>OX016540.1:36468970-46468970 GCA_943590905.1 Sphaerophoria taeniata | reverse complement strand
TATATCTAATCAGAAAGAAAAGCTATTGCCCCTGTTTCAGTGGTGATATCTGGGAGAGGATTAACTTCCGGTCATCTTGTAAATTGATCAACGCAGAAATATGCCAATGGTCCAACTATATCTACATGAACATGATGGAATCTTTCTGTTGGTGGTGCAATATTGGCAATTTGAGATCAGGTACCATGTTGAATCTTGCTTCTTTGCCAGCTGATGCATAAGTTTGAGTAGTCGATTGTGTATGGTGAACAAATGACGTTTACTCTTGATATAGAGCATCAGCCACTACATTACACTGTCTGGTGTAGCTCAAATGTCAGTTGACGCGAGTTTAATTTCTCAGAACAAAATGTCTTCCTTCCACCATTTGTTGAAAATGTGTAAGTTGTCATGTAGTACTTAAAGCTCTGCTGGGTTCCTGGACATAGCAATATAGAAGGGAACGAAATAGAGGACGAACTAGCCAGGAAAGGGTCAGAAGCAGACACAAGTAGTAGCGACCATTCAGTTAGGGGACCACTTGTCCCGATTGGGGTACTCAAGAGGAAGATAGACTTTAAATTAAAAGAGAAAATCAATAACTCCTGGAAATCCAGGGACGATTGCGTAATCTCTAGGAATTTATGGCCTAACACAAATGAAAAGGAAACTTGGTATATTATATCGCTGAGTAAAAAGAACATTAACATCTTGATAGGTGTACTAACGGGTCATTGCGCAATTGGCACAATGGCCAACAAGAAAGGGGCATTTGCACCCAATTTTTGTAGGAGCTGTCAGGATGAGGAGGAAATAGAAACCTTTAAACACCTGCTCTGTGACTGTCCGAACCTCCAAACTAGCCGACTCCGTCATTTCGGAAACAGGTTTGTTGGAGAACTGGATGATCTAGCACAGGTCTCAGTGGCAAACATGAGGAAATTTATAGATAGCACAGGCTGGTTCGTTAACGAGCCAGTTTACGTTAATCGATTTTGGGAAGCATCGATGCTAACTTTTATTTTTATAGGGGATCACAATGGACCAATAGGCCCCCGTGTATGCAACAGCTCACGCTGTGCACACCCCTCATAACCTAACCTAACCTAAGTACTTAGAAGCTAGCGGTCATAGGCACCATATTTCTTTTTCCAAAAGAATCCAAGAGGTTGCCAATGATTGGATACAAACTGTTGAATAAGTGCTCCTGAAACATTTCGAACATACTGCTGCATGTGACGATAATCCTCAAGCGTTCCTTCTTGTTTTCAAAATATTCTGTAAAGGCCTCTTAACATCAATTCCAAAATGAACAATCAAGCGGCTGATCTTTTACCCTACTACAACTAAATAAATTAAAAGGTATTATTTTCTGTACAACCGTTTTCGACATAGAAAGAAATACCATAGTAAAGTAATGTATAAAGTTAACTATCAATTCAGACGTTAAAAAGAATCTTTCCCAATCGTGATATTACCCGAAGTCGCATTGTCCCAATTGAGCACGTTTTTCATTAGTTAAAAATTTTTACTCTAATTGATATTAGCTTCTTCAATTTCCTTTTAATGCTCATATCTTTTGCTCCCCGTCAGCAAACTACGATGACGAACGACGAAACATACCTCATCTTCACATGAAGTAAATAACCTCTATACAAAAATCGACCTCATGTTACTGACCTACCCCATTACAAAAATCATGTGAAATTCCTTAAAAAAAAAATTCCTTCTTTAAAAAAATTTCTCAACATCACTCCAAAATCTGAATATGCATCCATAAGCCTTTACCAAAAGCAATGTTAAAAAAAATTCTACATACGAGTAAAAATATCAAGGGACACTCGACGTCCTTCCTATTGGTAATCATCTTCATTTGAGCAGACATAAGTTGCGCAAAGTATCTCTGAACACAACAGATAATGTACTTCAGATGCAACCAGAACACAATTCACTTAAAAAACCTACCCCATATTATAGTCAAGATGATGAGAGAAATTCTGGATGGAGTGCATGATGGAGGGTATACCTGTTGCATTGAAAAGTGTCTTCTCGAGAGTGCTGTTCTGCCCATATATATAGCAATGCATAAATAATACTCTTAGGCGAACGAATCTGGGAGGAGCTGAATTGTGAGCCACTTCTCGATTTGACTCTGGGCTGTGGCTCCTTTCAATAAAACTCATTGTTGACTTTTGATATGTTCTTCGTGCAACAAATAAAACGACAACAAAGTAAATAAATACAACAAAAAATAAACAATCATATCAGACATAATTTGAAGAAGAGTCGAGTTTGAGTTCGAGTCTAAATTTACGTGACTCAAGATTCACGTTTCACTTAACAAACGACAAATCGCATCGCCCGCCATCCTGCGGCCATCAGACGAGCAGTATTCACGTTCTTAAATTTTTATAATTACCACTTTGAAATTCAAGCATTTCGTTTATTATTAAATTCATTATGTATTTTTGTTGTCGAAATTTCAAATATTTTAAATTCGTTAAAATTAGATCATGACGTGCTTTAAGAATCTTACAACAGTTGCATTTGAGAAATATATTCCATACATGTTTTTTTCTAAATCTAGCAGGCAGAATGTGTTGCAAATATAAAAAAAGGACAGGATTAACAATTTGTAACCTCACCTTCGGTTATAATATCTATAACTGCAGTTATAGTATAACTTTTAAAAGCCTTCGTAGCTACGATAATTGGCTGGAATTATGTTATATTTTGACTTAGTGACAAAATATGGTAAAAACACAACGTTTATTAGGTATGACTGACTGGAAAACTAACACGCTTTGACTTCGCCCGACGTAACAAGATCAGCATATATATTTATTGCATGCTAACACAATGAAGCTTCGACCTCACTATACTATTTTGCCCATAAGAGGTTTAATCTTTAGTAAGAACACTGACCACTTCTCTCGAAATCTCAAAAAGTTTCACCATGAAAAGTTTATAACTACATATGTATAAAAAGCTAATCAATTAATCCCTCGAAAAACTCTCCACTCAAAAATGTCATTACTGTCATAACAAATCAAATCCGCATTGCTTATATTTCATGCATTAAAGTAGAACAGCGAACATAACCATAAATATGAATAAATGCAATTCAAATCCAAAATAGAAATTCCACTTAAGAAGCAAAATATTTGTCCATTAATACATCGAGAATTTATTGTCAATTAAAATTCCCCGAAATTCCAGATCGCTTATTGAGCGAGCGTAATCGTTGCAGACTAATACTACAACATGCCGTCATCGTCGTCGCCACATTTCGTGTACGCTACGCAATGCGCTCACGAAAATCATAACGACGATGAATACCTCAACCCGGATGGAAGGCAAATTACGCGTTCACCAGTTGGCGCCTCAATTTCACTTTGCGTCCATCCATTTCCAGCGCCACTCTTCCATTTACCTTACTTCTCCCTATCTTTCCTCTCTCCGCGACAGATCCCGGACTAGGACGCACTCTATAAACAAGCGCGGGTGCTTTATATTTTTGTTTTGATTAAATTCTTTTGCTGACAGTTCTGGCGACACAATTTGTGCAGCGTTTCCTAGCTGTTCATGATCGGTGCCAGCACTTTGGTTGCTGGTGGCAAGTTAACCCATCTTTCTTATGCTTATTTTAAGATGTCTCCTCTCCAAAGAAAATTTGACTGACATTTCACTTTTGTTTGGCTATTTTCAGAATCTCAGCGCTTCAACGTGTCCATGATATAATATGACCCAACATAGTCCCCTGAGGAACACCTCAAATCAAAGCCATGGACTTGCTACAACTGTCCACCGATGATGCTTCTGACTCCGATTCAGACCAACAACCCTTTGACACTTCAACTCTCCTATTCAGCGAGATTAATGCAACAAACCAACCGCAACGAAGTGACATTCATGCAAACAGAAACCGGAAGAACATGGTTCCGTTTCTTAAGTCAAATTACAAATACAAACGAAGATTGCCGCAGGTGTGCGCGTTGAATGGTAGCGATAGCGTATGCGCAACCGCACAAGTAATAACACCAATGACAATGCCACGACAATTGTCATCGGTTGTGTCAGTGATGCCGGAGCAAGTGGAAGTGGAACGTTTTCGGCATCTAATGTCGCCATCGCGAAGTGATAGTTATTTTGGAGTTGTCACAGTCGGGCTTATTGTGAGTGCCGCCGTTATTGTTTTTCGTGATATTTTGTTGAGTCTATGTAGACGTGTTGTACGTGAGTCGCGGGTGTGGTGTAAAAATAGCAATAAATTGTTTTCTCGGCTAAGTGCGATGTTGGTCGACGATGTGAAATGTTTCACAACGGATGGGCCGATTGGCAGGAGCAGTGTAAGCAGATGGCAATACGGTTTGATGTCGGCAGTGACATGGAGCAAGTCATTTAGCTGCTTAGAGTATGTCAGTGCAAGTTTGAAGTTAATTTACTTGACAATTTTTATTGCACTGTGGATGACAGCTTATCAAGTGGAAGGTGAGTACATGAGTGTGTGTGTGTGTGTTAAATGTTGTGGGCTGAGTTGTTGATTTGATGTGATGAGTAATTTATTGATTTAATTGTTTGAGTGCACTTAATGTGCCGATGACAGACGATATGTGAACTCATTAAAGTTGCTGTAGGCACCTAATTGGCAGAGTCACTGTACCGGGAATTGGATTATGTGCGGAGGCGGTCTATATTGATTTCTATTTAAAGGGTTGTTGTTATTCAGAAATTTCTAAAACAGAATTTTAAGTAACCTTAAACGTGCCTGGAGTTGGCATTCCAAATATTTATCACCTAAAAATAAAATATAAAAAAGTACGTGTTCGCCGTAGTCACCAAATAAATGTCATTAGCAAAAATAATCCCAAGAAGAGTAAAACGCTTCTAGTGACAGTAAATATTTGCATATTCGCGGTATCAATCAAACTTTGTGTCAAGAACTTCTGTAATAACCGACGAGATTTGTTTATCTTCCCACATCTTTTTAAATTGTGCGACCATTAATCTGGCCAAAACTTGTATTGAACGAAGAACTCATTGTACACCAAATCGTGGTTTCACTTTAAAATATGAATGACCTAAAGGATTCTTGTTAAACTTACTTCACTTTTTTTTGTGCAATTCCAAAATCGTCTTGGAGGTGACGATATTGCACCTGGCCAGAAACCAATCGTTAACGCAAAGAGTGTCTTCCGTGATACGGCTTGGAAACCATTATTTCATGAAAAATCATAATGACCCATTCGACACTCCACAACAATGGAAGCAGTTATTTATTTATTTATTGAAATAATTTACAAAATAAATTTATAAACTATTTTTTTAAGGCATCAGGGTAGCCAGACCATACCTAACCTTTACTTAGGGCGAAAAGCATCAGAAGTTGTTAGCTTGCCTGCCGCCAAAGAGGCGAAGGAAGCCCTTTCAGTATTGGTTGCTCAGAGACCTCTTATCGAACAAAAAAAAATTCGTCAAAATCGGTCGTACTGTTTACCTTGTGACAAAACAGTGGTGTTCAAAGGCCGTTTCATGTCTGCCTTTGAACCAAAAATTAAGCAGTGAGACCGTAGATAGTATTGTTTTCTGTTACCCACCAAATTTTACAAGATAATTGCGTTCAATGTCAACTTTTTTTATGCATTATTTCCAAGGACCAAAATCTCGCAAACCACAAGCCATTAGACCGGAAACTACTTTCCCGCATAATTTTACCCAAATTGCATCAGACCTACTTTTTTATGAGAATCTATACTCCTTTTCGTTATGAGGATTTAGGAGATGGAAATCTGAGCTTTGGACAAAGTCAAACCCTTTTTCAAAAAAAGAAATTTTAGGAGACACCAAATGCTGAGAATCATGGAGAACGAAGCATATAATTCTTCGTCCAAATAGCTATAATAGCATATCTATATCTATACTCTATACTAATATATAAAGTAAGACTTTTGTTTGTTTGTCGGTTGTATGTTTGTAGTCGATAAACTAACAAACAAACAAAAGTCTAACTTTATAAATGATGCACAAATGAAGCGTTGAGAATGAGAAGGGGTTAAGTGACATTTTTGAATTTTTCTATTTTTTTCAGCAGATAAAGGCGGCAAGCGACAACTTAAATTTTGGTCGTACTGGCTCTTTTCTAGTCCCATTAGTTTCAAAGTTAGCCTTAAATAAAGGGGATAACTAAATTCTTCTTTTTATCATTTGCACGGCATAAAGGTGATAAAATCACTTAACACTTTTATGAGTCCAGATTCCAGAACAAATTTTGAGTGTAGGTTTATTTTTTTTGCAAAAAGGTGTTAACTGCTCACAAAAAAAAACCAAAGACCAAAAGCCATAAAAGAGGACACAGTACACCTCCTTGAGCTTATCTTCTGCTGGAATATTTGGTACAAATTGACTAACCTAATTTTGATTGAATCCTCCTATTACTTAGTATGGATATTATTCATCTTTTAAGGTTACTGGATTTACTTATCCCCTTCATAAGGAAAAAAAAATTAAAAAAGAATTCTTCATGAATAAAGGTGCTAAGTACTTTTTTTTTGTCCAAAACAACACTTTGTAATGAATTTAAATAAAATGATTTGCTGTACCTAAATTTCTACTTTTTAAAGCATTTTTTATGACCCTTTTCTAAATTTCCATCACTTTCAGAAAAAAAGTTATAAGTCATAAACTTTAAACGAAGATTACTCGAAACTCGAAATATGTCACTTAACCCCTTCTCATTCTCAACGCTTCAAATATTCTTCCATGCATTGAATGTGCAGTAGGATATTCTGAAAGTAAAAGAAGTAATTATAAAGGAAAAAACATTGATTTTTAATTTTACTTACCCGATATTTTGTTTTTCAATTCAGAAAACTGACAGAGTTACAGGCGACATCAATTTTTTGAAATGTCTCTTTATTTTCATTTAATTTCATTTCATTTCCTTTTCATTCTTCCTTACTTTATTTAAGGCTGAACTCCTACTTAAACTTTTGAACCAAGACAATGTTTACACGCGAATTCTTGGGCACGATTTTCTGTGCAAAAGAAAATTTTAACAACGGATATTTTAAAAAGGCATGGATTTAAGTTTCCAAAATCTACGTGCATGAAAATTTCGCATTATGAATATTGGTTTTCAAAGGGAAAATTGCATGTAATTGTAGGTGCATTGGTTTTCAAATGGAAAACTGGAAAATTTCAAAATGGGTTTGCGAATGGAGAATAGACAGTTCTTGATGAAAAACTCGGAAAACTCATTGGTTTTCAAAAGGAAAATTGCATATAATTGTAGGTGCATTGGTTTTCAAATGGAAAACCGGGATTTCAAAACGGGTTTTCCAATGAAAAACAGAAAGTTCTTGTGGAAAAATTCAGAAAACTCATTTGTTTTCAATGGAAAAATTGCATATAGTTGCATATAATGCACCTAGCATTGATTTCCAAATGGAAAATAGAAAGTTCTTGATGCAAAACTCAGAAAATCCATTGATTTTCAAGGGGAAAATTGCATTGTAGTTGCATTGTTTTTTAAATGGAAAACTGGAAAATTTCAAAATGGGTTTTCAAATGAAAAATAGAAAGTTCTTTATGAACAACTCAGAAAACTCTTTGGTTTTCAAAAGGAAAATTGCATGTAATTGTAAGTGCATTGATTTTCAAATGGAAAAGTTTTTGCATATAATTTGAGCTGTATTGTTAAGTTTGTAAGTCCTGTAAGGACTCTATATCCGCTCAATCCTCAATGAATTTTTATAAAATTTTCACTTAAGATATAGTCTGAGTAAAATCAAAGTTTTGGGCCAGTCTAACGTGAAAGTCAGCAAATAAGGGGGACAATCATAGCGGTTACTAGGGTAGCGCAAAGCTGGTAGCGAGTAGAGGGTATTGGGTTAACGGGTAGAGGGTAGTGGGTAGAGTAGTAGCGGGATACCAAAGCCAAGAGCTTTTATTTATCGATTGAGGCAGTACGAAGTCTGCAGGGTCAGCTTGTAATAATATAATAGCACATAAGAAATTTCTTGTCGTGGTTGTCGATGCTACGGGGAGGAAACTCGATTGCATTTTTTTTCATAATTCATTTGAAAGCTCTCAACTTCACAATCATAACCTGATGAAAAATGTTGCAGCAACAATGTTGCTTCTATGTTTCTTGTTACTCACCATTTAAAAAGATTACCCAACAATATTGATCTTCAGTCAGTGTGTTACATAATTGTACCATCCCACATTTTCACATTCTTAAAACATCACAGTGGTTACTGATGAATGGGGTTAAGTCACTAAACGTGCAAAATAAATTCGATGAGTAAACCTCATCTAGAACAACACCAAAACAAACAAAAATTCAAAAATAAATTTGAAATTACCAAACCCAGACGGAAAAAAACACCACCGATAAACAATACCAAATGATGCAGGAAAAAAACTCTTAATGAGCTCTAAACAGTTCTAATGTCTGAAAACTAAGCGCACTTCATTAATCACGTCTACTTCGACTTGTCTTACTTATTCCGCTGACGACTGTGTTCCTAACAGAGAAGACATACGATGACAATTGGAATTCAATTTTTGTACCCAAAAATTAGTCAGCCATGCCCAGACGATTGGGTCTTAAAAATGTTGTTATTCAATTACGTCCCATTGATCTATACCAAATGCTAAAAATGTCTGATTGCAATGTCGGATCAAAACAAATTAAATACAAAAAAAAACCCACAGACATCGGCTATTGGCAGTAAAAAAAAAAAAAAAAAAACAAACACAACAAAAACGAAAGAAACATAAAACGTTAAACAAGCGAGACGAATTCTCATTAAATGTCGATAAATTTATTAAATTACTATGAAGATCGACTTTGTGGGGGCGGAAATGGTGCGATTCTAATCGAAAATGAGCGAAAAAATAATACAACTACCTCCCGCGTAAGCAACTGCAAGCACTAAAATGCTTCAGACGAGAAAGTTTATTGTCTTTTTTATGTGAAAGGTTGATTTCACCAACTTTACAGTTTTTGTGTTGTTGCAATTACAAGTAAGAAAAAAAAAGTTGTCAAATTGTAATTTCTATAAAAATTCCCTTCCACAATTCCAAATTTCTTTAAAAACTGGTTCTAAATCTTGAAGTCGACAAAATGAATAACTTGTGAAATTCACCTCACTACACCGATGCTTGACGTTCCTAACATCTCCTTTCTACTCTCAAAATAGCCCCAAACCAAGTGGGAAAATAGTTCAACGATTGATTTGTATCATGCAATATAAGTGCACTGGGCGCCAACCATTCCACTAGACCTGGCCCGTCTTCATCGGGCGTCAGTCGTCGTCGTTGGATCTTAAACGATCAACGACCCGTCAATATGTTTCTAGCGATTTATTCTACTGATGTGGATGGATAATTTTCAGAGCCAGCCAGAGATCATAATCATCCAACCTAAGACTTCAAGACATCATATATTAATGTGCATCGAAGCATTGCACAGCACATTGCAATAAACAGCAAACAGGCAAAGACTAGCACAAGTGCACAAGGCGATCGAGTTCCTCACTCTTGCAGTTTATTTAATGGACTATTATTTTTAAGCGGCACCTTGGCATTGATTGCCAACAGGTTCAATATTGATGTAGTCTCATCTGCACTTGGTCAAAGGGGTGTGCGATGATTCCTTTGGCAAGACTTCTTCAAGGTTCACTTAGTCTCTTTGCTTTTGACCACACGTCTGCTGTGTCGTTGCAGTTCCTGACTCGTAAATTGTAATCTTCACTAATCCATTTTGACTTTGATATTTTTGAAAATATTAAAAATATTTAGCCCAAGTTTCTTTTTTGTAATCCAAGGGAAATAGAGTCAAGCATATGAGACTGACAAAATTTAAGACAGCGGCCACTTGTAAACGATGGAACAGGGCCAAGAAAAAACTTTTCATTTATGTCATCGTGCAACGGCTACTGATGTTATTTCTAATGGTTTATGAGGTAGCCAAATGATTTACTGTTGATCATCGCACAAATGCTTCTGGGGAAGGGGGTGTTGCTGCAATTTGATGCACGAAAGACGCTTGCCGTTTTGATGTACATACAAAGTACCTATATTATCCTGTGCTTACTCTTGTGTCATGTTGTTTTAAGTTGAAGAGAAAAAAAATCGTCGTAAATTTATTGAGTTGGCGATGGCAGCCAAAATGTCTAAATTGGTTGACAAGATGCCATTTTCGCTAGCTGGTTGAATGCAGAGGCTTTTTGAGTGACGGATCGCTAGGCGGTTTTTGATTAAAATTTGTTTCGCGTTTCAAGGGTAGTTTTTAATATGGCATTAAATTCATTTTCAAAAATTATTAAATTCAAATAAACTTGCATTTTTTGTTCGCTTCTCTTTAATGGTTTGTTTGTTTGCAAAACAATCGGAAAGGTGAAGAAAAATCAAGCACGCTGCCTTCTATTATTTATTTAACAGCTTAAGTCTTAAATAAAGAAGAGAGAAAATACTGAAATGGTTGGTCGCAGACTAGCGTTTAACTGCATTTCAGTATGTGACTGCAAATGCATTTCATTTTTTCGCACGTCTATGCAGTGATGCAAATATGAAATTAAATTGCTTGGTAAATATTTTCCATTCACTTTTTAAGTACTCGGCCTAGTGCTGTTTGGGGAATTTACTGCTTGAACACTTTTAAGCAGTGGCTTATAAGGCTTGTTTTTTCGGTTTTAGAAATTTAAAAAATGCCGGGGCTATCGTGTAGGTATTGCTAATCGTTTTGATGACTGTTTTATAAATCTACCCTCTTTATCTATCAAAACGAAAATCCGTCTACTTAGAAAGGATCCTCTCCAAAGCGAAACTCTTAATTTTGTCTGAGTACATATTTAATTGTTTGCTGTTTTGAAAATTTATTTTCTAACATGCAACGTTTCAAGCGTTTAAAGTCATCAAAATTTGGGATATATTTGGGTCTGAGTTTCAGTTGCACATTCTTACAATACAAGAGACTCGAAATGATGAGAATCATGGAGAACGAAGGAAAATAATTTCGTTCAATTTATCCTTTTTAAACGATTGTTTGTTGGAGAATATAATCTATCTTCTTCTTTCTATCTATATATTTATTAAAATTGATGTATGTTTGTATGTTGTTTATGGTAAAAACTTCCAGATCTCCATTCCATCCAGAGATGAATGGGAAGACAAAAACTTCTGGATGACAAAAGCATTCATTTTTATACAGATGGATCCAAGACAAATGATGGAGTTGGCAGTGGTGTGTACTCAGAAAAGCTTAATCTAAGCATCTCATTCCGCCTCCCTAATCATTGTAGCGTCTTCCAAGCGGAAATTTTAGCGATCAAAGAGGTTCTCTTCTGGCTGAGAGAAAACGTGATATCAACTTCTGATATCCGCATCTTCTCTGACAGTCAGGCTGCTATTACATCTCTCGACGGTGTCTCAACCAACTCTCAAACAGCCCTCGATTGTCGATCGTCTCTTATTGAGATGGCGCAGCAATTTAACATTCACCTCTGTTGGATGCCGGGCCACAGAGACATCACAGGAAATTGTAGAGCCGATGAACTCGCTAAAAATGGAACCGTCATACTTATTTCACCTGAAAGGGAAACGAAAGGTATACCGATAGCTACATCTAAACTTCGGCTAAAAGAAACAGCCTTAACGATAACAAATTCTAGGTGGTACAATTTACCAACGTGCGCAGTCACAAAAACCATTTGGCCGTCACTGGACCTAAAGCGCTCTAAAGAATTGTTGTCTCAAAGCAGATTTCATATAAGCTCCCTTATGGGTGTCCTTACGGGACACTGTCTTATAGGCAGACACGCAATACGACTTGGTGTAGCCTCAAATGACTTCTGCAGGAGCTGTATGGACGAGGAAGAAGAGGAAACAATCTCTCACCTTCTTTGCACATGCCGCACATACCCTGCTCTTTCACTAAGACGCAAACTTCATCTGGGAGAATACTTTTATGATAATCCCAGTGAACTAGCTAATAAGGATAGCAAATATCTTCTTCGCTTCATAAAAAGCTCAAAATGGAAGCTCAAAAAAGAAGTAATTCTCTAGGTTCATGTGGTATCACAATGGGCCTTTTCTCATGGAAGTGTGTAAAATGGGAAAACTGGAAAAAACCAAACAAAGATCGGAAATTTAATTTTCTTGCTTGGAAATTGGAATTTTTTGTTTCAAAATGTGTTTTTGAATGGAAAAATAGAAAGTTCTTGATGAAAAACTCGGAAAACTCATTGGTTTTCAAAGAGAAAATTGCATGAATTTGTAGGTGCACTGATTTTTAAATGAAAAATGTTTGATTGTGAACTCAGAAAACTCTGCGAGAGCACGAAGAACTTCAAGACCTTAAAACAAGTTTTTGCATGGAATTTAAGGTTTGAAGATCGCATTACCAGCCACAGAGCTGATGTCTTTTGGCCACATCGGAGCTGCGATTTGACACCGTTGGACTATTATTTGTGGGGTGCCGTAAAAGATAAGTGTTACGCCGACAAGCAAGAGACAATTGACGCTTTAAAGGACAATATTCGTGAAGCCATTGGTGAAATACAGCATTGAATTAAAGCCTGGAGCCTTGTACTTCTTAGGAGACCTTAATCTTGCAGAACGAACGCTAGGATGCTTTTAGTCTAAGAACATTATATCAAATATTGGCGAGTTTCTCCAACTTGCGATGTGTTAGTTTGACTCGAATGGTTTTGTATGTTTATCATATTTATTTGAAAAACGAAATTGTGATTTTTGTAAAACACGCAGAATATAACAACTGCGCTGTATCATCACCTCTATTTTATGTAGATTATCGATAATCGATCAATAGAATAAAAACTTACACGGTTAAAAATTTTGTCATGATTTTTAATACAGCACTTTTATTACAGCAATATACAATACAGTTAATATTATTTTTTAATATTTGAGAAATATTAAGCAAACTTTGTAATCAATTTGTATTAAAATCTAACGATTTTGTATTAAAGTTCCGATATCTAATTCAAAAAATATTAAAATCCAATCTTAACAGTGAAATTATAATCAATTTATATTAAAAAGTAATTCTTTAAATGTTAATTTAAAGTTTAATCTTGATACGAAGTAAAAATAAATATTGAATCAATTTGATTCTAATTCTGATTGCCTTATATTTCTATTTACTAATTTTTCGTTCTACAATGAATAATAATAATATTGCATTAAAAAGTATACCCTAACTATTAGAAAGTAAGTTGGTTGCATTGGTTTTTAATATACGTGTATTTGATTTCAGTACATGTGTATTGAATTTCAAGTTAATTTTATTAAAAAACCAAAAATCTGACGCCGATGCACGATCATAAAAGTAACTGTTTCTATATATTGAATTTTCTTTCGGTTTTCGATTGCCGTTCGCGTTGCATGCTGTTAGTCTTTGTTGGGAACTTAAAGAGTATACATAAATTATAATAAGAATGTGCCTTCAATGATGGTAAGTTTGCAATATTCAATTAAATGTTTTTAAATGATTAAAAACACTAAAAATATTTTCAGATTCTTTTTAATTTTCGTTCAGGTAGCCGGCGAAGGAAAATAGTCTTTTGGACATTTTGGTCATCTATGCACTACATGTAAAGGACGTTTACAAGGAAACGTGCGGCCATGACCGGAAAGTAGAAGGTACTATTATATTCAATGTTCAATCTTTCTCATTACTCAAAAATCATTTTTTCATTTTAAAGGTTGGAATTCTGAGGTGGAATCGTTAAATTACAAGGTCCCAAGTCCAAAGAAAAGCAGAGAATTAATTTATATATTATATTACTAAAAATACCTTTTGTAATAACACTCAATTATTAAAATTGAATTCTCCTTGGTATTATTTTTTAATGTTTGTTATATTAATAATTGATACATTTTACATTATTTTAGAATACTTTTTGTAATATTTTTCAATAAAAGCGTATTAAAATCCATTAATACTATTTATTTATTTTCAATACATTTGCAATAAAAGTGTAATACGTATGTGTTTAAATTAATGCAAGTTTTTATTAGAAATTAGTATTTCCTTTCTGAATTTAAATATAAATAGGATTAAAACCTACTTTGCCATTGTTAGAATGCAATATATTTTTTATTAAATTTTTATATTTTCTATTGTATTCTGAATAAAAAATGTATTGAAATTTAATACAACTGAATTATTTTTTATTCTTCAAATGTTTTGAATTTAATAAATTTAGTATTAACTTAAAAATTTCAATATTTGTCATATATTAAATTTCAATAAATTCCTGGTGTGGACCTATATACAACCCGAAAAATATTAAAAAGTACTCCAAAATTTTTAACCGTGTACATAAAAACATAAAACAACCTCATAAAAATATATTTCTTAACATAAGCCTGACCTTTCCTACTAAACAACGCTCTGTCATGATCATGATTCATCGTGGTTTGCGCAATATCCAATAACTTGCAGCCGTCGCAATCGGCATCTGAATTATTAACGGTAAGCTCAAAAAAAACATTAATTGCAAAACCGTCACTACAGTGTAAAACGAAAATCATTCAAAAGATCACCTATCTCTGCCATGTTAGGACCTAGATATTTTTTAATCATTCACCATCGTCGTCGTCATCGTCGTTAGGTCTCAAAACCACCGACGAATGCCGCTGCTGCCGCCGCCGACACAAAGCTGACAGACGGACAGAGAAACGATAATCGAAAAATAAATGAACAGTCTTTCAAGTCACAACATATACGGTAGCCGAGATAAATTTATTGCATTGTCCGGACGCTTTATTCATGTTTGGTGCAATTATGGCCAAGCCAAGCGCAGCACACAGCGCAGACGCAAAAGTAGACGCAGACGAAGGCGAAGGCGACCTTGTCTTCGATTCGAAACGCGTCCACGGGAGCGTAAAACCCATAAATTGCGCGGCATATTGTATTTGTGTCTGTTTGTTTTTTTCTTTTCTTATCGGGTAAGGTGGCTTTTATTTGCCTTTTTTTTTGCGAATAGTTTCCGACGCAACACGTCGTTCACATTTCCTACCATAAAACAATTTGTCTTAAGAATGCCTCAGCTATCTGCCAGCAAAACCAAGTGTACAAGTATGTACCTTTTTGTCTATAATAAAACGTACTTTCAAGTCGTTGAGTTCGTGGTCGTCATAGACATGAAGTTCCATGCCACTTCGAATAAGACCAAGAGCTGCTACAGTAACAACGACATGTAGCATAGTCTCAGACACAAGGCCTTTCACTTAAAGTCGCGTGCGACTTGCTACTGCAATTATGTCACTCTCAAGTCTTTTTTGTTGTTGTTGTTCTTCTTTCAGTTTCCTTTTTTCGTTGTCTTGTTGTTGGTGTAGTGCACTAGT
This sequence comes from Sphaerophoria taeniata, assembly GCA_943590905.1. Taxonomy (NCBI): domain Eukaryota; kingdom Metazoa; phylum Arthropoda; class Insecta; order Diptera; family Syrphidae; genus Sphaerophoria; species Sphaerophoria taeniata. The sequence continues at coordinate 46,453,610 of OX016540.1, read as the reverse complement.
ATCTACTTCAACTAATTGATTACTTTAATTATGCTGACCTGGATTTTAATCCAAGTGTTTCTCATAGAATTTATTTTTATCTCATTCTTTTTTTTTCTTCTTATTATGGTATTTTTGCAGCCGGAACATGCTGGATGGAGCGCATGGATAATGGAAAGTGTGAAACCGTGTACTCGAAGAACATGACGAAGGCTCAGTGCTGTGGCAAAAACCAAATGTTCTCCTACACCGAGAAGAATCTATCGAATGTAGAGTACTTTTTCGCATTGGCACTTGGTGGCGGTACGGAGTGTGTACCGTGCTTAGGTAAGTTGACGTGATTGTGAAAGCAATTTTGGTTTGAAACAAAGAAAAATAATTGGTATGTTTCATTCTTACGTAAAATGTACATAGGGATGTTGAGAATCGGTAGAGTTTTTGTTCGTAGGCTGTGCCAATCCATAAACCTTTGCTTTTTAATATTTTTTAATGGATAAGATAATTAAATAATTAATAAGCTATTATTTATTGCAAATTCAGTGTTTGCATATCGAAATAATGCTAGGTTGAATTTGTGTGAATTCAAAATGACAGTTACTCGCAGTTGAAATGTGTTCCTTATAAAGAGTAAAGGAGTTACAGAAAGAAAAGTTTCAAGAGAGAGAGAATTTCTATAACAAGCGAGAAGTCAATTTTAAGGACTAATTTCTCGGCGATCCCAACAGCAGAACTTGCGAAAACTAAAATTTTTGTTGAACAAGTGGTGGCAAATTGTTTTTAATTGAAAGAAGAAAGTGGAGTTAGCTACTTAAATACACTAGTCAAAACAATTAAAAGAACACTTGAAAAAACTCAAAAATTGAGTGGTTTTTTATAAGGCTGTATCTCAGTAGAAAAAAATCGAATTGAAGTAAAATAAAAAGTTTTTCAAAGGTTATCATTTTTTCTTTTCAAATTATTTTGAATTAAGAAAGTACCGTTAGTCGTTTTCGCTTGAGCGTAAAAAATATTCACTCAATTTCAAAATGGAAAAAAAAAACTTTGATTTGTCATAAAATGAGCGGAAATTTTTTTTCAATCCAACCGATCTAAGATTGAATTTGAGAATTTTGTTGGCATTAATTCCCTGTTTGTTTAAGATCGCTACGATTTGTTTTACTTATCAGAAAATGGGTTTACATGCAAAAACATAATTTTGACTTTGGACCCTAATATCTCTGCTAGATATTGACTTAAAAAAAAATAAAAACAGATGTGGCGGCTTATAAGTTCACTAGCAGTTGCCCGCGACTTCGTCCGCCTCTCCCTCGTCCACCGGCCAGAGTATCATCTCGACTTGTGCATCATGCGCGCGTGGGAATTTTGTTCGGAAGTTATTGTAAAATTGCATTGCCGTCAACTCTCCCTGGGTCGTAATTCTCTTGAACTTGAAAAATTTGAGCATTTTTTATGATTCCCTTCAGTTGTTCATACTTAAAGCATTCCCTTGGGTGAACTCTCCCTAATTCTAATATCTCTCTTACTTCTGCATCGTTTTTTTCGTTAAGTAAATTTTTTTCTCTTTAAACATAATTCTAAGTTATCATTGAGATTTAATGGTTACCTTACTAATTGTTGCTGCACATATGTCAGCCACGTCAAATAGCTGAGTGAGAAATCGAATCCAAAATAATTTCATCTCAGAGATCTCAGAAAAAAATCTCAGTTCTCACATTTCCACAGATTCTTCGCTGCTATTGGTCGCAGCTTAATTTTAAGTAGAATAAAGCCTAAAGCAGTTGCAAGTAGCTTAGTTGGTAAGTGCGTTGGCTGCTAAGCAGAACGTCTCGTTGGTTCGAGTCCTACTCAGGCCAAGTTTTTATTTCATCTTTCACGGGTACTGCCTCTTGCGAAGACCTGACAAATCTTCCAAGAGTATCAATCTATAATGAAAAAATGCTTCTCAACTTTGCCGTTCGGAATCGGCGTTAAATTGTAGGTCCCCTCAATTCTTCACACGCACTCAGAGAATTGTTGATTAGAGTAAGCCACTTAGGCGTTGGCTCTTCAAGAGCTGTCGCGCCACTCTATTTATTTATTTTATTTTAAAGCCTTCATCGATTTATGGACTATCCAACACAAAAAGAATTTTACAATTCGAAATAGTAGTTCCTGAGATTACCGCGTTCAAACGAACAAACTCTTCAGCTTTATATTGTATTAAATTGTATTGTTTGCCGTTTTTTCCACATTTTACACAAATTCTTCGCTCCTATTGGTCGCAGCTAAATTTAATAGCTTCAAGCCTCCATTGATAAATGGACCATTCAACATTTAAAAAATTGTTCAATTTCATAAAGCAGTTCTTGAGATAAGCGCGTTAAAACGCAGAAAAATGTATATTTTTTGCCGTTTTTTCCATATTTTCCACAGATTCTTCGCTGCTATTGGTCACAGCTTAATGTTAAATAGCCTCAAGTCTTCCTCAATTAATGGACAATCCAACACAAAAAGAATTATACCATTCGAACCAGTACTTCCTGAGATAAGTGCGTTAAAACGTAGAAAAATGTATATTTTTTGCCGTTTTTTCCCCATTTTAAACAGATTCTTCGCTGCTTTTGGTCACAGCTTAATGTTAAGTAGCCTAATGTCTAAGTCGATTAAGGCACCATCCAACAAAAAAAGAATTATACCATTCGAACCAGTAGTTCCTGAGATTACCGCGTTCAAACAAACAAACTCTTCAGCTTTATATATTAGTGTAGATTTACATTCCGAATTTGTTCTCCGTAAAATCATTACCTTTAAATAAAAGTTCAATTGATTTGTTGTAAACTTTATTGTTGGATTGTTTAGCTTTCTTCCTGCGGTAAGGAATTATATAGAGATATACCTAAAGAATCCACACAGATTTGAAAAATATATTAAATTTTCTACACAAAAACATTTTGAAAAAATAAAAATAATCCTTTTTTCAATCTTTTCTATCAAAATGTAATAAGCTAACATTTTCTGCCACATCCAATTTTTGTTTATATTTCCAAGAAGGATGAAATTCATAGAGCTACTCTGATATTATAAATCTAGAAATTTTTGACTGCAGCATGAAAGAAAAAGTCTGCAAAAACGATTGAAACTATACCTTTAGTGATTTTCGTTACAACCACTGAATTATTTTTGAAACTGTTTTTATGGCCATGTTGTGAATCAACAAAGGCAAAGGGGTAAGCAAAATTCTTTTCAATTGTAATCAAGTGATCCAGCCATCCAGCCCTTTCAAGATAACGTTCGGAGGAGAATGTACGAAATTTAAGAATTTTGTATCGAAAGCTTTTAAACTAAATGTTCAGTCAAACTTCAAGTCTGCATACACAAACAATTTAATTTTTTTTTCATTAGAAACTGAAGTGAAAAAACATAAACACTAATTTGAAAACGAAATTTTTTTGCTTAAACTTAAACGTGAAGGAAAGATCATTATGTTAGGGTCGGCGAAATATGTTTCAAACATTAATTTGGAACATTGTTTATGGCCAACGTCATTGTGTAGGCTTAGAAAAAGCTAATTTGGTAATAACCACACTTTTCTTACTCATTCATTTGAATGAGAACTAAGGAGAACGAAGTTTCAATAGAAAATAGTTCCCTGACTTTGAATTTGAAGCCTTAACGCCTTACAAGTTGCTATCCTAATTAAAAGCTCCGGCTTTGTATGTAGGTATGAAACAGATAGTTATTACAATAATTGCCTTAACAAGCCTTCCTTGTTCTTTATATAAACAAATACACGTGAAAAATTCACTGCATTTTGCATGTTCCATTGTTGCTGAAGTGGTTGACAAAGAAAGTGTTTGAGGTGTTGATACCTTTTGAAGATGGAATCCGGCCTTATAAACTGTTTGCAGATCAGCTGTTGAGTTGACTTGTTTAGTCTTTGATATTTTTTGCATTCCCAAATCAAGATTTAATTAAAAAAAAAAATTAACGAAGAATTAGTTTTACCTTCGCTATCCTTGATTCTCACAAATGCAAATGCCTTCAATTTAATAAAATAAGCATTTGAGTGACTTAAAATAGACCATTTCTGCTTAAAATAACAAGAGAATTACGATGGAAATTCTTTCCAACGTCTAGCTACCTCTTTTAAAAAAAAAATGACATTAGTTCTGATTTAAATTCATTTTTTTCTTTTCAGAGAGCTGCAAAAATGTCGCATGTGGCCCCAACAAACGCTGTGTGAAACGCAAGGGTCGCCCAAAGTGCGTTTGCTCGCCGCAATGTGGTTCCGGTAAAAAGCACAAAAAATCACACAAGCGCAAGCACCAGCAACTACACCAATTGAACGGCTCCCTCAAGCCTCCACATGTCATCGACATCAGTCGCAGCAAGGAGCACGTTTCATTAGTTAATTTTCATAGTCCAATAACCATTAGAGATACACGTAGTTTAAGTAGTGAAATTAATAATAGTAATCCGTCCTCATTGTCGTCCTTCTCTTCTAATGCGGCAATAAATGCCGAAACGGCTGCTGCTGCCGCTGCTGCATTTGCCGACACCGTGGAAGTGACTGGAGATCAAATCTCCCAATTGAACAGCCGAAGAAAAAGCCAAAGAATGCCCATCATATCAACAAATCCTATCACAACCAAAAAACACCAACAAAATCATCATCAGCATCATCGACTTCATCATCACCATCCCAAGCAGCATCACAATGAAGAGCAAGTGCATGTTAATCCAAAACAAGACAAAGATTATCTCACAGCAAAGGTGCCCCAGCGACGTCATGCCAAAACTGATCGCACCAAAGGCGATCAATTGATTATAACAGCCGATGATTTGGTGCGTCCCAGTACCGAACGCGATAATGACTTGGCCGAAAGCAATTCATTAAGAATTCGAACCAGTGTGGCCGTCGCCGCGGACACAGACCCGGACGACGCACATACCCATCACCCAGTTGATGGTAGACATCATTTCAAAAAGCATGCCAAACCGAAACGCAAAATCAGCGATAAAAATGCATCCACACATAACTCCTTCCACAATGGCACGACGATGATGACGATTGCGACCACAACGGGCCGCAGCAGCCACCGATACCGCAACGAAATGAATATAGCCGATCGAATACGCCATCGACCGCCGTCAGCATCTTACGATGGTTATGGTGCAGCAGGATTTGCTTCGTCAGCAGGTCTGGATCAGCCATTCAAGCACAGGAAGCTGGTGCCTGTGCCTCATCAATCCAATAACAAGAACACAGATCACCACCACCTTGGGCATCAGGATAACGTCGCAGCCATTACTGATGATCAGGCATTCGATGATACAATCCACAATGGATTCTTCAGCAATGGCTTCCCGTATCCACATCAGGAATTATTGATGTCGGTAAGTTCTAGATTAGAAGAGTTTCCTAGATACCCCTAGCGGTTGGCGCGTTAGTTAGCAATGTACGCGCGTGCCTCGTTATTTATGCCCGGCAATTGCTCATGGTCACATAGTGCGCTTGCGCGTCCATTGCCTAACTAGCTCATTTATCCATTTGATTAGAGATCCTAGAAAATGTTGCGCGTGCGCATCTAACTTGCAGGTTTTCCCTCTTTATCTAATTTGCATGTGCTGTGTGCATCCTGGACCACAAACCAAACCGAACGTCGACCCTTCAAATTGTTGATTCTTTTGGACCTCTGCGACACACACCAAACGATTCATCTCTTTCGAATTGGTATTTATGATCATTGCGCGTTTTTGTCTGTCTGGCTTTGTGATGGTGTTGGGGGGAGATTGAATATAACAGACAGACGAAGGTCGTTATACCCATCCGGTATGCGGCAGCGATGGACGCACTTACAACACCGAGTGTCAGCTAAAGAAACGTGCCTGTCGGACGGATAATTCTGCCCTGGTCGTTGCCTATCGTGGACATTGCCAAAGTAAGTACACCTTTATTTTTGTGCCTTTTTTTAGCATTTATGATGGAGAAGAGGAAATTTGCATATTTCGTTGTGTGACCTCTTAAGAAATGTTTAAGTGGTAGTTTCGAGGAGGCTTTATGGCTGTCTCGAAGACGACAACATGTCAATGCCTCGTTATAGATGCCTTCGTTAGATAAATATTTGGTCGGGAATGCTTCCGCGTCATGGCTGGGTGAGTTGAAGAATCTGTGCTTGTTAGAATGGTAGTACCAAAGAAAGCAAACTTCAACTTTTCTAAATGCCAATCAAGGGAGTATTTAAAAAAACCATTTTATTGCTCTTGAGACATTTTTGGTATGTAGCATATGCAAACTGTTTTTGCAAATGGGTAAATCGAACAAGAAATTTTAATCAATTTTGAAAAACGTCACCTTAAATCGACTCTTTTAAAAGCTCGATAACACAGCGTGAAGCAAACCAATTTAGTTGAAGAAGATGAGAATCAGTTCAGATGATCTGTGCAGAGGATGCGGAGACGAGGAGGTGCATGCACGGTTAAAAATTTTGTCATGATTTTTAATACAGCACTTTTATTACAGCAATATACAATACAGTTAATATTATTTATTAATATTTGAGAAATATTAAGCAAACTTTGTAATCAATTTGTATTAAAATTTAATGATTTTGTATTAAAGTTCCGATATCTAATTCAAAAAATATTAAAATCCAATCTTAACAGTGAAATTATAATCAATATCTATTAAAAAGTAATTCTTTAAATATTAATTTAAAGTTTAATCTTGATACGAAGTAAAAATAAATATTGAATCAATTTGATTCTAACTCTGATTGCCTTATATTTCAATACATCTGTATTTGATTTGAACACATATATGCCAAATATATAATACCCAATATACCCAAAAGTAACTGTTTCTGTTTAATAATTTTTCGTTCTACAATGAATAATAATAATATTGCATTAAAAAGTATACCCTAACTATTAGAAAGTAAGTTGGCTGCATTGGTTTTTAATATCCGTGTACTTGATTTCAATACATGTGTATTGAATTTCAAGTTAATTTTATTAAAAACCAAAAAACTGACGCCGATGAACGATTATAAAAGTTACTATTTCTATATATCTACCTATTGCATTTTCTTTCGGTTTTCGGTTGCCGTTCGCGTTATGCGTCTATAAAGGACGCTAGAGAGAAAAAGAATGGCTTTTCTTAGCGCAATGGATAATTATTATCCCAGACATCCATTCTTTTTCTTCAAATCAAATTTGGTAAGTTTGCAATAATATTCAATTAAATGTTTTTAAATTATTAAAAACACTAAAATATTTTCAGATTCTTTTTAATTTTCATTAAGGTAGCCGGCGAAGGAAAAAAGTCTCTTGGACATTTGGGACACCTATGCACTAGATGTAAGGGACGTTTACAAGGAAACGTGTGGCTATGACCAGAAAGTAGAAGGTAATATTATATTCAATAATCAATGTTTCTCATTACTCAAAAATTGTTTTTTTAATTTTAAAGGTTGGAATTCTGAAGTGGAATCGTGAAATTATTTCCCCCAACTGCACAAAGTCCCAAATCCAAAGAAAAGCGGAGTATTAATTTCTCCAACAACACTCAAATATTAAAATTGAATTGTCATTCGTATTATTTTTTAATGTTTGTTATATTAATAATTAATACATTTTGCATGTTTTTAGAATACTTTATGTAATATTTTTCAATAAAAGCGTATTAAAAACCATTAAAACTATTTATTTATTTTCAATACATTCGCTATTAAAGTGTAATACGTTTGTGTTACAATTAATGCAAGTTTTTATTAGAAACTAGTATTTCCTTTCTGAATTTAAATATAAATAGGGTTAAAACCTACTTTGCCATTGTTAGAATGCAATATATTTTTTATTACATTTTTATATTTTTATTGAATTCTGAATAAAAAATGTATTGAAATTTAATACAACTGAATTATTTTTTATTCTTCAAATGTTTTTGATTTTAATAAATTTAGTATTAACTTAAAAATTTCAATATTTGTCATATATTAAATTTCAATAAATTCCTGGTGTGGAATATTAAAAAGTACTCCAAAATTTTTAACCGTGTGAAGATACTTTGCACTTTCTGTGTCACTGTCCCGCACTTTCCCATCAAAGGAAGAGAATGCTTGGCAACTTTTTCTTTGAGGATTTAGAGGAACTCTCTAGTACGCCAGGTACTAGCATCCTGAACTTCGTCAAGGCCTCTAAATGGCTTGACTAACTGAACACATAGGTTTTTCTTATTAGCTTGAGTAGCAATACTCGCGGGTATCACAATGGATCTGTATTGATCTAAGTGTGACGGTAATGACATCAACTGTCAGCCCCTAACCTAACCTAACCTAACCTAAACCAATTTAGAACAAATTTTAAATCATCAAGGTCTTAACGGTTGTTTTAACTGGTTGACAAGTAATAGGGTGACACAAAAGCACCAAAAAACACCCTCTAGCTAGACGTTTACGAGTTCAGCCACAGGAATTCAATGGGCGCGTTCGGTTTGGTCTTGATATACTTTCTAAGATAGGCTATCCAAAACCAAAATATCTGTTCTGTCAGATACCCACCTATACCAGAAATTGTTGGATAGCTTTGGATTTGTTTGGCTTGAACTTCTGCTATTTTTTTTTTATATGGAAAACAAAAAGCTATCTGGATAGCCTATCCAAGTCAAAGTGAACGCGCCCAATGCATGCTATCACAATAAAGCGGAAAACACAAAGCTGCTTTGCTGTTAGCGTTGAGTGACGTATAAAGTTCAAGCATAGGAATTCCTAACAAGCTATCACAAAGCAGCTTTGTTGCTCAAACTTTAATTTGACATACTGAAGAACTCCGTAACACAAACGTAACGTCTCAAAAGCTGTAGCAAAAGTAGAAATATTTTCTACTTTTTCATATGTATTTGCTCACCGACATGTTTTCTTGTTTGTTTGTGTGAAAATTTTATTAGATTTTTACTTCCTTTTCGCTTCAGCTGCCGGTTTTGTTTTCAAACAAAAAAAAAAAAAATTTGGAGAAAATATGTTTGACGAACATAAAAAATAAAATTAGTAAAATGACGGATGTCAGTCAAAGTTCAAGCCGAAGTATAAAAGCTTAACGGAGTCAACGCTAACAGCAAAGCAGCTTTGTGTTTTCCGCTTAAAGCCTTGATCTCAAGTTTTGTACGTTATGTTACGTAACGTGACTCCATACGGAAGGTCTAGTTCAAATATGGCTGAAATCCAAACACGCCTTAGCTTCGTCTACGTTACGCTTTAGCTTCGTCTACGTTTTCGTTACGATGCATTCGCTTCGGGTTTGGTTTGAATGACATTTCTCTCTCCATCATCAGTATCCGTCCAAAAACAAAGTCCGCAAACAAAGACTTTTTTGTATAGCTGTTGAGCTTAAATGTTCAGCACATTTTTGAAAAAGAGCTTCCGTTTTGGGTCACATTACTTAGCATTACGTACGAAACGTGAGTTCGAAGTTTCATTGTGATAGCATACATTGAATTCCTATGGCTGAACTCGTAAATCGTAAACTTTAACGTCAGACCAAGCCAAAGCTAAAACGTGTTTGTCTTGCAGCTAATATACTGAACATTTGCTTGTTCAATCAACACAAATCCTTTATTACGTCAAAACAAAACTTTAAATCAATAATTTCTTCCTGAATCGCTAAGTCGCTAAAACCAATCTAATGTACATTCGAACTGTCATATTAATTTCAAAATAACGGATTTAAACTCTCCAGCATGGCCTTCGTTTCCTGTCAATTCAAATCTCCTCAAGCGCATAATCACTACCGACCAAACTGGTATTTCAAACATCAAACACACTGTGCTTATTCGCAATGAATTAGAATCCAAATTTGACATCTTCGAATAGATGTGTCATGTTGCCGTAGTCCCACATTCATACATGCTGGTTTTAATTAATAAAATCTCTATTAAAACTCCACCTCTCTTAATTGAATGACATGCAGACTGAGAAAACCAAGAACTATGACAAACATCAATTTGACAGTCAAAATTTAACTCAATTTACGCATATTGCTAGAAATTAATTTACAATGGCGCCTAAGTGTCAATAACTTTGGCGCCGGCATTACGCAAATTAACACTGCTGCAATTCGCAGGTATGTTCTGTCAAAATATTTTCATCAGTTTTAATATTGGTTAGTGGTGGCGCTACACCTTGAACGCAGTGTGCGCATAAGCTGAGCAATAAGATACCATGTCGACGACGTGACGCACAGAGGCGACAAGTAGCTCTGTCTTCTGTCAAAACCACTAACAGATTCGATTCATTTATTAGTTCATTTAGCGGCGCCACCGACCGCCCCGCCTCAGTATTCGACAAGTCTTGACCTAGGATTAAGACTTGATTTGAAGATATCTCTAAGCGGGAGTTGGAGACATGTTTTTCTGCTGTGTTGGTTTTGAATTCAAGAAGCTATGCGGAACAAGTGCCATTTAACTCGTTACCGGATCAGTGAAATATTATTCTCCCCCCTTGACACTCCCCCTATAAGAAAAATAATTTGAAAATGTAGAACCTGATTCAAAATTGCAGGAATGCAACTAAGCATCACCGACACTGGCGCCACTCTGGGCGAATCAAATGATTTTTTGTCAGCTTGCAATGCAAATATCAAGAGTCCAATTTTATAACCCGATGCCAGTGCTTGTTAGAGAGACTTCATCCCGAGGAACGACAGAAATTCTTGTCGTCTGGTCGATGATGGGAATTTTTATTCGTTAAGCCTTTCACAAACGTTAGATGTCACTGAACACTTCTTGATGCAACAAGTTCCATCGCATTCTTTGTTCCCACGCACTCACTGATGACATAAGCCCCAAAATATCCCGGAATCTCTTTTGAAACTACAATACTCATCCACTACATGGCTCCATGGTTACTCCCCTGCTACCTACACCCGATTCACAGTACCGTTCTTTGAATAAATCTTAACCCACACATCTCAAGTCTAATTGGTCTCCGAATCTCCGTATTTGCATTCAACGACCGACACGACGACAACGTCGGTTGCAGATTGTTTATACCTTTATTAAAGCAGTCGGGAGCATGTTGGCTCACATGTTGTGGTATTTATCATGCAAATCACATCTCATTTAAATGAGGAGCAGCGTGAACATTTTCATCCTGGCAATTAATTAGCCAAGAACAAGCTCACAACAAGATCCGAGCAACGTTGAACATAAAACTAAAAGATCTTTCCGCTTATAGAGATGATGATGCTGATCGAGATCGAAGTGCGGCCAGCAAGTGAATTGGTTTATGTCTTTTTCTTCGAGTTGATGAAGTGGGTCTATATTTTTCAGATAAATGCTCACTGCTAGATTTTGATGACCTGCTGCCTTAGTAGTCAATTGTCTGAAACATTTCTTAGCTTCGTTGATTTAACTTTAATGGACTAGGTCCGTTAATCTGTCTCACACCTTAAAGTTAGTCAAAAGCCATGACCCCGTTAAATATTTCTACACGCCCACAGTTTGAACTCAGCATAAACATAATCAGACCTTGATTTTTTTTAGACTTACAACAATCCCTTGTTCTTGTTGTCAGGGCTTGTAAGAACTTTCAAACATCTTAATTGGATAACATTTTTTCTTGCAATTACCGAAGTAGCACACAGTTGGAACAAATCACAAGTACCAGCCGCTTGTAATGTTGCATTAAACCACTAAATTTTTCACTTTGTTATATCGACAGGTCAAAAATTGTCTAGCTACCAATTTTCGATGGCTGCGGCCGCCGCCGCGGTAGTACACGTTTACTATCAGCTTAGCACACTTCAAATATGCGAAATCATCGAAGCGTCAACATATGTGTTGTTTGGGTGTCAGTGGCACGGGTGCGGTGACAGCAGAAATTACGTAAAACACTACCTAACAAAAAAAAAAAAAAAGATTTTGTTTTACTGCGGGGCTTACACGTGGTTCTTGTTGACCGAACACCAAATATAGAAAACACCCTGTCAGCAGCCAATAGACGTCGCGTCGTCGAGTCTTGCCGATTGTATGAATAATTTGGTATATTTGTACCTGGTCTGTCAAACAGTCTGGTTGTTTTGCCAACTTTTTGCGAACTGTTCGCCTGCCGTTTTTGCATAATTTTATGGTCAGATTGTTACAACCAGCAACCAAATATAGTAATAAAAAAAATTAAAACAAAATCAGATTTGTCGATTAACGATAATAATCGAAAAGCTTGTTGTTTTGGTGATTTGTTTTTTTATAAACATTTTGTGGTTGTTCTTTTTTTCAAATTCAGCCTGGAGGGATTGTCTTTTAATCTTGTAAGTTAATAAATTGTCTAATCGAAACGACACGGCGAAGGTGTGGTGATGGAGTTTTCAATTAAAAATTGCAATTAGCTGAGAAAAATGTCAACAAGTTATTTTGATTAGGTACATGCTATGCTTTTTTGGCTTCAGATCTGTTGCAGAACATTCACTTGTGGCTGGAATTTGCTAGCTGAGTGAAGTCTCAAACGACTGCTAAAGGAATTTTATACAAAAAAAAGAGTAGTAGCATTCGGTTGGCTGTCTCAAAATAAACCATACGGGTTGGGGAAAGACTGGAAATCAAAATTCCGGAAAGAACCTCCCATTTGATCGGAAAAAAATCCTACCTTTGTTCATGAGAACCTACTCCTTTTCGTAGCATAAAGTTAGGATAGGAGTGATAAAATTCAAAAAATATAAGAGATCGAAATCTTGTACCTTTTTCGATTCTTTATTTTATGATTATGAGACACAAAATTATGAGAATCATGGAGAACGAAGCAAAATAATTCATAAGACACGTCGACTGTTATTTTTTTTTTTGTATATTAAAATACAAAGTTGTAGTTTAAAATTTGATTGCTTATGAGCGCTGCGTATTTTCTTCCGATAAACAAACGTCCTTTTTTGACGAACAATAATTCAAAAAGAGATATGGCCTTTAATTTTTATTATAAAAATAACTGTCCAGAGTGCGACATTGTCTTCTGTAATACTCAATCAATTGAATGTCTAAAATTGTGAAATATGTATGTTCAATTGTTCATACCTATGTATATTCGAAACCGAGTGCAGAATCTTTATGTTTTATACATTTTTTTTTTTTATAATAAGCACGCACTCAAATGGTTTTTGTTCCCTTTTTATGACAAAGCACATTGCGAGCGTTAGGGAAAGTGGGATAGATGGAGAGGGTTTAGGATGAGGTGTCGGTTAACATTGGTCTTGAATTCCTGAACACTGCAGTGACTGGGGAAGACAGAGTGTGGAAGAGACTTCCACATTCGCGTAGTACGGCTAAAGAACGATTCTCTGAACATGACCGTACGTCCGAAGTTGGCCTCGAGCGTGAACTGATGGGCATTCCTGGAGGTGCTGGTATTACGGTTGAATATCTTAATGGGATGAATGCAACTGGCTATTTCACTAGAGCATAAACCATTGAAGTAACGGTAAAAGAGGGTGAGGCATGAGACATTACGTCGATGTTCAAGTGACGTAAATGTCTCAACGATGGTATGGTCACTAATCATCTTAAATGCTCTGCTCTGGATACTGTCCAAAAGACTTAAGAACGTTACTGGAGCACCAGCCCATACGTGGGAGTTGTACTCAAGCTTTGTTTTGTAGATGGTAGCCAGATCAGAAGGGGAAAAAAATTCTTGCATCGCCTTAAAAAACCTAAACATCTAGCGGAATTTTTGGCGACATCGCATATGTATACATAAATTGAAGAAAGCCTTAAATCACCAAGAATATTTTGAGACTCCAACAAAAATAAAAATCTATGCATGCATTTTAGAGGTACGGTTAAAACTTTAAATATTCAAATGACCTTTTGTGAGTCTGGCGGCTTACGTTGTCCAATGTTTATGCAAGGTATACATATAATTACAATGTTCTAGTAATTTGAAACCAATAAGTTCCCAAACATTTTCCCCACATCATATAGGTCTACCTCCAATTTTTACTTACGACAAATAGAATATACATATGGCAAGTTTTGGATTCGTAAAAAAAAAAAGATCTTGATCAAATATGACATTACTATGATAGAGAAGTCAAAAATAGAGGGTCCGGCCATTCCGTCATTCTGCCTGTCTGTAAACGCAACTACAACCTTAACCACTGGTCCGATTGACTTCAAACTTGAAAATTAGAGGTTTGAGCGAATTCGCATGGGTCGTTCTTTTGATTTTTTTTTTAAGATTTTTAAGAAAATTACAATACAAATTTTTCAGCCAAAAACCAAAAGTTTAAATTTTCTGAAAAACGGCTCCTACGATTTTTTTTAAACATCCTTGTAAATTTTTTTTTCGGAACATACCTTATATTTTTGTATTGCTCCAAAACGGTACCTCTCATAGAACCGTTTCCTTGTTATAAGACTTTTTCGAAAAATAAAAGTCCGATTAGCCTTACTTTTGTTGTGGACCATTTCCATTTCAAATTCTATCCTTTCAAAAAGAAAACATATTTGCAAAAATATAACAAAAATGTCTAAGTTTGCGAACACGGTCCACAAGGAATTCCATACGATCGAGACTCACAGCACTCTTAACAAACGTAAAATAATCTTAGCGAAAATCGATCAATATCCGCTTACGTGGAATAGAGTGAATCGAAACGGCCTAGGCACTTTCTACTTTCACCTTTCAAAAAAGATCGTTCTGATCAGTGGCCAGTGATAGTCAATCAAGTTAAATTCAATTTATACAAATCATCTTTGAATAAATTTTAACATTAGTTAAATTTTAAATAAAGTCGTGTGCTCATAAGGCACTTTCAATAAAACCAAAAGTCTTTTCTCTTTTTAAAGACCAATACAACATTTTAATACGAAAATTGTGAGCCAAGGCAAGAGAAGAGATTTGCAATCGATAATAAGTACAATAAGTACGATTTTTTCCACCGGCGGCGGCGGCGGCGGCGAGTAAGATTCCGAGCATTATGCAAGCATGCCTACCAGCGCATAGCGAGCTGAACACCCTTCGCGCTACCCATTGATTCCTGAAGGGATTCCTGTGTTCCTAGGCTTCTATGGGAATAAGTTATTATTTTTTAATTTATTTTTGTGAGTTATAATTTGGAATACAGGAGCAGTTCGACCGACCCAGTTGTGCACATATTTTTTCAAAAGTCGTAAGTCCCGCGATGAAATTTTTTTCGAGATTTCGTTATGCGGGATTCTAGTTTGTATGCTTCTGGGCTTTAACATAAACCGTTCTAATTGCACATATGCTTTCAAATCCAATAATTTTTCGCAATAATAAACAGATCGTAGTTTTATTTAGGGACAAAAATGAAAATGTATATTTGTCTTATCAATTTGCACTACTTAAGGAAAGCATTTCCTGTCAAAGTTATTGCATTTGGCAAATAGCCATTTTCGACTGTATGGTATTTTCTGTTTTTCATAAATTTGATTGAATTTAAAGATGATTTTTTTGGGATAACCAAAATAAGACGATGGATGATGAGGGTGATGAAGAGAGGTGGAGGGCATGCCAAAAAGAATTGGTCTCAGCTGCAAAGTTACGAATAGCATGAAGTAAAAAATTATATAAAAGTCAGGGCATAAATGAAGAGCCATGCATTTGTGCAAAATTAATTTTGAAAAAAAAAACTTTAATAACATTTAAAAATTATTTAATTGACTTCTGAGAAAAAAGAAATTCAACCAAGTGCATGATTAGTAAAACACGACGGTTAAAATTTATATTAAAATAGCAGTTGCCCGCGACTTCGTCCGCCTCTCCCTCGTCCACCAGCCAGAGTATCGTCTCGACTTGTGCATCATGCGCGCGTGGGAATTTTGTTCGGAAGTTATTGTAAAATTGCATTGCAGTCAACTCTCCCTAGGTCGTAATTCTCTTAAACTTGAAAAATTTGAGCATTTTTTATGATTCCCTTCAGTTGTTCATACTTAAAGCATTCCCTTGGGTGAACTCTCCCTAATAATTCTAATATCTCTTCGTTAAGTCATTTTTTTTCTTTAAACTGAGCATATTTCTTAGTTAAGAAGTACATAAAATGATATTGTTTAAACACAATAATCTGCACAAATAGTGCAATCAATCACATTCACAAATCAATTGAACTCTCAAAATTCTAATTTGAGCAGTTATTAGGCCAGTTCCACCTAACAAGATCTCACTGAGATCTCAATGTCACCTTGACTGAGGCAAAATCATTTGGTGGAACATGATTCTCAGTTATCATTGAGATTTAATGGTTACCTTACTAATTGTTGCTGCACATATGTCAGCCACGTCAAATAGCTGAGTGAGAAATCGAATCCAAAATAATTTCATCTCAGAGATCTCAGAAAAAAATCTCAGTTCTCACATTTCCACAGATTCTTCGCTGCTATTGGTCGCAGCTAAATTTTATATAGCTTCAAGCCTTCCTTGATAAATGGACCATTCAACATTTAAAAAATTGTTCAATTTCATAAAGCAGTTCTTGAGATAAGCGCGTTAAAACGCAGAAAAATGTATATTTTTTGCCGTTTTTTCCATATTTTCCACAGATTCTTCGCTGCTATTGGTCACAGCTTAATGTTAAGTAGCCTAATGTCTAAGTCGATTAAGGCACCATCCAACACAAAAAGAATTATATAATTCGAACCAGTAGTTCCTGAGATTACCGCGTTCAAACAAACAAACTCTTCAGCTTTATATATTAGTGTAGATATCTGAAGTGAATGTTGATGAAACCAAACTATATGACAGGATTGTGAGAGCAAAAAGTTATGAAACCTAACCTATTCTTGAAGCACTTTGGTTCCGATTACAATAATAAAACCGTAGTTCTTAAAACGACCAACCATACTTTTGGCTAACGCTTAAACTCTGTGAAGTTACGGCTTGCACAGTTTGAGGGTGTTATGTTGTTTTAATGGCGCATTGAAACTTGTCCCGAAGTCAGAAGTCCCGAAAATGGTTTTGTGCGCTGTATGCGGCTAGGTTGGCTGTAGTTCTTCCTTCCTTCTTTCACATCTCGGAACTTCGTGTGTTTCTCGGATTGGAGATGATTTAAAGATAAGCACGACGCACGTATGCGTGCGTCTATTAAGGCTTTGCCTAGTGTATCAACGGAGGTTCCTCTGGCTTTCACGGCTTGGCAACCGGGTTCCCTTGGATCATCAACGAAGTTTTCTCCGGCTATCAACGGATTTACCGGTATTTAAACGGAGAGGTCCGGGAGCATACTTTAACCGAATGATCGGTTTCCGTATTTTAGGAGGCATGCCTCTTTTCAACTTGATTTTGTCGTCGACCGACGACAACGGTTCGCTCCCTCATGCACATTTCCTACAAATACTGACTGTGAATTTTATCGTTTGTTTAATTTTATATTTAAGATCAACATTAAGAGTTGCCACCATACAATTTTTTTGACAAAATGTGTTTTTGAGGTAAATATTTCAATTTAAATTTGTATTTATGAATTTTAATCACGTTTTTATTTTTTAATGTTTTGTGTGAGTACGATTTTGGAATAAAGGAACAAGTTCGTGCAACCCAGTTGTATACATTTTTTTAAACTTTTTACTTAACTCTATATAAACGCGACGACAGGCGTCTTGACACGTACAACCTTCTTTTTTACTTAACTTGCTTATGAATATTCTCTTCAATGTAACGCTATTTCAAATTTATTATTACTCATCATTTTTCGTATTCTAATTGTAGCGTCCTGCAAAAAAGTCAACTGCATGAATGGACTACAATGCGTCGAAGATAATTATGCAATACCGCACTGCATCGTGTGTGCAATTCAGTGTCCAGCTGACGACAATACAAAGAAGATTGACCCGACACGAGCCGTTTGCGGAGTCGATGGAAATACCTACAAGAGCACATGCGATATAAATCGCATGGTCTGCAAGATCGGACGTTCGATTGCAGTTGCATATCCCGGTCCGTGCCGCGGTAAGTTTAAGCACACATAACCTAAGGCCCCAAATTAGTTATGATATGAATGTTATTATGATTATTATTGTGATTGTTATTGCTATGTGTATTAAATGGAGCTTATTGCGGTCGCAGTGACCGCCACAGCCAGCGGTGTTCCTCAGTGTAATCATGTCGTCTTGATAAGCTGCCTGCGTTGCGTACAAATCAATCTTGTTAATTGAAACAAAGTAACATTAAACATGTGGTATGTTCTGCTGGTTCTACACAACATGCAACCAAACATCGATCGATGGTATAATATCTTGATTTCCTTTCTCTGCTGTTGGAATGAATCTCTCTGGCCCTCTGGCTCAGCACAAATCTCATCAGATAGTTATGTACATTGATTGCAACTCATGCACGTAAGGAGATGAAACCGCAATTACACTGATTGATCTGCAAATTAGATCGAATTACCGCATGCACTCGGAAAGCCAATAGCGCTTTTCGCCGTCCGCGTCGTGCGTCGTCGTCATATCAGAGAACATTTATTTTATTACAAGGCAATTGACTTATAAAAGCGCCTGGTAACAGAAATAAATCTCAAGCCAACATGTTTTACGAGGGAACCTAATACTATTAATTTTTCAAGCTTCCACCATACATTGTAACGAATCGAATCGAACAAACTCATGTGGGGGTTAGACTTTGTGGTTCGTAATTGCGATTGCAACGTGATGATCGTGAATTGAGATGAGCAAACCGAGGGATTTGATACCGAAGAATTTATCGGTTCGTGCAATTGCAGAGTACCTAATAAGATAAAGTTGAGAGTCAATTATGTCTTTGAATAATTTCTAGAGTCGTGGTTTGAGTTTGGCAAATAATCAAGATCAGCTACATTGTAACTAAAGAAACGTCTTTGGAATAATACGAAAGAAAATTGTTCGAAAAGCTTTTCGGGTGGAAAAAGAAAGCACCAATCGAAGGTATACAATATTTTTGGTTAAGACTCGGTTGCTCCCAATTTTCCGGACAACGCAAATATTTGTTTGCTCGATCCCTACGCTCGTTGACATTGACACTCCAGTTGTTAGCTCTCTCGCGAAAGCTAACCTTTTTGCTAGGCAGTTCGCCTCCAACTCTTCGCTGCCAGAGAGTGTCATGACTCCTCCAGTTATTGAGCGCGTCAATGATTCCATGGGACAAATCTTCTTCCGCACTCGTGCTGTGGCGAGAGTCCTAAAAGATCTCAACATACATAAATCCGCTGATCCGGATGGTGTCCCCGCTATTATTCTGAAGAGGTGTTCTTCCACGCTGGCAAAACCTTTGCGTAAGCTTTTCCATCTATCCTATTCTTCTGGGCTCGTTCCGAGCAGTTGGAAAACAGCATTTGTCCAGCCAATCCCAAAAAAAGGCGAATATTCTTTTCCCTCCAATTATCGTCCGATTGCACTTACGTCCCTTCTTTCTAAGGTCATGGAAACGCTGATAAACTATCAGCTCAAGAAATATCTCGAAGACCGAAAACTTCTTAATGACCGGCAGTACGGCTTTCGCAGCAACAGGTCCACTGGTGATCTGATGGTTTATCGCACCGAACAGTGGAACAAATCTTTACATCGTTTTGGAGAAAGTAAGATTGTTGAACTTGATATTTCAAAGGCATTTGATAGAGTTTGGCACCAGGCTCTCTTATCGAAAATGCGTGCTTTCGGTATAGACGAATCCCTCCTTCGTTGGATTAGAAACTTTCATTCGAACCGTTCAATACAAGTTGTACTGGATGGTTTGAAGTCTGAAACCCACAATATAAATGCTGGTGTGCCCCAGGGCTCCGTTTTGTCTCCAACCCTTTTCCTCATTTTCATTAATGATCTCTTGCCTGTAACTTCTAATCCAATAAATTGTTTCGCTGACGAAAGTACCCTTAGACTCACATCCCTCCTTTTCGGATGTGGAACTGCAGCGGCAAAATATGATAAGCTCATTAAACTGTGACTTAAACAGCATTGTACACAATGGGGAATACAAAATCGTGTAGAGTTTAATGCTTCGAAAACCCAATGCTGTCTTGTATAGTTGACGCGAGATATACCTCCCCTGCCACTGTCCATGAGTGGCACTTGCATCAATGAGACCGAACATCTCGGGGTTCTCGGTATGTGCATCACTGAGCACCTTTTGTGGATCGAGCACATATGCGATGTCGCCAAAAATGCCGCAAGATGTTTAGGTTTCTTAAGACGATACAAGAAATTTGTTTCCCCTTCTGATCTGGCTACCATCTACAAAACCTACATACGTCCTAAGCTTGAGTGCAACTCTCACGTCTAGGCTGGTGCTCCAGTGACGTACTTAAGTCTTCTGGACAGTTTCCAAAAACGAGCATTCAAAACATTCAACCGTAACACCCGCGCCTCCAGGAATGCCCATCAGTTCACCCTTGAGCCCAACTTCGGACGTACTGTTATGTACAGAGAATCGTTCTTTAGCCGTACTACGCGAATTTGGAACTCTCTTCCACACTCTGTCTTCCCCAGTCATTGTAATGTTCAAGAATTCAAAACCAATGTTCACCGACACTTCCTTTTACATCCCCTATCCTTTCCCTAATGCTCGCACTATGCTCTTGGCATTTAAAGGGTAATGAAAAAAGCCCTCGAGTGCGCGTTTATTATAAAAAAAAAATCGTTTGATGTTGGAGATTCTGCAACATGCTTTGTAACGACGACGACCTCATGCATTGCTGGGTAGCAGCAACGGTCTTATGGAGCATACGAGAATTTTACCTTCTTAGGGGTTTTCCAATAAGGACGGTTTTTACCTTCAGACAATTTCTCGTGATTTCCAACCGTCAGATCTCAAATCTCTGAATTTCCTCAGCTAGCTTATATCAAATCATGCACCAGATCAGTCATTGAAAATCAAAACTACATTCGAGGTATTGTTACCGAGTAATATTGTCAACGATGGCAAAACTACACTTTGCAATTGGCGAAAAGGTTTAAGATATCGATTAAGTCTTTGTGGGTCTTTTCTAAGATCTGACGAAGTGTGAATATTTCATTGATCCTTTTCGAAGGACAGACCATGATTTCAATGTGAAGTCCTTTAATCCCTTAACTGATACGTTATACTTTACTGGTTAGTTTCTATTATGAAAATATGGTGTCAATCAGTTGGATATTTAATTTGCATAGTGCTTGCAGGTTAAAACATTGAAATATCTCTGCATAAGCATTCCATAGGTACAGCAGTCCAGTGATACAGCACAACTTAGTTCTATGTAATTTAAATAAGAACATCCTACTTGAGTTATCTGCTCTTAACTTCAAATCGCATCGGAAATCGCAAATGATCGGTTTCCAAATTGCCAACCTCTCTAGATTAATTGCTCCAAAATTACTATTTTCATATATCATTCAATGCATTTGTAATGATTAACTGCAATTCTACAAAACCCCAATACAGAACTCAACAATTATTTGCAATACTATGAAAAAAAAAAACCACAAACACAAGTCTCGACTCACAACTCGACCATACAATCTATGCCAACATCCAACATCCGAGTAACGTCTATTTAAAATTTATCGATTTGTCCAGACTTTTTGCAGTCGCAATAATAAGTACGTTTGTCTGAAACAACAACAAAATCATCCAGCGTAGTATTTGCATTATTTTCTGCTAGCGTTAATTTTATGAGTAGACAACACGAGTTACCATGAGAAGGTTTGGTGCGGTGCAATGGTGCGGTCACAATGTAACGATCCCGCAAGAAAAAGCGTGTTTTATGTGAATGCCTGGTGCGCGCGCGATTATTAATGCTAAATTAATGCGTGATGGCAGTAATAGGATATCAGTTTATGACCAGCAATAAACTAAAGTGCTTCCACAGATCGTGTATATTTATGCCCTGGACTATGATTAATTGCAAGCGGTTCGGGCGGTTCGGTTCCTGTATTAATTGGATAGGGATGGGTTGGATTTGAAAAGGTTATGGTACAGATGGTTGGCTACTGGCCATAACCTGCATCTTGATAATGATATATTTCTTTGAATGCATCTTGCAAGCGGAAATATTACTTTTGTCTCCTGAATCATGGGATTGAAGAAAATGGCGGGATCAACAATTCAGTTGTCTGAGCAATAGATTTCCGATCACTTGAAACTCACAAATAAATTATGACACGTGTTTGGAATTATTCTAATTCACTCGCAAACTGAAAACATGCCTCAAATGCAAAATGTCATATTTAATTGCATTTTTATTCATATTCAGCCTCTCACTATAGATCTAGATCTAGACCGAACAAAAAGGTATACCAGACCTATCCACCTAAGATAATGCCTTCATGTTAACATTGTTGCTGCAACAAGATTTCTTCACACTAAGACTCATTCTTGATTAGTTGACGACTGACATCAATAATTACATCGAAAGTCGACGCGATGCATGGTGTCACTAGTAATTATTGTTTTTATTTTCATTTTGCATTCAACATTACGTGTTGTCTGGAATAATTGCCCTATTTATCTCCCACCTGTGTTGGATTTACATTTCTCTAATTTGTTAAAGCTTCTTGCGAAGTGTTTTCTAGTTTTCAAGTTTCAAATTACAATTTAATTACTTTATCAGTAATTACGTATGTAAAATGAGTAGTTAAATGGAGTTTGAAAGTCATCTGACATTTCATCAAAATAAACTGTCTTTTACGCGATTGAAGTATACGATTTATTCTACGTAATCATGTCCAATTGATGTCAAGCCCTGTCCTCCCTCCAACCTTGTTTAAATTATGTTAGTTTTTGTTAGAATACGGTTTGAAATTGCCTTGCTCTTTCACCTATATTAAGACTTAAGAAGTCTTACTTTGAAGAAAAAAATGTCTTGTGATTTTAGCCACTGAAAACCTCAAACATTCGTGAGGTCTCGTTACCAATTAATTATCTGAAAACCAATTTTCTTGATTTTGTTCGTATAATTCCCAAACGGTACCAACTATTCTCCGTAGACCTTTCTTCTAAAACAGTTCAGTCTCAGATCCGTAAGTGAGTATTGATTAGACTATATCGTCTTATATGCAGCGGTACCTTATGATCCGCCGGCCGTTGAGTGAATATTTTTATCAATGTTGAATTTCGGGGTCTGATGCCACAATTATAAGAACCTATCAGGGTGTTTACTAAAGGCTTCAAACGTTCACACAGCACAGCAGCCACGATTTTTAGGCGATGTTTAGGAGATTTATGCCTCTGTAGTTGGTGCAGTTCAACGGATCTCTTTTCTTGAGGATCGGGCGTACGCCGTGCTCCTCTACCTGCCTTTTCAGTTATCATTGATATTCTGCCAACATTTTCTGCAGACGTAGCCCTATAGCCACCATATGCTTAGTTTTTTCATCGGTCACCACTATGACCGGGAACCCAGCAGAATCTTACATTATAGTGCATATCTAGTACCCTTAGCTCTTCGCTCTTGGCTGAAATCGCTTTTACTTTTCTTGGCTATCAATGAAGAAGGTGATGTCAGCGTGTGATATCGCGATCATGGATATTAGTTTAGCAGCGTTTTTCACTGCCAAGATCTCGGCTTGGAAGACACTGTCATGGTTGGGGAGCCTGAACTATTAAGGTTGAGGTTTTCTGAGAAGAAACCTGCCTCAATCGAGTAATCATTTTCGAGCCATCAGTAAAGATGGTTAAATTCCATTAATTCGGAAACTGTTTTCCCAATCTTGTCTGTTGGGTAAGCTGGTGATTAAAGTTGTATTGTCTATGTTGCCAACGTATTTTATAAGAATCGTGGTATGACAGTTTTGACTATTTCTCCAGTTATTTGTTTGACTGAACGCTGTTTGCCTCCGATTCTTGCACAGATAATCTAAGGGAGTAAGGTTTAGGATCGCGTCAAGACCCGCATTTGGGGTAGTCCTCATCACCCTAGTAGTGCTGTGCATGCCATTCTCTGTTCTTTGGTAAGTTCATGGATTTCTCCAGAGCTTGCCATCAAACCAAACTGCCATAAGTTTGAATGGGTCTAACAATGGCGCTATAATATCCACATGATTGTTTTAGTATTCACTCCCCAATTTCTTCCAAGAACCCTATTACACGAGTAGACTGCAACCATATCTTTCTATGAATTTTTGAATCATAGTTTAGTTTATTATTTAAGATAAGTCCAAGATATCTCGCTTTGTCTGAAATCTTAAGTGGGGTGCCATCAATTGTAGGTATTTCAAAAGAAGTTATCTTTTTCTTCTCTTGATGTAAAGTATCAGTTCTGTTTTAAGGGCGTTTACCTTAAGTCCCCAGTTGTTGGTCCAGTTACGGACCGCTTTCTAATTATTTCGCTAACAGTGGTCCTGGTCAGGTATTTACCTGTCGCCAGAAGCGCTAAATCATCGGCATATGCTATAACCCTGAAAACACCAAGGTGCAGGTGAGTTTCCTTATTCCAAATATGTCAATGTCGTCTACGTATGCCAAAATATTAAGGTTAATTTGGTAACATTAGTCCCTCTTATATTCCCATATTTCAGAGTCACGGAAAGCTTTGTCCAGGGCTTGCCAGTCCCTACCCTTATCCGAGCCCATTGAAAATGTTTACGGGTCTGCATAGCAATCTGCATTAATTTGGTTTGAAACATTGTTCAGGGTCAGTCTTCACACTCTTATCTAATCTTCTATCTTGGCTATGCTGTCGTAGACGGTCTAATAGTCTTTTAACTGTTGTTATGTTGGGATCCTAAAATCTAGATATTTTTCCTTCACCTGCCTTATGGTGAATATCTGATCAATTGTTATTTTGTACCTTGCCTTAATGGTTTGATTATGGTTTCTGCATTTGGATGGCAAATGAAATGAGGAACTGTTACTTAAAAGTATGACCAATTCAAAAAATGACAAAAAAGTTCTTCAATTTGTTTCTGTGAAGACCTCAAAACAATTTTTCTTTTATCTAATTAGTAGTTTCAAGCTCGTTAAATTACAATTAACAAATCAAATGCCCTGACATGCATTGCTTACCACAAAAAAAAATAAAACAAAACATTTTTTCGCTATATCACTATCTTGCCTACTAATAGCCACAAACAACACCAAGACATTAAAAGCAAAAATTGTAATTCCAAACCGTGACTTTGTGTAGACAGATTTAAAAATAAAAAATAAAATAAAAAAAACAACAAACAAAACAAATACCACACAAAAACATGATAACTTACAAGTTATTCTTTAATAAATCAGTCTCTTAATCCAGTTATGTGGTTAAAATCAAATTACAGAAACAAAAACAAACCTACAAGGAATGTCTACGATCATTCTTGGGCTGAATAACACAGATCGCCTAGACAAAACCACAATTAGACGCAAACATCTAGCCAAATGGCGGGATGGCAGCCAGTGATTCCCTGCATCAAGTCAAATGATCGTCTCAAAATGCAAGTCTGACACATGTAGCATAAATGTAAGTTGGCACTAGCACATTGCGGTTGCATTCGTTAAGGTCTGCCAATTTTTCCAGATTTCATCTAGATTGTGCAACTTGACTAACAAAATAATTAACATGATTTCGTGCACGTTGATTTTTGACACGAGTTCTTTCCCGTCATCCGTTGTTGATTATCATTCCAATTCATAGGCTTGTTATACAAAGTAACATCCAATGCTCCGTCTTGACGTTTCTTGGCGTGTAGGGTTTCATTTGAATATTATTGGGCGTCTGTTGTGGGCCTGATTACTCAGCCATATGATAATTTCAACTAGCGTGATGGCTCGTCTGGCGGTTGTCATTGTGGTGGCGTCAATTGCTTCTGAGTGAGTTTTGAAAGTTAACTGACTTCTGATTTGGTACCAACATGCTGACCTATGATTTGCGACTGTAAACAGAGAATCTAGTGAGCAAAATGGCGCCATTGTGTTGATCACTATGAGCGGTTATGGTGCGAAATGAGAACTGCAAGCGTGATCGTGTCATTATGTCGGAAATGTTATTTTTTCGTGTGGCTTCGTGCACTGTGAGAAGATGATACACGAGAGACTTAGAATGTGGAATATGACGTGGGAATCCAAGAAAAAGGTGTGATCTTTAGCTTCTAGCTGTTAAGTAGGCCACTCACGAACAAACAATGGTTTTGATAGGGGTGAAATATGAGAACCATTGCAGCCTTTCGAAAAGGTCAAAGCGGAATGAAGTATCATCACTCATGAGTATTTGAAAAGGGTAGACATCGACTCTGTTTTGAACCTTGAATATGAAAAAAATTGGATTTGATTTATGCCATGGCATTTTCATTTTAACATTTCGCAACGAGGTCACTATGGCGTATACGTACTATTTTTTTTATTTTTAGGCACTTACAGTGAGCATAAAGCAATGTTGCAATTCCGACGCCTGCTTGTTTAAAGATGAGTAGGTGTTGAGTTCTTACACGATTTTTTTTTTAGCTGTACGCAATAACGGAGAAGTATATCCGATGTTAACTCGGTTTTCCAATGCCTCTTATGGACATCCTTTAATTCAATTTATTACTACGATTTTCAGTCCATTAGTCCAATTGGTAACAAACGTCATCCATTAACCCGGAAACGTTGGCACTCGGTCCTCAAATTGTTTTCAATCAATTTGTATTCATCTGACCCATAAGGATTTGTTGCCATCTTCTATTTATACGTCCCTCTTCCTGCAATCTTTGAAACGCTTCCATTGCAAGAACTTTGGCAATCAATTAATTTACAAATTACTGTTTACGACAGCAATTGTAATTGCTATGGGATGGAAGACGATGTGAAGCAACTTGTGCACGCTTGAGTTCCACCAGATAAAACCCTTGGAGTTCTGCGTGTCGTCACAGCAGACACTGCCCTCCTTCAATCTGAACTTTTGTGTTGTCATAATAAATTATTGTCTCAATCGATTTGTTTTGCCTTCCACTAGACGATATCATGCATCTTCTTCGTCGTCGGAACACCAAAAAGAAAAAAAACAAGTTTTGTTGTGATAATGATTCGCATCTCATCATGTGATATGGTCATCAACAATATTAGGTACACAGTAGCTGCTTTCGTTCGACTGGAGTACAGTAGCTCAAGGTGTCTGTATTCTACCACTTTTCCATTCACCATTCAAATGCATCGTTCGGAAAGTTTTTTTTCGATTTCTTGTTTATACTCGACATCAGCTACGATGCTGTCTCTTTATCGATTCTTCCATGTTCCCGTATCCCACCGGCTGGCAAGTCAAGAGAGAAGTTGTAATTTTTCGCTGTCCCGTGGCAGCGTTGGTTCGGTTTATTGTTACCCTGACTCTCTATGGGATTTTTATCTCCAGGTCTCTCGGGAAATATGTTCAGGCAGAAAAGAAGGAAGAATAGCAACAATGTATCATGAGCATGCCGATCAGTCAGATTAATGTATTCCGAGTCGAAGCTACTGCTGAACGTTCTGTGCATTGAGCATGGATTCGTTATGATCCCCTATTGCGTATCACACACAACCGATCTTTAACAAAATTTTGGATTTTTTTTTTATGTTAATGTCTCGAGGTCGTAAAATTTGGAGACGAAAATTAAAACAAAATGCAAAACACTGTCTACCAATTTTATTGTTATGACTTGTGCCTGGAAGGCATAATTGATGTTCAGAAGACACTCCTGTTTGAAGTCAGTAAATTTGCAACAATGTTGCAGTTTTATGGTCGTCAAACATTATCAACATGCATAACTGAAGTTTGATTTAGTAACTTGTTCTGCATACAAGAATTAATAGAAATTTGTGACATTTTTTATTTTGAAAGGGAAATTTGTTAAATATTTAATTTTTGGTATTTACATGACCCCCAGCGAGTGGTAGTATCTAGTTATAATTAAAGGTAAAAATCTCGTTTTCTCTTAGTTCCTGAAGAACGCAACGAAGGCATCTGGAATAAATGATCCGTTCAATTGGCAAACAGAAAACCATTTTTCTTCGAGTGGAAAACAAATTATTATCGTTCCTATCACGAAACGCAATCGCTACCTGAAATGCACTGCACTGGGGGCATGCACAAGTTCGTCTTGAACTTACAGCATCCCGAATGGTCAATGTTTTTTATTTTTATTATTGCGTCTTGGCCAGTCACACCACACTGGTTGTACGTCTTCGTTGAAGTTAACTGTGAAATGTGTTTGAACAAAAATAAGAGCCCTTTCAAGTCGCAAATAAATTGGACTTAATTCAAGAATCGTGTTGTTTACTATTGAGTTAAAGTGCATCCATTTGCATACACCACAGATATTTAACTTGAAGTTTCAGAAGAGTACCAGCTACCAGCTGCTACATACAAGTATTTCGCATAAAGTTCTATCATGACATAAGGGCAGACGTTGTATATTACTCCATGTATTGGTTGTTATTTCCTGAAATTTTATAGCACATATTAATCCAATGAAACAGCAGATGAGATGTTCCCAACATCGAAATCGATGTCGTGTACAAAAGTCAAAACGCAGGGCATCGTAACTTACAAAAAACCACTAACACGCATATCCAGCTAGAGACCCAGTAACTGCAAACTACCAGGTTCAGCAGACGGCTTTCACGCATTTGTCGCGTCCGGCTTGCCGTTTGTTCTTGTTACAAACAGCACCCATTTGGTGGTTTTATTTTATTATTTTTATCGTCTGAAGTCCACGTCACCTCTTAACACCAGTAGCCACTAACAGTGCAAGAGGAATTTCATTTCAGTTTCCACCTTACGTCTTGAAGGTTTATTTTATGTCTGTGTCTTATACTCGGTGCCTCTTGCGACTTCAGGATGAAGCGTTAAAAAAAACGCAAGGAAAATAAAACAGAAAAAGAAATAAAAATTTATTTAATCTTTTTGCCGTGGTGGCGAAAAAGATTTGAAAATGTTAAAGAAAAAAAAAACTGACGAAGCTTGTCGAAAAACTGCTTCCGCCGACATCTGGTAGTTGTTTTTTTTTTCACTGTTTTTGCGTTCTTTAATGAGGCAAGATACATTTATTACTTTTGGAAATTCAGTAGCGTAATCTCGATTTGAAGAGATGGATCTTCAACTTTTCAAAAAAGTTAACTTATCAATAGAAAAAAAAAGAAAAGCATAGTTTTGCTCCCTCAGTACCTATTTGATTGATTTTTTAACAAGAAGAAGTCCGTAGAGACACTTATTTTGAAAGAATTTTTGGGTTAGAACTAAAAGGAGTTTTGAAACATGTTAAAGCCTTTGATTTTGATAGCACTATTGTTCTTAGCAAAATACCAGGACATACTTTCATACATACGAATCTGCCGGTGAAGTATTTAACTAATGAGTTAGGAGCTTTTCTTAACTATTTGAACTTAGTTTGTGACACTTTATCCTTTTACTGCAATAATGTCGTATATATGAAGTGAGAAACATGACTTTATGCAAAGGAGACCAACAACGGTCACAAAACTGCGTTTTTTCAAATGGTATTGTGAAGCGATTGTATTTCGTATCGAAATGATTAAGGTGTGTAGACAAAAACTGTTTCTAAAAAACTATTGGAGCACAATTTAAATTAAGTACTTCGTTACTCAGTAGTAAATGCTCAAAAACGCCAAAATGGCCAAAAATCGTACTTTTTCAAAGAGAATTGCATAAAAATAAAAACATTTTTCGCTAACATCTCTTAATGAGCATAAAATTCGACATTTAAACTATATAACTATTGGAGAAAAAATTAACTTTTTAAACAAAAAAGAATTAAAAAATTATGAATAAAATTTGTATTATTGATAAGCAATTTTTCTTCTGATGCGATATTTATTTTTTTTAAATCTCTTCATTTATTTATCACGTACTTGTTCTCAACACATAGCAATCAAAACATTTTGAAAAAATGTGCACGACTCGGTCGTACGAACTTGCTCCTGTATTCCAAATTATAACTCATAAAAAAAAATTAATATTCGTAAATAAAAATTTAAATTGAAATATGTACCTCAAAAAAAGATTCTATCTGAAAAAAATTGATGTCGTATGATTTCTTAAGAAATTGTTGATTTTTCGAATTTTTTTTTTAAAAATCGTCGGAGCGGTTTTTTTTTAAATTAATTTTTTGTATATAAAATTTTTCGAAAATGTCTTAAAATTAATTTGGGTATGCAGTATTCAAGAATGTGCAACTATACATTTTACAAGTAAGTTTCAATTTTTAATATTGATCCGTTTTTGAGATACAGAATTTTGAAAAAAAGTTTAAAAATATTTTTTAAAAATCCAAAAAAAATTTTGAAATTTTTTCGAATACAAAATATAAATTGAACTATATAAACGTACTTTCAAAAAAAAACTTACCCTGATCGGACTTTTATTTTTCGGGAAAATCTGATAACAAAAAAACGGTTCTATGGGCGGTACCGTTTTGGAGCAATACAAAAATATTTTTTTACATAAAATACATCAGAGTTTTAAACAAAAATTTTCGAGGAAGTTTAAAAAAATCGTAGGAGCCGTTTTTGAGAAAATTGAAACTTTTGGTTTTTGGCCAAAAAAAATCGTATGGTGGCTACCCTAAATTTTGATCTTAAAAAAAAAAATCAAAAAAACGTCCCACGCGAATTCGCTCAAACCTCTTATTTTCAAGTTTGAAGTCAATCGGACCAGTGGTTAAGGCTGTTGGTGCGTTTACAGACAGACAGACAGACATCGGACGGAATCGCGAATTCAATACTTGCCATATATTCTATATGTCGCAAGTAAAAACAAGAGATAGCTAAATCTGCCTAAATTTGAAAATTCAAATCAGTAACGACTGGCGGAAGTCACGATACTCATAGAAAGCTGATTCTGTCTCTCTTAGCAAGATGAATTTAGTTCAAAAATTTTCGTCTGCAGTAGGGTGGCACTTCAAGCAGTAAGAATTTTCAGTTTCAGTCCGGAACACTCTTAAGGCATAATTGTTTGAACAGTTTGGGAATTGGTCATTAAGTTTATTGTGTTAACTTCAAAAGCTTTTGATCGATTCTCGCATTCAGTTATCAGGTTGAAATTAAATTCATGTGGTTTTATCCTATCCTTGTTACATAGGCTTCTTATTTTGAGAAAAGAACGTATCAATTTAAGTTCAGAGACATGTTTTCGAAGAGTTTTACTATGAAATTTGGTGTTCCACAGGGTAGCCATCTAGGACCACTTTTATTTATTTTAACCATTAAAGATCTTTAAGAAAATAATTACTTGAGTGCGTGTTAGGAGGAGGGAACAAACGGTTTGATAGCAATTCCGAACTGCTGAATTAAGAAGCACTTTTCCGTGACGAATGATACACTTGGATGTTTTGTCGATACATCGCAAGAGGCAGTCGCAGTACCTATGAAAAATTAAATTAAAAAAATCAAGACAATGAACCTACGCCCTCTAAGGTTCTGGCTAAAACACAAAGCCGTTGCACCGTGACTATTACTCTACAAAACGCTGATTAATAGGCAAAAAACGCACTTTTAATAGACCAGTCAAATTAGTCCTTATAATAGAATCAAGGTTACAAAAATTCCCATAGTACTGAAAATTGTTATGAATGTTCAGAATACTATTATAAATGAATTGTGAAAAATCCCCATCAATCCCCCTTGTGCAAAAAATTTAATTGATGGTCAAAGTTTGCAAGAATAGGTTTTTTGCGTTTTTCAGCTAAACGGTGGGTTTTACATCAAAAATATTTCAGACAAAATTGTGGATCATCCGATTCTCTACAAGAAATTCATAAGTATTGCCATTTCCGTGTTACAGCGGTTCAAAAAACTGAAAAAAATATTTTATTCGTAATATGTACACGTTTCCACATCAGCTATGAATTAGTGTGCTTGGGGCTTTTTTTTAACTTGGTTTCACCGGTAGGCCTATTCCACCATCTGTTGATCCTATTGAATTCAAATTGAGTATTGAAAATGATGAAACCTGTGTAAATTATGTAATATATATAAGAAACTAGCTGTACCCTGCCACGCTTTGCAGTGGCCCCATTAAAATCGTTGCTTCCACTACGTTATTCAATTTTAATATGTGTGGTGGTATCCCTGGCAGATCAAGTGAGTTTAAAATTCTGTTCGATAATTAACTACTTCATCTGCTTCCACAACGGTGTCTATCGACGTATATGTAATTTCATCATCGTTCTGCTTTGGTACTCCGTTACTCGCTACCCTACCCTACACGCTAACCGCTACCCCGTTACCCTCTACATACTCCCGGTTCCCGTCCCCCGCTACCCTACTCGCTACTCACTCCCGCTACCCGCTACCCACTTCCCTGAAACCGTTACAAACTAACAGGTCCATATCAGTGGCTTTAGACCAGGAAAGTCCACCATCGATCAAATATTCACATTACGGAAGGTGCTGGAAAAAATAAATCGACACATACCTACGGTGACCATATTTCTGGGAGCAAAACCCGGGACAAAAAATAAACAAATTGAAAACGTAGAAAAAACAATGTATTTTTGGAGTTTACTCCTTTAGGATCGATTCATATATAGAACTAGACCCCGGTATGAAAAATTTACCTACAGTAGTAAAATAAAATGTTGAGAAAAAGCCTTACCAAAAAAGTGAGGGGTTAGGCATATTTTAACTCTTTATAATTTTTAATTTTTAAAAAGATAGTCTGGAGGCTTAGAAAGGTTATTTTTTAACGCAGAAAAAGGGGTTGAGAGGGTTGCAAGGAGTTGAAATACTAGGTCAAAGTTTGTATAATTCTTGGTAAGGCTAGAAGTTTGAAAGTTATGTTAATGGATTTTGATTAAACATAAATAAATACGACATTCAAAGTTTTAAAAAATTTTACGATGAAGGGGGTGAAATAGAGGATGAAAGTTTTTGTGCGATGTCGTCGCTATTTTATAAACAGCAACAACAACAGATCGCACAAAGATTTCAACCTAGAACTGTGAAATTTTCACACATGGTAAAGAATTTCATGCTCTTCAATTTATGTTACTTTTATTATAACGGTTACTAATACTTATAATATTTGTATGTTCAAATACGGGACTAATAACTTAACCCGGGACACTTGTAGGTCCCGGGTTTCCTTAAAAAAAAATCCGGGACGGGCTATTGAAATACGGGACAGTCCCGGGAAAACCGGGACGGATGGTCAGCGTACACATACCCTCATTTTATCGATTTAAGGGCCGCGTATGAAAGCATCTATTGAGAAGCACTGTATAATGCCATGTCCAGTTTTGGCATCCCTGCCAAGCTCGTTCGCTTGTGCAAAATGAGGATTCAGAACTCACGCTGCTCTTACGGAATCTTTCGTCGTCAAAAAAGGATTCAGACAAGGCGATGCGTTGTCGTGCGATTTCTTTAAAATCGTTCTGTCCAACTTCTCGAATACGCCGATGATATTGTCATAATGGGAAGAACACAGCGTGATGTCAATGGCGCCTCCGTGAGAATTGAGACAGGAGCGGCAAAACTGGATTTAGAGGTTAATGAGGGAAAAACGAAGTATGTATATGCTGTCTTCTATAAAGGACACGCTGCTCCAATAGCTTACCGTTTTATTAAACAAAGTTTATTCTCACAATTAAAAAATATGTTTGACAATTTACATATAAATTGAAATTGAGTATTTGAAAATTGATCAATTTTGTTTTAATTTTGTTGTAGTGGAAAAAGCATTATTTTTTAACATTGGCACTGTTTGTGATTAGTGACTGCTGTTCACGTGAAACTCACAGTAATGCTGAATGTATGAGGTCGAATAGCTCTCGCGTATGCTTGGCCGTTGAACATTTTATCTAATGACCCAGGTCCATAAATCAAAGAAAATATTTCTTTTATGCCGCTTCCTTGTATGATGTAACGAATTGCTCCAAGAAATGACACAATTAAATGAAATCATCCGAGCCTGATTTTCGATAATTCAGACCCTTCAGGTCTCGAGCTTTTGCATAGAAAGGCTGATCAAAAGAAACAATGCATACCTACATCATGACCATAACATTTTGCATTTTCTAAAGCACGAAGCTTGATTTAACGAGTCACCATGATATACTCGTATAACGGTTCAAAAATGTATGTAAAAGTACAGTGTGCACACATTTTTTGTAGAGAATCGGATGATCTACAATTTTGTCTGAAATGTTTTTGCTGTAAAACCCACCGTTTAGCTGAAAACGCGAAAAACCTATTCTTGCAAACTTTGACCATGAATAAACCACCAGGGGGATTGATGGGGACTTTTCACAATTCATTAATAATAGTATTCTGAATATTCATACCAATTTTCAGCTTTATGGGAATTTTTTTAACCTTCAAAGTCTTATTTGACTGGGCTATAAATAGAAAGCTTGACATCAGAATTCAGAAACCTATTAACTTCAATCTAAGCTCTATATTTTCAGAAATGAGTTCGTTTCACTTTGACCAGTTTAAAATTTTTGTTATCTATGTCATAAATCAATAAAGAAATTTGCATTACAGTCATCACGTTAAAATTTTATAAAGTCGATTAATCGATCGATGACGTACATTGATGCAAGTCATTCTGAAAGCGATGACGGCCCAGTTTAATTGATCTAATTTCAAATCAATCATATGTCTGCATTCGTTCATCTATCAACATGGAGAAACAGTCGTCTTCAACTTATTACCGATTCACATATGAAGTTGCATTTGCTAACATTCTAAAATTACCACTTTTAAATTGTGTTCTTCTTCTTCTTATTTTGTCTGCATCCGTCCTTTTAAAACCAAAATAAAACGCAATAAAACTTAAAACACCAATTCAAGGCCATGGCCCATGGGATCCAAATTATGTTTTTTTTTTACAAACCTTTCACCTGCTCACAAATTGTAACATTATTTGAGAGAACTATCCTGTTGCACCTGCTTAAATTCTCACGCGATTCTTTAAAAAAAAAGACTAAGTAAAAAAAACCCAAACACATCATCCTTAGCACCGCGCTGCCGACTCTCCGTCACCTGAAACCTGACGGGACGTCGCGATACTGCCAGGACGTGGTTAGGTTTTTGAGATTTTTCAAGACATGCTATCTATATATACGGCTATAGATAGGTATCCCAAAAAATGCAGGTGCATCGACGAAATTTACAAGAGACAGGACTCATGTAGACTTGAAATCAAAAATGTTGAAGTTGCAGTACTAAGACAAGGCAAGTTCGGTTTTAAGGTCTATGGGTAACAATCTTGCATCAAAACCAAATCAAAAAAAAAAAAAAAAACTGAGAACAGGTCCTTAAAAATGCATTTGATTTCCTTTAACCTCAAGAAAAATATGGCTAGCCATCAAAAAAGGCTGATACGAGGTACACTTCGACGGTCTTCAATATATATTTTTTTTTGGCATCCCAAATGTGTGCAACGTGTGTTCAAATTTCACAGATCAAGGCCCAAATATGCATCCACCAGGCAAAACCAACAAAAATTGCATTGCATCAAACGAAACAAATACATTGACGAAAGGACGAAATAAATAACTTTTCGAAGAAGACGAATAATTACCTCTCTTCAGGTTCCCGCTGTGCTCCACCAGAGTCTAGACAACCTTTATTAGGCAACAGCATCCTGTATCTTTTCTGTCCTGTCTCTTGTCCCTGTATCGTCTCTGGACTCTGGTTTTCGGACTCAGCTGCATGTCTATAGCTATGTTCGTCGCGTCGCGGTCGGTCGTCTAACGAAAATAATCGACAACAATAAAATTAGAGAGAGGAAGGGGAGACCGTGAAATTATATTGCAATGATGGCAACTTTATCCCTGTTTTGCCTTGAAACATTGTCGTCGATGTCGGTGTTCTTCTTCCTGTGTCTGTATTTGTTGTTGTTATTCTAGCTGCCCCTGCCAGAGCAGTGCTGGTCTTGTGAGATACATTTTTTCTTATCTCCTCTCCGTCTGCGGTTAGTTAGGTTCTTTTTTCTTCGTTGTTTTAAAAAATGACGCGCGAGCGAGCGCATAATAAACAACATGTCCCTATCCAGAAAGAACCTGAGGTCTCAAAGTTCTCAAATAAGTTTTTTTTTAAATTTTCTTGTTTTTGTTATTGTTTTATTTTCGGGCTTCAGTCTCCTCTACATGCAGCCGAATTGCTTGCAGCCCGATGCGCAATTTTGCATCCATCCATCCGCTGGTTTTTGGGGATTGTTGTTTGTTTTGTTTGTTTTTTTTTGTTATTTTGGCCGGGAGACTGCATTTTTGACTTTTCAAGCGAGATCTTGTTTTGGTAGTGCATTTTGGCTGGGTTTTATCTTCACTTTTCAATTGACCTTTTAATTTTTTGTTTCAATGGAACTTAAAGATGTTTTTTCCTTTTTTGCAGAGGAACGTTCGAGCTGTAGTGATGTTAGCTGTGGACCCAAAATGACGTGTTTAACTGATTTGCTAACCCATCGGCCGAGATGTGTTTCGTGTAAATTCAAGTGTTCGCGTAAACGACGGCCAACGGTAGGTACTCGCATATTACTAATTTTCTAACAGCCTTTGTTTTCTGAGATCCTAAGGCTTGCACAAAACGTTTTGTCAAAAAATGCCCAGCCTAGAAATAAACCATTACATGGCTTTTGCATCAATACCTACCAGACTTTAAGCAACAAAATATTTTACCTTTCAGAACATTCGCTATGAAGAAGGAAAGCTCTGCGGTAATAATAATCGTACTTATAACTCATGGTGTGAAATGAAAAAGGACTCATGTCAAACAGGACTTTTTATTGACATTAAATCAATTGGTGAATGCAAACAATAGATAAACGTTGCCGTCTAAGTTGGTAAGGAAAACCCTTTTAACAGTCGCACCCTGTAAGCCAAGTGAAGTCTCTATGGAATCTTGAATACTTGTACTTTTAATTGTATTTTTATTTTACTTTTTAACTCGAATAATATTTAATTTAATTTATTTCCATCTTATTGTTCCTCTCAACTAATCAAACGAGTAAAAAAATCCAAATTAATATTTTTTTGTAAATTACGTAACCCATTTATTTATTTACACATAAAATTCGTTAGTTTTTTTTTTGTTTATAATTTTAAAAAATATTTATTTATCTAGAGGCTTATATTATTTTTAAAACTTATTAATAAAAATCTCTTAAATCAAGTACTTAAAAATTTACTTAGTTTTTGTTTTCTCTTAACTTGGTTTTAAAATAAAATTGCACCAAAATAACTCAACAATTTTAAAAAATTAAGAACAATCAATAAAATCACATAAATATCAAATCAATGTCATTTAGAGAGTAGTTGAACAAAAAATCATATCCGATTCTTGCGTAAAACAAAAATAAATATTATAAAATAAAACTTAATATTAATTTTAATATTTAATGCTATTTCTATTGCTATTTATCAAATCAAACAGAATATTGGTGATAAAATAATAATAAAAAAAATAAAGCTCTGTTATTAAATATTATGTATTATTAATATTATTTGGATCTAATTATAATTGTTAAAAAGAATGTAATTAATTTATGTATACATCTTAATATTAAAAGTGTTTTATTGACTGATAGATTAACAACTTAGTAAACTCTGTTATTCGTATTTAACTAGAAATGAATTTGCATTAAAATAAAAATTTTAAACAAAATAAAATTAAATTAAAAATATACATACAACTGTGTAGTGATAAATATTAAATATGCAAATAAAAATCTAAACACTAAAATTCGATACTACTTTACTAATGGTCTGCAAAGGAGTGCTGTCTGGAATGTACCACAGAAAACTCTTCTAACCAGTTCCTCCTCGCTTAAGCGAGCTAGGTGTCCAGCCCGATGGAGTCTATTAAGATTTTTTTTAGTCATTACGTCTGCTTTGGGCTAGATTTGATATATAGCTAATGATTAAATCGTAGGTCTTTCTTCTCGACGTTCCTTTGGCTAAGCACCTTAATCTCGGATTCGTAATGATGGGCCCTAACGGCATAGACTTTCAGATTTATGTGTGTAAAAACTTGTTTTTTATCACCTATGAATTCGTGCCGACAAATTCAATAAAAGTCGGTGTCAAGATTTTGCCGTGTGGACCGGGCATAAGGTGAGTAAGAGTATTGTCTCATACAGCAAAAGATTCAAGGTCGTCACCTATGATTCTGATTTTTCGATTCCGGCCTTGGAAGATTGTCTCATACAGTAACAGATTCAAGGTCCTCACCTATGATTCTGATTTAAAGTAGATTATGTTGGCTTTGATCAGCCATCCGGATATTTTTCTCCCATTTTGTTATCGGCTATTAAAAATTACGGATGTCAGATTCTCTCAAGGCCATGCTAAGTTCTACCCTGGCTATGATGTCGCAAAATCTGACTAGTCAAATTATGGCTATGAAATGCTAAGAATGGTAGGTACTAGGGTAAGAAACGGAATGAAAACTTAGTGTATGTTTCTCATATGTGGTCTTACAGCATTTCACACTATAACTACGTGGACTAGTTTATATTCACTTCAATGTTTATATACTTTGTTTTGTGTATTATAAAAGGTCCGCCATCTAACGTTTTTTTTCAACTAGTCTGATTTGACAGATAATTAGTTTTAACCTTCCGCTAATATGGTTGTGTATACGCTTGAACAACGCTGGTAAACTGACCATCCAATGCGTTTTCGCTTCGCTAAGTGGTCCTGCGATCGACTTACATAGAGAAGATGCCGATTTTGCCAAAAAAAAAAAACATCTTTTCAGATGAAGCTATGTAAACAAGCAAAATTGTCGCATTTGGGGCACAGAAAACTCGCACGCATACATTGAAAATCCGATACACCCAAAACGAGTCACTGTTTGGGGTGGATTTTGGTCCAGAGGCATAATTGGGCTATTTTTCTTCGTAAATGAGCAAGGAGTGGCCGTTACAGTCAATGGCGATCGCTATCGGGCCATGTTGAACGTATTTTTGTTCACAAAAATTGAAGAGGAGGATATTGGCAACATTAGGTTTCAACAGGACGGGCGGCGCGGCGGCGCTACGTGCCAAACAGCCGAAGCTACACTCAATGTTTTGCGCCCTGTTTTTGAAGATCGCATTATCAGCCGCAGAACTGATGTCGTTTGGCCACCTAAGAGCTGCGATTTGACACCGTTGGACTATTATTTGTGGTTCGCCGTAAAAGATAAGTGTTACGCCGACATAGGGTTGCTTAAACATCGATAGTCTATCGATAGTATCGATAGTAAAAAACTATCGCGTATATTCGATGGTGTTAAAAAACTATCGATTGTTTATTTTGAGTAATTTTTTTCAAAAGCAGACAAGAATTGACTTATTTGCGAAACAAATTTAAGATAAAACATCTTCTTTTCATTCAACATTTATGAAACTCTTATTTTTCTCTTTTTAGTATTTTTTAATGAATTGAAAAACGTGTTTTCGTTGAAGCTGCTTCATTTTTAAGTGTTTTGTTTTATGTTTTGAAATATGTTTCCGTCTTTTTTTATGAATGAGCTGAAAGTGTTATGTTCCTTACGACTGCTACTACACGACAATTCATCAGTAGTGACTCTTTTCGAACTACGTTTAATATGAGAAAGTTTTACCGCAGGTCAAATTTAAAGTGAGTCCCCGCAGCTGAAAAAATGAGTCACTTTGAAAATAAATCGTCCGAAGAATGAGACATATAACATACTATGTACATCATAACCCTTTCCATTCTAAGTAGAAGAAGAAACGTCAAAAAAGACCAATGGAAAACGACATTATTCAGTCTGTTTTTCAGGGTTATTTTTCACATGTAATAAACTGACTGAGAAGAAGAATGTCAATAAACAGGCAGAAATGAAAAAAAAAACACTTTTTTCGTAAGGTTAAATCTAAAGGGCTAAGGCTGCGCGTACGGTAGTGCGAGAAAGCGATGCGATGCGAGAAGCGTTTGTATGCGAGAAAAATATTTACATTGAATCTTATGAGCGTGCGTACAGTCAAGCGATATCTTGAGCGAGTTTCTCGCATAGCAACTCGCTCCGACCAGTTTTTCAAGCGAGTTGAAGCGAGATTGTTTGTTTTGATTTGATTGTGACGTTTGAAAATAGAAATAGAAAATGGAAAATTTATTTATTCCAGTTCCAGCTTGTGTTGTGTGTTTTCGAATTTGCTTTGGTGTAGGTATATTTTAATTATTATGAAAAATACTAAATAAAGAACATGATGAATTTATTCTTTCTTAATTGGAAGTAAATATGTTTTTTCGTCGTTTTTCTTTCCTTCAACGTCCGGAAATATAAATTTTCGTTTAAAAATTAATTTTCTAATGATGACAAGACTCCATTTGCTTGACACTTCTAGTCGCTTTTACTGTGCGCACCATCTCGCATCTAAAACGCTTCTCGCATCGCTTCTCGTATCGCTTCTCGCATCGCTTCTCGTATCGCTTCTCGCATCGCATCGCTTTCTCGCACTACCGTACGCGCAGCCTAACTATAATGAGCATAAGCTAGTGTCAGAACCGAACCAAACGCTCCCTTCCGAACTGCCATCTGAACACTTTACCCATAATGAACGGATGTGTACGGAAATATTTTTCAAAATAAAATATATGTTTTTATTATTTCCAATAATTTGTGAATTTCGGTTGCCATGCAACATACAAGCAATTTCAAGAAAATTATTACCTGAAATCAACAACAAATCGAATTCCTCTTGAGAAAAATCAATTTAACCAATAAGCTGTCAAATTTTCGTCCGTAAAAAGCGAAAGGGAGCGCAGTTTACGTCCGTAAGCAAAACTGAATGAAAATTGACGAAACGGAGCAATTCACTATTTAGGGCACAATATACGTATTCCTTGTATTCGCTCAGTTACCCTGCGGCCACACGAGCAAGTTCTGGCCAGCAAGTAGCGTACATTTATTATTTGTCAAATCTCTATCGGTGTACTTGGTGTGACGTAGGTGGCAAAAAACTTGCTAGTCAACTTGCCAGCAAGTTCACATATTTTTTACAAGCTTACCTGCTTTTAACATCCAATTTTGAATTTCCAAGATGTCGCCAGCAAAAATAGAAATAAAAATCCTCGTTTCAACTAATTTTTTAATTTAATTTTGTTCATTTTGATATATTTGGCAAAACCTGTCAAACTACTTGCCGATTTACTTGCTCGTTTTACTGGCTGGAAAATTTGCTAGCCAGTTGACCAGCCAGTACTAAAGCAAGTACTAAAAGTTTGAATGTGTGAGTAAAATATTTGATTGTATGTCAACTTGCTAGCCAGAACTTGCTCGTGTGGCCGCCGGGTTACGGACGGCTCCGTCCGCTCCATTCCATTCATTATAGTTAGCCCTTTAGCCCTTAACTGTAGAATACTTAAAAAGTGAGTCAAATTGAAAAAAATATGAGTTCCTGAGCCAGCTTATTAAAAATGAGTCCCTTTTGACTCAAATGAGTCCCAG
This sequence comes from Sphaerophoria taeniata, assembly GCA_943590905.1. Classification (NCBI taxonomy): domain Eukaryota; kingdom Metazoa; phylum Arthropoda; class Insecta; order Diptera; family Syrphidae; genus Sphaerophoria; species Sphaerophoria taeniata. Next base: position 46,412,358 of record OX016540.1, on the reverse strand, counting down.
TAGTAACTGTGTATGAGATTTTGCACGACTGGCAGTCCATGTATAGTAATTCAATGAACAACTTTTGTCTATAAAATTACTTTTGTAAGTCCTATTTTGATTTAAAAAGAACAATCGATAGTATCGATACTATCGATAGTTTTTTCGAAAACTATCGATACTATCGATAGGGCCGAAAAGCGATGTTTAAGCAACCCTACGCCGACAGGCCAGAGACAATTGACGCTTTAAAGGACAATATTCGTGAAGCCATTGGTGAAATACAGCCGCACACAATCGATAATGTGCTTGAAAATTGGACCGATCGTGTAGGCTACTGCATGGCCAGCCGAGGCAGTCATTTGAATGAAATTATTTTCCATTATTAACCGGAAAGATTGTAGGCTTTCAAATAAAAAAAGAAATTTGAGAAAATATTCAATAGTTTTTTTTATAGCATTTAAAAAAAAAAAAGTTATTTGGCGGACCTTTTATAAGAGATTTTGGATCAGTTCAAAATTATTTAGGATTGCAAGTTGAAAGAGGAGGAAGAGGTGTAATTTCTATTTCGCAGTCGAATGACATTGATAATCCGGTTTCTAGACTTTCAGAAGCAAAACCATCAACTATACCAATTGATATTGAACCATCCTATGGAAAATCAAACAAATCACAGAAGGAACTTAAGAAAAATAAAGAATATAAAAAATTGATTTACAGCTTATTATGTTTTGCACTAAATACAAGACCTGACAGAGCAGCAGCAATTTGCATCCTAAGTCAAAAGACATGTGAAAGGGTTCCCAGGTTGAGGGGAAAATCGCCATTTTTGCCGGAAAAAAGGGGACGGGAATAAGTGAGGGGAAAAAATCCTAAAAAGGGGAAATAGCTTAAAACATATCGAACACAAAATATTTTTTTCAAAATTATCATTAGTTAAAAGGTTAAAACCAAGGGGCCTGATTATGGGGTTCGCGGCGGATCCTTTTCAATTCGACCTTTCAAATTCGACTCGCGTGTCGCGTCGTATTTCCTTATTAACGAATTCGCGGCGGCGAGAAAATGTCTTCCAATATTCAGTGATTTGACACTTAATATTCCAGTTAATAATGATAACAGTGTTGCCGCATGTTAAAATTTAAATGAGTCCCCGCAGCTGAAAAAATTAGTCATTTTGAAAATAAATGAGTCCCTCAAAGGAACCAAGTAAAAGAACGTTCGATAAATTTTATTTTTCAAACAAAGGTTCTTCTAATAGAAGATTCTAAACTTTGGCAGTTGATAGCGGCCTTTTTTAAGCTACATCTGTTGGTTATCATTAATTCAGTCTGTTTTGCAAGAGTATTGTTTACATGTTATAATTTGCATGAGAAGAGGAATGTTAATAAACATGCAGAAATGAAAATAAACTCTTTTTTCATACACTTACTGTAGAATTCTTAAAAAGATGAGTCAAATTTAATAATGAGTCCCTGAGCCAGCTTATAAAAAATCACACTATCAGAAAATGCCGAAGAGATCATCTTATAACAGTGTTGCCAGCTCAAAATTTCGAATCCAGTCAAATCTGACTTGATGACTGGATTTCGTTTTTTCAAATCCAGTTAAAAAAAACAGTCAAAATAATAATCAAACTTAATCCAGTCAAAAACCCAGTCAAATAAAAAATATTTTAAAAAACAAACAAAATAGGTATTTTATTTAACTAATAACAAAATTAAATACAGATTTTTGAATTCACAGCACATTCTTAGGTACAAAATTATTATATGATATGATATCTTCAAGTAAATTAAAAATTAAAGTATTAAAAATTTAATCAAACTCTGATTCGGAGCTCGAGGTATCACTTTCTTTATCAATATTTTGATAAATTAAATTTGTGCCAATTTTTTTGTTAACTTCATTTGGTATATCGAAAGTAAGGCAACATTTTTTGTCTCGTAAATTATTTCTTATGAATAAGATGGCATTTGTCGACTCTGTCTTCAATCTGTTTCTATGTTTGGTTTTTACCAAATTCAATTGGCTAAATATTCTCTCTACCTCGGCGTTGGATATTGGCAATACCAACACCGAAATAGCGAAATTGGCCAATTCTTTAAATGGATTTTCTCCACCTGCATCTTTGTATGAAGAAACTTCACACCAAAAAGTTGTAGTTTCTGTAATGTTTCTCCATCTTTCAAGGGAAAGATTTTCCCATTGCGTATGAATTTTCTCAGCTAACACTGAATCGACGTTTAGCTCTTGTAAAACAGGTTTGAGAGACCTTTTGTTTTTTGAAAGACATTCGCTCACAGAAAGAACTTTTATGTGCTTTAGGACTTTTAGGTTTTTTGGCACTCTCCGCTGCAACTCTTTTATAAGCTTTATTATAAAATTTTTACAGTTTTGTCTAAATTCACAAACTTCTTCTTTGCTCGCTTCTAATTTGATTTCCAACTCATCAAGTTTCTCTTCGCATTCGACTCCAAGATAAGGCTTCGTTTGTATTTCCAAACAAATGTCTAGATCAGTGTTAACATCATATTCAAAACTGGGTTTAACAATTTTTTTAATCAACATCAGTATAAGGAGTTCCAAATCCCCCAATACTTTAACAAAATCTACTTTTTCGCTTTCAGCTTTGTTCACCCTTTGAAGGTCTTGTAAAATAGGTTTAAAAAAACATAGATAGGCATAGTTTATTTCCTTGCCGTAAATATCACTTAGACTAGAAATTTTAAAGGAGTTTTCAGTCTTTTCAGTTATATTAAAATACGTTTTAAGTTCAAGATATTGCTTATGAATTCTTGAAACAGCCGATTCAATTGAAAGCCATCTTGTTGGACACGATTGTGTGATTTTTAACGGCTTTTGTCCCTCATTTATAAGCTTGTATAGCGTTTCGTAGCTGAGTTGCCGAGGAGAAGAGCGGGAAAACCAATTATATGTTTCACTACCATAAACTCTACACTTTTGGGTATATATTCCTTTGCTGCTGAAGAAATAGCCAATTGAATAGAATGACAGACACATGGGATCAATATTAGCTTTGGATTCATTTGTTTCAATTTGGCAAAAACACCATTTCTGGAACCGACCATAACGCTAGCATTATCTGTACCTATTCCACATAAATTTGCTATATTCAAATCAAATTCTTTAAGCACAGCTAAAACTGCTTCGACAATTGCATCGGAGTCGCAAGCATCTAATGATTGAAGTTTGAGTAAATTTGTTTTGCACGTATTTTCACTGATGCTATAGTATTTAATAACAACACCCAAATACTTCACGACACTGACATTCATCTATAAGCAAGCTAAATGGGCTATTCTGGACATCGTTTTGTAATTGCTTCTTAAAATAAGGGTACCAAACATTCGTTAGAATTGCTGTGCATTTCGTCCTCGACAACTTTATGTTTGCTCCTATTTTGCTGTCAGAGAAGTTCATTTTCATCATTTTACTCAAATGGTCGATGCAGTTAATGGAAGTGTGTCTTGCAATAAACAAACATGTTCTTGCTTCCGACTCATGGACTTCAATTTTTTTTGTTTCGAAGTTGATTTTCTTTTGACGGAAAGAAAAAGGTTTTGCTGGGGCCCTACTCTGTAATGCGTTTCGAAAGCCAATCCGATTCGAATCTGATATTCGATTCGTTTATGAATTCGTACTCTGTAAAAAGTTCGAATCGAATAAAAAAATCATCTAGTACTATTTCTATTTATAGAATAGATTTGCAGAGTCTCGAAGTATTTCTTATTAGATTTGCGGAGTCTCGAAGTATTTCTTATTAGATTTGCTGAGTCTCGAAGTAATTCTAATTAGATTTGTCAAAAAAAAAATCAAAAGGAAAAAAAATCAAAACAAAACAAAACACAAACAAGGCGAGAATGTTCAAATTAATTTTTAAAGAAAAAATATATAATTCCATAAAAACTTAATAAAATGGCCTCGGTTGCTCTTTGAATGGATGAAGAAAATAGAGAAGAACACCGTCTCTCATTGGTGGTCTTTCTGCATTAAAAGATGGTGATAGCCTGTCCCAAATTGTTGGAAGTGTTTCTCGCGTCCGAGGCGTTCAAACGCCCCTTGGTCAGATCGGGATGAGCAAATTTTTTGGCTGATGGTTCCCTGTAATGAGATTTATTTGCTTAAATTTTGAATAAAATGATTATTTCCTTACTTACATTTTATCTATTTCACACAACCAAACACAATTTTCCTTTTGTGTCCTTTAAAAACGGCATTCGAATTGCAATCCGTTACCTCTCTTGGTGTAGAAAGAAAATTTCCGTTTTCCAACCAAAATGACTTTCGGAAACGGATTGCCAGGTACGAAAAATCCGAATGCGGATTTGTCAATCCGTAAGTACTAGATTTCTTATCCGAATTAGAAATAGAGAGTACAAAATATTCGTTTTCGAAAATATTTGCTTTCGAAACGCATTACAGAGTAGGGCCCCTGCTTCCAGATGTTTTTTGGTTTGTGCGTGTTCTTTTAAATTTGAATATTTTGGGTTTTTGATTGGAATGTGACAATATCTGCAGTTGACGATGTCGCCGTTAAAAATTATCCAATTTTTTAAATGTTCATCTTTGATCCAAGCTTCACGCGGTTTTTGTTGGTACTTACGTTTTAAGGACCCTGAAGCATTCGAATTAACTGAAATAATATGCAAAATTATTGTCTATAAAAAAAATTTACAATAAATGAGTTCAAAATGTTCACCTGGCTCTTGAATTGGCAAAACTTTTTGCAGATCTTTTTCAAGGTTCTCGGAATTGGAAGCATCTAAATTCACTTACAACGGAAAACATTTGATGTATAAAAAAGAATTCAAACTTTATGCATGAAAAAAGAAAAAAATACTCACCAGGAACTGCAGTTGATGGTGGAATCGGAATGTTCTGCTGACTTTCTTCAGGGTTCACTAAAATATACAAAATTTCAGATGCAAGTCTTTGAATATTCTGAATAGGAGAAATATGCTTACCTGGAACTGGAACTTCCGAAACTTCCCTTTGTTTTGTTGGATTTGAATATCTAGTAGGAAAAGTAATAACTATTATGAATCGCAAAATATATAATTAAAATGTGTTTTTATTTACCGCTTCATAGTTTTAAAATTTGGTTTTTTATTCAGCACGTCTCAATCTCAATTTGAAGGTAAAATCAAAATAAATTATCAAAGTTGACACTTGACATAACACACACAATATACAAAAACGCAACGCCTCCTATTCAAATTAAAATTAGTTGTGAAAGAGATTTGAAAATGGATGTGTTCGCTGATTTCACTTTATAATAACTCGCTTACACTAAGCTCACTTTGCATTTGAAATTTTTATTCCAAACAAAATATTTGTTATATGAATTTGAAAATTTGACTTGATTCCAGTCAAAAAAAAATATGTTGACTGGATTTATATTTTTTTTCCAGCTAACGACGAACAAATCCAGTCAAATCTGACTGGAATCCAGTCAAAATGGCAACAGTGCTTATAACAAATGTCTCATCACTTAGTCAGTGTTAGTTGTTAGTAGACTAAACTAAAACAAACAAACACGTACACAATAACAAACATAAACAAAAATGAGTCCCTTTTAACTGAAATGAATCCCAGTGGTATGGTAACTCTGAATAAACACTCTTTCGCCTGTGAATCCGCCAATAAAAAGCTGCCGTATTTCAACTCGCCAGCAAACATTATGACATTTCAAATACGCCTTCGTATTCGTTAATTGGTCGAATTCAAAACGAAGAAGACGAAAGCGAACGCAATAATAATTGAAAAATGTCAAACTCGCTAGCAAAACGATTCGCCGCGAACCCCATAATCAGGCCCAAGAATTCGCCTTAGAATTTCTGAAATTGATTTAACTAAAAGAGAACATTTTGATAATTTAAAAAATGTTTATCAAGGCCTTCAAACTTCAATAAAATAAGAATCTTCTGGTTTTACCTAAAATAAAAATCGAATTTTAAGGATAATTGTAGACATATTTTAATGTGAAAAAACTCTAAAACGTTTCGATTTTTCATCTGGACAAGGAGAACTACATATGTTTACTTTTAAAATTTGTAAGTCCGCTTATTCTCAAAAACAAAAATGTCAAATCCCTTTGTACGTTGTCTAAATATTTCAGTAGTATCATACGGGCTTTAGAAATATTGATACCGAAATATATCTACTGAAAATATTCAAGCCTTTTGGAAAGAAATTTTAAATGAAAAGTTGGATGAAGAGAATATTAATACAGCTATGTTTCCTAGCTTAAGGAAACTTATGGCTTTCATTTTCTGCTTTCCTCGCAGAACGGGGCAAATGCTGAACAATTTTTATAAATATGTAGGGTCGTGTCGTGGCACCAGTTACCGAACAGTTAACGGACTATGAGGAAAGAACATGTTGCAAAAAATACTTTAACTGAGTTTAGTATTATAATTTTAGTTTTTTCCGAATTATTATCTCAAATATTTTCAGCTTTGATACTCTTTTTTTCCATAAAAATTATCAGTAAATATTAAAAGAAGATTTTATTGAAAATAAGCATTTTTTCATATTCTCGAACACCTTATTTTGATTGTGTCCTAAACCCGAACACGGAGTTTCCTATTTTCGAACACTGAAATCAAAAAGTCGTTAGTGGTTAGAAAACCATTTTAAAGCCAAAATTTTCTCTATTTTTGCATATTTTTCATTAAATAAAAATGTAAATAATTGAATGATCCATTGCTAAAAATTAAATAAATAAATATCGTATCGTATCTTAAAAATAAATATATGTACTAAAGTTCTATTTTTTAAATAGTCAGTGCGTTTTATAATTGAAAATCTTCAATATATATACATCCTTAGCAGGAATTGATTTGAAATTTTAATGGATTTGACCAAGTTTGTGAAAACTGACTTATAAATTATAAGCCATTCTCTTCGCAGAGCTTCTTAAGCTCTCCTACAGATCCGTAGCTTCTTCCTTCTCCATAAATTCCTCTGTCTTTGATTACCCAAAGATTCTGTATCTATGAATTAAGCTCCAACCAATGAGTTGTTTCCCGATTTGTATGAATTTTGGTATTTTCCCGCCTCCAGCTGAAAAACCATAGTGATTAGCCAAACAGGTATCAAACTGATGCGCAGCACTTAAACATAATCCCAATTGTTGATTTTTGCTGACGTAAATCGAATTTCGAAGCACCCTTCTGAAGAGAAAGCTCACCATCACCATATCATCAGTGAACCTCCACCAAAATTAGGCCATCGAAACATTTCGGTTCCTTTCGTAAATCACTCAAGTATCCATATGTAATCCTTCAGAATCATTTCAGTTCAATTTCTTCTCATCAGAAAAAATTATCTTTAATCGAATCGAAGGCACATATTGAAAAAACCTCTAATTCAAACTTACTGATTCCAATCCCGATCTTGAACATGAAAGAAAAGGGTGTTCGAAAATAGGATTTTGTCTTTTCTTACTGTTTCCTATTTCCGAACACACTTGTTCGGAAATAGGCAACTCGGTAATATTTAGTTTCCTTTCTTCGAACAGTCAAAAATCATAGCATAATTTTACTTTTTTTCATTAAACAATTTAAAATATCAATAATCTGGCATACTTAATTATTTTAAAACACTGGGAAAAGAATTTACTCAAATATTTTTCCTTCAAAACAACTTTTCAGGAAGTCCTGATCTAGTTTTTTTTTTCTTGAAAAACGTATCAAATCCGTACCGAGGGAAACCTACCACTGAGCTGAATTTTTTGCTCTCTCAAGATATATTAGTTTAAATGAAACGTTTAACCTATTTGTAAAGAAAGAATGCCCACAGGTTTTTGTGAAGTTTTCATTACGAAAAACGTTAAAATAACGAAACTACAACCATATTTCTCAAAAGTGTTCGGGAACTGGGGACGTTCGGTAACAGGTGCCACCCCCCTATACCTAAATAAAACAAAGCTTCGTTCATCGTAGTAATACATCTAATTCCACCTTAAGTGGAATATTGCATACTAAAGCAACAGCTTTACTTTAAAAAAATAGTTGCTAAGAATTTGTAGTTGAAAAAAAATTGTCCTGGGGCCCTACTCTGTAATGCGTTTCGAAAGTCAATCCGATTCGAATCTGATATTCGATTCGTTTATGAATTCGTACTCTGTAAAAAGTTCGAATCGAATAAAAAATCATCTAGTACTATTTCTATTTATAGAATAGATTTGCGGAGTCTCGAAGTATTTCTTATAAGATTTGCTGAGTCTCGAAGTATTTCTTATTAGATTTGTCAAAAAAAAAAATCAAAAGGAAAAAAAATCAAAACAAAACAAAACACAAACAAGGCGAGAATGTTCAAATTAATTTTTAAAGAAAAAATATACCTATAATTCCATAAAAACTTAATAAAATGGCCTCGGTTGCTCTATGAATGGATGAAGAAAATAGAGAAGAACACCGTCTCTCATTGATGGTCCTTCTGCATTAAAAGATGGCGATAGCCTGTCCCAAATTGTTGGAAGTGTTTCTCGCGTCCGAGGCGTTCAAACGTCCCTTGGCCAGATCGGGATGAGCACATCTTTGGCTGATAATTCCCTGTAATGAAATTTATTTGCTTAAATTTTGAATAAAATTATTATTTCCTTACTTACATTTTATCTATTTCACACAACTAAACACAATTTTCCTTTTGTGTCCTTCAAAAACGGCATTCGAATTGCAATCCGTTACCTCTTTTGGTGTAGAAAGAAAATTTCCGTTTTCGAACGCTAATGACTTTCGGAAACGGATTGCCAGGTACGAAAAATCCGAATGCGGATTTGTCAATCCGTAAGTACTAGATTTCTTATCCGAATTAGAAATAGAGAGTACCAAATATTCGTTTTCGAAAATATTTGCTTTCGAAACGCATTACAGAGTAGGGCCCCTGAACTTGCCCTACATAACAATTGCATACGCAAATAATAACATACATCCATTCATAAAAAAATATTTATTTATTTTAAAGTATCTTTTCACTTTTTTTATTCAATTATTTATTCAACTCAGTAGTGATGGGATTTTATAAATTTTCTTACTGAAGTCCGTTGCAACTGCGATTTTTTTCATATTCGCAATTTTTTTTTTTTTACATTTTTTATTCTGGGGACCCTCTTCCATTATGGGGTTTTCATTTACTTCTTCCACACCATCATCGTCATAACATATTAATTCTTAAAAAAATTGATCCATTATTGTTTTTGTATTTTTTCTCACGCAAAATAGAAATTTATTTTTCGAAAGAAAACACTTCTTCGACTTGACACTACACACAAATGAAAATTTTAAGTTTTTTTTCTGCCAAAACAATGAGATTCACATTGTGCGAAAAAAATCGAAGCGAGTATGATTTTTTTTTCGATTTCGACAAAAATCTCCCATAAGAAATACAATAGTTTTTTTTTTAACATAAAAGATAGGAATATTTAATTATGAAATTTTTTTTTTTTAAATTTACATGAAGACAATTTTGACACACTGAGCGGATATGTTCGCCCTAATTTCGGCAACTGTTGCATCGTATTTTGGTCTTGCGGTCTTTGTCTCGTGGATTACGGCACATTTTTTTTTTTTTGTAGTGACTGCAGATGTTGACTCAGCCACAGGTCGCTTCTTTTTAAAAATATCTCCAATGAGGATCTGGAGATTGGATGACAAAGTTGGCCAAGTAAACCTCTCCTCCATTTGGGGTTTTATGAGTTCCAGGGCTAAGTTTTTTAAGAAATTTCGTCTTATTTGAGTTTTATTGGACGCCATTTTGAGGAGGACATACGAATTCACACCAACAATATTTAAGATCCCATAAAACATAGCCAATGACCATCGTTTCGTTCGTCTGCGAAATACTGTAACACTGTTCAAAAACTTTAACTATCACTACCCTGGGGTCTATGGGACCCTGAAGCTCAAATATTTCCAACTACACCACTCGAAAATTATTAAATGACTGATTTTTAGACGTCTGCGTCTGCTACGATAATATGAGAATTCCATGGGTGGCACTGGTGTGGGTTGCTTAGTTTTTAAATAATTAAAAAAAAAAATTATGTGTGCAATGGCGCTAGACCCCAGGGTACACTGCCATCAAATCCCAACACATGGGATTTAGAGCAACAAAAGACACTTTTGAATTATAAAAAAAATGTTCAATAATTTATTTATTAATGTATTTGGAAATAATTTAACTAATTTAATAAGTCCTCATCGTCGCTACTACTGAACACATTGACTTGTGATAATTTACTATATCGTTCTTGAGTTTTTTGCCAGCTCTCCATTTTCTGCTTACTCAGCTTTGACGCAACAAATTTCGGTGCGATGTTGTCTTCGCAGCCCAAACCTTTGTGTCCTTCATTGGAGTTGACAGTTATCTAAAAAATAAGAGAAGACATGGTTTGATTTAGTTTCACCCTTGACTTTAAAATGTCTAATAATACCGGCTCTAGAAGACCACCAGTTTCCGCTTTACCCAAAGCTGTGCCTTTGCTCCAACCGAGCTTGGATAGCATTTTGAAACCTTTATTTTCACTCGAGATTTCACTAAACGAAACAGAAATGTAAAAGAAATTCTTTAAGCAAGGATGAATTCATTACGTGTCAATAGAGGCCATTTCAGTCTTCTCTTTGTCCGTTGAACTGCCAACCTTAACCCGCCTTGTCGCAGCTCGATCGTTATAATCCGTTGATCCTCGTTGGTTTTCGACAAATTCTATTAAGAAAATAAACATCGCACTGGTCCGCTTTTTAAGGATATCGCAAACTTACTTTCATTCTCCAGTCCGTATTTCTTTTGCAACTTCTTCAATTGCTGCTTATGTGACAGCGCAATTGTTTTCGAAGACTCTTCTTTCGATTCCATCAGCAGACCGGGTTCACACTGTCCACATGTACTATTGCCGGGATGAACATGACACAAGAGCTTTGTTTGAGACAATTGCACAACACTGCCGTGAACCAAGTCAATTGGATCGCTTTCCTGTTTTGAACTTGACATACGTTTGCCATTCAAAATGGTTCCATTTCTCGATCCAAGATCAACGCAGGTATACACTTCTCTTTCCTCATCGTAGGTAAATTTTAAGTGGAACTAATAAAAAGGATCAAATTGACTTTAAGATTCTCTAGAAACTTGGAAAATTTTACCTTCGAAATGTTTAGATCGGGAATTATAACATCATGATCGCCTTCCCTACCAAGAGTTCCACCCTTAAAGGTGATTAGTCGAAGAGTGCCGACTTGCAGTTTGTCCAAATTTGTTTCCTGAACAATTATCCTCAACGAGGGTGGATACTTTCGAGCAATATCTGAAAACCAAGCAAAAGCAATTACCTCACGACCCTTAATTTCAAAAACGCGGATTTCTTTTGTTAAAATCTACCTTGGTATTGGCCATTTTCTTGAATCTCATCGACAGAATAATCACTCTCGCTGGCGCTGGAGTTTAGTTCGCCATCTTCACGCTCCTTTGAGTCCTTTGTTTCGCTATCGGAACTGCTGCTCTTCTCCTCTCTTTCTAACCGCTTTCTTTTTTTGGCTTTTCTCTTGGATTGCTTTGGCTGTCTTCGGTGTTCTTGCTCTTCGCGTTTAACATTTTCTTTCTGTAACGTAAAAAAAGAAATCCGCGTTTTCATCCTTAATTCTGGTCAGAGTTCTTACCTGATGCGACTGAACGCATCCGGTTAATTTTTAGATTTGAGAAATTATCTAAGAGTTTGCTAATTACGTAATTGTCATAAGCCTGAAAAGAAAAAAGGAGATAAATCAATGGATTGAATGAGAAAGGGGCAAACAAAGGGCTATACCTTCTCAGCTTCAGATGGTTGAACTTCAACTTGAGAATGAAATTCGAATTTGTTATTTTCTTGGTCGTATTTGTAATAGCAGCCATTACTTCCATCGTAGTAGAGGCCGTATTCCTAAGACAACGAAATATGTTTACATGGTTCCTTCCATTGTGTTTTTATACTTACGGCATTGTAATAGTAGCCTGTTCTTTGATCGTAATACAGGCCCGATGTTGGCTCATATACAAATCCATTGTCGTTTTGAGCGGCTTCAGCGGCTTCACGAATTTCCTCAGCTAAAGTTAACGTTGGTGGTTTTGGTTCTGGAATGAGCAACAAGAGAACAATTTATTCACTTTTTGTTGAGCTATTGAACAGAAATGATATGTATACACCCTGGTGACCCTTACACAATTTTGCGTTACCGTTCATGTAACAGATAGCTGGTCATTCGTAGTGAGGGTTAAAAATACATTAATTTGAAAGTTAATTTAATTTTTGCAAGTATCGGTTCAAAGAAAAGATATGTAAATTTTGGCCACGGCACACCGCACACTGGGGATTTTGCGGAAAAAAGTGTTAAAAATAAAATTATGAAAACAAAATTTGTGAGGATATTTTCAGATTCCAGAATAAAATCTGCACCTAAATCAGAAAGAATTATTGAAATCGGACCATTGGTTTCGTTTTAATAGCTTTTTAAAGACATAACTTGTGAGTGGTATTGATAACATGGTAAAAAAGCACTTAGACAAGTTTTTTTTTTTTTGGTTTCGCCCCAATATTTTTCTTTATTTTTTCCTTAATGAACTATATTGTCTCAATATTAAACAGATGAAAAAAATTGATTTTGAAAATTTGGTTGCCTTTGTATGATGATTATTTTTAAAAAGCACTCAAAAATTTGCAATTTTTTTATACTTTTGGACATACAATTTTAGCTACATTTGCGATTCACCTACAGTCAGAGACTAGTGTCATCATAATCCTTTCAAGTTTATCTTCCGATAGGTACCAAAGTTAGGTGCCACTCTGTATTTGATTGCAGATGGAAAACTGCAATATAGTCACAAAATAAACTAAAAATTGTTATAATTTGAAAAAAAAAATTTCTTTTGCGTTACAAAATCTATTTTAGTAAAATATATTTGCTTTTTTGACCGAAAATATGGAAGTACATCAATAGTCAAACAAAATTTTTAAAAAATTTCACTAAAAATTTGACCGCCATTTTGTTTTTTTATGAATTTAAGTAGCTGCTCGTAGCTTGCCCAATTTTGATGATAGAGAAAAATCACCTTCGACAAAGTTGTAGAAAATTTAATTTCCTATTGAATTTGTAAAGCCACTTTTTTATTAAAACTTATCGTTCAAGAGCTATGGAACATGTTGGCTGACGATCATATATTTTTTCTTAAATTTAACCAAAACCTCTCTTATCTATGCTAATGCATTTGTATGCAATACGATATAAGTAAAATATAATAGATTTGTCAAAAAAAATTGTTAAATGAAAAATTATTAATATTATTATTATTTAATTATTATGTTCAATTTGTTTCATTTTTTTTTAAATCTACTACAAAAATTACAAATTAAAATTTTTTGCTCATTCCAGTTCAATGTAAGAAACTTCTGTTATTCGAATACTTTCAGTTAAAGATCCTATCGTTCATTTAACTATTCTGATATGCAACATAGTATTAGCAATAACTACTGGGATAATATTCTTTACGCTATTGACGTTAACAGTAAAGTGTTAATTTTTAATGATCTACTGGAAAGATTATTTAATGCTTACGTGCCTTTAGTTACAAAACGGGTAAAAAATCGAAAGGGATGTCCTTGGTACAGACAAGACATTGAAAAACAAATTAGAGAGAGAGATGTTGGTGTTTGTTCATCTAAGTCGATTTCGAAATGCCCATTAGACCCACAAGAAATGAAATCATTTTTTGCACCGACTCAGCTTAATTCAAGTCTTACATTAGTTATTCCTGAAAATGACAATGAATTATTTTCATTTAATTGTGTGGAAGATATCGAAGTTGTTACTGCTCTAAAATCAGTTAAATCAAATGCTTCTGGTACAGATAATATCTCACCGAAATTTATACGTTTGATCTTACCAATTGTTATTAAACCTTTGAAGCACATTTTGAATACATGCATCTCAAGTTCTCAATTCCCAGAAGCCTGGAAAAGTGGAATTATTGTACCCATACCCAAAAAAGCTAATTCCTCAGAGCCTTCGGACTATAGACCAATTAACTTGTTACCTTTTTTTGGTAAAATATTTGAACGGTTAATGTTTAATCAAATGCTAGACTTCATTCAATTCAATCAAATGTTATCTTAATGGCAGTCTGGTTTTCGTAACAAACATAGTTGTGAGTCTGCTGTTCTGAAAGTAACCTCTGATTTTCGAGCTGCTCTTGACAAGGATTTTTTGGCTGTTATGGTGCTTTTGGATTTTTCAAAAGCCTTTGACTGCGTTGACCATCAAATTCTAATTTCTATATTAAGCAACAAGTTTCATTTTTCAAAAACAGCCTTAAAACTATTAAGCACCTATCTCTGTAATAGACTGCAGATGGTAACCACGGATCAAGGTAATTCAAGTACATTTATTGTTAATCAGGGTGTGCCTCAAGGGTCAGTCTTAGGACCACTCCTTTTCTCAATATTTATTAACGATCTTCCAGATATTGTTTATAGTTGTCATATTCACATGTATGCAGATGATGTTTTGCTCTATAATTTTAGTGAATTAGGTTTGATGGATGACTGCATTGTCCGGGTTAACGAAGATCTTACAAATATTCAAAAGTGGTCTTTTGAAAATAAATTACTACTTAACCCATCAAAAACTCTTTCTATGATTTGTTAGAGGACTGAAGTTAGTCTTGATGATTTACCCAAAATTGTTTTAAATTCACAAGTTGTTAATTATGTTTCAAAAGTAAAATATCTGGGTTTCCAAATTAAGAACAAACTAACCTGCTGTGACGCTGTTTCTGATACTATTAGAAGAGTTTACTGTAGTCTGCGTTCTGTACGATCTTCTTCGAACATATTGGATCCTGTTTTAAGAAAACATCTTGTGAAGAGTCTCGTTATGCCCTCTCTTACTTTTAATTGTAATGTATATCCCTCTCTTGACTATGAGTGTAAACGAAAACTTCATGTCGCGTTTAATGATTGTCTACGTTTCATCTACAATATTCCAAGGCATGAAAGTGTGTCTTATTTACATCCATCGCTGTTAGGACTAAATTTTGATAAATATTTTATGTTCCGTAATGTTATTTTGTTAAACAACATAATTCATAACAGAAGTCCTGCGTATTTAGGTGAAATGCTTCAATTCGCACAGTCTCAAAGAGGACTACGATTGATCTTACCGCGCTTTACGCACACCATTGCCAAAAGATCTTTTTTTGTAACAGTTTTAGATTGTGGAATGGCTTATCATTTGAATTACAAAGAACCACCTCTCCAACCATTTTTAAGAAGGAATAATTTGAACTTTTATCGTCTATGGTTTAAAATTGTACTCAATTTAATGTATCTTTATTTATTTATTTTCATTTTTCTCTGTTTGCCCAGATTGTTTATAAAATTTTTGAAATACTTTTTCTTATTATCTAATTTTCTATTGTAATTATTATCATTTTCATTAGTTATTACTTATTATGTATTGTAATATATACAACTTGGTTACGAATTTTTGATGCTATAAAAGATTGAATCTTGCTGTATCTAGTAATTTTTATGATAATACAAATACAAATAAAAAATACAAATTAAAAAAATTAATTAAATTTAAAATTTAAAATTTAACTAAATTAACTAATTAATTTCATGATAATTTGACACAAAGAGAAAATGGTCCGTTATCTTTTGCATACACGTTTATTGACATCTTTTAAAGTCAATGATTTGTGGGAAAGTGATCTTAAGATTTTCTTGATTAAAAATTATTAATCCACTATGGAAAGGTTTACATTTTCATCCAAAGATTTAAGCAATAAGCTAATAAAATGTGACACAGATAAAATAAAATTTAAACTTTTCTTGGAAGATTTAAATTATCTATTAAATGAGTCTAGCCCGATTTTAGTTTATTCAGGTGTTCCTGAAGGAAGTCATCTGGGACCACCTTTATTCATTTTGTATTCCCGACAGTCTTAACAATAGCTAAGTGCCTAATATTTGCTGATGATGTTAAAATGCTTAAGATAATAAATAATGTTAATGATTGTATTGCATTTCAGCAAGACATTTTAAAATTTGAACTTTGGTGTCAACAAAACGATCTTGACCTTAATATATCGAAATGTTCTGTGTTAACTTACAATCACTTAAAAAACCCTATAATTTTTGATTATTTCCTTAAAGGAAGCAAATTATTAAGAGTATATGAGATTCAAGACCTAGGTGTGGTATTTGATGAAAAACTCAACTTTATCTCACACGTTTCCTATATTGTTTCCAAAGCTAACTCTATGTTAGGCTTCCTTAAACGGAATTCTTCTGATTTTAAGGATCCATACACACTGAAAGCAATTTATTGCTCCCTTGTTAGGCCCATACTTGAGTATAGTTTAGTCATTTGGAATCCTAGTACTATTAAACTGATTGCTAGAATTGAAAATATCCAAAAGAATTTTTTGAGTTTTGCTTTGCGAAATTTCGGATCAAATGGTAATGTTAATCTCAATTATAAATCTAGATGCCTTTTGTTAGGGATGCAAACACTTGAATAAAGACGTAGAATGTTTAGTGTTATGTTTGTTCGTGATATTCTTTCAAATGATATTGATTGCGAGTTCTTGCTCTCTTTAATTAATATTTATGCACCAAGTCGACCTTTAAGAGCGAGATATTTCATATTTGAATATCCTCACCCCACAAATTACGGCAAGCGTGAACCAATTTCTCATTGTAGTGAATATTTTAATATGTACTATAACTGTAATGAACTGGATATTTCTCTTTCTAGAATCCAATTTAAATCTTCTTTGCTTACATTATTGCATAATAATTTTTAGTAAATTATTTAAAATGAAATGTATAGGTATTAAATATCAACAAAATTGTATATTACATTAGTTTATAAGCCAATCTGTGGATTTATATCGTAGATTGAATGAAATAAATAATAATAATAATAATAATAATATCCAAATTGAATGTGTTGTGGACCAAGTGTACAAACGTTTTTAATCTCAATTTCAGAAAAAGTTCATTGCAAAGTACTTTTTAATTTTTTTTATTTAACTAATCATTATAAATAATGAATTATTTTATTGACAAAAGTGAATCTGCTATGAATAATATTTCTATAATAGCATTTTTGACATTTTTAAAGGAATTCATTTCAATTCTTTATCATTCTGGGATAAAAATATATTTTTTTTTTAAATTTTAAAGGGCGTGATAGTGGGCGGTAATTTATTCCATCAATTTCTTTCGTGTCAAGTTATCATTCCTGAAAATTTCATTCAAATCCATCAAGTGGTTCAGTTTTTATAGAATTTTTTCCGCACTCCCATACTAATTTTCCCAGTGTGCGCCGCCGCGCCGCCACCGGCCGTCCTCCCGAATACCACATATATCAACACCTTGTGGAACCAATATCGTGAAATAATTAGAAATGTAGCCACCCCCGAAAAAGAACCCGTGGTATGGTGATGAATGTTCGTTAATGAAAAGAGATACGGAAAATGCACGTTTGCAGATGCTGCAATGGAAAACAAGAGCAGCAAGAGAAGAGTACCGAACAAAAAGGAGAAATGAGGAAAAGACCCTGCGAAAGAAGAAAAGAGCATCCGCAGTTTCTCAGCTTAAAGATCTAGAAGAGTCTCGGGCCAAGAACAACACCCGGCGTTTCTTTAAACTGTCGAAGCAATTAGCTTCTGGTTTCAGAACCGGAACACGTCATCGGAGCACAGGGAATTGTACATAGATGTTTTCAAGTAGCACTTCCAACAGCTGCTGAATGCGCATAATGTCGAGCAAGCCAATGACGAAAGAGAAGCAAGATCAATCAATGAAGACCCAATCCCAGCCCCCAGCACAGAAGAGGCAGACAGAGCCATCCAAAAGCTAAAAAATTACAAGTCGGATGGCATACCTGCGGAACCCTTTCAATATGAAGGAGGTGCTTTGATGAACCAGGTCGTCAACAAAGTGTGGGAGGAAAATTGCATGCCACTGACTGGTCGATAGGCTCCATATGCCCCATATACAAAAAAGGCACGTACCAATATGGGCAACTCGTTTGAGCTGAGCGAGTAATATCTCGACTTATATCTCACTAGTGATCTTGGCTTTCAAAGCGTCAATCGCTAGCTTCTTCGGGAACACCTGCGACTTTACATATCCCAGACAAAAAAGTCAAAAGATTTGACATTGTATCATTGCAAAATGTGAAATTAAGTTCTCACTAAATGATTTCTCAACAAGGTCATTGTTACACGCGCTTTATTGCTTGATTTTTTTGGGGGACTAGTTAAAGTTTTGATCGTATTAATAAAAACAAAAACACCTAAAGTGAGTTCTGTAGATACGAAGACAGACAGACTTGTCTATTATTGTTGATTGTTTTGGTAGCAAAGGAGTTAAACATTAATAGCCCAGGAGCCCCCATACAAGAAAGTTCCGTCATCGCGCCCACTAAAATTTTTAATTAGGAATAAAAGATAAAGCCAAGACGAGTAAGATTCGCTTGGTCGGCTTGAATTTAGTTAGCCGGAAAGGCCGCGCATACATGTTGCAATGTGGTGAATGATGGTGAAATCTGAGATGTCTCGGACTCTATTTCTGTTTCTTTCATTAGGTATGTTTATTACACAGTTTGAATTTAAGAAAAATTGAATACTTTTCAAAATTGAATATCTGGCAACCGTAAAAGATATCAGCTCAATTTAAACGTAGTTTTAAAAAGCTTAGAATTTCTTTCGAAAAAAGGCAAAAATACAGTTCATACTCCCTAACATTAGTACTGACAGAGAAATTGATCTTAACATGGGTCTGGGTATACCAAAGTTAAAAAATCAGGCTTTACCTACTGTAGAACAATTTTTCTTCTTAGAATTTGACCCATAATCATATCCCAAAGTATGGCAGACGCATTACCTGGATACCCTTTATAACCTACAAAAGAGTTCTAAAAGTAAACGTCCTTTGGACCAACAAATTCTCACAACACATCTGCACTCTAAAAAAGAATGTGTGCTTTTTCAGTTGAAGCGGAGTGTATAAGCGTTTTTGTTTAATTGTTTACACATGTTTTATTCTGTATCGCTAGTGTAAATGCGTAGTCGAAATTTTATGGCTAAAACAACCCGTGCGTTTAATGGCTCCATTTGAAAATAATAACTTGTTTCTATTTATAGAATATTCACACCTTCTTCACGCCCTCTTTTTATAAAAAAAAAAGATAAAAAAGTATTGATAAAAAGGTTAGATAAAGGTATATCTAGTACCAAGTTCAGGCGTTTAACGGCACTTTTGTTAATAAAACCATAGAGAAAGAGTAAAAAGGGTGTTTCAGACTTTGACTCAACGTGGAACATACACGAATAGAAAACACTAGTCCTTTGTATATGGATTTACCTAGTACTATCAAGAATGGTTTTCAAGCAAGCAAGCAGAGAACACACATTACAAACTAATGTAAAAAACTGTCAAAAAACTGTCAAACCAAGCAGAAAACCATTCTTGATATTACCTGGTAAATCCATATACAAAGCACTAGTCAGATTTTGTGTAATGATTTGGACATGTCCTACATGAATACTTAAGAGATCAATGGCTTTCCGTTTAAGGATACCAAATTTGAAGTCATATATTTTGTTTTGTACTAATCGTATGTGATATAGCCAGGTGCATTCGTGCATTATTTGTGACACTTGGTTATTTAATCCAAAGTGAACTCTTAGCTACTGTCAAGGTTAAATTTACGTACACAAAAGATAAGCGAACATTTCTAGCAAATACTATAAAAAGATTACGTATTTTTCTAGCCACTAGAAGTTGACAGAATGTATAGTCTTCCTGAATTGCATAACGAAGCTAATCCAGCAATTAGCTATCTTATCATTCACATGCATATTTGCTTATACTGGTGCATGTATAATTTACAACTACTTTTGACAAATATTTATATGCGTTAAACCGATAATAGCTGACTTATTTGTTGATAATAGGTGACAGCTATTTTAGCAATAGAATTGAATGATAAGTTCTAAAAAAAGACGATTACATTTTTATCAATGAAATTTTAAGTTGAAATATCCGTTTTCAATTTTTTAGAAGTTGGAGATACCCAAACTTTGAATATTTGTTTTTATTGCATATGCAGAGATAAGAGTATTAAGAAAGTTCAAAATTTGAAATTTTTGATAATTGTGTAGGTACAGGCTGTCTGGCAGTGACTTCAGTGTTTCTTAATCATTCAGATTTGTCTATCAAAAAATCTATCTCACGTTTATTTGAACAATTTTGTATTCACTTTGTTGAGAGGCTAGCATGACAAAAACTGATAAAATTTGGACTCGCCATCGAAGAGCAAAGAATAAGTCCTGAAATCAGAATACCGGGCGTAGGGATGATTCGAACATGCCTCAAAAATATTGTCATTAGGAGCGCCAACTCCATCACTGGTTCGATGATGAATGCAAACTTACATCTGAACGCAAGAACGTTGCAAACCAAGCAATGTAGCCGAAATAATAATCGACAAATCGACAGCAAAGCTAAAGTAGTACTTAACAAAACCATGAGAGAATTCTGCATCCCAAATAATCTGATAAGAATACGTACACTGCCCATGAACCAACTCCTACAGGGGGTGGGCTGGGTTGTCTCTTCTGGGTTGTCTCTTCTTCAAATTGGTGTTGGAAAATGCCAGCAAGCGGCGGAAAAATTGGAGCTGCATACAAAAGAAGGAAAATCAAATAGATGGTGGCTCCGTCTGTAGAAGAAGAACAACTTAAACAAGAGGAGCACGAGTTTTAATTAGTGCGACCTCCCAGTTACATTGGGTCTGTAGAAGAAGCTGGCTGCTCAAAGCCAAGAGAACCTTGAGTACTTAGTTAAGGCATTCTGAGCTCCACGCCGCCGCCGAGAGACAAATTCTACGGAGAATAGTTGGTCACGTTTGTGAGAAGCAGATATAATGACAAACATTAAGCTCCGTTGACTCTGATAACAACTAGCTCGTAAGAGGTCAGCGTATACCAGAACGCCCGATGCTTTAGAACTCGAAATTGGATAGCGTCGGTAAACGCTCGCGATAAGATACTTCTTCGACAAGGCCGACGACGATACCAAAGTCGTAAATTCTGTGCGTTTGCATAGCAATAATAGGTGTCTTTCTATGGCTTGCATTTTCATGCTTATTAAGTTGAATTTACGCTGTAATCGAAATCTACTGACTATTCACAACGTCGTAGATATAATTCTTGAGTGTTGTCAGAAGAGGCACTAAACATTGATTTTTCCAATAGCATTTTCTTCAGTAATGAAGCACACTGCGCCATTTCATGCAGACAAAGTGACTGATTGGGCTGACGTATCTTCGAAAGCTGTCATTAGTCTGTATATTTTCGAGGATGCCCATTGGCAGCCGGTTAAGATCAATCAATTTGACACCGTTTTATTTTTGTCTTACGCGAATAATCGCTTTAATTTAGACGCATTTAAATCCAAAATTACCCAAGATACCGCTTGAAATTTGGATAGTTTTATTTTAAAGCCTGTGAACTTCACAGATGTCTTGCATCAGATAACCCGGAATCTGAACTATCCGTTACAGTTTTGGGTATAGGAATTCCGACTGTCAATATCCTAATTCCGGATCTTTTTCAAAATATCTGGTTTTCGTATTCGGGTAAAAAAAACTATGTCTACCTACGCACAGAGAGGACTACACATAAACTCACAAACCAAAATAAAGGAAGAAATGTTACTTCTGTCTGGAACAATCAAAGACACTTCCCGAATGCAAACAAATTGAAACCAGAAAAAAACTGTTCATACGCGTTCATCACTCTCGGCAATGCGACTATTTTCAAGTGAATTACATTTCAAGAGCCAATACTTGTTGTAAATCACTGCGGCAAAATCTTATTTTCCAACGAGTACACCTCATTAAAAAATCATCACTTTCTCGTTCCCACTCCAAGTCAATTGGTGTTTTTTTTTTAACAATTTCAGTCATAAATCAGTCCACAAAATATAAAGCGATAGAAATGTTGGAAATGTTCAATAACGCAACTTAATCACAAAGGGGATATACCAAAGCCTGTAGTGACATATCCATATTACCGCGAAAATGACTTTGAAATGAAAAAAAAAAAACCACTCGCCCGACACAGCACCTTATGCAATAAAGGTAGACGTGAGCTGTCTTGAAACACATTTCTTATCTAGAAAGAAAATACAAAGTTGACAATATTTGATTGTCGCGAAATTCACAACAAATCCAGTTCCACAACCGCTTCGTGTAGTCGCTTCAGTCGATCCGGTACTTGTCCAGCGATATCTTACCTCACGATAAAGCAGACATAATCGCACAACAATTAAAACAAAATCTAATAAATCTATAAAACACAGGGGAAACGAAAAAAAAATAATCTGGGTACGTTATAAAGATTCCTAGGAGTAATTAACGAAGTGCTGATTCAAATTGAACGACAGTTGTCTTCTAGAAATTCACACATCAACATGTCTGCTAGTAGAAAGTTAAGAGTTCGTTCCTTGATGGAAGAGTTTGTGCTGAGCGATTCCCAGCTGGCCGAAGTAAGTCGGAGGTTCCTGAATGAAATCAATCGAGGTCTGTGTGGTCAGACACACGAGAACGCAGATGTTAAGTGCTTTGTGACGTATGTCCAAGATCTGCCAACGGGCGATGAAGTGGGAAAATATTTGGCACTCGATTTGGGCGGAACCAATTTCCGGGTATTGCTGATCACTTTGAAAGGCAATCATGAGGTCGATATGGAGTCCAAGATCTTTGCTATTCCCAAGGAGATCATGACCGGTTCGGGATTGCAGTTGTTTGATCACATCGCTGAGTGTCTGGCGATATTTATGAAAGAGCAGAATTTACTGGACCAACATCTTCATCTGGGTTTCACGTTTTCGTTTCCATGCAAACAGTTAGGCCTGACAAAAGGCATTCTAGTCCGCTGGACAAAGGGTTTCAATTGCTCTGGAGTTGAGAGTGAGGATGTTGTGCAGCTGCTGAAGAAAGCCCTGCAACGTCGCAAAGTCGACTTATCGGTGGTTGCAATACTCAACGACACCACAGGAACTCTGATGTCTTGTGCACATAGGAATAAGAACTGCAAGATCGGTTTGATCATCGGCACCGGATGCAACGCCTGCTATCTGGAACGTGTTGAAAACGTCGATCTTTACGATGGCCCTCCGGATAAGACCCATGTCATCATCAACACAGAGTTTGGGGCTTTCGGAGAGAGTGGAATGCTGGATTTTGTTCGATCGGAATACGATCGTATCGTCGATCAGGCATCGTTGAGTCCCGGCAAACAGATCTTTGAGAAAATGATCTCCGGGATGTACATGGGTGAGATTGTGAGATTGGCAATGCTTAAGGCGATCGACAAGAAGTTGCTGTTTACCGAAAATGGCCGCAAGCCACAGCGCCTCCAGATTGTTGGAAGTTTCGAAACGAAATTCGTGTCCGATATTGAAGGTGACCCCGAAGGGGATTTTACCAATTGCAGAGCAATTTTAGCAAGTCTCGGAATTCG
This sequence comes from Sphaerophoria taeniata, assembly GCA_943590905.1. Lineage (NCBI taxonomy): Eukaryota > Metazoa > Arthropoda > Insecta > Diptera > Syrphidae > Sphaerophoria > Sphaerophoria taeniata. Next base: position 46,388,784 of record OX016540.1, on the reverse strand, counting down.
CAATGCCACAGACGATGACTGTGCCGAGGTGAAATACATTTGTGAGTGTGTATCGAAGCGAGCTGCTTATCTAGTGTCGTGTAGTTTGTCGACTTTAATCAATAAAATCGATGAGCCGTTTGTGACAGTGGGTGTGGACGGCACGGTGTACAGAATGCATCCGAAATTCAAGGGCTACATGTCTGAGAAGATGAGGCAGCTGGTGAAGCCGCACTTAGAGTTTGATTTGATGTTATCGGAAGACGGTTCGGGACGAGGGGCTGCGCTGGTCGCTGCAACAGTCGCTGATTAGAATTCTTATTAGCAGTATTAAGATATTAGAAAGATATTTGTTTTTGTTATTTTTTTCGAAATGAGAAAAAAATTTTTACTTATAAAAATAAAAATATTTAAACATGAAAACAAGTCGGAGATATTTTTCGAAGGTATCGAAAACTACTATTCATTTTCTTAGCCTAGAGAGGTATTGTCTCTTCTAAATGTCGAATTGTTTGGTGGTCGAAAACGTGCTAATTGGGGAGAAGTAGGTACACTCCTGAAATCCTAAGCGTTAATAGCTACTACGGATCTTTAGTCAAGGGATCGTATACGAGGGAAGTGAACCGGGAACCGTTCCATCCAGGAAGTGGACGTAGTTAATTGACCCGGCCACATAGAGTGTAAACAGCAAAGCACTAGCTAAACAAATCTTCAGTTACCATTCCTTGGGTTCAAGACGACTGGAAAGACCGAACTTCCTCTACAAACCCCAAACGTGTGTAGATGCGAAATCATTTAGTTTCAATATTGATTTTAGGCAATTAAACGGGGGAGGAATTTGTTTGAGCAAACTATGGATTTTCTTCGTTTATATGTAGGTGAGGTTAGTTAATGGGCTGACAATTGAATTTTTTTTTTTATAATAAGCACACACTCAAGGGGTTTTTATGCCCTTATTATGCCAGAGACCCAGTGAGTTTTTTAGGAAGGAAGAAAGCGGTTGGAAAGGATGTGCCGGTGTACACTGGTCTTAAATTCCTGGACATTGCAATGATTTGGAAAGACAGAGTGTGGAAGGGAGTTCCACATTCGCGAAGTACGGCTAAAAAACGATTTTCTATACTTCAGTGTACGACCGAAGTTAGGCTCGAGGGTAAACTGATGGGCATTCCTAGAAGCGCGAGTATAACGGGGGAATTGTTTAAGGGGAGGAATGCAACTGGCTAATTCACTAGAGCATAAAGTATCGGTAAAATAGGGTGAGGCATGAGACATTACGCCGATGTTCTAGAGACGTAAATGACTTAACGATGGTATTTTCACCAATCATTTTGAATGCTCTTCTTTGAATACTGCCCAGAAGACTTAAGTAGGTCACTGGAGCACCAGCTCAGACGTGAGAGTTGTACTCAAGCTTTGGACGTATGTAAGTTTTGTAAATAATAGCCAGATCAGAAGGGGAGGTAGTAATCGCTACACTTAGACCACTGGAGTATTGTTACTTCCCTGAAAATAGTTTTAATCTATAATTTCTATGGGTTGTCATTTTCCAGCTATTTCAAGGCTTTGGTGGAGCTTAAGAAAATGTCCCCTGAAAGTTCTTCGAGTTCCCCGAAATTTTTGAAGAAATGTCTACCTCAGAATTTATATCTTGCCCATCACAGTGCTGGGCAGTGGCATGGAAGAGAAGTGGGCAGTATCTTCATACTCTTCCTCATAGCTACAAGCTCTTCTTATGTCAACGATACTGAGATAGCTTCAAGTTCATGTTCGTTATTACTTTGTCTTGGGAGAAGCTCCTTTAATCGGGAAGTCTGGAAGGAAGCCGTAAAGAACTGTTTGCGGCCTCATCAACATAAGGTTTTCGCTAATAGAAGTTGGGAATTTCCTTGTCACAAGAAGGGCTTCATCTACTACTACTCCTACACGCCGGACAGCGTCTTCAATTGCTGGAGATATATATCAACTTTCTACAACTCTTCCCCAGTCGTGTTGCTTCCTATTTGACTCCTGTCCGTCGCCAAGTGCTTTTAGGCCGGCCAACTTGTCTACCTTCTTGTGTGAGCGGGTTCCACTGCATAGCTTGGCTCGCAACGCACCTATCGTGTTCTCGAAGCGTGTTCCAAATTCATTGCCACTTTCGTCTTTGTGTAATAGAGTCGATGGGTTCCTGGTCTGTTCCCACATAAAGTACAGCATATGAGATACGGTTGGGCCAGAAAATCCTCAAGATGTTTCGGAAACATCTATTAACATAGGAATGAAGCTTTCGTGTGACAGTGTCTGTGATCTTCCAAGTGCTGTACCCATAAAGCAACACGGATTTAATTTTGGAGCGGAATACTCGCCGCTTAGTCTTTAAGTTGTTTCTCCATATTTTAGACAGCATTCCGAACGCAGCCTTTGCTTTTCTGATTTGACTGTACACGTCCAGTTCAGTTCCGCCACCAAGATATTGGAAATCCAAGGATGATCCCTTTAGCTTTTGCTAAATTGATCTTTAGCCCTGACTTCTGCTTCTCTCTCCACCTTATGATAGAGATCCATAATCCTATGAGAGAAAGCACATCCACGTAATCCAGATGTTTGCGTTTAGATTACAGAGTCCATTGAAATACTCCATTTCCATTTGACAAAGGGCGTGCAATACGTCACTTATCACCAACAGAAACAAGATTGGTCCTAGTATACACCCTTACCTAACCCCACTTTGGATCTCAAATCCTTTGACAAGCTTCTTTTATGCAAGACGTGACATTTACTCCTTGATAATAGCAATCAATTTATCTGTAATGCCTGTTAACACTGTCGAACGCTTTACCGAAATCAATGAACACCAGGTAAAGTGGTAATCGTTATACAAAGCACTGATCGATGAGGATCTGCAAGGTGATAATAATGATCCACACAAGAAGATCCAGTACAGAATCTTGCTTGTTCGGCGTCGAGCGTGTCTTCAAGGTGCTTTTTTATCCCGTCCAGCACTTTTCTTGCTATCATCCTGACTACTGGAGGCAGAATGCATATTTATATTTTAAGCTCAATAAGTGTCATCTTGTTTGCAACCCAGAAAGTGGTTTTCTACCATAAGTTTTTAATTTATGCTTAGTGAATGTGAGTGTAGTAAATTTTTCGTCACAATCTTGGCCTGTAGACTGATAATTATTTTTGGAAATAAAAAATTCCTGTTATCTTTGACAAAGAAAAAAAATGTAAATTTAGCTGTTAAAAATAAAAATACCTGAATATTTATGACTATTTACGACATCCCCCAACAAATGAAAGCCTTATCGAAGATTGAACTGGTTGCATCGAAGTTATACCAATCATTGCACAAATGTATTGTCAAATTGATTTTTTTTTGTTCCTTTATTTATGCTCATGTTGTTTCATCTGGTTTATCGGTCTACTTCTAAACAATTTCTTCATGAACTTTTTAAATTATTTCGTTTCAAAGAACGTTCGATTTCAAAGATAAAAAATTGAAAAAGAAAGAAAGCTTTGAAAACTAATTAGCCGATAATTGAACTCATAAAACATTAAACATAAACATTAATGCTTCATTTCCGATATTAAGGTTTATGGGTCGCTATTTCTGCAATTTGCCAAATTTATCAGATTGTATATCTTAACGATTTTTAATAAACTCTTTTTTGTATGAATGAAATGGTTTCAAGAGAAATTACGATAACATATTGATATCATTTGATAGTGACAATGTTAATTGTTGTACTGTTTTGGCAAGTCGTTTAAGGTCCCATTTTGTAATCTGGATAAACCGATAAAACTTAGTTAATGGACTTTATGGCGTATTTTATGGTGTTGCTGAAAAAACCCAATTAATAACTTCAATTTGTTGGGTTATAAGAACTTAGAACGAGTAATATCATTAAAATTGGGGACTTTACATTTTTTGCACAGCAGGGAACATCTCTGTAATTGATTACTAGGGCAACCAAAAATATGCTCTATAAAAACCATTTATAGCGCTTTAAATATGCTCTAAAAATCCAATTATATGCTCTAAAAATATGCTCTAAAAAATTTTGAAATAGCAAAAAACCTTGTTTTTTTTAAGTTTATTGACTTGTTAACAAAAAAAAAAAAAAAAGAAAAACAGAGGTCAAAATATATTTAGATCAAATAAAAGAACAAAAAAAAAATAAAAACAAAAACATAAAAAGCTAAATAAATACCAAAAATCAAAAATGAAAATATAAACCAGAATAATTAAAAAAAAAAAAAATATTTGTTAAAATTTTTGTTGCAATAAAGGAAAACAGTTTTACTTAAAAAATTTTCTCTGAAAACATTTTTGTAGGTACATCATCTGCCAGTTATACGTGCAAACTTTAAATATAAGTTCTGCCATAATAAACAATTTGAGCCCTCTAATTTTTCCGAAAAATCGATAATAGTGTTTTTTATTTTTTCGAAATTGGAGTCGATGGTATTAATTTTGACTTGGGCATCGATCAATAATTTTTTGTTAACTGAAGGCCGCTTGTTTCGAGTTGTGCAATACATTTCAATAAAAATGTATATTTGGATGATAGAAATATCAAGTCACGTATAATGCCACTTCATTAGAACAATTGTTTTTACAACTCGTATTGCAGCTGATTCCTCTTCATGTAGTGTTTCGAAAAGTCTTTCCACTTTTTTTTAAACATTTGTACACAGTAAACTGCTTCCCTCCAAGATACCCAACGAGTCGTAATCGTTTACGAAGGAAGAGGTGTTTCCGGTGCAATATCCTTATTCTTGACGGAGCTTTTTTTCTCGTTTGCGATGAAAATTTTAACTTCTTGAAATTGACCTCGAAGTGTTTCTATGGAGCCTGTGGGCCTCACAAGAGACATGCGTTATTTTTGGATAAAATACTTGAATAGCATCGCGAATTTTTCGAAAAAAAAGTTTTAAAAAAATATTTACTCTAACATTTGCAACAAAAATTACAAATAATGATGAAATATGCCAAAATATGCATTTTAAAGCAAAATATGCAAAAATATGCATTTATAACAAAATATGCTAAAATATGCTCTAACGAATAGGGTCCAAAATGTTTGTTTTTTCATGATACGTATATCTATCTTGTCAATTGTCAAATGCGACGTTCCAAAAAAAACATGCTCGAGCATATTTTTGGTTGCCCTATTGATTACAGTCTAATTATTGGAAATCGGAAGTCATTATGTTACAAATTTTAAATACGACAGTTGTCATATACTCAGATTACCTCACAATTAAAAATTACTTCAAATATGTACGAGTGACGATAATCTTATCATGGTGCTTCTTCTTTAAACTGTTTGGTTTGAAGCAAGAGGAAACAATTACCATGCGAAATAAAAAAAAAAAAACTTCTTAAGGTTTTCAAGACATAATCAGCCTCACTGTTAGTTTCGCCCGAACTGCATTCCACCCGAAAAAAAAATTCTTTTTTTTTCATTTCTTGAGAATTCTGGGTGAAAAGAAATCCATCCCCTTGTCGGTAGTATCATTCATTCAGGGCGAAATCAAACAATATATTTTAGCTTAAAATGTTCACTTTTTTCGGTGGCGAAAAAATAAACAACCAAAAGGTTAGAGTTAAGAAACATTAAAATTTAAAATCGTTTGAACTATAAGTGGTTCTAGCAATATAAAAAACGTAATTTTAAGCTAGTATCACACTAAATTCTCTCAAAATAATTCATTAGCGGACTATAATTTTGCGCCATTAATTTTAATAAATCATGAATTCCTTGGAGTGCCGGGTTGGGGCCAGTAAGTTAAATATAAGATTTTAGATAATAAGCTAGTTTGAATTCTTTGTCTAGTAATAAGTAGTTATAAGTGAAATGAATAAAAAAATGAATTTTGAAAAAAAAAAAAGTAGGGATGCCCATGCAGCCAAGGCGGAGATATACAAAGCAGGGATGTTGCGGATGTAAAAATGTTGACACGGATGCGGATGCAGATTTTTATGACACATCCGCGGTTGCGTAGAACTTGTTAATAAAATAAAATTTTTAGGTGCCGTGAACGAAGGCCATATGAACTAACGCCATAATGCCGTTAATTCCCATCCAAATGAGAATTAAAGTAATACGTCGTTAGTTCATTTTAGAAAGTGGCCGAAGTTCAATTTTTTTATTTCAGAAATTTCAAAAGAAAATATCAGCGCTCAACGAGAACTCTTGTAACATGTAAGAAATCTCTGAGGTCCCTGAGATATCGGTGAGATTTTGTTTGATTGATTGCGTTTTCTTCTACGTGTTACTTGCTGTTAACTTTTCTCCAAAGCTCAAAGCATTTTATGGCAAAAGTTCTCATTTGAATGTGAACTTATCCCATACGGCGTAAATTCTCATTCAAGTGATGGCTTTAGTTCTCATTCGACTGTGAATTTAAGCCATAATCGGATTATGGCGTTAACTCACATTCGAATGAGAACTTAGGCCATTGTGGCGTTAGTTCATATGGCCTTCGTTCACGGCACCAATTTTTAGTCTGTTAAATAATGAAAAAATTATTTTTTTTTTTTTGCCTGTTGAAGAATAAAATATAGTTGAACTCAAGAAAAGAAGACTTACTCGGATGGTGGTTGATACAGAAGAGAGTTTTTTATATGATGTTCATTAAGAACGTACATGGATAAGTGTTACCTATGCTATAATACGTATACTACTTTTTTTATTCAATACATATTATTTAATACATATTATTTAATACTAATGCATAATATATCTCCCTTCTTAGTTAAACCTTATGTACTAATTTTAATTTAATACAACTTAATTAGGAATATAAAAAATTCATGTTTTTCTTTAAAATACATTGGTTATTAAAGAGAATACATTTTCCTAAATGTAATACAGATTTATTTCTTAAAAGTATCATATTCAAGTCTTATCGGTTTCTTAATATCTTTTCTTGGTCTTAAGGACATTCCAGAAGTTTGGAGAGGTGATGTTGATGAGTAACTCTGGTGTTGCATTTTCACATCCTTTTTTGATACCAACAGTTTTTCTTTGAAGCATTACAGAACCGTGCAAATTGTGAAAGTTGGCAGAAAGTTTTTCCGAGCGAGAGGGTTTTCTTATTTGATCTATGTGGACCCTTCGAGTAGTACCGCTTAGCTCTATTAAGAAAATCAAAGGACTTTCAACCTTCACAATTTTGCAAGGAATCCATTTGCAGATTTCTTTTAAATGGTTTAGATAGAACACCACTTCTCCCTCCTTAAATTGTTTTTTTCTTAATTTAACATCGTTAAAATTACATTGTATTTTTGATTGGTTTCTTATAACATTATTAGTTTTCGATTTAACATTGTTTTTTATTAACGAATCTAAAATTGTTGTAACTTTATATTTAAAGATAAGCTCATTTGGCGTTTGGTTGGTAACAGTTGATGGTGTACTGCGGTATGCAAAAAGGAATTGAGTTATCTTATTTTGAATATCAAATGTATTATCGATATTTTCTAACAAAAAACATTTTAGACTTGATTTTATGGTTTGGACAGCTCGTTCGGCACTACCGTTTGTAGATGGGTGATATGCTGGGATGGGTATCTTTTTATTTTTTTGATTTTTTAAAAAGGTTGTAAACTCGATAGAATCAAACGGAGGTCTATTGTCCGACACCAAAGCAGTTGGCAAACCAAAAATACTAAAAATTTTACAAAGTTTCGATATAACTGCTTTCGCTGTAGTAGATTTCATACAAAATATATCAAGATATTTTGAAAAAACGTCGAAAATTAATAAAAAGTTCTGATTTTTCAAATAGAAGAAATCGATATGTACCCTTTCATAAGGATAATGTGTAGTTGGCCAAGACGCATATATTTTCTGGGTGGAAACATTACGATTTGACTGACAAGTCAAACAATTTGTCACATATGACTCAATGTGTTCGTCTATTTTCATCCACCAAACATATGACCTAGCTAACATTTTCATACGGACCATGCCATTATGATTCGTATATAAAACTTTTAATATTTGTGTTTTTAAATTATTTGGAACAACTATTCTATGTAAATAATACAGGCATCCATTTTCTGTATGAAGATTATGTCTTTTTAAAAAATAGGAATTAATTTCACCGTCATTCTTGGAAGGCCAACTGAACTTTACAAAATTATAAATTTGGTTTAAGACAGTACACAATTTTTGCGATTTACAAATCTCTTCGAAGTCTAACGGAATTTCATTCCCCTCATTGAAAAAATTTATACAATCCATTCCGTCTTCGGGGATACCACTTGGATCATCCAGGGGTAGACGTGAGAGGGCATCAACGTGACCCATAAGTCTACCTGGTCTAAATTTTATCTCATAGTCGTACATTGATAAAATAACCGACCATCTTTTTAGTCTACCAATTGCTACTGAAGAATTTGACTTTTTTGGGTTGAAAATTTCTTTTAAAGGTTCATGATCGCTAAATAACTGAAACTTTAGTCCGTAAATGTATTTATGGAATTTCCGGATTCCAAAAATTATAGCTAATGCCTCGCGGTGTAACTGCGAATAATTCCGCTCACTGTCACTTAATGTGCAGCTCGCAAACAAAATGGGTTTCTCGGTTCCATCTACGAAATGAACAAGAATTGCTGAGCAACCGTATGGACTTGCGTCCGCATACATTCCCAAAGGTTTTTTCGGATCGTAAAGAGCAAGGACTTTATTTTTCAACAAATATGTTTTAGACTCATCAAAAACTTTTTGGCAATCCTTCGACCATTTAAATTCAACGCCTTTTTTTAAAAGTCTGTAAAGCACGGATAACTTGGTAGACAGTTTCGGTATGAAATGCGAATAATAATTCAAAAGACCCAGGTAAGCTTGTAACTGTTCAAGATTTTTTGGAGCTGGAGCTTTAATAACAGCATCTACCTTTTTTGGATTGGGTTTTATTTCGTTAAATGATAAAACATGACCTAAGTATGAAACCTGGGTTACTAAAAATTTGCATTTTTGGATGTTAATCTTAACTTCATGTTCACTTAGTCTTTCAAAAACAGAAATGCACAAACTAATGCATTTGGAAGCCGACTCGCCACCAATTATCAAATCATCCAAAAAGCAAGCAACATTTTTTATTCCAAATAAAATCTTTTCCACGGTTGATTGGAAAAGTGCAGGAGCACAACTAACTCCAAAAAGTAAGCGAGTATACCTAAACAAACCTAAGTGTGTATTAATTGTCAGAAGCTCACGAGATTCAGGCGCAACTGACAATTGGTGATACGCTCCTGAAATATCGATTTTTATGAAATATTTACAATTTGACAGACTTGCGAATATGTCATCAAAACGTGGAAGTGGATGATATTGCAATGAGATGAATTTATTTATCGTTATTTTGCAATCTAAACAAATTCTAATTTGTTTGTTCGCTTTTTCCACTACAACTATTGGGGTTGCCCATGAACTATGCTCAACTTGATCCAATATACCATCGGCCAACAATTTTCGGAGTTCTATTTCTACCGGCTCGCGCAAGGCATAAGGAAGACTATATGGTTTACAAAAAATTGGCATCGCCCCGTCTTTTTAAACTATTTGGGCTACGTGACCTTTGATTGGATGTTTTAAGGACGCGTTAAACACGTTTGGAAAATTTGATTTTAAAAATTCTACGAAATATTTTTCAGTTTCAATACCTGAATATTTGACGCTACTTTTAACTGAGTCTGCCATTGCTATATTCTTCGTTTTGGTGTCTTCCCGGACCGATAGAAGCGGTTTGAATTCGTGTTGGAAAATATTTTTTCACGCCATCCCGGTATTAAGACGTCCATCCAAACACGACCCATCAACGGCATAAAATTCTTGTTTGATGTCTTTATTACCACGAGGTCTAATGACTTTTCCTCACCAATGTGATGACCAACCAAACGCACCGGAACCACAATTTTACCTAAAACTGAAATATTTTCACCAGTAACTGTGAACAATTTGTCATAAGGACGAATACTTAGCTTAGAGAAATGTTCATTATAACCCTCTTGACTAATCACACTCGTGCAAGCACCGCAATGAACTTCCATTGTTCGCAATCAAGACATCGATGAAAACCGGAGCATTTATTTTGTTGAGGTTGGAGTACCAGTAGACCCCTTCATACAAATCCGCCACCTGACTATCTCCATCCGACGAATCTTCACCCTCTTCCCCGACAAAGTAGACCATTTTTTTCGCTCTACATTTTGAAGCAATATGACCGCGTTTTTTACAACGATAACATGACCAATTGACAGCAGGACACTTGGCATTTTCAAGATGACTACGATCACATCTTGGACACTCTTCTCTTGGAGACTGAAGACGACCACCTTTCGAATGAACTTTCGGACGATTTAAGGGCTTACACTTTGACTTTCCCGACTGTTCTTGAACATTCCTTGGTTCCTTGTTCTTTTATGTAATTGATTAATTGTTGCCGAGGTGTTGATAGCACGTGTTTCGGCTTCCGTCAGTTCGAAGTTTAGAGTTTTATTAACAGCCTCGTCAAAAGTTAACGCCTTCCCAATTTCGATCAACTTTTGCTGCCATCGGTTGTTCACCAACCCGACTATAAAAATATCTCGAAGCATTTCGTCTAATATCGTACAGGGAAATGCACACTTCTGCGAGGAAAATTTTAACCTCACTACGAAATCGGAAATTTTCTCACCTTGCGTTTGCTTGAGGTTATAAAACTTGAACCTTTCAGCTATGACGTTGCCGGTCGGTGAATAATGTTTTCTCAAGCAATCTAGCAGAGCATCGAGTTGCATCTCTTCAGGTTTTTTCATCAGCTTCAGCTTTTCTACCACATCGTCACTAAGCAATGTGAGAAGCATTCCCACTTGGTCTTCAGACGATATTTTATTTATTTTAAAGAACATTTTCAGACGAACTTCGTAGGTGCTGAAGTTGCTACCAGGAATAAAGTTGGGCATGTTGCCTATAACCTCGTGACTTGCTTTAATCTGATTTAGGAAGTCGTCCAGCTTGCCCATGGTTTCGCTGTCTTCCATCGACATGACTTTTTATTTTTAAAATTAACTCAACCTCAATTAATAACTCGAAATTAGACTTGGACTTATCGATAAATTTTTTTCTCTCGTCGCCAATAAAATATAGTTGAACTCAAGAAAAGAAGACTTACTCGGATGGTGGTTGATACAGAAGAGAGTTTTTTACTTGATGTTCATTAAGAACGTACATGGATAAGTGTTACCTATGCTATAATACGTATACTACTTTTATTATTCAATACATATTATTTAATACTAATACATAATAAAGAAGAATGGTTAAATTTAAAAACAGGTAAGTTCTATTTTATAAAAAGGAAGATTGCAGCCTTCTCAGACTCCAATCTGTTTCTTAGTGGATCATATATTAAACCATATATCCGCTGGGAACACTGGCAACTTTGGAGAGTGTTTTAAGATGCATTTGATTGATTTTCCAAAAATCAAGTTGATTATTATTCAACTCGAGTCTTTCTTTTGATTGGGATTACTTGCTTACTTCCTTGTGAGAAGCGCTTCGAGACCAGTGCAGCATGCAGCGTCATCTTCACTTGATGAATCTAATATCATTGCCATATCACTTTTGAAGCAAGAATTGTAACTCAAACTGCCCTCAAGTGGAAGCTTGAAGTGCGAAACTGGAGACAGTTAGCTAGGATCCGAGCTGGCTGGCGGAGACTGTTGGTTGAGGTCCAAGTCCGCAAAGGACTTCAGCGACACTTTAAGTAAAGTAAGTAGGAATAATGTTGGGGTTTAATGGGGAAATGGCGACAAACCTAAAATAAAAGTGGCTCACAGTAGCAAACACAAACGATTTGAATCAGTTGCAGAAACCATTATGCTTACGCCGCGCAATCTTAGGAATGTAAACATTATGGAATCGTGCAGAAGCTGTTGTGCTTCTACATTATAAAAGCGTTCCATTTAATGGCCACATAATAAATTCTGCTTGAAACGTTTTTGCATATTTATTTTAAACTAGCTGACCCCGTGTACTTCGTCTCTCCGCCCTTCAGAGCAACTATAGAATAAGTATGTATAATTATCACAGATATATTGGGTGACAGTATGGAGGTAAATGATGGCTTATTACTCGTTGGGGATTTCAATCTCCCTAATCTGTCATGGTCGCGATCCGAGGACGACTCTCATCTTGTTACTAATAACGCAACAACTGAAAAAGAAATGTTATTTACTGACAATCTGTCTGATTGCGGTTTGCATCAGATTAGTGATGTCAAAAACAACTTGAGCAGACAACTCGACCTTATTTTTTCCAATGAAGCAACAAACTGTATAGTAGAGGAAAGTAGCTTAACTCTTTCCACCATTGACAGTTTCCATCCGCCTTTGTCTCTAACTTATGCCTACGAACATAATAATTCTGAAGTTGAATCTGAGAACTCATATCGTTTTAATTTTCGAAAAGCTAACTTTGCCCAACTAAATGAACTACTTAGTAACATAAATTTTGACTTCATTTTGAACCAGTCTGGAAGCAATATCATCAATTCTGTAACAACTAACTTCTACTCAATAATTTTTGAATGCTTTTTTCTATGTGTGCCCTATGCACCACATAAAAATACCTCACCGTCACCTCCATGGTATTCAAGAGAACTTCGCACACTCCGCAACTCCCGAAATAGTTTATGGAAAAAATATTTAAGATCTAGATCAGAAACAGACTATTCCTCCTATTTAGTAGTGTACAACGAATTCTCTGCTCTCTCAAAACTCCTCTATGAAGCATATATCAATCAAATGCAATTTGATATTATCTCAGATCCCAAACGCTTTTGGCAATTCATCAACATAAAAAAAAAAATCGGATGGATATCCTAATACCCTTAATTACTTAGATCACTCTTCTAACGACTCAAAAATTATAACTAATTTATTTGCTAATTTCTTTAGTCTTGCTTTTTCCGAAAGTAATTTTGTACCTGATGCTGACTATTTCACTTATTTGAACGACTGTAACCAAACATCATTGGTATCGATCAACATCACTGTTGACGATGTGGTTAACAAAATAAATAAACTTAAGGATGATTTCTCTTCGGGACCTGACGGTTTACCTGCGATTGTATTAAAGAAGTGTGCAGCTAATTTGGCTCAACCTCTTACCACTCTTTTTCAAATATCTCTTTCTCAAAGAATTTTTCCATCTATGTGGAAAGATTCTTTCATAATACCTATTCACAAGAAAGGTTGTAAATCAGATATTTCTAACTACAGGCCGATTGCCAAATTATCCTGCATTCCAAAACTTTTCGAAAGTATTATCTTTGACACTATGTACTTTCATTGCAAAACATTATTTTCGGCCAAACAACATGGGTTCCTAAAAGGGAAATCAACTACCACAAATTTAACTGAATTTGTTTCTTATGCATTAAACTCAATAGAAAGTAAAAAAGAAGTTGATGTTATTGCTACGGACTTTAGCAAGGCGTTTGATAAAATATCCCACAGTATTATAACTTTCAAGCTAAAGGCTCTTGGATTCCCTCCTGGTTTCATTGAATGGATGGAATCATACCTATCCGACCGTAAATATCGCGTTTTATTTAGATCTTCAATATCAGAACCATTTATTGCAAAATCGGGAGTCCCTCAAGGTAGTCATCTAGGCCCTATTATTTTTATTCTGACTATTAATGACGTAGAATCTGTGATTGAAAATTCTTAAGTTTCAATCTACGCAGATGACATGAAAATCTTTAGAACGATTTCTTCACCCGATGATGCTTTACCCCTGCAGGCCGATTTAAACAATTTCTATGTTTGGTGTCTTAAAAACAATTTAGAACTTAATATTTCCAATTGCCAAACTATCACATATTCCCGTAAACGTTTCACTCAGCTAACACGGGACTATTATATCAACGAATGTATTGTTCACAGAGTAACAACTATCCGAGATTTAGGGGTTATTTGTGATTGTGAGCTTAACTTTAGGTCTCACTATGACAATATCGTAGCCAGAGCTAATTCTGCTTTAGGTTTCGTCAAACGTTGGTCTAAGGAATTTTCGGATCCTTACGTTACGAAATCTCTTTATACCACGTTTGTAAGGCCTCTACTTGAATACGCCAGCCAAGTATGGTCCCCTTATCACCAAGTCCATATAAAGAGAATTGAAGCAATACAACGTAGATTCCTCCGTTTCGCCTTAAGAGGACTTTCATGGGTTGACAACTTTAACTTACCTCCGTATCAAGAACGGTTGCGGCTTATAAACTTACAATCTCTTGAAAAACGTCGTGAAGTTGCCGATATTATTTTCGTACACCAAATTTTATCCGGTGTTACAGAATCTTCCACCCTCCTTGAAGCAATGAGTATTAACGTTAACTTTCATTCTCTAAGATCGGTTCCCCAATTTCATCTAGCTCATCACAGAACTGATTACGGCAGTAATGAACCAATTACGAGAATGTTACGTAAGGTGAACGAAAACTTAAATCTTTTTGATTTCAACCTTAGCAAGATCACACAAAGGAAGCTTTTATACTGTACTTCCGTAAACAACTAAAACAACTAAAAAAATAATAATAATAAATAAACACGTATTTGTAGTAGAGGGAAACTGACTCTTTTTTTTGTCTTTTTTTTTAATTTCTTTTTTACGAACTTGACAAGTGTCTTCTACACGCTTATTTATTGTATTTGTTTTTCTTTTCTTTTTCGCGTTTTTATAATTTTTTTGACTTTAAAATTTTAAAATTTTTCGACTTTAAAATTTTGCATTTTTTCTTTTTTTCTTTTTTTGCTTTTTGTAAGATTTAAATTTAAAATTTTAATTTTTTTTGTTCTTACTTTTTGTACCTGCTTGCATTAAGCAGTCAAAAAAAAAATGTGATTTGCTTGAATCCAATTGAAATAGAGAACTACATATCTGATTTTTTCCAAGCTTCATTTCGTTCAGAAATTCAACAAATTCTCGTTCCTCCGGTGTGTTTTGACTATTTTACAAAAATCAGAATTCCAAACAGCTTACGATTGTTCCCCTTATTTGCTGACTTTCCCGTAAAATTGTCCGCAACATTTGTTTTAACTCAGGCTATATCGACAGAGAAAATTTTATAAAAATTGAGGATTGAGTGCATAAAGAGTCCCTACCGGACATACATAAAACAAAACAATGCATCTTAAATTCCATGCAAAAACTTGATTATATACCTGTGTTCAAAATAATAGCAGTGGTTCAACTATCTTTCCTTTAATGAAAAAAACAAGTTTCCCTTTGACTTATTAATTAATTTATTGGTTTTGAATTATTCCATACTTTATGTTTTAATATATACAAAAAATTAAAAACAATATTTCAATAGCTTAGTTGATAAATATTACAAAATTAAGAAAATAAATTAAAAACGGCTGTGCATTAAAATAGCAGTGCTCCAGATAATGTCTTATAAGAACTTAAAAAAAACAATAATTCACTTAAATTTTCATTACTATTTAATATTTTTTTGTGTGACCTTTATTTGCGAGGTCAGAAGCACAACGACGACAACGAAGAATTAACCAAACACATGCATCTTTCTTGTGGAATGCTTTCCCATGTTCTTTTCACTGCGCTCCACAATTCAGCAACATTTCTTGGTTTTTCCTTCGCAACACCTTTCTTAACATTCGCCCACAAGTTTTCGATGGGGTTTAGGTCCGGCGATTGCACAGGCTACTCAAGCACATCAATTTTTATAGTCGCAAACCAATTTTTTGCTAACCTGCTGGTGTGTTTGTGGACATTATCCTGCTGAAACGTACAAGTAATTGGCATGTGCCATTCGGCATAAGGAAGCATGATACGTTCTGCAGGATATCAACATAAATTTTGGCGTCTATGATATCCTTTATCCAAAAGATAGGCCTTGTTTCGTAGTAGGAAAAACAACCTCAAACAATTATTTTAGCTCACAGGTCATTTCGTTCTTTGTGACTTTGAGTAACGGTTTTTTCAATGAAAACCAACGCCAATTAATCTGCAAGCTTTATGAATCTAATGACAATGACTAGTTAGACAAAGACTGTAATTTAAATTTTGTACAGGCAACGCACAAGAACGAGACGATTACGATTACCTATTACATATTTCTCAACTTTGGGAAGCACTGCTATTTTTTTGCACACAGGTGTAGATCTTGAAGTTTTTCGTGCTCTCGCAGAGTTTTCCGAATTCCCAATTAAAATTTTTCCATTTTTCCATTTGAAAATCAGTGCAGCTACAATAAAAAAATTCCCTTTGATAACCAATGAGTTTTCCTAGTTTTTCATCAAGAACTTTCATTTTTCCATTTGAAAACCCATTTTGAAACAAAAATTCTAAGCCAAAAAAAATCTTATTCCTGACCTTTGTTTGGTTTTTCCAGTTTTCCCACTCTTCCATGAGGTTTTTCCATTTTTTTTTTCACAGAAATCATCACTGAATGCAACAGTGTGAACCATGAACACTGCACAAATATCTGTTGGGCCATTTCGGAGTCTATAAGAGACATACAAACAAACAAACAAACAAACAAACACACATCCATTTTATATATATAGAGATAGAGATAAATTCAATTGGCACGGGTAGATTTTGGCGCCCCTTGACGGCCACTTTGTTTTGGTGACATCTGTCAAATCTTTTGTTTATTATTCATTTGTTTATGCCATATCATCATGGCAAGTTACACAATTGAACAGCACGTTCAAATTATAAAACTTTAATATCAAAATGAGCGTTCGTTAACGCAAACGTTGCGCGCATTGCGCCCATTTTACGTTTGGTGGCCAAATTTGAGACGACGGGTTCAGTAAACAATCAGCCAACACCCGTTCGTTAAAGGAACGCAAGATCGGCCGAGAACATCGCCGCGGTCCATGAAAGTGTACAGCAGAACCCGAGGCAGTCTATTCCTCGCCGTGCACAAGAACTCGGCCTTTCGCAGACTTTAACTTGGCGAATTTGGCGTCGGAACTTGGGCCTACACCCGTACAAGATCCAACTGACCCAGGAGCTCAAAATTAATGACCATAGACAACGCCGTTTGTTCGCTAACTAGAAAATTGGATTTTGTTTGAAATTATGTTTTAATTTCCAAAACCACTGATCATTTCAAATTAGATGTTTTCTGTAAGATCTCAAAACTAATCTTATCAGTAAGATGTGTTAATTGCGGAGCAAGTTTTGTTTAATTTTTATACCCCAATAATAATAGTCTTTTTTATGACAGTCTTGTTTTTATTTGTTGTTCTTGTTGTTTTTTTTTATGTTATCAGCTTGCACGTTTAACACATTTTTTAGTGATTGCTGGACCGTTAAAGATTTTTTTGACAGATGATAACACGTGCCTATTTTCACATAGATGAACATTTCATTGATGAAATTTTGTTACAACTACGCTTTCAACGGTCAATAGAAAAAGGACCAGACTATCTCTTTTTCCATTAATAGGAGTATTACTTACAAAGGCAAGCAGTAAATTACTTTAGATGTTTAGATTCTAAGACAACTTAAACGGCCCTAAAGCTGACTTGTCTTTGGTAGCAAACTAATAAGCAAATGGGTAGGCACTTTGCGATAAACGTAAATGGAGGAGATAAATTCTTAAGTAAATAGTACTCCTACTAGCAATTACCAATAAACACCACAACTGGTAAGCTTGTAAATCTCTCAGAAAGCAAATCAAGTGTCAAAATAATGTCCACATTATTGATAATCGAGATTGTTATGCAACAATCATTTCAAGATTCACTTAAAGATCATCGCTTGACCTTAAACTCTTATCAGCAACACAACAATAAAAGATCGCCTTATCAGCGTTTAGAGGTACACAACACCAAATTTTAGACACAAAAATATGATTTTCCATCCACGTTCAGGGTGGCCATTCAAATGAGCAACAAAAGAAAACATTTCTTTAACAACTTATTTTTTTTGTTTCAACAATTCTTCAACAAACATGCATACTACTCTAAATCTCGACAATCTGAAATCTCATTCCGTAACTGTAGCAGCAACTAAAGCAGCTCCACGTCCAGACCCGTCCTCGGAGAGCATCAAATCAAACCCGATGCTCGGATTGACCAAGTCCTTCATTTTCTCCTCCATGTATTCCTTGAACCTTGGATGCAGTCTGAACACCGTCCCGTCAACACCCACAGTCGAATGGCCCTCATCGATTTTATTAATCATTGTTGATATACCACAAGCCACCAAATGAGCTGCCCTCTCCGACACACACTCACAAATGTATCTCACTTCGGCACATTCCTCATTGGTGGCCTTTGGATAGCCCAAATCACTGAAGATTTTCTTGCAATTCGTGTATTCTCCCTCGTTGTCGGCTTCGATTTCCGACACAAATCTTGTCTCGAAACTATCCGCCTTCGAAAGTTGCTGGTAGAATTTGTCACTGCTATTGGCAAACAGAAGCTTCTGTTTGATGGCTTTCAGCAGCACTAATCGCACAATCTCTCCCATATACATGCCCGATATCATTTTCTCATAGACTTGTTTGCCAGGATTGAGTGAGGCTCTGTCGATTATTAGATCGTATTCGGTTCGGACAAAGTCCAGAGAGCCACTCTCCCCGAATGCTCCCATTTCGGCGTTTACAATCACGTACGGCTTTCCCACATCGGGATCGACCAAAAGCTCGGCATTTTCAACTCGCTCTAGATAGCATGCATTGCATCCTGTTCCGATAATCACTCCAATGTGGCAATTTTTGTTTCGATGCGCACACGACATCAGGGTGCCAGTTGTGTCGTTGAGAATTGCCACCACCGAGATGGAAATGTCTCCTCGCCGCTTGATGGCATCTCGCAGAAGCTGGACAACGTCTTCATCCTCAACGCCAGGACAATTGAAACCCTTGGTCCAGCGAATTAGGAAGCCTTTGGTCAGGCCGACTTGCTTCAATGGAAACGAAAATGTAAAACCAAGATGGAGATGGTCGTCCAGCAAATCCTGCTCCTTCATAAATGTCGCCAGGCACTCAGCGATGTGATCGAACAGATCAACTCCCGGACCTGTCATGATCTCTTGGGAAATGGCATAGGTCTTCGACTGTATATCGGCTTCATGATGTGCCTTCAAGGTCACCAGCAACACCCGGAAATTGGTTCCGCCCAAATCCAAGGCCATGTATCGTCCGATTTCCTCCCCCGTTGGCAGATCCTGAACGTAGGTTACAAAACACTTGACATCCGCTTGGTCGTGTGTTCGCTTACATAATCCCCGATTCAATTCGTTCAAAAATCTTCGATTGATCTCGAAGAGCTGACTATTCTCGAGTCGGAACTCTTGCATAAGAGTCCGAGACTTGCGCGCGTTATTAGACATGTTGGCTTGCCCGATTGTTAGAAACAACTGGCGTTTCGTTGGAATTGTTCAAACAGCTAAGCACTGCTAATTACGGAAACTATCTTCCAGACAACGATTTGCTTCGACTTAGTATAATCTATTAAGTAAGACGTTGCTGTTGATAACAATCAGATTTCTAGTCTTTGCAGCTAGAGCTGGGGAATTGGCAAAACATTTGTATTTCGAAGTGCGCGCTTTAGGGACATCAATTTGAAGCTATAAACTGATAAGGGCTTTGCGTATCTCTCTGCATTTATGATATTTGCTGCTGCTATTAAATGGGTGGTAAGGTTGGTTATGTATCGATTTTAATGGTCATGGTGCCGAAATAAAAACTATCACAACAGATTTAGGAACATTGTCAGCACTCGAGGACTTCGGGGTGAAGGTTGGCGTTTTGAATATTGTTTTGTTGGTCGGGGTTATCAGTGGAACTGAGATAAGATCGAA
The DNA here is from genome assembly GCA_943590905.1 of Sphaerophoria taeniata. Lineage (NCBI taxonomy): Eukaryota > Metazoa > Arthropoda > Insecta > Diptera > Syrphidae > Sphaerophoria > Sphaerophoria taeniata. Next base: position 46,368,970 of record OX016540.1, on the reverse strand, counting down.
AGTCGTCAAAGAGAATTTGTTAAATTGATTCTGTTTATAGTTTTGTTGAGAGTTGGTTGGAACAGTTTGAAATACAACTCAGCCAAGTTGTTCTTGCTATTGAACTTGCTGCTTTTTCAAGTTAATCGGTTGTTAAAGACCAAAGCTATCAAACGTTTACATACTTACTTACTTACTTATGGTGGCGCTACAGTCCAGGTCGGACCAGGGCCTCACCCAACAAACATTTCCAGCCAGCTCGGTCCCTAGCTAGCTGTCTCCAGTTTCGCACGCCAAATTGGTTCAGGTCCTCTACCACCTGTGTGCTCCACCTGAGTCGCGGTCTTCGTCTTCTGCGACGTCCTTCCGGGTTGGGTTTGAAAACTCTACTAGCCGGAGCATTATTTTCCATTCGCTCAACATGTCCCAACCATCTAAGTCGTTGGACCTTAACTTTTCTGGCTAGGTCAGTATCGCTATACAGCTCGTATAGTTCTTGGTTGAATCTTCGTGTCCATTCTCCATTAATGCAGACAGGACCAAAAATCACTCGAAGAATGTTTCTCTCAAAGCCGCCCAAAGCGTTTTCATCGGATGTTGTCATGGTTCATGTTTCTGCACCATACATGAGGACCGGGATAATAAGGGTTTTGTAGTGTCACTTTAGTTGCTCGGGAGAGGACTTTACTACTCAATTGCCTTCTAAGTCCAAAGAAGCAGCGATTGGCAAGAGTGATTTTTCATTTGATTTCAGCGCTGGTGTTGTTGTCTGAGTTGATAGCGGATCCCAGGTAGACAAAGTCCTTAACTACCTCGAAGTTAAATCTTTCTAAGTTGACGTTTGCTCCAAGACGTCGATGTTGGTTGTCCTTTCTTCTTGACAGCATTAACTTGGTCTTGCCCTCGTTAACCGCTAGACCAATCTTCCTGGCCTCCGTCTAAAGACTCACAAACGCTCCACTGACATCACGCTGTGTTCTTCCAATTATGTCAATTATGTCGTCTGCGTATCCTAGTAGCTGGACGGACTTTTGAAAGATTGTGCCTCTGGTGTTGACGTTGGAGCTTTGCACAATCTCTTCAAGAATGATGTTGAAGAAATCGCATGACAACGCATCGCCATGTCTAAAACTTTTTTTGACATCAAAAGCGTCCGTTAGGTTTTTAGTTTTCCATTGTCATCTTACACAGACGGACGAGTTTTTCTGGGATGCCAAAACTAGACATTGCTCTGTCTATATAATTTGTCTTTATAGACCCTATCATATGCGGCCTTGAAATCGATGAAAAGGTGGTAGGTATCGATTTGAAGTTCCTGGGTCTTCTCCAAGTTCTGCCGTAGGGTGAATATTTGATCGATGGTGGACTTTCCTGGTGTGAAGCCACACTGATAAGGACCTATCAGGTTGTTGACGAAGGGCTTCAAACCAATGTTTACATACCGATATGAAGCGCAACAACTTTCTGTAGATGCATAACATCTTTAACCTTTTTTAGGCACACCCCTCATACAATTTTCCATTTTTGAATAAATTAATTTTACCACTTACCTTCAACATCTTTCACTTCTGTTTCTTTTTGGCCGACTTCCACAGCGACTCCTTTATCGCTTGCAGTTGATTCCTTTTTCACTATTTTCAAACCACGTACTTTTTTAGTCTGCAAGTTAGAAATACATATATGCTTATTGATTGAACAAATAACATTGTTAAAATTTGAAAATACCAATTTTTTTATTTTGTCTTTATATTTTTTAATTTTCTTCTGTTGTTTCTTGAGACGATCGTGCAAATTATCGATGTAGGTGTAAATTTCACCTTGGCTGCAATTATTTCGTAGAAATTTGACCGTTCTCAGAACAAATTTATTTTTTTTCGTTTCGGATTTAGAAGAGAGATTTTTGGTTTTTGTTTCTTCATTTTTGTTAAATTCACTAGACATTATTTTAAATAAAATAACTTGGTTTATAAATCTGTTAAAATGCAAAAAGACAAACTTATGTTTTTTTTCACACTGACAGCAAGAAGTGTCATTTTTACTGGAATTGTTCTATTTCCAGTAACTATAGACTAGATGAGCTGAAATGAAATTAGCAACATCTCTCTCCCATGCGATCATTACTTGTCATGACAATAAAAATCTCATGGGTAGAGATATTATTTATCTAGTATGCTGTTTCCACTGACCTAAAGGCCAGTACGCAGATAGCGATAAACTAAATTTTTTCTCGACAATTTCTATCTCTATACTCTTTTTAAAGATTTAAAAAAACGGCTTCGTTGCTAGGTCTCAAGATAGTGCTACAATCGATTGCCAGCTTGCCTTTACTACTCAAGAATACACAAATCCGAAAAATGTCATTGTAAATTGAGTGGGGACTTTGGCTTGTACAGTACTTGCAGAAAGTTTGAATTTAGCTCGTGAACTGCGTACCACCTAGCTAAAATATCTAAAATCTTTGGAGGAAATTTGTATGGAAGATAAATTTTAGCGCAATCTGCGTACCAGACTTAATCACGAAATTTAGCGAAGTAGATTAAGAACAAATCTCAACTTTTCTGGGATTTAGGGAAGATGAAAACATAGTATTATACTTAAAGTACTATTATTCTAGATTTTGATCTACTTATGTTGTTTGTTTAACCAGCTCACAATGAATAAAGGATCTCAGCCTGAGATACTGCAGCTTTCCATCGGGAATGGTCCCTCGCATGCACTCTATAGTCGCCAAAACCAAGCACTCTGGCATCCGTAGTCACTTGGTCCTAGTACCGTAGGTTCGGTCTTCCTTGTCGGCTCCAACCTGGGGACTGCGATATGAAGACTTTCTTGGCTGAAACGTTGTCGTCCATTCGCTCAATGTGGCCGGGGCAATGTAGTCGTCTTATCTTGGCCTTCTGGACTACATCCACATCTTGGTACAGCTCATAGAGTTCGCGGTTGAAATTTCCTCCCCATTAGCCATCGTCACATACGGGACCAAAAATCCGTCAAAGAATTTTTCTTTCGAAAGTGCCCAGTATCAATTCCCCTTTTTTACTTATCGTCCAACTCTCGGCGCCGTAGAGTAGGACTGGTAAAATCAAAGTTTTGTGTAACAGACACTTTGTCTTTTGAGTGAGGAGGTTTGAACCCAGTTGTTTTGTCAAACCGATGCAGCAGCGGTTCGCTAGTGTAATTCTTCTTCGGATCTCCACTAAGGTGTCGTTTGTGGGACCGATGTTTGTTCCAAAGTAAGTGAACTCCTTAACTACCTTGAACTTGCTGCTACCAATAGTGACGTTTTGTCCTAGCTGGTAGACGCTTTGTTTGTTGATAGCATGTACCTTGTTTTGTCCTCATTCACTTCAAGACCAACGAGTTTCGCCTGTTCTTCAATCGCTGTGAGGCCTCAAGCACAGCTCTCTTGAATCGACCAATGATATCTATGTCGTCCGCATAACCAAGGAGCTGGGTGGATTTGTTGAAGATAGTGGTTTCCGTGCTCACACCTGCCTTGTGCACTATCTGCTTCAGGACTCTGTTGAAGAAATCACATGACAGCGCACCTTCTTGTCTAAGCCCTGCGCATGTTTAAAACCACACGGATGAGCTGTTACCTATTTGCACACTGCACATGCGGCACAGCTGGATTTGTTTTTTTTTGGGATCCCGTATTCAGACATCGCCATCATAAGCTCTTGGCGGTGGATGCTTTCATAAGAAGCTTTGAAATCGAGGAAAAGATTATGGGTTTCGTTGTTCCATACTGGTACGTGCCTTTTTTGTAGATTGGGCATATGGAGCCTATCGACCAGTCAGTGGCATGCATTCTTCCTTCCACACCTTGTTGACGACCTGGTGCATGCGGTTCATTAAAACACCTCCTCCATATTGAAGAGTTCCGCAGGACTTGTAATTTTTTAGGTTTTGGATAACTCTTTCTGCCTCTTCTGTGCTGGGGCTGCGATTGGGTCTTCATTGATTGATCTTGCTTCTCTTTCGTCATTGGCTTGCTCAACATTATGCGCATTCAGCAGCTGTTGGAAGTGCTATTGAAAACATCTACAATTCCCCCTGACTAGATTTCCTTCACTGTTTCGAAGAGCCTGTGTCCCGGTTCTGAAACCAGAAGCTAATGGCTTCGACCTTTTAAAGAAACGTCGGGTGTTGTTCTTGGCCGGAGATCTAGATCTTTGAGCTGAGAAACTGCGGATGCTCTTTTATTATCCTTCGCAGGGTCATTTTCTCATTTCTCCTTTTTGATCGGTACTTTCTCTTGCTGCTCTTGTTTTCCGTTGCAGCATCTGCAAACGTGCATTTCTGTCTCTCTTTACAATTACGCGCATTCATCATCATATCACGGGTCTTTTTCGGGGATGGCTGGTGGTTTCGGCTACATTTTTAATTATTTCACGACATTATGCTGTGTAGATCCTACGTGTTGGAAACCTAGTGCTACTTATCACCGTATTACGAGCTGCGATCTAATTATATGAACCCTAAATCCCCGAAAAGTCGAGATTTGTTTTCAGGGACAGTTTGTTCACGCTTGATCATCTTTATTTGAAATTTCGTTAATCATCCTATTTTGCTCGATTTGGCTCATTTAATCAAGGATGTACCACTATAATTCAGTTTTTTCATACTTGTTTTAAACTGCCGCCACACGAGCAAGTTCTGGCTTGCAAGTAGCCTACATATATTATTTGTCAAATCTCTTTCGTGTGGCCTCGGGGTTATTAGTGGTGCTGTGTAGTTATTTTTAATTTTAACCGAAAAACTTTTTAAGTTCACATCTTGGGATTTTAACCTTAGACCAGCTAGTTGGGGAGCCAACACTACGCATTGCGCTAGCAACTCCACCGATTTTTTGGTTTCCCTTTGCAGAGTTTTTATTGTTTATCAATTGCTACGAATAGCCATACATTTTTATAAGCTCCTCAAAGTGTGTTATCTTGTTTCGCTTTCTTTTTTTCTAATTTCCTATTTTTGTCACAACAACGCGGGCGTATAACCTCAAAAATCATTCTTGCTTTGTGTTTTGGTTTTTCATTAGCGACGAATAAAAAACTCTTATATGACAGAATTGTCAAAATCGACGAATTTTCGTGCATTAGTTGGTCATTGTTCGTACTCATGTGAATAGTGTTTTTGTCGTCATTATGTTAAAGTAGCCCTAAACGACAAACATGTTTGCCGAACATGTTCGTTTGCGTTATTCCCTACACGGCAAACACATAATTGGACAAACATCATTTTGTGCTGTTTCTTGAAAGTGTGAGGATTTGTCAAAAAGAGAAGCAAGTCATTAGCGGGGTTTACATGGTCCAACATGGTTGGACAACATGGTTGGACAACATGGTTGGATGAAAAAATGAACTTTGCGTTTAGACGAAGTACGATGTTGTCCAACATCAGTGTGGTTATTGGTTCTGGGAGATTTTTATAAAGTTGAAAAAACTCCCTCCAAAACTCATTATTGGTAATTTCCGACATTCCGACTCGACCTCACAGTAAACGCATATAATAGAAATGAAAAATGAGTGAATGCGGGGAATTTCCCATATTTTCATTTTTCAGGTTTGTCTGTTTACACACGTTGGATGGTATGACAAACCAGCAAGTTTTTAAAAAAAATTAAAAACCGTCCAACATGGTTTGTCAAGCGGTTGTTGTAAGGCTGTTTCACAATAGAGCGGTCGCACTTGTCTCGCGTTGACATTTCATATAGAATACATGTGAGTAAATGCTTCACACAAAATAGAGCGTTGAACGCTCTCGCGGCACGTAACGTAAGCTTGAGCGTAATCCTAAATAGAATTGTGTTCTATTTTTCATTCGCGTCTTGAGCTTTTGATGTTATCAAAAGAATATTTTTGATATTTTCTTCAATTTTTTGTTGACCATCTTTGATGATAACAAAAACACTAATAATATAAATGAAGGAAACATTAAGAAAACTAATGTGTAATGAAAACGCTGGTAAAATAAGCTAATGTCAAATGTAAGAATGAACGCGTTATTGTGAGCTGAAGTTGAAAGCACCTGCGTTTTACTGTCAAAACTGCCAGACGCTTACGTAAAGCTTGAAACACACGAACGACTGAACGCTCTGTTGTGAAACAGCCTTTAGCGTTTTGATGATCCAACATTGCTGTTGTCACACCATATTGTCCAACCATTACGCTCATGGTTATCTCATATAAAAAGTGAGATTTGTTCGCGAACATCTCCCTACATGGCAAACAACGAAACCAACGAACACGAGAAAATCGAACATTTTTGCCAACAGCGAACAGTTCGCAAACCATCCCCTACACGACGAATTTATAGCGCACTAGTATGTTCGGCGAATACGTTTGTCGTTTAGGGCTACCGTAAGGTTAGGTTCTCCTGACTCCTGAGGTTAGTGTCTAATGAGGTAAACGACATCCCCACAAATAAAAAAAATTCAATAAACTCGCTCATCTACTTCTCTAGTTACTTTTTCCAATCACTATCGCCAACCTAATAAAAAAAAAACACACACACACACACACACATCAACACAGCTTGTTTTGTAGCAGCTGTTCCTATATCTGTCATTTTTATTAGGGATGTCGAAATTCAAAAAAATATCGATATATATCGTATCGATATTTAAAAAAAATATCAATATCGGTTTTGATATTTATTTTAAAAAATATCGATATATCGATATATCGGTACAATATGACAAAAAAATAATTTTGCCTATTCTATTTCAAATTCACTCATCAACATTACTAGACTTATCAATAGACATAATTTTAAATAAAATAAGAAGAACAACGATATAGCATTTGAGTAATTTTTAGTGCAGTGTGTACTGTGTAGCATTCCTTTTCAAAAAAAATTTTTAATCATAAAAAATATCGATTTTTTATACCTTTTCGATACTCGGATTTTTATATCGATATATCGATATATCGAAAAATTAAATATCGTTCAAAAATATCAACAAATCCAGAAAAAAATATCGATATATCGATATATCGATATTTTTTCGGCATCCCTAATTTTTATTCAATTTGTAATTTGCACATTGCTGTGTTGAGTGTAAATTTCCCGCCATGGATAAATTTAAGATATTTATTTTAGTTTTTTGCATATTAAACATCACAAAAACCATTGAATCAACTAAATTAAACTACCCACGTGTTCTGTTACCAATATTTGATAAAATATCCATAAATTTCACATTAGAAGTGATCGAAAAAGGCTGTTTTAAATGGTGAGTAAAGATGGTATCCAAACTTAACCTCAATTTAACCGGGACTCCAAGTTCAATTGTTAATTTATTCAATTTTTATTCGAAGGATGTCATCGAGACAAGATCTCATTCTAATTACCCCACAATATGACGATTTTGAAAGCGAATGCTCCTCCAAGGCTGTGGTGACGGTATTGTCGCGCGAACGACGCCGCAATACCGCCATTGTGCTCGCTGAAGACACATCCACCACAGAAGTTCTACGCTGTGATGTTATTTTAGATGTAATCGATCAATTGCAAGTACTAACGACGACTAGAGAGCTGTATCTCGAGGAGGCTCCAGAAACGTTTGAGTTATGGGCTCAGGATTCGCAAGGAAATGCTTTTACCACGCTCGAAGGTGTCGAATTCGATTGGAAGATTTCTCCGGTTGGACAGGATGCTGTTGGTAAAACCGAGTGGCATGCAGCACTTAGATTTTTGACATTCACTGAGAGCAGTTATCATGAGGTGCCGAAGTCGCTTGAGAAATTCGAAGCACTCCACATGAAGGGCCATATGGTGCTGTTGGAAGGCATCAACACAGGAACAGCAAAGGTAATTCTCAGTGACTTTTTGAATGTACTTACATTTATTTCGTTATTTTGAAAGGTTACTGTCCAAATTCCATACCCCGAATACTCAGCAGTGCCAATAATCGATGTTTACATCAACGTCTTGGCTAACATCATTCTAGACCCATCCGATGTTCACATTCTTCCCGGCGATACAGTTCAATTTCGCATTCTCCAGCTTAAGCAAGGAAAATTGCAAGAAATCTCCCTCAACAACCAGTATTTTCTAGAAATTGAAAACAAAACTGTTGCCACAATCAAAGGCAACATAGCAACTGGGTCAAAATTGGGCCGAACATTCGTTGTGTTACGAGACAGAAATGTACCTTTAAAAGGCAGTTACACAGCCGACAGTAATGCCCCAAAGTCGCCAGTTCCTCGTGCAGCACTCACAGTTAGTGAGCCAAAGAAACTGACTGTTAATCTATTGCCTCACTACAATTGGATGACCGTTGAAGGGGAAAAACATGAAATTGCCGTCGATGTTTATGCAAAGTGAGTTATTTCATTCTTTTGTGTTGAATTTTGAAATTTATGGAAGTCTTTTTCAGTGACAATCAAAAAATTACGCTGGGTCCCAAGTACGCCGTGACCTCTCAACTGGACGAGTCCCTATTCTACGTGTTGAAAAAGTCTCAAAATGGCAGCAGGATTTATGGCGAGGCTGTTAAAGAGGGATCTAGTCCAGTTCACGCAGCTTTCAAAGACGTACTCATCCTACTTTCATTTAACAAAAGACAAACCTAATTTCTCCCCTATTTCTCAGCTCACTGCCAAGGCAGAATTGCAAGTGTTCAAAGAACTTCTTTTGGCTCCATCCAAAGTCATCTTCCCCTTCGACCCGAATGCACCAAAATCCCAAAAACTACAATTCCGCGCCACCGGCGGTGACGGCTCCTACGTCTGGACTTCGCAGCATCCATTGTTCCTGCAAATATCACAAACCGGTCTAGCAACCACTCGTATCGACGCCGATCTTAAGCTACCATCCGACACTTTTGACGAACGGAGCAAAGCAATCCTCACAAACCACGCTAATGTGCGAGTTGCCCTCTCTAGAAACACCAAAATCTCTCGAACGGCCGAAGTTTACTTCCTGCCGCCAGTCAAATTGGAAATTCTTCAATACAACTTTGAGACAGCGTTACGAGACTACGTAAAACTTCACGTCGCTGTTTTCGCATACGTCAACGATTCCTACGTTCCATTCACAAAATGCGAGAATCTCAATTTCAATCTTGAGTTCAGCAATCAAATTTTCCAAATCGATTCGATACGCGAGGAACTCGATCCTTTGGCTACAAACGCTTGCCACTTGATCTATCTACGCAGTACAAGCGTTGGAATCACTCACTTGAGTATCTCGTACAAATTCATGGACAAAGTCCTGAAAGACGAAGCCACACTGATGGTTTTCGAAAAGCTCAACATTCTCAATCCCATCGAGAATGAGATCATTCTGCCAATTGGATCGTCTAGGAATCTCTTGTACTCCAATGGACCACAGAAGATTTTCACTCTAGCAGCAGAGCTAACCAAGAATCTTCAGTATGACAAAGAAATTGCCGAAGTGTCTGAAATCGAATTTGATTCACCGCGAGAAATTACTGCCTTCACTGTGCTCTGTCGCAAAGTGGGACAGACGACGCTCAGCTTTGATGTCTTCAATCAAATGCAAGCCAAGAACTTCCAGCCCTACATATCCAATTACATGACAACAATTTTCTGTGTCAAGCCGAGATTTTTGAATCTCTATGCCACCGAGAAGCTTCGAGAAAGCTGTCCACTGGAAATCAAGAACTCACTGATGCATTTGAAGGAAAAGGAGGACAAATTTGAGATTGAAATCGAGATCCAGGACGCCAAGAACCGCCGATTGATGAACATTTCGTCGTTGATGATTGAATGGCAATTCGCCCAGGAGGGCGAGAACTATCACAAGGATATATTCTACTATCGCGAAAGCGATGAAGAAATTGTCGAAGGGGTTCGATTGCCTGGCAAGGAGGTTCTCATAAACACAATTAAGGATGTGACAAACAGTTTCAAGGTGAAGGGAATTGTGACCAACTATGATGCGGGAGTGTTGGCCAAACACAAAATCAAGCCGGAGAGTCCTCCTTTTGGAATCAAAAAGGTATTAATTCGTTCATAACTGCTCACCTTAGATGATTGTATTTTTCTGCTTTTAGGCCAAGTCGGAAAAACTTATAACTCCAGTTATTGAGAATGAAATCAAATTTATGGCAGTGAACAGCACATTGTTCCCATCGGAACACATTTCAATATTCATATCGAAGAACCGACCTCACAAGGTTCCAATCCAACAGGGAAGTGGCCATTATGATTTTCAAATGTCTGAAAGTGGAGTTGTGACCATTGATTTCGATGCCAAGAAAAGAGAGCTGATTATAACGCCACTTCGGATTGGAAATGTCCGCATAGAACTAATCGATCGCTGTTTGATGACAGAACCATCCCATTTGTCGGTTTCTGTCGTTACAATTGGTTCCATTGAAGTCGAAGTTCCCGATCGAGTGGAACGAACAAAATCCATCGATGCCATTGTCAAGCTCTACGATTCAAATGACCATCTACTCAACATCGATCCATATAATTTGCAAATCTATGCACTCACTGAAGACATATTCAATCCGAATATTTTGGGTGTTAAACTGGCAGATCAATTCGATCTTGGAATGGGCGAAATAAGGTAATCGAAATCACATTTTACTTTGATCAATTTATAATGCTGCAAAGTCAGCTTGAATTAGTAGTACCACGGCTTGAGAGTATCTTTAAAGGTTGCCTCTTACTAAACCATGTCCCTTTGTCTTGGAGACAGGTAAGAGTGGTTTTCTTACCAAAAATTGGTAAAAGAGGGCATGGATCTGCCAAAAATTACCGACCTATAAGCCTTACTTCCTGTCTTCTTAAAACCCTGGAGAGAATCGCAGAATCTCACATAAGGAGTATTCTGAGTAGTTGTCCCCTATCTAACTCGCAACATGCCAACATGAGGGGTAGATCTACAGAGACTGCTCTTCATGAGGTAGTGAGAACGATAGAAAATACGTTTCATTTCAAGGAATATACCCTAGCTACCTTCTTAGACGTAGAAGAAGCTTACAACAACGTCCTAACTTAATCCATCGCGGAATCACTTGCAGACTTCGGTGTTGAGAACTACATTAGAAGGTGGATAATATCCATGCTAAGTAATGGCAAAGCTAGGATATTCAATATGTTCCAAATATGCCAGCAGAGGAACACCCCTAGGTGTTGGGGTCTCCTCTTTTATGGCTCTTGGTCATGAACAGCATTCTTGTGAAACTCGAGAGTAGTGGAGTGAAAGCGGTTGCGTACGCCGATGATTTGGTTATTCTAGTTTCAGGAAAATTTCCAAGCGTGATCAGTGAAATCACTAATATGGTTTTGAAGAAAGTAAGCACCTGGGCTACGAGCTGTGGACTAGGTGTTAACAGCAACAAAACCGAGTTGATGCTTTCCAACACCAAAACCAAGGTACCACCTTTCACTCTACCTCGGTTAAACGGACAAACACTATCATTGTATTCCAGTGCTAAATATCTGGGCGTAATACTAGACACCAAATTAAACTGGAAGCTTAACATTGAAGAACGGGTGAGGAAGGCGGGTGTCGCCTTCTACGCCTGCAACAAAACCTTCGGCAAAAAGTGGGGCCTCCAGTCAAAAATGATAAAATGGACATATACAGCGGTTGTAAGACCGATACTTGTTTATGGTTCCATTGTTTGGTGCCCTCCTCTCAGCAAAGCTTACATAGTAAACAAGCTTATAAAGATGCAGAGAAATGCTTGCGTAGGGATATCAGGGGCAATCAGGTCCTGTCCAACGGATGCACTTAATGTCATCCTGGACCTTCTTCCGATTGACCTCTTTATTAAATATCAGGTATCCTGCAGTATCTTAAGACTCAGAGAAATAGGCTGCTGGAAATCTAGATCCTACGGGCACTGCAACACCGATTACTGCATCCCTACCCTTAATACCTCAAAGAAGTTTAGAGTCTTGCTCCCGTCAAGAATCGACTGGGAGGAAGGCGATGTGACGAAAGACTTCGACACAACTATCTTCACGGATGGTTCGAAGATGGAATGCGGTGTTGGTGCAGGTGTCTTCTGTGAATCTCTTGAGATTTCAAAATTCTATAGACTTCCCGATTTTGCTAGTGTATTCCAGGCAGAATTGTTAGCGATAAGGGAAGCTTGTAAAGCCCTTAAAAACATCCGACAGAACCAAAATGTAGCTATACTAACAGACAGTCAGGCAGCTATTAAAGCCATTGATTCAGCTTTATCATCCTCTAAACTGGTCCAGCAATGCAAAGAGACCCTCAAGGAACTTGATATGAGCGTCACTCTAATCTGGATACCGGGCCATAGGGGCTATGAGCGAAATGAGAAGGCAGCTAGGCAAGGATCAGCCCTTCACAACTCACTGGCAGTGAGAGTATATGCTCCTCTTGGAGCTGTGAAGGGCTATATCCTGACCAAATACACATCAGAAGCAAATCATAGGTGGAGTAGTTTAACGAGTTGCGTTATATCTAGGAAAATCTGTCCCGCCTATAACAAACCAAAATCAATCAACTTAATTTCCAAACCACGGCATGACATAGCCAGGATTGTCGCTACCTGCACAGCGCATTGGCCTGTAGGGGAGCATGCGGCAAAATTGGGTATACCACATAACTCTAACTGCCGTAGCTGTGAGAACCAGGATAAAAAGAAACAGTCCCACACTCTCTATGCCATTGTCCGGCCCTGGATAGGAAAAGAGCACTCTACTTAGGTAAAGAATTCTTCAACGGTATTGCGGAACTCTCCGAATTCAAGATCAAAGACATGATCTCATACCTCAATAACACAAAGTGGTTTTAGCCCCCCCCCCCCCCCCCCATATTCCTCCCTCACTAAATGGCACTCTGAGATAATAGGCCGCAGGGTAGGAGAATAGTTCAACATTATTTATTTTCAAATCTGTTTAGAATTTCACGAGGTATGGTATCAAAACGGCGCACTCAGCGCTAATTGTGTCCTACGCGGAAGTAGGACAGCCATTTCTACCTACCTGCCTTTATCAATTATTTAAGAACACACAATTCATCTTTCCTTACAGATACACAGTAACTGGATTGTCACTTGGTGAATCGAAAATTGTCTTCAACAGTGGTCATGGAGAGCAGGTGGTATCAAGCCTTGCTGCTAACATTCAAGTAACTACACAAAAATACAAAGTAAAGAGAACAAATTGTGCAACAGCCTTTCTTTTTGTTTTATAGGTTTTCCCACCGTTGCGGCTCTATCCGAGAAATTCCACTCTCGTTATCGGTTCTAGTGTTCAAATCTACTACCTCGGAGGCCCACAACCAGATATTCAAATGGTTTATTCAGTTCACGATCAGAGTATCATAAGTAAGACATTCTTTTGGTCTACCAAACAAACAATAACAATATCTCCTTTCATTTCAAAAGCAATGGAATCGAGTCTCATCATAGGTAAAAAGCTTGGCCATACGAAAATCACAGGAAAGTGCATCAGTCAAAATCCAAGCACTGGCAAGGAAGTTGTAATTTCCGAGGACACAATCGAGATTCATGTTGTACCCTTGTTGAACATTCAAATTCGAACACCACTAGTTCGGATAAAGAGCGGTTCTGTGATGTCAGCTTTCATTTGGGGACTGCCCGATCTGTCTCCGATGGTGCTGGGAACTTTGGAAAACATGCGTGTCATCTGGTCGAGCAATCAAGCTGATGTACTTGACATTTACAATGTTTTCTCTGAAGCTGGTAAGTAATGTACTTAAAATCGAACCCAAAAGTGGATATAAGATTCAGGCTGTACGTAAAAATCATCGTGCAATCTCACAAATATCCACAGAACAATAAAAGTTCTTCGATGATCTTGAATAGTTGAGCTTCGACTCAAGAACAGATACGGAACTGACAATCTTCTCTAAAAGTGAAAACAAAAATGTTCAACAAGAAGTCTCTTTGTATTTTTACAGGAATCGAATACACAGACAAAGACTTAATCTCAGTACGCATCAAAGCCCTTAACCCTGGCAAGGCTAAAGTTCAGGCAACAGTCATTCTTCCCGGTGGACAAAGACTCATTTCAAGCGTCGAAGTTGTCGGTAATGTTGGCTCTCTCTTTTCCTTTATTTTCTCATCATTAATAATTGAATTATTTCTATTAAAGTTTTTAAAATGCTTGAACTGGATTCACCCAAACGGATAAGGATGGACTCGATCCTGATTGCACCACGCAGCACAATACAATTGAAGGCTAATCTCGATGACGTTGTCTACAAGCCGGATTCGGATGCTGCCAATGGAATTGTCCGAGTATCATCGGATGGTATTGTCCGTAGTGGTGATACCCTAGGACGAGATTTGATAATTGTATGTGTTATTCACTTTTCTTACCCTTGCTCTCTGTGCTCTGTCCTCTGTTCCTGTTCCTGTGACACTGTTCAGCATTTTTATCTCTAGAGGAACATCTTTCTATTACTACTGCATAGCACAGTGAAATTACTTTTATTTCTATTTCTATTTTACGTTTAATCGGATGGTTTTGTGTTTCTCTTTCCATTTGCAGGCCCGCACCTATGAACAAACTTTGCCAATTGGCATCGAAGTGAAAAACGTTCAATACATTCTAGCCTCACTGCAATATCCTTCGATTAAATTGAAACAAACGGAAGAGAAAATCCCTCGTGGAATGAATTTTGTGCTGAAGGTTTCGCTTCACGATAATCTGGGCAATGAATTCTCTCACAACATCGAAGATGTCAATGGAATTAAATACGATTTGTCGCACAAGGATATTGTTGATGTACAGATTGGAAATAATTTGACAGTTGCGGTAAGTGTGTCATTCGTTGTTGGGGGGGGGGGGGGGCAATGGGTATGGGGAGTAAATACCAATTCTCAGTATCGATATTGAAGTATTTTTGTTTTTAAATTTAAAGATGTATACTGAAACATTATGACAGGAGGTGGAAGAACAGAAATTTAAACAGCTTGTGCGATTGTCCTTAGCCGTTGTTAATCTTGTCGTATTTATTATTATAAGATGTTGCTTTCCTTTTAGTTTGTTTTCCGCCCTCGTAGTTTCAAAAAATGGTGTTGTGATATTTCTGTTTAATCCTATAGGTCGCATTATAGACCTTGTATATTTTTTTTCGCTCATTAAAACCATCCATTAAAGTTAAGTAAGTGGAAAGTTTTTTTTATTTGTGTTTAAAGGCTGAACTACATCGGAACACAAAATGGCAAAAAGTACAAAACAGTGGAAATTATGTGCTGTACTGCTTCTACAAATGCATATATGAATATCTCCCTCTCATTTTTTTAAAGTGAGCGTGAACAAAAGCTTGACCATAGCTTTCACTGTGCACAAAGATAAGTTCTCAAAACTAATACACTCAAACTTTGTACTTTTTTGTATGTCGCCCATGTTCCGAATTTCGATCGAAAGTGAATTGATTGAATTGAATTGGCGTAGTTGTAGAGATATGGAGCTAAAGGAGACACTTCAGCATTTTTTTTTGTGAATGCCCACCCCTACTTAACGCCAAAACAACGCCTTTTGAGGCTCTTTTCCTACATCTTAGCGGACTCTCAAATATGAAGATAAAGAACCTGATTCTTTGTATCAACAAAGCCAATTGGGTTTAGCTAATCCATATCTCCACTATGCACCTTACAGTGCAGTTTTTACTAATTTCTCCGGCTCACAATTCATGAAGGATCTCAGAATGATTGCAGCCTTCCATCGTGAACGGTCCCTCGCATGCACTCTCCAGTCGCCGAAACCAAGCGCACTGGCATCCGCAGTCACTTGGTCCTTGTACCGTAGGTTCGGTCTTCCTTGTCGTTTCGTACCTGGGTGCTGCGATGAGAAGACTTTCTTGGCTGGAGCGTTGTCGTCCATTCGTTCGATGTGGCCGAGCCAATGTAGTCGTCTTTTCTTTGCTTCCTGAACTACATCCGCATCTTGGTACAGCTCGTACAGTTCGCGGTAGAACCTTCTTCTCCATTTACCATCGTCGCATACGGGACCGAAAATCCGTCGAAGAATTTTTCTTTCGAAAGTGCCCAGTATCAATTCCCCTTTTTTACTTATCGCAATGGGTATGGGGAGTAAATACCAATTCTCAGTATCGATATTGAAGTATTTTTGTTTTTAAATTTAAAGATGTATACTGAAACATTATGACAGGAGGTGGAAGAACAGAAATTTAAACAGCTTGTGCGATTGTCCTTAGCCGTTGTTAATCTTGTCGTATTTATTATTATAAGATGTTGCTTTCCTTTTAGTTTGTTTTCCGCCCTCGTAGTTTCAAAAAATGGTGTTGTGATATTTCTGTTTAATCCTATAGGTCGCATTATAGACCTTGTATATTTTTTTTCGCTCATTAAAACCATCCATTAAAGTTAAGTAAGTGGAAAGTTTTTTTTATTTGTGTTTAAAGGCTGAACTACATCGGAACACAAAATGGCAAAAAGTACAAAACAGTGGAAATTATGTGCTGTACTGCTTCTACAAATGCATATATGAATATCTCCCTCTCATTTTTTTAAAGTGAGCGTGAACAAAAGCTTGACCATAGCTTTCACTGTGCACAAAGATAAGTTCTCAAAACTAATACACTCAAACTTTGTACTTTTTTGTATGTCGCCCATGTTCCGAATTTCGATCGAAAGTGAATTGATTGAATTGAATTGGCGTAGTTGTAGAGATATGGAGCTAAAGGAGACACTTCAGCATTTTTTTTTGTGAATGCCCACCCCTACTTAACGCCAAAACAACGCCTTTTGAGGCTCTTTTCCTACATCTTAGCGGACTCTCAAATATGAAGATAAAGAACCTGATTCTTTGTATCAACAAAGCCAATTGGGTTTAGCTAATCCATATCTCCACTATGCACCTTACAGTGCAGTTTTTACTAATTTCTCCGGCTCACAATTCATGAAGGATCTCAGAATGATTGCAGCCTTCCATCGTGAACGGTCCCTCGCATGCACTCTCCAGTCGCCGAAACCAAGCGCACTGGCATCCGCAGTCACTTGGTCCTTGTACCGTAGGTTCGGTCTTCCTTGTCGTTTCGTACCTGGGTGCTGCGATGAGAAGACTTTCTTGGCTGGAGCGTTGTCGTCCATTCGTTCGATGTGGCCGAGCCAATGTAGTCGTCTTTTCTTTGCTTCCTGAACTACATCCGCATCTTGGTACAGCTCGTACAGTTCGCGGTAGAACCTTCTTCTCCATTTACCATCGTCGCATACGGGACCGAAAATCCGTCGAAGAATTTTTCTTTCGAAAGTGCCCAGTATCAATTCCCCTTTTTTACTTATCGCAATGGGTATGGGGAGTAAATACCAATTCTCAGTATCGATATTGAAGTATTTTTGTTTTTAAATTTAAAGATGTATACTGAAACATTATGACAGGAGGTGGAAGAACAGAAATTTAAACAGCTTGTGCGATTGTCCTTAGCCGTTGTTAATCTTGTCGTATTTATTATTATAAGATGTTGCTTTCCTTTTAGTTTGTTTTCCGCCCTCGTAGTTTCAAAAAATGGTGTTGTGATATTTCTGTTTAATCCTATAGGTCGCATTATAGACCTTGTATATTTTTTTTCGCTCATTAAAACCATCCATTAAAGTTAAGTAAGTGGAAAGTTTTTTTTATTTGTGTTTAAAGGCTGAACTACATCGGAACACAAAATGGCAAAAAGTACAAAACAGTGGAAATTATGTGCTGTACTGCTTCTACAAATGCATATATGAATATCTCCCTCTCATTTTTTTAAAGTGAGCGTGAACAAAAGCTTGACCATAGCTTTCACTGTGCACAAAGATAAGTTCTCAAAACTAATACACTCAAACTTTGTACTTTTTTGTATGTCGCCCATGTTCCGAATTTCGATCGAAAGTGAATTGAAATGACTTTTCAATTTCACGTGAAATGAAATTGCATGTTCTTCAATTCGATCGATTTCGAAAACTTCGAAATTGTTTCGAACTGTCAGAACTGAAGGATCATCCATTTTTATTTTGTTTCTGAAGTAAAATTTTTGCTGTTTTGAAGATGGATGCAATTTTAAATGAAAAAAGGAAACAAAATTCAAGAGAGAAAATAAGAAGACGAATTTTGCGTGACAAATATTTTTGGTCTTCCATGTATTTAAACATTTTATCTGGCCTCTCTACATTTTTTCTTGTTTTTTGTGGTTCAGGTTCTGGTAAATCTTCTTCAATATAATAACTAAAGTCGACTGTCGTGTTAGCATATTTATTTTGCGCTTCATTTTCATCGCAAGAACTTTTTTCTTACACGCGTATATTGGATTTCCAGTCGGACTATACCGGGCTTTGTCTCCACTTGAGAAGCCTCTCGCTATAATCGGATGATCCTCCATCCATTTCAGGAATACCTTCTCCTGCCTTATATTCGTATGTTTTCCCCTAAAATAAAAACAATAATAATACCAAGAAAACGACAAAAAAACCAAATTTTTTCTTACATTTTGCAGGAAGACCAAGAAAACATGCAAACGCCAAACACAATGACAGACAATTCACAGAAATAAAAATGTGATTTGAATGCGTTAAAAAAATGGAACAAACCGAAATACAGAACATCCATTTTCATGTTCGAAAATCCAATTCACAAAACACCCAAATTCACTTTCGCAAAGTGTATTCACAATAAGTGAAATGCAGAACATGGGCGTGTGTTACGATGTAGTTCAGCCTTAAACAAACATAAAATTGGCGGCGAGGATTTTTTTTGTATTCACGTGTTCAACTTATAAAAAAATAAAAATGTCGCGCCTTGTTGGAAACATTGAGCCTTTTGTTCCGGGGAGTAATTTTAAGGCTTATGAAGACAGATTACGCCAGTTCTTCAAAGTGAACGAAATTGTAGAAGAAGGCTGTACTCCGTTGTTCATCACGATTGTAGGGGCAGACATCTACGAAATTTTGATGTCCCTAACAATTCCAAAGCTTCCAAATGAGAAATCGTTTGAAGAACTGCTCGGTTTACTGCGTGATCATTTCGCACCAAAGGAGAACAAAAGGGCAGAGAGCTTTAAATTCCACAAAATCTTCCAAGAAGATGGAGAATCGATGTGTGAATTCATTGTTCGTCTTAAGGCTGCGGCACAAACATGCCAATTCGGAGATTTTCTCGACGAGGTTACGGAGGATACCAAAATTGCCAAATATAAGTCTCTCATTTTGGAAGACGCTTCAGCTGACAGATATATTAGGGGTGTCAAAAGTGAGAAAATTCAAGAAATGCTGCTTCGAGATGACTCGCTTACCTTTGATTAAGTGTGTCAACAGGCACTTAATGTCGAAGCTTCTCAAAATGCATCACGTACTATTCAGCCTATGTCTCAAAATGCGTTTTACCATCATCAGAAAAAAATGTCAAAATTTCTGGAAAAGTAATTCTACGTACTTGCTTAAGCACTTAGGTCCTCAGAGCCTGTAGGAAACTCTAACGGGAAAAAAGGCTTCAAATCGACTTATGCGCCAACGCGTTCGATTTACAGATTAACAGTTCCGAGACTACGATTGTATGCACAAACGCCCCAGTTAATCAGTTAATCAATAGAGATATCACTCGCCTGCAAACCAAACCATTTTAATTCTCTGTTGCTGCTGCTTCTCAAAATCAATGAACAATCAATTGCGTGGTGATGTGAACAATACAGGAGAGTAAAGTGTGGCTTCTAGGTGTTCTCCTTGTCCTCTTTTCTGGTTTGGTTTGGTATCCAGCCCTGGACAAAAAATTCAAAATTGAGAAGTTAAAAAGAGTGCAAAGAACTGCCTGCATTGGAACTACGGCAGTAATAAGACCTTGCCCCACTGATGCATTTACGGTCATTCTGAATCTTTTACCCATAGATGTTCACATTAGCTGTGTTTTTTTATTCCTATGATCTGATCCGGATCAGATCAAGAAAATAAAACAGCTTCTATCATCAATTTACTTATTACTTCACATTTGGCAGCTGTTTGAAATTTATTCATTCTGTCAATACAAAGGAGTTGCCCTACGATAGTTTTGTTGAATGTGAAAAATCATTTTTTCAAAAATATACAGCTTTTGCTATGTAATTGAAAAATATCTCATTCCCGGATAATAAATTTGTGAAAGTGGCAGCACAGTTTTTATTGAAAATATACGCCAACATTTCAACTTGTGTGCGGAAGAAGAACTAATTTTTGGATCACAAAAATTGATCCAAGTAAAAAGTAGGATTTCGTTTTTTTGTTGTTTCACATATAAATCAATGATCTGATCTGGATCATTGTGATAATAAAACACAGCTATTAATGAAACAGCTTCCTGCAGCGCCTTAACTGACGGCTCCAAGATGGAGCTCGGTGTTGGAGCTGGTGTCTTCTTTGAAGAACTAGGTATTAAAGAATCCTTTCGACTTCCCGATATGTGCAGCGTATTTCAGGCGGAAGTACTAGCGATAAGACAGGTATTAAGACTACTTAATCAAGCAGTCACATCCGACAGCAACACAAAAAACATAGCAATTTTTATTGACAGCCAAGCAGCCATCAAGGCTATAAAAAAATGCTTGACGAAATCCAAAACCGAGTGTAAGCAAGAACTTCAACGATAATATTAAAATTAATCTTTTTTTGGGTGCCAGGTCATAGTGATATTCTAAGAAATAAAATCGCTGACGAAAGAGTCTTTAGCTGAGGCACTAAGGATTCTTTTGGGAGTCTTGAAAACAGATATTCAAAACCACTTTCTTAAGAAATCCAACTTAAGATGAAAAAAATCTCACCAACTGCATTATTTCAAGGCAGGTATGGCCCAATTACGATCATAAACACATCAAGAAACTTCTGTACAGGCCTAGGTCAGACATGTGTGTCATGGCAACATGCCATGAGACTTGGTATTCCCTACAACGAGTTTTGGCGTAGTTGTAGAGATATGGAGCTAAGGGAGACACTTCAGCATTTTTTTTTTGTGAATGCCCACCCCTACTTAACGCCAAAACAACGCCTTTTGAGGCTCTTTTCCCATCTTAGCGGACTCTCAAATATGAAGATAAAGAACCTGATTCTTTATATCAACAAAGCCAATTGGGTTTAGCTAATCCATATCTCCACTATGCACCTAACAGTGCAGTTTTTACTAACTTCTCCGGCTCACAATCCATGAAGGATCTCAGAATGATTGCAGCCTTCCATCGTGAACGGTCCCTCGCATGCACTCTCCAGTCGCCGAAACCAACCGCACTTGCATCCGCAGTCACTTGGTCCTTGTACCGTAGGTTCGGTCTTCCTTGTCGTTTCGTACCTGGGTGCTGCGATGAGAAGACTTTCTTGGCTGGAGCGTTGTCGTCCATTCGTTCGATGTGGCCGAGCCAATGTAGTCGTCTTTTCTTTGCTTCCTAGACTACATCCGCATCTTGGTACAGCTCGTACAGTTCGCGGTAGAACCCTCTTCTCCATTTACCATCGTCGCATACGGGACCGAAAATCCGTCGAAGAATTTTTCTTTCGAAAGTGCCCAGTATCAATTCCCCTTTTTTACTTATCGCCGAGTGCTGGACGCCGTAGAGTAGGACTGGTAAAATCAAAGTTTTGTATAGCAGACACTTTGTCTTTCGAGTGAGGAGTTTTGAACCCAGTTGTTTTGCCGAACCGAAGCAGCAACGGTTCGCTAGTGGAATTTTTTTTTTCGGATCTCCACTAAGGTGTCGTTTGTGGGATTGATGTTTGTTCCAAAGTAGGTGAACTCCTTAACTACCTCGAACTTGCTGCTACCAACAGTGACGTTTTGTATTAGGCGGTGGACAGACGTTGCTTTGTTTGTTGATAGCACGTACTTTGTTTTGTCCTCATTCACTTCAAGACCAACGAGTTTCGCCTGTTCTTCAATCGTCGTGAAGGCTTCAAGCACAGCTCTCTTGGACAAACCGATGATGACTATGTCGTCCGCATAGCCTAGGAGCTGGATGGATTTTTTGAAATAGTGTTTTCCGTACTCACACCTGCCTTGCGCACTATCTGCTCCAGGACTAGGTTGAAGAAATCACATGACAGCGCATTTCCTTGTCTAAACCCTGCGCATGTTTGGAACAACTCGGATGAGCTGTTGCCCATTTGCACATAGCACTGCGTCATGCGGCACAGCTGGATCAGTTTGTTCGGGATTCCGAATTCAGACATCGCCATCTATAGCTCTTGGCGGTGGATGCTATTATAAGCAGCTTTGAAGTCGATGAAAAGATGGTGGGTTTCGACTTGAACTTCGTTGGTCTTTTCCAGGATTTGCCTCAGTGTGAATATTTGGTCTATCGTTGTTCTGCCTGGCCTAAAGCCAAACTGGTAAGTGCCGATTATTGTATTGGATAGGATTTTGTATGCAACATTCAGCAGGTATATACCTCGGTAGTTTCTGCATGACAGGATCGCTTTTTTTGTAGATGGGATATATGGCGCTTATCGACCAGTCAGTGGGCATGCATTCTTCCTCCCACACTTTGGTGATGACCTGGTGCATGCGGTTCATCAAAACACCTCCTCCATATTTAAAGAGTTCCGCAGGTATGCCATCCGACCCGGCGGGCGGACTTGTTATTTTTTAGCTTTTGGATGGCTCTTTTTACCTCG
Organism: Sphaerophoria taeniata; assembly: GCA_943590905.1. Lineage (NCBI taxonomy): Eukaryota > Metazoa > Arthropoda > Insecta > Diptera > Syrphidae > Sphaerophoria > Sphaerophoria taeniata. Next base: position 46,346,445 of record OX016540.1, on the reverse strand, counting down.
TCTGTGCTGGGGGCTGGGACTGGGTCTTCATTGACTGGTCTTGCTTCTCTTTCGTCATTGGCTCGCTCGAAATTATGAGCATTCAGCATCTGTTGGAAGTGCTGCTTGAAAACATCTACAATTCCCTGTGTTTCGGTGACTAGGTTTCCTTCACTGTTTCGAAGAGCCTGTGTCCCGGTTCTGAAACCAGAAGCTAATTTCTTCGACCTTTTAAAGAAACGCTTCATACGTTCATGCTCCAGTTTTCTCCTTTCCAACTTTTTGTGAGTTAAAGGCTTCATCTACATTTCAATTTAAAAATTAAAATATTTTCATAACCGAATCAAGATCGCCAGTCAGAAGAAGGCCTTCAAGGTTTCCACTTTGAATTGAAGTAACATTAATTCATGTAAAGTTCAGTTAAAAAAAAGCGAACTTTCATCTAATTCTGACCTCATTAAATATTTAACAAAATTATTCTTTTACTCTGTACGTGCATAACCACTTGCGTGATGTCACTTTTTCTACACCGCCAAGTACATCGTGTTGAAAGGAGTGCATTCAACTTAAAAAAATAACCACTTTAAGGTGCACCCAACGAGATAACGGATGATGTCAATTTCAACACGTCCTCAACGAACATAATTCGTCCTAGATTAATATTCCACGGTATTTTATCTTGCTTCCCAGAGGCATTCCATTATAGTAGTAGTAGGACGAGGCAAAAAGAGGACAACACAAAAAAATACGGTTCCCTTTTTTTCCAATTACTTTGCACCAAGTTGCACCTTAGTTCATCTTATGGGTAGGGTAGATCACCATACCGCTGCTCATGTAATCTGCTTAGTGTGTACCAGAAACACCAACGTCCGCCCTAGCTTGGTGTGAACTAATCTTCAGTGCAGTTGTTGCTTTTGTTCGCCAAAAGAAATCCAAGTTACTGTGAAAAGTCCTTCCCTAAGCGGATATATGTCCGCCATGAACTCCAAAGGTATATTGCACTTCTTATTTTATAGTTGACTTACAGCAAACCAAAAAAAAATATAGTTTGCAAGTATATTTATTTTTTCTTTCGGTTTTAAGTTTTATGTTGTTTTTTTCATGTTTCGTTTCAAAGATAAATCTTCCGAGGGAAACAAGCAACATGATTGCCATTAGTTTGAAGGACACAACCGGAGTTAAGCATGCTGAGGATTACATCAAACTGTCGGTTTTAGAATCGAGAAATATCTTCCCAACTAAGGTAAGGTTACCAAACTTTTAGGATTCCCTTCCTAACAAGCGAAGTAGGTTATGTTGGAAAGTGTTCTTCTATCTCTGTGAGAACAGCAGCAAAAAATCGAATATCATTTTTTTTCGCTCTCTGTGTTGTACCTTGTACACAGTACCACATACCTTGAAGGTAGAGTAGCTTGCAAAAGTCCTTCTGGGATTCCTGATAATGTCAAATCAAGGTGTTTTATATTATTTTGCAACCTGCTCTTGCTTGTTAAAGCTTGTGGTTCTCATTTGTAAGTGTTTTCTTTTGGTTGCTGTTGCTGTTCAATGAGATAGAAAGCAAACTACAAACATAAACAAACATGTTTTCATTTTTAATTTTATTTCTCCTCATTGCTTTATTTATCGGGTTTGCTGTTACTGCTGCTGCTGCTGCTGCTGCTGGGTGATGATGTTTGTGTGCCATCGTTGTCGTGTTCATGATTTCTATTTGAAATAGACAATTTTCTCAGTTGGTGACATTATCTGCTTCGATTCACCTCTAACCGTATCCTCCTACTGGTCGAGTTCTGATGAGCGAATCGTTTCGATTGACAGTAACACTGGTAAGTTGGATGCTTTCTATTTTTCTAATTTATTTTTCTTGCTTCCTTTACTTTTTTTTATGCGCGTGACGGAAATATTTATCAAACTGTTGTCAATTTAACGGAAATCACTTTTTGCTTTTTGAATTTATCAAACAGGGTGTTTTAAAACATAACAACATTTTCAAAGCCGTGAAACAGATTTCTTGGTTTTCATTTTCATCGAATGTCATCCGGTTCTAATGATCGCCCCACGGTCCTTGTTTCGGCTTTCAGAAGAGTTCCTAATTTTCACTTCTGATGAAGCCAAGGGCGCCCCAAGACCCCGTTTATTTACTCTTGCCATATGTTAAAACATTTCTCTCAACGCCGCCCCACTTTAAGCAAGTTACCAAAAGGCAAAAAAATACTGCAATGTCCCAAAGGCAGTAAGAATTCTCGGACATTTGTAAAAAACATGAAGAATTCTTCATCTTCCTCGGTCCCTACGCTCGTTGACAATGACACTCCATTTGTAAACTCTCTCGCGAAAGCTAACCTTTTTGCCTCCTCCAGCTCTTTAGCGCGTCAATGACAAATCTTCTTCCGCACTCGTGCTGTTGCGAGATCTCAATATACATAAATCCGCTGGTCCGGATGGTATCCCTGCTATTATTCTGAAGAGGTGTTCTTCCACGCTGGCAAAACCCTTGCTTAAGCTTTTCCATCTATCCTATTCTTCTGGACTCGTTCCGAGCAGCTGGAAAACAGCATTTGTCCAACCAATCCCACAAAAAGGCGAATCTTCTTGTCCCTCAAATTATCGACCGATCGCACTTACGTACCTTCTTTCTAAAGTCATGGAAACGCTGATTAACTATCAGCCCATGAAATATCTCGAAGACCGAAAGCTTCTTAATGACCGGCAATACGGCTTTCGCAGCAACAGGTCCACTGGTGATCTGATGGTTTATGTCACCGAACAGTGGAACAAATCTTTACATCGTTTTGCAGAGAGTAAGATTGTTGCACTTGAAATTTCAAAGGCATTTGATAAAGTCTGGCATCTTGCTCTTTTATCGAAAATGCGTGCTTACGGTATCGACGAATCCCTCCTTCGTTGGATTAGAAATTTTCTTTCAAACCGTTCAATACAAGTTGTACTGGACGGATTCAAGTCTGAAACCCACACCATAAATGCTGGTGTGCCCCAGGGCTCCGTTTTATCTTTGACCCTCTTTCTCATTTTTACTAATGATCTCTTGTCTGTAACTTCTAATCCAATAAATTGTTTCGCTGACGATAGTATCCTTAGCTTTTCTTATTCGTTTCCAGACTCATATCCCTCCTCTTCGGATGTGGAACTGCAACGGCAAAATATGATAAGCTAATTAAACTCTGATTTGAACAGCATTGTACAATGGGGAATAAAAAACCGAGTAGAGTTTAATGCTTCGAAAACCCAGTGCTGTCTTGTATCGTTAAAGCGAGATATACCCCCTTTGCCACTGTCCATGAGTGGCACTTGTATCATTTATACCGAACACCTCGAGATTCTCGGTATGTGCATTACTGACAACCTTTTGTGGAATGAGCACATTTCCGATGTCGCCAAAAATGCTGCAAGATGTTTAGGTTTGTTAAAACCGTGCAAGAAATTCTTCTCCCCGTCTGATCTGCCTACCATCTATAAGACTTATATCCGTCCAAAGCTTGAGTACAACTCTCATCTCTGGGCTGGTGCTCCAGCTACATACTTAAGCCTCTTGGATGGTATTCAAAAAAGAGCCCTACGAATGATCGGTGATGAGACATCACGTTAGATCATCGTAGTAACGTTTCATGTCTCTCTCTAATCTATCGTGACTTCTACGGTAAGTACTCTAGAGAAATAGCCATATGCATTCCTCCCCTCAAGCGATTCACCCGTAATAGCAATGCCCATCAGTTCAACCTCGAGCCCAACTTCGGACGCCCTCTCAAGTATAGAGAATCATTCGAATGTGGAACTCTCTTCCATACTTTGTCTTTACCAATCATTACAATGTTCAAGAATTCAAGACCAATGTACACCGACACCTCCTCCAACCCCTTCACTTCTTCCTAATGCACTCACTGTGTCTCTGGCATAATAAGGTTATAAAAATTATCCTTTGAGTGGGTGCAAATTATATAAAAAAAAAGGTAATTTCGTTAAACGACATATCTATGGATCACCCTGTCTTTCAACGAAATGAAAACACATCGTGCACCACCAAGAAAACTTCTGTTACGTCGTATTTAATGTAATTGCTTGAAGTTGAATTTAAGTGTCCATTGATGTGGACGAATGAATAGATGGGTGGGTTGGGAAGGTCGATGATGGCGATGCCAAGGAGTACTACGACGCATCTATAGCTGATTCTGTTACATTTGATTTTGAATTTACTTCTTCATGTCTACTGATGTGAATAGAATTCTATAAAACTCTGGATTCATGATTTACAAAGTGTGAAGTTAGAGCTTTGACGGAAGTTTAAGTTTTCTTACTTGCTTCAAGTTTGTTTTAAATATTTTACAACACAATAAAACAATAAAACTCATGCTGATGAAGAGCAAACGCCTTTGTAGATTTGTATAGGAGTAGATGGTGCCAGGTGTGGTGCTGTCCCCTCATCCACATTCCCTACATTCACTGAATAGCTGCAAAGCATGATTTGTAAAGGGTGTTTCTTTTAGAGGTATAGAACTTTAAATTGCAATAAAACAACGATTTTTTATTTATTCGAAAGATAATCTTGTGGCATTACATTTTAAATATGATTTCTGGCATATGACTGCCACGGCTGGCTCGCATGTAGTTCAATCTTACTTACTTACTTAAGGTGGCGCTACAGTCCGTTGTGGACTTGGGCCTCAATCAACAGTCTCCGCCAGTCAGCTCGGTCCCTAGCTAGCTGTCTCCAGTTTTTCACTCCAAGTTGATTGAGGTCCTCTTCCACTTGTGTGTTCGAAGTTCGCTGTTGTATCTCCTTCTCCATTCCCCATCAATGCATACTGGGCCAAAGATGACCCGAAGAATTTTCCTCTCGAAACAGCCTAAGGCACATTCATCCGATTTTGTTAGGGTCCATGCTTCTGCACCATACAGCAGGACAGGGATGATGAGGGTGTTGTACAGTTTAACCTTAGTTGCTCGAGAGAGGGCTTTTCCACTCAGTTGCTTTCTTAGCCCAAAGAAACAGCGATTAGCAAGAGTAATTCTTCGTCTTATCTCAGCGCTGGTGTTATTGTCCGTGTTGATAGCGGAGCCTAGGTAGACAAACTCCTTTACTACCTCGAAGTTGTATGCGTCTATTGTGACGTTCTGTCCGAGCCGTCGATGTTGGGTGTCCTTACTCGAAGACAGCATGTACTTCGTTTTTCCCTCATTTACCGCTAAACCCATTTTTGCCGCTTCTGCCTCAATCCTCACAAAGGCGCCATTGACATCACGCTGTGTTCTTCCCATTATATCAATATCGTCGGCGTACGCGAGAAGTTGAACAGATTTATAGAAGATAGTGCCTCTAGTGTTGACGGTGGAGTTTTGCACTATCTTCTCAAGAACGATGTTAAAGAAATCGCACGACAGTGCATCGCCTTGTCTGAATCCTTTTTTGACGTCGAATGATTCCGTAAGCTCATTGCCAACCTTGATAGAGCAGCGTGAGTTCTCCATCGTCATTTTGCACAAGCGAACGAGCTTGGCAGGGATGCCAAAGCTAGACATAGCTTTATACAGTTCGTCTCTGTAGATGCTGTCATACGCGGCCTTAAAATCAATGAAGAGGTGGTGGGTATCGATTTGGAGTTCATAGGTTTTTTCCAGGATCTGCCGCAACGTGAAAATTTGGTCGATGGTAGACTTTCCTGGCCTGAAGCCACATTGATAAGGACCAATCAGATTGTTGACGAAAGGCTTCAGACGTTCACATAATACGGCAGAGAGGATCTTGTAGGCGATGTTAAGCAGACTGATTCCTCTGTAGTTGGCGCAGTTTAGAGGATCTCCCTTTTTCAGGATCGGGCAAACAATGCTGAGGTTCCATTCATCGGGCATGCATTCCTCCGACCATATCTTACAGATGATTTGGTGCATGCTCCTATCTAGCTCGTCGCCTGCGGCTTTGAACAGCTCGGCAGCTAGACCATCTGCTCCAGCGGCTTTGTTGGATTTCAGCCGTGATATTGCTGTTTTCACTTCTTCTAGGTCGGGTTCACGGAATTGTTGGCTGTCATCGTGTATGATAAAAGGCTCCTGTCTGACGGCGGGGTTTTGTTCGTCTTCGCCGTTATACAGTCTACAGAAGTGGTCTTTCCAAATCCCCAGCACTGACTGCGGCTCTACTATGATGTTCCCTTGATGATCTCTGCAGGCTTCGGTTCTTGCTCGATGACCTTGAGCCAGCTGTTTTACCTTCCGATAAAACTTCCGAACTTCATTCCTGCTGTTAGCTTTCTCAACATCTTCGATCTGACGCTTCTCATGCTCTCTCTTTTTTCTCCTGAGAAGCCGGCGTTCTTCTCTCCTCTTTTGCTCGTAGAGCTCACGAGCAGCTATTGTCTTTCTTTGCAGCGCCGCTTTGTATGCCTCCTGCTTGGCTGCATGGGCCTGCCTGCATTCTTCGTCAAACCAGGGGTTTCGTTTTGGTGGCTGTGTGAAACCCAGCACATTAGAGGCGGCATCTCTAACTGCATTCTGGCAATGTTGCCACTGGTCTTCGATACTTGATGTTGGCGGCATAGGACTCCTTAAGAGGTTACTTGTCACTCGATCAGAGAAGGATCTGGCGATCTCTTGCGATTGTAGCCGTCCGACGTCGAATTTTCTCGCAGCATTTCTTTGTTTTGGCCGTGCGTTGTCGGGATATTCGTAGCACTGCCTTGGCTACGACGAGGTAGTGGTCCGAGTCGATGTTGGCTCCTCGGAAAGTTCGAACATCTTAAATGCTGGAAAAGTGCCTCCCGTCGATCGCAATGTGATCAATCTGGTTGACGGTTGATTGATCAGGAGATCTCCATGTACCTTTATGGATGTTGAGATGTGGGAACCAGGTGCTTGCTACCACAACATTTCGCCCCGCAGCAAAATCGATCAGCCTGAATCCGTTGTCGGAAGTGGTGTCGTGCAGGCTGTGCTTTCCGACTGTTCTTCCAAAGATGCCTTCTTTTCCCAGCTTTGCGTTAAAATCGCCGAGGACAATTTTCATGTCATAGCTAGGACATTGCTCATATGTTTTGTCGAGAAGCTCGTAGAATTCGTCTTTGGTGTCGTCCTTTTTCTCTTCTGTGGGGGCATGCGCACATATTAAGCTAATGTTGCCGAAATTAGCCTTGATTCGGATTGTCGTGATGCGTTCGCTTACGCATTTGAAGCTCAAGACTTTTTGCCTGAGTCGCTGTTTTTGCTCCCGGTAGCAATCTCCATAGTAGATGTCGCAGTTTTTCATCTTCTTTTCGCCCGGTCCATCCCATCGCATTTCCTGGATAGCGGTAATATCTGCTTTGTAGCAGTTGAGGGTCTCCGCTAGTTGTTCGGCAGCACGCAGTCCATTAAGGGACCTAACATTCCACGTGCATATCCGAAATTCGTTGTCCTTTATACGTTTGCTTGGGTCGTCATCAGTGTATCCGTCCGTTTCCGAGGCCTGTTGTCGCTTCGCAACTAACTTTTTTCTACATAGTCGGGAAGTCACCCCGACGTACAACCCCCAACCTGGAAAACCAGGTACTTGATGTGACTCCAAGTACAAAAGCCGGAAAACCGCTCCTTTTACGACCTGAGCTTCAAATATGTCGAAGTAGCCCGTAAAGGTGTTCACCAAGTAGTTCGACCTAACTGGAACTGAGGACGCCACCGTTCATTCCAAAAAGAAATTCATCCGCTGCCGTCCCTCGTGGGAAGTGCCTTGGTGGGAACACTCCTTAGTTGTGGGGTAATTAGTAGTAACAGCCTACTCCGCTTCGACCTGTCGACCATGGGAGGCCCTGCTGCGAAAACAAGTTTCGCGATCGCATAGCTCTAAGCATCGCAGTAGTAGTTACCGTAAGCCGCTCCGCCACGTCAAGGCTTACCCCATGGAGGGTAATGTAGTAGTAAAATGTAGTTCAATCTGGACGTCCAATTTTCGATGACTTTTTCCAACATTTGTGGCCGTATATCGGCAATAACACGGCGAATGTTGTCTTCCAAATGGTCAAGCGTTTGTGGCTTATCCTCATAGACCAATGACTTTACATAACCCCACAGAAAATAGTCTAGCGGTGTTAAATCACAAGATCTTGGAGGCCATTTCACAGGTCCAAAACGTGAAATTAGGCGATCACCAAACGTGTCTTTCAATAAATCGATCGTGGCACGAGCTGTGTGACATGTTGCGCCATCTTGTTGGAACCACAGTTCCTGGACATCATGATTGTTCAATTCAGGAATGAAAAAGTTAGTAATCATGGCTCTATACCCGATCACCATTGACTGTAACGTTGTGGCCATAATCGTTTTCGAAAAAGTACGGACCAATGATTCCACCGGCCAATAAAGCGCACCAAACAGTCAGTTTTTCTGGATGTAACGGTGTTTCGACATACACTTGAGGATAAGCTTCACTCCAAATGCGGCAGTTTTGTTTGTTGACGTAGCCATTCAACCAGAAGTCCCCTTCATCGCTAAACAAAATTCGCTTATGAAAATCGGGAACAACGTCCATCTCGTTTTGGGCCCATTCGACGAATCTACGCCTTGCTTGATGATCGTTTGGCTTCAATTCTTGTACGTGTTGGATTTTGTAAGCACGCAAACCAAGATCTTTCCGCAAAATCTTCCATAAAGTGTATGGACACAGATGCAATTTCTGTAATCGATGGCGGATGGACTCATTCGGTTGTTCCTCAATGCAACGCTCTATAGTAGCAATAGCTTCTTCTGTACGCACCGTACGGCGCGCGGCGTCTCTGGGGATGCGAGTTATCAATTAGAGTAAACGTGGTGCAAAAAAATTCCATGGTTAATCGAATCAACTGCTCTGATGGACGATTGAGCTGGAGACCTCTATCAAGAATTTGATCACAAACTTAAAACACTATACACAAGTTGAACACAAAAATTAAAAACAAGAAAGCGGAATGATACAAATCCATGGGTCGACCAGGAAATCAGAGAAACATGCAAACAAAGAGATTTACTCTACAAGTGATGGAAAAATAATAGATGCATCAGATACGAAAATGAATATAAGATCTACAGAAATTTCGTCAACAAAAAAATTGAAAAAAGCAAAATGAACTTTTACCAAAACAAATTTTTAGAATATCGCCGTGATCCTAAAAAAACTTGGAGCCTGATAAACGATATACTTGGTAGAAAGAGAACGAACTTAGATGGAGTGATCGAAAGAAATTTCGGTAGTGAAGTCAGTTCGGAAGGACTTGCAAACAAATTCGCCTCAAGCTTTGTGAAAGAAGTTGAAACTATTGTGCACACATGCAATATAAAAACATACCATAGTGAGATACCAAGCTCGAGACAGTCAATATACATATCACCAGTGACGAGTGAAGAAATTTTAACAAACTTAATGAGTTTAAATAGAAATAAGGCAACAGGGTCAGTCGGAATAAGAGCTAAGGATATTCAATTAAATGCCCAAACATTTACACCAATTGTTGAACGCATAATCAACCTGAGCCTCGAACCAGCCCTTGTTCCAGCTGAACTCAAATTGGCTATAGAACGACCTGTATACAAAACAGGTGCTAAAACTGACGTATTGAACAATAGACCTCTATTCTTCCTATTATGGATAAGATACTTGAGCAAGTAATGGCACGTCGGTCGCCTTCAGAGTTACATTGACAAATTCAAAATAATAAATAATAATCAATATGGATTCGTCAAAAACAAAAATACAAGCAAACTTCTAGCAGAATTCACAAATCTTATAAACTGTAATCTCAACAAAAACTACCACAATATAGTCATTTTCATAGACTTTAAGAAGGCATTTGATACATTAAGACACGAAAAACTTCTGGAAATGGTGGAAAAAATAGGTATCCGAGACTTGACCTTACATTGGTTTAAGAGCTATGTAACAAACAGAAAAATGAGAGTGAAGATTGGCAATTCAGTTAGTAAAGAAAAACATATTCAACACAGAGTTCCCCAAGGATCCATCTTAGGTCCTTTACTTTACATAATATATGCAAACCAACTATTAAACGTGTTGAAAAATAGTGTAGGTTTTGCTTACGCAGATGACACTGCAATTGTTGTTAGCCACAGAAACCTTGAAACGGCTACAAACATTGTGCAAGGCGAATTCGACGGGGTAGTAAGATGGTGCCATGATTTTGGACTCATAATGAATGTAAAAAAAACAAAGCTTATGCATATCAGACCCTCACATATACCGAAAATACGAGTAACTATAAAGACCCATGAAACTTATTGTCTTCATCAAAACGCACTACAAGAGAATCTTAATCCCGAAGATAACTGTCATGATTTCATTGAAAACGTAACTCACTTCAGATACTTAGGAGTCGAGCTAGACTGTTACTTCAAATGGGATCTCCATATAGAACAACTCGGTAAGAAACTTAGGAAGGCAGTATACGCAATATATCACCTGAGTATGCATAGCAATTACCACGTTTTAAAGCAAGTTTACTTTTCACTGGTCTTCTCTAAGGTACGGAATTCTAGCATGGGGAAACACTACAAAAAGCTACGTCTTGGAACTTCAACGTTTGCAGAATCGCATCGTTTAAATTCTAATAAATAACAAGAATAAAACAAATGGACCTGATACGAACTCATCAAATATGTATAAATCACTTGGAATTTTAAGCATTAATCAATTATTCGAACTGCATATTCTCGAAGAATAGTACAACGACCAGCGCTACAAGCAACCAATCGATCATCAATACAACACAAGAAGAAGAGCTCAAGGATTTCTGCAAACTACCGGTTTTAAAAACTCTTACGGAAAACAGCAACTATCCATTACCGTTGCGAATATATTCAACAAGATGCCAAGAGAACTTCTTAATATAAATTCTAAAGGACAAAGGAAAAAAACATTTTTTTTTTTTTATGTTATACTAGCAGTTGCCCGCGACTTCGTCCGCCTCTCCCTCGTCCACCGGCCAGAGTATCATCTCGACTTGTGCATCATGCGCGCGTGGGAATTTTGTTCGGAAGTTATTGTAAAATTGCATTGCAGTCAATTCTCTTGAACTTGAAAAATTTGAGCATTTTTTATGATTCCCTTCAGTTGTTCATACTTAAAGCATTCCCTTGGGTGAACTCTCCCTAATTCTAATATCTCTCTTACTTCTGCATCGTTTTTTTCGTAAAGTAATTTTTTTTTCTTTAAACTGAGCATATTTTTTAGTTAAGAAGTACATAAAATGATATGGTTTAAACACAATAATCTGCACAAATAGTGCAATCAATCACATTCACAAATCAATTGAACTCTCAAAATTCTAATTTGAGCAGTTATTAGGCCAGTTCCACCTAACAACATCTCACTGAGATCTCAATGTCACCTTGACTGAGGCAAAATCATTTGGTGCCTTGGTGGAACATAATTCTCAGTTATCATTGAGATTTAATGGTTACCTTACTAATTGTTGCTGCACATATGTCAGCCACGTCAAATAGCTGAGTGAGAAATCGAATCCAAAATAATTTCATCTCAGAGATCTCAGAAAAAAATCTCAGTTCTCACATTTCCACAGATTCTTCGCTGCTATTGGTCGCAGCTTAATTTTAAGTAGAATAAAGCCTAAAGCAGTTGCCCGTAGCTTAGTTGGTAAGTGCGTTGGCTGCTAAGCAGAACGTCGTTGGTTCGAGTCCTACTCAGGCCAAGTTTTTATTTCATCTTTCACGGGTACTGCCTCTTGCGAAGACCTGACAAATCTTCCAAGAGTATCAATCTGTAATGAAAAAATGCTTCTCAGCTTTGCCGTTCGGAATCGGCGTTAAATTGTAGGTCCCCTCAATTCTTCACACGCACTCAGAGAATTGTTGATTAGAGTAAGCCACTTAGGCGTTGGCTCTTCAAGAGCTGTCGCGCCACTCTATTTATTTATTTTATTTTAAAGCCTTCATCGATTAATGGACTATCCAAGACAAAAAGAATTTTACAATTCGAAATAGTGGTTCCTGAGATTACCGCGTTCAAACGAACAAACTCTTCAGCTTTATATTGTATTAAATTGTATTGTTTGCCGTTTTTTTTCCACATTTTACACAAATTCTTCGCTCCTATTGGTCGCAGCTAAATTTTATATAGCTTCAAGCCTTCCTTGATAAATGGACCATTCAACATTTAAAAAATTGTTCAATTTCATAAAGCAGTTCTTGAGATAAGCGCGTTTTAACGAAGAAAAATGTATATTTTTTGCCGTTTTTTCCATATTTTCCACAGATTCTTCGCTGCTATTGGGCAAAGCTTAATGTTAAATAGCCTCAAGTCTTCCTCAATTAATGGACCATCCAACACAAAAAGAATTATACCATTCTAACCAGTACTTCCTGAGATAAGTGCGTTAAAACGCAGAAAAATGTATATTTTTTGCCGTTTTTTCCCCATTTTAAACAGATTCTTCGCTGCTATTGGTCACAGCTTAATGTTAAGTAGCCTAAAGTCTAAGTCGATTAAGGCACCATCCAACACAAAAAGAATTATACCATTCGAACCAGTAGTTCCTGAGATTACCGAGTTCAAACAAACAAACTCTTCAGCTTTATATATTAGTGTAGATACATGCCAATAATATACTAAATACTTTCAAGAATTTTTGTCACATATAAACGTTTATATAAATAACCTTCTGCAGAAAAGCCTCTTTAGGCCTCGGCCACGCAGTAAGCGGGCGAGCGGCTGAGCGGAAAAAAAAATATAAAACATATGAAATCACATAGAAGCGGCCACGTTATGAGCGAGCGGCGAAACAAAATCCTGAGCGGCTAAGCGGCGCCGCTCAGCAACCAAACCTGTTTTAATTTTTAGTAATGTTCTGAGCGGCAAGTATTGAATCTTAACGAAAAATAGAAAGTTCTTGATGAAAAACTCGGAAAACTCATTGGTTTTCAAATGGGAAATTGCATGAAATTGTGGATGCATTGATTTTCAAATGGAAAACTGGAAAATTTCAAATGGAAAACTGGAAAATTTCAAAATGGGTTTTCGAAAGGAACTCGGAAAACTCATTGGTTTACAAAGGGAAACTGGAAAATTTGTGATGGGGATCTGGAAAGCAAGAAAAGGAAACAAAAAATTGGAAAAATGGAAAATTTGAAATGCAAAAAAAATGGGCTAAACAAAAATCTCAAAAACACTCTTTCATATGAAATGCATTAGTTGTAGTAAAATGAGTGGCAAAATGGAAAACCCCAGAAGAGCAAGAAAATCCCAAGTCAAATTTTGAATGGGTTTTAAACAATGGGAAAATAGAGAATTCGTGATTTTGGTAATTTTTTTTTTTGAAACACTGATATTTTTAATGTAAAAAAATTATTTTGCTGCATTGCTCCATAACAGTAACTCTCAGAGCAATCATAAAAAATCATTTTTCCATTCAATATCATGGTCAATGTGTTTTATACGCAACAATTAGGGTCGAAGAACTCGAAATGTTTACACAACAGCAACATGAGGAGGAAATCCGTGCACTGCAGGCAACGGGGCGTATACTTACCATTTTGTTTTGTTTTTTTGATATCGCTTATTTGTTTAAAGACGGATCCATACATACGAATTAACAAAAAAACAATGCAAACGATAGAGGAAGAGGGTTATCGATTGGGGCAGTACGAAGTCTGCAGGGTCAGCTAGTGTAACAATAAATGTACATACCTCAAAGTTAAAGCCAATCTCTGCTCTGGAGAAATAGCAATTCTTTGTTTTATTAATCTAGGACGCACTTTTTCAAGCAGCAAATCAAAAGATTCGATAGACATACGTAGATATTGCCAGAATCTATCTGGAAATTTTCGTAGATTCAAAAATAAATGACTAAATTCTCCAAACTCCGATCTTAATTGGTTAATCGGATGAACACCAAATCGTCTTCTTTTTTTTATACGTTTAAGTAATTTGTCCACATACAAACGATTTTCCGACAGTAAAATACGGCGAACTGTTCTTGACAACGGCATTTTAACTACTAATCGCTCAAAAGCAGTCGCTCAGTGCCTGGCCATACGTCGCTTAGAGCTGCCGTTCAGCCGCTAGCCGCTCAGCCGCTTAGCCGCTCGCCCGCTTACTGCGTGGCCGAGGCCTTAGGCTTCGCAGATACCCTTTTGTAACCAAAAATAATAATTATAATAAAATGAAAATTGAATTGAATTGAATTTTGTCGACGATAAAATGGTCGTAGTGCGCGATACGTATTCCGCACAGAACCATTATTTTCGAAATAAAATTGCACAATTTGCAAGCGTTGTTCAGGCGTGAGTCTATTCATGATGAATTGCCAAACCGAACTGAGAATAAATCACTTGACAGCTGTTAAATCAGCCGCCGTTAGAAAAGTAATGCCAACTTAAAGATCTATACCTCGAAAAAAAAACAACCGTTACCTTCTTTAAATGCAGTTGATAAATATTGTTTAAATGAGTTGCGTGTTGAACCTTGCCCATCCTTTAGAACCTAAGCTATTTAAATCGACTTTTAATCTCCATATAAATTGCACTTGAAAAGTACTGTATCAATCGCTAACCGAATTCTCAAAATTTTATAATTTCGTTGCTGTCTTCATAAATCTTCAACAAAATTTATCTATTTCTTATGTCTCAATTCTTCAAAGTCAAATCCATTTTTATTGACCAAATTATGTCATCAATATTTCATTCGTTGATGAATGTCACCAAATCCCCCGTCGCTCGTCGTGCAAAGATATCTCTGTCTCTCTCTCTATAAGCATATTTATAGAAAGTCACAAACCCAATCAATGCTCTTTAAAGAACCAACCAAATCCCATCGCGCTAAACCACCAACCGACCATACCGCTACATAAAAAACGAGCAAAAGAAAAATAGCACAGAGAAATCAGTTGTGCAATTTTGAATCAGCAATGTTAATGCCTCAAAGGATAATAATACTAATCGATTTTTATGATGGCAGCACAAACACACACAAATTCAAATACACAAACTGAAACAGAGTTGTATTGCAAATGGAGCAACAACGATTCCAATATTTATGGATGCGGATTTAATGCAATGAATTATGTGTCCCTGATTTGCCATTCTATTTATTTTGCATAAATCTCTTTTTCAATCGTTCACCCAACGGCTCGGCCCGGCCTCGCCTCCTTTACCTCTTGTATAGATAAAATATAATGTATTTTCGTTCTTGAGCAAGTCGAGAGTGCTCTCTAATTCTATAAACACCGTACCGAACCTACTCTTAACTTTTGTACACCCTCCAGCCCACCATCAACCTTAAACTCAACATTGTTTCGTTTTTTTCTTTTTTTTTCTGTTCATTTATCTCTTGTTCAGGAGTCGGCAAAGTCTTGGGCAATCGATTTAAGTTGGGCGAAAAGGTCGTTGTCACAAATGGCGATAAAACTGGTAGTTTCCTGAAGTACGATGTTGAAGTTCGTGATGCCGATAAGGTAAGTGAGACTGAGAGTGTGTGTGCATATACTCGCATCTATCTATAGACAAAGAAAATAAAGATAAATCACTTTCTCTCCTCTCAAAACACAGATTGAGTTCTTCAAGTCCTTCGACATATTTAGTGGCACTTCGTACCGTGGCCACCTAATCGTACGCAATCATCTGCAAGTGGATAAGTTCAGCAATTTGGTAAGTTTCAACCCAAAAACTGATTTCAATCTGAAAGAGAATCACTTGTGTTGAAGAACGAGATGACACTCAACAAAACAACCAAATAACCGCTATTCCATTCTCATCTCATCCAGATTGCCAAAAATATATCTAAATGTTCAAACTTAATTGATAAAGTTCCCATACAATTCTTCACGTGTCATCTAACATCGAAGCAACAACAACAATTGGGCGCCTTACTGTTGGACCATTACAAGGTAATGCCGTATTTCGATGCCGAACTGGGAACATATGCATGCCAAATCGACTTGACGACAACTTTTAATGATGTTCTCAACATTGTTAAAACGAATGAAGTTAACTTTGAGCTTGAGGTAAGTTTAAGACTCTTTGGTCTAACTGCAATCGTTTCATGTGTGTGTTTCAGGCTCGACTGCCAAACGGTCTGACGGATGCGATAACGTTGAAGTTTGTTCCTGGCATTCGTGTGATTCCAGAACAAATGTACGTTGCTGATATTGGCCAACAAGACATTATAATCACTGGATTGGATAAAGTTCTACAAAAGATTGAGGTAAGACGAAGTTTGTCTCTTTAATGGAATTTGAAATACGAATAGGAAAAGGAAGTGTAAGTGGATTTTTTTTTCTTTCTAATTGCAACAATTCGTCTTTGTCGTGTTTTGTCTCTCTCTTTCTCCTTCCTTGATGAATAGACATTTGCCGTTTGACTCAATGACATGACGGACGACATGACGCATCGCACTCGTTGCGCATTGTTTGTACGAATATTAATGTACGAGTATGAATAGATGTAAGAAATTGATTCAACTATCAGTTGAAATTGAATGGAGACGTGGACGACCGAAGGACTACGACAACGACGCAACGGAGAGGACAAATGTTGAAAACATGATTCTCTTTTATGTTGCATTTTTTGTTCATGTTTTTCTTAGACATTCGAATAGATTTCCATTTCCATTGAAGAAGAGACCGAGCTTGTGCGATTGAAGTGTTCTCCTTAGTCTCTGTTTGAATTAAAATAGAAACGTTTATCATTTCATGAATAGAAGGAATCTGGAAACTATCACAGTTCACAGAGGAAGAAGACGAAGACGACGATAAAGAATCTTAATTTTAGTTTTTGAAGCGACAACAAGGATGGGGTTGATACGTTTGACTAGTTTTTGGGATTCATTTTCTTTCATTCGTCATTGAAGAAAATGATCCAAAACTTTTCATTTCATTCTTTTAATAAAAGTTGTGGGGATGAGAACGATCTGAATCAGTTACTTATAGGTTTCCTCAGAGAACCAAGTGTCCGTGTCACATTTCTTTTGTGAGCATGCAAAAGTTGAATAACTGGTTTTTGGAAATAAAATGCTTCATACCAAAGCAACAGCCCGTAACTTTGTCGTTTGGTGTCTAATATTGACAATAGGAGGTTGTGACGGTGATGACTTGGTAAGGAGCATGCACCAACTCATCTGCAGAATATGGTCGGAAGAGAGCAGGCCCGATGAATGGAACCTTCAGCATCGTTTGCCCGATCCTGAAGAAAGGAGACCCTCTAAACTACACGAACTACAGAGGCATCAGCCTCCTAAACATCGCCTATATTCCTATAAGATCTTTTCTGCAGTACTATGTGAACGTCTGAAGCCGTTTGTCAACAAACTGAAGGGCCATATCAGTGTGGCTTTAGACCAGGAAAGTCCACCATCGATCAAATTTTCACATTACGGCAGATCCTGCAAAAAACTCTAGAATTCAAAATCGACACCTACCATTTTTTATTGATTTTAAGGCCGCGTATGTCAGCATCTATAGAGGAGAACTGTAGATAGCCATGTCCAGTTTTGGCATCCCTACAAAACTCATTCGCCTGAGCAGGATGACAATGGAGAACTCGCGCTGCTCCATTAAAGACGGCAACGACCTCACCGACGCATACGATGTCAAAAAAGGCTTTAGACAAGGTGAACACTAGAGGCACTTTCTTCCAGAAGTCTGTGCAACTACTCGCGTACGCTGATGACATTGATATCATTGGGAGAACGGAGCGTGCTTTTGCGAGTATACAGACAAAGGCTGAAAAAAATGGGTTTAGCGGTCAATGAGGGCAAAACAAAATATATGCTGTCACCTAGAAAAGACACCCAACACCGACACGTTTGGACAAAACATCACGGTAGACGCATATAATTTCGAGGTAGTTAGGGACTTTGTATACCTTGGCTCCGCTATCAACACAGACAACGACATCAGCGCCGAGATTAGACGAAGAATAACTCTTGCTAATCGCTGTTTCTTCGGGCTAAGAAAGCAATTGAGTAGTAAAGCCCTCTCCCGAACAACTAAGGGGACGCTCTATAACACCCTCATCATCCCCGTCCTGCTATATGGTGCAGAAGCATGGACCCTGTCAAAAACGGATGAGAGCGCACTAGGCCGGTTCGAGAGAAAGGTTCTACGGAAGATCTATGGTCCTATCTGCATAAACGGTGAATGGAGGAGAAGACACTGACCTAGCTAAAAGAGTGAAGGTCCAAAGACTCAGATTGCTTGGTCACGTGGAGAGGATGGATACCAATAAGTCTTCGAATCCACCCCTGAGGGAAGGCGCAGTAGAGGAAGACAAAGGCTCAGGTGGCACCCGCAAGTTGAAGATGATCTCAACCAACTCGGCGTGCGAAACTGGAGCCAGCTAGCTAGGAACCGAGCTGGCTGGAGAGGTTTTTTGGTTGAGGCTCAAGTCCACCCAGGATTGTAGGGCCACCTTTAGTAAGTAAGTAAGGAGGTTGTCTAAAATTTCGTTGAATAATGCTCAAGTGAAAGAAGGTAAAACAATCGATAAAAGTAGGTATTGATATCTCACAACTTTATCAAAAATGAAATCGGTGAAATTTATCAAGGTTCTGGCGGTTAACGGGTCTTGGTAGGAAGGTCAAGCGGTTAACGAGCAAGATCAAGTTAATGCTGTTAACAAGAAACAGAAAGGACAAGCTACATCGACGTCTTGGACCAGCGCCAGTATAGACAGATTTAACTTCGAGGTAGTTAAGGACCTTGTCTACCTGGGATCCGCAATAAATTCAGACAACGATACTAGCGCTGATAGCAAACGAAAAATTACTCTTGCCAGCGCTACTTCTTTGGACTGAGAAGGCAATCGAGTAGTAAAATCCACTCTCGAGCAACTAATGTGTCATTTTACGGGTCCCTTATCACCTTGGTCCACATGAACGGTGCAGAAACATGGACTTTGACAGCATCGGATGAAAACGCTTTGGACTGCTTCGACGGAAAAATTCTTCGAGGCATTTTTGGTCTCGTCTGCATTAATGGAGAATGGCGACGAAGAACCAACAACTGTACGAGTTCAGCGACACTGACCTAGCCAGAAAAGTTAAGGTCCAACGAGTTAGATGGTTGGGTCATGTAGAGCGAATGGAAAATAATGCTCCGGCGTGTAGCAGCAATTTCGAGGTGGTTAAGGAGTTCACCTACCTTGGAACAAACATCAATCAAACAAACTACACCTTAGTGGAGATCCGAAGGAGAATTACCCTAGCGAACCGCTGCTGTTTCGGTTTGGCCAAACAACTGGGTTCAATACTCCTCACTCGAAAGGCAAAGTGTCTGCTATACAGAACTTTGATTTTACCAGTCCTACTCTACGGCGCCGAGTGCTGGACGATAAGTAAACAAAGGGGAATTGTGACTTCCGAAAGAAAAATTCTTCGACGGATTTTCGGTCCCGAATGCGACAATGGCGAATGGAGAAGAAGTTTCAACCGAGAACTGTATGAGCTGTACCAAGATGTTGATGTAGTCCAGAAGGCCAAGAAAAGACGACTACATTGGCTCGGCCACATCGAGCGAATGGACGGCAACGCTCCAGCCAAGAAAGTCTTCTCATCCCAGCCCCCAGATTCGAGACGACAAGGAAGACCGAACCTACAGTACAAGGACCAAATGACTGCTGATGCCAGATCGCTTGTTTTCGGCGACTAGAGAGTGCATGCGAGAGACCGTTCACGATGGAAGGCTGCAGTATGTCAGGTAGAGATCCTTCATGGATTTTGAGCCGGATAAGTAAGTAAGTAGTAAAGTCTTCGAATCCAATCCGGAAAGACGTCGCAGACGAGTAAGAACGCGATTCAGCCGGAGCACACAGGTGTTAGAGAAACTCAACCAATTTGGCGTTCGAAACTGGGAACAGTTAGCTAGGGACCTAGACTGTAGCGCCATCTCAAGGAAGTCAATAGAGGTCTTACTTACTGACTCAATCGATCAGCTCCCAATCATTGTAGGATGTCAGACACTGATATCTGTTGGGCTCCGAATCGAATCTCGTGTCGTACCTAAATGATCCTTAAAACCTCCTGAAGGCTCGAAAACCACCAAAACTAAAACCTTCACACAGTCCACAGTCTTAGAAATCCACAAGAGTCGTAAATCCGTCCTTGTTTCCAAATTTCATTTCAATCAAATCTCTGGATATGCGAGAAAATTGACTGGGAGAGAGAATTAAGATTATGACTTCCATCAATTGTGATCGTTCTGTGTTCCTTTTAGAAATTACGGAAAAGGTAAACCCCAGAAACCATACCTATCTTAACCATTCATTATTCAATAGAACAATGAGAGAGAGTCTTTCAGCAAATTAACAAAATTTCACTAATTCCATTGAGAAGGAAAATCTTCTCCAAATCAAAGCAATATGGCCAATTGTATTCGAAAAACCGCACTATGCGTCCATTATATTCGATTTATTGTTCGACACTCAACTTTTAACCAAAAAATCATTGTCCTGTCCCTTCACTTCATTTCACTCGATGACGAACATCGACGACAAAATCATCGTCATTGTCGTCGTAGTCCTTATTATTTGTTGTTGTTTTATTTATAAACCATAGCCTAGCCAGACTCCAGAGCAGCCCAGACCCATTGAAATCGAATATAGCCTTGAGCCAGAGTTTTCCCATTCTATAAGAGTATAGATGGGTGCTTCTCACATATTTACAGCTACCCAACCAACCAGCAGAATATTGTGAAACTTCAAGACCATTATGCTTTAACACAATGGGAGCGTTTAAGTGATTATCCACTCTCAAAGGGAACTATTTTGCCATTGGAAAGAGGATGGAAGGAGATCCCCTTCTGTGCATAGGGTACACGGACTGTGGCATGGAACTGCATCATGCTCTGTACAATGACAGCAATGGTTTGATTTTGTTTGGTTTTGTTCTTTGGTCAGTTTACGAACATTCCATTCAGAAGCGTGGGTTGCAGGTCGTCCTTGTCGTCGGTCGTCGTGTGTCGGTTGTTTCTCAATGCATTCAGTTAAAGTTAAAAAGTTACCTAATGGAATTTCCTCGAGTGGTTTCTCCACTTACTCTCTGTCTTTCGCATATTCTCCTGCTCTTAATGGCACTTAAGTGTGAATATTATCGATTTTGATGTGCATTCGATGGCTTCCTGGCTGAATGGAATAAGAAGTCAAGTCAAGTCCGCAAGCCATCCAAAGCCCACACGTTGCCGCCTATCCAATCCTTTGTATTTTGTTGCCTTCTGGTGGGGTTACGCAAGGCTTGCCCCCCAAGTTATATGGAATTATTGTTTCCGTTTATAACAGTTGTTCACTTGTGATGCTCTTGTTTTTTATTATTTGAAAATATTGAACGAAACACAGCTTTTTCCATTCATCTGTAAAGTGTGTATAATTTTTTCAATGGGATTATTTTTTTTCCTGGCTTTTCCGTTGACACCCGAGTTTGTATTAAGGCCCGGTTCACACACAAGATTTTTTGTCGCGGCGATATCGCTGTGATATCGCTTTTGTTACATCCGTACTCACAATCAAATGGAGTGACCCCTTCCTGTAGCTTACACCGCTTCCTGTACTTCTTATTCAATGAGTGGTGCACACACACTTGCGATATCGCAGCGACATTTCTGCGGTAAAATGTCGCAAAAGTTTCTGCGATATCGCAGCGATGTCGCAGCGACAAAAATCGCATTTGCGTCTTGTAGTACATTGTTTTCTATTGTGCAGTGCACGTGCACACATGCGTTTTTTTACCGCAAGTTTTTATCAAATTGAAAGGGAAAATATGGATGATTTTGATACTGTTTTGATACTTTGATCGCCAACTCATCAAAAGATCTTACACTCATTCGAAAATATAGGGTGTCTCAGTAAGAGTGCACTTTTTCATTTTAATATAAAAACAAGTTTTTTATACCAGAGTTGTGATATTTTAATTGTATTGTAAAGAAGACATGTTCCCGTTAAGTATGGAATAAAATTTTCGGATCTGATGACATGCCATTACTCTTTTCATTAAATTTTATATGATTTTTGCACAGAGATGTGGCTGTATCTCACAAATGACACGTTGGATATCCAATTTGAGCTCAGGAATTGTTTGAGATTTCACAAAACCCCAAAGAAATAAATCGCACGATCTTAGTGGATATCCGAATTTCTTGAGATAATGTGTTCTGGGAATCGTTGCTCCAATAAGTCTATTGTTTCGTGCGCGGTGCAGGTTGCGCCGTCCTGCTGAAACTCCCTGTTGTCCAGATTCATGCCGTCCAGTAAAGGCTACCAGAAGTCCGTTATCACATTCCTGTAAAGAATGCCGTTCACAGTCACTGTCTAATTGGTGTTTTCGGGATTTCGGCAAAACTCTTGTTTACAGCAGCAATGTTTTCAAGAGACCGACCAGTACGTTGACGCCAAAGATTCTTACCATCCATAATTGACCGAGCTTCTTCAAATTTTTTGACCGCTCTTCGAATGGTTGACATATTCATTTAATTCACCGTTCGATAAAAACTATGTTTTAACCTCTATTGCTAAGCATAGAAAAATAAACAATAAACAACTCTGTCTTGCTGACTTTACCACCGATAATCCCTCCGCGTCATCTTCTTCCATCTATATACGCGAGAGCTTAACACAACGTAATAAAGCAATAATGCAGCATGCACTTGAATTGAGACGATGTAAGAAGCTTTCATCTGTTTTCTCTACGAGGGGAGTTGTTTATGTTAAACGTGAACCGAATGACACTGCTATACCCATTGATTGCATCGAGGGACTTGAAGACGTTGCCAGAACAACATCAAACGAATGAAATTATTATTATTAACTATCATTTTTAAACATAATTATTATTTTATTACTTTATATCTCTTATTCTATAAGTTTCTTCATATTTTACTTTAAATTATTGATTTTTTGTTTTTCTATTTAAATTCTTAACTTCTACACTTTTCTTTATTTTTCTTATTTCTCTTCTTTTTCCTTATAAGCATTTTTTTTTTTGTCTTGTTGTAGTTAGTTATGTCCAACAATAGGGAAATACGTTTAATGGTGAGAATCCTTAGCCGGCAAAAATGTGGGCTTCGGGTTTGTCACATTAACGCACAAAGCTTACTACCTAAAATTGACTAGTTTCGTGATATTTTTATTGGTTCTGAGTCTGACGTGGATGTTATATGCGTAACAGAAACCTGGTTAAAGGATGAGTTAAATGATGAGACCTTCGGCTTACAGGGTTATCGCGTTTTTCGATTTAACCGTATTGATCGTATTGGGGGCGGTGTTGCGATTTATGTAAGGAACAAAATTAAATGCAAACTTAAACTTAAAGCTAATGGGGAAAGTGCCATCGAATTTTTATTTGTTGAAATCATAGGTAGTCAGGGAAATTTACTTATGGGTAGCATCTACAGGCCAAATAGATATATTGATTTCATACCGATGTATGCGATTTTGGAAGAAATCTCTTTGACCTCTCCTAATATTATGCTTTGTGGTGACTTCAACTGCAATCTCTTGAGTCCTAATGCTTTCACAAATCACATGTTAGCTTTCAATTTAGTACCAGTTAACACCAGTACCCCACCCCAACACACTTTTTTGGAAGGGATTCCTCGTTATTGGATCTTATGTTTGTGAGTGGCGAGAAACAAATTGGGATTTTATATATTACATGACTTTTTCAAATGAGCAGATTGAATTTTTAACACATCATATCTCTGAACTGATCAATACCCATGTCCCCTTAAAAACAAAAAAAACAATAATCCATGGTTTTCTCGTGCCATTAGAGCTTTGATGAAACAGCGAGATGACGCCTACGCGAACTGGAAAAGGTATCGACTAACTGAGCTGCGTCGTGTGTTTTGTTCATTGCGTAACCGAGGAGTTACTAAAATACGCGAGGCCAAATACCAACATTTTTCTAAAAAGTTGAGCCCAAGTTCAAACGGTCGCCAGCTCTGGAAAAACACGCAAAATCGGTATTGGTATCTAAAACAAAATTAGGAGTAGTAGAGGATATTGATGGCAACAAACTTAACGAACAATTTATTTCTTCTCTACCGTCACAAGTCCCCCTGCCCTGCCCCTCAATTAGTTTTATTGATCAACGCGATCGCAATGAGCCTGGTTTTTATTTTTCCGCAGTAGATAGTGCCGATGTAGTCGAAAGTGTTCTTTCCATTAAGTCAAAAGCTGTTGGGCTCGATGATATACATCCTTCTTTTCTGTGTATGATTTTGCCACTTATATTACCATAAATATCAATACTATTCTGACGTCCGGGCTATACCCAGAGTTATGGAAAGTTGCTAAAATCATTCCACTTCAAAAAAACGCTAAAAGAGATGAATTTAGACCTATTTCTGTATTGCCATTTTTATCAAAAGTCTTTGAAAGGATCCTTCAGAAGCAAATAAATAGTTTTCTATCTACTAACTCTCTGCTCAGCCCTTGGCTGAGTTCGTAATTGTAAAACTTCCGCAGTACTGCAAAAATTGTGTTCGTAAATGTAAACAAACAGCAATAGTTCTGCATGAGCATGGCAACAATTGTGTTCATAAAAGTATTACGACTGTCATTTTGCGGTCGAGTCGGCATTTGTTTTTATTTTGTTGCTGAATTTGCAGGAAAATGGCAGGGAGCAAATGTGATGTTTGTTGCTCAATAACTCCAGAAGTACAAAGCGGATCAGGATGAAATTAAGCATACAGACAGATCATAGTCTAGAATATCACATAGGCTACTTTATACCCCGGTAAAATCTATGGTGCCCTTGGAAAACATTTATTTTAAGTATACAAAGAGCATATGTGATTGACATGATTTTCTGAATAGGTAGTGGTGGTTAAGGGGTCAGAAAATGACAAAGGCTACTTTTAACCCGTTTATCGTGAGTAACACCGCGGGTATAACTAGTTTTAGTTTGTTTATAATCGTGATATTACTGAAGTGAAAACTTTTTTTGGTGCGATTGACCCTTTATTAAATCATTAGATAACAAAGATTTCTCGTAACGAAAATGCAGCATGCTCACGATTTACCAATGTAAAATAGGTCTGTCAGGGGTTTCCTGTTACTTAACTTTTCAGTTTTCTTATTTCCGCAAGTTTTTGTACCATGTTTTCGAAAACGGTTTCTTCCACAAAGCTTAGAACAATGTGTTTTAAAATATTTTAATTGAAAGCCAAGAACAAATAATCTTTTTTTTTAGTTTTGTCAACGTTTGCTTTTGTGAACACATTTTAAATAAAGTATGATGACTGCACACATGCTGTTGTAATTGAGTTCATAAAAGTCTTTGAGCATATTTTAGGCAGGGCATGGGCAACAAACCCTGCAATTACGAACTCAGCCCTTATCAATCTGGCTTTCGGAAGAAACACAATTGTGTTACCGCACTTTTAAATGTTACCGATGACATCAGAAAAGCATTGGATAAAGACGAAGTTACGTTTCTAGTTTTGTTGGATTTTTCGAAAGCCTTCGATTCTGTTAATCATGTCAATCTATGTAGGAAGCTTATGCTTAGTTTTAACTTTTCATCTAGTGCAACGAAATTAATTTTCTCTTATTTAACCGAGAGAAAGCAAGCAGTGCAAGTTATTGACTTCCTCTCAAATTTTTGACCGAATGTTACTGGTGTACCACAAGGTTCTATACTGGGTCCTCTTTTGTTCTCTGCTTATGTAAATGAACTTCCATCTTCTTTAGTAAATTGTAGCTCTCATTTGTATGCTGATGACGTACAGCTGTCCGCTTGGCTTAATCGAACATGGAGCGTTCTGCGTCAATGAAGACTTTAAGAGAGTTACAAATTGGTCTTTGTCAAACAGACTAATTTTGAACCCAAAAAATCCAAATGTGTTGTCATTTATAGAAAATCTCTAGACCTTTCTTATTTTCCACCGATTGTTTTGAGCAATGCTCCAATGGAATATGTGGTTACAGCGACGAATCTTGGTGTGACTTTTAATCGTTTTTTGACTTGGGATGATCATATCACTGGACTAGCTGCCAAGGTACATGGAGTACTCCGTACATTATGGGTAACACAATCTTTCACTCCACCAAAAACGCGTTTGTTTCTCGCTAAAACCCTGCTAATACCTATTCTGGTCTATGGTTGCGAAATCTATTGTAACTGTAGCTTCATGAGCAGGCGAAAACTTAATGTAGCTTTCAACTCAATCGTTCGTTATGTCCTTGGATTGCGACGGTATGATAGAATATCTAGTTTTGCTCCGCAATTATTGGGCATGCCTTTCGAAAAATACATAGAACTTCGTAGTTTGATTTTGCTTTCTGACATACTTCTCACGGGTTGGGGTCGAAATTCTGTATGGGCCAATATTCGGATTCCAAAATTCGGTATTCCAAAATTCTGTGTTTTAAAATTCTGTAAATTCAAAATTCTGTATTTTAAAATTCCGTAAATTCAAAATTCTGTATTCTAAAATGCTGTAAATACAAAATTCTGGATTTCAAAATTCTGTATTCCAAAATTCTGTACTCCTAAATTCTGTAAATGATAAAAGAAAAATTGTTTTGCGCACTTTTTTTCATTATCAAAACAATTTTTCTTTAATCATTTACAGAATTTAGGAGTACAGATTTTTTATGTTTTCTATGCAGAACCTTGAAGCATAGATTATAATTCTAACGTAACGGATCTCTCTCCAACTAATTTGCATATTATAATGTAACGGACCTATCTCCAACTAATTTGCATATGGTTTACATGAATCACATACCTTGGTAACACATTTTGCGTTCGACAGTTTAAGTTAAGTTTTATAAGTAAATCGTGATAAATTGAATTCAGGAAAAATTGCAAATATTAAATTCTTAAAATCTAATAAAGGAAAGGATAAATTGTTATTTGTTTTTTGTTTGTTTTTTGGTACACATAATTTAGTATTCAGTAGTAATCTAAAAATGTTGTTTTCATGTTTTTAAGATAAATAGTTTCGAAGTTTCATTTTTTCATTTCATTTCATTTCATTTATTAAAATAAAAGGTACGTACATTAAGATTATATCTTTTATAGTACTTAGCTGATAAACTATGTTTATAAAGAATTTAGTTTACAAATGAATGTTGATTTTTTAAAACTAATAAAAATATATTTAATAATTTGATAATTAAATAATTTAATAATTAGGAGCATTCTTTGTGGGTACAAAAAAAAAGGTATTGGATTATGATTCAATTGCTCTCTCAATAGAGAAGTGGAGGAAGATAGCGGATTTGAATTTATTTGGGTTAACAATAAGTTTGATAGAGGGAGGGAGAGAGTTCCAGAGTCTGACAGCATGTATGAAAAATAAACGGGACGAGTTCAAATAATTGTGTAGAAATGGGACGATATTGATGCTTCTAGTGGATCGATTGAATGAGAGCCTGTTGTATAAATATGACGGAGACTTAACATTTATTAATTTATGTAAGAACAAACAGTTTCTTGCATTAATGTATTGCTGAACGGTACCACCAAGTAAATTTCTGGACAGGTCGGATATGTGATCATGTCTGCGTAGCCCATGAACATAACGAACTGCATCATTAAAAGCAACTTGTAATTTGCGTCTAGAGAGAGAATCAAGGTCACTAAAAACTGTTTCAGCATACGATATTATTGGGATGATTAACGTAAGAATCAGTTTGCGCCGAGTTGCTACAGGTGTAAAGTAGGCAGATAGCCATAGTTTACGTAAGCATCCGTAAATGCGACCAATAATTAAGTTTGTGTGTCTATAACCTGACGATTCGCGGTCAATAACAAAACCGAGACTA
Organism: Sphaerophoria taeniata; assembly: GCA_943590905.1. Taxonomy (NCBI): domain Eukaryota; kingdom Metazoa; phylum Arthropoda; class Insecta; order Diptera; family Syrphidae; genus Sphaerophoria; species Sphaerophoria taeniata. The sequence continues at coordinate 46,318,722 of OX016540.1, read as the reverse complement.
GTACAGTATTCAACTGTTTGGTATATAAGAAGAGACGACCTATTCGAGTTATAATTAGTTTTTTTTTTATTGTTGAATATTGCAATAAAATCAATTGTTTATTTGCTGAAGAAAAAATAAAGTTCCTTATTCCTTTCTTACTGTGGTGTTTCGTTTTGTTTGCCGATGGCCAAAATTTTCGTTTCTTTTTAGGGTTCTTACACAGGTGAAAACGAAAACCTATAAGATCAGTTCGTTTTCTTTTTATTTGTCTTTCACAAGCGATTTCTTAGAATCTGCTAAGCTGATTGCAATTAAATTTGGTTCACATTTTCTAGAGTAGATGGAAGTGATCCGAAAATGCTGCTACCAGATTTTTAAGATACACAGTTTCGAAGTCACTGAAGGAAATAGGCAGAGAGACTATTCAAATTATTTTCAAAGAAAATGTTTGGTTTCAAATCTTAATCCTTGTATAAAAAATCCTTCAAAACTGAAAGAAAGTAGGGTCGGATAATCAAGTACGGAACCCTCCTCGAGCGAGTTTATCTCGCACTTGTCCACTTTTTTTTTTATTAAATGTTACTTAATTTGTTAATTGAATAAAAATTGTTCTACAGGCAATTAAAAAACCTGTTCATAACTGTGAGTTTTAATGTAGAGATTTGGAATTACAGAATTTCTAAAAGCAGAATAATGGATTTGCAGAATTTTGAAAAACAGAATTCTGGATTTACAGAATTTTGAAATACAGAATAATAGAAAAGCAGAATAATGGAATACAGAATTATGTTCATACAGAATTTTTTCTTCAGATACAGAATTTTGTTCATACAGAATTTTGGAATACAGAATAACCACCCGTTCCCACTTCTCACACGCCAACCACAATATTGTTTTGAAAGAGTAAGAACCGGGTCTTCAAACAAATCTCATCAGTTGATTATCCCTCCTTACGCATATTTAACATCGGAACGTCAATTTTTTGTAAATTCTATTAAGCTTTGGAACACCTTAGCTCGTAATATAAAACAAAATCTTAACGCAACAAACATAAAAAGAGTGCTTAGATCTTATTTTTCAGTATAAAAATTTAATGTACTTTAAAAGTAATTTTTTTTTATCTTTGCTCAGCCATTGTTTTTGTATAATAAGCTTACAGCTATCTTATAAGATTTTAAATCTTACTGTTGTCAAGCATTTTCGATATTGAATAAATAAATAAATAAATAAATAAATAGGTGCACTCTCTCGGCTGAAAATCTGGCGAAGTTTGTGAAGCGTAACTTTCCCCACTTTTGTAATGAGTTTTTACAATTAAAACGTGGTGTTTCGAAAAACGCTCCATTTTTAATAATCAGAACAAACAGAGGTGACATCTGTCAAATTTCGGAGTTGCCATTTGCATGGAAAAAATAAATATTAGAATTTTAAAAAGTGCGCTCTTACTGAGACACCCTATAGTTAAAAAAATTTCAGGATTTTGTCTCATATTTTTAAACGATTAATAAAATAGTCTTTTTGTTAGCCGATGGTCATTAACGTCAGTGACGTCGTTTCTTTTTAATAAGAATATAATTTTTATGCACAAGGTACGCGAAAATAATTCTTTTCTTCCTGTAAACCTCCATTGTTCGAAGACAAACTCAAACCAAAGATTGAAACCTGCGGTAAAATGACGCAAGTGTGGACTGAATAGTTGCGATATCGCAACGATATCGCCGCGACAAAAAATCGCGTGTGTGCACTGGGCTTAAAGGGATCTATTGTGCACTTTGCTGTTGTATTGTTGTTCTTTTTTTTTTTTTTGAGTATTTTAATTTTTATAATGAAATTGGTTTATGGATACGGAAACTAAAATGAATCAAATTTTATTGAACAAACAAAAAGCCAAGCATGCATGCATAAATTAATAATTAAATTTGTTTTTTGTTTTTTTTTCTATATGTCCTTGGAATACAGTTGTCGTTTCCCTTGTTGAGATAAAAATGTGACACATTTTGTTTTTGCACTCAAAAAAAAAGAATAAAAAATTATGAAATGCTATTGCACGTTATTTATAATTAGTTGCTGTGAAACGAAGTGAAAAGTATTACGTTACATTTTAAAATTTTTACATTTTTACATATTTCATGAGGGTGTTAATTGGAGAGACAGAAAAAAAAAATAAGAGAATGGAATGAAACATTTAATTGGAACGTGTTGGTATTTTAAACAAAGACTGATGAAAAGATTTGCGGCTTTTGAAATTTCTCGAATTCACATTGATTTGAATTCAGAGCAGTGGGTTATTGATGATCTGTAGGATCTCAGCCAGAGACAGAAGTTTTCGATCGGAAATGGTATCTCGTATGCATTCTCCAGTCATCAAAAGCACTCTGGCATCCACAGTTACTTTTTCTTTTTACGGAAGGTTCGGTCTTCCTTCTCGCCTAGAACCTGAGGGCGGCGAAGAGAAGACTATCTTGGCTGGAGCGTTGTCGTCCATTCGTTTGATGTGGTCGAGCCAATGTAGTCGCCTTTTCTACATTCACATTTTGGTACACCTAGTACAGTTCGTGGTGGAACATTCTTCTCAATTCACCATTGTCGCATACAGGACGGAAGTGCCCAGCATCATTTCCGCTTTTTTTCTTATCATCCAGCACTCGACGCCGCCACCGTAGAGTAGGACTGGTGAAATCAAAGTCTTGTATAGTCGGCACTTTGCCATTCGAGTGAGGAGTTTTGTCGGATCTCCAGAAAGGTGTCATTTGTGGGATTGATGTTTGTTCCAAGGCATGTAGGTGAACTCCTTAACTAACTCGAAAATGCTACCAGAACAGTGACGTTTTGTCCTAGGCGATGGACAGATGTTCTTTTGTTTGTTGATAGCATGTTCTTTGTTTTGTCCCCATTCACTTCAAGACCATTGAGATTTTCCTGTTCTTCAATCGCTTTGAAGGCCTCAAGCATAGCTCTCTTAGATCGACCGATGATGTCTATGTCGTCCGCATAGCCTAAGAGCTGGGTGAATTTGTAGAAGATAGTGTTTTCCGTGATAACACCTGCCTTGCGCACTATCTGCTCCAGGACTATGTTGGAGAAATCACATATCTATGTCTAAGCCCAGCGCATGTTTGGAACAACTGAGATGAGCTGTTATACCCATTTGCACACTACACTGGTATTGAAGCATCATAAGGCACAGCTGGATCGGTTTTTTCGGGATCCCGAATTCAGACATCGCCATCACAATCTCTTGGTGGATGCTATCATAAACAGCTTTGAAGTCGATTAAAAGATGGTGGGTTTCGACTTGAAATTCGTTGGTCTTTTCCAGGATTTGCCTCAGTGTGAATATTCGGTCCAAGGGCATATGGAGCGCATCGACCAGCCAGTGGGCATGCATTCTTCTTCCCCCACTTTGTTGGTGCATCCGGTTCATCAAAACAACCCCTCCATATTTGAAGAGTTTCGCAGGTATGCCATTCGACCCGGCAGACTTGTTATTTTTTAGCTTTTGGAAGGCTCTTTTCTGTGCTGGCCGCTGGGACTGAACCTTCATTGACAGATCTAGCTTCTCTTTCGTCATTGCCTCTCTCGGTTTTTTTGCACATTTAGCAGGATTCTTTTCAGGGTTTTGTTGGTAACCTATGGTGGTCTCGGCTGATTTTTTTATGATTTCGCGATTCTGGTTCCATAGGATGTTGACATCTGTTGCATGTGGGAGTACGAGTAGAGAGTCTCTCACTCAGGCATTAAATGGTCTCTGGCATTCTTCGGGTTGCTAGAGCAACCGACGTCTAACTTCTTTCTTTGGGTAGTATGTGAGGCAGCTGAGACAGACTTTTAAAAAATCGAGAATGTCATATCCTGCATTAGGGATGAGAAAACTGTAACCGAGATAGATGCTCACTCCGGACAGTAAGCGCCACCGTGCAATCACTGCAGAGCAGTGTTTGACACTGTTTAAGCTCAATTCGAAGTATTTCTCTTTCGTTTCGTGACATATACCAGAGAGTAAGGAACAGAAAGTGTAAGTGTCCGTCTGCCAGCGAACATGCTCCGAAGAAAGCGAAAACTGTCGCATCGGCCGGACAATTTATTAAGTACAATAGATTTCTGAGCTTCATAAGGTGTGATTCACGTAGACTACTTAGAGAAGGGTAGAACGGGCTCAGAACGGTATGCTTTGCCGAATTACTGGACTAGTTCGATGAATTGAAGAAAAAACGGCCAACTGAGTGAAGACAAAAGTGCTTTTCACCATGATAACACACCGGATCCAACCTCAGCCATCATCACAGCCCAATTGGTCGAATTTGGCTACGAACTGGTGCTCCATTTACCGCATTCGCTAGATTTGGCAAAGTGAGACTTCTTTTTGTTTCCAAACTTGAAAAATCACTCGCCAGGCGGAAATTTCAGTCGAAAAAGGAGATCATCAAAGCCATGGACCTCCAGAACCGAATTTTTCACCCGGGTTAAAGATATTGGAGCATCGCTGCGTCAAGTGTATCGAGTGCAAAGGAGAATATATTGAAAAATAATGGGCACTTATTGGTGTTTATTTATATTTTTTTATTTGCATTCAAAAGTCGCTTTTCACCAAAATCGACTTGCTCTTCCCAATTATAGTTGTTAAGCTTTAAGCTGTCCTATTCAATCCTCTTTATTTTTACATGCATACAATTTTAATAAAGTCGAAAAATAAATACCAAGCTGATGGATTACCTCATTGAGACTTGCCATCTTTTTTCTCTATTTTAACAGGGGTTTCAACTTCCTCACAAACATCAAAAAAATGATAATAGAAAAATATGAACCTACGCAAACATGCACGGCATATCAAACAGATTACATTGCATTCATATTTTTTGTAATATTTAAATGCAAATAATTCACCCGGATGGCATTCATTGAATAAGCAAAAAATAATGAAACTGATATAAATTCTATGTTGTCACATTGGTTGGGGCTATTTTTTTATATCATTTCTTTTGAATGCGAAAAAAATCATCAGATAAAACTAGGGGTTTTCTGATAAAACTAGCGAAACGTATAAAACCACAATATTTAGTTTGGGACATTATGTGTGCTTTAAAGGGCTTAAAAAGTGATTTATTTTAAACCTCATCGTCGTTAGGGAGGTAAAAAAAAGCTAAACGACTGTCAGATAACTCAAAACATTCAGTTTGACTTTGTGGTTTTATTTAAACTGACTATTGACATTCCAGTCCATAGATTAAGCTTTTGTCCAATGTTTTGTTACTTCTTGCTTTTTACGCCTTTTTGGATTTTTTTTTTTTTTTTTTATAATTTACACACACTAAAGGGGCTTTTTATACCCTTATTATGCCAGAGACACAGTGAGTGCATTAAGAATCAAGAAAGGGGTTTGAAAGTAAGTGTCGGTGTACATTGGTTTTGAATTCATCAACATTGCAATGACTGGGAAAGACAGAGTGTGGAAGGGAGTTCCACATTCGCGTAGTACGGCTAAAGAACGATTCTCTGTACTTAACAGTACGTCCGAAGTTGGGCTGGAGGGTAAACTGATAGGCATTCCTGGAAGCGCGGGTATTACGGTTGAATTGTTTAAGGGGAGGAATGCAACTGGCGATTTCACTAGAGCAATTACCGTAGAAGTAACGGTAAAACAAAGAGAGACATGAGACGTTACGACCGACGGTGTTCCAATGAAGTGAATGAATTAGTGATGTCTCTCTCACCAAACATTCTTATAGCTCTTTTTTGTATACCATCCAAGAGGCTTAAGTATGTAACTGGAGCACCAGCCCACAGATGGGAATTATACTCAAGCTTTGGACGAATATAAGTCTTATAGATAATAGCCAGATCAGACGGGGAGAAAAATTTCTTGCACCTTCTTAAGAAACCCAAACATCTTGCGGCATTTTTGGCGACATCGCATATGTGCTCGTTCCACAAGAGGTGGTCAGTGATGCACATACCGAGAATCTCGAGATGTTCGGTCTCGTTGGTGCAAGTGCCACTCATGGATAGTGGCAAGGGGGGTATATATCGCTTCGACGATACAAGACAGCATTGAGTTTTCGAAGCATTAAACTCTACGCGATTTTTTATTCCCCATTGTACAATGCTGTTTAAGTCAGAGTTTAATGAGCTTATCATATTTTGCCGTTGCAGTTCCACATCCGAAGAGGAGGGATGTGAGTCTGGAAACGAATATGAAAAGCTAAGGGTACTATCGTCAGCGAAACAATGAATTGGATTAGAAGTAACAGACAAGAGATCATTAATAAAAATGAGGAAGAGGGTCGGAGACAAAACGGAGCCCTGGGGCACACCAGCATTTATTTTGTGGGTATCAGACTTGAACCCGTCCAATACAACTTGTATAGAACGGTTCGAAAGAAAATTTCTAATCCAACGAAGGAGGGATTCATCGATACCGAAGGCACGCATTTTCGATAAAAGAGCAAGATGCCAGACTTTATCAAATGCCTTTGAAATATCAAGTGCAACAATCTTACTTTCTCCAAAACGATGTAAAGATTTGTTCCACTGTTCGGTGAGATAAACCATCAGATCACCAGTGGACCTGTTGCTGCGAAAGCCGTACTGCCGGTCATTAAGCAGCTTTCGGTCTTCGAGATATTTCTTGAGCTGATAATTTATCAGCGTTTCCATGACCTTAGAAAGAAGGGACGTAAGTGCAATCGGTCGGTAATTGGAGGGAGAAGAAGATTCGCCTTTTTTTGATCAATATGTTTTGTCAATTATGATTTTGTTTTAAGACTTAAGAGTTGATTTTTTCGAATTCGCTCACCCCAATGAACTTTCATATAATCCTGATATTGCACACGTGTGTGCTGCCCCTGCTTACAAAAAAAACATTAACCGGAATGTAAGCTTGAATCTACTTTTTTCCACATGATGTACATCGTCATTGAATTGTCCTCTCATCCATCAATGGGAATCCATTCGAGATTTTTCTACCCTCCTCGCCATGCAATCTCCTTTATTTCACCTTTCTTTCTACTAACACACGCACTTGTGTGTGAATAGAAATACGAAAAAGAATTTCAATTTAAACTTCAATAATCATTTTTTTTTCTTTATTCATTCTCGAACAGGTAAAAGCATCAGATACATCTATTCTCGAAGTAATTCCTCAAGCAAAAGTACACGGCTCATTGCAATACAAGGTGAAACAGTTGAACCAACTACCAACGGAGGAGCAATTGTTTATCTATGTGCACTCACCATTAACCCTGGAAGACTTTGAGGTGAGTACAACTTATTTTAAAATGTACTTCTCATTCTATGTTGCTTCTATAAATAGTGAATATAGAGATATAGATCTTGTGTGCGTTGTAAATACATGAATACTTTTGTAGAACATGAAGGTATACCTACTTATTTCAAATGGATTCTCTTTTCGATTTAGGGAAAAAAATAGAGTCCTTTTCATCCTTCTTTTATTTTCAGTTGAGGATGTATGGAAAAAAGAATTCATGCGACAGATTTGGAATGTAAACTTTGCGTTAAGTAAATTTAAATTTCAAGAAAATTGTTCCGACAGAAAATTAATCGACTAACCATAATCCAGTAAAATGCCGCAAGTCATAATTGCTCTTTTTCGGTTACGGTTATTTCGCTTGATATTTGAAAGGCATTTGATAGAGATTGGCACCAAACACCTTTATCGAAAATGTGTAGAGATAGATAGATAGATGACTTTTATTTAACAATTATTCATAAAATAGAAAAATTACATAATAAATAACAAATAAAAATTACAAGCATGGCATTATAGCCGTCTGCCAGATGTGTACACTTAGAGAGAAAAAAATACACTAGTCAAAACAATTAAAGGAACAGTTGAAAAAACTAAAAAATTGAGTGGTTTTTTATAAGGCTGTATCTCAGTAGAAAAAAGTCGGATTGAAGTGAAATAAAAAGTTTTTCAAAGGTTATCATTTTCAAATAATTTTGAGTTAAGAAAGTACCGTTAGTCGTTTTCGCTTGAGGGTAAAAAATGTTCACTCAATTTCAAAATCGAAAAAAAGTAAACTTTGATTTGTCATAAAATGAGCGGAAATTTTTTGTCAATCCAAAAAAAATCCAAATATTCAATTTGAGAATTTTGTTGGCTATAATTCACTGTTTAGTTCAGATCGCTACGATTTTTTTTCTAATCAAAAAATGGTTTTACATGCAAAAACACAACTTTGACTTTGGACCCTAATAACTCTGCTAAATATTGACTTACAAAAAAAATAAAGGCAGATTTGAAAAATTTATTAAATTTTCTACACAAAAACATTTTGAAAATATAAAAATATTGTTTTTTTAAATTTTTTCTATCAATTTAAAAAAAAGGTGCAAAATATGCATATTTCAACTTTTTCATTAAAACTACCGTTATTTTGTGGTTCATAAAATTTCCTTGATTTTGGTGAAAATTTCGCATCAATACGACTAACCGTTTCTCTGTTTCGATCAATCAAACTTACAAAACACTTTTTTTTCAATCACTCATTGCCATAACCTTGAATTTTGACTTTGGGTCGACAAACTTGCTTGAGAAAAATTGTGACCACATTGAGTTGATAGCAGATTTGGCAACAAGAAGTTTCTCTTTTATATGCGCTTTTTTATTTAAATTGTGAGAAATAATATAAACAAGATACTTAAATTCGCTAACTACTTCAATGTTATCACCATTTAATGTCCAGTTCCGCTCGTTATTAATAGACCGATTTCGAGATCTAAAAATCATAATCTTAGATTTAAGAGTATTGATTTCAAGATTTTAAGATCCCATGTATCGCAATACTGTTACAGTTTGTTAATCTGAAGCTGCAGTGTTATTGGGTTATCAGAGAAAGCCACAAGGTCGTCAGCGTATAGCAAGAGCTTCACTGCTAGATTACCATAACTAACGCCTCCTGGTAAATGCTCTTCGACATCGTTGATATATAGAGCAAACATTAGCGGACTCAGAACGCAGCCTTGTGGTACACCTGTCTCAAAGTTAAACGGTTTTGATTTGGTTTTACCATTACATACAACTGCCGGCATATTTAGTAAAAGCTGCTCGTAAACCCGAATAAATTTAGTTGACAAACCTACATCTGCTAGCTTATACAAAAGTGATCTTCTGTAAACGGTATCAAAGGCCGCTTTGAAATCTACGAAGAGCGCATACAATAGCTTCTCTTTTTCGATATATCTGCTAGCGATACTCGTAAGAGCTAAATTTGGTCTACTGTGGAGAGGCCTGCTCGAAAACCTGCCTGAAAATAACTTAACTTGTTATTTTCTTCAACCCAAGTTACCAGCCTAGCGTACATAATTTGGGCGAAAAGTTTTCTTAATGACCAGAGAACAGAAATCCCTCTATAGTTTTCAGGTAAACTCTGGTAACCTTTCTTAAAAATTGGATATATGCTTGCTAAGCGAAAGCAGTTTGGGAACACCTCTTCATTAAACATTTTGTTTAATAATTCCAAAAGAAATGTGTAGCTTGGGTCTTGATGAATCGTTTCATCGTTGGAATAGTAAATAAGTTTCGGATCGTTCAATACAAGTTCTTTTTTTACAATGAGCACGCAACTCAAGGGTTTTATAATCCCTTTTATATGCCAAAGTGGGATAGACGGAGAGAGTTTAAGATTGACGTATTGTCGTTTTAGAAGTCGTATTGGACAGATTCAAGATTGACACAGAAAAAAATAAATGCTGGTATGCCCCACGGATCTGTATTGTCACCGATACTCTTTTTTTTATTTACATTTGATCTCATGTCTGAAAGTACTAATCCACTTTCCTGCTTCGCTGACAGTACATTTTCATATTAGTTTTCAGATCTAAAACCCTGCGTTTCGGATATGAATCTTTAACCGGATCGTGCGACAAGCTCACTAAATTCTGACCTAGACAGCATCATAAAATGGATCGTGTTCATTTTAATGCTTCGAAAAAGCAATGCTGTCCCTTTCTTCTGCCGTTAAGGCGTAAGATATTACTTTGAGTGGTACTTGCATCGGCGATCTGACGAACTTGAAATCCTCCACCTCTTGTAGTACGATCACATACGCGATGTCGCCAAAATTAACGCAAGATGTCTAGGTTTTCTTAAGTGATACAAGAAATTTTGCTCCCCGTCTGATCTGGCTCTTATCTACAAAACGTATATACGTATTCAAGGTACAACAACCTCGTCTGGGCGGTGCTCTAGTGACATACTGAAGCCTCTTAGATAGTATTCCAGAGGTTTCCAGATGATTGGTGATCATACGCTGTATCATTAAAATTAAAATTATGGAGTGGCGCGACAGCTCTTGAAGAACCAAGGTCTAATTGGCTTACACTCATCTACAATCCTCTGAGTGCGTGTGAAGAATTGAAGACAAAGTTGAGAAGTGCTTTTTTCATTACAAATTGATACTCTTGGAAGTGTTGTCAGTTCTTCGCAAAAGAAAGTACCCGTGAAAGATGAAATAAAAACTTTATGAGCATAACGTTCTTCGTAACACCCAACGCCCATAAACACTACGCCATAGGCACAACAGTCATTTACGTCACTTGAACTAATAAACACCATCGTAATATCTCATCCCCGATCCTCTCAAACCGATATTTCAACGGAATATGCTTAAGAGAAATAAACCGTTTTTAACCGTAACACTCGTGGCTCCAGGAATTCTCATGTACTGTCTAGTATAGAGATTCTTTCTTTAGTTGAATAAAGCACAAATGTGGAACATTGATTTATGTACTCTATGATTTATGTACTCTGTCTCTGTCATTACAATATTCAGATATTCAGGACAAATGTTATTCGACACCTCATCAAACCCTCCCCGTCCGTGTGCACCACCTAAGTAGCGGCTTTCTCTTCTGTGACGTCCTTCGCATTAAGATTCCGATTGGGAGCGCTGTTTGCCTCAAAATAACCCAGCCATCCATGTCGTTGGACCTTAATTTTTTTGACACGTTCTTAATCACTGTACAGCTTGTACAGTTCTTGGCCGAATCTTCATTTCTAATCTCGATCTATGCAGACGGGAACAAAAATCACGCACAGAATTTTTTTCGAAGCAGTCCAAAGCGTTTTCATCAGAAGTTGTTAAGGTCCATGTCTGCACCATAGATATGAAGACAAAGAAGCACCTATTGGCAAGAATAATTCTTTCTTAGCGTATACCAAGTAAATAAGTCCTTATATACCTCAAAGTTGAATCTGTCTATGTTGGCGTTCGCTCCACAACGTAGATGTTGGGTATCCTTTCTAGACCCATCCGTCTTCCTCTGCCTCCGTCTTAAGGCTCACAAACGCTCCACTGACATCACTCTGTCATCCAACTATGTCAATGTTGTCGGCATATCTTTGTCATTGATCGGACTTTAAGGTCGTGTGAGCTTTCAACATTTTGCTTAAGAATTTTGACATCTGACGTGACCGTTATGTTTTTTTCTCACCAAATTTTCTGGGATGCCTAAACTAGGCTTGAAAATGTTCACAAAGTAGCTACTCTAGACAAGATTTTGTAGGCGATGTTTTGGAGACTTATGCCTCTGAAGTTGGTGCAGTTTATCCCTTAATCATCTTTTGAGGAAATCATACAATTGAGCTGGTAAACTTTCTTAAATCTTATTCTTCTGTTTTGACCGTGCGCCAGCTAGGCCCTCTACTGGTGTTCTACTCCACTAAGTCGAATGTTTCTATATACCTATAACAAGCGGGATATTGCTCGTCATCGCCGTTATAGAGCCTTGCAAAGTGGTCTCTCATATCCTCAGTATCGACTGTGGTTCTAAAACTTGGGAGGCTGCTGAAGGCCAACAGCACCTACTTTAGTCTTCCAAGGCTTTTTTAGATTCAAAAACTATACCATTACCTCGAATTGCTACTGTATAAGCCGTCTTACCAGTTCTAACTTACGGATCCGAGACTTTAACCTCTTAACTGTTTTCGAGAGAAAAGTCTAACAGAGAATAGTTGGTGCCGTTTGTCAGAAAGGACTATTCCGAAGACGATAAAGTCACGAGCTATGTCAAATCTACCGCGAAGCAGACATGATCACAAAAATTAAGCTTGGTAGACTCCTTCGAGATTGACACCTAGCTCGTATGATCGAAAAGGAACCGACTCGTAAATTCGGTATACTTCATAATAGGAGACAGAAGGGTGGTAAGGGTGAAAAATTGGATTGTATACGTCATACGTCGGGACACGATTGGGATAGGAGGTAGAACTTGTTAAATGACCGGATCCCAACTGAAATGAAGAACGTCTCAATCCGTAGCTTGGGACAAAAGGTAAAACAACTTCTGACCCAAGAACACAGTCTGTGTCTACAAAACAAGGATCATTTTTTTCTATCCTTCTGAATAATAATTGGAAATTATTTTTTAGCCTACAAAAAAAGTTCTAAAAATTCTTCTCCAAAGCTTCATTTTCCTCTTTTTCATAAATTGACAGTCATGTTTCTAATTTCTTCCTACAACACTCTTTCTCTGGTTGTCTCTTCTCAACAATTTTATTTCCGGAAAATTCTACAAAGTCTCGAAAACCAAGGCAACATATTAACACTTGCACAAACGCAACGATACGTTCCCAATCCTGACAAGTTCATTTTAAGCTCCTTAGATGGCAAGCAAACAAATAAATACATATTAAACTCTGGATGCTTATAGAAATAGAAACTTGTTTCATACTTAGTATTAGTACCTATGTATTTCTTCTCGTTTTAAAATTAAAATTTCGTTGAAAACTAAAAACAAATTATAAACTCTATCTGCAAGTCAAACACGTTAACTGCTTCTCCATTTAACCAGAGTCGATGTACTTTCTTCAGGCAAACACCATAAAGAAACAAAAACAAAAATACCATTGCACTTTAGTTTAGTACAACAACGACACCACCTCGAAAACTTTTTTGAGAATAGAATACACCATCATGAGGATAACAAGAAGAGGAGGGTGAGGAGGAGGACAGAAAAACTTAAAATAAAGAAAATACTAATTTCCTTTCGGAAAACTGAGAAAGTTTTCTAAAGTTTCATGTAAAAGAAAACTAACCATTCATTTATGTTATAAGGAACACTCACACATACAAAAAAACAGAACTCCGTTGTACATCTTCATGTGTGGAAATTTAACTTATCTGATGAAGAAAAAGTAAAAGATTGAAAAAACGATGTTAAAGAAGTTAAGAGAAACTTTTTACAATACGTTCTTTCATAGGAATATGTGTGTGTGTGTGTGTGTGTTGTTTTAAAAATGTTAGGGGAAAAAAACCAACGCATTGTTTTACAAATTTTCAGTTTGTGTTGTTTTTTTGTCGAACGGTCGCCTGGATATGGTAACCGAGAAACTTTATACCCCATCATGATAGAACCAATTTGAGAAAAACCAAGAACAAGAATGAATTGCATCGACATACAAAGATTCATACGTGTGTATGTTCGGAAGAAAAATAAGAGCAAGAGCAAGCACTGCAATGGAATGAATGGCTTAGTAATAGAGTCAAGAAGATAGGTTGCATTTGGAGTTACGAAGAACGTATTATGGTTCAGAATCAGTGGCGTAGCTACCGCTGTATCAGCTGTATCCATGTAACAGGGCCCCCGAGATATAGGGGCCCCCAAAGATACAGAGTTCAAGACGTGTGTAAAAAAAATGCACTTAAATATTAAATAAGGTTTTATTACAAAAAATGTTCCGATGATCATTTTTTACATGCGTCAAATATTTTTTTTCCTGTGTATCTTTTTCTTTTGTTCATGTCCTACCAACCAACAATACTACAACTTCAAACTGCACTTTTTTATTCGAGCTTTCAAAATATATCGTCCTGCCTGACACAGCCACCAACTCCAACATCACACAGAACCATTTTGTTTGGGATTCTGTCTCCTTTTTGAGTTTTAAATTGATTAAATTAAATTGTAAAAAACTATATATTAGTTAAAAATAAAAATATATTAAGTTTTAGTTTTAATTTTCTTTATTTCTAATAACTTTCACAAAAATGTAATTTTACTTTTGGGAGGCGACGCGTTTCGGACTCAGTCTATCATCGGGCGCAAACTTGCAATTTAATTTAATCAATCACACAGAAATACAAACCAGGGACCAGCGGTAGATTAAAAAATACTAAGGTACTTGCATGAACTAACACCTGAAAAATTCGAATACTCCATTCCGAACCCTGTATGTATCTGCAACCAAAAAAAGTCCCGTTAATTGTCGGAGTGAAAACCTTACACCTAATCAATTTGACCGCAACAAAAAAAGACGAACGAGACGAATGTAAAAATATTATAAAAATTTTAGAGACCTACGACTTTATTGTGTTGATGTTATTGTTTTCTTCGCTGTTTGATATTATAAGTCCAGTTTCCAAAGCACTTCAAGATGAGGAAAATGACTTACAAAAAGCAAGTATTTTGCTTAAAAATCTTTTAGACGGTCTAGAAAAAGAAAGAAATCAAAAGAAATTCAGTGATTTATTTAAAAAGTCCAAGGATTAAGCCAACGATTGGGGAGTGACGTCTTCAAAAATAAAAAGAGGAAAATAACGAAGCGCTTTTTTGATGAGTTGGCAGAAGATCATAAAATTTCTGATCCGGAAATTTGGTTCAAAGTCAATATTTACTATTCCTGCTTGGACATTTTGATTGGACAAACTCAGCAAAGATTCCAAAGCCTTCATAGTCTTAGTAGTATGTTTGAAGTGTTGGAACCGGATAAGGTTTTATCGTTCTCAATTGATGAGATAAATCAAGGATCAAAAAAGCTAGTGGAAAAGTACAATACAGACATAACTGGTGATTTCTGCAATCAACTAATTGCTCTAAAAACATGTCTTAAATCCGAAATCCTCAAAATTCATTCCATGAAAGAACTTGCTAAATTATTAGTTATCGAATTTAATGGTCTTGCTTCTAGTTTTTCTGAAGTAATAACAGCATGCTTTCTCTTTTTGACTCTTCCGGTAACCACAGCAACAGCTGAAAGATCTTTTTCAAGCTGAAAATAATAGAAATTATCTCAGAACGTCAATGGGACAGAATAGGTTTGTCAGATTTATCACTTTTATCAATAGAAGCAGATAATCTTGAAAAACTGAAATCTTCTTTAGGTATGGAAGATTTAATACATAAATAAATTTGCAGAAAAAGTAGTAATTTAGTAGTAGTAAGTAGCAAAGGAAGTAGTAATATGAGAAGAAGTGCAAATATATTTTTCAATCAATCAATCAATTTTTATATCAATATATGTATATGTAGTATGCATTTATGTTAAAGTTCCTAGGGCGTAATACATTGAATTAAATTTATCTTTTTTATTGACGTTAGACTTTTAATTTAAAAAAAGAGTATAAGGTTATGGCCCAGTTTTGGTAAGAGGTGGTGGGGGCCCCAAAAAAAAATTGGATACAGGGCCCCCAAAGGTCTAGCTACGCCACTGTTCAGAATGGATACGTATGGTTCTAATTAATTTGAAGAAGTTCGGTAGATTTCGAGACATGAACATGCCAAAAAGTTAACTTGTTAGATTTAGGGAAGTTGGGGCATTCAAAACAAACTTGTGTCATTTTGGAAATTTATCTGTAAACAAATACGAGGGTGGCCGATATGTGCTTAGCCTAGGTACAGTAGAAAGCAAAAATTGTGGAAAAGTTGCAATTTTTTTTAAATCTCCTTGTAAATCGATACACTTGAGGCAGCGGTATTCCAACTTCTTTGACCAGTTTAAAAGGGCAAAGTACTGCCCTTTGACCGTTTTTCCAAGTAGTCGATGTGGATTACAACATGTGAACCTCAGGAAACAGTGGTCGTCACTTCTCCAGCCAATGCGCTTTCTTCGGAGCACGTTTTCCGGCTGAATTCCACTGTTTCGATTGTTTTTGGTCTCTGATCCCATGTTGCGTCAACTGTCACCATACGACACAGAAACACCTTCGGATTGCGCCATAATAACATCAAGCACTGCTCTGGAAGTGGTCTCACCTTTGCGCTTATTGTCTGGAGTGAGCAAAAGTGGCACCCATCTCGCCGACACCTGCTCCTGCTGTCTCAGCTATCTCGCGCACTTTTAATCGATGGTCTGCCAATAGGAGATCGCGGATCAAAAATCGCAGACACTCCCGCTTCCACACGCCTTCAAAACAAAGCTACGAGTTCGATCCGGCTGAAATTTCGACAGTTGCCATCAAATCATTGGGAAAGACTTTTTTCAAGGACCTAAACGAACGCTCTGAAATCAAATCTCTTTTGTAGAACGATAAAATTTAATTCGATCGCGATCGATAAATTCAACCGGGAATTTAATTAAAATTTGTGTTCACGATCGAATTAAATTTTTCGGGAACTGAAAAATTACTTACTTCCTTGAGAACAGCATATACTTCGTTTTTCCCTTATTTACCTCTAAACCCATTTTTGTTGCCGCTTCTGTCGAGAAATTGAACAGACTTTTGGAAGATAGTGCTTCTGGTGTTCACGGTGGAGTTTTACACTATCTTCTCAAGAACAATGTATAAGAAATCGCATGACAGTGCATAGCCTTGTTTGAATCCTTCTTTTACATCGAAAAATTCCGGCAGCTCGTTGCCAACCTTGATGGCACAGCGTGAGTTCTCCGTCGTCATTTTGCACGAACGAGCTTGGCAAAACTAGACATAGCTTTATACAGTTCGTCTCTGTACATGCTGTCATATGCGGCCTTAAAATCGATGAAAAGGTGGTAGGTATCGATAGATTTGGAGTTCATAGGTTTTTTCCACGATCTGCCGCAGAGTGAAGATTTGTTTGATTGTTGACTTTCCTGGTCTGAAGCCACATCGATAAGGACCAATCAGATTGTTGACGAAAGGCTTCAGACGTTCACATATTACGGCAGAGGATCTTGAAAGCAATGTTAAGTGGACTGATTCCTTTGTAGTTGGCGCAGTTTAGAGGATCTCCCTTCCTCTGGTTCGGGCAAACAATGTTGAGATTCCGTTCATGCATGCATTCTTCCGATCATGTCTTACATATGATTTGGTGCATGCTCCTATCTAGTGGTTTCGCTTTGGTGGCTGCGTGAAACCTAGCACATTAGAGGCGGCATCACTACTTGCTTTCTGGCAGTGTTGCCACTGGTTCTCGATACTTGCCACCAGCGTGGCATAGAACTGCTTAAGAAGTTACTTGACACTCGATCAGAGAAAGATCTGGCGATCTCTTGCAATTGTAGCCGTCCGACGTCAAATTTTCTTGCATTATTTCCGAGTTTACGGTATCGTGGCCTACGTTTCTACCTACGTGGAAACCTTCCCCGAGCATATCCCATTTCGAAAAAAGTTAGCCTTGCTATATAAGCCGGTTTATCAGGACCACCTCATCGAGGCTTCGGTGACATTGTGACCAGTCCAAAACAGAGAAGGTGCTGATGACTCTACGAAAAGTAAAGAAATAAGAAAACATTTAAAACTACATATTCTTATATCTTCTTTATCATTCCTGTAAATCTCAAAAGCAAAAACAACAAAAATTAAACCAGAATTATAAAAGCTTTTAAATGTTTCCCGCAAAGATTTTTTCCCATTTCTAAGTACAACTAATGTACTAATGAGAGTTCCTCTCCGAAGGCCGACAACCAGTAAATACTCTTTTCGCTGCGTTCTTTAAGTCCTTTTTGTTATCATATCCAAGCCGCAACATTCAATCTCATCATCATCATCATTTATGTAATACCTTTGTATGAAGCTAACACTCGACTTCTGTGAAAAAAAACCCTTCAAGTGTCTAGCTAGGTCCTTGAAAAAACCGGAAAATTAATTAAATTCCTTTCGGAAATCCATACTTTACTTTTAAATACATTACTTCCCCCAAAGGCGGTTGCTTTTTTAAAATGTTCTATTTGTGTGGTTTTCCTTTCTTCTCGTCTTTTTTTCTGTCGGGGTTTTTTAAGTCTGTTAGTTGGGTTTTCATTGAATCGCGTGCTGATTGTCGGCCTGGGCTAGTGGGTTTTTATTTCCTTTTTCCTCGAATCATTATCATCATCAGCATCAATTTAATGCAAAAGTCAAAAACCTAAGTGCTTTGTAAATGCCACTCGAAATGAAACGAGTGGACACAAGTTCAATTTGAAACTCATACCATTCGGACATAATAATTTGAATTGAAATCGCTCTCTATCTTTCAGCACAATCTAAATAATTCATCTTGTTCTCATTTCCAATTTCAGATACCAATACTTGGATCGAATGCTCTTCAACAAAAATGCTCAAGTCAGCCCTTCAGTAATTCATCAACGTTCCTAATTAAGATGGTATCAAATGTGGGACTTATTATCTCCGCATTGATTATCCTTGCAGCAACAATTTGGGGTAAGTTTTCATTCGAGTATATCCTGCATCATATCAACTTACGGTTTTCTCTCTGATACCACATACACTCTCACTTAAACAATGGTATGAAAGCTACGGAATATAATATGAATGGAGAGAGAATTTGAGTAGATTGCAGCATGCATTCAAGCATTTTTCAAGTTCCTTGTAGAACTCAAACTCCGGGACGCAATAATAATATAAGGAATGTCACTTGGTTCTGCTTGAATGCTGGAGCATGTTACATTCCAGGAATATTATCCTTTAAAGCCGAAACCATGCCAAATAATAATATATCCCATCAAGGTGAATTTCGCTAGTCATATTTTCTTTTGTTTCGAACTTACTTAGGTACTTACTTATGGTGGCACTACAGTCCACGTCGAACCAGGGACTCACCCAACAAACATCTCCAGCCAGCTCGGCCCCTAGCTAGCTGTCTCCAGTTTCGCACGCCAAGTTGGTTCAGGTCCACCTGTGTGCTCCACCTGAGTCGCGGTCTTCCTCTTCTGTGACGTCCTTCCGGGTTGGATTAGAATACTCTACGAGCCGGAGCATTATTTTCCATTCGCTCTACATGTCCCAACCATCTAACTCGTTGGACCTTAACTTTTCTGGCTAGGTCAGTGTCGCTGTACAGCTCGTACAGTTCTTGGTTGAATCTTCGTCTCCATTCTCCATTTATGCAGACAGGACCAAAAATCACTCGAAGAATTTTTCTCTCAAAGCAGCCAAAAGTCAGCTGTTGTCATGGTCCATGTCTCTGCACCATACATGAGGACCGGGATGATGAGGGTTTTGTAGAGTGTCACTTAAGTTGCTCGGGAGAGGACTTTACTACTCAATTGCCTTCTAAGTCCAAAGAAGCAGCGATTGGCAAGAGTGATTCTTCATTTGATTTCAGCGCTGGTGTTGTTGTCTGAGTTGATAGCGGATCCCAGGTAGACAAAGTCCTTAACTACCTCGAAGCTAAATCTGTCTATGTTGACGTTTGCTCCAAGACGTCGATGTTGGTAGTCTTTTCTTGTTGACAGCATTAACTTGGTCTTGTCCTCGTTGACCGCTAGACCCATCTTCCTGGCCTCCGTCTCAAGACTCACAAACGCTCCACTGACATCACGCTGTGTTCTTCCAATTATGTCAATGTCGTCTGCGTATCCTAGTAGCTGGACGAACTTTTGAAAGATTGTGCCTCTGGTATTGACGTTGGAGCTTTGCACAATCTTTTCAAGAATGATGTTGAAAAAATCTCATGACAACGCATCGCCTTGTCTAAAACCTTTTTTGACATCAAATGCGCCCGTTAGGTTTTTTTCCGACCATGATGGAACAGCGTGAGTTTTCCATTGTCATCTTACACAGACGGACGAGTTTTTCTGGGATGCCAAAACTAGACATTGCTCTTTATAATTGGTCTCTATAGACGCTGTCATACTCGGCCTTGAAATCGATGAAAAGGTGGTAGGTGTCGATTTGAAGTTCCTGGGTCTTCTCCAAGCTCTGCCGTAGGGTGAATATTTGATCGATGAGGGACTTTCCGGGTCTGAAGCCACACTGATAAGGACCTATCAGGTTGTTGACGAAGGGCTTCAAACGTTCACAAAGCACGGCAAACAAGATATTATAGGCGATGTTAAGGAGACTTATACCTCTGTAGTTGGTGCAGTTCAGGGGATCTCCTTTCTTGAGGATCGAGCATACGATGCTGAGGTTCCATTCATCGGGCATGCTTTCTTCCGACCAAATTTTGCAGATGGTGCATGCTCCTAACCAAATCATCTCCAGCTGCTTTGTAAAGTTCGGCGGCTAACCCGTCTGCTCCAGCGGCTTTGTTCGACTTAAGTTTAGAAATCGCTATCTTGACTTCGTCCATGTCGGGTGGGTGGAATTGTTGGCCTTCTGCACCCAAATTGTATTGCTGGCGAAGTTTTGCTCGTCATCGCCAATATACAGCTTGTCAAAGTGGTATTTCCATATCCTCAGCACTGACTGTGGTTTCACTACGATGTACCCATGATATAGTCTCTACAGGCTTCGGTTCGGGGTGTATAAGCCCTGGAGGTTTCTTTCACCTTTTTGTAAAACTTTCGAACCTCGTTCCTGTTGGGCCATCCCTCTATCTGCTCGATCGCGCGCTTCTCATGCTCCCTTTTTTCTTTTTGAGAAGTTTATGTTCCTCTCTACTTTTCTGCTCGTGTCCTTCCTTGCATTGCCGCTTTGTATGCCTCTTGTTTAGCTGCTTGTGCTCGCCGGCACTCATCGTCAAACCATAAACCCGCTGGTCCGGATGATATCCGAAAGAGGAGTTATTCCCCGCTGGCAAAACTATTGCCAAAACTTTCCCGCATCTATTGGGCTCGTTTCGAGTAGTTTGAAATCAGCATTTACCCAGGCAGTCTCAAATAAAGAGGAATCTTCTTTATCAATTGACCCTGCTTTCCAAGGTCATAGAAATGCTGATAAATTATCACCTTGAGAAATAGCTAGAAGAAAAAATAACTCCTTAATGACCGGCAGAACAGCTTTCCCAGCAATAGGGCAACTGGTTAATCTCACCTTACATCATTTCGGAGATAGTAAGATTCTTGCACTCGATATTTCAAAAGTTAGTATTTTAAATAGCTTGGAAACTTGCTCTTTTATCGAGAATGCGTGCTGGATGTATCGACAAGTCCCTTCATCGTTGAAACTTTCTTTCGAATCGTACCATGATACAAGCTCTGAAACTCTCTTCAAAATAGCTGGTGTGCCCCAGGGCTCTGTTTTGTCCCCGTTTAGTAGTCTAAGCTTTTCACATTAGTTCCTAGATCAAACCTCAAATTCATATTCTTTCTCTTCCGAAGTGGAACTGCAATTGCTGAATATAAGTTCAATAAACTCTGACTTAAACAACATTATGGGGACCAAAAAAACAACCTAAATTACCCTTTACCACTTTCCACATCTCAAAGTACCACATATGCGATTCTCTAAAAATGTCGCAGGGAGTGTAGGCTTCTTGAGACGATGCAAGTAATTCTTCTGATCTGGCTACTATGTAAGAGACCTATAAACATCCAAAGCTTGGGTATAAATCTCATATAGTCAAATAGCATTCCTCCTCTTAATGAATTCAGGGTTAATGCTGAAACTTCCGAGTCTACCCTCGAACTCCACGCACTGTTAGGTACAGATATTCGTTTATTAGCCATGCTACGCGCATTTTATCGCAGTCTGTCCTTAGCTGCTCTTATGTGAGCACCAAAAACAAAATTCAAAGTTAAAACAAATAATTATAATAATTAGGTATTATAATATCAAAAAGCATTAGTTATTCAAGCACTTATTGAAAATACTCTAGAACCCACGGTCCACTTACAACCACAACGAGAACTTTATTTGCCCCAATTTCGAATATTTAGTGTTCAAATGTGCAATGATCCTTAGTTTTAATATTTTTGTATTCCGCTCGGACTCGAGATTAATGTAATTTATTCAAAAATCTTAAAACAAAAAAAAGTGTTTGCTTGAGGACGTTACCAAGTCGACGACGCACAACGGCATCGAGAAACAAGGACGATAACTATGACTTTGGATAAACAGAATTCTACTGCAGTAGCAGCACAATTATTTATCCTTGGAAAACTGGTTTCGTTGTAAATTTAAACAAACTAGCGAAATTCACCGATATTTATAGTGATTCCCTGGTCGTCGTTGTAGTCGTCAGTTCATCTAAATAATATCAAACGACATACACACATATTTGCCCTTATTATTGCGCTGGCTGGCTGGAAGCGTGTTAGCTTTATGTATAGAACCTCCAGAACATAAACAAATAAGAAAATATCCACACAGGCACATATAACAATAAAGTCGCATATATAGGGTTCCTGTTTCATTTTATACCATCACTATTAATCCCTCCTACTGCAGCTTGCTGTCAGTTTCCTTAACCAGCTTAAGAAGAAAAAAGGATATAGAAAATATTTAGGAATCTTTTCGTATACGATATATCCAGAATATGCAACCGAAGCATAGAGCTACTGTAGTTCTAAGAGCGGCACTGCTGTCCTCCCATCTCGTCGAGCTACAAGGTTGATTAATTGTATTTTGTATTCTATTTTACAGTGCTTATAGTTTGTACACCACAACGAAGAGGCCCAAACTACGGCGGGGATATCAACTCTGAAGGTGAGTTTAATTAACAATTTCCATATCACATCCCAAGATATTCGCCTCAAAGTTTTGGCCACGGCTGGTTGGTTTTCCTTGCCTTGTCTATTTATTCAAGATCCAGAGCAAGTAAGGTGGGTGGTGGCGGTAGGTTGGTTGGTCTGGATTTTCTTAAGAAAAGAAGCAGTAACACGATGATGATGCCAAACGGGTGAGGCCAAGGGGTTCATCATGGAAGCCAAATTTCGTAAAACTGTGTCACTTATCTCTGTGATTAATTTCCTTCGGCGACACCCGTTCCACATTGCACACTATGAGGACTGCTCCTCCACCTTCTTTTTTGATGGCTGCAGAAGGAGATTAAATTTAAGTTCATTTAATATTTTGGACTCAGTCTCGTCGTTGGAGTCGTCGTCGGTACCATCGGCAGTTGTGAAATGCTATTAGAAACAACTTTAACGAGTCGAAGAAGTGTGTTCTTGGCCTATTGGGAGCGCCAGAGCTCCTCGAACCAAATGACACTTTCCCTCACCCAGCACCATCAGCAATGGAAAATTTTCTCCGTAATTTTGTCGAGTCAGGAGCTAAGTTTTGGTGAATAGGGTTACGAGACTGCTTCTGTTTTTCGTGTTTGTAAAGGTGATGATAGGTGGCTGCTATTTGCATTGTTCAACTGTCTGGGGTCGGTCGTTGGGCGGTTTTCTTTTTTTTTATTGGGGTGAAATGGGCGATGGGCAAAGGTGCAGAAGTTGTACCTTCTTTGATATGCTGAAACTCGAAATGAATACTAATTGGTACGGAGACAGATGAGAATGATTGATGAAGTTTTAAGCAAGAACTGAGGTGTTTACTTACACAGGAGTTTGACTCATTTTCCTTTTTTTTTTGTTCTTGTTTTTGTTGACAAGGACGACGCTTTGGTTTTTGGTTTCGGGTGGAATAAAAGTCCGATAAGGAATTTTAATCCAGCTGGTTTTCGGATGGGTAAGCTTTTAAGTCTGGAGTAGTTAGTATGAATTTGATTGTAAGTTAGAGATGAGGGTAGATATTGTAGTCTCTTAGATTTTACACAGGTTAGAAATCTTGATTTTGAGTTTAAATGTGACATTTTGATTTGAGTGTGAGAGAGAAGGACGATTTACAGCATGGAATTGATTTCAGGCTTCGCTTGTTACGGAAATTGGTTTTCGATAAATCTTCGAATATTGAAAATGTTGAAATTTAAATTGGATTATTTTAGGCAGGTTGTTAATTGTCAATGTAAGTTGGTAGGTATTGCAATTGCAGCATATTAATTTATGATCATACTTTTGAGATTAAGAATACCAAACCAGAAATGTCACTCTTGACGTTTTGAAATGAAGTATGAGTTATGCATTCTGTCCATTGGCGTAGTTTGGAATTCTTACATTTGACGAAGAGTGAAAAACTGATAGACAATCTACTTTTCGAACAAAACGTCAGACAAAATCTTGTAGACGATGATTAGAGTTGCTTGGTTCCCTCTCGTCGTTGACCAGTTTTGGGAAATGTTCTTCCATATCCTCAGCATCTTGCTTTATTCTGCTTGGAGTGCTCGGAAGCGGCTCAAGTTCATTGTTTGCACAGCAGCCGTGTGTTTGTATGCCTCTTGTTTTAAAACTCAAGAGCTTGCTGCACTCCTTGACGAACCAGGGTTTTTTATGATACTTGCAGGAATCGCATATTTGCTACCATAATGTCTCTCCCTGAAGCGAAGTTTGAAACCGTTGTAAGTCACGAAGTCGTACGGGATTTGTCCTTTGCTAGCGCATTGATCACTTGTATGTTATCTTCTCGAGGACTCGTTGTATGTGTAGCGATACTATTGCATGAACAAAATGGTATTTTTTTCAACTCAAAGCCCATGGCAGGGCTACTCACTCGGCCTTCCTCACTGTAAGTGTAGACTTTTGACCACAGCGTTCATCTTGCAAAATTCCAACATTTTTGGTTGTAAAAAAGGATAGGTATCGTTTTTTCAAGATGAAATAAATTTTCAAAGCTATAAATTTTATTAATTCTAAGAAAAATACAGGGTGTTCCAGAATTTAACTTCATTTGCACCCAAAAAGGAAAATATAGTATTTTGCATTTTGGAAAAAGATGCCACAGTGCGCCTGTTGTATGATTGGATTGAACATTTCTCTCTCCTTGCATTACTCAACAATTTAATGCTGTGTTCAGTACTAATAATGGGTTGAGGGTGAGGTTGAGGTAAGGCACCGAATGTTGACTCAACTCAACATTTTCGCTATGGAAAAATACACAAAAGAGCAAAGTTTGCAGATTATAAAAAATTTCTATTGAAATTCGAAGTCGGTGACCGCTACATAAAGAACGTCAACTCCCATTTTCGTTCGTTGTTCCCGCCCAAGTAGACAATAACATCTTAAGTGCAAAAATTTGAGTGTTAATATGAGTTGTATGATATTGCCGTGTCAGTGAGACAAAGGGTTGGTCGAAGTGTTGTTTATATACCTCTCGCTGCCGTTTAGACGTCCCACAGTGGCCCGTTTAGGCGAGGAACGTGGCAATAATCATTTTTCGCGTGATTTTATTTTGAAAAAGTAAAAATCACATTTTGTTTAGAATTGTTTAAAGTGTAAGAATCCAAAAACAAAAAAATTTTAGATGAACGGTTTGGATTGAGGAGCCGATCAAAGTCAGAAAATATTAAAAAAAAAAAAATATATATATTTTTTTGTTTTTTGTTGCACTTCAAACTTGAATATTAGAAAAACGGTGCAAGTAAATCCATTTATTTTTTTTTTGTTGAAAAGTTTGGCATTATTTTAATCAAATTTTGGAAAAAAAAACAAAAATGCATAGGGTAGAGTCGGCACCCTTCGACACCTTAACAGAAAATACACAAAATCACAGTTTATTTTTTTATTTTTTTCAAAAACTAATTTTTTTTAATTAAATTTATGATTTTATCAACATATTGGCGGACCCTTAGGTTTTTAAAAAAAATGTTTACTATTTTTTTTTTAATTTAAAAAAAAAAATAAAAAATTGTCGAATGTGCCCCAGGGTGGGGCACCTTCGACAATGCGTGGGGCACCTTCGACAGCAATGCACATTCTTGAATATTAATGCATCATAATGTTAGTTTTGTATATAAAAGTCATGATATAGTTTGCTATAAGAATTCAGTTCATTTTTAAATTATTTGTATTTAAAAAATAGTTTTAACAAAAAATAAATAAGTAGATACAAGGGTAGTCCTTTTTACGCAATATTTTGCCGCTGCTGAACTGTGTGATTCCACCTTATTGATGACATCTGTAAGTGCCTTTTTCATTGCATTTTTTTTATAAACTCGAACCACTTTCTTTAACAATCGAATAAATATTTTGAGGATTAACTAATTTTTGTGATGGATAAACATAGGAGACAGTCTGTCGGAGGTGCCCCAGACAAGAATGTCGAAGGTGCCCCACTTGATGTTATTTTACTTTTTTTTTTATTATTATTTCCTAAAGTAAGATTTATCAAATTAGCTTTAAAAATATAAATAAACACATAGTATTGTATATAAAAAACAATTTCACTGCTAGAAAAAATTTAAAACACGACTACGAAAATCTTAAGAACTTACCCTGAAAATTATAGCACGTGGTCCAAAAAAATGCTTTACATCCTAACTTGGCGGGATTTGAAGCCAGACTGCTGAAATTTTTGACATATGTTTGGCATGATTAAAGGCACATCCACAATTTTTTACAGAATTTTTAAAGGTCTACACACAGATATAATAGTGACTGTCGAAGGTGCCCCACTGTCGAAGGGTGCCGTCTCTACCCTATCTTTTTTTTAATGAAAAAAAAAATCACTTTTTGCACCTATTTTTGAATTTTAACTTGGCTCATATAAAAAACGTCAAAACCCGTCAAACCAAACTAAGTGAGGGATGAATGCCCACATATTCCTTAACATGTCCTCAAAAACTCAGCTGCGTAAAGTTGCATAAAGCCGAGTTATGGCAATTTAATTGGTTCAAGTCAGTGATTATTCTTTTTTTTTTAGTTTTTTTCATATGAAAAGAATATAATTAATCTTTTTGTCGCAACCTTTATTTTGGATTTTCATGACTTAATTTAGGTATATAAATAAGTGCAATGAGTGGAAAGCTAAAAAAAAATTTGGAAATCACGGAAGTATCGGCAAAAGTTAAGCTTCAGGACATCATGGATCGTACAGCAAAGAGGTTGTTACAAACCAAAACCGAGAATCAGCTTCTTGAACTACCAACAGATCTTACATTAAGGAGCAAATGGGGTTGCGATGGATCATCTTACCAAAGTGCGTACAAGCAAAAAATTAACTCAACAGGAAATGAATCGGACGAAAACATGTTTATGGCATCAGTTTGTTCCACTCAGGTTAAATTGCCCAAATGGTGAAATTTGGAGAAACCTTCGCCCATCATCATCTGTCGACCTATTCAATTTCAATATTCTAAGGAAACTGGCGATCTTATAAATATGACAGTCAACGATATCCGGAATCAAATATTAAATATTCAACCAACAGCTTATAAAGTGAATGAAGAAGTAACATTAATAGTTAAACACGAGTTCTTTTTAACTATGATTGATGGGAAAGTTTTAAATGAACTAACGGAAAATAGATCAACACGGTCATGTCCTATTTGCAAAAAAACTCAAAAGAAGTTTAATGCACAGGATGAAGGAGATATTACGGACGAACATAACTACGAGTATGGGATTTCTCCATTGCATGCTAGAATTAGGTGCATGGAATTCATTTTGAAACTTAGCTATACGATTGCTAAGGAAGGAGAGGATAGCTCTATTGGAATCAAAGAGTTAGAAAAAAAGAGGAAGCAGGATATTCAAAAGCGTTTCCATGAAGAACTTGGACTTGATAAACCTAAGCCTGGGTTTGGAAATACCAATGATGGCAATACTTCCAGGCGATTCTTTGAACAACCGGATGCAGCTGCCCGATTAACTGGAGTCAATGAAGAAATTATTAAAAGGCTTCATATAATACTTAATGTCTTAAACTGTCGAGAAAAAGTTAATACAGTAAAATTTGGGGAGTATACAAGAGAAAAAAAAGTGTTATTAAGACAACTTTATCCAGAAAAACAACTCACCCCTACTCTTCATAAAATTTTGGTTCATAGTCAAAATATTATGGAGTATCAGTCACTTCCACTTGGGGAATTATCAGAAGAAGCTCAGGAATGCAAAAATAAGGACTATCAAAATACATGCAAGGTTTCAAGAATTCGGCAAAATGAAGACCTGTTTACTATGCTAGCAATCTCATCAGATCCACTTATTTCTTCCAAAAGGCATGCTAGAAATCAAAAAGAACTGAAAGCACACTACTCCCCAGAAATGTTAGATCTATTAGATTCAACATTGAATTTAGATGATAGTTTTCAAGAAATAATAAAAGTAAATTATTAAGAATAAAACAAGATAAAAATCTAACGTTTATGCTTTATTTTTTTCCATATTCGTACTTTTAAAACACTTTTTTCTAATTTGAGGGTTGTTTTTTGATTGAAATATTGAAGTTATGGTAATTTTCAGTTAAATTGAAACACCCTGTTTGATTTTGAATGTAAATATTGATGGATTGATTGGTTGCATATCAAAAATTATAAAACTTAAAAACTTTAATTTAAAAAAAAAAAAAAAATTTCCTTTTATGACTATTCAAGTGTTATTTTTTTTTCTTTTTCCTGCTATACTAAAACTAATTGTTCTCTAATCATTCACAAAAACAAATTTTTCGCCATTATGGATATATTTTTAACAATTTTTATGACATTGAAAAAACTTCCAACTTTGGGACTTAATTCTGAAACACCCTGTGAACATATTTTGTTAAAATTTTCACGAAACATAGCTTTGGAAATTCCCTGCTAAATAAAAAAAAAATTGATCGTTTAGGAGCTATGATTTTTGCAAGGTAAAATGTGAAAACGGGCCACTGTGCGTCCCTAGCAAACAATCGAAATCAGTCAATTCCACCACATTATGGCATATTTTGATCGACCGATTCAAGCGACTCGACGTACATTCTCCGATTAGGATCTGGAAAAGATGCGCCAAGATGATGAATTTAATCGCATAATCTTCTTCAGTGACGAAGCTCATTTTTGGCTCAATGGTTTTCAAGCTGGCTATGGTTATTGGGCCATATTTTTCCTTCCGAATCGGAAGAAACATTTGATTTCAACAACTTCGTGTCACAAGCCACACAGCACACCTTTCAATCAATTTATTGAAGAGAAACTTTGATGAGCCTGGTTATCTCAAGAAATGGGTCAGTCGATTGGGTGCCTCGTTCGTTCGATTTAAAGCCTATAGAGATAGAATATTTTCTTTTGGGCTACGTTAAGTTTATGCCAACAATTCGACGAAGAGCTCAGTGCCAACATTGAACACGAAAATAGCGGCCGTTAAGACTAAAACGTGTGACCGAAATTTGTCGATTAGGCCGGTTGACGAATGGACACATGAACGAAGCCGAGATTCAGTCATAAATATCTCGATTGCATTTCAAAGCGATAATAAAGCTTCTGAAATATTGCAAATGGTTTACGTTTTATTAAAAAAAAAGTTGTCAGGTCCTTATTAGGTGTGTTTTTTTGCACGCGTATATACGCTTAAAATGAACAGTGTACAAAAAACGACAATTTTAGTGTTTTAGTAATTTTGGCATCACTTTTCAAATGCTGAGCTGTAATTGGTCAAATATTCTTTTGTAGTTTCATCTGTCAAAAAAACAAAAACTCGAGTTCAGGGGCGCATTTATTTTTGTTGGTGATCGTTAGGCGCTACACAATTTCTTGTGCTTTTTAACACTTGATCAAGTTGTTCATAGAATGCGCTTTCGAATACGACCCGAAAAAGGACAATAAATATGATGAATTAAGGATGAAAAATGAAGAAAATGTAACAAAAATAAAAAATAAAAAAATAAAAATCGTGCGTGTACACCTTGAACGTTAAAACACCATGTAGTACAAACACATAATTGAAATTGAAAAATAAAATTGATGCACAACCAATATAATCTTGATTCAATCATTTTTCGCCTGGCGCCCCTGAGATAACCCATTCAATTGCAGACCAGCCCTGTTGTAATACGTTTGTGAACAGAGAGTCAGAGAACACAAAAAATCTCCTGCTCAAAGAAGCAAACCAAGAGAATGGAAGATTGCACATACAAAAGGTCAACGTGAATTTGTTCTGTGTGTTAAATACACAGATCATTAATTTGTTTGTGTTTTGTGTAGTAAGAAAAACAACAAATAAAAAACAACAAAATCCTAGTTAAGAAACTCCTTCGGGAGTTCTATAAAAAAAATGCGAATGACCACCCCCCGAAGGGGTGGTCCCAACTATTCGACTTACAAGTAAAACACGAGAGTAATTTTCAACCGCACGCTTTATTGGTCTCCAAAAGACTAAAGACTAAAATTCACTTAAGGTATTTTTACTGCTCGTGCAATCGCGAAACCTCCAAGGTCAACCTTGATGAACTTCAACGACTGCAACTTGATCGCTTGATTTGATGAGCTTTGACGACTGCAACTCGATCGCTTGGGAATGGTTGAAACAGTTAATTCCCATAGCTTCCGAAACGCTTGCTCATCACTTTACCTGGCGACGCGTGTGTTAACTGCCCCCTCCTTTTAAATCTACGTCCCGTAGATCTTATCTTAACAGGACGAACCTGTAGTCGGGCCTAGAGGATTTATCTGAGGTAGGTTCATTGGCCGGTTAAATTTAAACCAGACATATAATATGACAAGCAGAAGTATAAACAGGATAACACCATCGGCAGTGGTAGATGAAATCGTCCTTTGGGCTAGGTCTTGTATGTGTTTAATGTTGCTTATTCCCATATCGTGGAGGTATTGTAGATCAATTTTTTGTTCCATTCTCGTTGTGTTGAACAGAACAGATGGTAAAGCTTGAAGTGAGGACGTTGTCCAACTTGTGAACGTTCTGTTGCCTATGCTTATAGTTTCATTATATAGCTGGATTACAAAAGTTCCGGAGACTGTCCTTGATTTGTCCTTACTCACTATGCTTCCATTATAGTTGGTCAGATATATCGTATCCTCTTTAATTAGTTCAACAACCTCAGCGGTGTTAGCCCTTACGGTACATGCAGCATGTCCACCCTTCAGGAGTCGAACAATACAGCCTTTTTCTTCCAGTCTTTCTAACATATTTTCCTCACAGACCGTCATGTTATCCATACTGAAACAGTTTGAGACGATTCCATATGTTTGCATATTGTTCACTAGCATTTTCGGAAATTTTAGATCAACCTGTTTGCCTGCAATTATCGATGCTCTGACGTGCAGTAGGTTGTATTCAACACCGCTAATTTTTGGCATAGTCAATACGTACAGGAGCAAAGAACCATTCGTGAAAACAGAGGGTTTTCCAAACTGTAGGGCTTCGATAACATTAGCATAAGGCAGGGTTTCAACCTCGTTAATGACTCTGTTGATCTCCTCTTGATCCAGGAGATTGGTGTTAACTATCCCATTTCGAGCCATCTGACATGCGCGAACAATTTCATTTATTTCCTCTTTGATTATTAGGATTTTGTTGATTATATCCTGTTCGTGAACAACTCTGTTATACGTGGAAATTTGATTGGCGGTGCTGTTTATAAGCCCGTTCACTTTCTGTGTAATTTCCTTTGATAGTTCTAAGACTCTTTCGTTGATTTTATATTGGACGTTATTATTCTCGATGATGTCTTCCTCGTTCTTCAATACCTTATCCCAGTCGGCTGCATCGGGGTTACCTGCCAGCCACTTCCAGGCAGATCCAATCCAATTAATTGACCTCTGTTTTCTGTCATGTTTCCCTCTGAGAGAAAGCATTCGATCACGAAGTTGGGCAAGGTGGTATTTCGCCAAGGATCTTTTGTCAGGTAAAGTGATCTCTGATTCCGCTGATTCCTCAATTCTCGCAAGCGATTTCTCCAAGATATCCAGGCGTATCATATGGACGAGTTTGAAATGGCCATCGATGATAAAGCCTCTTCCTTCTTTAATGGTAACTATTGGAGATTTATACTCAAAGATCGTCAACGCTTGCACGGCAGTGAAAAACAACAATCTAAGGAAAATTATAAGTTATGAGCTCGTACTTTTGATGATCGACTTAAATTAAAATTAAAGTTAAGTTTCCCTTAAAAGTATACAGTATTATGATTAAAATTTCTTTTCTTTCCTAATGGATTAAAATTAAAACGTATGATTGCAAAATTTTAAATTTTCCCTTAAAACTAAACAGTATTGTAATAAAAAATTAATTTTTTATGGAGTGAACGTGAGCAAAATGTATGAGGTATGAGCGTATGAGCCATCCTCCTCCTTTTTTTTCACAAGTTTTTAATATGGGTCTTATGGACCTTCCTGCCACTTGATGTGGTGATTGTAACATTATTGTTTCTAGCAACGGTTTCTTTTTTATATAAAGGTTTATTTTTTGGTTTTATACCCTTAGATGCTACATAAATTGTTTCGCCCTTCTTGTAAGTTTGGGGCTTAAATCTTTTTTTATTATTATACAAATTCGATTCCTTCTGTTTTCTTTGAATCTCATATTTAAGATCTTTATTGACTTTGGTGCGAAAATCAAGATAATTTTGGTAGTTAAATCTCTGTGTTCTTTCGAAAAATACATCACACGGCTTACGCTTTGTTACGGAGTGCACAGTGTTGTTGTACCGATCGACGGCTATATTAACGAGCTCTTTCAAACGCAAGTCTTTATACTCTTGTTTTATGCAACGGAAGATTTCTAAAATTGTTGAATGGAACCTTTCTACTTGGCCATTGACTTCTGATCTGTGTACCGGTGTATGGTACACTTCAATTCCTAACATTTTGACAAAATTCAATATAATTGGACTTAAGAAGCTACTCTCATTATCGGTGACTAACATCTCAGGGGCTGTGAAATAATGTAAAACTTTAATTATTTTGTCTCGCAAATGCAAGACAGACCTATTCTTAATGTGGAACAGTTTCCCAAACTTAGAAAATTTATCAATGCAACTAATGAATTTTTCGTTCTGAATTTCTATTATGTCTAAATGTAGAATCTGGCAAGGAAAGGAAGGAATTGGCGTTGGCTGAAATTCTGGACGTATGGGATGCCTATCGTACTTATTGGCATTACAGATCTCACAGGTTTTAGTAAATTTTTTAATGAGACTATTCATCCTTGGAAAGTAATATTTTTCGAGAAGTTGTTCTTTGTTTTCCCGAGGATTCCTATGAGCTCTTTTATGCTCTTTGAGAATCAACTCGCAAACTCTATTTTCATTTGCAACATCTTCCACCACTCTTTGAGTTATCCTTAGTTTATAACGGACAAAATTTTCTAAATATATTTCTTGTAACAGTGACAAGTGACTTTCTGGTATCTTGATGCCATTAATAACATTGGGGTTCAGTTTTTTCATTAACCAAGCTGTCAGAATTTCTTTATTTGGATCACTGATAGCGATATAATGACGAAAATACCCTGGATGAGGTTGTTCTTGAGCTTCTATGCCCTTACCTATCTTAATAATAATTTGATTTCGGAAAACATTGATCGGGGCTTCTACATGAGGAATCAAATCCGTGCTATCTTGTTCAGCACTGTGGGTAGTCGAACCGCTCGAGGATTGAGCTTCTTCTGCTGTTTCCGTGGTATCAACGTGTTCGGGTTCATTGGCATCAATAGTCGCGCTATCGCTGCTGGCGTGTCCTTCAGCAGTTTCGGTTGATTCGTTTTCGGTTAAAATACCACTTGATGCCGTTTCAGTGCCTTCTGAATCGGTTAAGTGATTGACCTCAGTTTTTAACCTGGATAGAGCGTCTGCGACTACATTGGATTTTCCTGGTTTGTAAATCATTTCGCAATTGTACTCTTCTATACGAGCTTTCCAGCGCTTCAGCTTAGCATTGTAGTTCTTATTCCCTAAAGAATAAGTCAGAGGCTGGTGATCTGTGTATACTCGAATCTTCCTGGCTCCATAAAGATATGAGCGCAACCTATCGAGTGCCCACACAATCGCTAACATTTCCCTTTCATTTGTGGCATATCCCTCCTCTGTTGGACTGAGAGATTTTGAAATATAAGCTATAGGGCGATCTTTACCCCATTCGCCCTGGGACAACACTGCCCCTATTGCAAGATTGGACGCATCTGTCGTTAGATTAAATGGCTTCTCAAAGTCCGGGAAGGCAAGCACTTCAGATGATGTAAGGAGGGTTTTCAAATCTTCAAAAGCCCTAAGGGCGTCTTGATCCAAACTAATAGGAACGCGTTTGGATTGATTTGCTTTTACTTGCGCGTTTTCCCCTCTGGTTAGCATGGTTAAAGGCTTTGCAACTTGAGCAAAGTCTCGTATAAATTTGCGGTAGTAGGATGCTAGTCCCAAAAAACTTTTTAGATCTTTAAGTGTCTCAGGTGGTGACAATGCCTGTATGGCAGAGACTTTACGTGCGTCAGGCTGAATGCCCTCTGGAGTTATGATGTATCCGAGAAATTCTACCTGCATCTTCATGAACTGGGTCTTCTCAAGGTTCACCTTAAGGTTCACATTTTCGAGTCGTTGGAATATGGTGTCGATATTCCGCAGATGTTCCTTTTCACTTCCACTGAAAATGATTATGTCATCGATGTAGACATAACAGATTCTGCCTATAAATTCCTTGAGAACGTCATCGATCATCCTTTGGAAGATCGCCGGAGCATTCTTGAGGCCGAATGGTAACCTTAAGAATTCATATTTCCCATTCATTGTTGAAAATGCAGTTTTCGGGATGTCACTGATTTTCATGGGAATTTGGTGAAATCCTGAGGTAAGATCCAAAGTAGTAAAGTACTTGGCCTTGCCAAGGCTTGCCAGTGTAGAGGTGATGTCCGGGATCGGATACGTGTCCGCAATTGTTATGCCGTTAAGGCGCTTATAGTCTATTACGACACGATATTGTTTTTCGCCAGATGGTTTAGGTTTCTTGGGCACAACCCATATAGGAGAATTATAGGGGCTTTTTGAGGGACGAATAGTTCCTTCCTCAAGCAACTTTTTAATCTCCTCCTCAACCACCTGTCTCATACATGCGGGATAAGGGTAAGATTTTGAATACACAGGCTCGGTAGTATTTGTTCTAATTTCGGCTCTCACGTCAGTTTTAATGACTTTTTGGGTGTCGATTGGATCGAAAATGGATTCGTACTTGGTGATGATTTCCTGAATTCTTATCTTGAGGTGCTCAGGGAGTTTTTCATCCAGAAGAGCGTTTACTTGGGCCGAAGGTCGTGCTTTAAGAGGTATAACAATGCCAGGAGTGAGGGTGAGAGTGTTTTCTTTACGATCTATAATCGCTTCTAGTTCTCTCAGCGTATCGTCGCCAATAATTCCATCGAAGGAATCCAGGCCAGGGAGGATGTAAAATGTTAAAATTGAATCGTTGCCCGCCTTTTCAAAGAATTTGCCAGAAACCTTCCTGCTAATAGTTATATTTCCGGCCGCGCAGCGTACTGAAAATGGTTTATCTAAATGTATACTATTTTTATCTAAGGATGAACTTATGAAATTTTTATTTGCACCCGTGTCTATGAGAAATTTCAAGGTGGTGCCCTCCTGTGTTAAGTACTCTATATATGGTACTCTGGACAGGCACCTGTCATAAAATTTAAAGTATCCTTTAAAGTATCCTCAACAACGTCTTCCCCATAATTTTCCCAGGCTTGCTGATAGTCATCGGTACCAGTATCTGCTCCCTGTTCACCGAATACTTCACTTTCATAAGCCTGCGGATATTCATCAACGTTTGTTCCGATAATGTTTCGGTGTTAAAAAGTCTTTGCTGTTTTTGGTTAAAGGGGCGATATCCCTCGGATTTCGCTGCTCTTTTAAAAGGGTTAGTACCTCCACCGCGATTGGCGTGATCAACTTGCCTATCACCACCACGAGGACGATTCATATAATCGACCTGTCTGCTTTGGACAGATCCTAGCTCCATTTTCTCATGTGGTTTCGGTGCCGTGGGCCTCGGCGGAGGGTTTCCATTCCTGTAATTCTGAGGAATACCAGACGGCGCACTTTTATAATTTTGAGAAGTATTAGAATGTAGAAGTTTAGGTCTAAAATTCTGGTTAATAGGGACGGTTATTGCATTAGGGATGTTTGCATTATGAATGACATTGGATCTGAAATTCAGATTCTGAACTTCTAAACACGCAGCGTAGGCCTCTGGTAAGGTCCTAGGCTTTTGGATGATGAGCATACGTGAGAGGTCGCCAGACAACCCACGTACGAAAACGTCTAAGGCACGATTCCTATAGGTTTCTATGAGTGCATTCACTGTCTCTGGAGAGTAGGTCTCCGTCTTGAGCTTGTTTATTATAAGGGAAAACTGGTGGTTAACCGTGGCATAAAATTCATCAATTTTCATGCCACGTTGTGTTAGTTGGCCGAGCTGGTGCTCTAAAGTTCGAATATCTCTCTTGTCTGCATAATGCAGAGAGAGGCATTTCTTTATAGCGTTCCAGTCATCTTCAAAAATGTTATAGGAAATGAGGGCAGTGTCCGCATTCCCACGGACTTTCTGCCTAATATGTTGCATAATAGCCCTGTAAATGGGCTTACCCCTTACTATCTTGAAATCACTCAAGATAGCTTCGACGTTGTGGATCCATGACACATATTGTGTCGGGTTTCCATCGAACACCTGGAGTTCCTTTACGTTATCCGGCAGCTTGCTTATGTCCCTCAAGTCAGCCTCCGTCTTTGGGCCGACCAAGGGTTGTTCGCCAATGCAAGCCCCAGTTTGCACCTGATTACCCGACTCCAGGGATTTCACTCTACCTTCTATATTACGTAGTTGCTCTAGAATTTGGTTGACCGCCCCGGTCATCTCAAAGACAGACTTTGTCAAATCTTCCATTTTGTAAGGTAACACTTGCAAAGATTAATAATAATAAAAAATCTTACCTTGTGATTTTAAATTTTGGGACTTTAAAATTTTTAATAATTTCCTTTTGTATAACGACCAAAATCCTGACCGTATTCAACCACCAAAATCTTGATTTTCACAATAACTTTCGTTTTATTTCTTATTCACAATTACTTCTTTCTTTCATATAATTACTTGATTTTATACTTTTTTTCATATAATTATTTATTTCACAATAATTTTATTTCTAATTACTCGATTTCACACTCCTTTTTTTCTCATATACTTATTCGATTTTATTAATTTTTTATTAATTTCACAATAATTTTATTTCTTATTCACAATAACCTCCTTTTTCCATATAATCATTCGATTTAATTTATCTCACAATTCGTATTAATAACTTTGAATCTTATTAAAACACAATTTCCTGTTGCAATGAACACTTACAATAACTTCATATTAATAACCTTGAAGTCTTCGATTTCTCACAATAATTTTATTTCTTCTTTAATTTGCCTTTTTTGTTTTTAAATTGTCTGTACTGTATTTTGAAATCTGAAAAAACGCGTGTGGCTGTTACAATGCTGAACCGGTGTGTAAGGGGAAGCCGTGTTTGTCCCGTTTGGTCCAGAAGTATGGACCTACT
This sequence comes from Sphaerophoria taeniata, assembly GCA_943590905.1. Classification (NCBI taxonomy): domain Eukaryota; kingdom Metazoa; phylum Arthropoda; class Insecta; order Diptera; family Syrphidae; genus Sphaerophoria; species Sphaerophoria taeniata. The sequence continues at coordinate 46,281,584 of OX016540.1, read as the reverse complement.
ATTGGCACGGACATCACCACCTCTTCATCCTTAAGCCCTTTATGATGTCCATATGTTCCCATGTGAATATGGATTAATTGGCGCAAGGAATCAAAGTGACCAACTGTGTTCCCATGTTAACAGTGGCGTTCACTCCAAGAATGGAGCGTATTGATCCTTGCACCGATCACAAGGCGATAAGGATAAAGGACACCCGGTCCCTGCTCGGGCGCCAGTTAAGAAACTCCTTCGGGAGTTCTATAAAAAAAATGCGAATGACCACCCCCCGAAGGGGTGGTCCCAACTATTCGACTTACAAGTAAAACACGAGAGTAATTTTCAACCGCACGCTTTATTGGTCTCCAAAAGACTAAAGACTAAAATTCACTTAAGGTATTTTTACTGCTCGTGCAATCGCGAAACCTCCAAGGTCAACCTTGATGAACTTCAACGACTGCAACTTGATCGCTTGATTTGATGAGCTTTGACGACTGCAACTCGATCGCTTGGGAATGGTTGAAACAGTTAATTCCCATAGCTTCCGAAACGCTTGCTCATCACTTTACCTGGCGACGCGTGTGTTAACTTCCTAGCTTGCTCGGATCTGTATGTAAAATGGAATGAATTTCGAAATGAAGTTTTGAAAATTCATCGCAGAGAGTGAAAAAGATATATGGAAGCACTGTTTTTATATCCGCTTATTTCATTAGCGTGGATAATTATCGCCGCTTACTAAGCGGATATAGAAATGTGTTGTTGGTGTTGCATTTTGCATGTAAATATTTTTTTAAGCGTATATACGCGTGCAAAAAAACACGCCTATTATCATAGATACTGAGTTGTATAAATTTTAACAACCGCGGAACATTGATTTTACTAAAGTCCCAAGTCAAGCTCAAGGGTCTTTCACTTTTCGGAATCGAATGTTAAACTAAATAAAACACAACGATATATTTTCAATGAATATTTTATTTCATTACTAGCAGTTGCCCGCGACTTCGTCCGCCTCTCCCTCGTCCACCGGCCAGAGTATCATCTCGACTTGTGCATCATGCGCGCGTGGGAATTTTGTTCGGAAGTTATTGTAAAATTGCATTGCAGTCAATTCTCTTGAACTTGAAAAATTTGAGCATTTTTTATGATTCCCTTCAGTTGTTCATACTTAAAGCATTCCCTTGGGTGAACTCTCCCTAATTCTAATATCTCTCTTACTTCTGCATCGTTTTTTTCGTTAAGTAAATTTTTTTTTTTTTTTAAACTGAGCATATTTTTTAGTTAAGAAGTACATAAAATGATATGGTTTAAACACAATAATCTGCACAAATAGTGCAATCAATCACATTCACAAATCAATTGAACTCTCAAAATTCTAATTTGAGCAGTTATTAGGCCAGTTCCACCTAACAACATCTCACTGAGATCTCAATGTCACCTTGACTGAGGCAAAATCATTTGGTGCCTTGGTGGAACATAATTCTCAGTTATCATTGAGATTTAATGGTTACCTTACTAATTGTTGCTGCACATATGTCAGCCACGTCAAATAGCTGAGTGAGAAATCGAATCCAAAATAATTTCATCTCAGAGATCTCAGAAAAAAATCTCAGTTCTCACATTTCCACAGATCAGATTCTTCGCTGCTATTGGTCGCAGCTTAATTTTAAGTAGAATAAAGCCTAAAGCAGTTGCCCGTAGCTTAGTTGGTAAGTGCGTTGGCTGCTAAGCAGAACGTCGTTGGTTCGAGTCCTACTCAGGCCAAGTTTTTATTTCATCTTTCACGGGTACTGCCTCTTGCGAAGACCTGACAAATCTTCCAAGAGTATCAATCTGTAATGAAAAAATGCTTCTCAACTTTGCCGTTCGGAATCGACCGGCGTTAAATTGTAGGTCCCCTCAATTCTTCACACGCACTCAGAGAATTGTTGATTAGAGTAAGCCACTTAGGCGTTGGCTCTTCAAGAGCTGTCGCGCCACTCTATTTATTTATTTTATTTTAAAGCCTTCATCGATTAATGGACTATCCAACACAAAAAGAATTTTACAATTCGAAATAGTAGTTCCTGAGATTACCGCGTTCAAACGAACAAACTCTTCAGCTTTATATTGTATTAAATTGTATTGTTTGCCGTTTTTTCCACATTTTACACAAATTCTTCGCTGCTATTGGTCACAGCTTAATGTTAAGTAGCCTAATGTCTAAGTCGATTAAGGCCCCATCCAACACAAAAAGAATTATACCATTCGAACCAGTAGTTCCTGAGATTACCGCGTTCAAACAAACAAACTCTTCAGCTTTATATATTAGTGTAGATAAAGCGTGGACTTTGCCATTAAGTGTGAAAGACCAAATCATTCAAATGGCTGTTTCAGAAGTTTTCGCAGCATGCGATTCTTTTGAGGTAATTTTTAACAATTTTTTCCCCCTATCAGGCGGTATCTCGGCTGAAACTTGAGTAATGTTGGTTTTTAATGCGTCTAGAGTTTTGGGACTATTCGCGTAAACACTTTTTGCGTAGCTCCACAGAAAAAAATCTAACGGTGTCAAATCGCATTACCTCGGTGGCCAATTGACTTGTCAAAATAACGTAAGCAGGAAAGTTTTCACGCAATAAAGCTATAATTGGTCGTTTGTATGGCTTGTTGCGCCTCGTTGGAACTATATCGTCCAAATCATGATCTTCAATCGCCGGACAAAAAAAAAATCGGCTATCACTTGACCATATCGCTCAATTTCTACAAACGCCGATGAATTCGGATCATCAGTATCACTTGTGCTTGTAGCAGCAATATTTTCGATTAAACGTGTAAAACGATGTTGCATAGGACTTGCGACATCAGTAACGCTTCCACTTTCTTGGAATTTCTTCGCGTAATTCGTGAAAAGTGGCTACGTTTGAACTACCACTTTTTTAGTTCTTTTATACTTTATGATGGTGTAAACATAAACAAGTTTGGTCCAGTTGGAAACAGTTCTGTCTTAGTGAGAGTTCGATTAGAAAAAGTCCACTGTAGTCTATTTATAAAGCTAAGTATACACGATTGGAAGATCTTCCAATATTGGTCAATTTTCCGATACAAATTTTCTCCAATTTTTTATCAATCACGTAAACACCCAATTTTTTTTGGTCAAAAGTGACAGAAGAAAAATTGGCAACCAATTTTCTTCCAATTTTCTATCAAAAAATTCGCCGACTTCTTCCAATCGTGTGAACCCGTCTAAACACACAATTTTTCTAATTTTCAAACCATTGGACGATTGGTGACAAATTGGTTATTGGATGAAGTGCTTGCCAACGATATCGTCCAATTTTAAATTGCCAGACAATTTTTCAGTTGTAGCTCAGAAGAATTGAAAAAGTACATATTTATTTTTGTAAACAACCGGGCGATGTTTCTAAGATGCAGGTTCCTAAGAACACAGTTTGGCTTAACGTTGGTTTCGGACGTCATTGGGATGGCCGTCAACGAATGTTAGACCAAATGGGCCAGGGAACAAGCCCATGTTGTTCTTAGAAAGAAAAGCTAAGTTCTGCAGTGGACCGAATCAACATAATCTTTAGCTGTTAAGTTTGTTGCTTTGGCTTTTTATTAATTTTTAAAGTGGTGTAAGATCGGTATTTTCTTTAAGAATTGGGCGGAAAAGACACAACATGTTTTCCAACAAATACAACAGGGAGAAAACGACCCGTAAGTTTTGCATTTTGAACACCTTAATCTTCATTGGAGGAAAAACATGACGTAAGACAAATATCGGTAGATTTGATGGAAAAAATATACACAGACAATACCAAATTAAATTTTTGAAGAGTATGTTGCATCCGAGTTAAATTCAATTCCAAAGAAATTATGTTAGGTCTGGACTTAACATTTTATTTATTTGCATTATTCATTTAAATATTATTTTTATCATTAATCATCTTTTTCGAAATAGTATGATTTCAATTCTTCTTGTATACCTATCCTTGTCTTCAAATTGCGTTTGGCTCTTTTTTCTTTCTTTTTTTTTATTTTATTTCCTTTCTACGAACTTGACAAGTGTCTTCTACACGCTTATTTCCTTTTTTGCTTTGTTTTTTAAATTTTTGACTTTAAAATTTTAAAATTTTTGATTTTAAAATTTTGCATTTTTTCTTTTTTTACTTTTTGTAAAATTTTAAATTATTTTGTTTTTCCATTTTGCACCTGCTTGCATTAAGCAGTCCATAACTCTTATCTTCCTGATATTCGTATCGCCATCACTTTTTTTTATTTTATTTATTACAAATAATTTCTATTAAATGCCGATACGACTAGCAACCGTAATTGCAATCGTACTCGGTGAAAATGGACCCCAGCGCGTGCGGTATCTGGGGGGGGGGGGGGGATAATTAATTCATATTTTCTATCATTTTTCAAGAAAATTGTCTTCCAATGAGTCTACCAGTTTTTTGTTCTCTTTAGTCTTCCAATCGATTAAATAGGCAATTTTTAACTGGATGAAAAAAAAATTGTCGACAATTGACAGTCAATTTTCTTCCAATAAATTGATTAGTTTTTGGATAAAATTTTTCAACCGTATAAACAGAAAATTTTCATTTGATAGAAAATTGGCAATTGAAAGCTCATTGGTTGCTGTTGGAAGACATTTGACATTACGGCCAATATTGGAAGATCTTCCAATCGTTTATACTTAGCTTAAATCTTAAAAAAAGTAACGAACAGTATTGAAAATAAATAAATAGATTGGCGCGACAGCTCTTGAAGAGCCAAGGCCTAAATGGGCCTACCCTCATCAACAATTCTCTGATTGCGTGTGAAGAATTGAGGAGACCTACAGTTCAACGCCGCACAGTGGCCCGTTTCGGCTTTTTTGGTTCCAAAAATCATAGCTCCTAAACGAGTTGAGATATTTCCACAATTTTTTTTTATTTTGAAGGTTACACCCAACGCTATGAAATTGGTGAATTTCAAAATAAAAACATTACAGGGTGTTTCGGAAATAGCTGTCAAAAAGCTTAGTTATATTAAGTGAGATAAAAATGATTAAATGTGAATTAAACAAACAAGAAAATTCATTTTCTGGCGTAAAACAAAAGGAATTGACGTTTAACAGTAGCGCAAAAAGTAAAACACCGATTTTAGAGGAACAGTGGCGAAAAAAGTTTTTTTAATTTTTTTTTTTTTTTTGTAAATTGACATTAGAATAATAATAAATAACAAATTGAACAGCAAATTATACAATAAAAACAGTTGAAATGTACGTATAAACATTAGATTTCTTGAAAACTATCATCTTGGTCCGTGGTAATATTCAATAAACTCAACATTTCCGGAGAATAAAGTGCTTTCATATCGTTTTGGGTCCTTACGTGCCTCAGAGAAGAAATAAGCGGATCAGATGAGGCTGCAAGCATGTTGCATAAGTCTTCATTCTGCCTTATTCTCGAAACTTTGCAGGTATTTTGATATCTATACCTTTTGTAGTCCTTATTTTTGGATTCCTGGGCTTCTTCAGATAATTCTCCTAGGGGAAGTGATTGATACTCTATAATATCTTGACTGTGAGCCAAAATTTTGTGAAGAGTAGGTGTCAGTTGTTTTTCAGGATACTTTTGAGTCAACAGAGCTGCTGTTGCTTTAGTATACTCCCCAAATTTAACTGCGTTCACAACTTCCCTGCAGTTCAAAACATCAAGTATTATTTTCAGCCTGGAAATAACCTCTATGTTTACTCCAGTTATTTGAGCTGTTATCTCCGATTGCTCGAAAAATCTTCTCGAAGTGTTTCCATCATTAGTATTTCCGAATCCCTGCTTTGGTTTGTCTACATCGAGTCCAAGCTGATCACGGAAACACGTTTGTATCCTTTCCTTTCTTCTTTTTTGTGCTTCTTTGATCCCAATCGATTCACCGAAATCCTCTCCATCCTGTCGAAGTGTATATGCAAGTTTTAATATAAATTCCATGCATCTGATTCTACCATGCAGTGGAGATATTCCATATTGGTAGTTATGTTCGTCAATGTTTGCATTGGATTCATCTTGGCTATTGAAACTTTTTTGTGTCCTTTTGCATATTGGGCATGACCGCGTTGATTTTGTTTCTGTAAGTTCATTTAAAACTTTTCCGTCAATCTAAAATTTTATGACATCGAGCAATAAAAATAAACATTTAATCCGATTAAAAATTAATACCTACATAAATAATCACTGAACATTTAATCTCCTTAAGTCAAAAGTAACTGCTAATATTTTATTATGGATATAATATAAACCCTTCAATTTAATTTTTTTATTGCCTCCGATTTATGTAATATTTATGACATATCGTATTTTAAAATATTTCCGTCATCAAAAACAAAATTGTGGTGAATTCATTCCCCATTTCAGATAATTTTTTGAATTTGAAAAAAAAAATTTTTTGTTCGAAAATTCTGGAACACCCTGCAAATGTAATAAATTTAAAACTCATCATATTGTTAGCCGTGAACATTTTCTTCGAATTAAAAAAAAAATTGTGGTGATATCTCAACTAGTTCAAAAGTTACAGTATTAAACATTTTATTAATTTGCCATTGAAAACCCAGAAAATTGAAAAAAGTGCCTGCCATCGATTAATAAAATCGCTCTAGCTCAGTTGGGCGCAAGTTGGCGCAAATTATTTCTTCAGGATTATATTAAGAAATACTTCAGCTTTCATTATGCGTTGAGTTTTGCTTAATGCTTTTTGAAGCTTTTTTTTCCATGCAATGTAAAGTCAGAAAAAGGTACAAAAAGTGGTGTCCAAAAAAAAAAATATATATATAGACATTTTTTTTTTTTTTGTAATATTTTTTCCAAACATATATTTTACCGTATTTGTTAATTTCAGAAAGAAAAAACAAAAATTCTTTCCCCACGTTCGTAATATAGCTTCTCAAAGTCAAGAAAAAGAAAAAAAAATTGTTTGTTATTAAAACTGAAAAAAAGTTCAACTTTGACCCCCTCTCAAAACCAAACCGTTGGGAAAATTAAAAAAAAACTTCGGTTTCAAGAACTTCAAATATTTGTTAATTCAGCGAAACAACAAATTTTGAATTCTGGAACAACGAAAAAAATGAATTTTGGAATGACTTTAGCCTAAACGGGCCACTGTGCGCCGATTCCGAACAGCAAAGTTTAGAATCATTTTTTTCATGACAGATTGATACTCTTAGAAGTTTGTCAGTTCTTCGTAAGAGGTAGTACCCGTGAAAGATGAAATAAAAACTTTTATGGGCACGGGTAGGATTTATTAAAACTAACATTAATTATGGCTTACCTATCGTGGAAAAAGCTTCTTATCCAATATGGGTGTTATTTGTTCGTCTTCATTAGGTTAATTTTAATTTTTGTGTTTTTCTTTTTTTTTTTTTTTTGCTTAAACCGATGGTGGTCCCTATCGACAGGCGTAAAGATATATTCTTTAAGCTTAAATGTATGGTTTTGTTAAAAGAACGTTAACCTTTTCCTCATTATATTCATTTTTCTGTTCAATTTTGGTCAGAAAAGAAAACTCAATTTGCCATACAAAAAAACAAAAAATGGAAAATATTCTGTATTAATGCTTTTCAACATATTATCTCGGACAAAAAAAAGAAAAACACATTCCGTTAAAATAGTCCAATAAAATATTTTCGATCATCGGTTATCGACAGTTAATTTCCATACAATAAAGTATGCCAGCGTGCAAGCCACCGGAAAAGAATTTCCGCATCCCAGAAAAAAAAGTAGAGAAAGAGCAGTGCTGTGCATGCGTTTCCATTGAAAAGACTATTCATAAAACTACCAACATAAAATCCATAAATACAATCAAAATATATGTATATAACCGCATCACTGATTTTTTCCGCTGCCACCTACATATAAGATTAATTTAACCTCATTAATGTTGATTCGTTGATTCTTTTCCAAATATGAGTGTGCATAAGTTTGTGTTTTGCATTTATTAACAGCTTTTCCTTGTTGCTTTCCATATTGTTTAAAATTTTTATTATTCCACCTTGGGCGGTGATATCTTCTTTTCGTAAACGAACAGTAATACATATTGCAGCACGCAATGGTCGTTATTAAACGACGAATTGACGTTACTAGGCTTTTATTATTTATTTGAGGTTTTGTATTAATTTTTTGCTTTTAATATGCCATTCTCTCGTCTCGGAATTTGACGCTGACCACAATTTCCATCATCGACATTAAAAGCACGGCTTCAAGTCTTATCTGTTTAATCCAGAATTTTAATCTTGATAACAACAGCGCATTGTCCATCACCACATCGGCCGACAGGCCTGTTGTCTCCTTATTAATTGTCGAGCATTTAAAATAATTGAATGAAATTAATTTCGCCTGAATAATTTCATAAAATTAACTTTGGTGTTTCATTTTCAGTGTTTTCAACTTCGGCAAAGCAAAATCCGAATTGCAGCAGCCGCAACGTCAGCGCCACCGGCTCTGGGGGCAGTCCGGCAGGAGCCTTCAGGACAGACAAGATTTATCCCAATTTGTCGTCGTACTATGGTAAATAAATTTCATGCTCATGTAATTAACGTAGGTAAATCGCTGGCTGTTCCCTCTTTTAATATTTTCTTATGTCTTATTTTTGTGCATTGCTTGTGCTTGTCGTCCTCGTTATGATGTATTGTTTTTTATGTTTATCAATTTATTTAATTTTCTTTCTCGCTTGCAGGTGGCAGTCCTCAAGGTTTATCGCCTGGAAATGAATCACCGGTTTATGGAGACACAACTTTGATATCGCCACAGAAACGAATAAATCGACGTTATATATAAAGCAGGACGTGGACGCTGTTGTTCGACTTATGAGTTGGCATCTAAATGATTATAATACAAACAATCTCTTCTCGGGGAATAGGGATGGTTGTTGTTGCCGATGCGGGGGGCCTTCAAGACAACAAAAAATAAATTCCCTCGGAGAATCGGAGAATATTTTCTGTAAATATTTTATGATAAATTTTGTGTTCTGTTCTTAATTTAAATTTAGTTTTTTTTTTTTGTATTCTCAATATTTTTGTTTGTTTTATTTAATTTTTTTTCTCTACGAACTGTTTTCATTGCATTGTAGATTGAATTATTTATAAGCTCTTTACTTTCGTTCCGTTCGTTGAATGTGTCTTAAAATAAGAACTTAGTATAGATAGGAATATTTTGTTTAAGTTCTTATAAGAATGTATGAATAAAAAAAAGAAAACAACAAGATCCTTTGACTGAAATAAAAAACAATTCAAAAACACCTAAAGGACTTTTGACAGTTGATTAATTTGAAGATAAAGAATGTCCTACTTCCATCGATGTTAACTTTATGGTCGCAAAGGTGAGTTAATCTGTGGAAGGATGATAAAATAAGATGACGAAAATGCGCCAGACATTGTTCTTCAATAATTTTTTTTTTTTGAAAAAAGCGTTATAAAAATTGACTACCTACGCTTTTTTTTAACTCTTAATAACTTTTAACCTACTGGATCGATTTAGATGAAATTTGGTAGTAAGATAGACTAGAACCTGTGGAAGGGCATACGGTATTTTTTAACGCAATAAAAGTTGTCACAAGGGGTTGAAATGTTAGGTCAAAGTTTGTATGGAGGTCGATTATGTTAGAAGTTTAAAACTTATTTGTATGGCTTTTGACTAAACATAAATAAGTAAAGCATTCAAATTTAAAAAAAAAATTAACCGAGGGGGGGGGGGTGAAAAAAGGGGATAAAAGTTTTAGTGCCATTTCGAATCTATTTTATTGAACAGAGATTTCAACGTAGATTGTGAAATTTTCACACATGATACAGAATTTCATGCTCTTCAATTTATTGTACTTTAATTATAACGGTAACTATTAACGGCCAATTAAGACATTTTCACATAAATTGGTATATAAGTTTTAATCCTATAGACTGGTTGTTGAAATTTCCATAAGTCTAACCTACTTGAAATAACGGTGATTTTGATACCTCATTTGTAAGGATACGTCTAGCACAAGCCTCACAATCTCGATTTTAAAATAAATATTATTGCACACAAACGACCTGCTTGGTTCGTACAAAATGACACATCACCTGTGGGAGAATCCCGCTATGGCCAAAATTTGATCGTTGTTTTTCGATTAAAAGCATCCTAGCGTGCGTTCTAATAATCGGATCTTCAAGATTAAGATCTCTTAAGAAGCACAAGGCTTCAGGCTTTAATTCAGAATTAGAATTTATCAACATTCAATTCCATTTTGTATGCAATAATGCACGATAAATGTGGACCCATTTGAATTTTCATCATTAATTAATGAAAAGTTGATAATGTAACTGTTCTCAAAATGTAATGATGCAGTTTTGTAGATTTTTTTCATTATTTACAAAAATGTTTGTAGAAGTAAGTACATTGATTCATTAAAAAATACGTAAGAACGTTTTAAACAAAGTTGTTGACATTCATATTGCTTACCATAAGTATTTAAGTATAATATATTTTATCAAATTATTGTGAATAGATGTATGAATATATGAATTCAATCCTTTGCGTATTATATATTTTAAGGTAATCAAATCATTCTTATTGAGTGAACTCCAGTCGCGCGTCGGAGCTGACACGCACAATTTTTTTTTGTTTCTTGTTGTATTTCTTCATATTTTGATTTTGACATTGATAACGGACGAGAAGAAAGGACTAAATTGCAATGAAGACTTATGTCTTTGTCAAATTCCGTTAAGGTTACGTTTGGCATTGCAGCACGAGACAATGTATCAGCGACATACATGTACTTTCCGGGTTTAAAAATAACTTAAATCATAGGCTAAGAGTCCTAGCATAAATCGCTGTAACCGAGCTGGGACTTTGTACAATGCCTTATCGAAAAGCTAAACCAAGGGTTTATGGTCTGTCTCAACTAAGACTGACTTGCCAAATACGAAAGCGTGAAATTTAGTACATCCGAATAAAATCGCGAAAAGCTCTTTCTCGATTTGAGCATATTTTTGTTGAGACGTTGTAAGTGTAGCTGAGGCGTATGCAATAGGATTTCCATCATGAGAAATTACAGCCCCAACTGCATTTTGCGACGCGTCAACTGAAAGTGTCAATGGTTTATTGACATCAAAATAAGTAAGGACTGGTGTGTTGGAAATCAACTCTTTTAGTTTTTTAAATTCGTTTTCATGGTCATCGGACCAATGCCATTCTACATCTTTCTTTAAAAGATTACGCAAATTAACATTGTGGGCAGACATTCCCTTGACAAATGTACCTAAATAATTAACCATACCCAGGAAGCGTTATAACTCCGTCTTGGACTTTGGCCTGGGTATAGCACATATCGCTTCAACTTTGGATGGATCGGGACGAACACCATCATGACTAAATAAATGACCGATAAAAGTTACTTCATTTTGAAAAAATTTTGACTTTGACGGATTAAACTTTAAACCTATATCCCTGGCTCTAAGAAAAACTAACTTCAATACTTTGTCATGCTCTTCTTTGGTCTTAGTATGAATCAAAAAATCATCAATATAAATTTCTAGGTTTGGGATATCACTGAAATGTTTAACCATTTCACAATGAAAAATTTCTGGCGCTGCATTTATACCAAAAGGTAGGTGCAAAAAACGACGACGGCCAAAAGACGTATGAAAAGTGCACAACATTGAAGATTCTTCGTCTAACTGAATCATCCAAAAACCCGAGTTTGCATCCAGAACGGAAAAATATTTTGAACCACTCAATTGAGCTTTAAAATCTTCCACATTCGGAAATTGAAAATGTGGGCGAAGAATCGCTTTGTTTAAGTTGCGCGGATCAAGACACAAACGTAAATTCCCATTGGATTTTTTAACCAAAACAATAGAGTTAACCCACGGAGTAGGCTCTTTAACTTCTGTTATGACATTAAGATTTTCTAACCTTTCGAGCTCTTTTTTAAAATCCGACATTAACGCGAATGGTATTTTACGAGGGCTGTCGACTACCGGAGTGACATCACATTTAACTTTAAAATGGCACTTTTCTTTCAAACAACCTAAACCTTCAAAGACATCTTTAAAATCTTTTACAAAATTTGGCAAATTATGAATATCTTTTTCATCATTTTTAGAACACATTGCATTCACATTTAAATTAAATTCGTCATTTTTCTTAATTAAATTCATTTCTAGACACGTTTTAAGACCTATAAGACACTTGCAATCAGGATCGAACTCAAGCACATTTTTAACCCCCCATAACTTTTGAACCCATAGAGTTAGAAGCTTCAAATTTGAATTACGTATTAACTTCATGGACACAAAGGCCCTGCGAAAAACATAATTTTGTAGAACCACTACTTCCTGAGATATTGAACAGTAAAAATTTCAAAAACCGTAATTGACTGACTGACTGACTGACTGTTCATCAAAATTATGAAGCACTTCTAACAATAGCAGAATCTTGAAATTTGGTACAATGGTAGGTTTTCGGGTGTATACAAAGGAAAAAATCGAAAATTTCAATTTGCTTATTCAGGGGGTGTGGTATCCGCCCACTTTCTAAAACTGGTCGTAGGATCTTGAAATTTGGAATTCTTTCAAGGTTTCGGTTGAATAACATGACAAAATGAGAAAAAAAATTTATTTCCGTTTAGGGGCGTGGTATCCGCCCACTTTCTTAAAATGGTCGAAAACGTTTCAAATCGAAATTCTGATAGGGTTTCGGTTGAGTATAAGAGAAAATATATGTATAAAAATGCAGTTTCATTAAAGGGGCGTGGCTGCCGCCCACTTTCTTAAAATGGTCATATGATGTTGAAATTTAGAATTCTGGTTTGTTTGACTTCATAAAACTCCATGAGTAACTTTCTTTAGTGGTGGGGGTGAAATCATGGATTTTGGCGATTTAGAAAGGAAACACGGTTTCCAAGTAAATATTGTGAGAATTTGAAGTGAACGTGCTGATCTACACCTTCTCGTGGGGCCTCCGAGAGGTTCTTGTCAATTTATTGGCTTGAACTTGCGAACGTAGACAGCTTTAGTCTAATGGAATTGGCGAATTGAAGCAGGAAGTACAATGAAGATTAATACGATCCTTAACAGATACTATGTGACCCATAGCATAGTAAAGGAGGAAAATACGATTAACGAGTACCGAATGTGGATAAACGCCAAGGAAGTTAGACAAAATGTTGGGTGTGTCCCTTGATTGGCTGGTTCATCCCTTCGATCAATGTGGATATACTTGACAGAGGGTGAGCAGTGTCCCTCGTCCGCCAGTAGGACAAAAGCAGCAAAAACAAAAAAGATGTCACGAAAAACAAAATACGTATAACTAATTGTTATACAAAAAATATATGTGACCACCCTCCACCCAGGGGCAATTGGGTACCGCGGGTAGTGAGCTTAAGCAACTCACTAGTGGGATGGACCTTCGCGGGGGTTGTGGTTGTCTGAGTTTGGCCTCAGCTACTGTTCGCAAATCACGGTTAACGGCTCTTCCTTTGTTACGGGGGGTTGAGCAGTTTTTCCGTGTCCGGACAACGGCTCTTCTTTCGCGTGACTGAAGGTTGAGTGCAGTTCCGTGTGTTGCCTGAATAGTAGTCTAGAATCAAACCAAGATGAATAAGAGCTGGCACTAATTCAATTGGTACTGGTGTGAATCTAGATGCAGGATACCCGCTTCTTTCATGAAAGTTGTTGGAGGTGTTAATTGTATTCTGGTGGATCATCAGGAAGAGGTTTAGTGCCCTCTTAAAAGAAGCATAGTGACAATGCCAACTTCGGTTGGAAATTGCACGACGATAGTGTGGATAGTTCCACCGTCAGATAAGACTTAGTTGTCAGGTGCTGACGTTAAGCTCATTCATACTTCTTTAGTGGTTTCGCAATGGACCCTTGGGGTCTTAATGTGACATCTAGACAGCCACTTTAACCTAACCTACCTATTATTTATTTATAAATTGGCAGAGCAATTAGAGTGTTAAAGTTTGCAAATTGCTAGCTTATTTAGTTATTTCAAAGTTCATGCTTCCATAAAAAACTTTGCAAAAAGATGTGAAATCAGAACAAAAACATAAAATGTAAAAAAAAGAGCCAAGTTCTCTTATGTGCAAACAACACTGTGGAAAAAGTCAGCCACCAAAAGTAATGAGATCTAAAAGAACGCCAAGTTCTTACATGTAATAAAATTGTTATATTGAATATTTTAAATCGTAGAAGATAATACAACAAAATTAAAAGAAAATAGAAAATAGTTTGGATGAAAATTTACAAGTTCACTTGGCAAGTTTTCGTTTGAAGCGTGATTAGTAACATTTTAAAACTTGAAAAGTGAACTTGTAAATTTTCATCCAAACTATTTTCTATTTTCTTTTAATATTGTTGTATTATCTTCTACGATTTAAAATATTCAATATAACAATTTTATTACATGTAAGAACTTGGCGTTCTTTTAGATCTCATTACTTTTGGTGGCTGACTTTTTCCACAGTGTTGTTTGCACATAAGAGAACTTGGCTCTTTTTTTACATTTTATGTTTTTGTTCTGATTTGACATCAAATCAAGGGCTTACAGGCAGCCCCGGATCTTCAATTTTTTTTAGGCGGGGCAAAAACTAAAAAATGCCGCCCCTTGTCAACAATAAATTAAAGCAACGCTTAAATAAACTCAAAAATTGAGTGAACAAACAGTTTTTCAAAGCTTATCATTTTTACTTGCTACAGATAAAATATATGCAAGTATTGTATTCGCAAAAAAAACCCTTAAAACCTTGAGATTTTAATCAAATATGACAATACAATGATAGCAAGGTTGAAAAAAGTGGGTCCGGCTATTCCGTCCGTCTATCTGTGTGCATTAAGTGAAAATTTCGTATTAATTTCGATTTCTGATCAATCAAACTTGCAACACTATTAATTTTTCCAATTTTTTATTAAATTTTCAACGCTTCCTATCGAATGTTACATGAAATGCATTCTGCAACACAATTGTGAGCTTTGCTTAGAAAACTTCAGTTGTTTTCATTTAAAACGGTGGAGGTAGAAAATATTTAGAAATTGTACGAATCGGAGAGAATTTTGCTCCGATCGGGGACGGTGATAAGGCAGAGTAAACATGTACATAATGTAAAACAAAATACTGCCGTGGAGAATGATCGACTAGGGAGATTTTGAGTATAGCTTCATCTCTTTTGCGCTCTAGGTATCGGTCGAGTTGATATGGCCAAATTAATAAACACAGACTAGCGAAGAACTAAGTCTTAGTCTGTGGACTAGTGGAAAATGCTATTAATAAAATAAAATTTCTCTTAAGTGACGTTTACTAACTTAGTCCACATTGAAAATTTGAAAGGTAGATTAGCAAAGGACTAAGCAAGAAATATGTCAATCGTGAAAGAAAAAAAAAGGAAAAAATAATACTTAATGTGTGTTTGAATATAAATTATGTCAAATCTGATAGAACTTCGATTATAAATTATTATGTATTGAAATCGCTCGATTTGGAGTCATTAATAAAATAAATTAGAAATTTCTTCTATGTGCTATGTCGCAAAGGATAACAAAATGTGCAGGAACAGGTCGTACGAACTTGCTCCTGTATTCCAAATTATAACTCTTAAAAAACATTAACAAAAAAAAAAAATGAAAAAATGAAATTCATAACTAAAAATTTAAATTGAAATAATGGTACCTCGAAAATTGATTGATTGAATCAATCTGAAAAAAAGTTGATGTCATATGATTTCTTAAGAAATTATTGATTTTTCAAATTAAAAAAAAAATGTTAGGAGCGGTACTTTTTTAAATTAATTTCTTATATTTAAAATTCTTCGAAAATGTTTTAAAATTAATTTGGGTATGCAGTATTCAAGAATATGTAAATACACATTTGATAAGTAAATTTCGATTTTTAATATAGATCCGTTTTTGAGACAAAGAGGCAATATATACGTAGGTACTTTCAGACTTTTATTTTTCGAGGAAATCTGATAACAAAAAAAACTGGTCTATAGGAGGTACCTATGGGTTTGGAGCAATACAAAAATATTTTTTTTTACATAAAATACATGAATTAAAAAAAAATCTGAGGAAGTTAAAAAAAAATCGAAGGAGCCGTTTTTGAGAAAATCGAAAGTTTTTTTGGCCTAAAAAATCGTATGATGGCTGCCCTAAATTTTAATCTTAAGAAAAAAATCAAACCTCTAATTTTTACGTTTGAAGTCAATCGAACCAGTGGTTAAGGCTGTAGGTGCGTTTACAGACAGACAGACGGACGAATCGCCGGACCCACGTTTTTCGACTTCTCTTATCATCGTAATTTCAAATCTCAACTTTTTTTACGAATTCAATACTTCCCATTATGTATTCATGTATTCTATATGTCGCAGGTTAAAATTAAGAAATTAAGAAGATGAAGATCAGGTCCAGCGATTCATTTCGTCTTTCTATCTGTTTGCCTGTTTCTGCACTTACAGCTTTAGCTGCTTGGTCGATTGACTTCAAATTAACACAAAGATTTCGCGTTAATCTTCTCTGTTTTCAAGACCCATGCACAATTTAGGCAAAAATTTAAATTTCAAAATAAAACATTTATTTTAATTTTCAAACTGCTTGTCAAATATCAACAGGTACAAAAA
Organism: Sphaerophoria taeniata; assembly: GCA_943590905.1. NCBI lineage: Eukaryota > Metazoa > Arthropoda > Insecta > Diptera > Syrphidae > Sphaerophoria > Sphaerophoria taeniata. Next base: position 46,265,012 of record OX016540.1, on the reverse strand, counting down.
TTCCCACAAGGGAATTTTTGGTATACTTCACTTTACTATTCTGGGATCAAATTAATTTAATTAATGAGCAATTTTAGGTCATGGACTAACGCTTAGTCTATGGACCTGGACCAGTTAGACTGTGGTTTAAGAGTTGACTAGATGTTTTTTATTAAGATGAAAAATTTCTATACTTGTACCTACTATAATTTATTCCTTGGGTAAAGTTTGGTAAATGATGAGTTGTCAATTAGTCTGTAGAACCCCCCCCCCCCCCCCAGATCCGCGACTTCTTACAGGTATTTCTTTTTTCAGCACTCGGTTATTTGATTCCTGCCTTTTAGAAAATTTCCCGCGATTTACAATAACTATATCTCTCAATTTTCGCAAACTTATTTTTTTTCGTTTTTGTCCTCAGCTAATTGTAATCGAATAGAAAAACTATCCTTTGATGTAAATATATCCGTAAGGCGGCCAACTTTATAACAAGTTAATGCGGGACACCGACGACCGACCCCTGTCCACAAAAATAAAGGGTTTTCCAATAAGAGGTGTTATTTTGATATTCAAAGAAGATTGCATTTTTTGAGATAAATGATCGGATGTCTATTTCATTATAAAGAGGTATGCCGTTAATAATGGAACACAACATCAGCCACATGGCCGCCACGACCACGCTTACAGGACCATATCCTTTTCATGAAGTTTTCAATAACCAAATCGCAAAGTGGCTGCCCTATGTCCTCGATAGCCTCACGAATTCCATCTTTGAGGCCTTGAATCGACGCTGGGCTGTCGGCGTAGACCTTAGACTTCTTCCTTTGGGGCCACGTGAAAGATAAGGTCTACGCCAACAACCCAGCGTCGACTCAAGACCTCAAAGACGACGTACTTGCGGCGGTGAGTGCTTTTCTATGTTTGTCCGATATCAAATGCCTTTGTATGTCATGTCTTCCACCGTGAGCAACAGAAAATGTTCCATTACATTTGTTCCAACGCACTTCTGAAGGTGTTGGACACTTTTGCAAGAAAGGAAAATCGTTTTGTAAGTCATCGGTGAACTTACAAGTTCGCTTTTTCGCGGTCGGCGGCATTGCAACAATTAAATTTTCAAGCGAAACTGAAAGAATATGAGTTAATGATTAAGGTTACTAACTTGTCACTTGTACTAACCTTCTTTACATCTATGACTGCCTCAAATGGCCAAATTAGAGATAAAAGGAAGGGGATCCAAAACTGACATACGTTTTTTTCTTTTCGTACACATTTGTGGAAAACGCACATGAGCTCTCACCGTTCTTTCATTTGATCTCTTTTTTTGCTTGTATTACACGCAAACACTCTCACCGTTCGTTATTTGAGCTAAATGTTTGTATTACACACGCATAATATACTCTCACTGTTCGTCAATTTGAGCTTGCAGACGTTCGTAATTTCGATGTGGAGTTCAACACTTTTATATTTACACGAGAAATATAACTGGATACGAGGAATGCGGGACATACGGGACACGTTAGATAATTTACGGGACTATTTTATTATTTATTGAAATGCGGGATTACAGCTGTCATTACGGGACTGTCCCGGAGAATGCAGGACGGTTGGCCGCCTTATATATCCGCAACCAAAGCTTGGAATTGAGTTTGGCTTCAGCAATGGCCAATGAGTTCAGGATAATAAAAACTATGAAATATCCTTTTGGATAAAAAAAAATTCTTCCAAAACCTATCGAATACAGTTATACAATTTAACATCAAGTGAAGCGCCTATAGGTATTCTATATAGAATATATCAGCCATTGAAAGCCATACTGTTTTCAGCACTCACCCTCCAACCATAGTAGTGGTAGTAGTAGTAGTAAGTAGAAATGACTGCCACAACCCAATTAGCGCTGGGTTGCGCCGTTTTGATACCATAAAAACTCGTTTTGTTTTGAGTTCGCTAGCTGGCGATCTAAGGTTCGAAGAGGAACTGTACCAATTAGTTTAAAATACGCCTCACATCCACTTTCTTGGGTTTAGAAAAGAGTTCATTGAAGAAGGACTTTCCCAATGATTTGGCTATCGTTTTGGCCAGCGCAGGACACTTACACTGGAAGTGAAGAACAGTTTCTTTTCTCGTTGGTCCCCAAAACTAAAAAAGAAAGTATTGTGGGGAATGCCCAACTTAGTTGCGTGTTCCCCAACAGGACAGTGTCCGGTATATCTATGTTGCAACGACGGGATTTATTTAAGATGGACCATATCTTTCTAGATATGATATACAGTTGGTAACGCTACTCCACCTGTGGTTTAATTCAGCGAGAGAAAAATAAAAAGATCTTGCCCTTCCATAGCCGTAGCTAGGATTTGGTTTCGGGGGGGGGGGGGGGGGGGGGTTAAGATAAATGATAATTTTTTTCAAAATCTCTATATATATAAAAATGGATGTATATAATACATAATTACGTTTATTTGTTTATATGTCCTTTATGGACTCCGAAATGGCCCACTAGATATTTGTGAAATTTTAATGGTTAATACTGTTATATTCAGTGATGGTTTCTGTGACAAAAAAAAAGATGGAAAAACCTCATGGAAGAGTAGGAAAAACCAAACAAAGGTCGGAAATTTGATTTTTTTTTTTTTTGCTTGGAATTTTTTTTAGTTTTCAAAATGAGTTTTCGAATGGAAAAATAGAAAGTTTTTGATGAAAAACTCGGAAAACGCATTGGTTTTTAAATGGAAAACTGCATGGAATTGTATCTATGTGCATTGGTTTTCAAACTGAAAACTGAAAAATTGGTGATGGGGAACTTGGAAAACTCTGGGAGAGCACAATATCAAACTATTGCATGGAATTAAAGGTGCAATTTTGGAAAATTAAGGAAAAGAGCAACACGTTTGATTTTGTTTATCACATTTAGGATTTTGACTGTGTTGGAAAGTTCGTTGTCAAGCTAGAAAAATGTCATATCTTTGAAATTGTATTATAGGTCTTATAATCATTTTAGAGCTTATCTCTGAAGGCGCCATTAAGGTGATGAAACGATGTTAGCTAAAGATTAATGTAAACAATAAAATGGATGCAGGTTGATTTGTTTGTGTGGTCGGTAACAGTGGCGATTCCTGGTCCTCATCCTTGGTTTACCTACGACCCTCGGAAAAGTTAAGACAATAATAAAAAAAAACTCAAAACTGTTGTTGTTCAAAAGTTTTTTTTTAATTTATGATAAAATTTTTAATAAGGAAAAATTTTAATTTTATATATTTCAAAAAAAGAATAAAAAAAAATAACAACACATAATGTCCGACAGTTATGATTTAAAACAAATATTAAAATACAAAAATCAAAATAATTAAGAAACTCGAAAAATATTTTTAGTGAAAATTTAAATATAGGTAAAGTAAAAACTGCTTTCACAATTATTGAAATTACAATTTATATTCAGTTTTAAATATTAAATTGAAGTTATAAAAAGAAAAAGATTTGTAAAATCCTTAGAGCTATTTTTTCGTAAAGAATTTTTTTCTTCTTCTAAATTTTAAAAAATTCTTAAAAGAAGAAGTTAGTGTTTTTAGCGAATTCATGACGGATGTTTTTTTTATTATTTTTTTTAAGTCAAAATTAACCTTAGTAGCCATTCAATTTTATTGAGCAAAAATCGACAATGTTTGTTTTTTGTTCTCTATGTTCTTCTTGATTGATCAACGAAAAAAAATATTTTTTTTTATTTCACAATATTAAAAATTTTTGTTTGCTTTTTTTTCAAAATTCCAGATTTCACATGTATCTTTATAAAACCTAAAAACTGACATGCCAAATTTATTTTTCAACAATTTTCAAAAAAATTGATTAATACAAAATTATTAAAAAAAAAAACAAAATCGCTCTAACGATTTTCAAAACAAAATTTTTTCATAAATTTAAATTTTATACTAGAAAACTCTTTTTCAATTGAAATTTTCAGTTTAAGAACAAAACCTTTTTTGAGTTTCTTAATATTTTATATTAATACCCCGCTGTTGAAGACATGGGCAAGTACGTGCGACCCGAATAAGAATATCTAATTAGAATGTACATAATCCGCCTTATTTATTATCAAATCTTAAAGGTATCTTTAATATTTGGTTTGTTTACCGCTTTGTTTTGACGGTAAGTTTTCATTTTATGACTATTCTTAAGTATACTTAAAATACATATTTCAAGGTCTTAAAAATCTTAAACATAAAAAACGTCAAAAAATGAAAATTTGTCATCTAAATAAAGCCGTAAACAATCGGCTTTAATATATTATTTAACATTTGAGTAAAGGTACATAAATAAGAGGAATTATGTACTAAATACTCAAAATGAAGAAATTGATTTACCTAAATCAAAACAGCGACTATGACCATAATCGTTTCGTGTTGGCGAACACGTGCGTCATCGTACGTTGTCGTGCTAATTGATATAGAAACATAAGAAACACTACAACTACGACCACGAAAGTTGCTTAAGAGTTAAAAATGTGTATCTGTTTGCCTTCTCAGTCGAAGGGAATCGCTTTTTTTTGCGCTCAACCTTCTCTTTATTTTTACAGGCGTTTAGTGGAATGTATGCGTCTATCTCTCTCTGAAGATTGTATGCAAATAGTGACCGCAAATTTTTACGGTATCAGAGATTTTTTGTGTATGCCAAATTCTCATCAAAGGGAAGGGAATCGCTTTTTTTTGCGCTTAACCTTCTCTTTATTTTTACATGCGTTTATTGGAATGTTTGTGTCTACTGTTTTTGAAGATTGTATGAAAATAGTAACCGCAATTGTTTACGGTAGCAAAGCGGTGTATCAAATAGATTTTCTGCACAAGTTATTTCTTGTGTATGCCACGTTCTGGTTCAAAGGGAATCGCTTTTTTTGCGCTAAACTTTTTTTTTTTTTGTGTTCAGGCATTTATTAAAGTGTTTGAAACTATAAATTTTTGAACTGTTGATTTGCGGAAGAATATTAAATATCTGAAAATACATTTATTTTTTGAAATTCTTGGTTTACCGCCGATATACTTGGTTACTATGAGGAATCGCCCCTGGTCGGTAAAGACTCTTAAGTAGTCCAACGCATTGTTATAAAATTTTGACTGTAGGCAAAGATAACACGAGCCAGGGTTAATGCGAAAACAAATTTTGGGAACATTTTACGGGAAAATTGAAAAATGGAAACAATCAAATGGTGGTCGAAAATTATACTTTTGTATGGGATCATAGCTGCAATTGTTCAAAAATTAGTAAAAAAATCAGAAAACTCCGCAAAACGAGAATTTTTAAAATTATTTTTAGATTTGATTTAATCTGGTGGCAGGCGAGACGAGGTTCGCGGGGTCGTCCAGTTTTTAATAAAATAGGAAACATATTTATCAAATTTATCACATTCTTTCACTTACCCGAAGCCAATTCATTTGTTCACGAAACAATTTTTGATGGAAAGTTTAAAAATATTTCTTGAGTGTATCTTTTACTTTAATATTAATCATTGTTATTTAGCAGTATTTTCAAACATATTGTTAAACACATAATAAAAATTTGAATGCATATGAAAAAAAATCATTTCTACTACAAAATTGAAGTCTAACTGGCTTCAAAGCTTCAGAGTAGTATTATATTTTCCAATTCGGAATAATTAACCAAAGACTTTATTTTAGTTCAGACAATTTTATTTAAGTAATTCAGGTTAGGTTTTTTTGTACATGTGGTTCGGTTGAATGACAATGACAGAATGAATGTGAAGAGAGAGAACATACCAAAGATAAGATAATAAGAAGGAACCTCAAAGGCAGAGGTGTAGTGATTAGTACTTTAGTACTCTTAGTACCTATATAACATTTCTCCCTTTTTTAGATTTCTTTTAATAAATTTCATTTATATTTATATTGCTTACTAGCTAATCTTGCTGAACTCCTTGATTTCTTATAAACTTTCCCCGAACGTTTAGTTAAATTTTCAGAATTGCTAGAATGTCTTTTTTCTTGTACAAACGCTTTGTTATTCTCATTGAATTTGTCAATTCCTTTATTCTCCAGAGATTCCGATGTTAAAGTTATAGAGGGATGAAATTTATCTTCTAAACAAGACCTTCTTAGTTCTGAAAATTGGACTATACGTCTGCAATTGTTATTATAAGTAATTTCATAAATACAAGGGCTAATTATTTTTGATACAACAGCAGGAATCCATTTTGCTGTTAACATATTTGAATTACAATACATAATTTTCTCGCCCTTTGAAAAGGTTTGAAATTTTACATAATTTTTTGGTTTTTTATGTACATCATTTTTTGATTCATTCGATTGTATATTTTGTTTGTAACAACAGGGCTTTTGATCGGTCAAAGTACTAAAAATACTTCGGGGTTTAAAATTAAAAATAGCTTCAGAAGGCGATAGCTTTGTTACCGTTGTTGGAGTGTGTCGATAAGATGTCAAAAACTGTAGCAGTTTTTCATTTGGTGATAATTTTTTATATTTATAGTCCAACAAAAACTTTTTGAAAACCTTTTTTACTTCTGCCACGCCTCTTTCAGCTAAGCCGTTGCTTTGAGGGTGGTACGGCGGTGATTTGCTAGCTAAAATTCCATTTTGTTTACAAAACTCCAAAAACTTGCTGGATGAAAACGGTGGTCCATTGTCACTACAAATCTCTTTTGGAAACCCAAAATAAGAAAAACTTGTTTTTAGTTTTTCAATGACAACTTCAGCAGTTGATTTTGTCAGTAAATAAACATCCATCCATTTACTGAAAGAATCAACCAGAATCAGGTATTCAAATTTACTGAAGTAAAACAAATCGATGTGAATTCGTTCAAACATAAAAGTTGTTTTAGGCCAAGATATTGTATCCGAGGTATTTGCTTTACGAGTTTGCTGACAGATCACACACTTATTCACAAAATTTTCAATTTCCTTATCCAGGTTTTTGAAATAAAATTGACTACGCGCTACTTGTTTCATGCGTGTCATTCCTACATGGTCCCCGTGGATCAATTGAAGAATTTCTTGTTGACAAGAACTTGGAATAACCAACTTATTGCCAAAATAAATGCATTGGTCTTCTACTGAAAGACAATTCTGCTTATCATAAAAACAAGACACATCCGGACACTTGATTTTTGACTTCGAAGGCCAACCTTCAGACACATAAGTCATGACTCGTTTCAGAACTGGGCAATTAAGAGTCTGACATCGAATTCGATTTATATTTAGAAGGTCATTTTCAGACATGTTAAAGGAATTAATTAAAGTGTCCTCAATATTTGATGGTTCTTGGAGAGGTAATCTCGACAAGGCATCAGCGTGGCACATTTGTTGAGCTTTTTTGTAGACTATCTTGTAGTCATACATTGACAAAATGACAGCCCAACGCTGTAGCCTAGCTGCAGCTACTGCGGGTGTGCTTTTGTTCGGGTTGAAAATTTCCCGAAGGGGCTGATGATCGCTGTGAATAATAAATTTGTTGCCATAAATATACTTGTGGAACTTACGCACTGCAAAAATAATAGCGAGAGCTTCGCGGTGCAATTGCGAGTAATTACATTCGGCGGGACTTAAAGTACAAGATGCAAACATGATTGGCCGTTCTACTCCATTAACAAGATGCGACATAACAGCTCCGAGCCCGTATGGAGATGCATCTGCAGAAATAATGATTGTTTTATCTGGGTCGTACAATTCAAGAATACTATTTTTTAACAACCATTGTTTACTGTCCTGAAATATTTGGTCGCATTCAGACGACCAAACAAATTTTGTATCTTTTCTCAAAAGGTTGTAAAGCTTTTCTAATTTAGTTGATAGATTAGGGATAAATTTCCCATAGTAATTTAAGAGACCCAGATAAGACTGGAGTTCAGACAAATTCTTTGGACTGGGTGCGTTGACTACGGCTTCTATTTTACGTTTGCTAGGACTTATACGATTGCATGAAATACAATGACCTAAATATTCAACCTCTTCTGCAAAAAACACGCACTTTTTAAGGTTGACTTTAATATTGTGATCATTTAAACGACTTAAAACTTGATATAAATTATTTTTACAATCTTCTTTTGAAGTACCAGTGACGATGATATCGTCGATGTACCCAAAAGCATTCTTTATATTTTTAATTACGCGGTCAATGACACTCTGAAAAATAGCTGGTGCAGCAGAAACACCTAAAGGTAACCGATTAAATACATAAAGAGAAAGACCTTTTATAGTATTTATTACCAAATACTTCTTTGAACCCGTTGTAACCTCCAACTGTTGAAACGCACCTGTAAGGTCTAAGACGCAAAAGAATTTAGCATTAGCCAATTGTGCAAAAATATCTTCACAAACAGTTAGAGGATAATGTTCCATCTGAACATACTTATTTATGGTTCTCTTGAAATCCACACAAATTCTTATGGATCCGTCCGGTTTTGGTACCACGACTATAGGACTGGCGTTTTCGGCATACTTTATCGGTGAAATAATATCTAGCTGACATAATCTGTCTAATTCTTCTTCCACTTTTGGCCTTAACAGGAAAGGAACCGTGTAGGCCTTGTGAAAAATTGGCGTATACTGTGAATTAACACGAATGTCCGCATGGAAACCTTCGATGGGCTTTGTGGAATTATTATCAAACACTCGCGGGAATTTGACTCTTAAATCCGAAAGGTTTCTTACACTTTCTGACTCGACATTAGAAACAATATTATTGTGATTATTGTGAGACTCGATTTGACGTGACATGGCTAATGGACAACCGCTACCCTTGTTACGTCACCGAATCCTTATAGCATTAGGTATATCCTGAAAAGAAAAGAAAAAAGATTAAAATACATTTTTGGCGCGAATAATCACCAGAGTCCGTCGCAAGCACCATCCATAGCGAATGAATTTCAAGGACATTCTCTGGCGACCAAAAGTACTTATCTTGTACTATTTGTAAAAAAATCCAAACACCGCCATCCCTCAATGCTTCCTTTCATTTGTTGTCCTCGTACTAGTTTTTTTTGTTTCTTATACATATGAATATAATAGAAATACAATTATTCGATAAAACTTGAAAAATTCACTTTGAAATCAAAACGAAAACAAAATAAACATTATTAATGTGAATTCTCGTAAAATTCACTTCTGCAAACACGAGTGTGTCAAATTTTGACATCTCGTGGCTGCAAACCTGTTAAACGAGAAGAAAATAAGGAGAAGGAAGAAGTAAGGAAAAAAAATTCGGAAACCCTGGTGAAAGCTTGAGTTTCGGAAAGGAAGTTAGCAGAATACTAGTCAGTTAGGTTCAAAATAAAATAAATTTTTGGTAGTGATATATTTTTGTGCAATAAAAATAGTTAATAAGTATAGTTATAAGGTAGAATTAAGATATTTATTTATTTCACCCACGATTTAACAAATAAATGACAAATAAAAGAATGAGAAAAGGAATGTTGACGCAACATTAGGAGTTTTCGGAGTCAGGAGAAAACATTCAAGTAGGAGGAGCTAGCATAGAGGAGAGTTACGGAGAAGGTAAAATGAGAGAATGGATGAATTTCCAATAAATCAATTTTAAGAAGACGATGCAAAGCAGAATAAGAAAGTAGGTAAAAAGGGCAACGAACTTTTTATGTAAAATGAAAAATTTTGCAGAGCAATGATGAACATAGATCATTCGCAAGAAATCAGCTGTAGCCAGTGAACCAAAGTGCTCGTTGTTTTACGATTTTAAAATTCATATTGCTCCGGTACAAAAGTGGGTGTATTTTTTTTTTGTGAAGAAGAATAGATAGTGAGATATCTTCACAACTAACTTTTTTGAAAAGAAGGAAAAAACATTATTTCTTTTAAAGAAGCAAAAAGAAAAAGGTGAATAAAGAAAAAAGAACTAGCCATGAACACAATACTAAAGTTTTTTTTTGGTTCAATATTAGGTGTTACAACCATATAAATTGTGCATATATAGACGCACAGATCATATATCTACGTATAGATATATAGACCCATATATATCCAGAACCCAAGAGGGTATATTTCTGGTTGATAAGTTACAGAGGTATGTACGATGAAAGATTTGTTTTGTTAGGGAAATTTATATAAAAGTGAAAAACGTTTTTACTCAGGTTTGGGTCAATATAAGAGGCATCTTAAGACCACATAAGCGCCCAAAAGATCCAGGCCTCTGTGGGTCTTAATTCTACAAGTCACAAGTGGTTGGCTTGGAGATCCTTGGAGGAACGCCCTTAGAACCAGCGGCTTTTAGTCAGAACGAGTTAACGTTTAAGAAGGCAAAACCAGGCAGTCGAAGAAAGGACATTTGAAGGGCAACCTCACCTTGCAAATACATAAATAGATATAACAGTGCACCTATAACTACACTACATATATATACATGTGCACTAACGATTAATTGAACTCGTTAATCTCACGCGAAGATTTTTTTATATAATTTGGTTATCTAACGTTAATAATTCAAGGTTAAAACTAATTTTTTTTTGAATTCTCGAAATTTTTTTGTTTCTTCATTTAACTTCATAAACTATATAAATTAAAAATAAGAATTCAGTGGAGTAGAAAAAAAGGTGAATAAGAAAGTGATTCCGACACCCTTTAATATCATTTGCATGCATACATACATACATATGTAGAGATATATATATATATCCCACGACACGGTATATTCAATACGATTCAATCACATTCTATCCAGCTCAAGCAGATCCTTCGAAACTTGCCGGCAGGACTTCAAAGGAGCAGCACAAAGTGAGTACAAAATTATCCTTCACATATTGCATATACCTACAATAATCGCATATATATTCATATCTATATGTATTATTAATAAACAAAAAAATTTAAGAAAACATAAAGAAAAAGTCGGAAACATTGATGATAAGATTTATTTTTTTTACTCCATTCATCCATACAAATATTCAAATAACATTCGCTTTTTTTTCATATTTACATTTTTTATGTGATTAAGAATACATGGTACTTACATACATACTTTTAGTTTTGAATTCGGAAGTATTACATTAATTATTATTAGTATTATAACGTAATCAGTTTATGAAAATAAAAGAAACATTGTGAATTTCATACACGCCACGCCAATCGAAATTATATGTTGATCTTTCACCTTTCAGTGGTTCGCTTCATATGTTGCAGTGCTAAAATTCTTTTCTACTAGGTGTGTGATGGTTCGGCTGGGCCGGCGACTGAACCATGATTCGTATCCACGTTACTGTTGATGACAAGGGTTAGAACGTACGATATATGACTGACAAGGAATACACTAACGAAGACCAAAACGATCCCTACTCAACGCTTACGAGAATTACGAACGGACTTTCTGTTTTGAATGAGCCAACAATGACGAACAACCAAATAGAACACACGGTGACTTTAGACATCATTATCAACATACGACATACCAAAAAAAAAAAAAAACATTACTTCTGATAGGCTACGATCATGGTACATGATAATTTTAGTTCATTTTCTTGACCACACATAACAAGACAAACGACAAAATGAACAGCACTGACCAACGACAACAGTGCAACGAATACATAAAATATAGACTGAAGGTGACAAAATGAACAATACTGACCAACGACAATAGGGCAATGAACTCAAAAGGCATTCACGTAAAGATGACAAAATGAACGATACTGACCAACGACAACTGAGAAATGAATACATAAGGAATTAAACTGACGATGGCAAAAAAATGAACAAATCGGACCAATGACCTGGTGACTATTACAAATTTAGATTACAGAGTAGGGGAGACGAAAAGTGATTGGTTATCGACTGGCCAAGGGGCCATTTTCCAAATTCTGGCCAAGAAAATGGCAATGGACATGTGTATATTTACATGTGGGGTGGGTAGGCCAAATCATGCTGAAAACATCTGGCATGGTCTCATTGGATTGTGCGAACCTTGTGTTGGTGAGAATGTGAAGATCATTGTTTTTTTTTCTCGTTTTCATCAATACAAGGACATAGGTAAACGAACTTGTGTTTTCTTCCTCCCAATAATAGGTCCTCATTCCCTCCATAATCCCCATCCTTACCCAATCCTACTACGCAGGCACGATTTTTTTGTTTTTTGAGTGAGAAGAAGGTGAGAAAAGTGCAAGAATCCCTCCCCAACCCGTCGAGCTGAGCCGAGCGAGAGCAAGCGTGCCGCTGCCTTTTCTGCCTCTGAAGACGCCTCCGTGGCCAATCCTCAACTCATAACAATGGCGCCCAACGACGAACGGCATTTAGGTTAATTGGGACTCCAAGGAAATGATTTTTGCTAATGAAGGTCATTCCCTTGGACTCACAATAATCATTTTTAGTTTCATTTTTAGTTTACAATTTTTTTTCTTTTTCCTTTTGTCCTTAAACACAAGTGAGCAACCGCACATGCTCTCTTGGTAATGATTGATGAAGTTTCGCTGTCCGATTCGCATGGTCTAGAACTAGTGAATTCAGTGAGGTGAAACTAAATCTATCATGACCCAAAGAGCGGGGTAGAACTAAGAAGCGTCTCGCTTACTGACATCCATGCAGTTACGCACAGCCTGACTCAGAGTGTGTCGTAAGCGACATGTTTCAAGATCTACCCGTGTCAAAGATTATCCCTATGTTCTAGCTATCCAACCGTTAGGTTAATTCCCGATAGTGCGACGTGGCGGAACATAGAGGGTAATCCGAGACACTCGCCAATTCAATGAGACACCAATCACGACAAGAACTGACATAATGACAATAACGAAACGATGAAACACAAACATACTGAGACCTGAGACAACGAAACCTTAACGACAGACAAATTGGAATCAACACATTGGTTCAGACAAACGCAAGGATACCCAGTCTGGACTCTCACACATCTTACCATATGAAATATATTTTTTTTATAGTTAACCACGATTTTTGTTTGCATCTTAAATTGCTTTCATTTTTAATTTTGATTTGATTTTAAAACTTTTAATTTGAAGATTGCATTACTTGAATTTTTTGAACTGAGAATATTAACTAAAGAATTGTTTAAATCTTCCTACGTACACAAAACAACATTTTTTTTTTGAATTTCCACATTTTATTATTATTTTTTTTACTTGAGTTCATTCGAAGTTGAATTAATCCTTAATAGAATTGAACTTATAATTTTTATCTCATTTTAAATTTTTGAATTCTTGAATTATTTTTTTAAAGGACATATTTTAGTTTTTTTTACTATTACATATTTCGTATTTTGAATTAATCTATAGAATAGATTACTAATTCGGTTAATGAAAAGTACTTTCGTTGAATTTAGTTTTTTGAGTTTCTTTTTTTGTTTAGCTTGAATTCTTTTAAACAATAAATAAAAGCTCATATTTCTTCTTGAATTTTGTTTGACTTGTTTCCGCGAAAGCACACTATTTATCTTGGTTTTACATACATAGATTTTTTTTGAATTTTTTTTTTGAATTAGGAATATTGAATTCATTTTTTTTTTTGAGAATTAATTGAATTGGGTGAACTAAATTTTGAAAAAATGGATACTTCAAAAGGAGCTATCCCCAAAAATACTCGACCTAGTCAAGATGTAGGTGTGAGACGCCGATTTACGCGTGCAGCTTTGGCCGCTGGTTTAACGGATGGTTTCCCTCAAGAAACAGGCCAGAATGAGGTCTTAGCCAATCCTTTTGATGACTTGTTAGAGAGGAGCCTCGAAATGATTGAGGAAAGAGAGAGTCAGGAACTAGACGGTGGTGGGGCGAGTGGAAGTTTGATCGGTCAACCTAGTAGTAGTGAGAGAATAGGTGGGGGCGAATTTGTTCCACCTGTGAGAAACGAAGAAACTAGGAATTCGATGTTGAGGTTGACTAGGCAGATAGAAGAGGACATAGAGCGATTTAATGAGGAAGACAGACAGAGAGAAGCCCAATCGCAAATCAAAGACGATAGTATAACACTAGGGGGCGAAAATCTGAAAAAAGTTATTGACGCGGCGATTTCGAAATCCTTTTGTGAGGCGCAAGACAAAACATTTCAACTTCTAAACGAACAAGCCAAGAACTTAGATACTATGCACTCAATGGTACAGACGATTACAGGAAGTATGAAGTCAATGAGTAATAGGATAGGCATGGTAGAAAAATCCACGTTGTCACTGCTGACAAGAAAAGAGAAAGACGTTAGAGAGGAAGAAAACTTTGACGACCCAAGTACAAGTTCCCGAAGGAGGACCAGATTCTTTGACGATAGACAAGAAAGACAGACGCAGGGATATATAAGACAAGGACATCGTGTAGATATTCATAAATGGAATATAAAATTTGACGGCACAGCAAAAAGCATGACAGTGGAAAGCTTCATCTTTCGGATAGAGACATTACAAAAAAAAATAATATGACAAACGACGATATTTTCGCGAATTTTCACCATTTTGTGACTGGACCAGCTGAGAAGTGGTACTGGCAATTCATGGAAGAGAACGAGGGCGATGAAGGCCTGAATTTTTACGACCTAAAATCAGAGCTGCTAGGACGATTTAAAAACAACAAAACTGACCATGAGATCTTACGTGCAATACTAGACAGGAGACAATTACCTAACGAAACATTTGACGATTATTATGAAGAGATAAGGAGTTTGACGTTACAGATGAAGACAAGACCGAAAGAAGAAGACCTGGTCGCAATGGTGAGACAAAACTTAAAAGATAGAGTTGCTACCATGATATTTGGATGCCATATAAGAGACATTAAAGACTTGAGAGAAGAATGCCGACGAGCGGAGAAACATCTCGCGACAAGAGACTTTAGGAATAGGCGACAAATTAGTGAAATACAAGACTTTGATACAACTCGAGATATGATTGATTTTACAGAATCAGAAGACGAACAACATGTAGCTGCATTGCAAAACAATCGAGTAGACAGACAACATACAAACCTTAAGACAGACAGACGTAATCAAAGCTACAAAAACATTGAACGTGAAAGGAAAACGGATGACAAAGACAAACCAACGACTTCAGTAACCTGTCCTTCTACATTCCATGCCTTGACGTGTTTTAGCTGTGGTCAAAGTAACCTCGCACTGAAGTGCAGTACATGTCAGGGAAACGTGAAATTCGGCAGTGTTCCGGAGGCCACTCAGCCGAACAAAACTCCAGCTCCGGAAACGAAAAACCTAAAACAATAACAATATTAAAAAGAGAATGTATAGATAAAGTAGATACTTACCAAAAAGGACCTGTGCAATATAAAAGCCTTCATGAGAGGATAAAAGAATATGAAGAGGCAAGGAGAAGAATTTTTAACGAGGAAATTTCTGTAGTTAATGACGCTGTAAAAGAAAGTAGGAACTTTAGAAAGATAAAGAGACTTAGGGAAAAATGTGCAATAAAAAGACGGACAATTAACAAATTAGTATCGACGATTTTAGCTTTATCTGACGACAATAGGCCTTATGCGAAAGTGTTAGTTCAAGGTGAAGAGATGCTAGGTCTATTGGATAGTGGAGCATCTGTTAGTTGTTTGGGAAAAGGTGCAATAGATTTCTTGACGAAGCATAAATTGCAGATGACTAAAATGACAGTAAATATTAAGACAGCCGACGGAAAAAACCAAAACATAAACGGACTAGTTACAACAGAGGTGATGTGGAACGGGATACGACACGACCTGGAACTCTATGTAGTTCCCAGCCTACAACAACCATTATACCTAGGCGTAGACTTCTGGAAAACTTTTAGGGTAGCTCCAAATGTAATTTCCGCGCTAGACACTCCATTGCCGACGGAAGGGTCAGAGTCTGACCCGATGCTTAAACTTTCTCCAGCCCAATCGGAAGAACTGGAGCGAGTTAAGCGTACATTTCCTTCCTACGCAGTGTTGGGACTGGGTAAAACCTCTCTTGAAGAGCATGTCATTGAAATGGAAGACGAAAACATTCCCATAAAGCAAAGACACTACCCAATCTCACCTGTTATACAGAAGTTAATGTACGCTGAATTAGATCGCATGCTCGAACTTGGAGTGATTGAGGAGAGCAATAGCGCATACAGTTCCCCGGTTGTGCTGGTTAGAAAGCCAGGCAAGAACAGGCTTTGCTTAGATTCACGGAAGGTGAACGCAGCAACGAAAAAATTTGCGTACCCTCTTCCAAATATTGCAGGAATTTTGAGTCGACTCCAAGAGACGCGCTTCATCTCGAGCATTGATTTGAAGGACGCCTTTTGGCAGATTCCTCTGGAGAAGAAATCTCGAGAGAAGACAGCCTTCACAGTCCCTGGTCGTCCATTGTATCAGTTCACGGTGATGCCATTTGGACTTTGCAATGCCGCCCAGAGAATGTGTAAGCTGATGGACAAGGTCATTCCCGCTCGGTTGAGAGAGAATGTCTTTGTCTACTTAGATGATCTCTTGGTTTGCTCTCCAGATTTTGAAACCCATTTGAGCGTTCTCAAAGAGGTGGCAAGATGTTTGCGTGAAGCAGGGTTGACGATAAACGTGGAGAAGAGCAAGTTTTGTCATAAGGAGCTCAGGTACTTAGGCTATTTCGTTGGTGATGGAGGTCTTAGGGCGGATCCAGGGAAGGTATCGGCTATTGAAGAGTTTCCAGTCCCAAAGACTCCTAAACAACTCAGACGATTCTTAGGAATGACAGGATGGTACCGACGATTTATACCAAACTTCGCCTCGGTCTCAGCACCAATGACTGATTGCCTTAAAAAAGGTAAGGACTTCAAAATGACGGACGAAGCACTGAGAGCATTCGACGAACTGAAGAATAAACTAGTAAGATCACCGATACTTGTGAACCCCGACTTCAAACGACACTTTTACATACAGTGTGACGCATCAAGTTCCGGTGTAGGGAGTGTTCTTTTCCAGATGGACGATGAGAACAACGAACGACCCATAGCATTCATGTCTCAGAAGTTGAATGCTGCACAGCGAAACTACAGTGTCACTGAACTTGAGTGCTATGCGGCCGTGCTATCGGTAAAGAAGTTCCGAGAGTACGTTGAGGGATTACCTTTTACGATTATTACCGACCACGCAAGCCTGAAGTGGCTGATGACGCAGAAGGACTTGAGTGGACGATTAGCAAGATGGAGTCTCAAGCTCCAAGGTTTCGATTTTTCCATAGAACACAGAAAAGGAAGCCTCAATGTAGTCCCGGATACTCTCTCAAGAGTCCATATGGACGAGATCACAACCGAAGCGCCCGAAGTTGACTTCAATTCCCCATACTTTGCATCAGAAGGGTATGTGGAGTTGAAGAAGACAATTGACGAAAATAAGGACAAATTACCCGACATATGCGTCTCAGATGGCTTCGTGTACAAACGTACGGATAGACGGACTGGCGATCCAATACAGGAAGATAGGGCTTGGAAACTTTGGGTTCCGGAGGAGTTAACAGAAAACCTCCTTAAGACTGCACATGACTCGACAACTTCAGGACATGGAGGCATTCACAAAACCTTGGCAAAGCTTCGACAAAAATACTTCTGGCCAAATATGACCATCCAAGTGAAGCAATACATTGACAACTGTGATATCTGCAAGTGCAATAAACCCACTAATCAAATTTTAAGGCCTACTATGGGAAATCAAGTAGTGACTGAACGACCCTTTCAAAGACTCTATATTGACTTCCTAGGACCCTACCCAAGGACGAAGAACGGACATACACATATTTTTATAGTTTTGGACCATTTTAGCAAGTTTGTATTTTTAAAACCAATTCGCAAAGCAACAGCAGCTGAGGTAGTTAAATACTTAGAAGAAAATGTCTTTCACATATTTGGTGTACCTGAGTACATTCATTCCGACAACGGAAAACAATTCGTGTCAGAGTTGTTTTCTTGCTTCCTTACAAAATACGGAGTAAAACATGTCCGTATAGCCTTCTATTCACCTCAGGCAAATGCGTCTGAAAGAGTAAATAGGTCTGTACTAGCAAAAATACGCTCTTACATTGATAGTGATCAACGCAATTGGGACATGCATGTGAGTAGCGCAGCGTTCTCAATCCGCAGCGTCTTACACGATGCAATAAAATACGAACCATATTATGCTGTGTTTGGTTGTCAGATGGTTCAACATGGGGAATCCTATGAGCTACTAAAAAGGCTACACATGTTAAAAGATACCAACGTCCAAATTTGTGAAAAGGCAGACAAACAAGCTCTTTTGAGAAACAAAATATTCGAGAACCTAAAACTTGCACACCAAAAATCAGCTAAGGTGTATAACACAAGAAGCAAAAATGTTTCTTATAAACCAGGGCAAATCGTTTACAGACGTAGCTTCAAACAAAGCAACCTCAATGACAATTATAACGCCAAGTTAGGGCCAAAATTCCTAAAATCGATAGTACTTAAAGCACTCGGCAATTGCCTCTACGAGCTAGGAAATTTGAGAGGGGACAAAGTAGGAGTCTTCCATGCGAAGGACATCCACACTTGACGCACTCACGCTGCTGTAGCTAAGCTTTTAGGTTAGTGAAGGAAGATCTGTGATATTTATGTATATTTGTGAGGTCCCATGTTTATTTATTTATTTATTTATTTATTTATTTATTTATTTATTTATTTATTTATTTATTTATTTATTTATTTATTTATTTATTTATTTATTTATTTATTTATTTATTTATTTATTTATTTGTTTATTTATTTATTTATTTATTTATTTATTTATTTGTTTACTTAGTTAATTGTTTACTTGTACGTATAGTTATCCACATATTTGCGTTCATTCGATTAGGGGTTAACATTTTTCTAACGTACTTTAATATTTACTCGCTAGGCACTCACAAACATTTTGTTAAATCAGGTACTCTAAACTATCCAAAAGTAAACGCTTCAAACAACCCCAAAATATGAATCTACCGAAACTTTAAGCATCTCAGGGTGTGAGACGTGCCAAACGTAACGAACGGCTAAAACAAGTGATTTGTAAACACTACCTGTGATATCGGTGGACTTTTTTTTTACGAGGCCGGTTTTCTCGTGACCACTTGAAAACCGTCGTCGAGCCTGTTACGTCACCGAATCCTTATAGCATTAGGTATATCCTGAAAAGAAAAGAAAAAAGATTAAAATACATTTTTGGCGCGAATAATCACCAGAGTCCGTCGCAAGCACCATCCATAGCGAATGAATTTCAAGGACATTCTCTGGCGACCAAAAGTACTTATCTTGTACTATTTGTAAAAAAATCCAAACACCGCCATCCCTCAATGCTTCCTTTCATTTGTTGTCCTCGTACTAGTTTTTTTTGTTTCTTATACATATGAATATAATAGAAATACAATTATTCGATAAAACTTGAAAAATTCACTTTGAAATCAAAACGAAAACAAAATAAACATTATTAATGTGAATTCTCGTAAAATTCACTTCTGCAAACACGAGTGTGTCAAATTTTGACATCTCGTGGCTGCAAACCTGTTAAACGAGAAGAAAATAAGGAGAAGGAAGAAGTAAGGAAAAAAAATTCGGAAACCCTGGTGAAAGCTTGAGTTTCGGAAAGGAAGTTAGCAGAATACTAGTCAGTTAGGTTCAAAATAAAATAAATTTTTGGTAGTGATATATTTTTGTGCAATAAAAATAGTTAATAAGTATAGTTATAAGGTAGAATTAAGATATTTATTTATTTCACCCACGATTTAACAAATAAATGACAAATAAAAGAATGAGAAAAGGAATGTTGACGCAACATTAGGAGTTTTCGGAGTCAGGAGAAAACATTCAAGTAGGAGGAGCTAGCATAGAGGAGAGTTACGGAGAAGGTAAAATGAGAGAATGGATGAATTTCCAATAAATCAATTTTAAGAAGACGATGCAAAGCAGAATAAGAAAGTAGGTAAAAAGGGCAACGAACTTTTTATGTAAAATGAAAAATTTTGCAGAGCAATGATGAACATAGATCATTCGCAAGAAATCAGCTGTAGCCAGTGAACCAAAGTGCTCGTTGTTTTACGATTTTAAAATTCATATTGCTCCGGTACAAAAGTGGGTGTATTTTTTTTTTGTGAAGAAGAATAGATAGTGAGATATCTTCACAACTAACTTTTTTGAAAAGAAGGAAAAAACATTATTTCTTTTAAAGAAGCAAAAAGAAAAAGGTGAATAAAGAAAAAAGAACTAGCCATGAACACAATACTAAAGTTTTTTTTTGGTTCAATATTAGGTGTTACAACCATATAAATTGTGCATATATAGACGCACAGATCATATATCTACGTATAGATATATAGACCCATATATATCCAGAACCCAAGAGGGTATATTTCTGGTTGATAAGTTACAGAGGTATGTACGATGAAAGATTTGTTTTGTTAGGGAAATTTATATAAAAGTGAAAAACGTTTTTACTCAGGTTTGGGTCAATATAAGAGGCATCTTAAGACCACATAAGCGCCCAAAAGATCCAGGCCTCTGTGGGTCTTAATTCTACAAGTCACAAGTGGTTGGCTTGGAGATCCTTGGAGGAACGCCCTTAGAACCAGCGGCTTTTAGTCAGAACGAGTTAACGTTTAAGAAGGCAAAACCAGGCAGTCGAAGAAAGGACATTTGAAGGGCAACCTCACCTTGCAAATACATAAATAGATATAACAGTGCACCTATAACTACACTACATATATATACATGTGCACTAACGATTAATTGAACTCGTTAATCTCACGCGAAGATTTTTTTATATAATTTGGTTATCTAACGTTAATAATTCAAGGTTAAAACTAATTTTTTTTTGAATTCTCGAAATTTTTTTGTTTCTTCATTTAACTTCATAAACTATATAAATTAAAAATAAGAATTCAGTGGAGTAGAAAAAAAGGTGAATAAGAAAGTGATTCCGACACCCTTTAATATCATTTGCATGCATACATACATACATATGTAGAGATATATATATATATCCCACGACACGGTATATTCAATACGATTCAATCACATTCTATCCAGCTCAAGCAGATCCTTCGAAACTTGCCGGCAGGACTTCAAAGGAGCAGCACAAAGTGAGTACAAAATTATCCTTCACATATTGCATATACCTACAATAATCGCATATATATTCATATCTATATGTATTATTAATAAACAAAAAAATTTAAGAAAACATAAAGAAAAAGTCGGAAACATTGATGATAAGATTTATTTTTTTTACTCCATTCATCCATACAAATATTCAAATAACATTCGCTTTTTTTTCATATTTACATTTTTTATGTGATTAAGAATACATGGTACTTACATACATACTTTTAGTTTTGAATTCGGAAGTATTACATTAATTATTATTAGTATTATAACGTAATCAGTTTATGAAAATAAAAGAAACATTGTGAATTTCATACACGCCACGCCAATCGAAATTATATGTTGATCTTTCACCTTTCAGTGGTTCGCTTCATATGTTGCAGTGCTAAAATTCTTTTCTACTAGGTGTGTGATGGTTCGGCTGGGCCGGCGACTGAACCATGATTCGTATCCACGTTACTGTTGATGACAAGGGTTAGAACGTACGATATATGACTGACAAGGAATACACTAACGAAGACCAAAACGATCCCTACTCAACGCTTACGAGAATTACGAACGGACTTTCTGTTTTGAATGAGCCAACAATGACGAACAACCAAATAGAACACACGGTGACTTTAGACATCATTATCAACATACGACATACCAAAAAAAAAAAAAAAAACATTACTTCTGATAGGCTACGATCATGGTACATGATAATTTTAGTTCATTTTCTTGACCACACATAACAAGACAAACGACAAAATGAACAGCACTGACCAACGACAACAGTGCAACGAATACATAAAATATAGACTGAAGGTGACAAAATGAACAATACTGACCAACGACAATAGGGCAATGAACTCAAAAGGCATTCACGTAAAGATGACAAAATGAACGATACTGACCAACGACAACTGAGAAATGAATACATAAGGAATTAAACTGACGATGGCAAAAAAATGAACAAATCGGACCAATGACCTGGTGACTATTACAAATTTAGATTACAGAGTAGGGGAGACGAAAAGTGATTGGTTATCGACTGGCCAAGGGGCCATTTTCCAAATTCTGGCCAAGAAAATGGCAATGGACATGTGTATATTTACATGTGGGGTGGGTAGGCCAAATCATGCTGAAAACATCTGGCATGGTCTCATTGGATTGTGCGAACCTTGTGTTGGTGAGAATGTGAAGATCATTGTTTTTTTTTCTCGTTTTCATCAATACAAGGACATAGGTAAACGAACTTGTGTTTTCTTCCTCCCAATAATAGGTCCTCATTCCCTCCATAATCCCCATCCTTACCCAATCCTACTACGCAGGCACGATTTTTTTGTTTTTTGAGTGAGAAGAAGGTGAGAAAAGTGCAAGAATCCCTCCCCAACCCGTCGAGCTGAGCCGAGCGAGAGCAAGCGTGCCGCTGCCTTTTCTGCCTCTGAAGACGCCTCCGTGGCCAATCCTCAACTCATAACACCCTCCAAAAAATCTTTTGACTCTAAGTTTGAATTTAAATGACTTACTTGAAAATTCTGTGGAACAGACCGTTTACCACCCAAAAAATAGTTTCTCCAATTTGGAGAAAGCTTATCCAACCAAGGACGACCCAAAATGGGAATGAAGTTTTCTTGACATATGACTACTGACAACTCTAGACGTTTTTCTTCTGACACTCCAACATTCGGCCACTCCACTTTGACTTCACAAACTCCTACACACTCCAACTTATGACCTGTGACTGCCTGTAAATTAATTACACAATTTTTAAGAAGTAAATGACTTAAAAACTTAGAATAATCTACATAACTTATGATAGATTGGCATGCTCCTGTGTCCACTTCCATTTGCACCTCACGGCCTTCAATTATGAGGGAAGTGATTAGACGTGTACCTTTGCTCTCAGACAAATTGAAGATGTTGTTGACTCTTGAAGGGCTGTCTTCACCATCGGACTCTTCATATATGCTTCTAATTTGCCTTCCTGCACAAGAATTCTTGCAAAATTTAGCAAAGTGACCACGAGACTTGCACAAGTAGCATGTGACATCTTTTGCTGGACATTTGTACCTATGATGGTTTCCACATTGCTGACACTTGACGTTTGACTGACTACACGTGTTTGGCCTGCCCCCATAACGAGACGTGTTTAATGAACCATGTGCGGACTGCGGCTTTTGATTATACTTAGATGTTTGCTCATGTCGACTAATTCTGCTCTTGACGATGTTCACATTGTTAGGCCTTATAATTTGTTGATCCTCTGCTATGAGTTCAAGTTTTAATGCTTTGTCCGAAACGCTTTCGAACTTTGCGTCATCATCATCGAGCAATTTTTCTTGAATTTTGGGGTTACACAGACCAAATATAAATTTGTCTCTCATTGCTTGATCCAGGAACTCACCGAATTTACAGTCACGTGATAGAAGTTTAAGCGCGACAATAAAGTCTTTAATGGGCTCACCTGCCTTTTGACTGCGCTGATAAAATTTAAATCTTTCCGCGATTGCAAATTTTTTAGGTGCATACAATTTGCGAAGCACCGACACAAGCTCGTCATAGGACTTTGTATTTGGATTGACTGGTGCCAAAACTGTTTTCAGCGTTTTGTAGGCTTCCGAACCAATTAGGGTTATAAAAACAGAGGTCTTTTTAGCTTCGGCAACTTCATTGCACTTTAAGTACTCTCCTAACCGGTCGATGTATTCCTCGAAGTCGTCTCCCGGAGCAAAAGTTTCCATAGACCCAAGCAGTTGACTCATCTTTTTGACTGGCTGTGACGCGAATTGATCTGACTTTGAAATAAATGGCTTAGACTCGATATTATCTTCCTCTGACTCTGACATAAGACGATTGCTTGATGATGACTTGACTCACGATTATCCTCGTCGCCAATATTATATTTTCCAATTCGGAATAATTAACCAAAGACTTTATTTTAGTTCAGACAATTTTATTTAAGTAATTCAGGTTAGGTTTTTTTGTACATGTGGTTCGGTTGAATGACAATGACAGAATGAATGTGAAGAGAGAGAACATACCAAAGATAAGATAATAAGAAGGAACCTCAAAGGCAGAGGTGTAGTGATTAGTACTTTAGTACTCTTAGTACCTATATAACAAGTAGATGTTTTTGCATGGTATATTAAATATATGAATCTTAAATTAAGCTAACTTACCTTTATTGGAAGTCAATAACATTTTTGTATTATTTTGTTTTGGAAAAAGTAGGAGAGAACTTCTTTCATAAAAAGCATTATTGTTTATTGAGGGACGAATAAAAACAAAAGCAGAATGAAAACAAAATAAATACATAAATATAATATTTAACCATATGAAATAATTCTTTTTTTCACACAGATCATCACAATTGTGAATTAATTATATAGAAATAAATTCTTTGAACAAAAAAAAACAGTATGGCATTATTTATTTAATCGAACGAATAAAAACAAAAACAAAAGAAGAATAAATACATAAATATAGTATAACATTATATAAATCTTAAAAATTTATGTTAAGGAATTTATTTGTATACATGTTGTTTATTCATAAGAGTGATGATCTGTGTTAAAAAAGTTTATTTTATATATTATAATATCATATAGATTATTAAATTCAGTCAAAATGCCATTTTGATAGTACCTACAGAATAACGAAGGATTATTTCTTATTCTGTGGACTAAGTGCAAAATGCTATTAATAAAAGAAAGATATCTTATCAGGCGTTTACAAACTTATTCCACCGTGGAGGGTGGTTTAGCGAAGCTATAAAAAAATGTAAGATAAAAGTTCATTAGATGGTTTATAAGTATCAACAACAAAAAATTTCCCAAAGGGAATTTAAGCTTAACGTCACTAACTTTACTCCTCCGGAAACAAATTATTTTTATTAATGAGAAATTTTTTTTACGTTTAGTTAAAATGACCTACATTTTTAGTCCGAGCTGCGTCAAAGTAGGATGGGTTTAATTGGATTTTTTATGTTAAAAAAACCCCGTAACCCCCCCCCCCCCTCCCTAAATTCGGATGTGCTATCAAGATGGCACTTTTAAATATAGTCATCTATGAAACGACGTATGTACTTTTAACTTTAATGGAAAATGGATGTAAAAAAAATTTCGGGGGGGGGGGTTAAACCCTGTAACCCCCCCCCCCCCCTAAATACGGCTATGTGCCCTTCATAGCACCAAGAGGAATGTTGACTTTTTCCGCGAGTGAGCTATTAAGGGCTGATCCTTGCCTACCCAGCTCGTCAGCCTGTTCTGCCCTCAAAACCACTGTGACCCGGAACCCAGACAAGAGCGACCCTGAGTCCAATGTTCGTGCTCGCGAGCTCACTTCGGCATTGTTGAACTCATTTATAGAATGATGAGGACGAGTCAAAGAAAGCTGTATTGCGGTTCTGATTTGGATCTATAGTTTTACTAATTTGCATGCTTTCTTAATTGCAAGTAGTAAGCTTGAAAGTCACTAGCAAAGCCAGGAAGCCGAAAAGACCTGGAGACATTTAAAGACTCGGAGAAAAATTCTGCACCAACCCCGTCAGTAAACCTCCAACCATACCTCGTAAGCCTTTTCCAAATCAACCATTGTTAGAGAGCTTAGACGCGGCATGAATAGTTTCATATCCCGGGCTGAATCTGAAAATGCGAATTGCTTGAAGCGCCACCCAACTGCAGAGGAAAAATTTCAAACTTAATGCATCTTGCTAAGAGAGAGAGAGAGAGAAAGAGCCACCATGAGAAACGTGACTTCCGCCAAACTAATTTACTGATTTGAATTTTCGAAACAGTTTGTGTCTACCCATTGATACCTTAATCATTTCGATAGGACAACCGATCGCTTCACAATACCATTTGAAAAAACGCAGTTTTGGTCCGGAACACTCTTAAGCCCGAACTGTTTATTTGAAATTATTATCGTGTTGTCCGCAGCACACTTTGTCAGAGCCCTTTTGATGATCTTTTCAACACTTATCATAACTTCGTGAACTCTTCTGGTCGAATACTCGAGGCATTAAAAAAATAATTGGCTAGAAACACAAAAATTCTTACAATGAAAGTCAAGGATTCCATTTCTTATTCTTTTGAACGTTAAAAACATCAGAAATTCAACCCACGCTAAACAATGTAAAGTCTGGAAAACAAACAGAAAAAAGAACATATCAGATAAAACAAACATATACTTTCCTTGAATAGATTTTTTCTTCTGAAAAATATTAAGAGGCAAAGAACCAGACGAGACGAGCCATCAATTATTTGAATTAACAATCTCCTGTCAAGAACCGAAAATCTCCCCCAGCTTTGGAAGGATCTACAATTCAGATTAGGCACAACATGTAACTCATTGATAATTCTCTTTGTATATTCTGGTCTTACAGGATTGACTTTAATTAAAAATACTTTTCAAATCTCATTCCCATCAATGAATGGCAGAGAACGCCAACGGAAGGATATGATTCCATTTCAGTTAACTTGTCATATTACATTCAGCAAATTTACTTTTACAATATGTACACAAACAAAACTCCAATCACAGACATCTAACAATTTCAGGACTAAATATTATACCTTCCTGTATCTACAGTTAAATTCTGCACTAATACTCTTCTCTTGTTTTTTTTCTCTTATTCCATTCGTCCTGAGTCCTGATAATCCCTGAAAACATAAATAACTCACATAATAAAACGATTACTTTCCAATGGATGAGTATTTGGAACGATATAGAATCAACCGATTCCAGAATTCACCCGAATTATTTATCCCTCCCCAATCACAGTAATTCTCTCAAGTGACACATAAAATCCAACAATTACTTCAAGAACTCTATACCTTCGCTTCAACTTCAATTATATACCGCCTTTAAGAGCTTCATACACAAACACATTCAATAATATAATGAATAAGCAATTCACAAGAAAATCTGAAGATGTAGAATTTTGAAGATGGAAGGATGAATTAATTTTTTTTTTCCTTCGTTCTTAAATGGAAACGGAAACCCAGTGACCATTCTAATTGACATCGTGTCTGTTAACCGTTGCCATCCTCCTCGTGTCGTGCGTCGTCGTTTTTGACAATTCAAAATTTGAACGACAAAAATAATATACTTATTCGACTCGACTTTTGTTTCCTTCAACAAAAAAAGAAAGAACCATTTAAGCTGATTGAGTTTTAATTGCTATAAATCAAAAGAAAGCAAAAACGAAAAAACAAAATATGAGATGAAAATTCAGCTTGTACTCCTCCCCATCAGTCTGGAAAATTATTGTTGTTTTTATTTCACTTGTTCTCTCGATGTCATAAATAGATAATATCTCGAAAAAACGACGAAAGTTTACTCAACTCGAGAACAGTCTTCCGAGCGCACTGGGTGCAGAATATTGGAATTAATGAAAATGTACATTTTCTGTTCGCAAGCGTTAAATTATCTTTCCACTCGAATGACTTGTATTTATTTTTACATTCCACACGATACAGAGTGAACCTTTTGCTCTTGGTAAACTGTCAACGTTAACTTGTTTGGTTTAAGTTGTAAAATTTATTTTAATGTTTTTACAATGTTCGTTGCTTGTATGTAGACATGTACCTATGTATATTGTATATGTATAAGTCAAGGAGCCCGAGAACGCATACTTAATTATAAGTATTGGGTAAGAGGCATTGTTGTCCATTATAATTGTTTAAAAGCCTCTTCGTCTGCTTTTTTAAATTTTGCCGATAGGTGTAGGTACCTACTCGTATAATAGATTTTTGCAAGAAGTTTATATTTATATTGAAATTTTGTGTAGTTTAAGTACAAAACTTTTGGGACCGTCAATAGAGTGATATGATTGAATCCTGAATATTGCCCATCCGTTGTTCATTTTCAACTGCAGCAATTTTTTTTCCTTTCGTTAGAGATACAAAGATCACAGTTTGAAAATCAGAAATTGGAAAGAGGGTTTAATAGCAGGTAAAAGGCCCAAAACAACTTGGTCTTTTTTTTTTTAAATCAATTTCAATCTTAGAGAACAAAGTTTTCGAATTATATGAATAAACGAATGATCAATCGAATTACGAAATCGTATGAAATTCTTTTCATTCCAGTTTTCGTCATCGTCATTCAAGTTCTTGTCATCGTCTTTCAAGTGCTTTTCATTCGAGTTCTCGTGATCGACATTCTAGTTGTTTTCATTCGAATTCTCGTAATCATGATTCGAGTTCCCGAAATCGACATTCGGGTTCTCGTCATCGTCATTCGAGTTCTTTTCATTCGAGTTTACATCATCGTCATTTGACTTCTTCCTTTCGAGTTTTCATAATAATCATCATTCAAGTTCTCGTCATCGTCATTCGAGTTATTTTCATCGTCATTCGAGTTGTTTTCATTGGAATTCTCGTAATCATCATTCACATTCTCATCATCGTCTTTTGAGTTCTTGTCATCGTCATTCAAGTTCTCGGCATCGTCATTCGAGTTGTTTTCATTTGAATTCTCGTAATCATGATTCGAGTTCCCGTAATTGACATTCGAGTTCTCGTCATCGTCGTTCGAGTTCTCGTCATCGTCGTTCGAGTTCTTTTCGTTCGAGTTCTTGTCATCGTCATTCAAGTTCTTTTTATTGGAATTCTCGTAATCATTATTTGAGTTCTCGTCATCGTCATTCGAGTTATTTTCACTCGAGTTCTCGCTATCGTCATTCGAGTTATTTTTATTCGAGTTCTCGTCAGCGTCATTCGAGTTCTAGTCATTGAAATTCTTTTAAAATTCTAAGAGAATAGTCACTCGAAAGGTTTCACATTGCATAATCGAGTGATTTCGAATAATTGCCTGAATCGAATCTATTCGAATTATTTATTCGAATTCGCCCTTCACTTTTCTGAATATAATTGGCCAGTTCGACCGAACATCATTTCACTGAGATGTTAGATAAGGGCAACAAAAATTTTCAGCTGAGAATTTACATTTTTTTTTCTGAGATGAAATAATATTGGATTCGATTCCTCACTCAACCGTTTTGTCGTTATTGACATATAAACAAAAACAATTTGAAAGGCAGGGTGTTTTCATAAACGTCGGAAATCTGCGTGAGTACAATCGTCTTTCTGGTTTGTTGCATAAATGAACGCCACAATTCTGCAGAACGCGTGCAGGCCTGCTTTAGTACAATTTTAAGTAAGTCACATCAGACAAAAATCAGAAATTAGAACGTGCTAAAGAATTCCCACGTCGCGTCGTTGCTTCTCTGCTCGTCTCTTTATTTCGCTTTTTGATTCTGTTATAAATGTTGTCATATGGTTTTCATTTTTTTTCCAACACGTCAAAAGAGAAGAATGGCTCGACTTTTTGTATATCGAGGAGAACCGTCCTCCACAGAGATTTTTTTTTCTTTTTTCCGATACAGAATGCTCCTTCCCACTGAATCCTTTTTTCTATTAATAGTTTAATTTTACGAGCATTTCAGCCCGCAGCTTCTCCTTCCCTTAAAAAAAGATAAAATATAATTTACATTTTTCGCACACCAAATTATTTGCTTTTATTTCCCGCGTTCTCTTCTTCGGTCTCCTGTCTGCAATCAGTGTAAAATGGCTGCACAATCTGCCCGACGCTGATGACATTTATGACGTTTATGAACATGCCTCATTCATCTGCGTTTGTACGACGCAGTTTCTGAGTTTATGAACAGATCTAATGGGATTTTACATCCAACCACCACGAATCGCTACTAAAATTCGATACTTTTTGGGTTCAATGTAATTTGTAAAGTCAAAAGTAGCAATCTCTTTTTTGAATGTGTGTGTGAAAGCAATCTAAACAAATTTCTGATTAACTACTCTTTAATTTAAAATATTTACCACCTCTAATTTAAACACAATTCGTAAATTTACGTTCGCCAAAATAATTTTTTCAACAAATCTTGCAACAAAAACCAAACGTTTTGAATATTATGTGTTTGGGTGTTGGATCATAAGTTATTGATTTAATATATAATGTTTGTTTAATTGGGCTTTAAGATCATTATTCATGATGCAATTAATAAAAAACTAATTCATCTTCCCTTTTTAGTTGTTATTAAAAGTTAAATAAATAAATAAATAACACAAATAAAAAGATAAATAAAATATTTATTTGTGTTATTTATTTATTTATTTATTTAACTTTTAATAACAACTAGAAATGCAATAGTACCTACAGTAAATTCAAAACTAATAAATTCGCAAAATCCCTTGAAGAAGCTGGAAAATAGCCAGCAAAACGTCGGGTAACAGAAGATGAATTAGTTTTTTATTAATTGCATCATGAATAATGATCATTAAAGCCCAATTAAACAAACATTATGTTTTGAATATAAACAAATATCAAACTGTCCGAAATGTCAAAATCGTAGTATGTGTGAAAATTCGTGTGAGAATATGTGTAAATCTGTCTCCAAAAAGAGATTTCAGAGAAATAAATTCGTCCAGTAAAAAATTCAATACTTTTCCCAATGTAATTAATTTAAGGGAAAACAAATTGCCACACATCCGTGAAGAATCAATTTCTTGGCTCAATGTAAAATCCCATAAGTTAGGCATAAGTTCGGCTGACGTTTATGAAAACACCCGTAACCGTAGCTTTCTCAATAAAACTGAGAATTATGTTCCACCAAATTATTTTGCCTCAGTCACAGTGACAATGAGATCTCAGTGGACGGGCTTAATCTACCCAGAGCTTTGCTCTGATCGCCAAATGATCACCTCAGAGTCAAAAAATAAAATGCCATACATTTATTTGCCTAAAGTAGACAGTGACAATAGTATATATGTACTAGCTCACCCGACAGACTTCGTACTGCCTCAATCGATATAAAAACGACCTAGACTTTTGTAGCCCGCTACCATTCCACCAGCTATCCTCTACCCACTTCTCCACTACAGTCTACCCGCTACCCTGTTATACCCAGTAACCCTGTTACCCGCTACCCAACCTGTTACGAAGTACTTCTAAACGCTACCCGCTACACCAGTAATTGTTACCCACTACCCGCTACCGACTACCCCGCTTCCCCACTACCCGGTACCCTGGTCCTAAGCCACTGGTACAAAAGCAGTGAGTCCTCAACGGATTTGTATTGGGTTGAAAAATATAAAATGCTATCAAAACATAGGAATCGGTTACAACTAACATGATTCATGGCCCATGCGGTAATTTCAATCATTTATCGCCGTGTATGGCAGATGGAAAATGTACCAAAGAATTTCCTAAAGATTTAACTAACGATACGATCACAAATGTTGACGATATCCAATATATCGTCGAAGGAATTCCGATAATGGCGGACAATAATTTACGAAAAGTATCAAAAACATCGATATTGACATTGATAATCGTTGGGTGGTGCCTTACTCTACTGAGCAAAACATTCCACGCTCATATTAATGTATAGTTTTGTAGTTCAGTGAAGAGCATCAAATATATTTGCAAGTATGTGAATAAAGGCAGTGATATGGCATTGTTTGCTGTTTTAATGATGACAAACAGTATAGTATGAACATGTTTATTTATCTTTTATTATTTATCCTACCTTTCACAATAATAAGCTTTAATGTCACTATCAATACTGCGATCGATGTACAAACAATAATAATAATCGACGAAATTTTCATGAAATTTCATTAAGAAGTGGCACTTAAAAAGTAGGGGTAAGTGGTAGGAAGTTGAAAATTAAGGATTGAATGTATTTCTTAATGCCGCACCATACAAAAATTATAATAAAAAAAAACTGCCCAAAAATTGCCAAAACAAAATGTGTGGATGAGCCATTCTTAACAATAAGCTGTATAAAAAATAGATATGAACCTATTCTCATACCTACCGAATACACATATAAAATTTCATCAAAATCGGTCAAGCCGTTTCGGAGGAGTATGACCACTAAAACTGTGACAGAAGAATTTTATATATTAGATTATGTTCGTCAAATAGTGATATATTTGATTAGAACAAAAACATAAAATGTAAAAAAAGAGCCAAGTTCTCTTATGTGCGAACAGCACTGTGTAAAAACTTAGCCACCAAAAGTAATGAGATCTAAAAAAACGCCAAGTTCTTACATGTAAAAGTGTTATATTGAATATTTTAAATCATAGAAGATAATACAACAATATTAAAAGAAAATAGAAAATAGTTTGGATGAAAATTTACAAGTTCACTGTTCAAGTTTTAAAATGTTACTAATCACGTTTCAAAAGAAAACTTGCCAAGTGAACTTGTAAATATAACACTTATACATGTAAGAACTTGGCGTTCTTTTAGATCTCATTACTTTTCGTGGCTAACTTTTTACACAGTGCTGTTCGCACATAAGAGAACTTGGCTCTTTTTTTACATTTTATGTTTTTGTTCTGATTTCACATCTTTTTGCAAAGTTTTTTTTTTTTTTTATGAAAGCATGAACTTCGAAATAACTTAATAAGCTAGCAATTTGCAAACTAACAATATAATTTCTCTGCCAATTTATAAATAAGTAATAGTAGGGTTAGGTTAGAGTGGTTGTCTAGATGTCACATTTAGATATCAAGTGTCCATTGTGAAACCACTAAGGAAAGTTACTCATGGAGTTTTATGAAGTTAAAAAACCAGAATTCTATATTTCATCATCCTATGACCATTTAAAGAAAGTGGGTGGCAGCTACGCCCCTGTAATGAAACTCCAATTTTGTACTTATACCTATTTTCTCTTATACTCAACCGAAAACCTATCAAAATTTCGAATTTAAACGTTTTTGAACATTTTAACAAAGTGGGCGGATACCACGCCCCTAAATGGAAATAGATTTGTTTTCTCATTTTTTTCATGTTATTCAACCAAAACCTTACAAGAATTCTAAATTTCAACATCCTACGACCGTTTTAAGATATATATTTTTCATATTTCATATTTATTAATTCATATTTCACATTAAGATTACAATCTTATTATTTGTGAAGGCTTTATACAATATGTTAGAGCGTTCGAGAATTTCAAATTTAGAAGAGACTAACAATACAATTTTAAAAATAGTTTACAATATTTAATTTTTTTTTTTTTTTTTTTTTTTTTTTTTTTTTTTTTTTTTTTTTTTTTTTTTTTTTTTTTTTTTTTTTTTTTTTTTTTTTTTTTTTTTTTTTTTTTTTTTTTTTTTTTTTTTTTTTTTTTTTATTAATTATAATCCTAAGCATCATTGGTCAGATGCGTTAAAAGACGACATTTGAATGCATTGGTGTTAATAATTCTTCTAATTGTAATAGGTAGTGAGTTCCATAATTGAGTGGCATGGACAAAAAATGTACGTTCAGATTGCAGGCAAGCAAATCTTGGTTGTATCAGTACAGCAGTTCTTAGCGAATTTGAAAAAATTAATCGGTTGTGCAAATAATCAGGTTGACGAGACTGTATAATACTGTGCAGCTGAATGAGAGTTCTAAATTTTATAAGGTTATCAAAAGTCAGACCCGTTATTTGTTTCGAAAAACGTGAAATATGGTCGTAATATCTTATATTGAAGATGTATCTTGCAAAGTTGTTGTATATAACATTAAGCCTTGTATTTGAGTCAACGCTACAGTACACTTCACATCCATACAGCAGAATAGGTAATAGGAGAGATCTTACAAGCAACATCTTACTACTGACAGGAACAAACCTTTGGGATGTCCACAGTAGACGCAAAGCACTATATAACTTGCCTATTGTAGTAGCTGCATGGTGACTCCAAGTTAAGGTCTCGTTAAAAATAATACCTAGATTCCTAGCAGACGGTACAAATTCAATAACTGAGCCACCCAGCAGAATCGGTGGAAAGCTTGACTTATCAAGGGCGCGTTTGTAAATACACAAGGTTTTAGATTTTCTTGGATTGAGGGTGAGGTTATGCTTGAGAGCCCACTCTTGTATAACTACTAGATCCTCATTAACATAGTTAATAGCATTTCTTATGCTATCTACAGGAGCGTCCAAGTATAATTGGACGTCATCAGCAAACATATGGACTTTACAGGATTTAACCAGTCGAGGAAGCTCGTTAACGTAAAGTGAAAATAAAAGAGGTCCAAGAATAGAACCCTGGGGGACCCCTGCTGGGACTGTCAGAAATGAAGATGTCTGATTCCCCAAGATAGTGGGCGGAAACCACGCCCCTAAATGAAACTAAAATATTTTACTTATATTTTTCCTTATATTCAACTAAAACCCTATTAGATTTCCGAATTTCAAGAACCTACGACCAGTTTTAGAAAGTAGGCGGATATCACGCCCCCTGATTGAGAAAATTGAAATTTTCGATTTTTTCCTTTGTATACAGTTAAAAACCTACCATTGTACCAAATTTCAAGATTCTGCTATTGTTAGAATTGCTTCATAATTTTGATGATCAGTCAGTGAGTCAGTCAGTGAGTCAGTCAGTCATTTACGGTTTTTGAAATTTTTACCAGCCAATATCTCAGGAAGTAGTGTTTTTTTTTTACAGGGCCTTTGTGCCCATGAAGTTAATACGTAATTCAAACTTAAAGCTTTTAACTCTATGGGTTCAAAAGTTATGGAGGGTTAAAAATGTGTTTGAGTTCGATCCTGTAAAAAGGGAGTAGTGCTAAAACTTGGCTGGGCACTACCGTGCCCTTTGATAAACCCTTACCGTACCCTTAAACAATCAAAGAGAAAAAAAAACACAGTTCAAATAAATAATAAGCATACGCCCCGAAGCCCCATTCCAAAACACACAGCTTTCTTTTCTTTTGAATGAAATCTTCGTTCATAGATCCAAATGTCATCAAAAATACCTCTTTAAAACGCTTTCTGCATTTGAAACTGCTTGAAGCCCTCAATGCTCTTTAACAAAACCCATAAAGTACCCGACAAATTCGGATCTATCATCCTCTAAGTCAGAGTTATGTCAATTATGATAATTTCCATCTATTATCAACTTTCCAAGCGGGAAACACACAATCAAATCCGCTTAACATAACAAGTTCCGAGACCACTTCCGTTTAACATAAAATTCAATAACACCCCCGT
The DNA here is from genome assembly GCA_943590905.1 of Sphaerophoria taeniata. NCBI lineage: Eukaryota > Metazoa > Arthropoda > Insecta > Diptera > Syrphidae > Sphaerophoria > Sphaerophoria taeniata. Next base: position 46,230,013 of record OX016540.1, on the reverse strand, counting down.
TTTCACTGCTTGAATGGCAAATGCTTAATATTTTTCCCTTAATTTTCCAGCCCACACATGACCCTTGCATTTATTTGAATTGAAATCAATAGGAACATTGAATCAGAAGAACCACAACCAACATAATACGAAACACCAACCAACAAAACCAGACACAGTGAAACACTGTACAACAGAGAAAGACAATCCTGTCGACGTGAAATACTTGGGAATTACATTGCTATTGCTGATGCTGATGCTGTCAAAGGTCAGAAACACTGTTTACGAGTGCTCACTTGTCAACCATTTCAACAGCATATCGACCTGAATATGCAATTAAATGTCAAATCAGCACAATGATTGCACTTTCCTGCCAATAGACGTCCGACCGTCTGTATGTGCTTTTATACCGTCTGTCATTGAGTCGGTTTGGTCGCCTGCGTGAATCTCGAATAAATGAATGAATTCGAAAGGACACACACAGCTCATACCTGTTGTGCAGTACATATGCAAGTACTCTATACACTGGCAATAACGGCTCAACCAGAAAATTTAATGAGACCCGCCTGTGCCGGTCTATTATTTTGAAATTTCTCAATTCTGTATACGCTCCGAAACGTGAATTATATCAATAAATTGAATTTTCTAGGCATTTTCCTCCCATATGCCATGCCGAAATTGAAATCCAAAATATACCCAACCCCCCATCACGCACCGATGCGATGGGAATAGAACCTGACGACCGACCGACCCGAACCCAGCCAACCAATGTGTCCCAAAACAAATTCCAATAAACTTTCTATGTGAAACATTAGATTTAGCTTAAATATTGTATCCTGCTTTTGATAGGCAGTGGCCTGAAACTAGGTTGGAGTTTAGAATATTTCGACCATAAAGAGCTGGAAAATTGAAATTATTCACATGGTTTCACGAGATTCTATTGTTTTGTACAATCTGAATTTTTGAAACGAATTTTGTTTTTCCAATGGTGTGTCCTTAGTTGTTTGTGTATGTTGAGTGTTGCAAAACACAAAATTATAATTGTTAAAGGCTTTTGCTGATTTTGTTTTTTCAAGAGAATCTGGCGTTGTTTAAGGGCGAAATTCCAACGAATTCCGTTAGCAGATGTTTCCGAGTCGAATTATTCCCAAATGATTAATTAGTATGCTGATGCTGACCAGGCAAGGCAAGGCGCTGTAGTAGTAGCAGCGTTGTTGTCTGGTGTAAAGATGGTGTGGATACAACCAAATGCAGACTACGACTGTCAGATTGTGTAGTTTTTAAGTTTCTCATAATAATTGAAACTTTTGTTTGGTGGTTAAGCTTGAACTGGCATGGCCGTGGCATTGGCCACGCAATAATGTAATTCCAACTTTTTATTTTGCTACAAATTTCTACGAATACTAAAGACAAACACTTTTGAAAATTAAACAAATATTATAGTTTGAAAAATAAACTTTTTACCTCATTTTGATTTTTTGGTGAAAATAGACAAGTGGCCTATTGTCAGCTGCGAAGTGCCACCAGAGTCCTTAAATGTACCTGCTGATCCCCCGGAAATAAACCGGTCGAGTTAAGCACACACCAACAATCACCGATAGAGAGGTCAAGTTACCGGACATTCGACAATCCGAAGCCAGAACTGAAATCCGCGAAGCTACCAGATTTATCACGAATAAGAAAGCAATATTGATTTAATTCCCATATTGTATTTGTTAGTTATTAAGTGTTTTCACTAAAGAAAGAAAAACCTATCACTGAGTTTGCGTGTTTTCTTCAATAGACCTTGGCAAGACCGGCTGAAAAACAATCTCAAGGGTTCGGGCGTTGCGTCCTGATCTAGGCAACCCTTCTGGAACAAATTCAGGTGGCAGTGCTATCTCCTACAAAATGACTTACGTGGCCGGTTGCTCCTCTTCGCTCAATACTAGCTAGGTGTCCAGCCCACCGGAGTCTAATTTTTGTCATCACATTCGCTTCCCTCTAAATTTCATATTATGCACATAGCACATGATTAAACCGTCTCCGAAATAGTCCTTTCTCACAGAAGGGGTCAACTGTTCTCCGTAAACATTTCTTCTTCGAATATGGCTTAGAGTTAATAATGCTTTTGGCTGAGCAACCAGGCCTTTGGTCATAAACGAGTACTGAAAAGACTTTCGTCGAATTTATTTATCGCTCTACTTCGAACCCTCTAATAGTTGTTCTTCTTCTAAAAACGTTGTTTGCGCAGAAGGAGCTACCATGTGCTTAGTGTTTCATTCATTCATTCTCGATGTCCAAAACTGGATTTGTACAGGTTGTGGGCTCATTCCATAGAAGTCAATGACGTCAGCATGAGCCAATAATTATTATTGATGGACTTAGTGATGAGAGACTATCCTGTAGAGGTTCTAAAATCACGGCCGTACGTCAGTCCATCCCCTTGTCGGAATCCATTGAAACTGGTTGACGGGTTCGGATTGAAATGTTGGCCATAGTCAGCTCATATAGTAATGTCGGGTTGTTTGGAATTCTCTCATACAAAAATCCAGAACTGTAAATTTCCATTACTAACAAGATCCCACATACCATCCCATTCCCTTTGGTTGAAGTAATGAAATCACAATTCATTGTTGACAAAGGATTGATGGCATGTTAACAAAACGTTCGACTTCTCGACTCAGAAAATTAATTTTCATAATTCCAAAAGATATAATATATGAATTGCTAATTATATTAACTATAATTTGTATATATATTTTTTTAAATTCTCTAACTTAAACATTAAAAAAAATTGTTTTATTTAATTTGCCAATTTCACATTAACAACATATCGCGCTTTTTTGTTTTGTTAATTCAATTGTGATCGGTGGCAATTTTCTTTAATTAAAACATATTTGTGCAATTTCAAAGGCATTCAACCGTGAATTGTTGAAATGCAATATTTGAATTGCAGAAAAACCAGAAAACAGAAAAAGTATTCATTTTTCATTTATGCAGCTTGATATCGTTTTATTTAAAACCAACAAAAAATAAAATACAATGCGGGATTTATCTGAACCCTTTATACGGTGCAAATGATTATTTAAAACTGTGTGCTCAATTAAAGAGCTCAGCATAAATTTAATTGTTATCAATTCAATACTATATGCGAGACGAGCCCTGAAGCCGCTTTCTACATACTCCTTTGCTAACGTACATAAATGCATGCACCCACATATTATTATATGCACATTTACATACTTATACCGTTAAATAAGCTTTTTATAACTCGACGTGGCGTCAGTGGCAATTTTAATTTTTTTCCAACCTTCGAAAGCCAGAAAAACCCCATATGCGATGAATCTGCCTCCAAGCCACATAATATTCAAAAGAGAACGACCTGACCTTTTGCAATGGCAACACTTCTCTACAAGCATATAGCAACTAGCAATGTGGCAACAGTAAGCTGTGCGAAGCTGTGACAGGCAAGCAAGAGCTATCCGACCAAACCCTGAATACTGTAGTTGAGGAGTGTCATCGTTGACGACGGGCGGCGGCGTGAGTTGGAGGTTATTAATTAATTTTCAATGTTTTGCCGTTATTATAATGGCTTAAATGTTTAATTGCTGTGCAAGCAAAATTTTAACGCTTGTGTTGTGTGCAGTTGCCTTATAATTATTATTATTTTCTGCTGGCATATGCTCTTTGGATGCTGGTCAGTTGAAGAAATTCTGCTGAATCATACAAATAAAAATTGAATTTAAAATGTTTATATTGTTATTGTTATATTTATTAATTAAATTTTGTTGCGTAGGCCATCAATTTTGTTCCTTTTTATTTTGTTTAATTCATAAGGACATTGAAGTGGTTTTTGAGAGTATAACATTTGCTGAAGAGCGGTCCGGACCAAAACTGCGTTTTTTCAAATGATATTGTGAAGCGATTATGTAGACAAAAACTTTTTCTAGGGCACTATTGGAGCACAATTTCAATTAAGTACTTCATTACTTAGTAGTAAAGGCTCAAAAACGCCAAATGGCCAAAAATCGTACTTTTTCAAAGATAATTCCATCAAAATAAAAATATTTTTCGCTAACATTTCTTAATGAGCATATATTCGACATTTAAACTGTAACACTATTAAAAAAAAACATTAACTTAAAAAAAAAGAATTAAAAAACAATGATTTAAATTCGTATTATTGATAAGCTATTTTTCTTATGAAGCTATATATTTATTTTTTTTTTAAATCTCTTCATTTATTTAGCACGTACTTGGTCATAGCAATCAAAACATTTTGAAAAAAACTTTGATCAAACACATTTTTTTTCGAAATAAAAAGATAGCGAAATATGCCTACATTTGAAAATTCAAATCAGTAACGGCTTTATTAGTTTGGCGGAAGTCATGTTTCTCATAGGAGGATTATTATCTCCCTCTTAGCAAGATGCATTTAGTTTAAAATTTTTCATCTCCGATTGAGTGCCTTAAAAAAAAAAAATTCAAATGCCATTCGAATCATACCTACTGTATTTTTTATATTTCAGAGTAAAATTCTTAGAACTCTTATTTTAGAACATCAGATTCGCATTTCCATTGAAATGATTGAAATCTTTTCACGTTCATTTCTGACTTGTCAAAACAGTAAATTTTTTCAAAGGAATTTCGTTTTCTATTTTCATATAACAAATTCAATAACCACTACGAATCCATTCTGCAATACTGCATCTCTTAGAAAAACATTTGAACAGCTAAACTCAAACATTGTATTTCAACGAAATTTTCTGCAGACTTTTCGTTGAAAACACATATTGGTTGAATATTGAATTGAATTCACTTTAAGCGACTATTAGAATTCTTCGTTCAATTGAAATGAAATCAATAGGATTTGTAAATTATTCGTGCTCCTTGATTCTCATGACTATTAGAATTCTTCGTTCAATTGAAATGAAATCAATAGGATTTGTAAATTATTCGTGCTCCTTGATTCTCATGGTGCATTTGTAGCCTTTGAGCTTTGAATGGGATTATGAGTGCAATCCGAAACCTAGTCACTACGTAGTCAACTCGTTCTGATTGGTTGATTACTTGTTTTCAACTAATCAGAATGAGTTGACTACATAGTCACTTGGTTTCGGAATGCACTTTATGTTATTTGCTTCAAAGGTAAAACCACAGTCCAGATCACTTTCTGATTTGTTGTCGAAACTAATGAGCAGGGTTTATAAAACATTCAAATGAAATCGTTGCTTTAATGGAAGAAATAGCAATAAACAAAATATCAACGCTTAAATCCTCATATTTGTTAACTTACTTTTTTCCTATGTTTTTTTAGGCTAAGTATGATTGAGATATGTGGAACGCTTATAGTAAGGTCATAGTTATCAATTCCTCATGTTTAAGAGCGCAAATTGCGGTCAAGAACTGCGCAGCGACGTTTCAGAGGCTTATGAATGAAATACTAAGGGAACACATAAATAAGATCTGTGTAGTCTATCTTGATGATATTATTATACTTTCCACTAGTCTAGAAGAACATCTCATTGCCATCACCACAATATTTAGTACACTTGCCAAACATAACTGCAAGGTCCAGTTTGACATATGCACTTTCCTTCAAAAAGATTCAGAATTTTTGGGGTATATCTTAACTGATGAAGGTATGAAACCTAACACAGAAAAAGTCAAATGTATTATGGATTACAAGCTGCCATCATCAAAAATAATAACTCAGATCATTTCTGGGTATAACAGGATTTTATCGAAAATTTGTAAAAAATTATTCAAAAATTGCATATCCGATGAATGAAAATGAAAAAATCAACTCAAGAGACCCAGAATATATACAATCATTTGAAACGTTGAAAAGCAGTATCACAAGCTACCCTATATTAAGATTTCCTAATTTTCAAAAACCTTTTACTTTATTTACTGACGCTTCCAACTTTGCTATTGGTGCAGTGCTGACTCAAGAAGGGCAACCTGTTTGCTATGCTTCGAGATCTTTGAATGATCATGAAAAGAAGTATTCACCCACTGACAAAGAATTTCTTGCTATTGTCTGGTCAGGTCAGTGACATATTTTAGACCATAACTATGGGGAAATAAATTTTAAATAGTCGCGGATCATCAACCTATTAAGTATCTTAATAAAAAATTTAACGGCAAAGAATTTTCGTCAAGAAATCTGAGATGGTTACTCAAATTGTCCGAATTTAATTACGAAATAGATTACTTAGGGGTCAAGACAATAAAGTGGCAGATTTTTTTAGCCGCATTAAGGATGTTGACCAAATAGACGGTGAATCGGACTCAAATGTGGCATCTGTCCACTTAGCACCAGAGCAACAATTGGATCATTTCACTAAAAGAGGAAATAAATATAGAACTCAAATAATTCTGTCAAATAATGTTTCAGACGAAGTCGAAGTGTGTCATGGTAGGAGAATCATCCATGTAGATATGACTAAAAAAACAGTTATACTGGGAAGATCTCTTTAAACGAACTCTTATAAAAGGAAAAATAGGAATTTATACAGAGTTATCGTACCATGAGTATGATAAAATTCAAAAATGTTTTATAAAACTTTTTAAGGATGATAAAAAACTGACATTTGTTAAGTGCATACTTAGAGCTCTCGAAGTAGAAAATTAAGCAGACCTTTTAAAGCAAATTTCTTTATATCATATCAAAGAGAGTATTCATTCTGGAATTATTAAAACATACAAAACTTTGAAAAATAAAGTTCATTTCCCAGGACTGGTAAGACAAATATCCAAGGTTATAGGAAATTGTCAAACATGTCAAGAAGGCAAATATGATAGAAAGCCTATTGAACTAAAATTTAAATTTTCCGAAACTCCAACGAAAGCTAATGAAATATTACATATGGATATTTATCATTTTAATAAGCTTTTTTATTTAACGTTTCTAGATAAGCTTACGAAAAAAGCTTACATTTACAACTTAAATAGCAGGAATTGGGTCAATTAATTAGAATGTATCGAAGAACAGTTTACTAAGTTTGATAATCCATAGAAAATAGTTTGTGATAGTGAATTTAAGTCAGAAAACCTTCAGGAATTTTTCAGAGAAGAAGGAGTGACATTCCACTTTATCGAGCCAAATTCTCACACTGGAAACTGGAACCATGGACGATTACGATAGGCAAGACATATCTAATAGAACATTTTAAAATTACAGACGCAAATAATAGGAACGCAATTGAATTTTAAAGAAACCATAGAAGAAGACAGGAAATATTATATGAAGTAGATATGCAAAATGATTTAAATTGAAAATCCTTGAGGATAAAATTGATAACATTTTAGACAACATAGCATCCGCAAAACAAGGTATTTTATATCCAAGTATTTTATCAGGTAAAGAAATATGCCAAAATAGGAGCATTTCATTTGAATGAGACACAATTAATTTCAGCTATTAAGTTACCAAAACATTATATTCAAACTAAAATAAGAATGATGGTTCCAATGCCCAATAAAAATTTTAAAGAAATCGATATAAAGGCTTTTGAATTTGTTGAAATAAACGGAACAAAATATAAATATAATATTAACAACATTTATTTTTGAAATATTTGACAAAAGTTGAAAATTGTCTTTTTTATGTATTTTGAACAACGAAAGCAACTTAGAGGTGCTTCCACCAATGGCTTTTTCTGTCAGTTCCTTTGTTTGGCTGCAGTTATAGCTATTTCAGGTGCGGGGAAATAACTCCACGGGAACTAACTCCACTGAGGGATTTATTTCCCACCAAGTGAGAACTTATTCCACTTTTGTAAAGGGTAGTTAGTTCCCATGTACGGTGAGAACTTTGTTCACTTTCTATTGGGAACTAAGATCACACATTTATACATGGCGCAGGGAAACTGGTCTGGAAGTCAGAAGTCCCGAAAATGGGTTTCGGGGCTAATGACCCACTATGATGGGTCATTCGTATATACATACATAACTACAACCCCAAAATGTCTTATAAATAAATAAGATCATTTTTATTTACTACCTGTTTATCGACAAAATGGATAGAGCAATTCATTTTCAATGCTGTTGCCGTTTCCTTTAATTTGGAAAAGCATGCTAGTGTCTGAAAAGCAGGTGCTGCACTGCAATGATTCATTTTGAGCATCTTTTTTCACCTTGGTCTGAGGATGATGACTATCTGTAACACTCAAAATCAGTTTGGTTTGATTGGGTGTGAAAATAAAAAAATTCGCGCGAATTTTTTTTGATTCTCTTTTGGGCAAAATTTTTTCCGCTCGCTTCGCTCGCTTGCAATTTTTGGTTCAAACTCCAAATCCTTAATAATACAATTTTTTAACCATTTGAGAGTGATTGTACAGTTAATAGAGTCAATAAAAAAATGTTTTTCTGATGGAACTTTTAAAGTTATTGAAATAGCTCAGTTATTTTAGGGGACAAAGAGATGCAACAAGTACAGTGTGCTTGTAGAATGCCCTACTCTCACCGAAAACCAAACTTCAGAAGAACGTTTGCATTGGAAAAAGTTTTCTTTATGTCACATAAACTTACAGCATGCGGTATAATTCAATTGTTATACCGTTTTAGAAAATGTTTAAAATTAATAGCAAAGGTCAGAAACCCCGAATTTGATTTCTGGACTAATCAACCACCACATAGGGGGTCAGCTTCTTAAAAATGGGTTTCCGAATGAATAAGTTTCTCAATATTTTTGTGCATGCAATCTCTTAAAATTATTTTCAGTCTTAAAAACTGAATTTCGGAATGACTTCGTTTCTAAAAGCCATTTATTATTTCACAAACAAAATTGCTCAGTGTACTTGAATTTTAATTTTTTCTCAATTAAAGTGGCAAATTATTTCAAATTCGAAGGGAACTAGATCCACTAATTTTTTGAGGAATTTAATTCCCACTGTACATGGGAACTAACTACACTTTACAAAAGTGGAGTAAGTTCTCACTTGGTGGGAAGTAAATCCCTCAGTGGAGTTAGTTCCCGTGGAGTTAATTCCCCGCACCGCTATTTCACGGGTGTGTATTAGAAGGAATTTGTAACCTTAGAAAAAATAATAAAACTTCGATTGAAAATATTGGAGATAATCTAATTATATGTAAAAACATTAAAAAAGAAATTGTTATTAATGGATGTGACGACATGCATTTAGAATTAAGTGGAAATTTCATAATCAACATCAATAACTGTACAATTAATATCAGAAACGTTTCAATATCAAATGGAATTTATACATACATTTTCTTATGAAGAGAATCAAAACCTTACTATCAAAGAAAAATTAAATTTTGAAAAAATGTTACAGATATACCAAATTGAAAATCTTAAACACATTAATGAATTAAATTACCATAAGAATAACAACTTTATAATGAGCTCCATCTCTATTTGTATTATATGTGTAGCCATAGTTATAATCGGAATGTTGTTTTACATAATACACAAGAAAAATAAAAATGTTAAAATAATAATAAAAAATATAGAAAACAAAATTCAGGAGAATTCTGAATCAAAGGGGGGTGAAGTTCCACAATTGAAATTCAGCAAACTTGGCGACGGAACATTTGTGTTGCTTCGTAACCCGAACCAGTAGACAGTCAATGCATTACTTGCCTATGGGAAAATCTAAATATCCGAAGGCCATAGGAAATTAAAAATGCATTGTCTGCTGCTTAGTATCCAAGTATCGTAAGTTATTATTTTGGACTAATATATCAGTGATATTTTATCGCTAATAAAGACAGTACGAAAATAAAACCGGTGTTCTTAACTTCTTAACGACCGACTTATCAGCGAAATTATAAATAAGACTGCTGATCTTGGGTCTTTGAAAAACAGACAATAAACAACGATTATTCGAACAACATTTGCCTTAGCGATGAGGCACATCTCTGTGGTATGTAAAAAAAAAAACAAAATTGCCGTATATGAGGCTCAGAAAACCCACAAATGATCGTGCCATTGCATCTAGAAAAAGTGACTGCTCGGTGTGCTCTATAGTCGAAAGCTTTATTGGTTTGACAGACGTTTTCAGTCAATTGGGAGCGATGTGGTGGAATGATACCTAAACGATTTTGTTCAGCCGGCGATTGAAGATCATTGAAATTGCCCGTGGCTTAGTGGTTAGGTGCGTTGGCTGCTAAGCAGAAAGTTTCGGGTTCGAAGCCTACTCGTGCCCATAAAGTTTTACTTTATCTTTCACGGATACTGCCTATTGCGAAGAATTGACAAATCTTCCAAGAGTATTAATCTGTCATGAATAAAGTGCTTCTCAACTTTGCCGTTCGGGATCGGCATTAATTTGTAGGTCCCCTCAATTCTTCACACGCAACCGGAGAATTGTTTATGAGAGCCACTGAGGCCTTGGCTCTTCAAGAGCTATTGCGCCACTCTATTTATTTTAAAGATTGCAGATCATGACATCCACGACATGTGGTTCCAACTCTCCATATTACCTCAAAAGAATCATAATCTGCGATAACTCCCGAGGCTGCCATTTAAATGACATAGTTTTCCACACTTAATGGCAAATTCCAAATGTTATAATGTAATAAAACTTTATTTGAAAATGTAGATATCGTTGTGTGTGTTTCATTTAGCTTTACTTACGAAACCGAAAAATGAATCGCCCTTTACTAGCGAACCTAAAAGAACATAGATATAAATAACATAAGACTGTGCAGACTGACAATGACCTGCCAATACTTTCAATAGACTTGGATCATGTAAAAGAATTTGGAGGAGCTTCTTGTGAGTTGACACAATTCCTCACCTGCGTTGACAACCATCTGGCAGCCACCCCACAAGCTCAACAAGACGCTGCATTCAAGGCAAACCGTACACTTAAATTACATAGGTACACATAACTCTGGTTCCTCTTGAACTTAGCTTTGAAGAATTGTACGTTAGTAAACTAAAAGAAAAAGAATTAATGATATCCTTCAAGTTCCGTTGATTAGAAATAAGAGCTGAAAACTTTAAGAGCGTCGAAATAGTCGGGCAGCTGCGCTAATATGAGAATATATTGTATTCTTCAGCCAGATCGATGATGAATGTACATTCCTCAGTTCTGTTTTCTTTTCTTTTTTATTTTCCTTACGTTGGCCATCAAAATTCTTTAACTTTTTTCTCAAATCTGTGTCATGTTAAGCAATTTGAAGACAAAAAATTTAGGTATAACATCTCTTCTCATTTAAATTCGTCATCTTAAAAAAAAAAAAAAAAAACAAATGATTCGTCATAAAGAAGTCACTTTCTTTCGATAGTCAGTGACTGTCGCTCCGTCACATCACCATCAACCTCTGCCATTAGAACTTCTCATCTTGACATAGTCATCACCCCAAATGGGGTAATTTAATTTAATAGAAAATGTGCGAAGGGCGTCGTTGCTGTCATCATCGTCAAAGAAGACTTTAGTCGCTCTGCTAAAATACTTCAACTTCTCCTTTCTGCGGGAAACAAAACACCTTCATACACGGAACGCGAATATTTCGCAAAGTCGAAGTTTTCTGGAATGCCACCAATTTCAATCTACACCCTCCACAAATATCCCTCGTATCCCTAACAGCATTTTGGTGTAGGTATACGTAATAGTGCGACTTTTTAACCACCTTCACTTCCTGTGGGTCGGCCGGGTGGTCGTTGGCGGCTCTCTAGCTGGCACCCAGTGGCTGGGGCCTAGGGGCAAAGTGTGATTCGAGTACACACGATGAGCTATCCTTAATTGAAAATTGAGTACTCAACTTTGATTTTGTTTGGTTGCAGCTGTCGTTGGTTGTGGCACCAAAGGCGCGCGTGTACACCTCCGGCTTAGAGATCCTCCTCCATCCCATATATGTATCTTAGTGTGAGTGCAAAACGATTGTGAGAATGAAATATATGCAGTCTAACTTTTTGTGTACACTCCACTCATGAAGAGTGGTATGAAGTGATGTTTGCATGTTGATACACTTTTTTGCTGCTATAGCTAATATGCCGACAACAGCCCCTAACCCTATAATGGGCACGAAGGTCTGTCTCCCTTCGCAAGCTGGCTGCTGACTCGCTGTGTCTCTGTGGCTAAATCACTGTGTTCACTCGCTGGCACGTTTTTATTTCGCCATTTGCACCCCCTCCGTCATCGTCACCTCCGTAGACTTTTTTTTGTTTTTTTTTGTGATTTCCAGAACTCGACTTGTCGCGATGTGGGTGGGGGCGACCGACGTGCTGTGTCATCAACGGGATAATGAGAAAGCGATTATAAACTTAGATGAAGGCAGGAGTTTTTATTTTGGTTGCCGTGCAATCGTCCTTTTTGTTGTTGTTTGTTGTTGAGGCCGGATCTTTGGTGAACTAAAAAGTTGGCAAATGGTAGGCAAATAAATTTGTAAATCTGTAGAAATCAATTTATTTCTTCATTTTGTGTTTTTGTTGTGATTCAGAGGGGGAAAGAGTAATCGGAATGGAGTATGGGTTCGCCATCATCGTTATGTCTTGGGCTTCCTGGTTTCACTTAACTTTTTTTTCCTAGTTCTTTGGGCACCCATCAAAAAATATCAATTTGTTGCGCTCGCTGGTTGGAAGGACGAAAATTTGGTGGATGGTTGCTATTTGGGAAAATTACTTTACTTTTTTTGTGCTTCGATGGCTCTCCATTCCGAAGGTTATTTTGTTGACTTGGAGATTAAGTTTAATCCAAAGCGGACTCTTCTACCTGAGAGGTGTTGTGGAAGAAGGAAAAAGAAACTGGTGTGGAGTGTTTTATTTTTGGAGACTGAAAGAGGTGGGGTAGGCTTTTGGAGTCGTTGTCGTCATTGTTGTCGTTGTCGTCGTTGCCGTCGACTGATCATTCAAATGGAAAATGAAAAGGATTTGAATTAATTAAATAATTTATGTACTCAAGCCAGTTTGATGGTATTTTATTTTTCCTCTCGTTTTCTTTAAAAAGAAAAAGAAAATAATGAACAAAAACTGTTTCGAAGCAATACTGCGGTTATTTTGTATTCTTGTATTCTTGTACAGGGGTGAAAAAGGACAAAACTTAATGATTTTAAATTTGTATAGGCTAACAGAAAATTTATTTCGTTTAATTTGTCAACGCTGCTGAGAGGGATAATGGGTTTGTAGGGAAATGTCAATTTTATGTGGTGGCATCAAAGGAGTTTTGCTTTGTAAATGCCCCACTGGGCCCGGAAGGGGGATTTGAAGCATTTAATTTTGTCTTTAGGGCGGGCGAGCGGTTTATAAAATGAAAATCGTGGGAAGATTGAACAGGAATTGAAAAAGGTTTTATACCTTCGGTGGGTTTGTATGTTAAAATTGTGAAAATCTATATGTTTGCTTGTCTTAATCCTAGATTATAGGCAAACGCAGTTGCCATTTTTCGATGCAAACAACAATTTTTTCCGAAACTTATAGATTGACAGGATATATTTTTGACTTCTTAGCTTGTCGACTACAAATTAATGCATTCCTCGAATGAAATGATCATTCGAATGACAAATCACCCAATAAGAACTTCAGTTTTCTGTAAAAAGAATGTGGTTTCAACTGTGTCTAAAGGAAGACCGACAGGACAACGTTTTTATTTTACAACGTCTTCTCACAAACCCACAGATTGACCAGAATATCGCCCACGCCATTGAATTTTGTTAGGTACTGAGTTGTTCGAACTTTGAAGTTTAGCAAATTATTATATAGAGAAACTAAGTAACAAATATTTTGTTTTCTTTTCGTTGATTTCGATCTTTTCACATCGATGCATTTTATTTTTCTTCGGATAAAAGTTTTTGTTTGCTTGTTTCTTTCTTTTTTCTTTAGTGAAAAAAGAAAATAAAATGGAAAAATAGAAAAAGAACTTCACCAAGGACTGTGCGGTCGGTGGTAAAAAATAATTGATACAGAAGATACTAATTATGAAGAAGAAATAATTGTTTTTGTAATTACTTTAGTTGATAGAATGTTGAGTTGTTCTATGGGATGAAGAAAACTAGAAAAGTTATCAATGCTCTACTCATTTTGAAGACGCATATTTAGAAAAAACAAAGTAATAACAACTTAAATTGAAGTTGTCGCTTGTTGACAAGTTTGGGTTTTCTGTTTTCATCAAAATCAATTACCTCAACAATGCTTCATTAGACATGTTATTATCTGAAAAATTTATTTTTAATTAAACCTGAGAAATAATTACAAATCAACTGATGCGACGCAAGGTCGGGGGCGGCCGGCGACTAGGTGAGAGACTAGACTTCATCAAGAAGGCTGTTACGTTACATCATTAACTATTAAGTAGGTATACCATAGTATTTTAAAAGCTCTACTTAAAAAAATTAACACGCTGCTGTCGCCAAACTGAAAAAGGCAGAAGCCGTTCACTTGTTCACTTTCATTGGGATCTGTTAAAAAATTTATTTTGGGATGGGTAATAGGTATGTACAAAATGTAAGTTCGCGGTAGATCGAAAAGCGTTAGATATCAGGCTGACCACAAGATGTAAGATATCAGGGGGTTGGCTACGAACGACCGCAGATTAAAAACTAAAATCTTGCTTCTTAGAATCCCGCAGTCACAAAACTTCGCGAGATTTCAAGTTTTAGTATTTTATTTTCTCAGACATATTTCAGCATGAACCAAAAGGAAAACGGTATCAACTAATAATGGAACGGCATAAACTGGGACAGTCGAAAAGCTAAAGAACTACGAAGCAATGCAGTCGAACAGTTATTCGCAGTTAGGTCTTAAGATCCATCTTTTAAAAAAGACAAAGAATGTCCAGAATATTTTAAGAGCATAACTTGAAATCTATATCTTTCCTAGGTTTAAGAATGTATACATTTAGATATTTGAAGTGTACAGTAAATTGTCTTGTTAAATTTGATCATGAAATGCATTGGTTGTTTGTAATGAACAAAATTATCTTTAAATTTTCTTATTAAACAATGCACTGCCTTAAATATTTGATGGTTGACTTTTTTTAAAGTGCACGATTTTGTAGTGCGGGGTTTTGTAATGCGAGATTTCGATAGTGAAAGATATTTTTTCCACAAGCGACATTTTCTCAAAAAATTAGTGATTTCGTGTTTCGAGATTTGGAAAATGCGTGATTTAGAAAGAAAATATTTTAAGAATGCGGGATTTTGTAATACGAGATTTTTTCAAATTTGCGAGATTTCGTTAAAAGGTTTAATTTAGGTCTGCGGTCAAAAGTAGTGCTCCCGATATCAGGCTGAGCGTAAAAGACTCTTTTTAACATTATTTGGTGCCTTAAGTGTGTTGTATGTAAGTGTTCTGCATGTATGGCCGAAACTATAAATTGATGTTTCAAATTAAAATGAATTGCTTAAGGCTGTCAAATTTTATATTAGCGGCTACAAAAAAAGTGCAACATCGCGGCTATTTAATTGATTTTCTTTGTGGATTAAATTACGGAAACGAATTAGTTTATGTTATATGGATTGAAAATAAAATAGAGTGGCGCGACAGCTCTTGAAGAGCCAAGGCCTAATTTGCTTACTCTCATCAACAATTCTCTGAGTGCGTGTGAAGAATTGAGGGGACCTACAATTTAACGCCGATTCCGAACGGCAAAGTTGAGAAGCACTTTTTCATGACAGATTGATACTCTTGGAAGATTTGTCAGGTCTTCGCAAGGGGCAGTGCCCGTGAGAGATGAAATAAAAACTTGGCCTGAGTAGGACTCGAAGCTTAGCAGTCAACGCACTTACCAACTAAGCTATGGGCAACTGCATGTTATATGGATTATGTTTGTAAAAAAATTTGTTGCGAGAATATTTCTTGGAAATTTGGAGTTGATGAAAAATTCAATGTAACGTTTTTGACAAAATTGTTCATGGCGTCCATATGCTGCGAAATTGTAATGTGTGTGACAGAGATGGTTAGATGATTGTTTTAGTCAAAAAGACTTAAAGAATGTCAATGGACTAAAAGTTTACTGACTGTAGTCAAAAGACTTACTGACTAAAACCAAACTCGCTTAAATTTAATTTAATTTAATTTAACTTTATACTGATTTACTGATTAAGCTATTGCAGTAAGTTAACTCTTAGTCAATAGTCTGCAAGCTAAAACTAAGTACTGACTGATGAATGCTCCTTTCCAGTACTTCTGATGTAAGTTAATTAACTCAAAGACTTTTTTTAAATTTACTAACTGTGACTTTACTGACTGCATTTCCAAAGTACTGTAGTCTTTTAAATCTCTGATGGGAAAACCGAAAAAAGTGATATGAATAGAATGGGAATCGATTTGTTCGTGTCGAAGAACCTTGTTTACGTGCAAAGATTTAAAAAGATAGGGTATGGGAAAATTTGTACAAATACTTCTATAAATACCTCAATTTCTAGTCACTAGTTACAAAATAAAAAAATAAACATTTTAAGCACTTTTTCCAGTATAATTTTGCTGAGTGAAGAAAGCCTTAGTTAGCCGCTGTGCAGTTTATCAACTTTCACGGTGACAAGAGGTGTTCGTTTTATCAATGTTTAATCATTCGTTAGTGTTTTCAACTTTTTGTGTTTTCACTTCTGCCCTGCTGGATAATTCCTATATCCTATTGCTTCAGTCGTATTGCAAATTGAATCTATGGACTTGTATGACCTTTGGCAACAACTGCTGTATCTTGAGATTTAAATTATAGACGTCAATATTTGTATTGTCTCTCTTAACTTAAAACAGTTGGTTTTGTTTTTTTCAAACACAAAAAGTTAAAAGAACGTATGTGTCATCAAGAGCGCATCAAAACTTAAACTCAGCCGAACATGTTGTTCCAAAAATGAGAATATATTGAGAGGTTAACGCCCGGATATGTTTATTAAATAAATATATTCGAAAAAAATTATATAGGTACAAACCCACATGCTTTTGTTTAATCAACAAACAAAATATTGCACCTGCCTTCGACCAGTTTCCGAAGAAGATTTTATTTCAAACAAGTTTGCACATAAAAAACAAGCTTTCAAAATATTTGTTTAAATAAAACATAAGAGAACGAAAAAAAATATAAACACTTTTTCTTTTTTAGTCAATTAAAACGTATAAGAAAAAAAAGAAGGTCCCAAGTTCCATTAAATTTACAATGCATTATTTGGAAAACAATGCGGCAACCCCAACAATACTAAAAGCAAGTGGTTGAAGTATTTGTACTCTTTTGAGTATCGATAGCAAACACACAAAAAAATTATGTCTAACGATCCACTTTTTAAGTGTCACATTGTACATGCCCGATAAGTCGTAAAATAACATCAACCCAGTTATGTGTTTACACGGTGTTAAAGTAGATAAAACAACATAGTTTAGTCACAGTGACGACAACGCAAACCAGCGATAAAGTGCATGGAAGTCAACAATTTGAGCACGATCGTGCTTTTAGTTCTCATTGAACCACCGATGCCTCATCTCTCACAATAATATTTATCTAAGAAGGAGCACTGCCAGCTGAGCTTTTTGTAAACAAAAAAATGAGAACCCCCTTTCTTGTGCGCATGTAGCGAAAACAGTGGCTAAAAAAAGAAAAACTTTAAAATCAAGTGCTTACAAGTGCCTCTCTCCCCTACTCGTCAGTCCTCAGAGATCGGAGAAAGATCTCACCCAAGCACCATCGTTTCAGTGTAATTCCTCTCCAATGCCAGTGGATTGTAATCACCGCCACGTTAAACACACTAAGCTCGTTGAAGCTGCTGTGCGCCGAAGTCATTTCACTCAGCGACGACGACCGACCGACGTCGATCAATTTTCTCTAATTCAAGACGAAGAGTTATCGTCCTAAAAAAATATTGAAATTTTTTTGAAAAAAAACATTTTGGTGAAACGATCATTTGAAAACCACAGCTGGTTGAATGGTCGCTCTTATCAGTCGCCTCATACTGTTCCTCACCACAACTGATAAATCACTGCGAAAAGGCTTTGTGAATTGTGTTGCGACTTGCGTGCCGCGATCACAATCGCAACCATGACATGACAGCTGTGTTCGTTTCGGTTGGTGCGATAGCAAGTACCTAGTTTCAGTGGACAAATTTTTCAGTCTGCTTGTCTTAACAATTACGGTGGCGGTTGTGTTGCAAGCCCAGTGTTGTTTTGGTTAGAAGAACGTCGAGTTGCGCTTCGGTTACACTGTTATGACGTGAGAGATCATTGTTCGTGATTGTTTTTTTTTCTTTCTTGTCAAAATATTGTGGGAGGACGGGATATACCCCTACAACTGTTTTCTATTTTGTATTGGTGACGAAACAACTCTGCTATGCCTGAATATTATCTCGATAACAAGAGTTATGCTTCTGATGAAGATCTCTTGTTGCTCTCCGAAGCCGGTTCCGGTCGCAACGGTGGAGGTGATGTCGACTACCCCCGCGACCGAGGTGTACATACTAAAACAACGACGATGATGACAAATGGCGTTAACCATAACAACAACAATCAACAATTTTCCATTGATGATGACAGAACTGGGGGGACAGGAGACAGTACTATGGAGATTCCACTTCTTGTCGACAATAATGTAAGTATATTTTGCTGAAAGCTCGAACAAGTTATACACTGTATAGGTCGTGCGTCGTCATTGCAAGTCACCGGCTTCGATGTCGATGCCTTCAACATCGCCAGCGCAGCGGACAGTGGTTGTATATCGGTTTCTGTTTTGGTTTCGCTTTCAGGTTTATTTCAAAAGTCTTGTTTGCGATTTATTAAATTAATAAAAAATAATGAAACAGCTTTCAAGAGGGGGACACTTAGTGTAAATTAGAAAATTCAATTGATGACCAATTAGTGGTGGCAGTGTAAGCGTCTAACACGAATAATTGAAATTTAGATACATTTTGTAGTCATCTGCGCTGAACAAATTTTTTCAATTGAATTTTAAATAAAATTAAAACTGTTCAAATAATGCTGTTTTTATCGAAGCGTGTTCCAACTTCCAAGTACCTAGTGAAAAAGTAAGACTTAGATAAAAAAAAAATAAAATTGTGATAAGACCTTTGAGCTAACAAAGGCTTATCGACTAATTTATGGGACTATTTACGTGCTGTATATGTCGTTTTATGATAAGCAAAAATGCTTAAAGAAATTGCTGATAACCGCATAAAAGAAATACAAAAAATTCTGTATGCATTTGGTCAGGTCCCAGTGACCTTGAAAGCTGGTATATAAAACTAAGCGACCGACCGACACACGCGATGTCAAGTGATCATAGACCTCAATAAAAATTTACAATACATAGTTATATTATAACTTATAAACTATCCCTTAAAGTTGATTTAACAGGAGTTCTAGAAATGCGATACAATTCAATTCCTGACCCCTTTGACTAAGATCTTCAAAGTATAAGCGCATGATGGTCTTTCTCAAGTATTATTGACACTGATTAGTTAGTATTTACATTATTTTGAACAGACAAACAAATGCTGATTTCATCAGGGACTGGGGAGGCAGTGTTTTCGATGCTGTCTCGGTTTGTATCGATCACCGGAGTCTTCTGATGTAGGTACATTACGAATCTAACGTGTTTCTATAAAGCGGGCTCGGATAAACTGAAATAACGATTTAGGGTCCCATTGCGAGACAATAACTTAATGTAACAAAATGGCTTCATTCCACCAGAGGCATTCTTTTATTTTAATAGATTCCGTCGGCACATATTGGCCATTTCGCTAATTTACCACGTTTTGTGAAGAACCGTGCGGTTACAAAACGCATTGTTGACTCTTTCATTCAGTAGGGCTGTGTCCTCCCAATGGAAGCAAGTGACCCAGTTCTTTTGACTCAGTCAGCAATTGGTAATGAGTAGATTAGGGAGTCTAATCCGACTTACATGCCGATTAAGGCATTGGGCACCAATGAGAAACAGAAAAACATTTGAACCTTGTATTTTGGTTTAATAGTCAGCACAACATTCCCATAAATTATTATTGAATTGAATGTCGTTAAAATGTCTACCTCGGTTGACTTCACCAAAAGCGCGTTTTGTCACTAACACTTTTCAAGGCCTTGTTGATGGTTCCGGGCTGTTGCTTACGAATCGTTTGAAGAACTTTTTACTACATTATCTTCTTAGATTAAGATTAAGAGCTATTTGATTTAGCGAGAAAATATGTGCCTTGAAAAAAAAATACAATTATGAAACCAGGCCTCTGAAAAATATTTGGTTCCAAAGAACTCGTACTTAAGATTAAGTTTTATTACTATGCCTATGCCTACTGCGGTGACGTGAAATAACGCCCGACGAAATAAGGCCCCATAGGGCTTTATGTCCATTTCTTATGTTTGCGCAGGGAAACTTGTCCCCAGATCAGAATTCCCGAAAATTGTTTTGAGAACTTCTGATCTACTATGGAGGGTCATAAGTGAAAACTTCGATTTAGGGATTATTAATCCACTATGGTGGGTCAATAGTCCCAATTAGGTTTAACTTTTAATGGGACAAAAGTCCAAATTAAAAAAAAAAGTGAAACAACGAATGTTCATGCTAAAAAAAAAACCGTAAATTCCTGTATGTACCTATACTACACTACAAAAAAATCATATAAATAATTAGGACCACGTTTCTTGATTAGCCGTCACCAAATGGTCAGATCAATTAATTTTTCAAAACTATTGAGGTTTCCTTTTATTTGGAAAAACAACCACTACACATCCTGTAATGCAAAGAAGGATCCTTGCAAGCATATCAATTATTCATTTTCAGCATCTTTTTGAATTTCGACTGAGGATGAGGCCAATACGAAAAATTCAAGATCAATTTGATTTAATTGCGAACGAAGCGAGCGGAAAAAATTTTGCCCAAAAGAGAATCAATTTGGGGTTTGAAAATAAAAACAATTCGCGCGAATTTTTTTATTTTCACACCCCAAATTGATTCTCTTTTGGGCAAAATTTTTTCCGCTTGTGTCCATCCATCTTTCTGATGCAGCTTTTAATGTAATTGAAACAGCTTGGTTATTTAAGTTGATACATAGATGCAATAAGATGAAATTGGCTTAAAGTACTTGTAGAATGCCGTACCCTCATCGAACTTTGACATCCCAAGAGTGCAGAAGAATGTTTGCAGTGGAAAATGTTTTCTTAACGTCACATATACTTAAAGTATGCGGTGGTGCCGTGAACGAAGGCCATATGAACTAACGCCATAATGGCCTTAGTTCTCAATCAAATGTGAACTAACGCCATAATCCGATTATGGCCTTAATTCACAGTCGAATGAGAACTAAAGCCATCACTTGAATGAGAACTTACGCCATATGGGGTAAGTTCACATTCAAATGAGAACTGATGCCATAACATGCTTTGAGCTTTGAAGCAAAGTTAGCATAGCAAGTAATTACCTAACAAAATCTCATCGAGATCTCAGGGACCTCAGATATTTCTAAAATGGAACAAGAGATCTCACTCTCAGCGAGTGCTGATATTTTCTTTTAAAATTTCTGAAAGAAAAAAATGTGTTGATCCGTTTTCTTGGTCAGCCATTTGAATGTAATCATGAGTTAACAATATTAATTTCAAGGAATCTCATACTGAAATTTGAAAATTGTGCTACACCTGATAATTAGGTGATCGTAGGTGCTTCGTTCGGAAAACTAGTTTTCTAGCCCCTGAAGTAATAAAAAAAATCGCGTTCTAAGAGCCGAATTTTTTTTTGGAAAACAGAGAAACAATTTGGGGTGTGAAAATAAAAAAATTCGCGCGAATTTCTTTATTTTCACACCCCAAATTGTTTCTCTGTTTTCCAAAAAAAAATTCGGCTCGCTCCGCTCGCTTTCTAGTAGTACGGCAGTACTTCATTTTTTGATTACTTTCAAACTGTGGAAAACTAATTTTCCGAATGAAGCATCTACGAAAATATTGAGAAACTTAGGTACTCATTCTGAAATTCAATACAAATATGAAAAATCATTATTTTTGTATTGATTTTTTTATTCGTTTAGAAAGCAACTTCATTCGATTACTTTGCAAAACATTATCAACAATTAAACGATTTCATTTGTTTTCCATCCTCGTAAATTTGTGCATAACTCCGCCGAAAAAACGAAGATTTAAAAAATATCATCGAAAACGGATTATTTTCGATTCTGGAGCCAAAAACTGAGGGGACCGCGAAAGTATAAATAACAAAGAAATTTTTCCAAAATTTTTAAGTTATGAGCGTGCCAAAAAAAGTTAAGAATAAGGCAAATGAAGGACTATTGGTTCTTTTATTTGATTTATAGTAACCCGTGTTTAAAATATTTGTGTTTACGCCCCCTTAACTAATAGAGCGTTATACCATATATATTTACCTACCTACATTATGTTCCAATATCATATTAAAATTATTTTGATTGCTGCGAGTGGCTTTAATTCACATTGAAATGAGTACTTGGGCCACTTCTTAAAATGAACTAACGCCATATTACTTCAGTTCTCATTCCAATGTGTATTTAGGCCATAATCGGATTATGGCGTTAATTCACATTTGAATGAGAATTAAAGCCATTATGGCGTTAGTTCATATGGCCTTCGTTCACGGCACCGTATGCGGTATGTTTCAGCTTTATGCACAGAAAAAAACTTTGAAAATGTAATAAACTTATTTTAATCGCGAAGGTCGGAAACCCTGAATTAGATTTCTGGACAAATGAACCAGCATAGTGGGTCAGTAGTCGTAAAATGAAATTTGGCACTTATCACCCACAATAGTAGGCCATTATTTTTATCTTCTGGAAATGCGGCCTTATTTCCATGTAAAATGTGGCCTTATTTCCACAATTCAATTGAAATAAGGCCTGTCGGGTGTTATTTCGATTTCTTCATGGAAATAAAGCCGCATGTAGGGTGGGGCCTTATTTCGTAGGGCGTTATTTCACGTCACCGCCTACTGCATACAAATTTTCATCGGCAGACATTTTTCGTGAAGGCCAAAAGCCATGGTATCCAGGCCTTGGAAATAGTTTTATTTATCTGTGATTGATAGAGAGAAAAATGTATAGTTGTATCAATTTGAAATATATATAAGTTTGAAGACACGTGAAAATGCTGAAATCACACAAAATAATTTTTTGGTTTGATTACCACGCACTTAAAAAATGTTTAACCTTCAACTATTAAAAAAAATCATTAAGAGCTTGAATCGGTGCCATGCCATTTGGCCATATGCCATAAGGCCATCTTTCAAAATATGGCCATATGACACTTTTAAATTGTGTCACATGGCCATATTTTAGTATATGGCTATTTGTCACTTTGGTAATGTGTCATTTGGCCATATAACTTATTCTTAAACTGCAAAAAAAACGAATATACCAACAATATATTTATGAAAATATGGAAAGTAACTGATCTCAAAAAGTTTATTGCAATGTTTTAATAAATAAAAAAAAGTAATCAAACAGAAAGAAACAGACAGAGCAATTAATTTTTCAAAGCTGCTGCCGTTTCCTTTAATTTGGAAAAGGAACCACCACGCTCCCTTGTAATGCACGCTTGTGTCTGGAAAGCGGGTGCTGCATTGCAATAATTCATTTTAAGCATCTTTTTTCACTTTTGTCTGAGGATGATGACGATCTGGAACATTCAAAATCGATTTGGTTTGATTTGATTCGCTCGCTAGCAATTATTCTACCTGCTTCATTTTTTTGTTCAAGCTCCAAATCGTTTATTGAAATAATATTTTAATACACGTGAGATTGAGTTAAGGTTCAGTATTGCGAAAATAGTACTTACGTCTGCATACACATGATGCAAGAAAATTGAACATACCTTCAATACAAAAATGTCTTTCTGATCGAGCTGCTAATGTAATTGAAACAGCTCAGTTATTTTAGGTGACAAAAAGATGAAATAAGATGAAACTGGGTTCAAGTACAGTGTGCTTGTAGAATGCCCTACTCTGACCGAACACCAAAGTTCAGAAGAACGCTTGCACTCGGAAGATTTTCCTTGACAGAAACTGATAATGTTTTAGTAAATCTCAACAAACAACAATTTTAACTTAACAACTTTGCATATGTTTTCAAAATTATAAACATCATCGATGATTCTTATTTAAGATTTCTCAGTCTAAATTGGAACAAAATGTAAATTAATATAGGTACCTTTACTAACGTGGTTATCATGAGCGAAGTGCATAAAGCATAATTCACAATTGTTTGTAGTCGCAAGCTGGTACAACACTAAAAGTATACCATCTAAAAGATAGTTCCTGCTCGAACCATTTTGCAAATTTTGTGTCAAATCACGCTTTGAAAATCTGTCACATGACCAAATTAGAATATATGGCCATTTGTCACTTTTAGAAAGCGTCATTTGACCATATGGCTGAATGACACAAGAAAATATGGTCAAATGACACATTACCAAAGCGACAAATAGCCACATGGCCATATGACACAATTCAAAAGTGTCATATGGCCTATTTTGAAATATGGCCATATGGCATATGGCCAAATGGCATGGCACCGCTTGAATCGTTTTTGAACTGGTCCAAAGGGGTCCGATGGCAGCTTCCATAGGTGCCAAAGTGACACCGCCAAGACGGATTGATTGATTGTTCAATGGATTTGTGTCGCCATTTTCACCCTGCCTGAACCAAAAGTTTTCCAAGTCCACGAGGTACTCCATTTCATTTATCTACAAAAAATTACTTTCGAAAAAAAAAATAACATCCCATGATACCTCTACTCTCTGCGGATTTACGATTCTTTTTGAAATCCAAATGTGGAGGCGGACTGTTTATGTTTACTAACAAAGCCGCCACGCCGAGATAAAAATATGTTTCGTCAAAATAGATGAATTTTTGCTCTAAATCGGTGTCCTGGTTTTAACCCGAATTGTAAATCAAACCGAGAATCAGGCTAGAGCGTGCAATGTAAAGCTCTAGAGATCGATCCAAGTAGAAATGGTCTCGTGCTTTTAGAACGGTAATAAAACCACCACACCAACAATTCTACCCAAACACCACCGTGGTCGAACATCACCGTCATCAGTCAAATACCTGTTATACGACCTCGCGACAAACAGCCACACAATAAACCTACAGCCGGAAGGCAAAATGATTTTTTATATTTTGCGTGGTACAATTCACATTCGGTTTTACCCAGAAAATTATTAAGTAAAAGACAAGAAATAGGAAAAGTCGAAGCTTGCTTAAGAAGAGATCAGTTTATTGCCTTTACTACCGAAGTACTCGTTTCCCTCGATATTCCCCCACTTGATTTCAAGTGGTGGGCTTGTTGTAACATAGCGTGCTGTGCAATAACAAAAATCCGATATTGTCCCGCACACATACCGTGAGCTGGGCACAGGCATTTGTACCGATATTCTTGAGCACCTGTCTGGATAGGTTTGTTATTTATAATTTGAGGGCACTCAAGGGATTTCTTCAAAACACTATTTGCCAATAGCACAGTGCGGGAACCAGGGAAATGATAGAGGATTTGATAGGAGTTGTCGATGTTGATTGGGTTTGAACTTCCGAACATGTGCAACCACTGCGAAGGACAGGGTGAGAAAGACAGTTCCACGTTCGCGTAGTGCGGGTAAAAAACGATTCTCTGTACATTCACTTTGGAAATGCGTTTCAATATTTCCCAAAGTTGTTTAAGTGTTACCAAACTAGTTGTGTTCAGCGGCGGTATGATTTTGGATTTGGGTCAAGATTTCAAAGAAAAACAGTGGTTTGAGAATCAAAAGACTAATTAAACTTTTTACTATAATAGTTCCGAGAAACCAAGGCCTTATATACTTCTTATATAGTTCTTTCAGTGCTCTAGTGCCTGTAAGGAATTGAGGTGATCTGCAATTTTATGCCAATTACAAACGGCTGAGTTGAGAAGCACTTTTCAGTGAAAAGTGATACTTTTTGTAGACAGTATGGCCATGAAAGACGAACTACAAATATTTTAAACACGAGTAGGATTCGAACCCACGCTTTTTATGCTACTGGTCAATGAACATAACCATTAAACCGCAGGTACCTACTACTTTTTCTGCAAGAAAATAAATCAATAGTTGGAAAATCAAATTCAGAAAAAAAAGTCATGAACCCACCCACAATTTTATCTTCACAACTTGACTTCTCGAACAATAAGTTCTACCTTCATGCATAATTTATGTTGATTTTCGCTATTTAAAAGGAAGCTCTGACATTTCTTCATGGAGTTGTAGGTATAAGCATTCATGCCTACCAAAATACAACACCAAAAATAATTTAATTGAAGATGACCTATTAATAGAAAATATGTGTTTTTCTCAGATCAAGCAGCAACCCAATTTCATATCAACACCTACACAAATATCCATCTATTTATGTAGAAAATTCCAAAACGATGTTATTCATGAAAATGGTAATGACATTCGTTTGACGAAAAGAAGACTTTAAAAACAGAACAATAAAGTTATTGCTAAAGCTAATTTTATTTCATTTCAATCTAATTAAATACATAAATACTATTGTGCATACATAGTTTCTTTTATCAAATTAATTACGAAATTATCGCAAATAGCAATTACCATTTCAATTGACAACATATTTTAGTCTAGCGTGTGGAATTTTAAATATTTATTATTCTGTTCATTAAATTATTTTGCTTTTTGTTGTTTTTTATCCGTGGTTATTGTTTATTGTGGCGGGGCAAAAACACACAAAAACACATAAAAAAACACAAAAACACATGCCTACATTTTTGAAGGAAAGTCAGATGAAGTTATTCAAACTTGATTTTAGGAAGTGAGAAACAATAAATTTATTTGAACCAAAGCTTTCATTCAAAGACGTTATAAAAGGTCAACAAAATTAATTTCAATTCAATAATTTTAAAGTGACAAACGTTAAATATTTGAAACAGAATGAACTCTACAGATGTAAGTCAAAACATTTTCATTTTTTGTTAGCAGACTAAATGCAGTCAATATAATATTATCAAAAAGTGTGCTCTTTTTTGTTATTTTCGCGCTGAAATGCAGTAGCAGCTTTTACATATGAATATTGTTATGTTGGTTTGTGTTTATAGTGAGGTGGTCTGTTATCAACTTTTGAAGTAATTAAAATACAACAGCACTGGTCAATGAGATCATCGACAAGTAGTTTTCATAATATTATTATAATTATTGTTGTCTTCCAATTTAAAAAGAAAACTTAAATAACCTTTGCATAACCCCACTTTTTTTTTATTATGAAATTTGTTTCCCGCTGTAGTTACGAGGTTGGTCTGTTAGAACCTACTTAGTCTCCTACTCGTTACACTTGGCCCAGGGGAACTGGGCCCTGGCCAGTTATGCTCTAACTTCTTAACCCCGTCCGAAAAATACGTTAATTCTATGTCTGCAAAGTAGGCCTCCGTAGAGGCGATGGCCTCTCTATTCGACTGAAATTTCTGCATAATTGATTTTTTTTATTGGAGAAAATATACAATAGTCGCATGAAGCTAAATTTGGAGAGTGAGCAGATGATCGTACCTCAATTTTGGCGTTGTTGTCATGTTAGAAGGTCACTTTTCTTCTTCGTCAAGAAGAAGAGCCGTTTTTTTCGTCAAATCTGCCCAATAATTCGGCATTCGGCATTTTGAAAATTTTTGTAAATCTATTTCTTACTTAGCACCATCACTAATTTCACGAAATCTACTTCACTCAGAAACAAATTACTTCGATTTTCTATACCTAATGTAGGTATCTAAAAGAACAGCTTTTTTTGTGTTCTTTCGCTAACCGGCCACACCGCTTGACCGATTTTCTTAATTTTTTTTTCCAACCTTTAGAGGAATACGGGGAGAAGGTTTATTAAAAACAAAACTTATGCTTTTTAAATCACAAACGGTGCAAATGTTAAAAAATAATGCTTTCTCACTACAGCAAAATATAAGAATACTCAATTTCGTTTGAAATTTTTGTCAAATATTTTTATTTTCATCAAAAATAAAATAAAAAAAAGTCAGTGAAGATAAAATATTTTTGTCAAATATTTTTTTTCATGGACAAAAAAAAAATGTCAGTGAAACTAGAAAAAATATTTCAACTAGCAAACGTTGTTTTGCCATATGATATATTTATTTTTTGTAAGTGTGTGGATATGTGGTATATGAGTGAACGTGGCATAGACCATTGTGAGCGTTGACGGAATGTGTCATTCCATCTTGAATTAATACAAAAAAAAAAAAAACTGAAGGGTTTGCCAACTCAAGACCTTGCCACGGATAATATTTTTATGTGAAAAACATAGTGTGTTCAAATCAAAACCACAAACAGGCATTGTTTTGCCTTGAGTCAATAGTCATTGCTTATGCAAAAATTATTTTAATTGAAAATTTATTACTCAAAAGAAGGAGTTTCTCATGAAGTTGCTGATGGGTTATTCATCATCATCGTTATCGTCAGCCTAGCCTGGCCAATGAAGTTTCTCAATTCATCTGCACCACAATCGGAATACGGTCTGGGCCTTCTTCAGCAAGTTCTTCGGATTGTTGGCCGACGCCATCCAGTTCCACACCCCAAGGCTTTGGGTGTCCTGGTCTATGCCATCCTTCCAGCTCAAATTTGGTCTGCCAGTCTCCTATACTATGAATTATAACGCCGAGGACTTTTTGGGCCGGTTCCTCTTCACTCATAATGAGCTAGTTGTCCAGCCCACTGGAGTCTATCAAGCTTAATTTTTGTCATCAAGTCTGCTTGATATAGCTGTGGTTATATATTCTCCGGAATCGTCCTTCCTCACAAACGGACCGTAAGACTTTTCTCTCGAACGCGTCTAAGAGTTCAGAATGGCTTTGGCTAAGCACCCAAGTCTCAGATCAATGGTAAAACTATCGTCTTCTATGCAAAAGCAGTTTCGAAGATATGGTAAAATTTTTGGATTTAACGGGCCTTGAAAGACAAATAGGTTCTGTCGGCCCTGGGCAATCGCCCGCGCATTTCTACTTCCATATTGTTATCGGCTGCTTCTTCTGACTCATTGTAGCTTATTGAAAAATCGCACTACTTTGCACTCGTGCTCCTCTTAATAGTTGTTCTTCAACTATTGCCACGATTTTTGCAGACGGGACCACAATGAATTTTTTTTTTTTTTTGTAATTTAGGTGGCTATTACGAAGGGTTAAAGGTAATTAAATACTCAATATACAAACCATTTACCACTACTGTAAATAAAAAAAAAAATGTTGGAATACCATTCATAAAGGGAGAGCCTAGGAATTGGCAAGGACAAGGCAAAACAAATAATTTTGCCGAAAATGTTATAAGGCACTCAGGAGGTTAAAAAAAAAACATGACAAAATAAGACGCTCTTTGTCGAAATGGTCGAAAAAAAACCAATTTTCGGTAAACGTTAGGTATACTGATTAATATGTCCACAATTAAGGGGTGTGGCCAACCTTGTTAGCTAGATAATAGAACAGGATAATAAGAACTGTTAAATGTGTTGAATTAAGTGAAATCGATTTCTTATTGATTTTCGAAAAATATCATGAACCCCTGCCTAAATTTTTCACAGAAAAAAAAAATCTTCCAAAACCCATCGAATGATACATATAACTACCACTACTGTAAGCTCTGGTTACCGATCCCTATTAGAAAAAAAGATTAAAAAACTTTTATTGGGTCTTCTAGTTTCCTTGTAGATTTTTTTTAGATTACGTAGGGTATTTGTCCTTGTCCCTCTATGCGTCAATGCATTAAGCGTCAATATAAAATACCTACACTAATTCAAAATCTATTTCCCTTTTTCTCAGTCTAGGTTCTTCGTTTTTTTCCCAAATCTACTTCGTTTCCTTTTTTTCACATGGTAAAAACAATTTGCGATTAAAACTTGGTAAACAAATTTAAACGCCTGTCATAGAAGGAAAAGAGTCACCGTACACAGCATCCAAGCGATTTTTGATTTCTTCACTCGATTTCGCTTCCAAAAACAAGAATTAAATCACCGAACGGTACAAAACCTTCCCCTTCTTTATTCCAACTCCATGCAGCCGTTTTTTCGTATTAAAACTTATAGCTATAAATGTCCTTTCTCAGGTTCTAGACTCTGTACAAAATTTCATATAAATTGGTTCAGGACTTTAGATTAAGATTATATTTAAGTCTTTTTGAAACTTATTGTTTTTGTTTTTCTTTTAGGTTGGCAATGACATTTTCTATAACTGCAAATGTAAACAACCTGGATTCGCAGTGAATTTGAAAAGTCAAACTCAGGACGATGCGAAAATTAAAATATTCTTGGCCATCGGATTATGCTGCTTTTTTATGGTAAATTGGTTAATATTTAAACATAGTTAAAAACCGTCCATTTTCACATACTGGCTAAAGTGATGCCAAGGTAAGCTGATTTAACAGTGTAGGTTCATATTGAGAAGCCTTACATGACTAACGCATGAGGAGACCAGATGATTTTTCGAGCTTTTATCGTTTCAAAGCTCATCTAGGAAGATTGGAAGCTCTAACGTGTCGGCTCTGACTCTGAGCGCCTTAATTTTTTAAACATAGTTGTTTCATGAAAACGTTTTTTGAGAAACAAAACTAATTGACCTTTACAATTTTTTGTTACTTCCGTCCGAAAAAATCTTTACTTGGTTCTTCCTAAAATGATTGTTATAACTGTTCATAATTTTAAATTCGCCTCAGTTCATAGAAAACTGTCCAGGTACCGTGTAAACTGTACACTAATTCAGTTCCTGGTTTAAATTTTTTGGGTTTTTACATTACATTACATTTCACAGTACTTCGCACATAAATGTAACGAACTACAGACACATAGCAGCACTGGTGACTGAGACCATCGGCTGGGACAGAACAATACAATGCAACAGAGAGAGACAGATAGACACATAGAAAGAAAGCACACATAACAGAAACCTACGTGGCTCAGAGGAGGAGACTTTGATTTGTATTGTCTCATGTTATCGCACAGGTGGCCTCAGATAAGCTGGCGATTTTTGTTTTTTGGGTTTTTTATTTGACTTTCGCTTGCTGTTTAAATGTTTCTCCATTCTAGATTCCGGTTTCTCATAAGAAATAATTCGTACACTTTCCATGGCGATATTAATGTTACTTCCGTCTGAAAAACTACAAAGTTAAGGAAGTCGTATTCAATAATGTACCTAGTCTTTTTCTTTCAGTTTGCTTCTTCTTGTGATACCTATTATACATAGGCAAGAGATTTTGCTTTTATATCAATAACGGCGCCTAACGGCTGCACGACAGCACGAAAGCACCATGGTAGGTGGCTATTTGGGTCACTCCTGTCGCTGAATCATTTTTTTGTGTGTCTCACTCACTCCCCTTAATTTGAAACAGTCAATTCTTGGTTTACATCTCGTCTAAAGCTTTTGACATAATATCCCGAGAATTTTGTTTCATTGGCATAATCCAATTTATATTACAAGTAAAACGAATTAATTTAAATAACTTCAAAAAGTATCCTTTACTACGCCTATGTGCTCTTGCTATACCTACTTTTACCACAAGTAAACTAATCTAAGTTAGCTCTATGAACTATGTCTCTAGACAAAAGGCCATTGTTGAATCAATTTTCAAAAATTACCAACAAAATATCAAATCATTCATATCAATTTGTTTAATTTTTTAATTCATACCGAAAGCAATTTCCTGTCAATTCTCAATATTGTCAAATGTAACTAACGAAAGCCTTATTATGTAACTTGTTTAAACAGTAAACACCTCGAACCCTAGGCTCAACAAAAATCCCAACACCGAACTATGAACCATAAAACTGTTGCTCCTCATATTGAATTTCTGTGTAGCTATCCAATTTCCGGTCTTTTGGAAATTTCTCCAGATTAAATGTAAGTGATTTGGGTTGCCTCGTTTGCTCCCCCTTCACCTTTTAGGCTTCATTTCGTTTTCGATAATGTATCAATAAAGGGTTCAAATCCTTGGGCACAAGACTTGTCATTCATTTTCTTCAAAAAGGTATAGAAATTATATCCACTCAAGTTATCTTTAGTTAGACCTATATGAAAGGCCATTAAAAACCGACACCTGAAGGAAACCCAACATTTTCCTACGTACACACAGAGGAGAAGCCTTTAAAACAGCTTTAAGGATCTGTGAGAATGTAGAGTCAAAAATAAATACCACCCGCAATCCCTAGTGTACCATTGGGAAAAGACATAAAGGCTTCCAAATTCCTGTCAACAAGAGTGAAACAAACGAGTCCTTGTGGAATTAGAAATCAAATCTATTTCCAAATACAGGATTGAATGCGTTCAATTACCTCCTTTCTCTGGGTTCATCGTTATTCTAAAAGCAAATATCGTATAGCAAAGCCTCTGCTATAATATTTAATACAACAATCATTTATAAATG
Source organism: Sphaerophoria taeniata (assembly GCA_943590905.1). Classification (NCBI taxonomy): domain Eukaryota; kingdom Metazoa; phylum Arthropoda; class Insecta; order Diptera; family Syrphidae; genus Sphaerophoria; species Sphaerophoria taeniata. The sequence continues at coordinate 46,197,783 of OX016540.1, read as the reverse complement.
CATTCAGATTATAGAATTCCTTGGAGGATACATGGCCGGAAGCCTGGCGATAATGACAGATGCTGCCCATTTGGCATCTGATTGCGTTAGCTTTGTGATTGGTCTCTTGGCGATTTGGATATCGAGTCGGGTGCCTGATCAAAACATGTCATTCGGATACAAACGCATCGGTAAATATAAATTAAATTCAATCCTTTTTCCTTCTCTCTACATTCATCCTGTCAAACAAAAATGACATAAAAACAGAATTTAGAGATAAGATTTTGTATTAATTTCCATCTAGAGGTCATCGGAGCACTGGTATCAATTTTGGGCATCTGGATTCTTACTGGCTTCCTAGCAATTGTGGCATGCCAGAGATTATTTTCACATGAGTTTGACTTGGATGCGGATACCATGATGATAATCGCTGGAATTGGGATTTTAATTAACATTGCGTAAGGGCACACCACTGTCTTGATTTTAATATCTATAGAGAGGATTTGGAAAGGATGTGTGTCGTCCTCGTCCGTTCATCCTCGAAGCTAAATTATTATACACATGAAGTTTTGAAAATTTTCTTTTCTTTCTCGTCCTTGGTAGAATGGCATTCATTTTGCATGGATCGTCTCTTTTTTCCGGTTCCCATGGTCACACCCATGGACATGGACACCACGGACACGAACACAAAACTGGTGGAACACACCATCATTCGCACTCACATGTTCATTCCAGCAATGAAATAGGGAGGAATTCTGTTGCTGCTGCATCTGCAACTACAACAAACAACTTTCATAGTCATTTGTCGGATGGTGTTGGATATCCCCCATTGCCAGCAGACGTCTCAGTTTCCGCATCTGCGGATATTGTCAAACAACAGCATGCGAGGTAGGTATGCGGTTCCGATCCGAAAACTCATTAATTTCATGACCAGAAATTCTGTGATTTTTTCTTTGTTCATTTTCGTTTAATTTTATTTGATGTGTTGCCGGATTTTTTTCACATACTTTTTTTGTCGTTGATGGACGTAAAAGGTTTCATTTTTTTTTTTTTTTGTATTTGCAGAGACAACGCAATGCCAGCACGCGGTCAGGAACAAAATCTGAATTTGCGAGCTGCAGTCATTCATGTATTCGGTGATCTAGTGCAGAGCGTGGGCGTTTTTGTTGCCTCAATTATTATAAAATTTTATGTGAGTATCCTGCGGGTTTATGGTGGTTTTTTATGTATTATTATTTTGTTTATTAAGTATTTTTTGTTTCGAAAACTATTTGCAAAACGTCAGTGTCAGGGAAATGTGTCTCGAAATAGGATACATGGTTCTTTAACAACCAATGTCATGAGCGAAATTCAGTCCAATTTTTGATTTTAATTTATTTTTGTATCTTCTTCAAAAGCATTTCTTATAAAAAAAAAAAACACAACAGTGTTAGTAGAATCTACACTCTACAGCGATGGGTGTGGGTTTTTTGGAATTCGTGACACTTAGAAGTTCGATGCAGACATTTTTTGGCTTTTTTAATATTTCTTAGAGAAAATAAAATTAACTCCTGAACTTATTTAAGGAGTGCCTTTGGTGGCACTCAATATGGTTCAGATTCACAAATCAACTATACTCGCTGTCCCGGTAAACGTTGTTTTACCATGGCTCAAAATTTGTAAGGAGGTAGTTAGAATAAAAAAAGAGATGGATATACAATTATTTTGTATCCTACTTGCTAACCCAGAAAACGCACTTTTGCCTTATAAAAAATTTCCAAGAACGGCGTAACCGATATGGCTCAAAATTTGTGGGGAGGTAGCTTAGAATAACGAGTCGGCTGTAAGATATTTTAATTCCACTGTTCTATCCCATTAATTGTTGTTGGGACGGGTCTACCATGAAATGCCGAATGCAAATATCGCGAAAACAAAAATCTCGAATGTAAAAATCCCGAAAACAAAAATCTCGAACGAAAAAAATTTCGAAAACAAAATCTCGAAATACAAAAATCTCGAAAAAAAATAAAATAAAACAATTCATGGAAAAATAGAAAAGAAAAGTTTTGTTAAACAGTAAGATGAAAACTTAAGTCTACAAAATGTGAATGCTCAAATGCTTAGCTTTATTAATCAAATGCTTAGCTTTTTTACCTCAGTGAAATTCGTAACTTTTTCCATGAATTGAGTAATCAATTTTCCGAAAGTAGGAAGCAAATCGGGAATTGGTTTTAAAGAAACTAGATAGGTACAAAAACCAGAAATCTAGGTATTTTCAGTCTTTGGTGTTGTGCAGACCAAACAAGAGAGATCTCACCGAGAACTCAAAACAAAGTTGAGTCTTAGCATAGAAGACCGGCCGCACGTTGGCCTGTACAAGCTGATTCATCTTTTAGTGCAGGAGTCGGTTCAGGCAAAATGTAAGGTAGAAAAACTTGAAATGAGGGAAAAATTTAATATGAGGCGTTAGTATGTCACTAATTTTTACTATAATGAAAGAAAATAAGAAAAGCTATATCGGTTTCTTGAGAAGCTTAGCTCAAAACCCTTTCTGCTAATTGAATATTTTGTTGAATTTGTAAAATTTTGTTGTTTTGTTAAAAGTAAGAACAAATAAAATTATGAATTAAATTACAAAAACCATGTTCTCTTTCAGAAATATAATTACAAAATAAATCTCGAAAAATCTCGAATAACCATTTTTTTTCGAGATTTTTTCGAGATATTGGGGCATATGCATAAAAATCTAGTAATTACTAGTAGTAAATACTTCAAGTAAATACTAGATCAACAAGTAAAAGCTCAGATTCGTAGTATTTACTTCATTTGGTATGCATAAAAAAAAGTAAATACTAGCCAGCATTTACTAGTAGTAAATACTAGATTCATCCAAGTAAAAACTACATATTCATCGGAAGACTCAGGCTTTTACTTACAGCAATTGAAAAATAAAGTAAAATGGAAAACTAGACTAAAAAAAAGCAAAATAATTGTAGGTACGTTAGATTTTTTTTTGATCAAAGCTATTTCATTTCTCCGCAGCTCCCCCTATCTCCTGATTTCAGGTGCACCAGAACTGCGTCCGTGGTCGTTGGTAGTTTCGCTTTTAACTCCCCTGTCATCTTCTTCAAAGTTGTCGGGTTTCATTTAAATACCTTGCAACATTATGCAAAACAAAACATGCCATTATTAGAGTTGCCACGTTTTTTAATTGCACCCGTAGGTATACAGTTTTATAACATTGGGAATCGACTTTTAAGCTAACCAAAACATCGTTCTATGATGACCCTCTCTTTTGTATGTAATTTGTTGTATGATTTCTCCTTGCTCGTGATTGGGTTTCTATAAATAATGGTGTTATTAACCAGGTGGCGATTACATAATCGCTCATCTGCCAAAAGAACTGTATTAACTGAATTTCTTAAAATTGGTTCAAGAAAACTGTTTTTCCAAGTCCTGAAGTCATGAACTGAACCTGGCCATTCACAAACAACACTTGTAAAACATTCTTTTACATCACAGGCGGCTGGAATGTTGATGGATGCATATCCCTTTCGATTTATATATTCTCAGAATGCAAGTGAGGTTATTTAATCTCCACATGTGTGCAATCCAAGGCTCCAATACAAGAAGGAAAGCTGTATTTAGAAAGCCAACCAACATTTACTTTTTCAAAGCGGTATAAAGCATTTTGAAATTATTTTTCGCTGGAGATCTTCGTTCCTTGTTAACTTGTTCAGTATTAATGTGCAAAAACGCGGTCATTTGACAAGAATATTGAAACGATCGCCTTGAATGTTGATTTGCAAATGAAAATGTTCGTTTCAAACACCCAAAAGTATTTACTAGCAAAGTTCAAGTTGCTCTTTAGCAACTTGTAAAAATTGAAGTAAATACTAGTAGTAAAAGGTTTTTATGCATATCACTTTAAGTATTTACTACCAAAATTCATCCATACCTAGTAAATACTTTTACTTCTAGTAAAAGCTTTTGTTCAAGTATTTACTTGAAGTTTATGCATACGAAAAAAAGTAGATACTGACAAAATTGACTAGTAAAAGCATTTACTACCGTTTATGCATATGGCTCATTGTCCTTCGAGATTCTTGAACGTTCGAGATGAGATTTTTGTACGTTCGAGATTTTTGCATTCGAGATTTTTCTTTTTTTCTTTCGAGATTTCTTACATTCGAGATTTTTGTATTCTAGATAACGTCATGATCCCTGTTGGGACATATATGTACGCAATATCAAAGAACGACTGAACCGATTTGGTTCAAAATGATGGGGAAGTAGCTTAGAACCAGTAGATGGCAATATGATAATTTTTATCGTACTAACTACCCCGTTAAACGTTGTTTTGCCATATTTAATATATAAAAAAGTACTCATACGCCACAGTGTATCATCATCATCATAATCATCCATTGGATTCAAATAAATCAATCAATTATATTATTATTCTGGAAAAGAACTTAATGAAGGCGAGATGAGGTAAAGCTAAAAAAAAGATCAAAAGGCTTTGTTTTTTTTAAAGGTTTCCTATGATTTTTCTAAAATCCTCAGAATATGTCTTATATGCATATATTATGCACAATGTTCAATGTTCATACCTCAAACTTTATTTTTAATTTTTAAATGAGAAAAAATATTTTTTTTGTGTTTTAATTGAAGGTAATTAGGAAAATTTTGTTTCGTGTTTCTTCCGTACACAACGGATCTAGTATTCTCACCCAAAGCAGTAAATACATTTATTTGATTGCAAATAATAATTCACACGAATGCTCAGCTCATATGCTTCATATTTGACTTCCGAAAAGCTGATTTTAAACAGCTTTCAATTTATATTCTGTCTTTGTGAGTTTTCAATGCAAGTTGGGAAGTGCCTGGTCTGCCTTCATAGTCGTATCAGTTTATTTGGGTAATCGAGTTCTCTCATGACTTCTTAAAGTTGTATACCAATTCTGTCAGAGGCGGCTACAAAAACAATAAGCACTTGTTAGGTATATTGAGATTTTAAATTCAAGACATTTTCTCATTCGCTGTCACTAAAACCTTTGTAATAGAGGCTATTGGTGACTTAGTAACTTAATATATGTCCTTAAGAACAGCCTTAAAATAGGAGTAGGTGCCAAATAAATTAAGCTTTTAACTAGTTCTGCTATTTTGTAAGAAGTGAATTGTGGATCGTTTGGAATTTTGCATTACGTTCAAGGTTAATAATTGAGAGCACCGGTTACATAATGATCACCTTAAGCCATTAACTGAAGTCCACACTTCTTCTTGGATTTCGCACGGTTTTAAATTTTGTTAACCTATTCCAGCTTTTCTATACTGATAATTTGCTCTTAAAGTAAAGGTAAGTCAGATATTCTACTGACGATAATATTTTGCTAATAACTTCGATTTGTGTATTTACCTCGATGTTGAAAACAACAAACCAAGACAATACATAATGGAGGAAGAAAAAACATAAGTTCGTGTTTTTGACAGATATGTCCTCTTAACTAAACTGTTACTAAGAAATCCGAATTAATTTTGTCTTATCGTAGATAGTTATGAAACAAACATTAGATATTTCGATAAGAAAAGCTACCTCAATATTAAATTTAATAATTAATTTATCAATCGACTGGAATTCCCAAATTCTCTTTGAAGTTTTGAATCAATGGAATGCCCAAACCCAACTGTTTTGTTGCAATAATTTCCCAATTAATTATTAATCAATCAAATTTAGGAAATTAAATTATCCTTATGTGGAATATCATTAGCAAAATACAAATTTTAACCTTTGATCTTATCTTTCTTCTTTCTTTCACAATAACAGCCCAATGCAAAACTTGCCGATCCGTTATGTACGCTTCTGTTCTCAGTGATTGTCGTTTTTACGACAGTCAATTTATTCAAGGAGTCCGTTTGTATCCTTCTGGATTGCGTGCCAAAGCTGGTGCCTCTGTTTAAGTTGCAAAGTGATTTGTCCAGCATAGGTGGAGTTAAGTAAGTTTCTCGAATTTTCGTTGTCCTCTCAATTTTCCCGGAAGTGAATGTCCTTCCACTGACCGCATACACATACACATGCACACAGCACAGCTCTAATAAATTATTGTAATTATTCATTCGACACAGATCCGTTCACCATCTGAATTTGTGGAATCACACGGTCAATCACAGCATAATGATGGTCCATTTGGTTGTTGGTAAGTATGTTAATACTATGATATCCCAGAAACGAGATGAAGGGGGCCACGATATGCTCTGCTGATGGCTAGCTGTTTTGTTAACCTATTTCCATTTCACTTAATGTATCATTTCAGATATCCTGGCAGATAGTGATGCTATCCTCACAGAAGCTACCTCAATAGCGCACGACAAATATCACATTCAACATAGTACAATTCAAATTGAACGTGTTTGATAGTGGCTGCATGGTAACATGTTCGTCGAGTGTCGTTGCCGGCAGCAGCGACGATGAAGTTGTTGGAATACGGACGAACATAACGAGTGACCAGGGCCAGTGTATCAGTGTAGTAGAGGCGGAAACGGAAACTTGCTCTCAAAAAGACTGTGCTTTGTATTTTCAGTGTGTGTGTGTTGAGGATAAGGATTGAGAAATAACATTATTTTCGAAAGCCATTTCGGATCAAGTACAAACGAACTAGGGGTATTATAATATGTGAATTCGAAGATTGCTTTGTTGTAGAGAAGTGTATATCTAGTGCTTCCAAATAATAATGTTTTCTTTAATGATAGGAGTATGTGTTTATATTTAGTTGTATCTACTTTGTAAGTGATAAGTTGATATACCAATTGTGTGCTTCTAGTATAATAGTGTATTGTAAATGTAAGTGTTGCAATAGACAACATATATATACGAATTGTAACACTACATTGTTGTGCTATTTAGGAAATTGTTTTTAGAAGAATATAAATTTATAAATAAAGTGAAGTCATTTTGAATTGCTTGTTTGGTTTTATTGCGCAGTTTATGACCTTTTTTTCTTCTTCATCATCAAAAAGAATATGCTCTGGAATAAGTAAAATAAAAATAATAAAATACGATCGGATCAAGTTGATCAAGTTGATTGCTATGAGCAGATGAGACAATGTATAGGGGTTGATTTTGGCGAGTGAAGCCCTTAAGCGACTGTCGCAGAACGTGAAAAGGAAAAAAGAAACAAAATTTCAACAGAGTGGTGATTTCTCCAACATTCATTTTTTAAAAATTGTCATAGAATGTTTGCTTATTATCTTTAGAAGAACTGCAAAGCTTTCATCAAAAGAAGTAAGAAAAGAAAGCATTGGTTTTTGATACACGATGGCGTTTTTATTTGCGACATATAAATTATAGATTATATGGCAAGTATTGAATTCGTAATAAAAAACTTGTGATTTTGATCAAATATGAAATTATGATGATGTAGAAGTCGAAAAAAGTGGGTCCGGCGATTCCGCCCGTCTGTCTGTTACCGCATCTACAGACTTAACAATTGCATCGATTGAATTCAAATTGAATTTGGGTGGGTCGTTTTTTTTTTATTTTTGTTTTTAAGATAAACATTTAGGGTAGCCACGATACAACTTTTTTCGCCAAAAACCAAAAGTTTGAATTTTCTTAAAAACGGCTCCGACCATTTTTTTTAAAAACATCCTCGTAAATTTTTTTCGGAACACTGGTGTTTTCTGTATTCTACTTAGTTATTTTTAAAAAATAATAAAATTTAAATTTCTTAAAAAGGGGCGAATGCTTATGTGACTATTCTTAATATTTTTTTTTTGATTTTGTACTTGACACCTTAACGTCATGTAATAAAATAAAAAGATCGATTTATTTTACTGTTATATTTTATTTTGCTTATTTTTAACTCGTGCAATTGTTTCGGCACCGTTGCGGTTCATCATCATCAGCGAGCTTAAGACGCTTATTAATAAATCGATCTTTGTATTTTATTGTTGCATGTATGCGACCGACGTAAAGGCGTTAAGACCGTTAAGAAAAAAAATGCTGGTTTTTAAATATGAAATTTTTTTTTTGTATTTCAAAAATTTAATTGGATTTTTTAAAAAATATTTTTAAACTTTTTTTTTCAAAATTCTGTATCTCAAAAACGAATCAAAATAAAAACTGAAATTCAAATTTAAGACGTATATTAACATGTTCTTGAATAATGCATACCCAAAATAATTTAAAGACAATTTTGAAAAATTTTGTAAATAACGAATTAAGAAAAACCGCTCGAACTTTTTTTTTTTTAGAAAATTTGTAAAATCAACAATCTTTTAAAAAAAATTTTGGCATAAGGTTATTTCAGATGTGGTTTTGAGGTAAATATTTCAATTTTAATTTTTTTTTATGAACTAGCCGACCCTGCGAACTTCGTCTTGCCACACTTCGATTAAAATAGAGAAATTCATATCTGAATTTTTTCAAGATCTACAACTAACATTCTTCTTTCATTAAAGCATGAAATAAAATGCAAATTCAAAAACTGCTCTGTTTTGACTATTTCACAAAAATCAGAATTCCAAACAGCTTATCCACCTTATTTGCTGACTTTCCCGTAAGATTTTCTCAAAAAATTATTTTTATACAATGAAAATTTTATAAAAATGCATTGAGGATTGAGCGGATTAAGAGTCCAAACCGGACATACAAACAAACCAATGCACCTTAAATTCGTGCTCTCGTAGAGTTTTCTGAGTTCCCAATCAAAAAATTTCCATTTTTCTATTTAAGAATCAATGCACTTTCTATTTGCCATTGGAAAACCCATTCCAAAATTTTCCAAATTTGAAAACCGATACACCTGCAATGATATGCAATTTTCCCTTTGAAAACCAAAGAGTTTTCCGAGTTTTTCATCAGAAATTTCTATTTTCCATTGGAAAACCCATTTTGAAATTTTCCAGTTTTCCATTTGAAAATTAATGCACCTGCAATAATATGGAATTTTCCCAATGAATTTTCCGAGTTTTTCATCAAGAACATTCTGTTTTTCCATTCGAAAACCCATTTTGAAACAAAAAATTCCAAGCAAAAAAAATCAAATTTCCGACCTTTGTTTGGTTTTTCCAGTTTTCCCACTCTTCCATGAGGTTTTTCCAATTTTTTTTTTCACAGAAATCATCACTGAATGCAACAGTATGAACCATGAAAATTTCACAAATATCTGTTGGGCCATTTCGGAGTCCATAAGAGACATACAAACAAACAAACAAACACCCATCCATTTTTATATATGTATATAGAGAAGAGATAATTTCACCCTTATTGTAATAGGCGTTTCACTTGAACGACAAATTTCATTTTCAAAAATTTGTATTATGAGTGGCGTTTAAGAGTCGTTTATTGAGTCGTAACGCCTTACTCTGAGTGGAACGTAAGTTTTTGTATGAGAAATTGGTAATGTCACTCATTTGTATTATAACTGTCGTTTTACTCGCCTACTACGACTCTCAAAACGCTATTTTTTATCGAACACAAATTTTCAAACGACTCATTGGCGAAATTGGAATTGGAAAAATTTTATTAGTAAAATTGCTACGAATAGCATTCGTACGAGAAAAATTCGTACATTGAACGAATATTCGTAGATTGTACGAAGCTTTTCTGTAATAAGAAAATTACGAATGTATTAGTAAATTTTGATTAAATTTTTGGTAAAATACACGAATTTTTTCGTTCTATGTACTAATATTATTCGTAAATCAAAATTATGAGTACATTGTACGAATTTATTCGTGTATTGAACTAAATCATTCGTAAATCATCGTGTACGAATGGTTTCGTAATTTTTCCAAATTCATTCGTAAGATTTACGCATGCATTTGTTAAATGTACGAAGCAAAACTAATATTCGTAAAAAATTTAGTCTCGAAAATTGACCTTACGAATAATTCGTAGGATTTACTCATTATAAGTAGAATGCAACTTCTTTATCTGTATATTCTACTAATACTTCGTATATCATAACCTCCATTCGTATATTTACCAAACGCATTAGTAAATTTTACTAATACATCGTACTATTTTTCCTCCATTCTAACACTAAGCGAAACATTAGTACATTTTACTAATGACTTCGTAATATTTTTCCTTCATTCGTATATTTACCGAGAGTATTAGTATATTGTACTAATACGTCGTATTATTTACACTCCATACGTACATTTACCAATAGCTTTTGTAGATTCTACTAATACTTCGTACATCTACCAAGAGCATTAGTACATTGCCGCTACTCGAATCGGATTGCGTCATTGTTTTTAAATCATGGCAATGGCTCATTTTGGTTGTGATTTTGATAGTGTTTAGTTTGGTTTTTGAGTTTTTTTTTTTTAATAAAATTAAAATAACATAAAAAGCGTGCTAAGAGTGCTAAGTATTTGATGACAGAAAGAACGAGGAGGTAAGTTGTATTTGAAGAAATTTAATAGGACACCCAAATTAACAGACAACTTGCGGAAAGTTTTGGTCGAGGCTGTATTACAATTTTGTATTATAAAAAACCACGATCTCAAAACAAACGACTGCGATGCTCTTACGAATGGTAAGTAAATAGTACGAAGTATTTGTACAATGAACTAATGCTTTTGGTTAACTTACGAATGGCAGGTAAATAGTACAAAGTATTAGTAGGATGAACTAATGCTTCTGGTAAACTTACGAACGGCAAGTAAATATTACGAAGTATTAGTAAAATGAACTAATGCTTCTGGTAAACTTACGAATGGCAGGTAAATAGTACGAAGTATTGGTAGAATATACTAATGCTTATGCTGTTTTTACGAATAGGGAGTTAATAGTATGAAGTATTTGTAGGATGAACTAATGCTCTTTGTAAATTTACAAATGGGGAATAAATAGTACGAAGTATTAGTAGAATGTACTAATGCTCTCTGTTAATTTACAAATTGAGGGTAAATAGTACGAAATATTAGTAGAATGTACTAACGCTCCTTGTAAATGTACGAAAGGAAACGTAAATATTGTCATTCCATTCGTACAATGAACAAAGCTCGTTATTTAATATACGAATATGAGTTTATTGTACGAATTTATTCGTGGCTGAAAACTACGAAAAAAATTCGTACGATTCACTCATATTTTCGTACTATTTATGCATGAAAATTTTTGAGTGTTGGACTATTATTTGTGGGGTGCCATTAAAGATACGTGTTACGCCGACAAACCAGAGACAATTGACGCTTTAAAAGACAATATTCGTGAAGCCATTGTGTGCACAATCGATAATGTGCTTAAAAATTGGACCGATCGTGAATTAGGCTACTGCATGGCCACCCGAGGCAGCCATTTGAATGAAATTATTTTCCATTATTAACCGGAAGGATTGTACTTTCAAATGAAAAAAGAAAATTGAGTTATTTGGCGGACCCTTGCTATAAATAAATAATATAATGTAGATAAATAAAAAATAAATAAATAGAGTGGCGCGACAGCTCTTGAAGAGCCAAGGCCTAAGTGGCTACTCTCATCAAAAATTCTCTGAGTGCGTGTGAAGAATTGAGGGGACCTACAATTTAACGCCGTTTCGAACGGCAAAATTGAGAAGCACTTTTTCGTGACAGATTGATACTCTTGGAAGTTTTGTCAGGTCTTCGCAAAAGGCAGTTCCCGTGAAAGATGAAATAAAAACTTGGGCACGAGCAGGACTCGAACTCACGACGTTCGGCTTAGCAGCCAACGCACCTAACCACTAAGCTACGGGCAACACTGCATGTAGATAAATAAATAAACAAATAAATAAAAATAAAATTTTACTGAACGTGTGTATGTCACTGACATGGGTATGGTTTATTTCGCCTTTTTTATCTCGCTTTTGGTCGTTTCGCCACGGTCGTTTTGCATTTTGTTATTTCGCATTTCATTCGTTTGGTCTTTTAGTTGCTTCGCTTTCGATTGTTTCGCTGATTTTTTTTCGCCTTTCAGTCTTTTCGTTTTTCGTTTATTTTGCAATCGTTTATTTTGCATTCGTTTATTTCGCTTTTCGATTCTTTCGCTTTTTTATTATTTTGATTTTAATTGTTTCGCCTTCATCTGTATTTTTTTTTTAAATTTTAATTTTTGTGTACGTAAGGATCCTGAAGACTTTAAAATTCCCGCGAAAAACAGACGAAGTACATAAATATGTACTTGAATTGACGGTTTTTTCAAAATAATGGGAAAATCCTTCACGACTTAGTTTAACCTTTCCTCGAATTGATTTAAAAGTATCGCATATGATTTTACTTTCCATTTTTTTTTAATTTAAAGACAATATTAAAATTCTTCACTGTATTCTAACCTTACGCGGGCAGTTTCAAAGACTAAAAGCCATCTAATGAAGACTACTTAGTTAACAATTATTACATTCCCAAGAGAATGCGAAATAACCGTTAGCGAGATAACCTGTGGCGAAACAATCGTATAGCAAATTAACAATTTTGCGAGAGAATTAATGGCAAAACAAAAAGAGCGAAACAATTCTGGCGCGAAACAGGAAAAAACAAAATAAACTAAAAGCAAAACAAGTTTTGCGAAATAAAAGAAAATCGAAGAGAGAAAAGCGAAATAACAAAATGCAAAACAAAAATGCCGAAACAATAGGTACCCCACTGACATACACTCCTCCTAAACGGCTGGACCGATTTGAATGATTTTTTTTTGTATGCGTTCAGGTGGCGCCCTGGATGGTTTAGATTTACAAATCAGCCCGATAGGTGACGGTGCAGTCGGTATCTATATTGCAACTTCAAGGCTCAAAATTGGTGGGTAAGTAGCGTAGAACCCGGAGACAGCTATAGAATACTTTTTATCCTATTAGCTGACCCATCAAACATTATTTTGTATATCACGGAAATGAACTGAACTGAACGAACGGGTGTACCAATCTATCTTAAAATTGATGGGTAGGAAATTTAAAGGAGGAGACAGCTATACAATACTTTTTATCCTACTAACTGACCCGGTAAACGCTGTTTTGTCATATTAATTATTTTAACGAACTAATTTAGCTGCAAAAAATATGCTTAAAACTTAAAAAAAACAACAGTGCACGGCAAAGAGGTATTGTTTTAATCGATCGACATTGTTACCGAGCTATTTTTAAAATTAAAACAAAGCCCTTAGAATAGAAGTTGATGACCACTTATATAAAAGGGAGTGCGTGAATGATATGAAACTGAAAATCATTGATTAAAAATTAAACATTTATCCAAGCCAAACGTAGAATATGAAATTTAAAAACTCACAATACCAATGATAAGAAAAAAAAATAAAAATAAAAAGAAAGTACTCATACGCCATAGTGTGTCATCATCATCTGAAGCGAGGCAAGATGAGGTTCGCGGGGTAAAGTCATAAAACAAATTCATATTTTCATTTGTTTATGCTTGAGTCAAAAATGTACAGACTGCAAAAATTTTGTTGGAAGAAGGTGACCCTATCTCATGGAAATCAAGGAGATCGAACAATTAACAAATCCTATTGATTTCATTTCAATTGAACGAACAATTCAAACTGTCTTTTTCAAATGAATTTAACGTTCAGCCAAATAAACATACCTATGTTCGAAAAAAACGTGTATGATATAATTTTCCTCAAAGTAAAACAAGCTTACAACTTGTGAATTCGATAAATTATATATAACCGACTATGAAACTCCTCTGATGAAACGAATTCCAAATGACAGTCTAGAGTCCCGTGTAAATCCACTGGGACATTCCATTTAAAACTTCCAATTTGTATTTACATAAATTATCACAAGAAAATAAAAAAAATTGTAATTAATTTATGCATCAACTTATTCCCTCTATTAATATCCCACATTAATGTTCATACAAGTTTTCATCAGTAAAAAAAAATTTTAATATGCCACGAGAGACATAATGCTCACAAAAAAATATCACACATACGCCATGGTGATCCACAAGAGAGCCAATGCGAATTAAAGTTTATATTTTTCAATTACTGCCGATATCAAATTGTAATTAATAAAGAGTAGATAAAAACGATTCTGTCTCGATGAGGGCAAACACATAACACAGTTTTCTAGACCAGCGACTGTTCATTTATCAGATGTGCGCCGAGTTGCATGCGTGCGGTATGTGCAGGCAATAATTCTTTTTTCACAATAATCAGTCCTAAAGTCCAATAAAAATTATTTATTCATTTGGTTTTTTTTTTGTCAAGCTGTTGAGTAAGTTCCATGTATATGTCTTCAATTCTGATGATTAAAATTGAAGCTGGCAGCGTAATGGTCATCAACATCGAGCATCAGCAGGAAATGGCTGCGCTTTTCGCAGGTCCACGACGACTAAAGTACAACTGCGATTTACAACACAACTTTAATATTATATGCTTTGTGCATTGGCTGATCCAAAATCTGTCCTGGGGCTTCAGATCCTGCCCTGAAACCTTTAATCATCAATTAAAATATTTCATGAATTTAATACACAGACACAATGTAAGTATAGTGAAAAAAAGAGAAATAAGTAGAGTCGTTTTTCAGAAGCACATTAATTTCCATCAAAGAGGATAAATAAATATCGAAAAGACTGGTCGATTCAAGGACTTACCACATCGCGACAGGGTTAAATTTTACTTCAGTGTTTTACGAATGAACAGCAGCTCTGACCCGAGACGACGAATTGAAAGGAGATTTTCGGTGTTGGCGATTCGGTTCAGTAGGCGCTACGCAATGTCCTCGCTATGGCCAATGAAACCTCAATGTTATACGTACAGTGGCAATAAAGCTTCCAGAGTATGGTCAACCACAGCTTAAACAGAAAAAAAAATACAGTTTCGAATGCAGACAACAATGCTACGAAAACGTTTGACCTCAATCCTCTTTTGATGAATGTTTTGAGTGTGTTCTGCTTAACATCGTCGTCATTTCACCTTGAATTCCAGAAGATCGAAGGTTCCGTCCGAAATAAAATAACCACTCTAGTTAGAGAATTTATAATTCTGTGACCCACACACCACACGAACGGGTTATATTCATAAATTAAGAGTTAATTTTTTTTATGGAAAGTGTTGGCTAGGAACAATTTGAGTAACATTTTCTGAGAAACCATTATGGCTTCAAGAAACCTGAAAAATGAAGAGCCTGTTACATGATCATGAACTTTTATCTCACATATTCAAACGCAACACAAAATGAAATGAAGAACAATTAGAATGTTTTGAATATACAGTGAATACCTCCCTAGTTTTTTTTTTCTTTCGTCGACTAACGATGCAAGTTTTAATTTTATCAAATTCTGTTTCAGTTTTTCGTTCTAGAAAATTACTAGTGCATTTATTTTTCTGAAAAAAACTTGTTGAAGCCAAATGTATACTCTATTAAAGTTGATTTGTTTTGTTTGGAAATTTGATGTGAGGTACGAAAAGTTGAATTCCAACAACAAAAATATTAAAAAGGTTTTCGCAACAGAGAAGATGAGGGCTTACAATTTTTCAATTTTTATCGTAATGCAACACCTGCCAGTGATGCTAAAGTTTAAATTTTGTTTTATAATAAGTTGCAGCTAGCATAGTCCAGCAGTATATATGCCTTCCGTAAGTTTCCTATGAAGAGCTAGAACTGAAGTGCGATGTCTGGAATACATACATTGCTATCATAATAGCATTAAATGAGAGCATTTATTAGTCAGAAAAAAAGGATGACCCCCATTATTAGCTTTTTATCAAAACTGAATGGTATGAATGGGTTCCATTCTGATCTTATTAAATAAATGCTGGTGTGCCCCTGGGCTCTGTTTTGTCTTTTTTTGTCCGGTTCTTTTTCTAATTTTTATAGATGACCTCCTGTATGAAACTTTAAATCCACTTAACAGTTCCGCTGACGATATTCCTCTTTTCATGTGAACGTCTAAGTTGAATAAGTTCATTAAACTCAGATCCCAACAGCATCATCGAAAATGTTGATTAAACAATCGTGCCGAATTAAGCAAGTCCAAAACTCAGTCTTGTCTCCTGTCGTAAAAGCGGAACATATAAACCCTTTACCACTATCAATAATTTGCATGGCGTGATTATTTTTTGTCCAACTTCAAGCTCAAATATCACAAATTCTCCAAAACGGATTTCGAAAATATTTTAGTTTTATTTTCTACTTTCTGTTGGCTTTCAATTTGGCCCAAACTTTTATGAAAAGTGGTAATTTTCCCTCGAGAACAATACACTCATAAATAACAGTTTCTGGATCTTTTTTAGTCAGATGTTGACTTCAAAGCAAGAATGGGTCAGGATCCAGTATTCAATATACAAATACAATGGCAGTCACAGTATTAATTACAATCGACAACAAGTCATAGAATTGAAAATTGGTCAGAAGTACCAAATCCCATGTCAAGGATATAGCGAACGTTGTTCACGGTAACTGCTTGGACGACTTCATTTTCGAAGAAGTACGGTCCAATGACGTCAAGTCCACCAGTCACTCCTTGTTTATGCACCGTCTTTATTCCAATCACTCGTGGATTCTCCGTTGCTCAAATACGGTTATACTGCTATTCGATGAATTCACTGAGGTCGGTGAAGATGATTTTCTAAATGTAAAGTCCGATTCACTCTTGTCTGTTTATCATTCGTTGGATTGTCGGCTCAGCTGCAAATTCAACTCTTTAATAATTTTTGGAAAACGTACTGAAACTAGAGCACTAGGCATGGAAAAAAGTGGGCACGCCTCAACAAAATAATCATTATTACAACAAACTCCATACGAGCAGTCGGAGATATTAGAGCGACTGGTTTCAAAGACAAAACGAATCAAACTGGGAAAATATTTTCTCTAAAATTAAAAGAAACAGAGAGAAAGAGAGAGGGCTGCACTAAGAACGGAAGTTCTACCAATCCATCCGAAATTTGGACCAGTAAACACTGAGTGGGAAATACGGTGACGGAAATCAAGCCACTGATACCAATAGCGTTCTAGAAAGGTTGGAAGTGGATTTGATTAATTTGGTTAACTTTTGGCTCTACGTTATCAAGTAACAATCTCTTCCTATACAACTATAGCAAGCATTGAAGATAGAAAGGCTTTTAACTGGCTTTAGATCAACAGAGATTCTGACACAATCGATGTTATTTGTGACTTACTTCCTCCTTAAAGTGTTTTAAATGTGTTTAAAATGTTTTCAAAGCGCGGTCCCGCGGTTTTACGCGGGCCAAGTTGATTCTGGTCCTTTTATTCCTGTGAACTCTGTGCTTCATTTGAGTCCCAATTCTCCTCTACACTGATATGTCTTTTGTGGCTGGGCAGACAAATTCTATAACTACCCCACAGTTAAAGCTGTATTTTTAACAGATTGTCCATCAAATTCACGTGCATTTTAAATTATAACTTTGTATTTTATAAAAAAAAAAAAACGCAACGACGACCGACGTGTCCTCCCTATAAATAAAAAAGCAATTGCTTACATCTTACATGGAATTATTTGAACAAAGAATTTTAATGCTTCGTTCTCCACGATTCCTAAAAAATCCTGTTTTGGGCTGTCAGAAAAATTGAACTAGATTGTGATCTTTTCAAATCTCGTAACTTTGAGTAACGAAAACGAGTAGATTCTCATGAAAAAAGTAGAATTTTTGCGGGCAAATCCGAAGATACTTTTTTTTGACAACAAAACAATCTGTGATGTGTTTTCCCACTAAGAAGGAGAAGCATGCGTTCTCGATTAGCAAAACACTTTCAATGAAGGTATCCCTAACAGACGCGATGAATATTGACTGTTCTCATGTGGTTGGGAGACCACATCGATAAGGACCTATTACGTTGTTGACGAAAAGCTCCAAACTTTCTAATATTATGGAAGACCAGAATTTGCAGCTATTGATTTAGAGACTTTTACCTCTGTGTTTGTTGCAATTTATTTAAAACAGTTTTCTAGGATTCCATCATCCTTTCCTCAATGAACGCATGGCTAATATCAATTACGAAAGAAAGTTTTAATAACAAATAGTAAAATTAATTCGTTAACTAGGTCCTTGCAAAAAGAAACTACTCACAAAAAGAACCTATTCCCGTTTCCATCCTCAATTTGGCCATATATTTTATTTACTCAATTACAAGCCTCACATAGGATGTGCAATTTTTTCTTTTCCTGATTTCCATGAATGCACGTATGTTTGAGTGTCCTTTTATTTTCTGTTATTTTTGTTGGCATTTTTGTTTATCCTCGCAAAGAAATAATTATGTGAAGAATGAGAAGGGACAACAAGAGAAAGGAAAATATACAACAATTTCGGCTGTTTCAGCAGTGGAAAAGGCATGATGGATACAATTCTGGGTCCACTACTCTTCTCATGTCCCCCTGCCATTCCATGATCTCATTTGACCCACTATATATACATAAATGTTTTTGTTTGAATTTGGTTATTTATGTGCGTGTTCAACACTCTTCCATGCTAACATTCGTCCGTCTGTCCGTCCATCCATCTCGTCGTGGATTGAAACGGTTGTCCGTTGTTCTTCGTATAGTTGTTACAGTCAACACTAATTGATTTAGTTTCCTGGAGGCATTTTAATAATTATTTCCTCTGTCGGATATCTTACGGATAGCTTTGCAGATAAAGTTGGACTCTTGTGTCCTTTTTTCCGTATTCTCTGGTTTCTTTTGGTTTATTGCTTCAAAGCCACAAGTAATGGGCTGTGATAAGATTTAATTAAACAATTAAATGTTGTGTGTGTGAAAAAAGCATTTTCTAGTTTTAATTGCAGTTTAATTATTTGTATTATTTTTAACGATAATAGTATTTCGAAGTCGAGCTTAGTTTTTTGTTTTTACAATAGACACGCACTCAAGGGGTTTTTGACACTATTTTTGTGCCAAAGAACAGTATGCAAAGTAGAAGACGGAGAAAGTTTAAGAAGAGGTATTGGTTAACATTGGTGTTGATTATTTTAAGTACCGGGAAAGACAGAGTATATCAGCCACTATTCCACTTCGTTTAGTACGGCTAAAGAATGAATCTGTATACTTGAAAGTATAACCAAAGTTGTTCTCGAGGGTGAACTCATGTATTACGGTTGAATATCTTAGGGGACAAGTAGATAGTTTCAAACAGGAGATCACTATTGGAGACTAGAAACAGTGTTGGAGACAATACGTAGCCCTGAGGCACACCAGCATTTTTTTTGGAGTTACTTCTGTAATCCAATTGACGCAAGTACGCCAAACTCTAGGTATGATATTTGAAATCATCAGGACTGTATCGACAAGACAAATTCTTGTGATTTCTATGCCTTTACGGTTTTGGGTCTTGAAAACAAAACTAGAAAAGAGCTCCTATTGAAATCATAAAAAATAAATAGCTTTTGTCTTCAAGTCCGCAAGTTTCACAAGCCAACAAAAGTCCGCGAAAATGGAAATGATTATTATTCATAAAATGTTTTCATAACACACAGTAGTACTGTTTTTTATGAGAGTCAATTTTCGACTTCCTAAAAGCTAGAATGTTTTTGTCCCTCAAAAACAGGCTCTCCTAAATTTTATTTATTACATCTTATTTCCTTATGCCATGTTGCTATATTGTACGAGGTATGACTTGCCATTTCCCATCAAGAAATGTCATCCCTCTTAAGACGAAAAAAAGAGGCCTTAAAAATATATTCCACGCAATAAAACAAAAAAAGATGCTGCTTTTATACTCAAGTATAGCACATGATTGAAGGTTTTACAATTTTCAAAACTGCCCTATGTTAGTTTATGGGCTTTTTACTGCTGATAGTTTTAAATAAAACGTATTGCCTTAGTTTAAGAGGGGATGTCGGTCGGTTGGCGGTTGCTTATGTGTATGGGGCTTAATATTTTATTTTACGGGAAGCCAGGAAGTCTTTGGAAAGTTTGAGCAGAAAAAAAACTAAGAGATTGTTAATTGAATTAAAAGAAGTTTTTTTGGGGAAAAGGAAAGGTTAAGAGTTGTTTCGTAATTGAAAACCTTTTCTTTATCTTAACTTATCAATTTTTAAAGCGTTGAAAGGTTGGTAAGTTGCTTGAAGAGGTTTAAACAAACATCAATCAATCAATCAATCAATTTCGATTTGCGTTAGTTCTTTGTAGAAGCTTTGGAACTAAAAATAACAAAAACAAAAAAAAGAAAAACTAATGGACAAATGTGTTCTATGTGTTCAACTGGTAAGTTGAAGTGATGACCAAGATGACAGTGCTGAATTTAAACAACGCAACCGGGCAACAGATTGGAGAATAGTTCAAGAGGCTAGCGACAGTTCTACCGGCAAAAAAAAAGAAAACTGCTACTTACGAGAAATCTTGGAAAACAATCTCCTCAAACGGGTAATAGACTACATTACAATAATGTCCTTGTCCAAACGCATTGAAAGTTCAGTCTTACATACCTAAATCCTTAACTCTTTTGACTCTACCGCTGTCATAGCCGCTGCCTCAACGTCACCATTTAAAATATTAACCTTAAATAGTCCCCAAATTACCCAATTACCATAATTACATGTCTATTGTCTATTCAAATTAAAACCATCATGGCGGTCGTAATTTTTATAAAATGGATTCTTAAAATGTCTTTTCTCTCTTTTCAAATAATTACTCAACATAAAAACCCTCGCGTAGGTACAAAATTACAAAACATTATATGTACCTTCAGGGAAAGAAGATACTTAAGGCTCCTATGAGCTTAGACGAAAAACCACATTAATACTCGAAACGGTATTTGGCTGTTTGCGGTGAGTGTCACAACATGTGTGTGATTCAAATGGCGCATTCCATTTCATTTGTCAAAATGTTTGACAATGAAATTTCCGTTTTGTGCCAACTCCACACACACACAAAACACACGCCACACCGTGCCGCGACAAGGAGGACGAACACAGAAATAATTTGGACCTGTTTGCTGCTTCCAGTGCGGTGGTGTCTGCTCCACCTCCTGCTGCAGGTTCTATTTAAAGGAAATGTAATCACAAAGGAAATTCGTTACGCACTGATTAAGACACGATAAGTTGAAAGTAATAAGTGTGTATTTGTGGAAAGGATTTTTTTCTCTTTCACCGCCTGTCTTTAGAATGTCTTCAGAGAACCATCAGTGAGTGTTCCCCTTCCTTCCGCCCATCATACACAATAAAGAATGGAATTTTTGGAAAACAAAAATTAAAGCACACAAAAGATAATGGAAGTTTTATCTTAATTGCTTTATCTAGGCATCGAGGCTGAGCGTTGTGAGCTGATAAAAGAATGAAAAAGCATGCGATGATGGCAATGGGAGGCTCATTTGAAGTAAGTAAGATATTATTCGTTTCCGGGAATTCACATCCGGTCGTCATCAACATTAACGTCTCAAATGAACATAATTTAGATTGGAATTCACCTTTATGTTTTGGTTGGTTAGTTGGTGTTTTGAATGTTTCGTAACGGAGTGATTTGTTTTCTTTTGTTTCTTGGTGAAAATAACCAATTAGCGATAGACATTAAGTTTGGTTGTGTTTGATAAGACAACTCGTTTAGATGAGATAGCTTATGAAAATGGATATAATACTTACTTGAGTTCAATCAACATAACATTACATTAGTTGAAATGCAATGCAGACGATGTCAATTAAACAAGACGACAAAATAAAGCGATAGGAAAGATTCCTTACGTCCTGCACATGATACTCTTGTCATGACACTTCTTCAATAGTCAAAATATGTTGAGGAGTTTAGCAACAAACTTAATTTTAACGTTATAAACGGGCATTTAAAACGTTTGCTAGTAATGGAACACCTTCTGCAATCAATCCATTAATACAATTTGACCGAATAAAATCGGGTAGGTAGATCTTCAAAGAATATTTAGAAAATTGCAATGGACCAAGAATCTCGTGTGACGCCTATAAAGCTGTTCACAAGGTTCAAAAATCGATTTCCAGCAGCAATATAGACTTGTTATACATAGTTGTGTTGTGATTCGCCGGGGCCGATGATATTCTTATGCGATATAACCAGAATCCTTCAGCAAATTCTTCCACCTATACCGATCGTTGGCTGACGCCATCCATCCAGTTTCACAAAGCACAGTTCGGGCGTCTGGGTCTAAGTGAAAATTTTGTTTTCCGGGCTGCCTTCCATCATGAATGGTACTGCAAGTGGTCATTTCCTCTTCTCTTGCGACAGCCAGCTTACAGGGTCTTCTAAGGTAATTTTTATCATCACATCTGCTTCACGTAAAATTTGATGTAGCTCGCGATCATAATCGTCTTATTGGCAAACATATTGGCTATAGTAGCTGCCGTTTTAAACTGACACATTTTAATTTCTCTGATAGTACCAAGATAATTGGTCTATTCCTATCTTACAAATCGCTGGCAAGCTATGTAGCACAATAAAAAGTTGTCCTCGTTCCTCCCTGTTGTGACTGGTGTTCCTCATGGAACAATCCTGGGACCTTTATTGTTTTTGTTGTTTATAAATGACTTCCCTTCTGTTTTGTCTCATTGCCCATAGATATGATTGAAGTTGCGATGGATAAAATGCATTCTGATTTTAAATCTCTCTAAGATTGGTCCATAAGCAACGGACTCTCACTGAACCCTGAAAAAATGAAAGCTATATCCATTTCCAAAAATAAATCTACCACCAACCATATTTTTAAATGATTGCGCAATTAAATTTGTATAAATCACGTTAAGAACCTGGGTATTATTTTTAATGATATCCAGGCTTAGAGGTTTACTTGTTTCAAAATCGAGTTAACCTCAACAAATATCAAATTGCAGCTTTAAACATTTTCTCTCAGTAGCTGCAGAATTTTGAGGAAAAAGCGTAACGGAAACGGTCCTGTCTCTATAGCAAAAGACTAGATAATAATCGGTGGCGGGTCTCTGTAGAGAGCAGCCTATTTCCCTGATTCACTTAGAAATATGTGAAAGAATAAAGAATTATCTATTAGCGGTTCCTGACTGACAGCTCCTGTACTCTAAAGAAGCGCAGCCGGCTCTGTGAACCTGGCACCCGTAAAAGGCTGTAAAAGGCTTAATTTGTCTCTTTTGTACGATGGACTTACATTTTTGTTGGTCCTTATTCATTGTCTATATTTCTATACAAAGGATGACATAAATATTCAAAGGGCACTGTGGCGTATACGTATTTTTTTGTTTATTCAAAATTCTCAAACTTAAAACTATGGTAATACGTCAAGAGTCGTTCTAAACAGCTAACACAAATTTTTACAAACTACAGAAAGTTTCATGCCGAAGGTGAATGTGCAGACATGCAAACAGATATTATATGATTTTCTTTTTCAATATCAATAAGCTACTATAAAAGTTCCTTGTTCTATTTTTTGTTCTTAAACTGTCAGTCATTTACGGTCTCTAACGAAAATTCTTCCCAATTCATGATTTCAATTAAATCTAAATTTAAATACATTCCGACAGGCACTGGCACCGAAAAACGAACAAAAATCATGTTCTTGCTCTTCCTCCTAAGACACATAGAAAAAGCAAAAACTGCATTTCGTTCAAGGCCCAATACATATTGTGCATCAACAAAATGTTCATGTTAAACATGCTGTCAAAAACACCCAAGAAGAAAAGGTATTTATTATTTATTCATAAGCAAAAGATAACTCCCCAGTGGCGAAATTAATGGCGAAGACAGCTCACATGGGTAGATATAGGTTATGACAGGGACATGAACGCAGGGCCAGAGGCAAATTTCACCGTGGACGAAGACAGAGTTTAGGGTGGCCAATGAACTTCCTTTAAGTTTGATGAGCAATGTAAAAGTTTCGCCATCTAATATAAGTTAACAACTTTTTGATACTTTGTTTCTTTTTTTTCCCCCGATTCTATAACTGCGGTAATGTGACGGGAAAATTGGTTGCATGGATTTTTCATATATTTAGCTTTGTGTGCCAGTGATGACATGTGGGTGAAAGAAGGTAGCTGTCATCTTTTATTTGCAGCCCTCTGGATATATATATACATTGGGAGTGTTGGAATGCGCTTCACCTATATAAAGTGTAAAAATGAAACTTCTGACTGATGATATTCGAAAAGTTGGAGCTGCGTGGATGCAAGGAGGATGATGATTATGCGCTGCGCTAGCGCTTGCTGGAATGTTGGCAGCAAAACTCTGAAGGTTGTTGCGAGGCAAGAGGAGGGGAGCCTTGGGAAAAATCTGACAAGTCAGATTTCGGAGAGGAAGGAAGCTAGGAATGGGATACTAGGGTAGGAAACGGAAAGAATGCTAAGTTCCGGGGACGCGGCCTGCTTGCGGTGCACGGCGTCAGCTCGTCGGACGGGGGGGATCTTGCCCCCGAAAACTTAACCTCACCTGCAAACAAATACACAGATCAGGCCTAAACACAAAGGGATGAAAAAAGGACTAGAAACTGACGGACGGACTATCTTCACGTCAGAGGCACTGCCGGTGTTAGTGCAGTGAGGCCATTACCCACCCTACCATAGGAATCTTCGGCCATTTTTAGATTCCCCCAAGATGGTAGATGGTCGGCTTCAGCTTACCACATCCTCACCTGTCAAAAACTTCGGCCACTTTGGGCACCCCTAGGAAAAGTTCCTCAATTCATGTTGCTAGTTAAAGCAACAACGACGAAAGACGAAATTTAACTTGAAACCAATTTTTAATAAACAAAAACTGAGTGTTCACATCGTTGAAATTAAATTAAATTTATATTCCCAAAACAGGATCAGTTTTCCCAAATAGGATTGAATAACAAAAAAAAACTTAATTAAGTTGACTGGGGCACCCTATCAGGTGGTTTCACCCAAAAAGAAAGCAACGTGATTTCAGAATAAACTAATCGCGTTCAATAACAACCCTACCTCAGAGAGCTCTTTGAAGTGGTCTAAAAGGCATACAAATATACACTACGAGCTTACAAATGAATTGGGAAAATTTGACCCGAACAAAAAAAAAACTAATTTGAAAAAAATAAACAAATGAATAACGAAATTGTATGAAAAAAAAAACTAAATAAAGATTAATAAATAATAATAAATAAATAAGGTAAATAAATAACTTAACATATATCTTAATTCTAAAAAAAAACAACCACAAACACAGAAGGTTAATTCGATTTTATTAGAGTTAAGACGAGCAGCTACAAAAAAAACCTGTAGGCATTCAGTGTATGAAGCACCCGTTGAATGTTTATCCGATGTGTGACTGGCGTGGTATGACGGCTGGCGTTGTATGATGGGCGATGTATGCCCAATGTCTCCGCTCTTATTGTATGGGAGTGGTTACTTTCTTTGATCGGCAAAAAAAATGATCTTAACCTCAAACTAAAAAGGTTACCGGCGGCCCAATAATTGGGTCCGCCTGCCGTCGTTGCAATAGATTGGGCCACTCAATGTCAAATTCACACTTTGTCTCGTCTTTTTGGTTATATTCGTTTGAAGTGTTCCTCTTGTCCGCTTTTTTATTTCTTCATGTTTTCTGTTCAATTTTCTTTTTGTTGTGCGAACCACTATTTTTTTCACTGTATTTAATTAGTCGTTTTACGTTCGTTTATTTGTCTTATTGTTTTTTTGTATTTCTGTTACTAATATTTTACTTTTAAGTTTTATATTTGACCACGCGGGACACTTCACCATGAATTTCTTATTTTTCTCTGACATTTCGTCTGACACCTGTCAGTAAGACAACCTCCCAATCTCCGAAACTCGAACACGACCAATGAATCTAAGGCCCCTAACCTACCTAGTCTCAGCGAACCTGGGAGTTCTCAACATTTTCATGTTCAGTGGACAAAAAAAGAGAGAATAAACGAATTCAAAATTTAAGACGTGGACTACAATTATCAAACCCTTACAAAAAGACGACAACTACAAGCAGAGGGCAATTCTACACCATTTTTAATGTTAAAAAAAAATCCCACAACACGTAACAATCCACAACATACAACCTCAGAACACATCGCATTTACCTATCCCCGAACCCAGCTTTTCGAATTTTTCAAACAGACAACCCAACCACAACTAACTTCGCCCTGGTACCATGTCCTCTTTGACAACTAAAAGATAAACAAAGTAAACGATTTGCAATCTGGACTGCTGTTAATACGAGGTGAATTTTCTTTCTTTAATTTTTTCTAACTTTATTTCTTTTCGTTTTTTCATTTTTTTGTTTCTTTCAGACTACTCTGTGCGAATTATAGTGGTGAACACTCTCAGTCTCTCATAGCGTAGATAGGTTATTGGACGAGATTCTTGTCCGTTCATGCATTTTAATGGGGTTCCTTTTGCCGGTCTGAAGAGGTTACTTGGCCGAGGAAATCTGCGGCCGGCCTTCGTAACAAAATGTTTGAATTTGGGGTGAATTTATTCGGACAAATGCAAACACAAAAGAAGATCGGCTACGTTTAGATCTGGTGGCTGGTGGGGAGCTACCCACGTTATAGCCGGGCTCAGACTATTAAATAACAGAAAACAAGAGATTAACTAAAACATAGACATGCATTCAAAAAGTATAAATAAAACTTAATTCTAATATCACAGAAAACTTAAAGTAATATCACAGATCTAATATATTGTCAAGACTCGGTCTCGAGAATATAGCATCAGAAAATATCACAGTTGGAAATAACTAATCTAATATCACAGATCATAAACTATAACTAAAGGTTGTAAATATCACAGTTTATAAAGTATATTTAAGGGTGTAAATATCACAGACGTAGATGTATAAACAAAATGAATAAAAGTAAAACGTTAAAATAGAATAAATAACATTAAAATAACACAGCATGCAATAAATAAATAAATTAACACAAAGAACTACAGTTAAGCAATAAGAAATATTAATAATACAAAAAGTTTGAAATCGCGACGTTATTGTTTTAAGTCCTTGGCGTGGAAAATTCCGATTCGTCTTCCCTTTAAATTTTCCACTTCGTACATTTGATTCCCGACGGTCTTAAGTATTCGGCATTTCATATACTTCGGACTCAATTTTGAGGACAGATACTTCGACGAATCGCTCAAGACGAAGTTCCTTCTGTATACTTCTTGTCCGGGGAAATACTTGACCGTCTTAGTACGAACGTTGTACGTTTTTGCCGACTTTTCATTGGCTTTCAAAATGTTCGCGCGAATTTGGTTCCTTATGCACTGCAATCGACTTTGCCGGGGAAGAGTCAACAACTCGTTGTCGTCCATCGCGTTCAACTTTTTAGCTAGTTCATAACTACTACCGTGCATCATCATGTTGGTACCGAATAAGGCATAATACGGTGACACACCTGTAGAGCTATGAACAGCGCTCCTCAACGCACAAGCGATGTCACCCAAGTGGGCATCCCAATCGCGTTGATCGTCTTTGAGGTATGAACGTATGGCTGCTAACAACGAGCGGTTCACCCTCTCAGACGCATTCGATTGCGGTGCATAATTCGCTGTTGTAAAATGTCTAATGCCGTACTTAGAAATTAAGGATTGAAACTCTTTGCTTAAAAATTGTTTCCCATTATCAGAATGCATGATATGGGGAACACCGAACATGTCAAACACTTCTTTTAAAAAGGAGACGGCATTAGAAGCGTTTGCATTTCTCATCGCTTTTAATAACACATATTTGGACAGATGATCTAACACAACAAAAACATATACATTGCCTGTTTTAGACCTTGGATAAGGACCTAAAAAGTCAACATATAGTTTTTCAAAAGGACGATCACTACAATAAGACGTAACAATAGGAGGACGAGATACCTGATTAGACGCCTTACACTGTTTACAAATACTACAATTAAAAACATAATCACGAACATGCACAGTCATATTGGGCCAGTAAAAATATTGCATAATTCGATTTATTGTTTTTGCGATGCCTCCATGAGCGGCGTTAGGGGGATCATGGGCCCTACGAATAATTCCTTCTGTGAGTTCGAAGGGAACCCACAGAAGCCAAGCATGCTCATGCATCGCTTCATCTCCTACTTTCTTCAGGGCTTTCTTGTAAATGAAGCCATCTACTACCTTCAGATCAGGCAATTCTTCCTGGTGATCTCCTATCGTTCGAACCAGGTCCGCATACTCGTCGGACTTGAATTCCGCTGAGTCCAAGTCAATCATCGGAGCAACGTCTTCAAGAACCAAAGAATCTACGTGTACCCGAGAAAGAGTATCCGGTACTACGTTCTGACTGCCTTTACGGTGCTGTATGTCGAAGGCATAGGACTGCAGTAGCAGACTCCACCTGGCGAGTTTACCGCTCAGGTCCTTCATGCCCATTAGCCATTGAAGGCTGGAATGGTCAGTAATGACACTGAAGTCCATCCCCTCGACATACGGCCTGAATTTCTTCACAGCCATCACTGCGGCCATACACTCCTTCTCAGTGACACTGTAGTTCCTCTGGCTCTTATTAAATTTCTGAGAGAAATATGCGATTGGAACTTCCTCATCTTCCTCGTTCTTTTGGAACAGTACCGCACCGATTCCCGCGTCAGAAGCATCACATTGGATATAAAATCTTCTTGTGAAGTCCGGGCACGAAAGAACCGGCGCTGAGGTCAACGCTTTCTTCAGATCTTCAAATGCCTTCAGCACTTCGTCCGACATTGCGAACTTTTCGCTCCTCTTCTTCAACAGGTCCGTCAAAGGAGCAGTCAGGGTCGAGAACTCTTTTATGAATTTCCGATACCACCCTGCTAAACCAAGTAGCCGCCGAATCTGCCTTGGGGATTTGGGAGTGGGGAAATCCACAATCGCCTCCACCTTAGCAGGATCGGTCTTAAGCTTCCCACCACCAACTATGAAGCCCAAATATTTTAACTCCTTGAAGCAAAACTTTGATTTCTTCATGTTGATAGTGAGATTAGCCCTGCGCAAACAGTCAGCTACCTCGTTCAACAGAGCGATATGGGTCTCGAAATCAGGCGCCATGATAAGCAGATCGTCAAGATACACGAAAACACGCTCCCGGAGTCGTGCAGGAATCACCTTGTCCATCAACTGACTCAACCGCTGGGCTGCGTTACACAATCCGAACGGCATCACAGTGAATTGGTACAAGGGTCTCCCCGGTACCGCAAATGCAGTCTTTTCCCTACTCTGTTTTTCCAGCGGTATTTGCCAAAATGCTTCTTTTAGATCGATACTACTCATGTAGATCGCATCCGGTAGTCGACTGGTGAGTCCCTCGATATGGGGGAGAGGGTTAGCGTTTTTCTTCGTCAGTGAGTTCACCTTGCGAGAATCCAGACACAGTCTGTTCTTGCCGGGCTTTCGCAAGAGAACCACTGGCGAACACCACGGGCTCTCACTCTCCTCGATAACGCCAAGACTCAACATTCGATCTAGCTCTTCGTACAGAATGGCTTGTATCGCTGGGGAAATAGGGTAGTGACGCTGCTTCACCGGAAGTGCATCACCTGTATCTATGACGTGCTCCATGAGCGACGTCTTTCCTAGACCATGTCGTTCAAAACATAAAAATCTCTCCCTGGCTGCATCTAATCTGACCTGTTGATCAGAGTTCAACTGATGGTCATTTAAAGTATCGGATTGTTCGTCAACCGTGATACTACTAATGAGGTTTGGAGCTAATTGGAATAGTTTCCAAAAGTCCACCCCAAGGTAGATCTCCTGATCCAAACTTGGAACGAGAAAGAAAGTCATTCCTTCCGCTTTTCCCTGATATTTAATTTTTACGTCGACTTTACCCACGATTGATTGACTTTTTCCATCAGCGGTCTTCACTCCGGAAGAGAAGGGGGTTACAGGACAGCCGAGCTCGTGGACAAACTGCATACAGTTTTTGCCGAGTATGCTCACACTGGCTCCACTGTCCAACAAACCTAACACCTCCTTTCCCTCCATCTGGATCCGAGCATACGGCCGAGGATCCGAAGTCAAATTGACCACCGAGGAAGAAATCCTGATCCTGACTTCTTTTCTCAATCTGTATCTTTCTCTGGCCTTTAAAATTCGTTTAGACACTAAACACAAACTACTGTTAAAAATTCGTGCCCTAGCCTCCTCATATTCTTTAATCCTAATGTGTAGGGGTTTTACAATTTTCAGTTTTTTCTCTTCTTCTCTATGTTCTCCCGTCTTACTATCTTGTTCTCTTTTTAATATTGTTGGCCTGTTCAGATTTTCTTTTTCCTCTTCTTCTTCAGTTCGTACCTCAGTTCCCTCCTCTACTGGGGATTCTGCTGAACTACCGAACGCGAGGTCCCCAGACCCTTCACGTTCTTGACCCCGTTTCCCGAAAGACACTTGGGACAGCATGGAGTCTTCACCCCCTCCAACCCGCAACGGTAGCAAAACAAGTTTCGCACCTCGGCTTCGCAATCGAAGTATGTATGGCCCTGCACCCTGCAGTTCCAACACACTAGAGCGGACGCGTTAGCATATTTCTTTGGAGGAACCCTTGCACGCGCAGTCCCGAATTGGTACGCTGCAACTTGCTCGTCGGAAGGATCCTCACTGGGATCGTCGAACTCTAGCTCGTTTGCAGTGTACTTTGGGTATTGTTTTGTCGTCTGTCGCGGCACTTCTCTCCTCGGAAATGCTGCTTCCGCTTCCATACAGGCCGTCCTAAGCTGATCCAAGGAGAAAATCTGCTGAGGATACACTAGCCCACCTATCCTTTCATTGAGGTTACGCTTGAGTATCCTCACCATTTCTATTTCCGGGATTTGGACCCTCAACTGGAACCTCATCTTGTTGATGGCCCCAAAGAACTCCTCGCTGCTCTCCCAAGAACTCTGCCTACGATCCATTATGTCTCGGAGGATTTCGTAGTCGGACCGCGTATTGCGATACCGCCTAAGAAATGCCTCCTTGAGCCTGGGCCAGTCTGGTCTTGGACAGTCTCGCTGAAACTGCCAGAACCACTCGTAGGCTGAATCCTTGAGGAGCAGGTGGAAGTCCCTCAAGACCTCAATCCATGGGCAACCATACTGCCTCTGGAGAGTCTCCAGCCGAAAGACAAAATCCTCCGCAGTCATTGTCGAAGTCACCCCGTCAAATTTGAGACCCCACTTGTCGACGTGGATAGGTGGCCTAACCATCGACGGTGGAACCGGACTCGGATACATCGGCCAATCATACGGACCTGGATTGCCATATGGATGTCTTGTTTCCATTGGCGGTCCAGAGTAATACAACTCGTGTGGGGTTGGCTGATGGTTCCGAGTCCCGTTGGGAGCCCCAACAAAGTCGTTGTGCCTCCGACGATGCTGCGGATTTATCGGGATGAACGAGTTTCTCCCTGGATGAGCCGGAACGCCTTGAGGCTCTGGTGCTGGACCTGCCAGAACAGGGTCATCCGAGGGTCGGACCTGCCTCGGCACCGCACCGGTTGAAGAAGGTGCTGCCGGACCTAAATTTAAACTTTTAAAGAACCCACTCAATTGGTCCTGAATTTCTTTGTGAAGAGTGGCTGAAATATCGGCCTTTAACGCTTGACGGCAGGACTCCATGCCATCTTCAAGCGTCTCTTTAACATAAGCCTTCAATTCGGGCGTTACTATCTCTTTTTCCAATGGAGGAGGAAACTGAGCTAAACTATCTAAAATTCTTCTATATCCCCCCTGGGTTGGGTCTGAGGTAGGTCGCCCCTGGGTCCCAGGCCTTACGGTGCGGTTGAGCGAGGGGTCTCCCCCAACGGCTCCCATACCACTAAATTCGCTATGGGAAGGCGTCGTAAGAGATTCCTCACTCTCCCTAACGTTATCTCCTGGGATCCCTGAGCTACCCACTGGGATCATAGATTCAGATCGAATTCGACGATCGGAGACGAGGGGAGAGTGCATCACTCGATGTCGGCTGGCAAGATCTAAATTTTGGGTGATGGACCTAGTCAACCTACGTGACTCCTCGATCTCGGCGTCCCTAATCAACTTGTTGATGCGGTCTTCCTCTTGTTTGTTATCATGGTAGTGAGCCATTTTGTTCGGAAACTAACCAAAGTAAAAAACGAGTAAAAGAACAACCGAAACTATTAAACGTGTGGTGAGGGGCAAAGGCAATTAAAAAACCTAACAAATGAATATAAAAACTAACGAAAACCTACACCCAAAAGTATATAAATAAAAGGTAAATGGAAATTTAAATATTGAATGAAAAAAATATAAATGTTTTTATAAAAACAAATAAATAAATATAAACAAAACCCGACACCAAAATAAATAAATATAATAAAACAAATAAATAAATAAATAAATATGTAAATAAATAAATATATAAATAAATAAATATATATAACAAAAAACAAGTTAATAAATATACAAGAATAACAAAAAGAATAAATAAATAAATATTTAACACTTAAAAATAAATACTAAATAAACAAAGCTAACAAATAAACCTAACACTGACACAAAGTTCTAACGCTAACTAACTGTTACCTAATTCCTAATAAACCTAAGCTTAAAACGTTTTTTCGTTTATCGAAAAAAAACCCTAAACTATTGTAATTTATTAGAGATTAGTTATTCTCTTTTTGAAATATCCTACTTAGATTTTTGTCTAACCAAAAACTATTAGGATCCAAAAATAAAGGATTAACAAAAAAATTGAATTACAAAAAAACTCTAACAAAACTCTGACAAGTATATTATTTTTTTTTATAAGCATACGGGGTGCTTACAGTGGCTTTCGGTTTTACAGGTGAGAATGCGTGAGCCTACTCACGACCATCTCTAAACAACAAGGACGTCAGACGGACTTACGGACCCCTCTGACGTAAAGATAATTTTTGGAAATTAAGAACACAAACGAAATACATTACAATGTTTTCCTCATCGTTCCCGCAATTCCAGTCTGTCTCAAGGACCTTGCTGGAAGACATGAAACGATGAGGCAAACGAAAACAAAGAGAATTGGTGTGGAGCAACGATGTCCGACGTGAAGTCAAACACGGACACCACAACCAAGAAATGAAGACACACTAGTGGAATTGAAAAGTAAAATTAAGAAATAGAAAAGATAAATAAATAGAAAGGATGGGAAAAGGATGAACAATACGAATAGTGAAGGCTGCCGCCGCTACAGGACTCCGAAAGATCACGTCGCAATACACCTAGGTACGTCAGAGACCTTCCTGGTGCAGACATACGCGTCTTTCCAAGGCCTGCAACAGCCACAGACAAACACTCAACACACATGAACCGCAGTCACTGTGAATTTTCAAAGACTCGTCGCAATTTATCTAGGTCCGCCTGTGGCCTTCCTGATAAAGACTTACGAGTTTTAAAAATTCACAGTAAGTTTGGTTCCAACTTACACAACATAAAAAAACTGAAACTAAGACGTAAATCTTAAGCTAAACTGCTCAAAACGTTGGGCGCCAATTTGTTGCGAGGCAAGAGGAGGGGAGCCTTGGGAAAAATCTGACAAGTCAGATTTCGGAGAGGAAGGAAGCTAGGAATGGGATACTAGGGTAGGAAACGGAAAGAATGCTAAGTTCCGGGGACGCGGCCTGCTTGCGGTGCACGGCGTCAGCTCGTCGGACGGGGGGGATCTTGCCCCCGAAAACTTAACCTCACCTACAAACAAATACACAGATCAGGCCTAAACACAAAGGGATGAAAAAAGGACTAGAAACTGACGGACGGACTATCTTCACGTCAGAGGCACTGCCGGTGTTAGTGCAGTGAGGCCATTACCCACCCTACCATAGGAATCTTCGGCCATTTTTAGATTCCCCCAAGATGGTAGATGGTCGGCTTCAGCTTACCACATCCTCACCTGTCAAAAACTTCGGCCACTTTGGGCACCCCTAGGAAAAGTTCCTCAATTCATGTTGCTAGTTAAAGCAACAACGACGAAAGACGAAATTTAACTTGAAACCAATTTTTAATAAACAAAAACTGAGTGTTCACATCGTTGAAATTAAATTAAATTTATATTCCCAAAACAGGATCAGTTTTCCCAAATAGGATTGAATAACAAAAAAAAACTTAATTAAGTTGACTGGGGCACCCTATCAGGTGGTTTCACCCAAAAAGAAAGCAACGTGATTTCAGAATAAACTAATCGCGTTCAATAACAACCCTACCTCAGAGAGCTCTTTGAAGTGGTCTA
Organism: Sphaerophoria taeniata; assembly: GCA_943590905.1. Lineage (NCBI taxonomy): Eukaryota > Metazoa > Arthropoda > Insecta > Diptera > Syrphidae > Sphaerophoria > Sphaerophoria taeniata. The sequence continues at coordinate 46,163,809 of OX016540.1, read as the reverse complement.
AAAGGCATACAAATATACACTACGAGCTTACAAATGAATTGGGAAAATTTGACCCGAACAAAAAAAAAACTAATTTGAAAAAAATAAACAAATGAATAACGAAATTGTATGAAAAAAAAAACTAAATAAAGATTAATAAATAATAATAAATAAATAAGGTAAATAAATAACTTAACATATATCTTAATTCTAAAAAAAAACAACCACAAACACAGAAGGTTAATTCGATTTTATTAGAGTTAAGACGAGCAGCTACAAAAAAAACCTGTAGGCATTCAGTGTATGAAGCACCCGTTGAATGTTTATCCGATGTGTGACTGGCGTGGTATGACGGCTGGCGTTGTATGATGGGCGATGTATGCCCAATGTCTCCGCTCTTATTGTATGGGAGTGGTTACTTTCTTTGATCGGCAAAAAAAATGATCTTAACCTCAAACTAAAAAGGTTACCGGCGGCCCAATAATTGGGTCCGCCTGCCGTCGTTGCAATAGATTGGGCCACTCAATGTCAAATTCACACTTTGTCTCGTCTTTTTGGTTATATTCGTTTGAAGTGTTCCTCTTGTCCGCTTTTTTATTTCTTCATGTTTTCTGTTCAATTTTCTTTTTGTTGTGCGAACCACTATTTTTTTCACTGTATTTAATTAGTCGTTTTACGTTCGTTTATTTGTCTTATTGTTTTTTTGTATTTCTGTTACTAATATTTTACTTTTAAGTTTTATATTTGACCACGCGGGACACTTCACCATGAATTTCTTATTTTTCTCTGACATTTCGTCTGACACCTGTCAGTAAGACAACCTCCCAATCTCCGAAACTCGAACACGACCAATGAATCTAAGGCCCCTAACCTACCTAGTCTCAGCGAACCTGGGAGTTCTCAACATTTTCATGTTCAGTGGACAAAAAAAGAGAGAATAAACGAATTCAAAATTTAAGACGTGGACTACAATTATCAAACCCTTACAAAAAGACGACAACTACAAGCAGAGGGCAATTCTACACACAACATACAACCTCAGAACACATCGCATTTACCTATCCCCGAACCCAGCTTTTCGAATTTTTCAAACAGACAACCCAACCACAACTAACTTCGCCCTGGTACCATGTCCTCTTTGACAACTAAAAGATAAACAAAGTAAACGATTTGCAATCTGGACTGCTGTTAATACGAGGTGAATTTTCTTTCTTTAATTTTTTCTAACTTTATTTCTTTTCGTTTTTTCATTTTTTTGTTTCTTTCAGACTACTCTGTGCGAATTATAGTGGTGAACACTCTCAGTCTCTCATAGCGTAGATAGGTTATTGGACGAGATTCTTGTCCGTTCATGCATTTTAATGGGGTTCCTTTTGCCGGTCTGAAGAGGTTACTTGGCCGAGGAAATCTGCGGCCGGCCTTCGTAACAAGGTACTGGTATCTTGTTTAATGATTGAGGGGCTTCGGGTTGGGTTCCTCCAGGGTAAAGTTCTTTCAAAAGTACGGGTGGGAGTTGAACATATTAGGCTATATTATCACGCTAAATTAACATTGCACATTACAAGTAATGGACGTTAAGTATAGTCATAGCATTTTTTGATGACAGTGGAATGTACGTTTGCAGTATGTTCAATGAGAAAAGAAAGGATGTTCTTGTTGTTCAGAGTTTATAATGAGAGTAAAGTGGCAACCGTGAGTCTTGCATTCATTTAAGTAAAGTGTTATTAGTTTTTGAAGACCTTCATGGCACTTCTTGTAAAGTTTGTTTGTTATGTATGCATGCCAGAAAATGTAAGCTTAAGGCTATGTTTATGACCGAGCGTAAACGCGTCGCGCGATGCGACGAGAATCGTTCCATCGCTTGTTACATTTTCGCTTGCGTTATCGCTAGCTATTGAGTGTTTATAGTAGAGCGAAACTTCAAGCGTTTGAATGTTTGAAATATTAAAACTTTATTTAAGTTTTGTCAGTGAAGAAAGCAAAATGCGTGCATTGACTAGGAAAGTTTTATTATTAGAAACCAGCTATTTATTGCGTAAAAAATATTTAACTAATAAAAGCATATATAAGAGGTTTCAAGTGCATCCAATTATAACAGAAAGAAGAACTTACGGTGAATTTCATCATCTTCATTCACGACTGCTAAAATTTCCTGAAAAATTTAAGGAATACTATCGTATGAGCAAAGAAACTTTTGAGTACATCTTGGAGCAGATATCGGCAATGATTGAAAAAAAAACCAGAAATCAGAAAGTACCAATTAATGCTACGGAAAGACTATCACTGACCATCAGGCAAGTACATTTACAAAAACTAATAATTTTAAGTAAGCAAGTGTATTTATATTATACAAAGCATTTGTAGTACATTTGTATATATTTATGTGACATATTTTTAAGGAAGCTGTTCATAAGTCCGATAATTATGATATTGTGGACCTTCTTGTGTTTCATCTTTCCGAGAACTATTTGAGGTACAAAATTAATTCTTGCGGCACAAATTAGCAACAAATTAGCAACAAAATATGCCGTTAGTTTCATGTCGGTAGCTGCATTGGTTCTAGTTTGGTTCTGCTAGCGTAATATTACGCTAGAAGAACATCGATTTTTCCAAGAACTAGTGGAGCAACAAAATCAATTCTTGCGGCACAAATAAGCAACAAATTAGCAACAAAATACTGAATACTTTTCATTGCCAGCTTATGAAATGGTTCTGCTAGCGTAATAGACGTTCAACAATCGCTCGTAGCGCTCAAAATATCAAAATATTTTGATTGTAAATTTTCGTCGCTTTTTTCGCTTGTAATCGCTCAATTCGATTTTCGCTAAATCGCTTTGTCATAAACACTTTCATAAGCAACAATGAATTTAGTCGCTAGTAGCGATTCTCGTCGCATCGCGCGACGCGTTTACGCTCGGTCATAAACATAGCCTAATATTCATGATTTATTTGATTGCTTTTGTAGTGTTTTTTTGCTTTTAAATTTAATGCCGACAACGGGAATGTTACAAGGTTCACACTGCTAGTGGTTTTTGGACACATCAGGAGCGCCCAAAGCGATAACCAGAGATTCCAAGTTGTAGTAGAAGATCTCACTAACAGTCAACATAAACAATTCGGAAACAGACTTTTCGACTTTTCTAAGATCGTTTTTATTTAGAAATAAATTATTTACCATGCTAGTGCTTGAAAATGAATAGTCGTATTTAAAAATTTCCAGGGAAACTAAAGAAGATGACCAGAAATTCGAAAATAGCAGTAGTTAGCTGACCATAATGCAATGCATAATGTAAACCTAACGCCACCATCAAACGATAAGACTCACTTATCTTCGCATTAAAACAACTCCAAAAAAGACTCTTGAAAAATGTTGCTTAAATTACCCTTAAGTAAAAAAACAAAAACCCCAAACCAATCCGATGACCAACCTCAATTCACTTATATACAATTCCCTAACAACAGCATAAAAACTTCAAAACTTCAAAACTCTTGGATGAGCCATCGGGCAGCAACGGCCAGGACAATATTTTTCCATTGCCGCTGTACTTGCATACTAAAACTAAACAGGAACCAGAAACAGCAGTGCTGCCAGATGTTAACTCGCAAATGGTACCCGCGTCCGGGTTTTTTGGTTTGGCTTTAGGTCTTCATCTTCATCTTATGGCTTACTCAATTCAGCCTTGTGGTACTTCAGAGGAAAAAAAATGCTAAAATGAAAAAGTTATATTTTGCAATGTTGATGACGGAAATTGTTGGGGTCGGGTGGTCGGTTGTGTAGTGCAAACGATTCCATTACTTTTTTCGGTTTTTTTTCTTTTTGCAAGAATTATGACAGCTTTATGCTCCTTCCAAAGTTGCACTTCCTACCGTTTTCATCTCCCGAAAAGCGAAAGAAGCATTATCCCCAAATGAAAGTATAAGTAAACACGTTGCCGTTGAGTCAATTTTTTTTGTGTTCATTTCTTATTCTTTTTCCTAAATTGATGTTTTATGAACTTCAAGGATCAGAGGTAGTTGCTTTGTGAATGCAACGAAGGAGCTAGGCGACAACCTACGCGACGGCTGCGTTTAGGACGCCCAAAGAAGTTTTTTGAAATATTGCTCCCTGTTTGACGGAGCTGTGAGGTGACTTATCATTTCTGATGCAAAGCTTGCTGCTGGCATTTGCTAAATAGAAAGAATGGAAAGCGAGTAAACGACAAAGTGGCACTGTGGCAAAATTAAATGCACTTTAATGCAAAACATGTTTGGGGGATTTGATGAGGTGTGGCCTTGTGCGTCGTTTTGACTTGTGGCACCTGATAGTTAATAATTCATTCACTTGTTTTTACGAATTTCATGAATATTTAAAAATGAAATTTTGCGTCTTCATTTCCTGGTGACACTTTGACTTCCGAAGAAGAGGACCTAATTATTGCCTTTGCAGTCCATAGAAGTAGGCTGATACGATATTTCCCAATTTATGTATTTATAAATCGAAAGTAAAAACACATTCGCCAACGTCATCAGTCATCTTAATCCAGAAATCTTCTAAGAAACATTGAGCAAACAAATATACGAAAATTAAGAGCATGTTTGGTTTCTCCTTTTTTTTAATGTCAGCAAATTGTTCACACGAGTGAACATCAAGATGTTCCTTAATGAGCTCTTATCCCGGAACCGGAAACTCTATAAATTTCCAAAACAAAATTGATCTGAATCTGAAGAACGAAACCATGGTATCATTTTTATTGTGCTTTTGTGCCTACCACTTCACTATTATCGGAATTCACCCTTACGCCATTTCCGTTAAAACTCTGCCGAACACAGAAGAAACAGAAACAATCCATCATTAATCTCGCCTCAGTGAAGTAGGTACCTGCCAACTTTTATGGCCAAACATACAAACGAACATCACATGACGTCTTAACATAATGTGGATGATTGTATAGACATTTTTATGCGATATGCCATATTCTTGTAATAAAACACCATATTAGGTGTTTTCAGCAAATCGCACTCACACCTCAATCAGTATCAAAGGAATTTTGACAAGAGGTTGAGTATGAGATATTATACTGACGGGATATGAAGGATATTATCAACACACATTTGTACACACAAATAAATATTTAAGCATGTTTTGAAGGTGGGCTGGGCTGCTCTGGTGGGTTATTACCTGCTCGAAGGCTAAAAGGAAGAATAAAATAAATGACGTTGGCACAGTCTTTTTCTTTTAAAAAGCATCTTTCTCTGTTTAAGTGCTTTTTTCGTTTCGACACTCCCTTTTCGTCATCGTCATCGTCATCGTCGTTGCCTTGGGTCGTCCGCCTGTCGACGGCCTTGAGTTTTATTATTTGCTAATTTTGACAAGTCCTCGAACAATTGATGGTTGCAGATGTATTCGTTGGACTGGGACACACATTATGTCTACGTGTTCCCCACACCGTGCGTCGTCTTGTTTGAAGACAAAAAATAATAATAAAAGAGAAAAAATGGAAGCACAAAGAAATAAAAACCGAAAATGGCAGATTGCTGGGAGGAACGAATTCGAGAACCTCTACATATTTATATCCATTCCATTCCATACCAGTTGTTGGTACCTTCCTTACCTACAAACGCAAGAAGAGTGCTCTCAAATGTACTTTGTAAATTCCTTTGTACTCTTCCGCTTCCGGCTAATGGTGGAGCAATTGTTTTTTATATGGCCCATATCCTATTCAGCCATTATTTAATATTATCCTGGGGAGATTTATTGGCAATATAACGTCTCCTTGGTGGGGACTACCGCCTACCACCTACGTATGTCTGGTGAGTGCGCGAAGAATCTATATCTTTGTCCTTCTTATATCCTTACCCAACTCCTTGTGAGGATTGCATATATTTTTTATTGCTTGAAGATATGTTGAAGCAACTTTTTATGTTCCTTTTCTCCTAAATCAGGTTTTATTTGGCTAAATTTGTTGAATGACATTCATTTCATAATATTTGTTGCATTGGTTTTCTGTTGTTGTTTTATTTGTTACGAATCAAATTTTTGAAGTGCGTTTGATACATACATTTTGAGGGATATTCGAGTAAATCAGAATATTTTTATGATAAACGATTGAGGAGGGAGATAAAAATTTATTATTTTTGATATAAGAAAGCAAATCAATTGATAGAAGAATGCAATGAAACGAGTCTTATGAGACTTTTTCTTTTCTAAAGGTAGCTCTTGTGAATGTCGACAACAAATTCCGTTTTGTTCAACGAAAATATTCTCATCGTTGTGATTGTTAAAAAAAATTTTCTCGGTGTCAGCAAGATGTGACTGTAACGAAACGTTACAGGTTATCTATTTTTTTTTTCGTAAAATTCAGGATCGCGGCTCGCTGAAAGAGAACAAAATAGCCAACCGCTCCTTGAAAAATAACCTGCGTAGATCTGTCCCTGAAAATAACCGAGTAAGCAAAGAGAAACAACAACACAAAACACCGAATATAACAATCGATGCGACAACACATGATAATCATTTGGGTGTGATACGATTCATACTCAATATCGATAGAAAAATCTATAAGAGGAAGTGTTGTCGCAAAAGTATATAGTTTGAGGGAAGACGCTAATTTTTTTTAGAACTGAATATTTATGTATATTTGGCCTTGGCAATATATTTCTTAAAAATATATATTTAACCGACCGGGACTTTGCTCCGATGTCCGATCTGATATTTTTGCCGACCGATTAATTTATGTATTTTCCCTCCTGGAAAAAATATACAAACAGGAGCAATTATTGCTCCAGTTTATTTCACGTGTTTGACCGTGAAAACGGACACGGAGTCTGAGTTTAACTTAAGTCAGTGCAGTGTCCATGGTTTAGTGGTTAGGTGCGTTGGTTGCTAAGCAGAACGTCTTGGGTTCAAGTTTTATTTCATCTTTCACAGACATTGCCTCTTGTGAAGAACTGACAAAACTTCCAAGAGTATCATGAAAAAGTGCTTCTCAACTTTGCCGTTCGGAATCGGCGTTAAATTGTAGGTCCCCTCAATTCTTCACACGCACTCAGAGAATTGTTGATGAGAGTAAGCCACTTAGGCCTTGGCTCTTTAAGAGCTGTCGCGCCACTCTATTTATTTTTTTATTTTTCAGTGTATCAAAGGCAGGGCAAAAGCCAATAAGTATACAGTGGAGTTTTGCCGCTCGCTGACAGCACCTTGTAGATCAACCGTTTATTTCACAGCCGTCACTGTAAACAGGAGTCCTGTTTGGAATAGACTCAGTTAATTCTTTGATCCATTAAGTGAGTCAAAGACAGGGGTCTAAGTGAGTCAACAACATCTAAACAGCCACTCTAACTTTACCTAGTCTTTAAGCTTAAAGTGTTGTTTTTTCATATTTAAGACAGCATTCCGAACGCAGCCATTGCTTTTCTAATTCAGCTGTTTACTTCAAGTTCAGTTCCGCATCCGCCCCCGAAGATACAATAGGTACTGCCAAGATAATGTTAATCCTCTACTATCTCTACCGGTTGTCCAGAAATATTTACTTGGATTGATGAGGAATTGGCCTATTATTTATTGCAGAGTTAGTAAACTGCGATAGTAAACAAACGTCGTCGTCCGCGTTGTCCACATGTTTGAGGTGAGATTGCAGAGTCAACTAAATTCTTCCATTTCCATTTGACAAAACTACGGTATACGTCACTTTTCACCGAGGAAAATAGAATTGATGATAGTATAGAGCCTTGCCTAGTTCCACTTTGGATCCCAAACTTCCCTCAGTTAATAAGTGGGTGCAGTAGCTCGCTCGATGTTGTTAGGACTACTCGTAGGAGCTCTGCAGTACCGTCAAGTCAAATCCATATTGTAACGAAGCGTCACACTTAACACCTCTTACCCCGAGCAACCAACCATCAAAAATCAAAAACATTGGATAAAATGCAACTCTGTGCACCCCGACTATTAAAACAAAAGAATCAACCTTACCACCCAGCCTATATAGCAACAAGCAACCGTACCGCCCGGACTGTAAATAACCTCGACGGCCATCAACAAAAGCAACACCATAGAGTACTATGTATTTTTAGAATTTCATTAGTAATTTTATGATTCACAACCAGTTTTTACCGAATAGTTATGAAGTAGAAGTTAAGATTAGTAAGTAATTCGGGAAGCATAATAGTTGTTCTCCCACTGCTACTAGTTGACTAGCAACAAGTTATGGTGTATAGGGCAATTCATATTGTTCCTATTTTTTGGCTTAAATATTGTTTTTGATATATTGATCGGGTTTATAGTTTCCCTCCTTCCGAGAATCCCCCTCACTTCGAGGCCGTGGCGATAGGTTATATTTTCCCTCCTTCCAAAAGTGTCCCTCATTCTGAGGCCGTGGCGATAGGTTATACTTTCCCTCCTTCTGAGAATTCCCCCTCACTTCGAGGCTGTTCTTACAGGTTATATTTTGTCTTCTTCCGAGATTCCCCCTTTGATTTTAATGAACATAAATACGAACAGCTTAATAAAGAATAAAGACGAGTTAAAGACTAATTGGAGAGAATTTGGTGTTTTCTTTACTGAGTTTTTTGTGCTTTTCTCAGACAGACCTTGGACTCCGACGAGTATACCCCAGCCTGCTTCAGTGCTTTGATGCCATACCGCGCTGTCATGAATTGAACCGCAAAGGATTTTCCAGAAATGATTTTCATAAGCGAGCTAGCTGCAGCTGGGTATCCAGTCTACAGGATTCTATCAAGCATAATAAGTACCATCTGGTTCGCCGTAAAATTTGTTATGCATTATGTATGTAGCTCGTGAATATATCGTCTCTGGAATCGCATCTCCTAACAAACTATTCCTTGTACTACTTTTCTCTCGAAGTCGGATAAGAGTTCAGACCCCAGAGTACCCTTGGCTAAGAACCCATCCAGCCTCGGATCCATAAGTGAGTATCCACTGTCATTACGTAAACACTTCTTGCAAATTTTCACCCAATATTTCTTCCAAACATATATATTGTTGACAACCTGAAATGATTTTTGGCCATCAGAAAACCAGGAAATTTGGAAAAATTCCAATAAAAGTCGACAAGACACTTAGTAAAGGAATACAAAAAATAAAAAGACGTAATTCAAGTGAAAATATCTGAAGTGGTAGTTCCGCTTTGATAGCTATTTCAATTGGCTAATGTAAACATTTCTTTCAAGTCTATTAGGGTCATGCTGAAAAGTAATTATTTTTCATCGTGAAAAAATTGTCTCTTGATTTTGACATTGACAAACCTGAGAAATCTTTTCTGGATTAAATCCAACAGAAAAATCTTATTTGAAAGACGAAGAAGGTCGTCCAATCTATGTGGTAGCGGATGTGGTAGCGACTGCCTAGCTGAGTAGTTCATGTATGTGATTATGACATTCTGTCAGTTTGGTTATCCTGGTTTCTTGACGGTCCCTTTTTTTGTACAAATAGAAACGCAAATCACGTATCGCCACAGAAAAAGTTATGAGAAAAATCGTATCCACTACCATAATCTGGATTAGACCCCACAAACCGCGAATCCTGTGTGATGGCGAAAAAAAAGTGAACATAAAATGCGAATAGCTGCGACAGGTCCTAAGACTACTATGACAACGGCAAGCTTCTAACAGTAGGTATATTGAAGGAGGGAGGCGGTGGCGATGAGTTTGAGAGTTCATAAAAGTAACGGTGCTCCTTTTGACGTCTCATAAATCAAAGGACTCCGGTTGAAATAAAAAGAGGGTATAACAGAAAAAATAATAACAGTCAGATTCCATTATGTTACCTTAGCCTAACAATGTTATGCGCGCCATCACCGTCAGCTTCTCGTCCACAAAACGACCGATGAGAACGACACGACGACAGCAGGAATAACGCCGACAAAAACGTATCAACAGCGTATCTCTTGTGTCCTCATAACCAAATGTTTTTCCATGGTTATCGGCTTTGCTGCAAGCCACCAAACGTTCTGTTGGACTCTTTTGGTCTGCAACTCTGGAACGAGACTCGAATATGGCTCGGCGACATGTCATATAGCCAGAGCAGTTTATTTTCGTTTGTTTTGTTTTTGTTTGTTGTTTGAGGCTGTTGGGTAATAAGAACACTATTCGCTCGCAGCTATCGGGCAGGCAGCAAAGGCAATAAGAAAGACCGACCATTTGGTATGTCTATCTAGTTCAACGGAATGAACTAGTACCTACTTGCCTCTGTATACGGAGGGAATGGAGAGGTATTTTAAAGCTATCGGCAGGACATTTTAATGGTGGCAGCAGCGGTTTCGTGCAACGTTGACAGCTTTTTCCTATTCGCTTCGTTATCATGCTATGGACAACAATAAAAATAGATGAAAAAAAAAATAGGAAGAAAGATAATTTTGAACAATTTTCTGGTTTTAGCTTTTCCACACCTTAAAGTTATTTGTTTCTATCTACATTTAGAAAGCATATTTCATTTTGTTTTGTGTCCGTTACGGAAACTATTAAAATAATTATTTTTTGGAATGCAGAGTTTTCGGCTGAATTAAAAAACACGAACAAATCTAGACTTGGTCACAAACTGAGTATTTGGAACAGAATTACTTACTTACTTAAGGTGGCGCTACAGCCCGGTGTGGACTTGGGCCTCAATCAACAGTCTCCGCAAGCCAGCTCGGTCCCTAGCTAGCTGTCTCCAGTTTTGCACTCCACGTTGATTGACAGAGGCGGCGTAAGGCGTGGGCCACGTGGGCCATCGCCCACGGCCTCGCGGTACAAGGGGCCTCGCGCTTCAAAAATTTGTATTTATTGCTTCTGTGAGAATTTAAATTAAAAAAAGAAATTAATTAATTTTGTTGTGAAATATATTTTTTTTGTCTGGCAACATTTTGTTTTGTTGCGTAACCATCGTGAGTCCATCGTGAGTCCATCGTGAGTCCATCGTGAGTCAGATTAAAGTACCACACTCATGCAAGACGCAACGCAGTCGTTAGCAAAGATTAACTTAATAATTAGATGTGAAACTGTCTTACGTTTTACTCCGTAGATCCCGCAATTTTAATTTCTTTTCTTTTCGTGTGCATGAATAATGTGAGTTATAAAAACAAAGAGATGAGGTGAGGTTTTTCCATTCTAAAAATTCTCTTATGTTTACTATCATATTTTCAAATTTACCGTAGGTTGCTAGGTTGAATTTTAAAATTGTCACAACTTGTTTTTCTTAAACTCACCACGAAAACATTAGAAGTTAAGATTTTGGATGTGTTCCGAAACTCTAGGCCGATCACATACTTAGGTCTTATACATAGTATCGTAGGTATCGTAGGGTTAACGCAAGTCGCTCACCTGCAGAAATGCTCTTGCGCATATTCGTATCTTGTTTTTGAATATGTGGAGCCACCAAAGCTAAAAGGTGATCAAATTGCTTCCAATCCATTCGCAAAAAATTTCGATACAGTTCTGGTTCCTCTGTTCGCAATTCGACCATCAATTTTGCGTAAAATCCCTCCTGCTCACGACGGGCCACCCAATCCTTTGTCCATACCCTACGACACATCTTTTTGGGCTGTTTGGCTGTTTCTTCGCCGCTGCTTTCTAATAAAAAAGCACTCAAAATAGTCGCATCTGCCACGTTTTTTTCCATTTATCTTATTTTTTATATTATACTTTGTTTTAGTAGCTTTAAAACTTTCTGACTGATGCGATGTGTGGGAGTGAGCTGAAAATAAATTTGTAGATCCAAAATTTGATTTGGTGTTTACACGGTTGGCAGAAAATCTACAAATGTTTGCAAATCTATTGCTAGCTATTTGGCCAAATTAGTTTGTCGACATTGTCAGTCAAATATATGGCAACAGATTTGCAGATGTTTGTAGATATCTGCAAACCGTGTACACACAAATTAAATTTTCAGCTCATTGTCAGCTCATTTTCACATATTGTCAGACGTTTGCAGATCTAACAATGATTGTCAGACCTGGTTATCGTGTACACTTAGCTTAAGGAATGTTGGAAGGCAGGAACGCACTCAAATATTTAAAAATATTGGCGCAAAATTATAGTCCAATACTGAACAATTTTAGTTTCAATCATGACTCAACAGTCTTTTTAAGCTAGTATCACACTAGAATTGTTGATTAGCGCCATTGAATTTAGAAGTTATCAGGTATCAGTTATCAGTTTCATTGTCAATTTGATTCTTGTTCTCGAAAAGTAGAAAAAACATGAAAAGCAAACAGGGTTGCTGTTTTCGTTTTAACCTGGACAAAACGTGAAAATATTCGTCATCTTTATTTGCATTACATAAACAACTTCTTATTTCAAAATTCAAAAAGTGGGAAAAAATTAACACAAATAATATGTAGATTTGTTTAGTTTCAAAGCTAATATAAATGAACCAAACAATTTTCGGGGTTTTTATAATTCATTTTTCCTTAGAACGTATGATAAGTGGCCGCGAGATCGTTTCCAAAACCGAATACAATTCAGTTTTTCATGGTTTCCCTGTGTTAATAATACTAAGCTTTATACATAATAGTTTCAAAAAAAAAAGTTTCAAATCTTTCATCTTCATGCCTCAGTGCTTGAAATTAAAAATACTAGAACATTTAATTATTGTTCGTTTGAATGAAAACAAAAAATTTAAATTTCTTAGTTTTCGAGAAAATAAGAAAATTGATTGTTTCAATTGTTTTCTTACTTTAATCACTCTTAATTTTAAATTGATAAGGATGTGCAAAATTTCTGTCACCGTCACAATTTAAAAAAGCCAAATAATGAATTTTCATGAGCAAATTCTACGCCTTTTTATTTTATTTCTTACCCAAAGTTACCCTATTTGTGAACAATTCCGGTAAGTACAGCCTCTGCTGAAAGGAGTTTTGAAAATTAAAATTAATAAAAAAATATTTTAGAAACACAATGAGCCAGGAAAGACTTTCAGCTTTGGCTGTTTTATCAATTGAATCAGACATGGCATCTAGGCTGAATTACGAAACAATAATTAAAGAATTTAGTAAAGTGAAAAGCAGGAAATTTCTGTTCCTTTAATAAAGAAATATAAATATTTTATATAGACACTTTAAGAAATGTATACAAGGTGGAGATGACAATTTTTATTTTTATGAATAAAAACTTTGCAGTGTTAATTGTTTTTTTTTTTTATTAGTTCTTAAAATCCGTCTTCAGGTCGCCACAGAATAGGGCCTCGCAAAATCTGTCTTGCCCACATAAAATTTTGGTCTTGCGCCGCCACTGTTGATTGAGGCCCTCTTCCACTTGTGTGCGCCACATGAGTCGCGGTCTTCCTCGCCTTCTACGTCCCTCGGGAATAGTGTCGAAGGCCGGAGTATTGATGTCCATCCGCTCTAAATTACCGAGTCATCTGAGTCTCTGGACCTTGACCCTTCTGGCTAGATCCATGTCGTTGTACAACCCGTAAAGTTCGCTGTTGTATCTTTTTTTTTATAATTTGCACACACTAAAGGGGCTTTTTATACCCTTATTATCCCAGAGACACAGTGAGTGCATTAAGAATCAAGAAAGGTGTTTGAAAGTAAGTGTCGGTGCACATTGGTTTTGAATTCATCAACATTGCAATGACTGGGAAAGACAGAGTGTGGAAGGGAGTTCCACAATCGCGTAGTACGGCTAAATAACGATTCTCTATACTTAAGAGTACGTCCGAAGTTGGTCTCGAGGGTAAAATGATGGGCATTCCTGGAAGCGCGTGTATTACGGTTGACTTTTTTAAGGGGAGGAATGCAACTGGCTATTTCACTAGAGCAATTACCGTAGAAGTAACGGTAGAACAAAGAGAGACATGAGACGTTACGACGGTGTTCCAATGAAGTGAATGAATTAGTGATGTCTCTCTCACCAATCATTCTTACAGCTCTTTTTTGTATACCATCCAAGAGGCTTAAGTATGTAACTGGAGCACCAGCCCAGAGATGGGAATTATACTCAAGCTTTGGACGAATAAAAGTCTTATAGGTAATAGCCAGATCAGACGGGGAGAAAAATTTCTTGCACCTTCTTAAGAAACCCAAACATCTTGCGGCATTTTTGGCGACATCGCATATGTGCTCTTTTTCTTCATTCCCCATCAATGCACACGGGGCCAAAGATGACCCTGATCTCGGCGCTGGTATTATTGCCCGTGTTAATAGCGGAGCCTAGGTAGACAAACTCCTCTACTACCTAGAAGTTGTATGCGTCTATTGTTCTGTTCGATTTTTTTTATTTTCACACCTCAAATTGATTCTCTTTTGGGCAAAAATTTTTCCGCACGCTTCGTTCCCAATCAAACCAAATTGATCTTGAGTTTTCCGACTCGGAATCATCCTCAGACGAGACTGAACAACAAATGTTCAAAATTAATAATTGATATACAACATATGTACTTAAAAAACCCATTAATGCATTACAAGTGTAGTGGTTGCTTTTCCGAATTAAAGGAAGCGGCAATTTCGCGCGAAATTTTTAACTTTTCACTATCTTGTTCACATGTTCATAAAAAAAAGAACTGCTTGAAGTAACATGTGGGAACTACGTTTAAAATTCCGTCAATTAGAAAAAAACATTAGTTGGCCTAATTTCACTTTTGTAAAGTGAAATAAGACCGAATTGGTTTTATTTCCCAACAAAAGTTGGTCTTATTTCACTTTCTGATTCATTTTTCAATTTCTTCAAGTCGGCCTTATTTCGCTTGGCGTTATTACACGGCACCTCTTTAAGTAATAATTCGTTAAGACTACAATCTTTCATTTACTTAATTTTGTTATGCCAAAGCTGGTTCGTCGTGCTTGCTAACAGTTTTCTGGTTGTAGCGTAATAACTAGCTTTACGGGCTTATAATTCTCGGTCTGGGGATGGGTGTGGTGTAATAACGGCAAGCGAAATAAGGCTGACTTGAAGAAATTGATATTATTTAACTTTAACAAAGAGAAATAAGATCGACTTTTTAGAGTTAGCCCTATTTAACTTTGAGAAAGAGAAATAAAGGCAACTTTTGTTGAGAAATAAAATCAAATCGGTCTTGTTTCACTTTACGAAACTGAAATTAAGCCAACTAAAGTTATTAGTCAAAAATATTTTTTCAAGACTTCTAACATAACAGTTGACTTGCTCAAAACAAAACTTTACTATGCACCGAACTTTGCAATCATTGTCTTGCTGATGTCTGAGTTGAAACGTCTAGGTATGATGGTTACCCGTTATACCGTTCAACAATCTTCGAAGTTGATTTTTCGTAAAAAATGTTTGGTCATCCAAAATTAGGTACTTCCTCAATAAATCAACTATCGGACAATGTCATTTTCTGACTGACGGAACCTTAAGCATAATTCCCGCATGTTACTTCAAGCAATTGCTGATGATTCTTCCTTTTTCCATGAACATGTAAGTAAAATGGGTTCAATACATAAACATATTTTGTTTGCAAAATTACAGGTTGAAACAATACTGCAAAAGTTAAAAATTTCGCACGAAATTGCCGATTCCTTTAATTTGGAAATTGGAAAAGCAATTACTTTATATTATCTTGTAATGCATGAAAGAGTTTTGAAAGCAAATGCTACATTTCAACTATTCATATTGAACATCTCTTTTCACTCTCGTCTGAGGATGATGCCGATTCGGAAAAATCAAGATCATTAGGTTTGATTGGGAGCTAAGCGAGCGAGCTCGGTATTACATATGGATGCCTTCGATCACTCTATGCCACACAAAAGATAACTCCAGTACCAACCAGAATGATCTTGGCAAAAACTCTAATATTACCAAATATACTATATGGATGTGAACTTTTTTCAAATTGTAGTTATGTATATGCCCAAAAACTAAACGTTGCCTTCAACTCTATTGCGCGTTATATATATGGTCTTAAAAGAAGAGAACATGTTTCGTCATATGCTAAAAGTATTTTTGGTTTGACTTTGAAAAATTATTTTATTTTTAGGACTCTAATTCTACTACAAAACATCTTACAAACTCATCAACCTTCGTACCTTTATCAAAGACTTCGGTTTACGCGATCCACTAGAACCTGTGACATTATACCTGAACGTTATACTTATCTTATATCTGAACGACAATTTTTCATTAATGCTATACGACAGTGGAACTCCTTGCCCCAAACCATTAAACTGACAAGCTGCCCAGCCCAATTTAAAAATGCATTAATGCAGTATTTGCAAACACTGGATTAAAATGGTTACCTGTATCTTCTCTCTCTCTCTCTCTCTCTCTCTCTCTCTTTCTACTTTTCTCTCTCTCTTCTTTTTTTAATTTAAATTTTTAAATTTTTAAAATTGTTCAAAATAATTAATAATTATTATATCAAATTATTTATGTAAACTATGAAACTAATTAACTATTAAGAACGCTATGAAGCTTGCACTACAAAAAAGATACTGTATCTTACTGTGTATATGCTATACTGAATAAAGAAACTGAAACTGAAAAAACTGAAAAAAAAAAATTTTCCAAAAAGGGAATCAATTTGGTGTGTGAAAATAAATAAATTCGCGCGAATTTCAAGATCCAAATCAATCATTTTTATTTTACCAGATTCTTAAAAAATGTAAGGTTAGCTAAAATGCAATATCTTATGTTAATATTCTTACTGCAAACGTTTTTTCGTGCGAAATTTTTAACTTTTCACTCTATTTCTCCGATAACAAAAGTTTACAGTAGATATCTATTCAGGGCTTCTTTTTATTAATTTATTTAAACATAATTTCGGAATGTGGCTACAGTTTTTTACAAAGTACTTTTTACATCCGATGACCAAAAAGACAAATAAAACTTTAATTGACAAAATGTTATTCAAAGAGATAATGGAATGAGGATCAGAACGATTTAAGTAACGATGTAAGCATATTAGGTGTTATATGTTATAATCCACGCACAATCGTTTTGTAGCCATGTCACTACTAGGATCTTTTCTTAAACACTTGGTTATTATTTTGTTATTTTGTCTTACATCTTGTTTCTTAAATTCGTTTATACAGGGTGTCCCAAAATTCAACGATAAGCCGGAACCAGGGGGTGGCCCTATTCATGACTGCATGGAAAAAAAATATAAAAAAAATCAAACGCCATTTTGTTTCAAATTACAACAAAAAATGTAAATACTCAAAATAAAAAAATCTCTCTTGACATTTTTTACTACTGTGACCACAATTTTTCATTAATTTTTGATTTTATATTTTTATCAGAATCTTAAAACATATAGCATCCTTTCCTAGTTTCCAAAAATTCCAAATTTTCAGCAGTTTTTCCACGACAATTAATCCAAAAAGTTTTTTTCCATAAAATTTTAATTTTTTTTTAGTTTCAGTCCACTTTCAGTCATCGTGGTTATAAAAAAATGTATGGACACTATCATGGCGTCTTTTTTAATAAATTGGCTCAGGTTATCAAGATTCTAAAATGGTATAACACTTTTTCTAAACTTGCCAGAAAAAGAACTAATGCATACTTTTTCATAACAACAACCGATTTTCAAACAAAAAATTTGTTCAGAGAAATCACTTCACTTTAGGGAAAAAATTGGTTTTCTGATGCGCTTTCTTCAAGATTTAGTACGATCTGTTTCCACTGTTTTTTTTATTCCATTAATGTGTTAATTTCAAGTGTGATTTCGAAATTGTGCACTAGTTTTTGAAAAATCCTTGAACTTTCATCATTTTTATCATGCCATTGCCGTATGCCCCTTGGATACGTAAACATGCACATAGTGTACGGAGAATGCCGGTGCAATGCTAATACTGCTACTCGAATATACCGAGAAAGGTTCAAAAACGCTGGAAGATATCCAGATTATCGGGTTTTTATAAATGTGCATCAATAGTTTTTGGAAGGGCGTTTAGAAAGAAGAAGTGCTAGAAGACCAAGAGCTGATGGTATTGACAATTCACGGAAACTGAAAACAATTCAACAACATCGTATATTGATGCAGGTGGCAAGCAATTCGAACGTTTCCTGTAAAAAATTAATAAAATATGTTTGTACTCCTAAATGGCACTTATGCCTTTTTTCTTATTTAGAATGTTTGTCTTTTAATTAAATGAACATTATGACGATTTAAAATAAACAAACAGAAAATATTTGGGCCCAAATTAAACGTGCTTCATTCTGAAGACTCATAGGGAAGTGATTTATTTGAATAGAAAAGTTTTTGAAAATCGGTTGTTGTTATGAAAAAGTATGCATTACTTCTTTTTCTGGCAAGTTAAGCCAAAGTGTTATACGATTTTAGAATCTTGATAACCTGAGCCAATTTATTAAAAAAGACGCCATGGTAGTGTCCATACATTTTTTTATAACCACGATGACTGAAAGTGGACTGAAACTAAAAACAAATTAAAATTTTATGGAAAAAACTTTTTGGATTAATTGTCGTGGAAAAACTGCTGAAAATTCGGAATTTTTGGAAAGTAAGAAATGATGCTATATGTTTTAAGATTCTGATAAAAATATAAAATCAAAAATTAATGAAAAATTGTGGTCACAGTAGTAAAAAATGTCAAGAGAGATTTTTTTATTTTGAGAATTTACATTTTTTGTTGTAATTTGAAGCAAAATGGCGTTCGATTTTTTTTATATTTTTTTTCCATACAGTCATGAATAGGGCCACCTCCTGGTTCCGGCTTATCGTTGAATTTTGGGACACCCTGTATACTTTCTGTACAATACTTATTAAAAAAGAACAAGTATTGTAAACAAAATGTTTTCTTATCAAAAAGTGTTCTCTTAGATACAAGCGTATTGACATAAACATATCTTTTGAAAATGAAATAAGGCTAACTTGGCCTTCTTCAAGTTCGGAAAGTGAAATAAGGCCAACTTTAAAAATTCGGTTATTGCACTTTGAGAAAGTGCAATAAGGAAATTTATTGAAGTCGGCCTTATTTCACTTGGCATTATTACTCTTCAGAATTGAGGGGACCTACAATTTAACGCCGATTCCGAACGGCAAAGTTGAACAATTCATGACAGATTGGAGGAGATTGCATGAAAGATGAAATAAAAACTTTATGGGCACGAGTAGCATTCGGACCCACAACGTTCTGCTTAGCAGCCAATGCACATAACCACTAAGCCACAGACACTTCCCTAGGAATGAAGTTAGAAGCATGATGAGAAAAACAGAAGTGTGTAGCTCTGGTTAAAAAGGATGTCCTTGGTAGCACTGAAAAAGCAAACAAACGCTCTGGTCGACCAGCAGGTACCTATACGACCCCTTAGTGGCACGTGAAACGGTGAAACAGCAGATATTAATGGCGCTTGGCAGCATTAAAACAGCTCTTTTATTTATATTTTTGGTCGCTGGACGGTAATTTCATTCAACTTTCTTTTAGTACCTATACTTGTTTTTAAATTGGAGAACTATGAGGATTAAATAAAGTGTAAAGGAATTATGAAATTTTCCCTGGAATTATCTTTTTCATTGTAAACGGAACAAGCTCGATTTGGTTTGATTTGATCACTCAATTTCATGAGAATTAAGGAGAACGAAGTTTCTTACATCTCCTTATTTCGTTGTATTGCTTTCAAATAAGACACAAACAATAAACGGAACAAAGTAAAATAATTCTTCGTCCATTTGGTTGTCTTGAAACGTGATTTATCGAAATGTTACCTTCCTGAACTCGATGAATGCAATTATCACATCTCCCACTTTCACCATAAAAAAATCGCGCATTTTAGAATGATGAAAAAAATCAAAAACTAAGTAAGTCTAGTCTAATTCATTGTTCTGAGAATATTTGTATAAAAAAACATTAACGTAGAATTCGTCACAACAAACTTATTATTTGTTTTCAAACAATTCTTAAACTTGTTTGTTTTTTTGTAAGCCAGTAATTGGCCATGGGAACAAGTTTGAGACCTGGAAAGAGGAATAGTTTCAAACATAATTCCCTTGTGTTTCAGGATATACAACGCACAATGTATGGACAAAAAAAATGCTCAAAATTAAGTTCAATTTCAAATTTCAAATTACTCACTGAAAGTTGCAATGCAATTAATCTTATTTTGTTAGACAAAGAAACTGATTAGTACTTTTGTCAAAAAATAACAAAACAAAATGAATAGCTACCCGTTTTTTGTGATGCTATATTCTTCTATGATAGAATAGCACTGCCTCTGCCTCAATGTCTGAAGGCTTAGTCAAAATTATCATCACTCGTTTGTGATGCGTTATTATATGAGGACTTTGTCTGAAAGCCACCTAATTGGTGGGCGGAATGCCATATTTGGAATTTGAAAAAAATGATGTTCCTTTTTTTCTGTCTATTTTTGTGAGTGAAAAAAAAATCTCTTTCAGAATTATGAAATGAATTATGATGACTGATGACAAAAAACCAAAGAGGACATTTTTTGTTTTTGTGAGACTAAATTTTGGTAACAGACAAAAAATTAAACCTTCATACATATGTGTGAAAAGCATACCTACTCACAATCGTTTAACGTGTGGTTGGTATAAGAATGAATACGCTTTTGAATTATTTTTATTTCTGCTCCTTTTTTTTTGTTGGAGCTGGGGGATGATTATTTAATAGAAAGCCCTTCAGCGTCTCTGTTCTGGTTTGAAGAAAGGTAAAGAGGACGTTTTTGAATTTGTTCTCAGGCAAGTTTAATGGTGATAAATGGAGTGGAGTAAGAGCAAAATAATGAAGATTAAGGTATTTATGGTTAAAAGTGCATAATATACCTATAGACGGTTTTTTTCTGGTTATTTTGAATTTTTATTTGCCGTTATCTTAATGGAAAAAATGTCCCGATTTAGGAATAAAAACGTATGTTTAAGGGTCTTAAAAGAGAATGTATTTTTTCTTCTGTCAAACAGAAGGAGGTTGTATTAATGGAGTCGAAAGTAGATACACGTGGTTGAGATTCGTTTTTGTTTATTGCTGTTGAGTTTGAAGGTTCCTGAATATTCTATTTGTTTTGATTTTTTCTTGCTGGGTTTATAGTCATCTTGTGATTTTATTTTTTGTGGGGGATTTTAGATTTGGAAATTATTGTTTCAAGGATGTTTGGTCTCAAAGAGAAACTCTCAGACACTGATTTACGGGTTCATATACGTACATAGGTGTGGAATTCTTATTTAATCGCTTTTTGTAAATTTTCAACTTCTAAGGTTTTAAAACTGCCTGGCAATTCAAGAAACTATCGTTTCCTTTCAAGAATGGATCGATTGCTTTTTGTATTATAGCGGCGGCGCTCGAAACTCAAAGCCAACTGTACCAGATTTGTGAGAGTTCTCAGTTTCTTCTTGATCTTTCAAGTATATAATTAGAAACTTAATTAAAATTCCCTCATTATTGGTGACAGAATAAGAAGTTTAAGCAAAGGCGTTCTTAACTCTGATTACTTTAAAAAGTTAATTCAAACAGGTGAGCTCTGAGTTTTGAGAAAGTCAGCAAATCGAACACTTTCCTACTTATGAACATCCGCTGAATACTTATTGAGAGACTTCTTTACGCGTTTTCTAAAGCAGAGCACACAATTTCAGACCTGTTCAGAGACCCAACGACCGGAGTTTCTTACTGCGTTTGCATTTTGAATTATACAATCCAGGCCACATGCATAATGTGACTTTAGAATCAAAAAAGCTCGCAGCTCTGGAAAATGAATTAACGCGATAACATCGTAAACGAAAGTCGTACCTATAATAATATATGAATAGAGCTCACGTTGAAGGTACGCTGGCACTGGCACTGGCATTGGCTTTAATGATGTGTTCCTTGTGTGTGTGTGTGTTTGTTGTCAACTTGACTTGGCAGTCTCGTTCTCGATTTCGATTTAACTTTGTGCACTTATTAAATTAACAAATTTGAATAACAAACGGAAATAAGGTGAACTTTCTCAGTCAGACGGATCAGAGATGATGGTTTTTTTTACTCCTCCCGTCTTCATTTTTTGTTTGACTGACTTGATCTTGATGAAGGGAGTGGGTGCTGTCGCTGCTGCAATTTCACATTCCTCGCGTATAAAATTGCAAAGATTTTAATCTGTTAAAGGGGTATTTGGTGGTGCTGCAGAGAAGCGTACGAGATGCACTGACAGAGCAATTTCTTGGTGCTCAGTGCTGAATGGACGGGATTACGGAAAAAAGAAATAGGATCAGGTAATCCTTTCTAAAAACCATATCTTGGAAATTAGCAAAGAAGTGAAAGTACAGTCGGTCGAACTTTTACTTTTGAAGTTCAAAGCGGACAAATGTTAATGCAAAAGTTGGGTCAGCTAGTTTTGTTTTAATTTTCGTATAGGTAACTTAAAAAAAAATTGCAAAAACGAATAAATATATCGAGTTTTCCTTTATATCCATTTTTAACAGGGAAGAAGAAGGGTTCTAGAACTGCCGGATCCCCACAATAATATGCTTGCATGCATGTTTCCGGTTGCCAAAAACAATGTATCTGGCCGCCAGCAAGGTAAAATAACTTCCAACTGAACTGACAGCCATGTCGACGACATAAAAATGCAATTTATTCACTTGTGGTCGATGTTTTATTTTACTTTAATATATTTTTAAGTTTTTCATCTTAAAATTTTTAACGTACCAAATATCCACATGTGTGGGTATGTATAAACGTGACATTTGATGTGAAGCTGTTTTTAGGAGATGAGAAGAACACAAAAATGAAGCACGGAACCAAAGCGCCATGACATGTTGAAGGACAATAACTTATATCACAGAATTAATTAAATCTTGTACAGAGTCGAGGAAACAGGATGACATAAAGAGAGAGAGATAGAGAGAGAGAGCCAAAGGAAAAAAAAAACACAACAAAAGTGGGGTGCCTCAGTGTCTGTCACTGCAGCAGGAAAATCCTGTTGTATTCATATGAAGCATTCCCCTGTCCGAAATTTTAAGACTGCACCAGTCAGTGGCGCGGTGTGACACGTGAAAAATTTCACACCCCATTTGTTCAACACTCTGCATTTTTCAACTGTTCCAATTTCACTCAAAACTTTCATCAAGCTCTGTGTGAGTGCTGCGCGGAGTGTGTATTTGTCCTTGCCTTTCATTGCGTCCTCCGTCCATTTCATCACTATAACCAACGAACATCGTATCCAAGAGCAAGGAACCAAGCATACCTACAGATTAATGATGTGCATCCTTGCAATCTTACTCTTTCTTGTGCTTATTCGTTCTATCAGCACTCTCTAACGTCATAGCCACCACACTCTAGTCGTCTGTCGTCATCGCAGTCATCGTTTTGGGTACACCAGAAGTGTGTTAGTACCGTCAAACATTCGTTGGTGACAAATTTAAATAAAAAAAATCCCATTCCTTTAAATAAAATACTGATTCAATTTCAAATATGTATGTGGTGTATACAAAATACACACCTTGAATCGAGGTCACATATTGAATGTTGTACCTTGGTTCAATTCAACAAACCTATGCTATGCAGCACCTTCACAATTTACTCCGAAGGACTACTTTTGGTCCCACTCAGTAAGGAACGACATCGAAGAAGTCTTATCGTTTCGTTCTTCGGTAAAAAAAAACACGAGAAAACCTTGTGAAATATTGAATGAGCGGCGGGCGGTGTTCAAGAGGACACTTAAATATTTCAGGACACGTTTAAATTGCACAACTTAAATGAAATGCCTCTCTCAGCGGTTCTCTTTGGTTTGAAGGTCATCCCTTGGGTAATGGTGGCGTGTATCCGATTGTGCGGAAGGATGGGAGAACTTTGTTTGTTCCGGTGTGGCGTAGCACTGAGTGGGATACGAAAGTTGAGGGAAACTCTTATGTAGGTATGTATATTTTATATTTTATTACATTCTTTATGTACTTCGCTTTTCGGAGAAAAAAATATAACGTTATTTTTGAATTTGATTGAACAGTGAAGAATAGGTAACAGATACGAGTATGGCACGATCAGACAGTGCATGATACATTGAACTTCTTGTAGAAGCGACATTACAAATATAATCAATAAGATATTGATGAGAAAGATAAATAATACAGATGAGACGGAAAGATAGACAGGAAACACAACACAAACACGATAGACAAGGCAGACATCACAGACAACACAGACATCACAGACAACACAGACAATACAGACAAGAAAGACAAGACTAGACAGGCAAGACAGTCAAGACAGACAGGATAGACACAAAAGGCAAGTAAGACAAGACAGACAAGACAGACAAGACAGACAAGACAGACAAGACAGACAAGACAGACAAGCCAGACAAGACAGACAAGACAGACAAGACAGACAAGACAGACAAGACAGACAAGACAGACAAGACAGACAAGACAGACAAGACAGACAAAACAGACAAGTCAGACAAGACAGACAAGTCAGACAAGACAGACAAGACAGACAAGACACACAAGACACACAAGACACACAAGACAGACAAGACACACAAGACAGACAAGACAGACAAGACAGACAAGACAGACAAGACAGACAAGACAGACAAGACAGACAAGACAGACAAGACAGACAAGACAGACAAGACAGACAAGACAGACAAGACAGACAAGACAGACAAGACAGACAAGACAGACAAGACAGACAAGACAGACAAGACAGACAAGACAGACAAGACAGACAAGACAGACAAGACAGACAAGACAGACAAGACAGACAAGACAGACAAGACAGACAAGACAGACAAGACAGACAAGACAGACAAGACAGACAAGACAGACAAGACGGACAAGACAGACAAGACGGACAAGACAGACAAGACAGACAAGACAGACAAGACAGACAAGACAGACAAGACAGACAAGACAGACAAGACAGACAAGACAGACAAGACAGACAAGACAGACAAGACAGACAAGACAGACAAGACAGACAAGACAGACAAGACAGACAAGACAGACAAGACAGACAAGACAGACAAGACAGACAAGACAGACAAGACAGACAAGACAGACAAGACAGACAAGACAGACAAGACAGACAAGACAGACAAGACAGACAAGACAGACAAGACAGACAAGACAGACAAGACAGACAAGACAGACAAGACAGACAAGACAGACAAGACAGACAAGACAGACAAGACAGACAAGACAGACAATGCAGACAAGATAGATAAGACAGACAAGAAAGACAAGACACAGCACTTATGAAAAAAATGTTGTAGCGGAATGGGCTCCAAAAACTTGCAGAATTATGCACCGGGGTGGTGCAAGAACTATAAAAACAGAAGGAACAAAATCTTCCTTCACTAAGAACACGAAATTCTTCTGGCTTTGTTATCAAAATTTAATCTCCCACCACAGAAACAGATGTGACCATTTTATTAAGATTAAAAAACTTTACAAACAAAAATCGCAACACATATGTACCCATCCACCCCACTCAAAAGAAAACCTCTCTTGACCTTTGTAACATGATTTTTGAAAGCTTGGAACTTTGAATGTCTTACCATGACCGATCGCCCAATTTTGCAGAATCGTTGAATGGGACAACCACTGGGGAAACAAGATGCACCCCCAAAATATTAGCTGTAACAAAATGCGGTGACGTACAACAAATTTTGTGCAATACCACATAATTCAGTGTGAGCAAACCCTAAATCTGGTGTATCTTCCCTTCTGCATAATTAAATCTGCTTCAATGAGTGTGTCAGTCTTCTCTATCTGTGTTTGAAAATTCATTCGACTGTTGTTTTCTTCTGGAAAAAGCCGACAAAACAAATTCTGTACAAGGGAATACCATATTTCTAAGACGATGACACCTAACATACCAAAATCGGAACCTTACAAAGCATATTGTTGTGATGGGACTGGGATAACCATTGAGCATTGTATGATTGTTGGTGTTGTTGTTTGAAGGTTGTTGTATGGAAGAAGTGTGTCCGCAATTCAGTTAACACGGTCGGGAAGTTGTTACATTACAATTCACGTAACGACCGGTCAGGCATTATGAATGCACAAGCAGAGGCACATACATGTATGCAGCTGATGGCTCACCAGTTAGTTTGTCCTGATATTGTCCTTTGTTGCTGGTGCTTTGCTGTGTCTTTGTTGTCCGGTTCTTCTATTGGGACTGAGGCTCAACCATAACAAGCTACAGACTCATTTACTGAAGCACTCTGCCACTCTAATGGCTTGTAGTCGTATTCGTTGTCGTATTGCCGGCAACGGCATCGTCATCGTTGTCGAAGAGATGGCACTCGGGTGCAATTCATGAATAAGGAAATGTAGTTTTTAGAGATATATACTACTTTGAGCTCGAGACTGGCTATCATGGAGGCATCTTTTGGATATAGAGATAGGGAACGAGAGAACGAGAAGGAATCATTTCACATCGTATCCTAGTGGCACATATTCCAGAGTGAGTTGCATCATTTTGCATATTAAAAAGGTTTTTGTCTTCAACTGTTATCTCCGGCTTGGCTAACAGTGTGTTCCTGTTCCTGGACACTCGCTTGATTGTTCGCCTACGTATGTCTTTTCCTTCCGTTCGTTTCCGACTTGCTGGTAGATGATATACAGATGACAAAACAGTCAATTCCTACACTGAAAAGAATAATAATTAATCTGCCCTATCAAGGTATTTATTGGAGCATAATTTTGTCCGATTTCGTATGTTTCGGACAAGTTTTGCTTCGAGGTATTCTTCTGAGTAACAATTCGAAATTTTTTCCGACATGAAGTAACGCAGTACGATGAGTGACAATGTGGTGCGATGACTAGCTTAGTTTTTAACAATTTTATTTTTTTTTTATTTCATTTTATTTTATTTGTATAGTTGCTAACACTTTAAGATAAATCTTGTAAGATAGTGATAGATTATGACTTCAATTAAGTTTAAGTTTGAATTTTAGTTGAGTTTCAACAATGATAAGGAAAATATAAAATATGTAGGTACATAGTAAACAAAAAAAAATGTAAATTATATCCTAGTTATGAAGAATGAACAGATCGAGAGATAGAAAGAGTTAAAAAAAGAGTTAGAGGATAGTGTGGAAGTAGTTAATAATTAAGGATAACAAGTAAGTTTCTTTGGTTAATAAAGAAAATTTTTAATTTTTTGTTAAATTCAATGCTGTTACTTATATTTTCTCAGTGGTGAGGGAAGTGAGTTCCATTCCAAAGACGGATTGCGGCGATGAAGAATTGTCTTTCAGATGTTAAACAAGTGAAGCGAGGAAGTATTAAAAAGGTTGCGTTGCACGGTTTGATTCCCCAAAGCGTAGAATTTCGTAAAGGTATGTTGGTTCACGAGATTGTATGATGCTGAAAAGTATTTTTAGGGTGCGGAATTTGACAAAGTTTTCAAATGACATATTGAGTAATCTTAAACTTAAAGGGGAAACATGGTCATATTTTTTTTTTTTGGTTTTCGATTTGTCCGCCGAAAATTGTTTGCGGAATTGTTTGCCGAACATTCTCGTTTGCGTTATTCCCTACACGACAAACACATAATTGGCGAACATCATTTCGTGTTGATTCTTGAAAGTGTGCGGATGTGCCAAAAGGAGAAGCAACGTGCTTTCTCACGTTCAATCTGAGTGTAAAAAACGCAAGTTATTAATGAAATGGGTTACAAAATTTACTAAACAGGATTTTACCACCATCAATCGAAAATGTCAAAAAATGTTCCACATACGCCATAGTGGCCGAAGTCTGAAAAATTTGCATTTTCTTAATAATTAGGGTCCAGGAAATAAGGCCACAGAAAAATTATTATTAAGACAAAAAAAAAAAACAAAACGATGAGATTTGTTTGCGAACATCTCCCTACATAGCAAACAACGAAACAACGAAAATCGAAAATTTTTGCCAACAGCGAACAGATCGCAAACCATCCCCTACACGACAAATTAATAGCGCGCACAAGCATGATCGACAAACATGTTTGTTGTTAAGGGCTAGCTTAAATGAAATAGGACCGCGACGAAGAGATTCTGTTGGTTGGAAAAAGGTAGCTTATCATCACTCAGAGAATGATGGCTCATCTGAATCAGAATGTGATGAAAAAAAAACAAACGAAACAACCACCCCTTAAATAAACAGACGCATGCTACCCCGGAACAATTTATCATCTATTCAATTTCTGAGGGAACAAGTTGAAAAACAATAGCGAATTTGACATTACAAATTAGTGATGGCCTTCTTAAGACTTATCGATTTTCATCGATTTTAAATGTCTTAAATCGAAAAAATAAAAAAAAGCTTAACGTTACTGAAATTTATTTATTTTAAAATTCAATTCAATAAATAACACATATGTATATGAGAAGTTACATGTCTTAACCGATAACCTTTTTTCTTTTGCACATCTCGATAAAATAATTGTAAGCCATCGCATGTCAAATAATACGTTGTCATATTTTTGTCCGATGACATTTAGCTCGATCATATTTAACCTCCGATCATATTTGCGTTGCGGAAATTTGTCCGCTCCGAAAAATATCTCGATAGGGCCGATCATCTTTATGCGTTATTTACCGACTCTGAAAACTTGGAGGTCTAAAAAAAAAACTATTGTTTGTCTTGACTGCCTTGTCTGTTTTGTCTGTCTTGTCATTCTTATCTTTCTTGTCTGTTTAATGTTGTCTGTCTAACCTTGTCCGTATTGTCTTTTCTTATCTGTTTTGACTGTCTTGCCATGTCTAGTTCTTGAAAAAAAGAAGAAAACACTTATTACTTGTGAATGACATTATTGTGCAATAACTTTTTCCACACAGCGATTTGGGACTTTACTGCCATGGCAAAAGTTAAAGTAGAAAACGAAACCTTTCCATTGATATATATCATGTCGTTATTTGTTCATATGTCAAAATGCCGGTTCTTCTTTGAATTGATATTTTTCTTATTTTTTTTACAGATTTTTTTTTTATGAAAAATAAGTTTGAGAGAAAATCCGTAAATCTTAATTTTTCTTACCTGAATCTCAGATGTTTTCTGTTTTTAAGAATACAACTTTGTCAAATGAAAAAGATTAATGGACTTTTCCTGTTTCTACTACTTGCATTCAAGCAATTTCATAAGGCTTCGTATTTTAAAAATTTTGACTTTTTTGGTTTAGACAAAAATTCTGCACGAAATAATTATTTAAATAAATCATCACCTATGTCTTGTCTTGCAGTTACATAATGTTCACATTTGTTAGAAACAACTGCGAATGGACTGAACAGATTGCCAACAAAAGTTACTGCATCGAATCATCAAGCAATTCCTTAAAAATACCAGAAATTGAACTATGAAAGTTTGACAGAAGCTACCTTAACCTATTTCCGGGAAACGTTGCGAAAACGCTTCGTGTGTCGTACATTTCCGCGTCTGGAGCTTAAGGTTTAGTAATCATTGATTCTAATAGAAAAACTGATAATTTAATCCAACTGCTGGTTAGTTTTTTTCCGAAATTCTGTACTTTTGAACATCATGGAAACGAGAATTAAGAATTTTGAAAAATCCGAGGCGATATTTTTGGGCTTTGAACTGTTTCAATAAAAATCACTTTTTCTCCCAAAAAAAAAAAAAAAAATTGAACAACAAAACAAAGGTTAAAATAATATTCTAATATTAATAATAAATTTGACAACATTCATATGATGATTTAAATGCTGATGAGGACGAGTGAAAGTTTTGCGTATTAACAGAATTCGCTGAGTGCGACAGCAATTTACCATGAAATAAAAATTGAATTTTTTCCTTTTTTCTAAATAATTTTTTTTTTTTCAACTTGTTGACCAATTTAATTGGGTTTGTTCAGTATTATTGTTATTCTAAGAAACAAAACAAATATAGTTGTGACAACAAGAGAACATTAATAAAAAAAATATCCGCTCGAAATTTATATTCCTAGAAATAATTAGTTAAAATATTAATTCCAAAATGCGCTTCCAGGTTTCCATAATTAATTGTTAGTGAAACTACGTAGTTAGGTATACTGTTTCTAATAAAAAAGCATACCCCATCATAAAAAGTAATTGAAAATGAGCAGATATGCACATCGTAATTAAAAAATGGATATTCATATTTACGTAAATTCATTGCAATCACGTACTTTCCTTGTGCATACTGTATCCGGGTATCTCAGTTGTATTTATATTGGTCAGTGGCCGTTTCAAAGCTGCCTAAGCGAAATTTTTCCCACCCAAAAGTTTGCTAAAATTTCAGCTCTGAACAATATGCTGAAAAACAGTTTTTACAGTTTGGATCATCTATCTGACACCTTTCTACGGACGTCATTCAGCAAAGAGGGAAACTCCTTTTATAAGAGGGAAACCTATTAGTTTGGGATGTAAGTATTGGAACTTGTAGTCTTATGATTTCAATTCATTCGGTTTGGAACAAAACTTTGCCATTGCGATTGCTTTGGAGTGCCGAAATAACAAACCTTTGTTAACTTTCTGAACTGGGTTATTTTGCAACTGGTGACAATTATAAAAATCCCTAATTAATTTTTTATGAAATAAAAGATTTTCTTGGGAACAGTTCGTGAAAATAGAATTGGAAATGGTAAGGCAGAACTAATCAACCTACAAACTATCAAGAAAAAAGGCCGTGATCCAATTGACTT
Source organism: Sphaerophoria taeniata (assembly GCA_943590905.1). NCBI lineage: Eukaryota > Metazoa > Arthropoda > Insecta > Diptera > Syrphidae > Sphaerophoria > Sphaerophoria taeniata. Next base: position 46,133,345 of record OX016540.1, on the reverse strand, counting down.
TTTTTATATACAAACTAATAAGGCAGACGAACCGTTATGAAAGAAAAAAGAGGAAATACGTTGACATTGCAATGGCGAATGTTATCAAGCAGTATACAATAACAGAATTGTTGACTTATTTAACAACGCGACAAGTAACTATCGGATAAAGATTTTAGGAAGAAAATGGTACTGCCCCTTCTATCAAATGGAATGGATGCGGCATTGGTAAACGCATGGAAGGTGCATTGCAAATGAACGTTGAATGCCACAACACCGTGTGCAAAGTGTGCAAACACAACAAGAAAGCCGAACCGAAATAGTTTGTTTCGATGGCATCAAACACTTCGTTGTTAAAGCAGAAATTCGTCCTCAAAGTCTAAGTTGTTTGTAATCAAAAGGTTTTGTGCTGTAAAAATTAAAATATCTCCTTTCATCCAAAATGCTTCGAGCCTTGTTGCGAAAACGCAATGTTCATTTTCCGGAAAATAAGAAGCTTTTCCAAAATGTTTTTTTTTTCAGGGTTCATCCAAGTGGAGAAAGTGCTTAGATTTCGAAATGTCAATTTTCTATCTTAACTGGATCTAATAGCCGCCGGAAATTGGTGAAGTGGCATCAGTTCTACGATTTTTTTAAACCAATGATCCTTGAACAACCGATCTCATCATCTCAGAACATACTAGGTTTTGAGATGGTGAGATCGGTTGTTCAAACCTACACACATATGTATCTATATCATTATGAGGACTAATCTGACAAGAATTTCCGGCTAGAAACAGCAATTTTGAAGCAGCCTTAAAGAAACTATCAGAAGGTCTTCTTTTGTGTGTACAACTTGAAATATTGTGACAACACAAATTAAGGAATTCAATAGAAAATCAACCTAGCTAGCCTACTCAGCGCATGACTGAGATCCTTTTTGGTCGTGATTCTTATCATGAAAAAAGTTGACAAGCTAAAATTCGTTAAATTATGGTTCCAAACAAATAACAATCAACGTCAAAGGCTACGTTATATTCAACTCAAATGATATAAGCAATCCTCTTTTTTTTCAGGTGCTGATTATAAGGTCTGTTCAAACCGATTTAACTCGAGTTGCTGCTAGGTTTGCCCAACTCGAGTTTAACGAGCCAACTCGCGGTTTGCCAACTCGATTCGATATCAGACTGCCCAAAAAACGATTTATGTAAAAAACACTTAAAAAACGGAAAAAGAGGTTTTTAATCCGTCAAAATCTTTGCCATCCGTTGATAAAATTCAATTACAAGATAATTGTTGCAATACGTAAAATAAAAATTCAAAAACAATTGAGATGTTACAAGCAAGCTAACTCAGTTTTTTTTTTTTCAATCGATTGCCGAGTTGGCAAACTGAGTTATGTCTACTAGAGTTGGCAAACCAAGTTAGCTCCGTTCAGTTGAAAAAAAAAATAATAATAAAATAAACCGAGTGAACTTCGATTCAGGGCTAACTTGAGTTAGCGAACCAAGTTGACCAATTACAAGTCCAAACTCAAGAAGTGGAAAGTCAGTCGTCAAATGCAGTATGTATTTGTAAATCCAAGCATTAGAACATTTATTTTGCTACAGCAGTAATCAAAATAAGATCAGTCTTGATCAACTTTCGCTGCTACGGAATACAAAATTTTGTTGTATAATATTCCCAAGGCGTTGAAGTGACCAACATCAACGGTTTTTACAGCGTTACCACTGTATAATTTGTTTCGATAGTTGAAAAGCTTTGCTTCTATGAGCATGAAACAATGGACTCTTAGGTTTAGAGCATGATCAGTGAAGAACATAATAATTGTAAGGACTTCTTCAAACCGACAACACAACTTCTAACTTGTTTGAAATCTATGTTCCAATCAAAAAATATCTACTGCTCCTCGGAGTCATTTAAAAAAGGCAAGCATAAGTCTTATTCCTCTAGAACGCACTGGAATGCAGCAGAGAGTTTCGTCGGCTGTAAACGCAAGTCTTGTTCGAATATGACGGTGTAAAATAGGAGAACCATATGCTAAGCAGAAGCCTAACAGAAAAGGCTAGTGTCACTACATATCAACGTTACGTAGTATCATTTAAAGCAAGTAGAACATTCAATTTTGAACAAAACCTTTTTTGTTGACCAACACATCCTGAAAATAAGATCGTAATTCTCAACAACAACATCTTTATTACAAGAATTAGAAAAAAAATAGTTTTTCTCAGTGTAAATTCCTTGAATCTCATCAAGCGACTAAAACTTTAATGTCAGAGCTAACAATTTATTCCTTTTACATTTTCAAGAAATACTATTCATCATCAAAATTCAGTCTCTTATCTTCTTAGATTGTCGAATTGGAGAAAAAAAAATCTGTCTTTAAGCCTACAGCCTGTTATAAGTACCTTTGAAATTCTATGATGAAAAGGACCTGCCAACAACTGAGTATACTTCTTCAATTTAATGAACAAATGTTAATTTTCGGAACTCAGTGGTGTTTCTTTGAATGCAAAATTGTCCTCATTCATAATTAGAACTTAAGATTAATGATTTTCAAAGTTAATGGCTGTAATCTTGTTCCCTGCTCTATTCATAGCTCGTTACGTCTAAAGGATGTCTTAAAAAGGAGTCCTTTAATTAACAATCTTGAAGGAGTTTCACTGCACTTACTTTAGTGAAAGCTTTCAGAGTGTTTATGGTAATTAATTTTTTTGTTTAGGAAAATTAATAAGCAGTGAATATTTATTTTCAGTGCATACTCCCCCTCCTGTTCCACCTACAGACACCATAAAAATTTGAATGTAATGTGAAACATAAGAGTGACATGAACATTTGGCAATGTTACTGATGGTGATGACTGACTACCACACACACAAACACAGACGAAAACAGACAATCTTATTGTGGCAGCAGGACCAACTGAAAGACATTTGAAAAATTATTACTTTTTCACATCGTCCATGGTCGGGTGAACTGACAAGATTTAGGGTCCGGCTCCAGATCTTTTGTCCGCTTTTCAATTTTATATTTCTATGTCCCCCAGTCTGACCCCTTTGCACTCACAAACCGACTGACACATGGACCCCCAAAAAATATGAGACGAACATCAGACGAAAAAGGACATGCAACATGAACAAAATGCAGATGATGTGCATTGTGCTTGCGTAGGTATATTCCTTCAGAAATAATTTCTGTAAAATTGCATTTTAATTTCTTCGTCTTCGCCTCGAATCTCCATGTCTCGAAGGTATGATAGGGTTATTATATTTTGCAACTTCTCCGAGAATAGTTGTCATTTTGTTGGTCAATTGTGGTTGCATTTAAACTGGTATTCCGGACGGACGAGCGAAGACGACGATGAGGGCAAGCACAAAGATGTTTTCTAGAGAATTCATTCAAATCCAACTTTCAACACAAGACATAAAAGCTTGCCCCAAGAGTGCAATTTATTATTTGCCAATGTGATGTGGGAATCCAATTACTGCAAAACATTCTCTGCAATTGTTTAATTCGTTCTGCTAAAGTTCTTTTCACTATGCTCTGGCACACATTGCACCAATAGACAGGCACGGTACACAATTATAAATACTCTAACTTCTACAGCAACAACAACAAGCGTTCGCATTCTAGTTATAGTGATGTCATTTTTTCTATTTGCCCATTGTTTGGTGTCATTGTTGTTGTTGTTGCTGACAGCCGGACAAATTGCTTTGGCTGTTATTTATTTGGTCCATTTAAAATGCACCATTCCCTCGTTTGTTGGATTCTATACATTTGCCGGTCGGTCGGTGCTCAGGCTCACTGCCCGCTGCTGTAGAAGTGATGCGATGGTGGCTATAAAAAAGAATTAGAAAGAAACGAAAAACGACGGACAATTGGATAGCAAATAAGAGAAGAAAAAAAAGCAATGCATAAAACAGGAGCCATACATCCCATTTAAAAAAATGGTTGAAGGAATGGGAGAAAAATTCCCACAAGAATATGCTTTTGGGGGCTTAGTTAGGGGCAGAGTGCATTTTTTCGCAAAAACACTAAATCTAAATGATATGTGCGGGAGCAGTCTGTCTTTTGGCTTTCTGTCTCTTCTGAAGCTGCAAAAAGTGACGGACTGCAAATTGCCATGTGATTGTACGAATTTGTTTGAGGACAATTGGTCATGAAATACACTAGACCCGAGCATCAGCACTCTAAAACATTGGTCCCAACTGTTTGCTTTCGAGCTTAGCGTCAACAACTCGCCGCTGGCCTTGTTTTATATTTTTGTTGGCGTTTTTTCCTTGTTGGGTTTAGTTTGAATTTTGTTTACGAGATGTTTTGTTTTTATTTATTTGTGTGTTATTTTTAATTGTTATTAAATTGGTTATAAGATACGAAAACATCAACGGGGTCGAGGGTCGAGAATACAAATGAAAATGTTTGAGCACAAATTTTTTGTTTTCAATGTGGTATGATCAGTGAGATAGAAAATTAAAAAGTTTATTTGAACATTTTATTGCGAAAGACTTCAATAAAGGACATGAACGAATGTGTCAGGTTTTATTGAGCAGCTGTCACTTTGAAGTTGTGAAGAGCTGATTGCCATTAGAAACCAGTCAGTCTTTTCTTTGTTTAGCAGCCATCAACTACTGGAATTTCTCAAGGCATCACAACGAAACTCTTTGTTGAATGAGAAATGCACTTGCTTAGCTTAGAATAAAGCATACAAAGCCTAAGAGAATGACTAGTGCTGCTCGCAAGATCTTTGGTCTCAGAAAAAACAAAATAAGCACTGACTTCCCAGAAAGAAAGAGACGGACCATAGAAAAAGCGGCAATTCGTTTTGATAGGTTAAATATTAAGCCCGACATTTATGACTCATTTCATAACCGATATTCGAATGATGTCGATGCTAAGCATAAAAAATGAACTTTACTTTTCTTCAAACTGAACATGCATTTAAAAGTTAATTTTAAAATCAAATGCTATATTAACACTGACAGCAGTGACAGTGGCCTTTTCTCGCCCAATTTTGCTTTGGATTATTTGCCCGTATTATAGTATAAAAAGTGAGAACGGATAAAAATACTTATGAAGAAGAAGACAAAGTCATTAAAGTGACTTCTAATTTTCCGAAACGAAATCCGAAGTGTACTTTTTGTCACTTACTTTGTTTTTGGTTGAAATTGAAAAAAATGGATTTAAAAAAATATATCGTTTCCTTAAAAATTGATTGACTTACACTGAACAACAGAATTTTGAGTTTTTGATATTTCCTCCATTTTCAGTTCCTAATGGCCTAAAAACCAAATCACATAACATTTCATAGCAAAACATTGCAATTTGACTTTTTTAAAACATTTTTTAGGAACACATTTATTGGGGAAACACATTTTAGGACAAAACTTTTACTAAAAAGAACGGAAACTAGTGGGACGAAAAACAATTTCCAATTTGATTTTTCGTAATGAAAATCACTATAAAACGGAAACAACTGAATTCAACGAACGTATAATAATTTTGAATTTGAAATACATACAGCGGTTATGCTGATCGTAAACAACACTAAGCTAATACACAAACCGATATGACTTTTAGCCAATACACACACACTCACACGGAACCATAATGGCAACCATAATCGGATGCGGACGCAGTGCTCCTTATACTCGACCGGAGATACAGGAGTGGAATCGGCTAGCTGATAGTTGATGGTTGATAGTCAAAATAATTGCTTTTGCTCCATGTAAGGTGATTATCAAAACGATAACCGCTTTTTCCCATACATTTGGAAGCGACAACTATTTTGGTGTCGTTTTCATATATTTTTGTAAGCTGGATTGGCTTCAACCTTCAACTAATTTCTTAGGAATTTGTGTGTTAAAAAGTGTAAAAAAATAAAACAAATGCATGTAAGACAACCGGAATGTTCAGATTATTGAAATTATTTAATAACGCCAATAGGGCGTAAAAACAAAAAACATTTGTTATTCCAATGCGTTTTTGAAAAACAATATTTTTGGTCGTAAATGTTCCAGAGCAAACGATTCCCAATACGATTTCGATAAAATTAAAAGACTTTTATTTATTTATTTATTTATTTATTTAGCTTAATACAAGCTTTAACTTAAAAACTAAACTTAGAAGCTAACAAATGTTTTTTTTTTTTTTTTTTTTTTTTTTTTTTTTTTTTTTTTTTTTTTTTTTTTTTTTTTTTTTTTTTTTTTTTTTTTTTTTTTTTTTTTTTTTTTTTTTTTTTTTTTTTTTTGGTTCTTGTTATCAATTTTGCAATTACTCATTCATGTGGGCCCAATGGCCCCCATAAAGTTCTTTGATGAACAAGAACCAACAAGAACATTTACGGCTTAAAATTAAAGGGACAAGGTATGGAGTGTAACTTAAAATTACGACAAATCGGAAAGTTGGTATAGGGTGGTACGTAGGGATGAAGAGGAGGGGTGGAAGTCAAAAACGTGTTGTATATTATTGGCTGACCGCACCATTCTGTTAACGGGATTGAAATGGGCGTAATTGGTCCTGTGAGAAGAAGGCTGAAAGAGGGGGACAGTTCTCAGATTGCGCGGATTGGTGTTAAATGAGAGCATATTGAGAAGGGATTGGCTGTCAATGGCTCCTGTAGCTAATTGGTGGATAAAAATAATCTCCGCAATTTCACGGCGTTTTTCCAAAGACGTGAGTTGGATAATATGCAGACGGTGTTCGTAAGGAGGTAATATGAGGGGATTGTTCCAGGGGAGGTTACGTAACGAGAACCGAAGGAACCTTTTTTGAACAGCCTCAATTCGATGGGAATGGGTTTTATGGTAAGGAGACCATACTATGCTGGCGTATTCTAGAATAGGTCTAACAAATGTTGTAAACAAAGCCTTTGTTACATAAGGGTCATTAAATTCTTTTGACCACCTTTTAATAAAGCCTAGAGCTGAGTTCGCCTTAGAAATTATTGACTCGTAGTGAGATCTGAAGTTTAGCTCTTTATCACAAATTATGCCCAGATCACGAATGAAGGTGACAATTGGTATAGGTACGTTGGAAAAATTATAAGAACGCTGTAAAGAAGGGAATCGTTTGCGGGAGAAGGTCATGGATTGGCATTTGTTGACGTTAAGTTCGAGAAAATTTTTGTTGCACCAAGTAATGAAGACATTCAGATCACTTTGAAGCAGTGAGAAGTCGGATTCGGAAGAGATTTTTTTAATGATCTTTATGTCATCGGCGTAGATCAGGACAGTTGAGTGAGAAATAATGTTCACAACATCATTTATGGCAATGACGAAAAGAAGAGGGCCAAGGTGACTACCTTGAGGGACGCCTGAAGAAGCAACGAAAGGATTGGATAAGTGGTTTCTGAACAGGACACGATATAGCCGGTCCTCCAAGTATGATTTAACCCATTGGATGAACGAAGGAGGAAAACCAAAGGTTCCAAGCTTAAAGTAAATTATTTGGTGATTAATTTTATCAAATGCTTTGCTGAAGTCGGTGGTTATTACATCGACCTCGAAACCTTTTTCCATATCATTAAGGGACTCAGACACAAATTGGGTTAAATTCGTTGTAGTAGACCTTCCTTTGATGAAACCGTGCTGATGGGGACTAATCATAGATTTAACATAAAAGAAAATCGAGTCATAGATTATGGATTCGAAAAGTTTGGGAATGGCAGAAAGCTTGGCTATTGGGCGATAGTTAGAAATATCGTTCTTACAACCTTTTTTGTGGATGGGGAAGATGTAGGAGTCTTTCCAAGCGGAAGGAAAAATAGCTTGAGAAAGAGATAGACGAAAAAGAGATGCTAGAGGGCCATAGAGGTGAGAGACACATTTTTTTAGAAGTATGGCGGGAATTCCGTCGGGACCAGGAGAAAAATCATCCTTGAGTGAGTTCATCTTATCAATAACTGAGGAATCGCATATGTTGAGGGATGGGAGCGAGGAGCCCGAAAAATTTGGTAGGCATTTAAAAAATTCAGAGTCTGGAGCTTCATTGTATTCTTTATAGGACTGGCAAAAAAAGTTTGCAAAAAGATTGGCTATCATTTTGGGATCATCGGAAGAAATGTTATCAAATTTGAGAGAGGGAGGGAAGTTGTCAGATTTCTTTTTAGCATTAATGAATTGATAAAACCGTTTGGGATCTGAAGTTAAGGACGATTGCATTCTTCTCAGATATTCCTGATATGATGATTCGCAAATTACAGAAAATTCGGAAGAAGCTTGTTGGTATTGTGAAAAATCAAGTGGGCTCATTGATTTCAAGTAGGTATTCCAGAGTTTGTTTCGCCGGTTACGGAGTGAGCGAAGTTCCTTGGAGTACCAAGGAGGAGAATATGAACAGTTTTTCTTTCTAGTGATAGGACAACAATGCATGATACAATTGAAAATTGAAGTGTAAAAGAAGGAAATTGCTATGTCTACGGGAGTGGTTGGGCTTAAAAATTGATTAAAATTAATTTCATTTAAGAGTGTATTTAGCGACTCAAAATCACAATTGCGGAAGTTAAAAGAGAATGATTCTTCACAATCATTCATGGGCATGTTGTTAGAGTAGGAGAAAATGAGTTCTAAAGGAGGGTGGTAGCCATCTAGTGTCGATAAGAGATGTTGACTTGGTTTGACAAAGGAGTTACAAGGGTCAGATGAAAAAATAAGATCTAACTGTCTGGCCAAGTTATTGCAAACTGCGCTGATTTGGAAAAGTCCAGATGCAGATAGCCTGTCAACCAGAATAGCCTCTTTTTCAGATAGAATGTTATGAGGGCTGAAGGAGAGTTCATCATCGGACGGGCACCAGACCAAATCAGGTAGATTGAAATCGCCTAAGATAAAAATCTCATCATTAGGGGTGGTTGCTTCGATAAGAGAGTCGATGAAGTCAACAAGAGACACATATGCGTGGATAGGCTGTGACGGGCGTATGTAGCAGCATACAAAGTAAAAGGAGCGAGAGGAGTTTGTTATTTTAACGGAGACAGACTCAAAAAGTGGAGAATTAGAAATCGTGAGTAAAGTTGCGTTGAATTTGTTGTGTATGGCTAAAAGGACGCCACGACCGGAACGACCATTATCGAAAGAGGAGCCATCCGCACGAAAGACAATGAACTCAGATGTGAATAGTTCGCTGTCAGCTATGTTGGGACAGAGATTGGTTTCAGTTAGGGCAAATACGTCATAGGGTAGCTTTTGTGTGTTTAGAAAAACAGCGGAGGTCTTTGAGCGTAACCCCCTAACGTTTTGGTAGTAAACTGACAAGGAATGATTTTCACTAGAGTTAGGGACGATGATAGTTTTTGAAATCAGAACGGGATTTGTTCAAATGAGATACTCGCTTCGAAGATATGAAAGATGCAAAAGAAGAGAGATCATTGGCAACTTGGGAAGGGTTAATCGAAAGACTATCATGAAATTGAACAAAGATGTGCATTAATTCCTTCCGATCAATGGGCAAACCTTCTTGCGAAATTAACACTTTAAGGTTGGTATTAGTTTTGCCATCGAAACAAACGGAGTCGGGTTTATCGTGAAGGTATGCAAGATATAGACGTACGCTGTTATAAATCTTATTGTCTCTTAGACGCGACATTACATAACGCCCTTCTATGCTGGTGTCAGACAAATGCTTTGTTAATTTGACAACCGGTGGAATTAGTGGGTTGAGAAAGCCAGGAGATGGAGGGGCTGATTGAGGAGGTGAAGTTTGTTTATTCGGAACAGAATCGGATTTAGTGGGATTTAAAGTGTGTGAATGAATGAAGTTGGGAAGGTAGTTTGATATTTTGGGAGCTAAAACAGAAGGTGATGGCACGGTGGGTTCAGTGGAGAGAGGGGAAAGATTGAAAGATACCCTTTTTGGAGGGGGCTTTGGAGGAGAGTTTTGGGGTTTCCGCTTTTGACTTTAATATGGTTTTGGTTTGAATCTTTCAGCTTACGCCTCTTCGACCAGACGACGACGTCGACTCACAGATGAGGTGTTTGTTACAGAAACGAGCACTTGTTACGTTTTTCAGACCTGTCATCTGAGATGTAAATAGATAATGAAAACAAGTAGAGGATTGACTGCTGAGGCTGAAGTCTAGTTGCTATTGATAATTTGTTTCGACCGTCAAACTGTCAGGGAACATATGTAGTCGAGTCCCCGAAGTAATTCGTCTCCCGCCCACTTACACAAAAAGGAGAAATAACTTCCACTTCCTTAATAAATGCCCTTGGTTGTCGCTTTTTTTCTCATTTTAAATCGACAACCCCATTTTATTGGTCGCGTCTCTAAGTTAGAATGTTGGATATTCTTCTGTCCTGGAATATATCTCTGATTCTTGGTTTTGTCTCTGCATCAATACCCTTGAAACCAGGGGCGAACGCAGAAAAAAAATTCGGGGGGGGGTTTCAAAAAATATATAGGTATTAAAGGGTTATGGCACTGGTAGTCAGCCCTTTAACTTATTTTTTGTGTTTGCGTGGTCTTTAAAAATTAGTTATTTAATTGTTGGTCTGTTGGACGTGAAACTTATTTTTTCCGATTTGTTAATATTTGCAGATAAGGAAAAAATATTGCTATTTGTTACCTAAAACAAATTTATTAAATATAATTCAAATAGAAGTTGGATTCTCTTATAGTCGGCCCCTTAAATTCCAGTAGTCGGCCACGGGAGTTGTCAGTAGTCAGCTCCCTTTAGTAAATTAATTATTTTTAATTTATAAGCCGTTGTTAAATCTTAAATGTATTAACAAGAAATTAAAAAAAAAAAATATTTATTTCTAAATAAATAAAAGACAACATACAACAAATAATTAATTAAAAGCAATCTTGTTTTTGAGTCAAATATGTATATTATTCAAAATAATTCAAGAGTACGTCTTCGAAACTTGTTTGAAATTTAGTTTGGTGATTACTTGATAAAAATATACATTTTTAATTTTAAACATTACCATCAGCATAGTTATTTAAAATTAACAATAAATTTGATTTAAATAAATATCTTCTAACATTGAAATCAATCATGTCGCAAACAGTATTTGTTTCTCTTAAACACCTGGATAATGGTTCATTGGCAGCATACACAGTTCTGTGATATGTGATTTTTGTTTGTAATCGATTTTCCAGTCCTTTAAATGCGCCCACGGATTGTGTAATATGTGTTGTATTGGGTAAAAGAGCGTACAAGATGATTCCGTTAATACTCTGCGCATTCCATTGAGACGAGGGATTTGTGGCCATCGACTTAAAGCAGTCCTGAGCTTAGTATATTACTTTCCATAATCCGTTCGTTGAAACTATATTGGCCACATATTAGAAAAACGTCTCGGATTGTATCCACCTACTTTCAGATCTGCCTAACAGGTAAGACGTAAGACCATTTATCCGGCACACTTTTTGCAACAGCTTGGAGGAGGGAACACATAGGGAAACACAAGCAAAGGTTTCGTCACTGAAGACAAAAAGTACCTATACAGTGATCGCCTCATATTCGTTTCCATGTTGTACAGTATAAATATTTGTCCAACCTCTTGGCGACTCCTGATGTTTTATCTCCATTCAGAATCTTAAGGGGTCTTCTAAAATACCGGCTGCGTCAATCTCTCCTAAATACTCATACGTCCCGGTCGCTCGTCCTCTTCTGAGTCCCGCAGTTCATAATGTAATGTGACATCTTGAGAAGGCCTAGTAATACGTTTTCCCTTGTAGGCTATCTTTGAAAAGCAGTCCTACGTTTGTCCTCACGATGGAAGTTTGTCACCAAGAGGTCTGTGGGTTTCTGAGGAAAGCCACACTTGGCAATGTATATGAGCCACTTAACAAGCTTTTGTTCTTCGGCTAAACTAATGACAGTGTCCTGTCCTATTTTCTTGTTGTCTACCTCGAGGGACCTCGTATGCTTCTCTGATCGGCCAATTATGCTATTATTTTTACTAATACGTTCGAGGTACTTGAGGAATTCGCGTTTTGCTTTCTGTTCGGAACTACCCATTTTAAGAGTGCTGGAAGTTAAGATATTTTTTGAAACTAAGCTTTTGTTATTATTTGGCTACACTACCTATATTTATGTTGTTAAAGCCTAGTATACAGTTCTTTGCGAAAAAATAAAAAATAAGAGGTGAAACAAAAATTTTTGTTCATGAAAAAACTTCTGAAAAATAAATTAGCTGTCACTGTGAAACTTATGTCGAATATTTTAATTTTTTTCTGCCAAAACAATGAGCTTCACATTGTTTTGTTTGAAAAAAAATCGAGGTGAGTATAATTTTTTTTTTCGATTTTGGTTTACAGCTCGGATGACACAGTGGTGAAATGAAAAATATTTTTTTTCGGCAAAAATCTCTCCCATAAGAAATACATTTGTTTATTTTTTTTTTTGAAGAACTGTATACTAGGCTTTAAGAAACAAATCATTTGCTAATCTACTAATCATAAAAGGCTGCCATAAGAGTATTTGTCTTCTAAAGTCGGCCCTTACGTTTATATAAGCGGCTGACTACTGAAAATACTTTAAAAAAAAAACTTTTTTTTGCGCCAATCAAGAGAGAATACAATTTCCATTAAAACTGCATCTTCAGGTTAAAAAAATTAAGAAATAGAAGGTTTCAGCCTTGTAGGGCAACGACGCAACATGATCGTTTGCATTATTCCCTACACGGCGAATATAAAATTGGCGATTGTTGATTCTTTAAGGTGTGTGTGAGGATGTCAAAAAGAGAAGCTAAGTCACTGCGCTAATGGTTATTTGTTATTTCATAGAAAAAATGAAATTTGCTTGGGACTATCTCCCTAAATGTGAAATGTGAAACCTACGAAAATGCGAAAATGAGAAAATCGAAAATGTTTGGCAACAGCGAACCATCTACCTATTATGACGAATTTAAGCCGAGCTCGAGCATGTTCAACGTTTAGGGCTTCCTTTAAGTAATGTGTGATTTGGTGTGGCTATGATGAAGGTTTTTTTTTCGTAGATTTTGCTCGCAACGCCCGTTAGATTCGAAACGACCGATTCAATGTATTTGCAAGCAGATAAGTTAATTTTTGTATATTTTCGTCATAGCTTCCGTTATTTGGGACCCACCAATTTCAACAGATTCATTAAAATTTTTCGTTAACATAGTTTGAGAATTTGAGTTGGAAATTTATTTTGTACCATTTCTGTATTTTTTTTCTTTTGAACAGTAATGGATATCTATTTTTTAACTGCGCAAATTTTCATATTTCCAACGTCGTTGGTTCGAGTCCTACTCAGGCCAAGTTTTTATTTCATCTTTCACGGGTACTGCCTCTTGCGAAGACCTGACAAATCTTCCAAGAGTATCAATCTGTAATGAAAAAATGCTTCTCAACTTTGCCGTTCGGAATCGGCGTTAAATTGTAGGTCCCCTCAATTCTTCACACGCACTCAGAGAATTGTTGGTTAGAGTAAGCCACTTAGGCGTTGGCTCTTCAAGAGCTGTCGCGCCACTCTATTTATTTATTTTATTTTTAAGCCTTCATCGATTAATGGACTATCCAACACAAAAAGAATTTTACAATTCGAAATAGTAGTTCCTGAGATTACCGCGTTCAAACGAACAAACTCTTCAGCTTTTGTTTGCCGTTTTTTCCACATTTTACACAAATTCTTCGCTCCTATTGGTCGCAGCTAAATTTTATTTAGCTTCAAGCCTTCCTTGATAAATGGACCATTCAACATTTAAAAATTGTTAAATTTCATAAAGCAGTTCTTGAGATAAGCGCGTTAAAACGCAGAAAAATGTATATTTTTTGCCGTTTTTTCCATATTTTCCACAGATTCTTCGCTGCTATTGGTCACAGCTTAATGTTAAGTAGCCTAATGTCTAAGTCGATTAAGGCACCATCCAACACAAAAAGAATTATACCATTCGAACCAGTAGTTCCTGAGATTACCGCGTTCAAACAAACAAACTCTTCAGCTTTATATATTAGTGTAGATGTAGATAAATGAAACTAAGATTTTTAAGGGAAAAACGATTAATTAGCCGCCGCATTGGCCATTATACACGACAGACCCACTAGAATGACGAGCAACCGGCGGAATTTATTGAAATTTTCACATTTTCACATTAACCCAACGATTTGCTTTTGGTCAAACAATTTACACGACCCGTGAATACTTATTTAATGTTCTTCGAAGGTTTTAGACAATTTTAATAGAATGTCGTGGAGCCGAACCGATCACGGCGCTGCACAGTGTTTTTAAGAAATGTCAAATTCTTGTGCTGTGTTGTGATTTTTTTTTGGCCATTAGAAGAGCGAATGGATCAAATATCAAAAACGCAATTTTCTGTTTTTAAGGAAACGATATATTTTTTAAATCCATTGTTTTGTATTTCAACTAAAAACAAACAACTTTAAATTGACTTTTTGCTTTAAGTGACAAACATGAATGCCACTACGAATTTCATTTCGGCAATTTTAAAGTTACATTATCTTCTTCCGGAAGTCGTTCGTCTTCTTCTTCATAAGTATTCATATCCGTTCTCACTTATTATATACAAATTCGAAAAATAATCCAAAGCAAAATTTGGTAACGAAGGGCCACTGTCACCGTTGTCAGTGTCAATAGGTGTAACATTTGAAAAAAAAACTACGTGTACAGTTTGAAGAAAAAATCTTTATCGACATCATACGATTATCGGTTATGGGTCAGATGTATATCTCGGGCAGAGGCGGCGTAAGGCGTGGGCGACGTGGGCCATCGCCCACGGCCTCGCGGTACAAGGGGCCTCGCGCCTCAAAAATATTTATGTATTGCTTCAGTGAGAATAAAATAAAAATAGAAATTAATCAATTTTGTTGTGAAATATTTTTTTTTCTTAGTCTGGCAACATCTGCTTACGTTGCGTAACTATCGCGAGTAAATCCTTGCCGCGCCGACCAATGCGGAGAATTTCTTGGTTTATTTTTTTACTTTCTTTGCTAGAAAGCCAACAAATCAAATCAAAGTACCACACGTCCGCAACGCAGTCGCTAGCAAAGATTAACTAAATAATCAGATGGGAAGCTGTCTTCCGTTTTACTCACTAGAACCCGCAGTTTACATTTTTTTTTCTTTCCATGTACATGAAGAAATGAGCGTTGTAAAAACGAAGAGAAGAGGTGAGATTTTCTATTCAGACAAATCTCTTTTGTTTATAATCGCTTTTGCAAATTTACTTGATAGAATTTTTAAATGGTCATAACACGTTTTTCTTAAACGCACCACGAAAACAATAGAAGAATGATTTTGGATGTGTTCCAAGACTTTAGGCTGATGACATACTTAGGTCTTATATTAAGGTATGTTGGAAGGCAGGAACGTACTCAAATATTTAAAAATATTGGCGCAAAATTAAAGTTCACTATTGAACAATTTTAGAGTGATACTAGCTTAAAATGACGTTTCAGTTATGACTCAAACGTCATTTTAAGCTAGTATCACACTAAAATTGTTCATTAGCGGACTATAATTTTGCGCCTTTGAATTTAGGAGTTATCAGGTAAGTTTCATTGTCAATTTGATTCTTGTTCCCGAAAAATAGAAAAAACATGAAAAAAAGCAAACAGTGTTGCTGTTTTTCTTTTAACCTAGACAAAACGTGAAAATATTCGTCATCTTAAATTGCATTACATAAACAACTTCTTGTTTCATTTTTCCTTTGAACGTGTCATAAGTCTCTCGGCCACTTATCGTTTCCAAAAACGAATTTAATTCAGTTTTTCATTGTTTTTGCAGACAGCATCTCCGTGTTAATAATACTGAGCTTCATACATAAAAGTTTCAAAAAAAAGTTTAAAATCTTTCATCTTAATGCCTCAGTGCTTGAAATTAAAAATACTAATGCCCGATTTCATGAACGACTTTTAAACACTAAACAGGCTTTTAAACCGTAAAATGAGATTTTTTGGTTTCACCAAGCGTTTAGACACTTTTTAAAACTAAATGGCAATTTTAGACTCATTAAATTTTAAAAGTGTCATTGAATATTTTAAAAAGTGAATATAACGCTTTCTCATTTTTTCACACATAATTTTCATGAGGATGTCAATTTTGACAAAAATTTCCCTGAAATTTCCCATTTCAAGTTGGTGAGACTCAAAAGTTTTAAGGGTCTGATAAAATTTAAAAAGATTTTTGCTAAAAGTACTTTTAGTGTTTGTTTATGAAATCTATACATATTATAAAAATCTAGCGCCGTTCGTTTGCGGCATATTGGCATGTAAACCGGTTGGCCGATTTTCTTAATTTTTGTCTTAAACTAAAGAGGATTAAGGGTAGATGGTTTAAGACAAACAAAATATATACTTTTCAAATCACAAACGGTGCAAATGCTAAAATAATGCTTTTCTCACTATACAAAAAAAAAATTTAATAATCTGATCAATATTAAGTAGAAATACTCAAATTCGTATGAAAATATTTCAAATATGTCAAATGTTTTTGTTTCAAAGAGCCGGAAAGACACGCTCGAAAACTTCCAAATAAGACCGTATTTATCAGAGCTCATTTATTGATCGAGCCGGTCTCAAGAACAAGGGAGGTATTTCTCCATTCCATGTCAATGTGTGGTTGACATAATAATAATTATCTAGATTAAATTTCTTTTTTTAATCTTCGATGGAGAAGTGGTGGAAAAAGAAAATAAGGAAAATAAGAAGAGGAAATCGGAGGAAGTTGATGAAGCTGTCAAAAATGGCAATGGAGTGACCTATGAGGCTAACACACACTTGCCGTAAATTTATAAACGGCGAGCGCTGATGCCGAGAACGAAGAGGCCAAGAAGATAAAGAAAAAGTATAAGAATAAGAACAAAAGCGGTTATGCAAAAACACCTTAGCTAGGATTTAAATCCTACGCATTTTATGCATTTTTTTATTGTTTTCGTATATTTGATAAGAATTCAATTTTCTTTAGTTTTTAAATACTAAAGTAAGAACAAACTTTTTGGCCTATGATATTATAATGTAGATAGTATATTTGTGTTGGCAAGATTCCTTACTGGCCGCGAATTCTTTACTTCTTTACAAATAAAAATTAAAAACAATAAGTAAAATTAGCTTTAAAAGCCGTTAACTTTTCTACATATGTACGAATGAATTCGGATTCATTCATTCACCATCATCAGTAAAATACACAAATAAAATAAAAGAAAGGGAAGCAAAAACAAAACAAAATGAAAAAGGTTGTTGTTACAACATAATTGTTAATTTACTGAAAAAAAAGAGTGAGAATATGTGACAATAAAAGATTAATAAATTAAAGAACAAAAAATTAATCCAAATATTGTTCATTAATTGAAATAATTGAAATGCATGCAGATTTGTTAGCATCAAGTTTGGAAGGTTTTTGCACTGTAGTTTTCTTCTAATGGATTCATAAAATGTTGTGCATTATGGACATGGTTCAATGGAAATTATGTGTTGTTATTGCTACTCCCTCGCTTACTTCTTCATCTCGATATAACGACACGGTTTTCTTCAGTACGGTATTAAATTGATGCTTACGATCTGAAAATAAAATAGCATTGCCTCTGGCTTCTTCTTGAATTGCAGCCACGTTACAGCGAACAGCGCATTCTGCTCTTATATTACCATTGATTATGCAGGTTAAAGAAATACCTACATGAAATATTTCATTGTTTAGGATGAGAGCAGAATGGCGCACAAAAAGTCACTTGAAGCGTTAAATCGCATCTTGAAATATTTTCAGAAAGTCAAAAAGTATTTGGTGCGCAATGATTCTTTTGGCTGGTGAGTTTCGACAAACTTTGCACTGCCGCAAATGAAAAAAAAAAAAATTCTTTGCGGCTTGAAAATGCCGAAAAATATGAAAAAAAAAATCAAGAATGGCTGAGTCGATTTGGCTGAAAATTGGTTTGGAATCAGAATAAAGAGCATATAGCAAGCAACATCTAACGACCAATAGTCTTAAACACAGACTGTGTTTTCAGACCAGGTCATCTCTTAGTGCAGTGTTAGTTATTAGAAGGCAATCTAAAATGAACACTTACACATAAAATGCCAAAATTTTACAAATGAGATCTGTATTGCAATTCAAAAGCCAACTCATCCATGTCAAGGATTAATGCATTCCCTAATTTGTCCTATGCCTAAGTTAGTTACATACATTGACAAGATCAATGCTTCGGAGGTGATATGGTTGATAATTCCGATAGTTAAAAAGAGAATGAGAATGTCTGGTGCACATTATCATTGTTGATCCTTCTTGGAGACAAACAACGTTTGTATTTGAAGGAGTGACACTCGATCCTCATGAGGCGGAATAGTTTGAGTATCGTGCCATTTAATACCTTTTAATGCGAAACGAGTAAAATTACGTTGCACATATTCTAACAAAGTGACGGAAAAACTGCACACTCAATCCTGAAGTTATCGTTGTCATCAAATTTTGACAAAATGTTCGAGTATTAGTGTAGAGTAGGGTTTTTAAGAAAATTGTACAAAATCGGCCAAGCCGTTCATGAGATATAGCAAAAAATGTTTAAACACAATTTTAACTATAAAACGTTAACTATGCATTTGACCATATCCTTAACAAAGTTATTGTGCGTGAGACAACGAAGGTTTCTGAGTTGTCACGACCTTACAAGCTGACCCAATAAACGTTGTTTTCTTAGATATATAAAAATCTCATACAAAAGGACTCATTGCTTTTATACCAGTAGAGTGTTTAGCACCAAATGTTGAGGGAATGTTCGGTTAGTGGCGTAGATGGGTTGTTAGTATTTTGTACAAAATCGACGAAGCCGTTCATGAGATATGGCCATAGGGTGGTTGATGGGATAGCGGGGTAGTGGGAAGCGGGTAGCGGGTTGACGGAGGGCGAGTAGTTAGTAGCGGGATAACAGGTAACGGGGTAGCCTGTAGCGCGTTGAAATAGTGGGTAGCCTTTAGTGTGTAGTGTGGTAACGGGTAGCGGGGTAACTGGGTAACAGAGTTGTGGGGTAGCAGGGTAGCGGGTTGTGTAGTGGGCTGCAAAATCTTAGATCTTTTATTTATCGATTTAGGCAGTGCGAAGTCTGCCGGGTCAGCTAGTTGGGTATAAAACTTTTAATATTGTTAGTTCGAATGAAAATAAAAAAATTAAATTTCTTAGTTTTCGAGAAAATACAGAAATTCATTGTTTCAATTTACCTTACGTGTTTTCTTACTTTAATTACTCTTAATTTTAAATTGATAAGGATGTGCACAATTTCTATCACCGTCATGATTAGGAAAAGCCAAATATTGAAGTTCCATGAGCAAATTTTACACCTTTTTATTTTATTTCGTTTCCCTTACCCAAAGTTACCCTGTTTGTGCACAATTACAGTAAGAACAGCCTCTGCTGAAAGGAGTTTTTCAAAATTAAAATTAATAAAAAAATTACTTAAGAAACACAATGAGCCAGGAAAGACTTTCAGCTTTGGCTGTTTTATCGATTGAATCAAACATAGACATAGCATCTAGGCTGAATTACGAAACAATAAATTAATAAAGAAATACAAATATTTAAAATTGTTTCATTTAAGAAATCTATACAAGGTGGAGACGACAGTTTGTATTTTTATGAATAAGAACTTTGCAGTGTTAGGTAATTGTTTTTTTGTCATTATTTTAAAAAATCCGCCTTCAGGTCGCCACAGAACAGGGCCTCGCAAAATCTGTCTTGCCCACATAAAATTTTGGTCTTGCGCCGCACTGATCTCGGGCCTAAGGTTTAACCAAAAAATACTGAATTGGGCTATTTCTATGCCCCTCTCTTTTCTTCTGAAAAGTCAGTGCTCATTTTTTTTGCTAGCTCAAAGATCTTGCGAGCGGCCCTAGTCCTTTTCTAAAGCTTGGTAGCTATGCTTTTTTCTAAACTACAAGTGCATTTCTCATCAAACAAAGAATTTCGTCATGATGCCTTGAGAAATTCCATCAATTAGTTGATGGCTGCTGAACAAACAAGATCTCAGTCAGTTTTCAATGGCAATCAGCTCTTGGGGTAGCTAGACATTCATGTTGAAAATTGCGATAGTCTTATGTTGACAACTTCAAAGTGATAACTGCTCAATAAAACCATTTATTGGAAAACCTTTTTCTTTGTCATCGAATCTAGACTGCAGTACGAAAAATTATTGTCAGGGAACTTTCAAAATGTTGCACTGCAGCCTGAATTTTAAATCAATCCACAAAACCACATGCACAGCACGTGTGCTAAAACAGAAAGTGAGTCTGTAAGATGGTATATTGCCTGAGGGAGAGTGAGCCTAGACATACCTTCCTCATATATGAACACATGATACACCTTGCTAGTTTCTTTACACACTAAAACTCTTTCAATTTGTGCTTTATAGACCGAATGGGTTACACACACGCACCCGAGCGACATGCTCTTCCACTGAATTGCCATGAATTTAATTAAGTGCAATAATGTAATTCCGACCACACATTCGCTCGCGCTATGGTATCCTGCCTTCTGATAGAATTTATGACCTCGAAAGTGCATTATAATAGTAGTGACCGCAAAATAAGTGCACTATTACTGTCAAAATGAAACGGAATAGACACACACTCATGCCACCATTTTTACCGCACTGTACCGCATCGTGCCACATCCTGTCGCGCCTCGCCGTCCATGCGTCGTCGTCATTGTTGTCGTCACCGCACTGTTCCCGATCCGTCCTTTACCACATGACGCCGCGCAGCCCATTGGCTGCTATCGTGCCAGCAGATGTGGTTGTCGCATCCGAATTAAATATGGTTTAATTATTTCCTAAATAAGCTTAATTTTGTTGGCTCACACAAATTGCGGTTGTGGCAATGTTTTAAGCGTTTTATATAGAACTACAACGTCAGCCCAGCATCGCTTACAATCATTTTTCAACTCAATGCTCCGTCTCTTTCTATCTTTCTCTGTGCAAAATGCAAGTCACAGCAGTGCGCGCTGTGAAGTTTACACTTGAAAGTTAGAAAATCATCAGGGGGCTGCCATAAATAGCACGCTGGGAAATTTTGATATATACTCTCTCTATCTTTTTTTGTATCAGTTTAGTGTGGTAGAATTAAATAGCATTCACTTAACTTAATTTAATTTTTGCTTTGGTTTGTTGTATATTTTTTCAATTTTTTGTTTGCTTCAGATATTAGAACGAGGTTTGTGGATGCTCTCCTTCACGTTGAAGACCAACTTGTCAAGCCTTCTGGGACCCAATACTTGCTTTATACTTACTAAAGAAGATATCAATGATGGCTTACAAAAAGTCATTCAGAGATAATGTAAGATAGAACGGATTTTGGCGTCCACTTATGTAGACTTTGCTTAAAGATTCGTCGACCACCGTTTACGCTGCTTGCTAACACGTCAAAAAATTAAACAAAGGAAAGATGGGAAATTCGGAGTGGGTCATTGGCCTTAAGTTCCTGAATATTGCAATGAACTGAAACGACTGGTAGACAGTTCCACATTCGTGTTGTACGGCCAAAGAACTAATCTCTTTACTCGACAGATGCTGGTAAGGTCAGAATTTCATTTACTTATTATACGATCCCGTTGAAAATTCACGTACAAACAGCAGGAACGTGAGTCTTAAAACGAATATTAAAGCTGAGGGTACTGTCGTCAGCAATGCAGGAAAGTGGATCAGTACTTTTCCATAGGAGATGGTCAATTAGAATTATAAAGAGTGTTGGACACAGCACCGAGCCCTGGGGCACACCAAAGTTTGTTTTGAACTGGACATAATTTTCTGTGGAATTTACTTAGAAGCGTATAACGTATTTTTAATTTAAAAATCAATCAACTCCTCTCACCTTATTTTCTAAATGAAAGAGACATGCATTTTATTTTCCCATAAGGTATTTATTCAAAATGATTCAAAAGCAAAAGGAAGTTGGCAGATTAAAAATTGTGTCTGTTCTCGATTTCTTTGACATGTCTTTGAAAAATAAAATTTAGCTAAGAGTATTATACTAGTAGTATTTTTATATTGGCGTTAATTCTGATATGAAAATATGGATGAATTTTTGTATTCTCAGAACTCTTTGATTTTTCATTTTCGTTCTCAATTAAACAATACTTCCGGGTTAAACAAAATACGAAGAACATTTCTTGAACTTCAAAAGAAGAGACAAGATTTTGATATGAATTCTGTGAAGGAGAACACAATTTGTTCATATCAAAATTAAGGAAACAATTTCTCGTTCGAAATTAATTTGAAAATACTTTTTATTGAGAAATTTGCTCTGTTGTTTTTAATGGTGAGCCTTAAAAAAATTGTAAGCATCACCCTCCACGAAATTATTATTATTGTTGACCATGTTCCTTACCCGATAGCAAACGAAAAAAAATCACAAAAAATATATTAAAAAATAGTACGTATGCGCCATGTAAGCCCGCAATGATGTTTATTGAAATCTTTATTCTTGCAAAACTACTTTACTCCATGTTCTTGCTGAAATTTTATTCAAAATTTTGTTGAATTTCTTCCAGTTCTTTTTTTTGCATAATGTATATTAAATTTTGCCAACGTAATACGGAAGCTTTACTCAGGAAAACATGCTCCTGATTCCAATGACTACACCAGCGAACGAACATACCAAACCAACAACACGGGGAGATGGGACCATTACTGTGACACACAAACACATTTCCGTACGAAATTTCACCAAAAATAACCAACTCACTCCCCTTTTGACTATTTAAGCTAACAAACTTTACATGCCACTGGTTTGAGCTCAATTTCATTTAACATGTTTTCACTTTGTCCAATTATTTTCGCAGGAAGGACACATGTTGTCGTCGTTTGTGTTAATTTTCGTTTTTTCACTGCTACTGCTTTTGTTAAAAAAAACGTGTCTTTTTTCATTTAACTACACTCTCTGCGCAGTGCAGTGATTTGGTGAAACACGAGAATTGTAGTTGCTTCAATTTTCGTGCATAGTTCTTCTGGAATACAGGAATGAAGATTAGATATCCCTTTTCGCGTTAAGGACAAATAAGATGTGATGCTATGTTGGATTTAAGTTGACTTCTGATTCAATGTAAAATGAAAATGAAGTTGAAGGTCCCCTATATGACCTATGTTACTGATTACAAAGTCTCTGTTTCTTGAAAAACACCGTGGCTTTTCTTCTAGTTTACTTTAAACAAAATCGCAAAGGGATACCCCCTCGCTTCAACAGTGCAAGACAGCGTTGGGTTTTTGAAGCATTTGACTGCAGTTTTTCACTCCCCATTGTACAAATCTAAAGTTAAGTGAGCTTATCATATCAAGCCGTGGCATTTCCACGTCGGAAACAGAGGGATGTTTATCTGGGAACGAATATAAAACGCTATGGGTACCAACGTCAGTGGAACACTTTATTGGATTAGAAGTCGCAAACGCAACAAACAGAGCCATGAAGCACACCAGCTTTAATGTTGTGGGTTTCACAGTTTATTACGTAATATAGAACTTGGATGGTACGGTTCGAAAGAAAGTTCGAAGATTCTCCCTCGAATTGAACGACACCTCACGGTTCAACTACCTAACCTACGTAAGCACTAGTTTCGATGAAATCTATCCGGCTTAATTATTTGGGTCTATTCATATTATTTTCAATCGCTTCCATATGCGGTAAACTATTATTGTTGATACCAATAGCAAGGCCGGGTATATAGGATACCCTTCATACCATACCATACATTCATTGGTTTGGTTTGAATGTGAGGCTTATGCTGTAAATCGAGAACTTCTTGCTCAGAAATTATTTGGTGCTGGTCAGTTATGTTTTGTATTTGAATTTTGTAGGTATTGTGTGCTAAAGAATGGTCTTCGGAAATGTTTCCGAATATTTATGTACGATGTTTGTGAATTTTGACTTTCGATGGTGAAATGTTTGTACTTCAATATGAGTCCGGCTTGCACCGGAATATCTCTGATTCTAATTGATATTTTATTCTTCCAAAGACTGGAGTGCGTCGAGGTGGATTTCTTGTTGCAATTCGGATATAAGCTGAGTTAGATCTTGATTTTTAAAAAGGCATGTAGGCATCGTTTTTTTTTTTTTTTTTTTTTTTTTTTTTTTTTTTTTTTTTTTTTTTTTTTTTTTTTTTTTTTAATTCCCACGCCTCTTTCCCCCCCCAGATACCGCACGCGCTGGGGTCCATTTTCACCGAGTACGATTACAATTACGGTTGCTAGTCGTATCGGCACTTTATTTGAAATTATTTGAAACAAATAAAATAATAAAAAAAAAGTGATGGCGGCACGAATAGGTAATAGGAAGACAAGAGTTTGGGACTGCTTAATACAAGCAGGTACAACGGGAAAAACAAAATAAATTTAAATTTAAATTAAAATAATTACAAAAATAAAAAAAAAGAAAAATGCAAAATTTTAAAATCAAAAATTAAAAAATTTTTAAGTCAAACATTTTAAAAATATAAAAAAAAAACAAAGAAAAAAGTAAATACGCGTGTAGAAGACACTTGTCAAGTTCGTAAAAAATACAATAAAAAAATAAAAAAAGAGTCAGTTTTTTATTTATTTTTTAAACAAATAATAAAAAAAAAAATACATGAATAGACAACAAAAACATTTAAGAGCGTGCCACACTGGTTTTCAGCATAATCTTTAATTTATTCTTATTAATATGAAAGTCAATAAGATCCGTATTATAATTCAAAAGCCTACTCATCCTTGTCAAGGGCTCATGCATTCCGTAATTGGTCCTATGTCTTGGGACTTTAATTAGATCGGTGCTACGAAGGTGATAACCTCCTCCCCGATACTGAAAAAGTATAGCACTAAGAAGGTCTGGTGCATCTGTGACGCCTGTAATAAGTTGATGAGGGAAAACTATATCATTGTTGGTCCTTCTTTGAGACAGCGTTTGCATTTGAAGAAGTGATACTCGATCCTCATAAGATGGAATATTTCGAGGATCATGCCATTGAATACCTTTTAATGCGAAACGAGTAAAATTACGTTGCACCGATTCTAACCTGTCAATATGAACGTCATAATAAGGACTCCAAATCTGTGAAGCATATTCAAGGTGGGGACGAACAAGGCAGTTGTAAAGAGAAAGGGTGACATTAGGATCAAGAAATTCTTTTGACCAACGTTTAACGAACCCTAGCATAGAATTAGCTTTATTAACAATGTTGTTAATGTGCTCTGTAAAATCTAAATTCGGTGTAAAAAGAACCCCTAAGTCCCTTACTTTAAAAACACGAGAAAGAATTTGCTGAGATATACAATACTCATAAGTCGAAGTTGCTCGTTTCTTTGAGAATGTCATTGTCTGACATTTCGACGGATTAAGATTTAAACTATTTTTATTACACCATACAGAAAACCTATTAATATCATTTTGCAGAAGAATGCGATCATTGTTAGATGTGATTTTCTTAAAGATCTTCATATCATCTGCAAAAATAAGAATTTCACTGTTTAGAACACATGACGGTGCATCATTTATTAATAAAATAAATAGAAGAGGTCCTAAATGACTACCCTGTGGAACACCAGATTTTGCAGTAAAAGTCTTCGAAAACATATCTCTGAATTTAACTTGATAAGTTCTATCTTCAAGGTAAGAAGAAATCCATGAAACAAGCCCAGGGGGGAAACCTAATAACTGTAATTTCAACTTGATAACTGAGTGAGACAGTTGATCAAAAGCTTTTGAAAAGTCAGTGTATATACAATCAGTTTCCAGTCCATGTTCTAAACTGTTCAGACAATTATGCGTAAAGGCAAGAAGGTTTGTGACAGTTGATCTCCTTTGCATAAAGCCATGTTGCTCACTGCATATGATGTTTTTACAGTAAAAGGATAAACTGTCACATACTATTTGTTCAAACAGTTTAGGAATACAAGAAAGTTTAGAAATTGGCCTATAATTAACAATATGCGACTTATCTCCCTTTTTAAAAACAGGCGTGATGTAAGCAATCTTCCAGGCGCAAGGAAATTTTCCAAGTCGCAAGGATAGTTGGAATATTTTACTAAGAGGTTTAGCTAAAACTGAATAGCATTTTTTCAATAATATGGGAGGAATACCATCAGGACCAGAAGAATAGTCTTCTTTTAGAAGGGACAAAAATCTTAGGACTTGATCAATCTCGATCGGGACATTATTAAACGTGACTTGTTTGCTATTTTTCAAGTAATTGAAAAAATCAACGTCTACATCAACGGGAGTATCTATGAAAGATTGACTGAAATTATTGGCAAATGCATCGCAGATCTCAGAAGTAGAATTTAAAATTACATTGTTGTAGGTGAGCTTAACTGGGTAAACATCACATTTTCTCTTAGAGTTTACGAAATTCCAAAAAAGTTTAGGGTCTTGCTTCAAGGAATCACCCATAGTAGCAATATAATCATTGTAAAGACCATATGACAATCTTTTAAACTCTTCGAAAAGAGATATATAAACCACTTGGTTCTCTATAGACATAGATCTTATATAATTCTTCCATGCCCTATTTCTCTTATTACGGAGGCTTTTCAACTCTTTTGTGTACCAAGGATGACAAGAGGTGTTAGTTTGACTGATTTTTTTCTTAGGTACAGTTTCGTTTATACATCTCATGAGTACAGTATAGAAACTCGAGACAGTTTCGTCAATGTTATTGGAAAATGGTAAGTTTTCAATACCACAATTTAATAAACTGTCAGCAAGCTGTTGAAAATTGGCTCTGCGAAAGTCGTATTTGTATGAGCAGACATGAGAATTACTATTTTCTAGTAAATGACCACTCAAGTCAAGAATAATATCTAAAGGAGGGTGATAATTATCAATATTAGTTATTGAGGACGCCGATTCAACCACCACTGTGCAGGCCGCATTAGATGAGAAAACCAAGTCAAGTAACCTATTCAATGAATTTAGAACAGAGTTTACTTGTTGTAAATCCGCTGAGATTACATTATCTAACATTTGGAGCTCCATTTGAGAAGAATTTGGGGAAGCTTCTAAATGAGAATCATCCTCAGAAGGAACCCAGTTAATGTTAGGAAGATTAAAATCACCCAACAAGATTATCTCACTTTCAATGCCTGAGCAGCTAATGATGTAATCAAGAACAGAAGATAGTTCAATGAAGACAGAATTAGGACTTTTAGGTGGAATATAAACATTAATAATAAAAACTTCCTTTGTTTGAAAATTTAATTTAATGCATATAAGTTATAAGCTGAAAACGAAAGGAATAATAACTAGGGACGAGTACAAGCTATTACGAACAGCAATAAGGACTTCATTGTAAATGAGGTTTCTTTTCACATCAGTAGGCTTCCTGCACAATTTCTGTATTTAGCTTGTATCTTGTAGCAGAGGTATTGTTCTAATATTGTAAAGCAAGACACGATTCCACATTTCAACTATAAATTGGAAGATATTGATCAATATTGAATCCCACCAAAAACACTTTCATGTAAAATGTTGTCAAGACGAGACGATATCACTCGCACTGTCAAAAAGTTATCAGATTTCATGTTACTTCAACAACTTAATCAAAATTGATCTGGCATAATCCAAACCCATGTTTAATGCATTCAATTTAACGACGAAGCACTTCGAAAAAAGGTGGGAAGTACAGGTAGCAAGTATCGATTGTAAGATTGGTTTGGTTGAGTTAACTAGAAGTCGTTTTTTAGTGAGTCGTTTGATTCTTGGACAACTAGTGATACTTTTGACAGTCATTGGGTTACAAATTTGTATCATGTCATCTTTGCAGGAAAGTCTTAAGGTGAGGGTAAATGGATCGTGCTTTTTTTCTCATTTCAGTTGACTTAATGATAGAATCAAAACGTTGGTGGTCCGATAACCACTAAGTCTCACTGCCTGATGGCGCCAAATATCGCAAGAGTAATTTACTACCGTATAGCACTTTTGCGTTTACGGCTTTGACTCGGAATTTTAATTTCGACCGCGTAGGGAAATGCTGTAAATGATGACTTTTATCCTTTGATAGCGACAGTCAAAAACTGGTTTAACAAGGTTCAACGTGGTCACACGCCAGTTTCTGATGAGCCACGTCCAGGTGCCCCAAACAAGGCTACCACGGAGGATGACGCGACAAAAATAAACGTACTTGTATAAACAAACTGACGATTGAAGGTGCTCGAGATAGCTAAGACAGATCCTGCAAGAAATTTTGGGTATGACAAAGCTATCTGTGGGATGAGTGCGTTTGCTCCCTATGGATAACATTTGAAAAGACCATTCAAGAGCAATGTTTGATGCTGTTTAAGCATAGTCCGAAAGCGTATTTGCGCTGTGTCGTGAAATCAACTGTTACACACAACAGTGACTAAACAACAGTCGAAATAATCAATTTCAATCGTTGAAAGTGTTGAAGAAGAAGGACTATCGTCCGGAAAGACCATGTCTACCATTTTCTGGTTTTCAGAAGATGTGATCCTAGCGACTATTACAAAAGACAAAGCGCTGACAAGGCTAGACTATGTCGAAAAAGCTGTCATGGCTTCAGCATTTTTTTTTGTTTTTGTAGTTGTAGTTTTGAAATTAATTGAAAAAAGTCCCCTTGTAAGAAGGAATAGCTGTTTTTTAAGCCCTTCAAATTCTTTTTTCAAAATCACATGCAATTTTCTTTTTAATTTGCTCAACATAAGCCTCGGTCAGTTGCCAAAAGACAAAAGTCAAATATTAAAATTTTTAATTAATGAACAAAAACCAACATAAAATCCCTCGACAAAGATAAATCCCCAAATATACATTTTTCATCACGAGTCTCGCAGCTTATTAATTATAACATTTACCTTAAAAATTAACAGGATAACCTCTAAGTCCTTAGCCCAGTGGCTTATTGCATAGTCTCCATCTGGTTTCATTAACGCACCACATAACCTAAAACACTTTTTGGCGGCCCCAATAAAAAATTATGATTTAGGGCAAATTTATTTGCATTTTTCATGAGATGACCATTCGTTCGCTCTAACCGCATGCCAAAATCATCGTCAAAAAATGTTTTTGTTTATTTTTTACTCCTCTTGTTGGCATTGACGTCGTTATGATGTCCGATTTTTCCTTTGTTTGGATATCAAATAAAACCTAAATACCACTACGATGATGACATTCGGTATTTCTGCCCAAAAAAAAAAAAAAAACAACAACAAAACATCGACAGCTACAAAAGTAAAAATAACGATGACCAACGTCATGCGTTTGGTGTCCTTAAATTAGGATCAGGGATACGCTGCCAGCATGTAAGTTTTTTTCTGAATGGACGATTGTGGTCTGGTTGATTGTTCGGTGCCAAAATTCAAGTACACTCCTCCTAGCCTTATGATGCTTGACGATACATTTCTTTAGGTATTATTGAATTGACTCGAATGCGAGATCTAATAATTTTGGGTTTCATTTTTGTGTCATTTTTATCCTGTGCTTCATATCTATCTATGTATAGTGTTGTACACTTTCCTGACTTCCGAGTTCCGTGTCCTGAGTTCCGTTGCTAGAGGAAGAGATACTTTTACTATAATCAGCATGACCCAGTATGGGTGCTCATTCATCGACTCTCAACTGCTTTTATGCTCTCATACATATCTCCCAGTTGGCTATATTATGTGGGTCTGGGTATTCTCGTATTTGTGAAACATTTTGGTGAAAGGACGACAATGTCGAAGACGACCGACGCGACGGCAAGAACCTGAGACTCCCGCCGATGACTATGCGACAGCAGCAGGATGGGAAAACGGACGAATGGCCAAACGGAATGGACGACCAAATGAGCGACGACGATGACGACGATGAAGGCGGACGGAAAATCCTTACTCTTCTTTTTTTTTGTTTCTGCAAAATTTACTGCCGGGCAAAGAAGAAATCAGTGTGCCTCGACTGGAAATGTGAATATAAAGTGAATTCGTGACTTGCATGCAAGTATTATAATGGATGGATAAATTTCTGCACAATTTTTATTCTATTTTTTTCATATTCACAGTATGTCAGAAAAGTATATTTTATCACAATGTATGTGTGTGTGTGTATTGAAAATTACTATGTACTTTGTTGTTGGTGGAATATTCTTTGAGAGGAGTTCGAAAATGTTTCGTAAGTCCGTTATTATGCTATTCGTACTTGAGGCTTTTACTTGTTTAAATTTTATTTTTTATTCAATTTCAAAAGTTTTATTAGGTTATTTTTTTTTTTCTCTTTAGCTGTTGGTCTTATTCAGTGTTGAGACAAAGTGCAGCATGGGTCCGGGTTTTGTCAGTTTTATTTGCTTGAGCAAGAGGGTTCTTAGAAATCGTGTGGGGGAAATTCTTTTAGTTTTTGTTGTTTTAACTTTGACCGATGCAATTCAATGGCGGTTTTGTTTTTATTTCCAAGAAATTCTGCTCAAATTGATGGTAATTTTTCATGCATGAAGTGGTGTGCATAATTATGGACTAAACTATTTTTTTAAGTGGTTGAGGTCATCAAGTATCCATATTAAGAAAATACCATAATGTTTGCACAAGTGTAGTGAAGATAAACAAAATATAAGAAAAACTAAAAAAAAGGGAATAAACAAAAATCTTAGTTGAGATAAAAGTTATTCGCATGAAAAGATTAATGTCGTGTTATTATTTGTATATAGCTGAGACGAGTTCGGAACGGAAGTAACAAAAATGTGGCCGATGGCTGCGAATTTTAACTGACCATCAACTCCTTTATCTTTCCTTCTGCAATTAGCAAACAATTTTGTACCATACTGGTAAGCTTGAAAGGCAAAAGTCTGTCTTTTTCTGAGGGGTAGCCTTAAAAAAAAAAATTTGCACGACTGGGTCGCACGAACCTGCAACTGTATTCCAAAACTTAACTCACAAGAAACTTTAAAAAATAAATATATGTTATTAAAATTCATAAATAAAAATTTAAATTTAAATGTGTCCCTATCTCAAAAACACATTTTATCTGAAAAAAATGGATGCCATAAAACTTCTTAAGAAATTGTAGAGATTTAAAATTAAAAAAATAAATAAATCCTAAAGCCTTCTATTTTTAATTAATTTTGTAATTTTTCAAAAATTGTTTGGCCGAAATTTTTTTTATGATGACTACCCTAAAAATTGATCTTAAAAATAAAATAAAAAAAAACCCACCCAAATTCGCTCAAACCAATATATTCCACATTTGAAGTCAATCGGACCAGTGGTTAAGGCTGTAGGCTGTTTTTTTTTTCAAAATTCATTTTTTATTTCATTTTTCTTATTACTACTTATTACTAGACAAAAGAATTCAAAACTAGCTTATCATCTAAAATCTTATATTTACCAACCGGGCGCTCTAAGAAATTCATGATTTACTTAAGATTAATGCCTTTCGGCCTATGAACTATTTTGTTTATTTTTATTATTCATTTCTTGTTAGAAAAACTTGAAAAACTAACATCATATCAATTTTATGTTTGTTTCTTACTTGCTACTTAAAATAAGGTCCTTAAAATAAAACTTAAAATTAACTAAAACTACCTATTCTACCTAACAACTACTTACAAACTAGAACAACCACAGCAGCAAATCTAACTTTTTTTTTTTTTTGTTCATTTTACTTTTTTTTTTTTTTATTTACTTATTTTTTTTTTTTTTTAACTTTTTCTTTTTATTTCTGTTTTTTTCTTTATTTTTCTGTATTTTTTATTTGTTGTCCTTTTCAATGTGTGCCACCATGCCTACTCTACTTAAACCTAAACCCACAACCCTTAGACTAAAACAAGTATACAAGCCGGCCAAGGCTTAAAACCCCACCCCGACTACCCATTATCAAGTGCTGACTGAAGCCACCAGAACTGGTGCTCCTGCTTCACCCTATCAATTCGGTCCCGTTCGGACACAGCCCTACTGAACCGGAGGAGCTCTGCTCCGTGCTGTGCGAGGACGTCTCGATGGTAAAGGAGCCGCCGATCGACGGTTCTCCGCCTGACGTGGTAGATTAGCGGGATCGCCAATCTGTCCTGTATCAGACCGCATTTATCTAGGTGGAGGAATGCCTCTGGTGGAATGAAGCCGCTCGAGCGTGCACTATCAAAATATTCGTTGTTCGGATAGAACGCCCCAAAGATCAAATTATTCGTCGAAGTCATAGCTCTCGCAATGTGACCCCGAATAAGTTTTATCACGAAATTGTCAATTCTGTTAATCCGAGCCTCGTTGTACAGAACCTCGTTAGAATAGTAATGTACATAAGAAGATTCCGGTGTCCGATGCAAACCGAGACAGCGCCGAAGACACTGCCTCTCGAACACCCGAAACTTCTCCATTTGAGATGGTGCAACGTTGAACCACACTGGACAGCCATAAACGATCATCGGCCGTATGAGGGCCATGTAGCAAATTACCTTCACTCTGGGGTCAAGCCGACTGCTGTAAAACAGCCGTTTCGTCAGAGCGAAGGCTCCTCTGGCCTTAGTCAGAGCAGCATCTATATGTCTGTCAAAATACAGATACTGGTCCAACCAGATACCGAGGTACTTCACTTCACTTTTGCTCGTTAATCGCTGTCCGTGAGGCCCAACGATGACCATCTTGCGTCAATTCTTGCGCGTATCCCTCGTGGCCCCGGCCAACGAGGTCCGGAACAGAATTGTTTCGCATTTCTGGACATTTATTTTCAGTTTCCAGTCATCGCAATATCGCTGAATCTTCTCGAAGTCACGTTGCAAGAGAATTCTAATGACTTCGACCTTTGGGGCAGTTCTGTACGCAATCAGGTCGTCGGCATACGCAATTGCCTGGGAAAGGCTACCTATCAGATCGCTGGTGTAAATGCTGAAGAAGATCGGCGAGTTCACCGCTCCCTGTTGAAGACCGTTTTTAATTTCAAAGGTGGTGGTAGAAGTTACATTGCCACTTTTGACAACAAACTTTCTACCGTTGAGCATATCATGAAGCATATACAACAATGGTTTACTGATGCCTAGTCTGGTGAGCTTTAGGTACAAACCTTCTAACCATACGGTATCGAAGGCCTTGTCTTAATCAACCAGAACAGCACCCGTGCATTGTTTCTTGGACTTATTCCATTGGATATCAGAAACGAGCTTAGACGCGGCATGAATGGTGTCATGTCCCGCCTTGAACCCGAACTAATTATCCGGAATTATACTGTTGTCCGCAGCCCACTCAGCCAGAGCCCTATTGATTACCTTTTCGAATACCTTGCTGATGCTTGGAAGGAGACTTATTGACCGGAGATTTGAAGGATTGGAGTTGTCCTTTCCCTTTTTCGGGAGAGGATGAACCACAGCTGTCTTCCAACGCTCTGGATAATATGCATTATTCAGCGCGTTGTTGAACAGAGTGGTGTAGATGTCTATTGCCTCAATCGGTAAGTGTCTTAGTACAATGTTGGATATACCGTCGACACCTGCTGACTTCTTGTTCTTTATTGAATTGAAGATGAGCTGGAGTTCTACCTTCGTGATGAGCAAGGGACTTGGCCCGTTCGCTCGGCGATTATAGCGTTTGCTAGGAAGTCGTCATCAAACCGGGTAAAACCACGATTCTCGGACCGCCAATGCGAAATATCATTCCTCAGGTAGAAGTGATGAAGTAAGGCTCTGTTCTCCAGGTCGTGGTTCGGGCGAGTGCAAGCATTCACCTTATACACTTGCTGGAAAGCAGCACCAACTGTCTCCACTTTCTCCTGCGGATCTTCAATCACAAAGAAGTCATCGTCCAAGACGGCTTCCTCAGGATCAATTTGCGCTGTCAGGAGTACGTCTCTGTTCTCTATAGTTCTCTGGAGTTTCAGGCACGGAAGGTCGTTCTGATTATTTTTTCTAAATATCTTATTGATTTGGGGAAACATACTCGGGTCGCTAGAATTAACGGCCCGAATTTTGTTGTCCCAAAACAAATTGATAGATAGTCTATAATTTTCTTTGATCAGCTGATTTACGTTTTTGATCGACGACTTCAGCGCCCTAATCTCCAGGTCGTGTGGGTCTGTGAAGCGTCTGTACAAGTTGTTCAGTCTTGTCAGTAGTCCACTTTTGTAGTAGTAAGCACATATTTATGTTAAGGTATTGCATGCTACCGTATTGCTATAATGATTATCGTTACTCTTCCCCTTAAGACATTATTGTACACATATTGAGTCAAACCTAACTGAACGCTTTTATATTCAAACAACCGATAGTCATCTACACATGTATTAGTTATTGTTACTCTTCCCGTAAGACATTGTTATACACATATTGAGTCAAACCCAAACCGAATACTTTTATATTTAAAACAACCGATAGCCATCTACACATGCATCAGTTTCTTTTATTCCGCTTTGTATCTCTTGCCATTTTGTATGTATTAGTGTGTAACTAGTTTTAAGAACGAAAATAAGAAAGAAAGAGATTGATTCTATACGCATCATCCGAACGAAGTGGACGTGTTGTGAAAACGGCTTAATAAAAATCTTTAAATAAAATAAACGTGTTTGGTTATTTTCTTTATTGTTCCAAATAACATTTAAATTCCCTGCTACAAATATCAGAAGTGGGATCCAAGATCCAATAAAGTTAAAAAAAAACGAAACTCAAAAAACAGATTGTTAAATTTTTTTTTCTCTATCTCTGCCTCTGCTGTGAAAAGTTCTAGAATCCATTCTCGCCTAATAACGCGTCGCACATTTTCTTGTCAAGTAACGCGTCGTATATTTTTTTTCTCTCTTTTCCCTTGCTGTGAATTTTTTTTTTCGGTGGTTGTTTTCTGTTTGCACGCTTTTCGGTAAAATGGAAGATATAGTCCATGCATCAGACTACACAGCTGCCCAGCTGCGCGAGTGGCTACAACGGTTAGGAAAACAGAGCAGTGGAAAGAAGGCGACGTTGGCTGTTCGTCTCAGCGAAATCCCATTGCAACAACGTGGAGAAGCGCCGAAGAAAAATGCTCCCGAGAAAGAATCACATGATGACGACGACGACGACGACGGCGACGAGGAGGAACGTGTTCCTAATGAAAACGAAACACATGAAGAAACTGAGCATACATTAACGGATCGTCAAAAACAGATTGACCACGAGTTACTACAACGAGAGGTGGCTATTTTGAAAAGAGAAAGAGATGTAGCAAGAAGGGAAAACGAGCTGTTGAGAAAGATGATGAGCTTGACAACGGGAGTGGCAACGGAGATGACTACAGCTAGAGTGGAAACGGGAGAGACAACGGATGGTGCTATAGAACTGACAACAGGAGCGACAACAGCAACAGCAACAGGATCGACAGCAGCGATGGAAACGGGACCGATGACAGGAGTAACAACAGAAACAAAGACAGAAATGACAACAAGCAACATTCAACCGTACACTGCATACAAAGACCTCGTCCCAGACTACAACGGTGGTGCTAATATTGACGTTTGGTTGACACAGTTAAAAAATGTGCAACAAATGTACAATGTAGGCGAAGACATGCTGCGCACACTTTTTGTGTCGAAGTTAAAAGGGAAAGCGGAGGAGTGGTTGCACGCACAGCCGAATTTCTTGTGCGAGAGTGTCGAAACCCTTTCCCAGTCATTGAGGGAAATTTTCGGGGTGAAAGAAAATAGAATGGCGACAAGAAAAAGGTTTGAAGCAAGAAAATGGGCGTTGTCGGAGACGTTTGGAGAGTACTATAGCGACAAATTGAGACTGGCTGCGGGTCTGGAGATGGAAGAAGAAGAGCTGGTAGAGTACGTTATTGATGGTTTCACCGATGAAGACATGAGGCTATATGCATACGTCGGCGCATTTACTACCAAAGCGGCCTTGTACAAAGCCTACAATAAAGTACTACAACGACCGAAACGGGACGAGACGGGATCGGCAACTGAAGCGATAACAGGATCGGCAAGAAGGACGTCGAGGGTAACAACAGGATCGAGTAAGACAACGATGAGATGCTACAACTGCAATTCGATTGGACACATGGCAAACGAGTGTAAGAAACCGAAGCGAGAGTATGGAGCGTGTTATGCTTGCGGAAAGATGGGGCACATAGCAGCAACCTGCCCAGAACGGAAGTCACTTGTCCATCAACTCACAGACAAGACCGAAGATGATGATTATGTAAGAAAGTTATGTTTTGTTTTTTCAAAAAAAAATGAAAAATTTTCTCTAGATTGCCTCATAGATTCCGGTAGTCCTGTCAGCCTCATTAAAAAGTCAATGACACCACAATATATTAAACTGATCGAACTAAACAGTGTAAAAAAACAAAATTATTTTGGAATCAATAAAAGTAAACTAAAAATTTATGGAATGTTGTCTGGTGTAGTTATTTATAAAGATATTGAGATAAATGTAGATTTGCTAGTGGTAGATGATGGCACGACTGGATATGAGGTAATCTTGGGACGAGATTTTTTAAATAATGGAAGGTTCAAATTTTTTTCTGAATTAGAAAATTGCAAAAATGAAAGTATGTTAATTGACAACAGATCGAATTTTGAAAGAGAATTAATGTCTATTAATATTGAAGAAACTGATAGCGAAAATTTAAATTTAGAAGTGGATGAGCTAAATGATTGTCGGTATAAAAAACAATTAAACGAGCTATATTTGAATAGTTATATGTATGCCGAACGCCCCGCCGAACCTTTGGTAAAAACTAAAATGAAATTATCATTAAATGATGTGAAACCTTTTCATTGTCGTCCAAGAAGGTTATCTTATGCTGAGAAAGGAGAACTCAGTTCGTTGCTAGATGAATATTTAGACAAAGGCTATATTAGGGAAAGCGAGTCCGAGTACGTTTCACCTATAGTCTTAGTAAAGAAGAAAACTGGAGAGCTCAGAATGTGTGTAGATTTTAGAACTTTAAATAAGGTAACGTCAAAAGATAGCTACCCCATACCGATAATTGACGATTTGTTAGACAGAATGGCGGGTAAAACTATTTTTTCAAAGTTGGATTTGAAGAATGGGTTCTTCCACGTATATATGCACGAAGATTCGGTTAAGTTTACTTCGTTTATTACACCGTTAGGCCAATACGAATTTTTAAGAATGCCTTTTGGACTCAAAAACGCGCCATCAACGTTTCAAAGACATATAAACAAAATATTTGCAGACATGATAAGAAACGATAAGGTGATAGTCTATTTGGATGATTTAATGATAGCTACGAATTCCTATGACGAACATTTTTTGATTCTTGAGGAAGTTTTTAAGAGAATGGTAGAAAATAAACTGGAGCTTAGAATAGACAAATGTAAGTTTCTTCAAAGTAAAATTAAATATTTGGGTTTTACAATTACTGGTGAAGGTATTCAGGCTGATGATAGGGGTATCGAAGCGATACAAAACTTTCCGGTTCCACAAAGTGCTCACACAGTACAGAGTTTCTTGGGCTTATGCTCATACTTCCGTAGGTTCGTTAAGGATTTCTCGACTATTGCAAAACCTTTATACGATTTGATTAGAAAAGATAGAAAATTTAATTTCGGTTCAGAGCAATTGGAAGCTTTTGAGTTACTAAAAACTAAATTGATAGAAATGCCAGTACTGGCAATTTATAACCCAAAAGACGAGACAGAGTTGCATTGCGACGCCAGTGCCCTAGGGTTTGGAGCAATTCTATTACAGAGAAAAGAAGACAAAAAGTTGCATCCAGTCTTCTATTATTCCAAAAGAACGACAGACGCTGAATCAAAATTTCATAGCTTCGAGTTGGAGACGCTCGCAATTATAAATGCCCTGAGTAGGTTTAGAATTTATCTTCAAGGCAGAAAGTTTAAAATAGTTACAGATTGCAATTCTCTAACCCTTACTTTAAACAAGAAAGAACTCAACCCAAGAATTGCTCGTTGGGCATTGGAATTACAAAATTACGATTATACGTTGGAGCACAGGGCGGGCACTCGCATGCAACATGTTGATGCATTAAGTAGGACGACGAATATTTTAACGTTGGAAACTAATACTTTTGAAGAAAATTTAATTATATGTCAAGGAAAAGATGAAAAAATAGTTAAGTTGAAAAGAATGTTAGAGAATGCAGAACATGGTTTATATGAAATGAGAAACGGAGTGATATATAAAAAGAAAAATGATGGTAATGTAGTATTTCTAGTGCCAGAACAAATGGAAGATCACGTGATGTATAGATACCATGATGAAGTCGGTCATGTAGGAACAGACAAAGTAATCGAGTTAATATCAAAAAGTTATTGGTTCCCTAAAATGAGAGAAAAGATAGGTACGCATATACAAAACTGTCTTAAGTGTATTTCTTTTTCCGCTAAACAAGGTCGAGAAGAAGGCTTTCTCCATATTATACCGAAAGGAAAAGTTCCGTTCGAAGTAATACACATAGATCACTATGGACCGGTGGATAATTCGAGACAGGTAAAGAAATATATACTGGTAGTGATAGATGCTTTTACAAAGTTCGTGAGACTGTACCCTACTAAGACAACAAACACTAAAGAAGTAATGCAAGCATTGGTTGATTACTTTAGGGCATATAGTAAGCCAAAATGCGTAGTGTCAGACAGAGGAAGTTGCTTCACAGCAAATGAATTTAAAGAGTTTCTATCTGAAAGGGATATTCAGCATGTGAAAATTGCAACAGGATCGCCTCAAGCAAACGGACAGGTAGAGAGAGTCAATAGGAGTTTAGGGCCAATGATAGCAAAACTTGTCAAACCAGAAGAGGGTATACACTGGGATCACATATTGGAAAAGGTAGAGTATTCACTAAATAATACAGTAAATCGAACGATAAAAGAACATCCGAGCGTGATGTTGTTTGGGGTAAGTCAGAAAGGTAAGCCAATAGACAGAATCGTTGAAAGTTTAAGCGAAGTTGAAAACGGGATAGGAAAACGGGATTTAACCGAGATAAGACAGAAAGCGGTGATAGAACAAGAAAAGTCTCAGACTTACAACAAAAATTACGTGGACAAGAAAAGGTGTAATCCTACATCCTACGAAACAGGAGACTATGTAATGATAAAAAATTTTGACTCACATCCCGGCGCATCTAAGAAGTTGATCCCGAAATTTAGAGGACCGTATCGGGTTGCTAAAGTCCTACGAAATGACAGATATCTGCTCGAAGATGTAGACAATTTTCAACAGTCACGGTTACCATATCAAGGGGTGTGGGCGGTCGGCAATATGAAACCTTGGTTAAGTGAAAAATGTAAAACAAAGTAGAGATCAGGTGATCTCAAAGGTCAGGATGGCCGAATTGTAGTAGTAAGCACATATTTATGTTAAGGTATTGCATGCTACCGTATTGCTATAATGATTATCGTTACTCTTCCCCTTAAGACATTATTGTACACATATTGAGTCAAACCTAACTGAACGCTTTTATATTCAAACAACCGATAGTCATCTACACATGTATTAGTTATTGTTACTCTTCCCGTAAGACATTGTTATACACATATTGAGTCAAACCCAAACCGAATACTTTTATATTTAAAACAACCGATAGCCATCTACACATGCATCAGTTTCTTTTATTCCGCTTTGTATCTCTTGCCATTTTGTATGTATTAGTGTGTAACTAGTTTTAAGAACGAAAATAAGAAAGAAAGAGATTGATTCTATACGCATCATCCGAACGAAGTGGACGTGTTGTGAAAACGGCTTAATAAAAATCTTTAAATAAAATAAACGTGTTTGGTTATTTTCTTTATTGTTCCAAATAACATTTAAATTCCCTGCTACACTTTTATGTCTATGAAGTGCGTCTATAGTCGCGTTTCTGTAGACGTCGTTTTGGTCGCGTTCCTTGTATTTCGGTATTGTCCGTTCCATTGTTCATTTTATAATTTCGTCCATCTGTTGTAGATGTTGGTCGATTTCGTTGTTCGTTAGGTTTCTGTTACTTGGTGGGGCTATGTCACTCGAACGGAGTACTCTCGCTAGGGCGTTGGTGAAACGAGGCCAGCGCATCTTACTGTAATTGTAAGAATACGTTGGAACGTATTCATCCAACTCCACGCGCTCGTTCGGAATCTGAATTACAGCAGCGAGCCCGCAGTGGTCACTGTCGTACTCGATTGTCTGTAAACAGTTTCGAGGGTGATTACCCACTTTGTCCGTTATTGTCAGTCTGGTATCGTACAGCAAAAGGTCCAGGAAGTAACCGCTCCTTGGGAACGACGGCCTTTCAGTAGCCAGCAGGTCGACACCATATTCAACACTGCAAAGATGCATCAAATTAAACAGATGATTACCGCTTGGATTATTTGTTTGATTTCCCCAATCTTTATGTTTGGCGTTCAAATCTCCGGGCATAACGAAGTAGTTTTCTTCCAAGCTCAGTTTAAGTACTCTGAAAAGAATCTCGAGCTCTGAAATAAAGATATTAGCCTGCGGAGCTTCAGCCGCATAAGCCGCAATCATATACATCCGCTTCCCTTGAGTGAGAGAGATGCATACGACGCAAACTTCTAGCGTCCTGAGCTTTCGCTGTAGGCTGTACGGAGAGATAGCTGGACGGAAAAGCCGGACCCACTTTTTTCGATTATAATCGATTCGAATGCAAATAATCGATTATTAGTATTCGAATGAAAAAAAAATCGAGTGATAGTAGTATTTGATTGAAAAGTATTCGAATGAAAAAACTCAAATGACGATTTGATTTCAGGTTGAATTTGCAAATCTTTGGAATATAATTTTGTCTATGGTTTTTGGTTACATTTCTTAAAGCGAACAAAAATTTGTATTTGGAGTTATTTTTTTATTCATTTTTTGTTGTTAAATAGCACACTGTGCACTGT
Organism: Sphaerophoria taeniata; assembly: GCA_943590905.1. Taxonomy (NCBI): domain Eukaryota; kingdom Metazoa; phylum Arthropoda; class Insecta; order Diptera; family Syrphidae; genus Sphaerophoria; species Sphaerophoria taeniata. The sequence continues at coordinate 46,092,707 of OX016540.1, read as the reverse complement.
AAATATTTATATTTATTTTTCACCATTTTCATTCGGTTTCGTAATTCGAATGATTATTCGGATGATCATTCGATTATTGAAACCATTCGATTATGCCCATCACTAGTCTATATAACTGACAGTTTGATTTGTCATAAGCATTTCAAATCTCGAATGTAAATGTCTAGAAAACAAAAAATCCCGAATGTAAAAATCTCAGAAACAAAATTTTCAAATATAAAATCTCGAGAATTTTGTACGTTCGAGATTTTTGTATTCGAGATAACGTTATGATCCCAAGAACCAGACATGTCGCAACTGAAATCTTCAAGTTTGAAAAAGAAGTCTTGAGGAAGTTTGCGATATGATTATTTATGGTCCACTATTTAACATATAAAACTACAGTAGCTGCCTTACAACAAACATTTGAAATTAAATTTTTTACTTCAAAACCGTAAAAATTGCAAGCATGTATCCCCACATTTATTATTGAAAGGATTTGGGACTACTGTATTGGCTGTAGAATTAAAAGAAAATAGTTCACTGTGGCGTATACTTACTTTTTATTTTATTTTTCTTTTCTGAAAAAGTGATATACCACTTTTTGATGTGTCTATTCTCATGCAGAAAATCAGTATCCATGCCTGACAACTTGTTGCACACGTATTCTCCTGCCTAAACGGCTTTATGAATTTTTTGTTACAATCTCTGTGGATTCATTTCATTTCTGTTGGAGTTCTGGCTATACAAATTTTTAACATGACAACGGTTTTCATAAGGTTCTACATTCAGTTCCTGCTGAAGAAGTGTTTTTTAAAATTCTTAGCCGTGTGGAGATTTGATATTGTAAGATAGGTTTGGATTTTCTTTATCAAAGGCTGAGGTAGAACTCAGCTGATTGAAGGGTCTGACAACAAAACTTTAGTTCATTGAGAGTTATTTTATCCCAAATAGATAAGTGATTACAATATTTATTATTATGAGTTTAACATTCAATTTTTACTATTATACACTTTCTTATAGCTACAGTCTTATCAATACGGTTCACTCTGAGGTAGCAGAGGCAAGTACTAATTACAACCTGAAATAACAGGCGGTACAATCACAATCTTAGCAAGGAGGTGCCACTTTATTATTACACCCTGAATTAGCAGATGCCAGTTGTAGTCATTACAATCTGAGAAAGCAGATGCCACTTCTTAAGACCCATTAAATGAATTCTCAGTCTGTCAAAATCTATGATAAAACACTCCCCTAGTAACAAGCCTAGTACTTAAATACTGGGATATTGTTCTCTGGTTTTTCTTTCGAATTTCACCTCTATTAGATAATTTTGATCCAAACATGAATGTGAATTATATCTTAGCAAAAGAAATAATTACATACATTTTGTATTTAACCGTCGTGATTTTTTTGTAGCGAAGTGTGCACATAAAAAAGTGTAGCATTATGCATTTGTATTTAGAAAATATGAGGAGTATTTTGAATTTCTAAGCAAAGCTTATTGCTTAACTCTCAACAAAAATACAGCTCTTTGTTTAAATTAGTTCAAAAACTTTTCATTTTTACCATTTCCAGCAAAGGAGAGACATTGACATTGACTTCACAGTACTTCGCACATGAATGTAACGAACTACAGACACATAGCAGCACTGGCGACTGAGGCCATCGGCTGGGACTGAACAAGACAATAATACTACAGAGAGAGGCAGATAGATACATAGAAAGAAAACACACATAACAGAAACCTACGTGGCACAGAGGAGGAGACTTAGATTTATATTGTCTCATATTATCGCACAGATGGCCTCAGATAAGCTGGCGATTTTTGTAGTAAAAGAATGCTGTTGAAGTTGGGGCTTGAACCCGGCATTTCTTTTTTTTTTTTGTTCATTTTTCGACAACAAACAAAAAGCTCTTGATTAGCTTATAAGCATTTAATTTCTTTCTAACCTAAGGCAACAAAATTTAGATAAAAATTCGAGGATTCGGCTTAGCAATCAACTACTCTATCCTCTGAGCCATAGCCACCTGCAAGAAAAGACAAGACTATGCAAAAATCCCAATTGATTTTCTTCCTGCCTTGATCAAACTAATGCTTCCTACAATTAAATTAATATTCTCCTAAATTTAAATTTTATAAAGACTTAAAATTAAGCAGTTGGCCGTAGCTAAGTTGGTAAGTGCGTTGGCTGCTAAGCAGAACGTCGTTGGTTCGAGTCCTTACTCAGGCCAAGTTTTTATTTCATCTTTCACGGGTACTGCCTCTTGCGAAGACCTGACAAATCTTCCAAGAGTATCAATCTGTCATGAAAAAGTGCTTCTCAACTTTGTCGTTCGGAATCGGCGTTAAATTGTAGGTCCCCTTAATTCTTCACACGCACTCATAGAATTGTTGATGAGAGTAAGCCACTCAGGCCTTGGCTCTACTCTATTTATTCATTTTTAAACTTAATCTAATATATAAAATTCTCATACTCCTCCGAAACGGCTTGACCGATTTTGATGAAATTTTAGGTGTGTATTCAGTAGGTATGAGAATCGGTTGATATCTATTTTTTATACCGCTAATTGTTAAGGATGGCATACATTCCATTGCACTGAGAGATTAATATTGGTGACTTATATTTTCCGAATTCGATGATATTGGAAAGTGATTGAATGCGTGCGACTCTGTTCGCAACGAATGTTTCCCATGTATAGGATGGTGAAGATATCCATGATAGTACAGTGGTACTATCGGTGTAGTAATGAACTTGACTGATTGATATGGTCAATGTTTTCAGTAGACGTTCGACTAATTCGGCCATTAATACTGCCGCGCAAAGTTCTAAGCGAGCCAACGTTGTTATTTTTAAAGGTGCTACTCTGGATTTTGCACAAAGTAGAGATACTGAAATGTTTCCATTAGCATCGACAGCTCGAATATAGCAACATGCACCAAATGCAGCCATACTACTGTCCGAAAAAGCATGCAGTTGAATTTGTGACGGATTCTGTGGTATTGTGCACCTGGGAATACTTATTTTGCTTAAAGCGTATAGTTGAACCTTGTAAGCTTCCCATTTCTTTTGTTGTTCAACAGTAATTGGTTCATCCCATGCTGTTTTCGATTTCCATAGTTCTTGCATGAACAGTTTCCCAAGTACGACGACCGGACCAATTATACCCAATGGATCAAACAACCTGGATATCTCTGAGTATGCGATTCGTTTTGTTAAATTTAATGACTCACCGAAATTGTTTGGACAATGAAAAAAGAAAATGTCTTTGTTTGGTTCCCAAATCAATCCTAGAGTTTTGACGACGTCTCTTTGATGTATTGACATTGTTTTTTCCTGATGTTCTTTTGGAATGTCTGCTAGAATCTCAGCGTTGTTGGCACAGAATTTTCTAAGTTCGAATTTTCCTTGCTTTAATACTGCAATTAGTTGATCCCGTAGTTTAAGGGCTTCATCTTTAGTGTCTGCTCCTGTGAGGATATCGTCAACGTAGGTCTCTTCTATAATAACCTGTGATGCTCTTGGAGTTGTAGTTTGATTTTGGTGGGCAAGCTCCTTCAAGCATTTAGTTGCCAAGTATGGAGCAGCTGAGGTTCCATATGTTACCGTATTCAACTGGTATGTTCAAATTGGGTCTGAAGGTGATGTGCGCCAAAATATTGTTTGGTATTTGCGATGATTCTCGTCTATTAGAATTTGCCGATACATTTGCCGTATGTCAGCGGCAAAAGCATAACGATGAAGACGAAACTTTACCATTATTGAAAAGAGGTCAGATTGCACGGTCGCGTCCAACCATCATTGCTTGATTCAGCGATGTTCCTTTTGAAGTCTTCGCTGACGCATCAAATACAACGCGTAATTTCGTAGAGGAGCTATCTGGCTTGAGTATTCCATGGTGTGGAATAAATTGGCTGTTGACAGGAACTTCTGTTCTTGGCACCATGGTCATGTGTCCTTCTTCTTCGTATTCTTTCATAAATTGATGGTACAGTTGCTGGAGGACTGGCTGTTGTGCTAGTTTTCTCTCTAATGACAAGAATCGTTTCATAGCCATGCCTTCTGATTGCCCAATCTCTTCGGGATTGTGTTTGAATGGAAGTTGAACAACGTACCGTCCATCACTATGCCTTTTCATCGTTTCTTGGAAATGAATTTCACAAGTCATTTCTTCTTGGGAGATTGGAGTGTGTTCTTCAACGTGATGCTCCAATTCCCAAAATCTTTCGATTTGTCGTTCTAAGGTGCTGGTGCCGTATTTCGTTGCAATACTGCACAATTTTTTAATATTGTTTCGTGCACCTTCGACACTGGCTCTTCCACCAACAATCCAACCTAGTCTCGTGTTTTGCAGAGTAGGTAGTGTTGGTCCCAAATCTATTTGTCCAGGAGCCATGAGCTTTAAGTAGAGTTCCGCTCCGAGCAACAAGTAGATTCTTTGAGGTCGGTTGAACTCTGGGTCAACTAGTGTTGTGTGAGTTGGTATGTTCCAACCTTCTGTCTCTAAGTAGATAGTTAGTTGTGCCTCACTTATTTTGGGCAAAATAATTGCTTCAATTGTTGACTGGAATCTTGTGGTTCGAGATTGTAGTAACACCGTTGTATAGTACTTCGCTACCATTTCTGTCTCTCCAATTCCAGCAATCGGAATATTGATTTTTGTTCTTGGCAACCCGAGCTCTTGACATATCCTCTCTGATATGAAGTGAAGTTGAGATCCTGAGTCCAGAACTGCACGGCATGGCATATTTGTACCATGCTGATTCGAAATCTCTACTACAGCTGTTGCGAGCAAAATTTCGTTTTGCTGTTTCTGTGATTTAATTGCCTTAAGTGACGTATTGGCGATTTCTTTATGCAATAACAAGTGATGTCTCTTGTTGCATTGCTTGCACGGATTCGACGTGCATTGGCTGCTTTGATGACCTTTTAGAAGGCAATTAAAACACAGGTTGAGTTTTTTCACTAGTTCGCATCTTGAACTATGATTCTTCTTGAGGAACTGTCTGCAATTCTTAATGGAATGTCCATTTATTTTGCGGATTGCGCATCCTTCATATGCTGATGTCATCAAACTCGTGGGACGTCGTTTTTCTTCCTTAGATGATATGGCTTCAATTGTTTGGTATCTCGATGTTAGAAATACATAAAAATCTGCTAAGGTTTGTAGCTCCTTGCAGGATTTTAATGACTCCTCATACAATCTTCGACTTTCTTTGTCGAGTTTTTGTAGAATTAGGTGTAAAACGATTGGGTCCCAAGAGCTGACGTCCACTCCGATGTTGTGAATGGCGGACATGCAGTCCTTGGTAGTATCTAGAAGTCGTTTGATGGATCCAGAGCTCTCCGTGGTGATACTTCCTTGTTGACAAATATCGTTTAGCAGAGCAGTTACAAGTAATCTCTTATTGTCATATCGATCAAGAAGGGTGTTCCACGCAGCATCATAATTCGTATCAGTAGTAGAAAAATGCTGTAGCATTTTGCTGGGTTCTCCAACCAGATTCGCCTTTAAATAATGCAGCTTTTGTGCTCCATTTATCTGACATTTGTGGATAAGTTCAGTGTATAGGTCCTTGAACTCTATCCATTTTGTGTATTGGCCATTAAACGTTGGCAAGGTTATCCTAGGTAACTTTACATCGGAGACCTTGCTCGTATCGTTTAATTTATCGATGGCCTCTTGTAGCTTTATCGAAGCCTTCAGGTATTCGTCCTCTACCTCGAAGTATTCTTCAACATCATAGTCATTGGTGCGTTCAAGAGTCATTATTTGCTGATGACCTTCAACGACGATGTTCCAGTAATTTTTTATGGCCTCTTGCCTTTTTTCATAATATGCTCTTGAACTGTCTTCAGGAGCAGTTTGACGAATTAGTCTCGTCATGGCATCTATAGCTGCTCGCTGATGGCGAAAAATATTGAGATGTGGCCTTTCGTCCTTATCATCGCTTGTTCATTGTTCCTTGGTGTCATCTTGAATGCGTTCAAGCTCATTGAGAATCTTATCGGAATACTTCAACTGCAATAATTCAATATTCTCATAATATTTCCTTTTGAAATATTCTTCGTCACCACTGGATTGCTTCTCTAATTCTTGATGCCTCAATCGGAATTCGCTCCATTCCTTGTGAAGCTGACTCATCTTCTGGATGAGGTATGGTTTCGTCCACCTCTTGGGGCCATCCGTCCCAAAATTGGTGCAGATCGATTCGATGCGTTTCCCCGATGCCTGTTGCTCCGATAATAACGCTTCCATTTTGTACTAAAATTAAAACTTCAATTCGATTTTAGTTAGTCTCCTGGCAAGATCGCCAAATGTTCAGAAATAAGAACACCCTTTGTGTTTGCTTATCAACAGCACTTCGACTTGAAGAGCTGAACGTACTGAATGGTTTATTAACCTACAAACAACATATTTATATCTTAAACTAGTTCACAAAAAGATGCAACTCATGCAATTACAATGACCACCTGCATTGTTTTGCATGTTTGCATTCTTTCGCTTTCTTAACCTACATTACATTTGATCTTATTCTAATTATTACATTATTAAAGCTAATTTCGGCAACAGTAAATATAATTAGAATAGTAATAATAAATTAAATGAATTATTATTTGGTGTGTTGTTATTTTTACATTCCGTCATGGTTCACAGCGCTCCATGCCTCTTCCACTGAAATACCTCATACGCACACGCTCGAGATGAATATTATATATTTTCATACTCTAGAAATAATTCATATGGCAAAACAACGTTTGCCGGGCCAGCTAGTATCACGATAATTATCGAAATCTATCTTCAAGCCGCAAGCTTACTATTAATTCGCTCAATATGATACGATATGAGTTTCTATCGTTACGTCGATGGCTTAGACCAACTGCCATCGCAGCAAACCACATTTCGGATATTCCTTTAAGTTGCATATTCATTTTGCAATGATATGAATGAAATGAATAGAACACCTGGATACTGTTTGAGAGTACTAGGCCCGAAAACGTTAGATGATAAATTAAAATTTTGTAAACGACGTAAGGAATTCATTGTTCTAAGCAAATTCTTGCACAGAAATTATATCTCGAATATGGAATTTAATTTAAAGAGCGACCCAAAACAATTCTGGAATTTTATTAATTCTAAACGGAAATCGCCTGGGATTCCATCCTCAATGAATTTCAAAGGGGATGAATCTACTGACATTAATAAAACTCTTGAGCTATTTGCTCAATTTTTTGAATCGGTTTATTCAATGTCAGAGGGAAACCCTGTTTTTTTAAATGAATATGTCCCTAAAGTTGATATCGGTTCAATACAATTGGATTTTCCCGATGTTTTAAAAGGCTTGCAAGATCTTAAGCCAAATCCTACTGCTGGTGTTGATGGCATCCCTGCCCTTTTCTTAAAAAAATGCTCTAATTCTATCTGTCTCCCATTGGTCATGATTTTCAACTTATCTTTGTCTTCAGGTCTGTTTTTAGATGAATGGAAATCTTCTTTTCTCATCCCAATCTATAAGTCCGGTTCAAAAAATAATGTTGAAAATTATAGAGGAATTTGTAAGTTGTCCGCCATTCCTAAACTTTTGGAGAGTTTAGTAAAGAGTAAACTCGATTTTTTCGTTAAAGAACATGTGTGTGAGGCTCAACATGGCTTTTTTTCGGGCAGATCAACGATCACTAATTTAGCATGTTTTTCTTCGTTCGTAGTTGATTGTATTGAAAAACAAAGTCAGGTGGATGCTATCTATACCGACTTTAGTAAAGCATTTGACTCAGTATGCCACAACATATTGCTTCGTAAGCTTGAAAGATTTGGAATACATTCAAATCTTCTTAGATGGCTCTCGTCTTTCTTAATTGGTAGGGTTCAAAAGGTCAAAATAGACAATCTTACCTCAAGAGAAGTCATGTGTACTTCAGGAGTTCCCCAGGGTAGTCATCTTGGCCCACTATTATTTATAATTTTTATAGATGATATTGTTGATTATATAAAATTCAGCAAATGTCTCATATACGCGGACGATCTTAAATTATTCTTGAAGGTGACTTCCGATTCTGACTGCTATAAACTGCAACTTGACCTTGATAATTTATCTCATTGGTGTCTGCAAAATTGCTTAAAGCTGAATGTTAAGAAATGCTTTGTTATCTCGGTCACAAAAAAATTTTCAACTTATGAGTTTGCGTATTTTCTTGATAGTTGCCCTCTGCAAAGAACGGCAAAAGTAAAAGATTTGGGTGTTTCCTTCGACTGTAAATTTTCATTCGTTCCACATATGGATACAATAGTTGCGAAAGCCAATTCAATGCTAGGGTTCATTAAAAGAAATTGTATTGATTTTTCTGATCCCTACACACTTGTATCTTTATATACCACATTAATAAGATCTTCACTCGAGTATGCGGATGTCATCTGGAACCCCAGCCAACAAACGTTTTCGGACAGAATACAGAAAATTCAGAATCGTTTCACCAAATATGTGTTCTCTAAAATGCGTTGGAACTTCCGTCCAAATTCTCAAGCCCGTGAAAGTCTTCTGGGATTGAAATCTCTTAAATCTCGGCGAACTATTCACGATATAGTTTTTGTGCGAGATATTTTATGTTATCATATAAAGTGTCCCAGTTTATTATCTCTAATTTGTATCTATGCACCAACGAGACTGAGAGAAAGACACCTTCTTTTTCAACCTAAACATAGGACAAATTATGGTATGAATGAACCAATTTCAAGGTCTATTAGAGAATTCAATGAAATAGATGGCCATATTGATATTGCATTATCTAGAACTAAATTCAAAAATGATTTATGTTATTTATTTTTAAGTATATAATTCTTTACTCTCAAATGTTAAATTGTCACTATGTATAAGCATTTTATTTTGATTGTATCTGTGGAGCCTAAAGCTCGTAGATGAAATTAATAAATAAATAAATAAATAAATAAATAAATAAATAAATAAATACATTTTTGAAGAGGTCCTCTTGCCTGCACAACCTATACAAGTTAGAGTTCAGTTGTTACAAATCCATTCGAATAAATATGTTATCGTAAGCGAATTCAGTCGTATTATCCAGAAAGCTGTACAATGGTTGCCAAGTGGAATTTTGTAGCGCAATCATTAATATGTTTCACGCTCATATTCATAAAAAACAGAATTCTGGTTAAATGGGGAAAAAATACAAGTTTCATATTACTTTGCTGAAAGCCGTCCAATTATTCTCAGGCTGTCAACCAGGTTATTTAAAACCTGGCCATCACAAACAGAAACCTGTGCAAAGCTTGCATCCACATTGTGCTATGAACCGTTGAATTTATCTATATTTATGTGTCTAGTGGTGTGTGTATGTATGGTACGTGTAATCGGCACGCTCTCGCTTCTGACATCATGGAAAATCATTTCCGTTTCCTCGTGCATAATTTGCATAGTGTATTTGAAAACTCACTCGAGGATGAATAGCTAGGTAGATTTGGTCCTAGGATAGAGAATCCGTATTAGATGTATCTTGCATATTTGAAGTTCATACATAGAATTGAGATACATTTTTGCAGGCCAAAAGTATGAAAGAGATACACATCGATGATGTAGCCGCGTCGGCACGGACGCATATATTCCAGTTGGACGCGATTGCATTGCGTTGCTAGGAGATAGGGGCATTCAAACACGAACAAATATTTAAAATATTGCACGTCCGATGTGAATTATAAAAACGTTAGAATAGAAACGAGCCAAGCCAGTGCCTTCCGGCTAAATCTGCGAATGAAATTTTGCGAAGAGATCCAATAGGGCGTTTTTTTGTTCGTGTGAATGCAATGATTGTAGTGCACGAATGGTTAGTGAAAAGGTTCGAAGCTATATGAATGGTGGTTTCAAATGGGAAAAGTACCAATTTGGCTTGATTGAAGTTGAAATTAGCTTAAAGTTTGGCGAATTGGATGTCCCGTTTCCTGTTACGTGGGTTTCAGTTGGAATGCGTTTGCGAAAACGTTTTTGAACATAGTTTCAAATGTTAACAATGATGGTTTTTCACGTGAAAAATTAACCTTTTTCTAATTTAAATTTAACAGAGGGCTGAAAGAGTCTTACAATGAACTCCAGTTTTTCTAAGCCCTCCAAATTATTGCAATTACCATATGAAAGAATATAATTTATTAAGCTTTTTGTTGTTGGGTAGTATTGCTGATGAAAGCACAAAGATTCTGTCTTTGACCGTTCTACGTAAATGTGGAATTCCTCATTACTTCTCTGTCTTTATACTAAACTCGATCTTGTGCTTGTCTTTAATTTGAACTCAAAATCAAGTAATGAGCAATTAAAACAGAAATCGTGTGATTTCTGCTCAGTTTCACTTAAAACTTCTATTTCCAGCCGGCAGCACTTCAATTTATTGTGTGACAAGTGACACTGCATTATTTCCCTTGAGGAATTTCAATATAAACTTAACACGCTATAAACTGACACACATGCAACATGATTGTGTATTAGGGTTCAAGGAAGCCCGGTGAATAAAATATTTTTTCTCTTTGAACCTCCCTTATCAGCCACACGATATCATTTCTTCTTTTATAAAAAAAGTTCCCATTGAAATGCGGAAGGACGGATTGCTGCCAAGACAACTGCACTTCTATTCACAGAGACCAGTGCATTCAGTTCTCCATAAAAAATCTCCCTCTCCCTCCAAGAGCCCAGAGTACCAGAGCTAGAAGTCAGAACATGTCATCACGTAAAATTTATCCCCATGGCTTCTCTCGTGCAGTGATAGTGAGAGTAGAAGTAGTTGGCCGATATTAATGTCCTTCCCGGTCCCGGTGCGTGCTTCTTTACTGATTTGCACTTAAAAGTGATGGGCGTCCACATAATGTCCTTGCAATACATTCCATGTCTTCATATATCAAAAACAAAAAGGCCGCTCCTTGTCATTCGATTATGTCTAGTGATGATGATGATGATTATCTCTTATTACCCCAGCCCAGAGTGAAAATGCAGGACTTCAAAAGAACGTAAGAGAGAAACAACACACCCCACTGTCACTGTGACTTGCTTTTATTCAATACGAATACCACAGAGGAGGTTCTCTATGACGAATACGATGCATACCAAGAACAAGAAAAGGAAAAAAAGCATCTTAAACCAGGGATGAAAATTCGCCTTTCAGCATTGTATCGAAATCAAAATAAAAAGTGTATCAAATTGTACTTTTTTTTCATAGTTAAAACATAAATAACTAGCCGACCCTCTTCTTCCATGTCTCCCGATTGTTGGCCGACGCTATCCAGTACTGCACCACAAAGCTTTACGCGTCCTGGTCTACGCCATCCTTCCAGCCCAAATTTGGTCTGACGCGCTTTATCCTACTAAGAGTTGTACTCTAAAGGACCGGTTCCTCTTCGTTCACACGAGCTAGGTGTCCATTGGAGTCTACCAAGCTTAATTTTTGTCAGCAAGTCTGTTTCGTGGTAGATTTGATACACCTCGTGATTATATCGACTCCGGAATCGTCCTTTCTCACAAACGGGGTCAAATATTCTCCATAAGACTTTTCCCTCGAACGCGGCTTAGAGTACAGAGTACAGTTTGCTAAGCACTGAGATCTCGGATCTGTAAGTGAGTAGTGGTAAAACTATCTTCTTATACAGTAGCAGTTTCGAAGTAATGGTAAGATTTTTGGATTTAAAGAGCCTACTTGATAGGCTAAAGTAGATTCTGTTGGTTTTGAGCAGCCGCATATTTTTTTTGTTATCGGAGGATCGCACTTATTCAAATTCATGCTTCTCTATCTTAATAGTTGTTCTTCTACTTTTGCCAACGTTTTCAGCAGTCGGCGCTTACTTAGTACCATGAGGTACTTAGGCACTATGTTTTTTGCCGCCTGCTCGCTCTGGATAAATGAGGATTGAATAGCTTCTGGGTTCCTTCCAAAGTTTTGCAATGTCGTCTGGTTATGCCAATAATGAATTGGGTGGACTTGGTGACGATATTGTTGCCTATGTGATTCTCTGACCCCTAAACTATCACTACCTATGCAATGTGTCAATCCCTTGCTCTATGTAAAATTAGGCCGTACGTTCTATCAGGATAAAACGTATCTTATGTTTCTTGTAATATCTACAAGAATATGTGTACGAAGTTTCATGATAATCGCTTTTGTAGTTTCTGCGTGACACTCTGAAAGTACGGACTTTCACATGTAAAGGGTGTTTTTTTAGAGGTATAGAAATTTAAATTGCAATAAAACAACGATGGAATATTCGACTGTCATGATTTTTTATTTATTCGAAAGATAATCTTGTGGCATTAGATCTTGTATATGATTTCTGGCATATGACTGCCACGGCTGGCTCGGATGTAGTCCAATCTGGACGTCCAATTTTCGATGACTTTTTCCAACATTTGTGGCCGTATATCGGCAATAACACGGCGAATGTTGTCTTCCAAATGGTCAAGCGTTTGTGGCTTATCCGCATAGACTAATGACTTTACATAACCCCACAGAAAATAGTCTAGCGGTGTTAAATCACAAGATCTTGGAGGCCAATTCACAGGTCCAAAATGTGAAATTAGGCGGTCACCAAACGTGTGTTTTAATAAATCGATTGTGGCACGAGCTGTGTGACTTGTTGCGCCTTCTTGTTGGAACCACAGCTCCTGGACATCATTTTTAAGCAATCAAACCAAAATCCTTCCGCAAAATCTTCCATAAAGTGGATGGACACACGATCTAATTCCTGTGCTCGATGGCGGATAGACTAATTCGGGTCTTCCTCAATGCTACGCTCTACAGTAGCAATAGCTTCTGCTGTACGCACTGTACGGCATCTCTGGGGATGCGAGTTATCAATTAGAGTAAACGTTCCATATTTAATCGAATTAACTGCTCTGATGGAAGATTTTGTCGACGATAAAATGGACGCAGTGCGCGATACGTATTCCGCACAGAACTATTTTCGAAATAAAATTGCACAATTTGCAAGCGTTGTTCAGGCGTAAGTCAATTCATGATGAATTGCCAAACCAAACTGAGAATAAATGACTTGACAGCTGTTAAATCGGTTGCCGTCTTGAAAAGTAATGCCAACTTAAAGTTCTATACCTCGAAAAAAAAACACCCTTTATATAGTAGAAAATGCACCAAACGTGTTGCCAAACTAGCCATTTAATTGACTTGCAAGTTGAAACAAATGAGTGCGTTTAGAAAAAGGATACTTGGTGATATGAATTGTAGTAAAAATATTTATGGTTTAACAGAATACCTATTACATCAAGTGAAAGACTGGAAGTGCATAGTTGTATTGAATTTAGTAAAAGTGTATTTGTGTACTTAAGGAGCGATGAGTGTATCGAAAAAAGTACAATTGTATCGACTTTTGCAACCCAGTCTTAAACATCAACTAAAGCGCATCAAGACAAACAAAAGCAAGCAGGCTAGCAGAGTTAACCTTGTCATAAATACAATAAAAGCAGCCGCCCTGTCCTTGTCACAGCGAGTTGTTCAGTAGAAACATAGAGTAAACAAAAGGAGAGAAGAGGGGGGCCTATACTGTACAATGTAAAGCAAGAATTCGAGCTAGTTTTGTATGTTTTTTTCTTCGTTTCATGCCATTCGGATTATAATAAATGACACATTGGGTTAAATCAACTGAAAATTAATGGAAACATGAAAGCTTGGGTGCTAGTTGTTTTGTGCAAAGTCCTTCACACGTTTTTTGACTTTGCAAATGACTCAAACTTGAATATAAAGATAATTAATACACAACGTTTGCGTTTGGTTTTGGTTGACGAAACATTCGATAGTCTTTTTAAATCTAAATAATTCCAAACTCAAAGCAGCCACTTAAATGTTCCAGAATGACTTTAATTGAATGCAAAAATAGAAAAAAATTAAAAAAAAGAACCGAAAACAATCGCTTTCCCGAAATTTTTGCTGGCAATGCTTTCCAATTGGAAACATGGAAAAATTCTGATGGAAAAATCTGGAAAAGCACGAAGAATTTCAACACCTAAAATCAATTTTTCCCAAGGAATTGTGGATACAATATCTCCGGAAAAACGAGAATTTTTTGCATGAACTAATTAATGAATTGGTGGTTGGGTGTTGTAGGATCTGGAGGCTTAGGCTGTATCTTTTCCTACACACCAAGTGCTTACTTTACCTCCTCGTAGTAGCCACCGGGTACTGGTTATATCTTAGATATAACTTGCGAAACTTGTAAGCACGGGTGCAAATCGGGAAAAAAGAGCACCTTATCTACGGCCCAACAAATTTGGAGGTTAGTGCGAGGGGCTAACAACCCCTCTACAGTGAAAAACTTGAAAGTTATGAGAGAGATACCAGCCTCGGATAATGAACCCCCTCTTATGGTAACCAGACCCGGAACGACAACGGACTACGCATTGAGAGTTTGTACCTGGAATGTAAGAACCCTCTACAATCCAGGTGCAACTCAGAAACTTGAATCTGTCCTCTCGCAGTATAAGGCAGATATTACTGCGATCCAGGAAATACGATGGATAGGATCAGGGACAATGAAGAGAAAGAATTGCGACATTTATTATAGCTGTCATCAAAGATTGCATATATTTGGATGCGGATTCGTCGTGCGAAATCGGCTTAGATCGAAAGTCATGGATTTCAAGCCAATAAGTGATCGCCTGGCTGTGATCCGCATCAAGGCCAAACTACAAAACATCAGTATAATATGTGCACACGCCCCTATCGATGATGCTGAGGAGTCTAGCAAGGAGGATTTCTACGACCTCCTGGATAGAGCCTACGGAGCCTGTCCAGAGAACGACGTCAAAATCGTACTCGGAGACTTCAATGCAAAAATCGGGAAGGAAGATATCTTTGGCGGATTAGTTGGAAAGCACAGCCTCCACGAAGAAACAACAGATAACGGCTTCCGACTAATCGACTTTGCTGCAGCTCGTAATACGGTGATAAGTAGCACTAGGTTTCCAAGACGGAAAATCTACACAGCAACCTGGCGATCCCCGGATGGTCGAACCACCAACCAAATCGACCATGTGCTAATCGGCGCAAGGCACGCATCCAACATCCTGAACGTGCGGACTTTCCGAGGAGCAAATGTCGACTCTGACCACTTTCTGGTAGTGGCTAAGTTTAGAGCTCGAATATCAAACGACAAAAAAACACGTGCAGCCCAAAGAAAGAAGTTCAACATCGGTTGCCTTAGCACATCAGAGAATGCCAGAGACTACAGCGAGCGCCTGAGCGAGCGACTCTCCGCCGTCCTCCCAAATACTACAGACGTCAACACACTGTGGAACCAATATCGCGAAGTAATAAAAAATGTAGCCGAGACCACCATAGGTTACCAGCCACCCCCGAAAAAGAACCCGTGGTATGATGATGAGTGCGTGATATTGAAAAGAGAGACGGAAAATGCACGCCTGCAGATGTTGCAACGGAAAACAAGAGCAGCAAGGGAAGAGTACCGCACGAAAAGGAGAAATGAGAAAAAGACCCTGCGAAGAAAGAAAGGAGCATCCGCAGTTTCTCAGCTCAAAGATCTAGAAGAGTCTCGGGCCATGAACAACACCCGGCGTTTCTTTAAAAGGTCGAAGCAATTAGCTCTTCGAAACAGTGAAGGAAACCTAGTCACCGAAGCACAGGGAATTATAGATGTTTTCAAGCAGCACTTCCAGCAGCTGCTGAATGCGCAAAATGTAGAGCAAGATAATGACGAAAGAGAAGCAAGACCAGTCAATGAAGACCCAGTCCCAGCCCCCAGCAGAGAAGAGGTAGAAAGAGCCATCCAAAAGCTAAAAAATAACAAGGCCGCAGGGTCGGATGGCATACCCGCGGAACTCTTTAAACATGGAGGAGATGTTTTGATGAACCGCATGCACCAGGTCATCACCAAAGTGTGGGAGGAAGAATGCATGCCCACTGACTGGTCGATAAGCTCCATATGCCCCATCTACAAAAAAGGCGATCCGATGTTATGCAAAAACTACCGTGGCATATCCCTGCTTAATGTTGCATACAAAATCCTAGCCAACGTACTGTGTGAGCATCTTAAACCTTTCTGCAACACAATAATCGGCACGTACCAGTGTGGCTTTAGGCCAGGCAGAACAACGATAGACCAAATATTCACACTGAGGCAGATCCTGGAAAAGACCAACGAATTTCAAGTCGAAACCCACCATCTTTTCATCGACTTTAAAGCTGCTTATGATAACATCCACCGCGAAGAGCTTATGATTGCGATGTTTGAATTCGGGATCCCGAACAAACTGATCCAGCTGTGCCGCATGACGCTAAACAATACGCAGTGCAGTGTGCAAATGGGTAACAGCTCATCCGAGTTATTCCAAACTTTCGCAGGGTTTAGACAAGGAGATGCGTTGTCATGTGACTTCTTCAACATAGTCCTGGAGCAGATAGTGCGCAAGGCAGGTGTGAGCACGGAGGGCACTATCTTTAACAAATCCACCCAGCTCCTAGGATATGCGGACGACATAGACATCATCGGTCGATCCAAGAGAGCTGTGCTTGAGGCTTTCACAGCGATTAAAGAACAGGCGAAACTAGTTGGTCTTGAAGTGAATGAGGACAAAACAAAGTACATGTTATCAACAAACAAAGCAACATCTGTCCACCGCCTAGGACAAAACGTCACTGGTTGGTAGCAGCAATTTCGAGGTAGTTAAGGAGTTCACCTACCTTGGAACAAACATCAATCCCACGAACGACACCTTAGTGGAGATCCGAAGAAGAATTACCCTAGCGAACCCCTGCTGCTTCGGTTTGGCCAAACAACTGGGTTCAAAACTCCTCACTCGGAAGACAAAGTGTCTGCTATACAAAACTTTGATTTTACCAGTCCTACTCTAAGGGGAATTGATACTGGGCACTTTCGAAAGAAAAATTCTACGACGGATTTTTGGTCCCGTATGCAACGATGGCGAATGGAGAAGAAGATACAACCGAGAACTGTATGAGCTGTACCAAGATGTGGATGTAGTCCAGAAGGCCAAGAAAAGACGACTACATTGGCTCGGCCACATCGAGCGAATGGTCGACAACGCTCCAGCCAAGAAAGTCTTCTCATCCCAGCCCCCAGGTTCAAGACGACAAGGAAGACCGAACCTACGGTACAAGGACCAAGTGACTGCGGATGCCAGAGCGCTTGGTCTCGGTGACTGGAGAGTGCATGCGAGGGATCGTTCACGATGGAAGACTGCAGTATCTCAGGCTGAGACCCTTCATGGATTGTGAGCCGGATAAGTAAGTAAGTTAGTAAGTAATTAATGAATTAATGATTTTGGACTACAATTTATTGTATGCAAATGATTCACATCACATTATGAAAAAAAAAATATGCATATAGGTATCATTATTGTTCTGGAAATGATCTGAAGGTTGACCGGATAAAGTTCGCGGGGTCAGCTAGTTTCATACATAGAACATCTGCTTTTGCAAATATCACGATATCCAGGGCTTGGAAAAGAGTTTTGCTTTCAGAAGTAAGCTCAATGAAATATGTTCGCCATATCGATTTCTTCATGACTGTTGAAAAATAACATGGGCGTAACCTTTCCAAACCCAATCGAGTGAAATAGAAAGGTCTGTTCGAATTCTATTAATCGAAATGGGTTACAAGTTTCTTGAAGGCTTGGTAGCTGAGATATTGGCAAAAATGTTAGTTATTCAGAAGTTTCTTCTTATATTTAGCATTTTCAAAAAAAAAAGTTATTTGGCGGACCCTTTAGATACTTCGGGTCCTTTTTTCAAGATGTAGGTAACGCTGACGTCTATGCTGATTCAAGTCCTTTACATGACCACGCTTCGAAGAAAAATCATATAGCAGCACCTTTATTTGCAAAAACAAAAAATAGAAGACAATGCACATTAAGATTCACAAGTATGCTAGTAAGAATACACAAATATAAAGGTGCATCGCGTGACACCCCGTTTTTAAGGAAATTTGAAAAAAAATATTGCTAATTATAGTGCTTTGTATGTGCTTTTTGTGTGCCGAAAAATAAAATTTTGTGCTCCATTGCAACATTTTTTTTTTTAAACCGGGGTGTAGCACGATATCGCTTCAAACCCCGCATGGTGAAGGCATTGAAAAAATTCCATTAGGGAAATGGCTAAATTTGGATCCGATTCAAGGTCTGAATGTACTCTTAACGAGTATATTATAGGGTTGCCTTGTCTAAACCGTAGCAAACCACTCGCCAACCCTACTACAGTGAAAAAAGTGCACGATACAAGTTTTCACTTAAACATTCATAACTTGATTATTTTTTTATCATTTATTTCTTATATAGCAATTAAAAGCTTTACATATTGTAATGTGTATACACTTTATTTATATCTTACACTCTGTATCTCTTTCTATTGTAATGTGTATACTTTATTTATCTCTTACGCTCTGTATCTCTTTCTATATTTAATGTACATACTACTCTTACTCTCTTTACTTACTCTTTATCTCTTTTACTCTAATATCGTTTTATAGTGAAATAAGTATGTAGCAATAAGTTTAATTGTAGTAGTAAACACTTGTGTAGGAAAGTTAAAATGAGGGGCAACACATAGTGATTAAGAGAAAACTTTTGTTTAGCATTCAGATTCAGCTCTTACAAAAATCCTAATAGTTTTAGCATTTAGTGGTTAAGAAGAGAACTTCTCGAACATTCAAAATTCTCCAAGAACCAATATAGTAGAGTAGTTTCTAGAACCAGTCATTTGTGTTATATAAATAGCCCGTTTGGCGGCGAAGCAGTTAATTGATTGTGAACTGCGATAAAGTTAAGATACTGTGTTTGAAAAGTAATTGAAAGTGTTGGATAAATACGTTTGTGAGTGGTTTGAATAAAGTAAATTTGTGTTTTATTTGAAAAGTGAATAAGTTTTAATTATCGGACCAAGCCGAATATTACAGTATGTAAAAATTAATAAAATATCAAAACAAGTATAAAAATGTAATTTTGAATATTTAAAATGATTATTTGGATTTAGCGGCATCTTTCATTAAAATAAGGTTTGACCACATTACTCAGTAACCAAACGCTTAAAATTAATTTGGTTTTCAGTGACTTTTAGAAACATTGAATTGACGTTAATCGTATTCAGAATTTTTTGTTTTTATAATTTCCAACATGGTGGTAACATGCAGGAATCAAAATTTTTTACCTTTTTAAGAAAGATTTTCTCCCTTCCCCCTTATTTTTCTCTCTCATTTTTTTTCATCAATGTGAGCTACGTTTGAAGTTTTTTATTAATTTTGAAATTTGAAATTGAACATTGTCAGCGCTCGGTTCTCTTTGCGATTATTGCCAGCACATAATTAGCACACAACTCTAGTGCCAAAATTGTATGTATTCCGAGAGTCTTTATTTATTTCTAAGCATTTTGGAGCCCCACCCCACCGCTTAAGAATAAACAAATTATTTATTTAAATGTATATACGTAGTGCATGATTTATTTTTGCAGTTATCGCAAGCACATAAATAGCACATCATTTTGACAGTAGGTATTCTTGATGAATTTTTTTAATGCCTTCACCATGCGGGGTTTGAAGCTACACCCCTACACCCCGGTTTTTTGTTAAAAAAAAATGTTACAATGGAGCACAAAATTTTATTTCTCGGTACACAAAAAGCACATACAAAGCACTATAATAAGCAATATTTTTTTTTCAAATTTCCTTAAAAACGGGGTGTCACGCGATGCACCTCAAATATAAGCGACTTTTCCAAGATGACAAGAACCGTGTATCTTAGATGTACGCACAATAATATCCTATTCATTAAGTTCAGTGTCTGTGACTTGATGTCTCGTCATCGTTATTATATTCACCCCTCATCTGTAGGTTCATGTACACAAGAGTGTTAAAGTTTTTTCAAATCTCTTTACTTTTTGTTTTCTTCCCTCAAAAAAGGTGCCTCCATTTTATTTTGAAGATTCCTCGTATCCGGAGCCCCCTATTTAGTATAACAAATCACGTAAGTTATCTGAAATGCTACACGAATATGCATGACAAATAAATTTGTTTTGATTCGAATTTATATATCTTTTCCTTTTGACTGGGATTTTATTTGTAATTTTGTTTTCCATTCCTCAAGTGACAAGATTAATGTTTTACACTTTTTGTATTTTTTTTTTATTTCATGGAAATTGGAATTTGAGGTCATGTGTGTGTGCTTTTTCTGTTTTAAATTCATTTTATGGAGTCGTAAGAGGATAGGCTTTTTGCTTGAGTTGAGTTGACACTTGCATGATGATCTGCTTGAGAAAATAAGAATTTCATGGAAAACGGTTTATGGATCGATTGATTTGTTTTTAATGCTTTCCTTGTTCTAGATTCTGTTCTGTGAGTATTTTTTGAGCTCATTACCACTGTCCTCTTATAGTCTTCACTTTTTTTTTGGTCTTAGGCTTAGTGGTCATTCTCAGATTCTTATTTTGAGTCAGTAAACAAAAATGCTCAAAACCACAGCAGTAATAATGTCGAGCCCAATGGTCCTTAGATCCAACTTAAATTATCCTACTCTGGTGTTCGTTTTTCTCAAAAGAACGATCTTAATTTGACTCTATCTCTCTTCTTCTCAGCCAACTTAACTTGGCAATTAATCCAATTGAGTATTTTTGAACCATTTAATAGCAAAAGAAAAGGATATCAGTGTTCGCATCTTCAAAACGACAAAATCCTTAATACCCTCGAATTTAATTTCACCCAATTTGAGTTTCCCATGTATCAAAAGCTTCCCCAGTAAGTATGCAATGCGTCCAAATGGCATTGTGTCGTCGGAATTGGCAGTAGAACTACTTCTTTTGGTGAAATAGTAAGTCGGTTCTGTGAGAATTAGGCAATTTTGCGGCTCATTTAAATGTAATTAGAAATTTATCTATAGTACTTTCTTCTTCTTTGTCTTCTGTTACGCCCCTCGCAGTCAACCACATTTTCTTAATGACGAAAAAGGAGACTTTCTCATTGGAATCTGTGTAAGACGACAAAGAGATTTAATTCCATGTCCTGTCCAGTCCGACGCAAAAAAAAAAAAAAAACAGTTAGAGACCATAAAAGAAATAAAAATAAAAATACTAGAATGCGAATGAGCAGGCAAACTTCATTAGTAAACCGCACTTAATCCGATTTCCATTTTCGCAAGCGTAATATGCCAGGAAAAGTACCACAACACAACTTCCATCGTAGATTTGTGTTTATGTTTGTGCCGTGGGCGAGTGTGAGCCAGTACGGAGGAGTGGAGTGGGCAAGAGGAGGTGTGTTGTTTTTCTTCAATGCTTCAACTGCCACTAACTGTTAGAAAATGAAGGCTGGTGGCAATGGCGGCAGCGGTGGCGGCGTTGTCGGGTGCACTTTTGCTGCTGAATGTTTTGTTGAGAAACTTTGCTCATTTAAAATCATTCCTTGATGGTTACCACTATTAAAGGTGCCAAGAAGTTTATTTTCTCACAAAAAAGTTTGCTCTATTTGCACTTGGACTCATCGTAATAGCTTTGGATTTCTGGTATTTCTCTACTTTTTAACTAGTTTGTCCTAATTTTGAGGCAATGTGTTTTTTCTTGTTGTTTCTAGAATTAAGAATTTTTTTTTTTTTTATCTTATTGCAGCCTTTATAATCACCTTCTTTGGAAATTTAAAATTTGTTGCCCAATGCATGAATGTATTGGAGTTGCTCAACAACCTTGAGTCAAAAGTTTAGGACGATGAGCTAAAAAGGAATAAATTTGACGTGTGCTCTTAAATAAGAAAATTTACTTTAATTGTTTTCAAGTTGCAACTTTGTATTTTTAAAGTGAATTTTGGAAACTAAAATTTCAGAAATTCCGTTTGAGTCATGCAGATACAAAAGATGGATAAGCGTTTTGCCTGCTATTGCCAAAATGTAAGCCAAAAAGATGCCGAAAAATGTCGGTAGTCATTAACGGAACATCTCAACACTTAAGGATCATTAGTTAGTCAAGTTATGCTTCCCAAAACACCGTGACAGGCTAGGAAGTTATACAGTCTATTATAAGGAGTCTATGGACTATATAGGCAATATTGCAAATTTCAAAATAAGAAATCCAGGTGACTATACAGTCACACAAGAAGAATAGCTGGGCAGTTATGAATCCCATACGATGGCAACCAAGCGCAACGGAAATCCTACACCAGTACACCAAAAATAATAATTTGGTGAATCCTTTGCCAAAATGTATGCATCTGGTTAAATGCTATTCGATCCTCATATGAAGAGATTTTATTAGGGATCAATCTATTTGGAGCCCTTTAAAGGCGAAACGAGTAAAATTGCGTTTAACTAATTCTAGTGACTCAATATCTATATCTCATAATGAGGAGACCAAACTTGTGATGAATATTCGAGATGGAGTCGAACCAAACTTTTGTACAAGACATAGGAAACGTTAGGGTCAAGGAATTCTTTGGACCAACATTTAAAAACCTTAACATTGAATTAGCTTTATTGACGATGCTGTTAATCTAAATAAGATGTGATAAGAACTCCTAAGTCCCTAGCTTCAAACACACGGGATAAAATGTGTTGGGAGATAACATAATCATAAAAGTAGGATTATGCTTTTTGGAAATTTTTATTGTCTGACATTTTCGTGGGTTGAAATTTAAATTATTCTTTTCACACCGTACAACAAACTTATTTATATCATCTTGCAGTTGAATGCGATCTTCATTATATGAAATATTGTTGAAGATCTTCATATCATCTGAATCATAAGAATTTTACTACTTCGAACACTTCACGGTGCATCGTTAAAAGCTAAAATAAATAAAACGGGTTCCAAGTGACTACCCTGTGGTACACCCGACTTAGCGATGAAGGGTTTTGAGTTAGGTAAGTCTTTCTGAATTTAACTTGGGAAGATCTATTATCAAGGTCTTCTTACCTTTACCGAACCCTGAAAGAAAACCATATGGGTTCAATTTACACTTGATGTCTAATAGTATGCGAAAGTTGATCAAACGCTTTGGAAAAATCCGTGTTGGCACAATCACAGGAAGTTGCACTTTCTACAGAATTCGAACATTTATGCAAAAATGGTACAACAACAACACTCGTAGAACGTTTTTTTGCATAGAGCCATGCAGTTCATTGCAAATAATATACATATTTGTAGTAGAAAGCTAAATTTTCACAAACAACTTGCTCAAAAAGCTTAGGAAGAGGCTAAGCCAAAACCGTCCTTAATTTTTACTTGCGACATATAGAATATATGGCAAGTATTGAATTCGTAAAAAAAAAAAATTTGAGATGATGATGAGATATGACATTACGATGATAGAGAAGTCGAAAAAAGTGGGTCCGGCGATTCCGTCCGTCTGTCTGTCGGGAAGTTTACAGGCACCTACAGCCTTAACCACTGGTCCGATTGACTTCAAACTTAAAAATTAGAGGTTTGAGCAAAAACTCATATCCCAGTTTTTTCATTTTTTTTTTAAGATCAAAATTTAGGGTAGCCACCATACGATTTTTATGGCAAAAAACCAAAACTGTTAATTTTCTCCAAAACGGCTCCTACGATTTTTTTTAAACTTCCTCGAATCTTATTTTTTTAAACACTCATATATTTTATGTAAAAAAAAATTTTTGTATTGCTCGAAAACGGTACCTCCCATAGAACCGTTTTTTTGTTATTAGATTTTCTCGAAAAATAAAAGTCTGATCAGCGTAATTTTTTTTCTGAAAGTACGCATATATTGCCTAAAAAATATTTTGTATTCAAAAAATTTTCAAAATTTTTTTTGGATTTTTAAAAAATATTTTTAAACTTTTTTTTCAAAATTGTGTATCTCAAAAACGGATCAATATTAAAAATCGAAACTTACTTATAAAATGTATATTTACATATTCTTAAATACTGCATACCCAAATTAATTTTAAGACATTTTCGAAAAATTTTATATATAAAAAATTAATTTAAAAAAAAACGGCTCCGACGATTTTCAAAAAAAAAATTCAATAAATCAAGTATAAGGTTTGAATTTGTTTGGCATTTAAATTTTTGGAATTAAATGTATTTACGAGGTACATTTTCAAATTTTAATTTTTTTTTTTAATTTGAAAAATCAACATAAAATTTGGAATACAGGAGCAAGTTCGTACGACCGAGTCGTGCACATTTTTTTTAAACAATTGGTGAAATACCATCGGGTCTTAGAGAAAAGTCTTCCTTAAGAGGGCACATACAATTGACAAGTTTACCGAAGCCAATAAGAACATTGTTGAAAGTTACTTGGGGACAGTTTCGCAGATACTGTTGATGAAAGACTGACACAAATTACTGAAGAAAGTATCACAGATTTCAGAATTACAGTTTGTTGTAATTGAAGTTTATAGGATTAACATCACATTTCATGCCAAATCACAAGAATTGACAAAACTTTTTGGGTCCTGTTTCAGTGGTTGCTTCTCATAGAACTGATATAATTTTTCCAAGCCTCGTTTTTATATTGCGAAGGTTTTTCAGTTTGTTAGTATGCCAAGAATGACTGGAGTTATAAGAGTTAAAGCTTTTTTTTTGGGTACTTTTTCATTAATGGAACTCATTTAAACAGAGTAAAGACTTGAGATTATTACGTCGATGTCATTTAAGAGCGGTTTATTTACAATACCGGAATTACTTTAACTATCTGAAAGCTGTTGAAAATTAGTTCTGCGTAAGTCACGTTTGTATGAACAGTCGTGAGAATTACTATTTTCGAGTAAACGACCTCTCAAGTAAAAAAAGAAATTTCAATGGCGGGTTTGACGAGGATACCTAATCAAGAAAGCGATTCATCGAGATCTTTATACAGCTTCAGCTGAAATAATATTGTCCAAAAATTGAAGTTCCATCGCAACAGGAACTTGAGAGGCTTCAATCCATGAAAATGAAAGATTTGAGTTTTGTAAGGAGTTTGACTCCATTTATCTTGCATTTAAAAAAAATGCTCTAAAGGTACATAACTTTTAGTTTTATTATCGAAATAAAATTCAGGGAATAGGGACTAAACTATACTTTTAACCACTGATGCAACGGATCCTCAAAAAGAATCAAATCCACTATAAAATCTTTTATTCAGCATTTAAGAATTCTTCACAAAGAAGTGTATACACCTACAGCAATATGCATCAAGAAAACGAAGAAAAAAATTCAGAAAATACGGAAATTCTTGAATACAATGCAAATAATGAAATTGTCCTGACTTTATTGCTATTTTGGGAAATTTTCTGAATATTTTTTCATCACTGTTAATAGAGACTATGAGATTTTATATTTTAAGATTGCATAAAAATGTGCAAATAAACGAGTCAGCAGTTTTTGCGATTTATTACGACGAATAGCTTTGGTGCAACAATTTTCGCTTACTGCATAGACTTTTGACATTCCTAGTTAGTTCTACTTTAAAACAAGAAGGAAGCATAAAGCTACTGGACTGTTGACCGAGGACGACAGAAAAATACCAACGGAGTATTTTATATTTATTTCAAGGCGGGAAGGAAACACTGAAAGAATGAGCCAACGCAACTGTGGAAATATCTTTCGGTCAGTGAAATGTCTCTCCAAGCAGCGCTAAATTCAACTACAATGGCGAAACCAACGATTTGGAATATTATAACGTGGTTAGTTGAAAGACCTCCAAGGACGAAGTAATAACAGAAATAAGAACAATCGTAATGTAAACCACTAAGCAATTAATATGATGAATTGATCTTGTCATGAAATGGTGGGATGTCCTTTAACTTTCGTTTAATAAAAACTTTGCACAAGACTTACCATACAGCCGTTCTCTTACATAAAGTAAGCCACCAATCAAAATCAACACCGTGACAATGTTTCCTTGTCGAACTACTAAGCCAAAGTCAAGCTCGGTCCATGTGTCCGACATAAGCTCCAAATTGACAATACTCCTTAAAACCGTCAAAGTTTATCCCATTTCTGAAATGTAACTCATGGGTCTGGTTCTCTGCTAAACGACAACTCTCGTCAACCAAAACCATTGAGCTCAGCCAGCAGCATCCAGCGTGATACCCCCAAAACCATATTCTCAATGTAATAACCGTAAACACCTATATTCAACATGCATTTCATATAAGAGCAAGAGGTGTCCTTGTGTCATCAAGAGGTACTTTGAGTTTGTAATGCTCGATATATGTATTCACTCTTGACAGCTATACCTACGCTCCAAAATGGAGAAAAGAATGTGCATAAAAGGCAACATAACGAGTGTATGTGTGTATAACGATTCTGGATTCTGGAACTGAACAACGGCATTGCAAGGGGGAGCGACAAGGACGAGTAAGGGGAACCATATATCTGCGAATATACAAATCCACAAGCGAATTTCATGAGAAAATGTCATTGGTGGTGTTACCAACGTTAACATTTATGCAATCAAATGTGTTGCTTGTCAAATTGTGCATTAATATAATTAACTTTATATTTGTGGTTAGAATGAGGAAGAGTGTGTGTGTTTCTGTGGGGTAATAAAATAAATTGAAGAGGGTTGAATTAGCTATGTGGGGAAGTGTGTACTGGAAAATTGTTTTGTCATTTGATGAATTTTGAATTAAAGGTCGCTTTTGCTCTTTGGTTTATGATGAAAATTTTATGAGAATAAATGAATGCTGTTTATGGGGGAAGGCAATGTTCATTACTTTTAATTGAAAATGTAAACGAAATTATTTTGACAGATGATGGTTGGTTTTGTGCTTCAAAAGACCAAAGGCGGAGATTAGAAGAACTTTAAAAACAAAAGATGAATTTTTAAATTGACATGAAATTTACTTTATTCGAAAGACAACTTTTCGGTATTACAATTTAATTATGATTATTTATTTATTTATTTATTTATTTATTTATTTCATCTACGAGCTTTAGGCTCCACAGATACAATCCAAATAAAATGCTTATACATAGTGACAATTTAACATCTGAGAGTAAAGAATTATATACTTAAAAATAAATAACATAAATCATTTTTGAATTTAGTTCTAGATAATGCAATATCAATATGGCCATCTATTTCATTGAATTCTCTAATAGACCTTGAAATTGGTTCATTCATACCATAATTTGTCCTATGTTTAGGTTGAAAAAGAAGGTGTCTTTCTCTCAGTCTCGTAGGTGCATAGATACAAATAAGAGATAATAAACTGGGACACTTTATATGATAACATAAAATATCTCGCACAAATACTATATCGTGAATAGTTCGCCGAGATTTAAGAGATTTCAGTCCCAGAAGACTTTCACGGGCTTGAGAATTTGGACGGAAGTTCCAACGCATTTTAGAGAACACATATTTGGTGAAACGATTCTGAATTGTCTGTATTCTGTCCGAAAACGTTTGTTGGCTGGGGTTCCAGATGACATCCGCATACTCGAATGAAGATCTTATTAATGTGGTATATAAAGATACAAGTGTGTAGGGATCAGAAAAATCAATACAATTTCTTTTAATGAACCCTAGCATTGAATTGGCTTTCGCAACTATTGTATCCATATGTGGAACGAATGAAAATTTACAGTCGAAGGAAACACCCAAATCTTTTACTTTTGCCGTTCTTTGCAGAGGGCAACTATCAAGAAAATACGCAAACTCATAAGTTGAAATTTTTTTTGTGACCGAGATAACAAAGCATTTCTTAACATTTAGCTTTAAGCAATTTTGCAGACACCAATGAGATAAATTATCAAGGTCAAGTTGCAGTTTATAGCAATCAGAATCGGAAGTCACCTCCAAGAATAATTTAAGATCGTCCGCGTATATGAGACATTTGCTGAATTTTATATAATCAACAATATCATCTATAAAAATTATAAATAATAGTGGGCCAAGATGACTACCCTGGGGAACTCCTGAAGTACACATGACTTCTCTTGAGGTAAGATGGTCTATTTTGACCTTTTGAATCCTACCAATTAAGAAAGACGAGAGCCATCTAAGAAGATTTGAATGTATTCCAAATCTTTCAAGCTTGCGAAGCAATATGTTGTGGCATACTGAGTCAAATGCTTTACTAAAGTCGGTATAGATAGCATCCACCTGACTTTGTTTTTCAATACAATCAACTACGAACGAAGAAAAACATGCTAAATTAGTGATCGTTGATCTGCCCGAAATAAAGCCATGTTGAGCCTCACACACATGTTCTTTAACGAAAAAATCGAGTTTACTCTTTACTAAACTCTCCAAAAGTTTAGGAATGGCGGACAACTTACAAATTCCTCTATAATTTTCAACATTATTTTTTGAACCGGACTTATAGATTGGGATGAGAAAAGAAGATTTCCATTCATCTAAAAACAGACCTGAAGACAAAGATAAGTTGAAAATCATGACCAATGGGAGACAGATAGAATTAGAGCATTTTTTTAAGAAAAGGGCAGGGATGCCATCAACACCAGCATTAGGATTTGGCTTAAGATCTTGCAAGCCTTTTAAAACATCGGGAAAATCTAATCACACCAAAAACATAAATGTAAAAAAAGAGCCAAGTTCTCCCGTACAAAAATTCTGCCTAACAAATCAGCCACGAAAAGTAATGAGATCTAAAAGAACGCCAAGTTCTAAGATTCAGCAAGTACTCGTAGGTGCATTGCAAATGTTTTAAGTGGACTTACACCGAATCAACTATTAGTTTTGAAAGTAACTTGTAAACTAATGTAAATTAGTTAATTTTTTTACTTAGCAAGTTTTCCAAACTTTTTTAATAGTAGGTTACTAAGAGAAAACCCGCCAAGTAAAAAAAATTAACTAATTTACATTAGTTTACAAGTTACTTTCAAAACTAATAGTTGATTCGGTGTAAGTCCACTTAAAACATTTGCAATGTACCTACGAGTACTTGCTGAATCTTAGAACTTGGCGTTCTTTTAGATCTCATTACTTTTCGTGGCTGATTTGTTAGGCAGAATTTTTGTACGGGAGAACTTGGCTCTTTTTTTACATTTATGTTTTTGGTGTGATATCATTACTTTTTGCAAAGATTTTTTTTTTTTTGATAAGCAGAAAAATCTAAAAATTAATTTTATTTCTTTATATTGACTGGCAGAATTGCTAGTTTGCCAAATTACAATATTCTACGATGATCAGAGGTGCCCCATATATTTTATAAAATTTATTTTTAAATGGGTGGGTACCACGCCCCTCAGTTGAAAATCATAAATTTCATATTTTATTTGTTCTATTGCACGATGTACTTGTATGCCAAATTTCTTGATTCTACTGCACTCCAAAGTGCTCCATATAATTTAAATTAATAATGTAAAAGTAGGCGGCTACCACGCCCCCTGATTGCAAATTTTCAAATTTTCGATTTTTTCCTTTGTATGTACCACATGACCTACCACTGTGCCAAATTTCAAGTTTCTAGGGCAACGGAAAGTGCTTCATATAATTTAAATTAATAATGTAAAAGTAGGCGGCTACCACGCCCCCTGATTGAAAATTTTCAAATTTTCGATTATTTCCTTTGTATGTACCACATGGCCTACCACTGTGCCAAATTTCAAGTTTCTAGGGCGACGGGAAGTGCTTCATATAATTTAAATTAATAATGTAAAAGTAGGCGGCTACCACGCCCCCTGACTAAAAAATTTCAAATTTTCGATTTTTTTCTTTGTATGTACTTCATTACCTATCATTGTGCTAAATTTCTTGATTCTACTGCACTCCAAAGTGTTCCATATAATTTAAATTAATAATTTAAAAGTAGGCGGCTACCACGCCCCCTGACTGAAAAATTTCAAATTTTCGATTTTTCCCTTTGTATGTACTTCATGACCTATCACTGTGCCAAATTTCAAGTTTCTAGGGCAACGGGAAGTGCTTCATATAATTTAAATTAATAATGTAAAAGTAGGCGGCTACCACGCCCCCTGATTGAAAATTTTCAAATTTTCGATTTTTTCCTTTGTATGTACCACATGACCTACCACTGTGCCAAATTTCAAGTTTCTAGGGCAACGGGAAGTGCTTCATAATCAGTGAGTGAGTCAGTGAGTGAGTGAGTCAGTCAGTTACGGTTTTCGTGATTTTTGGAACATTGTATCTTAGAAACTACTTATGCTAAATATCTGAAATTTACTGAGGTGCTTCTTCTTGACTAGCTTAACAAATGATGTGAGTTTGAAACTTTTGGCTTCTTTGGTATAGAAGTTAGAGGGGTGTGGAAAATGCCCTGAGTTGTTTCCTGTAAATAAGGGTGTAGTGCCAAAGTTGCTAGAGAACTTGGCTGGGCACTACCGTGCCCCTTGATTGTATTGAACCGATATCAACTTTAGGGACACATTCATTTAAAAAAACAGGGTTTCCCTCTGACATTGAATAAACCGATTCAAAAAATTGAGCAAATAGCTCAAGAGTTTTATTAATGTCCGTAGATTCATCCCCTTTGAAATTCATTGAGGATGGAATCCCAGGCGATTTCCGTTTAGAATTAATAAAATTCCAGAATTGTTTTGGGTCGCTCTTTAAATTAAACTCCATATTCGAGATATAATTTTTGTGCAAGAATTTGCTTAGAACAATGAATTCCTTACGTCGTTTACAAAATTTTAATTTATCATCTAACGTGTTTGACTTTTTATACGTAGCGAACGATTTGTTTTTTAAGTTTTTTAGATGAATCAACCTTTTGTTGTACCAAGGCGGCTTAGAAACATTCTTTTTCAACCTACAAGGTACAAATAAATTAAACGCAGTATTCAAGATACCAGCGAAACGACTTAGCATATTCCTTAAATCAAGATTTAAAAATTCTGTTTTCCAGTCAACAACTCCAAGATAATTGTCGAGCTCAATGAAATTTGCCTTTAAGAAGTTAAATGAATTCGAATTGTTATTATTGAGTTTTAAATAGCTATATAATTGAATTTCGATACATAATTCTTTATATGATGGATCGAATTATTTAACAAATTATGAGGAACAATATCAGTGATTGAAACTTTAAATTCATCTTTTGAAATAAATACGAGATCTAGGATTTTGTTTAAATCATTAACAATATTATTAATTTGGTATAAATTCAAAGCAAATAAATGATCAATAAAACTTAATTCGTAATCTCTTTTTAAATTACATGGAATGAGCAAATTTTCAGTAAGGGAATAAGACCAGTTAATATCAGGTAAATTGAAATCGCCAATTACAAAAATTTTATGCAAATTATTGTTTAAATTATCAACGAAATCAATGTTAGCTAGATGTTTTTCATAAAGATCAATATTACTTTTTGGCGGTATATAACTTATGATAACATACAATAAAGTACCTGGGCTGAGACTAATGGAAACACATATTTGTTCAATATCGATGATAGGTAGTGTAACAAAATTACATGACAAGCAGGAGTGAACAGCAACTAGTATTCCACCT
Organism: Sphaerophoria taeniata; assembly: GCA_943590905.1. Taxonomy (NCBI): domain Eukaryota; kingdom Metazoa; phylum Arthropoda; class Insecta; order Diptera; family Syrphidae; genus Sphaerophoria; species Sphaerophoria taeniata. The sequence continues at coordinate 46,061,336 of OX016540.1, read as the reverse complement.
CCACGTTCGTCAGCAGAAACACAACGATCTCTTCGAAAGACCATGTACGAGTTTCCATCAAAAATTTCAGGGTCAGTAATTCCACTCCATAGCCAAGTTTCGACAATAATTATTATATCGTAGTCGACATTAGACGTAGCAATGTAAAGAGCAGGAATTTTGGTTCGTATTCCACTGGCATTGTGGTAGTACACTTTTAAGCAATCGAACTTTGATGGAGAAACCTGGAAGTTGTTGATTCCTCCATCTTTGGTACGTTTTTTGGAATGTAGTCGAATTTACGGATTTTAATTCCATACGGCCAGAAAGAAGTATCAAAGTATTATTGGTAAGTATATGACCGATACGGCTGGTTCGGATGAAGTCGGCAATAATGCGGCCAATGTTGTCCTGCAAATGGTCAATCGTTTCGGGCTTATCGGTTCCGGCCAGAATATATTCAAGCGGCGTGCATTAAATCGCCCGTGGCACGAGCTGTTTTGCAAGCTGTGCCGTCTTGTTAAAGTCACAGCTACTGCACAGCATGGTTGATCATTTGATGGACGAAAGAGTGAGTTATCATTACTCAATAGCGGTTACCATTGACTGTCACGTTCGATATAGATATACTGACCAATCATATCATCAACCCTTGGAGCACACCAAATAGTCAGTTTATAAGTACGGCAGTTTTGTTAACTGAAGCATCCACCCAACAAAAAGTGAGCTCCAGCGTTAAACAAAATTCTCTTACAAAATTGAGATCAATGGCAATCTTTTTTCTTATTGTTGCTAGGTGGTCCTTTGGTTTCTACTTAATAACTTACTAAACCGGTTTCTAATCCATGTACCATGTTCGATCTAAGCCTGAGACAAAACAATTTTCCATCGGGAACGATCCCTTGCATGCATTCTGCAGTCATCAAAACCAAACGCTCTGGCATCTGGTCGTCTCTAACCTAAGGGCTGCGAAAAGAAGACTATCTGCGCCGGAGCGTTGTCGTCGATTAACTTGTCTTTTCTTGGCTATCTGAACTTCATCCAAATCTTGGTACAGCTGGTACCAGTGGACAGATGTTAGTTTGTTTGTTGATAGCATATACTTTTTTGTCTCCTCATTCACTTCAAGACCATCGAGATTCGCCTGTTCTTCAATCGCTGTGAAGGCTTAAAGCACAGCTTTTTTGGATCGACCAATGATGTCCATGTCGTCCTAGGAGGAGGTGGATTTGTTGAAGATAGTGTTTTCCCTGCTTATACCTGCGCACATATTGTATGCAACATTCAGCAGGGATATGCCTCGGTAGTTTTTGCATGACATAATATGTCATATCATATTATGATCGCCTTTTTTGAAGTTGGGGCATATGGAGCTTATAGACCAGTCAGTAGACATGCGTTCTTCCTTCCATACTTTGTTGATAACCTGGTGCATATGCGGTTCATCAAAATACCTCCTCCTTATTCAAAAAGTCCCGTAGGCATGCGCCATAGTCGTAGCTAGGATTTTGTTTCAGGGGGGGGTTAAGATAAAAAGGAAACATATGTATCAAATTTATCACATTTTTTCAATTCGCCGAAGCCAATTCATTTGTTCACTCAGGCCTTGGACGGATATGAGTCTCAAAGATAAGGGCCAGATCAGACGGGGAGAAAAATTTCTTGCACTGTCTTCAGAAACCCAAACATTTTGCGGCATTTTTGGCGACATCGCATATGCGCTCGTTCCACAAGAGGTGGTCAGTGAGGCACATACCGATAATCTCGAGATGTTCGGTCTCATTGTTGCAAGTGCCACTCATACACAGTGGCAGGGGAGATATATCTCGCAAGACACAAGACAGCATTGAGTTTTCGAAGCATTAAATTCTACGCGATTTTGTATTCTCCATTGTACAATGCTGTTGAAGTCAGTGTTTAATGAGCTTATCATATTTTGCCATTGCAATTCCACATCCGAAGACGAGGGATGTGAGTCTGGAAATGAATAAGAAAAGCTAAGGGTACTATCGTCAGCGAAACAATTGATTGGATTAGAAGTTACAGACAAGAGATCATTTATAAAAATGAGAATGAGGATCGGAGACAAAACGGAGCCCTGGGGTATACCAGCATTTATATTGTGGGTTTAAGACTTGAATCCATCCAATACAACTTGTAGTAAACGCATAGCTGGGCACCGTTAATCAAAAAGTTAACTTCGTTAATCGCTAATCCGTTAATTAAAAATTTAACTTCGTTAACAGTTAAAACGTTAATTTTTAGAAAAATTAACGCAAGTTAACGTTAATCGTTAATCCGTTAACACGCCATAAAAATTTTATTTTCTAATAAAAATTGGAAGTTGGAAACAAGAAAAGACAAGTAATTTTTTTTTAATATAGTAAATTATATTTTATAACAGTTTAAGTGTTATAGCAACAATTTATTCAGTCATGTATATAAATGTGATTGTTCCCCTTCATGAACATCAGCATGTTGAAATTCTCGTCGGAAAGCGAGGGTCTTTTCGGCTGAAGTATATCCTTGCCCGTGGAGAAGAGACGTTCAACAGCAGCGCTTGAGGGTATGGCAGTATTGTATTGGATAAACAGATATGCCAATACTTGTCCCTCGAGGAATGCCGCTTCATTTAACGAGTCAATTGACTTCAAATCTAGCCACGTTTTTACATGACTTTGAGCTTTTTCTGAAGATTGAGAGTAACAGAGTTGAAAAAGTCATCCTCATCGTCATCATCGTCGTTGTTACTCGCGTTGCTGCCTCCGCCATTTACACTCTCTACGTCCTTTGATATTTCGATAGCTTCTTCTTGTAGCTTCTTCTACCTTTTTTTCAGTCCTGTGAAGTTAGCAAAATGATTGTTGAAAATTTAATAAAAAATGAGAGTTCCCGGTAGCAAACCAAGAGTTCTACAGTTCCTCATACTTTTTTTAAATAGTTCTGGCGAATTAAGGCTAAAATTCGAAAAAAAAAGTTTTTTGGGCTAACTTCACGCAGCAAGGACTTTTTTCAGAAAATGAGTTCTGATGATGTATTTCAACTTAAAATCAAGAGTTCTAGAGTTCCTGATGACTTTTAGAAAGAGTTCTGCAAAATTGGAAAAGATAGGGTTACCTTAGGTTCCTATTGAGTTAGAGCAAAATTTTGAAAAATCCAAAAAATCAAAATAGAGGAGTTCTGATTAGAGTTCCCGGTAGACAATGAATAGTTCTAAACATTTTATTAATAACTTTTTTTTCTAAAACTAATAATTCAAGAGTTCTCGCAAATTAAGGTGCCCATCGACTTAGAGCAAAATTTTGAAAAATCCAAAAAAATCAAAATAGAGGAGTTCTGATTAGAGTTCCCGGTAGACAATGAATAGTTCTAAACATTTTATTAATAACTTTTTTTTTCTAAAACTAATAATTCAAGAGTTCTCGCAAATTAAGGTGCCCATCGACTTAGAGCAAAATTTTGAAAAATCCAAAAAAATCAAAATAGAGGAGTTCTGATTAGAGTTCCCGGTAGACAATGAATAGTTCTAAACATTTTATTAATAACTTTTTTTTCTAAAACTAATAATTCAAGAGTTCTCGCAAATTAAGGTGCCCATCGACTTAGAGCAAAATTTTGAAAAATCCAAAAAAATCAAAATAGAGGAGTTCTGATTAGAGTTCCCGGTAGACAATGAATAGTTCTAAACATTTTATGAATAACTTTTTTTTTCTAAAACTAATAATTCAAGAGTTCTCGCAAATTAAGGTGCCCATCGACTTAGAGCAAAATTTTGAAAAATCCAAAAAAATCAAAATAGAGGAGTTCTGATTAGAGTTCCCGGTAGACAATGAATAGTTCTAAACATTTTATTAATAACTTTTTTTTCTAAAACTAATAATTCAAGAGTTCTCGCAAATTAAGGTGCCCATCGACTTAGAGCAAAATTTTGAAAAATCAAAAAAAAATCAAAATAGAGGAGTTCTGATTAGAGTTCCCGGTAGACAATGAATAGTTCTAAACATTTTATTAATAACTTTTTTTTCTAAAACTAATAATTCAAGAGTTCTCGCAAATTAAGGTGCCCATCGACTTAGAGCAAAATTTTGAAAAATCCAAAAAAATCAAAATAGAGGAGTTCTGATTAGAGTTCCCGGTAGACAATGAATAGTTCTAAACATTTTATTAATAACTTTTTTTTTCTAAAACTAATAATTCAAGAGTTCTCGCAAATTAAGGTGCCCATCGACTTAGAGCAAAATTTTGAAAAATCCAAAAAAATCAAAATAGAGGAGTTCTGATTAGAGTTCCCGGTAGACAATGAATAGTTCTAAACATTTTATTAATAACTTTTTTTTCTAAAACTAATAATTCAAGAGTTCTCGCAAATTAAGGTGCCCATCGACTTAGAGCAAAATTTTGAAAAATCCAAAAAAATCAAAATAGAGGAGTTCTGATTAGAGTTCCCGGTAGACAATGAATAGTTCTAAACATTTTATGAATAACTTTTTTTTTCTAAAACTAATAATTCAAGAGTTCTCGCAAATTAAGGTGCCCATCGACTTAGAGCAAAATTTTGAAAAATCCAAAAAAATCAAAATAGAGGAGTTCTGATTAGAGTTCCCGGTAGACAATGAATAGTTCTAAACATTTTATTAATAACTTTTTTTTCTAAAACTAATAATTCAAGAGTTCTCGCAAATTAAGGTGCCCATCGACTTAGAGCAAAATTTTGAAAAATCAAAAAAAAATCAAAATAGAGGAGTTCTGATTAGAGTACCCGGTAGACAATGAATAGTTCTAAACATTTTATCAATAACTTTTTTTTCTAAAACTAATAATTCAAGAGTTCTCGCAAATTAAGGTGCCCATCGACTTGGAGCAAAATTTTGAAAAATCCAAAAAAATCGAAATAGAGGAGTTCTGATTAGAGTACCCGGTAGACAATGAATAGTTCTAAACATTTTATTAATAACTTTTATTTCTAAAACTAATAATTCAAGATTCGCAAATTAAGGTGCCCATCGACTTGGAGCAAAATTTTGAAAAATCCAAAAAAATCAAAATAGAGGAGTTCTGATTAGAGTTCCCGGTAGACAATGAATAGTTCTAAACATTTTATTAATTACTTTTTTTTCTAAAACTAATAATTCAAGAGTTCTCGCAAATTAAGGTGCCCATCGACTTGGAGCAAAATTTTGAAAAATCCAAAAAAATCGAAATAGAGGAGTTCTGATTAGAGTACCCGGTAGACAATGAATAGTTCTAAACATTTTAATAATAACTTTTTATTTCTAAAACTAATAATTCAAGAGTTCTCGAATATTAAGGTGCCCATCGACTTGATGTCCTCTATTTTGATTTTTTTTGGATTTTTCAAAATTTTGCTCTAAGTCGATGGGCACCTTAATTTGCGAGAACTCTTGAATTATTAGTTTTAGAAAAAAAAAATTATTAATAAAATGTTTAGAACTATTCATTGTCTACCGGGAACTCTAATCAGAACTCCTCTATTTTGATTTTTTTTGGATTTTTCAAAATTTTGCTCTAAGTCGATGGGCACCTTAATTTGCGAGAACTCTTGAATTATTAGTTTTAGAAAAAAAAGTTATTCATAAAATGTTTAGAACTATTCATTGTCTACCGGGAACTCTAATCAGAACTCCTCTATTTTGATTTTTTTGGATTTTTCAAAATTTTGCTCTAAGTCGATGGGCACCTTAATTTGCGAGAACTCTTGAATTATTAGTTTTAGAAAAAAAAGTTATTAATAAAATGTTTAGAACTATTCATTGTCTACCGGGAACTCTAATCAGAACTCCTCTATTTTGATTTTTTTTTGGATTTTTCAAAATTTTGCTCTAAGTCGATGGGCACCTTAATTTGCGAGAACTCTTGAATTATTAGTTTTAGAAAAAAAAAGTTATTAATAAAATGTTTAGAACTATTCATTGTCTACCGGGAACTCTAATCAGAACTCCTCTATTTTGATTTTTTTGGATTTTTCAAAATTTTGCTCTAAGTCGATGGGCACCTTAATTTGCGAGAACTCTTGAATTATTAGTTTTAGAAAAAAAAGTTATTAATAAAATGTTTAGAACTATTCATTGTCTACCGGGAACTCTAATCAGAACTCCTCTATTTTGATTTTTTTTTGGATTTTTCAAAATTTTGCTCTAAGTCGATGGGCACCTTAATTTGCGAGAACTCTTGAATTATTAGTTTTAGAAAAAAAAGTTATTAATAAAATGTTTAGAACTATTCATTGTCTACCGGGAACTCTAATCAGAACTCCTCTATTTTGATTTTTTTGGATTTTTCAAAATTTTGCTCTAACTCAATAGGAACCTAAGGTAACCCTATCTTTTCCAATTTTGCAGAACTCTTTCTAAAAGTCATCAGGAACTCTAGAACTCTTGATTTTAAGTTGAAATACATCATCAGAACTCATTTTCTGAAAAAAGTCCTTGCTGCGTGAAGTTAGCCCAAAAAACTTTTTTTTCGAATTTTAGCCTTAATTCGCCAGAACTATTTAAAAAAAGTATGAGGAACTCTAGAACTCTTGGTTTGCTACCGGGAACTCTCATTTTTTATTAAATTTTCAACAATCATTTTGCTAACTTCACAGGACTCTTTTTTTCCATGCATTTCATGCATTTTTTCACTGCATCTACACGACTCTTATCATATTTCTGCAACCATATCAACTGAAACTTAGGGTGAAAAGCCGCAGCAAGTTGGCACTGTTCATCGTCCATAAGTGGTCCAAACCTTCTCTCTATGCCGTTTAATAACGCATTGAGTCAATGTTGTTGAATTGACTAAAGCTGTGCAATTTATGAGGCCTTTAGACTTCATATTTTTTAATTTTAAGACCGTTGCTGAAATGGTCGGTAGCAGTGACCCAAGGTACACTCGACACTCTCTGAGCACGCGCTAAGGAATAAAACAAACATTGTCGTATCGTCGTATTATATTAACATACGATTAGTATGGCAGTTTTCAAGCTCACAGCCGCTGGAAAAAAGTGGTATTTCAATAACAGCAATAATAACGGCATCCGGAATAATAGAGGCATTTCAAATTTCACTAGGGACCGAACATCGCCGGCACGGCGCCGCACATTTCGACTAGCTCATGATTCGTATAAGAATTGTTGTTTTTTCGCGAAGCCGCGGCCGGCGGTGCACACGGTGAAAACGCTCGGCAATGAATTGAATTTGCGAAATTATATTCTGTATACCTATAGCGCAAAAAAAAAAGAAAAAGACAGGCAGCGAAATAGACAAGTTGCGTGCCGTTGTGTTTCCTGAAGGGTGTTGACTAATTTTTTATAAGTTATATTTTGAATGTGTATCTGTATGGTATTTTTGTGTTCGATTAACGATTAACGGAAAATTTGGAAAATTTAACGATCGTTAACATTTTTTTGAAGTTAACTGAAAAGTTAATCCGTTAATGGGAATTTTAACTTCGTTAATTAACGATTAACGGATTAACGAAAAAAATGCCCGTTAATGCCCAGCTATGAGTAAACGGTTCGAAAGAAAGTTTCTAATCTAACGAAGAATGGATTCACCGATATCGAAAGATTTGTTCCACTGTTTGGTGAGATAAAACATCACATCGCCAGTAGACCTGTTTCTGTACTGCCGGTCATTCAGAAGCTTTCGGTCTTCGAGATAATTCTTGATTTGATAGTTTATCAGCGTTTCCATGACCTTACAAGAAAGAGACGTAAGTGGATTTGGCCGGACAAATGCTGTTTTCCAACTGCTCGAAACGAGCCCATAAGTAAGATAGACGGAAAAGCTTACGCAAGGGTTTTGAAAGCGTGTAAGAACATCTTTTTAGATTAATAGCAGGTATACCATCCGAATCAGCAGATTAATGTATTAATGGGGGAATCATGACACTCTCTAGCAGCATATTTTTTACAAAAGACCAAAAATTCTTACTGCCTTTTGGACATTGCAGTATTTTTTGCCTTAATTTTTGGTCATGTACCGACTTATGTAAAAGAAATATGGTTATCTCTGCTTGCAGGTAACTAGATGGCGAGAGTAGTAAATGATATCTTGAAAATACCAAACCAAATAAATATAAAAAGGTTTGTGGAAGAAAATAGAAAAATACCCTTAAGCTTGAATGGAAAAGTTATAAATTCAGTGTTAGCAAGACAAAAAAAATATCATTTAGAACCGATTTTTTCAATCATCGAACAAAAATAAAAATAACAAACTGGCAAATAAACTTATTTGAGTATTCATCGGTTCGAATAAATAAGAGCGTTTTTCGTCAGATAAAGTCTATCTGACGATTGAAAAATTGAATATTTTGTTATTTGTCGAATAAACACTATCTGCTTGTTTATCTGACGATTGAAAAATCGGCTCTCAGTTATTAATCAATAGTTATTTGATTATTTCGGGGAGGGTTAAACCCCGCAACCCTCCCCCTAAATACGGCTATGGGCATGCCTTCCGACACGGCGGACTTGTTATTTTTTTACTTTTCGGATGGCTTTTTCTACCTCTTCTGTGCTGGACCTGGGACTGGGTCTTCATTGACTAGCTCATCATCAAGCGCGCTGCAACAATTCCCCTCTTCAGTAACTTGGTTTCCTTCACTGTTTCGAAGAGTGTGTGTCCCGGTATGGAACCAGAAGCTAAATATTCGACCTTTAAAAGATTGTGGCATCCACAAACGTACATTCTCTGCCTCTCCATCATTCATTCATTATCATACCACGGGTTCTTTTCCAGGGGTGGTTGGTAACCTTTTATTAATCCGCGATACTGGTTGAACAGCATGTTGGGGTCTGTGACATTTTGGAGTACAGCGGTGGCGCTCACTGTAGGAATTCTTCGGGGTTCTAAGGCAACCGATATTGAACTTCTTTCCTTCGGCAGCACGTATTTCTTTTCGTTTTATCATCGAACTCTAAACTTTTCAATACCAGAAAATGATCAGAGTCGACATTTGCTCCTCGGAAAGTGTGGAAGATAAGTGCTACTTATCGCCCTATTACAAGCAGCAGCAAAGTTGATATGTCGGGAGCTGTTTTCTGTTGTAACTTCGTGGAGATTGTGTGCTTTCCTACTTATCCAATTTTTTCACTGAAGTCTCCAACTACAAATTTGACGTCGTATTCTGGACAGGTTCCGTACTTTCTAAAAATCTTCCTTGCTAGGGTAGAGGTGAGTGCATACAATATTAAACTGATGTTTAGTAGTGTGGCCTGGCTTTAAATCTATTATCTGACCTTAGCCGCATCCAAATGTGTGGATTCTTGGGTGACAGTTGTGATAAATGGCCTAATTTTTCCTATTCGTTTTTCCTGATACTATCCATCGAATTTCCTGGATCGCAGTAATGTCTGCATTATACTGCGAGAAAACAGATTCTAGTTTTTGAGTAGCACCGATTCTAGTTTTTGAGTAGCACCTGAATTGCAAACTCTCAGTTTGTAATCCATTGTCGTTCAGGGTCTGGTTAACGCTTGCATCTCTTTCAGAGCTCAAACCTCCAAAAAGGGTAGTTCTTTTAATTCTTCAAATGCCAAACCAAATTAAAAATAAATCACTTCGATTAATATGAAAAACTAGCAGTACCCTGCCACACTTCGCAGTGCCTTCACTTTTTTACGCTGCTACCACACTACCCGCTACCCTCCTACCCTCCAGAGCTACCTGCTACTCGCTAAACCTCTGCCCCACTACCCGCTTCCCGCTACCTACTACTTCAACACACTAACCGCTACCCCTTTACCACGCTACCCGCTACTCACACCCGTTACCCCATCACCACGCTATACTCTACCCGCTACCTACTTAGCCGCTACTCCACTACCCGCTTCCAACGCCCATTATATCTCAAGAACAATAAATCTAAAAAAGAAAATATATCGACTGCGAAAAATGTCAAGTGTACGTTTTTTTGTCGATGGAAAACAATATTTGACGAGTTGCTACTCGGTTTGCATAACAACCAACTCGAGTTAACTTGGTTTACAAAATTTACGTTGCGGCAGATCATTAATTAACTTAATTCGTAAGATCTTTCGGGCAATACTAATAGATCTCATGTTAACTAAGTCTCTTTTTCCTTGGCCCCTATTTCAACGCCTTTTCTTTGGGCGTGATGCAGCGATTTCGGTCAAACTATAGTACGAGATATTTCCATTTAGGGGCGCCAGTGAGATGCTTGCCTATGGCGCCCTCAACCCTTAATCCGCCACTGGACAGCACCACTAATAAAGGAGTCTGATGATCGGCTTGGCACCCGTGAAATAGCTATAAATCCAGCTAAACAAAGGAATTGACGGAAAAAGCCATTGGTGGAAGCACCTCTAAATCGCTATCGTTGTTCAAACAACATAAGTAAATCACTTGATAGCTGACAAAATAATGGCTGCCAAGCTGCACCTAGAGAGTAGAAAAATAATTTGCCAATTGAAGATGTATATAAAACCTTTGAATGCATACACAGAAAGAAACAAGTTTGAACGGTAATGTTCTTTTCACCGGAAAAAACTCTTTAAATAATTTTGAAGATCTCTATTCCGACCATAAACTCAAAGAGCTGTTGATTGCCCCTTAAAAAAAATGACTTATCATTTGTCAACACCCTCGTATGGTGTGCAAGTGTATACACGTCTTCTTATCAGGAAGTTTGCAATAGCTTTATTAATTCGGTAAAGGATGTGGGTCATGTGGAAACGATTTGGTCTCTTTTTTATTTTTTTGTCTTATTTTCTCATATTTTCCTCATTCTTTGACATTTTTCACAAGAAAATCAACCATTCCAGAACTCTTTCCTTTTTTGTGTGTGTCCAGAGATTTTTGTGAGGTTATTTTTCCGTTTTATCTTTGATAAAGTTTTCCTGAATGCCGTCATATAAGAAGAGACCAGCTGCAAGGGCAAACTAAAAAATAGGAAAATGAAAAACTCACTGAAGTAGAAGATGGGGATTTTGACACAACCAACAAAAAAAAAGGAAATTCACAAAAAACAACCGACTTGGACAGGCTTGATTGTGTGATTTATGCTTTGTTGGCTGGGTTACTTCTTTTTTTTTCTGTCCTCTTCTCTGTCTTCGGTAAAGGAGGTTTACCTTTTTCAAAAAACGACTTTTCTGTTGATTATCACGAAATCAAAGGAAGGAAAATTATTGTTGTTCTCCTTTTTCTGATTTCTCGTCTTGCTGGGAAATTTGGAACAAAAAATGAGTAAGGGTGGCCGTTTTGCCTTTTGAAAGTGTTCAAGGTCAATCATAATGGAAGTCAGTATCTGCATCTGCTGACATATAAAATGTATTGAGGAACCAACATGTCTCTATACATTTTGATGTCTGATAAGCAACCCATATTTAATGTGAATTATTTATAGATTCTGAAAGGTCCTTTTACCCACAGACATTCTCAGAAATACATGATTTGGTCGTTGGAACTTGCTCGTGATGTACCTATAACTCGATCATACGAAGCTGAAAAATTGAAAATAACATTTTTACTTGCAACAAAAGGGGTGTGCCATTTCCTGTGTCGGTACTAAAACATCGAATAACTTTGGTATGAATGAACTGATTTACATGGAAATGATGTGTTTCAAAAAGCAAATTCTGTGAAATTTTAACAAACACATCATTTTTTTTGTTTTAATTCATCGATTGTTTTGGCTTTCAAAGCAGAACTAAATTTCGTAGTTGAAAATCTTGAGAATACATTTTGTTCAAATAAATCTTTAAGTAAGACCTACCTAGTTACCATTATAAAATTTGAATCACTCCCACCTTGTCCTCTTAACCGCATTGTAAGTTACTCTAAGTACATTTTTTTATCGATACTTTAGCATCCTTCTCGTGCTCATAAATTGTCTTTTTCTCCTCCTCAAGAATCTAGGATACCAAATAACATATATTTTTGCTCTTATACCTTCCATCCTCCCTGACTTGCCTTTTGCTTCTTCATATAGTGTGACTTCGACTGGTTTTGTGGGTCTTTGAAGGATGTAAGTATAGCTTTCACTATAAATATAAGAAGTAAAGAATCCCTGTTCCGTTTTCATTTTGCCGATAATGATTCACTTTATATTGGGAAGTTTAACGTTTATCACGTTTCACGGCGAACCACATAAAATCACAAAATATGCATCCAACCACCATTAACCAACCACCCGACCCCATAACGCGGGATGTGGTACCATCTGCTTCTTTATGCTCTTCCTCGTGCAATGAAAATGTGGGGTTCACCCTTGGTGTATATGTATAATATGTACATATGTTTCTAAAAAAAAAAAAAAAAACCAAACCCAATCGATGTCGGCGAGTGGTGCTGGCAGCCGGAGGTCATTGGGTTCGTGTTAAAAGAGCTGTGACCGAGTGCAAGCCGGGCAGGTTCAGCATAGCATCAGCATTAACAATCGGTGTTTCGTGCCGGAAACAGTTAAATGCGCGAGACACATGCTATTCGGCCGAACGAACACACATCACCTTCACCTACACCTACACCGCTATCGAATTTGGTTTCTTTTCGCACCGAAATGTTGCAATTGATTCACGAATACCGATGGAATTTTTACTCCACCAATTTTTTTACTCTTCTTTAAAATCGTGTGATCTGAATTTTCACTTTTCCGAGAGTGTTTTTTGTCTCCTTGTGATGTTGGTGAAATTAAGTTCTTTTTTTTGTAGGTATGTCGTTTACTTAAAGCACGTACTGTTATCGATAGGATTTTTACAGGACGTTGCATTGCATTGGTATATCATTATGGAAATGTACATTTTTCATAGATGTGTACAAAAAAAGAAAAAGAAGGACAACGAAATTGAATGAAATTTTAAGTGGGTCTTTGGTAAATGAGAATCAAAGCAGGACGTGACAGCAATAACTGCTCGTGTGAATTAAATACGATTTGGCGATTCATCCATCAGTTATGAGGTAATGACGGTTTTTTGTTTTTTAAGAACAAACATGAAAGGAAATCAATAATTTGGAGACTCTGGAGGAATTTCAAATTTACAAGGAAATGAAGGTCCTTAGGTGAGATAAAGGCGTTATTCGAAAAACTGACTTACCTACAGAGCCTAATAAAGTTTTAGCTGGGCCAATATCAATATTAAGAAGTTCCTGGCCTCCAAGCACTTGATATCCCGACCAAACTTTACCCAACGATTTATTAAAAAAAAACGACATACAAACTCTTTTTCCTTTTTTTTTTAAATAAAAACCCTCTTGTGAAAATTAAAGTGAATTTGTCTGCTTAGAAATTTTACACAAGCCCTCTTCAATCAGGAATTTGTTGATTGTACACAAGTTGTAGACATTTATTTTATTTAAGCTTTAAAATGACAAAGTGGAGCTAAAATGAAAATTTGCTTGGCTGGCAAAGCAGCGATAGTGGGGGATGCTAGTTTTAGTTTTTTTGCTTTTTTAAGTATTCTTAGATAAATTAGATTAAAGCAATCCCATTGCTTTGTTTTTTTATGCATGGGCGAATGAATTTTGTAAATAATTTGTGTGTTTGTGTATTTTTCGCAAGTTTTTTACCGTTTAAGCCAACGAACATCAATTAGTTTTATATCTGTACACTAGCTGACCCGACAAACGTTGTTTTGGCCATACAAATTATGTCTAGAATATGATTGTGACTGTATGATTTGAATTGAGGTCGTAGATATTTCACATCTTGTGTATCTTCGCCGCAAATAAAATAGATTTGCAAAAATGTGTGCTCTTCGTTTGGCAAAATATTCGACATCGGGCTCAATAGTCGAATGCTAGACGTAGGGATGCGGAACTTGGTTTGGCTTTTTTTAACGATACGTTCATATCGTTCAATGTGTCCAAAGCGTTCAGCACTTCCAACCAGAGATGATATAAGATGATATACTTAATTAATCTTTACTTCCAACTCTTGGACGAGTGCTCAAGACTTCCAACGCTTTCAACTTGTCAAACAGGCAAAACTAAGAAAATCACGCCTACTTCATGTCACGATCTTAATAGCTTAAACAACACATATCTTTTCAGTCTATACTCCGGTTTGGTTTCCAACTTCAGTAGAAATATCAAAAGTTTACAGGGTAAGCTAGTTTTCGTTTTTTTTGTTTGACATTTAGAATGTAACCTATTTATTAAACTAAAGAAGACAAGCATTATAACCAAATTCCTCAGTAAACCGAACTAATCTTCAATCTCTCTGCATTAAAACCTCAAACTCAAATAACCAACTCAACGTACCTAGTTGCAAACGTTTGAGACATTTACATTTCCAAAAATAGATCACTTTAATGCGACCACAAATATCAAATCCATGCTGTTAACAGATGTCCTTTTCTATTTTATAGCTTTACAGCTTCGATTCTACGAACCGAGAATAAAACCGGTATTACCTCTTATTTCCCTGATGATATCCCTGTACTAACACTGATAAATTTTTTATTGAATACCAACAAAAGGATTATGAGCATAGTGATGATGGTTTTTGCCAAAAATGTCCTTACTCTGGGCGAAGGGAGATAATGACACAATTTAAACCCAATTCAAAATCCTTTTAAAACATCTAAAATAGCTTCATTCCAGCTTTGACATTAGAAATTTCTGAGCAGACCATGCCTGATCGCATATGTACCGCTCCCCACTCAAAATCGACACATAAATTTATATTCGAAAGGATAAAAAAAGGACTTTAACCATCAAAGGCGACCTTTGCTCTCAAAAAATAAAAATATGTATATATATGTATATGACACAGAAGACCAGAAGTGCCACTTCAACGAAATGAAAACGAAAACATTGTCAAAAATATACAAACGGCCATACTAGATATTATATTCAACCAACACAATCTCATCCGCAAAAATGTTGTTATTGCAAAAAAAAGGACATTTTGTTCTGAGCGATTTTTTGCTTGCTTCTTTTCTTCTTTTCGTCATCATCAGTCTATCTATCGACAAGAAACAAAAACAAAAAAATACTCATCCGCTTCCTTCTATACGGGACGCTCACGCTGCTATCGACGACGATGGCCCACGACAGTCAGTCCACCCACGATTGTGTTCTTAATCAATCTGAAATAAAAGCTTCATTAAAGCTTTTGTACTACAAAAACAATTGTTCGTGGAGGACTAGTACTAGTACATAAAAAAGGACAAACCAAAAAACCGGAGAGCACAAAACAAACTAAGTGTGAAACAGCTCTGAGAACTTTTTTTTTTCTTTCTTTTTCTATATCATAATTTTCATTCTCTTGGCTTGTAACGTCGCGTTGTTTCGTCGTCGTGGTCGTCTTTGTCGTTTGTATCCCCATTGTCCTCTTTTCGGTCGCCCAGCTGTGGCAAAGTGAAAGATGGCAAAAGAAAAATCCTTTTTCAAAGGCAAAAAATATCCTTTTTCATGCTAAGACGACAAACGACGACGACCCACTAATGGCAAAGACTGAGAAGTACGATAAAAAAATCCAGAAATTAGAAAGCCCCAACTAAGGCTTTTTTTATTTTGTAGAAAAAAAAGGACACTAACTATCACCAACACTGCCAAGTACCGCCAAGCCGTCCATCCAACTTGACTTCGTCCGGTTCGTCCGTTTATTCGGTCTCTCCTTCAGCATTCCACTTTACAATGCGAGATTGTGAGGACGAAAAGATGTAACAGCAAAAAGTTAACCACAAAAAGGATAACAGTTCCTTCATATTTAACTTCAAGTCCAGCTGAAGCAGACTCCTCGTCCTCCGAATCTCCATTTTCACCACCCGCTCAGCCGCCCGATTCAAAATCATCATCGTCGTCATGTCGTTCTCTCGGAATGACAGTGTCTCTTTGCTCTCTCATTTGTTTTTTTACATTCTCGACTCGATATTTCGTTTTTCTTCCTTCTTTTTCTTTTTGTAATTTTATTTTTCTGTAGAGAAAGGAACACGAAAGGAAGACTATTTTGTGTATCAATTAATCTTAGACACTATAATGAGTTAGGATATCCTTTTTTAGGGGGGTATCCCGTTCCGTCCCATACCTTCTTCTGACAACGGAAACAGACCTTGAATAGAAATCACGTCCTATTATTCTTTAAGTTGGCCTACAACTGCCATCCTGGGTCCTCATTGTTGAAGGATGGAATTATTTATTTTCCATGGGCCCAGCCGAGTGAACGCTTTTAACTCTCACATCACTTCCTTTTTTTTTATTCATCCTATGACGTCGGCCATTTGGTGGTTGGTGTAAATGGGTTGCCTCCATCATTTTAATTTCTTCAAGCGTTCGCCCTTTTTCCCAAATTTGATGTGATTTTTTTTTTCTGAAGAGAAGGGCCAACTTTGAAATAAATGTATGTTTTATTTTATGTGTGAACGAAGTGTGATGCGAAGAAGCATGAGTAATGGCGAATCCGGAGAATCGGTTTTTTGGTTGGATATTGAGTCCGGGACATTAATAAGCGAGAAGCGACCGACCGACCGTTGTGTTACCGTTGTCTGAAAAGAACAGAACCCGAGCTGCTCGGCGGTAACAGCGCGCGGGATGATGGTTGACAACATGTTCGAATAAATTTAAGTGGACCATAACGGAATGACAGATGATAAAGGAGCTTTTTTGCGCAAAAGCGGGTCTGTTTTTTTTTCTGATTGAATAAGTGCTTCACTTTTCTATAGATGGGCTTATGCGAATATATTCAGAGTTGCAGACATATACGAATATAAATAACTGTTCTGGTACAAAGGTTTCGTTGGCAAATTGTTTCGGTTACAGCATGGCCCGGTGGAATGTTGTATGGAGTATGGCTCGCCAGCAGCCTCCAGATAGAAAGAGTGAGCGAGAGTCCTTAAAAGAACATCACAACAGGGTATACACTATCATGACAGATGGCATCGGTAACGACATTCAATTTACCGTTGCTAAATAATATATTTGAAGAGGGCATGAATGATTGCCCGGCTTTGATACGATGATGGCTTATCGAATTTATGTGTGTTCGACTTTGGCATGAGAATCG
The DNA here is from genome assembly GCA_943590905.1 of Sphaerophoria taeniata. Lineage (NCBI taxonomy): Eukaryota > Metazoa > Arthropoda > Insecta > Diptera > Syrphidae > Sphaerophoria > Sphaerophoria taeniata. Next base: position 46,044,389 of record OX016540.1, on the reverse strand, counting down.
TTGTTTTTTTTCTCAGTGTTCATATTTGAGCTCAGTTACATAAAAAAAAAGAAAAAAAATAGAAATTATTCAAAGACCAAAATACTGTAAAATTATTTTGATACTCGCTTTCAACAGTGGTCCGATTTGGTTCTCAAAAAAAAATTGATTTATAAATTGATATTGTTACAATGGAATCTGATTGCGAAAAAAAAAAATTCTTCAAAAATCGTTTTGAAAAAAATGGCAAAACATTTATGAGACTGTCCTCATTATTATTGAAATTTTAATTCTTTCTAATTGATTGTCAAACAAATTCTTTTGATTCATAGCTGTTAAAAAAATATTAAAAAAATTAATTTTAAATTGACATTTGTTAAAATAGAATCTGATTGTGAAAACACAGTTCTTCGAAAAATCGTTTTGAAAGAAATGATAAAATAGGGGGTGCGAAATGAGGCCCCAGGAAAAAAGGCCCCAAAAAAAAAATGAAATAAGGCCCCAAAAAAAAGTACACAAACCAACAACAACGAAATTTCTCAATTTCTCTTGTTTGACAAACAATTATCTAAAATTAACCACAAGGGTTAGAAGACCCGAATTTGATTTCGCAACTTATGATCCACCAAAGTGGGTCAGTAGTCTCAAATTCAAATTCTGCCCTTATCACCCACAAGTCTGTGGTCTCAAAGAAAAGACGCCAAAGTCGATTTTCAACATTTTTCAGGAGGGACGTTTGAAGTTTTTATGAAATGTGCAAGATTAAAAATTGCTAGAGATTATTATTGGAGATTTAATCGCCTTGAAACTAGCATAGAATTGAAGATATTTTAGCTCGCAATTAATTCAAATTCGCCCCTTATGACCCACCAGTTTCTATTCTACTAAGAGTTCTTGTTGTAGGGAAATTGTTAAGGTCACATTTCAAGCATTTGTGTAACAGTTTGGGGTGGTATTTCATTATCTTACTAAGTTATTTTTATGAAAAAGACGAATTGGGGTTTAATTGCATTTTTCCAAAAAAAGTAAAACAAGTTGGGGTCTTATTACATTTATTTTGGGGGCTTGTTGCAGGGAAATTGTAAGGGTCACCATTTGAGCGTTTTTGGAACAGTTTGTGGTGATATTTCATTATCTAACTAACGGTTTTTTTATGAAAAAGACGAATTGGGGCTAAATTTCACAGTTTGGGGCCTAATTTCATTAATTTTGGGACCTTTTTTTCATTTTATTGGGGCCTTATTATTGGGGCATAATTTCATTATGAAAATATACCCCAATTTGGGGCCTTATTTCATTTTTTCTTTGGGGCCTTTTTTCCTGGGGCCTTATTTCGCAGAGCCGATAAAATACACTAGTAAAACAAATTAAAGGAACACTTGAAAAAAAAATAAAAAATTGAGTAGTTTTTTATAAGGCTGTATCTCAATAGAAAAAAGTCACATTGAAGTGAAATAAAACAGTTTTTCAAAAGTTATAATTTTTTCTTTTCAAATTATTTTTTCGTTTTCGCTTGAACGTAAGAAATGTACACTAATTTTCAAAATTTGTTGATTTGTCATAAAGTGAGCACAAAATATTTTTCAATCCAGCCGATCTAGGTTTCAATTTGAAAGTCTTATTGGCATTAATTCACATGGGTTTAAATGCAAAAATACAATTTCGTCTTTGGACCCTAAAATTTGTGCTAAAAATTGACCTCTTAACCTTTTTCGCATGTTAATACATACTCTCGTCTTAACCTTCTTTCTATGAATATAAAACTTTGAAAAACTTTTTGTTTCACTTCAGTCCAACTTTTTTCTACTGAGATACAGCCTTATAAAAAACCACAGAATTTTTGAGTTTTTTCAAGTGCGTTCTTTTAATTTTTTTGACTAGTGTATTTATGAGACTGTCAATTCAATTTAGTTTTAATTTCTCCTAACTGGTTGTCAAACAAATTCTATTGATTCATATGCATTTTTTTTTTAATCCCACGCCTCTTTCCCCCCCAGATACCGCACGCGCTGGGGTCCATTTTCACCGAGTACGATTACAATTACGGTTGCAAGTCGTATCGGCACTTTATTTGAAACTAGCAGTTGCCCGCGACTTCGTCCGCCTCTCCCTCGTCCACCGGCCAGAGTATCATCTCGACTTGTGCATCATGCGCGCGTGGGAATTTTGTTCGGAAGTTATTGTAAAATTGCATTGCAGTCAACTTTCCCTAGGTCGTAATTCTCTTGAACTTGAAAAATTTGAGCATTTTTTATGATTCCCTTCAGTTGTTCATACTTAAAGCATTCCCTTGGGTGAACTCTCCCTAATTCTAATATCTCTCTTACTTCTGCATCGTTTTTTTCGTTAAGAAATTTTTTTTTTCTTTAAACTGAGCATATTTTTTAGTTAAGAAGTACATAAAATGATATGGTTTAAACACAATAATCTGCACAAATAGTGCAATCAATCACATTCACAAATCAATTGAACTCTCAAAATTCTAATTTGAGCAGTTATTAGGCCATTTCCACCTAACAACATCTCACTGAGATCTCAATGTCACCTTGACTGAGGCAAAATCATTTGGTGCCTTGGTGGAACATAATTCTCAGTTATCATTGAGATTTAATGGTTACCTTACTAATTGTTGCTGCACATATGTCAGCCACGTCAAATAGCTGAGTGAGAAATCGAATCCAAAATAATTTCATCTCAGAGATCTCAGAAAAAAATCTCAGTTCTCACATTTCCACAGATTCTTCGCTGCTATTGGTCGCAGCTTAATTTTAAGTAGAATAAAGCCTAAAGCAGTTGCCCGTAGCTTAGTTGGTAAGTGCGTTGGCTGCTAAGAAGAACGTCGTTGGTTCGAGTCCTACTCAGGCCAAGTTTTTATTTCATCTTTCACGGGTACTGCCTCTTGCGAAGACCTGACAAATCTTCCAAGAGTATCAATCTGTAATGAAAAAATGCTTCTCAACTTTCCCGTTCGGAATCGGCCGGCGTTAAATTGTAGGTCCCCTCAATTCTTCACACGCACTCAGAGAATTGTTGATTAGAGTAAGCCACTTAGGCGTTGGCTCTTCAAGAGCTGTCGCGCCACTCTATTTATTTATTTTATTTTAAAGCCTTCATCGATTAATGGACTATCCAACACAAAAAGAATTTTACAATTCGAAATAGTAGTTCCTGAGATTACCGCGTTCAAACGAACAAACTCTTCAGCTTTATATATTAGTGTAGATGTAGATTAAATTGTATTGTTTGCCGTTTTTTCCACATTTTACACAAATTCTTCGCTCCTATTGGTCGCAGCTAAATTTTATTTAGCTTCAAGCCTTCTTTGATAAATGGACCATTCAACATTTAAAAATTGTTCAATTTCATAAAGCAGTTCTTGAGATAAGCGCGTTAAAACGCAGAAAAATGTATATTTTTTGCCCTTTTTTCCATATTTTCCACAGATTCTTCGCTGCTATTGGTCACAGCTTAATGTTAAATAGCCTCAAGTCTTCCTCAATTAATGGACCATCCAACACAAAAAGAATTATACCATTCGAACCAGTACTTCCTGAGATAAGTGCGTTAAAACGCAGAAAAATGTATATTTTTTGCCGTTTTTTCCCCATTTTAAACAGATTCTTCGCTGCTATTGGTCACAGCTTAATGTTAAGAAGCCTAAAATCTAAGTCGATTAAGGCACCATCCAACACAAAAAGAATTATACCATTCGAACCAGTAGTTCCTGAGATTACCGCGTTCAAACAAACAAACTCTTCAGCTTTATATATTAGTGTAGAAGTGTAGATTATTTGAAATAAATAAAATAATAAAAAAAAAGTGATGGCGACACGAATAGGTAGGTACCAGGAAGACAAGAGCTTGGGACTGCTTAATACAAGCAGGTACAACAAGAAAAACAAAATAAATTAAAATTTTATATTAAAATATTACAAAAAGTAAAAAAAGAAAAAATGCAAAATTTTAAAATAAAAAAATTAAAAATTTTTAAGTAAAAAAAATTTTAAAAATATATAAAACAAAGAAAAAAGTAAATACGCGTTTCGAAAACACTTGTCAAGTTCGTAAAAAATACAAGAAAAAAAAGAAAAAAGAGTCAGTTTTTTTTTTACAAATAATAAAAAAAAAGAAAAAAATACGTTAGTAGACAACAAAAAACATTTAAGAGCGTGCCACACTGGTTTTAAGTATAATCTTTAATTTATTCTTATTAATATGAAAGTCAATAAGATCCGTATTATAATTCAAAAGCCTACTCATCCTTGTCAAGGGCTCATGCATTCCGTAATTGGTCCTATGTCTTGGGACTTTAATTAGATCGGTGCTACGAAGGTGATAACCTCCTCCCCGATAGTGAAAAAGTATAGCACTAAGAAGGTCTGGTGCATCTGTGACGCCTGTAATAAGTTGATGAAGGAAAACTAGATCATTGTTGATCCTTCTTTGAGACAGCGTTTGCATTTGAAGAAGTGATACTCGATCCTCATTAGATGGAATATTTCGAGAATCATGCCATTGAATACCTTTTAATGCGAAACGAGTAAAATTACGTTGCACCGATTATAACCTGTCAATATGAACGTCATTATAAGGACTCCAAATCTGTGAAACATATTCAAGGTGGGGACGAACAAGGCAATTATAAAGAGAAAGGGTGACATTAGGATCAAGAAATTCTTTTGACCAACGTTTCACGAACCCTAGCATAGAATTAGCTTTATTAACAATGTTGTTTATGTGCTCTGTAAAATCTAAATTCGGTGTAAAAAGAACCCCTAAGTCCCTTACTTTAAAAACACGAGAAAGTTTTTGCTGAGATATATAATACTCATAAGTCGAAGTTGCTCGTTTCTTTGAGAATGTCATTGTCTGACATTTCGACGGATTAAGATTTAAACTATTCTTATTACACCATACCGAAAACCTATTAATATCATTTTGCAGAAGAATGCGATCATTGTTAGATGTAATTTTCTTAAAGATCTTCATATCATCTGCAAAAATAAGAATTTCACTGTTTAGAACACATAACGGTGCATCATTTATTGATAAAATAAATAGAAGAGGTCCTAAATGACTACCCTGTGGAACACCAGATTTTGCAGTAAAAGTCTTCGAAAACATATCTCTGAATTTAACTTGATAAGTTCTATCCTCAAGGTAAGAAGAAATCCATGAAACAAGCCCAGGGGGAAAACCTAATAACTGTAATTTCAACTTGATAACTGAGTGAGACAGTTGATCAAAAGTTTTTGAAAAGTCAGTGTATACACAACTAAACTGTTCAGACAATTATGCGTAAAGGCAAGAAGGTTTGTGACAGTTGATCTCCTTTGCACAAAGCCATGTTGCTCACTGCATATGATGGTTTTACAGTAAAAGGATAAACTGTCACATACTATTTGTTCAAACAGTTTAGGAATACAAGAAAGTTTAGAAATAGGCCTATAATTAACAATATGCGACTTATCTCCCTTTTTAAAAACAGGCGTGATGTAAGCAATCTTCCAGGTGCAAGGAAATTTTCCAAGTCGCAAGGATAGTTGGAATATTTTACTAAGAGGTTTAGCTAAAACTGAATAGCATTTATTATTAGGTATTGCAAAAAAATAAAATAAATTGAGATTTGTTACAATAGAATCTGATTGTGAAAGTACAGTTCTTTGAAAAATCGTTTAAAAAAAATGACAAGACATTTCTGAGACTGCTTATTTTTATTGAAATTTAGACTAGGTTTTTTACGAATATTCAATTTAATTTTAATTTCTCTTAATTGATTGTCAAACAAATTCTAGTCAAACAGATTTATAGGTATTACAAAAAAAAAAAACAGTAGGTAATAGCTAGGCACTAAAAAATTGATTTCATAAAAAAATCTTTATTTGCCATTTTACGTTGTGAATTTGTGTTTTTTAATTGGTTTGTCATTATTTGGACATTTTTAAATTGTTTTTTCAATGAAAAAAAAACATATTGTTTATATTTATTTTATATGTCGACACGGCAAGTGATATTTTTGTTTAAATTTGTTTACTGTGGCGCGGTTGAATGTTGTTTTTTTGTTCGATTGAATACACACCAAGTGGAAACGGATTAGTAGAGTATATAAATTTTTATTGAATTATTTGTAAGGAATCTTGGAAAAATATTTTATTTAATTAATATGCCCGAGACACAGTAAGAGGAGAAATGTTACTGGATATTTCACTAGCGCACTTACCGTAGAAGTTAAGACTTAAGAGCGACATGCAAAGTTACGAGCACTTAAGTGAGCACTCAAAGTATTTTCTTTCAGGTCCCCTTCGGACTTTGGAGTCCAAGATTGCACGAATCATTAGCTGGTGTATTGTTGTCTCTTCGTTTTACGTGACCAAGCAGTCATATTCTTTGACAAGCTTGTAGAGGTCGTAAGGTGGGCTGGTAAATCATCTACTCCATTCCTCAATTTCTTGCAGGACCCATGTTTCGATCCCAAACAACCGAATTAGGATGATAAGAGTCATGTTGCTATAGAATGGAGATTTGATTCTAATTTTTCGCTGGTTGGAGTATAATTCTTCGTTTAATTTCAGAATTGGTGGTGTAGTCTGATGTTAAAAGGCTCAGAAAAGAAGAGAAGAGGCTACGCAGAAAAGATTGTTTGGGAAATAGATAGAAATAGGGTGCGCGCGGAACGGAAGAGGTATGGAAGTCTGAAAAATGACACAGTAGGTATACACTGCGCTGCACCTTCTGTAACAACATTGAAGGACATCTAATAACCAATCTCAAAGGCATTATGGAGCCATGGGAATTGCAATTTACTGAATTGCTCAATGGATGGTTTAACGAAGAAATTACGGTTATACCATTTCGATATGCCAATTTCGTGCTGCTGCAAAATTTCTTTGAGGAAGTCGAAAAGACTTCTATTTCATTATTTCTATTCAAATGAATAGAAAAATAAGTTGTGGCTTCGTGTGTGAAGCACAGTTGATTTTAGGAAAAAAACAGTATCTTGGCTACCAGGCCTACAAAAAACTTGAAACCTATTTCGATGAATGGAGTTCAAACAGACCTCTCTACTAATGTACTTGATTCCATGGGTTTTGGAAGAAGTGCCCATGATATTTTTCGAAAATCATGAAGAAATCGATTTCGCTCAATTCAACATATTTTATTGTTCTCATTATTCTGAGCTTACTACTGAAAGTCAAACTCCATTCCGAGCTTTTTTTGCCAAGATATTTGCATTACCAGATATGTTCTATATATAGGATTAGCCGACACCGCGAACCTTGTCCGGTCAGCCTTCAGATCATTTCCAGAAAAATAATTATATTACTACAACACAACGCGATTGCTGCCGGCATCAGCATTATCAAGCAAGCAATGGATACACACATTAACTATGATTACTCAGAAGCAGTGTTAATAATGGATTTTAAGTGTTTGTTTTTTTCTAATTCACACTGCCTATTCGTGACAATGACAAGACAATGTTGATTTTTCTTCTATTTGTCTCGAGTGCAGGAGTGAATTTAGAATATACACTAGTCAAAACAATTAAAGGAACACTTGAAAAAACTCAAAAATTGAGTGGTTTTTTATAAGGATGTATGTCTGTAGAAAAAAGTCGGATTGAAGTGACATAAAAAGTTATTATTTTTTCTTTTCAAATTATTTTGAGTTAAGAACGTACCGTTAGTCGTTTTTGCTTGAGCGTAAAAAATGTTCAATCCATTTCAAAATCGAAAAAAAAATAAACTTTGATTTATCATAAAATGATCGGAATTTTTTTTTTCAATCCAACCAATCTAAGATTTAATTTGAGAATTTTGCTGGCTATAATTCACTGTTTGGTTCAGATCGCTACGATTTTTTTGTCTAATCAAAAAATGGGTTTACATGCAAAACCACAATTTTGACTTTGGACCCTAATAACTCTGCTAAATATTGACTTACAAAAAAACTAAAGACAGATTTGCAAAATTCATTAAATTTTCTAAACAAAAATATTTTGAAAAAATAAAAATATTGTTTTTTTCAATCTTTTCTATCACTTTAAAAAAGGTCCAAAATACGCATTTTTCAACTTTTTCATAAAATCTACCGTTATTTTGTAGTTTTCCGTGATACAACTAATCTGAGAGTTAATTATTGAAGCCCATAAAATTTCCTTGATTTTGTTGAAAATTTCGCATCAATACAATTAACCGTTCCTCTGTTTCGATCAATCAAATTTACAAAACGCGTTTTCTTTTCAATTTTAAGTAAAGTTTTATTTTTTCTTATTTTTCTGTTCTTTTGAATTTGTTTATTTTTTGTTATTTTTTTATGGATTTCTAAATTTCTAAATTTTCTGTGAAATTCGTGTAAATTTTCACCAAAATCAAGGAAATTCGTCCGAATTTCACAAAGTCATAATGATAATGAAAAAAAAATAAACAAATTCAAAAGAACAGAAAAATAAGAAAAATAAAACTTTCTTTAAAATTGAAAGAAAGCGTTTTGTAAGTTTGATTGATCGAAACAGAGGAACGGTTAATTGTATTGAATCGAAATTTTCACCAAAATCAAGGAAATTTTATGGGCTTTAATAATTAAGCCTCAAATTAGTTGTATAACTGAAAATCACAAAATAACGGTAGTTTTTATGAAAAAGTTGAAAAATGCGTATTTTGGACCCTTTTTTAAATTGATAGAAAAATTAGAAAAAGCAATATTTTTATTTTTTCAAAATGGTTTTGTGTAGAAAATTTAATAAATTTTTCAAATCTGCTTTAATTTTTTTTTGTAAATTAATATTTAGCAGAATTATTGGGGTCCAAAATCAAAATTGTGTTTTTGCATGTAAACCCATTTTTTGATTAGAAAAAAAATCGTAGCAATCTGAACTAAAAAGTGAATTATAGCCAACAAAATTCTAAAATTGAATCATAGATTGGTTGGATAGGAAAAAAATTGCCGCTCATTTTATGACAACTTAAAGTTTATTTTTTTTCGATTTTGAAATTGAGTGAACATTTTTTACGGCCAAGCAAAAACGACTAACGGTACTTTTTTATCTCAAAATAGTTTGAAAAGAAAAAATTATAACCTTTGAAAAACTTTTTATTTCACTTCAATCCGACTTTTTTCTACTGAGATACAGCGTTATAAAAATCCACTCCATTTTTGAGTTTTTTCAAGTGTTTTGACTAGTGTATCAACACATATTTTGATATTGGGGTGCTTCGGTGATTCTCTTTAGCAATGGCAAACATCTTATTTTGCCTCAACCGACCGGGGACTTTATCCCAACCTAATTGTGCCTTAAATAGCCGAGGACTCTATACTGCTTAGTTGTATGAAATATTATATTATTGTTGGCTCTTATCCTTATGTTGTTGATTTTATTTTTGCATAAAATTTGTATTCGTCGAACTTTCTCTCATAGATTTAATTTTTCGTTAGACGACCCTGGACGCTCTGAGTTTTATATCAGCTGGAAAGTAAAAAGCATCACAATATATCAAAGATACCGCGGAGCAGAAGTGTTGATTAAATTTAACCCTTAAACCACTGACATGAAAATACGAGATATTTTCTTATAAGAATTTTGGTTCTTACATGATTTTAGGCTGAAAAATTCGAATATGAAGTTTGTTTGTCCAAAAAATGTCACCTGGATGCTCCAGGTGAGAATAACGGAAGACCGTCTATAGACGGTCTTAGTGGTTAGCTGAAAAAAATTTAACAAGATTCAAATCCAAAACAATTTTTTATTCTTTACGAATTTTTACAAAATTACAAATAATTATTCTGTGTGATAACTTGTAAAACAGTTTTTTTAATTTTGAAAAACATAAATGAATGTTGCACTTGCTACAAAATGTGTGTGTATCGGACTTTTTACACAATTTGCAAGATTTTTTCATTCTGGAAAATGATCGGTTCTATCAAATCTCACACTTGCTACCGGATGTACAGCTTTTTTCCAACATGGCTGCTGCAAGTTGCCTCTGAAGCAGAGGATGGACGACCAACAGCATTCCGTCGTCTATATAAAACAAACGCATTTGTTGTAGCCATATCCAAAAGATGATAGAAAATTCTTGTTTTGATTTGAAGTCCATTTCGACCCATGTAGGCATCCATCAAATCGACATCACCCATATGAGCGTTATACTCACGTATAATTTGTGGACAGTCGATTTCGTAGTAGGTTTTTTCTTTTCTATAGTAGCGAGCAATTTTTGATGGCTGGCTTACCAAATTGGTTTTCAAAAACGGGTTTTTTCCAACATACGTTGAGCACAGTCTGACATTTTTCGTGTCCTTCCAAAGAACGGTGGTAATATTGACACCATAAGCTGATCCGACGTATTCTGTTGAAAAGCCTCTTGCTGCTTTTTTGAGTTCTTCACTTTTATCGGCCGGAAGCTTGCATTTTGGTATTCGATTTGCTCTCACTGTACCTAAACTATGCCACGAGCTCTCAGGTATACCAAAAGCGGCAAAGACGTATAAAAATTGTCGAAATAAATAATGTGATTCACAAAATTTGTAATACTTTGTAACAATCTGATGACGACATTCCCTGTTGTCCCAATGTCTGGAGTGCCAGGCAAAACAATGTCGTCATGTTTTGCTCCTGTATAAATTTCAAACCTGTACGAGTAGCCGTTACTGTCGCACAAAACAAAGAATTTAACACCCCATGGATGCGGTTTGTCTGGCAAATACTGCCTCAAATGATGAGCCATTTAAGTCGAGCACATTTGTTCGTCAACACACAAACGAGCATTCTTTGGAATTGAATCAAAGCGCTCAATCAAATAAGTCGCAACTTTTCTTATGCGAAAAAATGGATCGTACCCAACATCACATTTCTTCACTCGTTTAGACTCGTCGTTGAACGATAAATATTTTTTGATTTGCTCAAACTTATTTTTTGACATACAATCAGGTATGTGTCGAAACCCGTATTCGCCAAAGTGAGCTTCGATGTTCGGGTAACGAAAAATCGACATAAAAATCAAGACTCCAACATACCTTCGAAGTCCATGTTTGTCAATCTTGAATTGGGTGTTGACATTTTCTGAGATGGCAGTGCGATTGGTTTCGAGGGATATCATATCGATAAGATCGTCGGTGAAGAAGTATGAGAAAAACTCAAAAGGTGTTTGAAGTTTTTTGATTTCAAGCGGCAAATCAGTTTTCCCTCTAAATGCAACTTCATTCACATGCAGCTGCAAGCATATTTTACGCCACAAAATTTCTTTGAATTCCGATGAACCCTTATTGATATTCTCTAGATCTAAACGATATATAATGAAGCAAAAACGATTTATTTGTGTTGGATAGTTAACAGATTGTTTTATTTTTTAAATACTAACCACCTCCGTTATAGCCACCAGCTGATGGCATAATTGAAGGGCCTGAAGTTTCTTCGACAGGCAATGGTGACCGGGCCGTTTTCTTTGGCTTAAACGGCGTTGCCACTTTTTGTTGCGTTCCTGTTGCTAACGGAAGCTCAATTAGAGCTTCATCGTTTGCCATTTCTTCGTTTACAGTCAAATTCAAGCTCAGATCACTAACACTCAGAGACAAGTTAACTGCATTGATAAACGATGAAGTATCCATGAGCTGCAAACAGTCGCGAATCATAACGCTGTCTTCAGGTTGAACCTCATCACAACAGTAATCAGGGTCTCCAATGTCATCATCGAAGACTTCTTGGTCATCATCGGATTCATATTAAGCCATCAATGTTTCAGTTTCCTCATCATTCAATTCAGACAGGTTTGATTTTTTGGACTTGTCACAAGCCTTGATTCTCTCACTTCGACGTGACATTATTATTTTACTAAAAAAGCATAATTTCCTTTGATTGCAGTTAACAAAAATCATATAACACTGAGAATATAACACGGAACCAAAAACATGTGGGTGGACAATTTTTTACAGCTAAGCCACTAAGACCGTCTGTGGACGGTCTTCACAAAAACACGATATTCACAAAACTTTTTCATGTCACAAATCAAACAAAAAACAAAATATGGAAAGAAATTTATAAATTGGAAAATATTTTTTTTAATAATTTAATATTTACAAAAATTACTTTAAATTTTTGTTCCTGCTTCGACAAATTCTTGTAAGAAATGACTATAACTATGAAATTATTCAAGTCATAAGCTTTAAACCGGGTCTGTTGTAGAGGTAAATTCAATTTACAAAAAACTTGTTTGGAGGTGGAGGCAAAAAAATGATCCAGTAAGAAAACAATTGGATTTATACGAAGACCGTCTATAGACGGTCTTAGTGGTTTAAGGGTTAACCCTTGATATACTCTATTGGGCTAGTGACCTACATCCCATGAATGAAGAGAAACCGAGCAGGAAAGTAATTTGCATTACAATTCATACCAGGAGCCAGCCTCATCTTAAAGATTTTGTTTTGCTTCCATTTACTTGTTTGATGGCAGCACTCCACCGATGAATTGATAATCACCTCTTTAAGAAACATTGTTGATCAGAGGCTTACAGTTTAACTACTCCACCTCGCAATATCAATCTGTGATGTAGAATTCACAAGTCCAACGTATAAATTAAACCGCAATTTTTCTGCTTCAAACTAACTTTTCTATCCCTTTTTCTGAGAACCCCTAAAATTCACTTAAGTAGATAAATCAAAAGAAATTCAAGCTTGTGCAAACAACGCTTTGCCTCAATCTTAATTAAGTTCAAACCGTTCAGAATTAATTTCAGTTGAATAATAAAAAAAGCCTTTTCTTCTATTCATTCTTTAGCTGGTTAACCATAAAATGTAAATACTTTGAAGAGTCTCCAAAAAAGCCCTCATTACATTACAAAATGACAACGTACAAAAAAATACACAACAACAAAAAAAAAACCTTATAACCATCAATGAATATTTAAACACATGCTCAACTCTCAAACAGAAAAAAAAACAACCGCCTCCCTAATCAAACAAAGGTCAAACGAAAATTCCCCACACGCAGGGACAAAAAATTATTCCAGACCACAATATTCCATTAAAAACCTAAAAGTATAACTACTTCCTAAAGGTATCCTGAAGCAGGAACAAATAGAGCAAAAGAAAAAAAAAACAAGAGCTTTAAAAAACATCTGTCGTTATAGCCTCGTCCTTGCCAGATTATGACTAAATCATGTCAATGTGTAAATAAACAAAACTTATTTTAATTACCATAATGGTAATTTCAAGCCCACCCCATTAAATATGTTCAAGTGGTCTTTGCTATACCTTCAGTATTCGTAGTTTTCGTCGTCCGTCCGTCTGTCCGTTCACTTTGCCATTGCCATTTGATAGAAGACATTGGAGAAAAAAGAAAGAAAAACAGAATTAAAGCTGCTTGTCCTTTCTATACATTTCAAGCTTTAGCCAGAAGCTTGCTGCCTCCGACACATAAGCGGACAAGTTGTGAAATTCATTAGATACTTTTTGACATATCAGCTCCATTGCAATTCGAATATTGTAAACGAAAAAAATGTGTGTCCAAGTCCATGTCCAAAAATTACGATGTGTTCTTTTTTCGGCTCTCCTATTTTAATCCTTTTTCTCTCTGAAAAAAAAACGCAAGAGAGAAAAGCTTTGTTTTACTGAATCTCACCAAAGCTCATTTTACATTTGCTAGCCTAACAAGATTCTTGTTCCCCTATTGCCAAAAAAGTTGCCCAAATATGATTCCCTTAACAACAAAAACAACGAAAAGAAAATGTAAACGTATTCAGTTTACAGGACTTCATGATAGAACTTTTGGCTCAAAAGCTCTTCATCAAAGCTCCAGGACACAAAATCACATGCGCCAAACAGGCTGACATGTAAACTTCATTTGGTCGGGTTACGGGCGTATACCAGTCCTAAGCGAATACTCGTCGAAAGCTGGCTTAACTGTCGCGTATCACCGTTAGAACTTCGTATGTTTTCTGTGTACATTCCAATGGAACGGTCACCGTTTATTATTTATTTTTTATTTTCCTCTGTTGATGAATAAATATTGTTAAAGAAAAAGACAACGGAAACACATTTATTCTATTCAAATAAAACGTTAAACACATTGTAACGCGTACAACACTGTCTTCGCTAGGTCTCTAACATTCGAAAGTGAAATAAATCATCCTTTTTTTTTGGATATATTTTTTTTATATTTCGGTACGTAGCGAAGGTAATATAGTTTCACTGGTGTATATCGTTAACCTAAATCCGCGTATGACCTACGACACTGGGGCATCATCGTCCTAGTGATGTGTGTTTGTGTGCCGAGCCAACAACAACACCAACGACGACCACGAATGTTTTGAAAAAGAGAAAAAATTGAGAAAATATAAAAGAATCAAATAAAAATGGCAACACAATTGTGAGATAAATCGCGCAAGGATAACATAATTTTTGCCTTGAGGTATAATATTTTTTAAAGTGTGTGTGCTCTTGTGTGTGTGTAAAGAAAAAAAAAAACAAGGAAAACGAGCGGAAAAAAAAATTAAGGATTCATCTTCAAGGTGTCATCGCAACGACACGATAAACACCCGAGAGCAGGCAAGAGCCTATTCAGATTCTGATTAACTTACTTTTGAGAGAAGATTGAAAAGGGTTCTTCTTCTTAGCAGGACCTATTCCCCTACTCAATTTTGTTTGCTTTTTTGTTGAAGGACTGTTATGTACCTCTCGAGTTGTTAATTTACGCTCAACACACATCAGAAATTCTTTTATCTTCTAAACATCCTTGTGATATGTAAACATCCTTAAAAACAGCGTGACGATAACTTCATCATCATCACCATCACTTTGACCCCAACACCTCGATCAACGCCCCCGCGTCGCGCCGCCGGCTAACCCTATCGCGTGTTTATGTGTGTGCGTGCGTGTATGTTAAATAAAATAATATTTCCTTTGGATGCCATACAATTCTGACACAAAACCGAAAAAAGAAAACGAAATCGCCTACTTTTGCCCTTATACATCCTCACATCCTCACCTCAAGGATAAACGGTGAGGCGTAGGATCTTTGTCAAGTGCACAGCATCCTTCGAAAATCATTTGTCATGTCATGAGAGTCGCGTGCCCTCCTGTTGGCTATTTGTTTTTGTTGTCTATGCGTCGCCATTCGTTTGTTTGTTTGTTTTGAAAGATACCTAACCTACCACCTCCGCTCCAACACAAAAAGAAAAATTATACACGTCAAAATTGTTACGGGCCGAACCTGATGTGATAAATTTTATTATGCGTCCTGATTACAGTGATTACAATGTGAGTTGGGTTAGACTTTTGCGAATGGTTAATGATGTGTGTGAATTTTTCTGAAGTTTGGTCTCGATGTCCTTTTTTTTCTCTTTTTTGGACGACCAGAATTGCTGTCTTTTGAAATACAGATAAAATAAAAGTGCTGTTTATATTTTATCTTTTACTTAGTCTGAAGAGAGAATATTGTCTGCGAGATTTTTTATCCTGCTAAACGCAGTTATATTACATTTGTGTCATAAAAAAAAATCATATTTCATAAAAATAAAAACCAGTGCATATTAAGTGTTTACTAAAATAATATTATGACTTTCTGTAGAAAGTCCTTAAATTGCTTGTCTTGTGTTTGTCACTCCATATTTTGACAAAAGTGTTTGTATGTGATTTGAAAAAGGAAGAAAACAACATAAGAGAGAATAAAATAGTGGAATTAAAACTTTACAACTTTGAACACGCTTAACAGAAAGGATGGTGGATTAATAAAATTTGAAATGTGTAAGTACCTTCGTTTGCTAAGCTTGTGTTAAAGTTTTGTCTTTTTCGTTTAATATCTAATATGAATTATGTTTCTAAGCTTGGGGATTTATCTTAATTATTAATATTTGCTGAGAAAGTTGCTTGGGAGGGGATGGACTTGATATCGGTATACCAAGTTATCGTGTTTGTTTTTATATCAACAACAACTCAAAATTCGATTGGAGTGTGGAAAGTTTTGGGATACCTACTTTGTAGGTTTGTTTTTATTCTTCTCAGATGAAAAAAATAGTATTTTATAATCCGTTAAGGATTTATGGAAGGATATGGGGGCGAGAAAATTCACATGAGAAGAATTTTGTGTGTATTCGGTTCAATTTGGTAGACGTTGGGTGTCTTGTTTTTGTTGTTCTTGTCTTATCATTGCTTGTTGTTTGTCTTTCTGAATTGTTTTTTTTCTTTTTATTGTATTTAAATCAAAATCAACAATTGGAGGCATAGAATTAACATTTTTTGACGACTTACATATATTCGTCCAAGCATTAAAGCAGTTCTAATAGAGTCCTAGTAAAATTCGCAAAGGAAAAATACAAGAAAATTTGACACTCAAATAATAAATATAAGGTTATTATTACAAAGCAAACAAATCATGAAAGCCAAAATAAAATTTAAAACTCCTCAAAAATAATTTTTTTTCCATATCACTATATCACTCAAAAACTAGTACTTTATACAAACTTTTGTTATCATTTAAAGGTCGTAAGAAGTCCCAAAGACGTACATTATTACTCAAATAAACGGCATTAAATAAGCAGAATCGGGGTAGCACGGCAGAGCCATCCTTTACTGGAACAATTTCGCCGCGCTTTTCAGGCCCCTATTTGATTTTGAGAATCTCTGGATAAGACCAGAACGCAGAAATTTTCGTAATCCAGTTAACTATAATCACACACTTAAAATCTAAAATTTCAGGTGTGTACCCTGTAGGTCATTTAGTTCCGGAGTTAAATGAAAGCAAAGTTTCGCATTTATGACACTCACTCACTCACTCACTCACTTATGATCATGATCATCAAAACAAAACTAGTAGGTACTTCTCATAAACTCAGAGAGCTGAAATTTGGCACCGAGTTAGGGTTTAATGACCACATACAGGGAAAACTATAGAAACTAAGACAATCGAAGATCTGGAGTACCTGGTGACCCTGATTAGAAAACACAAGAGTTAAACCAATTTATTAGAGATCGGCATAGCCCGGCCATACGTGTATAGAGAATAATACCCAATCTATGTGGCGTATGTCCAAACAATTCACAAGAGCCAAGGTTGAAGTCTAAAAAATACCCTCATTGGAATTGGCGCCTCCATACTTTCTGTGGCCAAGCCTCAGTAGCGCTTTCACGAGTAACTATAATCTTCATGGGGTGCACCTCATAAATGTTGACTTCAAGAGAATAAAAGGTCTCATCAGCGATCACCGAATACTTCCGTCCTAGGCGTAAATACTACGCCGATCTTTCAGAAATTAATCCGTATAAGAAATAAATAATGAACGCGAATGGGCAATACGAAAAACAAAACCAGGTGCTCCAACAATCTGTCGCCAGAACCGCTACCCATTGGCGATGGAAAATTGCCACTTTGAAAACGATTCAATTTCCAGTCAATTATAGGCTTGATAAAGCTTCGCATTGCAATAATACTTATGAATAGGTGAGCCTGAAACATACAGAGTATATAAAATTATTTCTAATCGGCCAAGTCACACAACATTTACTCGTTCGCTGTAAGCATAGTTTTCATTTAAGGCGAAAATAAAGCTTTTTGAAATTTCAAAACAGCCGATTTGTTTGGTAAAAACTGGATGGATAGCAAGTATTATTCTTGTTTATATCTGTGGCTTCAACCCAAAACAGCTTAAGTTGACTTGTCCTACTTTTCAGAAGGGTGGTCCAATGTTTTAAAAAATTCACTAGGAAACTTAGAAAAATAAATAGCGTATGTCAAATCAGGTGTTTTGCTATATTTGTTACTTAAAAACAGTTAGCTATGGTGCGTTCAAGTTCTATGATTATTTTTCCTATATTTATGTACTTATTTTGTTTTGCCTTCAATGAAAAGGTGAGATCAAGTTTGTTATGCTAATATTTTTTTTTTAACCAATCTCTTGAAGACTCAAAATCATGATTTAACGATAATAGTTAAATTCAGGTTTTTTTTCTTACTGACAATATTGGTGTTTTAATCACTTTTTATTTGGTAACATCATTAAATAATGCTGCAATCACAAAACGAATTTCAATTTAAAAGTGCAATGTACACTGTGGCGAATACTTACTAAATATACTTCTTCGTATTTAATTGTACTTTTCTTCTTCACCGATCCGTCAAAGGAAAATATGAGAGAATAAGAAATAAAACATTTGTATTGTATGCAGTTTTGTTGTTTTTTATTGCCTTTTAAACCGTTAAAAATTTAAAGAAACTGCAGCCGAAAATTTGCGAAACTTTGGATCATTTATTAGGGAAAAAACGTTTAAACATAGCAAAATTATACACAAAAAATATTATTTATTTTTATCGGTGCATATTTAGAATATTGTAATTCTTCCTACAGATCAGATTCAATAAATCGGGATGAATATTCGGCTCATCAATGCTGCATTTAAGGTTGTCCTAAGATAAATGAAAATCAGGATTTATGTACTGTTTTAGTTCCTTTAATACTTATCTTTTGGGGTAGCATTTACCACACCGTATTCTCTTTTCCCTGGTTTTAAGATTTTAAATGGCTCTTCGTTGTCTAATGAAAATTTTAAATACAACTCACTGGCATTGTTTGTGTATAGTAACCAGCGAACAGCATTCCAAGAAAATTTACTACCATCTTCAGTCATTCAAGAAAAACTTGGCCATTTCGTAAATAATAGAAATCGTACACTTTCATTTCGATTGTTTCCATTTTTAATGCAACCGAATCGACGAACTGATACCAGTCTCTTGGTGTTTCTATTTTAACATTTTTTTCCGCTCGATAAATGCATGATCACTGTGATATTAGGGGATTTCGTTCATCAATTAGTCTGTCCATAAGCACACCTACAGTGACTGGTTCGATTGACTTCAAATTTGGAAATAAGTGGTTTGAGCGAATTTGGGTAGGTCGTTATTTTGATTATATTTTTAAGATCAAAATTTAGGGTAGTCACCATACAAAATTCGTCTCATAGAACCGTTTTTTTTTGCTATGAGATTTTCTCGAAAAATAAATAGCCCGATCAGCGTCCTTGTTTTTAGGAGTACATATACATTGTATTGCCCAAATATTATTTTGTTTTCCTGCAAAATACTTGGATTTTAACTTCTTTTTTTTCAACTTCTGTACCAAAAACACAGATCAATAGTAAAAATTCAAATTCAAATGTAAGACGTATATTAACATAAAAAAGACATTCGAAAAGTCCAATAGTTAAAAACTTAATTTAAAAAAACCGCTGGAAGGAATAAAAAAAAACAATTGAAATATCACAAATTTCTCAAGAAATTGTATGGCATTAATTTTTTCAGTTAAAATATTTGAATTTGAGTTTTTATTTTTAAGTTTTAATTACATGTTTTTATTTTTATTTTTTTATTTCGTGAGTTAAGTTTTGGTATACTGGAGCAAGATCATACGACACAGTCGTACACATTTTTTTTTAAAGACAAAAAAATGTACCCCCTCTATCTTTTAAGTCAACTATTCAAAATAATGGATCAATTGTAGAAGAAACTTCACTAAATACCAACTCCTTTATTAAAGGGCAAAATCATTTATTGAATTCATAAAAAAGCGCAACAAACTTTCATACATTGTCTCTCAGAATTTTTTTTTATATTAAAAATTGTCTCAAGTTTTTATATATCAGTTCTCTTGAATACTGTTCAAGATTTTATATAGAAATTCCACTACGAAATTAACTGTATATTTTCCTTAACAAAGTAAATCAGTACTAATATAATAGGTTGAAGAGTTTGTTTGTTTGTTTGAACGCGCTAATCTCAGAAACAACAGGCTCAAATTGTAAAATAACTTTTGTGTTAAATAGTCCTTTAATCGAGGAAGGCTTGAGGCTACATACAATTGAGCTACGACCAATAGAAGCGAAGAATCAGTGGAAAATGTGGAAAAAACGGCAAAACGTTATTAATTTTTTGTTTGTTTGAACGCGCTTATCTAAGGAACTGCTTAATCAAATAGAAAAATTCTTTTTGTGTTGAATAGTCAAGGAAAACTATAAACTATACAACGTTACGCTGCAAATAATAAGAACAAAGAATCAGTGAAAAGCGTTTCTAAAACGGGGAAAATTATACATATTTGAAGGCTTCCAGTTAAGAATAAGAAGAATTTTGACTTAGAGAGAGAGAGTCGACTGTTATACAATTTTAAAATAACTTCTCGGTGAAATTCCATCACGCGCATGATGCATAAGTCAAGACTCACCTCTGGCCGGTGGACGAGGAAGAGGGCAACTGCTAGTCTATTATATTTTTGCTCCGCATGAATACCTAAAAATATACCATTGTTACTATTCTCAGAAATAAACAAAATAATTATAAATTGAAAATTGTTAAAAAAATGTGATTTCAAATTTATTATGTGAATAAGCACACCAGCCAACCGCGCGAATCTCGGCTCGCTCCCAATTTAAAGCCTGAGGATACACTCGAAAGCAATTATACGACAGATTTTGTCAAAATTCAAAGTGATCAACTTGAATTTAATTGAATTCTGTATGAATTTTCTCCATTATTACAACTTACCTTCCAACCTTACGTCTGATACGAAAAATTCTTTGTGTTTTTGAAGCACCCTATTAAAAACTAATGTTACCAACATACACAATTTACAAACTGTCAAATTTTTCATTTTTTATTTTATGGATGGTCATCCTAACCTCACTCTAAGTTTGGCCGCCATCTGCGATAGACTCACTTTCTTACTTATTATATAATTGGATTATTGTATTAAATATAGTTAAGTTGAATAGAATTATGAATTATAAAATTACAACAGTTTTACCAGAATTTTCAGAATTTTCCAGTAAAAAATGTCAAATTTTCCGCTCGAAAAGTAATTCCTGAACAGCAACATCCAGACTTCTATTCAAAAAATTAATTTTCGAATTTTCCCATTTAATAATTTTCCCTTAAGATTTCTTCAAAATTCGATTTTACAGGAAATGCGACTGGACTTGGCCAATTTTTCGTGAAAATTTTATAAAAAAACGACATTTAAACAAACTCACCACCATTTAAATGTAAGTAAGGTTTAGTAGCCGGCCCTACGAACCTCCTCGCACCACAATTTATCGCCCTCAGATGAACTCTGTGCACTGTGTAAAATTCTTATCTTTGCAGATGATATGAATATCATCAAAAATATTATATTTTTTCCAGTGAAGATCGCGTTCAACTGCAAGATCATAAGTTTGTTGTATGGTGTGAAAAGAATAATTTAAATCTTAGCCCACGAAAGTATCAGACAATGAATTTCCAAAAAGCTTAATCTTACATTATATGATTATGTCTATCTCCCAATACATCTCATCCCGTGTCTTTAAAGTTAGGGACTAAGGAGTTCTTATCACATCTAATTTAGATTTTTCAGAACACATTAACAACATCGTCAATAAAGCTTATTCAATGTTAGGGTGTATTAAGCGTTGGTCCAAAGAATTCCTTGACTCTAACGTTTCCTATGCCTTGTGCAACAGTTTCGTTCGACCCCATCTCGAATTTGCATCACACGTTTAGTCACCTCATTATGAGATATACATTGAGAAACTAAAATTAGTTTAACGCAATTTTAAACGTTTCATCTTTAAACGATTGACCGCAGTAATATTCCTTCTTATTGGAATCGACTTGCATTTTTCCAGATGCAAAAACTGTGCCAAGGGAGAACAAATAATGATATTGTTTTCCATCACCAAATTATTACTGGTGTCACTGATGCTACAGGTACAGATATTTTGAGTTCTATCTTCTTTAGTTTCAGATGTGGCATGTGGAGATTATTTTTTGCCTTCTAATAATTTGATTTAAGTCCCCCAACATAGAACTTACTACGAACTTACTACTTTGATCTCAATTAAAAAAAAAAAAAAAGTGGCACGACAGCTCTTGAAGAGAGAACCAAAGCCTAAGTAGCTAACACTCATCAACAATTCTCTGGGTGTGTGTGAAGAATTGAATGTGCCTACAATTTAATTCCGAACGGCAAAGTTGAGAAGCATTTTTTCATGACAGATTGATACTCATGGAAGCTTTGTCAGTTCTTCGCAAGAGGCAGTGTAAGTGAAATATGAAAAAAAAACTATGGGCACGAGTAGGACTCGAGCATACGACAAAAAAGGTTAAAATAATTCTTAAAACCACTGTTCCACGTTCTTAAATGTTTTTATTTTTTTTATTTTTTGTTTCATTGTTATTTTATTTTTGTTATTATGTGTAGGTATAAGTGGTTTGTTTGTTTTAAATTAGTCTACTAACAACTAACACTGCAGTAAGTGATGAGACATTTGTCGTAAGACTTAGCTTTCTATAAGCTCTCTTTGCGCATTATCTGATAGTGTGAAAAGATCACTTTCTATTTGATTTTAACTGTTATTGAACCTTATCGACAAAAAAAATTTAATACAAAAAATAACACTCATACGCCGTAGTACACAGAATCCAAAAACGGCTTAAAGAGTATCTCTTTTATGTTATGTAGTAGTTACTACTGTGTGAGATACTGCATGCTATCCTATTGTCGTTGTATAATATCTTTCTGTATTTTAGTTCCTAACACAATTACTCTTACTGATACAATAACATAAACCGATTGTCATTTCAAAATATACATATGTACAACAGATCGTTATTTCTGCTTATGCTATTTATAGACTTTACCCCTACTTCCATTGTACAAACGCTATTCTCTTTTCCTTTTATCTTCTCCTTCTTGTTTAAAATATGAAAATAAAGACAGTTTCAAATTGGATGCGAAACGGTGCGGTCATCAGCTCAGCTCTCGGTGTTTTATTTAAATATTAGAAAATATTAAAGTCGATTAACAAATATATGTACTATAATTTATTCAGAAGTGGGATTAGTAAATCCAAGTAAAGTTTCTAATAAAATAGTTCATCCCAGTTTTAATTAAAGTGACGCTGTTCTCCTCGCGAAAAAAAAACAAACTCGAGTCAATTTGATGTTTTATTTTGTTGTGTGACACACAAGCAAAGCCATAAATTTTTTCCCTCCTTTCTAAATTCTTGTTTTTTTTTTTCTCTCATCTTGATATTTGCTATACCTTTGTCGTGCGCGGTGTGCAAATAAATTCAAAAAGAAAAGAAAAAGAAAATGGAACAAATGATCGATGTGTCTGAATACACAGCTGCCCAGCTGCGCGAGTGGTTACAGCGCTTAGGCAAATCAAGCGCTGGTACGAAACCAACTTTAGCTGTGCGTTTGAACGAGATACCAGTAGAACAACGCGGTTTGCCTCCACCAAAACGAACGGCAAATGAAGAAAAAAACTTGCTTGACGACAACGACGAAGAAGCCGACGACGGTGAAGAAGAAAACGAGTCCAATGATGAACAGCAAGAGGTTGAGGAAGAGGAAACAGCAACAGAGAGGCAACAAAGACAAAAGGAAAACGAGTTGTTACGAAGAGAAATAATAGCGAGGGAGAACGAACTATTGAAGATGATGGCAGAGCTGAGCAAACAGAAAAGACAAGAGACGGAAAAGACAACGGGAACGACAACGGGAACGACAACCGAAGAGGCAGCTGGAGTTAAAACAAGTTCAACGGTGGTGACGACAACGGGAACGACAATTGAAGAGACAACGGGAGCAGAAAAAAGTGCGACAGCGGTGACGACGACGGGAGCGACAACTGAGGAGGCAACTGAAGCAACGACAAATTCAACCGTGGCAACTGGAGTGAAAACGAGTTCGATGACGGCAACAACAGCACAAATGACAACTAGAGTGACGACCGGCAGCCTGGCAGTGCAACAGTATACTATGTATAAAGAATTAGTGCCTGAATACGATGGTGGAGCAAACGTTGAAGTCTGGTTGACACAGCTAATGAACGTAAAACAAATGTACGACGTTTCCGATGAAATGTTGCGCACGCTGTTTGTCACCAAGTTAAAAGGCAAGGCAGAGGAGTGGCTGAATGCACAACCAAATTTTTTGTGCCTGAATGTCGAGTCGTTGTGTGGAAGTCTAAGAGACGATTTCACGAAGAAAGAAAACAGGATGGTAGTCAGGAAACGGTTCGAGGCAAGACAGTGGAAGACAACGGAAAGTTTCGACGAGTACTATTTGGACAAAAACCGATTGGCGACTGGACTGGACTTGGATGAGGAAGAACTAGTTGAGTACATAATCGAAGGTTTTTCGGATGAAAATCTGAGACTACACGCTCTGGTTAGCAACTTCACGACAAAAGCAGGATTATACAGATCGTTCCACAGAATACAACAATGCGCAAAGGAGATGGAGGGAAGACCAACAGCAACGGGATCGACTACGAGTGCAACGACAACAGTATCGAGAAGGCCATACGACACGGTAAGGTGTTACAACTGTAATTCAATGGGACATGTTGCGAGTGTTTGCCGTAAGCCAAAGAGAGAGTATGGTGTTTGCTACGCGTGCGGGGAAAAGGGACACATAGTAGCTGCTTGTCCCCAACGGAAATTAGCACAAAGGGTTCATCAACTGAACGAAGAGGAGGAGTCAAACGATTTTGTAAGAAATTTTTTATTTAGTTTTGATTCACATAATGATGTGAAAATCTCTCTAGATTGCCTCATAGATACCGGAAGCCCTATAAGCATGGTAAAGACGTCACGAATTCCGGATGTCATTAAAAAAAATTGTTGTAGTTGTGTAATAAAAACAAAAAATTACTACGGAATAAATAAAAGTAAATTAAAAGTTCTTGGAGTAGTGTCTGGTGTAATTTTTTTCGAGAAAGAAATTGGAATTGAAGTTAATTTGATTATTGTAGATGATGAGGCAACTGGATATGAGGCAATCTTGGGAAGGGATTTTTTAAGAAAAGGGAAGTTTAAATTAATTACCGACATAAAGAAAAAAATTGAAATTAAGTCAAAAGAAAATATAACAACAGATAGTCAGAGCGAATTTGAAAGACAGCTTATGTCAATTGAGTATAAAGACGAGATGGATGTCAAGTTAGAAATAGATAATGATGTTAATTTTGAAACAAAAACAAAACTGATCGAATTATATAAAAAAAATTATTTGTACGCCGATCGCCCCACGGAACCTACAGTCAAAACAAAGATGAGCCTTGTCCTCAACGATGTTAAACCTTTTCATTGTCGTCCACGTAGACTTTCTAATGCAGAAAAGGGTGAACTCAGTTCGTTGTTAGATGAATATCTAAGAAAAGGTTATATTAGGGAAAGTGAGTCGGAATACGTTTCGCCGATAGTGTTAGTGAGGAAAAAGACGGGAGACATCAGAATGTGTATTGATTTTCGGACGTTAAATAAGATAACAGCAAAGGATAGTTATCCAATCCCTATTATAGACGATTTGTTAGATAGGCTAGCCAACAAAACGATTTTTTCAAAACTGGATCTGAAGAATGGGTTTTTCCATGTTTACATGCATGAAGATTCTATAAAGTACACATCTTTCATTACGCCGCTGGGTCAATACGAATTTCTTAGAATGCCGTTTGGGTTAAAAAATGCTCCGTCGACTTTTCAAAGACACATCAATAGGATCTTCTCAGACATGATTAGAAATGATGAAGTTATAGTCTACTTAGATGATATAATGATCGCAACAAAAAGTTATGAAGAACACTTTAGAATACTTGGAGAAGTTTTTAAAAGAATGACAGAAAATCAGTTGGAGTTAAGAGAGGATAAGTGTATGTTCCTACAGCAGAAGATTAAGTATCTAGGTTTTACGATCACGGGACAAGGGATACAGGCAGACGATAGAGGAATTAAAGCGATACAGGATTTCCCTATACCACAAAAAGTTCACACGGTACAAAGTTTTCTAGGCTTATGCTCATATTTTCGTAGATTCGTCAAAGATTTCTCGATAATAGCCAAGCCTTTGTACGACTTGGTCAGAAAAGACAGAGAGTTTAACTTTGGACCAGAACAATTGCATGCGTTCGAGACGCTAAAGAAAAAGCTAGTAGAAACTCCGGTACTGGCACTTTATGATCCTAAAGACGAAACAGAATTACATTGCGACGCAAGTGCCATAGGTTTTGGTGCCATACTGCTTCAAAAGAAACAGGATGGGAAATTTCATCCGATTTTTTACTACTCTAGAAGGACTACGGATGCGGAGGCCAAATACCACAGCTTCGAGTTAGAAACGTTAGCGATAGTGTATGCCCTAGAGAGATTTAGGATTTATTTGCAAGGGAGACGGTTCAAGGTGGTGACCGACTGCAATTCTTTGACGATGACGTTGAAGAGGAAAGAACTCAATCCAAGAATCTCCAGGTGGGCGTTAGAGTTACAAAATTATGAAATGGTGTTAGAACATCGAGCAGGAAGTCGAATGCAACATGTAGACGCGTTAAGTAGGTCAACGAATGTGTTGACAATAGAAACAAATACGTTCGAAGAAAACTTGATAATATGTCAAAACAAAGATAGTAAAATTGTTAAGATTAAGCAAATGTTAGAGGAGACTGAAAGTAAATCGTATGAGATGAGAAACGGAGTGGTGTATAAAAAGAAGAATGATGGTACCATCGTGTTTTTAGTACCCGAAGACATGATTGATCATGTTTTATACAAATACCATGATGAAATGGGTCATGTAGGTACAGACAAAACCTGTGAGTTAATTTCGAAAAGTTATTGGTTCCCCAATATGAGAGAGAAAATAGGATCGCATATAAAAAATTGCTTAAAGTGTATAGTTTATTCAGCCAAACAAGGTAAAGAGGAGGGTTTCCTTCACAACATCCCAAAAGGGAAGATACCGTTTGAAGTCATACACATAGATCATTATGGACCGGTAGACAATTCTAGGTCTGTCAAAAAACATGTGTTAGTGGTTGTTGATGCTTTTACTAAGTTCGTAAGGTTGTATTCAACAAAGACGACGAATACCAAAGAGGTTGTTAGAGCACTAGAAGACTACTTTAGAGCATATAGCGTACCGAAATGTATAGTGTCAGATAGAGGGAGCTGTTTCACTTCAACTGAGTTTAAAGAATTTTTGATAGCTAGGAATGTTAGACATGTCAAAGTTGCAACGGGATCGCCTCAAGCGAACGGTCAGGTTGAAAGAGTAAATAGGAGTTTAGGGCCTATGTTGGCTAAGTTAGTGAAACCGGAAGAGGGATTGTTTTGGGATCATGTCTTAGACAAGGTAGAACATACTTTTAATAATACGGTGAATCGAACGATTAAGCAACACCCTAGTGTAATGCTGTTTGGAGTAGACCAAAAAGGAAAGTGTTCAGACGAACTCAAGGATAAATTGATAGAAATAGAAAGATTAGGAGAGAAACGGGATCTTAAGAAGGTAAGACAAAAAGCAATAGAAGAACAAAAAAACACTCAGGCATATAACAAACAATATGTAGATAGAAAAAGATGCAAACCAAACGTTTATAAAGCTGGCGATTTTGTCATGGTTAAAAATTTCGATTCACATCCTGGCGCGTCTAAGAAACTGATACCAAAGTTCCGGGGACCTTACGAGGTTACGAAAGTATTGCGAAACGATAGATACGTACTTAGAGATGTTGAAAATTTCCAACAAACAAGGTTACCCTACCAAGGAGTGTGGGCGGTCGGCAATATGAAACCGTGGCTTAGAAAAATTGATAAAAGAAAGAAAAATTGTAAAAAATAGATAAAGATCAGGTGATCTCAAAGGTCAGGATGGCCGAATTGTAGTAGTTACTACTGTGTGAGATACTGCATGCTATCCTATTGTCGTTGTATAATATCTTTCTGTATTTTAGTTCCTAACACAATTACTCTTACTGATACAATAACATAAACCGATTGTCATTTCAAAATATACATATGTACAACAGATCGTTATTTCTGCTTATGCTATTTATAGACTTTACCCCTACTTCCATTGTACAAACGCTATTCTCTTTTCCTTTTATCTTCTCCTTCTTGTTTAAAATATGAAAATAAAGACAGTTTCAAATTGGATGCGAAACGGTGCGGTCATCAGCTCAGCTCTCGGTGTTTTATTTAAATATTAGAAAATATTAAAGTCGATTAACAAATATATGTACTATAGTTACGTGATTAAAATTAACAAGTGTTGGTTATGCTTTTTTGAAATAGAAAAAAAAGAGGGTGAAATAGAGGGAGACATTTAAATTATTAA
The DNA here is from genome assembly GCA_943590905.1 of Sphaerophoria taeniata. Taxonomy (NCBI): domain Eukaryota; kingdom Metazoa; phylum Arthropoda; class Insecta; order Diptera; family Syrphidae; genus Sphaerophoria; species Sphaerophoria taeniata. The sequence goes on along the minus strand of OX016540.1, from coordinate 46,016,275 downwards.
AGAATCCGCTTTGTTAACCGATAAAAACTAAAATTGCATTATATTCGGATTTTCACATAAAACTAAAATATATTTCTATAATCGTATTATCTATATCTGATAAATTATGATCCCATTTGTTATTATTTGTTCAGGATATTGAAGATATAATTTCTTTTATTTAATCAAAATTTATTATGCCAGTGAAATTGTTTTAAAAGTAAACCAAAATATTTACCTATCACATTTATGGCCAACTGCATGTTAAATTCTTGAATGGAATTATTGATTTGTTAAACTGTTAATCAGCCATTATTATTCCAAATAAAAAGAATAAATATAAACGATAATAATTACTGTAATATTTTTAAATATAATTTAGCTTTTGTGAGATAAGTCTTTCATACAATATGTTGACGAATACACACATTGTTCAATGTACCACAAAAGAATTAACACGGTAGCCTATACAGGATTATGTTGCACCGACAAATTAAATACATTCAAGGGATGATGGTTTTTTTTGTAAACCCTTTTGATTAAGAGCTTTCCCAGAAAACAAGTGCAACACGAATATGTGTTTGCATCTTGCATGTGAATTTCACTTCGTCAACATTGACCATTATTTTGAAAAAAAAAATCCTAAAATTAACAATAGAACCAAAAATTTTGATTTTAAGACATTTTCCTTGATTCCTACTATAACCTATCGTTTCCGGAAATCAACATAAACACTTAACATTGAATTGTAATAGAAACCATATCCGCAAGAGTGTATGCCTGCTAAATACACAAAGAGAAAAAAAGAAAATCAGAAGAGAAGAAAAAAGAATCCTTAAGTCTCCGTGGTGCAAAGGAGTAACAAAAGATTAGCTAATCTGCTTTAATCTCAAAAGAAAATCATTTGGGCTTTCTTTTGGTTTTTGTGGTTTCACCACTGTAGCTGTTTACTTCGTTTTCAACCAGAAAAAATAAATAAATTCCGAGTTCTGAAGGATTCCCTGATTCACTCAACTTCTCTCTCAAGAGTGAGAGAACGAGACAAACGTTATACTTTTCGCGTTCTAATTATGCTTGCCTTTTTTCTTACTTTATCATCATCCTGGGAAGTCGGTTTTGGTTTCTTCTGCAGCGGCAGTATGACCAATTTTTTCGTAGATAAAGTTATGCCAGGTCTTCTCTATCGTAAAGGGAAAATCATATACCATTTGCCAAAGAATGCTTATATGTGTGTTTTGAACAATGAATATGCCATAATCAAATTCAGGATATAAGAGTCATTTAAGCTGCGGGGAAATTTCGGTTTTGCTCTCGTGTATTTTTGGTCATTAAGATTTTACGTCCGAAATTGTTTTGCTTTTCCTTCTTTTTCCCCATTTAACCATAAATAGAATTGGTTTGCCATTAAGTTAAGGCCAGAAAAAGATGGAGAAATATATTATTCTTTATGATGGTCCTAAAAGTCGAGTGCCATTTGAAAAAGTTCGAGGTACGTGATGGTTGGTAGCGGAAACAGAGGCAGCGCAGTTCAAGCTCAACAATGCCTGAATTAAGTGAACGAATCTATTTACATACCTATTGTGTTCGATTATGTATTATTTTGGGTATTTGGGCGGATTTTGGGCTATCTCATTAATTGGACTATTAAGAAACTGAATACATTAAGTTCGAGATGAAGATTTTCAATGGAGGATGATCATGATGATGTGCGGTGGCAAATTAAGGTACGTAGATTAGCTAGACGATGGGGAAATGGAAGTAAAGTTGTTTTCAATATAGCTCGAGGCGCAGCAAAGAAGATGGTTGTTTTGATAACATATTGTGTTTTTTTTGTTGGTTTTTTGTGGACAAGCTGCGACGAAAGACCAAAGAATGAAGAAACTTTTGATATAAATTTTATGTTAAGTATCGTAGCAGAGAATAATTTAAACAATTTTGGGATGTTCAGTTAAGTTGTTGGAAAGTAGGTACCTATCTATTTGAAGTCGGTATATAGGTTTAAGGACATTTTAAATGTGTTTGTCTATAAAAACTAGAAGTTTAATAATAAACGTAAAGTAATAAAAAAAAGTATATTCATTCCGAGTTATTGTTTTGAACTTTCAAAATTTATATTTGCTGTCAGGCACAAAATCATTTCAAAATTTAATGACCCTTGCAATAGTCTGTTTTCATTTTTATATCTATCCATAAAAATTGAATTTGATGTAAAGTGTTTTAGATTTTTGGATATTGTTAAGACATAAAACTTTGAACGATAGAAAAGAAAAGCGTTTAAAGGTTTGTTTTCTTGAAATATACTAGTTTTGGCTTCAGAATGAATTTGATATTTTTTGGGATTTCTTCGTAGGCAAACAAAATTGCTCCATCGGAAGCTTGTAAACTCGCACGTTGTTGTTGAGAAAAAATTGCATACACTTAGAGTAATAGTTCGATGCGCAGACAACTTTTCGGTCTAGCACGAAATTTTGGATTTGATAAAATGCCATGAGTGACGATTTTGCTCACTCCGGGCAACCAGCTTAATCGTGATACCACTTCAGAGCAGTGTTTGACGCTCTTTATGCTCCATCTGAAGAATATTCTTTGTCGTCGTCGAAACATTGATCAACTAATACACACCAGATATCAAAGGACAGTCGAAATAGTGGACTGTAGCCAGCGAACCTACTCTGAAAAAACGTAGACTGTCTCATCGGCCTGAAAGATGAAAGTCACCGGTTTCTATAATTTACAATGTGTGATCCATATTGAGTTCTTTTACCAGACCAACACGGTCACAGGGGCTATACTTTACTGACTTAATTGGCTGGATCCATGCAAAATTTAATACCTAATCTCGAAAAAAATACCACGATAACCTGCCGACTCGCACCTCTGCCATCATTACTGCAAAATTAATCGAATTGAGCTTCGATTTGATCCCCGTGCGACTTCTTTTTGTTTCAAAACTTGAATAAGTCACTTGCCCGGGCAGAAATTTCAGTCAAAGAATATATGTACATAAATATTGAAAAATAAATCGACACATTTCCAAAAAAAAAAAAATAAAACAAACTACTTATCGAACCGCTCTGGTATTGTTGCTTATTATAGTATTGCTGCTCTTTTTCGTTAGAACTTATAATAACAGCCAAAACTCAAACACCAATTTTTTCTACGAGAATGTAAGTAATTTACGTCAAATTACGAATCGAAATGAATAAATTATTTGTCTCAAACTTTATTTTCACATGCTGAAGTCTCTTTCTCTATTGCATACCATCAAGTCCATTCAAAATAGAACACACAATGTTGTCACTTGATCTTTCCCCTTCCTTCTTAATTTCTTCTGGAAGCACCTATCACTTATGTATGCAAGTAAACTAACAAAGTTTCCAACCACACACGTTCCATCAAATAATAACAAAGTCCTCTGCTGTCTGTCCTCTTTCAGACACGATGAAAAAAAAAAATCAATGGCTATTTTAGTAACTGTCTCAACAATATTGATGAAAATCGTTGAAAGTCCACACGCTGCTCATTTACCTACTCTAAAAAATAGCAGATAAATACACAACAGTGACCTTCAAAAAAAAAAAAAAAACATAAAACACATAAAAGAAAATTCTTATTACCGTTCAGGGACAACGTCGTGAAAAGTAATAGATCCATTACTTCACATGGATTTGTCGAAATCCATTGCGACTGTCTTATTTTTCTTGGAGAAATGTATCCTTTTGGGACGAGATCTAAATTCTGATTTAAAACATATAAGTAGGCTATTGCTTATGTTGCCGTTTAAAATTTATTTCATATATATTTGTATAAGAATTGTGTTATGTTAATGATGTTTTAAGTCTTTAGAATGCAAATCTGTATCAAGAATTTCGTGAGACTGTAATGAGCAGCTTTTGGCTGACTGAGTGAGAGAAAGCAAACAAAGAAAAACAAAAGACTTAAATGCCTCATTTTGATGAATGATGAATGTACATAAAAGTATTTTCTTGTTAGATTTATGAGTGGGGATTAGCTGCAGACGGAATATGACAGTCGTGTGATACATCGTTAAAAATTATTTTTTAATACTCAAACAGACGCGAAACAAATAAATACTATGTACAAAGAATAACAATTGGAGTGCTCAGCTAATACGCTCCTCGTTTGTTTTGAAAAACAAGGAATTTGTGTAGACAAACATCCATTTGAAGTACGTATGGAAAAAGCCACTTTATATAAAAAGTTGCAAGTAGCAAATATGATTGATTTGACTCACATATTCTTTTTTTTGATAATTGATTGATTGAAAAATATGATGTGTTTTTCTCGACTTGGAATTTATGTTCTCGTTTTATACCCAAGTGATTTCAATTGGCACCTGAAGTGTGTTTGGTTTTAACATGCAACTTAGATTTCAATAGCTACAAGATGTCATGACAGTTGAGCGAAGAAAAACACTACCTGTAATTCTGTACTTGTCATTCTACTTAAACTTGAATCAAGGTGGAATCATACTTAAGAGGAAAGATTTGTTTTTTTGTATGTTTGTAACAACTAAACTCAAAAACTACTGATCTGATTTCAAAGATTTTTTAACCATTAGAAAAAAAAGCATACGCTAGATTTAATATTGGTCCACATTTAGATGTACTGTCGGTGCCGTGAAAGAAGGCCATATGAACTAACGCCATAATGGCCTTGGTTCTCAATTGAATGTGAACTAACGCCATAATCCGATTATGGCCTTAATTCACAGTCGAATGAGAACTAAAGCCATCACTTGAAAGAGAACTAACGCCATATGGGGTAAGTTCACATTCAAATGAGAACTGATGCCATAAAATGCTTTGAGCTTTGGGGCAAAGTCAGCACTAAGTAATTACCTAACAAAATCTCATCGAGATCTCAGGGACCTCAGATATTTCTAAAATGGAACAAGAGATCTCACCCTCAGCGAGCGCTGATATTTTCTTTTAACATTTCTGAAATAAAAAAATTTGTGGATCTTGGTCAGCCATTTGAACGTAATCTAACATAATGATTACGTTCAAACAATATTAATTTCAAAGAATCTCACTGAGTTTAGAAAATTGTGTTCCACCAAACAATTTTCGTAGATGCTTCAGTAGGAAAACTAGTTTTCTAGACTCCGAAGTAATACAAAAATTACATACTAATTCGCGCGAATTTTTTTATTTTCACACCCCAAATTGTTTCTCTGTTTGCCAAAAAAAATTTCGGCTCGCTTCGCTCGCTTTCCAGTACTGCAGTACGCGGTTTTTTGATTACTTTCAAAGTCTGGAAAACTAACTTTGAGAATGAAACATCTACGAAAATATTAAGAAACTTACTCATTCTGAAATTTAATAGAAATATCAAAAATCAACATTTTTGTATTTGTTTATAAAGTAACTTCATTCGATTATTTGCAAAACATTATCAACAATCAAACGTTTTCATTTTTTGTTAAGCCTCGTAAAATTGTTCATAACTCCGCCGTAAAAACGAAGATTAAAAAAATAACATCGAAATCGGATGATTTTCGATTCTGGGGCCAAAAAAACGAGACCGCGAAAGTATAAAATAACAACGAAATTTTTCCAAAATTTGCCAGTTATAAGCGTGAAGAAAAAAAGTTAAGAATAAAGCAAATGTGTGGCCATTGGTTTTTCAATTTGATTTATAGTAAACCGTTTTTAAAATATTTGTGTTAACGCCCGCTTTACTAATAGAGCGTTCGTTCATCCTTTTTTCTTTTTTTTTCGTTAAACCATATATTTCGCTACATATGTTCCTATATCCTATTAAAATTATTTGGATTGCTGCGAGTGGCTTTAATTCATATTGAAATGAGTACTTGGGCCACTTCTTAAAATGAACTAACGCCATATGACTTTAATTCTCATTCCAATGTGAATTTAGGCCATAATCGGATTATGGCGTAAATTCACAATTGAATGAGAATTAAAGCCAAAGACTGATTTTGATTCAACGAAAAAGCAATTGCTTATACAGAGTTATTTGAACGAAGAATTATAATGCTTGATTCTCCATGATTCTCAGCATTGGGTGTCTCCTAAAAATTTCTGTTTTTCAAACGGGTGTGACCTAGTTCACAGCTGTAAGAAAAGTCAAAAAGGTATCAGATTTTGATCTCCTCAATTCTCATAACTTGGAGTTACGAAAAGGGGCAGATTCTCATGAAAAACGGTAGGAGTTTTTGTGGTCAAATGACATTCGGGCAGAAGTAGTGCTAAAAGTAGTTTGCGGTTACATGGATTCCGAGATTTTGATTTGCGAGATTTTGTTGTTAACGTAGTAACATCTTTATGTACATAAGGCCAAGTTCATATTTATGTTTTCGTTACCTTGACTCAAGCTTTAGTTATCAATTAAACAAATCTGAACAAAGATCATAGAACACAGTTTCAAACAAGAGTCGAGTTACAATATTATAATAAAATAAAAATAGAACCAACTAATTTTCGGTGTTCCCACTTTTCAAGATCTTATAGTGTGTCTTCCGTCTGAAAACCACAATTATAACCATTATACACTTGAAAATGCTGAATTTAAGATTATTAAGGCCAAGATAGATTTTTTATCTTAAATTTTTCTTTATTTGGAACAGTCTTATTATATCGCGTTATGAAGATAATTGTTTCGAGTGACTTTGATCGCCACAGTTAAAACACGAATATCAAATAAAAATACAAATACTAAGATACATTTTTTTGAAAAATGCAAAAAAAATCCTTATATTATTTTTTTGTAAATATTTATTATCGCTCTGCTTAAAGGCCACCCTAACGAAAAACAAACGACATTTCACTGTCGTGCAAATTTCAAGAAGTCGTTTCCACTTAATAATAATTTCCAAAACACTTCTTTTTGAATAAAATTGAAGTTGAGCAAAATTTTCATTGGCACATGAATGATGGTGGACCTATAACTCCAAATAAAATTTTAAAGATAAATTTTTCTATTAAACAAAAGTCCCTTCCAATATCTCATTATTTGTTTTATTTTTTTCAAACACCAATTTAAAAGTTCTAAAAGTTGCTCTTTGAAAGCACTTAAAAAAAGATTAAGGAAGTATCAGAGCATTTTATGTATATTACAGCTTTGATAAATAGTCCTATCAAATACTTTAAGTAGCCTGATTATTCGGAAGAAAAAGACAACTTAATGGGCTCATACCTTCGGCACGTTTATGCTATTTTCGTCATAAATTACCGAATTTCTATTTTGTTGCCATGCCATTGCTTCACCCGATATGACTTGTTGTTGCTTGCGAATTTTCATTTTCACTCTTTGGGCAAATAAATCTTCAATTGTGAGCACTTAATGCTTTATGTGGTGTGATAAAGAAAGCTTTATGATCGAGTTAAAGGCGCACACTGACATTATTAGGAGTTTGTGCGTAGATGAGGAGAACGAACGTATACGTACCTTTCATTCCTATCGGTACCGCTAATCGAAAATCAAACTTTTGAATAAACACAATAAAAATGACAGAGGCAACAAAATAAAAAGAAAAAAACAAACCTACAACAATGGCACGAAAAATAACCAAAGCATCATACCAGCATGAAATGAAAAGAAGACAACAACGACATCGGTATCTGTGCGTAGGTATATAGCTTTTGCACTGCTGAAGGAGGCAAGGTCCTTTGGATTTTGTCTTGTTCTACTTCTTCTGGCTCGATATGAAATGTCCTCGATGTCGTGTCTGTCGAATTTCCGTACAGAACATTGCCAACAAAAATAAAATAGTTAAGGTTCGAAATGATTTTCAAAAACTGGTGTTTCTCCATCAGATGTAGCTAAGGCTTCTCTCTTTCAGTTCCAAGGACAAAAGTAAACATCATAGAGATAGGATAGTTATAATGCCATAGCTTGAAGCAATATTGTTTATCTCAATAGATATGACTTCGTTTTTGTTTCTTCCTCGAGCAAGCAAAAGCTCGTTGTCTTTTTTTTTCTTCTGTGTTTACTTATTGCTTCTATCATTGGATTTTATTTTCCTGATTATTACATTGATACACGACAAACATTGATATTGTATGTGTTTGACTAAAAATAAAGAAAATAAATGTGTCAGTCAGTCAGGCAGCCAGTGAGTCAGTCCAGCAGTCAGTCAGTCACCGAAGTATGTAAACAATGTAATTATTGTTTTCCATTGAAATTCCTTGTTCATCCTTATGCCAAGGAGTATAATAAATTAAAAATTCATTGCGATTCGAGCTTTTTTCAGCTGATTTGGAATTTTTGCCAGTTATTAGGCGAACAATAAAATTTTTCTTTTGTTTGTTTTAATTAGGAAGGGCGTGCTACACATACACAAATTATCCATCCAATCCATTGATTGCAAATTCGAGTAAGGAATGTTTGTGATAGACACAAATGTTTCTGGGTCTTTTTTTTTTGGCAATTTATTTTTCCGATGGGATACATTTTCTGTTGTGATAGGATTTTTTTTTTAATTGAAAGCTTGTCGTCTCCACAGTGATTGTTAGGAATTCCAACTTTTCATTTTCTAGGTTACCATTAATTTACGTTCATCAAGTGATTGATGCAAAACAACACTTATTGGATTAGTGCCCGTTTTTGATAAAAACATTTTGGACTGAATTTTTAAATACTTTTATGGTCAGGTAGGCTAGAGTCATTTGACTTTTAAAATTTTTACAAATGAGGAACAAACAACTGAAGTGGATTTCATCAGAGAAATTGATTTTCCACATCTGAAACTAGTTTTATTTGTCTGTTTTTATAGAGCGGAATCCACCTTTTTTTTTTTAACTTAGTCCCTCAAATAGTTAGAACAAAAAAATTATCATGTAAATTTTCAAAATTATAGGTTTCGCGCACTTGAGAACAAAAATCCTGTAAAGTATTTGAACACCCAAATCATATGTATTTTAGGTTAATAAGTTAATTTGGCAAGAAACTTGCCCAACCAAAGTCAAGTCATTCGCATTCCATGGCATTTCTGGAAATTGTGTTTCCTCAAATCTGCATTTTGATCGCTGTTTTCGAATAGTGGATAGTCTTAAGATCCCGTCACACTTTCACAGTGTGACTAGTTCCTGAAATCGTTTTGAAGAAAGCAAATCACTTTCAGAAAACGCTTTCTACTTTGGCGAATGATCTGAAATATCACAACCGTTTACACACAAAAAAGTTTCAGAAAGCACTTTCAGGAAACGCTTTCGCTTTTATAGTGTGACGACCCGAAAAATGTTTTCAGAAAATTTAGTTTCTTGAAATTAAAATGTTTTCAGAAAGCACTGTCCTTTCATAGTGTGACTGCTCTCTGAAAACACTTTCAGAAAAATAACAAACTCTAAAATTTGGAAACGCTTTCTGAAAGAAATTTGAAAAAAAATGAATAATAAAAAAAATAATTAATTCAATAATCTGAAAACCTTAAACCTAAATCCTCAATTTTCGATTTTCAAATTTTTTTTTCATCTCAAAGCTAAGAGATAAACAATATTGTTGGACGAGATGTTTTCTATCTCTGATGTCCAAAAATTATTTGAACTATTCTGAAAGAGGTTTAAAAACTGAAGTCTGAAATGGTCTCACAGTTGCGCTTGTTGTCCAGAGTGATCAAGTGAGGCATCCATCACTCCGACCGGCACCTTTCTCATATCAAGTAGGATATGACCCACACGATGTTTGAAAATTCTTTTTATCTCACACAGCTTCAATCGCCCGCCCCCTCCCAGATCATCAAAATCAAACGTGCGACCATGTTAAAACTCGTTAAGCCAATGTTCGAATGTCACCATCCAAGATGAAAAGTATCGGTTTTTGATTTCACGGCGCGATTTACCTTGTAAATACAAGAAACAGCACTAGAATCCGATCCAGCTGAAATTTTGTGACAAATTACGATAGTTAATTGTTCTTGCATGATGGCATCATAACCGTCGAATATAATATTTTGCCTGTTCCTGCGTTTACCAAAAAATACTATTTCAAGTTCTTTCGAAATAAACGAAACTAGATTTTTGTTGAAAAAATGTAAACTTTTTAAATTTCTAACCTTCATTTTTATGTTATTTTAGTCAGCAAGGAAAAGGTTCATAAAAGATTTTCTGTATCACACACATGAATTTTTTCAATTTTCTTTGGTTTTTTCACCTCGTATTCCAAATTCAATTCAATTCCACGAAAATTATTATCAATGTCGCTAATTAGATATTCCTTCAGAATATTCATAAGATGGGATCTTTTTACTGTATACTTTCGAAATCAAAAAAGTTTTTCTCAACCACGACAGCAGAGTAAGAAACAAAAATACTTGCTCCTCAAAACGTAATCCATTAAATTTATAACAAACGAACTGCCAATTGGAAAAAAATACAGGCAGCTAACGAATATCAAATATTTACTCATATAACAGGGTGCTTCAGCTTAATTTCAAAGGCCTAAAATATAAGAATTTATAGTTAACATTTTGAAAACTTGTTTAAAAATGCTAATATAATCTGATGAACCTTAATTTTCGGATTAGACCTGTGTCGCTGTACAGCACATGGCAGACGAGATGGGACCAAAAATCAAGCGAAGAATTATTGTTTTTATCGAATGCTGTCAAGCTCCATGTAACTCAACTCAACATTTTTTTCCATAAGACGCTGTCACACGCGTCGGTGAAATAGTGATAAGTTCGATACTGCCGTAGAGTAAAATCGATTGTGCATTGCAGACAAGAAGAGATGTTAAAGAGGATCTCTTTTCAAAACCGTGATTTGTGAACTGCTGTCACTTTTCAAAAGAACCGTGCAAAATTAAATATAATTTGCATCACCCTGTTCGGCGAAAATTCCAATCCATAGAAAAAATTACAAGAACTCTTTACAAAACAAAACATAAACGAACACAAGATGGAGTTTTCTGTTTGTTTTATTATTTCTGTTTCCATTTTTTTTTTATCATTTTCGTTATGTAAAAAGTTATTCGATTGGAAAATCTGCTTTCATCATATTTTCGACCAACAAAACCAAATTGGCCATAAATACCATGAATCTTACAATTCTGCTCCTTGAAAGTCTGAAAAAAAAAACCAAACACCCCATCATCGCAACGTCCGTCCATCGACAAGGACTTACAAAATAAAAGAAAATAAACAAACAAAAAATTTACAAAGTCAGAAAATAATCTGCAATCGATTGTTGCTGTCTTATGTCTTCTAAAGTATTTTTATGGTTAAAGGTTGTGTCCTGGGCTGCCATGGTCTTTCAAAAACAACAACAACAACAAAAAAAACTCAGAATTGGAATGGGATTGAAAAGAATTGTTAATTCGAAGGCTCACCATTGATTGCCAAATGCCACATTTCTCTCGATCTCGCATTCTGAAAACAGTTGCTCCAGATGGCGCTGAACATTCCGAGGAACAGTCTGCAAAATATTAAAAAAATAAAATCACTCGTAAATTAGAAATATCGTCTTTTTATTTTGTGTTTGTGTTTTTTTGTTGTTGTTTTGCTCTCGTTTATGGTCTTTTTCAATAAAAAAAAATAAGAAATAACTTTTAGCAGGACCAAAGCAAAGTAAGTGTCTTTTTGTTGTTGGTTTTTGTTGCAAGGACGTCCGTTGTCCTTTCATTCTGAACTTTTGCTTTTCAACAACAGCAACAGAGACTCTGTGCTTTCCAAGTGGAAATGTGTCAAAAAATTAATTCAGAATTTGAGAGAAACAAGGAACACTATGGTGCAGTTTTCTGAGCAGCGGTGAAGCGGTGGCTTAAAAGGATTAAGGAAGCAATTAATGTAGGGCAGTCGTCCCGTCGTTGTCGTCGTTTGAATTCGGGGAATCCTGGTTTTTCTCTAGCTTATGGAAAATTCTGCTATTTTCGTTCGTGAGATTTGAGCTCACTTATTATGATGGTGTCATGTCTCTGGCGTTCTATATCTATGACAGTGACAGACAAAGTTTTTCAATGTTGCACATTGCAAGATTACTTTGAAAATTGTGCAAAAAAGACACTTCGACCGATCTAGTTGGAAATACACAGACATTTTAGTTTTTGGGTGGGGTAGGTTCGAAATAGATCTGAGTTTATCTCTGAGTTTCGTTATGAAAATTCGTAAATTGAGAATATTTTAAGAGTTTTCTCTTTCTTTTTCTTGGACATTTAAATGGAATTGGTTTGACTTCAAAGTCAATGTAAGATTTTGATAAAGTTTTAAGGATGGAAAGTTTGTTAATTATAAAAAGAATAACCACAGCATAAATCAAAAAGAGACTGGGTCACACTTCAGCTAACGTTCATTTGGATAGAGGGAGAGAGAAATCTTTGGTGAACGATTGCTTCAAACGGTTTTATTTTAAAATACGTTATTTCCTCTTTTTATAAAAGTTAAAGAATTTTGACTACTTGAAAGTCAATGCAAGTAAAACACTAAGGAAATCGGTGATGTTGGGGATTACTTTATCCAAAAACGATTTTTTGAAAATTTAGTTACATAACTTGTAAAATGAACATCGCTATTTTCATAGTTTCTGTTTGCTTCAAAAATAGCTAAATATTTAAATTCTGTTGTAACATTTAAAAAAGAAGCTTGTCATCCACGATGCTAGCTCGCTTTAGTGTTCTGTTAAGCCCGGTGCACACACGCGATTTTTTGATGCTGCGATATTGCTTTTGCGTCTACGGTACTCACAAATAAATGGGGTGGTGCACACACATTTGCGGTGACGCTGCGATATCGCGGCTTCATTTCTGCGGTAAAATATCGCCAAAGTTTCTATGGGCTCGCAGCGTCAGAAAATCGCATGAGTGCACCGGGCCTAATGGATATGAGTCAATGCTGACTCCATTTCTTCCCCAGTTGAGCTGACTCCTCCTCGACTTTTCTTCGTTTGATTTTCGATTGGGCCAGAAAATCATAAGCATTTACCGCTATTTCGGTGGGGTTAACTTTTGAAGCTGTTATTTTTCGACATTTTGACAAGTAGAAATTACACCATTTCTAAAAATGGAACGATACACTGTTCAACGCCGTATTCATATTATTAAAATTCACAAAATGGTGAAAATTTAGCAGTCACAGTTCGCAAGTAAAGAATTTTTGGCTCGTCCTGACTCGTGATACAATTCGAGCTGTTGGGACAAGTAAGTGATGCGGAGAATAAAACCCGTGCATTTCACAAACGTCATTACACATAAAGAAATAAAGACTTGGCTTATAAAGTTCAGTTAACACAAGAACTTAAGCCGGCAGATCATTAACAACAACGTGCTTTTGTTGATTGGGTTCTTGAAATACATGAAAATGATTCGGAATTCAATCGAAAAATCATCACTGATGAGGCAAAATTATAGCATCTGGGGCTCGGAGTTATTGTTGATATCTCTCCATCCTCAACGTGTGACTGTATGGTATGATGAATGGAAAGCTTATGGTCCTCTTAGCATTGTTGTAGTGGCCATTTGGCTGATGTTGTTTGTCATTATTAACGGCATACCATCCTCTTTATTATTAAATATTCGATCATTATCTCAAAAAATGGCATTTTTCTTTGAATATCAAAATAACGCCTCTTATTGAAAAACCCTTTCTAGCATATCGAAACAGTCATCGCCTTTACGCTTCAGGTGGCGATATCTTATTCGAAGCCATAGTCGGTAGAGAAGATACTTCCAGGGTATTGAAAGCTTTGTACCAGCTGCTACAGCCGCCACTTATAATTACAGTCAGAGAAAGCAAGCGGCACTAATTTATTACACTCTGAGGGACCACATAATAGTACTTGACCTTCCAAATACGTCCGTATGAGTCTGAAAAAAAATTCAGTACTACACGAAATAAGTACTCTGCCTAGAACTAGAAGATTAAGTCCAAGATATGGCTGCTCGATCCCACTCTACATTTCGTCCCGAAACGAAATGTTGTAAAACCATTTGGTGGTGTCTGGGGTAACTCCAAACCACAAATTGACAAAAATATGTTGCATATCGTCCCGCAATAAAATTTACAGTTTTGAAAAGCTTTTAAACTGCCCATTTCAAAAACATGGACTTGACACCCCTTGTTCGGGCCAAAGCCCTTAACAAGTCGCTTTGAATGGCGCGAAATTCGTGGAAAATATGTCACATCGCGTCCCGCCGTGAAATTTTGCTAGATTGTTTATCTTATTGCTGGCATTTTTACTAGTTAAATACTATGATCTCGCACCACTTAAAATCAAGCAAGTTGGCGGTTTGGAGTAACCCCAGCCACCAACAAATGATTTTTCAACATTTCGCTTCAGGACGACATGTAGAGTGGGATTGAGCAGCCGGCTCTTCTACTCAATTTTGTTCGAAGTTTCGCTTTTATGTGCTAGGGATAAACTGACTTGACTTTTTTCTCATTTTTCATTGGAAGGCCACGACGCGACGACGCGACGCCATGCATAAATATTTTTTTTTGTGATAACATTAAAATTTATCTCAAGTTGTTTGTGCATAGAAACCAACGTAAGATAAACGAGGTAGATTTTTTGACATTCATCATTAGATTCGGCAAAATTTTCATCTCAAACGACTTTTTGTACTTTCCTCAATAAAAAGACAAAACTAGCAGTCGAAAATAGTAAGTATACGCCACAGTGATCTTTTTACTCAGGGTGATTCATGAGCAGTGTCAGTGTGCCGAAAAGCTAGAGCGTGTAGGTTGGGTTAAGGCAAGAAAAAACTCATATGGGAAAGGGTCTCCTTTCCCCAACCCTCCTTTTGCCTGGAAGGGGCAATTTTCTAACAAAACACTTATTTTGTAAAAAGTGAAGTTAATGGTTTTGTTCACAACCGTAAGATAAACCTTTTTATAAAGACCAAACCTTCTCCTTTTATTTTGTTGTCAAATGAAACTTTTTAAGGAAATTAATTTTCAAACTCAAATTTTTTTTTAAATTTTATGCGATAAAATACTTATTTATTAAGAAAAACATAAAATTGGAAGCAAGAATGTCTTGTCGATTTTGAGAAATTAAAAGGGAGAAAAAAAAAGTTTTTTGCCGCAGAATTGTTGAAATTTCATTAGATCGCTTATTCATCACTTGATACTAGCTCAGAGGTGAATAGCCCTTATATAAACGTTCACAAACTTAAATTGTCCGTTATGATATCTAACGACCCATCAACACATTTTGTTTTGTCAAGTCTATTTAGCATTAATTTAACTCAATTGGCCATATCCATCCAACAAGGACACTAAATTACAAAAACACACACCATTAGAAAGAATTGTTTTAACATTCTCTCCTTTGTTTTGTTTTTTAAACAAACAAAAACTATCAAAAGTCACACACTTCATGATTCTAAACCTGATGATGACGATGATGATGATCCCTCTCTCTATTAATTTTTCATTTCCATACACTTGCAGAAAATTGTAGAACAAAAGAACGACAGATAATAATACATTTTCCGTAGAAAAATAAAGCAACACAGACAAACTCGCATCCATTAAGAAGAGCAACCACACGAGACTTCAACAACAACAACTATTACAAAACAAACGTGTCGGTTGGTGTTCTTTTGTGTGTTAACAAATCCGCCATGATGAGCAAAATTTCTGCTTGTTTCCGCCAGTATCCGGAAACAATTCAGAAATATCTCATTCTCTCTCTTCGTTGTATTCGTTTTTTATTAATAAATTCGACGATAGCAATGGCGAAAGCGATGGATGATGACAAAAACAAAAGAAACAAAACATGTCATGCGAAATATCATTAAAAAAAAATCAGCAAAAGTGAATAAAGGAAGACATCGTTCTTGAGTTTTGTGAACCAAACAGGAAGAAGCAAATCCTAACCTTAGTCTAACAAAAAAAGGGGATAAAAATGATAAAGAAACAAAAGGTCATCGTTTACGTTTAAATAAATCGAGCGAGTGTGTTTTTTTTATTTTTCCGGTAACAAAAAACTCATGTAACCTCTTATCGAAATTCCTCTTGGAGAAATTCTAAATGCAAAAAAGAATGTAAGAAAAACATTACAATGAGCAAAAAAGAAAATATTTTAAAAATGTGGAGTAAGGGAATTGAGGATAATAAAATTATGTCACAACCCTGGACGGATATAACAGTGTTTTGTTATTCGTATAAGGTCACGTTCAGCCTTCAAACTGTTTTTCTAGTTTATTTTAATTTATTTTCCTATTTCCTAGAGCTCAATTTCAAAACGACGAAATAGGTATATACGACCAACACTGTATAAAATGTCCCCAGGGCCAGCCTGCACTGTCCAGAAGCCAAGTATTTAAGGTCAGAAGCATTTTTCAGTCTCCGCAAACGATGTATCTGTCACGGAACAAAAAATTCTATTTACTGAAATTCCCTCTTTGGCGTGTCGTCCGTCCGTGCGTCACTTTTTCTTTATATTTTTTTTTGTAGTTTGAATGCAAAGTTGTGTACATTCCTCACGTTTTGATGCATTTTTTTTATTTTTTGAAATAATTCAAAAGATATGGGGCCAAAACTGGAACAAGAAAAAATGCAAACGCTAGCATAGGAACTTGCTTTTAAGTGTGCGAGGGCGTCGGTTTTATTTCTTTATAAACGTTACGTCCTTGGTTTTTAACGATGCAAACGCACACAACTTTCAAATAAAAAAGGAATGAAACCGGAAAACAGTGATCATAAAAAATGCATTTCATGACATTTCATTTGATGTCCTCATGGAAAATAATATCCGGTCAAATGTTGGAGTGAAAATAGTTATCGTTTGAATTATGATGATAGATGGACAAGACAGCGACACGTCGCGTCGAGACTTTAATAAATTTTTAATAAAACTTTACTTGAGTTAAACCCGTTTCTTTTTTCTACATGCGAGGCGTATAAGGAAGAAACGGGACAAGTTAGTGTCAACTATCTATTTTTAATGAGAACAAAATATTCCCATTAGCTATGGGAAAAACTTTCTCACTCGCGTGTCTGCCTCGGCTAGCTTTGCAGTAGCACATTCTAATATTACAATTTTCCTAGACCTTAATGATGGCTGAAACTGTTCTTCAAGATTCTCCACAAAAAAAAAAGAAAAAAAAATGGCAAAACATGAAAAATCGTAGGTACCTCTTAAGTGAAACGAAAAATAAAAACACAAAAGAGAAAACATAAAACAACACAGCCTGTTGCTGCGTACATTAATGTGTACGCAGAAGCAGTGTTAATGCGTGGATTTTTAGCCTATAGTGAAAAGGCTATTAGATACTAACTGAGAAGTCTATGAGCCGATTTTTCGATCGGTGCCGTGAACGAAGGCCATATGAACTAACGCCATAATGGCCTTAGTTCTCAATCAAATGTGAACTAACGCCATAATCCGATTATAGCCTTAATTCACAGTCGAATGAGAACTAAAGCCATCACTTGAATGAGAACTTACGCCATATGGGGTAAGTTCACATTCAAATGAGAACTGATGCCATAACATGCTTTGAGCTTTGAAGCAAAGTTAGCATAGCAAGTAATTACCTAACAAAATCTCATCGAGATCTCAGGGACCTCAGATATTTCTAAAATGGAACAAGAGATCCCACTCTCAGCGAGTGCTGATATTTTCTTTTAAAATTTCTGAAAGAAAAAAATGTGTTGATCCGTTTTCTTGGTCAGCCATTTGAACGTAATCATGAGTTAACAATATTAATTTCAAGGAATCTCACTGAAATTTGAAAATTGTGCTACACCTAGTAATTAGGTGATCGTAGGTACTTCGTTCGGAAAACTAGTTTTCTAGACTCTGAAGTAATAAAAAAAATCGCGTTCTAAGAGCCGAATTTTTTTTTGGCAAACAGAGAAACAATTTGGGGTGTGAAAATAAGAAAATTCGCGTGAATTTTTTTATTTTCACACCCCAAATTGTTTCTCTGTTTGCCAAAAAAAATTTCGGCTCGCTCCGCTCGCTTTCTAGTAGTACTGCAGTACGCGATTTTTTGATTACTTTTCAAATTCTGGAAAACTAATTTTTCGAATGAAGCATCTACGAAAATATTGAGAAACTCAGGTACTCATTCTGAAATTCAATACGAATATGAAAAATCATTATTTTTGTATTGATTTTTTTATTCGTTTAGAAAGCAACTTCATTCGATTACTTTGCAAAACATTTTCAACAATTAAACGATTTCATTTGTTTTCCATCCTCGTAAATTTGTGCATAACTCCCCCGAAAAAACGAAAATTTAAAAAATATCATCGAGAACGGATTATTTTCGATTCTGGAGCCAAAAACTGAAGGGACCGCGAAAGTATAAATAACAAAGAAGTGTTTCCAAAATTTCTAAGTTATGAGCGTGACGAAAAAAAGTTAAGAATAAGGAAAATGTGGGACTATTGGTTCTTATATTTGATTTATAGTAACCCGTGTTTAAAATATTTGTGTTACGCCCTTTTAACTAATAGACCGTTCATCCTTTTTTCGTTAAACCATATATTTACCTACCTACATTATGTTCCAATATCATATTAAAATTATTTTGATTACTGCGAGTGGCTTTAATTCACATTGAAATGAGTACTTGGGCCACTTCTTAAAATGAACTAACGCCATATTACTTTAGTTCTCATTCCAATGTGTATTTAGGCCATAATCAGATTATGGCGTTAATTCACATTTGAATGAGAATTAAAGCCATTATGGCGTTAGTTCATATGGCCTTTGTTCACGGCACCTTTTCGATCTTGTAAGTAATTTGACATCAAAATAAATAAGTTTAAGAAAAAATATGCATTGAAATTGCTTAAGAAAAGTTTTGTGTTAATTAATTTCAAAACATTGTTCTTTCTTCGATTTTTGGGCTTATCTTAATACCTCGTACCCCTTTGACTCCCTGTAGCTACTAAATTATACGGCCCTGCCCTCTGAAATTTGGACAGTATGAACGTTTGTTCATATCCCACACAGGGGTACAAACTTCCCCAGAGAGTTTTGCTCAGAATCCAAACGAAAATACCACTGAGTGCTGAGATAAAAGTGAGTCAATACGTGAGTATAGTGTTGACTCAATACATATGATTAAGTCAAAAAGACTTAAAAAAAGTCAATTGACTAAAAGTTAACTGACTAGTAGTCAAGAGATTAACTTACTTAAACCAAACTCACTTAAGTTAAAGTACTGCAGTTAATTAATTTTTAAGCAATTGTGTTTATTCAATTGACTGGAAGTTAAAAAATAAGTACTACCTAGTGACTGCTCCTTTCCAGTTGAAGTACTTTGGTAAGTTAATTAACTGCGACTTTACTGACTGCTTTACCTATTTATTGCAGTCTCTTAAATCTCTGAACTCAAGAATGGTCTGCTAACAATTTTAAGATCACCTTTACACTAAAATCGCTGAAGAAAGGGTGAAGTCTATGGAAAAATATTTTGAAAAAATATAACTGATGATGGATTTTACTTGGAAAGTTTTGATTTTTCTTCGGACTTGGTTTATATCTGTGGCAATAAGACAGAGTAGCTTATGTTGACATAAGCGATTTTTGAGTTTTTAATGGATTGTTCATAAGTACTTTGAAATCTACATTTTTGTCTTACCCCCATTTAAAAAGATCTCTCCGTTGCAAAGATATCGTACGTTTCATAAACGCTTATGTTTTAATGCCATACATTGCATTCGACAGAAAAGCTTATGTTATTTAATTCTCTTATGTCTTCCAAATTTAGTTATTATGATTTAACAGAAACGCTTATGTCGTATGAAATATTTTTTTTTATTTTACTTTGAAAGCGATGTTAAAATCAATAAAATAAATAATAAATAAATTAACCAGCTTAGTTCGAGTTTTTTGAGGAAACTTTTGTATACTTAAATTTCTTTGCTAAATTTTAATTGTATTTTAAAAGACATAAGCTCTTTTGTAAAAATTAATAAAATCACAAATCAGATATATTAGGTTTGATAGAACCCTTATGTCTACATAAGATAAAAATCCATTTTTCTCGAAATCAAGTTTTTTGACATAAGCTACTCTGTCATATTGCCACAGATATATTTTGGAGTGTTCAAACCACTGTAAAGTGATGTCAAAAGAAGAAGTTCTATGTTTACAGAGAAAATGTTATATCTAGCATGAGAAGATGCGAGTTCTCAGCCAAGACGCATGAATTCACACTCACATACATAGAATATTTCCCGCAGTCACACTCACCAAAGGGTAGTTTTTCAAAATTATAGATTTTTCTTTTATTTTTTTTATACCTAACAATTTTTGCTCTTTTATTTTTTATTCTTTATTAAAAATGCACAAGAGAACTAATGTTACAGTTGAAGTTATTATATTACTAGAACACCCCATTTATCCTACAATATCTTATTCAAAATTTAATATTATTACAAACAATTTAATTGAATCCTAACCCAATTCTTCCGAAACTCAGTTTTCTTGTTTTCGACTAATCCAAAGTTTACAGAAGACTTTTAACTATTTACATAGGTTTTCGCATTTGCCTAAGCACTCTCATTATATTAGATGAATCAAATGTGTTGTTTTAGGTTTATCAATATTAAGCAAGGCACACTTTGAAACATTAGATTTTAGTTAATAATACATGAAAAAGAATTACAATATTTATAGACAAAGCACATATAGTGCTTCGTTATAATTATCAAATAATTGAATATGAGCGTTCAATCAATGGTGTATTCTTATAGGGGTGGCCCAAATAATTGATTGCTTTTAATTTTAAATTTCCCCCAAATATCCTTCTAATGAGTGGTTCATTCGAAATAATACAAAGCGTAGATTGACAAAAACTTTTGACACCAAGATAAGCTCTTTAAATGAAATCGAAATTTCGTAGCCACCCTAACCAACATAAATCTCTCTAAAATATAATAAAGTACATACGTGCAAATTACCTTAATGGCATATTCATACAACATAATTTATCAACATACATCTAAATTAATACATACACCGAATAAGTGGTATTTGTTATTTCATGTATGTTTTGAGGTTGTGGTAAATGTGTGTACTCTTTAGCATGTCTCATTACGGCCCATAATAGAATCACTGCCATTGGCATTATAATTAACAAGCTGAGCATAAGGCACGAGGCAGACACTCGCACTGCTTTGTGAACTTTTAACTTACCTAAGGTATATGGTAAACCAAGACGAATGAAATGTATATCTTGTATGACTATAATACTTATTCTTTGATATTGATGAAACTTCTTGGGGATAGAGGTATGTTTTTGTCAAAATTTGACAGTTTTCTAAGACATGTCAAAAGATCAAACATCAAACAAAAGAAAGTTTTGAATTAGTAATGAAGACATTTTGATTTCTCGGAAGAGCTGACATTTGGGATGTTTCGTATGATTTTCAGAGCAAATTGTTTGGAGGGTTTGGGAAGTTTGGCAGTTGAATTTGTAGGTTGTCCTCAGAATGATTTAATATAACTTTTAATAACGGTTTTGTTCTTTTCTGAATATTTAGCCCACATAAATTAACGTTCGATTTTGAGAGATTTATTCAAAAACTAGCTGACTCTACAGACGTCGCACAGTGGTTTCAAAGTGGAAAAAAACCCCAAAAGTAAAATATTTCTTTCAGCAATTTTGATCCTATATTTCGATTGTATAAATATACAAATGCGAAATAAAAAACAAATTATATTCTTTTCTCACTCTGGTTCTCCATGCCATCAATTCAATGTTGAGTCTATTATAATTTTCAGAATATAACATTTTGCATTCAATATCCGTTCAGAATTTCTTAATTTGACTTTCAATAAAAAAAAATTTAATAGCTTCTAACCAAGGTACTTCGAGAATTAGGCTTAAAAGTTGTTTATTGGACATATTTTTATAGAGCTAATCGTTGCTAATTTTTGGAACTTACATTTTTTGTTTCCTTGTTCAATAACGTGTAACAACCCTGTTAAAACTAACGGTCACTTTTAGTCACTTTGATCGTGAGAACGATTTGAGTGCAAAATCACGAGGTCTTATTTCCTTTTAAAAAAATCAGGGAAATTAATACACTTATGAAAGTTTTTGGTATGCAACATTATTAAGACATTGCATATAAACGTGTTGACGAAATTTCCAAAAAATTGGTTGAGCCGTTTTTGAGAAATCTGGAAAAGAGTGTTATAAACCCAAAAGGTACTACAAAAATGGATCTCTTTTCCAATTTTTTTGTTATTGAAGATTATATTTTAAATAATAACTTGGAATGCAATATCACTAAGGATAATGTTAAGTATAATTTTGCAAAATTTTAACAAAATCGGTAAAACCGAAATGGAGATATAAGGGAATAATTAAAAAATCAGCCGCAAAGTCCCTTGTATTAGAATTTCACTTGGATACAGGGCCAGTAAGGAGTATAGATAAAAATCTGAAACAATTAGAGGATTTTTTCTTATTTATTTGGAGACGATTGAGCGGTTGTCTTCATTAATTTTATCTTAAGGACCACCCTAATGTATATACATATAAATACAACATTCATTTTTATTAGTTTTTTTTTATTAAAATTACAAAAAAAAAATTTTTTTTTTTAAGTTCATTAATTAAAATTCAAAATATTAATAGAACATTTAAAATTTCAACAAAATCGGTCCATCCATTAAGTTTTTATAGGTTTTTTCCATAATGTCCATAGAATGGAACCACTGTGCGTCGTTTCATCAAAACATTTGGTAAAAGTGGATCTCCAGATTAAATCTAGGATCCGGTATGAAACCACTGTGAAAAATTACTCATGGGAGAGTTGAAACCTGTGGGAGACCATTAAGTTCTTTTTATAAAATGGGAGAGACATCTTATGTCAATCGATCCACAAATTCACTGGTTTTGTCCAAGAAGAAGTTATCCAGATAGGTATTCCTGATGTTGGAGAGAGTTGTTGGACTGTTTCTTCGTCCAACTCGTCCATACAACTTCTATAGAAGTTATTTGAATAATTTCATTTGGTCCTGGAGATTTATATAGCTCGAAGTTATCTTTAGATATGCGTAGGCACACTAGTCACACTGACAAAGTCTTTTGAATATTCTATCAAATGATAAAAAAATGAAATAATTCAGCACGATAATGAAAAGAGACATTATCGTTGTTAGGTCCAACAAAAAATGAACAAAAAAATTAAATCCTTTGAAATATTTTTAAAATAAAGCACATCATTTACCGCCCACGCAGCTGGTTTTCAACACAAAACATCCTTTCTACCACAATTCATGTGGAGGTCCGCAAACAACTTCATCATCACGTGAAACATTGTTTTTTTCACATTTTGGCGTACACATTTTTTCACTCATTGTTAAAAAATATCCCAATAATCCTCGTCAAACTATAAAAGGATAACAAAAAATTGGGAAGCACATTCAATCCCCATCTATTTTAATTTATTGTTTTGTGGCTTGTGAATTCTACTCTCTCAATTGACAGCTCAATAAATTTATAAATTCTTCTATCTCACTTCCTCTTTGTACCCGATTTTTGTTTTGTTATAAAATGTAAAAAAATAAAATACATAGGCTCAGGCATTGTGCCACCAGAGAAGTAGAATCAACACCGTAATTCACGTTCCAAACAACTAAAAATGTACCCGAGTCATTGGAGTGCGAGTAAATCTTGTTGTCAGCATGGGAGCGGCATAAGAATCCTTTTTGGTGGGTTGCTTAGTAGGTTGGATCATTTCGATGGTTGGTTTTAAATCTAACACAGCCGAGCTGACATGAGGTGCTTTGATGTCGTGCCAAACATTTTGGCATTACATATTTTTTGCAAAACATCGCAACGTCATATTTTTGTCATAACCTTGTTTTTGAGGGCGCTTTTGAAAATGTGTTCCCTGTGTGCCTCGAAATGTGAAAGGAATTCTCTATCCCTCTCGGTGGAATTCATAGGCTTGACTCGCGCTTGTTGTTTGTTCCTAAGGACCCCCAAAACTGTTATTGAATGTGTTTCTTTGTATTTGCCATGAATATACAAACAACGACTCCTGCGGAACGACACGACGAAGGAAAAAAAATCAATAAAAATTTATACGTGAAAAATTAAGTTAGCTTCTTTAGAAATTCGTTAAGGGATATTGACATTTTTGTGGCAAGGATGTATTTTTTTCGCTTTAAGAGGAACGAAGTGGAGGGCGAATCTTCATCATTCACAATGAAAATGTGCTGTACGTAGACTTTGAAGGACAGATGACGATGCCGAAACCGATGCTAAGACGACAACGACAAAACGAATAGGAAGAAGAGTGAAGCTAGAGGGTGCGGGAGGAAAGTCGTTAATGCGATTTTATGATTTTTGAAATATAACAATAATTAGATTTTAAGTGGATGATGGAGATAATAAGAAGCTTTTTTTTTACTTTTTCTCTTTCTTATTTTTTTTTAAATTGGTATTGTTCAGCCAACGGAATATCATTGAAATGAAAAAAATACAAGAGCTCAGAAGTAGAACAAGGAAACACTTAAAAGAATTCAAATCCTGGTGTTTATTAAGGAAGTTTCAATTCTTCTTTCCTGGAATTTCAATTTTTGTGCGCAGATCTCGTTAACGATTTGTTTAGTTATGATTTAAGCACGTTTTCCTGCAAGTAGAATCTTTTAAGAAGCTTTTAACCAAAGATGTGGAACGTTTTAATTATAAGAACGACTTTGTTCAGCGAACTAATTAGTTGAGTTTTGACGGTTGATTGGGGAGTTGTTGTTGTTGTTGCCTGCAAATGTGAACGTTTTCAATACTTTCTACTTATTCCACTACTTTGAACTGTAGTTTGTCATCATTAGACATCAAAGTAAGACCTTATTCTTGAGAATACGGATTCCATTTTAATCTTATGAACCTTTTGTCGAGGCACTGATGAATGACAATCCTTAAATTAGGTATTGATTTAAATTAATAAATAGATAACCTGTATCAACCTAGAGGATGTATTTGTTTGGTATATGGACAAAATGGGTATGGTGAACGGGCACGATACCCCTAGTGGCACGGATCGGCACATACAATGCCCCTGGTGGCTCGGATCGGCGGGTATAATGCCCCTGGTGGCAGGGATCAGCAGGTACTATACCCCGGGTGGGAAAGCTCGGCAGGTGGCACGGATCGGCATGTTATATTTAATGCTTCTGGTATCATGGATCAGAAGTAAAAAGTGACAATCAATATGGAAGGCCGTAGCACTTACTGTGGATGAGTGTGTATCAAAGCCCCTCGAAATGGACGAAAAGACTTCAAGACCGAAACCCCTTACCGCTGGTGGGTATGAAATGGTTTGACTATTTCAGGCTTAATTACCAAATTGATACTATAGTATCATTCAGCAGTAAAAGTACTTCTTTACTTACTTAGGGTGGCCAGCACTTAAAGGCGCACTACATACGGGACCAAAAATCGTCCGAAGAACTTTTCTTTTGAAAAAATTCAACGTGTTTTCATCCGCCTTCGTCAAAGTCCATACCTCTGACCCAAAGAGCAGAACTGGAATGCTTAGGGTTTTATGTTTTGCCCCTTAAGTTGCTAGAGAGGGCTTTGCTTGTCAATTGCCTTCTCAAACCGAAGTAGAAGCGGTTGGCAAAAGTAATCTTTCGTTTGATGTCAGCTACTAGACATGGCCTTATACAGTTCCTCTCTGTAGATAATGCCGTACTAATGAATCGATTTGATGTTCCCGGGTTTTTCCCTAATCTGCCGTAATGTGAATATTAGGTTGATGGCGGACTTCCCTGTTCTTAGGCCACACTGATAATATCAGATTGTTGACATCTTGTAGGCGATGTTGAGGAAGCTGATTCCTCTGTAGTTGGAGCGGTTCAGAGAGTCTCCTTTTTTCAGGAACGGGCATACAATGCTCAGACCCCTTTCTGAGGGCATGCTTATTGCTTACTCCCGAGTCCCGACCATATTCGGCAGATGAATTGGTGCATACCCCCAACAGGATCATCTTCTGATGCTGCTTTAAATAACTCGGCAGTAAGGCCGTCAGCTCCAGCAGCTTTATTTGAATTAAGTATGTATTTGACTTCCTTCACTTCAGCTTGGTCGCGGGGACGGAAATGTTGGCTTTCATCGTCAACATTCAAAGGTGCGGTATTTGTTTGATGATCGCCATTATAGAGATTGCAGAAGTTGTTTCTTCAAATTTTCGGCATCGCTTTTGACTCTATATGGTGGCTCGAAATGTTGTCAATCTGGTTGAATATATTTCATGATCTGGACATGTCCCTTCATGAATATTGAGGTGCGGGAAATGCGTACTAGCTATGACAACATTCTTCCCTGCAGCGAAGCCGATTAGCCTGAATCCGTTATTGAACGTCTTGTCGTGCAGGCTATGCTTTCATACTGTGCTTCCAAAGATGTTATCTTTTCCCAGCTTCGCATTGAAATCAACCAGGACAATTTTAATATCGTAGCTAGGGATTTGCTCATAGGTTTTTTTAGGGAGCTCGTAGAAATTATCTTTGGTGATATCATCTTTAACTTCCGAGGGGGCATGCGCACAAATCAGGATTTTGTTGGCAAATTTAGCCTCAATACGGATCTTTGTGTGGTGCTCGTTGACGCAGTTAAAACTCAAGACATTCTGCCTGAGTCTGCCTCCAACTATAAATCCGCATCCAAATACCATCTGTTGGTGGTCGCAGTCACCACCGGCTGTCTTAGATGTTATGGGTCTTCAGATTTCTCTTGCCCCGCCCATCCCACTTAATTTCTTGGATAGCAGTTATATCTAAGTTGTAGCAGTTGAGCGCCTCCGCTATTTGTTCATCTGCACCAGATCTATTTAGAGATAGCTAACATATAAGAAGTCCACCAAGTAGTTCAGCCTAATTGAAACTGGGGACGCAACCGTTGATTCTTAAAAAAGAATTCTTCTGCCTTAGCTATTTCGTTTGTCCAAGGGTGAGAGCTCGGCTAAGCCGCTCCTTGTAGACATGTGCTCTGAATACGTCTGAGTAGCCCATATAAGATGTCCACCAAGTAGTTCTGCCTAATTGAAATTGGGGACGCCACCGTTGATTTTTAGAAAAGAATTCTTCCCCCATCGTCATTCGTTGGAAGCGCCTTTGTGGGAACACTCCTTCGTTGGGGGGTAGTTTGTAGGAACAGATTGCTCCGCTTCGACCTGTCGACCATGGAAGGCTTACGAAAACAAGTTTCACGATCGCATAGCTCTAAGCTCTTCAAAGCAGTAGTCACCGTAAGCCCCTCCGCCACGTCAAGGCTTACCCCATTGAAGGGCGGTAGTAGTAGTAGCGGCCTGATTTTAATACGATGGTATAATATTTTTCGACGGGATTAGGAAAGTGTGAATTGTATGAATAAAGTTAAATTCTGAATGGGCAAATATTATTTATTCAAAATCATGTAAAAGTTTACAAAGTCACACAGACTGATTTTATTCGTGAGAATAATAATTTAACGAAGTTTACGGTTAGCTTCGAGCAAAACACGTATCACAGGATAATAACCTCTGGTCGTTTTAAGTTCAAACGAGTAGCTAGAATCCAGTATACACATACATTGGGGCATATGCATAAAAATCAAGTAATTACTAGTAGTAAATACTTCAAGTAAATACTAGATCAACAAGTAAAAGCTCAGATTCGTAGTATTTACTTCATTTGGTATGCATAAAAAAAAGTAAATGCTAGCCAGCATTTACTAGTAGTAAATACTAGATTCATCCAAGTAAAAACTACATATTCATCGGAAGACTCAGGCATTTGCTTACAGCAATTGAAAAATAAAGTAAAATGAAAAACTAGAATAAAAAAGTAACAAGAAAAACTTTAACTTTGCTTTGATTAGGTATTTAGATTTCACACTTTGAGCTGAAGTATTTGTTATTGATTTTTTAATTATACATTTTCATACGGCGCGTGGTTCTTTCATAATCTTGACAAAAAACGAAAATAATTGTTCATTAGATTTTGTCAAAAGCTTGAGGTGCATTCGGTTCTTTTGATCAAATCAACATCATTTCTCCGCATCTGCCCCTATCTCCTGATTTCAGGTGCATCAGAACAGAACTGCGTCCGTGGTCGTTGGTAGCTTCGCTTTTAACTCCTCTGACCCCTTCTTCAAAGTCATCGGGTTTCATTTAAATACTTTGCAACATTATGCAAAAAAACATGCCATTATTAGAGTTGCCACGCTTTTTAATTGCACCAGTACACAGTTTTGTAATATTGAAAATCGACTTTTAAGCTGACCAAAATATCGTGCTATGATGACCCTCTCTTTTGTATGTAATTTGTTGTATGATTTCTCCTTGCTCGTGATTGGGTTTCTATAAATGGTGTTATTAACCAAGTGGTGATTCCATATCCCTCATCTGCCAAAAGAACTGTGTTTACTGAATTTCTTAAAATTGATTCAAGAAAACTGTTTTTCCAAATCCTGGAGTCATGAACTGAACCTGTCCATTCACAAACAACACTTGTAAAATATTCTTTTGCATCACAGGTTGCTGGAATGTTGATGGATGCATATCCCTTTCGATTTATATATTCTCAGAATGCAAGTGAGGTTTTTTATTCTCCACATGTGTGCAATCCAACTCCAAGGCTCCAATACAAGAAGGAAAGCTGTATATAGAAAGCCAACCAACATTTACTTTTTCAAAGCGGTAAAGCATTTTGAAATTATTTTTCGCTGGAGATCTTCGTTCCTTGTTAACTTGTTCAGTATTAATGTGCAAAAATACGGCCATTTGACAAGAATATTGAACCGATCGCCTTGAATTTTGATTTGCAAATGAAAATGTTCGTTTCAAACACCCAAAAGTATTTACTAGCAAATGTTCAAGTTGCTCTTTAGCAACTTGTAAAAATTGAAGTAAATACTAGTAGTAAAAGGTTTTTATGCATATCACTTTAAGTATTTACTACCAAAATTCATCCATACCTAGTAAATACTTTTACTTCTAGTAAAAGCTTTTATTCAAGTATTTACTTGATGTTTATGCATACGAAAAAAAGTAAATACTATCAAAATTGACTAGTAAAAGAATTTACTACCGTTTATGCATATGGCTCATTGCCTTAGAGTAACCTGTCTTAAGCTTCAATTTTGTTTGGGTCCTCTTTTACCTGAGTACCTATCGTCTTATATGAAGTTTTGTCATAGACTAACACTTTGCTGGCTCGAAAGACTTAACGACATACTTCTTTCCGTCGTCTGTCAAAGCGATACTTATATTAAAAGATTTCCTTACAAAATCTTTAAACAAGCTGAGTAAAAAAAAAGATTTTATTTTGTATCGTAAATCTGTTTATAATAATTTTTAACAACGAAAGATTGGACAAAAATGGCAAAAATACGAGCAACACAATCGTGCATTTCCTCATTTCCCGGTTCATCAATTGAAATAACATACGTGCAGTTGAATAAAGCAACATTTCACGAGTAAAATTCCATTCCGTTGAAACTTTTTACGACACCATGCATCCGTATGAAATTTTTTATGGTAAACAGTTCGAAGATCTCTTCTCGTTTTATCGATTCCATTTTGTAGTTGGTCACATAAACCCAAATCGTTTTGCCCCACTCACAAACATGGTTCTATAACACTTATGGCAAACGATGCTTTATTGTTTCGGCCATAAAAAATAAACCCCTTTTAACTCTTGTTTATGGCGTAACATGTTCAAACGCAAAATAGATATAAGAAACGATTTAGAGTGTTAACTGCTTTCACCATATACCCTATATTCACTCACAAATTGAAATTAAAGTGACTATCAACCAACTGGTCAGGTCATGGTCAGGTCAGTCGGGTTTTGTCGAATTCGAATTGAAACCCCAAAAATTACAAAAACCCTCCCCGCTCTTAAAGTACCATATATTTCAACTTGTCGACGGAACGTGCCAAAGACACACCATTTTAAATCCCATTAACACGTATAAATGGCTGTTCGTTTTTTTTTTTTCTAGCTGCTGTTGTTGTTGCCATTTTACAAAATTATATCGACAGTCAAAATGTTGATTACATTTGTGCGTAAATGATGGCGGACATGTTTTTCAACCCCTCTTTTTGAATTTACAACTTTTACTTCGATTAAATTAACATTGCAATTCAGGATCCACATTCTCATTCCAACAGACCGGTCCATATAGTAATATAAGGCAAGGGCATAAAGCAGAGTGTGTATATTGGAATTATTTTTTCAACACCTTTTCAACTCCCTAAGCTATGAGTGTAGGTACACCACACCACGAGCAGGCAACACCCAAATCGCAGGCAGAATAAAAATGTAAATTTCATCTCATAAAAGCCACTTTCAAGATTAATTTTACTTACGTACTTCATTTAACGCCACCGGATGGGTCAAAAATCTGCAAATAAATTACAAAATATGTGAATGCTCCTGGGGATACATGTAAGTATTCTGGGCGGTGGTGTTAGCGCAACGGTTTGGCTGTGAAGTGCGATTCGATTTGATGTTTTGGCTCGGGATGTGTTCTTTTTGTTACCATTAAAAGAGCGAAGGGAAACGGTGCGTATTCAACGTTGGGTAAGGTTTAAGCCACAAACAACAGGCAACAGGATGAGAAAGCATAACTTTTGTTTAAAGCATCGCACACGGGCTGATTCATCTTGAAAGAACCTGAGGTTAAAAGGGAAGTTGGTATTTTTAATAAATCACTTCATTCGCACCTTTGGTATCCTTTCGATCCTATATATTTCAGCCCCCCTGCTTAATTCAGTCCCTTTATTATGCTTGTGGGGAAAAAAGGTAACCTCAAAAGGTACATTTCTACTTTAACCATCAAAAATAGCATAGGTTTTATTAGGACCCATAAAATCCATCACCGAAACGAGAGCTAAGCTTTATGATTATGGATGAGGGGGAGAGGGAAATCCTTTCATTCAATTGTTGTTGGGTTGGTGTTATGGCTATGCTCTCGTTATTAAAATTTATCTTGGAGATTTTGATCAAACATGGCATTACGATAACAGTGAATCGAACACAGATTTTTGGCTGGATATTTCTCATAAATGTCGATCGTCGTAATGAACATAAATTAGCAAATCTTGAATTTCTTCAAACATTTTGAAGTAAGAGAGGAGAGCTTTGGCGTCTTCTCAAACGATTTCTGTTGAAGCTGTACTATTACTGTCAAGTAGGAGCCTTTCATTGGGCACAATGATGGCCAACATACCGTGAACCCGACCTAGACGAAGTGAAATCGGCAGTATCATGATTGAAATCCAACAAAGCCGCTGGAGCAGATAGTTTAGCTGCCAAGCTATTCAAGGCAACAGGCGACAATCTAGATAGAAGCATGGACAAAATAATCTATAAAATATGCATTTCCGATTAATGGAATCTCAGCATTGTTTACCAGAAAAAGAGAGATCCTCCTTACTGCACCAAGTTCAAAGGAATCAGCTTCCTAAACAACGCTTCTTAGATCCTTTCTGCCGTAATATGTGAACGTGTTAGGTCTTTCGTCAACAATCTGATTGGTCCTTATCAATGTGGCTTCAGACAGACCTATCCACCACCACCTTTTTATCGATTTTGAGGCCGTGTATGACAGCATCTACTACATCCCTACCCTACATATAGATCGTTCGCTTGTTCAAAGAGCAACGAGCTAACGGAATCATTCGATGTCAAAAAAGGATTCAGACAAGGCGATGCACTGTCATGCGATTTCTTTAACAACGTTCTTGAGATGATGATGCAAAACTCCACAGTCAACACCAGAGGCACTATTTTTCAAAAGTCTGTTCAACTTCTCATGTACGCCGATGATATTGACATAATGGGACGAACAAAGTGTGATCTCGAGCCTTTGTTAGAATTGAGACAGAAGCGGCTAAAATGAGTTTAGCGTTAAATGAAGGTAAAACGAAGTGTATGCTGTCTTCTAGGAAGGACACACAACACCGTTGAACGGCCCGTACAGAACATCACAATAGTTGATCAACATTCAACAGCCTTTTTGGCTTACTCAATAGTATCTAGCTTCAAAAATGGTATAGTGCAAGTGCACTTTGAGATTGATATAGGTGATCAAATCTCCCTGTTCGTCCTTAAAGGTAGTGCAGCGTGGTGTATACCTCGTTATATTTTAGACGGAATAGAAGAACTTGGTGCAGTCTTTGTCCTCTATTTCTTTCTATTTCACTGACCATGCATTTTTTCAGGTTTCTTTCCAGATCCTTTTTTATTCCTTGCGTGCCCACCTTCTGTGATTGTAGGTCGGAATGCAGATTTCTTGCTTTCATAAGCTTGAATTCTTCATCAAACAAGTATCTTCGATGTCTGCGATTTCTGCCTAAGAAGATGGCAGTTAATAATTTCTGAATATTGAATGTGCACTTCTGTGTCGTTTTAGTTAAAACATCTACAATCTAAAAATATCATCTATAGACGTAAGGAAAATATTTAGATATTCAATGATAAGAAATTACAAACAGCTTAAACCTGTTTTCGACACCCCTTTATCTCTTCCATATCTGTTGTCTTGATAAAATATATCCAAATACCTCCCTTCAGCTCCAATTCAGACGTACCTACATCATCGGAAGTATCTATGCATTTTTAACAAGCTCCATGACAGAAGACATACGAAAGGATATATTTGCCTATTAGCAACTCAAGCCCGCACACATCCTTCCCTTCCGCACTCCGGCATATTAATTAGTATCAACGGTAATACACATTTACCTTTCCCAAACACACACACCATCTAACCCATAACAATATAGAGTTTAATAATTCCTCGTAGGTATTTGTTATTGAAGATGATCACCCCAAATCTCCACGCATTTATATCTAAAATCCAGAATTCAGTTGTCTTTGAATGTGATATGGATACGGGCGCCCGGTGTCCTAAGGAAAAATAACAATAATGCCAAGAGTGCCATCAAAATAAACGAAGAAGTGGCCCTCCAGCAAAATATGTCTGTCTGTAGCAAATGCTTACCTGTGGAGAGAATCAGGTCAGCACAAAATAAAATAATAAACTTATTTAGCTTAATTAGAAAAACAAAAGCAATCTAAGGTCCTTAATGAATTTTCCTCTAATATCAAACAAAATTTCAACTTCTTAGGAAACTGCTATCACAAGAGGTATGCTAGTTTTGAGTTGGAAATTCGCATTCCATTTTGCGAAACGGTTTAAAGGAATACTTACCTGTCGTTTTGTAAATTAAGGATGTTTGGGTTTCGTTTGGAATGGAGAAATCTCCTCTATCTTGAAAAGTTCAAACTCACATCCATACACACACACTAGTTTGGGATATCCACTGTCAAATTGCTGCTATTAATGACCTTGCCCAAGAGCCAAACTACCAATTTAATGGCAATCGTCACTTTGTTGACGCATAATACGATTATTGCCAGAGATATCCTTGGAATATTAACGATACTAATATTCACTTGGTTCGGTCCTCCAGCGAAGACGGCGAACGTGGCGATAAGGATGTTGGTTCGTTGAATTTCGTCATCATCATATTATAATCGGGACCGTTGTCGTCGTGAGTCGTTTTCGTTTTCTGTAATCTTCAGCCTGGATAAGGATTCGGTTTTTTTTTTTTGGAAACCAGCAAATTCCTGGAATGGAATATTAAGAACGGAGATTAACATCGTAAACTTGTTTTAATTAACATGGCGGCCAAAAGCGAAGCGAAAAATCGAGAGGCGACATCGTATAGAAATTATTATTAATTGCTTAAGAAACCGTTATTGCAGAGGGGGAATATTTGCTGCCAACAAAGTCAGGTAGAATAATTTTCTGCTTAAGGAATTAATAGTCTCAACACGAATAATATTTTCTCTAGGCTGAGTAAATGGAATTTGCTTGAAGTGAAAATGGGCAGTGAACAACTTTGACAAGCAGCAAAATAAATGCCAATATTTCATTATTTAATTTCACGTTGCTAAGATATTAGTGGCCGGGGAGAGGAAGCGGAAAACGAAAAATGTGATAAATTAAATCGTGTAAAGTTCCAAAAAAATATCAGGTAATGGTGTTGAGGCGTCAAGGACATCGTTGGATACCAAGTGGGTCTGCGGTATTAATCTTGTTGTGTTGGATTATTTATGTTTGATTTCTGAACAGATAATTCTCTAGACACTTAAAATTTATGGTCATTATCCTGTAATGATGCATTGGCTGCATACATTACAAATTCCAAAATAATAACATAAATTGTACCAATAAAATAAAGCTAATTCACATCTTCTTCAAATACCGGTCGAAGGATCGTTGAAAGCCGGAGGAGGTTCCGTTGATAAGACCAGGGGAACCGTGATGAAATGCGGTTACAAAGCCGTTGATACCCGAGGTAAGCCTTGTTCAGATCCGGTTACCAAGCTGTTGAGGCCGGATAAAGCTCCGTTGATAGCCAAGGGAAGCCTTATTGAGAAGTGGTCAAAGGGTCGTGGAAAGTCGGAGAAAGCTCCGTTGATTGGTCTAGCGGACGCACTCATAATCGTGCTCATCTTAAATCAACACCAATTCGAGAAACACACGAAGTTCCAAGCCGTGAAGGAAGTAAACAAAACTACATAATGAATTCAGTAAAAATATCGAAAAATCGAAATGTCTGAATGGGTCAGTTTTTGTGCCTTGAGTCATTCTCGCCATTAGTGATCATTTTTGGCCTGAATTAGAAGACATGGACTTGGACAAAATGTGGTTTCAACGGGATAGTGCCCAATGCCACACAGCACACATTACAATAGATTTATCGAAAAGTAAGTTTGATGAGCGTGTTATCTCAAGAAATGGGCCAGTCAATTGGCAGCCTCACTGTAACGCCTCTATGGGGCTTAGTTAAGTCACTTGTTTTTTCCAACAAGCGACGAATTTTGGAAGAGCTCAGAACTTACATTGAACACGAAATATAGGGTCCAACGAATCGAAGTCGGGATTCATTTATAAATGTTTTAATTGTACTCCAAGCTGATGATAAATATGATGAAATAACTCAAATGGTTTGCGTTTTTTAAAGGCTTTATTGGAAAATACTTTGATTCGTCGAAACTTTTAAAGACATTTTCTTACGTTGCTTTTTGGAATTATCCTCCCAGAAATTGAATATCTTTGTTACACTGTTTAGCAATTTTCTAAGTATGTTTTTTGGTTGAAAGTTTTAAGTCTGTTCAGAAATTAAGTGACATACCTACACTAAAAAATAATGTAATCATTTAAACTTACTCCCAAGAAGTTTCTTTGAGTTTTGTATGGAAAATTAAATTCAGTTCACTTTCCATCAATTTTCCTAGAATACCTGTTAGAATCGTACATCAAACCCAAATATTTTCCTTAAGCTAACAAAATGGCAAAATGCAAAGTCAATATTCGGTTTCTTGTAAAATGTTAATCTCAACCACCCAGAGGCGGCAAACGAACGGGTTGGTTTGATTTGATGTTCACTTTCCACGAAATTCCCTTCTGACTTAAAAGTGTTTGCTTCAAAAAGATCTAATACCAAATGAAATTCTTCCCTAATTAAAATCTATATGTATTTCTTGAATCTCTAAGGAAATTATTCTACAGATACATACACACCGAACTAAAGCATCTTAAATAATCCAACAAGCAAAGCAGCAATGTGGTGTGAAAAGGTAGATTTATTATACTTATACCTTCTACAAACGTTCAAAAAAACCCAACACCCATTCAAAGTAAGATAGAAAGATATTTCAATTGAGATACACGTTTAACGAACGATAGATGCAAAGATAGTTAGTTCAGTTTGGGCTGGGCTGGAGTGTGGAGTCTCTTGTGGTTGTTGCAAAAACAAACGTGGATATAAATTTTGTTGGTACCATCTGTGCTATCTTAACATCGAAAATAATTTTTTACTTTTTCTAAAAAAAAAAAAAAAACAACAACAAAAGAGCTTTGCAGGCGATCGTGGGATGGAACCTGCCTCGAATTTATCTATCTCTTCCACCTAAGGGTTATTTTCGAGTTTAAGTGCGATAATGATTTAAGGAGAAATCCCTTTATTCGAATTTCGGTTTCACGAATTATCCACTGGTGCTGAAACATAAACACTTCAGACTGTTTACCTAGGTAGCAAGCAAGTTCGGGTTTCAGGGGGTATAGCTTGAGATGTATTGATTTTTCTGTTATCGTTAATTTGTAAATTGGTAACGAAGATAGGAGTAGGTGTAGGAGGTATCACACCTACGTATTTTCTCTTTAATAATTCCTTTGTCATTGGCGTAGTAAGGGGTACCGCAGGGTGGATGACTTGTTCCTTAAATGTGCCCTAGAATCTCCAAACCTATCATCTTGAAATTTGGTTCTTCTTGATGGCCCTTAATACCAAGTACCACATAATGATGTCACATGTTGTTGATGTCATTTTGAAACCAATAAATACATGAAATTGATTTTACTGTACAATTTCAAAGCAATATTTTCTTCGTGATGACTTTTCTCAAAAAAAAAGAAAGAAAACAAGTGAGAAACTGAGTAACTCCAAAAGCTCTTCCCCCATCCTTTCCCTAATGCATAATGAGCAGTGACATCTATTGAGCTTAGTAACTTTTGACAGGCTGAAAAATAATAACATTACATAATTCGCTGCTGACGTGTGTGTGGTGCGTTATCCTTGTCGGTCGTCTTTGTTGTTGTCAACGTCACTATCATCGTCCTCGTTGTCGTCGTCATGTGTATCGTTGGCGCTATTTATAGAAACACATAATGTACAAAAAGTTCTACTATATACATACAATTTGACTCATATCGTGCACGTATACCTAGCATGTAATGTGTAAGTCAGTAAGAAGAAGTATGAAACAAATGACAGGCGTTATCAGCATTTGGTAGCTGCCAACACAAGATTCTTATCATCGATACGAACGAACCCCGGAACGTGACTGGTTATACGCCAGAGAGTATAATTGACAAGTTGATGCCACTGCCACAGTAGCGCACAAGTTGTGGTAGTATATATCCATCCATCGCAGCATTCCACACCAGTACCGTAATCAGCTACACACTGAAGCTGGATTTATTTAGTGATGAGATGAGCAGCGCCAGTACACACAATATGGCGATTCCTGATCCTGATGGAGTTGAGCTGAGATCAGGAAACAGTGACGACAACGACAAACAATGCGACACAGTTGCTATGCGAAAGACAGAAAAACGAACAGAAAAATTGGAATTAATTACATTTTTGTGGGAGGGGAGTTGGATGATAAGTTTGGTATGAAAGTTTTTGGTTTAAACGGTGACGTGACGTGTGTGTGTCGCTCTGCGTGTATAAATATTGAAACAATAATAATAATGAGCCGAGAGAGATGTGCAGGTGACTTCCTTCTCCAGTTTCTTTGCTTATTATTATGAATGTGCCGCAGGTGATTATTCCGGATTACTTATAAGATCGAGCTTCAGCAAAAAACCAACGCAAAACTTCCAAAATCCTATATCCAACGCACTCCTTATGGCATTCAAATGAATCCCCAACATTACTATAGATTCCCAGGCAATTCACCCAAAGTTTCCGCAGGGCTGGGCTGATGGCTTGGTGTATGTTTTGTTTATGGTAACAAATGCTAATGCGTATAAGGCTTAAGCTAAGTAATAATTATTATGTAAATTGTTAATTTGTGTGACATCATGGCCATGCCAACCAAAACACGATAAAGACATGTATTTTGGCTTTTGGATAGGAGGCGGTGTTGCCAAAAAGAGACATTTTCAAAGAGCACATACACAAACTATAATCTTCATAGAAACCCTGGTTAATTGCTTTCCAGATGGGAAACATATTTCATAAGTCAATTATGGTGTTTTTTTTTGGTTTTTGGTTTTGATACCAACACGTTTCTACTTTCTACATGCATACATACAATCTATTGCTGGTAGGACTTTTTTCCCTTTTTGCTTTGAAGAAAATTAAGATTTTTTGTTCGGGAATACGTAGAACTGCTGCGTTTACAGTGCTTTAGGGAAAAGACCAAAATAAAAAAAGGAAACTCATGGCGAAAATGTCAATTTGCTTGACACGTTTTTGTAATTAACGAAGAAATTAACAGGGGATTTTTTGTCGTGTAGGTTTATGGTGTCAACACGATTTAGGGGTCAATATATTTGCTATGATATATTGTCAAAATTATATGTTGTATATTTTCTTTTTCAAAAACAAAAAAATCACGCTTAGCCGTGCTTGTGCAAAATGAAGATTTATTAGTTCGAAAATTCAGTAGCAGGGATGTTGATAATTTGTCAAAACAAACAATTCTGTATACCTAAGAAAGTCGCAACGAAAATATCGTAGTCGCAAGTCGCAACTTGTTACAATACTCCCGGACAAAATTGCTACAAAATGGAAAATAGGTAATAGATATGGTATTTCCCCTCTTACCAAATAGAAAATGGCGTGGTCACGAATCAATGCCGTTGAAACACAAATTTTAAAATAATGGTCGCTAGAGTACACCCAGGAACTTCAAGGTCGTTCAAAGTGGGTATTGTTGGCCTGGTCACAATTTGCGAAGACAATTTCCCCCCTTTTAACTGGTTCTTAGGAAGAGTCACAAAAATAGAGTGGCGCGACAGTTCTTGAAGACCCAAGGCCAAAGAAGCTTACACTCATCAACAATTCTCTGAGTGCGTGTGAAGAATTAAGGGGATTAATGCCAATTGCGAACGGCAAAGCTGAAAAGCACTTTTTCATGACAGATTGATACTGTTGGATGTTTTTTCAATCGTTCAAAAAATATTTACACAGACATTGATTTATCCATCTCTCTGTATGTTTCTCTAGGAGGTGAAATCATAGACCTGGAATTTAGAAAGGAAACCATATTTACGAGTACATACTCGCCAGTAAGTGAACGTGCTGACCTACACGTTCTTGTCATTTTATTGGCATGAACCTGCGGACGTAGGCAGCTTTAGGGGCCGGTTATAGCTATCATTGAAATGGATCCGGAAAAATCTTTGAATGGATATTTAACTATGTTTTCTTTTGAATAGAAGTGCAAATTATATACCAATCGATCGGAAATCACTCCAAGAATTTTTATTGATATAAAAAAGTTCAATTACACACTTATTTTTTCTTTAAAATGTGTTTTTCCATTTTCCGGTTGTAAATTCATTTTCCTGAACAGCTGATTGTTTTATGTCAATGAAACAAATCGTTCCAATGATTTGCGTTTCAATTTGGTACAGTTCCAATGATCTG
The DNA here is from genome assembly GCA_943590905.1 of Sphaerophoria taeniata. Taxonomy (NCBI): domain Eukaryota; kingdom Metazoa; phylum Arthropoda; class Insecta; order Diptera; family Syrphidae; genus Sphaerophoria; species Sphaerophoria taeniata. Next base: position 45,977,172 of record OX016540.1, on the reverse strand, counting down.
TGTTTCAACTTCTCACAGTTCCAATGATAGAATTACGGCAGGAAAAAAATTCCGCACAGAAATTTTCAATGATTGCTATAACCGACCTACCAGAAAAATTCCAATGATGTGTTTCAATGATGAAAACCAATGATAGCTATAATAACTGGCCTCTTAGTCTAATGGAATTAACGGATTGAAACAAGACGTATGATGAAGATCAATGTGATCCTAAAAAGATACTATATCCAAGGATATAGTAAATGAGGAAATTACGATTAACGAGTACCGACTCGTTAAACGTTAAGAAAATTAGACAAACTCTTGAGTGTGTCCCTTGATTGGCTGGTTCATCCCTTCGATCAATATGGATAAACCTGACAGAGGGTGAGCGGTGTCCCTCATCCGCCAGCTGGAGAAGCTGCGAAAAGCTAATAAAAGCATAATATTATAAAGTATGCAATAAATTAGCGTTGCATAATATCACAGAAAGTATAACGTAAGAGTATACAAAAGTGATACCCTCACCCAGGCTGTTGGGTACCGCGGGTAGTGAAGTTTAACCACCTCACTAGTGGGATGGACCTTCGCGGGGGTTGTGGTTGTCTGATTTTGGGCTCAGCTGCTATTCGTTAATCACGGTTGACGGCTCTTCTTTCGGTACTGAAAGTTGAGTGCAGTTTCCGTGATCGGACAACGGCTCTTCTTTCGGTGACTGAAAGTTGAGTGCAGTTTTCTGTGGTGTTACATGAATAAATAGTCTAGAATCAAACCAAGATGAATAAGAGTTGGCACAAATTCAATTGGTACTGGTAACTGGTGTGTATCTAGATGCAGGGTACTCGCTTCTTTCTTTTTAGAAAGTTGAGGTGTGCTTTTGTATTCTGGTGGATCATCAGGAAGAGGTTTAGTGTCCTCTTAAATAAAACATAGTGAATCAGCTGACTTCGGTTGGAATTTCTCACGCCGACAGTTTGGAGAGGTCCACCGTGGGATAAGGCTTAATTGGTAGGTGCCTACGTAAAATCTTACCTAATATGCATGTTTCTCTGTCAATCTGTGCCCCTATAATACAAATTCTTCATATCTTCAAGTGTTTTTTAACTGTGAGAGCAAGTTCAGGTCATGCATTTGCCTTTTATTCACAACTCAAGTCCTTTAAAGTTCATGTTATTACAAAGCCATGCGATCAAACTCTTATTCAATATCTCTCTTGACAAAACATCGTTTTTATTCTCATTGTTTCGCTTTTCTATCGCAATCATTATAATTTACCACTTTAACGACCTCTTTTCGGTTCATAATGTTTTGAAACGTTCTTAGTTCACTCTACACACCACACATTTGCACAAGACACATGACTCAGTGCATAGAATAAAAAAGTCAAACAACCTCTCAAACTGCATTTTGCCAGGAACTCAAAAGGCACATTCAAGTGCTCTGTGCAACATTGCACTTCACGAATGTTTTCATTTTACCCAGAAACATACTGCAACTGCACCCAGGTTGTCATTGAGAAGAGGTGAGCTTTCATTGTTTCTGGAACAATATTCTTTTAGTATGCCTGTGTCCTGTTTTTTTATTCGAAGGCCACATAACAGTTCTTACTTTTTTACTGGCATAGAAGCAGATAAGTAGATAGAAAAGGAGTTCCAAACAACTCTCTTGTCTTGTCTTTTGAGTTGGCAAAATTATTTTAAGAATCTCCGGAGAATTTCATTTACTGAAAGTAGAATACAAAACTCCGATTTGATGGTCTCTATTTTCTACTGACACACCTTGAGGACATCCTTTTCGTATTTTTTGTTTTGTTTCCGTCTTTTTGTTCTTCCTTAATATCTACTCGTTGCTGGTGTCCTTTTTTTTCATACTTCCTTTGCTATAAAATTTTTATTCGTCGAATGCAATAAGAAAGGTTTTGAAATTGTTGTCTTTGTGTTAGTTGTGTGCATCAGGAGATTCAAAGTATATAAGGATACATTTTCCAACACACCTGCACCACTTTCATATCGTGAGTCTTTCTGGATCCATCCGAGATTGCACTTAATGTCTTTCATATTGTTAAATGGAATCATTTACAAGGAGAGTGAATTAAATCTTCGAACTTCTTTGATGTAAACGATGACGTGCACGTTCTTGGTTAGGAAAAGTTAAGTTTAATGGTCGTTGTCGTTGTTGTGCGGGGCATCGTTTGAATTGCTGTTTTACTTTTTTTATAGTTCAAATGAAGACATTCAGGGTCGAAAGTCGTTTTCTGCGAAACTTTATAAAACGTCGTTACCTGATGCACTTGGTTAGTTAAAAAGGTATAAAAAGAACATTAAACAAACACGCATTGGATTGTTGGTTTTGTCCACAGGCGGTCAGGTACGCTCTAGCTATTCAATTATTTTTTAGAGCCGTTAATACCGTTGAAATATGCCATAGTAATACGTCTTTCAAAGGACTTGAAACTTAAATTTTATTACAAATTTTATTGGTGTGTAGTGTTTCTTGTCTCACAGCAATCCAGGCTGTCTGTATAATTGTTAATGATTGAACCTTCCCAATTTGGGAATGCGATTGACCATGACCATTTCGCCAATGTTCTTATCAGTTTAAAGAAGACAGACAGGATATTATGTTCAATTTTTTATCGAGATAAAACAACATTTTCGTTACTAAGGTTTTAAAAAAGGCCGTTGACCTTCTGTACGTGCCTTACAGTGTTAGGAATTCAAAACAAAAGAGGACCTAGTATTGAGCTACACGGGACTGCACTTGAATAAAACTCGATTTAAGAAAAAAAAAATAGCGTTCATTGACCAATTTGTTTTAAGTTAATGACAAATTTATAAGCTTTCCTACTGTAGAAAAAATGTAATTTATATTCAGTGCGGTCACTTCAAATCTTCAAACGAAAGAAATTAATAGAAGCAAAGTTGATGGTAATTATGACCCAAAATTTCATTAGCTTGGACAAATACAATCATTTTTTCAACAACAGGAGTTCTGTGCTGCGAGGCGGAATGAGGAATGGAATGCCAATAAATCATAAAAGCCAATTTAAAAAAAAAACCTGCTGTCTGCAGTTGCAGTAATTAGTAATTAAAATCCAACTCGCATTGTCAACAAAAACAATGACAGCCGTTTTTTTTCTGAAGTCCTTTTGAGTTTTTGTTGACTATTCTTATAAAATTATTTAAATTTCATTTATTTACACAGTGAGTTAAATTTTTTATACAAACGTTTACTTTACTTCTTTACTTCAGATTTATTTATTTTGGCTCCATGCCCTAGTAGTATATATCCAAGCGTGAAGCCTCGCAAAAGACTGCATTGTGACTGTGCAAGAGAATCGTTCGTTCGTTTCTCTCACTTATCTCTTGTTTTTTTTTTGTGTGAATCAGTATACAAGCCCTAAGGCACAAAGACACACCAACCAATTAAGGATTTTTTCATCTCTCTTCTATCCAACTCGACTTTCCTGATAAATCCTATTTTCGTTTTTATTTTATTTTCTTTGGAAACTTGCAAACATTTTGTAATCCTTGTTTAAGGCAAAACAAAAAAAACGCCTTTAGACGTTAACGGCGAGTTGACACACTTAGTTAGCGAAAAGGTGAGGAACCGAGAAACAAAAATATTTTCGCTAAAAAGAAATAAACAAAACCAAAAAAGAAGGACTTACGTTTTAAGAAACAAAACGGAAAACAAATTATAATTTTAAGATAATATCACGCAAGGAAACACAAAACAAAAACCGTGTCCTTCTCTTTCTATCTCTGTATCTCTAGCAATTAACTTAATTAAAAGATTAAATAAGAAAACCAACTTAAATGGGATTGAAAATAAAAGAAAAGCAACAAAACAAAACAAAACCGAAATTAAACAATTTGCTATTTAAATGATAAATTACAAGGGAAGGATGCATGCAAGAGACCACACAAACAGAAGGAGAAAATAAACCATTTTTTTTTTATTTAAATATTCATGGGACAGAAGAGTGGTGGCTTAAGAAATTAAAAAATTAAACTAGTGGTATTTTTTGAAAATCAACATTTTGTCGAGACAACCTTTTCGCCAATCATTGAATTTGTTCAATAATTTCAATATCGAGTATGACAGAGTATATCAATGTCTACTTTTTGCAGAAAAAACTCATCATCTTGTGTAAGTGGTTAATGGAGAACCCACCATGGTCGCAAAAATGACCTCAAGAAGTTGTTTGATGTCGAAAGGGATGAACACAAAGCTGTGTCCTGGGCTTAAGAATTTTCAATATCAATCTTGAAGTACATGTCAATATCAAAGGCATGGGTTTGACGGTTATAGAACGTACCGTACTGAGGGACTAAAGACTTAAACTTTGAAGTGTTTAAGGACTTTGTTTACCTTGGATTCGCTATTAATTCAGAGATTGGCATTAGCGTTACGATCAAATGAAATCTCAATCGTTGCTCCTATGCTTAAGGATTGAAAAATCTTAAATGAAGAATTATTTAAATCTTATTTACTTTGCCAGCAGAAAAAAACGTTGATAATAATATCCTAAAAATGTAGATTAAGGAAGGAACACCAAGGAACAAAGCAAAAAACTAAGCAAATCGGAATAAAAATTCAACATCGATCGACAGGTGTCGCCTTATCACCATGCAAAAAGCACCGCAACCACAACTTTTCATTCCTCAACAGCGAATTGTCGTTAAGTGCTTTTCAACCAGTGGCGAACCAATTTTCATCTTTATCTCTTCGATGATTGTGTCCTTTTTTCCTACCACCACTACAACCCAACCAACCCAATAAAGTCAATTAAAAGCATTAAATTTTTCACAGTGAAACATCCTGGCCTTGGGATAGCGAAAAATGACATAGAAAAATGCCCAAGGGAAAAGTTTTTATTTTCTTTTTCTTTCAAAAAGAAAATAAAATCCCCTAAAAAAGCAGGAAAGATTAAAAAGAATAAAAACCAAAATCATTATAGTTCCGAAACAAAAACAAAACCGATGTACATTTCAGTAGTTACGGAAAAGGAACCAAGGATAAGGTACAATGTACAATGTTCATTGCTTAGGGTCGAGAGAAGTATTTAGTTTCAATCAGAAGCATACTTTTAGCCCGAAGCAACCAGAAATGACTAGCTGATAAAACGGTCTTATATGTTTTTATAATGGTCCTTTATTTTTGTTTAAAATAAAATCGAAAGAAAAAGAACAAAATGTTGCAATGATTTATAACCGAAGGTGGATAAATGTTCACCTTGGCCATTCCGTTCGCCCATCCACACCCCACAATGCCCTACGGCAAGGGAAAAGAGTTTTTCGCACATATTTAGCTTTCTAAATATTTCCCTCGGAATCCTTTTTTTTGTTTTTGTCTTTTCCACTCTGTATTCGTTTGCCTTTTGCTTTAGCCTCGGCAGCTTATGCATGCTCCCTTTTGTTTTTCTTTTTTGTCTCTCTTTTCCGTATCGCTCTCCAATATTCATGGGGTCTGCGTTGAAAATAGCGGAAACCAGCAGTCGTTTATAGCTCCTGCGGTGATTGTGAATCGTTAGCTTTAATCTTCAAGTTGGCTGGTGAATTAGATCGAATGGGACCAGCACGACACACACCCGGATATGGGGGTAAGGATAGCCGCAGCTTCTACCTCAGCGCTGAAGGATAACGTAGAATCGAAAATTTAAACTGTGGAATGAGGTAAAAACTATATATATCCACTTCCACATAGTCGGTTTGTGGGGAGGAGGATGTCTAAAATCGTTAAGCCATTTCGTGTCCTTATTTATAGGGAAATAAGGAGGAAGCAACCTAAACATAATCCAACCCCAAATCCGATTTTCACCTAACACCGCGACACCATAGCGATACGGCGATAAGGATGGTAAAATATTGTGATGGGGTTCGGAAGGTTGCTTGGCGTGCAAAAAGCCCCAATTGGGACTTGGTCGACATTTTAGCTGGCAGCGTAAGCGTTATCTTCTGTTAAAAATTTAAATAATACGCATTTTTGATGATAACAACACCTTTAAAGGCTGACAAAATTGCTCGTTTGTTCAACAAGCAGAATCGTTTAGGACTTGGTAATTAAAAGCCTTAACCAAAGTTGAGGCGTTTCTTTAAATTCTTGAGTCCTTGAGATTTAAGCTATAACTTTTTTCACGTTAACCACAAAGAAAGAAAGATGAGAGAAACTACAATTTAATTTAAATGGAAAATTATTGAGAAATTTCATGATAAAAATGAGTAGGTAAGTAGCTACTTTGTTTGATCCTGATGCTCATCCTTCGTTCTATCTAAGATGCCTTGAGCTTTTGTAGTATATTTATTTATGTGGTTCTGTTTTCATGGTTTTTATCAAAAGAAAGAGAAAATAAATAATTCAGTTATTTTATTTTTCTTATCATAAGACCTCAGGCTATTTGGATGATATTGTTAAGTCAAGAAAGAGCAGCAGAAAGAGTGGCAAATAAATTGTTGATTTTTGTTTTTTTTTTGTTTTTTACAATTTTGTTGATTTAAGAATTTGTTCAGAAATGTTTCTTTAGATGCGATTTGTTTTGATTTCAAGATTTAAAAAAAAGCAAATTTATTCAACCTAGTTTCTGAGTACAAACAAGAATTGACCTCAAAGCGATCATTTAAAATTGTCTCAGTAAGCTTATATTACAATGTATTTACGTGATTCGCTTCGTTTATAATAATGCATAGGTAAAATGCTCAAAAATACAAGAAGTAGTACCTATGCGAATTATACACTACCTAGTTTAAAGAAAAATTATTATATAAGGAAACTTGCTGACCCTATTAACGTTTTTTCATCTAACGTTATTGGGATCACAACTCGGTAACAAGACTTTACAGATAGTTTTTGAAAGTTTTCTCAAGCCAAAAATGGAATAAAGTTATTTTTTGAAGCAATTTTGCTTTCAATGGCTGATAGAATACTTGTTAGCCCTTATTTTGACGTACAATTATAGTATAAGGTTGTCCTAAATGCGAAATCACAAAAAAAAACTATCTTTGAAGACAAGGCAACCCTATATACATATTCGTGAAGCGTACATTCACATCTTTTATTTGGTACAAATTTAGCCATTAACGTAATAAGTCGGCTGGCGATCGCTTCGCCCTGGTTGTAACTAGGCAACGCATGATATTTTGCTTCATCTCGTCGAGCTTATAGTTGGACACTAATTTTATCCATTTACCCATTGGGTTAAGTAATGGCCAAAAAATGTATCATAAGTGTCCCGTTTTCTGACGGTCGCCCATTGGACTATAACAATTCATACTATTTGTACCCATACACCAAGAATACATTGCGAGTAAGATTGGATACTTCTTTTTAAATGGCGTATATTTTGGTGGAAAATTGCGTCTTTATAAAAAAATTATGTTTATTAATCTATTTTCTGTCGTAACAAGTCAACGACAATACCGATTTTGAAGAATGAAACATCACTGGATTTGTCTTGATGTTTCGGATGACACTGCGTACTTGAAATTGTTATAATTGCTTGTTACTTAAAAGAAAAATCAATCCGTACTCTTTTCTTACATTAAATGAAACTAGTATAGTATTCAGACAAACACTTGATGTTTCAGTCTGGATCAAATTCTGACTTCCGCATGAAAAAAAGCTTTCCTTCTCCTGGATGCTGAAGTTAGCTCATAAGATAAAAGTGTGTCTTAAATTTTGTAACATTTAGTTTGCAAAGGAATAAGTGATCTGAGGAAACATTTATTTCCGCATGTACTCCACATGCGGAAATTAATTAATTCGTTAATTCGTTTCCAAAAAATAATTTCTTCTTGCGCTATAAAATTGTGATCGCAAAGTCTTCATTTATTTGTTGCAAATGAATTGCTTATTTAAATGAAAAGTGAAATTCCTTGTCACAACAAACATTCTGAAAAGCTTCTTGTAAACTATTCATTCATTTGCCGTAAACAGCAGCAGTTGGTAGTAAGCGACAAGGAGTTTAGATGTGAGGAGCATTTTCGTTTGTCTCAATAAACTCGTGAAATTGAGCTTCAAACGAAAGGGTTGTTTAGCAATATTTTTGCTGTATCAGAATTAAAATTTGGATCAAATATTTTTCAGTTCCTACGAATGAAATTCGACTACAATGAACATTTTTACTTTCCAGCAAATGATTTTCATTTGTTTCAGACGAAATCCTATAGCCACAAACGCAAGATAACAAATTATTTCTCTGAGTGTGATACTACGCTAAAGTGACGTTTCCGTAATATTTAAACGGTTTTAGTGTAACACTAGGCATTTAGTATGATGCTAAAGTTAAAATCACAAAATGGCGTTATTAAATTTTTAGTATCATACTATAGTCTTTGGATTTGCTTCGTTTTCAAATAAATAAAAGAACAAATAAATGAATAAAAGCTGTTTCCCGAGACGATTTAGAGACTGTTGGGGATTTTGATCTCTGCAGAAATACATCTCCTTTTAAAGTGAGACTAAATCCGGTCGAAGACCTTGAAAGTGGACTCTGAATTTTATTCTAAGATAAATTAGCAACAAAATTCCTCATCGAAACTATCTATTAATGAAGAACTGCAAGTTCTAACAAGTTAACATTTCTTTGGAAAAAACGTTCGTCAAACGTTGTTAATTAAGTTTTTCTTAAGAACAAATTTTTGACATAAATTTATATACAACATACACACATATGTAGATCACTATCCGCTCTGGGCCAAATCGTAAAAGACAACAAAAAGCATTGCTTCTCTGCTACCAAATTTTTTCCCAGTTTCCGTTTTCCGCTGAGAAGTTCAACGATATCAAGGCAATAATTTATCGTAAAACACATTTTGACTGCTTGAATACTCAATTTTTCTTGCTCTGATATATTCTGAATGTGATATTTTTTTTCTTGAAAGGCATATTTGTTTAGTGTTTTTGAACGAACTGTCACTTTTTAGCTGCGTTCATTTAACATTTTTAAATAAAATGGTTTTAGTATGATACTAGTTATGAGTTCATTAAAAAACGTTTAATATGCTGGAAAAAAGTTAGCACCATGCTAAAAATAACACGACGCTAACTAGTATCTCATTAAATCCTTAATAGAAGGCGGACTAAAATTTTGCGCTTGTGTTACTATTTATGGTTATTCAATCTTATTTATTTTTTATTTATATAATTTTTTTTTCTCGCATTGTATTAAAATAGAGCAAACTCTGGCAGACGGCTTTTAAAAGTCATGCTTATATGATTTAGAAACTGTTAACTTGTAAAAAACAATATGGTTGAAAAATAAAAAAAACCAAATTAACTAATCTAAAAAAAAAAATCTAAAAATCATCCTCTATTCTCAAGTTTTGTGATTCCTCGAAATGATAACCATGGTCAGCGAGCTTACCTCATAACTTAGACTAAAAAACTATCACAAATTAGGCTTTAGAACCTTATCTACACTAATATACTAATACTAATATACATATAAAGCTGAAGAGTTTGTTTGTTTGAACGCGGTAATCTCAGGAACTACTGGTTCGAATGGTATAATTCTTTTTGTGTTGGATGGTGCCTTAATCGACTTAGACATTAGGCTATTTAACATTAAGCTGTGACCAATAGCAGCGAAGAATCTGTGGAAAATATGGAAAAAACGGCAAACAATACAATACAATACAATATAAAGTTCGTTTGAACGCGGTAATCTCAGGAACTACTATTTCGAATTGTAAAATTCTTTTTGTGTTGGATAGTCCATTAATCGAGGAAGGCTTTATTCTACTTAAAATTAAGCTGCGACCAATAGGAGCGAAGAATCTGTGGAAATGTGAGAACTGAGATTTTTTTCTGAGATCTCTGAGATGAAATTATTTTGGATTCGATTTCTCACTCAGCTATTTGACGTGGCTGACATATGTGCAGCAACAATTAGTAAGGTAACCATTAAATCTCAATGATAACTGAGAATTATGTTCCACCAAGGCACCAAATGATTTTGCCTCAGTCAAGGTGACATTGAGATCTCAGTGAGATGTTGTTAGGTGGAACTGGCCTAATAACTGCTCAAATTAGAATTTTGAGAGTTCAATTGATTTGTGAATGTGATTGATTGCATTATTTGTGCAGATTATTGTGTTTAAACAATATCATTTTATGTACTTCCTAACTAAAAAATATACTCAGTTTAAAGAAAAAAAAAATTTACTTAACGAAAAAAAACGATGCAGAAGCAAGAGAAATATTAGAATTAGGGAAATATTAGAATTAGAAGGGAATGCTTTAAGTATGAACAACTGAAAGGAATCATAAAAAATGCTCAAATTTTTCAAGTTCAAGAGAATAACGACCTAGGGAGAGTTGACTGCAATGCAATTTTACAATAACTTCCGAACAAAATTCCCACGCGCGCATGATGCACAAGTCGAGACGATACTCTGGCCGGTGGACGAGGGAGAGGCGGACAAAGTCGCGGGCAACTGCTAGTTGCATATAAACCTTTTCGGAAACTCAAATAGAAAGCAGTACGTTTTTTTTCAGAACTTGACTAAAAAGGGATTTTTTTTGTGGAACATATTATATTGTTATAAGATCTTGAACCATTTTCGGGACGCTAATTAAAAAAAAAAAGTTATAACTATTTTTAAAAATGTTTTTGAATTATCAGATATTAATTAATTTTCAGGAAAAAAATAGTAAGTTAACACTTTAATAATGGCACGAAAACAAGAAAGCTGAGATGGTCCAGTCGAAGTGCGATCGTTTTTGGAGCATTCTATAAAATTACAGGTTATAAAAAGAACTAGAAAGTAATTTTTTTTTTAGTCTTGATCAAAAAATATCTATTACCTTTGTTATGATTTTAAGTGGAGAATAAAAACAAAACCAATACCTTCTACATCAAATCATTGATGTCCAAATTTGAAGACAATCATTTTAATTAAAATGTAGTTTCAATATTCCGTTTTTTTTTAAAGTCTTTTAAAGTCTTAAAAAGTAGATACATTTTTTTAAAATTAATAATAAAAATATATTTTAAATAGAATAGGTCTATTCGTCAATGAATTTTCGTTTCCTAAGGGGTGTGTGGGTGTCTGATTCAAATTTTCAATAATTTTCTAAGAATCCTTTTACCAACGCACTGTTCTATTTATATTCCTTTCCCCTATTATATATTTTGAACAAAAGCATTCCATACCAAAAGAAATTGCAATCTATTGCAAATTTATTTCTGAAATATTTAGTATTCGTTACCAAGGCGAAAACCTCTTCACCCAACTTACGTCTTTCCTTTATAAGAATCTCTGTAAGGATCAGGACGTAGACGCACAATTATTATCTTAAGTGTAAAGTTCTTTTTTGTTATTAAAGAATTCTTATTTAACAAAAATGCAATTAAGACTATTATGTCTTCGGTAAGAGTTTAGAAAGCAAGTCAAATATGTATATTAAAGAAAAAAGGAAAAAAAATCACTTACTCCGAAGACAGTTAAAGGAAATGAAATTCTTCAATTTCGTTTTATTAATTTACAAGCTCAAATTATGTAACTAAGTTGTTTCCCTTGCAATTGAAACAAGGAGGAGACAATTCATGCATTTGCAGATGATGAAGAAGCATTCACATCTCAGAAAGCTAAGAGGTTTTGGACTACCTACTCAGGTCCTTGTAGGGATGAGGGGGTAGGTTGAAAACTTAAAAGTGGTAATAGGAAAAGTCCTTTTTTTCCACTACAAGTAAAACAAAACAACGTGAAACATTCCTTAAATGGAGTTGCTTAAGTGCTTTTTAGTTTGCATGCTGCTTGGTGCACCGTCTTCGTCATCGTTCGTTGTCATCGTCCTTGCTGTTCCTCTTCTGTTCTTGTCGACAAGCGATGACGAAGACGACTTAGCCCTCATCCACTAGTAGAAGTAGTAGTAAGATGACACGATGGTTCATTTAATTCATTTGACGACAATTTCACGTCGTTCCATATCAATCTCACCCTACATGCCTCTATTTCACTCACAATAGCCTATAGAACTTTTATTTGTTGCTTTTTGAAATTTTCAAAATTTTCTTAGAAGATAAAACTACCTTACTTATACATGGAAAAATTCCTCGTTTAATTGAATGCAATCTCATTGCATGTGTAACATGAATAAAACAAATTGATGTTACAGCATTAAGTTGGTTAATGGTGAAGAAGAAGGAGTAGGCGTGTGCGATACTTGATGGCTTAGAGAAGCAAGAATATTTATAGTCCTTTTGTTTGCAGACGCAAGTCTCATACACATAAGCTGCTTTTGGAGGTGTTTCCTTCATCATTTTGTAGATGATTCATTCTTGATTCTTTTATACCGCAAAGTATAGTTCCAAGAGTGAAATGTATTCAATTTCAAATAATACAGCACACACACATTGAATTGAGTCTGGATAAGAAAATTGTTACATGCCGCAATATCTTCTTTCGTCTGACGTGCACTAAATAGCCAAAAGAAGATAAGAGGATAAATCAAAGAAAACGATAGAAATAATAATAATTAAATGCTTAAGATTCTTAAGTGAAAATACAAAAAAAAAATCTTTGTCTGGCATTTCTTTTTTTTTTGGTTCATTTTTCGACAACAAACAAAAAGCTCTTGATTAGCTTATAAGCATTTAATTTCTTTCGAACCTAAGGCAACGAAATTAAGATAAAAACTCGAGGATAATATGTTAAGACGGGGACAAAAAGGAGACGAAAATTCGTCAATGCCTTGTCGTCTATTTGGTTTTGTTTGTGTTTCGCTAATGCCAATTAAGTGGGTTTTATAGATTTAAGGGATATATTTGCAATGCATTACGAGAGGTTTATATCCAAGGCTGAAGGGGAAAGGAGTGCGCATTGATGGGAGTTCAAATAATGTCTACGCATAGCTTTTCGATGAAAATGGAAAAAGGCAAAACAGTATTTTCCGTGATAGAGCCAAAAAAGTTCCATGTTCGGAACCTGCTATACTATTTTGAGTAAGGTCTATAAAGAGTGGCTCGGTCGGGTCCCTCTATTTGGAGTCTTAATAAAGTCCCTCCACCTCACGATTAGGGTTATGTGTCGGATAACTGCCAGCCACATGAAGAATACAATACAACAACAATAGTGTCGATATTCAAATGAACCCCGGATGCAGAATTATTCAATGATGACACCATAGATAATTCTTACGAGCTCTTCGATAAGCCATAACATAAGATTTGTTTTTGGAGATTTTAATGCCAAGCTGATCAATGGAGATGTTTGATTGAATAGCCGGAAGACACAGCTTGCACAACACAAGGGTCGGATAATGGATTCAAGCTGATTAACTGCGCTTCGGGGTGAGACGTTATGGTAGCAAGTACGCGATTCCCACATCTTGATATCCACAAGAGGACATGCAAATCTCTTGGTCTATGCAATCGACGTACGGCACCACTCTAGCATGCAAGATGTCCGCACACTGCGAGGTGCTAGATCCTTTCTCAATCATGTTTGCGACAACCTCCTTAGAAATCCTATGCTGCCAGCACAAAATGTAGAGACTAGTGGCAATACTGCCAAGCAGCTATCAGAGATACCGCCTCTGAAGAATAAGGATTTACACAGCCACCTGGTTTCATTGAGCTAAATAAGAGATACACAAAGTGGAGCTGCAAGGGAGCGCTCCAGCAGCTCACGATCTCTACGAGGGAAAATAAAAGATGAGCACCTACGTCTAGGAAGAAAAAGAAGGAGCACGAGAACACTATCGTTTGAATAACTTAATTTTTCATTGCTAGTGTCGCATATCTAGAAAGTTCACCATCGATCAATAATTGACCTTACATCAGATATAGGAAAAGACTAGATCTAGTTGAAATCTATATTAACCACCTTTTCTTCCGTTTCAAGGCAGGTTATTATAGCGCCATAGAGACTAACAATATAATATGTAGATCAATATCTTGTTTTGGCTTTTCCAAAAACTGGTACTTATACACAACGATACCAGCGATAAAATGGAAAGAACAATCACCAATAATCCCGATAGCCGCTTCTTTGGATCTTGAAAGCGATCGGGTATTAAAAAACTCTTCGAGCAACTAAAGAAATGTCACAATACAAGACTCTTACATCCCTCTCTGTCATATGTGTGGTGCAGGGGTATGAATCTTGACAACATCGGATGAAAACGCTTTGGGTTTCTTTGAGAGAAAAAAATTCTATGCGTGATTTTATGGTCCCATCTGTATAAATTTGAATGGAGACGACAGACCTAGCCAGAAAAGTGAAGGCCTAACGGCTAAGATCAGCCAAATATCAGATTGCTTCGACCTGTGGTTTTTTCGAATCTTAAATGAACTCAAATAGAAGCCAAGTTCGATGGAGACGCTTGTTAGATAAGATGCCAAAACTATGCTGTAATGCAACCTTTAATTAAGTAAGGAGGAACCTTAAATAGTTGAAAGTAGGAGTCTGAGGTGTTTTCAAGCTAGCTGTAACAAATCAATACCTCTTTTCTATATTTTTTTTTCTGAAGACAAAATATACAATTTTGTGTTTCCGCCTTATCAACCTTTTCCTTAATTCACTTTAAAGAATTCAACTTCGCTTTCAAGCAAAATGTCTTCCCCGAGACAACTTAACTTTTAAACAGCAACCCAACTTATTTATTTCATTTTTACAACTCAAGTTAATGTCTCAAAATCCTCTCCCAAAATTTATTGGATATTGGTCAAAATCACAGCATTTCGGTTATACAAACATTGAATAGTCTCTGAAGAGCAAAAGGAAGCCCTTCCATCTACCCTCTATCTTAATGCTCTCTATTGTGACCTTTATTTAATGTTCATCATAAATCTCTGTGTTTTATGTTTTCACATAAAAATTAGTTTAGAACTTTATGTTATCAAGAAAATATTGTAAAACCGTTTTCTTTGTTCTTCCTACCGAAATAATTGTTTAACTTTTTGGAATAATTTTTTGTTTTTAATATTTCATTTAGGGGAAATTTTTTGATAAGCTTAGGATTCATAAATTAACGACCCACCTTAATGGGTTCGAAGAAAAAAATGGAAAAGCAAAGCCTGAAGTTAATATAAACAAAACGGAATCGGGGTAAAAAATATAATTAACCAACAAAAATACATCCTCGCGTAATCAAGAGAGTTTTTCCGTTTCCTGTTAGAGATGCCTCAAGCATGATAGGAGTCATTGGCTTCACTCATGTGTGGGATATGGTTTCCACTTGTTTGAGTATGTACGTCCTTGGAGGTGTTCTATTTTAAGAGTGGAAAATGTTGTCAACTTTGTGTCAGGAACACACTTCGAACTTGTCAGGATGTCTAAAATTAAATCGAAGAAAGGAAGAAACATTTTTCAACTAATTTAAATTATTAACCAATGACTAAGGCTTCACCCAATGCATTCCCATATACTTACATTAAGGGGAATAGTACAATTTGTGGTAATGATAAGAGTAGCTAACCATCCAGCAGATGACACAAAATATCGAGAAAGAATTTTCAACTCAAAAGTTTGCTGTGCAACCTCAAAAATCTTTCTCAGTTTCGTCTTGGAGTTGTTTTTGCTTGCTTTGCAGTACAGCAATTCTCATCATAAATACCTAATGTACGATACTAGTTTCTTGCGACAAAAATACCGCTCAAGGCTGTTTGTGATGGTGCCGAAGGGCGGTATGGGATGTGGTGAGCGGCGTTGGTGGCAAGCAAAGCAAGTAGATTGTGTCGTCTCTGAATTGTGCGGATAGAAAAAGAACCTTTTAGCAGTTTTCTTCTTTCAAACGTTCGTTCTTCGCACAAAGTGAACTAGAATTACGAGTGCCATATAGCAAGCACTTTTGTGCAGCGAAAGTTCTGTTTGAGTTGTGTGAAACGAAAAACGAAAATTGCTATTTACGGCTAATTGTTTGAAGCAAGTGTTTCTTTTTCGAGGTGAATTTTAATATGTTTCTTTGTGTTGTTTGTTAAATTTGAGGACTTAATTTTGAAAATTTTATATTTTCAATGATTTTAATGGATTGCTTATGGTGGTGGTAGTATTTATAGTTGTGGCCGAACCAATTTTGAAAAAATTTTATGTGGACGATATAGGATTTCAATTGAGTTACTACCCGACGCAACGCGATGAACAATGACCTTAAAAAAAGCTAGGAAATGCCACATTTCATCCAAACAGGCGTAACCGATTTTGATGAAACTTGCGTGTTTTCTTCAAATGCAATGAGAATTTGTTTGGATTCTTAATTTGATTTTCTTGTGGACAAACAATACGAGTGCTGTCCTATGATAAAGGAAGCTGAGAAAAGTATGTCTTTATCCAATTGAATCGGACGATGAATGGACAGTTTTGAATACAAGTAGATCCGACAAATGTCTATAATGACGGCCTTTCTAAATGGCTTTACCTACTTAGATTCACAATAACCGCTTACTAGCGGACCCAACAATCATTGTGCAGTGAAAACTTTATAAGGCAAAACACAAAATGCATTGATATTATTAATTTCTCATATCTATATTCTAGTATACATAAATATAAAGACTAATTCGTCAAAATGTTGGTAGGTACTCTTAAGACTGGGTTTCCTTTTTTCTTGAACTCCGAGCTCGTGTAAAAGCATGCACTGGTGTTAGTGAATATTTCCCTTTCTCTTTTTTTTTATTTCCGTCTCATATAGCCACTTGAATTGAAATTTCTAGTTTTCTATTTCTAGTTTTTGTATTTTTCTCTGCTCACTCAGAATTCAGTTAGCGATGTGTAAGAAATGAGATTCGCTTACGAAGGTCCACAAAATAGGGATGAAAAAAAGAGGTATTTTCGCATGTATCTATCTACTATGTGAAATTGTAAACAGTGGTGTGGACATACACAAAAATGCATCTACATTCTACATACGTATTATCTTATGTGCACTTAGAGTAGGAGTAGCATTCATGAATTCTTGTTTTTCTTTTTTCTTCGCAAATTTTGTAATTCGGGATTATGATGGTTTTGGAATTGTTTCTTTTTTTGGGTTCCTGACGAACGATTTTAATTTTTCTTTGGTTTCATCTTTATATTTATCTATAAAGAGACGTAGGTACTTTTTGACAAGCTATGAAAAATTAAAAAAGTTTAAGACGACATTTTGATCAAACATGATTATACGATGATAGAAAAATCAAAAAAGCAATTGCCTCAATTCTGTCTTTCCTTGGGAATTTAGGCAAAAGTTACCCGATTGTCTTCAACTGAGTTTGTTTCTTTAGCCGATTTGGGTTACGGACGGTTGGGAGATTATTTGACTTTTTTTTAAATAGGCAAAAAACTACTCAAACTATAACATTTTTTTTTTATTTTTCCCAAATGCATTGGGGTTTATTTCTTCAAGGTTTCAAGGAATATAATATAATATAATAAAATTTATTTTTCAAAACCTACCTACGAAAGTAATAATATTATGAAGAAAAATGATTCCAAAATCAAAAATTATTTTTTTGTACCTTTACCTTTATGTACTAAAGCAAAATAAAATCAATCTTTTTTTATACAAAAACAAAACAAGATTAGGTCAAGATTAGACATTAGATTGAATTTTATAATTCTTATAATTCTAAAACAAAGATCTCAAAGAAAGAACCATAATTCAAATCATCGGCAAAAACAAAACCCTTTACATAATCCTAAGAAATGGCACACACCACCACGAAAAACAATCGTTTCTTCATTGCGTAGGTAACAGGTTTGTTCTTCTTCTAAAAGGATATTACGATCCCACCAGCATAGAGAAACGAGAGGAAAAAATGTCATTGCTACAAAAAAACAGAAGCAAAACAAAAAACAAAAAAGAAACAAAACCCTTTACGTCATAATAATAAGAAATGGCACAAACCACCCCGAGAAAAAAAGATCGTTTCCTCATTGCGTAACAGGTATTTTACTTCTCAAGCCATTGCACTTGACTCATTTACAAAAAATACTCGCATTCGCATATTCGAAATGAATGCATGCAAATATGACAAATATAGGGAGGTACTCAAAACAACGTTTTCATCAAATACCTACAAAGTACATAGTAAGTGATCACAATTATTGCCTATCTATATGTCTGCATATCATAAACATTCCAGAAGTATAAAAAATGAATTTTCATTCTCAAACGAGTTCTATGAGAACGTTTGGTATGAGGAATTTTTTCTCTATCCTATGAAAAAAAAAAACGAAGAAGAAGAGAATGAAATATAAAAGAACGCCACCTAGTTCAATTCGTTTCAACTGAGTACCTTAGTGTGTGTGAGCAAACGCGATATTCCTTGTAAAAATGTAAAAAAATTACCCATTTTCGAATATTAATATAAAATAAACGGGTAATCGTAAAATTATTTTAGTTTCTGATTTCTATATAAAAAATATGATAAAAAATTAAAAAAATATACTTGAAAATATTGTTTGCTGCATTCTCCTCATAATTGATACACAAATATTGACTTTTTTAAATGCATTTTTAAATATGTTTTAATTTTTTTCTTTTATTTCTAAAAACGTTACTGAGTCGAAAAGATATTCAATTTTCATAAAAAAATACTTTTGTTGTTGAGTAAAAATAAATGGGGCTGGAATCTTGTTCACCGCAGAATATTCTAAGAAAAACATGCAATTTTTTACTTTGCACTTCAAAAAAATTTAGTAAAATAATTTATAAAAAAATTAAAAAATTAATGTGATATTATGTACATTTTGACAGTATAAAAAACATATTTTCAATTTTTTATCTTTATTACTTTAGAAATTATTCCAAATAAATCACACCTACTTTTGCTAAATTTTGCCCATTTTTCGTGTTTTCGTTAATTTTTTTTGACGAAACTGGACAAAATATTAAAAAAAAGCCACGTCACTGAACCGTGAGACATTTAAAGAATAGATAAAAAATATAAAAAGAATAAAAAATTAATTTTTAAGGCAACAAAACTGTTCCACCGCAAACGTCTCCAAAAATTTCATAATTTTTCGTTATGCATGACCCTTTTGGGATGAAATACATTTTTCATATTTTTTTTAGCTTATTAACTTCTTAGCTTATTAAATGTATAATCTATAGTCGTTGATTTCATTTTAATATTCGGAATATTTTGGGAGCTACACAGTTTTGCGCAAAACACCAACGAAATTTTCAATGGGAAACCCAGCCTTAAAGTTGACAACCGGTTGACCGATTTTCTAAATTTTTGTTTTAAACTAAAGAGAAATAAGGGAAGAAGGTTGATCACAAACAAAATTTATACTTTTCAAATCACAAACTGTGCAAATTAAAAAAAAATAACGCTTTTCTCACTACAACAAAATATATCATTATACCTACGAATAGGTACTCAATTTCGTTTGAAAATTTCGCCAAATATTTTTATTTTCATAGTAGATTTATTTCTTTTTTTTAGATTTGTTGCTTTTCAGATATGGCCAGACAAGTGGGAAGGGGAGTAGTGGGGTATTGGGTAGGGGCTAGCGTGGTAGCGTGGTGACGGGTATTGGGTATGAGAAGCGTGCAGCAGGGTAAAGGGATAGCTGTTAGCGTGTTGAAGAAGTGGGTATCGGGTAGCGGGTAGTGGGGTAGCGAGTAGCGAAGTAACGGGTAGCAGGTATCTGTAGAGTAGTAGTAGTAGTAGTAGGGTAGCGGGTGGAGGGTATCGGAATACAAAAGAAATTTTTTTTTTTATCGACCGAGGCGGTACGATGTCTGCCGGGTGAGCAAGTAGCTATCAAAATGAATAACGAGAAAAAACGAAAATTAAAATCTGAAAATGTAAAGAACAAATAATGTGTTTAACTAGCTGATCCTAAAATTGCCGATCAAAGGAAATATATTTGAGTTTCTAGGTTTTGTTGGCATGTCAATCTTCATAAATAATTTAAACCTTGAAAATCAATGGTTCCGTACAGTCCATCATTACTATTAATAATAGAGCTTTAAGTCAAAAAAGTGTTATCAGAAATAAACATTTAAAATGTTCAACAACAATACGTCTGTAATGAGATAGTTCATTTCATCACTATAGTGAAAAATTACCCCACAATACTTAACTCGCATAAAGAATTTCGAATGTATTTCCGTTAATATTGCAAATAACTGGTCACACTCACAACTCAGATATTAATATGCATAACCTATTACGAAAACATTCAAATCTCTGTTTCTATTAATTATCTAAAAGGAAAAACAATTTTGAACCGAAAACTCAAACAACAAAAACAAGAAACGAAATCTCCCACAATGAAGCTTAACATTCTGACAGATAGTCAAATATTTTTTAATTAACTTTCTTCTTTGGAATTCTGATTTCAAAGTCCAATCGAAAAACAAAAAAAGGTCCCAAACCCGATATTCTTTCAATTATGTTCAACCAAACGCTCTGCTGATGACTGACGGTCGCATTTTCGCCATCCTTGTGTAGTGATTAATTTGAAAACTTGTATTTTTTGTTCCTCTTTTTCGGTTTCAATAATTCCTTTTTTTCAATTTATTTTCATCCAATTTCCATGGAAATGCCGTGGCTCCAAAATTAATATCGCTGGATATTTTTAAACCTTTTCGGGGGTAGAGGATCAACAACAACACAAAAAAAATATTTAAACATTCATATTCAAAAGGGCAAAATCAATAATAATATTCTGACAAAAACTTTGTACCAATTAAGTCAGAGGGAGAAAAAATTGTCTTGGAAAAGTTTTGCATCTCATATTTTTTTTTCTAGTGTCCGTCGTCGACGTCCCATACACCACCACCCTTTCTTGGGACGTAAAATCAATATTTTTTATTTAAAAGTTTGGGCTGATTCAAATTCCTTACATAAGACTATTGACCTTTTTTGTCCCTTGTTTACTGATAAATCAAACAAAAATGAATGTAATTAGCTGGTATTGCCAATTGAAAATTTGCTTTTCAATCAAAACCGACCGAAATCGTGTACAGTGATTAGGGATAGCAATAAATGCACAAGAGCGTTATACTTTCAACAAACTTCATTTAGAATATATTTTGAGAATTTTAATTAAATACCATGAATAGCTGTGTTAAAGAAAAACCGAAACAAATGTTAGTTTGAGAATTTCACAACCAAAAAGCATGTAGAGAAAAACTGGGTGATATATTGAACGTTTGTTTATCATAATGTGTAATCCTGTTTGTACTTTAACATTAACATAGGACGGAAGACTTCTTCTTGAACCCTCTGTTTTGAATACTGTAAAAGAAGATTAAGTTCTTTATTGGAGCACCAGCTCCCAGCTTGAGCTTGTACTCGCAGTCTTTGGACTAATATTAATTCTTTATAGATGGTAGCCAGAACAGAGGGGGAGCATCGTCATAGAAAAATAAAAATGCTGCGAAGTCTTTGGCGATATCGCGTTGCACAAGAGGTATTCTTGATACCCATCAAAAAAATCTCGGCATAGTCAGTTTAGAGTAAGTTCGGGTAATGTGGAGTAGTCGGGTAATGTGGAGCACCATGGTATTCGCTTTCCTGAGCAAGTATGAGTGGTTGCTTGTTTGTCATGTATAAGCTTACTAACACCAAAAAAGTAATCAGTTTCTGCCACGTGTCCAGCTGTCACAGGTTTTGCGCGGTTCGACATTATTCGTTTTGAAGTGCAGTCGATGTAAATTTTGGTCTCGAGAAAAAAGTTTGTGAGAAAGAGTTAAATAAATATTTTTTAAAAACTGTGTTTTTTTCTATTCTATGAAACGGTGATCTCTAGAAATATAATGTGAGTTAGAGTTTCCTCTTGCGTTGAATAATTTGTTTTAATAATTTACTTCATTTTGTGCTTTTCGGCTAATGTGGAGTACTTTGAAGAGGGTAATGTGGAGCGGTACTCCACATTACCCGTTTTTTCTTATTTAATGAATAAATGAAATTAAATTATGCTCAAACATTTAGATTCTTCTTAAAATGCCAAAGAAAGGAGTTCCTGTGCGCAAATATGATCCATGTAAAATGAGACAAGTTTTGACTGCAATCCAAAGAGAAGAAATGGGCGTGTTGTTGGCCTCCAAGAAATTTGATGTCCCAAAATCAACATTGCAACGCATGGCACAAAGTGGTAAGAGCATTGATGAGCTTTTGTCTACACCCTTGGGGCGAAAACCTGTGTTTAGTAAAGAAATGGAAGAAGAGCTTGTCAAATATTTACATGACATGGAAAATCGCTTTTGGGAGCTTACTCGAAGTGATTTACGGAACCTTGCATTCCAAGTTGCAGAAAAAAACAAAATTCCTAATAAATTTTCGTTGCTTCATAAAACTGCGGGAAAAGATTGGCTCTACGGGTTTCTAAAACGCCATAAGAATGAAATCAGCATGCGACATCCCACAGGAACCTCAATTGACAGAGCTAAGGGCTTTGTACCAGAAAATGTTGATAAATTTTTCAATATTTTTGAAAATTTATATAACTTCTCAGCATCCAGAATATGGAACGTTGATGAGACAAGCTTAAGCATTGTTCAGTCCAAGCAGCCTTATGTGTTGGCAAAGCCTAGACAATCAGAATGAAGAACACGTTACTCCATGGGAAATTTCTCCTTCCCCAAAATTGAAGAATATGCCAAAAACTAACAGAGGAAGAAAATGTGAGTCCCAGGTTTTGACATCTTCCCCTTACAAAAACCAGCTGCAGGACCAAATAAATAAGGCTGAAAAACTCGCTAAAACGAAAACACTGAAAAAATCTGCAAAGAAGACAAAACTGGCCCAAATGGACAAACCATCAACATCAAAACGCCGCCGTCCTTCATCTTCAGATGACGATAGCAATCATCTTATACCATTTGCAGATTCTGACGATGAAGACGAAGTGTTAGAGTTTCCATATTCAAGAGATACCCAATGCAATTTTTGTGATGTGTCTTGGGGTGATGACGAGAGTGGAGGTCGATGGCTTCCATGTCTTCAATGTGATTTGGTTTGGGCTCATCAGAAATGCATTCCAAATAGAAGCGCGATCTTCACTTGCACATCATGTGACAAAACTTTTTCTTAATTTTTTACTTGTTTACATTCAATCATTGCAATACAGATATGATCTCAATCAATGGATTACAGTCTAATTTCCTTATTAAAATAAGTTTATTTTTGAGTTATTTTCTTATATTTTATTTTCTTATCTTATGTTGTTTGTGTTACTTTTGTACCTCAATTATTTTATACTTTATATGTTAAGATATGTAAAGAAAATTTATTATTTATTTAAATACTAATATGAAGTTAATATCTTAATTTAATTTACTGTTTTGTTTGTAATAAATCTCAGAAATATGTGATTTTCGTAGAACTTTTTCTTTTTTCTCATTTCGGGTAATGTGAAGTACTACTCCACAATACCCGAATCCATGGGTCCACATTAGCCGCCACTTTTCAGAAGGGCTAATTTTGCAACTTTTTCAAACTTTTGCATATAGATATAAAAAATAAATAAAAATCAACTACACGAGTGGGTAAATATGCGGCCAAGTCTCCAGACAGATATAAAACCTAGAAATCTGTACAGAATACCTTTTGATTTCAAAGATATGACCGAAAATATTAAGGGTACTCCACATTATCCGAACTTACTCTACTCCATGAAAGTGTGACTCATGGATGGTTGCAAATGAGGTAAATGAAAAGCTGAATGTAGTTTCAGACAAAAGATCATTTTTGAAATGAGAAAAAGTATCCGTGACAATACGGAGCCCTGAGGCACACCAAGGTTTATGACTTGTCGGACTTGTACTCAATGGTCCGAATATTCAACGAAGAAAGGTTTTTCCGATGCAAAATTCAATCAAATATTTTAAAAATATGAAGTGTGATAATCTTGCTTCGAAATGATAATATGCAAATATTTTACACTGTTGGGTGAGATAAGCCATGAGGTCACTAGTTGACCTATTGCTGTGATAGTCGTAATGAAGAAGATTTCGGTCCTCGAAATATTTTTTAAGCTGATAGTTTATCAGCGTTTCCATGATCTTGGAAGAAGGGACTTTAGTGCAAATGGTCAATAATTGGAGAGGATCAAGAGTTTGAGTACGGGCTTTTTTCAATGTACTCAGAACGATATGAGAAGAGAAAGATAGGACACAAAGTTTTGAAGTACAAAACCACATTATGTGTGAGTGCTTGAATTTGATGTTTACTCACTCCCAGATCTCACTTTATTTGTTTTAGGTTTAAGGGGTTGAACTCTTTCCGATCAATTCCTTGAACCTGTATGGTTGTTTCCGTATTGGTCTCTGTTTCTTCATGAGGTTTTTGGCGGCTTCTTAGCGTATGTGACAACTTCCTCAAGAATATCATTTTCACAGTTTTTTTTGTGATATAATAATTAGTTTTCCTCTGCAACTTGAATGCATTAAGCTTGATGCACCCTACGAGTTGATTGATTTGCTTTATTCGAATACCTACGTTGTTCGATAAGTTAACAGCTTCGTGCTATTCTGATAGAAACTTTGAAATCAGAAAACAAACAGAAAATTGAGTATGGCTGGTTTGGGATATTTAAATCGTTTGTGATTTGAAATCGATAGACAATTTCTCTTCAGAAATCATTTGAGTTAATTGGATCCTTGAACGAACAAAACAAACACTCAAGACGTCGTCGTTGTCGTCTTTAAACCCATTTAAGCCCTTGAAAAACCCCTAGACGCCCATAATATTTTCTTACACATCAAAGCTCTGATTTAACAAACAATTTTTTGTCTCAACGTCTATACCCCCGGTGAACAAACTTTGTAGCATTTTCCAGTAATGATTATAAGGAAAAACACACACAAAATTCATATAATTATAATTATTCGTCTACACACTTACCATAAAATCAAATATGAAATAGCGCCCAGACTGCAGTGAGCACACCTACCTTTGTTAAAAAAGAGAATCACTTCACAGCGACTACCGTCGGTCGTCCCCGACGTCTTACATATTACTCGACAATTAAGTGTGCATATCATTTGGAGAAATTTGTTTTCGGCTTTTGACAATGCTTAACAGGCCGAACAAAAGAGCACAATGACGACAACCGTGACGCTGACGACACAAACGCACGGCAGAGAACGAAAACTACAAACTTTTCTTGTGCCATGGCATTTTTTTAATGAACCGCGTTCCACGCCCAATTCTCTCACTTTGTCACTATCACACCATATATCCAAAGTGTAAATTCAAGTGGGCGGAAAGTTCACACTCCAAAAATAAGGCCACACAGGACTACACTGAAAATACCTCTTCAAATACCTACACTAAAGGTATATGACAAGCGAAAGGATATTTGGCAGAGAACAAGAGAGAGAGTTCATTTCCCTCCCTGTGGCGCTATATGCACCCATACCATTTATCTATGTGGAAAATCTTTTGGCAAAGCGTCAGGCATCACACTTCAAGACTATACTATGGCACCTGCATACAACACTCCAAGTTCCAACAACGTCATCATCGTAGTCCCTTGCAAAAGGTGATATACGCTCAACGCTCATATCTCTTAGTTTTATTAAAATTTCATTAAATTGAAAGCAATTAATGTGAAACGTCATCGTAAGGACGATCACATGAATGTAGTTTCTTATATCATCTACCCCGAAAAGGAAACAAGAATTATAAAACTAGGTAACGGTAAGAATCCTTGCTTTTGGAGCATAGTTATGCATGAGGACTTAGTGACAGGTTATGGAAGGCGAAGAGGACTTGGCCACATCGTACAGTGGCGAAAAAGTTGAAATTAAATTAATTTAACGATAGTTAAATTTTGTCGCTGCTAGAACCGGTAATTAAAACAACTTTATAAAGGGGTATGTGTTTGCTGATGGGTTTGGTTTAAACTTTGGGGGCTTGTTTCAATTAAATTTGAACTTCCGTAAAATGAATAAAGAAGCGGAATGTGAAGTCACAAAATGGGAGAATTCTCTTAGACCATGATATTCTAATGATATAGAACAACGATAATCGGGTCAGTTAGTGAAGTTTTTTTCAGATCGACGTAGAGTCAAGAATTTTGTATTTTCTCTTCCTTTCACCAATCGTAAGAAATGTGCATGAACGTTTTAATATAGGCAGTTAGAGTTACATACCTACATTTCTCATCCTACCCCAACACTCATGCCCCAAAACCTGTCAGAAGAGAAATTAATAGCACTTCATTAATTGTGCCAGGGATGTGACATTTGGCTTAAGCAGTTTAAATCTAAAAAGGATTGTATTTTTTTTTCTTAGGAACAACCGGCAGTTAGCTGGAAGCTGTTTTTTTAATTTAACGTTACTAAAGCGATGATGGTCCCCGACATGAAACAGCGAGCACTATATGCGATGCGACACGATGCAAGGAGCAGGAGGTCTATCTCCATAATATATAAATCTTCTACAAGAGTGTTTTTGTGATGTTAAAGGGGTGGCTGTTTCTTTTTTTCTTTTATATAAAATTTAATTGGATCTTAATTGAATGCTACTTGCAGAAATGTTCTTCATAGTCAGTGCATTCTGGTGTGCAGTGAACACTACACTGAGTAACGCCCTATACGCGCATACGGAACCAAGCAATTATGGTGTCAAAGTAATTATTCTTGCTAATTGGAAGTTAATGTTAGTTCATATATTGTTTTTTTTTTTATGGTATGTTACCTAACTAGTTTGAGCTTTTTTTGCATGGAGGAAGGGATGCATTTTTTCAGAGTGTTTTGGAAATTCAATTTTAATAAGTCAAGAAGATGTTCAGATAATGGATTTTTTAAATCGAACAAGAATTCATGTGGTAGCTAATCTACTAATCTGTTTTACTTATAAGCGAGTTATGCATTGAGGAAATTCTTTGAGTTGACTGAAATGAACTTCTCAGATTGAATGGGAGCATAGGTATAAGGCTACGAGGTGAATAATGAATTGGCATGATTGCAATGCTTTTTCTCGCACTTATTTGTTCCTGTTATGCGATTGTTTTTCTTTTAAATTAAGGAAGATTGTGTGCATATTAACCACATTTTTTCATTATTAAATTTATTGTAAAAATTAGGTACCTTAAAAATAAATTTGCATTAAGGAACAGGTTCATTGACTATAAGAATAACTGAGTCTTAAGATATTACAGTTCCTTAAAACCTTTAACTATGAAGAATTTTTGATACAAAATGTCCATGCTATAGGTATAAAGGTGGGCGTGGAAGATGATCTAAATGAAAAAAAAAAAAACAAAACAAAAAAAAAACAAAAAAAAAACAGTAAACTGGTGCTGCGAGTCACCCAAAATTCAAACAATAAAAAGAACATCTCCGGAAGTGCTGGCAAAAGTGAAAACACAATGTAAAAACACAACCGAATTACCAAATTTTGACAACATGAGTATCTCTTGTTGTCAGTTAATAAATTGTACAGCGGCTGGCCAAGGCTTTGTTCAAAAGTTTGTCGAAAATATATAATTTTGGAAGAATGAGTCTTAGAATTTATAGTTTTCCGCGCTTGTAAATAAAATAAAAAAAATAGAGTGGCGTGACAGCTCTTGAAGAGCCAAGGCCTAAGCGACTTACTCTCATCAACAATTCTCTGAGTGCGTGTGAAGAATTGAGGGGACCTACAATTTAACACCGATTCCGAACGGCAAAGTTGAGAAGCATTTTTTCATTACAGATTGATACTCTTGGAAAATTTGTCAGGTCTTCGCAAGAGGCAGTACCCGCGAAAGATGAAATAAAAACTTGGCCTGAGTGGGACTCGAACCAACGACGTTCGGCTTAGCAGTCAACGCACTTACCAACTAAGCTACGGGCGACTGCGCTTGTAATTGTTATTATTGACTATCGATTTATCTCTATACAAGTTTTGCCATACCCAAACTCGTTTCCATTAATTAATCCAAAAAGATTTGAAAGATCTCAAGTCACTTAAAATTTAAATAATTTGCATATTTGACCGAGACGAAAAATTAAACAATTTTGCATGAGCTCCCACTTCTGTTCATTTCAATGCAATATAAAGTGTTTCGCTGTGTAACATAATTTGACAGCTTCCTTTAAACAGTTCATTTTCAAATGATTCATCATTTTGGCGATGAAGAATGAGATCACACTTAAGACACCCACTAACCAACTTGTTGTTATTTCATTAATTGCATTCCATAAAATTATTCCCATGGAAATTGAAAGCTGAATCTGCTTTTGTTTTCTTTTAAATAGCTCAATTTGTTCGAATTTAATAAAGATCAAAGTTCTATAATTATTAAAATTAGCGCTATTCCTAATTTCTTCTGTTTTCTTTTTAATATTATGTATTTAGACTTGAGTGATAATCTTCGGATTGGTCAGTAACCTACGGTGTTTTAAGCAACTTTTTGTTTGATTTCGTGGTACTAATTTCACAAGTTGGGGAACTGCTGATAGTTTCTCTTTGGCCAGTTCACTTTTAATAGTCACATAGACATAATCCAACGATCTACATGCACATAATTACTGAACTGCGCTTAGTGATCAAATTAAAGACGAAAAACACCGACACAAATTAACACTTTCACTCAACAACAGGCATGTCGTTTCTTCAACTGCAACATTTTGCAAAATGTTTAAGATTATGTCTTCACAGCCAAATAAATTATCCCTAAAGGCTTTTCTCTTGTCAAGACCTTATCCTAATCGATTTAACTTTAAAGTCAAGGTTAACCGCTATAACGTTCATATCATTAAATTGAACTTTTCTCTAAAATCCCCTTTACCTCTATTAATTAAAAACTTATCTTTATTACCGTAGGCTGCCATTAACGTAAATAATTCACACAATGTGTCTTCTTAAAATATTAAGGCAACTTTCACGCTTCCATTGCTCAATAACTCTCTTATCTGCCTTTTACCTTCGTGTGTTTAGGTATCCTCGCACGTGTATGTTGATGTTTTTTTTTTTTTTTCTTTCTAAGAGAAAATTATAAGCCACTTTAGAGGACCAACAAAAAAACTCCCTTACAATTCAATTTCTGTAGATCCTTTAAAAATGGGAATTCTCGTTTTCCAAGAACAAACATAGCAGACGAAAAAATATTTACTTTTTCACCAGCCCATTTAAGAAGGCTTAAACATAAATAAGGCTGGGAATGTCTCCCACTGGATGCCTTTGCTAGAAATTTGAAGGCGATACTTCAACCTCATTTTGTTGTTGTTGTTGTGTCATACAGGCTGGTATAGTCCCCCATGTCCTGCGATGTACATAGTTTATTATATTCTTCATTGGTTTTGAGGTTACACCAACGTCATAGATTTGAGAACGGTTTCGTCTTGTTGGGAAATGTGTTTATATATCCTGACAAATAGTGTCATTTATTATGTCGCGGTCATAGACAACGACACAAACGCATACATTTATTTCAAAATATATGTTCCTTGAGTGAAATAGAATCCTCATATATCAGACACTCATTCTCATTCCTAACAAGACCGCCCAACCGATTTACGTAAGATGTGTGTACATCTTAGAAAAGAAATAACACAAAATAAACTTGAGCGAACAATAAATAAAAACAGATGGAGGTTTAATATAAAAAGAGAATTATGTGTATTTTCCTACAAAAGAAAAGATCATACACTAACAAACAAAAAAACATTGAACATAAAGACGCATTGAAATTTATATGGATTTTGTTCTAATATGCGATTATGGTATTAAGAACGCAAACATTACACTCGTGGGGCATACTTCTCCAGTCGCTGTTGGTTACCTAACGAAGTGAATTGACAGGGCAGGATTTGTTATGGTACTAGCTATTGGAAGATTCCTTTAGAGCACCTACTATAGCAAGTTTCGCAAAGTGTGCAAAATTATATAAGGAGCTTTGTCCAAGGCGGTCACATATCAAACACGTCCCAAATCAAATTATTATTGTTTTTTTGAGAATATGAACGCTAAAATAAGATTTTTTCAGTAAATAACATAAAATAGGCTAACTTTTCCACTTTTTTTTTTCTTTTTTGCTTAAAAGTATTGTTTTCCTATGCAGTGTTTCTTGTGAACGTTCAAAACTTTGCTGCATTACTCTCATCGATACTTTCGGGTGTGGACTCAACAAATTTCGATGGTGGCTTCTGAACCAAGGTTGCCGATACAATTGATTTAGTTTTGCCGCATGACGTTTTATAGTAAGTCGTTCATAATGGAATTGAAAAATAGCTCACACGAGTTGTTCGCAACATGTACATGCACACTGTACAGACTTCAAACTAGTGGATACACAAGGCAGGCGTTGACATCGTCGATCGCTTCACAAAACCTGCAAAACTGCCTGCAAACTAGAATACCACCCAACGAAATCCCGACAAAAAAAATTTCTTGCGGGATAGACTACTTTTTCGAAAAAGTACATTTGTACTTGCTTTTGATCAATTATGACATTACGATGATAAAGAAGTCGAAGAAAATGGGCCCGGCGATTCCGTCCGTGTGTAAAGGCATCTACAGGCTACAGGAGTTTTTATAGACAATTAAACAAAGTTTTAGTTAAACAATTCGGAATTGTTTGAACGAAGAATCATTGTGCTTCGTTCTCCATGATTCTCAGCGTGGAGAAACTTATTCAAGCTCGCAATATTTTAAGGTCTTATTCTTATTCTTTCATTTTCGTTTTCCATCTCCAAATTTTTTATTTCATATTTCCGTTTTCCAATTTCCGGTTCCAATTTTCTATTTATGGTTTCAGATTTCAAGTTTAAGATTTCTAGATTCCGATTCAAGTAGGTACTATGGTTTTGATTTCTGGTTTCGTAGACTACACTACACTTCCACATTTCCACACAAATATGCACTGAAAAAAAAACAACACCCTTCAGCCCTACAAGCCTTTACATGAAATAGAAAATGCTGATTTTCTGTAGAAAACTTAAAAGATTGGCTTTTGAGAAAAGGGAGATGATGGATGATTTCTGGAAATATTGACTTAATTGAAAAATATTGTAATTTCCAGAGATCTATCGTTATATGTTCAAAACTTTGATATTAAGTGACAATTAGTCAATTACTTCAAGAGTCCATGACAATATTAGTTTCTCTAAGGAAAAACTGCTGTTTCTATTTTAAAGTTCAAGTGCTTGAATACATAAATCTTCAAACACGCCGCATACTCAATGGTTATTTATATTATCGCCTTGAGGTTATTTACTATTAAGTGCAAGGATATACTGCGAACCAGAGTTGGGCAAAATTTATTCGAATAATCATTCGAATAATAAATAATCATTTTATTCGTTATTCACGAATAATGAATAATTTCATTTATTCGAAGAAAATTTATTCGAATGACGAATAAATTATTTTATTCATTATTCGAATAACGAATAAACGAAAAACGAATAAAATAAACACAAGAAATTTGGTAGAACAAATTTCAATTTTTTTTTTTTTTATTAAAAGTTATTTACATAGTTTTTGGTTAAAGCTCCTAAGATTTGACTTCTTCACTTGTCTTTGTTTAAACATATTGGCAAGTTTATCATGGTAGCGTATGAAAAAACTTTTTCGACTGATGCAGATGAAGGCAATGATGTATTGTCCCTTTCCCTTCTGGATAGCAATCCAAGACTTTCAGCCTACGGTTTTGGAATCCTTGGATTTTTACAACTTTAGGTTCACACTTTGTACATTTCATCACAATGCTTTTACCACTAGAATATAAAGAGTCGTACTTAAAAAAATGTTCCATTCAACAAAGTCAATGTCGTTTTTGCACAGATTTGATTAACAGACACATTTGTAGCACATTCATTAGAAATTGTTAAGATGTTCGAAATGTTTGGATTTCATTGAGATATATCAGTGCCCAATTTTCATTTCTAAATCCATAACTTCATTTAAGGCTCACTCATTTAAAAAAAATCAAAAGTACACCACAACACAACTTTCATTAAACTGCTTTATATGCAATATATTAGAATAAAATATTACTAGATTTTTTTTAAATTTAATCACTTCCCAGGATACTTCAGGGGATGGGTTGCAGGCGTTTTGCATTGGTTTGGAAGGTGCAATTGCTAGGTAGAATTGGTAGAATTCGTTCAAAAAAAAAAAATTCTCAGCAATAAAGAATGAATGAAGGAATTCGAGCGTCTAATTCAAAAGGAAACGTAAATAAAAAAAAAATAAGATAAACAGACAAAGAAAGAAGGAATAAAGTCAATTTTATTCGTTATTCAGAATAACGAATGAAATTACGAATAAATTACGAATAACGAATAAAATCACGAATAATTTATTCGCGAATAAATTATTCGTGAATAAATTAGTTGCGAATAATTTTTTATTCGAATAATTATTCGAATAACAATTTATTCGAATAATGCCCAACTCTGCTGCGAACAAATCCAAATTTCAACAAAATCCGCATTCTTTAGCTGTGAGGACTTTTCTAATCCGGCCGGGGTCGTTTTGACGTACCCTCTGTTCAACCCCTTAACATAAATTCATAGCCCCAATTCGTTTTTTTTATCCAATTCCGGAGAATTCTATTGTTTGCGGGAGAGCTGAGCGTTGCGGCGTAATTCTTTGTCAGATTTGCTTAATGGTTATATTTTGTTTCTCCATCTTTTGTATTTCATTTTATTTGTAACCTAAATACAAAATAGAAAATTGTTTACTTTTATAGCTTTCAAGGGATAATCTAAATTGAGCAGAGAGGGGTTTAGTTTAAGCTCAGGCCATCAGTGTGGCAGATAGGTGTATGAATGCGGAATGACATGGCAAATGTAATGTGCACATACGATGATGTTTCTTCTACCTCCGATGATGACAACGATGATGATGATGGGGTAAAAAAATACGAGAATTGTTCACAATAAAAAATATTCAACTCTTTTAAGTTAAAATAGCCCAAGAGCCGATAAAACAAGCACACAAGGCTGCTCAACTCACATATGAGGACAAATCGTCATCCTCACATTCATGCTCACTTTTTAATGATTTTCTAAATGGTATCTGATGTCGATTTCATGTGACAGTAACATGCAGAAGGATCTCAACAGCAAAAGAAAAAAAAAGTAGACAAAACATAAAAATCCCTTTCCAACCACACAACGCCATCTGGGCGAATGTGGATTTGTGTGATTTTATATCCATTTTTTTTTCCAACCCATATGTCAGCAATCTGGTCCTGTGGTCGTTCGTCGGTGGGTCCGTCCTCTTGGGTGAAGGTTGTTCTGCTGTAACATTTTGTCCCAGTTTTTGATTGCTCTTTTATTTGTGTCAAACAAAAGTGCTTACATTTGACAATGCGATTGCGATTGTCGGTATAATGGAGTTGAGTTAGTGCAAATTTGGATTTATGCTCAATTGCATAGATATGTCTATGGAGAATAGAGGTTATTTTTTTCTCATTGTCATCGGTACTTTCAATTCTTAGCGTTGAAAATCCATTCTTTTGGATAGCTTATAAAATGAATTTGTTGTTATTTTTTAATGTTAATCAGCTTTGAATCCAACAAAATAATAAATGTACATTTGGATCAATTTGTAACAAATTTGCCAAAAAATATATTTCAATAAAAACGGTTGGACTGTTGGGCCTACCAAAATTGGCGTAGTAAAAAATCTATTGGCTTATAAGAAATATCAAGCCATTGAAAAATATTGGTACATATACAAACCTTGAGAGTCATATCTGTGTATATAGATTTTCAGTAATAAACCCTCATATTCCTTTCAAGCACACATTATAATTCACACAATCCTCTCCAAACAAAATTCAAAGACAAAGTACAGCACAACAAAACACAAACACCATGCTGTCATGACCTTCAGCAAAACAACTTTCACTATACCGTTAAAGTTTCATATCACACTTTCCAAAGAGTAATACGACAAAGTTCTTCAAAAAGTCTCTTCTGTTAGCTTTACACAGCCAAAATGATATGGGAATGATATGGCTTTAAACTGAAATAGAAATATCACCGTAGGACACAAAAATGTTTCAAAAGCTTTTGGTGTTTTTGAAATTTGCAAAAAAAAAACAATGATATTCCTTCAAATGCATGCTTTTGAATGTAGGAAAAGAATATTAAACCATGATACCCACATTTTTCGCTAGTAGTACAATAAAATCGGAAATCGAGTCCAAAGGGTTTAAGTGGCTTTGGCGGGTTTTTCTCGAAAGAATAAGGAATTATCCTGGTAGATAGGAAATATATTATTTGAAGTGATGATGCCCGGCTATGATATATGAAAATGGAAAATGTGTGGTGGTTGGGTTTTGTCATTAACAAAACCGTTTATGCTTTGGAAAAAAGGACCAAGGGTTGAATAATGATTATGGAATCTTCGCTTAGAAGGTCACACGTGCTCAAAGTGTCTTAAAACATTACCAATGACATTTAATAATTTTTTTAACATGGGTTTTCAATTAATTCGGTCTTGAAATAACTTTAATTACGAAAATGTATTTTACAAACAATTTTATAAATTTTGTTCTAACGCATGCTTTGTTTTCTTTTACAGGTAAGGCCAATCGTTCCAATACTAACACTTTCTTAACGTAAGGTATACAGACTGAAATATGAAAAATACAAATTTTTTTTTTTAATGAGCATTTGTCTTTTCCACATGTTGTTCTTCATGAGAAAGAAATTGACGTTCTTGACACACGTTTAGAAATGTTTTGTGAATGGAAAAAAAATAAAAATATATATAGTTACCTTATTGTTTGTATGTATGATTTTAAGCCCTTTTTAGGTCAGTAAGTTTCTCAAATCGAAATCCATCATAATTAAATACTACTACTTATGTAAATCTTTTCTAAAACGGCAGCACTGTTCATCGGCCCAGTGATTGTGATTTACACAATAATTCACCGCTTTTATATGCCTTGCAATATCGAGTAAATATTTCTCAAGTGCGGAAATACCAACCTCCGCGAAGGTGCAGGGTGGTGCAGGTGCTGTTCAACCGCCCGACAACTGGCAAGAGGCTGCATGACAAGGGCACCTGTGAATCTTTTGTTAATCTACACTAATATATAAAGCTGAAGAGTTTTTTGTTTGAACGCGGTAATCTCAGGAACTACTGGTTCGAATGGTATAATTCTTTTTGTGTTGGATGGTGCCTTAATCGACTTAGACATTAGGCTACTTAACATTAAGCTGTGACCAATAGCAGCGAAGAATCTGTTTAAAATGGGGAAAAAACGGCAAAAAATATACATTTTTCTGCGTTTTAACGCACTTATCTTAGGAAGTACTATTTCGAATGGTATAATTCTTTTTGTGTTGGATGGTCCATTAATTGAGGAAGACTTGAGGCTATTTAACATTAAGCTGTGACCAATAGCAGCGAAGAATCTGTGGAAAATATGGAAAAAAACGGCAAAAAATATACATTTTTCTGCGTTTTAACGCGCTTATCTCAAGAACTGCTTTATGAAATTGAACAATTTTTTAAATGTTGAATGGTCCATTTATCAAGGAAGGCTTGAAGCTATATAAAATTTAGCTGCGACCAATAGGAGCGAAGAATTTGTGTAAAATGTGGAAAAAAACGGCAAACAATACAATTTAATACAATATAAAGCTGAAGAGTTTGTTCGTTTGAACGCGGTAATCTCAGGAACTACTATTTCGAATTGTAAAATTCTTTTTGTGTTGGATAGTCCATTAATCGATGAAGGCTTTAAAATAAAATAAATAAATAGAGTGGCGCGACAGCTCTTGAAGAGCCAACGCCTAAGTGGCTTACTCTAATCAACAATTCTCTGAGTGTGTGTGAAGAATTGAGGGGACCTACAATTTAACGCCGATTCCGAACGGCAAGGTTGAGAAGCATTTTTTCATTACAGATTGATACTCTTGGAAGATTTGTCAGGTCTTCGCAAGAGGCAGTACCCGTGAAAGATGAAATAAAAACTTGGCCTGAGTAGGACTCGAACCAACGACGTTCTGCTTAGCAGCCAACGCACTTACCAACTAAGCTACGGGCAACTGCTTTAGGCTTTATTCTACTTAAAATTAAGCTGCGACCAATAGCAGCGAAGAATCTGTGGAAATGTGAGAACTGAGATTTTTTTCTGAGATCTCTGAGATGAAATTATTTTGGATTCGATTTCTCACTCAGCTATTTGACGTGGCTGACATATGTGCAGCAACAATTAGTATGGTAACCATTAAATCTCAATGATAACTGAGAATTATGTTCCACCAAGGCACCAAATGATTTTGCCTCAGTCAAGGTGACATTGAGATCTCAGTGAGATGTTGTTAGGTGGAACTGGCCTAATAACTGCTCAAATTAGAATTTTGAGAGTTCAATTGATTTGTGAATGTGATTGATTGCACTATTTGTGCAGATTATTGTGTTTAAA
The DNA here is from genome assembly GCA_943590905.1 of Sphaerophoria taeniata. Lineage (NCBI taxonomy): Eukaryota > Metazoa > Arthropoda > Insecta > Diptera > Syrphidae > Sphaerophoria > Sphaerophoria taeniata. The sequence goes on along the minus strand of OX016540.1, from coordinate 45,940,924 downwards.
CCATATCATTTTATGTACTTCTTAACTAAAAAATATGCTCAGTTTAAAGAAAAAAAAATTTACTTAACGAAAAAAACGATGCAGAAGTAAGAGAGATATTACAATTAGGGAGAGTTCACCCAAGGGAATGCTTTAAGTATGAACAACTGAAGGGAATCATAAAAAGTGCTCAAATTTTTCAAGTTCAAGAGAATTACGACCTAGGGAGAGTTGACTGCAATGCAATTTTACAATAACTTCCGAACAAAATTCCCACGCGCGCATGATGCACAAGTCGAGATGATACTCTGGCCGGTGGACGAGGGAGAGGCGGACGAAGTCGCGGGCAACTGCTAGTCCATGATAAAAACTAAGCAGGAAATATACCTATTGAAGAGTATAAGTGAATTTATTCATAAGAGTACAAAAAACAATAAATACACAGCAGGTGTTCAAAAAATAATTGTTACTCTGCGGAAGTTGAGCGCCCCATTCATAGTCCCTAGTCCCTATCATATGGATGTCAACTACAGTCGCGGTAGGCCCGCTTGTGGGAGCTTCAGAGGGGCTGTGGTTGACGGGCACAAGCGATTGGCTTTTCTATTAATTGCTTTTGTTCGTGCTTTCATAGGAGTAAGAGACGAGTGAACAAGTGTCAAGGCCCTCAATTATTACTTGAATGAATAGTTTGTAAAGTATGTTATTGTACTTTTTGTAATAACATCTTCCAAATTCTTTCCTTGAACTTACTCCCTTCTTTCATTAACTGTGATAGAAAACAGTATAATAATGATTGGAACTACAAATCCTACGTCTAAAATCTAGTCTCAATTTTTTCAAGTTAAGATTTTTGGTTGTTTCAGTTATATCACGTGTGAAATGCACACATGTACCTTGTTTGTTTTAAGCTATTGGTTATACAATTGATTTTGAGATAAATAACCAACACTCATCAATTGGATAAAATAAACATAAACAAAACAAACTGTGTGAAAATCCTCTGAACCTGCTCGAGAGTAGAGAATCCCACATGGATTATAAAAAAATCGATAAAATATAAAAGAAACAAAAAATTTAGTGTGAGTGTAAACATAAACAGCAATTTGTCTGTTTGGTTAGAAAAATCGGGAAAGCGAGTAAAGGTGTTTTTCAAATTTTAAAACAAACAACGAATATTTTTATACTTTCCTTTTCAATGGTTGTAAGCCTTAACAAAAGGAAGGAAATCCGTTTGATATTCCAAAATCTGTCTTGACGTGTTACATAAACAAAGATGTATTGACAGTTGAAATTTTATATTTTTCATTCAATTTATTGTCTATGTTCTTGTTTGCCTTCAAAACCTACATGTTTCTCATGATTGTAAAATTCAACGATTTTATACTTAATATGCATGTTGAGTTGTTTGGACATTAACGTCCAAATATTCTTTTTTCGCGAGGTAAAATCTTATCGACCTCTTTTTTCTTTCGTTCAAAGACTTTGTTGTTTGATTTTTTATCTTGGCTGGTCTCAAAAATGAAAGGGCTTCAATTTATTATCAGTATCTTTATGTTTTTCAAATGCAAGAACACACAAGAAAAAAAAAACACCTTCCCCTTATGAAGTTATTTTCCATTCAAGTTTGTTTTCTTTTAGAGGATTTCGAAGGAATTGAATTGAAAAAAAAAAATGAATCTTATTTTAATTTGAAATATTCTCAGAATTTCCATTTATCCATATTGGTTTTGTACTAAAAATAAAATTTTGCATATTAGCTTCTTCATCCTTATGTTCATGAGGATTAGAGAATTTTTGTTGCAATGCGAAGAATTTAATTTAAGTCAACACAAGCATGAAGATTCCGATGGACGCTTATTTTCAATAATCTCTGCAGCTTATTTTACATTCACATTGAATATCTATCAAAAAATGCAAGCAATATTCTATGAAGGACAGGATAATCTAATAATTGAGATTTGGTTTGACCACATAATCCATAATCGTCGTGGGGGGATTATATTTAGGATAGCAGTTAATTTAATTATGATTTTCAACTCAAGAAATCTTATTCTTCTCGAATGTTTGTGAAACAATCTGATATTTTTAAATTGAACGAAGAATTATTTTCCTTCGTTCTCCATGATTCTCATCACTTCGAGTCTCTTGTATTTTAAGAATGTGCAGCTGTAACTCAGACCCAAATCGATCTCCTATATCTTGATGACTTTAAATGCTTGAAACGTTGCAAAATATGTCAAAATAGGGAGGATATTTAATTCGCCATTCGGCAAATCACTATAAACTTTTTTGTACTCAACTAATTTTTGTTAGAATATTCATTTGTACATGAGATCAACTCCACTTAAGATTATTACTACTTGAAATACTAAGTTTTCTGTTGCATATTTGTTTTATAAACATTTTTATCTTGACCAGCTTATCCCTTGTCACTTAATAAAAATTCTTTTATTAAGAAGAAATCTTTTTTTTTATCAGAAAAAGGAATCAAACGTTTTCCAACATTGAGATCTATAACGTTTTGCTTAGCTCTGTTCAAGGCCCGTTCTTTTTGCAAATTAAATTTGTGAATATGCATTTTTTGTTCTTAATTTATTTATAAGGCCCAAGCCTTACCAATGTATAACCACTGCAAGACGAACGGACGGATTTGTTAATCCAAATCTTGTTCTCTTTTTTGCTACGATTGTAGAATCTTAGGTTCTAAAAATGTTCAATGATCGCTATTTCAACGTGCTTCCTTTACTACCTGTATACTGCTGGACAATTAAAAATAGTAAGTATACGTCCTGGTGAACACACGTATATAGATAATTGTACTTAATTTGAACTGTCAAAAATAGAAGTTGTAATATAAATGAATAACATTATCTAACAAGGAAAACTGCTATCGAACACCGTGATTAATCTAAATGGTACTGAGCTATTTCGTCAAATAACTTAAGGTAAAACAAAAAACCAACAGCAGTCAAGTTTCTCCCAAAATTTATGACAAAACGAAAAAGCCACAAGAAACACAAAAACTGTCTTAATCTTCGCATTGAATCATATGTCATGAGTTTACTCAAAACATCCCTAAAATCACATGTTACACAAAAAAATCCCCAAAAACAACAACTTTCGCCTAATTCCTAATGAAAACAAAACGATTCGAATGAAATTCTCTTTGTTTGGTATTCCATTTGCGTTAGACACCAAACAAATTGCTATTAATCCCCTTCCGTTAAATGTATTATTCTTCTTTTGACAGACGAGGATTTGTTTTTTTTTTTCGACATACAAATATCGACTTTCCTATTCGCCATGCGAGTACCTTTTATAATAAAAAAGAAGAGTATATCTCGTTTACCTGACTGAACAGCTCATGAATATTTTTTTTTGTTCACCTCCGCACTATAACATATGGAAATCAGAGCAAAAAGGGAATTTTATTTATTCAGTTTTTGGATAAAAGTTTTGCTCTATATTCGTCCTTCGTTGGCGTCGTATTTTTTTTTTTGTTCACGAATAAAAAATATGTAATATTCAGCAAATTCTCACTACAGAGCCTACAGAAGCAGTGAGAACACCTAATATTGTAATCATGGGTTGTTGTTTAAAAGAAAATCAGAACTCTTGTCTTGTTCTTGATATCGTGTATAAGTTTTTCGTTTAAGAACAAAATAAATAGATAGAAAAATGGAGGGGGGCTCCGTGACACTCCTCACAAGATCGACAATAAAAGAAAAGACAAATTTACCCATCAACAAGCCTCCCTCAGAGGGCCCAAGTCTCATTATATATTCATTGCTGCCACTACCTTGTGTCATTTTTCAAAGATAAAAATCGTATTTAGCATGTTTTGGCAGGATAATAATAAACAACACCCGACACGAGCTCAAGCAACGTTCGCGCTGCCACCTAATGTTTTTTTTTCCTGCTGTATGTGTGTCGTTCAGGTGGAGAACAGGTATGGCAAACAACAAATCGTTGGGCATTATTTAGTGGACCATATCGAAGTCTCGTCCTTTTTCGGTGAGTTGAATGTATTTCTATAAATTTTGATTCGCAAACGTTTCTTGTACCTGTGCCATAAGGCGAACGAAGGAAACCGAGATTGGCCCTAAAAAGAAGAGAGGACCCGCTTTGTTGCAAGGTTGTTGTTGCTGTGCATAAGATTCTCGACGGGATTTATTTATTGGTCGCAATTCACAGAACGGAAATCTGTGTTCAAAGTGTACGAAATTCGATTAATTTTTCATTTATCAATGTCAGGATATGGAAATCTGAAAAAAAACCATATGGATACCAATACCGATGCCAAAAAGTCAAATTCAAAAGAAAGCAGGAACGTCCTTGCAAACTTTACGGTCAGCCTGGTAGTGAAGTGTTTTTGTAGGATAAAAAGTTTTATTCAATTTTCAAAATACGACTTAATATTTCAAGCCTGGAGTTCAGTTCAGGTAAATGAAGAAGTAGATATACAAGAACCATCGATTGCAGCAACTTTTCGAACAAATAAGGCAAAAATTGGTAGCTATACAAAAACAGAAAAAAGGTGAAGTTGAAAAATTTTTAAATCAGTTTGAGTGTAAGTATCATGGATTGGGTAGAATAGATAAAGCCTTACCTCCTCGATGCCATTTCCTTGTACCAATATCTTTTTTTTTGTGGACTTCTCTTTCCAGTTTCAATTTTTTGGTTATTGAATCTTTGATTAAGTTAAAAAATAAAAAAAATTGTTTGATGAAAGAAAAACGACCCTTGTTGACTTTTTTGTCTTTCAGTTCTTTATTTTCTGAATTTTTCATCACTCAATATTGAACGAGCAAGAAAGGCAGGAAGGATGAAAAAAAAGAAAGAAAATATGAACAAAAATCTCAATTTTTAATGTAAACAAGAACAAAAATACATATAAGTCGATGATTTATTTACGATGACGCGTATATCACACATAGGGACTGGCATTTTTTAGTAAGTAGGTGGAGGTAATTGATTTGCGAAAAAAGTTTTGTTTTTTCTTTGGAGAAGAACGGAAGTTAAAAATTTTACAGGAAGAAAAATGAAAAACTTCAATTTAGATTTTAATTATTTATTTTGAAAATGATGTAGGTAATGTTTTTAAAATTTTTGTTGTAACTAAATATTTGAAGTGGGTTGAGAGGCAAACATTCGATTGGCTTAGAATTTGCTAAGACGAGCCACGTAAAGCACAGGGGCACTACCTACCTCGAACCGCTTCCCTTAAAACTTTGATTTGGATTATGCCAGATCAACATGCTATAATGATGTCCATAATAGCCAGTCAATAAGAACACTCTAATGGAAGCAAACTTGTTCTGTTGACCGTCAAATGGACGAAGATCTCTATAAACCTTGCAAATAGATTAAATTCATTCAATGTTATTTCTTACAAATTTTTAATATTGCTTGGGCTTTAAATAACTCATGATGAATTTCAACAAAATTTGACATTTTAGATCGTCAAGCCATAAACAACAACAAACGAAATCTATACTTCTTGTTAAGCTTTAAAACTCCCACCAATACTTAAATTTTTCAAACGAAAAACCTAACTCTGACGGAAGTTTTCTTTCCAAGATATGAATAATGTCGTTTTTGAAAAACTTTGTTGTGGCTTTTTGCTATACCTTAAGTGATATACCCAATACACATATAGAACGTCATCAAGTCGATTGTGATCTTACTAATTTCAGAATAGCTTTATTTGACAAGCTCAAACCGTTGTTTCTAAATTGAGTCTTCTTGGCTTCAATTATGAATTATTTGTTTTGTGGATCTCATCCTATTTTAGCAATAATTCATTATGCATTTAATTTCTAAGCAGTGTTCATTTCCATTAATTGTTACTTCTGGTGTTCCTCAGGGCAGTGACTTAGGTTCATCTTATTTATTTTATTTATAAACTAGCAGTTGCCCGCGACTTCGTCCGCCTCTCCCTCGTCCACCGGCCATCAGAGTATCGTCTCGACTTGTGCATCATGCGCGCGTGGGAATTTTGTTCGGAAGTTATTGTAAAATTGCATTGCAGTCAACTCTCCCTAGGTCGTAATTCTCTTGAACTTGAAAAATTTGAGCATTTTTTATGATTCCTTTCAGTTTTTCATATTTAAAGCATTCCCTTGGGTGAACTCTCCCTAATTCTAATATCTCTCTTACTTCTGCATCGTTTTTTTCGTTAAGTAATTTGTTTTTCTTTAAACTGAGCATATTTTTTAGTTAAGAAGTACATAAAATGATATTGTTTAAACACAATAATCTGCACAAATAGTGCAATCAATCACATTCACAAATCAATTGAACTATCAAAATTCTAATTTGAGCAGTTATTAGGCCAGTTCCACCTAACAACATCTCACTGAGATCTCAATGTCACCTTGACTGAGGCAAAATCATTTGGTGGAACATAATTCTCAGTTATCATTGAGATTTAATGGTTACCTTACTAATTGTTGCTGCACATATGTCAGCCACGTCAAATAGCTGAGTGAGAAATCGAATCCAAAATAATTTCATCTCAGAGATCTCAGAAAAAAATCTCAGTTCTCACATTTCCACAGATTCTTCGCTGCTATTGGTCGCAGCTTAATTTTAAGTAGAATAAAGCCTTCCTCGATTAATGGACTATCCAACACAAAAAGAATTTTACAATTCGAAATAGTAGTTCCATGAGATTACCGCGTTCAAACGAACAAACTCTTCAGCTTTATATATTAGTGTAGATTAACGTGAAGGGTCAATTTACAAGGCACAATATTTAGCAAGGTAAAGAGTATTTCCGCTAAACTGTTCCCTGGTATTTCAGGGAAATTTTGAAGAAAAATCCGGGCTGATACAGCGCATTTTAGATCTATCTGTCACAGCATTTGCGATGTCTGGTAACCTACCGGGATATGATATCAAAACCATTTTTCTTGGTTTTTGTCCTCCGTTTCCTGTCGTCTAAGAATGGTTAATCCGAATTGGCTCAAAGTTAGTGGAGAGGTAGTTAAAATCAGGTATCGGCTATACGATACTTTTTAGGGTTGGTGACGTTTTCCCCAAGCCAAAATCCCCAAACGAAAATCCCCAAACCCAAAATCCCCAAACTGAACTCTCCAGCAGCGAAATCTCCAAAGAGAGAATCCCCATGGACAAAATCTCCATGCCAAAATCTCCAAAACAAATATGTTCAAGTAGTGAATCATGCGATTAAATCGCGCGATTTAATCGCATGATTCACTACTTGAACATATTTGTTTTGGAGATATTATTGTATTCAGTTAAGGTTGTTTAAGAAATAAACGTGTAATTCATTTTAAATGACAAACTGAAAGTGCATTCATAATTTGTTATCATGTCATAACAGTGTCATGCACAATGTCGTGAGAGGAACGGTGTAAGTAGACGTACCTGAATATTGGAGATTGGGAGATTTCAAGGAGATTTTGGCAAAAAGTATTTTTTCTTTGGGGATTTTTTCCGTGGGGATTTTGTCGTGGAGATATTGGCAAGTTGGATTTTTTTTTTGGAGATTTTGTCCCCATGGTGATTTTGTCTTTTGGGGATTTCGTACCACTCCCTACTTTTTATCCTTCTAGCTGACCCAAAAGTTATTTTGCCATAGAAATATTACTCTGCGGATAGATAACAAAGAAAATTCTGACGATAAATTAATTAACAGCGTCGTTAAAAATAAAGGTAAGAGTTTTTTTTTGATGCTCCAAGACATAACTGGGATAATATTCATTTGGGAAAATTATACTACCCATGCTTCTTCTAGAGTTGTGGCAACTCTGTTCAGTGACGGGAAAGCCACTCAACCCTTAAGTTACTACTAAAAATTTCTTAAGAGCGGGTACAACGTCCCGCGGGTTGGCTAGTACATACATATAGCAAATATAAAATTTTCTAAAATTTTTTCGATTTGACAATTTTCGAAAATTGAAATCGATCAGATTTGTTTTTTTTTTTTTTGGAGTGAAAAAAAATATTTTTTTTTAACATAAGCACCGTTTGTCATTTGATTGCATATGAAAAATATACATTTTATTTTTTCTAAACCTTCTACCCTAATACCTCTTGCATTCAGAGAAAAAATTAGGAAAATCGGTCAACCAGTGTGCCCGGTTAGCGAACGAACACAAAAATTAAGCTGTTCTTCTACACTAATATATAAAGCTGAAGAGTTTGTTTGTTTGAACGCGGTAATCTCAGAAACTACTGGTTCGAATGGTATAATTCTTTTTGTGTTGGATGGTCCATTAATTGAGGAAGACTTGAGGCTATTTAACATTAAGCTGTGACCAATAGCAGCGAAGAATCTGTGGAAAATATGGAAAAAACGGCAAAAAATATACATTTTTCTGCGTTTTAACGCACTTATCTCAGGAAGTACTGGTTCGAATGGTATAATTCTTTTTGTGTTGGATGGTCCATTAATTGAGGAAGACTTGAGGCTATTTAACATTAAGCTGTGACCAATAGCAGCGAAGAATCTGTGGAAAATATGGAAAAAAACGGCAAAAAAAATACATTTTTCTGCGTTTTAACGCACTTATCTCAGGAAGTACTGGTTCGAATGGTATAATTCTTTTTGTGTTGGATGGTCCATTAATTGAGGAAGACTTGAGGCTGTTTAACATTAAGCTATGACCAATAGCAGCGAAGAATCTGTGGAAAATATGGAAAAAAACGGCAAAAAATATACATTTTTCTGCGTTTTAACGCACTTATCTCAGGAAGTACTGGTTCGAATGGTATAATTCTTTTTGTGTTGGATGTTCCATTAATTGAGGAAGACTTGAGGCTACTTAACATTAAGCTGTGACCAATAGCAGCGAAGAATCTGTTTAAAATGGGGAAAAAACGGCAAAAAATATGCATTTTTCTGCGTTTTAACGCACTTATCTCAGGAAGTACTGGTTCGAATGGTATAATTCTTTTTGTGTTGGATGTTCCATTAATTGAGGAAGACTTGAGGCTACTTAACATTAAGCTGTGACCAATAGCAGCGAAGAATATGTGGAAAATATGGAAAAAACGGCAAAAAATATACATTTTTCTGCGTTTTAACGCGCTTATCTCAGGAACTGCTTTATGAAATTGAACAATTTTTTTAATGTTGAATGGTCCATTTATCAAGGAAGGCTTGAAGCTATGTAAAATTTAGCTGCGACCAATAGGAGCGAAGAATTTGTGTAAAATGTGGAAAAAACGGCAAACAATACAATACAATCTACATCTACACTTCTACACTAATATATAAAGCTGAAGAGTTTGTTCGTTTGAACGCGGTAATCTCATGGAACTACTATTTCGAATTGTAAAATTCTTTTTGTGTTGGATAGTCCATTAATCGAGGAAGGCTTTATTCTACTTAAAATTAAGCTGCGACCAATAGCAGCGAAGAATCTGTGGAAATGTGAGAACTGAGATTTTTTTCTGAGATCTCTGAGATGAAATTATTTTGGATTCGATTTCTCACTCAGCTATTTGACGTGGCTGACATATGTGCAGCAACAATTAGTAAGGTAACCATTAAATCTCAATGATAACTGAGAATTATGTTCCACCAAATGATTTTGCCTCAGTCAAGGTGACATTGAGATCTCAGTGAGATGTTGTTAGGTGGAACTGGCCTAATAACTGCTCAAATTAGAATTTTGATAGTTCAATTGATTTGTGAATGTGATTGATTGCACTATTTGTGCAGATTATTGTGTTTAAACAATATCATTTTATGTACTTCTTAACTAAAAAATATGCTCAGTTTAAAGAAAAACAAATTACTTAACGAAAAAAACGATGCAGAAGTAAGAGAGATATTAGAATTAGGGAGAGTTCACCCAAGGGAATGCTTTAAATATGAAAAACTGAAAGGAATCATAAAAAATGCTCAAATTTTTCAAGTTCAAGAGAATTACGACCTAGGGAAAGTTAACTGCAATGCAATTTTACAATAACTTCCGAACGAAATTCCCACGCGTGCATGATGCACAAGTCGAGACGATACTCTGGCCGGTGGACGAGGGAGAGGCGGACGAAGTCGCGGGCAACTGCTAGTGATTAAATACAGCACGGCCGACTAAGTTGGTATTGTCATGTACAAAGAAGAAACCCTGAGAACAGTGAGAAACTGAGAACCCATTTCAAAAGACGATAGCAATTCCAATACAATTGTGAAGAAGAGGCAGGCCTTTAATCTTATTGAGAAGACAAATGCAACTGCATTTAGTTGGCCGTAGGCATAGAGCAATCCAAAACCTCGAGGCCTGTCGACTTTTCCTGAGGCCAACCCTGCGAACCCTCATGTGGAGTTAAATTTTAAATATATGTATTTAAAAGCATAATTTCTTGCCTTCACGCCTCCTTCTGTGTCGTCGTTGTATAGAAAAACAAAATTTCAAATAGAATAATTAATTTCGATGACATAAATTTGAAACGATGTACAAAGTTTTTTGTTTTTGTTTTTTTTTCGATAAAAAAGAATTTTTGACGAAAATATTTGAAATAATTTACATACAAAATTGAGTATTCGTATATTGATATATTTTGCTGAAGTAGAAAAAGCATCAGTTTTTACATTTGTACCATTTGTGATCGGAAAAATATAATTTTTTTTTGTTATAAACCTTCGACAATTATTCCCCTTTGGTTTAGAAAAAAAATTTAGAAAATCGGTCAACCGGTTGTCAACTGAAAAGATAACAGGAACTTAACGAATTAGTCTTTTATATATATAGATTACTTGATTTTGATGAAACATAACTAGTTTGTGCTCTTTTATGCCGATGACATATAAAGCTTTAAAATTTTTTTTTTCCCTCTGCCATTATCGCCTGAACAATTTTAATAGTTGTCATCAATATCTTCTCGGCCTGGCCCTTGAATTTATTGCTTTAATCAGCACAACAACTGGGATCCGGTCCGGGCTTAAACCAGTAAGTTCTTCCACCTATCCCGATTTTTGACCGGCGCACGACAGAGTACCTTCGCCCTTCTTCGATTTCGTGATCCACATTTGTCTGTAGACGGATCCTTATTTATCATTATGAAGCATCCAGGTTTCTCATCGGCTGTTTGATCTGGATAAATGAGCTCTGTATAGTTTGTGATTTTTTTTTCAAGATTGTCACCGTGGCGTGTATAAACCAATAATTGGGAAGACTACAATAGTCTCCCTTATAGTTATTCAGAGCCTTCAAGAGGAAGCCGCTCCTTTCACGGCTTGTGTGCAAACCATTTCGGATGCCTTAATTTGGCTTAAAACGTTGGTCATGGAAAGCATTCAGTTTTTTTCAACTAAGTCTTGAGACTCAACAGGTAAAGGTTTAGTAAAATAATTCTTTTTTATTTTAAATTAACTCGATACTTTATCAAAAACATGTAAAATTAAGAACAAGATCCACGAAAATGAATTAAATCGCCGCAAACCAGAGTAAAACTTTTCATACAGATACAAACGAAAAAGCAAAGCAAATACAGACAACAACATAAAACAGAAATGAGAAAAAAGTCCTTGAAAAACAACATCACAAAGGCAGGTGTTTCAAGCATCATCGGCAATATCCAAGGATATCCAAAACAAAAACAAAAGTTCCAACAAACACAAATCCAAAAACAAAAGGCAAAACAAAAACAAAAGACAAAAAAAAATACCTCCTGTGGTTTCCTCTTCATTTAACCGGAAAAGCAAACAACCGATGGAAATAGGACACTAGCGCCAATGAATACACCGGTTAACAGGCAACTTCCTAATCCAATTATTTACAGTTGGGCAAGAAATCGACAACGTATTAGACACGGCAATCTGAGCCAAAGGCATGTGCCTTTATTGAGAACGACCGACCTACCGACGACAACGACACGACGATGTCTGTTGGTACTTCTCTCTTCATCATCGTCTACCCGCCATCCTCCAAATTCCAATTTCCTACATCCGGAAAGTTGAGCGGCGCAGCGGCCGCCTCCCCTAAAAATAACAATACCCATCAGCCACATATTATCGGCAAAGGATAATTTAGAGCTTTTCCCAACATAGACAGACACCGTAATTAAACTGGAACATTTGGAGCCAGCAATGCTCTTCATGGGCATCTCCATAAGAGTATACCCACTCGTTTTTATTGTTTGTTCGAAAATGAAGAACATATGAGACACGAACAAAGTACAACAAAAAAAAAAATAAAAAAAATAAAGAAAATCAAAATCAAAACCAAATTACTTTCCGGTACCTGATTCACAAAGAGTGTACATAAGCCCATATAAGAAGAAAAACAAAAGAAAGCCTCTTATTCCTTTATGTTTTATGCCAAGGCCCTGTCGAGAAAAAAATAACAGAAAAACAACATTGTATTGCTATTGGTATTTTTGTAAGAGCCATGATTAGCATTACAAAGCGATAGCAAATATTTTTAGGAACTCTTCAACCCATACAGTATAATTAAATTGATTTTGTTTCTATGTAATTTACTTGGTTTGAGGGGTTTTCGAAAATGAAGATATAACATTTTGAATCTAGCAGCTGCTTGGGGACTTAACTCGAGTTGGGTATTTCGTCTTTCGTCTTTGATGTGGTTTTTAGTGTTGTCAGATAAATATAAACAGCTTGAGATGAATTGAAAAGGGTCGAGCACCTATTTTCAATCATTTACGTAGACAAAAAACATATTTTTGTACTGAAATTGTGTTAAATAACTGTTGATGCTTGCTTATAGGAGTTTATAAAGCCAAATAGGGTTTGATTCTTCGAACTGGAAACTCTGCGAATTTCGATCCTTTCTAGGAATTCAATTTAATTCAATAGATTTACTAGTTTATCAATCTTATTCTTATCCATGCCTGTTCTTGTCGGAAAAATAAAGAATTTTCTTTCCTGGAAGTCTATACAAATTGAAGAAAATTCATTCGATTCCTAAATTTAGATTTCATTAAACTCCTGAAAGAAGAATAATTTATAGGTCTTGTACGCAGAACTTCATAAGTGAAACTTAACCTAACACCGATGTGGCCTTATATTGTTGTTCAACTGACCTTTTCTTCTCAGGTTTAAACTGTAAACATTCATATCAATACTGTTTCTGTTTCCTCTACTGTTTCCTCTACTATCAAAATGTAATAGGACTTCGTAGTAAAACTACTTCTATTTATAAGAATTCTCAAGCATTTCCACATGATGTTTTAATTCTCTCTGAAACTTGGCTGAACGCCACAATATTGGACACAGAGCTCTTTGATAGAGAGTTCTCAGCAGACTGTAATGAATTCCCTACACATTTATAGAAACAGACAGAAAAATTAATAAATATTAACAACCTAACATACATACTAGTGTAAACGAACGAAATTAAAATTGCACCATTTTTGGCAGCACTTTTCACACTTGGTATTTTACTTTTTTCGAAATCATATGTTAATGTTTCGAACACTGACATATTGTCTATGCAATGGCAAAGCCATCATTTCCGTCGAGAGAAAACTTTCTTCTCAACTCGATCACTAACGAAGTCAGTCATCAGTGAAGAAAACTTTACACTGTCCTACCAGTATAGTAAATGCTTACAATTTTATATAATCATTTTTTCAAGTTTTTGTTTGAGAAAATTAAAATCTTGTGGTTAAATTTATTTGTGAACAAGGTAATTTAATTAAATTGAGAAAAACAGTTTAGAATCATTCAGAAAATTAACCTAATTATTGTGTCTAGCTATTAGCTCACATAATTTATCCGAAACCAATCCACATTGTGTGTAACGAAACACTTCTTGAGAAGATTTGAACAAAATAAAATCGAATTTCATCGAAGCCCACGTAAGTTCTTTTAGAAAAATTGGAAATAAAATAGTTCTCTTATACATTGCTTTTATCACAGCGGTGCATATTGTGTCGAAAATCCAACAATTATAGTGCTAAAAATTGCACTACACAATTAAGTACACCAACACGTGCACCAGTGGGTTCTTCTTGAGTAAGGACTTGAGTCCTGAAACATCTACTTGAGCCCTATACGAAGACATAAAACACGAATCAATTGAAACCCAAACAACAAGAAAATCGCATCACGACGATGACGACGTCGACGTCGCGTCGTCGCCAGCCTCAGAACACGAAACAAAGCTCAAATCAATCCCATTGAAAATACAACTCATCCTTTTAAGCAATGCAACATAAAAATCTACCTCTCTACATATAAGAAGTAGCAACATAAAAAACCTAGAAAAACTATATATTATTTTAACTATGTAATAAGTGTGATAATAAGTGAACATATTCATATAATTATAATATATCAAACCACAAATAATTAACTGAGATCAAAAACATCAAAATATTTAAGAACATCAAGGTCGACATCTCTCTATGTGCGCACATCGATGGAAGATCACCTCAAGTCCAAATAAGTGAGTACCTAATTTTTTTGGTAAAATTTAATACATATAATTATTTATGGTCATACATATATATACAATTTATTATGAATATGTGCAACAAATAGTATTCTTAATTAAAATATAAAACTTAATAAACCATTATTTTTAACATATTATAACGTAATTAAAGTCTACGGACCACCCGAACATAAGAATCATATTATTGAAAGGAAATTAACAGTATAAGCAAAAACTCTCAAGATAGTAACAAAAAACATTTGGCACCAACTTGTTAGTGTAATGAGATTTATTTTCTTGCATTTGATCTGCACTTATAAATTAAAAAATTCATTCGTTGGCATTTGCAATTTTGACTTACGCTTACATGCGTTCATTCCGTTTTTTTTAGAGAATTGGTTTTCATGCAGATCATCGTTCATGCAATGCAATCTCTCTCAACAAAATTTTACTAATGAACATTGCCATATGCAGAAACAGAGTTCATCAAAGTCTGCACAAATTTGAGCAAAGTGCAATGAACTCACAGTAGGATAGGTCAGTTCTTATTACGTATGAACATTATGTATTTATGTATTCAGTAGCTTGTAAGGAAAGAATTTAACTCGAGCTATATAAAATGAATTATAAATAAAAGCAATTTAAAACAATGAACTGTGTTAATACAAGGATATAATTTCAAGGATATGATGAGTGAATAGAAGGAGTTAGAGGGGAAGTTTAAGGATGGAAGAGTGAAGGAAATATTGGATGTGTTTGTATTTGGGACTGCATATAATTTACGGCCCATGCAGTTAGGAGGTGGCTCTGCCACTATTGGATAAGGGAATGCCGACAGCCCATTGGCTGATACACATAAACATCTTGTGTATAAATTGTCAGGACGTGAGTTTAGTTGACAAAAGTATTGTGTTTATGTTTGTATTGTTTTTTTTTATTGGCACGAATTTTTATTATTGAATGGTTACAGCAGCAAGATCCCCCCCCATCCGTCGAGCCAAGCCGTGCGTAGACAAGCGTGCCAGCTGCTTTAGTAAGGGATATACCACCACTTCACCCCACCATTACAAATAATATGGCGCCCAACGATTAGGCAAGGACAATTGTTGTTTACTTGCATGTTTTCATTACATAAACTAAAGCCGATTAGCGATCATGATTCATCGGAATAGATCCAATCAGTGCTTTGTTTATGTTGTTATATTAGAGATTTTATTTCTTGTACTTGGAGTTCTATCGATGAGCGATGAAAACTCATTGCTGTCAGAAGAACTCAGTTTGATTTACGTCAGAAGAAATAATAATCCAATAAATTATGTGTATGAAATGTAGCTTGCAGCGAAATGAAACTGGCACTTTCGATTTCCGCAGTTACGAAATATTTTTGTCAACACCAAGTCCTTTATGTAATCATCTTATACGACTTCATTCTTTTCATCTCTCAACCTTCCCCTTCGCCATTTATGAAAACAGTTAGACATTAATTTAGTTTCTCATCTTAAAGGAAAAGTGTTTGGTCCTTACTTCACTTAACTAAGACACTTTTTCTCATTATTTTAAAGACAAAAAGATATATATTGAAATTCATAACCCAAACAAAAGATTTGACTTAAAACTTGATTATAGATTCTTTTTTTTGATTACCAAAATCAACTGTTAAACGTTCTTATAAAAATAAAAGAAAACAAAATGACCGGCGGCACTGGTGCTGTACCCAAAGAACATCCATCGGGATCCATGAAAACCCGATCACAAAGTAAACAGGATCAAAATTTTAGGTATGCTCAGGACGATATGTTGATTGGATCTGGCAAAGTTGTGCATAGCCCTTTTAAACCCACAGCTCCACTCAAAGATATACAATCCTCAAATTATCAAATACAATTAGAACAATCAGAGTCAGTAAGAGATTTTAACATTGGATCAGGTGAGGCTGGAAATGAAGAAGATTTCCAAAATCCAATGAGTATGGAAAAACCTACACGTTCCGAAAAGCAAGTTAGTGATGACGTCGATGATGATGTCAACAATGTCCAATTTGATGATACAGTCAAAAATTATGTCCAGCAATGTGTAAAACAAAGCTTGGAAACACTCCATTCTCAGTTATTAACTTCAATCGAAGATATAATCAAAGAGAATCAAACCCAGAATCAAACTGCGACAGCGCGCGTTCAAAATAACAATCGAAACATTTCAAGGTCAATAAATTTTCCTCGAAATACACGGAATATATATAACAATGACGCTCCAGGTCATGGTAATAGGCGTTGTTATAATGGAGTTCAATATGAAACTCAATATCGACAGTCTCAACCAAATCCACCACATCATTCGCAAGCTTCACACGCTTCACACAGTAATTTTAATTCGTCAAATATGCCCAATGACACCTATGTTAATCCACAAGTCAATGACCCATATTTACAACCATTTAAAGGTTTTGATGACTATGGTCATGGTTTCAAGCTCGATAGATGGGGACTTAGTTTCGAGGGAACTGAGAAGTCTATGTCCATCGAAGATTTCATTTTTCGAGTTGAAACATTGAGGGAAAATTATAAGATGCCATGGACTGACGTGGTGAACAATTTTCATTTGCTTTTGAAAGGTAACGCCCAGAATTGGTATTGGCAATATTTGCGATCAAATCCTCGGTTGGGTTGGAAGGAATTGCGTTGTTCCTTACTCCAACAGTTTCGACGCTACGAATCTGATTTCGAAATTATAAAACAAATTATGGAACGCAAACAACACTGGAATGAGAATTTTGATGACTATTACAACGCCATGCTTGAACTCAAAAATCGCATGCGAGAACAAATAAGGGAACACGATTTCTTGCAAATTGTTAAAGGAAACATAAATAACAAACTAATGCATTTTATATATCCCATGTCAGTTTATTCCTTAGAGCATTTAAGAGAGGAGTGTAGAAAAACCGAAAGGATGTTGTCTATGAGAGATACTGGTAGAGTACGGCAAAACCAAGTTAGTCCTCAAAAGTATGTCAATGAATTAACCGAAAGCCAAAATAGAGATTCTAATGAGTTTAATGATTACATGGATTTTACTGAATTTGAAGAAAAAACTGTAAACGCCATTGGTGGAACTTCGTTTCCCCCACGAAACCGAAAGTGTTTCAATTGCGGAAAAGAAGGTCACTCATTTGTTAACTGTCCCTCGCCAGTCAGGAAGCTATTTTGCTACCGATGTGGCTTAGATGGGTATACAACTCCACAGTGTCCGACTTGCAATCCTAGTCAGGAAAACCGGAAACCGAGCGAGAAATCCACCGGGGAATCTCGCTCTACACAGACAAACTAAATCCCGGATGTAGCGTTAGCACTGACACACTGGACTTACCTAATTCCAAAACCATAACTATTTTAGATGAAAACACAGATATGACAGAGAACATTGCTAAGACTTTTGCCCATAAAACTTATGAAGAGAGACTCAAAAGATATAACGACCTTCGATCTAAACTTTTAGCTCTCCAAGAACTTAAAACAAGACCCATACTGCACAAAAATTATTCCTTAATTAGAAAAAATAAAAGACAGATTTTCACTGAACTTATCGAATCATCAAATATAGAATCTGGAAATGACCCAAGGCCATATGCTACAGTACGCATAGGCGAAGAGAATGTGAAAGGTTTACTCGATAGTGGTGCGTCTATTTCCTGTTTGGGAAAAGGATGTGAAGATTTCGTTAAGCGAAATAATTTTCACGTTTTGAAATTTGAATCAGGTCTTAAAACTGCAGATGGAAGTAACCAAAAGATAATCGGAAGAATTAATATTTCAATAGAATATAATAGCATAAAGCGTAATTTTGACTTATACCTTGTCCCATCCTTGACACAGCCACTGTATCTTGGTATAGATTTTTGGGTTGAATTCCAAGTTGCTCCGAATTTCGTATCTGAAATGTCTTTAAAAGACCATGAAAAACACGATCTAACGAAGAACCAAATAGAATCACTTCAAAATGTAATAGACAAATTTCCATCATTTACAAAACTGGGCCTTGGCAGAACGACAGTGGATACTCATGTCATAGACACTGGGGATGCTCCACCAGTCAAACAACGCCACTACCCAGTGTCACCAATTATTCAGTCTTTAATTAATGAAGAGGTAGACCGTATGTTGGCTCTAGGCGTTGTTGAAGAAAGTCAATCTGCCTGGTCGTCACCAGTCGTCCTTGTAAGAAAACCAGGGAAAAATCGTGTATGTATCGACTATCGAAAAGTTAACGCCCTTACCAAAAAAGACGCCAATCCGATACATCATATCGATTCGGTGCTAAGTCGTCTTGGTGAGACCCATTATATATCCAGCATTGACTTAAAAGACGCATACTGGCAGATCCCGCTTGATAAGGCATCCCGTGAGAAAACAGCATTTAC
Source organism: Sphaerophoria taeniata (assembly GCA_943590905.1). Classification (NCBI taxonomy): domain Eukaryota; kingdom Metazoa; phylum Arthropoda; class Insecta; order Diptera; family Syrphidae; genus Sphaerophoria; species Sphaerophoria taeniata. Next base: position 45,922,159 of record OX016540.1, on the reverse strand, counting down.
AGTTCCGGGAAGACCACTGATGCAGTTCACGGTAATGCCATTCGGGACTTGCAACGCTCCTGCCAGGATGTGTCGAGTCATGGATAAGGTAATTCCATCAGCCTTAAGGGAATATGTTTTTGTATACATTGACGACTTGCTCGTTATTTCGGAAAATTTTGACGATCATTTGTGTAGATTGGAAACGGTAGCACAATGTTTGAAAAATGCGAACCTCACAATAAATGTAGAGAAATCGAAATTTTGTTTTCGCGAACTTCGATTTCTAGGATTTGTAGTTGGTCATGGCCAAATCAAGCCAGACCCAGACAAGGTACAAGGCATCAGTGATTTCCCCCTGCCTAAAAGTGTAAAACAGGTGCGTAGGTTCCTTGGCATGTGCGGCTGGTACCGCAGGTTCATACATAATTTTGCAAGCATTGCAGCACCCATAACTGACCTACTAAAGAAAAGTAATAAACGATTCGCCATGTCACCGGAGGCAGAAAAGGCCTTCGAAAAACTTAAAGACACATTGTGCACGGCACCATTATTAAATAGCCCAGACTACACCAAGATGTTTGTGTTGCAATGTGATGCTTCCAATCAAGGTGTTGGAGCTGTATTATTCCAATTAAATGACAATAATGAAGAACAACCAATTGCATTCTATTCGCAAAAGTTGAATCCGTGTCAGGCAAATTATACGGTTACGGAAAAAGAATGCCTAGCTGCAGTCCTCGCTGTAAAAAAATTTAGACCTTACATTGAAGGATCACATTTCAAGATCATTACTGATCATTCAAGCATTAAATGGCTAATGCAGCTTAAAGACTTAAGTGGACGCCTTGCTCGATGGTCACTAAAGCTACAAGCATTTGATTTTGAAATCGAACACCGGAAAGGCTCAGCTAATGTGGTTCCAGATGCCTTATCACGAGCGTTCATTGAAACCCTTAACAACGACGGTGTAATATCTAATCATTTTCAAATTGATCTTAAATCAGAGCATTTTAAGAGCCCAGATTACATCACTTTAATTGAGAAAATACAAAATAACCCCAACTTAAGCCCAGACTTAAAGGTTTCAGAAAATGTTCTATACAGGAAATTTTATAATTCAGATTTAAATGTTGATTCCACAGACATGCAATGGCGTCTTTGGGTACCTTCAAGCCTTTGGCGTGACCTTGTAAAACAAGCACATAACCCGCCCAATTGTAGTCATGGTGGAATCGCCAAAACGCTTGCGAGACTAAGAAATCTTTATTTTTGGCCAAAAATGGCAAAAGACGTCAAGGACTACATCTCAAACTGTCAAGTCTGCAAGGAAAGTAAAAAAATCAATAAAATTATTAGACCGCCTATGACCACGCATATCACATTCGAAAGACCATTCCAGAAAATCTATATAGATTTTATGGGTCCTTACGTACGTTCCAAAAAGGGAAATACCTTCTTATTTGTTATGATTGACCATCTTTCAAAATTCGTTCTATTGAAGCCAATGTCGAAAGCAAATACTACCTTAGTGACAAACTTTTTAGAACAAACTGTTTACAGCATATTTGGAGTACCACAGTATATCCATTCGGATAATGGGAAACAATTTGTGTCTGCTCAGTTCAAACAACATCTGGAAAGATTTGGCATAAGACACATCAAAACAGCGTTGTATTCTCCACAATCGAACGCGTCTGAACGTGTAAACCAATCCATTCTGTCTGGCATTCGCTCTTATATCAATCGGGACCATAAGGATTGGGATAAGTACATACCGGAGATCCAACAATCGCTCTGTACCTCAGTCCATCAATCGACAACAAAAACCCCATACTTTGCCTTATTTGGGACACAGATGGTGACTCACGCTAGCATGTACCCTCTTTTGCAACAACTTTACCTATTAAATGATGAAGATTTTTTTGTCAGTGTCCAAATCTGATCGTGTTCAGTTAATTCAAGAGCAAATGAAAGTTCACCTAAGTCAAGCCTTTAATAGACACTCAAAATCGTATAATCTGAGATCATCTGATAAGAAATTTAAACTTGGACAAGAAATTTACCGCAAAAATTTTGTACTCAGCGATGCATCCAAAAACATCTCTTCGAAATTATGCCCTAAATATGTCCAATGCAAAGTAGTCCGAGTGATAGGAAATGCACTGTACGAAGTTGCCGATACAACAGGAAAATCAGTTGGTATATACCATTCAAAGGATTTAAAGGAATAGTAGAGCATGAAACTCTTATTCAGGGAGTGGGTCGACGCCACACGTTTATGCAACAAATAAAAAAACAAACACCGAATTCCATTTCTTTTTCCGCAGTAGACTGCATTAAAAGTAATGGTTTTGTAATGAATTCCCTACACATTTATAGAAACAGACAGAAAAATTAATAAATATTAACAACCTAACATACATACTAGTGTAAACGAACGAAATTAAAATTGCACCATTTTTGGCAGCACTTTTCACACTTGGTATTTTACTTTTTTCGAAATCATATGTTAATGTTTCGAACACTGACATATTGTCTATGCAATGGCAAAGCCATCATTTCCGTCGAGAGAAAACTTTCTTCTCAACTCGATCACTAACGAAGTCAGTCATCAGTGAAGAAAACTTTACACTGTCCTACCAGTATAGTAAATGCTTACAATTTTATATAATCATTTTTTCAAGTTTTTGTTTGAGAAAATTAAAATCTTGTGGTTAAATTTATTTGTGAACAAGGTAATTTAATTAAATTGAGAAAAACAGTTTAGAATCATTCAGAAAATTAACCTAATTATTGTGTCTAGCTATTAGCTCACATAATTTATCCGAAACCAATCCACATTGTGTGTAACGAAACACTTCTTGAGAAGATTTGAACAAAATAAAATCGAATTTCATCGAAGCCCACGTAAGTTCTTTTAGAAAAATTGGAAATAAAATAGTTCTCTTATACATTGCTTTTATCACAGCGGTGCATATTGTGTCGAAAATCCAACAATTATAGTGCTAAAAATTGCACTACACAATTAAGTACACCAACACGTGCACCAGTGGGTTCTTCTTGAGTAAGGACTTGAGTCCTGAAACATCTACTTGAGCCCTATACGAAGACATAAAACACGAATCAATTGAAACCCAAACAACAAGAAAATCGCATCACGACGATGACGACGTCGACGTCGCGTCGTCGCCAGCCTCAGAACACGAAACAAAGCTCAAATCAATCCCATTGAAAATACAACTCATCCTTTTAAGCAATGCAACATAAAAATCTACCTCTCTACATATAAGAAGTAGCAACATAAAAAACCTAGAAAAACTATATATTATTTTAACTATGTAATAAGTGTGATAATAAGTGAACATATTCATATAATTATAATATATCAAACCACAAATAATTAACTGAGATCAAAAACATCAAAATATTTAAGAACATCAAGGTCGACATCTCTCTATGTGCGCACATCGATGGAAGATCACCTCAAGTCCAAATAAGTGAGTACCTAATTTTTTTGGTAAAATTTAATACATATAATTATTTATGGTCATACATATATATACAATTTATTATGAATATGTGCAACAAATAGTATTCTTAATTAAAATATAAAACTTAATAAACCATTATTTTTAACATATTATAACGTAATTAAAGTCTACGGACCACCCGAACATAAGAATCATATTATTGAAAGGAAATTAACAGTATAAGCAAAAACTCTCAAGATAGTAACAAAAAACATTTGGCACCAACTTGTTAGTGTAATGAGATTTATTTTCTTGCATTTGATCTGCACTTATAAATTAAAAAATTCATTCGTTGGCATTTGCAATTTTGACTTACGCTTACATGCGTTCATTCCGTTTTTTTTAGAGAATTGGTTTTCATGCAGATCATCGTTCATGCAATGCAATCTCTCTCAACAAAATTTTACTAATGAACATTGCCATATGCAGAAACAGAGTTCATCAAAGTCTGCACAAATTTGAGCAAAGTGCAATGAACTCACAGTAGGATAGGTCAGTTCTTATTACGTATGAACATTATGTATTTATGTATTCAGTAGCTTGTAAGGAAAGAATTTAACTCGAGCTATATAAAATGAATTATAAATAAAAGCAATTTAAAACAATGAACTGTGTTAATACAAGGATATAATTTCAAGGATATGATGAGTGAATAGAAGGAGTTAGAGGGGAAGTTTAAGGATGGAAGAGTGAAGGAAATATTGGATGTGTTTGTATTTGGGACTGCATATAATTTACGGCCCATGCAGTTAGGAGGTGGCTCTGCCACTATTGGATAAGGGAATGCCGACAGCCCATTGGCTGATACACATAAACATCTTGTGTATAAATTGTCAGGACGTGAGTTTAGTTGACAAAAGTATTGTGTTTATGTTTGTATTGTTTTTTTTTATTGGCACGAATTTTTATTATTGAATGGTTACAGCAGCAAGATCCCCCCCCATCCGTCGAGCCAAGCCGTGCGTAGACAAGCGTGCCAGCTGCTTTAGTAAGGGATATACCACCACTTCACCCCACCATTACAAGACCCCTCTTTACCACTGGGCCCACTGGGCTCAGGCCCAGGGCCCCGCAAGCACCAGAGGCCCCCAAATTGCTGAAACATCACTTAACCTCTATTGGTCTATTATAAAGAAAAAAATATTTCGATACAATTTTAGATGCATAAAGAATGATCAGAATTCGTACTTTCCTTGATGAACAACAAGAAATTGAAGAAGCTTTGATGTCCATCGCGAACGATTTAGGACACGCACGAGAGGCGAAAGAGGAAGCTTTTAGTCTTTGCAAAAAAATTTACAAGCTTGAATTTACCATACTTACAGAACTTTGGAACTCTGTATTGCAAAGAATTAATAAAACAAGTACTTTACTTCAAAAACAAAATATTACCCTGCATGTTGCAATAAATTTGCTGAGTGCAATAGATGAATTTATAATTGGGCTCAGGGACAATTTTGATAACTTTGATTCATCAGCCAGACAAAAAAAAAACCCGGATTCCGAATATAAGGACCTTTCTGAAAGGATGAGGTGTAGAAGCTCACGCCAGACTTTTTTTGACGGCTCTGGACCCTCAGTAATTCTGACTGGGAAAAAAAGATTTAAAATTGAAACCTTTCTTCCTTTTGTCGACACACTAAGCGTTCATTTGAAACAGCGACTAGATTCGTATACGAAGATTGGCCAACGTTTTGACTTTTTTTTTCGATTAAAAAAATCTGAATTCAGAAGACTTAAAAGAGAATTGCAAATCTTTTGCTAAATTTTACACCGAAAATGTGAACGGAGATGAACTACATGCTGAATGCCTGAATTTAAAAGACTTCTTGAAAATAAGTCGACACGAAAATGAAAAAAAACTGACAACATTCTAGAGCTTTAAAATTGAAATTTGAATTGAAACTAATAAAATTGAAGATTAATTTCCATATGTTGAAATTGCACTAAGAATTTTCTTAAGTATGATGGTGACCAATTGCAGTTGGGAACGTTCCTTCTCTAAGTTAAAAAGAATCAAAAACGAACTCAGAACTACAATGATTCAAGAAAGATTGACATGTTCGTCGCTGATGTCAATCGAAAACGACATCCTCAGGGGCATCGATTTTTAAGATGTGATCAATGGTTTTGCTAATCTCAAATCAAGAAAAAGTCCCCTTCAATAAATATTCCTTTATTTTACCTGAAAAAATATAGTCTGTGTCACTATATTGTTCTTTAAATTACATTCTCAATAACTTATTTAATTGTCTGTTATTTAAATTTAGTTTATTTTTGAATTTTTATATGAAATATTTATTTTTTGTTTTCATTTTTACATTGTTTATGTTTTAAATACTGCAATAACTATTTATCTTTTTAATAAATTAAAAAAAAATTATTTATTTGAAAAATTAAAAGAATAAATATCAATTCAAATTTATGTGATTTTTTCTGTACCTACCTACCTTTATTACACAACACAACATTTTTATATAATCATACAGGGGCCCCATTTTCGAAAAGTGCCCAGGGCCCCCAAAAGGGTAAAGACGGCCCTGGTTCTCAGTTTTTCGGAAAGACCGTTATGAGAGGATGCTGTGAACTTAGTTGGCGTGGGAGTTCTCATCGCCTGTGAGAAATAGTGTCTCGTCTTCCGTTGTTTTCCCATTTTAAGTTAAAATTAATTTTTGTATTAAATCTATATATTTCTCCTAAAAGTCCAGTGTCAGTGTTCAGTGAACTTTCCTCAATCTTAGACTTTGTTTTCAGTATTGCTAGGTGATTTCAATCTTCCTCTTATTGATTGGTTTCCCTCTCAAGACGATTCCTATTTTGAAGCTTCTACAATTACATCTCAATTGGAGCTTGAATTATTGAATAATATTTTTTCTTCCGATTTACAGCAAGTAGGCAGCATCAAAAATAAAATGAATCGAATACTAGACCTAGTATTCTCATCTGACGTAGTAAATACTGCAGTTGCAGAACCTAAATCTGCTTTATCAACATTAGATAATTACCACATTTTTTTTTAAACTTAAATTATACATTTTGAGTTTAACGAACTTACAAACTATGTATAAACATTACAATACAGTGTGTGCAGTGTGTGCAACAAATAAATCGTTGATTAACGAAAAAACAGCGTATAAACATTATGAACAAACTTTGACTTAAATTAAGAGCAATTATACAAAAGCAAAAGAAACAACGATTCCTTCGTTTATAAAAACTCCAGCAGCAACTTTAACGACGACGCCGAAGTCAGCCTCCGCAGCCGCAGCAATTGCACACAAGGACAAGCAGTAAGTCGTTGCTTTTTTGTTGTAAGACCTGTCCAGATTTCATTTGCCATGTTTTCTGTTAATTAAAAGAAACATTTATTAAAACAATGGAATATAAATATGGTGAACTCCAAAAGGGGTTACTCACTAAAGTCATTAAAGATTAAACGAACTTTAAGAAAGCTCCGAAAGAACGGAGAATAGCAGCGTACGCTTCCGGGCGGGCGTCTAGCAAAGCTGGAAGAAGATATGACAACGTCAAAATCTTATCATGACGCAATCATCGGCGGTGGTCTGCTAGAAAACTATTTAAAAAAAGATGAATTGCTGGTTGTGTATGAGCAAATATATGATATTTACCTTGAATATAGGGCAGAATTGGTCGAGGCCAATCCAAGCCAATGGTGCCGGCTAGTGTACTAACGGGTGCTTCGCCCCCATCTTCGTCTGCATCATCACATTCGGCGATTAGACTGCCGAGGATTGATTTGCCCAAATTTGATGGTTGATACACCCACTGGCGTGCGTTTCAGGACAGTGAAACGTTCATACGAACACGAGTCTGCAAGACATCGACAAGCTGTGTTTTTTACAATCTTATATGACTGGCGATGTCAATCGTTTTATGCAAAACAATGCAGTTGAATCTGCAAGTTATGAAAAAGCGTGGGAACTTTTGGAAGAGCGTTACAATCACAAACGCATTTTGGTGCACATTCAAATGCAAGCGCTTTTTGGCCAACCTTCGTTGACGTGAGAAACAGCATCTGGTCTCAATGATCTCTTGTATACAACAAGAGAATGTCTTCTCGCTCTTGAGAATTTGGAGGTTCCGGTATCTAAGTGGGATACCGTGCTGATTTGATTCTTGGTCCAAAAACTTCCTAGTACTAGCCAAAAATTATGGGAGGAAAAATTAGAAAACAGCAAGGACTTACCTAAATTTGATGCAATCACCGAATTCTTGGAGACTTGATTCCGGACACTGGAAGTTGTCGGTCAACAGGTACAATCCACGTCCACGAAGCACAAAGAAGAGTCATCCGTCAACACAAGACCACGTCTTCAAACGTCGAGCTCGAGATCTTTGCACTCCAAGCAAGTCGTCAAATAGCAACCTCAGCAAACTGCGAAGCACTTTCAGAACAATCAGGTACTTTGCAAATTGTGCAACCAAGTCAAGCACACGCTCCGAAAATGTCAGCAATTTCTTGGGATGGACAGAGTAGGACGCCGAGAAGTAGTTCGACGATTCCGTATTTGTGAGAATTGCCTCATGTATGGACACGCCCTCCAGGACTGCCAGAGTTTGAGCCTGTGTTATTTCTGTCAACAGAAGCATCACTCGCTACTACATTTACATCAGCATAACAGCGCAAACACACACACACACACATAATCTACAACCGTTTCAACAACAACCGTTTCAACGACAACCATTCCAACAACAATTGTTTCAACATCAGCCACAAGCCGGAACATCAGGCCAAGGTATGTCGTCTCAACCGAGAACTACCGGTTCTAACGCATTTCAGGCTTCAGTGAATCCGAATGCTCCTGAGTGCCAGCCAGCTGTTCAGAAACAAAGTTTGAACTACCGCGCGTCGCATGGTTCTGGTGTCCAAAGACACCAAGTATCCAAGAATTACCGTCTAGCAATAATATCGACGCAATTATTGCAAATTTATATTCTGAAGGTACTTATGAGTTCCGTTGAAGAGGCAGTTCCTAAAAAGAAATCAACCCACTCTAATACTTTAAGTCATCCTTATAAGCTCAAAACACTTCGTAATAAGTGAAATAAGAGCAAAAAAAAAATACCTCAAGTCCATGACCTTAGAAAACCAAGTGCTCAGTTTAGGTATATTTCAATTTTTGAAGAATTTAAGAAAGAATTTAAGAACCTTATAGTGAGTATTTACTCACTTAAGGATGCTCTCTGACGTCTGACCCGAAAAAAAAAATGGAAATACATTAATTCGAAGAGGAAATGTGATGTTTATCCAATGAACTTCACTAGCAGTAATATAGCGCTCAACTTAACTTCTGAAATATGTGAAGAATTCGCAACTAATTTCAGCAAATCTTTCATCGATTCTCCCGCTATTGTGGGTTAAGATTTGTTCTATATTTACGTGACTGACGGCATTATTAACATTCTTTTTCTGTTAAAAGAAGATTCTTCCAGTGGTCCAGGTGGTATTCCACCTGTTGTTTTAAAAAAGTGTAACCCGTATAAGAGAGGAATCCTGGTTTATGCGATGAATAAATTGCGGGACTCGGTCATGTTTTATAAGTTACAAATTCACTCGAAACAATAAATTGGCAACCTTGGTTACCTATTTAAATCTAAATTCAATAAAATGTCAAACAATGACCTTTTCAAGGAAGCATGCACCGTATTCATACCACTGCGCTATCTCACATCACATTCTAACCCGTGTAACTTCCGTGAGAGATCTCGAAGTTTTTATACTCCTGAGTCCTGAGCTAATTTTTTCTGGTGTAAAAATAAATAAAAATATAGGAACTTTGAAAAAACAAAAATATTCCAAAATCTATCGAATGATGCGTCAAGAGAAAGGTCTGCTCAAATTTTGTTCATCGAAATGAGTTTCAAGTTATTAGAAGGTCTGGTAGCCGAAATATTGGTAAAAATATAGATTTCTGCTTTCAGAAAATTTTACCATGTAGCCTCTATGAAATTTTGTAACAAGGTCTGTTTGCCCTCTGTCAGTCACCTTAAACTACATGCGAGGTCTGGTTACCGAGTTATGTCCATAAATTATTGTAATCCGATAGAGACTATTCTCTGATCCAAATATCTCGGTGACTAGAACTCGGAATTGAGTTTGGCTTTCAAAAACAAGCTCAGAATAATTAAAACTATGAAATGTGTTGAATTAAGCGAATTTATTCATGATTTTCGAAAAATATCATGGACCCTTGCCAAAATTTTTGACATAAAAAAAGTTCTTTTAAAACCCATGATACATCAAAAGAACTCTATTCATCAAAAAGGGTTACAATTTTCTTGAAGGCCTGATAGCCGAGACATTGATAAAAATGACTATTATTTGCAAACATTTTCCCACAATTTCAAATCGATATTTCTCACAATTTTCCTCAACAACTGTTATAATATAATTGTACATCAAAGTGAAGGCCTACACGTATTGTATCAGCCTTCGAAAGCGAATATTTTTTGTTGCACCCGCGATTTCGAATCGCCAGATCTCTCAAAACAAAGGTCTATTTGCATTACTTTCAAATGGTGAAATCAATAATACTTTATGTCCACTTAACCTAGAAGTAGTGAACTTAATTCACACTTCCGGTGAAGTCTCCAATTCGAAGTTATTATTCTTCACGTATCTACAAAAAATTATTCATATTAAAGAATTCTCCACATCCTCATGTTAAAAATTCCGTTGATATCCTGCACGTATGGAATTAAAGTCCATTTACCTAAATTCTTTATTGGAAAGTACCTAAATTACCATAATCTCTTCTGAAACTATTTTGATTTTTTTTATTGACGATTCAGATAGAAACAAAAAATATGATTTTAGCCTTTAAACGAAATTGATATTCAGTCAGATGATAGTTTTAATTATTCCTTATTCAAGAATTTAGGAGCAGTTGATATCACTGGCTTCACATTCGAGGTGTGGGTGTCAGTCTTGTCGCCCTTGCTAACGGTCGTGAAAAGAAAAACTCCAACCATGCAGAGCTGATTGAAAGGAATTAAAAATTATTATTTTTCGAATTTTTATTTTCCACTTTCAGTTGATACGTTTCGTTTCGAATACGAGTCCTTGTTTCACTGCTATTTAATTGGAGAGAATCTAGCGGACGAGGACGTCTTTTGTTCACAAATTGTATTCTATTGAAACTTTGGACAGTTTTCAAGGACGTGGAGAAATACTGAAAATGATGGCGAGATATGTTTCAACACTAATTAATGCACTTAGGAATCATAATGATTTTTGCGATTCATCTTCAGGATTGTTTGTTGATTTAACAAAACAAAAAGCGCAATTATTGTAGAGCTATTTAACTTTTTCTGTTTTTCTTTTGTCTCATCATAAGTTTTAATCAGAAGAATTGTGTTCTAGTGTTTGCAGTGGGTATCAACTTAATTTCTATTGAAAGCATTGCCTCACACGTTCTGAAACAGAAAAGAAGTACCCTGGCTTATGCGATGAATAAATTGCGGGACTCGGTCGTGTTCAACAAAACATATGTCACAAATTCACTCGAAACAATTAATTGGCAACCCTGGTTACCTATTTAAACCCAAATTTCCTTACAATGACACTTTGAAATATGTTTTTTTTTCTAAATTTATTCAAAACCAATCACTCAATTCCTTGTTCCACCATATCTAAGGCATATACATAATCCGCCCCCTCTCATACCAATAAAGCACAAAAAATGCAACCACTTTGACTGATTGATTAGTGTTTGCGTGTTAAAGGTTTATTTTGGTTCTATTTATACGATTTCCTCCATCATTTCCTGTCCCATCCTTCTTTATTATAAGGACTCCTTTTTTTGTGTATAATCATTTTACCAAACCGGAAGCAATAAATATTAATTCGGTAGCAGGTAAGCCATAAGGCCTTTGAAAATATATATTTCGATTCTTATTTTTTCCTATCGAATTATTCGTTCAAGCTCGTTACCCACCTACATTCTTTTTTGCTTCTGATAATGGTGTTTAATAAATTGAAGTAATCCAAATCAACAATTTTGACACGCACACCATCAAACGCAAGACTTTAAGAAGGCACCTAAATCGCCAAACAGTGATTTTTTGCAGAAAATTATTTCTGTCTGCGAAGTACGCACAATTTTCTCGCATCGACCCGTCCGCCGCGCTACCTTTTAAAGGCCTTTTTTGTATTTCGATTTAATTACAAAAAAATTATACTTATCTTTTTCTAAGAAAGAAAACACCTCTAACGGCCAAGGAGGTCACACTTTTATTAAAGGCAAACGGTACTCAAGGAGTTCGTATAATCGCCGCCGTAAAAAAAACCTCAATTTTCATAATGGACATTTTTATTTTTTAGTTGCTTTGCTGTTTGTGGAGTGTTGTCATTGCGATTGGACAGGGCGGCAGAGAACAGGACCGTGTTCTGGCCAACTTGGCAACCGGTGTGCGCAACGGTTTAATGTTTTTAATGCCATCTTGACACGGAAATTCTATGTTCTCTCCCCGATGTTGCTCTCCTACCACTTGTCGACAATATAACGTAACGGAGGTAAATTCGTCGTTTAGTTTAGTATATCGTTGGTATGTGAATAAGGGCAGGTCCTTAGAGACACGACCTGATATAGCACTATGAATGGAACATAGTTACGAATAAAAAAAAATGAAAAAAAAAATAGGGGAATGGCTGTTTTGCGTTTCTATCAAAAATGATTATTCCCCAAAGACACGAGACCAACCGACCGACCGTTCCCTAAACTGTTGCGTCAAAATTTCAAGGATTTTATCCTCTCTGCCTTCGAATATAGAATATTCCAAGCCCCAACCACATCATATCGTGACGGTGTCGTTGTGTGTTTGGTTGATGGCAGGATGGTAGAGGACAATAGTGGGGACTTGAGTTTTTAAGGACTCTAATTTTTCACATGGTTGTTAATATTTAACGATTATTATCCTAGTTAAGCTTTTTTTTCTTTGTTCTATTTTCTGTTGTTATATCGCTAAAAGTGTTAAGCGAGTTTTCGGATATCCTTGGGCTGAAAAGAAAAGCGATTATAGAAAATGTCGCCACATAAAGATTTTATTAAAACAATGTGTGAGGACTATAAACAAAACATATGGGTAGCATGCAGAGTCATTTTTAATGTTTGGTCAGTTTGAGGTCCTGTTTTGTGTCTTGTCCTTTCTTGAACTCGAACATAATTTTGTTTGCTTCGGTGTAAGCATATAAGTAGCACAGGGATTTGATATATTGTATTAAGTCATTATGGAAAAGGATGCGTGTTGTTTGAGTTCACGAAACATCCAGCGACCGACACGGCCGATGCGCGGCATGGCGTCGTTGGATGGTCGTGTTGGTCGCCGCTGGGAGCGTGGGAGAGAAAATTAATTTAACGAGGATATAATTGGACGTTTTTATTAAGTATCTCTTTATATTAACTGGAAGAATAATAACAAGACATAATGTTCGCTGTCCTGCTAACATTAAGGTCATATGGTTAAGTTGAGAGTGTATAATTAATTATGAAATCATCGTTACATTAATTTGAAATATTATGGCAAGTTGAGAGCTCTACGAATACTCGAATATGGAACGCTTTTAAAATATAGAAACAATTATTTCCGAAGTATAGCACGCACTAGCCTGAAAAGCTTAAACCTTCCTGATCAGTCCAGTTTAGGCCAAATGTTTTTCGTCGCCTGACAGGTAGTTATGTTAGTTCTCTTAATAGCAAAAGTTTGCATGTAGCGATTGGTATACCAACACTAGCCATTTGTGGTTTAATGGGTAATGTTGTACCATATTTGGTGAGTTCATCGGCTTTGCAGTTTCCTGGAATGTCTCTATGGCCCGGCATCCAGTGAAGGTGAATGTTTAACTGTTGTGCCATCTCCATTATAGAAGATCGACAGTTTTGGACCGTAATTGAGTTTGTAGAGACATGAGTCCAGGGGTTTTATAGCTGCCTGACTGTCTGAGAAAATCCGGATATCAGATGGGGATACCACGTTTTCGCTGAGCCACGATAGAACCTCCTTAATCGCCAAAAGTTCTGCCTGAAACACGCTACAATTATTAAGAAGGCTGAATGAGAGACTAAGTTTTAGTCGTTCGGAGTACACACCTCCACTAACCCCATCACTAGTTTTCGACCCATCTGTATAGAAGTGGATTGCCTCGACTTCCAGGCCTCGACTATTTTCCCACAAGGATCTGGAAGGTATAGACATTTGGAAGTTTATATCGAACTGTAGTTGGGGAATGGTGTAGTCTGTGTGCTTTGGAATTGATTCTAGATAATTGAGAATAACAGAGTGGCCAATGTTATTGTTAGTCCACTGTGAAGAGGCATGCATGCAGGCGAATAGCAGAACTAGCAGCTATTTGTTTGCTGATTATATCCAGAGGTGTCAGATAGAGTAGGGTGTCTAGAACTAGTACCGCAGCTGGGGTCGTACGAAGTGATCCGCTTATACTTAGGCATAGTGAGCGTTGGACTTAACAAAGTTTATCGCAGTTCATTTTTACGTCCAAGGCAGTCCACTATACTGTCACACCATGGCTTTCTTGCAGGTGAAAAGAGATCCTGTAGATTTTCTTATTAAGCGCACGATAGAGATTTAAAAGACTTCAGTTCTTTGGTAATGGCAATTAATTAACCTGGGGTAAATTATTGGACAAATTCCCTGACATGATTTTGCACAGGGTGAATCCAAGCGAAAAAATCATAATGGTACCCCTTTGACCCTCTGCATCTACTAAGTATACGGCCCTGACTTCTGTAAATTTCAAAAACAGATGCGTATGTGCATATCCCACACTGGCTATATATGTACTTAAGCTTACACAACTCCATCGCAAACAAGCTCCATCTTCAGAACATCAATTCAATTCGTTCACTGTTGCTACTAAGCGTTGCATTTCAAAATACAAGTTACCAACCAACAGTCAAAAATATTCTTGTGCGACCGAACCGGATTTTAAAGAAACCGTATAAAGTGTACAACATCCATCAATCCGGAGTGTATGTACAAGCCAATGCCAGTTACAGTCGTTTGATGTCAATAGAATAAGTTATTTGATATTGTGGTTTTTCAGATATTATAATTCACATTTGGTTCTAACCAAAACTATCGTATGTAAGGGTGAATAAAGCTTGATAAATCTGAAAATATTCAGTAAACTTTCCCAATATCGTAATTGATTTTTGGAAAGAATTTGGGTTCTTATTTACTTCTTTCTTTGCTTTCATCGGGAAAACCCTGAGCATCACAATGTCTCTACACTCTTCAATGCTTGCATCGCTCTCACTTCTAAAGCAATCCATCCACTGACTTAAATTTCACTTAGTGGAATGCCGCTCTTGCCTGACCTGGATCTGTCTATTAATCGATTTAAAATTTAAAACTTATGATTTGACAATTTTTCTTTTCAGTTCTTTTGTTTCAAACTGTGATTGTTATATGAAAAGAAAACCCAAACTCCAATAAGCAAGGAGGCATATTCTGTCGAAATGTTTGCTCAGCTTAAATCCGTCGCTGACTGATTGGTCCTTATGTTCTGTTTTAATTCTAGTCATCTACCTATGAAATTGGTCAATTTGTTCTAGTGTAATGGTACAATTCCTTATCTACTGAATTCTCACAGCCCACTGGACATAGATGTCACCCACTCCCACGCTGAAAAACCTCAAGACCTTGTAAGACAAGCTCCATCCATATTCATTTGCCATAGCCATGTTCAAGTTTGTATCAATATTTAAGCTCCACACTGACCACATCTGCAAAGAAGACACATTACTTTGAGAATTTCATTTTCATGTTCAACATCTCGGTATACAACTTATTTATCATGTCGTCGGTCGTTTCTCCACGTTGTTCGTTCGAGTCCGTGTTTGAGTTCCAGCATTACAAAGTTGTGACTTTTTTTGTCTAAGTTTTGTGGTGGTCACCGCCAACACACCATCGTCTCTTGTCTTAAAAGAAGCAACGTACCTGAATATTTAGGGGAAAAATGTCAATATTTCACCTTAATTGCCCAATTTAAGTACAACTTCTGAATATTACTGGGTAATTCTTCACAGTCGTCTAGGTGATGTACTTAATGACTGACTTTGAGTAATTCCCTTTTGTTCAAGTGCGAGAAGGTAAATTAATTATTTTTTTTCTTCATTTCTTTTATTTTCGTTTTAGGTGAAGGTGAAATTAAGTTTTTTTTTTTACTTTTCGCTCTTTCATCCCAGTGTCGTTTATGCAGCACACAAGAAAGGACTTAGCTTGATGTCAACATGGGTTGCTGAAACAAGGATTTTACTAATGATCCACGTAAAAAGGAAACGGGCAAATTGAATCGGCTGCAATTTATCCATTCGGATAAGTTTGGTAAAGGAGGCGAAGACTTTTCGTTTTTTTTATTTTTCCTGTTGGCTTTTGATGGAGCGTTCCAGTGTGCTTTTTGTTCGTCTTTGTGTAATTTCGGAAGACACGTTCTTTTCTCTTTTATATTTTAACGAGTCTTACAATTTTAATCCGAGCAGCCTTATTTATTAAGGTTAAGAATATGGCTCCGGCTCCAGTGCTGGGCTGTCGTATTATCAATGGAAAGAACGAACGAAAAAGGATGGTCAGGGAAAAATAAATAATTAAAATGGGAAGAAACAAAAAATACAAACAAATTAGATATTTATAACTTTGCAAAATTGTGAGAAATTTAATGGAACAAAGAAAATTAAGGATACCTTACAATTTCCAACAAAGTTTTTAACAAAGGTCATTGGCTGATATTGATACAAAAGATGGAAATACGGAGGGACCGATAGAAAACGTAAAAAATTACTTAAGAGGTCATGACATTGGTTTTGGAGGTTTGATCTTGTTGACTATAGTTATTTTGACGGCCACAAACAATTTAACTAATGAAATCAACGAAAATTCAAATTTGACTTAACTTAACAGGGTCTTATCTTAAGTCAAAAAATAACATGACTTGTAGTTGGATTTTGCCAAATTACGTCAAATTTTCAGAAAGAGGAAAGTGATTGGAGCTCCATATATATTTAGATTTAGAGCTCGCTACGACTTCTACATGGTGGACAGATTTAATCATTGGCATGTGGTGACGAATACAGCCTTGTCTTACTCTACTTTCACTTCTTTAGTTTGGAACCACCTGATGGAGGAACGTAAGAATGTTGCTGGCATGCTACGCAAAGCAATCCAGATCGACACTGCTTATGCTGTCGTTGGCGGCTTTAAAGTCTATAGATAAGCAAATGCTATGTTGGAATGTTAAATTCTTGACATCTTTCTATCCCCTACCTCAAGGTGAATAACTGATAGGTAAGTTGTCCATTTGCCTGGTTGGAAACCACATTGACAATAGAAAGCAAAAGCATCCTTGTTTTCGAAGCACCTGTGTTTGTATTCCTGAGGTTTTCCAAAGATAGGATTGATCTAGTCCTTTTCGACGGATCTGAAAACCTCACTTTAAATTGTTAAATTGAGCCATCCGGCCACATTTTAAAGTTTTTGAAATCATATCTCGAAGTTTAAGCAAAAACACTTTTTATTTGCTTAAAAAAAGCAAAAACCTTCACACACGAGTTTATCAAATTGTCGAAAACAAAAAGACCTAAAAAAATACTTTATCTTTCTTTTCACAGAAGAGCATACAACCTTCCACAGTCAGTGTAGTAGCTGAGTCGAGGTTTAAAATTGAATGTTTTTATTTTGTTGAAATTTTTCCTTGTGTTTTGCCGTTCGTCCATCGTCCTTCATTGGTATCATTTATCAATTATTTACAGTGACGAAGAATAATGGTTTTCAGGGAGTGTAGTTGGATTTGTCCAACAATATGTATAGAATATAAATCTTCCAATGTCATTTTGTGATTCGTATTCGTATTTGTTGACGGCGGCAGTACCTAGTTGCTGGTGTGACAAGAGGAAGAAACAAAAATTGTGCGGGCGTAGTGTATAGAAAGTGGGTGTTGGAGTACTCTTTTGTTCATTGACCTATACTGTGTCCTTTATTTTGTGTAGCGAAATCTCCTAACCTTGTAGAAAAACGTGGCGATTGTTGACCCCATTGGGTGCGATAAACGACAGAAAAAAACAAAAAAAAACATGTCCTTTCAAAATTTGCTTGTTAGGGTGTTAGCAAAATGATAGCCCCCTGGCGCAAGCAAAATTGATCATTCGGAGTGAAATTGGTTCTTAATTAAATTTTTTCCTTCGTCTATTATTTTATTGTAGTTTGTGTTGGTTAGTTTTTATTCTGTTAAAAAGGATTTGTCCTAGCTCCTGTGTGGATTTTATCAGATTCAATATTTTATCGTGATTTAGGTCTGAATTATTAATGATCAAATGATTGGTTGTCAAGCATGTCAACACTCAAAAAAAGATAATTTGACACTAATGATAAAATATGAGGGTGTTGTAGGGACACGAAAATAATGTAATATGAATGTAGTTCGGGAGGAAATGAAAAATATGTCAAACACCCATTTCAGTTAAGTACATTAAAATTGTCACTTGGACAATTATTGTAATGCAAGGAAGTTGCTCGCAACGTTCTGCAAAATTGTTGTTCTCTTCGTGAAACATTGGATTATTGAACTATGAATGACAGTATTCAGCAAAAAGATTCACTTCTTCACTTCACTCCCTTAAGTCACAGCAGTTTATAGAAATAAAGATGTTGGCTGGAATTAGGAAATGACTTGGTCATGAACACCTAATGTCCATGGAATATCTACAAATCCATCATTAAATTTTTGTGAGACCACTCAATCTTTTTACAATAAGTATCCACCTTTCTTTGGGTTGAGCCTTGCTAATTCTATATCTTAACAACATCTTTGGAATTTCTATTTGATTGATGTTTTCCGCAAAGTAACAAATGATGTTGACTTTATTAAGTTAATATTAGCTATACTTTGAGTAAAATAGGTTGTCCTTTTTTTTCAACCCAATAACTAGTACCGTTTCGAATCAGCAGATTGTTTTTGATGATAAGGAAAATGTAAGTTTTTTTTTACTATGAAGAATTGTTTCTGTTCTCCGGTTTCTATAATGGAACTTTAGTTGATAACTCCCTTGAAAGCTAATATTCATTGATAGGTGGTCCACCACCAATTCTACGCTACCAGTGAGTGTCAGGGCTCCTCCAGTTCTTAAGCGCGTTTATGATATCCTTTGAAAAAAAAAATTCTTGGCCTTCAAATTATGCACCAATTGCAGTAGGTCTCTTCTTTTAAGGTAATGTAAACGCATATATTTAAGGTAGGTATAAGCCTTGGAAATATCTCGAAGGCCCAAACTTCTTAATTCCGAAAAGAACCAACAGCTTTCGCAGCTATAGTTGTATTGGTATTCATAGCCTATCACACCAAACAGTGAAACAGTTCTTAACATCGTTTTGGAGAAGGTAAGATTATTAGTTTATTACCCTTGTTTACATCTTCAACTCTGTTAGAAAATGCGGACTTGAGGTTCGATTAGAATATCTATTTCGATATCCTTCTCCTTCTATACAAGTTAGATTGGACGGATTCATGTCTGAAATGGTGTACCGCAGGGCTCCGTTTTGCCTCCGACAATCTTTTTTTTTTATAAATGGTAAGTTCTTATTAAAACCTTTGATTACGCCCCATCCCAAATTATACAAAAAAAAAAGCGAGATGTTCTGACTTAAAAAATTTAGACTTTTTAACTTCCCGGGGGAAGTTATTATAATGGGAACGGTTTTGTGATTGTATTTTTCGATGGCGCACTGCGGACACTTTCTTGAATAATTTCCTAAGAACAAATATTTGAACAACAATTTTACAACCCTGCAAGTCTTGAAAGTCGCCAAAATATTTAAAATAACTATCGTTGTTGAGTACCAATGAAACAAAAAAGCAAAGAAATTACTTCCCCCCATGTTCATTTTTTATTTCCCTTTTTAAGACACAAACAAAACAATGAAAACCATTTTTCAATTAGCACCGATATTAAATGCATACTTCCATCTTATTATCCATCAACCGCAATTAATTAAGAATTCCTCCTCACTTTCACTTTATGTTCACAATACTGTTCGTTTAAAATCCTCGAACAAAACATTAAAAATATACAAAGAAAATAAAAAAAAGGATATTAAGGCTTATGCCCCAAGCAACGCGCATGTAAGCCATTTAAGTCCATTATACATCACCCGTGCATAACAAAAATAAATCATAAAGCGGAAATAACTGTTTACGAAACATAAATTTTATGAAATTTTCTTTTGTTTATCACAAACAAAAGGCAAAAAAGGACTCCATTCAGCCAAGTTCATAGTTTTTAGGCGTTCGTTTGTTCATTTTTATGTACCTATAGTCCTCGAAAAGGTACATAGGCAGAGAATATAAGCAGGTAGTTAAAATTAAGAGTTTACAAGAAACGTGCTTCCATAAACAAAAATGTTGAGCGAAAAAAACTAAATTTTAATGGGCCATGATGGGCAATCAAAACAGAACAAAACAAAGCACTTTGTACGAATTGTACTTTCACTCACTCATACTCAAAAACAATTCAAATTTACCTATCTCCGTCTGTTTAAATTTTCAGGGTAGTTTTCGAGAAACAAAAACAGAAATATGTTGTGGTCAAAAAGGGTAAACAAAAAATTTACAAAGAACACAGCCTCAGGACTAAATAAAAGTCCACTCAAGGTAGGATACCTTGATATTTTTGTTGTTGTTTTTCTTTTGACTTAAGTTTCTCAGACTGAAAGAATTTTCAGCCTTCAACCCTTTGTCTATGAATATTGTTCCAGATGAAAAAAAAAACTGTAATCCCAAAATCTCAACAGGTCGTCTGCTTTGTTTAGGAATTGTGAAAAATATTTTTACTTGCCAATTTAAAGGACGAAGAAGTTCCTGAAAACTTCTATAGGTACACCTAGTTTTGGGCAAATTCATAAGTCCCTTTGTTCTTCAGTGGGCTTTTCATCCGGTCCCTTAAATCGTTTGCTTTCAAAGCTAAGTAAAGAAATTCAAATTTGTTTCTCTTGTTCTTCATGATGGGAAGGACATTACCTATAAAAAACAAAAAACAAAAAAAAAATACGGAAGGAAGATGTTTTTTTAATTAAAATCGCTTATTATAAACATGCGTAGGTTAGTTGATATCCGCGAGGCATTTTAATTTAATTTGTTTGGGTGGCGAAATAATATCCCCCCTTGACACTCTTTGACCATTTTTTTTCTTTCAATAAAAGCTTACAAAGTGGATGATATTTTTGTGTGCGCGTTTATGTAGGTATGTGTGAAAAGTTGATCCAATATGGTGTTGTTTAAATATTTTCTCAGCCTAATTACATGGAGGAAGAATATTTTAATTGCGCTTTGTTGTCTCAAAGAAAGCTCGCACGAGAGCCATGAAAATTACCCATGATATAAACAAGGACTCTATTTCTGACATTTTCACTAGCGTCATCGTCGTTATTGTTTGTATATGTATTTTTTGTTTCTGTACTGTTTGGCATTGGACGTAAAGTGGACGGCCTTTTCTAATTTTTGTTTGATATTCAAGTCATTGCCAAGTTATGTTTATTTAGTGCTAATGTATTAGTGTGCATGGAGGTACCCCCAAGGGCAGTTGTTTTGATGTAATAAAAATATGGATATAGGGATCATAATTTAGATTTTTATCTAGTTCTGTAGTGCTTTCTGTTGGAAGTTATTAGGTAAATAGCTAAGTTCGTTTTATTTAGTAGTTTTTTTTTTGTATCTTAGATTTTCTTTTCGTTTTGTTGTTTTAGGACATCAACAAATATTACCTCATGTAAACGTTTGTGTTAAAATAAAAGAAAAACTTCTAAAGAAAGCGAGAGGAAGTTGCAATTAGTGTTGGGTAAACTTTCCTTTAATTGAATATTAAGGGCCTAATAGAGGTTATGTCAACACTCTAACAATATACAGTAAGAACTCGTCTGTAAGTCAGTGATTATGCCACAAAAAAAAAAAACTTAGCGAACTCTATTTGATAAATTAAAGCGCGAAGCAAACACTGCCGTACATCCTTTACAGGAATCATTTCGCCTCATTTTCAGGCCCCTATTTGAGAACCTTTTTCGCCATCCAGTAAGCTATTTTAAAATACTTAAAATCTAAAATTTCAAGTCTGTAGGTCATTTAGTTCCGAAGTTAAGCGAAATCAAAATTTCGCATTTTAGAAACTCACTAATGATCATCAAAATAGAACTAGTCGTCGCCCGAGAATTGGTTTGTTCCATACGCCACTTTTTTCGTTTTCGAGTTAGGTATGGATTCTATGGGAATTTTGTATGCTCTTTTTAAATCTGTGATCAGATTTGTGCTACGTCTTTTCAATCCCGAGATATCCAACATCAATTTTGTTCCATATCCATCAAAATCAACATTTTCTAGAATTGTTTTGTGCCATAAACCATTTTTTGGCGTTTGAGACATTTTTTCCATATAAAATTTGTCAAGCTTTTTGTCAGAATTGTTTTGTTCCACGTGCATATTACCACGGTACACAGAATACAAGGTATTATATTGCGCATCTGTCAGAAACCAAAATGGCAGAAGTGAGAAAAGGCACAAAAAGAAATGCCAAGAATTTCAGATCCAATGTCAAATTCGTCAAGGGAAAAAAATGGTTGATATTTTTTGTAAATGAGACAGACAGAGACAGAAATCTAAAGTTTTGTTCTTTTCTTTTTACTTTTCTTTAGTATGACATTTTGGATCTGAAATTTGACATAATATGCGCGAACTTGAGAAGAAGAAAATCGGGAATATAATACCTTGTATTCTGTGTACTGTGCATATTACGGGACAAGGGATAGAAAAAATCCTAAGAATGTTGAGAATAGGTTTGTCCAACGTGCACTTGTGTTAAAGAAATGCTATGTTTATGGGACAATCATCGCAAACAAAATTTTACTATTGGTTTGTGCCATATCCATTACAATTGTGGAGATATCCTGAGATTATTGTATGAAATCATTTAGTCCTGGCTTGGCTTGGCAACTACTTGACTCTTCAAGCGATGAAGATGGTAATGAATTCAATTTTGAACACTTTTTTCGAAGAAGGTTAAGTTTAAATGACTCTGCCCTTGTTTTGCAAGATGGTCAATTAAAGTGAAAACTTCATTGAAACTATAGATGCATACGGTGAAGAAGATTTCAAGTCGCATCTGCGGCTGAACCGCTTGACTATAAATCAATTAACAAGTACATTACTTCCTTAAGAATTGCTGTACCTACTATTTTTATTTAACTGCGTTTTTTTTTAGTTGAATATTCACAGTCGGAATTCATCTCAAATCCATAAACTTCGTTTTATGCTGGAAAACCTAGTATTGGCGCAAAAAATAGAGGTACTAATCTATGTATGGTACATAAGCAACACTATCACTTTAAGGCAATTGGGGAATCTATTCGGTGTATCAAAATCTTCAGCCTGGGGTGTTGTGGGTCGAGTAAGCAGCTGGCTTGTTTCCAAAGCAGATGTGTATATAAAGTGGCCACAAGGAGAACGTATCTCTGAAAACTGCGGTCAGTTCGAAGCAAAAAAGAAACTACGAGGTGTAATCGGTGCCATTGATTGCACGCATATTACGATTGCTGCACCAAAATTAAACAAAGAGTGCTATTACAATCGCAAGCAAAACTTTACCATTGTTTTGCAGGGGGGCGTCGATGCTGAAAAAAAAATTAATTGACATTTGTGTTGGCGAGCCAGGATCTTTACACGATAGTCGTGTTTTGCGAAGATCGGCTTTGTATAGAAGAGCTCACTCTTACTTTGCCCAATTGGTGTCCAACAATACATTTCCTTTGGGTGATTCAGCCTACCTTGCTTCAAAATAGTTCCACCTTACAAGGACTACGGCCAACTTACGGACCAACATCTAGCATTTAACAACCTGCATTCAGCTATAAGAATGGTAGTTGAAAATGCATTCGGCTTGTTAAAAGCACGATTTATACGCCTAAACTTTGTGATAGTGCAGTATAACTGCTTTAATTTTTGTTTTTTTGTTTTTAAAGAAAAATGTTAAAAAAAAAAGATATAATCGATTTTCTCTTAAAATTTTAGCATTCAGCTACATGCATTCTTGCCTTTCACATTATGCATTGATGAGAATTGGTTTGTGCCATATCCATTTTTGTGTGTCCCACGTGTATGGAAAAACAAATCATTTTCAAAATGTATGAGGTGGGACACAAGCCAAAAAAGTAGACTTTTGTGCTGATAAAGGTTTCTTGTTAACGGTAAGGCAAAACACTTTGAAAATTGGTAGGTGAAGTTTTAATAAGACTATTTTCAATTTAAAAAAAATAAAAAAAAATCCTATCGCACAGTTTCGGAGTACTAAGCACGCGAACCTTTAAATGCGTTTTTCTCGAAAAAGTGCCAATGGCGTATGGAACAAACCAATTCTCGGGCGACGTAGTACTTCCCATAAACTCAGAGAGCTGAAATTATGAACAGAGTTAGGGTTCAATGGGAACACAAAGGGAAAACTATAAAAACTAGGATAATCGAAGATCTGGAGTACCTGGTCAAGTCGCACAATATTAACTATAATAATAAAGAAATTGCAGTAAGAAACCTTAAACTTGACACGACTTTGTCTTGATTTCATTACTTTTTAGAGATAAAAGCAGCTCCATCGAGACTTGGCTAGTTTTTACAGAATGTTTTACCTTAACAAAAAACACAATGTAGGTTTCAGTCATCCGAAGCTTGATGTATTAAGTCTCGCACCGCAAGATTGGTTGAGGTCCTGTTACCAATGCCATCTGTTTTCCAAATAGTTCGAAATCCCTCAGAGCTAGATTGGAAAACTTATGGGAGTGGACTAGCTTGACATTTCCCTGAAATTTCGTAATCATCCTTTTATCCAATCCCCTTCTCCAATCAATCAACACAATCAAACGGGGTGGTAGTTCTTAGGATAGTGCATCTTCGACCGCTAAGTTAAGACTTCTCAATGAGTTTACAAAATATCAATACATCTATATTCAAAATACTCTAATACGTCTTTGTTTTGAAAAACTCTCATCCTATTAAAGCTCCTTCCTCCTGGCTGTGCTTGCCTCAGTCATCGTCATTCACATCACAACACAGCAGAGGCAAATGATAGCCTCAATGTGTGTTGATTGATTTAGTATTTTTTGTTCATCCTTTTTCTCTGCACAACGGAGTTATATTTAACAAAACACACATCCAGCAGTTCTGGTTGAACGACCGACGACGTGCTCTATGATTCCACACCTTTACCCACTATTCAGCACTGATGCCTTCAGCAAAAAGATATTCTTCTTTTCGACTGATTCCAGAGCCAAAGGTAAAAGCTGTAGATAACTATTCATCTGGGTGTTAAGGTAAACAAACGAAAAAAAAAAACAATCAAACAAGAACAAAAAAAAGGAGAAAATTCCAATAAAATCCGAGAGGCTCTACTTACTCAAAGGACTTCCCGATAACATTGATTTTGTATTCCCATGCGAAACATCAGACACTGGCACTGGTTGACGAATTTACGAGTTCCCTGATTCGATTTCTATTCCTGATCGTATTCTCTGTCGAATAACCTAGCGAAACATTTCCACAAATTCAGGACATCACACATTCGGAACGGTACATTGTATAGTATATGAATGAATATTTTAGCGAGCCCAAAGATACGGAACATGAACAAAAGTGAGTTTGATACATTTCGCCCTCAATATAGCCGGGACAAGGCGCAACGGTCCATATATTCTCGTCTTGGAATTTCATTTCCGGAATCATTTGACATTTAATCACACATCACAAACATATCCGGATATCCTTGGTATGCAGTTAAAGTCTAGATCGGAGGAGCGGGACATCACCGCCATTAAAAAATCGAATCGGAAGAAAAAAAAATTACTTGAATTTAGTTACCGAACGAACAGGCAAACACACGAATTGAAATTCGAAGAAAAAATTCGTAAGCGAAATTGTGAAAATGAAAATGAATGGAGGAGACAAGAAGTAATCAAGATTTTTTTTATTTCTGGATTGGGGGGTGATGTGGCACTGCTGTGTTGATAAACGGCAAGGAGATTTGTTGGAATTTATTTCAATTCCCTTGTGCCATGGCCATCATAAAAAAAAATTGTCGGTGTTGGTATTCGTTTTTAATTTTTGAAGATGGAGCAAAATCCAATTCGATTAGAAATTAGACACACGAGAATGCGGGCAAAGGAGAAAAGCTGAATTGAAGACATTTTGCTGACATATCTTGAGATGTTTCTTTGATTGCTTTTTATGTTTAATTAATTTTAAAATATGCTGGCTGTGACTCACAATCGGGAAATGAAAAAAAAAGAAATATTTTCCCGCGTTCGAAATAAATAAAATTCTATGGCAAAAATTAATGGTTAGAAAATTTTGATAAACCAAAATGAAAAGTAATAGGTACTTGTGTACGCAGGGTCTGTTCAACAATAATAATTACCGCCGACGCTACGCTCGGTCTCGAGTTTTTTTTCTTGAATTTTACTTTTGTTTTCTTAAGACAAAGTAAATTGTGTATTTTTTATTTTTACAATAATTATTTGTATGAGATTTTTTTAAATTGGGAACAAGAAGCGGTATTTTAGGGTAATGCCGATGGAAAGCACACGTTTTTTGAACTTTAAAAAAGCATTAGAAAAATATTGAAACAATTGATTCAAAAACATTATGTTTTTGTGAATTAGACTTTTTTGGAATTATTTTTACTAATTTCTCTTTACTTGTTTTTTGAAGTTGGAATGTTTGATGCAAGAAAACTATATTCAGTTGGAGCTTTTTAAGGTATGTGCTCAACTACAAAAAACAAATTAACAAATAACAATAGTCCCAAAACTAATACGTGTGAAAATAAGACAAACGTGTTATTGAAAGGTTAACGGCAACAATGACCGATATAGATTCTGGCGTAAAATCAGAAATACCAATGTCCTTTTCAAAATGACAATGCCATTCAGTTTTGTTAATTTTCAAACTAGACTAATCCATTTTTGAATTCATGTGAAACCCTTTCATTGAACTTAGGTATTGTTTGACAAACTGAAGCTGAAGCTTATTATAAAGATAGCCCTGTGACGACATATAACCCACCAAATTGGAATTTTTACAATAGGACAAGGTACATTTTGAGAGGCTTAAACTCTCCAAACTCTCCATAGTTCCACAAGTCAGCTCTTAGAATCGAAGATAAAGCACTATCGAACTGCGCAATAGCTGGCTTTAATTCTCATCATAAATGATAAATGAAGCATTTATACGTGGAATTATGAGATTTAATACTTGGGTGCCTTCTTTTCTTTTTTTATAATCAACGCGCACTCAAGAGCACAGTGCGAGTATTAGGAAAAGGATATAAAATGTAAAAGGAGGTGTCAGTGAACATTGGATTTGAATTCTTGAATATTACAATGACTGGGGAAGACAGAGTGTGGAAGAGAGTTCCACATTCGCGTAGTACGGCTAAAGAATGATTCTCTGTACTTAACAGTACGTCCGAAGTTGGGCTCAAGGGTGAACTGGTGGGCATTCCTGGAGGCGCGGGTGTTACGGTTGAATATCTTAAGGGGAGGAATGCAACTGGCTATTTCACTAGAGCATATACCGTTGAAGTATCGGTAAAATAGGGTGAGGCATGAGACATTACGCCGATGTTCTAGAGACGTAAATGACTCAACGATGGTATTGTCACCAATCATTTTGAATGCTCTTTGGATACTGTCCAGAAGACTTAAGTACGTCACTGGAGCACCAGCCCAGACGTGAGAGTTGAACTCAAGCTTTGGAAGTATGTAAGTTTTGTAAATAATAGCCATATCAGAAGGGGAAAAAAATTTCTTGCATCGTCTTAAGAAACCTAAACATCTTGCGGTGTTTTTGGAGACATCGCATACGTGCTCGTTCCACAAGAGGTGGTCTGTGATGCACATACCGAGAATCTCGAGATGTTCGGTCTCATTGATGCAAGTGCCACTCATGGACAGTGGCAAGGAGGGTATGTCTCGCTTCGACGATACAAGACAGCATTGTGTTTTCGAAGCATTAAACTCTACGTGGTTCCTTATTCCCCATTGTACAATGCTGTTTAAGTCAGAGTTTAATGAGCTTATCATATTTTGGCCGTTGCAGATCCACATTCAAAGAGGAGGGATGTGAGTCTGGGATCGAATAAGAAAAGCTAAGGGTACTATCGTCAGCGAAACAATGTATTGGATTAGAAGTTGCATACAAGAGATCATTAATGAAAATGAGAAAGAGGGTCGGAGACAAAACGGAGCCCTGGGGCACACCAGCATTTATTTCTGGTCCAATGAATGGTTACGATACTGTTTGATCATGCTTCTTCGGGTGAGGAGTGTGGAGTATGAAATCGATTCATCAGTAAAGAGTGAATTATAAATCATTTGCCTTGTCAATGACATTGGCTGAGGTATGATTACCATGGTTAAAATATCAACCAAAAGTACCATTGTTAAATTTTTTTGATATATTTACTTCTGGATGGAAGAGTCAGACCAATTAAAAAAATCGCCAACAATTTGTTTGAATTAAAGAAAAAAACATAAAGAGACAGCAGGACCAGAACTATAAAATATCAGTCCGCCTATACCGTATTCATATTTTTTTTGTCTCCGGATTTTCAGTACAATCGGTATTATATAAAACCTTCGTTCAATTTCAAAATAACGCAGTATTGTCGGCTGAAAATGAAAGCTTTCCAAAGGAATTATTTCTGGTTTCCGTTTAAGAATAAGTTGACATTTACATTAAACATTAACTGACTAAAATTTTTAAGATTCATTTCTTTAATTAATTTTTGCGAACATCCTTCTTGCGCCTGTCGGTTGTTTTAATAATACATAATTAAAAAGACAAATATTCCACACAAAAAAAAACTGCATGTATCGCATTATGATTATTTCCTTGACTAACTCTTAGCAGTCCTTATTATGACAAACAGCGAGAAATACACAAGATGACAGGTCTACTTCGTTTCATAAGGATATGACTTTGTCATGTTGTTTTCTTTTTTCATCAAAAGTTGTCAATTTGTTTTCAACTTCTATCTTTCAAGTCCACAGAGCTACCAATTTATTTACCTAACAAAGGTAGTACTCTTATAATTTATTTTCCAAATCCATAATCCAATAATGTTGCTTGGCAGATTTCTCTCTGAAGGTTCATAACGATATAACGAGATACTCAAAAACTTAAATCAACATTGTCATTTTGAAATTGAGTTTTTTTAAGGTCGATTAAAATTCATAAACATTTTAATCTAAAAAGTTTGAAATTAAGCTCTAAAATTACGCGAACAACAAAAGTTTAATTTTAGAAAAAAAAGAAACAAACATGGGGAGGTACAAGTTTTCTCCAAAAAAAGTTTTTATTTTAAGGCTGATATCGAAAATGTACCAAAAAGTCCTAAGAGAGAGGGTGGGTTGATAGTTATAATTCTGTCGAAGAGTACACCCAAGATGGTGAAGTCTATAGTGGGCACTTTTCATAATTATTGATTAGTAGATAACGTACATTGAGACACTGTTATTTATTTTGAGATAGGCAAAAAGTAGACAAAAATTATCCCTGATGAGTACGCTATAGCCATCTTTTTTTTTTTTTTTTACTGAGTGAAGCCTATGACTTAAAATTGTTTCGGGTTACTTCCTTCGATTTAAAGTTAAATTTTAATCAAAACTTCAAAACTTAAACATCGAAAACTTAAAAGGGTTAAATATAAAAAAAACATAAATAAGCCAAAAAATCATAATTCAAAAGGATTTCAAACAAAGTTTTATCCGGAGTTAGGGTCTAAAAGGTTTCAAGTGAAATGATAAATTTTTATTAAAGAATAAAAATAACTCCCACACCATGGGACTTTATGACAACAACAACAAAATATGCGCCACCAACCCTTAAAATCTTCCAGATGACAGATCAGTTTTAGTTTGAAAACTACAAAAGACAGAAATTCCCTTGGGCCCTAATTCATGACTCTTTATTTTCCTTCGTCAAAAAGGAAAACAAACCGAAAAAAAGGAGAACACTTTCTGACAGCAAGAGATTTTTGTTTTTTGTTTTTTTTTCTTTTCAAAAATAGAAAAAAAAGAACTTGGCTCACCTAAACAACTTTGTTTTGTTTTCACTTTACTTTCATCCACACATCGAAGGTTTATGGCGTTGACATTGACGTCCTGTTTAAAGTATTTTCACAATTTGTCTCTTTATGGCTGTCTTCTTTGTATTTTGTTTGCATTTTTATTTGATGTAAATGGAGTTGAGAAAAGTGTTGCCAATAATATTTTTTTATTATGGCCAAAATTGTTAAGAGAATTAACAACAAAATAAAATGCGGCGGGACTCACGAACTCCTTAAAACGTTGTTCAGAAAAAACTAACTATACAAAATTCAATTACCTATCTAAAATTTGTTTAACAATGTTTTTGAAATTAATCTTCCTTACTCCCGACTAGAGAGTAAGATTTTCTCAGATGGAAGTGGAACTCATTTAACAAAGGGTAGGTTGTACATGCTTCATTTACAGGACACAAGAACACAGAAAACAGAAATTTGAAACTGAAAAATCGAAATTGGAAAGCGGAAATAGAATACATATTACATATTGTAAAATATACCTAGGTTCTAACAGTCAAACAATTTTATACTTGCTCATTATTATAAACTCAAAACTGTAAAGTGAACGTTGACTTAAATGTTTTCTCACATATTTTTACTTAAAGTATCTTAAGATCTGCCTTTAGTGTAAGAAATTAACACAAATACACAAACGTGGTCCAATAGAAATGCATAGTGTTATGTGTTAATTACTACACGATTAGTTTTCAAAATATGCAAAAAATGTTTTATATTTTGCATTATGATTTATCATGATAGAAATAGCGAAGTACGGTATGGACCCGATAACGCCTCCTTGTAACGATATCACATGCTTTTTCATTAGTGAACTTTCTTTTCACAATTTACATTCACTCCCTTCGGAAAATATTATAAGTAGACTAGAACGATCGTACTACAATTGCTTCTTCTACTACTACCGAATGATTCTATATTATGTAGTATCAATTTAGTAATATTGGTCAAAGAAAGCATGAAATAGTCCGACCATTTCATCATCAGAACTTCCCCCCCACCAGCGGTAAGGGGTTTCGATCTTGAAGTCATATCGTCTGTGTTGATTGCCACTTGGGGCTTTGTTACCTACTGATCCACGGATAGTTCTACGTCCGGCCGTAGGCCACACATTGGGACTATGCAGCTGCCCTCTGATCTGTACCCTTAGGAGCATGGTAGTTAGAAATGGCTGTCCCACTTTCGTGTAGGACACAATTAGCGCTGAGTGCGCCGTTTTGATCTTTTGATTTTTGAACCTCAGGGGCATTGTACCCGCTGATCTGTGCTACCAGGGGCGTTTTACCTGCCGATTCGTGCCATCAGTTGCATTATAGCTGCTGATCTGTGCCATTAGGGGCATTGTACCGCAGTAGCTTAGGGTATCGTCCCCTATCACCGCCAGTGCCGATTTTGTCCAAGGATCTGACAAACAGCACTGGTAGAGTAACTTAAGAACTAATCATCATCGACATTATAATCATCATCATCATCATCATCATCATCATCATCATCATCATCATCATCATCATCATCATCATCATCATCATCATCATCATCATCATCATCAGATTGAAGCTAGGAGAAAAATTCTCTAAGTTTTTTTCCAAACATGGTCGGGCTAATTATGATTTTAACAGAGCGAGGGAGGGAGTTCCATAAACGAATGGAATGCACATGAAACTGTCGTTCAGATACCAGGAATTTGTAACGTACTGGAACAAGGTCGCATAATCTTTCAGAACGCGTAAAAGATAATCTATATCTATATATATATCTTCTATGCATATTATAAAAATCTAGCGCCGTTCGTTTGCGGCATATAGGCATAAAAACCGGTTGGCCGATTTTCTTAGTTTTTGTCTTAAACTAAAGAGGATTACGGGTAGATGGTTTAAGACAAACAAAATTAGTACTTTTTAAATCACAAACAGTTCAAATGTTAAAAACAATGCTTTTCACACTACAACAAAATATATCAATATACCTACGAGTAATCAATTTCATTTAAAATTTCGTCAAATATTTTTATTTTCATCACACAAAAAAAAATGTCAGTGAAGAAAATATTTCTCAAAAATTGTTTTTCATCGAAAAAGAAAACTTTACTTGACATTTTTTGTCAATGAAGCGAAAAATACGGCCTGACCTCCGAATTTTTTTACTGTGAACCGATTTGCATGAAATTTTGGAATTAGGCTCGTCTTACCCTTAACTTCAAAAGTGAAAATGATTTGAACTCCGCCACCACCCTGGGGGTGGTTGCCACCCCTTCTCGGGGGTGAATTTTTTTGTTTCAAAATAACCTCGGATATCGATAGAAGGTCTAATTTTAAGCAAAAAATCATTTAGAAAGATTTTCAAAAAATCCAATACTTTTCAAGTTATTGAAAATTCGCAATAATAACGCTCCGAAATTTTCAGTTACTAAGTAGAAAAAAAATATGATAAGTTTTTGGACCACTCCTTCAATTTTCATGCTATCACAATTTATAAAAAACCATTGTAAAGGTATTTAAGAGAGCTTCAACATCCTTTATTGCAATATAATAGTAAAAAACTTTTTTTTTTTCAAAACGGTGAAGGATTAAAGGGCTTAAGAGAGGCTGTGATTGCGCTGCAACGCGCTCTTTAAACAATTATATCTCCGTCAATTTTTGTTTGACAGAAAAAAAAAAAAATTGTTTGTCAGAAAAATACCAAAATTTTTAATTATAACACTTTTATACGTATCTGTCGTCATTTTTGAGATATTATGAAAAAAAGTGGTTTTCTTAAAAATTTGAAATTTTGCTTTTTTTTTAATCGTGAGTTTTTAAAAAAATATGTGTTCTAAAGCAGCTAAACTGATACTATCTATCAAACTCTTCATAATAAAGTTAATTCTAGGCGGAATACAATTAACTTTAAAAATTTTGGTGGAAATGGCACTTAAGAAACCCATTGATTTAAAAGAAAAAAACATTAGATGCTCCCCTTATTTCAATACAGCTCACTTATCTTACGTGCAAAAGACTTTTATAAAGCTTATTTCAAGCACTATGAAACCCTTTTGTATTAGAATGCATAAAATGCATCTGCTCGCCGCTAGATGGCATTGACCACATCGATTAAATTTCAGACAAAGTAAAAAACGGCTTTGATCTTTAGTATCTAGCTTAATATTGCACTTAGAATACTTTATAAAAAACCAAATTGTTCATTGCCTTACCTGCTACAGTTTTGTTCTCGATAAAATTTTTGATAAAACGTATATTTTTGGAGATATTTGCAAAAAAAAACGATGAAAAACGTGAAAAAATTTCGAGTTTTCAATTGCCAATAACTTGAAAAGTATTGGATTTTTTGAAAAACTTTATAGAAGATTTTTTGCTTATAATTAGGCCTTCTATCGATATCCGAGGTTATTTTGAAAAAAAAAAAAATCACCCCGAGAAGGGGTGGCAACCACCCCCAGGGTGGTGGCGGAGTTCAAATCATTTTCACTTTTGAAGTTAAGGGTAAGACGAGCCTAATTCCAAAATTTCATGCAAATCGGTTCACAGTAAAAAAATTCGGACCTAAAATGCTTCATTGACTCCCCTATTGGTTTTCAAGGGGAGAATTGCAAGTAATTGTAGTAAAGTGGTTCTCAAATGGAAAACTGGAAAATTTCAAAATGGGTTTTCGAAAGGAACTCGGAAAACTCATTGGTTTTAAAATGGAAAATTGCATATTATTGCAGGTGCATTGGTTTTCAAATGGAAAACTTCAAAGTGGGTTTTCGAATAGAAAATAGAAATTTCTTGATGAAAAACTCGGAAAATTCATTGGTTTGCAAAGGAAAATTGCATGTTATTGCAGGTGCAGTGGTTTTCAAATGGAAAACTGGAACATTTGTAATGGGGAACTAGAATGCAAGAAAGAGTAAAAAAAAAAATTAAAATTTGAAATGCAAAAAAAATTTGGTTAAACAAAATCTCAAAAACACTCTTTCAAATGAAATACATTCCTTTTGAAATGGTAAAATGGAAAGTTCGTAAAATGGAAAGTTCGTGCCGTTTGTCATCAAATTTTGATACAATGTTCGAGTATTATTACAGTAGGGTTTTTAAGAAAATTGTACAAAATCGGCCAAGCCGTTCATAAGATATAGCAAAAAATGTGGAAACACAATTTTCCGTATAGAACGTTAACTATGCATTTGACCATATCCTTAACAAAGTTGTTGTACATGAGGCAACGAAGATTTCTGAGTTGTCACGACCTTACTAGCTGACAAAGTAAACGTATAAAAATCTCATACAAATTCACTGAGGACTCACTGATTTTATACCAGTGGAGTGCTTAGAAGCAAATGTTGAGGGAATGTTCGGTTAGTGGGGTTCTTAGTATTTTGTACAAAATCGACCAAGCCGTTTTCATGAGAAATGGCCAGGTTAGTGGTTGATGGGGTAGCGGGGTAATGGGAAGCGGGTAGCGGGTTGACGGATAGTGAGTAGTTAGAAGCAGGGTAAGAGGAAGCGGGATAACAGGTAACGGGGTAGCGTGTAGCGCGTAGAAATACTGGATAGCCGGCAGTGTTTAGTAGGGTGACGGGTAGCGGGGTAACTGGGTAACAGAGTAGTGGGGTAGCAGGGTAGCGGGGTAGCTGGGTTACAGAGTAGTGGGGTAGCAGGGTAGCAGGTTAGCGGGTTGTGTAGTGGGCTACAAAAGTTTAGATCTTTTATTTATCGATTTAGGCAGTGCGAAGTCTGCCGGGTTAGCTACTTTATTATATAAATATTCAGGTTGGTGTGATTGTAAGATATTGTGAAGCATGGCTAAAGTTCTTATTTTAAAAAGATTATCGAGTGAAATTACATAGATAGATTTAGAGAAATGTGAGATGTGGTCATATCTCCTGAGACCATAAACATAACGCGTAATACTGTTGAATACAACGTTGAGTTTTCGCTTGTGTTCAAAATCACAATTACTAAACACCTCGCAATAGTTTTGGCCAATAGTAGTCGTGTTTTAAAAGGCGTTATGTGATGAGACACCCAAAGCAAGCGAAGACCTCCATATACCTTACCTACCGTTAGATTAATGTGGTAATATTGCTCATTAACGAATCCACCGAGGCGAAAGCGTGTCTCGTGTCTGACGATGAGGTTTACAAAATGCTTGAACACACAATTTTGCAAAAGACTTGAAAAAAAGAAATGTCAAATTAAGGTGAGCAAAAGGAGAGATTTTGATAAGAGGTGTCATTGAACATTGGTCAAAAATTTCTGAACAGTGCAAAGACCGTCGAAGACAATTCCACGTTCGTGTTGCACGGCCAAAGAATGAATCTCTGTTCTTGATAATACGACTGAAAATGAAAGTGGGGGTAAACTGATAGGCGTTCCAAGAGAAACCTCGTGGCCATCAATATCTAAATAATTAATCCGTCATCTTAACCTTAACGCTGTTGACCTGAAACTTAGGTGCAAGCCGGAAAGGAACTTAGTTAAAATGATACCGTATATAGTTAAGTTTATTTATTCAATAAGTTAAATTCTAACGGTTACATAAAAAAAACTTACAAACTAATTTAAAAATAATACTCATGATTGCCACCAAACTTTATGTATGGCAGACGATTTTGCATTTTTGCTTCAGTTGGTCTCATGAATTTTTATACAAAAACAAAATGTGAATCGTAAAACAAAGAGAAACATCCCATACAAGAACTGATTACATAAACCTAATTAGCAATAACGGTGCCAATAGGAAGTGCAAGTGAGAACCATAGGAAGAAAAATAGTGTATTGGAAGATATTCGTTGGGAAGTACGGAGAGCCGCAGGTTTACTTTTGTTATTTGCTTTTTAATTCTTGCAATTGCGATGTTTCTAGCAACAGAAAATTGATGCAACTCGT
This sequence comes from Sphaerophoria taeniata, assembly GCA_943590905.1. Lineage (NCBI taxonomy): Eukaryota > Metazoa > Arthropoda > Insecta > Diptera > Syrphidae > Sphaerophoria > Sphaerophoria taeniata. The sequence goes on along the minus strand of OX016540.1, from coordinate 45,886,597 downwards.
TGATCAAGGAATAAAAAATAAAACAATAGGTACAACCGTCGGAAATATGCTTCTGTAAGGCCCTCCGCACACGAAGCAACTGTTTTGCAACTGTTTTGCGACTAGAATCGCAAATCAGTTGCTCAAGCAACTTTGTATATGAAGCTCTATAGCAGAGCTCACACGCTCGACTGAAATGAAACCGGTTTGCAACCGGTTTGCAATCGGTTTCCAACTAGTCGCACGCAACTGATTTTGTAGGTCGAATTTGAGTTGCTTAAGCAACTTTTTTTGTTTTTGTTATTAAAATTATATTATTATATATAAAAACAGATGTGTTTGTTTGTTTCTATGTCTGGTATGGACTTCTAAATGGCCCAACAGATATTTATGGATTTTGCATGTTGTATTTCTGGAATTTGTTTGGCATTGGAAAAACCATACGGAAGAGTCGGAAAACTGGAAATATGAAATATGATATGATACATAGACGTGAATTTGGTTTCTTGCATATTCTTTTTGTTCCAGAATCGCTTATCAAATAGTAAAATAGAAAGTTCTTGATGGAAAACCCGCAAAACTCATTAGAGTTGTATAGGTTCTTTGGTTTTCAAATGAAATATTGTTGATATAAGACCGCGAATTTTAGGTGAATTCGTTTTCAAATAGAAAAATAGAAAATTGTTGGTGGAAAACTCGGAAAATTAAAAAAAAAGTGAGTCATTTGATGGTTGATAACATTTAGGATTTTGACTACGTAAAGGTAAACGATATGTGGTGTTTAATCATTCAAGGAGTTTATCTGAAGAAGCTTAATTGAAATGAAAAGGGCCTGGTTTGTTTGTATGTCTAGTTATATAGAGACCATCAGCAAAAACACATTCTCTCATGTTCGTGTCCATCTTTTGGATGTTGGAAGCAACCGACTTTGGCATCCGTTTGATTTAAATGTTCTGCTGCCATAAAGTCTGCATTTCAAATTTTTTGGATGTATGGATGGGTCCAATGTTCTCTTCGTACAAGTTTTCTTTGTCTTCAGTACTGGTAATAGTCAATTAAATCGTCTTCATCAGTACAACTGTTTGACATGTTGAATAGTTTCTTATAAAAATTGTGAACAAAAAATAAAAAAATCAAAATTCGGTCGTACTCGTGTGCGGAGAGAAGTCACAAATCGATCGCAAACTAGTTGTAAAACAGTTGCTTGAGCAACTGATTTGCAACTCTAATTGCAAAACAGTTGCTTCGTGTGCGGAGGGCCTAACTGATTTTCAAATTTTATGTGAAATTTATGAATATTATGAATAAAAGCTCGAGTTTAAAAATCCCAGATAATGTATATGAAGATTCTGTATTCGTAAGTGATTTATGCTAAAAGAGCAAATGTGTGCGACAGAGACGTACGTACCTTAATTTCCCCCGCCTCAGTCTTTTTTAAAAGGATTCATAGTGGCCATTGCCTTAAATTTCTAAGAACAAAGAATGAACACATTAAAAAGGGAAATATTATAAAAAATACAAAAATAAAAACGGACATTCCTCTACAAATATTTCTTACCAGGAAGGTTAATAAACGAACTGCAAAAAAAGCATGAACCTCAAAACATTTTTCACAAGCCTAAATCAATATTTTTTAAATTCAAAGTAAAAAGAAAGGTAGGTAATATGAAATTGATTTCGTCAAGGACTGACTAAGTTTGAAAGTTTTCCAGTGCTTCGAAATTCCTCTAAAGGTCTAAATCAGTCCTTCCACAAGTAATTGACAATAGTCCCAAAACCCTCTTTATGGCTTTTTGATTTTGATTAATTTTCCCCGAAAATCCCCTCGGCAACACTGATAAAGTGATAACAAACAGAAATCCCTTGTCCCAACCACAAAAAGTCAGAAAAAAAAAACTTCTAGTAGAAATATCCTTTCCCAAACAAATAAATCGCATTTTGAAGAGAGAACAATGAATAAGCAGAAATAAAAAAGAAAAATGATGAATCGTGAAAGGTGCTAACTCATAGTGAAAAGCAGAATCAAGTCACCATCACGACAACGACACTGGAGACGACAACGCATAAAACGCGGGTCGGGACTGGGTTTCGTTTTTCATATGCCCTCTCGCACTCAGTCTCCTACAACTCTCAAGGATATCACATAAAACAATGCGTCGCATGTTCTTGACGAGCGAACGAGGGTGGCTAAGGCAATATAATAGAACAAAGTTGGGGATAGATTTTCAGCTGTGAAAATAGTGTTGGAGAGAATTTTACCAGAAATAGAAAGTGCTGGATGTTTTTGGTTTTGGGAGCGGCGCGCGGAGCCAGAAGGGGCTAAGCGCGCCTTTCAAAAATGATTCGTTTGTCCCTAGGCAGCCAACAGATTTATGAATCGATCCGAGTCAGGGTTGGGATTTGAGGTTTATTTTTTTTTGCTGTTCATTCCTCATTCTTTTCTTTTCGTTTGTTTGCCTCGCTTTGTTCATTTATTGGCTTTGTGGTATTCCCAGGATTTTTTACGACCTGTGACTATGTTGGGTTATATGATACAATCAATCGCCTCCCTTCTCTCCGCTACATAACTTCTGTCGTCGTCATGACTTTGCCCCCGCACATACGAGGTCTTGATATGATTGTTCTTACAACAGGGCCGTGGTGGGAGGCACAGTGAGTGTGTATTTTGGATTATATTATGTTCAGGTTTTTTTTTGTAATTTTTATTTGATATATGTGCGGTAGTTTCGGTTTTATTGCAAACAATTTGACGTGAGTGATTTTATTTTAGGGTCAACAAAAAAGTAATGCTATCACACACACGTTTCTATTAGAGGCAACCCACAGTTAGCTTCACACGAAACAAATTATTGCCTTTACTTGGGTTTGGGTTGGGCCATCAGGGTGGGATGCGGAACGAGATGGTAGTGGAAGGTGATGTTGGGGCTTTTAAAAAGCGATAAACTTAACTATCAAATTACATCTCTTATCGGTTGGAGGGTAAGATTTTTAGTGTGTTTTGAGGATTTTTTGCCTTAATTTATTATTTGGCAATAAAATTGAAATTTGCATAGATCGTCGGTCGGTTGCAGAATTTCGGGTTTAGATTGTAAATTGTAATGACGAGTTTATTGTTCATGCTTATTTTGAGTATTATTAAGAGGATGGAAATTAGTGGAACTTGGTCTTATCTCAGGCTAGCTAGGACCCTCAATATCTGGCAACGATATGATGTTAGATTCATCTTTGGCGATTTCAATGCCAAGACCGGAAGCCAGTATTAAGCCAATATATAGTATCCTGTCATAAGACCAATCTTCAAAACGCAATATGGAAGCAAATTACCTTTTTCAATGTGTCTTCAATTTTCAACGGGGCAATAGGATTAGGGAAAGGGGATGGGTTAACTGCCATGGAGGCATTTAGGGAAAGAATATTCGGTGGACAGGGTCGTGGTATGGCCCAGGCTATCCATCACGGGGTCAGGGTTTTACTTCTCCGCCGAACCTCACCTCGTCACAAAAACACAAAACATACCACTACTCCTGTCACTGTCGAGTCCCTTATTGACAACCTTCTTTGGACCTGCTGCTGCTGTTGTAGATCCTGCCACCCACACCACTCCATGGGATCCGATGGGCTTGATTCTGTCTGAATCCCCCTAAAGCTTAGGTTCCTATACAACGTTAAGTGCTCCTACATCGCTCTGCTTACCTTAAGTGGACTCCTCCACTTTTTCATATTATGGACAAAAGAACAAATCCAAGGAAGTCCGTCGCAGCTTCGCTTTGACCGGCTTAAATCTCCAAAGCTTTTTATGACAAGAGTTGGGAATTAGAAAGAAAAATTAGCGGCATTGGTTGCGCATTATGAAAAATGTGTTCTTTGTTATTTATGTTCTTGAACAAAACACATTCGTGACCGACCTTAATATTCCAGCGAAACTACATCCACTAAAGCTTTTGTGTCCTTCAGATGCGTGAGAAAAATACCTTTCCCTTTTAACGAAAAATTCAACAGGTTTACCGAAAGTCCGAAACGAAGCAAAAAATATTTTAATTACTACAATCACAAACAATAAGAAATAGCTCTCTCATTAACAAGGATTTTATACTTTGGTTTGAACATGCTTCACCTTCCCTAGTTCCATTATCTTTTTTAATTAAATGGTATGCAAGTATTCATCATTAAATTCACCAGAAAAACCAAAGCCAAAGCGAAATTGTGATCCCAAATTGAATTAAGATTTCCATCGACCGAGACTTCAATTTTCACATGAATTTAATTGTAAACCCACACCGCCAAAATACCTAGTGTTCGAAGTCATTATCCTCATACACGCACGCGATTGCACGAATTCAATATCTTGATGATGGCACCACTATAATTATGAAAGCATACCTCAAGAAAAATGTATGAAAAGGAAGACCATGTTCCAAAATACAAACATCCAATTTCAATCCCGAAATTCCTCAATGCAAACTTGTGGCCAAAGACTCTTGAATCATTTTTCTTTCAAAATTACAGCATGAAAATGAGATTTTCAAGAGAATACCTGACGAAACACACACGCAAGAGAGAAAAAACAAATAAACGATAAGTAGAGAGAAACCAGCTTGCAAATCTTTTAACACACTTTTAGACTGACCCAGAATTCGTTGAGTACGAGTGGAGACCGAGAAGGTGCAAATTATTCAGAAAAACTCTTACCGAGACCTTTAAGGTACACATTGCCTTCATTTCACTCAATTGATTGAACTGAGATGATACCTTCACAGAATTGAAGAAAAAAAGAATGAGCCTTCTTTCAGGACACCAAAAATAAGGTCACATCAAAAAAGAACATCGTACCAAGTCTAATCCCTGTTTTTTTTCTACTCCCCTCTATCGATTTTTAGTCTTCCTACAGGCAACAAAACGAAACCAAACGGAACACCTCCTAACACCTGATATGCTGGTTTTGGTATTGATATGACATGACAATAAATATCTGCCAAGGAAATCGTGTTCCTTCCATTTTGTCCACTTAGGCACGTCGAACCCTCATACCATATGCTGCAGTGATGCTTCGACGTTCTCATCATATCGATGGATATAGAATTTAAGTCAATCGACATTCGGCTCAACGATGTGGATCGAAGCGTCGCAATGGAGTGTTCTCTTTTTTAACACTCTTCAGTTTAAATAAGACAGGAGCATGAGGAGCAATGCCAGGAAGATAGGCCAAGGCAAGGAATGCCTTGCCATCAGAAGACAATAGAACGACTGTCGGTATAGGAGCAGCAGTCACAATACAAAATCAATTATTTATCCATAATCCAGATATGTTCCGAACTGTACGGTTAATTTATCACTCAAAAACAGAGGGTCTGTACGGACATTCTAAACGTGTATTAACCGTTCGTTGGTGTACTTTCAACATCCCAGGCACTCGAAGGATTGCATTAAACGAAAGGAATTGTGCAGTCCCGGGCACCAGATACCGGAACTCTGTGTGGAACATTGATTTCACCAAATGAGGTGAATCTGAGGTACGACGACATTCCCGCATTTATTACAAATCGTCCAAAAGACATCCTTCTATTCTGGATATGATTGGATTTCCATGGTATGTCGGTGTTCCTTGGAAAAATTATGACGATATGAAGTGGGAAACTGAGTGCATATGGGTGACAATGACAAAATCGAATGCCAGACTAGATCGAGAACAAAGAAATGGTTTTAGAGGAAATTATTAATTTGGATGTGCCAGGCAGTAGGACAAAAAAATGGGAACTGGGATCTGTAGAATGTGAAAGAGAGGTATTGAAATTAAGCAGCCGAGTAGGCATTTTTAGTTGTGAATGTGATAAATTGTTATGTTATGGAAGGGAAATTTTTTACGCAGACTGTTGGTCATTGGCATAGCTGGGCATTAACGGCCATTTTTTCGTTAATCCGTTAATCGTTAATTAACGAAGTTAACATTCCCATTAACGGATTAACTTTTCAGTTAACTTCAAAAAAATGTTAACGATCGTTAAATTTTCCAAAGTCCGTTAATCGTTAATCGAACACAAATACCGTACAGATACACATTCAAATTAGATTAATGGTAATTATTTTTATAACTTATTAAAATTAGTCAACACAACGGCATGCGACTTATCTATTTCGCTGCCTGTCTGTGTGTTTTTTTTTTTTTTTTGGTACTATAGGCACAGATAATAAATTTATACAGATGTCTCATCCCTGCAGAAAAATATGAAACATATTTTGCTCTTAACAGACAACGCCGTAACAGACAAGGAGCTTTTTGAATCTTTTTTCCTTGCCTAAGTATTCATTTATGGGCAATGACGCTAGCGAAAATAGATTTTTAATGTATTAAGTGAATGCGTTAAAGCTTTTGGAAAAAGCTTTTTTCTTGGTAGCTTTCAGTTTCGTATATCATTTCTCGCCATAAGGCTGAGACATCTGTATAAATTTATTATCTGTGCTATTGGTATACAGAAATATCGCAAATTCAATTCATTGCCGAGCGTTTTTTACTAGCAAATTTGGCAATGGAAATTTTTTTTTGCGCTACCTAACCTATGCTCTATGCAGGGTGAGATTTTTTTTTTGGGTTGTTGTGTTGGGCAGTTGCCCGTAGCTTAGTTTGTAAGTGCGTTGGCTGCTAAGCAGAACGTCGCTGGTTCGAGTCCTACTCAGGCCAAGTTTTTATTTCATCTTTCACGGCAGTACGCCTCTTGCGAAGAATTGACAAGTCTTCCAAGAGTATCAATCTGTCATGAAAAAGTGCTTCTCAACTTTGCTGTTCGGAATCGGCGTTAAATTGTAGGTCCCCTCAATTCTTCACACGCACTCAGAGAATGAATTGTTGATGAGAGTAAGCCACTTAGGCGTTGGCTCTTCAAGAGCTGTCGCGCCACTATTTTTTTTGTTTTTTTTTTTTTGGTGAAAAGGTTCACCGTGCGCGCCGCCGCGGCTTCGAGAGAAAACAACAATACTTATACGAAACATGAGCTAGTCGAAATGAGCAGCGCCGTGCCGAGGTTCGGTCCCTAGTAAAATTTGAAATGCCACTATTATTCCGCGTGCCGTTATTATTGCCGTTATTGAAATACCACTTTTATCCAGCGGGTGTGAGTGGGAAAACTGCCATACTAATCGTATATAATACGACGATACGACAATGTTTGTTTTATCGGCATTCCTCGGGGAACAAGTACATATTGGCAAATCTGTTTATCCAATACAATACTGCCATACCCTCAAGCGCTGCTGTTGAACATCTCTTCTACACGGGCAAGGACATACTTCAGGCGAAAAGAGCCTCGCTTTCCGACGAGAATTTCAACATGCTGATGTTCATGAAGGGGAACAATCACAATCATATACATGACTGAATAAATTGTTGTTTTAACACTTAAACTCTTATAAAATATAGTTTACCATATTAAAAAAAAAAATTACTTGTCTATTCTTGTTTCCAACTTCCAATTTTTATTAGAAAATTAAATTTTTATGGCGTGTTAACGGATTAACGATTAACGTTAACTTGCGTAATATTTCTAAAATTTAACGTTTTAACTGTTAACGAAGTTAACTTTTTGATTAACGGTGCCCAGCTATGGTCATTGGTAAGGAATTGTCAAGCTGACGATTTTCAGTTTTCAACTTGCGACTAAATTTTTATGAATTTCTGTGCCACACCCTTCTTCTGCAAGTTCTTCTATCTATCCCGTTGGTTGACCTACGTTTTGCATCCAAAGCCTTCGGCCGTCCTTGTCTCTTCCATCTCCTATCTCCTACCATGCAATGAACCGCAAAGGATTTTGGCCGATTCCTCTTCGTTCATACGAACAAGGTGCCCAGCCCACTGAACTCTAGGTACTAAGGCTAATTTTTGCCATTAAGTCCGATTCGCGGTAGATTTTTGATATAGCTCGTGATTATATTGTCTCTGGAATCGTCCTTATACACAGACGGGACCAACTATTCTCCGTAAGACTTTTCTCTTCAACGCTAGTTAGAAATCAGAATGCCTTTAGCTAGCACTCAAGTTTTGAATTTATCAGGGTATAACGGTATGACTTTTGTGGATATCAAGAGGCTTGAAAGACTGAAGTTGGGGCTTAGCAACCGTCCCCGTATTTCTTCTTGCATACTGTAATCGGCTGCTACCGCTTACATAAAGTAATTAAGGGATTGCACTACTTTGTATCCGTTCTACCTTAATAATTGTTTTTCTCCTGCCAACGTTTTCTGCAGATGGACCAATCATATAAGTACTTGGTTTTTCCTAGGTTTTCAGCAGCGTGCTCGATCTTGATAAATGAGGTTCGTACACTTGTACAGCCATTCGTTTCCGTCTAAAAATGACAATGTCGTCTTCATTCGCCAAAAATCCTTTTTGTAGACGTTCCAGAGTCATATGGATTGCTTGCCTTAACGCAAGAGACTTAAGCAGATCGACATCTGGTACCTTTTTCGATTCAAACAGCCATGAATAAGGCCACCTATCAAAAAGAGAAATTTTAGGAGACACCAAATGCTGAGAATCGAAATAACTCTTCGTTCAAATAATTCCATTACGCACTAAGCGTTTTTTTTTTTGAATAAAATTAACTCAAATAGATATTAAAGTTTCTAAAATAGTGCTCAATCCCGCAAAAAAAGAGTTCTTAATAATGCTTTTCCCAAAAGGTAGTCAAGAAAAAATATGCATCTTATGACATGCGGTCATTTGTTTTGCATGCTTTCAGGTTGCATTGAATGACAGATTGAAGAAGGGGCAGGCCAGTTCATCTCCTTGTCTATTAAAAATGTTGACGGGCCTTGATAGCCCTGATACTTTTTATGGCTTTAAAGGTTGGCCATGGTCAGCCTACATAATCTCTTTAATTTATTAACGATATCTAATTCACTTATGGCTTAGTAAATTTCAACCTTGGCTACAGCATAGCTAGGTCGTTAAAGGTCTATAAAAAGATGGTATGTTAAACTCTAGACATTTTTCCATCGAAAACCATACGATAAAAGAGGAAAAATCTAACATAATTTACTCAACAATGTTAGTTTAAGTTTCTGTGAAAAAAAAAAATCTAGAAACCTCCATCTTCTCTCTTCTTTTGGGGGTTTAACGCGTTAAGCAACATTACATCAAATATTTCTCAGCCCCAGAAAGTACTCACCTTATTGGCTTCAAGAAGCATTTTTCAACTAAATTCTATGTTTATTCAGCTTTTTCCTGTAATTTTTATAATTCACAGAAACTCACCAACAAAAAATTGGAGAACCTTAAATTTAGAATAAATCTATGAAGACTTTATTAGAACGTGTTCAAACAATTCAAGCTCATACTCAACATTTTCTATGGTATTCGGTTTGATTACTTTCAAAAATATACAGAAGCCTCTGCCATCAGAATTTCGAACAAAGCAATTTACTGGAATTTGGAGTACGAGATTATGTTGTAAGAGGAAAAGAAAGGACGACAACAAGGATGAACGTCCATTCAAAAATTCTGTTTGTTTTTTTTTTTTTTTTGTTGCTTCATCGTTGTCGAACAATGTGCCTATATCCTTGATTTATTGATTTTCAACTTGGTAAGAAGTGGTGTGTTGTTTTTCTATCGGTTGGTGAGACGAAGCACGTTTGTTAAATTTTGAAGAATTTTGTTTGAACTTTAAGGGCATAGCGATGGCTTGGGGAAGGGTTTTTCGGTATAATATTGAGGCTGAAAGTTTGTTTAAGATTTAACAAATGGAAGGTGTATCCACCTGGCTGTCAGTTTAGTATGAAAGAAAGACATGTTAATAATACTTTATTCTTTGAAAACATAGAACTTACAACATGCTTTAGAGGTTTGACACAAGCAGGTACCTGGTATCTCCTTCATTTCTCCATTCAACAATTTTTCCCAAGAGTCAAGAAGTAGATATAAAATTATTTTTTAGATATTGTAAAACATTTAAAAATCAATTATTCTTTTTTTGTTGACACACTTAAGTGCCTCGAACATCAATAACCTACGTCTATGTTCATGAATCTATCCATGTGTTTAATGATAAACAATAAATAAATTTATTGGAAAAAAAGGAGTGCCACATCTTGAGCCATGAACATCCTAATGACATTGGATACGATACCTAAATTATTGACATAAATTTGACGACAGTAAATAAAAACTTTCCAAACGAGACTTTGATAAATCGATTTCTTCAGGATATAAGAGTCGTCTCTTATAGCAGCATCACATCGGGGCAAAAAAAAGCAGTATGACATTCTCATTTTCGATTTAAGAATATACACCTACTCGCAGGGAGTTGAAGGGTGAGAGTATACGCTTGATAAAACATGAATTTATGTACAAGCAGATAACAAAAAAAAAAAAAGTTGTAATACACTTTTCAGGTATACACGAGGAAACTATTTATTTTGCTTTTTGGATTTTTAAATTAATTTTGTTTGTCAGTTCTTCAAAATTTGCAAAGAACATAATTTTTTGAAAGCACTTTTGACCAAAAACTGATGATTTTAAAAGCAGAGAATAGTTTTGCCCACACAAACGAAACGGAGATTCCCTCACAAAATGCCCGCTCCTCCTTTTCAAAAGAAATGACCTTTCCATATGAATTATTATGTGTACTTGGCAAATACGAAAAAAGCACAACTTTTTTTGGGGTGTTGGTTGGTATAATAAATATTCGAAATGGGGCTTATGTGGTTTTTTTTATGATTTATTTTTTGTTCGCTCATTTTATGTATGACCTCGGGTTTTCCCTCTTTTGGTTATATGATTTTTGTTTGATACCCAAAACGCACACACGAAAGATGTTTTTGTCTTTCTTGAAAACATAAATTTGTGTTGGTCAAGAGAATTGTAAGGTTTTTGCGTCATTTTATCGTTATGGAAAATCAAAAACCATCACACATATTTATGTTTTGCTGACTGAGTCTTAAATGCAATACGAAAATGTAAGAGAAGTGACTTAAACAGCATTTAATTTATGTAAAGGATCACAAATCGGATAGACTATAGGCAAATAGGGAAAAACTGTGTGTGAAGCGTATTTAAGTTGGTATGTTCATTCAAAAGTGTTTTAAAGTAAAATTGAAAGCGGTCCATCTACGTATATGTGTTTTTTATGGTATTTTAATGTACCTAAGTGTATGTTAATTGCACTTCGCATTCGAATACGGTTTATTAATTTTTTTTTTTACCAGCGCGTTTTTGAATCGGTCATCTTACCAGTCATTTTCAATTTGGTATTAAAACAACTGGAAAAATCGACTGTGGATCGAAAAATTGAATTTTTGAATGAAGTTTGTTGTGCTATCCAAATGAAAAAAAGGAGCTCTTTCAACTGTTTCGGAATTGATCTTCAAAGGTAAAAAAAAGGAAATTCGTGATGTAAAACTCAGAAAATTCCTGGAAATCGACATAGATTTCTTTCTTTCGTTTTGAATGAAAAAAATAAAATGTTCTTGAAGGAAAATTGGGAAACAAATTCTGTACAACATTTTTGTTTATTAACTTTCCAACAAAATATAGACATTGCACTGTGTAAAGCTGGATAATTGGTTGTTTAGCTTGAAAAACTTCTACTTCTTTATTTATTTATTTGTTATTTATTTATTTATTACTAGTTATTTATTTATTTATTTATTTATTTATTTATTTATTTATTTATTTACTTATTTGTTTATTTATTTATTTGTTAATTTATTTACTTACTTGTTTATTTGTTGATTTATTTATTTATTTACTTATTTGTTTATTTATTTATTTTTTTAATTTATTTACTAACTTGTTTATTTATTTATTTATATACTTTTTTGTTTATTTACTTATTCGTCACATTTTTATTATTTATGTTCAAAACCAAATTATTAATTTATTATTTACTTTTACATTTTTAAAACAATGTTAATTTTTTATCTTATGATCAATATTTTATTATTTATTTATTCATTTTTATTATTATTGTTAATTTTTTTTTTCTATTCGCATGAAGGTTTTTCCAATCGTGTTTTCCATCAAGACATAATTTTTCATTACTTATTCATTGAAAAATAAAATTACAGTAGAAAGAAAAATGTAATGTTTTTCAAATCTCTGAATGTAAAACGTGCGGCCACAGGCTTATTATAAAATATTTAAGCGAAATAAAATATATCTATCTGTTTAGGTTAAGAATGATTTTGTGTAGATTTGTTATGTGAAATTATTAGTAAGTGTAATTGTGTAATTTAATTGTTAGTATGATACTTTTACCAATTCTGTGTAATTATGTGTGTGTGTGGTGTGTGCCTTTTCTCTGTGTGTTTTGTGGTTGTTTCATAAAACAAAAAGGTTTATTTTTAACCACGTAATAAAAATATATTAATTTATTAACAATATATGTGTAATGATTTTGTAACAATGATTCGTATGATTTGTGTGATTTTGTGTGATTTTATGATTTTGATTTGTACAATGTGAATGTCTGATTTAGTTTTACAACCGATCTCGTTGACGTCTACTTGTGGAATGAATCTAGCTTAAGCAATTCAATTACATTACAATAAGACAAGCTTAGTTTTTACTCAAAAGCAAGAAAGCGACAGAAAAGAGAATGTGCAAAAAACCAGTATTATGTTTGATTGCAACATTGCAAGTCAACGCAAGATATGCAAACATGTATACAGATTATGAGAACATAATTATAATATTAATTGAGAGCAATTATTAGTTTTTATATTGAAATGCTAAATATGAATAGGGTATGGCGTGCGCTGTTTGTTATTCTTAAACACTATCTATATCTATCTAGCTTGAAAAACCTCATATCCTTGACATTGGAAATGTTGCTAATACTTTAACGGATTATTGTACAGTAAAAATTTTGTTTGTTTTAAAAAATGTTAGAAATTTACGTTTGTGGCACTGAACTAACATGTTAAGAAATATAAATGAAAAAAAAAATTACTCATACGCCTCAGTGTACCTACAAAAGAATAATATTTTACCAATGCCGCACCGTCCAACAAGCCTGAGTAAGGCAAATTAATTATATATACTTAATATTATCGTTTAAAATGATGTCCTTAATTTTTAGAAATTGTTTTTTATTTTTTTTATAGAACAAATACAAAAATTGCTCTGAAATTTTTATTTCGTATTGGCCCATCCTACAAGCGTTATTTGGTCAGACAAAAATAAAGTTTTGATTTCTGAATCTTCAATTTCTTCTTTATTGTTTTGGAAAAAATGTGCTCCTTTTACATTGAAGTGTCGTTTGAATGATTAAAACATATGGCGTTTACTCGTCGTTTAAGTTTATCGGTTGAATTAAATCCCACACGTAAGGTTTAAAAAACCGTAAGGTTTTTTTTCTTAACACTTAAAAAGACACTTAACTAAAACTGTTATTTAAAAACATTGATTTGCTTGTGTCTAAAAAGAAAATAAAACGAATACAGTCGAAACTAAAAACATACATATGCTAGCTAAAAATTAGCTGCCATAAGTAGCTTTCAACAGAGTTAGAACCTCTGTTACAAAATTTTGGATGAATTTGAAAAAAAAGTGGAGCAAATGCAAAATTTTCGGAGTAGATTTGAAACAAGAAGAAGATATTTACTTTTCAGGGAAATTTCTTTAATAAGAGACTATTTAGCTATGCATATTCCTCTTTATATGACTTCTTTTGCAAAATGCAAGCTGCTGAGCTGAACAATACTCATACGACCCTGGTCCCATCATCTTTCGCAGTGCTGTCACAATTGCTTTTGTTCTATTTTTCCCAAAGCTTTATACTTCTTTCTTATCAGAGAAATAACTGCGAAGTGTGTGTCTTTTAAAGAAACAAATTGCTTATAACCGTCGTAAGTAGTCGGATTTTTGACGTAATCCCAATAGTCGTAAGAAATGCAACTTACAATGAACTTTGCTTTATTATTTTTTTCATTGAATTTTTCTTAAATAGTAGCGTCTTCCTCTTCACTTTCTGGAGCTGAAATGTTCACAGCTCCCAAAATATTGACCGATTCCAAAACATTTTGACTCTAAAACTCCAGTTCTTGTAGTTCTACCCTAATTCCATCAGTAAATTCATGTCGTTGCCAATATGGATAAGCGATCGGTATGATAGCTCTTCATTGTTCAATTAAAGGGAAACAACATCTTGATTTGATTAATATGCTGTTTTTGTTTATATTGTTTTTCTCTGGTATTTACTGTAGGTACCTACATATTAGCAGATCAAAACGTTGAATAATAGTACGTTTAGTATAATACTACGTTTCCATCTAAGCAAAATCCGAGAAAAACCGAGATTTATTCTAAATCTACTTCGTTAAATCTCGTGATTAGTGCAGTGGAAGAAAGCATATTAAATTTTCTTTAAAGAAACGGAACGGAAAGCTTAAAAGGTATACATTATTATAATAGGTAGTTTAGGTAAACAAAATTTGCTTTGTGGACAAAGTGGAGTAAATCTCGGAAAATTGGAGCGTCGGAGTAGATTTTAATTTTAACTTGAAAATGGAGCAAGGTTCGAACGCTTATTTCATGCTTTTAGAATACAACTTTGCAAATTATTTGTTAGTTTTTCATCTTTCGTTTCTGTCATGTAGCTATTTTTATTTTACTACAAAAGTGTTCTTTTACTTTTTCGTAACTTTGACTTTGTGAGACAATTTATTCCCAATCCTGCAAATTTTAGAGTGTACTTGAAGTTACTTGGTCGTTCGTTCGTTGGTCGAATTGTTCTTCTCCATGTGAAAATTCTTTAAATTGATTTTTTGGTGAATTTAATTTAGTATTACCTTGCTTCAATTCTGGCCTTTCAGCGTCACATTATATTTTATTTTTACCGTAGTCGTAACCATAAAAAGTCTTACACTTTTTCTTATTTCTCAAACAGAGATTTGTTGCACTAACATATTTTGTTAGTTTTAGACAGTTTAACTCAGCACGATTGCTCGGGAAAAAAATCTTATCTCTTTTATGGTAGTCTGCTCCTTTTTAGTCATATAAAGTTATGAAAAATTGGTACTTTCTTTTGATTTATAAAGCAGCCTTTAATATTCTGAAAACACAAATTTTATATTATTCCATTACATTGAATCATGGAGAACGAAGCAAATTAATTCTTCGTTCAATTTGTTCCAAGCAGTCTCTAGTTTGTGAAGTTCAGTTGTTTCCAATTTTTAATTTCAAAGTAACTGTTTTTATTGAAAAACAAACAAAAATTTAAAGTGGCTTGGAGTAGTCAAATTGAAGGGTTTTTGAGCCATTTTTAAAATAAGAAAACATTTTTTTTTAATTCGATGCATTCTCCTGGAAAAATTAAGAATATTTAAGGTTAATGTTTCTTAACCCCGCCGACGATATCTTATAAAATTATTTTAGTTTGATTCCTTTCGAAGTTTTCTCTTGAAACACAATCTTTGTATATAGTAAAAATGTTATGTTGGTTTGTGTACGCTCGAAGAACTCAAAAACTTCTGCACCGATTGAGCTGAAATTTTAGCGTGGTATAAAATCCGCATCAAGGATTGTTTTTATCTATTTTTTGCATCAGTCACTAATCACAAACAGTACCAATGTTAAAAATAATGCTCTTTCCACTACAACAAAATTAAAACAAAACTGGTCAAATTACAAACACTCAATTTCAATTTAAATTGTCAAACATATTTTTTTCATTGTGAGAACAAATACGTGTGTCAAGTCAGCAAGAAAATACTTATCTACTGTATATGTATATTTAACCCTGCTACCCGTACTTTGTTAAATAAAACTGTAAGTTATCTGGGGTTCTTTGAAATCGAAGTTGTCGGTGTAGTCGTAACCGACTTTAATGGAGCAGCGTGACGCGTGAGTTCTCCATTGTCATTCTGCTCAGACGAATGAGGATCAGGCAAACAGTCCTGAAATTCCATTCATCGGGCATGCTCTCTTCCGACCATATTCTGCAGATGAGTTTGTGCATGCACCTTTCCAAGTCATCACCGGCTGCTTTGAAGAGTTCGGCAGTGATGCCGTCAGCTTCCACTGTTTTGGGTTCGATTCATCATTACTTCATTCATTTTTGCTTCAGTCACATATCCGCGGTCGCGGTGATAAACGATAGACAAAATTTATACTTTTCAAATCACAACAGCAAAATATATCACACCGACGCAGGTTTGAAAATTTCGTCAAATATCTTTATTTTCATCAAAAAAAAAATAAAGTCAGATTTTGGTTTTGAGATAGGCGTGTGAAGCGGGTAGTGGAGTAGTGGGGAAGTGGGTAGCTGGTAGCGGGAGTGAGTAGCAGGTAGGGTAGCGGGGTGACAGGACGCGGGAGTATGTAGAGGGTAACGGGGTAGTGGTTAGCTTGTAGGGTTGGGTAGCGAGTAACGGGGTACCGGGGTAGCGGGTAACGGATAGCAGTTTAGGTCTTTTATTTATCGATTGAGGCAGAACGATGATGGAATTACATATAAGTCTATAAGTTTAAACTCACTTGATCTGCCATTGATACCACCACACATATTCAAATTGAATAACGTAATGGAAGCATCGATTTTAACGGGGCCACTGCAAAACGTGGCAGGGTACAGCTAGTATTTGTATAAAAGCTCATATTGTATTCAAAGTTGATTTTGGTACTTGAAAACATTAGCTAAAATGATTGAACAACCCTTATACATGTCTCACTCAAATTTCAACAAAACCAAAAAAAATAAAAAAAAATAAACATGTAAGTTCATTGTTTTGAGTTAATGTTTGCCGCTGTAAAATAACACAATTGCTATTTTGAAAACAAATTTTCATTTCAAAAACTTAATTCTCTTTACTTTTAAAAGCCCCTGAGCACTTTATTCAGAGTGTTTAAAAGCCAACATTTGCCCAAATCTTATAAATTTCAATGAAAAGTATATTTTGGAAAGTTATTCAGTGTGAGTGTGAACATTTCGCCCGTCAAAATATCTAAAGGGAGATTAAGTATAAAGTTCAAAACTTTATTCATGATTCTAATGAAATGAAACGACTATAAAGTATGTAAAGTATATCACCCCCTTGACACTAAATTCGCACAATTTAAACTTTGCCATTTTCGTAACGAAAAAAATACGACTTTTCTACACGAGGCACACACCTACTCAGTTTGCAAAAAAGGGGAAAAGAAAAAGAAAACATCAGGTAAAAGTAATTTTTCTTTGAAACTTTTGCCAACTGACAGTAATGCGTTAGTTCATGGCTAGAGTGAGTGAGGGATTTTGTCGAAAAACTATTTTTCAAATGAAAATAACGAAAATCGTCAAGGGAATGTGTGTGGAAAATTGCGTGCAATTATGCTGAAAAAGTAACACTCGCTCACACACATAAACTCGGTTTATGTGTTGATGGGGTTGTATAAGATAACAACTGGTGATTGTGGGAGGGTGTTATACAAATTTCGTTTTAAACGGTTACTGCTTAGCAATAATACATAGTTGGTATGTGTACCTATGTATTTTTTTATGAGCCCCGGGAAGTTCTGTTCCACTTTTTTTTCACACAAGATTCCCTTTTCCTACAGAGTATGAAGCAAGAAACAATTTTTATTTATTACTAGCAGTTGCCCGCGACTTCGTCCGCCTCTCCCTCGTCCACCGGCCAGAGTATCATCTCGACTTGTGCATCATGCGCGCGTGGGAATTTTGTTCAGAAGTTATTGTAAAATTGCATTGCAGTCAACTCTCCCTAGGTCGTAATTCTCTTGAACTTGAAAAATTTGAGCATTTTTTATGATTCCCTTCAGTTGTTCATCTTAAAGCATTCCCTTGGGTGAACTCTCCCTAATTCTAATATCTCTCTTACTTCTGCATCGTTTTTTTTCGTTAAGTAAATTTTTTTTTCTTTAAACTGAGCATATTTTTTAGTTAAGAAGTACATAAAATGATATGGTTTAAACACAATAATCTGCACAAATAGTGCAATCAATCACATTCACAAATCAATTGAACTCTCAAAATTCTAATTTGAGCAGTTATTAGGCCAGTTCCACCTAACAACATCTCACTGAGATCTCAATGTCACCTTGACTGAGGCAAAATCATTTGGTGCCTTGGTGGAACATAATTCTCAGTTATCATTGAGATTTAATGGTTACCTTACTAATTGTTGCTGCACATATGTCAGCCACGTCAAATAGCTGAGTGAGAAATCGAATCCAAAATAATTTCATCTCAGAGATCTCAGAAAAAAATCTCAGTTCTCACATTTCCACAGATTCTTCGCTGCTATTGGTCACAGCTTAATGTTAAGTAGCCTAAAGTCTAAGTCGATTAAGGCACCATCCAACACAAAAAGAATTATACCATTCGAACCAGTAGTTCCTGAGATTACCGCGTTCAAACAAACAAACTTCAGCTTTATATATTAGTGTAGCCGTTTTTTCCACATTTTACACAAATTCTTCGCTCCTATTGGTCGCAGCTAAATTTTATATAGCTTCAAGCCTTCCTTGATAAATGGACCATTCAACATTTTAAAAAATTGTTCAATTTCATAAAGCAGTTCTTGAGATAAGCGCGTTAAAACGCAGAAAAATGTATATTTTTTTGCCGTTTTTTCCATATTTTCCACAGATTCTTCGCTGCTTTTGGTCACAGCTTAATGTTAAATAGCCTCAAGTCTTCCTCAATTAATGGACCATCCAACACAAATAGAATTATACCATTCGAACCAGTAGTTCCTAAGATAAGTGCGTTAAAACGCAGAAAAATGTATATTTTTTGCCGTTTTTTCCCCATTTTAAACAGATTCTTCGCTGCTATTGGTCACAGCTTAATGTTAAGTAGCCTAAAGTCTAAGTCAATTAAGGCACCATCCAACACAAAAAGAATTATACCATTCGAACCCGTAGTTCCTGAGATTACCGCGTTCAAACAAACAAACTCTTCAGCTTTATATATTAGTGTAGATGAATTTTCGAAATGTGCAGGTATTTTTGTAGTCTACAGAGCAGCAGTGTGTCTACTTGGCTGATAAATCATTCGATTGTATGACCACTCTTTTGTAGGACATTTATTTACGACTGTCGTAATCCCCAAAAATTCTTCCCTCTAAAAATATACAAACATGTGTGTGCATTAGGTATAATTATTTATTTTCCAAACACATGAAAATAATAATTGCATTAAATGATTTTACCTAATTGAAAACCGTTGCTAATTAGGTTAAATCCCAATAGAAACGGGGCTGCGCGGCTACAGTCATTAATCATACTTGCTACATAGGTAACGAATAAATTCGTTTAGCGAACTAAAAGAGGGAGAGAGAGTACAATAAGGCCTGCAAAACATATTGCAAAATGTCCTTTTAGGCTTTGAAGCATATTTATATCTATTTGGCTGTCGCTGTAGTAGGTATAAAGCTATACAAAAGGTTATATACATTTTCTGCGCCACCCTTTGCGCAATCATTAATACTCATTTGTTCCATTTCGTTAATTGATGACGACAACTCATGGCTTGGAATAAATTGGGTCAGGGATGTTGTATATATGGCTTTATGGCACCATGGGAAATATGGAGTTTATTAATAACTCTTTTTTTGGCGGGGAATATCATTTAATTGATTGAATTGTTTGGAATATCGACGGCTTATGCGAATTTTTTATGTCCCCAGTCGGAGTATAAAATAATGGCCTTAAGCTTTCAGTGAATATAAACAAAACGCTGATGTTGGAATCTTTGAAGCACTACCAATCCGGAAATGATTGAACCACTTTATGCCAGTACTTTGCGCTATTTCTAAGTCAGAACCACTCTGAACTCTGTGAGTAAAAATAAAAAATGATTAGAAATCTACTCCCCGTTGAAATGGCTCAAAGAGGCCATGTATAAAACTCTGGGATCTTCAAAGAAACAACACTTAACAACTGAAAATTCTCAGTAAGTACAACATTTTGAAGTAAACTTTAGCATGTTAACTCAATACTTCACGGATATAATTTGACTTTTTCCTGTGAAACAGAAAATAACAATTTTCCATAACAGCTCAGCTTATAGTCATCTTCTGGTTTCTGGGAAAATGTTAATCTTACTTCTTTTGAAAAACAAAAATTTAATTGGAATACAGGAAGTGAACAACTGTATGTCAATCTACAAGGATAATTTAAAAACTCAATATGTCGAACATAATGCACAACTGAACATTTTCAAAAACATTCCTAATTACATTTAATAGAGCTCTTGTCTGCATTTTAACTCAAGGAAGACAGCTGAGCCGTGATAAAAAAAGTAAACTTTGAGTAACCATTCATACATCAGTTTATTATACGTTTTATGCTCCTTCAACGGGCATTAACTTCTTTTTTCGAAATGAGAACTTAAAGAACTTGCAAACCAAAAAACAAAACATAACAGCACTGAAATAGAAGAACTTCTTAAATACGTTTCTAATTCTAAAACCCCAGTGTTTCTAGAAGAAACCCTTTTCATAAAAATATAAAAGAGGGATGAAATGAATGCCGCTATAAGCTGCATTCAAACCCAAGCAAAAACAAAACAAAAATAGTCCAAACTCCAGCTGCAGTTCCCCCATGTATCAAAGATTTTGCCTTCCTTAGAAACAAAAGTGCATCATACATGAATAGTTTTTTGTATATTTCTTGCGCTCCAATTTGAAGACACACATCAGCTGGGTAGAAGGTTCCTGGTGAGAGCGAGCGATGCTAGTGTACTTTATGACCCCAAGAGGAAATTCGTCAACGTTGAGATTTCTGGCAAATTTTATATGAGACTCTTAAGTGCAGGATAGGAAAGGGAATCATAATAATCATCGTTACAAGTGAATTGCTTTTTTTCTTCTTATGTTTAGGGATGAAGCAGGTTTTGACTTTTCCTGGGATTTATTAAAAAAACAACAAGAACTTGTTCACAAATCAAAACAAAACTTTAAACCAGAAATAGGTCACCCTTAAAATTGTAAGGCAAATATTTTCTTGTTTATCATAAAATTTTATGAAAACAAAATAACAAAACGCTTTTAAAACGTCGCACAGTAGACTGGGTTTATGGTATCCCAAAAAATAATATTCTCAATTCGGTTGCGAATATTTTTGTATGAGTGGGAAACAATGGGATGAGAAATTTAAGTTTATTATGACTGAATGAAAATACTTTGCTGGACATTTTGCAACAAAAAACAAGAACTGGATTGAGTTGGTGGAATGCGATGGGGACGTTGATCAAAAGCGTAATTATCATTTTCAACGAAGCAAAATGAGAACAATTTTTTTTTTGTAGAATTTTGTGTTAAAAATATATTTATTGACTCTTCCTTTGGTCAATAATTTTTATTATTGAGATGTCATTCGCGAAATTTGAGCAGTTTTCATTCTAAATCACAAATAATTCGTCGCAACTTCGTTATTTGTAACATGGTTTGATTGATTTTAAATTTGGAAATATGAGAGTGGGTTTTTCGTTTTTATATTTAAAATCAAAATCAATGGTAGCATAAATAAAAATATAAAAATATGTTTTTCAAGAACCCCTCCTACAATTATTTAAAGACTTTCTTGTAATTATTTGTAACTAGAAATGATTCTCCTTAAATAAAAATAAAAATCAACCGGGAATGGCAATTTTACGAAAAATTTAAAAATCAATGGCTTTGTCCACAAAGCTGTTATAAAGGTACTTTTCTGCAAAGCCAAAGACTCCTTTTTCATGTTGTTTCTTACTTGCGACATATAGAATATATGGCAAGTATTGAAATTGTAAGAAAAAGTTGAGATTTTGATGAAATATGACATGATGATGATAGAGAAGTTGAAAAAAGTGCGTCCGGCGATTCCGTCCGTCAATATGTCTGTTAACGCTCCTACAACCTTAACAACTGGTCCGATTGACTTCAAACTTGAAATATAAAGGTTTGAGTGAATTCGCTTGGTATGTTTTTTTAAAGATCAAAACTTAGGGAAGGTATAAATTTTTCAGCCAAAACCAAAAGTTTCCACGTTAATTTATTTTCGGGCCACTGAAATATTTCATATAAAAAAAGAATTTTTGTATTCCTCCAAAACGGTAGCTTTCATAGAACAGTTATCTGTTGTAAGATTTTCTTGAAAAATAAAAGTCCGATCAGCGTATTTTTTTTTTGAAAACACGTATTGCCCAAATAATATTTTGTTTTCAAAAAGTTTCAAATTTTTTTTTGGATTCTTAAAAACTATTTTTAAACTTTTTTTTTGAATTCTGAATCTCAAATGTCCTTGAATAACTACATACCCACATTAACTTTAAGACATTTTTGAAAAATTGTATATATGAAAAATTAATTTAAAAAAAATCGTTCCAAGGAATTTTCTAAAAACAATTTGAAAAATCAACAATTTCTTAAGAATTTATATTCCTACTCGTTGATTTACGAATGATTTAGTTCAACACACGAATAAATTGGTAAAATGTATCCATAATTTTGTTTTACGAATATATTATTACATAAAACGAATAATTATTGAATAAATGTACTCGTATGTTAAATCATTCATATGTATAAATAAACTAGCAGTTGCCCGCGACTTCGTCCGCCTCTCCCTCGTCCACCGGCTAGAGTATCATCTCGACTTGTGCATCATGCGCGCGTGGGAATTTTGTTCGGAAGTTATTGTAAAATTGCATTGCAGTCAACTCTCCCTAGGTCGTAATTCTCTTGAACTTGAAAAATTTGAGCATTTTTTATGATTCCCTTCAGTTGTTCATACTTAAAGCATTCCCTTGGGTGAACTCTCCCTAATTCTAATATCTCTCTTACTTCTGCATCGTTTTTTTCGTTAAGTAGGTAAATTTTTTTCTCTTTAAACATAATTCTCAGTTATCATTGAGATTTAATGGTAACCTTACTAATTGTTGCTGCACATATGTCAGCCACGTCAAAATAGCTGAGTGAGAAATCGAATCCAAAATAATTTCATCTCAGAGATCTCAGAAAAAAATCTCAGTTCTCACATTTCCACAGATTCTTCGCTGCTATTGGTCGCAGCTTAATTTTAAGTAGAATAAAGCCTAAAGCAGTTGCCCGTAGCTTAGTTGGTAAGTGCGTTGGCTGCTAAGCAGAACGTCGTTGGTTCGAGTCCTACTCAGGCCAAGTTTTTATTTCATCTTTCACGGGTACTGCCTCTTGCGAAGACCTGACAAATCTTCCAAGAGTATCAATCTATAATGAAAAAATGCTTCTCAACTTTGCCGTTCGGAATCGGCGTTAAATTGTAGGTCCCCTCAATTCTTCACACGCACTCAGAGAATTGTTGATTAGAGTAAGCCACTTAGGCGTTGGCTCTTCAAGAGCTGTCGCGCCACTCTATTTATTTATTTTATTTTAAAGCCTTCATCGATTTATGGACTATCCAACACAAAAAGAATTATACCATTCGAACCAGTACTTCCTGAGATAAGTGCGTTAAAACGCAGAAAAATGTATATTTTTTGCCGTTTTTTCCCCATTTTAAACAGATTCTTCGCTGCTTTTGGTCACAGCTTAATGTTAAGTAGCCTAATGTCTAAGTCGATTAAGGCACCATCCAACACAAAAAGAATTATACCATTCGAACCAGTAGTTCCTGAGATTACCGCGTTCAAACAAACAAACTCTTCAGCTTTATATATTAGTGTAGATGAAGATAAATAAATAAATAAATAAATAAATATGTACTCTTATGACAGAAAAGCTTCGCACAATGCACGAATATCTTTCCAGTTTATCTCTAGAAATAGCTTTGCACAGTTCATCTCTGTAGATGCTGTCATACGCGACCATAAAATCGATGAAAGGGTGGTGGGTATAGATTTGGAATTCATAGGTTTTTTCTATGATCTGTAGCAAGGTGGAAATTTGTTCGATGGTCGACTTTGCTGATATGAAGCCACATTAAGAACCAATCAGATTGTTGTTGATTGAGAGGCTTCAGACGCTCACATATTACGGTAGAGAAAGAGGATCTTGTAGGCGATGTTTAGTAGGCTGATTCATCTGTATAGTTGGCGCAGTTAAGAGGATCTCCCTTCTTCAGGATCGGACAAACAATGCTTAGGTTCCGTTCATCGGACATGCATTTTTCCGACCAAAACTTGCAGATGATTCGGTGCATGGTCCTATCTAGATCGTCGCCTGCTGCTTTGAACAGCTCGGCAGCTAGGCCATCTGCTTCAGCGACTTATTGTTGGATTTCAGCCGTGATATTGCCGTTTTCACTTCTTCTAAGCCGGGTTCACGTAATGTTGGCTCTCATCGTGTCCGATGAATGGTTCCTGCCTGAAGATGGGATTTTGGACAGAAGTGATCTTTCCAAATCTCCAGCATCCCTTGTTTATCTCTGCACTGATCGGTTTTTGCTCGATTACCTTGAGCCAGCTGTTTTACCTTCCGATAAAATCTCCGAAATTAATTTTTGCTGTTGGCTCTCTCAACATCTTCGATCTGACACATCTTTTGCTCCGGCTTTCCTCTCTCCTCTTTTGCTTGTAGAGCAGAGCTTTTGTCTTTCAATGCAGCACAGCTTTGAATGCCTGCTGCTTGGCTGCATGGGCCTGCCTGCATTCTTCGGCAAACCATTGGTTTCGCTTTCGTGGCTATGTGAAACCTAGCACATTAGAGGCGGCATCTCTAACTGCTTTCTGATAATGTTGCCACTGGTCTTTGATACTTGATGTTAGCGGCATAGGGCTCTTAAGAAGAGGTTACTTGACACCGGATCATACAAGGATCTGGCAATCTCTTGCAATTCTAGCCGTCCGACGTCGAATTTTCTTGCACCATTTCCTTTTTTTGGCCATTGTCGGGATATTGCTACGACGACGACGAGGTAGTGGTCTGAGTCGGTGTTGGCTCCTCGGAAAGTTTGAAAGTTCTTTCGCATTGTGATTAATCTGGTTGACGGTTGGTTGATCAGGAGATCTCCATGTTCCCTTATGGATGTCGACTGTTCCACCAAAGATGTCCTCGCGATTTCCCAGCTTTGCGTTAAAATCACCGAAATGTCATAGCAAGGACATTAATTATACGTTTTGTCGAGGAGCTTGTAGAACTCGTCTTTGGTGTTGTCTTTTTGTCTTCTGTCGGGGCATGCGCACATATTAGGCTAATGTTGCCAAATTTAACCTTGATTCTGATTGTCGTGATGTGTTCGCTTACACATTTGAAGCTCAAGACTTTTTGCCTTGAAACATTTGCTTGGGTTGTCATCAGTGTGTCCGTCCGTTTCCGAGGCCTGTTGTTGCTGCGCAACTATGTAGTCGGGAAGTCACCCCGACGGACGTACAACCCCTAACCTGGAGTACAAAGCTTTTGATGTTGTGTCTCCAAGCGCAAGAGCCGAAAAAACCGCTTATTTTATCGAAGTAGCCCGTAAAGATGTTCACCAAGTAGTTTGGCCCAACTAGAACTGAAGACGCCACCGTTGATTCAAACAAAAAAATTCTTTCGCTGCCGTCGCGTCGCTCGTTGGGAGTGCCTTGGTGGGACCACTCCTTCGTTGGAGGGTAATTAGTAGCAACAGCCTACTCCGCTTCGACTTGTCGGCCATGGGAGCCCCTTCTGCGAAAACAAGTTTCGCGATCACATAGCTCTAAGCTCAATAATAGTAGTCAACGTAAGCCCCTCCGCCAAGTCAAGGCTTACCCCATGGAGGGTCCAGCTATTTTGCCAACATGCGTCCAATATAAAGAGAGCATTTAATCGTTTTAATTAAATCTGTTATACTTGCATATTTGCCTGCATTTATTTAAGTAATCTACATTCCATAATGTAAATTCTTATTATTTTCGTAGATCTCTCAAAAATACTTTTCGAAAATTAACGAATGAGTGAGCATAAACACGATTTATAATTGGATTTATCATTATTAATAAGTAGATACTTGAATTTAATGAAATCATGTCAGAGCTCTTTGAATAGCCTGCTCTTCATAGCACTTGTATTTTTTTTTTCACTGCGTACGGTGGGTATAAGTGGGTACGAGTGAATACTTGTTACTCACAGGAAATTTCCTTGCCCCATCCCCCTCGGCATCCGGTTAAAGGTATTATGCATTTACCGTGCGTTGACGTCGTCGTCGTCTGACTGCATGCAACGTCCCGAACAAGTCTCTTCAATTAAACTTCACACACAAAGTGTTGAGTTAGGGCGTAAAATATCCAACTGAAATTGTGTTTCAATAAACCAAAGGCTTCTTTTTTTGATTTGAGAAAAAAATTGTACAGCGAATGTGTGAAGTTACTTTTATCCAAAAATAAAGACAGACCACCCTAACATAATCTACTTTTATACAATCACCATCTTCTTTTTTTCCGTTTTTATTTTTCTATATTTGCGGTTGGGAATAATTTTTTGTTTTCCGCATTTATTGCTCAGGGCCCTTAGGTGATGTATGCGTATAATTTTTCTCATAATTTTCCATGCGAGTAAATAAGAATTTTTATAATTTCCCACTGCAATTTGCAACTGTACTTGCACTCTCGCATTTATAAGGACACGACAATTTATATATGCATCCAGGATCAGGATGTGAGATGATGAAAGAGTTCAAGTAGCACTAGTGCAAAGCAATAGCACACTTGCATTTAAAACAAAGCGTGCGGCAAATCCTTGTTTCATTCATTCAATGACGATGATGACGATGATGACGATACCAAAAGCCAGGCGATATGAGTTCTTTGGCGTTCGTGTTGCAGTGGCAATGGAGTGCAGGCGATAGCATTAATATTATGGCGAGTCTTAATGCATTGCAAGCTTTCGTCCTCGTGTCGGTCGTGTTATACATTTACAGACTTCGTGTGCAGGCCAACAGATTAATTGAATTTATTTTATTTAAACGCAATTTAAAATTGTGCACAGTAAGTGCTTATACGATGCAAAAATAAAACTTAAACGCGTCGTAAGAGGATGCACACAGACATAATAAGCCATGCATTTGCATATTTATGGTATTAATATGTATGTATTGTATACTTGAAGAAAATTATAAAATACTCCTTTACTGCTTTAATGAACAGTAAAGTAAGTGGATAAATACATTCCCTGCGTATTTTAATTAAAAATTATTGCGTGTAGATGCGTTTGACTAAAGTTTACACACTTACACTGGCATTGCTGACCGAATTAACAGCTACAAGTTCTTGAAATTCGTAGAAATTATTAAAAACGTTTAATTTTTAATTTAAAATCGTTATAACCAATAGAGGAAAGTAGCTTCCCCACATTACTTTGCTCGAACATTTTGTTTAAAGACTGAAAACAAAGAGTTTAAGTTAAATTTCCTTTCCAAGAATTTAACCATCCACAAACAGTATTTACCTTTTGTTTTCTCATTCCATGAAGCCTCTTGGATATTCGAAAATCGTAATTTTTTTATCTGAATTTATGTATATGAAGTTGATCCACTGCTATAAGTAGAACCTGTGTAACCAATGCATTCACTCAATATTGTTTTGCGGTTTATCACGTGGTCAAAAACCACTGGATCCCTTTTGTATTTGTGTATTTTGTATCAGTATTCGAATAAATTACACGTTTTATTGCTTTTGTTGATTAATATTGAAAATTCGCTATGCAAACACAAATATCCTCTGAGACCACAAGCAGAAAAAATACACTCACATTTCGAAATGAAAAAAAAATTCTTTTCGTTTTTTTTTTCATTATTTATTTTGTTTAATTAATTAAATTTCTTGCTGTTGTTTTTATTTTCAATATTTAACAAAACATGAGTCCGAAATTGATAAGGAAAGAGAGCTATATATCGGTTCCAGATGAATTACCTGCAATTAGCAATATTTATTTGTCCCGCTTGTAAAGTTAAGCATGAACCTGTAGATTTATATCCAAATCCAATATCAAAAATTCAATACAAAGATACTGAGAGTGTGTGGCTGCTAGTCTCAGTGCTAATAAATTAAAAGGGAAATGTATTTACAATAATAAACTGGCACTGGGTTGATTCAAGTATGAAAAAAGAAATTTATTTTTCAGTTCCCTTAGAAGTTTAAGTACTAATCCAATGTCTTTTCTATACAAACTTTTTCCGTGGAAATTTCTAAGACTAAACACGAGCTCGAATATATATTTTAAAGCTGTAAGATTATTGTTATTGATATTTTCTCAAACTCACACGAAGTATTATAATTCCTACTTTTACTTTGAGTAATCCTTAATACTAACATACTACGAAATACGTCAATGAGAACATGTGAAGATGAACATGTTGTCATTGTCACAAACAGATACCTAATTTATCTCTAAGCCTATATCTACGGGGTACTTATGGACTTTGAGTAGAAAGCCTTATCAAGAGGCCAACATGCTTTGACATTCGTCGGTCGTTGATGAACATTTTGCTCGTTTGAAACATTTTCGCCGAAAACTTTAATCACGAGGATATATTAATCCATTTTGCCTTTTACTTGAGGATAACATGAGATTGAAAGTCATTCCACTCGAAATAATTTTTAAGAGGTTTACGTAACATAATCTCGAGTTTTTCAATTTGAACGTATCGTGTATATCCCTGTTTTGTAGATACTGTAATCAGCATGCGAAAGAATAAGAAGTGTTGTGTTTGTTCCTTAGGGCTTTAGAGTGACTTGTCCTTTTGAAAGTCTAAAAGGCATTCATGTGGGCCTATTCCTTATCTGAAATATATTAACTTAAACCGAATTAACTCAACTAAAATATGTAATTTTTTTTTTGAAGAAAAATCTTGCTGATCTCAGCAGCCTAGAAGGTTTGGAAATTGAGCTTGCTTATTTTTCCTGAAGAATGCGAGAAGTGGTGGTGTCGGTTTTTAATCGCTGTTCGACTAAACTTGATTACTAGTTTTGTCAATGGCTTTTTGGATTAAAACTTGGAGATTTTGCATGAGGAATTGAAATTGACGTCAGTTTTATGTCAAATTTTGTTACATCTTCATAAAGTGATTTGCCTCGATAATGATTAATGTTGAAACCGTCAGATGAACTATAAATTATACTAGGCTTTAATTTGCCAAATATTGAATGGTAATATCTGCTCTACTTTTTAAGTCTCAACTTTACTAGCTTTTTTAAAACATTTAAATAGCGTTATTAAAATCAGAAGACTAATGTTCTTATTTTCACAATTAAAACTGCAATTTTGGCCCAAATGATGTCATTCAGATTCAGAATGCTTTTTTCAATGAAAAACGCCATAAGAATATGCATGAATTTTAAGAAATGTTTGGATAGTAAGCAGTCGAATCCCAGAAAACTATCTTTTTGTCACCTTTCCAGCCGACGCGACAGGTTACTCTTCACCGTCTTCGGAGCACGTGCACCGGCTAAAGTCCACTGAATCGACTGTCCGTTATATCGACATTATAATTTCTAATAGCCAAAATATCCACCTTTCCTAAAATTTTTGAATTCATTATTTCTGATACTCTTCTTTTCGTGAAACTTCTATGTTTTTTTTTAATCTTCTGAATTTGCTCTTTGTACCTACTTAAGCCTTCGACAAACTTAATCATATATGTACCATTATTTTGCGCAAATTAAGAATTATTAGTTTAAATGAATGGTTCATCTCTTGGATTTCTTCTTACCTTCATGATAGATTGTATAGTGTTGTCTATAAAAATGAATGTTCTCAACATTTCGCAGTTAATTCTGGTGTACCATAAGGTAGTCAACTCAGTCCTCTACTGTTTGTGTTATTTTTCTGTGTTATTAATGCTATTTACGAAAAATTAACATTATAATTAACTGTGATCTTCTCCAAGATAATCTCAATTTATTTCGGGATTGAGCCAGGCCTCAAAAGCCTCAAAACTTTCATTCATTTTGGTCAAAAGTCTTTGGAAATTGAGTAAACATTAATTAAGGTTTCAAGAGTTTTCCATAAAATTTTTCGAATATAGCCTCATCCTGTGTGAATAAATAATAATTGCTTGTTTTTCTATTTTCAGGTACGTATCAAATATTACCTGTACCTATACGAAAATTTATATAAAAAGGTGAATATAACTGAATATTTTATAATTTCAAAATTTACATTGTAGAAACCACCAAAATGCGAAATTAAGACGGAGGGGAGCTCAAGAACTTCACAAGATACTTCTTATTTTAAAGTTCAAACGGCGCATTCCAACGCTGACTGGGCCACCGAGCTGTCATTTCTACCTACCTGCTCATTAAACAAGAAAGCCAAATTAGTTAGTCTTAACGTACCTATATCTACCTACCTATTTATTGCCGATCCTTAATAATTTTTAATCAATTTCATTTAATTATTGCAAATTTGAAAAAAAGTATGGATTATTGCTCAAATTTACAACCTAATTCTGTCTTTATCAATTTATTTTCGGTGCAGTACCGACAGTCCCTAGTTGAAGTCATTTC
The DNA here is from genome assembly GCA_943590905.1 of Sphaerophoria taeniata. NCBI lineage: Eukaryota > Metazoa > Arthropoda > Insecta > Diptera > Syrphidae > Sphaerophoria > Sphaerophoria taeniata. The sequence goes on along the minus strand of OX016540.1, from coordinate 45,856,271 downwards.
ACCTTGAAATCCTCTGTTTATCTACACTAATATATAAAGCTGAAGAGTTTGTTTGTTTGAACGCGGTAATCTCAGGAACTACTGGTTCGAATGGTATAATTCTTTTTGTGTTGGATGGTGCCTTAATCGACTTAGACATTAGGCTACTTAACATTAAGCTGTGACCAATAGCAGCGAAGAATCTGTTTAAAATGGGGAAAAAACGGCAAAAAATATACATTTTTCTGCGTTTTAACGCACTTATCTCAGGAAATACTGGTTCGAATGGTATAATTCTTTTTGTGTTGGATGGTCCATTAATTGAGGAAGACTTGAGGCTATTTAACATTAAGCTGTGACCAATAGCAGCGAAGAATCTGTGGAAAATATGGAAAAAACGGCAAAAAATATACATTTTTCTGCGTTTTAACGCGCTTATCTAGAGAACTGCTTTATGAAATTGAACAATTTTTTAAATGTTGAATGGTCCATTTATCAAGGAAGGCTTGAAGCTATATAAAATTTAGCTGCGACCAATAGGAGCGAAGAATTAGTGTAAAATGTGGAAAAAACGGCAAACAATACAATTTAATCTACACTAATATATAAAGCTGAAGAGTTTGTTTGTTTGAACGCGGTAATCTCAGGAACTACTGGTTCGAATGGTATAATTCTTTTTGTGTTGGATGGTGCCTTAATCGACTTAGACATTAGGCTACTTAAAATTAAGCTGTGACCAATAGCAGCGAAGAATCTGTTTAAAATGGGGAAAAAAACGGCAAAAAATATACATTTTTCTGCGTTTTAACGCGCTTCTCTCAGGAACTGCTTTATGAAATTGAACAATTTTTTTAATGTTGAATGGCACATTTATCAAGGAAGGCTTGAAGCTATATAAAATTTAGCTGCGACCAATAGGAGCGAAGAATTTGTGTAAAATGTGGAAAAAACGGCAAACAATACAATTTAATACAATATAAAGCTGAAGAGTTTGTTCGTTTGAACGCGGTAATCTCAGGAACCACTATTTCGAATTGTAAAATTCTTTTTGTGTTGGATAGTCCATTAATCGATGAAGGCTTTAAAATAAAATAAATAAATAGAGTGGCGCGACAGCTCTTGAAGAGCCAACGCCTAAGTGGCTTACTCTAATCAACAATTCTCTGAGTGCGTGTGAAGAATTGAGGGGACCTACAATTTAACGCCGATTCCGAACGGCAAAGTTGAGAAGCATTTTTTCATTACAGATTGATACTCTTGGAAGATTTGTCAGGTCTTCGCAAGAGGCAGTACCCGTGAAAGATGAAATAAAAACTTGGCCTGAGTAGGACTCGAACCAACGACGTTCTGCTTAGCAGCCAACGCACTTACCAACTAAGCTACGGGCAACTGCTTTAGGCTTTATTCTACTTAAAATTAAGCTGCGACCAATAGCAGCGAAGAATCTGTGGAAATGTGAGAACTGAGATTTTTTTCTGAGATCTCTGAGATGAAATTATTTTGGATTCGATTTCTCACTCAGCTATTTGACGTGGCTGACATATGTGCAGCAACAATTAGTAAGGTAACCATTAAATCTCAATGATAACTGAGAATTATGTTCCACCAAGGCACCAAATGATTTTGCCTCAGTCAAGGTGACATTGAGATCTCAGTGAGATGTTGTTAGGTGGAACTGGCCTAATAACTGCTCAAATTAGAATTTTGAGAGTTCAATTGATTTGTGAATGTGATTGATTGCACTATTTGTGCAGATTATTGTGTTTAAACAATATCATTTTATGCACTTCTTAACTAAAAAATATGCTCAGTTTAAAAAAAAAAAAAAAAATTCTTAACGAAGAGATATTAGAATTATTAGGGAATGCTTTAAGTATGAACAACTGAAGGGAATCATAAAAAATGCTCAAATTTTTCAAGTTCAAGAGAATTACGACCTAGGGAGAGTTGACTGCAATGCAATTTTACAATAACTTCCTAACAAAATTCCCACGCGCGCATGATGCACAAGTCGAGATGATACTCTGGCCGGTGGACGAGGGAGAGGCGGACGAAGTCGCGGGCAACTGCTAGTATATTATATTTTGTCCCACAAGTGTTCAGAAACTGCTCATCCAAATATCTGTATATAGTACAGAGTTCAGACCCATTCCAAAAGTGCAGTATTATCTACAATTTTTTTTATCAAATTTTCGTGAATTAGTTAAACCGAATGGCTAGTGGAAAGTTCAGGCAAACAGGCACAAATACCGATCAAACGTCCGTTTGTAAGAAGGCAACCATAGAATACTGAACGTATTAAAGTTCGTTAGTAAAAAAATTATGAGTTGTTTTGTTTGTCACTTTACTAAATATTCTTCAAACCGCACCCGCCGTCAAAGGCAATATAATCACGCCTTTTATCATACTTCAATAATAAAACCATCAGCTTTGAGCAGTGAAATCTTAATCACAGACGCAGTAAAAACTTCAACCGTGTTTTATTTATAGCCCATTAATCAGATATAAACAATTTCGATGTCGAACCAAAACTCAACGCACCTTCAATTTCCAATTAAGCAATTAAATATAGAAAGATCCCATAACACATCCATCTACCTTGTATCGATTTTGATTCGCTGTGTAACTCAAAACCGCAAATAAATCCCAAGTGGGCCTAAATATATCATTGTCCAATAACATTTTATATAAATCAATTCGACCAACATTCATATCTCTGAAGAAAAAAAAAAACCACCCGGAAAAGGTATGTCGATGAAAAATGTCTCGAAAACTTAATCACAAAAATTAAAATGGCAACCACTCAATTATGTCAAATCCAATCAGCAAACGAATGACCGACCGCACAATATTGCCAAATGTCTATGATAAATTTCACGTTGAAGGCTTTATTGTGTTTCTGTCGTCACTGGTCACAAAAGTCTTATCGAACAAATTGACATCATTATTGGTATCTCAAGCTATACTCATATATATAGTTTCTCGGGGGTTTTTAGACCATTTCGAATGATTTACCCAGGCCAAGCTAATAAAACAAAATTAGGAACTCACCCAATTCCATGCCAACAAAGAAATGTTATACTTTGACGTCCTTTTTCATACTATACGTTATTCCAGCCACCTTTAACCAACCCAATGCCATTCATCTTGGTGTTACCTGTGCTCCACCACTCGTCTTTCGTCTTCTTTAATAATATGTGCTCATTTGGTTCATCGACGGTGGTGTTTCGCGTTGGAATTGGAGTAGGTCTTTGCGTGTGTTGTGTTCTTTTTTGATAAAAGAAAAATAACTGTTTAATGAAAATATTCCAACTTTGGCGTGAGCTCATATAGCTCACCCAGCTGTCAGTCAAAAAATGTTTTACGCAAACCAACACCATCCAGGTCTGCATTTATGATTTGAGTAACCTAAGGCGGTACATTTCAAAAACAGACACATTATGTATACTGAAAAGCAAAGCGACAGAGAGTGGTCGTTTATTTGAGTTGCAAATATCCGAAAACACATTCAGGTCCTGAGGCTTTTCGTTCACAGAAATATTTTCAAAGCTTTAAGTTGAAAGTTTAACGTGTCGCCCTGATGGAGTGGATTTAAATGAGGCCTCAGTCATGCTCTGAAATCATAAAAAAACGAGAGCACATAATTCCGGAAAGGGAAAAAGTTTTGACTGTTGTTGTGATGTAAATGTCAAAGTACGGTTTTCAACACCTCTAAGTTTAAAGTTTTAAAAAAGATCTTGACAACACAAGCGCTAAAAGACTGCGAAAACAGTTCATTGTTTTTGTTTTCTTAAAATTCAATGGAGGGAACTAAAAATTGGGGACTTTTTGGACACACCGTAGAACCACACTTGCTCGTATTTCAAAAGCAAGAAAATCACTAAGATACCTACTACCCGTAAATTTGTAGTGAAGACGCAAAAAATAAGAAGTCCCTGCAAAGATTGATTTACAAATCTATGTCTCTCTAAGTTCCGCACGAAAAGAAAAGGCTGCCTTCGAAGTAAAAAATGGCGCTCTAGTTTCCTCAATTTTTCCTTTGCACAAATTGCAGCGTGTAAAAAATCTTTCTTAACCTAATTTCATGAAATACGACCACGTCTTGTTGTTTTTTCTTCCTCTATCCAAATTCACAACTTTTTTTGTGTATATTCTGATGGGTAATCATAGAACATGAACGTTGGAAGTTCCGACGAAGCTTGTTAGTCACGAGATCTTATTAATCTAAAGAAGCCATGTCGAAAACAGATTTATTTCTTTCGTTATTCTTTTTTGCACAAATAAAACAAAAAAACGATACAATAGCAAGTTATCATCTATGCCAACAGAAAATAAATCTATAAGTTTGATATCAAAAATTGGTATGCAGCCTTAAATAGAGGTGAGAAAAAACCAGTATGTTTGTCGTATCAGGAACCATTATGAACGCCCGCTCCTTCCAGTGGCAGTGTACACGAAATTAATAAATAAAATTAGTAGCGGTAATACAGCAACTTTTAGTTTTCGCTTTTTTCAGGTTTTCCCTTCTTTTTATTGCCAGACTTCAATGATGATCTATTTATACACTTTGACATGGTGATGTGCATGTCGAAAATAATGCATGCAAGTAAAATAATTTTCACATGCGAAATGGTGTTAACGTTTTTTTTTACTTGAGTAAAAATATGTATAAGGCCTTTTTGTTTGTGAGAGAATACAAGGGTGGTCTGGTCCGATACGATATATCAGAGAACGTCCACCAGACGTTCGAAATTGATGATAAGAACATACGAATTTCAGATGAAAATTGTTGTCCACAAGGTCATGCAAAAAACAAAACGTTTTTGTCATGACCCAAGATAAAAAATAAAAGAAATATGCTTTCTATATCTATTTATGTCTTCAACGTTGAAATTAGAAAACGTGATTCGAATACATTCAGACGAAGACAATTCCAGACGGTGGATTATTAAAAAAAAGAACGTTTTTATTCTTGGAATAGCACTTTTGGTTAACTTGGCAAACAAAAATATGACAAATTTGGGTTCTTGTTAAAAGGGACGAGGTGGCCTTTATAAATACTTAAAATTACATGAGTGCCTATGTAATATGGTCAATGTATAGGGCGACTTTTAAGACGTTGAGCTTTCAGACAATCTGAATACTTGAGTCTCTTTGGATTGTAAATAAGTGAGGACTTATGCATTTTATTGAAAAGAATAGTTGTTTCCAAGAAAAATGTGTGGGGGAGCTAAGCTATAAACAGAAGGGCATTAGTATGAAATGTTATTGGAAGGACAATTATAAAAAAAGTGATGAATCGTTGAATGAAGGGAATAATCGTCTTAGTTCCTTGCAAATGGTATTATTTTGTATTGACAACTGGACTTCAGAAAAAAAATTAACAAAATTTTATTTATCTATCCTGTCATTCTGTTTAGGTCTGTCTTTTCGTTTAAAAATGATAAAAATGCCATGATAACGCCGCATCGATAGCACAAAATTCACGCTAAGGTTGGTTTTGTCCCGCTTTAAATGAACCACTCTTGAATGTCATGTGGACTAGCTGAGCGCGCCTTACGTGGTTCTATGAGAACGCCCATTTAAGTGATTTGCAAAACCCGACAACAGATATTAGATATGCAAATATTAAAAACCTTCACGAACTTGAGAGTTTGTGTACTTAAAATGCAAATAATCTATTCGACCCCTAAAAATTCCAACCGTAAGCCTACACAGGTAGACGTATCAGGAAATACATTTATGTAAATAGTACTATTGATATTTAAAGACTTTTAAAGTGTTTAAGCAAAAGATTGATAAAAATACGTTTGACAAAGCCTCAGATGTTTTAAATAGTCCAGAATATTCAAATTGACACCTCTTTCACAGTTTTCAATACCGCGAAGCTTCATCATCATCAGGTCCTGTAACCCCGCTCGGGGCATAGGGCGTCAACAAAACGTCTCCATCCTTCTCGATCTGCAGCTAGATACCTTAACTGTGGCCATGTCTTTCTCTGAGAATTAGCTTCTGATAACACTGTAGATTTCCATGTTGTTCTTGGTCTTCCAACCCACCGTGACCCCTGAGGATTCCATTCAAAGGACTGCTTCGCAATATCATCGTTTGGTTTCCTCAGTGTGTGACCAATCCATTGCCATTTGCGCTTTCTGATGTCGATGTCCAAGCGCCTCTGACCTGTCCTACGCCACAATTCCTGGTTGGATATTGTTTGTGGCCAGCGAATTTTCAGGATGTGACGCAGACAGCGGTTCACAAAAGCCTGTGATTTTCTCGAGATGGTGGCCGAGACTTTCCATGTTTCACAAGCATATTATAGCACGGATTTCACATTGGATTCGAAGAATCTCAGTTTAGTGCGTAAGGAGACTTGACTGGATTTCCAAATTTGGGACAGAGCACCAAAGGCAACGCGAGCTTTGTTTATTCTGCTTTTTACGTCCAGATCCGTACCACCGTTTGCTGATACAATACTTCTGAGGTAATTAAATTGTTCGACCTCTTCAACGGGCGTGTCGTGCAGAATAATACGATGTTGTGTTGTGGGGCCTGTCAGCATTATTTTTGTCTTTTTGCTATTTATTTTAAGACCGCACGATTCTCCTTTCACCCGTAAAGTTTGACACATCTCGTTCAGCCCACTGATGTTATTTGCCATGAGATGGCTAAGCCTTTCAAACGTTCTCCATTGAATACCCTGCCTCTCAGTTGTACCGACGCTGGCCGTCAAAACATCATCTATCGCCAGCAGAAAAAGAATTGGCGATAAAACAGCCCCTTGTCTCACACCCTGACGCACCTCGAAAGAGTCGGATAGCTGCCCATTATGCAACACGAAACACCTTGCATTGTTGTAGGACTCCTTTATAATGGCAACGATTTTTGACGGAATTCCTCTACCAAGAAGTGATCTCCATATACATTCTCGGTTAACTCGGTCAAAGGCCTTCTCAAAATCTACAAACATGAGATTTAGCGGTGTTTGAAATTCTGCAGACTGCTCAAGAACAATGCGTAAGGTGTTGATATGGTCAACGCACGACCGACCGCTGCGGAAGCCAGCCTGATGCCTCTTGAGTGTAGTCTCAATTCTAGCCTTTATCCGTTCGAGGATTAGAGTTGCCATTAGCTTTGGAAAAACGGACAAAACGGTTATACCACGCCAGTTGTTGCAGTTCTTGTGCTCACCTTTTTTTGGCAACTTAACAATCACTCCATCCTTCCAATCCCTGGGATAGGTTTCGTTTTCCTAAACAGTTTGTATAAGCGGATGCAAGATACTAGCTGCTATGGCGGGATCAGCTTTCAGGAATTCCGCTGGTACTCCGTCAAGTCCGGCTGCTTTGTTGTTTTTGAGGAGATTAATCGATGTTTCAATTTCCGCTACTGAAGGGGGTTCGATAGTTTAAGGATAACAGCGAATCACATTGCATGTGTATCATTATTCTGAGGTTGATTTGGTGGCTGGCGCGGTCAGTCGGCTAGTTCCATATAAAGAATATCTGCTTATTTAAATATCTCAGTAACCAAAGCTCGGAATAGAGTTCGGCTTTAGCGAAATCGATTTCTTCAAGTTTTTTGAAAAATTTCATATAATAATTTTTCTCGATTTTCGCCTTAAGAAAATTTTCCACGATTTCACATCGCCAGATATCTTAATTTTCCCAGGAGGCACGAGAGGGTCTGTTTGCCTTCTATTAATATAAATAAATAAATAGAGTAGCGCGACAGCTCTTGAAGAGCCAAGGCCTAAGTGGCTTACTCTCACCAACAATTCTCTGGGTGCGTGTGAAGAATTGAGGGGACCTACAATTAACGCCGATTCCGAACTGCAAAGTTGAGAATCACTTTTTCATGACAGATTGATAGATACTCTTTGAAGTTTATTCGTCAGTTCTTTGCAAGAGGCCATGCCCGTGAAAGATGAAATAAAAACTATGGGCACGAGTAGGACTCAAACCCACGACGTTCTGCTTAGCAGCCAACGCACCTAACCACTAAGCCACGGACACTACAAAAAGATACCTTTCAGACAAAAAATTTGTTGTCATGTTCCAAATTTCATATTCAGAATAAATCAAATCAAATAAAGTTGTGTATTCAAGCAGTAAAAATGTGAATACATTTGTACATAATTATATAGCTGATAGTCGTCGCGATGTTGTTCTGATACGATCAAAAAAAACTTTCAACAGAGAAATTAATGTGTATTATCAAGAATCATGTAAAGGCTTAAATTTATATTCTTAAAAGCATTTTTTTTACTATAGGGCATTGTTCTTATTATAAAAATCCAATAGGTACCTGCGCTCAAAACCCAACAACGAAAAAAAGCTCACTAGGTATAGAATCACTTAAAGAAAAAGAATTGTTATTCAGGCCTTTTTTCGAATAGGAACCCCTTTTTAACTGTCGATACATAAAAAAATAAGTTTAAACAGTTATTTTCAAGAAAATGTACTCTTTGAAAGCTAGAGTAAAAGAAATACACTAACTTATATAGAGAAAAATTACATGAATACAAAAATTTCAAAGACTAATATGATTCTAAAATTTTAAAACCGCAACAACAAAATTTTCTTGTTTCGTTTTTTTCCACCATTTTTCATCTTAGCCAGACTCATGCAAATATTTTCTAGTTTTATGAATTTTAAAAAATTATTCTAGAAAAATATAATTCACAACACATAGGTATGCGTTGTAAATTTTATGTGTGTCGCTAGTCATCGCCTATAAGCGTTGCGTCTTAGAAAGGTACGACAGCATCTAACTGATGAGCCCAACTGTCGTACCTGGGCGAAACGCATTGGACTAAAAGCCATTTTTAAGGAATATTATTTAGGTACATACTTACAATATAATATGTACATATCGCTCTCCCAATCTTCTTTGCTTTTCTCTAAAAACTAATTTGGTCAGTTATTGCTTAAGTGGTCACTTTTTTCTTTCTCTTCATAATGACTTGCCAAACGATACTGTACTAAATTGACAAAGCAGGATATAAATTTTCAAAAAAAAAAAAACAGAGCTTCCCAAAAATGTATCATCTATCTATTCTATAAGAATCATGGATTTTCCTTGATTGAGGCAGGATAAAACCTGTTTCAATATTTAACGCAGTAAAATCTTTGCCAATAAATAAATAATTCAGGCATTACAAAATAAATGTAAATGATATCAATGAATTACTGTTTCAATATTTTTGTCAATGTGCCATGTCATTGAAATTTCAAATAAAATAGAGATCCATCTTCTATTTATCTCTTCTACTTCTGCCTCCTATCAAGGCTTTCATTTTTCGTTTATTATTTCATTGATTCTTTTTTCAACAAAAATAACAACCAAAGTTGTATTTCCTTTAATCCCAAGATGTCAATTAACTGATAATCAATTTCATGAACATTTTTCAAACTTTCATTATCTCTTATAATTTTCTCATTTTACCATTTACCAAAGACACGTCATGGAACTCTTATAAACAGGGGGAAAGAGAGTCGTATTTTTCGATTCAAAAATAAATACAAATAAATTTTGATTGATTGATGTTAACTCTCGTATAGTAGTTACCAAAATCTTACACTGATTTTCAATTATCCTAATTTTGATATAAGGAGGCATTTTAAAATGATTGCTTGCTCAAGAAGGACTTTGTAATATTTGCGCAGTAAAGTAAAAGTTTTATAGATAATTTGCAAAAATCTATCTGACTCACTATCAATATCAATGGATTTGAAGCACAAACCTAAATGTACTGTCATAGTTCAAAGTTTGAATTTGAAACAAGAAAATACTCTGAACATCAACTAGGCAACTTTTCTTTATTAAATAAGATATTTTCGGTATCACCTTGCGCAGAAATTAATATGCATCCGAATGAAATTGATGGATCATTTTCGAGAACGCTTTTGTATGATTGATTCAGAGTTTATTTTCGGTGGAAACTTAATTCTGATTTATTATTCAAATACAACGCAACGCAACGGTTCGAATCGGTAACAGAGTTATCAAGAAGAATTATTAAGAGCAGCAGAAAAGTTTCTTTACAAACAGCCCAAATGGACATCATTCTTAGAAAATGGGAAACGAGATAAATGGACTCAATTTTACCTGCAAAAAGTTTTTCGATTTCAGTCTATGGAGAATTCAAAATATTTTGCTTCGATCAATCAATAAAGTTTTGCTCATTATCGTGCGCTCGGTCGGTCGGACGGTTTGTTGGAGAGAAACTCTTGGGCTTCTAATTACCATCGATGTTCTGGGATTTGCTTTTTTCTGATGTCTGTTATCTTTTCTCTTCTGGGATATGAAAAGTTTCATCTTTCATGGCATAGTGAAGCTTGCATAAGGTAATTTCTTTGAAACAAAAGCAACAAAGAAAATAAATCATTTGTGCTGAGATAAAATTGCTAAAAGCTTAATAATGGACAAATAAGTTTTCTTTTTTTTCTAGGAAAGTTTACCTAACAGTTTTGGAAACCTGTGTATAAAATGTACCTATATTTGTCTAGTAAACATTTTTTTCTTTGCTCGACTGACGAATATTGTCCTTTTTGAATAATGTAGACAGATAAGTTCAATAAAATATAACCTCTAAAATTCATTTTCAATTGTAAACTGTTATCAATTTACTAATGAACGATTGAAGTCATAAATATTCCTACTCATATATACTGTTTTTCCTTGAAACCAGGAACAAATATCCGCTTCAACTAACCTTCAATTAAATATAACAAATATTGACAAATAATATATTTTCTTACATTGATTAACTATCAATGCAGTTTATATTGAATTTATCATAATTTTCATGCATAAAAAACGAATTTTTACAACTTTCACATTTTTCATTTCTATTGAAAAGACCGCTTAGATAACGGTTATTGCTGAAAATTTAATCAGTTCTCAATAAAGCAATTTCGTTCCGAATGAGACCAATTTCATGTCAATACTATGACTGGTTCGCGAGATAATCGGGCATAATTTCATACGAACATACGCAAATTTAATATTTACCAATTTTATCATAAACTAGCCGACCCAGCGAACTTCGTCTCGCCACCCTTCAGAGCAATTCCAGAATAATCATTATGATTAACACAGACCTTGTTAAAATGCAATGTGATTTGCTTGAATCCAATTAAAATATCACATATCTGAATTTTTCCACGCTCTACAACTAACATTCTACTTTCATTAAAGCATGAAGTAAAATGCAAATTTCTTTGAATAATTCAAAAACTTCTCTGTTTTTTCCAAACAGCTTACGGTTGTCCCTCTTATTTGCTGACTTTCCCGTAAGATTATCCCAAAAATTTATTTTTATAAAATGAAAATTTTATTAAAATGTATTGAGGATTGAGCGGATTAAGAGTCCAAACCGGACATAGGTACAAACAAACCAATGCACCTTAAATTCCATAAAAAAAACTTACTTTAAGGTGTTTTCGGGCGAATGACCGTGAATCGTTGAAGTTTTTCGAGCTCTCGCAGAGTTTTCCGAGTTCCCAATCAAAAAATTTCCATTTTTCTATATGAGAATCAGTGCACTTTCTATTTGCCATTGGAAAACCCATTCTGAAATTTTCCAGTTTTCCATTTGAAAAACAATACACCTGCAATAATATGCAATGAGTTTTCCGAGTTTTTCATCAAGAACTTTCTGTTTTTCCATTCGAAAACCCATTTTGAAACAAAAAATTCCAAGCAAAAAAATTAAATTTTCGACCTTTGTTTGGTTTTTTCCCACTCTTCCATGAGGTTTTTCCAATTTTTTTTCCACAGAAATCATCACTGAATGCAACAGTATGAACCATGAAAATTTCACAAATATCTGTTGGGCCATTCCGGAGTCTATAAGAGACATATAAACAAACATACATCCATTTTTATATATATAGAGATTGCTTGTATATGTTACTAGCTGACCCTGCAGACTTCGTTCTGCCTCAATCGATAAATAAAAGCTCTAGACTTTGTGGTATCCCGCTACTACTCTACCCGCTACCCTCTACCCGTTAACCCAATACCCTCTACCCGCTATCCGATTTGAGCTACCCTAGTAACCGCTATGATTGTCCCCCTTATTTGCTGATTTTCACGTTTAGACTGGCCCAAAAATTTTAATTTACTCAGGCTATATCTAAAGTGAAAATTTGATAAAAGTGCATTGAGTCCCTACCGGACAAAAACTTTATTTAAGGTCTTGAAGTTCTTCGTGCTCTCGCAGAGTTTTCCAACTTCCCAATCAAAAATTTTGCATTTTTCCATTTGAAAATCAATGCACTTTTAATCATATGCAATTTTCTTTTTGAAAACCAAATAGTTTTCTGAGTTTTTCATAAAGAACTTTCTATTTTCCATTCGAAAAACCATTTTGAAATTGTCCGGTTTTCCATTTGAAAACCAATGTATGTACTTACAATTAGATGCAATTTTCCCTTTGAAAACCAAAGAGTTTTCTAAGTTTTTCGTCAAGAACTTTCTCTTTTCTATTCGAAAACCCATTTTGAAACTTTCCAGTTTTCCATTTGAAAACCAATGCATCTACAATTATATGCAATTTTCCCTTTGAGAACCAATATTCATAATGCGAAATTTTCATGCACGTAGATTGTGGAAACTTAAATCCATGCCTTTTTAAAATATCGATGTTAAATTTTTTTTTGCACAGAAAATCATACCCAAGAATTCGCGTGTAAACATTGTCTTGGTCCAAAAGCTTAAGTAGGAATTCAGCCTTAAATATAATAAAGAAGAATGAACAGGAAATGAAATGAAATAAAATGAAAAATAGAGAGAAATTTCAAAAAATTGATGTCGCTTGTCACTCTGTCAGTTTCCTGAGTTTAAAAACAAAATTTCGGGTAAGTAAATTAAAAATCAATGTTTTATGCTCTTAGTTATTATTTCTTTTCTTTACAGAACCTCCTACTGCACAATCAGTGCATGGGAGAACAGTTTGTCAACATTTATAAAGTATGACTTTTGTTTGTTTGTTAGTTTATCGACTACAAACATACAACCGACAAACAAACAAAAGTCTTACTTTATATATTAGTATAGATATAGATTTTCATACTCTTGTTAGAATTTAAGAAAATTTAACCTGATTGCTTTTTGAGCACATTGGCAAATCATAATGAAACGCTTAGGATGCTGAAGCTTCGTTTCGCGATAAAGATGGATTATTTAGCGCAGCATCAGGTACGTCGTGTGAAATCATCAAATTCGCATTCCAATTAAATCTCCCTTACTAGTTCTTTAGGGAATTTCTGTCCCCATTATGCTACATTTGAACATTGTCGTTGACTATCTCAATTTTCACTCAAACAATGGAAAAATTATCAAATAACTTAAACATCAGTACCTACCTACCAATATTCAATTTAAGATCCTCTTCTTCGTCATACAGACGAAATACACCAAAATAAATACAATGCACCGATTGGTTAATAGTCATTATTATATTCTTGTCAAGACCTTAGTTTTATTTTTTGTTTGGAAAATTATTATCACATCACTGATTACTTCTAAGAACTGCACTATTGGTGCGCATTTTTGTGTGGGTATCCTTTTCTACCACAAAAATTAGATATATGTACCTACATAGTTTCACTTAATATTTATTTTGCAAGCCTGCGGTTTATTCATTGTGGTTTCGTATTTGCGAATTATTTTCGCTAGTTATTTCTAGGAATATTAATCTCGAGGGGTTTTTTTTTTAAATCCCACGCCTCTTTGCCCCCCAGATACCGCACGCGCTGGGGTCCATTTTCACCGAGTACGATTACAATAATTACGGTTGCAAGTCGTATCGGCACTTTATTTGAAATAATTTGAAATAAATAAAATAATAAAAAAAAAGTGATGGCGACACGAATAGGTACCAGGAAGACAAGAGTTTGGGACTGCTTAATACAAGCAGGTACAACAAGAAAAACAAAATAAATTAACATTTTATATTAAAATATTACAAAAAGTAAAAAAAGAAAAAATGCAAAAATTTAAAAAAATTTAAGTCAAAAAATTTTTAAAATAAAAAAAAAACAAAGAAAAAAGTAAATACGCGTTAGAAAACACTTGTCAAGTTCGTAAAAAATACAAGAAAAACAAGAAAAAAGAGTCAGTTTCTTTTTTTTTACAAATAATAAAAAAAAAGAAAAAAATACGTTAGTAGACAACAAAAAACATTTAAGAGCGTGCCATACTGGTTTCAAGTATAATCTTTAATTTATTCTTATTAATATGAAAGTCAATAAGATCCGTATTATAATTCAAAAGCCTAGTCATCCTTGTCAAGGGCTCATGCATTCCGTAATTGGTCCTATGTCTTGGGACTTTAATTAGATCGGTGCTACGAAGGTGATAACCTCCTCCCCGATAGTGAAAAAGTATAGCACTAAGAAGGTCTGGTGCATCAATTATTGTTATATTAGGATACCCCTGTATTAATTTGTGAAATTTTATATTTTGTTTGTTTCTTAGAATAACGATGTACAATATAAACAAACAGGTTTTATTTCAGTTAATAAAAATTATACGATTTTTATTTTACGGTAAAATGCTTTCAAATTCAGCGAACTATGCGCAACGCAAAACTTTCACAATCAAATCATTTGCACTTTTACTCAGTATCGTATCATTAAAAAGACTGTATTTCTGATTTTTGAAATATGTGAGGAATGTTTTTCGTATGATTCGAGAAACTTAACGGAGGACAATATCAATCTACTGAAACATTGAACATTTAACATTGAATTTACAGTACTTCGCACATGAATGTGACGAACTACAGACACATAGCAGCACTGGTGACTGAGACCATCGGCTGGGACAGAAGAAGACATTAATATATACAACAGAGAGAAACAGATAGGTACATAGAAGGAAAACACTTAACAGAAACCTACGTGGCTCAGAGGAGGAGACATAGATGTTATCGCACAGGCGGCCTCAGATAAGCTGGCGATTTTTGTAGAAAAAGAATGCTGCCGAAGATGGGGCGTTGAACCCGCAGCATTTGGCTTAGCAGTCAACTACTCATTCCTCTGAACCATGGCCACGTGCCATTTGCAAATTTGAGTCCTAGTTTAAAGTAATAAATGATACTCAACCGCTTTAACCATATCCAGTACAGAGTGCTGATAGACTATAGCAGCTGTAGCGGTAGCCTAAATAGTGTAAGCGAAGACCGAGACTATTATAAACTTGTCGATGTTCTCAGAAGCTTGGAATTAAGTGTCTTGGCCTTAAAGCATAACATAGTAAACTAGTGCAAGAATTGAAGCCAGGCGACTTCATTTCAGTCGTATTTCCAGTAAATGAGTTCTAGAAAAAGTCAATGAAAATCTGGGGCCGAATTACGGCATCCGTTATCGAATTATACGATACTGAATTGTGAGTGTTTGTGTGCTTTTGGCATTACCTCTCACGTTATCGAGTTCAGTATCGAGCTTCTAGTACAAAAATTTTAAATTCTCTGCTCAGCTATCGAGCTTAATTTCATTCGACACACAAACAGCTCACTGATGGGAGGAAATTTCTAAGAAAAAAATTAAATTTTACTTATTTAGAGAACTTGAGTTATTTTATTATAACACTAGCAGTTGCCCGCGACTTCGTCCGCCTCTCCCTCGTCCACCGGCCAGAGTATCATCTCGACTTGTGCATCATGCGCGCGTGGGAATTTTGTTCGGAAGTTATTGTAAAATTGCATTGCAGTCAATTCTCTTGAACTTGAAAAATTTGAGCATTTTTTATGATTCCCTTCAGTTGTTCATACTTAAAGCATTCCCTTGGGTGAACTCTCTCTAATTCTAATATCTCTCTTACTTCTGCATCGTTTTTTTCGTAAAGTAGTTTTTTTTTTCTTTAAACTGAGCATATTTTTTAGTTAAGAAGTACATAAAATAATATGGTTTAAACACAATAATCTGCACAAATAGTGCAACCAATCACATTCACAAATCAATTGAACTCTCAAAATTCTAATTTGAGCAGTTATTAGGCCAGTTCCACCTAACAACATCTCACTGAGATCTCAATGTCACCTTGACTGAGGCAAAATCATTTGGTGCCTTGGTGGAACATAATTCTCAGTTATCATTGAGATTTAATGGTTACCTTACTAATTGTTGCTGCACATATGTCAGCCACGTCAAATAGCTGAGTGAGAAATCGAATCCAAAATAATTTCATCTCAGAGATCTCAGAAAAAAATCTCAGTTCTCACATTTCCACAGATTCTTCGCTGCTATTGGTCGCAGCTTAATTTTAAGTAGAATAAAGCCTAAAGCAGTTGCCCGTAGCTTAGTTGGTAAGTGCGTTGGCTGCTAAGCAGAACGTCGTTGGTTCAAGTCCTACTCAGGCCAAGTTTTTATTTCATCTTTCACGGGTACTGCCTCTTGCGAAGACCTGACAAATCTTCCAAGAGTATCAATCTGTAATGAAAAAATGCTTCTTAACTTTGCCGTTCGGAAACGGCCGGCGTTAAATTGTAGGTCCCCTCAATTCTTCACACACACTCAGAGAATTGTTGATTAGAGTAAGCCACTTAGGCGTTGGCTCTTCAAGAGCTGTCGCGCCACTCTATTTATTTATTTCATTTTAAAGCCTTCATCGATTAATGGACTATCCAACACAAAAAGAATTTTACAATTCGAAATAGTAGTTCCTGAGATTACCGCGTTCGAACAAACAAACTCTTCAGCTTTATATATTAGTGTAGATTAAATTGTATTGTTTGCCGTTTTTTTCCACATTTTACACAAATTCTTCGCTCCTATTGGTCGCAGCTAAATTTTATTTAGCTTCAAGTCTTCTTTGATAAATGGACCATTCAACATTTAAAAATTGTTCAATTTCATAAAGCAGTTCTTGAGATAAGCGCGTTAAAACGCAGAAAAATGTATATTTTTTGCCGTTTTTTTCCATATTTTCCACAGATTCTTCGCTGCTATTGGGCACAGCTTAATGTTAAATAGCCTCAAGTCTTTCTCAATTAATGGACCATCCAACACAAAAAGAATTATACCATTCGAACCAGTACTTCCTGAGATAAGTGCGTTAAAACGCAGAAAAATGTATATTTTTTGCCGTTTTTTTCCCCATTTTAAACAGATTCTTCGCTGCTATTGGTCACAGCTTAATGTTAAGTAGCCTAAAGTCTAAGTCGATTAAGGCACCATCCAACACAAAAAGAATTATACCATTCGAACCAGTAGTTCCTGAGATTACCGCGTTCAAACAAACAAACTCTTCAGCTTTATATATTAGTGTAGATTCTTTGCCAATAATCTATTTAGGTCGAGTTATTCTGCTCCAAACCTTCATCAATATCATCTTCTTAACATTCAAACTTTGTTTTTTTCAAAAAATAAAATTCATGAAACAAAATTAATATTTTTGCCTTCACTTTTTCACTCAAGTTTTGTTTTTTATTTGTCAAACCTCTCAAAATTCCTTCAAAATAATCGAGACTCGATAAAAACTACTACAATTTTATATTCTCAAACGATACGAGACCTATCGAGTGCCATAATCCCAATGGGGTTACTCGTTCGTTCGATAACAGATGAAACTCACTCACTCGATAGCGGAAGCGATAATTCGGCCCCTGGTGATTTATCGTGAAATTTTGTTGAGTTTATGAATCTCTTTTCTGGCTTAATGTACAGTATACACGTTGATACACAAAATTTTTGTATTCGGAATGATGAGCAACCCGAAGAGTACCAGGAGACAAATCAGAATCGGATAGCAAATGCTGAACTTAAAATTTATCGCGTCATCATAATGGAATTTGTGATTCCTGAAATGAGTTGACATGAGTAGGTTTTGGTTTCAAACGACAGCTTACGAGCCTTATAGCGCCTGAAACACTGGATTTGTTGAGAAATTATTTTTGTGAGCACTAAATTTGACGTTCTCCTACGTTGAATTAGTTGCCTAGTTGCTGTGCTATCATATACAGGATATCGCACAATGTGATATTTTGTACATCAATCATGCTATAAACTTACTGGCGATTTCCATTAGTTGTTTTAAATTTACGCGTTTTGAGACTTGAATGTAAACTAAATTTTTAATTTCTTTTAATAATTGCTCTTAGGATTCACATAAGTTCTATAGTTGAAAACTATATCATGACATCTCATCCTCCTTCTAAAATTCCACCTGTCTTCAAACCCAATCCAAGTGGTTTGGGAGTGATTCTGAGCATGTCATCCTATTCAGCCACAATTTAAATCGCAATAAATTTTAATCAATTTAAATGCCACAATTTCTCACCGCAGAATTGTATGCCATCTTTGGTTGATGTCGCGCATTGTTTGAATTATTTATCTCGCTCCTACACACCACTGGATTGACGCCTAAGCAAAATGCGATTAAAGTCTTTAAGGTAACAGCTTGCCCAATTGGTCGGAGGACATACATCAAATCAATACTAATTTTGAAGTTGGGCAACGCAACCCCTTGCATTGAGCAAACACTGTCGCCACTACTGCTAGTTGTTGTCCCTAATTCGTTGATGTATAAAAATCTAACTCTCACAATGCAATGGAATTTATTTATTGCCGTGTTTGAGGAACGTTTCGCAAGAAAACAATTCATGCTTTAAGTGCCATATCGGAGCACAAAGCAAAAACCAACTCAAGCATGCAATGGCGAGACTATTCCGAGAGCGATTTTGCTGCAATTTTTATTTCTCAAATGCATGACACAACAATTCTATAATAAATCTCTCTCAGTCAGTATATGTGTATTTGTTCTGAAGGTAAATATACTCGCTCTTTCATAATAATTGTTCGTCCTTGCAAATCCTTGAGCAAAGGTAGTTCTGCAATTGTGTCTTATTTGAGACCAAAAAAAAAAATAAATAAATAAAGCAAATACATAGAATACACATAAGATGCGGTTAAAAGTTTTCGTGCTCACTTAAGGGCAACTCGGATGAGACAAAGGACAACTGCTTCTCCTGGCGATGACAACTTAAGTGGAAGATGGTTCTGATGCACTCTGCTCTCTCTCTATCTCTTGACGCACTACACTGCACTTTTCAGTTGTGAACCTTTTGGTGTCTATATATTGTATGTCGCCTGTCCAATATCAAGAGATATCCCTACACTTTACACAAGTTATGTATTTTACCACTGCACGCGGCCTCGCGTTTGGCCCTTTTCAAATATTAAAATCCAATCTGTGTAGTGTAATGGAAAGAAGACGTCATTATGTTCCCAAAAGGGGTTATGGTTAGGACAGAAAGGACGGGGGAGGTTAAAAGCCGATGACAGGTTGTCTATGAACTACAAGGATACTCACTTAACTCAGAACAATGCACCCGGCAAAGGAACACACCAGATACTCAAAATACAATAAAAGCATAATAAATAAAAAAAAATGCAGCACAACCGACAAAATGAAAACTTTGCTCAACTGAAGAACTCTCAAAAGTAATAGGAGTACCTACGCAAAGGGGTTTGTGCAGCGCATGAAAAGTGGAAATAACAGAGAATGAGATGGAAAAAGACCATTACCAGTGCTCTGGCTAGGCAAAACGGACGCAAGTGGAAAACTATTAAAATTCTCACTCCGTTCGAAATCACACTCTTGTGTTACAAAACTTAAAACAATTTTTTTTTTTTGCTCCAAAGTTTTTTCTACGAACAAAATTATTAGCTTAGTTTGTAGATTGTGAATTTTTGTTCCTTATAAATTGCTAGCGTTGCTGGAGAGTTGCTGTAAATGCATTTTGCAAATGAAGACAGGCAGTACAGCGTACTTAATTTTTTTTTCTTGATTTTTTTTTGTGATGAAAAATTAAGGTAGCAACATGAATATTCTAAAGATACTTTTAAAATGTCGGTATAAAAAAGTTTTGTCAGTCATCATTAGTGAAGCAGTTTTAGTTTTTATTCTTAAGTCTTACAAATCGATTATTTCTTAACTTGATCTAGGTACCTTTGTATTCTGTTTCGAAGAAAATGCTTTGAATGTATTTTAAGCAAGCATTAACGGAAGTGGAAAATGTAAGAAAAATAAGTTCCGTCAGTCTTTGTGCCTGTTCGTCTGTTTGCATGCGGTTCTATCTGTTTGTTCCATTTACTCCTTCCTTGGCGATTTGACTTATTTATTAAACCTTTACTTCAAAATCACAGAATGATCACCTTCTTACAGCGATAGGCTGTTTCTATAGCTTTATAACACATTTCGTACACTGAACCAAAAAGGAACACCATATTGATAAAAAAGGTCATCTATATGATGTAGAATTCATCAATTTTAGTCCAGTGAACCTTTTCATCCATATGATGAAGCATTGTTCATTAATATGATGAAAATTTTCAGCGACAAATTTCGATCATCATTCATCAAATTTGTTCATCAATATTATGAAAAATGATGAACCAAATTTTGATTTATTTGTACATCAAAATGATGAATTATTTCATCGATCTGATTATCGTATTCATGAATATGATGAAAATTTAAGCAAGTAAATTATCAATGTGATGAATGCATTCATCACATTGATGTTTTTTTTTCAGATTGATGATCGTATCATCGTATCATAACCAAACAAAGCATTTACGATTCAAGAGCGTAATTTACGATCAGCCAGTTATCAACTACGTAAATTATCCTTTTTGTTTCCCTCCCCCCCCCACACCATCCCCGTTTCGGGGGGTTCTTGCCTCTTTTTCTCTCTCCCTTCCTCGCCCTTCCCCCGGTACTATATTCTCCCTTCCTCTCTCTCACCTGACCGATCAATCTCCGTACTTCCTTCTCATTCTGCACTGCTTAGTGGCGACTATTTTTTTTTTTTACAAATCCGTCACTCCGCACTGCTGGGATTCGAACCCAGGCATGAGAATGCACGACGGTCTCTTGATCGGCACCTCTACCCACTGAGCTACTTGACGCTTTATAAAATTGGAATTGATTTTCGACCGCATGAAAATTAGGGAATAAATAAACAACACAAAACGTTTTTCTTTTTCAGGAAATATTGTCGTAATTTACGATTCAAGAATCGTAACAAAAAAAAAAACAGTTTGGATTCAAAAGTAGTAAAATGCGATAAGAATTCATGATTTAATAAACACCTATTTTTTAATTCAGGAAAAATTTTTGTAAACTACGATTGTCTAAGATCGATTCGTTCATTTAGCTTCAAGAGCTTTGTTTTTAGAATATTGAGATCATAAATCTCGATCTTTGATTTTGTAAATCAGAATTATTTAATCGTACAATTTATATCATGCTCCAAATGTTTAAAATTACGAATACAAAATTTGTAAATTGCTCTTACAATGGAAATCTAAAATCATGACCTTTTTTCGTAATTCTCAAATTATACAGTTTTGTAAATTTAGACGGAATAAAGATTGATTTACAATATTGACTCTCATTTTACGAAAGAAGGGGGATGATTTACAAAAAAAAGATTTTTCATAATTTACGACATAGAAATTCGTGATTACTGATTTTTCATTTCTTTCCGTGAATATGATGAACATTTTTCATCAATTCAGTGAATATTTTCATCAATAAGATTCACATTTTCATCATATTGAAGATCATATACATCAATATGATGAACATTTTTCATCAATTCAGTGAATATTTTCATCAATAAGATTCACATTTTCATCATATTAAAGATCGTATACATCAATATGATGAACATTTTTCATCAATTCAGTGAATATTTTCATCAATATGAATAATAGGATTCATTCATGCAATGATACTATTCATAAATAAAAAGCGTTTATATTCTTCTTCGTACTGATGATCGACTTCATCAATATTGAGGTATACAGGGTGATTCACGAGCGTTGTGCCAAAAAGCTAGAGCGTGTAGGTTGAGTTGAGACAAGAAAAAAATCGTATGAGAGGGGGGGGTCTATTCCCCCCCGTTTAGCCGGGAGGGGCAATTTTCTGAAAAATTGACTTATTTTGTTTAAAAAAATATTAAAAATCAACGGCTTCGTTTACAACACCGTGCTATACCTTTCTGAAAAGCCAAAAACTTCTTCTTTCACTTTGTTTTTAAATTAAATTGTTTTAACAAATAGTTTTAAGAAAATAAATTTTCAAACTCAAAATTTTCAAAAAAAAAGCAAAAAAAAAATTTTTGAACTCATTTTTTTCAAAATTTTATGTTATTAAGTACTAATTTTGTTTTAAAAATTCAACATGTTTGTTAATTTTTAGTCGAAAACAGAAAACTGGATGCAAAAATGTCTTTTCGTTTTTGAGAAATTAAGAAAAAACCGAAACCACTTTTTTCTAAAAAAATTTTTGTTTTTATTTTTACCTATCTGGACTTTTAGTTTAATTTATTAATTTAATTTATAAATTTAATTTTTTGTGATTGGAGTTTTATGAGGACTCAATAAAGTAGAAAAGTATTGGATTTTCCCTGGATTAATCATTTTTTTCATTGATAACGTCTGCCATTGACCTTTCACTTCTAGCTCTCAGCGCTCTCGTCGGCGGATTCTTGAAAACATGCTACGACTTGGGCGCCATCTATTGGGATATCTTTCAGCGTAGAGTCTTTCGGCTTCTCGATCTCGACAACAAGTTAAACCGTAGCAGAAGGTCCTGTCCGCTAACTATTCTCAAGCGTATGAGTTTGTTATTGTTATGTGTTGATGAGTCAATATTTTAATTGTAAATGGTGGTTTAGTAAATATGCGATGCCTTTTATTAACCTTTAGGTTGTTAATTGTTTTTTCATTCAAGAAAAAATGCGGTTTAATTATCTTAAGCCCCTAGCAGGTAGAACTCTTCGCCGGCGAGTGGCCGCGGCCCCAGGTAAGTAAGAAAA
Organism: Sphaerophoria taeniata; assembly: GCA_943590905.1. Classification (NCBI taxonomy): domain Eukaryota; kingdom Metazoa; phylum Arthropoda; class Insecta; order Diptera; family Syrphidae; genus Sphaerophoria; species Sphaerophoria taeniata. Next base: position 45,833,452 of record OX016540.1, on the reverse strand, counting down.
AATTACAGTTCAGTTTTCAGACGATATCAATGAACAAAATGGTTAATCCAGAGATAATGTAATACTTTTCTACTTTATTGAGTCCTCATAAAACTCCAATTACAAAAAATTAAATTTATAAATTAAATTAATAAATTAAACTAAAAGTCCAGATAGGTAAAAATAAAAACAAACATTTTTTTAGAAAAAAGTGGTTTCGGTTTTTTCTTAATTTCTCAAAAACGAAAAGACATTTTTGCATCCAGTTTTCTGTTTTCGACTAAAAATTAACAAACATGTTGAATTTTTAAAACAAAATTAGTACTCAATTACATAAAATTTTGAAAAAAATGAGTTCAAAAATTTTTTTTTGCTTTTTTTTTTTGAAAATTTTGAGTTTGAAAATTTATTTTCTTAAAACTATTTGTTAAAACAATTTAATTTAAAAACAAAGTGAAAGAAGAAGTTTTTGGCTTTTCAGAAAGGTATAGCACGGTGTTGTAAACGAAGCCGTTGATTTTTAATATTTTTTTAAACAAAATAAGTCAATTTTTCAGAAAATTGCCCCTCCCGGCTAAACGGGGGGGAATAGACCCCCCCCTCTCATACGATTTTTTTCTTGTCTCAACTCAACCTACACGCTCAAGCTTTTTGGCACAACGCTCGTGAATCACCCGTATAATGGACATGATGAAAACACAAGTCTGTTTTGTTCATCAATATGATAATCATTTACATCACCTAATTTTCTTCCAAATTCAAATTGAAGTCGATTTTTTGATGATAGTCTTCATCAATATGATGAAATAAAATTGTCATTTAAATATGATGAATCAATTCATCATATTGAAGAAGAAATCATCAATGGGATGTAAAAACATTTTTTTTCGTCAAATAGATGCTTTCATCCTATTGACGAAAACTTTTGATGAACTGATGAACTAAATTTTTATCAAATTCTGCCGAAATTCTCCCAAAAAAAGTTGATGAATGCACTTTCATCTTATTGATGATTGGTTCATCCGTCATCAAAAAGTTTTCATGAATTTATACATAATATGCAAGAAAAGTACATCTTATTGATGAATTACAGTTGATGAACGCCATTCATCAATATGATGACGGCTTTTTTTTCAGTGTAGGACATACTGGGCCAATTTCTGTAATACTGTTAAGTATTTGGATTCAATTTTTAGACGTACAAAAGGAATATGGAATTCAGAAACAAGACCAATTTTTACCGACACCTCCTCTTAAACCCTCTCCGTACCTACCTATCTACTTCCCATATTTTCTCATGCTTCCACTGTACTTTGTCATTAAAAAGGGAATCACATTCTCCTTGAGTGTGTACCAATTGTTAAAAGAATATTGTATAAGAACAACAGCAGCTACCCGTTGCTAAGTAGTTAGGTGCGTTGGCTGCTAAGCAGAACGTCGCGTCGCACAGTGGGGAAAAAGTGGAAAAAACTCATTTTTATTAAAGTTAGATTTTTTATATATTGGAATCATTTCTTATAGAAATAATGTTGTAGAATCAGGATATGAAAATTTTTTTATTCAAAAACATATTCTAGACATGAAAATTTGTATTCAAAGTTGAAAAATAGTGAAAACTGATGTAAATATGAGTATTTCTTAAATGGTATAAAATCAGTTAAATTTCGACTTTTCAAAATTTTTTTTTTGTAAATATATTAAAAATAAACAGATTAATGAGATGCAAGTTTGGTTTAGACATTTTTCTTTTATATTTTTTATTTTAAGAAAACTTATAATTTTCCGGAATTTCAGCTTCAAAAATGGTTTTAACTATTTCCTCTGTTTCCCTCTGTATGTGAACATATATATCATAAGGTAGTGTTGAATCTCAGCAATATTTTCCAAAAAAAATCTCATCCGAATACGTCCGAATTCGATTTTTAGAGCAATTTGAAGCTAAACTATTTAAAACTATTTATTTTATGAACACGAAAACAACATTTTTAGATTACTATCAAATTCTAAAATATGGGTGCCAAATTTCATTGCAATCGGCTTAGCAGATTAGAAGAAATCGCTTGTGAAAGACGAATGAACAGGAAACGCAGTGATGTTATAAGGGTTTCGTTTACACTCTGTGTACGGAACCCTAATACATATTCGTAATTGTGCTTATTTACATCATCATTGTAATTTCTTTTATGTTTTCTGTAATCTATACATTTTAACTACATTTTGAATTTTTTTTGGAAATGATAGGCCCAGCCCTTTCGGAGATGAGGACGGGGTAAATTTGAGTGTTTTTCATATTCCTTTTTTGTTGGGTTTTCTTGAATAACTTCAAAACCATTTATCTTGAAAATATATCCTTATTTACATTATTACTGTTGTTTTTTTCAGTTTTTCTGTAATCTATACATATGAAACTATTTTCTGAAGTTTTTTTTTCAAAATTCCAGGCCCACCTTTTTCGGTGAGCAGGAGGGGGTAAAGTTTGGTTTTTTGCATTTTCGACCTCTTTTGTTGGGTTTTCTTGAATAATTTCAAAACCATTTGTCTTAAAAATACAAAAAAAATATGTTTGTCATTGCAGGAAATTAATGAATAATTCTACTTCATTTGAAGTCAATAGGGTCACCACCTTTTCAAAAAAATGGTTTTAAAATTAAATGAAATTGGAAATTAGTGTATTGAAAAATTTTCTATGTTACATAAATAACTGTGACTTCAAATTATTTTTCCGGTAATATTCATGTTATAGACGTATAACTCAATTTTTTTTTTTCAGAATTTTAGGTGCAGTAGTTTCGGTGATTAGGGGGGAGGGGCTAATGCCCTGATTTTGATATTTTGGCATATTTTTAATATTTTCTTAAGTAACTTCAAAACTTTTTCTCTTAAAAATACATATATAAAAAAATATGATTGTATTTCTACTAAACACGTTCACTTGAACGTGAATGAGTGAAGAATCTTACTTGTTAATGTAATGATAAACAAAGCAGTCATTACAAAGTATCTGAGAAAGATTTCTTTTAAAATAGCCCTTTTGAGGGCCCCAAATATTATATTAGAGACAAAAATAAGATTTCAATAAAAAAAAACATAAAAAAATGCTTCTTAATTTTTTTTTTTCAAACATTTCATTAATCTATATCTATATCTATATCTATATCTATATCTATACATATTATAAAAATCTAGCGCCGTTCGTTTGCGGCATATAGGCATAAAAACCGGTTGGCCGATTTTCTTATTTTTTGTCTTAAACTAAAGAGGATTAAGGGTAGATGGTTTAAGACTATTAAAATTAGCACTTTTTAAATCACAAACGGTTCAAATGTTAAATAATAATGCTTTTCGCACTACCACAAAATATATCAATATACTTCGTTTTTAATTTCATCAAATATAATTATTCTTCAAAAAAGAAAAAAAAATGTCATTGAAGAAAATATAAGTTCGTCAAAAATTGTTTTTCATAGAAAAAGAAAACATACACTTGACAATTTTTTGTTGTCGATATTTTTCCTTTTTTAGATTTGTTGCTTTTGATATATGGACTTGGAAACGGGTAGTGAGGTAGCGACGAGTGGGTATAAGGAGGAAGTGGATAGCAAGTAGCTATGGAGGGTAGGAGGGTAGTGGGTAGGGTGCTAGCAGGGTTCAAAAGTTAAGGTCTTTTTTTATCAGATTTTTTTTATGAAAAACTCGGAAAACTCATTCGTTTTCGAAGGGAAAATTGCATGTAATTGCAGGTGCATTGGTTTTCAAATGGAAAATTTCAAAGTGGGTTTTCGAATAGAAAATAGAAATTTCTTGATGAAGAACTCGGAAAAATCCTTAATTTTCAAAGGGAAAATTGCATGTAATTGTAGTAAAGTGGCTTACAAATGGAAAAATGAAAAATTTCAAAATGGGTTTTCGAAAGTAACTGGGAAAACTCATTGCTTTTCAAAAGGAAAATTGAATGTTATTGTAGGTGCAGTGGCTTTCAAACGGAAAACTGGAAAATTTGTGATGGGGAACTAGAATGCAAGAAAGAGTAAAAAAATGGAAAGTTTGAAATGCAAAAAACAAAAACAAAAATCTCAAAAACACTTTTGAAATTGTAAAATGGAAAGTTCGTGCTGGGGAACTGGGAGATGTCCTGAAAAGCAAGTTTAATAAAAAAAAAATGCATTGCAAAAATATAACAAACTCGCAATGGGAAACTCCTGAAGCGCAAGAAAACCCCAAGTCATATTTTGCATGGATTTTAAAAAAATGGGAATATAGAGAATTCGTGATGGGAAAATATCCTTAAGAGATTAGACCATAGCCCTTGCGGCTCTAGGAATGCTTACAAACCCAGCTACGGTCGACAGACCGAGTGACAGGCGACATCAATTTTTTGAAATGTATCTCTATTTTCATTTCATATCATTTAATTTCCTTTTCATTCTTCCTTATTATATTTAAAGCTGAACTCCTTCTTAAGCTTTTGGATCAAGATCTTGGCACGATTTTCTGAGCAAAAGAAAATTTTAAAAACGACATTTTAAAAAGGCATGGATTTAAATTTACACAATCTACGTGCATGAAAATTTCGCATTATTAATATTGGTTTTCCAAGGGAAAATTGCATGTAATTGCATTGATTTTCAAATGCAAAATTTCAAAATGGGTTTTCGAATGGAGATGGAGAGCAGAAAGTTCTTGATGAAAAACTCGGAAAACTCATTGGTTTTCAAAGGGAAAATTGCATGTAAGTGTAGGTGCATTGGTTTCCAAATGGAAAACTTGAAAATTTAAGAATCGAAAATAGAAACTTCTTCATGAAAAAACTCAGAAAACTCATTGGTTTTCAAAGGGAAAACTGCATGTAATTATAGGTGCATTGGGTTTCAAATGGAAAACTGGAAAACTTCAAAACGAGTTTTCGAATGGAAAATAGAAAGTTCTTGATGAAAAACTCGGAAAATTTATTGGTTTCCAAAGGAAAAATTGCATGTAAATGCTGCATTGCTTTTCAAATGAAAAACTGGAAAATTTCAAAATTGGTTTTTGAATGGAAAACAGAAATTTCTTGATGAAAAACTTGAAAAACTCATTAGTTTTCAAAGACAAAATCCCATATAATTGTAAGTGCATTGATTTTCAAATTGGCAGTTGCCCGTAGCTAAGTGGTTAAGTGCGTTGGCTGCTAAGCAGAACGTCGTGAGTTCGAATCCTACTCGGACCATAGTTTTTATTTCATCTTTCACGGGCACTGCCTCTTGCGAAGAATTGACAAATCTGTCGAAGAGAGTATCAATCTGTCATGAAAAAGTGCTTCTCAACTCTGCCGTTCGGAATCGGCGTTAAATTGTAGGTCCCCTCAATTCTTCACAAGCACTCAGAGAATTGATGACGAGAGTAAGCCACTTAGGCCCTGGCTTTTCAAGAGCTGTCTCGCCACTCTATTTTTTTTTTTTAACTCAGAAAACTCTGCGAGAGCACGAAGAATTCAAGACCTTAATTCAAGTTTTTGCATATAATTTGAGCTGTGTTGTTAAGTTTGTAAGTCCGGTAGAGACTCTATATCCGCTCAATCCTCAATGCATTTTTATAGAATTTTTACTTTAGATATAGCCTGAGTAAAATCAAATTTTTGGGCAAGTTTAACGTGAAAATCAGCAAATAAGGGGGACAATCATAGTGGTTACTAGGGTAGCGCAAAGCGGGTAGCGGGAAGAGGGGTTAACGGGTAGAGGGTAGCGGGCAGAAGAGTAGGGGTATACCAAAGGCTCGAGCTTTTTTTTGATTGATTGATTCAGTACGAAGTCTGCAGGGTCAGCTAGTTTCAAAATAAATTTCAATAATTTCAAATGATATTTATCCTTTTCAATGTTGGATTTAAGAAAAAAACATGTTTTGATTTTGGTTGAAAACCATTTTCTCTTCTTGTGGGAGTGGCAGGAGGTGGTAAGTTGATTCTCCTTGCTTCAGGCAATCTTTTCTGAAAATTTCAACAAAATCGGTTCAGTGGTTTGGTTTTTACGGAGTTTTTTCCATTCTCCCATACAAGTGTCCCCACTGTGCGTCGTGGGTTCGAGTCCTTCTCGCGCCCATAAAGTTGTTATTTCATCTTTCACGGGTACTGCCTCTTGTGAAGAATTGACAAAACTTCCAAGAGTATCAATCTGTCATGAAAAAGTGCTTCTCAACTTTGCCGTTCGGAATCGGCGATAAATTGTAGGTCCCCTCAATTCTTCTCACGCCCAGAGAATTGTTAATGAGAGTAAGTGACGTAAGAGCCAAGGCCCTCTTCAAGAGCTGTCGCGCCATTTATTTATTTGTATAAAAACAACACAGAATAAACTCTGGTGTCAGTCAAATCCGGTGAATGTGGAGACCAAATTAATGCTTCGTCAAAATTGTTCGGTGGCCAAAAATACCTTAGAAGCGTAATCGTGGTGTGAGCCGTGTGCCCCGGCCGGCAGCTCCATCCTATTGAAACTACATCACAGGTAGTCCTGCTACCAGTAAACGTTGGGCCGGTACACTGCCATTCTGTTTATTAATTACGTACGAATCGATTTATGATAATATTTATTAATAGAAAGAAAATTATATGTTTTTCGTAAATTAATTAAATTATTCGAATTAAATTAAACGAATGTGTCTTACGTCAATAAAAATATAAATAAACTAACGAAAATTGCGAAAATACCATACATCAATTAATCAAAAAATACATTGTAGCTATTACAAAAAATATCATAATTTAATTAATTTCTGCGTTAAGTATTGAAATAAAATCAATACTCTACGAAAATTCTAACAATTCTCGGGAAATATTAATGAATTTCGTTGCGCCATTTGAATTTTTCATTAGTAAAATTTTCGTTGGCTCAACGAATTTTTCGTTATACTAACGTTAAGATTGGGTTCACTGTAAGAATGCGTCCAGCTTTCACATGAGTTCGGGCAGTGTAGTCTTGCATTCAAAATGTTTTCCTAAACTGACAAAAAAAAAACCATTTACTATAAGTAGTACACTACGGCGAATACGTATTATTTTTCTTTCAATTGAAAATGCCTTGTCAAGAGGCAACAATTTCTGTTATACGAGAATTATTCTCAAATCCTTTTTCATTCGTTGTTTAACAATTTCAACAAACTTTGGTCGAGCTGATATTTTTAAAAAGATCAATACCGTACCACAAAATGCGATTTTTATATATTTAGTGGGTAAAATTCATTCAACACTTAAAAAGAGGAAAAAGTTTAAAATTTATGTACTTTTGCAAGAAAAATTCAACTTCCTTTATCCAAATGCTCTCAAAAACAGGAAACAAGATAATTTTTAACCAAGCTCAGCTGCTTTAAGTGTCTATTCACCAAAAACCAAATAAAGTTTGGGAAAATCAAAAACCGGAAGAAACATTATTCCAAAAAAGGAATTGCTCTCTTAAAACCAGCCAATTCCCATTTCCATAAAAAAATAGAAATACAAGAGAGAAGACAATCTCCTTCGTTTTATCATCTTAAACCTCCAACAAAAACTATATCTCACATGTCCTTACGACCGTCAAGGCCGACTGCTGGGTTTATCCTTTTGAACATCGTGTATCTCTCTCTCTCTTTTTTGTTATATTTCTGGGTTATTGAAATTACACCTTTAGGCACTGCAGTAGGCATCGCAAATAGTAACAGAAAATATCTCGTAAGCAAATTGCCACATGTTCACCGCCCAGCCTATAAATCGGCCTGCCAGTAACATCTACTACAGGACACAATTGCCATCACAGTTCCAGCATTAGAGGCCATAGGAAGACAAGGATGAACGGACAGACGTCTCACCACACATTCACCAAGGGATAATAATAAAGCACCAAACGATATTTGCTTATAGCTGCCCTTAACAAATAAAAACCGAAACTGCCAGCCTTACTAGCAATATATACGAAAGAGTCCAGCACCCCCCTAAAAACAGACCACAATCAGCCCTCAATCCGTAATGAAAATAATAAAGCCGAACATTTATGTGGCAATGAATGCCGATATATGCCAAAAAATGACTGCCTTGTGTCCAGTCCAGCGGCCCAGGATGCCATCGGGATATCAGGGCTCTGGATAGGACTATACAGTTGCGAGTATCGATCTCTAAGGATTACGGCATATATTTGCCTTTTGTTTTGTTTTGTTTTGTAGTTGCTGTTCATTCGGCACTTGGGTGGGGCTTTTCTTTTGTTTAGTCCAAAAAGTGAGTAGGGGAGTGTTATGTGAGTTCTGCGGGTATTTCGAAAACAAATATGCCTGTCCTCACTGTTCTCTTTGTTTGATGGTTTTAATGAGTACAACTTTTGTCCGTCTTAAAAGTTGCGTCCAAATAAAATTCCCTCTACAAATTCTCTCGAAGCACCACCAACGCGCTCCAATGCTCCAATACAAAAGGGCATCACGGATTGTATAATGTATAATGCCATCTTGATTACTTTTCGACAATCCAATAGTAACAGCACAACCAAACCGAAAAAAAAGCAACGAAGGATCATGAGAATAAAGGACTCAAAAGACCGCTCTCGCTTCTCATTCACAGCTAAACAAATGCAATATTTAAAATTGGCTTTTTTTCTTCCAAGGGTTTCCTTTTTTTCTGTGGATTAAGAGACACGGATGTCCTGCTACTGAATATGAAAAAAAAACAGTTACCACTTTTGTGGCGAGCCAAAACTCATCGAAAGTCCTTTTAATTGAAATTCAGACTGGAATCTTTTTTATCACATCCTTCGTCCTTCCTTTTTTTGTGTGTTAAAAAATATTGTAATTCCCAAGTTATTGGTAATTTAGTGCTTTGAAATTATCTCGTGACTTGGAAAAGGACAACGTTTTTATATCATTGATATCGTATATTCGAAAAGAGAAATTAATTAACAGGAAAGGAAAGGAGTTTGCATTTTCTATCTTTCCAGATGTATAGTTAGGTTTTTGTATCTTCTTTTTTGTGTAGAATTTTCTTGACTTTTTTATCCGTATGCTTGAAGCTCCCCAGGATCTAGGATCCAGTTCTAATTACATGAACTGTGTGTTTCGTTTTTTCTTTTTTGCTCTTTGAGTTTGAGTTTCAATAAAATATACAAGATAAGGGTATGGGTTTGAGCTCATATCCTTGCTATCTTGTGGTTGAAATTGTGTTATCCGTTGTATTAAAATATAAACCGAAGATTGCCTTTGTGTGTGTGAGAGGGAGGGAATACAGATAATGGAATAATAATTCAATCGTTTTTGTGGTGTTTCTATGTAGTTAGTGAAATTGTGATAAGGCACAAGATTATAAGAGTGGTGAATATATTTTCTCGGATGTCTTGACAAGTTGACATATTAACTAGGGTGGGTCGTTGGGTTAGAATATATATATAATGTCAGAAGGCTGTGCGTGATTATTGCTGGTGTTTGGGGAAAGAGGATATAACCCAGAAAAAAAATGCAAAACACAAAACAGATTAATTTGAACGGAAACCGGAAGAGACTAAGAAAAGAACACGATGGTGATGAGGTGGTTCTCATTATGCATTGCTTCAGCGGATGTCATTGTTTGAATTTAAGGAATCTCATTTACAATGGTTGGGTGATGTCTTACAAAATTTAACGTTTCGTGATGCGTCATGTATTTTTTGCCATTTGACAGTGAGTTTTGGGGAGAGAAAAAAGAAAATTCAAAAGCAATTATTTTGTCAGTGTCCGTGGCTTAGTGTTTAGGTGCGTTGGCTGCTAAGCAGATCGTCGCGGATTCGAGTCCTACCTCGTGCCCATAGTTTTTATTTTATCTTTCACGGGCACTGCCTCTTGCAAAGAACTGACAATACTTCCAAGCAGTGTTGCCAGATTTTTCAGACGAGATTCCCCTTTCGGGGTTTGAAAATTCCCCTTTTCCCCCTTTTCTGAAAGTGATATTCCCCATAAATTCCCTTCGATATTTAAAACGTATTTTGTGTATGTTTTAATCAATTTTTATACTTTAAAAATAAAAGATGAGCAAGTCAAGAAACCCAAAGCTGATTTCTTAAAAAATTACAAATGTATGTACATCTACACACATTTGGAAAAAGCAATACAACACAAAAATTATGAACACCACAAACAAACTTTTATTATGATTCTTAAGGATCAGTCATAGCTATCATTGGAATAGAAATGCAAATTACATACCAATCGATCGGAATTCAATATTTTTTATTTTACATAACACACAATTATTCAACATGCTAACTATTTTTTTTTTATAAAACAGTTTTCATGAACAGCTGATTGTATAAGGGGCCAGTTATAGCGATCATTGAAATCCATCAGGAAAAATGTTTGAATGTATATTTAACTAAGTTTTCTTTTGATAACTAATGCAATTTGTATACCAATCGACTGGAAAATACTTAAAGAATTTTTTTAGAAAAAAATATGAATTCGCAAACTTATTTTTCGTTAAAAATGTATTTTTCTATTTTCCTTACGGAAATTCGTTTTCCTGAACAGCTGATGGATTTTTGTCAAAAAATGAAACAAATCGTTCCAATGATTTGCGTTTAATTTTTTTTTATAATTCCAATGGAAGAATTCTGCCAAGAAATCATATATCAACTAGGAAATTTGTTCAATAGCAGAAATAACCGCCCTCTTTGAAAAATTCCAGTGATGTGTTTCAATGATGAACAGATCCCCAATCTATGAAGCAAAAACAAAAAAAATGTCCACTTTTCCAGTCTACGTACAAGCTGTAGATTTTTTTTAGTCTATCCTCTATGAGTTGTTTCTTGTTTGTTTACGCATACTAAGTTGTAAATTGTCTAGTTTTGTTGGGCTAGGTAAGTAAGATTTGTTTTTCCCCTTTTTTGCTCTGGAAGGCAGTGGAATCCCCTTTTCCCCTTTCACCAAATTTTCGACAACGATTCCCCACGAAAAGGGGAATTCCCCTCGATATGGCAGCACTGCTTCCAAGTGTATAGATCTGTAATGAAAAAGTGCTTCTCAACTTTGCTGTTCGGAATCGGCGTTAAATTTTAGGTTCACTCAATTTTACATACGCACCCAGAGAATTGTTGATGAGAGTAAGCCACTTAAGCCTTAGCTCTTCAAGAGCCATCACGCCACTCTATTTTTAATTATTTTGTCAACAGCAAGCAAGTATGTTTTTCTATATTTTTTGACGACAGTTCCTTCTTTTTTTCACCAAAAAAATGGAAAAAATAGAGAAAAATCACGTCAGAGAAAGAATTGGAATCTTGTGTCACTGCCAATTAAAATAAAGAAGATTCCGATACATTGGTAATTATTTCCTATCAAAGAGATAATATCAGCTCTAATTATTTTTCCATCAACCATACCTAGATACATGGGCTTGTGAACTTCCAAAATAATCATTTTCCAGAACAGCACCTCATTCATTTTCGCTGGTAAGCAGCTCGAATTATCTAAATTGCAATTCAATTCCAAAGAAATAATTTTCGAAATTGTTCGAATTCATCAAAATAATTGACAAAATACACAAGTAGGTACCCAATTATAGCTATTTCAGTAAAGTTCAGAATAATTTCCTGTCCAATGAAAATGACAGAGCCGCCACTCGAAAAAAAAATAAACATTTTTCATTCAAATCAGGTAAAACTAGATAAATAGCTTATTAAATTCTCTCAAAATGCGATTGCTCTGTTGAAAGGGCTCGCCACACGTCACACACAGGAAAAAAAAATTAAATAAACAAACCAAATCCTCGGAATGATTATTGTGTCAAAATAATCACTCAACACAATCTATCAATAAATTCGCCCATTAAATTCTCGTGATTTCATTCTAATGACTGCATGGGGAATAAATAAAAATTAACGGTTCATGAGACGAACGAGTTCGAAGCTCGTTGAAATCGTTTTCAATAGACGACTATGTACACTGTGAATGAATGAGTGACATCGGCTTGAACCAAACGGACGGACATGAATTATTAACTTCATTGAGCACACACAAAGTGCAGTACCCGAGGACACTCGTATCGTCACAAACATGACACACGATTAATAGTTGCTCATCAATAAAATGCCCAAGCAATATGAACAACAACACTTACGCATACTACAACACTCTTGCCAAATTGTGCAATTGGGATGAGTGGTGTATTATCCTTGAATCGCTATGAACAACAAATTGCCGCTTATTATTGAAAATCCAGATATTATTCTCAGTGGTGGCGCACTGGCTAGTTCTACAATGCGATTTCATGCCCGCCCACCTTTCACGACAAGAGTGCTGAAGTGGCGATAAATATTGCAGAGCATTATTTATTCCAGGAAGTTGTACAAGATCCGCTTGAATTTATTATTATAATATAATTTTTGATTGAGCAAAAGCCGGTTCCGGCGGTGGTGGTGGCGAGTGGTTGGCTTTCAGTTCGGAACCCTTGCATTTCGGTTTTGGGCCTAGCAAAACGGGGTCATTATTATAACTACAAATAGTGTAGTCAACTGCATGTCGTCGTCCTGTGCCGTGTGCTTCTCTAGCCGATCGTTTGGTCCCTTCGCTCGATGGCATGACAGTAAATAATTTATCTCCGAAATGTATTTGACCCATTTGACTAGTCCGGCCCAGTTTCATCGTCCGAAACATTTTGGGGATTGGGAAACATTGTATTGCCATTGGGTGTATATTTATGCAGTTATGGAACTAAACGAGTTTTCCCGTCCTGACAAATGGGTTATCATAACAAAAACGGACAATATGTGAAAATGCTTGTCCTCGGGGATATTCGAAAGTGATTCGTTTCGGGGGAGTTTGGGTTAATATTAATGTTCTCTCACCTATCAGCAAAGCATATTGTAATATTTTGTAGCATGATTACTGCATTATTGCTTTGTCTGGCATGCAACCTGCAGCTTCGGTTGCAATTTAAAACGAAAAAAATTATAAATTAGCAATCCTCAGGTGTAGAATTCGGTCTGGGTATATCCTTTAACTTGTAATTAACAGCAATATTGTATCGCTTTGAGGCTTAATGAACGAATATCCACACACCGATTAACAGACACATGAATTCCTTAATGAAAGAGCGCATTATTCGATTTAAGTTACACGTAAAAGCTCTTTGCTTGCATGTGAAATGCCTATTTAAACAATTATTACGATTCTATGCCCTAGAAGTCTGGGCTAATGCTAATGTGCTTTTGCTTAACTGCCAACCGACTATAGCAAAGTAGGTATATAATAGCAAATAGCATAAACTTAATGTTTAGAATCCGAAAAAGAATCAAATTGCTCTTGGTTTTTGGGATATCGTGTGAACTATGGAAATGTTAGAAGAAGCAAATAATACGTATTTGTGTGATTGTGGATTTTATATCATTATTAACATAGTGCTAGAACGGCAACAGCCAAAATATCCTTGCGAGAACGCGCAAAGTCTATGTAATGGTCATTTTTATTAAACTTAATGTATGCGTTTATTTTAACGAGTATAATTAACAGTGTTGCGTCGATCTGGCGGACAAGGACAACCGTCATAACTGCGACGCATGTTATCCCACCAGGGAGTAAACTACGCGACGTGAAGGCAGTTCCTCTTGGAAGTCCATTAGTTTCAGCAGTTAAATGAGAAATAGAAATGACATTATTTAAACGGGTTCGAATGGTCTGGAGAAATAATTAAACAATTACTAGAAATTACTTTGGAATTTTTTAATGACCAAAATAGTCGACGAAGTCTTGACAAACTTTCGCACGCACAAAAGTCCTTCGATAAGTTTTAAGAAAACAAAGAAAGAATAGTTTCATATTTTTTTATATTTATTTAATGGTTCAGTGTTGACGATGAAAAAAGTTTTTTAATACACTTCTTGGCACCGAAAGAACATTCGAAAATACTTTACTTAATAGGAAATCTAGGTTCCCTTTATCTTTCCATATTTAAGGCCAACCATATCTTATATTGGTCATTTACGTTGTTTCGTTGGTTGATTGCAAGTGGCACCATTCTGTTGCTTCCACATCCACATATCGTCGAGGTCCATATCCTCATATCACGCTTAATGCTAGGGTGATCTCATTTTCGAAAAAGTACTGCAGCAGAAGAATTCCCTAGATGAAGTCAGCGATGGTCAGTCAGTCTGTGAACACCTTATACGGGCTACTTTGGCATATTTTGAGCTCAGGCCGTTAAGGAGCGGTTTTTCTGGCTCTCTGCCCTAGAAGTTTAAATAAGGAACTGACCCTCCAGATTGGGGGTCGTGCTTTGGAAAGACTTCGCATCGTGTAAAGAAAGTCTAGTTGCGAAGCACCAACAGGTCTTGGATATGGACGGAATAACTAATGACGAACTAAGCAAACGAAATATGGACATGGAGCTGAAACTAGCGGCGATAGGTATCAGTCGAACGCTTTAGCACTTAGAGGCATTTCATTATATAAAAAAAAATTAGAGGCATGCTCGAAGTTCATTGATTCTTCTTCTAAATCATTTTTATACATTTATTTATCGAAAAAAACTTAAATCTTACAGAATCAACCTGTACAGAAATTGTTATAGTATAATTATGGCCTGCTGAAGGCATTCCGGAACACATTATTGAATAAAAAAAATAAAGGGCATGCTTGAAACTATAAACTAACTGATACCTATCGCCGCTAGTTTCAGCTCCATATCAAGGCAAAATTCGGCAACATAAGCCTAATACGCGCTCAAGCCTCCACAAAAGAGAAAGATGATGACACCAAACACACGTTCTACAATCTTTTCTACAAAACATACGAGCATTGCGCTAGCTTCGACGTTAAAGTTGTCTTTGGAGATATTAACCCCAAGAAGAGAGGACATCTTTGGTGGAACAGCCGAAAAATACAGCCGTTCAAAAAACCGCCGATAACGGCTTCAGGCTTATCGATTTTGCATCGGCGCGAAGCATAGTAGTAACAACTACGCTTTCCCACATCTAACATCTACAAGTGAACCTGGAGGAGTACGAGAGCAGCTCCGGAGCTCTACGAGCAAAAGAGGAGAGAAGAAAATAAAAACTTTTTAAAAAGTCTTACTCAGGCCAAGTTTTTATTTCACGGGCACTGCCTCTTGCGAAGACCTGACAAATCTTCCAAGAGTATCAATCTGTCATGAAAAAGTGCTTCTCAACTCTTCCGTTCGGAATCGGCGTTAAATTGTAGGTCCCCTCAATTCTTCATACGCACTCAGAGAATTGTTGATGAGTAAGCCACTTAGACCTTAGCTCTTCAAGAGCTGTCGCGCCACTCTATTTATTTTTTTTATTATTAAAAATAATATTATTTTTTTTAAGTAAAAGAGAGAGCTTGAAAAACAATTGATCGAGGATTTTCAGAAACTAAAAAGCAAGACTGAGGTTCTGAAGTTTTACAAAGAGGTGAGATGATGTTAACCAACTGAAGTCTGTAAAGACCCACAGAGAACTATCGTAGTAGAGTCACAATCAATGTTGTTGCGGATATGGAAAATCCACTACCTACTATAGAGAGGATGGACAATTTGCAAGGCCCAAGTTAGATATAACCAACTCATCGTGCGGGATATGCCTTGCCTTGGTAGTTTTTGCATGGCCTTAGAAAGCCTCCGACATGGTCTACAAACAAAACTAATCTAAATTATTTCGAAAACAAAATTATCAGCAAATATCTTACTTCAGAAACAGAATTAGAGAGAGAAATGAAATTAACATGAAAGTAAAGTTTTGAGATTGTTTAAAATTCAAAGTCTTCCCGAAAGACTACCTATAAACCAAGCTTTTAGCATAGATGCCAAACAAAAATTCATGGCACATTAAAAAACAAAGAATCCACAAATCATTTCAAAGCTCACAATGTTTCCGAATTGAATGATAAAAATCATCCCATTTAAGCAAAGAAAACAAGAACGAAATACAAAACCATTCTCATATTGTGTCAAGAACTCTTAAAAACACAAAAAAAGGGGAACAAACAAAAAATCAGCCTCAAGCAAAAACTGTTTAAAATGTTTCTTTCCTCAAATTATTCTGCCAGCAACTTCAAAACCAGGTTTCGGGCGTGTTGCAGAGAAAGTGCTGCTGTGGATGCAGTGCAATTTAGCTGTTTACGTTTTAACCAAGAGAAACTCTTTCTGACATCGCCCAATGAAAATCGTTCGTTTTCATTTTCATTTAAATTAAAATTAAAAAAAAAAAAACGAATAAACACAACACAAAACGGGAGAAAAAAGAGGAAAAAACAAATCAGGACTACGAACAATTTTTTCGAGCTGCCTATCTAAATTAGCATCAACAATGGCAGAGACGAGAGGAAACGAACATAGAAAAATCTCAACAAAGTCGTGTTTTCGTTTTGTATAAATATGTAAATCGCCTCAGCATACCAAGAACCCTTTCGCCTCTCTGTTCATTCGTTGCGATTCTAACAGAGTCTCACTTTATTGCACAATTGTTCCAGATTGTACTTTAGCATCGGTCTAAGTATACAACGTAGCAACGTTGCAACAACAGCTAACAATAACCACAACCAAAGCTACATCGACACACTTTCCCCAGAATGTACTACACGCGTACTACAACTACCTACGCTATAACTACTGCCGGAAATCCTCAAATCCCTGTAAAATGTCTGATACTATTTCCTAGGATTTCACATTTTGCCCGCCTATATATTGGTTTAAGGTCCTTTTGGTATAGAATTTTACAAACTATACCCTTTGCTCGTTGCTCTTGCCAAAGAAGTCGAAGGCATGCCCCAACACTTCTGGCTTCGGCTTGACTTTAATTAGTAAAATTTTATTCACACAGAATGTTGCAATCTAGAATTTCTCATCTTGCCTCCTAAATCCATACTAAAGAGAAGAGCAATGAGCTGGAGAGCTGGCGTTTTGCATTTGCAAACGAAAATTCAAGGATGTGTTTGATGCAATAGCAAACCGTCTTACCTCTCGTTTGCCGACCTCGAGAAATGGCGAGAAATCGATGCTTTGTATGTATCATCAGCGAGCCACTATTCTGACGTAATACTGATATTAAGTGCATTGTATGCACCCCCCGCTGGCTGGCTGAGTAGGTCGTAATTTCACACAGAAACTTGAAACAGCTCTAATAAGCTGTTGACAACAAAGCTTACGACCGACAATGATGACAATGACAAAGCAGCGAAGCGGTAAACATCAAGGATCTGTGCGTCTGCAGTTGAATGCCACATTTTGGTGTATGTACACAACTTGACAATTGCGGTGTCGATAAGAGGTGTTTCAGGGTTCCTTAGTAAGGCGTATACCCTTGTCCTTCGCCACCAGAAGCAGCGCGATAAATGCGACGACCGACCGACGTCATTTCAGGATGTTTGGTGTGTGTCTAGACTGAATCGATTTTTTTTTTTCACATCTTTCATGTGAAGGCTTCACGTGGAGCTTTGTGATGTTATTTTACACTAAGTAAACGTTTCAAGCACGAGAAGGTTCCGAGAATTGACAAAAATACATTTCGACGAGCATAAAACGGGTGTGGGCAAAAAAGCAACTTTTCCAATATTATAAAAGTCAACAATAGATTGGAAAGTTGTTAGCAGTGGTATACGGGCCGGGCGGGACAGTCTTAAGAGATCTGAAATTGAAATTAAGGAAAAATCTCCTTTTTTTTTAAATGACATAAAAGCACCTCAGTCAAGGATGAGTTGAGCTTAGGTGGTTTTTTGGAAGGACAAACAAAGCCTTAAGTGTATTGTGTTTTGTCAGTCACCTCTCGTCTCCGAAGCTTTTTCTTATTCTTTTCAAAGTGAAATTATTTAAGGGATTTGCCCCTTAGAGTGTGATGCATTATGAGAAGGTTGTTTGTTACATGAGTATAGATGGGGGATATTCAAATTCCTGTGAATCCATTTAAAGGAGTTCAACAGAAAGATTAAAGTTTGTTTTTTAGGATGAAAAATTATATCTATATATACATCGATTGAAATGGGTACGCTTATGACATTTAATATTTCTTGGTAAATTCCCATGAAATTTTGCTTTGAAGAGAAAAGTCATATCTGGAGATGACTTTTGAATAATTTGTGATGAGTTTTCAGGAATGAGTCCTAGGTTCTTATCGAGTGATAAATTTGGATGGGTAGATGGTACCTACAAGGCACGTGCACTTGCTGTTGTGATCAATTATACGGTTCTAGGAATTTAAAAGTTCTGAAAGGGTTTTTGCCGCGGACGGACGGTGTCTTGGAAGTTGGTATTGGCGAAAAATTTTGACGTAGGTTTCGAGTTCTCCATCATCGTTATTTTATTTTTGATCTCGAGTTTAAATTTGTTTACGAAAAAGCTTGCCAAGTACCTACGTTTTTGCACCAAAATCATAGTTAATTGAAATACCAATACATTTTCAAAATTGTTGAATTCAAACATTAATCTGACCTAGAACCTTAGAGTTATGCAAAACACACAGCCGTGATGAAAACCTTGTATATGCACTACAGAAATCAAAGTATTAGTGGGTTTTATACGGTTCAAATATCCTTTTGACATTAACAAAAATGTTTTTGGATGCCAACCCGGGTACGGTATTTAAACAATAAGGCGTAAGCAGGTGTATAAGCCAGTCATGACTCAGAAACCCAATACCGATTTCATTTCATAAAACAAAACTGATTTGGGGTTGGAAACAAAAATATCTCTTTCGATTTTTGTTAACGATAACATTTAAAATAGAACATATACGCCGTAGTGAACATTTGTATTGAAAGACACGTTTCAAATTTCGAGACTTAAAATCAATTGCAAATACAAAGTCAAACGAATGCAAAGAATCTTTCAACCCTTGCTTTTGTCAGCTTCTCTCCTGTACCGACTGATGTATGATGTGATTCCTTACTGCATAGTCTTAAATTTCTAAAATTACCAAATTATTATTCTCGTCAGTAACTTTTTGAGTTTCTCTAAATTCTCACTTAAAACAAGCATCATTAAGTTTTCGAACGACAACAACTGCTTTTGGCGCTATTAAGAATGTTTCCTCAACTATGTATCAAGTCAGGAAGCATTAAGTCGGATGCTTTTGGTGAGAGTGTGCCTGTCAATCCTTATTTATCACTCCATACACGTTTATCACAAAGACATAATTTACCTACGTTCTTTTGGGTTTCGACTAATCATGTAAGAGGTTTTTTCCCAGTGAAATTATAGTGAAAGGAAGATAAATATGCACTTTTTGTTTGATTTTGGGATTCCAGATAACCGTTTGCATGATGATTTATAATAGTTGTAGTCATTGGCTTCCTAATTTTGAAGAACCATTCAATTACAAGTGATACCAAAAGAATTCAAAGTATTGTTATTGCAAACTTTCTTATCCCAAAGAAAATTGTTTCCTAGTAAAATTTTTGTTTTCCTAAATGTATGCTTTCCCTATACATCTAACTTACAGTATAATAGAGTCAAAGAAACTGTATATGAGCTCATGGGTGTTAACGTCTGTGCATTAAACTTCAACCAGTCATTCATTTTATCATCCACTTTAAATTTCGACACACCTACACATACAACACACCGTTAAGTGAACTTATCCATTTTGTTCAAAGACGATTAAATCAAGAAAGTTTTCGAGCATTTTTGAAGATTTATCTTTCATTCACATCGATTTGAAATTCCAAATAAAACAAAGAAGCAAAAAAAAAGTCAAACGAAAGTCGACACAGAGCAGGTACTTAATTCTTACAAGTTTCTCCTGTACGACGACATACAAAGTTGTAGATGAAGAAAAATAAATTATCAAACTAGCATGAAGGTAATTTTGTAAATAGTTTTACTGACGCAGGAATTGAATTTTTCGTCTCCATCGTATTTTGTTTAACTTGACAAATTCGATTAACGTACTCAAACAATTTGTTAAAAGTTCATTTCAATTCAATCGGACGCAATTTGGAGGTTGATAATAAAATTGAAACATTGAAGAGGGTGAAGTTAGTGAGTCTACAAAAGAAGTCACTATTTTATTTTGATATCTAGTTCTTTTTTAAAAGATTGAAGTCCTTAGTAAAAATTTACATACAGCTATCTCACGAACCTATGTACATCCGATGGCGGTTTGCCAATTCAAGATCGTCTGTTTTGATCATTGCACCACTTTTGTGGTCACCATCTAAGGAGAAATGTCACCATACACAGCATAGAAACGCTCTTCAATTCCGCAGCGCGAATCGACGAACCAAACAATATTGATCTTTAACCAGTTTTCTTGAAGCCGCAGACACTCCTATTCCCGCACACGGTCAAAAGAAAACTACGTGTTCTACCTGGCTCACAGTAAAATTCTTTCGCAATACTGATGTCATAAGCGAAGGGGTTAGGTACTTATCGAACTACCTTCGTAACTTCAATAGTTTTATGAAGCTTTGCGTTTGCTTAATATGACCTGGAGTCTGTTTGACTTACGGCCAACTATAAATATGTCCTTGTAAAAGTCTTTTTTCGATATTAAAGTAAAAAGACCCAAAATAGCCCGAAGAACTTCTCTTTTAAAGCGGTCCTAGCCATTGCCACCAGTTCCAATAGTCATGCAAGTTTTCCTAGCAGTTATATTGTTTTTTTGTTTTTTAGAATTTATTTTTGAAGAAAAATTATTATCCTTGACTCATTCAGTAAAAATATCGAAAAAAACAGTCTTTATTATTTTTATGCTACTTGAGAAAAAAAAATCTTAAAATATTCTGCAGTCATCTTCTTCCGAGCCAATTAATTTCCTACCAAATAACCAAACAAAACTTGAACTCATTCAATAATTTCCTCATTTTTTTTTCCTTTTCAGCTTGCACTTTTGAAAACTCACGACCAACAAAAGAGAAATAAAACTTCCTGTATGCTTTTTGTGTTGTTGAATGCTGCCGTTTTCCGGTAAACGACTTCGATAATAATAATTTCTCTTTTCCACCCGTCCAAAGGAATACAAAGAAAACAATTTGAAAGAAAAAAATTCTTTTTGAGAAATGACCCAACAAAAAATAAAAACTCCACCATTATCGAAACGAAGGAGGAAAATTGAAAAGCACAAAACACAAATAGTACATATTCGTATACAGAAACAGAAACAAAGTCAGACAGGCACATAAAGTGCTAATCGATGTTCGAATTTCAAAAAAGTCTTGCCTGGCTTCTTTTGAAACAGCATCCGTTTGTGACGAGCGATTCGAAGAAGGACCGAGTATCTTTTTCTTGGTAATGGAAATAAAAGTTCAAGATACTCAACATCAACTAGAAGACCGCCAATCTTGCTGAACTTCATTATACGACGGAGTCTATGGTATCGATATCGGAGAAACTTTCGTATAGCAGCCTTTCAACTGGCAGTTGAAACTTTAGAGGAGAATAATATCAAGGCAAATGCACTGCCCCGAGTAACGAATGTGTTGACATGAAATATTAATGCAGTAGCGTTGACGGTTTAAGTCAACCCAAGCACAACATAAATCATAACAAGAAGACGACGTGTATATAAGAAGCAAAAGAAGACCCAAGCTAATCGTTATAAGTCATCTAAGCTGCACTGTTGCACGGCACGCTGAGCGCTAGCTGAACGACAACCCTTTATAAAGGGAATTATTAATAGTTGAAGCGTAACAGCACACATATCTAACTTTGACTAACTTAGTTCTAACCAACAACACACAAACTTATACTTATACTCGAGTCGAGTACTGAAGAAAATAAGGAATACCTATAAATAATAAGGATCACATGTCAGAAGGGGCACACGTTTGCCATTTGACTCGTACAAAAACTCCAAATAAGCAACTACTAACTGCAAACTACGACAACGTTGACGTTGACAAGAACGTGGAGCACGTCGAGAAAGAAGACGCCCCAAGACGAAGACGACAACGACCGCGACGTACGAGTTCAGAGATAATGCAAATACTACCGAACATGTTGGAGATTCGAGTTATCCTGCTATGCCTTCCATCGATCCTCTTAGCAACAACATTAGAACCGGGTAAGTTTACTTTACTCATGTCATGTAAGAAAGTTGAATTTTTGTTTGGAACCAGCAGTTTTGTTTCGTTTCAGTTTCATATGTGAAACAAAAACAGAATTTTTTTTTTGTATTTAATATGCTGTGCTTGTTGTTTGAGTTCGCAGATTTTGCAGTGGTGACACTGTGGCGTATACTTAATATTCAGAGACAAAACGTGGTGGATAATGCTCAGTTTAGTGTGGTATATTTTTCTCTCTCTTTTTCTGAGATTACGAAGCAAAAGAGTTATGTGGCAGTCAAAGAAACTGTTAATTGGATGAGCTTAGAAAAAATGGCAATTTAAAAATTCACATTTACGAGAGAGTGGAAATTCAGCTTTGTCTTAGTTCAAGATAAAAGCTCTGGAAATGTTTAAATGTCATTAACCATTTAAAGTTTATTCTTGTGACTTTTGTAATTGTAAATTTCTCGTAGAAACGGTTTTTAAGAATTTTGAAAATGGAAGCAAATTGGCGTCATTTCTTAGAAATATGCTTGCAAAATAAGAGAAGACTAATTCATTCATCAGATTATCAAGTTAAGTCACGCCTTCATTTACGACTGAATAATACGCAGATATTTTATTTGTTATTGGGTTGTGATTTAGATCATAAAATATATGGCTTTTTGGATGGACTTATCAATATAGTTTTTATTATTTTTTTGTTCATAAAGTTAAAATAAAAAACTTGATTTTTACGCATTTATTTTTTTTTTTTTACTGACCTCAATCTCAAAATTTTGCTCGGGTAAGTAATTTGGAACACCATTTAAAACGGCAACCCTAAAAACATATCAGCTCAATTTAAAAGTGTTTTCAAAGGTTAGTATTTTTGATAAGAAACAAGTCCAAAATGAGGTCCCTAATATAAGTACTGTCAGATAAATTTGTCTAAGCAGGGGTCAGGGTACACCAAAGTTAGCCTTTTTTTTAATCGTCAAAAAGTTTTAATGAAGAATAATTTTTTTCCTAGGAATAACACCAAATCATATCCCAAAGAATGACAGACGAAATACAGAACACTATGTACCTATAAAATTATTTGAACGAAAAATAATTTTGCTTCGTTTTTCTTGATTCTCATCAAATGTATGTTTTTTGAAAAATATGTGTGGCCCAATTCAGGGCTGCTAGAAACGAAAAAGCTACCAGGTTTCGATCTCCTTAATTCTCATAACTTTGAGTGACGGAAAAGAGAAGATTGAAATGAAAAAGGTAGGAATTTTTGCGGTCACATGACACTTGAGCAAAAGTCCTGCGGTCATAGGTTAGTGGTCTTTTAGTTTGCGAGATTTCAGTTTTCGGTCTTTCGACCCCAATCCAATGGTTTAAGAAAACAGACTCTTAAAAAATATTTGATTAATTTTGATCCGTTATTCAGATTTTGACTCATCGGTATTGTGTTAATTTATTTTTTAAACAAATATTAACTCTGAATTTCATCTCCCTAATTTCAAATTAAAGTTTTTCAACAGGAAAATAATTTCATTCAAATGGCTGCCTCAGCTGGCCATGCAGTAGCCTACCCGATCGGTCCAATTTTTAAGCACATTATCCATTGTATGCAGTTGTATTTCACCAATGGCTTCACGAATATTGTCCTTTAAAGCGTTAATAGTCTCTGGCTTGTCGGTGTAAAACTTATCTTTTACGGCACCCCACAAATAATAGTCCAACGTTGTCAAATCGCAGCTCCAAGGTGGCCAAACGACATCAGCTCTGCTGCTGTGTGGCACGTAGCGCCGCCGCCGCGCCGTCCTGTTGAAGCCAAATATGTTGCCAATATCCTCCTCTTCAATTTTTGTGAAGAAAAATTCGTTCAACATGGCCCGATAACGATCGCCATTGACTGTTACGGCCACTCCTTGCTCATTTTCGAAGAAAATGGCCCTTTATACCTGTGCACCAATATGCGTGCGGGTTTTCTGTGCCACAAATGTGACAATTTTGCTTGTTTACATACCCGCCAAGATCAAAATGAGCTTCATCTGAAAAGAGGATTTTTTTTGGCAAAATCGGCATCTTCTCTAAGTCGATCGCAGTCCCACTTAGCGAAGCGAAAACGCATTTGATAGTCAGTTGGCTTCAACTCCTGAACCAATTGGACTTTGTATGGCGTCATACCAAGGTTTTTATGCAAAATTTTTCTCAATGATGTCTCCGAAATATTCAATCGTCGAGAACAACGGTGAATTGATGTTGATTGCGCTTCACGCACACTTTCTGCCACAGCAGCAATATTCTCGGGTGTACGCACTGTTTTTGGTGAAAAGCCAAGCTTTTCGATGAGGATGCCAGTTTCTTTCACTTTTTTCACAAGATAACGATCATATGGAGCTGACGGTGCTTCTCTTCTTCCAAAATCCGTACGCAATTTTCGCACACATTCTGCAACATTACCATGATTTTCAAAGCAATGTCGCAATATTTCCCAGCGTTGTTCAAGCGTATACACAACTAGATTCGTTTAGCGGAAAGATTAAACTAATTATCTGTCAAATCAGACATGAGCCCAGTGTTACCATTCACGAAATAAGCACTAGTTGAAAAAAAAAGTTAGATGGCGGACCTTTTATTTGCCGGTATTGTAATTTTTTTGTCTCATGTTACAAAATTTCGTCTTTTAAACTTGTCTTGTATTATAATTTACCTACATATATCTTAACCTTGGCTTAAGCTTTTTAAATTTTCAAAAATGAAGATCACATAAAAATGGGAGAAGATTTTACATCTCAAAGTAAAATTAAGACAGTGAGATCGCAACCTAATAATGTTAGGTTCAATGTTACTGAAATTCGAAGTAACTAAATATCTTCGTGAAAGCCTGTTAATTTGAGTCCACCTGTGCGATAATTTGAGACAATAAAAGTTTATGCCTCCTCCTCTGTGCCACGTAGGCTTATGTTCTTTCCTTCTAAGTGTCTATCTTTCTCTCTCTGTCGTACTAATGTCTTGATTCAGTCCCAGCCGATGGCCTCGGTCGCCAGTGCTACTATGTGGTACTTCCGATATTGAAATCATAAATTGCGACCTCAGAATTTCTTAATACTAGTTTCTTAACCTACTGCATTACTTACCTCATTTCCATATTGATGTCATAATTCTGCACTTACTAAGCACTTCACACACCTGTCGCATTGGGTTCAATGTTCGTCAAATTTACAACCTTCTGGTGACGCTTCAGTTTTACCTCATCTCATCGAGAACCCAAAGCATTGCTTTGATCGTTTATTAGGTCACAATTGCTTTGCTTTGAACCTCAATGAACATTTGATTGCGTCGACAAGCAAGTTAGTTTATTTTTTATGCCCCACAAAAAAAGCAAAATAATAATAATGCTTTGTGGTGGCCTTGAACATGAAATACTTGGAGTTTGGAGTTTGGAGTAAATATATGAATGCTTTGTTAGCATCATGTAAAACAAGTTATTGACATAAAGTGTATCTTCTTTTGAAATGTAGTCAATAGTGATCGTTTCTCAATGAAGATCCCAATTTGTGGCGGAGTCTAAGTATACACAATTCACCACTCTGTTTACGACCTAGTGCCTACGCTTAAACAAATAAGTTCTTTAATTTTCATTCTTTTGGAGTACAGTTTTTGTCGCTTTCAAGGTATTTTAAATGATATTTAATTTTACAAGAGTGAATAATATCGCCATACAAAAGTGTATTTTTGAGCAATTTCAAGACGCAAACAGTTCTTCATTCAAATTGTAAGACTCTTTTTCGCTCTTAATAAAATAAGTATAAACCGATTATCACAAGGATTTCCCTGACTACGCAAAGACAATGATGAGTTGTAACTCAAAACACATTTTTTCATTTGTTATCTACTACACAGACTGAGTTAAGTACAAAATAAGAGCCTCAGAAACAATAACTTTCAAGAAAGTAAAATAAAGATGACAGGGCTAATCTGAGTAGAGAGAATCTATAGTCTTATAACAACCACACCAGTTAATAAAAACAAGCAAATGAGAAAACAGAATGAAATACGAGTAAACTAAAACTCAAGAGACGTGGATTTACTTTGCCATGCTTTTAAGATGAGTGAATACACATAAATATGTATTTTCCCCTTACTTCATGTGAAGTACTTAAAAAAAGGAAAAACAACCCTTATGATCCTTGAATCCTTGAAAATTCGATATCACTAAGGAAGCGAAGCGTATAAGGGAGCAACCAAAGAAAGTAAAGAAAAAAATATACGAGTATATCCTTCCATCATTTCGTATGTATACAAACAAATTTTTCTCTTTAAATCATCATCATCATCATCATCGTTGTCGTTGTCGTCGTCGTCGTCGTCGTCGTTTTCATCCAGTCTTTCTGTATTAGCTTCATCTCGACAGAAACGTTAGCGTTTTTCCATCACTATAAAACTTTTTTTTACTGTGCGAGGAGGATACAGATAGGGAAGAAATAGCAAAGCAAATAATTTTTTTTTTAAATAGAGCATCCTTTAAGGAGCTCGCCGTTAAACACTGATAACCCGGCGACATGTGTGGAGTATGTGTACCGTGCAACAGGAGCTGATAGCAGTGCGCCATATGCAACTTTAAGCTGTCTTATACGTTTATATCTTGACGCCCTTTTTGCACGTTTGAATATTAAGTATACGCCAGAGTGTCACTATAACGTCACTCCAAACTAACCCAGTAACAAGCATGACTTTGATTAAATGGCAATTCATACAAAATTTCATTCGTCGGTTGCTATTAAAAAGAGTGTTTACTTGATAGACATTCTAGAATGCACATGTCAGATTTATTAGGTCCAAGCTAAAGCGTTTACTAACTTCACGCGAATTTAACCTTCTCTTATGTTTGCATAAGCAACACACACGTTGTATCGTGAAAATTTCAATTTCGAATTATGATTTGTTGTAGTAAGTTGCTGTTGTGATCTGAAAGCTTTGTACACTTAGCAGTTTAACACAAGACGTGTTAAGCCAATATAATCAATGTGTCACTTCAAAATTCGCATTGCGTTGTCTAGCTTGCCATATAATAAAATGGCAAGCACTAGAATGCACCATGGAAATTGTTTTTGAAATGACTCGAAACGATTAGAATCATGGAGAACGAAGCAAATAAATTCTTCTTTCGAATTTTGTTCTGTTTATGTGATCTTACAAAACTGCACAGTTAAGGCCCAAACAAATTTTTGACAAAAAATATGTAATTTGCCAAAAAACACATTTAGTCACGTTATGTGAACACATCACCATGTTCTTGGATTGAAAACGTCAGTATTTATAATTGGATCTGCAATATTGATGTCCTAAGAAGCTCAAAGCTTCAGACTTTAATGCGACGTAATACTACATGAGGTATAAGTGTGGGGTAAGTTGAAAAAGGATCATTTAGTTCAAAAATCACATCCAACAATAAAAAAAAAACACAAAAAAAGAAATAGCCACAAAAAAAAACCAACAAAATAACAGTGATAATACGAAAAAAAAAGCAACACACAATAAATCTCCCACAAACAACAATAAAAAAAAAGAAAAATTGCATTACAAAAAAATAATACAAAAAAAAAAAACAACGCAGCACTCAATTTTAAAGTACATAAAAAACAAAAACAAAAATAGCCAAACACAGCACAAGTGAGTACCTTCCTTTCTTCTTCCTTCCTCTTGATCTCAACAGTTGCTTGACTTACCATATGCATCGCATTGCAATGAGTTTTTTTTGCTCACGCAATGTAAGTATATGGTGAGTCGGCAATAACGGATGAATAGAGAAATTACAATTTGAATTCCAGGGTCGGATCGACTCACGTCGCCGTTAAGGCATAACACTAACGGGGGCGCTGTTTCGTAAAGATACCTTTTGTTCATAGGGTAATTTTTCTTAGATTTTCGTCTGTTTTGGTTTTTATTTTTTAAATTGCAATGACTGAAGACTTCAGAGTCGATTATTGTAATATTCGCGGGCTTAGAATAAATTTTCTGGCTGCATACATCCACACTGTATCTAACAGGCCAGCTGTTTTGGCTTTAAGTGAAACCCAAGTAGGTGAGAATTCCGATCCTACTGAATTTCTCATTCATGGGTATAGCTTAGTGC
Source organism: Sphaerophoria taeniata (assembly GCA_943590905.1). Classification (NCBI taxonomy): domain Eukaryota; kingdom Metazoa; phylum Arthropoda; class Insecta; order Diptera; family Syrphidae; genus Sphaerophoria; species Sphaerophoria taeniata. The sequence continues at coordinate 45,805,437 of OX016540.1, read as the reverse complement.
CACTATTCTTTCCCCACCATGGTCTCGCCGTTTACATTAGGAGTGATGTAGCTTATCAGTTCTTGCCTCAATATGGACGTTGCTCCAACTCTTTTTTTAATTTTATATGGTTTAAATTCTCCGTCAATAAGCACATCATTCACTACTGTTTTCTCTATCGAAGCCCAAACCTGGACAGAGCTTCAACTTCTCGTGAATTTGACGCTCTGTCTGACTCCATACAAAGAATTGTATCCTTGTACCCTCACACTGAAATCGTTATTACGGGCGATTTCAATGTCCACAATTCTTCGTGGCTTCTCCATTCGGGCCAGACAACACCCGAAGGAATGTGTGCCGAGATCTTTGCTGAGTTTAACCACCTTACTCAGCTTGTCACTGAGCCTACTCGAATATCGGACATAGATGGCCAAGCTGAAAATACTCTTGACTTGTTCCTTACGTCCGACCCTGATAAATACACTATCAATGTATTAACGCCTCTAGGCAGATCAGACCATAGTATTATATCCGCAAATTTCTCGTGTCAAACTAATCCAGTTAGAGAAAGAGCTCCGAAGAGAACCGTGTGGCAATACGAGAAAGCCAACTGGGACGGTCTCAATAACTTCTTCCGGATCTTTAACTGGTCACTATGCTTCCTCGATGGTGACGTAGACTCCAGCGCAGATATGATTACTAACATGATTATTTTGGGAATGAAAACTTTTATCCCGAACAGGGTTAAAAGCATCAAACCCAAGGAAAAGTCATGGTTTGATTCAAGCTGTAAAGAGGTTATCAGGGTAAAAGAAGTAAAGTTCCGGTGTTATAGAGCCAACCCAACTGAGGAAAACCGGAACAAGTTTAAACAAGCCAGGAAGGCCTGCAATGCCCATATTCGACGGACAAAGTTTTTGCATGACCAAAAATTAAGGCAAAAAATACTGCAATGTCCCAAAGGCAGTAAAAATTTTTGGTCATTTGTAAAAAATATGAAGAATTCTTCTTCTTCCTCGGTCCCTACGCTCGTTGAAAATGACACTCCAGTTGTTAGCTCTCTCGCGAAAGCTAACCTTTTTGCTAGGCAGTTCGCCTCCAACTCTTCGCTGCCAGTGAGTGTCATGACTCCTCCAGTTATTGAGCGCGTCAATGATTCCATGGGACAAATCTTCTTCCGCACCCGTGCTGTGGCGAGAGTCCTTAAAGATCTCAACATACACAAATCCGCTGGTCCGGATGGTATCCCCGCCATTATTCTGAAGAGGTGTTCTTCCACGCTGGCAAAACCCTTGCGTAAGCTTTTCCACATATCCTACTCTTCTGGGCTCGTTCCGAGCAGTTGGAAAACAGCATTTGTCCAGCCAATCCCAAAAAAAGGCGATTCTTCTTCTCCATCCAATTATCGTCCGATTGCACTTACGTCCCTTCTTTCTAAGGTCATGGAAACGCTGATAAATTATCAGCTCAAGAAATATCTCGAAGACCGAAAGCTTCTTAATGACCGGCAGTACGGCTTTCGCAGCAACAGGTCCACTGGTGATCTGATGGTTTATCTCACCGAACAGTGGAACAAATCTTTACATCGTTTTGGAGAAAGTAAGATTGTTGCACTTGATATTTCAAAGGCATTTGATAAAGTCTGGCATCTTGCTCTTTTATCGAAAATGCGTGCTTTCGGTGTCGATGAATCCCTTCTTCGTTGGATTAGAAACTTTCTTTCGAATCGTTCAATACAAGTTGTATTGGACGGATTCAAGTCTGAAACCCACAACATAAATGCTGGTGTGCCCCAGGGCTCCGTTTTGTCTCCGACCCTCTTCCTCATTTTCATTAATGATCTCTTGTCTGTTACGTCTAATCCAATAAATTGTTTCGCTGACGATAGTACCCTTAGCTTTTCATATTCGTTTCCAGACTCGCATCCTTCCTCTTCGGATGTGGAACTGCAACGGCAAAATATGATAAGCTCATTAAACTCTGACTTAAACAGCATTGTACAATGGGGAATACAAAATCGCGTAGAGTTTAATGCTTCGAAAACTCAATGCTGTCTTGTATCGTCGAAGCGAGATATACCCCCCTTGCCACTATCCATGAGTGGCACTTGCATCAATGAGACCGAACATCTCGAGATTCTCGGTATGTGCATCACTGATCACCTCTTGTGGAGCGAGCACATATGCGATGTCGCCAAAAATGCCGCAAGATGATTAGGTTTCTTAAGGCGATGCAAGAAATTTTTTTCCCCTTCTGATCTGGCTACCATCTACAAAACATACATACGTCCTAAGCTTGAGTACAATTCTCACGTCTGGGCTGGTGCTCCAGTGACGTACTTAAATCTTCTGGACAGTATCCAAAAAAGAGCATTCAAAATGATTGGTGACAATACCATCGTTGAGTCATTTACATCTCTAGAACATCGGCGTAATGTCTCATGTCTCACCCTATTTTACCGATACTTCAACGGTATATGCTCTAGTGAAATAGCCAGTGGCATTCCTCCCCTTAAGACATTCAACCGTAATACCCGCGCCTCCAGGAATGCCCATCAGTTCACCCTCGAGCCCAACTTCGGACGTACTGTCAAGTACAGAGAATCGTTCTTTAGCCGTACTACGCGAATGTGGAACACTCTTCCACACTCTGTCTTCCCCAGTCATTGTAATATTGAAGAATTCAAAACCAATGTTCACCGACACCTCCTTTTACATCCTCTATCCTTTCCCTAATGCTCGCACTGTGCTCTTGGCATATAAAGGGTAATGACAAAAATCCCTTGAGTGCGCGTTGATTATAAAAAAAAAAAAAAAAATGAAAAGTTAAAATAACCATTATGAAAATGTTACGCTACAGTTTTGTTGGCTTTTAATCGTTTCACCAAAAATGATGTTCGAGAGATTTTTATTGAATTTTAAACATGTAACGTCAATAAATTCTTTATAATTTTTTCAATAAAAAAAATTGAAGCCAATGAAAAAAGTCGAATTTTAGTGCAAAATACGAATACAAAAATGGATTAAAAATGTTCCCTTTTGAGAAACTATGGGTGGAGTTTTTTTTCTAATGATTTAACATCTTTTTTCTAATTTTGGCGTTTGAAGAAGCAGATACAATAATTTATGCAAAAACAGGTTCTGGAATTCCCAAACCGATTTTCTCAATTCTCAAAATGTTTCCCATGTGTGTGACTTGAGTGTTGCTACTCAGTTTTTTAGTAATATTTTGGCAAGGAACTTTCAAGAGATTAGCACCCACATTCTACATTTAAGGAAATGTCACTAGCTCAACTTCGATCGTACTCTTAAGTGCGTACCTTCCGTTAATATCTTTCTCCCTAATATAAACTCATACGATGTATTTTGTGGTTATACTTATTCATCTAAATTCTTTCGATTTTTGCCTTCAAAAAAATTCTGGTGCGGGGAAATAACTCCACGGGAACTAACTCCACTGAGGGATTTACTTCCCACCAAGTGAGAACTTACTTCACTTTTGTAAAGTGTAGTTAGTTCCCATGTACAGTGGGAATTAAATTCCTCAAATAATTAGTGGATCTAGTTCCCTTCGAATTTGAAAAAAATTGCCACTTTAAATGAGAAAAAATTAAAATAAGAATTCAAGTATACTGAACAATTTTGTTTGTGAAATTAAAATAAATGTCTTTTAGAAATGAAGTCATTCCGAAATTCAGTTTTTAAAACTGAAAATAATTTTTAAAAATCGCATGAAAAAAATATTGAGAAACTTAGTCATTCGGAAATCCATTTTTAAGAATCTGACCCCCTATATGGTGGTTCATTAGTCCAGAAATCAAATTCGGGGTTCCTGACCTTTGCTATTAATTTTAAACATTTTCTAAAACGGTATATATAACATTTGAAATATAGGTACCGCATGCTTTAAGTTTATGTGACATAAAGAAAACTATGCAAACGTTCTTCTGAAGTTTGGTGTTCGGTGAGAGTATAGGGCACACTGTACTTGAACCCAGTTTCATCTTGTTGCATCTTTTTGTCCTTTTAAATAACTGAGCTATTTAAATAACATTAAAAGATCCATCACAAAGACATTTTTCTATTGACTCTATTAACTCTACAATCCTTCTCAAAATATTAAAAAAATTGTATTACTAAGGATTTGGAGCTTGAACCAAAAATTTTAAGCGAGCGAAGCGAGCGGAAAAAATTTTGCCCAAAAGAGAATCAATTTGGGGTGTGAAAATAAAAAAATTCGGGCGAATTTTTTTTATTTTCACACCCCAAATTGATTCTCTTTTGGGCAAAATTTTTTCCGCTCGCTTCACTCCCAATCAAACCAAACTGATTTTGAGTGTTACAGATAGTCATCATCCACCAAGGTGAAAAAGATGCTCAAAATGAATCATTGCAGTGCAGCACCTGCTATCCAGACACTAGCATGCTTTTCCAAATTAAAGGAAACGGCAACAGCTTTGAAAATGAATTGCTCTATCCATTTTGTCGACAAATAGGTATAAAAAAAAATGATCTTATTTATTTATGGGACATTTTGGGGTTGTTGTTATGACCCACCATAGTAGATCATTAGCCCCGAAACCCATTTTCGGACCAGTTTCCCTGCGCCATGAATAAATGTGTGAACTTAGTTCCCATTAGAAAGTGAACTTAGTTCTCACCGTACATGGGAACTAACTACATTTTACAAAAGTGGAGTAAGTTCTCACTTGGTGGGCAGTAAATCCCTCAGTGGAGTTAGTTCCCGTGGAGTTATTTCCCCGCACCAAAAATTCTCACGATTTTAAATCACCAGTATTCGTTCTCTCTGAAGCCGGCCGTGTTTTTTTATCGCTCTTCTTTCAACTTCTTTATGATGAGTTTTAACTGCGATAAATGTTTAAAAGTTATTTCTGATACTTTTTTTCTATCATGTGATGTTTGTGCCAAAGGCACACACTTACATTGTATTGACAATATGGAAAAAAAAGACATTATCAGTTTAAAAACTAATATACATTTTTTCTTTAAATGTGAAAAGTGCATACATATTCCAATAAAACTGTGCATTGATAAATTGAGAGAAATTTCTGCGTTGTTGTTGGAAGCTCCTTCCACAAGTGGCTCTTCTCCAAATATTCAGACTCAATCTTCTCTAGATCGGAGTCGAAACATCCGTGTCTCAACTCGTTCTCAGAGAATACTTAATAATAGTGTCGGTGTGAACAAGAAACAAACTAATACTACAAAAACAAAAAAAGTTGCTCTCGGAGGGTCAACTACATCTACACCTCAGAATCGAATTTCGTTAAAGAATAACGTTTCTAAAGCAAAAAATTCCACTCTCACTCCCAAATCAATAAACAATGTCTCTGCTTCTGCAACACCTAAACTCAACTCTAATAAATCAAAATTGACATCTTCCTCCCCCCCATCCTCTTTGGACTGCCATAAAGTGAGCGATAATGTTGTGGTGAAAATTGTCGATGTTGATGATAGCAGCAATGTTGCAAGTGTTATTAGCAATGAACATGTTGCTGATGTGGTTGTTGCTGATGGTGGTGGTGGTGAATATGAATACGATGCCGAGAGAAATGTTATTGATGATGCTGCTGATGCTGACAAGGTAAAAAATGTTGCTGATTTGGTTAAACAAAATTTCCAAATTGATGATCAAAGTGTTGAAATCACATCTGAAGCTTTAGTTAGCAACAATGTCACTGGTACAAAGAATAGCAAACATCTAATAGGCAGCGATGTTCTTGCAGCTGCTGTTCTTCCATCTGTACCAAAGCTGCGCTTTATACATGTTTCACGTCTTAAAAATACAGTCACTGAACAAGATCTCATGACATTTGTTGCGCGAAAGCTAGGTCTATCGACATCAAACCTGGTTTGTTCAAAACTCATTAAAAAGGATGCAGATGTTTCTCAACTTCGATTTATAAATTTTAAACTTGGTTTACCTTCTGGTTCTTTTGATGCTGCTCTTCAATCATCTCTGTGGCCGTTTGGTGTTCAAGTAAAGAAATTCGTAAACCGTTCAAAAAACGAATTAGGCCAAAAAGAAAGCAGAATGGAGGAATAGCTAATGCTTTTTCCAGCTTTGCAATTTATTATCATAATGTGAGTGGTATGAGAACCAAATCCAACGAATTCTTTACTGCTACTGTTGACTGTCCATATGATGTTATTGCCCTAACCGAAACTTGGCTTAATGAAAACTTTTTGAATGGTGAATACTTTACTTCCGATTACAACATCTTTCGCAAGGATCGTCATTTCAACCAAACTGGACAAACCAGAGGGGGCGGTGTTCTTTTGGCCATTAGATCAACTTTTACAAGTAGAGAAATTAAATTACCTAATGATTCTTTTGACATTGAACAAATTTGTGTCTGTGTTGACTTATTTATTCCATCATATAAAATGATTAAATTATATATTTTTGTATCATACATTTCACCTTTATCTCAGAATTCTTTATATGAGTCACACATTAAAAACATTTTAGATATTTTCAATGATAAAGACGAACATAGTTATTTTGTAGTTATTGGTGATTTTAATTTACCAAACATAAAATGGATATTTTCTAAAGATGATAATAAATTATTTCCTTATAATGTAGTCAAGGATTATGAATATACTGTCGTTGATAACTTAACAGCCTTAAACTTATATCAAATTAATAATATTTCTAATGCAATTGGTCGTATTTTAGATTTAATCTTCATTGATGATTGTCTTGAAGCCCAATGTAATGAAGCATCTTATAAGATATTGAATAATAGTGTTCATCACAATGAAATTGAAATTGTATTAAATCTTTCCATTTTGACTGAATCTAAATCGAGTAATATTTCTCAAATGTATGATTTTAAAAAGGCTAACTATGCATTAATGGAAAATTATTTAAATTTGTTTGACTGGCATCAAATCTTTAACTGTAATGACGCTAAGCAAGCTTTTACTTTGTTTCGGAGCATTTTAGATTCAACAATTTCTCTTTACGTCCCTATTAAAATAGTAAAATCTTCAAGAAAGCCAATTTGGTTTAATAAAAGTTTATGCAGACTAAAAAATGTTATGAATAAACTGAATAGAATGAAAAAAACTTCAAGTCAGATCAATGAACAGTTTAAACAAATAAGAAAAGAGTATGAGTTTTTGAAAAAATTCTTATATCAACAATATGTTTCCTCTATTGAGATGAATATTAAGAATAATCCCAAAAGTTTTTGGTCATATTTGAACTCAAAGAGAAATTCAGATGGAATTCCATCTTGCATGACTTATAATGGTATACCTTCTGATGACATCAATTTAATTGTTGACAACTTTGCAACATTTTTTCAATCTAACTTCTTAAATCTCAATTTACATCATGACGAAACCGTAAAAACAAATCAATCTGCTGACCTCGGTAACCTACATTTATCAGTTGACGATGTTTTAGAAGTACTCTTATCCTTAGAAAATAATTATTCTATTTCACCTGACAATATTCCACCAATTCTATTAAAAACTTTTGCTAACATTCTTGCGACTCCTCTTTGCTTCATTTTTAATCTCTCATTACAAAATGGTGAATTTTTAGATGTATGGAAAAACTCTATAATAACTCCTCTTCATAAGTCAGGTACAAAAAGTTCTATTGAAAATTACAGACCAATTGCAAGACTTCAGATTATTCCAAAAGTTTTCGAAGCTGTAGTAAAAAACAAATTATATAATCTTATACATAACAACATCTCGATACACCAGCACGGGTTTTTAAGAGGAAGATCGACAACTACAAATTTAACAGTATTCTCAAATTATTGTCTGACTAACTTAGAATTGCACTCACAAGTTGATACAATTTACACCGATTTTTCAAAGGCCTTCGACCGAGTTCAACATAGTGTTCTTTTAAAGAAACTTGAGACATTTGGTTTCCATTCAAAACTCTTGATGTGGATAAAAAGTTATTATATAGGTAGAAAGCAAATAGTGAAAATTGGAAACGTATTTTCTAAGGAAATAATAAATTTTTCAGGTGTTCCACAAGGTAGCCACCTTGGACCACTTCTGTTTATTATTTTTATAAATGACTTACCATTACATCTTTCATTTTCCAGATGCCTCTTATTTGCTGATGACTTGAAAATTTTTAGTACTATTTATTCGATAAACGATGCAATGAATGTTCAAAAAGATTTAAATAATTTAATAAATTGGTGCAATAAAAATGGGTTATACTTTAACAACAAGAAATGTAGTGTTGTTACATACTTTAGAAATCGTAATCCTTTATACTATGATTATAACCTTGACAACGAAAAGTTACAAAGAGTTGAAACTCAAAAAGATCTAGGAGTAATCTTCGATTCTAAGCTAAATTTTTCGAACCACATAGATTATGCTATTTCCAAGGCAAACTCTATGCTTGGGTTTATATCACGAAATTCAAAAAATTTCAAGGATCCATATACACTTAAGGCTCTTTATTCTAGCCTCGTTAGGCCACACCTAGAATACTGCAGCATTATATGGAGCCCCTATACGCAATCTAGCATTTACCGGTTAGAAAAAGTTCAAAAAAGGTTCACCTAATTCGCGTTACGAAAAACTTTTGGCTATTCAAATATTCCATCTTATGAATTGAGATGTACTTTAATAGATCTTAAACCACTCGCTAAAAGAAGAAAACTTAACTCTATACTTTTTGCCTTTGATGTCTTAAATTGTGTTATTGACTGTCCAGTCTTGTTATCTTTGTTTTCTATCTATGTACCTCATCGAAATTTGCGTCCGCGTAATGGTGATTTTCTTAATGTTCCCTTTCACAGTACTAGCTATGCTATGCATAATCCAATCACACAAGCATGTAAAGATTTTAATGAATTTGACTTTGCCATAGATTTTAATGTAAGTAGAAATGTATTAAAAAACAGTTTGTTAAATTTGTTATAACGTTATTATTAAGTTTATACTTTAAAAAACGATCTTTAATTGTAGTCTAAATAGAGTGTACAACTTTTAAGACGAATAAATAAATAAATAAATTCGCTCAGATCTTTCAATCTTCCCCGCTAATCTTAATAAAATGATGCATGAAAACAAAGGTCTCTTTGACCCCTATGACTCACTGAAAATCATAGCTATATGCGTGGTCTGGTTAACGAGTAATGATAAAAAACCATTTATTTTGGTTTTTGTCCTTTGCTTTCTTTAAACCCATAGAAAGAATATCAAACATGTAGAATTTAGCGAAATCGGATTTCTCATTATTTTCGAAAAATATTGCCAACATTTTGGAAGACAATTTTTTTTCCAAGCCCCATCGAATGATACATCAATAGAAAGGTCTGTTCGAACTCTATTCATCAAAACGGTACAGGTTTCTTAAAGGCCTTGTAGTTGAGATATTGGTAAAAATGTTATTTATTTGCAAACATTTTCCCACAATCGATATCAAAGCGGTTTAAAAAGTGTCTTTGCCTCATTATTTTGAGCTTTATTTCTTACTTACTATTATTATTATTATTAGTATCTTTATTAGTTATAAAATAACTTTAAATTTAACAATTTTTACAATAATAAATCACATTTATTAAGAAATTAGTTAGCAAATAAGTTGTTCGGTTTTTATAAGTTCTTAACAAGATCTCAATCTATGTAGGATATCATCCACAGCGAGCTGCACACCCTATCTTGTAGTAATTCCTTTATTTCAAAGATTCTTTGGGAATGGCAAACGAACGCTTTCAGCGCGATATGCCCAACCTTCGTTACACATGAACAGATGTTCTCTTTTTTGTTGATAGCATGTAGGCATTTGTTTTGTCCTCATCCACTTTCAGATCAACGAGTTCTTCAGTCGCTATGAGTAGCTTTTTCAGTGCTCAAACCTGCCTTGCACACACACATGACAGTACATCACCTTGTCTAAAACCTGCACATTTTTGAAACAACTCGGATAAAATTCTTCCCAATTGCACACTGTAATGTGTATTCTCTTCACACCCACAAACATTAAGGACGAAAACCTGGTCCTAAAATTGGCGCCCAACTACACGCAGTATAGTTGGATCAGTGTGTTCGGGATCCCGATTTCAGATATCGTCATATCATTTGCAGCTTTGAAATCGATAACAAAATGGTGGGTGTCGACTTGAAACTCGTTCGTCTCTTGCAGCATTTGGCTCACTGTGAATTTTTTTGTCTTCAAATTTTTTGTTGCTTATTATTTTAAGTGCAACGTCGTAAAGTGACTCGAAACGATGAGAATCATGGAGAACGAAGCAAATAAATTCTTCGTTCAATTTCTTATGCTGATGTGATTTCGAAAAATTTCTTGATATGAACATTGAGTTAATGTTTGAGAAACATATGATAAATACTTATTAAGACTGAAAGCTTATTCTTCTATTTGGTTTGTATACAAATAACCTGCTATGAAGCCATACTGCAGCATGTCGAAAAAAAAGTATTTGAGGAAGGCTTAAGACGTTCGCAGAGATAGAATTCTTTATGCAGCATTGAAGGATATTCATCCGCATATTTAAAATAAGGCTTTTGTAATTCCCCATAAATATAAAATTGAATTTCTAACATTTCTCAACCACTCAACAAATTTGAAGTTGCTCCCATATTCCAAAAATAAACTACCCCCAGTTTAGAAATAAATGTACATATTTTCAAACCAATTATCATGTTTTAATGAATAATAATTTCTGACAACCTCTTCTATTTTTTAATGAAATTTTAATGGACCCGTTTTTAATTGCATATATGTATTATACCCACCTGTTCTTCAATCAAGCCACACAATCACCATTCACCATTTCACGCTACAGAATATTAAATTTACCTAGTTATGTTTCAAACAACCGTTATATCAGTTTATTCTGTTTTACCTATCAATTAGGGAGGTTCTGCCACAGCTGTCCCAATTCTTGACAATGTCAACTGTCATTTTGGATTCGATGTTTTTGTTTACATAAATTATAAATTGTATATTGTATACTTACATAAATTTAAGAAGGTTAATTTAAAGTCAAAATTGTACATAGTTTTCTAAGGTTAAATGAAAGTTAATATTAAATAAAATACTTACTGTGTATTATACCAGCAAACCGAGCGTTTCTTTTTTCTTAAAGTCATTGGCAGTTTTACTCACCCTTTTGGCCCTTTTTTCACCCAGTCCACCCATCGAACATTGAACATTTTCCATTGAACTTTTTGAACTTATTTTTTGAATAAACATTTTGGTCCTTCGATAGCCTTACAAAATCGAACCAACAAGTGAACTCATTTGAAGAAACAGTGAATAAACTTTAAATAGATACTTTCCCTATTTACCCACCCGTGTGTGACAATAACCAAAAACAATAAAAAGACAGTACCTAAATTAAGTTTCCGTGCCTCATAAAACCATAAAAGTTCATTTCCAATACAAAGTCATTGTGCCGACAGTTTGCCGGAATTTGCAATTTACTGAATAATTTCAAAAAAAAAAAGTACAATTCATTTCGAACACTAATATTTCAAATTAAAGTAAAATTCCATCGCGTAAGTAAGCAAGCCATACAAGCTCCATAACCGACATCATCACCAACGCCATCGTCTTGGTATTCGCCATAGCCAGCACCGCCGCCGCCAACGTCATCACCATCGCAACGTCCATCGCAGTCCAGCAAGAATCCATCCATCAAATATCGCCTTCAACACTGAAATCAAAAAGTATTCGCAGTGAGTAAAATTTACTTACATTTTACTACACACAATTACATACATTTAAATATATTTTAACCATTTTAAAACTAAATATATTAATACAATGAATGCTGTAAAGATATTAAAAAGTACTTGCACTCAAATATCGAAAGATTTTGAGAATTTCAAAAAGACGGTATCACCGTCTCGTAGGACAAAAAATTATGTCTCTACACGACTTGAGACACTAAGCAACAATTGGCTTACTATTGTCGAGCAACATCAAATTGTTATTTGCTGCGATGACATAAAAGAAGATGTATTATCTACTACGGAAGGGTTTTTTTGTGAGGGAAATGAGATTTATACGCTTTATAAATCCATGCTGTTAGATGAGCTAGATAAGTTTGCTGCAGCAGAAGCAGCAAAAGCAAATGAATCTTTAAATTTAACCAGCACAGGTCATACTCCGGCCAGTCATAAGCCACACGATGTTCGTTTGCCAAAAATTCACCCGCCGACATTCTCGGGAGAATATCAGAACTGGCGTTCTTTCCATGACCAATTTGTTTCTTTGGTCCATAACAATGCCACACTTACAAAATTAGAAAAATTACACTACTTAAAAGCAAGTTGCAAAGAAGGTGCGGGCATCTTACTAGAACACATTAGTGTAGATGACGCAAGTTATGACAAAGCTTGGGAACTCTTAACATCAAGATACGATTTTAAGAGAATTTTAGTCAACAACGAACTCAAGTTGTTCTACGAATTGCCTGTTGTCAAAGAAGAAAATTCGAAAGGCATTCGTGAATTGTTGGACAACTCAACAAAAATTTTACACGCGTTGAAAAATTTAGATTTGCCAGTCCATCACTGGGACGCAATCATTATTTTCTTGCTTTTGAAAAAGCTACCAGCTACTGTCCAGTCGAAATGGGAAACAACTCTTGGAACCAAGAAAGAGATTCCAACATTTAAGGAATTCTCCGACTTTTTGGAAACGAGGTTCCGGACATTAGAGATGATGGACCAACAACACCAGTCGAACTCATCATCATCAAACAAAAAGCAACCAAAGAATGTTTTTCTGCTTAATACAGAATCTACGGAAAATTTTGCATGTAAAGTATGCAATAAAGGTGCACATTCGTTAAGAACATGCACAAAGTTTTTAAAGATGGATGTTAACACTAGACATCAACTTGTTCGACAATTTGGCAACTGTTTTAATTGTTTGGCCTACAGTCATCGAACAAATAACTGCCCAAGTAACAAATCGTGTCATTTTTGCCAAAGAAAACACAACTCACTCTTGCATTTTGCCAACTCATCGAATTTCAACAACACAAATCAACAGCCACACTTGCAATCAAACTCTTTCACAAACTCACACAATCACCAACCGTTCAGACAAGGTGACAACAATCAATTTCAACACAACACAAGTTCGAACCATACACGCTCTCAATCGCAATCTAACTCACGCAATCATACTCAACACAATAACGTTAACTCATTCACTCATCCAAATTCAAACGCCCAAAATACAAATAGAACACAAACACATCACATAACAACGGAAATCAATCCGAACGCGCCTGCTTTTCATCCATATGATTTACCAGCATCAACGTCTTTCAACTGCTGTCATATCAATGAATTTAACAGCACACAAATTTTGCTTGCAACAGCGATCATAAAGGTAAAATCATCAGTGGGTGATTTCGTCAAGTTGAGAGCTTTGATTGATCCCGGATCTCAAGCTACCTTCATTACTGAATCGGCAGCTCAGCTTTTGGGTCTTAAGAAGATTCCAACATCTTTCGACGTCTCAGTCTTAGGACAAAACAAAGCCAGCTCTTGTCAACACTTTGTAGAGTTGAATATGGGATCAAATCATTCAGATTTTGAAACAACAACAAGAGGTTATATATACAAAACACTCACTGGACTCTTACCCAACCAAGAAGTAGTTACCAGCAAGTGGAAGCATTTGCAGGGTTTGAAATTAGCTGACCCCACATTTAATCGACCTGCCAATATTGACATTTTGCTGGGAAATGATGTGTATTGTGAAATAATATTGGACGAAGTAGTTCGAGATGAACAACAAGTCGCAACAATAGCCCAAAAGACCAAGTTTGGTTGGATTATTTTGGGGAAAGTTCCTTTTGAAAGGCGCTTTACTTTTCAAGTCTACACACAGTGTGTAGACATCGACACACAAATGCGCGCATTCTGGGAGATTGAAGAAACTCCCTACGAAAAAGCGGCAAATGAAGAAGATGTTGAGTGCGAAAAGCACTTTATCCAACACACCAAGCGGGTGCCGGGAGGGCGCTTTGAAGTCGCTTTGCCCTTCAAAGAATTTCATCGACCAAGGCTTATGTCAACAAAACACCAGGCCTTAATGATGTTTTATAGGCAAGAAAAGAAATTATTAAACAACCCAACACTACACACACAATACAATGAGTGCCTTAAAGAATACCTTCTTCTCAATCAAATGGAAGAAGTAGATATCAACAGAGACGAAACATTTAACTCACCATTCCACTATGTTGTACCTCATCACGCCATCATCAAAGAGTCCAGTACAACAACAAAATTACGCGTGGTTTTCAATGCCGCTTTTAAGACTGCGGACGGCAGTTCTTTGAATGACCATTTGATGATTGGACCTAAAACCCAAACGGACATTTTAGCGATCGTATTAAGATGGAGAACATATAACATTACCTTTATATCTGATATCGAGAAGATGTATAGGCAGATACAAGTCCATCCCGAGGACGCCTATTACCAATTGCTCTTTTGGCGTGAAAACCCAACAGCTCCAGTGAAACTTTATAAAGTAAAAGTTTTGATGTTCGGTACTGCTCCAGCCCCATATTTGGCAAATCGAACTCTGAAGAAGCTCGCCTCTGATGAAAAGTCGTCATATCCCATAGCCGCTCAAATGATCAACGAAGATATGTACATCGATGATTTGGTATCGGGTGCCGATTCCGTCCAAGCCGCGAAGGAAAAGGCTCACCAAATCTCAACGTTACTATCGTCTGCTGGATTTCATCTTCGCAAGTGGATGAGTAACAATGAAGAGTTTCTTGAGTCGATACCACAAGAGGATCGAGAAACGAATGTATCCCTGACATTCGGTTCTTTGGATCGTACCAAAACCCTTGGAATCAGCTGGTTCCCTTCTGATGATTCCTTCTCATTTCAAAAAATCACCATCGATTCCATCGTTTCAAAGAGAACGATACTGTCCACTATTGCTCGCCTATTTGATCCACTTGGATGGATAGCACCCTGCGTCGTTAAAGCGAAGATCCTAATGCAGCAATTATGGCTGAAAGGTCTTTCGTGGGACGAGACCATTCCAGTAGAGCTACAAGATGAATGGCTCTCTTTCCAAGAAGAGATGGACATCCTAGAGGACATCCGTCTTCCAAGGTGGGTCAACACACAAAATGGTGTTCAAGAACTTGAACTCCATGGATTCAGCGATGCATCTACAAAGGCATATGGAGCCGTTGTATACCTTCGAGTTTTGGACAGTGAGAATCGCATTCACACCCATTTGCTCATATCCAAAACTAGAGTTGCTCCAGTCAACACTATTTCTCTGCCTCGACTGGAACTTTGCGGAGCAGTCATGTTAGCAAAACTGCTCAACTACACCAAATCAGTCCTTCCATTCAAGAACATATCGGCTTTCGCTTGGACAGATTCTACCATCACCCTTTGTTGGATTTCTGGATTGCCATCGAAGTGGAAAACGTTTGTTGCCAATCGCGTTACTGAAGTCCAACGCTTGACGAACATCAGTATCTGGAAACACGTTCCAACCAAGCTCAACCCAGCCGATCTGGCATCTCGTGGTGTTCTTCCGTCTAAGCTGAAAAACAATATTCTTTGGTGGAATGGACCACCATTTCTACAAGAAACCTGGGAATTCTCAATTCCAGAACAACCCACTCAATATGAAATTAATGAAGAGAAACGGGAAATTAAAATTCACGTTGCCGTCGATGACCCCGACGATATTTTAGATATTGTGTCTAAGCAATCAAAACTTACAAGAGTACTAAGAATAATAGCGTTCATTAACAGATTTGTCTTCAACATTAGAAAAGATGAATCGTTTCGTAGAAAATCAGTTCTGACACCCATAGAACTCGACAATGCTTTGTGTACTGCTATCAAAAGCGTTCAGAAATTTATGTTTCAAGACATTATTAGTGATTTACAACATAAGAAAACAACAAAACTTAATAAGTCTCTTAATCTTTTCATCGATGAAGTTGGAATATTAAGAGTCGGAGGTAGACTTCAAAACGCCACCTTAACATATGACCAAAAACACCCAATCGTGTTGAAACCAGGCCACAATTTCTCCAGGCTAATTATTGAAGACGCACATGAGAAAACTTTGCATGGCGGAATTCAACAAGTAGTTGCCTTCATTCGCAATCGGTTCTGGATATTCAACTTAAAGAGAACTGTAAAAAAGTTCTTGAATAAGTGCATCATTTGTTTTAAAAACAAACCAAAGACCTTAGAACAATTAATGGGAAGCCTTCCTGCACCACGAGTCAACGTTTCTCGACCGTTTACCCACACTGGTGTCGATTACGCTGGGCCAATAGAAGTGAAGGCCTGGAAAGGTCGAGGTGCTAAGCAATTTAAAGGCTATTTCGCTATCTTTATCTGTCTTTCGACAAAGGCAATACACTTGGAAGCTGTAACGGATCTGACAACCCAAGCTTTTATTGCCGCTTTCCGTAGATTCACATCGCGACGAGGAATCTGTTCCAATGTTTATAGCGACTGTGGGACCAATTTTAGAGGAGCTAGCTCCGAACTTCAAAGGATGCTTAAGGAATCTAAGCATGATTATAACGAAATTGCTCAGTCGTTAAGTAATTTGGGCACAAATTGGAATTTCATTCCTCCAGCTTCTCCACACTTTGGTGGTCTGTGGGAAGCAGGGGTCAAATCGGTAAAATACCATTTGAAGAGAATCGCCCTTAACCAAGCTCTCACGTTCGAAGAGCTGAGTACGCTTCTATCACAAATAGAAGCTTGTTTGAATTCACGACCACTTTGCCCATTGACAGACAGTTTGGATGATTTCAATCCTTTAACACCAGCACACTTTCTCATCGGCACATCAACCCATATTGTGCCCGAAGGAGACCTAGCCATCGAAAAAATTGGCTACCTTGATCGTTGGAAACGTATTCAAGCATCGCTACAGACCTTCTGGAAGGAATGGAGCGGAGAATACCTCACAAGGCTTCAAAATCGGCCGAAGTGGCTGAAAATTGAAAATCAACCAAAAATCGGGGATCTGGTGCTACTCAAGGATGAGCGACTTCCCCCATCGAAATGGTCAATGGCAAGGATCATTGATACCTACGCCGGACAAGATAGTCTCATCCGCGTAGTAAAGGTACGCACACCGACTTCGGAATTCAAAAGACCTATCACCAAGATATGCCTTTTACCATCTAACGACACTAACGGAGAAGATTCACTCATTTGAAAATCAAATCAGCAACAGCTTATAACTAAGTTTAAAGAAAAACCAACAATAAAACTAATACAGTCCACTAATATTTACCAAAAGTTCACTTAATACATACTAAAAATTCATTTCATTCATGCTAAGAAATCAACACACATTCATAATTAAAGTTCACACAAGGAATTCGTATTTAATTCAACACATTCATACTGAAAATTCATCATTTATTCATCATTCAACATTTATTCATCATTCAACACATTCATACTGAAAATTCAACATTTATTCAGCATTAATAAAATTCAACACATGCATACAACATACATTCATAAACAAAGATTAAATCAACACAATCACTTTTGAAGCTCAACACACTCATTTAAAATAAAATTTTAAAACTTCAAGAATCACTCAATATCCAAAACACACAACACACATTCACTCGAAAAATCAACACATTGAAAACTCAAAACAAAATTGAGAACGAAATGAATGAAAACCTTAAATCTTCAAAAAAAAAAAAAATCTTATTAAACAAAGGTCAAATCCACAAAAATAAAAATTTAAAACCATAAAAAAAAAACCAATTAAGTAAAATCAAAAAAAATATTTTTAATTGAAATAAACCATAAAGAAATCAAATGAAAATGATTAACATGATTAATTTAATATAATCTAAAAATTTACAAACAAACTTACATAATTTACGTGAAAATTGAGTTTCACCTCAGATGGCAATCATGCTCAAGACACCACCAACATCTTGCATATAATATTATTGTATTAGCAAGCATCGACCGAAATCTGAAAGAAAATGAACTGTTTATTACGTAAACAAAAAAAAAGCTACTCGTTGACTTACCCATATGTATATCTGCACCAACAACTAACCCGAGATCACACAGCAACCTGTTGGAAAACAAAAAAAAAAACAACAGCAAATTTAATGCAATGCAATTCAAGGCTAAGTAGTACAGTCAGGTGTAAAAAAGACAAACAGAACATTTTACCTAATTAATTTTTTATTAACTACACCTTTAATTATCAACGCATGCAATATAAACATATAAGACGACACAAATCATAATTAATTACACAAAATACTACACATTTAATACACTTTGTAACAACAAATCACACTTTAAAACACCAAAGTAAAATTAATGCGAACAAAATACCAAACACGAATACACAACACAGCACTATTTCTGCATAAACTTCTAAACACAACAAAATATAATACAACACCGAAATTAACAATACGAATAAACAATTTAAATATACTTATCAATAATATAAAAAGAAGAAAATAAGAAAAAAAAACCGCACAACAGAAACGAAAATAAAAACAATACTCCCGAATTGCATGGACACGAAATCAATAACAAACGGAAGTACGAGATGAGGTTTCGAATGCATTGAAGTCGAGGACACAATTTCGAATTTCGAATCGATCACCGCGCTGGGTTTATATTTTGTTTATATGTCACATGTAGATGTCGCATTTTGATGTCCGTTAAAAACTTAAAATAATGAATATATTTTTACATTTAATTTGCAATTATAATAACAAACTTTCTCTTTTCATGTGAGACACAAACACATACATGAAGAAGATAAGATAACGAAAATTGGAATCGAACACCTCATATGCCAAAGATCGTTCACTTTGCTCACTGGTGGGGGAGAATGTTGAATGCTGCCCATAAATACATGCACAAACACTGCCACAGCTGTCCCAATTCTTGACAATGTCAACTGTCATTTTGGATTCGATGTTTTTGTTTACATAAATTATAAATTGTATATTGTATACTTACATAAATTTAAGAAGGTTAATTTAAAGTCAAAATTGTACATAGTTTTCTAAGGTTAAATGAAAGTTAATATTAAATAAAATACTTACTGTGTATTATACCAGCAAACCGAGCGTTTCTTTTTTCTTAAAGTCATTGGCAGTTTTACTCACCCTTTTGGCCCTTTTTTCACCCAGTCCACCCATCGAACATTGAACATTTTCCATTGAACTTTTTGAACTTATTTTTTGAATAAACACAAGTTAATTCAAAAAAAAAAAATTGAAAAATTGGATCAATAGTCGATACGAAAGGTGAAAAATTCTTAAGGTTCGAAAAGGCATTGTCTGTGTTTTTAACAAACCTTCATATAGTGTGTCGACAAGAAGCTTATAAATTAATTGGTTGAATTTCATTTGGATCATTCAAGTAAAAGTTTGTTCCACTATCAATTTACATAATACTAATACTAAGGCGTACCTTCAGGTCGATTTATGTAAAACTGGAATTTGAAGAGAAGAAAAAGCCTATTTTATTAAAACCATTCTCATATCTCAAAACATTATGTAGCCAATTTACCTTTATTTTATAGATGTGCAGGTTTTTATGGGTAACGAATACCAAATTGAATTCAATTAATTAGATGCCATATCTGTATGGCCTGGGCGTATTTCGTGTCGGTCGCTGCAGTGTGGTGGCAGGAATTTGATTACCCACTTTATGTCGATTGGAAAGTAGACACCTTTTGTTTGTTTATGGAGGAAGGTATTTTGACCTTAAAATGCCAATATTCAAAACCATAAAATATTGACTCGTCGATCTTTTCAACAAACTCATAGAACTAACACAGGTTGGCTCCTTAATTTGTATTGTAATGTATGCTATGTCCTGGATACCATCAAAAACCGAAGGGATAACATTAAATCCCCAAAAGGAACCAAATTCTACTTCAAATTCGGATACAAAAACAGCGAGCAAAAGAAAGATGTTCCGTTTCAGGTTCAGCATATAAAACACAAAATTAATTTTGTATCCATGTGAAAGCAATATGCCAATGAGCATGTAACTACTCTTTAGTCCGTGTGTCTCGTTTAGTTTGTACTGCTGTCCATATAAACAGCCATTTGTAAGTTGCTGGTGTATCGGTCTCATCCCTTGCGCGTGTTCGAGACAAGGATAAACATCCGCTTGAGTGAATTTCATTAGGTTCCAATAAAACCGCTTATAGACTTACAAAATGGCTACTCCTTATCCCATAAACAACTCCACTACCCTCTACCCTTATATCTCAATACAAAACCATTTTTTTCTTTTTGAGAATTCAAAGCCTCGTTCTATGTCTTCTCTGGAAGTTGTCTCGCATTAAGGCACAAAGCAGAAGCCATTTAATTTTATGCATCAAAATTATTAAGAGAACCCGCGTCTTTTGTCCTTCTATGTCCTTAGAATGGACGATTTTACGTTATATTCAGATTCACCAACACCAAAATAAATTTATTCGATAGAGGGCAAGGGTGAACTATGTGCCTTGAATTTCTAAAATCTCATATAGCTACCATGGAATGGGATGACACAGAAGCCTCCTTTTTCTTATGAAGAATAAGCCTGGCGACATTTTCAATCTTGGTTTTAGATAAAAAAAAAAGAAAAGGACGACAGAACAAAAAATGAAAAGAGGAATAATGAGTAACACAGATATTATTCATAGTTTGTGTTGTATCTGTGATAGGCGAGGGAATTTTGGGGAGTTCAGTCATGACCTTAAGCCGATTCTTGAGGATCTATATGAAACCAAGGCAACCTGGAGTAACCCCAGTAAGCGAGACGACACAACGGAAGCGAAAACGACAGCAACGAGCGACGACATTTGAAAATTTGAGTCCAAATAAAAGCTACTTATCAGTTTCTTTTCTACTTTTTTGTGTCCTCGAGCTATGAGTGGCTGGTTCTCCTTTCTTTTGGGTGTTTTGTTTCATTTTGAGTTTTGTTCCATTTTGTGTCTTATTTTTTTTTCTTTTTGAAGGATTGTAAGAAATTTAATAAGCTTAATGGTTTTTCGTCGAGGAAAATAAAAACGTCACACCACCATAGTTCAAGTCGCATTGAATCGCATAAAGATAGACAAGGATACAGTTTACAGTTCATATGTTGTTAATTTGGGTTTTTCGTGTGATGTTTGCAAGGAACTCTAACTCTTACAGTAACAGTATCTCTATCTGGTTAAGTAGAAGAGAAACAACCCGTCCAAGGATTAGTCGAAGAGATTGTATTGAATTTCATGTGGTTATCGGTAGCTGGGTGAATTATTGAACTCCTTCACAATCGTCCTTTGACTTGTGATGGTATTATATGTGGAAATCTGTATATGTGGCTGTTTGTGGAAATCGGGATGTTCGAGATATAGGATATACCTACTCATATGGTCAGATGTCATATATAAATTTTGTCTAGTGTTTCTTTCTAATGTGGGGAATTTGTTGATAAAAGGGGAGGGTTTAATTAATGGGGAATTCTATTCGTGGAGTACCTAATGTTTATGTACGTTGATCAGTAACATAGAAGCGATGATTGGTTCGACTCCTAATTGTGTCTAAAATGTTTTTATTTCATGTTTTATGGG
Organism: Sphaerophoria taeniata; assembly: GCA_943590905.1. Classification (NCBI taxonomy): domain Eukaryota; kingdom Metazoa; phylum Arthropoda; class Insecta; order Diptera; family Syrphidae; genus Sphaerophoria; species Sphaerophoria taeniata. Next base: position 45,783,825 of record OX016540.1, on the reverse strand, counting down.
TATTGCATTTTGCGAAGTACTGGCCAGTTTCAAAGAAATGGTAAGGTTCTTGGGTTTAAAGAGCCTTGAAAGACTAAGGTAGGTTCTGTTGGATTGGAGCAGCCATTATATTACTTTTACTTACTACTGGTGGCGCTTCAATCTGTTGTCGCCTTGGGCCTCAAGCAACAGTTTCCGCAAGCCAGCTCGGTCCCTAGTTAACTGTCTTCAGTTTTGCACTCCGAGTTGATTGAGGTCCTCTTTCACTTGAGTGTGCCATCTGAATTCGCCCCTCGGGAATAATGTGCAAGGCTTCTCGTGCTGGAGAATTGGATCCAAGCCATCTGAATTTGCTACACCTTGACTCTTCTTGCTATTATTCCCTATTCTCCATCAATGTACACGGAGCCATAGATAACCCGAGAAGCTTTACTCTCGATAAAGCCCTAGGTACTTGCATTTGGTTTTGTCAGTATCAATGCTTCTGCACCATACAGCACGACTGGGATTATGAATGTGTTGTATTTGTTTTTGCTTTACCACATACTTCCTCTCTTAGCCTAAAGAAACAGCGATTAGCAAGAGTTTATTTTTCTTCTTTCTCGACGTCGACGCTCACTGGTGTTATTGTCCGTGTTAATAGCGGAGCTCAGGTAGATAAACTTCTTTAAATCCTCGAAGTTATAAACGTCTATTGTGACGTTCTATCTGAGCCGTCCGTCGCGTCGGTGTCCTTCCTTGAAGACAGCATTATATACTTCTTTTTGCCCTCATTTACCGCTAAGTCCTTTTTGTCGCTTCTGCCTCAATTCCCTCAAAGGCACCATTGACACCAAGGTGTGTACTTCCCACTATGTCAATATCATCAGATTACGCGAGATGTTGAACAGAATTTTGGAAGATAGGGCCTCTGGTGATGACGGTGGAGTTTCGCACAATCTTCCCAAGCAATATGTTAAGAAAGTCGCATGAGAGTGCATCGCTTTGTCTGAATCCTTTCTTGACATCGAAAGATTCCGTTAACCTTAATGGCGCAGCGTGAGTTCTCCATCGTCATTTTGCACTAGCGAACGAGCTTGCCAGGGATGCCAAAACTAGACATAGCTGCTTCATACAGTTCGCCTCTGTAGATGCTGTCATAAGCGGCCTCAAAATCGATAGAAAGGTAGTGGGTGTCGATTTTCCAGGATCTGCCGCAAAGTGAAAGTTTGTTCGATGTTGGCTTTCCTGGTCCGAAGCCACATTGATAACGACCAATCATATTGTTGACAAAAGGCTTCAGACGTTTACATTATGTTATGGCGGAGAGGATCTTATAAGCGATGTTAAGGAGGCTGATTCCTCTTTAGTTGGCGTAGTTTAGAGGATCCCTCTTCTTCAGGATTGGGCAAACAACGCTGGTGCATGCTCCCATCTAGATCAACGAATCCTGCTAGCTCGGCAGCTAGACCATATGTTCCAAGGGATTTGTTGGATTTCAGCCATGATACTGCTGATTTCCCTTCGTCTAGGTCGACTCGGTAAACTGATGGGCATCATTGAAAGTGAGAGTAGTAATTGTTTAACGAGAGGAAATAAAGTGTTTATTTCACTTAAGTAAGCAAGAAGTAATGATCTTCTTTGTGTATGTACCAATCCAGAGAAAGAAATTATTCTTAAACTTTGGACGAATCTACGACTTTAAGATTTTAGCCAGACTAAAATGCCTCTCATATTTCAAGGACAAAGTTCACTCCAAGAATTTAAAACCCAAAATCAAATATTAAGTTCAAGGAATAAATATTTTCCACTGACTAAACCAACGACTTGCGATTCTTAAAATTTTAATAAAATTGTTTGACAATTTAAACAAATCAAATTTCAACACAAAACGCTCGCCCCCTATTTTATTTCCAAGAAAAAAATCAAAAAATTCAATTCTTCTTTAAATTGAGCAAATATAAAAGAATAATCACGAGAAATTATGGTTTATTTGGTAGACACTTGAACTTGAATAATCTTGTCATACATTTCGTTTGATGTTGCCACCACAAAAAAAAAGAAGAAAATTCACTCGAGACTCAAGCCACACTCAAATATTAAAATATTTCTTTGAATTCTAAAAAATTAAGACAAACAAAAAACTGCCAGACCACAGCAACTACCTGCTTTGCAAAAAAAAAAGAATTAAGTCCTACAACGACCACCAGATGAAAAAGTAAAAAATCCCCAAAACGTTTGTTAAGAGGTCATAGAAGAGAATAAAAAATCAACCACAACCACATCAACTCAAAAAAGAACTCCAACCTCCAAACGAGCGGGACAAGAAGCTTAGTCTTGAATAACTAAACTTGTGTAGGTGCAAGGTAGGCTTACCTTTAATCTACTTTCCCGGGAGATTCATCATTCTTATTAAGATTAACAGGACGATAAAGAAAAATAAGAAGACGAACAATACAAAAAATTCCAGTTACGAATTTATGATAAAGCTGGCAGCTAGATATGTTCCTTCAGTGGCACGTTTATTATTATTCAGATTCGTCATTCTTGCAAGGAAACAACCGAGCCTGGGGTGGGAGTGATAAAAAGTAAAAATTCTTCATTTTCACGGTATGAGAATGGAATTATATTCAGAATTCAGTTTTGTTTTGTAAAGCTCTGACCTGACCGTTCGGTCTGGGATGACTCGTCCCCAGGCTACCTGTGCCTTTCTAGGTAAGGATTTTCCCAAACAATGCCACAAGAATAAGAAACACGAACAAACAAAAAACGTTGTAGGGTCTTCTTGGTCTATAGAAATCAGCCCATTCTCCTTCGTGGGGCTTTGAAATATCCAAAGTGAGTTTCACCCTCATAAGGAACGAATTCGTCCGTTCAACGTCAAGAATAAAATCCTAAGAAATTATAAACTGTCGAGAAAATTTTCATGAGGAATTTAAAAAACTTCTATTTCAATTATAACTAGCCTCGGCCCTGTCCCAGGCGTATAGGAGTCACACCCCTTGCTGCCTTTGTTCTGCAAGTTACAATCTCATAATTTCAACGTGAGGAATCCGGGGTCATACGATGAATATTTTGTATCCGAACAATTGCGCGAGAAAAAATAGATTTCTTGAGAAGTTTTCTTCTATTATGTACAATGTACATGGCTTTGTTTAAGTTTGTGTTTGTGTGTGTTTTGGAACAAGGGAGCTTTACCGTTTTCTCACAATGTATGAACTCGTTTATTTGCTTGAAACAGAAAAACGGTTTAAGTAAATGTGTTTTGGGGTCAACGTTATTTAAATGCATACATGTACATTGTTTGAGTTTGGCAGGGCGCAAGAAACAGATATGAGGGCTCTTCATCAGCAGGGAGAGCTTTTTTTTCTTTAGGGTTTTCTTGTTCCACCTAAAGGGCAAGTGAAGTCCTTTATTATTATGTTTATTCTTAAGATGGTGGAGAATGTCAAAAACTGTTTCCGTCGTGTTTTTCGAGCTATTAGTGTCAGCCCTCGAAAAAAATACCTGTCTACGTCAATGCGGACGAAGAAAACACCAACTGAAACCTCTCAATATTATATACCTAACTTTCCCTTATTTCATTATCTTAAAATGAAAATCTCACAATTTTGCTATCTCAAATTTTGTCAAGCGAAAAAATCATTTTCACGTCTCTTCTTCTTCTATTTGTTTTCAGATCAAAAATCAATACTCACCGATAGCGACTGGAAGAAACTATGGATGGCTGGTGGTGTCAATCCGGACTCCAAATTAGATAACAATAATCTTGACTCGAGTGACAGTCCGATGTTTGAAGATAGTGAGGTGAGTGTTTTTCAAATAACGATCTCGTGTGTCAAGGGTCCTTTGTATAACGAGACTTGACTATATGATTTCTATGAGTCTTTTATTCTCATCGTCAATTCCAGGATATCGTTGTGAAGTAGTTAGATTCTAGGAGCTCTGTGTTTGATTTTTAGTTTTTTTCTTTTGCTTTGTTCTTGCTTTTCTTATATGAAAAAGAGAAGGGGATCTTGCTTTTATATAAGTTTAAAGGACTTTCGAGGACACAAGTGTTTGCATCTGAGTTGTTTAAAAGTATATGTCCCCTAAAATAACGACCGAAAATTGAAGATGCAATTAAATAAGAACAAAACGAAGTCTAGCATCTGATTTTGAAATCAGTTCCCTTCGAATTGCGTCTGTCTATTGAAAAACAGAACTAAAATTTATTCAAAAATGTTCCCAGGCACCAAAAACCGTTTGCCACTTAAAAATTCCATAGTCCCCAAAGCATCAGCAGAAAAGTTTGTTCTCCATCAATATTTTCCTCTTTTTTATTTCATGTCATTTTTTTTTTTTTTTTTGCCTACACCACACACACCGTCACCTTTGGGGGTGACGAATAAATTGCTTTGCTTTAATTTATTTTAATTTCTGCCTGGATTTGCATCGAAATGGTGAATACATAAAAACACCTTTTATCTGGTTAGGGAATTCTCTGTAGGAATATTTTATGTTTTGTGTTGTTGTTTGGGGCTTAAAAACAAAAAACAAAAAAAGAAACCAAGGAATTGACATTAATTTTGATTGATATTTTGTCGTTTTTTGTTGAGAAGGGTGACCTCTGAAAAAGGGAATCTTGATGCAATTTTTGATGTGAGAGATTTTCATATTGCTTTTGTCTTCTTGAGAAGTTTTGGCGACTTGAAGATGAAATCAGAAAATCATTTTTCTTTTTTATGTTTAGTAATAAGTATTATTTATATTTTTTTTTTCTTTACAGATGATGGCACACAACACGACCGTCCAATTAGGTGGAACAGCCTTCCTTATTTGCAAAGTCTCTGGAGTGGATAGAGTGGGTGTTAATTGGGTTTGTCTATGATTGTTTTTATAAAAATACAAAAAAGAGTTGCATGCACATAAAACATGTGTTAACCAAACGCTCCCCTGCTTAACGTTATTATTTTTTGTTTTCATACCATATAGATTTTTTTCTTTTATTTTAAAACTGATAGGGTAAAAGTGAAGATTACTTCGGAATTCATTTAGTGATAAAAAAGTGTGGCTGTGATGAAAACTGCCAAGTTGCCGATCTTTTTGCCTTAAATTGCAACGAACAATTCAGGGAAATTACTCATACAAATTAGAAAGAATCAAAAAGTCAATGGGGGCGTTGAGTTCGACAATGATAAAAATACAGAAAATATTGCAAATAAAAATATTTGAAGTGAGAAAGTAAATAGTATTGTTCACAGTAAAAAAAGGGCATTTTTTAAAGAATCTCATCAGAATTTTCGAGTGTTGATGTCTATGGTTCGACAGTTCAGAATGTCAGCTGTGTTGATATTTCTGATAAGAGCTTAGTATTTTATCAGGAATCTTTTTGTAACAGAAATGCTATTTTCTAAGCTTTGGAAATTTAATTTTAGAAAAATCTGTTCACGAAATTTATAGAGCAGTTCGTTTTACGGACAACATAATCTTGCGTAATGAAGAAGGAGGAGGTGAATGTACAACGCTAAATAAAAATTACTTTTTCTTTCGAAAAACTGATTAACAAAATATCAACAGCATTTGGTTCCAATGAGATGGCCATACATCACGCTTAACGATCAATTTATTGCAAAATCAAAATTTGTTTTCAGAAGTGGTCCTCTTCGTTCGTGCAACTGAACTCTCGATAAGTTTTGATAAAGTCTTGTAAGACAATTAATTTTCTTTGATAAAGTTTGAATTAAGAGTCTTGCAGAATAAATTCCTATAAACAATTTTGAAAGCAAAATTATCAAATACACCTGGAGACAAAGATAATCAACGGTCACAAACCATCTTTTGTTAATGCAGAAATGTTTCAATAATTTTGAAAATAGAAAAGATGTTTACTGCTTTAAATCAACTGTCTCACTCAGTTATCAGGTTGAACTTAAACTAATGTAGCTTTCTCCCATGGTTCATAGGGTGGAACTCTTCTTTTCTTGAGAATAGAACTAGCTAAGTTTACATAAGCGATACATTTTCAAACACTTTCACAGAGAAAGCTGTATTCCTGAAGGTAGTCATTTAGGACCCCTTTTATTTATTTTAACAATGTGTTCAAAGCAGTGATATTCTTAACTTAACTTAAGTTCAATCTCAATCCTCATTTTGCAGATTTTGACTCCTTATTAAGGTTCAATTACATATATTAACAGGTAGGTTCAGGTTCATATATAAAGAGTGATGACATGGTCCTCTTAAAATTCGTTCTTATGAGGATCGACTATATCACTTCAAATGTAAACATTTTCTCAAAGAAGGGCCAACAATGAAAGTTTTTTTCATCAAATAGTTATCTACTGGTGTCACATTATTTGAACTTATATGAACTACTTTGAACCAGGTCATTCTTTTATGTCTGCTGACAGTTTTCACCATCAAGTAGAACTCTCAATGAAAAGGAAGGGAAAACTGTATGACTTTCATGATTTTTTTGAATGCGTACAATCATCTAATTCAGGTAAAGTGATTGTAAAGGAAATGTCGTCATCTGATTTTTACGACTGGCCCGATTGCGCCTCTATTTACAAAATCAATAAAACCACGCCAAGACCACATTTGCACGATATAACGTGCTTGAAAGTTGAGAGGGGAAGCAACAACTTATTTTACAAGAAATCGTTCGACTCTGAGTTCATAGAACTAAACTTTTTAAAAAAACAGTACATAAAGTCGGGTTTTATTGAACCATCAGCCAAGAGGAATATCTGTTGACAGAAAGAACTTTATTGAAAAAAATCTCTTCCAACTGTTTCCTGAAAACAGAAAATTTTTCTGGAACAATCTGCCCGTCACCGAGGTTGAAACAAATTCAGATTAACAATATGTATAAAATGTAAGAAAAAGTTTTTCCTAATAAATGAACAAAAGCATTGTTAACTTAAATTAAAGTTTTTATATTATTTTTCATTTCATTTTATTCAAAATAAAGAATTTTAATAAAAACTTCGTGCAAATTGGTGTACATAGGGCTTTTTAAATATATCTTTTAAAACGCCTAAAAGCCCTATCTACGCTATTTTCTACATACATCTTGATTTGTAAAATAAAGTTATTGGTAAAAATAAAGCACACATTAAGCTTTAAAAAAAATATTTTTTTAATTTTTTTAATTTGTATATTTGGGTTGCGGTAAGTGATTTAATGTTTTTGTCTATAACTCAAAAGTATGAAAAATGTAGTTAGGGCCTTTACGAGATTATGGGCAGCATATGCACCAGAACTAGATTTCTTGAGGCGATGGAAAAAATTCTTCTATCCTTCTGATCAAGCTATTTTTCTCAAGACATACATAAATACGTCCAAAGCTTGAGCATAATTCAAAATTACTGGCAATAGAAACATCGTCGAACATTTACGACCTCGGCCATTGTCGCAACGTTTCTTGCCTAACTTTTTTCTATCGTTCCATTCCTCCCCTTAAAAATTCAGCCGGAGAACTAGAAAATTAAAGCCCATACGTTGCAACATGTTAGGTACAGCAAATATGTATTTAAGAAATGTCAGTTTATCAACATCATAAATAATGATTTGCTATTTACAACTGATATTTCTGGGTCGAATGAGCTATGCTCGTGGAATTTCAGTCGGATATTTTTCGTGCAACGGCCGATTGCTATTAAGCTTTCGATTCATATGCATTCCTCCTTGGCACGATCTCCATCTCATATGATATTCAAATATGAAACGATTCATTTCATTTCATTGAGTCAGTTTCTCGACCTACTCATCGTAGACATTAATGCATGAAAGTCGGGTGGAGTTGTGAACCTAGAAATTAACCAGACGCTTTTGTGAAGGCTTTATGTAGAAATAATAATATCGACTGACAAACATTTTCATATTGTTGATTGAACACAAACCAAAACTCTCCTGGAGAGGTTGTTAACATAAACAAGATAACAATTGATACGAAAAAAGTAAATATGTACATAAAAAAATCTATTAAAAAAAAAAACACGTATACGCCAGAGTGTACTTTTATTGCATCCGTATCCGTAGTAAAATACGAGATCTCTATATATACAGGGTGTCCGGGTATGTGATTCTTGGTCATATTCTAGAAAAAAATTGTCAAACAGTTAAGTCTGACTTTGACATCACTTTTTGACGATTTAAAAAAAGCTAACTTTGTTATACCCTGACTCATGTTAATTCCTCAATTTCTCAATTTCTCTGTCAGTACTAAAATGTTAGGCACCTTATTTTGAAATTTTCTATTAGTAGAAATACTAGTCTTATGTTTTGATTGAGCTTATATGTTTTCAAGGTTTCCAGACATTCGTTTTTATATGATGTTCAACTTTTTTTGCCCAAGCAAAATTTTGATTCATACCTGAAATTTTCATGTTTAATACAGTTGTATTCATGGATGGTTCTTGTAAGAAAATATCAAACATAGATCGAAAATAATTTCTCCAATAAATTTTCGACTCTCCCTTTAAGGTCTGCGAAGATCCTTCCCGTGGAATGAAACCTTAGCCTTACCGAAAGTCTCTAGTTTGGGCTGATTGTAGTTTCAGATGATAAATACCGAAGTAGCTCATTTCAGCAAATATTCGTCGCTCATCATCAGATCAGAGGTGAATTGCTCGAAAAAAATCGCAATGCGATAAAATTTTTCTATGAATTTTTTGTTATGTAGCCAGGGATATGATTGAAACAAAGGCTTTTTCTGTATCATCCATTCTTATTTCTTTGTATCCACTTTTAATATTTTTTTTATTATTATTGAATTCACTTCACTGTAGTACTCGCAGAAAGTTTATAGTGGAATGAATGAATGACATTCAAAAATGATTGAAAAAATTATTGTTTTGAAATAATAGTGAGATTCGTTTAATAACCGCATCACTCGAATTTGGTACTATCTTTCATACTTCCCGTTCCAAAATTTAAAACCAATGTACACATACTATTCTCCAAGGCGTATAAGGAATAACACCTTTCCATCGCGAAAAGCTAAGCGGCATATTTTTTCGATTAATTGCTGCACCCCGGGCTATAATGACGGAATAGAAAAATCTATACCTATACGTTAAAGGAAAATCGTTCTTATAAAGTACTGGTCCATTAAGATTACTTATGCTATGTAAAAACCCTTTCTTAAGACAATCTGTGATTAAAGATTTCTCAGAAAATCAAGAAAAAGTTAACAGCTTACCTCTTTTAAACTATGTTCAGGAAAATCTCATTTCGCTAAAAATTTTAATCAAAAGTAATTTTAATTCTTTGAAACGAAACCAACAGCATTCTGTCTTAATTCCAAGATCACCAATGAATACAAATTTCCAAATTCCCCTTGCATACCAAATACCTAAACACGTTTTCTCGTACTCTTAGCTTACAACAAACCAAATTGAGCTTATTCCTCCATTTGAAAAGTCCTCAAGCTGAACCCAAATCTCACTTTAAATTTGAAAGAAAAACAACATTTTTGGACTGTCAAAAATAACGAGTACCTTTACCTGGGAACAATGGCAAGAGAAATGCGAAAATGGAAAACAAAAACTTCTAAATGAATAAAACAAAGAAAAACCATTTATACATGAGAACTATGCCAGCATTCAAATGGAACAAGGACATGTGCATAACATAAAGAAAAATGACTTCAAAATGACGGGATTCATGTTAAACAACGACCAATGACGACGACTACGACGACGACGACGTTGGCAACTACCTTGCCAGAATGTACTCATATATGTACGTGCCACACATGTATGTGAACTGGCAAGTCCTCGGATCTAATTCTGCTAAGGATCCTTATATTCCTTAAAACTTGACTACGTTGGCTCTCGTGACTTTCATACAATCCGTTCTCTATGCTCCTCTACAGTCTTCTACAGCCTAAACCAAACACGGATAAGCTTTTTATATCACTCGTGTTTTTTTGCACTGAGTTGGAGTTCTCTTGCCTTTCTTTCTGCTGTACCCAGGATTTTTTATTTGTGCTTTTTTCTTCGTTTCTTGTTTTAAGTCGTTTTTTTGTGTGTGTACTTTGTACTTTGAGAGCGTTATATTCTGGAGAACGCCCTTTAAAAATTCTTTACGAACATTATACGTTAGGTACGTAGTTTATCTCATCCCTGAAGGTCCTGGTTTAAAGGATACGACAGGAAAAACATCTTGATTGACTAACGTCATATTTTGTGGGTGTGTTGTGTAAAGTTGAGTTGTTTCTCGTTGAGGTGAGCTGAAAAAAGAAGAGAAAAATAAATAAACTCAAAAAAAAAAGAAAAAAAAAAGTTTGGAAAATTTAACATGCGAGAAGGAAAAGTCCTTGAAAAACATTCCCAGCAACCTTCAACGAATATAAAAACCATGAAAAATATATAAAATTGTTGTATAGGTATGGAAAAAGGAGTGAATGTGGATTTTTTTCCGGGAAAAGAAATTCTTAAATTTAATTTAAAGAAAATCAGGAAATAGTGAAGTTTTGTTTTCTATATTCCACATCCGCAGTTGGTTTACTTTTATGGGTTGCCATTGCCTTTGCCGTTTCCGTTACCGTACCGTTGCCCTTGCCTTGATAGCTTCAAAGTTTTTTCCCGGGTTTCTCGTCTTTGTTTTTGTTAAGTGAACTCGGAATCTTTGTGATGATTTGAAATTTATTGATGTAATGATGTTATGTGAGTGTAGAGTGAATAGTGTCGATTTAGATGTTTGTTGTGGAAAGGGAGGCGAAATAAAAAATAAATGTTTGGTTTTGTTGATTTAATTAAGAACATCAGAGTTGAAACCATTGTCATAGAGCTTAAAGTTGAGCGAAAGTGCTCTTTAAAATGAACTAAATGTTTTATGCACAAGGACATATATTTGAACATAAACAAGATGAGACTTTTCTATTGTTATTTTCCGGCATTGTCGTAATCGCGCCAGAAAGCTTTGAGCGCAATGGTCTGCCATTCTTCCAGAGCAAATTTCATCTATCGAGCTGGATTTTATCATGAACATGAACAGCAAAAAACTCTCCGGGCCGGTTCCTCTTTACCCACACGAGCTAGGTTTCCGGCCAAACAGGGCCTACAAAGCTTTTTTAAGGTCCGTGGGGGACCCCTTAAAAGACATATGGGCTCTACTATGCCTATACGCGCCATCGCGTTTGGTTTCCGGAGATGTGTTTTAGCTCCCTCCAACTCATGCCAAGTGACTGATTCCTTTTCGACAGTCCACCATGAGCTTCTCTGTCGCCCAGCTTTTTTTCCTTCTTGTGTGAGTGATCTTCTGCATTTCTTAACTTTTCGAAGCATGTGTCCAATCCATTCCTCACGTCATTGTATATTCGAGTCAATAGGTTCCTGACATGTCCTCCTATGAAAGTGCTTTTTTTTCTTTTTTTTAATTCCTACGCCTCTTTCCCCCCAGATACCGCACGCGCTGGGGACCATTGTCACCCAGTACGGCGGTAATTACGGTTGCTAGCCGTATCGGCACTTAATTAGAATTTTTTAAATATTACTAAAAGAATAAATAAAGTTATGGCGATACGAATATAAGGATGAAAAGAGTTAGAGACTGCTTAATGCAAGCAGGGTCAAAAAGGAAAAACAAAAACAAAAAAAATATGAAATTCCAAATTAAAATTTTACAAAAAGGAAGAAAAGAAAAAAGTACAAAATTTTAGAAAACAAAAATTTTAAAGTCAAAAATTTGAGAAAAAAAAAAGAAAAGAAAATAAGTGTGTGGAAGACACTTGTCAAGTTCGCAAAAAACATAACATATACTGATACAAATAAATGAAACTAATACAAAATTAGACAAACAAAAAACATTTATTGGCGTACCACACTGGTTTTAAGAATAGTCTTAAGTTTATTTTTATTAAAGTGCAAGTCAATGAGATCTGAATTACAATTCAAAAAAGCCTACTCATCCGTGTCAAGGGTTCGTGCATTCCATAATTGGTCCTATGTCTTGGGACATTGAGAAGATCAATGCTACGAAGGTGATAGCCTCCTCCCCGATAGTTAAAAAGTATAGCACTAAGAAAGTCTGGTGCATCTGTAACGCCAGTAATAAGTTGATGAAGGAAAACAATATCATTGTTAGTCCTTCTTTGAGACAACGTTTGCATTTCGAGGAGCGATACTCGATCCTCATAAGATGGAATATTAAGAGGATCATGCCATTGAATACCTTTTTATGCGAAACGAGTAAAATAACGCTGCACCGATTCTAACCTGTCAATATGAACCTCATAAAATGGAGTCCAAATCTGCGAAGCATATTCAAGGTGAGGACGAACTAGGCAATTATAAAGAGAAAGGGTCACATTAGGATCAAGAAATTCTTTAGCCCAACGCTTAAAGAACCCAAGCATAGAATAAGCTTTATTAACAATATTGTTAATGTGCTCAGTAAAATCAAGATTTGGTGTAAAAAGAACTCCAAGGTCCCTTACTTTAAAGACACGAGATAGAATTTGCTGAGATATAAAATACTCATAAGTCGAAGTTTCTCGTTTGGCATTTAGACGGGTTAAGATTTAAACTGTTCTTATTGCACCATACAGAAAAATTATTTATATCATTTTGCAGAAGAATGCGATCATTGTTAGTTGTAATTTTCTTGAAGATCTTCATGTCATAAGAATTTCACTACTTCTTTTCTTACACAAAAAGGAGCATCATTAATAGATAAAATAAAAAGAAGAGGTCCTAAATGACTACCCTGAGGAACACCCGATTTTGCAACAAAAGTCTTCGAAAACATTTCTCTAAACTTAACTTCATAAGTTAATTTATTAAGAATTTAATTTTAACTTGATAATTGAATGAGATAGTTGATCGAAAGCTTTTGAGACATCAGTGTATACACAGTCAATTTCCTGTCCATTTTCCAAGCTGTTCAAACATTTATGCGTGCTCGTTGGATTTTCGATTGGTCTAGAAGATCCTTAAGATAATGCGAAGATATATCTATTGAAGGAGGCTTACAGCTTCATTGTGATGGCTGAAGCAACTTTCCAGGTGCTGTATCCATAAAACAGCACAGATTCGACATTTGTGCGAATTAGCCGAGTTATTCCTCTTAATTTTGGACAGCATACCAAATACAGCCGATGCGGCAGATGACGTCTTGTTCGGTTTCGCCTTCAATGGAAACGATATTGGAACCTCTCGACTTTTTTCTCCGGTTGAGAGGAAATATTGATTTGAGATGATAGTCGGGTTCCGAGGCTGATCATTTTTGTTTTGCCGGAATTGATCTTCAGCCTTCGATTTCTGCTTCTCTCTCTACCCTAGTTGTAATTTGATGGAGATTTTTGATTCTATGAAAGAGTAAGTAAGTCCATTGAATTCCTCCGCTACCTAACATATGGCTTTTATCACCAACAAAAACAATGTTATCGACAGAATACAACCTTACCTGACACCGCTGTGGATCACAAAATCGTGCGACAACCTAGCATCAGTGTTACCAATTTCTCCTTTTGAATTAGATCTACTTCAATTTTTTAAAATGTTTGACAGCCTACTTCCTATTTCGCACCATCCTTAATTTCTTGAAATCTATTTTACTCAGAAAAAAAAATTGCTTCAATTTCTCTGTATATATATAAAACTAGCCATACCGTCGTCCGGACGTTGTAACTACATTCAATTTTCATTTGTTATCAATGATGTAACTGGTTTAATGTTTTTTTGGTGTTTATAATCCTTTGTAATCGGGCACGGTATGGAAAATAGATGAATAATAAAATCAAAAGTTAACGAAAACTGAAGGGTTACATTTTCTCTACGCATTATACTCTATATCTATAAATCTATAATCTATAATCTATATATATAAAAGACTAATTCGTTAAATTTATGTTATCTTTTCAAATTGACAACCGGTTGACCGATTTTCTAAATTTTTGGTTTAAACTAAAGAGAAATAACTTAAGAAGGTTAATAACAAAAAAAACTATGTTGTTCAAATCACAAATGGTTCAAATGTTAAGAAATAATGCTTTTCTCACTTTAGTAAAATATATCAATATACGAATACTCAATTTTTTATGAAAATTATTTCAAATATTTTCGTCAAATATTTTTTTTTATCGAAAAAAAAAATTATGATTGACATTTTTGTTATTCATTTGTACAAACAAAAAATTTATACTTGACATTTTTTTGTCATTCAATTGTACATGACAGGGTCGCTTTGCAATGCTAACGGGGATTTATACATAGGTAAGTACAGTGAACTCTCTCATAACCGGACGCTGACGGTACCGAAAAATTTGTCCGGTTATGGAAGATGTCCGGTTAAGGGTACAAACAAATCTACATTCCTTAAGATGCATACAATAGAAGTGTTATTGGGATTTAATGTATTTCGTTACTTACTTAAATGAGAGTAGAAAGTTAGTTTTAAAGCTTGGAAAAACTCAGATATGTAATTTTCTATGTTAATTGGATTCAAGTAAATTGCATTTTTACAATATCTGTGTTAGTAACAATTATTTATGAGTTGCTCTGAAGGGTGGCGAGACGAAGTTCGCAGGGTCGGTTTTCGAATGGAAAATAGAAAGTTCTTGATGAAAAACTCGGAAAACTCATTGGTTTTCAAACCGAAAATTCCACGTAATTGTAGGTGCATTGGTTTTCAAATGGGAAAATTTCAAAATGGGTTTTCAAATGGAAAACAGAAAGTTCTTGATGAAAAACCCAGAAAACTTATTGGTTTCCAAAGGGAAAATTGCATGTAATTGAAGGGGCATTGGTTTTCAAATGATAAACTGGAAAATTTCAAAATGGGTTTTTCGAATGGAAAGCAGAAAGTTTATTGATGAAAAACTCGGAAAACTCATTGGTTTTCAAACTGAAAATTTCACGTAATTGTAGGTGCATTTGATTTCAAATGGAAAACTGGAAAATTTCAAAATGGGATTTCGAATGGAAAATAGAAAGTTATTGATGCAAATCTTAGAAACTTCATTGGTATTGAAAGGGAAAATTACATGTAATTGCAGGTCCGTTGGTTTTAAATGGAAAACTGTAAAATCTTGGATAGGTAAGTCGGAAAACTCTACCAGAGCACAAAGAACTTCAACACCTAATATCAAGCATTTGCATAGAATTTAAAGTGCGTTGGTGTGTTTGTATGTCGGGTGGAGACTCTTAATCCGCTCAATCCTCAATGCATTTATGTAAATTTTCGCTGTAGGTATAGGCTTGGTAAAAACAAATTTTTGGGACAAACTTACTGGAAATCACTAAATAAGGGGGGCAATTGAAAACTGCATTTAGTGTTGATTTTTGTGTTATAGTCAAAACACACCAGAAAAACGAGAGTTTGTTAAATTTTTCAACGAAATTTGATATTTCTGCATGCTTAAATGAGAGTAGAAAGTTAGTTTTAAAGCTTGGAAAAACTCAGATATGTAATTTTCTATTTTAATTGGGTTCAAGCAAATCACATTGCATTTTAACAATAACTGTGTTAATAACAACTATTTTTGAGTTTTTCTGAAGGGTGGCGAGACGAAGTTCGCAGGGTCGGCTAGTAATATACGGTTGTATGTTTGTAGTCGATAAACCAATAAACAAACAAAAGTCTTACTTTATAAATGTACCCAAATTCTTCTTCGGTGCACTGAATGTGCAGTAGGATATTCTGAAAGTAAAAGAAATAAATATTAATAGGAAAAAACATTGATTTTTGATTTTCCTTACCCGAAATTTTGTTTTTGAATTCAGGAAACTGACAGAGTGACAGGCGACATCAATTTTTGAAATGTCTCTCTATTTTCATTTCATTTCATTTCCTTTTCATTCTTCCTTATTATATTTAAGGCTGAACACCTACTTACGCTTTTGGACCAAAACAATGTTTACACGCGAATTCTTGGGCACGATTTTCTATGCAAAAGAAAATTTTAACATCGATATTTTAAAAAGGCATGGATTTAAGTTTCCACAATCTACGTGCATGAAAATTTCGCATTATGAATATTGGTTTTCAAAGGGAAAACTGTAAAATTTTAGAATGGAAAATAGAAACTTCTTCATGAAAAACTCAGAAAACTCATTGGTTTTCAAAGGGAAAATTGCATCTAATTGTATCTAGGTGCATTGGTTTTCAAATGGAAAACTGGAAAATTTCAAAATGGGTTTTCGATTGGAGAATAGAAAGTTCTTGATGAAAATCTCGGAAAACTCATTTGTTTTCAAAGGGAAAATCGCATCTAACTGTAGGTGCATTGGTTTTCAAATGGAAAAATGGAAAATTTCAAAATGGGTTTTCGAATGGAAAATGGGAAGTTCTTGATGCAAAACTCAGAAAACCCATTGGGTTTCAAAGGGAAAATTGCATCTAATTGTAGGTGCATTGATTTTCAAATGGAAAACTGGAAAATTTCAAAATGGGTTTTCGATTGGAGAATAGAAAGTTCTTGATGAAAAACTCGGAAAACTCATTTGTTTTCAAAGGGAAAATCGCATCTAATTAGTTGCATTGGTTTTCAAATGAAAAACTGGACAATTTCAAAATGGGTTTTCGAATAGAAAATAGAAAGTTCTTGATGCAAAACTCAGAAAACCCATTGGTTTTCAAAGGGAAAATCGCATCTAATTGTAGGTGCATTGAT
This sequence comes from Sphaerophoria taeniata, assembly GCA_943590905.1. NCBI lineage: Eukaryota > Metazoa > Arthropoda > Insecta > Diptera > Syrphidae > Sphaerophoria > Sphaerophoria taeniata. Next base: position 45,767,264 of record OX016540.1, on the reverse strand, counting down.
TTTCAAATGGAAAAATTCTAAATTTCTGATTGGGAACTTGGAAAACTCTGCGAGAGCACAGAGAACTTCAAGACCTTAAATCAAGTTTCTGCATATAATTTGAGCTGCATTGTTAAGTTTGTATGTCCGGTAGGGACTCTATATCCGCTCAATCCTCAATGAATTTTTAAAATTTTCACTTTAGATATAGCCTGAATAAAATCAATTTTTTGGGCCAATCTAACGTGAAAATCAGCAAATAAGGGGGACAATCATAGCGGTTACTAGGGTAGCGCAACGCGGGTACCGCGTAGAGGGTATTGGGTTAACGGGTAGAATAGTAGCGGGTAGAGTAGTAGCGGGATACCAAAGCTTAGAGCTTTTATTTATCGATTCAAGCAGAACAAAGTCTGCAGGGTCAGCTAGTACTGATATATAGGGCAAACAGACCTTTGTTAGGCTTCAAGGGAAAATTGAGAGGTCTGGCGATTTGAAAGCGCTGGAAATTTTTGTTATGGCAGAAATTCATGGCTACTAAAATACTTTGAAGCCTTTATTATGATGAACAATTGTATAACTTTTGTCGAGAAAAATTGTGATTAATATCGATTTGAAATTGCAGGGAAATGTTTGCGAATAATTAATATTTTTGCCAAAATCTCGACTACCTGGCTTTCAAGAAACTTGTTATCCATTTTGGTGAAAAGAGTTCGAACAGACCTTTCCATTGATGTATCATTCGATGGGTCTTAGAAGAATTGTTTTTTCTGTCCAAAATCTTGGCAAGGTCCATGACATTTTTTAAAAATCATGACATGACAGAATCGATTTCACTAAATTCTACATATTTTTTAGTTCTCATTGTCTTGAATCTACTAGGTACTGAAACCCAAATTCTCAAAATGATAGATCTGGAAATATTTGCAAATCTGGAATGGTGTACACAAAGCTTAAGAGAAAACAACTGTCTTTAGTAATTGGGTGTCTTACGTTTGTCCCCTTTCTTCAGAGCCGACATTATGCATCATATGAAAATTAATTGATAGAAGTGAGCTGTCGAATTTTACTCTATAGAAATGCTTTATATAGGGTCATTCATTTACAAACACAACGATTAATTTTCAATGAAAATTTTATTTCATTACAAAGTTTGGACTTCGCCATTAAGTGCGAACAATACCTAATATCATTCAAATGGCGGCCTCGGCAGTTTTTGCGATTCTTTTAAGGTAATTTGTAACCCTTTTTCCGCGCATATCGGGCAGTCGCTCGGCCAAAACTTAAGTAATGTTTGTTCTTAAAGTCTATATAGGGTTCGGAGACTATTCATGTAAACATGTTCTTTTGCGTAGCCCCACAGAACAAAAATCAACAGTGTCAAATCGCATGATCTTGGTCGCCAATTGATGTCGCCGAAATATAAAATAACGGGACCAGGAAGCTTCTCACTCAATGAAGCCATAATTAATAATTGGTCCTGTTGTGTGGCTTTTTGCTCCGTCTTGTTGGAAACCCATATTGTTCAAGTCATGGTATTCAATGGTCGGGGAAAAAAATTGGTGAAGGACACGTTCAATTGTTGCGTACAACCTCGGGAAATCGATAAATTCGGATCATCAGCAACACTTGTACTTGAAACATCAATATGTTCATAAGTCTCCTTGAATTTCGTCACAGTTTTTCTGATTGCTTCCGCAGTCGGTCGATTATGACGACCACAATCATTGCGTAGAGCGTGAAAAATAGCTACGTTTGAACTACCACTTTGTAGTATGTTTTATTAATTTGAACGCATTTTTCGATTGTTAAACGATTCATTATCGTAAATGGCAAACATTCAACTAATATTATGACACTTCAAATGACAGTTGAATTTTTTACGTATCAAAAGCCAGCGCTACCAACTTTAAATGACGAGATGAATGACTTGTTATCTTAGCAGTTGAATGCGATCTTCATTGGATGAAATATTCTTGAAGATCTGCATGTCATCCTGAAAGATAAGTATTTAACTATGTATTTCAAATATGTTACGTTGCATCTTTAATAGCTAACATTAATAAAAGGGGTCCTAGGTGATTACCTTGTGGTACACCTGACTTTGTGATAATAGGTTTGGAGTTAGAGTTTCTGAATTTTGCATGGTAAGATCTATTAACATGATAAGAAGAAATCCATTCAATGAATTCTTTAGAAAAATTATATGAACTCAATTTAAACTTGATAATAGTAAGCGATAGTTGATTAAACGCTTTGAAAAAATCTGTGTAAACACAATCAAGTTCCTGTCCACTTTCAAAGAACTCAAACATTTATTCAAAAATACAAAAAGGTTTATCTTCTTAGAACGTTCATAAAATTATAATATATGTATTTTTAGTGAAAGTATATATTTTCACAAACACAAAACCTTTTGAATGCAAGACAGTTAAGATATAAGCCTAGGCATAATTCTTAATACCGCACTTGTCTCCTTTTTGAAAACAGGTGTTGTGTATGCCAGGGGCGAACGCGGGGGGGGGGGGGTTAAAAAATATATATGTATTAAAGGGTTATGCAACTGGTAGTCAGCCCTTTAACTTAATTTTTGTGTTTGCGTGGTCTTTAAAAATTAGTTATTTAATTGTTGGTCTGTTGGACGTGAAAACAAATTTATTAAATATAATTCAAATAGAATTTGGATTCTCTTATAGTCGGCCCCTAAAATTCCAGTAGTCGGCCACGGGAGTTGTCAGTAGTCAGCTCGCTTTAGTAAATTAATTGTTTGTAATTTATAAGCCGTTGTTAAATCTTAAATGTATTAACAAGACATTTTTTAAAAAAATATTTATTTCTAAATAAATAAAAGACAACATACAAAAATAATTAATTAAAAACAATCTTGTTTTTCAGTCAAATATGTATATTTTTCAAAATAATTCAAGAGTACGTCTTCGAAACTTGTTTAAAATTTAGTTTAGTGATTACTTGATAAAAATACACATTTTTAATTTTAAACATTACCATCAGCATAGTTATTTAAAATTAACAATAAATTTGATTTAAATAAATATCTTCTACCATTGAAATCAATCATGTCGCAAACAGTATTTGTTTCTCTTAAACACCTGGATAATGGTTCATTGGCAGCATACACAGTTCTGTGATATGTGATTTTTGTTTGTAATCGATTTTCCAGTCCTTTAAATGCGCCCACGGATTGTGTAATATGTGTTGTATTGGGTAAAAGAGCGTACAAGATGATTCCGTTAATACTCTGCGCATTCCATTGAGACGAGGGATTTGTGGCCATCGACTTAAAGCAGTCCTGAGCTTATTATATTACTTTCCATAATCCGTTCGTTGAAACTATATTGGCCACATATTAGAAAAACGTCTCGGATTGTATCCACCTACTTTCAGATCTGCCTAAGAGGTAAGACGTAAGACCATTTATCCGGCACACTTTTTGCAACAGCTTGGGGGAGGGAACACAAAGGGAAACACAAGCAAAGGTTTCGTCACTGAAGACAAAAAGTACCTATACAGTGATCGCCTCATATTCGTTTCCATGTTGTACAGTATAAAGATTTGTCCAACCTCTTGGCGACTCCTGGTTTTAGAGGAATGAATGATGTTTCATCTCCATTCAGAATCTTAAGGGGTCTTCTAAAATACCGGCTGCGTCAATCTCTTCTAAATACTCATACGTCCCGGTCGCTCGTCATCTTCTGAGTCCCGCAGTTCATAATGTAATGTGACATCTTGAGAAGGCCTAGTAATACGTTTTCCCTTGTAGACTATCTTTGAAAAGCAGTCCTACGTTTGTCCTCACGATGGACGTTTGTCACCAAGAGGTCTGTGGGTTTCTGAGGAAAGCCACACTTGGCAATGTATATGAGCCACTTAACAAGCTTTTGTTCTTCGGCTAAACTAATGACAGTTTCCTGTCCTATTTTCTTGTTGTCTACCTCGAGGGACCTCGTATGCTTCTCTGATCGGCCAATTATGCTGTTATTTTTACTAATACGTTCGAGGTACTTGAGGAATTCGCGTTTTGCTTTCTGTTCGGAACTACCCATTTTAAGAGTGCTGGAAGTTAAGATATTTTTTGAAATTAAGCTTTTGTTATTGTTTGGCTACACTACCTATTTATGTTGTTAAAGAAACAAATCATTTGCTAATCTACTAATCATAAAAGGCTGACATAAGAGTATTTGTCTTCTAAAGTCGGCTCTTACGTTTATATAAGCGGCTGACTACTGAAAATACATTTAAAAAAAAAACTTTTTTTTGCGCCGATAAAAAGAGAGAATACAATTTCCATTAAAACTGCATTTTCAGGTTAAAAAAATTAAGAAATAGAAGGTTTCAGCCTTGTAGGGCAACGACGCAACATGATCATTTGCATTATTCCCTGCATGGCAAATATAAAATTGGCGAACATCATTTCGTAATTCGTACGTGTTGATTCTTTAAGGTGTGTGTGAGGATGTCAAAAAGGGAAGCTAAGTCACTGCGCTAATGGTTATTTGTTATTTCATAGAAAAATTAAATTTGCTTGGGACTATCTCCCTAAATGTGAAATGTGAAACCTACGAAAATGCGAAAATGAGAAAATCGAAAATGTTGGGCAACAGCGAACCATCTACCTATTATGACGAATTTAAGCCGAGCTCGAGCATGTTCGTCGTTTAGGGCTTCCTTTAAGTATGTGTGATTTGGTGTGGCTATGATCAATGTTTTTTTTTCGTAGATTTTGCTCGCAACGCCCGTTAGATTCGAAACGACCGATTCAATGTATTTGCAAGCAGATAAGTGAATTTTTGTATATTTTCGTCATAGCTTCCGTTATTTGGGACCCACCAATTTTAACAGATTCATTAAAATTTTTCGTTAACATAGTTTGAGAATTTGAGTTGGAAATTTATTTTGTACCATTTCTGTATTTTTTTTCTTTTGAACAGTAATGGATATCTATTTTTTAACTGCGCAAATTCTCATATTTCGGGGGGGGGGGGTGTTTAACCCCCAAAACCCCTACCTGCGTTCGGCCCTGGTGTATGCATTTTTTCACGTGCTGATAAGAGAAAGTTTGATCTTCTTAAGGGACAAAATATATTTTTTTCATTAATGCATTAAAAGAAAAGAAGGCAAACCCAACTTGAGTGTTGATAGCAAAAGGTTTTTTCTTTTTCAAAATACAAAAAAATCTCTACTTATGACTTAAATCATTAAAATTGAAAACGATATCTACGAAACCCATGGTGGCACATTTGTACCTTCTCCACTATCGGCCAGACAATCAGTAAGAAGACCAAATTCTATTTCCCAATTCCATATGTGCCAATAATATCTCCTCTTTTGACCATCTAAAAAATTGACATAAACTATAAATTCCCAAAAAAATTCTGTTAGAAGGCACATTTCAAAGATCCCATTCCAGGACATTACAACTTTGCCAAATGTAATTTATGAACCCAACATTCCACTACAACAGTCATGAAGGCAGTGCCTAAGAACCTGCTCTCAAAGTTTTTGTCACATCGTCTGATATTTTCTACCGACAGAAACAAATGCACGTTGCGTGCTTGTCATCTAAGAACTTGCAGACTTTTGGACCAAGACCTAGCTTCCAAAAATTGTCGATAAAGTTGTTCTTCTTGAATTGCAAAACCCTTTCAAATAACACAACACATGTAACAGCCATATGGCTGGCAAGTGGTAAGGTCTGCATTGGAATAAGAAAAGAAAAAGTTCTGCAATATTCATATGACGACAACTACGGTGGCAGTGGTGACTACGTAGACAAATCCTTTGTGAGTGTATATAAATTTTAATTCGTTTGGAAATTTTTGGACAGTCTGTAAGTAGGTGGATACGTTCAAACGTTTTTGTAACCGAACATGTCGGTCCTCTTGGATGTCTGTGCATTCGATTCTATTTGAAAATTGCCTGAAGACATTGTGTAAGCTCTTTTATCTGAGGTTATCTACATTTGTATCGTCGCAGAGTTCACTTTGGTTCTTGAATTCTTTATAATGGTCTTGCTAAACTTGGAAAGGAGGAAGTCTGATGTGTGTTTTCTCTTTCTCTGTAATATAGCTAGAACGTCCCTCTTGGCAGAGTATCCAAAAATGTCCTTTCCATCGATGACATGGGTTTGGCGTTGATTATGGGTTTTTTGGCTACTGTATACTGTCGTCAATGTCTCCTTAGAGCGGCTCCCAGAGTAGTAAAATATTTACCTTTGCCTACCACTTTTGTGTTATGCTATGCTTGGAGTGTAACGTAAAATCTTAAGCTTCTCAGGGTGTCTGTTGTTACAAGGAATATTAACTTGGTTTCTGGCTTGCATTGTCGTCATCGTTGTATGGGGACTTAGTCCACTTTAATAAGCCCAATCTATATACGCCTTAAGTCTACAAAAAGGCCGTGTAAAATTTAATTTGAATACACTTTATCATGCCAAAAGCTTTTCATGCAAATACTTAACTTAGATTGATTTTTTCATTTTATTTTTATTTTGCAACCTTCCCTTATTTTTCCGGAATGCAATTCTCATTTTTCAAGTTGCAATATCCTGCAATGTACATACCCGTAGGTCAGCCTGACATATCCCCGTTCATTCCCACAAAGTCATCCCGTTTGTGCACATTTGTAGCAATTCAAATTGCTGACTTTTTAATCTCACATCTTTATTTCTGGCTTTGTATCTTACAATTTTGATTTTTTTTCTTGTATTTATTTGCAGAATCAAATTTCCTGGATTCGAAGGAGAGATTGGCATATATTATCATCAGGAGCTCAGCTATACACAAACGACGAGAGATTTGCAATACTCCATGCGCCGGGCTCCAATACGTGGACTTTGCAAATAAAATTTGTTCAGAGAAGGGATCATGGCATGTATGAATGTCAGGTAAGTGCACCACCGTTCGACCGACCAAACACAAACGAAACGAACGTTCTTTCCATCATCTGACAATGAATCCCCTGTGTATAGTCTCACTCAGTTCTTAGTGTTCACCGTCATCAAATATTCATGTTTTAGCTTTTGAGTCGAATGAGGTGTTGAGAGGGGGAGGGGGATTTAAAGGGAAAACGAAGACAGCATTATGGTTCATGTAAGACCTCTTCGCAAAGTCGTCAGGTTGCAGCATTATGATGGAAATCTGCTTTCGAAATCCGGCATCAGAGCTGTTTGATTTTGTTTTATAGCAAGTCGAATGTACATCGTTTTCTTATGTTCGCTCCCTCGCCATCACCATATTTTTCTACAATGCGATTCAACATCCAAGTCAGCATCATCTGCAGCAGTTCACCCCTTGACTTGGAGTTCAGTTTTTGAATAATTTATTTGCATATTTCGGGAGAAATTGAATTGAATTTCCATACATTTATTAACATTAGGATTTACGAGAATGACATTTTGTTTGGTGTCGGGTGTGGGGCCGATGACTTGGAGGCACCTGAAAGTGTTATCCCTCTTGTAGAAGATACAAATAAAACAGTAGTGCTTGTTTTTTTTTTTTTACTTTAGTGCACATTTCTGATTCAGCATTTCTTTGGAACAATATGGTGGCTGCTGTGGAAGTTGATGGAATGGAAAATGCTAAGATGGATCACTTAAATGAGATCGTTTAGTTATTCAGGAATACAATCATGAGATTCTCGCAATTAAATTTGTTTTGAAAATATGAATACAAATAAATCCGCATGTCTAATTTTGCATGGGGACATGAATTAATAAGCGAATTTTTCAGCTTAAATTCAGAACTAATGAATGCAATCATAATACGCGAGCCATTTGAAAGAATGTTTCGAGAGTTGTTTTTTATTTCAATTCTCTGGTTGTCATTAAAGTAGAAAGTCGAACGTTTTTTTCAAATCAACATTATTTGATGCTTGCTGGTGAAATTTGTAAAGAAATTTGCGTGACAGCTGTGAATGGTATTGAACCTTTTTTTGTTAAATAAATCCACGAGTCAAAAATCTTACAAAAATTTAGTTTATTAAATTCAATAAATTACATCGAAATTCTGTTCTTACTAAATGATGGTTTCAACTAAACAAGAAGAACTACTAACAAAAGTTGAAGGGTTTTTATACTGAGTCATTTCTTATGTACAAGTTTTCAGTTTCGTTAAAAAGCTTTTTACAAAAATATGGATGACAAATGATTAGAGGCGGGAAATTCAAAAACAATTTATCAAAATTACGTTATTCAAAATATTTAAGATTTGCAAATTATAGTTTTGTGTTCCAACATTCCGGCCTCTTTGAAAGAACAATCTTTCAACATGGAATCGGTGCAAGCTTTCGAATGGGGCGTCTCACAACTCCTCGTGATGTCCTTACGTCTGCAACTCTCACCTTACCATCTGGTCCTTCGATGGCTTTTTCTATGCGTCCCAAAATCCATTTTTGGGGTGGTACGTTATCTTCGTGTATGATAACTAGAACGCCTTCAATAATTTTTGGACTAGAAGACGCCCATTTTGTACGATGTTGAAGTTCATGGATATACTCCGTTGACCATCTATTCCAAAAGTGCGTTTTGACGGCATTTAGGCGCCGCCATCGATGAATATAACTAATATCGTCGACTTCTTCAGCAGGCCCTGGTATTGCCTTTAAGGACGACCCAATTAAAAAATGGGCTGGGGTTAAAGCTTCCAGGTCACTGGGGTCGGATGACATCGGTGTGATTGGTCTGGAGTTCATGACCGCCTCGATTTCAACTAGTGATGTCGATAATTCTTCGAAAGTGAGCTTAGCACCGCTCAAGCTTCTATACAGATGACCCTTTGCTACCTTGACTGCTGACTCCCAGATTCCGCCAAAATGAGGAGCCCTGGGGGGGATAAAATTAAAATTTATATTTGCGTTAGTACAAAAGTTCAAAACATTGTCTTTAAAACTTTTTTGAAACATCATTTTGCGCAATTCAGCTAGCTTAGATTGTGCACCAACAAAATTAGTTGCGTTGTCGCAATGTATATCTTTGGGTAAACCACGACGACCTATCATTCTCTTTAATGCAGCTATGAATGCGTCTGCTGACAAGTCTGACACAAACTCTAGGTGCACTGCTTTTGATGCGAAGCAAACGAAAACTGCAACGTACGATTTATAAGGAACCTTGCCCCTGATTTTTAAATGAGTAAAAATTGGGCCACAAAAGTCGACTCCACAGCACAAAAAAGGACGCGATGCAGTCAATCTCTCTACCGGTAAATTCCCCATCACTTGTTCCAATAACTTTGGACGATATCTGACGCAATGAACACAACCTTGAACGATCTTCCTTGCTAGGTCTCGGACATTCACTATCCAAAACCGCATCCTGACCAATGAAACGAGCGCTTTAGGACCAGCATGAAAATTTGTGATATGAAGATGGCGAACAAGAATCTGTGCAAAATGGCTATGTTTCGGCAACAATAACGGGTGTTTACATTCTTCGGGAATATTGGCATTTTTTAATCTGCCACCAACTTTATTAAAGGTATCCCTTGGGTCTCCTCTATAAACGGATTAAGCCACTTTAGGGGACTCTTTATATCTTTTTTGCTCTTGAGAATTGACATCTGTTCTGCGAAGGAATTGGTTTGAACAACAAAAACAATGTGACGTAAAGCTCTTTCTAGTTCAAAAACCGGTAAGGATCTGTTTTCGTAAACGTAATCATCTTCAATCTTCTTAGAGAAGCGCAGCATATAAGCGACAACACGGAGTAATTTCGTGTAGGAACTAAATCTTTCGATTACTTCTAAAATGTAATTCGACTCTGGTTTTTGGCAACTCAGAACCGTTTTCTTCTTTTCCAACAAAAGCTCTTCCATAGAGAGCTGGACTTCAAATAAATTTGGCCAATTCGTTTCTTCCTGAAGTAGAAACTTAGGTCCCTCGAACCATATCGACGTTTTGAGTTCTTGTACCGAACAGCCTCGTGAGACAATATCTGCTGGGTTGCTTTGAGTAGGAACGTGTTTCCATTGCGCGTTTATAGTTTTTTCCTGTATCTCTGATACTCTATTTCCTACGAAGGTGCTGAGTTTTGAAGAGTGTGTGAAAATCCAATGCAAGACTATGGAAGAATCTGTCCACAAGTAAACTTCGGAAGGAGCGTAGCTAAATATGTGTTTTGTTTTGTCCCATAGTTTCGAGAGAAGGTGAGCAGCACAGAGTTCTAAGCGAGGGAGCTGCTTTTTCCTAGCAGGTGCAACTCTTGACTTTGCCACTAAAAGCCTACAACAAATGGATCCGAACGAGTCTGTGGACCTCAGGTAGATACAACAACCATAAGCGTCCATGGAGGCGTCTGCAAACCCGTGAACTTGGAAATCTTTTAAGTCAGCTATCAGCGTATGACGTGGAACCGTTAGATCCTTTATAGCGTGTAGATCGTTCATAAGAAGTCGCCATTCATTTTCCAGACATTTTGGGATTGGAGCATCCCAATCTAATTTCTCAATCCACAATTTTTGAAGAATAATCTTGGCCTTGATTATTATAGGACTTACCAAGCCCATGGGATCGAACATTGAAGATGACAGCGACAAAATATTTCTTTTTGTGAAACTAGCAAAAACTCGGTTTGGTTTATATGAGAAGTTAAACTCGTCGCTACTCGAATTCCAAGCAATTCCTAACGTACTGGTTAAATTACAATCGTTAAGACTTATATCTTTATTCATTGATGTAACTTCTTTGAGTAGGTCTGCACAGTTACTATTCCATTTTGCTAAGTTGAATCCTGCCGAACCCAAAACCTTAACAACCTCTGCTTTCAATCTGGCCAAGGTTTCTAGACTGTCAGCCCCAGTCAACATATCATCTACGTAGAAATCAGACTGAATGGTTTTTGACCCTAATTTGAACTCGTCCTTATTTTTGTCGGCTAAGTATTTCAGCCATTTGAAACTATGAGAATTAAGGAGAACAAATTTTTATTTTTTCAAAAAACTCAAAATAGGATGAGTCAAATAATATAAGGATAAAAGAGGACGAAGTAAAATTAATGATAAAAAAATTCGTTCTCTTTGATTCTCATGCATTTGTGGAGACATTAACTATATTTACAAATTACGTCATGACTAATTAGCGTTAATGACATAAGACTTATTAAGTCTGTCTCAAATCATCAGTTCTTTGTACTTTGACTTTGAAAACAAATTGCGTGTACAACTGCAACGGGATGCATCGGTTGGAAATTTTGCAAAACAATTACTGGGTATTGGAAATGGGTGACAGAAAGCATAGACGAATACGTACCTTAAGTTACACAAACATTGCACTGAACTTCAAATTTATGAGAGTGTACGTGCTATACTATTGGCCAAAATTATCAACACCATCAATTTTAGTATTCCAAATGGAATACCCGTCGAAACGACAACATATATGTCCATCGACTTAATTTGTCTTGCATGCCACCGGACATTAATCCACCACGATCCTGCAACGGAACCTGATGAACAATCTTATCGAATTATCAATTTGACCTGAAAATTCAAATGTGAAGACGTAGTGTTACCACGTTTTCCAATGATCCCGACAGATATGCCATTCAAAAATTCGAATTCAAACGTTTGCATTTCCCGGTGCACCTCGCTTTCGCAATGACAATAATAAAAAAAAAACAAAAGGATGATAAAATAACTGACAGTGTAGTCAATAACAAAGATAAGAAGCTTTTTTTGGGTGCTCCACGAGCAACTGAGAAAACATTCTACGCAAATTTGATATTAGTACCTAACCACAAACCGTGGTTTAGTGGTTAGGTGCTCAACGTCGTGGGTTCGAGTCCTACTCGCGTCCATAAGTTTTTATTTCATCTTTCAAGGGCACTGCCTCTTGCGAAGAACTGACAAAACTTCAAAGAGTATCAATCTGTCATGAAAAAGTGCTTCTCAACTTTGCCGTTCGGAATCGGCGTTAAATTGAACCCGCACCAGAGAATTGTTGATGAGAGTAAGCCACTTAGGCCTTGGCTCTTCAAGAGTTGTCGCGCCACTCTATTTATTTTATTTAAAAGAAAGACAATCATTGAAAACTGCACTAACCGTTGCCTCTTCCGGAATTTCGGGAACTCTGTACCACTAACAATTTCTTAGTAGTAGGTGCAACGTCCCGGTGGTCGGCTAGTTTAGTATGATTTTGTTCAAAATTTTGGGTATCACAAATTGATATCAATCTGTTCAGATGAGAAATTATATAATTTATACAATTCACTGACTTCATGAAATTCACCTTACTACGAATAACTATCATTTCCGAACGATTTCTCAACGAGGTCGACTGTAACCTAAATATGTATGTGGTAGGTACTTTATAAGATTTCACATATTCAAACAATTTTTTTCATTAGATAGAGAGGAACACGTGAAGGTCCTTGTGTGTGATTTGTGTGCAGCAGGTGTACCCTAACCTGAAGCCGGGGCAGGGTATTGCTATAAGTAATAGGGTAAAATATATAGAAGGGTAAAGCTTATGCAACATTCATCCTTTTTCTATAGATTCCTCGTGTCTCTCTACAAAAATGTGACTGCCCTTGAATTTCTCTCACACAGAAAAAAAAAATAAAAAAAAAATACGAGGTAAGCCAAAGTTCTTATAGTTGGCTGAAAAGTTTATCGTGATGCATGGGAATCTCACGTGTTTTATTTATCATTTGGAAAAAGATTTTTTATGCAATTAACTCAAGGACTCGGCTTCTTTGTAGGAAATTCTTTTGACTTCTTCATTTGATGTGAAATAAATAAAGCGAGAATATAAACGAAAGAGATGTGAAAGAAGACGATTTCTAGGAAACTAGGAAAAATAGTTTGTTTCAATGGAATTCATATAAAACATGTTTTTATTTATTTGTTTGCAGTCAAATGAAGTGGAAACAGTTTGAATGATGTTTCCCAGATTTTTTTTTTCTAGATGAAAAGAAAAATACCTTACCAAGGTAAATAGAGAAAAAAGTAATATTTATGAGAGTTAAGGTTTTCTTTTTGTGACCAATAATAATGTTGATTTTTGTAATGCATACAAGAAAATATCGATTTGTTACTACGTCTTTGAATTTCAATTCAAAAAGGAAGAAGAAAAATAATACATAGAATTTATGCAATCTTCTGTTATCGGCTGTTATTGCTTCTTGGCAGCGATAGAATATACATCACAATTTCCTTACAAATATGGATTATTGACAGCCCCAATTACAACTTTCTTACTTCGATATCTAATAATTGGTTGTGCCTTGCGTACCGGCATACTAGGGAGGGCCGATAAGTAGATACTTAACCTACAAATGAAAAATACAAATTTTAAAAGTGGCAATTTCTTTTTTTTTATCCTCGAAGACTTGACCCAACGGGATTCCAACTTCTTCAACACAAGGAGGTTTGCGGCCGTTCCTTATCATGGTGGAAGAGCACTTTGTTTTTTTTTTGCCCAGTGGGTCGTTTCTTCTTCATTTGGGGATCAAATTGAGTACAGTGCAGCAAGAAGTTAATTTGAATCACACCTTATCAATCACAGAAAAAGGTGTCCGTAATATTTCCAGCCAATTGGACAGTATTCGTCTTCTTCGCACTACGTTGGCCTGTTGAATTCCACTATTCCGAGTCTTAAGTGGTCTTAGATGTTTACCAGTTAATCCATTTTACGACAACGGTCATGAAAAGATACAGAAACTCCTTTGAATTGAGCACAAACGCGGCTCGGAAGTTGTCCCTCGTTTGCGCTTGCTGTCCGGAGTGAGCAAACGGGGCATTCATAGCGCCGACAGGTTTTTCATGCGCAAAATTTCACGAATCTTCAATAAGCTTTCTGCCAATAAGAGAACGTGAATTTTTATCTTACCAATACCCTCATCTTTTCAATGAAGTTCTTTCGGGTAAGTTCGCAGAGCAAGTAAGAGATTTAGTTCTTCCGCTCCACGCATCGCTGCCGCCACTGCCGCCAACGATTCCTTTTCCCACCAAAAAGACATTGAATATAGAAAAAGAAAACAAAAAACCGAAACCAACAATCAACAACAAAACGTGATTGCTGCATTTTCAAACGAGCAACAGGATATAGGTACCCAATGTGCACATAGATGCAGAGTTAATACGTGAATTTTTAGTAATTCCTTTTTCTGATTTACACTGCTTATTTGGGTAGAAATTAGCAAGTATCTAGAGGTAGCAAGAGCAACCGTGTCTCGTGTGCAGCAATGGATTTAGCTTACATCAACACATTTGCCAGTGGGCGCTTTGGTGATTTCTTTAAAAGTAATTATGCCTCAACCGGCCAGGGATTCTATCCCGCTTATAGTAAAAAAAAAATATAGTAAAGTCAAAAGAAATATTATGTTATTGTAGACTCTTATGCGACTTTTGATGTTTCCTCGGACGAACATGCACGCTGCGCCGCCGCGCCGCCACCGTGAGCAGATGTAGAGCAGCTGGAAAGTAAAAAGCATCACAACATTAAGGCTTGAAAATATGCTAAAATAGGAAGTATAATGTTCATATACCACACTACGACCCGGAAAGAGTTTAAACTCATGAGAATGTTGTTGATATCATCGTCCTAGCTGACTTCCTAATATTGCTTATTGATATGTATTGCTTGGGCTTAGGAAAAGTAGTTAAGTGTACAAATAGAATATTTGACGACCATCAAAAGTCAGCATAAAAGTCAACAGAACATCTTGAAACTTCTAGCACACAAGTCTTGACATGGCCTTTAGCAAATCCCAATTTTAATATAATTCTCTTGATCTTAAATCAATGTCTATATCACTACTTGATATGAAAAGAGTCCTTACTTGAAGGATTTCTAAGAACAGCAGAAAATCAGTCCAGTCCACAATACCTATACACAAGCAAAGAAAGGTACATAAGTTAATGCTATCCAAACCACATTTGACCCAAACGACACCTAACAAATAAACCACAGCATAGCTTTTGAAGATGACCACCCTGAAAGACAATTGAAGCCAAAGAATCCCTATTGCAAATAAGATTGCTGCTATTTCCGTATCCAATTCGCATTCTCAACCCCACATTAATTCCTATCTTGAACAAACATACGCCATAAAATTCATCCCAAGTATTACCCAAATTGATGGCTATCTATATACTCTCAAGATGCCACTTCAAGATTTTCGAAAAGGAATCTTAGAAATACTCATATGTATTTATATAAGTATGAATGAGCTTCAAGAGCGAATATCCTTGATGTCCTCCTGTCTGCTTGTGCCTCTTGACGTTTCGTGATGAAATCGATTACTGGGGCTTGATAACAACAAGGAAGATAGCTAGAGGGTTGAATTTGAATGAATTTTTGTTCATATAAGAGGGGGCTTGGTTTGAATTCGCAACCTAAGTAAATGCTTCAAGTACATTTCGGTCATGATGTCATGAGAGCTAAATTAGGGTAGTCTGAAAATTAGTTTTCATTCAGTTGCAAATTTTCAAAACTTCGTACAAAAGAAAATGACGGATCAGCCTAACATATGTACATGTACACTATCATGCTAACTTTACATGCAATGGAATTGAGTTTGTAATAAATTCTTATTTAATCTCTTTGCCATACGTTGAGAGTTAGAGTTGCAAAGGTTCTTCGTCACTATAAGAGTATGAGAGAGGAAGAGCAAGACCAAGAATATTGTGTGTTAGTGTCCTTCTCTCAATAACAGCAAGGACAAACTGAATGCTGAGCTGGCAAGAAATTGGCTGTTGCCCTAGGATCAAGTTGAAATCATATTTTAACGATGATTCCTAGCAAATAGGAGTCTTGTCCAAGCTATCACTTTTCGAATTTATTTATTTTAGTCGAACTCGGAGGACATAATCTCCAGGCATTAAGTGACCAAACGAAGATGTGTTTCTCATTAATTATGTATTCAAGTTATTCCTTTACTATTTTCGCTTTTTCTTCATCGTTTTCTGATTTGTCAATCGTTGCATGAGCAATGTGTAAAGTGCAGATAGATACTGGTACATGATTGGCATTTGGTAGGAATATGAATTAAAAGAGGTTGAAAGGAATTTTGAAGTATTGTCAGCTCTAAAAATAGGCAATCTGAATTAATTTTATTAAATCTAGGCTTGACCTGGATGTTTTTGTCATTTTGGCCAAACAATATTCTGCTTCCTTGATGGATATCTCTTTGCATGGAGGTTAGAAGTGTCTTTTACCATAAATGTTGCAAAAGGACTACTGAAGAACGACTGTGTACTTCTGGGTTGTTCTCTACAACCTGGCTAGTACCTTTTTAATTTAATTGAGAAGTGGGATATGTGAATCTGTTCGATAGAAAACAGGATGGGGATGTTTGAAAATGGATTGCAATTTAATACATTTGCTTCCTAAATGATAAAAGTTGTTGTCGAAAATTTTCTTCAACTAAGATTATGAGAGAGAACTCGGCAAGCAATTTGGAAATGCAAATAGTACCCATTTTTATCTGGGTTTCCGTTAACAGTAAACTAATATCACTAATTTTCATTCACATAAAAGTCTTATTTGCTTTTAAATTGCTTTTATCCTTTGAACACCCAGGGTGACAACTCTAAAATCAAAAGAACATTTTTATACTCATTCAACAAACCAGTCAAAGAACATATCAGGTGTGAATTAAACTTTGACACAACGACATATTCATCGCACAAATGTAATAACTTCATTCAAAATGGTTTCAACACATGTCAAGTCAAGAATAAATTCATATACGACATATAGAATACCCTGAATCACCAAAGTGAGGTTGAAATAGTGTGTGCAAACACCAAATACTACGTAGGCTAACTCAACTTTATTCAGCCAAAGTCATATTTGCACATTCACGACAAACGGTTCAAATATTGAATTCTGCCTACAAAATCCGCAAGCAAAAATAAACAAAATCATACAACGTCAACGCCGTCAAGTAGAAGTTAGTGAGGGGTGGTAATAAAAGTTGCGAGAGAGGTTGCTTAAGCCTGAACTTTATGGATCGCAATTGGATGCATATGCCTATTTGTTTTTGAAATGTTGCTTTAGCGCAGAAATATAATATGAATTGCAGTCAAATGAAATCATAAAGAAGGAAAGAAAAAGAGAGAGGGAGAGAAACTGAATGTGCATTAAGCATGCAGTTTGCTTGTGAGCCTCACAACAAATTGTCCTCCTTGTTTATTTAGACTGAGGTTCATCGTCAACGTCAACAGCATAGGATGTCCACGTAACTCATACAAAAATTCATTCAATTCAATTTTAATCCCCAAATTTGTCATCTACTATCAGCTTGTAAAATTTACACATTTTGTACATCCCTTCACCTTTTTGGGGTGATTACTTATTAATAACAAATTCTGTTTGTCCAAATTCTAACACTGCACGCACTCATGACAAGTACGATATAACATGAAACGTTCGTCAGTTTTTTTGATGATGGAATAATGTTTTGTTCATTTTAAGGTCTCCACTCCGACTGGTGTCATTTCGCATTTTGTAAATTTACAAGTGGTCGTACCAGAGGCGTTTATTCTCGGTTCTGGTGAACTGCATGTGGACATGGGATCAACCATAAATTTAGTATGCATCATCGAAAAGGTAAGTTTTGTAAATAATTTTCGTTGAAAAGTGAACATAACAATATGCAATGTGCGTTACGCAAAACATTTTTAGCTATAGGTGGTGTAGAATAGCAGAGATACTCAAACTAAGTCATGCAAATGAATTGGAATTTCAATGAATTTTAATATCATCACTATGCACAGAGTTATTTAGTTTTCCGATGAAATAATTAGAAATATCTATTATTTATCAAATTTTCCAAATAGAAATTGAATGCGAACGAAAATGAGAATATGGAAACGTATTCAACATTTTGAGATTTCAAATAAAATTCAATAAATAAATGTTTCACTTGCAATAAGCGTTGGTGCATAAGTAAAAATATCCTTGAAAAAGAATACAACAAAATAAACTATTAATTTCATAATAAATATCGTCGGCCTCGGTCCGTACCTTATTCAGTAAGTTCTTCTATCTATACCAATGGTTGGTGGACGAGACACGAGCCGCGCCATCCAGTTTCGCACCTCAAGGCTTCGGACGTCACATGCAAGAACATTCGGGGTATTCCATTTCTACGCTTTCGCTTTTCCTGCCCACCTAAATCGCGGTCTTCCTCTACATCTTAGTTCCTCAGGAATGGTGTTAAAGACTTTCCTGACTATTTGAGTTAATGGACCTTGATCCTTTTGGCTAAGTTTGTGTCGTTTTGTACAACACGTCAAGCTTGCTTGCATATGGGGCCATAAATAATCCGAAGAGCTTTCCTTTCGATACAGACTAAGAAAATTTCTTACGTTTTTATAAGCGCCCATGCTTCTGTACCATAGGTACATCAGGACTGGCATGATGAGAGTGTTGCATAGTCTTACCTTAATTGATCGAGAGAAAGTTTACCATTCCAGCCCAATGAAATAGCGATTAGCAAAAGTTAGTCTTGGTCTGATGTCAGCGCTGATCTTATTGTCCGTGTTAATAGTGGAGCCTTAATTGATAAACGCCTCTAATATAGTAGAGGAAGTTATATGACGTTCTGTTCGAGACGGCAGGGATGTCAAAACTAGACATAGCTTTATACAATTCGTCTCTATAGATGCTGTCATGCACGGCTTTGTAATCGATGAAGAGGTGGTGGTTCTCGATTTGGAGTTCTTAGGTTATTTTCAGGATCTGCCACAAACTGAAAATTTGGTCGATGGTTGACTTTCCTGGTCTGAAGCCACATTGAAAGGGACAAATCAGACTGTTAACGAAAGGTTTCAGACGTTCTCCTATTTTGGCAAAGATGATCTTATAAGCGATGCTAGATAGGCAGATTCCTCGGTAGATTTGTATAGCTTATGATAATATCGTCTTCAGAAACGTCCATCAAACTATTCTCCTTAGAACTTTTCTTTCTCTCGGTTAAGAATTCTGAGAGCCTTTGGCTAAGCACCCTAGGCCTAGACTCAGATCATTAAATGAGTACTGGTAAGACTATGGTCTTATTTTTCACCACGTGCTCGATCTAAATTAATGAGGTTGTCCTGTTTCCTTTCAAACATGTCAACGTATAAAATGAAAAGTAAAAAGTAATTGGGGTAGACTTCCAAGATCCAGAGTCATGGATCTACTTCTCTAAAGGTTGAAGGTCCATTATTGTCGCAGTCCTTTAAAAATGTTGACGGCTCTAGATAGTGTTTGGCTGGAAACTTTTTCCATGGTCTAGGTACCAACATCAAAACCTTTCCAGCTTATTTAGATGCCAAATTCTCCCAAATTTTCGAAGTTTAGGCGACCTTAGAGTCTACAAACAGATGGCATTTTAAGTTCTAGCCATTAGGGTGAATTTCTTATCAATTGTCGATTCGCAATCAGGTCTTAAACCACATAAATATTTGCCGATTATGATTACTGACTTTGCAAGTATTTTTCAAACTGAATTACCAGCAATAAGGGAAGCATGCAAAATATTTAAACCAGATCAAAAACAAAATCCAAACACGGCCGTTTTTGGACAGTCAGGCGGCTATTCAAGCGATTCACTCTTACTCATCTTCTCCTCATCCTCGCAAACATTAACATTGGGCCCATGAGTTATTCTTATCTGGGTGTGGGCATAGTTTAATAGTAATGAGATGCGCAGACAAGGATCAGCCCTTCATAGTTCGTTCGCGAAAAGTGTCAAAATTCTTTTTGGTGCTATGAATTCTCGTGGAATCAAACCAAACGTGAGGTAAACTTACCAACTGCATTATATGTAGAAAGATATGGCCGGTGCCCTTTAATAACGTCAAGCGATATAAGGCCGACTTGAAGGAACTGGTCTCAAAGTAAATAAGACCGAATTTCAGAAAGAGAAATAAGCCAACTTTTGTGGGGAAGTAAAACCAAATCGGTCTTTTTCACTTAACAAAAGTAAAACGGTTTTTTTTTCAAGACTTCTGTGCACCGTATTTTGCAATCATTGGCTTGCTGGTTTCACCACCATTTCTACTTACCTACCATTTTGTGACGTCATAGCTTTTCTTATTAAAAATAATTCTAACCTTGTTATTTATGGAAATATATCGAACATTTTCCTATTCTTGGTATTCTGAGCTCGATTGCTTTGACTTTTCATAAGTCTCAAATCTTGATGACAAAAAAGAATTTTTTTAAAATGTTTTTATTAAAAATTGCAAAATTCGTTGAATTCCGATAAAGTTTATCTCAATTTGTTTATTTCTCAGTGAGTGGCCTTCTCACCCACAGTTTCACATAAAATAATTGTGTTGCTCTGGCTCTGTTGTGTTTGCGAAAAGGTCATGTCTCATGTGTGTTAAATGAAAACAAAAGAAAACTTGAACTCAATTCAAGAACAATGTCGCTCCATACATAAATATTCTTCAACCGAACAATAGATCTCTTGTGGTGTCAAAAATGTTTTATTATTTGTTCAACCAACACTACTACGTCGGTCTGTAGTGGTTGTCTTTGAATCAGCAGGAACACCACATATGCTACTAATATCTCTACTATAGACAAACAAAGCAGCAACACACGACATGAACACTCAGAACACTTGTGTCGTTCTTGTGTCCTTCATCAGTGAACTACGACTAATGATGACGACGCACGACCTACAGTCTCTCTAGAGCTTCACAACATGTGTGCGCTCCCCCAGACTATAAGAAAGCTTAACGCTTGTCGCCCCTGTTGGTGTCCTTGGATAGGATATGAAATATTTTGTTGAAATGCGACAATGTCAGTCAAGTAAATAAGATAGTGATTTTAACTATACAAGTGAAATCGACTACCCACGACGCAACTGTTTCCGGTTTTGTCCTTGATGTAGAACGCTTTGTCAGGTGAAGGGAAATTTGTTTACTGATGCTGATATCAGCTGTTGCCTGAAATGTTTGGATGGTTCCAAAGACTTGGAAGTGTGCTGAGTGTGTTGTGACAGAAGAATGATTCTTTTTAAGTTTCCTGACACTTTGACATCGAGTTCAGGCTGATGGGGACTTATTATACTGTCTCAGTTCGGGCTCTGGCATTTTCTTTTGATTAATTTGATTTGGAATGTGTGTGTCAAAATAATACGGTATCCATTAAGTTGAAAAAGATTTCTATAAATAAATAGTCAAGAAGAGAAGATTTTTAATGACGAAGATTTTGAATGACGAAGATTTTATTCAAGTACAGAAAAACGTCAAACATTTTCATTTTCCAGCAAAATGCAACAAATTCAACTAACCCCAAATCCAATTGAAACAATTTCCTGTTTTGCATATTGTTGAAACACGAACATCCTTGTCAAACCAAAACTCGAACATCGAAATACTCGATCAAATTGATAACAATGCGGTTCAATTTGGTTTCAATGAATTTGTGCCCTTGCTAGAGCTCAACTACATACAGCACAATAGATAGACAAATTCAAAAACCCACACAAAATGGTTCACTTTCAGGGTTTCTCGTTTTTCATCCTGCAATTTATTCTCACAACTAAACTGGAACTCTATCGGCCACGGTGTGTGTTCGGTATACGCCGTAGTGTACTTTTCATTTACAATACGCATTGTTAATTGAAATTTAAAACTTCGATATAAATTTTTGGGTTTACGATATAACCTTACCGTTTTCAGTAGCCAGCTGTATCTAAATCGATATTGTTTAGATTAAATTTATTTTGCCAAAATGAACAAGTGGCAGGATTTTAATTGATTTTGTTTGTTAGACTAAAATAGAAAATTTAAATTAATTGAATTTTTTGTTTCTCTTTTTCTTTTTTTATTGCAGAGTCCAACCCCACCACAATATGTTTATTGGCAGAAAAACGATCGGCTCATTAATTATTATGATGCGAGACGAGATATTTCGATTGAAACAACACCTGGGACAAGGACTCAGAGTCGATTGATAATACGAGAACCACAAATTGCCGACTCAGGAAATTATACATGTTCAGCTAGTAATACAGAACCAGCTAGCATATATGTGTTCGTTTCAAAGGGTAAGTCCTTATTTTTTTAGAAAATTACTTTCAAGCCGGAAAATAACAAAATAAAAAGAAACCACTAGATGGAACACCCTTTTTTAAAGTAAACAAATTATGTAGCTCATTTTGATAGCGAGATAAGATAAATCCCCAAGCAAAACAGTCATTCCTAATCCTACTAATTGCCCAAGGACATTATCAAAATATCTAATCAATCTGCGGTCAGCAAATATTTTATTATCGTCTCATAATATTATTTCCAAGCAATTTCACGCGGAAATGCATTTAACAAATGTAAACACATTTTCTACAATCTCACGGTCATAAGAGTAACACACATATATATTGTGTAGGTATAGTTGTGTGTAGTTTAGTTTCCTTGTAGTTGTCGATAAATATAATTTCTACAATAATTCCCAGAGCAATTAAATGTCTGAAAGCTTTCAGCAGTGTGTCCCTTAGCAACTACCCTATTTTAATTATTCTCATGTGGACTGGGCCTGCTTCTCGTTCGAACTCTGTGCTGCTTCATGCGAATACGTACCAGGTACAGGATATAGCAATATATACTGCCAACTTGGTCGAACTACCATGGCTGTTGGATAGTGCTGAAATGGTTGAAATCTTTGAGCTTGTGGTTCATGGATGCAACTATTATGCAGAATCCTATACATCGACAAAAATATCCATGAACTGCTGATTCTGTTTCTCTCTCTCACTCGCTCTCGCTTGCTATAAAAATATCTCCCGTAAAGAAGTCCTTAGGGATATATTTTCATAGTTTTCATCTTGGTTTTTGTAGCGTATCTTCGTTTGCAATCATTTTTTCTGCGCCTTCTATAATCCAGCTTTCCGATAACTTTTTTCATTCCTCTCACTTAAGGGTTAAAAGGAGCAAAAGAAAAAAATTATATGGCAAACTGTTCCCATTAAAATAAATTTTGTGTTTAAACTTTTTCTTCGTTTCCTGTGTTTTGTTTTGTTTTTCTCTATTTCTTGTTGTTACTTTGTGCTGAAAAGAGGATACAAACAAATAGGACGCTCAGTGAGAATGAGAACTTTGTATTTAGAAAAAAAAAAGGTTTCGGTTATCAGGAGGGGAGCTTGAATTCAATAATAAAAAGTTCTAATCTTTCTTTTATGATTGACTTTGAAAAGTTTAGGATTCTAAAAAGGGTTTTATTAATTTTTAAATGATTTCTTCCTTTTTTATTGAAAAACATCGCTCTTAAGCTCTTAAAACTTCAACGATTTTTTTTTCTAAATAATTTCAATATTCACATCGTGCGTCTTTTAAGATGACTTTTCATCTCTTAAATATTAAAAGAAAAAAATACTTTTTTATCAACTTTTTTTATCCCTCGAGAAAGAAGGCTACAGAGTGATAGCGTATGCCGATGATGTTGGTATCGCCGTCACAGGAAAACATCCTAATACCCTGAGAGACCTCCTCCAAAACGCACTTAATATGCCCACTAGATGGGTTGATCACAGTGGACTTAATATTAATCCTCAAAAAACAGACCTCGTCCTTTTTACACGGAAATACAAAATCCCAGTAATTGTACTTCCTTCATTAAAAGGTGTACCACTAATTTTTCCAATGAAGCCAAATATTTTGGTCTGATATTAGACAAAAAATTAAGTTGGAAACCTAATATTCAGGAAAGATTTAAGAAAGCTATAGTAGCTCTTTTCTCTTGCAAGAAAGCGATAGGTAACAAATGGGGGTTTCAACCTCTTATAACCTATTGGCTATATACATCGGTCATCCGACCAATACTCATGTACGGGGTTGCAGTATGGTGATAAGGTTAGGTTAGGTTACAGTGGCTGCGGATTCAGAATCCACACACTTAGGCAAAAAGGAAAGGCCCATTGTGATACCATGAATCTAGAGAATTACTTCTTACTAGTCGAACCATTTTGAGCTTTTTATAAAGCGAAGAAGATATTTGATATCCTTATTAGCTAGTTCACTGGGGTTATCATAAAAGTATTCTCCCAGATGAAGTTTGCGTCTTAGTGAAAGAGCAGGGCAAGTGCAGAGAAGGTGAGAGATTGTTTCCTCCTCTTCCTCATCCATACAGCTCCTGCAGAAGTCATTTGAGGCTACACCAAGTCGTATTGCGTGTCTGCCTATAAGACAGTGTGCCGTAAGGACACCTATCAGGGAGCTAATATGAAGTCTGCTTTGAGATAACAAGTCTTTAGAGCGCTTTAAGTCCAGTGAAGGCCATATGAGTTTCGTAGCTGCGCACGTTGGTAAATTGTGCCACCTGTAGTTTGTTCTCGTTAAAGCTGCTTCTTTTAGCAAAGTTTACATGTAGCTATCGGTATACCTATCTTCTCCCTTTCAGGTGAAATAGGTATGACGGTTCCAGTTTTAGCGAGTTCATCAGCTCTACAATTTCCTTCGATGTCTCTGTGACCCGGCACCCAACAGAGGTGAATGTTAAATTGCTGCGCCATCTCCATCAGAGACGATGGGCAATCGAGGGCCGTTTGAGATTTGGTTGAGACACCATCGAGAGATTTAATAGCAGCCTGACTGTCAGAGAAGATGCGGATATCAGAAGTTGATATCACGTTTTCTCTTAGCCAGGAGAGAACCTCTTTGATCGCTAAGATTTCCGCTTGGAAGACGCTACAATGATTGGGAAGGCGGTATGAGATGCTTAGATTAAGCTTTTCTGAGTACACACCACTACCAACTCCATCACTTGTCTTGGATCCATCTGTATAAAAGTGAATGCATTTGTCATCCAGAAGTTTTTTGTCTTCCCATTCTTCTCTGGATGGAATGGATATCTGGAAGTTTTTACCAAATTGTGGTTTTGGAATGGTTAGTCTATGTACTATAGAACCGAAAGAGTTCAAAATGATGGAGTGTCCCACATTATTGTTGGTCCATTGAGATGAGGCGTTGAGTCTTAAAGCTGTACTCGCTGCCACTTGTTTGCTAAAAATGTCGAGGGGTGCCAGATGGAGGAGAGTGTCTAACGCTGCTGAGGGTGTGGTTCTCAAGGCCCCGCTTATGCAGAGACGAGCAGTGCGTTGGACTCTGCTGAGTTTGTCGCAGTAAGTGACTTTCTCCAGTGCAGTCCACCATACTGCAACCCCGTACATGAGGATTGGTCGAATGACCGATGTGTATAGCCAATAGGTTATGCGAGGTTGAAAACCCCATTTGCTTCCTATGGCTTTCTTGCAAGAGAAAAGAGCTACTGTGGCTTTCTTAACTCTTTCCTGAATATTAGGTTTCCAACTCAATTTTTTGTCTAATATCAGACCAAGATATTTGGCTTCATTGGTAAAAATTAGTGGTACGCCTTTTATTGAAGGGGGTACAATTACTGGGATCTTGTATTTCCGTGTAAAAAGGACAAGGTCCGTTTTTTGAGGATTAATACTAAGTCCACAACGATCAACCCATCTAGTGAGCATATTAAGTGCGTTTTGGAGGAGGTCTCTCAGTGTATTAGGATGTTTTCCTGTGACGGCGATAGCAACATCATCGGCATACGCAATCACTCTGTAGCCTTCCCTCTCGAGGGATATTAGCAATTCGTTAACTACTATGTTCCACAGGAGAGGGGACAGAACACCACCTTGCGGAGTGCCTCTACTGACAGACCTTTTCGTACAAAAATCCCCCATCTCAGAGTTGATGATCCTGCTATTAAGCATTAGATTGATCAGCTCACAGAGTGAGTATTCGACGTTTAGGGTCGTCATAGCAGAAGTGATAGCAGATGTGTCAACGTTGTTGAAAGCACCTTCAATATCCAGGAAGGCAACCATAGTATACTCCTTTTGCTCTAGGGAGTATTCGATAGTTCTTACCAGAGTATGCAAGGCTGTTTCCACCGATTTCCCTTTGCAGTAAGCATGCTGAGACATCGATAGTCCCCTATCAATGCTATTACGTATATGGATATCAATCAATCGTTCCAGCGTTTTAAGAATGAAAGATGATAGACTAATAGGTCTTAGATCTTTAGGGTTGACATGCGAGCATTTGCCCGCCTTGGGAATGAATACTACTTTTACCTCTCTCCATCGCTGAGGTATATAGGCCAGATCTAGACAACTTTTGAACATCATCTCAATGATGGGCAGAGTTATATCGATGGTGTGTTGTAGCTCAGCTGGTATGATTTGATCTGGACCTGGAGATTTATAAGGTTTGAAGCTATTCAGAGCCCATGTCAATTTTTCTTTTGTGACAAGACCTTGAGGAAAAGTTAAGTTAATACCCGATCCAGGACGGTTGATTGTATTAACGGATTTGGAGCTATCTGGGAAGTGGGTATCTAATAGCAGGTTTAGCGTTTCTTCGCAAGAGTTAGTCCATGTACCATCTGAGTTTTTGAGACAACTAGGCATGGTTGGATTTGTCGAGAGAATCTTCCTTAGCCGCGATGCCTCCGAGGACTCTTCTATTGAGCTACAGAAGGATCTCCATGAGGATCTTTTGGCTATTCTCAATTCTTGTTTATACTTTTTGAGGGATTCCTTATAGGACTCCCAATCTTGGAGGTGTCTAGACTTTTTTGCACGGTTAAAAAGCCTTCTACAACCTTTCCTGAGTATTTCTAGTTCAGCAGCCCACCAATGTGGTTTTCTCTTTCCTCGCACTGTAGTGAGGGGACAGGCAGTTTCCATAGCTTTATTGAGGGCTGCTGTAAGCTCATCAACTTTTTTATCGAGTTCAAGAGCGCATAAGGGAGGATCATTAAGTTCTGGTTTAATCAGACTTTTCAGAGTTGTCCTATATTTTGGCCAATCTGTTTTCCTATAATTCCGGAAAGGGATCGGTTTTGGGGACTCTTCACTAAGAGTGAATTGGATGTACCTATGATCGGAGAACGAGTGCTCCTTTGATACTCTCCAATTCAATACTTTATTCGAGAGATGCAACGAGACAAGAGTGATATCTAAAACTTCTTGCCGATTTTTAGTAACAAAGGTTGGTTCATTACCAACGTTACTTACTACCAGATTAGTTGTTAAGATGTAATCAAAAAGAGACTCACCTCTGTCATTTATATCGGTACTACCCCACGTAGTATGGTGCGCATTGGCGTCACAACCGATAATTATGTTGGTATTGAGTCTTGTAGATTCAGCGACCGTCTTCTCCAGAGTGGTACCAGGCAGTGGGCCCTGGTGGTCGTGGCCCAAATACGCTGATACCAGCCAGTAGGTATGGTTGTCTATTACCATACTGCACCACAGCCAGTCTTCATCACTGAAATTAGGGAGTAAAAATACATTTAGACTACGTTTTACTAGTATGCAGGATCTTGGGTTACCTTTTCCCGTTACATATAAGACGCAGTAGCCAGAAGTTCTCAATCCTCGAACCAGGGATTTTACAATCCAGGGCTCTTGGATGTGAACGACATCTTCCCCAGTTTTTGACAGGCGGAGAAGAAGGGAGGCCGAAGCCTTAATAGAGTGTTGGAGATTAATCTGTACTATTTGCAGCATTTTGGCTACAACTAGGCAGATCAACCTCCACCACTGTTAGATCCAGTTCATCCAGATCGGACGAAGAGGAACCTAGCAGTTCATCTTCTTCCTCCCTGGAGAGAACTTTGCTAGATGAGTCATCAGTCTCCATTAGGGATAAACTTTTGACGTTTTCGGAAGAAGACTGTGCCGCGACAGAAGAGGGCCCTGGTACAACATCATCCCCATCCAAGGATGGGAAAGTGATGATAGCACTGGGACCCCCCACGTCTGGCGACTCAGCTTCTGAGTGTAGGGAAGAAGACTGCGCCGCGACAGAAGAGGGCCCAGATACACCATCGTCCACTTCCATGGATGGAAAGGTGATAGTAGCACCAAGACCCCCTACGTCTTGCGACACAGCTTTTAAGTGGGTTGTGGAGGCTCGCATAAAGCGTCTACCTCATCTTTTTTGTATATACGGAGAGTAATCGTCTCGAACCCGTATCTTATCACTCCCTTGGCTCGCACCAGAGAGGCCGCAGAGTCCTTATTGATAACGATAATCGCACTTCGATAAAGACCCTTCGGCTCCTCCAGTTTTGCGATCTTCCAGTCGTGACAGGAGAGGTCCGGGTTGCTAAGCCTGATCATCTCATGGATGTCTTCAGGACATGCAGGCTCAATCGGGATCCAAGCACGAGCTCTCGGCCTGCAAGGAATGTCTTCCTTTGCAACAACCTCGAGTTTTGCGCCTGGCCAAACTTCGCCCAGCATGCCGACAGCAAGCGTATATAAATCGCGCGACCTCTGATCGTTACAAACGATGAGTTTGACATGACCTTGATGCCAACCCCCATCGATTGTTACAGGTGGTGGACCCGGATGCTCTCGCATGACTTTGAGAAAGCCAGCCGAGAGCTTCAGTTTCACCATCTGCCAACGGTCAGAGGTAATCGCGCAGTATGGTGGACTGCACTGAAGAAAGTCACTTACTACGACAAACTCAGCAGAGTCCAACGCACTGCATGTCTCTGCATAAGCAAGGCATTGAGAACCACACACTCAGCAGCGTTAGACACTCTCCTCCATCTGACACCTCTCAACATCTTCAGCAAACAAGTGGCAGCGAGTACAGCTATAAGACTCAACGCCTCATCTCAATGGACCAACAATAATGTGGCACATTCCATCACCATTCCAAAACCCAAATTTGGGAAAAACTTCCAGGTATCTATTCCATCCTGGATGACAAAAGCATCCATTTTTATACAGATGGATTCAAGACAAATGATAGAGTTGGTAGTGGTGTGTACTCAGAAAAGCTTAATCTAAGCCTCTCATTCCGCCTCCCTAATCATTGTAGCGTCTTCCAAGCGGAAATTTTAGCGATCAAAAAGGTTCTCTCCTGGCTAAGAGAAAACGTGATATCAACTTCTGATATCCGCATCTTCTCTGACAGTCAGGCTGCTATTAAATCTCTCGACGGTGTCTCAACCAACTCTCAAACGTCCATCGATTGTCGATCATCTCTTATGGAGATGGCGCAGCAATTTAATATTCACCTCTGCTGGGTGCCGTGCCACAGAGACATCACAGGGAATTGTAGAGCCGATGAACTCGCTAAAAATGGAACCGTCATACCTATCTCACTTGAAATGGAAAAGATAGGTAAACCGATAGCTACATGCAAACTTCTGCTAAAAGAAACAGCCTTAACAAGGTCTAGGTGGTACAATTTACCTACGTGCGCAGCCACAAAGCTCATATGGCCGTCACTTGAGTTAAAGCGCTCTAAAGACTTGTTATCTCAAAGCAGATTTCATATTAGCTCCCCAATAGGTGTCCTTATGGGACACTGTCTTATAGGCAGACACGCAATACGACTTGATGTAGCCTCAAATAACTTCTGTAGGAGCTGTATGGACGCGGAAGAAGAGGAAACAATATCTCACCTTCTCTTTCACTAAGACGCAAACTTCATCTGGGAGAATACTTTTATGATAACCCCAGTGAACTAGCTAATAAGGATATCAAATATCTTCTTCGCTTTATAAAAAACTCAAAATGGTTCGACTAGCAAGAAGTACTTCTCTAGATTCATGTGGTATCACAATGGATTCTGTATCCGCAGCCACTTTTACCTAACCTAACGTATCAACTGTTTTATGTATTTAAAAAATTAAAAATTTTAACATTTTTTTGTTTTTTTTTCTGCAGGAGATAATATGGCAGCCATATCCCGACGAAAAACCTCTTCAGCTGATCGAATTGCAACGATATTAGAAAGTTTATTGGTTCCATGTATTTTAATTAATACCTTTACATTCAGGTGAGTTCTTCATTTATTGCTTACATGTTTTTGCTAGATTTTTATTTGTTTAACAATTCCCTTATCATCAAATAAAATAAAAATAATATTTCTGTTTAATTTCCAGACACATCTTTTTCACTTAGGAAGAAAAAAACTGTAATATATTTAATTTTTAATTATTTAAGAGACTAGATAAAACTTTAGAACATATAAGACTATTTTTAATTTAAAGAAATAAATAAAGAAATGTTAAACATTCTTAATAATAATTCAAAAATGAAATAAAAATAAAATACAAAACTTTGAGTTTAATTTAAATAAGTAAGTATGTAATTTAAGTTAGTAAATAGTTCGACATTTTTGTACAACAATTCTTTGGGTTTAAAATATTAATAATAATTAAAACATTAATAATAAATATTAAATAAGTGTATATTTCTTGCAAAAACAAAAAACTAAATCCATTTATATAAATAAATTAAAGTATGCCTAAGCTATTTTATTTCCATGTAAAGTAAAAATCTGTTATTAATTTTGAATTCATTGTAAAGTTGAATTAAATTATGAATTTGTATAGATTCTATACTACACCTGGACATCATAAGATTAAAAATTAAAAAAAATTGAATCTTAGGAAATTGTTTCTAACGGTGTGATCTTGTTTTCAATCATTATTTTCTATAATATTTTGGAATTTAAAAAATAATAAATAATATCATTATTTATTATTTTTATATTTATATTTATTTTTTTCAGAAAATTGAAAGTTATTTAAATTCAATTGTTTTCCAAAGTATCGATAAGTTTTTTTCTTATAAATAAATTTCCGTCTTCTAGATATTCGACTCGTTGCAGTAAAAATTAAATTGTATGTAAAATTAACAATAAACCCACAGTAGGTATAATAAATAAATTCCCATATCTCATAGTTCGCAAGTAAGAAAACAAAACAAAAAATGTTAAACATTAATACGATTTTTCTTTTATTCATTGTAAAAATTAAATAATAAATACCAATTAAATAACAGAAACAACCTTTCTTAGTAGAAATTTTAAGGCGAATTATTATAAAATATAAACAGTAAAAGTAAAAAACAAAACAAAAATACTAAGATAAACAATATAATATAACACACAGATGAAATAAAAATAAATTAAAATTGATTGTTATATATAAATGTTGTTGTTCGCAAAATATTAAGTATAAAAAAGAAACCACAAATATTTAAAAAAAAAAGTATAAATGTTAAATTTAATACTTACTAATTTTATGAACAGAAGCGAAAATCACTTAAGATTTAAATTTTAAATAATTTCATCATATTATAATTTGAACAATGACAAAAGCAGAACAAAATAAGAAAAAATGTAAATAAGAATTTAATTCGTGAAAATATACAAAAACTAAATGAATTTAAATAAATCACATAAATATAATTAAAAAAAAAGGTTTGGTGTTTGACTTTAATCCAAAATTGTATGGTTTTTGGAAAATTTAAAAGAAGCGTCGTCAGAAAATCTCTTTGGTTGGTTTTGATCGAGCGACGATGGAGAACACAGAGTGAGGTCGAAGTTGATGGCCGTTTTTATTGATTGTTACTAAATTTCCTAAAAAAATTTGTAGATGAAAATTTTATCGATTGATTTCCTCCGAGAGTGTGCTTTCAAGTTCAACAAATAGTAAAAAGAAAGGAGGAAGTTGACATTGACATTGACATTAGAGTACTTTGCACATGAATGATACGAACTACAGACACATAGCAGCACTGGCGACTGAGGCCATCGGCTGGGACTGAAACAAGACATACGACAGAGAGAGACAGATAGACACATAGAAGGAAAGGATACATAACATAAACCTACGTGGCACAGAGGAGGAGACATAGATTTATATAGTCTCATATTATCGAACAGGTGGCCTCAGATAAGCTGGCGATTATTGTAGAAAAAGACTGCTGCCGAAGCTGGAGCTTGAACCCGCAACGTTTGGCTTAGCAGTCAACTACACTATCCTCTGAACCATGGCCACCTGCTAAAAAGAAAGGAGGATGGTGACTTTGTTTCAGGGTTTGGAAATTAATATTAAAAGTCTTTTTTATAGTGATTGCTTCCGACACTGTTGGCTTATTATTTTCTTTTTAACGAAACGTGTGGTTCTGTGATAGTGTGCAGGACGTTTTATCACACTTGAGTCCAACTGTTCGTGTTTTCGTAAATGTTTATTTTTGCGCCGAGAAACGAAACCCCAAAAGATTGTTTATAGTAGGTATCGGTTTTCCATTCCATACAAATAAATCTCATCGAAATGTAAACTTTTTTTTCTGGACTTTAAACTCAGCGGGATGACGACGTTCGCTGGGTTTGCTAGGGGTTTTATAAAAATCACATTGAAACACCTTTCATGTTTTTTGTTTTCTTTGTTTTTTTTTTTTTAGACCTTATGATAGTTCTAGCTTTCGCGAGGGACGAAAAATTAAGTTCCTTTCTCTTGTTCCTAATCATAATTAACTATTACCTTATTGTATATGGACAGTCGCCCGTAGCTTAGTTGGTAAGTGCGTTGACTGCTAAGCCGAACGTCGTTGGTTCGAGTCCCACTCAGGCCAAGTTTTTATTTCATCTTTCGCGGGTACTGCCTCTTGCGAAGACCTGACAAATTTTCCAAGAGTATCAATCTGTCATGAAAAAAAGTGCTTCTCAACTTTGCCGTTCGTAATCGGCGTTAAATTGTAGGTCCCCTCAATTCTTCACACGCACTCAGAGAATTGTTGATGAGAGCAAGTCGCTTAGGCCTTGGCTCTTCAAGAGCTGTCGCGCCACTCTATTTATTTTTATTGTATATGGAGACATAGGAGCCGCACGCTCTGGTTACTTTTTAGGTATAAGTGTAGTGTCGCTAGCAGTTATTCGCCCGTATTTTATATTTTAAAGCGAATCTGTGATGACGATTATGACGGGAGAGAGGATAGAGGAAAGAGGAACATGGAGAATGGAGAAGAAAAAATGAGTGAGACTGAGGACTGAGGAGCGAATTATATTTTTGTATTTTGTTTCATTCTTTGAAATAAAGAAAAAGCGAAAACTTAGAGTGTTATTGCACTCAGACTTTCTGTATGCTGCGTGTTTCGTATATTTTCTTCAGATATAGGTCATTTCATCATTTGCAACAAAAAGGAAAAAATCATACAGAAGCAAACAAGAAATCTATCCTCACGAATATACCTTTGTTTGTAGTGAAATGTTTATGAAAGGCGACAACATCGCAGATCGGCATAAATTCTGCAATTCTCCAATATAATTTTATTCCATAAAGCAGAAGCAAAGCACTAAGCCAAATAATTTACAACAATAATTTTTAAGGTGCATACATAGATCTTTGTATAAAAATCTCTTCGCATTCGCATATTCCATAATTATTCCTCATCCTCATCCTCTTTGAACAGAAAGAATGAAAAACATTTTCTTGTTCTTTTTTCTTCTTCTTCTCTGATGTTCTCAAATCTCAAATTTCAGCCATCACGATTTTCGCCTCCTCCTCTCCACAACAAATATTCGCCAAAGATTAAATAAGTAACAAGATGGGAAACTGACTTACGTTTCACTCCCTAGATCCCGCAATTTTCATTTTCTTTCATTTTATTTTCTTTCCTTGTACATGAATAATATAAAAACAAAAACAATATGGTAGGACCATATTTACTGTGTAAAAACACGCATACTTTCACAAAAACTATGGTCCAAACTGTGATAGTATTGGTAAAAACACGCATACTTTCACAGAAACTATGGTCCAAACTGTAATAGTATTGGTAAAAACGCTTGTAGGCATTCTGTCATTTTGACAGCTTTGCTTACCTTATATCATCTCTGTATTCGCCTCAGAACAGTCCGGAGTCGGCCCGCGTGTGTCGCTGTCGTCGATTCAAAACTGTGCCGCTACTATGTCTCCATATACAAAAGTTTGGGTAATTTAATTCTTGTGTTAGTTTCTTCAGCCTGTCGATTTCGTTTGGGTAGACAGAAACACTGTCTTAAATGTCTTTATGATGGTTCGTCCCTGGCTTTCGCCAGCCTTTTCTTAAAGGGCTCCTATAGTCCTAAAGAATAAAAAATGCTATAGGGCTTTTTGGAGGGTTTTTCAAAGGCAGAGCTCTCTGACTTCATTCCAATTACACAATTTATCTCCCAAAAACTATAGCGCCGGATCTGGTTTATGCATTTCCGAAGTGCTATACCCCACTATTTTTACACTATCAGATAATGCCGAAGAGAGCTTATAACAAGCTAAATCTCATACGACATATGTCTCATCCCTTAGTGCAGTGTTAGTTGTTAGTAGACTAATTTAAAACAAACAAACACGTACACGATAACAAACATAACAAAAATAAAATTTCAATGAGACAAACAATACAAAAAATACATAAAAACATTTAAGAACGTGGAACACTGGTTTTAAGAATTAGTTTTAGCTTGTTTTTATTGATATTAAAGTCAAATAAGTCTTCATACGCATTCAATAGCTTACTCATTCTTGTCAGTGGCTCATGCATTCCGTAGTTAGTTCTATGTTGGGGGACTTTAATCAAATTATGAAAACGCAAAATGTAATCTCCACCTCTGTAATTAAAGAGGATAGAACTCAAAATATCTGGAGCATCAGTGACACCAGTAATAATTTGATGAAGGAAAACTATATCATTATTTTTTCTCTTTTGACACAATTTTTGCATCTGGAAAAATGCAAGTCGCTCATCGTAAGAAGGGATATTATTAGGGTCAATCCATTGAAGCCCTTTAAAGGCGAAACGTGTAAAATTGCGTTGAACTGATTCTAGTCTCTCATTATGTATCGCATAATGAGGAGCCCAAACTTGTGATGCATATTCGAGATGGCGTCGAACCAAACTATTGTACATGGCATAGGTAACGTTAGGGTCAAGGAATTCCTTGGACCAACGCTTAATAAACCCTAACATTGAATTAGCTTTATTGACGATGTTGTTAATATGTTCTGAAAAATCTTAATTAGATGTGAAAACAAATCCTAAGTCCCTAACTTTAAAGACATGGGATAGTATGTGTTGGGATATAACATAATCATAAGATGTAGGATTACGCTTCTTGGAAATTATCATTGTCTGACATTTTCTTGGGTTAAGATTCAAATAATTCTTTTCACACCATACAACAAACTTATTTATATCATCTTGCAGTTGAACGCGATCTTCATTAGATGAAATGTTTTTGAAGATCTTCATATCATCTGCAAAGATAAGAATTTTACTATTTCGAACATTCAACGGAGCATCGTTAATAGCTAAATTAAATAACAGGGGTCCTAAGTGACTACCTTGTGGTACACCCGATTTGACAATAAAAGGTTTTGAGTAAGAGTTTCTGAATTTTACTTGGTAAGATCTATTCTCAAGATAAGAAGAAATCCATTTGACGAATCCTGGAGGAAATCCATAAGAATTCAATTTAAACTTGATAATAGTATGCGAAAGTTGATCAAACGCTTTGGAAAAATCTGTGTAAATACAATGAACTTCCTGTCCACTTTCTACAGAATTCATACATTTATGCAAGAACGATAGAAGGTTTGTCACCTTAGAACGTTTCTGCATAAAGCCATGTTGTTCAAAGCATATAATATTTTTGCTGTAGAAGGCTAAGTTTTCACAAACAACTTGCTCAAAAAGCTTAGGAATGCAAGGATATAGGATAGGATAGGATATAGGCCTATAATTAGTAATATCTGACTTATCATCTTTTTTGAAAACAGATGTTATGTATGCGTTTTTCCACAGGGTAGGGAATTTTCCTAGCTGTAAAGACAATGCAAAAATATTATGTAAGGCAATAGCCAAAACTGTCCTATGACCGCTCTTGTTTCATGCTCTAAGTTGTCATCAAAAAATGATTTCTTTCGATTTTTTGCTTCAGAAAATTTACAGCAATTTCAAATCGACATATCCCTCAATTTTCCCAAGAAGTCAAGGTCAAATGATACATGAGAACAAAGGTCTGTTTGGCCTTTATCAGTCACTGAAAACCAAAACAATCTGATGTAGTTTTGTTCCCGAGTTTTTTACTTACTTACTTATACTTACATATCCGGCTCACAATCCATGAAGGATCTCCTGAGATATTGCAGCCTTCCATCGTGAAGGGTCCCTCGCATGCACTCTCCAGTCGCCGAGTTATGATCAAAAAACATTTTTATGGTCATAATTTTCATGAGTTTACAGATTTTCATTCTTATTGAAAAATCACTAAAACCGATTTCGCTGAAAACCTAATCAATTCTTAATCAAGCGATTTCGAGTCGAATAAGTCCAATTTCATGCCAAGTGGTTCGTGAGATAAACGCGACGAACAAATCCGAGCGAACACACATTATGCACATACGCACAGCACATACGTAAATACGAACAACAATACTTTCGAACTAACCTCTCGATATAGTCGTTGAAATCAATTAAAGCGGGTTCTTAGACGAAATATTTCATTTTCGGTTCAAGTCTCCAAGTGTTCGTATCATTGCCAGTCAAAGGCAACAAAACACATTTAAACCTCACTAAACTCAAACTAAACATTACATAATTCCTTTCAAAAAATCTTAAAAAGCTATCAACGATTGATTCTTTGAAAGGAATTATGTAATTTTTAGGCATAAATTTAAAACTAACAATAAAGGTGTTTGGCTAGGTCCATTACTAATACCAACTACAGTCTGTTGGACCTAATCAAAATATTAGCTTATGCATGCAAATAAACATTGAACAAAAAACTGGCTCTCCGAAAAAAACCGATTCTGTCCAATTTAGTAGAAAATCCCATTTACTTTTACATGGATGAATTGAATTCGGTGCTAAACAACCTTGATGCCAGGCGAGTAAACTAAGCCTGCCGAAATATTTGTATAGGCAGTTGGGCGGTTGGGTCATGTTTTTTTATCCGAACTATCATGCCCCAAACCAACCGGAAGGTAATTTTTCACGGGTAATATTTTTGCCAGTTCGACAAACATTGCCTGAGGGTTTATATATGCAGAATGCAGACTATATGAAAAACTTTAGCCGCACATCAAATTATAAAGTTTTTTTTTATATATTTCGGGAACGCGAACGGCTAGGGCTATAAAAATTCGGGGCAAACTTTGTGGGTTTTTTATTCGCTCAACAAAGTTTGAATTGAATGAAGTTTAAAGGGTTTGTTTCAAGCATCAAAAAGCTAGCCAATCGATATCAACAACGTTCGTCCAAACTAAATTCACAGTTCTGATTTTTCATGTTTTTTTTACGTTTTGAGTTTTCGGAAAAAGTTAGCCCGAACCATCCATCCAATTAATTCAATCGATAAATGGCTCCGTTAATAGTTGAGTAAAAACACTTTTCGAAAGTGAGCTGGACGTATTATGTGTTTAATAATTGCATGAAATTGAGTTTGGTTATTCTTTGGTAAAAGTTTGAAATGGAATTGTGGCTTTTAGAAGAATGCTTTTGGACAGTGAAAGGACGGAAATGGATATGCTTATTTCAAGTAGAATTTAAATTTAGCTCCTGGCTGACATAAAAGAAAATATTTGAAAAAGCAAAAATGATTAAAAGTTGAGTCTCGAAAATTTGTCTGTTTACTATTCACTGGACATTCCTTGAACTTCTATAAAAAGAGTCCTTTTGTCATAGAGCCAAAAGTGATATAACGTTGTCAGCATCCATTGTGCTATTTCATCGATTTTGAGTTCCAATTGATACATTTTTCATAAGCATTTATTTTAGAAAACGTAGCAATTGTTGCCGCTGCTGTTTTGTTCATCATCCTGCACGATAAAGGACTAAGGGTAAATATAGCTATGAACTAGAGGGCAGGCGAGCGATGCGTTGTGTTGGGTTTCGGGGACACAAGTCTGAAAACAATCTTTACATGTGCCAAAAGGATTCACGGTTGCATACAGTTCTTCTGTAAGAAATGAATTTTCTTTTCACAAACCAAACCGAAAGAGGACTCTCTCTTCATCCCACACCAACCGTCATTGTTTCATTTTCGAACTA
Source organism: Sphaerophoria taeniata (assembly GCA_943590905.1). NCBI lineage: Eukaryota > Metazoa > Arthropoda > Insecta > Diptera > Syrphidae > Sphaerophoria > Sphaerophoria taeniata. Next base: position 45,729,463 of record OX016540.1, on the reverse strand, counting down.
AGATCCAACTAGCTGCTTGAAGTCTTTGTTTAGTTTAGTCGAACTTTGCTTAATTAAAATGTTTCCCTTTTGGTATTGTATGTACAAGAATAAAGAAAAGTGTGATGTGTAGGTGGTATATGTAGGAGGGAGGGATGCCGCAATGTGTAGACTTGGTTTTTGTCCGTCTGCTAGTGGGCGGGTATGACTTTGGCAATAGTTTGCGCTATTGTTTCGCGTCGCTCGAATTTGTTTGAAGGAAATGTGTTGTTCGCTAAACAAAACATAGGACGAACAGCACGATGTCTGTTTTGTTTCTTCACTAGTCTTTAGTTTTACTATCCATTTGTATTTTGCGTTGGTGTTCTTTTTCTTTCCTCTGTTTTCTTTGCATTTTCAGATACCCGACAGAACGAAAAAAGTTGTGTACCTATTCTTTGAGCAAGGCATATGGTATTTTGTTTGATTCGTTCAATTGTGTTCACACTTCGAAGAGGGTGTTCCCTTAAGAAACCAGGACAAGACTGCTTACTCTGGCAAGAGAATTTCAAATGATCTCTGTAAAATGTTTGGCAGCTTGCCTTAACTGCGTCCAAACTGTTACACGACATGTTTCAAGAACACAATTTGGAACAATTTTTATGTTTATCTTCTTGTTTGAAACACCCTGTCCCATTGACAATCACAAAAAAACTTACTCGTTATAAAAGTATTGCAACCATAAAAGAACGAGTCGTCCTCTGGTGTTAAAAGACCTCCAATCCTTTTGTCTTTGTGTATGCTTATATGGAAATGGAAAAAGTTCAAAATTGTATTCATGACCGTGTCTGTTCGCAACAACAACAAGCATCTTCTTTTGTTTTGGTTTAAAGGACATAACGTGTTCTATAGTAGCTGTACAAAACTATTGTCTATCGCATATAGTCCTTACAGTTGGTACTTACAAAATACCACTGCACCACTACCAACACCATCATGGTATACAAACACATTGCCTGTTGGCGGTCATACCTACATATGTTTAGCGGGAAATTGGGCCAATTTGTCTGCTCCGTTTTCTCTTTTAGCGGCTCATAAATAAGAGGACAACTTTAATTGATGACAGGTCTCTTTCATGTTTTTCCTTTTTTTATGTTCTTCTTCTTGAATCTAGGTTAGAAGAAGATGACGGGTCTAGGAATTAGGAACTATCTACTATCTCGTACATAGATAGCCAAGGTTATTATATGGTTGGCATTTTTGTTATTCTCGTCTTTGTCGTCTTCTTCGTCGTTGATAGTGGCGATGGAGAGCATTGTGTGCAGTGGGTTAACCTTTACTGTATTCGGATATGGACGAAATGTATGACTGTGGAGAGGAAGTGTGATATTGTGAACACATCCAGCTGGATATGGTACTTTTCTTTGTTTTAATTTGGTCTGACATTCCAAGTCTGCAGCACTTAGTTTTACTGAAGAATAGCTGAGAATGTGATACTTTAACAGTAGACGTTTAAGAAATATGTATGTATTCTTGTTGGTTTTTCACTCTTCATCAAAACACATCTAAATTTATTAAAATGTTGGGAAGAGAGAAATAAAATTAACATACGTTATAATGTTATAAATATATGAATTGGATAGCATTTTGATGTTCGAAGGGTAGACACAGTGCATTCAAGAGGATACAAGCGTCCACAGCAACCTCTGTCTATCAACCCCTACTTTCCTACTCCATGCGGTGAACATCGGCTGCCTCAACCGAAGATTGGCAGTAAAGAGAGAGAAGGCGGCAGCGGAAGAACTCCCAGATGGAATCAACGGTGGGGTCTACGCCTACAGTTCCAGTCAGGATGAACTATTTAGTGAATACCTTATAGGGCTACTACGACATATTCGCAGGCTTTTAAGGAGCGATTTTGCCAACTCCTTGTCTTTGGAGTTAAACTAAAGACCTGCCTCTCCAGTTTGGGGGGGGGGGGGGGGGTCTTGCTTCGGGGTGACTGCCTGGCCACATAAAAAAGAGATAGTTCCGAACCACCAACAAATCTCTAATGCGGACGGAACTAATGATGACGACTCATGCAAACGTTTTAAGGACAACGAATTTCGGTTTTGCACTTGATATGTTAGGTCCGTTAACAGAACACGTGCAGCCGCACACATAGCCCTTGACTGCTGTAAAGCAAATATAACTGCCATCCAAGAAAAGCGGTCAGGGCCTATACGTAAAATGGATAACTTTGATATATACTTCGGCGACTGCTACCGGGAACAAAATCAGCGTCTATTTAGATGTGCATTTGTAGTTGGAACTCGACTCAAGAGGAAGGTCTTGAGTTTCATTTCAGTGAATGAGCGCATTTCGACAATCCGCACCAAGGCTAAAGTCACCAACATCAGCCTCATCTGCGTTCACGCCTCCACTGAGGAAAAGGATGAAGACACCAAATGCAGGTTCTACGAGCTCCTCGACAAGAATTATGAGCATTGAGCAATGCCGTAGCTATGACATTAAAATTGTCCTAAAAAGATTGTGCAGAACTCCATCGTAAACACCAGCGGCACAATCTTTTAGTCTAGCGGTTAACGAGGGCAAGACCAAGTTAATGTTGTCACCAAAAAAGGACAACCAACATCGACGTCTTGGAGCAAACGTCGGCATAGACAGATTTGATTTCGAAGTAGTTAAGGACTTCGTCTACCTAGGATCCGCTATAAACTCAGACAACAATACCATCGCTGAAATCAAACGAAGGATCACCATTGCCAATCGCTGCTTCTTTGGACTTAGAAAACAATAAAGTAGTAAAGTCCTCTCTCGAGCAAATAAAGTGACACTCTACAAAATCCTCATCATCCCGTTCTTAATGTATGGTGCAGAGACATGGACCATGATAACATCCGATAAAAAGGCTTTAGGTTGCTTCGAGAGAAAAATTCTTCGAGTGATTTTTGGTCCTTTTAAACAAGTTTTTCAAGAATGATGTTGAAGAAATCTACAACGCATTGCCTTGGCTAAAATCTTTTTTGACATCAAATTTATCCGTTACATGATTGTTTCCATCGTCTTCTTACGCAAGCGAAAGATTTTTTTTAAGCTATAGAATTCGCAGCATGTTTTTGCAGTCATGTCTTTATTTTGTCAGAATCCAACGACTTCGTCCGTAGTTAGGGATACCGCGTACTTTGGAATCTAATTGATGGCTCCCCGTCGCTTTATATTTAGACGAAACGCAGGAAGAAGCCAATTTCACAACTTGTTTTTATTAAATACAATAACCAAATATATCTACGATTCTTCAGTAATCCTTTCTGAGTGTTTCCAGGCCTTTTGTTGCCATTCTCTCATTTCCAAGATTATTTACTTTGTTCTCCTTTTAATAAAATAACTTTGGTTCTTTGAAATCCAATCTTCTTAACATTATTTTGGCGTTACTATTGTTCTCGAATTTTCAGCAACGGAATTAATATTTTTGAAAATGTGTCAGCAGAGAGCTGAGGCTCTGCAAAGCTTAATTCTCAACTTCGTCCGATTTCCAACAATGACTATTTGTTTGTGGTTCCTGTTTTAATATATCTGTGTATCTGTGTTGTTTTTAAGTCTTCATGTTTTATAACTATTGCTCTAATTTAAGTTTCTATTTATTTTTTTTGGTTATATGTATTTTATTTTCTCATTCAGCTGCAGTAAGAGTTACTCTATTGTACTCTGGTAGTCTTCGTTACTGAGTTACTATGAGAGACAAAAAATTAAAAAAAAAAAAAACAACAGAAAATCAGGATTTTGTTTTTGATGAACATTTTCCTTTCCATATCTACTGAAACTGAATACATCAACTTGTACAAAAGAAAAGCAAAAATAACGAAGAAGTAAAATATTTTTACACAAAAATAACTGAGTTATGTGCAGTGGAAAAAGGACTAACTTTATGAAGACTAAAGTAAACAAAAGAAGAAGACGAAAAAGACCAAGAACAAAAATGCAATGGTAAAGTTGTTGTTTTTTTGTTTTTTTTTGGTTCTGATTTCCATTAAGGAAATGATATAAAAGGAAAGTTTTTCTTCGGAATTCGAATTCGTCTTCATTTTCTTCTTATTTTTTTTTGTGAAATGTGCAACACGAGGTATTTCACTAATTTTCGTATATTTTTTATTGTAAAAGAATTCAACATACAGTCAATTGCTATCAATGCAACGTTGAAAGAAAAACCTTTGAATTGAATCATAAATCGATTCAAGTAAATTTAGAGAAAGAGACAAGAAGTCGTATCAGAAAACAACAAATGCCTTAAACAATTTTTATGCTAAGATGAGGGGTAGACTCAAAGAGCGAAGTCGAAACCACTGAGTAATGTCTCCAAAATATTATTTGAAAGCGTGAATGCTGAACACAATAAAACTATAATGACCATAAGGATTTTGAAGTATTAATGGATTGTTTGGCATAGCCATATTTAGGGGGAGGGTTACGGGGTTTAACCCTCCCCGAAATAATTTTGTAAAGTAAAATCAAATAACTATTGATTAATAACTTAATGATTTCTTGGGATTTCGCACTCGTGCTGTGGCGAGAGTCCTAGAAGTTCTAAACATACATTTATCTGCTGGTCCGGATGGTATCCCTGCTATCAATCTAAAGAGGTGTTCTTCCATGCTGGCAAAACCCTTGCGTAAGCTTTTCCATCTATCGTTCCGAGCAGTTGGAAAACAGCATTTGTCCGGCCAATTTAAAAAAAGGCGAATCTTTTTCTCCCTCCAATTATCGTCCGATTGCACTTACGTCCCTTCCTTGTAAAGTCATGGAAACGCTGATAAACTATTAACTCAAGAAATATCTCGAAGACCGAAAGCGTCTTAATGACCGGCACTACAATAACAGGTACACAGTGGAACAAACTTTTCGATATCGGTGAATCCCTCTACTTCGTTGGATTAGAATCTTTCTTTCGAGCCGTTCACTACTTGTATTGGACGGATTCAAGTCTGAAACCCACAATATAAATGCTGGTATACCACAGGGCTCCGTTTTGTCTCCGACACTCTTTCTCATTTTTATAAATGATCTCTTGTCTGTAACTTCTAATCCAATCAATTATTTCACTACGATAGTACCCTTAGGTTTTCTTTTCTTGTATCATTAAAGCGAGATATACCTCCCCTGCCACTGTCCATAAGTGGAACTTGCATCAATGAGATCGAACATCTCGATTGTGGAACGATCACATATGCGATGTCGCCAAAAGTGCCGCATAATGTTTGGGTTTCTGAAGACAGTGCAAGAAATTTTTCTTCCCGTCTGATCTGGCCCTTTTCTTTAAGACTTATATCTGTCCAAAGCTTGATCACAATTCCCATCTTTGAGCTGGTTCTCCAGTTACATACTTAAGCCTCTTGGACGGTATACAAAAAAGAGCCCTAAGATTGATTGGTGACAGGGACATAACCAACTCATTCACCTCGTTAGACCACCGTCGTAACGTGTCGTGTCTCTTTCGGTTTTATCGTTACTTTTACGGTAAGTTCTCAAGTCAAATAGCCATTTGCATTCCTCACCTAAAACAATTCGCCGGTAATACTCGCGCTTCTAGGAATGGCCATCAGGTTACCCTCGAGTCCAACTTCGGACGTACTCTCAAGTATAGAGAAACGTTCTTTAGCCGTACTTCAAGAATGTTGAAAAAATTATCATCTATCTTAACCCCAACTGAAACAAAATCCTAGCTACGGCTATGTTGTTTGGTGGTTGGGTTTGTAGGATCTGGGGGCGTATGCTGTTTCATTTTTTGTTACACACCAAGTGCTCATTCTACCTCCAAGCGTTAACCATCGGATACTTGTTATACCACTGCACTGGATAAAAGCGCGAGTGCAAACGGAGAAACGAACATCGGCCCTACAAATTTGAATGTTGGTGCGAGGGATAAAACAACCCCTTTACAGTAAAAAAAAATATGTGAGAGACTGGTAGAGCTTCGTATAATGACCCCCCTCAAATGGCAACCAGATTCGGGACGATAACGGACTACGAATTGAGAATTCGTACCTGTAATGAAAGAACAGTCTACACCCCAGGTGCTATTCAAAAACTTGACTCGGTTCTCATGCAGTATAAGGCAGACATTTGCTGCGATACTGAAAATTCGGTGGATAGGATCAGGAACAACAAAAAGAAAAACTTGCGACATTTATTACAGCTGCCATCAACAAATGCACTTACTTGGATGCGGATTCGTCGTGGGAAATCTGCTAAGATCAAAGGTCATGGACTTCAAGCCATGATCGCCATGACCCATAATCACCTGGCTGCAATCGGCATCAAGGCTACGCTACAAAACGTCAGTCTAATATGTGCAGGTGCACACGCCCCTACCGATGATGCTGAGGAGTCTAGCAATTAGGATTTTTACGACCTCTTGGAGAAAGAATACGTAGCCTTTCCAGAGTACCTACGACGACAAAATTGTACTCCGACACTCAGAGTCTTCAATGCAAAAGGAAGACATCTTTGGGATTAGATGGAAAGCACAGCTTCACGAAGTTACAACAGACAACGCCTTCCGACGAATCAACTTTGCGGCAGCTCGTAATACGGTGATAAGTAGTACTAGTTTTCCAAGATGAAAGATCTACACAGCAACCTGGCGACTACACTAGCTTGGCCTTATTCAGAAAATGGACAACAACGTTCCTGCCAGGAAAGTCTTCTCTTCGCAGACACCAGGTTCGACACGACCAGGAAGATCAAACATCCGGTACCAAGACCAAGTGACTGCAGATGCCAGAACGCTTGATTTTGATGACTGGAGATTGCGTGCAAGGGACCGTTCTCCATGGAAAACTGCTGTATCTCAGGCTTAGATCCTACATGGATTCGGAGCAGGTTAAGTAAGTAAGTTAATTATTTTGAAAGTTCCTTCCAATATTTTTTGTCATAGAGATATTTAACGGTCTCTTGAATTTAATTCAAAATCAAAAGACAATATGAAAGTTAAGTGTTCAATACACAAAGTTAAGCCCAGATCCTGAAACTCATGATTAAGCCAATCATTCAATTCGTATCCCGGAAACACAACACAACAAAATATCCAATTGGTGCAGGGAACTAACTTCACTGGGAATTAACTTCACATGGGAATTAACTTCACCTCAAGTGGGAAATATCTTCACTTTTCTGTGGGCAATAACTTCACTTTGATGTGAAGCTACGGGGCAAGTAAAAAATAAGGTTCCCAACGCTGTACACTCGCCGCGCGAGATTATAGGAAAAATCCGGCAACACCGCCTTCATTGTTGATCCCCCCACTCCATTCCAACTACCTGGAAGATCACTGCGAAGCTTAGTGCCAGTCTAACAGCCATCCGCGATGGAGCCCGCAATCGCCGTCACCGCCAGGTGTGAAATCCGTTCAGTGATTCGATTTTTAAACGCGAAGAAGCTTACACCTATTGAAATTCATAGACAGTTGGAAGAAGTTTATGGCAAAGCGTCCAGCACGTCCGCAAATGGTGCAGAGAGTTCTCCGAAGGACGCACAGATGTTCACGACGAGCGAGTACATCGGCGGCCTAGCGGCGGAGTTCTTCGAAGCGGGTTTTCAGAAGTGGATAACTCGTATGAAAAAATGCGTTGAAAGATCTGGCGACTATGAAGAAAAATAGTTTGAAATACAAGCTTTCAGATGTTATACATTATTTATTGCAATAAAAAATGCCTTACACCTGAAAAAAATGTGGGAACCTTATTTTTTACTAGTATTTCCCACAGAAGAGAAGGTGGGACTTAATTTCACATATCTTTATAAGAGTTACACATTATTATCATGTTGTGTAGTTTACTTTCGCATCAAAATCAATGACAAAATTTATTTATAGTAGTGGGGTGAAAGAAAATTTCGTGGGGTCTCCAATGTTTTTCTGTTTTAATGTTTGCATTGAAAAATTTGCCTAGCATTGGAAGTTGGTCATGATTTTTTAAGAATCTATATAAATGAATAGCTTTTTTCTGTACGTTTACTTATTAGCTAAGCCGGTTGACCGATTTTCTAATTTTTTTTTTTTTAACTATAGAAGAATAATGTAGATTTAGGAAAAACAAAATGTATACTTTTCAAATCACAAATGGTGCAAATGTACAAAAATGATTAATTTCCTACTACAACAAAATATGAATTAAGCTGATCAATTCAAATAGAAATTACCAATTTTGTTTGAAAATGATGTCAAATATTTGTTTAAACTATCATCGTACCAAAAAATATGCTAGTTCAAATTGTGCAAGAAAAATTAATTTATACTGTAGCGCTGCAAAGCGAGCGAAGCGAGCCGAAATTTTGTTTGTCAAACAGAGAAACAATTTGGGGTGTGAATTTTTTTATTTTCACACCCCAAATTGTTTCTCTGTTTGGCAAAAAAAAATTCGACCTGCTTTGTACATTTTATTTCCCGAAGTAGACCTCAAAGGATGTTGGTTCCATTATACGCGGCAATCCGCAGCAAGAGTCACGATTCTATACCAAAGCGGAGGACCAATCCCAATCCCCTTATAAAGCTCCTTGTTTACCTAACCATTATTTAGTCTAAATAATATACAAAAAGCGCTCGGTTTATTAAAAGCTGAAGCTCAAATTATGAACTTAAGGCCTTTGTCTGCTCTGGCTACTTGACATTGACATTGACATTTCACAGTAGGTACTTCGCACATGAATGTAACGAACTACAGACACATAGCAGCACTGGCGACTGAGGCCATCGGCTGGGACAGAACAAGACATTAATACAACAGAGAGAGACAGATAGACACATAGAAAGAAAGCACACATAATATAAACCTACGTAGCTCAGAGGAGGAGACATAGATATTTATTGTCTCATATTATCACACAGGTGGCCTCAGATAAGCTGGCGATTTTTGTAGAAAAGAATGCTGCCGAAGCTGGGGCTTGAACCCGTAGCGTTCGGCTTAACAATCAACTACTCTATGCTCTGACCTATTGCCACCTGCTCTGGCTACTTATTAAAAGAAACATGGAATTTTTGAATTCGTATGTTCATAATTTTTTTTTTTCATTCGGATGAAATCTATGAACAACGGGTGGGAAATAACTTCACACAAATTTCTGATATAACTTCACAAAAAAAAAAATGAAGATAGCTCCCACTTGGGGTGAAGTTAATTCCCAGTGAAGTTAGTTCCCTGCACCATCCAATTAGCAGAAAATATGTTGATGTTCATAATTGTGCTCCATTGAATTTCGCTGAACAATAACTGCAACTAGGTATACGTTATCTTCAATTCAAAGAAGAGCTCAATTCCATCTCATATGACAGCTCATTAAAATGTCCAATAATTTCGATGAAACAACCTTCTCCACCCATAAATGAATATGACCGGTTCAAAATCAAAACCATAATCAAAGTAATTATAATCCAAGACCGTTAAAGGAGCAGCTATAAGCCAAAAATAAACACGTATGTGCCAATATGCACATCAAATTATTATTCTACCTATTAATCACCCAATTGGAGTTCTCATTATCATCAACAGCTCTTAAGTTGATGGGAATTCGATTGAACTGGTAAAAATCAATCGATTTGAATCCAAGTTTAATAGTGTCGTCAAAGAGAGTGCACAGTAGAGAAAAGCATGCACGCTGTGTCTCAAATTAAGAATTCACTCGTTTTGCTACCGGAAAACCTACACCAAACAGCAAACTGACAAAAAACAAAATCGGAGAACGGAGCACCAACAAGGAAGCCAATTTCATTTCACATTAAAACTTTCAGAGAAATTTTTTTTTGAATTCCTTTTATTTGAAACGAAGATCCGAGAAAGATTTTGTGATGCTGTCGAAACGATTCCATAAACATTTCCAAATTAAATTGTATAGCCTTAGAGAATCTTTTTGACGAGGATCCCAGGCGTTTAACGATTTTGGTAGCACTTTGCCATGAACGCACATATAAATTGAGGTTTCTTCTTTCTTTTTGGTGAACGCGGAAAGTCTTCTTCATGCAGCAAACCAAACCAAAATTTACTCCTCGTCCTTCCTTATTCTGTTTTCTTATCATTTTTGTGTCATGTGACCTTGAGGAAATACACACTGAAACCGATTCGCTGTACAAGGACAATCAGCGCAGTTCTATAGACTTAACAAATATAAAGAAGTTACATGTAGGTTGGCCGTAATGTGGTGTCGTAAGTTTAAGCACAGAGAAGAATATATTGTAAAACATAATTGAATGCACTGCTGGGCCTTAAAATGTTTGCTTAGATCGGTCTATAGTTTTTAAGAAAATAGGAAAAGTGACAAATGAGCAGACTAGGCGCCTGGAGCAATACAAAAATAGAATTAATATTGTCAGAAATTTTCTTTTAATCTATTTTTCAGATCATGGCATGAAAAATAAGCTCACTGCCACGCCCACCTCTTAGAAAATTATGAGTTTCTCGAAAACTAGCAATCTGAGTTGAATGATATTTTCAGAAATTAACTATTTAACCTTTTTCAAAGCTATAAATCTTGATCGAAATATTTCCACCTACTACCATGCCTTTTATCTTAATAAACAATTTCGTTGGATCTCTTTTTGAGTTCGTCTCCGAGGTATATGGTGATAAAACTAATTCCTTCTTTCAAAATGCACATAGACTTACGTCTTTCCCAATCATCATCAATTTTTTTAAGAATCCAAGCATGAGCCTAAAAAATGTACCCACCTATCGATAAAAAACGACAAGACGAATAAGAAATGAAACAAGTGTAGCCATACCCAAAACACACAACACAAGAAAAAAAAATGTAACCAAAATTTTCGAATAAAGTAATGGAAAGGAGCAATAGCAATAGCAAAAATCTGGAGCAGAAACACCCATGCTCGGAGCAGCGATGAAAGTGTTTCCAGGGCAATTTAATTTATTTTAGGGCTTAGATGGCGGTGCGAGGATGTAATATCCGCTCCGGTCGACAATTGGCAATGGCAGATTTGATAGAGTGGGAGACAGGGATGAACAAGCATGAATATAGGGCCTGAAGGGCTGTTTTGGTTTTCTATCTTCGAATAGAGGTCGTACCGAGATTTGTGTGTTCAGAAGAATCGGTCGGTTTTGGTGGCAACGATGACAGAAAAAAATAATACACCACAATGACGACAACGACGACGACATTGACGGTAGCACTGACGATGGCACGATAATTAAGTTCCACCGAAACAGTGACAAAGTGAAGCCTGCAAAGACACTGGGGAGTATTTTCATAAATTTATTCAATGCCACCGAAATAGAGAGCTCGATTTGGGCCTTGAGGTTGTGTGTTTTTTTTTATTTTTTATTTATATTGCTGATGGTATGCTGAATGGGACTTAGCTTTAATGGTGTTCAATTTGCTTAGATTGTGTGAGATGTCCATTTCGGATGGCATAAAGTCATGACCCTGGAAGATTATGATTAAACGATATCATTTCTTAAGATTGGGAATATAACTCCTTTGTTTTTATTAGAAGAGATATAAGTTGTGATTTTGGTAAATAGTCCCTTTGGTCACATATAACGCAACGTATACCAACTGTGAGATTGCGAAAATATAAAAAAAGTGTTTATTTTATGGTCTTGGTGACTTTTCTTGATTTTTATTCAAGTCCACAAAAGAAAAATTAATGATAAGTGAACATATTGTCAAACACATTGAAAAGAATTTCTTTTCTTCAAATACAGGGTGCGGCAAAAAGATCTGACGGTTTTAAAATTTAAATAACTCAAACGTTTATAGTGATAAAAAGTGTTTTATTGCATATTACAGATTGGTATTTATGAACATTTATAAAAATAACTGAAAAAAGGCGAATTTGCTCCGTTTAAGATTTGAAGATGACGTCTTTCAAATGATGTCCATCTCGGACCATGCATTCTTCCAATCTTGCACTGAAACTTTCAAACACTTTCCCTAACATTGCAGGAGACAGGTTGGCTATTTCTTGCTGAACCGGTAGCTCTGAAGTTATTCACCCACAGCAAAATGGTGTTTCGAGTTGGGACTTTACCACGTGGACCCACATTGAATCGTCTACGGAACTGACGCTGAACAGTAACACAGGAATCGCCACTTTTAAAAAACGCTTCCACGACAAACGCACGGTGCTCAGCCGTCCACCGCTCCATGGCTACTGAACATGTCCGCACGTAGGCTCTGGAAAGCCGTTATCCCCACCACCCCCCACCACTCACTCGCTCGCCAGCGTGGCAGCGAAAACCGTAAGATCATTTTGCCGCTCTGTATTTACATTTAAACTTTGAGAAATCTTTTATGTTAAGCGAATCGGCCTAGTTCTGTGGTTAAGATGCTGTCATCTCCATTCAAAATTGAATTTAAAATCCTTTCCTAAGAACACTGAATTAAATGGAACTGTATGTTACGCAACTTCACAGGAGGTGTGAATTTAAATCCGAATTAAACTTTTTTTACACTCTTCTTTTTCTCTTATGAAAGCACGAACAACAACAATTAAAAGAAGAACCAAGTGCTTCCATATAACGAAGTTTTATTTTCCTTCGTTCTCCATGATCCTCATCGTTTTGAGTCTCTTAAACTTTATATATATTTATTTATACATTTATTTATTTATACATTTATTCATCAATGGATATTTATCTCTTGATTACATTTAAATTACATTTGTTTCATTTATAGACTAATTGTTAAAAATTCTGATCACAATATTCTTAAAAGTAGTTCTTTCCATTTGAAGGTCGACTTCAAGATTTATTGAGTTATATAAAAACAACGAACGAGTTATAGGTTGGTTAAGACCATAATTTGTCCTGTGACTGGAAACAAGAAAAAGAGCGTCTCTGTTCCTAAGCGATCTCTCTGGAACGTAAAAAGGGATTAGATTGAGCAATTCTGGTGAATTTATTCTTCCAACAGCTATGTCCTTAATAAAAAGTGTACACAAGGCTTCACGTCGGCTTTTTAAAGATTTAAGATCTATAAATGCGCATCTAGATCGGTACGATGGAAGATTTTCTGAACCAAACAAATGTTTTAATGCAAAGCGCGAGAATCTTTTTTGAATATTTTCAATTCGATTTGAAGAGTTTTCATAGTAGGGTGACCAAATAACACAACAGTACTCTAATGAGGGCAAAACTAACGAACTATAAATAGCTTTTAAGGTGTAACTATCTTTAAAAACTGAAGTGTTTCGTTTTAGAAAACCTAGAAGAGAATTCGCTTTGTTAATGATGAAATCAATATGCGATGAAAAGGACAGCTTCCTGTCAAAAATAACGCCAAGGTCTTTGATTTCATTGACAGCCGATAAATATTTATTACCCAAACTGTAATTAAATAGATTTCTTGGTGTTGAACGAAAAACTCTAAAGATTTTACACTTTGAAATATTCAAATCAAGATGATTATATTTACACCACTGATAAATCTTATCAATGTCTTTTTGAAATTCAAGGCAATTTTCTAAAGTCAATATGGGATAGAATAGTTTTAAATCGTCAGCAAACATTAGACAGTCTGCATATTCTAAGACTTCTGGAATATCATTCACGAAAAGATTGAAAAGAAGCGGTCCCAGATGACTACCCTGTGGGAGCCCCGACAATACCTCTATAACAATAGATTGAACATTTCCAATTTTAACAACCTGTTTTCTATTCGTTAAATAAGATTCCAACCATCTTAGAAAACCAAACTTGAATCCTATTTTCTCAAGTTTTTTAATGAGAAGCTTATGATGGACTCTGTCGAATGCCTTAACAAAGTCTGTATATAATACATCGACCTGCATTTTCTTCTCCATGTAGCTTACACAGAAATTTATAAAATAAACACAAATTAGTTGTAGTGGACCGACCACTACAAAAACCATGCTGCCTAGAAGACATAATTTCTTTAACTGCAAAATTAAGTCTATCGTAAACTAATTTTTCAAATAATTTTGGTATAGCCGAAAGCTTTGACACTGGTCTATAGTTATTTATTAAATGTTTTGGACCACTTTTATAAATAGGACTTATAGATGATACTTTCCATTCTTGAAGAAAAATACCAGTTTGAAGTGATTTATTAAAAATAACTTTAAAAATTTTAAATAGAGAATTAGCACATTTGGATAGCAGAAGGGGTGGAATCGAATCCAGTCCTGCATTTTTATTCAAATCAAGATTATTTAAACCTTCTAAAACTTCCTGATCTGACAAAGAAAAACAATCAAAATCAAGTCGATGATCTATCTCATTATACAAAATAGCGTTATTATCTATTGAGGCTGAATTATAATTTGATTTAAAAAAATGTGCAAAAAGATCACACGTTGTTTTACTATCATGTGAGCTTTCATCCTGAAGCTCCATGTAGTTTAGAAATTCAGAAGCTTTACGTTTTGAATTCAAAAATACCCAAAATGATTTAGAATTTTGTTTAATATTTCTCTCAACAGAACTTATGTATTGAGAATAAAGAAATCTACTCAAAAAATCGAATTCTCTTCTCAACTGAACAAAATGAAGTCTATCCTCAAGTTTCCCTGACCTTTTATACTTTTTAAAAGCTTTATTTTTTACGTTTTCTAAGTTCTTAAGTCTTCTATTGAACCAGGGAGATTTGAAAGACGCTCTCTTTTTAACCATAGGGACACACCTCTGAACACCATCAAATAAAATGGTTTTAAAATTTGAATAAATCTGTTCTAAAGGTCGATTTTCAGTGACATTATCTCAATCAATAGAATTATTCAAGGAATTGAAGTCGGCCTTCTTATAATTAAAGTAGTCAACAATTTCAGAATCTATAGGTTGAAAATTATAAACTTCGAAAATAACACAAATAGCTTTATGATGAATTTGATTCTTTACAAAAGGAAATTCTGATTCAAGAACTTTATATTTTAAGTCTTTAGAAATAAAAACTAGATCAAGAAGCCTATTTAAACTATTTTTAATGTGATTAATTTGAATTAATCCTAACGCGTAAAAGTTGTCCACCAATTCAATCTCCACATCCCTTGAAACATTAAATGGAATGAGCAACTGCTCATCCTCTTGATAACACCAATCAATGTCACCAAGATTAAAATCTCCAAAGACACACGGATATTGGTTGGCGGTCAAATTATTAAGTAAATTATTTACATTCGAAATCAGCTCAATATACAAATTTAAGGTACTCTTAGGTCTAATATAATTAACTATGAAACAATATTCAAAATTATTTTGATTTCTTAAATTGTTGGAATAAACAAGTACACATAGTTGTTCAAAATGAACCGAGATGGACTGAAAATTTAATTGCTTACTATAAATTGAACTTCGTACTGCGATTAATACCCCTCCCCCTCGATTCAATCCTGATTCCACTGGACGATCTGATCGGTATACCACATATTGTGAATCAAACAGCTCAGAGGAATAGATTTCTTGATGCAACCAGGTTTCTGTTAATATGATTATGTCATAGTCGTAAGCCATCGAAATTATAAAAACATCATTTGTTTTTGTGCGTAAGCCACCAGCATTCTGATAGTAAACCTTCAGCTGGTAAGGAAGCAGGGAAGGTGATGTAGCACACGTCAAATTTCTTGATTTTCGATTATAGCATTCTGGTTTTTTGATTTTTGGCGATTAGTAAAGCTTTTTATTTGTACTCCCAATGGCCAAAAAGACGCATCAAATGTTTTGTCAAATAAATGCACTGGAACTCCAAGCTTGAAGTTAATGAAATGAAGAGTCGAAGCATCAGCATCTTTTTTCACTAATTTCTTACAGAGCAGCACATTTTGTGAAATTTTGAGTCTATGTGTTACATATGAGACGATGTTTTCTTCAGTAACATTTTTGTTCAAACGGGAAAGGTGAAGAAATTTCATTTTTGGTACGGATGATAATGATAAAGAATTTGAATTTTCGTTGAGGATCCAATTTCCAGTTAGCTTAAGGGTTCTTTGACCTGATCTTTTATCATTCTGCTACACTTATTTTGCAAGTATATTTGCCTGAGTTTGATGCTCAGTAACAGGTATAGGTAATGTTAGTGTAGCATTTGATATGGATGAAGAAGCAGCGGTTGAGACTATGGGCTGTGAGAACATTGAATTTGTTGTTATTGTCATTTGTGATGAAAGCGATGACTGTGGTAATGATAAAGATGTCTGCGTAGGTACTCCGAGAGATGAAAGAATCGATGAGACTTGTGGTTGAGCAATGAAAGTAGTTGTTGTTCCAGCTGATTGTGATGTTAATGATGACGAAGATGAAGCTGAGAGCGGTGATGAACGATGACTGGTCAAAATTGTTGTTGTTGATGACCCATTTGAATCGGTAGCAGAATTTGGCGTAGACATAATTGGACTGTCAGACCGATCACTCGTAGTTGCTTTTTTATCGTTAATATCAGATTCTGAATTATAAGTCACTACACATTCGCATAGCTTTGATTTTATAATCGCAACATCTTTTGAGAGTTGAACTATTAATGATAAAAGAGAGCCACTAACACTTTTGCAGCTATCACAACGCCAACAAAGATTTTTGTCCGAATGAAGAACTTTGATTGTTTCATCATTGATTTTAATACATTTTTTATGATAAATTGAACCACAAAAACCTTCACATTCAATGTATTTGTCACCAAGAATTCTAAGATTGCAAGATATTAGAACGTGTTGGTGAGCTAATATCGGGTTTTACAATAGCGTATTGTGAATACACCCTTTTTAACCAAAAATCAGAGTCGGTCGTTATTCTTGCCCTGAAAAGACAGGCAATAAAAACTTAAGTGCAAAAGTTTTAGGTTTCGTATTGTTTGTGTGATGTTGCCTTGTCAGTGAGATATTGGGATGTTCGAAGTGTCGAAAATATAGTTTCGGTTTAGGCGTCCGTAGCAAAAACGATCTAAATCAGTAAATTCCATTGCGTTCTCAAGAAATGGACATCGTTCAGATCTTGGCTTACAATTGAACCGATAGACCATTTGAAGCTACACGTTCTTTCTCAGATTGGGCTTTGAAAATGATGCGCCTAGATGATGAGATTAACCGTAAAATCATCTTCAGTGACGTAGCTCATTTTTGGCTCTATGGGTTCGTCAATAAGCAAAAAAATACCGTATTGGGCAGGTGAAAACCCATTTTTTTTCATTAATATCACCCTTCATCCACAAAACAAAACTGTCGGCTGCAAACGTGTCTATACGATAGCCGTATGAGCAAAGTTGATATAAATTCATAAATCTTTTGACTGCACTTCAAGGTGATATTAAAGATTTTGAAATATCTCAAATGTCTTGCCTTTCCTTATTGGAAAACCTTTTACAAAAAATAAAAGGAAGAAGTTTTTTGAAGCTCACAATGTTGAGAACCCAGGAGAATGGAGGATTGTAATTGTTCGTACAATTTTGCTTGGAAAATATTTATTTTGTTTTGTTTTGCAGCTGCCCGTAGCGTAGTGGTATGTGCGTTGGCTGCTACGCAGAACGCATGGGTTCGAATCCTGCTCTTGCGAAGAACTGATAACATTTCCAAGAGTATCATCTGTCATGAAAAAAGTGCTTTTCAACTTTACCGTTCGGAATCGGCGTTAAATTGTAGGTCCCTTCAATTCTTCACACGCACGCAGTGAATAATTGTTGATGAGTGTAAGCCACTTAGGCCTTGGCTCTTCAAGACCTGTCGTGCCACTCTATAATTATTATTTTTGAGCAAAATTGTTCTAAAAAAGGGTGCACGACTGGATCAACTATCCTGTAATTCAAAACTTAATTCATAAAAAACATTAAAGGATAGTAACACGTATAATATTAAAGAAATTATAATAGCAATATCTAACTCAAAAACGTATTTTATCTGAAAATTTGATGCCGTACAATTTCTTAAAAATTGTTGGTTAAGGCTGCAACCTGCAAGTGAGTTGACAGACAAACGGAAGGAATCGCCGAACCCACTTTTTTCGACTTCCTCGCCCATGTTCCGAATTTCGATCGAAAGTGAATTGAAATCACTTTTCAATTTCACGTGAAATGAAATTGCATGTTCTTCAATGCGATCGACTTCGAAAACTTCGAAATTGTTTCGAACTGTCAGAACTGAAGGATCATCCATTTTATTTTGTTTATGAAGTAAAATTTTTGTTGTTTTGAAGATGGATGCAATTTTATTGGCAATTTCAAATGAAAAAAGGAAGCAGAATTCAAGAGAAAAAAATAAGAAGACAAATTCTGCGAGACAAATCAAATATATTTGATTTACCTGACACGATGTGTGTGTGAAAATTATGCAGAATTGTTCTGATAAATAAAGTAAATTCTTGATTTCCTCTATTAAGCTTTCATGGTAATTTTAGATCAAGCAAAGACGCTTTTTATGTTTTAAGCGAAATAAACCTTTTATGATACCTTCATCGATTCCTTCAATTCAATTGCAGTAAGACCAAGAAAACATGCAAACGCCAAACACAATAACAGACAATTCACAGAAATACAAAATGTGATTTGAATGCGTTCAAAAAATAGAAAAAACCGAAATACAAAACATCCGTTTTCATGTTCGGAAATCCAATCCACAATAACGAATTGTGGAACTTCCAAATTCACTTTCGAAAAGTGGATTCACAATAAGTGAAATGCAGAACATGGGCGCCTCTCATCGTTATTTCATAAGTATTTCATGAAAAGCTAAAGTTTTTTTTACCAATACAATACTACTACTTGCCATATATTCTATCTAGATATGTCCCAAGTAACATTATATAAATAACTAGCAGTTGCCCGCGACTTCGTCCGCCTCTCCCTCGTCCACCGGCCAGAGTATCGTCTCGACTTGTGCATCATGCGCGCGTGGGAATTTTTTTCGGAAGTTATTGTAAAATTGCATTGCAGTCAACTCTCCCTAGGTCGTAATTCTCTTGAACTTGAAAAATTTGAGCATATTTTATGATTCCCTTCAGTTGTGCATCGTTTTTTTCGTTAAGTAAATTTTTTTTTTGCTTTAAACTGAGCATATTTTTTAGTTAAGAAGTACATAAAATGATATGGTTTAAACACAATAATCTGCACAAATAGTACAATCAATCACATTCACAAATCAATTGAACTCTCAAAATTCTAATTTGAGCAGTTATTAGGCCAGTTTCACCTAACAACATCTCACTGAGATCTCAATGTCACCTTAACTGAGGCAAAATCATTTGGTGGAACATAATTCTCAGTTATCATTGAGATTTAATGGTTACCTTACTAATTGTTGCTGCACATATGTATGTCAGCCACGTCAAATAGCTGAGTGAGAAATCGAATCCAAAATAATTTCATCTCAGAGATCTCAGAAAAAAATCTCAGTTCTCACATTTCCACAGATTCTTCGCTGCTATTGGTCGCAGCTTAATTTTAAGTAGAATAAAGCCTTCCTCGATTAATGGACTATCCAACACAAAAAGAATTTTACAATTCGAAATAGTAGTTCCTGAGATTACCGCGTTCAAACGAACTTTATATTGTATTGTATTGTATTGTTTGCCGTTTCTTCCACATTTTACACAAATTCTTCGCTCCTATTGGTCGCAGCTAAATTTTATATAGCTTCAAGCCTTCCTTGATAAATGGACCATTCAACATTAAAAAAAATTGTTCAATTTCATAAAGCAGTTCCTGAGATTAGCGCGTTAAAACGTAGAAAAATGTATATTTTTTGCCGTTTTTTCCATATTTTCCACAGATTTGTTACGGACGTCAGTAAAAATCTGACATGGAATTCCGCATGAGTCCACGCAAACATCCCTGCATCTTTCGAGTTTGAATAACTTGACATAATCATGTTCGAAAACACTTGTTTGACCGGAAACTGGTCCATTTTCTTTTCTTTGCCTACTTCGTGAAGAGCTCATGGTCGAACTTTCTTTTTCTTCACTGATCGTTAACCAGCTCGGACGTAAGTTTAACCAAGTAGTTTCCTCGAAAGTGATTCGAGATTTTGGCTAACCCTTTTTCTGATTCAACAGAACATTAGAAAAAGCCAGGTCAATACCAAACAAAATCGTTTTGCGGAAAAGAAAATAATAAGAAAAAAAAGGAGAAAACGCAGGTAAAAAGTTTTTCTATTTCTTAGCTTTACAATTTAGGCCTTATCTAAGAACTCTGTTTCCCACAGTGTGTCGATTTCATTGACTAAAGGGGAACGGGATCTGAGAAAAAAGAAAAAAACGCAGTTTTCTTCCCACACCTCCATCGACAAGGAAAAGCCCAGTTATCCCAATTTCAAAGCTTCAAGCAAATTCATCAAAAGACACTCAAATCGGATTGGAAACTTACCAGGACCGCTACTTCACGGAATATTCCTCCCACTTGCAGAACGAGACGAAGATCGCACTCAGTTTCAATCTCGAAACAGCGACGCGTCGAGCTTTAAAACATCCTCGTGCAAAGTGCCGGTAGCGGGCGTTTCGAGGACAAGTGTTTCGTGCAAGTGCGGTGCGAGGCTGTTCACAAGCAAGGGTTAAAATATCCCTGTAGTGCCCCGGAATTAAGAAAAGAAGAAAAATTTGTGTCCTCCTTTTCCTTTTCCCCTTACTTCTTATTTTTTGTTTCTAATTAAATTGAATTATTGTTATTGTAGGTACTCATAGTTAAATTAAGAAGAAAAAAATTTGAAGGCTTAAAGCTATTTAAAGCTGGTCAAAGGTGTTCAATCTTGTCCATTAAAAAAGAAGGAAAGAAAAAGCAAAAAAAAATAGTGCATGCGGTATATATATGTTTGTGCGTTCGGTGTGTTATATGGCCTTGATGATCGACAAGTCTTAATTCATAATAAAAAATTAAACGTAAGAAAGAAAGAACGAAGACAACAAACAGCGGAGCGGAGATTGTGCACAGTACCTGTCCCGTAAGTGGTGAGTTTGTTCTTTAATATTTTTTTTTTATTGTAAGTCGTAAATCAAACGTTACATCCGAGCTTTGAGACAAAGCTTATCTCTTGTCAAGCCCAGCTGTTATAACTGAAAATTTGCATGCATGTATGTATATACCCTAGCTACGTCACATATATTTTTTTTAAATTTTAATCATCTAATGTTATGAAAAGTAATTGAAATTCTAAGAACAACGCAACAAGATTGAACTAAATACTCATTTGTTTTGCCTATATTAAATATAAAACGAGCATGCATTAATATTTACATTTGTAAAGAAAACTAATTTACGAAAATCGAATTTATACAATGCTAAGACATATTGAAACAATTACAAGCTAATAAATCTATGAATTAAATGTTTAATATAATGAACAAGACTAAAATCTTTTGTGGGGTTATGTGTGGGTTGGTCATATGGGACTTTCGAAGATCGGTAAATTGACGTAAGTTGTTTCATCGAGTAAATTTAGGGATAGCAATCTTGTGATATAGTATAAGGGGTACAAGCTATCAAGGAAGATACACAGTATCGGAGGGAGGGATCGTTTACACAAGGTACCCGGGCCAATTAACACCTCTTGTTGCCCAGAGAACACTCGATTGAAGCCTAGTGAAAGATGTCCTTCTGATGTCTTTAACTTAATTGAAATCTTGGCATGTTACAAAATTCTTTTGTGTGCGTCTGGATACTCACGGACCAAGGACCTCGCCCACCGACGTTCCTAGCTGTGCCTACTGCAAGCATGCCAAGTATGGTCTCGTTGAGTATAGTCCAGTTTGTCAATCAACAGAAATAGTCGTAACAGATTCTTCGCTGCTATTGGTCACAGCTTAATATTAAATAGCTTTAAATTTTCCTCAATTAATGGACCATCCAACACAAAAAGAATTATACCATTCGAACCAGTAGTTCCTGAGATTACCGCGTTCAAACAAACAAACTCTTCAGCTTTATATATTAGTGTAGATGTAATATGAGTCGCAAAACAGAACGAAACGCTTTAAATATCATTCCCAAACTTTGTCGTGTTTCTGTCAACACAACCAAAATAAAGAGAATAAATACTCAAATCAAAATTATCAAACATAAATTGCTAACCATTGAGTGCCTTCATTTGTCAAATTTCTTATTCCCCCACATAAAAAAAAAATTGTTCTTGTTTATTAATCGTTTTATTTCAAACTTTGTATCTCCAAAAAAAGGACATTTCCACCTAGGGAAAAAAACCTAACAATAAATCAATGTCAAGTAATATGGAGATTGGTTGGATACGCTTGCGATAATAAGCAGGACACTAGCATATAATTTTCGTCTCAAATTGCCAAAGAAAAAAAAAAATAATGGAATATCGACTTCATTATGGCATTGTTTATTATGTTGTTCGTATTGTTACAGAATTTAGAGTGATAAAATGTCTCCTTTAAAGAAGATAGAAGAAAACATGCGCTCCCTATCAGTAAGGCCTGTCTGTTGGGCTTCTGTTCATATCATAAAATTAACATAATCGCAAAAATTTGAGCAGCATAATTCGATGTTAAATCAACTGTGAATTGGTTCGTCTTTTTGTTAGTTAGTAGAAATGGGCTTAAACGTCTGACATTAAAGACGACGATGATTTTTAATATTTCAAAAGAAAACAAAATTGGAAGTGGCTATTCTTGGAATTATTCAGCAAAATTGCAACCAAATCGAAACTCGTTTGTTAAAAAATAGTTTTCGAAATAACAGGCCACAACATTTTTCTTATCTTATCAAATGAAATAAAACATTATCCAATGTTTAAAAATTATTTGTTGGTAAAATATCAAACTTCGGCATGTTTAATACGAGAACGAGCACTGAATTTTAGAATTATCGATAGATGGTATCTATTTGTTTTCTTTGAATGAATTAGAAATTTCTGGATGATATTATTTATGAATTTTGTCGATAAGAATGCACTTCTTATTCTAACGTACTCGCATTCGAGAACCGGATAAAAGCTTTATAAATAAACTAGCAGTTGCCCGCGACTTCGTCCGCCTCTCCCTCGTCCACCGGCCAGAGTATCATCTCGACTTGTGCATCATGCGCGCGTGGGAATTTTGTTCGGAAGTTATTGTAAAATTGCATTGCAGTCAACTCTCCCTAGGTCGTAATTCTCTTGAACTTGAAAAATTTGAGCATTTTTTATGATTCCCTTCAGTTGTTCATACTTAAAGCATTCCCTTAGGTGAACTCTCCCTAATTCTAATATCTCTATTACTTCTGCATCGTTTTTTTCGTTATATTGAGCATGTTTTTTAGTTAAGAAGTACATAAAATGGTATGGTTTAAGCACAATAATCTGCACAAATAGTGCAATCAATCACATTCACAAATCAATTGAACTCTCAAAATTCTAATTTGAGCAGTTATTAGGCCAGTTCCACCTACCAACATCTCACTGAGATCTAAATGTCACCTTGACTGAGGCAAAATCATTTGGTGCCTTGGTGGAACATAATTCTCAGTTATCATTGAGATTTAATGGTTACCTTACTAATTGTTGCTGCAGATATGTCAGCCACGTCAAATAGCTGAGTGAGAAATCGAATCCAAAATAATTTCATCTCAGAGATCTCAGAAAAAAATCTCAGTTCTCACATTTCCACAGATTCTTCGCTGCTATTGGTCGCAGCTTAATTTTAAGTAGAATAAAGCCTAAAGCAGTTGCCCGTAGCTTAGTTGGTAAGTGCGTTGGCTGCTAAGCAGAACGTCGTTGGTTCGAGTCCTACTCAGGCCAAGTTTTTATTTCATCTTTCACGGGTACTGCCTCTTGCGAAGACCTGACAAATCTTCCAAGAGTATCAATCTGTAATGAAAAAATGCTTCTCAACTTTGCCGTTCGGAATCGGCGTTAAATTGTAGGTCCCCTCAATTCTTCACACGCACTCAGAGAATTGTTGATTAGAGTAAGCCACTTAGGCGTTGGCTCTTCAAGAGCTGTCGCGCCACTCTATTTATTTATTTTATTTTAAAGCCTTCATCGATTAATGGACTATCCAACACAAAAAGAATTTTACAATTCGAAATAGTAGTTCCTGAGATTACCGCGTTCAAACGAACAAACTCTTCAGCTTTATATTGTATTAAATTGTATTGTTTGCCGTTTTTTCCACATTTTACACAAATTCTTCGCTCCTATTGGTCGCAGCTAAATTTTATATAGCTTCAAGCCTTCCTTGATAAATGGGCCATTCAACATTAACAAAATTGTTCAATTTCATAAAGCAGTTCCTGAGATAAGCGCGTTAAAACGCAGAAAAATGTATATTTTTTGCCGTTTTTTCCACATTTTCCACAGATTCTTCGCTGCTTTTGGTCACAGCTTAATGTTAAGTAGCCTAATGTCTAAGTTGATTAAGGCACCATCCAACACAAAAAGAATTATACCATTCGAACCAGTAGTTCCTGAGATTACCACGTTCAAACAAACAAACTCTTCAGCTTTATATATTAGTGTAGATTATTTTCTTCAATCGAGTCTTCGTTTAAAGACAACTCAGATTTATGTGGGTCTTGAAGTGATACGGGTATATTATATGGTATTTATGGCATCTGAACTCAAAATCTAAGTTTTTTTCACTTGGGTTGATTTATAGCAAATTCAGTTTTCAATAATATTGTTTTGTTGGTTTATCGTGGTTTTAACTTCTAAATTTCTTTTGAGAAACTGCAAATTAATGCAAGGCAACATTTTCATTTTATCAAAATTTTGCGTATCTATATCTAAATGTTAAAAAAATACATTTTCCCGAAAATATTAGTTTATGACTTGTTCCTTTTATTTAAACAAAAATTTCCTTTAATTGTGGATTGGGGTCGAAGACCGCAAGACCGAAAATCCAACTTTTTTCATGAAAATATACTCCTTTTGGTCACTCAAAGTTGTAAGAATTAATTTACTTTTTTAATTATTCTAATGGCTCTGTATTAGGCCAAAACTTTTTTTTTAAACAGAAATCTCTGAGACACGAAATGCTGAGAATCATGGAGAACGAAGCAAAATAATTCTTCATTCAAATAATACGAGTAATTTCTTTTTTTGTAAAATCAGCCCGATCCAGATTGACAATCGATTCCGGTTTTTTTTTTTATTAAATACAGAACTATCACCCCTGTTCTGATTTTCGTTTACGAAAACAATGCTTTCGTTTTTAAAGCTGAGGTGTTCTCAATTTCTCGTTTTGATTTCGTTTCGATTTTGCTGACCGAATTTGAAATCGTAAATTTAAGAATTTAAGTAATTTCAGAGAAATATTTGTCAAAAATTGAAGGCAAATTCGTACGAATTTAGGAACACCGTTTTTTTAGCTTTGCGAAAATCAATTTCGAAAACGAATTTAATTCGTTACGAAAATTAGAACAGGGGTGTATAATTCAAAATTCACGCGAATTTAAAATTACAAATTTGTATTTTATTTAATTGTTGTTTAAAATGCTGCAAATTCGTCTTCACTTCCGTTAAAAAAGTCCTTCTACAGACAAATAATAATTCAAAAAAGAGATTTGTCTTTAAATATTATTAATATTTGTCCATAGTAAGAAATTGTCTTCTGGAATACTCTACTCATTCAATTGAATCACTACAGAAGTTGGTTAATGTTCCAATGTGCTCAAACGGCGGATATACAATTTTTTTCGAGCTATATCAGACAAGAAAATATTATGTTTATTTATGTTTTAGGTATACATGTCTATGTCTACCTAGGCTCCGCTATTAACAAGGGCAATAACACCAGCGCCGAGATCAGACGAAGAATTACTCTTGCTAATCACTGTTTCTTTGGGCTAAGAAAGCAATTGAGTGAAAAAGCCCACTCTCGAGCAACTTAGGTACAACACCCTGTACTGTACAACAATCTCATCATCCCTGTCCTGCTGTATGGTGCAGAAGCATGGACCTTCTCAAAATCGGATGAATGTGCCTTAGACTGTTTCGAGAGGAATATTCTTCGGGTCATCTTTGGCCCCATGTGCATTGACGGGGAATGGAGAAGAAGATACAACAGCGAACTTTACGGGTCGTACAACGACGACGTGGACCTAGCCAGATGGGTCAAAGTCCGGAGACTCAGATGGCTTGGTCATTTAGAGCAGACTATGAAAACAATTACACACGAACACCTGGCCATGAGGCCTCTATTTCGTGGTGGATTGATTTCCAATCCACTCCATTTTATATGCATGAATTACATGCATATTTTGGTGTATGTTGCCTTGTAGATATGGGAAAAGGCACAAAATTAGTCATTTACATATGTCCCATTTGCCATTGACTTTGTCTTCCACCATTTCCATTTTTCTCAAGTACCAGTTTGCTTTTCCCGATAAAAAAAGCCATACTGGTAAATGTGTTTTTATCTATGTAACTGAGCTTAGAGACTAACCACTCAGTTACCGAGAACGGATTTCTCGTCAACCACAGCCACTCTGAACTCCCACAAGGGGGCCAACCGCAACTGTAGTTGAAGATTCAATTAGAATCCGGGCATCAACTACCCCAGAGTACCATTTTTTTTTCAGAAGACATGGTCTGTCTCTTTTGTTATTTTGTACTCCGTGAATGTATGACATTATCATCATACATTCTATCGGATGTGTGAAATTATCACACATCCGTACAAACCAAAAGGATAATTTCACAGCTTCGTGACTTATCGGCTCACAGGAACACTGGTGTCCATTGTCATGCAGTCTTTTATCCAGAAAGGAGCCGGTCGGCCTAACTGGAAGACTGCATGACATATTGCCATGCACCACCAACTTACTTAAGAACACTCATTAGTGCCTTATTCTATCACAATGATATTCAAGTACAGTCTCATTAATCACGGTATCTAAAGTAGATGATTATGATACATGTACAATAAAAACGTAGGTTCATTCGCCCTGACGGAGTCAGGTTGACGCTCTGCACCACTTGGAGGTTGAACCTTCCGCACATGAGCGGCAAGAAATCTGTACTTGGAATTGCAAGCAATCCTTTCCAAACCCTTACCCACTCTTCGCAGAGCGGTCATTTAGAGCAGATGGACACCAATGCTCCGGCCCGGAAAGCCTTTCGACACTATTCCCGAGGGACGCAGAAGAAGAGGAAGGCCGCGACTCAGGTGGCGCACACAAGTGTAAGAGGACTTCAATCAACTTGGAGTGCAAAACTGGAGACAGCTAGCTAAGGACCGAGCTGGCTGGCGGAGACTGTTTATTGAGGCCCAAGTCCACACCGGACTGTTGCGCCACCTTAAGTACGTAAGTAAGTAAGCATGTATTATACATATATCGAAAAAAACATGAATCACCAAAAATATTTTGAGCACAACGACTTCTGCTTCTCTCTGCACCCTTGTTGTCATTTGGTGAAGATCCATGATCCTATGTGAGAGTACTCCAGCTAATAAGCGTACTCCAGATGTTTTAGGTGAGATTGCAGTGTCCACTGAATTCCTTTGTTTCCATTGAACAAAGCTGTGTACACTACTTCACTTATCGACAACAGTATTGGTGATAGCATAGGTACAGGTAAGGTAATTGAAGGATCGCAATACTTAAAACTTTTACTCTTCTACCTTAATAGTTGGCCTGCTTCTGTCGGGGCGATTGCTCCCATGTAGGTACTTAGATTTTTATTTATATAGACAGCCCCCGTTTTTCGAGACCAACTTGATCTGGATATATGAGGATTGTACATGTACAGCTTGTTGGTTCCTTCAAAGATGTCGTCGGGTGTCGTCCGCATAAATCAATCATTTTTTTTCACAGTATCGGATAATGCCGAAGAGAGCTTATAGCAAGCTAAATCTTACGACAAATGTCTCATCACCTAGTGCAATGTTAGTTGGTAGTGGACTAATCTAAAACAAACAAACACGTACACAATAACAAACATGACAAAAATAAAATTACAATGAGACAAAAAATACAAAAAACACAAAAAACATTTATGAACGTGGAACACTGGTTTTAAGAATTAGTTTGAGCTTATTTTTATTGATATTAAAGGCAAATAAGTCTTCATACGCATTCAAAAGCTTACTCACTCTTGTCAGTGGCTCATGCATTCCGTAGTTAGTTCTATGTCATCAAGTTGAAGAGTTATTGGCCAGTCCATTCCCTTGTTGGGAACGACTAAAAAAAGTGACACATCTGCAAAGCAATTCGGATACCTTAATTTGGCTTGAAACGTTGTTAATAGCCAGCCTGCATAGTCTCATGAGATTTTTTTTGATTTTTTGTTAAGTGCATTATTTAAAAATCCGAATATCAGATACGGATGGAAAAAGTATTTTAAGTTATTGATTCTTTTCACTTTGGCTTAAATTTAAAATGTTGGTCACCAATATATAAAGTCTGTCTCAGTGAGTCGTTACGATAGTAATAAATCATGTTATAACAAACTATACTTCCTTCAGTCGTACGTGAGTCAAAGCCCTTTAACTCTAGAATAATTTTTGAAATTGTTAAACAAACAGCAGTATTTTGTTTCCTTTCGCATGCTGGAGCATAAAAACAAACATAGATAAACTTTAATCTAACTGACACACCGACAATCGAGTCGAATAATCCTGCAAGCAGACATAGAATGCAGAAACAACCTGCATTGCCTTTGCACTACAAAACAGCCTCAAAACCAAATTATGTGGAATTTCAGGTGCTCAAAAATAATATTCCGAATTATTTGCGGTGTGGACATTATCGTGGTGTAGGTTGTAGGTGCTTTATGGACACGATTAAACCGCTTACCGCCTGATTATTTCAAAATATCAACACCTCATCTGTGGTGGTGGCTTTGGGTCTAGCAGAAGCCACCATGAACAAAAACCCCAGCCAGAACACAACAAATTCAAACAAAAACGAGTTGTTTTGGCTGCAAGCGCACAGAGGATGAAAGCTAATCCGGGAAACGGTCTACTAGGGCGGCCATTAGTGTCCGGCTATAAATAACAATATTTTATCATGAGTGTTAGCACATGAAAATTTCATAGCTCTGATAATGGAAAAAGTTTGTTTGTGTTTGTTTCTTTTTTTCTTGGCTCCCCGTCTTTAGTGGTATAGAGGTATAGAGTTTGTGATTGTGTGTCTCCAAACTATGCTAGGCTACCCTTGTTCTTGTTTAAGGTGCTTTTTGAGGTCCACTTTTCTCCTCTGTCTTTAATCATTTTTTTTGCAACTTGTTGGCTTAGTCGACCGACCTACAACGCACGAAATGACGACGATGGAGGCATTTATGAGTAGGGATAGGTTCGTATGAAGTACGTCTATATAGTTAAGGCTATTGGATTACCTTGTAATATTCCCATGGGCGATCAAAAGAGGGAGAACTGATCCGGATCCTTGAGAAAGCATTTCGAGAGTAAGTTTAAAAGGAATAAATTCAGTGCTCCAAGGTATATGAAGGTAGTGTACATTTGCGGTTGGCAAAACCACTTTTTCCAGAGACGTTCACTCTGCCTACAGAACGAATAATAATAACAGAACAGAAAAAACAAAAAAAGGAGAAAAACAGAAAATTCTGTTAAGAGATTAAGGGTGATTTATTATTGTGTGGTAATTTGCTAGGAGGGTTTTGTCGAGCTCACTCGATGCCTCGTTGACTGGGCTCGATGCTGCTGGTATCCTTATATTTCGTCCTTAATTCGACCGAAGCTCCGTATAGCTATACAAATTTCGGATCTTTTTTATTTAATTTCTCTTTTGTGTGTGTGGTTTTTGTTTTTCATTGCTTTGCGGAAGAAATAGAGCGGGAACTTGAGAAATGTGACCGGGGTCAACTTGTTTGAACTATACACCCTACACCCATGCCATACCTAGATACCCACTCAACCGATGCGCTGCTGGTGAATAAATTTAATTTGAGGAATGGGGCCTGAATAAATCTTTTGTCCTTTGTCCCTTTCTGAAATTCGCTTACTTTTTTCTGTTTTAATCTTTTTTTAAGTGTGGATAATTTTACACCTCTTCTGGTTTGCTACTCTTAGTCAAAAACTTTAAATTATTTTATGGCTAGCGCAATTACCTTTAATCGTTAAATATTTAATTTTTCTTAATTTTTTGATGAAAAAAGTGGAATTTGAAGTATTATTCAGGAATCCAGGATAGTCAATGTCATCTACGATCAAATTTTCACTTCATGTGACACTCAAACGTTTTTGAAAAAAAATCTAACACTTTTAGTTGATATTTTTTTATGTTAATCTGATTGTATATGTGCGTAATTTATGTACATTCCGATGGATTTTAATTAAAATTATATTTAATCGAATTATTTCAATATCAATAGAAAAATTTGCTGATTATATGAAGTTGCGTTTATTTAATTAGAAGTGTGATTATTTGGATTACGCTTCAAAAATATAAAAAAAGACACAAAAGTGTTTATTTTGTAAGCAGGTACTTGAATGTATTCAATGTTATTTCAAAGGTAATATAGAGTTTCCAGCGCTAACAAAATATTGAAATCGAAATGCGTGTAATTAGATATTGGAGCTCAACGAATTTTAGTTTTTTTGTAGAAACATGCAAACAGAATTGAATTTCAGAGGAATTTATGTAATTTGCGAGGTAACAAAAAATATTGATTGATTCAGTTAAACATACTTATCAATAATTTTGAAACTATATTTTTACATCGAAAGTGTGGTAAAGCTAACGTGGTTTTAAGTTATTAGGTTACTGGCAAGCAAGAACGGGGAACGCACCAAAAGTTCTACCAGTTCAACCATAGAAAAAAATTTTGGAACGATATAAAACGCCGATGGCGATGGCGAGCTGATCATACGTAGATAACCCAAGTAAAAATTTATCTTGTATAGGTAAGGTCCAAATTTCTGAAAGTTAGAAGCATTAGCTGTCATAGAGTTATTTTAAGGCTTCTTCATGGAAGATTGATTTTATTTTGCCTGAATAAGACCTATTATTGTTTACTTATAAGTTATAACAGTATGCAATTATATAACACGAGTAAGGCCACCTTATGCAAATTATAACAAACGAAATGTCAATTTTGTCACATCACAGTTAAAATAACTCGTATAAGACCTTTTCGTTGCTTTTACTAATAACAATCTGCAATTTGATAACACGTATAAGGCCTCCTTGTGCAAATTATAACAAACAAAATGTCAATCTTGTCCCTTCGCGTATGTATGTGTGATTGTTTTTTGATTGTTTGTGGGGACCTCTTCGGAACAAAAAATTTCATACACAATTTTTATAAATTGTATCACCCTATTAATTCCGCATACGGAATTCGAACAGCAATCAGCTGTGTAACCATTTTCGAACGAACCGGTCGGAAGTAGATGGTAGACATATTAGATGAATAGAAAAAGGTACTCAGAATAGTCAGAAAGCTAGATCATTCTTTTTCATCTGACATCTGGCCGAGCGTAGAAGTATTCCTCATAAGATTGCGCAAACATAAGGAGAAGCGAATAATTTTTCTTTCATCCAAGGTAAATTTTAAGAGTTTTATAATCAATCTGAATCGATCATCCGAATGGAATGATTGTGAAAATATTATTATACTCGAGTTTTGTTGTTAAGCCTCCATTGGTTTACGTTTCAGAGTGTTTTGGAATAATCGAGTATCGTATCGTCACAAGCGTGGCCAGATTACTCTAAGTTTTACACGTCCGGACTTAAATCGCTGTGTCCAGCAAGGTCTGGCAAAAGTTTTGCAATACCCCCAAGGGGGACAAGATCGGAGTAGGGACCAGTGGTACAAAGTATAGTCTAACGGCGGCATAAAACAATTTATAGGGAGGCACACCTCAAACGCATTGCCCAAGATTCCATTCCGAACATACGTCTTAATCCCCCCTACGAACATCGATACCGGCACTGACTGCGAAGAGGCCTGAAAAGAGCTGCCCCGCTACCGAGACTTTGAGAGTGTAACTCGCAAAAAAAAAATCGTCGTCGTCAACAGTCGATCCATATAGCTCGTTCGGTGCCCAATAATTCGACCCAATTCGAGCTCCAATATATAAGCTGTACCCCATAAGCCTATCAGTCCCCGATCAGCACCAACGTTCGGAGGTGAAGACACCGTCTACGCCACAACACTTGCCAGAAAAAAAAAGAAATTAAAAAAAAATCACAACTAACTAACCTGTTAACTAAGATCAATATTATTTAATTGTGTAAGCCTTTACATGATCCTCACTAAATCATGCAATCTTAAGAAAAAGTAAGAACAGACAAAAAAAAAACAGAAAAAAAAGTCAAGTTAAGTATTGTACATTCTATCAACGAGCTTTCGCTCATATGTTCAAAGATTAAAATTTTGTTTTTGTTTCCATACAGTCTCTAGCAATGATCGAGTTTACTTCAATATATGTTGTGCACATCATTTATCGAAGGAACGAGCCATCAAGAAAGTAGTTGAAACAGCGTCGTCAAAAAGTATTACTCCGCATAGCGAAGATCGGTGAGTCAATTTTCAAACAAAAATGTTAATCTTTGAACGGACCAAAAAAAATACAATCCAAATATATACAGTAAAGATACATTTTGGAGCATAATATAATATAACATAATTTACAGAGAGTTATTTAACCAAAAAAAAATTTATAACAGTGAGCCACAAAAAGTGAAGAGAGAGTAAATTTTTTTTCTTACTTAAATCTAGTTTTAAAAATTAAGAGAAATTAATCATAGGAAACAAAAATACGACTTTATTGAAGAAGAGTCAATTGAATTAAATTTAACTTCGATTGTTTACGTGCGTGTGCGAGTGTGTTTGAGGTTCTCGTGTAAGAAGTTTCAACTACTGTACGTGAGCGTGTGCCTTTAAATCAACGCAAATCAAGTAATGCTGAATTAAATGAGAAATTAAAGAGAAAACTTTTATATGATAACTCAAGCACAGTCGCATACAACTTAAACAAAATCTTAAATATAAGTTCGATGTCGATATTATAAAATCATAAAAACTTGAAACAGATAAATTAAATTTTAATCTCGAGGATGAAAAATCGAAATAAATATCTGAATTTATAATGAAATTGAATTTACAGTGTTCGAACTTAATTTTTATGGAAATCGAATAATGACGACAATGTTTTGAGACCTTTTTTATCTAAAGTGCTACAAGGGGGAGTATAATGAAGATGGAATCTGCAGGGAAGAGAGTGAGTTTTAATTAAGGATCTTTTTTTCTTTTGAATAAGGGGCTAGCGCAATTAAAATATAGCGGAGCGTTAGCCATGGATGGTCGAGGTTTACCTTAACTCGATTGAGGGTGGGCTACGCAAGAGGAACTACTTACATCTATGTTTCTCACCTTTAATCCTGAATTATCGTTAGGAATTTCGTTCTCATGTCATAAAATAAAGCATAATGTGTTCAGTAGAATTACAATTTTTAGGCATGGTAATAAGTACGGTGTCCGATAATAGTGCAAGTTCCCACGACTCCGACGAGCTAGCGTCGAGCGTTTACAAGCATGCACTCACTTATCCGGACAACCTGCCCTATGAGCCATTCATTCGTAAGGAACTCCTGTCTTCTTTGGGTTTTGGAGGGAAGCAAATCATCACACATCTCATAGGGTGGGGTCAACTACCGTTACATGTTCCCCAGTGGCAAATGTCCCAATTTTTATCAAGGAATCACCATGCGATTCACCAAGGATTGGAAGCTTCACTCATGAATTTGAAGGTGAATCATTTGGTGAAATTAACACGGGGCTGTCATTGGAGTTCACCAAGTGAATATCTTGGTGAATATGCATCAGTGAAATCATTGAATAAAAGTATTCTGTTTTCATTTTTTGTTCTCTAACTCTGATGAAATGTTAAATGATAGCTCATTGGTGAACTCATCTCTTTTTTGAAAGTTGAATTTTCCACTACTTTTTCCATGAATGAAAAATATGGTGAAAATGCAGCTGTAAAATTTTTAAATCAGTGATCTCACCAAATGCATATATATCAAAACAAATTTATTAATTTTTTTTTATTACATAGAAACAATTCACGTCTACGGCTGGATCTTCTACTTTTTTTCAATTTTTGCCGCTAAAGGACTCCTTTTACGTTGCTCCACATTCCAGATTCCAGAAAACCTTTAAAAAAATGTCGAAAATAAATACATATTTATGTTTGAGTACGTGGTAAATATTTTCGATCACCTTCTCCTGTGCTGTTTATTATTATTAAGTCACTTTTAAAAATAACTTACACATTCTTCGCTTCAACCGTCTTTAACTTAGATTTCGATTGCACTGATTTAACATAGAACAAAACATTTTTTTAACGATCGCAGACAAAAATTGACAGTGGAAAAAAAAACCGTTGCGTCGTCGTCGTCACCGTTCGTCGTGTTGTCCTCGATCAATAGAAGTAAAAAGTACATAATTTTTATATACACGGATTCTTGCAGGTCATTTCCATGTCCACCCTTAGGCCGTGTCCGAATTGGGTTAAAATTTTCTACCACTGGTTAAATTTTGACGTCTGGTTAAAATGGGATCAATTTTTATAGTTTTTGCTGTCCGAACTGGGTTAAAATTAAATGGGTTAAATGGGATTTTTAGTCAAAATTCCCCCTAGATTTAAGAAATTTCCCTATCCTTTTTTGTGTATCGTTATTCAAAAAAATAAATATTTAAGACAAAATCCAGCTTGAAATGTATTAAAATACAAATTTGGCTCAAATGAAATAGAATAATTTTAAATTCATTTACTTTTGTAGGTTTTGCATCAATTATATCCCCTCATCATTAGGAACAAATCCTATTGTGTACTGCTTGTTAATGAAGTCTGTGAACACTAGTTCTCAGCTGTAAAATGTCAACAATAATGAAAGAAAAAAACTAAACACCCAATTCGTATTAAATTTCATCAATTTTGCAAGATGAATAACAATTTGATTTTAATTCTTTTATATTTCTTGAAATATCAGCGTATTATTAATAGGACTGCAATAATCTCCAGCACCATCTCCTGTTTGTTGTATACCAACCGCCTACGATTGAAAAATCAGTTTACACAAAAAATCCACATACGATTTAAAACTTGATAGAACCTTGTATTTTTGAGCAATATTTTTCCATGCTTGGCGGCAGCTTTTATAATCCTTTTGGGGATCTCCAAAACGTTCTCCTACCAATCTACAGTTTAACAGAAAATGGGACTACAGTAAGTGAAAACGGTAAACACTTTTGCGCTAACCTCCATCCTTCGTTCATATTGGCGTTCTTCGAAGTGAAAATATGATCTAGCTCAATTCATATTTTTAAAAGTTTCAACTTTTCTTCTTCTGCCCTATAGGTAAGAAACAAGAATTCATTAATTGTTTTTTATATTGAATTCGTTGAAAATTACATTTACAGTATGGTTTTCCAGAAGATCTTGGGTTTCTTGTTCGTCGTTCCATCGTTGCGCTTTGAAAAATAATTTGAAATGTAATTTTTTTTTTCTTGAGAAACGTCAAAATTTAACCACTTGTGTCAAAATTTAACCTGGTCTGGAGCTGGGTAATTTTTAACCCATTTTATTCACCACGCTAGTGTCAAAATTTAACCAGACTTCAAGTTTTAACCCACATTTTAACCCAATTTGGACACTACACTGAACCAAAAACAGTAGTCATAATGATAATTTTTTACATTTAACTGACAATTTTGTTGTCAATTTACAACCAATGACCGCAGTAGTAAATATGACAATTTAAAATTTTCAAATTCATGATTCGAAACCAGGATTGTCACATTGATAATTTGCGTTGGCAAATCGAAAACCATGTTTGTCATATTGAAATCTATGGCAGTCGTATTAAACATTGCAGTTGTCATTTGGAAAACTCAAAATATCAAATTGAAAACCTAGGAAGTCTTATTGAGACCATGACTTTCAAATTAAAAACCACGGTAGTCAAATTGACAACCGTATTAGTCATATTGATAATCACAGTGAACCAATTCAATACCACGGTAGTTAATATGAAAACTACGTTTGTCAAATTGAAAACAGCGGTTGGTAGATTGAAAATCATGATTGTCAATTTGAAGATCGTGCTTTTCAAATTGACAACCGCAGTAGTCATATTTAAAAACACAGTTAACCAATTTAATACCACGGTAGTTAATATGAAAACTACGGTTTTCATATTGAAAACGGTGGTTGCTAATTTGAAAATTTCCAATTTGCTTGGTTTTCAATATTACAATCATTATGATACTTTTTAAAACTTCGATTTTCAATTAGATTACCGTGATTCTCAATACTATAATAGCTCCTGCGTGTCCAGGACACCCCTTTTCTGAAATATAAGTTGCAAGGATTGTTTAAAATATAAGGCAGATTTAATTTTTGTATCATGTTTAATTATTTATTATTACAACTAAGTTGACTTACATATACATACATATAATTGTTATGAAAATACATATAATTCTAACAAAATATGGTGTTGGTACTATTGTTGGTGTTGGATTTGAGCTTGGTTTTTGCGATTGTGTTGGTTTTGTGGTTGGAGTTGGAGTTGGAATTGGTGCGGGGCTGGTGTTGGTGCTGGTGTTAGTGTTGAACTTGGTTTTTGTGATTGTGTTGATATTGTGGTTGATACTGGAATTGGTGTTGTTGTTGATGTTGCTTTTTTTGTTGTTGGTACTGTTGTTGGTGTTGGGGTTTATGCTGGTATTAGTGTTGCTGGTGCTGTTGGTGTTGAGTTTAGTTTTTGCGATTGTGTTGGTATTGTGGTTGAGGTTGATGAGGGATGGTGATGGTGTTGGTATTGGAGTTGTTGTTGGCGTTGCTGTTGGTTTTGGTGTTGATGTTGCTGTTGCTGTTGGTTTTGGTGTTGGTGGAACACTTGTCCCCACTATTGGTTTTCCTTTGGTGGTACTTCAAGACTAAACTTTGCAAATTTTAAGTACTCGCAAAATAATTCCATCTATAATAATTTTAAAAGAAACAATTAGAATTACTTCTGTTAAGCATTAATAAGTAGTTTACCTTTATCAAAATCCGCTTCTTTTGTGTTTTTGAGTGTGTCCAATACGTTCTTATCCAATATTTCTCATCAAGAACTGCCTTAAATTTTTGAAAGTTGGCTCCCACAACAAAAGGATGAAGGAACTTTCGGTGTACATGACTGAAAGTCCTTGTCAATCTGAAACATAGAAAATACCATGAAATTTTGTCAATAATATTGTATTGGTGTTGGAGTTGCTGTTGTTGTTGATGTGGATGTTAGTATAAACATTAATGTTAACAATTGTTAACATGTTGGAATTGGTTTTACTGTTGGTGTTGGATTTGATGTTGGTATTAGTGTTATAGTTTGTGTTACTGTTGGTGTTGGTGTTGGTGTTTGTATTGAGCTTTCTTTTTTTTCGTCGGTATTGGTATTATGGTGTTGATGTTGGAGTTGGTGTTGGAGTTGGTGTTGAGCTTGGCCTTTTTGATTGAATTGGTATTGTGGTTGAGGTGGATGCTGGAGTTGGTGTTTTTGTTTGTTTGATGTTGGTATTGGTGTTATAGTAGGTGGTGGTGTTGGTGTTGCTGTTGGTGTTGCTGTTAGTGTTGCTGTTGGTGTTGCTGTTGGTGTTGTTGTTGGTGTTGCTTTTGGTACTGTTGGTGGTGTTGGTGTTGGTGTTGACCTTTGTTTTTGCGATGCTATTGGGATTGTGGCTGAGATTGAAGCTGGATTTGGTGCTAGATTTGGTGTTGTTTTGGTTTTGAGATTGGTGTTGTAGCTGATGTTGGTGTTGCTGTTGGTTTTACATTTAGTGTTGATGTTTTTGTTTGGTTTGGTGATGGTGTTGGTTTAAATACTGATGTTAGTTGTCGGTTTAAATACTGATGTTAGTTGTTATATATGTAAAGCCAGTTTTTTAAATTATTATAAAATAAATATCATTTTTCTGATAGCCCTAAAAACGGGTAGAAAAAAACAGTTTTTAACACATTAAAATTAAAGAAATGATAAGAAAAAAAAAAACTCTTTTAATGATTGCGTAACTAAATAGTTGCATATTAGAGTTTTTCAATTTTCACTGATAATTCAAATGACCACATATAAGACCCAAAATTAAGAAAAGAAAAAGAAGAACATTTTTTGCATACGAAAAATACAAAACATTGGATATTGTTGTGACCAATATCTAAAGAACTGAACCCTAAACAAAAACAATAGCTTTGAAATTAAAATCACATCTGTCAAAAGTTTCCATTTCGTTTGAGAATATAAGGAAATATTCAGACTATTGAAGCAGTATTTAATTTCAATCGATAATCATCCAAATTTGCATTTTTTAATATTATTTTGTAAAATATCTCTTTATTAAATAAAATTGTTATATTTTGAATTATTAAACAGCGACCTTTAAACTGAGATTGCAATAGATATTCAAAGAAAATCACTTCACAATATAATTACTTGCTGCATTTCAAAAATCATAATCGAAATCGTTTTTATTTTAATTATGGTTGTTAGCAAAAAGTATTCAAATGTGCCCCCCTCTCCACACCTATACACTTATATTGAATAACAAAAATTTAATATTTTTTACTTACAAATAACTCTACAAAAAATATAATTGTCTTACCTGTAATAATATTCTGCTTGGGATTAGTTTTGTTTTTTAGATTTATTTTTTGTTCCTTTCTTGATTATTTTTTACTTTACACTTTTTTACTGTTCTCACACAAACGTCTGATCGACTTTATGCACGGCTACTGAATGAGGATTACACTACTTTTTCAATTCAAGACAAACTCGATGTTCATATTGAAAATAATATTGTCAATTTGATGACCATAGTTTTCAATATGACAACCTTATGTGGTCGATCATCGTATTGACAACCGCAATTGTAAATATGATTTTTAAAAACGGTTGAACCATCACATTTACTACTGCGGTTTTCAACTTGACAACTATGGTTTTCAATACAATAATTTTGATAACGGCATAAGCAATGTATTGTTTGTTCTTGTTTGTTCTTGTTCAATTCAAGATAAATTCGATTTTCATATTGAAAACAATAATTGTAAATTTGATGACCATAGTTTTCAGTATGATAACCTAATGCGGTCGATTATCATATTGACAACCGCAATTGCAAATATATTTTTTAAAAACGGTTGAACCATCACATTGACTACTGCGGTTTTCAACTTGACAATTATGGTTTTCAATACAATAATTTTGATAACGGCATAAGCAATTTATCATTTGTTTTTGTTTGTTATTGTTAAATTCAAGAAAAACTTGGTTTTCATATTGAAAACAATAATTGTCAATTTGGTGAACATAGTTTTCAATATGACAACCTTATGTGGTGAATTATCAAGCAACTGATGCCGGTGAAATTCAGTCATCACATTAACAACTGCAACTGTCAATTTGATGATTTTTTTTTCAATGCACTTGTTGCATTTAGATAGTAATCATATTCACAATCATTGTTGTACATATGATGATTGCAGTTTTTAATTAACTGACGGACAACCTAAGTTTTTCATATTGACAACCATTATATTCTATTTGATCATCTCAGTTGTTAAAACGACAACATTGATGTTCAAACTAGCAACAAGATATTGAATATTTCAAATTGTCCCATTTACTATCAAGTTGTAAGATTTTGAGACGAATTTTGAAAATTTACATCACATTGAATTTTTTTTTCATCAATATGACAATTTTCGGTTAACAACCAGTTATTTTCAATATGACAACGGTTATTTTTTTCAGTGTAGAAGCTAGACAATATTTTTGTTTCTTTTTTGTTCGTTTATTCTTTTTCTTATGAATACAACACACAGCGCTCGATGCCAATAATTGCGAACTCATGAAGCTGTTCAGGCCTTTTCCTTACTGAAATCACAACGTTTTGGCATGCAAAGAAACGAAAGCGTTAATAGAATAGAGAAAATGTACAGAGGAAAAGGGCATTACTTTGAGCCTATGAAATCATTTCCTTATTTTTCCTCTTAAAAGTGTGGAATGAATTCCTTGCTCTTTTCACCAAAATTTTTCATGGAGGATGAAATTTGCCACTGGGGATCATTTCAATACATGCGTACTCTGGTTTCCTTATGATAGTTA
Source organism: Sphaerophoria taeniata (assembly GCA_943590905.1). Taxonomy (NCBI): domain Eukaryota; kingdom Metazoa; phylum Arthropoda; class Insecta; order Diptera; family Syrphidae; genus Sphaerophoria; species Sphaerophoria taeniata. The sequence continues at coordinate 45,689,515 of OX016540.1, read as the reverse complement.
TTGCTCACTTAAGAAAGCGGACACTCTTAGGACTGTCAAGTTATCCGAGTTCAAATCTTATGGCATGTTCTTTTTTTTTTTGTTATTGAATGGAAAGGCTATTATTCTCATGATGACTCAAGTAAGAAATGTGGTATCGTATTGAAGGCTATCACCTGAATTGATTATAATTGATCAATTTTGTTTTCTAAAAAATAAATTCAAATTATATATAATTTTACTGCTTTTTGAATCAACTTTAAAGAACAGTAGATATTTTATGCATTTTATGTGTTCAAGTCAGTTTTCAATAAAGCTATCTGTATCTAAACTGGATGGATGGACAGGACACCCTTTAATCCACAACTTTCTTTTTATTCAATTTTAATGTTTCACTCTTCAAGAATTTAGTAACATTATTCAATTTGTGCCATACCTTAAGTTTGAGAGCAATGAGTTGCAACTACTATTTTCAAGTTTGCTACCCATAACATAGAAGTTGCAACAGCGCAGTGGATGAATGTTCGACTGATAAGCGGAGGGTCTCGAGTTCAAATCCCATAGGTAAACTCTAATATTTATTCTCAGTGTACAAACAAATATAATTAATGATAAAAATATCCGAATGTCCATGTCACCTCAGATATAAAAGCAGCAAACAACAGAGGATCGCAAAAGAAAAACAATTTCATGTTGAAAATAAGTTTTTCTCTACATTTGCAATAACTCGCATAAGGCCTCATCTTTACTGTTTCAAAGAAATTATTGCTTTTTGTATCAAACTGTTGTAAGGTCTTATTCACAATTTTTGAAAGAAGCTATTGCTTCTTTATTAACTGTTATAAGACCTTGTAGAGATTTCTTCCGAGAAGCTATTACTTCTTTAAATCAATTCATATAAGGCCTTGTCATAATTGATTTTAACATTTAAAGAATCAATGGCTTGCATAACTTGCGCCAAACGTATTTGTATAAGGTTTCATACAAGCATGATAAATCAAGAAATAGCTTCGTTTAAGCCTTATAGAAGTTAAATTGTTACTTGGGAACCATTTGAGGTAGTTATCTATAAAGTTATAGAATGGGAGATGTCACTAAGTGCTAGATATTACTAAGGATATGCTGTTGAAAGTTGAATACATCATGCGCGAAACTATGTAAAACATATAAACTGACATTCTGACCCAATTTAATCGACAATCGATGATATTCAACCTAAGGCGTTAGAAGAAGTATATTACCACATATTTCGTTGGACATACTTTTTCATATTAGATTTGTGTCGCTGGGTTCCACCCAGAATGAACCTTTGACTCCATTCTCCCTTCATGCAGACGAGAGTTTTTATTACCTGATTTGGTCTAGGTACAAGGCCTGTACAGCATACATCTAAATAAAGAACGGGATGATGAATGTCTTATAGGGTGACAAAGGCCAAGCAACTATTGGCACTGACAAGAGTTATTTTTAAGTGCTGGTTTTGTTAATTAAATTATATGCAGGTCCTAGAGGTATAGCGACAAAATTCTTAACTATTTCTCAAAGCTACCAAAAAAAAACTGTCTATGGTCTGTACTAGTAGTCGTTGTTGGTTGGTCGTGCTTTCATAAGTTTTTAGGACTCTTTTCGCTTCCGACGTAAGGATAACAAATAAATAACACTTAAATCCTGTTATCGTTCATTTAAAAAAAAGTTGGCGCATGGCAGTGCTGTAACGAAAACTCGTACTTCACGCCCTACTCCCCGATCAACCAGCCATCAAAAATAAAAATGGAAACACAAATCTAACACCACACACCCTGACTATAAAACAGCTAGTAGCCGTACTGCCCATAATCTCGTAAAGGCCCTAACTACAAAATTTTCGATTTTGATTTTTTTGCATATTTGGACTAAGCGCAGTTGCTCTGATTTTTTCATATTTATTTCTTGAGCCTGAATCTTAAAATAAGCCAGAAAAATCAAATTTTCAAAAGCCCTAAGTACAAATCATGAGGACAAAAATTTTAAAAAGCCCTAATTACCACATAGGGCTTTTTATAAACTACTGCATGCAGAAAATAGACCCAAGAATTTTTTTTGAAAAGCCCTATGTGACACTTAAGCACTATTCACATGAGCACGACCAACGAACGACGAGTGAATGAAAAAAAAGTGATTTTAAATACGATTGGAGCCGTATTTCTTTACAAATTCTCAACAGAACGATAGAAGTATAGTTTACGTTTGATTTATGAAGCATTAATCTACTTTTTAATCTCAAATGTTAATAAATTTGAGAAAACAAATTTATTCGTCGCGAAAAGAATTCTAGTTGAAACGAACTGCCAAACTTTATTCGCGTTCCACACACCATCCACACTCCAACGAACAAAATTTTCGCGCGCGTATAACCTCAAAAATCATTCTTGCTTTGTGTTTTGGTTTTTCATTCGCGACGAATTAAAAACTCTCATGTGAAAGAAATGTCAAAATCGACGAATTTTCGTTCATTCGTTGGTCGTTGTTCGTGCTCATGTGAATAGTCCTTTAGGGCTTTTTATGAATTTTCTTGTGTTATTTCTCCTTTAAAAGTAACAATACATAATATCAAAAATATATTTGTGATTACGAGGAAAACCGCTAAAGTCAAGTTTAGACAACATTGAGATTTTGGTTTCATTAAATTAAGAGTGCCGAATCCATTTTGATTTTTTTTTTTAACTCTGCTTGAAATTGAACCCACAATTTCCAACTACAGTCAATTTTGTACATCCTCCTCAAGAAAAAAAAAACAAAATTCAATCAAAATTGATCTAAAGTTGATTTTTCTTTTTTACTTATGGAACAATAACTAATAATAATTTTTTTTGGAATACCTAACAGCTAAATTCCGGATTTACATAGCAAGATTCTCCATTACCAAAAGGAAGAATAGAACTTAACTTAACACAATGAAAACAAGGATTCTCTTCAAGGAAAAAAGCTAAAGTGTTTAATTTTTCTTCCCACGCTTTTTATTCCAATGTTTCGTAAATTGTTGAATTTTATATAATATTGGAAAATGGTGAAAATTGACTTTAGCGGTTTTTCCTTGAGACCACAGATATTGTGTCTTGCAAGTCGGTTTATAAATTTTCAACGGTTTTTCTCTTAGAAGCCTGGTTTTAAAAATTAAATTTTGTTTTTAATGATAAAATAATCAATTCTTACAAGTTATCACCTCAATCCATGAACCAGTTCATTCTTTCATGTCCGTTGAGTGTTTTCATTTGATTTGTACTACTGAATCGATTAACTTAACTTTTTAAAAAGTCAGGTTTTATTAAACCATCATTATCTTGTTCGCTCCCAGCCCAGAATCACACCTATCAAAATGTTTTTGGAAACAAATGTCTTCCAATTTTTCCTGAAAATAGCAACATTTTCTGGAACAATTTTCCTGTCACCAAGGTTGTTAGACTCTGGTTATAAATACAAAATGTGAAAAAAACATTTTTTTTAAATGAATGATTGTAAACAAAATCTTATGTTTTTTTGATTTTTTTTTTATTCATTTTTTTTCAAAATAAAAGAATTTAAATACAAATTTCTTGCAACACGGTGTACATAGGGCTTTTTAAAAATATCTTTTAAAATACTAAAAGCCCTAACTACGCTATTTTCTACATACGTCTTAATTTTTAAAATCAGGTAATTGGTAAAAATAAAGCACACACTTAGCTTTAAAACAAATATTTTTTGAATTTCTTAAAATTCTATATTCAGGTTGCGGTAAGTGATTTAGTGTTTTCCTCTATAACTCAGAAGTATGAAAAATGTAGTTAGGGCCTTTACGAGATTATGGGCAGCGTACTGCCCAACATATATTCTTCGTATTTTTACAATTCGAGTTATTTTACATATTATAATTCGCTGGTGGTTTTTGTGGAAAAGTTGCGAACTAGAAATCGAATTTTGTAGGCAAAGCGAGCAACTGAATCCTACAATTATAAGTAGTAGATCTCCCATCACAACAAGTTTTGGTACTTAAGGAAATTTTGATTGTTCCTTATTTTGTCTTTTGCCTTACTCTCCTTCCGAAACCCTTCCTCATTACCCTTTGGCTGTGGCGATAAGTCATCACGTCATCCTTTATCCAGTAGAGTACATTTCTGTAGCTAAGCTCTGGCGTGGAACAATTTTTGAATTCGCTAATACGAGACAATTTTCGTGAATTGTTTGGTTTGGAATTATATCTTATTCAGTATTTCAAGTGTGCAATATTTCACATTAAATGGACTTTGTACGTTTTGCAAGTAAGTGCAAGTCTGACGAATTGGTTTAGTATTTCGAATTTTCAAAAATATATAAATAAATGTTTTCCCATAACCATTGACTAGCTTTTGCAAAAGAACACCGTGCCACCCAAAACATATACCGCGCATTCGAGTCGTTACTTTACATTAATCGTACACTTCTTTTTTATGTTAATTGCAAGGGATTCTATGAGGAAGGCGAAATACTATTCGAAAACACATCAAAACTACAGTCTCTGGTTACAAAATGTAAATGAATCTGACTGGCTTTTGGCCCTAAAAGGAACACTGAAATTGGGCATACAAGAACCGACAAACCAACATTATCAAAAAAAAAGAAAACTTCCATGCCTTGTGGCGGCGCGACCGACGCGACGTGCGGCAGCAGAGTCGTGTTTGCAGATATTATCACCATGATTCGGATGTCATTTAACATAACCACTTGACAGGAAGGAAGCCATTTGCAAACTCCTTGTTTAGCGAAACTTAACGTTCGTTATACGTACTATACTTGCGTAGCGTGTAGAAGTACGACTTTACTGTATCCCTTCGAAACCTTACTCGAAAAAGGCAAAAGGTCGTTCTTGTCGTTGAATTTGGCCTTGATTTACACTTGCTCAGTAGGTAATTGTACCCATGAATGGAGGGTGAATTAAATTTTTCGACATTCATGATAATGCAATATAATAACAGTTAGTATTAATAGTATTGACGTAATGAGATGACGGCAATGGGCCATTTCACTTTTTCAATACATTCATTTTGCGTATTCGAAGGAAAATAATTGGGAATGTACAAAAACAATTTAAGCAGATTGCCATAAATGATAAGAAATATTACTTATAGAATGAATTTTAAAAATAAATGCATATATCTACATTATACAAGCCCTTGTGGCAATGATTGTGTAATCTAATCGATGAGAAGATTTTCGTATTTTGTCAACTTCAAGCAAAGCTTTTAAGTGTTTGGTCAAATTCTATACAGAGTAGCATTATGCGAACCAATTATTTCTGTTGAAAAAGACTCTTTTTCCAATCAAATCGAAACCATTTTTCATTCTTCCAAAAAAAAACAAATATAGGCCAAAATCCACAAAGATTTATGCCTTGAGAATAATTTATTTTTACTGAGACAACGCAACAAAAAAATCAAATTTATTATGAAAATAATTTGCGACTCGTAATATTCGACCTAGGAGCACGTAATTATGCTTCATTAACGCCCCCATCAAGTCAAGTCCCTTCCAATTATATTTTTTTGAAAAAGAAAGAATTCTATCGTTCCTAATGCAAAAAAGCTATATGAGAATTCATATTGAATTCGATTGACTAACGACTTGGTTACATATTGCCAGACACTTGCCACACCATTTGTCTTCCATGCAATTAACCTCGATTCTTATTATGCGATGCTTCGGTTCCCATTACCACTTGCCACCAGCCAACGCCATCACGTTCGTTTACGACTTCATAGTACCTCCTAAACTTAATTGAGAAGTCACACTTCCATGTAAAAGTTAAGAACACACAAGCCTCGTTGAGTTTTGTATTTTGGCAATGTGTGCATGTTTGTTTGAGCGAATCCGAAAATAATTGAGTGTGCCAACCAATTTGGGGCAATAACTCTTCTCCGGGCCCTATTAGGACACGAGTTTCATTTTATTCTTCCCAAAATTCCCAAAAACCAGCAGCGTCCGTTTCAGTTCCAGTAAGAATAACTGAGCTTCAACCACAACTCAGTACACCGAAATGGCCACGAGCTCGGCAAAGACAGAGACTTTATTAATGCCATTAGCGTTTTGGACCTAATTTGCAGCAGAATTACTCAATAAAAACGTTCCTCATTACGTTTTTGGGCGAGAACTTGTCCAAATAGGACTATAACTCGTATCAGATTGAGTCGGCATGGGACATAAATTCCAAAAGTGAAAAACCTACACACACAGTCAGGCTAACGGCCGTTCTATTGAGCAGCGTGTCCTTATCCAAGTCATTCATACTCGGTTAAGTGGGAGAACATCATAATAAAGAATCGGGAGAGAAACGCAAAAATCGATTGACTGATGCCAATCACATGACCCGGCGATATTTGCTTGAACCCGCTTTAGTAAGAATTGCAAGCACTTTTTGGCGACAGAGCAAACATCAATTTGAGATTCTAGAAATAAGGGATTGTCCCTTTGTAATGCAGAATAAATTCGTCTAGACGGAGACCAGGAAAAAAGAACATAGCAAATAAACGTGAAGCATATCGTACCTTTGATTACGTTTCTTTTTGAAGTTTTCCCATTAAATCTTTGACATTTCGACTAAGGGAAATGAAAGCTCCTTACAGCTAGTTTATGAGTTTGGCATTAAATGTGTCTCGAGTAGTAGAAGCTCATTTATTGCATTCAAGTTTTTCTTTAATGGAGACGTCTACTAATGAAAAGTCCTAAGCAAAGTCTTCAAATTATTTCATAGAAAGATTCTGGAGAATATTTTGTATTTGTAGGGAACAATTTTTGATTGATGTTATTTTAGCCCGATTCAGTTTGCAAAGATGTTTGTTGCAATGTTGATTCACAATAGCTTAAGCTTTTAAAAAGGAGGTGCGATGAATCGTGTGCCGTAAAGATCTTCTGAGCTTTCTCACTTGGAAATGAAAGTATTGTATGTTTAATCTTTCACAAATGTTGTTACGAAACATAACGTAAATTTCTTCGAAAAAAAGATTTGTTCTTAATTATCAAGGCAAACTTAATAGGATCTACCAGTTTTCGTCATGCATTATAAAGCACTTATTTAGTAGTTTCCGAAATTTCTACTTCCTCCCAAAACTTCGTTTGTTCCGTCTTTAGAGGAAATTTTCAAATAATCTCCGAGTTCATATTAATTAAGCATTTAATCATATTATATCATGATTCGTCAGTAACGAACCATGTGAACTAAGCAATTAAAAAGAAGGCGATGATTTCTTACTCTACTCAAATTAAGTGCTTACAAATTCTACACAACAACAACAAGGACAACCTACTTCGCCAGACACCATACTCAAGTAAATAGTGCTTGAGCCGTACCTACATATAGATGTTGAATTTTGAGTGGTATAGTATGAGTAAAGGGATTTCATTTAATGAAAGCATTCCAATTAACCAGTCAGTAAACTTACAATGCTTGGCTTACAATTATCCAAAGGCTTTAACGCCCTCTGCCAAATAGTAGAAGAGCCTTACCTTCAATTTCTTGTTCATTAAAATTAATGATTGGGACGCAATCGTATGAATGAGTTTCGTATGAGGTTCGGATTTGGTACAGACTTTATGAAACACCAGGAAGTCTGTGTTTTTTTTCGGCTTTTCAGGTTTTTGTGTTTTGATTTCTTTTTCCGTCATACTCCAGTAAATCCTTTCAAAAAATCAGAAGTTATTAATTTGACATTATGATGACTCAAAAGGGTTCCTTTGAGAGGTATACATTATTGGGGGCTCAAAAGAAATCACAGTTAATGAAAAAAAAAATTCTTGGAAAATCAATAAACTGGAAAACTTAGAAGACGTTATTTTTAATTTGATTTTTGTGAAATATGAGTGCTTGTATTTCTTGAAAAAGTCAATGCTAATGAATCGTTTGCTCTTTCCAAATCTCAAAAAATTAAAGGAGAACCGGCATTTTGGCCTAAGAACCAATAGCGACATGATATATATCAATGGAAAGGTTTCTTTGTCTACTTTAACTTTTGATATTGCAGTAAGCCCAAAATCGCTGTGTGGAAAAAGTTATTGCACAATAAAGTCATTCACAAGTAGTATCTAAATGATTTCTTGTTTTCATCTTGACCTTGGATCCAATAACGACATGATGTATATCAATTGAAAGGTTTTTTTATGTATACTTTAACTTTTGCTTTGGCAAGAAGTCCCAAATTGCTGTGGGGAAAAAGTTATTGCACAATTAAGTCATTCAATGATAAAAATAAGTTATGTTTTGTTTTCTTTTGTAAAGCTTTTCTATTATGATGAAAGCAAGCAAACACTTTTTTTTTTGAATGACTTAATTGTGCAATAATTTTTTCCCCACAGTGATTTAGGACTTTTTGCCAAAACAAAAGTTAAAGTACACATGAAAACCTTTCAATTGATATACATCACGTCATTATTGGATCCAAGGTCAAGATGAAAACAAGAAATCACTTATTCTTACTTGTGAATGACTTTATTGTGCAATAACTTTTTCCACACAGCGATTTGGGACTCACTGCCATAGCAAAAGTTAAAGAAGACAAAGAAACCTTTCCATTGATATACATCATGTCGTTATTGGTTCCTAGGCCAGCTTCCATACATTTTTGCCGGTTCTCCTTTGTGGTTTTAAGCTTAGAAACTCTAAAAAATTCAAATGAGCAATTTTGTTCACAGTTAAAAATGATACAAGTTGGCATTTGTCACAAGTCATAGCTTTAAAGTCGAATAAGACAGTTCATATTGAAAACGTAATCGTTGTTTGTGCTCAAATTTTAATTAAAGTAAAATGTAAAATGTTAAATGTTGACACACACGACACGTTTGGGATTTTATTGTTGACAAATTACAAGGACATTGTGTAGAGTTAAAACAACAATTGAAGGAAGTAGGCTGACAAAACTGAGGTAAGGTCGTTTCAATTTTTGACTTTTTAACAAAAAAATTTCGTTTCTCAACTTTTATTTTTTTGGTTTTTTGTTTAGATCAAAAATTTGTTTGGTTTTCTTATGCATTGGCAAGAATTTTAAAATATCTTATTATTTTAATTAAAAAAAAAATACAAAAATGGACGTTTTCCATGATTCTCACCGTTTAATGTCTCATAAAACTCCTGTTTATAAAAACGAGTGTGGCCTAATTCAGAACTTTTAGAAAAATCGAAAAATCTACCATATTTCGATCTCCCTATTTTTAAAAAGTTTGAGCGACAAAAAGGAGTAGATTCTCATGAAGACAGGTATTTCCGGGCAAATAAAACGCGGACAAAAGTACAGCGGAATGTACTTTTCATGGTTTTGTTATCCGGGATTTTTATTTTCAGTCTTTTGACCCTAACAAAAATAAAAAATTTCGCTCACTGTGTCGTATACGTAATATTTTATGCTTATTGGTTATTGGTTTCAATCCAAACATTTTATTTTGAGCTCTCTTTTTCTTCTTCTCATACTTTTTCTTAATATCAATACCAAGCTCAAAGTCAGGAAAAACATTTAAAATAAAACAAATCTTACTAGCCTTAAATTGAACGTCTCCTCTCGAGCTCTCCTATGACCTGCTTATTCCACTAAAATTTTTGCCCGGCGAGTGACTTATTGAAGTCTACATATATACAGATTGGCCATTACGTTGGGAGAGGTTTAAGCGAGTGCGCTTCCGTCCAAAGTGCAAGAGTACCGCTTTGCCCTTCTCCGAATGCCTGAAAATGGTGACCGTCACCTTTCCGCCTGATAGGACAGTCCTCACATTTTTCGGAGAACGGTCACCTGCTAAGGTTTATTCCTTCGATCGCTCCTTTATCTTTGGTCTGATTATGTACCAGTACAGTGGAAATATGTTTATGTAAACAGTGTCAAACACTGCTCTGAATTTGTCTCAGGATTTTGCTTTTTGTTCGACTACGTAAATTCCTTCTTTTTCAATACTGTAATCGGCTGCAGTCTGCCCATAAAAGATCGTTTATTTTTATCACGTTATCCCCGGAGCCGTTTTCGGTAAACCTGGCCGTGGCTTATTAAAAGCCGACGTGCGACCATGTTGAAACAAGCTAAGCCAGTTATTGATGGTCGAAATCGAAGGAGAAGTATCACCGTAAAAACAGAAACTCGATTCGTTGTCGTTCCCGTCTATTGGTACCATCAGCATTTGAGGCTAAGTACTTATTGCACCATCAAACCTTTTCTGACTAGATCGGATGCTGCAGTAAAAGCTCCAATAGTTGCTGGTCAATTCTTAGTCTCCATTATCTATCTTTGTAGGCGAGAACAGAAATCAAGAAACCCAAAGCGTTTTTATCGTAGTTTGTCCATGTCACCATATAAAGGGTTTTTTTTTTAGAGGTAAAGAACTTTAAATTGCAATAAAACAACGATGGAATATTCGATTGACATGATTTTTTATTTATTTCAAAGATAATCTTGTGGCATTACATTTTAAATATGATTTCTGGCATATGACTGCCACGGCTGGCTCAGATGTAGTCCAATTTGGTCGTCCAATTTTTGATGACTTTTTCCAACATTTGTGGCCTTATATCGGCAATAAATGGGCGAATGTTGTCTTCCAAATGGTCAAGAGTTTGTGGCTTATCCGCATAGACCAATGACTTTACATAACCCCACAGAAAATAGTCTAGCGGTGTTAAATCACAAGATCTTGGAGTCCAATTCGCAGGTCCAACACGTGAAATTTGTGAAATCGGGAACAACGGCCATCTCGTTTTGGGCACATTCGACGAATCTACGCCTTGCTTGATGATCGTTTGGCTTCAATTCTTGCACGAGTTGGATTTTGTAAGCACACAAACCAAGATCCTTCCGCAAAATCTTCCATAAACTGGATGGACACAGGTATCACTCCAGTGCTCGATTGCGGATGGACTCATTGGGGTCTTCCTCAATGCTACGCTCTACAGTAGCAATAGCTTCTTCTGTACGCACCGTACGGCGTCGCTGGGGATGCGAGTTATAATAAGAGTAAACGTGGTGCGAAAACGTTCCATGGTTAATCGAATTAACTGCTCTGATGGACGATTTTGTCGACGATAAAATGAACGCAGTGCGCGATACATATTCCGCACAGAAGCATTATTTTTGAAACAAAATTGCACAATTTGCAAGCGTTGTTCAAGCGTGAGTCTATTCATGATGAATTGCCAAACCAAACTGAGAATAAATCACTTGACAGCTGTTAAATCGGTCGCCGTCTTGAAAAGTAATGCGAACTTAAAATTCTATACCTCGAAAAAAAACGCCCTTTATGAGGACTGAGTTGGTGAGAGTAGTTCAGAGTGACGTTGTCGCTCGAAGGAGGGCTTACGTAATCAATTGGCTTCGTAGGTACTCTGAAGAAGTAGCGATTGGCAAGTGTGATTCTTCGCTGACAATGCTGGTGTTGCTGCTGAATAGCGGACACCCAGTACACAAGTTCTTAACCACCTCGAACTTAATTCTGTCTATGTTGACGTTTATTCTTAAATGTCGATAGTGGGTGGCCTTCCTTGTTCACAGCATTAACTAAGTCCTCACAATGCTGTCATTCATTTGGGTGTTTGAAATTATTGAATGGCTTTTTGAGCTCCGTTCTTAAAAATACTTACAAAGTGATAAAGCTTCCTTTTCAGTACAAAAATCAATTCTTTTTCAAGTTCACCCCCAACCAGAAATTCAGAATTTCAAACAAACTTACTCAAAGTACTTTTTAAAGAACACATTTGAAATGTTCAACTTTCAAACTAGAAACAAAATTGCTATTTCCCCACAAAGCTGAATGCACATACAAAAAGCCGCAGTTCTAGCTTTAGTATCACTTAAATATCGCTCTTTGAATATTCTCGAAAAATCGTATTTCAAACAACTTAAGGTTGGGTTAGAAAGGTACTTCTGTCAAGCGCTAATTAGTTTTCATTTTCGAAGGTTTGTTTTTTGTTTTCATTTTCTCGTCTAATTTTGTGCAACGCAATTGGCTGCTCCAAATACAGCAAACGACTTTGGTCATGAACTTATTTTCGACTTTACAGCTAGTCTCCCCTAATTTCAATTTGACTAGGGTTAAAATATTTGTTTTGGTTGCGTACTTGAGCATCGAGTTCTTGCTTTTACAACCGCCGGCGCGCTGTTGCAGTTCATATGCAAACATTATGAAGTAGGAACGAAATTTTGCCAACAAATTCAAACAGCACACCTGAAAAGCTTGAATAGACTATGACGACTAGGTATTTAGTTGTAAGTTGGTCTGTCGAGGAAAAACAAAAAGAAAGACTAAAAAATATGTGGAAACCCAAGAGTTTCTGGAATTTTAAATGAAATTAATTCAAGGTCTGCGTGTCCTTGTTGCCCAACTTACTTAACCCCTTTCATGCACATTCATCCCACCCACATACGGGAGAGTCTGTGCACCAGGTACATGTGCAATTCTATGGTTTTTCAGATATCCTCTTTCAGAGATGCATACTTAAACGAACTACCTCTCGACCGACGACCGACGACACGACGACGACAACGGCCGACACCACGATGAACGAACGGACCGAACGGTGAGAGAGCATTGGCAAACATGGATTTTCATCAAATTTTAGTTATCGCTAACCTAGTTTGCTGGCTTTAGCCCGTGAGCATTTTCTACTACATCCCTTAGTTCATATAGCATATGTGGTCATGGTGTTAGTGTTAGATCTAAGGTGTGGTGAAAGCTTGTGCGGGAAGGATAAGCGTTCGGTATGCAAGCTCCAGATGGTAATAAACGTGGTTCACGTAATTAAGATATAATACTTTGCATCGGTGATTATAACTTTCGAAAGTTTTTTTTTCTCAAATCTATGTCCCTACTCGGTATCTACTTGCGGAAATTTATTTAAATACTTAATGCTGAAAAATGTTGGACAGGTAATCGGACTAAAATATAGTTTTGATGTTAAATGTCACTTGGCCGTATTGCAGGGATCTGGGTATTCAAACTTTCATAAGGGCTTTTTAATTCGGACGGAAGTAACATTTACTTGGCAATGATAAATTATTCATCATTTGCGATAGTGTTGAAAAGTCGAAGTAAAACAGAAGTACCCGAAAGTTGAAAAGTATTATAACACCGGAACAGCAAAGTAGGAACCGGAAATAGGAAATCAATAACAACTCGTAGGAAACCTTAAACAATCTTAAATGGTTCTCAACTAACAGCCTTAAATAAAATTTACGGTAAATTTAAATCTGTTGAATTATACAACCGTTTCTAAGAGAAATAATTACAAACTTCCTCATTTAACTCCTTAGATCATTATGTTTATCTCGAAAGCCTTCTCTTCTCGGCGAAGAACTTTCAGTTTATTTTATCATTCGAAAAAGTTCTGTCATGCAAATAAATTGAAACGCACACACTCACAACCAAAGAGACAATCAACTCAAGAATATTTATGGCGTCTTGCCTATGTTTTCTCGAGTTCGTGTTCACGCCAGCTTGGCTCTCAAAGTTGCCCACAAAAACGCTCTTCAATTCAAGTTGATATTCAAAGTGTGTACAAATCCCCCCCCCCCCCTCTCAACCAAACCAAACGACTGACAGACCCCCAAAAACCCTGTGCGTGCCCAAAAGTTATGTATGTCAACTGTTTACATATACATTTTTGCAAACATTCAGTCAAGTTTGTTAAAAGTATATTTTGCGTATCTTTTGCTATAAATTTCAGCTCAGCACATCACCCCAGAGTTTAAGACAAAAAGTTCAAAGCCAACATTTGTATACATTTGATACTCGGCTTAGAAGTTTTTATCTGTCAAAGCCTTATTGGCATGATATATTTATGTTCGACTTTCCTTGTAAAAGTCCAACTGTTGCACCAACACAAACAACTTGTGGCGACTCTTCAGTCCCAATCTCATTTCAATATAGAAACGACCAAGCTATAGGACCTTAAAATTTAAGTTTAATATTCCATGCATGTTTGTGGACTTCTAGCTAGTTCCATCACACTGCCACTTCAAGCGAACAGAAGACTAAAAACGAAATGAACGAATGAGATCGTCCTCGTCATCTTTGTCACACAGAAAATGGCTTAAGTTTGTTTAAATTTAATATTCATAGATACATCTAAAGAGGAAATGAAAAGCAAGGCCTGGAGTTAAATCTCCTTTTGCTACTTTACTACATCATGCCTTTGGTACAACCAACATCCACTACACAGGCGTACGCACATACATTCACTTTTCCTATTACCAAGTTCCTTAATATTTTCTAAGGACTCTAAGCCTCCTATAAACTATATTGCATGAACTCTCAAATCAAAAGCTTCATCTTATTTTTCTTCCTTTTTAGTTGTTCCTTTTGGCTTGGAGGAGTATTGTGTGCTGGTTGGAGCTGGATGAGTGTTGCATGATGCATGAGAATGTGACAAGACAAGATAGGAAAAAAGAAAAGGCAAAAATTGAGTAACAGAAACATGTCCCGAAGATTCACCGTTAAATGGAAGGATTTTTAGAATTCTCAAGAAGAAGAAAGCACTGAAAGAAAAAGTTTGTTACTAAATCACCATTGCTTCTGAGTGTGGGCCTTGAAGCAGCTTCAATTGACAGAGTGGCAGTTTTGTGCGGAAAGAAACTTTCATTTGGTCACTCCACCCACGACACCTTTTTGTAACATTTTTATCTTAAACCAAAAATCATCAAAACAGATTTGTTTTTCTCAGTGTAGATATCTCATAAGTAGGTACGAAGTACAAAATTTCGATACGAAATGTGTGCAGTTTGTCATTTCATGAATGTGTCTAAGTATACGACAAAAGAACCACAAAAGAGAGATATACACTTTCTAACGCCCAAAAGATATACCAACCTCCATAAAATGGGTTTAAAAAGGACACATGAATTCTACTCTTTGGAGAGTATCATTCACTCAAGTGGTTGTTATGTGGCCGTTTGTTCCGTTCTCAACTCTTCTCGCCCTTGTCACCACGGTGGCGGTACCAAGCAACCTTCACAAGTCTCTTACCATCTAATCTCTGGATTAAGATACAATGCTATTGCTGCTTGGTAAGGTATAGCTGTTGATGTGAAATGCGGGCCGGAGAAGATGAAGACCAAGAAGAATGACTCTCAGGCTTACAGTATCGTAGGGATTAGAGTTTCATTGGCCTGCTTCTGTTTGACAATCACCACGCCAGCCGCTTTGGCTCCTTATGATGGGTGCTGTGTGTTGATGGCTAAGTCTTTTACCTATGTCCTTTAGGTAGTATATCCAACAGAGTTATTCATTTGACTTGGCCAGCATATATGTGTGTGGTAAGAAGAAGAAATATAACCAGAAGGCACAGGTTTTTTTTGTAAATCAAATGCAAATTGAAAATGTTTGAATTGTTGTTTGACAGAACAAGAAATGAAAAAGAGCCTTGGTGATGAAAAGTGTCATTTAAAATGGAAAGAATGATAAAGAGATGTGTTTTGTAGGATTTGTGGTCCGGTGAATGTGTTGATGACTAGTTTTATTTCAAGGTTATGGCTATTTTATTTTCAGTTACAGTTTGAAAGTGTTGAGATTTTGAAAACAAAATACATTGGATTAGAAGAAAACTGGTACCAAAACATATGGCAGTAAAAAAATACACCACGTTTTGTGTTTCGGACCAATTTAATATTAAAAATGTGAATGTCGATGAAAACACAAAATAGGAAAAAGGAAATCAATACTTTCTACACGACAATGGAGAAACCGATGTTCAAGATTTCAAGTGCATTTGAAAGATTTTTTATTGTGTCTTCGAACTACTTTTTCTTTCCTTAAATACGTTTCTCTTACGCTGGGTTTTTGTTTTATGCAAAACTCTGCAAGGTAAATTAGATGTGACCTCGCAACTAAACGAGTCTGAATTTGAACTTGTAGGCAAAGAACAATTACTTACTTACTGACACGAAAGAGTAACGTGAGCAAATTTTAAAAGTTTTCTATCGTAATTCGGAGTCGGTGACTGAACCTTAAAGAACCATTTTCGGTTGTAATCGGTAATTCTCTCCATAGTAGACAGCCAATAACGACAGTAGTTCATTAGTAGTTCTGTTAACCAAACTCAATATTTTACACGCCAATTACAAAGCCTTTGCTTTTGAAGAAGTCAATCAACCTCTCATCGCTGTTTCAACTACGAATTTCAAGCGCATCTAAGGTATTTCTGACTCTGGCTATTGGTTTTCTTCCATAACTATCATCACATCATGAATATCCATGTTGTGTCTTGGAATATGCATCTCCTAGCCAACTTTAGAAGCATTATTTCTGTTTTTCAGATGCAGTAAGGTGTAGTGTCTGTGGCTTAGTGGTCAGGTGCGTTGGCTGCTAAGCAGAACGTCGTGGGTTCGAGTCCTATTCGTGCCCATAAAGTTTTTATTTCATCTTTCACGGGTAGTGCCTCTTGCGAAGAACTGATAAAACAACAAGAGTATCAATCTGCAATGAAAAAATGCTTCTCAGCTTTGCCGTTCGGAATGGGTGTTAAATTGTAGGTCCCCTCAATTCTTCATACGCACTCAGAGAATTGTTGATGAGAGTACACTGAAAAATTTTCATGCATAAATAGTACGAAAATATGAGTGCATCGTACGAATTTTTTTCGTAGTTTTCAGCCACGAATAAATTCGTACAATGTACTCATATTCGTATATTTAAAAAGAGCTTCGTACATTGTACGAATGGAATGACAATATTTACGTTTCCTTTCGTACATTTACAAAGAGCGTTAGTACATTCTACTAATATTTCGTACTATTTACCCTCAATTTGTAAATTAACAGAGAGCATTAGTACATTCTACTAATGCTTCGTACTATTTATTCCCCATTTGTAAATTTACTAAGAGCATTAGTTCATCCTACTAATACTTCGTACTATTAACTCTCGATTCGAAGATTTACCAAAAGCATTAGTTCATTTTACTAATACTTCGTACTATTTACTCCCTATTCGTAAAACCAGCATAAGCATTAGTATATTCTACCAATACTTCGTACTATTTACTTGCCATTCGTAAGTTTACAAAAAGCATTAGATCATTCTACTTATACTTCGTACTATTCACTCTCCATTAGTAAATTAACGAAAAGCATTAGTTCATTGTACTAATACTTTGTACTATTTACTTACCATTCGTAAATTTACCAAAAGCATTAGTTCATTCTACTAATACTTCGTACTATTTACTTGCCATTCGTAAGTTAACCAAAAGCATTAGTTCATTGTACTAATACTTCGTACTACTTACTTGCCTCTGGAAACGCCTGACAAATTTGTTGCGAAAGAGCATCGCAGTCGTTTGTTGTGAGATCGTGGTTTTTTATAATACAGAATTGTAAAACAGCCTCGACAAAAACTTTCCGCAAGTTGTCTGTTAATTTGGGTGTCCTATTAAATTTCTTCAAATACAACTTACCTACTCGTTCTTTCTGTCATCAAATACTTAGCACTCTTAGCACGCTTTTTATGTTATTTTAATTTTATTTAAAAAAAAAACTCACAAACCAAACTAAACACGATCAAAATCACAACCAAAATGAGCCATTGCCATGATTTAAAAACAATGACGCAATCCGATTCGAGTAGCGGCAATGTACTAATGCTCTTGGTAGATGTACGAAGTATTAGTAGAATCTACAAAAGCTATTGGTAAATGTACGAATTAAGTGTAAATATTACTTAATAATAGTACAATGTACTAATGCTCTTGATAAATGTACGAATGGAGTGTAAATAATATGACGTATTAGTACAATGTACTAATACTCTCGGTAAATATACGAATGAAGGAAAAATATTACGAAGTGATTAGTAAAATGTACTAATGTTTCGCTTAGTGTTAGAATGGAGGAAAAATAGTACGATGTATTAGTAAAATTTACTAATGCTTTTGGTAAATATACGAATGGAGGTTATGATATACGAAGTATTAGTAGAATATACAGATAAAGAAGTTGCATTCTACTTATAATGAGTAAATCCTACGAATTATTCGTAAGGTCAATTTTCGAGACTAAATTTCTTACGAATATTAGTTTTGCTTCGTGCATTTAACAAATGCATGAGTAAATCTTACGAATGAATTTGGAAAAATTATGAAACCATTCGTACACGATGATTTACGATTATTTTAGTTCAATACACGAATAAATTCGTACAATGTACTCATAATTTTGATTTACGAATAATATTAGTACATAGAACGAAAAAATTCGTGTATTTTACCAAAAATCTAATCAAAATTTACAAATACATTCGTAACCTTCTTATTACAGAAAAGCTTCGTGCAATCTACGAACATTCGTTCAATGTACGAATTTTTCTCGTACGAATGCTATTCGTAGCAATTTTACTAATAAAATTTTTCAGTGTAAGCCACTTAGGCCTTGACTTTTCAAGAGCTGTCGCGCCACTCTATATATTTTTTTTTTTTTTAGATGCGGTAAGGCGAGGCTAGGATGGATACGCACTGAGCTGTTGAGTACACAGGGGTCAGACCTCGCATGTAGTTTTGGTTTTCAGTGACTGATAGAGGGTGCACAGACCTTTGTTTTCGTGAATAATTTGATATAGGCTACCTTGGAAAATTTATAGATCTGTCGATCTCAAATCGCGGGAAATTATCAGAAGGCCGAAATCGAAAGAAATTATTTTTTATGATAACTTTATTTCCGAGTACTGAAAAAAATATTCTCTTTCAATGACTGATAGAATACTTGTAAGTTATTATTTTGATGTACAATTTTTAAACTGTTGTCTAGAAAAATTGTGATTAAAGTGTGAACCTTATACTTTTATGGTGCCCCTCTGTCGTGATGGCCTTGGCCTTGTTGGCCTGAGCGTAAATCCAAGCCTGGGAAATACCATTTAGTTTACTTCCTCCTATTCGTGAAAAAAACTAGCTCTGTTCTACTGGGAATGAACCTGAGACTGCTGTTAGTTGCCCAAGAAGATATTTCTTTGAGTTATAATTCCATGATGTTTACGATGATGGTGGAAAGAAACTTACCCGAAGTCAGCATAGGCTACAATTTTGATGCCCTGCTTTCTAATTGTTATAATTTTGCTTACCACGAAGGTGAAAGATCGCCTTCTTGTGATGTGCCCCTTGTCACTGTTTTCTTGACTGTGCTGTCTCCCATATTCTGTCTAAATGTTGTTAAACGCTCGCCTAATAGGTATCTAAAAATGCCTCTTTGGTATAATCTTAGCGTTCCAGACTATTGTCACTATGTAAAACCACCTCATGTAATGCAGTCTCCACTGATCTACCATTAAGGTGGGGTGGGTGTGTTGATAATTGCACAAGTTGCTTAGACTGAGAAGTTCTCTTGAAAGAAATTAAGAGAGACTCATTGGTCAAAAATTGAAATAACACAAAAACAAATTATATAATCTGTTACGATTTTAGTTGGCTACCCAACTTTTTATTTTTGTCTAAGATCTAAAGTATCCTTAAGTGATCTAAGAAAGATTCCTTGGGTGATACTCTCCAGTCTTCTACTGAAATTTGAATATTGCTAGACTTAACCGAGCTTCAAGCTCGAAGAAACCTTTTTAGCATTACTTGACACAAATCGCAATAAATTGACATATTTAACGACAATCTGGATTGACTCAATACTTTTTTATAAGCCTTTAAAGTGATTTGTTATTTTATATTACAAAGTTAAAAAATAAAATAACATGAGACTCAAGAGTGCAATACAATATTTGTAACATTAACATAGACCCTCACATATCCAGCTCAAAAGCTATACAAAAATATGAAGCAAGAAACTAAATTCCCCAACAATATCAAAATGCTCAACATGTCTATAGTTATTCAAGAACCAATGGTGACCCATTTCTGAGTCTTTTGGAGCAGCAGCCATAATGTGCTAAAAAAAACATCGGTAGTCGATTCTCGGTTTGGTTTGGTTTCTTCCTTTTTTGATTCGAAACCAGTAAGCTCGCTGCACAAGTGCTTATTTATTTCTTCCGATTTCTATTCTAACGGAAACAAGGATATGGTATTGCATGCATACTACAGCAAACATTATACCCACAATTCCATTGGTAATGCTTCGTGTTGGTCGGTCGTCGGGTGGCGTCCGTCGTTGTCGTCCTGAATATTGCTCGTCTGATAAAATATGAATTTTTATGCTAAGTATACAAAAAACTTGGTGCACTGGTGCCCTGCATTTTGAGACCACTTGATCCTTCCATTTCCATTGCCATAACATTCTAAATTCTTGTCCTTAGGCATAAGAAAAAAAAACGAGAAATTCCCATTCCGCTGAAGAATAATGGAACAACTCATGCAATGTTCTCGAAATTTTCTCTAAGGGCGGCCATTTAAGACCCAAATAGCATGTCGTGAATTCCAGAATGGAAATCTTATGTTTGGAGTTTGAGTAAGCAAAGTGAGGACTGATGTCCAACAATAAACAACAACGAAACAGCATGAAGAACTATGACGACGATGAAGCGGTGCAATGATGGTGTCGACAAAAATTCTAATTTCAAACGAAGTCCTCAGGGTAATATTTTTTTCCGGAAACGATGATGGCAACACCCGCAAGTGGAAGAATTTTTGAAGAACATTAATAAACGGTGCATTGTTGCCAGCTTCGAAAAATATAAGTTTATTCAAACTATCAAGAGTTCAGTAAATGGTCATAAAACGTCTATACCTAATGCACACAGAAAAAAAATCGTGTAAAATCAAAAATAATAATAATGATTCAACATTTTTTTGCTATGATTTTGCTCTAATGGCGTTTCGTGTTGATTTAAAATGATTTTCTTGTAAAATAAGCGTGAATTCTTTTCGTTTTGAAATAACGTGATATCAGCTTAATTTGAAAAGATTATCGTATTGATATAACTCGTTCATTCCTGTTGAATCAAAATGACTACCCTTTTAAAATAATACACATATCCTCTTGAATCAAATAGATTTTAAAATTGAAATAACACGATGATCCCTGTTACACCAAAATGATATTCACTTTAAAACAAAATCAGAATTCTAATTGAATCAACATGGCTCTCATGTCAAAATAACATGAAAGTTCGTTTTAAAATAATACACATATCCTCTTGAATATATTTACTTTTATTTCGCTGCTAAACAGCTCTAGAATCTCTTCTAAGATTGAAAAAAGATATCTTTTAAAATAATATTAATTAAATCGGCCCGAAATGAGTCAATAAAGTGATTATTATCCTTGTAAAATTGCTTTGCCCTTTAAGTTTTCTTCCAGAAGATGTTCATGTTTCTAAAATAAAATAGAAAAAAAATTAGAATACACTCAAAACGTTTGAAATATTAGTTTTTACTTTGAATAATTGAGAATTTGAATAGGTACTCGTTGATGACGCTGGCGTTGGTGTGAGACAACCACTGGATTGGATTTTTAACCACGAAACGACTTATTCGCAATGGAATTCGACAAAGTTTCATCGGCAATCCCAAACTGCAAAAAAAGGATTCAAGAAGGATTCATTATTACCTCAGTTTTTCTTCACCTAACAATTTCTCTCTAAGTGGTACTGCCTCTTGGATGTCTTCTTTTGACAAACACTGCAAGCTTTCATAGGTTATGGACACCATTGCGAAAAAGAAACGCATGAAGCCGTTTGTTATATTATATTATTTTGGTTGCTATTGGTATTAATAAAAAAACATCATAACTGATTATGTTGTACTTATGTAGGTATGTACTTACTCATTAAATAATATTTTGCCTCTGGTAAGTTAAATTATTCCAGCAGCTCGTCTAGTTTTAATTGACTTCGGTTCAACACTGATACTGATACTGAAGGCAAATTAAGATAACGGATCTTTTTGTCTGGTTTGGCAAAACTTAATGTATTTTAACACGATTTGATGTAGTATGAACACTACTCCCTCTTACTTCAACACGATTTCTTTTTTATTTTAAACGATTAAATGTGGATTGGCTACTAAACAGTTTTTGAGCTGAGACGCGCAATCTTAAAAACTCAAAGTAAAACTAAAATGCTAATGCAACCAGACAAGGGTAGATGAAAAGATAACGGATCTTTTTCGTTGCTCGGCAATTCTCAGCGTTTTTCAACTCGATATGAAGTAATATGAACATGACTTCGTTTTGTTTCAACACGATTTACATTTTATTAAAACGATTTCGTGTTGATTGAATACTAAAGAAACAATAATCTATGGTGTTGATTTTACATTGGGTCTGTTTTCTATTTTAATCCGATTATTAACACGACTCCCTTTTATTTCAACACGATGTACTTTTTTTTTAATCTGAAATACTTTAAAAACAACTATTAATTAATAATAATGACAGTTCAAAAAGCATTCATGTTAAGATAATCATTAAAAATATCAATTTAAAACGAAACCATTTCAAATCTAAATAAAAAAAAAGTTGATTTAAAAATTGTGCATCATTGTAAAAACAATAATTTGTCGTGTTGATTTTACATTGGATTATTTTTCTGTGTGTGGAAATAATGCGTCAGTCGTAATTGCTTAAATGCTTATACAGAATTTGAGTCCCAACAACTATAAAAATATTTTATGCAGGTATCACCCTATCAATTTATTTTTAGAAGCACAAAACAAACAAAGCAGTTAGAACCTTTTTCTCATAAAGTTTATCTTGCTTTTCAATACCGAGAATAACTATGGCGTGAATAGAGTAGCTCCTAACAAGCATACAGTCCAAAATCACTTAGCAAACAAAAGAGTGATTGAGAGCACAAAGGAACAAAATTATAGACCCTAAAAAAAAGTATGCAATAAAAACGTCACTTTATTCATTCAATGTACTTATGGCAAAATGAACGAGGGGAGTAGATTTCATAAATTTTTTGTATAGTCAAGTTATAAACCACACGCTAACTGTTGCCATGTTGGTGTGCATTAAGGTGTTAAATTCGCAATTTGCATAATTGACGACCCACCAGAGTGCCTCTGTTCTGTTCGTCATTGTGTTGCAACTGCAACATCATACCACCACGGAATTATATCATCCGTGCCGAGGCAGACATAGACGAATAGCTCCAGTTATTTTGTGACATGGTATTGTCAGCGGTGGGACTCGAGGATCAGCGAGGACGGAGCAGATGTATGGTTGTTGTTGTTTTTCTTATGATTTTATCGTGGAAAATATATGTATGTATTAAAGCCAACACGTTCTTACTGAAGGAGTTTTTTTTTATATTATCATAATTTTTTGTTGCCGCGCTATTGTCACCGTAAATTTATGCATTTCACTTGAAGTATTGTTGAGAGTTGCAAAAATCACTGCAAGCCGAAGTTGAGGTGCCACAACCCCATCCAACTCCTTCAAACGAAGTGTTGAGCCAGTGTTATATGAAAATACCTACGGTAAGGAGTTATTTTTTGCTTCATCCGTACGTCGACCACGACGACAACCGTCCAGCATTTAACGGCTGGAGCGACAACCATCACGGGCAACAAAGAGTTAAGGTATTAGGATTGTTCGTCGGATGCAGATAGTATTTGCATATTGCTTCACTTGACCACTTGCCGCATGCGGCAATGAATAAAATTTTATAGCACATTTAGGGCACGGATGTAAGAGCTTATTCGTTTAAGATCACTTAAGATAAGAACCATGACTGTGTAGTTTACGAGACCACCACAAACCTGGGTTCATTGTGAAATTCATGGGTGTAGACGTAGAGGTTTCTAACGCTAAGGAGAATCTCATTAAAACAATAATAAAATCAACCAGGGCGAAGATGTTTTCCTTGTCAACAGTGCCAACACTATTTAAATTTTACTATTTTTGAGCTCAAGCTAAAAATTCAATGCACTTAAATTTTTAACAAGATTCTATTTAACAAAAATGAAAACCCGGCCTTGTAATACAATGAATAAAAGGACATCAATTTGATACTTTAAGGTAACACCGTCAACATAACCCAGATTAACCCCAAAACGTCCTTGTAAGAAGCCAAATTCATTTTGAATTCTAATTAATTAGCTGAAGTCAACGATAACAATGTCTTTTTCCCCCATCACGGGAACGAACAACAAAATCTTGCTTAACAAGACAACCCTCGATGAACATTTGATTTAAGTGATTAATTTTTTGATGAAATGAATATCCTGCCCGATTCGTGATTCATAACAGCCAAGAGAGACAGAAGACAATATACTTACGCAAACCCATCTTGATCGGCCATCAAACCCTTTTCAAAATGAAATGACTTCCTCATCTACAATCTCTATCGGCTGACTTCCGGTTTCAACTTTATTATTTTTTAAGTTCAATGGCAATGGCAAATGAAATAGTCCTCGACATCGTCAATTGGTCGACATAAAACAACCTTTTGAGATTGATCAATAGTTTGGGTGCCGTGTTTTTATAGTCTTTTGTGAGGCTGTTCATAGGGGAGCAAGAAATGTTTTCTTATGGACTTGATGAGCTTGATTCCCAATAGGTAAGGTAATAAATTCTCGAAAATGGGTTTGAAGGTGTTTTTGTGTAAATATTGAAAGGTTGAAAGATTCGAAGATTGAAGGATAAGCGTGCGATATGATCTAAGACTTTGAATATAGAACTTGTATATGCCATTAACAGAGACGTCGTGTCGACAAAGCTGTGGTAAGGAGGTGACGAGCAATTGCTTATGTTGAAATTGAGAAGATTTAAATTTCATATCATGTCAAGCGGAAAACTTTCTTCGTCATCGTATTGTGCCACAGAAGAGAATTAAACTGCTGTGGACTCAAGCCAACTGGACATTCTCTCAATAAGTTTGTGTATCTTCTGATGCAAAAACCTCGCAACCAGAGCTCATAATTTAGTTTGGCTTTCAGCAGTAAGGTTAGGATAATGAGAACTATAGAGTATGTGTGCAATTTAGCGAAATCGATTTCTTCATGATTTTTGAAAAATAACTAACCCCTTGCCAAAATTTTGGACAGAAACAGAAATGCCTTCAAAACCAATTGAATGTTCGGTAGGTACATCAAAAGAAAGGTCTGTTAGAACTCTATTCATCAAAATAATGTACAAGTTTCTTGAAGGCCTGGTAGCCGAGGAACTGGCAAAAACGTTAATTATTCGCAAACATTTTCCTGAAATTTCAAATATTTTTGCAAAAGATGCCAATGAAAATGCACAAGGCCACATAAGAAGTTTTCTCCTCACAAAACTTAGAAATAATGAAATTCTTAACAAAAAAGCAAATTAAGTTACATTTGAGTGTTCTTCACCATCATTCAAAAACAATGCATCAAAGAGTATCATAATTCAAAATTCTATATATTTGCAAACCCGTTTCACATGCCTAACTGAGCCCAATGCCAACCCCCTCGTCATTAATACTCAAACTCTCTCATAACTCCCAGCGAACTTTTCCAACTCATTAACCGTCTATTATTCTATTATGCAGCCTTATAATCAAATGCCTTCCTAAACGCTACCTTCACTCAAAGAAAACCGACACAACCTGGTAAGAGGAATTGTTTCATTTTTGTTGTTGGTTCTTAAATTATGTCGAAACATTCCGACCTTCGAAAATATTCACGAATAATCTCAACGTTTGCATTTAAATGACTTGAAATTCTCACCAAAACTGATCCAGGAAGAACACAAAAAATACATTTTTAAACTCTCGTTGTAGCTGTTGGCACTTTTCAACAATTTCCTTTTTGCTAATCTCAAAAGACCACAATACATATAATTATTTAAATTTTTCCCAAGAGCTATGTCGTGTTCATTTATTTATACAACAGCATCACCACCAACCGTCCAGAAACCGCCTTCTCGGATGGACCATGGACACGAACCATTGTCAAGGCTTTGCATAAATATTTTCTGTTCTAAAAATGCCTACAGAAACATTTTCGTGTGCGGATGCGGAGTGAGGAGGGTCGGTAAAATTTTAATAAGATCTTTGCAATTTCTTCCTCGAGATCTATCGCGGGAATAATTTAGCTCTAATATGCTTTAGCTTCAAAGCTCATTTCGGTGGCTGCTAATCCGATTCGTGTGGATTGTACAGATGGGTCCAAACAATCTCAAAATATAATTTAAGACACTTCAAAAATCAGTTTTTTTTTTCTTTTTGTTAATTGAATGCCCTTCTGTTGGCTGAGTTGGGCAAAATTTAATAAACCTTGGTGATTGATTGCGACAATTTTGAGTGTGACTTGCTGATTAATTTGATTTGCATTACCACTGCCAACAGAAATGCCTAAGCGATTCCTTTGCCGTGGTAAACAAGTCTCGAGGACATTGTGCGGTCATGGCGGTGTTTTGGCCAACTGGAACGGTGTTGTAATAATTTGAATGATTCCCATGACATCAGCAAGGCAAGTGAAAAATGTCAATAAATTAATCATGGCCCGATGATGAATTTGAGCAGACATCGCGACCCGAGCTCGCATTGCAATGCAATTCCGCAGGCAGAGGACATTTTCCTTGAGGTAGAGTCTCTCTCATTTGGTTTTATTATAAACTAAGAACGGTTAAATATGTGACAGGGGAATATAAAAGACTTCTGGCCAAAATTATGTCGACTGGGGAATGCGAATGCGAATGCGGTAGGCATTAAAAACTTAAATCGGTGAGCATAATTTTCCAAGACAAAAAGGACGAAAAAGGAGTATTACCTTCATAACTTTTGTTATTCAGCCTCTTCGTCTTGTTGTCAGAATGAATGAATAGACTTCGACTTGGAGGTACTTTACAACTCTTCCTAATTAAGGAGGGCTTAAATTATTGAAGTGACAGCAAAGGTTTGACATTTTATAGCGTTTGGGACAGCTGAAAGGTGAAGGGCAAGGACAAAAGCGCTTCCGATTTCAATTCGTGTACAACAGCGTTAATTAAATAAGGAAGAACATCACACAAATATGATTGGTGGTTTGAATTTTTGATTCATCAAGAGGAGATGTTTTTTGGGTTGTCTCTGAATAAAAAGAGAGCATTTCACGTCAGAGGGAAATATTAATATTTTTTTCTTTCTTTTGGTGATTTTTCAAATTTTTGTTTTAATCAAGTTGAAATAAACAGACATTCTTAATTATGACGATTTAAGCTCACGTTGAATGAATCCAGCAAACCGAGGAAATTACAGCTCCATTTTAAGGTATAGCCAAGTATTGCATAAGTCAGAAATATTACAAACCAGGACCAAGAAGGACAGCAACAAAGCCGCATCAGAGAACTCGATATCCTTAATTAAGTAATTGAAAAGGCACTGTCCTGATTTTGACGCAGATAAAGCCAAAAACTCCACAGATCAGTACGGCGATGATTATAATAGATAGTAAAAGATACCTGTGTACTGTGTAAATGCTTAATTAATTATTTTCCTCTTCCTTGTTCGAAAAAATTAAATTAATCTCGCAATTTCGAAAACATTTTACCATTTCATATCGTATTCTCTATTTTAGCCGCCAAAAGAGTTAAGTTCAAAAAATGCAATCTCTTGTCATTTCCGGTCGGACACAAAACCCAATTTCATATTCATTGCCTGATGCAAATTTTGATTTCACTCAACGACCGGGGTAGCCGCCGCTCCGCTCACATTTGAATAGTCATAATGCAAATGTTATATGAACCCTATTGTACCGCACATGCATACATTCTCGTATATCAAAGAAACATTTTACCCTCGACTAGCAACTCTAAAGGGAAGTTTAGGTGGTGTGGTTGCAAGATAATAAGCGAAATCATCTGAATTGCCACTCAGATCAAACACCCTCGGGCGCGGCTTAAACGAGGAAACGAGCAAAGTCCACAAAACCCCTCCGCAGTACTACACAAAGCACATCATATTGCATCACATTGGTCGCCCGCTCAACTCTGAAATGAGGACCCAAAGTGCCCATTTCCAGAATTCAATATCCTTATGGTGGCTCGCATGTTCCCAACTAGGGAAAACAACTACAATTTGCGATGCAGGTCCAATTCGATGCCGAGTGTGTGTGAGGAATAAAACTGCGGGACACTCTGGCGTATACGTAACTAGCTCTGCTGCACGTATCGTGCATCATCATAGTATGCCGCGTGCTGTATCTTTTGGCCCTCTGTAAACTGTAATGTATGCGGACATTATGGATCTTCTCTTCGAGGCATGAAGCTGCACAAACGTACATACTATATACTTTATGAATTTTTTTTGTCCAAATATAAAAACATTGAGTTGAAGTAGCAAAATATTTGCAAGTTCCTCTTGTGCATTTTTTTTTCATTTTTCCTTGTACGACTTTTTTGCCAATCATCATCGTTTTGTATGTGCCAGCCCGCTCTCCTTCAAACACAATCTCATTCAGCGCTCTCAACACAGCCAAAGGGCAAGAAGTGTATGAATGCTAAATGGCACCAAGCATTCAGTGAAAGGTTCTCGAGCAAATAAAATACGAGCTTGAAGAACTTAAGTATTATGCAGCACAACAGCAAGTCATCCCAAAAGAGGGCACTGCATTTCCAGTGCTGCTGCTTGCTGCACATCATCATAAGAGGGGGAGGCTTTTAGGATCTCCTGTAAACTGTAAAATGTTTATGTATTATGTGCATATTCAGATCCGGAGTCAGCTGGGTGTTCAAAAATATTATAGAAGGAGAGGGCTTGCTTTTCTATTTTCCAAAAATTTGCGTTCACAATTTTCCTTGTTCGTTGTCTGAAAAATATTTTTAAAAATATATAACAGTGCCTCTCTATGGCATTCACACACACACATACAAACATCTAAGCATATAGCACATATCTGCGCTAATTCTGTTTGTTAACATGAAATTTATGGTGGCATGAATTTCAAAAGGATGTTGATTTTGAATTTAGTTCATAGTTAAGGACGATATGGCGGCGCGAGATGGTGGTGGAGCAGCCGATGG
This sequence comes from Sphaerophoria taeniata, assembly GCA_943590905.1. Taxonomy (NCBI): domain Eukaryota; kingdom Metazoa; phylum Arthropoda; class Insecta; order Diptera; family Syrphidae; genus Sphaerophoria; species Sphaerophoria taeniata. The sequence goes on along the minus strand of OX016540.1, from coordinate 45,660,686 downwards.
CGGGGAGGTTGACTATGTTGCTTTAAGGGGCTGGCTCTTTGCGTTTCATGTTGTGTGTAAAGTGAGCGAATTCAGAAGCAAAAGTGACGATACTTTTAGATGGTGTTCAAGCAGAGAAGCGGAACCGAGACCGAGAGTGTTGCTTCATAATGAGAATTTAAATTGGCTGGCCTATCTTCGGGGCTTATGAATAGTGGGATGGAATTTTTGGACTTTGTTTTCTTTTTCGTGTTTTTATTTGTCGACAAGGAGGATCTTATGTGCACGATACGATAAGTGGGTGAATATTGGATTTTGGAGGGGCATCGTACAAAAATTAAAAAATTAAAGTCAAATTTTCCATTAAAAAAATAAGAGAGTATTAAAAACACCGAAAAAGTTCACTAACATTTGACCTCATCGCTTCTTAAAATGTTTCCAGAGTTCTTCAGAGAAAAATTTGAACCTATTTCTTATTTATAAGTAACCCATCAATTTTCAAAAGGCTTAGAAACAATAAATTTCCTCTTCCGTAGGAAATTAATTTTGTATCTTCTATCAACTTACGGAAAAATTGAATTTAATTAAGAAGTCGTAAAGTTAAATACTCTTTCAAGCCTCTGACCCAAGAAAAGTTCTTTTTGTTTCAAACCATCATCCCAAGCAAACAGGAAACATTGCCCAAAGCCTTTATGGCCCAATTGACCTTGTTTTCTTCAAAAAAGAAATAAAGAAAAAAAAACAAAAATAGACAAACAAAGCAAAAATATAGAAAAGGTCGTAAATAAGGTTTAGGTAAGCCCGACTAGGTTTATTGGTGGGCAATTTCATAAATCAAAATTTCAAACCTTTCGCTGTAATTTCAAAGGATGAATGCGGGTAGATTGATACTGGAGTGCACTGTGCCCAGTTTCAATATTGTGATTAAAAGAATGTGCCTACAAAAAATACAGGAATCCAGACAGGTACCTGTTCAATTTAAGGATATAAGGATAAACATGCATAAAAATAAAGTTTTATTGGTTGTAAAATGGATAATTCAATATGTTTGTTTACATTACCGTACCAGACTTATGATGATTCCAGGCTTATTTTTCTGTTAGAAGTTGTGAACTTGAATAGCAAAAAAAAAAAATACAAAGGTTCATAAATGGTTCTCTTTTCTCTTAACATAGGATAGTTCTTGCTTTGAGGTTCTACTTTATAATTTGTCATAGCTTTGATTGTTTTACTTACAAAATTGTTTTTAATTCTGTAAGTTCATTTTTAGTGCTTTTGATTAGAGGGATAATGCAAAAGGAACTAAAAGCAATTTGTCAAATACTTATACTTTACTGTAATGGAGTACATGAAGTGTGTCCCCATTTTTTGAAATTCCAATTTCGAAATTTGTTCCAGGTTTGTTCCGGATTTTTTTTAATTTTTTTTTATAAATGTATGCAAATGAGGGTTTAATACTGCAAGGGGGGGGGGAAGGTTGTAACGAAGCGTTACAGCTATTTTATTTTGTTCAACAAAATTCAGTTGCGGACCCACCACAAAACCCGAAAAAAACATAAAAAGCCAACCGCCCGCTTACAAAACAACCGAAGCAACATCACCGCACATAATAATGAAAAACAACAACAAGCAAACACCGAACACAAGAAAAGAAAACAAAGCAAAAACCGATGCAAGAACAAGAAATTACCGAAGCGACATGCGACAGACGACAACACATAATAATAACTTGGGTGTGATACGATTCACACCCAAGATCAACAGAAATATGCATAAGGGGAAGTGTTGTCGTCGACACAAATCAGTTCTGACTCCGCTTCGGTAGAGTGAACGTTTGAGAAGTTTGCTACACCAGCATCCTATTATAAATTTTTGCCGGGAAGCACTATAAATTTAGAGCTACCCACCTGTAGTTTGTATTGGGAATATATTTCTTCAAAATATATTCTCAACCGACCGGGGCTTCTCTCCGATCCGATATTTTGCCGACCGATAATTTTGTGTATTTTCCCTTCTGGAAAATATACAAACAAGAGTAATAATTATTACTCAACCGTTTTTCTCAGTTTATTCTTTGATCCACTCCTTCTGAGTGTATCGAGGACAGGGCTTTGGCCGAACGTTTATTCAGTGGAGATTTGCCGCTCGCTGACAGAAGTTTATTTCGTTTACTCTTCCCTTATGGAAAGTTGACGAACAGGGGCAATGGTCCGAACGTTTATTTCATAACCTTTTGTTGTGAACAGGAGTCTGATTTTGACGAGACTTGGTTTATTCTTTGATCCACTCCTTCTGAGTGTATCAAGGACAGGGCTTTGGCCGAACGTTTATTCAGTGGAGATTTGCCGCTCGCTGACAGAAGTTTATTTCGTTTACTCTTCCCTTATGGAAAGTTGACGAACAGGGGCAATGGTCCGAACGTTTATTTCATAACCTTTTGTTGTGAACAGGAGTCTGATTTTGACTAGACTCGGTTTATTCAGTGGCGACACTGACAGCCATATAATCCGACTATTTGTCTACGAGGAGCCGCGACTATCCGAGAACCGAGAGGCAAGAAGTAACTCATCGTCGCTGTGGTATTATTAGGTATTATAAGTATTATATGTAAATTGCCTATATAATAAACTAGTATAAGAAACCTGTTAGACTTAAGATATTACTAAATAAAAGGCCGTTATCCGTTAAACGAATAGTGAAGGTTGGTTGTGTTATTTGGTTTGGATCTTTAACTCGACGTTTGGTGCTTAGTCGAGAACACCCTGGACAGACTGAGCATACCCCAGCCTTAGAAAGCAAGCATCACAAGGTTAAGGGCAAAGGGTAGAGGGTAGCGGGTAGAAGGAACAGGATTGTGGGAAGAGAGAAGCGGCTAGTGGGTAGATAGTAGCGTGAAGACGGTAGCGACTAAAAGATAGAAGGTAGCGGGTTGAGGGTGAGTGTAGCTGGCAGAGGAAAGCGCTAAGCGGGTAGAAGGCAGATGTTAGCGGGCACCTTGTAGATGGTACAGGGTTGCCGCTTCCTTCTAACCTCTACAACGGGTAACTCAATAGAATCTACCCTCTACCCTCTACATTTAAATTGTCTTCCCTGTTCCCTTTACCCAGTACGATCTACACTCTACCCTCTACCCTCTACAATATTCCATATGCCCACTAACCTCTTCCCTTAACTCGCTACAATCAACCTACTATCCGCTACCCTCTACCCTTAATCTGCTACCCGCTACCCCTTACCTGCAATCCACTACCTTTTTTTAATGTTTAATGGTGTAAGTATGCATATATAGGGTGTCTCAGTAAGAGCGCTTTTTTAAAATTGGAATATTTTTTTTTCTTGCAAGTGGCAACTCTGAAATTTGACAGATGTCACCCTCGTTTGTTCCGATTATTGAAATTCGGTCGCTTTTCGAAAGAACAACACGTTATAATTGTAAAAACTCATTACAAAAATGGGGAAAGTTCCGCTCCGCAAACTTCGACAAATTTTCAGACGAGAGAGTGCACCTAATATGTCAACCATTCGAAGAGTGGTCTGTAAGTAACTTTGGGTTAATTATGGATGATAACAATCCTTTGCGTCAACGTACTGGTCGGTCTCTTGAAAACATTGCTGCTGTAAACGTGAGTGTTGCCAAAAACCCGAAAACATCAATTTGACATTGGTTTTGAACGGCATTCGTTACAGGAATGTGATAACGGACTTCTTGTGGCTTCAACTGAACGGCATGAATCTGTCAAACAGGTAGTTTTAGCCGGACGGCGCAACCTGCCACACCACGCATGAAACAATCGACTTATTGCAGCAACGATTTCCAGAACACATTATCCCAAGAAATTCTGACGTCAACTGGGGTGGAATCGGCTAAGCTGATAGTCGATAGTTGATAGTCAAAATAATTGCTTTTGCTTCATGTTATGTGATTATCAAAACGATAATCACTTTTTCCATACAATTCAAAGCGACAGCTATTTTGGTGTCGTTTTCATATAGTTTTGTAAGCAAAAAAAAAATGAAAAAGAAAAAAAAAATATAGTATGAAAACAACATGGAAATAGCTGTCACTTCCGTATGGAAAAAAGTGATTATCGTTTTGATAATCAATTTACGTTGAGCAAAACGACATAGCTTAAGCTAAGTATACACGATTGGAAGATCTTCCAATATTGGCAGATTTTTCAAAACAAATTGTCACCAATTTTCTTTCAATCATATAAACACCCAATTTTTTGTCTCAAAACTGACAGAAAAAAAATTGAAAGCCAATTTTCTTCCAATTTTCTATCAAAAAATTGGCGTACTTCTTCCAATCGTGTGAACGTTTGTAAACAAAATTTTTTTTCAAATTTTCAAAAAATTGGACGTTTGTCGACTAATTGGTCATTGGATAAAATTCTATCCAACAACTTCGTTCAATTTTTAATTGGAAGACAATTTTTCAGTTGTAGTTCAGAGGAATTGAAAAAAGTATTAAGTTTTTTAACAACAAGAATGGATGAAATGGTAAGGAGTTGCTCAAAATAGGAAAGAAGATGAGAAGGATTGGGCGCATGACTTTATTTTACAGCTTTTTCGAGAGATCGAGACCGAGTGATGTTTTTTAGATGCAGGTTGTGCAGAGTAAAAAACACAGTTTGGCTTGACGTTGGTTGGGGATGTCATCAACGAATGTAAAGCCAAATGGGCCACGGAACAATCGACAATGTCTTGATCTCTTGTAAGTTTTACAAGCCTATGTTGTTAGAAAAAACAGTTAGCTTCTGCAGTCGACCGAACCAACGAACTGTTCAGTTTGTTGGTTTGGCTTTTTACTAATTTTTAAAGTCGTGTAAGATCGGTCTTTTCTTAAAAAATTGGGCGGACAAGACATAACATGTTTTTCAACATAAGGAGAAAATGATTCAGAAGTGTTGCATTTTGAACACCTTAATCTTCATTGGAGGAAAAACATGTAATTAGAAAAATATCGGTAGATTTGATGGAAAAAATATGCACCGACAGCAACAAATTGAATTTTCGAAGAGTATGTTGCATCTGAGTTAAATGCAATTCCAAAGCAATTAGTTAGGTCTGGACTTAAAGATTTCATCTTCATTATTTATTTAAATATTTTTTATTTTTTGCAACTCAATCATCTTTTTCGAAAAAGTATGATTTCAATTCTCCTTGCATATCCTTGCCCTCAAATTGTGTTTCATATTTTCTATCATTTGTCAAAAAAATTGTCTTCCAATGAGTCTACCAATTTTTTGTTCTCTTAAGCCTTCCAATCGTTTAAACAGGCAATATTTAATTGGATGACAAAAAATTGTCGACAACTGACAGCCAATTTTCTTCCAATAAATTGATTAATTTTTGGATAAAATTTTCCAACCGTATAAACAGAAAATTTTCATTTGATAGAAAATTGGCAATTGAAAGCTCATTGGTTGCTGTTGGAAGACATTTGACATTTCGGCCAATATTGGAAGATCTTCCAATCGTGTATACTTAGCTTAACTGTAGGTGTTGCCAGAAATTCAAATTGTTTTATTGATCATTTTACACAGAGCAAAATAAAGTTGATAATCAAAAACGACTATCAACAAAGTGATAGTCAACAATCGCCTTAGCCGATTCCACCCCTGGTCACCAGATCGTGCGATTTAATGCCGTGCGATTTTTTTCTTTGTAGTTTTCTGCAATCTCGCGTTTATGCGAATAAACCCGAAACAATTCCTGAGCTAAAATTGAATATCCAACGTGTGATTGGTGAGATACAGCCACATCTCTGTGGCTGGAAAACTTCATAAAAGAGTAATGGCCTGTCATCGGAGCCGGGGGGTCGTTTGCCAGAAATTTTATTCCATACTACATCGCAACATGTCTTCTTTACAATACAATTAAAATATTGCAACTCTGTCATAAAATACTTGTTTTTATATTTAACTGAAATAGTGCACTCTTACTGAGACACCCTATACATTATTAAAATTTTAAATTCAGAAAATCCAACACTTGTATTCAACCTGAAAAATCAAACAAATCTTACGCAATCGTGGTCCTAGTTCATACAAGCTTTGCATTCAATCTCCATTATTATTATAAAAAAAACTTCCAGTGTCAGTCGTATCGTAAGCCACTGCTATTAACGTTAACACGAACCGTAATTAATTTTTTAAGAAACTACTTTCGTGTCAACAAATTAAGTTCCACTGTTTTGGTTTCAATAAAGAAGTTGTAGCATTGCGTGAATTGTTATGATGCAAATAAATTATCAAACAATGCCATTTGCACAAATAGCCGAGAACCTTTGATTACGTTTAATTTTTTTAATGACTACATAGACATACACAACAACTGCGAGTTTTTGAAAGGTGTTTGCGAGAAATAAAAAAAAATTATTCACGTGTCACGCTAAAAGTTAAAGGCAATTATCGGCATCATCTGGATATTAGCAACTGGTTGGCTGAGGAGTGAGAAGAGAAAAATTAATCAATCTTCAAATTGACATGAGTCAGTCTTTTATTTACGGGAGTCCTTTGGAAACCAGCTAAGTGATTGAATTTTATTTTTACTTCCACGTGCCTGTTAATTCATTTTTCCCCAAACTTAAACGAAAAATAACATTCTTTTGGTTCTCAGAAATGGTGTTGTTGGTGTTGGTAATGACCAATTGGCCAAATAGTAAAATGGTAAAATGGCAAAATAGCAAAATGGTCATAAGTTTACGCAGAAATTTCCAATCCATCCAGATCACGGATTAAAAAGTCACTTTGTAAATATTTAAGCAAAGCATTAAGGACATTGAACGAAGCTTATAGTGTGTTTCCTGTAGCCGTTTTATGTATATGTGTGTTTGTATACATATTTAACGTTCCAAATCCTGCAAATAATTGTCGTGCAACATTTTGTTTTATTCTACGCTTTGCTCTCCTTTGCTCTTGCTCTGCGACGTGAATGGCGGCCAGATTGCACTTTGGGATTTGCAATCAAACGAGTATCCTTTTATATACGAGTCGCATCGCAGTCGCTATTATAATGCTGCTGGGCGCACTGTTGTCGCTGGGGTACTTACAGTTGACTATAGACTAAAGCTATGGTTCTGGTTCCGGTTCTTGTGAAACTGTTGCAGGAACTTCGACTATCAATTTATTGTGATGAGAGGGCTAAGCTGATGGAATTTTATTTAACTGTTTACTTTTGAGTATTCTCCGGTTATTTTTTGGAATCTCCTCCTTTTGTTTGCTGATGTTTTATTTTGTTTATATTCGTTTTATTTTTTTTTCTATTTTTGTTGGTGATGTTGGTGTTTTTGTTGGTTTTGTGGAGGTTGTATTTGCATTGGTTTTAAAATATTCTATGCGCTATTCTTTAGTTATTCAAATACTTTGGTTGTTTACTGTACCAACAGGATTGAATGCTCTGGTGTATGGGATGGGATTTTTGGTAGGATTGACCTAGAATATTCAATTAAATTAATTTGATTGCCAATAGAAACTGGTTTTATGTATTCAAAGGAGCACTTTTGCCAGGAATTCCATTTATTTAGCTTTGGTTTTTGGCAATAACAAAATAAAAACAACAACAACAAATTCAAATCATTGGTAACATTGAGGTAAGTAAATATACGTGATACGAGTTTGCTCGGACAAATATTCGGTATTCTGTTTAATGTAAAAATGCATTGTATCAAGAAAACTTTTGCATTTTATTTGCAAAATGTTCGCATTTGCAATATAGATAAATCAAAAGCATATTTATTTATATAAAAGTCGGTAGAAAGCGTCTATAGCTTAAAACATGTCCATGAATGGAGATGGAGGCACAAGCTAATAGGCTCCAGATAGGTTCTGGAGTCAATTTTTTACTGGAGTGTCTTTAAAGCATTTATAGACCGTTTAACTATAGGAACTGGATTATCAACTGTATTTTCTTCCTTTCTAATCCGAGGTGACGTGAAATAACGCCCAAAGAAATAAGGCCCCTTCTTAAATGCGGCTTTATTTCCATGAAAAAATCGAAATAACACCCGACAGGCCTTATTTCAATTGAGTTGTGGAAATAAGGCCACATTTTACATGGAAATAAGGCCGCATTTCCAGAAGATAAAAATAATGGCCCACTATTGTGGGTGATAAGTGTCGAATTTCATTTTGCGACTACTGAATCACTATGCTGGTTCATTTGTTCAGAAATCTAATTCAGGGTTTCCGATCTTCGCGATTAATTTTAACATTTTGTTAAACAATAAATAATTTTATTACATTTTCAAGGTTTTTTCTATGCATACAGCTGAAACATACCGCATGCTTTAAGTCTATGTGACGAAAGAAAACATTATCCAATGCAAACGTTCTTCTGCACTCTAAGATGTCAAAGTTCTGTGAAGGTACGGCATTCTACAAGTACACTATACTTGAAGCTAATTTCATTTTATTGTAACTATCTATCACCTAAAGTAACCAAGCTGTTTCAATTACATTAAAAGCTGCATCAGAAAGATGGATGGACACGAATTTTTTTATTTTCACACCCCAAATTGATTCTCTTTTGGGCAAAATTTTTTTCCCTCGCTTCGCTCGCAATTAAATCAAATCGATCTTGAATTTTTCCTATCGGCCTCATCTTCAGTCGAAATTCAAAAACATGCTGAAAATGAATAATTGAAATTCTTGCAAAATTCTATCTTTGCATTACACGATGTGTAGTCGGTTGCTTTTCCAAATAAAAGGAAACCTCAATAGCTTTGAAAAATGATTTGCTCTGACCATTTTGTCGACGGCTAATAAAGAAACGTGGTCCTTATTATTTTTAAGATTTTTTTTGTAGTGTTGTATAGGTACACACAGGAACTTAGGGTTTTTATTTATTTTCCTAGCATGAACATTCGTTGTTTCATTTTTTTTATTTGGACTTTTGTCCCATTAAAAGTAAAACCTAATTGGAACTATTGATCCACCATAGTGGATTAATAATCCCTAAATCGAAGTCGGCGCTTATGACCCTCCATAGTAGATCAGAAGTTCAGAAAACAATTTTCGGGAATTCTGATCTCGGGACGAGTTTCCCTGCTCCAGCTTTCTAATCAAAACAGAAAAACCGAAATAAAGCCCCACGGGCATTATTTCTAAGTTGCAATGGAAATAAGACCCCAACCCTTGTAGGGGTCTTATTTCCATAAGAAATGGAAATAAAGCCCTATGGGCAGGGGCGGATCTAGAATTTGTGGGGCCCTGGGCTGAAACTACTTAGGGGCCTATCTAAGTACTCAACTTATTATTATTATTATTATTAAAAGCTTTATTTGCCAAAAGTTTTAAATACAACATAACAGTTAGTTTAAATTAATTGTTAACATTCATGAATAGTAGCATTTCTGTCAAGATAAGTACTTTACAATTTTTTTCAACAATTATAGTTAAGATCATAGTTTAAACATATATAGATAAAAATGTTAATTATTAATTAATAAAAGATTTTTAGGTTCCAGCATAAGCCTCCCCCAAAGCTGCCCATACATCTCTATTTTTCGCGTCCCTGTACCAATGTTGATTGAATTGTCTAAGATCATCATTGTCTCGATCAACGAGAGAATCTGCTCGATTACTCTTAAACTCAACTAATAGCCATGTCAAAAAACTGTTTCTATAATAAAATATTTTATTGCACAAAAAAACATAAATATTACTTAAATCTACGCAAGTATTAGTTGTACAAAAGGTGACCTTATTGCTGTGGTAGCAATCTCTTCCAGGGAACCTTTGGGTGAGAGAGAAACCGAAATAGTGATATATACAGGGTGATTCACGAGCGTTGTGCCAAAAAGCTAGAGCGTGTAGGTTGAGTTGGGACAAGACAAAAATCGTATGGGAGGGGGGGGTCTATTCCCCCCCGTTTAGCCGGGAGGGGCAATTTTCTGAAAAATTGACTTATTTTGTTTAAAAAAATATTAAAAATCAACGGCTTCGTTTACAACACTGTGTTATACCTTTCTGAAAAGCCAAAAACTTCTTCTTTCACTGTGTTTTTAAATTAAATTGTTTTAACGAATAGTTTAAAAAAAAAAAATTTTCAAACTCAAAATTTTCAAAAAAAAAAGCAAAAAAAACATTTTTGAACTAATTTTTTTCAAAATTTTATGTAATTAAGTACTAATTTTGTTTTTAAAATTCAATGTGTTTGTTAATTTTTAGTCGAAAACAGAAAACCGGGTGCAAAAATGTCTTTTCGTTTTTGAGAAATTAAGAAAAAATCAAAACCACTTTTTTCTAAAAAAATCTTTGTTTTTATTTTTACCTATCTGGACTTTTAGTTTAATTTATTAGTTTAATTTATAAATTTAATTTTTTGTGATTGGAGTTTTATGAGGACTCAATTAAGTAGAAAAGTATTGGATTTTCCCTGGATTAATCATTTTTTTCATTGATAACGTCTGCCATTGACCTTTCACTTCTAGCTCTCAGTGCTCTCGTCGGCGGATTCTTGAAAACATGCTACGACTTGAGCGCCATCTATTGGGATATCTTTCAGCGTAGAGTCTTTCAGCTTCCCAATCTCGACAATAAGTTAAACCGTAGCAGAAGTTCCTGTCCGCTAACTCTTCTCGAGCGTATGAGTTTGTTATTGTTATGTGTTGATGAGTTAATATTTTAATTGTAAATGGTTGTTTAGTAAATATGCGATGCCTTTTATTTACCTATAGGTTGTTATTTGTTTTTTCATTCAAGAAAAAATGCGGTTTAATTATCTTAAGCCCCTAGCAGGTAGATCTCTTCGCCAGTGAGTGGCCGCGGCCCCAGGTATAGTAAGAAAAAATTACAGGTCAGTTTTCAGACGTTATCAATGAACAAAATGGTTAATCCAGTGATAATGTAATACTTTTCTACTTTATTGAGTCCTCATAAAAATTAAATTTATAAATTAAACTAATAAATTAAACTAAAAGTCCAGATAGGTAAAAATAAAAACAAAGATTTTTTTAGAAAAAAGTGGTTTTGATTTTTTCTTAATTTCTCAAAAACGAAAAGACATTTTTGCACCCGGTTTTCTGTTTTCGACTAAAAATTAACAAACACATTGAATTTTAAAAACAAAATTAGTACTTAATTACATAAAATTTTGAAAAAAATTAGTTCAAAAATGTTTTTTTTGCTTTTTTTTTGAAAATTTTGAGTTTGAAAATTTTTTTTTTTTAACTATTCGTTAAAACAATTTAATTTAAAAACAAAGTGAAAGAAGAAGTTTTTGGCTTTTCAGAAAGGTATAGCACAGTGTTGTAAACGAAGCCGTTGATTTTTAATATTTTTTTAAACAAAATAAGTCAATTTTTCAGAACATTGCCCCTCCCGGCTAAACGGGGGGGAATAGACCCCCCCCTCCCATACGATTTTTTTCTTGTCTCAAGTCAACCTACACGCTCTAGCTTTTTGGCACAACGCTCGTGAATCACCCTGTATACAGGGTGTCCCAAAATTCAACGATAAGCCGGAACCAGGGGGTGGCCCTATTCATGACTGCATGGAAAAAAAATATAAAAAAAATCAAACGCCATTTTGTTTCAAATTACAACAAAAAATTTAAATTCTCAAAATAAAAAAATGTCTCTTGACATTTTTTGCTACTGTGAACACAAATTTTCATTAATTTTTGATTTTATATTTTTATCAGAATCTTAGAACATATAGCATCCTTTCCTAGTTTCCAAAAATTCCAAATTTTTAGCGGTTTTTCCACGACAATTAATCAAAAAAGTTTTTTTCCATAAAATTTTAATTTTTTTTTAGTTTCAGTCCACTTTCAGTCATCGTGGTTATAAAAAAATGTATGGACACTACCATGGCGTCTTTTTTAAAAATTTGGCGCAGGTTATCAAGATTCTAAAATAGTATAACACTTTGGCTAAACTTGCCAGAAAAAGAAGTAATGCATACTTTTTCATAACAACAACCGATTTTCAAACAAAAAATTTGTTCAGAGAAATCACTTCACTTTATGGAAAAAATTGGTTTTCTGATGCACTTTCTTCAAAATTTAGTACGATCTGTTTCCACTGTTTTTTTTATTCCATTAATGTGTTAATTTCAAGTGTGATTTTGAAATTGTGTACTAGTTTTTGAAAAATCCTTGAACTTCCATCATTTTTATCATGCCATTGCCGTATGCCCCCTTGGATACGTAAACATGCACATAGTGTACGGAGAATGCCGGTGCAATGCTAATTCTGCTACTCGAATATACTGAGAAAGGTTCAAAAATGCTGGAAGATATCCAGATTATCGGGTTTTTATAAATGTGCATCAAGAGGTTTTGGAAGGGCGTTTAGAAAGAAAGAAGTGCTAGAAGACCAAGAGCAGATGGTATTGACAATTCACGGAAACTGAAAACAATTCAACAACATCGTATATTGATGCAGGTGGCAAAAAATTCGAACATTTACTGTAAAAAATAAATAAAATATGTTTGTACTCCTAAATGGCACTTATGCATTTTTTCTTTTTTAGAATTTTTGTATTTTAATTAAATGAACATTATGACGATTTAAAATAAACAAACAGAAAATATTTGGGCCCAAATAAAACGTGCTTCATTCTGAAGACTTATAGGGAAGTGATTTATTTGAATAGAAAAAGTTTTTGAAAATCGGTTGTTGTTATGAAAAAGTATGCATTACTTCTTTTTCTGGCAAGTTTAGCCAAAGTGTTATACCATTTTAGAATCTTGATAACCTGCGCCAAATTTTTAAAAAAGACGCCATGGTAGTGTCCATACATTTTTTTATAACCACGATGACTGAAAGTGGACTGAAACTAAAAAAAAATTAAAATTTTATGGAAAAAAACTTTTTTGATTAATTGTCGTGGAAAAACCGCTAAAAATTTGGAATTTTTGGAAACTAGGAAAGGATGCTATATGCTCAAAGATTCTGATAAAAATATAAAATCAAAAATTAATAAAAATTTGTGGTCACAGTAGCAAAAAATGTCAAGAGACATTTTTTTATTTTGAGAATTTAAATTTTTTGTTGTAATTTGAAACAAAATGGCGTTTGATTTTTTTTATATTTTTTTTCCATGCAGTCATGAATAGGGCCACCCCCTGGTTTCGGCTTATCGTTGAATTTTGGGACACCCTGTATAAGAATATAAAAAAAACAATAAAATAATTTTATTTATTTATTATGAATTAGGAAAAGAAATTGACAGGTTATGTGTGTGACAGTTATGTTATATAAATTTTTATTTATAAATCAACCTTTCTGCATTTTTGTGCTGCAAATTCTTTTATTTGGTCATCACATTGTAAGTCTTTTGTTAGATCACAATTTATGGAAAGAAGTGATAAATTATTTAGTCGATGGTTCGACATTGTTGTCCTATTATTTTCTACATAGGACATCTTCGAGAAGGAGCGTTCTGCTTCACAGCTAGTGATTGGCAAAGTTAAAAAAAAAAATTAAAATGGTATAGCAGTTAGGGAACACGTCAATAAGTTTATTTTCATACATGAGCATAAAAATTTCACTGCAAGAGGTGTAAGACTCTGGCTTAGATTTGAGCAAGTACGATTTTAATTGAATGCACTCATTCACTAAATGCTCGTCTATGTCATCTGGATAGTAATCAATATTATGACGTGCACTTTCCAAATCTATGTCTCGGAAACTATTAGTCTAGCGAAAAAAATGTATTCGATTTTTTTTGTAGAAAATTTAATTCTCTATAAAATTGATCACAAGCTTTTTTTCATATCTCTCATAGTTTGTGAGTTATTGGCAATTAATCGAAGAAAATGTGTAATTTTTGATATAAATCGAAAACTATTGATCTGATTCAAAAATTGCGTGAGAGTTTTTTCATAGGAAATACAATTTTCTATAAAATTACTCATGACTATTTTATTCTTATCTCTAACAATTTATGAGTTATCAACGATTTATTGATTAAAAAGATCATAGAATCAATTTTTGTCATGATGAATACTGATGTACTTATAAGGAAGTTCTTGGCGCGACTTTGCAGATTGATATAATTTCCTTACACAATTGTGCTAAATATGAACCTCAATCATAAGCGATATTTTTATTTTAACTACTTTTTTTATAGTAAACAATATATGAAAAAATGGTAAAAAACATGACTTATTTTAATAGTCCTCTGAAAAATGTAATTTTTTTTTTAATTGAGGTTTATATAGAAGACACACATATAAAAGAAAGTAATTTTTCTGTGCCATTGATTTCGAATAAAAATTGTGGCTTCCATCTTGTACACCAACTGCTAAGTCGGATGACAACCTACGATGTGTAGCAGCTGATATCTCCGCTACTTTCTAAGTTATATTTTTGTAAAATAAAAAAAAAACTCATGAATATATACATAAAATAACCTAATAGTTTCAATAAATAATATTCATTTTTTATACTTTAAAAAATTAATGAAAATCAGCATGAAAACATCCTTTTATACGTATTTACCCCCTTAACTCAATTCATAGAAGTATGCAATTTTTCATCAATTTTTTTTTATGACATTATTACGTAAAAATATTGTCCGTAAACCGACTTTACAGACAACCATTTTTTAAACTCAAATTATCACCTATTGTTTTTAGCGGGGTCTGGGGGCCCCTTGTAACCTCGGGGCCCTGGGCTGCAGCCCAAGCAGTCCTTAGGTAGATCCGGCCCTGCCTATGGGGCCTTATTTCGTCGGGCGTTATTTCACGTCACCCTAATCCGAACTTTCTATTGACCTTAATTGAGCTTGAAAGAGCTGTTGTTTTCGCTTTCTTGAGGCGGTCATTTTTTGGTTTCAAGCTCTTTTTTCTCACAACACAGCCCAAAACTCTTAATGTCATGTTCATCTGCAAACAAAAACATTTTGCTTTTTTCTATAAATAATGGAGCATCGTCTATAGCCGAAGTACAGGGCCCTAGATGGTTTCCTTGAGGAACACCTTGGCAAAAATTTGTTTTTGATTCTAAGGTTGGTACTCATCGAACACTATTAAGTTAATAGCTTCGTAAATTTATTCATCGGCGATTACTTGTGCTGATTTGCGAGTGCTCTCAAAATTTAATAGTGGTTCTGAGTTCTGACCTCCATTAAGTTGAGAGCAAAATAGGAAATTATCAAAAGTAATTTCCGAAACAACAACAAGAAATATCCGTTTGATATTTCTTTATTTTTTTCCTGTCTTTGTCGTTGTCATATTAATTCCATAAAAATTCATTTTGTTCACTAAAATTTCCCATTTTCGATTTAGCAAAACCAAGAACCTAATAGTGCTTGGGGAATAGGACCCAATATTTTATTACTAATATGCTCTTAACTTTAATAGTGCTATTAGTATCCTCGCTGAATACCAGCCCAAATGCCTGACTTTCACTTCATCAGAAATACATACTTTCGAGGCATAGGAGATGATAGCCAAGTAATAAAAGATGAAGGGAACTTATAAAAACTGATGAATCTTCGCTATATATCATTATGGCCAAACACATCAATACCACCAACTTCACTACTCAGAATGGATCATCGATCGATACTGATCAGGACGGAGTAACAGGGTAACGAGTAGCGAGGTACCGGGTAGCGAAATTGAAGGGTAGTGGGGTATCAATGTGGGGAAGGGGGAATTATAAGAAGCAATTTATGTGGAAACTCGGTCAACTGACGGGAAAACTGTATACTCAAGATTAAGGTTACCACTAACAATTTAGAGCGAGTACAACATCCCAGTGGTCGGCTAGTGTGTAGTAAAATGGGGAAAGGGAAACTGTCTTCAAACACGGAACCAAAAAGGTACACCATATTGATAAAAAAGGTCATCTATATGATGTAGAATTCATCAATTTTAGTCCAGTGAACCTTTTCATCCATATGATGAAGCATTGTTCATTAATATGATGAAAATTTTCAGCGACAAATTTCGATCATCATTCATCAACTTTGTTCATCAATATTATGAAAAATGATGAACCAAATTTTGATTTATTTGTACATCAAAATGATGAATTATTTCATCGATCTGATTATCGTATTCATGAATATGATGAAAATTTAAGCAAGTAAATCATCAATGTGATGAATGCATTCATCATATTGATGTTTTTTTTTCAGATTGATGATCGTATCATCGTATCATAACCAAAAAAAGCATTTACGATTCAGGAGCGTAATTTACGATCAGCCAGTTATCAACTACGTAAATTATCCTTTTTGTTTCCCTCCCCCCCCCACACCATCCCCGTTTCGGGGGGATCTTGCCTCTTTTTCTCTCTCCCTTCCTCACCCTTCCCCCGGTACTATATTCTCCCTTCCTCTCTCTCACCTCACCGATCAATCTCCGTACTTCCTTCTCATTCTGCACTGCTTAGTGGCGACTATTTTTTTTTTACAAATCCGTCACTCCGCACTGCTGGGATCCGAACCCAGGCAAGAGAATGCACGACGGTCTCTTGATTGGCACCTCTGCCCACTGAGCTACTTGACGCTTTATAAAATTGGAATTGATTTTCGAGCGCATGAAAACTAGGGAATAAATAAACAACACAAAACGTTTTTCTTTTTCAGGAAATACTGTCGTAATTTACGATTCAAGAATCGTAACAAAAAAAAACAGTTTGGATTCAAAAGTTGTAAAATGCGATAAGAATTCATGATTTAATAAACACCTATTTTTTAACTCAGGAAATATTTTTGTAAACTACGATTGTCTAAGATCGATTCGTTCATTTAGCTTCAAGAGCTTTGTTTTTAAAATATTGAGATCATAAATCTCGATCTTTGATTTTGTAAATCAGAATTATTTAGTCGTACAATTTATATCATGCTCGAAATGTTTAAACTTACGAATACAAAATTTGTAAATTGCTCTTACAATGGAAATCTAAAATCATGACATTTTTTCGTAATTCTCAAATTATACAGTTTTGTAAATTTAGACGGAATAAAGATTGATTTACAATATTGACTCTCATTTTACGAAAAAAGGGGGATGATTTACAAAAAAAAGATTTTTCATAATTTACGACATAGAAATTCGTGATTACTGATTTTTCATTTCTTTCCGTGAATATGATGAACATTTTTCATCAATTCAGTGAATATTTTCATCGATAAGATTCACATTTTTATCATATTGAAGATCGTATACATCAATATGATGAACATTTTTCATCAATTCAGTGAATATTTTCATCAATATGAATAATAGGATTAATTCATGCAATGATACTATTCATAAATAAAAAGCGTTTATATTCTTCTCCGTACTGATGATCGACTTCATCAATATTGAGGTATATAATGGACATGATGAAAACACAAGTCTATTTTGTTCATCAATATGATAATCATTTACATCACCTAATTTTCTTCCAAATTCAAATTGAAGTCGATTTTTTGATGATAGTCTTCATCAATATGATGAAATAAAATTGTCATTTATATATATGATGAATCAATTCATCATATTGAAGAAGAAATCATCAATGGGATGTAAAAACATTTTTTTTCGTCAAATAGATGCTTTCATTCTATTGACGAAAACTTTTGATGAAATGATGAACTAAATTTTTATCAAGTTCTGCCGAAATTCTCCTAAAAAAAGTTGATGAATGCACTTTCATCTTATTGATGATTGGTTCATCCGTCATCAAAAAGTTTTCATGAATTTATACATAATATGCAAGAAAAGTACATCTTATTGATGAATTACAGTTGATGAACGCCATTCATCAATATGATGACGGCTTTTTTCAGTGAATGTTTCAAATTCAAATGTAACTTTTAAGAAATATGCCAATATTAGCAGGTTCACAGTTGGAAACTTCTGTTTTTCGTGTTGGCGGAACTTGTAAAATGTGAACACCACTGTGAACCCACCTTAGTTCTTAATGACATTTCTGATTCTTGATGACACCCTGCACACAAAAGCTGTTTGACAGCACTGCGATTGGAAATTTCGGTTTTTAAAGGTCGCCTAAAGTGTACCTACCACAAAAAAAAAAAACTGTTTGTCGTTTTATTTTATGACCTTACAATCAAGTGGGAGAGTTGATCAAAAGCTTTTCAAAAAAGCTGCATAAATGCAAATCCTCTCAACAGCCATATCGATAAAATCTTTTGCAAATCCTTCGTCGATTTGAGAGGCTGAGAGGCTTACACTATTACAAGTAAACTTCACTGCATAAGCAACGCTTACTTTTTCGTAGTTATGTATTTCCAAAGAAGCGACCAAATGACCCTCAGGTTGAGTTTTATTACGATTGTCATCAGTTATTGTAGTGGTACCTTTTTCAGGTGTAGGAAAATACCCGCCCATATTAATTGGAGCATCAGAATCTGTTCCGCCGACTCATTCTAATATTTCCAACAATCCAATATGGAGACAATCAAACAGGATTTAAGCAAATTCTGTTCGCTTGGCTGCTGAACGTTCCTTCTCACATAACAAAAATATGAAATTAAAGCATTTGCAAATTATTCTGTCTTAAGATTTCACCGTTATAAATTCAAAATATTTTAAGGTAACGTTTTTAACAATTTAAGTTCCGTGCTAGGCCCTTTGATCGATCAAAAGACCTCTTTTTAATAAAATTATCTAAACCCGGTGACGTTTGTGCATTCATTTTATTTATTTAGTTAGGTACTGGTCTATTTTGATTTTCTAGTGCTCACTAGAATCAATACGCTTGATTGCTAGACCACTTGTGAAATTATCGGATTACACAGTAAACCAACAACCACACATTCGAAAGAACGTCCAGATTCAAAGCCAATACAAACACAAAGTGCACATTCATTTTGTAGGTAAATGTAATTCATTACATTAAACAGGAGTTCGAACTTAAAATGAACGCGAACTCCGCCGCGCCATCAGTCGCTGTAGAAAAAAAAAGGAAAAAAAAGACCACACCATATTTTGCTGGCCAGGCACCTCGTACTGCAAAAGTTTACCCAACCATTTCTGTGATTATCATCAAATATGCAACAACTCGAAGTTTGCTCACTTCACATTTCACGAAATAACAAAAAAAAACAGAGAAAAAAAATAACAGAAAGAACGAATGAAAATGCTTTTAAAGTAGTACAAACTGCCCTCCTCTAATCAATTTGTATCAGGACCGAAGCTTCGACCTCAACTCAAATCCACCTCCGATTTTCAATTTCACTTGAAAATGTCACTCAATCCAATTTCAACAATGACATCAGAGACGGACGTCCGACGGATAGCAATTTGAAAAAATTGTGGCATTCGGCACGGGCACGGGCAAAAGGCTACACAGCATATCCTTAATTGAAGTAAACATACCGATCGTATGATGTCATTCGGAATTACGGCTCACCTTTTTTATTTCAAAAGCTCTTTTTTTCCATTTCAATTCTTTTGATTTTTTCCTGTATGGATTCTTGCAATCATAAATTGACCGCAGAATTTATTTACTTTTCAGAGAGTGAAAGAAAATTGGTTCAGTGATCGAAAAGGGAAGCGGTATGAGTGAATTTTTATTTGATTCCATCCGCAACCAAAATCCACACACTAGTCACGAGCACCACACACAAGTCATTTTCCCATCTATCAAGGATTTAAATTTTAAATTATTTCCCCTTTAATATCGGTCGGTCGCAAATATGCAGACAAATGGAGCACATGTGAATCAAAGAGAGGAAGCGGAAACGCATACGACCAGAACAAAAGACGACCAGAAAAGGTAGAATTCAGCAGTTATTATCCTCAAATTGGTAGCGGAAGACGTTCATTTCGAAAGGAAATTGAATTGTCGTGAATCTTTTTGAACTCACTTTTGCTCAAAAATATGTTACAAATTACCGTTAACCAATCGGGAATATGGTCAGTATCCGACCAATTTTGAATTTGACTTTGTATTTGGGCTAATGCTTCAGAGGCTTTGTACCTCTCTTCGAGTTTGATTTAAAAACCACAATTATTTGAAAACCTACCCCATCTCCACTCCTTTTCCACATTCTCAAATAAATAATTGAATTGGTGTAAGCCACCTCCTATCCTCATTCATAATTTTCTTAAAAATCAACAAATCCCTCAACAACAGTCATTCGAATCGTAGCATAATTAAATAAATCGACCTTTAAGTCATTAAATACTTTTGATCAGATTTGAGCACATCAAAGTCATGATTTCAATAAACTAGTGAAAACATAAAGGCCACAGAGAGCTCAAACAAACATTCGAAAATACCACATCCGCACACAAGCAAATTATTATTCTTTCTTGAATATTGCTCCATTAAGCGATAAGAAGGACAAAGAACAAGACGATGACGTAGACAAAAATACCAAAACGAGAAATTCAAATCTTGTGGTTGCACATTTGTGCGCATTCATATTGAAATGTCGATAAGTTGGTTTCTCACAACATAGCACGAACGCTTGCTACCACAGCCGCAATAACCGCACCCGCACCGCCAGGAACGATGAACGACACAAAGCCAAAAGGGTTCGATTCGTTTTCTTTTCATCTTCAAACACGAATCATTACAAGAATGAGACTTATCTATGTTTTTATGCACCTCCTTCACTTAAAACCTAACTCCTGCTCCACACATGCAGTCTCCTATATGAATATCTGTGATGCTTGATGCACGTACCTATGAGAGGACGTTCAATAAATCTATGCGGCGGATGATGAACATTTGTTTTCTACGACTAGACTACCAACACGAGTCGATTTTTTGTTTGTGGTGAAACGGGAGTTGTGAATTTCGAAATGGAGCTGCAGCAGGGTATTACAACTCACTTAGAAAAATGGAGGAAGCCATCTTCCTCAAAGGATGAATCGCACACTTTTATAAAACGTTCACACCCACAAATAGATTCCGTTCGATTGAATTGAAAATCGATTTTTACAATGTTCACAAGCGAGTTTTACACGAATCTTTTTGGAGAACGAGTTTGTGCTAAGTTTCCTTTTGCATTCTTCTTCGCCATTAGCCGATAAATCGAAAAAAATGTTCATACATCGTTTACAACACCAGAAATGCGATTTTTTCGTTGCTATACTACATTAAAATACGTATAAGGATTCGGAACTTGAGATATCAGCTTCTAGAATATGATAAGCTCTTCTTATTTACTAGCTATTCTTTGTTTTTGTTTTTGAAGTAAGACGAAAAGTTTTCTTGCCAAAAACGGAACACTTCTGGCCACTGTTAGACAAAGACATAACATATAGGAACACCACTTGCTACATGCAAATTCTTCTCAAACAATATGTTCTTGAATCAACAAATGCTAGATGGTTACAGGGTACCACCTGCCTAGCAACCAAACAAATATGGCCAAGCATAGACCTGAAATGGTCAAAAGGCTTGATTTCCCTGAGCAGACAAAGTACAAGCTCCACAATTGGAGTCATAACAGGACATTGCCTCATAGGTTGACATGCTTTGAGGCTAGGGGTCTACACAAACGATTTCTGTAGAAGCTGCCTGGACGAGTAGGAAGAGGAAACAGTCCAACACCTTCTGTGTATGTACACGTCCGGCGCTCTCCAATAGAAGGAATAACTATGTCGGCAATCCCTTCTTCTGAACTGGCAACGATCGTACAAAATGGTTGTTATCAACTTTTTAATAACAAAAAAGGAGAATGTGCTCTCATCTTTGATCTTGACTTGTTTCGCTGTTCGAATTCGTTTTGTCTTAGGTTCTTCTTCATTATATGCAACGAATTCAGTTCATATCGAGAATCGAACTACCTCATTACATTTCATTTTTATTCTTCATTTTCATTTGAAATTGTTACTTTCGGCAGAGAACAAGTCCAAGACCAAAGGTAAGATAAAAAAATAAGTTAATTTATATTGTAACTTTTATTCATAAAATAAAATCAGTTTCTCAAAGCTGGCACGGAAATAAAAATTAACAAGAGTTTGAGCGAGGCGGCGGCGAGGCTCCGTAGAACCCTGGCCCTTAATCCCACGGTCCCGGGGTATATAAAACACCCTGATGGTTCATTGGTCGAACTCAAGCCTAGAAACGCTTGAACTCTTCATGGAAACCCATTTCCCCGGTTGTAAAAACCTAGAAAGTTCTGATCACTTGCAATCGAACACGCTGGATTTTACTCATACAGAATCAAATTTAGAACTAAAACAGGTTATCACTGAGCAGAAAATTATCTGGGCAATAAACTCGTTCAAACCCTACAAATCAGCGGGACCAGACGAGATTTTCCCAGCTCTTCTTCAAAATGCTCTCAAAGTAACAACTCCGTGGCTTAGGGTAATCTTCATAAGTTGTATCAAACTTAGATACGTCCCTGATAGCTGGAAAAAGGTCAAGGTAGTCTTCATCCAAAAAGCAGGGAAACCGACTCACTCGACCGCCCAGGATTATAGACCAATAAGTCTCTCCTCGTTTCTCCTTAAGACACTGGAGAGGATAATTGATCTACATGTTAGAGAACTTCTCAACGAAAACAATTTGTGCAACTACCAACACGCTTACCTTAAAGGTAAATCAGTGGAGACTGCTCTGCATGAAGTGGTTTCACATATTGAGAAAAGTCTTGAACATAAAGAATATACCCTGGCAGCATTTCTTGATATCGAGGGTGCGTTCAACAACGTTAAAACGGAATCAATCAAAACTGCCTTAGTTGAAGTTGGAGTTGAATCTGTCATTGTCGATTGGATCTTCACCATGTTAAATGGCAGAATTATCAACTCTCAAATAGGAGTTAGCACTATTGAGAAAACAGTTACTAGAGGCACACCACAGGGAGGAGTCATCTCACCCCTGCTCTCGATCCTCGTAGTCAACAAAATTCTCACAAAGTTAAAAAATCAGGGCATTAAAATCGTGGCATATGCAGATGACATAGTGGTTTTAGTATCAGGCAAGTTTCTTACCATCATCGAAAACATTATGGAAAACGCATTAAAGGATTTATCTTCCTGGGCAACTAAGAACGGTCTCGCGGTCAACCCCACCAAGACGGAGTTAGTTTTGTTCACGAAGAAACGGAAACTGGAGGGCTTCAACCCTCCCAAACTAAATGGTATTCCTCTAAAACTTTCTAAGGAAGCTAAATTTCTAGGAGTAATCCTTGACTCCAAGCGTAATACTGAGGAAAGAATGAAAAAAGCACTATGCGCATTCTACACATGCAAAAGAACCTTCGGTACACGTTGGGGCATGCGACCGCAAGTCATCCAATGGATGTACACAGCGATTGTCAGACCCATTCTTACCTATGGCTCTATTGTATGGTGGAAAGCGGTGGAAAAATCAAGCTATCTCAAGAACCTGAATAAGGTACAGAGACTAGCCTGTATAGGTATAACAGGGGCTCAAAGATCCACACCACAAGCTGGGTTGGAAATGATTTTGGACCTTCCGGCCCTGGATGAGTTCATAAGGTGCACGGCAGCCAAAACCGCAATTCGTT
The DNA here is from genome assembly GCA_943590905.1 of Sphaerophoria taeniata. Lineage (NCBI taxonomy): Eukaryota > Metazoa > Arthropoda > Insecta > Diptera > Syrphidae > Sphaerophoria > Sphaerophoria taeniata. The sequence continues at coordinate 45,637,293 of OX016540.1, read as the reverse complement.
TAAAAAAACTGAGTTTTTGGAGGCACAGCACTTATGGGCACGGATCGATCCTAAAGAGATATGACACGATTCCAGGACTGTTGGAGACAACCGATTACATTCCCCCTTTACTAGATTTCGATAGGAAATTTTCTATTTTCATACCAGAAAGACAGGGCTGGGACCCTAATTCACTTATAAGTAAACAGGGTATCCCTTTCTACACTGACGGTTCAAAAATGGAATCAGGAACAGGTGCTGGAGTGTTTTGCCAATCTCTCAACATCAGAGAATCGTATAAACTCCCAGCTGACTGTAGTGTCTTTCAGGCCGAGATCTTTGCCATTGAAAAAGCAGCTGAATTGGCACATCACGAAAAGCTAAGCTCTTCGGAGATAACTTTTTTCGTGGACAGCCAGGCCGCTATCAAAGCTTTAGCCAGTGAGACCATAAGATCAAAAGCAGTTATAAACTGTAAGAAGGAATTAAATAAAATCTGCCACACTAACCAGGTAAATCTCTGCTGGGTTCCTGGACATAGCAATATAGAAGGGAACGAAATAGTAGATGAACTAGCCAGGAAAGGGTCAGAAGCAGACGCAAGTAGTAGCGACCACTCAGTTAGGGGACCACTTGTCCCAATTGGGGTACTCAAGAGGAAGTTAGAGCTTAAATCAAAAGAGAAAACCAATAACTCTTGGAAATCCAGGGACGATTGCGTAATCTCGAGAAGTTTATGGCCTAGCACAAACGAAAAGGAAACTCGGTATATTCTATCGCTGAGTAAAAAGAACATTAAGATCTTGATAGGTGTACTAACGGGTCAGTGTGCCATTGGCACAATGGCCAACAAGATAGGGGCATTTGCACTCGATTTTTGTAGGAGCTGTCAGGATGAGGAGGAAATAGAAACCATTAAACACCTGCTCTGTGACTGTCCGAACCTCCAAACCAGCCGACTCCGTCATTTCGGAAACAGGTTTGTTGGAGAACTGGATGATCTAGCACAGGTCTCAATGGCAAACATGAGGAAATTTATAGATAGCACAGGCTGGTTCGTTAACGAGCCAGTCTACGTTAATCGACCTTGAGAAGCATCGATGCTAACTTTTATTTTTATAGGGGATCACAATGGACCAATAGGCCCCCGTGTACGCAACAGCTCACGCTGTACACACCCCTCATAACCTAACCTAACCTAACCTTGTCCTGATGCTAGAGAAGTGGTCGGCTAAAGAGAAAAGTAACAATGGTTTGTTTAAATTCATTACTCTCCCATGAGTAACTTCTTTAGGGGTATCACAATGGACTCTTGAGGTCTAAGTGAGTCAATAACATCTAGACAGTCACTCTGACCTAACCTCACCAAAGACGAAAAGTATGAAGCGCTAAATTATCTACCTTTGCTTTTTTGACCGTACTTTTGGCAACTTGGTGTTTTATAATGCAAATTTCGTTACGAACGCAGCGAAAGCTAGCAAACTGCGTTGCGAACGCAGCGAACGCTGGAAAATTTTGTTGCGAACGCTGCGTACGCATGAGAATTTGTTGTGAACGTATCCGATTTTGTTGCGAACGCAGTGTACGCATACGATTTTTTTGCAAACGCAGCAATCACATCCAAATTTTGTACGCATGCAAATTTTTTGCGAACGCTTCGTACCGTACGCATGCGGTTTTGTTGCGAACGCATCGCTCGCATGCCAATTTTGGTACAAACGCTGCATACGCATGCAATTTTGTTGCGAACGCTACTAATGCATGTGATTTTGTTGCGAACGCTGTGTACGCAGCAATCGCATGCAAATGCTACGTAAGCATGCGATATTGTTGCGAATGCAGCTTACGATTTTGTTGCTAATGCTGTGCATGCGATTTTCTTGAAAATACATGAACATTTTTTTACGAACGCTACGTACACATGCAAATTTTGTAGCGAACGCAGCTTAAGCATGCAAATTTTGTTGTAAATGCTATGCTATGCAAGTCTTGTTGCACTCCCTGCGAACACATATGCGTCCGGAGACTCCAGAAAATCGCTCTCTTTTAGAATTCATTCTATTAAATCAATGTTTAAAGCTACTTTCAATTCATTCGTACACCAGACTGGTGAGAAATATCTAAAGTCTAAGTAAAATATAACGATTTGAATGAATCACTGATAAAAATAAAGATATTTACATTGAAAGTAAAAAAAAAATTATCTGTTCGGGGACTGGTGCCGTTACCCTATCTACCAACTGACCGTATAGTAGTCGTGCATAGACCTCTGCTGTAAAAAATTCAAATTGTAAAGAATTAAAACAATCCAATCTAATTAAACAAGAAAAAATATGATTGCGACCCATGTTGTCCACACGACTAACTTCCCAGTGCGATATTTCCATCAGAGCGTTCCGTTGTAGTTGTACACGCACGTTGCGTTTAAAGTTAAATTCCATAATTTCATTTGAATAACAGTGGCGCTTATATTACTCCTGAATATTATAGTTTTCTACTAGTGAAAGCATTTTTCTAATCGGATTAGTATTTCCGAAGATTAATATTTATATGGCAACACAGCGTTTGATGGGTCAGCTAGTAATCAAATATAGTCTATGATGCTCCTGGATTTTGTTTTTTTTTTCACATAACTATAAGATTTTTTGCACTATTGTTGCAATTATTGCAGAAATTATCATAATATTCATTAAAATTAGGGTTGTCTTAGATTTTTAATTGCCATTAAAAAACCGCTGAGTGGATTTCGCTGAAAACCTAATCAGCTCTTAACAACACACTACCGCGTCGACTAAGAGACTAATTTCATGACAATAAAATGAGTGGTTCGCGAGATAATCGAGCCGAAAAAACGTAACGCACATACGCACATACCAACACACATACACACACACAGACATCATCATAAAAACGCTTGATTCGGATTCTAGTGACCTCGAAATATAGAGATATGCAAAAATTGGAGATTCACAAAATTGGGCCCCATTACAATAACTTCCTCTGGGAAGTTAAAAAACATTGTTTGACCCAAGGATTATAATATGCGAACATTTCATAATAATAAGTTAGCATTTTATATTCATCCTGAGTCGGACTTATAATCCCTTGTCCTCGTCCCTCCCTACCGCTGTTCTCTAAATTTAATTCTTTATCCGGTAAATAATTTTCGAAGCAGGTATAATGTTAGGAATTGCAGCAAAAGCAACTTTGTAATGAGTTGTACTTTGATAGCAAACTTAATTAAGGCACAAAAGTAATTATAACGTTTCCTTTTTGGGCACAGTATTCTTATTGAAGGCATTCTAAAAGTGTAATTTTTTTTAAATTTTTCTGTTTATTGTTTTTAACCTTTTGTTAGCAATTTCCATAATTTTTTTTGTTCTCATTCGTATTCTAATTATTCTGACTGCATCTGCCGTCGTTGTCGTCATCGTTGTTATGCCTCCTATACTACCTACTTCACGCTAACAATGCACTCTCATTTGTCTGAAATCCTTGAAAGCCCTCATTTGCCTCTTCTTGCTCAAGCTGCCTTTGTTGCTTGTCTGACCTGACCTACCTCTATTCTCAGCATCTTTTCTGTCCTCCACCACCACTGCTGTCGTTTTTGCTACTATAGTAGTATTTTACTCCTTTCGAGAGTCAAATGCTACTCTACTACCCTTAGACGAAATATACTCCCCAAACGTAGTGAACAAAGTCTATCTAATAAGTTGAAAACTAGATTATACATTTTGTAATGAAATAAATAAAATTCAACTGGTGGAATTACTATAAATAGAACTGTAAGAAAACCTTACCTTTTTAATAAACCTTCGTCGCATGACAAAATTCAACTTATTCAAATCTGACGTGATATTTTCTGTGCAGTTCCGTTGTTAAATTTATAATTAAGACACAACTAGGGGAACTTTTGAATATCAATTCGTCAGAAAAGTGGGAAAGTAGCGAAAAAGAATGATAGGCAAAAAAAATTGATTTGGAGCCGTTTTCTTCACTTATTTCAACTTGTGAACCTTTGCAGTTGACAAACTCAAGAGTTGAATTGTAAAGTCAAGCTGAGGATTGTTTTTCTTTACTTACGTAACTTTTAATTCAGAGTTTTGAATTTGAGAGTAGTATCCCCTGGGAAACTCGTAACAATTTGGAGTAGTTATGTTAAAAACATGTTTTTTTTTGTTAATGGGAACTTGATCATTTTTTGTTTTTTGTTTTCGGAGACGGTGAAAGCAGCTACACGATGAAATTCTGAATCAAGAAGAAAAAAAGGCGAATAGTGTCCTCCGGAAAAAAAAGTTCCCTTGGAGGTACCAGGTCAAAATAACGATACAGGAAACTACTTTTGTGTTCGAAGACCCTCCAATCAAAGGAATCTCTTGGGAAAGACTATAAACCCTTAAAAATAAAGATAGCGCATAGTCACTAGTCAGTTAGATTTCAAACTTTTTCTTTCCCTACTCTATTCATCAAAGGGCACGGTAGTGCCCAGCCAAGTTCAAGCACTACTCCCTTTTTACAGGATCGAACTCAAACACATTTTTAACCCTCCATAACTTGAACCCATGGAGTTAGAAGCTTTAAATTTGAATTACGTATTAACTTCATGGGCACAAAGGTCCTGTAAAAAAAAACAATTTTGTAGAACCACTACTTCCTGAGATATTGGCCAGTAAAAATTTCAAAAACCGTAATTGACTGTCTCACTGACTCACTGACTGACTGATCATCAAAATTATGAAGCACTTCTAACAATAGCAGAATTTTGAAATTTAGTATAATGGTAGGTTTTAAGCTGTATACAAAGGAAAAAATCGAAAATTTCAATTTTCTCATTCAGGGGGCGTGGTATCCGCCCACTTTCTAAAACTGGTCGTAGGATCTTGAAATTCGGAAGTCTAATAGGGTTTTGGTTGAATATAAGGAAAAATATAAGTAAAATATTTTAGTTTCATTTAGGGGCGTGGTTTCCGCCCACTATCTTAAAACGGTCGTAGGATGTTGAAATTTAGAATTCTTGTAAGGTTTTGGTTCAATAACATGAAAAAAATGAGAAAAAAATCTATTTCCATTTAGGGGCGTGGTATCCGCCCACTTTGTTAAAATGTTCGATAACGTTTAAATTTGAAATTCTGATAGGGTTGGCAAGTTTTCTTTTGAAGCGTGATTAATAACATTTTAAAACTTGAACAGTGAACTCTTAAATTTTCATCCAAACTATTTTCTATTTTCTTTTAATATTGTTGTATTATCTTCTATGATTTAAAATATTCAATACTAGCCGACCCTGCGAACTTCTTCTCGCCACCCTTCGATTAAAATAGAGAACTTCATATCCGAATTTTTTCAAGCTCTACAACTAACATTCTTCTTTCATTAAAGCATGAAATAAAATGCAAATTTCTTTGAAAAATTCAAAAACTTCTCTGTTTTGACTATTTCACGAAAATCAGAATTCCTTATCCACCTTATTTGCTGACTTTCCTGTAAGATTTTCTCAAAAAATTATTTTTATACAATGAAAATTTTATAAAAATCCATTGAGGATTGAGCGGATTAAGAGTCCAAACTGGACATACAAAGAATCCAATGCACCTTAAATTCAATGTTGAAGTTCTTCGTGCTCTCGCGAGTTTTCCGAGTTCCCAATAAAAAAATTTCAATTTTTCTATTTAAGAATCAATACACAATACGCAAATAGTGCCATTGGAAAACCCATTCCGAAATTTTCCAGTTTTCCATTTGAAAATCAATGCACCTGCAATAATATGCAATTTTCCCAATGAGTTTTCCGAGTTTTTCATCAAGAACTTTCTGTTTTTCCATTCGAAAACCCATTTTGAAACAAAAAATTCCAAGCAAAAAAAATTTAATTTCCGACCTTTGTTTGGTTTTTCCAGTTTTCCCACTCTTCCATGAGGTTTTTCCAATTTTTTTTTCACAGAAATCATCACTGAATGTAACAGTATCAACCATGAAAATTTCACAAATATCTGTTGGGCCATTTCGGAGTCTATAAGAGACATACAAACAAACACACATCCATTTTTATATATACATATAGAGATAACACTTTTACATGTAAGAACTTGGCGTTCTGTTAGATCTCATTACTTTTGGTGGCTAACTTTTTACACAGTGCTGTTCGCACATAAGAGAACTTGGCTCTTTTTTTACATTTTATGTTTTTGTTCTGATACTTTCAAAGCCCAAGTCTTCATAATTTTCTCTTCGCTTTATGATGATAACTTAAATATTTGTTTAATTAAAAAAAGTGTTTTACTAAATGCAGAAAACACACAAGATCTGACAGAAAATTGTAGGTATTTTTAATGGTCTAATAAAGTTTTTTGGCAGCTGAGAAAAACTAAACTTGTTAATTTGAGAATGACAGCCTCTAATGCAGACAACTTAAATCGAAATTAAGGGATAAAATCCTCAAGTTGAATAAAGACTCCTACTATCCGACAAGCACACAATTTGAATTTTATAACTCCCAAGAATTTATAAGAAAGTACAGTTTGCTAATAAACTTCAACCATATCATTTTTGAAACTTCAAAACGATCTGCAAAACCCATTATAAGTGATATTTTTTTCTGTAGGCGATTTATCGGGCTACGTTCCTATAGAAAAATATGTATACTAAATACTACCCAAATATAGAAAATGCTCCTCAAAATAATTCAAAAATACTCCCTATTACATTTTTGAAACGACAGCACTGTCCACCACATCTTCCTATTCCTATAATCCCCTCTCTTCATCTCCATTTTGTCTACCGAACGAATAACATGCACCAGAGGGAGAGAAAATGAGAGCGAGTGAGTACACTCAATTAATACGATTGTGATAAATGGCTGAATTAAAGTTATGGAATGACACACTAAATTGCTGCAGTAATTATAAATCAAATTGCATTAGCAGGAGCAAAAGGACAACAAACACTCATACGGACAAATACACACACACACGTGTAGATAGACAACAAAATGTTTATGTTGCTATTTGTACGGTAAATAACAAGCAATGTGACATCACAGTTCGTTTTTGCCAAGTTGTTAGAAGGATAAAGTGAAGAGAGTGGGATGACTATTATATTTGAATTTGTGTGCCTCATGATGAACTTTGTGTAGGAACAGCCAGAACTTGGTGGAGTACATTCAAAATTTGTTTGTTTAAACTCTGAAGGGTTGTTAAAGTTATAAATCCTTATTTTTGTTTGAATATATGCACACGCTTGGAACTCAGGGCTTCTTTCAGGTGAAGGTTATGTAAGAGATGATGAATGAATTCCTCTCAAATTATCCACATAAAGGGTCAAATTGAGGTTTAATTTTAAAACTGTAATTAAACTTACATACAAAACTAAGTTCTTTTTCCATGAATTGTGGGCTTTTAAGGGAGAACAAATATTCCCATTAATTATTATTTATGGAAAACAACACCGAGCCGTTCAAATGACTGCCTCTTCACTCAAATTTTTTGTTAGGCCTTAACCTTTTATTTATTTGGTTGCTTGAATGACATCGGCCTTCAGTGCTTCGATTTTTTCAGGATTGTTGAAGGTTTTTAACAAAAATAAGTCCAAAAGGAGTTCAAACAGAAGTTGCAATTTACGAATTGTGTTTCATTTCGGCCAAAAGTTTTTTTTTTCAAAAGAAGCACTCACTTTTGAAAAAAGTTGTTATCAAAAGCCACCATATCAAACAATATAAGAAAAAAATCAATTTTAATGGAAGCAAACGTTTTGAAGGGAGTTTGAGTATAAATCCTTCAAACTGTTTTGACATTGCCAAAGTAGTTTGTCAATGTTCGCCTTTTAGTACCGTATGAACAATCAGCCGACGGACGACCGTCAGATCCTATTAATAATATTTTCATCGCATGTGTTGTAAACTTCTCACTTCTGTTGCTACAAACTACAGATAAGGGTTTTCGAAATGCTGTGTAACTCCGTCATATATTTTCTACCCTTAGCTTCACAAAACGAATTAATTTAATTTTACATATATTTGACACTTTTAGAAAAAGGTTTATGAGATTTTTGACAGTCTCTGTCATAAGCAGCAAAAAAAAATGGTGCTCGCCCTTACAATTAATTTGAAAAAAAGACACAAATTTAGCCATTTCCTCGACCAACCTTATTTGACACTAGCCATCCACCGGGACGTTGTACCCGCTCTAAAGAAATTGTTAGTGGTAACTCAAAGCTTGGGTGTGCAGTTTTCCGTTAATTCACCCCCCCCCCATTCCATAAGTAGCCAGCTACTCGTTGCCCCATTACCCCGTATCGTCGGATTTATAATGTTGTTGTTTCGCCATGCATTCCATTCCAAATAGGGAAGCTCCTGGTATTGATGTTTTTGACCTTTAACATAGTAGGTACTGAGCCACTGACGATTTTTGACGTTCTGTGCAATGTTTGGGAAAACTATTTCTACTGATCGCTATGCTTTCTGTAATCTTACAGAAGTTTGCTGGCAATCTGTGATATATGGCCAAGATACTACATCAATTTGCATTCGTCCGTTTGCAATACCCATTAATTGTTTTGCAAAATTTGCTGTACACGCACGTTGGTTTTCAAAGTCAAACTCCATAAAGCTGATAATTTGAGACATAATATAATCGGATAATCAGATTAGAATTCCCGAAGATTATCATTTATATGGCAAAGCAGCGTTCTCTGGGTCAGCTAGGAATACAATATAGCCTATTTTTCTCCTGAATATTGGTGTTTTCAATAAGTGAAAGAATAATTTTTCTATAATCGGATTAGTATTTCTGAAGATTAACATATATATATGGCAAACCAACGTTTGGTGGATCAGCTCGTAACAAAATATAGCCTATGAGTATGAGATCAATGATGCTATCCTCAAGAATATTTTCTAAATACTACCTTCGGTAGCCCTCAAGCTCAGCTGCAATGGTCAGTAGTCACCCTTTGGCAACACTAATTAATACAACCCTGATTCTCAGCTAAATATTATAACATCCCTGCCCCACCACAGGAGAGACACTAAATTATGCACCATATTAAATCCTTGATTTCGCTCGGTTACATCGTGGACATGGTGTTTTCGTAACGGTGACTTAACATGCAATCGTCAGCAATCTGTTGCTGACTGTTTCACGCAGCAGGTCACAGCACACAATCGCCCTTGGATCAGCACTAAAGTAGATGATAATTTACCTCTGCAAGCGAATACAACATAACCAGAGAGAGACCAGGACATTTCACCATAACAAGTAGTCTGTTTTTTCCATACGAACAAACCATAGCCATAGTCGACAAACTGTATAATGACCCTCGGCCTGGTAATGAGTTCTGTCCATAAAGAGCTGGCTTTCAATGTAGCGTGAGTTTAAATTTTGTTTTGTTCTTCTTTAAACGTTTAATTTAATTTTAATACTGTCGTTTAGTACGTTATATGTCCGTCGCTGGCACCTGTACTGTGTGTACGTCCTTGGTGACATGATGATTTTTTTCTGCGAACAATTTCTGCTTTGTATTTGTTGTTGTTGGTTTGAGGTCAGAACATAAATGGCGGTAAAGGTCAACCACATACAGGATGCCAGAGCTCCATCTTTAAAATATAATGGAACACGATAGAATGAGCAGATTTGAATTAAAATATCACACCATGAGCAAGAAGGGCATTTGGGTTGTGTTGTGTGGGTGAGATTGGTCCTTGTAATGAGATTTAGGGCTGGAAGAGTGCATTATGTTGGCTGAGTATACAACAATGGAGGATATTCTTGCATTTTAATTATTCTCGGTATTTTGCGTAGAGCGATAATTAAGACAACAAATTGAGGCTTTGAAAATTTTGAAGTAGGTATGAGTAGTATTTTGACAACGACAGCTGTTTCCGACTCGAGAAAGTCAAGCTTTACAATGGATCTGAACGATAGCTGGTTTTGACCACAATCAGCCTTTTGCACACAAAATGTTATCAATCGGTTTATAGACAGCTGTCAGGCAGTTACTCTACTACAGAATCTTAAAAAATAGGATTACGAGTAATTCTTTTGAATCTCTACATATTTTGAAGAACAGAAAGATTTTTGATATATCGAAATTTCCTTATACTTAAACTTAAGTTTTTCTCCATCGTTGTGCAATATTTGATCAAAATCTCAGCAGTTTTTGTAAGCAACAAAATAGTGTCTGCTCTTTGAGTACAAAGGGAAAACCTAGAGTTGCAGAAATTTTGGGAGACTCGAGAATGAGCAAATTAATTGATGTTTCTTTAAAGTAGAACGAAACTTTGACGATTAACAGACGAGAAAAACGACCAAAATAACAAAAGAGCATAAGCTAAAGACAAAGAATAAAATGACCTTTAAACTGAAAAATTAAAAGTTCAAAAGACCAAACGACCAATATTCCAAAAAGACCCAAACCAAATAACCAATAAAACTTAATTTCTAAAGCATCAAGAAACAAAAAGCCAATAGATATTACCAAAAGACTAAAGACGAAAAATCTGAAAGATTTTGAGTTTTACTAAAAAAAGAAGCATTGAAAGTCAGGCAAACAATTAAATTGCTTCGTTCTCCATGATTCTCATCGTTTCGAGTCTCTTTGAACATCTGATTTAAGATATTTGGACTGAGTAGAAACAATACCTTCTTTCTATCGAACCTGTTGAAGTGTAGAAATTGGGTCGAATTGTTTGATTGATACTGATCAGCGACCCCAAAGGCATTCTGAAGCGATGAGAAGTGACCTTTAATGGTTTGCTCAATGATCAGCTTACAGAAGATATTATAGCTCCACCATTTCAAGACGACAATTTGATGCTGAAGCCATCAAATTTTGAGGAAGTCAATAAAGATTAAGGCAGCAGGTGCCGATGGCATACCAGACAACCTGATCAAACCTGAAGGACCATCAATCCACCAACGAATCTATGAAGATGTAGGCCACCTATGGAAATAGGAAGAAATGCAGGAAGACTCGAAAAGAGATACATAAGAAAGGAGACCTCACAGAAGCCATTAGAGGATGAGGCATCCCAAACCGAAAACGTTAGAAACAAAAGTTCGAAGAAGTGCAATTCTTAAAATTCTTTGGGTCAGTAACAGCAACCGATCATAAATGAAAGAAGAAATGTGTGTGGGTATCTGAGCGGAGTCTTTCAAGTCTCCTTAAATCCATTTTACCAGTACCTACTCATTTGCAAATTCGAGACCTGGTTGTTTAGTCTGAACTCTTAGGTGCGTTCGAGAATAATATCTTACTGTTCCATTTGTGAAATAGGACTATTCCAGAGGCGAAATAATCATGAGCTACATCAAATCGTCCGCGAAGCAGAAATAATAACAACAAAAATTTGGTTGCATCCGGTGGGCCATAAACTAACAGCCAAATTAATAAACACAGACTAGCAAAGGACTAAGAGTTAGTCTGCGAACTAATGGAAAATGCTATTAATAAAATAAAATTTCTCTTAAGTGACGTTTACTAATTTAGTCCACCTTGTAGCCTGGATTAGCAAAGGACTAAGCAAGAAATGTGTCAATCGTGAAGGAAAAAAAGGAAAATGTCTGTGTGGAAATATGTACATATTGTCAAAACTGATATAACTTCAATTATAAAATATTGAAATAAAAAAATCAAAAATTTGTTCTACATAACGTTTGGTCTACGTATATGTATGTCTCTAAGAATAGCAATAAGATGGCAGAGAGAATGGCACTATATTTCAGGGCATAATGTTCTTTTCTTGTTAACATCTTTCGATTGGGTGAGGGGTTGGAATTCGAAAAGGCAATGACAATGAGAATATGTACACATGTACAATTAAGGCAACAATTTAATAATTCAATTCCACTTTATTGATTGCTTAAAAGTTAGTCTCAAATTTAAACACTTGGGGCAGCTGCAGTTGCCGCTTGTTTCCTTGATGCGGTCGTTCTTGAGGGGTCCCATGAATATCAATTTGTCGGCGGCACATTGGAACAACATAACGAAGTCATAGTTTACTTCGCCATAACGAGTTTCCCTCATGGGCGTGATGCTTTAATCCGTCAAATCGTATTCAAGTGTTATTACAACGCGTCCTATTTGCACAGACGACGATGATAGAAATTTGAAAATAAAACATTTTTGTTTTTAATTTTCAAATTGGTTGTCAAATATCAACAAAAATGAAAATTCCCAAAGGGGAAATTTTGGTTAACGTCACTTTACTATTCTGGGATCAAATTATTTTTATTAATGAGAAATTTTAGGCCATGGACTAACGCTTAGTCTATGGACCAGTTAGGCTGTGGATTAAGAGTGGACTAGGCGGTTTTTATTAATACAGCTGTAAGTTTTTAATGAAATAGTCATTGCAAATAATAAACGTCCAACTCCACAATCGCGGTACAATTCATTGTAGAAATGCAGACAGCAGATCAAATTTGCGTTAAGAACAAAGAAGGCTGACGAACTTATTGAAGGATGCCCCGACCGGATCACGGTTGTAGTGCAGGTGAAGGCAAAAACTTAATTGCAAAGCCAACCATAATTGCGATAATGAAACACCATTTGATAATTTTTTGTTCATTAGATTATTTGGTTCACAAGAATAGAAAAGAAAACTTGTTACTAAAGTACTTCTTGTTGTAAGGAAATACCAAAGAGGATTTTCCCCTCTTGCAATTTTTTTTAAATTCTCGTTTTCAAGAAAGTTCATTGTGAAGAGAAGTGAGTAATCTCGAATTTAATATTTGCAACCAGAAATTCATTGCAATCCTTTCTACTCTTCATTATCTTCAACCACTTCTTTTATGTTGAATTTTAATTCGTCCAGTCTTAAATTTTCTACAAAACTTCAATGCGGGCAGAACCTATTTGTAGCAAATTTTGATATAAATGTTAAATGTAGGTACCTACTTTCAAAAATATAGAAACAAACTGAATAGAAATCAACTTTTATTTAGTGATGACCGGATCCTTCTACGATTGAATTAAGTACAGGACCGACTTGGTCCAAGTTGGGCAGTTTTTTTTTTGTATGCTCATCTTCATTTCATGTCCATTCCAATATCATGGAATCTGATTTTGACACCCAAAGAAAAAGCAACAGTTTCTAGTTCTATTCAAACTATAAATCAAACTTCAACAGACACACACCATAGAACCAAAACATTGAGAATCCTAGACTTCTAAGTTGTCCAACTCTAGGACCAGCAAATATACACATTCCTTTTGAAATGAGATATTCTATGAAAGGACAAAAGGATATCTGTTCTATCTCTTCATTCATTGCTTTTAAGTACAGTGTTCCCGATGGAATATGACATATCATTCATATCCGATCCGAATCCGAATCCTGATCCGGCATTTGATATCACATCGTCACATGGTGGCGAAGAATTACGTTTTGTTTTTTTGTTTCAACTGTTTGCAAATCAGATTCAAGGGACTCATGGCCTTCGGGTATATAGTTTAAGGAGCAGGGAATTGTTGAGTGGAAGAGGATGATTTAACAGCATCTGAGAGCTGAGATAAGGAATTGTAACTAATTTCCAATGATGAACAAATAAGCAAATGACTGAAAGTTTGTATGAAACGGTTTCTAAAGTTGAAATATCTCACGTAATTGACTTTGAATCTTGCAATTTGATAGCCCTTACAGCTATAAACATCAATATTCAGTATCCTCCTCATGAAAAGGAGTGATATTTTTTTCAAATACACTCCACCTCTCTTTAAAATTGTGTGCGTTTTGCTTTTCCAGGTATTTCCATGACCGAAATTTCCCTCAAACGATTCGCATATCAATTTATAATCCAATTAAGCTCGAGCTATGTCATTACCTTCTCCGTTGGCATCGTCATCATCACAGCCCATATCCCACCACCATCGCACCATTGCTATTGTCGGCAATGGAAATTAAATATTCCACCTAAGAGAAGAAACCAAACCCCCCACCACTCCTCACTCTCCAATTTCATTCGATTGAAAATTCTCAAAGTCACTTGGAAAACATTTCAAAAATGAATACCTTATGCGGGTGTTAAATTTGCGTAAAAGATTTGTTTGCCAGCGAATTTCACAAGCAATTTATTTCCTGCCACTTGGCTCTTTCTCTGTGTTAATAAAACTCCCAGCCACACCCAGTAGCAGCGCCAGCGTCCCCGTAGCAGCCAGTCAGTCAGCCAGCAATGCCAGTCCTAACCCATTTATCCATTTTCAACAAGATCCGATTTCTTCTTCTCTTCATGTACCAATGCAAAGACGATTTGCTGGCGGCGGCTGTGGCATGCGGAGCGGTCTTTTTGGCTTAACGTTTTCGTTGTCATCTAGATGTTGAGTATAAGTCTCTAAGCACTGCCAAAAGGATATCGAAACCACCACACCACCAAGCCTGATTTCGTTTCTATACCATCGGTTTCATCGCCAACCTGAAAATCGACGTTATTTTTCTTCAAAGAACAAGACTTAGCATTTAGATGTATCACAACTGGCATCATCATCATCATCACTTCTTCACTAATGTCCTGTCTTAGCATTCTACAAGGATAAATATACGACACGCAGTTATAGTACACCGACATTGATCCAAGGATTTTTGTCTGTGTGCTCGCGTCGCTCGTCGACGTCTTCAGGCCCGTGCGTTTGTTATAATCTTTCTCTGGAACTAATGCGTATACGTGAGCATTACCAAAGCTAACCAATTCTAATGCCTTGGCATTAACGGTGCAAATAATTTTATTGATGGGGTGTTATGATGTTCATTTACGAAATTCAACACAGTTAGGTATCTCGTTGTCTGTTTCGTTTCGTTTCGTTTCCTCTTTGCTGGTTTCTTGATTTCTTTTCTTCTTCTAAGAATATCCATATCGAAGTTTGTTTGTAACGTGACTTTTACGTGGATTAAAGATGAGGAGCAAAAATATTAATTTCCACAAAAATTTGAGAATAGAGAAAAATTACGTTCTTTTTTGTGACTAACGTAAACATGTACATTTGTCATTTATGATTTTAATAAAGCTTAATGGTGACATTCTTTTCTTTTGGGAGGAGGCTGTGTGTGTTATTGATGGAGGTTTTCATCATGGAAGAAATATAAACGACCTAAAGAATTAATAGCCGTAAAGTATTGAACGTGAGGAGATTTCGTAGACGCACAAGTGGCTACTGAGAAATGATCCCGTTTCATACCTATTTATGTTTTGTGTCATTAATATTCGGTTGGCTATCAAAAATAAAAAGTAAAACTCAGCCGCCAGGCAAACCTCTCACTCAATAAAGCCACATTTGGTATAGTGTTGTGTCTCGTGTGGAATGGGTTATGGAATTTAAACGAAAAGATCAAACAATCACCAGATGTACAAACCATTAAGTACGAAAGTCATAACTTAGCTGTTTTCGATATACGTAGGTGTCGCAGACCACCAACAGAGTGAAGAAGTGAAGATAGCAATATCAAAACTTAAGTCCAATAAAATCGATGGAGCAAAAGAGGATCATTTGTTTCAGAGAATGCCCATCTGCAAGACATAGTCGGAGGAAATCAATTCCCATGAATGGAACCTCAGTATCGTGTGTCCGATCCAAAAAATTATATAGTCTAAAGCACCAACTACAGAAGCATTAAGTTTCATACAACACGCCGGCAAGTTCTTTTCTGCAGGACTTTGGATTGAGAAGAAAGGTCCTCTCTCTTCTCTTTAACTTAACGTTCATAAATGTTGGAGATCGAAAATACTTTGAATTATATTACTTGAACGTTAAGTGAAAAATTGATCGAATCATGTTGGAAAATAATTCTAATTGAAATTGTCGAGCAAAATTAGTATAAAAAGGAGAATCTGTGCTTCTGGAGTTAAGAATCGTTTGGACTGTGAAAGAAGCGAGCCAGGATTGGCACAAGTCTACTAATCCTAACTATCATAGATACATATAAATGGTGAATGGAGACGAAGATTAAATTTTGAGAACTATATGGCCTGTACAGCAACAATGACACAGACTTAGCAAAAATGTTGAGGTTAAACGACTTAGTTAGGATCTAATTGAAAATAATGCCCAAGTCCCTGAAGTCTTCAAACCCAACCAGAAAGGACGTCGCTTGCAGAAGCCGCAACCCGGTTTGTAAAATACTTTAACCTTCAATTTGGCATGTGAAACTAGAGACAGCCAACTAGGGACCGAGCTAGCTGGAAGTGTTTGTTGGACGACGCCCTGGTTTGACATGAGTTGTAACATGTGCCTATAGGTTTTGCTCGCTGTATCCCCAAGTTTCCATCTGAAGAAAAACCATTAAGTTCACACACACAGAGAAATTTGTAGTGAAATTTACTAAAAACGGTAGTGAAATTCACTAAAAATGTAGTGATTTTTCAACCTACTACAGCTGAAATGAAATTCACTACACCTGTAGCATTTCAATTGATACTACAGATGTAGTAAATTTCATTACATGAAATTAGTGAAATCTATTGCCAATGTAGTGAAATTCACTACAGATTTTTTAAATATGGTTGTAAAATCTACTGCTGATGTAGTGTAATTCACTGCATCAGTAGTAAAATGTATTACACAATGCAGTGAAATTTACTGCAATTGGAGTTAAATCCTCTACAGCTGTAGTGAAATAAATTTCACGCCACAGTGAAAAGCAACACAGTTGTATTGAAATCCACTACAGTGGTAGTGAAATCCACTATAACGGTAGTGAAATCCACTACAGTGGTAGAGAAATCCACTACTGCGGTTGTACTTCGGTTGTAGTAAAATCCACTTCAAATTCAATACAATTACTGCAACTAAAAGTGAAATCTTCTACATATATATTAGGGTGTTCGTCAATTTTGACCCCAAATAACGAACACTTCAATATATTGTAGATTTCAGTTTTTGATGCAATAATTTGTATTGCATTTTTGAAGCAGATTTTGCTATAGTATCAGCAGACTCCAAAGTTTTTAGATCACTTTTTGCTTCATCTGCAAAAGATTTTAAATTTTTATCATTAGAATTCATTTTTAATTAATAATCTAGATTTTATATGAATGTCTCGGTTTAAAAAAAAGTAATATACTTACAGAAATTCAAATAAAATTCTGAAATAAAATCCAACTCTGAAATAATAAACGAAAAGCATGTACATTTATAATCTTCTTTTTTATTTCCTAGGAATTAATATTCAAATATTTTTAAATTTAAGTGCCAATCTACCATCAGAGAGATTGTGTGGCAAAGCAGATTGTGTTTTCTGAAAATGTTTGGATGCCATCAAGCCCTAGAGCTTGAAGGTCTTTGAAATATGTTTTGTCAGATATACATAAATTTTTACTTTTAAAAACTTTCAAAATGTGCTTCCTTTTTTATAAAGATCTTACCTTCAAAGATCTCCATTGAGTTAACCTTGCCTTAAACTTTATTCGCAATCCCATGAATTCTCCAGGAATTAAACGGTCTATGTCAGAAACTGTTATGTGTTCCAGGCAATATAAATCGATGTTTCTTTCTAAACAATCATTATATAGAATAATATAAAGAAAATGTAGAACATATAATATGTACCTATTATAATTAACCGTAAAACAATTCACAGAGCTCTGGAAGCTCACACATTATCAATAGATCGGCAACAACTGTCTCATTTTGGACTTTTTCTTTCTTTTTTTTTTCTTTTGTATATCTTTGTATTTCTTTTGTTTAAATTGTTATCTTTTATGTTTTATTTTATAGTTTTCGATTGAAAAATTGAATGGCGTCGCAGCACAGAACACACTTACACACTTCTAGAGATTACTACAAAATGGCTTCCATTTCCAAGTATACAGTGAGAATCGGAAAAAGCATTTTCTTTAAGAAAGGCGGAAAAAATTCACTACATTTGCAGTAAAATTCACTACACGACGTAGTAGATTTCACCATACTGATTGTGAATTTTATTGTATGTATGGTGAATTTAACTGCATTTGTAGTAATTTCCCAAGAATTTTCTTTAAAAAATGTGGACAAAAATTCACTACATTGGCAGTAAAATTCACTGCTTGAAGTAGTAGATATCACTATACTGATAGTGAATTTCATTGTATGCATAATGAATTTAACTGCATTTGTAGTGATTTTCACAAGCGTATTCTGAAACGAAATATGGTGAATGATTACTACCATTGGCAGTGAATTTAACCAATGATCGTTGTAAATTTCATTACATCTATAGTCAATTTCACTGCACTGATAGTGAATTTTATGTTTTAATGTAGTAAATTTTATTGTTTTGTGTAGTGAATTTTATTACATTCAATGTAGTTAATATCACTACAGGTGCAATGATTTTCATTAAATATTTTTTTTTATCTGTAGTGATATTTACTACAAGTACTACACTTTCATGGTTTTTGTAGTGACTTTTACTATTTTTCAGTTAAGTAAAAATCACCACACGTTTTAAGGAATTTTACTACAGAAATTTCTCTAAGTGCAGTTATAACGTCCACAAATTCTTTATTATAGTCCAAGAGCTGGCTGCAAAAATAGTGGCCGATCAGTTAACAGAATGAAATGTTTTTTTAAAAGTTAGTATACTTATATCTAGAATGACAAATATCATTGTGTGCCTTGGCGGAACTTGTGCATAAGTTTTATATGTGTTGTCATAATAATCATCATCATCAGCATTATTAGCTGCGTTTTATTATCACAATGATCCAGATCAGATCATTGATTTATATGTGAAACAACAAAAAATCGAAATCCTACTTTTTACTTGGATCAATTTTTGTGATCCAAATATTAGTTCTTCTTCCGCACACAAGTTGAAATGTTGGCGTATATTTTCAATAAAAACGGTGCTGCCACTTTCACACATTTATTATCCGGGAATGAGATATTTTTCAATTACATAGCAAAATGATTTTTCATTTAAAAAACAACAGAATAATCGTTCAACAAAATTGTCGTAGGGCAACTCCGATGTAATTGACAGAATGAATAAATTTCAAACTGCTACCAAACGTGACGTAATAAGTGAATTGTGATCCAAAGCTGTTTTATTATCATGATCTGATCCAGATCAGATCATGGTGATAATAAAACGCGGCTATTATCATTATCGTCATTATCGTAATTATAATCGTCATTATTATAATCGTCATTATCATGATCAATTTCAATGTCTTCAATTAAAAGCGGTGTTGGAAGCCGAAGATTTGGCCGAATGTTGTTTTTTCGGCCGAATTTGACCGAAGCCGAAGCTGAAGCCGAAAGTTCGGTCGGACACTAGTGCCATGTATTTGTAACAGGCATAGGCGTGGCACACATATTTTTTTTATAAAGAAATGATTAAACTTTAATTTGGTACTAGTTTGAAGTTGTTACACGATAGGTACACAAATAAATAAAAAAAAAATGTGCACGACTCGGTCATGCGAACTTGCTCCTGTATTCCAAATACTCATACAAAAAATTTAATTCGTAAATAAAAATTCAAATTGAAATATCTACCTCAAAAAAAGATTCAATCTGAAAAAAAAAATTATGTCATACGATTTCTTAAGAAATTGTTGATTTTTAAATTTTTTTTAAAAAAAATCGTCCGAGCGTTTTTTTTTAAATTAATTTTTTATATATAAAATTTTTCGAAAATGTCTAAAAATTAATTTCGGTATGCAGTATTCAAGAATGTGAAACTATACATTTTATAAGTAAATTTCAATTTTTAATTTTGATCCGTTTTTGAGATACAGAATTAAAAAAAAAAGTTTAAGTATATTTTTAAAAAATCCAAACATTTTTTTGACATTTTTTTTAATACAAAATATTATTTGAGCAATATAAACGTACTTTCAGAAAAAAATTACCCTGATCTAAAAGTCCGATCGAGAAAATCTGATAACAAAAAAAAAACGGTTCTATGGGCTGTACCGTTTTGGAGCAATACAAACTTTTTTTTCTTCATAAAATACATCAGAGATTTAAACAAAAATTTTCGAAGAAGTTTAAAAAAATCTTAGGAGCCGTTTTTGAGAAAATTGAAACTTTTGGTTTTTGGCCAAAAAATCGTATGGTGGCTACCCTAAATTTTGATCTTAAAAAAAAAATCAAAATAACGACACATGCGAATTCGCTCAAACCCTAAATTTTCAAGTTTTAAGTCAATCGGACCAGAGGTTAAGGCTGTAGATGCGTTTACAGACAGTTAGACAGACAGACAGACAGACGGACGGAATCGCCGGACCCACTTTTTTCGACTTCTCTATCATCGTAATATCATATCTCATCATTACCTCAATTTTTTTTTTACGAATTCAATACTTGCCATATATTCTATAAGTCGCAAGTAAAATTTTTTTAAATATGGTGTGCCAAGGCATGGGAACAGGATTTAATGAGGCACACAAAAAAAAATTTATTTTACTTTTTAAAAACTAACTTTTGAAAATAATTTGAAAGTGTTACTCCATTGGTACAGTTATTGTTCGAAAAAGCTCCAGAGACAACACATATAAAACTTATGCACAAGTTCCGCCCAGGCACACAATGATATTTGTCATTCTAGATATAAGTATACTAACTTTTAAAAAACATTTCATTCTGTTAACTGATCGGCCAGTATTTTTGCAGCCAGCTCTCGCTCTATTATTCTCCTAAAGTTATAATTCTCAAATACACGGTATATCTGGTACCGGGCTTACACTTCCCTGGTATTGCGTAATACCTTCTTGTTCGTTAACCCTGGTGAAACAGCATGATTTAGGCCCCTGGTAGCAGTATAATAGAAGGCAAAAGCTCTGGTCGATCTGCAGGTACTAGTACGGCCCCCGATGGAACTCGAAGTACTGAAACAGGCACGGCAGACAAATGCTCTGGTCGATCTGCAGATACGCGGCTCAGCAGGATATATAATCGCCCCTTATAGCACAACGTATACAGACTATTATTGAAACACCTTACTAGGTGAAGCTTAGTACAGGCTGCCTTACGCTTTTTCGGGTGTTGACTGAGTGTGAATTGTATTTCGCAAACAGTAAAATTGTGCAAATTTAGGAATTTTCTACTCCTAGCAAGTCAAAAAGTATCAGCTGAGATGTTTGAAAAAACCAGCAATTTCAACTTGAATCCTTGATGTTCGCTCTAAAACAATTCGTTGTAATGTGCATGTTTTGTGCATTCACATTACGAAAATGCTCGTAAACCGATTGTTCAAACTTTAGCTACCCTATAATACCATAATAAAATGGTCACACCTCGTTTGCAACTAAACAATAATCTTACTGACCTTTACCGCAGGTAAATATACGTGCTTTCCAATCGTGGATTGTATTCCAAATGAACAATACCCCTCCCTTGTTAAAAGTTTTCACAAATAAAAAAAAAAAAAAAAATTTAAGCTCACCAGCTAATCGTTCTTGAATTCCTCAAGGACATTCGGCAAGAACACAAACTTTTCGACCCACTCGTGCCGATTATATCAACCAGCTGAAACAAAACAAAACAAAAAGTAAACTTTTGCTACAAACCACGACTTCAAACAAAATAAAATGAAAAAAATAAAAAAAATAAAAGAGAAAATCTTAATAGAACAAAAGAACAATCTATACGCCCTCTCCGATTGTGTGTTCGATATGGTTGGTATTTTGTCCTTAAGCCTAATGGCTTCTATTTTCAACGACACCCCCTCAGGGTCAATCAAGTAAGTGCCATTGAGAAAAAGAGGCGAGAAACTTCGTTTTTGGGCGATTCTAGAACGGTGGACAGGGACACGGAACACGGATATCCTGGAAAAGTTGTTAGTGTGATACGAATTTAATTTTAAAATTAAACGAGATAAAATGTCAAAAATAAGAACTTCAATAATAGCCACTAAATTGGTTAGCTTTATCATGAATCAAGGACGTTTTTCTTCAGAAAATCATTTTACGATTCAAGAGGAACGAGAAGTCATTCAAAGAATCATTTGATGTAGAAAATCCTTCTAATAAGGACTCTTTATTATGTGTCGGTATTGTATAGACTGAGAGGAAGGTCATTATGTGTGTTTTCTGAGAAATGAATCGTCATTGTTTCAGTTATTAATGGCTTCGTTTATTTTAGCTAATTAAAAGTCTGTTTCCTTTTTCTTTCTCATAACCGACCCGAACAATTGAAACGCAGAGCAGACCAAGAATTAGGCAACTGTGTATTAATCTACTGATGCCAGTTGCCCAAGAAAATCTTCGACAGAATGTCAAAGGGTAGAATGTCAAGAGGGACATGTTCCGATTTGTGAAAAGACTTCCGAAATCTTTTTCTTCTTTCAACAAATTGTCTTCTTGCAGGATTTTAATTAAGTTATACAAGCAAACCCCAAACCAACTCGTTTACGGTTCAAGGAGTCTCACCAGTCAGTAACCACACAAAGAGGGCCACATAGAACACACATGGAGAGAAAATGATTTTTCCCATGAATTCCTTTCGGTCCGGAGAAGATCAGAGCCCTCTAAGGTTGTTTTCGAAGGAATTGCATTTTCCAGAAATAATCAGGATAAATACTATTAGGACAAAATTGTGCAACATCATGGATTCTTTCCCTATTCCCTTTTACCATATCTATACGTATCTATATAGATTGTTGTTTTTTCTCTCGCCCGTCTTTAGGGATCACCTTTGGGGAGTAATTTAAATAAACGATTTGGGGTTAAAAAGAATCATGTTGCGAAGAAAAAATCAGCAAAATCATCCCTCGAAGGGACGAAGCAAGCATACACAAAAAAAGTATACATTGGGATAAAAACTTTTTAGTTGAGCATTCCAATTGATTGAACTATGCCCTTGGGAGCGATTGCAAAAGGGAAACCGAAGTTAATCATTAAAAAAAAAAAAACAAACAAAAAAACACTTAAAGCACCAACTGTCTGCAGGTTTTTCATTTCCAGAATAGCTTTGGGTATGGATTTCAAGTTAATCCCCTCAAATGTTTGTTTTGACGTTTTTTTTTTTTTTTTGAGGGACTTGGAAACGTTTTCCCATGGATCGATGGATGATGGTATTATTGGCACTGACAAGTGGTCCCTCTGTCCTAGAACCAAACATTTTTAATGAATAAACTTATACACCTTTGCAGAAATAGAACCAGGATAACGATTTTTAATAAGGGTACTTGGGAACATGTTCACAGAGCAGAGATGCCTGTTTCGGTGGTTTTGCTGAATTAATCTAGAATCAAAAAAAAAAGAAAAACGAAAAAAAAAATTAACATTCATCCACGTAACTTTAATGAATAGAAAATTGCGTTAGAGGACTATGTTTAGGTATTGCCCTGGAATTGAACGCTTTTCGCTTATTCATGGTAAAACTTTTTACATCACTTCCCTGCTGGGCTGACCCAGTGGTTTGGCTCGTGTCTCGATTAGGTTTGGTGGTGTAGCTTGTACTATGCCTTGAATAAATTTTGATGTAATTTATGGATTTTTGTCGGAAATGGAGAGGTCAATTTTTTTTTTTTTGGAAGGGGAGATGTACACGAAAATTGTGTGAGGGAATTTTTTCCTTTTTTAAAGAGAGTTATGGCCTCATGAATAGAATAATTACAGAACTAACTCGTCAGAATAGTTTTGATTGAGTAGAGAGTCGCTTTTGCAAATTCTGCAGAAATACTCTTAAGGTTATAATTAACAATGGCTTGGTTTTAATCACTGTTAAAGTTAAAAACGTTTGAAAAATGATTTAAGTAGAAATATGGAGAAGGGAAGAGTTATTCAAGGATTTTGTTATTTTTTGCGAAGTAAATTGTTCCATTCACAGTTAACGGTGGTTCCGTCTGCACAATACGTTGACAGACCAATAAATTTAAGTAGGGGAGCACGTATTCAAAGCCAGCATAACCTATTTTAGTCTTCCAAGCTGCAAGGCTCTTTGAATCTGGTGCTATGTGTAAGAGAATATTCTTACGTATTCGAGAATAGGGTGCTAAGCCAAAGACACTTCGAACTCTTTGCCGCGTTGGAGAGAAAAGTGCTACGGAGAATTTATGGCCCCGTCTTTACATGAAGACGACGACGATGATATAATCAAATGACAAACTTACCGCGAAGTAGAAATAATGAAAAAAATTTAGTTTAGTTTTAGACTCCATCGGTTAAAGTCCAGATCTTTGGCCAGTTGCAAACCATTCCAATCACAAAGGCCATCTTGTTGGTGGTTATGAATTGACAAGGGAATAATATTAGTGTAAGAACTATTAATAACTGCACTAGACCTTTTATTTTGACCGTAAAATGAACTTCGAGAACGAATTTATTATTATTCCTCAAAAGAAAATTTATACTGTTGTTGAGCGATTCATGATGACTTGGTAAACCTTAGGAATTGAACCCGAATTGTCAATAAGGTCTAACAATCCCAAAGCTGCCTAAGCTTGAAATTGAGATTCAGAAGAATAAATATTGGCAAAAGTATAGGTACCTGAAAAAAGAATCCACAGTTCAAGCGATTTTAAGCAGGTACCCATGTACAATGACGGCAGCTACGGAAAGTCCGTGAGGGGAAAGATGATATGGGTGTGCCAGTAAAAAGCACACTAAAACACTTCAAAAAAAAAGCTAAAAAATAGAGTGGCGCGACAGCTCTTGAAGAACCAAGGCCTTAGTGGCTTACTCTCATCAACAATTCTCTGAGTGCGTGTGAAGAATTGAGGGGACCTACAATTTAACGCCGATTCCGAACGGCAAGTTGAGAAGCACTTTTTCAAGACAGATTGATACTCTTGGAAGTTTTGTCAATTCTTCGCAAGAGACAGTACCCGTAAAAGATGAAATAAAAACTTTTATGGGCACGAGTAGGACTCGAACCCATGACGCACGTTCTTCTTAGCAGCCAACGCAACTCACTTAACCGCTAAGCTACGGGCAACTGCTATTTAAAATAAAATTTGGCTTTGTTTTTGGATAAAAAAATGTGTGCATACTTTTATGAAAACTATAACACAGTTATTTCACCGCCAACAAGTGTGCAATTTCTTAAGATTGGTGTTACAGGACAGCAATACCACTTTATTCGAAGTAGATCTACTTTGATTTTTGAAATTTTTTGAAAATCAACTACCTTCCTGCACCATCCCCATATCCATGATGGTGATATCACACGCGGACATCACTTTTTTCATTGATAGCCAAGCAGCAATAAAAGCTATCTCTGCCACCCAAATCAAGTCGAAGCTTGTTTCTTGCTGTCGCGAAGAGCTAAAGGTTCTTGAAACACGCAGCATAACGTAAGACTCTGCTAGGTTCCTGGCCACAGTGATGTGCCAGGCAACGAAAAAGCGGATGAACTTGCAAGGGAAGGCTCTACACTAGACCCCTCTCTCATAGACCATCATATAGGAATCCCGTTATGTGAACTGAAACAAAATGTCAGTAAAATCATCCTTCAAAAATACAACATCAGATGGAATCTCCTAGAAACCTGTGTTAATACCAAGAAACTATGGCCTAGATACGATAAGAAAAGATCCGACAGGATTTTAACTCTTAACAACAAGATCCCTTATTGGCATAATTACAGGACACAACCTACTTGACTACCATAAGAAGAAGATGGGGCTTAGTACCGATGACCTTTGCCGAGGCTGTGGTTATGAGGACGAGGATGAAGATACTGTTCATTTTCTCTGCCACTGTCCTTCACTTTTTCTTACTAGGAAGAAAACTCAAGGCAACTTCTTCTTTAACGAACTAGAGGAACTATACGAACTGCCAGGCAAAAGCTTACTAAGCTTTGTCAAGACCACAAAATGGCTAAACGAACTACATAATTCATAGGTGATTTATTTTTCAGGAAGTTGCAATACTTCAGGGTACCACAATGGATCTACATTAATCTAAGTGTGACGGTAACAACACCAATTGTCAGTCTAACCTAACCTGCACCATCCCAAATTTCTTGAAATCTTCTTCACTTAGAAAAAAATTACTTCGATTTCTCTAGATGTTTGTTTCGTTGTATGTTTGTACGTATGTCTGGAATAGACTCCTAAGCTGCCCAACAGATATTTTCAAATCAATTTTTCCAGGTAGCCTGTGTCAAAAACAAGAAGAAAGGCTTAACAATTCTCATTCGCAAGACCCGCATCTCGTATCCACACGTCGTCAGTATGTGCATATAATGCATATCCGAAAAGCCAAAGCAAAAGTAAGAAATAATTGTTGCAACACATGTCTATTAACAAAACTTACTGTTCCGACCCAAACATACATTTTATTGTTTTATAATAATTTTAACAATTTTTTGGCATACATATTCTTAAGGTTCGAAAACGGGAATTGTAATCATGAACAGACTGCTTACAATTGCAAATCCACTACTAGAACTTGTTTAATTACATAATGTTCATATTAAGGTGTTCCTTTCCAAATGTCTAGCCAAAGTTTGTAGTTTGACGTTATTTAACATGAAACATTTAATATCAGACAATTGACTTATTATTTACTAACGAAAAAGATGATAGGCTCGGTATTAGCTTGAGATCTTATGATACTGGGAACGGGAAGTGACACGTGAGGATATTTCAAGGCTACCCTAAAAGAATAAAATGCACTTCCTATACATGCCCAACATTTTGTCAACAACCATACGCACAGAATATACAAATATCCTTGAGCATCTGCAATATTCCTTTTCTCGTTATAGAAATTCCCGAACAACACTTGCATTAGAATTTTGCCGCCTGTGTTTTACTTTCAAGCACAAATTAGTATTTTGGAGGTTGGAGCATCCAAATTAAATCTTTATTACCACAATTGCACTTTGTTGCACAACAGCCATCGAAATATTGCTATCAGTATTGCAACAACACAGCACCATCGCATCGTTAGTAAAATAGCAGGTCTAGAACATAAGGACGATAATTTTCCTTCCAGCTCTACTCTACACCAATCCCATGTCTACTCACATATATTTATTCTCGGCTGTCCCATTGTATCCTTACCACAAACAATAGAAAGGAAGAACTCGCTTGCTTGCAATTACTATAGCACACCAAAACGAAAGTGGTGAGCGTTATTGCAAATACTTTTAGAATAACGTTCATGTCCTTGCTAAATATTAATTAAAACTGAATTAATAATGAATCCTTTTTCATGGTGGTTGGTTACCCTTCGGTGTCCTGGGAAATTCATTTAACACAATTTTGTTCTTAGTTTCGTGATAAGCAGTTTTACAAAAGATTTTCTTTCTCCCAATTTTCAATACCTATACCGAGCGTTCACACATGAATGGGGTATTCTGTCGAAAAAAAGAATAGTCGAGAAAGGATGTGAAAACGTGATGTTAGAGTTTATACGGATTTCCCTTGTAACTCCAGTAAATGCATTATAATTCATTAAACCGTCTGGCAGTATGGCAAGGGGTTGAATTACGTTTTTTGGGTGAACCATATCATACAGAACAAAACGGGACAATTTGTGGTTATGCACTCAGTAAATTTATGGAAGATGACACATTTGTATCAGGATTAATGCAAATTTCAAATTGCGGAACAGCATTCCTTAGACATTATGAGGACCGCATTTAATTTGGTTTTTGAAATTATGTAATTTAACTGTAATTACGTGTTTTAACTAGTTACTAATAGCCAAATTAATAAACACAGAAAAGGGAAGGATTAACCCTATTCTGTGGACTAGGTGGACTGACGTTTACAAACTTATTCCACCATGAACTGTGGTTTACCGAAGGAATGAACAAAAAATGTAAAAAAGCAGCTTCTCTGCCACTTCATTAGATGGCGCCACAATCGATGGTTTTAATATTGCAAAGCCAACAAAAAACAGTTTTTTTTTGGTTAACGTCACTTTTATAATCAGGAAATAAATAATTTTTATTAATGAGAAATTATAATCTATGGATTAACTCTTATTCTATGGGTTAGTTAACCTATTATACATATAAGAGTGGAATTGGTGTCATATTTTATTTATACTGCCCCAATCTTTCCAACATGGTAATCTGCCTTATCGAGGTTTTTTTCGGAGTGGATAATTTTCCCCAGCGCAAATATGGTCGGAGGTTAAATTTGTGTTCCAGCTAAATGTCATCGGACAAAAATATAGCAACGCATTATTTGACATGTGATGGCTTACATTTTTTTTATTGAGATGTGCAAAAGAAATAAGGTTATCAAAACTATAAGTTTTCAAATTCGAATTCGAAAACAAGCTTGAACATAAGAAAAGAAACGAAGATATCATTGTTTTGGGTGATATAAATATTGAAATGAAAGATTCCAACTCAATTTTGTATCAAAAAATGTTAGCATCGATGGGATTGATAAATGTCATAACAGAATACACCCGAGTAGATCCTAAAAGAGGAACTAAGACATTAATCGATCACATTCTAGTTAGCGGAGTGAAGAACCAATTGAATTCATTTGTGATTGAAAGTGATATCTCAGATCATTACCCGACACTTTACTTCGAAAAATATGATACTAAAAATAACAAACAAAAAATGGTCTCAAAATATGTCTGCAATTCGAAAGTAAACCAGTTAATTCAAGAAGAAGATTGGAAAGTTGTGCTAGATGAAGAAGACATTGAGTGTATGTATGAAAAACTGCAGAGTAAGATGCAAGAAATTTATAAAAAGTCAACTTCTGTGCGAAACGTCTCCAATAAACGTAAAACCCATCCCTGGATGACGCCAATTTTAGTTGCTGACTGTAAACAAAGAGACATTCTCTACAGAAGGTGGAAAAACAATAATAGAAATATTATTTACGAAAAGGAATATAAAAGCTTTCGCAATCAGGGGTGGAATCGTGTAAGGGGATTTGTGATCGGTGATAATCACAAATCACAAATTTTGTCTGCGTAAGGTGATAGTCACAAGTGATAATCACCAATTTGCTACTTTTCCTTGTGACAGCTATTTTGCTATCACATTGTATACATTTTTTTGATTATTGATACTTGAACAGTCAAATAGAATAAATATATTCGAACTTCAAATTTCAATTTCAATTTCAATTTCAAAAAAGAAACTTTTTCGTTTCCTAATTCTCTGCCCCGCCGTTTCTTTTTCAATATCAACTCATGTAATAAAATGCTTGCAAATAGTGGCGCTACAATCGGTTGCCAGAGTGATTGTACTAGTCATAATATGTCATTTGTTTTTTTGGGAAATGATGCCAAGCTTCGAAATATTTTTGGTGATCACCTTACACAGAAGGAAAATAAAATGTGATCACATTTTACAGTCACAAAGGTGATAATCACAAATCACCTTACACGATTCCACCCCAGGTTAATAAAAACATCATCATTCAAAAATCTAACTTTTTTAAAAATAAATTCATCCAATTCAAAACCGATCCTAGAAAAACATGGGGTCTCGTCAATGAAATTTTGGGAAAAAATAAATCGAATATAGATGAAACAATCATCAAAAATTTCAGAACTGACATTGATTTGCTTGCCGATGAATTTGCTGAGTTCTTTTCTTCACAGACAGCGAAAATAATACATATATGTAACGAAACGACATCTAGCAACGTGAACATCATTGTAGATAATTCAATCTTCGCCTATGCTACAAACATCAATGAAACAACAGACGTCATAAAATCTCTTAGTGCAGATAAATCGCCGGGAATAGATGGAATAAGAACAATTGATATTAAGGACCATACCCAAGTTTTTGCTTCCATTTTGAGCAAGTTAATCAATAACACTCTCACGAATTCATTAATTCCTTCAGTACTTAAAACAGCTGTTGTAAGACCTATCTATAAGGGTGGAATAAAAAGTCAACTCAACAACTATAGACCAATTTCCATACTTCCAGTTTTTGAAAAGTGTATGGAAGAAGTAATTGTTAGAAGACTGCAAGATTTCATTGAAAAGCATTCTCTGATTCATCACAGCCAATACGGGTTCCAGAAAAACAAAAGCACCGGGAAATTAATGGGAGAATTTGCAAATTGTGTAAATGAGAGTCTGGATAAATGTCATCACGTGCTAGTAGTTTTCATGGACTTTAGTAAGGCTTTTGATACTCTTGATCACGCAAAACTGATAAATGCGCTACAACGAATCGGAATAAGAGGTGTAATGGCAGACTGGCTAATTGAATACCTTTCTAATAGAACGTTTTGTGTTAAAATCGAAGATGTGATAAGCGAGAAAAAGAAAATGCAGTATGGAGTTCCTCAAGGGTCGAAATTGGGTCCGCTGCTGTTCATACTCTACACCAACGAGTTACTGCGGGTATTCAAACAAGGCATACCTTTTGCTTTTGCTGATGATACAGCCATTGTAGTACGTCACAGGTCTCTGGACACGGCATTAACAATCATGCAAGAAGAATTCAACGCAGCAGTTAGGTGGTGTCACGACAACGGATTAATCATCAACGCAACAAAAACTAAAATGATGCACATCCGAAGTCCTCATTTCAAAGCAACAGAACATTTGGAAAACGGTGCATGTCCTTCAACTACAAAACAGTGCATCGAGTTAGTCAAAACTTACAAATACCTTGGAGTTGTAGTTGACAGTAACTTTTTATGGAATGAGCACATCAACAAATTAAGAGCAGATCTGAAGAAAGCGTTATTCGCACTTTCCCATTTGCGGTTCCATGCTACACAAGATGTTTTGAAACAAGTGTATTATGCCTTATTTGAGTCGAGAATAAGATACGGAATACTCGCCTGGGGTAACGCAGCTAAAACTCACATTGAAAAAATACAAAAACTCCAAAACTCAGCCCTAAAACTAATAAAAAATAGCAGTTATCGAAGTTATAATGGAAATGAGGACCGTTTTCGCAAAACTCAACAAGTTCATTTTGCAAATTTTTCAGGAGAAGGTTTTTTGTGTGTGAATCAACTTGACTTTTGCGAAAACTCTTAGTACTTTGTTGAGTTTTGCGAAACCTCTTAGATTTCAAAGTTTTTTTGTATGGAACTAGTTGAGTTTTGTGAATTTTTTTTTGGTTCAGTCGATGCGCCTTGAGATACAAAAAATTTCGATACCCATATCTCATTTTTCGATTTTTGGCGCTTGTTGAGTTTTGCGAAAACGGTCCTCAAATCTTGATGTCCTTCGTGTTGATGACATCTTTAAAATGACTACCATCCTCGAGTACTACGCCGACAACCGCTTCATACATCCAATTCAACATGGAGTTAACACCAGACAAAGAGCCCAAGGAATGCTTCAAGTATCCAGGAACTACAACACCTATGGTAGACGGAAACTTCTGAACACAGTGCCGACAATAATTAATAAATTATCCAGAGAGTTAGTAAATATTCAAAACTTCAAAACAAGAAAAAAACAAATCAAAAAATTTCTTTTAAATTCGAGTACTAATGAAAATATGTAAATTTCCTTTCTTTTTAAAAAAGAGTATAAAACATTTAAACACAAATTTAATCCTTAAAATGCTATAATAATTGAAAATTAAAATTACTATAATTTTTATTATTACCATTATGAAATTGTTCAAACTCACATTTATATTATTTAATAAATAAGAAATTCAATCTTCTGCAGACAAGGCCATGCCTTCGCAGATACCTATTGTATGTATGCTTAATTATGAATAATAAAGAGTATTACAAAAAAAAAAAAAACATCTAGGTCAATTCCATAATTTGCCTAACTGTCAAGGAACGGTTCAAAGGAGCAACCATCGAAATGCAGCAGATTGAATTTCCAGGATATACGAATTTATGGCCAAAATTTCATAATGGTGGTTTGAGAATCTCTCCCAATGCAATTCATCTTGGATTCAACTTGCATTGTTCAAACGAAAAGGCCCCGACCGAAGTGACTACCGACCATGCTAGTTTCCTGATCGCTGAGAAGCCAGTGCCAGTGGCTCATTTGTTAAGTGTTCAATAAAGTAGAATACAAAAGTGATTTTAAAGAAAGTGTAGGCATTTAATTTTATTAAGTTTCTGTTGTTTATTTTCTCTGTATTTAACAAAAACAATAAATTTGTAGCTACAATTTGTGTCTATTGGTGACTATTCATTCATTTTGTGAAGTAATCACTTTCTCTGATGTCCTTAGGATGTTCGCCTTCAGCAATTTGAACCTTCCACAAGAATTTGTTGATATTGCGAACAAATCTCATTTTTCCTATGAGATAACCATAAGCGCAACGTCTTAGGTCTAACTTCTCCTTTTGGCACATCCGCACACTTTCAAGAATCAACACGAAATGATGTTCGCCAATTATGTGTTTGCCGTGTAGGGAATAATACCTCGATAAGGCAGAATATCTTTTAATTTTTGTAACCTAAATTTTTCTTTAAAAAAAAAGTAAACAGAAAATAATGATTTCTTAATAAATATTGCGTTTGTTCTTTATTGTCAAAA
Source organism: Sphaerophoria taeniata (assembly GCA_943590905.1). NCBI lineage: Eukaryota > Metazoa > Arthropoda > Insecta > Diptera > Syrphidae > Sphaerophoria > Sphaerophoria taeniata. The sequence goes on along the minus strand of OX016540.1, from coordinate 45,604,987 downwards.
TCATTAAATAAATTTACCCTTAATAAATACGAATACACAAATTCGGTCACTAAATAAATATTTATATTTTTTTGTAGAAAAAATAAGAATACATTTTACTTTAAAACCAATAAGTTTTGATAAATCCGGAAAATTAGGGCGCCAATCGTCAATCCAGGATCAACATTATCCAACAAAAAAAGTCTTTATTTTTCATTTCTGATCCTAGATTAAGGGTTTGCACGAGCACACAAAAACTGCTGAGATTCTGCTAAAAATTAGTTCTTTCCTAAAAATACACAATTTAAAAAAGAAAATGGTCTGGGACACCCGAAAGAAATAAATAAAACTACAAAAATGATATTCCCTTAAAAACTATTTAAAAACCTAGAGGACACTCATTTAAATATGACATGAACCTCTGCATCTAAGGCAGTAGTCTCGGATTGAAGCGACCCATAAATAGAATCATTCCGGTTGGATTATGTCGAACAAAGTACAAGAATGGTCTGTCGAAACGAAGTCTTGGAGCGTCAGGAATACGGGCCTGCCGTGGACGAAGTGGCAGTGGTAGCTCTAGGAATTTAGGATCCAACAAATCATCGTAGAATGCACGTGCCATGCCGGTGTCCTGCACAATCGATCCAAAGTCAATAACAGCCTCCGATGAATCGTTTTCGTCATCTTCGTGTTCACGAACATCCTTGTTTCGCTTGCGGATTGGTGGGGCTGGATACATCTCGACGTGATGATGCTCTCCGATTTTGTCCTCGGCACATGTGCTGAAAGTGTTAATCTGAATCATGTCAGATAGATAGATGTCCTTGGCAGCAAGACCAGTGAGTCCACGAAGATCGGCAAGCTCAGAGTTGAAGAGACCCTTCAGACCCATCTTTTGAAGACCCAATGAAGCGTTCACAAATGATCTGTGTGAGAATCGTGGCAACTGAACTTCAAGACCGGGTCTTTCCATCACAGATCTAAGGATACTACTCCATGCACCCTTAGTGACCGCAGTCTCCATGAGATTGCTTTCGAGAAGATCAAGACTGTCTGCAGGGGCTAGGGTTCCATGCTGTCCGGGCATCACATAAATCGTACTCACAGTCTCGTAATACTTTCCGAAAGCCACAATTGTGGCATCAAGACTCTGATCATAGCCCGCCGTGAAGCCTGTTCGGAAGAGCACCGCTGGAATGGGCACCAGCCTTCGCTGCCTGATCGACGGATGAACCTGGAAGAACATCTCTCCATCTCGATCAGCTGACGATGCTCGACTACAATCGGTTTGGAAGAGGTTCGCTGAAATTGTTGCCAATGGACCATTCACCCAGACACTATTAGTTCGCAGATATTCCATAACCTTGCCCATGGTGTGTCTCTTAACAAGCAGATTGGTTCTCCTGCGAATGACATCGTTCACAACATGGAAATTGACCTCCTCTACATGCCCAGAATAGAATTGCTGTGTCTTTTCCTTAAAGAATTGCAAGATCTTGCCATTCGCTCGATCGCTGAATGCCTCTCTCACGAAAGCACTTGACGAGATGTCACTGTCAGTCGCTCTCTCTACAGATTCCGTGACATTCTTGAACACCAAATGCGGATTGAACGTAACCATATCGTCAAGTTTCAAGACTTCATTCATCTCGCCGGAAGTGCTACCTCGTGCTCCCAAGAACACCATCGACAGCATTGAGGTTAGAGCGAACGGGGAGATCACCAAACTCCTGGCTGAACTGATCTTCTCCGAAGTAATCGATCGCCAGTAAGTGAAAGCAAGTTCGTTACAAAGTTGCGAGAATTGACGGAGATCTTCGTCCAAACTGAGGGTACTGGCCTCGAGGCCTTTTGAATCGGAAGCGGCTGGTTCGAGTTTGACTGGTGGCCTAGTTGCTCCGGATTGCGGCATTTTGAGGTTACTCAGAGATGCTGGGCGAACAACGGGACGGGCAGCCTGTGCGGCCTGAAAAGCGTTGAACTTCTGATCGTTCATGATGAGGGCCGATTGTTTGTTGAAGTATGAAACTGGTTTTAGAGTGTTTGTTGGCTTCTTCGTTGGTATTGTTGTCGATGGAGCTTGTGTGGTAAGAGGTTCGTCGGAAATAGCTGGAGCATCATCGGTGATTGACACCGCCGTGAGTAGTTGAGGAAGTTCAGCCTCAGTGTTTGTAGGCTCTTCAATTTTTGACTGAACCGTTGGACTTGGTTGCTCAGCAGAAATTCTGAGAGTATCTTTATCGCTTTGGGCTGGCTTTTCAGAGGTAGGATACTCGTTCTTCATTTTTGTTGGATTCTCATCAATCTTACTCTGGGGCTCTTCGATTTCTTCTGTCTTCTGTTCAGCTTTGGAGTCTTGTCCATAAATCATCTGTGCTACACTTTGAACCGTTGGTTTGGCCCCAGTTTCTCCCAACTTGATGTACGGGTCCTCGCCATGCAACAAGTGTGAATCGAGCTGGAGACTGCTTGGAACAGTTGTCGTCTGCTCTGACTGTTCAAAACTAACTTCCATATCAGAGTCTGTGAAAACCACAGTTGTCTCACCGGGAATTTCAGTTGATTTTTCTTCTTCGGCTGTATTTTGTGGTGTCGAGTAAATTTTCTCATTTTCTTCATTTTGACTCATAGGCGAAGTAGTGTCAAAGTTTTCGTCCAATGATTGATGGTCATCCTTTTCCGTTTTGTTGACTTCCTCTTCAATTTCTTGTGGGGTTGTTGCGGCTTCGGTTTTTGTTTCAAACTCCACTGATTGCTTATCGGAGTTATCCAAAACAGCTGGGTAGTCATCACTTCCTTGCGATATGAGGACATAATTCGGTTCCTGTTGTTCGACATCAGGGACCAGTGTGGTAAGTTGTTCTTGGTTTTGTTGTTCGATTGGAACGGAAGTAATAATTTTAATTGACTCATTCATTGTTGGCTGTCGAAGGGCGGTTTGTTTGATTTCGTCTACGCTCAAATGAAGTGCCGGATTGATTTGGGCAAAATTTGATAAACGTTGTGCTGCGGTCTCTTCCTGGTCAATGGGAATGGGTGAATGAGTTTCTTCAATTGTTTCGGTTGGCAAAGCTGCGGTAGGAGTAGCTGTTTCTGTTGCTAATGTCGGTTTGGACTGGCTTTGATGATGGGTCATTTGGTTGATTACATCTGACATAAGTAATTCAATTTCGTTCTTGTTTTCGACTGAGTTCGACGGGGTTGGGTATTCCAAGGATTCGCTCGTGGTATGGTCTTCTAAAATCGAAGCCATTGTTGCTGCTTGAGTTTTGAAATCACTCATGGTCAAGGCGCTTATATGAGGAATGGCTTGTTGGTTCTGACTGGTATTGGCTTCGACTATGTTCGATTCGTTTGACTTTAGACTCATAGTGATGATGTTGTCAATTTTTTGCATGATATTGTCCATTGGGAGTTGTGGTGGGAGAGCTGTGAGCTGAGTAGTGTCTTCGTCCTGGTTTGTTGTTGAAAAGTCGTCGAACAAAGTTGTTTGAGGAAGTTCAGTGGTGGTTAAAGTTGTTACAACCGGGTCTTGGACATCGGCAAAGAGCGGTTCGAATTTGACCACACTTGCTGATCCGTCTTCCTCTACAATCGTTGGTATGGTTCTTTCTTCCAAGGTTGTGGCTTGAGTTTGATCTTCAAGACTAATGGTTGTGCGTTGAGGTTCCTCAAACGCTGCTGTCGTGTCTGAAGAAATATAAACCAATGGAACAACCGGTTTATTTGATGTATAAATCTGTGGTCTGCCGGTAATTATAACCACTGGACCTTCGTTCTTCTTCGAGTCTTCTGTATCCAAGTCAAGTCCGTCAAACGCTTCTTCCTTCTTGAATTCGGGAAAGTTTATCGATGCCATTGTTGTAGGTGATTCGGTTTCTTCTGTAATGGGTTCATTGTTGAGAGGAAGTTTGGCTGGCATTTGAACTTCTTCGGATGCACTAGCCTCCATTAATTCATCGGTGGAGGATTCCTCTTTGAGACTCTGGAGAATTTGATCGAAGGAGAGTTTTGTATCGTGGTCTTGTTGTTCTTTTTCAGTGAGTTTGACTGGTAAATCGATTGGTTGTTTCTTTAGAGAAGAAATGAGAAGGTCTTCAACATTGATCTCTTCGATGAAGTTTGGAGGTGCATCAATGGATTCTGTTGAGGTACTTGAAGACGTTGGTGGCAGGAAAGTTGGAAAAGCCTCAGTTGTTGATGTCGGAGGTGTTGGACGATAAGTTTCGAAAGTCACCGTTGATGTTGATGGTTTTTCAGTTTGAGTATGAGATGGCTTGTGAGATGTATGAGGATGATGGTGACTTGTTGGGGTAGTTTCTGGGATGACACTCGAGGTTGAAGATGGAACTTTGGTTGTAGTTGTTGTAGTTGTGGTTGTAGTCGAACTTGTACTTGGAACTGGTGTGGTTGCAGTAGTTGGAGCCTGAGTTGTGGTTGTACCAGCTGTTGAAGTTTGTGGAGTTGTAGAAACTTTATGATGGACATAAGGGCGTGCAGTTTGTTTGCGTCTATGAAGGTTACTAGCGTGCTTTTCGGTTGATACCTCAACAACTGAGTCGGGATTTGCGGGCTTGCGTGTGGGCTTCTTTCGTTTCTTCTGGGGAGGCTTTTGTTTATGTCCGTTTTCCTCAACAACTACCGGTGCTGCAGGAGTTGTTGACGGAACTGCGGGAATTGTTATTGGGGCTACAGTCGTTACTACCGGTAGGGTTGGAACAGTTTCCACTACAGCTGGCGTAGTTGGTTCTGGTACTAAAGTTATTGGTTCTGTTGGTATTTCCGACTCTGGTTGAGGTGTTGTAGTTGTAGTAGTTGTTGTAGTTGAAGGCCGCTTTGTTTTATTCTTCGTCTTGCTTGCCTGTGGGTGCTTCGTCGACGCTGGTCTTCCATGAGCAACTAATGGATGTCTCTTACCAAAATCTTCTATCGTTTGGAGATCACCGGTTTCAGTTGATTGAAAGACTTCTTGATTGTTGATGAAAACTTTTCTAGTTGTCGATTCGAGTACCTCGGCTGCTTCAGCTTCAAGATCAGGAATTGCTGTTGTTGTGGTTGAAACTCGCTTAGTAGTGGTCTTGCGTCGGGTTCCATTTTTCTTCTTTGAAGGCTTTGGTTTCCCGCTCGGTTTGGTTTTGTTTGCTTTAGTGGTTGCCTCGAAGATGTCTGAATCGGGAGTCATGACAACTTGTTGCGGCTTATTCTGTGGGAATATATCGCCACCAGTATTACCAAAGATGGCAGGTAGAATCATAGACCATGAAGATGAAACATCAGGGGTATCCAAAATCGGTTGGATATCCGACGAATTCTTGTTCGATTCAACTTCACGACTAAGGACATTCTGGACGCTCTTTACGATGTCTTGAACATTCTTCTCTGGGTCGCGTTCATTCATCGGTGATGAGTGGATGATAGTGGGTCCTTCGCCGTCTCCATTGGCAACGATACTTTGGATTTCTTGCATGGTCATGAGGCGTTTGACCAACTCACCACTGTCATCGAAGGTGTAGAACTCATACCGATCGGGATTGAGTAGATTGATGGGACTTGCAACTTGAAGATGGGGAACCTGAGGCTTGGGAACCTTTACACCAAGAGCATCGGTGAATTCGGGCTCGTTTCCATTGAGAATTACAGACACTGATGTAACAACACTGTAAATAGAAGAAATTGTAAGGTTCTTGGTGAAAAAATTTATCATTAGAAGTTGTCAAGGTTTGAAGAGTTAATATAAGCCCTGAACCTTCAATCAAATGTCAAGCTACTCAACTAGACCACGTTTCTAATCAACTTTCATCTTGATGATAATATCTAACCTCCTAACCTAATTCCCTGATTCATCAAAAACGATAAACAGACGTTAAATCATGCGCGAGGAAACATCATTCCCGTTCGAATGAAATCGATTCGTCAAAGTGTCCAAAAGCAAACCATCAAATCGAACGAACAAGAAAACGAATTTCAAGCCTCGCAATCAGATATACAAGGTCCATCCTGACTTAAATGGAATTCACGCACCGGAATCTAATTTGATTTGCATAATACGTTTGTCGATTCGCTCTCACATCGCACATCCTGCTCCAGTTTCGAATGAAACCAAGGCAATACACATCGAACCCAAAAGCACCGTCATCGTCATCGCAACAAATCCAAGCCAGAGACAATGCCAAAACAACATCAAAACCCCAATAAATGCGCACCGCAAGAAGAATTTCGGGATCTCTTGTGAGCCGTGACACATCTGTCAACAGCAGCATGTATGGTCCACTAAATCTCAGAGTATTAATAACCAGATTCCAATAAAGGCAGCCAGTAGCAATGACCTGAAGCGCGCTATCGTTCGTGTAGTTAGTCGAGTTGGGTCTTGGTGTTTGGTCGTCTTGTTTATAATGCGCCACCAGCCATTAGTATGTAGTATGTACCACCCGGGAAGATGGTCGAAATTGGACACGTACACCTGCTACCATAACCGGCCAACGACAACACGACGCACGACGCGATGTTGCCAGCGACAGCATCAACACATCTGACCAAACGAAGAACGGTGATGGTTGGGAATGAAATCATAAAGATTTGGACTGAGACTTGCCAAACCGGAATGGGAATCGAATTGAAAATTACAAAATCATCATCATCCTTGTCGTCATCCTCATCATCAGCATTGATGTTGTGCGTTGGTCTTGTCGATGTCACGAGTCCATTTGATGAGCAGTCATCGGCATCGACATCAGCAACTTACTACATTCTAACTCCTGGCCTGGTTTTTGTTTCTGTAGAGCTCTGCAGGTGGCATAATGATTCAGGTCTGTGTTTTTGTACTTTTGGAAGCGACATCCTTCTCAGTTCAGGAGTTATTTGCAGTTCACATTTGTCTGGGGGATCGACACACATATCTGATTCTTGTGTGCTGGCTGGACATTTGGGAGCCTGAATTTTAGAATATTGCATCTCCATTGCGAAAGAATTTCGATTACAAAGAAGAACAGTGATGCGCTTGCGAAGCTCATAAACATGACAAAGATATGACTATGACACTTAGCTAGCAACGCAGTTGAGCAAAATTCAAAAATTCAAAAATGTTCAATTGCATCGCACGATTTAGGCTTTGTTAAGTGTTGCTTAACGAAAACGTTTGACTAGAAAGGAAAACTTCAAGGTTGCAAAAACGACTGCATGACGAATGGATTCCGAAACTTTTAGACATTTTCAGTTAGTTCCTTCGTGGTATACCTATGAGCTATGACTTGCGTGTGGTACAGGGATTTCAAGGATAAAATGACTTGGATAGTAACGATCAGCCAGGAGAAAAACAAGAGAAACATAATTTTATTAATGCTCACAAACCTGAGTTTTTCAGGCACAGTGTAAGGGAGCGCTACCTACCAAGTTATATGATTTCATATTGGTCACTGCAAACCTATCATTTAGATAGGTGGTTGTAGAGTTATGATCAAAAACATATTTGTTGGTTCTTGTCCTTAATCCAGCAAGCAGAGCTCGGAATTAATTTTGGCTTTCAGTAGTTAGCTCAGCATAATGAAAACTATCAACTATGAAATAAGTTGAATTCAGCGAAATTGATTTCTTCATGATTTTCGAAAAATATCTTGGGCCTTGCACACATTTTGGACAGAAAAAAAAGATTCTTCCAAAATCCATTCAATGATACATCAAACGAAAGGTCTGGTCAAACTCTATTCCTCGAAAAGGAAATTCAAATTGATTTTTCTCACAATCGTTTCCTTTTTTTCAAGTGGTAGGGCTAGTTACCACATGCTTGATACAACTAGGGCCTGAAAGCTTGTGATCGACTAGAGCTGCGGTTTGCTGATCTATCAGAACTTCCATCTTCTTTGTGCCACTAGTGCATTTGCATCTTCTGATTAACTAGAAACTAGATCTTCAGACTGTATTGAGTGCTTAAAAGGTTATGTTTTATATTTCCTACTATGTGCGCACAGGATTTTCAAATTACCTTAGGACGGATAGCCTGCACCAAGAAATGACCAACCGGAACGGTAGGACAGTACCTAATTTAGCATTACAAAGCCGGAGTGAACAGGACAGGGTTTTATACGACTAGGAAATTCCAAAAATGAGTCCTACTTTTTGTCGTTGGTTTAAGTGAACTTCTTCGGTTCTATACCAAAGTACATAGACTACACCATTCGAAAACCCCAATTTGGAAAAAACTTCCAGGTATCCATTCCATCCAGAGATGAATGGGAAGATAAAAAACTCCTGGATGACAATAGCATTCATTTTTATACAGATGGATCCAAGACAAATGATGGAGTTGGTATAGGTGTGTACTCAGAAAAGCTTAATCTAAGCATCTCATTTCGCCTCCCTAATCATTGTAGCGTCTTCCAAGCTCCTGGCTAAGAGAAAACGTGATATCAACTTCTGATAACCTCATCTTCACTAACAGTCAGGCTGCTATTAAAACTCTCGACGGTGTCTCAACCAACTCTCAAACGGCCCTCGATTGTCGATCATCTCTTATGGAGATGGCGCAGCAATTTAACATTCACCTCTGTTGGGTGCCGGGCCACAGAGACATCACAGGAAATTATAGATATATAGATAAAGATATATAAACCTATTTCACCTGAAAGGGAAAAGATATGTATACCGATAGCTACATGTAAACTTTTGCTAAAAGTAACAGCCTTAACGATAGAAAACTTTAGGTGGTATAATTTACCAACGTGCGTAGCCACAAAACTCATATGGCCGACGCTGGGCCTAAAGTGCTCTAAAGACTTGTTATCTTAAAGCAGACTTCATATCAGCTCCCTAATAGGTGTCCTTACGGGACAATGTCTTATAGGCAGACATGCAATACGACTTGGTGTAGCCTCAAATGACTTCTACAGGAGCTGTATGGACGAGGAAGAAGAGGAAACAATCTCTGCACTTGTCCTGCTCTTTCACTAAGACGCAAACTTCATCTGGGAGAATACTTTTATGATAATCCCAGTGAACTAGCTAATAAGGATATCAAATATCTTCTTCGCTTCATAAAAAGCTCAAAATGGTTCGACTAGTAAAAAGTAATTCTCTAGATTCATGTGGTATCACAATGGGCCTTTTCCTTTGGCCGAAGTATGTGATTTCTGTATCCGCAGCCACTTTAACCTAACCTAACCTAACCTAAGTAAATTAAAAAGATAATTTTATTACCTATGAATCTTAGATAAAGTTGAAGCTAGAGCCCCCTATCATAATATATACAGTCCTTATGCAGATCCTGATTTTGGCCGCAGAAATAACAAAGACAATAAAAATGACTCCTCGTTGAAATTTCATTTTTTTATTTATTTTTCCTTTTTTTATTTAAATTTGTCCATATTGAAATCCCTAAACAAATGCACAGTCCAGAAATCAAACAAAAATGTCCATTCCGAAGTTGTCATTAACAATTCGTGTCCTTCAAGCCATTTTATCATTAATTTTAACGATTTCATTATTGACTCTACTACTTTATCTGATGGACCTTCTATTTGCATTCAATCAATGACCCCTCTTTCCACCACAAAGCAAGCAAGACTGAAATCTGAACTTAATGCGCTAAGCGAAACAATTAACATAAATGGTTTATCCAAGCTCAAGCCTCGATCTCAAATTCTCGAGTTGGAAAAAAAAGTAAAAAAATCAAACGAATCTAGACAGCACAGCACAAGGACTACTTTCAGCACCACAATCAATGTGCAGATTAGTAAAATATATTTACAGAGCCCTTAGCCTCAATCCTATTACTATTATCGGCAAACCTTAACTCTGTGATTTCACTCTGCACCAATACTCGTTTATTGCTACTTTGGTTTTGGCTTTGGGCAGCAGATTGCTGCTCTGCCTCGTCTAAATCTAAAAACTGAAACTCTCCTAAGCCGAACGGCAATAATAAAAAAAAAAAATCTCACCTAGAACCGATAATCCTCTTTGATGATTCTCCATCTAGTTCGGGACTGTCCTTTTGTGGTTTTGAGTGTTGTGGCTGATGTTTTGATGTTTTGCCTGTGCCGGTCTCTGTCTCTTCAACCACTGTCGTTGCTGCTGTTGTGTCCGTCTGTCCAATGGACGGATGTGTCCAGCACTGCTGCACAATCAGGGCCAAGAGTATAATGCGAATTCGCATTTTCGTTTGTGGTTTGCCGCTTTTGTATGTCCACACGACCGAATGATGCGCTGTCGTGATGTTTGATGTCGATTTTATCCTCTTCTCCTTTATCTCCTGGCTCTGGAGGGCTCTGGAGTTTGTAATGGCTAGGATGAATTTTTGTGTATAGCTCTGGTCTTTTGTTGGTTATTTGATTACCAGACTTAAAGCCTGCAAATACAAAAACAAAAACAATTAGTTACCGTGCCAACATGAAACCGCTCGAATGCATTTTCATTTGAAGAGGAAACTCAATTATGAATTCAGGGAAAAGACGATTTAAGAATTTTCAAGAATTATTAAAGTCAATAAATTGTTTTACTGTGAACTCAAGTGACGAGTATTCGTGTGGCAACGCGCGGAATGTTCTATCTTTGTTGGTTCGGTTGTGTTCTGAGTACAACATTGTTGCAATGTGTGAAGACAAAGTTGCGCTCTAATTATTCTTGTTAAAATGACGAGTTGCGTCGTCGCCATTGCTGGGGAGTTATAATAGACGTCTCGAAAGGAATACACATTAAAAGCAGACTTAAAGTACTTTACCGAAGAACAGAATAAAGAGGAAACTTAACGTGAGTTTAATGAAGTTTGATTTATTACTGTGTTACTTGGGCATAAATTAAATTTGCAGAAATATTGGAGGGCAATGGCTGGCAGGTGGGTAGCTGGTAGAATGTTATTTTTATGATTTACGCTCGCCTCTTTGGCTGTTAAATTATTTCCGAATGAAAACAATGCTATTCCAGTGTTATTTATTGGGTAAAAATTAATTGCGAATGGGGCGCCACTTGCGAATAGTTTGACAAAAAGCTATTAAATTTGCACATTTTTGATTTTGATTACTTTTTGTTGTATACGATTTTTCAGCTAGAAATAATGGAGTAAAAATTATTGCTGGTATTAATAAATCGATATCAACTCCTGCTGTAAAAAAGTATTAAAATTGCTATGATTTCTTACACTCTTAAGTTATATTACCGATTCCTTTGAAACCAGCGGCCATGCTCGACAATGTCTGTCTGGGATTTTGAATGACAAAACCCAGTGCACAGATTTTAGGGGTTATAATCCAACTCGTGCATATTCTTTTATTACATCTTTCATGGGTACTGTCTCTTGCGAAGAACTTGCAAAACTTCCAAGAGTAGGTATCAATCTGTCATTAGAAATTTTCTTCTCAACTGAGCTATTCGAAATCGGTATAAAATTTATTAAGGTCCCCTCAATTCTGGACAATTGTTGATGACTTTATAGACCATAAATACTTTAGCTCTATCAACGCTTTCGCTTTACTCTTTAAAGAAGTGGGGAGTCTTGGGAAAAAAATTGACAAATCAGATTTCTTCGGAAAGAATGCTTAGTGCAGGAAACCATGCCTGTAAGCGATGCACGTGCGTCGTCAGCTCGATGAATAGACGGGAGGGGGATTTCACCACCGAAATTTAATCCCTCACCCACAATCAAACACACAATTCAGGCCTTAACACATAATAAAAGAATCAGACAAGAAATTGGTGGTCAGACTATATTCACGTCAAGGGTATTGCTGGTGTCGATGCAGGGAGTTGAACTAGAAGTTCACGACAGGGTTACGCATGATAACAACTTGAACTGTTAGTAGAACAGCTATTCCTCTATGTTCAAATGGACCAAAAGGGAATCGCAATACCAGCAAAATATAAAGGGTTCTCCACCGGATTTTCACCCGACCAATAACGAATTCATAGGTGTTGCTTATTCACGAACCCATTGAGCCGAAAATAAGCTTTGTCAATGAAGATGACCATGCAATAAAGTTCATCATCTCGGCGTATCTTCTGAATAGCCCAATTGGAGCACGTATACGTCACTTCAAATGGTCCATCGGCTTCAATTCGTGAGTCAGTTTAATCTTGTATGGGTGTGAGTGAAGATCATTAAGCAAAATACGTCATATTGTGGTGAGTGATGTCCAATTCTTAGGAACGCCGTGGAATTGACCCATCTGGATTATTTGCTACGGACGACGCCTGAACGTCATTGATATTTTTGACACTTCGACCAACTCAAGTTGTTGTACTAAACTTGTAATTGCCTGTCTAATTGGGCAAGAATTTAGACTCCAAATTGGAGTTTACGCTATTAAATGGCGTTTTTCTTTTTTACCTCCGAGCAGATTAGATCAGATTACGGTTGTTGTCTTCGCTTAGCTATCTGCTCTATTTGCTCGATCATTTTATCCTGAGCAAATAGATTTAGCTCAGAGCATGAAAATTTTTAGCTCAGATTTTTTTTTTGACACATCCGTGATCTGATCTAATCTGCTCGGAGGTAAAAAAGAAAAACGCCAAAAGTTGCGGTCAACGACTCCGAATTTCGGTAAGAAAGTTTTATAATTTGTAGTCGCCGTTCGTGTACTTTACCATTATAAAAAATTTGAGTTAAATAACAGTTCGATGGTTAGTGAAAGTTCAAAATTTTCAAATCGGTATTCAAAAACCCAATATTGAACATCAACTCGTTATTTTAATGTATGAGACTCAAAACGATGAGAATCATGGAGAACGAAGGAAAATAAAACTTGATTGAAATGCGATTCTGTTGTTCTTACTTTCATAGGAGAAAGAGACGCCTGAACCTAATACATAAATACAAGTTTTATTCACCGACTCCGAATTTCTATAGAAAATTGTTATAATTATTGCGGATGTCGCACGTTCGTGTTCTTTTCCATGATGAAAATGTTGAGTTAACTGAATTATTTGACAGATGACGATGATTAGTGAAAAGGGTGCGTTCACAAATAAAATTCAAAACTGTCAAGTATGTATCTACCTATTAGAAAATCAGATAAATGTATTGGTAAAAGAAGGTGAATTGACCCAACTTCTTACCTAAACAATAAAGCAAACTATTATTGTGTTAGTGAACTTAAACTAATGGTAAAAACGGAACCAACATTTCCTTAAGCTAGTCTTTTTTCCCTTCTTTACGCTGTCAAATTCACTTTAGCAATGAGCGAATTCACTTAAGCAAGAGTTGAAAAATTCACAACGGCTTGAGCTTTTGAAAACACCCGTACAAAAAAAAAAACTCGCTACGACCTATTAGAACGTCTCAGCTTGCTTCCATTTTACTAGCAATCAGTTTTTCTATAAATTTTGCAGAACCAAGTGACAGAACAAAGTGAATAGTCCTCGCTGTAAATATGACAACAGGCAGACCGATGACTAGACAAAAGTTGCTTGACTTTCCTTTCATCATTTTTTTGTGTTAGCAAACAGCGAGTGCCAAAAAAATCTAAAGGACAATTTGTATTTCTAACTCATTGATACATTTCTCCCAAATAACTTTAACTGCAAGAAAAATCGAAAGTTTCGACAACATTTCTTATCAAAAAATAAATCCGATTTTAAAGAAATAAAAACTCATTGAATTAAAAAATATAAAACTTAATGTTGTTCACAACAATGTGACATCCCGACAAACTACAAAACAACAATCGCAATCTCCCTTCTCGAAACCCCATAAAATCTTGTTCCCGCATCTGGATTTCCATATTATATCGAATTCGCAACAAATCCAATGACAATCTTATCCTGGTTATTGTTTCTCTCCTCTTTAAACATTCAAAATGCATGTTTCTCCAAATCTTAAGAAAAAAAAGAACAGAAAAATGAGAAAAAATTAAGTTTGGCATTGTGTTTGCTGGCAATAGTGTCTGGTAAGAAAACATTTCTCCTCCTTCCTCTTCCTAAACTAAACGATTTTCCAATTCCGATTTTACTCTTAAGATTCTGACAATTGCATAAGTTGATCTTAGAAACGGTCTTCTCTTCCATTTTTATATGCATGTGTCTGTCAGTGGGAATAGTATTGACCCAATTTGAATGAGGTTCTTTCGGAGCTCGTAGAAATGAAGATTCACCATTTGCTCACGAATCGACCAACCGACCGACCGACCGACCGACCTCCCTTTTGATATTATCAAAAGCAAAAGAAAACTCAAACGTTGTCTTAGATAAGAAAAGTTTTCCTTTGTCAGAATTGCATAGATACCTTTCTAGATATCGTTTTCTTCTTTAACTCAGAAGGGAGACACAGACAGAAAGGAAGCCTGGAATTTCTTTTGATAGCACTGTCTTTGTAGCTGTGAAATTGTTGGTGGTTTTGTGCGGTGTCTTATACCTACCTTCAAAATATCAGAATATAATAGGTATGGAAAAAATTCTCTGGCCTGTTTTTATAGCTTCAGGCAGGTTAGGCACCATAGACGATATAATCACTTTAAGCACCTGAGTTCGAAATTAAATGCAAATCACCCAATGAACATTTGCATTGAGCGGGCGAAAGCAAACCATAAGAAAGCTCTTTGAAGGACCTACATGCCGCCTGCCGTTAAACACAAGGGATTTTATGGAAAACAAGTCTGAACCCTGAAAGATGGTTTCTTCAGGACGATAGCAAAAGGAAGAGCAAAAAAAAATGTGTCTTGTTAAGTCTAGCACAATTCAACAAAAATCCCATGAAAAAGCAAGCTGAAGAGCATAGAGCAGGGGAGAGCACATCGGGGGATACAAAATCAAAGTAAGGATTTCAGATGTCAGTCTCCGGGTTGACACATATTAGAAGACCGTTTCAGCACACCCAGGCATTTTGTTCATTATTTTGCCAGCAAAATTTCCAAGTCATATAATGTAGGGGTTTGGGGGGGGGAGGTGTATAGATGCGTAGGCGTTCTATTGTCGACCGACCTACCGTAAGGCAAAATGGAAATCAACATTGTTTAGTTTGAGTTTAGGATAGGAACATGCTTCGGATGATGTTTTTTTTTTGATAACAATGCAGAAGTAAATGGAAATACGTGCTGGCTTTGGTGTGATTTGAAGATGCACATGTATGACAAGCTCAAAACTGAATTGAGCTCCTTTTCGTTGAGGGTTGCCAACATGTAATTTTGGAAGCACAAGACCAGGAAAAAAATAACATTTCATTTTAAAAATTTTATGGGCCCTATTACCGCTGGCGAGTCGAACGTTCGATGTGAGATGTTCTCATTGGCGAACTAAACAATTCGAGTTCGAACTGAGTTCGAAATAAAAAAAAAGAAAAACAAATAAATTAAACGTCAAATCATAAATGTTTAGAACAAAACTATTTAAAAAAAGTGTTTTCTATTGTCTGTCTTGGAATCAAAAAGGAGAACGCTCAACGTTCTATGTTAATTTTGTTTGTTGTTTGCTCACTCTTTTCAGAAACGTAATTTCTGGTTCAAGACAATTTATTCAATAAGCAATACGCTAAAGATATAAATAAAATAGAGTCCTTTCTATTGGTGTAATTAAAACTCGTTTTTGCTGTCTCTTAAATTAAAGGAAAATGCATTACGTTCCTTCAAGACAAAACAAATTGTAAACGCGTGCTATACCTGGAACAACTTTTGCATAAAATACCGAATTGCAGATTGTAAAGAAAGCCATAACATGCCAAAAGCTAGAATACCTACAACATTCCAAGCAATATAAAAGATATGAAAGCCCAAAGTAGAAAAAAACGAAATAATGGGATCTTTGCAGATTATAAAAGCAAACATTGGAGTGCAATTCAAGTCTAGTCCATTCTATTGAACAATTAAGTCTTGACTCTATAAAATCAATAAAAAATCTAATTTGATTTTTAAAATTTAAGGATTTTTCTTTTCCATTCCTAGGTATTCTTTTTGTCGATGGTTTTTGTCAAGATTTTCATTTTCTTTTCTTTTTTCTGCTGCCTTTTATACAGCAAGAAGTTTCTCTTTCTGAATTACATAACTTTTTTCTCGAAAATCTGGCAATATCGGACAAAAATACTACATTTATTCAAGTTTCGACCTCTCGACAATGTGTAACGTTCGACAAATTAAAACACAAATGAAGTTCAAATTAACGAACATTCGATTCTCACAATACAGTGAGATTCAACTTCGAAAAACGTTAGACATAAAGTCGAATTTAGGTTCTCGATTCGCCAACCGTAATACGGAAATCTTACACTCACATGTTTTTACGTTCGACTCGCCAGCGGTAAAAGGGGCTAGGGGCCTATGACAATCCTCTTCTTTTTTAAATGTTTGAAATATTTTTTTTCTCCTTTCTTGAAACCAAGCCCTGGCAACTCTTAAATTTGAAAAGTGCTTTAATTTGAACTAATGTCGAATCATGGGCAGTATTGTGTTGTGAGAAAGATAGGTTTCACTTTGATTTCCGTATATTCATCTTTTTCGGAACAATTGACTGATGTCAAATTTTTAATGTGATGGTGGAAAGTAAATGTCTTGGATTTAAATCAGTGCTTACCACTTTCCAGTTTTGCGTTGTCCCCATGTGTTGAAGAAAAAAAAAGCGACTACATTTTCTTCTACAGCTCACAGTTCTCTGCCAACATTTTGTATGGCCTTACTTTTGCGAGGTATCTAAAACGTAAGAACGCTTTATAGCGCCAGAGTCACATATAAATCTCAAGCAGTAACAGCTCATTGAATGCATTCACTTGCCAGACTCGAATCAACATGGCTGCATTGTGCACTGAAAACGACAACAACATGCATACATATACAGATAGTGATGTCTTTTCGACGCATTAGAACTAGTGACGGGCGTATTCGAATAATTCAATCCATTATAATCGAGATCATTCGATTATGCACTGTAAAATCGTTCGAATGATTTCTCAAACCTATTACTACTGCTAGTATTGCTACTTTTATAATTTAAAAAGTACTCGATGACGAGAGCTCGAATGAAAATAGCATTCAAATGAAAAGAAGTCGAATGACGATTATTAGAATTCGAATGAACAGAACTTGAATGACGACGATTTTAACTCGAATGAAAAGAACTCGATTGAAGATTATTATTTTTCGAATAAAAATAACTCGAAATTTTCAGATGAAAATATCTAACTCGAATATTCAAATCATTCAACTTTGTACTTTTTTCTCTTTTATCGAAATCATTCGACTGTGCCAATTAATTAATTAAATAATTAGAGCCGTGTGGTGAACACTCCTCAAAAATAAAGTCACTGCGGCTGTCAAACGAGTAGGCAGCAGTTGAGACTTTCAAAGTTCAAGCGACTGAACGTAAGAATGTTGCATACCGAGAACCGGCCCGAAAATTCATTTGCAATACAATATTCATAGTAATAAGTAAGTAAGAAGGTAGCTTGGACGAACGAAACTGGAACTTGTTGCAAGATGCCTTGATCTTAAAAAAAATTAAGACTTTAAGCAATGTCGATGCATTGCAGAAATTCACAAAGTATTTCCTTATTGCATAATTTCTCCTTGCATAATACTCAAAATCAACAATTAATAATGCAAATTTATCATCCTCATCCAAAAATATTTACATAGAAAGTCTTGTGCAACAATTTGCCTGCAATTAAAACAACATTTTGCTTTCAAATGCCAAACTAACAATTTACTCAATATTTGCATAATCCTGGTACCCTCGCTCGGTACATCCTCATCAAATTTCGTAATTTCTTTTGGCGACCTCTTGAATGAACTTCTGGTGTCGATTTTCACCCAGTGACTACAGAAGCTTTGAATAAATAAATCGCCTTACTATCGGCACAAAGTCGAGTCTAAAATGGACAATCCTCAAGAAATTCATCTGCACTCTGCAACCATGTTAACCGAAAATAACGGGAAGTAGGTACACTATAAACAAAATCGCCGACCGTTACAAACTGTCTGACCCGTTAGCAGGCTGGACGGCCGGCAGACGTCAAATAATTGAGCCTCATTAAAATACTGTTTGGTTTATGATTGAACATTATCACTATCGAAGTATTTAATTAAAGTGTTGAAAGAGGCAGCGGGAGTTGACGAAGCCCGCTGAAGTCCATAATCTCTCGAATTATGTGCAACGGTAGCCACAAATGTATGTTGCGTTGTCCGACGGGCACTTTGCATTTTGATTATGCAGAGTGCGATTAAATTGTTAATTTTCTGAATTATTTATTTATTTAACTATGATGGCTGGTTTTTGGGGAGAATGGTGAATTTCATGAAGATAGACAAACGGAACTACTGAAGCTTGATGGATTTTTCGCTCTCATTCCCATCTTCTCCCTCTATTTCGAAATAATCACTCGAAACTTCAAATTTGATTCTAATGTGGTCCAACTGTTCTCATCACATCTCAAGAACCATCAATTTTAAGTTCAATTAAAATCCAATCAAAATCAAAATCAAATCCGGTCAAATTCACCTCCAAAACTCATGTCTTGCGGTTGAGCTGTTAGTCGAGTTAGACAATAGATAACATAATTCCCTAACGTGATTGTATTAAGAGACCAATCATCGCTCCTCCGTATGTCGGTTAGTCTTTCTTGGTGGCAGCTCTCTATCATGAAAGACGACAAAACAACATGCGTGCGTGATCTAAAACTTTGAATCAAAACCAAAGACACTGCAATAGATTACATTGCGTGTTGTGGTTCGAGTTCGAGCCTCTTCTCGTTTACACACTGATTAACATAAGGGTATTAATAAACCATTCTACATTATTATAGCTTCTCCCTTCCCTTTCTGGATGGTACCGTAACTTAACTACCAAATTTTTGGGTCGACTCCTCATCATTTCGACTAAGCAAGTAAATGTATAATAATCATTAACCGAAAATTAGATCGACCATGACAGGCCAGTGGCCGGATGATAATTATGATGGCGTTTTCGAGAGTTCGATAAACTTGTTTCATTTAGCTATGGCCACAAGTTGCGTAATCAATTTGTGGTGTCAGTTAGTGGATAAAAATTAGACAAATTAATTTGTGAGACGATCGATGGATATTTGAAAAATGTCGATGAAAAATTCAACTCAACGGAATGGGTCACATTTAATTTCATTGAATTCTTATAAATTTTAAGAGTGGCTTTAATGTCAATATTAACTTATTTCAAGAAGAACAACAAATTCTAAAAGCAAAATCTTATTACAAAAAAAAAAACAATTTCCTTAAGAAAAAACCTTATACTAAAAATTGTGATTCTGATAAAACAATTTCTGTTTTTTGAAACTGTTCAGCTTCTAAGCCTTGTTCGATCCCCCGAATAACTTCAAATAAAGTCATCTCTCAAACACATTAAAAGTCATCTCAAAACTTTAAAACTTTGTCTAAAGAATTCCTTACCTAAAAGTTTTGATTTTTAACTTCAGCAATCAAATTAATTTCTCCCTCCGGATAAAAAATTGTTAACTTCTTTTCTTTCTATCCTCCTGTATTCATTTCTCTTCGAAAGTACAACCATCAACTTCCTTCCATCAAATGGAACATCAAGAAATAACAGCAATTCAACAAAGTGGCCTCCGCAAGACAAATTGAATTAATTTGATAATTAATCCATCGATTTGCACGTCCACCGAGCCATTTGGAATGCGAAGCACAAGAAAATCGAAAAAACAACATCCCAATTCCCATTGCTTTCTACAGGCTTCAACGTACAAAATACTTAAAAATAAAATAAAACAGAATGTAGATACAAAAAAAACACACAGAAAACAAGCAACAACAGCCAAGGATAAAAGGATTCCAACTCATCCATCACCATTTGCCGGAAAACAGCGAAACATCCAAATCCAAACAGCAAATCAGCCTCCCTGCTACCGAAAATTGTAAATCCCGAAAAATCGAAACAAAAGAACATCAAAGCAAAAAAACACCAAAGAAAAATAGACTGGGGAAAATTGTAGCACCACGAAAGAAAAAAAGAAACAGCGTTAGCTGAAATAACTTCTGAGCCGGAAGGAACCAGCTGAATGTTGCCACACAAATTTACCAGAAAATCGCAACCGCAGAAGATTTGTATCGCAACTATACGACTCGAGTCCACAAATAAAGAAGCTATTGTGTGCCGCTTCGTCGAGGAGAATTTGGTTCATACGGCCTGTGGCCTATGGAGCGGGAAATGTGTATCGGTGTATAACAAAGTGTTTATGAAGACACAAGACTATCGGTCTTCTGCTTTCGGTAAGACTGCGGGCAAACACAAAAATTTCAAGACTAAGGTGCTAAAAGATAAGTTTATATAAATATAAGGAATCTACAGCCGGTGTGGTGGCCCTGGCGCAATCCATTATCTGCGGTGGGCATTACTCACTTTCTCTGGCGGCTCTATTGGCTTCATGAACAATTTTGCTAGCAAATGACTCAGGACCACCGGCAAAGTGTCTGAACTCAAACAATAGGCTGGACTGCAAACCAGGGTTGCCATAAAATTTTGTCTCTTCTTCTTCCAGTACAAAACTTGAGCAAGTTCGTAAACCCAATTTGATCCTTAAACTACGATTTCATATTTACGGCAGTGCGGAACCCCACATTGGACTCGAATGCGAGTTTGATAAAGTATTCGATGGATTCCGATCACGTCTGCGGTTATTTCAGTCAGTGTGTGAAGTTTTCAGCCAGCAGCGGTGTTTTTTATATAGGTGCACGATGAGAATCAATGCCGGCCCGACCTACATTTCGCTCGACCTTATAAATGTATCCATTCCTTCTTTTTTTTCGTTTTTCTGTTTTTTTTAGCTTTTGTCTTTCGCTCAAAACAAAAACGAAGAAGACGCATGAGGCACGATACTCACGGGGCACTATTTCGTGTCTGCACCGGTTATGGGGATTTTTTGGTAAAGTTTTTGTGTTGAGATTTTGGACATTTCACGCAAAGTGAGAAGAGACGGATGGCGATGGAGAAGTTCTTCTTTTTTTGGAAATGAAAAAATCTAAACACGTTCGACAATTTCGGTCTTAGTAAAGTAGAGCCCTAATTGGGATGAAGTTTGTGTTCCATATACGCATTCGCAAGTGTATGTAAACTGGTCCGAATAAAAAATGACCCAAGTCAAAGCGAAAGTGTGGACGGAGAACGAGACTGTCTTCTTTATTAGTTGACATTCTTTTTTTTTCGTTTTCTTTTTTATTTGTTTGATGTGGGAAAATTGTAAATCGTTGCGTTTTGGCCGGTTTTTTTATATGCCTTAGGTAGGATGTAGGAAGTGTGTTTTTGCCATCGACATTCTTGTGGCACGTAATTCTTTACACCAACAAAATGCTTAGGTAAACGTACCTATGGAAACGGTAAGGAACATAGACTTTGATTAACTTACTAGGTAGACATGCCGATTTATTGCGAGGGATCGATGTCAAAAATGGAATGAATATCTTTTATTTTTTTGTTATTTCTTTTTCTTTGTTGGAACAATTTGTGGTCAGAAATGGAAATCCTAGTTGACATTGTCACGTATTCCAATTGGCAGCAAGGCAAAAAGGACTTAACTTTCATTGGGGAAATCGAACTGGTGTTCGGGGGTATTGTATCACTACTGTGATAACCTGATAATAAATTGGTTTTTGTTTTTGCCAATTGAGATTCTGGTATTTTTGATATAAATGTCTAACTTAGACAGTCTAAATAGAGTTGGGAAAAGAATAAGGCATCAATGTGTGGGAAACTTTCATTATTTTTCATATAATGATGAAAGAATTGGATTGTGCCTATTTAACATTCAGTTTATCTGTTTTGAAACGCTTGACCAACCAAAACACACGTTTCTAAATTTAAACAAAACAAGAAGAACATTTTCTTAAGATTTTTCATTATGATAGAAGGAAGAAGGATCTTTGAAAATCATACGTAAATAAAAATACCATCCAATTAATGGTCACCGCTCTGGCAGTATAATTCGTTAATGTGCCGAATGATCTCGCTCCAGGCTTATTGACGTAAACATTATAGTAATTTTATATTATGTAGGTGCTACTTATTCCGTTTTCATTTCTTTTTTGTTTTAAATTACTGATAAACGATAAACCTTTAAAATGCCATTCACTTTCTTTCTCGATGAGCAAAATAAGACACAATCGGTTAAAACATCTTGAACGCAAAACATTATTCCACCTTCGTTCTCCATGATTCTCATCATTTCGAGTGTGAACATTTCTTGCCTTCATAGAACAAAAAGCAAAAGCTTTTGATATAACATTACAAAATTTCACATCTTTGTAAAGAAAGTAATATTTTAAAAAGATGTTGTGAACTTTGTTGACATTTCTTATATAAAGCTATTGCTTCTGTCATGACACTAATGTGCCATGGAGACTAAAATTATATTTTTAAATGATTGTTTACACGTAGGTAATTCAATGTAAGCAATAGGTTATTGCCTACATTCACAATGTAGACAGTGTAGAGTGTAGACAATTAAAAAATGCATAACAACTAGCGTTGCCAGATGTCCCGATTTTCCCGGGACGTCCCGGTTTTTTAACATTTTTTCAACCGTCCCGCCGGACAAGCTAATTCCCGTGAAAACTCTATGTGAGCAACCAATAACTACAAGAAAATTTACTTTTTCATTGCGGCTCTACCTTTACGTTTTTTTTTATTGAATGTAATCGAACAAACCTTATTTCGTTAAACGTCACTTTCAACTATAGGTAAAAGTAAAAGAACAGACTTTTTGGGCAGTTTGTGTAAAAACTCTCAAAAATCATCCCCACTCCTCGAATTATTAAAATAATCGAATCAGATTCTCTTACTGTACTTGAAATGCATTTAAAAATGCACACCATTCGAGACAAATTTAAAGACAGACTCAAATATAGATTCTTTGGAAGCAGGGCAAAGGCGTTTCTTTCTGAATTTACACCTGATATAAAGGATTATATACAGAATGATTTCTTAAGGTTTTATACTAATTTTATTGAATATTATAGAGAAACGTTACGATTTTTCCGATAATAATGTTTTGTCCAAGCTCGCATTTTTAAATTTAAATGATCATTTAAATTTTGAAAAATTTGAAATGGCTGCGGATTTATTACAAATTAATGAAATAGATGCTGATTGCTTATATGAAGAATATCAAATAATAAGAAAGTCTCTGGATGAAATTGTTAATTTAAATGATAGCGAAATGAGCTCCTTAACAAAGTGGAATGGAATACTGAAATGCTTTTCTATTGGAGATATATCAAATATTTTTAAATTAATTTCTTTTGTATTCAGTATTCCAAGTTCCAACTGTTTCGCAGAAAGAGTTTTTTCGCAGATGGCTTTAAAATGGACAGATATTCGAAATAAATGTTATAAATGAGTTAATAAAAGCCGAGCTACAAACATCATTTAACTATGATTTAAACTGCATGGAGTTTTATAATTATGTAAAAAATAATAAAGAATTAATAAAACATGCTAAGAGTTCCTTTAAATAAACTACTAATTTTGAGTAGAAAATTTTATTTTTAAACTTTATTTTCAAAAACTTAACTGAACTGAACTGAAGAGACTGTTTTGATTTATTTATTTTTATTCATAAATTGTAAATAATATTAATATTAGTGGAAAAAAATGATTTTTTATTTTGTCCCGGGAAAACTTTCAAAATCCCGGGATTTTTCGAATATTTTGTGATTTGTCCCGCTTAGCTCTAAAATTCATCTGGCAACCCTAATAACAACCCTCTTGCTTACCTTGAGATTATAAAAATCCAAACAAATACATAAATATACATACATAAGTACCTACATAATCTTTTTCTAAACGAAGCAACTACAAACGTCACTTACAAAAAAAAAAAACACTCCGTGATTTGAAACCAAACAACTGAAGCGAAAACACCTTGCCTTGTCACATCAATCAAATGGCTAAAAGGCTCCTTAAGAAATCCTATGAAATAGTTCTTGAGTTTTGCGTCCAACGAGTAATGGTAACTCTGTTGAAATGTTTTTTTCTTCATCTCACACATTGTAATGATGCAGTAGCTGCATCAAATATCTACAAGTTCCAAAGTAACATAAATTATATTCACACAAAATATAATTCACACCTATTTCAAACACATTATGGGGAAGATTTTTTTATCAATATTTACAACTCAAAATCATAAGAGAGCGAAGCGTCGTCGACCACAAAATCAGGTTGAGAAATGCTAACAATCCATGCCTGCTAAAATGCAGAAACTGATCCGTCCGTCAAACTATAATCCCGGTCCGTTACACTGAAAAAACAAACGTTCGTTAATATAAAAAACGGCGTTTATTGACTTGTTATTTATTGTCACAATAAAGTTTTTCTTGTCACAATAAACGGTTTATTAAAAATTATGTCAGCGTTCGATAATCGTTTGTTAATACTATTAATGACCATTTATTAAATGAAAAACAAAGCACTTAATCACCGTTTTTTAAAATAAGTAATTTTATTAATTGTCATAAACATTTCATTATTAAAAATAATTAACCGTTTATTGCTATAATAAACAAGATTTTTAAGATTTTATCCCAACCTTCATCCAATACCACAACCAAATCTAAAAGTCGTTTATAAACAATAAACGTTGTTTATTAAAAAATAATAAACCGTTTACTGTGGTAATAAACAAAACTATTCATTTTCTTGTGATTCTTAGAGTTCACAGATTTTTTTTCGTAACTCTGCTTGTATAAGTACGAATGGATTTGCTTGATTAAATAACAATTCAAGGTGCTAGTAGTTCAAGGAATTTAAGTAATCAAGCAAAAGTTAAGGCACGCGGCGGTGCAATATGGGAGAGAAAGGGACTGTGTATATCGAGAAAACACACACAGTGACACTTGCAGTAAAAAACCAAAACAAACATCAATAAATAAGAATAAGAACCAGAGAAGTGAATAGATACAGAATTCTCTGATTATTATTATTTTTTTTTGAGAATCAATAAATTCTGTTTATTGGTGCTATAAACGGATTAATTAATATAATAAACGTTTGTTTGTATTAACAAACGGATTTATTAAAATCAATTAACTCTGTTTATTGTGGTTATAAACGAAAATTATTAAGGGTTAGCAAAGTTTCCAACCATGGTTTCTGCAAAAATAAAAAAATTTAAACGGCCATTTATTGTCACAATAAACCTGTTTATTGGACAAATTCCATCACTAAATTAATTGTCCCAATAAACTTTTTGTTTGTATTTACGTACTTTTTTGGTTCAGTGTAAAACAACGGTCAAACGTCGTTAAAAGCCGGAGGTCCCTCTGTTGCTTATTCGGTTCCAAAGGGAAACCATGTTTAGTACCGGTCAAATACCGTTGAAAGCTCCGTTAAAAGCTAAGGGAAGCCTGGTTGAGAACCGGTTACCAAGACGTTGAAAGCCTGAAGAAGCTATACATTGATACGTTAAAGAAAGCCATACTGGATGCACGTCTACGTCGTGTCGTCTCATCATCTTTAAATCATCACCAATTCGAGAAACACATCAAGTTCCTAGCCGTGAAGGAAGGAAAATGATGTCACCAGGAAGAACTCCAGCCAACCTGGCCTGATACAATACTTATATACTTATAAACAAAACTTTGAATTAAGAACTAAGGTTTACTGTTCTTATTACCTTAGTAGACCCTGGATTCCCTGAGGATACCTAAGCCTTTGTTTACAAGTGACATCACTGCACTAAGAGAACAAACAAGCATACAATCAGTTTATTTCAGTGTGCTTTACTTGATCATGCAACATGAATAATTGGAGTGGAGAATGCCACGGTTTGGATTAAAAAAATACGTATGCCTAAATCAGAGCCGTTCATTTTTTGAGATCACTAAAATCCGAATCAATCCTTTTTATAAAGATGTCTGTGTGTGTATGTACATTTGTACGTATGTTCGTATATGTGCGTATGTTCTTATGTACGTTTTTTCTACTCGATTATCTCGCGAACCACTCATAGCATTAACATGAAATAAGTCTCATTCGACGGGGAATTGCTTGATTGAGAACTCATTTTCAACGAAATCTGCCTAGCGGTTTTTTAAAGGGAATGAAAAAACTATCTTACAAAATCTGAAAGCATTAATCATTTATTCATGAAAATTATGATCATTTCGGCAAAAAAACTTATTTATCGATGTTAGAAAATATATTATTTGTCAACAATTTGCTGCACCTTCTAAATGTGGTCGATTGAAATATTGAATAACTTTGAGAGACTTCAACCGATTGGCGTCGTCGAACACATTTTGTATATTGCATTACAACTTGAACTACAAATCGGTTCGGAAATAGTGACAATGTTCATTAAATGTTATCTTTCAGTTGTTGCAACACAGCGTGCGTACCGCCATAAGTATCGCGGTCGCCCTGAGCCTAAAAGTGACACTATTCACCGCTATGCTTCAAGACGGTCTGTAGCTGACCGCCCACATTCAAATCGACCAACCCCTCAAGTTGCCGGGACGCGTGGTATTGTAATGAGGGATATTGAATGTCCACCGAGATCGCCCGATTTAGCTTCGGGTTTTTAATTGTTAGTGTATGCTAACAAGCCGAAGGTCTTAGACGAGCTTGAGGACAACATTCGAGAAATCACTGCGATATCGCCCAAAATGCTGGCAAATTTCATGGAAAATAAAAAAGCTGAATCTTGTATCCGAAATAAAGATGGTAATTTGATCGACATTGTTTTTCAAAACTTACTGTATAAAATTCTAAGGCTTCAAATTTTCTTACTATTTTTCTACACTGGGATGTTAGTTGAGTAGACCACAGGGTCGCACTCATATTTTTTTTTTTTTGATATTTCAGGTTACCAACGGCCAGAGGTTGCGGAAATTAGCTAGCTTAAGAGATTGTTGCATATTTCGTTTCTTATTATTTGCTCAGAAACTCTTTTTTTTGGGCAAAGTGTATTAAATCCTGAATTTGGCTTTTTGTGTAGCTCAATGCATTTGCAAATCTAACACAAACATTTTTTCTTGAGACCTTTCTTGCAGTTACAATTTGTGAACAAAGTCTATGTCGATGCTTTACGGTTTGGTAAAATTCTTGACATTTATAGTGACAACTAAAAACTAACAGAAAAATACAAAATAATTAATATTTTTTCAGGATACCTTTCACTTCATAAGAGTCCTTATTTTAATGTTTAAAACATTTATACAGTAGCAATTTTTTAAGCCTTTAAAAAATCAAAACAAAACGAAAAATATCAAAATAAACACAATCTGAAATTTTGTTAATCCTCCAATAATAAAAATGTTATTTTCAAAATCGAAACTAAAAAAGAAAAGAGCAACAATAACAAATAACATAGGAATTAAATTGACGTTAATTCATTTAACGTTTTTAAATAATAATAATAAAAAAAAAACAATTTGCTTTAAATTCATAAGTAGTTTTCTATCCTGTTAGCCTTTAATTTGCCTGATTATATTAACAAGCACAACCCGGCCAACAGCGAAATAATATTTTTTATGTTTGCTTAATCCGATTATCATTTTTATGATAACAAAAACAGTGGCGGCTGTTTGCTTGTCATACATCCGGAGGCGGAAAAAAAATCGACATCATAATTTTGTTTAATAATATTTTTGTGCAGCAAAAAACCGTAACAAAAAAAAGGGAACAAACAGGAAATATTTTGCTTGAAAATTAAACACGGATAATAATATTGTTTCTTGTTTAATGCTATCTGCATGTCCAGATTCAACTTTAAGAGCTTTTCCGGTACGATTATGTTGCCATAAATTACTGTTAGTTATGTTTTGATTTCTGTATCTGTATTTCCATGTTCGATTGATGTTTTCTCCCTTTCCATTTAGCGGAAATGATATTTATTCGAGTGGAATTATCACAAAACACAACGAACTTCATCTCTTCAAATGGGCCTCGTATTGGTCCCTAGATTTCATAACTGTCAAGTGTTTGTGTTTATATCCTAATTGCCCGATTAAAGAAAATTGCTGACGATTATGAAAGTGACTGTCTATCCCAAAACAAGAAACTATTAAAGACACATGCCCATAACAGAAATACCCTTTAACGACATACAGAACAACGTGCCTCTCCCCTACAGGATGTTGGCTCATAACCTCTTTTCAACGCTGCGAAAACAAACATAGAAGCACATTTGACTTGACAAAATTATAGGTCAACGCATAATGGTTCCTCACTGGCACTGCTTCAACATCGACAGCCAAGCATCCGCCTGACAGTCGTCTCTCAAGTCTCAATTGTCGACACACTCAGAGTCAACTGGACCATCAGCCCATCGTGTACCGTATAACAAGTGCAATGGGCGTACATTAATGTTTATTGTCCAACGAATTGATGTCGGCACTCACTTGCTCACCGTTAAACGTCCCCATTTCCAGATTTCTTCTAGAAGAGTCAGAGATGCGCGTATATTAGTGTGTGACGTTCGGCGACGACACGTTCTCTCAATAGAGTCGCGGCGTATGGACATTTAGAGTTCAGTGCTCCTGACGGATATGGCATAGTTGGATATGAGATATTTTGCGTTAATAGCGCTTATTGTGAACAAAAAAAAAACTATTGTGTTCGTCCATTAAGCGATCTATTACTGTGACACCATTAACATCATGAACATTGTGTAATCCTGGTTCGTTCTTAAGCCGTGGCTAGGTGGAAATTGGAATATCCATTCAGCATCAAACAATCCCTATATAACGGATTATTACTTAGATGGTTAAGTCATTTGCTAAGTGGTGATATCCAGAGAGCAATATAATCCACCATTCTCTCTTTCAGTGCTCACCAAAAAGTAAAAGGATAATGCCATTTAAAGAGTATTTTCGTATTCCCTCTGTCGTCCCAAGAGAATCCCAAATTCGAAAAAAAACAACTTCCATAAATTCATTTTCGTTTTCATTCCATTTCAATTTAAATGTCATATATGCGAGTGTGACGAATTTGGTAGAAAATTGAATGAGAAGGTATTTGCTTGGGATGTTCGGTTCGTGCTCGCTCCATTCAAATGACATTCTGACAAGACGTAGGCGTTTAAGGTGACAGGATAAACATAAAACGATTTATTTTCGATGCTTGAAAGAGACAGTCACTTTCTTTCGGTTCATCGAGGGACTTTTAGACAGGAAAAGAATTGAATAGGCTTTAAATTTAAGTGCACGCAGGTTATAAAAGGTAAGGTGGAGTTGTGTTTTTTTGTTGGTTTATGTTCATAACATTCATTGACATTGAACGTGTCTAGCTTGCGAAACTCACTCTCGGCGAGGAACTCAATCTCTGAGTTCAATCAAGTCGAAATGGACCAAATGTGACCGTTTAAGCCTCTTTCGTGTACGTTTGTCTCTTTTTGCAAAAGCCAGCTAGTTCTTAACAAATAATCCCTAGACGCAAATTTATAGCTTTCCCTCGCTCGGCTCGGCTCGGTGGAGCAATGCGGAATGCCTTTTGTTCTGCGAATTAATTTTAAAAGGATTGTCTCGATTGCCTTCCTATACATTCCGATTCCTCTTTTTCGTTTTGTTTTTTTTTCGTTTTGCAAATGGAAAAGTATCAACTTTAAGGATTTTTCTCGTATTTTTTTTTTGCCAATTGATTCGAATCCATTGTTAAGTTGCTAGCATCAGCCCATTGTGTAATATAGACAGCACCGAAAATCGGAAAAAGGAGTTTAAGCATGATTGGTTTTATTATATCTATTCATCTGTTAAGGGTTCACGACCTTTAATGCCTTATTGAAATTATCTGTGATCTCATGAATTTCCTTTCCATCCAACGGACGGGGGATTCGTACTACTTTTCAACTTTTGCTTGCTCTTCCTCAACAAAGGGATGCTTTTCGTTTAGTTTGATTTAATTGAAAAAAGAAGGAGGGATAAGTTTTTTTTTTTTTTTTGTATGATAAAGGTCGTTCTGGTGGCCAGATTTTCTCATGAGATGAAAAAATGCAAGTCATCGATTCAGAAGGTTTGATGGATTCGCAAGAAATGTGGATGTGGTCAAATGTTTACCTTTGAAATCTTTTATTGGGGGTGGAAAGGGGTAAAAAAGGGTTGAAAAGGGAGGCTAGCAAATTCAGATATGACAAATCGAATAAAGGATCTTGAAATCAAACTAATCTTTGTAATCGGTTATATCCTTAATTCAACACGTCTCGCCGTCGATCCGGAAATTATATCAAAGAGTCATTTAAGACACTATGCTGGTTTGATATTTCTAAAAATCAGTATAAAGGGGGTTTTCTGTTGAAATGCGTTGAAGAACTTTATGTGAATATAATGGTCATCAAAGATCAGAAAAATTCAACAAATATGTAATCAATGCATGCATTGAAAGGACGATGTCTTTTTGGGTGGCTAGTTGTATAGATCAAAATTTGTAAGTTTAACACAAACGTAGAATTACTGCATATAAAATAAGAAATGCAAACGTCAACCAGACATTTTTTTTTGAATGAAAGATGTGTAAGCAAGATTTTTTTTTCAAAAAATTGGTTACCTTTTAAATTATGTAGAAAACTTAAGACAGCTTGTAGGTAACACGTGATCCTTTGCCTAAAAAAAAAAATAACGATAAATAAAAAAATTGTAAATAAAAAAACAAAAATAGTTAAGACATCATTCTAAAAAAAAATGGTAAATTGTTTATTTTTAAACGTATGCAAAAGAGACAGACAGACTGATGCTATCGCCTCACGTAACGCACAGCCCGCCCCACTTTTTTTCAAGTTCCCTTTCATTGTGACATCGTATGTATGCACTTAGGAAAAATCCCAAGTCTACTGTCATAGTAAGTCACCAGGAACGCAGGGCCCGTAGAAGCTTCAAAGCAATAATTTTAACACCACTGCTTATTGAAATTTAAACAAAAGTAAATTATTCACATAAATTTATGAACATTAGCGGTATGTGTTAAAAGTAAATAAAATGTTACGTTGACGCCACAGTGAACCAATTATGTTTTTGCTTAAACATAATTACGTATCAAATACAATACATACTACTTGTCCAAGTTAAAAAAGAAATAAATCAGAAATCACTTTATAATTTAGCTTAAAAGAATTGACTACGAAGCAAATAACGATTAATAAGAATAAAGAATCAAGTCATAAATATGAGAAAAACTGTGTCTGTGAATCAGTTATGATTCATTGGAAAAATATCTGAACTAATGAAAGCTCAGGGTGATGCTCGTTCTTAGTCATGCACATACTTAAAAATAAGTCACCAGGTGTCCAAGATTGTATACTGTTCAACAACGGACTGTGATTAATTTCCTCATGAAAAAGGAGGGATAAGCATTTAACCGAATATCAGCACAGTATTCGAAAAATTCATAAATGGGGATCTGACCAAGTGAGTGACCAAGTTTGGGTTCAATTAGGGATGCGGAATGATACCATTCACACCGTGTATTAGCTTTTAACTAATATCCAATGGAATAAATCAAACAACTAAAATGTGCAGTTCTGGTTTGATTTGAAATAAAAACTTTCGACACTCTGTGGTTGATCTTTTTGTTAAGCTGCCTAGAATTGCTTGGTATGCTTAACGGTAGAAAGTTTGTTGCCATTTGTTGAAATTTTAAACGGTTTGCAACAGCGAGTGGAAGGTACGCCATTACACTATCTGTCTAATAGAAAGCCCTACTACGTACAGAACGGCTTCACAGATAAATTATTAGAATTCCCTCACAAGGTGATTTCGACAAAATTGAACGTCACTGCTATTACCGGAAAGTCAAAATGCACGTCCAGAAATGCAAGACAATTATTCTGAAGCACGTTAGCTAGAGCTTAAAGAATGCGTACAAGAATTAACGTAAGTTGGTTATCATTAAGTCCCTCGGAGAGCGATTAAGGAGCAAAAGTGAAGTGAAGTACCCTTGCATCTGGTTGGATTTTTACAAGGTTTTATACAACGAGGCTAAAAATTTCATGACAAAACTTGTTCGAGATAACTTTACCGATAGATTACAAGCCGTTCTTCTGGTGTAACACGTCAAGAAAAGAACAATAGATTGGCTGCTCATTTAGGCTCAAAGAGTCATCGCACAAGACGCAGCAGATTGTTTAGTTGAGTAGGACTTTGACCGCACACAGAGAAATTTGTAGTGAAATTAACTAAAAACGGTAGTGAAATTCACTAAAAATGTAGTGATTTTTCAACCTACTACAGCTGTAATGAAATTCGCTACACCTGTAGTATTTCAATTGATACTACAGGTGTAGTAAATTTCATTACACGAAATTAGTGAAATCTATTGCCAATGTAGTGAAATTCACTACAGATTTTTTAAATATGGTTGTAAAATCTACTGCCGATGTAGTGTAATTCACTGCATCAGTAGTAAAATGTATTACACAATGCAGTGAAATTTACTGCAATTGTAGT
Organism: Sphaerophoria taeniata; assembly: GCA_943590905.1. Lineage (NCBI taxonomy): Eukaryota > Metazoa > Arthropoda > Insecta > Diptera > Syrphidae > Sphaerophoria > Sphaerophoria taeniata. The sequence goes on along the minus strand of OX016540.1, from coordinate 45,572,687 downwards.
TAAATCCTCTACAGCGGTAGTGAAATAAATTTCACGCCACAGTGAAAAGTAACACAGTTCTAGTGAAATCCACTACAGCGGTAATGAAATCCACTATAATGGTAGTGAAATCCACTACAACGGTAGTGAAATTATTTACAGCTGTAGTGAAATCCACTACAACGGTAGTGAAATCTACTACAGCGGTAGTGAAATGCACTACAGAGGTAGTGAAATCTACTACAGCGGTAGTGAAATTATTTACAGCTGTAGTGAAATCCACTACAACAGTAGTGAAATCCACTACAGCGGTAGTAAAATCCACTACAGCGGTAGTGAAATCCACTACAGAGGTAGTGGAATCCACTACAGCGGTAGTAAAATCCACTACAGCGGTAGTGAAATCCACTACAGCTGTAGTGAAATCCACTACAACGGTAGTGAAATCCACTACAACGGTAGTGAAATCCACTACAGCGGTAGTGAAATCCACTACTGAGGTTGTACTTCAGTTGTAGTAAAATCCACTTCAAATTCAATACAATTACTGCAACTGAAAGTGATATCTTCTACATATATATTAGGGTGTTCGTCAATTTTGACCCCAAATAACGAACACCCCAATATATTGTAGATTTCAGTTTTTGATGCAATAATTTGTATTGCATTTTTGAAGCAGATTTTGCTAAAGTATCAGCAGACTCCAAAGTTTATGGAATACTTTTTGCTTCATCTGCAATAGATTTTAAATTTTTATCATTAGAATTCATTTTTAATTAAAAATCTAGACTTTATGTGAATGTCTCGGTTTAAAAAATAGTAATATACTTACAGAAATTCAAATAAAATTCTGAAATAAAATCCGATTTTGCATTGTGTTCCAGCAGTAAATCGGAAAAATCAAAAAATTTCAATGTACTGGGTTGCAAATCATCTACTAAAAAAGTGTTAGATACACAAGCCACTGATAAAGTGATTGGCCTCCCAAGAGTATAAACCAAATGATACACATTTGAATGCCGGTAAAATACCTATAAATAACCTACAAAATAGTTTTTAAAAAATTAGATGGATCTTCATATATTGCAGTTTCTAGATTTTCATTGCATTCACAGATTTTCATTTGCATTTGGAATTAGCGTCTTCATGAATAATTTTTTTTTTGCAACTAAAACCAATTTACATTATGTTTATATCGGTTTTGTAACCGAGTATAAAAAAAATAACACACACTACAGCTTTGGCTATGGCTTTCATTTATCCTAACACCTTAAATCGGAAAAATCAAAAATGTTCAATGAACTGGTTTGAGTTGCAAAAAAAAAGTTATTTTGAAAATATGATGTTGAGTATATGATGAATTCATCATATTATACTAATACCTTAACCCTTTGTTCCCGGAGTAAAATTTTTTTTTTAATTTTTTTCACGAAAAAATTACAAAAATCTTGAGAAAAAGTTATGATATTTTCTAATTGCACACCAAAACGAAAACAAAATGATTGTTCTTATAATTGTATAAGGAATGTATTGAGCTGAGAGTACAAAAGTCGAAGTCCAAGCAAAGGTCGTATTTCTTTCACTTTTATTTCCTTTTTGTATTTCTTTTGTTTAAATTGTTAAATTTTATGTTTTTCGATTGAAAAATTGATCGCGTCACAACACAGAACACACTTCTTAGAGATGATACTACAAAATGGCTTCCATTTCCATTTATACAATGAGAATGAGTTAGCATCACGACGTAGTAGATTTCACCATACTGATAGTGAATTTTATTGTATGTATGGTGAATTTAACTGCATTTGTAGTGAATTCCCAAGAATTTTCTTTAAATAAGGCGGAAAAAAATTCACTACATTTGCAGTAAAATTCACTACACGACGTAGTAGATTTCACCATACTGATTGTGAATTTTATTGTATGTATGGTGAATTTAACTGCATTTGTAGTGATTTCCCAAGAATTTTCTTTAAATAAGGCGGAAAAAAATTCACTACATTTGCAGTAAAATTCACTACACGACGTAGTAGATTTCACCATACTGATAGTGAATTTTATTGTATGTATGGTGAATTTAACTGCATTTGTAGTGATTACCCAAGAATTTTTTTTAAAAAAAGCGGACAAAAATTCACAACATTGGCAGTAAAATTCACTACACGACGTAGTTATATTGCACTATACTGATAGTGAATTTTATTGTATGTATAATGAATTTAACTGCATTTGTAGTGATTTTCACAAGCGTATTCTGAAACGAAATATGGTGAATGATTACTACCATTGGCAGTGAATTTAACCAATGATCGTTGTAAATTTTATTACACCTATAGTCAATTTCACTGCACTGATAGTCAATTTTATGTTTTAATGTAGTAAATTTTATTGTTTTGTGTAGTGAATTTTATTACATTCAATGTAGTTAATATCACTACAGGTGCAATAATTTTCATTACATATTTTTTTTATCTGTAGTGAAATTTACTACAACTACTACACTTTCGTGGTTTTTGGATGTGGGATTTTGAATTTGTTCGACAAAAGTGCTTATTTTTAATATAAAACACGGATTACCAAAAAATATGGAGTAAAAAAGCTGTTCACTGTCTATATGACACTCGGCTAATCAAATTCCTGCTGTACCCTTCTAAGATCCAAAAATGTCGACTTAACTAACTGACGATAACTAATCACTACAAAAATATACTGTGCATTCCTTAACTTTCTAAGGAGTCTTATGAATTACCAAGTATGCATCCTTATTTTAGTCATCCAAGTAATAAATTTCAAAACAAATTTTCATTCGAAATTGGAAGAAAAGGAAGAATGACTGCCCATCACTGAACAAATTTGAATGTCTTTCAGCTCATTTCTACCTGGCCATTTGCCCTGACCATAAAAAAAACCCCTTTCAAAGAAACGAGTGCACAATTTACACAAGTGAAAAAGTCTTTGCACAGAAATAAAAACATAAAACTTTTAACGTAAGAATCTCAATCTTTTCAAAGTTCCACAGTTAAAGCGAACAAAAAAATTCTAACCTGCAACGAACTTAGTTTCTCTTAAGATTTTTCACTTCTTTATGAAATAGCATTAAAAACAAAAATAAGAAAAAAAACTTACTCTCCAAACTTTTTGGCAACTTTAAAAATCAATTAAAGACGTTTCTGGGTAGTCATGATGTCCTCGTTTACGTCAATTCCTTTTGGCTTATTAAATTTTTTCCGCTTCTTTCACAATTTGTATGGCAATTTTCGCCAAAGAATAGAAACCAAGTGAAAGAAGTGAAATAAAAAAAAAAAACACACATAAAACGATTTTAAAAGAAAAGGAGCCAACAACAAAACTTTGGAGAAGTATAGACACTTTTATGACTGGTCTTTTTGACTACACAGGAGTGCCACCGATTATTTTTCGTTCTATATTTTCACATAAAATGAGAAATAACAAATTCAATTATAACCATTTGGCAACTCTATTTGCAATCGAGAACGAACGTTTTTTTATAGGAGGAAGCTATAAACAGGGTCAACTAAAATGCCCACCACTTTTCATCCGATTCTGCCTTTGCTGGCTGTTTCTCCCCCCTCAGGAAAATATATTCGTCTACATGTTCTCGTCCGGTCGCCCCTGGATTAAAAAAAAAAAGGAATCCGACTCCTTTTTCACTCTGCCATTTGAATTCATCCCGCCCTCAATAAAATCCAGAGAGTTGAAAATTATTGGCCAAAAGCCAAAACGTTTATTCGCCCAGAATTTTCATTTTAAAAAATGTTTTTTTTTTGTTCGCCTGTTTTATTATTTTCTTTATTTTCCGCTAAATATGTGTGCAATCAACAGAATTTCCATTGCATCGGTATATCCGTTTGTTTTCGTCGTGGTCGTTGTTGTTGTTTACTCGTTGAGCTACCTTTCGAATTCAAATTCAAAACTGGCACAGAGGTCGCGCCGCTGTCAAACACCCTCGCGCTGTCTGTAACTCGCCTGGCTAACTGCGAGAATTACAGTGGGAGTGGAGGCAGATGAGAGTTCAGTTTAGTGGCTTAAAATGTTGCGGTTAAATTGGATCGGACTGTGAACGGAAATTACCGACTGCCTAACCTATTCGCAAACTGTCTGACTGCAACCGAAAACTCAATTCGGTTGGAATGGGGTAGGAGGAGGTAGGAACCGCATTTGCTGTTGCCATAAAGGTATACCCAAACTGCCTTCACCTATTGCGGGCTGCTGTGCTCATTTTTGGGCCGCAAATGCTTGTAATTTGGCAGGACAATCTAAAACCGTAGCCTATCATTTAAGAACCTTTTTTCTGTATTTCACTTGGAAAACAACCATTGCCAGCCTCGCAATTTAAACAAAAAAGAAAATAGAAAGATTTGGGCCATTCGCCATAGCCTGGTATTGTTAATTCATCGTTCAATTAATCCCTTCTGCCATGATGGAAAAAAGGTAAGCACTTGATAAAGGCAAAAATTGTCTTGATTAAATGGATTTGCTAGCTCGCCCGTCACCGCCCGTTTGCTACTTTCCAACGCCTGCTCGTTGAGTCTCAACGCACTGTTTCAAAGGGTAAATAAGAAGTTTAAAAATGTATAAGCCCAACACAAGAAAATAAAAAATATATCAGATTTCCCATTCTTGTTTTTTTCGTCACAAAAACAAGACAAGGTCGGTGCGTCGACGTCTTCATAATATTTATTGTCCAACCTCTTCATTTCCACACGCGTCTCGAATTCTTTGTTAATGAAATATGAAGTTGTTTTGCCCTTTTTTCTGTTCATACTTGATATTAAAATGAAAAAAGTTCCTCGAAAAGGATTTTATAAATTTTTAAAATTATTTCAATTTAAGATGAAACATTCTTATCGTGAGTTAAATTGAAGAGTTTGCAGTGAAATACTTGAAAGTTTGGGAATTGACAAAGTTTGAAGTTATTTCGGTAAAGATCTAAGCGTCACAGTGAATTGGAAAAAAGGGTACAAACACAGTTTATTATTGTTCCATTATATTGACGAAATAATAATGCATTAAAAACGCAATCCACGCTTAACTGCTCCTGATGCTCAAATGTGTACGGCATTTCTTACTTACAAGGTGGCGCTACAGTCTGTTGTGAACTTGGGCCTCAACCAACAGTCTCCGCCAGCCAGCTTTGTTCCTTCTATCTGTTTCCAGTTTTTTACTCCAAGTTGATTGAAGTCCTCTTCCACTTGAGTGCCTAAGTCGCGATCTTCCTCTACTTCTTCGTCTCCCGGATAGGCTATTCCGGCCATGGTGTCCATCCGCACTAAATGACCGAATCATCTGAGTGTCTGGACCTTGAAACTTCTGTCTAGTTCCGTGTCGTTGTACAACCCCTTAAGTTCGCGGTTGAATCTTTGTTTCCATTCCCCATCAATGCACAGGAGGCCATATATAACCCAATGAACTTTCCTCTCGAAACAGCCTAAGCCATACTCATCCGATTTTGTCAGTGTCCATTGGTTTGCACCATACACCAGGACTGGAATGTTGAGGCTATTGTATAGTTTTATTTAAATTGATCGTGAGATGGCTTTATCACTCAATTGCTTTCTTAGTCCAAAGAAACAGCAATAAGCAAGATCTGTTCTTCGTCTTATCTCTTATCTCGGCGCTGGTGTTATTGCCAGAGTTAACTGCGGAGCCATGGTAGACAAACTTCTCTACTACCTCGAAGTATTATGCGTCTATTGTGACGTTCTGTCCACACCGTCGCCGTAGGTCGGTGTTGGGTGTCCTTCCTCGAAAAAAGCATGTACTTCGGTTTGCCCTTATTTACCACTGAACCCATTCTTGCCGCTTCTGTCTCAATTCTCACAAAGGCGACATTGAAATCGCGCTGTGTTCTTCTCATTACATCAATATCATCAGTGTATGCCTCTGGTGTTCACGGGGGAGTTTTGCACTATCTTCTCAAGCACGATTTTAAAGAGATCGCATGGCAGTGCATCGCTTTGTCTGTTTTTTTTACATCGAAAGATTACGCAAATTCGTTGAAAATCTTAATAGAGCAACGTGAATTCTCCATCGTCATTTTGCACAAGCGGACGAGCTTGGAAGGGGTACCAAAACTAGACATAGCTTAGTATACAAATGTAGATGCTGCCATGCGCGGCCTTAAAATCGATGAACAGCTGGTAAGTATCGATGTGGAGTTCATAGGTTTTTTCCAGGATCTGGCGCAAAGTGAAAATTTTGTCGATGTTTGACTTTCCTGGTCTGAAGCCACATTAATAAGGATGAATCAGATTTTTGACGAAAAGCTTCATAAAAAAAAAAAAAATAGAGTGGCGTGACAGCTCTTGAAGAGCCAAGGCCTAAGTGGCTTACTCTCATCAACAATTCTCTGAGTGCGTGTGAAGAATTGAGGGAACCTACAATTTAATGCCGATTCCGAACGGCAAAGTTGAGAAGCACTTTCTCATGACAGATTGATACTTTTGGAAGTTTTGTCAATTCTTCGCAAGAGGCAGTGCCCGTGAAGGATGAAATAAGAACTTAATGGGCACGAGTAGGACTCGAACCCACGACGTTCTGCTTAGCAGCCAACATACCTAACCACTAAGCTACGGGCAAAAGCTTCATATATGTTCACATATTACGGCAGAGAGGATCTGGTAAGCGATGTTAAGAAGGCTGTAGTTGACGCAGATTAGAGGATCGGACAAACAATGCTGACCTTTCTTTCTTCGGGCATCCATTCTTCCGACCATATCTTACAGATGATTTTGTGCATGGTAGGATTATTAACATAATCGCATACTACTTTGAACAGCTCGACAGCTACATCATTTGCTTTATTGTTTTTAATTCTTCTAGATCGGGTACAAGGAATTGTTCGCTATCATTGTGTTCATCTAATAGCTACTGCCTGACAGCGGGATTCCATTCGTCGTCACCGTTAAACAGTCTACAGAAGTGGTCTTTTCAAATCTTCATCTCGACTTGGCTCCGCGGAAAGTTCGATCATCTGGAATGGTAGACAAGTGCCTTCCGTCGATCGCAATATGATCAATCTGGTAGACGGTTGATTGATCGGGAGATCTCCATGTTCCTTTATGGATGTTGAGATGCGGAAAGATGTCCTCTTTTCCCTGCTTTGCGTTAAAATCGTCGCCGACCGATATTTTGTCAAGGAGCGAGGAACTAGTAGAACTCGTAGTTTTTGGTGTATGGAATTATTTATCTACACTAATATATAAAGCTGAAGAGTTTGTTTGTTTGAACGCGGTAATCTCAGGAACTACTGGTTCGAATGGTATAATTCTTTTTGTGTTGGATGGTCCATTAATTGAGGAAGACTTGAGGCTATTTAACATTAAGCTGTGACCAATAGCGAAGAATCTGTGGAAAATATGGAAAAAACGGCAAACAATACAATTTAATACAATATAAAGCTGAAGAGTTTGTTCGTTTGAACGCGGTAATCTCAGGAACTACTATTTCGAATTGTAAAATTCGTTTTGTGTTAGATAGTCCATTAATCGATGAAGGCTTTAAAATAAAATAAATAAATAGAGTGGCGCGACAGCTCTTGAAGAGCCAACGCCTAAGTGGCTTACTCTAATCAACAATTCTCTGAGTGCGTGTGAAGAATTGAGGGGACCTACAATTTAACGCCGATTCCGAACGGCAAAGTTGAGAAGCATTTTTTCATTACAGATTGATACTCTTGGAAGATTTGTCAGGTCTTCGCAAGAGGCAGTACCCGTGAAAGATGAAATAAAAACTTGGCCTGAGTAGGACTCGAACCAACGACGTTCTGCTTAGCAGCCAACGCACTTACCAACTAAGCTACGGGCAACTGCTTTAGGCTTTATTCTACTTAAAATTAAGCTGCGACCAATAGCAGCGAAGAATCTATGGAAATGTGAGAACTGAGATTTTTTTCTGAGATCTCTGAGATGAAATTATTTTGGATTCGATTTCTCACTCAGCTATTTGACGTGGCTGACATATGTGCAGCAACAATTAGTTAGGTAACTATTAAATCTCAATGATAACTGAGAATTATGTTCCACCAAGGCACCAAATGATTTTGCCTCAGTCAAGGTGACATTGAGATCTCAGTGAGATGTTGTTAGGTGGAACTGGCCTAATAACTGCTCAAATTAGAATTTTGAGAGTTCAATTGATTTGTGAATGTGATTGATTGCACTATTTGTGCAGATTATTGTGTTTAAACAATATCATTTTATGTACTTCTTAACTAAAAAATATGCTCAGTTTAAAGAAAAAAAAATTTACTTAACGAAAAAAACGATGCAGAAGTAAGAGAGATATTAGAATTAGGGAGAGTTCACCCAAGGGAATGCTGTAAGTATGAACAACTGAAGGGAATCATAAAAAATGCTCAAATTTTTCAAGTTCAAGAGAATTACGACCTAGGGAGAGTTTACTGCAATGCAATTTTACAATAACTTCCGAACAAAAGTCCCACGCGCGCATGATGCACAAGTCGAGATGATACTCTGGCTGGTGGACGAGGGAGAGGCGGACGAAGTCGCGGGCAACTGCTAGTTTCAAATATTTTGAAACTCCTTCTCGGTTTTGCATATAGCTCCTTGGAAGCACTTCTTTTAAACAGAACAAGTATTGATTTTGAATTTTGCGGTTATTATTCTACTAAATAGTATAGCAATAGCATTCATTGTTTTTAAGGCGATTCAACAAAGTTCAGCATTTTTCTCGTTAGATGAAAAACCTCAGAAAAGTTCTTCAAGAGGGCCACGCTTATATTTAAAACAATTCATCATCGAAGGTCTCAAACATCAGGGTTCAACAGCAAGAGTACAGCCTGCTATACCAATTAATTATTTTTAATGAAATTCCTTGTTCAAAACCTGCAAATTTTGCATACCAAAAAAGAGTTAAATAAAAAATAAAATTAAGTGTTCTTTGCGCCTCTTTGAACTCCAAAATGCACCTTTATTTCCAGGAAGACCAAAAATTAAACCAAAAAACTTAAAAAAACACAGAAAGTAATAAAGACCGAACCGCACCGAAATCACGATTCAGCAATTTATCGACGGCGATTGTATTGCTTCATTTTTAATTTTGCTGAAACAGAAATGCAATGGAGTAGTACCTAGAAGACCTCCACCTCGGTCTCTCTGTACCTTATTCTATACACCTTTGACTCTGTGCACAATTCTACCGCATAGTTGACCATTGGAATGGCATGCATGGTGCCGAAAAGATTCTCATTCACATACCAAAAAAAAAGTCCATATAGATGAGGTAGAACTATACTACTATTGTGTGGTTGAGGCTCAGGCAACAGGGAGTACTTGTGAATTTTTATTGCGGTTCAGAGTGCATGAAATTGAACCCAGTTCCAGTTGACTGTAATTTTCACCAACAAAAAAAAACCACCGACGACCCTCCTCGAATATAACAGCAGTCTCCAAACAACGCTATCACAATACATACATTTCTCCATATCTAGTGGCAACTGCTGCGCTAACGAACAGAAACAAAAACAACTTTACGTAGAATACTTCTCGACTTTCTGGTCAAGGTAGATGAAACCTTTAAATTTATAGCAAAGCTCATACGTGCACTATGGAGTTTGACTGGACCACCATCACGACAGTATATACCACGGAATGTTTGGAGCGAATCTTTTTCTCCAGTTCAACTCCAGATTCTGTCAGATTTTTCTCGGAGGGTTGTTCCGCATTCGTATAATACATAAATGGCAGCAGATGAAGAAATTGCTAGAATATAGAGGTACACGGGTGTGGTAAATTACTTTATACTGGTAATAAATCTTTTGCGATGAGAGTAAGAATTTCAAATAGATTTTTCCCATTCTTTTGCGTTAGGGTCAGTGTGCTCCTAGAACTCGCTCGATTTTAAGGGGGGAATGAAAATTAAGATTTTCCTTGGTGATTTATGGTGTTTTTGCACTTGAATAGGGATAGAGATTGTGTGTATAGAAAAAGAACAGGTGCATGAATTGACTTTAAGAGACTTTTATATTAAATTTCTGTGAGAGACTCATGTATTGGAAAGTGAACCAAAGAAACAAGTCCTTAATTGCAAGCCTTTAAAAAGTTAAAAAAAAAATACATAACTCTCTTATAATTGATCCGTTAAGTTCGAATCAGAGAAAACAAGAATTCCTACAAGAAAATTTGACGAACGTCTGTATCTAATGTGGACTTAAGCTACTTCAGCAAAAACTGTGAATTTCTCTACTCTACCGTATCAAGTTGGACGTTTGCAACAGTGGCGTAGATAGGGGGGGGGGATCAGGGGGATATATCCCCCCCATTGGGATTCATAATTGTTCAACATAACCAGTCATGCCAAATAAGTTAAAGAAACGCGTTGTACATTCTATACCTACAGTCTACGGGGAAAACACAAAGTCTACTTCATCTGAAAGAAATTATTACTTCGGCAAATCACCTAATATTTTGAATTTCTTTTTTAAATCGATTTTTAAAAAGTATATTTAAACGTCTTCACCAATTGATAATAGGTAAACGTGCAAGAAAAAGAGCTTAAATCCAGCTTTCCACATCAAAAGCCCACACCGACACAAAAATTTAAAGTTATTTAGATTTCTTCTCACCGTATGTCACATTGTTATTGTTATGTTAAATGTTCGCACAACTGCGGTGAAGTTAACGCGAATCCTAACGGTAACGATAACTCACACTAATTCATTTAAACCAGAAAGCAAAATGCGCTATTATTATTAAAATTGATACTTTTGGTTTTTGGCAAAAAAAAAAAATTGTTTGGTGGCTTCCTTAAATTTTGATCTTAAAAAAAAATAAAAAAATAAAAAGAAGACCAACGCGAATTCGCTGAGACCTCAATTTTCAAGTTTTAAGTCAATCGGACCAGTGCCAGTGGTTAAGGCTGCAGGTGCGTTTACACTTTTACAGAAAGACCGACAAACATCCAAAACTTTTCATATATTCTATACTAGTAGTTGCCCGTGACTTCGTCCGTCTCTCCTTCGTGCTTCGGCCAAAGGTGCGTCTTGACTTGTGCATGATGCGCGTGAATTTGGTTGCAAAGTTATTTTAAAATTGTATATTAGTCGACTCTCCCTAAGTCAAAATTCTTCTTAACTCGAAGCCTTTAAATATGTATTATTTTCCCCGCTTTAGTAAGACTTTTCACTGAAGCTTTGCTCTCATTATTCCCAGCGTAACTTTGTATAGCTTAAAGCCTTCCTCGATAAATGGACTATTCTCCACAAAAAAAGAGTTTTTCAATTTGATTTAGCAGTTTCTGAGATCTTTCCGTTTTTTCCACATTTTCTACTGATTCTTCGCTCCTAGCCTAATTTGTTATGAATCCTAAGACCTTCCTCGATTTTTGGAGAATGGACTATCCAACTCAATTATAATTCGAACCAGTAGTTTTTGAGATAAGCGCGTTCAAACAAAACAAACAAACTCGTCAGCTTTATATATTAGTATAGATGTCGGAAGTAAAAATGAACGAACTAGATCCATCCCCCCCATAGCGAAAAGCTATCTACGCCACTGGTTGCAAAACTAACCTAATTTCATCTTTAACAAATCCATAAAACGTACCGAATGCGAATTAGTTTCGTTTCGTTTATTTCCACACAAAAATAAGAAAAACCCTCACGCACATTAAAATTGACTTTCTTTTTCGTCTTTCTCTTCAATTCCTCAATTTCAAGTGTCATTGGACTTGGGCTGTCAAAAAAAACAAAGCCGTAACTGTGACACTGACCCTGAAGATAGTATGGTAAATAAATTTTGTAGACTCACATCAACAATAATACCAGACAAATACCAAAACTTTCATTAAACTTACGAATGCAACTCACACTTGCTATGTTCGACATTCAATCCATACTAAACTGACATGACGCCAGCACGCACAAGCCGACACGTTGTTGATTTCTTCTTCTTCAAAATGAATGACCGTTGACGATGACGCATGGGTTCATGGTATTTAATGTGTTCCATGCAAATCTGTTGCGTCACGTAGAGAACATTAAAAGTGTCTGACTGAAACGTGAAAACAACTCTCATTAACCGATGAAAAGTGTAGGACGTTATGAAATTGACGATGTTTTCTATTCGTTGCGTTTTTATGGATTGGTTGTTAATTTATGATTATTGGCGGTGACATGTCTCCAAAAGGGCAGGAATATAAAGAAATCAAAAGTGATGTCCCTACGGTTTTGGAATGTGCACTTTAAGCGAAAGTAATTTTGAGACGCCCAGAGTTATGGGGGAGTGCGACAATAAAACGCATGTTTATGTTCTGAGAAAATGGAAATAGTGTGGGTGAAAGTGTTTGTTTGGATTGCATGTTGAATATGAAATTTCAGCTAATTGGTTTGAATTCGGAATAAATTATAGATTTTTCGATTGAAAGGTGGACGATGGCAAAAGTAGCGAAGAAGAGAACTTGACTGCCTTGGTGTTCTCATGAAAATATTGAATGGCTTTCTTTATGAAAGAAGAAGATACCGCGCACATAAGAAGGAGATCTTATTAACCCAAGAGTACATGTCTCTGGACATTCGAGATGGAATCACCGTCACTGTGCAAGAGCTGGAAGGTAGTGAAAAATCATTTCGTGAAACTGAATACGATGCCGCGTAGACGGAGTGGAATCTCTTCTCCATTTGACGATTTCTTCCGAATCTGGTAACAAATCTTAAGACTGAAAAGATGCTTGTTTTACTTTTTTTTCGGAGATTTGATTCTCTTAAGGCCAACTTTATTTGTTTTTTTGGGTAAGTCCTTATAAGATTAACGTAGAACTCAGTTCATATCGGACCAAGGTCACACCCAACAACGTTAAATCGGTTGATGACCCCTGTGTGTTCTACCTGAGTCGAGGCCTTGCATTTCTGCGACACCCTTTTGGCTAAGGTTCGAAGATTTTACGAACCGGAGCCCGGCGTTATCACTTTACTCCTTTCGAAAGTAGATCTGTTTCGATTTTTTAATTTTTTTTGAAAATCTGCTTCCTACTTCGCACCATCCCTAATTTCTTGAAATCCACTTTAGTTTTAATCAAAGAATTGCTACGACTTTTTGATCTACGGACATCTCGAGAACGACCTTGGCATGCTTGAGTATTCACGGCTAGGTGAAGTCGGATTGGGGGTGGTTCTTGTTCTCGGACATCTGGTTGTGCAAAAGAAAAATCTTACATCATGCCAAGTTTTGACCTTTCGGACTGCGGACGAATTCATCTCCCTCATTCTATCAAGCTTCGCGAGCGACAGGTGCTATGTCGAACCTAAAGTACATAATTTATTCCCTCCCTCGTAGCTCTTGCTAACGCCTTGACAGCTCGTGTACTTTGTATGCTTTATTGAGCTGTCCCTAATTCGTTTCACTGGGTTAAATTACAAAACATCACACTGGTTGGCACTACAATCTTCCCCACTTACGCCCATGATGGCCGACTTAAAACATTGTTCCTTAAATTTTTAACATTTATTTATAAATTCAGTATATGTAGACTATGTCGTTAAACATTTTTGTTCTTAATCATTACTTCCAACTGTGATTGTCTTGAAAATACGTTTTAAATATATGTATATGTGTGAGTTATGATTAGGATTCTTAATTTAATTAATCAATTTAAATGTAGTTCAAATAGGTATGTAATTTAGAAATAAAGAAAAAACTATGAATTTAATTAATTATCTTGATGTTAGATATAGTTTGGCTATATGTATTTGTTCTAATATATGTATGTATTTGTTATTGGGACTTACCACTTACTCGGAGATTGTGCACAATATCCCAGGGGCTGATGTTCCACGAAGACTTCTGCTTTCGTATGGCGGAGACACTAAACAAAATTTAGCCAAACTAACTCTAGCACTATTTCTTACCGCATTAAACGTGTACATAAAAAGTAGTTTTTTTTATTTTTTTTTCTTTTTCTATTTTCTCTTCTTTTTTCTATTGATTGATTTTCTTTCTCTTCTTTATGATTTTTTTCCTTTTTTTTTTGTATTGAGACACTTAAATTTTAATAATTATCTTAATTCTTTTCAAATTCTTTTTTTTTTTTGCATGCACTGCTTTTTTACGACGATTTTCTGACACTATTTTTTTGCTTACAAAATATGCATGAATTTTTGCTATTTCCTCGTCTCAAGCTTCACTGTGCACGAGGCGATCGCCCACGCGGTTGCCCCACTTTGCTTCCTCCCGACCACTACCCACGCCACGACACTTTTCGTCAGTTTGAGCGAGCCGATTTGATCCCCGGACTTGAACACACTGACTTCCAGTCGCCTAATTTTTACAGTGGTTTTCTACTACAAGGGCCTCCTTCGCTCAGGAAAAGTGCCGCTACTGAGTAAATTGTTGGTGATTTCGCTCTTTCTACCGTTGGCGGAATGAGAAGCACTGAGCTTGAACTTGGCCTTGAAATGTAATGCCGTTGCTTCGTTTTCGTTGGCCTTGGAGATAAATTGATCGTGGTGGAATCTTGGCGGCGACTTCCCCAGGTGACCAGAAGCACCTAAATTTCATAATATTTTATTTCCGACTCTTTTTGACACACATGATTTCTTATAACAAGCTAAACATTTATAGCCTATTTGGGCTTACCTCGTGCAATTTATTAAGTATTCCTATTATGCAGGTGTTTGACTCTCTTAATAAACCTATTGGATTATTTCTTTATTGAGTAGACTTTATGTCTTTGAGTCGATGGTCACAAGAATGACCACGTTGACCTATGAATATTTATTTAAAAAAGCACTTATAAGTAAAGACTAGACTTGTTAAGTCTGAAAAATGTACCTTTGCTTTTGGGACTTAGCTGCTTGACGGTCAAAAAGGAAAAGACCTAGAAAAGCTTTCGGCGGTAGTAAGTGAACGCTTGCGTAGGTTGGTACTCACTGTTTTTACGTAACGTCAGCGAGCGGAAGTCTTATTTTCGGTTTTCGAATTCCGTACTCAAACAGGGTGTTCTTACTTTATTACACATTTCGAAATTGAAACAAGGTCCGTAACAGAATAACTTCTTTCAATTTCTGCTTTCCGAAAATTTCCTGCGAATTCAAATCAACCGATCTCTCAATTTTTCCAAGAAGCCACCGAACCGAAACCGTCTGCGAGGTCTCGTTACCGAGCTATGAACAAAAAATGCCAATTTTGTCCAATGAGCCTATTTTAAAATCTACTTCCCTTTTTCAATCAAATTAGCTTTTCTCCCAATTCCCAAATCTATAAATTCGCTGTACAGTTGGTTGAATCTTCGTCCCATTCTCGATTTTTGCTAAGGGGACCAAACATAACGCAAACATTTTGGTCTCTCGAAGCAACTGAGCTCTTGCTTATAGCAAATTTTACGTAAGGAACTCAAAATGATGAGAATCACGGAGAAAGAAGCAAATAAATTCACTCCTTGCTGTGGAATTTTTGGCGATATTTACATCGTTTAGCAGGAGGTGGTTAAGATGATGCATTTACTATCTAATAGCTTTGATGCCATGCATCGTAATTGGCAAGGGCTATGTATCTTGCTTGTTATTGTCAACAAATGTGGCAGTGAAGGCCCTACCGACCGGTTTTCCTCACTTGGGTCGGTTTTTTAACAGCGGAAACTTACGTTTTTCCATGATTCTCTAATTCTGTATTAATTTTTTGTAATCATAATCACCTTAACGCCTTATAGGCGAACATCAAGAATATCAAATCATCGCTTTCATCGTTCGAACAATATAACACTATTCCAGAGCTTCAATACTCCTTTCTTCAACTTGTGTTCAATATCATTTTTCACAGTTAAACCTTTTGTTTGAACGATTGAAAAAAAAAGAAAACATATTTTCAAGTTTGAATTTTCCATCAAAGTCACGACTGATCTATTTTGTGTTTGAAAAAAACAAATCATCTCTAACAAAGAACTACAAAAGTATCTCCAACTAAACTGGAATCTCTAGAGATACCTATTTAGAATCTCTCCTCCTCATCCACAGCACGAAATACGAAGAAAACCTGTCAGGTGCGGTTGTATTTCTTTGATCTCATTCTCTGCTACAAATTGGTTCTGCTTTGTCAAGCGTTTGACCAAAGAAAAGAATAATCTTTAGAGATAAAAGTGAGTGAAGAAAAAAAAAACCAGAAAGAACCAAATCTAAAAGTAATTTATGCTATTGGGAAAAAAAAACACAAAATCAACATTTTCTATTTAAGGGCTTTCGTATTCATATTTTTTGTGTATTTTTCGTTCGTTTTTATTTTCGGTAAAATAGTAGACAAAGCTGTGAATGTCCCATTTACTTTTTTCAAAGAAAACCAATTAATACATATATCTGGAAGTTGGAATGGGAAAGTGAAAGACGATAGCATTAATTTAAGCCAAAGAAATACCAGATTGCTGAATTCTTATGTCCACTGACCCACTTTTGAGGTTTTTTTTGTGGTTTAAAGTCATCCATTTAGAACGAAGATGTTTTTTTTTATTACCTTGGTCTGGGCCAAACATGTTGTCAAGTGAGTGGGTCTGAATGTAGTTTAAATTTATTTACTATATGGGCAGTTTTTTTTACGGAGATTAAGAATGATGATGTTTTGTTGGGCATGGAACATTTTTTTTAATTAAGTCATAAAAGAGCAGATGGGAATTTATGAGATTTTTGTATTTTATTGTGTTCAACAAGTAAAAGTAAGATGTGGTTTTAATCTGATATATGTAGTGTCATCGAGGTTGAAAAAAAATAAGACCTCAGTGCGCTGCTTTAATTTCATGGTAGTC
This sequence comes from Sphaerophoria taeniata, assembly GCA_943590905.1. NCBI lineage: Eukaryota > Metazoa > Arthropoda > Insecta > Diptera > Syrphidae > Sphaerophoria > Sphaerophoria taeniata. The sequence continues at coordinate 45,555,941 of OX016540.1, read as the reverse complement.
ACCTAATTTTGACAGGTTCATGAAATGCATCAAAAGTTGTTTGAGAAATATAACTTTAAGAAAAGGAAACGTAAATATTCATTACAAATCTAACACCTCACCGAAAATTAGTGAATTAATTAGAGGAAACAATTTTTTTCTTCCGACCCGCTTCAATCTTAAAAATGTCCTTTTCCTTTTAAAGTATTTCCCATTTGGCTAAATGCCAGGACTCATCATGACTTCGTTAAAAAATCTGAAAAAAGGATATCCTCCTCGATGTTAACTATAAGCAAAAAACTAATTGGCTTATGGAACAACATCACACTGACTTAGAAGTCAGAACCAGCAGCACAGTCTCAGAACATGGTGTTGCGTATAGTCCTTACTCGGTGTTGTTAGAGTAGTTAAATGTTATTCTTATAATTAAATTCAACATCAGCTCTTTTTACCCATTGCAAACACAATACTATGGTTTCTTCTTAAAATAAGCTTTTTTTAACAAAAAAAGAAGAGCAGGACTTTGCCGAAGTATAACTCGTTCTCCGCACATAGTATTATTTCCCATAGAGTCCTCAAAAGGAATGAAAGAAATATATATAAACCGACAAAACTCTTCAAAATGCTGAATACCACACTAAGTTATTCATGTATTCAAACTTGGCATCCAGACTCCCTAGTCCAGCCCCTGCCTCCTCCCGAGTATTATGACCAAAAGAAAAAAAAATGAAATTCCTCATGTTAATTCATTACACTTTTCCGAAAAACTGGATGAAGAGATGGAGCAAAAAAAAAATTATTATTATCCAGCTCCAGCCGAAAAATTTCATTCATTTATTCTTGTGAAACGCTGGCACTTCATGAGGAGTCAGAAAAAAAAATATCCTGCGTCAAAAATACCCTTATTGCATACAAACTTACCATAATGCCGCTACTGTGGACCGATTTCCTCACTTCCTTTAGCTCACGGCACTCGAAAGGGTTGTGTTGGATGATGTGAAAGGCGAAGAAGCTTTCATTAACTCTTAAACCTACACCAAACATCATACTGCTTCAAAGTTTTTGAGAGGAAGAGGGCGCTGGATTCGAAATGGTACATACTATATTTTTATATTTGATATGACGAAGATAGAAGACAACCAACAACAGGAATCGAGTGTACATTATATGTATGCATGAAAGCTTCAAGACTCCTTTTTGCTTGCTTTATTAATACAAGCACCTCTGTTGCTAGGTTATCCCGAAGAAGCCTCCTCCATGAGTGTGGAATTTATATTAAAAAATACCATATGAATGCTTATGTTGTGATCGTTAGCTTTTGGAAGATGGATTTTGATGTACTTCAAACATCATCGTTATACAAAATGCCAGCTTTAAACCCCAGCCTTTTTCGGTCATCTTAAACGGGGTTAGATGAATTGAATAGAGAACGAGAGGGTTCCTTGAATATAAATATATTCTAGAGTAGGGAGAGCCCATCATCTTTGTCGAGATTCAGATTTTATTTTTTTGGAATTCATGATTTTTTTTGTAAATGTCTAGTAGACAAAGCAAAGCCTTTAAGAATGAAAAAAGCTCGTCAAGGTGTTAAATGGGATTTTAAATCTTTTGAGTGTGTGTTTCGCGTGGCAATATAACGATTATATTGGACTTCCTGTATTCAGTTTGAATACAATTTATGGTTGCCTTGAAGTAATTTGATTTTGGCAAAAGAAAAAATGGCTTCTCTTGCAATTCTTTTGATAGGAGAGTTATTTTAGTTTATATCGGGTAATGTTTAGAAAGACCGAAAACCAAAATCTGGCAAACCAAAAGATCGCAAGCCATTTGACCGCATACTGCTTTCACGCAGTACTTTTGCCCGAATGTTATTTGACCGCAAAATGCCTATCTTTTTTTCAGAGAATCAACTCCTTCTCGTCACTCTAAATTATCCGAATTAATGAGATCGAAAACTGATACCTTTTTCGATTTTGCTAACAGACATCACCTTTTTCAAAAACAGACATTTAAGGAGACACCAAATGCTGAGAATCATGGAGAACGAAGCATTAAAATTCTTCGTTTAAATAAGCTATAATTGCTTTTTTGTGGGAGGGCGCTTGATTTCGTTCTTAGTTTTTTGTAATAAACTACAAAGTTATAGGTTTAAATTAGTGCGAATACCTAACTAAAATCTTATATTATATTTATTTGCTCAAAAAAGCTGTACATTTTCCTTATTTTCGGTTAAGAGAAAGGCCCTTTTCACTTTTTCAGGACGAGATTTAATTCAGAATCTCCATAATAAGAAAATAGGTACTGTAATAGTAATACTCAATTCAATTGAAAGTGTGCAAAAGGATGATTTTTTCGAAAACTTAAAGTCAAAAATGTCAAAAATCCTGTGACTTTCGCCATCGATCGCCACGGATGAACTTGCCGATCCGGCGATCCACCAAACATATTCTCCAGATTTGGCCCTGGGTGAGTTCTTTTTGTATCCAAACTTTAAGGAGTCACTCCCCAGGTAGAAATTTCAGTCAAATGAGGTGTCGCCAAGGATGCCTACTTTGCAGAACTCCAGAAAACGTGTTTTTTTTCATACGGGTTAAAAAAGTTGTTGCATCGACGGCTGGGCCAAGAGTATCGACAATATTGTTAATTATTCCCACGCCTCTTTCCCCCCCCAGATACCGCACGCGCTGGGGTCCATTTTCACCGAGTACGATTGCAATTTCGGTTGCTAGTCGTATCGGCACTTAATTAGAAATTATTTGTAAAAAATAAAATAAAAAAAGCGATGGCGATACGAATATCAGGAAGACAAAGGTTAGGGATTGCTTAATGCAAGCAGGTACAAAAAGGAACAACAAAATAAATTGAAATTTTAAATTAAAATCTTACAAAAAGCAAAAAAGAAAAAATGCAATTATGCGATGCAATTAATGCAATAAATTAATTATAAAAAGACGAAAAAAAAAACAATAAATGAGCATGTAGAAGACACTTGTCAAGTTATATTAATCGCAATTTTTCCGTTTCATTCTTGTAGGATCAGGCCCCGATCTAGGGTAGGGCAAACGGGGCATTTGCCTAGGGCGGCATAAATTAGGGGCGGCAAAATCGATGGTTGAAAAAAATTAATGACTTTCTTTTTTTTTATTACAAATGTTACTACATAAATGAAGTCCCGACTACCGATCCCCGACTGAGAGTGTTTTCCTCTCTTTACCTACAAACAACAACTACACATTTTTTACTTGAGAATTGAGATCTTAAGAATATTTTTGTGTTCGTGCTCGTGCGTTGCGTCGTGCCTCATGCGTCGTGCCTCATGCGTCGCTCAATTCATTTAAAATGGGAGCGTCTGCGTCAATAACAGAGAGGAGACTAGGACTATTTGAATTTTGAACTAAACTAACCTTACAGCTACACGCCAGCGAATGAAGAGAGAAATAAGGGAGTTGGCGGGTGAACTATGCAGGGGAAGAGGGAAAAGAGTCGGCACTCTATCCCTCTGGAACTCTTTTTTCTAATTCTGCTTTGCAAAGGGCTGAGGGGCTGAGTTCTGCACCTGCACAATTTTAGACATGCGCGAACTTGAATGAAAACATCAACTGACTTTTCCAACGTCAACAGAAGTTAGGACGATAGTTGATTATTTGTCATTTTTGCACGCCAATAGTTACGATTCGTAACCACAATTGTCGTTTTTGCGGTCAGTGTTAATGTGTCAAAACGTAACTATAAGACCAAAGTTTTTTTTTGGAAAACTCGAAATCAGAAGAGTATATTACTCAAGTTTGTGAAAACACCAAAGTTTTAGCGGCTGAAATTGATAGCGAGGTGTTAAATTTTGATAACGTGCCTAAGCTCGTGCCCGTTCTAAGAAGAAGCAGTTTGATTACGAATGTGATGATGAACCAATTATTGATCCCTGGCAAAAATATAAGGTGGAAGTATTCTCCAAATCATAGATACGGCAATAAATTCATTAGAGTTAAGGTTTTCGCAAATGAATGAGCACTGGAAACATTTTTCATTTTTGTACAATATATTTGCCATAAGTTCTCTTATGTGCCTTAATGTGTGCTATTGGATCGTTGAAAAACCTCGAAATAGTTTAAACACACGAAGACTCCTTCGATATTAATGGGTTAGAACTTTCTAAGGAATCGTCAATAGTATGCATGATAATAAATTGTCAGATGGCTCCTAAAGAAGTCTTAAAATTTATAACCAACTTAAGAGTGGGTCTAATTTAAGTAGGTATTGCTTTAAGAATTCTATTAAACTTAAATTAATTAAGAACTATGTTCAGTCTACCATGACACAGAAACGATTATCAGGATTGGCATTAATATCAATAGAAAAATATGTGTGTGATACAATCAATTTGGCATAAATAATTAAGAATTTTGCCGAGCATAAAGTACGTAGGAAACTATTCAACTAGCTAAATTTTTAATTTTTTTAATACAAATATTTAATTATTTATCTAAACATGTAACCTGAATAGATATGTTTATTTTAAAGGTGCAGCTATCACTTTTTGTTGTTCCTTTTAATTAATGTTATTTTTGTTTTATAAGAATATTTTTTTTTGTTTCTCATTATTATTGTTAAAAAAAAAAAAATAATATTCACCCCTGTTCTGATATTCGTTTACGAAAGAAAAACTTTCGTTTATAAAGCAGAGGTGTCCTAAATTTTTCGTTTTTAAGTCGTTTCGATTTTGCTGGTCGAATTTGAAATCGTTAATTTAAAAATGTATGTAAGTAATTTCAGAGAAATATTTGTCAAAAATTGAAGGCAAATTCTTACGAATTTAGAACACAGTTTTTTTAGCTTTGCGAAAATCAATTTCGAAAACGCATTGAATTCGGAACGAAAATCAGAACAGGGGTGATTATGATTGAATTTGTTTTGTTTTAAAATTATTAAAGATTTTGCAGAGCAAAAACTACTTTGAAAATTATTTTAGTTATGTCTACAATATTTTAAATACAAATATATTTAATCTTAATTTCCTTATTTCAAAGATGAAATTATAATTTGTTGTTTTCCTTTTGATAAATGTGATTTTTAAATAAGAACAAAATTATTTGGGGGACTCTTTATTTTTGTTTAAAAAAAATATATATTTTAATTGAATTTGTATTGTTTTCAAATATGAAAAATTTTGCTTATTGTTTCTTTAAAAATAATTTTTTAATTGAAATTGTTTTGTTTTCAGAAATGAGTTATTATTCCTTTTTTTGCTAAAATTAAAATTAAATAAAAAATTATCTGATATTTTCTTTCTTTTTTTCTTTTTATCATTTCAATGATAAGTCGATGTATGGAAGTAAACTCACATAAGTTAACAAAACAAGTATCGGAGACATTTTGAACAAACATAATGTTTATAGATGTTTATGTTTATAGATATCCAGAAGATTTATATTATCTGAATACATACAATACATACATACATATATACAGTAGAAATAACTTTTCATGAATTTTAATATGTGATTTTAAAGGGCGGCAAATAGCGCTTTTGCCTAGAGCGGCAGAAAAGCTAGATCGGGCCCTGTGTAGGATGATTACAGTGTTTTTGACAATAATGAACAAATCTGCTGACAATTTAACTTTCTGTTCGTTATTGCTTTTTTTCTAAATCATCAGAACGAAAACAAGCTATACTAATTCCAATCAAATTTTCAGCTTAACAAAATTGAAAAATCGATTCCAAAAGCACTCTAAAACTCTTTAAACCTGCCTCCAACAACGAAAAGTTTTAAAGCATAAGCACATAATATTATAAGAACGTCGAAAAAATGCCATTAAGGATTCAATTTTGTATGATCTTATTTTCGTCAGTTAGATTTTGCATATTATACATTCTTCAGAGGTTTATATTTTGTTCTTTCTCCGCTCAATACCACTTCCATTCTTCAATCTTCACATCCCCGTATAACGTCTTTGGTAAATTCAGAATAATTTCTAAGCAAAATTTTATCATAATCTTTCGAACCAAAATCATCATACATCTATCGTTCGTCGTCGTGTATCGTAGCGTTCTACTTACGTATATCCTTTGGCAAGCCAGCTGTGACATTATAAATAGATTCATAGAATTTAATTGCGGGTACGAAAGAACGATACATGGAAGAACACCAACAACACCATATATGAGAACACAATATAGAGGCAGTTGAAAATATCGACAAGTTGTGTTCCGTTGCAAATATTTCGCTTTAATCATCTTTTCAACCGAACCGTCTGTGTACGTCTAACTGTCTGTCCTAGCCTATAGCAAAACCGCAATCCACAATCCAGCATATCCGCCCATCACCCCGCCCGCCATCTAAATAATATAATATGATATCCTTACACCGCAATGAATTATCATAATAATTCATATTCAAGTGTGTTGTACACGCACTTGAAAAGGATCCTCTCTCGTTTTATGTCTACGAGTAGGGTTTTCTTTTTTTTTATTATCGTAGGTCCTAGGATATGGAACCTATCCATCCATATATGTGGTGCGTACATGATGGGTCTTTATCAAAGGCCTAGTATTTGTGTCTGTTATTTAGAATATAAGGGATCCTTTGTACATTAAGCTATCAACAAACGGCTACGCCAGCAACAACGAAGAAATAAATTTTATCTCGTTGCTCTGTTGTAGGGACATCGTTGTTTGGTCGTCGTCGTCGCTGTCGAGGACAACGTAGTGCACGATATACAAAATATAAGGAGCCAATTGGATGGAAATTGCTGATGTGCATACATATATGTATATGTTCATATTTCGCGCGGAAAAAAGGATATAGAAGCTTGAAACGGAGACCAAGTATATCTTCGTTGTCGAGCTAAACCAAACAAAACAACAAACTGAACCCCAAACCCTATCAAAAACCAAAGAGGGAAAAGGAAGTGCAAACATTTTGATTTTGAATAAATAAAAGAATTTAAAATTTCAAAGGACCTCCTCGTTCACTTGTTCGTTCGTTCGCTCATCGACTTTGACGTTCGCTCGTTCCATATGTGCTTCGAGAATAACCCGTTCGCCGCCGCCGCCCGTCAAGCCGCCATATTGATGCCGCATCTGAAGTCGAGCATATGCACACGCCATATTCTCAGTTCGCATGGCCGGATGTGGATTTGAGGAAGAAGAAAAATAAATAGATAAACAGGCAACAGACCCTTTTTATATACAAGCGTATGGGTACCGTAATACACTATATATGCATATTACGATGACAATTTACATATGTACCTATAAATAAAAATATATGAACGTTGTATTGGCAGATGAATGAGTTTTTAAAGAGCCGTTAAGCCTTTTATTTAATTTTTGTATAGTTGTGTCATGCATTCGGAATCCCGTCGTGCAGTGGAAGCGACGCGTCCGCGTTTTTGGCTCGTGAGAGCTTTGGTGAAGAAAATTTCGATTTAATTTTTTTTTCTCTTGTTTTTGATGTTCAGTTGTGTCTACAAGGATTGTGAGGAATTTAATTTATTCGTCACAAATAATAATAATCGAATTAAGGGATCGCAATCGAAATCGAACGACAATTTTCTGATGACGAACGATGGACGTCCATTCGCATCGTCGTCGTCGTTGGCCGTTGAGTTGTTCTGCAAATGAGAGGAAGGATTTTCTCATTTATCTTCATTTCTATTTTGTTTTCTTTTTTGTCAATATAATTTCGGATGTATTTTCACAGGATTGAACAGAATATTCTTAAAGATGGATGCTTTTTTAAGAGAATCAAATTTCGAATGGATTTCTGCATCCTCTTTTGAGGCAGCTTTAATTTGTTTTTATTTAAATAAAAAATACCTTGAAGAACTTAAATCTTGTTAATGCTTGAGCGTTTAATTTTATTTAAGTTTTTCAATTGTCCAATTTTTAAGCTTAGTAGGTACTTATTTTAATCTTATCGCCGATTCAGGAGGCATTCTGAAGTGATTGGAAGTGCAGCTTAATGAATTGTTTAACAGCCAACTTAACGAAGAAATGGCAATCTGGTGCTGGAGCCATCAAGCTGTAACTGGCTTAAAGAAAGCAAAGCTGTGGCAGTGGCATACCATGCAAGCTGATCAAACGAGGAGAACTGAACCATGATGTTATAGTGCATGATGCATGTATGGGGACAGAAGGAAATGCCATAAGATTGGCGAAAGGTCATTATAGGATAGGGGTATAAAATTGTTGAGGAAAAACGAATACGGAAACAGACATACCGTGAAACAGACATAATGCCAAAATTCGGTTTGGTAATCTCCAATAGGTTGGACATCAAATTCGTATGAGCGAAGAGGAGCTGGCCTGAAAAGTTCGTTGAGTACAATTTATGGTAGGAAGCAGCATGGTAAACGGACTTTGCGCTGAAAAGGGTCGTAGACTAGCTAGCACATTTGAAGCCTCGATACGATCTGAGATATTAGCCAGTAATAGTAATTGATATAGGGGGAAGAACTTGTTGAAGGAGCCTTAGACCGGATCGCGGTTGCAAAGTGAATAAAGCCAAAAACTTAATCAGCAAGGCGACTCTGAAGGTGATGATTAATTTTAATATTGTACTCAATATTTGGTAAGCAAAGAGGTTGATTGCCTTCAGCCTTTGTAAATAATGCTTGAAGAAATTTGCCTGCACTGAGTAGGGTAAGTTCGGGCATTATAGCGCACCTAACGGAAAATTTAAATAACTTTATAATGAACAATATTTTTTAACTCAGTAATTTTTTTTTATTTAATAAGACAAAATAGGAACATAAATAAATAAAATTAAAATAGTAATTCAACAAAATAAACAATATTAAAATTAATTCAAAAAAGGCTTAAAAAAAACCATATTGCCCTACATGCGGGCAATATGGCGCACCCTTAAGGGCAATATGGCGCAGACATTTTACTTCAGATTTGAACGCCCACATTGGTCACATGTGTTCTTAAATCCAGTGCAGGAGTCGTGGGACCACTGTCCACAAAAGACACACTGCATCCAAACATCTTTTTTCTCAATAGCAGCAAGTGAATGGTCTTCTTCCCATTTGCCTCGAATCCCTTTATTTGTTGGTCGGATATTTGACATTTCTGAAATAATTGTTGATTACTTAAAGTTGAAACATCCACTTTGTATCTATCATTACATAGTTATGCAACACGTACATAAATAAAAAAAAAACTAGAAGAGACGAAGAGATCAAGGTAGGAAACTACACTTTATATAAAAACTTCATAAGGGCATTATGGCGCACTCACGCCATAATGCCCTCATAGCATATGCGCCATATTACCCGAAAGCACTTATTCAAAACACGTCAACAAAAAAACCTAAGATCTCTTTTCGTTTCAAATATTTCCCGTTACACAATAAATCTGAAACTATGTTCTGTATTTTGCTCTTTACATCGAACAGCTGCGTTGTCTACTTACCGAGAAACACGAATCTGAGCGAAATTAAAAAACACAAAAAACGCAACAATTTTTTTTTAAAGTTTTTTTTTCTTCTGTGAATCTCGTCACACCGACGACCGATGTTCACTGGACACGTGTTAGGGAAAGGCTGATATGTTTGCATTGTTTTTATTTAAATGAGAATTTTGGAACTATGACATTTGAGTGGTGCGCCATAATGCCCGGTGCGCCATAATGCCCGAACTTACCCTAGGCATAGATCACCAACTTTAAATTGTTTCAAGCGTTTAGAGACAAGAAAAGCTTAAGACACAAAGCTTAAGGCCAACCCCAAACCGAAGCGGACAAAACGTTTGCTTGTCGCAAGACAAAAAGTCGTGTCGTAATCCACCCCACACCGAGGACGACACAGACAAAACATTTTGTCGTTGTCGCACTCGGTGTGTTTTGCCAGCGGACAAACAAAGAAAACATACACACAAACATCCACACAAAAGAAATCTCTACGTTTTTCTTAATTCTTCTTGTTCTTAATTCTTTTTACCATTACAACAACATCCATACCAAATTGAACAAAATACAACAAGAAATATAGCAATAAAATACAATTCCAACTATGAGCAACCGACATGTCCGTTTGTCGAAATCTGTTTGTTTGTCTTGTTCACTTTGGTGTGTGGTTCTTCATAAGACGGTGTGTACTTTCAGGCTTCGACATTTTGTCGGGGACATTTTGTCTTCTTTGGTGTGGTTTGCTCCTATACAACCTCATGTATTTACTGCAACCGACGGACGGACACGACTTTTTGTCGTGTCGTGTCTTGTTCGGTGTGTGTTGCCTCGTAAGAGCAATGGACTTGTGTCCGCGACTTTTTGTCGAAAGACAAAAAGTTCGTCTGTCCGCTTCGGTGTGTTTTTAGCCTAAAAGGCTAATAAATTAACTGATTATCTTAAAAAAGATATCTTTTTACTTTGCATTCAAAACCAGAACTTGCCAGACGTTGACATTCAACGCGCAAATATTACTACAATGAAAGTAAAAGCCAGGTCAATACGTGTTGACTTCCACAAACATTGCCTTCTTGGCATCATTATCGGCGTAAGTCGATAAAAACACAATCTAATGTCACTTTACTCGGTGATATACAACTTTCACTCCAGATTGACGGCAACACTGATATTCTTTGCATTAGAAAAAGTGGAATATTTAACTCTTTCTGGTATCATTAAAATTTACAATCGATCTTCTGCCCGGCGTCCATGACAAATTCTTAATTTGCGTGAAAAAAAAACAAAAACTTTCATAAATCATTTCTTGTGTATTGCTTTTTTTTAAATTTCCATTTCGTTGGCCTTGTTTAAAATATGTTAAAAATATTAAATTTACATTCCAAAAGGTTTTGCGGTTTGTTTTGGTTTTAAGTCACACCTCGAAGGCGTTTGGAATGTTTTAGTTTCTCTAGCATGTAGCTGCATGGTCATTTTGATAAATTGCCAAAATTTGAATACATTTCTTTTTTTAAGAAAATACTTTCGAGAGTTTTTTGACCTGGATAAACAAATTTTTGGCAAAGCGAAAAGCGAAAGTCGATGAGTAGAATCAATCAAAACTTGTCATATTTAAATTTTTGTTTTTTGCAAAATCAGATGAAAACGAATTTTTCATTTTGCTTCTTTTCAGGATAAAAAGACAAAACCTTGTGTTTCTTTCAATAGATTAACAAATTATGAGAAAAAATGGTAATTGCAAGCTTCTAATTATTGAATTAAGTCAATCTTTTGCAGGAAGACATTTCTAATAGGTACTGGTAGTTATCTGTAATCTAGCCTAAGACCCGTGTCTGATTTATGATATTAAAATTTCCGCCTGGTTTAGTTTGTCTGAATGACGAACAAAACTAGCCCTTATAGCGAACAGAATAATTAGACAAAACAAAATAAACAGTCCATTGTTCACGTCTGCATATTAATTAAAAGTATGAATCCAAATGTAATTGTTACTCTACAAAATTGTTTTTCTTCTCACAATAACAATCAAATGTCTAGCTTGGGTTAAGTTTCCAAGGTAGTATTTCTTGTACAGCCAGCTTCTTACCTTATTTAACCAATCCCATTTAATTTTCATTATGTTTATGGTACAATAAGTGACTTGGATTGTTTTTTTTTCTTTTATTTTATTTTGCAGCTGCAAGTTGGTTGTAGTTGATGTATATAGTACAGAAACAGTTAAAGATAACCTTGGTAAGATTTTGCTTTTGTAAGTAAGTAATTGAAGGAATTGTGAGCTCACTCAACCACCACCCACAGATTCCGAGACTTGTGGGTTTTACTATTTTTGTAATAAATCGAAATAGGTGAACTACTTAGTCGAGTGTGTCGTGTTGTACAGATTAACTCACTGATCAAGTTCTTATAGCATGAGAGGAAACTGTATAATGGAATTCTTGTTCAAACTTGACATGACCTTGCTGCTTGGAAATAAATTGAACATGAAAGTAAAATATTCTTTTGCTTCTTTAATTATTATTATTGTTATAACCTCAAATATAGATTATATCACAAACAATTTCAAGAAAAAATCTTAAGGTTCATCTTCCAACTCAGGTAAGTAAATTTTGGCTTGAAATGGCTATGCATTTTAATTGTAGGTCATGACAACTTAATTATTGAAGTCTTCAAGTGAAATGAATGCCTAGATCAGTTTTGTCACTGTGACGTATACGTACTATTTTTTCCCCTAGCAAACAAAAACAAATTTGCTTTTCGTACAGTTTTATTAAAAAAAAAAAACCCTTAAGCCTAGTTTTACGCAACTTGGAATTTGTAAATGTACCTCAACATATTAACAAACTCGTAAAATGTATTCATGAAACTCTAGATTTTGACAGGGCAAGTATAGAAAAATGAGGATACTACAAATCCGCCCGTCTATCTGTGCTCTCATCTTTAGAACTATTGGCTTAGCTGATAGGACTAATATTGCGTTTTAAATGATTGAAAAGACACATGTTAGATGCTGCTTTTTTAATACTTAATCACAAACAAAAAAAATCAAAAAAAGGGCATTTTCCATATCTGTGCCTTGCAGACGGTAGATGGGTTATGGCAGGGAATGAAAGGATATGATGACATTACACCTTGACATAACAAGAAAAAGTTCTTCTTAAATAAGACATTGTTTGAACATCTAAGGTTTTTTCTTGAAATTGAAATTAATTTAATATTTTATTTAAAAATGTTCGAAGATTAATTATTAATTAATAATAATAATTAATATCATATATTTATAAACTTTTTAGGACAAAGCAGCAAAATTGTGTCATTAACTAATGATTTTCATTTGATACTGAAAATAGAGGCCAAAAGGTTCAGGATAGTTAAGGAAAAATAAGAAAATATAACATTCAATAATTCTGACAGTTAAAGTGTTCTACGAACATCAATATGAGCTCTGTAAGACTGGATTTGTTTTCATAGACAGAGTGAATAATTTGGAACTTTTTCTTATGAGGATTACATTAAAAAATATTGCTTACCGAGTCCTGACAAAACAGCAAAAGTGTAACATTCGTGAACAAAGTTTCGAGATAACAATTTTTACCAGTATTTGTAGGGTTAATAATGATGAAGTAGAGCGATTTCCTGATTAAACAACGCAACGTTGTGAATTCGTAGAAAATAGCCCTAGCACAAGCTATAACACACTTATAAGTCCTTGAACAAATTGAATGTCCTTTTTTACCAAATGTGTAATTTTTTAAATAGGGGCCGTCCATAAAATACGTTCGCACTTAGGGGGGAGGGAGGGGTCACGCTGAGCGTGACAAGATGTGACAAGGAGGAGGGGGGGTCTACGTCTAACGTGACGTTCGCCAAAGTTAGACTAAAAAACGTAAGTTTATTGCCACTTTATTTTATTTTTTTATTAAAAAAAAATGGAATTATAACAAAAAATATAAAACATATTTTATGTTTGGAAATTTGTGTTATATCAATTAATTTTTTTTTGTTAAGGGGGGGGGGGGTCTTTGTTTTGTGACGTTATATTTGAGGGGGGTTAAAGCAAGTGTGACAAAGCGTGACACCGGGGGAGGGAGGGGGTCAAAACAGCTAAATTCAGCGTGACGTAGTTTATGGACGGCCCCATATTCCAGAAATGAAAATGTAAGGATAGTGGTACTTGAATATTAGGCTGCAAAAAATCTGTTTACCTCTTTTTAAATTAATAACGTCTTTGGGGAAATAAACTGTCGATATTTGATTTTTCACTCACAGAGAATCAGATACTTATACCCTAATTTTTAGAACTAACTTTTATTTTCTTTTTATCGTTTACCGACCCCACGAACCTCACTTTGCACGCAACTATAAATCATATAACACAGATTTTGTTAGAATGCAATATCATTTACTTGAATGCAATCGAATAAGAAAACGATATGAATTTTTCCCAGCTAAACAAATCAATTTCCAACTTAACGTAGTCCGAAATCATTGATTCATGGGATAAAATGCAAAATTTCCTTGAAAAAACTTCAATTTTTTCTCGTTTTTCCTAAATTAAAACATATTATGTACGAAAAATTTATTTTCCGTAAGTTTTCGATTCTTCCCATTTGCCAAATTTCCCGTAGGATGTTCTCAAGTTATTATCACAGGAACTATAACAGGTTTGAGCTCCATCCACCCTAGAAATATTATTAAAATTCACTGGATGACTTAAGAGTCTAAGCAAACAAACCAACATACATCCATTCTAATCTTATATAAAGATTAGAAGCTGCCGTTGCTTACCTCGTCTCTCCACCATTTAACGCCTTCAGATAAACTACAGAATAATTCGAAAAAACCAATTTCAAAGGTGAAGTTTTTCTAGGTTAACAATGAATTTTCTGTCTCTAAATAGCCCAAATACTAAATTGGGTATGAAGAACTGACAAACAAAATACATAATTGTTAAAATCAAATATTTCGCTTTTTTCCGAAATTTTGAAGACTATTTCTTGGACAGTTGCCATTAAATTCCATGACAAATGAAATTTTTCGTGCTGTTCCTTCAACTTCTATACAAAAATTCAAGTTTTTGATCAATATTCGGTTGTTAAAGTTATCCTATAATCGTGTTAGATTTCTCCAAATTTGTTTGACAACAAACATACCTGAATTCAACTGTATCTACAATAAAAATTTTATAAATATCTGTTGGGACGTTAAAGAGTCTACATCAGATATAAAACATACAAACACCTATTTTGATGTGTACATATATACATATATATATACGTAGAGATCTGTAAATATATTATCTCATATTCATTTCTAAAAAAAATCCACACAACCCATCTTTCCATACATATTTGCAAAATGTCAAAAAGAAAAATTGAATGAAAAATTATTTTGCTTCGTTCTCCATGATTCTCATCGTTTCGAGTCTCCAACATTACTTGATTTAATATGCTTGCGAATAGAATGCTAATACTCTTGACTACTTTTCGAAAGAGCACTTTCTAAATAAAACCTCATTAATTTTGGCTTGTCATCAAACCCTTACTTAATTCTTTGAACCCACAGATAAGCCCAATCGAATGTTGCTACTATTTTTTGACAGATCATCAATTACAAAGGAAATTCATTCATCAGTCATATTATAAATAATAACACAAAAGCCCTCATTTTAATGAATGGAAATCATATTTCACTAATTGTCGGTTCAGTTTGAACTTGTGTGGTTAAAACATAAAAGAATTTCTGCGAGAAAGAAAAAAAAAACGAAATTCCTACCAAAAATAGGATATTTGCTTTTAATTATAACCATCTGAGGTTTTGTGCGTTAAATTACACAACCAATGATGGAACAATATCAAATTTACTTTACACCAATACACGTATGTATGTGTGTAGAAAAGCTTAAAATTCTATTCAGGATTATTTTGTTGTTTGATGTTGCTTTTTTGTAAAATAGTTGGTATAACCAATTTATTAAATGAACCACACATTTCAATTTACCACAATCTAGAATTTATGAGAACACAAGTGGGACTAAATAAATGGAATTTTATGCGTTTATTGGTGTGAGAATGTATACACAAATTTATTTAGCAACGCACGTATTTTTGAATGAAAGTGGAAGCGGCCGTCGGCGGTTCTGGCGTATTGGGCCTAAATATTGTGGTCTGACACAGCCAACGTTGGTCTGGTCAATAAATTTTTAAATGTACTATTTGGGGTCAAACGACCTACCAGCTATTTTGAATATTTTGGTCTAGATATCGATTGCATAGAAAACTTTTAAATTGAAACCAAAGTTTTATTCATTAAATAGCTGAAAATTTGCGGTAACGGGAATCACTAACAACATTTTAAAAATCGAAACAATTTATTTCGTCCAATTAGAAAAAAGATTTCTTAAAGGGGGTCAAAGTCTGTGTACATAAATCTTGGTCAACAAGATGCGCTTGGCGCAACAATGAACCATAAGGCGACTTACTCTTATTGAATCATAGTTAGAGTCCCATAACGACATGGCGATTAATCAAAATTCCTTTCAAAGATCTGCCTTTTCACTACCGCAAAGATTAAGTGATCCATAATTATTGCACAACCTACATTTGTGTGCTGTGCAGTAATACTGTTAGAGAGTTATCGCATTGCTATCTAGTTCTTGTGTTATGGATATGCAACAGAAATGCACACACAAATCTAAATCTAGATCCATGTTAGCCGAGTGATGGATGAAAGATATTGTGTTGTTTTCCTGCCTACCTTAAGCTTGTTATAGCGTATAGTAGGTATCGTCTCTTTGGTGCTTCTTCGTCGTCAGGTAAACAAAACAAATGACTGCTTCTGCAATTTAACTGCTGCACTCAAGATGAAGAATCTCATTCTCTGCACCATGTTGAATACCTGAATGACTTATAGATGTATGTAGTCTAACGTTGCCAATGGTGACGCCGACAACAACAATATTATTTTGCCGCTCCGATATTGTTTTTGCTTCGACGTCGCGTCGTCATCATGATTCGCGGCGCGCCGCCGTTACCAAGTGCAGAAGCAGACGTACAAATACGACATGAATGCATTATTATACGGCTTTTGGGTTGCTCCCATTTGCTCAAGCAGCATCTTCCGTTGAAGTGAATGCACACATAATTATAAATGATTGAATAATGCTCGACGGCTTATTAAGTTTTGAGGGTGGCAAAACTTGTAAGTGGCAGCTGGTAAGCCCGCTGTAAAGATATTACATCTTGATGCCTTGCGGCAGGCGCAGCATGCACAGTTGCATGAGATGCAACCAATTTTGACATTCGACGGTGCCTTTTATAATTATGATGGCAGAAGGCATGCCGACAGGTTGTAAATTTCATAGGTCGTGTCGTTTCTATTGAATTATTGAGTTAGTGCAAGAATATTGTGTAAAATGGTATACTCCTAATAGAGCTCGGGATTCAATTGTGTTTTGGGGGCTTTCTTGATGCAAAGTGAATTTACAGAAAGCTTTGGGAATTTTTTTGCACTGGGAAAAGAGTTTCAACATTTTTGTCAGCTGATTGACAATCAAGGTGGAATTTTTTACTTAATTTGAAAAGATTTGTTAACAAAATTTCGTCTTTACCGTTTCGATATCGAGTGATGTTTTGAAATTTCTTGTAGGGTGTTAACATTTTCGCGATGTAATCAATCGGAGCTTAAAATGAAGGTTCATTTATTGGCAAGAAAAGCAAGACTATTGTCCGTCGTACAATACTTTTTGCCCATGTATCCGACAGTCGATAGTACAAAACTTGGTTAAGCTGTAGCAGCCATATTTATTAAAAACAAATACCTATTCCACTCTTATTCCACAAGTTAAGTAAACTATAGAATAAGAGCTAGTCCATGTAGGTTAAAATATCTCATCAATCACATTTTTTTGTTATTGATTCGCTGTTGCCTTTGCTCTAGCGAACTGACAGAAAAAACTGCTTTCTTTTAGATTTTTAATCTCTCCGCTAAGCCATGGTATAAGTTAGTAAACGGCAGTTAAGGAAAATTTTATTGTGTGTTTTATTTGAAGATGTAAGACATTAAAATTGTTTTTTCTGTGTATAACGACGAGTGAAAGAATTGCTGACTCTTTCAAGCAGATGGTAACTCCCCTCCCGTTCTTGTCGGCAGTAAAATTCACGTCATACGCCCATTAAAGCAGCCATTGCGAAATCACAGGAAGCAAAAGTGTAACCAAATCAATAAACTCACAATACCAAAAGCAATTATTTTATCTGTGCTTGTCGAAGCCCTCAAAAGGCCTCCCCACTGTTGGCAAATACACAAAAAGAAGCAAACAGCAAAGGAGAGAGAAAGAGAGAGTGAAAACCAAAAGGGTTAAAGGTAAAATCAATTCGAATGTCCGCATTGTTTTACCGATTTCAATTAAACTTCAATCAAGCCATACCTTCTGTCGGTCTCTTTCCTCTCTGCTTCTCCATAAGAATACCAAGCACAGAACGGAAAGGGGGCCAACCATACGACAAGACAAACATAACCTTTTAGTCCAAGATTTGAAACCACAAATTTTCAATTTGCAATTGTTTGATACTTTAATAGCATCGAAACAGAAACTTCCTTATTGCTTTTGAAATAATTTAATAGCATGTGACCTCATAGCTATGCTCCAACAGAACTTTTGAGCCTTCTGTGGAAATGACTATGACTGTTGCTTGCATCATGTAAATAGACATCATCTTCCAAAACAACAACACCAACAACAAATAATGAACATGATGAAGCAAACAAGTGCAAAGACCCAGAAACTTGTTTCACCTGATTACAAACGAGAGAACAGGGACAAAGAAATGGAAATGGACAAAAATGGAATGGGCAAAGAACAAACAAACAAAACTCCAAAGTACAAAATAGTAAAATAGCTCAAAGCAAAAATCTACACTGTTCTCATCCAATCTCGATTCCAGAGCCTCTTCGAATGATCTCTCCTGGCATTCGTTCCATGGAGAAGAAACAACGTCAACACAAAAACCATGAACCCCATGGCTGTGCCCGTGCCGTGATGTTTACATCGGCTTGTGTGTTTTGCTTGGCTGGTAATAGCTCGTTTGAATGGTGTTGGTGCCTTTGGCGCACAGGTGATTATGTTTTTCTTAATAGACCTACGCTGTGGCTTGGTCAACTTGAATCAGCGAGTTACGAACAAACAACCAGAACCCGATGCAGTGAGAAACTGACCGTTGCCGACAGACCGAAGACGATGACGATGTTACATTTATTTTGTTTCCCACTTTTCTTGTTGGCCATCTAGGAATAGGAACTGGCACCCAGTTTATACCACCACCTGTTTGTTGATGCACATTTTGATTTCTTTTGGAATAATATTAACCCATCTTGGTGAATATCTATATAGATGCCCCGCGCCTTCTGCGGATGTCTGCCGCAAGCTTGGGAGGCTGGAGGAGCATCAAAACACCATTCTCTAGAACTGCCTTTATGGCTTTAGGCCGGGTGTATGGCAAGTTTTGTTAAAGAAAGGAAAATATTTGCTTTGGCGAAGCGAATGATATTTTTTTTTAAACAGCGTTCTAACTAGCGCACCCTACTTGTTGAGTAATTTTTTTTATGCATTTTGTCGAGTGATTCACAGAGAGTTGTTGTGTGGGAAAAAATTGAACGAACGAAAAAGTTCTTTATAGACTTCGTGTTACAAAGAAGGGCTTTTCAATTAGCAAAGCAAAAAAATTACTAGTTACTCAAACGACTCGACTGTATTGATAGTTGGAAAACACACTCGAGATTCGAAAAAGAGAGAGATTCTATTTGACTTGACTTTGAAGATAAAAGGTTGCTTTTCGGCACTAGATAGTCCTCTTGATGCGCTTTGATTTTTGTGAATAGGTGAGTATTTGCTTTTGAGGAACGGATTCGGCTTCAAAGGGGGCTTATGTGAACTTTTTGGAGCAAAAACAAGGTCGAGTTGTAGAATTAATATTCTAAAGACAACATGAAAGTAAAAATGTTATGTTTAATTTGAAATGCAGGTTATCATTTGTTTTTATTTAAGAGAGAGAAGCTGAAAAGCAGTAGCTCCTATACAAGACCGTTTAGTCAGTCTACAATAAATGTCGAGTTATGAAGACTTCCAAACATCATGTCAGTCGAAAATTTGAAAGGCACCAGATTTGGACAAAATAATCAGAACGGCGGCTTTCGTGTTGTCTGACATAAAATGAGATCACAGACAAACTTTTGACAAAACAAGTTGTGGATCTAAAAACTAATACGACAAGGGATTATTAATGAAAATGATACATAGTGTTGGACACAATGCGAAGCTCCGAGGTACAGCAGCTTTTATTTTGTTGATATCAGACTTGAAAAATTCTTTTGAAAAACCAAGCGCAAAAGTCTTACGTTCTGCAAATTAAAATGTGTTGATAAAAGTATCTACGTAAAGAATTTGTAAACTGTTATGTCGAAAATCATAACAAAATGTGTCTGACATTATTTCTCAACAAACTTTTGCCAAGTAGGTTAGGTACCTACGATAAAATATCTTCAACAACAAAATTCTCGTCTACGCCGGCCGTTTGGAATCGACTTAAGATTGAAGGTTTCCTCAATCTTGACACACATTCAAGCCCTGGCTCTTCTAAACTATCCTTAAGATTATCTTAATAATCGAATAGCGATATTTTTTAATATAATTCAGTAACATAACAGGCTGCTGATAACAATTTGCAAAAATTGTTCATGGTTTATTGGTTCTCTTCAGTAAAATAACATTCGAATTTCTCAGAAACCATTATTTCTACCCTTTTGTTTAAATTGCTGCTGCACATTTAAACAACAAATTAATGCTGTAAATAACAGGAATGGGATAGAAAGGATGTCTATGTTTCCAGCTAATTGGCAAAATAGAAAACCTATTTACATGTGTAGCGAAAAATAGCAATTAAGCTTAATTTGTATCGCCTCCCTGTTTACAAGTAGCTACTATACAAACTACGAGAACATGTTACAACACCTTTTTTTAGGATTGGGGGTTTATGTTTATGTCGCAATTAAACTGTTTAATGCTTTTTATGTTTTTATTTTTATAGATACTAATCGAATTAGCTTGTAGTAGATTTAGGGAGTAACAATATGGAAGGAGTTGTTTTTGAAATAATCGAAGTTATCAAGTTACAAACCTTTCATAGCACCTTTTTATTAAACAAAAGAAGTAGCTGGCAAGCAGGAAAAAACACTTTTTAATTTAAAATGCAATTTAAGAACATTAAGGTATTCATAAGTCTATTAAAGCGTTCAAATTGTATAGTTTAACAGAAGCAAAGGGAAAATTGGAGGATGAGGTTGTAAATTTCTACGCAGATTTTAAATAGATTTTATCTGATTTGTTTAATTCACACTTTTACCTTGACAATTGCCTAAACAATGGGATAAAAAGAAAAATAAGAGTGTGAGTTTGTAATACGGTCAATGTTTCATTGTTTTATGTTGTTGCTGACGTCAAAACAAGCATGGAGAAGATTTGTTTCTGTTGTTGAGCATTCTTATGCAAATTAATTAAACAGCAGTTTAATGGTTCCTTTAGTTAAGATGTAAAAAAAAAAAACATGAATCAAAATTTTAAGTGTGGTTTTTAGGACTGTTCTCCGTTTAATGTTCCTCTTTTCTCATGTCATCTTCATTAACAGAAAAATACCTTTGCATGGGACTTGTTTTAATTCGCTGAGTAGTTAAGCTCAGTAAATTGTGTGTTGTTAAAAGTGACTTAACTTTAAATTAAGCCAGCTGAAACTCTTGTAGTTTCTTGATGTTTATCACTTGACCGTGGCCGTTTTAAATAACAAATTATTTTGACCGAAAGAAAAAACAAAGTCCTTAATTGTTGCTCAACTTCATGTAAATTAGTTTTTGTATATTTTTTTTCAAAAGTAAACATCCAAAATTAAAGATCAAGGAACATTCAAGTTTTTATTTACATCAGGCACATATGAGTAAAAATTGAGTTTAACTGAAAATTTGCAGTTTCACTGCTTAAGTTTTACGCCAAGTGAAGTTTAAATTTTTTTGTCGAACGATGTTTGTGTTCAGTTTCTATTACTCTATCTTTTAAAATTTTTGAATTATCTACTATGATTTACAATATTTAATTATTATACTTTTTACGCAGAGAAAAGACACAAGGGAACTTGGCTCTTTTTTAACATTTTATGTTTTTGTTGTGATCTCACATCTTTTGGCGAAGTTGTTCGCACGAACCTCGAAACACGCTAGCTATATAAGCTGGCAATTTTAAATGTTCTTTTAAAAAAATAATATAAGATATACAAAAATTTGTGTAAGCTTCTTACAATATTTAGATATGAAAAATCTTATTTCTAGCAATTGTTTAGATATACTTTCTTTTAGTTGGTGGGACTGTTTTGCACTTCAAAGATTTTTTGGTTTGTCCTGGCAGAGAAGTAAGCCTGGAACGATTTTTACAGAAGAACACATAGGCCAATTTCAGTTTTCTTCAATTGTAGTGTGGAGAGATTCGGTCTATAAGGACTTCTTAGTTTATTTTATTCTTCCTTTAGTTCTTTTCCCCGCATTTTGTGGTTGGTTTTGAGTTAAAGAATTTTCATTTGTGGAGTAACAGTGTCCCCTTGAATGCATCGGTTTGTTGAGGGAATTTTTTCCTTAAATTGTTTTTACCTAAAATTGTACCTTCAAGATAACAAATTAGTTTTGTTTACCTAAAACATACTTCCGCTGAAGCAAATATTCTCCAAAATAACTCCACAAGTTTTAAAAAGTAGGCTGATAGGTACCACTTTTCTTTTTCTTTTAATTTTTTTTTTCTTATTTTGACTTATTTTCAACCGAAACCTTACCAGAACTCTGAATTTTAACATCCAATGTCTATTTTAAGAAATAAAATTTTTTTGAATAAAAAAAATAATATTTTCAAGGTTTTCCTTTGTTAAAAAGGATAAATTATTTTGGTGTCCAGTGAGTTAATCACTGATTTTACAATTTTTACTGTCCAATATCTCACAAACACAACTTTTTTTTTATTAAGATTTTTTGTAATAGTCTTACAACAGCTGCTTTATAAAAGTAATAACAGGAAATTGCAAGAAATCTTTCCTATACTGACCCATTTCTCTAGGCTTATTTTTTTATTTATTTTTCCAAACTGTTATTTAAAAAAAATAATAAGAAGTCTTAATAGAAGCAAAATAAAAACGTCCAAAACAGTTATATAGAAGCCTTGAAAAAGCAGTATAGATGCTATTGCTTCTGAATTTCCAAAATTTGGACATTAAACATGATAAACTGTTGCTTGACAGTGAAAAATAAAATTTTAAATAGCTATTGTTTCAAAACAGAAAAAAAGTAAAGAAATTTTGGAAAATACAATTTTGGTAGGGCAATTTGAAAAGTAATACTATTGATTTTTTGAAATTTGCATCAAAAACCGTTACGATTAAACTGTTAAATTTTACAAAATGTTACAAAACAAAAATTAAATTTGAAGTCATTAGCGGACCAATTCATGTACAACGGTTCTAAGGCAACGCCTAAGGATTGTTAATCCTAGTACATACTTGTGAAGCAAGTCGTGAATCCATACAAACTTTAATTTTTGCTTCAACTGTGAACGTTTTTGTGAACATACGTGGAGAAAAAAGTGGACAGTTTTACTTCACAAGCATTTAACGAACAAAATGTACGTGAACTTAGCTTCGTCAATGATGAAACTTTTGACAGTTCAGTTCGTCTTCGCCTCAAACAAGTTGTGGTCAGAATTAGAATAAAATTAGCTGCAATAATTATTTTTTCGTTTTCCATTTACATAAATTAAAATTAATGTACAGCCAGAGAAATATTTCAAACAAATTGAATTGAATTTAAATTCAAATATTTTTAAACGTCAACGGTTCACAAGAAGTCTGTACTAGTGATAATTGTCAAAATTTCATGTTCTCCAGTCTCCACATGAAACGTTGTGAAGCTTGTTTACTTCAACGGAAGTATAAACTATGCTTAAAAGTTAAGTAAGACAGAGGAGATTAAGTACACGGAGTTTGCTTCTCTATAATGTTCTTTTTTCAAAATTAATTAATTTTTTGCTTAACTTAGACGCTAGTCATAGGATTAACATTATAGCATTGAAAATCTTTAATTTAGTATTAAAAATCATGAAAATCATCGGATTCGTTTTTGACAAATTGCCAGCTAATTTTCTTCCAATTTCCTATCAAAAAATTGGCTGACTTCTTGCAATCGTGTGAACGCTTCCATTGCACGGTTGTCAACACATATTTGTTATTGGATGAAGTGCTTGCCAACGACATCGTCCAATTTTTAATTGGAAGACCATTTTTTAGTTGAAGTTCAGAAGAATTGAAAAAGTATTTATTTTTTTAAACAACAAGAATGGATCAAATGGATAAGGAGTTGCTCAAAATAGGAAAGAAGTTGAGAAAGGTTCGACGCATGAGGTTATCTTATAGCTTTTTCGGGAGATCGAGATCAGGTGATGTTTTTTAGATGCACATTGTGCAGAGTATAACCTTCCCAAAAACACAGTTTGGCTTAACGTTGGTTGGGGACGTCATTGGGATGGCTGTAAAGAATGTAAGGAATGTAAGGCCAAATAGCCCAGGGAACAATCGATAATGTCTTGATCTCTTTGAAGTTTTTCAAGCCTATGTTGAAAAAAAAGCTAAGTTCTGCAGTCGACCGAATCAACACTACGATACGATTTTTTTGAGAAAATTTATGTGAAATTAATTACTACGACAGAAAAAAAATTCAAATTCTATTAACTTTTGTAATACCTGAGTTTACTTTTCCTGTGAATTTTTTTCCAAGGAACGATTTGTATGACACTTTCAACTTAATTTACTAGATAGTGCATTGAAACAAAAGAACCTACAGAAAAAATTCTTAAGAAATACTCGCTTCAATCTTAAATCAATAAATCACTCCTTTTTGTCCAATTAACACTTTACCCAAAAAAGAATCGATATAAAAATTCTCTTACCAAATTAAATTCACTCCGAAAAAATGTCAAACTCTGCAATTTCCACAAACGCCAGTCATCAATCACAAAAAGCCAAGACAAATATTGACAACACCTTTTTCTGCTTTTTAAAAATTCTTTACCAAAAAAAAAAAATATGTACTATGTATCACTTGAAATCATGCAATTATGTTGTTGTGCACTTATTTTTTTTCACTTCACTCAAAGAATATTCACCCGAGCGAAACTAAAACAAACAAAAACACAAATTCTTGAAGCAAACAAGAAATCGATTCCATATACACTCTCTTTAAGTTAAAAGTCGAATCAGGACATTTTTTTGTTTGTCCTCCTTCTCGTGTGTGTAAGTTCTGTTCTCGTTCGTCCTTATAGGGAATGTTACTAGTCTCGAATTTAAAATTCACTTTACCCGCTGCTTCACAATGGAAAATGTGTTTTCTTTCACTCGATTGATCTTACTTACGCGATATTTGTCGTATCTTATGCGTCAAAGAAAACAAAGTTCAAACTTTGAGTCTCAAAAAAAGACTTACTTCCGTATTCCTTTCTTTCAACTTTTATTTTTCTTGTGATGCCAAAAAATAATCACAAATTCAGGAAGAAGTTACCAGAAAATTGTAAGATAAAACAAACACAAAAAAAATGTATCTCTTAGGAAGTATAACTTGTATCTTGGTATCTCTACCTTTTCATTCGAGAGACAATCTTAAACTGAATCAGAGTTCTTGTAACTTTGAAGACTTAAACCCAGTCTTTTTCATCAAGAAAGTGTCGTTTGCAGAGTTGCGGCTGATACTGAAGAAGTAAGAAGTAACCAAGTACAGCTGCTAGTGGCCAAGCCAAGCCACACAAGATCTGTGCAAGCAGACACAAGTCTTGGAACTTCCTCCTCCTCAATTTTACCTTGTCTTAACTTACACCTTGAAGTTGAAGCTTGAAGTCAGTGCGCTATATTTTTCCTTCTTATACTTCGCCGCCGCTGCTGGCGCTGTCGCTCTCTCATCTTCAGTTTTAGTTTTGCTTTTGACCAAAAAAAAAAAAAAAAAACATTACCATCGGGCAAGAAGCTCTCAATGGGCTTCTGCGTTGGCTTCTTTCTCTTTTTGCGTTCTTCTTTGTGAGCTGATTTGTGCTTGTGAAATGCAAGAGAGAAGGCCGCAGGGAGTGCAGAAGATTCCATTCATCTGACGGCGGCAGCGATGTTGGAGGTATACTTCGTCAACAACCTGTTGTTACATTTTTGCCGGCTAGATCAGATCGTGAAAACTTATCAATGCACTCAAAAGAAAAGCTGACTTGAGTGAATATCAATTGAGCTGACTCAAAACAGTGTCTTACAAAATTTGCGGGACTTTTGGTGTGCTACTTAACGGTTGCTTCGAGACTATTCGAGGTTAAGTGTGGTGGCAAGATCGTTATGTTGGTGACACATTGCGTTGAGACTCACTCGTGTACTTGTGATTGTGACTGGTGTGAGCTTTCGTGGGCATGAATTAAAAAGTTTTAGGTGGCGATTTTGTTGTTGTGTGTAGGTTTGTTGTTATGTTTGAAGTGTTCTGTAGGTGCTACACTAAATAATTGATTGAAACTAACGGGAGGTGCTGAAAAACATTCAATAAAAAATTAACTGGTTTATTCTGTTAAATTTTGATCAGCTCAATTTTTGTTGGTCGAACGGTAAGAACCATTCTTGAGAAAAAATCATGACTTATGGTTATTTGTCATAGACTTTCAAGGTCTTGCGATTCAGAATTAATTAATTAAAGAATTGTACTTTTGAAAGTTGCATTTCGTTACTACTTGTTTTTCTTTCGTAATCAACTAGCTTAGTCCGACATTCATAAAAAAAAACTTTTTGACTTCTTTACTGAAGATCAGACCTTGTTTGGAAACAAACAAAAAATTTCACATGGCCAAATCTGCAGATTCCATGGAAGTGGACAGCAATTTGTCTGTGGGCATGGCCAAAATAGTGAGCCTTTTCGTTATCATGTCGAAAGAGCATTTTATCTTCGCCAAGAGGAGCCGTTCCTTCTTGAATTCGGCGTCAGGTCAGCCCAATAATTTTGTCATAGTATTGCCATGTAACCGCTTTGATCTTTTCCAAGTAGTCGATGTGCAACACATCTTGTGTATCTAACAAAACAGTGATTGTCACCTTTCCGGCCAATGAGACAGTCTTTGTCTTCGGATATTGAGATTTTCCCATAAGAAAGTGTAATGTATTGGCTGTTTACTGGTTCGGGTTACGAAGTTACACTACTAATCCGTCTTCAAGTTTGTCAATTTTCATTTGTGTTACTCGATCACCTTATATTGGCGGTTGCCAATATGATATAGTTGATTTTCGTCACACCACAGTCGCCATCGAAGAGAGAGGTGACCGTTCCAAGAAGATTCATTTTGTGACTTTTTTTGTCAACTGTTGAAAGGTATAAGAACTATCTAAATTGTGATCTCCACAGCAGGTCATGATCACATTTAATATGTTTTCAGTTTTGTCAATCGATATTCATGGTTTGATCTCAAAAGTCAAATGATGTTCTCGAGTTTTATTGTCTTAAATGATGTTACTGCACTGGCTAAACTGACTGATATAAAATCGTATACCATGTGAAACCATCTCCAACTATCACTTAACATCTTCAACCAATATACCTCAATAACCCTGTCTTGTTTTCTTCTGTGCACCTGTTATATTGGATATTCATGCATAGACACACAGGACACAACACAATGGGCGAAAGAGTATTTTAAACTGAAATCTGTTTTTTTTTTTATTGCTGAGGTTCATTAACATCGAAGTAAGGGAAAAAGTTTATCGTAAATCGATAAAAAACCAATTTGAAGTGTTAAAACGTCAAATTAAGTGCTCATCATAAACATGATTTTTTAACAAGCCAATTCACTATACGACTCGAATTGAAATCTCATGGTTTTAATTCTTGCACAAGTTTAATTTGGCTCGCTACAAGGCCAAGAATAATGTAAGTAAGAGAATATAAGTTACGGTAAGCCAAGCTCCTTAAAATGTCTAGTCTAACGATGATAACAGTGATGACATCAGTAGCAAAAAAAAATATAAAAATACCTATCTTTTGGTGTGTACTTGTTTTTGCTACTGATGTCATCACGTTAACGGTATTTTAGAGCCAATCTAACTGAGGAAAACCGGAACAAGTTTAAACAAGCCAGGAAAGCCTGCAACGCCTATATTTTTTTTTCAGAGCAAATTTTTACATGACCAAAAATTAAGGCATAAACTATTGCAATGTCCCAAAGGCAGTAAGAATTTTTGGTTATTTGTAAAAAAAATATGAAGAACTATTCTTCTTCTTCCTGCCTTCGCTCATTGACAATGACACTCCAGTCATTAGCTCTCTCGCGAAATCTAATCTTTTCACTTCTTGAGCGCGTCAATAGTTCCATGGGACAAATCTTCTTTTGTACTCTGAGTGTTGTGAGAGTCTTAAACGAACATAACATATATGTTCTTATGACTTTTATGACATGGTATCGCCGCTATTTTTCTGAAGACGTGTTTTTCCTCTCCGGTAAAAAACACTTTGGTAAGCTCTCATCCGATTGTACTTTAGTCCTTTCTTTCTAAAATCATGGAAACGCTGATAAATTATTAGCTCAGTAAATATCTCGATAACCTAAAGCTTTTTAATGACCGGCAATACGACTTTCCCAGCAATAGATCTGATGGTTGATCTCACCGATCTCACAGATCTTAACATCGTTTTGAATAAAGTAAGATTGTTGCACTTGATATTTTAAAGACATTTCAAAGAGTCTGGCATCTTGCTCTTTTATCAAAAATGCTTGCTTTCGGTATCGAAGAATTCCTCTTTCTTTAGATTTGAAACTCTCTTTCGAATCGTTCTATTTAAGTTTAATAGTTTAATTGGACGGATTCAAGAAACCAACAAGTTACAATAAAAATGATGATGTCCCCTCACATCCCTCTTCTTCAGATGTGGAACTGCATCTGCATATTAAATATTGTAAGCTTATATTTAACTCTGGCTCAAAAAGAGGGGACTGAACAATGTGGAATAAGAACAGCGTAAAGTTTAATGCTTCGAAAACTCAATGCTGTGTTATAATGTTGAAACTAGATGTACCCTCCCCTGATCTGGCTACTATCTATAACACCTATATCCGTGCACAGCTTGAGTACAGCTCCCATCTCTGGGCTGGTGCTCTAGTCACATACTTGAGCTCTTGGATGGTATATAAAAAAGAGCTCTAACAATGATTGCTGATAGAGATATCTCTGACTCATTCACTTCATTAGAACACCGTCATAAGGTTTCGTGTCATTCTCTATTTTATCGTTTCTTCTACAGTAAGTGATGTGGTGAAATAGCCAGTTGTATTCCTCCCCTCAACCCGTCAACCGTAATACTCGCGCTTCCAGAAATGCTTGTCAGTTTACCCTCGAGCCCAACTTTAGACGTACTCTCAAGTATAGATAATCGATCTTCAGCCGTACTATGAGAATGTACATATATCCCAATCATTGCAATGTTCAGGAAATCTTGACTAATATACACCTTCACCTCCTGTCCTATCCTCGGTTTTAATCTTGGAATTTAAAGGGTATAGAAAAAAGCCCTAGAGTGCGCGTCTTGTACGTATATACACAAAAATTACTTAAAAATAAATTGAACAATGCTTTTTCTCACTTAGACAAGAGACCACTCTTCAGCTTACCTCTAAATATGTTCGCCAAGACTCCATACATCTACGTTATTCAAAAACCAATTAAATCAACTTCGTAATACAAATTACAAACCATTTTGATATTAATAAGAAAGAAGAAACTTAAAATTGCAAAAATTCTAATTACTTCAGACGAAAAATTCCATAGAAAAAGTAATCGTACCTTTTTCATCCCTAATCTTAATTAATTTAAGGCGCAAAGATTATATTGAAAAGAAGAAAAACGGATATGGTTGTTGAAAGAAACTAATGAATATTTAATAACTTGAAAATTCAAACAGATTCAAACACTTAAATATTCTACTAAATTTTTTAAACTTTTAAATGAGTTTTCTTATTCGACATAACAATGGTCAAATAGAAACAGAATTGATTATACAACTTCCCGAAATAAATTGTGTCTATTTCATCACAAAAAAACTTGCTACTTTGCTGCGAATGACCTTTTTTTAACGCTTTAGCACATCAATTGAAACAGTCTTGACAGTTACATAGTTAACCTACATCAGAAACCTAGCTGCAATTTTAAATGAAAAATTACTGCAGCAACCCATTTACTGTCTCTTTGGGGCCATTTTGCATAAGCTGCAAATAGCATCCAACAACATCTAAATACTTGAACCTACTTCGAGATACAATTCCTGGCCAAAGAATGGAAACCAAGTCCCTTTCTAATTATAGAGCTAGAGATAGAAGAAAGATAATTAGGTGAAACCTCAAAACAACAGGCAAATCTAATTAAGTCTCGAGGAATTACCTACTTTACTGACTCATTTATTGTTGCGGGAATTTGTGTTGAAACTATACTTAGAGTCACAACCAAAAATAAATTAGCACTTTTTTGCTGAAAATCAAAAATGATGAATATCAATTCATCAATCAAAAGAAGGAACCTGAAGTAGGTCACTCACATTTAGAAATGTCAAACATCTGAGTTATTGAAAAAATAAGTAGGGACGGGATTTCATGTTACAATCGAAACCTGAAAAAGACCTTGATCTTAATAATCCTAAACCATAGCACTCCCGAAACCGGCTGCTTACTACAGCTTCCACTTAACCCGAACAAGCTGCCATACTATAATATTTATGTAGTAAAAAATCAATCCCGCATTTGACACACTTAACCATCACAGAAGACTGAACCAACCGCCACTAATTGTGTCGTGTTCGTTTGGTTCGTAATTTAATCCATTCGAGGGAAATTCCTATCACGTTCGACCACAAAATATCAGAAACTAACATCCACAATTACCCAGATTTGGTTGTTATCACTTTGTCCATTCAGCTTTTACCTCATCTCTTCACTCTCTAACTAACAATTGATGTTCTCGTTGTCGATGTCTACTCGATTCCGAATGTTCCCATTTAAAAAAATAAAATAAAAGGAAGCAAAAAAACAAGAGAACACACAACCCGAAACAAGGTTAAACAGTTCAAGATTTTCAGACCAAATCCAAACCGACCGACAACCGACCATCATCATCGGCAACGGCATGGCATGGCATCGACTTCTCATCGCTAAGCTCCAACCGCATGCAAAACAATATCGTTCGCCAAATGATGCTGTTCAGTTCACTCTCTGTCTCTGACTTTTCTCGTAAAGTCAGAAAAAAAAAGAAGAATTTATGAAGAAGAAGATGTGCTTCCTGAAGCCTCAGACACAGATATTCCTATGCCTGCATCTGAATGTGGTTTTTTCATAGATTTTTTACTTCGTCTACGGTTCTATGCTTCGTGTTTAAGTCGTTTTTGTTTTTTATGTCGATATTGTCGCCGCCACCTTCCGAACAATCGATTTTCACAAACGGGATTTATTCAACATTTAACACTGCGGCAGCAATTTGGCTTATTGAGTATATCACGTTCATTTTGCGGTGTGTAAAAGCGATGAATTGATGATAGTTATCTACGACCACAATTTAATTTAACGATATAGCTCTACAAACTTGATTCGATAAATCTAATTGCTCTATATCATAGCAGTTCTGGTTGAATACCAAACAGAGGTTGGGCTTTGGGATGTATTTGTAGACGCACAAATTAATTATAAGCTTTTGAGGTGAATAGCGGGTAACCCAGCAATACTGGGGGTGTCATATAAATCAATGCGAAACACGGGATTCTCAAGAGATTTTACTTCTATCTTGTAGTCTTTAGAGCGCACATGAAATTTTGTTAATATTTCTGGACTATGGACTTACAAACATGAGTTTGGTAAAACAACTGCAGCTTCGTCTATGTTATCAAATTATTCGTGTTGCGATCTAGACGTTTTCTGAGTAGTGAGAGGAGAGGGGGGCACCTTAGGACAGTTTTTACTAAAAGCACTACACTTTTCTTAAAACACGATGCATTACTTCAAATCCTGAAAATTATCGTTGTTTATGGTTTTACCTGTCAATATGATTACCTAACGTCCCAGGCATGGGGCAGTTTAGGACATTAAGGGCCAGTTGCTCAATCGAATCATAAATTTAAGTTCTACATAAAGTTCTACTTTTGTATGGAGATTTTATGTAGAACTTAAGAATTCCGGAACGTCTCATACAAAAATGAAAACTTTATGTAGAACTTAAATTTGTGATTCGATTGAGCAACTGGCCTAAAGTTGCTTATACGTGTTTATTAAAAACAAATAAATTTATTCCAAACATCAAATAAAAAAAAATGGCATGAAGGACACTGAGTTTATAATATTCATTAATCAGTCTAAAAATTATAGCAGAGAAAAAAAACAGAAAAAAATCAATATAATCAAAGTCATAGTATAATGTGAACGAACATGTGTTCCCTTTGTCCAAAAGTGACCCGAGAGGGATAAAAAACTTAAAACTTCCAACACGGACAAGTCGATTTTGACAGCTCGTGGCGGCCAAATTGTTTCTTTTACTTTCTGATTTTCAATCAGTCGCTAATAATAAATAGTTATGGCAAGTAACAACGTCGTGCAACACGTGCAAATGATAGAACTTTATTATCAAAATGGGTGTTCTCTAGTAAAAACGATTATAGCATTGATAGGGTACATGGTGGTCCATCTGAGTCGACTATCCAATGTTTTGTGGCCGAATTCGAGTCCAGTGAATAATCAGCCGTACGTCAACGAAAGGAAACATCCGAGATCGCCGCTGTTCGTGCAGCAGAATCCGAAGCAGTTATTTCTGCGTCTCACAGGAACTTGGCCTGTCGCAGACCACAACATGGTGAATTTTGCGTCGTTAATTGGGCCTGCACCCATACAAAATCCAACTGATCCAGCAACTGATACCAAACATAAACAATCTGGAACTGACTGATTTCACAAAAAAGAAAATGCTTATATGGAATTATTTGAACGTAGAATTATGTAATTTGCTTCGTTCTCCATGATTCTCAGCATTTTCTGTCTCATTAAATTTCCTTTTTTAAAAAAGGGAGTGGTCTATTTCAGGACTGTTAGAAAAATCGAAAAGGGTACCAGATTTCCATTACTTAATTCTCATAACTTGGAGTGACAAACAGGAGTAGATTCTCATGAATAAAAGGTAGGACTTTTTGCGGTGAAATTACATTTGGGCAAAGGTACTTCACGAAGTAGTTCGCGGTCAAATGGCTTGCAGTCGTTTGGCTTGCGAGATTTTGGTTTTCGGTCTTTCGATCTTATCCCACGGTTGCCAGATTGGTCATTTATGACCAAATCTGGTCATTATTTTTTCACTTGGTCACATGGTAATTCTTTAATCCATTTGGTCTTTTTTTGTTTTATTTTGACTTTAATAATAAGTTAGTGTCCCAACAACTAAGCTTACGAACTGCAATATCTTGATATGAACTGTAAGCAGACCATACGCATAATGCGTTGTTAGTTTACACACTGCATTACATGCAGCCTACCATCTACCAGTAACCAGACAGTAGGTGGATTTGCTTACTTTTGCATTTAAGATCTGCAAAAAATTAAAAGAGCGCAGTTATATACAGGAACTAAACATCAAAGAATAGACAGAATGCAGTAATGGGTGGTCTGTCTCCCGCTCGAAATCTTGATAGAAAAACAGTAGGTATCATATAATCCGAATATTTTTACTGAAATTGAAGGCATAGATTCCGACCCCCTCTGGGTCATGCAGGATGGTCCGCCATGCCATGGGATTTGCGGCGGATCGTTTTCAATTCGACTTTTCAAATTCAACTCGCGTCGTATTTCCTTATTATCGAATTCGCGGCGGAGCGCCTTCGTATTCGTTAATAGGTCGAATTCAAAACGAAAAAGGCGAAAGCGAAAGCAATAATTGAAAAATGTCAAACTCGCTAGTAAAACGATCTGCCGTGAATCCCATAATCAGGCCCCTGCCTACGCCACAATCGACCTTTACCCTCCAGATTCCCAAATCTTGTTTTGGCTATGTCATTGACTTCAAGTTTTGATGAACCTAAATGTAATTTAGCTGGTTTTTCATTTTCATTTTTGAGATCAAAACTAAAGGCCACATACATTTTTGTTTTGTTTTTTTTTTTGTTAAAAAAAATACGGAAATACAAATTTGTTTCAAAAACTTCTACAACTTCCTTTTAACGTTCTCGTATTTTTACTTGTTTTTTTTTTAATAGCATGTAGCTGGGACCAGGAATGTTAGTTTCGTTTTTGTCATTGTTCCAAGACGGTACTCTCTATTCTTAAATTATACTGCCTTTGGGTGAACGATCAAATCGTTTCGGTTTTAAAAATATTTTTTAATTATTAAAAGAGAAAGACGTTTAAATGAAGAAATTCAACAACAATATTGAAAACGATTTTTTCCTTTTTTCTTTATGATAAGAAAACTTTCACATAGTTTTTTTTTTCAATACAATGCACACATAGGTACTTTTTTTTTCTTTTAGCTTATTTGATTGTTTAAAGATAAACAGATAAAAATAACGAAACACAACTTTGGTCTAATTCTGAAATTGAAAAGAACATCACCCTTGATAGAGCGAATTGTAATTCCTCAATTGATTACAAACACGATTTCCATAATTTAAAAACCATTTCTAATTCCCAACACAACATTAAAGCCCAAATTCAAGTAAAAGGGTAAGACTACTGGAGTGAAATGCACATAATGCTCTTCTTCCTCGTCAACCACAACTTTTAAACTAAGTTCTTCAGAAAATGCACAATATAAATGAATTCATACTATCCATACATCGGAGCATTTTTAAAATGCTCATGCGCAACAACTTTCAACTGTAATCATTACTTTTTACCGAACATTTGTGTAATCCTTGCTCTTTTGCGATTTTTTTTTTACACTTTTTATCAAAAGCAAGGTCAATTCAAACTAACTATATTGGCAAAGTCAAACATAAATGCTGAAAGCTTAAACTTTCCATCACCACTGCCAATAAATAATCTACTTAACCCATAAATTATACAACTGAAACTGAATTACCCTTCAAACGTAAAAGAGTTGAGTCAACATTGTAAAGGTAGCTCGCTTCACCATTTTTTTTTTTATTATTTGCGTGCATTGACAACATTTTCACTGACCCAAAGCCAATTCTATTCAAAATGGCTTTTGGATGCTTGAGCTTCAAAAACAAGTGCACTAAAGGTAGGTAAATACTAACTTGCATTCAAAGTGCTACCCTGCATCCCTCTTAGCTGATTTCATTTTTCATATTAAAATCGCGCAATGTAGCCATGTAGCCAAATCCAAACAATCC
Organism: Sphaerophoria taeniata; assembly: GCA_943590905.1. Lineage (NCBI taxonomy): Eukaryota > Metazoa > Arthropoda > Insecta > Diptera > Syrphidae > Sphaerophoria > Sphaerophoria taeniata. The sequence goes on along the minus strand of OX016540.1, from coordinate 45,521,113 downwards.
CTTCCGCCCGCCCACAGTCACAGCTCACAGCACTTTCTCAATACTCACTCACTCCGTACATCGATCAGTTTCTGCTACACTAGAACCCAGCCCTGAAGCACATAAGTGAAATTGAAAAACATTGCAGGAAATGTGTTCCAGCGCTCGTTACTCAGTATGCATCACATACGTTATTGGGAAATTGAAATTTTTCGTCGACAAGAAGTGTTCCACAAAATAAATATCATACCAAAAAAAACACATCATCAAGCAGTGAAAAAAGTGTTTCTCAGTGCAACAAATGCGATATACCACAGCACGTCACACGAGCTATGCACGCTTCACGCTAGTCTATCCATCTATCCGTCTGTCTGTCCGTCGCGTCGTCATCGTCGTCGTATTGCCTTTCTCCAAGCTTTTACGCGACCACCGACCGTCGCTCGATGCTGCTCAATGTGTAGTTACATCCGTGAAACGCAAAATGCAAATAAAACCACGTAATTCTGTTAGGGGACTTGGGAGTGCGCCTCGCCAACAAAAAAAACCTTTTTCCCCGACTCGCTCGTTCCGAAGCTCAACTCGCTCGGCCACAACAACAAGCGACAGCAATGACAGCAACGCTCTTGCATACAAAATAAGTTAATTTTTGAAATTTTTTTGTATATTTTGAATTTCTGTTTTTCTCCTTTCGCATGAAATCGATGGATTCGAGAGATATTCAACGACCGAGCGCGAGCGGTGTGCTGAAGAATAGATGGAGCTGTTTTGTATACAGTTTACCAACTGCACACAAAACTACTTTAGATTAGAGATGGATTGAGTTTAAAAATAACAATATAACAGAATAACAAACAAAAAAATTCAAAACAGAGAGACCTAGTTACGAATTTCATATCAAAGTCACTCATTGACTTTGGGAAATTGTTGCAGATTTTGAATAACGATAAAAGAGAAACTGGAAAAAAAGTTATCTGGAATTGCACATGGAAAACATTAAAAACGAAAACGTGAGACAGTTTTTTTTTGTACTTAAGGTCGCTCAAACTTTTTTGCAACCCTTTGTTGAATTTCCTTTAAAGTTTAGTTTTTCGTCCTAGCAAAATTCAATTTTGAATGCTCGCAACACTTTTGCATGCCAGTTTTGTAATGCTAATGGTTTCCGTCTTGAAGAACCAACACCTTGACATAACCAACTACTCAAACAGAGTCTTCCTTGTCGACATTAATGGAAATAAATAAATAAATCTCCACTTCAATTAATGCTTAGCCACTTGAGCGACCATGGCACATGTCTAAAAAGTGGTCAATGAGCTAAAAGAACATCAGAACGGAATCCAACAGCTCAGCGTCCGAGAATGCATCATAGCATCGTCCATCAAGAAAAGAAAAAAAAAACAAAAAAAAACAAGAAAATGAAGACAGACGACCAGAAACCAAAGGAGGAACGTTTAGATTCTCAAGATCGCCGTTCCATGGAAATGCATTCTTAAGTGGAATGGTGTTCTTCTTGTTTCTTTGCATTGCGTTTTCTTAATGGAACTGTGCACACTTGAACTTTTCGGTTTGAAATAAAGGGCAGTCTTGGTGTTAATGCGTATATAATGTGACGTGAGACTCATTTACCGCACAAGTATCGGTATTGTTGAGAAATCTATCGGAAAAGAGCGTTTTTCTGAAATAATATTGTAAGGTTAGGTGGAAGAATATAATTGATGAACATTCTTTCAGTTCTTCAATCTCAAAAGCAGTTACAGTTTAGACTTAAGAGGGCTTTAACAGTTAATTTTCGGATGTAAAGGGTGGTCCAACCATGATGCATGATGTTAATAATTGTGAGTCACACCTTAATGTCAAGTTATTTGCCTGACTTGATTTAACATTTCCTTTTTTCAAAGTTTGACAAATTCAAGCATGGTACGCAATTGAACAAAATGCATTTAGAGCACTTCATGACTTTTTTGGTCAGCATAATTGACGAATGTGTCTAAAATCGGAAGGATTGTGCACAAATTTCAGCAAAATACATCCTCGTCCAGTTCGATCTACGGAAAACATTGCTGTTATTCGCGGCAATGTGGCAAAACAGCCATCAACCTTAAAGTGAGGTCAGCCAATCAGATGATGAATTGAGGACTGACTTGGAAGATATTTGGTTCCCATAGGAACCAACCTAGGAAAACATGATGTGAACGAAACGGGTCATTTGACCGCAAAGTACTTTCCCACAGTCCTTTTTCCAGAATGTCATTTGACTTACAAAAATATCCTACCTTTTTTCATGAGAATCTACTTTCTTTTTGAACTCTAGAGTTATGAGAATTAAGGCGATCGAGATCTGGTACCTTTTTCGACTTTACCATGACAGCACTGTATTAGGCCACATTCTTTTTCAAAAACAGAAATTTTAGGCGACTTGAAATGGTGAGAATCATGGAGATCGAAGCATTAGTATTCCTCGTTCAAATAATTCTATATATAAGCAACTTTTTTCTTGTGAAATCAGTCAGTTCCAGATTGTTCATGCCAAAGGGAGGAAACTAGATTAGGTTGATTTGATTTGAATGTCTATACAAAAGTTAATTTTAGTTCCAATTTAAATGCGGATATACAAATTTTCCCGAACTACTACACGCTCTATCTAGATGTTTTTCATATCTTTTGAAAATTTGAGATAAGAAAATTGTGATTACGATGATTGTTCGAAAACTGAATGTAGAATCTTAATGTTTTTTATATCGAAGAAAAGTTTAAATCACCAAGAATATTTTAAGACTAAAAAAAATTATGTGTGAGGTACTTACTATGGAAATTATAATTTGCCGATCAAACAATTTTGTTCCAAAAATGTGTTTACTTTGCTTTAACACCATTTCAAATCCAGTGGCGTAGCTACCGCTGTATCAGCTGTATCCATGTAACAGGGCCCCCGAGATATAGGGGCCCCAAAAGATACAGAGCACAAGACGTGTGTAAAAAATTCACTTAAATATTTAATAAAGTTTTATTACAAAAAAATGTTCCGATGATCATTTTTTACATGCGTCAAATATTTTTTTTCCTGTGTATCTTTTTGTTTTTTTCATGTCCTACCAACCAACAATACTACAACTTCAACCTGCAAACACTTTTTTATCAGAGCTTTCAAAATATATCGTCCTGCCTGACACAGCCACCAACTCCAACATCACACAAAAATATAAACCAGGGACCAGCGGTAGATTCAAAAATACTAAGGTATTTGCATGAACTCACACCTGAAAAATTCAATACTCCATTCCGAACCCTGTATGTATCTGCAACCAAAAAAAGTACCGTTAATTGTCTGAGTGAAAACCTTACCATAAATCAGTTTGACCACAACAAAAAAAGACGAAGGAGACGAATGTAAAAATGTTATAAACATTTAGAGACCTACGACTTTATTGTGTTGATGTCATTTTTTTCTTCGCTGTTTGTTATTATAAGTCCAGTTTCCAAAGCCCTTCAAGATTAGGAAAATCACTTACAAAAAGCAAGTATTTTGCTTCAAAATCTTTTAGACGGTCTAGAAAAAGAAAGAAATCAAAAGCAATTCACTGATTTACTTAAAAAGTCGAAAAATTAAGCCAACGATTGGGGAGTGATGCCTCTCTTCAAAAATAAAAGGAGGAAAATAACGAAGCGCTTTTTTGATGAGTTGGCAGAAGATCATAGAATTTCTGATCCGGGAATTTATTTTAAAGTCAATATTTACTATTCCTGCTTGGACATTTTGATTGGACAAACTCAGCAAAGATTTCAAAGCCTTTAAAGTCTTTGTAGTATGTTTGAAGTGTTGGATCCGTATAAGCCTTTTATCGTTCTCAAATGATGAGATAAATCAAGGATCTAAAAAGCTAGTGGAAAAGTACAAAACAGACATATCTGGTGATTCCTGCAATCAACTAATTGCTCTAAGAACATGCCTTATATCCGAAACCCTCAAAATTCATTCCATAAAAGAACTTGCTAAATTATAAGTCATCGAATTTAATAGTCTTGCTTCTTGTTTTTCTGAAGTAATAACAGCATGCTTTCTCTTTTTGACTCTTCCGAAGCTGGGGCTTGAACCCGTAGTGTTCATCAATAGAAGTAAATAATCTTGAAAAACTGAAATCTTCTTCAAGTATGGAAGATTTAATAAATAAATTAGCAGAAAAAAAGGCAAGTGCAAATATTATTTTTTTTTAAGCTTTATAAAACATTGTAGGTATCTATAATTATATATATGTAGTATGCATTTATTTTAAAGTTCCTATGTCATTTTACATTGAATTAATTTTATCTTATTTATTGACGTTAGTGTTTTAATTTAAAAAATGGTTACAAGATTATGGCCCAGTTTTGGTAAGAGGTGGGGGGCCCCCGAAAAAAATTGGATATAGGGCCCCCAAAGGTCTAGCTACGCCACTGTTCAAATCCCAGTAAAGAATTAATTTTTTAACTTTGCTCTTTTAACGAAGTAAGTCCATTTTTGGAGTTTACTCCTTAAGAATCGATTCATATATAGACCCCGGTATGAAAAAATTATGGATAGGAAAATCAAACATTGAAAAAAGCGTTATAACTACCAACGCTTTTTATTAACTCTTAATAACTTTTAACCTATTGGATCGATTTAGGTCAAAGTTTGTACGGAGGTCGATTAGGTTAGAAGTTTAAAATTTATTTGTATGGCTTTGACTAAACATAAATAAGACATTCAAAGTGTAAAAAAAATGAACCGAGGGGGGGGGGGAAATGGGGGGTAAAGGTTTTAGTGCCATTTCGAATCTATTTTATTGAACTGAGATTTCAACGTAGAACGGTGAAATTTTCACACATGATACAGAATTTCATGCTCTTCAATTTATGATACTTTAATTATAACGGTAACTCATTAATATGGCCAGTTAAGACATTTTCACATAAATTGGTATACAAGTTTTAATCCTATAGACTGGTTGTTGAAATTTCATATGTCTAATCTACATGAAATAACGGTGATTTTGATACCTCATTTGTAAAGGTACGTTTCGTACAAGCCTCACAATCTCGATTTTAAAATAAATATAATTGCACACAAACGACCTGCTTGGTTCGTACAAAATGACACATCACCTGTGGGAGAATCCCGCTATGGCCAAAATTTGATCGTTGTTTTTCGATTAAAAGCATCCTAGCGTGCGTTCTAATAATCGGATTTTCAAGATTAAGATCTTTTAAGAAGCACAAGGCTTCAGGCTTTAGTTAAATGTACAATTCAATGACATTCAATTCCATTTTATATGCAATAATGCATGATAAATGTGGGCCCAATTGAATTTTCATCATTAAATAATGAAAAGTTGATAAGAAATGTCACTGTTCTGAAAATTTAATGATGCAGTTTTGTAGTATTTTTTTTTCTTTACAAAAATGTTTGTAGAAGTAACTACATTGATTCACTCAAAAATACGAAAGAACGTTTTAAACAAAGTTATTGACATTCATATTGCCTACCATTAGTATTTAAGTAATATATTTGAATAGATGTATGAGTATATGAATTCAATCCTTTGCGATATATATGTTGGCCGTGTTGATGAATTTTTAACCACTATTGTCATATTTTAGCCTGCTTCACAACTGGTCCAATTTTAACACAATTTTATGTTATTTTAATTGAACTCGCACACGGCGTTAAGATAATCATTCTTATTGAGTGAACTCCAGTCGCGCGTCGGAGCTGACACGTACAATTTTTTTTTCTTTTTATTTGAATGCAATTTTTCAGTCAGAATTAAATGATTTGTCAATACCCTTTTTTGATATTTAAAAATTACTAGCCGACCCGACAAACGTTGTTTCGTCAACAAAAAAAAAACTCTTCTGTTTTTGTTTGAGCAAGATATGTTGGCATTTTACTCTTCTTATAACTTTAAGGTGTGGTCATTTGAATAATTAATAAAGACTTGTATTTAATAACTCGGGGTTCTACTCAAAAGATATATAATGTGGCCTTATCGAAACAATACTTTTTTCTTTTTTATGAAGGCTCTTACATACATTTTTTCTTCTTTGTAACACCGAATATCTATATGATACCCTTGGAATTATTTATTACTAGCTGACCCGGCAGACCTAATTAAATTGCAATAAAGTCTTGTTATAATGATTTGTAATGTGACAATTTTTTGTTCCTACATATTTTATATTCTGGGCAAAAAATTCTCCTGAACAGAACCGTCACCCTGGTGATAGGGCGTTGTGAATAAGAAATATAATTAAATAAAACATATATGTATAAGCATTTAAAAATAAGTAATCTCTTTATTGTTAATCATGTGAATCATATTTGTTTTAACAAAAATCAGTTTTATTTTCATTGTAGTGCTTTGTAATATACGATGTTTTTTGTTTGATTATCTGGCACAAAAACAAACAAATCTGATGGTTTTCTAACACGAGAACAGGCAACATACAATTGACCATGTGAGAAACATGGGTTTTCCAGATTAATACCACGAACACTTAATGACTGCCCCTGGGACTTGTTTATGGTCATAGCAATAGCAAGCCAAACTGGAAACTGCAGTCGTTTAAAGTCAAACGGCACATCATTCGGAATCATTGGGATGCGCAGTATGAAAACGTCTTCTTTTTTATACTTTCCTTTCAGTATAGTTGCTTCTATCACGTTGTTTAGTAAATTTTTGTATCGCTAACCGTGTGCCGTTGCAAAGACGCGGTTGGTTGATATTTCGCAACATTATAACTACTGATCCAACCTTTAATTGAAGATTGTGAGGTGGAAATCCTGGCAAATCCAGCGAGTTTAAAAATTCTGGTGGTTAGTTCACTACATCATCTTGGTTAGTAGCCCAATCAACTGATTTATATACATATCCTCGATTCGCCTGTAATTTGTTCTTGTATTTTTAAAATTGATTCGTTTACATCTTTGTTTTTTTTGCAGCCAATAAAGCTCGTTCGCCCAACTAATCGTTGTTTCTGTAATTTTGAGAAACATCTGGAAACACCTTCTGAATAAGTTCATCTTTTGATCGAGTTAACTGACAAAAACGTAAGGAAAGGTGGAAAATACGGAAAGAGCTTAAGAGGAGGTTTCGGTTTACATTTAGAATTGAATACCTTAATATTGAAATGAAGTGGAAAAGCGGAGTGTGGTATTCAGATTCATATTCGTGTTGTTAGGCTAATAAAGAAATACAGTACGACCGAAGTTGGGTTCGTAAGCATTCCTGGAGCCGGTTTAATCTCTTAAGGAGATTTTCCCATCACGAATTCTCTATTTCCCCAAATCCATGCAAAATATGACTTGGGGTTTTCTTGCTCCTCAGGAGTTTTCCCTTGCGAATTTGTTATGTTTTTGCAATGCATTTTTTTTTTTTTAATTATACCTGCTTTCTAGGACTTCTCCCAGTTCCCCAGCACGAACTTTCCATTTTACCATTTCAAAAGTAATGCATTTCATTTGAAAGAGTGTTTTTGAGATTTTTGTTTAATCAATTTCTTTTTGCATTTCAAACTTTCCATTTTTTTTTTTGACTATTTCTTGCTTTCTAGTTCCCCATCACAAATTTTCTAGTTTTCCAATAATTGAAAACCACTGCACCTACAATTACATGCAATTTTCCCTTTGAAAACCAATGAGTTTTCCGAATTCCTTTCTAAAACCGATTTTGAAATTTTCCAGTTTTTCATAAGCTCGTTTTAGTTAGAAAACTTTTGTATGGGAAAAAGAAAAAGGCTGTTTTTAGAGATTTTCCGGAAATTATTCGAATTTTCCTCAACGTAAAAACCATCTTTGAACTTCAACGAACATTTAAAAAAAAGAATTCGCCAAATTGATCCAGGAATTGTTGAGTTATGCGCTTATCAAATACATTTTGCGATTCATCTACATATATCTATACTAATATATAAAGTAAGACTTTTGTTTGTTTGTGGGTTGTATGTTTGTAGTCGATAAACCAATAAACAAACAAAAGTCTTACTTTATAAATGTAGCCAAATTCTTCTTCGGTGCACTGAATGTGCAGTAGGATATTCTGAAAGTAAAAGAAATAAATATTAATAGGAAAAAACATTGATTTTTAATTTTACTTACCCGAAATTTTGTTTTTAAATTCAGGAAACTGACAGAGTGACAGTGACAGGCGACATCAATTTTTTGAAATGTCTCTCTATTTTCATTTCATTTCATTTCATTTTCTTTTCATTCTTCCTTATTATATTTAAGGCTGAACTCCTACTCAAGCTTTTGGACCAAAACAATGTTTACACGCGAATTCTTGGGCACGATTTTCTATGCAAAAGAAAATATTAACATCGATATTTTAAAAAGGCATGGACAGGCCCGTAGCCAGGATTTCGGTTCGGGGGGGGGGGCTTGTTCAATTTCGAAGAAGTAATTCTTTATACAAAAATTTAAAAAAAATTACATAATGTAAATGTTTTATTTTTGTTTGTATTTTTTTTTTATTTAATTAAATAAATAGTTTGGATTTTTACAGCAATAAACGCCTTGTCTTTTTTTTAGACATAATGTCGCTCACTTCATCTGGATCCACATCAATACCTGAGTGAACAGACAGCATTGCAAGTCCGCTTAGTCTTGGATGGCCCATAACGCTTCGGGATACTGTTTTGATCCTTTTCATCGTTGAAAAGGTTCTTTCAACGATAGCTGTTGTAACTGGAAGTGTGGCCAAAATTGTAAGCTATATGCTCCTGAAGTAGGTCTTGTCACATATATCTAGCAGTTTCAGAACATCGGAAGAGGGATACTTACTTACTTTACTTACTTACTTAAGGTGGCGCTACAGTCCGGGGTGGACTTGGGCCTCAACCAACAAACCTCTCCAGCCAGCTCGGTCCCTAGCTCGCTGTCTCCAGTTAAGCACGCCGAGTTGGTTGAGGTCGTGTTCAACTTGCGCGCGCCACCTGAGCCTTGGTCTTCCTCTACTGCGTCTTCCCTCTGGGGTGGATTCGAAGACTTTACGGGCCGGAGTATTGGTGTCCATCCTCTCCACGTGACCGAGCCATCTGAGTCTTTGAACCTTCACTCTTTTAGCTAAGTCAGTGTCGCTGTACAGCCCGTACAGTTCGTCGTTAAATCTTCTCCTCCATTCACCGTTTATGCAGAGAGGACCATAGATCTTACGTAGAATCTTTCTCTCAAAACGGCCAAGTGTGTTCTCATCCGCTTTTGACAAGGTCCATGCACCATATAGCGGGGATGATGAGGGTCTTATAGAGCGTCACCTTAGTTTTTCGGGAGAGGGCTTTTCTACTCAATTGCTTTCTTAGCCCGAAGAAACAGCGATTAGCAAGAGTTATTCTTCGTCTGATCTCGGCGCTGATGTCGTTGTACGTATTGATAGCGGAGCCAAGGTATACAAAGTCCCTAACTACCTCGAAATTATATGCGTCTATCGTGACGTTTTGTCCAAGACGTCGGTGTCGGAATAAAGCCTACAAAATTTTCCCGAAGCATACTTTTCGTGGGCTCTGTACAGCAGTCAACATATCTGACACATATTGAAAGTTGCTCAGTGCCAGAAACATCCATTGTTTCATCAGCCAGAATGCTAAAACAACTCGATCTTATAACCCGGTTAGATATTTTTCTGGTGACAATATCAGAGCATATATCCAAGATTTCGTTTTGGATATTTGGGTTTATATAGGTTGCATTTTTTGAACTGGTTACGATGTGGTTACATAAGTAGTGAGGAACTAATAAGAGAATATACAAACTTTTGTTCAAATAATTTTTTTTAAATCATTTCGGGAGGGGCTTGAGCCCCTCTAGCCCCCCCTCTGGCTACGTGCCTGGGCATGGATTTAAGTTTCCACAATCTACGTGCATGAAAATTTCGCATTATGAATATTGGTTTTCAAAGGGAAAATTGCATGTAATTGTAGATGCATTGATTTTCAAATGGAAAAATGGAAAATTTTTGATTGGGAACTTGGAAAACTCTGCGAGAGCCCAGAGAACTTCAAGACCTTAAATCAAGTTTCTGCATATAATTTGATCTGCATTGTTAAGTTTGTATGTCCGGTAGGGACTCTATATCCGCTCAATCCTCAATGAATTTTTATAAAATTTTCACTTTAGATATAGCCTGAATAAAATCAATTTTTTGCTCCAATCTAACGTGAAAATCAGCAAATAAGGGTGACAATCATAGGGGTTACTAGGGTAGCGCAAAGCGGGTAGCGGGTAGAGGGTATTGGGTTAACGGGTAGAGGGTAGAGGGTAGCGGGTTAGGTTAGGTTAGGTTTAGGGGCTGACAGTTGATGTCATTACCGTCACACTTAGATCAATACAGATCCATTGTGATACCCGCGAGTATTGCTACTCAAGCTAATAAGAAAAACCTATGTGTTCAGTTAGTCAAGCCATTTAGAGGCCTTGACGAAGTTCAGGATGCTAGTACCTGGCGTACTAGAGAGTTCCTCTAAATCCTCAAAAAAAAAAGTTGCCAAGCATTTTCTTCCTTTGATGGGAAAGTGCGGGACAGTGACACAGAAAGTGCGAAGTATCTTCATGCACCTCCTCGTCTCCGCATCCTCTGCATAGATCATCTGAACTGATTCTCATCTTCTTCATATGATAACCTAACAGATTATGTCCAGTGATTATGCTTACAAGAGATCGAAGTGATCCCTTGTGTAGCTGCATAATTTTTCCCGTTCTTTGTTTGTTAAAACAGGGCCAGATCTTTCTTGTTGTGCCGCAGGTGTCAAGAAGATTCCACCTTTCATTGGCCTTGATAGTTATTCTTTTTGAGATTTCCTGTTTTAAATAACAGGTAGGGGTGCTAACTAGCTGAGCTTGGCTTACGTCAAGCATTGACCCTAGTCTTGCTTATTCATCGGCTTTCTCATTGCCTAGTATATCGCTGTGGCCTGGGACCCAGCAGAGTTTAATGTTGTGCTGTGCGCCAAGAACCTTAAGCTCTTCGCGGCAGCATGAATCAAGCTTTGATTTTACCTCAGTTGCAATAATCGCTTTTATTGCCGCTTGGCTATCAATGTAAAAGGTGATATCAGCTCGTGGTATCGCCATCATTGATACCTTTTTAGCAGCTGTTGTCACTGCCAGGACCTCCGCTTGGAAGACGCTACTGTAGTCTGGAAGCCTAAGCGAGGCGGCTAACTTGAGAGATTCGGAATAGAAGCCTGCTCCTACACCAGTGTCCATTTTAGAGCCATCAGTATAGATAGCTATTGACGACTCACTGGAGTACGGTATATTATCTATCCATTCCTCTCTGCTTGGGAAGGCAGTTTGGAATGGTTTATGAAAAACAAGTTCGGGTGTTTTATAGTCCGTTGTAGTACTATGACCCATAACTTTATCGAGGATCTTGGCATGTCCTATGGAACTATTTTTCCAGATTTTAGTTTGACTAAGTCTCAGGGCACTTTTGGCCGCAGATTCTTGAACAAAGAGATCTAATGGGATAAGATCGAGTATAACTTCCAATCCCGCAGTTGGAGTGGATCTCATTGCCCCCGTAATGCCGGTGCACGCCAGTCTTTGAACTTTTGTCAAAGTTTTCAGGTTCGTGCTCTTTTCTAAAGCTTTCCACCATACCAAATTACCGTAGGTTAGTATTGGTCTAATTATTGCCGAATACATCCATCTGATAATTTTTGGGTTTGGTCCCCAGGTTTTCCCGAAAATTCTATTGCAGGAGTAAAAGGCAGTCGATGCCTTTTTGAATCTATCTTTGGTGTTCAAGCCCCAGTTTAGTTTTTTATCCAAGATCACACCGAGATACTTTGCGTGATCGGAGATCTTAAGAGGGCAGCCTTCAATTGAAGGCATTTTAAAATCAGGTATTTTACGTTTGTTAGTAAATAGCACTAGTTCTGTTTTAGCTGGATTGACCGTCAGCCCACAGTTTTTAGTCCATTTGCTTACCAACGAGAGGGCGTATTCTGTTTGTTCACTGATAGTGGGTAGGAACCTGCCATTCGCTAGTAATGCAAGATCATCAGCGTAGGCTACTATCCTTACTCCACTTGATTTCAATTTAGAGAGTATGCCGTTCATGACAAGAACCCAGAGTAGCGGTGAGAGAACTCCAACCTGAGGGGTGCCCCTGGATGTGGTTACTCTCACCCTTTCCTCCGCTAGTTCAGAGTTAATCTGTCTCTTTCTGAGCATACACATTATCCACTGCGTTATTGCCTTTTCGACTTTGTGGTCGTCCAAGGCTTGCTTCACTGTTTCGTTCTTCACGTTATTGAAGGCTCCCTCAATATCCAAGAACGTTGCAAGGGTGTATTCCTTGTCATTCAGTGATTTTTCTATGACGCTGACAACACTGTGCAATGCCGTTTCAACGCTTTTTCCTTTAATGTATGCATGTTGAAATTCCGATATACAGTTCGGTTTCAGGGTGCTTCGGATGTGTATATCAATTAGCCTTTCAAACGTTTTCAAAATAAACGATGTTAGACTAATGGGTCTAAAGTCTTTGGCCTCCGTATGGCTAGGTTTACCAGCTTTAGGGATGAAAACTACCTTTACCTCACGCCACGATAAGGGAACATACCCCATTTAGGGCTATTATTGAAAATGCTAGCTAGGTGTGGGATGATAAGGTTTATGCTCTTCTGAAGCATCATAGGGAAGATTTCGTCTAAACCAGGGGATTTGTACGGGGAAAAGGAGTGAATGGCCCATTTTATCCTTTCTTCCGTTATAATATCCGATGGTACTAGAGTTTCTGCATGAGACTCTGATTCTGGACTGCGGATATCAGCTACGCAGCCAGGAAAATGAGTATTCACAAGGAGTTCAAGTTTTTCGCGACCGGATTCAGTCCAGCTGCCTGTAGGTTTTTTAAGAGAACCGAGAGTGACTGAATCCTTGGTCAGAATTTTCCTGAGTCTTGCCGATTCATTTGTGCCTTCTATTTCGTCGCAAAAGGCCCTCCATGAGCTACGTTTTGCTCGTTGTGTTTCGGCCTTAAACATACGTTGACTGGTCTTATAATGTTCCCAGTCAGCTTCTTTCCTAGTTCTTTTTGCAACGTTGAAAAGTCTTCTAGTTTCTTTTCTTAAGTTGCCTAATTCAGTTGTCCACCAGGGTGGTTTTTTCCTACCTTTTCCCATATGATTGATGGGACAGCTTTTTTCTAAAGCGTGGTTCAGAACAACTCTGAGTTTTTCTGACGCAAGATCTATGTCGGAAGGTTCTTGAATTAAAAGCGAGTCCGGGTTTTGAATTCCCTGTCCTACTTCCCTACAGAATACATTCCAGTTTGTTTTCCTGAAATTCCTGAAGGGTTTTGGAGTTGCTACTTCATTTTGTATCAAGAAGCCTATCAGTTTATGGTCTGAGAATGATTCCTCTTTAAGAACATTCCATTGATCTATTACTATTGTGCTTGAGTTATTGGTTAGGGTAACGTCAAGCACTTCTTTTCTATTTTTAGTTACAAACGTGGGTTCTTTGCCCCTGTTTGCTATTAGAAGATTTTGGTCTAGTATAAATTCAAAAAGAGACTCACCTCTGTTGTTGATGTCGGTAGCGGTACTACCCCATTGGGTATGATGTGAGTTAGCATCACAACCTAGTACCACGTCCCATCTCTCAGAGGCAGCTTTCTCCACAAGTTGGCTTGTGATGTTAGCGGGAGGTCCTTCTGTTCCGTCATGTGGCATATAGCACGATGTCAGGATCAGTGGTGGGAGTCCCTCCCTTTCAAGCTTGACAGCACACTGGTCTGGATCACTGTAATTTGCTAAAAGAAAGAGATTAAACTTCTTCCTGGCTAAAATACAGGATCTAATATTACTATTTGCTACTTGTGTGGCTTTGTATAGTATAAAGTCTGATGCATGTAGTCCTCTAATTCTGCCACCTGAAATCCAGGGTTCTTGAATCAGGGCAATGTCTATTTGTCTACTTCCCAAGATGTAGACAAGATTGGAGCTGGCGGCTTTACTGTGTTGAAGATTTATTTGTATCAATTTCATATTCAAATTACATTAAAGGCCCGCCCGCCTTACTTACTTGTTTTGTCTTATTGGTTATAAGCCGCAGTTTGCACCTGTTTATGCCGATGCGTACTTTGTAGCCAATTTTCCTCAAAAGGGGTATAGATTTGTGGCTGAGTTGCACCACCACTTCTGTACCTTCCTCCGTTCTTTCTCCCATCTGTATTACCTTCCAGCTTTGACTTAGCTGTTCTGTATTTAGAGATTGAAGATATCTCTCTACGCGATCTCGGGGTATCGCAGGACCTTTGATAGTCATCTTGGCCTTAGGTTTGACGAAGTCGCTGATTTCGCTCAGACCGATTAAGCGGAGATCAGCGTTGGGCCAGGGAGCTACCGTTCTTTTGACGAAGTCCTGCAGAAAAGCGAGAGTATTTTCGTCCTCGCACGTCAAGACTTTGAACCCATGGATGGTTCTGAGGTTCCCAAAGAGTGGTGGTGGCCTGCTGTTAACAATGGCATCGTTAACCTCATCCAGGATCCTCATTTCTAGTAATTGCCATTGGTCTTCTGAGAGTTTTCTTGAGGGATTTCCGAAATCCGCAATGGCGAATTTGCGCGCCTCTAACGTCTCATCTGTAGCCAATGTCTTTTTCCTTTTCTGCAGGGGTGATCTTTTCGTGGGCGAAATTGTGTCATCCTGCCTAGTTCTTTTGGACGTTTTTGCCGCTGAATCAGGGTCCAGGGGAGGCACATGGCCCACCATCTCCTTCTCCTTCATCAGGTTCTTAGTCCATATATTTTTATTTTTATTTGTCGATGTCAGAGTCAGTGTCCTAAGGTTTCGTGTAGCGTTTTCGAGCACTATCTTATCCCTTGCCGTTAAGGAGTTTGGATCTTTGTTAGATAGGCGTCGAATTGTCCGTTCCGTGTTTCGTATCCTCCTTTGAAGTACTTTGTCCTCGGTGAGAGTTTTGGTCGTTTTCTTCTCGATCACCGTTTTTGTTGTCCTCGAGCTTTCCCTAGTTTCGTCCAGGACACCGCTGCTTGACGAAGGTGAAGGGGTTATGTTAGAGCTGCATTCGGGCACATGGCCCTTTGTACTGCTTTCACAAGCACCCTCCAGATTCGACTCCCTCGAGACCGTCTTACCATCTTCCAAGCCCGTTGTTGCACATGGCCCCGTACTGGATTTGGCGGATGTAGACGGCTTCGAAGTTAGCAACGGCGTCTGTTCCCTAACCGGGGGTGCAACTGAAGGGGTCGTTCCTTTCTTGGATTGAATTATATCAATCGGCGGATTAGGCGGTCCCATCAGTGCACCTACGCCCGTGTTTCCTTTGGAATCCGCCTCCTTCAATGTTTGGGCACATGGCCCCCCCATCATAAGAGGCTCGTTCTTTAGGAAAGCACGAGCGTTGAAAAGCCTAACCTGTTCGTTCGATGTTAATTCCTCCCATTTCCTTTTTCCAAGTCGTTTGATCGTCTTCTTACAGTTGGAGATTCTACTCCGAACTGAAGTGGTCGACGATCGTGAGAGGGTAGAGCTAGCAACTGAACACGCGTCGTCGTCAGTTACGAGTGTTCCGATGCTAGTTCCATCCTCCAAACCGAGGTTGGAAAAAGGAGTGAGAAGAAGGTCCTCTTCCTCCTGCGTAATGGTCATTGTCGTTTTTCCTGCAGTCTTGTCCTTAAGTTCGTTCTTGTCTGTCACTAGCGACTTCTCCCCTCCTACTGTTGGAAGGGCAAAGCCCGCGCCGGCAGCCGTGACTTCTGTCGACGTTTCAGCGTATATCCCCGCTGGTTTTCCATTGTTCTGTTTTGTACTGTCCATTGGTTTTTCGTTTTTGGGTTCCTCTTAGTTTGCCTAAAATTCTCAGCTGATCAGCTGAGGACTTAAGAAATAAAAGTCTACAGCTGATCAGCTGAAAAATTAAGCGTAAGCCTCCCCACCACTACAAGGTGGAAACCCCAGGGGAGGAGGGTAGCGGGTAGCGGGTAGAGTAGTAGCGGGATACCAAAGCTTAGAGCTTTTGTTTATCGATTGAGGCAGAACGAAGTCTGCAGGATCAGCTAGTTTTTATATATAAGAAAACTGTCATTGCCAAACATCGCGTTCTCTTTTCCATTGGAATAGTAACTTCGTTATGCCCATAGCACGTGTTGTTTGTGAATTTTTCAAAAGGTTCTCATCGTTTAAGACTTCCCTGAACTTTAACTGATAATTCGAAACCAAAATCAAATAAATGAGTCTAGCCGTTCCCAAGTTGAAGCGAGACTAACGAACAGCAATTGATTTTTATGTATAGGGATAATCGAAAGCATATAAATAATTTTATAAACAACATCCGTCAACTCCATAACTTGAAATTTCTTTAATGAAGTCCAATAATTTCAACATTTTACCTTCAAGGATTCAATCCACTGTTGAAGCAAAAATAACTACACCAATTTTTTCATTCATTTTACTTAGCCTCGTCTCGCATTCCACGACAACATCGAAAACCCTTCGAGTGAAATTTCAATTTATTTCAGTTCCACGGGGAAATTATGCAAAAGCCCCATCTCAATAAGCCACCAAGTCTCAATGAGCCATCTCTTGTCGTCTTGCATACCTAGTTGTATGTAATCTCTACTTTATTTTCTTTTCCTTTTATGCTTTGTCATAGATTCCCAGGTATTTTCGCAGTTAGAATCTAGAAAGATATCACGTGAGAAATTGAGTAAATAAAAGGCAATTTGTAAGTCCATGTGTGGCGTGCGGCAACCCAAATGTCTGACATAATTTTGCTCCGGGGACATTTTTTTCTTTCGTTCTGCCATCAAAGTCCTGATCAATCTCTCACTAGTTAGCATCACATTTAAGGCCAACACTATAAAAAGAACAAAAAAATGTGATAGTCACAAAGCTCACAAAACAAAACAACATCAAATAAAAGTTTCACATACTTGGGTAAGATTTCTGTGCAAAAAATTATATAATTAAGTCACGTAGACGGGTGCTAAACAAATATAGCACATTCCACCTCCATCTTAAACGTGCAATGAGATATGCCATCAGAGGCACCTTCTTAATGCGCGATGGTGGCGTTCTTCTTCTCGCAATCGCGACTATAATATGGAAGCGGAGCAGCATATATCTGAGCTAGCGCTAGTATGTATGCTGGGGCTTTCAAGTATTAGCTGGAAGTAAAACTTTATTTGTGTATTAATTTTTATTCAACTCCCCCAGTTTCTATGCTTGAACTCGCAGCGCGCCCAAAAAAAAAAGGAAAGATTTATTTCCCAAAAATTTAATGTACCTTATAGAGCAGGGTCTCCAACTTGTTTATTGTGAAACTTTTTAAGTCGATTTTGTGGGGGGCTTTTGAGGAACAATTTTGTGAACCCCGAATTCGCCCATTCAACCTGATGGTAACCAAAGTATTTAAACATAAAGAAGCTATGAAAACAGAGCACATTGCCTCTGTGCTACGAGTGACAGAGTGTTTACTCAAGCTCTATGTCTTAAGTGCCTGGTCGTTATTGCGACATTTGAAGTGGACAGAATATTCCACTTTGACATCAAAGTTAAGCAAAACAAAATTGTCAAAATTGCCATCAAGTGTTTGGGAAAAATTTTGTCTGTACATCCTCTTGTATTAACAATAAAGGTGGTCGCAGTTTTCATTTGAAACTTTTAATCCTCCTGGGGGCGATTGTTGTTAACGTCGGTCGTCGTCTTCTGTTGGTGCTGTCGTACCTAATTGAGGAGTGACGAATAAAGAAATCAGAATAATCTTGTAAGATTGGTTGTTTACTTTTTACCGTAGCCTATGGAGCTAATTGTTTTAGACAACACCACGTTAATTTAAAAATGGGTATACAGGGCGTATACTTGTTTTTTTTTATATACTGAAGTTTTGAAGTAAACAAAACATTTAGCCAATGTCTTGCTCTTGATTTGGGAATTTTATAAAATTAGTGATTTTAAAACGATAACTAATCGAAACAAAATGACAACAATTCATTACATTCATAACAGCGATAAATTTTAATTTACTTAAAAATAAACACACTTGACCGAATCAAATTAAAATGTTTGTAGTTATTCAAATTTAATGTCTATCAATAAACCAGCTCCATAAAAACTTCAAGACATAATCCCATAAAACAGCTACAAAACCTATTATTTGACTTACTGCTAGCTCTTGAGTCCAGCTCATTGAACTTGATTTTAACAACAATTTGTTTTAAATTAGAACATCTGCCTCATTTAACAGCCAATAAAATCGCATGCCAAACAGTCGCCACCGTTGCCGCACCGCATCAAACCGAAACCATTAGCCAAGGGTTAAAGCTGTCAAAATACAATAAACAACTATTATTACCCTCCATCACCGCCGATTTAGATATAATCAATTAAGTACAGACTGAAGAGTGTTAAAAAGTTCGAAGAGCATTAAATTAATAATAAATAATCTTCCTATTATTAACTCATCCGCATTGGAAAATTTTGACAAATTTCGATGACAGGTAGTGGTAGCATTTCAAAAACTAATATCCTTTTACTCCTGTAGAACACAGGATGAGGAGCGCTTGACAGCCATATCGGATGTAAAGGTATTATTGTGCCTGTTTTAATTTTGTGACCAAATTTCAGCTTTGCGTTTCGCATTCAGTGGTTTTCGGTTTGAGCTTCAATTTTGAATCCTTTTATGAGTGGGAACACATATGTGGGTTGATTCTCACATTCCTAGCTTGACTTTTATTGTTTTCACAAAGCCCTTCACCCACAACAAGTAGGAGCTTATATGAGTGCATGTAATTTTTGTCCTTACTGCTGTTGAGTGCCATTTCCATGTCGGTTAGCGGTCTTTCATCGGATTATATGTCATTCTTCTGGCACTGTTTTGTTATTTTCATTATCATGTCATTCCGTCGCACAATGGCATATTGTGCGTTGTGTCAAAATATGATCTTTCCCATTGTCCTTCGACATAACCAATCGGGCTATATTGAAGTTTGGATTGAGTGCAGATTTTATGATGGTACTGTGCGGTATGGTGCAATTTCGTGAATCACCGTGAAGTGAACAGGCAACAATCACTAATCAATCAATTAGTGTTGCATATTGCGTTCATCAAGTTTTATTTTTTTAGTTTTTTAACACAGTTAAAACAAAATCGAAACAAAATAGATAAAAATAACGTCCTGGGGTGAGTCAGTGTTGAAAATTGCTTGAACGAGTTTTCAAGAGCAAAAACGAGCGTTTTTTCTCCAGCGAATTTTAAAATGATTAAATAATCTGTGGGCCAAATATTATGTCACTGAAATACCTCAAACCCAACACAACCACACAGTAATTCATGATAAAAGTCTAACCCCTAAAATAAAACGTCAACGGATTGCCTCCGGATTTTGATGCCTTTTAAAAATATCATAAGTCCTGACAAATTCTGATGGACACATCCTAAGTACTTCTAGATGGACCCCATCTATAGTCTGCAATCCCTACACATCCTTACATCATTTACGACCCATCATTGTACCTGAAAGGAAAAACTACTTTGTCAGGACATTTTTTCTTACTTTGTACTTTTTTGTGTTGTTGTTCGTTTAGCTTTTACTGAAAGTCATTAGAATTGATGAGGTGGCCATAAACACAACATGACATTTTGGGAAACTCCTTTCTATAGGTTTGTCGTCATGGTCACTATATGAATGGCAATGCATCATTCCAACAACCTAACGGCAAACGCACGCAAAAATAAGCCATAAAAACAAAACAACAACAAAAATAGTAGAGAAGCTACAATCGAAACAAAAAAAAAATGGAAAAAAAAAAACAAATCGATAGGAAATGAAGAAGAAGTAGGAACGGTAATAAACGATGAAGAATGATTGCGGTCAATCACAGAAGTTACAAAATATATATCACAAGGCCGTTTGGAATACGATTCTATTTCACGACATCGAAGCGACTATACACCGCCGCACAGCTGAGACCGATATCAAATCCATGATCGTTACGACGACGAGACGTCGACTGACGAACGGCGACAAAGTCAAACGAAGACGATGATGAAACACCCATCATGACAGACAAAAAAAAACGACAAAATCTGATGGCTTTGTGGGCTAAGCAGCCAGCACAGCACTGGTAGAATAGAGTACCCCATCATTAATGTCATCGCAGCGCAATAAGTTCAATCATCCGTTTGAGGAGTCTATAGAGGTTAGAGAACGAAGAGCGATTTCCATGTTATTGGAAATTTAAAGGTCTTTCGTTTCGGTAACTGCGGAGTCACTCGCTGGGTGATTAGACTTTGGGCCGCGCAGCGATCATTTATTGAGATTGCGGTCACTTGGGTCAATGGCTGTGAGGTGCTTACCAGATAAAAAAAAAACAAAAATTATTGGATAGGTACTAACTATTCAGTTTGCTGACGTCGCGTCGTCGTCGTCCGTCATCATCAGCAGTTGACTTACAGTTACAGTACATTCTCAGGGGATTTTGGTTACTTGGCTTATTTTTGCAACGTTCAGAATTTTCAAAACCCGACAAAAACTCTAAAATTTCAACCTTAGCTCCCACAACAATCAGCAGTAAAATAAAATAGGAATTTGACACGTTGACAGTTAAAAATTTAAGACAATTGTAAATCCGCCACTGGATCAAAGTTGTAACTTTTTTTAATGATTTTTGTACTTGATGAATAGGAATTATGTGTTGGCCCATCATGGGGCTATAAACTACCAACAGAACAGTAGTTTTTATTTGGATTTCGAATATAAATTTTAAAATAATTGACAGAAATAATTTATGGAAAAGAGAAGACACTAAAAATCCGTTTGACTCTTTAATTAAAATGAAAGATATTTTTAGTGGTTGTTAACTAATACAGAGCCAGGGATTTATGAGAAGGCAGTTGAAAGAGAGCATTAAACGGATTGTTAACGTAAAAATCAAAATCAGAGGTTAAATTAGTGATAAAAATAAAACGGAACAAGTGGAAATTAAAGTTCAAAGTTGAAAGAGTTGTATGGCTTTTTCCGGAAACATATCCGGATGATCTCACTAATATGGTGAGGGGACTCACACTTATGAAGGAAAAAAGAAGTTCATTGTGGCTCCGTCACCAAAAAATGTGTATTGGTAAATGAATTTGCATAAATACATTCAAACACCAAAAAAAACCATAAAATTCCGTTCATTTACTTCCACTTGTGTTCTCATAAATTCTAGATTGTGGTTAATTGAAATGTGTGGTTCATTTAATAAATTGGTCATACCAACTGTTATACAAAAAGCAACCTCAAACAAAGAATTGATCCTGCATAGAGTTTTAAGCTTTTCTAGGTATTGGTGTAAGGTAAATTTGATATTGCTCTACCATTGCTTTTGTAATTTAACACACAAACCTCAGATGGTTATAATTAAAAGCAAATATCCAATTTTTTGTAGGAATTTCGTTTATTTTTTTTATTTTTATTTGAAATTCTTTAATAAGTTCACCACACAAGTTCAAACTCAACCAACAATTAGCGAAATATGATGGCTATTATGTTATCTCTATACAGGGTGAATCACAATCCTCATAAAACTCCAACAATTTAATTTAAAAACAAAATGAAAGGAGAAGTTCTTGGCTTTCCAGAAAGGTATAGCACGGTGTTGTAAACGTTGATTTTTAATATTTTTGTTTACAAAATAAGTCAATTTTTCAGAAAATTGCCCCTCCTGGCAAACGGAGGGAATAGACCCCCCCCCCCCTCCCATACGATTTTTTTCCTGTCTTACATCAACCTACACGCTCTAGCTTATTGGCACAACGCAACGCTTGTGAATCACCCTGTATATATAAAAATGGATGCATGTCTGTTTTTTGTGTGTGTTTGTTCGTATGTCCGGTATGTGATCTTAAATGGTGCAACTATTCATTAACATGTTTCTTGAATACCTGGCTGCCGAGATATTGGAAAAAACGTTAGAACGTTAATATGTTAAACAAATAAATAAATAGAGAGCACGACAGCACTTGAAGAGCCAAGGCCTAAGTGGCTTACTCTCATCAACAATTCTCTGAGTGCGTACGAATAATTGAGGGGGACCTACAATTTAACGCCGATTCCGAACGGCAAAGTTGAGAAGCAGTTTTTCATGACAGATTGATACTCTTGAAAGTTTTTTCAGTTCTTCGCAAGAGGCAGTACCCGTGAATGATGAAATAAAAACTTTATGGGCACGAGTAGGACTCGATCGCACGACGTTCTGCTTAGCAGCCAACGCACTAAACCACTAAAACGTTTAATAAATTTCCAGCGATTTCAAATCGATAAGGGGGGTTTACATGGTCACACATGGTGTGACAACATGGTTGGACAACGGCATGACAGCATTGCGTTTACACGAAAAACGATGTTGTACAACATCAGTTTGTGATTTTTCTTCTAGAGTGTGGACATACTATGGCGAGTAAAATTTTAGCTTCAATTTACTTTCCACAATTCCGGATGACTTTTGTAAATTTCAAAAAATTCCCTCCAAAAAACATTATTGCAAATTGACAACATTTTCAACCAAAATTTCAAAACGCAATGAATTTAACGTCGACGAAATGGCTTCAGTTGTACAACATGTGTTTACAAAGGTTGGATGGTGTGACACACCACCAGGTTTTCCAAAAAAAATGGAAAACCATCCAACATGGTGTGTCAAGCGGTTGTTTTAGCGTTTTCACACCATGTGTGACCATGTAAACCCCCCTATAGATCTCTCAATTTTTCCAAAAAGCCTATGCCAAGTGATGCACCAGAACTATGCCCTCTACTCTACCAGTCATTAAAAACGAAAACAGTCTGAAACCAGTACCGAGTTATGATCCAAAAACCTTATTTTATAGTTTTAGTTCTTAACTTATTTTAATTTCATAGAAAGAATATCTTCTGATGCAAATATCTCAGAATTATCAAAAACATATGTACAATTTATCGAAATCATGGGCTAACAACCCTTTCCAAAATTGTTTACAGAAAAAAATGCTTCCAAAATGAAATGAATGATACATCTATACATCAAAAGAACGGTCTGGTCGAATTCCATTCATCGAAATAAGTGTCAAGTATTTTGAAGACCTGGTAGCCAAGATATTGGTGAAAATGTTAACTGTTATACAGTTTACTTGCTTAATAAAACAATGCGTCTTCTAGTGAGTTCTTTATTCTATCGCGTAATACAAAGTAATGACTTAAAATTAGGGTTAAGAATATGAAAGATGACAGCTGATGACATATGTGTTTGTAGAGATGAGAAACCGAAGTGGTACATTGAGTCAATTGATTTTGCATACATGACAGTGAACTGAAGTGGTACATTGAGTCGCAACAACTTGCATACACAACAACTTCCCCTTTAAAAAAAAAAAACTCAAATTATGTATAGCATAAACGCTGCGGTGGCTTAATAGTTCTTTTAGGTCTGATATTCTGATCAATCTGACCATGTTCCATTTCGTTTTCATTTCTCAACTTTTTCTTTGATGTGATATCATCATTATCATTAATACTAATTGAATCTTGCTTCGCACTATTGGTGAATTCATTATAATCGTTTTGGATAAAATGGTGCCGTGCAATAACGCCGAGCGAAATAACGCCGAATTCTGAAATTCGGCCTTATTTCACTTTACCAAAGTGAAATAACGCCGAATTTCAGCATTAGGCTTTATTTCACTTCGACAATGTGAAATAACGCCGAATGCTCACTGAGAAATAAAGCCGAGAAAGAGAAAACAAGGAAGCCGGTTTAATTTAACTTTTGGAAAGAGCATTTAAGCTGGACGCAAAATCAACTGTAGAAAAAAATTTACCGAGTATGGTAGGTCTTAGGTCAGACTTTTTTTATATTTTATGGGACAAAATGAAAAAAAAAATTTAATTCACAAAATTTATTTGTACTTGTCAATATTATGTACAAGCAATAAATGTTCATAGTACAAAAAAAAGAAATATCTTAAGTTCGTGTAAGCACATTAACTACAAATGTCAAATACAAACGAAGTCTAATAAATTAATTGGTCCACTCCTATTCTTTATTTGCCGACAAAATGGGTAGAGCATTTCATTTTTCACAACTTTTGCTGCTTCCTTCAATTTGGAAAGGCATCCACACATCTTGTTATGCATTAAACGGTTTTGAAAGCAGAAGCTGCATTACAATGAATAATTTTGAGCTCCTTTTTTCACTCCAATTTGAAGATGATGACGATTCTGAACATTCAAGATCAATTCGATTTACTAGCGAGCGAAGCGAGGGAAAAATTTTTTGCCCAAAAGAGAATCAATTTGGGGTGTGAAAATAAAAAAATTCGCGCGAATTTTTTTATTTTCACACCCCAAATTGATTCTCTTTTGGGCAAAATTTGTTTGGCTCGCTACGCTCGCTGACATTTGTACCTCTACCCCTACTATATTTTTTGTTTCAGGTTCCAAATCCTAAATCACTTTTAATTTTCATTTGATCAAATTCTTAAAAATGTAGTGTAAAGCAGAAGCTGCATTACAATGAATAATTTTGAGCTCCTTTTTTCACTCCAATTTGAAGATGATGACGATTCTGAACATTCAAGATCAATTCGATTTACTAGCGAGCGAAGCGAGGGAAAAATTTTTTGCCCAAAAGAGAATCAATTTGGGGTGTGAAAATAAAAATATTCGCGCGAATTTTTTTATTTTCACACCCCAAATTGATTCTCTTTTGGGCAAAATTTGTTTCGCTCGCTACGCTCGCTGACATTTGTACCTCTACCCCTACTATATTTTTTGTTTCAGGTTCCAAATCCTAAATCACTTTTAATTTTCATTTGATCAAATTCTTAAAAATGTAGTGTTAACTGAAATGTAAAATCTAATATTATTATTCTTCCTGGTCCATGCCGCAAAACTCTTCTAACAGCCTTAAAAAACAACATGCGTTTTCAAAATCGAATTCATTTGTGGTAATTAAATGGTTTTGAAAGAAACTGAAATAATTAGTTATTAACCTTGTTACCTGCGTAGGTATTTTTTAAATAGTTTTAAATTTCCACCAATACTGAAACTTTCACTTCATGTGACTTCGCTTAACTTAACTGAGCTTAAGACCAAGTATTTTTAAAATACCTACTTATGAAGCAGGAATATGTACAATGCACATATTTGGTACATACTTATGATTAATTTTTTGATAAAATAATTTTTGTGAAAAGCAAAATTTTGTTTCGCGAATTTATTTCAAAACGTGGCAACCTATAAAACACTGTCTTTTGTTTACTATAAAGTATAGAAAATGCCATGACACCTGATGAAAACTTAAAAAAATAAAACTGACAAAGTGAAATAACGCCGAATCGGCATTATTTCACTTTGCCATTGTGAAATAAGGCCCAATGCAAAAATTCGGCGTTATTTCACTTTAGTAAAGTGAAATAAGGCCGAATTTCAAAATTCGGCGTTATTTCGCTCGGCGTTATTGCACGGCACCGGATAAAATATTTTTTCCTGGAATGATGTTTATTTAATTGGTTAACATGTGCAGTTTTAATGGTAGATTTATTTAATACAATTTCATAAATGAATCTGCTCAATTTTCTTATGATTTTACCAGGTATCCATTTGACATTGTTTTCAAAAATGTTTTTATACATATAATATCAATTCATCAGGTTCAAATATATGACATGATCTCTTTTTTTTGCTGTTCAAATTAGTTTTTGAATTTTCTAATTTAGGCAAAATTTGACGATTATTTTTGTTTCTTAAATTTGATATTGAATTTTTGTTTTTACATTTTAAGGAATCTAATATAATTCTAGGTTTATATTTAAAAATGGTTTCAGCAGGTGTGCAAGATGTTGATGCTGTTACAGTGTTTCGTTGCATAAACAAAAATTTATTAATCAATTTTGAAACAGGCATGTTTTTTGTGGAATTATCTAAGATTAACTTTTTTAAACACTTTTTTACCGTTTGCACGTTTCTTTCCGCAATTCCGTTGGATTGAGGGTGATATGGAGGCGATTTAGTGATTTTAATGCTATATTTCTTACCAAAATCATAAAAAAGGTGTGAATTGAAGGGCGGACCATTGTCCGTTACAATTTCAGAACACAATCCAAAAATTGCAAAAAAAATTTCAAGCTTTTCTAATACTGCATAAATGTTTGTTTTCTGCATAATTTCGATGTGAACATATCTACTGCAAGAGTCGACTAACAATAAAAATGTATTCTTACCAAACAAGAAAAAATCTAAATGGATGCGTTCAAATGGGATTTTACTAACAGGCCAATGAGAAGTATCTTCTTTAGTATAATTTTGTAGCTGTTGGCATTGCAGACAAGACCTTACAAAGTTTTCGATACATGCATCTATGTTCGGCCACCATACGTACGACCTTGACAATTGTTTCATTTAAGCCACGCCCATATGGCTTTCGTGCAATATTTCCAAAATTTTATGTCGTAAGCACTTTGGTACTACTACTCTATCCATATAAAAGACACAGTCATCCTCTAGACTGAACCTACTTATGTTCTCTAACGGTCTCTTATAATCGGCCAAATCTTGGTCCCTAGCTGAATTTAAGTTACCTTTTTTCAAAAATAGTTGTAATTTTTCTAGCTCTTTATCATTTTTAATTTGTTGATTAATTAAATCAATGCTAACTGGGAGATTCGAATATGCTGCTAAAAACTTGATATGATCATCGCTGACTTCGTTTTCTACTTTGGGTAATGGAAGACGGGACAGTGCGTCTACATGTGCCATAGCCGTTGATTTTTTGTGAAGAATTTGGTACTGGTACATTTGCAGCTTGACCGCATACCTTTGTAAACGGGCAGCTGCTACTGCACTAGTATTTTTTGACGGATTAAAGATTTCTGATAACGCCTGGTTATCTGTATGCAATGTAAATGTGTGTCCATAATATGTATTTATGGAAGTGCTCGAGAGCAAAGACGATTGCAAATGCTTCTCTATGAAGTTGACTCCAATTCTTTTGAGACGGAGTTAACGAACGAGACACAAAACGGATTGGTCTTTCGCGACCACCCACCATGTGGCTCATTACCGCCCCTATGCCATGGGGACTAGCGTCCGTAGCGATGACGATTGGCTTTCTTGGATCGTAAAGTTCCAAGACGCAGTTTTGTTTTAACAGGCGTTTGCTTTCCTCAAAGGATTGTTGTTGTAAAGAAGTCCACTTGAAGGT
Source organism: Sphaerophoria taeniata (assembly GCA_943590905.1). Taxonomy (NCBI): domain Eukaryota; kingdom Metazoa; phylum Arthropoda; class Insecta; order Diptera; family Syrphidae; genus Sphaerophoria; species Sphaerophoria taeniata. The sequence continues at coordinate 45,493,932 of OX016540.1, read as the reverse complement.
TTGATTTTTCCTAAGAAGATCATAGAGGTGTTTTAAGTGACTCGAAATGTTTGGCATAAATTGTGAATAATAATTCAATAAACCCAAATAAGACTGTAACTCTGTTACATTTTTTGGTGATGGAGCATTTTCAATGGCCTCCATCTTGTCCGGAAGGGGGCGAATTTCACCGTCACTCAGAATGTGACCCAGATATTGGACTTCAGTGACCAAAAACTTGCATTTATCCAGATTTATTCGGACATTATGTTTGTTCAGCCTTTCTAAGACCTCCATTAACCTTTCATGACATTCATCAAAACTGCTACCGCCTACGAGGATGTCATCAACATAAGGCTTTCCTTTCGTGCCTAAGAGTATTCTGTCTATAATTGACTGCCAAATTGCTGCGCTACTGCTTAAACCGAATACAAGACGCGTAAACTGATATAACCCTCTCGAAGTGTTCACGGTTAAAAATTCTCTAGATTTTTCTTCGACTTGAACCTGCAAATATGCGCCTACACAGTCTATGACACAATAATATTTATAGCCAGCCAAGCTAGCGAAAAAATCTTCCGGCAAGGGCATCGGATACTGGGCAGTATCGATGTACTTGTTAATGGTTTTCTTGAGATCGACGCATAAACGAACTTCACCGTTCGCCTTGGGCACTGCGAATAAGGGAGAAGCCCAACGAGACGTCTCTACAAGACCTCTACAAGACCTCCATTGTGGTTGGAGAACATCCAACCAATCTCTTCCGATTAGGCATGTAGATCTAAGCTCGGACTTCGCCACTGTCACCATCAATTCATACAGCTGACCACCATAATGCACACCTGCCAAAAACCTTCCTATTATTCCAATTTCATCTCCTGTGAAAGATAATACATTTTGACTGAAAGGTTGTAATATTTTTTGTTTAAAATGACGATTATAAATATTTTCACCAATTATGGTAATAAATGACCCTGTGTCTACCTCAAAGCAAATTTCCTCGCCTTCGATATTTAAAATGCAACCAGCTGGCAAAGATGATTCCGGAGAGGTTATGTTGTTGATTCTGGCAAAACATGCTGCTCGCGTGTGGCCCTTGCGCTTGCAGCGATGACAGTACCAATCCAAGGCTGGGCACTCTTCGGCATGATTTTTCTTACACCGACCGCATGCTCTATTCGATTGAATTTTATTTGATTGATTTCTCTCAGAGCTTTGATTTTGTTGTTGATTGGAACGGGTTTTGTTTGAACTGTAGCTTCTCTCGTATTGTTTTCTTCCTCCAGCGAACATGTGGTTCGAGTTCTTGACAGCATTGACTTGATAATTACCCACGGCCACCTTGCAGTTGTTCTCTGCCATTTCATAATTTTTTGCTAGTTGACAATAGTCTGCAAATTTCTTCGTATCAGCTTCTACCAACATCTTTTGTTTAAGACAATCATCTCTTACTCCAGTGATGAATTTGTCACACAATGCCTCGCCAAGATAGGCATCGAATTTACAATTAAGTGACAACTCTTTTAGACGTACGATGTAATCGGCGATTGATTCGCCCTGTTGCTGGTTCGCCATATAAAATTTTACACGTTCTGAGCGCTTATGAGTTTTAGGTGCGTAATGATTTCGGAGCAGCGTTAAGACCTCTGTCAATGTCTGGTTCGTCTGGGTATGTGATGTTTTTTAGCGTTTTGCATACCTCTCCACCTGCTAGAGTCATGAACAATGGGACCTTATTTTCTTCTGCGATTTTATTTATTTTGATGATTTGGGAAAATCTCTTTTCGTACACGGTAAAATCATCGCCAGGTAAGAAAACTTCCAAGTTTCCTATCAAACCCATGCTTCCGTTGACGATGTCTCTGAAAACCTCGTATTTTTCCTCTGATTCAGATTTTATGGATTGATCGTCACTTTCCGACATACAGCTCAATTAATGATCTTTAAAATAATACTTTTACCGAGTCTGATTGACTTTAATTGCGCAGGATGTTTTTGGATTACTTTTTACTTGATAACCTCGTCGCCAAATGTTATACAGTTTACTTGCTTAATAAAACAATGCGTCTTCTAGTGAGTTCTTTATTCTATCGCGTAATACAAAGTAATGACTTAAAATTAGGGTTAAGAATATGAAAGATGACAGCTGATGACATATGTGTTTGTAGAGATGAGAAACCGAAGTGGTACATTGAGTCAATTGATTTTGCATACATGACAGTGAACTGAAGTGGTACATTGAGTCGCAACAACTTGCATACACAACATTAACTATTCGCAAACATTTTCCCCCAATTTCAAATTCACAATTCAATTCACAACTTTCCTGAAGAAGAGCTATACAATCGTACGAAAAAAAGAGGGTTTATAGGTAATCTATCTGCCACTCCAAGCGAATCTTATTTCCAGCACTCGGTGATTTTGACAAATATCATGGGCTGAACCCCTTGCCAATATTTTGGACAGAAAAAAAAATCTTCCAAAACCCATCGAATGATACAACAATCGAAACGTCAGTTCGAACTGTATTGATGAATATGTATTAAAAACTTTTGGTTTGGATTTAAAACTAAGCTAAGTCACACTGCCATGAAAATTACAAAAAAGTGAATTATTTTTTCATTCATCCGATAGACTTTTATATAATAATCTCTTGATTCGGCTCCAACATATTAAGAGACTAACTTATTTTCAGCAGGAATACCTTACCATTGATATTGGTATAGAGCAAAGAGCAAACCAAAGATTTTAAACTGTCTCTCGAAAACTATCGTTAATTTATTATTATTAAATTCCATAAAATGCTGTTAATTCGTTTTTGCCGTATTATTGCACGGTCATAAAATGATTCGCCCCATTTCCGTTATATCCAGTAACTGAATTCAATAAAATATGAACTCATTTTCTATCTTGAGCTTTCCACTTGGTCAGTTTAGTTCTGTAGAAAACTTTTCTATCTCCTTTTTTTTCATTTATGTAAACTGTATCGCCTGGCACTGTCCACATCCAAGTTGTACCTTTTTTGTTGTTAGTTTTATTGTGTGGCCTCTTTGGGAGATTAAAGGAAGCTCTACCCACACATGAGATGTGCTACACCTCAGTTATTTCTATGCCTTGAAACGATTTGAAAACGTGTTTAACTAAAGCTATATGAACCGAACTGAACAAAAGTCAGAAAAAAAGTATTTCTGAAGCCTTTGCCGCTTTGTGCCATTCCCTCCAGATTATGGGCGCCATATAGTCAGTCATATATGAAAATTAGGTTTTTGGAACAGTCCCTGTTTCCAGTTGACTGCATTTCCTCCGATCAGGATATCAGATAAATTCTCTTCTAAACACATTCATATGGACCTGAGACTATATAGGTATGCAGATTGCGTGAGAGAAATTCTTTTCCAACTATAGGGATTCGTTTGATAAAGGAATGGTCTCCTTCACTATGAAGAGTCCGCAAATGCCGCACATGGCTACAACAATGTAGGTTCCCTAGGACACAGGAAATTCCGAAACGTTCCTTTTGATTTTCCAAGCAAACACAGAGCCCTTGGCTCTGCTGGCATTCAATCCAAAGGAATGTGAATAGGAACTAAAAGACCGAAATAGCATCATCATCATCGTCATCAGGCTTTATCCATTCACAATTGGTAAATTTGGTTCGATATATGACAATTAGACATTCCGGTCATAAAAACATTTATTAAATGTCATTGGCAAATTGAAATGGTTACTTTCTTCTTATTTTTCTTTATTCATGTCCTTTTTGAAAGATTGGACGGGAACTTTTTGTGATGTTGTTGATGACAGAGAGACGGAAGCGGCTAGTCTTTGATTTGAGAAAATTGGCTTGCAAAACATTTTCTCATGGGTTTCCGTTTTAATGGAATTGTCCCTTCCGTCCGATTCATAACCATTTTGGAGCCAAAATAAATTCCCATACACACACATATATAAAAAGGGGCTAATCAAAGGTTCGTAGAGTGGAAACATTTTGCAATTTATTCGGTTTGAGAGATAGAAGGGAACCTACAACGATATGCTGAAGGATCTAAAGGACGAATTTACATACAATAAAATAAAACGTACCTATCCTAATGTCGCTTTCAAATTCTAGTTCTGTTAATTTGAATGCCAAAAGGTTAGGTTAAGGCTAGGTGAGCTGTGAAGCAGTGAGTGTGTAGTGTATTTCCTCTTTGTGGAGTCCTTGTGAGGTTGGGAGAGCGAGCGGTTCGGTTCGGCGTAGAAGTATGCAAAATAAATTGCCATCCATTAGTGCTTTTTTCGTTTCGGTGAAGGTTTTGGGTTTGAAATTTTGTTTTCGTGTTTTTGATTTCTCTCTTTTGGCAAGAGTTGTTTCTTTTTATCATTTAATTTAGATAGAAGCAATTTTACTAGTTGGAGATGATTAGTTTTGGTTATTCAGAGGTGCTCAGGCGAGTAGGTGTGGAATTTGAATATGCGATGTCAACGTTTCGTTTCATGCATAATCAATGTATCTTCTAACAAAACAAAAGTTGTGTTGAATGTTGACGGAGACTGATTCACAGAATCTCATTACTTTTGTAACTTGATCCAAACAGCGTTCTTCGTCTGCTTTGTTTAGCCGTCCAATTATCGAAAGTTCCTTCTTTAGAAAAATAAGGTGAAAACTGCCTATTGTTACCCGATTTAAGAAGTGCATCTTTTTCCGCGAACTCGGGAAGACGCCATTCCTGGCCAGATGCACAAAGAGAACTGAACTCCATAGTCCATATGCCTGCCACATCCACCGAGCTGCGATATGCAGTCCTGCACTACTACTAACACAATGAAAGAACAGGAGGGATTTCCCTGTTCACGAACATTTGATGCTTGCTATTTTTGTCGGTTAACACTATTCTTATTACTTATTATTACCTATTTATATTTCTAAGGGTAGTTAAGATTTTCATCCCCATAAAAAAATGGCACAGCTAATTTGTCTTACAAAAACGATTCAGAATGTCATGTGACAATTGATCCTCATCGAATAATAAAATATCATCAATCACTCGATTTGTCCCGGACACCAACCCGGTTGAAGTGTCTTAAGGACAACATTCCAACATCAATTTCTGTGAAAACGGTAAATAAATGAACCAACTAACAAAAAAAGATTCATCTTATGTTATGTGTTTAAAGGGTCACTTTCCGTTCAAGTTCAAGGTCATCGCTGCCGCTTTACTTACAACGGCAGAAGATCTTGAATCTTGTCCTTCTTACACAATGCTCGTAAGGTTTTATTTTGATGTATTAGTACCCTTGAACCGTGAACGATGAAATAAAAACATTTAAGGCGTGAGTAGAGATCAAACTCACACCTCCTACATATTGTTACTACTGGTCAACGTACATAACCTGATTACCATTTTTTTGTTGGCTGTGTGGCAAAGAGACACCTGGCACATCCTGTTGGAACCACATAATATCCTCTAGGTTCATATTCTTAATTTTCATTCGTTATCATCTCGCGATAGCAAACACCATTCGAGAAAGTCCGGCGCACAGTGGCCCGTTTCGGCTTTTTTGGTTCCAAAAATCATAGCTCCTAAACGAGTTGAGATATTTCCACAATTTTTTTTTCATTTTGAAGGTTACACCCAACGCTATGAAATTGGTGAATTTCAAAATAAAAACATTACAGGGTGTTTCGGAAATAGCTGTCAAAAAGCTTAGTTATATTAAGTGAGATAAAAATGATTAAATGTGAATTAAACAAACAAGAAAATTCATTTTCTGGCGTAAAACAAAAGGAATTGACGTTTAACAGTAGCGCAAAAAGTAAAACACCGATTTTAGAGGAACAGTGGCGAAAAAAGTTTTTTTAATTTTTTTTTTTTTTTTGTAAATTGACATTAGAATAACAATAAATAACAAATTGAACAGCAAATTATACAATAAAAACAGTTGAAATGTACGTATAAACATTAGATTTCTTGAAAACTATCATCTTGGTCCGTGGTAATATTCAATAAACTCAACATTTCCGGAGAATTAAGTGCTTTCATATCGTTTTGGGTCCTTACGTGCCTCAGAGAAGAAATAAGCGGATCAGATGAGGCTGCAAGCATGTTGTATTAGTCTTCATTCTGCCTTATTCTCGAAACTTTGCAGGTATTTTGATATCTATACCTTTTGTAGTCCTTATTTTTGGACTCCTGGGCTTCTTCAGATAATTCTCCTAGGGGAAGTGATTGATACTTTATAATATCTTGACTGTGAGCCAAAATTTTGTGAAGAGTAGGTGTCAGTTGTTTTTCAGGATACTTTTGAGTCAACAGAGCTGCTGTTGCTTTAGTATACTCTCCATTAGTATACTACTCACGAATTTCACTCTCGACCTACCCATTGCATTCCATTTTGCCTTAGCGTTTATGAAAAAGGTACTCAATTTTCTTTCAAAATCAAGAAACCTTTCATAGGATATTTCGTATTCAGTCATAACCGCGGATATAAACTTATTGACATCTTTCAGATTGGCACTAAAAATGTCGAACAAACTGCTATATGGTATATCCATTTTCTATAACGTTTCCTTATTACTGTTTCTATGCTCAGTCAAACTAGAAATGATAACTTCATTGTGCTAAGTTATCCTTTTATACCTTATATTATTACCTTTACCATTAATTATAAATTCTACCTGTCTACCTAGTCTTTGAAATTGGAATTGTTTAATCCTTAAAAAAAAACCTTTCTTTACCTAAAATTTTATGACATCGAGCAATAAAAAATAAACATTTAATCCGATTAAAAATTAATACCTACATAAATAATCACTGAACATTTAATCTCCTTAAGTCAAAAGTAACTGCTAATATTTTATTATGGATATAATATAAACCCTTCAATTTAATTTTTTTATTGCCTCCGATTTTTGTAATATTTATGACATATCGTATTTTAAAATATTTCCGTCATCAAAAACAAAATTGTGGTGAATTCATTCCCCATTTCAGATAATTTTTTGAATTTGAAAAAAAAAAATTTTTTGTTCGAAAATTCTGGAACACCCTGCAAATGTAATAAATTTAAAACTCATCATATTGTTAGCCGTGAACATTTTCTTCGAAATAAAAAAAATTGTGGTGATATCTCAACTAGTTTAAAAGTTACAGTATTAAACATTTTATTAATTTGCCATTGAAAAACCAGAAAATTGAAAAAAAGTGCCTGCCATCGATTAATAAAATCGCTCTAGCACAGTTGGGCGCAAGTTGGCGCAAATTATTTCTTTAGGATTATATTAAGAAATACTTCAGCTTTCATTATGCGTTGAGTTTTGCTTAATGCTTTTTGAAACTTTTTTTTTCCATGCAATGTAAAGTCAGAAAAAGGTACAAAAAGTGGTGTCAAAAAAAAAAATATATAGACATTTTTTTTTTGTAATATTTTTTCCAAACATATATTTTACCGTATTTGTTAATTTCAGAAAGAAAAAACAAAAATTCTTTCCCCACGTTCGTAATATAGCTTCTCAAAGTCAAGAAAAAGAAAAAAAATTGTTTGTTATTAAAACTGAAAAAAAATTCAACTTTGACCCCCTCTCAAAACCAAACCGTTGGGAAAATTCAAAAAAAACTTCGGTTTCAAGAACTTCAAATATTTGTTAATTCAGCGAAACAACAAATTTTGAATTCTGGAACAACGAAAAAAATGAATTTTGGAATGACTTTAGCCTAAACGGGCCACTGTGCGGCGGCCCAACGCACGATATACGTCGCCAGCCCATAAGCCGCACCAAACAGTCAATTTATGTTAGATGTGGGTGCATCGGCTTTCAACAATTATTTCACTCGTGGTTTCTCATCTGCCCAAAAGCTAAGATTCCGCTCCTCAACGAATCTACTGAGGTGAAAGTGTGACTCGTCGCTGAAGATGTTCTATTCAATTCTTTCTGTTCAACTAACCGCTCTGCGAAGAGTGGGTGAGGGTTGGGAAAGGATTGCTTGCAATTCCGAGTACAGATTTCTTGCCGCTCATGTGCGGAAGGTTCAACCTCCAAGTGGTGCAGAGCGTCAACCAGACTTCGGTCAGGGCGAATGAACCTTCGCTTTCATTGTACAGGTATCATTCAATTTTTATGGATACATGGTGATTAATGAGACTGTACTTGATATCAATATGATAGAATAAGGCACTAATGAGTGTTCCTTAGAAATTGGTGATGCATGGCAATGTGTCATGCAGTCTTCAAGTTTGGCCACCGAACTCCTTTCTGGTAAAATGGACTGCATGACAATGGACACCAGTGTTCCTGTTGAGCCGTTAACTCACGAAGCTGGAAAATTATCCTTTTGGTTTGTACGAATGTGTGATAATTTCACACATTCGCAAAGAATGTATGATAATTTCATACATTCACAGAGTACAAAATAACAAAAGAGACTACCATGTCTTCTGAAAAAACTGGTGCTCTGGGGTAGTTGAAAGCCCGATTCATTGAGTTTTAGGACCTTTGAATCTCAACTACAGTTGCGGTTGGCCCCCTTGTGGGAGTTTCAGAGTGGTTGTTGGTTGACGAGAAATTCGTTCTCGGTAACTGAGTTACGTCTCTCAAGCTCAGTTATATAGATAAAAACACATTTACCAGTTTGGCTTTTATTAACGGTAAAAGCAAACTGGTACTTGAGATAAATGGAAATGACAGAAGGTAAATTTTACGGCAATGGGACAGATGCTTCAAGATTAATCTTGTGCCTTTTCCCTTTTCTACAAGGCAACATACACTATAAATATGCATGTAATTCATGCATATAAAAATAGAGTGGATTGGAATTCAATCCACCGCGAAATTAGGGCCTTGAGCCAGGTGTTCGCGTGTATTTGTTTTCCTAATCCTGTTCAACCAACCATTCGGTATGTTGACCACGCTTATGTGATAAGGCTAAAACATTTGAGTCAATTTAATTCTATCTTTATTGAATATTCAAATCAGTGATGTTCTTCAGATATTCAACTGTTGGACACGACGATAAGTCAAGGATCCTCAGCCATAGTATTGCCAACAGAAATTTGTTCAGCACAGATATTTCGAAATTCGTACACACTCGGCTTTGCTGATGCAATAGCACTGGTGAATTAGCAGGTACGTTTAAGGCAACTGTTGGCACTACACGGCAGGCAATTGCTGTGGTGGATCAGCAGGTTTATTTAAGGACCCTGGGGGGCTGGTTTTATTAGTACAAATGTACTGACCCTCATATGAGTATTTACAAACACTGAGTGTGAATTATAGAAATATGAAAGTTAACTTAAATTATCATTTGTTTTTTTGTTTTTGCTTGTAGGAGGCATATTAATGACAAATGCAAGAACTATATAGAACTATAAGTTATAAACTCGATATGCATGGTAATATATTCAAGAAATAGTTTTGTCTGCAAATATGCTTTTTAATGAAGACGTCATTAATGTTTAGGATTTTTGGCAAAAAGTTGAATGTTGGCTTTCATAAAATTTGATCTTAAAAACAAAATAAAAAAAAGTGGACAAGTGCGAGATAAACTCGCTCGAGGAGGGTTCCGTACTTGATTATCCGACCCTACTTTCTTTCAGTTTTGAAGGATTTTTTATACAAGGATTAAGATTTGAAACCAAACATTTTCTTGGAAAATAATTTGAATAGTCTTTCTGCCTATTTCCTTCAATGACTTCGAAACTGTGTATCTTAAAAATCTAGTAGCAGCATTTTTGGATCACTTCTATCTACTCTAGAAAATGTGAACCAAATTAAATTAAATAAATTAAAGGGGGGGGGGCAAAATTTTTCGTATTTTTTCTCTTTTCTCTTTAATAACTTCGAAACTATTTATCTTAAAAACATGAAAACAACATTTTTAGATTACTACTGAATACTAAATTATGTGTACCAAATTTCATTGCAATCGGCCTACCAGATTCGAAGAAATCGCTTGTGAAAGACGAATGAACAGAAAATGAAGTGATGTTATAAGGGTTTCGTTTACACTCTGTGTACGGAACCCTAATACATATTCGGATTTATGCTTATTTACATCATCACTGTAATGTTTTTTGTATTTTCTGTAACCTACACGTTTTAACTACATTTTGAAACTATTTTGGAAATGCCTGGCCTAGCCCTTTCGGATATGAGGAGGGGGTGAAATTGAGTGTTTTTCATAGTCCTTTTTTGTTGGTTTTTTTTGAATAACTTCAAAACCATTTGCCTTGAAAATATATCGTTATTTACATCATTACCGCAATTTTTTTTTGTTGTTCTGTAATCTATACGTATGGAACTATTTTTTTTAATTTTTTTTGGAAATTCCAGGCCCACCCTTTTTGGTGATGAAGAGGGGGTAAAGTTTAGTTATTTGCATTTTCGGCCTTTTTTGTTGTGTTTTCTTGAATAATTTCAAAACTATTTGTCTTAAAAATACAAAAAAAATATGTTTGTCATCGCAGGCAATTAATGAATGATTGTACTTAATTTGAAGTCAATAGGGTTACCACCTGTTCAAAAAAATGGTTTTAAAATTAAATGAAATTGGAAATTAGTATATTGAAAAATTTTGCATGTTACATAAATAACTGTGACTTCTTATCACTTTTCCGGTAATATTCATGTTAATGACCTATATTTCAGTTTTTTTAAAGAATTTTAGGTCCAGTAGTTTCGGAGATTAGGGGGGGGGGAATGGCCTGTTTTTGACATTTTTGCCTATTTTTCCATATTTTCTTATATAACTACAAAACTATTTCTCTTAAAAATATAAAAAAATATGATTGTATTTCTACTTAACACGTTGATATATTGGCCAACTTTTAACTCAATCGGTATAACGGTTTTGGAGGAAATAAATTGTAAAATTGAGTCAAAAATTAAAAAGTTACTCCAAATATTAAGTCATATCTGTGTTATATGTAACAGTACAGACTTCTTATTTGCTTTTCTGTAATCTACAGATTAAGACCTATTCTCAGTATCTTTTTCATAATTTTAGGCCAGTAGTTTCGGAGATCAGGGGGGAGAATGGTCATTTTTGTATTTTTTTATCTTTTCTCTTTAATAACTTCGAAAATATTTATCTTAAAAACATGAAAATTTTTAGATTACTACTGAATACTAAATTATGTGTACCAAATTTCATTGCAATCGGCCTACCAGATTCGAAGAAATCGCTTGTGAAAGACGAATGAACAGAAAATGAAGTGATGTTATAAGGGTTTCGTTTACACTCTGTGTACGGAACCCTAAAAATGACCCACCCAAATTCGCTCAAACCACTAATTTCTGAAGTTGAAGTCAATGGAATCAGTGGTTAAGGCTATATGTGCGTTTACAGACAGACAGACGGACGGAATCGCTGGACCCATTTTTTTCGACATAATGCATTGATCATAATGTTATATTTGATCAAAATCTCATGTATTTTTTTACGAGATCAATACTTGCTATATATTCTATATGTCGCAAGTAAAAATCATAACATAGCATTTAATTTTTTTACATATCCATTAAACGAATATTGAAAACTTTTGAAGGATGCGCTTTCCCAAATTACGTGTGGTCGATCCTAAGCCTTACTCTCAATTCAACTAATAAAAAACAAAAACATTTTCAAACTCGTTCGGATATTGACTTCACAGTCGAACCACAGTTAAGAAACTTTTCCAAATTTTTGTTTGTTCTTGATTTGTGTAATTCCAAACGTTGCAGTTGCGGTGCAGTGGTGTGCAATCGTTCCCCAAAATAAACATATAATGTCTAGAACAAACCGCTCGATCCCAATGAAACACAAGAAACTTGTTACTTTAGCTACTAACTACTGTTATTAAAAACGGATTGAATAAAACGCTGCTGTGGTGGCCGGTGAGTTGGTCGTTTGAGTTTCAAATTTTAAGCTACTCACTGTGGCCCGAAGCGGTGCACAAACTTTTCAATCATCAAACTCAGTCGTTGGTTGAAATGTGATGAAAAAAAGTTTTATGAGCCAATGTTAAAAGTTTATTTTTAGTTTTTTGAGATTTGATATTTTTGGAACTGTTTACGCTGTTTGAATTTAAACTAATGAAACATTTACCAAAAATTAATTTATACAGATTTCTGAAATTTTTCCTTTATTGCAAATCTCTAGACTCTTAATCGAAACTTCTGTTTTTCGAATTGGATAATTTTTTTTTCGTAACACTTTCTTGTAACAAATGAAGATAATTTGTTTGCGTTCATCATTTGCCAGCTGGCTTGCAGGGCGAGCACGAATATACGCTTTAACAAAGTTCACTGAAACGAAATGAATTTATTGGCAATGTGGGAGCGCGACTGACGGCAATGATGACGCAGTGGTGGTGCGTCAGGACACTATGATTCCGAACAGAAAAAAAAATGACTGTAAAAAAAAAAACCAACTTGCTAAGGACAACGAAGATAACTGCAACTGTCGCTGCAGATGCACCCACACCCCCACAATAAACCACCATCACACCACACAACCCAAAGAATAGTGAAAGAAGCGCTGCAGCAAAAGTTATGCAATTTAATGATACTCTCTGTCCTGTCGTCCTGCGGCAATAGTGGCAGCCCACAACTTTTGTAAGACAGAAAAAAAAAAGAAGAATAAAAAATGCTGTAAAGTAATTGTGTATATGATATGCAGCACAGCAGGAGCAACCGAGGCAAGAGCGAATAGTTTACTTCCCGTGCAGAGCATTAGTTGGCTTTTTTTTTTGCTTCTTTTGTGTCCATTTTTTACTTTACAATTCTGTCATCCTGGAGACCCATCGCGAAACGAACGCCCGCAGTTGGACTTATGTCTTCTTTGGCCACCCCACTTTATAACCGTCATCAAAAGGAAAGTCTGTGATTTGTACAATCATACAATGGGTGTATTTTTTTCGTCGAGCCATGCATCGTATAAATATTTTTATATTATTACATGAGGAATAATGTGTTCGTCTGGATGTGGAATAGGAATATAGTGTATAAATTCTTCTTGAGGTCATCATGAAAATTTACAACGAATGCCATAAATCGCGGCGTTGTCGTCGGTAGCTGCCAGTGCCTTCGTTTGTTGGTAATTTTTTTCTTCTTTAAATGAAATTGCAAGCATTTTATATGGTTTCATTTTCACAGGGACGGACGTTTAGCTTAAAAGCAAAGTCTTTTATAGTTCGTTTTTCCTTAAAAAATATCGAATAACAACAAATAAAAAAAATTCGTCTTCAGTACATTAAGTTTCTGGGAAAATTGTGTACACGTATACCAAAAATAGAAAAAAATAGTACTCATACGCCACAGTGAACATTTTAGGAAAAGACACACAATCCGCCCCTGATAGTTTAGAAATTCATGCTTGACTTAAAAGGCGTCGGTGGTGCTGATGGTGAACTTAATTTTTAAAGATTCCATGGTCCTTGCGCACATATTTTCCACTCAGTGTTCTAAAGCTTTTTTTTTGCTTTTTAATTTTAAACTCATAGTCGGATCTTGACATCCTCTTACGATGCTTGTGTTTTTGGTCCTTCTTAAAGGGTTGCTTACAAAAATACAAAAAAAAAAACTATTCCATAATATATGTGAGAAAAGATGGGCCAAGGAGGATTGGATGGACATTTTTTTTTCTGTTCTATTTCCCTCTATGGTGCTACATTTCGTGAGCTGAGAAATTAATTAAAAACTCACTATTTGGCGACGTCTCTGTTATTTAGATTATTTCTTTTTGCTGCATTTTTTAAATTTAAAAAATTAAGAGAATTAAGTCAAAAAGGCTGGAGTGAACAAAAAAATGCAGGACACTTGAGGAATGCCTTCCTCATTCTTGAAGAGCATAAAAACAGTGATTGCATTTTTTGTAGCTGGTTGAAATGTTATTTTGGTAAAATTTTTAATGAGTTTGACTTAAATTAAGAAATGGTAATATTCTACTCTCAGAAGACTACTAATGCATCTCACAGGAGAGCAATGCAATTTATCTAGTTAATTGTAAGGAGAAACGAAGTTCCGGTAAATGAATTCCTTATGTGGAATTTTAGACACGTAAGAGTTAGTTGTTTGCTGCTTTCGTTGAGCAATGAGTGGAATTGCATCATGTGGAAAGAACAATATTTTAATTGGTATTCTTGTGACGGTATCATTAGTGGATGCAGGGCTTTTAAGAGAGTTAGCATGTTGTGTTTGATGTTGTTTTTATGCAGACAAGATTTTCACTTGTAATAACAAAGAAATATGTATCCGGAAATTGAGTGAGCTTTAATTTCATTTTTATAAGCAAAAGTTGGAGGTGAAAAATTCAATATTTTGAGGAGAAAGTGTAGGTACCAATTCATATTGGGATGCATATGTCCTTATTGTAATTTAAATCATTAACAGTCTGTAGATCAAACAATGCCTTGTTTTTGATAAGTTTCGTGTTTTGAGATGTAAAAATAATAAGGAATGTGTGGAAGCAAGTTTAATAGTGTACGAAGGTGGCCCAATAGGTTCCTCACCGTGCGCACTTATTGCAAATAAAGCGATAGTACATTCCCGTAGAAGCCTACTTTCAAAATTTCAGCTGGATCGGACTTGTGGTTTTATTTTGAAAATATGTGGAAGCTCGAGTATCAGAGAGTTTTAGAAAAATCGAAAAACAGGAATATCGGTCTGTGATTCGATGTGCGCAGCAATTTTAAAGAGTGTTTGGATGCTGTTTAGTATGTACGGTGACTCTTCAACTTTGATGTCGACTGTCAAAAAAATACGAGACTTACTTGACAAAAATCCACGATCTCGTACAGGCATACTGCCGATTGAAGGATGAAGGTGTAGGAGAGCCAAAACAGTAAGAATCGTGTTTGACTATGTCCAAGTAACAGTTGAGACAGTAGACTTCAACCGTCGGACATGCTACGAGGAGTCCTAAGCTGGCTTATAATAATCAAATAATAATGGCCAGCATTTTTTGCGATTTACAAGCTGTGATTCACATCGATTGCATTATTCGGACAACTTAACGCTGAATTGTAGAAAAAACGACTTCAACTGGCGAAGAAAAGAGTACTCTTCCACCAAGATATGTTGGTTTACATCTCCACCAATTGCCCCTCGTGGCACGGATCCAGCAGGTACAATGCCAACGGTATCACGGATCACCTAGTTTAATGTCTTTGGTGGCACGAATCGGCAGGTACAATGCCCCCCTGTGGCTCGGATCAGCAAAAACAATGCTCCTGGTGGCACAGATCCAGCATATATGGCAATTAATATGAACGGCCGTAGCACTATACGGACTAAACGAATGAATTTATATTGAATACTTCAATATCGAAACCTCTTACCGCTGGCTGGTGGGTGGAAGTTCCGATTATGAAATGGTCGGATTATTTAAGGCTTTTTTCTTTGACCAATTTTACTAATTTATACAATTGTATCATTTAGTAGAAGTAGTAATTTATAAAATTTTCTCAAGGAAGTGAGTGTAAATTGTATAAAATAAAGTTGTCCGTAGCTTAGTTGGTAAGTGCGTTGGGCTGCTAAGCAGAACGTGTCGTTGGTTCGAGTCCTACTCAGGCCAAGTTTTTATTTCATCTTTCACGGGCACTGCCTCTTGCGAAGACCTGACAAATCTTCCAAGAGTATCAATCTGTCATGAAAAAGTGCTTCTCAACTCTGCCGTTCAGAATCGGCGTTAACTTGTAGGTCCCCTCAATCCTTCACACGCACTCAGAGAATTGTTGATGAGAGTTAGCCACTTAGGCCTTGGCTCTTCAAGAGCTCTCGCGCCACTCTATTTATTTTTTTTAAAGTTTACTTCCATATGAGAAAATATAATACATGAAAAAAGCATGTGATTTCGTTACAAAAACCATATTTTTGGATGATGCCATACCTATGCGGAATTGAGGACACCTCTTCTCAGCTAAAACCTATACACCAAGCACATTGGTGTCTTGGATGAACACTGTAATAAATGTCATTTTCAGTTTTTTTCAATCCACCAGTTATTGGCCACCTTGACCTTATGTCTTGTTAATCTGTTGTCAGCTTTATGTGGCCAAGACACCAACTAGCTGCTGCCCAGCTCTATCTCTGTAACGCGATCAGATGTTCCATGTGAGACTTCTTAGATCGTTGTTTCATTTTCTTTCCTTTTTTATATTTGATCTACCAATACCATATCCATGAGACTTCCTGTCGAATTTGTGGTGGTGGGTTTCCTGGAGAATAGGTTACCAGCCTTAGTCCTACCTTTCCTTGGAAGGGACTTCCGAAAGTATAGTTTATTATAATATTAGAAAGAAAATATAATTTTGCTCATAAAACAATAATAAAAAGAATACATACAATGTATATCTCAATCATTAGATCCAATTTTATCCCGGAACGTGATTGTCGATTGATAAAAATCACTATTTCGAGATATTTTGCTCATGCAACACTTGGCATTAAGTACAAACGCTGAACCTGAATAGAATGCATTTCTACGGAAGTGTTCGAATCAATACCGTATTGAGTTTATTTTTTTGAAGTATCATGAATTCAATTAAACTGGAGTTCTATTTTTCAATTGAAACTTTCTTAATTTACCAAATCCACTGAAAAAGGTAAGCCTCGTTGATGGATGACATTTTCCCAGGAAACCCCTAAAAATCGATGAAAACCTTTATTATATACAATACCAGTCGTTTGCTGCAGCAGTAAATTTTAGTGTGAAAATAGAAAAAATAAAATAAAATTCAGGTATACCTCATTGAATTCGCTAACATCGCAATTTATCGTAGTAGCTTGTTACACAGTGGGAAACTACGCGGAAATTCCAAAAATAAAATTTTGCAAAATCAAATCACTGTTCATCTATATCTGTACTAATATATAAAGTAAGACTTTTGTTTGTTTGTCGGTTGTATGTTTGTAGTCGATAAACTAACAAACAAACAAAAGTCAGACTTTATAAATTATGCAAATTGGTTATTCCATGCACTGAATGTGCAGTAGGATACTCTGAAATTAAAAGAAATAATTATTAAGAGCAAAAAACATTGATTTTAAATTTACTTACCCGAAATTTTGTATTTAAATTCAGCAAACTGACAGCCGACATCAATTTTTTGAAACGTCTCTCTGTTTTTCATTTCATTTCGTTTCATTTCCTTTTCATTCTTCCTAATTACATTTAAGGCTGAACTCCTACTTAAGCGTTTGGACCAAAACAATGTCTACATGCGAATTCTTGGGCACGATTTTCTGTACATAAGAAAACAGCGATATTCAATATATGCATGTATATTTCGCATTATGAATATTAGGTTCATTTCGGTCTCGGTCAAAATTAGGCCTGTCGCCGGTAAGCTCATTGGTTTTCAAATGGAAAATTGCATGTAATTGTAGGTGCATTGGTTTTCACATGGAAAACTGGAAAATTTCAAATCTTCATTGGTTTGCAAAGGGAAAAATGCATGTAATAGTAGATGCATTGGTTTTCAAATGGAAAACTTTAAAATTTCAAAACGGGTTTTCGAATGGAAAATAGAAAGTTCTTGATAAAAATCTCGGAAAACTCATTGGTTATTGGAAAAATAGAAAATTTTGGATAGGGAACTCGGCAAAATCTGCGAGAGCATAGAATATAAAGTAATTGGTATGTTTGTATGTCCGGTACCCAAGTAACATCGTTGGAGCTAAAAGTAATTTAAATATTACTTTACAGCTTTGGAAGAGTCAAACTCATAGCTCTAGCTCTATTTGAAGAATGTTTGCAGCTCTATGTGTTAACTTTAACTGACCCTACTCTATATCAGAGTTTCGCATCAGTAAAGAGCTCTAATTCCTTTAAAGAGCTTCTAGTTCTACAAGAAGCTCTTAAAAAATACGTCTCACTTCTTTATCCAAGCAATGCCTACTATGTAAGTGTTAGCTCCATGAAAGTTCCTTAGAAGTAAAAAAAAAAACTTGGTACGAGCTAAAAAAGAGCTGTTTGTTGTTATAATACATTTAGCATTATAAAACACATTTCAAAGACTCTTATAAAATGGAAAATCTTATGTCATAAAAGAGCATTTTTCAATTTGGGAATTATAAAAGAAAACAAGGTTACAAATAGGCGTTTTTCTTTTTTTGTTCAGAGCTCCGAACTCTGAGTCTTCGGAGCATGCTGAACATTCTGAACGTTCTGATTTAATTTTGAAGTACAATTATTGAGCACTCAACATTCGTAATTTTTTTATTTGTATTCATAAATAATATTCTAGAATAATTTTATTATCTGATATTCTCTGCCATATCACTTGCTTCCTCCACCATTTTAATTATTTTAAACATTTCTTTTCATTTTACCACATCTCACATGTTTGTTTAGGCATTTTCCTCACAATGCTCATTCTCTTTTTTTCCGAGCGCGGCGGTCGAACTCCGAACTCAGAATCAGTGCTCTGAGTGAATAAAGTAACACAACGTTGATGCTCTGAACACACTGAACTAAGAAACACAATTTTGAGTTTGGCAGTTCAGACTCTGTTCAGATGTAAAAAAGAAAAACGCGTTATAAAGAGCCAAGTACTAATCTGACTCCTCAAATGACAGTTTTGACACTTTTAAATTTTTTGTAAAGCTCATGTAGAGCTCCTTTCTTTAAAGAAGGTTTAAATGGGTTCTTTAGTGAAACTCACAACATCTGTCTGAAAATCGATTTTATATTGAGGAAATCGAATGTAATAATAATAACATAAAATACAGGGTGTCTCCACAAAATTAACGTTAAGTTTTAATACAAATTTTAATACAATTCACTCAAACAAACGCAATTCACACATCAAGCGGCTAATTTGACCCCATTTGTAACCCATTTTCAAATCTTAACCAAACGACAAGTTTTAATAAAAATTGTAATGCAATTCAATCGGCCCAACGCATTTCACACAGAAAATGACTAAATTTGGCCCCATTTCAAACCAAATGTCAAGTTTTAACCAAACGTCAAGTTTTAAGCACTAATCACATGAGCACTACCAACGAACGAGGCGACGAATGAAAAAAAAAATATTTTAGATACGTTTCAATCCCTATTTCCTCACAAATTCTCAACAAAACTATAGAAATATAATTTATATTTGATTTATGATCCATAAATCTAATTTTTCATCTCAAATGTTAATAATTTTGAGAAAACAAAAATGAGTGAATACCAATACATCATAAATCAAATTATAAACTATATTCCTGCACCAGAATTCATATTTGTTTTAAATTTTCTTTTTTTTTTCTTATTTCGACATTCTTCCTCTAAATCGAAACGTCAAAACGGCAAAAAAGAAGGAAAAAGTTAAATTTTACTTGAACAAACTGTGTAGAAGTGACATTATTTAAACTAGAATTCAATACTTATTCGTCTATGGTAAGAAAAAAGTAGGTGATTTCATAATTTTCTCAGTTATACAAAAAAAAATTATGTTTCTTAATTCAACTGTAGAGCACCCTGTTTTATTTCCATATACATGAAAAATAGGTCCAGTACAACATAAAACAAAACATAGTGAAATATAAGGGCTTTATATCAAAGCTTCATTTATTCTTGAAAAGATGGTGGATTTAAAAAAAATTAATCCATTTATTTTAAAAAGATTTCCTCATAAATGAAAAATGAATTCAATATAAGAGTTATGAACTATAAGTTTGTATTATTAATAAATATTCCTTTTATACATATACTTATTATCAATTCTTGTTCTGATAAAAATATTGTTTTATTTTAGTTTTTGTTTTGTTCGGTATCATAATATTAATAATTAAGAAGGCGCTTTAAAATTTTAATTTTTAGGCAGTTTAAAAAAATATGTGAAAAATTTTGAACGGCAAATAGAAATTACATTTATAACACTAATTTCAGTCAAATAAAATGATTGACTTTAGTTCTTTTATTATTTGTGTGCCATATTTGAAATAAGATACACATCAAAAGTAAGTTTCATACACAAGTATAATATTTCATTTTCAGATATACAATTTCATATTCATTAAATATCTTTCGTCACCAATACAAGTATAAAATATAATTAGAACTTCTTTTTAAAAACATGAAGCTTCGAAATAGCTCTAAGAAAGAATGCAATCCAGTGGCATATTATCCTAAAGCCAAACTAGGCACGTGCCTAGGGGCGCGGCAACAAAGGTGCGCGCGGGCGCAGTAATTCTTACAAGTGGCAAATAATGCGAGTTCATATGTGGTTGTTAAAGTAACAAACTTGTGAACTCGAATAGCACTTGCATCTTTTGATAAAATAAAAATCGGTCCTGAGCAATTCCTCTTACAGAGTCAACTCGGTTTGCCAACTCGGAAATCGACTTAGCTTTCTTCTAATTTTGTAATGGTTTTTGAAAAGGTATTGATTTTACTTATTGTAGGGGCAAATAACCTAATGGTTGAAGTTCATTTGCGGATGGCAAAGATTTCGACGGATTTAAAACCTATTTTTTTTGCTTTTTAAGTTCTTTCTAGATTGATTATCGGGGCAATCCGATTTGAGAACCGAGTTGCCTCTCGGTTTGCATAAGAACCAACTCGAGATAACTTGGTTTACAAAATTTACGTTTCGGCAAATCATCAATTAACCAAATTCGTAAGATTTTTCGGACAATACTAATAGATCTCATGTAAACTAAGTCTCTTTTTCCTTAGCCCCTATTTCAACGCCTTTTCTTTAGGCGCGGTGTAGCGGTTTCGGTCAAACTATAGTACGAGAAATTTCTATATAGGGGCGCCAGTGAGATGCTTGCCTATGCCGCCCTCAACGTTTAATCCGCCACTGATGCAATCGACTTAATTTTCATCCATAGAGCTCAAAGGAACATTAATAACTGATTTAAAGTAGAACAGTTGCTGTCAGTTTAAATAATTCAGCTCTTATATAGCTGTGCAATGCCTTCAAGAGTTGCTTAGGAGCTCTTTCTGAACCAGAGAGTTTCAGCAACGTCTTTTAAATTGCTCATATAGCACAGAAATTTTGCTCTCAAAGTTAAGAAATTGGCTTCAAATACAAGATACAGTAGCTCTATAAGCTCTTCTAGTGCTCTTTTCAAAACTGATAGCAAATAAAGACAGCTTTATAAGCGCTGATAGAACTTCAGAAAAGCATAAAATGTTACTTGGGTAGGGACACTTAATCCGCTCAATCCTCAATGCATTTATCACTGTAGATAGGTATAGGCTAAGTAAAAACAAATTTTTTGGACAAATTTACTGGAAAGACACTTAATAAGGGGGACAATCGAAAGCTGCATTTAATTTTGATTTTTGTGAAATAGTCAAAACAAACCGGAAAATATGTTGAATTTTTCAACGAAATTTGATTTTACTGCATGCTTAAATGAGAATAGAAAGTTAGTTTTAAGGCTTGGAAAAATTCAGATATGTAATTTTCTATTTTAATTGGGTTCAAGCGAATCACATTGCATTTTAACAGTAACTGTGTTAATAACAACTATTTTTGAGTTTTTCTGAAGGGTGGCGAAACGAAGTTCGCAGGGTCGGCTAGTTTAGGAATAATTGGAAATCTATTTCACTTCATTTTTGGGGTAAATTTTCGTTCACTTTTCCATGGCAACTCACCCGACTGTTACCCAACCTGAAATTACGTTTTTTCGGATCCACTAACAAGCGTTCGTTGGTTGTTGTGTTGCAGGAAATAAAAAGCACTGAATAAATAAGTCCTGTGTAGGTTTTCATTCAACCATACACCATCATCATCATCATTATCATCATCGTCATCAACTTCAGAGTCATCCAATGGATTTCGAGTGAAGCCTCGCATAGTCCTTATTGCTTTTACACAGTCTGATGACTTGTGCGAAGCCTTCTACTATTTTGTATAGCAACCTCGAATAGGAGTCGAGTTCAGTTGAATCGCATCCGCATGGCAATTTATAGAACCTAAAAAGCCTCTTGAAGTCAGTTCTTCGTTAAAGCAAAAGGTGAATAGAGATAGAGAGTGTGTGTGCTATGTGGAGTGTAGTTGTTGTTCCATATAGCCATTGTTGTCAACGACAACACGTAGTTGTTTGCATTCGTCTGACATAGTGGTTGGCATTGGAATGCTTCGTACACAATGCCATGCTTTGTTTGAAGTGGTCTATATGAAGTCCTTTTTTTGTCTTGTTGTTGTTGTTTTGTTAGCTATGAAGTACAAAAAGCCAGCCCCAGTAGATAAGATACCACCTTGCATGTCATATCAGGGAACATCGAGATTCGAGAGCAAGGAGACGAGAGGAAAAGTTGTTTGTTTTTGTCTTTAGAAGATTTACCCAAGTCTCTGCTGAACATTAATTTCCATTTGAGTAATTAATTTTATTTTTAGCTCAATGTGCTTTTCATAGAAACCCAACCAGCCAGCAGCAGCGCCGGAGTCGGCCAGGAAAAGAGTAAACGAAGGTACTTAGGAATTAATAAACTATACAGCGAGTCCTTAAGCTACTAGGACGTCGACGCACGGTATGTTGGTGATATGGTGACTTGGCTGGGTGTTGAAAATTTTCTTCCTGAGAAAAAAAAGGAACATTTAAGGCTTTTGTTGACTTCCATCTGAAACAGAGCGACAATATAATTAATTACTCATTTGTGATAGTGCAAATGTGTGTGAGGGGCAGGGGTGTGATTTTCTTAAGATTTTAATATTTATGACTTTAGAATTAATGAATTGTTTGGAATTAATTACTAGTGTGTACATTTTTCTTTTCTTACTATTTTTTACTATTGAGAGTCCGGAATGTTGTCGATGTTTGCTTCAACTAATTGACCCGTGATTGATGTTAATTAAAATTAATCATTTTTGAGGAATCGCTTTGAATGGCAATGCTAAGTCGAAGATTTCTTGATCTCTAATTAAAGGAGTATTATGATAAACATTTTTAAAGAATGTTTAATACGGTTGAACTTGAGCCATTTTGGATACATCCGAAAACAATATTTTACACTTTCGACATCACTCGCTTAATTTTGTCCGCACAACAGCTAAAATACTTACTTACTTAAGGTGGAGCTACAGTCCACTGTGGACCTGGGCCTAAGCCAACAGTCTCCGCCAGTAAGCTGGGTTCCTAGCTAGCTGTCTCCAGTTTTGCACTCCAAGCTGATTGAGGTCCTCTTCCACTTTCGTGCGCTACCTAGGTGGCGGTCTTCCTGTACTTCTTCCCCCTTGGGTATAGTGTCGAAGGCTTTCCGGGCCAGATAAATGTTGTCCATCCGCTTTAAACGACCGAGCCATTTGAGTCTCTAGACTGTGACGTTTCTGGCTGGTACGTGTCGTTGTACAATCCGTTAAGCTCGGTGTTGAATATTCTTCTTCACTCCCCATCAATGCACACTGGGCCGAAGATGACCCGAAGAGCTTTCCTCTCGAAACAGCCTAGGGCACATTCATCCTATTTTGTCAGTGTCCATGCTTCTGCACCATACCGCAGAAGTGGGGTGATGAGGTTTTTGTATAGTTTTACCTTAGTTAATAGAGGGAGAGCCACTCAATTACTTTCTAGGCCCAAAGAAACAGCGATTAGCAAGAGTTATTCTTCATCTGATCTCGGTGCTGGCGGTGGTGTTATTACCCGTGTGAATAGCGGAGCCTCGGTAGACAAACTCCACTACTACCTCGAAGTTATATGCGTCTTTTATGACGTACTGTCCGAGCCGTCGGTATTGGGTGTCCTTCCTCGAAGACTTTCTGCCCTCATTTACCCTAAACCCATTTTTGCCGCTTCTGCCTCAATTCTCACAAAGGCGCCATTGAAATCACCCTGTGTTCTTCCCATTATGTCAATATCATTGGCATTCGCGAGGAGTTGAACAGACAATTGGAAGATAGTGCTTCTAGTGTTGACGGTGGACTCTTAAATCGTATGACAGTGCATCGTTTTATCTGAGTCCTTTTTTGACATGAAATGATTCCATAGGCTTGTTGCCCATCTTGATGGAGCAGCGTGAGTTCTACATCTTAATTTTGCACAAGCGAACGAGCCTAGCAGGGATGCTAAAACTAGACATTGTTCTAAGGCCCAACTATAATTGCTTAAGTGAACT
Organism: Sphaerophoria taeniata; assembly: GCA_943590905.1. Classification (NCBI taxonomy): domain Eukaryota; kingdom Metazoa; phylum Arthropoda; class Insecta; order Diptera; family Syrphidae; genus Sphaerophoria; species Sphaerophoria taeniata. The sequence continues at coordinate 45,469,936 of OX016540.1, read as the reverse complement.
TAAGCTATGGTCAAAAAACCGAACAAAAATTTCTTTAAATTAGCAAAAGAAGTAGGCTTGGTCTTGGCAAAACTGCATTATAGTTCAGCCTTTATACAGTTCTCTTTGGATGCTGTCATACGCGGCCTTAAAATCGATAAAAAAGTGGTGGGAATCGATTTGGAGTTCATAGGTTTTTTCCAGGATCTGAAGTGAATATTTGGTCGATGGTTAACTTTTCTGTTCTGAAGCCACATTGATAAGGACCAATCAGTTTGCTGACGAAAGGCTTCAGACGTTCACATATTATGGCAAAGAGGATTTTGTAAGCGATGTTAAGAAGGCTGATTCCTTTGTAGCTGGCGCAGTTAAGAGGATCTCTTTTCCTTCAGGATCGGACAAACAATGCTGAAGTTCCATTCATCGGCCATGCATTCTTCCGATCATATTTTACAGATGATTTGGTGCATGCTCATGCAATTTGACAGTTTATGGCTCAATAGAAGCCAGAGGGATATTTTGTTCTAAATATTGCCAGATTTCTAGAAAACACTTTAAGCAAAACATCCCCGCAGAGTCTATAGAATCTTATTAGATCAGGGCAAGATTTGTCGATATAGAATAGTTCTTGACAGAATGGAATTTCTGCCCATCTTTAATATAAAACAAAATACAGTTACAGTCTAATTGCCCTTCAAACAAAAAAATAAAACTTAATATTCCCTTTTTTCTTGCATTAATCTCGTCGATGTAATTTTCAAAGTATTCGTATAATAATTTAAGAAAAAAAATCTACCATTTAATCAATTTTTAAAGTCCTTTTTCTCATCACATTCTTCGTAAATTTTCCTCCTCTTAATTGAATTAAGAACATTTTCTATTAAGAAAATGTCTTTTTATTTTCCACTTCTAGGACAGCGGCACTAGCGAAGCCCAGTCCAGTCGACAAGGCATTCAAGCCTCCAACACGAAAACGTCAACATAAAAATACCAAGCGCAAAAAAATCAACTACGTCCTAGAATAACGTCTCGTGGAAAAAGAACAAAGTACTATAAGTACAAAGATAATATAAGAAGTACAATGAACAGACTATGTCCTTTATGTCCACACAGAGGCAGCACACAATCTCAAATGCTTTTTCTCCTTCTTTCTCGTTTCCCATTCTATTCAGTTGTTTTGTAGACAAAAGCAATTACAAGGAAAAGTGTGTAGTGTCATAGGCCATGCCATCCAAAACAGCACTTTTGCCCTATTGTCCTTTTGTTAAAACTGATGACAAACACATTATTCACTTGTGTGCGAAATAAGCTTCAAAAGTCAACAAAGAAATAAAAATGTCACCACCTCTTCACCTTTTAACAACCTGCACCACTCACACACACAGTCTGCCCGCCCGACCGTCGTTCATTATTAATTTTTGAAACAACATCTGAACTTAACCAAAACAAAACTGGACACAAAAAAAAGAGAAAAAATGAAAAAATGCTATTTTATTTTATTCCTAAATTAAAAGCACTAAACAGGATAATGGAAGCAAAGCTAAAAATACAAATTGGAAGATAGAAAATGTATGAAAATGCAAAACAATGTAGTGGTAGTGCCTCTTTTGACAGTCCGGGAGGAAAACCACAGAGTCTTACTATCGCCGCCACCGTCAACAACGCCACACTGTCTGATCAAAACAAAATACAAAGAAGATGCAAGTTTTTGAAAGCCTTCTCCTTCATAGTAAGCATAGTGAGTTTGAAGTTTCCTCCAAGTTCGAAGACTGCACTCCAACCAAGGCGTGTGTAAAAGTAAAAGATGTCCACCCCATCACGCCGCCATGAAGCGACGACTACGCAACGAGAAGATGAAGAACCCGGTCTTAAGGAATTAGTTCTCCTTCCTTCAAACATCCTGCAACTGCGAAAGGAGCAATTCGCCAAATGAAAAAACTTTCTCATTAGCGCTGGCGTGCAATTAGGGTAATTATTATTATTCCAAACCGTATACATTTTTTCCGCCATCCGTCGCGTCGTTTCTTAGAGCGAAGCCTCGTGTTCCATAAAAGACTGTTCTCTTCCAGTTGTGACGATGGCAAGGAAATGAAGCTGTGATTTCCATTTCGTCCTGCCAAATGTCCTTCTACTTCCTCGCCATCTTTCACGCTAGACATTATAGTCAGCTAAACTTCAAAAACTCTCAGAATAATGATGACAAGTTTGTGTGATTTGTTTCTTTGGCAATCCGGAGCAGCAGAGCATTAAGGACATCTTTCTTTTGCGATATAGAAATGAAAATGGACTGCATAGAGTATGCTGTCTGCTGGCTGCTTCGGAGTAAAGTACTTATTTAAATGTTTCCTCTATTTCCTTTCATATACATACATAGTATGAACCGAATTCGTGTTCGCTATTCTAATGCGCTTCACTTCAATACACTTGACGAGGAACAGATGAGTGCACCAGTGTCCCTCTTCTGTCTTTAGATTGTTTTGGTTAATTTTAACAAAATTGCTGCGGAATCTTTTTGGGCAAAAGTGCTTCTTTTGGGTAGTCATAACTCAGTTCACAATCGCAGCCGAAACAATTTGCTAACTTTAAATGTTCCATGCAACCGAAACCACATTCCACTTTTGAAACTTTTCTCAATGGCCACGCGAACGAATATTTTGGAATTCACTTTATATTCTGACAAAAGCATTAGCAAGATTGTTTCGTCAACAATAAAGATTTCTTTGGCTATTACTTTTGAGTGTTATGGTCTGGATGGGGGGCGAGAAATATATTGTTCATCAAATTTTATGTTCTTTTTTAGAGTCGTTTGATGGTTAAGGATAAGGGATGGATAAGGTTTGAAAAAATTGGCTAGAGAGAGGATATGATTCTCTGTTATCTTTAAAGAAACGACTTCTCTCGCAGGATTTTCTTGAGCTGACCTCGATCGAAGAATTAGCAGTCATACTTCGGGCACTCGGGAAAATCATGCATTGAAATGAAAAAACTCGTAGATGCTGTATACCGTGCGCTATTCCATTGTTCATTCATTAAACTTAATAATAATTAATCGAATTAATACCTACTTGCTTTATAGTTTCCCTTTGTGAAAAACATTGGAAGAAACAAAGTACAGTTCACATTTGAAAAGATCATCAAAAGGACTCGGAATAGGTGGACTGCGGACAATAGGTAGGTAGGTAGGTAGAAATGGCTGTCCTACTTTCGCGTAGGACACAATTAGCGCTGAGTGCGCCGTTTGGATACCATACCTCGTGAGATTCTTAATGGATTTGAAAATGGGCTATGGATGGTGCACGTTCCGCACATGCAGTCTTATGTAAAATATGAAATGTAATTTTATTCTCCTACCCTACGGCCTATTATCTCATAGTACCATTTAGTGAGGGAGAAATAAGGGGGGAGGGGGTTAGAGCCACTTTGTGCTATTTAGGTATGAGATCAAATCTTTGATCTTGAATTCTGAGAGTTCCTCAATACCGTTGAAGAATTCCTTACCCAAGTGGAGTGCTCTTTTCCTGGCCAGGGCCGGACAATGGCATAGAAAGTGTGGGACTGTTTCTTTTTAATCCCGGTTCTCACAGCTACGGCAGAAAGAGTTATATGGTATACCCAATTTTGCCGCATGCTCCCCTACAGGCCAATGCCCTGTGCAGGTAGCGACAATCCTGGCTATGTCATGCCTTGGTTTGGAAATTAAATTGATTGATTTTGGTTTGTTATAGGCGGGCCAGATTTTCCTGGATATAACGCAACTCGTTAAACTACTCCACCTATGATTTGCTTCTGATGTGTATTTGGTCAGGATATTGCCCTTCACAACTCCAAGAGGAGCATATACTCTCACTGCCAGAGAGTTGTGAAGGGCTGATCCTTGCCTAGCTAGCTCATCAGCCTTCTCATTACCCTCATAGCCCCTATGGCCCGGTATCCAGATAAGAGTGACGCTCATATCCAGTTCCTTTAGGGCCTCTTTACATTGCTGGACCAGTTTAGACGATGATAAAGCTGAATAAATGGCTTTAATAGCTGCCTGACTGTCTGTTAGTATAGCTACATTTTGGTTCTGACGGATATTTTTAAGGGCTGTACAAGCTTCCCTTATCGCCAACAATTCTGCCTGGAACACGCTGGCAAAATCGGGAAGTCTATAGGTTTTTGAAATCTCAAGAGATTCACAGAAGACACCTGCACCAACACCGCATTCCATCTTCGAACCATCCGTGAAGATAATTGTGTCGAAGTCTTCCGTCACAACGCCTTCCTCCCAGTCGGTTCTTGACGGGAGCAAGACTCTAAACTTCTTTGAGGTGTCTAGGGTAGGGATGCAGTAATCGGTGGTTGTGGATAGGATGTCTGATGGTATCAGGCTTGTTTGGTTGCAGTGCCTATAGGATCTAGATTTCCAGCAGCCTATTTCTTTGAGTCTCAAGATACTGCAGGCCAACTGATATTTAATAAAGAGGTCAATCGGAAGAAGGTCCAGGATGACGTTGAGTGCATCCGTTGGACAGGACCTGATTGCCCCTGATATCCCTACGCAAGCATTTCTCTGCACCTTTGTAAGCTTGTTTACTATATAGGCTTTGGTGAGAGCGGGCCACCACACAATGGAACCATAGACCAGTATCGGTCTTACAACCGCTGTGTATGTCCATTTTATCATTTTTGACTGGAGGCCCCACTTTTTGCCGAATGTTTTATTGCAGGCGTAGAAAGCGACACACGACTTTCTTACTGGCTCTTCGATGTTAAGCTTCCAGTTTAATTTGGTGTCTAGTATTACGCCCAGATATTTAGACTGGAAGACAATGATAGTGCTTGTCCGTTTAACCGAGGTAGAGTGAAGGGTGGTACCTTGGTTTTGGTGGTGAAAAGCGGACAATACAATAATTAATTTCGTTTCAATGTGGGACATGATACCTACCACTCATGCCGCGTCTAAGCTCATTTCTGATATTCAATGTAAAAGGAGAAGTCCTCGAAACCTTGTGGTGGCTCTTTATCAAAACCCGACCAGACTTGGCATAAGTAAACCATTGTTGAATATGAAACCTGTGTGGTTGAACCTTGCACGTATCAATTAGAAAAAATTCGAGCGTTCGGGTGTCGGTTTGCACCGAACACCTTCGGAGTCTTCGTATATAAATTCTAATGAGGATCTATAAAACGAGGCTCCGATAAACAGAATTGACAATTCAATGAAAGCACTTGTTGGGGGTCATATGGCGAGCGCTTTTTGAAGACCAGCTTGTATCGGTGGCTCCTTGAAAATGTATCGTATTATAGTTAGGTAAATTCGTTCTGCTCATTTATAATTCTTCTAAAAAGTTACTGACATAATAACTCATTTATCCGAATAAAAACAAAATATTGGAAAACTTTTCCCTTCTATTCACAGCAAAAGAAAAAGCTTTGCAAAGTTGCTCTTACATCAAGGTTCCTAATATGTTCAAAAATGTCTACAACGTTATGCTCTTAAGGTGCCCTCGGCAAAACCGAAAACAATCATCATTGTTCTAAATACAAAGTTTTTGAGTTCTTGACCATGAAGTGTAGCCAAATTCATTTATTTCTCCCGAAGTGAAATTGTAGTTGATGGCCATGTTACCTTTTGTTTGGAAAACAAAGATTCTTCATTGCTTTTAGCGTCCTTCAGGCAGTTCTGTTAGTGAAAAAAACGATATGGCCTCTAAATTTCAAACTCAATTAAATAAATCAAACTAATTTCTTTCTCCAATCGTGAAGAGGAATCTCAATAGAGTTTGAGGGGTCGTGTTTTCATTTTGGTTGATGTTTTTAAAATTTACACCAAACCACAGCCACCCACCTCTTCAATCTTCAGTCGTCCCAGTTTTGTTCTTGCCTCCGAAAAGTGGTTATGCAGAAAACTTCCTTCAGGCGATACATTTAAAAAGTTAGTCTGTATTTTCTTATTGTTTGTATTTCGTCAAGTTTGAATGTTTGAATTTTCATTAGGGAGATTTTTCACTAACGAGTTTTTGTGTACCCTCAAAAATTCAGAGAAAAAAATATCTTTACCTTGTCACCGTATCACCACCCTATTTGAAGACATACATCGAGATCTTCATGAATACATGTGAAAATAAAATACGGTTGTTTGTGTATAAAATTGTAAGCATGAGAAAGCTGTCGGTACGATTGTTACCGCGTGCGTCCAATACGGAAAACAAGCGCAACCGTGAGACTACTTCAGATCAGTATTTGACAGAGTTTAAGCGCAATCCGAACGAGTTTCACTGGTATTCTGTACACTAGAAACCCAAGGAACAATCAAAACAGTTAACTTCGAACGTGTTCCGAAGAAGGCAAAAATTGTCCCATCGGCGAGAGAGATGATGGCCTACGTTTTCTGGAATTGACAATGAGTTATCCACATCAACCACTTGGTGAAGTGCAAAACAGTAACAGGGCTGTACTATGCCGAAATATTGGGCCGATTCGGCACCGAATTAAAGAAAAATGTGCACATCCATCATGATAACGTACCCAGTCACACCTCTATCATCTTCACGGCCAAATTAGTCGAATCGGACTACAAAGTGCTGCAGTATTCTCCAGTTGAGGATATTATTGCAACCATTCATGGAAACTCAAAATTTCCGTTGTAGGCCAAGCACTTATCGGAGACCCTCGTAAATTTTGCCTTAGTAAAAGTTATCTAAATTATGCTTTCATAAAAACAGCATAATTTGTCTCTCATTAATAAAATCGTCATGCGAGCCTTTTATTATGATAATCACGTTTCAGTCGGAAGCTTTAAAGAGAGCGTATCGTCAACCATAAACATACAAGAAACTTGACATCGACTTTGTGTCTGAACAGCCCTGTTTGTCTGTTTTCTGAACTGTCGCTCTTTTTTCAATGTCATCCCAAGTTCAAGGTTCGGTCTCATACACAAAATCACTGTTTCATTTTATATCACTTTTTCTCACTTAATTTTATGCAGGAACACGCTCCTTTAAAAGGACCATCACACATAATCTCCAGCTCATATCATAGGTAGTGGGAAAACGTTTATACCATTTTCAACAACTATCAAAACTGGCTATTCAATTTAGTCATTCTAAACTTCATACCGAAATCACTTCTAATGGTTGTGTGATATGCTCGAATCGATCCAAAATGATATTAATCTAAACGACATTCGACAACCGATTGTCTTGATTGTCATCTGAGATATTACCATCATACGTTCATAACCCTTAAACTTTGACGCCATACATACATGAAGAGAACACCAACTAACTAAAATCAATGATGCATGAGATCGATGCGAACTGTATAGCACCATGATTCCGGTCACATATCCACATCACACTCGTGTCCTTTTAAACAGGAAAATAATTCAATACCATTAAGAGGATAACAACGTAAAGCTATATCGTGCTTGGTATTGAAATAATTAGGTTCCATTGCAACTCTTGTTCGTCCTCGTTTGACTTTCTCGACCTTTCATAAGCTAAACAAGTATGTACTTCATTTAAGTGCAGTTAGTGTCTGCTGCTCCTGCTTATATCCCCTTTGATAAGTTCGACGCTCGTCATCGTTGACTGTATAAATCAAGGCGAATTACCTCCCTCCTTACGCATAGTAAAATTGTTATGCACCACGTATTCCAAACATTGTGAAACGTGTTCTATATGGTTATCCTGATCTAGGATAGGGGTTAACTACCTGCTAACATTGAGTCGCGTTTCTGTCGCTTCATGGACGACTGATTTGCACAATAGCATTAAAGACGGTATGAATACTTCGTCCAGAATAATACACACTCAAATATATCATAATGGAAATAGAAAGCTGGTCGCTATTTGTTGCTCATTGCATTCCAGAACTAGAACGGAACGGAAGTGTTTGTATCGGCGAATAGCAGAATTATATCATCTTTAAAAGTGAGCAAAGTTACTTGCCAGCACTTTCTATTGTTTTCCTGTCTTTGATTTTCATTCGCAGGATGTTCTATGTACCTAGTTGCTTGGTAAGAGATCTTTTGTCAAAAAGCATAATAACATTGTCAACTCCAGTAAGATGGCACTGAAACAATTTGTCTTAACCTTTAGTTGATAAGCTTGTCCATGTGTAATAATAGAAGTTGTTGCCAATTAGCATCTTTGTATTCCTTAATCCTTTGTACCTACTTATAAAAGAGGAGCCATAAGCATACATTCGACGAAAATCGCGTAAATACCATCTCCCACACACCTCACCTGGTTCTTCTTTCGTTTCTTCGGCATAACACTGTGTATCACACCACATGCCATTATTTATTTTATTGATCCACCCTGTAAAGAACAAACTTGAAGTCCTTATCCCCAACAAATGAACATGAACATCATTGAATTTGTGCGTTCCACATATCATCACCACTACACCCAAAAAAACCCAGATATCCTTTCTTCACCGAACAGGACTTTTGAGAGTGTATGCGTGTAAGTGGTTTCTTATCGACAACTTAGTATAGCAATAATTCACAAGCTCAATGTTACACGAATAATTCGCTCGTAATTTTGCCTCATCGTATGGCTTGGCTGGTTATCCACTTACAAAGTACGTCGAGGTACACAGGATATTGAGTAGAGCCTGCTGCTGCTCTTTTTTGCATGAAAAAATAAAATATGTATAAATTTTAAAATAAAGAAGAAGAAGAAAAAAAATATACTTTGCTGGATTTTCAGTGAGATGCGACACGAAATGTAAATTAAGATAACAATAAACCGTTAGCGCTCGGTTCGCTTTAAATTGCTATTCTACTGAAGGATGGTAGTATTTTTAAGTGAAGCTGTATGATTCACTGCGGGTTAAGACGGAGGATTCCTTTGGTGCCTTTACGTCAAGCTAAAGACTTGAACCGAATAAACGGGTTGGCTGGATGCCTCACAATATAACCAACGAACGGAGGAAAATCGAGGCACCTGCTTGAGTTTTGCTTAACTCTCTGCAGGCTACGAATTGTCTTATCTCTCAACATTGAAGACCAACATTTGCTTGTATGGAAATTAAAGAAAAACAGAAATTTTCGAACATACAGATAAATATATATTTCCATGTTTTCACTTTTTGTGCGTGACTGACGCTTGCTTCTCATTTTCACAAAGGTGAGCATTCAAATTAATTGAACGTCGATGTTTTGTTCGTTGGCAAATGAAAAGATGCGAAGAAAAGAAACAATAAATCGAATCCAGCTAAAGGTGCAATAGAAACGATTTAATTTCAGGTAGAAATGTGTTCCATGTATCATTGGGACGACATTCAATTGAGTTCCTTGTCAAGGACCAATGTTGGCTCAAACATGCGAATATAGGGCGAACACTTTTCTTTGGTGTTCATTGTACAATGCACCTGAAAATGAAACACATAATTGCTTTCAATTTTGTGAACAAATATTGTTTTATTTGGTAATGCCCAGGTCAATGTGGATAGCTAACAGGGGAACCGTATTGCAGTACGAGAAATTCAACTGGGTCGGGATCTTTAACTAGTCCTTGGTCAGATTCTTGCATGAACAAATATTAAGGCCAAAAATTTTCCAGTCAACCAAAGGCAGCCAATTTTTTGGTCGCAAGAAAAAGGCCCCACAATGACACTTCAGGACTAGTTCCAAGTTGATAGAAAACTCCATCTGTCCAAGATCCAAAATGTGGCGAAGAGTTAATATTTGATCAATTGTATACTTTTCGGCTCCGAAGACATACCGGTTAGTACCTTTCAAGTTTTTGTCGAACATTTTCAAAGTTCACAAAGTACTGCAGACTGCGATGTTTAGAAGATTCATACCTCTATAGCTTTTGCAGTCCAGGGGATCCCATCACTTAAGGAAATACGAAATTGAATATGAAATCAAACGTACAAGACAAACAAGACTCAATTTGTAGATCAATAAGACATGGTTTAACTGCTACGGAACTTACGCTCTGAAGGGAAATTTTACGTTCCTTGTGAGAATTTTTTAACCTATTAAGTCTAGAGCGATGAAGAATTCCATATGGGAATACACGGACCCTCAATAACCTTATTGGACGATGGGCCATGGATGGATGGACATGGAAAACAATGATGTAATAGCACGTATACGTCATAGTGAACGGCCAGCTTAATATATGCTAATACGCTGTTCCGCACATTGCTTTAGAGAACTCCCGCCTTCTTTACTCTACGCACATAATCACTCTACTCCAAAATACAAGGAAAAAATGGATGAATTAATACCATTACATTTAAAAATGTCAAAATGTATGGATTCTTTCACGTGCGTCGTTCGTTGGATGTTATGTGTCTGGTCGTCCTTCAGTTGGTTACAATTACTTTTTTTTTCTACAACATTCTCTTACTTTCAGAAAAATTTTACTACCGTTAGTTTTTCAGATGGCAATATACCTTTGTAGACCAATATACCTACAGGGTGGTTCACGAGCGTTGTGCCAAAAAGCTAGAGCGTGTAGGTTGAGTTGAGACAAGAAAAAAATCGTATTGGAGGGGGGGGGGGTCTATTCCCCCCCGTTTAGCCGGGAGGGGCAATTTTCTGAAAAATTGACTTATTTTGTTTAAAGAAATATTAAAAATTAACAGCTTCGTTTACAACACCGTGCTATACCTTTCTGAAAAGCCAAAAACTTCTTCTTTCACTTTGTTTTTAAATTAAATTGTTTTAACGAATAGTTTTAAAAAAAAAATTCAAACTCAAAATTTTCAAAAAAAAAGCAAAAAAAAACATTTTTGAACTAATTTTTTTCAAAATTTTATGTAATTAAGTACTAATTTTGTTTTCAAAATTCAATGTGTTTGTTAATTTTTAGCCGAAAACAGAAAACCGGATGCAAAAATGTCTTTTCTTTTTTGAGAAATTAAAAAAAAAACCAAAACCACTTTTTTCTAAAAAAATGTTTATTTTTATTTTTACCTATCTGGACTTTTAGTTTAATTTATTAGTTTAATTTATAAATTTAATTTTTTGTAATTGAAGTCTTATGAGGACTCAATAAAGTAGAAAAGTATTACATTATCCCTGGATTAACCATTTTGTTCATTGATAACGTCTTAAAACTGACCTGCAATTTTTTCTAACTATCCCTGGGGCCGCGGCCACTCGCCGGCGAAGAGTTCTACCTGTTAGGGGCTTAAGGTAATTAAACCGCAATTTTTCTTGAATGAAAAAACAATTAACAACTTTAAGGTAAATAAAATGTTCGCATATTTACTAAACAACCATTTACAATTAAAATATTAACTCATCAGCACATGACAATAACAAACTCATAAAAAAGCTCGAGAAGATTTAGCGGACAGGAACTTCTGCTACGGTTTAACTTGTTGTCGAGATCGGGAAGCCGAAAGACTCTACGCTGAAAGACATCCCAATAGATGGCGCCCAAGTCGTAGCATGTTTTCAAGAATCCGTCGACTAGAGCACGGAGAGCTAGAAGTGAAAGGTCAATGGCAGACGTTATCAATGAACAAAATGATTAATCCAGGGAAAATCCAATACTTTTCTACATTGTTGAGTCCTCATAAGACTCGAATTATAAAAAATTAAATTTATAAATTAAACTAATAAATTAAACTAAAAGTCCAGATAGGTAAAAATAAAAATAAACATTTTTTTAGAAAAAAAGTGGTTTTGGTTTTTTTTTAATTTCTCAAAAAAGAAAAGACATTTTTGCATCCGGTTTTCTGTTTTCGACTAAAAATTAACAAAGACATTGAATTTTCAAAACAAAATTAGTACTTAATTACATAAAATTTTGAAAAAAATTAGTTCAAAAATGTTTTTTTTTTGCTTTTTTTGAAAATTTTGAGTTTGAAAATTTATTTTTTTAAACTATTCGTTAAAACAATTTAATTTAAAAACAAAGTGAAAGAAGAAGTTTTTGGCTTTTCAGAAAGGTATAGCACGGTGTTGTAAACGAAGCTGTTAATTTTTAATATTTCTTTAAACAAAATAAGTCAATTTTTCAGAAAATTGCCCCTCCCGTCTAAACGGGGGGGGGGAATAGACCCCCCCCTCCCAGGCGCAGTGTCATAAGTCCGTAGGTCATAAGTCCGTAAAGGACTTATGACCCACTTAAGTGAGTCAAAAGTTCATAAATCGATTATGAACTTATAACCCACGTAAGTGAGCCAAAAGTCCGCAATAAAAAGAGCCATAAGGTCTTAAACCAACAAATTTAAGATTGAATGAAATAATTTTTTTTAACTGAAAACAGAATAATTTAGGATTCTTTCATAATAAAAAATTGAATTTGAATAATTAACTATTAATTCCGAAAACACCTTCGCGATCTTTGTCACTATTAGTCTGCGAAAGGGGCACGAAATTTCGTTTTTGAAATGATTTGCTGTTTCAACTATACTTGTGAAACATTACGCTGGTTATTGAAGCAGATTCCACAAAGCATAGCGTTTTCAGTTTTTCTGTTTAGAGAACCATCGTCATCTTCATTCTCCTTTTCGCTCAATTCCTTCATTACATCTAAGTGAATATGGTGCAGGCTCTAAGTCTATGTGACTTAAAGGAAACTCTTCTCCATGAAAACTTTCTTCTGCACTTTGGTGTTTGGTGAGAGTAGGACATTCTAATACAAGCACACTGTACTTGAAACCAGTTTCATCTCATTGCCTCTTTTTGTCACCTTAAATAACTGAACTGTTTCTATAACATCAACAGCTCCATCAGAAAGCCATTTTTTTATTATAATGGGATGTTAAATTTTCATGCATCATCTGGATGCAGACGTAAGTACAATTTTTGCAATATTAAACCTTAACTCAGTCTCACATGTTTTAAAACATTATTTCAAAAATATATTTTGAACCAACATATAAATCAGGTACAATAACAGCTAGCGAGCGAAGCGAGCGAAAAAAATTTTGCCCAAAAGAGAATGAATTTGGGGTGTGAAAATAAAAAAATTCGCGCGAATTTTTTTATTTTCACACCCCAAATTCATTCTCTTTTGGGCAAAATTTTTTCCGCTCATTTTGCTCCCAACAAAACCAAAGCGATTCTAAATGTTCCAGATCGTCATAATCATCACATCAGACGACAGATACTCAAAATGAATGAAAACGCACCAAAAAACAAGCCAAGTTTAAGAAAAACTCGAAGGAAGTGACGCTTACAAGTCAAAGCTATCAAACGCAGATATGTTTACATTGAGCATTTTAAAACCATGCTCTTGATTACTATTTGCCGATGTAAGATTTAAAAGAGAGTACGTATTACTGAAGGTTGTAAAAAAAATACTAGCTAGTAGGTAAGTGAAAGGAACGCAACCAATAACAATTTTCGGAAGCATTCGCTTATCAGAGAGAATGACTCCAAAAAACCGTAAGCTTTGGGTCAGAATTTCGTAGGAAATTTCGACGGACTTTTGACTCACTTACGTGGGTTATAAGTTCATAATTGATTTATGAAGTTTTGACCCACCTAAATGGGTCAAAAGTCCTTTACGGACTTATGACCTACGGACTTATGACACTGCGCCCCCCTCCCATACGATTTTTTTCTTGTCTCAACTCAACCTACACGCTCTAGCTTTTTGGCACAATGCTCGTGAATCACCCTGTATAACGACAAGCAAACAAAAATAAGTAAATTAGAATTTTATAAAAGAAAACATAACTTCTACTTCTTTCGTTGTACTTCTTTCTTTGTTGCGATAAATAAATGGAACACTCTCTTCTTCAAAGGTAAATGAGCAGAGTAGACCCATAAAGATAGTTAGCGTTTTCAATAATTCATGAAAATGGACCAAAGGCAGCAGGGAGTTAGTGTAAGAGCAAATTTACTCAACACCATTGCCCATAGAATACATGAATGCTAATATTTTGTTGATGTTGTCTTCCTGTCGGTTGTTATTTCTTTTATATTCCATCTTTCTGTCCTTACCTTCAACCACTTTTCACTCCTTCGTATACTCATGTAAAAGAACTAGAATTGGTCCATCCAGTGTATAGAATTGTGTTCCCAGGTAAGTTATGAACATAATTGTAACGGAACACAACACTTACCATATATAAGATTATACACCAACTTAAACTCCTTCCTACCTTTGGATGCGTTCTGTTTTAAGTTTTTTTTTTGCGGTTAAGAGTACACATATCTCTATCCCCGTTTGGCACAGTAGATACACTTACGACGATGACTTTAGCGAAAACCATCTCTTCCCAACTTGAACTGAAAAGTTAATCCTTTGGGATGTTTCTAGCTTCAAATATAGTAGATCAGGTTAAGAACGAAATGAAACAAGGACACACACCAACGCGCAGTTTGTTAAAGAAAAAATGAGATAAAAAGCGGTACGAGTATAACCACCAACCAAACTCTCCTATGGAACAAGAATTACGTGATATGAAAAGTAATGAAGCGGTCCTGTTTTTCACAGTGCTATGGCATTATGCAAATTAAATGCAGGACCTGTGCAATAAAACAAACATTAAACAAAATTTCAAAATAGAAAACAGCATCGTGTTGTTAGAGTTTTTTAGCTTGGATGAAGAAGTGCCCCCTGCTGGAAGTTTTTGTTCACTTACTATCTCCTCTCTTTTTACTTTATTTATTTTTTTTTGTTTTTCAAGCGAAAATGCAGATTAAAACAAATAATTTGCTATTCGGGTTAATAAAATCTACATAAAGCTACAAACGCCAGCCGGATGGTTATGTGGTGGTCGTGCTGGTGGGAAGCTCCAAATTGTTTTTGAATTTATTTGCAAGGAAGCGGTGTAGGTGGATGAAGCTGTTTTTTAGGTGTACTGGGAAATTTTAAATAGCTAGATTAGAACTATAGCTTCGGTCAATGGTGCACACCTCTGGCATTGGTTTTATGGATTTCTGATGAATGATATCTAGAATATTGAAGAATTTTTCGAAATGGATGTCCAAAAAATTTGTATGAAGTGTTGAATAAAATTTTTAACAGGAAGTCTTTGAATTATCGAGTTTTATGTGGAAGAGAGCTTTAGCCAGAACATTTGCTCAATGCTCTATTTTTTTACGAATAATATAATACCTACACTTCAAGGATCTGGAACAGTTAACAACTTGGCTTACACCACCAATATCGCATTCAATATTCTATCAAAGCGGAAACTAGTCCTCCGATAGATATTGAGTCCCAGGAGGGACGCATTTGGAAGAGAATTTAAAATGTTGAATGCTTAGTGACGCGGACACTTTCAGAAAGAATGCTAATGTTGGCTCTGGCCACAGTGGACAAGGCCACATGTAGTTGCAATACCTATTGTGTTCATTGGCTTCTTAAACTTCAATAGTTTGGCTAGAGGAGACACAATGTTTAGGTACAAAAATAAGGTGGGTGTTTACGGACAGACAAAATTGTTCACTTCCAGCAATGTAAATAAACACAGAATAATGAAAGAAAAGCCCTTATTCTGTCATATACTAACTTATTCCACTGTGGCCAACCTCCACGAAGGAATAAAAAATACAAGAAACTGCTTATTTGTCAGTTCATTAGATGGCGTCACAATCGATTGTCATATGTATAGCAAAGACTGCTACAAATCGGTATTCAAATACCAACAACAAAACTTCACTTTATACTACTCATTTTTATTAATGAGAAATTTTAAACCATAGATTTACTTTTATTCTATGGGTTAGTCAACCTGTGGAATAAGAGTAGAAAAGGCGTTTATTACTAATATGGCTGTTTGTGATCAGTGTGACGTTTATAACTTCATAATGTAATAAACTAAAGAGGCATCCACACCGGACTCTGTGAATTATCATTTTCACTATAGTGGTTATGTGTGATAGCAGAACGTTTGGCTTCGACTCTATCTCGTCTTTTTAATGTTTCATTTCATCTGTTATAAGCGCTGCCCCCTTCAAAAAGCTGGCAAGACCCCCAAATGTATCAATCTGTAACGAAAAAAGTGTTTTGTTTTTTTTCAAATAAGCCGTTCGCAGTCGGCATAAACATGTAGGTCCAATCATTTCTTCAAACCATGCCTCTTAGGAATTGTTGAAAAATTTCAGTTCTAGGATTTTATTGATCCATAACATTGGAATCAGCAACCAAATCCAATTCGTCAGCACAAACAATTGATTCTGGTCGAATTGAGGATTGAGATGCTGATATAACGGACCAAAACTGCTGACGTCTGAAATGTAAACACTTTTTTATTTCCTTAAACTGCCCTTAAATCTGACCCTCAATCTACTACTCCAGAATCCTTCACTTTACTTCTCAAGAACCACAAGAAAAACAACGATGCATGATTTCTGCACTGTTATTCCAGCTGTTGCATGTGTTATGGAAATGGAACCATTGCTGTGTCTTACCCTCTAGTTTGATATACAAGAAATTTGATAGCCTTCAGGCCAAAATTATACATCCTTACGTCAGCGCTCAAACAAGGAAAGTCAATACATTCTAAACGGGTTGTATTCCTTCAACACGATATCATGTTGACAGATTTATGAAGACGAACCTTCAATGTGAGAGTTTGTTATCCTTTCGACCGCGACCCCCATAATCAAAATACATTAATTCATAACGAAGAGATTTATCCCTCGCAAACTATACATACATACAAACCCACCGAAACCGCCGCCGCCGCCGGTTACGCTATCGTCATTCTTCTCGTATTGTTGTCGGTTAGTTATAATACTCCAGAGTACAAAATCGTCTCGCTGCTCCAAGTTTAACTAATGGTTTTGAACATTTAACTTTTAAGATTGATGTCAGACAGGACCGGCAGACGCACTTTGTCATTGCCACAAATTGAATTCAGATCCAGATGGTTGTGGGCTGGGAATTCAATGGACGATGAATGGCACGAAAGGTCGGTTACACTCAGCAATAGGCTAAAGATGACGATTTCTAAAACTGCACTGCATAGCTATAGCTATATACCTACCGACCGTGCAGCACAGTTTAATCCAGAGTCCCTTGTAAACTGGCCTCATTATCACGCTGAAATGGCCGAGTCGGGCAAATGGACGGACGTTGACGACTGAACGATGACGACGACAATGACGACGACGCCTAAAGGGCTTTCCACCCTAGTTCGCTTTGTGTATGGCTATGTCGAACTGCTACTGCCCCAAATGTGTAAATTGATTGATTATTATGTGAAACGTGGGCAAATTGTGTCCAGAGGGCCTGGTCAGGCGAACTGGCTGAGAATTGGGTGTTTTACAGCTTCCTGTACCATTGCTGGCCAGCTTCCCAGCTATAAAACTCCATCCTGAAGCTCAAACTATACTTCGGCATAAACGGGCTCGTATTTTTTGAATGAATTCTATGGTCCAGAATGTTGATGGATTTTGTTTGAATTTCGTGAATACAGCACAGGAAACAGCTGCCGGAAATCCATTAGGTACTTGTTTTCGAGTTTTCAGTTTTTTTTTCGTGTGTCGGAAGGTTTAAGGAGCACAGTTCTGACCCATGCGTCTGTCTGACGGTCGGTGAGTTTTTTGGTCCATTTAAGTACTTCGTGCATTCCAGAGCGCTACTGGATGTTGCGCTAGTTTGGCTGGGTACCCTGTGTACTAGGAATAGATGTTGATTTTAATTTGATGGCGGTAAGGGGCGGCGGTGGTGTGGCAGTATCGTCAGAAGTGGTGGCTTCAAATACGAACATCATGGCTGCTGTAGACCTGTGAATCGAACTTATCTGCAACACCCACTTCTTATGAGTGTTTGTCGATTTTTTGTTTGCCCTATAATGGGGTTGTGTGCACACAAGCCGCAATAGATTTTCTATACGAGTATGTTTGGTATGTTAAAAAAAATTTTGGGGGAGCCATGAGCGTCGTCGTAGCTCAGGACGAAAATTTGGGGGCAAAACCAATTACAACTTTGTTAGAGGATACACTCTTTTCGGATATTGCTTCGTAATTAAGAAATATGACTGCAGGGTCCGTCTAGTGCTATAAAGTTGTGTGAGTTCAACTTTGTTGGCTCTTTAATCAAACTTTTTGATATTTTTTTTTTGTAGATCGTTGTGTGTTTTGGGAGTTTGTGTTTGGTTTTTGTGGATGATATTTGAAACAACTCAGTTAACACCATTTTGCTGGTCATTTTGATTAAATTGTTTTCCCATCGTCATGGTGTCGATGTACTTTTTATATAGTTGATTCTGTATTGGAAGAAATCAATCGTTTTTTGTTTTTGTTTCGTTTGCTGAGAATTTGAGTGACATCTGAATTGACTGGAAATGAAAAATGATGGAGAAGGACGAAGAAGTTTGCATTCAAATCTGAATTCTGTTGAGTCAATAAATCATTATGTAATTTACTTGGTGGTTATTCGGTCAATATTTGATTAAAATTGAAATTTCTATTTGCCTTAACCACATGTTTGTTGAGGAGTTGTTTGAGTTTGAAGCTGTTATTTGTGAATGAAGAATAATTCAATTCTATTTACGAAAAGCATTTCTGACTTCACAAAAAAAAACATTTGTTTGCATGGAATTATTTGAACGAAGAATTATTTTGCTTCGTTCTCCATGATTCTCAGCATTTGGTGTCTCATAAAATTTCTGTTTTTGATAAAGGGTGTGGCCTAAATCAGGGCCATTAGAATGATCTACAAAGTTACCTGATTTCAATCTCCTTAATTCTCATAACTTTAAGGGATAAAAAGTAGTAGATTCTCATGAAAAAGGGGTAGGATTTTTCCGGGCAAATGTTATGTGGGCATAAGAACTGCGGGAATTTATTATCCGGGATTTTGATTTCGATTTCCGGTCTTTCGACTTTTTGAAGTTTCCAAACAAAACGAAGAAATCTGGAGAATACGGTGGATAAGGCAGTAGTTCGTAGTTCAATACGACCAATTTACCCGTGGCGATTGTGGATGTGTGAGCAGATTTGTTACCATAGTGAGTCTGTTTTTTTTTCAATTCGAGAAAAGGCGAGGCTAATCAAAACGCTTTAAGCCAATTTTTGCCGGTTATTGAAGGAAAAGAATCACTGTCCCGGCGCCGAACACATCTAGTGACCTGGGAACCGAAAGTGTTTGAATTGAACTGACAGAATCAGATAAAGTTTACGTCATTTGCAGAACTAATAGACTGATTTTTTCATATATGACAAATCGAATGCAAACTGTTTCATGTAATAGTAAATTGTCCCTATTTCTTCGTGTTCATAACGGTGTTCCTCAAGGATCTATTCTTCGTCCATTACTGTTTTCATTGTTTATTAATGACCTGCCGCTTTCATATATATGCGGACGATGTCCAACTCTATATAAGTTTTCCGATTGGCATGGTCGAGGACGCAATTGCAAAACTGAACGAAGATCTTCTCGATATATATGAATGGTCTAAACGTAATGGTCTTAAACTAAACCCAGAAAAAACTAAAGCCTTACCAATATCTAAACATCAACCACATTTTTCTGACTTTCCTCCTATCCTTTTAAACTCACGCCCAATTGAATACGTTAGCCATGCTAAAAATCTTGGCGTTATCTTCAACAACAAACTAACTTGTGATAATCACATTAGTTCCATTACGTCAAAAGTATATGCTTCGCTCGGAGTCTTATCAACTACAAAAACAATTCTACCAAGACAAGTCAAGTTGAGGCTGGTAAAATCTCTTATAATTCCAATAATATCATATAGCTGTGAGTTGTTTGCCAACCCTGATTACCTGTCCCTTCAAAAGCTCAGAGTGCCCGATATGTCTTTAATGTTCGTTGATTTGATCATATTTCGTCAGAAGCTACTCAACTTCTTGGATGCAACCTGGAAACATTTTTTTAAATATCGATGCTGCTCCCTACTCTTCAAAATTATTCACAAGAAGGAACCTTAATATTTGTTTGATAAAATTACTTTTTGCTCTTCAAACCGGTCTATGGTACTGCGACCTTCTATACGCACCTGCTTGACTTCAAGCAGGCAATTTTTCATTTACGCTGTCAAGCTCTGGAATGATTTGCCCAGTCATGTGAAGTCGAGAATTGAGCACAGAGTTTTTCTTAAATTATGCTTTGATCACCTTTCCAGTCTGAGTTGAGATAACTTAATTTATTTATTTTTGTTATTTTCTTTTAATGTTTTGGTTGCGATTTTTTGTTTTCTTTTTTTTAACTAGATAAATTTAAGTTTAAATTATTAATATCTTTCTCTTATTATTGTTATTTCTTTGTAATTTTAGTTTTTAATTATCAATTTTAAGTTTTCCACTCATAAATTAATATTTTTGTTTACTTTAAAGATTATTTCATCTTGATGTACAACGTTAGCTTTTCAAATAAATACAAATACAAAATACAAATACAACTAATCACCCTTACCTTTTGGAAAGCCTTTTCAATATAGGTACCTGCCACTATCACATTATTATAATAAATCGGGATTTGAAGCAAAACTTCGAATTTCGTATCATAGTCACAGAGCTGTACTATACCGAATTAATGAATCGATTCTACGCCGAATTGAAGAAAAAATAGAGCCACTAACTTGGCGAAGAAATTGCTCTTCCACCATGAAAAAGCACAGGCTTACGCCTCCAAATTCCGCATCACTACAGCATTTGCAGACCTCGATAAAACGTATTTTTCAGACGGGTCAAGGAAGTACGAACATAGCTGAGCCAAAATAAATTAAAATTAAGAAAGGTTATTTAAACAAAAAATATTGGAAATGCCAAATCACAATGGTGTCAAACACTTGTTACGTGCAAGGTGTGTTCGCGAAGAATGTCATTAAGAATTAACGTGGTTTCACTGTATGGTGTTCACATTACACAAATCCGACAACATGACAGAAGTTGATAAACATGTTATTGAATGCGAACCCCCTTAAATGATGAATCAACGTTTTCAAATTTCGATATCCATTGGTCGAACTGCACTAACAGCTCCTTAGAACTGACTTAAGAATGAAATCGGCTCGGTTTCTAAAAACTATTTTTCAATACACTTAAACGACTAGTAAAAAGCCCAATCTATATAAAGCTTTTCTCACAATTCGACTATAAATCAAACGCTCCATTCACCAGTGTCCGAACGGCGAACCCTCACCTGAAATCTTTTAAAATCTTCAACTCATTGTTGTTAAGCAGAAAGCAAACAAATTCAAACTAATCTGCCCTCACTCTCAAATTATTAAAATGCATTTCCTATAACGAATGAAAAATTGTAGAGAGTTGTGTTAACATCAATAAAAAACGTTGAATAAAGAAAAATCACTCTAAGCGGAATATAAATGCACTCTTGCTTGAGGTAGATGGAAAAAATATCCATTCTCGTATTTTTGTTTTTATTCCTTGAAGGCCCCATTTCTTGGGTACCTGCCTGCACTTTTTTCGATTCTGGATTTTCTTCAATTTTAACATGATTTTTGAATGAGAACGAAAGAAATGCAAGAAAAGGAACAGGGTTTTTTCATCGTTTAACTGTGTGAGAAGGTTTTGATCTGCACCTTTATCTACGAATGTACGAAATGCAGCTGGGATTATCGAATGTCCCAGAAGTTTATGCAAAACTCCTCTTGTTCCACGTTTTACTCATTTCGTTATTCTCTCGATGATCCCTTCAGCCTTCATACCTATCGTTCCTGCAATATTAATAGTAAATTCTCCTTTTTGTCAGAAGGGATAGAAGGAGCTGTGAATTTTGAGGTTGAGTGCGATTTCATAGATATATACAGATTTTTATATGATATCCAAATCTGTGAACATTCAGCAACCAGCCAAAAGCTGGTAACACACAAAGTTTTAACGAAAACTTGTTATTGGTGTCGGGAAAATCCTTAACACCACACCTGGAAATCCTAAAGTGTCTAGTCGCATAGAGAAAATTTTGCAAGCTAAGCTGGATGTGCAATTTGAATTAACACGGCATGATTTTTTGGTTTTTGGGCTTTCGACTTGGCATTGTTATTAGCATAGAATTTGCGGTGGCAAGAAGGTATTCTCGTTCTCTGCTTTTAGATTAAACCCTGTCCCCTAATTCAACCCATTCTCGAACTCACTCAAACTAAATTCAACTTTGTTGATGTTCGTTTAAATTCACCAGAGAACATTTGCATTCGTTGTTGAAGCGGATTTTCAAAACTTGCTAAGATGATGATGACAAGACGAGTGGGGGATGGAGAGGGTTGGATTGATATTTTGCAACTTTGTATATGAATTTCATAACTTTTGAGCAGTAGATATTTGAATTGCAATTGCATTGGGAATTATGCAGCAATATCATCAGGATAAAGGATTTTATGGTTGTGGTAAAAAAAAAGTCACCATCATGGGATAACTTACTTTGATCAAAGTTTCGTAAAATGTTTGGGTGAAGTTTTGTTGCATCTTCATCAAAGAAAATGTGAAAAGAACCAACAGAGTCGTCAAATAAACTTCTAAAATTGCAGTTGATCATAATTTATCGTCAAAATGGTGGAACTTTTATGTCATTAAATGTTCTAATAAGCACCAAATTCTATTAAAATTGACCAAAACAATATTCCATCATTCAATAATATAGAACATGTTCGAAGTTCGATAGAACATGCTTGATGTATGAAGCTTGACTTGGATTGGCCATTATAGGCACAACATGTGAAAATATTAAGTCAAACTTTGAACATGTTTTATTCGTAATCGCCAGATAATCTGATTATCTATGACTTTGTGTATATTCAAAGTTTTGTGAAGAACAACAAAACAAAGAACAAAACTCCCGAAGTTTGATCCTTCTGAAATACCTACAGACTGAAAGTCATGCAGTTTCTGAATGAATAAAGAAGTCTTCTTTATTTCAATTTCTATTTCAATCTATATTCTTTGCTGTTTTGAATTTAATGTATAGTTGAAGCTCCAGGCAGTACACAACTTCTGCATCGTTAATATCTGTTCAAACAAGACAAAACATTCACAATATTCCATCATGAAAACTATCAAATATCACCGGAAAACCAAAATCAATACATAACTTTTAAGTTAAGACAATGGTAAACGCTAGATGTAGTGCAACACAACATAAAACTGCCCAACCATATTCCTAATCCCCTCGAACATCAGTTCGATTTGTACTTGGATCGAACAACAACTAAATAAATATTGTGCACCATACTTATGCAAACCCATTGGACTCACCTGTGTGAGCTGTATTTGTACAAGTGTCGAGTTGCACATTTGCATTTGATTTTCTTCTTTTAGAGGATATTTCTCTTTCGATTGTGTAAGCACACATGCAGGTGTAAGCTTTTTCGAAAACTCATGTCTAGGGAAAAGGTTATGAACTTTTGTTACATTCCCCGAGTACACGAGATAGAAAATACAATTTAAATTCTTTCGGAATGGGAGATTTGAAAGTTTGTTTACACACTCGAAGTCGTACATATGAATTATACTTTATCTGTGTGTAGTGTATGTTTGGATTTGCAGGGCAGGCTAAGCAGGATTATAATGCCAGTACAAATGTGTCTGTTCTGTTTGAATATGTGGGGATATACAAATAAATTAAGTGCACTCATGTTAAGCAATTTACTAGGTTGATGGATGATCTTCCGCCTCTCAGAGTTATTTGAACTTGTTTTGATATTTTGAAACAACATGAAATAACTTTTAGAATCAAACATTATTAAAAGTTCTTGAGAAGGTATAAAAACTAATGAGAACATTGTATATTGCTTTGTGTAATTGTTCCTTCTTTATAGACAACAAGTTCCCTCTTGCCACCAATGGTTTGCCAACCACCATACCAGAACCGTTTATAGCTAAGTTATAAAAAGAAGGGGCCCTAGATGGTTTCCCTGAGGAACACCTAAATGTTCAGAAAATGATAAAGAGACAAAATTTTGAAGTTCAATTGATGAGACGAAATAGGAGGATATGCAAGTAATGAAAAAAGGAGATAAGCCATATGAATTTAATTTGAACTTACGTTTGTTATCCGTTATCAACCAAGTAGGTATCCATTGCTTCGATAGCTTTCTTGTGTACAAAATATCATGCAGAATTTATAGCCCAAACGAGCTTTCGAAATACCTTCTAACTCAGCTATATCGCGTTTTCGTTATTTCAACGGCAAAATATTAAATTCTAGATTTACTTTACCAAAATTTTTAAAGTCAAAATTTAATTTGAACAAAAATATCCTCCATCATCCTTTATTCCGCGCCACATAAGCCATATACATTATGTACCTTTGTCTCAAAACACATCTACTCATATTTCTACATGCCATTGTATGTCTTCAATAAAACACTAATTGTGTTCGAGTATGTGATGCGAAAAATCAAAGAATTTCTGCTCGAATTACATTTTTCCTTTTTTTCGTGTGTGTAGTATTCAAAAGATCCCTGGTTCGTTTGTTTTCTCTCAAAAGCAATCAACTTGCTCTTAATTATATTGAAAGACACTGAAACATAAAGAAAAAGGTGCGTGTTCTTTTCAATTTTTTTTTAGCTTTTCTGTTGACAACAAGAGATTTTTTGTTCGCTTCAAACAATTTTTGGAGTGAAAAATCTTTTAAAGTATTTTAAAAACAAAATCCGTTAGTGTAAGTTAAATAGAATAGAAAATCCTTTTAGATGTGTATTTGTTATTTTTTTTTGCCGTTCTAACTGTGATTTACTGAGACAAAATCTGAGTAACTTCTCTGAATCCTTTTTTGTTGTATATCACTACAACTCAGGAAGA
This sequence comes from Sphaerophoria taeniata, assembly GCA_943590905.1. Taxonomy (NCBI): domain Eukaryota; kingdom Metazoa; phylum Arthropoda; class Insecta; order Diptera; family Syrphidae; genus Sphaerophoria; species Sphaerophoria taeniata. Next base: position 45,445,314 of record OX016540.1, on the reverse strand, counting down.
AGAAACATTTTTTAAGGAAAGACAAATAAACAGAAAAAAGAAAACAATCCTTGCGTGATTGCTTATTTTTTTGCTTAACCTCCTAACATTCTATTTCGAATGTGTGTGGAGAAAAGTTTTGTGGAGAGGGTAAGTCTTTTATATGCTTTCTTTTTTGTTTTGTTTTGTTTTGGTTCAATTTGTCATTGTATTAGTATAAGTAGATACATTTATATATTATTTTTTGAGACAACTTGATTCATATCGCACAATCACAGGCAGTGTCAAACAAGAAAGGACATTATATACCCAAGTGAGTCGATTTAGAGGAAGAGAGACAATTCGAGCAAAAATAATATGTACTTAACTGTTATTTGTTGGAGACAAATTCTGTGAGGTATGAAGAAGGAAAATTAAATTTTAGTGTGTTTTTCGGATTAAGGTTTTTTTGCTCACATGATTTTGTTCCTTTTTTGGATAAGATTATATTTCAAAAATAATGCTTATTTCTTTTGAAATAACTTTTACGGGTCACATCATCGCTGAGTAGCAAATATAAGCTAAATAAAACATACACATCGAAACAGTTTCAATGAAAATTTGGATTCATTATAAAGTTTGGACATTGCCATCAAGTGTGAAAAATACAGGGTGGCGCACCAATTGTGCTGCAATAAGAAATTCAAATAACTTTTTTTTAATCGATGTATTTCATTTTTTTTTTTATTGGTTAGAAAATTAAATTTTATTTTAAATAGTTAGTTGTTTTTAAAGATTATAGACCGCAAATGACCTCCACGCTCTCCCACGCATATGCGGCACCTGGTCAAAAATTATTCATTGCGGCCTGAAGAGTTGAAGTTGGGATCGCGTCAATTATTGTCGTTATCGACTGCTTTAATTCAGTTAAATTCCTGGGCTTCGTTTTATACACCTCTTGCTTGACATAACCCCATACAAAAAGTCTGGTGCAGTCAGGTCAGGTGACCTTGGGGGCCAGCGAAGAGTGGAGTTCCTAGAAATTAATTTGTTTGCGAATTTTTTGTTTAGCTCCGCCATAACTGGTCTGGCTATATGTGCAGTTGCTTCATCTTGCTGAAACCAAACGCTGTTGAATGGTATACGTCTTCGGCGCAGTTCTGGGTAAAAAAAACTCCTTCAACATCTTTAAATAACGGTCCCCATTGACAGTAACGGTTACACCGTTTTCTTCAAAGAAGTACGGCCCGACAATACACCTTGATGAAACTGCGCACCACAAAGTGACTCGTTCTGGGTGCAGTTCCGTCTCATGGAGCATTTCTGGATTAGACTCATTCCATATACGGCAATTTTGCTTGTTTACATTGCCGTTAAGATCAAAATGGGCCTCATCAGACATGAACAAAGAATTGATCAATGTGTTGTCTTCTTCGGCCATTGATATCATTTTTTGGCAAAATTCCAGGCGAACAGGCAAATCCTGAGGGTTTAACTTGCTAGTAATTTGGACTTTTTACGGAAACAAGTTTGAGTCGTCATGAAGTATCCGTTTCCAATTTGCCCCGATAAGTTTCGGGTCGAAACGCTCGGATTGGCCTGTATTGCAGATGCTACTGCTGCGATTGTATCCTGAACCCGAACATTGGCATCTTGATGGTACGGCCTTCGTGCGATGCTTCCAGATTCGGCAAACATGTTTACAAACCTCATAATGGTCCATCTACTCGGGGGATTACCGCCAAACTCCCGCCTAAATTCCCTTTGGACGGAAATGACGGACTGCAAAGCATGGTACCGTTGCACTATCCAAATTCTTTTCTCCGTATCCCAAGCATCCACTTTTATAAATCTAAATAGAAACCTACATAGTCCAGACAAATTAAACATAAAAAAGCCCAAACCCAGAAACAATTCGCATAAAGCTGAAAATTGGTACAGAGCATTAGAACATCGATTAAAGTAAAATGTCAAAAGTCCCCAAAAATCCCATGTGCGCATTTAAAGTTATTCAAGGTCAAATGTCGAAAATGTTGTTTTTCATACATATCTTTGAAACGGGGGAAGCTATCAAAAAAAAGTATATGAAAGGCTTATACGCCTTGTAATTCTCTAAAAAGAACATTATGACACTTTTTTTCCTACGAGCAAAGGTTTAGAAAATATTGCGATTTTAAAATGTGTCAAATGTCGAAAATAACGGTTTTTTTGCGTATTACTCTTAAACGGTGAGTCCGATTGAAAAAATTTCTATGAAAGACATGTAGGTTATGTAGTTTTCTATATAAAAACATTTATTTTTTTTTTAAGCTGTCATAAAAAAAAACATTATTTGGTCAAAACTCAAAATTTCGAATTTTTTATAATTAGCTCCTAAGCCCTGTAAAAAATTCGCATAGAGCTGAAAATTGGTACAGAGCATAAAGACATCTCTTTATATAAGATGGCAAAATTCCTCAAAAATCCCACTGGTGCAAAAAAAATATTCAAGTTAAATGGTCGCCTCGGGAGTTTTCGCAGCGTGCGATTTTTCTCATTAAATTTGTAACCACTTTTTTGCATATATCGGGCGGTATCTCGGCAAAAACTTGAGTAATGTTAGTTTTGAATATGTCTAGAATTCGGAGACAATTCGTGTAAACATGGGCTTTTGCATGATCTTGGTCTTGATGCCGGTGTCATTATCTTGGACCTATAATGACACCTTTCGACATAGGGCACACCAAACAGTCACTTTTTTTTGGATGCAATGGCAGCTCTTCGATCATTTGTGGGTTTTCTGAGCCCCATATTCGGCAATTTTGTTTGTTTACATACCAGAGTCTTAAGGACTGCAGTAATTAGTAATAACAAGCCTTTTCATTTGAGCTAGGAACATGAGCTGTGAAATAAATTCTAAATCTAAGACTGCAGTAATTTCGGTACATTATAGTTAAGTCACGAATAACACTTTTTTAGTCTTCTAACTTATAAAAGTACTTTAGATAACTGGAAAGGAGTAGTCAACTGTCAGTAATTTATTTTTAACTTGCAGTCGTTTGAATAAACCCTATAGAGGATCAAAGGGGTACCATGATGGTTTTTTCAGGGGGGATTTTGTCCAATAATTCACCCTTGTGTGGGATGTGAACGTATGGACTTGCTGTCCGAATTTCAGAGGGGAGAGCCGTATATCTTTGTAGCTGCAGAGGGTCAAAGGGACAAATTCCCCCTTTAGATTTTGCACATGGTGAATTCACAGCTTTGGCCCTCTATAGCTACTAACATGTCCAATTTTTTTTTTTTTACTTCGAATAAACGAAACTTTGTGTCGGCAGAACGAAGTTAACTAGTTTTTAATGGAATAACCAGTTAAAAGCCTAATCCACGTTAAGTTGTTTTCACAATTAGACTCTAAATGAAACACTCCACACATGGGTGTCCAAACTCTAACCTGAAATCTTTGAAAATTTCCAGCTCATTGTTGTTAAGTAGAAACAAATTCTAAATAATATGCCCTCACTCTTAATTATTAAAATGAGTAAGGTATACGGCCCTGCCTCTAAAATTTGAACAACAGCTTTTTAAGTTAATGTACTGTGACTTTACTGACTGTATTACCAAAGTACTGCAGTCTTTTAAATTTCAGTTACATACCTAACTAGTGAGAAAGGGTGCCGCATCGATAAAGACAGTGTTGTTCGAAAAGTCGGTGTTTATTGTAAGTTGTTCCAACAGCCGTTGTTCGATTGTTAAGCGATCCATCATCGTAAATGGCAAATATTCAACTTCTATTATGACTTTTCAGATGACAGTTAAGATTAACACGTATCAATTCGAAATGATTGACCCTGTATTAATCATCTTCCAATTCAATTTAATACAGATTTGCATTTCTCAGATTTATTTTAGAGTTTCCCGTTCTACTGTCCGGTACGCAAGTAAGCTGAATTGCGCAGTTATTTCTAAAACAATTTGAGCCGCACGCCATTTTTTTCAACTTCCTTTATGACATCATATGTTAAGGAAGAATCTTTGCTTTTCTTTTAAAATCTTTTGGGTCTGCGTTTTTTAATGCTTTTGCACATAATTACAAAATTTCATAAAAATCGGTAGCGTTTCTAAGCTTTAATTTTCGTTTTTTTCTTTTTAAACATAGTCTATCCATACATACTGGGATACACACTATAAAAAAAGTCATCAAAATCTGTCCAGTCGTTTAGGAGAGGTTTAGAAGAATTATATAACTGACTTAACTTGTGTTTGTTATTTTATTGTTTTTTTTTTTCATTTCGAATGGAAAACATGAACTTATGAACAATTATGCGTTTTAAGCTTCAAAATTATTTCCACGAAATGTTCCTTTTCAGTAAAATGATTTCAACGGAAGTTATCAGTAGAACCTAAACATTTTTTATAAATCGGATTTATTAAATTCTTTTATATCTCAAATTTAATACTTTTTGCCATTACTAGGTACTCAAACCTGCTTACACTCTTTAATGTATAAAATGTACATCCGATAAAAAAAGAGGATTAACAAAAATAGACAACTTCCAAGAAAATAAGCAACAACTCCTCTTTTATTTTTATTTTTTACAATATTTTCAATTGTTTCCAAAAACGAGCTCTTGTTTTGTTTATCATTTTTTTTTTGCATGAAATTGAAAATTTATTGATATCCGTTCTATGGTGTGAAATATGTTGATAAATGAAAACACTTCGTCAAAAGAATGAATTCAGAATGTATGTAATGTATATGCCATTTTTAGACGCTTGTTAATGTGTCATAGCGTTAAGCCTCTTAAACGGAGAGCTCATTTGTTGGATATGAGATAAACAAAAAAAGCCTGCCTGTAGGTGGAGACACTTGTATAAAGGAAATCGGATTATTTTTGGAACAAAAAAATGGATTTGAAGACAGATACTGTTTTCGAATGAAAAAAGACATTTTAAAGGATCATTTGTTATGAGTTCAAAAGAAGAAGTAAAATAAGAACTTATACAAGAACAAGAAAACAACGAATGAGAGATATCCTATAATTTGGCGTGAAATATTCTACAATGACGAAGAAAAACCTGAAGAAATCAATTTAAACTTTTTTAACAATAAAATTGGATTTTTCATATAACTTGAGCATATAAGCAAACACGTGTTTCATTGTGAAACTCATTCTTAAGTGAACTATTTTTTTTGCAACTCATACCAAACTACAGAAGCAAGGAATTACCCAAAAGTTATCCTTTAGTCAAACAAACAATAGTCTCTTCCGTGTTTATCCAAATCTTAAGAAACCTTCCAATGAGTAAGCAGTGTTGTTTTGCTTCAACCACAAGATTTAAGTCCTATATACCAAGAGCCCTTTGTTTGCACATGCCCTGGTTTACCCTATTCGCAATACCTTAATATAATTGTCAAAAGATGTAGTTTAAGATTTTTGTTCATTTTTCAACGAAAAGTCTTTCATATAAAATTTAACTTAAGCAAAGGACATCTAGTTGAATGACATTTAAATTTGTGATACCATCGTCGTCGTCCTTCGCGGTTTGAAGATTTTCAAAGTATTTACACATACCTACACATTTAAGCATCATGATTTCAAAACTTCTTACGCTTTCTTCACTATAGCAGTCGAGATCAAAGGCATCTTCAAGCATTTCTTCTTCGTATTCCTCTTAAGATGTGTGTTTAAAGTAGGTTGGGTGAAGATGCAGGGCGAGTAACGAGACTTAAAGGTTAGCAGGCGAATAGAAGAAGGTTTCCAAGCTCCAGATGGCTGAAAAGTGAAGCAGGTACCTTTTAACGACACAAATTTAAAAAAAAATGAACGACCAAGTAAATTTCAAGCACAAAAACGAAATACTCAAAGTAAAGGACGAAAATCAAAGTGCAGAATAGAGATTAATGTCAGCAAACGGGGACATGCAGGGCCCCAGTTTTGTGTGCAGCTGTTATGCTATGAAGATTCAAGTTGAATGTGTTATTTTCTACTCAACGAAGCTAGAATAAAGGGGACCACGAAGAATTTATTTACTTTATGTTGTTTTTGAGTAAAATAAAAATTATGTGCAGTTGGTTCAAGAAGAAAAATTTCAAAGAGGAATAGATTGAATCTAAGGAAAAAATATTTTTCACAGGTTTTTTTTCATTCGATTCACATTCACTCTCTTCGAAAAACTTTATAAGCACACAAGAACTTTCACATTAAAATCACCTCTACCACTTGTATCGTCTGCTACTTATAGTATTTGATATAGTATTATTGGCCATAAACTGGCCACCAAAGCAAAGCCCCTGGTTCGACGAAGAATGTAGACAGGCGCAGGCAATGACAAGAGCTGCTAGCGAGCTCTACGAGCAAAAGAGGAGAGAGGAACACACCGGTTTCTCAGGAAAAAGAAGAGGGAGTACGAGAAGTATCAGATCGAAGATATTGAAAGAGCCAACAGCAGGAATGAAGTTCGGAGAGGTTTTATAGGAGGGTAAAACTGCTGACTCAAGGTCATCAAGGAAGTACCGATGCCTGCACAGATGAACAAGAAAACTAGGCAACATCAAAGTAGAATCGTAGTCAATGCTAAGGATTTGGTAAGACCACTTCTGTAGACTGTATAACTATTAAGAAGCTATTAATTAGAAACGATGACAGCCAACGATTGCGTGAACCGGCAATATAACGGCTAAAATCCAACAAAGCCACTGGAGCAGATGGTCTAGCTGCCGAGCTATTTATTCAAAGCAGCAGACGACGTTCTAAATAGGAGCATGCACCAAATCATCTGTAAGATATTCTTAGAAGAATACATGAATGGAACCACAGCATGGTTTGTCCGATCCTGATGAAGGGAAATTCTCTAAACTGCGCCAACTACATAGGAATCAGCCTACTTAACATCGCTTATGAGTTCCTCTCTGCCGTAATATGTGAATGTCTGAAGCCTTTCATCAACAATCTGATTGGTCCTTGTCAATGTGGCTTTTCAGATCCGGAAAGTCAACCATCGACCAAATTTTCACTTTGCAGCAGATCCTGGAAAAAAACATATGAACTCCAAATCGAAACCCACTACCTTTTTATCGATTTTAAGGCCACATATGACAGCATTGACACCCACCACCTTTTTATCGATTTTAAGGCCGCATATGATAGCATCGACGAACTATATATCTACTTTTGGCATTCCTGCCTAGCTCGCAGCTATTAACACGGGCAAAAACACCAGCGCCGAGATCAGTGATCAGACAAAGAACAATTCTTGCTAATCGCTGTTTCTTTGGGCAATTGAGTGGTAAGGCCCTGTAAAACACCCTTATCATCCCAGTCGTGTTGTAGGTGCAGAAGCATCGGCACTGACAAAATCGTATGAATGTGCTTTTGGCTGTTTCGAGAAAAAAATTCTTCGGGTTATCTATAGCCCCGTGAGAATTATGATGGAGAATGGAGAAAAAGAGTCAACAGCAAACTTTACGAGTTGTACAACGACACGGGCTTCGCCAGAAGGTTAAAGGTTCAGCAACTCAGATGGCTTGGTCATATAGAGCGGTTATACACCAACGATCCGGCCCTGAAAGCCTTCAACACCATTCCCGAGGGACGAAGAAGTAGAGGAAGACCGCGCACTCAAGTGGGAGACGACGACAATCAACTTGGAGTACAAAACTACAGACAGTCCTGCTTACTTACATAAATAAGTATTATTGGCCACTATCCGCTTGAAAATCACCCGGTTATTTCACTATCGAAGTCCAAGCTTCCCCCCACCGGCCAGCGATAGGGGGTTTTGAGTTCGAAGATTTTCCTTATAACCTGCTGTTGCATGGTAAGTTGCTGTTGAAACTGTTGATCCGCTGCCACTTCGTTGTTAGTTGTTAGTTGTTACCGCATCTTAAGTACTTTTGACTTAGGATCGATTTACCGCACCGGAAGTAAAACAGCTAATAATTCCGACCAGACCTTACCGCCGGAAGACGAAACATAAACTATTGTCATTGTAGACCTTTGGCAAAACCAACTAGATGAATCTCGATGGAAAACAAAAAGTACAATTTCTAAGCAACATTGACTTAATCAAATGTGTTAAAAACTTTCTTTTCGAAGCGTATCGATATTGTGTGTTGTATTCTATACATTCAGATGTCCATTCCTGTACAAAGTTGGTTTCAGCTGGCTTAAAAGGGTTGTCTATCAAAATTCTGTAACTATTTCTCAAATTTTGAAAACATATCTTAATCAAATAAGAAATTTCTGCTGTTTCAAGAATACCAAATTGCACAAGCAGAATATTTCTAAGCTTCTTCAACAAATCATTGTTCCTAAAATAACCTAGTATTCTCCTGTTTTTCTCCTCTCACATTGGGAACACTTTCCATCATCGTTCAATCATAAAAAGTACCGACAAACTCGAGGTTGCGTGCCATTTTCCAATTAGTACAATACCGCACCACTAACTTGAAGTATTATTATTCTCAATTCTAACTGAGGCTCCTTCCAAAAAGCCTGGCGAGCGAGAAGAACTTTTGTAATGAATTTTCCGTTCGGGTGCATTTGAATAATTGCATCCATTTCCATTCACCGTAACAAAATATGGGGCTTTTCATAGATGAAATTTTCTTTTGCGTTCCTTAATAATCCATTGTTTTCATCTCAACTCAAGGTTTTAGTTTGAAATGTATTTTTGGGATTTGGAAAAACAAAAATGCAACACACGACCAACAGTCATTGAGTCCTATCTTGGCAATGTATTTTTGCCACACATGTGTCGTCCTCAATAGTGTTGTTCTTTTGTGTTAAATACTCTTTCAACTTTCTATAAACAAGGCAGCAAAAACATAAAAATCAGATCCTCACACACACGTAAAAATATGCACAAAAATCCAACTGGCTATTGTATTACTCTGCTCGAACGACCAGTGTCAGTGCTCGCAGGATTTGCATCACTCAAACGGAACTCAAACAAAGCCAAATAACCATCATCATCAGAGCATCATCCATCCAACCGGGGAATGAATGTTGTGTATACTAAACCGAAATTCTGCGATGAAGAATGAATAAGGGAGTCCGCTGATGGGCCAACAGCATAGTATCTATTATTTACCAGTTTCAATCCAAAACAGTTTTTTTTAATTAAAACTCGTGGCAGGAATGGCCGAACAAAAACAGAAATCAAATGGCAATGAAAAGGCTCAACAAAATTGAAATACAAAAAGAATAGTAAACATACAAAAAATTGTACTATATTTGTATAGGGAAAAGAGATTTTCCCGCACAACCGTTCAAACGGACGGACGGATGGACGGAAGAAAGAAAGCGCGAACAGGATTCAGCAAATGATTTCAAAAGTCCTTAATTGAAAACTCCACTTACACTGGGATTTCATTTGGGATTTTCATATGGAAGCGATATTTTTGCCAAATGACCATGGCCCGGGATGGTCATGTGGATTTTTTTTTCATAAAAACACACAACTGATTCGTCCAGATTGTTGCATGATGAGTATGGAAAAACTCAAATATCCATCGAACGGTTTTTAAGTTAATTAAATGTATATACCACTGCATATTGAATATTTGAATGTACAAACACGCGTACATATGTTTGAATGTAGGTTTTGTCTACCCTTTTTATTTTTGAGATTTTTAATATTTTTTTAATAACGAAAAAACATTCAATACTTTATAAAAAGCCTTCTTTTTGTTGCAACGGGATTACATCTTGATTCCTGGAAATTGGATCTGAAACTGATTGGTGGATCATATATGACATATAAAAGCTGGATTTGACTTTTCAGTTAGTTTGTGGCACTTTGATTTGTCAAACAAAGTCTTACTTGAAAATACGTTTTTGTTAGGCGACATTTCCTTGGAAGGGATTTTTTCATTTCAATAACGTATGTGTTTGAAGCAATCAGTTTTTCAAAGCAATTGTTGATTTTTTTTTATTTTTTTTTTATTATTATTTATTTATTCAGTAGCATTATTCAAGTATTTTTAATAAATTAATTTTTTTTCAGAGATTTAGGATAAATGCAATTCCTTTACAACTATAATTAATAATGTGTACAACGATATACGTACCTATATACATATATTTTTTTATATTAATAAATTTAAGGGGAAGCTACAAACAAAAACCCTCATACGAAACTTAAACCTAATATTGCAACACTCCCATATCAAACATCGTTTAATTAAATTCTTTACCATACCATAGATTATAGAGGGTTAGAAATTTGAATTTGTTTATTTTTTTTATTTTTTTAAATATGTGAAATTCGGACGAATTTTCATCAAAATCAAGGAAATTCGTCCGAATTTCACAAAATCATAATGATAGTGAAAAAAAAAAGTTTAAAAAATAAACAAATTCAAAAGAACTGAAAAAAAAAAACAAAACAAACTTTCATTAAAATTGAAAAAAAGTGTTTTGTAAGTTTGATTGATCGAAACAAAGAAACGGTTAATGGTATTGATGTGAAATTTTCACCAAAATCAAGGAAATCTTATGAGCTTTAATAATTAAGCCTCAGATTGGTTGTATCACTGAAAACCACAAAATAACGGTAGTTTTTATGAAAAAGTTGAAAAATGCGTATTTTGGACCTTTTTCTTATAGCGATAGAAATAGTTGAAAAAAACAATACTTTTTATTTTTTCAAAATGTTTTTGTGTAGAAAATTTAATAAATTTTTCAAATCTGCCTTTATTTTTTTTTATGTCAATATTTAGCAAAGTTATTAGGATCCAAAGTCAAAATTGTGTTTTTGCATGTAAATCCATTTTTTGATTAGAAAAAAAATTGTAGCGATTTGAACTAAACACTGAATTATAGCCAACAAAATTTTCAAATTGAATCTTAGATTGGTTGGATTGAAAAAAAAAATCCGCACATTTTATGACAAATCAAAGTTTATTTTTTTTTCGATTTTGAAATTGAGTGAACATTTTTTACGCTCAAGTGAAAACGACTAACGGTACTTTCTTAACTCAAAATAATTTGAAAAGAAAAACTGTGCACGACTCGGTCGTACGAACTTGCTCCTGTATTCCAAATTTTATGTTGATTTTTCAAATTAAAAAAAAAAATTAAAATTTGAAAATGTACCTCGTAAATACATTTAATTCCAAAAATTTAAATGCCAGACAAATTCAAACCTTATTCTTGATTTATTGATTTTTTTTTGAAAATCGTCGGAGCCGTTTTTTTTTTAATTAATTTTTTATATATAAAATTTTTCGAAAATATCTTAAAATTAATTTGAGTATGCAGTATTCAAGAATATGTAAATATACATTTTATAAGGAAGTTTCGAATTTTAATATTGATCCGTTTTTGAGATACACAATTTTGAAAAAAAAGTTTAAAAATATTTTTTAAAAATCCAAAAAAAATTTTGAAAATTTTTTGAATACAAAATATTTTTTGGGCAATATGTGCGTACTTTCAGAAAAAAAATTACGCTGATCAGACTTTTATTTTTCGAGAAAATCTAATAACAAAAAAACGGTTCTATGGGAGGTACCGTTTTCGAGCAATACAATTTTTTTTTTACATAAAATACATGAGTGTTTAAAAAAATTAGATTCGCGGAAGTTTAAAAAAAATCGTAGGAGCCGTTTTGGAGAAAATTAAAAGTTTTAGTTTTTTGCCATAAAAATCGTATGGTGGCTACCCTAAATTTTGATCTTAAAAAAAAAATGAAAAAACTGGGATATGAGTTTTTGCTCAAACCTCTAATTTTTAAGTTTGAAGTCAATCGGACCAGTGGTTAAGGCTGTAGGTGCCTGTAAACTTCCCGACAGACAGACGGACGGAATCGCCGGACCCACTTTCTTCGACTTCTCTATCATCGTAATGTCATATCTCATCATCATCTCAAATTTTTTTTTTTTACGAATTCAATACTTGCCATATATTCTATATGTCGCAAGTAAAAATGATAACCATTAAAAAACTTTTTATTTTACTTCAATCCGACTTTTTTCTACTGAGATACAGCCTTATAAAAAACCACTCAATTTTTTTAATTTTTCAAGTGTTCCTTTAATTGTTTTTTGACTAGTGTATTATCAGATAAGTTACAATTATGACAGAATTTTTCATTTAAGATATTAATTGAGGCGATCTAAATTGTCGTCGTCAACAATGGAATTGTCTTCGCGCCAATTGCTGGGGCAATCTACTATACGAAGTGAATGAAGTTTATCCTAGCTTTTCATTGCTATATCCATCCACCTAACTATACTTATGTCCCCACATCTCGAGGTAAGAGTCCCTCTACCCTTGACTTTTTCGTCATTAACATACCATACTACTCTATTAGGCCATTTACATATAAAAGGCTTTGTTCCGACCACCTTCCCGTAAATATTACTATAGTGTTCAGCAGAACACTTTTATTTACAACTAGCCGACCCTGCAAACTTCGTCTCGCCACCCTTCGATTAAAATAGGGAACTTCATATCTGAATTTTTTCAAGATATACAACTAACATTCTTCTTTCATTAAAGCATGAAATAAAATGCAAATTTCTTTGAAAAATTCAAAAACTTCTCTGTGTGGACTATTTCACAAAAATCAGAATTCCAAACAGCTTATCCACCTTATTTGCTGACTTTCCCATAAGATTTTCTCAAAAAATTATTTTTATACAATGAAAATTTTATAAAAATGCATTGAGGATTGAGCGGATTAAGAGTCCAAACCGGACATATATAAACAAACCAATGCACCTTAAATTCAAAGTTGAAGAGTTCCCAATCAAATAAGTTCCATTTTTCTATTTAGGAATCAATGCACTTTCTATTTGCCATTGGAAAACCCATTCCAAATTTCCATTTGAAAACCAATACACCTGCAATAATATGCAATTTTCCCTTTGAAAACCAAAGAGTTTTCCGAGTTTTTCATCAGAACTTTCTATTTTCCATTGGAAAACCCATTTTGAAATTTTCCAGTTTTCCATTTGAAAACTAATGCACCTGCAATAATATGCAATTTTCCTAATGAGTTTTCCGAGTTTTTCATCAAGAACTTTCTGTTTTTCCATTCGAAAACCCATTTTGAAACAAAAAATTCCAAGCAAAAAAAATCAAATTTCCGACCTTTGTTTGGTTCTTCCAGTTTTCCCACTCTTCCATGAGGTTTTTCCAATTTCTTTTTTCACAGAAATCATCACTGAATGCAACAGTATGAACCATGAAAATTTCACAAATATCTGTTAGGCCATTTCGGAGTCTATAAGAGACATACAAACAAACTAACAAACAAACAAACACACATCCATTTTTATATATATAGAGATAGAGATAGAGATAGAGATAGAGATAGAGATAGAGATATGTCTCAAAATATGTTACTATCCTGAAAGCTGGAAAACAGCATTGGTGTTGAGCCTTTAAATGAAAAGTCAAGTGTTCTGTTCGAGAGTTTATTAGCAAGTGAGTAACAAAAGGTATAAAGTAAGATATGTAGTAAAGTAAGAAAGAGAATTCATTGACTGGTCTAATAAATGACATTGAGTTGAGTTAGCATTAGCATGAGCGTTGACATAAAGAGATATACATAGGTTAATTCACAATAATCTTCAACAATTGGTTATACCAATTTGTAAACCTCGCAGACCCATCAGCCTACTAAGTTGCGTTAGTAAGTTATTTGAAAAAATTATACAAGAAAAACTCAATAATCACTTAACTGAATACAATATTTTGCCTGACTTTCAATTCGGATTTAGGCGCAACCACAACACAATTCAACAAATTGTAAGGATTAAAAAATTTTCCTCAAAAGAATCGACAGGTTTGATACTGTTAGACATTGCTAAAGCTTTTGACACAGTATGGCACAACGGATTGATACAGAAGCTTTATTCAATTTTTCGTTGCCAACAATTAAAATAATCCAAAGCAAATTTCTAGTTAAAGTTCAAAACGAAACATCCTCTGTCCAAAATATCGAATTTGGTGTACCTCAATGTTCAGTGCTAGGTCCCATCCTTTTTAATATCTTCGTGTCTGACCTACCTTGTCTTTATTTATTTATTCATTTCGTTAAATGCTAACGGTCAGGACTTATTTTAACTACATATTTATATAAAAAATATCTTAAAACTAATTATAATTATAAGTTTTAATTTTGTATGAAGAAATTGTTTTTAAAATAAAGTGATTTTATATTGTCATTTACAGAGTCTATTAAGTTAAAGTTTTAATTGAAAATATTTATTAAAAGATTTAAGGGACTATGTGTACCATAATTTTACCTACTATAAAAATTACGAAGTGGCAATTGTCTTCTTATGCAATAATTACTCACATTAAAGTTTAAGTGACAAAGAATTGATGACGCTGATATTGAGCCATTTACTACACCGACCATAAAGCAAAATTGTAAGTAAGCTCTGTGGCTGTGAATCCAAGTCTCATGTTAGCTTTATTAATAATGTAGTCAAAGTGGTTAGTATATGTAAGTTTAGAGTTCAACACTATTCCCAGGTCAGTAAAACTAGAGACATTACATAGAGGCGACGAATTAAGCGAATAGCTATATACAAAGACATTTTTCTTGCGTGAAAAAAACATTGTCTCACACTTGTCAATATTTAAAACCAAACTATTTATATTGCACCATTCCCTAAACCTATCTAGGTCTTCTTGTAGAAGATCACAGTCATGCATAGAACTATTTTTTCGAAATAATTTCACGTCATCGGCATAAATAAGTGACATGGAACTAACTAAGACAGAAGAAAGATCATTAATAAATAACACAAACAGCAATGGACCAAGATGACTCCCTTGTGGTTCACCAGAGTTGACTGTAAAACATTTAGAACGTTCATTTTTAAAAACAACACTATATAATCTATCACGAAGATAAGACGACAACCACAAGATGAAACACTCATTAAGACCAATAATTCTTAATTTCTTAAGAAGAGTTTTATGATAAAGTTTGTCAAAAGCTTTACTAAAATCAGTAAAAATGCAGACAACTTGTTCTTTATATTCAAAAGCGTCAGTACAAAATGTAGTAAACTGCAATAAGTTTGTTATCATGGATTTCTTTTTTACAAAGCCATGTTGGTTGTCACATAAAACAGATGTACAGTGAAACGAAAGTGTATCACAGATAATAGACTCAAACATTTTTGGAATGGCTGATAATTTAGCAATTGATCTATAATTGGAAACTATGTTTTTCTTTCCTTTCTTATGAAAAGGTATTAAATAGGAGTTTTTCCAAAGGGTAGGGAACACAGAACATTTTAGGGAATCGTTGAAAAGTAGGAAAGGAGGATAGGATAAAAATATTGCACACTTTTTAACATATAAGATGGTAAACCATCAGGACCGGGACTAAGACAGTAATCTAAGTTATCAATATATTTTAGGATAGTTTCCTCAGAAATTGAAAAATCTATTGAATTAAGGTGTGAGAATTCTGTTAGTCTAAAATTATTATTGTTTTCATTAGTAGATATATTACCAAATGCAATTTGAAAATAATCCGAAAACATGTTTGCGATTTCTTCAGAGGAATGGCTGGTGGAGTCCAAATTTTAGATGGATACCCATCAGATCTGCGTTTGCAGTTTACAAATTTCCAAAAATCACGAGGATTAGATTTAAGATTATTTTCAGTTTGTATTATGTAGTCAGAATAAAGAAGATTGGAGTAGTTAAGAAATTCATCTCTCTGTATGATATAATCATGTAAGGCCTCTTCAGTCCATGATCGATTCAACTTAGCCCATGACTTATTTCTTTTATTTTTCTAGAGTTTTTATATGTAGGTCAAACCATGGTGGAGCGTAATTCAAAAGTTTTCTTTTCGTTAAAGGAAATAATATTTTGTAAAAGTGCAAAACCATTTCATTGCAATTAACGTCCTGACGTAAAATATTCCAGTCAATCTACACTAATATATAAAGCTGAAGAGTTTGTTTGTTTGAACGCGGTAATCTCAGGAACTACTGGTTCGAATGGTATAATTCTTTTTGTGTTGGATGGTGCCTTAATCGACTTAGACATTAGGCTATTTAACATTAAGCTGTGACCAATAGCAGCGAAGAATCTGTGGAAAATATGGAAAAAACGGCAAAAAATATACATTTTTCTGCGTTTTAACGCGCTTATCTCAGGAACTGCTTTATGAAATTGAACAATTTTTTTAATGTTGAATGGTCCATTTATCAAGGAAGGCTTGAAGCTGTATAAAATTTAGCTGCGACCAATAGGAGCGAAGAATTTGTGTAAAATGTGGAAAAAACGGCAAACAAGACAATACAATACAATATAAAGTTCGTTTGAACGCGGTAATCTCAGGAACTACTATTTCGAATTATAAAATTCTTTTTGTGTTGGATAGTCCATTAATCGAGAAAGGCTTTATTCTACTTAAAATTAAGCTGCGACCAATAGCAGCGAAGAATCTGTGGAAATGTGAGAACTGAGATTTTTTTCTGAGATCTCTGAGATGAAATTATTTTGGATTCGATTTCTCACTCAGCTATTTGACGTGGCTGACATATGTGCAGCAACAATTAGTAAGGTAACCATTAAATCTCAATGATAACTGAGAATTATGTTCCACCAAATGTTTTTGCCTCAGTCAAGGTGACATTGAGATCTCAGTGAGATGTTGTTAGGTGAAACTGGCCTAATAACTGCTCAAACTAGAATTTTGAGAGTTCAATTGATTTGTGAATGTGATTGATTGCACTATTTGTGCAGATTATTGTGTTTAAACAATATCATTTTATGTACTTCCTAACTAAAAAATATACTCAGTTTAAAAAAAAAAAAAAACAAATTTACTTAACGAAAAAAACGATGCAGAAGCAAGAGAGATATTAGAATTAGGGAGAGTCCACCCAAGGGAATGCTTTAAGTATGAACAACTGAAAGGAATCATAAAAAATGCTCAAATTTTTCAAGTTCAAGAGAATTACGACCTAGGGAGAGTTGACTGCAATGCAATTTTACAATAACTTCCGAACAAAATTCCCACGCGCGCATGATGCACAAGTCGAGACGATACTCTGGCCGGTGGACGAGGGAGAGGCGGACGAAGTCGCGGGCAACTGCTTGTATCAGATAAAAGTCTATAAAGTTCATTAAATTTACATTTTTTTAAATTGAATTCATGCTTATTCTTACAATGACTTGAAACGTTAAGGGTGTTTAAACTTAGTGAAATTGAGAGTGCAGGATGGTGTTTGTCTTCTTCCACAATTCTAGTATCGCATGCTTCGGTTAACATTGATTGGTCCGAGCCAATCACAACAAATTCAACGCAACTTTACTCACGATTTCTAATTCCCCACTTTTTGAGTCTGTCTCCGTTAAAATAACTAACTCCTCTCGCTCCTTTTACTTTGTATGCTGCTACATACGCCCGTCACAGCCTATCCACGCATATGTCTCTCTTGTTGACTTCATCGACTCTCTAATCGAAGCTACCACCCCTAATGATGAAATTTTTGTCTTAGGCGATTTCAATCTACCTGATTTGGTTTGGTGCCCGTCCGATGATGAACTCTCCTTCAGCCCTCATAACATTCTATCTGAAAAAGAGGCTATTCTGGTTGACAGGCTATCTGCATCTGGACTTTTCCAAATCAGCGCAGTTTGCAATAACTTGGCCAGACAGCTAGATCTTATTTTTTCATCTGACCCTTGTAACTCCTTTGTCAAACCAAGTCAACATCTCTTATCGACACTAGATGGCTACCACCCTCCTTTAGAACTCATTTTCTCCTACTCTAACAACATGCCCATGAATGATTGTGAAGAATCATTCACTTTTAACTTCCGCAATTGTGATTTTGAGTCGCTAAATACACTCTTAAATGAAATTAATTTTAATCAATTTTTAAGCCCAACCACTCCCGTAGACATAGCAATTTCCTTCTTCTACACTTCAATTTTCAATTGTATCATGCACTGTTGTCCTATCACTAGAAAGAAAAACTGTTCATATTCTCCTCCTTGGTACTCCAAGGAACTTCGCTCACTCCGTAACCGGAGAAACAAACTCTGGAATACCTACTTGAAATCAATGAGACCACTTGATTTTTCACAATACCAACAAGCTTCTTCCGAATTTTCTGTAATTTGCGAATCATCATATCAGGAATATCTGAGAAGAATGCAATCGTCCTTAACTTCAGATCCCAAACGGTTTTATCAATTCATTAATGCTAAAAAGAAATCTGACAACTTCCCTCCCTCTCTCAAATTTGATAACATTTCTTCCGATGATCCCAAAATGATAGCCAATCTTTTTGCAAATTTTTTTTGCCAGTCCTATAAAGAATACAATGAAGCTCCAGACTCTGAATTTTTTAAATACCTACCAAATTTTTCGGACTCCTCGCTCCC
This sequence comes from Sphaerophoria taeniata, assembly GCA_943590905.1. Taxonomy (NCBI): domain Eukaryota; kingdom Metazoa; phylum Arthropoda; class Insecta; order Diptera; family Syrphidae; genus Sphaerophoria; species Sphaerophoria taeniata. The sequence goes on along the minus strand of OX016540.1, from coordinate 45,426,991 downwards.
ATCCCTCAACATATGCGATTCCTCAGTTATTGATAAGATGAACTCACTCAAGGATGATTTTTCTCCTGGTCCCGACGGAATTCCCGCCATACTTCTAAAAAAATGTGTCTCTCACCTCTATGGCCCTCTAGCATCTCTTTTTCGTCTATCTCTTTCTCAAGCTATTTTTCCTTCCGCTTGGAAAGACTCCTACATCTTCCCCATCCACAAAAAAGGTTGTAAGAACGATATTTCTAACTATCGCCCAATAGCCAAGCTTTCTGCCATCCCTAAACTTTTCGAATCCATAATCTATGACTCGATTTTCTTTCATGTTAAATCTATGATTAGTCCCCATCAGCACGGTTTCATCAAAGGAAGGTCCACTACAACGAATTTAACCCAATTTGTGTCTGAGTCCCTTAATGATATGGAAAAAGGTTACGAGGTCGATGTAATAACCACCGACTTCAGCAAAGCATTTGATAAAATTAATCACCAAATAGTGTACTTTAAGCTTGGTACCTTTGGTTTTCCTCCTTCGTTCATCCAATGGGTTAAATCATACTTGGAGGACCGGTTATATCAAGTCCTGTTCAGAAACCATTTATCCAATCCTTTCGTTGCTTCTTCAGGTGTCCCTCAAGGTAGTCACCTTGGCCCTCTTCTTTTCGTCATTGCCATAAATGATGTTGTGAACATTATTACTCACTCAACTGTCCTTATCTACGCCGATGACATAAAGATCATTAAAAAAATTACTTCCGAATCCGACTTCTCGCTGCTTCAAAGTGATCTGAATGTCTTCATTACTTGGTGCAACAAAAATTTTCTCGAACTTAACGTCAACAAATGCCAATCCATGACCTTCTCCCGCAAACGGTCCCCGTCTTTGCAGCGTTCTTATCATTTTTCCAACGTACCTATACCAATTGTCACCTTCATTCGTGATCTGGGTATAATTTGTGATAAAGAGCTAAACTTCAGATTTCACTACGAGTCAATAATTTCAAAGGCGAATTCAGCTCTAGGTTTTATTAAAAGGTGGTCAAAAGAATTTAATGACCCTTATGTGACAAAGGCTTTGTTCACAACATTTGTAAGACCTATTCTAGAATACGGCAGCATAGTATGGTCTCCTTACCATAAAACCCATTCCCTACGAATTGAGGCTGTTCAAAAAAGGTTCCTTCGGTTCTCGTTACGCAACCTCCCCTGGAACAATCATCTCATCTTACCTCCTAACGAACACCGTCTGCATATTATCCAACTCACGTCTTTGGAAAAACGCCGAGAAATTGCGGAGATTATTTTTATCCATCAATTAGCTACAGGAGCTATTGACAGCCAATCCCTTCTCAATATGCTCTCATTTAACACCAATCCGCGCAATCTGAGAACTGTCCCCCTCTTTCAGCTTTCTACTCACAGGACCAATTACGCCCATTTCAATCCCGTAAACAGAATGCTGCGGTCAGCTAATAATATACAACACGTTTTTGACTTCCACACCTCCTCTTCATCCCTACGTACCACCCTATACCGACTTTCCGATTTGTCGTAATTTTAAGTTACACTCCATACCTTGTCCCTTTAATTTTTAAGCCGTAAATGTTCTTTTTGGTTCTTGTTCATTAAAGAACTTTGTGGGGGCCTCTGGCCCCACATGAATGATTAATTGCAAAATTAATAACAAGAAAAAAAATTGTTTAAGGTTAGTTGTTTAAGACTAGTTGTTAAGTCAAGCTTGTATTAAGCTAATAAATAAATAAATAAATAAATAAATAAATAAATAAATAAATAAATAAATAAATAAATAAATAAATAAATAAGTAGTATCGTCCGAGCATTGCAGATATCTGGGCATTATGATTGATAAAAAATTAAAGTTTCATAAACATACATATATCTACAACTATTGATAAAATAAATATGTACTTAAGAATTCTATATCCTATGATTTGAAGGAACTCTAAGCTCAGTAGAGAAAACAAACTTATTATGTTTAAAACAATCTTTTAAGCAATACTCTTGTATGGTGCCCCTGTTTCGTACGACTGTGCCAAAACACATAAATTAAAACTTCAAAGATGTCAAAATAAAATACCTGAGATTATACTTGATCTACCACGTTACTACTCAAAACAGAGACTACATGATTTGGCCAATATCAACTTTTTAGGCACTCTCATTGTTGAATTATATAAATTTACAACAGAGGTGGCCATGGTTCAGAGGATAGAGTAGTCCAGCTATACTCAACCTGCGGCCCGTGAGCTTATAAAAGTTGACCCGCGGCGTGGTTTAATAAATTCTTAAAATATCGAGTGACTGCATAAAAACATGTTTAACGTTTCAAAATGGAAGCAACACTAGAACGTACAGCAGTGGAAAAGTGGACATCGTGTGTCTTCAAAAAATTATTCTAGATGTCACTCCTTTCTAAGCCAGGAAAGGCTTGCACAACTAAATGAAAAACAGATGTCGCTGAGTATTCCTTACTTTTCTTGCCATTGCGAAATTGAATTGGAATCATTATATTCAAATTTTGAATGGACATATTTTCAATAAAAACCGACTACTGCACTCATACTGTGGACCTCAGTGCGGATTTTAAAGTTATCATTCCATTCCGAAAAGAGTGGGATGATGACTTAGTGACGAGAGGCTTCGACACAACTATTTTCACTGACGGCTCAAGGATGGAGTGTGGGGTTGTGCAGGAGTTTGCTCTGAGTCTTTAAATGTTTCCAGGTCTTTTCGGCTTCCTGACTTTGCTAGTGTCTTTCAGTCTGAACTACTCGCGATTAAGGAAGCATGCAAATTACTAAAACTAGATCCAAATCAAAACCGCAATACAGCCATCTTTTCGGACAGTCAGGCGGCTATTCAAGTGATTGGCTCGTCCACATCATCCTCCAAATTAGTTCAACAATGCCGAAGTGAGCTAGCGGGAATGAACATTGGACTCAGGGTCAATCTTGCCTGGATTCCGAGTCATAGTGGCTTTGAGGGCAATGAACGGGCTGACGAGCTGGCAAGGCAAGGATCAGCCCTTAATAGCTCACTCGCGGAAAGAGTCAACATTCCTATTGGTGCTATGAAGGGAAAGATCTTTTCTATTTTTCTCGCTGAATCAAACCACAGGTGGAGAAGCCTAACCAACTGTATCATATCTAGAAGGATATGGCCCACCTACAATAAATCCCGCACTAATAACCTTATTTGCAGACCCAGGCAAGACATAGCAAGGGTCGTTGCAACATGCACCGGACACTGGCCTGTTGGGGAACACGCATCTAAGCTGGGCATTCCCCACAATACTTTCTGTCGTAGTTGTGGGGGCCAAATCATTGGCAAAGTCCTTTTCTTCAATTACCTTAATGAGCTTTCTGAACTAAAGATCAAAGATTTGATCTATTTTCTAAACTCAACAAAGTGGATTTGAGGCGTATTTTAAACTTATTGTTTCAATTCCTCTTCGAACTTGAGATCGCCAGCTAGCGAACTCAAAACAAAAACTCAGAATTTTATATGATCCCTCTTTTAATTTTATAGATCAAACGAGTTTTTATGGTATCAAAACGGCGCAACCCAGCACTAATTGGGTCACCGAGCTAGACTGACTGCACATTAAAATGAGTAAATATTATTATTTACGATAAAACAAAATTTCTTGTGGCCCGGGGTAGCGTTACAAGCCAAAAAATGGTTAGTGAATCTTCAATGCAGGCAATCACCTTTCCTATCACTCGAAGCCAACAAGAACAATGCAAAGAGTTCAGACAGTTTGGCACTGATTGGACTATTTGTCTTCTTTTACATAAATATCGATATCGGCTACTACTTATGAGGTAATTAAAAGGATCGCACTACTCTGAACTCGGGATTCTCTACCTTAACAGTTTGTTCGTCTTCTTTTATTCACTTGCGATGCGAATCTGAAAAGCCAGTGCACCCACCCTCTGAATGTATAAGGATCTACGAACTGCTAGCGCCCGGGGCGTAATGGTATGTGCGTTGGCCTGCTACGCACAATGCATGTGTTCGAATCCTGCTCGTGCCCATAACGTTTTTATTTCATCACGTGTACTGCCTCTTGCGAAGAACTGACAAAATTCCCAAGAGTATCAATCAGTCATGAAAAAAAGTGCTTCTTCACTATACCGTTCGAAATCGGCGTTAAATTGTAGGTCCCCTAAATACTTCACACGCACTCAGAGAATTGTTGATGAGTGTAAGGTCTTGGCTCTTCATGAACTGTCGCGCCATTCTATTTATTTATTTATCTACGAACTCGTTGTAGGCTGATCAGCTCTGACACTATAGAGCGATCGTTCGTTCCATTGTCTTTGCTGAGGTCAATCTTGATTGAATCGTTGTTTCCAAGTATGTTGTCAGGTTCGTGGTTTGAACTTTACCAGCCTAGGGTTCAACCCTACTTGTAAGGGACTTACCCCATCTTATAAGGCTTATAATCAGCATCCTTTTCCAACAGCTGTCTCGTGACCGGAAGCGCCAAGAAAGAGAAGGTATTGATTCTATTCGGCTGACCCCCAAATTTACTGTTGTCTGGTCTCTTTACCAATAAGTCTAGTTACATTCTATGAAGAGTAAGTTTTTCCAATTTTTTTGTATATTCTGATCTTGAGCTCTTTTGAAACTACAAATGGCGCATTCCTTTTTTTTGGTTGAGAAAATCTTAGCAAATTGTTAAACTCAAACGTAGATTTATTTTCTTTAAATAACAAGTATACGCCACAGTGAACGTCGATATTTTAAACTCTCATATATTCTCGATATTGAAACTTTATAGGAGGCATCATAATTTTTTAAGTTCTTTAGCATAACAGAAATTGCACTCCTCCACATACTTTCTTAAAAATTTGCAATTTAAGCGAAAAAAGTGTGTTTGTGGTGAATTGCGCATTTATGCCGCATATTCTGACTTGGACCCAAACTTTAACCAAAACATCAAAAGATTGTAAATATATTTTAAGCAACTCCTGTAATCCATAAATTGTAGCACTCTGTCACAAAGTGCTTTGGGATTTTCGAGGATAACAAATTTTATGCACAAAATTGTATCCCAAAAAGAAAAAAACACAAAGATTCGTTGACATAACAAAGTAACAAAATAAGAAGACCCAGCAAATGACAAAAAAAGGAAGCAAATTAAATACTGCAAGTAACGATGGGAAGACACTCGTACCGTGCTGGAAGAAGCCGGATGTTTAACTGTGTGTAATCTGCTGCTGCTGCGGATAATAGTAAATTGCCTTATTTAACTGGATTACACACTGCAGAGCTATTATGCAAAATACTATCATAAAGTTGATATTTCACCCAAAAGAGCGACACATATAGACACAAGCAAACACAACAAACGGAGATTACCTACAAAAGATGTACAGAAAAAAATTACGGCCATGGGTTTGTTGCTTTAGTTTTCAATTCGAAGGATGTTACCATTGCAACTTGAGTGGTCCATGTGCTCCATCTCTCTGGTGGAAAAACTTACTTATGTTTCCATTGACTCAATTCTCGTAAATAAGGAAGTTCTGAGATTTTGTTGTTGTTGCTGTTGTGTCTTTTTTGTTGTAATACGAAGTACAGAGAGTCTGTGGACAAACTGGTGGCACCCAAATGTGCGGCTTAATTTTTTTTCGCATCAGCGGGATAAACCCTCGCTTTTGTTCTCGAAGAGTCTATCTATTTTATGTGATTGTATGCGACATCACATATCGCCAGGCTGTGTCATAGCACAGCAATTGAAGCTAGCTACTGCAGCGACTTTTCTGTAGCATCCGGCCAGAGGATCAGGATCAGAGTCAGAGAAGCATAAGTGTGATGGCTGATGGTATGGCAACGTAGTGTTTGTTTTATGTTGGAAACATATTCAAGGTTAATGTGAATTTTGGACAGGCTAAGTTGTGTGTATGGTGGCTTAATGCCACAAAGTGTTAGCCCATCGGCGTCATTGTATGTATCGTTACACATACAAAAAAAGACTTTAGGGTCATAACGATAACTTTCGAGAAATGTACATACGTACATGTAGGTTAACATGGATATGACAATAAGTTGCAGAAATGCGAAAACCGTTTTTTTTTATCAGCAACTTGTGTGTAGTGTAGGTTGGACTTTTTTTAATTTCATGGATGTTGGTTGTGTTGTCAGATTGTGTTTCCGCATCGGTTGTGGTTAACTTTGGACACTGACTGTGCATACAAACATTTTTTTTTATTTTTTGCTTTATTTTTTAGGGATAAAGTTAATCTTGAGCTGGAGAAAGTTGTTGCAGGTTACATTTTTATGAGATAAGGAAATTTAAAAGCTAGCCTTATCATAAAAAAAAAGCACGCCGGGTAACTTGTGTAACAGTGTCCTTATATTTTTATTTGACGTTTGTACCTTTCATATTTGGTCATAAATGCCATATTAGAGATTAAAAGTACCCTTAGAATGTGTTTTTTATGGGGTGTAGCTCACGATCACGGACAAAGTGGACGATATTGATCGTCTAAGGTGATTCAATCGTTTGGTGGCGCTACAGTCCAGTGTGGACTTGGGCCTCAATCAACAGTCTCCGCCAGCCACCTCGGTCCCTAGCTAGATGCCTCCAGTTTTGCACTCCAAGTTAATTGAGGTCCTCTTCCACTTGTGTGCGACACCTGAGTCGCGGTGTTCGTCTCCTTCTGCGTCCCTCGGGAATAGTGTCGAAGGCTTTCCGGGCCGGAGCATTGGTGTCTATGCGCTCTAAATGACCGAGCCATCTGAGCCTCTGGACCTTGACCCTTCTGGCTAGGTCCGTGTCTTTGTACTACCCGTAAAGTTCGCTGTTGAATCTTCTTTTCCATTCCCCATCAATGCACACGGGGCCATAGATAACCCGAAGAAATTTCCTCTAGAAACAGCCTAGAGCATATTCATCATATTTTGTCAGCGTCCATGCTTCTGCACCATACAGCAGGACTAGGATGGTGAGGGTGCTGCAAAGTTTTACCTTAGTTGATCGAGAGAGGGCTTTTCCACTCAATTGCTTTCTTAGCCCATGTTAATAGCGTAATAATAGTGGAGCCTAGGTAGACAAACTCCTCTACGACCTCGAAGTTGTATGCGTTGATTGTGACGTTCTGTCCGAGCCGTCGGTGTTGGGTATCCTTTCTCGAAAACAGCATATACTTCGTTTTTGTTTTCGTTTTTGGGCATTTAGCGCACACAAATCGTCCAAAAAAATCCTTTTTAATTTCCGTAAAAAAAAAGGTGAAGCTAGACCAACTTTTTCAACAACGTTGCGCACTACTTCTCTGAAAACGCACTGTTCGACTTTGTAAATTAGTGCAATATTCTTCAACATTGTTTACGCGAAAACCAACTAACCTTTCCCCTTTGAGTATGTAGCATCCCAGAGATGGGAAGTGTACTCAAGCGCTTGGACGGATATAGATAGTAGCCAGATTAGATTGGGGAAAGAAATTTCTTGCATCGTCTCAAGAGATCATAATTTATAAAAATGAGAAAGAGGATCGGAGACAATACGGAGCCCTGCGGTACACCAGTGTTTATGTTGTGGGCTTTAGACTTGAATGCGTCCAATAGAACTTGTATAGAACGATTCGAAAGAAAGTTTCTAGTCCAACGAAGTAGGGATTCGTCGATACCGTGCTTTCGCATTTCCGATAAAGGAGCAAGATGTCAGACATTATCAAATGACTTTGAAATATCAATTGCAACATTTTTACTTTCATCGAAACGATCATATCACCAGTGGATCTGCTGCTGCGAAAGCCGTAGTACATGCCGGTTGTCAGGAAAGCTAAGTCTTGTAATGGAAAGTTATATGCTAGCTATTTTCAATTAAAAACAAACATGTGGCCACCAGCATAATCACCAATAGCCGACACAATCTTGCACTCATTCACACACAATTTCACTATTCCCAAGAATACAATTCACACTCAGTCATCCCACCAAAAAGCATAAGGCCACCTGCACAAAGCTACCACAAACACAGTCCATCGTGGTGAAAGTAATCAACGAACAACATTCCGCCACCGTAGTTCACTTATACTTACAAAACCAGTCCACCACCGTGGTAAAAATATTCACCAACCTACCAAAAGAAGGTAATTCGTTTAGTGTGGTAAACAACTTCGGGCAAAATTATATTTGCGTGTCAGTCGGTGTCTGGAGTAGAGCAGGTTGTCTCCCGGAGTTAATTGGTTTAATAAATATTATTTTATTGGAATTTCCCCCCACCAGTGGTAAGGGGTTTCAATCATATTGTTATATTCCAGCAGCCGAACGGAGCTGAATTATTGTTATTTCCCTGGGACTTCCCCCCACCAATGGTAAGGGGTTTCAAGGGTATAAGCGGTTTTCGTGCCACCAGGAGCCGTACTAGGACCTGCTGATCCACCAGTGCTTATGCCGGCTGTTTTGCGTGCCACCAGGGTTTGTACTATTACCTGTTTGTTTCACTAGTTTTACCAAATTCTTTTTACAAATTACGCTTATATAGTATATTCCCAGAGTTATACCTGACAGCCGACCCGAAGAGTATCCCACGATATCCCAGAAGTGTAAGCCCGCCGAACAAGCTTAACTCTATAGCTTTAGAGTTGAAAACACTGAAGGTCACTATAAGATTTAAAAAAAGAATTATGATACTTAGTTTATGTTAGATCATTTAAGAGACTTTTATACCCAATTTCATAAACAAACACTAAAAGTACTTTTAGCAAAAATCTTTTTAAATTTTATCAGACCCTTAAAACTTTTGAGTTTCACCAACTTGAAAAAGGAAATTTCAGGGAAATTTTTGTCAAAATTGACATCCTCCTGAAAATTATGTGAGAAAAAATGAGAAAGCGTTATATTTACTTTTTAAAATATTCAATGGCCTTGTTCACACGTGAAGAAAATCGAAAATTTTCTTTGATTAGTGATGGCAAGCGGGGTGGCTTGCAGAAGACGTAAGGGGAAGGAAAAAATCAAAAAAATTAAAAAGATTGAGTGTAGAAATTTGACGTTTTTCTTTGTGTTCTTCTCTTAACCCCTTTTTTTTCTTTCTTTCTCTTCAAAACTTAATGAAAATACAGATACAAACACAAAATTTTGTTTTCCGACACCTAAAAGAAAATAAAGAACATAAAGGAATAAGCAAAATCTACAGAAGAAAAATACTCACGTATGAACACAATCGTTCTTCACATGTGAACAAGGCCAATGATACTTTTAAAATTTAACGAGTCAAAAATTGCCATTTAGTTTTAAAAAGTGACTAAACGCTTGGCGAAACCAAAAAATCTCATTTTACGGTTTAAAAGCCTGTTTAGTGTTTAAAAGTTGTTCATGAAATCGGTCATTATTGTTTAAAAATAAAAATAGTAAGGAAATTGTAGACCTTCTTACTGAAGTTTAATGTTTTTCTTCAGACGGAACCTTGGCGATCCGACGAGCATAACCTCGGCTGGAAAGCATAAAGCACATCACAGTCTGATAAAATGTGAAGGTCTCAACCACACGACTCTTATGTAGAGCGAATGGACAACAATCCGGTTGGTAGGGTCTTCAAATCTAACCCTGAACAACATCAAAGTAGAGGAACATCGTTAATGAGTTGGTTTACACAGAAGGTAGTGGACTTTAACTTACCTTGGGTGTGAAACTTGATGTCCGTATTATGACTAGAGAAGCTTATTGGGTTCTGGTCTTATCTAGACTTCAAGCGACCAAAGGAAGCGTAGTACTTTTGTAAAGCCATGAGTTGACATCGATTTGAGTTACACCGATATTAGTTGCAGGGCTCTTTGAAGAAAAAGGTGCAGAAGAAACTTGATTTAAGACCTCATTTGTTGTATCATTAAAAACGATAGAATATTCAATTTAAAAGTAAAATAAAAAATACCGAAAATTCCACTCTGATTAATGATTTTCAAATCTTCGGCAAGTTAATGAAGAGATGAAATTGTTTTTACACAAAATATGTTAGGTAAAAAAGGTTAAGACCCTACCACGACATTTAATTTAAATTTTATTTCATCCCAAAACGCCAGAAGCAAGATTCTAGACACAAAAAAATGTCTGCCCTTACTCCACATGATACCAAAACCTGCTGCATGTCTTGTATATGACATGATAGTCCTATCCGAATAATGCTTCTTAGCTCATCCCTAACCACGTCATAAATTCAATTTAATGTCACCGAAATTGACCCATATATTCCTTGCTCAAAATCCATTGTTGTGTCGTCCATGTCCCAGATATACATTTATAGGTAAGCAAAGTTACCAACCCATAAAACAAGACAACAAGAGGATCAACATTCACAAATCCCAGGTATCCGCTACTACAACCAGCCTTATTGCAGCGTTCTACATCCCCATATCTTAGAAGCTTCTCGTTGCTCATATATAAATCGCCCTACTGTCCCTTGGAAAAGCGAACGCTTTAAAATTATTGACAAAGGACGCCTAACGAACCAGTAAACAATCTGTTGGATATACATATTTTTTATTCTTTTAAAAAGATGACAAGTTTTTTTTACTGAGGGGGATACTCATGTCAAGCAACATACCAGGCAATTTCAGGATTGCACAGAAAACCAAGGAGAATATAGAAGCTTATAGCTGAGGACACAAAGCTGGGAAGCTTTATCTATGCCACCAGTACGTCTACACCACCCACACGCTTCTATGTTGCTGATATGCTGCTCCTCGGTCCTCAATAAGCCAGAGTCGATCGTAAATACGGATAGGGATACAAGTTAGAGTAACCAACATTAAGGTACTCTCGTACAGAAGCGAAGGCTCCAACATCCAGATACAAAGTGTACGATTTTAGTATATCATTCATGTAAGGCTCTAATATGCTTGTGACATTATTTAGGGAGAGTGCCAGGTGAGGGTGTTTACGACAAGAGACGGCTGCTTTTTCTCTGGCTCTGGCTGGTGAAACAAGGCCGACCAGAGATAACACAAGGAATATTGGATAAATTTGGCCAGATTTGACCAAAGTCGTCAGTTATACACGTACATAGACTAGAGATGCTCGCATTGAACACTGAGTGGGATTTATGGCAATCGATGGAAGTCCTAAACCAAACCTCTACCAACCTACAAACTAAACTATAATGGGCTCCCCTCAAACTTTATCAATGGTCGGTTGTTGGAAGGACATCTAGCATCTTCCACCAACCGGCAACCACCACAATGAAGGTAAGTGTAAATGTCAGTTCGAAACAGAGAGACGATAAAATTATTCCTAAAATGAAATCGATAGATGTTATTGAACAAGGTCACACACATTTATTTCATATTTAGTGCGGTTATACTAGTGTATATGTTTTGGGTACCCTACACACGTCTAAAAATGTATTTATTTATAGTTAAGGGTAAGGTCCTACCTCTCATTCGCTTCGATCATAAACTTATATATCGGGCAAATAAATCAAACCGAGATTAGGTGGTTACTCTGGTGTACAGTGATAGCCAAAATGGGTTGATTCGATTTGTTCTTTGGAAAAAAAGATAAATCGGACGCTTTGTCGAAAGACGATATCAGGATATTTGTAACAAAAGAGGAAATTTTAATAAATCAAATCATTTGGGAGAGGTTATTTTTTGATGGATTTTGAATTTAGGAATAAAGTGTCGTTTTATTTGATTTGGTTATTATTTTTGTTTCTTTTATGGACACCCTGGAAGCGATATTGTCTTATTTGAATGTTTTTTGGAGGTTATGTATATTTCATTGACATTTGGAGGGTTTTATTTTAAAGATTAGTAGTTTTAAAGTTTATTGTTTAGTGACACTTTGTTTTCATTGTTTGCTTTAAGTTAAAGAGCTCAATTAATGCCTTCTTCATAACAGTCATTTATAATGAACTGTAATGTTCTTACTTTATATATGTGCGAGTCAGTAAAGCAACGTTTCTATGGGCAGCTAGTTTTGGGTAATCCATCTGTCATAAATATCCCAAGGAAATTTATAGAAACAGAAGCTGATCATGATTCATACCGGACATACGCATCCGATGCATCAACAAAAACCATCAGATCACAGATCAGAGAAAGGAGATCCGAAACTGATTGACGTTTTACCCCCTAGACACAGACAATTTTATTTCTTTTTCCATTTCAATTCGTAAAGATACATGAATAAATGTGTTTAGATCAGTGAGGAGACAAAACAATAACATTCGCGGTTTTAAGAAAAGCCAATACAATCTCTAAATTCCCGGTTTCCTGTTGGAAGGCAAAAGTCAATTTGAAATCTCTCTTTTCTGATCTGTGGTGTCGGTTTCCGATTTATTTCACTGATTGCTGTGGGGTCGTCTATCATGTCTTAAATTAAAATTGAAATTAATCAAAGGTAGTGAGAAATATCATAATTTTTTATTCGGTTGAAAGGCCCATTTCGAAGTTTCAAATTTTACATGACTAGCGCTTGAATCAGGATTAATTTGACCAACAACACTAGGCCCGTTCTTTTACTTATTCGGAAGTTTTGCGAAAACTGTCAAATTTCGAGGAGTGGGGATGAAATTTTATGATTCTCCTAAAAAGGAAAATAACACTCGACAGCAAAAATCTCGCAATCACTTATAGCACAGATAATAAATTTATACAGATGTCTCACCCCTGCAGGAAAAAATGAAACATTTTTTTCCTTTAACAGACAAGCCTTAACAGACAGGGAGCTTTTAAAAATAAAGCTGAGAAAGCTCTTTTTGCCTTGCGTATTTTTTTTCTCTTTTTAGAAACTTTTTCCTCTTCTCTTTTGTCATTTTGTTTACCAATGAATACAAAAACAAAGTTTGATACATTGCAAAAAAATGTAAACAACCCTATTTTTTACAATGAACAATGAAGTATATGGGAGTTGGTGTAGGTTATGTATCTTGTTTTTTGTGCGGGTTTTGGTGCGTAAAAGAAGAAAGGGGTGATAATGATGGATCTTTTTTTGTTTATTTTTTTGTGAATGTTAGATTGCTGGGTGTCCGGTAGGAGAATAGAAAATGTTGCTTGTGTATTGATATGTGAGATTTGTGTGGGCAAGTAGAGCAAGTGAATGTGCAGATGAATTGGTTTCTGTGTTTTCTATTTTTTCTTTGGCATTTGATTTGATTGTATTTCGCGCCTCTTTCAGGAATTCAAGGAATTTTTCAGATCGGAATTTCAGTTGTAAAGTGAATTCATTAAGATCAAGAGCTAGTTAAATATTAAATCTGTGATTTGTGGTTTATGTTTTAATCGTGATTAGTGAGTGCTTAAGAAAGTTAAAAGTTTTTTTCAAAACTAACTATAAAACAACTGAAGGAAACAAGTGGTATAAGATTGTGGGCGCTGAGCATCCTTTTTATTTAATTACTTAAATTTTTGTATTAAATTTTTTTTATACATACTTACATTTCATCCTACCTATTTATAATTGGAGTTTTTTTTATTAATTGAATTGTTTTATAATTAATTTCCTTATTTTCACGTTTTCATATATTTTTGTTTCCAATTTAATTTATTACATTTAATATATGTATGTATACGTTTATATTACTAATTACTTTTTAACTTTACACTTATTTATTTATTAAAAATAATTTATATGTACATTTATCTACAAAATCTAGTATTTTGACTGATTATTGTATAATTCCTCCTATTGCTTACTACTGCTTATTTATCTATACTCAAAAACAAAAATTGTCATACAAAATATATTATTATTAAAAAAATATATATCAAGAAAACGTTAAAATGGCATCTTGGAAAAGAACAAATTGTTCAATTATTCATTGTGAAGCAACAAAAACTCAACGTTCAGATATTAAATTATTTGATTTTCCAAAAAAAGATACTACAAAGTATACGCAATGGTTAGCGTTAGTAGGAGAGTCAAAAGAACACGTAGAAAGCCTTAAACGACCCTATATATGTAGCAAACACTTTGAGAAAGCATTAATCGGAAAAAAATATTTAAGACAGAATGCATATCCCTCACTCTATTTGACGAGATCTGAAGAGGAGTGTTTTTCAGATAGTGAATCAGTTAATTTTGATCCGAGCAAAGCCAAAATAACTTATGAAAAACGGAATGAAGCCGATATGAGTTATAATGAAATTGATGCTGAAGAATTGAATCGTGCCTCAAAAAGATTATCAGCAAAAAAATCAAACGAAGAAATAGAATTCACCTGTACAAACTGTGAAGCTCATTTAAAAAGGCAATTATATTACATAAAAAGGATTGAAAAGCTAAAGAAAGAAAATCGTGTCTTGAAAATAAAAATACAGACAAATCGAAAATCCAAAATAAATATGATACAGAAAATTAGTCGACTTAATAAGACTAAAAAAAAGCTTCGGTCTGATGAAAAGAATTCTCTCGAAAGAGAAATCGATTTAATGGAAGGTATAAATCAAAACACCAAGACTTTTGCGAAACTTATTTTATCGCAAACCTTAAAAGAATATACCAATGATGAAAAGTGGATTACACAGTGCATTTTTTTCCGTTCATCCTGCGGTTACAACTTTCTTAGAGATCAACTTGGATTACACTTGCCCAATCCATCTTCCTTACATAGATGGATAAATATAAAAAGTCTTTCTCCTGGGGCAAATATTAAAGTTTTAGAAGAAATAAGGAACGTTACATCAAATTTATCAGAAAAAGATAGGGAGGTTAGCCTTATTTTTGACGAAATGAGCTTGCAAACTAATCTGAATTACAATAAATTCAAAGACGAAATTGAAGGTTATGTTGACTATGGTAAGAACCGAAGGTCACGTATTTTGGCTAAATCTGCCTGCGTATTCATGATTCGCAGTGTCTGTGGCAATTTTCAACAGTTCTTATATCATGTTGTCTGCCCAAGCAATATTCCCATGAAGGAACTTGAGATAGAAATATATAATTGTCTTGACATATGCACAGGCCTAAATCTAAATGTAAGAGCTATATGCTGCGATCAGGGCCCTACAAATCGTAGTTTATTTAATAAATTAAATCTTGATGAAAGTAAATTCAGTTTTACATACAAGGAAAAAGAAATATATGGAATGTATGATATTCCACACCTTATCAAAAGTATAAGGAACAATTTATTAAAATACAATTTTTCAACTTCTGATGGAATTGTCAGTTGGAAGGTAATTGAATACCTTTATAACAGTGAAAAATGTAATACGACTAAAATATGTCCGAGACTGACTTCAGCACATATAGACCCAACTGAATTTCAAAAAATGAGTGTAAAGTTGGCTGCTCAAGTTCTAAGTAGATCTGTCGCCTGTGGAATTGAAGCATTAAATAAACTGGGAAAGTTTCCGGCCGAAATAAATCAGTTTTCAAAATCAACAGCAGAATTTATTAAGAAAATTAATCGTCTATTTGATCTATTAAATGGAAAACCAGCACTCAAAAGAAATGACCAAAACATATTGTTTATAAAAGAAATGAAGATTTATTTACTTAATATAGAACTAGTAAATGCAAGAAATAGAGCGTTTTGTTTTAAGGGATTAGCATTAACAATTGAAAGCATTCTTTGCATAAGAGAATCATTATTTACAGAGTATAACGATTTATATTATATATATGTAAATAAGTTTAACCAAGATCCATTGGAAAACTTATTTGGAAAGATAAGAGCTCGAAACGTTAACAAAAGTAATCCAAGTGTATCAGAATTTGGTGCCCTGTTAGCCAAAGTTATATCTCTCAAATTCTTATTTAACTCAAAATTTTCTAATTGTGAAGAAGATGATACGGAGTATCTTCAGGTAGACTGGAAAGCCATTTTGCAGAGCGATATAGAAGATAAATTGTTATCAAAGGAGCAACCTCAAATCGAGGAAATTTTTGATGTGACCGAATGCATTGAAAATGACATTAATGCTAGCAATGTAGAAGAAAATCAAGCTAAAGATGCAACTAGTGTAAAGATGCCTGAGATTAACGACCTTGGTACTAGATATTTTGCAGGATATTGCTTTTTCAAAACGATGAAAAAAATGAAAAAGATCTGTGACGATTGTGTTAGAGAAATGTCCAAGGACAAACACAGTTTCAGTTTTACAGAAATATTAATAAGCTTAAAAGAGTACGAAAATTCAAAAGAAAAGACACTTCTCTTATGGCCCACCGAGACCTATTTTCAAGTATGCCGTCTTCATGTGAAAATATTTTCTTCTTATTTTGAAAAATATCCTATTGTATCTAACATAAGAGAAAACATAATCAAAGAATGTATAAAGGCGACAAACA
The DNA here is from genome assembly GCA_943590905.1 of Sphaerophoria taeniata. Taxonomy (NCBI): domain Eukaryota; kingdom Metazoa; phylum Arthropoda; class Insecta; order Diptera; family Syrphidae; genus Sphaerophoria; species Sphaerophoria taeniata. Next base: position 45,410,740 of record OX016540.1, on the reverse strand, counting down.
TACAATTTCCAGACTGGTTTAATGTGAATAATAATTGCTATGAGCATAAAATTGATTTAATAAACTTTCTAATGGAAGTTATACTTTATAAAAATTGTAAATGGCTTCTTGACCAAACCGTTAGCAAAGAAAAAAAACCTAAAAATAAAATACGAAAATTGACAAATGTTATGAATGCTTAAAAAATGTATGCCAAAATTTCATTGTAAAAATATTTAATGAAAAAAGTGTGGAGGTGGGAGGGTGGGGGTCGATTTACTGCCACGTCCTCGATCGTGACCCCTGGTAACTAGTTAAGCTCAGGTGATTAATTCAGGATGATAAATTTGAATTTACATGAGGCCGTGAGACCCATACCGGCCTAGCTGATTTTAATAAATAGAATTTCAAATATCCATACAAAAGTTGCATACATCAGTTAGGTCTCTATGGCTCTTACGAGCAGATATATACTAAACTTGTATATCGCATTTGAGATTTGTGTTACTCACCTTTACTTGATTAGGCTAAGAGCAGTGACACAATGTTGCTTAAACATACACAATTAATACCTACTTTTTTATGTTTAAACATTTCAATGAATTGATTTTTATCAAGACTTTTTAGACAAAAGTTTTTGTCCCTTAGATGCATTTCTTATATTGTTAAAATCATCGAAAATATGTGGTAAACCTAAATCCATTGATGTAATGTCAATCTGTAAAATGTATGTATTTTGAAATTGTATAATTTTTTTTGTTCCGTTACGTAACATTATTCTTTCCCATGAATTGAATTTTTCAAGAAAATTTATTTGTAAAACATTTATGATAACGATAAGTTCTATCACCCCTGTGATTTTACTTAACTATTTCATACAAATTTGAGTATCAATTTTTTTAAATTAAAGGTAGGTATTGTAAAACTGTTGTGAATTAACTTTGCATTTAAGATATTGTTGAAATAAAGATTAAGAACAAAAAAATAATTTTAAATATAGCACTTCAATTGGTTTAAGCCGAAAAAGAAGTAGGTAGATGTTCAGCAGGAATTTCTCCTTGTTTTCGCTGTATTAAGAAAGAATAAAAAAATAAATAGCTCAAAAGGCGCGTTTTCTTTATACAGTTATGTCAAAGAAACATAAAAATCATTGGCAATACAAATCTACAGGAAGACCCTCATTTGAACAGAAAACAGTAGATATCTACATATTTTATCTTTTGCTGAACAAAATGTACTTGTCCATTTTTGAGGAAGTTATCTTTTTAAATAAAACAAAACATTATTTTAGTTGTTGACACATTATGTACAGTGAGATACATGTGCATTCGCATTGTACATACCTCATCATCCAATTGACACCAGTCAACAAAACCTTCATTACGTGTAAAAAGATATGAAACAGAAAAATGTATTCGTGGAGATTTTAGGAAATTGAAGAAAAATATGAATTTATAAAAAAAAAAGTCCACATGAATGCACGCAGCTAGCATTTACGTATCCTTTATCTCGAAGTTCCGATTATAAGAACTCGAGCTATAAAAACAACCATGCCCTTGCTTTGTTTCTATTTCCATTTTTCCAACAACAACTGAATTTTTTTTTCTCGCCGTGTCGACAAGCGATCAACTCTCCTGCACCTGTTTTCAACGCATCACCACCAACCACACCACAAAAAATCATAATAAAACGAGTTTTTTTTTTCATTTGTGATGAATGATCATGGTGTGTGTGTTTGAGCAGTGGGATTGTGAGAGGAAAGGAAAATAAAAAAATGATTTCAGTTTTTTCTTTGCCTTAGTTTTCAATCTTTTCATTCATAGGAAGAAGAGGAGTAAAATAGATTTCGTGTACATTTAGTGAATGTGTTAGAGCTTTTTAAAAAAGCTTTTTTTTCGGTTGATTTCAGTTTCATATATCATTTCTCGCCATAAGGGTGAGACATCTGTATAAATTTATTATCTGTGCTTATAGCCTTTTCACACCAGACGCAAAACGCTGTTTTCAGCTGTCGGTTTTCAAAAACTCGAAATCTGTTCACACCTAAATTTCAGGTTTTTGTTTGACATTAAAAATCTTTGATGTCAAGTAAGGGATGCCATATGTTCTCTTATTAGAAGATTCACACTTTTGCAAGTTTGATTCACGTTAGTGTTAGATATTAAAAATTGAAAACCACTGGATGAAAAAGTTTTCCTCATCGATTTTTCAAAAGAAAAAAAATATTTGTTTGTCGCTGCTAAGAATTTGTTCATTTGTATATTTATATGTTCTCAAATGGCAACCCTATATCAACTGACACGTTTAGTCGTGAACAATTTTACAAGCAGACTGTCAATCTACTCTTGCTATTGGAGGGAGGGAGAAATATATACGATCGACACATACGATATATACGATATAATGAATTATAGACTGCTGAATGCTTTCACTTTTTTGGTTTTGACTGGTTTTCACAAAAACTTGTTGTTTTGCAAAACAGGGCTGTCAACAAATTTGTATGGGAAAACACTTGATTTTCTTCAAGTTTTTGAAAAGTTTTGCAAAACCGCGTTTTGCGTCTGATGTGAAAAGGCTATTTTACAACAAGCATCTCCAGCAAGCTCAGTCCCTAGCTAGCTGTCTCCAGTTTTGTACGCCAAGTTGGTTCAGGTCCTCTACCACCCCGTGTGCCCCACCTGAGTGGATTCGGGTTGGATTCAAAGACTCTTCGAGCCGGAGCATGCTGGGGTTTCGTTGTGGTAGCCGTGTAAACCCTAGCACTTCAGAGGCGGCATCTCTGGTGGCTGCTTGACAGTGTTGCCACTGGTTCTCTTCATTTTGTTCTGGCAGCAAAGGACTTATGAGGAGATATTCGTAGACACGATCGGAAAAGGATCTAGCAATCTCTTGCGATTGTAGCCGTTTGATGCGAATTTTCTCCCAGCATTTTCACGTGTTGGCCTTGATCGGGATATCCGCATTCGTACCTAAGATATCGAGATGTGGTATTCGCGTACTTGTGTAGGCTATGTCGTCCGATTATTCCACCAACGATTTCTTCTCTATCCAGCTTAGCATTAAAATCTCCAAGCACAGTTTTAATGTCATAGATAGGGCATTGCTCGTTGGTCTTCTCGAGGAGCTCGTAGAACCTGTCTTTAGTGTCTTCATCCTTTTCCTCAGTGGGGTCGTGAGCGCAGATGAGGCTTACATTGGTGAATTTTGCCTTGATACGGATTATCGTGATGCGCTCATTCGACCTTCACTGAGTTGAAACTCAAGACTCCTGAGTCGAGTCCCAACTACAAATCCACATCCAAATTGACGCTTGTTCCCGGTAGCGATCGCCGTAGTAGATATCACAGTTGTTCATTTTACGTAGGCCCGGACCATCCCATCGCATTTCTTGGATGGCAGTTATATGTGCTGTTGTTGGTTCGGAACTATTATTTCTTTATGTGGCCGGGCAGTCACCCCGTCTCACGACCCCCAACCTGGAGGGCAAGGTCTTTAGATTAACTCTAAGACCAAGAGACGGCCAAACTGCTCCTTATAGGCCTTGGCTGCGAATATGTCGTAGTAGCCTTATAAGCTGTTCACTAAGTAGTTCATCCTGACTGTAACTGTAGACGCCATCGTTGATTCCATATTGGGAGTTCTGCCGCTGCCGCCTGTTGAAAAGGAGGCATGCCTTGGTGAACACATACCTCCTCCCCCTCTCTCTCTTTGCTGCCGCCAACAACTTCCCATTAGGGTTGGAACCCAATCTTCGGTTGAGGTACTAGGCACCCGATGTTCACCGCGGGGAGGTGGAGAGTAGGAGTTGATAGGCAGAGCGCAGAGGTTGCTGTGGACACTTCTGTCCTCTTGAATGCACTGTGTCCACCCTTCGAACATAAAAAAAATCTCATAATTGCACGCAACTATTTTGAACGTGCCGGATTACACGAGCGCAAAAAAGAATTAATTCACGAAAGAGAGCGGATGATTTTTAGAAAGAAGGAAAGGGATGGCATTTTTTTCCATTCCTTTCCTTCTTTCTAAAAATCATCCGCTCTCTTTTGTGAATTAATTATTTTTTGCGCTCGTGTAATCCGGCACATCAACAAAATTCATTGTACTATTTCAGTTTTGACGGAACTCAAAAATCTCCTGCAAAATATTGTTTGGTGTAAAATAGGGATAAAGCGGAAATATTATTTGTCTCCTTCAAAAGTGACAAAACTTACAAAAAACTTGTGTAAAAGAACAGGAAAGTGTAAACATTTGGGAGTTTTAGTCAGTTTTTGGGAGTTTTATTGAGCAAAAAAACAGACCTTTTATGTTGGCTTCAACGGCCACAACGAAAAGTGACGATTTCAGTAGATCTTGCGTTCCGCCAACAAACAGGTATCGACGAATAGGTTGATTGTTAGTCATCAGCATCACACTTTAGAAGAAATGTACCGACCGTTTAATGGATAAAGCGATTGGAACGTTTATCCAACAGAATACCCATTCTGATAAAACCATTTTATCAGTTGCCCGTTTTGTTGAACGCAACTTCCGTCCATGGTGATGTGGTGAAACAGACTGAGTCACTGAGTAAATGATCGACAATTTGACAGATGTACAACGCTATAAATGAGGTCTTCACTGGTAGACTATTAATTGCTTTGGGTTTGGGCCAGGGTTAACATTTAACCAGCTTCAAACAGCTCGAAATACAAAAAAAAAATTGTTCAAATTTAAAATTCAAAGATTTGTTTCATTTCTATATCTTTTTCATCTAAGCTTTTCAAATCAGTTGAATTTCGATTTAACAGCAATTAAAAATAAGTTGAAAAGTTTTCAATTGTTGACCCGGGACAAACCACAATTGGACCCAGAATGTAATGACAAATTTTCAAGATCTGGCAATACTCTTCTCAAATATCCCAAATTGAAAAAATATCCCAACCAGCTGACTGTCATTCTTCTGACATCTGACAGTTGCTTTCACACACACGTTCAGCTCGGTTGATGTTTTGGTTTTGTTTAATAAAAAAAATCAAAAAAGGAAAAACATTTATTTAAAAATAAAACTTCCGTAATGTTTTAAGTTAAGAATTTACACAAATATCATAAAAATATAATTACCTTATCCTCATTAACCATGCTGCGTCTTCTAGTCTCACAATGCAATGTCAAATCCGATATATTAAGGTAAGAAAAGTGACCATGATGTCTAGTCTTCTACTTAAATCGTTCTCAAGTTCATGCGACTTTGACCGCTCAACATGTTATGTCACCATCATCACTGCATTGTTTTTAATTTAACACACAAAAAATTGTTGTCTAACAACTTTGCTCTTTTAGTCGAGGCATTTATAATCTACCCAAGTTCCGGTTTAATGCCAACACTGCCAGGGACTCGACGAAGCTTCACCGGAATTTCCATCACAATAAAAATGGTATTGAACCTCTGAAGGTTCCATCAAAGCCAAGTTCCAATGTGAGCGGTTTAGTGAAAGCTAGAAATCTTCTACTTGGTGCTGGTGGTGTGTCACTAGGCTTAGCCGCCAGATGCAAAAACAATTGGTTTGTCCAGTGTGAAAGCAACCGATTGGCGGGCGTTCTGCAGAAAACTTTGCAACAGGATGACTCCAAATTCGATTGGAAAAAATTCTGGGAATACCTACAACCCTACCTCTTAGAACTGCTGGGAGCTGTCTTCGTAAGTCTCAATAAATTACTCCATTCAAGAATTTTATCTTGATTCTGTTTTTTTTCCAGGCCGCTCTAGCTGTCGCCCTTATCAACATCAAAATTCCCAATCTACTAGGCGATCTAGTCAACACATTGGCAAAGTATGCCAACACCTTTGTCAAAGATCCCCTCTCCAATACATTCCTACGTGATATCAAGACCCCTGCAGCGAATCTCCTGGGTCTCTATGTCCTGCAATCTGGTTTCACCTTTGTGTATATATTCCTCCTGAGTCGCATTGGCGAGCGAATGGCCACGAAAATTCGCCAGGATCTGTTCAAACAGATTCTGATTCAGGATATTGCATTTTTCGACGAGAACCGAACTGGTGAGCTCGTCAATCGACTCACAGCCGATGTGCAAGACTTTAAGACGTCTTTCAAGCAATTCGTAGCTCAAGGTTTGCGGAGCGTTGCTCAGCTAATCGGTGGCAGTATTTCGTTGGTCATCATATCACCTCATATGGCGGCTATTGCTCTGGCTGCGGTTCCAGCTGTCGTTATGTTCATGACTCTTCTGGGGCGGACTCTGAGAAGCCTAAGCAAAAAGTCACAAGCGCAGGTGAGTCGTCGATTGATGATTTCAAGAGTTTCATGATTTCAAAATGAATTTCCAGTCTGAGCGAGCGACATCGGTGTGCGAAGAGGCCTTGTCGAACGTTCGAACTGTACGATCCAGTGCCGGCGAATACCGCGAAATTGACTTATTCGAAAAAGAGACAGACAAGGCAGCTATAATGGCACAGCAGCTGGGATACGGAATTGCCATCTTCCAGGGATTGACAAACTTCTTCCTCAACGGGTAAGCTACTGGAAAACACAAAAGGAAAGCCAAGCACATAAGAAACTCCTGTTCTCTGTCCCTTAGCTTAGTTTTGACCACCTTATTCCTAGGTGGACATCTAATGTCTACAGAAAGTCTCTCCCCCGGTCAGCTGATGGCATTTCTGGTAGCCTCTCAGGGTGTTCAAAGGTCCTTGGCGCAGGGCTCCGTATTGTTGGGTACAATGATTCGTGGTCTTACAGCCGGTTCAAGAGTTTTTGAGGTTCAAAACCATCTAAACAATTCTGTTAACATTTTTCTAACTAAGAATTTCGTTGCAGTACTTACAACTTCAACCAACAGTCAATCTGATCAGAGGCTATGAAATTCCAGCTGAACGGCTCTCGGGTGAAATTCGTTTCGACAACGTCTCCTTCGCTTATCCAACCAGACCTGATCAGGTTGTTCTTAAAGACTTCAGTCTGACTCTCAGGCCGGGCGAGACGGTAGCGCTGGTTGGCGCAAGTGGCTCTGGCAAATCGACAATTGCTTCCCTTATCGAGAGATTCTACGAACCGACATCGGGAACAATCAAAATCGATGGATACAAGCTCTCAGACATTTCCCCCTATTGGCTGCGTTCTGAAGTTCTGGGATTTATTGAACAGCAGCCGATTCTGTTTGCAACGACAATATTTGAAAATATCCGTTACGGACGACCAGATGCGTTGGAAGATGAAGTGAGTTATTCGAGCATTCATTCATCGGTTTATTTCATTTTTTTTCTGTATTAAAGGTCTATGAAGTAGCAAAACTTTCCCAATCACACGACTTTGTGAGTGCTCTGCCTGAAGGCTACCAGACGAATGTCGGCGAACGTGGCGCCCAACTAAGCGGAGGCCAGCGACAGAGAATTGCCATCGCCAGAGCCTTGCTCAAGAACCCAAAAGTTCTAATTCTAGACGAAGCGACAAGTGCGTTAGATGCTACGAGTGAGGCTATTGTCCAAAAAGCTCTAGACACTGCCGTTCTCAATAGAACCACATTAGTCATTGCTCATCGATTATCAACGATACGAAACGCCGATCTAATCGTTGTTCTCGATCAGGGGAGAATAGTCGAAGTATGATTCACAATAATTGTCTTATTTTTTTGATTAACTTCTTTATTTTTTATGAAGACTGGCAAACATGATGAATTAATGGCAAAAGAGGGACTCTACTTTGAATTAGTTCGACAGCAAGAGAGACGAGGAAATAAACCTCAACCAATCGAAGCGAATCCAAGCACTACTCAGGTCAACAATGTCCAAAATATTTCCGTCCATTGGGATGAGACAAACACAAGCAATCAAACAAATTTGCCACAGGGATAGAAACGGATATCATCAGTGAAGCTATTTAAGTTTTAATTTGAAGGACAGTGTTAAGCTAAAAAGAAACTTTGTTGATTTTATTTAAATGAGAGAATGGAACTTAAGTTTATTAGCAAAAATTATAATTTATAAAAACTAGAAGTAGTTTTCCTTCAAGAACAGCTTTAAATCGGGAAGAGGATGTGAAGCCATGACATTGCCATGTGGGAATAACTGACAACATTTCAAAGAGTACTAATCTGTCCCTCTGCCTTTTGGAATCGGCATAGTATGCTCCTCATTTAGTTCCACGGGTTAATTATAATTTCTATTTTACCTGTGGGTTTACCGATAAAAGTTGAAATTGAAAGTTGCACTCCGAAAAAATCGAATCCATAAGGAAATTCCTTTTTTTGCAACCAAACAGTTCTAAGTACAAAACCCACTATCGCCCTCTACTCGACAGGACAAGTAACTCCCATATAATGGTACTAGTTCATTGCAAACAATAAATCTACTCCATTCTTCCCCCAAAACAACAACACAACTGTCATCTTTGAAGCAAAAAAAAAAAAAAAAACTCCATTTCTCCACCCAAACACAGCCACACGCATTAGTCAAAGCGAGACAAACCTATTTCAATTGTTATTACATTTTCCAATTGTCAGACAAGCAGCACACTACTCGCACTCCCGCTCGCTGTCAGTTTTTCAAACCACGTCCAGTGCTCAAAGTCAGCCATATTGAAATATCGCGCCCTGATTTCTTCGGATTTTTGTGAATGGTTTTTTTTTCTTCGGTTCGTTCGTTCGTTGGTTTCGTTTCGTGGTATTTTTCTGTCGTTCGTTGCGTTGTTGTGTGACTTTCTCAAAACCTAAAAAGAATATAAACATTCAATAAAAAAATAAAAGCAAACAAAAACTAAACAAATCATTCGCAAGAATGGATAAACACTTGATTGAAATAATAATAAACTCTGCTAGATAATAAATCGAGGAATACACAAAGAAGATTTATCTATCTGTGGTTTGATTTCTCGACAAAACGACAAGAAGAGCAGCAGCAGCCCAATAAAAATATTAAATTCCAAAATAGTGCAAAACCCACTCAAGTTTGTGTTGGTAGGTGCTCCTCCATCCATATTCATCCAACAAGCCAGCAAATTGAAGAGAAAAAAATAAACAATTGAAAAAGAAAGAAAAAACCATGTTTCGAAAGTTTCGCTACTTAAAATAATTCTTTTAGTTTCATTTGTTTTTTTTTCCTTTGCCAACGCGTTCGTCAAAAGATTTTAAGTTTTCTTCCAAAAGGAAAATCGTCTGGGCTCTCGTTGCCGTTGTTGTCGGTCCCCCTCCGGTCCTCGCCACCATCATCGCCGCGCCGTCATAGTTGTCGTGGTCGTTTTCGTGCTAAAGGAAAAGCGTGTCTGTCTGAGGCTGCAAAGTGGATTCCTCTATTCAATAATTTCTCTCCCTGAAATACCCGCTTGCATGAGTGCGTCGTCATCGTCATCATTACCGTCGATCGACGTCAAGTAGCTTAAAACATAATTTAACAGATTTTGTGTGTGTTTTCTAATTGAAACAACAACAAAATTTCATACAAATTAGTCACACTTCCTTTATACACGAGACTGGAGAGATTCTGTTTGTCGGTTCGGTTGTGTTTCCAGTTTGATTCGTCTGCCCATAATCCCATTATTCCTGTTTTCCTTTTCTTATCGTTTTCTGTCTTTCTATTCGAATTCCAGGCCAAACGCAGTTTCTTCCGAGTTTGTTTATCTCAATACACACCAAGACTCTTGTTTTGTTTAGTTAAGCGAAACCTCCAAATTCTCTGTTCATTTGGGAGGAGTGATAAAAAAAGAGATTCTTCCTCCGAGAAATAACAACAACAAATCATCACACAATGGGCAATTGTCTGCGTAGTGAAAAACCCGACACCGATAAATTAAACATCGATCGAACAAATGCATTAGAGGAGCTTCCTGTGCTGCAGAATCCGATGCAGCAAACACCACCGCAAGAGCAAATCCGTCCGGTGCCACAAATTCCAGAGAACGAGACTTCTAGTTCGAATGCAAAGATATTTGTGGCATTGTATGATTACGATGCACGAACCGATGAGGACCTAAGCTTCCGCAAGGGTGAACATTTGGAAATTCTAAATGATACACAGGTGAGTGTTGAGAAATAAAAACACGCCAAGGTCCACAACAGGCTTTTGAATTCGAGGCCAAAAAAGGTTAAACTTAATCGATACAATAAGTCCAATTAAATTGTGCTTAACTCTTCTGGTAATTTGCTTTGAGAATCAATGTCAAGTAATTAATGGGTAGGTTCCTCTGTTCGTTTGAAGATTTCGCATTAACCAGTGAAACTTGCTGTGGCTTCAAGCGGCAGCATCACAGCATTCCAACGATGATGACGTTCTTGGTCTTTGTTGCCGGAACATGTGACTCAGACGTTGATTGTTTGTTTATTGAAAAGCAGAAAAAGTTCTGATAACGCAAAGTTGTTTTTAGATTCATGACTGATGGATGGAACATCGATTGTGTTAGATACAATCGAAAAGAGTTGAATGCTGATGTTTCTTCAATTAATGATCGATGTTTTGTTTTGTTTTCTGAGATAGCGATGTAGGTAAGCTTATTTGAAGAAGAATTGCGCCATACTTATCAGCAGAATTCCCAATCATTTTGGAACTTCTTTTTGAGGCTGGCAAGAAAGTGCTAAACCGGTGATTCCCTTTGCTTATCAAATCCTTCTGAGCATTATTTAATAATCCTGCAAGTTACAACCACCCACCTACCTGCCTGCCTATGTCGTCATCATCATCATAAACGAAATGCCTCCGGACTCTTGCGATATGTCCTTAAATTTATCCCGACATTGGAACTTCCCCTGGTTCCGCTGTGTGCGTTAATCTTCCTGACTGACGCAATGTTACAGGCCGCATTGAATCTCTGATCAAGTGTCCATTTGCCTGGTCTGAACTCTGTGACATTAAAGTCTTTCTGCCCCTCTTCCGACATTTTGTACTGTTTCCCTGCGTAAATTATTGAATCATAGGTTAGTTGGTGAAGAGATGGTCTCCACGTTTGATCAGCTGAGTCTGGGCTGGTATGCCAATGGCAACTGTGGTGCCTTTTAGCCTTTTAATAGGGAAGTCAAAATCCCAGACTCTTAGCGGCAGCAGAATAAGATTTTCATATGGATCCATCAATTCTTCAGTAAGCCGACCGTTGAGCAATTCATTAACACGCAGTTTCTATCGCTTTAGAATTCCTTTGGGATCGGTCCGATCCGCCCTTACCCTTACGTAGGCGGAGCGATGTATACTGCATCATGTTTCGGACAGGTTTGGATTACTCAATAAAAAAAAAAATAATAATAATAATAAATAGAGTGGCGCGACAGCTCTTGAAGAGCCAAGGCCTAAGTGACTTACTCTCATCAACAATTCTCTGAGTGCGTGTAAAGAATTGAGGGGACCTACAGTTCAACGCCGATTCCGAACGGCAAAGTTGAGAAACACTTTTTCATGACAGATTGATACTCTTATAAGTTTTGTCAGTTCTTCGCAAGAGGCAGTGCCCGTGAAAGATGAAATAAAAACTTTATGGGCGCGAGTAGGACTCGAACCCACGACAACGTTCTGCTTAGCAGTCAACGCACCTAACCACTAAGCTACGGGCAGCTCAATTTGGTCAATCATTTCTGGATAGTTGTTAGTTGTGTAGTGTAGTCGTGCTCTTGGTCGGCTAGGAGTATTATCCCGTGTAACAACCACAAGCTATTTAGGTTCCGGTGTTAACACGGGAAATGAAACCAGCGCCGAGATGAAACTAAGATTAACTCTTGCTAATCGTTGTGTCCTTGGGCTAAGAAAGTAATGGAGTGGTAAAGCCATTTCTCGATCAACTAAGGTAAAATTTTGCAACACTCCGTTTTGTCTTCAACTCTCTTTCTCATCTTCATCTTTATTAATGATCTCTTGTCTGTAACTTCTAATCCATTTTTTCGCTGACGATAGTACCCTTAGCTTTTCGTATTCGTTTCCAGACTCACATCCCTCCTCTTCGGATGTGAAACTGCAACGGCAAAATATGGTAAGTTCATTAGACTCTGACTTAAAAAGCATTGTACAATGGGGAATACAAAACCGTGTACAGTTTAATGCTTCTAAAACTCAATGCTGTCTTGTATCGTTAAAGCGAGATATACCTCCCCTGCCACTGACCATGAGTGGCACTTGTATCAATGATACCGAACATCTTGAGATTCTCGGTATGTGCATCACTGACCACCTCTTGTGGAACGATGTCGCCAAAAATGTCGCAAGATGACTAGGTTTCTTAAGACGATGCAGGAATATTTGTTCCCCTTCTGATCTGGCTATCATCTACAAAACGTACATACGTCCTAAGCTTGAGTATAACTCTCATGTCTGGGCTGGTGCTCCAGTGACATAGTTCTGGACAGTATCCAAAAAAGAACATTCAAGAGGATTGATGATCATACCATCGTTGAGTCATTTACATCATGCCTCACCCTATTTTAGCGTTACTTCAACGGTATTATGCTCTAGTGTAATAGACAGTTGCATTCCTCCCCTTAAGATATTCAACCGTAATTTCCGCTCCTCCAGGAATGCCCATCAGTTCACCCTTGAGCCCAACTTCGGACGTACCGTCATGTACAGAGAATCGTTCTTTAGCCATTCTACGTGAATGTGGAACTCTCTTCCACACTCTGTCTTCCCCAGTCATTGCAATAAGTATTCAAAACCAATGTTCTCCGACATCTCGTTTTACATCCTCTTTCCTTTCCCTGGATTGCGCGATGATTATAAAAAAAAAAAAACAGTCTCATCATCCCAGTCCTAATGTATGGTGCAGAAGCATTGACCCTGATAAAATCGGATGAATGTGCCTTAGGCTGTTTCTAGAGGAAAGTTCTTCGGGTTATCTATGGCCCCGTGTGCATTGATGGGAAATGGAAAAGAAGATTCAACAGCGAACTTTACTGGTTGTACAATGACACGGACCTAGCCAGAAGTGTCAAGGTCCAGAGACTCAGATGCCTCGGTCATTTAGAACGGATGGACACCAATGCTCCGGCCCGGAAAGCCTTCGAAACTTTTCCCGAGGGACGAAGAAGATGAAGAGGAAGATTGCCACTTAGGTGGCGCACCCAAGAAGAGGACCTCAATCAATTTGGAGTACAAAACTGCAGACAGCTATCTAGGGACCGAGCTGGCTGGCGGAGACTGTTGGTTGAAGCGCCACCTTAAGTAAGTACGTAAGAACCTCAAGCTTGGCACCCGGCCAGACTTCAGGCGAGCCGTTGACAGCAGCTGTGTACAGATCGTAAGATCTCTGATCTCCTCAGGCGATAAGTTTGATACGATTTTGGTACCAACCTGCATTGACTGTGTCTGCGAGAGGCTCTTGATTCCCAGATAAAAACCTGAAACCGACGTGAACGTGACTATGATCTTGCCACTGAGCGTGCCGCTGCATTCGTTGCTGGATAAACTTTCAGCCTTTAAGTTTCAGGCTTGTCACCCTATAGAGACCTATTGCGCGACGTGGAGTCGCTGCAGGACGGTTTATTGGTCTTACTTATAGCGTTTTTTTTTTTTTTGGTCGTCCGGAACTGTTCCGAACGATTCTGAATTCGTTTACTTGGTTCAAGATGACAGTTCTTGTTCTTGTTCTTGCTGCCGATGCCAATTGGGGAGCACGATGGATGGCGCGATTGATTCTTCTTAATTTTTATCAATACTCGGTTTGATGTTTTTTTTTTTCATGTCATTTGGTTCCCACGAGTAATGCGGAAAGACAGTCGACCCCAGTCGCAGAGCCGCTTACAGGGGTAATACAGGAATATGACAGACCTTGATTTGATGATTGCTTTATGATGTTATTTCACACACACTATTTTATTCAACTTAAAATTACGAAGCGCTTGAGGAATGACTCTGTAAAGGCATTATACTCGTAAAGATCCGTTTCAGTCGGCTGAGATATTGACCATTCTATTAGTCTAGCAGCTAATAGTCTAGGTTAGGTTAGGTTAGAGTAGCTGTCTTGATGTTGTTGAACCATTTATACAAACCATTTTGTACTTTTAATAAAATAAGAGAGACATCTTGTGTCGATCGTTGTCCCTTCACTGGTATTATAGAAGAAAGGATAACCGACATAGTTATTCCTTCTATTGGAGAGTGCGCAGTTTCCGTGGCTTAGTGGTAAGGTGCGTTGGCTGCTAAGCAGAACGTCGTGGGTTCGAGTCCTTCTCGTGCCCATAGTTTTTATTTCATCTTTCAGGGGAACTGCCTCTTGCGAAGAACTGACAAAACTTCCAAGATTATCAATCTGTCATAAAAAAGTGCTTCTCAACTTTGCCGTTCGAAATCAGCGTTAAAATGGAGGTCCCCTTAATTCTTCACACGCACCCGGAGAATAGTTGATGAAAGTAAGCCACTTACGCTTGGCTGTTCAAGAGCTGTCGCGCCACTCTATTTATTTATTGATTGGAGAGTGCCGGACATGTACACATGAGGTATTGGACTGTTTCCTCTTCCTCTTCGTCCAAGCAGCTTCTACAGAAGTCATTTGTGTTGCATGTATCCCTACGAAGCAGTGTCCTGTTATGACTCCAATTGTGGAGCTTATACTTTTTCTGCTCAGGAAAATCAAGCCTTTTGACCGCTTCAGGTGTGTATGCTTGGCCATATTTGTTTGGTCGCTAGGCAGGTGGTACCCTGTGACCATCTAGCATTTGTTGATTCTAGAGCATATTGTTTGAGAAGATAGTTGCATGTAGAAAGTGGTGTTCCTACGTTGTGTCTTTGTCTAACAGTGGGCAGAAGTGTTCAGCGAGCTCATCAGCTTTACAAATTCCCGAAATGTCTCTGTGGCCCGGCACCCAAATGAAGTGAATGTTAAACTGTTCTGTCATATCATTCAGAGATGATCGACAGTCGTGTGATTATCACTCTTTTTTCTTACCTCAAAACACAGTTTGGCAAAAAGATGTGTTTCTCCAATTTTGTTGTTGTCATGGAATGCCCCTTATCTTCAATATCAACAAACAAAAAGTATAACAGGAAAAATTCTACGAAAAACTTGCTTATTTGTTTTTTTCAAGTTTCAATTGACATTTTTGATTCAAGTAGGACATTCAAACAACATGTGTATACAAATTGTCAGTTTTAAGTGTTTGCACGATCAAACATTACTGTTCACCTTGCACTATTAGGTTAGGTTAGGTTAAGCGGGCTGACAGTTGGTGTTGTTAACGTCACACTTAGATTAATATAGATCCATTGTGGTACCCCGAAGTATTGCAACTTCCTGAAAAAATAAATAACCTATGAATCATGTGGTTCGTTTAGCCATTCAGTTCGGATAGTTCCTCTAGTTCATTAAAGAAGAAATTACCTAGAGTTTTCTTCCTAGCGAGACAGTGGCAGAGAAAATGAGCAGTATCTTCATACTCGTCCTCATCACCACAGCTTCTGCAAAGGTCTTCGGTACTAAGCCCCATCTTTTTCTTATGGTAGCCAAGTAGGTTGTGTCCTGTAATTATGCCAATAAGGGATCTTAGGGAGGGTTTGTTAAGAGCTAAACCCTGTCGGATCTTTTCTTATCGTATCTAGGCCATAGTTTCCTGGTATTAACACAGGTTTCTAGGAGATTCCATCTGGTGTTGGATTTTTGAAGGACGATTTTACTGACATTATGTTTCAGTTCACATAACGGGATTCCTATATGATGGTCTGTGAGAGAGGGGTCTAGTGTAGATCCTTCCCTTGCAAGCTCATCCGCCTTTTCGTTGCCTGGTACATCACTGTGGCCAGGAACCCAGCAGAGTCTTACGTTATGCTGTGTGCCAAGAACCTTTAGCTCTTCGCGACAGCTTCGACTTGATTTGGGTGGCAGAGATAGCTTTTATTGCTGCTTGGCTATCAATGAAAAAAGTGATGTCCGCGTGTGATATCGCCATCATGGATATATGTTTAGCAGCGTTTTTCACTGCCAATATCTCGGCTTGGAAGACGCTGCTATGGTCGGGGAACCTGAATGATTTGGCAAGGTTGAAGCTTTCAGAGTAGAAGCCTGCACCTACTCCAGTATTCATTTTAGAACCATCGGTGTAGATGGTAATGGTTGAGTCGTTAGTGTAGGGCACACTATTTTCCCAATCTAGTCTATTGGGGAACCTAGTACTAAAAGATTTGTTGAAATCTAAGTAAGGGGTCATATAATCTGTGCAGATATTGTTATCTACGTATTTCGTAAGAATAGCTGCGTGGCCACTCTGGCTAGTTTTCCAGATGTTGGTTTGGCTGAGGCTGAGGGCACTGTTTGTTTGCTGATTCTTGGACGAATAGATCTATGGGGGGAGATTGAGGATCGTTTCTAAACCCGCAGTTGGGGTAGTCCTCATCACACCACTAGTACATATACAAGCCATTCTTTATACTTTGGTAAGTGTTTTTAAATTCGTGGATTTCTCCAGCGCTTTCCACCAAACCAAGCTGCCATAGGTTAGAATCGGTCTGACAATGGCAGTGTACATCCACATGACTATTTTGGGGTTTGGTCCCCAATTTCTACCCAGAATCTTGTTGCATGAGTAGAGGGCGATCATGGCTTTCTTATATCTTTCTTGGATATTTGGACCCCAGTTAAGTTTTTTGTCCAATATAACTCCGAAGTATCTTGCTCGGTCGGAAATTTTTAGTGTGGTGTTATCTTTTTTTGGTATTTCAAACGGAGGTAATTTCCTCCCTTGCACTATTACAAACAACTGTTTTGCTAAAAAAGTAGAAACAGTGCTTTGAATTTATCGATTCTCTTTGGTCCAATACAATTTTATGCATCTGGCAACAGATGGTTTGTTGATGTTGTTGTTGTTATTGCTGTCGAAAAGGTTGAGTAGATATGAGATAACTAGAAAACATAAGCGTTTTCATGCAAACAAATTTGACGATGACGTTATAGTCGTTTTCTGAAAAAATTAGTACTTGACAATCCGAAGTCCGAACCTTCAGATCCGGTGTTTGAAATTTTCAAGGCAAAAAGTCTGTCATTATGTTAGTCTGATGAAGGTATCGGTGCCGTGTAATAACGCCAAGCGAAATAAGGCCGACTTGAAGAAATTGGTCTTATTTCACTTTCTGAAAGGGAAATAAGACCGACTTTTTAAAGTTGGCCCTATTTCCGTTTGAGAAAGTGAAATAAGGGCAACATTTGTTGAGAAATAAAACCATATTGGTCTTATTTCACTTTACGAAAGTGAAATTAGGCCAACTAAAGTCTTAAGTCAAAAACATTTTTGCAAGACTTCTTACATAACAGTTGACTTGCTCTAACCTTACTATGCTCCGTACTTTGCTTGCTGATATCTGAGTTGCAACGCTCAGGTATGATGATTAAACGTTATACCGTTCAACGATCTTGGAAGCTGATTTTTCGTAAACAATTTTTAGTCCTCCAAAATTACTTTCTTAGTAAATCAACTATCTGACAATGCCCCATGTTATTTTCTGATTGACGGAACTTTAAGCGTAGTTCCCGCATGTAACTTTAAGCAATTCCTGATAAAACTTTCTTTTTCCATGAACATGAGTTGGTTCAATACATAAACATATTTTTTTTTTAGTGAAAAAATAAAAACTTCGCACGAAATTGCCGCTTCCTTTAATTTGGAAAAGCTATTAGGTATCTTGCGGAATCTAAAGTGAACAGAGACTACATAGTAAAATATCCCCCTCCCAAAAACTAAATTAAACTCAAAGGATCTCCCCTTTTTAGTCATTTATTTGTTTTCATAATTTTCGATTTCACAAAAAAAAAAAAAAAATCCCATCGAGTAAAGTAATTCGACATCTCGAAAATTGCGACTTACGAGTTCAATGAAATGATCACAATTTCTTCGGTGCCTGGCTCCTGGCATCGAATTTCTAACCCCAACAGCCCGACAACCCAGCAACAATATCAAAACCAAAACAACTTGTTCTGTAAACTATTGTTTATACTTTTTTCTCTCTGGTCTGATCTGTGGTTGTTGCCTTCTGTACTTGTTTACTATCTCCATTGGCTGATCGCGTGCAGTAGTACACTCGAGTTCAAAGCGCAATACAACCAGCCGCCACTGGTGCTGTTTATTTCTCAGATAAACGTTCACTATTTCTTTCGTTTCTTTTTCTTTGCAAAATTTGTTGCTTTTATTTCTTTTGTTTAACTTAATCGAATCCCGTTTTCTGTGTCTGTATGCGTCCTCAACTCATTTTAAATTATCAGCAAAAAAAAAAAAAAGTAAATTAGTCGTTTCGCATCAATGGGAACAGTTCCATGGTCTCCATTATTCGACTGGTTGGGATTTACTTGAAAGCAATTTCACGTCAACTGACTTGAAGCGTGTATCGCTCCCAGAGATGAATTACGATTCGTTTTCAGAAAGTACATAGAGTAGAAAAGCAACACCACTCCCTCCTTCATTCGAACTTGTTCGTTGGACAACTTTGACTGTCATTTTGAATAACTTAATGAAGTCGGTCGTGCAATGCACCTTTCTTTTGAATCTAAGCAAATTATCCTCCACTCAAGCCGCTTCGAACATTTCTGAAGGTCAACCTGTTCTGATATTGTGATAAGCAATGATGGCAATCATTTCGTAATGAAGATTGTCTGTTTTGTATTTTCTTGTTCCTCAAAAATGATTAATAATGAAGAGGACCTATCCGGAAATCTGTTTGGTTGTGGAATTTTGTTTTGTTTTCGTCTTTTTTTTCTTGTTAACTGATATCTAATGTAATGGGTCTTTAGTGTCATAATCAGTTTGTGTTGAGTTATCAGTTTTGCAAGTGGTTTGTTTGATTGCGATTACATTTTATCGGTTTGGTAATTTAAGTGTCTCTTTTGTTATCGGAATGTTGACAGAAAAAAAGATTACTTGTAATGTTTTCCTTTTTAACATTCAGCATAACGTACTCTTTTGTTTTCCATTAGACACGAGACAAAGTAGGGCCGCAAAGTGAAAAAAAAGAAACAAAAATTGTAGTAGAGGATGGAAGTCTATTCCCGATTAAAAAGACCACAAAGAAAAACAATTTCTTGAGTGCGTGTAAAGAATTAAGGGACCTTCAATTTCATGCCGCATCCTAACGGCTTAGTTGAGAACGATTTTCTACATGACAAATGATACTCAGGAAAGTTTGTGCAATGCCAATGTGTTCTTCTGCAGACTTAGATATAGGTAGTATTGTTAGCAAGAAAATGTCAAACTCTTCGAATTGTGACGATCATCTAACTGTAGCATCATTTTCATTGACAATTTTAGAAAGTTGGTTTCGATAAAAGATTCCAAATTCTCCACTCCTCGAGATCTCTTTAAGAAGATGGTAGTTAGAACTTAGAAGCTAGAAGGTATGCTAAATTTTGCATGAATAATAATGTTAGGTAGGTATATTATTTTCCACAATAGTAGCATTAGCTTTTGCCGTCAGGGCGTCAGCCCGAAAAAAAGTCCAATATCATACATTCGCTAGTGCACATATAGTGCCCCTGCTTTTGATCTTTCAGGTTGACAAACCTCTTGCGTAACCTTTTCCATGTATTCTATTACTAGCAGTTGCCCGCGACTTCGTTCGCCTCTCCTCGTCCACCGGCCAGAGTATCGTCTCGACTTGTGGATCATGCGCGAGTTATGGAGCTAAGGAAGACTTTTCGTCACTGCGTGGGAATTTTGTTCGGAAGTTATTGTAAAATTGCATTGCAGTCAACTCTCCCTAGGTCGTAATTCTCTTGAACTTGAAAAATTTGAGCATTTTTTATGATTCCCTTCAGTTGTTCATACTTAAAGCATTCCCTTGGGTGAACTCTCCCTAATTCTAATATCTCTCTTACTTCTGCATCGTTTTTTTTTCGTTAAGTAAATTTTTGTTTTTTCTTTAAACTGAGCATATTTTTTAGTTAAGAAGTACATAAAATGATATGGTTTAAACACAATAATCTGCACAAATAGTGCAATCAATCACATTCACAAATCAATTGAACTCTCAAAATTCTAATTTGAGCAGTTATTAGGCCAGTTCCACCTAACAACATCTCACTGAGATCTCAATGTCACCTTGACTGAGGCAAAATCATTTGGTGGAACATAATTCTCAGTTATCATTGAGATTTAATGGTTACCTTACTAATTGTTGCTGCACATATGTCAGCCACGTCAAAAAGCTGAGTGAGAAATCGAATCCAAAATAATTTCATCTCAGAGATCTCAGAAAAAAATCTCAGTTCTCACATTTCCACAGATTCTTCGCTGCTATTGGTCGCAGCTTAATTTTAAGTAGAATAAAGCCTAAAGCAGTTGCCCGCAGCTTAGTTGGTAAGTGCGATGGCTGCTAAGCAGAACGTCGTTGGTTCGAGTCCTACTCAGGCCAAGTTTTTATTTCATCTTTCACGGGTACTGCCTCTTGCGAAGACCTGACAAATCTTCCAAGAGTATCAATCTGTAATGAAAAAATGCTTCTCAACTTTGCCGTTCGGAATCGGCCGGCGTTAAATTGTAGGTTCCCTCAATTCTTCACACGCACTCAGAGAATTGTTGATTAGAGTAAGCCACTTAGGCGTTGGCTCTTCAAGAGCTGTCGCGCCACTCTATTTATTTATTTTGTTTTAAAGCCTTCATCGATTAATGGACTATCCAACACAAAAAGAATTTTACAATTCGAAATAGTAGTTCCTGAGATTACCGCGTTCAAACGAACAAACTCTTCAGCTTTATATTGTATTAAATTGTATTGTTGCCGTTTTTTCCACATTTTACACAAATTCTTCGCTCCTATTGGTCGCAGCTAAATTTTATATAGCTTCAAGCCTTCCTTGATAAATGGACCATTCAACATTTAAAAAATTGTTCAATTTCATAAAGCAGTTCTTGAGATAAGCGCGTTAAAACGCAGAAAAATGTATATTTTTTGCCGTTTTTTCCATATTTTCCACAGATTCTTCGCTGCTATTGGTCACAGCTTAATGTTAAATAGCCTCAAGTCTTCTTCAATTAATGGACCATCCAACACAAAAAGAATTGTACCATTCGAACCAGTACTTCCTGAGATAAGTGCGTTAAAACGCAGAAAAATGTATATTTTTTGCCGTTTTTTCCCCATTTTAAACAGATTCTTCGCTGCTATTGGTCACAGCTTAATGTTAAGTAGCCTAATGTCTAAGTCGATTAAGGCACCATCCAACACAAAAAGAATTATACCATTCGAACCAGTAGTTCCTGAGATTACCGCGTTCAAACAAACAAACTCTTCAGCTTTATATATTAGTGTAGATGTAGATTCTAGCCTGGTTCACCCTCCAATTATCGGGGCATCACTGGACACTGGAAACGCTAAATAGTTTTCAATTTAGGAAATATCTCGTAGAACGAAAGCTTCTTGAAGACTGATGGTATGGTCTCGTATACCAATCTTACCGTCGCGTGCGTCGGTCGTCGCCGCACAAAGGAACAAATATTTTCATCGATTTCAAAGGCATTTGATATAGTCTCTCACCTTGCTTTCTTATCGAAAAAGCGGGCATTGGCTGTCGACGAATCCTTTCTTAGTTGCATATGAAACTTTCTTTCATTTTGATTTCCATGCTACCGTCTCTCCCCTTGAGGTTATGTATAGAAACAGCAAAATGTCGTATATCCTAATAGGTAGGCATACAACATAATTTGTATTAGGCTTAGTGTCTTCTCGAAAGTTGGTAAATTAGAAACTGTCCATTAACTTTTCTGCGTCTATATGTCACTCCGAAATATTTAAAAATCTCATATAGGTATCATGTCTTTTCCAATTCATTAGACATTTAACATTGCCCAAAATTTAAACGTAGGTATTCCTACGAGTCTCAGAATAGCCCTCACAACACTAACTAGGAGGGATTGAGACATAAGAAGAAACATTAACTTTTCCACTACCACTCGTATTAAACCCACTAACTCTTGCCATTCATTGTTTAAGTGGTGCGACAGCTCCGAAGAGTCAAGTCCTAAGTGCCAAATTATCATCCTGAAATAAAACGCCTAACACAATTTTTGTGGTACACTATAAACAAAAGGAAGGGGTATAAAATGTACAGTGTTTATACATTTAACGGTGCTACAACCAGGGTAGAACTTTACAAAGCCATAAGAGAAATTCGGCATCCCAAATAAACTTCTAAGACTGACCATAACCACCGTTTTAAGCCTCCATCTAGCTCTTACTGTAGAAAACGTTGGCAAGAGACCACAAACCAAACCATTGAGGTAGAGCGGCAGTAACTCGGCGCCTACTCAAAGCTCTTTGAATCTAAGAACCTATCCATACCAAGAGAAAAGTCACACGAAGAAGCTCCGTTTTTGACTAAGGACTGTTCTGGAGGCGATAATAATCATGAATTATATGAAGCAGGGTTGATAAAAATCATGATTTTTTTGTTTCTGACAGATTTTTTTGATTTTTTCAAAAAAATCATGATTTTTTGGATTTATTTGATTTTTTTGTTTTTTTTCTGTATTCGTAAGATACCTGTCTAATTGTTCATCGTAAGTGATAGTTTTATATTAACTAACTACTCCGTACTCAAAAAAACGACTTTTCTAATTCAAGACGGCATTTATTTGTATAGATTGAGAGCTGAAGAAGAAAACACAGCGCTCGAGTATGCCCAAAGCAAATACGCAAGATTCAGCCTTTTAAAAAAGTTTTATATTCAAAATTTATAGAACTACAGTGGTGGAAGTCTCAGTCTGGTGCAAAAACAAATGATGAACATGGCTAGTTTATGCCTTACTTTGACCAGTTGCTTAACCCTCCATAGCGGGTGACTTTGGCCGGGAGGACTTTTTCTTAATTTTCTAAAAAACTAATAGCAGCAAGTCAATTCCACCAATCCCAAATGAAAGAGCAGAATTTTTCACTATATGTAGGTATTTTAATAGTAGTTTACACTGCATTTTCGATTTTTAACAGTTAAAAAAAAAAATATAATTATGTTAATTTTATTTTAAGTTTTGATATCCATGAAAAGATATTGAAAAAAACAGTCTTTCTCGGCGATCCACTGTTGGAACAGGAAGTTTTTTCTCCAGATCACTTTTGTTAACCTGTGCAACATCTTGTCTTTCTGGATTTATAAAGCTCTGGCCAGCACCTCTTCGTAAGAAGGAGACTATTAACTCATCGTTGTATATATTTAAGATACAGCCAACGTAAAATGTTACTTTTTTTTTTACTGCAAACCTGACCAAAAAATAGTCACCAACAATGATTGAAATATCCTCGTTGGCCGTTGTATCTTCGTCACTCATGATTTGTTGTTCTTGCCATTCATCGAGGTTAATACTATCTGAGTCATCCAAAGATAAGGACTTCATTGAGTTTAAGGTGGTATTTTTCGTTGAGGACTCTGACGAAACGATGACCTGATAATACACATAGGTATACCTAGTTAATTTACCTATTTCATTGAATGAAATAGTTAAATAGGTACACCCTTACCTTGCGGCGCTTTGGCTTCCGGTTGCGACATATGTTTGATGGACCAGGCTCATCCGTATACATTTCTTCAGTGAAATCTTCATTTCCTTGTATACTGGAAGCCTGTGTTAAGACGTTCGGCGATGTTGTGAAGTCTGCCATAAGTGATACTAGCGCCAGGTTTAGTGTTAACCTTTTTCTTTCTTGGCTTCCTGGTTGAGATATCTGGTTGAGATATCTAGGGTGATCATATTTTCTTCAGGCGTGTTTAGATCGTTTTTTTCCAATTTTGATATATTTTTTTGCCTATCACATGGATAAATTCTAGTTGCACGGAAGCCAGATATTAAATTCTTCTTAGCCTTATTGTCCTCATGCAAGCTTTCCCAGACTTTTTTTAAAAGTCTAGGAAACATTTCTTTGGGCACTTTTTTGTTTTTCGGGTTTGCCAACTTGTAGTTTGTAAGGTTTTTCTTCCACAATGCCTTCAAAGGTTGAAAGAAGGCTACATCTAGTGGTTGTGCTATATGAGTGCAATTGGGGGGAAGACAAATAAATTTAACATAATTTTCTTCAGCTAGTTTGATAACTTTTTCTGAAAAATGGCTCGCAAGGTTGTCAACAATGATTGCCTTTGGACCAATTAACTTCCGGGCGTGAGGGAGATAAAGGGTAACAATGTTCCAGTTGCTGTGCCACAAAACATTATCGAAGTTGAACTTTTAGAATGGGCCATAACTTGCTCTGGATATTTAACACCTCTACAAAAAATGGCTTTTCTGGCTCCTGGGTCGTCTGAGAAATTGGTTTCGTCGTAGTTACTGATGTCCAGCTGCAGTTTTCTAATATGTCAACACACACGCTCAGGTAGGATAACTAGGATGCACATAGTGCAGCTGCAGTGTTCTAATATACCAACACACAAATATAGTAGAAAGTAGAGTAATAAACTATAGGTATTGCTTACAATTTATCAAACAAAACCTAGTGCAAAATTTAAGGGGGTGACTTTGGCCACCCGGCCAAAGTCACCTGAAATACCGGCCAAAGTCTCCCATTTTGCATTTATTATAAAAAAAAAATTTATTGTTTATAAAATAGTTACGAGGGTAAAATTAGGAGGATTCAATTTGAAAAACAATACAAAAAAAAATCAAACCACTCCTTCATATTTTAACAATTTTTCTAAAAAGTATCCATTCAGTGGCCAAAGTCACCCGCCCTGGCCAAAGTCACCCGCTCTGACGGTACATATTATAGCGGTCACTCCAAATACTGCAGTTTTGTTTATTAACGTATTGACATTCAACAAAAATTGAGCTTCATCCAAAATGAAAATTGGGATCCAAAATTCGTTAATGAAAATTGGGTTCAACGAAAATCTTATTTGGATCCACTCACTTGAAGTTCTATATCTCTAAAAAAAAGACCCTACTTAGTACATCGTTATAAACATTTGTATGTTGCATTAACTACACCATTTTCGAATACAGGTACTCTTTTCGTGGCCAAAAGGAGCTTGAATTAATGCAAACTTCACATTTATCTTGTAAAGGAAAAGTTTTAATTTTTTTTTTTTGATATACCTGTATATACTACCTACCGAAAACATCATGTGCACTGTCCTCAATTCTGCGTACCACATAGGTACACAATCAAACAGCATTTCTCATTCATATTAATTCATACTTATGCTTTATATGAGGAGGACTGTTTTTAAAAGTCCCAAATGTAGAAGTACATAATTTCCTGCATGAATCACCAAACTAAAATAAGTTGAAGTCCTTAGACTGTAGGTCAGTGCACGATGCAATGCAAAAATAAACTCTCAATCAACAAAATAAAAGTTTAGACATTTAATTGGACTGAAAGTAGTACAAAAACAAAAACGAGAGGGTAAACAACACACTTTTTTTTTTTTAATCCCAAGACACTTTGCGTAACATTAAAATAACCAACAAAAACGTAACTAGACTTTTCCCTTCCACTTAGGCCTTTTTTGAATAGTTTACCTGTACGTTAGAATTTAGTGAGTTCAACTTTAAGGACCTACCGAGAGGTAGGTACGTTCAATTTTTAGAGTGAACAACTCGGTCAGATTAATTCGTTTCTGAGGTCTTCAAAAATCCGCCTAGAAACTAGGAATAAAAATGCAAACGTTTACAATGAAAAATGAGAAACATGCCACCAGTTCCCTACAGCTACTAATTGTCACTTTTACAGTTGAAAGTAATATTCTACAATTCAACTTGTTTGCGGGTTTTTTTTTTCTTACTTCCCTCTACTGTTGCATATGAAACAGGTATTATACGTCAAAAAAAAACTCCAGAGCGCATAAGAAAAACAAAACAAAATAACCCCCGGAAACCTTTAGCGTGGGTGGTCAATTGGTGCAAACTGCCGGTACCACATCCACTGCGGCCTCTGATGCTGATCCACACTGAGCTGAGCTACCGGGTGTATCAAATGTCTGTTTACATTTTCATTCCTGCCTCACTCTAGCCAAAGCATACGACTTGAATAATTTTGCATGTTGGAACAAAAACTACAACAAAAATGACACCCAAGAGTACCATGTACCAAGAGGCTGTTTTCCTCTTCTTCTTCGTCTTTTTTTCATCTCGTGGTTGTTGTGTTCGTCCACTTGAAAGAGTGTATTTACATTATTTGTTGGTAAAGTTCCTATTTCTTTGGGTTTTTATTTTAGCTCCTTGTCCTAGTTTTAAACAAACTTGTTTTGCTGGTGAGGAACTAATTTGGGAAACGTATGTCGTCGTTGTTGTTGGCGCTGTGTCGCCTGGTCGTTAACGCTGCTGGCTGGTTAGAAACTATTCTCTTTCTTCTAAGCCAACCCACATCTGGGAGGCATTTTTGAGACTTGCAGGTTATTCTTATCTCGGATTTGTGGATCCTTCAGAAGGATTTATGTATACCTATAGCTTATACATATATTTGTATGTGGTGTTCTAGAACTGCCATAGACGACTTAAGATGGCGATGGAAAGGACATTCATCTTTGTGTTTCTATCTCAAGTGGGCTAAATGCACATTGGGTGCACAGGATGGTGTTTTCCAATTTTGGAACATGTAAACATAACTTGCTTGGAGCAAGCAGAAGGACAAAAATGTGTTTATTTAAGATCAGTATCAGCATCAAAGGACATGTGATACCTTTGAGCATTTTAAAACAGGTCAATGCAAGAAGGTGCTGGTAATCTTCTTTCTTAGATGCTTTTTAGTACAAATTTAGCTTTGCACTACCATATCAGAGAGTCTAAGTCGGTGAAATGAAATACAATAAGATTCAATTTGTTACGGACAGCCAGGCCTTTCTGACAATGGAAGTGCAGAGCATATCTTGGTTATTTTCTCACACGAAACTCTGATATTTTTGTTTTCTGAACCAACTTAGAGATATATCCATATTTCAATTGAAATAAAATGTTGAGACTGTGAAGAAAGTCAATCTCATAACTTGATTCATATTGCCAATGAGGCTGACGTTTATCTGCGAGCTCTCCTACAGCTTGAACAACTGAGCTTCTGTACTCTATACTCTATCTATCTCTTTATGCAAGTCTTTTTTGTAATAAGAACGACTGTCGTAAAAAGGGAGAAAACGACTGTCACCAGATGTCGTTGATCTCAAATTCAAATTTATGTTTGATGTCATTGGTAGACATCGCTTAAAAAGTGTAACAAGTTTCAAGACCGTTGTTTTTTTTTTTTTTTTTGTAGTGAATATAGCAGCTTTTGACCGCGAATTCTAGGAGAAACACTTTATTTGTTCTTAATAGTTGTCATTATGTCATAATTGATCAAAATTTCGAGGGGGAAGGTAGTTCTTGAGAAAATTACGGGTTTTAGGACCAGAAACATTAATATGAATAGTCGACCCAGCTCTTGAAATTCGAAATTAAGGGGATTCACATTCAATCACATGTTTATCAACTTTTGTCGTGTTGGCGGATTTGTGTAATGCGAACACTACTATAAACCCACTTTAATGTTTTGGGTTGATGCCTTATGACATTTCTTCGCAAACACACCAACAGCTGTTAAATACCACTGTCATTTGACATTTCCAATGGTTAATACAAAAATACAATACAATAAACATTTTGAATCTTAGGTGATGCCGGATATCCTCTCGAACCATAGCTGATTACTCCATATCGTAGTCCTGCGCCCGGTTGTCTTCAAAGCAATTTAAATACAAAGCACAGCCCCGATCACAAAAACTGTTCGTAAAAAAACGGTCAAACTTCCTATTCATTCGGTGCTAGTGATGTCACTTTTCACGAACTCCGAATTTCGTAGCAAATACTTTTCATACGACGACGTTGGGGCCTGTGATAAGGGCGTACAGTCTTTTGTATAGAATTTTCCATTTAGAGACATAATTTTATGCTTTCTCATACGTCGCACGGTGGCCGGTTTTGACGGTTTTGGTTGCAAAAATCATATCTCCTAAACGAATGAAGATATTGCTTAATTTTTTTTATCTTGAAGGAAGTTTGCAAGGCTATAAAAATGGTAACTTTAAAAAAAAACTGTAAACAGGGTGTTTCAGAAATTTGTGTTAAAATAAGAAGTTTTAACTAAGGTGAGAAACATAATGGTATTTTAATATGCAATCGTCAAAATCAATTTCTAAATTAATCTGAGTGAAGTGAAACAGTAGAGCAAAAAGAAAAAAGACCAATTGCAGCTCCATCTGACAACTCGAGTTGGCAAACCGAGTCGACCCGTTCAACTCGAGTTGGCACACCGAGTTAGCTAACTCGAGTTGGAAAAAAAATAAACCGAGTTAAATCGAGCTAGGGCTAATTCGAGTTAGCGAACCGAGTTGACTCATCCCTACTTTTGTTTTAAAAGCTCTGCCGTTTTCTTAGTATACTCTCCAAATTTTACTGCTTTCGCTATTTCTATTCAAAACGTTCAATATTATTTTGAGCCTCATTATAACTTCTCCATTGGCTCCAGTTATTCAAGCGGTTGCATCTGACTATTATCATAAGTGTTTCGAAACACTTGTTTATACACAAGCTGATCGCGAAA
The DNA here is from genome assembly GCA_943590905.1 of Sphaerophoria taeniata. Taxonomy (NCBI): domain Eukaryota; kingdom Metazoa; phylum Arthropoda; class Insecta; order Diptera; family Syrphidae; genus Sphaerophoria; species Sphaerophoria taeniata. Next base: position 45,382,338 of record OX016540.1, on the reverse strand, counting down.
ACGATTTAGATCTTTGGTTTTCTTCTTTTTTCCGCCTCCTTGGTCCTAATCGATTCATCAGTACCTTCTCCTTCTTGTCGAAGAGTATACGCAAGCTTAAAAAAAAAAAAAAATCCATGCATCTGATAGAGATTTCATATTCGTAATTATGTTCGTCCTCAATGGATGCATCTTTATTGAACCACCCACAAAACAAAGAAATCGTACTAACAAAGAATTTTAACATGAAAAAAGAGGAAACAAAAAATGACTGACTTCATCAATTCAAATCTCTCTAGCTCAGTTCAATGCAAAATGACGCCTTGGTGTTTTGGATTTATGTTAAGAAATATATAAAAATTTTGAGTCTGTTGAGAACGTAACACCATTCCTTGAATCTTTTTTTACTACACAATTTGAAGTCGAAAAAGTTTGCAAAAAAAAAGTGTTTCCAAAAACATTGAATTTAAGAATTAAAATTTTTTTTTTTTTCTAAATTTTCGATCTAAATAATTGAAGCTTGTTTTCTAAATTTTAAATTCAAAGTTAAGAAAAAAAAATGTGTTCATCACTTTGTATATGGATTTACCAAGTACTATCAAGAATGGTTTTCAAGCAAGCAAGCAGAGAACACACATTACAAACTTATGTAAAAAACTGTCAAACCAAGCAGAAAACCATTCTTGATATTACCTGTTAAATCCATATACAAAGGTTCATCATAAAAAATCTTCATCTTTGGCCTGCTCTATAAGGCACATCAATAACTCAAATTGAATAATTTTTTTCGATTACTGGAGCTCCAAATATTTGTGAATTCAGTGAAATAAAAAGTTTTGCATAATAGACCCACTCGAGAAATGAATATTGCAAGCACTTTTGTATAGACGGGCCACTGTGCGTCGGGTCAGCAAGTAAGCTGAATAGATAATGAATGTAAATACAGTACGTTCTCGATTATTGCAACTAATTAAAACAAGGGTGGTTGCACTGACCGAGGTTGTTGCAATAACCGAGTAAAAATTTTTACGCTCAATTTGAGATCCAAAGCAAAAATCAGAAAACCAGCAATCTATACTAATATATAAAGCTGAAGAGTTTGTTTGTTTGAACGCGGTAATCTCAGGAACTACTGGTTCGAATGGTATAATTCTTTTTGTGTTGGATGGTGCCTTAATCGACTTAGACTTTAGGCTACTGAACATTAAGCTGTGACCAATAGCAGAGAAGAATCTGTTTTAAATGGGGAAAAAAACGGCAAAAAATATACATTTTTCTGCGTTTTAACGCACTTATCTCAGGAAGTACTGGTTCGAATGGTACAATTCTTTTTGTGTTGGATGGTCCATTAATTGAGGAAGACTTGAGGCTATTTAACATTAAGCTGTGACCAATAGCAGCGAAGAATCTGTGGAAAATATGGAAAAACGGCAAAAAATATACATTTTTCTGCGTTTTAACGCACTTATCTCAGGAAGTACTGGTTCGAATGGTATAATTCTTTTTGTGTTGGATGGTCCAGTAATTGAGGAAGAATTGAGGCTATTTAACAGTAAGCTGTGACCAATAGCAGCGAAGAATCTGTGGAAAATATGGAAAAAACGGCAAAAAATATACATTTTTTTGCGTTTTAACGCCCTTATCTCAAGAACTGCTTTATGAAATTGGACAATTTTTTAAATGTTGAATGGTCCATTTATCAAGGAAGGCTTGAAGCTATATAAAATTTAGCTGCGACCAATAGGAGCGAAGAATTTGTGTAAAATGTGGAAAAAACGGCAAACAATACAATTTAATACAATATAAAGCTGAAGAGTTTGTTCGTTTAAACGCGGTAATCTCAGGAACAACTATTTCGAATTATAAAATTCTTTTTGTGTTGGATAGTCCATTAATCGATGAAGGCTTTAAAATAAAATAAATAAATAGAGTGGCGCGACAGCTCTTGAAGAGCCAACGCCTAAGTGGCTTACTCTAATCAACAATTCTCTGAGTGCGTGTGAAGAATTGAGGGGACCTACAATTTAACGCCGATTCCGAACGGCAAAGTTGAGAAGCATTTTTTCATTACAGATTGATACTCTTGGAAGATTTGTCAGGTCTTCGCAAGAGGCAGTACCCGTGAAAGATGAAATAAAAACTTGGCCTGAGTGGGACTCGAACCAACGACGTTCTGCTTAGCAGCCAACGCACTTACCAACTAAGCTACGGGCAACTGCTTTAGGCTTTATTCTACTTAAAATTAAGCTGCGACCAATAGCAGCGAAGAATCTGTGGAAATGTGAGAACTGAGATTTTTTTCTGAGATCTCTGAGATGAAATTATTTTGGATTCGATTTCTCACTCAGCTATTTGACGTGGCTGACATATGTGCAGCAACAATTAGTAAGGTAACCATTAAATCTCAATGATAACTGAGAATTATGTTCCACCAAGGCACCAAATGATTTTGCCTCAGTCAAGGTGACATTGAGATCTCAGTGAGATGTTGTTAGGTGGAATAATAACTGCTAAAATTAGAATTTTGAGAGTTCAATAGATTTGTGAATGTGATTGATTGCACTATTTGTGCAGATTATTGTGTTTAAACCATATCATTTTATGTACTTCTTAACTAAAAAATATGCTCAGTTTAAAGAAAAAAAAATTACTTAACGAAGAGATATTAGAATTATTAGGGAGAGTTCACCCAAGGGAATGCTTTAAGTATGAACAACTGAAGGGAATCATAAAAAATGCTCAAATTTTTCAAGTTCAAGAGAATTACGACCTAGGGAGAGTTGACTGCAATGCAATTTTACAATAACTTCCGAACAAAATTCCCACGCAGTGACGAAAAGTCTTCCTTAGCTCCATAACTCGCGCATGATGCACAAGTCGAGACGATACTCTGGCCGGTGGACGAGGGAGAGGCGAACGAAGTCGCGGGCAACTGCTAGTTAAATAATATAATTAAAGCAAGAATTTTTTATTCAAAAACTTATAAGTAATACAAAAAAAAAAAAAAACTTAATTCAACATTTTTCATTTCATTTTTTTGAAACAACGGACCGATCACTGCACAAATTTTATCGAACTAACAAGAAAATCTTGCAATGAAAAGATACATAATGATGTACATATATGCCTACAACTTTATCAAACCATCACTCAAAAGTAGCGGTAAAATAACTGCCGTGACAAAATATAACGCCAAAGACAAAAACACACATAGTCAAGAATCTGAGAAAATAGAGATATGAGAATAAGAACAAAAGTTGCACTTATCGAGTCAATTTTGGGGTAAGAGTTGCGATTACTGCGTCAACAATGTTAAAAATTCAGCTGTTGCGAAAATCGAGGAGTTGCGTGAATCGAGAGTTGCGTTAATCGAGAATGTACTGTAATTATCAAATTCATTTGAACTACACAATCAATTTCCAACAAATCGATAGATCCGTTTAGGAAGTAGGTAGGTACTGTCGCTTTCTTTAATCACTAAGTCTGTTGGGTCCGCTTGTAAGCTGATTTATGAAGATTGAATGCATTTAAATAAATGCCAAATATTGTAAAAAATTTAGGAAGAATTTTGCATATTTTGAACTTTCCTGATAGCATTTTTTACAAAACAACGTCAACCAGACCAGCTAGTAAGCCCAATTGTTAAATGCATTTGCACATACACACGAAATTGAATCAACCCCGTTCCACCGTTGAAAACGAATTCAGTTACAAACAAATTAGCAGAGCTAGTACTATATAACGGGTGATTTTTTAGCTGGTTTGGTTTTGGCAACACTGGTTTTGACAGCTGACGTGTGTTTAGTACCTTGTGTCACTGTCAAACAGCTTCAGTTTGGTTTGCAATTTAACCATGGATCGTCTTACAAATGAACAACGCTTGCAAATTATTAAATTTTACTATCAAAATTCGTGCTCGGTTCGAAATGTTCATCGCGCGCTGCTTCCATTTTATGATCGGCATTCTCGACCTTCTGAGCAGTCTATTCGGAAGATTGTGACCAAATTTCGCACCAAATTTACTTTGTTGGACATTAAACCACCAACACGTTTACGTACTGTGCGTAGTGAAGAAAATATTGCGGCCGTATCAGCTAGTGTGACAGAAGACCGCGAAATGTCGATTCGGCGCCGTTCCCAGCAGTTAGGCCTTTGTTACAAACTTTTTTTTGCCCGAAATGGAAGTTCTTGACTTGCATGATATGTGGTTTCAACAAGACGGTGCCACATGCCACACAGCACGCGAAACAATGGCGCAATTGCGAGGCGAGTTTGGTGAACAGTTAATTTCACGTTTCGGGCCGGTCAATTGGCCGCCTAGATCGTGCGATTTGACACCATTAGACTATTTTTTGTGGAGGTATGTCAAGGCTAATGTCTATAGGGACAAGCCCGCTTCGATTGACGCACTGGAAGCCAACATCCATGCATTCATTCGTGAGATACCGGCCGATATGTGTGAAAGAGTATGCCAAAATTGGACTCAGCGGATGGGCTACCTGAGACGCAGCCGCGGTCAACATTTGCATGAAATTATCTTTAAACATTAAATTGCAAGGTTCAAACTATCGATTCAAATAAATATTTCATTCATTTTTTCGAATTTCTAAACCTCTTAAAAAATCACCCGTTATATACTTATTACATTAATATTTTTCTTTAATATTTCAAAAACGATTGCCGTTTCAAATTTTGACTTTACGCTTGAAAAAAATCTCAATCCTATAAAATTGATTATCTATAGCAGCTCACCTCTGCGCTTTGGTACACCCTCACATTCGGTTTCTAAAAGAATTAATTAATAAGTTTACAAATTGTAAGTAGGTGGCCTACTCAATCATTTATTAAAAACTTTAAAAATAAAATAAAACAACTTCACAATAATTGTGCAATTCAAACAAAAGTGATAGCAAAATAAATTGCAATTTACTTTTAAATCAAATGCGTTAAGATGTTTATTGCAATTATTATAAGCTCTTCATTTCCTGAAGCGTGTAATGATTAATGAATCCAACTATTCTTTAATTGTACTACTCAGTCACACTCTTATGGGTTTTTGACTCAAGTTAAAGTTATTAATTTTTTTTTTTTTTTGTTTATTTTACTACCGGTTTCGAGTTCCCCACGCGTGATTATTTGCAAAACAATCAAACACCGTAAACAATACACCAAAGATAAAATGTTCGACGTTAATGAATTTCACAAATTTGACAAAGACTTTTAGGGTTGCTACAACAGGTTTTAGCAATTAGTTTATACTTGTACTTTTACTATCGGAAATAAATTCAAAATAAAACGTTGTTTACTGATAGTAAATGCAAAGTTATTTGTTGTTTTCATTTAAGATTGTTTATCGACTTCCAAAATAAAAATAAAAGTTGGCGGATTGTATTTACTATCGAGTAAAACATTTTTATTTTTGGAAGGGAAATCGCACAGCGAAATCAAAATGCGCTTGGAAACTGTGTACGGTGACTATTCTCCCTCGTCGAAAATTGGTTTAACGAGATTCGATGTCCAGGTGGCCCTTAAACGGAAGCCAGAAGGCAGACCGCCGCCGATTGAAGGTGAACGAGTAATCTGGGACAGTAGGAATTTCCAAAGATTATTTTGGTCTTATCCCATGTAACAAGTGTAACCATTAGATCACTTAAAAGCAGTGTTTGACGATGAAATCAGCGCAATCCGTCTGCGTCGTTTCGTGACAATCGACAAAGCAAAGACTAAGTAACAGTCGAAATAGTGCTCCGAAGAAGGTGAAGACTATCCCATAGGTCTGTCATAGGTCTGTTTCATGCAGAATTATTAGACAGGTTCAACGTCAAATTGAAGAAAAATCGCCCAGTTGGCGAAAAAAAGTGTTTTTCCACAATGATAACGCACCGACAGCTCCGCCATCGCCACGGCCAAATTGGTCGAATTGGGCAAGGAATTATTGTTCCATGTACCAGATTTGGCCCATTCTCCAGTATATATCGGACCACCCTCGTAGATATCATTTCAATTTATAAAAATAGAGACTGGGTTGTAATCTTCATAAGCTCCAGGATTGAAGTGGTTAGTTGCCTAGAGAAGTTCTTAATACATGGATAATGTTGCCACTCATAAAATAGATCACAGAGATGACTATCTTCATCCCCCAGTTCATAAACCTAATACGAATAAATTGGGGATGGATTGTACCTAATTGCTGAGTGTTAGGTATATCTGGTAGTGGAGACATGCGAGCATTTTCAACCCACCCTGTAGTCAATTTATTGACTTTATTCACGAAAGTTTGATTTTATTATAATTTCGAAATAACATTCCAACACTTTGATTCTATTACTATCAACATCGCAAGAATATTGACAGACAAACCCAATAAGGCCAACTGTTTTTTTTTTTTTGGCATAAATCAATCACGCATAAACCCATTAATGACTTTCATATCATGTGTCTGAGAATAAGAAAAATAAAAAAAAAAATAAAGGAGAAACGAGGAATCCGATATATCAAGAAGAACTTTGTGAAGAACTTGTTTTCTTTGTTGTGAGTTGCCCCACCCGAATGACAGAAAATTTGCATGCATTTATTTTGCTTTTGTTGTTGTTTTTGCTTGTTTGCTTGTTTCGCATTGGAAATTTCGTATTCCCTTATCGCAAGTGTTTCCCCATGTTAGTGTTTGGTTTTTTTGTGCTCGCGGAATCAGCATATATGCGCCACGTTCATAACTTCTTATTCTATGTTGAATACGGTTGTGATTTTTTCAGTAGAGAATCGCTTATGTGAACAAAACGAGAGTTTAGTCTAGGCGCTTCTAATACTGGGTCCTGCAGATCATCTATCCCGAAACAAAACAGCTAGGAATGATTTGGCTAGGAATCTGCACCAGCTCACCTGAAAGTTTGTTCGGAGGAAAGCTTCCTCAGCACTAAACAGTTGTTCGTCAATAACTTGAAAGGTCTTCATCAGAGTGGCTTCAGACCTGAAAATGGAAAGTCCACCATCTATCAAATAGTCAATCTACGGCCGATATTGGAAAAGACCCAGGAACTTCACATCGATACCTATAACTTTTGCATCACAGCGCCAATAGAGACCAATACCTACAGAAAAACAAAGAACAGAGACGCAGATTAAACCAAAAAATGTGCTTACAGCCCATACAGCTAAACAGATCTAGCTAGAGAAGTTAAAGTCCAGAAGCGGGGTCAAATAATAGCGCTGCGACCTGCGGCAGTAAGGTCTGCGAACCTATTCCAGATGGACGTTGCAGAAAAGGAAGGCCGGTCTCAGGTGGAGCGCACTGGTGATAGAGGACCTCAACCTATTTGGCTAGCGAAACTGTAGACAGCTAGCTAGGGAACGAGCTAATTTGGGAAACTTGTTGGATGAGGACCTGCTCCGATCTGGACTGTAGCGCCATCTGAAGTAAAAAACTTCTAATACTTTCTAGTAGGTATCTTTAATTCCCCCTTGCATAAATATGCTTTGAAACATCACCCGATGACCTAAGGCTATGTGAACCTGGCACCCGACTTTTGAAAAAAAAAAAATTCATTATTTATTTTGATAGGTTAGGGTAGGTAGTTGATTGTAGTGAATTTAATTTTTTTTGTAGTTGTACAGAAAAAAAAATTTTGACCATCAAAAAAATGTCAGCCCCCGAAAATAAAATTTCGAACTTTTTTTGCTTGTTTTCCATAGATATACGCTTGTAGATGATTGTAGGGAAGTTTTTTTTTTTTTAAGTGAGACAGAAAAATTTATAAAAAAAAAAATTTCGACCAAATTGTTCGACCACTACCTTTTTCATACTTTTCTCATACAAAAAAAGTACTGAAATTAATTAACTTTAAAATAGAAATTACTTACTCTAAAATAGAAACAAACCCTCATAGAGGTTTGTAGTGAAAAAAGAATTTTACTACAAACGATAAAAATGTCATTTTAAGCCATATAGAGGTTCGTAGTGCAAAATACTCCTACTACGAAACTTTAAAATCCGTTAACAAGCTAATGGACGTTTGTAGTGAAAAAATTACTTCACTACAAACGAAAGCAACCCTCATAGAGGTTTGTAGTGAAAAAAGAATTTTACTACAAACGATAAAAATGTCATTTTAAGCCATATAGAGGTTCGTAGTGCAAAATACTCCTACTACGAAACTTTAAAATCCGTTAACAAGCTAATGGACGTTTGTAGTGAAAAAATTACTTCACTACAAACGAAAGCAACCCTCATAGAGGTTTGTAGTGAAAAAAGAATTTTACTACAAACGATAAAAATGTCATTTTAAGCCATATAGAGGTTCGTAGTGCAAAATACTCCTACTACGAAACTTTAAAATCCGTTAACAAGCTAATGGACGTTTGTAGTGAAAAAATTACTTCACTACAAACGAAAGCAACCCTCATAGAGGTTTGTAGTGAAAAAAGAATTTTACTACAAACGATAAAAATGTCATTTTAAGCCATATAGAGGTTCGTAGTGCAAAATACTCCTACTACGAAACTTTAAAATCCGTTAACAGACTAATGGACGTTTGTAGTGAAAAAATTACTTCACTACAAACGAAAGCAACCCTCATAGAGGTTTGTAGTGAAAAAAGAATTTTACTACAAACGATAAAAATGTCATTTTAAGCCATATAGAGGTTCGTAGTGCAAAATACTCCTACTACGAAACTTTAAAATCCGTTAACAAGCTAATGGACGTTTGTAGTGAAAAAATTACTTCACTACAAACGAAAGCAACCCTCATAGAGGTTTGTAGTGAAAAAAGAATTTTACTACAAACGATAAAAATGTCATTTTAAGCCATATAGAGGTTCGTAGTGCAAAATACTCCTACTACGAAACTTTAAAATCCGTTAACAAGCTAATGGACGTTTGTAGTGAAAAAATTACTTCACTACAAACGAAAGCAACCCTCATAGAGGTTTGTAGTGAAAAAAGAATTTTACTACAAACGATAAAAATGTCATTTTAAGCCATATAGAGGTTCGTAGTGCAAAATACTCCTACTACGAAACTTTAAAATCCGTTAACAAGCTAATGGACGTTTGTAGTGAAAAAATTACTTCACTACAAACGAAAGCAACCCTCATAGAGGTTTGTAGTGAAAAAAGAATTTTACTACAAACGATAAAAATGTCATTTTAAGCCATATAGAGGTTCGTAGTGCAAAATACTCCTACTACGAAACTTTAAAATCCGTTAACAAGCTAATGGACGTTTGTAGTGAAAAAATTACTTCACTACAAACGAAAGCAACCCTCATAGAGGTTTGTAGTGAAAAAAGAATTTTACTACAAACGATAAAAATGTCATTTTAAGCCATATAGAGGTTCGTAGTGCAAAATACTCCTACTACGAAACTTTAAAATCCGTTAACAGACTAATGGACGTTTGTAGTGAAAAAATTACTTCACTACAAACGAAAGCAACCCTCATAGAGGTTTGTAGTGAAAAAAGAATTTTACTACAAACGATAAAAATGTCATTTTAAGCCATATAGAGGTTCGTAGTGCAAAATACTCCTACTACGAAACTTTAAAATCCGTTAACAAGCTAATGGACGTTTGTAGTGAAAAAATTACTTCACTACAAACGAAAGCAACCCTCATAGAGGTTTGTAGTGAAAAAAGAATTTTACTACAAACGATAAAAATGTCATTTTAAGCCATATAGAGGTTCGTAGTGCAAAATACTCCTACTACGAAACTTTAAAATCCGTTAACAAGCTAATGGACGTTTGTAGTGAAAAAATTACTTCACTACAAACGAAAGCAACCCTCATAGAGGTTTGTAGTGAAAAAAGAATTTTACTACAAACGATAAAAATGTCATTTTAAGCCATATAGAGGTTCGTAGTGCAAAATACTCCTACTACGAAACTTTAAAATCCGTTAACAGACTAATGGACGTTTGTAGTGAAAAAATTACTTCACTACAAACGAAAGCAACCCTCATAGAGGTTTGTAGTGAAAAAAGAATTTTACTACAAACGATAAAAATGTCATTTTAAGCCATATAGAGGTTCGTAGTGCAAAATACTCCTACTACGAAACTTTAAAATCCGTTAACAAGCTAATGGACGTTTGTAGTGAAAAAATTACTTCACTACAAACGAAAGCAACCCTCATAGAGGTTTGTAGTGAAAAAAGAATTTTACTACAAACGATAAAAATGTCATTTTTATCGTTTGTAGTAAAATTCTTTTTTCTCTCTATATGGCTTAAAATGACATTTTTATCGTTTGTAGTAAAATTCTTTTTTCACTACAAACCTCTATGAGGGTTGCTTTCGTTTGTAGTGAAGTAATTTTTTCACTACAAACGTCCATTAGCTTGTTAACGGATTTTAAAGTTTCGTAGTGGGAGTATTTTGCACTACGAACCTCTATATGGCTTAAAATGACATTTTTATCGTTTGTAGTAAAATTCTTTTTTCACTACAAACCTCTATAAGGGTTTGTTTCTATTGTAGAGTAAGTAATTTCTATTTTAAAGTTAATTAATTTCAGTACTTTTTATGTATGAGAAAAGTATGAAAAAGGTAGTGGTCGAACAATTTGGTCGAAATTTTTTTTTTTAATAAATTTTTCTGTCTCACTTAAAAAAAAAAAACTTCACTACAATCATCTACAAGCGTATATCTATGGAAAACAAGCAAAAAAAGTTCGAAATTTTATTTTCGGGGGCTGACATTTTTTTGATGGTCAAATTTTTTTTTTCTGTACAACTACAAAAAAAATTAAATTCACTACAATCAACTACCTACCCTAACCTATCAAAATAAATAATGAAATTTTTTTTCTTCAAAAGTCGGGTGCCAGGTTCACATAGCCATGACCTAAGTCACAATTTCTTGAGTGCTTCTGTTACTAGTGGTTCACATTGTCTTTTTTTTCTAAGCAATTCCGCTCCTGGTGTACTTCCCAAGCTGCATTAACTCTGATTCAGATTCTTTCGTCTTTCTTTTTGTTAATTCTTTCTTCCTTAGCCGCAGGCAGGTAATATGTACGCCATTAGAATATCTCCAACTGCAGGTTTTGTCTGATTTAACGATCGCTCTTTAATGCAGGAACGCCATTCATGTTGTTTGCGTGTTTCTTCTAATTTCAAGTGTAACTACTGACTATACCCACAAAATGCATGCACACGAAAAGTGCGGGTATCGAAATTTGTTAATTTAAAATCTGCTTAAAAAATAACAAAACCGGAAAATGTCCCGCACATGAAAATTTCGTTTTTAATAGTTTCTTTGACAGTAAAAATTAATGTCATTGCTGTTGTGGTTATGGTACAACATCACAGTCGTTATAATGGTGACAGGCACTTTGTAGCCCTTTCAATTATGTTTAATTGGATTTAAATAGTTATTTTTTTGTTTAGGGTCAAAATAGTCTTAAAAAAGGTCTTTCAAAAGAAGAGAAAACACACTCTCTCCTAAAACAAGGTAGGATATGAACTTGTGTGTGTGATTCTAAAAATTTAATGATATGTTAGCTCAAGAAATGACAAATGGTTTTCGTTGGTAACAATAAGGTCCGCTCCATAAGTTTTTTGGCAATTTTGGGAACGCTGTCGAATTTTGAAGGGTTGCTATTAAATCTAGTGAACTTTCCAAGAACCTAAAGACGGATTTAACACCAAAATTTGTACAATTTTTCATTCATAAACATCTAAAATTATATTTAAGTCTATATGTAAAAATTAAGTTAATTCAACCTAGAGGCTATAAGCTTTTCTATTATTGATTAGTTTTTAAATACGAATATATGATATTACCGACATTCAAGCCAACATTCCCACAATATTCTGAATCCCAAGCAAAACGTCAATTGAATATTTGAGTCTCGACAGAACTCACAAATCTCTCTCGTACACACGGGAAATATTTTTCTTCCCCAAACTGACAGAAACGACAAAAACTTAAGTAAACAAACAATATTTGGGCTGAATTCCAGTTAGTTCGGAAGTTTTTAAAGTTAACGAACTGGCCTATTATACAAGATCATTAATTTTGTAGTTTCAAGTTGGTAGCATCATTGTATTTCTATTAGCTAGTACCCGCGAGATGACAATCGATTGTAGTACCATCTTGAGATCTGGCGCAAAAGCTATTTTTTTTTACATAGTTTGGTATTGGGAAAAAAATAGCTTTTGCGCCAGATCTCAAGATGGCACTACTATCGATTGTCATCTCGCGGGTACTAGCTAATAGAAATACAATGGGTAGCATTTGCCATCTGTCAAAGTGAGCTGTTTTCAGAAGAGTCTTTACTCATTAGGTCTGTTCCAGACTTTTTGTGCACTAAATTAGGCAATCTGTCAAATTCTCTCAGAGAGAAAATTTACAAATTCAAGAACCCAAATTTAAGAAAAAATTTACAAAACTGGATTGTTTTTTTTTTCTGTTTGACGTATGTCAAAGAACTCATATTTCTGCCGGAAGAAATTCTTTGGGCTAAATTTGTCAAAGTGGGTAAATTTTTTACTCTCTCGTGAGCGCTCTCTTCTACACAATTTTTGAAGTTGGGAACAGACTCTGACCAAAAATAACCAAATATTACTAAATTCGGCAGTTTCAAACTGAATGTGGAACGGACCTTTTATATAAGTTGAATGCCTGCGAATAATCGAACAATGCTTTAAAGTCATTAGAACTTCTAGATAAGTAGTGATTCAAACATATCCACTATTCCCGCATTATGTGACAGCTAAAGTCGTTATAATCGTGGTCGTAGACACTCAATCGAAAATATTGCTGGAAGTGTAGCTGATGATCCGACTTGATCGGATTCCAGGAGTTTGGTCTAGTAATTGGAGAAATTGGTCTAGTAATATTATATTTTGTTTTAGGACGGAGTTCAATGTTGTCTCTGAGTTCTTCCATACGTGGTCTGCTTGTTGGCATAAACCAATGATTTAACGTAGGCCCAAAAAAACAGTCTATTGACGTTAACTTCCACTAACCTTGACACTGTTTGTGTGGCTATGTCGCACTATCCTGTTGAAACCGTATCTTGTCCAAGTCCATATTCTCCAATTTGGGCCAAAAGTATTCGGTAATCATTGCACAATTACGCTGGCCATTCGCAGTAATATGGCGATCTTTATCGTCGACGAAAAATATGGCAAAATAACGCCGCCGAAATGCTAACCGCCCCGAAGAGTTATTTCTTCTGGACGAACCCATTGATCCAAAATGTGCTTCGTCACTTAGGATGATTTTTTGATGAAATTCATCATCTTGGCGTATCTTCTCCAGAGCCCAATCGGAGAACGTACGTCACTTCAAATGGTCCATCGGCTTCAATTCTTGAGTCAGCTTGATCCTTTATGGATGTTAACCAAGATCTTTTTGCAAAATACGCCATAATGTGGTCTGAGCGATTGCCAATTCTTGAGAGCGTGTAAGAGTGTGTTTCTCTCGAGAAACCTCAAACCTTTTGCTTTTTATCAAAGGCTGGGGTAACTCACCGGTTCCAGGGTTCTTTACCAAAGAAGCAATAAAACTTTGGTTTTCTATAAATATTGAATATAAGATTTATTATTCATTAATTAAATATTATATACATTATTTATAATAGAAGTGTCAACATTATATAACAATTGGTTTCAACAATATTTAACAATAACTGGTAGTGACAATATTTAACAGGAAGGATAATCAATTAAGTGTAACAATATTTAACAGGAACTGGTAACAAGTTAAATGTAACAATATTTAACAGGAACGGTTAATTAAGTGTAACAATATTTAGTAATAGTATGAAACAACAGGTCATTTATTATTAGAGACTGAGAAAGCAGTCGTACACTTTATCACAGACTGAGAACAGCAGCCGTAGACTGTAATCACAAACTGAGGAAGCAGTCGTACACTTTATCACAGACTGAGACAGCAGTCGTATACTGTAATAACAGCTGTCAAACCCGATATTTTGGCTTACTAAAATTACTTAACCTTACTTACTTACTTATGGTAACACTACAGTCCAGGTCGGACCAGGACCTCACCCAACAAACATCTCCAGCCAGCTAGGTCAGTGTCGTTGTACAGCTCGTACAGTTCTTGGTTGTGACAGCATTAGGTAGGTAGATAGAAATGGCTGTTCTACTTCGCGCAGGACACAATTAGCGCTGAGTGCGCCGTTTTGATACCATACCTCGTGAGATTCTAAATGGATTTGAAAATAGGTGACAGCATTAACTTGGTCTTGTCCTCGTTAACCTCTAGACCCATCTCCGTCTCAAGACTCACAAACGCTCCACTGACATCACACTGTGTTCTTCCAATTATGTCAATGTCGTCTGCGTATCCTAGTAGCTGGACGGGATTTTGAAAGATTGTGCCTCTGGTGTTGACGTTAGAGTTTTGCACAATCTTTTCAAGAATGATGTTGAAGAAATCGCATGACAACGCATCGCCTTGTCTAAAACCTTTTTGGACATCAAAAGCGTCCGTTAGGTTTTTTCCGACCATGATGGAACAGCATGAGTTTTCCATTGTCATCTTACACAGACGGACGAGTTTTTCTGGGATGCCAAAACTAGACATTGCTCTATATAATTGGTCTCTATAGACGCTGTCATACGCGGCCTTGAAATCGATGAAGAGGTGGTAGGTATCGATTTGAAGTTCCTGGGTCTTCTCCAAGATCTGCCGTAGGGTGAATATTTGATCGATTGTGGACTTTCCGGGTCTGAAGCCACACTGATAAGGGCCTATCAAGTTGTTGAAGAAGGGCTTCAAACGTTCACACAGCACGGCAGACAAGATCTTATAGGCGATGTTAAGGAGACTTATACTATATACGAAGTTGTGAGAGTGCTCTCGTTGGGGAAGGTCCCCTCTGTGTTGTGTGTCGTCTGCTGTGTCGATTTTCTCTGTTGTTTTTTGTTCATCGTGTCCGTGCGTCATATTCGTCGATTTCGTTGTGACTCGTGATAAACCAAACAACATTTATTCAACATATTACAAAAAAAAAATAGACATAAACAATAATCAAATCAACAAATAAAATCTGAAAAAAATCCACAAAAAAAAAAAACGCTAAACCTAGAAAAAAAAAACAATAGTGCAAACCATCTACATACCCGCATACACGAAGCTAATAAGATCCCGCAATAGACAAAATATTAAAAGCAAAAACAAAAAAAAAAACTCAAAAGCACAGCATCTCCAAAAAACAACAAAAAAATGCCTAGCATAGCATAGCACAGTGAGTACCCATCCTCTTTCCCTCCTCGCACAAACAGTTGCATGGCTTATCATGTGCATTCATTGCAATGTGTTTTTTTTTTTTTTTTTGTTCACACAATGTATGTACATGATATGTCACCAACAACGGACGAATAGAGGATTATTGTTTTGAATTCCAGAGTCGGGTCGGTTCACGTCATTGTTAAGGCATAACACTAACAGGGGCGCTGAGTCTAAACGAAGTCTGGGATTCAATTCAATTATCTTCTTAGAGCTCGTCTGTTTTAGTTTTGAAATCTTTAAGCATTGCAATGACTGAGAATTTCAGGGTCGATTACAGTAATATTCGTGGGTTAAGAAAGAATTTTCTGTCGATGTACCTCCACACTGTTTTAAACAGGCCAGCTGTTCTGGCACTAAGTGAAACCCAAGTAGGTGAGGCTACCGATCCTACTGAATTTTATATTCAAGGGTATAACCTAGTGCCACTATTCCTTCCCCACCATGGCCTCGCCGTTTATATCAGAAGTGATGTTGCTTACCAATTTCAACCACAGTACAGCTCTTTTTTAAATCCTCTCTTTAATTTTATGTGGTTCAAATTTTCCGTTAATAAGCACATCATCCATTACTGTTTCCTTTATAGAAGCCCAAATTTGGACAGGGTTTCAACTTCTAACGAATTTGACTCACTGTCCGACTCCATTCAAAGAATTGTTTCCTTGCATCCTCGCACTGAAATCGTTATTACGGGCGATTTCAATGTACACAATTCTTCCTGGCTTCTCCATTCGAGCAAGACAACACCCGAAGGAGTGTGTGCTGAGATTTTTGCTGAGTTTAACCATCTTGCTCAGCTGGTCAACGAGCCCACTCGAATACCGGACATTGACGGCCAAGCAGAAAACACTCTTGACTTGTTCCTTACCTCTGACCCTGATAAATATGCAATAAGTGTATTATCGCCTCTAGGCCGATCTGACCATTGTGTCATATCCGCAAATTTCTCGTGTCAAAAAATCCCAGTTAAAGAAAGAGCTCCTAAGAGAACCGTTTGGCAGTACGAGAAAGCCGACTGGGACGGCCTCAACAATTTTTTCAGGATCTTCAACTGGTCACTATGCTTCCTCGATAGTGACGTAGATTCCAGTGCGCATATTCTCACAAGTTTAATTCTTTTGGGAATGAGAACTTTTATCCCGAATAGGGTTAAAAGCATCAGACCCAAAGAGAACGCATGGTTTGATATGAGCTGTAAAGAGGTTATCAGGGTTAAAGAAGTAAGTTTTCGTTGTTACAAAGCCAACCCTACTGAGGAAAATCGGAATAAGTATAAACAAGCCAGGAAGGCCTGCAATGTCCATATTCGACGGACCAAATTTTTACATGACCAAAAACTAAGGCAAAAAATACTGCAATGTCCCAAAGGCAGTAAAAATTTTTGGTCATTTGTGAAAAATATGAAGAATTCTTCTTCTTCCTCGGTCCCAACGCTCATTGATGATGATACTCCAGTCGTTAGCTCTCTTGCGAAAGCTAACCTTTTTGCTAGGCAGTTCGCCGCCAACTCTTCGCTGCCAGAGAGTGTCATGACTCCGCCAGTTCTTGAGCGCGTCAATGATTCCATGGGACAAATCTTCTTTCGCACTCGTGCTGTGGCGAGGGTCCTAAAGGATCTCAACATACACAAATCCGCTGGCCCGGATGGTATCCCCGCTATTGTTCTGAAGAGGTGTTCTTCAACGCTGGCAAAACCCTTGCGTAAGCTTTTCCATCTATCCTATTCTTCTGGGCTCGTTCCGAGTAGTTGGAAAACAGCATTTGTCCAGCCTATACCCAAAAAAGGCGAATCCTCCTCTCCCTCCAATTATCGTCCGATTGCACTTACGTCCCTTCTTTCTAAGGTCATGGAAACGCTGATAAATTATCAGCTTAAGAAATATCTTGAAGAACGAAAGCTTCTTAATGACCGGCAGTACGGCTTTCGCAGCAACAGGTCCACTGGTGATTTGATGGCATATCTCACCGAACAGTGGAACAAATCTTTACATCGTTTTGGAGAAAGTAAGATTGTTGCACTCGATATTTCAAAAGCATTTGATAGAGTTTGGCACCAGGCTCTCTTATCGAAAATGCGTGCCTTCGGTATTGATGAATTCCTCCTTCGTTGGATTAGAAACTTTCTTTCGAACCGTTCAATACAAGTTGTATTGGACGGTTTCAAGTCTGAAACCCACATTATAAACGCTGGTGTGCCCCAGGGCTCCGTTTTGTCTCCGACCCTCTTTCTCATTTTTATAAATGATCTCTTGTCTGTAACTTCTAATCCAATTCATTGTTTCGCTGACGATAGTACCCTTAGCTTTTCATATTCGTTCCCAGACTCACATCCCTCCCTTTTTTGTGTGGAACTGCAACGGCAAAATATGATAAGCTCATTAAACTCTGACTTAAACAGCATTGTACAATGGGGAATAAAAAACCGCGTAGAGTTTAATGCTTCGAAAACTCAATGCTGTCTTGTATCGTTGAAGCGAGATATACCCCCCTTGCCACTGTCCATGAGTGGCACTTGCATCAGCGAAACCGAACATCTCGAGATTCTCGGTATGTGCTTCACCGACCACCTCTTGTGGAACGAACACATACGCGATGTCGCCAAAAATGCCGCAAGTTGTTTAGGTTTTTTAAGAAGATGCAAGAAATTTTTTTCCCCCTCTGATCTGGCTACCATCTACAAAACTTACATACGTCCAAAGCTTGAGTACAACTCCCACGTTTGGGCTGGTGCTCCAGTAACGTACTTAAGTCTTTTGGACAGTATCCAGAGAAGAGCATTTAAGATGATTGGTGACCGTACCATCGTTGAGACTTTTACGTCACTTGAACATCGACGTAATGTCTCATGCCTCACCCTCTTTTACCGTTACTTTAATGGTTTATGCTCTAGTGAAATAGCCAGTTGCATTCCTCCCCTTAAGATATTCAACCGTAATACCCGCGCCTCCAGGAATGCCCATCAGTTCACCCTCGAGCCCAACTTCGGACGTACGGTCATGTTCAGAGAATCGTTCTTTAGTCGTACTACGCGAATGTGGAACTCTCTTCCACACTCTGTCTTCCCCAGTCATTGCAGTGTTCAGGAATTCAAGACTAATGTTAACCGACACCTCATCCTTAACCCTCTCCGTCTATCCCATTTTCCCTAACGCTCGCACTGTGCTTTGGCATAAAAAGGGAACAAAAACCCCTTGAGTGCGTGCTTATTATAAAAAAAAAAAAAAAAAAAAACCTCTGTAGTTGGTGCAGTTCAGGGGATCTCCTTTTTTGAGGATCGGGCAACGATGCTGAGGTTCCATTCATCGGGCATGCTTTCCTCCGACCAAATTTTTCAGATGATCTGGTGCATGCTCCTCACAAAATCATCTCCAGCTGCTTTGTACAGTTACTTACCCAGGCGCTCTTAAAATTTAATTATTTAAATATTATTTTAATATGTTTTAAGATAACTACTTTCACTATATTTGGAAATGTGTGTTTCTGGTTATTTTAGCTTTCAAACGTGTTTTTTTCTGCGTTGTATGTAAAAAGTTCTCATGAATTGCTAAATATACAATTTTCTATGCCATTCTAATTTTGGACTGCATTTTATAGTATCAATACTCAATAACTACGAATTCTAATTCAGCTTATTGGGTGTTGATTTAAATTCCTTTTAAAACCAGATTTGGAAGACTTAAGAATTTGCATAACGCAAACAAAATTAATTTTCATTTTTAAGCAAATACGTGTGACTGTGAATAAATGTTTGCATGATTTGCCAATAACATCGACTGTTTACTGTTTCTTTTGCTTATCAGACGGCCTATAAACGAATAATTAAACAATTAGTTTCAAGCTCTTAAAATCAAAATAATGTGCAACCAAATACACGAATGCAAGTGTCATTGTTTCTTTTTTTTTAGTTTTCCATGCCGCATTCGCCATATAAAGTACAAAATATAGAATACGCAGATATAGTACATCTAAAACTTACTATGTCACAAGCGAGAACAAACAAAAAATGATTTTAATTTCTATGTCACACTGCATTACACCCTAGATATTTTTGTTTCTGTCACATCTCCTCTCTTGTTACTAAAGGAACATTTATGTCAAGTCTTAAAACATAACATCAATGTTTTCTTCTATTTGCAGGGTGACTGGTGGCTGGCACGCAGCAAGAAGACTCGACAAGAAGGATACATCCCATCAAATTATGTTGCCAAATTGAAGTCAATAGAAGCTGAACCGTAAGTACACTTTTTACTCCTCTTTTTTCAAGATGTTTTGCACTGATATTCATCGTACCCCCATCTCTATCGACATCAAAAATTCAAAATGAGAACGAGGTTGTTGTATTTGCTAACTCACACTTAAAAAATAAAAACTCTCGCTGCCTTAAAGTATGCCACGTTTAATTACTGACCTAGTCTCTCAGCTGTCAGTGCAATATCCATCCGTATAACAGTTCGTTATGATTTGAAATTTTTTTCCCTCCCTGATGAAAGAAAAATATTGCACACAATGCAGTGGCAGACAGAAAAGACATACTGACTTGGAAATATTTATCGAAAAGGGAAATTGATATTGTTTGGAAGTGTAGCCTTCAACGTCGACGCCAAAATTTAGGAGGAAAAGCTTCATTAAATAAATATGTTGTCGAAAGATTGAGTATCTTTTGTTGTTGTGTCTAATGTGCGCATTTTCATTGTTGCAACAGCAGTGACCCAGTTTGCAAAAAAATATATATACCTAACACCACAACAATGCATAGACTGAATACTAAAATCGATGAGGTTTATGCTGATGATGATAATGATGTGGGATAAATTTTCTTCTGGCAAATGAAATTTTCCTGTATACATATTTAAAGAGCCAAAAACCTGGCAGAATCAGTTTTCTGGTGTATTTATTGAAAATTAATGGCTTGCAATTTTGGACAGTTTCAAAATAATTGCTTGCGATAAAAACAAAATAGGTCGAGTGAAATTGCAAGTTTGTTTGGGAATTTATATGTTGTGAAGGAAGGAGGGGATTATCTCAAGGTTTATTAAGCCCTCATTTGGTATTAAAGCTATTTGAACTAATTTAAACAGATTGCCATTATAGAATTGGCATCAGATTCAATTTCAGTAAAAGAACCAAGATTTTGGAAGAACTTGGAAATTAAAAAAGTGTTTTTAGTTTAAAATCTGTTTTCAACGTGGGGAATTGCATTTTAGTATCCTTTGGCGTAATGGTTGTTTGCGTTTATCAACAACATTGAAGAAGTGGGTACAAATCCTCCTTGTACCTTGTGTTTTGATTTCATCTTTAATAAGTCGATTTTTTTGACAAAGCTACCAGGAGTATTTATCACGGATAAGTGCTTCTATTAGATTCCCTCAATTCCTTTCACGAACTTGTTGAAGAGTGTAAGCCTGGGCCTTGATTTGTCGAAGCTGTCGTGCCACCCAAATTGAAAATATTAACAAAAAAAGGGTCGCCCCAGTAGGCGCTTGCTGATATGAAACAAACTGATCATGAGTTTTGATTTGATTGGTTTTATTAAGAACAATTCGTTTATGTATCGGGTTTACCCTACCCGATGGACGTGTAAATCCTGTTTCCAAAGTGCTGGGCGTTGAAGAAAAGTGGACACGTCTCAAAAACAATGTCATTAGCATTAGCACTGCTAACTCCATTTAAGGTCGGTAGTAGTCGCAGAGATCTGACCGACTGGTTTGATGATAAATGCAAATAACTGTCTGAACGTAAGAACGCCGCATACCGAGCAACGCAGCAATCTCATAGAACGCGGGCACACGCAGTGGAATACAAAAGGTTCAAGAAAGAGGAAAGGAAGGCAAATGAACACAGTCTGGGAAAAAAATATTGTCTGTGAAATTGAATGAAATAGAGAGCGAGGTCCGCACCAGGCGCGGTAGTTCTTCCAATTCGACGGTTGCATGACGCAGTATACACCGCCCTGTAGCTACTGTTAGGACGAAGATGGAAATCAGATCACCGATTCCATAAGCAATCTTGAGCGATGGGAAGTAGAGTTGCGCAAAACAGTTCCATGACCGGAACGAACATGGAACGGTTCTTTTGGTAGTCGGAACTAGTTCCTGGAACTAGTTCCGCGGAACTGTTAAGGTTCTGTAAATGCATACAAACTTAAACATGGTAACATGTAAGCGAAAGGCAAAGTTGTTTTCTTGGTTGGTTTCTTTCAATCCACAAACCATAAACAAAAACCAACAAAACAATAACAAACAATCAAAGATACACTACACATGCTTAATTGCTAATACCACGAATAACATGCACATCATTTTTCATTATCATCTTTCATGAACGAAATAAACTAGAATCTTGTCTTTTAATGTTCATAGTTCCGACTCCGATCCAAAGGAACTATGTCATACGCGAGGAACTACGAACCTTCGGAACTATGAGTATTAACAGAGATATCAGACATCAGACCGATCAACGTTCATTTCGTTCTAGATCATATTAACAATACAAACACGCTTCAATCCATCTTCAACCTACCTACACATGCTAATACAATGGTGGTTGGTTTGGTATTTCACATTCATTCGTTCCATTTGTATGTGAATAGTGTTAGTGTATACCTACAAGCACAAGAGCGCGATTCTTTCCACTTTCATATCATACATATCCATATCCAGTCGGAACTATGAACTGCTCAACAAACATGTGTTTTGTTCTTTCTCTTTCCACTTTCATACCATATCCAGTCGGAACTATGAACGAACATGTTTAGTTCATGCTCTTTCCACTTTCATACCATATCCAGTCGGAACTATGAACGAACATGTTTATTTCGTTCTCTTTCCATTTTCATACCATATCCAGTCGGAACTATGAACATGTTTAGTTCTTTCATGTCCATGTGCGGAACTATTTAGGTTCAGACTTCGGAACGAAAGGAAATGTCTCCGGGAGAGGACATAGTTCCTGGAACTATACATGTCCGGAACGACTCATGTCTAATGGGAAGTGAACTTTAATGAATTGCTCAATGGTCAGCTTACCAAAGAAATGACGGCTCTACCGTTTCAAAATGACAACATCATGCTGCAGCCACCAAGCATGGATGAAGTCAAAAAAGGCTATCAACTGGCTAAGGGACAACAAAGCCGCAGGTGCTGATGGCATGCCAGCCGACCTGATCAAACTTGTCCAATCCATTAACTGGTCCATGAAGATCACGTATGAGAACAGAAAAAAATGCCGGAAGACTGCCGAAAAGGCATTATATTCCCCATACACAAGAAAGGAGATGTCACAGAGTGCGGCAATTATAGGGGTATTACATAGTTGAGTAAAACCTATGGATAAGATATTTTCCTCTATCCTACAAGATCGGATAGCCCCATACGCGTAAACCATAATCAGAAAGTATCAGTGTGGTTTCGAACAAGAGAAATTCACAATTGATCAAATTTTTAGGCTAAGGCAGGCGATGGAAAAATGTCTAGAATTCAACATCAACACATACCATCTGTTTATAGATTTTAAAGCCGCATATGACAACATAGCCGGGTAGAACTGTACAAAGCCATGAGAGAATGCGGAATAAATTAATAAGACTCTGTAGGGTGACCATAACTTTCTATCTGGGGGACTATCGTCACCAAGGCCATCCAAATATTGACATACCCAGACGATATTGTTATCTTTGGAAGGAACCCACAAGCTGCACAATACTCATTTATCCAGATCGAGTAGGGGGTAAAAAACCTGGGACTGTATATGAATGAGGGTAAAACTAAGTGCATATGGCTTCGACTTCTGAAAACGTTGGCAACGGTAGAAGAACAACTATTAAGGTGAGGAGCACTAATTCGAAGTAGTGCAATCCTTCAATTACCTTGGGTCAATAGGAGCAGCCAACAACAAAATAAAAGAAGAAATACGCGGGCAGCTTCTCAAAGCCAAACAGAACTTTAGTCTTTCAAGGCTATTTAAATCCAAAAATCTTACCATTATTTCGAAACTGCTGCTGCGTAAACGATACTTGCAAGTACTGACTTACGGATCCGAGACCTGGGTGCTTAGTCAAAGGCACTCTGAACTCTTAGCCGCGTTCGAGAGACAAGTCTTACGGAGTATAGTGGCCCAGTTTGTGAGGAATGGCGATTCCGAAGACGATATAACCACGAGGTATATCAAATCTACCGCGAAGTAGCTTGGTAGATTCCGGTAGACTGGACACCGGGTTCGGCCCATAAAATCCTTTGCGGTATTATTCATGGTAGGAGCGCTGTCTCTAGACCAAATTTACGCTGGTGTAGACCAGAATGCCCAAGGCCTTGGGGAGCGGAACTGGATGGCTCGCCATGGCATCAGCCGACAATTGGGATACATGGAAAACCTTGCGGCTCTAAATATTTCGATGTTTGATGTGGCCGTAATGAAGAAACAACGGGTTCTTCAAAGTGTCGAATATATCGCTGCTGTTCAGGAGTTCGTAGCAAACGATCCAAATCAGCGAATTCCACGACGGTGCTCTAAGGCATTGGGCATCGCTCAGACCGTATTTAGCGAAAGACTAAGAATTGAAACTGGAGCAACGCAAGTACGTTCTCCGATTGGGCTCTGAAGAGGTTGATCGTTGCATTACGCCAGGGTGATCGCAATGTTTACCAAACGACATGTTGTTTCAACAGGATGGTGCTAAAAGCCACACAGCACACCTTACAATCGATTTATTGAAGAGCAAGTTTGATGATCGTGTTATCTCAAGAAATTGGCCCGTCGATTGGCCGGCTTGTTCGTTTAACAGCGATTTAACAGTTTTATACAGTTTTCTTTGGGGTAACGTTAAGTCATAAGTTTATGCAAATTAGCCGACGACGCACGTTGGACATTCACGGCAAAAAATCAACCGTAAAAGACGAAATGTGTGGCCGAGTCAACGAGATTGGGTCGAACGAAGCGACACCGGATTTTCGTTCGGTTTCAACAATCCCAGTTACTGGGAACGACGAAAGCTAATAGATTCGCCACGGTCTTCTTGCACACGTACCCATTCCTCTAACGATACCGATGCGATGGTAGAATGGAAAAAGTGATCTTCCCTATTGGAAGGTCCTTAAAAAACAAATTTGAATGTGTTCCGCAATTTTCCTCGATATGTTTTTGAAAAGTTTAAATACATTTGATTATGAAGCGAATTTACCAAAATCAGTCTAAAATTCGCAAGCAAAACAACAGAGGCAAATCGCCAATCACAGTATATCCGATGAATTGTCCCAAGAGTTGATTGACCTTTGAAGGCCGTTCCCAAGACACATAAGTATTACTAAATCAGATTATTAATTTTACCATTTCAGTCATGCGTATACATTTTTTTTTTTGCACAACATCCTCGAAGCCCCACGTTCCCCAAATGGAATTTAAATAATTTGGCAATATTTGTTTGTTTGTTTTGCTTCCGAATGTCCGAACATCAAAAAAGCGTCTTTTTGTGTGTGTTAAACCAAAACCCATCGACAAAACGATTTCTTCGACAAACTGTTCAAAATGACAAAAGTATTCAAATTTATAAATTTGTTTTGAAAAAGACGAAGCAAAAGATAAACGACAAGGAGTGTTCTCTGTGTGAAGCATGACAACAGAACATGCAACTTCAGGGCTGCTCCATTGGCTTACCCTTTTAATGTCATTAGCCCGTTGGGTCTGTCTATTTATCGATTCATTCCAAGCAACGAGGTTGATATTAATCGAAATTCCACCGAATATAATCTTTTTCCTCAATATAATAATTTGTCTCACTCTCGTCGTGTCGGTCGTCGAGCTGGCTTTGTTTGTTCTAACACAAAATGTTTCGGTGTTTGTTTACCTATCAGTGGAGGGGTTACTGGCTGATTAGCGTTAGAACGCACTTTCCGAGGACACTAAGCCGATAAGTCTTCAAGCGTTAGTTGCTGTTATAGTGACCATCTCGAAAATACTCGAAAACCCCCAATGTGAGTAGGATGATGAGGAAGGTGTGCCTATGGACTTTGCTTAAGCAATTCCAAGGCAGCGGAAAATTACATACGAACAAAAAAACCATTCCAAACAACATAGGAAGGAAGTAACATTGCGCTTGTTGTTGGTGTTTGCTGCTGCCGTATTGCGGCGTACATAAACGTTTCCAGGCAGGCAACTGGAGAGCATCTTAATTAGGTGTTTTTCTTTGTTGTTGTTGTTAATGTTTGGAAGCTCGTTGATTTTATTGCCAATTGAGTGATAATTCGGACGTGGTTCGGACGCAATTAGGTGGTTAGTTTATTCTGAGCATAAGAAGCAATAAAAAGTACATTCATGCCAATACTCCTCGTTTCAGGCTGACTAATAACAAGTGCGCTTATTAACTATGCTGGACATCGTTTTGCGCGTATAGTCGATAGCTTTAAAACCGTCGAAGGTCGAAGATTCTTGATGATAACGCAATTTGTTGGTGCAGTTTTTTTTTTTTTTTTGATTTTATGACTTACAATAATTTTTTTTTTTTATTATCAGAAGCCTTTGGCTGTAAAACGGAACTTGGTAAATAGAAGCACACTTGAGGGCTTCGGGTTTTATGATCTTAACCTTGTTATCTTGTAATCTTACGGTTGCCTAAGGCCATGAATTATCGAACAATTGTATTTGGGCATACGTGCTCTATGATAAAAGATAACGGAAAAAGTTTTCAATAGTTCTACGTCAAGGCTAAAGCTTGTTTTTGAACTGATTACAGGGTTTGTTGAGCATTCTAAGGCCAGTAGCTAAGTAATTTATATGTTTTTGTGATTAACATTGAAAACTGAGTTTTTTTTTTAAATCTTGATTTTGTTCAAATAAAATTTTAGTTTCCCAAACAGATTTGTAAACAAGGTCTGATATTTCGGAAGATCATTAACCGATTGGTTCTCAAATCAAATGCGGTTTGTTGACAATTTTTTGATTCTGCGTGGGTTAAGGCAAATACTGTTATGTTCAGTAAGAGTAGGTATCTATTTTTGATAGCAGACTTTATTTCGAAATATCTCGATGAGAGTGTATCCTTCTTTGAAATTCTGAGTAAACTTTAAAAAATATGTTTTGACTCTTATTTACTTTTTAATGAAAACTGAATTTATTTCGAGTTGGAAGATCTTACGCAGTATCTAGATCATTGTTTCCGCCTGACATGACGTGACCAAGATTTCTTAGTCGTTGGATTTATAACTTTTGCTCCTTTCGTGTCGTGGAAAAGAAGAAGGAGAACGACTGTCTGAAAAATTTGTCTTTCGAAATGGTCTAAATCTTGCTCAATTACGTGCTGACCCAAAAAAAAAAAAAAAACCGGTTAGCAATAATGATTCTTGGATTGATATTGGTATTGGTGTTGTTCTCTGAGTTGATAGAAGAACCAGGGCCGACTGACTCCTTAACTACATCAAAGTTTTTGCTGTCAACTCTCTGTCTATAGGTCGCTCTCAAACATCCCCCGATGAACGAGTAATGTCAATGTTGTCCGCATTGATATTCAAGCAGTTGGTCGGATTTCTGGAAGATGGGCCTCTGGTTACTCGAGATATTTGCTTTTGTACAATACCTTTAAAAACGATTTTTTAAGACTTGAACCTTTTTTTAATCAAAGGTATGGGTTTCTCTGAGTTTTCCATAGTCATCCCTGTAGCTAGTAGGATGTCGAACGGTTCTGAAATCCACAGCGGAGTCAGGCAAGGCTGTATTCTGTCGCCAATATTGTTTTTGCTTGTGATAAGCTATGCACTGCCCGCAGCTTTGTCAGGTAACGATGAGGTTCAATAGACTTTCACATCCTATTTAAAACACCTAGATTACGCGGTCGACGTTCGCGTCCTTCGAGAGTAATCTCTCGTAGGATCATGAATCTCCATAAAATGCCAACTGTAGGATGGAGGGAGAAGCAGAAATCGTGGGCTGAAAAGAAATTCCGGTAAAACAAAAATGATCAGCCTCGGAACCCGAGTATCCTCTCAAATCAATATTTCTCTCAACCGGTGGGGAGAGGTTCCAATATCTTAGGAAGTATGTATCGTCTCAATCAAAGGCGGAACCGAACAAGACGTCATCTGCCGCATCGGCAAAGCAAAAGTGGCGTTTGGTAACGAGGAGTCCAAGAGGAGAAATAGCTCTCTCAGTTAAGAACGAACTTCGAAAGCCAAGAAAGCTGCACACCTTCTTTACTAGATGTCTTCGCAAAATTTTTAGGATTCTCTAGCCCAATCGAATACCAATGTGGACCTTCATAGGAGGACAGGTCAGGAACCTATTAACACTATTATACGAAGACGTAAGTGGCAATGGATTTGGAATATGCTCCGATTAGGCAACGATTGAATTGCAAGTCGAGCAAGTTTCAAGTTTCAATGCCGTGGAATTCGCTCACAGGAGAGGTTAGACGAGCTGGGTGACCAAGAAGCATATCGCGAAGTACAGTCGACACACAGCGTCACTGTGAAAGGATAGGAGGGTACTGAAACAAATCTTCGGAAACCGAACACGATGGCGCTTAGCGTTGGCGAAGTAGAGGTCCTATGCCCCCTTAAAAGTCCCCAACGGACTTAATGGATTTGAGTCTACTCCTTCTTCACAAAAACCGGCATTTTTGTTGGGACTGTCGAGTGAAACCCATGAGCTTAGATGCAGTATTGCGAATAATCTTTCTTACTTCTTGCCGTAGGTTACATAAAACCATTTATCTAATTACGGGATAATCGATCGGAAAAAACATTTCTGCTCGCAAGTTTTCTCCGTACCATCCAAGTCGATGTTAGCTCCTATATTCCCATATGTACATGCTGTTATGTCGATCGCGATGTGAGCAATCAAATTTCAGTGAAATCTGGTAAGCTGGTTTAGCCAACAATGCCCCAGGCCCCAGGGTGTCTTCGTTCCCAACACCCTAGAAAATTTTAATTGTACAGAAGAGAGGACACTGCCGGTATGTGCCAGCAGTTCGCCGAAAGTTTCTTTGCTAGCTCCAAAAATGTTTTGTAAGTCCGTAAAAGGTTGTAACTTGCATTTGGGCCCTGCGGTTGATGATTTAACGGCTTGCCGGAAACACTCCTTCGTTGCAGGGTGTTAAGCTTGGACACCACTGCACAGTCGCGAAAGTAAGCGAGTCGAATTTTTGTTTGCCAAACAGAGAAACAATTTGGGGTGTGAAAATAAAAAAATTCGCGCGAATTTTTTTATTTTCACACCCCAAATTGTTTCTCTGTTTGGCAAAAAAAATTTCGACTCGCTTTGTACATTGTTCTTCTCAAAGTAGATCTCAAAGGATGTTGGTTCCATTATATACGCGGGCAATCCGCAGCAAGATTAATGGTACTATACCAAAGCGGAGGACCAATCCCAATCCCCATATAAAGCTCCCTGTTTACCTAACCATTATTTAGTCCAAATAATATACAAAAAGCGCTCGGTTTATTAAAAGCTGAAGCTCAAATTATGAACTTAAGGCCTTTGTCTGCTCTGGCTGCTTATTATAAAAACATGGCATTTTTGAATTTGTATGTTTATAATTTTTTTTCATTCGGCTGATTGTTTCTGTTAAAATCTATGAACAACGGGTGGGAATTAACTTCACACAAATTTCTGATGAAGTAATCTCCCACCATAGTTGGGCTATAACTTCACCAAAAAAAAGTGAAGATAGTTCCCACTTGAGGTGAAGTTAATTCCCAGTGAAGTTAGTTCCCTGCACCAAAGCATACCGATAACGATAAGTTTAACCCTGCTGTCAAATATTGATAACGGGATGAATAAATCAAACTAAATGACGTACAGTGCAAACGCATAACGTTGTTAATTTTAATTTTTACATTCTTGAGTCAATTCATTAACTACAATGTTTGGTTTTCTTAAATTTATAAAACGTTTTTCGTAGAAAAAGCTAGTGTCGATTCAAATATACTCAACAAAAGCAAGATGATAAACAAACATGATTGATGAACAAATTTATTAAGATACATACAAAAATGTGAAACTAATTGTTTGTGACGATCACTAAGCTTGACAACAAGGCCAGTTTTAACAGCTAAAAAAAAATAGAAAAACTACAAAGAGGAAAGGTATAGACATGATGTGACAGTGTGCACTGTGCACTGTAAGACAATCATGCAAATCGATTTCCATCTTCGGAAATTAGTCGGGGAAATTCACTACCAAGTGAGTAATAGTTGTTTTTTTTTCTATAGTCGCCTACTTGTTTCGCTGAGGGTGTTGATTTATTACCATCCTAAAAATTAAAAAAGTCCGTAACTTAGCATTGTCTGATTTTCAATGTTAAAATATAATCACTTATGTCATACATTTTGGAAAGTGTTTGACCCCTAAAACTGACGTTAAATTTTTATTGTCAGATGAAAGTTGAAGCAAATAAAAGGCTTGTTCTTTTAAGAGAAGAGTAGTGGTCCTAAGGCTCTGCCCTGCGGTATACAAGATTTCTCGAGTGGAGATTAACACTTATCCGACTTCATAATGTTGTGCTTTGAAAACAAATAAAATACTTTATTTCGAGAACACAAAAGCCTTATAAAGTGACACCGGTCATGTCAGATTTTTGTTTAGAAAAGAATCTATGCTGTTTATTCGGAATCAGCTTTTTCATTGATTAAATTCCATCGAAACAATGTAACAAACACGCCAAATGGGCCATAGTCAGTCCCAAACGGTCGCTCTTAACGTCAACGACACTAGGAATATGTGTTCCTCTCGATGTAAACACCTGATTTGATTCTGAACAAGTGCACGGATTTGGCTTCTTCTACTTTTTTTTTTGCTTCTCTTGTAATCTTTGGTTTGGCATCTTGTTCCGTGAGTCCATCGCCATCGACAACTGCACCAACAACACTCAGCAAAAAACCACTGCTCCGTCGTTGTTGTCGTTGTCGCTGTCGCGATTTCCATAAGGGATTCAACCATTGTCCGTCAAAGAGCAGAATTTATATCACTCGACCATCATTTCTTTTGCTGGGGCCTGAAGTCTACAAACTCCATTTCTGTGAAGTTGTGTTGTTTACTGTCTGTATTCTCTGTGTTCTGTCGTGTGCCCAATTGAGAGGAGACAACAATGTCCAGAGTCTGTACCCGCAAGAACACATACAGAATCCATTATTTGGTTTGTTTCCTTCGTCTCTATACTTCCTTTAGGCATCGATATAGGAATCCATTGGAGAATGTGAGGATGAGGTTGAGGAGGAGGATAGAAGAGCCGACAAGTACTCTTGGACTTGGCCTCTGCGGTTTTGCGATAAAAATTCAACGGAACGCGCAAACTTTGTAATTGGCTCCAAGAACATATTCAATAAATCCTTGCAGCAACATTCAACTTGAAGTTTCTTCTGTGCTCTTTTCTTTGCCTGACTATGGTGATTATGTTTTTCTTCTTTTTTTTCTTTTTTGTTGCGCTCTCTCTTATGGCCATTTAAGCCTGTCCAGCTCCCCAGCTGTATATGTCTTTGGCCTTTCTTCGTTATGTTCTGTTGGTTGGGCAAAGAAAGGATGCTTCTTTGGAAAATCTTGAAAATAAGTTTTGCGGGAAGTAATTTGAGATTCTGGTATTATAGTGTATAATTGGGTTAAATGGCTTCGGGACTTTTGGAGTGTGCAATGCCCCCCATTGTCCTTTTGTTATTTTGGTTTATTTGTCAGCACATCTATAGAGAAAAAACTGTGCGAAAAACAATGTAGATGCAGATGGTTGAATGAACTAAAATTTCTTTTGATAGTTTTATATTTTATGACGACCGACGTCAAAAATGAACCTTATTTTAAAACATTTGCACACGGATAAGCTTCTTTGTCAGTTGCATGTGATTTAAGCTTTGTAAGCTGCTCGGTAATTATAAACCACTTGGCTTACTTACTTGCAAAGATAACACCTATTGCTAATGAAGGAAATAATTTGTTTATAATTTCATTAAGGCAATATAGAATCTTTTTATCTGAAACTGTCTCGACATAGAAGATATCATTTGAAGACCTTATAAGTAGTTCTTCACGTACATTTAATGGAATAATTTCGCCGGGCAGGTTTCTTTCTTTTTACAAGCCTAATCTCTATCCTGTAACTGGTCGAAGTTCTGAGAATGCATGTCAGTTTGTGACCATGAACTTATAAATTGATTATGACTTCGTGACAATCGGGACAAGGTCACAATTGATATAATTCTATCACATAAAAAAAACTGACTTGGTGTATTTTCAGGGGATGTGTAAGAATCAACGTTGGTTAACCAAAATGTATGTTTAATGAAACTTTAGCAACATTTTGGCACGTAGCATGTCCAGTGCATTTGTTCTCATTCGTATAGAAATGTTATAAAACCCAACTTGCTGTTTGACTTCAAAATTTGAAATGACACTTTCTCATATTTTTGGATAAGTGTGCCCGGTATTCCCTGTCTGTCTGTCTGTCCTCGCGCCTTCTGCCTCAGTCATTAAGTGGTTCAGAAGAAAAATATGAGCTAGTGATTTGATATTGCGATGATAGAAACGTGAAAGTATTGCTTCCATAAAAATTATATAGGCCAAAAATTGGAATTAAAAAGCAGCTCCTATTTTTTTTTCTCATTAATTTTTTCCTTAGTTTTCTCATAGGATTTAAATTAGCGTACGAAACTATATTTTTCTACTGCCCTAACGTAACCCCAAATATAAATTTTTTTTTTCTCAAAAACTTATTGACCGTTTAACACAATTTATCTTAAAATGTGCTATTTCAAACAATATTTGGATTTTAAAATTTTTTGTAAAACTTGTTTTCTAAATTCGGTGTCTTTTACTTTTCGCTCAATTTTCAAAAAAAAAAAAAAAACCATACATACAAAAAGCCGATAAATTGAAAATTGTTAAGGTACTTAAGTTATTTGCATTAAAATTTTTGAGAAAAATATATTTCTCAGATAGATTTTTCAGCTTTCAATTTGATTTTTCATATTTTGTTTTATTAGATACTTAGAAAGTTTTTGGGTATGTATGTATATGAGGAAGTTTGTGCAACCAAGTAATGCACATATTCATCTCTTGAATTCTTTAAACAATTTTTTAATTTCTATTTATTTTTTTGTAAATTTGATATTTAGAAAACGGCTTAAAGTTTTGTTCATGAATTTTAAATGCTCAGAATTCAAAGTTATTTTAAACTAGCTGACCCCACTGACTTCGTTCTGCCTCAATCGATATAAAAAAGACCTTCACTTTTACAGACCGCTACCACACTTCCCATTACCCTCTACCCGCTACCCTGTTGTACACAGCTACCCTGTCACCCCCTACCCTACTACCCACTACCCTCTACCTGCTACCCTGTTATACACAGCTACCCTGTCACCCCCTACCCTAGTACCCACTACCCTCTACCTCATACTTCTACTCGCTACCCGCTACACCAGTTATCGCTACCCACTACCCGCTACCCTGGCCATATATCATGAACGGCTTTGTATACAAATCTTTAAACCCATCTACGAACATTCCCTCAAAATTTGGTGCCAAACACTCCACTGGTACAAAAGTAGTGAGATTTCAATGGATTCGTATGAGATTTTTATGTATATAAGAAAACAACGTTTGCTGGGTCAGCTAGTAAGGTCATTCCAACTCAGAAGCCTTTGCAAGCTCATGAACAACAACTTTGTTTAAGATCATCACTTGGTCAAATGCATAGTTAACGATTCTACAGGGAAAATGGGATGTCCAAAAATTTGGCCAAATCTCATGAACGGCTTCGCCGATTTTGTGCAAGCTTCTTAAAAACCATCTAAAGTACTACCTAAACATTTCCTCCATTTGATGTCAACGGGCTGACCATTCTCATTTTTATATTGTCTCATGAACAGCTAAGCAGAATTTGTACTAATTTCTTGAAAATTATCTACACTTCTACCCGAACATTCTATCAAAGTTTGGTGCCAAACGGTTCAACCGTTCTCGAGTTTTGCGCTTAGCAACACATTAAGCGTTCCATTTTTATGTATAAGATAGTGCGTTTGACAATCCCGACCCTCTTTTTCTCTTCTTATCCTATACAACCAGTGAGAATCTTTGTAAATCTTTCTTAGTTACTTACTTACTTACTTAACCGGCCCGGAAGAATGTCAGCCTGAGATACTGCAGCCTTCCATCGGGAACGGTCCCTCGTAGCACTCCCCACTCGCCGAAACCAAGCGCTCTGGCATCCGCAGTCACTTGGTCTTTGTACCGTAGGTTCGGTCGAATCCGTCGAAGAATTTTTCTTTCAAAAGTGGCCAGTATCAGTTCAGTATCAGTATCAGTCCAACACTCGGCGCCTAGAGTAGGACTGGTAAAATCAAAGTTTTGTATAGCAGAGACTTTGTCTTTCGAGTTAGGAGTTTTGAACCCAGTTGTTTTGCCAAACCGGAGCAGCAGCGGTTCGCTAGGGTTATTCTTCTTCGAATCTCCACTAAGGTGTCGTTTGTGGGATTGATGTTTTTTAAAAGGTAGGTGAACTGCTTAAATACTTTGAAATTGCAGCTACGTTTTGTCCTAGGCGGTGGACTTTATGTTACTTTGTTTGTTCTTAGCATGTGTTTTGTTTTGTCCTCATTCACTTCAAGACCAACTTGTTTCGCCAGTTCTTCAATCGCTGTGAGGGTCCCAAGCACAGCTCTCTTGGATCGACCGATGATGTCTATGTCGTCCGCATAGCCTAAGAGCGGGGTTTATTTGTTGAAGGTTGTGTTTTCCGTGCTCACACCCGCCTTGCGCACTATCTGCTCCAGGAAATCACATGACAGCGCATCTTCTTGTCTAAGCCCTGTGCATGTTTGAAACAACTCGGATGAGCTGTTACCCATTTGCACACTGCACTGCGCATTGTTAAACGTCATGTGGCACAATTTGTTCGGGATCCCTAATTCGGACATCGCCATCATAAGCTCTTGGCGGTGGATGCTATTAAAGCAGCTTTAAAGTCGATGAAAAGATGATGGGTTTCGACTTGAAATTCTTTGGTCTTTTCCAGGATTTGCCTGAATATTTGGTCTATCGTTGTTCTGCCTGCCCTAAAGCCACACTGGTATGTGCAGATTATTGTGTTGCAATACAGTTTAAGACGCTCACACAGTACGTTGGATAGGATTTTGTATGCACCAATAAGCAGGGCAGGGATATGCTTCGATAGTTTTTGCATGACATAGTATCGCCTTTTTTGTAGGCATATGGAGCTTATCGAATAGTCAGTGGGCATGCATTCTTCCTCCCACACTTTGTTGATGACCTGGTGCATGCGGTTCATCAAAACACCTCCTCCATATTTAAAGAGTTTCGCAGGTATGCCATCCAACCCAGCGGACTTGTTATTTTTTAGCTTTTGGATGACCTCTCCTGTGCTGGGGGACTGAGACTGAGTCTTCATTGACTGGTCTTGCTTCCCTTTCGTCATTGGCTCACTCGGCATTATGCGCATTCAGCAGCTGATAGAAGTGCTCCTTGAAAACACCCACGATTCCCTGTGCTTCGGTGACTAGGTTTCCTTCACTGTTTCGAAGAGCCTGTATCCCGGTTTTGAAACCAGGAGCTATGTAATTGCTTCGACCTTTTAAACATTTTTGATAAACTCCTACTTCACGTCAAAAATTCACGTTTTTATAAAAAATAAAATAGACAGTTCTTGATGGAAAACTTGAAAAACTCTGGGAAAGATTGAAATACTTGATCTTTTATGGTATTTTTGTTTGTCAACTCTTTTTACAATGTAAAGTGAAAAAATACGTTTTTAAGGTTATAAACTTCATTTAAATATGTATTTGAAATAAGAAAAATCTGTGTTTTTCTCGTTTCTCGTTTTTCACTTTTTTTTTATTAAAGATTTTTTTTTTTAACTCAGCACAATGTTTCAATTTTCAAATTCTTTATTCTGCCACATTTTCCCAAGAAATCCACAATTTTGTGGTTTGGACTACAATACTCAAAACCTGTTCATTATCATCTCACAACAAATACAAAATTAAAAAAAAAAAAAAAAAACATAATTTTATCTCTAAGCAAATTGTATACCTTGTCACATCGAATCAATGAAACCAATCACTGATGTCATTATTCTCGGAATTCATTAAACTTATGCAAATTATCATTCACTTCAATTGCTTATTGCGAAATTTCCCCGAAACATCAAATTTTGTCCATCGACCTCATCTGGCTATATTAACATAACACAGCCTGAAATTCAAATAAAAGGCGGAAACACGAAACACCATGACAATTTCTCTGAATAGTATTTCTCAAAATAGTATACATTTTGCTTACTGTGCTTTTGTTACACCCCAAAAACAACTTTCTTTGTATCATTCAAACATCAAACATTATCAATCAACCAGCATCACATCACCAGTAGTTAGTACAATTATGAACTAATTTAGTTGCAAATTGTATATTTTGGTAAATCATGTTTACTGTTTACATTTCCTGACACATGAACGTGCACAGAGAGAAATCGCACGTTTTCACCGAAAATCAAAGGAATCTAGTGCGTGTGTGTGCGAATAGTGTTTTCCTTATATGTCAGGTTAATTAATTTGCTGCGAAACCATAGCCGCTAATTAGCTGAGGTGGATGTTTTGTTTAAATTGGAATGAAAGGATTTTATCAGTTGAAGAAATCGTCGTCGGAGTGCTATTATTGTTTTAATTGGGTCGCATATTTTGCGCAGTTTGTTATTGATGTAATGTTTATGAGGGATGCAAAATGTAATTACAGGGGTACTTGTTTTCAAAATAGGGGTTTGTATGAAATTGTGTTATTAAACGAGATCGCTTTTGTTACAAAATTAAAATATTGAAAACAATGTGAAATTAATATCATTGAGGAGCTAAAGACAAAAGGATCTCCAAACCTATTTTCTTCCGAAAAATGTAAAGGCGATAAAAATAATTCTGTGATTCACTCAGCACTGCAGGTCCTCCACACTTTTGCTGGGGCATAAACAAAAATTAAAAACCAGTTCAATTTGTAATTCATAAATATTGTTTGCCAAAACCATTAAAGGATAATACAGCAAAGCATTACCTATAAATAAACTCATCCCCATTTTTAATGGATGCCATAAATAAATTATGTTTTCAATGGATTATTCTTAAAATAGAACATCAACAATTTTTGAATGATAACTATCTTCAAGAATATCCGAACAAAAAACAAAAAATGACACTCTACCTGTTCTCAATTTAAAAGTATACATTAAAGTCCTTTGTGTTGGTAAGAACAAAAAAAATGTATGCACTTACCAACTATAAACACCGATAAAGCACATTTCCCACTGAATTCTAGAACAAAGACCTTCCACAATAACAAGTTTTAGTATTGAATGGAGATAGATGGGAAAAAAGTGAATCACAAATACTACTGAGTACAGACAGCAGTTATTATGATTTTTTTTTTTTTTTAGTGGTGTTAAATAACTTAAAGTTATTACAAAATATCTCATACTGACAATTGTTTAATAGTCTGGAACGAAAAAAATAAACATTAAAAAAAAACCGATAGTTAAATAATATTTCATGTAACACCTAATTTTTTCCAACTTAAGCTTATAGCTGGGTCGAGAAAACTTGTCTAGAAGTCAAGGAAAATCAATATTGAGAGTCAAAAGTTGACTGATGAGCAAAAACTTGTGAATTCAAGCCTCAGTCTCAGCTTGTCAACTTTTTTGTTGGGAATGCATTGGGTCCCAACTTATTTCTTAACCTAGGTATTGAATCTAAACATTGTATTACTATTCCAGAAGTGTGTCTAGTCCCTGCAACACTTGGCTATTGATGACGATTGTTCTTCGAAATGGCCTAATGTCCCCATATAAAATTCGGTGATAGACAGTGGTAGTCCAAATCGTGCAAATGTAGTTTGAAGCCGTTTGATTGTTTCCGTGGAATCAATTGTCTTCATGATTTCAATCTCAATAGTCAACTATGACAAACAGATGATGTTGTGAATCTATAGCAATGTGCTGCCATGGTATTGCTTCATTAGTGTCATGCCGGGATGACCCTCGTGTTCGAAATCAAGTGTTTGACTTCGTATTGCTTTTGGCATAACAATACGTGTTCCACGTAATAATATCTCACCCGAAAAACAGAACTCAGTTGCAAAAATTTTGAATTCCAACGCCTTTCCTGTCCAAATATTTTCCCAAAGTGCTGGCTGCCTTAACTGCTAGTATCGTATCATCTTTAATCGATTTTTGCTCGATTGCAACCGGAGTGGCATTTGAAAAAAACCCAGTTAACATAATTATCCGTTTGCTCATCGAATGACTTTATACTGTGATCATTGCAAATGGTGAGTCTTGATAATGAATCAGCTATATTCGATTTTCCTGGTCTATAAATCACCTTATATTTGTAAGACATTAATCTCAAAACCCAGCGTTCAATTCTCGCGCAAGGTCTTGATTTTGTTCCAAAAATCACTTCTAGTGGTTTGTGATCTGTAATTAATTCGAATTCCCGACCAAACAAATAAAAATTAAATCGTTCTGTAGCCCAAACCAAGGCTAGTGCTTCTTTTTCAGTCTGAGCGTAACGTTTCTCAGTATTCGATAAACTTTTGCTAGCAAAAGAAATCACTCGTGGTCCTGCATCATTTATTTGTATTAATACAGCTCCTAGTCCTATAGGACTGGCATCTGCAATCAACTGCGTTAGATCATTAACATCATAGTATCCTAGTGTCAGCTCATTAGAAATGTATTATTTAAGCTTTTCAAATGATTCTTGCTGTTTAGTTTTCCAAACAAATTTCTGACCCTTTTTAGTTAAATATCGGAGTGGATCAGTTATGGTTGCAAGATTTGGAATGAACTTGCCAACACAGTTAACCAGACCCAAAAAACTCCGTACTTCTTCTTCGTTTGCTGGCTCGCGAAACCGACGAATAGTTTCTAGTTTATCTAAATGGGGAAAAATTCCTGTTTTTGTTAAACGATGGCCTAAGAAAATCAACTCTTCCACTCCAAAAATAAATTTTTCCTGATTAAGGATTACATTATTTTGTTTCAGTGTTGATTGAACCAGTGACAATCGAGAGTCATGCTCTTTTTTATCTGCACCAAATACCAATATGTCGTCATTAAAACGAAACATCCATCGCATCCACTTAATATCTGCTGAAAAAGCTCAGGGGCACACACTATGCCAAACATTAATCGCTTATACCGAAATAACCCTTTTCGAGTAATAAAGGTGGTTTTTTTTTTCTTGACTCTTCCGATATTTCAATCTGAAATCGAAAGCTCAATAATTAAGCCTGTATATATATTTTTTTATATACTTACTATATGTATATATAAATATTAAATACATGAATATTTTATTTAAGGTTATTATTACCAATATACATAAGAAATCAAATCGACAATTTTTTTTTTACATGACGAAAATTTATATACCTACATACTCGTATATGCATGTTCTGTTTATACTGTGTATTAAGTAAATGCATTTATTTTTATAAAAAAAAAATTTTTAGAACATTAATTAATTAACCTTAATAAATGTCTTACGAAATAAAGATTCTCTTTGTTAATTTAAAAAAAAAATATTAATGAGATAATTTAGTTTTATGTAATGTAGATATATTTAAATATTATTAAAAAACTACTAAACCCGATGAAATGCTTTTTTTACGTCAAGTTTTGAAAATACTTTTCCTTTTCCAATGTGTGGTAAAAAATCTTCTATTGTAGGAAGTGGGTAGTTTTCGCGTTCAATCGCTTCATTTGCACGACGCATATCGATGCAGAAGCGAATATCGTCTCCTTTTGGCACACCCACGACTGGAGAAATCCATTTTGCTGGTCTATTCACTTTCTCAATTATATCTTGCGAAAGAAGTTCATCTAGTTTTAGATCAACTTTTTTTCTAAAGCCACTGGAATTCTACGATACGACTGGCGAAACATCCTTCTTTATTGGAATGTCTATCAAGATTCCCTTTATTTTTCCAATAGGTTATCTTCTTTTCATTGATATGGTTGACTATATCAATTTTCAAAATACCAATTTTTGTGTCTGTATCTCGTTCAATAAGGAGTTTACCTTCACCTTGAATCACGTAAAAGTCACTATTATATTTTCCTGATAATTCTAGTTCAGCGCAGTAAATGCACCAATTAAAGGTAACTCATGTCCACCATATCCTTAAAAAACTTTTCCTGTTTCCTTGCGTTGGTTGGTTCGTTACAATAATTTTGTTTGTTTTCAAAGTCTCCCACATCTGCTGACTCATCAAATTTTACTTTGAAACCGAATCAATTACAGCAGTCACCTTCACTCCTCCAATTTTCCAATTAACTTCACACCCATCATCCTTCGTTGTAACATTAAAGACATATTCATCCTTTTCCATGGTAATATGCTTCACGGATTAATTTTTTGGCCTTGTTTTGCATTTTCTAGTGTTTCTTCAATTTTTGACAGTTTTCTGAAGGCAGCATCACGACCTTCAAATTGACGCATCCGTTTGCGTGAACAGCATTTCCTGGCAAAATGGTCTCGACCACCACATTTACTGCATATCTTACCTCGAGCCGGACATTTTTCAACATGTCCAAGATGACCATGATATCCACACCGCCGATTACATTCAATTTGCTTTGAGTCTTTTGATTGGTATTGTTGTTTTGTTTTCCAAGCCAAAGAATTTATTTTATTATTCCAGATCAAATGATTTCTCCTGTTGCGCTACTGTTTCGAAAACTTTAGCAACTCGGAGGATTTCTTCGAGATTGGTATCACCTCGTTTAAGCAAATCTCTCCGAAGAATAGCTGATCGATAATTTTGAATGATTTGATCCTTATATTTTCTTCGACATTGGGGCCAAAATCACATCGTTCGTACGAATACATAATCGTATTGTAAACATATCAAAATTTTCGTCAGGTTTTTGTTTTATCTGTCGAAATATGTGTCGTTCATATGTAGTATTTGTTTTTGGTAGGAAGAAAGCATTCAATTTGGCTACAGTTTTTTCATATTCAGTCATGTACGGAACATATTGTTCAACATTTGCCAATGGTCCAAATGTTCCACTTGCTGAATATTCTGGTAAAGTAGCAGTTAAGATTTGGACTTTTGAACCAGCATAATGTAGTAGCAAGTCTTTTTTCCAATTGTCATCGTAAATGCGACTTGCTCTGATCATTATTTCAAATGATCGTAACCACTTCTGCCACTCGATTCCAACATTATCAGCATATAATGAATAATCAAATTCTGAAATATGTAGATCTAACGGTCGAACTGAATCTGAAACAGAGGAAGAAAAAAAAATATCTACGTCTTTATTCTGTCATTTATTATATGCATATTTTTTTTCTTCTTCCAGCATCTAAGCCGCTCAAACAAATTTGAGTCAAAAAAAAAATAACACTGCATTTAAGCAAATTGAATTGGACTATTTCTTGCATTTACGCAGCGGAATTCAATTCAATTTTTTTTTTTTTTGTATATTAGCCTTTAAGCAGCTCAAATAAATTTCAGTCAAATGATACAAGGATAATTTAAGATTTATGTACATCTTTGACTTCCTCAATGAAATTTTGTTCTAGAATATACCATTTGTACATACATACCTAATTGATTAGCCATTATTAATTTTACCAAATCCCAATTGATTCTTGATTCTTGATTCTTTTCCTTAAATTCTTTTTAATTTTTTCCGAATTCGTCCTTATTTCTGTGTCTTTCTTTTCTTTTCTCCAAGCTTATATGTAATTTTTTTTTTTTAATCCTCGTCGCCAATGTAGTATCGATAAATAAACAAGTATTTCGGTTGATTGCTACACATAGAATAAATTTTTTATTTTTCAATTTCTACTGAATATTTATTCAGTGTCGAATTTTTGAAAACTATAATTATAACTCAAATTAATACAAAGTAACAATACTACACAAACGATACAGTGTCTAAATTAATTCTCAACTTCTTACCTGTTAGAAAAAAAATTCAGTAAACGCCTTGAGGTATGCAATTTGTTTATCTCGCTAGCTTATCTCTTTGTCAAACGTCTAAAGGATATAATAGCAAATTTTTCCAACCCAAGATGAACCCTTTATCTATTATGAAAGTCAAACGAACAAAGCAAGTCATAATACGACCTTAGCTAATACAAAAACTGCTAAACAATTAAATTACAACACTTGTGGCTGGGAATTTTCCGTTGCTAGTGATTGAAAAATAGAAAAAAAAACCAAAACGACAACTTCTGAGTAAATTCCATAACACTGACCATTCAGTTTTGTTTTAAATCTTCGATTTTAATAACCACTGAATTCTATACTCTCGGAGGTTAAACCAAATCAAGAGAAAGTAGTGGGCATCACTTTTATGTGAAAATGTCTGAGTGTTTTTCCACTGACGGTTGTTATTTTTTTTCAATTTTAAAGAAGATCGAAATCTTTCTCGCCGGTACCACGCAGAAGAAGGTACATCTTTGTTAATGAACTCCTTAAGCAATCAATAATAATAAACTTGATCCCGAAGAAAAAGCACCAATACAAGACGACAAGGGTCTTTTTTTCTTTCTTGTTGCAGAAGATGAGAAGGCGTGTAGTGTTTAAGGTAAAGAACGTATTTCCTGGAATATGTGTTTATTCGAAGTTCACTTTTTTTCTTTTTTTCTGGTTGTGAAGTGTAAATTTCAAAATTGAGAGCTGCAGAACACAGTTCTCATTTATAAATTTCGTCGAACAAAATCAAAATTAAAAATACTTCTTGAAACCTTTTACAAAAATTTTAATTCTTCAGAAGCCGTTCTTCAATCCCTAACAAAACAGAAATTTCACTAACCAAAATGAAGATTTGACTTGACGTCATTTTCGCTGAGTTCCAGTCGGAAGAACCAATTTTCGATGCATCATCATTGTTTGTCGATTTTGCGTAACTACCAAACAGTCAATTCATCAGAAGATCAGATTGACCCACATTTTCACACAACGAAATCGATATACGAAAATTCAGACATTCCACTCCATGTGGTTGTTGTTTGCATCGCTTTTGCCGGATGCCATCGGCCCTTCCTGTTGTGTCGCTGTTGTTTATGGCAGAAAGTTAAATTATATTTACTTAAAATGTCAACTTGTAGATTTCTGTGGCCATCTGCATCAGGCGGGGATGACTTGATTCTTTTTTATGTCTTTGCCTTCGAGGTCATTATTGTCATTAGAAAGCCGTTGTGCGTTTTAAACTTCAAAAAAATGTCTATAAATGTTTTTGTTTATGGAAGAACATCTTAAGAGCGGGATTTCTCTTATAATTATGCAATTCCGAAGGGAAAAATGCGTTGGAATGCATTTTATTGACAATAGGTTACACCTTGATTCTCGATTAAAAATCCAATTAATGGGAATTTGTCTCGGATTAGATTTTAATATACATACCTACCTAACCTATTCATACGTACCTACATATATCTTGTATCTAATAAAAAGGCTGCTCTATAATGCTAATAAGCAATGTGACGAGAAGTCAGGTTGAAATGCGATTCATCGTCGGCGCATGCCACAGCACGTGAATCATTTTGTCTGTGGGATGAAATACACTGAGCGTCATATAAATGAACCTATAGCAATCAAACCATATGAAACTTTAACCAATGAAACCTCATGCAATATTATTTGTCATAAAATATCTTATTTGTTGATCACGGTG
Source organism: Sphaerophoria taeniata (assembly GCA_943590905.1). Taxonomy (NCBI): domain Eukaryota; kingdom Metazoa; phylum Arthropoda; class Insecta; order Diptera; family Syrphidae; genus Sphaerophoria; species Sphaerophoria taeniata. Next base: position 45,339,434 of record OX016540.1, on the reverse strand, counting down.
TCTAATTAACCAACAAATTAATAAGGAATATGCATTAACTTAAAAAAATCCCCTAGCTCTATTTAAACGACTGAAAGTGTATTTATTGTGAATGACGCTGCTGTGACACCTTTGATGCTGTTGTGGCATGCTGTCACTGCACTGGATCTCTGAATTGTTTCCACTAAAATGTGTCATCTTTGAATTCATTACATTAGTTTGTTTTCTTTTTGTTTCGTTGCATGGAAACTATTCATTGACGTTTCGTTTATTCTTCTTTGTGACATTTTCTTTTTTATAATTTAAAGTTTATTGTTTGATTTAGTATTATGTGACGTTACGAGTTAGGAGATTGGAATGTGTCTTAATGATGTTATAATGTCACGGATTTGGATGTAAACAAACCGACATTGAAAACACAAACTAATCAAATGTTAAACTTGACTAGGTTTCATGCACCTTACTTCAAAAAGGTTATACAAAATAATTGAGTTAACATTTTTGACAAGTATGTATGACATTTTACTAATGTGTTTGTTGAATCATTGATTCATTCAATATTTCGACACCGCTGTAAACCATTTGTCTGCTTTGATATCGTTGCGGGCTTTTAGCGTATTTTAATAATTTGTTTATATTTTCCTTTCATTGATCTCCTAAACGAGGAACTACTTCTTAGAATTTTTGGTGTACGCAAATGCTTTGGGGTTTCTCCAGTTTCGTCAAGACAAGTTTTTATTTTGATTTCAATTCTTCGAAACACGATTGCACAACCTTGGTTGCTGCTAGGTGATAAATGGTGAATAAATAAGTCTTTTTGAAGAAATATGATAATAATTGTGGATTTTCAGCCTCGTTTTGACAGTTTATAATAAACTGGGAGTAGGAAATTAAACAAAATTATTCGGAGAAATCAAAGTATATGCTTTCGTTATTATTTTTACGAAATAAACAAATACATACATTCAAAAGTAAAAAAAGAGTCTATTCACCAAAAAACTCACGGGAAAGATAGGTGACAAATGAAAGCTGATATTGAGTATACGTGTACGAAAGAACATTCGAACCCCTCATTTCTTAAAAAACCAGATGGAAGCTGGACAGCATCTCCAATGGAGACATTAGAGCTACTAATGAATGTACACTTCCGAGGTTGTGCAGAAGAACCACCCGAATCTAATCTGACTCAACATGCCAACCTCCATAGAGCATGTCAACGCCCTTATAACTAGAGAAAATATAGTCTGGGCTATTAAAACTTTCTCGCCATACAAATCTCCACGCCCTGATGGAATACTGCCTATAATGCTGCAAAATCAGCTTGAATTAGTGGTTCCACGGCTTGAGAGTATTTTTAAAGGTTGCCTCTTGCTAAACCATGTCCCTTTGTCTTGGAGACAGGTAAGAGTGGTTTTCTTGCCAAAAATTGGTAAAAGAGGGCATGAATCTGCCAAAGATTACAGACCTATAAGCCTTACTTCCTTTCTTCTTAAAACCCTGGAGAGAATCGTAGAATCCCACATAAGGAGCATTCTGAGTAGTTGTCCCCTATCTAACTCGCAACATGCCTACATGAGGGGTAGATCTACAGAGACTGCTCTTCATGAGGTAGTGAGAACGATAGAAAACACGATTCATTTCAAGGAATATACCCTAGCTACCTTCTTAGACGTAGAAGGAGCTTTCAACAATGTCCTAACTGAATCCATCGCAGAATCACTTGCAGACTTCGGTGTAGAGAACTACATTAGAAGGTGGATAATATCCATGCTAAGTAATAGGAGGATTCAATCAAAGTTAGGATATTCAACGTGCACCAAATATGCCAGCAGAGGAACACCCCAAGGAGGTGTACTGTCTCCTCTTTTATGGCTCTTGGTCATGAACAGCATTCTTGTGAAATTCGAGAGTAGTGGAGTGAAAGCGGTTGCGAACGCCGATGATTTGGTCATTCTAGTTTCAGGAAAATTTCCAAGCGTGATCAGTGAAATCACTAATATGGCTTTGAAGAAAGTAAGCACCTGGGCTGCGAGCTCCGGACTAGGTGTTAACAGTAACAAAACCGAGTTGATGCTTTTCACCACCAAAACCAAGGTACCACCCTTCACACTACCTCGGTTTGTATTTGTATTTGTATTTGTATTTATTGGTTCATTGTATGCTTACACAGTAAGAATCAGATTCTTATAAATTAGTGTCAAGCTAATTATATAAAATTATAAATTCGAGAAAAAAAAAGAAATAAATAAATATTATTAACATTTGAAAATTACCTAGATTTAAATTAAAAAACAGAAATACAACATGTCTCCGCTGAACAAAAAAAAAAATGTCGGTTAAACGGACAAACACTATCATTGTCTTCCAGTGCTAAATATCTGGGCGTAATACTAGACACCAAATTGAACTGGAAGCTTAACATTGAAGAACGGGTGAGGAAGGCGTGTGTCGCCTTCTACGCCTGCAACAAAACATTCGGCAAAAAGTGGGGCCTCCAGTCAAAAATGATAAAATGGACATACACAGCGGTTGTAAGACCGATACTTGTTTATGGTTCCATTGTGTGGTGGCCCGCTCTCAGCAAAGCTTACATAGTAAACAACCTTACAAAGGTGCAGAGAAATGCTTGCGTAGGGATATCAGGGGCAATCAGGTCCTGCCCAACAGATGCACTTAACGTCATCCTGGACCTCCTTCCGATTGACCTCTTTATTAAATATCAGGTGTCCTGCAGTATCTTGAGACTCAAAGAAATAGGCTGCTGGAAATCTAGATCCTATGGGCACTGCAACCAAACAAGCCTTATACCATCAGACATCCTATCCATAACCACCGATTACTGCATCCCTACCCTAGACACCTCAAAGAAGTTTAGAGTCTTGCTCCCGTCAAGAATCGGCTGGGAGGAAGGTGATGTGACGAAAGACTTCGACACAACTATCTTCACGGATGGTTCAAAGATGGAATGCGGTGTTGGTGCAGGTGTCTTCTGTGAATCTCTTGAGATTTCAAAATCCTATAGACTTCCCTATTTTGCCAGCGTATTCCAGGCAGAATTGTTAGCGATAAGGGAAGCTTGTAAAGCCCTTAAAAACATCCGACAGAACCAAAATGTAGCTATACTAACAGACAGTCAGGCAGCTATTAAAGCCATAGATTCTGCTTTATCATCCTCTAAACTGGTCCAGCAATGCAAAGAGGCTCTCAAGGAACTTGATATGAGCGTCACTCTAATCTGGATACCGGGCCATAGGGGCTATGAGGGAAATGAGAAGGCAGATGAGCTAGCTAGGCAAGGATCAGCCCTTCACAACTCATTGGCAGTGAGAGTATATGCTCCTCTTGGAGTTGTGAAGGGCAATATCCTGACCAAATACACATCAGAAGCAAATTATAGGTGGAGTAGTTTAACGAGTTGCGTTATATCTAGGAAAATCTGGACCGCCTATAACAAACCAAAATCAATCAATTTAATTTCCAAACCAAGGCATGACATAGCCAGGATTGTCGCTACCTGCACAGGGCATTGGCCTGTAGGGGAGCATGCGGCAAAATTGGGTATACCACATAACTCTTTCTGCCGTAGTTGTGAGAACCAGGAAGAAAAAGAAACGGTCCCACACTTTCTATGCCATTGTCCGACCCTGGCTAGGAAAAGAGCACTCCATTTAGGTAAAGAATTCTTCAACGGCACACACAGGTAAATTTTCCCAAAAAGCTGGCTAAAATTATTTTTTGGGTTTTTTTGTTTTATTGTTGCATGGAAATTCATAAAAAGTTAATTTTCAAAAGAAACAACAATTTTCAACCAAATATACAACCAAATTCGCCAAAGACCATGCAAAAAGGATGAAAAAGGGTGCTTTTAAATTTGGTATTTTCCTTGTATTGCATTGCATGCTTATTGCTTTTTAGAAAATAATAAATAAATTAATTAGGACATATATAATAAATAAGTTAAGAAATAAATACTCAAATAAATGAATAAATATATAAATAAATACATAAATATATTAATAAATAAATAAATAAGTAATTATCTACATTAGGGTGGTTCTTATTTGCTTTTTTTTCGAAAATTAATGAAGGTATCTGCTCAATCGTCTCCAAATATCTATACCCCTAATGGCCATGTATCGAAGTGAAATTCTAATACTAGGGACTTTGCGGCTGATTTTTTTATTATTCCCGTATATCTCCATTTCGGATTTACAAATTTTGTTAAATATTTAGCACAGTTATACTTAACATTATCCTTAGTGAAATTGCATTCCAAAATATTATTTAAAATATATTCTTCAATAACAAATAAATCGGAAAAGAGATTAATTTTTGTAGTACCTTTTGGGTTTATAACACTCTTTTCCAGATTTCTCAAAAACGGCTCAGCCAATTTTTTGGAAATTTTATCAACACGTTTTTATGCAATTTATTATTAATCTTGCATACCAAAAAATTTCATAAGTGTTTTAGTTTCCTTGTAAAAAAATCAGTATGTATGCAACACTTTACGCTTTATGTCCTTGTTTCGGGACTCTTGTGCTTCTTTGCGGAGTCCAATTGGAAGAATAGCTTCAGAAATATTTTTTTGTTATTCTTTATGTTTTTTTTGGCAATTAACCACCTTCTTTTATGGTCATAGACAAAATCGGACATAAAAGTTGTTTGTTTGCTCTGAAATGTCAACATTAGTTTCATTTTCCTACGTTTCTGTCAAAAAATTGATTTTTTCGGTATGTCACGAGATGTGCATCTTCTCAAACATTCAGAACGCTGATTTTTAGAAAGAAAAGTGAAACTTGATCGCGATCTTGCGTAAAAAGTAAAAAAAGGTTTATATTAAAAAAACAAAAAAAAAGCCCTTCCGCGTCAATTTTAAGTGCGAATATTTAAAAAGAACGCAAAATGACGCAAAATATTTTGACTGTTTCTGATTGAGGAAATGCAAACACAAATTTTAAGACTGTTTTCATTACAGAAATCCGCAGAAAAACTTAACTTTTGCATTATTAAAGTTAAAAAATGATAAAAATATTGTACCAATAAAATACTCTGCCTTAAATGGCCTCAAAATTAATTATCAACTTAAAATATGACAAAAAAAATATTATCTCAATAAAACATACCACTAGCAACAGAATCCATGTTTAATAAATTTTAAAAGCACCCAAAAAAAGAAAGAAAAAAAATAAACCAAATGACTTCTTCTCGACAGATCAAAACAGCTACTGCATTTGTTCCCTTAAAGTTTGCACTTTGAAAGCATCTGCTGATTAAACCGTTGTAATCTGCATCAAATGATATATGAGGCTTAATGTTTACACTATTTGTAAACAAGTTTGCATTAAAAAATTACAACAAATCGCGAATTTTTTTTTATAGTTATGGCCAGCTTTTTGGGAAAATTTACCTGTGTGCGGCATTGAGGAACTCGCAGATTTCAAGATCAAAGATTTGATCTCATACCTCAATAATACAAAGTGGCTTTAGCGCCTCCCGCCCCTCTTTATTTCTCCCTCATTAAATGGCACTATGAGATAATAAGCCGTAGGGTAGGAGAATAATACAACTTTATATATAGGACTGTACGTGCGGAACATACATAATCCATAACCCATTTTCAAATCCATTTAGAATCTCACGAGGTATGGTATCAAAACGGCGCACTCAGCGCTAATTGTGTCCTGCGCGAAGTAATGGACAGCCATTTCTACCTACCTACCTATACGTGTATTTGATTTTGAATTCTTCATTCGGTTCGAATCCCCCTAATGTTTTGGCTCCTGAATAACGTCAAGTGAAAAATCGGCTCTAAGTAATGAGAAATTTTAATTCATAGATTAACTCTTATTCTATAATGGAATAAGATTGGAATAGGCGTTTTTCTTCTTTTTTTTTATATATAGCTGTAAATATTTTACAAATGAAGTGTTCTTCATTGAAAGCAAGATCATTTTCAAAAAAGTCAAATTTTCAGGATGATATTTTAAGTTTAGTATTTTGGAGCCTACGAATACAAATTTTCAGTTCAAATAAATCATGTTCAGAAGAAATGGTATTGCAAGTTTCTAAAAAAAATGTTTTTACCTTTTTTTTATTGTTGAAATTAACATTCCCAACTGTCAAACCATGGACAAGACCTATTAATATGCTGAACTGTAATGTTAGGGAACCGAGTTAACTCGAGTTTCAACTCGGTTTGCCAAGTTAATTTTCCAACTCGGTAATCGATTAGAAATCTTTGTCGTCCGCTGATGAATTGGCTGATAATGGCTCAAAAGAGTTAATTTTAAATTTCTGAAATTTCTTTTATTAGCAAATGGGGTGAGGGTCTGAACCTGTCATGTAACAAAATGTCAAAACAATGTACACTTAATACGAAAGTTTCAAATATCTATTGGTGCCTAAAAATTGAAGATGTTTCTCATACATTTTTTCGACAAAGTCTGATTTTTCAGAAACTATTCAATTGAACTGAAAAATGGATGAGAATTTTTGGTAAAATAGAATGTCGGTCGTTTTGTAGTCATAGCATGAGCTAAGGAACATTTTTAACTGGCTTAAGTCAGCTAAGGCATTTAACTTAAGCGAGTTTGGTTTTAGTCAAAAAGTCTTTTGCAGTCAATCAACTTTAAGTTGATTGACTTCTCCTTAAGTCTTTTTGACTAAAATGGCTTAAAAAGCACTTTTTTCCATACATTTATCTCACCACATGACCACACCGTGTTTTTTTGTTTTTGTTTTGTTTGAACTCAGCCTGTGTTGGAACTCAGAGGGCGGGCCGTATACTTCCGTAGCCACTGTACTCAAAGGGTAGTAGTTAGTTAGGTAGTAGTTATTGAAGTATACTTTCTGAATTTTAGACAGCAGAAAAGTCTTGTCTGACTCATAGGTTATGTATGTACATATTTACAGGTATGATTTTTGGTAGAATTTTCAGATTTTTTCATCTTTTATCTAAATTTCGTCAAACATTTTTAAACCGTAGTTTTTTGTTTGAAATCAGTTTTGGATAAGTTATCAGTACTGAAACCAAGTATTATAATTTTCACGTCTATTACACTAGCATAAGCATTTCATAAGCCGGCACCGAAAAGTATTCAGTATATTGTTGCTAATTTGTGACGCAAGAAATGATTTTGTTACTCAACTATTCTTAGAAAAAAACGATGTTCTGCTAGAAAATATTACGCCAGCAGAACCAAATTAGAACCAATACAGCTAGCGATGTAAAACTAACGGCATATTTTGTTGCTAATTTGTGCCGCAAGATTTAATTTTGTTACTCAAATAGTTCTCAAAAAAAAAGCGCGGTTATGTTTCTTGTTATTAATAACAAGTATACGCCCGAGTGAGCTTTCCCATAAAACGTTAATTCCAATACCTGGATAAATCCTCATAAAGGTTTTTTTCAAATAGAACATTTACTGGGTCAGCTAGTAGGATAAAAAGACTAATTTTTTTACTAGATACTACAACAGACTCATGCTTCAATGAAAACAGTGATGATCCGGAACTGATGATCAGCTTGGTAAACAGTTCAACATTCGTGTTGTACGGCTAACGCATGAATTACCATGCTTGACAGTACAACCTCAAGGGCGAACTGATGGAAGCGTGAGTATTAAGAAATATCTAAAGGCGAGGAATGCATTTGGCTATTTCCTTAAATGTATGGGTCAAATCGGTTTGCCAATTTGCTATCGATTAAAAAAAAAAAAACAAAAAAAACTGTAAGATTGCTTCTAATTCGTAGTGTTTCTGAATGGCAGTTATCTAATTGCTAATTGTCAAATTTCATAACTGTTTTCTAGAACGGTTTTTGGTGCAATCTGGTAATATTTAGAACGAAATAACCATCTGGTAACCTTGATACGCATATTATCTCCTATTGAGCCATTACTTGTCAAATTTCATCATCGGATGGCAATGATTTTGACGGGTTAAAAAACTCACTTTTCTGTTTTCGATTTTCGTTGCAATCCGAGTTGATTCGTTTAACTTGAGTTCGACAAACCGAATTACAACTTGGTTTACATGAAAACCAACTAGAGTTAACTCGATTTACAAAACGTACGTTCCAGATCATCGCTATTTTCATTGAAGCATGAGTCTGTTGTAATATCTGTAAAATGAGTCTTTTTAGCCTGTAAATGTTGATTTCTATTTAAAAAAAACCTTTATAAGGATTTATGCAGGTGTATTGGAATTAACGTTTTATTGGAAAGTTCACTCGGGCGTATACTTGTTTTTTTTCGAATAGAAAATAAGAAACGTCACCACGCTTTTTTCATAGAGCAAAACTGAATACTTTTCGGTGCCGGCTTATGAAATGGTTCTGCTAGCGTAATAGACGTGTAATTTTCCTGAAAAGAAGGTTAAAGCTATCATTGAAGAAATCTATCTGAAAGAACTGTCTGCATGCATTGGAGCTCAAGGCTTAGCACAAATGTGAAATGATTTTGTTTTGAATTGTTGAAGCGCAATTGACTGCAAGGTTGAAAGGAATGGCTTTTTGTTTTCGTTTTCATTATCAAAATGAAGGGAAGGCCCATTACAATATTTGGCCAAAAGTCGAATTTCTTCCTTTTGTTTTCTTTTACCGACATATTTTTGTATAACATACTCGAAAACGGTACCCTCCATAAAATCGTTTTTTGCTTATAAGTCTTTCTGAAATACATACTGATAAAACGATTATAATGTTTTTTTTTCTGAAAATTTGCATATTTTGACTGACTTATTTTTTTTGTTCAAATAATATTGAAATTTGAAAGAAAACGGGTCAGTACTTATAGAAAGTAGGGGTAACCGGGGATAGTTGGCCTCAGGGGTAAGCAGACTAACTGCCAATAATTTCAAAACAAAACAATTTCTTAGAAGTTCGTTCTTGTGATTACACTAAGCACAGCAGCCTGGTTAATTAAATGTTGCCTTTTGATAAAGTCTAGAGCCGTTACAGAGTTTTCGCAACAAAAAAAAAACACTTTTTTGCTTTCGTGAGTAATTTTTTTTGCTTTCATTCCTTTTTTTCTTTCGTAAAGGTGTTTGCTTTTAACGTAATTTTTTTTTTAAGAATAAGAGCAAGTGAGTTCTTGTACTCACAACACCTAGCAGTTACAGATGTATTTGATTTTTGAGTACCAAAAAATAATCATTAAGTTCTGAGAGACCGATCGGGGTAAGTAGACTTTTTTTTGTTAGGGGTAAATCGACTCACTTGTTTTTAGTAATTTCCTGTGAAAAAACAACAAGGAGGAGAATGAAAAATCAGTTTTGCAGCTTATGTCCAAAAATTATTCTTGAAAACGGAAAAACTATACGATCTGTTGCCCATGAGTATCGGTTCCTTTCAAAACAATGCAAAGATATGCTCAAAGCGGCAAAAATTTAAGCAGAAGAAGTTGGAGCATCCTTCTCCCTTCATGCCTATTGTCGTGCTGTCTCATGAATATTAATTTTTGTTCCAAATAAAATTAATTTAAGTGCTATTTTTTTTTTATAGTTTTGATATCAAAAAGCTGGAAAAGGATATAGTCAACTGACCCCATAGTCATAGTCTACATACCCCGGGTTTGGGGTTAGTTGACCCACCTGAGATCGTTTTATAAATTTCGGAATAAAAAGGTCTTAAAATTCACCAATTTCAGAAGACATATTTTTTTATAAAGCACAAAAAAATGGTTAGTCAAAAGGAATTTAATTCGTGTTTTGGAATTGATAAGTAAATTTTGAGTCTATTATCCCCGGTCTCCCCTTCGAAATTCAATTATGTACAATACATGCCATTATTTTAGGGCACAAAATTAGTTTTAAAAAAAACTACCCAAGAAATGTTTTTGATTTAATTTTTTTGAGAATTGTGTTAAAAATGTTTTTACATCTTTTATATGAAATTTTAAGAAAATGATTTATAATATTCTGTTTAAAATAATTAATTATTATTTTTGTTTTTCTTTTCAGGTAAGTTCAATAAATAAAATTACGAAAACTTGTTTAAAATAATTGGAATGCGTAAGTTAAAACAAGCAAATATTTTTTTTTATTCTCAAATTCGAAGGACTAAAACCATCATCCCAATTTCATTTAAAAATAATTTTTATTTTCATTGAAGTTCTTAATCGTCTTATCCTATTAAATTATTAAAAATAAAAATATAATACTGTTGATATTCAACTAGATAAAAATAATTTACGTGACATGTAAACTAAGTCATTTCAAGACAAGCCATATCACATCACATCATAACATAGCTGACAGTAGACAACATCGTTCTACCTACATATTTATACCCAAATAAACAAGATTCCCACGTGAACTAACATTAAATATTCTTATCTGTAAACAAAACAAATAACTTTATTCAGTAATATGCACTGTATAACTTCATTTAATGACGAAAAAAAAACTATATATTTGGAATACCAAATTCTTAAAGCAGGTTTTATATTCAAAGAAAAAAAAACACTTAAAACGGCATTGAATGGCATTACGGCGTACATATTGACAATTTGTTTTCTTCCGTACCGGAAGAATTTATCTGTTCCGATAAAAAAAAAATCGTTTTTGTTAAATTTAAATTTAATGTTGTTTATTTATGTTTCTATTCCGATTGCATTTAGATCGTAGCAATAAATTCAAATAGGAATTCTCGATAACTGCGCGTGCGATTTTTATGCAAATTTTTGTTTTGTTTTTTTCTCACAAGAGGAATTTATTTTATTTAATTTTGGCAACAGAGATCGACTGTAAGAAAAATATATTGATTTCTCTTCTTGGTTCACAAATTATGATCTGTAACATTTTTTGTCTCCATAGGAGAATGTGTTTTTTCTGAGTAATTTCTCTAATAAAAGAAAGTCTTATTTTTAATTTGTTGCTAAATTTAAAAATAAACAAAAAATTCTACTATTACTGTCTGACAACTGAGTCACTCCCACACGCATCCACTTCATGGCTATGTATCACTTTTTTGCAAAATCAGATTCTACGTAAAAATGTAAATGATTTGGAATCCCCCTAGATATTTCAAAATATATTTTTTTCTTGTTTTTCGATAGAAGTCAATGTCCACAAAACAGTATTGACGATTCTCGTATTAGACATCCAGTTTTCAATGACAACAAGATGTCACAACAAACGTCACTTCTTCCAAGCGGGTGTGTTAATGAATTATTTTGGTGATTAAATTAAATTTAGAAAAATCTCAACTTCTTAGTCTAAATTTATTTATTTCTGTCAATAAATTAATTCATTCAGCTCAAAACACTCCCGGCTACGTCAACAAAATGTCAAGACACAATAAAAATGATTCAGACTATTTTTTGCAGTCTTTAATTGATGTTAGATAATTCCAGAAGCTATTACAGAACAGAAAAGACAACTTAGTCGCACTTCTCGAGAGCAATTATTTATATTGTGAAGCTTTTTGATGACACGACTATATGGGCTGGGTTGGTGGTTAGATTGTCATTACAGCATTATCCACTTTTGACGGAGCGTCGTTAATCATTTTTCTTTTCTTAAAGTCTAAAAGGGATACAGATTTTTTTTCTGATGTATAAAAAGGAAAAATAAAGGAGAAGAATATAAAGCGAACAAAAACAAAATCTGTAAGAAAAATAAGAGGAAAGGATGATAAATTGTTACAAGATGTTACAATGGAGACAGAGTTCATTGAACGGACGTTGATGTTGAGAGTCGGAGAAAAAAACGGTGTTTATGAAGGACTGTAACAGTAACTTCTTGTAGACAATCTGTCAGTTTTGAAAAATTTAGTTAAAGTCGAATAATTTCTTTGTTGTTATTTTTGATTGTTCTCAAAAAAGTATATACTGTAAGACTTTGATGTGATTACATTTTAAAGATGCAGAACACGTTTTAAAAACCCAGTGAACGCTGAAAGCACCGAACAGTGACACATTTTTCCATTGATGGTTTATCTTAAAAACAAATGATTAATAAAGGTTTTGAAATTTGCTTCGCAATATCTGAATTTAGTCAAACAAAAATGTGGAACACCTTACTGTCGATTGTTTTTCTATGTCGCGAAATATTTTATGTTTTCTGGACAATATGGCGTTTACAGTTCTTAACTCAGGATTTGACTTTACAATAAAACATATTTCGATGAACAATTTACAGAACTTGAGTTTCGCAATATTGGTAGATCTTGGTCAATAAACAGAACTGTCGTGTACATTATTATTTGCCAGGCGACATAATCGTTAAATGTACTTATTGATTCCTAGATTTTGGTCAAATATGATATAACGAAGTCGTCCCTTATCATGTTGTTAAGGAATTCAGTTTAGTTGAAGAAAATCCGCGTTAGTTCTTTTTTTAGTTTTTGGGGCAAAAACTAAGAGTAGTCTCGTTACTTACTTGAGGTAGCGATGAAGTCCAGTTCGGACCACAGCCTCATCTAAGCGCCTCCAGCTAAGCACGTAAAGTTGATTGAGGTCCTCTATCAGTTGTGTGTCTCGGCTTTCCTCTTTTGTGGAGCCCTTTGCAATAAAATTGGACTTACGGGTCGGAGCACTTTTTTCCATTTGCTTTACATGACCTAGGTTCTAGAATGTAGAATCTAGCACTTTTTTCCATGTTCTAGATTCTAGAACCTAGGTTATGTAAAGCAAATGGAAAAAAGATCTAGATAGATCTAGAATCTAGATCGTCAAGTGAATCTTTCTCTCTAAGCAACCGAAAAACGTATGTTGGCAAGCTGCATGTATTAGCGCTCTAACGAACCGTTATTATTTTAACCCTACCCCCGGAATATAAGTCACTATCCCGTAACCTGACCCGCCGCGCAAGAAGAAAATTAGACTTCTTTTTGGTATAATTCACACTGTGTTTTGAGGCAAAAATAAGTAGGTAAGTAAGAGTGAAATTTCGGCAGTTATTCGAAGCTTATACCCTACCGTATTAAGTATATTGCAAATATTGAATAATCTGACGCTTCCCAGCATAATGATTAGTATCATTAGGAGAAAGCAGTCGGTGAATTTTTGAACCGAAATCTATTGTTGTTTGCTCCTAGCTGTTTGCTTACCATTTGCTCCTTCTGAGCTGGTCATTGATTTTATTTGAGTTCCCGAAAATTCATTTTGGATTTTGTCCGATAATACCCTCTCCACCGGGAATTGGAGTCGAACAGTGTAACCTACTCATACAGAGTTCGTTGCTACCCAGAATCCCGCTCTTCACAGAGTTTAGACATACAGTGAATTGGAAGAGTTTCAATCTTCTTAACTCGAGTTTACTTTCTTTCCGTAAGTAACACCCTGGACATCCGAGGAGTAATACCTCGGCATGCTCGGGAGAGGACTTTACTAATCAATTGCCTTTAACCCTAAGTCCAAATTGATTGCATCGATTGGCAAGAGTGCTTTTTCATCCTTGTTGGCATCATTAACTTGATCTTGCTCTCATTAATCACTAGACCCATCTTTTTGGCCTTTGTCTCAATGACCACAAATGCTCCATTGACATCACGCTGGTTTCTTACCAATTATGTCAATGTCATCGGCATATCGTTGTAGTTGGGTCGAATTACGAAAGATTATGATTCTGATGTTGATGATTGAGTTTTGCAAATTCTTTTCAAAAATGATGTTAAAGAAATCGCATGATATCGTCTCGCCTTTTTGGACATCAAATGCTCCCGTGAGCTGGACAGACTGACGATTTTCTCTGAGTCGCCCAACTAGAAATTGCTTGTTCTCTATAGCCACTGTCTTGAAATCGGTGAAAACATGGTAGGCATCTATTTGAAGTTCCTGGATTTCTGATAAGATCTATCATAGAATGAACAGTGAACATATGCTCGATTATGAATTTTACGCGTCTGAAGCCACACTGGTTGACGATGAACAACTTTTTACATTCACAAAGTGCTGAAGATAAAATCTTGTAAGTTAAGGGTAGCTCCTTTTTTGAAGATCGTGCTAAAGTTCCATTCATCAGGCATGCTCTCCTCCGAATATATAACTAACGAGATTTTATTCCTCATTTCCGCCGTTAGAGAGCTTGGTTTTTTCCATATCCTTAGCACTGACGGTGGTTCTCCTATCTCCTATGATATTCCCTTGATCGACATAGGTTATGGTTTGGGGCATAAAATTTTCGTTGGATTGTGTTACCTTTTCGTAGAACTTCCAAAACTCATTCATTCCTGTTGTGACATCATCGCATTGGATGCCTCATGTTTGAGGCTGTAATTTGTCTACAAGAACCCTTCGTCATACAGGGGCTTCGTTGTGGTGGCCGTGTATAAAGCCTTATGGCTGCTTGGCAATGCTGCCACTGTCCTCATTTTGTTCGAACGTGAGCACATCGTTTTCTATCCGACTCGATATACCTAAACAAGATTCATAAACAATTATTTGATCAGACTAATTTCCCTACCCCAAATACACAAATAGAAAAAAAAAATATTTCAGTTATCAATTCTTCACCTTGCACTAGAATTTAGTGAGCCACCAACCGCCAAACAAGAAAATGACGATAATCAATTATTTCAACGGAAATAATATAAGTTACAAATTACTTTTAATGACGTTATTCGAGCCCTGTTAACATTTCTTTTTTCTTCCACCTGATCTACAACATGCATCACAAAGACGACCTTTATTTTATACATTCGTCATCACTTCACCTTCCACAAAAAAGAGCAAACAAGTATCCCAAAGTTCATGAGATAACCTATGAGGTATTATGATGATCTTTACATTACGTATCTATGTGACAACTTTTAAAAGTCAAAACTTTCTTCAATTCTTCGAAATTCCATACTATACTTTACTTTGTTTATCCATGTCTGGCAACTCACAAACTCACATCATTTTGAAGTTCGAAAAAGAAATATTTAAGAGCATTGATAAAGTTTACTCTTTAGAGCTTTTTCTCTCCCTATAGCTGTTCTCTAACTTCCGAAAACATTGATTAAAGATCATACCTGTTGGAAGCTAATTTGTCATAGACTATCCTACACAGGCTACACCCACAAGACGCGTCGCACCTCAAATATCAGCGTTTATTTGAAGCTTTTTCGAACTTCTACTAATAATCAAAGAGAAAAATGCACCTAAAGAAAGAGAGTAACTTTGCTCTCCACCACAAACAAAGCTTGAACTAAGATTGTTTGGTTTTAGAGTCTTTACAAATGGACTGATCATTGGGGGCTAAGGCTTAATGTTAGTGTTGTTACTGTTTCAATACCATAACGAGCCTCTCTTGTCGTTGTCAGTGCGGCGGATGGTGATATCTCTGTTCTCTGGTCATAGAGTGTGCATTTGCAGTTGCGATTTTGTTTGTGGCTTCGCGCGAGTGAGTGATTTTTTTTTTTAACTAACATTCGTTTCGTTTATCCATCCGTCCGCCTGTCAGCTAACAACAGGTTTATAGTTCGACACACAGACACACGCGCGCACACGGTCAAAAAGCAACGCTTACTTACATATTTCATTGCGTATTTTCCTTTGTAAAACTCTTCGTACATGGGAAAACTCTTTTTTGTCAATTCAATTGTTGTTGTATTTTCTTGTATTGGCGAAAAACCCCTAAGATACATTTATTCGGTTAAAAATTTCTTTTGAGTTTCATAAGTACCTCAGTCGACATCGATATCGCGATAAATACGGACGCGTACTTGAACACAAAAAATAATTATTTGTCGTCAAATAAAAACATTTTTCTTTCTTAATAAAAAAAAAAACTCAAAACGTCGCCGGATATTGAAACTGTTGTGAATGGGAAACGTTGAATCTACTTGTAAACAAAAATGTAATTTGAATACTGCAATCTATTGACGAAGGGAAATGCTTTTTTATGTTTTAACGAAATTAGATACGTTTTCGTTATTTTTTCTATGAACTTACAGTCATAGTTGAATTTTTAGATAGTATCTGAAGTGAATTGCATTTTTTCGGTCTTCAAAGTGAACAAGAAAGAAACACTTGAGCCAACCGAAAAAGTTGGTTGCATAAAACTTGATCGTGTTTAGTGGTCACGGTTTTTTGAATTTATCATGCTATGGCACTGGCCCTGCTTAAAGCATTTGAAAGGGTTTTAATTTTGAACGTTGAATGTGTCGAAAACCATTTTTTTTTTCATGTGCCATTTAATAACTAACTAATTAGTCAATTAAGTTTAGCTCGACAGTATAAAAAATCAGCATCGAAAATCAGCCCATCGCTTTATCTACCACCCGATTCGACAAATCGTCGCCGTCGTCGTCGTCGAAACCACGTTAATACCTTAACCGAAACCGAAACCGTTGTATTGCGTAAAAAAGTGATTCGTTGAAAATTAATACAAAACAAAGTGAAATAGTGAATGTAGTGTTGCAGAGCGCCGCGCTTAAAAGTGTGATGATCTAGTTCCATTGTTTTATTTTTTATTAAGTTATTTTGCTAAATAATTGAGTGGGGTATTGATTTTGCAAACCTGACCAGTTTTTTTAACGAATTCAACTGCACCAATTAAAATCAACAAAAAATTGCTCTTCAAATTATTTTTTTTTTTTGTAAATAAAAAGATTCACCTGAAAAGCGGTTTTCGATACTTAAGAGGTCAACAAATTGCAAACGGGACTTTTAGGTAAATATTTTTTTTTTCTTGCTAATAAATTCATTTTTTTATGTACTTGTACTGTCATTTTATTTTAATTTGATATGGCAGTGTACTTATTTTTTTTAGAACATTCTATTTTTATTTGCTTGATTCTTCGTTATTTGTTTTATTGTCTTGTTTTGGAAACACTGGCGCTATATTCAAACAGAGTGCAAATAGCTGGAACTGCCTTAACCGATAAGAAAGAAGGCAACTTGCTCGGGTATGCCTTGAGAATATAGAACGATTTGCAGTTTAGTTCTTTTTGGCTTTTTTGCAAATTTGTTTTTTTTTTTATAGAAAACACTTGCTCTTTTATTGTTTTGTTTCTGTTGACCTAGCTGCACGGGGAAAAAGAGCTGTGAAAACGAAATTAACGGAAAGTAATTCTTAGGCACACCTGATTTGAAAACTCTGGTCATGCTTGACCTGGAATATTATGAGAGTTAAACAGAAAATGGTTTCGATTTCGCGAATTTTATTAGCTAGCTTGTTTTTTGTTACAATTCAGATCATGTGTGCTTGGGAATTAATTTGAAATGTTAGTTTTTGAGTTCTTGTTCCGTTGTGGGCAAAAGTGTGCCAGAAATGTGTCGGCTGATGAATCATTTAGTGAGTTCTGTGGGGTTTTGCTCTTTAGTGTTTTCAAATAAGAGTAATTAACACTAAGAACATGTAACTACAACATGCTGCGATGTGAATTGGGTTTTCCCACAAATTTTAAAGTCCCATTTATATTTTAAACCATTCCTGAACTTGGACGTAAAGATGAGTGTGTTTAAGTTGAAACCTTAATTTCGAAATTCATTTACTCGCTATAACCTTACACCTTGCAAAGAAATTTCGTGCAATCATGAAGCATATGAGGTCTGCAAAAGTTGATTAGGTTGAAGTCGTCAGACCTATTATATCCATAAAATACCACTTGAGGGACAACGAGTTCCCAGTACGCCTCCTTCCTCCTTTGTCCTGCACCTTGTCATTTTCAGTAACTCTTTTTCCGGCTTGTGTTAGCAGTTTCTACTGCATTTCTTGATCCCTCCGATCCACTTCTCCTTGCGCCTTCTTATAAAAGAGTTGATTGGTTCTTATTTTTTCCTCCTGTTAAGATACTTATTGAATAATCATGATTGGGCCATGAATCACATATGATTCGAAATGAAATTACTAAATCAAATCTGTTAAATTGTGGGGACGTACCCCATGAAAAATTTCTTCAAAACAAACAATGGAATATGCATCAGATTTGATGCTTGCAGTTTTTATTACTGCCAAGTTGACAACCTCCATGAATCATATTTGACTCAAGATTGTGTTTATCGATTTGACATCAATTAATTTGTGGTATTTGACAAAAAATCTCAGTGTTTTTTCAGCATACTATCCATCAAGAAATATTTGGCGCGAAAGTAGTTAAAACATATTGAGTAAGTTGAGGAAATTTGCAAATTGAATTCAGAGTTGACTCATGGTGGATACAATTCTTTCAACTTTCTAATAAAAAATGTATAAGTATGAATGGTTTTCTGGTCTTTAAACTAATACAAAAAACAGCTGTCGCCATTTTACATGTCTTATAACGATAAACTAACAGTGCAAACAATCGATTTAAGCTAATTTTTTTTTCTTCATTCATAAACATTCACTCAAAAGCTATACGTTCTGTACAATGAAAATTTAAGTAAGTACATGTTAAACTATGTAGGTATCCTAAATTTCAGTCATGTTTCCTAAATTAACCCTGAAAAAGTGTTCAGACTAAATAGCCATCGCGAAATCGTCTGCACGTACATTATCGATAACATAAAAAAATACCCGCACTTGTAAGGTCGTAAAAGATTTCAAATAGGCGTGTGTGGCTAACACAATGTTATACAAAACTTTTTAATGTTCGGCGAAAAACATGTGTTTAAACCTTAATTAGATTGCACAAAAAGTATAATAATGTAAGTTTTAATGCCTCAGAGGAGAAAGCTAAAATCTAATTTTGTTGTTATCGAATACAACTTTCGAGGGCTATCTAGTGGAGTGGTAAAAATAAATAATATAGCAGGATTGTTCATCGTTACATTCTTCATACACATTCACTTTAAAGGCTTCTGCTGAAGGTTTTTTTGTTTGCATTTATTAAAATATTGACATGTTCTCTGTGTTTGAACCAAAAAAGCCTTATAGTTCAAACAGAACAGGTCAATGGTAGAAAAAAGTATCGTAAGCAATTCTATCAATAAGTTTTGAAGAAAACAAATAGAAAAACAAAGATTACAACGGCAGGTACTTAAGTGACCAATTAGGTCGGTATAATTGTTTCCATTCACAACGAATTTGAAGAGAAAGACCTGCCCGCACCTCATCACTATTGAGATTGAAGATATCTTTCATTTTGATTGAGAAACATTATGTGCTTGATACAAATCAACAAGAAACAACTGAACAAGTGTTCAAAACTCTATTGCTTTTATCAGAATAATTGCAACTGAATGCGACTAATCTTTTGCTTATCAAGAAATTGAAATTCCACTACTTTAAGTTAGTTTCAGAAAATCACGTTCATATAAATGCGTTTGACAGATAAGTTCATTGAATGGAATTCGATTCGAATTGTCAACTTCAATGAACTGTTAAGTTTTTTTGACATTAGGAGGAAGTTGAAAATTACATATTTCCACTTTTTCTGACTAAGAAGTATATTTTTCATTTCAAGGTTAATTTGTCTAGTAATTTTCGTGACGATAAACTTTGTTGAAAATGCTTCCTTAAGGAAATTAAAAACGGTTTTGCGTTGATGATTTTTTAGCATAATCACTCATAAAACTGTATGTTCAATTGTCATTTTAGTAAAATTAATGCATTTGTTTACTCAAGTAAATACAAATTTTAGTAATTTTGTGATGATTATGTTCTTACTGTGTAGTCGTGTTAAAAAGCTATAAAATAACTAGTCGTGTACTCACGCTTATGTCATAACATGACTTCAGAATTCAGATAGTTAATTTATCGATAACTCAACTGATATTTTTATGAATAATCTTAAAAGAATAAAAAATAATTAGTAAAACTCTGGGGTTACACAGGGTTGCCTATTTACCCCAGATTTGTTTGTGTTCTAAGTTCAACTAATTGAGGTGCATGCTTACACGGCGTTAACTGATTTTAAGAACTAAAAAATTACACAGAATTAATATTAAATCCAGATCTGGTCATTGATTTGTTGAAAAAAAAAAAAATGTCAACTAAAAATTGTTTTTCCCACAGATTTCCTTACATAACATTTTTATTTTTTAGAATACTCTAGAAAATGTCATGCTCTAAAGTTGTAAACTCTTTAACAACAAACTCATTAATTTGTACTAATTGTAAGTACACAGCATTTTAATAGATAACATGCACATTGTTTGCTAGAAAAACCACAAAATATCACGTAAAAATTCGATCGCACGTAAAGTTGAAATTCGTAACAAGGAGATAAAGATTTTTGCGTCATATTTAAAAAATTATAACAATTTCCGTTAAGTGCACTATTTTTATTACTCATGAATTTTGTTTTTAATAAGTTTACACTCAAGAGGCTTTGTCTACCTTTTATATATGACAGAAGCGCAGTTTAAGAAGTAAGAAAGGATAATAGATTTGAATTTTCCTGAAATAAATTAAATTTTAGCGTTCCACATTCGCGTAGTTTGGCTTAAAAGAAAAATCTCTATATTTGACAGTACGACCGATAATAATAAATTAAACCTTAATTTGCTCTTTTATTCACATCTATTTCGAGCTTCACGTGAACAGCATTCCATCCGAAAAAAATCTCTTTTTTCCGTTTCGCTTATTGTGAGTTTGGGGCGAAAACATGTTCATATTCAAAAAATTTCGAGCACTCAATTCAGGCGAAATAAAATGTCATTCAGGACTAAAATTTTCACTTTTATTTAGGAGGCGAACAACAAAAAGGTTGGATGAAAAACCTAAGGATTAGAGATTAGAAACAGTAACATTAATAATCGTTTGGACTAAAAATGAATCTAGCAATATGAAGTAACAAAAAACGGCTACGAAATCTATCTAAAATGTGGGTTTTGTCAAGTTATTGCACTCAGTACGAACTAGCGGACGAGCAAGTGTATCTACGGTGGAAACATCCTTTCGTAAACCGCTTGATCAAAATCTCGGTTTGATTTTTCAAGAGTGCAATACACAATTCACTGCACAAAAAAAAATACGTAACGAATTTCATTCTTTCAACACCAATTTTCGATTTTATTTTTACTCCCAAATAGAAACAGAAAATATCAATCAAAATTAATTTATTTAAACTGACATAGACTACACCTTGACGTCCACTTTTTCAATACAGTGATAACATAAGGAAATGTTTTCCTGTATGTTTAATTTTTTTTTAATGAAATAAAAAAAAAACTGATATCCTACAAATTGCGTATCAATGACCTTAAAAAAATGTAAGCTATGAGTTGAAAAAGAATATTTCTTTAATGAATAAGCCATTTGGACTGTAAGGAAAAATATAAAATTTTTGAGTAATTTGAGAGGGAAATATTGTGATGCTTAATTTACTCTGGCTGGGGTATACTCGCCGGAGTCCAGGGTTTCTCTGAGGAAAGCACGAAAACTCAGAATAATAGAAAAAAAACCAAACTCTCTCCAATTAGCTTTTAACTCTTTTATTGCAATGATTCCACTTAGAATATAATGTACATATGAATTCTTATATATACTCTTAAAATTACGCTTACGAATAGGCTAGTGCCACGGCCTCGAAGGGAGGGGGACTCTCAGAAGGAGAAACTAAAATAACCTATCGCCACAGCCTCGAAGTGAGGGGGATTCTCTGAAGGAGGTAATTGCCACGGCCTCGAAGTGAGGGGGATTCTCGGAAGGAGGGAAAACTTATCTATTGCCACGGCCTCGAAGTGAGGGGGATTCTCGGAAGGAGGGGAAACTATAACCTATCGCCTCGGCCTCGAAGTGAGGGGGATTCTCGGAAGGAGGTAATTGCCACGGCCTCGAAGTGAGGGGGATTCTCGGAAGGAGGGAAAATCTATTCTATAGCCACGGCCTCGAAGTGAGGGGGATTCTCGGAAGGAGGGAAAACTAATTTTAATACAACCTAGACCAATATTTAGTATCCAAAAATAAGACAATACTAATTGCCCTATACACCATCAACTATTGCTAATCAACTATCGGCGGTGGGAGAACAAACCAAAATGTTTCTCCCCTTTACATGATAATCTTAGCATCTACTTAACAACTATTACGTAAAAACTAAATGTGAATTATATAATCACAGAAATAAAAGTACACAAGAAAATACATAATAGGTAGTTTTATGATGTTATTTACGTTGATGAGATTTATAGTCCGGGCGGTAAAGCTGCTGATGATTTTATAGTCCGGGTGGTGCGGTTGTTTATTTTTGTAATAGTCCGGGTGCACGGAGTTGTATTTTTCTTATAGTAATTCGGGTTGATTGGCGTTTAAGGTGCGGAGTGTGACGCTTCGTTACACACCCCCCTTTCTTAACGAGACGAGAACCTTCTCGTCTGTAAGTCTTCTGGGAAAAAGAAGAAGAAATGAAAACGGTTAATTCAATTTTTTTTGTATATACCTTTTATGAAAGTAAATAGTTTTTTTTTTCCTTTTTTTCAAATACTGGTAATTCATTTTTTTTTTTTTTTTTTTTTTTTTTTTTTTTTTTTTTTTTTTTTTTTAATACATATTCTTTATAAATGTAATAATAAACTTAGAGGTAATTCTTTATTCTTTATTATAAATGTAATAATAAACTTAGAGGTAATTCAGTTTCAATGATGCGTCAGAGTGTGGATTATTTCTCCACGTTTATGCTGGTACGGTACGGTCCGAAAAGTAGGGCCGCCTTGGAACCGTTACGGTTTAACATTACTGTGATGGGCCCCCAGGGCCGGTTGATGACAAACCTTCGCTGGTATACGTCACTAGCCCGCAACCGGATCCCTTCGAACGGGTTAAATTCCGCCTGAGGCTGCGGGACGGGAAAGTTGTTATTCATACCGGTCATCGGAGAAGAGGTGACCATCTCCGGTCGGCATATTGTCGGTGCTGTTATCGGGCGGCTTTCTTGAGGTGAGGCCGACGGTGGCGGAATGGCGTAGAATTTATAGCCGGCCAAATTTGCTTTTGGATCTGGTATTACTACCATCTCCCCTCGGGCGTTGCTAGAGACTGTCGCTAAAATGGCCGTGGGTAGTCCGGCCGCTGTAGGAGGGTTCTTCTTGGACCAGGCTTCCTCGGCTGCTTCGCGGTGGCTTCGGATTTCGGCCATTTTTTCTGATATTGGCGCCTTCGGAACTATGGCTTGTGCCGCTGCTCGGTCCCTAATTTCCACGCCGCCCGTCGGTACCTTCACCTTGAAGGTGACTGGAGCTCTTGCTGAAGTGGGCGCCTTCACTCGTCCGGGGGCAGTTGGCTTGCGGATGCAAGGGTCATTTATGGTGGCCTGCGTGACGGGGGTTGACCAGGCTATTCGTCGCTTTGTGGTTCCCAGAGCACCCCTAGATGTTGACGGTTGAGGGTGCTGGAACGCTGGTGCTTGGGGACACTGGACGATCGGTTCCATGTGGCCAATACGAACATCTTCCGGACGTTGCCTCTCCGGGGCGGAAAGCCTATTGAACCGCGGGTGCTCTTCTGCTTCGGCTTGATGTGGCCGTGGGTCGTAGGGCTTAATTCGGCTTCTCAATTCTTTTCTGGGATTTTGGCGATCCATCTCAAACGATGTGTTCTTGTCGGCGGTCGGACTAATACTGACTCTATAATTTCTTTCGTGGTCGGTACGTCCAGTATCATTTATTGAATAAAATTTTTTTTCACGTCCGTTCGGCTCGGAGATTGAGTTGAGACTAGTCATTGTGCTTCTATTCTCAGCGGTCTGGTTTGTTTTACGTCCATTGGCGGGTCTTCCACCGATAAAGAGTTGCAAGTTTGCTTGTTGCATTAAATCCATTCCCAAGATGGCGTCTTCATTCAGGGTAGGCAGGTATGTTACCTCTCCGGTCAGCTCTGTATTTTCAACGCAGAATGTGATGGAGTAATGCTCTGTGGTTAGTACTGGATCTCCATTGGCCATATGTACTGTTTGTTGTTCGGAGCGCATCGGGTACCCTATTTCTAAGAACTGTAATCTTAGTTCGGGACCTATAAATGTTTTTGTCGACCCGGTGTCGATGAGGGCTTGGTAGACTCGGTTTCCTACTGTTATCGGCATGAAGTAGCGGGGGTCTTGGTTGGTTGGTGAGTACATCACGGCTGAATGGGTTCGGTGGCACTGGCAATCCTTGGTCAGCTTACCATCTTCACCACAGAATGAGCAGAAGAGGCGGTAGGGTCGGTGGCAGGTTTCTTTGCGGTGGCCCCTCTGCTTACAGTTCCAGCAGTGAGTGTCCCTATTGTAAGGGATGTTCACTGGTGGACCACGCGGAACTAGTTGTGCAGGAGGCGCGGATGAAACGGTTGGCCTACTGTTCCGTTCCTCGTTTCTGATCGATTCGAATTCTTCTGCCATAGTCTGCAACTCGTCTAGCGTCTCGAAATCTCGGCGTCTGATGTAGAGTCTATACTCTGGTCGCATGCTGTCAAAAATCCGGTCTATACTGTCGTCGACTCTGATGCGAGGATGCTGGCGGATGAGGTACTGGACGGCTAAGAGGTAATCTTTGGCTCGTTCGCGAGGGCCTTGGCGTCGGCGTAAGATCTCGTCCTCAAGTTTTTGGAGGTACCGGCTCGGCAAAAATTGGCGTATGAAAGCTTCACGAAAATCGTCCCACCTAGAGAAATTCTCGCTTTTAATACGTAGCCACTCCAACGCGGTGCCTCGGAAAAGTTCAGGAAGCGTCCTCAGCATGTCGTCTAGCGGAATGTTATAGCAGTGAGTCAGTTCGGTCACCCTTTCAAGAAACTCCAAGGGGTTCCCTGAAGAATCGAATCGCAGGTTCCACTTGCGGACGGTATTCGTGACCTCAGCTTCATAACTCAAAGTGAGTCGATTCGGGGAGTGGGTTTGCGTCACGGGGTGGAACTGACTCGGTTCTCGATAAAATGCAGAATACTGCTGGGTCTGCGATACGGGGTTAAAGCGGCTTGGCTCCGTATGGAATGCGGCATACTGGTCGGGCGGCGGTACGGGGTTGAACTGGGCTGGCCCTGTGTAGGATGTGGCATACTGCTGTCTAGCATGCTCCGGTGGTTTGTTCGTGTTGATGTAATTATGGGTTGGCGATGGGACTTGGGCTGGTTGAACTGGTTTTTGTTGGGTACTCCCGAAAGGGTGTAGCGGCGGAACGGTGATCGTGGTCTGGGTGAATAGAGGAGTTTTTACTCTTTCTTTATCGGTTTCCTCGGATGCGATTGCTTTGTCCACCTCGCTAGCAACGTCACTGGCGTCATCGGATAAAGCGTCAAGCCTTTTTTCTGCGATGCCTTCCCAGTGTTCGCACAAGTTCTGGGTGGACGCGTGTGCTCGGACTAGCTTCAGGTGTTGACTTAGCCGTTGCCTGAGGACCTGCATATTCCCCGTAGTATCCAGGTTTCGGGTGGCTAACATCCCCACTAGCTCTGTTTTCTTCATTAAGTAGATGAAGCCCAGATTTCTGAAGGGATTTTCTTCGTGAGGCGGCGGTTGGTCTGGCGGTGGTTGGTCTGGCGGTGGTTGGTCTGGCGGTGGTTGGTCTGGCGGTGGTCGGTCTGACTCAGACATCTTGTGGCGGGTTAAATCGGATGTTTGATGAGAAGAGTGCTGATTGGAGTTCGGAAACGGTGGAAACGGTGGAACCTTTCGAAGATTCTCGGTCGGACGGCGGCGGCGGTGAGAATTCGGTTGAATCTTCTTAAGGTCCCTGCTCGGGCGCCAATTTGTGATGCTTAATTTACTCTGGCTGGGGTATACTCGCCGGAGTCCAGGGTTTCTCTGAGGAAAGCACGAAAACTCAGAATAATAGAAAAAAAAACCAAACTCTCTCCAATTAGCTTTTAACTCTTTTATTGCAATGATTCCACTTAGAATATAATGTACATATGAATTCTTATATATACTCTTAAAATTACGCTTACGAATAGGCTAGTGCCACGGCCTCGAAGGGAGGGGGACTCTCAGAAGGAGAAACTAAAATAACCTATCGCCACAGCCTCGAAGTGAGGGGGATTCTCTGAAGGAGGTAATTGCCACGGCCTCGAAGTGAGGGGGATTCTCGGAAGGAGGGAAAACTTATCTATTGCCACGGCCTCGAAGTGAGGGGGATTCTCGGAAGGAGGGGAAACTATAACCTATCGCCTCGGCCTCGAAGTGAGGGGGATTCTCGGAAGGAGGTAATTGCCACGGCCTCGAAGTGAGGGGGATTCTCGGAAGGAGGGAAAATCTATTCTATAGCCACGGCCTCGAAGTGAGGGGGATTCTCGGAAGGAGGGAAAACTAATTTTAATACAACCTAGACCAATATTTAGTATCCAAAAATAAGACAATACTAATTGCCCTATACACCATCAACTATTGCTAATCAACTATCGGCGGTGGGAGAACAAACCAAAATGTTTCTCCCCTTTACATGATAATCTTAGCATCTACTTAACAACTATTACGTAAAAACTAAATGTGAATTATATAATCACAGAAATAAAAGTACACAAGAAAATACATAATAGGTAGTTTTATGATGTTATTTACGTTGATGAGATTTATAGTCCGGGCGGTAAAGCTGCTGATGATTTTATAGTCCGGGTGGTGCGGTTGTTTATTTTTGTAATAGTCCGGGTGCACGGAGTTGTATTTTTCTTATAGTAATTCGGGTTGATTGGCGTTTAAGGTGCGGAGTGTGACGCTTCGTTACAATATGAATGGGATATTTTCATCCCTGTAAAATGGTGTTTTTCTGCAAGCATTCTATTACTGTTTGTTTTTCGAAGTGAAATTCTATCCGGGCGAAACTCACAATAACTTTTTTAATTCCGGGCGAACGAAAATATTCCGGGGGAATGATTTTCCGGTCGGAACTCACAATAGGGCTGTATGTTTCGATATATGTATAGCTAAAAGCTTACTAACAAAATGAAAACAAACGCTTTTTTCGTCGCAAAATTGTCATACAAAGTTTTCTTCAAGTCAAATTCGTCAAAACATTTGTTTTCTTGTTTTCTTTGGTAGTCGAATTTATTCGAAACCAGTAAGAACAGATGTTGAAAGAAAGATTAGCCTGGCCAAGTTCTAATGTACAGGTAGAGTCTGACAGTATAACGAACTGCTTTAGCAAAGAGGTTCACTTTCTGCTTTGTTAACAAATAGAGTATTGATGAAAAGGAGTTATCGTGCGAAAAATTTCAATAAAAGTCTTCTTGCAGGAAATGTCAAAAAAATGATAATTGACTTAAATTTTATTATAAACTCCATAACTCACTTTGATTGCAAAATAAATGTTTCATTTGAATAATCAAATTGTTTCTTTTTTATGTATTTTATCGAATAGACGATGACAGTAATCGAATTCTTTCTTAAGAATTGGGCACGTTTTGTCGATTCCTTTGTTCATTTTCGTTTCGGCAACTTGATGTCATTACTGAAGAATTTTGCAGATCACATTTCAGGTTGTGATTCGACTTCAAAATTCTTGATTTGTCTCTAGTTGTTTTTCTAAGAATATTTTTATTTTCCTGTTCATTGAATGAGTTGAATGCACTGCGACTGTATGTAGTTCGTCTTCGTAAGCTGCAATATGGAACATCATAACAATTTATATCGCAATTCGAAAATTATAAAAGCTTAAAAATGTTTGAGTTGGAAACGACATTTTTATTTGCTCCAAATAAGTCTGCTCTGACAATTCTTAGCTCTTAAAGATTTTTCCTTCTAATATTTGCCTTCAAAGAATAACCTACCGTCACACGGTTCAATTAAGTTCAACCACCTTCAACCAATCCCATAACCGTTAATATCAGAGCTTGTTTAGCATTTCTCTTACGCACTAAGTCTGTTCTTTTATTTTTCTCGATGAAATCACCATTGCTTGAGTTTTTATCGATGATCTTACTAGAAAAATAAAAAAAAAACTTGTTGCCAGTTTACCGTAAAGCCGTCTAATTTAAACAGCAATAAATTCCAAGAAATTTCTCACATTTCTATTTTTATTCAAAATATCAAACAAGACTATAAAATTATTATAAATAAGGTATACTTTGTGGTCAATCGATTTTTTTATTTGCTTGTATCCCAATAAGAAGTGAAGAAACTTATTGAAACAAAGTGTAAAAAGAAAGAATTCAGTGTTCAAAATGTGACGTAACTATTTTTTTTTTTTTCTACAGTTCACTGACAATCCATTTTTGCAAAACAAAAGCAAAAAAAACATCAGCTTTTATCTAGCCTTCTGTTGTTTCTTCTTCTACAAAAACGAATTACCTCACAAACGCTACAAAGCATGCATACCACCTTTTTCCTATCCCACAACCCACCTTTTTGTCGTGTGTTCACTACTCACTACATTTTATATTCACCATCATCATCAACATCACTTATCTACATTACCCCCTCAAAAGAGAGCTGCTTGATGGCTTATAGATGCGGCCTAGGTTAGTTACAGCATCCCAGAGTATCTGAGTATCTTCGTACTTGCTGCAAACTCAATTGTTGGAGGTTTTTCTTTTTTTTTTTTTGTTGAATGGTTGAGCGAAGAAGTAAAGAAGAAAAAATTATAATAATAATTCCCCCTTGACTTATAATCACAAACGAAAAAAAACCGGTCTAAAGTGGGTCGGAACTTTTTGTTTTAGTAGCTTTTTTCCTTCATGTAGAAACATTATAACCAACAACAACAACTATTACCACTCTTTGTACAAACAATCAGCAAGCACTATCCCAGTACCTTAAAAAAAACAACAACAGCAACAAAACAACACTTCAAGTACCACCTACCTACTCATACCGAACTAACAATTCAACTCAGTTACCAACAGCAGGGTTCGTGTATAAAATATAATCGACGTCATCATCACGTTTATATTATAGTGTCAAACAGGTCAATCAACCTATGCTTCGCTACACACAGACCCGGCCAACAATAAACCTCCGTTGGATTCTTACAAAATGAAAATCAAAAGTTGAAAAAAAAATGTTTACATCAGACCGACCAAAAAAAGTTGTGTCTACTACCGTCACTTTAGCAGCATCTGGTGGCATTGTGACTTGTGAGTATCTAGATCGTTTATTTTCCTACCAAAGTTTTTGTAGGCAATTATCATCATCATCATCAAGCATCAACGTGCTCTCATGGTCGTAATCATCTTGGATTGTTTGTTTTCATTTTGTACCTACCTCGAACTGAAAAAAGAAGGTATTTCGCGTGCTACTCGGCAGATATAATTTGGTAATTTTGAATTGCGCGGGCCTTCAAATTGGCGCTCCATTCCCCATTCTTCGTTTGGAAGCTCGTCGCTTACACAGAATTTATGACCAACTTGACAAGAAGTGGAGTTTTGAGTTGAGTGAACACAGCCGTAAGGAACCTATGAATGTATACTTTAAAAAGTTAATAGTGAAAAGAACAATACACAACGTAAATGGATGTTTTTGTTGCTGCACTTCAGGGAGTTCTCTTTTTGTTGCCAATTATTTTGTAGTTTTAATGAACGAATTTCAAAAAATGTAAACAAATGTGACATTTAGCGAAAACAGAGCACTTTCGTGGCTGTCTAGAATTTCATATTTTTCTGTCCGTCTAGCACTTCGGCCCTTTTTGTCTTCCTTTCTTTATTTCTTTCTTTCTTTGTAGCCCTCTCTCTCTCTCTCTATCCTTCTGTCGTTCTAACATCCATGTTTTCAAGGCATACCCCAATCGTTTAGCTCTTTAATCTATTTGAACACATTTTTGCTCAGCTGGCAACCAAGTTTATAGCCAAAAATCGCTGTCATGCATGCTCGAGCGCTCGAGACTCAATTTGTTTTTTCTTAATTTTTTGTACAATGAAACCTGTCTCGTGCAGATGTCCAGAACTCAGAGGGACATGACATTTTGCAAATTGGTTCATTTCAGGTCAAACGAAAATCTACCTCGCTGTCATCTGACACCACCCGTCTGACTTTGAAAATCAAAATCAAGTCGATTGTTTTATTAATTTTCTTTCTTTTTTTTTTGGTAACAGGTGTGCCATGCGCGCCCATACATACCCTACATCGACTCATCTCAAACTCGAAACGAGTATCTGTAAATTTTAAGTATGAGACGTTTTATCGATTCCCCACATTGTGTATCTCTGGGTCAGGGGTGAGGAGAATAATAAATGTACATAAATTCAAAGCTTCTGAATTTTTTCGTCTTGTAAATATGTCGACGTCACAGTTTTTTTTACCAATTCCGAATTGATGTGTTTGCAGAAGCTCGAATCCAATCGTTTTTGTGTTTGTGAATAAACCAAAGTGAATCAAATGTTTTCGCTCATTTAGTTATGGCAATTAATTGAATTTGTTTAAATATTTGCTAGCGATAAATACACCACAAAGGTCATTTATTGAACGATGAGCGTGATTTGCTTGGATTGTTATTGAGCTTGGCATTTGTCTGTTTTTTTTTTTTTTTTTTATTATTATTATTATTGAGGGACGGGTGTTTATTGAAATTTATGAATGAAAATGTTTTTGTTTAATACTTATTTAATCAGGTGTTGTCTTTTTTTCCAATGGAAATACACATTGATAAAAAGTTTAATGAACAAAACGTTTCCAAACATATCGGCACACTTTCTTTCGTCACGGACTTAGTGATCATCAATAACCTTTTAAGCGTATTAGAAATTAGTAATAACAGAAAAGAAGGGAAGTTAATTTTTAATATTTCATATTTTTTCGAGGTGGGGATGGTGACTATGATTAATGACTTTTTCTTTTAGGTCTTGAAATCCTTAATCGAAATTTGAGTGAAAGAAATCATACGAATTTGTCTATAATTCTTCTTTTTCTCAAGTAAAACTAGCGGGCCTTAAAAACCTTTGTCCGGATCTAGGACTTCACGATACGATGCGATACCGATATTTTTCGTTTGTATCGGGATCGTATTGAATACAAAATTATTCGTTTTCGACTTCGATATACGATACCGTATCTAAAACAACTTTTTTTGTCGATATCGATATATTCGATGATTTATCGGTCAGTTTTTATTGGCGATTTGATAGTATCGAAGAATATTGTAAACACTTGTATCGTATCGATATCGGTATATGTACTGAATATCGTGTCGATTTTCGTATCGAACTTCGATACGATACCATTATTGTTACTGAATATCGTGAGCCTTATTCGGATCTGAACACAAACATTGGCCAATATACTTTTCAATAGTTATGGCTTATTCCTGACGACATGAGACTTAATACGTCAACAGAGAAAAGAGTCCAATGGTTCACGATGTAGGCGAACGCTTGACCCCAGAAATCAAGAAGTTAAGTGTTCACCAAGATAAACAAGTCTTTTTTTCACGTTCACCATTGATGGTGTCCATTGGGCCAGAAATAGGCTTTATCATTGAACAAAGTTTCACGATAACAAATTGGAATTTCATTGAGTTTTTCCATAGCCCATTCACTAAAAAAATGACGCAAATTAAAGTCGATCGGCTTCTATTCTGGCATAAGTTGAATTTTGTACGCTTTTAAGCCGAGATCCTCATGTTAAATACGCTACGTTGTCAAATACAACGAGTCAAGCTGCTGAGAACGACGACAAATAGATTCGTCACGGTTTTCACCTAGTGCCCAAGTCTCAACACTCCATGCTGGATGAAGTTTTATAGATATCGACCGAGTATCAATCACTAGTGAAAACTGGGACGCAAATTTGCGAATGGAATCGGCAGTTTAAGTTTTTGTAGTTCGATTATGCACGCCGTAAGTTTCTCAAATGGAACTACAAACATTTCTCACAGAATTTTTGTTTTTCATAATGCAACTGAATAATTTGGAGACTCTGTTGTGGTGTGAGTTTTTCCATGATGACTTGTCAAACGATACTGAACAAAAATTAAAACGGAATTTGATGGAAGTCACGCGTGATCTGACAACTATACTGACTACCCAAACTCCATTCAGTTTAAATAGTCAGTAGGTACTGACTATGAGTATTAGTATCACTTTTTAACTTTGGCGAATTTGGATATAAATATTTTAATTCCAATGTTTTACGTCCATTTCGTGCTGAATCAATTCAGATTTTTGTACTTTTTAAGCTATTTAAATTACGTACCGACCATTATTGCTGAATTAAGTGTAGACAATTTTTTATATTCATGTTTCCTTCGATTTGAATCTGATTTCATAAAATGATTCAACTTCTTACAAACAAAAACTAGGTAGCAATAATTCCTTTAATTTTCTGCAATTAACAATACGAAAATGTCTCTTATAACTGCCCCAAAAACCTGTATTTGATTCATTCAAATAAAGACATTCTTCATGTTTCTGACTTTACCCCATTGAAAAGAAATCAATAAAGATAATTTCAATAATAAGACAAAAACTAGTTTCTGTCAATCTTACCACTTTTTTTTCTCTACATAACAACTCCATTAAGTACTTGGTTACAAAGCTTCAATTCCAATTCCAAGAACCTTGGCTTAAGTTATTACTCGTTCCAACCTATCCAGCTATCCAATAAACATATAGCTGTTGCAACTATACAGTAACCGCTCCATAACGACAACACTGCACAAAATCTCACCAACTTAAAAACTACAAAAGTTTCATGCAGTTGGGTGAACAAAAAAATGAAAATAAAAAAAAGTAATCAACAACATACGGCAGCACATTCAACGTGTGACAGAATGAATGCGGAAACTCTTTGTTTACATTCTGCTGTTATACTCTCGCGAGCAAAAGTGTCAACTACAATCCAATAAAATATAAACGATTTAAAGAAGAAAATGCAACGCGACAACAGCTACGGTAAAACAAACCAATACAAAAACTTAACTGATGTCAGCGGCCCAATGATGGCAGCACAGAAGCGATGATGGCGGTCTGACGTTTGCTATTTTTGTTGTTGTTCGTTTTTGTTTTTCCACAAAAAACAAAGTCATCGAAGTTTAGATCTTCTTTTCGCTGTGCCAAACGAACGACGACAACTCGACGCGACGCGACATCAAACATCTAACTCTATAGAGGACAGTTGACTTAACCCAGTACCGAGTGATAAATTGCAATTACCGATTCACGACAATTTATTATAATAAACAGCACACCATTCTTCTATTCCGTGTTTTAAACTACTATTTTCAAGTCGTTTTGAGAATCTCCAACGTGAGGTAAGGTGTAAACTTAGGGAAAGAGCATTTTGCTACAACAAAGTTCTATAGAAAGTTGTTTTGTGTTCACCTGCAATTGTCCTAAATTGCAACTTTGTGACTTACCTAGATACAAGTACCTTTTGGCGTGTATCTTGAACTGTTACAAAGGTTTCTTAAAAGGTGTTTACATTGAGATTTGTTTTTTTCGTGATTCTTTGATTTTTTGTTCGCGTTTTGTTTTGCCATTGGTGAATATTTTTAACTTTTCATTTTTGCATCAAATAAAAATAATGACAAAAGCAAATAGATGTTTTTACTTCGCCAAAAGTGACGAGTTCGTGTTAAATGAATGGTGAAACTGTTTGCATATTGTTTCCTGTTCTTTAGGGATTGTTTTTATATTTTGTCAATGAGGATAGATTCAGAACGAATTCATTATTATTTCGTTGCTTTGTTTCGATTTATTTATTTTTGTTTTGATTTTCGATTCCCTAATTAAGGATTTATGATTGAAGTAAATCGATTAATCGTTTTGATGGTTTGTAAGAGCTCCTGGGCCAGAAAATGGTAATCAGACTTTTTCAAACTACTTTAGTATGTAATCTTAATTTATTAGAGTCTGTTTTCTAAAATCTACCGTATGTTAGAGGTAATGAGTAAAAATTGCGTTCACTATGGCGTATACGTACTTTTTTTAAAGTAACACTACGTTGGGCAAACTAGATCAACAAGCTTCAGTTTTTGAAGACATTGATCTGCTACGGTTGTAAGCCTCTATCGTTACCCAAATACGCTATAATGTAGTCTTATTAATGCCCAATTCTTGAGAAAGTCGTGGAATTTATTGATTTGTATCATTTGCTACGGGCACCTGAACGTCAGTGATATATACAACACACAACAATGACGGTTCGATGGTTAGTGAAAGGGTGCGTTCAGATTTTTTTCAAAGTTGTCAAGTCTTTATTGGAAAACCCTATTATAAAAAATCTTTTATAGGTAAATGTTTATAAATTATTCTTATATTTATTGCCTCAACAAAATGGAACAAAAAGTTAGTTTTAAATTTCAACGAGGTAACCATGACTTCATGTCAATATTGGCCTTTTTAAAAGAGGACGTCCTAGAAGGTTTGCTTCAAGAGCTAAATCCTTCCTTGAACGCTTTGCGCATAACTTAAATGTAATCCTAAAATAATAAATCCATTTATTTCATATTTTTTTTCTTTATAACCATCGGACACCTTGTCCTTCTAAATAAATATTTAACCTATAATATCCTACACAGGGCCTCTTTCGAGCAATCAATCGAAATATCATACAACGCGTCACATTAAATTGACACAATATTAACGTCCGTCAGTTTTATCGATGGCGTTCCGGAGGAGAATGATATTCATTTTCATCATTGCCACCACACGCGATGCATCGACAAAAAGATGCAACGTATAATAATCATTTTTCGTATTATAGTATATTTCATGTAAGGGGCATTTTGTACGTGCGGAAAATCAATATTTTATCAAATTGAAATTTTGCATCTTTCTTTTTGTAAATTTTAAAAAGCAAAAATTGATGTAGACGGTCGCACGCACAAAGGTCGGCTTGCGATCATCACATTCAGCGCAGTAACGATTGACGATGCATCGAATTAATAAAATCATAAAACTTTCACGAATTTACAACGTGAAATTGAAAATTGAAAAAAAAAATAATTTACGAGTCGATAACCGATTTCAATTTGCTATCATTTAATCGCCCATCGAACCGTCCATATTTGACAGCTTTAAGTTATTTAGAGGCAAATTAATATAAATTAAAATAATCTGAACGCTTCCATTTCATTTCATTATATATGAATTGAATTCGATGGTGTGTGTAGGTACGTTTCCGGCCGCCATATCTTTTTATGGAGATATAAACGTACTCTTACTGTTCGTTGTCCATGAAACATTGCGTGTATGTTCCCAGCAACAGGTAAAGGCTTATTAAATGATATTCAAACCCGAATCCGATACCTACATATTTTGTTAGATTTGCGTGTATGCTGGCAAGGATACTTTATTTTATTTCCCAAAAGTACACAATAACAAACCCCGGTGTCCCTTTTTCATCCCAAAACAAATGTGGTTTTATGTTGCCTGGCTTAAGAAGGAGAAGAAACTCCTACGGTCAAAAAGCTAATAAACTAAACTGTCCAAGCCAGTAAAATATGATCGGAGGATGGGATGGGAGCTGGTGCTCTGTTTCAATTTGAACCTCTGGGAGTGGAAAGACGTTGAGAATGTGAAAAGTTGAAAAAAGGTCTTTTTGGACCGTAAAACATGGCGGTATATAAAGTGATAATTTGCAATTAGTTGGAACTTTTTTTATGTAGACTCAAAATATTTAAGCTGCTGTTGCCATTGACATTGATCTTTCTTCGGCAACAAAAGGAAGTCAGTAATTCGGGTTTGGGTCTTTAAGATTAATAGGTAATGAAAAAAAGATTCAAGCTTAAGACAGGTAGCAGTATTTGATAAATTGTTTGCCTTTTTGAAATAAGACTCATTTCATTGGAATCGAACAAAAGCAAAGAGACAAAAACTTTTGATTTATTTCCTTGTTCTTGAGAAAATGAAATATAAGTTTGTGGGTAGAGATACCAGTTCAATTTTTTGTTCGTTCTACTGACAGAATTAGAACGATTTATTTTTCTTTTAA
Source organism: Sphaerophoria taeniata (assembly GCA_943590905.1). NCBI lineage: Eukaryota > Metazoa > Arthropoda > Insecta > Diptera > Syrphidae > Sphaerophoria > Sphaerophoria taeniata. Next base: position 45,303,829 of record OX016540.1, on the reverse strand, counting down.
TTTTTTTGAACACATCCTGTTTCCACATCTGAAGTTTGACCTGATATTTCGACCAAACTGATGATAACTTTTTTTTTCTGTATCAATTTTAAGTTTCCGTCATCTCTTTCACTTCTTACTTGGTGTTTAAATTGCACTTTAAGTTAATTGATCTTTCATTACAATCAGGAAATTTATTCAGTCACTTGAACAATTTATCTCGCTCTTGCATCCGCACTTTTGCTATTCTTCTCAGAAAAAGTAATACGTAAGGTAATTCCAAAAATGACAACGTAGCACAGTGCGTCGATTGTATGGAGAAGGTGGACAAAATTCAATTTTACAAAACTTTTTAAAATTTCGCCAAAATAATTGTTGCGAATTAATTAAATAATAAGTTTTACGAAATTTCAGGTAATATTTACGCCCCCTGCCACGCCCATTTTTGAATATCATCTTATATCTTGAGAATGACTGGCAGGAATTGAATGAAATTTAAGGAGTGTAATTTTCTAGATAAGGTCATTAATACAAAAAAATATAGACTCAATCCACCCACTGCCACGCCCACTTTTAAAATTGTTTATTTCTTATGAACCGCTTGGATGTTAATATGAATATTTTGGAAACAGGGATATGGGATACAGACAGATTTGAGATATTTTTGGTAACATCTTTAAAAAACAAAAAAAAATTGACGACAAAAATGAAAAAGGAAACCTCATTTCTTCAGTTTGGAGTTGAAAGATTCGAAACTCTTCTTTTTCCGTCTTTTTTGGCGCGTCTAAAAATGAAGTTTCTGATAAATAAAAAGGCGGTACAGTAAGAAAGTTATTTTAAATGCTATCGGGAAGTGTAAAATTATTTTTAAGTCAAGCCTCGCAGGGCTTATCTGAAAACTATGGGTCTTTGAACATTGCATCCATTGTCGTTCTAGGCTTGAGTCAAATATTTAATTTTCGATTCAAAATCACTTTTTATTTAAAATGGACATTTATTTGTATTTGAATAAGCTATAACAAAAATTAAGACATCCTTAATTATCGATTTTTTATCGAAAGAAACCATTTTTCATAAAAACTTCATTTTTTATGACTTGCACTTGTCCTACAAAAAACGAAATATTTCGAAAGTTTGCAAAAATTAGCAATGGAACTCTTTGTTTTTAAATGAAATAATAGCAGGGGATAACAAAAAGACTTAAAATTCAGATATACTTTGATATATTTTTTTCAAAACTCAACTTATTTAAATTTATGTGCCTCAAAAAATAGCACTTTTAATTAAATTAATTAAAAAAGTAATATCCCATAAAAATAAACCAGAAAACATTTGTATCACCTCTTAATGTATCCATAATTAATATTCAAGAGAAAAAAAATTTATAACTAGAAACACTTTCTTGAACGAGATCAATAGTTGCAAGCGTAAATCGAAATCAAAGCTAGGAAAAAAAATAAAAGTTCTTATTCTGCATATAAAAATCCCGCTAATCAAGGCAGAAGAAAAAGACAACAATTGAAAATAATAAATTACAGTTACTAAACATGTTTTTGATAGACTCCACAGCATTGTAGATCTCAAACGCATATTTAGTTTTTTTGATTTTTGTCCACTGGTCGACGCACTGTGCGTAGTCAAGTTTAAAAAAATAACAATCATCGTTTTTGAGTTCCGAGTCTGCACTCAATCACTTTTAAATCAAACACTTATCCATCTACTTGTTTTGCATTTTCGTCTTCCTGGACATGAGAGTCCAACAGAAGTCATATCAAAACTTTCCGAAACAAAAGCAAACAAACTAACCCAATATCACAATTTGCCAATCAAACTGACAGTTGAGAAAACAACGCTTTTTGAACGCATCCATGAGGGAACCAATACCAAGTGATGTTTGATATGATCAAATTATTTAACAGTTTGAAGAAAAGATACATCGTGAAACACATCCCCATCTTCAGTAACGATGACAAATCGCACACACTGAGAAGTCAAAAAAAAAAACAGACAACACAAAACTGACAAACAAACATAACTTCGCTTTAACGCTTTATGTCTGCACATTTGAAACCTTCAAAAGATTCCAATTCCAACAAAAACTTTGTCTGTTTCTTTTTTTTTATGGCATCTATGTTTTGCATAATACTCTCTATCCATAATTCGTGTGGTTGAAATTTTTAATGCTCTTAACTCGAGTAAATGGCGAAATTGCCTTTTTCGGATCTCCTCTCGTTTCATTTTTATGGTTTATTGGTCAATTGGAATACATTAAGGTAAACAGCTCTAGTTTTATCACAATTGCTTGGTTCAGTCTAGTACTGTTATTGTGTTCGATAAATAGAAGACGGTAGGTATTCCAACTTGTCAAAACAAAGAGAGTGATAGCTTTCTTTTCTTAAAGATGCACTCATGCAATTTCAGTAAAACTTTGGTACGGCAGTAATTTAAACTTACACCGGATGTCATTTCTGTCAATCGCAAATAACTTTTCCTTTTGCAGAAAATTCTATCGAAATATTTCCTAGGAATGGTCAGTGTAAATCATCTTTGTTGTTGTTTTTTTGTAATTGTTGCTTCTTCTGTCAGACAAAATAAAATACCACAGACGGAGAAAAAACTACTAGGTTATACCTCTACTTTTTCGTTTATAAAGCGGTAATATGTCAAAGTGTCGCCCGTCACTCTTGTTGTTTAGCAAAATTTGAACATTGCAATTTACAATATTACATCTTCAACTCCGTTTGTGACGCCATAAACGTGGCATGAATGCAATTCTTTTGATTTATGGAAATACCGTCAATTGACAAGAACACAAAAATAGACAACAACAACAAACTAAAACACACGCACAAAAAAATCAAGAAAACCAAGTTGATAAATAATGGAAAATGCTATTCACTGTGTGTTCGTCATTTAGCGAAAGAGGATATCGCCTCTTAACCTCTTTTTGTAAGTCTTCAATCTGTCAGCGGGGCATCCGTTTTAAGTTTGTTGTTTGTTTTTACTTTTTTTGTTTTTTGTCGCTCGCTTTCGTCGTCACAATAATCGTGTTCGTTGTTGTGTTGTCTAGAACTATTATAGTTGAGAGTTATTGATTTTACCTTTTGCAGTTGTCTATGAAAGTTGTTTGTTTATTTCGGGATTACTGTATTTCGTCTTTTGGCAAAGAAACTTGTACAATTTGGTTGGAGAAATTTGTCTTATTAAATAAATATAGACTGGCAAATAATCACACAAATGCTCTCAGACTAATCATGTGTCCGTATGCCCATTTAAACGTTAAAAATTCAATCATAATGGCAATTTGGTCTGCGTTTACTCGTCAATTTTCTTGTAAGGCTGTAATTTCTGCTTTGTTTTACTTCTCTTTGATTACATATTGAAAGCTTTTTCATATAATTGCATTTGTATCATGCAACGAACGCCATATAAAAAGTGTTGGTTGAAATAGCATGTGCGAATATTTTCTACCGTATACCAAAAAAACTGTTTACATAACTCTCCGGGTTATCTCATAATTCGATCGCTTAATCCCGACTCTTGCATGCAACAGAGGTGGATGACATTTGGCCCGGCACTACACTCTGCAAAGATTTTATCTGTCACTCGTGAAGCCTTCGTTGCATTTACTTTCATTACACAAAAGGCTCATAAAACATCCAAAAAGAGAATGATTAGTAGAAGAGAAAATTATCGTAAAAAAGTACACTCCAGTCCCAATTTGAAAGCAAAAATAAAAATATTTGTTGGCTATTTCAATTTAAGCCAAGTGCACTCTGTCCAAGCTATCGTTTATTTCCAGCTGACTTAACTTCAATTACATTCGGTAATATTTCCAGACCGCTACACACAAATCTTTTTTTTTTGGCTCTCCTTCTCTTTCCTTTTTTTTTCTTTCAGTAAAACGTACAACTCTCGATTATTCCAAATAATTTATGTATCGAACTCTTGAATGTACACATGGTAAAATACCAATACAACCTACACTCTGCACAGAAACCGTTAAACAAGTGGCAGATATTTTATCCATTCATTAGTTTCATTCAAGTATTTGGCTTTTGCTTCTTCTGCTATTTTTTCTGACGTTTCAATGGATTACCATTATTTTGTTGCCAAGCAGTGATTTTTCTTCTCCTTGGTCGATCGTTTTCTTCTCTTAAAACCTGCCGACATAATATACATGTAAATCTGCCTATGTAATGTGAAATGCTTTGACACTGATGGCGAAGTGTATGTGACAAGATTAAACACTTGTTCAGTGTGCTATCAACTTTAAGCCCATAATTATTTAGTATTGTGTCAACGAGGTGTTACAACAATATGGATGAGCTGTGGACGACCTGTCAAATGAAAGCAATGCGACTGACGTGAATCTTTTTGGCACTGTCAGGCAACAAGGAAGAATTTATTGAACACATAATGAGGAAGTTACCGATATATGAATTTTATACAATCGCGATCTAGCATTTTTAATATTTTATATAATTGCCTTTATTTAAATTATGTAAAGGAAATGTACTTACACTAGTTTGTGTGTATTGTAACCTGTCATAATTTTAGCGGTAAAAACCCAAACAAAGAATCAAGCAAATAAAAATCGAAAGTTCTGCCTCTCTTTTTACCGATGAAATTATTATCACAAAATAATTTTACTTTTCAGAAAACATCCCAAAATAAAAATATATCTTGCCGAACATGGAAGACAAACATAAACGTTATACCCATTAAAACTTCAAAAAAATATACACCAATCTTAAAGAATTCCTCAAACAAGAAAGTCTAAAACTATAAACAAAAATGACTGCAATGCCTGTAGTTTGGTGCACTGACCCAAATTCAGTGAACAATAAGCCAACAGCATTTGCTCTACATGGCATTCAATTACAAGGCAATGTTACAGAAAAACAAGTTCTTGCCCTCAAGGAGCTGGTAAATGCGGCTGCCGAAGGTCGCCTCATTCTGCCGTCCGATGGAACTTTTGTTCTTCTCGATAGTGGCATCAGTATCGAAAGTTCGATTGTTAAATCAGCCACAAATAGTGCCAAAGCAACAGAATCTGACAATGATAAGGAAAATATTGAATCAGCAGCTGGAGGCCTTCAGTCACAGAAGTCCGATCATAAATCGAATAAAAACACCTACATCCTTATGCCGGTGACAGCAAGTAATGTCGATCAGACAATAGCTCCAACAGCACAGCTATCGAAAAAACCTCCCGATCTAGAGCCAAAGTACTCATCGGATGTGTGTGATAATGGTATGGAAACCACTAGTACAGATGATATTCTATACGAGTTTCTATGCTGTGCCAAATGTATGAATGACACCTACGCACGTTGCCAAACAAAGCCTTCAAATTCAACGACCAAATTAAACTCAGCGGTAATGCTACAGAGATACTTAAAGACTTGCTCGCGATCGTGCAAAAGTGATCAAGAACATGATCCCATCTATACAATTGCCAATAAATACAGTAAACAACGTCAAAAACGCCATTTTAATATTGCATTGGCGCGTAATAAACCGAAAAACTGTAAGAGCACCCAGCTTAAATTTCACATGCATAACGGTAAAGTATTGCATCATCCGCACCATAGTGCTGGACTGCATAGCATGTTGAGTTCCTCTCCAATTTATGCAACTGTCAAAAAAAATAAATCAGAGATGTTGCCAGCTGCTATCGAACAACCATGTCAAAGGTGCAATAACCAAAGTGATATCGATGCAATCTTCACCATCGAAGAAGATGCCACGATCAATAATGATGGCAGCCAACAAATCTGTGATAACAATGAGACTGTCGACCCAAGTGGTAATGTACAACAACCTGACTTGATCATATTCGATGATGATGATGCGGTACAGGTTCCGATAACCGAAGAGGAGCACATCCTTTCGGAGAGTATCAGTCGATTGGTAACAATCGATGAGGAAGAAAAACCCGCAGACAATAATAGCCATGGTTCTAGTCGAAAAACAAGCTTTGACTCAACCTGCACTATCAGTTCAATGGACTCTGGATTCATAGAAATGCAAAACAGAATGGAGCAGCAGCAAATGCATCCGCCTCTATCCAGCGTTTTTGACCATTCGGTACCTGCTGAAAATTCCGAAGACAAAGGTGAAAAGATTGCTCGACTAAACTATAAAGAATGTCTGACGCAGTCGCGCAACCGTCGAAAGTCCTACGAAGAATTCAAAGCCATCTTCTCAAGTGCCACAACAACTATGAATCCACCAGCAAGCAAGGATGCGCCATGCAAATTGGAAAAACCAGCGTCACGTCGACGGTCTTATCAAGAATTCCGATCCATGTTTGCTCCCGATATGGATCTTGTCAGTGCTGGTGCATCATCATCTAGCAATCATCAACTGGAATCGATTCTTGAACAACAAAGTAAAAGTTCACTGACAACAAGTTCAACTGCAGACAAGGAAAACCATCAAGTCAGTGATCTTGGCATACAATCGCCATTATCTCAATCAACATCGACAGCAACAACATCCGCAATGATCGAAAAGAGAAATGCAAAATTATTGGCTAAAGAAACAGAAACCACAATTCTGCGCAAGAATTCCGATTTCCTTTCGAAGATTCTCGATCACAACTTGATATCGAACGACAAAGAAAAGGCACGCATTCGACGAAAGTCCTATGAAGAATTTAAAAAACTCGTCAGAGAATGTGAGAACTTTGATGCTGCCGCCACAAATGGTACCATAACAGAGGCAGAAGCAACAGCATCATTGCCGTCCCCATTCAAAAGGCAAAATTCCCGGCAGAGAAAAACCACATCGTTTCTTATGCGAAGAAACCCATCCAAAGAAATGGAACGTACAACAGATGTTCAAAATCTAAAAGCAATTATCTCCAAATTAGACTCAGACATGGAAGCAGCCGGAAAGGTTCTCTCCAAATCAGATGCATATAAGAGAAATTTCAAAATCTACGATAAACTTGTTTATGGGACAATTTACGATATAATACAACGAAAGAATGACATTTACAATTTGACATATCAGAAATATGACAAGTACATGACATATGGAACTATTTATGAAATTCTGCATCGCAAGACATCGCAATCGGATTTGTTTGATCGCAAAAGTCTTACAGCGATATCAGAGAAGGGCGAAAAGAAAAGTGACAACACAAAAAAATCGCCAGGAATGATCTACGATATCATTCAGATGCACCAAAAGCAACAACAAAAAGAAGTCGATAATAACGCTTCTAGTACAATTGGGTCTGTACCAAGTGTCAAAAAGTATGGAACAATTTATGACATCATAAGAGAAGGTGAGACTGTCGATAAACCATCGAAATCGTCAAAAAACCGATTCTCTGTCAGTAAAATCGAAGAATCCAATGTCCAATCAGAAGCAACTGTAACAGACAGCTCAACAACTCCAACGGATACATCTAACATAAAAGATGAATGTACCGAAACAAAAGCTGTCAAAACGAAAAAGCCCACAAAAATGCGTCGATTCTCAAATATTCTTGCCTACAAGTCATCGTCGCCATCTGTTGACAAAGTTCCATCTTCAAAAAATCCTGTTATCGATGAAACTGTGAACGAAGAGACTCCTAGAAAAATCGATTCCTTCCAAGAAGAGGAATCAAAGACTGAAATACTTTCAAGTGTCGACCTTCTCTCACTGGACACTGACGAGCTATATTCCCGCATAAACAAAGATCGATTCGATCTATCGCGAAGTGGTCACATGATTAAATCGACCTCCCTCGATGCAATTTCCACATCAGCAGCCATATCACCTCCATGCTCTCCGAAAATCCCAGCTAAACATCATTTGCAACTCTTGAATCAGCATCAAAAGAGATTATCGAAAAAACTATCCATTGATAACAGTGAAATAAGTCCAATTCACAGACAACGACACTACACATCACAGCAAAACTATTGCAAACAAAACGTGCCTTGCATTTCAAATGACATACTCTGCACTGACCCAGAGCAACAACTTTCCGCTGATCACCATATGACAGCTAATGCCAACATTTTGCCACAATTTGTCGCCAATACACCTTCTACCAGCAGTGGTGTGGTAGTGCCATCAACATCGCCACCAAACTCGTCATCATCATCATCAGGCAAACATTTTGAAAGTAATTGCCAATGTTCAATTCGTAAAACGTCAAATCCATTGACAGTTGTCCCATCACAACAACAGCAACAACAACCGATATTAGTTAGTGTACACCACCACCATCACCATCATCATAGTCGAAACAATAGTGTCGATAGCAATTGTAACTCGATGACAGTTAACAATGGCGGCAGCAATAACGGTAGCATCTTAATCGATAACAAATCGAACGATAAAAAATACAAACAAAGTTCGTCGTTTTTGGCAATCGATTCGCTAGCTGGTATTGCTGGTGGTGCCGGGAATCCTGGAACGTCACCCTCATGCTCGTGTCAATGTACTATGGCGGCTACAAACAATAACGGCAATAATCCACCGAAGATTGCCAGGCCAACGAAAAAAGGCAAATCGCGAAGACTTTCGGAATTTACGAGAGGAGAATTTTTAAATGAAAAATCGTAAGTGATTTTTTTTTTCTTTCAAGTCTCTTATATTTTTTTATTTTCATCGCCGCTCATTAAAACGCACACAATGATAACAATTTGAGCTTTCGGACTGCTCAAAAAGAATAAATAAAAAGCAATGAATAGTAGTAGATGAACGACAGGTAGGTTGGTTTTGAAAATGCAAAATAAAACGAACCAGCAACGAAGTGGTGGTTCGTTTGTCGGGTAGATATGGTCGTTAAGTCAAATGAAGGTATCGTACAATGATCTTATTACCAAATTCAACGGAATGTGGCTGAGACGCCGCCGCCGCCGCGCCGGAGTTTAAAGTAACAAAAACCTTTTTGGCTAGCTTATTTGTTTGCTTCTATGTGCATTTGGCCTTCGAAGGTAAATGGTCTTATGGAAAAAAACACATTTTTGCAGACATTTGAATTTGAATGAACACTAAAAGATTTTGAATTTTATGTTGCCAATATAAAATGTATAGAATTTTATTAATCACTAAAAACAAGATTTACTGCACTTATCCCATTAATGTCAAGACAAAAATTTAACAGCACTGATGACTAAACGCAACCTTGAGGAACTCCGATTTACAGTGGTTAATTTTGTGCTTACCTATGACGTTGTCTGGTACATTCTCTTTGAACGAAATGATTCAGTTTTTTTTTTTTTTAATTCAAAGTTTAGCGTCAGACACCTTTAAATCTTCTTTCTGCTTGCAGTGAAGGTCGGAAAGTAGACATAAACCCCAATGCTTCAGTAGCAATAAACTTCAAAATCGTCATTAAAACTGAAATATAATTTATGAAGAGGGAACATTTATGTTTTTTTTTTTTTTACTAAATTCAAAAATTTTTACAATAAGCAAACCATTGGTAGGTTTTCTTTTTTTGCCAATGGAGAACAAAAACTGGTTTCCTTCCATTTTTTCGTCTACGAAAGATAAAGAAAACCATACACACAACATTTGTCAAGATTGATTTTTTATATTACTCGATCTCTGTGGGCTTTGTTCTGCTAAAAATCTTGTCTTCGTTGGTGTCTTGGCATTTTGCATCTAAATGTTGACTTTAATGTCGTTGGTAGTGTCGTTGTCGCGCGATCAGGTGATTGTATTGTCTCTTATATTTCAACTTTGAGCTGACTCATCTGGAATAATTTATGAGTGCCACCCGCTTTGCGGATCGAAATATGTCCGCCATTGATTGAAGTTTTGCGAGACTAAGAACTGTTTGATGTATAGATAAAACTACCGACACACCTACATGCGAAACTGTTGACTTTTGTTATTATAATAGTACATGTATGTAAATATGTATGCTTGATTTTGTTCTGACATCGACATTGAAGGCAAGTTTTCCTTTTTATTCTTTCAAATGCAACTAAACTGAATGTGTATCAAGGGGGCATTCCGAAAGGGTAACAAGACTGGCAAGTTAAGTTTTTTACGTAACGTTGCTTCAAACAAATGCAATTACCTATTTCGACAAAAAATGGTATTTCTTGTTTAGAAATCGTCTGGTGAACTTCTATTTAATGATTGCTGAAGTTTTCCACTGAATGCTAAATAGGCACACGCCACACCGCCGCGCCGACATGGTGTGTGGCGTGTCTTGTCTATATCGGTGGATTGTTGGGTCGATCAGTCAGCTGAAAAGTAGCACCGTCACGTGCTCTTTGTATCTTTTTAACAACTAACTTACTTACGAGAAAGTGACAGTCATACAATGCATGGTGTATTTCTTTCTTCTTCTTTATCAAGGAATAACATTGTTAGGCCGTGTGTGAATTGCGTTAAAATGTGTATTTAAACTTGACGTTTAGTTAAAACTTGACACTAGCGTGGTGAATAAAATGGGTTAAAATTTACCCAGCTGTGGAGCAGGATAAATGGGTTAAAATTTTGACGTTCCCTATTTTCCTCATGAATGATAGAGAAGTTTGCTTTTGTTTTGTTTTTTTTTGTTCTGTACTTCTCCATTTTATTAAGTTCCTTGTTTTAATGCATTGATATTTTAAAAGATGAGAATAAAATAGTTTAAATTGATCGTATTTTAAAACTGAAAAACGAAAAAATTGTTTTTCTTTCGAGTGTGATAACAGATATCAGCTGCGAAATCAAGCTTTGCAGTGCTACTACAGGGAAAAAACCAACCATCCAAAATGGGAATTTTTGTTTCAATATTTCTTATTGTTGCTTCAAAATATCGAATTACTACTGCACAAGCGAGCAAAATAAATAAAACATAGTTTATTCATTGCTTCTGGTGACTTTTTATTTACTTTGTTGTTCTAAATTTTGGTTTCGTACGCGAATTTATTTAACTTGGAAAAAGTAAAACATTTTTTGTTGAGGGAAATTTCTTAGTTCTACCCAGAAATGTTGGTTAAAAAAAATCCTTTTTAACGCAATTCACACAGCAAATGGCTAAATTTGATCCCATTTTTAACCAAACGTCAAATTTTAACCAAACGTCAAGTTTTAATATACATTTTAACGCAATTCACACACGGCCTTGGAGTTATAATTCCTTCAGATGATACCTTTGTTATGTTTCATAACGACTTTTAAGTCATTTTTAGAGCATCCATTAGTTATTCTGATAGCCAAGTGTCTTTGAATTAAATCAGAATTTGAAAAATATAAAAAAAAAATAACAAAAAACCTCGAGCCAATAAAATAATAGGATCATGCAAAATTGCAAATTTTATATTCTTCTATAAACTTCGCATAGGAATTTCAATGAAATTGCGAATTTTACGACTTTTTTATGACACATTTTTTTTACGATTGGTCTTACTTTAATTTAGATTAACGACTTTATTAGGTTTTAAGTAATTTTGTGTTTTGAATACGAAATAAAAAGTGCGATTTTATAATAAATGGCGTAAAAATCCTGCGGCTTGCGAGCTTATTAGATTTTGCTAGCTTGAGTCACAAAAAAAGTGCTAGATTTTAGGAAGATTTTGAACCATCACTTGCAGAATCTGCCTTCGGCCAGTTTCAACCTTAAAAGCTTACTGAATGAATTGGTTTCCCTGAACCATTTGTAGGGGGAAAAAACATAATTTCAGAAAAATATGACTGCATCTATTTTTTTGTCATTCAGTGTATTTTTACCAAAAAGTGTATGTTTGTTCTTTTGCTTAGAGATGGCTTACATTTTTACAACCGTTACCATGACTTGATAACTTTTCAAATTCTAGTATAAAAGCAACGAATTTTCTATTTTCTTCAAACGAAAGAGTTGATGTGCGAACTTGATTTTTTCAAAATCGAACCCAAAATCATATGTCTTGACGGCAGTTCATATGAGCTTGTGGAATACTTTTTATTGCATTGAAAAGTCGTCAGCAAATAAATTTTATTATCTCTTCGTGATGTTTAAAAATCCATTTTTCAAAAAATATAAAAAAACTATAAACGTAAAGAAATCTTAACAACCCTCAACTAGCAATATAAATGTATAATAATTAGAAAATTCAATGAACATTTATTTAAATCAAACTAATTAGTCAAACTTTTGTCATAATTTGTCACAGTCGTTGTTGTCGTCGTCAACACAGTGTAAGCAATACATCATATTAGAGCACAACCAACACCCATGAACTTACTCTATATAATAACTACTTTTCATTGTGATTACCATTCTTAATACAGTGGAACAATGTTCATAATATGAAAGAGAACCAGAAATCAAATAAACAATTTTTACTGCTTTGAAGAAAATAACAAGAATTAAAAGCTTAGCCCATTTGGTGCACTTAACTCCCACTGTGAGACCCACAAAGGCCTGAGCTTGTATTCTGAGCACGAATACGATTATACACACGCCTTTTTCAAAGAGCCTACATGTGTAGACTGAACTTACTCGTATAGTCTTCATTTTGGCCGTTTGGAGCACACTCTCTCTCTCCACGAACCACGAACATTGATTTGCTAAATTTCTTCTTTTGTTTGCAAAGTCTTAATCAAAACAAGCATATCAACAAACAAAAAACGAAAACTCACAATCAATCGGCCATTTTTGTTGTTTTTCCACTTTTATATCAAATTTCACAGGTAGTTCAAGGTCAAGTCTCTAGAGTATCTCATGTATCTTATTACGTCTAGTTTGATTCAAACAATAGTCTGATGTTTTAGCTATTTGCAGCAGTTGTAACAATGCGTGTAGAGATGGTCTAGGTATAAGTGTATCTTGCAATAGAATAGAAATAGATGAGTTAGGAGTTGGGATATTAATGCAAGACCACACAAGTGCCGGCAGATTGCTACTTAACTTTGGTGTGGGAAATTGTTTGGAAGTTATTTTTTTTTTATTTTCTTTGAAATATCTCATTTCTCTCACGTATTCGTCGTTTTGTATTTGTTTCTTTAAAAGAGCAAAAATAAATAATAATTCTATAGAATTGCATCACTCGTCTGGAGATGGTTAAAGTTGTTTTATGTAACAACTTGTGGGATTTTCTATTTCCAATCAAGTAGGGTTTTATTAGAGTATCTCTTTCTTTAAAAGATTGAGTGTCATATATCTCATCAAACGAAATTGTTTTAAGGGGTTCGGTTTAAAAATACAATTTCGTGGTTTGGTTTTGAGTATGAATTGAATTGATCCGAAACTTTCATAGAACAGCGACGTAGTTGTGTGGTTTTTTGTGAATTGCTATAGCTGTAAGTGTTCCTGACCACAAAACTCTTGTTTCAAAAACTTATATTTCGCAATTTATGAAATACCTATTCCTCTACTGCCAACGTTTAAGCAATGAATCTAATACAACTTGTTTATTCGCTTAGTACGAATTTTAAATAAACCATATACCATTACTAATTTTTACGTTAAAGCTTTAAAATTTGCAATATTCATTAAGAAATCTATCATTGAAAAAATATTACTGTTTGCTTTGAATTGAGTTCAAGTTAATGGTTCATTAAACCTCAGCAGAAATTGAACAAACTTTCTAAACTAATCGCTTTCAGACATTTTCAGTCCATCATTGTGTGAAAAAAAAAGTAGAAGGTGTTTATGTGAATCATTAAATTAAAAAGAAAAAAAAATGAGAAACTATGTCAGCCATCAATAAATCGTTTGTGATCAGATCATTAATCAAAAACAACGAAATTCAAACGCTTACACAAAATTTATCTCGAAATCAAAATAAAAACAGAGAAAGAAAAATTAAACAGAAATGATTTTTAATTCTGTTAAATTCTCATGAAATATTTATTTATTTAAATTTGATAAGTTTTGCATCGGTTCTTTTTGCTTGTGGAGAATTTATTTCGAGAATTGTTTAATAATAAAACAAGAGTCGTGTTTGTCAAATGTTTATTTCTCATCAAAATATTGATTCAAAATTAAAAGTAAAATGCACCGCTGGATGACATGAACTTGCTTAAACACCCATTGGCGTAGCTAAGTAAGAGAAGGGTCCTCATGCAACCCATGTTGAATATCTTCCTTTATAGTAAACATCGCCATCGCCTTACATTTTTAATCACTCCCAGAATGAAATGTAAAACCTTTTGAACATAATAATTTTTACTTGTTAGAATCATTCGGATTTTCAATTTCACAATTTCCCTTGCGCTCTTTCGAAATTTCATCCATTAATTAGTTAGATCGGATTGTACTCATGTCTTAAAAGTTAGGGTATTTCATCTTTCAAGGGTACTGTCTCTTTCGACTGACAAAGCTTCCAAACCAAAAGCATCATTTGTCAACTAAGCCGTTCAGAATCGGCATAAAATTGAAACTCCCCTCAATAGTGTAAGCCTTGGTTCTTCGGACCTGTCATTCCGCTCTTTTATTATTATTCAAATGAATTAAAAGAACCAAAGTGAACTTGTGGGCATACTGAGCATAGCAGGTCTTTTGTGTGCCCAGTAAACTGATCCAGTAGCTCCGTCACTGAAGAGCTCATAAGGATTAAAAAATGTTATTCTTTGGTTGAATAATCTTCTTAAGAAAAAAGTTTGTTCTCAAAAGTTTGTTTAGTTACTTAACCGGATCAGCCTCTGAATCTACATGTCTTGAATCGTGCGTTTTCGCCTGGCAAGCGCATTGGTTCGGTCTTTTGTCTGTCTCAAATTTGGTACAAATTGGTACCGAAGCTAGGGCTTGATCCTTATTTATCTCCCCATGCCATGGCCACCTGCAAAGATGATTCGAGTCTTGCATGGCAAACACTATTATCCGCATAAGCATTAAATTGAAAAAAATAATACTAAAAAAATAAACGATCATAAAAGAAAATTGGCTTTGCTTAACAACAATTATTGAACGGCTGATTTCCCAAATTAACCCAATTCTATTTACTATCACAATTTTAACGAAAATCTAAACAAATAAAAGTTTTCTATGCCCACAAAACAGAAATCACTTAAGAACCACTTAACCTTAAACCTCAAAACCATAAACACCTCAACATTTATAACTAATTAAATTAAAAACCAACCATCATCCGAGAAGGTATAAAAAATATAAATCCCCAATTACAAAAACCAAATAAAAGTCGATCAGCTCTTTAGATAACAAGAATTGAAAGTTATAAAATATCTAAAAATAGCCTTCCCACTGATATCTATTGCAGTTGTGTGCAATCATTGACATTTAACGATCGTAACATCTCCTCCTTGCTTAAATCGCAGCCTGTAGTTATCGTGTCGTCGTTGTTGTGATCCTCCATTATATATTATGTCCATCCTAACTAACTATCATTTCCAAGTATCACGGATGATGATCGTCACTGCGCTTAAGGCACTGCAAAACTATAATTTTCACACTGCAAATAAGCAACATCAACATCACATCATCTTCCAACCGACCGACACAACTCTCTGTGATTATAATAAACTTGTATAAGACGATCTTTGGTTTCTAGGATCAAGCTCTACCAAACAACATCCAAATGGTCATCGAGTTGAATACGTCTATCTTTGTGGTGCGCTGTGCACCCGTCCATCCCATACCAACCAATTAAATTTCTTTTCCATTGAAATTCCAATCAAATGCCAGCTATTTCTATATTCAGCAAAGTTGCTGCTCCAGCTTCACATAGCCAAGCCATGCAACAGCCAACAGGTCTGTCGGTTAATTATTATTGTCCGCTTCAATTTCAAAATAACAACGCTTTCCTCAGTGTTCCCTTTTTCGTATATATTGTGTGCACATCTCTGGATGATAAGATATGGTCGCTATGATGGTCGTTAACTTTTATGAAATTCCTAGCATCAAAACAACAACTGACGGTCGGTCGGTCTGCCTCCCTGCAATACAAGGAAGGCAGGAAGACAGAGCTGGGACAAAATAATAACAACTTCTCTGATGGTCAATCAAAAATGCACACGCATCTCATAGATACAATTAATTTTCAATTTTTCAACCATATCACGCGGATTTCAGTGAAAAACACTTTGAAATTGAGTTTCTTTCAGAAGACCCCAAAAGTGTATTTTTTTCGTTTTAAAGACAAAACACCTCGGGGCCTTAGTCTAATTAAATTTCTTTTATTGGCGCCAGTGTTAAATGGCTTTGTGGAGCACACAAGATTCCTGTCTGATGTATGAAAATCCCAAATGGGGTAGTTGTGGATAATGACACCTGAGTTATTGTTAATCGTTGTCGGTCGTATTTCTCTTCATCATTGTTGTTGTCTGTAACGTGGTCGAGTTTTATAGAATAGTTCGTCATTAAAGTCGTTTTTTTGTGAAAAGTAATTAATAATAATTGCTTCCGACATATGACATAAAAGTGAACAGTTACAAGTGAAATGTACTGCGAGTGTGGAAAAACATAATTTCATGCACTAGATAATTTTTTCGGCCATATGGTTTGAGTTCAAGTGTTGGATAATGAATTTCAAAACTTTCTTTGCAAGCACTGAATGGTGATATAGTATTTTACTAAGTGGGTCACTTGATATGGTAGTGTTTTAGCCCAGACAAATAAGACATTTACTTCTTAATATTTCTTGTTTCTATGAAACTTGATTTGAATGTCCAAGAACACAAAAAAGATCTCTCATGTTCGGATCCAAGTTCAAAATCAGTTAGTTAACACTTTTTCAATTTCATTTATAGTAACAAGTTAGTATTTTCTTGAGAAAAAATCTGTCACCATTTTTTGAGGGCTTCCTACTAGACTTCCAACTTGTCACTACAGCATTTCCTCAAGTCGAATTTGTCAAACCAGACCCAGTATATTTTCCTGTTACATTAGGAAGAATTTTTTAGTTTTCTAACGGCGCCTAAACTTTAATAATTTGATTATAAATTTAAAAATATATTAGTAAAAAAACAGCTAAAGTAGAATGCCATTATACTTTCTCTTTGTCAGTGGTAACAAAAGTAATCCTGTGACTCACCATTTTCCTTCACGGATAACCTTCAACTCACTGTACTTTATCTTGCCCTTCTATAGTGTTTATTCAAAAGAAAAATCTGTCTAGGCGTTACCCATAATTGTGTATGTCAAATAAGCAAACAAACGAAAATTTAACATTCGTAGAATTGGTTAACTTGTTAACTAACCCATAGAATAAGAGTTAATCCATAAGTTAAAATTTCTGAATAAGTTATTCCCGGAATAAAAAAAGTGGCGTTTAACAAAATGTTTGTTGTTGTTGATAGGTACTTGTTGTCTTTGCTATATGTATGTTAACCGAATGTGGCGCCATGTAATGAACTGACAGAGAAGCAGTTTAATTTTCTTTCTTTTTATTCCTTCGCTAAACCACCTTTCACGGTTGAATAAGTTAGTAAACGTCAGTTAAGATACATTTCATTTGTTTACTATTATTTTTCACTTAGTCCATAGAATTAAGGGTAATCCTTCGCTATTCTGAGTTTATTAATTGAAACAAATCAAACCACCGACTTTTAACGTCAACACTTCAACAGGTACCAGTAGTGACGAAATTAGTTTCGTACGTATTTTTACTGTTGCTTATTATACAAAAAAAGGTGTCAAGTGACATACCGTTTTCATACCACTCTGAGTTGAAATATAGTTGCCCTTCTTCTGTTGAAGTCTTGAGGGTCATTATGTTAGTCTTATTAACCGTTTTCAGAATTTCAGAAGACCCTAAATTTCATGCTGATTATTTGCATTTTGAATCCTGTTTTATATTTCAAGAATATTTTTATATTTAACAAATAACCCAGCTTACTAATCAAATAACCTGTAATGCTTGTGCCACACACCGGTTGGGTTTGTTTTAAAACTCGTGCCTGATGCTAAAATACCTGCACTCTGAAAAAGGCTCATCAAATTAACATAAATTTGATTTAATTCATATCAACCTGTTTCACTTATTTTTCAATTTTTATTTTTCATCAATCAATAAAAAGCATAAAATTAAAGAACTACGGAAGCGCTCTACATTGTTATGCTTTCATTTTAATTTATGAACTTTTTTTCAATTTTTTGAAATTTTAATCGAATTCAAATCGAGGCAACCTCCCTCATAATTCGGAAATAATTATTCGCTTAATTCCTTTTTGAATGCGTCGATAAGGTCAATTTTAATTTATGCGATTTTTTTTGCCAGCACATTAATTATAATAATTTTGCTGATGCTATAGCCGCGCTGACTGACACAGTTTTCTGGGGTTTTCAAGTTTTGTTGTTGACGTTTTTGCTTTGAAATTTTATTTTGGTTGTGTGTTTGCAGATGATAAATGGCGGCGATGTAACAGAGGGCAAAAAATGTATCGAAAATAAAATTTAAAAAAAGAACAAACGCTGAATACCAAATGTAGGTTACTAAGAGCAAAATCATTGTGTCGTGTCGGCAAAATTATTTATGAATCTTATATAATATTTATTTTTTAAGTTGAAAAGATAGCGGTGCGAAATTTTTCGCTTTTTGTATTTGCACTGGTGTATGGATCTTACAGTTATGAGTTATGACCAACAGTACGTTAATTATGCATAACAACAGTTAGGAAGCGAAATTGTTTGAACAGAGCCTGGTTGTTGTATTTTTTTCTGACACTTATGATTGAGTTCGATTTCAGTTTTCTTAAATGCAATTTTCTTTGAAACCTTACTAGCTCTTACTAGCCTCCTTAATCACATTTGAAGTGTACAATCGAAATAAAAATAGATTTTTCCTTTAAAAACGATAAAAAGAAGTTGTCAGTCTACCTTCTCTGTAATGATATACCAAAGTGAGGAATCCACAATTGGCCATTAAACCATTTCTTGCATTATAATTGCAACACACAACCACCGATTAAGTTGTTTGTTGCGCTGCGATTTCCTTTTCGGTTCTTTAATGCACTCAAGCTGGTTAGCTACCAAAATGAGTCCGAACTTGTAACTGTTTCTTTTTTTTAATTTAGTTTTTATATTTGTTTTTAAAAATAGAAATAGATTGGATTGCCAATGCCATGTTATACTTAGGCTCGCTCAAGTTGGATTGAAAGAAACTACATATATTTTCAAATCAATCTGCAAAAAGAGTGTCTGATTTGCAATTTTTAGAGTCTTGCTTGCTTACTTCTGCAATTGGTCAAGACCACTATGCATTAATTGATACCACAACAAAAATAAGTAAAATAACTAATTAGATAAAATATCAAATTGAAATTCATCATGACACTTCGACACATAAGTGCAAGACGGACATTTTGGCGCCAGTGCAAGTGTCGCGGCGGCATTACCACCGCTTTTGCCGGTATTAAACATCGACTTAGCTCTTTAACTGGAGTGAAAGTTTTTTTTAATACATATTTCTTCATTTTCATTTCGTTTCGGTTTTTTTCAAAACAAAAGTGATTTTTTTTTTAATACGGCAATAACCATAAAATAAATTAAGTGTTTTGCAGTTTTTTGCATTTTTGTTTGTTTTTTGGCTGATGTTTCAGTGTCAAGAAGCAAAGTTTCAATGTCAAGTTAATTTAAATACATGCATCTCAAAAATATAAAAATTTGCATTTCACAAACGTGATTGAAGCATCAGCGTTAAAAGTTTGCGTTTTTTTTTCTTGTTTAAGGAAAAAATAAAGAAATAATAAATAATCAATTAATTTCATTGCCTTGGTTGGGCAGGTACGATAGGCGGAGTGACCGAGTGACCATCGGAAGAAAAAAATCAATTCCAATTGTCTGACAGGAACAAAAATATTTTTATTTATTTTCGAAATAGAAGTCGGTATTGAGGAAAATTAATGTTATTGTATTGTTTACTGCCTAAACAGTAAACATGCATTCATTTTTATAATTAACGACCGGTAAAGATGTTTGATATAAAACGATACCAGTGAAGAGAACGGTTGTGGAAGCCTCATTGTAGTGAAATCACTGTGTTCTGGTTCAGAAGCTTTGATATGAAAATATCGCTTTTCCTCTATACAAGTTTTTGTTTGTATTTCCCATAATTTTGAAAAAGTTTCATCATTGATAAGAAGTCATAGTGTAAACCTGAATGAATTTAAACGAGAAAGCTATAGAATTACAAACGTATTAAGTATTGACTTTTTATTCTTAAATTGGAAATGGAAATATTATCTCCCGGAAAATACTGAAAATAGTAAAACAAGTTTCCCGATCAGCAGACTGAAGAAACGTTCTAAAGTTGTTACTGGCTGCACATAGATCTTAAAGTTTCTTGGGAAATCACTTTTAAAGTCTTAATAATGCTCATATTCCGTTCGAACTTTGAACAGACAAAATTGATGAACATTGAACCTGAATAAGGAATGTGTGTGCAGAAATGAATGGTCAATATTGACAAGAATTTCAATTATTCTGAAGGTATTTATGACTTTAGGTAAATATGTAGTTATTTGCCAATCAGTTAACATTATACCCATTCAATAAAACACTTTTCTTGGAGTGTCAGAATTTAATGCATGATTGTGTCTAATTTGAATGTTAGAATGTCAATATTGACGCTGTTACAGAGGTTCGTAAGAAAAAAAATGTTAATTTCAAAATTATGTTTGGAAACGGTCTGGACAGCGGTAAATATTCAGATATACCCACCCATTGCATCAGGTAAAGGGTCATTTATTTTGTGGTGTCAATTTGGCATAGCGCTGGCATTTGATGATATGCTAACAAACGAAATTGACGTATATGGAGCTCAGAAATCCCACACCTGATTGAAGAGGTGCGCCGTTGCATCCCGAAAACGTGACTATGGTCGAAAGGTGTCATTGGTATAAGATCATGTGATTTGACACCGTTAGATTTTTTTCTGTGCAAAAGACCGTGTTTGTGCGAATATTTCATATTTCATATTTATTTAAAGACTGCTTTCACATTAAGATAATAAAATCTTATAAAATAGTGCTAAGCTTTATAACATGGAACAAAAATAAGTTAATTTAATTTAATTTACAAAACATAAAAATATTAACACAAAGATAGTTACAATTAATGAAGACAATTACTCGACATGATTTATTTGTTGTTACCTTTAAAATTTAGTATCCTTTAAGTACATTTGTTAATTAATTTTAAAATAAATATTAAAAAGATATCAAAAGAAAAGATTTTAAGATAGATTTAGCCCGGATGAAGTTCAAAGTATTTATTTAGTTCCCTGCGAAACTGAATTATGCTCCGCAGACTCCTTATGTGCCGTGGTATGGAATTCCACGAGCGAATATCGCTGATGAAGAACTGACGCTCGAATGTCAAACAGGAAAAATGGGGCAGAATAAATTGTTTAGATCTACTAGATGAGGACATCCGTAATCTGTCAAAGAGATAACTGGGCTGGTGTGTTTGAATGATATTAAAGAGCAAGATTAGGGTTTTGTATCGTAATAAGCTGTCAAAGGAGAAATTAAAAATATTTCTAGAGAAAAGAGAAATGTGATCAAATCTTCTTAGACCGTAAATATACCGCGCTGTATTGTTAAACGCAACGTTGATTTTACGCCTACTGAGAGCGTCGCAATTAGAATACATTTCACACCCATAAGTTAGTTGTGGTATAACGAGGGTCTTGGCTAGCATTAAGCGTGTTTTAAGAGGCGTGTAGTATTGTAAGTAGTGCAGTTGCCGAAGTATTCCATATGCCTTCCCCACTGATTGATTTATATGGGTATTCAAATTCAATTCAAAGTCCTATTAAAGGTCATCCCAAGATTTTTTACTGTTTCTACGAATTCTATAACAGAGTCATTCAAGATTATATTGGGAAAATATGTTAGGTCAAGTGGCTTTTTACTGATCACAATACATTTAGATTTAACCGGATTAAGAAACAACCCATTTCTCGCAGACCAGCAGGATACCTATATTGTGTAAATCATGATTTATAGAATTAGCACAATCCTCGATTAGACCCAGAGGACAGCTCTTGAACAACTGGACGTCGTCGGCATACGTGTGTACAGAAGATGTAGTTATTCGCTTCGGAAGCTCGTTTATATAAATTGAGAAAAGAAGTGGTCCTAATATTGACCCTTGAGGGACACCGCGTGTAGTGGTGTTTTCCTATCTATGATGTCAACAAATCTGCTGAGGATAAAGAAAACTTATTCAACGTCAAGAGCTGGTTACGCAGGATACTAAGATCCAGAGAGTCAAATGCTTTTGAAAAATCTAGCAATACGAGAAATGTAACATGGTCTTTGCCCAGGGCTTGTCTGATTTCCTCAACGACATTTATAACAGCTGTAATGCAACTGTGGCTTGTCCAAAAACCAGATTGAATGGGTGAGAGAATATTGTTTATTCTTAAATGATGATTTATTTGTTTCTGTATTATTTTTTCGAACACCTTTGACAAAAATGGTAGCACCGAAATGGGCCTATAATCATTTCCATGATGACTTTTGGGAAAAGGGATTATCTTAGATAACTTCCATTGGCTAGGGTAAACGCCAGTCATTAACACTGTATTGAAAGCGTGTGTGAGAAAGGGTAGTATTATTGGGAGGATTGCTTTGACGAATAAAGGATGTATTTCGTCAACGCCTAGGGCGTTTGATTTTATCGATATAACACTCTCGACAATATCGGTGCTTTGAAAGTAAAATATACCTTCAGGGAATAGTCCCTGAACTCTAGACCAACATTACTCAACTTTTGGCCGAGATACCAAATGGTTTGTGCGAAAAAGTGGTTAAAAATTACCTCAAAAGAATCATTGATTCATATTGTGTTTGACACTCAAAGGCATAGTCCAAACTTTATAATGAAATCAAATGTTCATAGAAAATGTATCGTTGTGTATGTTTTATGCTTTACTTTCAATATAAATATAAAAATGTCTACCTTACCTTCCAAAAAGCATTACCAGCATTTAGCATTTACTTATTAACTTAAGGTACATTCTTGGTCTCAGGCCTCATCCAACAAACGTATATAGCCAGACCAAGTTGATTGAAGTCCTCTGACACCTGTGTCTGTGTTAGATTTTACGGGCCGAAGTACTTTTTACTGTTTGTTATATCCATTTTCTATGGTCGATCAAGAGAGAACTTTATACTACTCAATTGCCGTCTTAGTCCAAAGAAACAACGATTGGCAAGAGTAATTCTTCTTTTAATTTCAGTGCTGCTGTAAGTCGTCATCTGCATTTATAGCAGATGCCAGGAAGACAAAATCCTTTAATGCTTCGAAGTTAATTCTGTCCTTTGTTTAAAGACGTCGCGTCGTTCGGTTGACAGTATGTGCCCATCTTTGCTATATTGTGATTTGAACTGATATTGTGTAAAATGTTGTTCTACTGTTAATTTATGGGATAAGCGATGCCATTTTACATCTACCGAATCTGCTTATAAATACTTATTTTCTCAAAACAAAATGTAAACGTACTCATGAATTAAAAATGAGATATTGGCGCCAAACGCTCAAATCCCTCCGATTCCGTCCTTTCTTTCATCAATCAAACTTCTGGTTTCTCTTTTTCCATGATTTTACAAAATTAACTCAAAACAAACTTGCATCTTCTTCATTTTATAGAATATTCTATATCGATTCTACACATTTTTCCTTAATCTATCAAAAAGTATCTTTCAAACATTTTTGTATCCGTTGCGTTCAAGAACAAGTAGAAGAAGTCACAAGTAAGGAAAAAAAAATACAACTTAAAAATCTAAAATTTATTTGACGTGTTCATTGACTATCTTTCTTGGTATATCCAAGCAAAAGACTGAAACGTGAAAAAACAAACAAAATCCATCGTCTGGAATTTCTTTCCTTCATGTTCTTGCCTTGGACGAACATTAAGAAAAAACTATCTAGACGAAGTTAAAAATGAAAATAAACGAAAAAATAGAACGCAGCAAGACTCTATATCCGGCTAATGTTTAGCTAAAGAGTCTGGAGTGAGCAAAGCAAAGAAAAAAATTCCGGACGCATGTTGTAGAGATTGGTAGTTTCCCACGTTAGGAGTTGAGTTACCGGACAGGATGATGGGTTCTAAAAATATCTAAGGATTGAGTGAATGAAGATTTCTGATGCGACTTGTTTGTGAACTATTTAGTGTGTTAATTAATTTAGAACATTGTTTTTAAGTTAAGGATTGGTGCAAAAGGGGTTTATTTTTGGGCATCAGAGTAGGGTTGAAAGAACGAACAAGAACCAGAGCAACAGCAATGAACTATTAAGTTTTCCCCATTTGGACTGTATACTTCTTGCGATTTCAGTAATCGGGTAATCAGGGGTAATCGACCAGTGTCTTTGCGTCTCTGATTTCTCTATTGATAAATGTCAATATTTTAAATTTGCATTTTTTATTATGAAAATTCAACTATTTCACCACATCGTTCAATTTTCATCAGCACTTGAGACATGAAAACAAAATTAATCTTTAAATATCAATTTACTATCAAAATTACCACTTAAATGCCTAAAACAGCTCTTAAGCTCAATTAAGATAAGACAAATCGACAACAAAAAATGTAAAAACTTTAAAAACAAAAATTTTTAAAACCAAAACAAATCAATTAAATTTTCTTGAATTAATTTTTTTGCATAAAAGCAAAAAGAAATATGCACAATCTCTATTGAGCTAAATTTAACATCAAACTGGAATTTTGTTTACTTTAAATGTCGTTTAGTTGGAACCAAAATAGAAACAAAATAGCTGCAAGGCATTTGCAGTTTTTATTTAACATAACTTAATGATAAATGCACCTAACGAAAATATTTTTTGACTTTTGGCTTCCTGCACTGACGCTGCCGGTCGGTGGTGGCATCCGTACGCACAGCACACCTATTAATCGACAGCAAAGTTGAACACGCCATAGTGTTATTTGATAATAATGAACCTAGTGTTACCCTACCAATCATAAAAAGTTATTGATTTTGTAAACATAAAAAAGTATCGAAAATACCGAACTTTCTTCTAATTGATTATTCAACAAGCACTTGAGCAATTCATCATTTTCCTTGGCAATAACTAAAAAAATACCCTGGTAACCCCAAAAGTGAACAAAATGCAATTATGCACCTGGTTATGATTGTGGCGCCCGAGCTGCCGTCATTATCTTGGAATCTATCTAGTTTATAGATATAACTGCCAAAAGAAAATCACCTAACTTGTTAGCAAGATAGCAACTTCTTCTAAAAATAGACTTAATCTGTTCAAAAGTGAAGCCCATGCTTTTCTACAAAAACAAAATTCAATAGACAGAGGTCCTGATACGTGTAATACATCTGTTGGCAAATTAATTCCAAATAATTTGTTCAACTTTTTTGCTTGCATCGAACGTCGCGTCGACGACCACGGACGTTTATGCTCTCCGACGATGATTGATTAGCAATAAGATTGACTGAGCAAAAAGGAGTTCTGTTTTTTTCTGTTTGTCTATTTTTAGACTTGAAAATCCTCCACCCAACTGCTGAACTGCCCCTTGCACATTGTAGACAAAAACAGGCTTCAAAAACATCAGTGTGAACATAGTCCAGTCTAATCGATCTATGGAAGGATATTGTGTGTGAGTTTCAAACGAGTTATTATCATTGATTAAACTTGAACGCACCGCGGTTTGGCTCTGCTGGAGCTAGGCTGCTGCTGGTATTACTGTGTCCGACATGGTGTTAAGCCTATAAGCCTTGAGATAGAAACTGATGGCTGGACAAGAGAGAAGACCACTTATGATAATGATGATGGCAGTTGATGGTGGTTCTTTTTTTTTCCTTCTTTTCCTACTGGGAGCATATGACGAACAGTCTAATTTTGCTATTTTCGTGAATAACAACATGCGCCAGGGGCAGCCAGCTATGTTTTAGCCACGGTCTGGAGCGATGCTATTTTAAGATCAGTGGAAGTGATGATTTGAAATGCTAACGACCATTGAATTTTAAGTTGGTCTGGAAATATTGTCAAAGCAGGATGTTTTCTTTGAAAAATGGGGACGCATAACTTTCGATAAAAAAGGAGAGCACCGGAAGTGTTTACAATGTATTAATATCGATAAACTCCTTTTTAAATGAATTTCATATTTTTCGCGCTTAAGATGCATTTTTAAAGAGTCAATTTGAGATTTATTGCACATTAGGTAGAATCGTTCTATTAAGAATTCTCTTCTATTTTCTTTACTGAACGGTAAAGCCAGGACCCCACCCAGAATAAAATATGCACCTTGAGTACAAACAAAGTTAGAAAAATGTGTCACTGCGCCTTTTTCTTAGCAAAACAAATAAACTTCTTGAATAGCCAAAGGCTATGTCAATCGTTCTATTTGA
Organism: Sphaerophoria taeniata; assembly: GCA_943590905.1. NCBI lineage: Eukaryota > Metazoa > Arthropoda > Insecta > Diptera > Syrphidae > Sphaerophoria > Sphaerophoria taeniata. The sequence continues at coordinate 45,277,629 of OX016540.1, read as the reverse complement.
TGTTTCTTCTTTGGTATGAGGTGGATAGAGACACAAAAATGAACCCTCAACAAAGTCCAGTTAAGAAATCGATGAAACTCGTTGCTAATTTCGAATCGATTCCAGCGTAAGAGTAATTAATAGTCTGTCTGCTTACATGTTCAAGGCTATCTTCTTCTTCAATATTTAAAATGTAATCAAATTGTCTACACTATTAAGTAGTGTCCCTAAAGTATACGAGTATGCATAATGAATGGTCACATGGTCTATCGTGTCGCCACAACGATGTAATAACTTAAGTGGTAAGTGTGAAGATTTGACATTAATTCCAACTTGAAACGGTAGGAAGATAGTTACCTACTTGAAGTTGGAATTTAGATTTGATTTGTGTCACTAAACCCAGCTGAACTTATAAGTTGGCGACAGCGATAACATGAGCCCGTTAAGCTGATTTTAAACACGAAATCCTTATTCGTATGGATTCAAAAGTCTACAAGATCAAGAAGAAGTGCAGGGTGTTATCGCATTTCACTAGAAACTCAGAAAACATTCTTACTGTTTCTAAAAAAAAAAAAAAAAAATATGTCAATCGAGTGCATTGTGTGTTTTTAAATGATTTTGAAAAACTGTTATCAAATAGCATTTTTGTTTTTAAGTTTAGAAAGAAAGATAAGCACAATTGTTATAACGGAAACACCCTCTTAACCAGACGATAGGCTGACCATGGCGCCATTAGACAACATGCTTCGTTCCTCGATATCGTTGGATATAAGTTTGTTTTTCTTTCATTTTATGAAATTAGCCACCAGTATTAGCTGCAATGGCAGAAGAAGTTGCAATTCCATTTTAATACCACGTTTTCGCTAATGGCATTTGTAGTCGCACTAGAGCGTGTGTTAAATAATATATACCTAGGTATATGTAGATGGAAATCGAAATTTCGAGAAGCGTAGATTGCATGTTTTTCACTACTACTAGTTGGCAAAAGGCAATTTTTCTTTGGTCATTTTACCTCGAGATAATTACTGTTAAATGTATGAACATGGTCAAGTTGGGCATTCGGACTTGTGATGGCTCCATGGGCTGGAACAAATTTAAAATAAACACTGAAAGTGTACATGACGTTGCTGTGACGTAGGTTGTTGGCTAAAAATAGCTTTTGAGTGAAGAAGCCGTTAAATTGAGAATTTCGTGGCTAGGCATCATTTTTCAATTTGTTGCTTAAAAGCGGGAAATCAATTAGTTTTCATTGAGTAAGAATTGTAGAATCTTTTATTAGACGCAGTGTTAAATTGGTAACATATGACTATAAATAGAAAGTAGTGGGTCAGGGATATGAGACGACGGTTTATCCCATTTCCGTCTTTCTCAAATCAGTTAAAATCTGTTATACTCCAATTGACGTTTCTTTTCTTCCACCAGTATATTAAGATATTTTAAATTCTGCATCCAATTCGAAGAAAAAACAAAACAACTATAAAAAATTGCAACATTCATTATTGACTTGACTAACTGCATTCTTCGAATGACGTACTACCTGTCATTCAAACATTTTTTCATAATTTGTCATTCGGTCTCGCATTTGCCTTGTATCATGTCAATTCTAGACACCAGTTGCGTCGTTCGACTGTTAATTAGAAAACAAACAAATCCAATAACAACCCCTTTCACGTGGCCAATAAGAACCAGTGTCGCCTCTGTGTCACTATTTGTCAATACATCATTAATTTTAAAGCTTCTCTGCTCACCGCAAACTAAGTAATTAGTTAAATTACCATGCAATTAACCATGTGGATAATTTTCAATTAAAATATTTTTCAAGTCTTAAAGCGCCATCTTCTTCTTAATTATGTCTAATCGTTTCTCTATTCAACCACAATGATTCGGTCGGAAAGGTGTTAGGACAAATCCTTCCGCATTTTTTTTGCACGTTTTCTGTCTGCAAATTGTTTACGATTATGACATCACTGGTCGATAAATTTGTTGATTTTTCAATTACATCGAATTGTTTAATTACGTCTAGGATTGTTTCTTACTTAATAGAATTTAATCGTTTGTCAATAGCAATTCCAGAATGTTCTCACATTGAGAGAGGAGGCAGGCGTCCGAATACCGTAGTTGGTGTCATCAGTTATTCCAAGCAGCAAGTGGTTGTAAGAATAACTATTGCGAAACCTTCTTTAGTTTAATGGCTGGCAATAAAAGTGTCTTCTTTTGGACAGTAGCTGTGTGTGGGTTTGTCTTATTTTTACACGGAAACAAAACCATCGCATTGAATGGAATTGAAAATTTATTTATTTCAAATTGTTTCTTGTTGAGCACTTGTCAAACTTACATCGAAACCTCTTAGGCATAGAAACCTCTTTGTCGTGTTGAAATTGGTAAAGCATTTCGCATATTTTTCAGTTTTCAAAATTCAACAACAGTTTTTTCTAAGTGTCGTTTCAACCCAGCAATCCTCACGTTGTCTTGAGCAATTTCAAAGGAAATCGATAGTTTTCCATGGAAGCTATTTGCTGTGTATCTTGAGAATTTCGAGTAATTTTTTTAAGGGTGCGGAGTGGATAGATTAAGGTGTTTAGACAGCGAAAGAGAAAGAAACGGATGAATTCCATTAATAAATCAATTTTTTCTAACAAAGCACAACTCTCGTTGTGATTCATGAGAATCCAAACTGTTACGAGAAATAAATTGTTTTCTGTTTCAATAAATGGAGGTCAATTGATCCAGTCTCCAATTTGTCTACTGATATTCATTATTTGAAGAACCTTTGTATATTGTTTTCTAAATAAAAATAATAACAATAATGTGCAGGGGCGAACGCAGGTAGGGGTTTTGGGGGTTGAAACCCCCTCCGAAATATGAGAATATGTGCAGTTAACAAATGTCCATTATTGTTCAAAAGAAAAAAAAATACAGAAATGGTAAAAAATAAATTTCCAACTCAAATTCCAAACTATGTTAAAAGAAAATTTTTAATGATTCTATTACGATTGGTGGGTCCCAAATAACGGGAATTGCGACGAATCACGAATATATACAAAAATTCACTTATCTGCTTGCAAATACATTGCATCGGTCGTTTCGAATCTAACGGGGGTTGCGAACAAAACCTACGAAAAAAAAACGTTCATCATAGCGACACCAAATCACACATACTTAAATGAAGCCCTAAACGACGAACAAGCTCGTGCTCGCCTTAAATTCGTCATAATAGGTATGTAGATGGTTCGCTGTTGCCAAACATTTTCGATTTTCTCATTTTCGTAGGTTTCGTTTGTTCATATGTAGGGAAATAGTCGCAATATCTTAACTTCCAGAATTCTGAAAATGATTAGTTCCGAACAAAAAGCAAAACGCGAATTCCACAAGTTCGTCAAACGTATTAGTACAAATAACACCACAATTGGCCGATCAGAGAAGCATACGGAGTCCCTCGAGGTAGGCTACAAGATCGTTTCCATGTTAGAATTGCAGAGAAAGAAAGGAAGTACCGGAAACTGTCTTTAGTTTATCCGAAGAACACAAGCTTGTTAAGTGGCTCATATACTTTGCCAAGTGTGGCTTTCCTCAGAAGCCCACAGACCTCTTGGTGACAAACGTCCATCGTGAGGACAAACGTATGACTGCTACAAGGCAAAACGTATTACTAGGCCTTCTCAAAATGTCACATTACATTATGAACTGAGGGACTCAGAACAGCAGAGGACGAGCGATCGGGACGTATGAGTATTTAGAAGAGATTGACGCAGCCGGTATTTTAGTAGACCCCTCAAGATTCTTAATGGAGATGAAACTTCATTCAGCCTATCTCTAAAACTAGGAGTCGCCAAGAGGTTGGAAAAATCTTTATACTGTAGGTACAACATGGAAACGAATATGAGGCGATCACTGTACTTTTTCTCTTCAGTGATGACACCTATGCCTTTGTTTCCCTATGTTCTCTCTCCTCAAGCTGTTGCAAAAAGTGAGCCGGATAAATGGTATTACCTCTTAGTAGTTGGATACAATCCGAGACGTTTTTCTAATATGTGGTCAATATAGTTTCAACGAACGGATTGTGGAAAGTAATATAAAAATCTCAGGACTGCTTTAAGTCGATGGCCTTTCCTTTCCTAATTCAATGGAATCAAGCGACTTCTGCGTATTGACGGAATCATCTTGTACGCTCTTTTACTCAATACAACACATATATAACACAGCCCGTGGGCGCATTTAAAGGACTGGAAAATCGATCACAAAAAAGAAATTCACAAATTTCAAACAAAGTTACGAGGACGTACTTTTTTAAAGTGTTGGAAATGGTCTTGGATTATTTTGAATAAAATACATATTTGACTGAAATACAAGATTTTTTTAATTAATTATTTGTTGTATGTTGTATTTTATTTATTTAGAAATAAACAGTTTTTTAAAAAAAGGTTTGTTAATACATTTAATATTTAACAACGGCTTATAAATAACAAATAATAATTAATTTACTAAAGGGAGCTGACTACTGGCAACTCCCGTGGCCGACTACTGGAATTTAAGGGGCTGACTATAAAAGAATCCGACTTCTATTTGAATTATAGTGAATAAATTTGTTTTAGGTAGCAAAAAGCAGTATTTTTTCCTATTTTGCAAATATCAACAAATCGAAAAAACTAAGTTTCACGTCCAACAATTAAATGACGGATTTTTAAAGACCACGCAAACACAAAAATTAAGTTAAAGAGCTGACTATCAGTGCCATCACCCTATACTATATATTTTTTAAAACCCCCTCCGAAATTTTTTTCTGCGTTCGCCCCTGATAATGTGCCATTTAATGACCTTATTTGACGGAAGAAAGCTTACTCATTCATTCCGTTCGAATTTTGATTGATCGTGGTGAGTATTAATCTTTCGATTTCGATTTTTTTGTTTTTCAATCCGTAGAGTTTGATAACCTTCTTGAAAAATATCGATATCTCTGAATTAATGTATGTCAGCTTTAATGGAAAACAATGTTTTGATTGTTGGGGAAAAAAAAAGTGTGTCATTTCATTAAGAAAAACAGAAAAAGGCCACTGAACTGTATTGAACTTTATTATGAATTATTTCCTACTTTAAAAAAATGAAATGATACATGAACGATTATGTCAAATCATTTTTAATTACATGACAAGGGTGCCGCAACAATGTGTATGTTTTTTTTTTGTCGATTGTTAAACAAAAATCAATGTAAACATGTGCCTCAGGTTACCAGTCCGATAAAATAATTCGATACATAATGAAAAGTATGTATTATTGACTTTCTCATTTTTCGAAGTAATTTTGTTCTACTTGTATGTTTTAACACCGATAACAAATACAATTTATTATTTTAATTATGTGCTCTTTTATTTATTTTTATTTTAATAAAGTGAATTATAGTCCAGTCAACTTGACAATTGATAAAACGTGTCGTGACTTAATTAGAAGGAGTGATTTCTAAACATACATTTTTTTTTATATTTTCAGATGGTATTTCCGAAAAATCAAACGCATTGAGGCTGAAAAGAAATTGCTGTTGCCCGAAAATGAGCATGGAGCATTTTTGATCAGAGATTCAGAGAGCCGACACAATGACTATTCGTTATCTGGTAAGAATTTTTAATTTTTAATTGTCATTGGGTGTTTCTAGGTGTTTTTTTTTTTTTTGCCAAAACTATCCGCGCATAGAATTTTTACGTTTGCTCGGTTCTCGAATATTAATGTTGGTACAATATAAACAGTTCAATGTATTCAATAAAAACGTATGATGGCTTCTGTCGACAAACCCTTATTTACTCTCTCATTCATGAATTTCAATTGAAAAATTATAAAAATCCCTAGCTAGAAATGGCTGTGTTTCGTGTTGGACACAATTAGCGCTGAGTGCGCCGTTTTGATACCAAACCTCATGAGATTCTAAAAAGTTTCAAGAATGGGTTAGGAAAGATGTATGTATGTTTCGTACGTAAAATGTTATACATAATGCAGTATTAGTTCCCTACACTACGGCCTATTATCTGATAGTGCCATTTAGATTAGCAGAAATAAAGGGGGGAAGGGGGCGCTAAAGCCACTTTGTAGTATTGAGGTATGAGTTCATTGTTCATGTCTTTGATCTTGAATTCTGGGAGTTCCACAATACCGTTGATAAACGTTCTGCCTTAGTGGAGTGCTCTTTTCCTAGCCAAAGCCGGGCAATGGCAGAGAAAGTGTGGGACCGTTTCTTTTTCATCCTGGTCCTCACAGCTACGGCAGAGAGTGTTATGTGCGTATACCTAATTTTGCCACATGCTCCCCTATAGGCCAGTGCCCTGTACAAGTTGCAACAATCCTGGCTATGTTATACCTTGGTTTGGAAATTAAATTGATCGATTTGGGGTTGTTATAGGTGGGCCAGATTTTCCTAGATATAACGCAACTGGTTAAGCTATTCCACCTATAGTTTACTTCTGATGTGTATGTTGTCAGGATATTGCCCTTCACCCAAGAGGAGCATATACTCTCACCGCCAATGACTTGTGAAGAGCTGATCCTTGCCAAGCTAGCTCGTCTGCCTTCTCATTACCCTCATAGCCCCTATGGCCCGGTATCCAGATTAGAGTAACGCTCAGGTCTAGTTCCTGCATTACTGAACCAATTTAATGGATGATAAAGCTGAATCAATGGCTTTAATAGTTGCCTGATTATCTGTTAGTATAGCTACATTTTGGTTCTGTTGGATATTTTTAAGGTCTTTTCAAGTTTCCTTTATCGCTAACAAGGCTGTCTGGAATACACTGGCAAAGTCGGGAAGTCTAAAGGATTTTGAAATCTTAAGAGATTCACAAAAGACACTTGCACCAACACCGCATTCCATCTTCGAACCACCCGTGAAGATCGTTGGGTCGAAGTCTATCGTCACATCACCTTCCTCCCAGTCGGTTCTTGATGGGAGCAAGACTCTAAACTTCTTTGAAGTGTTTAAGGTAGGGATGCAGTAATCAGTGGTTGTAGAAAGGATGTCTGATGGTATCAGACTTGATTGATTGCAGTGCCCGAAGGATTTAGTCTTCCAGCAGCCTATTTCCTTGAGTCTCAAGATACTGCAGGAAGCATGATATTTAATGAAGCGGTCAATCGGAAGAACGTCCAGGATGACTTTAAGTGCATCCGTTGGACAGGACCTAATTGCCCCTGAAAAATTTCAAAGTTTGGAAATATGTAATGACCAGTAATAACTAACTGATCGCCATTCTGCCATGTGCAGTGACTGTATTTTATTTAAATATTCTGTACCGAAATTGTTTAAAACAACAAATTAAAACTTGAAAAAAATGAGGTTTTTGCAAAAAATATTTGGAAATGTCACATCAGAGTGATCGATGATATCACATATTAATTGAAGCAGAAATTTGTCTCGGAAAAAACCCAGACGCGTAGTTTGAGTTAGTTAGATTGATTCAATTTCAATTAAGTGTAGTTGGCCATCCCTTCGTCAATAAATTAGCCCTGTTTTCTAAATTTCCGATTTCCAATTCTATTTGATTTGGACGAGAATTGTCAGCTCTAAACAATTGTTTGTTTCTCAATTTTACTTTCAAAATTGTCAACAACATAATAGAAACGAATTCTTTGCTTGCGAATTCACACCCCAAATCAAATTTAAGTTTGTTCTTCAATTTAACACTTAATTATTTTCAGACACTTTACTTATCTGTCAAATTTTAACTTTTAATCAAATTCTATCACTTATTCGACATGCAAATGGAATTTTTTCCCTCAATATCTTAATAGAACGTTAATACAATTGAAAATCTGTTTACTTCCTCTTTTCAGTACGAGATGGCGACACAGTGAAGCATTACCGCATCAGACAATTAGACGAAGGCGGTTTCTTCATTGCACGACGAACAACGTTCAGGTATTGCATAAATTATTATCATTTGATTTCTTTTATCAAAATGAAAATGAATCTTTCCTATGCGTGGATTGAGTCGACATGTCATAATGGGAGTTCATCTCGTGGACGAGAGCTTTCATTTAACTAATCGAAAAAACTATTCTTCATGCTTGAATGGTTTTACTTAATTGCAAGCACAAAGCGGTTTCATTGGAACCTATTTAATATCCTGTCTAGAATAGAATTAAAAGTTTAAAAATCTCACTCCATGCAATTGAAAATTCGTTCATTCAATCATTTTTACAAAAATAAATAGAAGTATGTATAATTGTATAACCTCTATTTTCTTTTAAGAACTCTTCAAGAACTCGTCGAACATTATTCAAAGGATTCCGATGGCTTGTGTGTCAATCTATGCAAACCATGTGTTCAGGTAATTTTTTTGTTATATCCAAAACAGTTTATGGTTTTAAACATATTTTTAAGATCACACAATTTATTTGAAATCATCGCGTGACACTGCATTCGAATTGCGTTTCTACTAATTCTTTTTAATTCATTTTAACACACTGACACATTTTTCTTAATGATTTTTAAAAATTAATTTTTTTTTCTTATTAATTTTCTATCCCTGCATTGTTTATAATAATAATATCCATTACAATAAAAATTATTATTAAAATCATGAGAATTTATAAACAAAAAAATCATAACGAAATATGATTCGAACTAAACAAGCAAAATAGTCATTTGTTTCTTTTCTTTTTTTATCTTTCTCTTATTTCTCTCGGAACAATATTTTGTTTTATTTTTCATATAATTTGCATTCTTTAGTCAAACCAATTCGTGGGTATATTTGAGGTAGGATTTAACAATTTTTTTCAAATCTCTTTAACAACAAAACAACATTTTTTAAATACAAATAAAATTATAAACAGTAAACCTGCAATTTCTCATTCATTGTAAAATTATTTTTGTTTTCAAACATTTTTTTTTGTCTGTATGTTTTGATTGTAAGCTAATCATTTGGATTTCCTTGGAAAATAATGCTTCCTTATTTAATTGTGTTTAATAATAAAACATAGAGATTTTTTTTTTTAACTAGTGTAGCTTGTTGAGAAGCTAAGGTGTTGTTAAAAAAATATATATAGCTCCCGGAATATAAAATTGGCCCACATTTTTTTTTTTATAAAAAACGGAATGTGTTAAGCTTTTTTACGTCTTTAAATTTAAGTGTTGTTATACAAAAAAATGTTTGATTTTGATTTGTTTATGCATTTTGCATTGAGACATTTTCAAATTTTGTATGATTTACGATTCTAATTGAGTTCTTTTTCAATATTTGTCCTTTCGAAATTGTGTTTTGCAATAAATTCAAAATGCAGTTGCCTCTTAATGAATCGAATTTTTACGAGATAGCAGGATAAGTCCGAGTTATTGATAGGAAAGTTCTTCATAGATAGGTTAGGTTAGGTTATGGGGCTGACAGTTTGTTGTCGTTACCGTCACAATTAGATAAATACAGATCCATTGCGATACCTACCCGTGATTGCTACTCAAGCTAATAAAAACCCATGTTTTCAGTTAATCTAAGCCATTTAGAGGCATTGACAAAGTTCAGAATGTTAGCACCTAGAGTACTAGAGTTTTTCAAAGTCCCCGAATAAATAATTGCCGAGTGATTTTTCCTTTGGTACTCTCCTACCGGGGCAGTAGGAGTATCAATAACATAGAAAGTGCGAAGTGTCTTCATGCACCTCCTCGTCACCACATTCTCTGCATAGATACTCTGAATTGATTCTCATCTTTTTCTTATGATATCCTAACAGATCGGTATTTATGCTTACAAGAGATCGAAGTGATCTACTGATCACTTGTGTAATTGCATAATTCATTCCGTTCTTTGTCAAGCGTTGATCCTAATCTTGCTAAATCATCGGCTTTCTCGTTGCCTGGTACCTGTGGCCTGGGACCCAGCATAGTCTAATGATATGCTGTGCACCAAGAACCTTTAGCTCTTCGCGGCAGCATGAGACAAGCTTTGATTTTACCTCAGTTGCAGTAATCGCTTTTATTGCCGGTTGGCTATCAATATAATAGGTGATATCAGCCCGTGGTATCGCCATCATTAATACCTGTTTAGTGGCTGTTGTCACTGCCCCGGCCTCCGCTTGGAAGACACCACTGTAGTCTGGAAGCCTAAGCGAGGCGGTTAACTTGCGAGATTCAAAATAGAAGCTTGCCCCTACACCAGTATCCATGTTAGAGTCATCAGTGTAGATAGATATTGACGACTCACTGGATTATGGTATGTTATCTATTCATTCTTCTCTGCTTTGGATGGCAGCCTGGAATGGTTTATGAAAATCAAGTTCGGGTATTCTATAGTCTGTTGTTGTACTATGACCCATAACTTTATTAAGGATCTGAGCATGTCCTATGGAACTGTTTTTCCAGACTTTAGTCTGACTAAGTCTCAAAGCACTTTTAGCCGCATTTTCTTGAACAAAGAGGTATATCGTTGATAGATAACAACAAGGAATGAACAAGTATTGCCAGAGTATTTGAGCTGGAGAGAGGTTTATTTTGGAGAGAGCTCGAGCTAGAGGGAGTAAATTGTAGATTGTCATACCTATGTAGAACCCTTCAAATTGAACAGCTATTTCAAAAAAAAAAAATCTAATAAATTGTGTCATTTTTGTCTTAAATTAAACAGAAATAATCATTGAAGTCAGATTTGCATTAGTCAATTGTCATACCGAAAAGGCATAACATTTCTCTTAACATTATTTTTTTTCTGCAAGTCACTACTTTCTTTTAATTATTTGTTTATTCTCTTTTCATTTTATTTTTCGGACGTCAATTCGTCATGCGTAGATTCGTAGTGAAAACAACTCCTTAAAAGTACGCACTACGCACACAATAATTTCGTACCCTAACTGAAAGTTTGATAATCTAAAAATATGTAGGCGTTTAGGCGTTTAATTATTTTTTTTTAATGAGATTTTTGTAAAAACAATTGTTTGATTAAAATAAAAGAAATAAACTAAATATTCACCTACATTACTTGGGGTTAGTATTTGGAGTATGAATGAGGCATTCAATAAAGACCGTGACACATTTAAATGCCATTTTCGACTTTGACATTTAATTTACTCTCATGCCGATTGTAAAATGCTTCGCCAAAAGTTAAAAGTCAAATCCATGCCAAATTTATTAAAATAAATTAGAAGTCATCTCAACTTAATCCATTAAAATCATCCTTGCCCTGGTTGATTAAATGTGCTGCTGTTTTGTTCTCCTGATTGAAATGAATAAATTAAACAAATCGAACTAAATAAGATCATTAAACTGATATCGATTATGTTTGCCCCTGCATCCATTTCAATCAATTTTTGTCAGCGTTTCCGGAAGTCAAAAAAGCACAACATTTAAAACTACTTTCAATTAAAATAAGTTCGATACGATCGCAGCACACTTCGATAAATTAAGCTCAAAATTTGGTGTCTCTCTGTATTTGTCAGCAAATCAATCATACGAGAAATGAGTAAAAACATCGATGAGTAATAAATATGTATTATTCATTTAAATTCAATTATATAGTCTGAGAAGTATTGCTGTAAAAGCCCCTGAAACAAATTATGCATACTAAGAGCCAACGACTATGATATTCGCTTGTTGTTTTATATATTTTTTTTTCTATGTTGGACATAACTAGGTAATTTGTTTGTACTCAATGCTATTCCTTCATTAAAAAATGTTCCGATATTTAGGAAAGCTCTAAAATAGCATCACTGTTTACTACTTTTTTTGTGTTTATGAAATCTGTTTGAGTTTGTTTTTACTCCAGTAAACGTGAACTTTTCATCGATACATGACAAAATTGTTCCCACAAAAAAGTATCCATTACTGGTATAACAAATTAACATAAACAAAAATCATATTCAATGCATTGGGAACTTGTACATTTGTCCAAATTTGATCATTGTATAGTATACTTCAAGAGTTCAGTGACACTCTTAATTAATTTGGCCTTCGGATTTTCAGTAATTGGGTTGGGCTGGGCATGGATAAAATCGTTCAAATGAGGAACTGGTGTGGTTTATAAAGTTCGGTGTTTTATTGAATTATTGCGTGTCGTGTTGCAATGGTATTGGTTCCGAAGGCAGCGTTTTTTTTTTTTTTTTGTTAATAGAAATTAAACTCAATTAATGTCCAGGTATCCCACATAGCAAGCAATTATATTATTTACAAATATTGAGTTGGTAGTTGCATACGAAGACAAAAAAAATCTCTTTTTCAGTTCAATTGGCATTTTCATATAAACGGTCCGCCAAATAACTTCTTTTTTTTTGAAAATGCTATAAAAAAAATTACTGAATATTTTCTCAATTTTCTTTTTTATTTGAAAGTACAATCCTTCCGGTTAATAATGAAAAATAATTTCATTTAAATGGCTGCCTCGGCTGGCCATGCAGCAGCCTACACAATCGTTCCCATTTTTAAGCACATTATCGATTGTGTGCAGCTGTATTTCAGCAATAGCTTCAAGGAATATTGTCCTTTAAAGCGTCAATTGTATCTGGCTTGTCCGCGTTACACTTATCTTTTACGGCACCCCACAAATAATAGTCCAACGGTGTCAAATCGCAGCTCCGAGGTGGCCAAACGACATTAGCTCTGCGGCAAGTAGCGCCGTGCTGTTGAAACCAAAGTTTGCCAATATCCTCTTCAATTCTGGGAACAAAAATTCGTTCAACATGGCCCGATAACGATCGCCATTAACTGTAACGGCCATTCCTTGCTCATTTTCGAAGAAAAATGGCCCAATTATGCCTCCGAACCAAAATCCGCACCAAACAGTGACACGTTTTGGGTATATCGGCTTTTCAATGTATGCGTGCGGGTTTTCTGTGCCCCAAATGTGACAATTTCGCAGGTTTACATACCCGCCAAGATCAAAATGAGCTTCAACTGAAAAGATGATTTTTTTTTGGCAAAATCGGCATCTTCTCTAGGTCGATCGCAGGCCTACTTAGCGAAGCGAAAACGCAATATTTCCTGGCGTTGTGCACAACCATATTCGTTCAGCGCAAAAATAAAACTAATTCTGTCAAATCAGACATGAGCTAAGTGTTACCATTCACGAAATAAGCACTAGTTGAAAAAAAACGTTAGATGGCAGACCCTTTATTAATGCATTTATTTAAAGTAAAATCGTTGTATTTATAAAGTGTTTCCCGTTATTCATAAAATCCTTAATATTTTGTTGCAATAACATTGTTAAAAACACACTTAAAAGTCATTAAAAACAAATTGCTTGGAAAATTCTCTAGATTCTAAATATTTAAGTTAAAAAAATAAGTGTGAGATCTCAAATGTTTGCAGTTTCATTAGTTCTCTGCCGACATATCACAATTATTTTTACAATGTGACGCCAATAAATCAATACAAAAATTAGTATGACAATAACAAAAAAGCCAAAAACATAAATTCTAGTAGCCAAGTAGTGTGAAGTTGCTTGCAATTATCCCATTGGCAACATCAAAAGGTTTTCGCAAACACTCTAAAATTATAAGTTAAAAAGAAATCAATGACTAAGATTAATTGAATTCATCGGATGAGGTTTTCCCCAACTTCAGAGAATGACATGTATGTAAATTGACCGTTCAATGTTTGAAATGAAATTTTATATCCACTTTGGTTATTTATAAATTGGCGACGAATAAACAAATATTTGCTTAAAGTTAGTTTATTAAATTTGCTTAAAAGGAACAAATAGCATTTAACACTTTAATACTAACTATTTAAGTATCTACTGACGTTATGCTATTAAAAACTTGCAGTTTGTAGTACAAACCCCATAATATAGTTCTTTCATCAGCATTTTGCATTTCAAGCATTTTTTTCACTAGCGTGTTTGTCTGTTTCCTCGTAACGCTTAAACCGCTGAACCGTTTCAAACGAAAATTGCTTGATATAGGTATGGTAAAGGACAGATATCATTAGATTAGAAGTACATACACAGCTAGTCAAAAAAAAAAAGGTGTGACTATTTATTTTTTTATTAGTTCATTTTTTTACACATTTTTTCAGTAGAATAATAATTATTGTTCACGGTTTTAATAAAACTTCCATATCAAAGGACATTTAAAGAATCTTAAATAAAAAATATGAGTGCGACCCATGGAGTCCACACGACTAACTTCCCAGAGTAGAAAAATACGTAAAAACATTAGTTGTTTTGCAAAATATTCAGCCGATGCATCCCGTTGTAGTTGTACACGCACGTGGGTTCAAAGTCAAATTCCATAAAACTGATGATTTTATGAAAAACATTACGTTTATTGAATAACAGTGGCGCCATCTGTCAAAAGTTGATCGTATCAACTCGTGGACTCATTCACAACTACTTTGCACAGTAAAATACAGCCTATATTGCTCCTATAGTTTTCTATTATTGAAGCAATTTTTCTAATCGGATTAGTATTTCCGAAAATTAATATTTATACGGCAAAGCAGCGTTTGGTGGGTCAGCTAGTAATCAAATATAGTCTATGATACTCCTGAATATTGTTTTCTTTCACACTAACTATAAGATTTTTTGCACTATTGTTGAAATTATTGCAGAAATTATCATAATTTTCATTATATTAGGGTTGTATTAGATTTTTGATTGCCATTAAAAAACCGCAAAGCAGATTTCGCTCGAAACCTATTCAGCTCTTAACAACACAATTCCGCGTCGAATGAGACTAATTTCATGACAATACGATGAGTAGTTCGCGAGATAATCGAGATGAAAAAACGTAACGCACATACGACAATACGCACATACTCACATACGAACTTACATACACACACACATCATCATAAAAACGCTTGATTCGGATTCTAGTGACCTCGAAACATGGAGATATGCAAAAATAGGAGATTCACAAAATCGGCCCCATTACAATAACTGCCTCTGGGAAGTTAATAAAAAATGTTAATAATGAAAGGTCGAAACTGTCTTTTGACGCTTTTAAATCCAGTCAAAAAAATAGGTGCGTTTTCCTAAATATTGATTTTATCAACATATAGTGATTTTTACTTACTCTAATAACCAGAGTATCCTCCAGTGTAAGCCTGAACTTTTTGGATTCGGCATGGCATTGGTCTGTTGAATTGGTTTCTATTTGTGAAATATTGTTCGCCTTACTTTCTCTTCTCAATGAGATTGAGGTCAGGGAATTGACTTGGCCACGAGATAAGAGGTACTTCTTTCTGTTGGAACCAATCTTTTACGTGTCCACCGTGTGTTTTGGATCGTTGTAATGTTAAAAATGCCACCGGAGGGGCATGTTTTGTCCGGAAAATGGAAGCATGACATTTTCCAAAATATCCCTTTAACCGTATTTTGTTTGCTTGAGAAATATTGGACGGACACCATACCAGGAAAAACATCCCCACACCATAATAATATTGTCATCTCCGTTTTTTTTTTTTTTTTTTAGCAGGGACGTCTTTATGGACGTCTTAAATTACGCCAGGGGTCGGATGAAAACAAATTTATTTTAGTCTCCTCCTTCCGCAGGATATTTCGCCATTTTTTTACACATTCAGGTCCATTCCAATTTGCTTATCTAAGAGCAAATTCCTTTCGCGCCCTTGTGTTGTTAGCTCTAAGCAAAAGAACTTTCCTGACAACTCTACCACGGATATTAAGGCTTTGATACCTTCTTCGGATAGTGCGAGCACTGACTGCGTTCTCAATTTTTGCGACTAAAGTCCTTGATGACATGAAGTTATTCGACTTGGTTATAACTAGTATACACGAAGGACAGTGGTAGGTGATGTTTTTCTCGGTCTGCCTCTATTTCGCGCACTATTCTCGGCCTCCGAGCATTTGTTACCATATTTTGAGACCGTCCAAGGGTCATTGCGATACATTTGTACGTTTTGCCTTAACGGCGGCGTAGATGATTGACTAATTCCTTCTGACAAGCAGCGAATTGAGAGACTTAAAAAAATCAGGGAAATTAAAACACATTATTAAGACATTGCATATAAACAAGTTGACGAAATTTTCAAAAAATTGGTTGAGCCGTTTTTGAGAAATCTAGAAAAGAGTGTTATAAACCCAAAAGGTACTACAAAAATGGATCTCTTTTCCGATTTTTTTGTTATTGAAGAATATATTTTAAATAATATCCTGGAGTGCAATATCACTAAGGATAATGTTAAGTATAATTGTGCAAAATTTTGACAAAATCGGTAAAGCCGAAATGGAGATATACGGGAATAATACAAAAATCAGCCGCAAAGTCCCTAGTATTAGAATTTCACTTCGATGCAGGGCCAGTAAGGGGTATAGATAAAAATCTGAAAAAATTTGAGAATTTTTTTTTTATTTATTTGGAGACGATTGGGCGGATGTCTTCATTAATTTTATCTTAAGGACCACCCTAGTGTACATGTATGAATGGGGACCAACTTTATGTAAACTGTGAACTCTTAATTCGTGCATACAATTAACCGACACATTCTTTTTATTAAGTAGACTGAAAATAAAAATAAAAATGTAGGCTTAATGTGTGCAAACCTTCTAGCTCGTAAGTCCCAACCAAAAGAGAAATTTCAATAGAAAACCTTTTAGACCCAAATACAAAATAATATTCTTCCTTCAATGTGTTCCCACGAATAGTTCTTAAGTAAGCTCAATTTTCCAAACAAAATAAAAATCTGTCCATTAGTTTTCTGTTACATTTGAATTTCCGTTATCATTTTTTTTAGCACATAAATAAACAATCTCAAAACCTACTCTTTGTAAATCTAACACACCCTATACACACTACTTTTAATTGTTGTTGTATGTTCTTGATTATAGTCCTTAAACTAAGCGACCATTTAAAATTTAAATTTTAATTCACAGATTGAAAAACCCGTCACCGAAGGCTTATCACACAGAACCCGCGATCAATGGGAAATCGATAGAACCTCCTTGAAATTTGTTCGTAAACTTGGCTCCGGTCAATTTGGCGAAGTATGGGAAGGTTTGTGGAATAACACAACACCGGTGGCTATCAAGACATTAAAATCTGGTAAGACATTTTTATCTCTTCAAATCGGCCAAGGATCAACTGACAATTTCTTTTGTCGTAACTTTAACCAGGTACAATGGACCCTAAAGACTTTTTAGCTGAAGCTCAAATAATGAAAAAATTACGTCATAATAAATTGATTCAACTGTATGCTGTATGTACAGTAGAGGAGCCAATTTACATTATTACCGAACTTATGAAGCATGGATCTCTATTGGATTATTTGCAAGGTAAATTACAAACACAGACAAAAAAAAAACAACACACAATGACACTTTTTTTGCATTTGTAAACAAAAAATAGGCAAAGGACGAACCTTAAAGATGCCAACACTTATTGATATGGCAGCACAAATAGCAGCCGGTATGGCATACTTGGAATCACAAAATTATATTCATCGTGATTTGGCTGCACGTAATGTGTTAGTGGGTGATAATAATATTGTGAAGATTGCTGATTTCGGTTTGGCGCGGTAAGTGTTTTTTTTTTTATTTTATGTTTGTTTTTTGCTGAATAGAATTTGAATAATTCGATGACTTGTAAAAATCATGATTGCTTTCAACTACAAAAAAATACATATTTAAAAATTTCCGTACATCATCACGTACACACGTTTTGTGGCTTATCGAAAATATGAATTAATCTATTAAAGAATCGCTCTTTTTTTTACTTTGATGCAAATTATTCCCCTTCAAGAATGAAAATTAGAAAAAAATATGTGTTTTACCACATTGTTACGTCATATCCATTTTAAATTCTTTGACGTTGGATAGTAAGGGGTAAAGTCAGAAAATTAGTTTTTCATAAAACGAAAATGCAAATTGTAAAATTATTTGTTAATCAGGGTTAAATATATATTAACAAAAAAGTATGACAAATATACTTTTAAATGAAGATCTGTATAATAGTTAATACATTTTTCCAAATGTATAAGTATTTAAGGTTTTTTCGATGACTTAAGTCCTTTGGACCATCTCATTTGGTACTAGTATTTGTTGTTGTTGTTTCCTTAAAAGACTTTTATTAGAAAATGAAACATTGCCATCAATTTTTGAAATAAAGGACAAAATAAAAAGTGATTTATTAGTTTTAAAAAAAAATTAACAAAAAAAAATTAATCTTGTAAAATAATTTGTTTATGTTGTTTCTGCTTCGTTTTCTTCATCTACCAAATCGGTGTCATTATTAGTTGCGGAGGATCAAGTTGGTAGATTCTCATAAAAGACAGGTGCCACCAAACTTAACAGAGATAATAAATCTTTTTTCTCGTCGGATATTGGAAATTTGGGACTTAAGTCTTGTGTTTCGATAGAAGAGGATATTTTGTGACGTTTTTCTTTTTTCCTCTTTTTAGAAAGCTCAGGTTTTAAATTCGTCGAAATCGCTTCAATTGTATTTCTATTTCAATAAGCCATTTTCCTGGCATTGGAGCCTTTGCGCGCTATGCCAAAAAAACTGTTCATTGAGTGTTTTTTTTTCGTTCGGCATACAAAAAGGGTCTTTTACAATGCGGCGAAATCAGAAAATTCCTCTTGCTGCATTTCATGAACCTGGAATTTATTCTTAAGGCCCATGGTTCGTACAAGCTGGTACCAATCATGGGGGTGTTTTTGTTTTCATTTTTTCTTTTTCTATCATGGAATGATCCACGTCACATTCCATGTGAGTATGACCCGGTACAAGGAACTTGTGATTTATCGTTAAATGCGGATAATGAAGTTGAGCGATTAAAAACATTGCCGCCACAAGACTGTATTAATTATGTCCTCCGCATGTTACCGAGTAAAATGTCACCTCAGAAACATCGTGTAGCTGCTTTTTTATGTGAGCGTATAGGCAGGAAGCTATTGCACTTCACCCTCTAGCAGCTAGAGCTGCATGCCACATATAATGAGTTGAATGTAATCCAGATCCAATAAACGGTGTTGGCAAGCATTGCTGAAGATCGAAGCTAAAGCATTTAATTTGGGCACTATGTTGAGCTGCAACTCTCTTCCATAAATTGTGCGACCAACAAAATTCTCTCGCCCTTCTTTGTACAATTCTTACATAATACGCAAATTCAAATACGGAGGTAAAAATTGCTTCTCATTTGTACGTCTTGTGTGTGGCTTTCATGGCTTGGGAAGGATTTTATGTGAGCAAGGACTTCTTTAAGCTCCTCTTCAGATTGCAACTTTCTTCATTCTGCTATCAGTTGATACTTCTTCTTGGACAAAATCCACATCCATAACGCTATCATCGGAATCAAATATGTTTGGCATATCAGCAGGTAATGATGGAGCAGGCGACGACTCAGGTGAAGCTGATCTTCTATGAGCAGTAGTAAATTTGACATTTTCTGATAAAATGTTATTGTATTCTGAATATTACACTGATTTTGAAGGGTTAATATTAAACAAAAAAAAAGGCCTATCGTTAGGTGCCTGTTGAACATTTTGGTCCTTCGAGCCGGATAACCAAAATGTTCAACAGGGAGTAATAATAAAAACAACCAACACGGTTCGCTTCTAATTCAACATTGATCTTTATTGCTGTATGAAATTGTTCTTACAATACTAAATCAAAAAATGAGTTTTCCGCTATGATTTGCAGCTGCTGATGGTTATTGCTCTGTCTGCTGTCTTCTTCCTTCCTTCTTTCTGGTCAGGAGGAACATTCCAGAATAATGTTCCTTTTCGGTCGCACATTGTCTGGCTTGTGGAATGTAGGATTCGTTCTACTTTTGTGGACTGTAATAACTGAGTGGTTACACTCTCACTCCCTGTTTACATTCTTCATACTCTAAGGTCGCTCTTCCACCATGTCATTGCTTATAGGTGGACTTGCAATTCTTACAGTCGCTAATAAAAATTGTTTCACTAACCAGATTCATAATAGCCTCACTTAGGTATTATTTTGTTGAGTTGTAAAACTGGAATAGAAATTGTTAGGTTTTGCAAAAAAACGTGTCGATACAAAAGACTTAAGTTGACTTAAGTCCTTGAGAATCTTAAATTTGTCAAAGACATCGGTCACAAGGACTTAAGTCAACTTAAGACCTTAATAATACCAAACCAAGAATGCATTTTTCTTACTTATTGCCTTAAGACCAAGTTGTTTCCAATGGGAATAGAAAGCCAGACTCAAGTCCTTCGTACCAAACGAAAGAGAAAAAAAAAACTAAGTTAAACCAAATATGCGATTTTTTGACTTAAGACCTTACTATTCAACGTCAAAGAATTGGTCTGACGGTAATGACTGTAATCAAAATCACTTTTTAAAATGTTTTGACAGAAAAAAGAGAATAGTTTTCAAACAATTTAATCTTTTAAACAATTTATTAAGTTTGATTTATTACAAATTCAGTCCAGTTAATTTATTAAAATAACAATTGAATCAGATTATTTCACGCTTTCAAAATAATGTCCGCACTGGTTCGAAGTCAGATATTGAATGGCGTGACGTTGGTGTTGATAGTTTTTGCTCTCTCTCTCTCTCTCTCTCTCCTTTTTCTTACACAGATTTAGCGTTACCATCTGGCGTTACAAGTTTATTAATAAAACTATTCATAAATTCACAGGCTTATTAAAGAAGACGAATATGAAGCCCGTGTTGGTGCCCGTTTCCCAATCAAATGGACTGCCCCAGAAGCCGCTAATTACAGTAAATTCTCAATTAAATCTGACGTGTGGAGTTTTGGCATTTTACTCACTGAATTAGTGACTTATGGACGTATTCCATATCCAGGTAAAATTTTATACAATTTTTGTTAAATAAAACTTTTGTTAAATTCTTTTTTTTATTATTATTATTTTTATTATTATTATTATTATTATTATTATTATTATTATTATTATTATTATTATTATTATTATTATTATTATTATTATTATTTCTTTATTCTCAAAATTCAAAAATAAATAATTTTTTAATTAAAGGTATGACAAATGCTGAAGTATTAACTCAAGTCGAGCATGGCTATCGTATGCCAGTTCCACCAAATTGTGAATCACGACTATACGAAATTATGCTCGAATGCTGGCACAAAGATCCAATGCGTCGGCCCACATTCGAGACATTACAATGGAAATTGGAAGATTTCTATACATTGGATCAAAGTGATTACAAAGAAGCTCAGGCTTACTGATAAATGCTTTAAAAAAACGCAAATAATAATATAATTTTTAATTCAAACAAAAAAGAACAAAACCAACCATAGTTTACAATGTACACACAAACAAACAAAAAGTTAAATAATTCTATGTATACATAACATATATATAATATATTTTTTTCCATATACCGTAATAAAACTTTTCTCTTCGATGATAATTCCTTTTCCGCGCGATTCCGTAGTAAGATAAAAAATTAAACTTCAAATAAATGTATTTATCACAAATTATTTAAAGAAATATTAATAGCACACAGACCAACCACGACAAACAGAACAAAAAACATTTATTTATTGTAATTGAATTCTTTTTGAGTCTCTTTAAAAATTCACCAAAACTCTTTAAAAGTAAAAAGTTGATGAACCTTTATTTATGTTAACGATTGTATAATTAAGCAAACAAATAGATTCATTTAAGTATACCTCTTCAAGTATATTAAAACGGTATTGTTAGTCAATTATTGTTTTTTTATTTCTTCCATTTTTTATTTGTTTACTGTACGGCAAGGCAATAATCAATAATTCATATATTTATCTTATATAACATTCACATTCAAATAATTACGGAAGCTGGTTCAAGAAATTATTATAGTTTTTTTTTACATAATAAATTAATTTTCTCTTCCGCACGATATTTTTTGTTTATTGAATTTAGTTTTGCTTTTTTTTATTTAGCACAAATGACACATCGTCTTCAATAGTTTTTTGTTTAAATACGCACGAATGTATAAAACAGTATTAAGTTTAAAATGGAAATGTAAATGTAACTAAGTGTAACTAACTCTTAACAATTCCTTAAACTTTAAGTAGATTCAAAGAAAAAGGTGATACCTTCTACTGAGAACATTACACTGCCAATAAGTTTGCTTAAGTTGCTTCATTATTCTAAAAACAAAAGGTTTCACCATTTTCATAAACTACAACAATTTTCGGAAGCCTTTTTTACAGCCACTTGAACGGTTATTCAACTTCTTTATTCAACCCGAAACGAACTATTATTTGTTTTATAAAATTTTCAACACAGTCGTTTAGACGAAGATCCGTTTCATGTACCTAAACTTTCAGGGTACACATTGAAAACCCTCAAACACGAAACAAAAGTAAGGCTCAAAACATCTGTCGTCCGGACAGATAATGACAGAATGACGATGAAAATCGTAAATTAAATAAAGAGGCCGACCCATATGTCGTTTTCCATTGGTCGTCCAGAAGCATTCGGAAGAGTCCACAAGTCTTCTGAAACTATTCCATTGGACTGACTTTGACAGACGGAATGCTTCTGAGAAGAGCAGAACTCTTCTGTTCTGAAAACAGAATCGTCCGAAGAATGACACATACATCATAACCCGTTCCATTGGAGATAGAAGAAGGAACGTCAAAAAAAGACCAATGGAAAACGACAATAGTATCCGTCAGTGCGTCAGCATTGACGTTTTCAACTGACAGCACAATAGAATACACATGTTCTTATGAAACTCGTCCCATAAGCAACACATGTGACGGATACGACGGATAGAGTTGGTTAACTTTCTACTTTTTGCGTCCGTTGTTCCGTTTGCAACCGAATATGACGAGCAGTCAATTCAATAGGCCAATTCCACCTAACAACAGCTTTGTTCAGCGAGAAAAAAGACAGCACAGTACAGCACAGCTTCATGAGAAATGTCAGAACAGCCTGGAACAGTTTAGAACACAAAATGTGTTCTACCTAAAAAGATGGAACAGAAAATCCTGTCCTAAACTGTTCTAGACAGACTCAATAAACACCAAATCAGAACAGTTTGGAACAGCAAATGTGTCAATGAGCGCCAAAAAGCTGTACTTTTCTGTTCCAAAGTGTACAGAACAGTGTCGCTGAACATACCTAACATTTCACTGAGATCTCTGACATGAAATTATTTTGGATTCGATTTCTTACTCAACTATTTTGACATGACTGACAGATGTGCAACAACAATTTGTAAGGTAACCATTACATCTCCATGGAAACTGAGAATTATGTTCCACCAAATGTTTTTGCCTCAGTCGAAGTGACATTAAGATCTCAGTGAGATATTAGGTTCGTTCGATGTTACCAGCCCCAGGGCGCTCCGGTGCTTGTCACTACCCTGAATGGAGCTGTCAAAAACCTGAAAAATTTCTCTGGGTTTGGTTTCACATCGAACGCATTAGTAGTGCTCTGTTTTTCTTTTCTCTTTGTTGTATTGCAACAGCTAATTCGAACAGCTCCGAAATTCTCGCCCCGAAAAAAACTTGGGGCGATTCAGAGCGCTCCCGGTGCGAGCACTGTATACACACCGAACACGGTGGAAGTGCACCGGGGAAAAAGAGCGACATCGAACAGCTCAGTGCGAAATCAGAGCGACTCAGAGCGCACATCGAACAAACCTATTGTTAAGTGGGACTGGCCTAATGTGTTCCCACAGCAACAAGAAAAAGCAATGGATGATCAAAATTTTGTTCAAAAAAATTATTTTGACACGTTTTGATTTTGCGGTTTTTTTAATTATTTCTACACCAAACAAATGAGACTGTCAAAGTTTACAACGTATTCTATGGGACGGTTCCATCCGGCAATACGTTGGCAGCAACGTATGCATTGACGCTGACGGATTGACGCATTCTATAGGTCGGCTCTTTAATTTCTTAAAAACCAAACTCCAATCAGTAAAAATAAGAGCAATGCATCACATTCATTCGACATTTATAAGAGAACTATTCTCTTTTTCCCGGAATAAGAAAAAGCTTTTTTCTATTTGACAAAGCATACA
This sequence comes from Sphaerophoria taeniata, assembly GCA_943590905.1. Lineage (NCBI taxonomy): Eukaryota > Metazoa > Arthropoda > Insecta > Diptera > Syrphidae > Sphaerophoria > Sphaerophoria taeniata. The sequence continues at coordinate 45,253,767 of OX016540.1, read as the reverse complement.
TACACCTTTCAAACGTTTACTGCATTTGTTTTATTTTTTTTTTCTGGTAAAACGCGCTATAACAACTAACTCGACAATTCCAAGTGATTTTCTAATTTTCTTTCTGTTCCAAAAAAACAACTAAAACTGGAAATCTATGTACTTTGTTTTAATTTTTTTATTTTTTATTTAACTAGTTAATTTATCGAATTAAATCAATGGCCAAGGCTGATTTTTAACTCTATCTTGTTTTAAGATAAAACAAAATAAAGAAAAAATAATATCTATGCATTAATTGTATTTGTACCACAAATTAATATTAAAAATTGAAGTCTTTAGCTAAAACGCACACGAAATTTAACAAAAACATTAAAACATATAAGGCGTCTGATTCTAGTAATAATTTTTGCTATTTAACATATTTTTACAATAAAAACTAAAACAAGAATTTAAATAAACTTATTATTAACTTTAACATCGATTGTTTTGTGCAAATGTTCGAATACAAATTGCACAAAACACTCTTTAAAAAATGATGATACACACACGTTATTTTTAACTTTAACATAATCTACTACATTATTTTGCATTTTTCTTTCATGTTTTACTAACAAATTGATGTTTCGTTAATGTCATTTATTATTTTATTTATGTTTTGTGTTTCAACGAAACCGGAAGGGCGAAAATGTATTAAATTTTTGAAGAAGCATAAAAATCATGTGTATAGAAAGAAAGGAGAAAAATGCATATTATATAAATATTAGGAAGTTAATTTAATTAATTATTAAAAAAAGAAATAATTAAAAGAAAAAAAATATTTAAAAGGTTAAGTTTGACTGCATTTCCGTTTGTTCACTGATAGTAGTGTTCTCTCTCCTTATTTTTCTTATTATGAAATTTGGAATACATTTAAATTATTTTTCTCATCATATATATATTTTATTTACTCATACATAAATATTTTTTATATTATTTTTTTTTTATTTAGTAAATGTTAGGGAGAGATAAGTAATAGTGATAAGGTGATCATGAAAAAGGAAGAACAATAAATAATGCTTTTGTTTATGAAGAAGAAAATCATTTTCTTGAATTTAATTTCTTTTTTTTTTAAGTTGACTAAATGAATACAATATTATTAATAACCATGTATGTTGTATACATTACATTTACATAGTTATATTGTGAAATTATTTACCAAATTTATGTAATGACATCGGCATTATAAGAGAAAAAATAAACTTATTAATAAATATTATAATTAATTAATTATTATAAAACGAATATAATAAAAAACAAAGTTAAAAGCATACATTAAAATATATTAACAAGAAGATAAGAATGAAAGAAAAAAAAATTAAACACTTATGTATTAATGTAAGATCCATATAAATGTAATCTTTAAAATATATATTTTCATTTTATATTTTTTAATTTAATAAAAATAAATTTATCATTATATCAATATCCATGCATTTTTGTTGTAATGAATTGGACTTGCAGTTTGGGGTTCTTTAAAGCCAACCTTGCAATTAAAGGGTGTTTTTTAGAGGCATAGAACTTTAAATTGCAATAAAACAACGATGGAATATTGGATGGACATGATTTTTTATTTATTCGAAAGATAATCTTGTGGCATTACGTTTTAAATATGATTTCCGGCATATGACTGCCACGGCTGGCTCGGATGTAGTCCAATCTGGACGTCCAATTTTCGATGACTTTTTCCAACATTTGTGGCCGTATATCGGCAATAACATGGCGAAATGGTCAAGCGTTTGTGGCTTATCCTATCCGCATAGACCAATGACTTTACATAACCCCACAGGAAATAGTCAAGCGGTGTTAAATCACAAGGTCTTGGAGGCCAATTCACAGGTTCAAGACGTGAAATTATGCGGTCACCAAACGTGTCTTTCAATAAATCGATTGTGGCACGAGCTGTGTAACATATTGCGCCGTCTTGTTGGAACCACAGCTCATGGACATCATGATTGTTCAATTCGGGAATGAAAAAGTAAGTAATCATGGCTCTATACCGATCATCATTGACTGTAACGTTGTGGCGATCATCTACACTCTACAGTAGCAATAGTTTCTTTTGTATGCACCGTACGGCGGCGTCTCTGGGGATGCGAGTTATCAATAATTAGAGTAAACGTGGTGCGAAAACGTTCCATGGTTAATCGAATTAACTGCTCTGATGGATGATTTTGTCGACGATAAATTGGACGCAGTGCGCGGTACGTATTCCGCACAGAACCATTATTTTCGAAATAAAATTGCACAATTTGCAAGCGTTGTTCAGGCGTGAGTCTATTCATGATGAATTGCCAAACCAAACTGAGCATAAATCACTTGACAGCTGTTAAATCGGTCGCCGTCTTGAAAAGTAATGCCAACTTAAAGTTCTATACCGCGACAAAAAAAAAACACCCGTTATAACAAAAAGTCGTCTAGGCAAAGTGAGAAGGTTCGGTGTTTCTGGTTGTCTCGAACCTGAGGCTGAGCTGAGAGCATAAAATTTTCTTGGCTGGGACTAAATGCGCACGCGCCAATATTGAAATCCTGCTACAGTTCAGTATAGTTGCCAGTTGTTTCTTTCTCTCCTTTCGCCCTTTTCGCTAACGGAATCTAACATTCATCTAAGAATTTTTCTTTCGAAAGCGCCCATCTAAGTCGTTGGACCTTTACTTTTCTGGCTAGGTCAGTGTCGCTGTACACCTCGTACAGTTCTTGGTTGAATTTTCGTCTCCATTCTCCATTTATTGAGACAGGACCAAAAATCACTCGAAGAATTTTTCTCTCGAAGCAGCCCAAAGCGTTTTCATCGGATGTTGTCATCGTCCGTGTCTCTGCTTCATACATTAGGACCGGGATGATAAGGGTTTTGAAGAGTGTCACTTTAGTTGCTCGGGAGAGGCCTTTACTACTCATTGCCTTCTAAGTCCAAAGAAGCAGCGATTGTTGTTGTCTGAGTTGATAGCGGATCCTAGGTAGACAAAGTCCTTAACTACCTCGTCTGTCTATGTTGACGTTTGCTCCAAGGCGTCGATGTTGGTTGTCCTTTCTTGTTGACAGCATTAATTTGGTCTTGCCCTCGTTAACCGCTAGACCCATCTTCCAAGACTCACGAACGCTCCACTGACATCACGCTGTGTTCTTCCAATTATGTCAATGTCGTCTGCGTATCCTAGTAGCTGGACGGACTTTTGAAAGATTGTGCCTCTGGTGTTGACGTTGGAGTTTTGCACAATCTTTTCAAAAATGATGTTGAAGAAATCGCATGACAGCACATCGCCTTGTCTAAAACCTTTTTTGACATCAAATGCGTCCGTTAGGTTTTTTCCGACCATGATGGAACATCGTGAGTTTTCCATTGTCATCTTACACAGACGGACGAGTTTTTCTGGGATGCCAAAACTAGACATTGCTCTATATAATTGGTCTCTATAGACGCTGTCATACGCAGCCTTGAAATCGATGAAGAGGTGGTAGGTACCGATTTGAAGTTCCTGGGTCTTCTCCAAGATCTGTCGTAGGGTGAATATTTGATCGAGGGTGGACTTACCGGGTCTGAAGCCACACTGATAAGAACCTATCAAGTTGTTGACAAAAGGCTTCAAACGTTCACACAGCACGGCAGACAAGTTCTTCTTCGCTATCTTCACTTCGTCCATGTCGGGTGGGTGGAATTGTTGACCTGCTTCACTCAAATTAAATGGTTCTGTATTGCTGGTGGAATTTTGCTCGTTATCGCCATTATACAGCTTGGAAAAGTGTTCTTTCCATATCCTCAGTACTGATTGCGGTTCCACCGCAAGTGTTTCAAACACTATTTAAAAATTGTATGCTTCCAAATATGACAATAAAATCGAGTTCATTTGATTGGAAAGAAAATACGTTACGCTCGATTTTATCGAGTTAACTCGATTGTATCAAGTTTCCGTTTTCAGGTTTCAGATATGCAGTTTTCGATTCCAGCATACCAGTTACATTTTTCTGGCTTATAGTTTCCCTCAAATCGACATTTCCAAGATTGTTACTAAAAATAATCATCAACTAAATTGGTCGTTATTAAAATTTGTTCAACTTATCAACTTGCCATTCCATCCAGAGACGAGTGGGAAGACAAAAAATTGCTGGAACACGGGAGCATTCATTTTATACAGATGGTTCCAAGACAAGTGATGGTGTGGGTAATGGTGTGTACTCAGAAAAGCATCTAAGCCTCTCATTCCGCCTCCCAAATCATTGTAACGTTGTTGGCGATCAAAGAGATTCTATCCTGGCTAAGAGAAAACGTGATATCAACTTCTGATGACCGCATCTTCTCTGACAGTCAGGCTGCTATTAAATCTCTCTCGCGCCACAAAACTCATTTAGCCGTCACTTGACTTAAAGCGCTCTAAAGACTTTTTATCTCAAAGCAGATTTCATATTAGCTCCCTAGGTGTCCTGCCTTATAGGCCAACACGCAATACGACTTGGTGTAGCCTCAAATGACTTCTGCAGGAGCTGTATGGACGAAGAAGAAGAGGAAACAATCTCTCACAATCTCAATCTTCTCTGCACATTCCCTGCTCTTTCTCTAAGATGCAAACTTCATCTGGAAGAATATTTTTACGATAATCCCAGTGAACTAGCTAACAAGGATATTAAATATTTTCTACACTTTGTAAAAAGCTCAAAATAGTTGGACTAGGAAGAAGTAATTCCCTAGATGTGGTATCACATTGGGCCTTTTCCTTTGGCCTAAGTGTGTGAATCCTGTATCCGCTTCCGCAGCAACTTTAACCTTACCTAACCTATCAGCTTGCCAATATTAACCATTTTCTTAACAACTAAATTACCATTTGAAGTGGTTAGAAATATATTTCCGGTTTTGGGCTTACAATTACAACAAGAAATGATGATCGAAGACGTAAGAATTGCTTACATTGTTAAAAGCGATTTTCTCAGTTTGTAGAGGCTTCTATTTGAAAAAGAAAACAAAAACACATGGATACATATACGCGAACATACGAATGAGTAAATCAATGATAAGAGAACTCTTAATTCCCAACTGAATATTTATTAGAAATCAGTCCAGTCGAGCATCTCTTTTCGTTCCGAAACAAACGCAACTCGCTGTGTTGAAATATTCTTTTTATGTTTGTCCCTTATCTCTATAACTGCAAAACTTTCCTATACGATGTCGAAAATAACTCACTGTGTTAAACTTCTTTCTCGGAGTGCATCCACTGCAACAAGTTCGGCCCAGAAAACTGCCCTCTACAATTTCCATGTTGAGAACGGTGGAAAAGTTGTTAACTTTGGCGGATACTTGTTGCCAGTGCAGTATGCTGACCTTAGCATCGCAGCATCCCACGTGCATACCCGAAAGAATTCGTCAGTTTTCGATGTGTCTCACATGTTGCAGACCTATGTCCGTGGCAAGGATGCTGTAGCATGTTTCGAGTCTATTTGTACAGCTGATATCAAAGGCTTGGCTCCGAATTCGGGTACTTTGACTGTTTTCACCAATGACAAAGGAAACATTCTCGACGACTTAATTGTGTCCAAGGTCAGCGATGACCTTTTGTATATTGTATCGAATGCAGCTATGAAACAGCAAGATATGGACATAATGAGCACGGCAGTGGTAAGACAAAAATAATGTTTTTTCTCTAGTTTTTTTGTAATCATCTCAATTGTTGTTTATTTTCTAGTCTAAATTCGTTGGTGATAAACGAGATGTTTCGGTTGAGTTCTTATCGCCATCCGATCATTCACTTATCGCCCTGCAGGGGCCTAGCAGTGCGTCAGCATTGAAAACAATAATAAGAGATGTTGATTTGGAAAAAATGTATTTCATGCAAACTACTGTGGCAGAGGTTGCGGGGATCAAAGATTGTCGAGTAACTAGATGCGGCTATACTGGTGAGGATGGTTTTGAAATATCAGTTCGTTCGGAGAAAGTGAGGCAGTTGGTGGAGACTCTGCTTGGGCTGAACGATGTTCGAATGGCTGGTCTGGGAGCTAGAGATTCTTTGAGGTAGTTTTATTGATTATCAATTCATGGAGCTATTCGTTGATTACCTTTTACTTTGGATTGTAGATTAGAAGCTGGTCTCTGTTTGTATGGTTCTGATATCGACTCTAATACTTCTCCGGTGGAAGCTGCTTTGGCTTGGTTAGTCGGTAAGTGGATCATTCTGAATTGCGTTCAACAATAACAACAAATGTCCTCTTTTAGCAAAACGTCGCCGGGCCGAAGCAAACTTCCCTGGAGCCAACGAAATCAACAATCAGCTGAAGACAGGAGTAACACGACGTCGTGTTGGCATCCGAATGACTGAAGGCCCACCCGCACGAGCTGGTGTTGGAATTTATCATCAAGACGAATTAGTTGGAAAGATAACCAGCGGTTGCCCAAGTCCTAGTCTTGGTGGCAATGTAGCCATGGGATATATTCGTGAGGAGCTCAAAAAGCCGGGCAGTAAGATTCAGCTTAAAATCCGCGATAAGTATCATTTTGCTGATGTTGCAAGAATGCCTTTCACACCGGCAAACTATTACAACAAACCGAAAGCTTAAAAATAAAATTTTAAACATGAAATCAAGCTCCAGCATGGGTTCTTGTTTATGGAATACTTTATTTATTGTAAAACCTAATCTAGGACCATTTAAGACCTTCTCATGCTGAGCATTGTATTGATTTCCCAAATAATGATTCGAGTTCGGTCGATAATCTCTCGCAGTTGTTTGTTTTTAAGCATTACGGTTTCAATCAGTTCGCGATTTTCCTGCATCGCCTTTCGATACTCTTCACAATGTGTTGGCTCTGAACGAGGATCTGGTTCGTCCTTGTAAGGAATAAGGCTCTCAATGTGGGTGTATTCCATTCCTATAAATATTTTTATTAGTATTGTTCAAAACGCACACAGTGAATAAAGAAATGCTCACCTTGCGGATACCCATCGTTGCATTTCTCATAAATAATTCGTACTCGTTTAAATAACAACCTTATGGTCCTAAAATACTCCTGAACCTTTTTCTCCGTATTGTTTTCTCGATTGCAAGTTGGTTGGATAATTTTGAGGGCTGCAAATATTTCTTGAAATCTCGAAGTTATATCCTGAACGGTCTCCTGTCCCAGACGCGATAGCGCAACTATATTAATCTCCTTCGGTGGCTGCATATTGCTAACTTGTGGTTGAGTTTGAGCTGATGGCTGTGCCATCATAACAGAACCCGGTGTCGGTGTTGATGGGGTTTGAAGTGTTAACTGGGGAGCTTGGGGATTTTGTGGTTGGGGCTGTGATTGTTGTTGGGCTTGGGGCAATTGTTGCTGTTGCATTTGCTGTTGTTGAATCTGCTGCTGATGCATTTGCTGTTGTACTAATGAATTGCCAGTTTGTTGGGCATGTGAAGGACTCGGCATTCCGGGTGCATTCATAACTGGCGGAATAATGCCACCAATTCCGGGATTTTGCATAGCATTGGGCTGTTGTTGGGATTGCTGCATCATGCCCGGCTGATTGTAGCCGCCCATCATGGCCATTTGATTGGGTACCATTTGGTTCATGTTGACCATTTGGTTTCCAAAGTTAGTTCGGTGTGGACCGACTGGGTTGTTATAACCCCCAGGGTATTGGCCAGACATTAGAAAGTTCTTACGACTTACGATCTTTGTATTGAAAAAAAAATAAGATGAAACCAGTGATGAGAATTAAAATGACTTCCCAGAAAAACACGAAGAAATTCGTGGATTAGTTTTCGAAGAAACGTCAACTAAGGACACACACAAACTATCATGTCGAGACTACGAAGTTCTTTTATTGTTTGCTAAAATGTTTTGTTGTTGTTTAGATAAACACCACAAGTGAGCACATAATGAGCAGAAAATCGGAATTCGATTTTTTTTGTATCTTTTCATAAAAACCCATTGAATAGGGGTTTTTCTTTTTTACATCTGAACAGAGCTTGAACTGTCAAACGAAAAGTTGTGTTTCTTTTTTAGTTCAGAGTGTTCAGAGCATCAAAGTTGTGTTACTTTTTTCGTTCAGAGCACTGATTCTGAGTGTTCAGAGTTCGACGGCGCGCTCAGAAAAAAGAGACCGAGCCTAATGAATGAAATGCTGAGCGCAAGCGTGTTTTTCTCAAAACAATTGAAATGGTGGTGGAATCAAGTCGCTCAGGCAAAGATGATTAGTTTTATTTTGAATAATTATTTAATTATTTTATTTATTAATGAAAAAATGTTAATTTCAGCTTTCAAAAATACGAAGGGTCGATGTCTGAACTAAAAATGCTCAATTGCATTTCAAAATGAAATCCGAGCGTTCAGAAAATGTTCAGAGCTTCATTTGTTCAGAGCGTGTTCAGCAAGCTCTGAACACTCAGAGTTCGGAGCTCTGAACTAAAAAAGAAAAACGCCTAATAAGAAGTACAGGAAGGGGTCTTATGAAAAAGAAGTGAAGCATTTTTCTAAGTAGTGTGAGTTTCACAAACACAAACGCATTACAACAGGGTTGGTCTGCAGTTGAATGGTTAATCTCAGGGGCGCCAAGCGAAATATGATTGAATCAAGATTATATCGATTGTGCATCAATTTTATTTTTCAATTTCAATTCTTTTTTGGACCACATGGTGCTTTAACGTTCAAGGTGTACATGCACGATTATTATTATTATTATTTTTTTATTTTTCGTTACATTTTCTTCATTTTTCATCCTTAATTTATCATATTTATTGTCCTTTTTCGAGTCGTGTTCGAAAGCGCATTCTATGAACAAACTGATCAAGTGTTAAAAAGCACAAGAAATTGTGTAGCGCCTTACGATCACCAACAAAAATAAATGCGCCCCTGAACTCGAGTTTTTGTTTTTTTGACGGATGAAAATACAAAACAACATTTGACCAATTACAGCTCAGCAAAATGACAGCACATGCCCAGTTTGACAGATGAGTGCCCCGTATTTTGACAGATGAATGCCCCCTATTTAACACCATCAGAAATTTTTGTTGCTTCACTCACGTACACTGTGCGTGTAGCTTACACCGCTTCCTGTACTTCTTATTCAATGTAAAAACCCAATTCACAGATGAGTTAAAAGGGAGATGGGAAACCAAGCTGTCAAAATGACAATGGGCCTTACTAATAATCAAACGCTAATGTCGACTATTAGTTAACTGGAAGGTTAAAAAAAAGTGCTGAGTTTTAATAAAATGCTACCAATAAACAATTTAACCCTCTCACTAACTAGTCTCAAGATTTTCCTTGAATCTATTACAAAATCTACTACAAATAAGAACAAAAATTGCTTACTACACGCACAAAATCATAGAGGACATATATTACCTAGAGCCCCGACTTCGGTGGTTCGCTCTCTTTCAGCCTACAAGCTGAAATTTTCACATTTATACCTTAAAAGTGCATAAGTGTTAGTTTCCCAATGCATTTCTTATGGGACCTCTCACTAATACTTATGCAATTTTAAGGTATGTGGGCCCATTCCAGACGTGGTGTAAAACCTCTAGCTCAAATTTCAAAAAAATAGATTCCGTTGAGCTCAAATTTTTCAAAAAAACCTTAACAAACAAAAAAATTCATGTAATATGAAAAATAAATATATTATTTTGTTTCTGTGCACTTTTGGCATATAATTACATTATTATTTACCAATATTTGTATCAAAAATATTAAAATTCTTAAAAAGAACGCAAAAAAATCGAAATAGTATGCGACACCCTTAGGAACAAACAACATGAATACTATAATCGGACCTTTAGTTTCTTATTGACAGTGGTGAAAGTTTTGACAGCTAATGTCTATTCGTGTAAATTTGGCAAAAAAGTTTATTTTCTTTTCATGAATTCGCACTTTCGCAGAAAAGTAGAAAATAAATTAATTTATATTCCCTTTAAGCTGATTAATTCTTAATATAAATATTCCACAACATGTCTTCTGATTGGAATGAGATCTAGCTGCCGACTTCCAAAAAGCCCAACAAACCCCAACACTCCAGAAACTATCCGAACCAAATTGCATTGATCGAATATGTCGGACGAGGATGTTGAGGAACTATTCCAAAACATATTCTCTTCCCGGAGCATTCCCAAAGACTTGGTTTTCTTGGAAAACGGTGTCTTTTCAAACGTGTATTTGACTAATCTTCTTAAGCCCTGCCACGATTTGGCATCAGTGAATGCAAAAAGAGCCATCGAAACTGGCCGATACCAGCAATGCATTGCAGAGAAGCAACTCTAAATCTGACAAAAAAGACGAACGACGCAAGAAGGGGTCTTCGAATAAGGGAGGTGGTGGTGAAGGAGGGAATACTCAAGGTCGGGAGATCAAAACTAAATCCAAGAAAGGGCCGAAATATGGAAATCCATAATTCTTGTGAGTACCGAAGATATTGAAAAAATCGTCGGCAAAGTTCTTGATGAAGAAGGTATTGACCACTTAAGCGCTGCTATTGCTGCACTTTACGAACATGAAATTAACGAGAAATCCGTTCAAGAGGCTCAGAAGCTCTTCGAGGCTACCTCGCAAAGTAATCGACGACAAACTCTCGCCGTCTTGCAGGGCAAAATCAACACACTGCTGGTTGATATTCGCTTGTATGAAAAGGGTTTGAAGGTAAATATATGCTTTTTGTTTCAATTGGAAAGTGATCAATTTGTAAACCAACAAATCTTCCAGGTTTTCCCATCTCCGGATGTGCAGTCACTAATCCTCAAATATTTAATGAAAACTCTTGGCAATGACATATGCCTGGAGTTGACACTGTACATTGCCAACGAATGCAATTTAAATTTAAAAGCCACAAACAATCTCAACATTGACCAGATAAACAAAATTGCTCAGGAATGTGATCAAGAATACCGGACACCGTTGATTGAGCTCAACAAGTCCCTGAAAAAGACAATCGATGAATTCGTTTTAGCTACCGAGGAAGTTCTCAGGGCGTGTGGGATGGTTGTGAAAAAAGTCGACAAGAAAAAAGATTGCCTACTCATTGTTTAGCATAAAGAGAAATTATTGCAGCAATTGGATAAGACCGAAGATCATGCCATGGTTCTGCATTTGACGTCGTTGATTGTTTTCGTAACTGCAACCGGATGCATTTTGCATGCATCGGGGAGATTTGTTTAGCAGATCCTTGCATTTTTGAGACCCAATTTGAGTGGTGAACAAAATAATTTGCTGATGCAGTTTCATGATTTGGTTTTGAAGGTGTTGCAATTGGATGAAGAGTCTGATGAGTATAGGACCGTTAGTCAGCAATTGGACTCCGTGCAAGGGGAAGTTAAGACATTGGCTAAAACGAATGAAAAACCGGGAGTGACGAAAGCTGATTAAATGAATCATTGTTTTTCTTTATTATTTGTTTTTGTTGATGTCGCAAGATTTTAAAATATTTATACAATTAAATATTAATACGCACTTGAGCTGGAATTAGCTATTATTCGAGTATGTACTGATTTTTGTCGCTTGTTGTTGTAATTTTTCTGATTGGAGGCTGTTAATTGGTCCAACCGAAAGAACTACAATTGACCGCTTCCTTAGGTGTCAAATATGTAATATTCAAAAAACTACGTTCTTGCCTCGTCTCCCACGGAATGGTTTATGATGTTCGTGCTAGACGCTTCTAGTGAAGAACCGTGGAAGCATTACGAGATTCTTGAAAGTGAAATCAATCAATTTAGCCAACAGTTGGGAACAATTGTTGCAAATAAGGTCGACAAGCAAGAAGCCTAACTGAATGGAACTGAAAGGAACACGAACTGCGACTTAACCAACCAGTAATGGGTACAAATCTGGCAAAGCTCTTGGTGGTCTTCCGCCAGTACTACGATGAAATGAACAGAGAAAAAAGAATCCGGGGTACACTTAAAACTTCTGAAATTATAAATAAAATTGTAAGTCTGAAATTCTTGTTGGCATTAGAACAGTTTTTATTGTAATAAAAATAATAATACAAAATTGTCGTTTTCTTATCCCGCCCTTACAATCCGTCAGATGTTGGCAACAAAAATGCTTTGTTAGTGCACGCCGACCGACGCACGCCAACATCATGTACTTAGGGTAGGGTTGAATTGCACACACGCAATGCAACAAACCTTGGCAGTTGGGTGGATTAGAGTTGGAATAACTGATATAAATGTTCACTCAGATCACCGGATTTGGCTTCTTCGAGACTCTGGAATAGATCATCAAGTCGCAGGATTTTGCACGAGACTTTGAGGGTGATTGGTATTTCTTCATTTGCTTTGCAAATAGCTTTTTGAGTGCCTCCTTCGATGTTTTGTAGGAGGTATTTGACCTGCAAATGTGGCGATTGTGGAAACAAGGAGCGTAAAAATCTTCAGGACTTTTGAATATTACCTTATTGAAGAAATAAACTTACCTCTTTTATACCGCCATATACTTAGCAGCACTTTGTGAGGAATTTCAATTTTTTTGATGCAAATAATTAGGTGAGAATTTGGTGAAATTTAGTGAATCAATTTTAGAATTTGGTGAATCATAGTTTAAAAGTTATTAACAAAATAACGTAAGGCGTATACCTAGCAGCACTTGTTCTGAATTTCAAAAATTTTGGTACCAAAAGATGCGCCTGAATTTGGTGAATCGATCGTAACTATTTTCCGAATTTAGTGAATCTTAATTTGTTAGTTATTTAACAAATTAAAAATTATAAAAATGACGTAACATTATCAAAACGATAACATCCCTGAACAAAAACAGCTTAATTCGGAGTCATTCGGAATGTCATTTTGTGAATTTAAAATGGCAGTTGTTGTCAATACCTTTGTATATGGATTTACCTAGTAGCTAGTACTATCAAGAATGGTTTTCGAGCAAGCAAGCAGAGAACACACATTACAAACTAATGTAAAAAACTGTCAAACCAAGCAGAAAACCATTCTTGATATTAAATCCATATACAAAGGTCAATACATTTCATATCTTCATTGGGATTTCCTTCATTCGTAAATCGTAAGTTTTTCGCAAATAACTTTTTGATTATTTATTTTATTATTTTTATTTTTATAAAATCTGCCATGAAAAATACAAGCGAGATAAACATGAATGAAGAAGAACTAAAATTAAAGGATTTCTTCGATGCCATGCCCAAGGGCACCTCACATTTTGACCACTTTCGATCGTGAACACTACTCCATCTGGTTCTGTGAAAACAATCTGCAATGTGATCACTGGAATGTTCCAGTGTTTGGATAAGATACGCAAACAGGCCTTCGCCTCTGTCTACTCTTCGGCCAGGACAATAACAGCATCTCTGGTGTGGGCTTGGGGTGGTCAAGAACTGGTATTCCCGCTCTCCCGACTGGCTATTCGATTACGATTGCTACGAAGGGAAGAAACTCGATGCCAGATCCGAGGAAACCAAGAAACTCGTCACTCAGTACTTCTCGTGAACCAGCACCAATAAGGATGGTCGCAAATTAACCAGCGCATGATCTTAAAGCAGGAACCATAATGCATGCTGTTAAAACAAAAGCTTGGACGTCCGACACTCCCTCAACAACAACAACACACGACTCATAATAATGATAATGTATTGTGTACCGCCTACACTTGGAATTAAAGTTGAATCTAAAAAGATTTGTGTAATTTTGTATTCTATTTACAATAAACAAGTTTAAACAACCTGTGTAAGGTTTTAAGTGTGTTCCTATAATTCTCTCTTCCGTTTGGTTATCGAACTGAATTTGATGATAACGGTGAATGTTCATGTTATGAATATTTCAATATATCTATATAGCTTATTGATTTTTACTGGGTACCCGTCGGATCCGATGTTAGAAGCACTATTGGTGTCATATCGAATGCCTTAAAACCTAGAACTACGGACAAGCGGTTAAATGCAAGGAACGATGGAGAACGAAAATTGAGAATTTGGAGATGGGCGGGAGGTGCGATGGTCGGTGTTTTTGTTTGCAAAGTGGGAAGTGGGGATGAAGTAGTTGCCCCTGATTTCCTTAGTAGAACAAACTTACAAAAGGTAGTTTTTTTCTCAACTACAAAGGTACCAAATTGACCGAAATCTTAAGTAAAGGTTTCTTTAAAAAAAACAAATGCAAAGAATAACAACTTATTCGCTTGAAAAAGTCACGTTATAACTTGGAAAAGGTCTAGAATCTAGATACTCCATAAAAATTAAACATGAAATTCTAATTCTGCATTTATAATTTATGCATTTTTTTGTAAATCCTGGAAAAGATAAACTTCTTATCGCACATTTTTCATGTGATAATTAGGTGGAAAAAAATTTTACATAAGAAAATTAAAAAAAAAAAAGTTTATCTAATGTGTACATGGATTAAGCATTTATTTGCTTCAATTACCCATGAACAAAATTTCGGAGTTATAAAAGCTGGTACAGTTTAAGTGAAAAATAAGACTACTGACCTACTGAGTAACGTTACGTTGGACGTTCTATATTCTTATGATTGTTTATAGAAGTAAGAGAAAAATGACTATAATTTTTAAGGTAGGATTCACCAAATTTTGAATTATGTACCAGATTGTTTTTAAGGACACTCTGATTTTCTGTTCCAAATTTTAAAATTTGGTGAATCATAGTTTGTGAGATATAGGCTTCTGAACTTTGAAAAATACTGCAAACCAGAAACTAAGGAAAAAGGATTACAACTCTCAAACCAGGATTCACCAAATTCTGAGCTATGAACCAAAATGCAACTTAAAACAGACTTATTCATTGGTCCAAGTTTGGAAATTTGGTGAATCATAGTTTGTGAGCTACCGGCTTCTGAAATTTCAAAAATACTGCAAACCAGAAACTAAGGAAAAAGGATTACAACTCTTAAACCAAGATTCACCAAATTCTGAGCGATGTACCAAAATGCAACTTAAAACAGACTTATTCATTGGTCCAAGTTTGGAAATTTGGTGAATCATAGTTTGTGAGCTACCGGCTTCTGAAATTTCCAAAATACTGCAAACCAGAAACTAAGGAAAAAGGATTACAACTCTCAAACCAGGATTCACCAAATTCTGAGCTGTGTACCAAATTGTTACTCAAGACGGATTTATTCATTGGTTCAAGTTTGGAAATTTGGTGAATCATAGTTTGTGAGCTACCGGCTTCTGAAATTTCAAAAATACTGCAAACCAGAAACTATAAGGAAAAAGGATTACAACTCTTAAACCAGGATTCACCAAATTCTGAGCTGTGCACCAAATTGTTACTCAAGACGGATTTATTCATTGGTCCAAGTTTGGAAATTTGGTGAATCATAATTTGTGAGCTACCGGCTTCTGAAATTTCCAAAATACTGCAAACCAGAAACTAAGGAAAAAGGATTACAACTCTCAAACCAGGATTCACCAAATTCTGAGCTATGTACCAAAATGCAACTTAAAACAGACTTATTCATTGGTCCAAGTTTGGAAATTTGGTGAATCATAGTTTGTGAGCTACCGGCTTCTGAAATTTCAAAAATACTGCAAACCAGAAACTAAGGAAAAAGGATTACAACTCTTAAACCAAGATTCACCAAATTCTGAGCTATGTACCGAATTGTTACTCAAGACGGACTTATTCATTGGTCCAAGTTTGGAAATTTGGTGAATCATAGTTTGTGAGCTACCGGCTTCTGAAATTTCAAAAATACGGCAAACCAGAAACTAAGGAAAAAGGATCACAACTCTTAAACCAAGATTCACCAAATTCTGAGCTATGTACCAAAATGCAACTTAAAACAGACTTATTCATTGGTCCAAGTTTGGAAATTTGGTGAATCATAGTTTGTGAGCTACCGGCTTCTGAAATTTCCAAAATACTGCAAACCAGAAAATAAGGAAAAAGGATTACAACTCTCAAACCAGGATTCACCAAATTCTGAGCTATGTACCAAAATGCAACTTAAAACAGACTTATTCATTGGTCCAAGTTTGGAAATTTGGTGAATCATAGTTTGTGAGCTACCGGCTTCTGAAATTTCCAAAATACTGCAAACCAGAAACTAAGGAAAAAGGATTACAACTCTCAAACCAGGATTCACCAAATTCTGAGCTGTGTACCAAATTGTTACTCAAGACGGATTTATTCATTGGTTCAAGTTTGGAAATTTGGTGAATCATAGTTTGTGAGCTACCGGCTTCTGAAATTTCAAAAATACTGCAAACCAGAAACTATAAGGAAAAAGGATTACAACTCTTAAACCAGGATTCACCAAATTCTGAGCTGTGCACCAAATTGTTACTCAAGACGGATTTATTCATTGGTCCAAGTTTGGAAATTTGGTGAATCATAATTTGTGAGCTACCGGCTTCTGAAATTTCCAAAATACTGCAAACCAGAAAATAAGGAAAAAGGATTACAACTCTCAAACCAGGATTCACCAAATTCTGAGCTATGTACCAAAATGCAACTTAAAACAGACTTATTCATTGGTCCAAGTTTGGAAATTTGGTGAATCATAGTTTGTGAGCTACCGGCTTCTGAAATTTCAAAAATACTGCAAACCAGAAAATAGGAAAAAGGATTACAACTCTCAAACCAGGATTCACCAATTTCTGAGCTGTGTACCAAATTGTTACTCAAGACGGACTTATTCAGTGGTACACAGCTCAGAATTTGGTGAATCCTGGTTTAAGAGTTGTAATCCTTTTTCCTTAGTTTCTGGTTTGCAGTATTTTTGAAATTTCAGAAGCCGGTAGCTCACAAACTATGGTTCACCAAATTTCCAAACTTGGACCAATGAATAAGTCCGTCTTGAGTAACAATTTGGTACATAGCTCAGAATTTGGTGAATCTTGGTTTAAGAGTTGTAATCCTTTTTCCTTAGTTTCTGGTTTGCAGTATTTTTGAAATTTCAGAAGCCGGTAGCTCACAAACTATGATTCACCAAATTTCCAAACTTGGACCAATGAATAAGTCTGTTTTAAGTTGCATTTTGGTACATAGCTCAGAATTTGGTGAATCTTGGTTTAAGAGTTGTGATCCTTTTTCCTTAGTTTCTGGTTTGCCGTATTTTTGAAATTTCAGAAGCCGGTAGCTCACAAACTATGATTCACCAAATTTCCAAACTTGGACCAATGAATAAGTCCGTCTTGAGTAACAATTCGGTACATAGCTCAGAATTTGGTGAATCTTGGTTTAAGAGTTGTAATCCTTTTTCCTTAGTTTCTGGTTTGCAGTATTTTTGAAATTTCAGAAGCCGGTAGCTCACAAACTATGATTCACCAAATTTCCAAACTTGGACCAATGAATAAGTCTGTTTTAAGTTGCATTTTGGTACATAGCTCAGAATTTGGTGAATCCTGGTTTGAGAGTTGTAATCCTTTTTCCTTAGTTTCTGGTTTGCAGTATTTTGGAAATTTCAGAAGCCGGTAGCTCACAAATTATGATTCACCAAATTTCCAAACTTGGACCAATGAATAAATCCGTCTTGAGTAACAATTTGGTGCACAGCTCAGAATTTGGTGAATCCTGGTTTAAGAGTTGTAATCCTTTTTCCTTATAGTTTCTGGTTTGCAGTATTTTTGAAATTTCAGAAGCCGGTAGCTCACAAACTATGATTCACCAAATTTCCAAACTTGAACCAATGAATAAATCCGTCTTGAGTAACAATTTGGTACACAGCTCAGAATTTGGTGAATCCTGGTTTGAGAGTTGTAATCCTTTTTCCTTAGTTTCTGGTTTGCAGTATTTTGGAAATT
The DNA here is from genome assembly GCA_943590905.1 of Sphaerophoria taeniata. Classification (NCBI taxonomy): domain Eukaryota; kingdom Metazoa; phylum Arthropoda; class Insecta; order Diptera; family Syrphidae; genus Sphaerophoria; species Sphaerophoria taeniata. The sequence continues at coordinate 45,236,087 of OX016540.1, read as the reverse complement.
TCAGAAGCCGGTAGCTCACAAACTATGATTCACCAAATTTCCAAACTTGGACCAATGAATAAGTCTGTTTTAAGTTGCATTTTGGTACATCGCTCAGAATTTGGTGAATCTTGGTTTAAGAGTTGTAATCCTTTTTCCTTAGTTTCTGGTTTGCAGTATTTTTGAAATTTCAGAAGCCGGTAGCTCACAAACTATGATTCACCAAATTTCCAAACTTGGACCAATGAATAAGTCTGTTTTAAGTTGCATTTTGGTTCATAGCTCAGAATTTGGTGAATCCTGGTTTGAGAGTTGTAATCCTTTTTCCTTAGTTTCTGGTTTGCAGTATTTTTCAAAGTTCAGAAGCCTATATCTCACAAACTATGATTCACCAAATTTTAAAATTCGGAACAGAAAATCAGAGTGTCCTTAAAAACAATCTGGTACATAATTCAAAATTTGGTGAATCCTACCTTAAAAATTATAGTCATTTTTCTCTTACTTCTATAAACAATCATAAGAATATAGAACGTCCAACGTAACGTTACTCAGTAGGTCAGTAGTCTTATTTTTCACTTAAACTGTACCAGCTTTTATAACTCCGAAATTTTGTTCATGGGTAATTGAAGCAAATAAATGCTTAATCCATGTACACATTAGATAAACTTTTTTTTTTTTAATTTTCTTATGTAAAATTTTTTTCCACCTAATTATCACATGAAAAATGTGCGATAAGAAGTTTATCTTTTCCAGGATTTACAAAAAAATGCATAAATTATAAATGCAGAATTAGAATTTCATGTTTAATTTTTATGGAGTATCTAGATTCTAGACCTTTTCCAAGTTATAACGTGACTTTTTCAAGCGAATAAGTTGTTATTCTTTGCATTTGTTTTTTTTAAAGAAACCTTTACTTAAGATTTCGGTCAATTTGGTACCTTTGTAGTTGAGAAAAAAACTACCTTTTGTAAGTTTGTTCTACTAAGGAAATCAGGGGCAACTACTTCATCCCCACTTCCCACTTTGCAAACAAAAACACCGACCATCGCACCTCCCGCCCATCTCCAAATTCTCAATTTTCGTTCTCCATCGTTCCTTGCATTTAACCGCTTGTCCGTAGTTCTAGGTTTTAAGGCATTCGATATGACACCAATAGTGCTTCTAACATCGGATCCGACGGGTACCCAGTAAAAATCAATAAGCTATATAGATATATTGAAATATTCATAACATGAACATTCACCGTTATCATCAAATTCAGTTCGATAACCAAACGGAAGAGAGAATTATAGGAACACACTTAAAACCTTACACAGGTTGTTTAAACTTGTTTATTGTAAATAGAATACAAAATTACACAAATCTTTTTAGATTCAACTTTAATTCCAAGTGTAGGCGGTACACAATACATTATCATTATTATGAGTCGTGTGTTGTTGTTGTTGAGGGAGTGTCGGACGTCCAAGCTTTTGTTTTAACAGCATGCATTATGGTTCCTGCTTTAAGATCATACGCTGGTTAATTTGCGACCATCCTTATTGGTGCTGGTTCACGAGAAGTACTGAGTGACGAGTTTCTTGGTTTCCTCGGATCTGGCATCGAGTTTCTTCCCTTCGTAGCAATCGTAATCGAATAGCCAGTCGGGAGAGCGGGAATACCAGTTCTTGACCACCCCAAGCCCACACCAGAGATGCTGTTATTGTCCTGGCCGAAGAGTAGACAGAGGCGAAGGCCTGTTTGCGTATCTTATCCAAACACTGGAACATTCCAGTGATCACATTGCAGATTGTTTTCACAGAACCAGATGGAGTAGTGTTCACGATCGAAAGTGGTCAAAATGTGAGGTGCCCTTGGGCATGGCATCGAAGAAATCCTTTAATTTTAGTTCTTCTTCATTCATGTTTATCTTGCTTGTATTTTTCATGGCAGATTTTATAAAAATAAAAATAATAAAATAAATAATCAAAAAGTTATTTGCGAAAAACTTACGATTTACGAATGAAGGAAATCCCAATGAAGATATGAAATGTATTGACCTTTGTATATGGATTTAATATCAAGAATGGTTTTCTGCTTGGTTTGACAGTTTTTTACATTAGTTTGTAATGTGTGTTCTCTGCTTGCTTGCTCGAAAACCATTCTTGATAGTACTAGCTACTAGGTAAATCCATATACAAAGGTATTGACAACAACTGCCATTTTAAATTCACAAAATGACATTCCGAATGACTCCGAATTAAGCTGTTTTTGTTCAGGGATGTTATCGTTTTGATAATGTTACGTCATTTTTATAATTTTTAATTTGTTAAATAACTAACAAATTAAGATTCACTAAATTCGGAAAATAGTTACGATCGATTCACCAAATTCAGGCGCATCTTTTGGTACCAAAATTTTTGAAATTCAGAACAAGTGCTGCTAGGTATACGCCTTACGTTATTTTGTTAATAACTTTTAAACTATGATTCACCAAATTCTAAAATTGATTCACTAAATTTCACCAAATTCTCACCTAATTATTTGCATCAAAAAAATTGAAATTCCTCACAAAGTGCTGCTAAGTATATGGCGGTCTCTTTTATGAGTGTTCCACCCTCTTCCAAATTCAATTCGTTGCTTGATAAATCCACTAGAAATAGATTTATTTCGACATAAGTTTTGAGATTTCATCTCGATCAAATAAACAAATGATTTTTTTTTTCTTCTTCTTTTTTTGGCTTCTGTCACTTTGGGCCCAGGAAAAAAAATTACCCACGGTTGAGGTGAAGTTTTGTTTTTTTTTCTTTCTAAAATTTTCACGGACACGAAATTAAGAGAGAATCGTGAGAGTTCACCTCAGAGGAGATCTGCGGGTGTTTTCGGAAAGGGACGAGGAAAGTCGGGACTCTAGGTAATATATGTCCTCTATGCACAAAATACAAAACAAAAAAAAGTAGAAACTGTCAAAGTTAAGTATTGCCGTGTTCTTTTTAACATCAAGTATTTTAGTACTTGTAGGTATTATATTCTTGTACGACAGTTGATTTGAAGTGTCGGAGTGACTTTTAAATTGAATTTTAATTTATAACACCATCTTTTTTACAAGGAAATATATTTCTTAACCCTCCAGTGGGCGCGTGGTTAAAAGAGACACGAGTGGTCGCGTGGTCTACGACTGTAGACCATTTTGTTTTGTCAAAAAAAATATATACTATAGCGTTTTAAGTATCCAAATCGTGGTCAAATCATAGAGGAACATATTTTGTTTCACATTTATCACTCAAAGATAAAAAGTTATTGATACACTGAAAAAAATAATCGGAATAAAAAAACAATCCCAATTTTACGATTTTTCGTAATCATTTTTTATAAAAAATAAAATAATACTTTAAAAGAGTTAATAACAAAAAAAACATATTTTTTTCAATAAATGATTAACCAAATAAGGTAATGAATAAGAAAAAAGGAAAATTGTACACAAAACAAAAGAAATATAAGACTTGAAAAATTCAGTTTTTCGTGTTCACGTTTTTTGTCTTTTTTCACAAAAAATCAAACAAAACAGTACAGCAAACATAAAAAACTATTCAAAAAATATAGAACACAAATTCATTAATAAGTTTAAAAAAAAAAAAAATTAAAATGTGCACTACAAATCACAATAAACGCATAAACATTTCAAGTGGTACCTACAAGCAAATTTAACACTTTTTTCGAACCTCACCCTAGAGGTCAGCTCACGGACCCAAAAATAGGTCCCTGAGATAATAGAAGCAATTTTCTTCACTAAATAATTAATTTTTTAATAAAAGTAGTTAAAAATCTACAATCCCTTACCTATAATAATACAATTGAAGACAACTTTTTTTGTTACACGAGTGGTCGCGTGGTCTACGATGGTAGACCAAGAGACTTTGAATACCTTTTAAGCTTTCGTATGCCCCCTCCGAAGAAAAATAGCATATTAATTAGGTAGAGCAACTAATTATCTACAGCTATTGTGAACGATGGCGGAAAAAAATTGTTTTTCTGCGAACGGCGGCATTTTAAAAAAGACTGGTCTACGACCGTAGACCACGCGCCCACTGGAGGGTTAAATATAAAACGGAATCAATAAATTAACCACGTATTTAAAGTAAAATTAACGAACGTAATATTATAACGCACTAAATATTTATATATTAAATAATATCTCCATAGCCCTTTTTTAGTATCATATTCCATCATTTGAAATATATAAATTACATACTGCAGTGTAAAGCGCCAAATACGAAAATAAGCGAATACAATTAAGTCAAATGATGCGTTTATAATTGCGTTTCGTTGCTTTTTGTTCAGTTTCAGTAGGAATCAAAAAAAGAGTATACAACATGGGTAACTTCTCCTTTTGACTGTTCCGACAGCTTCTTTTCGATTCGCAAGATGGAGTATAAAATTTGTCTGGTTTCGTTGTCAGTTTGGAAGAAAATGTTTCAACGTTACACGTTTGCAATGATACTAGATTAATTGCATCGAATCGTGAATACCCCTAATAAATAAAGTACTTCTAAATTAAGTTCTTCATTTTTACTTTGAGTCTAGAACGCAGATCGTGCTAAATTTTAGCTCCCATACAAAATTCTTGACCTACATTTTTGAGATAATTTTGTATGAAAGCTATAATTTAGCGTGATCTGCGTACTAGGCTTTAGAACAAAAATCTGAAAGTGGCATAACCTTATTTTGAAAAATTGGCTTATTTTGTCACTCATATTTTTGTCTTAGGGAAATACATTATTTTAAACATAGTTTTATATTCTTGAATATCTAATTTTTGCAAAAAAATATATAACTTTACTATTTTCAAAGCTTATGTGCTTGTTTTAGTCGATTCAAACCCAATTACAAAAAGTGGGATACCCCACTTTTGCACTCACAGCCTCAAATATACCTTTGCCAATGGCAATCGACCAGATAACTTGAGATTAGATTTAAGGCCGTGTGCGAATTCAGTTAAAAATGGGTTAAAAATTGACGTTTGGTTAAATTTTGACACTTCGCACGGCCTTAGGCCGTGTGCGAATTGGATGAATTGTGGTTAAAAAATAAAAATGGATGAATTTTTAACCACTACTGTCACTTTTTAACCTGCTCAGCAGCTACTCAAATTATGCGAAGTGTCAAAATTTAACCAAACGTCAAGTTTTAACCCATTTTTAACTGAATTCGCACACGGCCTAAGTATTAAAAACAAATTTACGTACCATAAAACAGCACTTAGGCAACACTTTTTTTAATGCTCGACTTTAAGAGCTGAACAGAATGCATCGCCGGGCGACTGGCGACTAATCTGACAGCTGTCAAAAATGTGAAATTTGTATGGCAGTCGCCCATTAGCAACACAATGCGTCGTTCGTCGCCGAACTAGTCGCCCAAAAGTTGAACTTTGTTCAACTTAGTCGCGCGACGAGTTTGACGTTTGTGTTTTTTATATCGTGTTGCTGTTTCCTTGTATTCTTTTCGTCCAGCGTTGCCAATTTTATTTTTGAAAACGGGCCATTCTTGAAAAAAAAATCGGGCCATTTTCGTTTTGTCAGGGCCATAATGCACTACCTACTGCATATTTTAAAATTATTTTCAATGCCATTAATCCGAGTTTTGAGTCTGCATTTGCACTTCATAGTAACTAATCAAATGGACTTAAAAAGTCATAACCTATAGAAATTATGAAAGCAAGTTGGCGCTAGTTTAACCATTTTTAATGTCACCTCACCTCACTCCTCATTGAGAAAGCTTCGGCTGACTCACAAATTTTTGTTATTCTTTCATAAACATCAGTAGCGTCAAATCGGCTAAGTGAGAAATCGAATCTTAAGTCTTTTCATTTTGGAGATCCCAGAAAAAAAATATCAGTTCTCAGCTGAGAAACTGTTTAACGTTTTCAGTACAATCAAAAAAATAAATCGAAGTCGTCATCCTCACTGAAGAATTGAACAAATGTTTTGTTTTTGGTTCTAACACTTTTTAGAGGGCCATTTTAAATTTTTGGGGGCCACCGGGAAATTTCAACACTTCGGCAACGCTGAGCCCGTCGCGCGACTATTGTGTTCACAAATTTCTTAGCGATTTGGAAAGCGAATTTTTGACAGCTGTCAGATTAGTCGCCAGTCGTCCGGCGACTGCATTCTGTTCAGCTCTTTAAACATGGATTTCCGTGTATTAAATTTTGACGTTTTCCTACGACTAAACTGGAGATTAAATTCGTTATTGGTATGTCAATTTTCTAAAGTCTGGAGATTTTCTTTTAACTTTAACACTAAATTTGATTATTAGTAAGGCCCAATGTCTACAAGCTGCGGTCAAAGTTTACTGCAAGAGTATGCGTGTTTTCACCAATACTATCTCAGTAAACTTCGACATACCACCTGATTTTTGTTGGTGTTTTTCTCATTTATTCACATACACGAGTAACGGTAAAATAAAATTTGCGGTATCCGATCTCCTTTTGTCTCTGACCCAATTCAGGAATCTCGTACTTTAGGGCTGAAACACAAACACGCTTTAGCTTCTACTTCGCCTGACGTTTACGAGTTCAGCCATAGGAATTCAGTGCATGCTATCACAATGAAGCTTCAACCTCACGTTTTGTACGTAATGTTACGTAGCGTGATTCCATACGGAACCTCTAGTTCAAAAATGCTGAACATTCGCTTTGCTTGATAGCTCAACAGCTGTTAAAAAATAGTACACAAACAAGATGGATTTGTTTTTGGAGGGATGATGATGATGGAGGGAGCTGGGGGAACTGTCATTCAAAGCAAACTCAAAACGGGTGCATCGTAACGCAGACGAAGACGAAGCTGAACCGTGTTTGTGTTCTAGCCATTAGTTTAATTTGTCATACGTTTGATTTTTACGAAGTTCCAACACTATAATGGATGATTAAAAACTTTTCTAAAGTAAAGCGCAGTAACTGACATACTGACAATACACGGCAACGCGAAATCACAGTTTTTGTTTCGAATTCCTTTCGCAAATATCTCTGGCAGCTGACTTGCATGCGGCAAAATAGAATTTCCCCGGGTTTAATTTTGTTTTGATAGGCAGAACGTAAATGTGGTTTATTTTTGTACCCATGCGACAGAAAATAGTTTGATTTTATATTTTTTTATATTTATTTTCTTATTAAATAACTGTTAAGTTAATTTCAAAAGTATCCCCAACGTCCGATCCATGGAAAAGCGAGAAAATGCCCTTCGAGAGGTACTTTGCTTAGAAACCAGTAGATTGTCTTGTGCAAAGTATTTTGATTCCAATTTTTTGTGTAGGCTCTTGACCAGAACGATAAAGAAGTTGAGCAATGGACATCGTTTGTCGAAGAAAATGAAACTGCAATCAACAACATGAATATGTTCAGTAAGATGTTTACTGTTGATGTGATGGTTCCATTTGGAAAGAAGGCCTATTTTCCTGGAAAGATTGTCCATACAAATGAGGTGTTAGTTGCTCATTATCAGGATTATTTTTCAGAATGCTCAGCACATACGGCGATTGAAATTTGTAAACAACGAATCGAGAATGGTAAGAAACGCTTGGCCGATCTTGAGGGGGAGAAAGATTTATTCCAGTGAGTTTCATAACATTTTTGTTTCATTGACTGACTAAACAGCTTTGATTTTCTTATAGGAACAAACTAGATAAACCATACCATGACGGAGTCTTGCCAACCGAAAACGAACGTGAGATAATTGAGGAATATGATGAGGAAAAAGAAAGAGTTTGGAGAGAACAGCATCGACAGCGAGTGAAAGAAGCAAAGCTTAAAGAAAAAGAAGAACGCGAGGAAATGCTCAAGAAAATTAAAACTCCAGAGTTGTCTGACGACGAGGACTTATTAGAAGATGAACTCAACGAGGAATTGAATGAATCCGACGATGGCCAGGCCAACCAAACAAACGAGCTTTTGAATAAGATCATATCTGGAGAGATGCCATTGCCACCTCCAAAAAAACGCATTGCTCATAGCAGTTCTAAGGCAAAGCAGAGTGATTCTTCTGTTAAACTGGATCCAGTCAAAGTTAAAAGTAGTCATACATCGAATGGAGCTATGATCAAGAAATTGTCTGCTAGAATAGAATCATTGAAAGTCACCAATAACAACCAATCCGAAGCTGAACCTGCAGGCAAAATTGATGAAGATGATGAAAACGATTCCGACAATTCCTCCAGTGAAATTCCAGAAGAAATACAATTAATGGAGAAGCAAGCACAATTTCTACCACAGCAAGATCGATTCGGATTCTACCAATATCAGCTGCAGATTGTCGATCAAAAAATAGCCCGATGTAAATTTACGAACAGCAAGGAACTTGAAGAGAAATTGCATCTATTTAAAATCAGAGACCATTTGGAAGAACTAATTGAAGACGCCTTACCGCTCGAAGTAGACGACTCCGAATCAAATTTGGAGGCCGTAATCGAGGCTTCAGAACCTAAATTGGAAGACCCACCCAAAAGAAAAATATCATTCTCCAAAGAAAATCAAATATTAGAATTCCGAAATGACGAATCTGTATCCACAATGTTACCATCGAATTTAACACCCAAGGAATATATTCCTGTTCGAGATGTTATCAAGTTGGATGAACCTCTCTTGTCGCCTGAAAGTCAAGTGGCCAAGGAACCAAATGAAAATAATATTAGTCAACCGATGGTGAAGCGAAAAACTATTCTCGAAAAAGTCGAGGAGAACATAAAGAATAACAACTTGGAGGATGCTGATTTGGTTAACAAGATAATCGATTCAAGTGTCAATAAAACTCAGACGATTTTCCTTAAATTCAAGCATTCAGCTAGCTTGGGGCTTGGTCAAGACGACAGCGCTGAACCTGAAATTCCTTCTACCCCAGCAGACTTCTACAAGTTGTTTAAGAAAATTGAAAACATTCATCCTGTCACCGAGACTGATAATAACTTCTATCTAAAGGAGAGTGACCGCGAAAGGGCTTATGTTGATGTTAGATCAGAGGTTCGTTCTTGGTAAATATTTAATTTTAAAATATGAACATGTTCTTGTCATTCCAGTTTTTAAGACCGAAAACGAACATATTGGAAGACGGTTCGAAATCAATCCTGAAGAACAAAACAGCCGTGCGACGTGAAACTCATGTCCCCGAAAGAGGAGCGTCTGAATCGAACTTAAAGAAGAAGGCAAATAGACCTAAAAAGGAAGAAGAAGAAGATTTCACGAGTGCATTTGACAAAGTAAACCTAACTTATCAATTTTTTAAAACCTTTTGCTAAACATAGGAATAATTTCAGGTCATGGGAGACGTAGTAGAAAGAACAGCGCCTGATCCCTTGCCAGAGGGTAAATTCATTGACATGCATGCGCCCAAGAAAAGGGAGTCGAGGTTTAAACAGAGTAGGAACACATAATGAAAAAGAAATCTTCCGTAAAGAGTTAACTATTTTTATATAAAGTGCAGGGCAAAGCCTACAAAATAGTATTGATTGATTGATTGTGTTATTTGCCAACGTATTTTAAGTTTCCTGGTTTGACATTTTTAAAATGTTGTAAATAGTAATCTTCAATGTTTTTCTGTTACAAAAAAAAGGCATTTATGACTGTCGTGTAATCTCATTACAATCAATTTATTATTAAAAAGTGAAGAACAAAGTTACTTCTTGGGTTTTTCATTAAGAGAACACAAAGGTTCACTTGACAGTACCTAGTACCATAGTTACAGGAGTGGTCCCAATCCCAGCAAAGGCGAAAGGTACGCGATCATAGACATTATTTGTATGGAGTCAGTCAACACCTACAGTTCCAGTCAGGGTGAACTACACTTCACAGTGAACAGCTTTCAAGGTGATTATGATGCACTTGGATCTGATCCTAAAATTTGGGAATCAATCGTCGGAATGACTGCTTGGCCACTTCTCAATTTCAAGCACCAACAAGCCTGGAATCGACAATTTAGCTTTCAACGGCTAGACAGATATTTTTATTAGCACCAGCTCATCGAGAAGGAGCCCGTAGCTTAGTGGTGCGTTTTCTGTTAAGCAGACCGTCGTGGGTTCGAGTCCTACTCGTGCCCATAAAGTTTTTATTTCATCTTTCACGGGTACTGCCTCTTGCGAAGAATTGACAAGTCTTCCAAGAGTATCAATCTGTAATGAAAAAATGCTTCTCAACTTTGCCGTTCGGAATCGGCGTTGAATTGTAGGTCCCCTCAATTCTTCACACGCACTCAGAGAATTGTTGATGGCGTAAGCCATTTAGGCCTTGGCTCTTCAAGAGCTGTCGCGCCACTCTATTTATTTCATCGAGAAGGAAGCTCTGGGAAAGAAAACTTGGCAATATGTGCCCGATGCTTAAGGAGGGAATTTCATCTTGTAGTGGACATCAGCGATGACGTGTCAGCCAACAGTTCTGACATGAGTATGTTGTTGTATTCCTGAAATAAAAGAAAAATAAATATCTAACAATGTCAAGAAGGATTCAATTACTTACAATTTTCTTTTTCTCTGTTTTCTGATCGAAGGAGTCGTAGCCGAACGGAATAGTGGCCGGGGATGGCTTACGCACGGTGCATTTTCCAAATGGAAAATTATGGAAGTTCCCCGGCGACCAACTCGGAATCGGACAAACGAAGTTCAAGGCGACAGTTTGTCAGACTTCGTCATTCTCGTTGGGCTGCACACACCCAAATAAAATACGCACTGACACTCTGTCGCTTAGGTTTTGCTCTCGCGTTTCTATGGAAGGCGACAATTGGAATCATCGATGTGATGTAGAGAGGCAGTGCTTCGGTGACCCAAATCTGGTTTCTTGCAACGGTATAATTCAAATTTATATTATTCTGTTGAAAAACCTGCAGAAGATTCTCGGCAATGAACACAAAATAAATCGAACAAAATCCGAACTGCGACACACAGAGAAACATCTCTATAACGAATCGAATAAATTGGGATGCGAAGCGGAATCTCTTCGGACCCAATTCGAAGGTTTTCTCCACGGGTTGTTGTAGAATGAGGCACCTTTTTTAGCCAATACCGATCGTTTGGAGGCTTTGATTAGCATATGTTCGCTGCACACGAGTAGATTCGATGGTGAAAGAGTAAGCTGATGATGAGGTAATATTTGGATATTTGTCATTATTTATGGTTTCAGGGGAAGTCTAAATCACGTTAGGCCACTAGACTTCTATGGTTGGGTGGGATATGGCCATGCCGAACAACATCTCGACACCTACATAGGCAACGTCCGTCCGAGTATATTTAGTTCAGTTTGTGTTTAATTCGGATCAACCAATGACATGAATAAATGTAATAGGTTGGTTTCCTGGGTTTGCGGACAAGATCCCACGACATCCGGCGAGCTCGAGCCGAGCAATGACTAGCATGCCAGTCCACACACCTGGCGAAAACAGTGCTTTGCGCACATCCTTATACCAAGACCAGCTAATAGTTGTCTCCAACCCGCCACCTCATGCCCTTGGTAAGTGCTACAACGATTTGGTTGAATCAAGTCTTCTCAAACATATCTTTCTCTTCTGTGCAATCATCCCTCGTGATTGGATTTTAAATCCCTACAGCAAAAGCTCTGTTATTCAGACTTTGAACCTTCTTGCTCAATCGGTTTAACTTCGGGGTGCAGGTGAGATCGGTTCCAAAATACAAACAGATCAAATAAATTTGTTCAAAGATCAAATATTTACTCCATAGGAGTAAACAGTTTTTTAATGTGACAAAAAATATTAAATTTAATGCACTTGTTTCCAACATTTTTGCCGACCAAATTTAAATACAAAACAGAAACTAAACAACAATTATATTGAACACTACTTAATATTTTCTTAAAAATTCTCTCACTTATCAGTCATCTAGTCCCAGAAATTCTCTTTCTAATGCCGCACCCATCATATTCCAATCGCCGTCGTCTTCATTATCTTGCGGATCTGAACCGTCATTTGATTCAGAGCCAATGTCCAAGTCGGATGGTAAATGTTCACCTAAAAGGAAAGTCCATAAGTTTGCATAGACAAACATTAACGATATTTACCTCTGCGAAACTTTGTACTGGGCATTTCATCTTCGTCCTCTTCCGCCGAGCTCTTATCTTCGTTCTCTTGATTCGCTTCTTTGAGAAGGAGGTTTTTCTGTTCTCTGGAGAAAAATTCACGCTGGCGTTCTTCTTCCTTCTCCTGGCGTTTTCTCTTTCGAAGTGTTTTGTCAACTGGGGGATTTTCTATAAGAAAAGGAATTGTTGTTTGAACATTTCGATGGCCTACACAGTTGTTGTCATATTTACCAATATTTACATGCTCGTCTTCACTGGACGAATCCGTCTCAAAGAACTGATCAAACTCCTTATTCATGTCCGCCAAATCGGCATTCGAAAAGCTCAACAGCGGATTTATAGTGTCAATGAACTTTTCCGGTTCGTCGCCTTGCATACTAGACGACGATGAAATCTCAGACTTGTCACTATAATTAACAACATGCTTCGGACTGTGACAATGCGCTGGTGGCTGGCGTGTTTTGTTCTTGTTCTTTTTATTATCAAGCGGAAATAGCCTCTCGTCGACAATTTCCCAGCGTTCAGCGCACGACCACAACCAATTGGCATTGACAACTTTAATATTTGCTTTCTTTTTAGCTGCAGTTACTTTGAACGTTCCCGATGTGACGGCAACCAGATGGGTTGTTGCATCGTTGATGTTCTGACTGACATCAGCTCCAAGGCTTTTTGCAATAAAATACGCTCGACTTTGTTCTAGTTTCATGTTTGTCGGCACTAGACCGGAAAATACTAGGCTCTTGTTGCGCAAAACTTCGGAACGGATTTTCGGAACGATAATCTTGAGATCGGGTATTTCTTTTGTCTCGTCGTAGATTTCGTAGAAGCGTTTGTGAATGTTTGTTAGTATGACTTCGAGATACAGTAAGTAATCATCAGGATCTTCGATTTCGATTTCCTTAGCTGTACCGTCGGCAATGATTTTTATTTGCTGGATGCTGTCAAGAGGGTTTGGGGGCTCTTCAACTTCCACAGCGGTGCTACAAGTGGGTTCGGGGTTTTTAGTGTCTTCGACTTCGGTTTTGTCAGGTTCATCATCTTCCGCTTTGGGAGTATCATCGGATTTACTTTCATCGTCAAGCGCAGTTTCGGCTGTTTCACCATTAACTGTATCTGTTTTCTCGGTATCTTTGGAAGCTTCTTTATCGTCTGTACTCTCGTCGTCAGTTGTTGGATTTTTCAAATCTAAAAGTGAATTGCATTTCAATGAAAACACTGTTACAACTTTAGAGCTTACCTTTGAAATCAACGCCTTTGCCATCCAATTCATGTTTCGACAATCCCGGTGGGGCATTTATGTCGCCTGTGTGTTGAAAGAAGTGGTACGGTTTAACTTGAATCAGATTCGAAGCCATATTCCAGACGTCTTCTCGATCATCAATGATGCACACCATTGAATCTCCACAGGGAAACAGGGCTCTGAAATTCCAATAGGAAATTTATTCAACTAAACCAATAAATCTTATCAACGCACTTTAAATTGTCAGTTTTGCTGGTCACATTGAAACACTCATCACGAGAGAGGATTCGATGGGAAAACAATTTTCCGTCCGGGTCCAATAGCTGAGCAATCATATGAGCATAGTTCCTGGCTCCAAAAGTACAAATATGCAGTTCATACGAATTCGACATACGTTCCAAAAACTCAAATGTTCCCGGTCGCATTCGAGTGTGATACCACGGCGAATGCGGTCCGTACAATTGAAAATGATGTATTCCCTTAACGTTATTTGGGACATTATCGTTCGTCGTATGAATGACAGTTTGATCAAGATCAACAAGCAGAACCAGTTTTCGATCCTGCAGAAGTCGTTTCGTATCAGCTTGACCAAGCTGTTGTGCCAATTTTTGGGTAACCTTTAAATCCGGCACCGAATGTACCATTGGCACAGATGCCTCCGAAGCATTTCCCTTGAATTGTTTATGAATAAATTGTGAAATGTTTACATTCGATATAATCATTTGTGGATACATACGTTTTCATTTTGGCGCAAATCTGCACCGCAATCGGCACACATGTCTTTGATAACAGTTGTATGGACACATGACGAGAGCGATAACAAAGCTGACCTGAAATTATTTCAAGCAATTCAATAATTTGTGCACAAGAATTGCAAATTCTTTTGAAATAATCGAATTTGTTTTTCATTTTTCAACTAACCCCTTCTCAACAAGAGCGCCATCTTTGTAATGACGCTTTTTGACAACACCAACTTTGGTTGATTTCAATTTCTGTATTTCTTTATTTACGCTATCACAGATTTCGTACATCAATATAACTTGTGAATTATTGACGGGATAACCTTCACGTACTCTCCATTTGATAATTTTAATTTTACAATCGTCGGGGGCGCAAATTTCAATACTTTTTTCGGTCATTATTCATGAAATTTTTTTGATAATTTTTGACACATAAACACAATGCACGAAGTGCAATTGGGTAAATCAAAACGAAAAGGTCATGAACAAAGACTCATCAAATGGAGATTTTGAGTTTGTCAGGACTTGTTTTGCACAGGCACAATAGAATATGCTCAAATGAGGTGGTTTCATATTTTGATTCACGTTATATGGGATATTTTTTGTGACAGAGGGGGCTGTTTACCATTTTCTGTTAAACTCTCAAGAGAAACATAGTAATTTGCAAACAACGATTTTTACTTTTTTAAATGGTGCAAAATTGTACAAACTCGTGAAAAAATGTTCCTGTTAAATTAAGAAAATTCTAAATACATTAACAAATTAACAAAAATCGGATTTCTGGAATAGTTGCTCATGTTTTTTCTCTGCTAATCAGAAATCATTCAACAATCAAGTTGGCATATATACTACTCTCGCCATCTATTTACAAGCAGAGATAGCTATTTTTTACGTAAAGAGTTGAACAGAATGCATCGCCCGTCGCTCCAAGACAAAAATGACAGTTGAAATTTGTATGGAAATGTCAAACTCGTCGCTTTTAAGTTGGTCGAGAAAAAAAATTACTACATTTTCGTGTAAATAGATGGTAAAGCCAAATATGCCGTAGTAGAAGTCAAAATATAAAGAGGTGTTATTTTGAATAGCCCGCTATTTCGGTAGCTGTCACTTTTGAAGCTGTCATTTTTTGACATTTGACGAGTAGAAACTACGCCATTAATAAAAATGGAACGATACACGCTTCAACAACGCATTGAAATTATTAAAATTCACTATAAAAATGGTGAAAATTTGGCAGAGACGGTTCGTAAAACTCCGGACCGTGTTATCTCTCGAAGAGGTGATCACCATTGGCCACTGAGATCTTGTGATTTAACACCTTGTGACTTCTTCCTTTGGGGCCACGTGAAAGATAAAGGTCTACAGCCCAGCGTCGATTCAAGACCTCAAAGATGGAATTCGTGAGGCTATCGAGGACATAGAGCAGCCACTTTGCGATTTGGTTATGGAAAATTTCATGAAAAGTATATGGTCCTGTAAGCGT
Source organism: Sphaerophoria taeniata (assembly GCA_943590905.1). Lineage (NCBI taxonomy): Eukaryota > Metazoa > Arthropoda > Insecta > Diptera > Syrphidae > Sphaerophoria > Sphaerophoria taeniata. Next base: position 45,220,602 of record OX016540.1, on the reverse strand, counting down.
GGTCGTGGCGGCCATTTGGCTGATGTTGTGTTCCATATTAACGGCATACTTTCGTCTTTATAATGAAATAAACATTCGATCATTTATCTAAAAAAATGCCATTTTTCTTTGAATATCAAAACAACACCTCTTATTGGAAAACCCTTTACAAAGAACTTCACCACATTAAAAGCAACAGACGATAGACGACTATGACATTTGACTTTTTTATCAAAGACAAGAACCCATGAACAAAGCAAAAATGAAAAACTTAAAGAGCTGAACAGAATGCATCGCCGGGCGACTGGCGACTAATCTGACAGCTGTCAAAAATGTGAAATTTGTATGGCAGTCGCCCATTAGCAACACAATGCGTCGTTCGTCGCCGAACTAGTCGCCCAAAAGTTGAACTTTGTTCAACTTAGTCGCCGCGACGAGTTTGACGTTTGTGTTTTTTATATCGTGTTGATGTTTCCTTGTATTCTTTTCGTCCAGCGTTGCCGTATTTATTTTTGAAAACGGGCTATTCTTGAAAAAAAAATCGGGCCATTTTCGTTTTGTCAGGGTCATAATGCGCTACTGCATATTTTAAAATTATTTTGAAAGCCATTGATCCCAGTTTTGAATCTGTATTTGCACTTCATAGTAACTAATCACATGGACTTAAAAAGTCATAACCTATAGAAATTATGAAAGCAAGTTGGCGCTAGTTTAACCATTTTTAATGTCAGATGACCAAGTGAGAAGTGAGATACTGCAGAAATGCAGACTTAATATACAATAGGCCAGTTCCACCTTACGACATCTCCCTGAGATCTCAATTTCACTTTGACTGAGGCAAAATCTCAGACCTCACTCCTCATTGAGAAAGCTTCGGTTGACTCACAAATTCTTGTTATTCTTTCATATACATCAGTAGCGTCAAATCGGCTAAGTGAGAAATCGAATCTTAAGTCTTTTCATTTTGGAGATCCCAGAAAAAAATATCAGTTCTCAGCTGAGAAACTGTTTAACGTTTTCAGTAGAATAAAAAAAAAAATCGAAGTCGTCATCCTCAATGAAGAATTGAACAAATGGTTTGTTTTTGGTTCTAACACTTTTTAGAGGGCCATTTTAAATTTTTTGGGGCCACCGGGAAATTTCAACACTTCGGCAACGCTGAGCCCGTCGCGCGACTGCATTGTGTTCACAAATTTCTCAGCGATTTGGAAAGCGACTAATCTGACAGCTGTCAGATTAGTCGCCAGTCGTCCGGCGACTGCATTCTGTTCAGCTCTTAACTCTCTTTTTATGAATATTGTGTTCGATGGGATTTTTATTTGACATTCAAATTTCCCTTAACTAGAAATGTACAAATGCAAGCAAAGTGTGTTGTAAAATAAAAATATAAACATTTGCAAGAAAATAGATAAATAAACCAAAAACTTCATTTAAAGATTAATTGTTGCCTAACAAGTAAGTAAATATTCAGTTTTCTTAGTAACATGACTTAAATAAACCCACCATTTCTTATCAAGAAGCTCAATTTCTCTTCCCGTGTTGTGTACATTCCCGCAAACCGAATCGCATTTTCCACTTAAAAACAAATAATTTTCTTTAAAAATGAGTGACGAAAACGAAAGTAATCCACAAACAACCACAAATGGCAAAGAAACTAATTTAAAACGTCCATGTGAGGAAACTGGAAGTGACGAAGAATGGATTGGCCCAATGCCATCTGAATCCGCAAAACCCAAGAAGAAAAAGTGTCAGTATACATTCTAACAAACAAACCAAAAACCAAAGATTTAAAACGACTTGTTTCTCCCTTCTTTAGTCCTTCCTTATGAAAAAATTTACTTAGAAAACCTTCCGAAAGCCGAGAGCTACGAAAAAAGTTACATGCACCGTGATGTCATTACACATCTCGTGTCAACCAAAACCGACTTTATCATCACTGGAAGTGTCGACGGGCACATCAAGTTCTGGAAAAAGGTTGAAGAAGGAATTGAATTTGTCAAACATTTCCGCAGTCATCTGAGTATTTTTTTATTACCCTTAAGATTGTTATTCAACAGCTAATGAAATTATTGCTTATTCCACAGTGCCCATTGTATCATTGACAACGAACCCGAATGGAACCCTTTTGGCCTCTGCTTCGACCGACAAGTGTGTCAAGGTCTTCGACGTCATCAACTTCGATATGATCAGCATAATAAAGCTGGATTTCACGCCATTGTGCACAGAATGGATTCACTCACCAGGCGATGCAATCAACAGTCTCGCTATGTAGGCTATTTCCAAAGATTGTTCGTTGAAGAATCCTCAAAGGAAATTTTCAAAACAATTTCAGATCTGACAAGGACTCGAACAAAATTCACATCTACGACGGACATGGCAATGGAGAACCCTTGCATATTTTAGATAAATTACATTCAGCACCGGTTGTGGCTATGTGTTATAATTCTGCTTTCTCAACTGTTATATCGGTTGACAAAAATGGAATCCTAGAGTATTGGTTGAACTCAAAGTATGACTACAAATTCCCCTCAAAGATTGTATCTTTCGACTCCAAATTGGATACTGGGCTTTATGAATTCTCGAAAAACAAGACTCGTGTCACAGGATTGGCCGTTTCAAAGGATGGTAAACGGTTCGCTGCCATTTCAACTGATCGAAAAGTATAAACACATTTAACGAAATCATACAGAACATTCAATTATTCTTGCTTTTCAAGGTGCGAGTGTTTAAATTTCATTCTGGAAAGCTAATTAGAGTTTTCGATGAGGCTCTTGCTCGTTTCCAAGAAATTCAGAAAACTTCAAACGCTCTACCAAACATGGAATTCGGACGAAGGTACAGGGCATTTGTATGCAAAACAAATTACACAAATTTGTATGTCTTCTTTTAGAATGGCCACAGAACGCGACTTGGAGAAGTCCGATCACTTTACGAACAGCAACATCATTTTCGACTTCAGTGGAAACTTTATCATGTACCCAACAATGCTTGGCATTAAATTGGTCAACATCGAAACCAATCGGTGTGTCACAATTTTGGGGAAAACTGATAATATCCGACCGCTCAATATTGCACTGTTTCAGGTATGTTTTGAAGTGGTGATGGTTTCAAAGTAGTAGTAGTAGTTGAAATGGCGGCCACGAGCAGTCTAGCTCGGTGACCCAATTAGCCCTGAGCTGCGCCGTTTTGACCTATAAAATTAAAAGAGTTTTTGTTTTGAGTTCGCTAGCTGGCGATCTCAAGTGCGAAGAGGAACTGAAACAATTAGTTAAAAATACGGCTCAAATCCACTTTGTTGCGTTTAGAAAGGAGATCTTTGATCTTTGATCTTTATGTATTTTTATGTTTATTTTAAAATAAAAACGATTATAGTTTTCTTAAAAATTAACAATTTATTAAAACTTTATGTTGCAAACAATTTTTAATATAAATAAAATAAGCGACGCGTTTCAGAACTCTTGTTCTATCATCGGGCTACTGTTTACTAAACTTTTGTTGTTTTTCTATTGTTCTTCTTTCTGTTTTGTTGTTGTTGTCAGATTGCTATTGTTTTGAGTGTGGGAGCTTTTTGGAAAGCTTTCTTTTCTTCTTTTCTTCTTATTTCTTTTTGTTGTTTGTTGTGAATTTCAAAGCTGTGTCAAATAATATGTTCTGTTTTATTGTTAATTTGTCATTTAGTATTCTGTCTTGTTCTATCTTGTTGGCTTTATATATTTCAAATTCTTCTAAAGTGTCTAGTGTTTTCCCTTTTTTGCATGTCTGTAAGATTTTAAGGTTATGTTCAAAGCTTGTATAGTTGTGATTGTTTTCTATCAAGTGCATTCCATATGTTGATCTGGTGTTTGGTTTCGGTTTATGTTCCAAGAAAGAAGAACAATAGAAAAACAACAAAAGTTTAGTAAACAGTAGCCCGATGATAGAACAAGAGTTCTGAAACGCGTCGCTTATTTTATTTATATTAAAAATTGTTTGCAACATAAAGTTTTAATAAATTGTTAATTTTTAAGAAAACTATAATCGTTTTTATTTTAAAATAAACATAAAAATACATAACATAGCAAACATGGAGACAAGCAACCCATCATCTATATTTGATCTTTAGTTCGGAAAGTTGATTAAGGTCATTGAAAAAGAACTTTCCCAATGTTTTGGCTCTCGTTTCTCGCTGGTCCCCAACTCTACGACAGGAAGTATTGTGGGGGATGCCCAGCTTATATACGTGTTCTCCAACAGGCCAGTGTCCGTTGCATGTAGCAACAACCCTGGGTATGTCTTGCCTGGGTCTGCAAATGAGATTATTAGTAAGGGATTTGTTGTAGGTGGGCCATATCCTTCTAGATATGATACAGTTGGTTAGGCTGTTCCACCTGTGGTTTGATTCAGCGAGGAAAATTGAGAAGATCTTGCTCTTCATAGCACCAAGAGGAATGTTGACTCTTTCCGCGTGTGAGCTATGAAGGGCTGATCCTTGCCTAGCCAGCTCGTCAGCCCGTTCATTGCCCTCAAAGCCACTATGACCCGGAATCCAGATAAGAGTGACCTTGAGTCCAATGTTCATGCCCGCTAACTCACTTCGGCATTGTTCAACTCATTTGGAGGATGATGTGGACGAGCCAATCGCTTGAATAGCCGCCTGACTGTCCGAAAAGATAAAGCTGTATAGCGGTTTTGATTTGGATCTAGTTTTAGTAATTTGCATGCTTCCTTAATCGCGAGTAGTGAAAGACACTAGCAAAGTCAGGAAGCCGAAAAGACCTGGAGACATTTAAAGACTCGGAGAAAATTCCTGCACCAACCCCACACTCAATCTTTGAGCCGTCAGTGAAATAGTTGTGTCGAAGCCTCTCGTCACTTAGTCATCATCCCATTCTTTTCGAGATGGAATGTTAACTTTAAAATCCGCACTGAGGTCCATGGTTTCAAAAGGGTTTAACTTTATATTCCAGGGAAAAGCTAGAAAAGCTAAAGCAGCCATCACGATAGAACAGGAAGCCAGCGATAATCCGACGCTCCAATCATCAACAAATGATCCCACTCTGTTTTGCACAGCTTACAAGTAAATGCCTGCAATTTTAATTATTGTTTGACAATCAAGCTTCTATGTTGAATTTCAGAAAATCGAGATTCTACCTCTATAGCAGACGTCTTCCGTCAGACCTTCAAGATGTCGATCGGGATATTTTCAATGAAAAACCCTCGAAAGAGGATATCATTGCAGTTCCTGAGGGTCAAGGTAACCTATTGCTTTCTTTCAATTTGAATTTTGATATTTTACCAAACTTTCTTTCCTTTCATGCTCCAGACGAAGGTCAAACATATTTCCTTTCATTTCACTTAAATTCTTTGGTTAACTAATATTTTCTTATAATCCTGTAGGAAGCCAGAAAGTGTACGACAATGCTATTCTTCATACCACAATGGGCGATATTCACATAAAGCTCTTCCACAAGGAATGTCCGAAAACAGTTGAGAATTTCTGTGTGCATAGTAAAAATGGGTAACAAGTCAAACAATCTAGTATTCATTCCTAAAAACTAATCATGTTTCTTTTGAAGATATTACAACGGCCATATTTTCCATCGAGTTATCAAAGGTTTTATGATCCAGACTGGAGATCCAACTGGAACTGGCACCGGCGGTCAATCGATATGGGGTCACGATTTCAAGGATGAATTCTGCCAGAGCCTTAAACACGATCGACCATATACGGTGAGCATGGCCAATGCAGGGCCGAATTCGAATGGCAGTCAATTCTTTATAACAGTTTTGCCAACAGTGAGTTAACAGAGTTGCATAAGTTATGTTGAGCTTTGCTAATTTTGGTTATCTTTTTGTAGCCCTGGTTGGACAATAAACACACGGTGTTTGGTCGTGTTTTCCGCGGCATGGAAGTTGTTCAAAACATTTGCAATTCAAAGACAAACCCGAAAACAGATAAACCGTATGATGATATAAAAATCATTTCCATGTACTTGAGCAATTAATTGTAGTGCGTATTTAATAGATTGAGGTTAGGTACATTGAAAATCCTGTTTGTTTAAAAAATGTGAAAACTTAATAAAGTTTTTGTAAAAGTTTAGAAATGTATTCTATCAGCCATTGAAACTTACTTAAGGTGAAGCTACAGTCCGTTGTGGACATGGGACGCAATCAAAAGTCTCCGCCAGGCAAATCGGTTCCTAGCTAGATGTCTCCAGTTTTGCACTCCAAGTTGATTGAGGTCCTCTTCCACTTCTCTCTCCTTCTACGTCCCTCAGGAATAGTGTCGCAAGCTTTCCCGGTAGGAGCCTCTGGTGTTGACGTTGGAGTTTTGCACTATCTTGTCAAGAACGATGTTAAAGAAATCGCATGACAGTGCATCGCCTTGTCTGAATCCTTTTTTGACGTCGCAACGGCCAAAACAAGGAAATGCTGCAAGAAAATTCGACGTCGGGCGGCTACAATCGCAAGAGATTGCCAGATCCTTCTCTGATCGAGTGTCAAGTAACCTCTTAAGAAGACAGGATATTCGCAGCACTACCTTGGCTACGACGAGGTAGTGGTCCGAGTCGATGTTGGCTCCTCGGAAAGTTCGAACATCTAGAATGCTGGACAATTGCCTTCCTTCGATCGCAATGTGATAAATCTGGTTGACGGTTGATTGATCAGGAGATCCCCATGTACCTTTATGGATGTTAAGATGTGGGAACCAGGTGCTTGCTACCACAACATTCAGCCTGAATCCGTTGTCGGAAGTGGTGTAGTGTAGGCTGTGCTTTCCGACTGTTTCACCAAACATGTCCCAGCTTTGCGTTAAAATCTCCGAGGACAATTTTAATGTCATAGCTAGGACATTGCTCATATGTTTTGTCGAGGAGCCCGTAGAACTCGTCTTTGGTGTCGTCCTTTTCTCTTCTGTGGGGCATACGCGCATATGAGGCTAATGTTGCCGAATTTAGCCTTGATTCGGATCGTCGTCATGTGTTCGCTTACACATTTGAAGCTCAAGACTTTTTGAGCTCTCGGTAACAATTACCATAGTAAATGTCGCAGTTTTTCATCCTCCATTTGCCCGGCCCACCCCATCGCATTTCCTAGATAGCTGTAATGTCTGCTTTGTAGCAGTTGAGTGTCTCCGCTAATTGTTCGGCAGCGCGACCTAACATTCCACGTGCATATCAGAAATTCGTTGTCCTTAAAACATTTACTTGGATCATCAGTGTATCCGTCCATTTCCGAGGCCTGTTTGTAGACCGAATACTCGGGAAGACGCCCTTCCTGGCCAGATGCACAAAGAGAACTGAACTCTATATGCCTGCCACATCCACCGAGCTGCGATATGCAGTCCTGCACTACGACTAAGACAACTAACGAACAGGAGGGATTTCCCTGTTCACGAACATTTTGATGCTTGTTATTTATGTCGGTTAACATGTTGTTGCTTCGCAACTACGTTTTTCTACGTTTTACAAAAATATTAACACAACGAAAAACATTACATTAATTTTCTATTTAATCATTCCTCAATTCTTCCAATCTTTTAATTCTATGCTTTCTACGCTAAAGTTGCTCCTCCTCTCAAAAGAAAAAAAAATATTTAACAGTTCCTATTTATTTTAAATAAAATGATGTTTTAATGAAATCTATATCCTGTTGCCTGGCTTTGTCTTTAAGATAATCCAAACATTTTGTTAGGGCTGCAAGTAAAATTCTTGTCAAAATCGTTTTCGATTAGAAGAAACAAAATATCTACCTTCTGTGTCTTGTTCGGAAAGCATCAATGAAAATATTTTCATTCTATCGTTTTTGCAAATTTCCAAAAGTGTTCCACACAAATCGTCGTCATTGCGAACGTAGTAATCACTGAAAATAGCTAGCAAGTTGGTGAGAGTTTCTGAATCGAATCCTGCTCCCAGCATTTGATTGAGACGCTCTTTCGGGATGGACTATGGATGTAAAGAGAACCAACACAAATTAAAACTGTTGAACTGCGAATCCAAATTCAACACTTACCTTCAAATACTGATATTTCTGCTCAACAGATAGTTCCTTCCAATTGCAATAAAATTGAGCGGTTGATATTGGCGCTGGCGGAAGGGGTTTCTGTTAAAAACAAATGAATTGATTCAAGGGTAAAGTTTATTTGATTGCAGACGGTCTTACGTTTTTTGTTGGAAGAATCACTTCAGCTTCACAATTCGTTGCTACCTTTGTTTTTTGTACAATTGGATTCGTTGCAGGAGTCACTTCCGCTTCACAATTCGTTGGTATCTGCACAATTGGTTTCTTCTGCGGGACGCTCTGTGCGTCTTTTGCTAGGTTCTTTGCATTGACGGTATCAGTCTTTTTGACTTCCTCAAACGAGCCAGAATCACCATTAAACAATTTATCAATTACCTCATCGGATATCTGTATGTTGGAATTCTCGAAATTTTTCCCATCCTTAGGACCAATCACATCAATTACGTTGATCTGTTTAAGTTGTTTCTGGAACAAAACAAAGTGGAAATAAAGTCAAATTCAAGTATTAAAGTTATATAGCGGGACTCGACTCAAGAGGAAGGTCTTGAGTGAATGAGCGACAATCCACATCAAGGCTAAATTCACCAACATCAGCTTCATCTGCGCTCACGCCCGCCCCCACTTAGGAAAAGGATGAAGACACCAAAAACAGGTTCTACGAGCTCCTCGACAAGACCTATGAGCAATGCCCTAGCTATAAAATTAAAATCGTCCTTGGAGAACTTGGGTGCAGGAAGGCCAACAATTCCACCCACCCGACATGGACGAAGTGAAGATAGCGATATCTAAACTCAAGTCGAACAAAGCCGCTGGAGCAGACGGGCTAGCCGCCGAACTATACAAAGCAGCTGGAGATGATTTGGTTAGGAGCATGCACCAGCTCATCTGCAAAATTTGGTCGGAGGAAAGCATGCCCGATGAATGGAACCTCAGCATCGTTGCCCGATCATCAAAAAAAGAGATCCCCTGAACTGCACCGACTACTACAGAGGTATGTCTCCTTAACATCGCCTATAAGATCTTGTCTGCCGTGCTGTGTGAAAGTTTGAAGCCCTTTGTCAACAACCTGATAGGTTCTTATCAGTGGCTTCAGACCCGCAAAGTCCACCATCGATCAAATATTCACCCTACGGCAGATCTTGGAGAAGACCCAGGAACATCAAATCGATACCTACCACCTTTTCATCGACTTCAAGGCCACGTATGACAGCGTCTATAGAGACCAAATATATAGAGCAATGTCTAGTTTTGGCATCCCAGGAAAACTTTTCCGTCTGTGTAAGATGACAATGGAAAACTCACGCTGTGCCATCATGGTCGGAAAAAACCTAACGGACGCATTTGATGTCAAAAAAGGTTTTAAACAAAACGCTGCGCTGTCATGCGATTTCTTCAACATCATTCTTGAAAAGATTGTGCAAAACTCCAACTTCAACATCAGAGGCACAATCTTTCAAAAGTCCGTCCAGCTACTAGGATACGCAGACGACATTCGACATAATTGGAAGCAGCGTGATGTCAGTGGAACGTTTATGAGTTTTGAGACGGAGGCCAGGAAGATGGGTCTAGCGGTCAACGAGGGCAAGACCAAGTTAATGCTGGCAACAAGAAAGGACTACCAACATCGACGTCTTGGAGCAAACGTCAACATAGACAGTTTTAACTTTGAGGTAGTTAAGGACTTTGTCTACCTGGGATCCGCTATCAACTCAGACAACAACACCAGCGCTGAAATCAAACGAAGAATCACTCTTATCAATGGCTGCTTCTTTGGACTTAGAAGGCAATTGAGTAGTAAAGTCCTCTCCCGAGCAACTAAAGTGACACTGACCTAGCCAGAAAAGTTAAGGTCCAACGACTTAGATGGTTGGGTCATGTTGAGCGAATGGAAAATAATGCTCCGGCTCGTAGTCTTCGAATACAACCCGGAAGGACGTCGCAGAAGAGGAAGACCGCGACTTAGGTGGAGCACACAGGTGGTAGAGGACCTGAACCAACTTGGCGTGCGAAACTGGAGACAGCTAGCTAGGGACTGAGCTGGCTGGAGATGTTTGTTGGGTGAGGCCCTGGTCCGACCTGGACTGTAGCGCCACCATAAGTAGGTAAATAAGCGAGACAAACCTTTGATCTGCTGCTGGAAAGTTTGTTCACAGGAAAAATGTCAACCATATTGCTTCGCAGAGGGCTGAAATTCGGACCTTCCTTAAACCGCATCGGTTCGCTGATTGTATGTCCCTTTGGAATAGCACCTGTAAGAGCCAAAACATAGAATCAAAACGTCAATAATTATAGAATGGACAACTTACCACTATTCTTCAGTCTTTGGTTAATTCTTTGCAAGCTTATTTTAGCATCACGATTCTTTGCATCAATCATCAAAACGGTGGTGCAGTCCTGGAGGGCTTGTGTATTAAAGTTGAGGGACTCGTTTGCCTGCATTCGGCGATAGTAGGCCTTAATATTGAGTTTATCAAGTTCGATTGCGCGATTGCAGTCATCGATACATTCAGAATAGCTGAAAAATCATTCAACTAAATTGGCTGGTTTTAAAGTTATTTGGGAAACATTATACCTTTCTAGTCGGAGGAAGCAAAGGGCTCGGTTTGTGAAGTATTTAGGATCTTCGCTGAAGGTTTCTATTGCCGATGTGTATTGCAAAATTGCAGTTTTATAATCTTGGAGCTTGACATGCTTGTTTCCAGATTCATTGAAGGCCTCTGCTCTAGCTTTTCTCTCGTCTTGCTCCGCCTCTATTTGGAATTTTTGCTTTTTTTCTTATAGTTTGAAAAAAATGAAACAAACTTGAGCCGAGATTCTAAAGCAAGAAGTTTTCTACTTACGAGCAATTACATCTGCATTTGCTTTCACTGCCATTTCTGGAATGGACATCGGATCAGTTTTGGCAATATGACTTCGTATTGGTGGGGTTTTGATTTGCTACAACACAAGAAATCGCTTTTTTAGAATTTTTAGAATAAACTAGAATTTTGAGGCTTTGATCTTCAAACGGGGGAAGATACCAACGCAACCAAGTTCTGAAGTAAACAGAAACAGTCTTTCTGCTGGTTCTTTAGTTTCTTTCCTAACCTAACAATCCGCAACCAAGACAACAAGAACGTCCTTGTACGGAAATTTCATAGTGCGGCCCTAAACTTTTTTTCCTCAAAATCTTAATGAGGCAACAATTTTAAATCATTCTTAAAAGTCTGACAGGAAATTCCATATGCTTCGATTAATAACAAAAAAAAAACTCGAACTTGGTTTATTCCGAAAAGTCTAGAACAGTCTTTTTTCAGTTAAGAAGAGACACTACTTGTTACAAGTTTCCATGCCAATCGCAATGTCTTTCACATGTTTTCAAAGCAATTTAACGACCGAAAACGTGATTTTGTTTTGAAAAATTAAACATTGTGAATGCAATTTTGAGTTAAAAGAATTTTAATTCGTTCATACCTCCGATGTGTTTTCAATATTCAGCTTTTGTTCTTTGTCTTTGACCGATTTTACCCAATTGTTGAGATCTATACGGGTGCTAGTGACTTCTTCCACATTTTGTTTAAGCCTTAGAGCTGTAAGTGCAGAGCTATTTTGGGCTGTTTCCATTGTTGAAATTATTTTTTTTATTAATCTGAATATTCCAAAAAAAGATCGGATGTAGATATTTGTACTTGTGTTTTGTTAGCAAAACAAAAAGAAAATAATATTGGCTGTCATGTTTGTTGGATAATTGAAAAATCTCATGAGATAACAATGACAGACAAGAAACTATCAGTGTCAAAAAATTTGTCTTCTTAGCACTTGGGGAGACATCTACCGTGTAACGATTATCGATCTTAAGGGCTGAGTGCCATGAGGGCAGATATTCTAATTATTCTTTTCACGAAATGCACCTTCTGAATAAAAATAATTTTCTAACTTTATAGCCCTACTCTGGGAAACCTCACTGATATCTCATAAGTCACAATAACCTCATAACTGGAGGTGAACTTGATTTTGTGACTTTTTCGTATTTTGAAAAAAACCTCACAACTTGCGACCCTCACAAAAACTTAAAAATTGTGATGTACTCTTTAGATCATAACTAAGGGGCCGGTTATAGCTATCATTGAAATGGATCCGGAAAAATCTTTGAATGGATATTTAACTATGTTTTCTTTTGAATAGAAGTGCAAATTATATACCAATCGATCGGAAATCACTCCAAGAATTTTTATTGACATAAAAAAGTTCAATTACACACTTATTTTTTCTTTAAAATGTGTTTTTCCATTTTCCGGTTGTAAATTCATTTTCCTGAACAGCTGATTGTTTTATGTCAAAAAATGAAACAAATCGTTCCAATGATTTGCGTTTCAATTTTGTACAATTCCAATGATCTGTGTTTCAACTTCTCACAGTTCCAATGATAGAATTACGGCAGGAAAAAATTTCCGGACAGAAATTTTCAATGATTGCTATAACCGACCTACCAGAAAAATTCCAATGATGTGTTTCAATGATGAAAACCAAAGATAGCTATAACTGGCCTCTAATGAATTTTACATTTCTGTTGCATTAAAAAAAAACAAGAAAACGAAAATGGAAATGCAACATGTTCATGGAAAAGCAGCTCTTGGGGTGTGGAGAACGATACACCCTGAAGGCCAATTCCGAGTGGGATGATAATGGAACCTTCAAGAATCATGAATCAAGATCCTTCGTGGTAGCGATCATTTCTGAACTGAAAGGCAGCTTGATTGCTGTCTGCTTTTTTTTGTCAAATTTTATATTCTCTCGACTTCTGGATAAGATTTTTTATTTTCTAATATAACATTTTCACCAATAATAATAATAATAAATTACCTCTTTTGAATTTCACTGCACTTACGGATTTCAATTCCTGCCATTCTCCGGCAACAAGTTTTTCGTAACCAACAACCAAAAGTCAACTCCACCCATCGTCAAGCCATCTGCCCCAGATAAAACCGATCCATTTCCAAAAATCCTATATAGCAATATTATAATGTAGATGAGTTATCACAAGGTATGTGCATTTAACAACGCACCAGTTTTGTATACTCGACATCTTCATACCAAATGCTGCTGAATTAAACACATCCGCAGTCACATACGATGATCGACCGACCGACAGGCTCACTGCACTCGAGGAATTTCTTAGATAGGAAACTGCAATAATTGACAATAGCAGTCCGAAAGGATTAAAATTTGACGCTCCTTTTATTTTGTTCACCTTGCATACAAAATAATAGTTACAAGATATTTGTAGATACCAATGTAAAACATTTCAAAGAATTTCTTACCAATAGATTTCATTCTTTTGATTGTGTTTGTTTTTTTTTTTTTGACAAAGCAGCTGGCAGTCACAAAAATTAACTCACCTTCCTGTGGTGGATTTGCTGTGAGGTTTCTTATGAGGTTTTGTGCATACAACAGAACTTGTTGCCGGCTCGGTTCCTGATGACTTGAATGTCATCGGGGAATAACCCCAGCCATCCGTCTGGGTCCGTGGCACGCTAGCGACACGCGGCTAAGCTCGTCGGAATAGGGAGGGATCTTGGTCCCAGACGGACAGGAACCGGCACACAAAAAACATATATCGTGCCAAAAAGGGAAAGGACAACACAAAACGAAACAAGGACACTACTTTACCCTCACTCTTACCGCGCTGATGTTGTTGCGGCGGCGCTAGCCCACCCTACCATGGAGTCCCAATGCCAAATATTCCGGGGACTCCCCGAACGCCATTACGGTGGCTGTCTCCGGTGCCTCTGGTCTTCTAAGACCTCATCCTCCGCTCATCATCCCCTGAAAATAGAAAGCCTAGCACGCCATCTTGTGGCCCTCAACTAAATGCATCAAACAAAATCTAACGCGTTGATGACGTGGCAGAACATTAAGTCTTTATTTAAAACCAAAAGAAACAAAATTTTATACAAACCAAAGTTGAATGAAATGAACAAATAAATAATTGAACAAACGAAAAATGAATAAATAAATAAATTAACAAAAAATTTAATGAATAAATAAATAAGTAAAATAAGCAAACATTAATAAATAACAAAAAAAGGCAATAAATAAATAAATAAATAACAGAAAAATTGAATGAGCAAAACAATATAAAACTAAGTAATCGATCGTAATGAAAATCGTTAAAACCTAATTAAATTAAAAATGAAACTTAATCCTAAAATTATTTAACTAAATTTTAAATGATTTTTTTTTTGTATTTTTGTGTTTTTTTAAATTTTTTTGTATTTTTGAATTTTTATAATTTTTTTTGATGATTTTTATGTTTTTAAATGTTTTGTTTAATTTTGTACACTTCTTAATATTTTGTTTTTTTTTTTATGTTTTTTTGTAAAAATCAATAAATGAAAAAAAATTCACAAAAATTTTAATTTTCCAAGGAATATGGGGACAACGCCACGTTCCGACTTCCCAATATGAATTTTTAACCGCCCTCAATGTTCGGCGCACAAAAAAAACTATTTCAAAAAAACGCGGATGGTAACCCTATTTCCCTAGAGCTCTAAGTAAATACAGATTCCACACCCGATTTTCCCACCAATGAAGGGCCCGCGATTCGGAAACGACCAGATGTCACCCACTCCCCAATGGTAAAACAAAAATGATGTACAGAATAAAAATAAATATGTACACAAAAACAGATTAAAATTTGATAAAAGAACTATCTAAAAATAATAAAAAAGGAAACTTAAATTTTAAAATATGCATGCACAATAATAAAAAAAAATTTGCCACGCCAAAAAAATTTATCTTCTTGTTGTTGCTGTTGTTGTTGTTGTTGTTGTTGCTTTTGGTTCGGCTCCAGTCCGGAACTCGATTTTTCAAGCGAAAATCCCAACAAAATTTTCGGAAAATAAAAATATTTTTCGGACCACCCTAACCAATGTTTTCACTATGGCTTGTATTTTCTATGGCCGTTATTGACCGTATGCTTTCGTATCAGATGCCTTTTTTTGTTGTTGGCTTTTTCGGCTATGCGGTCCCAAATATTCTTCCAAGAAACAAAGGTTGGCGGCCACGACCTTTGGTTGACCGCCAAACAATCAACTCTTCGTATAACTTTGATTTGCCGAATTTATGCTGGCCTATTTGTCTTGGCAACTTATGGCCCTTGGCTTGAATTTCGTGTGGTGGCTATAGTAAACAAAACACTCTTTTAATTTTCTTTGGAATTCCCTATTATTCCCTAAATACTAATAAAACCAAAGGAAAAAAAATGGAAAATCACTCACCAGTTGAATTACGGCAAACCACAAAAAAAAAAAATGGAACAAAAGGTCGTTATTTACTAAAATTATTTACACCGCACCACTTTGAAACAACACTTTTGATGATTTCAAACCAACTCGTCGCGTTGCTTGAAATTTTTATTAACCAGCCCGAAGGGATCCGAAGCTCAAAGTTTCTTCCCCAACCTTTCCAATCTCTCTTGCATTTGCAGAAACCTAAGCTCTACAACAATTAACATGAATAAGCTTATTACTATTATTACGTCATACAAAAATTGCACAGAACCCTAAACCCCGAAACATAGGCAACCCCTGTTTCAAAACTCAAAATATTGCACCAGTCCCAAGATATTATCCTATCCTAACTTTTATGAGTCGCCATCTGTCGGCTGAGCACATTTGGATCCACCTTAACCCAGTCCACTTTCATTCCACACTCCCTACATTCCACATTCATACAACAAATAAACTACAACCACCTTCATTCATAAAAAGAACTACAAATTATCATCCCAATTACACCAACAAAAACAAACAAACCAAATTGCATCATGGCCGACATCGTCACGTAAGTATTTTGTCTTTCATGTTTTTTTTGTTATTTTGTCATAAATAAATGGTTTCTGTGTCTAGTTTTTGTGTCGTTTTGTCCAGTAAAGCATATTATGTAGTTAGGAATAATAAATATTGTCAAGATTGTGTTATTTGTAAGAATATTAAATGTTTCTAATTTCTTGGCAGATTTACTACTTTTTCCGGAAACACAGGGCTGCCGACCGCAACAAAAGTTAAGTGCAATTGTCAATTAAATTTTATATTCGATTTTTCTGCTTCGGATAATGAATTTTTCTTTGTATTTCAGGGACGATCGCAACAAACTGTGACAACCTCATAAAAAACCTCACAAAAAAATATTTTCTGTGACCATCACAACTCCAGAATAGGGCTGTAAATGTGATCCCATTTTTAACCAAACGTCAAGTTTTAATACACATTTTAAAGCAATTCACAAAGTCTGCTATTACACGGTGACTCATGTTTCATGACTCTTCTTCGAATTCTCTTTTGAAATTTTATCCTCTGAGTCGAACACAATTACACCATGACTTTTAAGTCAGGACTCATATTTTGGCAACACTCTTTCATTCACATTCTTGAAACGAAATGAAAAACATTCTTTCTCACTTTTTCAAATAGCAGGGTATACATGTGAACTGGACGCAAGCGAATTTAAATAAAACAGAATCAAAAAATATAGAATGAGAACAAAACAAAATTAAAAATGAGTCGTACAAAAATTTGCCAGCGACTCACCGGGCAAATTATTTTCCTTTTCAGCTTTTCGAATTTTGTATCCCTTTTACACCAACGTAGTTTGAAAAAAAGTCAGACTCATGAGTCACCGTGTAATAGCAGTCAAACGGCCTGAAAGTAGGAAATTTTACATATAAATTTTAATAAAACAGTGTAAGATCTCCCTTATATTGTTTTCAGTTTTGAAAAAGAACGCCACCGATAATCTGTCATACTGTTATCTGTCACGTTTGTTTTTTTTCATGCGAGATGCGACTATCATGCTAGCTCGAGCTGGATATTGAAGATTTTCCTTTGAATTTATTCACATTTGTATAATAAACACCAAAAACACTAAATAATTTATTATTTGTATTATTAAATAAAATGGCAAGTGTTAAATCAATTCTACTTGGACAATGTGTTCCAAGTGTGAAGAAGACCGCTTCAAAAATTCGCATTCGCCGAATGGAATTGGACACCAATCTCAATATGGTAAAATTCTTCAATCATGGAAAAATGTGTTATCAATTTCAAAATTCTCTAATTCAATTGACAGTACTTCAAAAAGGATGAATTCTATTTCGCACATGATCCCCAAAAAACCTGCAAGACCGGAGATATTGTTCTCATAACAAAATTACCTGAAAAACTAACCCGTCTAATTACACACAAAGTGGAGCAAGTTGTTTATCCGTTTGGTGACATAACAGATCCCATATCTGGCAAGAAAGTCGTGGTAGGCAAATATCGTGACCAGATTGAGGAAGCTACTAAATTATTTGGCAAATCTGCAAAAGCATTTGACTATAGTAAAGCACCGCCTAGGGGTAGATTGGAGGGCAAACAAGATTTCACAGATCGTGAGACTTACATTAAATACCACGATGACGGGAAGGATCAGCCATATGCGGTTTAAATGTCTTTTTAATATAATTGAATAGTTTTTAAATAAATGAATCAAAAATCATAGAAGTTGTGTTACTCGCCGATACGGTACCCATCTGAAAGTCAGTTCTTGCTTCTAGATGTACCTAATAAGCTCCCATTGATTAAAGAAGAAAAGAGAACTTCATTCACCGAAAAATTCCTTTTATTATTAATCCAATTTCTTTAATTGTAAAATAAAATCTTAACTAACATTACTCCATTTATATATCACATTCACAACTCTTTCTTGATCTTCGATGGTCCCGGCCCATCCGGGTCAATGTCAATCTCATCGAAAACCTCCAAATGCTCGACGATAAAACTTTCATGGTCGTCCAGTCGCTCGTTATACGAGACCAGCCTGTACGCACTAAACTCGTCCACCTTTTTCCCATTCACATAGTGAAACGAAATAAAACAAACCGAGCACAGATAAGCCGGATCATGTAACTGTCGAATACTGTTCTTCACAACATAGGCATATTCACGTTTGCCGCACATATGGCAGAACTTTGCATTGTACGCATTTACAGACTTCAGCAATGGATACAATTCCCGCACCAGACAGGTATGCTTCGACAAGAGCTCCACATACGAGAACGTAAAAAGATGCTCGCAGTTCCCATGATGTTGATACAGTTGCGGAAAGCCGAGACTAACTTCTAAATCGATGAAACGAGTCTCTTCCATGAGTCGCGTCTGGAAGCGTATCTTCTCATAGCCTCGAGCTTTTTTCGCTGCCCATTGACGAATAACTTCCGAGTAGTCTGCATTCGCTGGATTACGCATATCGTTGTAGAATGTATTCTCAATGAAGAAAAATCCCGGGTCTGATTGTTTTTCGGGATTCTCAGCTGTTGGATTGGCACTCAACTCAAAGAAACGCTTCTTGTTGCACACACAAGAGATTTTATCTCGCAACTCAGAGAGGAAATTCGACCCAAGGCATTGGAATTCTTCGCTGAAAGTAGGATAGGTTCGTCGTTTGAGCGGTGTATCGGTTTTGGGTCGATAAAAACGAACCGAAATCACAACATCGCTGTATAGCTCCAAATTATGATCTGCCGGGTCAGTAGCAGTGTGTACTTGTTTGAATGAGTGTTGTGTCTTCATAAAGGGACTCAGATAACTAGATTCCTTCTCTTTGATGAGTTTCTGAACGGAATTCAAGCGTGCTTCAAGTGAGGCTTGAGTTTGTTTTGTTGTTTTGCGTTTGAATTCACTTACTCCTGGCACATAGGGTGCTACTCGGACATCATCCGGTGAATCGAGCATTTCCAGAGAAGTTGACGATTTTATCAATTCATAGTCAGTGTATTTGTTTGCCATTCCCATGAGCCGCTGTACATCTTCATCGGACTTGGGAAAGTCTGTGCTTTTGAGCTCTTTGTTGTAGTCTTCGAATATTTTCTTAAAACTGGTAAGTTCTGTTTTGGGAATGTTGTAAATTGTGTCCATTTTAGTTAAGATTGTATTTAAGTTCCTGCAAGGCTTCTTCGTAGGTTTTATCGACGGTTAGGGGACTCCTTTCGGTTTTCTTTATGGCAGTTGAGATGTTTGCCTCTGAGTTTTCGGATGTTGGATTTTCAGCCTCGACAAATATTCGAGCAAAGTTTAAGACTTTGTTGGTTTTGTTGAAATATTTAAATGTTTTCTTTGAGTATTTTTCAAAAATCGGGTCTACAGGTGGTGGATTGTCGTCTTCTTCGAATATAACATGAGTTCCCATTGAGAAATCGTATTTTCCTGCAAATATACAAAAAGATGGAAAGGAATGTTATGAAATGATTGTTTCTATGGAAAAAAGTAAATCTGGAAAAAGAGACTAAGGCTAGGTTTTTGCGATATGCTAGTAGAAGGTTAAGGAATTTACTCACTTCCTTTGCAAAAGGCTCTGCTACCCCAGACTGTGTGATGTGCTCTCTTGTCCGATACATCTGTGATGTGATCGGGCTCTTTAGCAAAAGTTCACCTTGAAAAATGCAAACGTTTATCAAATTAATAGTTTTTCTTTAATGATTCTGATTCAATAACACATAGGCGACTGTATTTCCTAGAGGAACAGTTCAGGACATCAATCAGACATTACGATGGAAGAGAGGTTCGAAAAGATGTCGATTTGATAAGTCAATGCATTAACGAAAATCACGACAGTTCATAATAGCGGCTTCTCAGACCTGATACAGGTTGAGGTCTTTTATCTTTCTTTACGCTTAGATTTGCAAGAGCTTGAGGCGTAAGACGGCACTGATATTGTAGGAAGCACCAGAAGACAGCCAAGAACAACACCCAGCGTTTCTTTAAAAGGTCGAAGTAATTAGCTTCTGGTTTCAGAACCGGGACACAAGCTCTTCGAAACAGTGAGGGAAACCTAGTCCCCGAAACACAGGGAATTGTAGATGTTTTCAAGCAGCACTTCCAACAGCTGCTGATGCGCAAAATGTCGAGCGAGCTAATGATGAAAGAGAAACAAGACCAGTCAATGAAGACCCAGTCCCAGCCCCCAGCACAGAAGAGGTAGAAAGAGCCATCCAAAAGCTAAAAAATAACAAGTTCGCCGGGTCGGATGGCATACCTGCGGAACTCTTTAAACATGGAGGCGATGTTTTGATGAACCGCATGCGGCATGCACCAAGTCATCACCAAATTGTGGGAGGAAGAATGCATGCCCACTGACTGGTCGATAAGCTGCGTATGCCCCATCTACAAAAAAGGCTATCCGATGTCATGCAAAAACTACCGTGGCATATCCCTGCTTAATGTTGCATACATAATCCTATCCAACGTACTGTGTGAACGTCTCAAACCTTTCTGCAACACAATAATCGGCACGTACCAGTGTGGCTTTAGGCCAGGCAGAACAACGATAGACCAAATATTCGCACTGAGGCAGGTCCTGGAAAAGACCAACGAATTTCAAGCCGAAACCCACCATCTTTTAATCGACTTTAAAGCTGCTTATGATAGCATCCACCGCCAAGAGCTTATGATGGCGATGTCTGAATTCGGGATCCCGAACAAGCTGATCCAGCTGTGCCGCATGACGCTAAACAATACGCAGTGCATTGTGCAAATGGGTAACAGCTCATCCGAGTTATTCCAAACATGCGCAGGGTTTAGACAAGGAGATGCGTTGTCATGTGACTTCTTCAACATAGTTCTGGAGCAGATAGTGCGCAAGGCAGGTGTGAGCACGGAAAACACTATCTTCAACAAGTCCACCCAGCTCCTAGGCTATGCGGACGACATAGACATCATCGGTCGGTCCAAGAGAGCTGTGCTTGAGGCCTTCACAGCGATTGGAGAACAGGCAAAACTTTGGTCTTGAAGTGAATGAGGGCAAAACAAAGTACATGCTATCAACAAACAAAGCAACATCTGTCCACCGCCTAGGACAAAACGTCACTGTTGGTAGCAGCAATTTCGAGGTAGTTAAGGAATGCACCTACCTTGGAACAAACATCAATCCCACAAACGACACCTTAGTGGAGATCCGAAGAAGCATTACCCTAGCGAATCGCTGCTGCTTCGGTTTGGCCAAACAACTGGGTTCAAAACTCCTCACTCGAAAGACAAAGTGTCTGCTATACAAAACTTTGATTTTACCAGTCCTGCTCTACAGCGCCGAGTGCTGGACGATAAGTAAAAAAGCGGAATTGATACAGGGCACTTTCGAAAGAAAAATTCTTCGACGGATTTTCGGTCCCGTATGCGACGATGGCGAATGGAGAAGAAGGTACAACCGAGAACTGTATGAGCTGTACCAAGATGTGGATGTAGTCCAGAAGGCCAAGAAAAGACGACTACATTGGCTCGGCCATATCGAGCGAATGGACGACAACGCTCCAGCCAAGAAAGTCTTCTCATCCCAGCCCCCAGGTTCGAGACGACAAGGAAGACCGAACCTACGGTACAAAGACCAAGTGACAGAGCGCTTGGTTTCGGCGACTGGAGAGTGCATGCTAGGGACCGTTCACGATGGAAGGCTGCAGTATCTCAGGCTGAGATCCTTCATGGATTGTGAGCCGGATAACTAACTAACTAACCAGAAGAGAGCTATCAGAAGGTGGGAGATAGCCTTCGGCCAATTCGGATAGCTACCCTCTGCCTGGGATCAGTGAAACTCTGTATGCAATGGAAGGAGTACAATGGTTCTCTACTTTGGACTTGAAAAGTGGACTATATTCTCAACTGGAAATGGATTGTGGCAGTTCAAAGTGATGTGCTTTTGGACTATATAAAGCGGAACTCATGCAGCAGGTCATCAACGAAGTGTAGGAGGAAGAATGAATTCCCCCTGACTGGTCTATAAGCTACATTATGCCCCATCTACAAAAACTACCGAGGCACATCCCTGATTCATTTTGTATACAAAATAATTTTCAACGTCTTGAACCTTTCTGCACCTGAGTGGCTTTAGACCATTTTCACACTGAGGCAAATCCTGGAAAAGACCAACAAATTTCAAGACGAAACAAACTATGTTTTCATAGACATTAAAAACTGCATATGATAGATTCCATCGTCAAGAGCTGATGATGGTGATGGCTGAATTCGGGATCCTGCACAAACTGATCCAACTATGCGGCACGACATTAAGCAATATGCAGTGCGGTTTGCAAAATGGTTACATCTGAGTTGTTTCAAACATAGACAAGGAGATTCTTGTGAATTCTTCAACATAGTCCTTGGAGCAGATAGTGCGCAAGGCATGTCAGCCAGGAAAACAATTACTTCGAGAAATCCCTGTTAAACTATAGGGGCGACATAGACATCATTGGTCGCTCCCAAAGAGCTGTGGTTGAGGCCTTCCCAGCGATTGAAGAACATGCGAAGCCTTCTTTGAACAAAAGAACATCTGCCATCGCCTAGGTCAAAACGTCGCTGGTGATAGCAGCGATTTCGAGGTTGTTTAGGGTTTCATCTACCTTGGAACAAATATCAATCGCACAAACGACACCTTAGTGAAGATGCGACGGAGAATTACCCTAGCGAACAGCCGCTACTTCGGTTTCGCGGCACAATTGCGTTCAAAATTCCTCCTTTGAGAGACAAAGTGTCTACTTTACAAGACTCAGATTGTGCCAGTCTTACTCAGTCCCGAGTCTTGGAGATAAATTAAAATGAAAAATTCTTCGACGGATATTTGGTCCGCTTTGCGACGATGGCGAATGGAGAAGTAGCTTCAAATGCGAACTGTGCGAGTACGAGTTGTACCAAGATGTAGATGTAGCCAAGAAAAGACGCTTTCATTTGCTAGGCCACATCGAGCGAATAGACAACACCGCTTCAATCAAGAACATCTCCTCTTAGGAGCCCTAAGGTTCGAGACGACCAGTAAGACCGAATCTCTGGAACACTGCGAATGCCGTAACATTTGGTTTTGACGGCTGGAGAATGCATGCGATGGACCGTTCCCAATGGAAATTGGCTGATACTACATTATATTAACTGAAGGCATCTGACAATGTGGAAGCAGAAACAATCGTTTTATTAACATTTATTTTCTTAGTTCCTCATATAAAAAACGATACAGGCGTTTTTAAGCTTACCTTTATATATGTTACCATTGACTTCTGCGATGGGGTTTTCCGAATCGATGCCAATAATTTTAATTTGCGGATTGCCGACTTCGAGTTCGTTTAAGATATTGTTTTTAAAATCAGCAAAAACTAAAATTTCCTCTTCGTCATAATCAGAATCACATGGGGTTTGGTTTGCAGACATAATAAATTGTTTTTTATTTATTACGCCCGTTCCCGATTCCAAATTAAGATTTTAGTTTTTGCTTTTAATCATACCTAGGCCAATCCAGATGCACCATACAAGATACAAAAACAGCACAGATACAACACCACTAAAATTAATTTTAAAATGAAAATGAAAATTGTCGCCAATCCAAAATGGTACAAACAAAACTTAAGGCCGTGTGCGAATTGGATGAATTGTGGTTAAAAAATAAAAATGGATGAATTTTTAACCACTACTGTCATATTTTAACCTGCTCAGCAGCTAGTCAAATAATGCGAAGTGTCAAAATTTAACCAAACGTCAAGTTTTAACCCATTTTTAACTGAATTCGCACACGGCCTAAAAAATAAAAGAAAATGCCGGCTCGGCTAGGCAAGCTAGGAAGGAATACCTAGCCATAGATTTAGCAGAAATAGACAATAGAGAAGCGAGAAACTGGGGTATAACGATCTGAGCGCCACTATTGTAATTTTTTTAATCATGGTTTAGCTTCTTTCTAGGTAGAAAACTGGAAATTAATGGCGTTTTTAATCGGCACTCTGAATTCGTTCAATTGGGCAATAGTGACGAAGTATTTCTCTTCTGATTTTGAAAACAAAGTTCTTTATTTCAGATCGCCAATAAATAACGCCATAACAACAGAAGTGAAGAAATCACATTTTCGTATTCCGCGAAAAACCTTATAAGAAACCTCATAGCAAATCCACCACACGATGGTAAGTTTAATTTTGTGACTGCCATCTGATTTGTCAAAACAAATAAAAAAAAAAGAATTTTATGAAAAACACAATCATAAGAACAAAATCAGTTGGTCAGAAATGCTTTGCAATGTTCTAAATGGGTATTTACAAATATCTTGTAATTATTATTTTGTATTCAAGGTGATCAAAATAAAAGGAGCGTCAAACTTCAATCCTCTCGCTTGTCAATTGCAGTTTCCTATCTTAAGGAATTCCTCGAGTGCAATTATCGCGTCGGTCGATCATCGTAGCAATCAATCGGCCCGCGATGAGGCCGACTACGGATGTGTTAATTCAGAAGCATTTGGTATGAAGATGTCGAGTATACAAAACTGGATTGCGTTGTCGTCTCAGATATTGAGTGCTATGGACCAAGGAATTTTCAACATGATGGTGTTTACATTACTTTCTGATAACTCATTCGGTCTGTTCTTTTACTCCCTAAAACTGCCATATTCTCCCACTTTTTCGTTCTTTTACTCCCAATTTTTGTAAGATCTGTCACTTTTGAAGGAGAAAAATATTTCCCCTATCTGCCGATTTTAGCCACAAAAATTTCTTGTGGCAGTTTTTGTAAGTTCTGTCAAACCATAAGAAGTACATTGGATTTTGTTGACGTTTGATATAATTTTGTGCATTTGGTAGATTTTTGCTGCGAAGTGTTCTTTTACTATTTGGGAAAATCACAAAATTTCATCCCCACTCCTCGATTTTTGACAGTTTCTACAAAAACTGCCGAAAAAGTAAAAGAACGGATCTATTTCTGATAACTCAATTTGAGGTTATTGTGACTAGTGAGGTATCAGTGAGAGAATTTCCCTTCTGGTTTTAAAAACAGAATCAGAAGCAGAATCACTCACACATTCATAAATGTTTGCAGCACAAAAACAAAATGAAATTTGACGCGAATACACACATGTCATACTCAACCAATACATTCTCACCAAACTTCAGATTCTTCGGGAAAAAAAACTGTTCAATTGGGATTCTGAATCGAAGAAAAATTCCGGATTGCCAATTAAAAACGTCATAAATGTATAAGAACAAAATAATAAAAATGAGGTCGAAATGTTGAGAAAGATTAGTGAAAACACCAATACTTCTTCAATATTCCGCTGGACCAGCTTGTAGGCAAAATTTCTTTTGATAGCTATCTTCCTTTCTCTGATCTGTGGTCTCATCTGCACAAGAACCTGAACCTCTCTAGCGCTCTAATTGCTTAGCGCTTAGCTTCAAGCTTTTTGCCAGCCATATTTGTTTGTGTTTTCCTCCGCTTTCACTTATCTTTCTGCCGGGAAAAAAGAATTGCCTACGTTTCTGGAGGATTGAAAAAAATTAAAAAAAAAAGAATCAGAAAGCATCCAGATTTTAAAATAGCTTTAATAATTCTAACACCGTTTTCCCGGTTCTTAAATCATAAACTTTACTTATTTCAAGTGTTATTTTGTGTCCAACACAAGTGAATACCCTTGAAAATCAAAAACCTGCAAAAGTTTTAGATATAAAAAATATAGTCGCCAGCCACCATTTTGGGTTAAATCGATTTGGTTATTTTTTTTTTCAACTTGCGTTCCTTTTCTTCGGTGTGTTTTTCGTGCATATATCTAAACGAAGAAGCAAATTTAACGCGACGTCGCGAACTCCCAACAGTAGATAACTAGCGAAGGAAGTGGTGTGAAAAGCCTGTGCAAAAAGCAAAAAAAAAAAAAACAAAAGCTACTCGAAGAAATGGCAGACGAAGACCTATCACTGAACGAAGATCAACTTCTGGATAACTTGGATGATGCTAACGGAGAATCAGAAATTTTAAACGAGGTAAGTTTTCGCTTGTTCTTGTTTCCTGTTTAAAAGACCAGAAAAATTGCAGTGA
Organism: Sphaerophoria taeniata; assembly: GCA_943590905.1. Taxonomy (NCBI): domain Eukaryota; kingdom Metazoa; phylum Arthropoda; class Insecta; order Diptera; family Syrphidae; genus Sphaerophoria; species Sphaerophoria taeniata. The sequence continues at coordinate 45,194,782 of OX016540.1, read as the reverse complement.
AAAAAAGAAATAAAGTGTCTTGTTGGCTATAATTAATTGAGTGTACATTTTCAATTTATTAGGAGGAATCCAATATGCAAATTGACCCAGAATTAGAAGCAATTAAGGCTCGAGTAAAAGAAATGGAAGAAGAAGCTGAAAAAATTAAACAAATGCAATCTGAAGTAGATAAGCAAATGGCCGGCTCTACGACTGGCATCGCAACTGTGCCTCTTTCCATCGAAGAGAAACAAGAAATCGATACCAGGTCGGTGTATGTTGGTAATGTTGATTATGGGGCTTCCGCTGAAGAATTGGAGTCTCATTTTCATGGGTGTGGAACAATTAATCGCGTAACTATATTATGTAATAAGGCCGATGGTCATCCGAAGGGATTTGCCTATATTGAATTTGGCTCAAAGGAATTTGTAGAGACTGCTTTGGCAATGAACGAAACATTGTTCCGCGGCCGGCAAATAAAGGTAAGTCGATTAATTTTGGATATGACTAATAATCAATAAATCAAAATCGACATGTAGAATTTGTCGTTTTATCCTCCTTCGTTTTTTAACGAAAGTCTGGAGAGGTAAGGTGTTGAGGGGCGGATTTGGAAACTTGGAAACTTTGTGGTTTGTGTATTCCTTTTCGAAGTCTTTCTCCTATTTTTTTAAATTGCCATTTTACACCGGTGTTTCCTTGAAACGATTTGCTAGTAAGAAAAAACTTGAATTTAGGTCACAACTTGACGCCAATTGGGGTGCTGTAAATGCAATGAAAAACAATTTGTTTATCTCCATTAAATGCATGGTTTGAATTAAAAAGTTGCTGAAACAGCATTTATGCATGAAAAGAGGGCAACCGACGCAACATGTGACGTAAATGTTCTTTGTTTGGCTGTCGAATTAGTATTTATTGTGTTTTCTTCGCTGTAGAAGGACATTTATTACTTGCTTCCAAGGTCATTGAGAGAAGTAAATGGGCTTAAATGGGACGAATATACCTTCTAGAAGGATTTATTCTATCGTTCTAAGTTGCTATTTACTTTGGCAATAGTAGAAGAGGAACTATTACGAATTCGAAGTAGTGCGCTCGTATCTCGTATCTTGCGTCAGTAGTAGCAGCCAATTACAATATGGAAGAACAAACTTGCGGGTGGCTGCTCAAGGCCAACAGAACCTGCTTTAGCCTTTCAAGAGTCTATTTCCAAAAATCTTACCATTACTTCGAAACAGTTGCTGTATAAGACGAGTCAGTTTCAGTACTCTCCGGTGGGCGGGACACCTAGCTCGTATGAGGGAAGAGGATCCGATCGGAAAGTCCTTTTGGGTACAATTCATGTTAGGAAACAGCGAGGCAGATCAAATCTTCGCCGGAAGGATGGCGTAGACCAGGACGCCCAAAGCCTTGGGGTGCGGAACTGGATGGCGTTGGCCAGGCCGACGATGATGATGTGATGAGATAATGATAATGAAGTTGCTTACTTAACTGTCATCACAATAGCATTGTCTTAGGATTGTTGTTTGTGCTTCCAAAAGCTAATTCTTTTATGGAAGCGGATGAATTCATAGTCTTATCGTGTTCATTGCATAGGCGTCCTCACACTGTCTTATAGACAGATACGCAATACGGCTTGGTGTATCCTCAAACGACTTCTGCTGGAGCTGTATGGACGAAAGAGAAAAGGAAAAAATCTCTCACCTTCTCTGTACATGCCCTGCTCTTTTCCTAAAACGCAAATTTCACCTAGGAGAATAGTTCTATGATAATTCTAGTAAACTGGCTAACAAAGACATTAAACGTCATCCAGACTCACATCCCTCCTCTTCGGATGTAGAACTGCAACGGCAAAATATGATAAGCTCATTAAACTCTGACCTTAACAACATTGTACAATGGGGAATACAAAATCGCGTAGAGTTTAATGCTTCGAAAACTCAATGCTGTCTTGTTTCGTTTAAGCGAGATATACCTCCCCTGCCACTGTCCATGACTGGCACTTGCATCAATGAGACCGAACATCTCGAGAATCTCGGTATGTGCATCACCCTGCACCACCTCTTGTGGAACGAGCACATATGCGATGTCGGCAAAAATGATTCTTAAGGCGATGCAAGAAATTTTTCTCCCCGTCTGATCTGGCTATTATCTTTAAGACTTATATCCGTCCAAAGCTTGAGTACAATTCTCATCTCTGGGCTGATGCTCTAGCTACATACTTAAGCCTCTTGGACGGTATACAAAAAGAGCCCTAAGAATGATTGGTGACAGAGACATAACCAACTCATTCACCTCGTTAGACCACCGTGCGTCGTAACGTTTCGTGTCTCTCTCTGTTCTATCGATACTTTTACGGTAAATACTCTAGTGAAATAGCCAGTTACATTCCTCCCCTTAAACAATTCACCCGTAATACTCGCGCTTCTAGGAATGCTTATCAGTTTACCCTCGAGCCCAACTTCGGACGTACCCTCAAGTATAGAGAATCGTTCGTTAGCCGAACTACACGAACGTGGAACTCCCTTCCACATTCTGTCTTTCCAAATCATTGCAATGTTCAAGAATTTAAGACCAATGCACACCGGCACCTACTTTCCAACCCCTTTCCTGCTTCTTAAAGCACTCACTGTGTCTCTGGCATAATAAGGCTATGAGAAACCCCTTGAGTGTGTGCTAATTATAAAAAAAAACCTCTTAATGGTTCGACTAGTAGGAAGTGAGTGGTATCACAATGGGCCTTTTCATCGCCTAGGTGTGCGGATCCTGCATCCGCAACCACTTCAAACTTAACCTAAGGCTTAAGTGGCTTAAACTCTGCAACATCTCAATGAGTTGAGGTGTCTTTCAATTTCACGCCTATTCCAAACGGGTAAGTTGAAAAGCACTTTTCCGCTACAAATGATACTTTTTCAAGCTTTGTCAGAATTTCGAATAAAAATCCTTCGCACAATTATTTGCTTTTAAATCCAATGCTGTCCAATTTCCATCGTTTAAAGAGCAATTGCATCAATGAAACTGAACATCTTCAGAGATTTCACAAAACTCATCCCTCGCATTGCAATGTTCAGGATTTAAAAACGATTTTTGGCGATATCTCCATTTTAATGTTGCTCAAGCATATCTATAAAGGCTTTACAAACAGTCCTTGAGGGTGCCCGAGTAGTATAGGGTCATTCATTTCGGGGTGTCAAGTTTGTAGCGCTGGCATTTGAACATATCCAAACGACCGTAATCTGAAGTGTCATAATACGAGTTGAATGTTTGCCATTTACGTTCGCTTGGATCGCTTAACAATCGAACAACGTGAGTTGGAACAACAGACAATAAACACCGATTTTTCACTCGGTGGGTACGTAAACAAACAAAATTGACGAATATGGGGCTCAGAAAACCCACAAGTGATCGAAAAGATGCCATTGCATCCAGAAAATGTGACTGTTTGGTGTAATCTATGGTTGAAAAGTGTCATTGGCCCGGCGGACGGTAACAGTCAATTCGGAGTGATAGGGTCGAATGATAACCGATTTTTTTGGTTGGCATTTGAAAAACATGACTTGGACGATATGTGGTTCGAACAAGATGGGCCAACAAGCCACACATCACCACCAATTATGACTTTATTGCGTGTCGTGGTCGTGTAATTTCACGTCCAATTGGCCATCAAGATCATGCGATTGGGCACCACTATATTTTTGTTTTGTGGGTCTACGCAAAAGACCGTGTTTACGTGAATAGTCTCCTAACTCTGGACGCATTAAAAAACCAACACTACTCAAGTTTTGGCCGAGGTACCGCCCGATATGTGCGAAAAAGTGTCGCATGTTGCAAAAACTCCCGAGGCGGCCATTTGAATGATATTGTTTTTCACACTCAATGGCAAAGTCAAAACTTTCGAAACCGAAAAATTAATACGCAAATCGTTTCTTGCTGTCGCGAAGAGCTAAGGGTTCTTGGTGCCGGGAAACGAAAAAGCGGATGAGCTTGCAAGAGAAGGCTCAGTACTTGATCCCTCTCTCATAGACCATAACATCAGAATCCCTCAATGCGAATTAAAAAGAAACATTAGTAAAAGTATCATTCAAAAAGAAAAAGATAGATGGAACCTACTAGAAACCTGCGGTAACACCAGGAAACTCTGGACTTATTACGACAAGAAAAAATCCGATAGGATTCTACTTCTTAAAAAACCGTCCCTCAGATCTCTCATAAGCGTGATAACGGGACATAATCTACTTGGCTACCACAAAAAGAAGATGGGGCTTAGTATAGACGACATATGTAGAGGCTGTGGCAATGAAGAAGAGTACGAGAACACGGCTTCCTATGTCACTGTCCAGCACTCTGCCGTACTAGATATAAACTTTTAGGCAACCATTTCTTTAATGAACTAGAAAAACTATCTGAAATTCCAGGAAATCGCCTGCTGAACTTTGTCAAGTCCACCAAATGGTTCGAACAACCATAGAATTCATAGGTTAAACCACTTTTTTTTTCTTCAGAAGTTACAATACTTCAGGGTATCACAAGGGATCTACATTGATCTAAGTGTGACGGCAGCAAGATCAACTGTCAGCCCATATAACCTAACCAAACATATCCGTTTATAAGAAATCAGTTTTAAAAACTCAACACAAGTTAATACTTAATATGAATTAACATCTTTTTTTGTTTACTTCTTCTTTTAAAGGTTATGTCGAAGCGAACAAACCGTCCAGGACTGTCGACAACCAACCGCTTTTCGCGTGGCAGTTTCCGAGGCAGAGGTGCTCGTGTATCCCGTGCTTGCTGTCACAGTACCTTTAGGGGCGCAAGGCGGCCAATGTAATTTCTCGATCTATGAAATAAAATTGTACTTAAAACTAATCACATTTTCTCTTCTCTCTATTTTTTCGTTTCGTTTCTCTCATCATTCTATTTCAAATTTCCATCTAGAAGGGGTTACCGTGGCAGGGCAAACTATTACGCACCTTACTGATTATTGCTTTTTCCTTCTTATTTTTAAGGTAAGTGTTGGCTTTTCCTTTATTTCATTTATAAATGTACCTCCTAGTATACATATATACATCCAGTGTATATATTTATACATTTTTTTTTGTTCTATGTATGTAAGCAAGCAAATAAGCGCTCTGTTGTTAACATTTGGGTGGGGAAAGATAATCCGCTTTGTTCTAATCTAACATTCATTCAGAATCATTTAACTCATTTTATGCATAAATGTTAATCTACATGAACATGAATTCATTCAAATATTTATTTAGATTGCATGCACAGATTAAACTTAGATTTTTTTATTTTTCGTCGAGAGAAAAGAGGGGTTTGGTAAAGCTATGGACATTGAAATTGTATGTTAAAGTTTTAGGAGATATTTTTCAGTTATAGCAGGGTTTAGATTCAGTTGAGTGGCGATATAAGATTACAGACCTCTTCAAGACATATTCTAAAAGATGAGCAAGAGCTCAGAGTCTGAGCTGACGAGCTTGAACTCACCTGTGAGATCGATCGAGCAGGGCGGAACTCAGACTCAGTTTTGTATGCAAAGAACGAGTTCAAGCTCAACAGCTATTACTCGTTGAAATTGAGATCGATCTCAAAGCTCTTTTCGTGGCTTAGTTATGACTATACTTTATGTGAAGCGTGTGAACAAAAAAATGTCGTCTGAAAGTGAAAATTTTGCAATCTAGAGCACCAATTGTACCTTTGAGCTTCTAATATTTCTTGCACAGTATGTGGGAATATAATCCAATTCTGTGCATGGCTTGCTATTTCTGCAGAAACTTGCTGCACAACTCTAGACACAGTTGATTGATGAACTCCAACGTCTTCACCAATTCCAATTTGGAACCCGGGGTCTCCTATGTATCGCAGAAAAATTCTTATTTTTTCTTGGTTTGTGAGAGCACCACCACGTATTTCTGAGAGCGGCCCCAAACATTTTTCCATCAACAATCGCACACCTTCTTCACTAAACCGATACAACCGACGAAAATCTTCACCAATTGGACACCTTCTTTCTTTATGAATTCTTTGTCCGACATAATTAACAATAAACTCGGCCATCCTTACGGTTTTATGCGAACTGAGTACGAGAAAGGCCATGCTTAACAATTTGTGAGATCGATTTCATGTAACCAAGTGTTTTCTCATCTTTTTGCATATGAAAACGAGCTCAATCTCATGGCGAGCTTTCATTGTGAGATCGATCTCATCCCTCTGAGATTGAATTCACAAATTGAGATCTAACTCGGTCAGTCGCAAACGACTTCTGTAGAAGCTGCATGGACGAGGAGGAGGAGGAAACAGTCCAACACCTTCTGTGTACATGTCCGGCACTCTCCAATAGAAGGAATAACTATCTCGGTAATCCCTTCTTCGATAATACCAGTGAACTGGCAACGATCGACACAAAATGTCTCTTAACAAAATGGTTTGTTTAAGTTCATTACTCTCCCATGAGTAACTTCATTAGTGGTATCACAATGGACCCTTGAGGTCTAAGTGAGTCAATAACATCTAGACAGCCACTCCAACCTAACTCGGTCAGTAATTTTTTTTTTTTGCATACCACTAAGGTAAGAGAAAGGTCTCAAAAACGTGAGTAAAGAGTTTGATCTCATCTTTTTGCATACGACCCAATAACTTGGATCGATGAGGTTGTTCTTCATGTTTTGTATTTATTTTGCTCTTCAGACTAGATCGTGGTCATCGGGCTTATGGCTCATTAACATTTTGTTGACAAACGCAGGTGCAAGAACGACATAAAATAAAAATCTTAATTTTTTCTTTATTATTTTGTTTACTAAAAAAAAAGTTAACTGGCTGCTTGAACATTTATGGTCTTTCATTGGGTTTTCAAAAAAAGGAATCATTCTGTGAGTGGTGTTCTTGTTATCTATTAATTTCTTGATCATGCTTTCATTTCAAATAAACAATAAACAAAGTTTTCCCCCCTTCCTATATCAATGTAATGTTGGCGTCCATCATGTTTGCCCTGCACGGTATGTTTCTGTCGTTGACAATAAAAATTTCTTCTAAATTGTTTGTTACTCATTTTATTTCCTATTAAACAGTTTTGTAGATGGTCCATTTAAATCTCCTCTCAACGCATTCCTTAAACAATGATTGGCCAACACACAAAATTATTGATGAAGATCCTCGAACGAAACTATTTCTTTTTCGAAAAGGAATTTGAGATAACAGTTTAAGCCAACATTACGATGATGTCTGTCCGGTCTGTCGGTCCGTTTCTTGGTGCGAGTGTAAGCTCATTTTTTTAATGGCTTACTTACTTACTTACTTAATGTGGCGCTACAGTCCGGTGTAGACTTGGCCTCAATCAACAGTCTCCCCCAGCCAGCTCGGTCCCTAGCTAGCTGTCTCCAGTTTTGCACTCCAAGTTGATTGAGGTCCTCTTCCACTTGTGTGCGCCACCTGAGTCGCGGTCTTTCTCTCCTTCTGTGTCCCTCGGGAATAGTTTCGAAGGCTTTCCGGGCCGGAGCATTGGTGTCCATGCGCCCTAAATGACCGAGCCATCTGAGTCTCTGGACCTTGACCCTTCTGGCTAGGTCCACGTCGTTGTACAACCCGTAAAGTTCGCTGTTGTATCTTCTTCTCCATTCTCCATCAATGCACACGGGGCCAAAGAACTTTCCTCTCAAAACAGCCTAAGGCACATTCATCCGATTTTGTCAAGGTCCATGCTTCCGCACCATACAGCAGGACAGGGATGATGAGGGTGTTGTACAGTTTAACCTGGAGGGTCATTCCGTATCTCGATATCGCCGAAACGATATCGTTTCGACGATCGACTCGCTTCACGTAACTTTGAAAATCACTATCGTCCAGACGATATCGTTTTTTCAGATCGACATTTGCTTTCCGTAACTCGATTATCGTCAAAACGATATCGTCAAAACTATGGAATTTGAACGATAGCTAATTAGGTATCGTCTAGAACAAAAATGTTAAGGGAAATAAATTTTTTGATTCAGAACACGGTTTAAATTTATGAAACATTTTATGTTATATCATTTATTTTATTAAAACAAAATGTTCTCGACTTTTAACAGACTTTTAAGTTTAGATTTTTGTCATGAAATGGACTTTATGAATTTTCTTTGGAGTGAAAAAGAGAAAAATGCAAATAGGAATAACTTATTTCAACTGTTGGTAATGAAATTACATATATTTTTTGTGTTTAAAAAAAATCTCCGAGGTAAACAAAAATTAAATGTGCAAAATGCCTAGTTCAAATTGTCATCTTTGATGGTAGTATTTTTATTAACGAGTACTGCAATCAGATGAAAAGAGAGAAGCGACATCTACATTATAAAGTTCTCTCTATATCTTTCTTGCAAATTCTTCATAGGGATGAAGTACACAAACACAAAACTTGAAGTGATAGTAATACACGTGCACTACAATGACATTTTGTATACAGTTTGAGAGTCTTTGTAGCTCTCAAAATGTAGATGCAAAAAAAAACGATGGACGAGACGATGACGATCAACTTACGTGAAGCAAATTTGAGACGATATCGTCGACGACAATCGTTTGGACGATAGTCGTTTTCAAAGTTACGGAATGACCCTCCTGAGTTGCTCGAGAGAGGGCTTTTCCACTCAATTTCTTTCTTAGCCCAAAGAAACAGCGATTAGCAAGAGTAATTCTTCGTCTTATCTCGGCGCTGGTGTTATTGCCTGGTTAATAGCGGAGCCTAGGTAGACAAACACCTCTACTATTGTATGCGTCTATTGTGACGTTCTGTCCGAGCCGTCGCGACGGTGTTGTGTGTCCTTTCTCGAAGACAGCATATACTTCGTTTTTCCCTCATTTACCGCTAAACCCATTTTTGCCGCTTCTGTCTCAATTCTCACAAAAGCGCCATTGACATGACGCTGTGTTCTTCCCATTATATCAATATCATCGGCGTACGCGAGAAGTTGAACAGACTTTTGGAAGATAGTGCCTCTGGTGTTGACGGTGGAGTTATGCACTATCTTCTCAAGAACAATGTTAAAGAAATCGCACGACAGCGCATCGCCTTATCTGAATCCATTTTTTACGTCGAAAGATTCCGTAAGCTCATTGCCAACCTTGATGGAGCAGCATGAGTTCTCCATCGTCATTTTGCACAAGCAAAAATGGATATTTGAAGGTTTGATCCCGTCTTGGCCAGTTCATCAGCGAAGCTACCTAACCTAACCCAACTAAAGCGGAAACATATGTAACTCCTTGATTCGCGGGCCTTTGAGACTGGAAAGCCGCGTTTGTGGTTTGAACGTTATATTGCATTTGCCACCAAACAAAATCATTTTTGAACTATCAGGACATAAGAATAAGAATCCTGTGAGAAAACAAATGCACCACCATTAAAGCTGGTTTATCGCAGTACAAAAAAGATCTCAAAAGATTCATCCAAACATATAATAGCGTTGCAATTTCTATTTTTTCGTATATTTGTTTTAATTGTTTTTGTCCCCAGTATCTACTGTTCCATTTCAGCGTTGATTAAATCCACTGTATAACAAACAAACCGTGATGAATTTTGACCCAAAATATGTTGATAAGGATTTTATTACATATTCAGACCTATTGTGAGTTTCGCCCGGAATATCATTCGCCCGGAATGTTTTCGTTCGCCCGGAATTCAAAAGAGCTATTGTGAGTTTCGCCCGAATAGAATTTCACTTTGAAAAAGGAGGACTGACAGTTCGAATAAAACAAACAATGATAGAATGCTTTCAGAATAACACCAGTTTTCAGGGAATGAAAATATCCCATTCATTGAACATTGAAATTACAGTACTACGCACATGAATGTGACGAACTGCAGACACATAGCAGCACTGGCGACTGAGACCATCGGCTGGGAGAGAGACAGATAGATACATAGGGGGAAAACACATAACAGAAACCTAAGCGGCTCAGAGGAGGAGATATGTAGATGTTATATTGTCTCATGTTATCGCACAGGTGGCCTCAGATAAGCTGGCGATTTTTGTAGAAAAAGAATGCTGTCGAAGCTGGGGTATCCCATTCATATTTCCCTTTCAAATTACTCAACATTTTTATATTTTTCTTCACTCCAAATGGCTACTTCATTCAAGAAATATTCTTTGTCAACTCATAACTTACATTTTTGTAAGGCTATTGATACGCAATTTCAAAAACAAAAAACTAAACATACAGGAAATGTTGGCTCAGTGTGTTATCACTGTATTGAAAACATTGACGTCAAGGTGTTGGGAGTTGAAAAATAAAACTGAAAATTATTGGTGTTGAAAGAATGAAATTCGTTAGGTATTTAGGTATTTTCGTTTAGGTATTTTAGTGCAGTGTTCAGATAATGGAAAGTATTGCACTCTTGAAAAATCAAACCGAGAATTTAATCAAGCGGCTTACGAAAGGATGTTTCGACCAAGTGATATCCGTAGATTTACTCGTCCGTCCGCTAGTTCGTACTGAGTGCACTAACATGACACAACCCACATTTTAAATAGATTTCGTAGCCGTTTTCTGTTACTTCATATTGCAGGATTCATTTTTAGTCTATACTATAACAATTGTTAATATTTCTTAACTCTAATCTTTTGGCCACCAAAAAAAAATTGAACATTTTAAGGTGAAATGTCGTTTAATTTCGCCCGGAATGATTGATGCCGATAAGGGGAATATTTCGAACATGGAATTTTTTCACCCGGAACTCACAATAAGGGAAGAAAAATAAGGAATGTTTTTCGGGCGGAATGCTGTTCGAGCGAAACTCACAATAGGGCTGACTGTTTTTTTTCTCTAATCATTAGGTTTTTCATCAAACCTTTTTCTTGTTTTTCTATTCGCCTCCTAAAAAAAAAGCCCTGAGTGACATTTAATTCCGCCTGTTGTGAGTGCTCGGGGAATTTTTCGAACACGTTTTTTTTCCGCCCGAAACTCACAATAGGGGAAATGAAAAAAGGGATTTTTTTCGGGCGGAATGCTGTTCACGTGAAACTCAAAATAAGGCTGATTTTATTTTGGATGCATATTTCTTCTTTGTTTTCTTTTTGTGTTTGTTTTCTGGTCTACAAACTTAATCTATACTAGCTATGCTTATAATAGACATCGTATTTTAAATAATTAAAAAAATTAAACATTTGTTGTGCGATAAAATTAATGGGGTACGTTGTTTTATTTAATTTTTTCAGAAGATCACATTCTCTGATTTAAATTAATATGAAGGAAAACATAAACTAGGTGAAATAAAAAAAGAAAATAAATTAAAAAAAAAAAACAATTTTTAAAACATTAATTGAAAGCACCACAACACGCCTTATGCTTTCATGTTAAAACAAAAGAAATTGGTTTCTTGGTTTCACTATGTAACATTTTTTGTCTATATTTTCGTTCTATGTTGTTTTTGTATTCTTATTTAGTTGATTTCGTTTTCATTTTTTACAAAATTGTGTCATGCAAGTTCCTTACATACAATTTCATGACCAAATTATTTCATTTCTAACATAACCGTAAGTTGTTTGTTTTGCTTCTTGTATGTTAAGATAAAAAAAAAACTAAACTAAAAACACATTCACATCTGTTTAGAACCAGCTTGCATGTTAGTTTGTAAGATATTTACACTTTTAATTTTAACAAAATCAATTTATTTCAGATTTTTATTGAAAGAAAAAATAAAATAGTTCAAAAAACATTATAAGTCTTCTAAGTTAGTCTAAAAAAGGAAAAAAAAACCACAAATTATAAAAAAGCATCAAAAGAAGGCAAAAAAGAAGAAAAAGATAAAAAAGGAAACAAAGAGTTCATAAAAGAAGAAAAATAAAAAAAATATATAACACTAAGGAAAACAAACTAAAAAAAAAAATATTTATAAAAATAAATACACAAAAAAATAAACAAAATCATTGTTTAACGAGCACTTATTATTTCAACTACTATAATGTTTTTTGAATGGGTCGAACAATTAAAAAAAATATTTTAATAAATAAGAAGAAAAAAAGAAAGAAATCGAAGATAAACAAAAAATGATTGAACAAAGACAAGTCAAACAAAAAATTTAAAAAATGAAGAAAAACAAAAGAGGAGACGAAAAAATAATAAAAAAAGAGTTAAAAAAAGAACAAAAAATCAACAACAAACGCAAAACAAGGAAATGAGAAAATCCCAAATAACCTATATAATGATTATATATATAAAACGATAGTAATAATAATGAAGATATAATAAAAAATATTACAAATAATTGTTTGTGTTTTTTTCTTGAGAACAGGATCAATAAAAGTACGGACGAGAATGTTTTTTTATGTGTGTTTTTTTTTTATTGATTTTTCTTTCAGAGCTTATGATGGGTCATTTAAGTAAAGATACTTTTTTCAATAGCCTTTTTTTGACAGATCATGCTGTCATGTTATTTTTGTTTAACCCTTAAACCCTACCCTGGGGTCCAGCGCCATTGCAAACAAAATTTTTTTGATTTTTTTAAAAAACTAAACCCACGCCAGTGCCACCCATGGAATTCTCATATTATAGTAGCAGACGTCTAAAAATCAGTCACTTATTCATTTTCGAGTGGTGCAGTTGGATATATTTGAGCTTCAGGGTCCCATATACCCCAAAGTAGTGATACTTAAAGTTTTTGAACAGTTTGAGACGAACAAAACGATGGCCATTGGCTATTTTTTATGGGATCTTAAATATTGTTGGTGTGAATTCGTATGTCCTCCTCAAAATGGCATGCAATAAAACTCAAAAAAGACGAAATTTCTTAAAAAAAACTTAGCCTTGTAACTCATAAAACCTCAAATGGAGGAGAGGTTTACTTTGCCAACTTTTACATCCAATCTCCAGGTCCTCATAGATATTAAAAAAAAAAACGACCTGTGGCTGAGTCAAAATCTTGAGTCACTACAAAAAAAAGATATGTCCTGTGTCCACGAGAAAGACCGCATGACCAAAATACGATGCAGCAGTTGCCGAAATCCACTTTGTGGCGAACATAGCCGCTCAGTCTGTCAAAATTGTCTTGATGTAAGTTTCTAAAACATTTTTCATAATTAAACATTCCACTCTTTTATGTTAATAAATAAAACTTTTGATTAAATTATTTTTTTTTTTTTTAAATTAAATTGGGGCAAAAACTTGTTGGGGTCCCTAAGACCTCAGGGTAGCAATAGTGTTTCTTCGCGACATTTCTGCGGTAAAATGTCGCAAAAGTTTCTGCTATATCGCAGCGATGTCGTGGCGACAAAAAATCGCATTTGTGTCTTGTAGTACAGTAGTACATTGTTTTCTATTGTGCAGTGCATACATGCGATTTTTACCGCGAGTTTTGATCAAATTGAAAGGGAAAATATGGATGATTTTGATACTGGTTTCTTTTTATTTGATTTTAATTTTGATTTTTGGTGAAACTTTGATTGCCAAATCATCAAAAGATCTTATGTGGCTTTTCTTACAACCCAAGAATTGATCCATGACGTAAAAGTGGCAATTTTTTTTCTCTTAAACGCATTTCTTTCACTTGAATCTCTTTTTGGAGACGGATTTACACATATGTACTTGTACACGGATCTTACACATATACTACGTGTTTGACGTTTTTGAGTTTTCTGTTGTTGTGATTATCATGTACAAAACGATTTAACAGCTGACCAGACAACAAAGACATGCAAAAAAGGGATTGATTTGTTTTTGCACATTTCTTACGTGCCAAAAAACATTGAATTTTAGAAGCAATTCTTCTTGGTTGTAAGAAAAGCCACATTACACTCATTCGAAATCTCTATATATATAAAAATGAATAGCTGTTCGTTAGTCTCGCTTAAACTCGGCAACGGCTCAACCGATTTGGCTAATTGTGGTCTTGAAATAATGGTAGTAGTTCAGGGGCCCTACTCTGTAATGCGTTTCGAAAGCAAATATTTTCGAAAACGAATATTTTGTACTCCCTATTTCTAATGTGGATAAGAAATCTAGTACTTACGGATTGACAAATCCGCATTCGGATTTTTCGTACCTGGCAATGCGTTTTCGAATGTCATTAGCGTTCGAAAACGGAAATTTTCTTTCTACACCAAGAGAGGTAACGGATTGCAATTCGAAGGTCGTTTTTAAAGGACACAAAAGGAAAATAATTGTGTTTAGTTGTGTGAAATAGGTAAAATGTAAGTCAGGAAATAATAATTTTATTCAAAAAGCAAATAAATTTCATAACAGGGAATCATCAGCCAAAAATGTGCTTATCCCGATTTTGCCAAGGGACGTTTGAACTAGAGCTCTTGATACCCGGGTACCCGATCCATGGACCGGGTACCCGGGTCCCCGATGATTTCGGGAATTACCCGGGTACCCGAGTACCCGGGTATTTTCATGGTTCGGGTACCCGGGTATTTGAAACATAACGATCGTGTATCCGAGTACCCGGGTACCCGGGTACTCGGTACGCTTACGCGATGAAGCTAAAGTTGTTTGAACAAATGGATGCGTTTATGAAGGAAGTTTTTAAGTTAATAAAAATAATGACGGTGGTTCATTAATATTGTCTATTTCAATTGCAAGGAACTGTAAGTTGGAGGTGGATTATTAATATTATGAATATGTTGTTTATTATTGTCATTATAGATTAGATACTCTTAAGATGGATTTCGCTAGCCCTTATAGCAGTACATAGTTTTTTGTGCTGTTTTTTTTTTTTTTTTGTAATTCATTAAAAAATGTCATTGGTTATGATTTTATTAGGGGTTGCAGGATTTTTAATTTGGGGTTTTGCATGTCATAAAAATTTATTAATGTTTGGGTTTCTCTACATGACCCACTCGTAGACACCAGAGCATTTTTAACAATTACGATGAATGGTAACGCACAATGTAGGTAAATTGAGAAAAAAAATAACACAAAACTGATCGCAAACTCCACTCATAGATTATACCAGGACAGTGATTAGCCAACATAATAAAATCATCCCTTTCAACTATCATTATCCAAAAACAACTTGCATTTCTTTTTCGTACCATCTTGCAACAACAATAAATCAACAAACACTTGCCAACAGCTTTCTTTCTTCTTTATTTACGACTACCTACGACTACGACGACGACGACGACGCACAAAATCGGTTTTATATCTTTTCAACCCCTAATAAAATCATAACCAATGACATTTTTTAATGAATTACAAAAAAAAAAAAACAGCACAAAAAACTATGTACTGCTATAAGGACTAGCGAAATCCATCCTAAGAGTATCTAATCTATAATGACAATAATAAACAACATATTCATAATATTAATAATCCACCTCCAACTTACAGTTCCTTGCAATTGAAATAGACAATATTACTGAACCAACGTCATTATTTTTATTAACTTAAAAACTTCCTTCATAAACGCATCCATTTGTTCAAACAACTTTAGCTTCATCGCGTAAGCGTACCGAGTACCCGGGTACCCGGGTACTCGGATACACGATCGTTATGTTTCAAATACCCGGGTACCCGAACCATGCAAATACCCGGGTATCCGGGTACCCGGGTAATATTGAATACTTCGGGTTCCCGGGTACCCGGATACCCGGGTATTATTTCGAGTACCCGGTCAGAGTTAGGCTAGGCGCGCACATGCAACTTTTTTGAAACCAAATAGTTCGATCGTTAGTTGCCCAAACATCGCGCACATAAGCAACTCCAAAGTAATCAACGAAATAAACCAATACACAGAAAACTTTTATTGACTTTTTCTATCTCATATACACGAAACAAAATAGTTTCAAATTTGTCCTACTCTTTTGCTTATGAAAGAAAAGCGGAGATATATTGTTGGAATACAAAATATATTTTTGGTTTTTGAAAGAGATTTCATAAGTCAATACAATTTTCTGAATATGGATTTTTACGAATTGGCACTGATATGCGCCTTTGAATTAAAAAGACGGAATAAACCTGTAAACAAAAGGCAATATTGGGTTCACCCGTTGAACTCACAACGCCTTGTGAAAGGGCAATTTCAAAAAACTTATCTAGACCTCCGATCCCACCCAAGCAAGTTCTTCAATTACTTCCGCATGAGCAACAGAAGTTTTGATGAACTTCTGTTTTTGATACGGCCTTTAATAACTTTCAAAAATACCAGGTGGAGGAAAGCAATATCTCCAGAAGAAAGACTGGCGGTTACACTGAGGTAAACAAATAAAGATTATGTTTTAATTTAAAAAAATTTATTAATGCAATAAATTAACAAAATGTAATTCAGAACTGATCCAACTAATTTGATTCAAAGTCTGAATCGTTCCTTTTATACGGATGATGTCGTTTGTTTTGACCTTTTCGTTTTAGAACGCGCAAAAATTCAATTTTAACATCGAATTTTCGCCGTCTTTAAGTTTTTTAAATGATGGTAACAAAGAGAGTAAAAATGTTTTATCTTCGTCTACATTTTCCTCCTTTTTTTCTTTTAAAATCGCCAACAAATCTTGTTCATATGTGGATTTCTTTTTTTTGGATCCAGTCGATTGGATCTGTGTGGTAACTTCTGTACTTTGTGGTTCTGTAAGCAACATCTCCAAATTTTCATCAAATTCAATTTCACAATTGCTGACGGTTGGGCGGTCTTCCATCGTCGGCAAAAGAAACGACAATTGCTCAAAGTACACATATTTGCCCCGCTTAGTAGCTGCTTGGCCTGATTTAACATTTTTTTGTTTGTTGATCTTCCGACGAAAACATGTCTTCAAATTTTTCCACTTATTTTGAAGTTCTTTGACTAAAAATATAACAGAAAACATTGTATTTTTGAATAATTTGACATTGACTTCTTCTCCAAAAATAAACGATTTGGTTTTGTTAAGACCAGACACTTTCTTAGTTTGTATTTCCTTAATTAAATATATTATTTTCTATAGGTACCTTGCAACAGGAAACAGTTTCCGGTCTCTTCATTACGAATTTCTCATAGGTGAAACAACCCTACGAGAAATTATTAAGGATACATGCGACAAAATATGGATATGCCTAAAAGAAAATTACATGCCGGAACAAACAGAAGAAACTTGGAAACAAGTTTCTGAAATTTTTTTAACAACTACGAATTTCCCCAATTGTGTAGGAGCAATTGACGGCAAACATATAGGGGTCCGAAAGCCATCTAAATCCGGATCGAAGTATATGAATTACAAGAATTATTTTTCATTGGTTCTTATGGCAGTTACAGACGCGGATTACTGTTTCCTATCCGTTGACATTGGATCCCAGGGGAGTGCAAGTGACTCCCATGTTTTTCAGCGATCAAACTTTGGGAAAAAGCTAAACAATGGTCAACTGAATCTGCCACCAGATAAATTTCTCCTAAATGACAAAGGGGGGAAATGCATGCCATTTGTGTTTGTAGCCGATGAAGCTTTTGCCTTATCAGACCACATACAGCGTCCATTTGGACGAAGAAATTTGTCCACGGAAAAAAATATATATAATTATCGTCTTACTAGAGCCCGAAGAATGGTGGAATGCTCCTTTGGAATCTTAAGTAATAAATGGAGGATACTACATAGACCACTTGACGTGCATCTCTCATTTTGCGATGATATTATTAAAGCCTGTTGCATCCTTCACAATTTTGTTCGCAAAAGAGATGGGATAAGGTATGAAGACACTTTGTATGAGTGTTCGTTGACAAAACCTAATATAACAAATGTACGTGGATCTCATGATGGTTCAACAGCAAGGGATTATTTTGTAAAATATTTTAATTCTCCTCAAGGTTCAGTGCCATGGCAATATGAAAAAATATAAATCTCTATATATATAAAAATGGAAGTGTGTTTGTTTGTTTGTTTGTTTGTTTGTTTGTTTGTTTGTTTGTTTGTATGTCTCTTATAAACTCCGAAATGGCCCAAAAGATATTTGTGAAATCATTCGCGTTTTATAAATGCGTGCACCGCAGGCAACGGGGCGTATACTTACCATTTTGTTTTGTTTTTTTATATCGCTTATTTGTTTAAAGACGGATCCATACATACGAATTAACAAAAAAACAATGCAAACGATAGAGGAAGAGGGTTATCGATTATCGATTGAGGCAGTACGAAGTCTGCAGGGTCAGCTAGTTTGATATAAAATCAAAATGCTATGACCTAAGAAAGAAATTATTTTTGTATTCGACTTTTTACTTAAAAATAAACGTAGCTCAAGCTCCTGTATGAAGTGTATTAATCATTAAGACCATTCAATAAATATACCAACGAAGATTCAACCAAGAACTGTACGAGCTGTACAGCGACACTGACCTAGCTCCTAGCCAGAAAAGTTAAGGTCCAACGACTTAGATAGTTGGGTCATTTTGAGCGTATGGAAAAAAATGCTCCGGCTCGAAGAGTCTTCGAATGCAACCCGGAAGGACGTCGGAGAAGAGGAAGACCGCGACTCAGGTGGAGCACACAGGTGGTGGAGGACCTGAAACTGGAGACAGTTAGCTAGTGACCGAGCTGGCTGGAGATGTTTGTTGGGCGAGGCCTTGGTCCGACCTGGACTATAACGCCACCATAAGAAGAATAAGGTCAGTATTCTTCGAATGGTAAAAAAGGTTCTCAAAAAGGGTAACGACCCAGCAGTCATGTCTTAACCCTCCCATATTTTCATATAATTGTGCTCACCTTTTTCATTTTTTTCCATTGGTGACATGTTGCGCCAAGTAGGAACCATCTTTTCAGAAATTTCTTCCCACAGGCCGGAAACAAAATTTCTGTCTGCGTGCTCCGCCATTGAAGCATCATAAATGGCTTGACGACTTTGAACATTATTTATAAAATTTTCGGTCCAACTAGCATCCTCTTGGAAATCTGAAAATATAATACATATTTAGTTACCTTTAGACATAATTAATTTCAATATTCAATTATATAAAAAGGCTTACCTTGTGAGTACATATCCATTTTCTAAAGATAATTTTCGTTGAATTAGTCCGTCTTCAAGCTTTAACTGTGAAACAAATATTCAAAATGAATGCAAAAGCAAAAACAACAAATGTATGATTTTGAAATCTACTTCCCCCACGACTGCGATTTTTCCTTTTTTTGGGTTTCCTTTCGGTTGCCAAAACGCTTTTAAAGTCGATGAAAAGATGGTGGGTTTCGACTTGAAATTCGTTGGTCTTTTCCAGTATCTGCCTCAGTGTGAATATTTGGTCTATCGTTGTTCTGCCTGGCCTGAAGCCACACTGGTACGTGCCGATTATTGTGTTGCAGAAAGGTTTAAGACGCTCACACAGTTGGATAGGATTTTGTATGCAACATTAAGCAGGGATATGCCACGGTATCCATTGCATTTCTTGAAAGACTTCTACTATTTGTTGACGATTCATTTATTATTATCGCGTCTTGATTGACGCTGTTGCATGAAAGATGCCGCGACCCCAAATCCGATGTGCGGTGGCCACAGTTAAGGTATCTAGCTGCAGATCGAGAAGGATGAAGACGTTTTGTTGATGCCCTATGCCCCGAGCGGGGTTACAGGACCTGATGATGATGATGATGATGCCACGGTAGTTTTTGCATAGCATCGGATCGCCTTTTTTGTAGATGGGGCATATGGAGCTTATCGACCAGTCAGTGGGCATGCATGCGATCTCCAGACGGTCGAACCAACAACCGAATCGACCATGTGCTGATCGGCGCAAGGCACGCATCCAACATCCTGAACGTGCGCACTTTCCGAGGAGCCAATGTCGACTCTGACCACAGCCCAAAGAAAGAAGTTCAACATCGATTGCCTTAGCACATTGGAGAATGCCAGAGACTACAGAAGCCGCCTGAGCGAGCAACTCTCCGCCGCCGTCCTCCCAAAAACCACACACGTCAACACACTGTGGAACCAATATCGCGAAGTAATAAAAAATGTAGCCGAGACCACCATAGGTTACCAGCCACCGCCCGAAAAAGAACCCGTGGTATGATGATGATTGCGTAATATTGAAAAGAGAGACGGAAAATGCGCGTTTGCAGATGCTGCAACGGAAAACACGAGCAGCAAGAAAAGATGACCAAAAGAGAAATGAGAAAAAGACCCTGCGAAGGAAGAAAAGAGCATCCGCAGTTTCTCAGCTCAAAGATCTTGAAGAGTCTAGGGCCAAGAACAACACCCGGCGTTTCTTTAAAAGGTCGAAGCAATTAGATTTTGGTTTCAGAACCGGGACACAAACTCTTCGAAACAGCGAAGGAAACCTAGTCACCGAAGCACAGGGAATTGTAGATGTTTTCAAGCAGCACTTCCAGCAGCTACTGATTGCGCAAAATGTCGAGCAAGATAATGACGAAAGAGAAGCAAGACCATTCACTGAAGACCCAGTCCCAGCCCCCAGCAGAGAAGAGGTAGAAAGAGCCATCCAAAAGCTAAAAAATAACAAGTCCGCCGGGTCGGATGGCATACCCGCTCAACTCTTTAAACATGGAGGAGTTCTGATGAACCGCATGCACCAGGTCATCACCAAAGTGTGGGAGGAAGAATGCATTATTATTATCTATTATTATTTATTTATTCCTTTTAACTTAATAAATAATCGGATTAGAATCTCGTAGTTTACGTGAATACTTTAGGCCAACTGAATCACTTATTTCATCAATCACCTGTTTAGAGATACAAACTATTTACCTCCGCCTTTCAGTAAACAAATACATTTGACGTTTAAAAAGTATCAAATTGAATTATGAAAACAAACTCATGAGTAGGATATATTATTCTAAAGTATCCTACTAACCCCGTCACACTTTAAAGAATCATTCAACTGAAATCCACTAATACATGCATACCAAAGAAACTATTTAGTTGAATGTGGGCGCAGTTACGTGTATCATAGTAGGATACAGACATTTTTTATGGGTTTTAGCAACTAATAAATTTTCGCAATCAATGTATGAAAGAGAAAACTAGTGAAATTGAGATGTTAGGTGGTTCTCTTCTCTCAGAATTTTTTGTGAAAGAAAAACATTGACTAATTTTTTTTCTCTCTTGCACTTAAAGAAAATTATTCAACGATTTAGTTGAATGTCCGCGCAGTTACCTATAATTCCTTGTGACACAAACTAAGGAATTGGTTTGAGGCGATGATGTAGTTTGTGTCAAAACACAAACTAAAAAGTTGCTCGAATGAGCGACAGAATGGTTTCTGTATGTGCGCGGACTCTCATATAAGTCTATAGTGCTCAGTTTAGAAACCGAACAGTTTCGAAACTAAAAGTTGCATGTGCGCGCCTAGCCTTAAGAGCACTAGTTTGAACGCCTCGGATGCGAGAAACACTTCCAACAATTTGGGACAGGCTATCGCCATCTTTTAATGCAGAAGGACCACCAATTAGAGACGGTGTTCTTCTCTATTTTCTTCATCCATTCATACGGCAACCGAGGCCATTTTATTAAGTTTTTATTGGGTTATGTATTTTTTCTTTACAAATTAATTTGAACATTCTCGCCTTGTTTGTGTTTTGTTTTGTGTTGATTTTTTTTTTTTTTTGACAGATCTAATAAGAAATACTTCGAGACTCAGCAAATTTCATTTCATTTCATTTCATTTTATTGAGTCTTTCTTTTACTATTTACAGATATATTTTTCTTTTTCTTACTCTAGTGGTAGATAGAGGACTATCACGTATGGCCCTCTTGTTTCATCGATCTATGATTCTTATTTTTACAATTTCATTTACAAAAGCTCTTGCTCATGTAGCTATTTCACGTTTTACTTTGACGTTTTAGTCTTTTTCTTATTCTAACCTTAAAACTAACCTATACTAGAAAATAGATAACTATACAATCAGGTAACTCTTAGCTGAAATAAATCGAAATGTGTTCATGACTTCATGTTAAATTTTGTTTTTAAGTGGTATATACATTTTTGTCTTTTATTTGAGTTTCTTAAAGTTGAGAATGTTTTCCTTTTGTGTTTGTTTTCAGTTTCTTTTTTATACATTAAAAGATTTTATTTGTTTATCTATGACAGCTTATTCAAAAGATAAATTGATAAAGGGAATTATAAAATTCATTTTGTTTTGGTTCGTCTTTAAGTACCTATACAATGTTATATTTTTGTTGATTTTGTTAGCTTGTTCAAAGATAAATTTAAGCAAGGTTACAATGTTTTGTCATAATCTCTATGAGGAGAATTATTGTTACATTGAAAGTTGAGTTTTAATCTAATATAATATAATTCATTTTTGTGGTTCGTCAAACTCTTTAAGCAATAATAATGGATATATATATATATATGTATATATATATTTTTTAATACAGAAGAAATATTTGTTTTTGTTCCAGATTAAGTCTTATGCACAGCAACCTGGCGATCTCCTGATGGTCGAACCACCAACCAAATCGACCATGTGCTAATCGGCGCAAGGCACGCATCCAACATCCTGAACGTGCGCACTTTCCGAGGAGCAAATGTCGACTCTGACCACTTTCTGGTAGTGGCTAAGTTTAGAGCTCGAATATCAAACGACAAAAAAACACGTGCAGCCCAAAGAAAGAAGTTCAACATCGGTTGCCTTAGCACATCAGAGAATGCCAGAGACTACAGCGAGCGCCTGAGCGAGCGACTCTCCGCCGTCCTCCCAAATACTACAGACGTCAACACACTGTGGAACCAATATCGAGAAGTAATAAAAAATGTAGCCGAGACCACCATAGGTTACCAGCCACCCCCGAAAAAGAACCCGTGGTATGATGATGAGTGCGTGATATTGAAAAGAGAGACGGAAAATGCACGCCTGCAGATGCTGCAACGGAAAACAAGAGCAGCAAGGGAAGAGTACCGCACGAAAAGGAGAAATGAGAAAAAGACCCTGCGAAGAAAGAAAAGAGCATCCGCAGTTTCTCAGCTCAAAGATCTAGAAGAGTCTCGGGCCAAGAACAACACCCGGCGTTTCTTTAAAAGGTCGAAGCAATTAGCTTCTGGTTTCAGAACCGGGACACAAGCTCTTCGAAACAGTGAAGGAAACCTAGTCACCGAAGCACAGGGAATTGTAGATGTTTTCAAGCAGCATTTCCAGCAGCTGCTGAATGCGCAAAATGTCGAGCAAGATAATGACGAAAGAGAAGCAAGACCAGTCAATGAAGACCCAGTCCCAGCCCCCAGCAGAGAAGAGGTAGAAAGAGCCATCCAAAAGCTAAAAAATAACAAGGCCGCAGGGTCGGATGGCATACCCGCGGAACTCTTTAAACATGGAGGAGATGTTTTGATGAACCGCATGCACCAGGTCATCACCAAAGTGTGGGAGGAAGAATGCATGCCCACTGACTGGTCGATAAGCTGCGTATGCCCCATCTACAAAAAAGGCGATCCGATGTCATGCAAAAACTACCGTGGCATATCCCTGCTTAATGTTGCATACATAATCCTATCCAACGTACTGTGTGAACGTCTCAAACCTTTCTGCAACACAATAATCGGCACGTACCAGTGTGGCTTCAGGCCAGGCAGAACAACGATAGACCAAATATTCGCACTGAGGCAGGTCCTGGAAAAGACCAACGAATTTCAAGCCGAAACCCACCATCTTTTAATCGACTTTAAAGCTGCTTATGATAGCATCCACCGCCAAGAGCTTATGATGGCGATGTCTGAATTCGGGATCCCGAACAAACTGATCCAGCTGTGTCGCATGACGCTAAACAATACGCAGTGCAGTGTGCAAATGGGTAACAGCTCATCCGAGTTATTCCAAACTTGCGCAGGGTTTAGACAAGGAGATGCGTTGTCATGTGATTTCTTCAACATAGTCCTGGAGCAGATAGTGCGCAAGGCAGGTGTGAGCACGGAGGGCACTATCTTCAACAAATCCACCCAGCTCCTAGGCTATGCGGACGACATAGACATCATCGGTCGATCCAAGAGAGCTGTGCTTGAGGCCTTCACAGCGATTGAAGAACAGGCGAAACTAGTTGGTCTTGAAGTGAATGAGGACAAAACAAAGTACATGTTATCAACAAACAAAGCAACATCTGTCCACCGCCTAGGACAAAACGTCACTGTTGGTAGCAGCAATTTCGAGGTAGTTAAGGAGTTCACCTACCTTGGAACAAACATCAATCCCACGAACGACACCTTAGTGGAGATCCGAAGAAGAATCACCCTAGCGAACCGCTGCTGCTTCGGTTTGGCCAAACAACTGGGTTCAAAACTCCTCACTCGAAAGACAAAGTGTCTGCTATACAAAACTTTGATTTTACCAGTCCTACTCTACGGCGCCGAGTGCTGGACGATAAGTAAAAAAGGGGAATTGATACTGGGCACGTTCGAAAGAAAAATTCTTCGACGGATTTTTGGTCCCGTATGCGACGATGGCGAATGGAGAAGAAGATACAACCGAGAACTGTATGAGCTGTACCAAGATGTGGATGTAGTCCAGAAGGCCAAGAAAAGACGACTACATTGGCTCGGCCACATCGAGCGAATGGACGACAACGCTCCAGCCAAGAAAGTCTTCTCATCCCAGCCCCCAGGTTCAAGACGACAAGGAAGACCGAACCTACGGTACAAGGACCAAGTGACTGCGGATGCCAGAGCGCTTGGTCTCGGTGACTGGAGAGTGCATGCGAGGGATCGTTCACGATGGAAGACTGCAGTATCTAGGCTGTGACCCTTCATGGATCGTGAGCCGGTAAAGTAAGTAAGTAAGTCTTATGCACTACATCTCAATCAGCAGCAAGAGAAGGGAAATAGGTGTACGTTGTAAACAGCGAGACCAAATCCATCCACCCGGCTAACCAAGACGCAGCGCATTAGACTTGTATCAGATATGTATTAATCATGTTAGCCACGATTCTGTCCAATGACAGATCGTTGGTAGAACGATGGCAGGGCATACTCCAGGTTATTATCCAGTAATACTAATTCAATTCCTATGGGCACTCAGCAAATCTAATAAGAAATACTTCGAGACTCCGCAAATCTATTCTATAAATAGAAATAGTACTAGATGATTTTTTTATTCGAACATTTTACAGAGTACGAATTCATAAACGAATCGAATATCAGATTCGAATCGGATTGGCTTTCGAAACGCATTACAGAGTAGGGCCCCAGGTAAGGTGTAAACGGTTAGAAATTTTCAAAAAAAGCACAAACACACGTTATAAGCAAAATTCCTTTTCCCATACTTTGCAAAGAAAAAATCATTTTCCCATACTTTGTATGGAATTGAAAATTGAATTTGAAGAAATAACCAGCTTAACCGTCTCCAAAATACGTCACATAAAGCATATGCAGGTACATATTTATTAACTTCGGTTAACTTCCTTTGTTATTTTTGTTGTTTTTCTTCTGTGATAGTTGACGAGGAGAAGACGACCTGATGTAGGCCGTCGCAATTAATCAAATGGGCGAAGAACTAGCTCACGGGTCAACCGCACTGATGACCAAAGAGAGACTGACCAACAAAACAGTCGTATTGCTATGTCACAGTTGCGTTCTGTAGTAAGTAGCAATGCAGTAGATAGGCTTAGAATGCAACGTCAATCTCAACAACAGCGAGCACGACATAATGTAATTGAGCGATTCCGCAGACGCAGTGCTGCTGTGATTCGGGAACGAGCTGCATTCCATTATCCAGCATTAGATTATTGTGCCGACAAATCGGTAAAAATGGGAGAAATGACAGTAATTTGTTCATATTGCCAGGCATTGAAATACTGTGGTGAATCTACTGGATTATGTTGTGCTGGAGGCAAATTAAAATTGCCACAGTTGGTCCCACCGCGTCCCTTACGCGTGTTCGCGTGT
Source organism: Sphaerophoria taeniata (assembly GCA_943590905.1). Lineage (NCBI taxonomy): Eukaryota > Metazoa > Arthropoda > Insecta > Diptera > Syrphidae > Sphaerophoria > Sphaerophoria taeniata. The sequence continues at coordinate 45,169,062 of OX016540.1, read as the reverse complement.
GGGAAAGCCGTCATCGTTGCTTATATACGCACCACATAACAAAAAAAAATATAGTGTATCAGAAAGCTTTAAATTGATTAACGGATTAATAATATGTAAGATGTAACTAATCGAAAATAATAATAATAAAACTTCATTCGTAGCGAGCATTTTTTTATTAATTACGGATTACTTTTGTTTGTTTTAAGTTTATTTCTGCCGGGTCATCTAGTTAGTTATAAAAATGTTCAGGATTTTGGCTCATATTTTGAAACGATGAATAAAATACTTTTTTTTTTTTTTTGAAATTCATTTTTTTATTCATTGAAACTTAACTCTACTTACATGCTAGACAAAATGGGAAACTAGCCTAATTATTACTACTTATATATAACTTACTGGCCCTAATCGGGCGCTCTAAGAAATTCATGATTCTTAAAATTAATGCCTTTCGGCCTACGAACTAAGTTTGTTTTATTTTTTTTTTCAATTTATGTTTTTTTTTTTTTTTAAGAAAAGTTTAAAAACTAAAGGCGTTATCTTGTTTCGGGTTTTTTCTTACAAACTAATGTCCTTAAAATAAAACTTAAAATTACCTAATCTACCTACAAACTACTTAAAACTAGAACAACCACAGCGGCAAAACAACTATGTCCATTTATAACCTCTCCTCATGGAGTTTGTAATAGTCATTTTTTTCATATTTTCAGTATCTTGTTTTTTTGTTCTTTATAAAATTATTTGTTCTTCTTTTTTTTGTCTTTTTTTTCGTGTTTTTTCTTTGTTTTTGTTTTTTATGTATTTTATAAAATGCCACCATACCACCTACTCTACTTAAACCTAAAACCTAAGACTAAAACAAGTATGTAAGCCGGCCAAGGCAAAAATACCCCACCCCGGATTACCCATTGTCAGATGCAGTTTGAAGCCACCAAAACTGGTTCTCCTGCTTCACCCTATCAAAACGGTCCTTTTCGGACACAGCCCTACTGAACCGAAGCAGCTCCGTTCCATCACGAGCGAGGATGCCTCGTTCATACAGGAGCCGCCGGTCTACGGTTCTTCGCCTGACGTGGTAGATAAGCGGTACTGCCAATCTATCTTGTATCATGCCGCACTGGTCTAGATAGAGGAATGCCTCTGGTGGGATGAAGCCGCTCAAGCGTGCATTGTCGAAGTAATTGTCGTTCGGATAGAACGGCCCGAAAATCAAATTGTTGGTCGAAGTCATAGCTCTCGCAATGTGGCCCCGAACAAGTTTTATCACGAAATTGTCAATTCTATTGATTCGAGCCCCGTTGTATAGAACCTCGTTTGAATAATAATGCAGATAAAAAGATTCCGGTGTCCGATACCAACCGAGACAGCGCCGAAGACACTGCCTCTCGAACACCCGAAACTTCTCCATTTGAGAAGGGGCAATGTTGAACCACACAGGACAGCCATAAACGATCATCGGCCGTATGAGGGCCATGTAGCAAATTACCTTCACTCTGGGGTCAAGCCGACTGCTGTAAAACAGCCGTTTCGTCAGAGCGAAGGCTCCTCTGGCCTTAGTCAGAGCAGCATCTATATGTCTGTCGAAATACAGATACTGGTCCAACCAGATACCGAGGTACTTCACTACACTTTTGCTCGTCAATGCCTGTCCGTGAGGATCAACAATGACCATCTTGCGCCAATTCTTACACGTATCTCGCGAGGCTTTAGCCAACGGAGTCCGGAACAAAATTGTCTCCGACTTTTGGACATTTATTTTCAGTTTCCAATCGTCGCAGTATCGCTGAATCTTCTCGAAGTCCCGCTGCAAGAGAATTCTAATAACTTCAACCTTTCGAGCCGTTCTGTACGCAATCAGGTCGTCGGCATACGCAATTGCGTTAGTTAAGCTACCTATCAGATCGCTGGTGTAAATGCTGAAGAGGCGAGTTCACCGCTCCCTGTTGAAGACCGTTTTTAATTTCAAAGGTGGTGGTAGAAGTTACATTGCCACTTTTGACAACAAACTTTCTACCGTTGAGCATATCATGAAGCATATACAATAATGGTTTACTGATGCCTAGTCTGGTGAGATTTAGGTACAAACCTTCTAACCATACGGTGTCGAAGGCCTTCTCTAAATCAACCAGAACAGCACCCGTGCATTGTTTCTTGGACTTGTTCCATTGGATATCAGAAACGAGCTTAGACGTGGCATGAATGGTGTCATGTCCCGCCTTGAACCCGAACTGGTTATCCGGAATTATTTTGTTGTCCGCAGCCCACTCAGCCAGAGCCCTATTGATTACCTTTTCGAATACCTTGCTGATGCTTGGAAGAAGACTTATCGACCGGAGATTCGAAGGATTGGAGTTGTCCTTTCCCTTTTTCGGAAGAGGATGAACCACAGCTGTCTTCCAACGCACTGGATAATATGCATTATTCAGCGCGTTGTTGAACAGAGTGGTGTAGATGTCTATTGCCTCAATCGGTAAGTGTCTTAGTACAATGTTGGATATACCGTCGACACCTGCTGACTTCTTATTCTTTATTGAATCGAAGATGAGCTGGAGTTCTACCTTCGTGATGAGCAAGGGACTTGGGCCCGTTCGCTCGGCGATTATAGCGTTTGCTAGGAAGTCGTCATCAAACCGGGTAAAACCACGGTTCTCGGATCGCCAATGCGAAATATCATTCCTCAGGTAGAAGTGATGAAGTAAGGCTCTGTTCTCCAGGTCGTGGTTCGGGCGAGTGCAAGCATTCACCTTATACACTTGCTGGAAAGTAGCACCAACTGTCTCCACTTTCTCCTGCGGATCTTCAATCACAAAGAAGTCATCGTCCAAGACGGCTTCTTCCGGATCAATTTGCGCTGTCAGAAGTACGTCTCTGTTCTCTACTGTTCTCTGGAGCTTAAGACACGGAAGGTCGTTCTGGTTCTTGGACCTAAATATTTTATTAATCTTAGGGAACATACTCGGCGCGCTAGAATTAACGGCCCGAATTTTCTTGTCCCAATACAAGTTAATAGATAACCTGTAGTTTTCCTTGATCAGGGTGTTGACGTTTTTAATAGACGACTTCAGTGTCCTAATCTCCAGGTCGTTCGGGTCTGTAAATCGTCTGTACAAGTTTTTCAGTCTTGTCAGTAGTCCGCTTTTCTGTCTGTGTAGTGCGTCTATAGTTGCGTTACTGTAGACGTTATTTTGGTCACGTTCCTTGTACTTCGGTATTGTCCGTTCCATTGTTCGTTTTATTATGTTGTCCATCTGTTCAAGGTGTTGGTCAATTTCCGTATTTGTCAAGTTTCTGTTGTTTGGTGGGGCTATGTCACTCGAACGAAGTTCTCTTGCAAGGACTTGGGTGAAACGTGGCCATCGCATCTTACTGTAATTGTAAGAATGCGTTGGAACGAATTCATCCAATTCCACAAGCTCGTTCGGAATCTGAATTACAGCAGCGAGCCCGCAGTGGTCACTGTCGTACTCGACTGTCTGTAAGCAGTTTCGAGGGTGATTACCCACTTTGTCCGTTATTGTCAGTCTGGTATCGTACAGCAAAAGGTCCAGGAAGGAACCGCTCCTTGGGAAGGATGGCCTTTCAGTAGCCAGCAGGTCGACACCATATTCAACACTGTGAAGATTCATCAAATTAAAAAGATGATTACCTCTTGGATTATTTGTTTGATTTCCCCAATCTTCATGTTTCGCGTTCAAATCTCCGGCCATAATGAAGTAGTTTTCTTCCAAGCTCAGTTTTAGTACTCTGAAAAGAATCTCGAGCTCTGAAATAAAGGTAGTAGGCTGCGGAGCTTCAGCCGCATAAGCCGCAATCATATACATCCGCTTCCCTTGAGTGAGAGAGATGCATACGACGCAAACTTCTAGCGTCTTGAGCTTTCGCAAATCATTATTGTATATGACTTCATAATTAATGCCCTTTCGTATGAAGATGGCAACACCGCCTCCTTGCGTAGAGTCGGGTCGATCCCTTCTTACGATATTGTAATTGTTGTTAGTCAGTTTATGTTTCTGGTTTAGCTTGGTTTCGCTAGCCATAAACACATCAGGACTGTGGTCTTTTAACAGCTGGAACAAATTGGCTCTACGTTCGATCCTAATCAATGAATTCACATTCAAACCTAGGATCCTAAGGCGCGTCTTCGGCAGCGCGCCCTTAACCCTGAATTTGCGCTGGGCCAGCCATCATAGAGTAGAGTTTATCTACTCTTCCGGCTTGCTCCACGATCTGACTTTGCAGTCCTGCCAACTGGCCTTGAATGCTCAGCAACAAGGACAGAATGTCTGTCTGCTCCTCCGGCGCCTTAGGCACTTGGGCCTGTGGGGCGACCGGTGGTGGAGCCTGTCTCGCTTTACCCATTCCTTTCGCAGATCTTGCGTAAGAAACACCGGGTCTCACGAGTGAATTTGTTGTCGGAGCTTGTCGTACGGGTCGACTTTCTGCGGCTTTTTGGCTGGCCTGTTTGTCCCGTATCTCTTGGACCTTAGGACAGCCCCGATAATTTGCAGGGTGCCCCTCGTTCCCGCATATAACACACTTGAGCTGGGTCATGTCTTCGACCCGCTCAGTCCCTAGCCTGCATTCACCCCTATTGTGGGTTTCGGCGCATTTCACACAGCGCAACTGCATTTCGCAATTGGCTGCAGCGTGACCGAACCTTTGGCAGCGCATGCATTGCAGCATGTCGTCGTGCCTCATTAATTTTTCCCAGTGTATGACCTGGTAGTCTAGGACAGTAATTTTCCTGAGACTCTCCAGTCTACTTTGGGGCGACAGAGTTACGATGAAGATTGGCAGTTTATGCCCCTCCCGTCTGGACTTTACCGTAGTAAACGGCTTGACTCCGATGAATTCGAGGTCATCGCTGGCATTCTGACGGAGCTCAGCTAGGAGCTCTTCTGGTTCCGTGCAGGAACTGATGCCCTTCAAAAGGACCGTCTTCGGTTTTTCACTCCTAGGAGTGAAGCTGAAGAATTCAGCAGTGGCTGTTTTCAGACACTCTTTGACTAATTTGTATTCGGCCAATGTGAAGCATTCGACCGAAAACCGCTTTTGTTTCTCGTTAATAATTTTAATGACGAAATTGCTACTAGTGGCCGACTTACATACCTGTTTTACGTCCTGTAGGTCGACCTTGTAAGTCCTGATTGGTGGCACTTTTTCGGACTTAGGCTGTGGTTGTTTCTGGTGTTGCTGTTGCTGCTGCTTCGCTGCTACTGAGGTTGATGCTACTGGTGGAGCTTCTGTTGGTACTGCTGCTGATGCTGCTGCTGGTGCTGCGGTTGGTGCTGCGGTGCGCTGTGGTGCTGCTGCCGCACTTGGTTTTGGGGCCCCCGATGTGCTGGGGCCTGGTTGTGCCGCCCCTGTGTTTGGTCTGGGCGGTTGCTTTTGTTGTTGTTGGGACATCGTTTGTTGCTTGGGTGCCACCTGCTTATTTGGAGCAGCTTGGATCTGCTGCTGCTGTGGTTGTTGTTGCTGGTTTTGCTGCTGTTGTTGTTGTTGTTCTCTCTGAAGCTGCTTTTGCTTCTTCTCCTCGGCGAGTTTCTTACGGAGCTCTGCTTCCTTTTCACTGTTCGCCTCTTGTTTCTTCTTCAGGAGTTGAAGATACGGCTCCATCTTCTTCTTTATGGACGCAATTTCGGCGTTCAAATCATTAATGATAGATTGGGCGTTTTCCGCCTCAATCTCTTCCTCCTCTGAGGACGACTCTGTCGACAGGAGCGCAAATTTGTTGCTGTCCCCGGACCTGTACAATACCACACCACCATCAGACATTAATTCGAAGTCGTCATCAGATGGTGAGGTATTCAATTGTTGCTGAATTTTGTTGGCTGCTATGGTCTTAGATGACCGGTCTCCGCTCCCCTCAGCTTGCAGCATAGCTGGGGTGCCTGGTGCCCGCCTCTTTACCAGAATTGGTTTTGGTCTCTCGGACCGCCTCCGTTTCTGCGGTGCCTCTTCGTTTTGCTTTGTTGTTGCTGAAGACGTTGGCTTCTCTCCAGTAGCTGTTTTTGGATGGTCCGATTTTACCGCAGACTCATCCGATGTATTCGCAGAGGCATCTTTCGATGCCCCCGCCTTCTTCGCCCTTCCCATCTGCTTTTCCTCCCAGAAAATTAAATTTTCCACTTCACGGTTGTGAAAAAAAGCCTCGATGTTTTTCGTTGCCTCTGACCGGGTATTGAACCCACGACCCCTGGATTGGTAAGCCACCACTCTACCACTGAGCTAACGAACTAATTGAAATTATTGCGTCCAACTCACTACTTTAAACTTTTGCTTATTTTCACACACTTGAAAAAATTACTCACTGCTGAAGTCTTTCCTGAACGAAAGTCAAAGATCGACTGAATAAAATACTCCTTTTGTTAGCCGATGGTCATTAACGTCAGTTACGTCGTTTCTTTCTATAAAGAGCATAATTTTTATGCACGAGGTACGCGAAAATAATTCTTTTCTCACTGTTAGCCTCCATTGGTGAAAGACAAACTCAATCGAAAAATTGAAACCTGCGGTAAAATGTCGCAAGTGTGCGATAACGCTGCGATATCCCCGCGACAAAAATCGCGTGTGTGCACTGGGCCTAAGGGTTAATATTGTTTGGCATTTCTAATGGAAAGACTTACGCCTGAACGACGTTTACAAATTGTTCAACTTTATAACGAAAATTCACGTGCTATGAGGAATGTGTTTCGTGCACTTCGGGCAACTTATGGTCAACATAATCAGCCTACTGATACTGAGCGTATTTTTTGCAACACCATCACCCATTTTGAGACCCAGCATTCATTATTGGATAATATTCGACCGCATAGACCACGTCCAGTACGCTGTGAAGAAAATGTAGCAGCCGTAGCTGACAGTGTACACGAAGACCGTGGAGAGTCGATTTTTCGCCATTCGCAGCAACTCGGAATGACGTATGGAACGACTTGGAGCATTTTACGTCGAAATTTTAACCCCTTACTGCATGGTGGTTCATATATTTATGTTTCGCATTGTGTTTTAAAAGAAAATACACCTACACCACTGAATTTTACAAAAAATAATGAATTTATGAATGAGTTTAGCTATATTTTTGATAATCCAAAACAGAAAAGACAGTAAAATCGAAAATGAGTACTAACGTGGAACTCAAAATTCCATAAAAAATATAAAAAATGGGTATTTCCTTGAAACAAAAATACAATTAGAAAGGTGATTATGTATTTATTGTATATAATTAGGTTTTTTGGCTTTATGATCCGAATAGTTAGTAAAAAGTTCCAAAAACTGAATGGACCATATATGGCCACCATGCAGAAAATGTACCTTTTTTATTTTCCTTTGCCTGACATAGAAAAAGACAAAGGCAGAAGAGTTGATTTTTGTCCTACCTGAGGCTTTTGGGTAAAAAGAAGGATTTTTGGCAGATCCGCTAATTACTTTTTAATTACCACAGCTTTGGATATTGAACATCAGAGGCTAGAAATTAGTGATGGGCATAATCGAATGATTTCAATAATCGAGAAAATAGTATTCGAATGATTTGAATAATCGAATGATCATTCGAATGATCATCCGAATTACGAAACCGAATGGAAATAGTGAAAAATTTAACGTTTACACTGCGCAATGTGCTATTTAACAACAAAAAATTACTACAAAAATAGCTCAAAATACGAATTTTTGTTCGCCTTTAACAAATGTAACCAAAATCATAAACAAAATTCCATTCAAAAGATTTGCAAATTAAACTAGAAATAAAATCGTCATCGTCAATCGAATTAAAATTTAAAATAATCATCATTCGATTTTTTTGCATTCGAATACTAATAATCGATTCTTTTCAATCGAGTACTATTTTCATTCGAATGATTTTTCATTCGATTATTATTAACCGATTATTCATTCGAATACTAATAATCGTCATTTGATATTTTTTTTCATTTGAGATTTTAATTTTGAAGAGTAGTAGTTGTAGCAGGGTTTGAGAAATCATTCGAATGATTTCAATAATCGATTGATCTCGAATGATTGCCTGAATCGACTATAACCGATTATATCATTCGAATGATCCCATCACTACTAGAAATATCCTTTATATATAAGACGAGGACAATAGGAATCAAACGTTCTGAATTTCTATTGGAGATCAATTTGAATTTACGGAAATAGCTTACAAAAAATTGTACTTTATTTACTTACAATTTACATTTATATAGTGGAATAGTAAGTAAAGAAGTGAAAAATGCTAAAAAAGTGGGTTAAGATTATTTACACAATAACATTTCAGACATTTTGACAAGATGGATACACGTAGATTTTACGGAAGTGCTCATATCAGGATCAAAAGTTTCCCGATAAGAGCAGTGATGAAGAACTTTCGGAAGAAGAAAATCAAGTGAATATTCCAATGGTAACACCGTTGGAGTCTGATATGTCTGATTGGGATTCCGCAGACGACATACCTTTATCTCAAATACAGCGAGATATGGTGGAACCTCACTCCAGAGGAAGATGGAACGAAAAACCCCGTTGGCGAGATGACTATTTAGAAAAGGATGATTCTGAATGTCAATTCATTGGTGATCCGAGCTTACCGGAAGAAATAAGGACCTTGGAGCTACCTATACAGTTTTTCAAATATATGTTCACCGATGAAACGTTTAGCCACACTGCAAAAGAAATCCAGCAGTTTATTGGAATGTGTCTTTACATGTCCGTAGTCCAGTTACCATCTGTACGGACTTATTGTAATGAGTATTTGGGGCACCCAAAGATTGCAAATGTGATGACTTGCAATCGGTTCGAGGAAATCAAATGCTTCCTTCATTTCAATTCAAATTCAACACAAGTCCCCAAAGGTCGTCCTGGCTATGATCCTCTGAACAAAATACGGCCATTCTTGGAACAAATAAGACAGAGGCTACACAAAGTTCCAAAGGAAGAATATTTAGCAGTGGACGAACAAATCATTCCCACTAAAAGCAGATCTTCATTGCGCCAATACAATCCAAGAAACCACACAAATGGTTATATAAAACTTTGTTCTAAGTGGTAGCTCCGGATTCAGCTATGATTTTGAGCTGTACACTGGAGCGCAAGGACCTGTGAAAATGGACAACGAACTGCCACAAATAAGCACGTCGAGTGATGCTGTCGTTCGCCTTGCTAGGACCTTTCCAAAGGTAAGTCTAATGCTCGGAGAAATAATCAATTTTTTATGAATTATAATAACAACGTCTAACTAATTGATATATTTGTATAAAGGTGTTAACTATAAGTTATTTTCCGATAACTGGTACACGTCATTGCCGCTGCTCATTTACCTGACGAAGATGTCTATTTTACCCTTAGGAACTATTAAGGCGAATAGAATTCCAGGTTGCAGCATCCCAGCAGAAAAAATTATGAAGAAAAAAGGGAGAGGTGCAACAATCGAAAAGCTGACAACAATGGACGTTATAGACATCTCGGTTGTAACCCGGTACGATAACAGAATTGTCAACTTGGCTCCGACTTATGTTGGCAGTAAACCATTGTCTGAAGTTCGACGTTACAACAGAAAGGAACAAGTTTACCAAACGGTTTCCTGTCCCAAAGCTGTAATGGTCTACAACAAACAGATGGGAGGAGTAGATTTATTCCATGCGCTTATTGGATACTACAGGATTCAAATAAGGTCGAAAAAAATTTACCACCGAATTGGTCAACGCTTGGTTGCTTTATCGACGCAATCTTCCCACTTCTGAGACCTGGATGCCCCTTGTGGATTTCAAGTGCGCTGTTGCTGAAAGTTTGTGCCGTAGCGAGAAGAAATGTGGGAGTTCCAAGCGTGGAAGACCTTCTGTAGAACTGGAAACCGCCATAAAATCGAAGAAATTGAAAGCACCTTCTTGTGAAATGCCATCTAGGGACGTGCGACAAGATGGCATTGGTCATTTACACCTTTGGTCCACTAGACAACGCTGCAAAGTACCGAGCTGTAACGGCAGATCATTTGTAATGTGCGTCAAAAATGTAATGTCAGCTTATGTTTGAACGAAAAAAGGAATTGTTTTTTGTTATTTCACACTACATAATATTTAAGAATAAAATATTTATATTAATTTATAAAATGTCTTTTTTTGCATTTCTGCATGGCGTGTCATATCTGATGCAAACCGTAAAACTCATATTTCCCGAGATTTTCGGAAAAAAATGAAAAATCCTGAAACACGCGTCTTTTATTTTTGCAAAATCTTTCCAATATTTTTTCATACAAAAAAAAAAATCATGCAGTAAGGGGTTAATATTGTTTGGCATTTCTAATGTAAAGACTTACGCCTTAACAACGTTTACAAATGCGTTCGTGCACTTCGTCAACTTATGGTCAACATAATCGGCCTACTGAGCGTACTTTTCGCTCATTTTGAGACCCAGCAGTCATTATTGGATAATATTCGACCGAATAGACCACGTCCAGTCGATTTGTCGCCGTTCGCAGCAACTCGGAATGACGTATGGAACGACTTGGCGCATTTTACGTCGTGCAACAACTGAAGCCGCTCAATCTTCCCAAGCGACATCGCTTCGCTCTATGGGCTCTTGAAAAGTTCCAAGAAGATCCGACGTTTTGGAGGCAAATTTTGTTCGGCGATGAGGCCCATTTCTGGCTCAATTGGTATGTAAACAAACAAGAGCAACCTGAAGAGATTCTAGAACTGCCACTTCATCCAGAAAAAAACAATGGCTTGGTGTGGTTTACACCAAGATCGTGTAATATCACACCGTATGACTTTTTATGCGGAAAAACCCGCTTCGATTCAATGGAGGAAAACATCAGGCGTGTCATTCGCCATTTATCAGTCGAAATGGTCGAACGAGTCATCGAAAATTGGACTCAACGGATGGACCTCTGCGACGTAGCAACGGCCAACATTTGATAGACATAATCTCCAAAAAATTAATGCCAAAAACGTTCTTTCAAATGATATAAACATTCCCCATTAAATTTGAATTGTCTGTGTTTTATTCTTTTAAAAAAGTAGGGAACCTCGAAATGGATTGCACTTAACAATATTTAAACGATCTGTTTTATGGCACATCATCGATTAGACAGGCTTATATGCTATTAAAACAAGTAGTCACATCGGACAGAAAGAAAAATATTGCAATTTTTATTCAATTAAACTTGTCTGGATACCGGGTGTCAGCGATATGAACAAAATCAATGGGATTTAACCCTCGCTCCTCCCACAGGGGCATGAGATACCCCAGAAAAAATTTTACGTATTAACTTCATGGAGACAAAGGCCCTGTAAAATTTATTTTGTGGAACCATTCGGCCTTATTACCGTACCCGATCGGAGAAAAAACCTCTCCGATTCGTACAATTTCTACGAATTTTCTACCACCATATACTTTCGGACAGGTCAATCGTAGACATCTACGAAAAAATTTGAAATCTGCGTCGGAATTTCAAATTGAGAGCGATTTCATGCGATGCATCGCGATTTGTTACTTACTATTTTCGTCCGATTGTCTCCGAAACAAAAAAGTGTCGGAACTAAAAATATTTTTTAACTCACAAAACAAAAAAGAAGTGCGTCGGTACGCATCACTAATTTATGTACGAATCGGGTACGGTGAAGGAAATAAAACTTCCGATCGGACATTTTCTCCGATCGGAGAATTCTCCGATCGGGTACGGTAATAAGGCTGATTACTTCGTAAGAACAGTAACAATTTCAAAAACCGTAATTGACTCACCGACTGATTGATCATCAAAATTATGAAGCACTTCTAATCATAGCAGAATCTTGAAATTTGTACATTGGTAGGTTTTTTGGTATGTACAATGGAAAAATTTCAATTTGCTCATTCCGGGGGCGTGTCATCCAACCACTATCCTTAAACGGTCGTAGGTTGTTGAAAATCGGGATTCTTGTAAGGTTTTGGTTGAATGATATGAAAAAAATGAGAAAAAACTTTCCATTTAGGGGCGTGGCATCCACCCACTTTCTCAAAATGGTCGAAAACGTTTTAATTAGAAATTCTGATACTGTTTCAGTTGAATATAAGAGAAAATTTCTTAAAATGAAATTTTTCATTCAAACTTCAAGTATGCATTCCTCAGTCCTTGCAAATTAAGCGTCACTCACAATACTGCGCAGTTGCCCGTAGCTTAATGGTTAGTTGCGTTTTTTTTTTCTGTCATGAAAAAGTGCTTCTCAACTTTGCCGTTCGGAATCGGCGTTAAATTGTAGGTCCCTTCAATTCTTCACACGCACTCAGAGAATTGTTGATGAGAGTAAGCCACTTAGGCCTTGGCTCTTCAAGAGCTGTCGCGCCACTCTATTTATTTATTTATTAATACTGCGCGGTATTGTTATTTAGGTGAATCCATTCATTCTATACAATTCATATCCGCATATGAAATGTTGCGGGTTTTTCATTTAACGGATTGTCTGTCCGGTTGGTGATGGTGGCCAATAAAATGTAATGTATTGATTAATTATTTGTATAAATAAAGGTTATTAACATTTTAAGGGAAAAAACAACGAATGGAGACCAATTTATGGCAATAATTTCCGCATAGAAATTAAATCCAAAGATTGCCAAAAATAATGCTTAAAGACAACCCGAACCCCTTCGAGATTTTTGGAATGATTTTGAAAATATTACCCTATCTGGATAGGCTATCCGGATAGGTTTTGTTTCTGTTTTCCATGTAAATAAATAGGCGAGGCTCAGACCAAACAAAAAAATCAAAAGCTACCCATCAATTTCTGGCATAAGTGGTTACCTAGCAGAACAGCTATTGGGCGCGTTCAGTTTGGTTTTGGATAGCCTATCTTAGATAGCCTATCCAACTCGTTTTTCATGAACGAGTTCGATAGCTAAATTTGGATAGCTGTGAAAACCCGTGTAAAAAAATCAGCTGTTTACGAATTTCAATGGCTGTTCTGTCAGATAGCCATCTATACCAGAAATTGTTGGATAGCTTTGGGTTAGTTTGGTTTGAGCCTCTGCTATTTTGTTTTACATGGAAAACAAAAACAAAAAGCTATCCGGATAGCCTATCCAAGTCAAAGTGAACGCGCCCATTGAAATTCGTAAACAGTTGATTTTTGTACTCTTGCTTTCACCTAAAAGGGTCCATACACATGCCGACACCGGTGTGGCACTCACATCAAACCGATCGTGACACCGACACCAATAATCAGAAATTTTTTGTTTTGCCCACACGATTTCTCACACCAAAATCGGTGAGCACATAAGACGCAGACCACGGACGGCACACACTTCCGCACATACATATAAAGGGTCCGCCAAATTACTTTTTTTTTTTTGAAAATGCTATAAAAAACTACTGAATATTTTCTCAATTTTTTTTATTTGAAAGTACAATCCTTCCGGTTAATAATGGAAAATAGTTTCATTCAAATGGCTGCCTCGGCTGGCCATGCAGTAGCCTACACGATCGGTCCAATTTTTAAGCACATTATAGATTGTGTGCAGATGTATTTCACCAATGGCTTCAAGAATATTGTCCTTTAAAGCGTCAATTGTCTCTGGCTAGTCGGCGTTACACTTATCTTTTACGGCACCTTACAAATAATAGTCCAACGGTGTCAAATCGCAGCTCCGAGGTGGTCAAACGAAATCAGCTCTGCGGCTGTTTATGTGATCTTCAACAACAGGGGCCCTACTCTGTAATGCGTTTCGAAAGCCAATCCGATTCGAATCTGATAATCGATTCGCTTATGAATTCGTACTCTGTAAAAAGTTCGAATCGAATAAAAAAATCATCTAGTACTATTTCTATTTACAGAATAGATTTGCGGAGTCTCGAAGTATTTCTTATTAGATTTGCGGAGTCTCGAAGTATTTCTTATTAGATTTGCTGAGTCTCGAAGTAATTCTTATTAGATTTGTCAAAAAAAAATCAAAAGGAAAAAAAAATCAAAACAAAACAAAACACAAACAAGGCGAGAATGTTCAAATTAATTTTTAAGGAAAAAATTATGTATAATTCCATAAAAACTTAATAAAATGGCCTCGGTTGCTCTATGAATGGATGAAGAAAATAGAGAAGAACACCGTCTTTCATTGGTGGTCCTTCTGCATTAAAATATGGCCTGTCCCAAATTGTTGGAAGTGTTTCTCGCGTCCGAGGCGTTCAAACGTCCCTTGGCCAGATCGGGATGAGCACATTTTTGGCTGATGATTCCCTGTAATGAAATTTATTTGCTTAAATTTTGAATAAAATTATTATTTCCTTACTTACATTTTATCTATTTCACACAACTAAATACAATTTTCCTTTTATGTCCTTTAAAAACGGCATTCGAATTGCAATCCGTTACCTCTCTTGGTGTAGAAAGGAAATTTCCGTTTCTGAACGCTAATGACTTTCGGAAACGGATTGCCAGGTACGAAAAATCCGAATGCGGATTTGTCAATCCGTAAGTACTAGATTTCTTATCCGCATTAGAAATAGAGAGTGCAAAATATTCGTTTTCGAAAATATTTGCTTTCGAAACGCATTACAGAGTAGGGCCCCAGGACGCAAAACATCGAGTGTAGCTTCGGCTGTGTGGCACGTAGCGCCGTCCTGTTGAAACCAAATGTTGCCAATATCCTCCTTAAATTTTTGTGAACAAAAATTCGTTCAACATGGCCCGATAACGATTGCGATTGGCTGTAACGGCCACTCCTTGCTCATTTTCGAAGAAAAATGGCCCAGTTATGCCTCTGGACCAAAATCCGCACCAAACCAGTGACTCGTTTTGGGTGTATTGGCGTTTCAATGTATGCGTGCGGGTTTTCTGTGCTTGAGCTTCATCTGAAAAGATGATATTTTTGGCAAAATCGGCATCTTCTCTAAGTCGATCGCAGGCCCACTGAACCTGGGGCCCTACTCTGTAATGCGTTTCGAAAGCCAATCCGATTCGAATCTGATATTCGATTCGTTTATGAATTCGTACTCTATAAAATGTTTGAATCGAATAAAAAAATCATCTAGTACTATTTCTATTTATAGAATAGATTTGCTGAGTCTCGAAGTATTTCTTATTAGATCTGTCAAAAAAAAAAATCAAAACAAAACAAAAAAATACATAACCCAATAAAAACTTAATAAAATGGCCTCGGTTGCCGTATGAATGGATGAAGAAAATAGAGAAGAACACCGTCTCTCATTGTTGGTCCTTCTGCATTAAAAGATGGCGATAGCCTGTCCCAAATTGTTGGAAGTGTTTCTCGCATCCGAGGCGTTCAAACGTCCCTTGGCAAAATCGGGATAAGCACATTTTTGGCTGATGATTCCCTGTTATGAAATTTATTTGCTTTTTGAATAAAATTATTATTTCCTGACTTACATTTTACCTATTTCACACAACTAAACACAATTATTTTCCTTTTGTGTCCTTTAAAAACGACCTTCGAATTGCAAACCGTTACCTCTCTTGGTGTAGAAAGAAAATTTCCGTTTTCGAACGCTGATGACTGATGACATTCGAAAACGCATTGCCAGATACGAAAAATCCGATTTGTCAATCCGTATGTACTAGATTTCTTATCCGCATTAGAAATAGAGAGTACAAAATATTCGTTTTCGAAAATATTTGCTTTCGAAACGCATTACAGAGTAGGGCCCCTGAACTCCTGAACCAATTGGACTTTGTATGGCGTCATACCAAGGTCGTTATGCAAAATTCGTCTCAATGATGTCTCCGAAATGTTCAATTGTTGAGAACGAGGGTGAATTGACGTTGATGGCGCTTCACGCACACTTTCTGCAACAGCAGCAATATTCTCGGGTGTACGCACTGTTTTTGCTTTTTCACGCTTTGGTTATTGGTTTATCGATGAGGAGCCAGTTTCTTTCACTTTTTTCACAAGATAACGAACATACGGAGTTGACGGTGCTTCTCTTCTTCCAAAAGCCGTATCGCACGCATTCTGCAACATTACCATGATTTTCAAAGTAATGTCGCAATATTTCCCAGCGTTGTTCAAGCGTATACACAACCATATTCATTCAGGGGAAGGATAAAACTAATTATCTGTCAAATCAGACATGAGCTAAGTGTTACCATTCACGAAATAAGCACTAGTTGAACAAAAAACGTAAGATGGCGGACCTTTTACAACGTTGTACACACAAGTGTGCTGTGAGCATGTTGGATTATGTTTTAAGGCCTGGGAGCTGGTTCGTTCAAGCCAGTGGACTCATTGTATTAAAAGATTTTTAATGCGGTTTTCTGGTTGTTTTGAAACTATACCTTTTTAATTTTACATGTGTAGTAATATATGAATAATAGTAGTGCAATACTAGTATGTAAGAGTATTAATGTTTATAGCAATTAGTAGTATGTAAGAATAGTAATAATTATAGCAACTAATAAGTAAGCAGTGGCAACACTAAACCAAAACTTGTAATGTTAGACAGAAATAAAAGAGAAGGCACTGGCACAGTTTGTGACCGATATTCAAAGAAGCCAGTCGTTTATTTAATTCGTTCATCAATAATAAAGTATTTGCCTGCACGTGTTGCTAAAACTCAGAAGTGAGATTACCCTGAAAAAACAATAAAACAATTGAAAAAAAAAGAAATCGGAACTCTAAAATAAAATTTTTCCCGTTCGCGAACAATCGTGTGTGCGTGGTCCATCCATTAAATATTCCCTTGTTCATTTTTTTTCATTTTCTCTCTCCCATCTTTTCCCTATCAGTTTTTGTAACACGCAGTGTTTTGCGTTGTGTTAAATTTCTATTTTCATCGACTTTAAAATAATAAAGAACAATGGCACAGTTGCGTGAATGGCTACAACGCTTAAATATGCCAAGCAGCGTTACTTTTGCGTCTCAACGAAGTGCCGCCGGAACAAAGAGGGGAAAAACCGAAGCCAAGCAACAGCCGACAAAAAAATTTACACAACGATGCTGACAATAGAAGCGACACGACCGACGGCGAGAGGGATGAAGATGACGACAACGACGAGAGCGAGAGCGGCAGTAATGAAGATGGCAACGACAACGATGAGAACGAAAACAACGATGGTGGTGCTGGTAGTAGTGCGCAGGCAATTTTAATAAAACAAAACCGACTCGTCTTGAGAGAACTAAAACTCATTAAAAGAGAAAAAGCGTTAGCCTTTTCACATTAGACGAAAAACGCGGTTTTGCAAAACTTTTCAAAAACTTGAAGGAAATCAAGTGTTTTCCCATACAAATTTGTTGACAGCCCTGTTTTGCAAAACAACAAGTTTTTGTGAAAACTAGTCAAAACCAAAAAAGTGAAAGCATTCAGCAGTCTATAATTCATTATATCGTATATATCGTATGTATCGATCGTATATATTTCTCCCTCTCTCCAATAGCAAGAGTAGATTGACAGTCTGCTTATAAAATTGTTCACGACTAAACGTGTCAGTTGATATAGGGTTGCCATTTGAGAACATATAAAAATACAAATGAACAAATTCTTAGCAGCGACAAACAAATATTTTCTTCTTTTGAAAAATCGATGAGGAAAACTTTTTCATCCAGTGGTTTTCAATTTTGAATATCTTACACTAACGTGAATCAAACTTGCAACGAAAAACAAAGAGCGAATGTGTGTGAAAAAAAGTGTGAATCTTCTAAAAAGAGAACATATGGCATCCCTTACTGGACATCAAAGATTGTTAGTGTCAAACAAAAACCTGAAATTTAAGTGTGAACAGATTTCGAGTTTTTGAAAACTGACAGCTGAAAACAGCGTTTTGCGTCTGGTGTGAAAAGGCTATTACTTGTAAAAGAAAACGAAATTTTGAGAAGAGAAAACGAACTAAAACAACAGGCAAATAAGCAAACAGTTCAAGATGAGAGACGACGAAGCGAGAACGACAACGTAGACGACAAAGAAGAGCGAAGTTACACCACATACAAAGATATGCTGCCAGAGTACGAAGGAGGAGCCAATTTTGAAGTTTGGCTGGCACAACTTAAGAGTGTCGAAAAAGCATACAACATCGAAGAGAAAATGTTGCGCAAATTGCTAGTGAGCAAATTGAGAGGGAAGGCCCAACAGTGGTTGTATTCAAAACCGAACTTTGCCGAAGAAAATATAAACGGCCTACTTAGAGAAATGACAGACATGTTCGGCAACAAAGAAAATAAGTTAACGATGAGGAAAAAATTCGAAGCCCGACGATGGGGATATGATGAGACGTTCCACCAATATTTTAATGACAAAGTGGTGTTGTCAAATGGAATGGCCATAGAGGAGGACGAATTCATTGAGTATGTAGTAGAGGGCATCAGTGATACAAATTTGAGGCTATACGCACTAGTCCATGACTTCAAAGATCGTGCCCAGTTGCTACGAATTTTGGGCAAAGTGGAGCAAACCAAGCCAGGCGGTTCAAAACAAACAACAAAGTCTACGACAACGACAACGACAACGACAACGATGAGACCTAAGAAGGAGGGACCACGGTGTTACAACTGCAACTGCGTAGGACACATCGCTGCCGAATGTAGAAAATCGAAACGCGAGTATGGTGCGTGCTATGGATGCGGTTCCAAAGAACACCTGCTGCCGAAGTGTCCCAACAAGAAGTACACTACCCAGCTGTTGGATAATGAAAATGAAGACTTTGTAAGTTATTTATGTCTAACTGTAAGAATAAAAAATAAATTACAATTTTTTTTTTTAGAATGCCTCATAGACACCGGCAGTCCAATAAATTTTATAAGACGGTCATGCCTTCCCAAAGGAATAAAATTAAATATAAAAACAAACAATAAGGGTATTCACGTAACGAGATAATTTTCTACTTTGCGGAAAAATAGAAAATTCCGCAAAAGATTTAAATGAACACCCCAGCAGAAAATAGTTGCGTAAACAAGGGAAACAAACAGCTGTTTGTTAAACGTCAAAAATAATTTGTTCAATTCACGTCATTCGATTCGTCGCTTGGCTTCTGAAGTGAAAGGTTGTGCTCTAGACAAATCTTAAAACTACGGAAAATAAATTAAAAAAAAAATAAACTAAAAGGAAAAAGTGTGTAATCTAATAAACTCTAATTGGAGAAAAATTGTGAATTGTGATGGAGGTTCGAAGTTCTCTGCCCTTATTGGCAGGAAAAATTCCTCCAGACAAAGATTCCTTTTATGAAAAAATTAAACTGCCGTCCAAAATGCTATCTGAAGAGGATAAGCAAAAAATTATAGATTCCGCTACACGGGAATGGAACAGTAGAAACGACGCCGCGTCCTCAAGCTCTATGGCCGGTTGCTCGAGCGAGACAAATATAGAAATGACACAAGATGAAATTTATTCAACAATTTTTGGCGCCAACAAGCCTTCAAATCCAATCAAAAGCAGCGTGGTTATTGGCCACAATTATCAAATTGATGCTGATAAAGAAAACCAAATGGAAACCCAAATGGAAGACGCGCTCAGCCAACTGTTGTCGAAGGACACTGAAACATTCAATTCTGTATTAGCAAGAAAGAGGAGACACCAGGCGTCCAACTCTAAATCGAAAAGGCCAAAGGAGGTTGTTGACAACAGCAACCGCTATGAACTACTCGCCGTTGATGACGAAGATGATGAACCACATAGTTCCAGAGACAAAGCCAACCGCAACGTTGGAAATTCAACCCCTGCTGAAGACTCTACCAAGCAACAAGGCAGCAACAACAACATTAACAGCAACATCAGTAACCCCAATGAGACGAGTACTCAACAAGAAAATATCAAAGAGACGCGAAAAACGGATCCGTGGTGCCCTCCCATCTTTACCAAGGGAGTCTCTTCCAAAACCATCATGGAATTCATGGGTAAGTCCAATCACAATATTGAGGATATTAAATTCATTGCGAATGGGTTTGGCAAACTCAAAATCATAGTGAGAAGTGTTGAGCTGCACACTTTTTTTTTTAAATAAATTCAAAGCGTGCAAAATTGATGCGTTTTCATTTACGCCGAAACAGCACAAAAAATTTAATATAATTCTAAAAGGTATCTCCAACCACTTCTCGGCCCAAGAGATTCAAAATGAGATTGTTGCGCTGTCAACGATATGGGCATGTGGCTTCCTATTGCAGCTATGCCAATAGATGCGTTAAGTGCCTTAACGAACATGAGCCCGGGCAATGCACGTTAGGGCCCAAATCTGAAACATCGGTGGCGTCCTGCGTAAACTGCAAGGAGGCGGGCCATCCTGCTAGCTTCAAGGGATGTCCAAATCGAATCGCTTTACTAAAGAAAAAAAAGTCGGAGGCCTCAGCCTCAAACCCTTCTAGCCTTCCCAAACCAAGTAACAACCCAATCATTCACTCTCTGAAAGGTGGTACTTACGCAGACCAACTAAAAGAGCCAGTAGTTCTTCCGGCTATGCCTAAACTTCTTATCCCTAGTCCACCAACACCCGGCAATAACAATGATATGGCTGACTTCTTAAATTAGTCAGAGAGACTTTTTGGAGTGCCAATTGCAACACTCATACACAGAATTAGGCATTTTTGGCCCAAATATAAACTAATGGATGAATCCCAAAAAACCGGTGCTTACCTTGGCTTCATTGCCAGCCTTTCCCCTGTCACACCATGATTTTAAAACTAATTTCTTCTAATATCAACTCCCTATCGAAAGAAAAAGAAATTGAATTGGGTCTTCTTTTGAAAGAGATCCATCCAACTGCTATACTACTTCAGGAAACTTGCCTTAAAAAATTTGCAAACAAATGTCGTTTTAACGACAACTTTGACTTAATAAGAAACAACGATGGTAGAGGGACAGGAATTCTTCTAAAGAATACTATCCTTTTCTCGCAAAAACACTTTTCCAATAATGTTATCTCAGCAACTATAGCCGTTATCCCATTAACTGACTCCCTCAATCCAAAAACATTAGCTCTGGCATCAATCTATGTGCCTTGCAATAGTGGTGCCTCTCTCCCGACTGCTTTGGATGACCTTTTGTCTTCCCTTGCTTCATTTGACTACATTATAATCGGCGGTGACTTCAACTCTAGGAACCCACTATGGGACTCCAAGACAAATCAAAATGGTGTGCACCTAGCCCACTGGTTTCAAGAAAATCACTTTCTGGACTTCGACATCATTGCGCCCCCGGGTCCCACTAGACCAGCATCAGGCTCACACATTGACTTCTTCTTGATCTCATCCAACCTCAGATCAATCAACAATATTACCTGCACAACTCTTGACCTCATATCTGACCATTTCTCTGTATTTACTTCAATTAAGATTGAACATAACTCAACTTTCCCGGACCTACCTAAGCACTTTATTAGCTTCAAAAAAACCAACTGGCCGTCCTTTAACCGATCACTTAACTCCAGACTTACAAACCTAAACATACCAACGGACAGAAACCTGTCAAACAGTGAAATTGATAACCTCATTGATGAAATCAGTGGTACTATCTCTTCTTGTATTAACCTACATGGTCAAAAAATCGTCTTGCGTAAAAATTGGTTTAACATCTCCCCGTTCACTTTAAGCCTATTCAAAACCAGAAAGGCTTGGAAGCGCAAACTCAAACGAATCTACCACCGTTTTGGGGACCGTGTAAATCAACAATACTCAGAGTTATCTGCGCATATCAGTTGTCTCTCGAAACTAATAACTGAGAACGTTAGACTTGAAATCAATGAACAGTTCAGAAAAAAGCTATCCGATCTCAAACCCAACTCTAACGTTTTCAAGGTCATTGACCAAATAACTGGTCGGAAATCAACAAATAATCAAGTAAATAATCAAGTTTTAACGCATCAAAACAATTCTTTTTCCTCTCCGTCTGAAAAAGTTGAGGCCTTTGCTTCCTTTAACTCTAACCTATACGCTCAAAGAAACCCCTCTTCAGATCCCGTTACCACTACAGAAGTAAACACCTTTTATTCTTCCTTCCTTGTCTGGAATGAAAACTCGACATTAACCGAATTCTCACAACTTAACAATTCCCTCGAATGTAATAACGATTCTCTAATCCATTTTAACGCAGTAAATCAGATAATTTCCTCACTAAACAACAAAAAATCATCTGGCCCTGACCAGATTCCGAACTACGTGCTGCGAAAAGTTAGAAGTACTCTATCAACTTTTCTAACACCAATTTTCAACAACTGCCTTAACAACGGCTATTTCCCAACAGCCTGGAAAAGAGCTAAATTAATCCCGATCAACAAAAACAATACCAATCAATGCATTGAAAACTTCCGCCCAATATCCCTTCTATCCAATTTAGGCAAAATTTTTGAAAAAATCATTCACCAAAAACTTTTTGATTTCTTTGATGACAACGACCCTACACAACATGTCCAGTTCGGATTTAAAAGAAAACACTCAACCGAGCATGCCCTTCTCTATTTTCAGAACCAAATATTAAATAATCTAAGATCCAAACAGTGTACTGTGGCTTGCGCAGTAGATTTAAAAAAAGCATTTGATTCAGTCTGGCATGCTGGACTAATTTACAAACTTAACCAACTTCATATACCCCCTCCAATCATAAAAATATTGATGAGTTTCCTCTCCAACCGTTACCTTGCGGTCTACTTTGAAGGCGTCACCTCTTCTTACTTTCCAATCTACTCAGGAGTTCCCCAAGGATCTATCCTTGGGCCTCTCCTTTTTAACTTATTCCTTTTTGATTTCGATATACATCACCTGAGATCTGAAGCCATCCTTTACGCGGATGATACCATTATTTTCAGCCCTGACGAGAGACCACATGAAGCACTAAATTCAGTAAAAGAGCACCTTAACATCATCATACCTTATTATAAAAAATGGGGAATTGAAATTAATTATAACAAATGCGAACTAATTTGTTTCCGCAATGCGGCTGGCAAAGGTCATCACCTCGCTGTTCGAGAAAGCAAATATCTCAAACTCTCTATTAACGGTAATCCAATCCCACTGAGGAAAACTATCAAATACTTAGGAGTTCATCTTCATGAGAGATTAAAAATGAACCCTCATGCAAGGAAAGCCCTTAACAACAGCAAAGCTGCCGCTGCAAAATTAAAGTTACTTCTTAATTCGGCTCATGTCGAACCTAGAACTAAGCTGCTAATGTATAAAACGCTAATCCGCCCCTTAATGGCATACGGTTTTCTTATCTGGTTTCAAATAACACCAAACGTGGCTCTAGAATTACACAGATTTGAACGTTATGTTGTACGTAAATGTATTAACAAATTTCGTAGACCAGGTGGCAAATGGTATACAAATAAATCCATCTATAAAGACTCAAAAATGACTCCTCTGCTGTACTACCTAACCAACCTGTCGAAAAAAAGATGAATGGCCTTACAAAATCACGAAAACCCTGTCCTCCAGAGTATATACGACAACAACATAAACTGGTCAATTAGCGAAAGATACTACATATCGCCAATAAGCATCCTCAATGAGGGTTCCGGCCCAGCACTCATTATTGAAGACGACAATTTGCTCACTCAACCCTTCTACAAGAGACAATCGCCCAACACCTATAGAGGTTAATCAGCTTGACACTTCTACTAATAACAAAAGAGATTGATATTAGCTAATTTCACAAAAATACCCAAAATCGCATTTGCCTCCATACATCCTCATTTATGATTGGACTGACCTTAGTTCCTTTACTTTAAGCTGTGAACAATTAATATAATTAATTAAAAACTAAAGTAATTTTAAGATATATTTAACTCAAAGCATCCAAAATCAAACAAAAAGACAAATTGTAACAAGTAACAACTCACTATTTCCTTACCAATTCATTTTGTAAACAAACAAACTGTCATCTTCCAACATCGGAAAAGAAACACAAAACTATACACTCAAAATCAAACTTATATAGCTTTCTCTAATTGAAGAAGAGAGATATACATTCATGAATATCTATTTTTGTTTCCTTCTTACCTCCCTTTTTTTTTTTTTGCCTTTCCTCATTTCATTTTGTTTCTTTTTCTCATTAGGTTAAGTAAATTTCTTAGGTTAAGTTATTCGTAGTTATAATAGCTTCGTCTTTTTGAGTGGACGTATTCTTAATATAAAAATATCAGACAAAACTGTCTTTAAACATTAATATCATTTCAAAAAAGAAATATTTGTGAAATTTATAATAGTTTAGCAAGACCAATTCGAAGTCAGCAAATTGTATAAAGTTTAAGAAAAGTATTGTGACCTGCATATAATTAAAAACAAACACTGTCAAAAAAGAAAATCTCAATAAAGACTACTACTACTACTAATTCACGTCATTCGATAATTTATGTTAAAGTTTCTTTTTTTTTATTCTAATTAAATTTTAATTTTTGCTCTTCAAGATGCCAAGAAGTAGTTTTAAAACAAAATTCATTCAATTGTATGAAGAAATCACTTTTATGTCAGAGGTGCGTTTTTGCGCTGACTATAATCAACTATAATCAACAATGGTTGACTATTTCTCGTTTTTGCGCGCCACGAGTTACGATTCGTAATCACAATTGTCGTTTTTGCGGTCTGTGTTGATGTGTCAAATCGTAACTATCTCTAACTATTTCCAATCCATCTCAGGAGGTGAGTTGAAAGTGGTTGGTGTGTCAAAGTGTGACACAAAAACTATAGTCAACTATCGTCAGCGCAAAAACGCACCTCAGTTCAGTTGGAGAAAAGATGAAATGAGCGCCAAATTAAACGTCATAAATTTTATCAGGTTTTTTTCTGCAGTTTCTGCTTCAAATTTGTGAGATAAAATTCTACGATTTGCAGAAAATTTTTCCCATACAAATTTTGACAGCTCATTTCTACCGATAGAAAATTCTACGGTTTCTACAGTTTCTGCGGGTTTTCCGCGTTTACGTGAATACCCCTAATATGTCTTATTTCGGCATAAATAAAAGTAAATTGCTAATTGAAGGAATGTTTTCGTGTTTTATTCATTGGGAAAATCTTACAATTTTGGTGGATATGTTCGTAGTTAATGATAACTCAACAGTCTATGAGGTTGTTCTGGGAAGAAGTTTTTTGAAAGCTGGAAATTGACACAGATATGTACAACGATAATTTACATAACAAAATTTATATCAAAAATAAGAACAACGATGAGCTTAACAATAAACATAGCTGTGAAATAAATGCTAACAATGTTAACGATTCAGGTTGTAGTTACAACATAAACGAAAAAAAATTTAACAAAGGTAGTGAAATTAAAAACAGAATAAATTGTAAGGAGGAAAACGAAAATTTTGAAAAAGCTCTTATGATGATAAATTATGATGACGACAATGTTGATAAGGAAGTAATGTTACAAATTGAACAGAGCATAGATCATGAAACACAAAAATATTTGTATGATGTTTTCAAAAGTTATTATTTGGTGCCTCAACGTCCGGTAGAACCGTTGGTTAAAACAGAGATGAAGTTAAGTCTTAGCTCCTCTAAGCCTTTTTATGGTCCACCTCGTTGGTTGTCATACACTGAAAAGCCAGAATTGAATAAACTGTTAGATGAATACTTGGAAAAAGGGTATATTAGACAGAGTGAGTCAGAGTTTGTTTCTCCTATAGTATTAGTCAAGAAAAAAACTGGAGACTTAAGAATGTGTGTAGACTATAGAGTCCTAAATAAAGTAACAACAAAAGACAGTTTTCCTATACCGCTGATAGATGATTTGTTAGATCGTATGGCAGACAAACGGGTGTTTACTAAATTAGACTTAAAAAACGGTTTCTTTCATGTGTATATGCATGAAGATTCAGTCAGGTATACGTCATTCGTTACACCTTTAGGGCAATACGATTTTTTAAGGATGCCGTTTGGTTTAAGAAATGCCCCGTCTGTTTTTCAGAGACACATTAATAAAATTTTTGCGGATATGATAAAAAAGATGAGGTCATAGTGTATCTTGACGACATTATGATAGCAACAAAAGATCTTGCCAAACATTTCGAAATTTTAAAGGAAGTATTTAAGAGACCTGTTGTAAACAAATTAGAGTTAAGGTTGGACAAGTGTGAATTTCTTCAATCAAAGATAAAGTATTTGGGTTATACGGTTACTGGAGAAGGCATACAAGCCGATGATAAAGGTTTAGAATCAATAAAAAAGTTTCCACTGCCACAAAATGTACATTCAGTTCAAAGTTTTCTGGGTTTATGTTCGTATTTCCGCAGGTTCGTAAAAAACTTTTCAATTATAGCTAAGCCACTTTATGATCTTACAAGAAAAAACAAGGTGTTTCAATTCGGTGCAGAGGAGTTAAAGTCATTTGAAATACTTAAACAAAAATTAATAGAATCTCCAATTTTAGCATTGTATAACCCCAAAGACTATACAGAGTAACACTGTGATGCAAGTACAATAGGTCTAGGAGCTATATTGCTACAAAGAAAAGACGACGGAAAATTACATCCTATTTTCTATTTTTCCAAAAGAACTACAGACGACTAAGCAAAGTATCATAGTTTTGAGTTAGAAACTCTGGCTATAGTTAGCGCACTTAAAAGATTTAGAGTATATTTACAAGGCAAACATTTTAAGATAGTGACGGATTGCAACTCCCTTACAATGACAATTAACAAAAAAGAACTAAACCCACGAATAGCAAGGTGGGCATTAGAACTCCAAAACTATGATTACGAGCTAGAACATAGAGCTGGTACACGCATGCAACATGTGGATGCCTTGAGTCGTTCAACAAACATTTTAACGTTGGAGACCAATACTTTTGAAGAAAATTTAGTTATATCACATGGTAAAGACAACGTTTTAGTAAAACTTAAAGATTTATTGCTGAAGTCAGAACATCAATTATATGAAATGCGAAATGGTGTTGTCTATAAAAAACAAAATGATGGAACAATTTTATTTTACGTTCCCGAAAGTATGGAAAAGCATGTTATGTACAAATATCACGATGAAATGGGCCACATAGGGACTGACAAAATGATAGAACTTATAAAGAAAAGCTATTGGTTCCCTAAAATGAGAGAGAAAGTGAGTAGTCATATAGAAAACTGTTTCAAGTGCATAGTTTACTCTTCCAAACATGGGAAAGACGAAGGTTTTTTAAATAACATACCGAAAGGAGATGTACCATTTGAAGTGGTACATATTGATCACTATGGTCCGGTGGATAACTCCCGGAGCGTGAAAAACACATATTAGTAGTCATTGATGCGTTCACAAAGTTTGTCAGACTATATTCCACAAAAACAACGAAAACGAAAGAAGTAGTTAAGGCATTGTCAGATTATTTTAGAGCATATAGTAGACCAAAGTGTATCATATCGGATAGGGGTAGCGCTTTTACGTCTGGTGAATTCAAAGACTTTTTGTTAACAAATAACGTGAAACACATACAAATCGCTACTGGGTCTCCACAGGCCAATGGTCAAGTCGAAAGAGTAAATAGAAGTTTAGGTCCAATGATAGCCAAGCTAGTCAAGCCCGAAGAAGGAGTTTACTGGGACCATATTGTAGATGTGGTCGAATTTAATTTAAACAACACTGTTAATCGAATGATAGGTAAACATCCAAGCGTTATGCTTTTCGGTGTAAATCAATGAGGAAAAACGATAGACGCATTTAGAGACAATTTAGTAGAAGTTAAACAAACGATAGTTCAAAAAGATCACAAACAGATAAGACATGAAGCAGCCTTAAAACAAGAAAAAGCACAGAATTACAATAAAAAGTACGTAGACAAAAAACGACAACAGCCAAAGAAATATGAATCAGGAGATTATGTGCTAGTCAAAAACTTTGATTCACACCCTGGCGCGTCCAAAAAAATTAATACCAAAATTCAAAGGACCGTATCAAATAACAAAAGTATTACGAAACGATAGGTATATAATCAAAGATGTGGATAATTTTCAACAAACGCGGTTACCATATCAAGGTGTGTGGGCAGTCAATAATATAAGACCATGGTTCGGAGGTCGAGGTACCAAACACAAAGTTTCAAATAAATTGTAAAAGATTAGGTGATCTTTAATGGTCAGAATGGCCGAATTGTAGTAATATATGTATAATAGTAGTGCAATACTAGTATGTAAGAGTATTAATGTTTATAGCAATTAGTAGTATGTAAGAGTAGTAATAATTATAGGAACTAATAAGTAAGCAGTGGCAACACTAAACCAAAACTTGTAATGTAAGACAGAAATAGGTGTTTTTCTTTTTTAGTTCAGAGCTCCGAACTCTGAGTGTTCAGAGCTTGCTGAACACGCTCTGAACAAATGAAGCTCTGAACATTTTCTGAACGCTCGGATTTCATTTTGAAATGCAATGGAGCAGTTTTAGTTCGGACATCGACACTTCGTATTTTTGAAAGCTGAAATTTACATTTTTTTGTTTAGAAATAAAAATATTTAGTTAATTACTCAAAATAAAACATCATCTTTGCCTGAGCGACTTGTTTCCACCACAATTTCAATCGTTTTGAGAAAACACGCTTGCACTCAGCATTTCGTTCATTATGCTCGGTCTCCTTTTTCTGAGCGCGTCGGTCGAACTCTGAACACTCGGAATCAGTGCTCTGAACGAAAAAAGTAACACTACTTTGATGCTCTGAACACTCTGAACCAAAAAAGAAACACAATTTTTCATTTGACAGTTCAAGCTCTGTTCAGATGTAAAAAAGAAAAACGCCTAATAAAAGAGAAGGCACAGTTTGTGACCGATATTCAAAGAAGCCAGTCGTTTATTTAATTCGTTCATCAATAATAAAGTATTTGCGTGCACGTGTTGCTAAACATGTATGGTAATATATGAATTATGATAGTAATGAATCCCTCTTAAGCAGCTTGGGAACATTTGCTTCAAACTTATTGTGTCTGTTTCCAGGAGGATAATAGAGGACAGTAACCCAGGTTGTATTATCTCTGTAAGCAAACAAAAAAAGGAATTCTATTTTGATTTTCGTCTACATTCAGGTTAAATTCATTAACCTCCTTTCCTGGCCCACACCCATCTCCCTAGTATTTTTCCAAACAATTTGCGTAAAATTTGACGTTTTCTCATTATAACCCGGTTTATAAAAGTTATAATCCATAATTTCTTCGTACCAGGTTTGGACAACTTTTTTCCCGTATATCGAGTATCCGACGCTCATGAATAGATTTTCACCATACTTGTCTTGATTACTGTGCTTCATTTTATTTTTGTTTGCCATTCGCTAAAAATCGAATCCATATTGAAAAAATGACTTCACAAAATGTAAATATGTAATTTACTTACAATACACCAATCTGTTGCTAAATCATTCAGTTCTTGGTTCAGTGTAAGAGGTGGACAACCGTGGAGTGCTCTCAAGCGGTTGTGCTCATTCAAAAATTCTTCTTCGAATCCTGGTCTTTTTAAGATAGTTATTTTACTGGAGGAAGCGGGAGAACCTCCGGAACATATGGAAGGGTTTGACGATGTTGGTTTTGGAGTAAATGGTTTCTTCTAAAAAGAAGGAAATTCAATGGGAGTTAAAATATGAAGGAAGAACTAATAGTGTCTGTGGAAAAAAGTGCATGGGAGTCCACAGACAAAAGTCAGCGCACATTAGATAACCTCATTACACGTCTTATGATTGAAGAGACCCGAATGATATCACAGGAGGAACCAGCACCAAGTGAAGCCCTAGTTGTGAATAAGTTCAGACGTTTTGGAAGAAACAGCAAGCAAGAAAGCAGCAACAACAAACCTTTCACTAAACCAGGAAGAAGCAGCCTTCGGTGCTACTTTTGTAACGAGAGAGGTCATTTCAAGTCCGATTGCCCAAGGCGGCAAGGTAATACGAGTAAGTCCTCAAGATTTGACAAGAAAACCAGTGACGCTTTTATCAGTGAGCTCATGTTATCTGAATGTGTGAACGAGAACGCGTGGTTTCTTGACTCGGGGGCAAGCGACCACATGACCAACAAACGATGTTGGTTTAGTCATTATGAAGCTTTGCATGATGCCATTCCCGTTAGAGTTGGAGATGGCAGCATAATTTATGCGCATGGTAAAGGTACTATAGATGTATTAGCTTTTGATGGAAATCAATGGAATGAAAAACAACTAAAAGATGTTTTATTTGTACCGGAGATTCGACTTAATCTATTTTCAGCAGGATGCGTTTTGGATAAGGGTTTTGATTGTATTTCAAACAAAGATCAATGTGAGCTGAGAATGGGTGATCGTACGGTTGCAGTGGGAGTCCGCAAAGACAAATTTTTTGAAATGATGTTCAAGGTTGTGCTGGGAAAAGGTGTGCAGACAAGGAAGTTGGTGGTGGTGGTCTGGTTTGTGACGCTAATGTTGCTTCTCGTCAGTCGTTGAGGTTGTGGCATGAGAGACTGGTACATCAGTCTGTGGCTCATGTGAGAAATTTTCTGGAAACTGCGAAGATTAAATATGAGGACGAAGATAATTTCCTCTGCGAAGGCTGCATTTTCGGCAAACAGCATCGTCCAGTTTTTCCTCGCAGCGAAAGCAAATCAACAAAGTGTGGGCAGCTTGTCCATGCCGATGTCTGTGGACCCATGCAGGAAACGTCCGTGGGTAGTTCGAGGTATTTCCTTCTCTTCAAGGATGATTTTTCAAATTTTCGAACTGTTTATTTCATGCAACACAAATCGGAGGTCGTTAAGTTTTTTAATCAGTTTTTGCAATCTGTTAAGAATGAAACTGGGCACTACATCAATACCTTACGGAGCGATAATGGTCTGGAGTTCGTAAACAAGAGTATGGAGGAGATACTACAAAAGAAAGGCATTCGTCACCAGCGTAGCGCTCCATATTCACCGCAGCAAAACGGCCGAGCGGAGCGTGATATAAGGACAATAGTCGAAGCAAGACGAGCGTTGATTTATTCATGTCACATTGGACTCAAATTTTGGGCGGAGGCTGTAAACACGGCGGTATATGTGCTAAATCGCACAGGTAAGAGTTCTGTGTTTGGTAAAAGTCCTTTTGAAGTTTGGTTCAATACTCTACCGAAACTTGATCATCTAAGAATATTTGGATCTGAGGTTTACGTACATGTTCCTAAAGAGAGACGCCAAAAATGGGATTCCAAGTCTGAAAAATGCGTATTCGTAGGATACTCTGATAATGTCAAGGCATTTCGGCTATGGAGTCCATCCCAAAATAGAATTATTGTTTCTAGAGATGTTATTTTTAAAGACTGTGAAGAAAACCCAATAAACCAACAAGTAACTGTAAAAACAACAAACCCAATAGAAAAATGTGACATTGTTTCAGATGATCGTGAACCCAAGAAAGAAGCAAGTGATTTTACACCGGCCAGTGATGAGACTACAGATAATGCTGAGGAAAACAGCCATTATAGGGATAAACTTCGAAAATTGAATCCTGTAAGCTACGTTTACTCATCAGATTGTTCTTCGTCTTCGACAGGTGCCCAAGAACCATCAAGTTTTGAGGATGCAATCAACTCTAACCAAAAGACCAAATGGATAAAGGCGATGGATGACGAGTTCAACTCGCTATTACAAAATCAAACATGGACTCTTGTTGATTTGCCTGACAAAAAAAGGTCATTGATAATCGCTGGGTATACAAGATAAAGTACAAATCAGACGGAACAGTGAACAGATATAAGGCAAGACTTGTTGCCAGAGGATTCACCCAGCAGTATGGGATCGATTTTCGTGGGACATTCAGCCCAGTTGTGAAATTCGAATCAATAAGGGTCATTTTGTCGATAGCGGCAGCAGAAGATCTTATTCTCCGACAATTTGATATAAAAACCGCATTCCTGTATGGAGAACTACAGGATGAAGTCTTCATGAATTAACCCAAAGGATATGAGGACGGGAGTGGTAAGGTTTGCAGGCTACTTAGAAGTCTCTATGGACTCAAACAAGCATCTCGATGCTGGAATAAGAAATTTACCGATTTCATCAGAAATTTTGAATTTCAAGCTTCTCAAGTGGATCCATGTGTTTTTGTCTACCGAAAAGGTAAAGATAAAATGTACTTGGCAATCTACATAGACGATGGATTAATCGCGACAAGTTCTGAAGATCTTCTTTATCCACTTATCGATTACCTGAGCAAGGAGTTCAATGTAAAGTGGTGTGATGCGGAGTGTTTTTTGGGGTTGGAGATAAGCCGTCTTTCCGATGGAGGAGTGCATATTTGTCAGTCTGGATATGCTAAGAGGATTCTTCAACGTTTCAACGCCATCCAATGAACTTCAACTTTCAAATAAAAATTGTGATACATCGGAAGGTCTTTTCCAATATCGCGAGTTGGTCGGCAGCTTGATGTATCTGGCTGTAGCAACACGACCGGATATTAGCTTTGCCCTTAACAATGCAAGCAGATATATGGAACATCCATCAAATCAGAATATTAAGGCTATAAAGCGTATACTACGATACATCAAAGGAACCATCTATTATGGCATACTTTTTACTTCAAAGCTCAATAACAATTTTTCTGCTTTCAGCGATGCTGATTTTGCTGGTGATCCTGATACTAGAAAGTCAACATCAGGCTATGTTTTTATGATGGGTTCTGGCGCTGTCTCTTGGTCATCGGAGAAGCAGAGGTCGGTGGCTCTATCGACAACCGAATCGGAATATATAGCAGCAGCACAAGCAGTAAAGCAATTACTATGGTTACGTCAACTTTTGCAAGACATTTCGCCAAGCATTTTGGGGGAATCACCAACGCTGTACGTGGATAATCAAAGCGCTATCAAACTCATTAAGAACCCAGAGTATCATAAAAGGACCAAGCACATCGACGTTAGGTACCATTTCATCCGCGACAAGTTTGAGGATGGATCTTTCACTTTAAGCTATATTGGTACAGATGAACAACTTGGGGACATATTCACGAAGAGCCTGCCTAAAGAAAAATTTGAATTTTTTCGTGGTGCCATTGGCATTCATCCTAAAATTAACTGAAATTATTTTTTTTTGAATAAAAGTGGGAGTGTGAGGACAATTTATTCAACACTACCCTATGAATTAGCTTTCCAGTCTACACTTGAATACATTGTTGTTACATTAACTTTTAATCGCTCTCTTCACTTTCATAATCTTTTGTAACTTGCATTCTATCATTAAACTTTATACGTTCAACATCGACTCTTGGCTTTTTACTCTGCTTATCAAACCCCAAAGACTATACAGAGTTACACTGTGATGCAAGTGCAATAGGTCTAGGAACTAGGAGCTATATTGCTACAAAGAAAAGACGACGGAAAATTACATCCTATTTTCTATTTTTCCAAAAGAACTACAGACGACGAAGCAAAGTATCATAGTTTTGAGTTAGAAACTCTGGCTATAGTTAGCGCACTTAAAAGATTTAGAGTATATTTACAAGGCAAACATTTTAAGATAGTGACGGATTGCAACTCCCTTACAATGACACTTAACAAAAAAGAACTAAACCCACGAATAGCAAGGTGGGCATTAGAACTCCAAAACTATGATTACGAGCTAGAACATAGAGCTGGTACACGCATGCAACATGTGGATGCCTTGAGTCGTTCAACAAACATTTTAACGTTGGAGACCAATACTTTTGAAGAAAATTTAGTTATATCACATGGTAAAGACAACGTTTTAGTAAAACTTAAAGATTTATTGCTGAAGTCAGAACATCAATTATATGAAATGCGAAATGGTGTTGTCTATAAAAAACAAAATGATGGAACAATTTTATTTTACGTTCCCGAAAGTATGGAAAAGCATGTTATGTACAAATATCACGATGAAATGGGCCACATAGGGACTGACAAAATGATAGAACTTATAAAGAAAAGCTATTGGTTCCCTAAAATGAGAGAGAAAGTGAGTAGTCATATAGAAAACTGTTTCAAGTGCATAGTTTACTCTTCCAAACATGGGAAAGACGAAGGTTTTTTAAATAACATACCGAAAGGAGATGTACCATTTGAAGTGGTACATATTGATCACTATGGTCCGGTGGATAACTCCCGGAGCGTGAAAAACACATATTAGTAGTCATTGATGCGTTCACAAAGTTTGTCAGACTATATTCCACAAAAACAACGAAAACGAAAGAAGTAGTTAAGGCATTGTCAGATTATTTTAGAGCATATAGTAGACCAAAGTGTATCATATCGGATAGGGGTAGCGCTTTTACGTCTGGTGAATTCAAAGACTTTTTGTTAACAAATAACGTGAAACACATACAAATCGCTACTGGGTCTCCACAGGCCAATGGTCAAGTCGAAAGAGTAAATAGAAGTTTAGGTCCAATGATAGCCAAGCTAGTCAAGCCCGAAGAAGGAGTTTACTGGGACCATATTGTAGATGTGGTCGAATTTAATTTAAACAACACTGTTAATCGAATGATAGGTAAACATCCAAGCGTTATGCTTTTCGGTGTAAATCAATGAGGAAAAACGATAGACGCATTTAGAGACAATTTAGTAGAAGTTAAACAAACGATAGTTCAAAAAGATCACAAACAGATAAGACATGAAGCAGCCTTTAAACAAGAAAAAGCACAGAATTACAATAAAAAGTACGTAGACAAAAAACGACAACAGCCAAAGAAATATGAATCAGGAGATTATGTGCTAGTCAAAAACTTTGATTCACACCCTGGCGCGTCCAAAAAAATTAATACCAAAATTCAAAGGACCGTATCAAATAACAAAAGTATTACGAAACGATAGGTATATAATCAAAGATGTGGATAATTTTCAACAAACGCGGTTACCATATCAAGGTGTGTGGGCAGTCAATAATATAAGACCATGGTTCGGAGGTCGAGGTACCAAACACAAAGTTTCAAATAAATTGTAAAAGATTAGGTGATCTTTAATGGTCAGAATGGCCGAATTGTAGTAATATATGTATAATAGTAGTGCAATACTAGTATGTAAGAGTATTAATGTTTATAGCAATTAGTAGTATGTAAGAGTAGTAATAATTATAGCAACTAATAAGTAAGCAGTGGCAACACTAAACCAAAACTTGTAATGTAAGACAGAAATAAAAGAGAAGGCACAGTTTGTGACCGATATTCAAAGAAGCCAGTCGTTTATTTAATTCGTTCATCAATAATAAAGTATTTGCGTGCACGTGTTGCTAAACATGTATGGTAATATATGAATTATGATAGTAATGAATCCCTCTTAAGCAGCTTGGGAACATTTGCTTCAAACTTATTGTGTCTGTTTCCAGGAGGATAATAGAGGACAGTAACCCAGGTTGTATTATCTCTGTAAGCAAACAAAAAAAGGAATTCTATTTTGATTTTCGTCTACATTCAGGTTAAATTCATTAACCTCCTTTCCTGGCCCACACCCATCTCCCTAGTATTTTTCCAAACAATTTGCGTAAAATTTGACGTTTTCTCATTATAACCCGGTTTATAAAAGTTATAATCCATAATTTCTTCGTACCAGGTTTGGACAACTTTTTTCCCGTATATCGAGTATCCGACGCTCATGAATAGATTTTCACCATACTTGTCTTGATTACTGTGCTTCATTTTATTTTTGTTTGCCATTCGCTAAAAATCGAATCCATATTGAAAAAATGACTTCACAAAATGTAAATATGTAATTTACTTACAATACACCAATCTGTTGCTAAATCATTCAGTTCTTGGTTCAGTGTAAGAGGTGGACAACCGTGGAGTGCTCTCAAGCGGTTGTGCTCATTCAAAAATTCTTCTTCGAATCCTGGTCTTTTTAAGATAGTAATTTTACTGGAAGAAGCGGGGGAACCTCCGGAACATATGGAAGGGTTTGACGATGTTGGTTTTGGAGTAAATGGTTTCTTCTAAAAAGAAGGAAATTCAATGGGAGTTAAAATATGAAGGAAGAACTAATAGTGTCTTACATCAAGTACAGAAGTTGTTTTACCCTTTTTGGCAATATTTTTTTTAATTCGTCTATTTTCAGCTTCATCTTCTGTATCCGATGATGACGTATAAAAACAAGAACAACAATTTTCGCTTTAAATAGAAAACAAGATACAGAAATGTTATTGGAACAACGTTCAGAAAATATGGAGCAACTTACAACATGGTAAAAAGAAGTAATAATCATTGACAACTATTAGAACTAAAAAAAAGTAATAACAACTGACAAGTATTATTTTAAAGGCTAAATTTGACAAGCACACTCCTTCCTCCTCCTTATGAATATGACTTTAGAAGAATCTTTATTTTCGGCCAACGAATGTCGAGGACTACCCGAAAGTTTCATGTTTCTAACAATCGCTGAATATTTTCGTGTTACGCTCCTCCTATTTCATCCTTCTTCTCAGAATGATTTTCTTTTGGTTGGAAGTGAGTGAGGCATATGTCATACATATGTAGATTATGGAACGTCTTATTACTGTCAAATAAAACAAAAATTAAAGTAAATATTCCTCAAAACAAGTTAATTTTGAAAAATTAAAATGTCCTTTAAATTTAATGCTAGCTACACAGGAGGCAACTTTTGAAGAAACTAGGGGCCGGTGTTTACTACACATGACACATGAGCAATAGTTTGCTCAACTTCATATTTTGTGTAGCTATGATACAGTAAAGACACATTCGGAAGCGGATAAAAGGAAAATAAAATTTTCGAAATGAAGTGTAATTCGTGATACCGCTGCAAAAGAGTTGGTCCTTTACTGGAATGGCCTGCAATCAGCAAAACGGGCAAAAGAGTAACAATTATGCGCTCATTGTCCCCTTTTTATAGCCAAATTCGAGTCCACTGACTCGCAAGTCACAACCAGCCAACAACCGTAAGTCAATAAACGCAAGAACTGCCAAACACAGCGATATTCTGTTCAAGCAGTTTCATGGCATGGTTATCTCGCGCTGAGGTGACCCTTAAGATTTTTTCTTGTGGTACTTTCTTAAGTTCCAACTCTATGCCACTAATAGTGTTTTTTTTTGGTAATCCGGAATTGTACACAGAACTGTCCGATTCCGGATTCCAAACGAACAGGCAAACACATTATTTTGCTTCTAAGGGTTGAATGGTTGTGTATTTGTGAAACCTCATATGCAGAATTGCAGATAACATGACATTGTTTTTAATTTCTTTATTTGTAAACATGGCAGCGAGTACGTATATGCGAGTGCGTGCATGTATGCGTGATTCTGTTTTTGATTCTGGGGTGGAATCGTGAAAGCTGATAGTTGAGAGTTGACAGTCAATTTTGTATACTTTTTTGCCTGAATTTGACTGTCAACTATCAAAAATCAGCTTACACGATTCCACCCCTGACTTCAAATTCGGAATCGTTTTTCTGTTCTATTCAGAACAAGAACTGTCATCTTGTGCCAAGTGAACGAGTACAGAACTGTTCGGAACAGTTCCGGACGACCAAAAAAAAAAACGCTATAAGCCAGTTATGTCTATCAAATGTTGGCCGTTGCTACGTCGCAGATGGTCGATCCGTTGAGTCCAATTTTCGATGACTCGTTCGAACATTTCGACTGGTAACTGGCGAATGACACACGTGATGTTTTCCTCCAAGGCCTGAATCGAAGCGGGTCTGTCCTCATAACTTTTTCCACAGGAAAAAGTCTAACGGTGTGCTATCACACGGTCTTGGTGGCTTACCGAAGTGTTCTCTCAATAAATCCATTGATTGATGGGAACTGGCGCCCTCTTGCTGAAACCAAATGTACCTGAGATCACGAGCTTCAATTTCAGACATCAAATAGTCGGTCAACATGGCACGATAATGGTCGCCATTGACGGTTACGTTTGCACCGGCATCATTTTTAAAGAAATATGGACCGATGATTCCACCGGCCCACAAACCACACCAAACCTTGTTTTTTCTGGATGAAATGGCAGAGCTTGTATCTCTTCCGGTTGTTCTTCGTCCTATTTGCGGCAATTTTGTTTGTCGACGAACAAAATTTGCCTCGAAAACGTCGGATCTTCTAGGAACTTTTCAAGAGCCCATACATCGAAGCGATGTCGCTTGGGAAGGTTGAGCAGCTTCAGTTGTTGCACAAGCTGTATTTTGTATGCTTGTAAGATCTCGACGTAAAATGCGCCAAGTGGCCAAGTCCCTCTATACGTCAGTCCGAGTTGCTGCGAACGGCGAGGGCGACGAAGCTACTACCCCACGGTCTTCGTGTACAGTCTCAGCTATGGTTGCTGTGCACGAAACACATTCCTTACAGAACGTGATTTTTCCTAATAAATGTAAACGTTCTTCAGGCGTAAGTCTGGTATTTCAGGCAACTTTGATACACATACACACGAGGCAATAGTTGCCACAATCGATCGAATATATCAAAAAAATTGATATACCAGGAAACTTTTGAGGCAACTTGAAATCGATAGGCAACTTAGCTACACACGAGGCAACTTGACTGACTATGTGTGCCGTTTGGCCTGCTCACGCGTTTATTTTTTTTCGCAGATTTAAGGGTTTTTCTGCTATTGCCTTTATGTGCACAGTTGAATCATCGGGAAAGTGGGCGACGATTTAATGGGGATTGTCGGTACATATAGGTACATTGGTTTTGAATTTCTGGAAGTTGCAATAAATGTGATAGGTATAGTGTAGACTGGCGTTCCACATTCTAGTAGTACAGCTATAGAAACGATCTCTATTATACTTAACAGCATGTCTTAAGTTGGGCTTGGGGATAAGTTGCTGAGCATCCCTGGAAGTGCGATTATTACAACTGAATTGTTTAAGGGGAGGAATGCAAGTGGCTATTTCACTAGAATACTCA
Source organism: Sphaerophoria taeniata (assembly GCA_943590905.1). NCBI lineage: Eukaryota > Metazoa > Arthropoda > Insecta > Diptera > Syrphidae > Sphaerophoria > Sphaerophoria taeniata. The sequence goes on along the minus strand of OX016540.1, from coordinate 45,130,428 downwards.
CCACAAAAGTAACGATAGAAAAGAGTTGGTCAAGAAACGTTACGACGCGACGACCTAAGTAAGTCACTGAATCACCAACCCACAGATGGGGATTATACTCCAGCTTTGGACAAATATACAACTTATTGTAGATCAGAAGGGGAGAACCATTTACTGCATCGTTTCAAGAAATCTAGACATCTTGCAGCATTTTTGGTGACATAGCATATTTGCTCGTTTCAAAAGAAGTGGTTACAGTGAAGCACATAAATTTACTTTAAGGTGGCGCTAAAGTCCGGGGTGGACTTTGGCCCCAACCAACAAACCCCTCCAGCCACTCGGTCCCTAGCTAGCTCTCTCCAGTTTCGCGCGCCGAGTTGGTTGAGGTCATCTTCAATTTAGCGTGCCACCTGTCAATCCTCTCCACGTGACCAAGCCATCTGAATCACACATAAATGTATGTAACGATAATTTCGAGTTGTTGGATGACATTGATGCAAGTGCCACTCATGGGACAGTGACAGCAAAAAGGGTATATCTCGCTTCAACGATTCAAGATTGGGTTTCTCTCTACTCTACGCGGTTTCTTATTCCCCATTGTACAATGTTTGCTGAGCTTACCATATTTTGTCGTTGCAGTTCCGCATCCGAGGAGTAGGAATTCCAGACTATGAACGAATATAAAAAGCAAAATGACTATCGTCATAAAAACAATTTATTGGACAAGAAGCTGTAGACTAGGGATCATTAATAAAGATGAGAAAGAGGGTCACGTGGACAAAACAGACCCCTGGGTCACACCAGCATTTATGTTATGGGTTTCAGATTTTAATCTGTCCAATACAACTTGATAGCTTGGAAAGAGAATGTGACAATCTTATACTTTCTCCAAACCGATGTAAAGACTTGTGCCTCTGTTCGGTGAGATAAGTCATCAGATCACCAATTGACCTGTTGCTGAGAAAGCCGTACTGCTGGTCATAAAGAAGTTTTCGGCCTTCGAGATATTTCTTAGATTGATATAATTTATCAGCGTTTCTGTGGCTCAGAAAGAAGTGCAATCTGCCTATAAATTCGAGGATGAAGAAGGTTTGCCCTTTTTTTGGATTTGGCTGAACAAATGCATTTTTCAACTACTCGAAACGAGCCCAGAACAATAAAATAGATTCAAAAGCTTGCCAGTGTGCAAGAAGACTTCTTCAGAATGATAGCATGGATTTATGCATGTTGAGATCTTTTTCCCTCTCCTTACTCTCGCCACAGCACTACTACGAAGGAAGATGGAATCGTTGATTTGTTCAAAAACTGGGGGAGTTGAAAATTTGATTTTTACTGCTTGGAATTTTTTGTTTCAAAATGGATTTTCGAATGGAAAATAGAAAGTTCTTGATGAAAAACTCGGAAAACTCATTGGTTTTCAAGGGTAAAATTCCACGGAATCAATTGGAAAAACAGAAAATTTTTGATTGGGAAATGGGAACTCGGAAAACTCTTCGAGAGCACAAAGAACTTCAAGATCTAAAAGCAAATTTTTGCATGGAATTTAAGTTCATTGTTTTGTTTGTATGACCGGTAGGGACTCTTAATCCGCTCAATCCTTCATGCATTTTTGTAAAATTTTCACTGTGTATATAGTCGGACTAAAAACCAATGTTTGGGACAATCTTTCGGGAAAGTCAGCAAATAAGGGGGACAATCGTTAGCTGTATGGAATTCTGATTTTATATGAAATAAACAAAACAGAGAATTTTGCACTCTATTGCATGCACAGTGATGGCGGATTAAACGTTGAGGGCGCCATAGGCAAGCATCTCACTGGCGCCCCTATATGTAAGTATATAGAAATATCTCGTACTATAGTTTGACCGAAATCGCTGCACCACGCCTAAAGAAAAGGCGCCAAGAAAAAAGAGGCTTAGTTAACATGAGATCTATTAGTATTGTGTGAAAGATCTTTCGAATTTGGTTAATTAATGATCTGCCGAACTATAAATTTTGTAACCAAGTTAACTCGAGTTGGTTCTTATGCAAACCTAGTGGCAACTCGGTTCTCAAATCAGATTGCCCCGAAAATTAATCATGAAAGAACTTAAAAAGTAGAAAAATTAGGTTTTAAATCCGTCGAAATCTTTGCCATCCGCTGATGAACTTCGACCATTAGGTTATTTGCCCCTACAATAAGCAAAATCAATGCGTATTCAAAAACGCTTACAAAATTAGAAGAAAGCTAGGTCAAATTTCCGAGTTGACAAACCGAGTCGACTCTGTACTGTAAGAATAATTGCTCAGGACCGATTTTTATTTTAACAAAAGATGCAAGTGCAATGTTCAATTCGAGTTCACAAGTTTGTTACTTTAACAACCACGTATGAATTCGAATTATTTGCCACTTGTAAGAAACACTGCACCCGCGCACCCCTTTGTTGCCACGCCCTTAGCCACGTGCCTTTAGGATAATAAGCCACTGTGCATGCATTAATGAAAATAGAATGTTAGTTGTAAAACTTGGAAAATTTCAGATATGTATAGTTCTCTATTTCAATTGGATTCAAGTTAATCACATTTTTTTGTTATAATTAGCCCACACTCAAGGGGTTTTTTATGCCCTTATTATGCTAGAGACACAGTGAGTGAAGAAAGAAAGGGGTTGGAAAAGAGGTGTCGGTGTACATTGGCCTTAAATTCCCGAACATTGCAATGATTTGGAAAGACAGAGTGTGGAAGGGAGTTCCACATTCGCGAAGTACGGCTTAAGAACGATTCTCTATACTTGAGAGTACTACCGAAGTTGGGCTCGAGGGTAAACTGATGGGCATTCCTAGAAGCGGGAGTATTACGAGAGAATTTTTTAAGGGGAGGAGTGCAACTGGCTATTTCACTTGAGCACTTACCGTAAAAGTAACGATAGAACAGAGAGAGGCACGAAACGTTTCGACGGTGGTCTAAAAAGGTGAATGAGTTGGTTATGTCTCTGTCATCAATCATTATTAGGGCTCTTTTTTGTATACCGTCCAAGAGGTTTAAGTATATTGCTGGAGCACCAGCCCAGAAATGAGAATTGTACTCAAGCTTTGGACGGATATGTCTTGTAAATAATAGCCGGATCAGACGGGGAGAACAATTTCTTGCACCGCCTTAAGAAACCTAAACATCTTGCGGCATTTTTGGCAACATCGCATATGTGCTGGTTCCACAAGAGGTGGTCAGTGATTGCATTTTAACAATATCTGTGTTAGGCCGTGTGCGAATTCAGTTAAAAATGGGTTAAAACTTGACGTTTGGTTAAATTTTGACACTTCGCATTATTTGACTAGCTGCTGAGCAGGTTAAAATATGACAGTAGTGGTTAAAAATTCATCCATTTTTATTTTTAAACCACAATTCATCCAATTCGCACACGGCCTTAATCATAATGGGCCCTATCGGGAATCTCCCAAGAAATTTTATTTCCCAAGAAAAATTTCATTCCCAAGAAACATTTCTAGTTATCGTGAAACTCCTTCGAAATGATTTTTTCCCAGGGAAAAAACTACCAACTTGAAAAAACAAAATTATTTTCGAAAATCAATTTGACAGAAATATTTTTATTTATTTCTTTTTGCTTGGAATAATTTGTGTTTTGTTTGACAATTTTAGTGCGCGTCCGCAATTGCCTTCTTTAAGATGTTTCCTGGAGCTGGGCTGTCGTGGCCAAGATAGGAGGATATGAGCCAGTAGGTGGCTTTATCCGTTGTTAAGTGGTGGTGTCCTTGTCGCTGTAATTGGGGAGTAAAAATACATTTAAGTCATTTTTTACTAACATGCATGACCTTGGTTCACCTTTCTCCGATGCATACAATAGCTTATAGCCAGGCCTCTGATGATGGAGTTTGGGACCCACGGCTCCTGTATCAAGACGATGTCTTCCTTGTTTCTATGCAATCGGAGTACCAGTGTTGAGTTAAACTCCAATCAAGAAAATGGCTTCCGAAAAATTAAGTCACACACACGTTCAACGTAGAAAAGTGAAAACTTTTATTTCCTGAAAATAACAGCTTAGTCTTTTACTTAATCTAGGTTTATATCAACTTACGTTTAGTAATTCTTCTAATCTTGATTGATTAATGATTTTTTACAATGTACAATATAATTTCAATCTCAATTTAAAGAAAATGTTAGCTTTTATAAATTTTAATGCTGACTGCTCGCTTTGATTTATCGAAGTAAAAGGAAGGAATTCGATTCCGTTGTTCATTCCGTTATTTTTCTATCTTCATAAAATTGCGGTTGAAAGAGACAGCATACTCTCTACAAATCTCAGCAGTATGCTGTCTCCTTCTCTGGAAATCGATGTTATCGAGTTAAGTGTTACCAAGTTCGGTTAACACTCCCCCCTGGTAACTGGGTTAACTCCCAGCTTACCAACCTCTTCGAACTTGACATCCAATACTGCTAGCTTGACTGCTGGACGAGTGTAGATGCCACAAGACGTTTGCACTACTGCACTTCTCACTATACCATCTTTTCCGGCAATAGTCTTAAGAACTCTTCCTTTTGGCCATATCTTCCTAGGGCTGTTGGAGTCTACGATTATAACGATATCTCCCTCTTTCAGCTGCCTATGTGGTGTGAACCATTTTGTTCGACGAGTTAAATCTGGTAAGTATTCTCGAGTCCAGCGCTGCCAGAAGGCTTGAGCGTACTTCTCCGCAGCTAACCAATTACGCCTTACAAATGCTCCATTGATAGAAGCCTCTGCACTCATTCTTTCATTATTAGGATAGCCGATTAAAAGATGATTTGGTGTAAGTGCTTCGTCACATTCGCAATCGATAGGCACGTAAGTAAGGGGTCGGGAATTAACAATACTCTCTACCTCTGTCATCATGCTCAAAAGAAGTTCGTCGCAAGGGTTATGTATCGGTGAAATCTCGTTGAGTGTTTGCTTGACGGAACGAACCATACGTTCCCAACACCCACCCATGTGTGGCGATGCGGGAGGAATGAAGAACCACTTTAGCTGTAACTCGAACTCTTTTGCAACTGCGAGTTTGTTTAAGTCTTTTATGGCCTGCTGTAACTCGTTGTTGGCTCCGCGGAAATTTGTTCCGTTATCTGAATAGACTTCACTTGGCATACCTCTTCTGTATATGAATCTTTTGAATCCGAGTATGCAGGAATCACTAGAGAGGCTGTGGACTATTTCGATGTGTATTGCACGTACGGTCAAACAAGTGAGCAGCATGCCCCATCTCTTTTCTTGACGTCTTCCGACTTTAACATAGAGAGGTCCGAAATAATCGACTCCTGTGTACGAAAACGGTCTTTGGAATGGTTGAAGTCTCGCGAGGGGTAATTCTGCCATAGGCGGGTTTGATGGCGTGACTTTCTTATTTTTGCAATACTGGCAGTCGTTGGTTATCTTTCTTAGAACACGTCTCAGATTAGGGATGAAGTAGATCTGGCGCAGCTCGTTTACAATGGTTTCGCCGAAGAGATGATGAAATTTGTTATGGTACGCGTCTACGATAAGGTGAGTTATCGGATGTTGTTTCGCTAGTATGATTGGTCTTTTAGTTCCCAAGGAGACATTCTTTATTGCATCGATTCGGCCGGCTATTCTCATCACCCCATCCTCGTCCAAGTACGGAGACAATTTATAGAGTGGACTGGTTTTTTCAATTATGGCTGGATTTCCAGAACACTTGGCCCTGGTTAACATCATGTATTCAGTGACGAAACTCTCTTTTTGACATTGTTTATAGAGCAGTATCTCGGCTGCCTCCTGATCATCTTTTACGAAGATCGGAGTTTTTGATGATTTGCGCCATTTTAAAATAAACATTTTGATAAAACGATGAATGAACATTATTGTTTTTAGCAGACTCTTCCACTTAGAGAAACGATCATATTTTAAAAAGAATGGTTGTTGCACAGAATGTATAAAACATTCTTTGACCTCCTCGTCGCCGGTAACGTCGGTTGGCTTTGTAGGCTGTTGCGGAGGATGAAGTGGATTTTGATAGAGAAATTCGGGTCCACTGTACCATCTACTTGATGATGAGAAATCATAATCACTTTTGTACTTAGAAGCCTCATCAGCGACGTTTTCCTTGCTCGGAATCCAATTCCAATCGCTAGCATTCGAATTTTCCAGTATCTCACCAATACGCACGGCCACGAAGCTCTTGAACTTCTTACTACTCGTCCTAATCCAACAGCACAACTTGCGAATCTGTCCAGAAATTTGATCTTTCAAAGTGAATAGTATGGCCATTTTGAATGAATTTGGAAAGTCTCACGCCTAACACGGCCGCTTCTAGTTCAAGCCGTGGTATTGAAAGTGCCTTGATGGGTGCTACTTTCGTCTTCGCACTTATGAGTGAACACTCCACTTTGCTTTCAGAAGAAACTCTCAAATAAGCAACGGCAGCGATAGCATCTTCACCGGCGTCCACAAATATGTGCAATTCAACCCTACTTCTATTCCCAAATTGAAGATTGGTTTAATATGTCCTGTTGATAGACACGTCTCTTATTTTAGGAATCAGGCTCAACCATGTTATCCATTTTTGAAACTGACGATCTTTAATCTCCTCGTCCCAGTCTACACCTGAGCGCCAGATTTCTTGTAGGATAATTTTGAGTTGGATAGTGAAGTGGGCGATCAGACCAAGAGGGTCAAAGATACACATAAGTGCTCTTAGTACTTGCCGTTTACTTGGGACTTGTGTGCCATCCATGATCTCATTTTGCAGTTTGTTGGACTTGAAGGAGTAAACGAAGGTGTCAGAACTCGGAGACCACCACATGCCCAGAAGCTTCTCAAACTCCTTTTCGGTATGATCAGTGAAGAGCTTGTTGTCCATGGAAGAGTTGGATTGCAAGGCGTTCAGAACGTTCGCAGAGTTGGAGATGAAGTTTCTTATTTCGAAACCAGCTTGGCGGTGAATATGTGTTACGTCTCTTGCCAAGGCAATCGCTTCTGTCTCTGTATCCACGCTGTCCAACCAGTCGTCTACGTAGTGATTCTCTATAATCGCTTTTGTTGCTCTTGGGAACTGTGTTTCAAATCGTCTAGCATTCTTGTTTTTTACAAATTGCGCACAAAACGGGGAACAAGTAGCTCCGAAAGTCATCACCTGCATCTGATACACCTCAATGTTTCCAGTTGTCTCACTCCGCCACAAGAATCGTTGTGCGTCTCTGTCTTCTTCGAGGATCTTCACCTGATGAAACATCTCGCGTATGTCCCCAGATATTGCTATTTTCTTTTCGCGGAAGCGGAATAAAACAGAGGGCAATACTGGTACATCATCCGGTCCAGTCATGAGACAAGAGTTCAGTGACACACCGCCTACCTTCGCCGCAGCATCCCACACTATTCGTAGTTTTTCTGGCTTGTTTGGGTTTATAACCGGGAATATAGGTAAATACCAAGTGCGGGACTTCGAATTGCTTGATTCATCTTCGGTTAGCTTCTTTGCATAACCTTTCTTCAGATATTCTTGAATTTGTTGATCGACTCTTTTGATTAGTTGGGGCTGGTGTAGTAGGCGTCTTTCGAGACAGCGTAGTCTGTTTTCTGCCATAGCTCTCGTACTGGGTAGCCCAATCTCCTCGTACTTCCAAAGTAAAGGCACAGCGTAGTTTCCTCCCAGGAAAATCGTCTTTTCTTCCAGCATCTGGACTGCTCTACAGTCTTCGTCTGAAAGTCTTTTTGACTTCGGCTTGGTACCAAGGCTCTCAAGTGAAAAATATCTCTTAACTGTTTCGTGCATCTGAGAGTCCAAGGCATTCTGGCATTCACAAAGATGGAAATTAATACTGACGTCTAGACGGTCTTTCATTTCGGAACCTGTTGAGGCAGCACCAAAAAGTGTCCAGCCTAGCCGAGTTTTAATAGCTATTGGCTCCGAGTCTGCACCCTCTCGAGTCTTCAAGGCCATTCCCAATCGAGAGTGTTGAAGGCCAATCAAGATTTGTGGCTTTGCTTTAAGGTATGATTTAATTGGTAAACCTTTCAGATGAGCGTACTTTTGAATAAGATCGTTCATATCCAGCGACTGTCTGGGAAGATCGAGTGCCTTGACGGTATGTGCGTTGGGGAGTGAGTACTTACTATTGCTGCCTCGGGCTGATATTTGGAACGTTATTCTCCTCGACGAATCTTCTTGACGATGAGTGTTGGCAGTCCACCTCAAGCACAAGGGTTCCTTGTCACCTTTCGCATCAAGCGCGATTGCTACTTCTTCATCCACTAACGTGACTGAAGATCCATCGTCAATGAAGGCGAACGTATCCAGTAAGTTGTTGTTATAATGCAAAGTTACCGGGACTATTTTGAAGAGTGTTTGTGATGCGTTTGGACGGAAAATGGTACCGCTGTAATGAGCATTCTGTGCTACCTCATTGGCGTTTGAATGTACTCTTTGAACGTCGTTGGTGCCCCTCGGCTGGATGTCTTTGTTGTGTAGGAGTGAGTTATGGCGATAAGTGCACCCTTCGACCCCACATAACTGTAAGGAAAGACAACGCCGAGTTCCATGTCGTCGGAGGCATATGCGGCAGATGTAGAGGCGCTTAATCAACTTCCACCTATCCTTCAATTGCATTCTCACAAAGTGTTGACATGATGCTAGTGACTCGCAGCTATTCTTGCAAGCAGGACACTTTTCCTGATTAGGTTTAGTTTCTTGATGAATGTTGACAATAGCTCTTGTTTTCTTAGCTGGTCTTTGATCACTGAGATTAGAAGCGGTTAATGTCACTTCGGAAGCTGCGTTGGCGTATTTTGTTAGCCACTCGTTGAGAACTGACAGGTCAGCGTAAGGTAGGCTATGCTTGAACATACCCCATTCAAGTTTGATCTGCGTTGGTAGTTTCTCTACCAGTTCCTGCATCAAGCAAGGATTGTTGAGATGAGCAGAAAGACCTGTGACCTCCATCACGCGACACATATTATCCAGCTCAAGAGAGAAATGTATTAGGCTTTCTAATTTATCATACTTAGGCGCCGGCTCATTTCTAATCTTCTTCAAAAGCGACTGGATTATTATCTCAGGTCTACCGAACAGCATTTTCAACGTTTGTATCACGCCCTCTACTTGATCCGGATGTAAAAGTCGGAACTGTACTGCCTCGAGTGCCTTGCCTTTCAAGCATCGTTGCAGCCGAATCATATTTTCGTGGTTGTTAAAACCACAAGCCTGTGATGAGTTCTCCCACAAGCTTATAAATATCGGCCACTCTTCTGCTCGTCCAGAAAAGGTGATCTGCTCTTTTGCCATGAAATGTCTAGCAGCAATTTGGGATTTGCTTAAAGCTGTAGTTGCATACGAAGTATGTAATCCCAAATCCTGCTCCTCAACTCGCTTGACTTCAGATGAAATGTTTGACCGATTATTGTTAAACCTGTCACATGCCTTGCCTTGCACCCACTCCTGAACCCTTTCCCTCACATCTACATCTTCTACTGACTCTGAGTCGTATTCGGTAGAACATTGTTCAAGAATGGCATATTTTTTCTGAATATATTCTTCATCACGTTTTTTCTGCAGCTGCCGTTCTTCTTCGAGCCTTTGTAATTGTAATCTGGCTTGTCTTGAACTGGATGAGGTGCCCACAGAATCCCCTCTTAACTTGGTTTTGTTTCGATCATAATTTTACTGACCGGCCGACGTTGACCCTTTGCTTCATCTTCAGTTGGGGGTTTCTGCGAAGAATCTTGTTCGTTGACTTCTGAACCCGGACCGTTGCTTTTCGATTTATCTTTGTTGGTTGAACCATAGGCCGCTTTAAGCGCTTTAGTACATTCGGTGCAGTGCCAATCAACCTTCTCTACTTCTTGAGTAACCTCTACGCATGAAAAGTGAAACCATCGCTTACAAGTTCCACACTCTACCATAGGCCCTTTACTAATGGGTTCTTTGCATATGACACAATTATCGTTTTGAGCAGATGATGACGAGGTATTTTGCATATTACCATTCCCATCCCCCTTACTACTATGACTAGCATGCATAATGAAAACAAAGACTTACCTTCACCTTAATTTGATGTACTTCCTCGTCTATGCAAGATATTATACGGTCAGGTAACCAAGCCAACTGGACGTTAATGGAAACGCTGGAACTTTGATGTACCCTCAATAACGTCACTGATGAATAAGATGACTTCAGTGATGATAAGCGTAGCGTATATAAGTCTATGACGCCCTTTGACACAATCGCAGCGTTTAGATGATATAGATGGCACACTTTAGTTTCTTCACCGCCTCTAGTCCACAATTTAAATAAACGGAAAGTCAAATTGAACACTAAACTAATCTTTATTTAAATTAAAAGCGACGATAGTTTTCTCCTTGCGAATTCCAATTGATTTAAGAAATAATCGCAGCGACTGAAGACGATGGCAACGAATGAAGAGGATGACGATTGAGCACGATGTCGACAATGTTGCAACTAATCCACACAGCGCGATGGTGTAACGATGGAGACGATGTTGAAGCTAGTGAGGCAGCGTGATGATGAAGACGATGAGATGGCACCGACTGATGAAGAAGAATGCGAGGATGAAGATGACGACGATGATGCTGATGCACGCACAATTTGGCAATGAGATGAGACGGGAGTCCCAAGAATTGTGCAGTCGATGTTGACGGTGTTGCAGATGACGTGCGATGATGTTGATGCTCGCACAATCCGACAATGAAATGAGACGGGAGTCCCAAAGATTGTGCAATCAATGCGCAATTAATTTGCAGCAGCGAACGAAGACGATGTCGACGGCGTTGCAGCTAATGTACACAGCACGATGAACACTACGGGGTTGCGGATGACGATGATGTTGTTGATGCACGCACAATCCGACAAAGACGATGGCGACGACTGATGAAGATGAATGCGAGGATGAAGATGACGACGATGATGCTGATGCACGCACAATTTTGCAATGAGATGAGACGGGAGTCCCAAGAATTTTGCAATCGATGTCGACGGTGTTGCAGATGACGACGATGATGCTGTTGCTCACACAATTTTGCAATGAGATGAGACGGGAGTCCCAGGAATTGTGCAATCGATGTCGACGGTGTTGCAGATGACGACGATGATGCTGATGCTCACACAATCCGTTCATGAACTGAGACGGGAGTCCCAAAGATTGTGCGATCAATTGCAATTAACTCGCAGCAGCGAACGAAGACGATGTCGACGGCGTTGCAGCTAATGCACACAGTGCGATGAACAAGATGTCTTGGCGTTGCGGATGACGATGATGTTGTTGCTGCACGCACAATCCGACAGTTAAATGAGACTGGAATCCCAAGTATTGTGCAATCAATGCGCAGCAGCGAATGAAGATGATGTCGACGGCTTGCAGCTATTGCACACAGCGCGATGAACACGATTGCGACTTTTAAAAGTTGACGACGACGATGCAGCAGCGATGGAACGGTTGAGGAATCTCCGATGATGATGAAGTGCAGCTTAGGTAGACGATGGATAAGTCTATCCAATTGAACCACGTGGCAGACAGCACCGTATACGATGGAAATTTCCTCAGTCTAAAAAAATCGTTTCAAACGAAGTTATTTTTGGCTTGGTGACAATAGATCGTTTTAAACGAATGAAGTTTTGAACTCCTGTCACTTGATTTTTCGTTTTAAACGAAATAAAAGAATTGTTGAGTTAAACTCCAATCAAGAAAATGGCTTCCGAAAAATTAAGTCACACACACGTTCAACGTAGAAAAGTGAAAACTTTTATTTCCTGAAAATAACAGCTTAGTCTTTTACTTAATCTAGGTTTATATCAACTTACGTTTAGTAATTCTTCTAATCTTGATTGATTAATGATTTTTTACAATGTACAATATAATTTCAATCTCAATTTAAAGAAAATGTTAGCTTTTATAAATTTTAATGCTGACTGCTCGCTTTGATTTATCGAAGTAAAAGGAAGGAATTCGATTCCGTTGTTCATTCCGTTATTTTTCTATCTTCATAAAATTGCGGTTGAAAGAGACAGCATACTCTCTACAAATCTCAGCAGTATGCTGTCTCCTTCTCTGGAAATCGATGTTATCGATTTAAGTGTTACCAAGTTCGGTTAACAACCAGGTTGTTTGCGGACATGATGGCGTGATGGAGATTAATCTGAACTAATCGCAACCTCCACCACTGTTTTATCGGCGCACAGTGGCCCGTTTCGGCTTTTTTGGTTCCAAAAATCATAGCTCCTAAACGAGTTGAGATATTTCCACAATTTTTTTTTTATTTTGAAGGTTACACCCAACGCTATGAAATTGGTGAATTTCAAAATAAAAACATTACAGGGTGTTTCGGAAATAGCTGTCAAAAAGCTTAGTTATATTAAGTGAGATAAAAATGATTAAATGTGAATTAAACAAACAAGAAAATTCATTTTCTGGCGTAAAACAAAAGGAATTGACGTTTAACAGTAGCGCAAAAAGTAAAACACCGATTTTAGATGAACAGTGGCGAAAAAAGTTTTTTTAATTTTTTTTTTTTTTTGTAAATTGACATTAGAATAATAATAAATAACAAATTGAACAGCAAATTATACAATAAAAACAGTTGAAATGTACGTATAAACATTAGATTTCTTGAAAACTATCATCTTGGTCCGTGGTAATATTCAATAAACTCAACATTTCCGGAGAATAAAGTGCTTTCATATCGTTTTGGGTCCTTACGTGCCTCAGAGAAGAAATAAGCGGATCAGATGAGGCTGCAAGCATGTTGCATAAGTCTTCATTCTGCCTTATTCTCGAAACTTTGCAGGTATTTTGATATCTATACCTTTTGTAGTCCTTATTTTTGGATTCCTGGGCTTCTTCAGATAATTCTCCTAGGGGAAGTGATTGATACTCTATAATATCTTGACTGTGAGCCAAAATTTTGTGAAGAGTAGGTGTCAGTTGTTTTTCAGGATACTTTTGAGTCAACAGAGCTGCTGTTGCTTTAGTATACTCCCCAAATTTAACTGCGTTCACAACTTCCCTGCAGTTCAAAACATCAAGTATTATTTTCAGCCTGGAAATAACCTCTATGTTTACTCCAGTTATTTGAGCTGTTATCTCCGATTGCTCGAAAAATCTTCTCGAAGTGTTCCCATCATTAGTATTTCCGAATCCCTGCTTTGGTTTGTCTACATCGAGTCCAAGCTGATCACGGAAACACGTTTGTATCCTTTCCTTTCTTCTTTTTTGTGCTTCTTTGATCCCAATCGATTCACCGAAATCCTCTCCATCCTGTCGAAGTGTATATGCAAGTTTTAATATAAATTCCATGCATCTGATTCTACCATGCAGTGGAGATATTCCATATTGGTAGTTATGTTCGTCAATGTTTGCATTGGATTCATCTTGGCTATTGAAACTTTTTTGTGTCCTTTTGCATATTGGGCATGACCGCGTTGATTTTGTTTCTGTAAGTTCATTTAAAACTTTTCCGTCAATCTAAAATTTTATGACATCGAGCAATAAAAATAAACATTTAATCCGATTAAAAATTAATACCTACATAAATAATCACTGAACATTTAATCTCCTTAAGTCAAAAGTAACTGCTAATATTTTATTATGGATATAATATAAACCCTTCAATTTAATTTTTTTATTGCCTCCGATTTATGTAATATTTATGACATATCGTATTTTAAAATATTTCCGTCATCAAAAACAAAATTGTGGTGAATTCATTCCCCATTTCAGATAATTTTTTGAATTTGAAAAAAAAAATTTTTTGTTCGAAAATTCTGGAACACCCTGCAAATGTAATAAATTTAAAACTCATCATATTGTTAGCCGTGAACATTTTCTTCGAATTAAAAAAAAAATTGTGGTGATATCTCAACTAGTTCAAAAGTTACAGTATTAAACATTTTATTAATTTGCCATTGAAAACCCAGAAAATTGAAAAAAAGTGCCTGCCATCGATTAATAAAATCGCTCTAGCTCAGTTGGGCGCAAGTTGGCGCAAATTATTTCTTCAGGATTATATTAAGAAATACTTCAGCTTTCATTATGCGTTGAGTTTTGCTTAATGCTTTTTGAAGCTTTTTTTTCCATGCAATGTAAAGTCAGAAAAAGGTACAAAAAGTGGTGTCCAAAAAAAAAAAAAAAATATATAGACATTTTTTTTTTTGTAATATTTTTTCCAAACATATATTTTACCGTATTTGTTAATTTCAGAAAGAAAAAACAAAAATTCTTTCCCCACGTTCGTAATATAGCTTCTCAAAGTCAAGAAAAAGAAAAAAAAATTGTTTGTTATTAAAACTGAAAAAAAAGTTCAACTTTGACCCCCTCTCAAAACCAAACCGTTGGGAAAATTAAAAAAAAACTTCGGTTTCAAGAACTTCAAATATTTGTTAATTCAGCGAAACAACAAATTTTGAATTCTGGAACAACGAAAAAAATGAATTTTGGAATGACTTTAGCCTAAGCGGGCCACTGTGCGGCGTTTTCATCTTCTGAGGAGGAATGAAGTAGGGCTTCCTCACTCAGAGTGATGCCTAAGGTGGAGTCTTCAGTATCCATGTCGGAGTTGCTGTCGGCTATAGGGTTCGCCTCCACGTCGGATGGCTTGTTTGGGGCTGTGGTGGGCCTTGACGTCTGCCCATTGATCATGAGAGATGTTACCATCCACATGACTCCTGTCAATGACCGCGCTGAAAGAAAGATCTTTATTGAAGGCTGTTGTGCTGCTGGAATGCACTTTCTGCCTTTTTCGGTTCAGGCTTGTCGCCCTCGAGAGACCTATTGCGCTTTGACGTTGAGTCGCTGCCGGTCGGTTTGGTATTTCTGCTAAGAAAGCCACTAGCCGGCATGACACCGACTGCGGCTAGAATCCTCTCATATTGCATAGTCTTGGAAAAAGAAAATGCTATATTACCATTCCAGCCTGATCGACAATTTTTAAAGGACTGTAACTGAAGAACTCATTTTTCATTCCTAGCAGTTGGTTTTGAAGTAGGTCGTAAAAAATGCTCCCAGAGGTTTGTGCTTTGTGGTCTATTCAAGCAAGATAATAATAAAATCGTTTTACCTTCTCCTCAAAATAAATCCAAACTCTCTTTTTAGGTCTGTAAATATCTCCTTTCTACTCGAGATAGGATTTTGCTTGCAATTTCTCAATCAAAATGAATGGGAAAAAACTCCAGAGAAATAACGAGAAATTTCCCATGGGAAAAGTGTTCATGATCGCAATAAATTTATAGGGAAAATTCGAACATCGTTCTCGAAACGAATTTTCCGAACGTGGGAAATATTTCCAGAGAACTCTTATTCACGATACAAGTTTTCCGAATGTGGGAAATATTTCCAGGGAAATCTCATTCCCGATAGGGCCCAATTATTCTGGAGTTTCTCTTAAGGGTGGCGAGACGAGGTTCGCAGGATTGGCTAGTTTAGAATAAAAGAGGAGTACCTATTACAAATTTCTTTCTGATTTTTAAACTTTTGCTATGATATTGATCGTGAATACCCTTTAATCAGTTCCACTTCCCTACCTGTTAATCAAAGCTTGTATACGATGTTTAAGTTCTTTTACATTGCATCAATCGATAAGAAATATAATTACCGAAGCCAAAAATTAAATATCAATATTGTCCATGCCGAGGTGCGCATTTCGTTATGTAATCATCTGATTCAAATGGTTGTTTTCAAAAGGGGGTGCGGTTATCAGATTTGGATTACTTTTTATCTGGAATACTCTAACCTGCCCACTAAAATTTTTAATGAGGAATAAAAGTTAAAGCCAAGACGAATAAGATTCGCTTGGTAGGCGTGAATTGAGTTAGCCGGAAAGGCCTCGCATACCTGTTAGCCTTTCCGGCTAACTATAGATTTACGCCGACCAAGCGAATCTTATTCGTCTTGGCTTTATCTTTTATTCCTCATTAAAAATTTTAACTGGCGCGATGACGGGAATTTCTTGTATGGGGGCTCTCCACCTATAACATTTTAATTTGGGATGAGTGATATTAGTACGCAAACATAATCTAGGAATTTGAAGACAAGACAAAAATGTTGGATTTCCAACTCAACTCCGATAATTGATTTCCAGTTGTTGAAAACTGTTGTGTACATGTTACCTTTGTGAGAAAGGAAAATTGAAAGTGTTACGACTATCAGACATTGTGGGGACATTTCTGAAAGTAGAAATCGAAAGATTTAATTTTTAAATTCATTATTATGGAATAATTTTTAATATTAATTTTACATGTTTAAAAATGTGAATATAGAATGGAAGTGATTAGTTCGCAAGAGGTCTAGGAACATTTTGTTCAAACAGCGTTTTTACATTTCCAGGAGGATTATAGTGCGCAGCAACCCAGGTGGTATTACCCCTATGAGAAAAAAAAGTATTTTTTTTTCAGTTTTCGCCTACAATCCGAATAAAATTATTAACCTTATTTCCACACCAACACCCAACTCCTTAGAATCCCTCCAAATAACTTGCGTAAAATGTCCCGTTGCCATACTAAAACCCGGCTTTTTATAGTTATAATCCTTGATTTCATTGTACCAACTTTGTGCAGGCCTGCTACCCTGTAGCGTGAATCCGTTGCACATGTAAAGATTCTCACCGTATGTGTTTTGTTGACTGTGCTCCAAGGAATTTTTATTGGCCATTTGCTTAAAACATCGAATTCATATTGAAATAAGTTCACAAAATTTGAATAATGTACGAATGCACTTACAATAGCCCAATCTTTTGATATCGCACTCAGCTTTTTGTTCAATGTTAGAGGTGGACAACCGTGAAGTGCTCTTAAGCGGTTGTGCTCGTTCAAACAATCGAGTTCAAATTCTTGTGTTGGGATAGTTCCATTTTTATTTTTGGAAGAGGTAGGGACATCTGTAGTATTAGTTGTAGGTCGCTTAAAAAAAAAACATTAGAATAGAAATTAAAATATGAAGGAAGAAGTAATACGAGTAGAGTCTTACATCCACTGGTGTGAATCTAATTATTGTTGGTTTAGGTGTTGTGGGCTTAATTATTTTTGGAGTTGTTGCATCAGGTGGTGACAAGGGAGCCTTCGATGGATTAGGTTGATCCTTAAAAAAAAGTAGAACAGAAGTTTAAATATGAAGGAAGTACAAATACGAGTAGTCTTACATCAGTTGTTGTGATAGTAATTGTTGTCGTCTTAATAATTGTTACACCATCTTTGGTCGTCGTTTTCTCAATGACTTTTTTAATTTCTGTCATGGTACTTGTAGTTTCTTCTCCTTCCGATGAGTCACTACAACACGTCCAGTTACAGCAAGATTTACATTAAATGGAAGATAAGATATAAGAATAAGTTATCAGATGGCAAAAGGAAGTAATTTTCACTGAAAAATATTATTTACATGTTACAAGCGCACACTCCCTCCATTATGAATGAGGCTTTGTTTAAGTTTAATTGAAAGCGAAGTCTTGATAATAAAACAAATTATTTAAACATCAACATCGATATATCGTGGCAACTTACGTTTGAGAAAAGAATTGGACATGAAGTAAGATGAAACCTTTTTTCAATGACTTTCTTAAAGGCTTCTGAAAGAATCTTTATTTTGGGCCAACCAATGTCGAAGACTGCCTGAAAGTTTCATGTTTTAACCATTCTCTGAAGATTTTCGTAAGACGGCTCTATTTCATCCTTGTTCTTGGAATGATCTTTTTATTTGTTTTTTATGTGTAGATTTTTGAACGTCTAAAAACTGTCAAATTTAGAAATAAAATCCAAAAATGAAATATTGAATAATAACACAACAAGTTAATTTTGAAAAATTTATGAATATTCTGTAATATAGATTTAAAACATAACTAAAGTTTGTGTTTTTCGAGAGTATGGTTAGAGCGTTCTTATTGAATACTTTATTTGAACCCTTTTTTTTTAGTTTCATGGGAAACTGCGGGAAAATGTCTGAAGGCAGAAATAGGAATAATTTATTTTAAACTTGCTAAGCTATGGCAGCGGTGTTACCAACGAGAACCGGAATAAAAAGTAGCCTATGTCATTTTCTGACCTCTAAACTACCACTACCAACGCAAACAATCGTGAAAATCGTTTGCACCGATCCAAATTTAAAACAAATCTATGAAAGGGGAACCGTACATTTTATCGGAATAAGTATGTTTCTTCGTTGCCGTGCAATAACGCCGAATTCTGAAATTCGGCCTTATTTCACTTTACCAAAGACACAATAACGCCGAATTTTAGCATTCGGCCTTATTTCACTTTGACAATGTGAAATAACGCCGAATGCCAACTGAGGAATAAAGCCGAGAAAGAGAAAACAAGGAAGCCGGTTTTATTTAACTTTCGGAAAGAGCAATTTAGCTGGGCTTAACGCAAATTCAACTGTAGAACAAAATTTGACGAGTATTGTGGTTTAGATTATTTTTTTTTTATATTTTATGGGACAAAAGACCCGAATGAAAAAAAAAATTTAATTCAAAAAATTTATTTGTACTTATCAATATTACACACAGAAAAAAAATCGTGTAAAATCATAAAAAATGATGATTCAACATTTTTTTGCTATGATTTTGCTATAATGGCGTTTCGTGTTGATTTAAAATGATTTTCTTGTAAAACAAGCGTACATTCTTTTCGTTTTGAAATAACGTGATATCAGCTTAATTTGAAAAGATTATTGTATTGATATAACTCGTTGATTCCTTTTGAATCAAAATTACTTCCCCTATAAAATAATACACATATCCTCTTGAATCACATACACTCCGCTTCAACTGAATAAGCACACAATTTTCTGAAGTTTGTTGTCCATTTTTTCCTAACTTTGAACGTTAATGCATCATTTGATGATGCTAACCGATAGCTTATGATGTTGAGAAAACAAATCAAAAAGAATAATTTAAAAAGGACCACTATTTTTTCCTGGCTCTCATGCAAAGCTTTCCAGATTGAAAAACTCAGTTTTTTTTGCGTCAACTGAATAAGCACACGATCTTTCACTCTCATTATCTTCATTGGTTCTTAGAGTTTTAAGTTAATTGGTATACCAAATCAAAAGTGGAAGTGTTCTAAGTGACATTTAACCGTTTATTTAAAATTTAAGAAAAGATGGTTAGATCAGAAGCTTTAATAGTGTCGGACGAGTTATAATTGATTCGTTAAAAGAATAAAAACTGACCGTGCGTGCTATAGCTACCAACATTGATCGGAGTCTTAGTGTTGTCTATTCGTACCTCAGACACAAAAGTTTGTACGAGAAAATATGAAAGGTGGTAAAAAAAGGCAACATTCGAAGTTGATAGACGAGCAATTTCGAGATGTGCTTCCAGTTCATGTGCCTCCGCGGTAAAAATTAAACAAAAAGTTGGTGTAACTGCAGGTGTTTCAACAGTCCACAGAGTACCAAACCGCGCAGATCATTTAAAACGATTGTAACTCCAAAAGAACACCACTAAACGAGCAACGAAAAGATATTCGTTTAAGATTTTCTAGACTCGATGTGAGTTGGAAAAATGTGTGGCACAACGCGGTTTTTTCGGATGAGAAGAGATTCAATTTTAATGGCCCTGATGGTTTTAATTATTGCTTTCACGATTTGAGAAAAGAAGAACGATTTTTAGGTACTATGGGACTATTGAGCTTGAGTTTTAAACGTCAAAAAGGAGTGCAATTACCTGCAAAAGAATATTGAAAATAAAGTTTCCTTCATTTTTGGATATTTGTGGACCCTGTAAATGGATTTTCCAATAGGACAACGACCCTATCCAAACGTAGCGCACTGTCAAAAGTGGGAAACAGGACCAGAATGTTGAATTGCTTCAATGGTCGCCCTATTTACCTGACCTGAACCGTATAGAAAATGTATGGGGATTGTTGGTACGTAAAGTTTATGAGTCAGGCCGTCAGTTTGAGGACAGAGAACCGCTTATTGCAGCCACTAAGTTACCATGGAGAGAAATTTCGCTGGACTTCTTAAAGAGTTTATACGATTCCATGCCAGCCCGAATTTATGAAGGAATCACGAATAAAGGTGGTAGTACCCAATACTAGAAATAACCAATAAAAACATATTTAAGGAAAATCTTGTTAATTTCTTTGCGTTTGATTTTATTTGCATTTTTAAAAGTTGTGCTTATTCAGTTGACGCAAAAAAAAACTGAGTTTTTCAATCTGGAAAGCTTTCGTGAGAGCCAGGGAAAAAATAGTGGTCCTTTTTAAATTATTCTTTTTGATTTGTTTTCTCAAAATCATAAGCTATCGGTTAGCATCATCAAATGATGCATTAACGTTCAAAGTTAGGAAAAAATGGACAACAAACTTCAGAAAAATTGTGTGCTTATTCAGTTGAAGCGGAGTGTAGATTTTAAAATTGAAATAACACGCTGATCCCTGTTAAACCAACATGATATTCCCCTTAAAACACAATCAGAATTCGAATTGAATCAACATGGCTCTCATGTTAAAATAACATGAAAGTTCCTTTTAAAATAATACACATATCCTCTTGAATCTATTTACTTTTATTTCGCTACTAAACAGCTCTAGAATCTCTTCTAAGATTGGGGGAAAATCTAAAATAATATTTATTATATCGGCCCGAAATGAGTCAATCAAGTGATTATTATCCTTGTTAAATTGTTTTATGGCTTTTCCCTTTACGTTTTCTTCCAGAAGATGTTCAAGTTTCTAAAAAAAAATAGAAAAAAAAAATTAGAATACACTCAAAACGTTTGAAATATTAGTTTTTACTTTGGATAATTGAGACCAAGATGATTTTGAAGATGATTTTTTCGAAAACTATTCCTGAAAACAGTTTTATTTAAATGCAAAATGAAAAAAGCATTTTTTAAGCTTTGCAAAAAGGTATAACACGGCATTAGGTGAAAAGCCGTTGATTTTTAATATTTTTTTTGAAAAATAGGCTTTTTTTGTTATAAGATCGCCCCTCATGGCTAAACGGGGGACAATAAACCCCCCTTCCATATGATTTTTATCTTGTCTTAATGCAACCTAAACACTCCAATTATCAAAAATATTGTTTTTGGATCTCTCTTTATAAACAATATAAAAATTGTTTAAACAATATAAGCAATTATTTCCCCCAAATGATTTGTTTCAGACTTTAAAGAATATAAAAAACAAAAAATTTGGAAAAAAAGAATTTTCAAAATCCGAGCTGTTTCTGAGGACTTTCTGAAAACCCCCTTTTTTGAGCTTCATTGACTCTACTAAGTGTATTTCAACACGATTTGATGCAGTATGAACACTACTCCCTACTTTAACACGATTTCTTGTTTTTAAACGATTAAATGTAGATTGGCTAATAAACAGTTTTTGAGCTGAGACGCGCAATCAAATAAACTCAAAGTAAAACTAAAATGCTAATGCAACCAGACAAGGGGTAGCTGAAAAGATAACGGATCTTTTTCGTTGGTCGGCAAATCTCAGCGTATTCCAACTCGATATGAAGTAATATGAACACGACTCCGTTTTATTTCAACACGATTTACTTTTTTTTTCAAAAAGCATTCGTGTTAATATAATCACTAAAAATATCAATTTAAAACGAAACCATTTCAAACCTAAATAAAAAAAAGAGTTGATTTAAAAATTGTGCACCATTGTAAAAACAATAATTTGTCGTGTTGATTTTACATTGGATTATTTTTCTGTGTGTATGTTCAAACAATAAATGTTCATGGTACAAAAAAAAAGAATGGTACAAATACAAACGAAGTCTAATAAATTAAATGGACCACTCCTATCCTTTATTTGTCGACAAAATGGGCAGAGCATTTCATTTTTCAAAACTGTTGACGCTTCTTCAATTTGGAAAGGCATCCACACAATCATCTTCTTATGCATTAAACGGTTTTGAAAGCAGAAGCTGCTTTTCAATGATTCATTTTGAGATCCTTTCTTCACTCTAATTTCAGGATGATGCCGATTCGGAACATTCATGACATACTAGCGAGCGAAGCGAGCCGAAAAATTTTTGCCCAAAAGAGAATCAATTTGGGGTGTGAAAATAAAAACATTCGCGCGAAGAATAGACTTTAATTTATTTTGATAAAAAATTTGAATTGAGAGAAAATAATTGTCACTCGCGCAAGGCGTAGCGAGCGGAAAATTTTTTTTTGCCCCAGAGAGAATCAATTTGGGGTGTGAAAATAAAAAATTCGCGCGAATTGATTCTCTCTGGGGCAAAAAAAAATGACGATTATTATTTTTCTCTTAGTTTAAATTTTGTATCAAGTAAATAATTTAAAATCTATCTTTGGAATCAATAGATAAACTCCTGTAAAAATAACAACGCAATTCTCTGCAAAATTTGCAGAGGAGTTGTATAAAACATCAAATGTGTTTAGACTTTAAATACATGTTAATGTACTTATATTTAATTTATTAATGTTGATTACATGAACATTTATTTAGTTTAAATTCTTTTATTAATTATCATTTCTTCGTTATATAGGAATTCTTTTTTCATTTAAAAAAGAATATTTGAAGTTCTTTTTTTTTAGAAAAAAAAATAAATGATTTGAAAGTGTCATTTGGCCATATGTTCAAATATGTCCTTGGGTGTACAAACATTTTTACAAAAAATTCAGCTTTTTTGTTTTCAAAGAATTATTCGGTTTGAATTCTTTTTTAAGATTGCAAAAAAGCTGAAAAACTTGTTTTGAAAATTTTGGTCTTATTTCCAAATTTTTTTTGGCGCAATTTCTAACTGACCCAAGAATTAAAGCCAAATTGGGGTAGTTTCATTTTTGAAATGGAAATAAGGCCGAATTTCAAATTCGGTTTTATTTCGTTGGGCGTTAATTCACGTCACCGGCACCTGTTACTTCTAATAACACCAAGAATGGTTCAGTTTTTTTTTGCGCAATAGCGTAACAAACAAACTTACATTCACATTTATTATATTTTTAGTAAAGATTCATATTGCAAATTTCAAATGTGTAATGTGTCATTATCATTACATTACATGCTACCATTTCTTACTTAAGTACTTAAAGTACGACGTTAACCACCCTGCTGCCTTATGTACTAATCGTACTAATATCACTAACTACATTCTAGCACTAAACGGGTCGTTATTAATATAGGAGTTTACTCTTCGTGTTGTTACAGCTCACAGCCAGACGTTACACGCAATAATATAAATAGACCAGATATGATCGACAAAAATCAGTCTGGTTCCGCCTTCTTTCGAGGCAAGTCATGATCGCGGAAATATTAACCACACAACTTCCACACACCAGTGGTAAGGAGTCTAATGAAAAACTAACATTTGCCGGATTTATCCGTTGATTTGCCAGGTTCGCCCGTGGATATGTCAGGTCCGCTTGTTGATTGCTGGATTCTTCCGTGATTTGCCGGGTTCGCCCGATGATTTTCCAGGTTCGCCTGTTGATTGCCGGATTCATCCGTGATTTTCCGAGTTAGCCCGTTGATTTGCCAGGTTCGCTCTTTGATTACTGGGAACATATGTTCTTAACTGGATGAGTGTGCTGGAGTAACTACCACCTTTTTCAACATGGCGTGGAGGCGTGTTATATACCGGGATCAATAAGAAAGAAGACTACCAAACCAGGACGCAGGAGAAACGAGTACCTGGCAACACCCATTAGGTTCGGTTAGGTTAAGGGGCTGACAGTTGATGTCGTTACCGTCACACTTAGATCAATACAGAACCATTGTGATACCCGTGAGTATTGCTACTCAAGCTTATAAGAAAAACCTATGTGTTCAGTTAATCAAGCCATTTAGAGGCATTGACGAAATTCAGAACGTTAGTACCTGGTGTACTAGAGAGTTCTTCTAAATTCCCGAAGAAATAGCTGCCGAGCAATTTCTTCCTTTGGTGGGAGAGTGTGGGACAGTGACACAGAAAGTGCGAAGTGTCTTCATGCACCTCCTCGTCACCGCATCCTCTACAAAGATCATCTAAACTGATTCTCATCTTTTTAATATGCTAACCTTAACCTAACTGATTATGTCCGGAAATTATGCTTACAAGAGATCGAAGTGATCCCTTGTGTAGCTGCATAATTGTTTCCGCTCTTTGTTTGTTAAAGCAGGGCCAGATCTTTTATTGTAGTACCGCAGGTGTCAAGAAGGTTTCACCTTTCATCGGCCTTAATAGTAATTCTTTTTGAGATTTCCTGTTTTAAATAACAACTAGGGGTGCTGAGCTTGGCTTACGTCAAGCGTTGACCCTAATCTTGCTAATTCATCGGCTTTCCCGTTGCCTGGTATATCGCTGTGGTCTGGGACCCAGCAGAGTCCAATGTTGTGCTGTGCGCCAAGAACCTTAAGCTCTTCGCGGCAGCATGAAACAAGCTTTGATTTTACCTCAGTTGCAGTAATCGCTTGACTATCAATGTAAAAGGTGATATCAGCTTGTGGTATCGCCATCATTGATACCTTTATAGCAGCTGTTGTCACTGCCAGGACCTCCGCTTGGAAGACACTACTGTAGTCTGGAAGCCTAAGCGAGGCGGTTTAACTTGAGAAATTCAGAATAGAAGCCTGCCCCTACACCAGTTACCATCTTAGAGCCATCATTATAGATAGCGATTGACGACTCACTGGAGTATGGTATGTTATCTATCCATTCCTCTCTGCTTGGAATGGCAGCCTGGAATGGCAACACCCATTAAACCATAATATATTTGTAAACTAATTTAAGATATTCTGTTGTAAATTAATTAAATAAAGAAAAGACCTTTAACTAAAGTTACGTACTTTCTTCACTAACACCCTGGATACACCAGCGAGCTAAACCTCAGCCTTAGACCCAAAGTACATCACAAACGTAAATGACAGAGATAAGACGACAAAGTCGCGCGAGCTTTAAGGTCACACGTACTATTTTGTTTGTAGTTTTTGGATTATGTTTTAATGGTGGGTCCACAAGACACAGACTTTCAGACTTTTGATTGTGTAGATTTGCCTATAGGTACCTAACCATGTTTAAAATCAAACCGACTTAAATCTGCACAGACTTCTTACGCAGCCAAATTCAATTCTCCGAAACTACTGGACCTAAAATTCTTTAAAAAAATTGAGATATAGGCCTATAACATGAATATTACCGGAAAAGTGATAAGAGGTAACAGTTATTTATGTAACATGCAAAATTTTTCAATATACTAATTTCCAATTTCATTAAATTTTAAAACCATTTTTTTTGAACAGGTGGTAACCCTATTGACTTCAAATTAAGTACAATCATTCATTAATTGCCTGCGATGACAAACATATTTTTTTGTATTTTTAAGACAAATAGTTTTGAAATTATTCAAGAAAACACAACAAAAAAGGCCG
Organism: Sphaerophoria taeniata; assembly: GCA_943590905.1. NCBI lineage: Eukaryota > Metazoa > Arthropoda > Insecta > Diptera > Syrphidae > Sphaerophoria > Sphaerophoria taeniata. The sequence goes on along the minus strand of OX016540.1, from coordinate 45,105,139 downwards.
AAAATGCAAATAACTAAATTTTACCACCTCCTCATCACCAAAAAGGGTGGGCCTGGAATTTCCAAAAAAATTTCAAAAAATAGTTCCATACGTATAGATTACAGAACAACAACAAAAAATTGCAGTTATAATGTAAATAACGATATATTTTCAAGGCAAGTGGTTTTGAAGTTATTCAAAAAAAAAACCAACAAAAAAGGACTATGAAAAACACTCAATTTCACCCCCTCCTCATATCCGAAAGGGCTTGGCCAGGCATTTCCAAAATAATTTCAAAATGTAGTTAAAACGTGTAGGTTACAGAAAATACAAAAAAACATTACAGTGATGATGTAAATAAGCATAAATCCGAATATGTATTAGGGTTCCGTACACAGAGTGTAAACGAAACCCTTATAACATCACTTCGTTTTCTGTTCATTCGTCTTTCACAAGCGATTTCTTCGAATCTGTTAGGCCGATTGCAATGAAATTTGGTACACATATTTAAGTATTCAGTAGTAATCTAAAAATGTTGTTTTCATGTTTTTAAGATAAATAGTTTCGAAGTTATTAAAGAGAAAAGATAAAAAATACGAACATTTTTTTTTTTTTAGAAGAGACAACATATTCGAGTTATAATTAGTTTTTTTTTTATTGTTGAATATTGCAATAAAATCAATTGTTTATTTGCTGAAGAAAAAATAAAGTTCCTTATTCCTTTCTTACTGTGGTGTTTTGTTTTGTTTACCGGTGGCCAAAATTTTTGTTTCTTTTTAGGGTTCTTACACAGGTGAAAACGAAAACCTATAAGATCAGTTCGGTTTCCTTTTATTTGTCTTTCACAAGCGATTTCTTAGAATCTGCTAAACTGATTGCAATTAAATTTGGTTCACATTTTCTAGAGTAGATAGAAGTGATCCGAAAATTCTGCTACCAGATTTTTAAGATACACAGTTTCGAAGTCATTGTAGGAAATAGGCAGAAAGACTATTCAAATTATTTTCCAAGAAAATGTTTGGTTTCAAATCTTAATCCTTGTATAAAAAATCCTTCAAAACTGAAAGAAAGTAGGGTCGGATAATCAAGAACGGAACCCTCCTCGAGCGAGTTTATCTCGCACTTGTCCACTTTTTTTTTCTTTTAATTTTACATGTATGCATAAAAATATCAAAATATAAAATGGAAGTGATTACTACTTCCTAAGAATTTTTGGAACATTTTCTGCATACATAAATTGTACATTTCCAGGAGGATTATAGTGCGCAGCAACCCAGTAGGTATTACCCCTATGAGCAACAAAAAATATTTTATTTCGTTTTTCATCTACATTCCGATTAAACGTATTAACCTTATTTCCACACCCACACCCAACTCCTTCGAATCCTTCCAAATAACTTGCGTAAAATGTCCGGTTTCCCGACGAAAACACGGCTTTTTATAGTTATAATCATTGATTTCTTTGTACCACCTTTGCACAGGTTTGCTACCATGTAGCCTGAATCCGTGGCTCATGTAAAGATTCGAACCGTATGTGTATTCTGTATTGTGCTTCAAAGAATTCGTATCGGCCATGTGCTTAAAAAATCGAATCCATATTTAAATGAGTTCACAAAGCGTAAATAACTTGAGAATGCACTTACAATAGCCCAATCTTTTGATATAGCACTCATCTTTGGGTTCAATATTAGTGGTGGACAACCGTGAAGTGCTCTTAAGCGGTTGTGCTCGTTCAAGCAGTCGATTTCGAATTCTGGACTTAAGGCAGTTCCCTGTTTGGAAGAGCCAGGGACATCTGTTATATCAGGTGGTAATGAGGGAGTCTTTGATGGATTAGGTTGTTCCTAAAAAAAAAAAAAAACAGAAGTTAAAAAGAACTAATACGAGTAGCGAGTCTAACATCAATTGGTGTGGGTTTAATTATTGTGGGTTCAATTATTGTAGAAGTTATTATTTCAGGTGGTAACGATGTTAGTGGTGGACAACCATGAAGTGCTCTTAAATGGTTATGCTCGTTCAAACATTCGATTTCGAATTCTGGATATAAGGCAGTTCCCTGTTTGGAAGAGGCATGGACATCATTTGTATCACGTGGTAACAAGGGAGTCTTTGCTGGATTAGGTTGATTCTTAAAAAAACAGAAGTTAAAATATGAAGGCAGAAACATTACTTGTAGAGTCTTACATCAATTGGTGTCGCTTTAATTACCGTCGGTTCAATTTTTGTTGGTTTAATTATTATTGGAGTTGTTGTTCTACCATCTCTGGAGTTCCTTCTAGAAATTTCTTCTTCCGATGAGTCAGTACAACAAATCCAACTACAGCAAGATTTGCTTTAAACGGAAGATAAGATGTAAGAATAAGTTATCAGAAAAATGTTCAGGCAATATGAATTCAATTTGGATATAATTGATTTAAGCTTTTGGAGCAACTTACAACATGGCAAAAAGAAGTAATTCCCACTGAAAAATATTATTTACATTTTACAAGCGCAAAAAAGGGCACACTCCCTCCATTATGAATGAGGCTTTGTTAAAGTTCTATGGAAAGCGAAGTCTTGATAATAAAATACATATTTAAACCAGATTTAAAAATCAACATCGATATATCATGGCAACTTACGTTTGAGAAAAGAATTGCACATTAAGTAAGATGAAACCTTTTTTCAATGACTTCTTCCGAAAGAATCTTTATTTTGGGCCAACCAATGTCGAAGACTGCCTGAAAGTTTCATGTTTTTACCATTCGCTGAAGATTTTCGTAAGACGCCTCGATTTCATCCTTGTTACCAGAATAATTTTCTTTTGTTTTTTTAATATGTAGATTTTTGAACGTCTAAAAACTGTCAAATTGAAAAAAAAAAAATCAAAAATTGAAATATTACAAGTTAATTGTGAAAAATGTAAATGCTGGGGCCTCAAATATCGCATAGAAATAGTATTCTTGAACGCGTTTCCAACACTTTCAAACGTCTCGTATATGTAGGTACGAAAAATATGGAATGGAACTAAATAAAAAGGTTCAAATAAGTGTTCACTAAGAACACTCTAACCGTACCCTCGAAAAACACAAACTTTAGTTATGTTTTAAATCTAAAATTACAGAACATTCCAGGGGCAACGTGAGGAGCGAAAAGAAACCGAAATGATTCGAATTTTACAAACCTGTGAACCACGTATTGCAAGTTTGTATATACAGTGAAACTTTTCTTGGCCGGACAGCCACGGTGCAAAATTTTTTGTCCGCCCAAGAGAAGTGTCCGTCCAAGAGAAGTGTCCGTCCAAGAGAAGTCTATTGAAAAAATTTATTTGTAATTCAAAGAATATGTTTTTTTAATATGTATGTACAAGGTGATCCACGAATGTTGTGCCAAAAAGCTAGAGCGTGTAGGTTGGGTCGAGACTAGAAGCAAATCGTATGGAAGGGGGGGAGGTCTATTTGCCCCCTTTAGCCGAGAGGGGCAATTTTTGAAAAAATAAAACAAAAAGAAATATTAAAAAATAACGGTAATACCATACCAGAGTCATGCTATAGCATTTTGAAAAGCCAAAAGTCTATTCTTTAATTATGTTTAAATTTAGTTGTTCGAAGAATAAATTTTTGAAAACATATTTTCAAAGTCAAAATTTTGAAAAAAATGTTTTTCTTAATAACTTTACTTCAAAAATTAAGGAAATTGAATATTAGGAAAAAAATAAAACTAAATTACGTGAAAATAAGTTGTTACCAAACGATTGATATAAAAAAAAACAATGAACTATGAATACGCATTGTTTTTTGTTATTCTTATTCGTATAAACTTGTTTTAGAAAGGTACATTATACAAAACATCCCTGAAATGTTGTTTCTATATGGAAATTGATTCTGTTTCAAAAATTTCTCACTTTATTGCCCGGCCAAGAGAAACAAATTTTTCAAATTTGCTTATTTGTGCTGTCCGTGTCCGACTAAAAGAGCGTCTGTCCAAGAGAAATCTACACTAATATATAAAGCTGAAGAGTTTGTTTGTTTGAACGCGGTAATCTCAGGAACTACTGGTTCGAATGGTATAATTCTTTTTGTGTTGGATGGTGCCTTAATCGACTTAGACATTAGGCTATTTAACATTAAGCTGTGACCAATAGCAGCGAAGAATCTGTGGAAAATATGGAAAAAACGGCAAAAAATATACATTTTTCTGCGTTTTAACGCGCTTATCTCAGGAACTGCTTTATGAAATTGAACAATTTTTTTGCCTCAGTCAAGGTGACATTGAGATCTCAGTGAGATGTTGTTAGGTGAAATTTGCCTAATAACTGCTCAAATTAGAATATTGAGAGTTCAATTGATTTGTGAATGTGATTGATTGCACTATTTGTGCAGATAATTGTGTTTAAACAATATCATTTTATGTACTTCCTAACTAAAAAATATACTCAGTTTAAAGAAAAAAAAAATTTACTTAACGAAAAAAAACGATGCAGAAGCAAGAGAGATATTAGAATTAAGGAGAGTTCACCCAAGGGAATGCTTTAAGTATGAACAACTGAAAGGAATCATAAAAAATGCTCAAATTTTTCAAGTTCAAGAGAATTACGACCTAGGGAGAGTTGACTGCAATGCAATTTTACAATAACTTCCGAACAAAATTCCCACGCGCGCATGATGCACAAGTCGAGACGATACTCTGGCCGGTGGACGAGGGAGAGGCGGACGAAGTCGCGAGCAACTGCTAGTTGTTTTATATGTAGCTTACATGGAGAAAATTCCGTCGAAAAAAAAGTGTCCGCTTAAGAGAAGTATCCGTCCAAGAGAAGTGTCCGTTAATGGAAATTTCAGTGTAGCTGCTTTCAACACAATGTTTCAATTGATTACAGTGCTCTTACACATGCGTTGCTATTAGATCTTTGAATTTAGTTTGTAGACATTGTAAAGAAAAAAAGAAATAAAGAATCATTGAAACACGTGATTTTGTAATTTTTGTATTGCAAAATAAAAAATAAAGTTAATAACATCCGAAATCTGATTATTTATTGCCACTTAGTCGAAACATAACTCAACGGGTCAGCTTCCTCTCGAGTTGGCATTCCAAAAAAATTAATCAAAATGTAATTTATATCAGAGTCGTAACAATTAATAACTACGGTTATGTGATACACAATGGCATACGTTACCTTTTTCTCAATTTTGATTTTCTTGGGGCTCAATCTAAAAAAAAAAACAATCATAAGAAGGCAACGGGGCGTATACTTACCATTTTGTTTTGTTTTTTTGATATCGCTTATTTCTTTAAGGATGGTTCCATACGAATTAAAAAAACAACAATGCAAACAACAAAAAATTTGAGGATATTATCAAAAATTTGAGGCAATTAACAAAAAATAAAGTGAGATGCAACAAAATTTGAAATGCCTCAAGGCATTCACAAGCATATACAAAGGATTGACGAATTTTATGACCGATTGGTAAAAATTAATTAGAATCACATAGTGCTACTATTCTATCCATCCGGTCTATTTCAAATAATATGATGCTAGAAAAATTTTCAAGTAAAAATCAAAATGCAAAGTCATGGTTAAATTTATTTATATTCGAATGTCATAGATTAAAATTAAATGAGAAACAATTTCCAGAAGCTTTAAAAATAAGCTTGGAAGGACCTGCTTTAGACTGGTTCTCATCTTTGTATAAAACGTGTTCTATGGATAAATCTTGGGATTATTGGGAGACATCTTTCCTAAATACATTTGGAGAGAAATCATGGAGTGAAATTGAGTACGCTTATTCTTTTCTATGGTTAAATGGTCCATTCTTAGACTTTGCTCTAAAAAAGATAAATCTTCTTATTGATGTCGATCCAGACCTGAGCATAAGTTCTCAAATAAATTTTATTATTTTAGCTTTACCGAAGTTTGTAAGATTGCGTTTAAATAAGAAAGAACTAGTAACAATCGAACATCTTATGTCTAGCTTGCGATAGCTCCTATATCAAACAATAATACGCATGCGACCAAATATGAATTTGACATAAATAGACAAATACGAAACTTCGTACCATGTCAAATCTGTGAGAAAGCTGGCTACTCGAGTAGATTTCATTCAGAAACTATATGCAGAAACAAAGTTAGACCTGCTAATATAAGATTCTCAGAATCAAAAAACTGAATTTTATCCCGCTTAATGTTATAATCAATAATGAAATTGCAATTGCGCTTTATGATTCCGGAGCCAATGTGTCATTAATAAATTACAAGTTTTTTAAGAAATTACAATAGATTAACAATTTAAGCGGGATTCAAACGACAAAAACAATGAGTGGTCTCACAGATGCTCATGGTGAAGTAACGGTATCTTTGAAAATATTTAATATAAAAAAACAATTTTCATTTTTGATTATGAAAAGTGATTTATTTGAAGAAGATTTGATAATCGGGCTGAATTGTATTAAAGAGTTTCGATTATGTCAAAACGAAAATTTAGAAATTACTCAAATTTGCAGTCCTATGCTTGAAAATGAAAATTTTAAATGCAATCAGAGCTTGATTTACCTATTGAAAATAATAGTAATGTTTTGAATGATCTTTTAAAGAAATATGATAGTGTTTTTGCCATTGACATATTATAATATGGACTGCTAGTTGCCAACTTCACGCGTGTTCAGCGTTAAGAGCGCCATTGGTTCAGGGTGGCCAAAAAAAGAACGATTCCAGCTGTCAAAAATGAACAAAAACAAAAACATAAACAACGAGGTCGCTGTGCAGTGTTACCGCAGGGAAAAATATTTTCGAGTCCAAGATGCTTGAAAAATGAGTCCACGTAAAAAAAAAATTAAATACTTTCAGAAATCATTTTTTGTATTCTGCAAACAAAAAACGTTATAAAAACGAGTCCCCGAGCCAAGGAAGAAACAACGAGTCCATTTTCAATCTATAGAGTCCATGTGGTAACACTGTCGCTGTGAATTCAAACACATTTTTTGGGACTAATTTGGCCGCTTCGAACCAATGGCGCTGCTGTAGCTTGTACCTTTTTTCTTCTCATGAAATGTATGGAAATGACAAGTCACTAGCAGTCCATATATATTATGTCAATGGTTTTTGCTAAAGAAAAATTTGATATCGGTACTGTTAAAAATTTTGAAGCAACGATAAGATTAACAGAAAATAAATATGTATCTAGAAAACCATACAAATGTTCCATTCCGGACAAAATAGAAATCGAATCTCAAATAAAAAAATAATTGAAAGCAGGACTTATTGAAGAGTCGTATAGCCCATATGCTTCCCCTGTTACTTTAGTATATAAGAAGGAAGAGGGAAAAAAATCACGGTTGTGTATTGACTATCGTGAGTTAAATAAAATAGTTGTCCCCGAAGGTCAACCATTCCCTCGAATTGATGATCTTGTTGTTCGTGTAGGAAAGTGTGTTTACTTTTCAAAACTAGACATCAATTCAGCCTTCTGGTCTATTCCTTTGCGGGCTAAAGATAAATACAAAACCGCTATTGTGACACACCATGGACATTGGCAATGGGCATGTTTACCTTTCGGCCTAAAATCAGCTCCTGCTATATTTCAAAGAATTTTATCAAGTATAATAAGAAATATTAACCTGGATTGTTTTGCTATAAATTATATAGATGATATATTGATTTTTTCGAATAACTATTCTGATCATTTGCAACACATTAAAAGAACATTACAGGTTTTGCAAGAACAAGGTTTAAAGTTAAATACAAATAAATGTTGTTTTGCACAAAAAGAAGTTACTTATTTAGGACATCGAATATCAAATAATAGTATCAAGCCGATTAATGATAATTTAATAGCTTTAAAGGATTTCCCTGAACCAAAAAACCAGAAAAAATATAAGACAGTTCCGGGGCAAAGTGAGTGTTTATTTAAAATACATTCCCAGGTTGGCAATGACTTTAGAACCTTTACATAATCTCTTACGAAAAAATGTAAAATTTGTATGGTCAGATGAATGTAAAAAAAAGCTTTGAAGAAGTTAAAGAATATTTATGCACAACGCCTGTCTTAGCGATATTCGACCCAAATAAACCAATATACATCTATACGGATGCTAGCATAGAAGGTGTTGGGGCAATTTTGAAACAACCTCAAGAAGATGAATCTGTTAAGCCGGTGTTTTTTTTCTTACGAAAACTTAATAAATCTCAGAAAGCAAAAAGAGCAATATATATTGAATGCCTGGCAATAAAAGAAGCCATATTATACTAGCAATATTATTTAATAGGCCAAAGATTCAAAATATTCACTGATCATGAACCATTGCGAAATTTTAATATAAAAAACTGCAAAGACATAGAATTACTACACATTTTAAATTTCATCTCACAATTTGAATTCGAAATTCAATATAATCTGGGTATAAACAATACAGAAGCTGATTGTCTTTCGAGAAATCCAGTCCCATCTGAAGAAAATGATAGTAGTTATAATTCACAAATAAAAATAGTGAATTACTTAACAGTACAAAATATACTAGAAAATCAAAAACAGTTAAAATTTGATAAATACTGTAAAATAAAAACTACAGAACTTTAAATAAAAGAGAGAAAGTATGGTTAACAGAGGACTATGGTATCACATCACTCAAGAAAATACATGATTCGCATGGTCATATTGGTTTTAAGCAAATGATTTTAACAATTACACCAACATTTTATTTCAAAAATATGCACAAACACATAAAAATCATTTGCAAGACTTGCGAAACATGTATAAAAAATAAAACAAGAGTTGGTAACTTTAAAGCTCCGTTATCGCAGTTAGGTCCAGCATCGGTTCCATTACAGATAGTATCATTAGATACAATAGGAGGTTTCACCGGAAATAGATCCCCAAAAAAGTATTTGCATTTGATGGTAGATCAATTTACACGTTATGCATTTATTTCTACGTCGAAAACTCAGACAGCGAGAGATTTTATAAATCTTGTCAAGTCAACTGAGAAAAAAGGCGACATTAAGACGATTTTAACTGATCAATATCCTGGAATTAATTCCTCGGAATTCAAAAATTATTTAAAACACAAAAATATAAATTTGATTTTTACAGCAATAGACTGTGCATTTTCTAATGGACAGAATGAGCGAACCAACCAAACTTTAGTAAAAAGAATTCGTTGCAAAATATATGAAAACAAAAATAAACCCTGGTCAGTGATTGCTGAACAGTGTATTTCCGATTTTAACAATACCATTCATACTTCAACGGGTTTCTCTCCCAATTATTTGTTAACAGGTAAAGATGACTCAATTATCCCAATGGAATTAAATAAAAATACGCTAGAAAACTTAAATTTTAATAGTTGGGTTACAGAACCCTAAGCCGACATAATTGTTGATTTAGGTAAATGAATTTTATTCCTTTGTTTTAAGTGTTAAATGATTTTATTAAATTATAATTAATTAAATAGTTCCTTACTACATCAACTTCTGTCGTTATTTGAATTATTGGACTAATCCTATTAAAATCATATAAGTTTCAAGCTAAAGAACTGAAACTTACATATATATGTATATCTCTCTGCAACGCAGTTAACTATCATGAATTTTACCACAAAATACTTTCCGGGCCTGTTCCTTCCAGCCCAATGGAGTCTACCAAGCTTAATTTTTGTCATCAAGTCTGCTTCACGCTAGATTTGATATAGCTCTCCGGAATCTTTCGTCCTCGCAAACGGGGCCAATTATTCTCCGTAAGACTTTTCTCTCGAACGTGGCTAAGAGTTCAGACTTCAGAGTGTCTTTTTGGCTTAGTACCCAAGTCTTGGATCCATGGTTACGGTAAGACTATCATTTTATATGTAGCCGAAGTTTCGAAGTAATGGTAAGATTTTTTTTTTCATTTTTTTTTCATTAAGTTTATTTAGCTTAAAATAGCTATTTAAAAAAATACATTTTTATCTTAAAATCTATTTTGAACATAAATTTTGGTAAGTCTCTTAAAGGTACATATATTGGATTAATTCTTTATTTCATTAGGTAAGTTATTTAAAAATAGATAAACCTTTATGCATAACCATATTTCTAGTTCTTTGATTTCTGTAATTTAATAATCTTAAATCATTAGCTTTTCTTAAAGAGTATGAATGAACTTCGTTTACATATGTTAAACTTTCACTTAAATAATTTGGCAAGAGGTTAAACTTCATTTTATAAACAAATAATAATACATACGTTAAATATAATTCTTTGGTTAATATTGAGCCAAGATAATTCCCTTAACATGTCTTCTATATGTGTCAATCTATTACATAATAAAATTATTCTCATTCCTTTATTCTGAAGTTTTTGTAACCGATTCATCATTGAATTATTGCACATAAACAATATTATTTAACCGGCTCAGCAAATGGGTAGATAAAAAGCAAATTTTAAACGAATTCCAGACGGGGTTTAGAAAAAACCACTCGACAGTCGATCAGATTTTTTGTTTGGTGAATATCGCAGATCTATATAAAAAAAATGGGAAAAAGCTGTACGCCTTCTTTGTCGATTTTCGCGCAGCTTTTGATACAATCCCCCGAGAAGCGCTGTTTTACAAGTTGTACAATTATGGCATTTCAACAAAAATTATAACTGCAATTAGATCCAGCTACGAAGAAAATGTTGCGAGGGTATGGGATGGCAATATCCTTTCGGACGAGTTTGGTACTTCGATGGGCGTGAAACAAGGATGCGTGCTCAGTACTCTTCTATTCGTTTTATACATTAATGACATATTTGATTCGGTCAAAGGAGGAATTGTTGTAGATGGGGAAAACATACCCGGTTTGATGTATGCAGATGATATCGTCTTTCTAGCCGAAACCATAGACGGAATGCAGTTGATGATAAACAGACTAGAACGCTATTGTAAAACGTGGAGCTTAACGGTGAACCTGGCGAAGTCAAAAATGATGATTCTGAGAAACGGTGGTGGCAGGTATTCGAGAATGGAAAAATGGGTTTTCGAGGAAACACAGATCGAAATAGTCAAGGAATATAAGTATCTTGGAATCTTAATCACCTCAAACCTTAACTTTAATAAGCATCTGCAAGCCAAATTGTCGGAAGCTAAACGTGCTATGTGCTCAGTTTGGAGAACGTGCATCTACAAAGAAAGTATTTCTCATGTAGCGAAGTATAAAATTTTCCGGACAGCAGTCATATCAATCCTCTTTTATGGAGCTCAAGTTTGGGGATATCTTTCCTTTGAAGCAGTAGAAAAGTTCCTAAGATTTTTTATTCGGAGCTCGTTTAAGTTGCCAAGCAGTTCACCAAACTATATGCTTTACCTGGAAACAGGGATAGCACCGCTGTTTTTAGACACGCTCAAAATACATTTTGACTACGTAGCAAGAGTCATGGCGATGGATCATAAAAGGATGCCTTAACTGGTACTGATGAAAATGATCAATTCTGGTAGCACTTGTGTTAAAGAGTGGACAAAAATAGCAAATGATTGTTCGATAACCTTATCGATATCGGCCAACGGAAACCCTCAATCAATCAAACAAAAATTTTACGAACTGCTCCAAAAAACGGGAAATTTGACCTATGATAAGTTTAAGAACGAAGCAGCATCCTCGCAATATCGAGCCTACTACAGCAAACTGAATCATTTCTTAAATAGCAACACTTATTTTGACGTTCAGAGCACTGCTGACAGAATCAGGACAATATTTACAGCCAGAGGTGAACTCATCGATCTGAATTTTATCCCTCATCGACCTGAACTACCACTGTTGTGCGATCTGTGCAATTTAAAGGTACGAGAGGACGTTTTTCACTTTCTCGGAACCTGTCCAATATTACGAGAGTTTCGAAGGCATTACCTTGGAGTCGATTTTCTAGACCTAACGGAAGCAATCAACATTTTGAATGGTGACAGAGGTTGGGACATACTAAGTAGCTTCATCACAAGCGCTTCTCGCTACAGATCCCGCATTATACAAGGAAACTTTTAAATTATTAATACACCCACACAAATAATTATTACATTTTTGTTTTTCTTCTATTATATATATTGTACAGTGTTTTTCTTTTTCTTTAATAAGTAAATAATAAATTAAATTCAAATGTCAATCTGGTAGACGGCCTCGGCCAAGCCACTCAAGATTATGTCATACTTTAAAGGATTGTAAATTGTATATTTTTGAAGTCAATAAAACTAAACTAACTAAACTAAACAAGATACTAGAACAATACTCAAAGTGAGGTTTAATAATAGTATTATAAACATTTACAGCTGTTGTTTTTGAAATTCTTTTTCTTATTCTACTGAAAAAGTTTATTTTGTTTGCAATTTTCTTACAGACGTAGTCAACGTGCAAGTTAAAACTTAAACCATTATCAATCAAAACTCCCAGATATTTTATAAATTCAATTTTTTGGTTATTTATAAAAACATCACTATTTGCTTCACCGTTTAAAACCATGGCTTTTGTCTTATTTATATTTAAAATCAATTTATTCATTTCAAACCATCGTTGCAGTCTTTTTAAATCATCGTTTATCTTTACAATGCATTCTTCAGCAGTGTTGCCAGATACAAAGAGAAGAGCGTCATCTGCAAACATTACCAGCTTAGAAAACTCAATTACTTTTTCCATATCATTTATATAAACCAAAAACAAAAGAATTCCAAGTAAAGATCCTTGGGGCACTCCATAATTTACATAAATGGATTCTGAAAAAGTACTGTTGATTTTAGTTTTTTGCTGCCTTTGATATAAATAAGATCGAAACCAATTTTGCTTTTGCTCTTACGCCATATTTCTCTAGTTTCATTAAAAAAATATCTCTGTCCACCGTTTCGAAAGCTCTTTTCAGATCTTAGAAAACTGCAACAACTATTTTTTTATCATGCATTTCAATTTTCCATTTAGTTATTACTAGATTAAGCAGAGATTCACAATTATGGTTTTTTCGGAACCCTGATCTATAATGTGATGTAAGGCTAAAAGATTCTAAATAATTTTGTAGTTGCATATAAACCACTTTTAACATGGGTTTCGGTCAGACATACAAATTCAAAATTATTCTCATTTATAATGGTTTCAAGTTCACTGAAGTTATTTATCAAACCCTGAATATTAAGACACAAACATTTGATTTCCGTTAATTGCTAATAATTAATTCTGCTTCTCGCAGATTGAAATTGCCTTCTATACGCTGGGCAATCTATACTTCGAGTATCGTGATCAATATTAATGTTGTCAAAATTTGTTTTTAATTTAACTCTACTGCAATTTATACACTTAATAATCTCACTGGTACAATCTTTTGCTTCATGTTCTGTTTCTCCACATTTATAACAAACTTTTTTACTTGTGCAATTTTCGATTTTGTGATTAAATCCTAAGCATTTGAAGCATCTTCTTACGTTCACTTTTTCGTAAATAAAACATCTATCATACTTAATGTAAACAAACTTTTCTTCCATAATTTTTTAAAGGCTTCATTATCAACTTCTAGAATCACATTGTAAATTGAACGATTTTTAAATGATTGATACCTACACTCTTATGATTTTAATACTTTTAAATTCAAAATTGTTTTGGTTTTTAATTGCTTCAATAATAATATTTTCTTCTAAATTTTCACTCAAACCGCTTATTAAAATTGTTGGATTTCTCATTATCGGCATATGTACATCATATTTTTCACTCATTTTGCTTTTGATTTCTTCAATTATTTTCTTTGCAGATTTCTCACTATCACAGCTGATTGCCACCGCTCCATTCTTACGCTCAAATAAATTATTAATTTTCACAGAGAGCGTTGCTGGATCAACAGCACTTTTCACATCACTCTTTGTTTTATTAATCTCTTGACTTATTTTGGTTTAACCAACACAGGTGCAATCTCAGCCGGCTTTTTCAGTAAATCTGCGTACATTATTTTCTTTTCTTTTTCAACATCCACTTTCTCACTCTTTTTCTCTTTATCAACGACAATAGATTGACTAATCTCTCTTTTTAACTGTGTAAACTTTTCTTCCAATAAGATTCTAATTTTTTCTTCTACTTCTTGAATAATCAAACTTTTATTTAAATCAATTTTATCAATTAATTCAGAATTGTTGATCATAAAATTCATAAATTTTAAACAATTTCCACAAGTTTATCCGACACCAGGACTCGTTTCCTCAACTAAACACCTCTTTGAATGGAATAAATTTTTGCACTGCCCATTGCATTGAATCAGTGGGTCAGTTTTAATTGATTTGCCACCACATTTATGGCAATTGCCACTCATTGTCTTTTAATTTTTATTGATCTTCAAAAATACTGTCTTATATTGTCTATCTTTAAATATTTACTGTGTTTTTTTATTTTTAATACCGAAAAAATTAAATAAATTAAATAGATTTAAACTCCCAAGCTAAAATATGCAACCGATCACTTCGAATTCTCTCTCTCTTTTTGGATTTAAAGAGCCTTGAAAGACTAAAGTAGGCTCTGTTGGCTCTAAATTTCAATTTAAAAAATTCTGTTATCCCCAATATCGTTTGAAAGAGAGTTATTAGTTCTTATTGCAAGGAAAGTAGTGCACAAAATGCGAAATAAGTATACACGAATTCTGTTTTACTCCGTTTTTCTGCGTTCTTTTTTTTCTAAGTTGTACAAGTGTTTTTGAATTCTTCAAAGGTTAATTGCACTATCAAAATATTGATAAATAATTTATTATTGAGCCATGCCTCGCGGAAAACATTTAACAATGGAAGAACCCGGTTCCATATTAGAATCCTCTACGGGTTCCATATTACAAGACTGCATATTTTAATAAAAAACATTTTTTTTCGGGACTTATTCAAGGAAATTAAAAAAATCTTACCTTAGAAATTGTAGATCCGAACTCTTAAAAATATTTATGAATTTTAAACCAGACGAAAACACGAACCGTTATGAACTTTCGAGACAAACAAAAATAATGAAAAAAAGTTTTCCTTTTTGCTCGGTTGTTGGAAACAGCTTTGCCGCGAAATGATCAAGGCAAAAGTTGTGTATCTAGGCAATATGAGTATTTGCTATGAGACTTCACGAAATGTTGCTATTCGCTAAAAGATGGCACTATCTGTTTTGGTTTTAGAGGGGGGTTCCTAATTACCAACAGGTTCCATATTCCCACCTTTTCCTCTACCGTTTTCAAGCAATACAAACATTTTTTTACATAAAATAAATCAGTGTTCCGAAAAAATATTTACGAGGATGTTTTAAAAAAATCGTAGGAACCGTTTTTGAAAAAAATTAAACTTTTCGTTTTTGGCCAAAAAAATTGCAAGCTGGCTACCCTAAATTTTGATCTTAAAAAAAAGTCAAAAAAACGACCAACGCGTATTTGTTCAAACCTCTTATTTCCAAGTTTGAAGTCAATCGGACCATTGGTTAAGGCTGTACAGAAAGACAGACAGACGGACGGAATCTTTGGACTCGCTTTTTTCGACTTCTCTATCATCGTAATGTTATATCTCATCAAAATCTCAACTTTTTTTTACGAATTCAATATAAACGTGATATGACCTTGTGTCATAAACTTTTGTTTTTGACATTTTTACTTTTTTTTTTTATTTTATTTTTCATCTTTTGTTTTTTTTTTGTTTTTTTTTTGTTTACTTTTTTTGTATTTGTATTTGTAAAGGGCAAAACAGATGTGCAGAATTGCTGCGCAGCAAAATTAAAAATACACAGGCTCTTATGGGAGCAAATTCTGCATGCAGAACAGCGCTGCGTGATGTCTCTATTTCTAAATTTTCTGCCTAGTTTCATTGCAGCCAAAATTAAAAAAAACAAAAATTTACAAATAATTGCTATCTGGCACTACTTAAATTGAAAGATTATTGACACTGATAGTTTATTTTTATTTTTATTTGTCAGTTTGGAAAATAAATTCAAATTCAAAGTCATATTCTACACATCTGTTCTTTTCGGAGGATAACTTGTTTAAAGGTAATTCAAATGCAAAATTTCACAATATTAGAAAAACATCAAAATTCTCTTTAGTATTTTCAGATGAAGGCCGAAAAAATGTATACGTTTTCAAGCGGGATGGCCGCAAAGAAGAAATCCATTTTGACAACATCCAAAAGCTATGCTACAACTTGAACATGGATTTCGTTGATCCTGTAGCAAAAGCAAATTAATCAATGACCTCTATGCTGGAATAACAACCCAGGAGATGGATAATCTGGCTGCCGAAACAGCCGCTAGTCTCTCGACAAACCATGCCGACTATGCAATTCTAGCGGCACGCATTGTTGTCTCGAATTTACACAAAGAAACAATTGAATTCGGCAATTATTTATGACCGTGACTTTGTGTACAACTATTTTGGCTTCAAAACAACCGAACGGTCTTATTTGCTGAAGATTTATGGAATGATTTCCGAGGGTCCACAATATGTGGAATTCCGCTTGGAATTCACGGCGAGGATATCGATGCCGCAATTGAGACATCCAATCTGCTTACCGAGCTCACTCTATTCGCTGCTGCCACAAGGCGACCACAGCTATCTTCTTGCTTCCTTTTGTTCATGGTCACAGACTCGATTGAAAGTATCTTCAACAGAATATCGGAACAATCAAATGCTTTGAATGCTTTTTTCACGCCACAGAAAAAATACGATTTCCAGAAGCTCGAAGAAGTCATCAACCAACAGATTGAACAGACGAAACATACAAAGGCTCTCCGGTGAGCAAGGGAATCCTGCATTACGATATGTGGAATAAAAGTCCAACCGATCTCTGGCCTGGGATTGGGCAACTTTGTTGTTCTAACCGATTTTTGAAAGTATTGTTCATTTTCGAAATTATAGACACCAATTGTAATTCCTATATCCTATTCTCTTGTTTCTGTTTCTGTTTATTTTAAGAGGGCAGCTCTAAGGTCCCTTTGCGGTCCACAAAATCAAAAACTTTCCTTCTCCTACTCGAAGAGCATAAAATAAAAATAGAGTGGCGCGACAGCTCTTGTAGAGCCAAGGCATAAGTGGCTTACTCTCATCAACAATTCTCTGGGTCTGGGTGCGTGTGAAGAATTGATAGGACCTACAATTTAACGCCGATCCCGAACGGCAAAGTTGAGAAGCACCTTTTCATGACATATTGATATTGATTGAGGCACTGCCCGTGAAAGATGAAATAAAAACTATGGGCACGAGTAGGACTTTAACCCACAACGTTCTGCTTAGCAGCCTAAGCCATGGACGGACAGTACTTGAACCGCATACCTATTCAAAATGAATAAAAAAAAATTCCTTGATGACGGTTTTCAAATTTTTTTAAACTCAAAACAACCAAATCAATAAAATTTTGGCAGGTGTCGTTTTTGTCTTGACAGAACTTGGCAGAGTTTCTGCACATGTGTTTTGCTTGAAGCGCTGCATGCAGCGCTGCGTGCAGAAATTCTGCACATCTGTTTTGAGCATAATAACAACGACAAGAAGCCCAGTAAAATAATTACTATAAATGTTTAACTTTGCAACTTTTCAAATTACGACTGAAAATGAAAAGCTACATTTTAAGTTGGTGAAACGCCCACACGTTTCACTTTGCAAAAAAACATAAAAAAATGCAAAGTAAAAAGTCAGGAACTTTTCAATTTTTACTTTTACTTTGCAGAAAATTATTATTTTGAAAAGTTGCAAAGTGAAAAGTGAAAAGTTGTTGGTGCAATAGGGCCCTGATGTTAGTTCTCTTAATATCATCTTGTTGTAGCAAAAGTTTGCATGTAGCGATTGGTATACCAACATTAGCCATTTGTGGTTTAATGGGTAGTGTTGTACCATATTTGGCGGGTTCATCGGCTTTGCAGTTTCCTGGAATGTCTCTATGGCCTGGCCGGCACCCAGTGAAGGTGATTGTTAAACTGTTTTGCCATCTCCATTAGAGACGATCGACAGTTTTGGACCGTAATTGAGTTTGTAGAGACAGAGTCCATGGATTTTATAGCTGCCTGACTATCTGAGAAAATCTGGATATCAGATGTGGATACCACGTTTTCTCTGAGCCAGGACAGGACCTCCTTAATCGCCAAAAGTTCTGCCTGAAACACGCTACAATGATTTGGAAGGCTAAATGAGAGACTTAATTTTAGTCGTTCGGAGTACACTCCTCCACCAACCCTATCACTAGTTTTCGATCCATCTGTATAGAAGTGGATTGCTTCCAGGAATGTTTTATTTTCCCAGAAGGAAGGAAGGTAAAGAAGTTTGGAAGTTTTTATCGAACTGTAGTTGGGAAATGGTGTAGTCTGTGTGCTTTGGAATTGATTCTAGATAATTAAGAATAACATAGTGGCCAATGTTATTGTTAGTCCTTTTCACAGTGGACATTCAGGCGAATAGCAGAACTAGCAGCTATTTGTTTGCTGATTATAGCCAGAGGTGGCTATATCCCCACATTCAGATATGACAGTGCAAATGTGATTGCAGATGTGTCCACGTTGTTAAAGGCGCCTTTTATATCAAGGAATGAAACCATATTATACTCTTTATTATGGAGGGAGTATTCGATAGTGCGTATTTGGCTTATACTTTCATTTGAAAATTCCGTTTCTGAAAAAGATGACATCACAATGATGTAATTGGGGTAAATATTCAGCGCATATTTGATATTGGCAAAAGTAAGGGAATCTGGTAAAATTGTACAACCCGTTGCTTTTTCTAAATTTGTGGCCACTCTGTAAAGCTACGGTAAAACTCTACACTCAACCTTTAATATAACACTAACAATAGAGGCGGGTACAATGTCCCGCGGGTCGGGTAGTTTATTGTATTATGGGATTTTACATTCAACCACCACGAATCGCTACTAAAATTCGATACTTTTTGGGTTCAATGTAATTTGTACAGTCAAAAGTAGCAATCTCTTTTTTGAATGTGTGTGTGAAAGCAATCTAAACAAATTTATTATAAATAATTCTTTAATTTAAAATGTGTACTACCTTTAATTTAAACACAATTCGTAAATTTGCGTTCGCCAAAAAAAATTTTTCAACAAATTCTGCAACAAACACCAAACGTTTTGAATATTCACAAATATCAAACTCTCCGAAATGTCAAACTCGTAGAATGTGTGAAAATTCGTGTGAGAATATGAGTAAATCTGTCTCCAAAAAGAGATTTCAGAGAAATCAATTCGTCCAGTAAAAAATTCAATACTTTTCCCAATTTAATTCATTTAAGGGAAAAAAATTGCCACACATCCGCACACAGGTAAATTTTCCCAAAAAGCTGGCCATAACTATAAAAAAAAATTTGCGATTTGTTGTAATTTTTTAATGCAAAGTTGTTAACAAATAGTGTAAGCATTAAGCCTCATATATCAATCGATGCAGATTATAACGGTTTAATCAGCAGATGCTTTCAAAGTGCAAACTTTAACGGAACAAATGCAGTAGCTGTTTTGATCTGGCGAGAAGAAGTCATTTTGGTTTATTTTTTTCTTTCTTTTTTTGGGTGCTTTAAATTTATTAAACATGGATTCTGTTGCTACTGGTATTTTTTATTGAGATAATATTTTTTTTGTCATATTTTAAGTTGATAATTAATTTTGAGGCATTTAAGGCAGAGTAATTTATTGGTACATTATTTTTATCATTTTTTAAATTTAATAATGCAAAAGTTAAGTGTTTCCTTAATCAGAAACAGTCAAAATATTTTGCGTCATTTTGCGTTCTTTTTAAATATTCGCACTTAAAGTTGACGCGGAAGGGTTTTTTTTTGTTTTTTTAATATAAACTTTTTTACTTTTTACCACGATCGCGATCAAGTTTCACTTTTCTTTCTAAAAATAAGCTTTCTGAATGTTTGAGAAGATGCACATCTCGTGACATACCGAAAAAATCAATTTTTTGACAGAAACGTAGGAAAATGAAACTAATGTTGACATTTCAGAGCAAACAAACAATTATTATGTCCGATTTTGTCTATGACCATAAAAGAAGGTGGTTAATTGCCAAAAAAAAAAAACATAAAAAATAACAAAAAAATAATTCTGAAGCTATTCTTCCAATTGGACTCCGCAAAGAAGCACAAGAGTCCCGAAACAAGGACATAAAACGTAAAGTGTTGCATACATACTGATTTTTTTTATAAGGAAATTAAAACACTTATGAAATTTTTTGGTATGCAAGATTAATAATAAATTGCATAAAAACATGTTGATAAAATTTCCCAAAAATTGGCTGAGCCGTTTTTGAGAAATCTGGAAAAGAGTGTTATAAACCCAAAAGGTACTACAAAAATGGATCTTTTTTGCGATTTATTTGTTATTGAAGAATATATTTTAAATATTATTTTGGAATGCAATTTCACTAAGGATAATGTTAAGTATAACTGTGCAAATATTTAACAAAATTTGTAAAGCCAAAATGGAGATATACGGGAATAATCAAAAAATCAGCCCCAAAGTCCCTAGTATTAGAATTTCACTTCGATACATGGCCATTAGGGGTATAGATAAAAATCTGAAA
Organism: Sphaerophoria taeniata; assembly: GCA_943590905.1. Lineage (NCBI taxonomy): Eukaryota > Metazoa > Arthropoda > Insecta > Diptera > Syrphidae > Sphaerophoria > Sphaerophoria taeniata. The sequence continues at coordinate 45,084,694 of OX016540.1, read as the reverse complement.
AAAATTAGGATTTTTTTTTTATTTATTTGGAGACGATTGAGCAGATACCTTCATTAATTTTCGAAAAAAAGCAAATAAGAACCACCCTAATGTAGATAATTACTATTTATTTATTAATATATTTATGTAGGTATTAATTTATATATTTATTCATTTATTTGAGTATTTATTTCTTAACTTATTTATTATATATATCCTAATTTATTTTTTTATTTTTTATTTATTTTTTATTTTCTAAAAAGCAATAAGCATGCAATGGAATACAAAGAAAATACCAAATTTAAAAGCACCCTTTTTCATCCTTTTTGCATGGTCTTTGGCGAATTTGGTTGTATATTTGGTTGAAAATTGTTGTTTCTTTTGAAAATTAACTTTTTATGGATTTCCATGCAACAATAAAACAAAAAAAACCCAAAAAATAATTTTGGCCAGCTTTTTGGGAAAATTTACCTGTGTGATCCGTGAAGAATCAATTTCTGGGCTCAATGTAAAATCCCATTAGTAAGGATTCATATTGAAAATTTCAAACATGTAATGTGTCATTACATTACATGCTTACTTTTCTTACTAAAGTACTTAAAGTACGAAGATAACCACCAACCGCATGTTACCTTATGTACTTATCGTAATAATGCCACAAACAACATTCTAGCTCTGCACGGGGACGTAATTAATAAAGGAGTTTACTCTTTTTGTTGTTATAGCTCACAGCCAGACGTATCACGCAATAATATAAATAGAACAGATATGATCGACCAAAAATCAGTCTGGTGCCGCCTTTTACCGAAGCAAGTCATGATCGCGGAAATAGTAACCATGTCAGGTCCGCCCGTGATTTTCCGGGTTCTCCCGTAATTTTTCCTGGTCTGCCTGTTGATTGCCGGATTCGTCTATGATTTGACTGTTCTAAAAGTAGCTGAGGCTGCTGGAGTAACGACCACCTTTTTCAACATGATGAGGAGGCGTATTTTAAACTGGGATCAATGAAGAAGAGGACTACCAAGCTAAAACGTAGAAGAGACGACTACCTGGCAACACCCATTAAACCATAATATATTTGTGAACTAATTTAAGATATTCTGATGTAATATTAATAAAATAAAGAAAAGACCTTTTACTTAAGTTTCGTACTTTCTTCAGTAACATCCTGGATAAGCCAGCGAGCACGTAAAGGGCTAATAGAGGACAAAGTCCTTAATCGCGAGTTAAGGTCACACGTAAAAAATAAAAAAATAAATAGAGTGGCGCGACAGCTCTTCTCTCATCAACAATTCTCTGAGTGCGTGTGAAGAATTGAGGGGACCTACAATTTAACGCCGATTCCGAACTGCAATGTGGTCTGGCCCTCAGGTTCTTAAACCACCTACTTGTGAAGTCATGAATCATATCTTAGCTTTAAGTATCATCTCTGAATTGATTATGACATTTTACACACATGTTCATTCTTTAACCTCACTTGCTAATTACATTACTCGTCTTTGCCAATTACTGAATTATAACTTAAATAAAGCATTTTGAATCAGTAGTAAAACCGACCATTATTTACATGGTGCCGAAACCAAATTTATTTTTCAATAAAAATATTTAATTTCAACTTGTTGGTTAATTTAAAATGACTGTGCCACCAGGACAAGCCGCGGCAGACAGCAGTCTTTGCCAATTCCTTAGACCGCCAAAACCAATAGTCATCGAACATGATAAGGATATGGCTAATGAGTGGAAACTTTGGAAGCAGCAATATGAATTCTTTGAAATTGCTACTGGTATGGACACCAAACCTCAAAAAGTTCAGGTAGCGACCTTTATGTCCGCAATCGGATACTCTGCTCTCCAAATATACAACTCACACCCACAACCGACTTCCCAAAGGACACTCGCCGAGGTAAAGAATCTTTTTCAAGATTATTTCACTCCAAAAATTAACACTACCTTCGAGAGGTACAAATTTAATAAAATTACTCAAAAGGATGGCGAAACTATAGATGAGCTCATGTCAAGATTACGTTTACAAGCCCAAAATTGTGCCTTCGAAGGACTAAACGACAGCCTACTGAGAGACCAACTCATACTCGGAATCCAAAGCGATGACCTCCGCACAAAATTATTATCTCAAGACATCGATCTAGCAAAAGCTATTCAACTCTGTCAGGCTACAGAACTGGCTCAAAAACAATCAGCTCAAATCGTCAACGAAGGCGACAAGACAGTAAACTTTGTAAAAAAAAGCAATACCTTTAAAGCTAAGAGATTTGACTGTCGGAATTGCGGGAAAAATCACGAGATTCGCAAATGCACTGCCTTTAATCATGTCTGCAAAAAATGTAACAAGAAGAATCATTTTGAAAAGTTCTGCAAAAATAAAGCATGGAAACATAACCACAAAAACGGTGACACAAATTCCAAGCAAATAAACTTTTGCGAAGAATCCGATGATGATGACGATTCACTCTTCATTGGTACAGTATCCGAAACTTCTAACCAGCTAAATGATAATTTTACGGAACAACTTTTCATAGAGGGCAAATCCTTCAAGATAAAATTGGACACAGGAGCGCAGTGCAATGTGCTGCCCAAATGTGTTATCGATAACACTAATTCTGTCCTTGAACCAAGTCGAGTCAAGCACTTAGTGTCATTTAGCAATCATCGAATGAAAGTAATCGGTGAAGCACTTGTGCCTTGCTCAATAGCAGGTCGGCAGTGTAAAATATCTTTCAAAGTTGTAGCTGAAGACATCAAACCAATTCTCGGAGCCAATGCTTGCGAAAAACTCGGACTCGTCACCAGAGTTAACCAGGTAAAGATAGATGACAGCATCTTTGAAGGTCTAGGTTGTCTCAAAGATTACGAATATGACATCGACCTTATAGAAAACCCAAAATTCGAAATAACACCACCACGACGAATCCCACACAAAATTCGCGATGACGTGAAGCAAGAACTCGACAGAATGGTCAAAATGGGCGTCATCGAACCCATGAAAGAAGCTACTCCATCCGTATCGCCTATGGTTGTCGTCCGCAAAAACAACAAGATCAGAATTTGCATTGATCCTACTACTGTCAACAAAAACATAATGCGTCGTCATCATCCAATGCAAACAATCGAAGAAATATCTGCCCAGCTCAATGGCTCCAAATACTTTACTCTGTTGGACTGCAAACGAGGATTCTGGCAAGTTCGAGTCTCCAATAGAACCAAGAAAATTCTTACTTTTTCCACACCTTGGGGAAGATACGGTTGCAAGAGGTTACCAATGGGCATCTCTGCCGCCCCTGAAGTGTTCCAAAGCATAATGGAATCCCTCTTATCACATTTGCCTAATGTTAAAATTTCAATTGACGACATTTTAATCCATTCCAGATCAAGTGAAGGGCTCCGAAAAACCACACAAGAGGTCATCAAAATCTTGAACCAAAATGGCTTAAAACTCAACAAATCAAAATGCGTGTTCGAGCAGCGGAAGGTCAAATACCTTGGACATATCATAAGCGAAAATGGAATGACAGCTGACCCAGATAAAACTGAAGCGATTCGCCGTTTGAAGTCACCAACAAATAGAAAAGAACTTCAAAGAGTTCTTGGAAAATTCACTTATCTGAGTAAGTTCATCCCAAATTTTTCATCCTTAACAACACCACTAGTCGCACTCTTAGAAAAATCAAACCCGTGGGAATGGAAAACCGTTCAAGAAGAAGCATTTGCGAAATTAAAAACAGCCATAAGCACAACTCCGGTATTAAAACTTTATGATGTCAATGCTGATGTCAAGTTACAAGTCGATACCAGTTCAACTGCACTTGGTGCAGTTCTCTTGCAAGAAGACCAACCGATCGCATACGCGTCGAAAGCTTTGACAGATTGTCAGAAAAAATATTCCCAATTGGAAAAAAGAGGCTCTAGCGATCAAATTTGGTTGCGAAAAATTCCACCAATACGTTTGGGGAAAAAAATTAGTCATCGAGTCTGACCACAAACCGCTTGAGACAATTTTCCGAAAACCTCTTCACTCATCACCAGCCCGCCTTCAACGTATTCGTTTAAGTCTTCTTCTCGAAGTCATATATAAAGAAGGTAGACAAATGTTTATCGCCGATCCGCTAAGCCGAGATTGTATAAACGAACAACAACCAGATGACAATGACATAGATTTACAGGTTCAACTCATTCTTTCCATCTCTGACCAAGAACTCGAAAAACTTATTCAGCTAACCAAATCTGATGAAACTTGTAAGCAACTGAGCGCATTAATAACTAACGGGTGGCCGAGAGATGTCGATTCCCTTCCAAAAAATTTGAAATGCTACTGGAATTTCAGAGAAGAGCTTTCGATCTATGACGACATCATATACAAAGCTCACAAGACCCTCATTCCTTCGGCAATGAGAGCTGAAGTATTAAAATGTATACACAACGGACATTTCAACTATGCGAAATGCGTACGAAGAGCAAAAAATGTTGTGTTTTGGCCGCAAATGAATCGAGACATAAAAGATTATGTGCAAAAGTGCCCCGCTTGTCAAGTCTTTCAACCACGTTACTAGCTCCCCGTATCATCCTAGAGGAAATGGGTTAGCCGAGAAGGCAGTTCAAACATCCAAAAGTATATTGAAAAAATGCAACTACGACAACTCCGATTATCAACTGGGTATTATTAATTTCATGAACACCCCGAGAGGAAATCTAGGAAGTCCTGCACAGCGTTTATATTCAAGAAACTTGAGAGCACTTGAACCAACCACCTTATCTTCACTTAAAACTATAAACTCTCAGAATGATGTCAGCAAAGAGCTACAAGCCGAACGTCAAAGACAAGCGCAATACTCCAACAGAGGAGCGAAAGAGAGCACCCAACTTACTATTGGACAAAAGGTTGTAACGAAAACAGCTCTTAACAACGAATGGAAACCAGCTGTAGTAGAGAGTAGAATACATCCACGTTCCTACATCGTCAGAGATGACAATGGCAATAAATACCGTCGAAACTCAGCTAACATCAAACCAACGGAAGCCCACATAAAGACTCAACCAAACTGCAGTTTGGATATTAACCCTCAAGAGCCGATACAATCCCAACCAGTCACCATAAACACTCAACACAATTCATCAAACAAATCTCCAACTTCAACTTATCCTAATCAAACAAAACAAGGTAAACCATCGTCCACGGAAGTACCAGCAACAGCAAAAGTAACTACGAGATCCGGAAGAGTTGTCAAGCCACCAGAACGACTTATGTACTAATCTTGCAATCCAAGGCCTTAAAAAGGGAGATGCAATGTGGTCTGGCCCTCAGGTTCTTAAACCACCTACTTGTGAAGTCATGAATCATATCTTAGCTTTAAGTATCATCTCTGAATTGATTATGACATTTTACACACATGTTCATTCTTTAACCTCACTTGCTAATTACATTACTCGTCTTTGCCAATTACTGAATTATAACTTAAATAAAGCATTTTGAATCAGTAGTAAAACCGACCATTATTTACACGAACGGCAGAGTTGAGAAGCACTTTTTCATGACAGATTGATACTCTTGGAAGATTTGTCAGGTCTTCGCAAGAGGCAGTGCCCGTGAAAGATGAAATAAAAACTTGGCCTGAGTAGGATTCGAACCAACGACGTTCTGCTTAGCAGCCAACGCACTTACCAACTAAGCTACGGGCAACTGCAAGGTCACACGTAGGTATTATATTTTTTTGTTTTTTTTTCGAATTATATTTTAACGGTGGGTCCACATGACACACCATGTATAAAATCGTTCCGACTTAAGTCTGCACCGACTTTTTACGTAGCCAAGTTTAATAGAAGTCGGAGTTTTTTGGTTCCTTTTTCTTTTAATTTTACATGTCATTTTTGAAAAATATCAATATATAAAATGGAAGTGATTACTTCATTCTAACAATTCTAGGAACATTTTCTGCATACATAAATTGTACATTTCCAGGAGGATTATAGTGCGCAACAACCCAGGTGGTATTATCCCTATGAGCAAAAAAAAATATTTTATTTCGTTTTTCATATACATTCCGATTAAACTTAATAACCTTATGTGCACACCCACACCCAACTCCTTAGAACCCTTCCAAATAACTTGCGTAAAATGTCCTGTTTCCGATCTATAACACGGCTTTTGAAAGTTATAATCCTTAATTTCTCTGTACCAGCATTCTACAGGTTTGCTACCATGTAGCGTGAATCCGCTGCTCATATAAAGATTCTCACCGTATGTGCATTCGTTATTGTTCTTCATAGAATATGTATCGGCCATGTGCTTAAAAAATCGAATCCATATTTAAATGAGTTCACAAAGTGTAAATAACTGAATGCACTTACAATAGCCCAATCTTTTGCAGTCGCATTCAACTTTGGGTTCAATTTTAGAGGTGGACAACCGTGAAGTGCTCTAAAGCGGTTGTGCTCGTTCAAACAGTCGATTGCGAATTCTGGACTTAAGGTAATTCCCTGCTTGGAAGAGCCAGGGACATCTGTTGTATCAGGTGGTAATGAGAGAGCCTTTGATGGAGTAGGATGTTCCTAAAAAAAATAGGATAGAAGTTAAAATATGAAGAAAGAACTATTACGAGTATAGTCTTACACCACTTGGTGTGGGTTTAGTGATTGTTGGTTTAGTTATTGTTGGAGTTGTTGTTTCAGGTGGTAACAAGAGAGAGGGAGCCTTCGATGGGTTAGGATGTTCCTAAAAAAAAAATAGGATAGAAGTTAAAATATGAACGAAAAACCATTACACGAGTAGAGTCTTACGTCAATTGTTGTGTGTTTAATTATTGTTGGTTTAGTTATTGTTGGAGTTGTTGTTACAGGTGGTAACAAGAGAGAGGGAGCCTTCGATGGGTTAGGATGTTCCTAAAAAAAAAGGATAGAAGTTTATGAACGAAGAACCATTACGAGTAGAGTCTTACATCAATTACTGTGGGTTTAATTATTGTTGGTTCAGTTATTGTTGGAGTTGTTGTTTCAGATGGTAACAAGAGAGAGAGAGACTTTGATGGGTTAGGATGTTCCTACAAAAAAAAAAATAGGATAGAAGTTTATGAACGAAGAACCATTACGAGTAGAGTCTTACATCAATTACTGTGGGTTTAATTATTGTTGGTTCGGTTATTGTTGGAGTTGTTGTTTCAGATGGTAACAAGAGAGAGAGAGACTTTGATGGGTTAGGATGTTCCTACAAAAAAAAAATAGGATAGAAGTTTATGAACGAAGAACCATTACGAGTAGAGTCTTACATCAATTACTGTGGGTTTAATTATTGTTGGTTCAGTTATTGTTGGAGTTGTTGTTTCAGGTGGCAACAAGAGAGAGAGAGACTTTGGGTTAGGATGTTCCTAAAAAAAATGTAACAGAAGTTAAAATATGAACGAAGAACCATTACACGAGTAGAGTCTTACATCAATGGGTGTGGGTTTAATTATTGTTGGTTTAATTATTGTTGGAGTTGTTGTTGTTCCATCGCGATTTGTTATTGTTCCATCGCGCCTTGTTATTGTTCCATCGCGATTTGTTATTGTTCCATCGCGATTTGCTATTGTTCCATCGCGATTTGTTATTGTTCCATCGCGCCTTGTTATTGTTCCATCGCGATTTGTTATTGTTCCATCGCGATTTGTTATTGTTCCATCGCGATTTGTTATTGTTCCATCGCGTCTGTTTCCATCTGCAATAGTAGTTTCTTCTGCTTCCGGTTTTTCACCACCACACGTAGGACAAGATTTGCTTAAACGGAAAAAAGATACAGAAAAGTTATCAGAAAATGTGAATTCAATATCGGCTTTATTGATGAGCTTTTGGAGAAACTTACCGTGGAATTGTTGGTCTCCTTATTGTTGGATATGTTATAGTTCCATCGCGGTTTAATATTGATCCATCGCGGTTTATTATTGTTCCATCGCGTCTTGTTATTGTTCCTTCGCGCCTTGTTATTGTTCCTTCGCGCCTTGTTATTGTTCCATCACGCCTTGTTATTGTTCCATCGCGCCTTGTTATTGTTCCATCGCGCCTTGTTATTGTTCCATCGCGCTTGTTTCCATCTGCAAGAGTAGTTTCTTCTGCTAACGGTTTTTCAGCACAACACGTAAAACAAGCTTTGCTTTAAACGGAAAAAAGGATACAGAAAAGTTATCAGAAAATGTGAATTCAGTATCAGTCTTATTGATAAGCTTTTGGAGAAACTTACAACATGACTAAGAGAAGTAATGTTCACTGAAAAGTATTAATTTAAGGGATACATTTTACAAGCGCAAAAATGGCCACACTCGCTCCATTATGAATGAGGTTTTGTTTAATTTCTATCGAAAGCGAAGTCTTGATACTAGAATATTTAAGTTAACATCAACAACGAAAATGAATTGGATAGCAAGGTGAAACGTTTTTCAATTACTTCTTCTTTAAGGGCTTTTGAAAGAATCGTTATTTTGGGTCAAACCAATTTCGAAAACTACCTGAAAGTTTTATATGTTTTTACCATCCGCTGAAGATTTTCGTAAAACTCCCCTATTTTATTTTTGTTCTCAGAATAATTTTTGTTGTTTTTTTCTATTTAGACATATTATTCTCAAAGAATATTCGAGTTGTTTTTCGGTCGTTTGTTACCTTCATTAACATTCATATTTGATACTCATTAGTCATTAGTCATTAATAAAGATTCTTCTTTTTATAAAGAAGATCGACAAATTTATTTGAATACATTACAGTGGTGTCAGAAGTCGGATAAAAATTTAAGAAAAAAATACACAACAATGCCTTAACCTACAAGCTAGCTAGGGACCAACCGACCAAGCTGGCAGTAGAGGTAGACGTTTGTTGGATGAGGCCCTGCTCCGACCTGGACTGTAGCGCCACCATAAACATAAAACCTACAAGCGCTCGCAGCAGTCTTCTTCAAAGCAATCAAAACAGCAGTTCTGGATGCAACACAGTCGGCTTCTAACAATAGCTTATCTCCGAAAATACCAATTTTTTCCATGGTTGAGTGCGAATCATCTGAGTCCGATTAGTCGCAGATTATCTTAAGCGTTTCGAGTGGGCAATCAAGTAATGCAAGATCCCAACCACCGAGTTTTGCTTATGATGCTGCGCAAGCAATTGAAGAAAGTCGCAGCAGAGCAGTTGAAGTCAAGTCAGAAATTAAAGCGGCAGACCAAGCCACTAATAAACTAGGGTATTCTCCTCCACGAGACGCAAACGAGGTCAAAGTCAAAGAGAGGTATTCTTACCTTCAAAACAAGGCAAACAACAATATGCAACGAATTAATTGTCTGCATGTAATGGATGACACTTTAGGCCCGGCAAAAATCCTTGATCGAACCCTCCTAGTGGGTGCCGGGCGGACAATGTCACCACAGTTTTGGTCTGTAGGTGTCAGACGGTGATAGCTAAGGTTAGATTGGATCGCTGTGTGGTTCTGACTTCTTTTATAGCACAACTCACAGAAATCCTCTCTCACCATAGATCCAAGGTTCCTAGTTTCAGTGGTGGTGTGAGCTAGTTAATCCGTGCCCAAGAATTAAAGGTTGAGGGATAAATCAACCATGAACGAGCTCAGCCGGAGGCCTGTGGTGGGTAACGGTTTTTGTTGTTTATACCTTCCCTCGGTATGCGGCTCTGCCGAGGGTGACCTTCTTTTCCGTCTTACTCGTGGGAATCAAATCGAATTTCACAATCATGTCTTCGTCCAATTTATGTGTTAAAATCTCATCCATCGAGTCCGAGGATGAACTCCTGGCTTCCAGTCAGGATACTATTGTAGGTAGCTCAGGGGAAGCTAGAGACGCTAGCACCTCAGAGCAGGCTACACTTAGAGGTAACACGGGAGGTACTAGTACCCCTGTGCTTCAGCATCCCTCTCAAAAAACGCCCGTAACTTCAAGTAGCAAGGCTCGCCAGAGCAACGCTACCAAGCCCAACAAGCACTCTCCTGCGGATCAGCTCAAGATCAAGTACAGGAAGGCTACTTTCATTCTTGGCAAGATTGCCGAAAACGAAAAAGCCGGAAAGGTACATGAGCGTGATGCTGCCGACAAAATTAAATACCAAAAAGTTGTTGAAGAATTCAACAGTCGGGAGAAGAGTGCGCCACCCAGCAAAAAAGAAAAGTCCACCAAGAGGAACAGGTCTCTGGAGGAGGAGAAGCCACCTCAAAAGAGAACCAAACTTGGTGGCAGTGTCAGAAAAGAGATTCCGAGGGCGACAGCGCAACCGCGCGCCTTGAGTGAGGTCGTCAGAGACAACCTCCAGGTGGCGATTGTAGATGAGCTCTCCACAGACAACAGAGCTCTGATGTCAGCGTGGAACTCAATCGAGGCTAAGCTCTCGGAATTGGTCTTCAGGTATACAATCTCGGCAAAAGAAGGTCCCTATCCCAGCTTTGACTCCGGCGAAATGCTCAGGGGTTACAAAGTGATAAGGTGCGCAGACGACTTTTCAAGGGATTTCCTTGGCAAAGGAGTTGCTAAGATTAGCAACGACTGGAAGGGCTTGAAGCTCAAGCTCATTCCCGCCAGGGAGGTTCCTAGAAAACCATTGGCTCGCATCTTGTTGCCACTGATGAGCATTAAGCCAACTGGAGCGGAGCTGATTAGGAGCCTTCAACGGCTGAACCCGCGGATTCCTATGAATGACTGGGTAGTCATCAAGACAGAGGAACCGCGCAAGAATAGCGCGGTCTATCTTCTGAGGATCTGCGAGGCTAGTCGCAAAGCCCTAGAAGAGGCACAGTACAAGCTGAGGTTCGGCATCAAAAGTGTCTCTATTAAGATTCTGCAGAGTCAGGAAGTTGGCCCCACCCTGGGTGATGATATTGTCGAGGTAGACGATGTCACCATGCAGGTTGGAGCCCCCGGCGAGGCGCTGGATCCTGGCCCTGCAGTTCCACCTGCCAATTAAAAACGACAAGCTACGCGCCATCCAGGCTAATCTGAAGCACTCTAAATGTGCCTCGGATAACCTGAGGATCTTCCTGAGTGAGGAAGATATAGATGTCGCCCTTGTACAAGAGCCATGGGTTAATGGCCTCGCGATTAGAGGCCTTAATGACAGCCAATACGATTTATTCTACAAGCCCGACAATCAGAATCAAGGTAAGCCTAGAACTTGTATTTTAGCTAAAAAACACTTAAAGCTTTTCTGTGTCCAAACTTTAGCACTTCTGACTTAACAGTTGTTAGGTTAGAGGGGAAACAAGCGGAGGGCTTGATTCTTGCATCCTCATACATGGCGCATGACACAGAGTCACCGCCTGAGGAGGTGCGTACTCTTGTGGCAGAGGCAAAAGCCAGACAAACAAGTCTGCTTGTAGGGAGTGATGCGAACGCGAGGCACTCAATCTGGAGCAGCAGTGAAATTAATGAGCGAGGTGAGTCTCTTTTTAATTATATAATCGAAAATAACTTGACTATATGTAACAGGGGCAATACTCCCACTTTTGTTTTTCCGAGTACGGACAACTCAGAAGGGTGGGAAGATGTGTTAGACGTTACATTTGTCAATATTTATGGCAACCTCTCCATCGAAAATTGGAGAGTATCTCTTCTTAACTCCTTTTCTGATCATAGACGGATTCTATTTGATCTTAAATTTGAAATAAAATCTCCTTCCCCCTATAGAAATCCAAGAAGAATTGACTGGAAGAAATTTAGTCAGATCTTTGGCTCAAAGTTGCGCAGTATACCGAACGCGAGTTACGACTCGGTAACAGATCTTGAGTTAGAGATTTCAAACTTCGAGGACTCTATGAACACCGCATTCAAGGTCTCTTGTCCGATAAGATACAGTAAGAAAACCTTTCCACCTTGGTGGAATGACGACTTATCTAATCTGAGGAAAATAACAAGAACCATTTTTAATATCTGCTATAAGCATAAATTTTATCAGCCTTATAAGGACTGCTTGAGAATATACAAGCGTTCTATAGCTCAAGCCAAAAAGCAAGGATGGCAAGAGTACTGTCAGTCCATCGAAAACATCAAAGATTCGGCCAGGCTTAGTAGGGTTCTATCGAAAGAACATTCGAACCCCTCATTTCTTAAAAAACCAGATGGAAGCTGGACAGCATCTCCAATGGAGACTTTAGAGCTACTAATGAACGTACACTTCCCAGGTTGTGCAGAAGAACCAACCGAATCCAACCTGACTCTCAACATGCCAACCCCCATAGAGCAGGTAAACGCCCTTATAACTAGAGAAAATATAGTCTGGGCTATTAAGACCTTCTCGCCATACAAATCTCCAGACCCTGATGGAATACTACCTATAATGCTGCAAAATCAGCTTGAATTAGTAGTACCACGGCTCGAGAGTATCTTTAAAGGTTGCCTCTTACTAAACCATGTCCCCAAGTCTTGGAGGCAGGTAAGAGTGGTTTTCTTACCAAAAATTGGTAAAAGAGGGCATGAATCTGCCAAAGATTACAGACCTATAAGCCTTACTTCCTTTCTTCTTAAAACCCTGGAGAGAATCGTAGAATCCCACATAAGGAGCATTCTGAGTAGTTGTCCCCTATCTAACTCGCAACATGCCTACATGAGGGGCAGATCTACAGAGACTGCCCTTCACGAGGTAGTGAGAACGATAGAAAACACGATTCATTTCAAGGAATATACCCTAGCCACCTTCTTAGACGTAGAAGGAGCTTTCAACAATGTCCTAACTGAATCCATCGCTGAATCACTTGCAGACTTCGGTGTTGAGAACTACATTAGAAGGTGGATAATATCCATGCTAAGCAATAGGAGGATTCAATCAAAGTTAGGATATTCAACGTGTACTAAATATGCCAGCAGAGGAACACCTCAAGGAGGTGTATTGTCTCCTCTCTTATGGCTTTTGGTCATGAACAGCATTCTGGTGAAATTCGAGAGTAGTGGAGTGAAAGCGGTTGCGTACGCCGATGATTTGGTCATTCTAGTTTCAGGAAAATTTCCAAGCGTGATCAGTGAAATCACTAATATGGCTTTGAAGAAAGTAAGCACCTGGGCTGCGAGCTGCGGACTAGGTGTTAACAGCAACAAAACCGAGTTGATGCTTTTCACCACCAAAACCAAGGTACCACCCTTCACTCTACCTCGGTTAAACGGACAAGCACTATCATTGTCTTCCAGTGCAAAATATCTGGGCGTGATACTAGACACCAAATTAAACTGGAAGCTTAACATCGAAGAGCGGGTAAGAAAGTCGTGTGTCGCATTCTACGCCTGCAATAAAACATTCGGCAAAAAGTGGGGCCTCCAGTCAAAAATGATAAAATGGACATACACAGCGGTTGTAAGACCGATACTGGTCTATGGTTCCATTGTGTGGTGGCCCGCTCTCAGCAAAGCCTACATAGTAAACAAACTTACAAAGGTGCAGAGAAATGCTTGCGTAAGGATATCAGGGGCAATCAGGTCCTGCCCAACAGATGCACTTAACGTCATCCTGGACCTCCTTCCGATTGACCTCTTTATTAAATATCAGGTGTCCTGCAGTATCTTGAGACTCAAAGAAATAGGCTGCTGGAAATCTAGATCCTATGGGCACTGCAACCAAACAAGCCTTATACCATCAGACATCCTATCCATAACCACCGATTACTGCATCCCTACCCTAGACACCTCAAAGAAGTTTAGAGTCTTGCTCCCGTCAAGAATCGGCTGGGAGGAAGGTGATGTGACGAAAGACTTCGACACAACTATCTTCACGGATGGTTCGAAGATGGAATGCGGTGTTGGTGCAGGTGTCTTCTGTGAATCTCTTGAGATTTCAAAATCCTATAGACTACCCGATTTTGCCAGCGTATTCCAAGCAGAATTGTTGGCGATAAGGGAAGCTTGTACAGCTCTTATAAATATTCGACAGAACCAAAATGTAGCTATACTAACAGACAGTCAGGCAGCTATTAAAGCCATTGATTCAGCTTTATCTTCCTCTAAACTGGTCCAGCAATGTAAAGAGGCCCTAAAGGAACTGGATATGAGCGTCACTCTTATCTGGATACCGGGCCATAGGGGCTATGAGGGTAATGAGAAGGCTGATGAGCTAGCTAGGCAAGGATCAGCCCTTCACAACTCTCAGGCAGTGAGAGTATATGCTCCTCTTGGAGTTGTGAAGGGCAATATCCTGACCAAATACACATCAGAAGCAAATCATAGGTGGAGTAGTTTAACGAGTTGCGTTATATCCAGGAAAATCTGGCCCGCCTATAACAAACAAAAATCAATCAATTTAATTTCCAAACCAAGGCATGACATAGCAAGGATTGTCGCTACCTGCACAGGGCATTGGCCTGTAGGGGAGCATGCGGCAAAATTGGGTATACCACATAACCCTTTCTGCCGCAGCTGCGAGAACCGGGATGAAAAAGAAACAGTCCCACACTTTCTTTGCCATTGTCCGGCCCTGGCCAGGAAAAGAGCACTCCACTTGGGTAAGGAATTCTTCAACGGTATTGAGGAACTCTCAGAATTCAAGATCAAAGATTTGATCTCATACCTAAATAGCACAAAGTGGCTTTAACCACCTCCCCCTTATTTCTCCCTCACTAAATGGTACTATGAGATAATAGGCCGTAGGGTAGGAGAATAAAATTACATTTTATATTTTACATAGGACTGCATGTGCGGAACGTGCACCATCCATAGCCCATTTTCAAATCCAATCAGAATCTCACGAGGTATGGTATCAAAACGGCGCACTCAGCGCTAATTGTGCCCTGCGCGAAGCAGGACAGCCATTTCTACCTACCTACCTACCTTAGGCCCGGAATGCCATGAATACTATCCATATTTGACATCTTTCTTGATGTTGCCACGAGCGGTCATTTACTAGTCAATATAGTGATCCTCATGACTGCTCACATGCATTTGATTTTCGCAAAGCTGATTTTCAAAAGCTTTTGGATTGTTTAAACAAATCATTATTTACCGATCTCTGACGATATTGACGAAACAATTTCCAGTTTTTATTCAGTTTTCTTAAAGAAGCAGTACCAATCAAAAGGATGATTCCCTCCATTAACCCTATCCATCTTTGGTATACTAAGGACCTTTAACATCTTCGCAACAAAAGAAATAAAGCCTGGAAGAAATACATTAAGTATAAGATGGTGGAAAAACATGTGTCGTTTTTTTCGATGCACCTAGTATGTTAAGCTTAAACTCTACAAACATCAGAGGTGGCGGATGAAACCTACTTCTATTATTTGCAAAACTGTCCCCAAGTGTCTATTAATAGTATCCGTAGAATACGATAAAATTTTAAAATTTATACCTCATCGTCAAGAAGACTATTCTGTTGCACCAGATGGTATACCATCCGTAGTTATAAAAAAATGTAGGTCAGTCTTTCCCTTACGAAACATTTTTGATTTTTCTTTGAAATCAAGAAAATTTCCTGTAATATGGAAGAATGCCTCTATAACGATTTCTAAAATCTCATGTATTCCAAAGTTGCTTGAGCAATTAGTGTGTGACCATTTGGCATTCAATTTTCAATTTCAATTCATTTATTAAGTGACCATTCACCTACATTAATACGAATATAGGATAATTATAATAAAGAGATGAGAACAATTTCGATTCTTAGCAACTAAAGATTTTAATAATAGCAGCTGCCCTTGGCTAAGTGGTTAGGTGCGTTGGCTGTTAAGCAGAACGTCGTGAGTTCGAAATCTACTCGTACCCATAAAGTTTTTATTTCATCTTTCACGGGTACTGCCTCTTGCGAAGAATTGACAAAACTTCCAAGAGTATCAATCTGTCATGAAAAAGTGCTTCTAACCTTTCTTCTAACTTTGCCGTTCGGAATCGGCGCGCGTTAAATTGTAGGTCCCCTCAATGGACTCCAAAATGGCCCAACAGATATTTGGAAAATGTTCATGGTTAATATTCAGTGGTGGTTTCTGTGAAAAAAAAAATTGGAAAAACCTCATGAAAGAGTGGGAAAAGTGCACAACTGGAAAATTTCAAAATGGGTTTCCGAATGGAAAATAGAAAAACTCGGAAAACTCATTGGTTTTCAAGGGGAAAATTGCATGTAATTGTAGGTAAATTGGTTTTCAAATGGAAAACTTTTCAAAATAGAAAGTCTTTGATGAAAAACTCGGAAAACTCATTGGTTTTCAAAGGGAAAATTGCATTTCAAATGGAAAAGATTTGATTTGAAGGAAAGCGAGACGAGGTTCGCGGGGTCGGCTAGTTGAAAATATTAAGAGCCAGTTCGTTCACCCTTGATCATCTTAAATCAAGGAGTGGGTTAAATCTTCAATTTGATTATCAAGGATTCCCCTTAATTAAGAATTAAGAATCCAAGATTATAAAAGAGCGTTTGTTCACTTTCTTTTCACCTTGATTAACAAATCATGGTTTTTCCACAAATCGTTCCATTTTCCAGTCTATCAGTCAGTTTCATGGTCAAAACTTAATCAAGAATTTTGTTTTTTATTTCATTTTGTTGTCAATTTATTATTATGTCTGTCCCTGTACACATGGGAAATAACAAAGCAACGTTTATACGGAACAAACGCTTATTAAATAGTGAGTAAATTAAAATAGTAGATCCATTGCTGTTATAATTTATCTTTTTTTCAGAAGGTGATAGACCATTTGAAATTGAACGATACACGAAAAGAAATGTTTGCAAGGCTTTTTGTGGTGTGACGTTTGAGTTTCTTAAAGGATCGTTAGTGCTTATCCATTTGATTGAGGATGGATGGATTTTGTCATTAGGATGTGTTAAATACCAGCACAGCACTCTTGAAGAACACTTCAAAAAGTTGGCGGCAAAATTGCGTTAAATTGTCAGACACTATTGTTTGTGGAGAGCCATGGTGAGCAAAAATTTCTTTGAGGATGTTGATTGTAGCGGTTACTTTGGAACATGTTAGAGGAAGTGTTAAAGCACTCTTGGCAAGGATTATGTATTTCATTTTTTGTTTGGTTATAAAGCAATAAAATAATCTTAAGAATTCGTACAAAAACCATCATCTTTTCATTTACTTTTTGTCTTAGAAGATAGTTAAATATAGAATAATAATAATAAATATTATTATATATAAATAAAGTTCAGGGTGTTCTTGAAACATCAAACATAAACATTTCTTCGTCTTTGGTAATAAAATACAAAAATGCAAGAAGCTTTCTTCTAAGAAATTCTGGGTTATGAAAAACTGTGCGCTCTGGACGAGTGGTTGACTTGTAAAATTTTCAAAAGATGATAAATTTGAGTTATCAAGTAATTGAAGGAGTTTAAATATCATGTCAATTCGTAAAACAAGTATAAACAAACTGAATTATAGTACATCCTTGATTAAATTGCCTTAATGGAGCAAAATTGGATGATTAACAAAATCTCAAATTAATAGCGTTTTTTTTGGTCGTCCGGAACTGTTCCGAACAGTTCTGTACTCGTTCACTTGGCACAAGATGACAGTTCTTGTTCTGAATAGAACAGAAAAACGATTCCGAATTTGAAGTCAGAATCAAAAACAGAATCACGCATATACATACTCGCTGCCATGTTTACAAATAAAGAAATTAAAAACAATGTCATGTTCATGTCATCTGCAATTCTGCATATGAGATTTCACAAATACACAACCATTCAACCCTTAGAAGCAAAAAAATGTGTTTGCCTGTTCGTTTGGAATCCGGAATCGGACAGTTCTGTGTACAATTCCGGATTACCAAAAAAAAAACGCTATAAGTGCTCAAATCATGGATTTATTAATTACAGTTTTTGTGAACAAACGAATTCCAGGATTATCAACTGGAATAATCCTTGATTAAAGATGATCAAGCTTGAACGAACTAGCCCTTAGAATTCGTTTGTTCAGAGTTAATTTGGGATTTCGTTAATCACCAAATTTTGCTCGATTACCACCATTGTTCACACTTGATATACTCACTGATATGATATTTGCTTATCTTTTCATCAAGCCTCATAGAACAAGTCGAACGAGAATGTTATCAGAAATCATTAAGGCTGAAAATGAAAACTTATAAAAGAATGTTTTGTTTTAGAACACAGCTAATTCTCAAACTATTATTCATAACAGACACTATACAAGAAACTTCAAATCTCTTGACATGTATTTACCGAAAGGCTTAACCAAACAAGACATAAACATTAGATGGTGGAGTTTTGTTCCAAGAGAAATAACTATCCCACCATAACTTTATTTTTTGCTTTGTTGAAGCTGCTAGCTAGCTAGACCGAAGAGGAACAGGCTCGGAAAGTCCTTTGCATTACATTTCATAGTAGGAGACAGGGCAATGCATAGATATTATTCCATATATATGTATAACAGACCTCTTAAGCACAATTTCATGGACTTCATAGTAATATTAATATGCATATGAATATGAAACCTGTAATTTTCTTATCAGGAAAAAGAAGTATGTATGTACAATAGTCCATTTGCCAGTTTTCCCATATTTTGTTTTGAATTTTGAAATTGCGAAGTAAAACAAACACGAAACTGAATTTAAAAAAAAAACAACAACTGAAATTAAAAACTTAATTCTTGATAAGGTTTTGACAATGAAACTGTCTGATAGACATGGAAAATGGCATGAAAAACCATGATTTGTTAATCAAGGTGAAAACAAAGTGAACAAACACTCTTCGGAAATACGCATGCGTCTTCAGAAGATTTATTTTAATTTTCCACGAGCAGAAATAGTTTTTTTACACACTATCAGAATTGGTCGTATGGGCTTATAGCAAGCACATTTAACGACCAATGGTTTGCCAACACAGGAACTGTGTTATACCACCGGCTCATCACTTAGTGTGGTGTTAGTTGTTAGTAGGCAAATAACGAAACTATAACAAATAACACAGCACACATAAATAATTAACATAAAAAACAAAAAAACATGACAAAATTAACATAAAACATTTAAGAGAGTGGAACACTGGTTTTTAAAATTATTTTAAGTTGAGTTTTACTTAAATTAAAATCAAAAAGTTGTGAGTTCCAGTTTATAAGTTTACCCATGCGTGTCAAAGGCTCATGCATTCCATAATTTGTTCGGTGCATAGAGATCCTAATCAAATCCTGACTACGGAGATTATAACCTCCCCCTCGATAGCAAAACAGAATTTTACAGAGAAGGTCAGGAGCATCCGTGACTCCAGTAATAATTTGATGGAAAAAAACAATGTCATTATTATTTCTTCTCTGTTGAAGTGTTTGCATCTTAAGGATTGACAAACGGTTTTCGTACGGAGGGACATTGAGGGGATCAATCCACTGAAACCCTTTTAACAAAAAACGAGTGAAATTCCGTTGCACAGATTCCAATCTTTCAATATAAATATTAAAGAAAGGAGACCATACCTGCGATGCATACTCCAGATGGGGACGAACCAAGCTGTTGTATAAAACACTGGTAACATTGGGATCGCGGAATTCTTTTGACCACCGTTTGATAAAACCTAACATGGAATTAGCTTTGTTAACGATGCCGTTAATGTGCTCAGAAAAATCTAAATTAGGTGTAAAAAGAACTCCAAGGTCCTTAACAGTTAAAACGCGCGTTAAAATGTGGTGTGAAATGACATAGTCATGAGATGAAGGTGAACGTTTTTTTGAGAAAGTCATCGTTTGACACTTTGTCGGGTTTAGATTTAAACTGTTCTTTTCACACCATACTGTGAAACGGTTAATATCGTTTTGTAGTAAAATACGATCATTTGCAGAAGCTATATTTTTATATATCTTCATATCATCCGCGAAGATGAGAATTTCACTATTATTTACACATAACGGTGCATCGTTGATAGCTAATATAAAGAGAAGGGGTCCCAAATGGCTACCCTGTGGAACACCTGATTTAGCAAAGTATGATTTAGAGTAACTATTTCTAAATTTAACCTGATAAGACCTGTTTTCAAGGTAAGACACAATCCACGTTATAAAAAAAGGTGGGAAGCCGTAAGAAATTAATTTAAACTTTATAATCTCATGAGATAGTTGATCAAAAGCCTTTGAGAAGTCCGTGTAAACACAATCGACTTCATGGCCATATTCCAAAGTCTGCAAACATTTATTCAAAAAAATAACCAGATTTGTGACAGTAGATCGTTTTTGCATAAAGCCATGCTGTTGATTGCAGATAACATTTCTACAGTTAAATGCCAAAGTGTCACATACTACTTGCTCAAACAACTTTGGAATACATGAGAGCTTAGAAATCGGTCTATAATTGCAGATATTATTCTTATCACCTTTTTTATATACGTGAGTTATAAAGGCACTCTTCCATAGTGCGGGAAATTTGCCTGATTTTAACGATAAATTAAAAATGTTTCGCAAGGGAAGAGCTAAGCATGACCTACATTTTTTCAGGACTACGGGTGGAATTCCATCAGGTCCAATAGAAAAATCTTCTTTAAGAAGTGACAGAAATTGTAAGATTTTATCATATTCTACTGTGATATTATTAAAAGACACTTGCGGACAGTTTTGCAAATATTTAAAGTAATTTTCGTCCACAAAAACTGGCGAATCAATGAAGGATTGTTTAAAATTGTTTGCAAAACCGTCACAGATGTCAGAAGTCGTGGTCAGGGTAAGATTATTGTAAGTGAAGTTAACAGGGTAGCCGTCACACTTTTTTTTAGAGTTAATGAATTTCCAAAAGTTCCTGGGATCTGATATAACAGAAGCCCCCATCGACTCTAGATATTCATTATATAATTCGTAAGAGAGTTTCTTGAACTCTTCAAACAAAGATATATAAATTACTTGATTTTCCACCGTCATACACTTAATGTATTTCTTCCAGGCTTTATTTCTTTTGTTGCGAAGGTATTTAAGGTCCTTTGTATACCAGGGATGCATATTAGTATTGGAGGGAATTGTCCTACTAATTGGTACTGCTTCTTTTAAGCAATTCGTCAAAACTGAATAAAAACTCGAAATTGTTTCGTCAATATCGTTAGAGATCGGTAAGTGTTCTATACCGGATTTGTTTAAACAATCCAAAAGCTTTTGAAAATCAGTTCTCCGAAAATCAAATACATGTGAGCAGTCATGAGGATTACTATTGTCTAGTAAGTGACCGTTCGTGTCAAGAAAAATGTCAAGGGGTGGATGGTAGTTGTCTATGTTACATAAAGCAGAGGAAGATTCTACCACAACAGTATTAACGGCGTCGGATGAGAACACTAGATCTAGCAGTCTATTTCTATAATTTCTTATGAAACTCACTTGGTGTAAATCTGTAGAGATTATGTTGTCTAATAACTGTAGCTCTAACTGGGATGAATTGGTTGAAGCTTCAAAATATGAATCATCGTCAGAAGGAGTCCAGTCAATGTTGGGAAGATTAAAATCACCCAATAGTAAAATATAACTGTCAAGGCTTGCTAAGCTGATAATAAAATCAATTGCTTGAGAAAGCTCAGAGAACGTAGACATCGGACTTTTCGGTGGAATGTAAACATTTAAAACATAAAGGACAAAAGATGGTTTTGATATTTTTACACATACAAGTTCGATAGTCAGATTTATTGGAAAAATTATTTGGGTTGAACAAAAACTATTTCTAACAGCAATGAGGACTCCCCCACCAACCGAATTTATATCATCGCCATGACGATCTTTACGGAAAACTAAGAACTCATTATCGAAGAGTTCGGTGTCTAAAATTGTGGCATTAAGCCAAGTTTCGGTAAGCGCGAAAAGATCGTATGGCAAAGATTGTGAATTTTGAAAAATTGTTGTAGTTTTACTACGAAGTCCTCTTACATTTTGGTAGTAGAGGGAGAACCTTTGCAGTTTTTTGAATTCAGACTAGAAGGAGAAGTGACTTGACGTGAATTTCTTCTCAGAGGAGCAGAAAATTCTTTAACCAATGTATTGGGAGGCCAAGTGCAACTTAAAATCGGTACAAATAGGGAATTGGGAACAGTTATTTTGAACGAAGCTACGAAGCTGTTTTGTTTACTTATTTTAGAACATTTGATACTCGATGAATCTTTTATTACTTTCGAGGCAATCAAATGTTCTGTTACGTCCTTGGTTTCTGTTTCAGGTGAAAGACGAGAGATAAAAATAGATTTTGGCCTAGGTACAGAGGTAAGAATATTTGGGGGGGGGGGGGGGGGAATTGCTAGTATCAGGGGTGTGAAGTGGAATCGAATTAACCTTATCGGTCGAAGTGTCAGAGGAATTTGGTGCAGCATTTCGGAATAAAAAAAAGCTCAAATTATGTTTGAGTGATTTATAAAGGGACAGTTAAGAGGGAGACATACAATGTAATGCAGAGTTTTAACACATAGGTAAACAATAAAATGGAATCAAAACTTACGTGCAATGAATCACAATAAAATTTAGCACGAAAAATTAAATTTTAGGCTGGTTTTGATTATAAAATCTAAAAGCATGAGTTTACATGCATGTCAAATATAAAGTTTAATATTATAAACACAATTTCAATTTTTAATACACAAGAAAACTTGACATTAAATAAGAAAATTGCGGAGAAAGAAAACAAGACACTTCTGCTACTAATCGAACCAGTGTTTCAATTGAAATAAGAGCATTTTGAAGATTGTAAAGAATTTGTTAGCAACTATCGGTAAATACATGTGTCATCAGCAAAGAAGGGTCTCTTTCAGAGACTTAGGACTAGGATATTAGAAACGTAAATACTGTAAAGAAGGGGGAGAGGGTTGATCCCTGTGGGACTCCCGCTTTGATCGAGTAGAATGCAGATTTTTCTTGAACAATTTGGACAAAAAACTTTTAATAATTCTAATAATTTACTCTGGAAAGCCGTTAATTAGAGGCTTATGAAGTAGACCATTATGCCAGCGACACGGTCAAAAGCTTTTTCAATATCAAAGGATAGATTTTTTTTGTCGGTAAGTGCTTTTTTCAGGTCTTTAGGCAAGCCTTGTTATCTGATGGGTTGAAGAATATTCCCTCTTAAAACCAAGTTGTTCTGGTGGAGGAATAATCGATGGGAACAATTTCTGCAGTTTTCTATTTTTTCGGGAAATAGCCTAGCAAAAGACAGCTATAGAAAATTGTTTTGGAAGATTTTTATTCATTTTCTTACTGATCTTATCATAACCTGGAGCTGTTTTTGGTTTAAGATGTGCCTTAATAACATTTTAAATACATCTCGCTGAGATTATTGGGAAATTTTGGGGATCAACTGAAAACTTTTCAATTTCATTTAAACTGTAAACTCTGCAGTTAAAGAGTGATAGAGTAACCGTTTTCAAAAATTAGTGCCAGATCAGTTGCCCTTTTACCTTGAGAATAGGTCTTATCAGGCTAAATTCAGAAATAGTTATATTCTAAATCATACTTGGCCCAATCAAATGTTCCGCACCGTACAAGTAATAGTGAAATAAGAAAATATAACTTCTGCAATTGATCACATTTTATTTCAAAATGATATAAACCGTTTAACACTATATATGCCAAATAATGAGTTTCAAAAAAAAACGTTCACCTTTGTCTCATGACTGTGTCATTTCACACAAAATTTTAACTCGCCTTTTTAACTGTTTTTAACTGTAAAGGACCTATGAGTTCTTTTTACACATAATTTAGATTTTTCTGAGCACATCATTAATAATTCAATGTTAGGTTTTACCAGTTTTAACAGTTTGTTACGAATCGACTAAAAAGAGAATTTACGAAGAAAAAAAATAGTACGTATACACCACAGTGACCAACTTAGTAGATTTTTGCTTACCTATACTTTAACGAACTGTAGAATACAATTATCAGCGAAGATATAATAAGAAGAGAATAAAAAAATAATAAAGACGCGAAATCTATGAGGCACCCTGTCTTACTTACTTACTTAAGGTGGCGCTACAGTCCGTTGTGGACTTGGGCCTCAATCAACAGTCTCCGCCAGTCAGCTCGGTCCCTAGCTAGCTGTCTCCAGTTTTGCACTCCAAGTTGATTGAGGTCCTCTTCCACTTGTGTGCGCCACCTGAGTCGCGGTCTTCCTCTCCTTCTGCGTCCCTCGGGAATAGTGTCGGAGACTTTCCGGGCCGGAGCATTGGTGTCCATGCGCTCTAAATGACCGAGCCATCTGAGTCTCTGGACCTTGACCCTTCTGGCTAAGTTCACGTCGTTGTACAACCCGTAAAGTTCGCTGTTGTATCTCCTTCTCCATTCCCCATCAATGCACACGGGGCCAAAGATGACCCGAAGAATTTTCCTCTCGAAACAGCCTAAGGCACATTCATCCGATTTTGTTAGGGTCCATGCTTCTGCACCATACAGCAGGACAGGGATGATGAGGGTGTTGTACAGTTTAACCTTAGTTGCTCGAGAGAGGGCTTTTCCACTCAGTTGCTTTCTTAGCCCAAAGAAACAGCGATTAGCAAGAGTAATTCTTCGTCTTATCTCAGCGCTGGTGTTATTGTCCGTGTTGATAGCGGAGCCTAGGTAGACAAACTCCTTAACTACCTCGAAGTTGTATGCGTCTATTGTGACGTTCTGTCCGAGCCGTCGATGTTGGGTGTCCTTACTCGAAGACAGCATGTACTTCGTTTTCCCCTCATTTACCGCTAAACCCATTTTAGCCGCTTCTGTCTCAATCCTCACAAAGGCGCCATTGACATCACGCTGTGTTCTTCCCATTATATCAATATCGTCGGCGTACGCGAGAAGTTGAACAGATTTATAGAAGATAGTGCCTCTGGTGTTGACGGTGGAGTTTTGGACTATCTTCTCAAGAACGATGTTAAAGAAATCGCACGACAGTGCATCGCCTTGTCTGAATCCTTTTTTGACGTCGAATGATTCCGTAAGCTCATTGCCAACCTTGATAGAGCAGCGTGAGTTCTCCATCGTCATTTTGCACAAGCGAACGAGCTTGGCAGGGATGCCAAAGCTAGACATAGCTTTATACAGTTCGTCTCTGTAGATGCTGTCATACGCGGCCTTAAAATCAATGAAGAGGTGGTGGGTATCGATTTGCATTTCATAGGTTCCCTCCATGGGGTAAGCCTTGACGTGGCGGAGCGGCTTACGGTAACTACTACTGTGATGCTTAGAGCTATGCGATCGCGAAACTTGTTTTCGCAGCAGGGCCTCCCATGGTCGACAGGTCGAAGCGGAGTAGGCTGTTACTACTAATTACCCCACAACGAAGGAGTGTTCCCACCAAGGCACTTCCCACGAGGGACGGCAGCGGATGAATTTCTTTTTTGGAATGAACGGTGGCGTCCTCAGTTCCAGTTAGGTCGAACTACTTGGTGAACACCTTTACGGGCTACTTCGACATATTTGAAGCTCAGGTCGTAAAAGGAGCGGTTTTCCGGCTTTTGTACTTGGAGTCACATCAAGTACCTGGTACTCCAGGTTGGGGGTTGTACGTCGGGGTGACTTCCCGACTATGTAGAAAAAAGCTAGTTGCGAAGCGACAACAGGCCTCGGAAACGGACGGATACACTGATGAAAAAAAAGGCACCCTGTCATGCGAATGAAATTCGAAATTCTTGTTCGGAATTCTCGAATTGATTTCGTACAGGAAGCAGGGGTGACAACTTGCTGCCTTTGCGAGAGCTTAGCTTAGCATTAAACTTTCGAAATCGGTCTTTTCCTTTTGGACCACTAACCTCAGAAGACCTCTCTTCAAAAGAGGAAATTTTCTTTTGGCGCAATTAGATCTAAAATTGGAGTAAGTTTCTTTTGGAATTTTTCTCTGTCAGCCATATCCACCAGCAAAAAAATAAAGAAACCAAAAGAAAAGGATAAAAGACAAGGGTTATCCAGGGAAACCTAAAACGAGCAAGTCCACAATTCACTATAAAATTTATCAGGTAAATCCAGATACAAAACTCGAGGTCCTTAAATTCTAATCTAATCATCGTCTGTCAATCCTTAAGATGCAAAAACTATACAACAGAGAAGAAATAATAGCCGTGTTTTATTGGGAACTTAGCTCAGCTCAGTAATAGAGAAGAAATAATAATAAGATTGTCTACATATTTCCATTAAACTATAACTGGAGTCACTGATGCTCCTGGCCTTCTCCGTAAAATTCTGTTTTGCTATCGAGGGGGAGGTTATAATCTCCGAATTCAGGATCTGATTAAGGTCCCTTTACACCGAACAAATTATGGAATGCATGAGCCATGTATGGGTAAACTTATAAACTGGAACACAAAACTTTTTGATTTTGATTTAAGTAAAAAACAATTTAAGATAATTTTAAAAACCGTTCCACTTTCTTGAATGTTTTATGTAAATTTTTTCATGTCAAAGAATACAAAATGGAAGTGATTACTTCTTTCTAACAATTCTAGGAACATTTTTTCCAAACATAGTTAGTACATTTCCAGGAGGATTATAGTGCGCAACAACCCAGGTGGTATTACCTCTATGAGCAAAAAAAAATATTTTATTTCGATTTTCATCCACATTCCGAATAAACATTAACCTTTTTTCCACACCCACACCCAACTCCTTAGAATCCT
The DNA here is from genome assembly GCA_943590905.1 of Sphaerophoria taeniata. Lineage (NCBI taxonomy): Eukaryota > Metazoa > Arthropoda > Insecta > Diptera > Syrphidae > Sphaerophoria > Sphaerophoria taeniata. The sequence goes on along the minus strand of OX016540.1, from coordinate 45,058,234 downwards.
TCCAAATAACTTGCGTAAAATGTCCCGTTTCCGGACTAAAATCCGGCTTTTGATAGTTATAATCCTTGATTTCTCTGTACCAGCTTTGTACAGGTCTGCTACCATTTAGCGTGAATCCGCTGCTCATGTAAAGATTCTCACCGTATGTGTATTCTTCATTGTGCTTCATAGTATTTGCATCGGCCATGCGCTTAAAAAATCGAATCCATATTTAAATGAGTTCACAAAGTGTAAATAACTTAAGAATGCACTTACAATAGCCCAATCTTTTGCAGTCGCATTCAACTTCTGGCTCAATATTAGAGGTGGACAACCGTGAAGTGCTCTCAAGCGGTTGTGCTCGTTCAAACAGTCGATTTCGAATTGTGGAATTGTGGGAATTCCTTGTCTGGAAGAGGCAGGGACATCTGTTGTATCCTTTGATGGATTAGGTTGTTTCTTAAAAAAAAAAAAATAGAACAGAAGTTAAAGAGAACTAATACGAGAAGAGTCTTACATCATTTGGTGTGGGTTTGGGTATGGGTTTAATTATTGTGGGTTTAATTATTGTGGGTTTAATTATTGTTGGAGTTTTTGTTGTTCCATCTTTCACAACGCTCTTATTTCCATCTTCAGTTGAAGTTTCTTCTGCTTCGGGTTTGTCCCCACAACACGTTAAATAAGATTTGCTTTAAACGGAAATTAAGATACAGAAAAGTTATCAGAAAATATGAATTCAATTTCGATATCATTGATAAGCTTTTGGAGAAACTTACAACATGGCAAAGGTACTGTTTTAAGGAATACATTTTACAAGCGCCACAAAGGCCAAACTCCCTCCATCTTGAATGATGCTTTGTTCTATGGAAAGCGAAGTTTTGATAATTAAAAAAATGTTAAGACATCAACATCTATATCTCATGAAAACTTACGTTTGGAAAATGAATTGGAGATTAAGATGTAACCTTTTTCAATAAATACTTCTCAAGGCTTCCGAAAGAACCTATCTGAAAGTTTCATGTTTTTACCATCCGCTGAAGATTTTCGGAAAACTCCCCTATTTTATCTTTGTTCTCAGAATGATCTTTGTTGTTTTTTTAACATACAGATTTTGGAACGTTTAAAAACTGTCAAATTTAAAAATAAAATTCAAAATGAAATATTGAACAACATTCCTCAAAACAAGTTAATTTTGAAAAATTAAAAAGTTCTCTACTTTTGAATTAAAAACCTTAACTGAAAACCGTTGTTATTGAATACTTTATTTGTAGGTACCTATAAGTTTTGTTTTTTGTAGTTTCGAATTTTTGAAATCATTTCGCGATCAGCAAATATCATTTAAATTGAACCATTAGTTTCTGAGACAGTGAAAAACCTAAAAGCTCGTGGCCCGTGTGCGTCTAGATCTGGTGGCTTTTCTTAGTAAAACAAGGGCATGGACAAATTTTGTTGACCCGTTTTTGATTGAATAGGTAACAATTTATTGTTTTAGGAGATTTTTGGTTCAAATTTCTGTCACTAATTCTATAATGGTCTCATATTTAAGATAAAAATTAAATGTTGAAAGATGAAAAAACAAATTGAAAAAGTCAACTTTCTTTCTGATAAGAATCTCACTGAGTAGGAACATAATTTCTAAGTTCTCAGCAAGAAATTTAGAGTGCAACGAGTTGTTGTTTCCCTCCAATTTAAAAGGAAATAACACCCAATATTATATTCTTTGGCTTCAACTGTCCATGTTGTCCATTTTTTTCTAACTTTGAGCGTTAATGTATCATTTGATGATGATGTTGAGAAAACAAATCAAAAAGAACGATTTAAGAAGTGCCGCTATTTTTCTCCTCGCTCTCTTGCAAAGCTTTCCATATCGAAAAACTCGTTTTGTTTGCGTCTTTATTTATTCAAATACGTTAAATACTACTAACGTTAAGATTACAATAATTACTTAAAACTAAATTTAAAACTAACATTGTTTTAGCTACTTATAACAAAAAAAAATTAAATTTAAAGGTTGCAGATTGTCATTTGTAGAGTTTATGAGAATAGAAAATTTATTAAAAATACTGATTAATTGATTTAGAGGACTGTTAACGCCATAGTTAGATCTACTAAAAATTGTTCGAATAGGTAAATTTCTTCTTAAGGTGGCCCAGTTGAAATTCAATCTATAAAGAATAGATGGACTTGAAATAGTTCCATTCATTACTCCTGTTATAAAGCAAAACTGTAAATACTCTCTGTGACCAGAAAGAGATGGGAAATTTATTAAGGGAAGCCTTTGAGTATACGGGGGTAAATGAAGTCTATCAGGCCAGGGGAAAAAAAGAAGGCAAAATCTTAAAAATCTACGTTGAATACTTTCTATTCTATTTATATGAATAGAGTAGTATGGCTGTATGGCGCCCATACAACGCAAGCTTATTCGAGAAGTGGCCTGACAATGACATATGGATCACGGAACTGAAATCGCGAAAATCTTTTGACGAAACCAAGTACTTTGTTAGCTTTTTTTATTATAAAATTATAGTGATCATGATCAGTAAACTTTTATTTTGAGTGAAGTACAACACCAAGGTCAGAAAGATTAGATAAACTACACAAGAATGACGAATTCAAAACACATAGTCATTGTTGCAACTAACAGCTAATAATACCAATGCAGCCAGAAGGAAGTCGGATCTACTTTACATATTGGTTTTCATCGTTGAAATATTTTTATGATCAAATTCTATACATTTTCAATTAGAAATAAAATTTCATTAGAACAACATCACATGAAAATAATTAATATATAAGAGGAAACAGATAAGGAAAAGAAAGGCACACACAAAGACTAGGCACACACTGTCATAGTTTATTATATTACGTTTGCGTGTAAAACACTTTGTTTTACATTTGTCAATATTTAAAATCAAACGATTATTCGTTTATTTTAAATATTTATATTATATATATATTTATTTTATTTAGGTCCTCACAGTCATTGATCGAGTTAATAATTCGAAATATTTTTACATCATCTGCATAAATAAGCGATAAAGAATTTGTTGGAACAAACCAAATATATTAAATAAAACAACGATGTTACCTTTGCAGATTTTCCAGACAGAGTAAGAGAACAGTTTTTATTTGCTTTTGCTTTTATAGTTTTCATTATGTGATAGTATTAGTGTGACTTGTTAATATGTGTATTGTATATAAATGCAAAATCTAACAAACCTTCCCTAAAAACTGGTATCTAACAATATTCAAATTTATTATTATAACGTAATTCAAAAAACTTTAATTCATTATTAATTTAAATGGTTCAAAATTCAAACAAAGAAAAATTTATTAATACAAATTTAAAATATAATCATTACTTTAGAATTTACTCTATGACTTTAATCCTAACATATGAGTGAACTCTTGATGTTTGACCTTTTTTAAAGACTTTGTGAATAAATCAGCTGTCATTTTATCGGAAGGTATAAATTTCAGTTCAAGGATCCCTCTATCGTAAACTTCCCGAATGTAGTGTGCCTGGATGTCGATGTGTTTCGTCCTGTTATGAAACACGGGGTTTTCCACTAACTTCTGAGCGCTGATGTTGTCACCAAATAGTTCTGTTGGCTTATCAACCAGTTGAATAAAGCCAAGTTCTTCCAAAAAACGACGTAGGTACACAGCTTCCTTTGCTGCTGTTGAGAGAGCAACATATTCGGCCTCTGTTGTACTCAAGGCGATGGAAATCTGCTTTTTACTTCCCCATGTAATAGCTGCCCCAGCGAGGAAAAAGGCGAAGCCAGTGTATGACTTTCGGTCTAAAGTGTTTCCACCCCAGTCGGCATCTACGAAGCCTTTTAGTTTTTCACCATTCTGAAAATATGTAACTTTAAAATTAAGGGTTGAGTGTAGGTACCTTAATATGTGCTTTGCAGCATTCAAATGTTCCACGTGTGGATTTGTATTAAATTGCGCTAGCTTATTGACGGAATGCGTTATGTCTGGCCGCGAGCAAATACTCAAATAAGTCAAAGAGCCGATCAATGACTGAAACTGCTTCTGATCCACCTTCTTGCATTTCGAACAGTCATCACACTTTATGAACTTAGTCCCTGGGTCTAAAGGAGTAGTGCAGCTTCGGCACTCCTGCGTCCCAAAATCATCAAGTAGATTCCGAATAAGCTGCTGTTGTGAAATCTGTATTCCATTCTGACACTGTGTTATTTCCATTCCAAGAAAATGCTCTATAGGTCCTTTGTCGACAACCTCAAATCTACATCCAATCTCGTACTTTATGTCTTCTAGTGTCTTGGAATCGGAGCACGCAAGTAAGATGTCATCAACGTAAACCGCGACTATGATTGTCTCGCCTGGTCTCTTAAGTACGTACACACATGCATCTCCATAACATCTTTCAAATCCAAGGCTTTTCAAAAAATTATTTAACTCCTCATTCCAATTCCTTCCCGACTGCTTCAAGCCGTATAATGCCTTCCTCAATCTGCACACCTTAGTTTTGTTGTCTTCGTTCACAAAGCATTCGGGCTGAAACATGTACACCTCTTCTTTAAGATTGCCATTTAGGTAAGCCGAAGCCACATCCATTTGATGCACGATCAACTTGTACTCTGCCGCCAACGCTAAGATTACTCTAATCGACGAAAACCTCACGACAGGGGAAAATATTTCGGTGTAGTCGACGGCGTACTTCTGACTGCATCCTTTAGCAACCAAGCGCGCTTTATGGCGCACTGCAGCCCCATTTTTGTCATATTTGACATTGAAAACCCATTTTGACTTAATAGGTCTACGATTGGCAGGTACATCCACCAACTCCCATGTCTCATTCCTCATCAATGAGTCGAACTCAGACGCCATTGCTGCCTTCCACTTGTCTGCATCTGGACTTCGAAGGGCTTCTTCAACGCACGTTGGATTTTTTGACCTTTCATTATGGACACTTTGCATAAAATTAGTATAATTCACTGGTTTTCGGACGCGCAACTTTCTTGGGGATATCGAACTATCGTCATAATTTGCAGCATCATTTTCAGTTCTAACCTCACCATGCTCAACTGTATCATCAGCACTTCATGGCGTCACAGAAACACCTGTTTGCTCGGTTTCTGATATGGATTCACAATGGTCTTCTTTATCGAGAAGCAAAGAAACTTCTTCGGACTCACTAGCATCATAAAAATCTTCATCGCCGGAAAACTGAGGGTCATTTTTCATTGGAACTGTAGCCTCATCTTTGGTATTCAATATTGAGCCCGAAAAATCATCATCAAATTCAGTTTTTGAAGCACATGGCATATCCGAACGAAGGAACCTTACATCTCTTGCTATAATAACGGTTCTTTTGTCTTTGTCGTAAACACGGTATGCCTTTGATTCTTCTGCGTATCCAACCATTATGCACACGTGACCTTTGGCTGAAAATTTTGACCTTCTTGGCATTTTATCTAAAACAACACCCTTTCTACCAAAAACTTCTAGATGGGAAACATTTGGTTTCCTCCCACACCATGCCTCATATGGTGTCATCTCATGGAGCACCTTCGTCGGTGAACGGTTTCGCAGAAAAACGGCAGTATTAATAGCCTCTGCCCAAAGAAATTCAGGCATTTCAGAATCGATTATCAAGCATCGTGCCATCTCCACCAAAGTCCGATTTAATCGCTCAGCGACCCCATTTTGCTGTGGGGTATACGGAACAGTTAGTTGCCTGCGAATGCCTTCTTGCTTTAGGAATTCTGTAAATTCTCGGTTGACATACTCCCCTCCGTTATCTGATCGTAGCATCTTCAATTTTTCACCAGTTTCTAATTCGACAGCGGCCTTAAATATCTTAAAGGTCTTAAAGACATCGCTTTTGTTTTTTTAAAAAATAAACAAATGTTTTCTACTAAAATCGTCGACAAAAGTGACAAAGAATTTCGCACCACTAAGGGACGGGGTTTTCATGGGGCCACAGACATCACTGTGAACTATTTCTAAGACCCTCGTGGTCGATTTGCTTACACATTTAGGAAACGGTAGAGCACTTATCTTGCCCTTTAGACACACTTCGCAATCAAAATCTTTCACTTTATTCACGTCCATTCCATGAACCATATCATTTGCACACAACAACTCTAGACTTCTGATATTTAAGTGACCATAACGGCGATGCCATTCGACAACATTGTCAGAAGCCGCTAAATACAACTTATTGTTCATTATTTTATAAATGAACTAGCTGACCCGACAGACTTCGTACTGCCTCAATCGATAAAAAAGACCTAGACTTTTGTAGCCCGCTACCATACCACCCAGTACCATCTACTCGCTTTTCCACTACCGTCTACCCGCTACCCCGTTATACCCAGATACCCTGTAACCCGCTACCCCACTACCCGATACTCGCTACCCCATACTTAAACACGCTACCCGCTTAACCGGTAATCGCTACCTGCTACCCTATTACCCTCTACTTGCTTTTTCACTACCGTCTACCCGCTACCCCGTTATACCCAGATACCCTGTTACCCGCTACCCCACTTCCCGTTACCTAATACTTCTAAACGCTACCCGCTACACCAGTAATTGCTACCCACTACCCGCTACCGATTACCTCGCTTCCCCACTACGCGGCCATAAAAATAAAAATCAAAAAAAATAAAGTTTTTAATTAATAAATAAAAAATAAGGGTTGATCATAGAGGGGTGAAAATTTAGGGTTGTATGTATTTTAGTATGATGTATCATATAAAAACAAAAACAAAAAAAATGTTTCCAAAAAAATTAAAGAAAAACATTTAGTGGTGGACTACCCTTAACGTTTAGAGGGATGAAAAATAGATGTTGTCCGATTCTCCACCCTAGCCGATATCCTCGTAAAGATTCACGAAAATCGGTCGAGCCGTTTCGGAGGAGTTCAATTACGCACCCCGTGACACGATAATTTTATATATTAGATAAATCACCGATTCTTTCTAACTGCATGATTGTCACACCACTCATCGATTGTACTTGTGCCATATCTTTATTAAACTGCACTTTGCAATTGCTCTCCGCTATTTTAGTAACGGACAAAAAGTTTGTTTTCAGGTGGGGAACATAGAGTACATTCTGCAAATTAATTTTGCTAGTCTTTGTTTCAACAAGAACTTGACCTACACCTTCAGAAGAAATGTACTTGTTTCCCGCTAACTCGATGTCTTCTCGATACTCTTTCAAATGAGTGAACAAAGATTTGTCACAACACATGTGACAGGTTGCGCCACTATCCAAAATCCAAACGGAACTATTGAGTTGAGTGTAATTATCTTTGGAGAGATTGAGCATAGTACAATTTATGTTATGTTTAACTGTGTTATCATTTCGACATGAAGCAGCATAATGCCCTCTCTTATGGCATTTATAGCATTTGACTTTCGTTGTTTGTTTGCAAAAAATGCTGTCTTTTTTATCAAATTGTCTTCGTTTTTCTTCCTCGATTAATTTAGTTTTTAGTGTTGTTGTGCTTGGCAAACTATCTCTCGATTCTATGGCCACAATAAAATTTTCGAAGCTTTTTGGTAGGCCCGAAAGCAAAATAATAGCAAGCAGCTCGTCATTCAACTTTATATCTAGCTCTGCAAGTTTTTCGGCCAAATCAAAAAACTTGTTTAGATGCTCGCTCATGGATGTTTCTTCACACATTTTTAGATTTACTAGTGATTTAAAAATTGTGACCTTTCGTGCAGGTCCACATGGTGCATGTAAATCAGAAAGTTTGGTCCACGCGTCTTTCGATGTTGTGGCGTTTTTAATGTGTAGAAGCTGGTTTGTTTTCACAGACAATACCAGTGTCGCTAGCGCTCTTTGGTCCTTAGACTGCCATGCTTCTAACTCATTTGGCGTTGCTGGTTGCTCTATATTACCGGATACATAATCCCATAAACCACAATGCACCAGCACGGATTTCATGAGTATTTTCCATCCGTCATCGTTGTTATCATCTAATTTATCTATTTGATATAGCCCGCCGGAACTCATCCTTGTGGTTAAACAAATGACTTTGCAGTTTGGAGAAAAAAAAACTTATTTTTTTATTCGGAGTCAGAATAACCCTGGGCCCATAACCAATGTTGGAACAAACCAAATATATTAAATAAAACAACGATGTTACCTTTGCAGATTTTTCAGACAGAGTAAGAGAACAGTTTTTATTTGCTTTTGCTTTTATAATTTTCATTATGTGATAGTATTAGTGTGACTTGTTAATATGTGTATATAAATGCAAAATCTAACAGAATTGTTTAAATCAGAAGGCAAATCGCTAATAAATAAAAATGGGCCAAGGTGACTACCTTGGAGTACACCGGAATTGACTTTAAATTGACATGAAGGGTTACATCTTAACATGACACTATAATATCTTTCTTTTAAGAAGAATCTCGTGATTTAATTTGTCAAAAGCTTTGCTAAAGTCTGAAAAGATGCAATCGACTTGAGAGTGTTTTTCATCCAAACAAAAAGTAGAGAATTGTAACAAACTAGTTATTGCAGATTTTTGTTTAACAAATCCATGTTGATTTTCACATATGTATAACAGAAGAACAATTAAAAGAAATCATATCACAAACAAGGGATTCAAACAATTTAGGAATAGCGAACAACTTCAAAATAGGACGATAATTAGTAACTAAATTTGTAGAACCTTTTTTATGGACCGGCGTTAAGTATGAATATTTCCAAAGATCTGGGAACTTAGAACATTTCAGAGATTCATTGAAAAGAAGAAACAACGGATAAGAAATATAGGACACACATTTTTTCAACTGAATAGAAACAAGCCACAACTGTTAAAATTGGAAATAAATTTCAACGGAGTGCTATGAACAAGCTTTCCTTTAAATTTTTTTTTATTGGTTATTTCTAGTAGTGGGTATTACCACCTTTATTCTTAATTCGGTCTTTCATGGAATCGTATAGGCTCTTTAAGTAATCCAGCGAATATTTTTCTCTTTCTACGATTTTTTAATGGCTGCACTAAGAAATTCTCTATCCGCAAATGGACAGCCAGACTCATTAACTTTTCGTACCAACCATACGACGAAGCGCTCTTGGTGGGGCCTTAGGCCGAAAAAAAAAAGGATTTGCGAGGCCAAGTCTAAGATTCTCTTGCTATGCCTTTTTGCCAAAACGTACTTTTTCGGGGCTTTAAAAAATTAACGAACCAAATTTTTCTCGTTTTCAATCTTTTTTGTATAAATTTTTTTTTGCCTGAGAGCGTTTTTTCATCTGATATTGAGATTGTCTGTCTAAGGCCGCCATCAAAAACTTAATTTTTTTCTTCATTTAAATAATTTAAAACCAAATTTTTAGTTTTATTGGAGATCATCCTTGTATTTTTGTGCGAAAAGAAATAACAATTGTGACAGTTCTTGTAACCAAGATTTTTAATGTAAAAATTAATCTAAAAAAATCCAGTGGAAACACTACCAGAATATTTTTCATCAAACTGAAAGACAATCTAGATTATCGTTCAGTGGAAACGTGATATGAGCCTGCAAACGGTTTTGTTACAGTGTTACCTTTGTGAAAGGTTCCATGGAAAATTGAAAGTGTGATGTGACGAATATCTGAAATTGCGGGGAATTTTCTGAAGGCAGAAATTGAAAGATTTAAATTTTAAATTCATTATTATTGAGTAATTTTTAATTTTAATTTAGATGTATACAAATATGAATATAAAATGGAAGTGATTAATTCTTCGCAAGAAGTCTAGGAACATTTTCTGCAAACATACTTTGTACATTTCCAGGAGGATTATAGTGCGCAGCAACCCAGGTGGTATTATCCCTATGAGAAAAGAAAGTATTTTATTTCGGGTTTCGTCTACAATCCGAATAAACTTATTAACCTTATTTCCACACCAACACCCAACTCCTTAGAATCCCTCCAAATAACTTGCGTAAAATGTCCCGTTGCCGTGCTAAAACCCGGCCTTTGAAAGTTATAATTCTTGATTTCATTGTACCAGCTTTCTGCAACTTTGCTACCATGTAGCGTGAAACCACTACACATGTAAAGATTCTCACCGTACGGGTATTTTTGGCTGTGTTTCATAGTATTTGCATCGGCCATGCGCTTAAAAAATCGAATACATATTTAAATGAGTTCACAAAGTGTAAATAACTTAAGAATGCACTTACAATAGCCCAATCTTGTGATATCGCACTCAACTTTGGGTTCAATTTTAGAGGTGGACAACCGTGAAGTGCTCTTAAGCGGTTGTGCTCATTCAAACAGTCGATTTCGAAATTTGAATTTGATGACTTTCCTCTTTTAGGAGAGGTAAAGAGTGTTGTATCAGGTGGTAACAAGGGAACCTTTGATGGATTCATTGATGGTTGTTTCTTGAAGAAAAAAAAAAATAAAAATAGAATAGATGTTAAAATATGATAAGGTAGAATTAATACGAGTTGAGTCTTACATCAATTGATGTGGTAATAATTGTTGTAGTTGTTGTTGTTCTTCCATCTTTGGAGATCCTTGTAACAACGCGCTTATTTCCATCTTCAATAGGTATTTCTTCTGATTTCAATGAGTCACGGCAACACGGGGAACAGGATTTGCTTTAAATGGAAAATAAAAAAATAGATACAAAAAAGTTATCAAAAATATGAATTCAATTTCGATATTATTAATAAGCTTTTGGAGAAACTTACAACATTAATTTAAAAGGCAAAAGTACTTTTTTTAATTAATAAATCTTACAAGCGCAACAAAAGTCAAACTCCCTCCATTTTGAATGAGGCTTTGTTTAAGTTCTTGATTTGATAGTAAAAAAATGTTTAGACATCAACATCGATATCTCATGGAAACTTACGTTTAGAAAATGAATTGGATAGTAAGATGTTACCTTTTTCATTAAATACTTCTGTGAGGGCTTCCAACAGAAACTACCTGAAAGTTTCATGTTTTTACCATTCACTGAAGATTTTCGTAAAACTCTTGTTTTTTTTTTTGTTATAGACTTTGGATCGTTAAAAAACAAATTCAAAAATAAAGAAGCATTGAACAACATTCCTCAAAGCAAGTTAATTTTGAAAAATTAAACAAAATAAGTTAATATTGCAAAAATTTCAATGTTCTCTTCTCTACTTTTAGATTTAAAACTTAACTAAATGGTGCAGGGAATTAGTTCCCGCCAATTGAGAATTTACTCCACTTTTTTAAACTGTAGTTAGTTCCCATGTACGGTGGGAATTAAATTGCTTAAAAAAATAGTGGTTGTACTTCCCTTCGAATGTAAAATCGTGGCATATGCAGATGACATAGTGGTTTTGGTATCAGGCAAGTTTCTTACCATCATCGAAAACATTATGGAAAACGCATTAAAGGATTTATCTTCTTGGGCAACTAAGAACGGTCTCGGGGTCAACCCCACCAAGACAGAGCTAGTTTTGTTCACGAAGAAACGGAAACTGGAGGGCTTCAAAAACCGCAATTCGTTTAAAAGAACTGAGTTTTTGGAGCACCGCACTTATGGGCACGGGGCAATCCTAAAGAGATATGACATGATTCCAGGACTGATGGAGACAACCGATTACATTCCCCCTTTACTAGATTTCGATAGGAAATTTTCTATTTTCATACAGGGTTGGGATCCTAATTCACTTATAAGTAAACAGGGTATCCCTTTCTACACTGACGGTTCAAAAATGGAATCAGGAACAGGTGCTGGAGTGTTTTGCCAATCTCTCAACATCAGAGCATCGTATAAACTCCCAGATGACTGTAGTGTCTTTCAGGCCGAGATCTTTGCCATTGAAAAAGCGGCTGAATTGGCACATCACGAAAAGCTAAGCTCTTCGGAGATAACTTTTTCGTGGACAGCCAGGCTGCTATCAAAGCTTTAGCCATTGAGACCATAATATCAAAAGCAGTTTTAAACTGTAAGAAGGAATTAAATAAAATCTGCCACACTAACCAGGTAAAGCTCTTCTGGGTTCCTGGACATAGCAATATAGAAGGGAACGAAATAGTAGATGAACTAGCCAGGAAAGGGTCAGAAGCAGACACAAGTAGTATCGACCACTCAGTTAGGGGACCACTCGTCCCAATTGGGGTACTCAAGAGGAAGATAGACCTTAAATTAAAAGAGAAAACCAGTAACTCTTGGAAATCCAGGGACGATTGCGTAATCTCGAGAAGTTTATGGCCTAACACAAATGAAAAGGAAACTCGGTATAAGATCTTTATAGGTGTACTAACGGGTCACTGTGCCATTGGCACAATGGCCAACAAGATAGGGGCATTTGCACCCGATTTTTGTAGGAGCTGTCAGGATGAGGAGGAAATAGAAATCATTAATCACCTGCTTTGTGACTGTCCGAACCTCCAAACTAGCCGACTCCGTCATTTCGGAAACAGGTTTGTTGGAGAACTGGATGATCTAGCACAGGTCTCAATGGCAAACATGAGGAAATTTATAGATAGCACAGGCTGGTTCGTTAACGAGCCAGTCTACGTTAATCGATTTTGAGAAGCATCGATGCTATAACTTCTATTTTTTATAGGGGATCACAATGGACCAATAGGCCCTCGTGTACGCAACAGCTCACGCTGTGCACACCCCTCATAACCTAACCTAACCTAACCTCCCTTCGAATGTGAAAAAAATTGCCATTTTAACCGAGAAAAAATTGGTGCAGGGAATCTGGTCCCATAGTCAAAAGTCACGAAATTGGTTTTCAGGACTAATGACCCACTATTGTGTGTCATAAGTGCCGAAATTTAATTTTGGGACTACTGAACCCGTATGGTCAGCCGTTAGTCCAGAAATCAAACTCGGGGCTTCTGACCTTCGAGATTAATTTTATATATTTTGTAAACAATAAATTAAGTGAACAGTTTTTATCCAATCCAAACGTTGTTCTGAACTTTGGTATCTTAAAATTGGGTGAGAGTAGGGCATTCGACAAGCATATACTGTACTTGAACCCAGTTTCATTTCATTGCATCTTCTTGTCACCTAAAATAACTAAGTTGTTTCAATTACATTAACAGCTCTATCAGAAAGACATTTTTTTAATGATGGGATGTTTAGCGTTCTTGTATCATGTGGATGCAGACGTAAGTACTTTTTTTTCAATACTAAACCTTAACTCAGTCTCATGTTTTAAAAATGTAGCAGGTGCAATAATTGCTAGCGAGCGAAGCGAACACCCAAATTGATTCTCTTTTGAGCAAAGTGTTTTCACCACCACCATAGTGGACCATAGTGGGTCAATCGTCAAACATCCGTGGCCCGTGTGTTTAGGTCCTGTGGCTTTTCTTAGTAAAACAAAGACATGGACGGACACATTTTGGTGACCCTTTTTGATAGAAAAACAATTTAATGTTTTTGAAGATTTTCGGATCAAATATCTGTAACCAATTCTACAGTGGTCTTCTATTTTGGATAAAAATAAAATCACATGTTATACGAAAGATCAAAAACAAATTGAAAAAGTCAACTTTTAAGTATACGTCAACTCCGCTTAACTGAACTCCGTTTAACTGAAAACTTCGGTTATCTGAAACAACAAATTTATAACCGAGCCATTTTGAACATTTTCCACCAAAACTCCTTCGCTTATCTGAACTCCGCTTAATTGCAAACTCCGTATAACTGAAGCAAAATTGTTTGCCTTAAATTAACATTTCTCACACATTAAACTCCGCATAAGTGAAACAGTTAAACGAAGCCACAATTGTTGAAAGAACGCAACATTTAATTTAATTTATTTCTATTTAAGCAAAAGTGTGATGTAAAAGTGTGATTATGGTACACGCATGAATTACACTAGCGTCATCTACGTAAGTTACTTTCGAATCTACGTAGCAATGGAAGAACAGAATATCTGACTGTGCGATTACCAATTATAATTTACACTGCAATGATGTGATGTAATGTGTCAGTCGTTTGTTTGTTGAAAACTGCTCTCATGAAATATAGATCATAGAGCCCTAGAAGCCCACTTAAGGAAGCGTATGATTCTCTTCACATTCAAAAAAAAATTCTTTGCTGAAAACTCCCAAGTTTCCGATACAATAGGTGATCTTGAATAGAAGGTGTCTTTTTATAATTTCCAAAACAGCAAACACACATCAATTGATTTATTTTTTTCTTAAATAATTTTTAATTTTTTAACTTAACATGAGCTGTTGAACAAGTTGAACTCAACTTGAGGATTTTTATTCTCAACTTATGATTTTGGTTTTCCTTAATCACATTTGACGATTTCAATTTTTGATTTTTAACTCTCAAGTAATTCAACTTCCGATTTTCTCAACTTCCAAAAAAAGTAGAAGTTGAAAGACAAACTTGAGAGTTTTCTCTCAAATTCAAAATTTTCATTATGAATTAAAATAATTGTTTGAATATTTCGAGAAAACTAGTATCATTTGCCACTAGCCAGCCTTCGTCTCACTTTTGGCAACTTTTTTTTCGGCCATGACAATCTTTATATTGAGGAATAAGTCTGGCGAGAGGTTTCTGAAGTGGTAGAAATAGTCGATCTTTTGTTTGGCCTTTTCAAGCAGAAATAATTTCAATTATTATTTATCGTCGACGCGTCGCGTCGGTCGGTCTGTGCTTTCGGGTAAGGTAGTTTTTCGATACATTCTCGAAGAGAAGCAATGCCTTGGGGTATGCTTATTTCGACATCGTTTAGTTCTTTTCTGGACGTTTGAGCTTATGCAGAACAGATTGGTCGAATGCTGGCAATTTTTGGTTGAGAATGAATTTACAGAAAATGGAATTCAGACCGAACCGTTTCAATTGAAGAAAGTGTGCGGACTGATAAGTTTTTGTACGTAGCTAAGGACGTTTACAAAATGACAATTTCCCACGGTATGTAAAAATTTTATTTGACATAAATTCAAATCTTAAGTTGAAACAAACTCCAAAATATTCCAGGGAAATTTAAAAAAAAATGAGAGAACCCAACTTTTGAATTTCAACTCTCGAGTTGAGGTTTACAGAAGTGCAGAAAAACGATTTTCAACTTGTCCCTTAACGCTCAAGTTTTTCTTAACTCTAGATTTGGCTAACTTGAGGGCTTCCTACAAGTTGAGCAATAGTGAAGAGAAAGAGAATGGCTCTAAGTTACTTACTTTATCTTTAGTTTGTTTTTATTTATTTTTGTTTTTTTTTTTAAGCATTTTGGCAAAACTCCGCTTATTTGAAAAAAGTTTCAGTTATCCGAAGTTCGGTTAACTGAAAACTCCGCTTAACTGAAACAAATTGTCTGCAAAAATGGTGTTTCAGTTAAGCGGAGTCGACTGTAATAAATTATTATTTTCTACAGGAAACCTACCGGAGAAATTGGGACTATTCTTACTGATAAGAATCTCACTGAGGTGGAACATAATTTCTCAGTTCTCATCAAGAATGTAAGGGTGACCTAACGAATTGTTGTTTCCCCCAATGAAAAGGGAATAACGACATTTAATTTAAGAATAATTTTGAAATTTTTTGAGGAGATTGAATTTATTATTTTACTAGAGCTGCTTATGCCACATGCTAGTTAAATGGTACCTAATGATGCCTTCTTATAATAAATAACAAAAATGAGAAAAGACTGAACCTGATCAGATGATCGGCACTGTCTGTGCAGATATATCCAATGGCTTGTCAATATTACTCATTCCAAACAGATAGTTGTTATCGTTTTTTGCTCAATCAGTGGTAGTCTTTCACCGGAATACTTTGATTTCGTTTCTTCAATTAAGTTAACCTGCACTTATAGAAAGACAAATAATATCAAAATGATTCATAAGAATTTCGACCGTTTTAATATTTTGTTTGACATGGAAGCTATTAAAGTTGGTAATTATATGATTACGAATGTGCATAAAGTGTTTTTTTTTTTAGGTACAAAACTGAAATTGAATAAGATCTGTTTTAGTGGACATGAAATTAACTTTACTCGAAAGATAATATTCTGGTTTTTTAATTAACTATTTATTTAAAACCTATATGTTTATATTTAGTTAACTATTATTTTTATGATACGACCGCCATGGCTGGCTCGGACGGTGTTTGATCTGGAGGTCCAGTTTTCCGTATATTGGCAATCAAGTGGTGAATGGTGTTCCTTAAGCAGTCAATCGTTTCGAGCTTATACAAGCGACTTCAAATATTCCCACAAGAAATAGTCAAGCGGCTGCGGCGTTAAATCGCATGATCCTGGAGGCCCATTATTTATGAATTGAAAGTCAGTAATCATGGCTCTCTATCGGTCACCTTAACTTAAACGTTTGGCCAGTATCGTTTTTAAAGAAGTACCTACTGACTAATTATTCCACCAACCCCCTAATTTTCTTATGATAGTAAAGCAAATCTCTGTTATCATCAAATTTGGTTTGAGTATTTACTAGCTCAAATTAACAACCATAAGGCAGAAAGCAGAAGAAGCAAAAAATACTGTTTGTGTTTTTTTATTTTCGAAAAAGTGTTCACGTTATTATTTATCTATCATCCTTTTTTCTCGACAAAGTTTGTGGACGATGATTACTCGTTTACATTGCAACAATTGATATATTATAATAATAATTACTACAGCCAAAAATTAGATATCAAAATTGTTTATATCGAGTAGATGCGCATTTCGTAATGTAAACATCTGACTCAAGTGGTTGACTCAATAGGGTGCGTCTATCGGATTTTGATTACTTTTTATCAGGAATATAGATTTCGTGATATGAGAACGCAAACAGAATCTAGGAAGGTAAATCGTAAGACAAGACAAATATGTGTAATGCGGTTAGGGCCAGCGTTACCACTTGAACAAAAAGGAGCCGAAGTAGATTTTGGGATTAAGCGAAGTTAAATGAGGAAAAGGGAAGTAGATGTGAAAAAAACGATAAACTTTTTTTCATCTAACGTTATTGTGATCACAACTCGGTAACCAGAGCTGAAGGATTTTATAACCGGGTGCTGAAAAAAAGATTCGCTTGTAGTGTCAGATAAGATACCTATAAACCGTTTATTTGATGTACAGTTGTCTACATAATATCGCCTACAAGATCCTCTCTGCCGTAATATGTTAGCGTCTGAAACCTTTCGTCAACAATCTGATTGGTCCTTATCAATGTGGCTTCAGGCCAGGAAAGTCAACCATCGACCAAATTTTCACGTTGTGGCAGATCCTGGCAATAACTTATGAACTCCAAATCGATACCCACCACCTCTTCATCGAATTTAAGGCTACGTATGACAGCATATCTACAGAGACAAACTGTATATAAAGCTATGTTTTGGCATCCCTGCCAAGCTCGTTCGCTTCTTTAAAATGACGATGGGGAACTCACGCTGCTCCATCAAGGTTGGCGATGCGCTGTCGTTCGATTTCTTTCACATCATTCTTGAGAAGATAGTGCAAAACTCCACCGTCAACACCAGAGGCACGATCTTCCAAAAATCTGATCAACTTCTTACTTCTCGCGTACGCCGCCGATGATATTGATATAATGGGTAGAACACAGCGTGATGTCAATGGCGCCTTTTTGAGAATTGAGATAAAAGCGGCAAAAATGGGTTTAGCGGTAAATGAGGGAATAACGAAGTATATGCTGTCTTCGAGAAAGGACACCCAGCACCGACGGCTCAGACAGAACGTCACAATAGACGCATACAACTTCGAGGTAGTAGAAGAGTTTGTCTACCTAGGCTCCGCTATTAACACAGGCAATAACACTAGCGCTGAGATAAGACGAAGAATTACTCTTGCTAATCACTGTTTCCTTGGGCTAAGAATTGAGAATTGAGTGGAAAAGCCCTCTCTCGAGCAACTAAGGTAAAACTGTACAGCACCCTCATCATCCCTGTCCTGCTGTATGGTGCAGAAGCATGGACCTTGACAAAATCGGATGAATGTGCCTTAGGCTGTTTCGAGAGGAAAATTCTTCGGGTCATCTTTGGCCCCGTGTGCATTGATGGGGAATGGAGAAGGAGATACAACAGCGAACTTTACGGGCTGTACAACGACGTGAACCTAGCCAGAAGGGTCAAGGTCCAGGGACTCCGATGGCTCGGTCATTTAGAGCGGATGGACACCAATGCTGTGGCCCGGAAAGCCTTCGAAACTATTCCCGAGGGACGCAGAAGAAGAGGAGGACCGTGACTCAGGTGGCGCACACAAGTGGAAGAGGACCTCAATCATCTTGGAGTGCAAAACTGGAGACAGCTAGCTAGGGACCGAGCTGGCTGGCGAAGACTGTTGATTGAGGCCCAAGTCCACACCGGACTGTAGCGCCACCTTTAGTAAGTAAGTAAGATATTTGCATCAGAAGAGTGTCTTTTTATGGGATAAGAATAACCTAACCTTCTTTAATTACAGAGGTGGAGATTATATTTTGCGTTCTCATAATTTGATTAAAGTCCCCCAACATAGAACTAACTACGGAATGCATGAGCCACTGACAAGAATGAGTAAGCTTTTGAATGCGTATGAAGACTTATTTGACTTTAATATCAATAAAAACAAGCTAAAACTAATTCTTAAAACCAGTGTTCCACGTTCTTAAATGTTTTTTTTGTATTTTTTGTATTGTTTGTCTCATTGTAATTTTACACTTTTACTTACTTACTTTCTTGACAAGTGTCTTCTACACGCTTATTTTTTGTTTTTTTCGTGTTTTTAAAATTTTTTGACTTAAAATTTTAAAATTTTTGGATTTTAAATTTTGCATTTTTACTTTTTTTGCTTTTTGTAAGATTTTAATGTAAAACTTTGATTTATTTTGTTTTTCCTTTTTGTACCTGCTTGCATTAAGCAGTCCCTAACTCTTGCCTTCCTAACGTTCGTATCGCCATCGCTTTTTTTTATTTTATTTATTTCAAATAATTTCTAATTAAGTGCCGATACGACTAGCAACCGCAATTGCAATCGTACTCGGTGAAAATGGACCCCAGCGCGTGCGGTACCTGGGGGGGAAAGCGGCGTGGGATTTAAAAAAAAAAAAACCTAAGGCCAAAAACCAAGTAACATAGTTTGTTGGTCATAACTCGGTAACCAGACTTCGTAAAAGTGAGATACTTAGCGATTCGAAATCCATTTTTATATCTAGTAGATGTACTTCAAAATGAGTAAAGTGGTAACGCTGGTAAGGGCTGACCTCCACCATTGAGAAGAATCAAATATTCGCACAAACTTTGTGTCTGTATTTCCAGGAAAAAAAGAAAAAGCGTCAATCAGTGATCAATCTTGACAATACTTGATATCGAAAATATACAAATATGTTGATATTTGTTTGAATTCCCAGTTCGACCAGTTGCAAAATTTTATTTGTTTGTTCAAGTGGAATTCTTAATTTTTTTTTTTGCCATCTACTATAGAGAAACGTTGAGATCAAAAAGTGACTACTTTTCTTGAACAGTATTTTCCTTACAACGACGCAATGCTCCTCATAGGAAAGTGAGCACATGTTTCAACTTTCAAGGAGCACGAAATGGCTCATATGGCTTAAAATTCTAGACGAAAATAAATGAGTAATAACGTTTGCCCTCAAAAATAAAAATTTCCTTTAAATTTGTCAAATAAATTAAATTAAAATTTGACATTTTTTCGAGTACAGTTGCAGCAGTTTGTTTATGAATTTAGAAGCAAAAAAAAAAAAAAATAATAAATCGCTCCAGTAGCTGTTCTTAAGCATATAAGCCATAGTTGAGAAAATTGGTATTTTAAACATTTTATAAAATTGTAAGAACGGTTCATTAGAAACATCAATTTTTGATTTATGGCGAACAAGTTTTAAGAACTCTTATTCAATTCCACTGTTATCCCAATATTGTGCGCATGCAGTACTTTGCCATATAATACCACTCTTAATATACCATCGCAATAAAAAATGTCTGGTCGCTTTTGGAAGCCAAATGATGTTAATATACATCAAATTACAATCGAAATGTTAGAGACCGGCCGGCGAGGAGCATTTTTCTAAAACAATTCACCAGAACGGTGATGGTAATACGATCAGCTGTAGTCAATCACCAAAAAATTCAATTTGTATGTTGTCTGTTTCCATTGCGTCGTCAAAGTTTTAAATTCACTACTTAAACAAAATTTAACACTTCAATTTGTTTATGTACCATATCGATATCATTTTAAACTGTTTCCTTCCTCTGGTTTGAAACTCTGAAATCAATTTATGATATTTTTGTCTGCAACACTCAATTCAACTAAACGTTTGTTGATTCGATTCTTTATTCCCACAAAGTAGTTAAACGATAATAATTTAAAGAGAAGCACACTGTTCTAATAAAACCACCAGACTGAAACCACAATTCACAATCCAACCCCAGTACGGGTAGGTTTCATATGTTTTCTTAATTTATTTTTTGAAATATCATTTTGTTGTATTTGCGTTTTCTTCTTTGTGATAAAAGTTCTTTTCAACTGATTAGGTACACTCTCCTTCATGAGATGTTGGGGAATCGCTCGCAATCTAAATGGTTACTCACCCTCGAAGCGAATCTTAAACTGAAAACAATTGATTAAAGTGCCGGCAGTCAGTATCTTTAGTCGGGCTTCTTGAATTCGTTTGATTGACAATAATACATCATTGGAGACAATAACTGGACTCTGCATATTTAAATGCAATCATTCATCAACTTCATCGAAGAACAATCATTTCTATTGAAGATGGGTGCGTGTCTTTTTGACAGTGTTTAAGTTTGTTGTCTTGAACTTGTGCAAAACAATTAATTGAACTTGGGAAAACAAATGAATTGTAAATAAATATTATTTATCAATTAAAAAAACCGATAAGCTATGAAAATTAAAATAATAATAAACGATTCATCTTTTAAGGAACAACATAAACAAATAGTTACTCGGTTTGATTCGGTTGGATACCTTCTACTGAACAAAAAAGTCTATTCAAATGTCTTTCGAAGGAAAACGTACATTTATCTTCATTTTTGTTGTTTTGCTTGTCATTTGGTCACGTACTATGGGTGTTGACTGTGCGACTGTGCGAGACATCAGACATGCCATTTTCAGTTTTTTGTTTGTCAATAAAGAGCTGTAAAAGTGATATTAAAGGTGAGCTATTAACAAATTAAAATAAAACCACCTGCTTCAAAAGAGATTGCCGAACCCTGCAGTGTTGGGAGGGGTGGCAAACTCTCGATTTCGTCCGTCGCTTTTTGTCTTTCCTTTTGCCTTTAGACTAAGTACTAAGGCCACTTTTGTAATTATTTTTTTTTTCAAATTTGGTATTGAGTGGTTTTTTTTAAACAAGATCATAAGTAAGAGCATGTTTTTTTAAATTTTATACCTACCACTTTTAGGTCCTATATGGAAACCTGCAAATTTTATCAAAAGATGATAGAGAAAATAGAAGTTAACAAAAGGACCGAAATTTGGTTTCTCATGCTGGGTCCACACGACACAGTCTTTTAGATTTTTGTCTGTAAAGACTTGCATTGATAATATGCATTAATAAAATCGGACTGACTTAAGTCTGCACAGACTTTGGTCGTGTGTGCGTCTACGCAACAAGTCTGTGCAGACTTAAGTAAGTACAATTTTAGAGGTGATTATATGCAAGTTTGTACAAATAAAAACCTGAAAGTCTGTTCCGTTTGGACACACATTAAGTAGGGTACACACTATTATTATTTTTTTCATCATTCCAAAACTGTCATTTATGAACATTTAATTTCATGCTACAAGGCTACAACTATCATTTTTTTAAATTTTATTCATTCATTCTGCCTACTCTATTCGAGAAATTCAGCTCTTGGAAGCAGAAGACTACAAAAACTATTTTGAAATTATGAAAAACGATGAAAATTATGCTTACTTGCTAAAATAAGATACTCCATTAATTAAAAAAAATGAACTCCTCTAAGGGAGAGTCTTCTAAGAACTTCAAGCAGCCCAAACGAGAGACTTGCGGTAACGGTAAGGTTTCTTGCCACGGGAAATAACTTCGCAGAAATTAAATATAGTGCAGTAATGGGAAAGTCTACAATTGGACAAATTGTTTTCGATCTATGTTTGTTTTTTCCAGTTTTTTTACTCTTCCATATGCATCCCTGAATACAACTGTATTTTAAATTAAAAATGTCATAAAAATTCTTTTGGGCCGTTAAGGAGTCCACACCGGACATGAAAACAAACATACATCAATTTTTATATGCATATAGTGATTTTGCATTTTACTACGTATCCAATGAAAATGTACACTCGGGCGTATACGTGTTTTTTTTTATAAACTGTTATATTTTATTCGCTTTTTTACTTGCGACATATCTTGCGACATATAGAATATATGGCAAGTATTGAATTCGTAAAAAAAAAAAAATTGAGATGATGATGAGATATGACATTACGATGATAGCGAAGTCGAAAAAAGTGGGTCCGGCGATTCCGTCCGTCTGTCTGTCGGGAAGTTTAGAGGCACCTACTGCCTTAACCACTGG
Source organism: Sphaerophoria taeniata (assembly GCA_943590905.1). Lineage (NCBI taxonomy): Eukaryota > Metazoa > Arthropoda > Insecta > Diptera > Syrphidae > Sphaerophoria > Sphaerophoria taeniata. Next base: position 45,035,817 of record OX016540.1, on the reverse strand, counting down.
ACCGATTGACTTCAAACTTGAAAATTAGAGGTTTGAGCAAAAACTCATATCCCAGTTTTTTCATTTTTTTTTAAGATCAAAATTTAGGGTAGCCACCATACGATTTTTATGGCAAAAAACCAAAAGTTTCAATTTTCTCCAAAACGGCTCCTACGATTTTTTTTAAACTTACTCAAATCCATTTTTTTTAACACTAATGTATTTTATGTAAAAAAAAAATTTACCATAGAACCGTTTTTTTGTTATTAGATTTTCTCGAAAAATAAAAGTTAGATCAGCGTAGTTTTTTTTTTTGAAAGTACGTATATATTGTTCAAATAATATTTTGTATTCAAAAAAATTTCAAATTTTTTTTTGGATTTTAAAAAAAATATTTTAAACTTTTTTTTCAAAATTGTGTATCTTGAAAACGGATCAATATTAAAAATCGAAATTTACTTATAAAATGTATATTTACATATTCTTAAATACTGCATACCCAAATTAATTTTAAGACATTTTTGAAAAAAATTATATATAAAAAATTAATTTAAAAAAAAACGGCTCCGACGATTTTCAAAAAAAAAATTCAATAAATCAAAAATAAGGTTAGAATTTGTTTGGCATTTAAATTTTAGGAATTAAATGTATTTAAGAGGTACATTTTCAAATTTTTTTTTTTTAAAATAAATTCTTATTAATTTTATATATTGAGTTTTTTTTGTGAGTTAAGTGTAAGCTGGTGCATGGCAATTAACTTTCTACAAAAAGTGAAGGTACAAGATTTAAAACGTGTAGGGAAAACCTTGGTTTTTAATGTCAGTGTTAAAAGTTTATTAATTCCAAACAAAATAATTTATAATTAATTTTTTTTTGAAACTCAATCCTACACCCAAATGTTAGTGAGCCTTGCCAAATAATTGAAATCGGTATTCTCACGCTCATACAAAAGACAAAACTCTATAAATACTTATGTTGGTACTTATATATGAACGTATTTGTCATTTACATATACTTTTGTACACTCATCAGCTGAGGATGGACGTCGATAGAAGGGACATACATACATTACATTTACAAAATTAAAATTCATTTTAATGTTTTAATTGAAACAATCATCTTAGACAAGAAAATAAAATGTTCACATTCCTGAACATCAACAAATAATTTGTTTTCTAAAGATCTACTAAAAATTAAAGAACAACTCTGTCTACCTAAAAATTAAAGAACAACGCTGTTTATCTGCACCTTATAAATTTGTATTTTTATCCTGTGAAATAAACATGTAAATAGTAAATAAAACAAAAAAGAATGAACAATAAAATAACGAAATTCATACATGAAGTGTTTGCTTAGTACACAGGAATTGCTGCCCCTACATTAGGCAGGTTATTAGTATATATGTAGTTTCATATGCCCAGCTTTATTAAAGGTTGAATCACAAACACGTTTTAGCTTCGGCTTCGCCTTACGTTTACGAGTTCAACAATAAGAATTCAATGCATGCTATGACAATGAAGCTTCGGCCTCACGTTTCGTACGTAGCGTGACTCCAAACGGAAGCTCTAGTTCAAATATGCTGAACTTTTGCTTTGTCTGTCAGCTCAACAGCTTTTTAAAAAGAGTACAAAAACAAAATTCATTTGTTTTTGGAGGGATGAAGATGAACTGTCATTTAAAGCAAACTCGAGGCGGGTGCATCGTAACGCAGCCGAAGGCGAAGCTGAAGCGTGTTTGTGATTCAGCCTTAAAGATCATCAGGGCTTTTCTTTAACATCACCTAAATCGTCACTGTTTGCATACACAACAAAAGAACTGCCACTGAATTCCTCAAACCTTTCACAAATATCAACATCTATGTATGTATTTGTATATATGCTCTTCTAAGCATCGAGACGATCAGAGTTACCAATAGGACCCATTTTCGATCAGATGACTCATGTTTTTTTAAAATTTGGCTCACTTTTAAAGTTTATAAAAATAATCTCAGTGAGTGTTTTATAACTTCTGCATGTTAACTGACTCAACTGGTATTTTGCTTTTACTTTAGGCAGTTATTTTTTCGGCAGAAGGGACTAGTTTAAAATTCAAACCACGGCAACACTGAAGATGATACAAATAACCATTCTATTTATCCAGAATTAGTTCCTATTAGTATGTAAAGCTCACAAGTGTTGAAATTGAAAGGGAAACCAACCATCCCATCCCAATAAGCAATGAACAATAAACAGGTCACAAATAAAGTTGCAACGCAACGAAAGGCATACATAGATAATACATATTGCTACATTCACTTGCCTACTGAGTACCTGTTCCAAGAAATTTTTTGTTGGCTTTTTTTTTATGACAATTTTGGGACCCAGAAAACAGTGTGAAAAAATAAAATTCGCACTGATGAGGTCGAAGTAGTGTGCTTGTGTATGCTTTCTGTATTCAGTATGTTTGTTTTTTTTTTGTGTTGCTCTTTTAAGAAAGTGAGTTTTGGCTTTTGGGACCCAGTGTGTAAGATGAAAACTTCGCACTGATGAGGTGGAGTGGATGTTTTTCTGTGTTGAGATTTGTTAGGATTTTTATTTTTCTGCTGTAGGTAGAATGAGTTGGGGTGGAATATTTACCGATTACGATCTATGAACTTGCAAAGGCCTGATGGGATATTTTATTATAAGCAATAATGGAAATTATGTGAATAGGTGTGAAAGAAAAGAAATAACAACGCGCAGCTGCGATGCCGCCTGCAGAATTCTGCGCCCTGTGCATTTACAATGGTTGGTCCGGCCGTGACAACAGGCATACAAAATTTTTCGTTTTGTTTTTCTAATACATATTACTATATTAGAATATACTAAAAGATCGAATAGAACTTCAACTAGTGTGATGCAATTATATGCCAACACCTAACTGTACTTTAACTGAATTTGAATTGGGAAGATTTTCTTGCACACATTTCATTCTTTTCATTGATTTCAGTTTGTAATCGATCTTTGAGTAGTTGTGCTTTCGCAAAAGTGTTTTGATTGTAATCGAAAAACTGCGTTTTTAAATGCAAAAAAAATCTATTTAGTATTGAAGTGCTTTTATTGAATATTAAATAACATAATTTTGATTTTTTTAAAATTAAGTGTATTTTGTGAAGTGCTTTAAGGTTTGTATGCTAAGAAAATTGAAAAGAGTGCATACATAAAGTGTGCTATATATCTATGTACCTAGAGCTCGACAAACTAATTTACTTATTTGTTCGTGGTTTGTGGTTATTTTTTTTTTTATTTTTTATCGCTTTAACTGTACCTAATCAATTTAATAAGACTTACAATTTTATATTAAAGTTATCGACACCATATTTTAAGTTTAAGTTGTTAATTTACACAGTGTAGGTATAGATTTTTCGCTAAATATTTAATTTCATTGGAGTCAAAATGCGAGCAAAACAAACAAAAAAATTATCAAACATTATTTCAAAAAAGAAAATTTCAAAAAACAGGATAATTAATTTAATTCAAAATGATAATTTTAACGATACTGTGGTCCCAACAATTATTCTTGGATCTATAAACCAAGATAATGAAATATTTGGTAGTCTCAGAAATACACAGTGCACTAGTAACTGTGTTACAGCACTGTGCATGGTACAAATTGTTTCTGTCGAATATTGGAACAAAGAAACCCTTGACAAAATTCTTTATCAAGGAAATATTTTGCATCAGCAATCCTTAGAAACGTATAGGTTGCGATTTCATCAAGATCCACCACTAACGCATTACCTTGCTGCTGATGAAGTTTTAAGTGAAGTATTCATTGAGGGAAATATATTTAAGATTGAATATTCACTTGAACCTTTTCAGGGATTTATTGATGAAACAGATACTTTCTGTAATGAAGTAATTAGGTTTTTTAATTCAGAAACTGAAGGTGTTTTAACATTTTTAAACATTTCTGTTGCTATTTTTAAGTCAAGGCAATTAGTATGGCTTTTTGATCCCCATAGTAGAAATGAAAGTTTAGATTTCGTTCTTAATGGAGTTGCTGTCACACGAAGTTTTTTTTCAGCTGAAGAGTTAGCTGAAAAAGTTAAATCTTTTTTTCCTGCAAATTCAAAAATTATTTTCTGCATCACTCCTTTACACATATCTGTAGGGCAACAAATGGGAGTTGATTGCGAAATTAATGAAACTACAGAGGATCAGGTAAACAACAAAAACAGGTCATCTCTACGATTTTCCCAAAGCAAAAAACCAATTCCCTACTCTAGCAAAAAAGATCAAAAAGGTAAAAGTAACAAGGGCAAGAAATCAGTTAGATGTTTACGAAACAATGAAAAGTTTCGAAACATTGAAAAATCTAAGGACAGGTCAATAAAGAGAGAACTGCGCGCTAAGAAAACAAATAGGGATATAGAGAAGAAAATAGATTTAGTAAACAGGAGAGTTTTAAGGTCCAGTACGATTTTTCGGGGAAAGGAAAAGGATTCCTCTGCAAAGAGGAGTCTTAGAAGTGGAAAAGAATTTAGAGAGCGAGAAAAACAAAATGAATCTATTTTAAAAAGGACTTTTCAAGCAAAGGCAAAATACAGACAAAAGGAAAAAGAACAGGATTTATCAGCAATAAGAACTAAAAGGAAAAATACTCAATATCGTGAGAGTGAAAAGAAAAAGGATGCTGCTCGCAAAGCTAATCGCAGACAAAACGAAAATTTTAGAGTTGTTGAACGACAAAAAGATGCGCGGAAGAGAAGGGAACACAGAAAATCTGAGCAAAAAAATCAATGTGAAAGATCAGCGAACACATTGCATCGAAAAGAAGATAGACTTAATCTGATATATAAATTTAGGGAACAGTATCAAAACTCTTTGGCCAAAGTTAAGAACAGTGAAAATCTTGCAAAAATTAATTTTATTAAAGAAAAACGAAACTGTCCAGAATATATTTGTTGTTTCTGTGAAGGAATTTTTTTTAAGCATTCTGTTGTTTTACACAAAATTGCAAACTTAAATAGCATTTTCAAATCTAATGTCGTCAAAGAAATTACTAACGCGAAAAACCATTCATCATCCTTTATTTGTAAAACATGCAATAAATACATTCAAAAAGGCTTAATTCCTAAGTTGGCCACATGTAATGGCCTAAAATACGTAGAAGTACCAGAATGTCTATTAATTTTATCACAACTGGAAGAAAGAATGGTTTCTCCTTTCATTAATTTTATGCAAATTAGAGCGTTGAAACCTTTTGCACTCAATCCACAACTTTCAATGAAGGGAAGTGTAGTGAATATACAAGTGGACGTTAACGAAATGCTAGAAGTATTACCTCGATCGTTTAGTAACATGAATACCGTTCAAATCAAACTTAAAAGACACGTAGATCATTCGAGTGACTACATGTTTGAAACAATAAGGCCAGCGGCTGTTTGTGATGCCTTAAAATATCTCTTAAAAACACCACTCTACCAGAAATATGATATACGTATAGATCAAAAATATTTGAACCAATATAATATGCAGTACAATCAAGAAATTGAATTTGTCGTTGAAGCCCAGGATAATAGTGATAATACAAATACAAACATTGATTATCAAATGCTTTTAAATCAAGATCTAGAATTGTTTGAATGCAATAATAACGAGGAAGATGCTCCAGAAATGAACGATGAGGTTTTGATAATTAATCGCAACTCGGAAGCATCATCTGAATGTATTCACGTGATAGCTCCAGGACAAGGAAAAACGCCTGTGCCTTGGCACTTGCATCCTGACATGGAAGAGTTATGTTTTCCAAAAATATATTGTGGCCATGCTTTACAGACAACCAACAAAATTTCGTATACAGAACGAGCTAAGTCAATAGCAAGACGCTTTGACCGCAGAGGTTGCACACCAACTAATATTCTTTATATGGCCAAAAAGAAAATGGAAAAACAGTGTCTTTCCAATATAAATATTTGTTTAAGAAAAAGCAAAGTCTGTAACAAAATCACAGCTGGTAATGTTCTAAACAAAACGTCTGTCGATAAGTTTGTACATCAGGATGATGGTTTTAGAGTCCTTAATACGATTCCTTCATCTCCTTCTTACTGGGAGCTTAAAAAGAAACAGCTAATGGCCATGATACGTCAATTAGGGAAACCAACAATATTCTTGACACTTTCTGCAGCTGAAGGAAACTGGCCAGAACTAATGCAACTGCTTTCAAAACTCATTCATGGCAAACATTTGACTTTAGAAGAAGCTATATCATTGGATCAAAATACAAAAACAGAACTGATTAGAAGTGATCCAGTAACTTGTGGTAGATATTTTGATCAAAAATGTAGCAAGTTCATGAACTACATGCGAAATTCAGGTGGCCCTTTTAAAACGTATACGGTAAAGGACAGCTACGAAAGAGTAGAATTTCAACAAAGGGGTTCACCACATGAACATATTTTTTTGTGGCTGGAAAATGCTCCAGTGTACACAAAGGAAAGCAATAGTTTGCAGGTGTCTGAATGCATCAAATTTATAGATTCATTTATAACCTGTGAGTACGATGCTAACAATCCGTATGTTTCTTTTTTGCGCCACAAACATTCTCATACCTGTTCCAAAGGCAAACGAAACAAGGCAAGATGTCGATTTAGCTTTCCTTTACCAGTAATGCCAAGAACAACTATTTTGACGCCACTGGATGACGTTGAATTGATTCTGGATAATCAACAAAACCTTAAAAATATACAAAACTTAATGAATTCATTTTTTAAAAAACCAGAATCGGTTTCTTTTGGGGAAATACTAACAAAACTTAATATTGATGAACAAACTTATATAGAAGCGATAAGATCGTCCATTAAAAAGCCTCAGGTTTTTTTAAAACGAAGTAGTTTGGAAGTATCAATTAATTCGTATAACAAGGATATTTTAAACTTGTTCGAGGCAAATATTGACGTGCAATATATTTTAGAAGAATATGGCATTGCCAACTATATTGTCAACTACATTGGAAAAGTAGATTCTGGTTTGTCGAAACTTTTAAGAGAGGCAGCTTCTGATATCAATAACGGATACAAGTGTGTCAAAGATAAATTAAGGAAAGTTTCAAACGTGTTTTTAAATAGCAACCTTATGTCAGCCCAAGAAGCAGGATATCATGTTTTATCCCTTCCTCTATCAAAAGGTAGTAGAGGAAATATTTATATAAACACTAGTCCCATTGACGAAAGAGTAATGATGCTGAAGACAATTTCTCATTTGAAAAGCCTCGACGAAAATTCAAATGACGTTTTTATGGAAGACATATTTTCAAAATATAGCAAAAGATCAAAAAATATGGACAAAATGTGCTTGGCTGACTTTGCGGCAAATTTTTCGAAAGTTCCAACAAATCACATGGACTTAAATGAAGATGAAGAAACCTATGGGAATATGTATAAGCAGCGGAGCAAACCAAAAATAATTCGTTATCGAAAATACAAACTTCTACAAGATGAAGCCAATTATTTTAGAGAACAAATTCTACTTTTCTGCCCATGGAGGGATGAAAAAGAAGAAGTTGAAAATGTAGTGGCCAGAGAAAAATATCAACAGAACCTGAAAGAAATTGAAACCTCACGAGCAATGTTCTCAATTGTGAGGGACGAAGAATTGGATGAAATTTTGGAGCAAATAAATAATGATGAAGAATCGGAGACTGAAAATGAAAAAGACATTCCAAGCATTGTTTCAACAAATCAAAGAATTGATATATTACAGCAAGGAGGTGAGGAACGCCCAAAAGACCAAACTAGCCGCTTTACTATCCCAGTTCAGTTTTCAAAGGATCAAATAATTGAACAAATGAACACACTCAATATTGCTCAACGAGAGTTCGTAATGCATGTGTATAAATGTTTTAAGACAAACACATTATTGCCTTTAAATATTTTTTTGAGTGGATCAGCAGGAGTAGGGAAGTCAACTGTGATCAATATAATATACCAAATATTAACTAAGTATTTTAGTAGTGAACCCGGATCAAATGGTGATACAATTAAAGTTTTGTTAACAGCTCCCTCTGGAAAGGCTGCTTTTCTCATTAATGGCGTAACCTTACACACAGCGTTCGCTTTGCCAGTTTCACAATATGGAGGACAAATGCCTGATCTGTCTTCTGAACTTGCAAATTCAATACGACAAAAGCTCATAGATTTAAAACTTCTCATTATTGATGAAATTTCTATGGTTGGCAGTAGATTATTAAGTAGGGTAGATACAAGACTTCGACAGGTAATGGGCAGAAACCAACCTTTTGGTGGAGTTTCTGTTATTGCTGTTGGTGATATGAACCAACTTCCACCAGTTTTCGATTCCTTTATTTTTAGAGCTCCAAAAAACAACGAACTTGGCTTATTTGCTGAGAGAAACAGTCTGTGGGAATCTTTTAAAATTTATGAGCTTAAGGAAATAATGCGACAGAAAAATGAAGCCCTATTTATTGAAGCTCTTAATCATCTGTCAACAGGATGTCTCACAAATGATGATAAGCAACTACTAAGTTCACGTGAAACACAGCCTTACCTAGTACCTGAGGATGCCATCAGATTATATGCAACAAATGCAGATGTAGATTCTTACAACGATGAAAAGTTTATGGCTTTCCCCGGAAAAGAATTCCAATCAAATGCTGTTGATGCCGTCATAGGTAAGGTAAGCGAAGGAATAAAAGCACGAGCATTAGAAGCTTTAAAAAAGAAGAAATTATCTGATCTCGGTGGAATGCCTAACATTGTAAGATTAAAAAAAAAACTGAAGTATATGATCACAAGTAATATTGACGTTGAAGATGGTCTTGTGAATGGATCAACTGGAATTCTAAGGCTGATAACTAAGAAAGAAAACAACACGGATATTGATAAACTTTGGTTAGAATTCCCAGGACAACAATCCGTGGGATTGAAAGCAAAGCTAGCAATGGATTCGTTTATGCGACAAAATAACATCGATAAGGAATTGGTACCTATTTCGCGAAAAGTGCACTCAATAAGTATCAATACTACAAATACTTACCAAATTGTAAGAAAACAATTCCCACTTGTCCTTGCAGAAGCTCTCACCATACACAAGAGCCAAGGACAAACATACAGTTCTGCGTGTTTGGATTTTAGAAAGACACGAAACATTAGAAGGTCAATGATGTACGTTGCATTAAGCAGAGTAACAACCCTGTCCGGATTATATATACTTGGAAAATTTGAACCACCAGGACCATCGAAAGAAGAAAACGCGATCTTAGAAGAATTAAACAAGATGCGGGCTTCCAAAATGATCGAGCTTGCTTTTAACAACTTTAGCAAAACAAAACAAAAATTGCTTATTGCTTATCACAATTCCCAGTCATTAAAAAAGCATATAAATTGTATCTTGTCAGATAAATGGTACCTTAATTTTGAGATACTTATATTTTCTGAGACCAATACTATTTTCTCGGATACGATCGACATACCAGATTACACCTGTTTTTACCGGTCGGATAAGGATTTTACTAACCACAAAGCGAGAGGTGTAATGTGTTTTAAGAAGATTAGCAAAGTTGTAACGGACTTAATGGCCCCAAGAATATTAAAATTGAGGACTAGCTTGGATCATATTGATCTAGTTTCATTTAAAGTGGACGACTTGACGGTGGTTACCGGCTACAAATCCCCTTCAACTTCATTTCAGGACTTTGAAAAACACTTGTCTGAGCATTTAGACACTATTGCTCTAAGAAATATAAAAATTATTTTAATGGGAGATTTTAATATTAACATTAAAAATAATCCAAATAGCCCTCTACATAGATTACTGAATAAATGGAATTTAAAGTCAATCTTAGAAATTGGTGAATCAACAACAGATTGTAATTCCCAAATTGATGTAATTTTTACAAATATAGAAAACCTAGATTGTGGAGTATACGAAAGCTTTTTCTCGTACCATAAACCTATTTTTATTCAGCATTAACTTTCGATAAACCACTTACTTAAAATATATAACACAAGAAAACAACGGCAGGAAATGGAAATTAAAAAGGAATTAAGTGGAAGAAGGCTACAAAATTTCATCCGAAACCAGCGCCATATTTAAACTATACAATACACTAAAAGGGACTAGGCCTACCGGGGATACCCTTAAAAAAACGCGCCTGTTATCTTACCTCTTTGGTGGTGTGGAAAAAGATAAAATTATTATTTTGGTGAGCTTAATCTATGCAAGAAGTTTCTGTCAATTATCTTCAAGAGACGGCTGCTTGATCCAACTCTACATGTCGTCCTTATCACTTTATCCCTGGTGAGGTTTTATTTGAGGCAGATGATCGAAGAAAAAAGATAGCTCCAAAACTTATCAAACAAGAGGTTTTTAAAAATAACAAGATTACAATTCATACAAAATGTAAAGAAAAAGCGTATACCATTAAAATATAAAAAAAACACGTATACGCCGCAGTGTACAATTTATTGCATCTGAAATAAAGTATAAATTTAACATAAAAGCTATGTTTTCAACAATAAGTTACGTTCATATTATTATAAGACCACTGGAATTTTAAGCTTGTCAACCTGAATAGATTATTTCTGTGTTTTAAAAAATAAATTTATAAAGGCCTAGATATGTTATTGCCAAGGGGTGTCAATAGAGTTGCCGAATAAGTTGTTGGAAAAAATGTAGTCATAAACCATATAATAAGAAGTCACCAACATAAGCTATGTGGATCTTAATTCTTAACTCATCATACACTATTTCATTTGTTATTCGCGAGCTAACTTTGAATGCTGACAAGTTTAGATGGTTTTTCAACATTTTGTTTCGGGACGACATACATGTAGAGTGGGATCGAGCAGCCGGCTCTCCTACTATTAGTGATCAAATTTTTAATTAAAGAACATTATATTTATTTATTTCAAGTAAATATTTAAGTGCATCAGAATTGCCCTAAGTATATATCTCTTATTTTAACACTACTTTTTTGCAAATTTTAGGAACATAAAAGTAATCATAAATATTTAGTTTTAGCATGCAGGAGCAAGTTCGTACGACCCAGTCGTGCACATTTTTTACTTTTTGTTTGTGAACCTTACGTTTTTAGTAAGAGTAAGAATTTTGTTTCTGCCGTTCGGAACCGGCGTTAAATTGTAGGTCCCCTCAATTCTTCACACGCACTCAGAGAATTGTTGATGAGCCACTTAGGCCTTGGCCTTTCAAGAGCTGTCGCGCCACTCTATTTATTTTTTTTTTTAAGAGTTTTGCCCGTAGCTTAGTGGTTAGGTGCGTTGGCTGCTAAGCAGAACGTCGCTCGTGGGTTCGAGTCCTACTCGTGGCCATAAAAGTTTTTATTTCATCTTTCACGGGTACTGCTTCTTGCGAAAAATTGACAAAACTTCCAAGAGTATCAATCTGTCATGAAAAAGTGCTTCTCAACTTTGCCGTTCGGAATTGGCGTTAAATTGTGGGTCCCCTCAATTCTTTACACGCACTCAGGGAATTGTTGATGAGAGTAAGCCACTTAGGCCTTGGCTCTTCAAGAGCTGTCGCGCCACTCTATTTATTTTAGGTATTATAAGAGTTTTTATTTGTGTCTAATCAACAATATGATGTTTGTCAGCCAATACTGTCAATATTGAGGCATAAGCCTCCACAAAAGCTTGTGGTTAATTTCTAGGTTCACAACTCGAGTTAATGGTTCAAAGAACCTTCCGACTGACTCCTTGGTGGTCGTTTTGTAATCGTTTAATGGTTTAGTTCTAGAATATCACATATCGTAATCGTGGCAAGGAGAAATGTTGGATGAAAAATATCCGACTAAAGTTACATGAGCATAGATTGACCAAGGAATATCAGTTATAAATGGTACATCACTATTTCTGATGATGATAACACTGACATTTCTCAGATATTTGCTGTAGCTAACAATTTTCAACGTATCTATGGTAATGTTCCAAAACTTTAAATTATGTTTTTTCCATTCTTCTTTAAAACTTACCCCAATGTCTAGGAAAATATTCAATAAAACTGTATTTCAACTCTTCTTTCAAATTAAATTAGAGCTTGCATTTCAGCTCTAAGCATAAATATTATGGAAACGAATACCGTAAGAAACAGTTTTGAGAACTTAATTTTTGGATGGTTTCATTTATTTTTCTCGATCAAGGCCCGCAATTCATGCAAATACAGGGTGGCTGATGAATATTGCTACATTAAGAAAATCAAATAACTTTTTTTCAGTGTATGGAATTCATTTTAATTTTGTTCATATTTAAGTTCATTAAATTTTAATAAATATAGCTTAGTTAGTTTTAAAAATAAAGGATTTAAAATGTTCGCACATGCTCGTTGGTGCATTCCGACATCTAACCAAAAAGTTGTTCATTACTTGCTTGGAGAGTTGACACTGAAATAGCCGCAATTGATTCTTGAATGGCTTGCTTTAATTTGTTGGTTTTGACTTGTAGACTTCTTGTTTGCAATAACCCCACACAAAAAGTCAGGTGCAGTAAGGTCAGGTGACCTGGGGGGCCAACGGAATGGATATCAGCTTGTTCGGATATTTTCTTCGCAATTCAGTCATAACAGGCCTGGCTATGTGAGGAGCTGTACCATCTTGCTGAAACCAAACAGTTTTGAAAGGAATTCTCTTTCGGCGTAATTCTGGATAGAAAAACTCTCTCAACATGGTCGAGTAACGGTCTCCAGTAACCGTAACGGTGTGACCGTCTTCGAAGAAATAGGGCCCGACAATGCATCGTGACGAAACTGCCCACCATACTGTGACACGAAGTTGATGCAATTCTGTCTCATGGAGTATCTGTGGGTTGGAAGCTCTCCATATTCGACAATTTTGTTTGTTGATGTTGCTGTTTAAATCAAAATGAGCTTCGTCAGACATAAAAAGATAGTTCAACATGTTTCCGTCCTCTTCCACCATTTGGAGCATTTTCTGGCAAAATTCAAAGCGAATCGGCAAGTCTGCTGCACTCACTTTGTTGACCATTTGGATTTAATAGGGGAATAAGTCCAAGTTATTGCGCATAATTGACTGCAATGACTGTCTGCTTATACCCATTTGAGCAGATAAGTTTCTTGTCGAAACTCTTGGATTATTTTGTATGGCAGCAGCTACAACAGCTATTGTTTCCTCCGTTCGAACTGAAGGATTTCGATGGTAAGGTCTTCTTTCGACCGTTCAATGCTTGGCAAAATTGTTGACAAACCTCATTTTAGTCCATCTGCTCGGAGGATTGCCATTGCCGCCAAACGTGCGCCTATATTCTCTTTGGACTAAAACTACGGACGCCAGTGCATAATAACGCGGACAATCCAAATTCTTGCTTCAGTGCCCCAGTTATCCATTTTTATTAAATCTAAGAATCAATCTGCAAAATAAAAAAAAAACTACTAGATTCATTAAATTCAAAAAAAAGTTATTACATTTTTTTTTTTTGTAGCAGCTTTCGTCAGCCTACTTGTATTTAAGTCAGGCAAAAAAGCTACACACAAAAATGATATGTTTCCCACACACCCGCAAAATATTTTGATATTCATCATTTTCCTCATCATTTATCATTTAAAGCTACACACTATCATATTTCCCATCATTTGCTGTAGCTTACTTAAAACTCTTGAAAAAAATTAAAATGCTTCAACATAAGATTATTGGTTAAATCGGTAAGTTCATTTCTCAAGGAAAGGGAATTTCGGAAAACTGTTCTGTTGCTATACAATTTTGGATCGATTTTTCGATTGCTTTTTCTCAATAAAATAATATAAATAAGGTAAGGTAAATGGGTTGGCAAAGGTTGAAGTTATCATCATACTCAGGTCAGTGTAGATCATTTGTGATATCTAGGAGAATTGTATTTATATCCAGTGTTGCAGACCGCTTTGCGGTGGTACAGGAATTTAGCAATGTCTTCATGCATTTCCTCTTTGCTTCAACCTCTGCTCATGTCATCCGAACTAAGCCACATTTAAAAATTGTTACCAATTTTATTACTTAATATACTCAGAACTCAGAAGAAATCGTAAGGGACCGTTTCACATGTTTCAAAGCTTTTTCATCTTCCGTTATTTAATTTTTGCAGTATTTTTTTACGGTTAAGTATATGCTTTATTTCGTAGGATAAGGTCTTTTTAGTTTAATCAATGCAGGATTTGGTTGTACCTTTCCTTCCCACATCGCAGTGGCCTGGTACGCAAAAGAGTCTAATGTTATGAGTCAATAACCAATATATTTAGATGACATTAAATTTAAAACGTTCTATTTGATTGTTGCAGGATATATATCGATTTAAATGCTTCCAAATTGTCGATGAAAGGTGGAACTGACCTATTGTTTTTTTTTTAACCTGTTTTATCCGACTATGTTAAGAGCTCAAATATAAAAATGACACAAATGCATCAAAACTTGATAAACCAGAGTTACGTTGTTACAATTGATAAGTCAGCTTTTGTAAATATTAATTAGGTTAAATGCTTTTGTCATTATGGATGTAGTGAAGGTTCTTCTTTTTCTAGAAATGAATCATTTATCTGAACGTGAACGTGTTATCATTTTTCGAAGAATTCAGTGAGAACCAATTTAAAAATCAATTTCATACATGAACGCCGCAGTAGGTACATAAGTTTGAATAAAAGAAAAAAAAGATAGTGTTGTCATTTTTGTATTTGAAAACAATGGAATCCTATAGATCTGAAATGGTTTCAATATTTTGATTGTACCAAAAAACATATCAGGTACACTGTGGCGTATACGTATTTTTTCGCTTTCAAATAATGTAATAAACCCGCAAAATGTTGTTTTATCTAAGAATCCTCTTAATACATTTGTAATAAATGTTTGTAGACAATAGTATGCAGTGCCTTACCAAAAATGCCGCCCTGTGCACTCCTCAATACACCGGCTTAAATCTTGAAGCTATACAATTTAAGACGAAAACAATCAATACAACCGTGAGTCACTGTTGCCATAACTGATGATGAGAAAAATTTTGCTTCACATGTTTGTGGCAACCGTTTTTACGGCAGTCCCAACCGTGACTCATAGTATACTCCATCTATTTTCAGGGTTGTCCCAACTCTTTTGTTTTTTGTGTAATATTCAATGCATAGCTAAAATGAATCTTTAACATGTGGTGTGTAGATACATTTTTCGAAGTTGAAGGCCCACTATCAGAACCTGTACGAATTTAATATATCTTAAATCACTTGATATTAAAATAGATGGCAAATTCACATAATATAAATATATAAATAGAGATTTGACAAGAAAACAATTTTTATCGTACATACCTACACCTCCTTGTTCTGGCATGGAGCAAACCTCATCTTTAATAGGCTTTCCTTCTTCTGTACCACACTCTTTGATAAAAAAGGAGTTTTGCACAAAATTTCCTCCTCCTCTTTGCTTTTTTCTAAGACGCGATTTTTATATGCAGTGCCGCTCACCTTTTTGCGCCCGTCACTCATGTCTTCAAAATATAATTGCCTCGGATAAAAAAATAATAAATCCATTGAATTTTCCTAAGAATCAATGTTTTATGTTGAAAGGTGTTTACTTGATGAAGCATAAAAAGAATGAAAGGGAGCGCTGCAAACGCAGTTTTTTTCATACCGAGGCGCGAGATTCAAATTTAAATTAGGACTTATAACTACGAAGAAGACATGACTTTGTTCATTGAAACTTTCAAAAATATCAAATTTCGAACTATATCAATTATTTTTGAAAATCGTCGCTTGGATAAATGTTTGTCGTATGTGAAAAATTGGGGTTTTGAGGTTTAAATGCAGTTTTGGTAATAGATTTTTTGCCTACAATTCTGTGCAATCCGTTTTTTTTATATTTGTTTTAGTTCTCGAGATATTCAGTGTTCGTTTTGTCATATCTCCAAGGTCACTAACGATTTGAGTCATTTTTTTGTCGTATGTGTAAGAAAAAGCTACACATACGACAAATTTTAAACATACGACAATTTTTCCCATGCAAAACCGGTTTTTCGTCGATTCGGAAAATAATTGTCGTATTTGCCTTTTCTTTGAACACACAATAACGACAATAATTTACTGAAGTCTTAGTGTGCGTTTGTCGTATGTCCCATAACAATTAACACAGTCGTGTGTTATTTTTGGTCTCAGTTGCAATCATGATGCCAAAGGAGTCCGACGCCGAGTCTTCTGCTCCGAGTTTGTCGGAAGAAATTTATGCGTAATGACTATGATATTGCATGCAATAAATGTATGTTTTAATAACTTTTATTTGGTTTCTTATAATTTCTTAGCATGAGTGCCGAAATATTAGGTGAGGAATTTTCAGCTGACGATGAAGACAAAACGAATTCCTTAAATAATTTTATGAGCATGCAAATAATTGATTTTGCCAACTCTAGATTCGAATGAAATCCAAATGCGAAATCTGCTATCCGATTATAGGTGTGTTTTTTTGGCAAAGCTTTCCGTATCCACGGACACTGCCTCATAGGCAGACATGCTCTGAGGCTAGGGGTCTACACAAATGACTTCTGTAGAAGCTGCATGGACGAGGAGGAAGAGGAAACAGTCCAACACCTTCTATGTACATGTCCAGCACTCTCCATTAGAAGGAACAGCTTTCTAGGTAATCACTTCTTCGATAATACCAGTGAACTGGCAACAATCGACACAAAATGTCTCTCTAACTTCATTAGAAGCACGAATTGGTTTGTTTAAGCTCATTACTCTCCCATGAGTATTTTGTGGTATCACAACGGACCCTTGAGGTCTAAGTGAGTCAACAACATCTGGACAGCCACTCAAACCTTACCTAACCTTTCCGTATCCACAGTAGTAGATTACAAAAACAACACGGTACTGCCGTTAAAAGTAGAAGTTGAATCATAGCGGCAGTGGCGTAGCAAGCCCGGATATAGGCGTGGGCAAAGTTTAATCCGCGAGGCCCTTTTCATGCACATAAATATTATTTACCTTGAGCTAAATTAATATAATATTAATATTATCGAAATTCTTCTCAATGAATATTTTGTTCTGCATTAGGGTATTATACCGAAAAAAGTGAAAGCGGGATCTATGGGGGATCTTAAATCGAAAAGTCATAGTTTATTGGGGACCAATATCTAAAGCTTGTCTTGTGACTTGTGAGTTAGAAATTTGTTTTCCAATATTTTCACTGCGGCGTATACTTGTTATTTTTCAGTTCTCTAGACTTTAAGAATAAGGGGAGATTTTCAGTTGTTGAATTTTGACCATCAGCGTTATCTTCCGTATCATACACCCCAGTGTCCTGTGCGCGCAGTATTTTTCCGAAAATTGTGAGCTGTGTTTTCAGTGAAGAATATTCTTGTGCATCGAAATATTTGAATAAGTTATCGATCTTACAGTGACGAAATAAAAATAGGAACAAAAATAATAATAAAAATTTATTAGGTGTACAATTTCGTAAATTTTGTGGTTGAGGCGTAAGATTCCCCAGAGCGCGGTAGCTGTTAGAAAAAAATAAGTGCAGTTAAATATGTTTTTTTTTTTTTTATAAAATTTTAATGAATTTTATTTCATCTTTTGAACTTTGTCTTTATGGAATAAAAATATGAATTAAAAAAATAAAACAAAATTTAAAAAGAATTGAAACATATATTTTTTTTTATTTTTTGTTGGGGTGCGTGATACCCCAGTGTGCAGTGCGAGTTAGAAAAAAAGTGTGCGGTTGGGGGGTTCATAACGTAGAAGTATAAATTATTTAGAATTACTAAATTTAGATATATAGTTGGATTATGGAATATATTAAAGTTATCAATAAACTCAAATAATCATTATTCCTTCCGATTCCATACAAAAATACAGCTACAGCATTTAACTTTTCTTGACAAAAAATAAACAAATTCAAAAGAACAGAAAAATAAAAAAAAAACATTCCTTAAAATTGAAAAAAAAAGTGTTTTGTAAGTTTGATTGATCGAAACAGAGAAACGGTTAATCGTATTGATGCGAACTTTTCACCAAAATCAAGGAAATTTTATGAGCTTCAATAATTAAGCCTCAGATTAGTTTTATCACTGAAAACCACAAAATAACGGTAGTTTTTATGAAAAAAAGTTGAAAATGCATTTTTTTTACCTTTTTTTAAATTGATAGAAAAGATTGAAAAAAAGCAATATTTTTATTTTTTCAAAATGTTTTTGTGTAATAAATTTTTCAAATATGCCTTTAATTTTTTTTTGTAAGTCAATATTTAACAGAGATATTAGGATCCAAAGTCAAAATTGTGTTTGTACATGTAAACCCATTTTTGGATTAGAAAAAATAATCGTAGCGATTTAAAACACACAGGGAATTAATGCCAACAAAATTTTCAAATTGAATCTCATATCGGTTGGATTGAAAAAAATTTCCGGTTACCTTATGACAAACCAAACTTTATTTTTTTTTTGAAATTTTGAAATTGAGTGAACATTTTTTACGCTCAAGCGGAAACGACCAACGGTATTTTCTTAACTCAAAATAATTTGAAAAGAAAAAAATGATAACCTTTGAAAAACTTTTTATTTCACTTCAATCCGACTTTTTTCTACTGAGATATAGCCTTATAAAAAACTACTCAATTTTTGTGTTTTTTCAAGTGTTCCTTTAATTGTTTTGACTAGTGTATTTTGCCGGGAGGGCCAATTTTCTAAAAGATAGAATTTTGTAGGGATTGTAGCGTATGTTTCATCGGAAGTATTTCAATGCATTAGTAAATATTTGGTGACCATTCACTTTATTCCAATAGGGCGGCAGCTTCGCGCGAGGCCCCTGCAGGCGCGAGGCCGTGGGCGGTTGCCCCACTCGCCCACGCCTAGCTACGCTACTGCATAGCGGATAGAATTAAGCAAAAATTCAATAATCGTCTTTAAAATGATAGCAGCGACCAACTTCTAAATACAAAAATTTAACAACAACTGCAGATGTGTTTTTTCGGTAAATCTTACTGCACTGCGGATAGATTTGCCAAAAAAAAAAACACACCTTATAGTAGTTCATGTATGTTTCTGAATTTTCGTTAGTATCAAATCAAAGGTAGAAATTTAATTTCAATAGCATGCAGTGTAACACCAACAACTTCCAGAAAAAGAAAGAGGAACCCATCGTTATGGAAACAAAACTTAAGAAAGGGTCTTCGTGAGCAGGGTCTTCCGTATGATGGAAAAAAATGGCATAACAAGACCTGCTAGAGCATAGGGCCCGACCTGAAAATCACTTTGTTTCTATAAATCGTTGCAATCATATTACGTTTATTTCTTTTTTCAACTTTATTAATTTCGTTTTGTCGTATGTACAAGACTATTCCATTCAAACATTTGATAAATTTTTGTCGCATGTTTAAAAATTTTGTCGTATGTGTTTGGGAAACTAGCAGACTTGGTGAAATAGTCACATACGACAAGGGCATTCTGAGCAAAATTGGCTCTAAATTGTTCCTTAATAACTATTTCGATTTTATTTTAACGTTATTGAACTAACAACTTTTTTTTACATAAGTCATACAATTTTTAAGAATATCTGACGTAGGGTTTTTGAGAAAAAAAATTCTGAACTTTGATGTCGTTTTCCCAAAAGTAGCCAAATGTAACATACGACAAACATTTATCCAAGCGACGAAATGTGCAAGAAAATATTGATGAATATGAAAAGATGATTCAAGCTGGTTGTGCACATTGGTTTTGTTTGTGTTTTGTATGTTGCTTTCCTTTTGCTCTTATAACAATTTACTGTGACGTTCAAACATTTTTTCGAATTTTACTGCCCCCGAAATTTGCCGCCCCTGGAATCTGTGATATCTGCCGCTCTGTTCATGGGCTCCGCAAGCACATATTGTAAATCCAGGGCTGTTAGTATGCATGTAACTAATAACCTTAACCAATGAATGAATATAATTTTCCTTTTTTGAAATAAAAATAAACAATTTAATCGACTTTAAATATTTTATTTTATTTTATAACTACATAGTACTCCGAAATTATAGCATTTTCATTGTAAGTTAAATATTTCTTCTATTAAATATTTTTTAAATTTAATTTAAATATTTCTCTTTTACTTCTTACTCTTGTACATATTTTTTTTTAATTCAATAATAATCTTTGATTCATAAGGTACCCTATTTGCGTTTTATAGTGTGTGTTTGTTGCTTCATGTTAATGATTTTACTGGTTGTATTGTTTTTCTTTTTTAATCTAAAAGTAATTCGTTAAAAAAAAACATTCAATTTTGCTATGGTAATCGTCAAATTTTTAATCTGTTTTATTTGTTTTACGGTAAAAGAGATCGTTATAGATTTAAATAAAGAATAATATTCAACCATGCTGTTTTTTTGATTATTTTTATTTAATTTGTTGGTTTAAATATTGCATTCAATTTTTTTATTTTTTTATTAAGTGAACATTCAAATCCAAGAATGCAGATTTCCCGGATCAAACTAGCAATTTAATTGTATTTTTAGTTATATTCAATATTTTTGTGTTAGTTTTCGCTCTGTTTTCTTTTCTTTAAAATTGTCATAAGCAACGAACTTTGAGGTTTTTGTTTTATAAAATAACCAATATCGTTTACATACAGACTTTTTCTACAACCATGATAAAAGAGACGAATGGATATCGTAGTAAATAACGTAAATTCCTCCGATCATATTATTTAATATCCCTCGCGATGTTGAATTATTTTCAATTTAAATTGCATTTTCAGCATCTACTCTAAACCGATTTTTGGCTTTGAATAATCAACATGGTATGTCACAAGTACTTATGCCGGGCGCATGGAAGAATTTAGTGAACCATATTTTAGTATTTGACCGCATTACACGCGTACTTATTCAAGGACAGTCACAAGACCCGATATAGTTAGCGTTTGTAAGATTTTGCTTTTCGATATCTAAGCGGGACATTTTCTTGACAACTGTAGTCGATTTAAATCAAACAGAGAAAACTTAGTGTTTACCATTTTAAAAGAGAGTTAGTGGTCGGCGTAGAATAGTCGCTGAAGGAATTTACATAAATTTTTGAAGACACAAAAGTAGAAAGAAACTTTCTTATTAACATTTTCAATGCAGTTGAGAACCAAACATATTGCGAAAACCGGTAAAATGTTAGGCTCTTAATAAATCTCGAAACGAATCACCCGCAAGACATAAGTCTACTTGTAATTGAACTTACAGTGCCGGTAAAAAAATAGCACCACTAATACAATTTTCGCTATAAGAGGAATGGTTGAATTTTTAAGGATGGACGAAAGCAAAATTGTTTTGCTTGGAGGCAAATGATCACGCTCCTACGTTAGAATAGAAGACATCTTAAAGCGGAGAACAACTCAAATTTCACCTTCGAAATGGTAGAGTATGGAGGATCAAGCATAATGGTATAGGCTTGCTTTTCCTACTATGGTTTCGATGCAAAATCAAAACCGCTTTTGATTAATGACCCCAAAATATGAGCAAGAAGGCTGTTTTTTGGTTTCAAACCCATTCAATAAAAATGTGAAAGAGTGGCCAGTCCAGTCGCCTAGTCTCAATGCAATTGAGAATCTGGTGGTTTGACTTAAACAAAGCGGTCTCAGAAATGAAACCAACTAATAACGAAGCACTCTGGGACGTAATAAAGGTCTCCCGGAATAATATTTCGCTAAAATGTAATTCGATAACCAGGCGATGCGATGTGAGGCGGTGCTTGCCTACAAAGGCTTTGCCACAAAGTACACATTTTAGTTCAACACACTATTTAGAATACAATTTTGTTAATTGTTTTTTGTTATTTTTTGAAGTAATAATTTTTTGTTCAGAAATTAGTAGTGGTGCTGTTTTTTCAGCGGCTATTTTTAGAGTTCAAGAACTGTACGAGCTGTTCAGCGACACTGGCCTAGTCAGAAAACTTAAGGTCCAACGAGCGAATAGAAAATAATGCTCCGGCTCGTGGAGTCTTAGAATCCAACCCGGAAGGACGCCGCAGAAGAGGAAGACCGCGACTCAGGTGGAGCACACAAGTGGTAGAGGACCTAAACCAACTTGGCGTGCGAATTTGGAGACATTTAGCTAGGGACCGAGCTGGCTAGAGACGTTTGTTGGATGAGGCCCTGGTCCGACCTGGACTATAGTGACCATAAGTACGTTTTGAAACAAAAAAAAATCGAATAAATTCAATGAGTTAAATATCTTATTTTCTAGGAAATGAGTTGCTTTCATATTCAGCCTTATTGTGAGTTCCGCCCGGAAAATCATTCCCCCAGAATATTTTCGTTCGCCGAATTCAAAAGAGCTATTGTGAGTTTCGCCCGAATAGAATTCCTCTTCGAAAACTTTTCTTTACTAACAGTCCAAATGGCTAATTCACTCAAGAAATATTCTTTTTCAACTCATTGCTTACGTTTTTTAAAGCAATTTGTATGTTTGCTCAGTGTGTTATCACTGTATTGAAAATGTTGACGTCAAAGTGAAGTCTATGTCAGTTTAAATAAATTAATTTTGATTTATCTTTTTGAAAAATAAGGGATCTTTTTTGGGCGGAATGCAGTTCGAACGAAATTCACAATAGGGCTGACTGTTTCTTATCTCTAATCATTAGGTTTTTTTTTATCTTGTTCTTCTGTTCGCCTCCTAAATAAAAATGAAAATTTTAGCCCTGAATGATATTTAATTTCGCGAACTGAGTGCTCGCAATAAAGGAAATCTTTCGAACATGAACTTTTTTACGCCCGAAACTCACAATAGGGGAAACGAAAAAAAGGGATTTTTTTTCGGGTGGAATGCTGTTCACGTGAAGCTCGCAATACGTGTGAATATTTGTTTTTTTTGCATTGTTTCCGTAGCTATTGATTTAACTTTATTCTTCAAAGACAAGAAAATATGTTTTTGGTGCTATTATTTGTACCGCAGCTGTACGTGCATTTTTTAACACAAATAGAAACTTCGTTTTATCAGATTTTACTGATTGGAGTTTTACAGCCCGATTCTGCGGAACCTCACTGATACCTCACAAGTCACAAGGAGAGGTGGAATTGATTTTGTGACCTTGTAGTGCGAATATTGTATGCACTGCACTTTCCTACAAATTCCAATCCCACGGGTATTCTGCTACACAGTCACAACTTGTGACAGTCACAAAAAATATCAAAGTTGTGACTTCCCTCAGAACATATTGCTGTTGTTTTGATTTGACGGTCAACATTTGTATGAACAAGAAATTCACAAATGGAAGTTGATTTATAATTATTAATTTTATTGCTGAACTTTCATCGTTCATCCCCAAATGAAAAGAAAGATTTTTATGAAAAAAAAATGCTTTTATCTATTTGAAAAATATCCATTTGCTAGAAAGGATTTTGTTATGTATGTTTTTCGATACCCAAAAACTGTGTGTTAGGATTAGAAAGTTTCAAATTTCTTCACAAGAAATATTGCTTATGCAATAATTGCAATATGTAGTTATTTTCCCTGTGTTGATGTGAGTTTTCTTGTGAGAGTTGTTTCAGAATTCCTATTTGTTATCGAGTCCTGATAAGAAATCAGTCACAAGCGCTTGTGACTCGTCATAACTGCAGAATCGGTCTGTAATAGCCTGATTCTCCCTCTTGTGAGGAATCACAAGTCATAAGCTCTTGTGACTATTTCTTGTGAGGATTGTTGTGATTCGATAACATTTGTCGGATTCTCCCATAATCCTCACAAGAAAAGTCACAGCGAATCTCACCACAGCCAAGGTGAATATGGAAATGTCATCAGCTCCTCATTGAAAAAATTTAAAAGATTTCAAATTTGCCAATCAACAACTCAGCTCTACAATATTTCTGCAACAGATATGATAAATTTTATAGAAATGCTTATAATTGAAGTTATAAATAAATAGATTAATATATTTTCAGAAGAAAATCGCGATGGTAAGAGGACTTCGGTGGAGTAACAAGAATACTTCGTGGCATTCATGACCGACCACCCGTAGCTCATGGCCAACAAAAATGACACAACCGATCCGGAAAGGGTAAAAGGGTGTCTCTCAGGGTTCGAAAAAGCCGTCTTCGCTGCAATCTTATCAATTTTATTAGTTTGTTTGAAATGATGTTCTTTTGTAAAATTCTTACTTTTCATTTACCGAGGAAACTTTGTCAATAATTTGCGCCATAATCATTTTAACTTCCATTTTTTCACTACTCAAAAATCAAAATGTCAAATCTCAAATAATTTGCTAGTTATGACTTGCTCTGAAGGAGATCACAATTTCGATTGTTTTTGTGACTCTCACAAGTTGTGACTTTGGGGGAGAATACGAAAAAGTCACAAAATCAATTTCACCTCTTCTTATGACTTGTGTGGTATCAGTGATGATGGGGAGAAAAAAAAATTGAAAAAATAACTGTTTCAATCAAATCAATTGAAGTCACACTCTGAATCCTTTTTACACTTTTTACTCAGTACACGAATATCTAACATTTATTTAATAAACAAACAAATTCTATAAAAGAAGGAACTTAATTGAATATTTAAGGGTGTTTATTCCGTTGTTATTGAAGTAGTTTGATTTTTATAATTGCACTATACTTTTATTTGTTTTTATTTACGAAGCTCTAGCTATCAAATTTGTGATATTAGAATATTTTCCGTGGCAAAATACATACTTTGTCTATTTTGTCGTTTTATAAAGCGATTTAATTATTTAAATAGCTGCCCTGCAAACTTTGATTAGGTATTTACTTTTGGTGGAGATAGAATGCTTCACAAACTTTCTTTATTTTTTGTTTTCCTTTCAAATTGTACTTAATGTTTACATTACACATTTAGAGATATTTGTATATATATATATATTTGCTGTCTTGCTTTTAACCATAAATTAACAAATAACATGCTTTGTTACAAGAAATATATAATTTTTGTATTCATTAATAAACTACGATTAGTTATGAAAAGAATTTTTTGCACACCACTGTGTGTTTTGTTTTCATATCTTTAACATGTTTTTCGTTTATTTTTCTTTTAACTTATCGACTAATGGAGAGAAAAGGTTCAGAAACAAGAATGGAAGTTTTACATTTACATAATTTTTAAACGAAGAGGAATTTAAATATCTTTGCTTTGAGGTCACTTTTTTTTGTTTTGACTTATGCATGTAATTCTCATTTTTCTATATTAACATGTATAATTATTAAATGTTTTAAGTAAAAATAATTAAGTGCATTATTTTGTTTCTTTTACAATAAAGATTATTTTGGTATGTCTTGGAATTAATTTAATGAATAAACAATTGCTAATTGAATGAACTAACATAATCCGCCTTCTTCTTCTTCGTCGTCGGCAGCTTCAGCGGATGGAGGTTGCGCTGCTGATGGGGATGTCTGAAATATAGAAACTTGATATTTTAGTTGTTTCTTTGATTGATTTCATCAGTAGAAACAGCACTTCATTCGCTGGCACGTAGAATTGAATATTCCCTCAAATACAAAGAATATAATCTAGTAACTTTCCTAGATATCGAAGGAGCATTCAACAAAGTCAGATTCCAAGCAATCACCACAGCAATGGACAAGCTGCAATTAGAGAAATCACTCATCGATCTAATAATAGCAGGATAATAACTTCCAGCATGATGAGTTTTACTACCACCAGATCTGTGAATCGAGGTACCCACCAAGTTGGGATCCTTTCGCCCTTTCTTTTAAGGAACATGGTAGTTAACGACCTTCTAACATCAATGGAAGCAGAGGATTTCAAGGTGATTGCCATTGCTGACGGGATGAATTTCTTTTTTGGAATCAACGTTGGTGTCTTCAGTTTCAGTTAGGCCGAACTACTTGGTGAACACCTTTATGGGCTACTTCGACTTATTTGAAGCCCAGGCCGTAAAAGGAGCGGTTTTCCCGGCTCTTGTACTTGGAATCACATCAAATGCCTGGTACTCCAGGTTGGGGGTTGTACGTCGTCGGGGTGACTTCCCGACTACGTAGAAAAAGATTTAGTTGCGAAGCAACAACAGGCCTCGGAAACGGACGGATACACTGATGACGACCCAAGCAAATGTATTAAGGACAACGAATTTCGGATATGCACGTGGAATGTTAGGTCCCTTAAAAGACCGCGTGCTGCCGAACAATTAGCGGAGACCTTCAACTGCTAAAAAGCAGATATCACCGCTATCCAGGAAATGCGATGGGATGTACCTGTCAAAAGGAGGATGAAAAACTGCGACATTTACTATGGTACTTGTTACCGAGAGCAACAACAGCGGCTCTTCGGATACGGATTCGTCGTTGGAAGCAGACTCAGGCAAAAAGTCTTGACTCGGACCACTAACTCGGTGTAGCTAAGGTAGTGCTACGAATATCCCGACAACGGCAACAAGGAAATGCTGTAAGAACATTCGACGTCGGACAATCGCAAGAGATCGCATAATCCTTCTCTGATCGAGTGTCAAGTAACCTCTTAAAAAGTCCTATGCCGCCAACATCAAGTATCGAAGACCAGTAGCAACATTTCCAGAAAGCAGTAAGAGATGCTGCCTCTAATGTTCTAGGTTTCACACAGCCACCAAAACGAAACCCTTGGGTTGATAAAGAATGCAGGCAGGCCCATGCAGCTAAGCAGGAGGCATACAAAGCAGCGTTGCATAGAAGGAAAAGAGCTGCTCGTGAGCTCTACGAGCAAAAGAGGAGAGAGGAATGCCGGCTTCTCATGGGAAAAAAGAGGGAGCATGAGAAGCGTCAGATCGAGGATGTTGAGATTGAGAGAGCCAACAGCAAGAATGAAGTTCGGAGGTTCTACCGGAAGGTGAAACAGCTGGCAAGAACGGAGCAAGAACCGATGCCTGCAGTGATAAACAAGGGAACATCATGGTAGAATCGCAGTCAATGCTGGGAATTTGGAAAGACCACATTTGTAGACTGTATAACGGCGACGATGAACGAAATCCCGCCATCAGGCAGTAGCCTTCCATCGGACACGATGATATTAAACAATTCCGTGAACTCGACCTAGAAGAAGTGAAAACAGCAATATCACGGCTGAAATCCAACAAAACCGACGATCTATATAGGAGCATGCACCAAATCATCTGTAAGATATGGTCGGAAGAATGCATGCCCGATGAATAGAACCTCGGCATTATTTGCCCGATCCTGAAAAGGGGAGATCCTCTAAACTACACATGAATAAGCCTTCTTAACGTCGCCTACAAGATCCTCTCTGCCGTAGTATGTGAACGTCTGAAGCCTTTCGTCAACAATCTGATTGGTCCTTATCGATGTGGCTTCAGGCCAGGAAAGTCAACCATTGACCAAATTTTCACGTTGCGGCAGATCCTGGAAAAAACCTATGAACTCCAAATCGATACCCACCACCTCTTCATCGATTTTAAGGCCGCGTATAACAGCATCTACAGAGACGAACTGTATAAAGCTATGTCTAGTTTTGGCATCCCTGCCAAGCTCGTCGCTTGTGCAAAATGACGATGAAGAACTCACGCTGCTCCATCAAGGTTGGCAACGAGCTTACAGAATCTTTCGATGTCAAAAAAGGTTTCAGACAAGGCGATGCACTGTCGTGCGATTTCTTTAACATCGTTCTTGAGAAGAAACTCCACCGTCAACACCAGAGGCACTATCTTCCAAAAATCTGTTCAAATTCTCGCGTACGCCGATGAAATTGACATAATGGGAAGAACACAGCGTCATGTCAATGGCCCCTTTGTGAGAATTGATACAGAAGCGGCTAAAATGGGTTCAGCGGTAAACGATGGAAAAACGAAGTATATGCTGTCTTCAAGGACACCGACGACGGCTCGGACAGAACGTCACAATAGACGCATACAACTTCGAGGTAGTAGAGGAGTTTGTCTACCTAGGCTCCGCTATTAACACGCGCAATAACACCAGCGGCAGTTTCGAGAGGAAAGTTCTTGGGGTCATCTTTGGCAAAGGAATGGAGAAGAAGATACAACAGCAAACTTTACGGGTTGTACAACGACATGGACCTAGCTAGAAGAGTCAAGGTCCAGAGACTCAGATGGAACGGTCATTTAGAGCGGATGGACACCAATGCTCCGGCCCGGTAAGACTTCTACACTATTCCCGAGGGACGTAGAAGGAGAGGAAGATTGTGACTCAGGTGGCTCACACAAGTGGAAGAGGACCTCAACCAACTTGGAGTGCAAAACTAGAGACAGCTAGCTAGGGACTGAGCTGGCTGGCGGAGACACAACGAACTGTAGCGCCACCTTAAGTAAGATCTCAACTTTAAAAGAGAGTAAAACAAGAAGCAAGTAGATGTTGAAGTGAAGGAAAGAACTCAACCCTGTTTCTGCCAACTATCATGAATACTTACCCCAGCATTTGGTGATTTATACGACGCTGTTGCATTCTCAATAACCGATGCTTTAGGAGCAGCAGCAATTCCCTTAGGTAGTGGCAAATCGCGGGCCAATCTCGCATATTCAACATCCATATGCTTGATGAACGGTGATGCGAGTGCCCGCTTAGCTTGATCTGGATCTTCATCGTCGAATGCCTGCAAAAGCATTTCCAATGTTTGAACTTCCTGTGGATCACAACAATTGCCCCATTCTTTGAAGGCCTTCTCGGCGGCCACAAAATCACCGCGGGCCAGCTGAACCAATACCAAGCCGACAGCTAGTCGTCCAATTTGTGGATATGATTCGGTGACTTGATTTAAACTGATTTCACGTCGGATGGCATCGGCTGCTTGATCGAACCTGTGAGTGAATAGTTTGTTAAACATGATGTCGAGTTGAGTTTTGTTTTATTTTTTAACTCACATTTGAAGTTTGACCATCAATCGTGATACTTTTGTGGCAAATTCTGCTGCTTGTCGGGTTGAGTCTTCATTCTTTAAGAAATGAGGAAAATTTGTTGTAAACGTTATGAGCAAATTTGTGGAAGAAACATACCAAAACAACTTCCATGGCTTGTTGATATAATCGAAGGGCAATTTCTGGATGGGGATTCTCTAGAATTTTGGCTGCTTTATCCAGAGCCGAAGCACCAGCTTCCGGCGAGCCATATTGCTGATACAAATGGCACGCTCTGTTTGCGTTCGGTTCGATCTCAAGAAGATTGTTTGTTTCCTTCAACACTATGATTATCTGGAATTAAAGTTTGAAATTAATTCCAATTCTTCTAATGAGAGAATTTGAAAGTCTAAGGTACCTGTTCATAGCATTTGGCTGCGTGGAACCAAGAGCGATTATTTTTGTGGCATTCGATGGCTTTCAAAAAGCATTCTTTGCTTTGGTCAAATGATTTTGCAATGCGGAAACAGGTTGCTGTGAAAAATGCATGAATCAATGAATAATTAAATTTTGGAATTAAAAAATGCACGCAATTGCTTTGAGACTGACTATTTGGTCCCTCGAAAGCTGAAAGACAATTTAGAGTAAACACAAGAGATCCAGTTCATTCAAAAATCGATTTTACTCCAAAAATACAAAAAGAAGAGCCGACAGCGACAGCGAAACAGAGAGAATACCTACTTGAAGGGGATGTTTTTTTTTTTTATTCTTCGGGGTTTTGTCTATGCCTTGGCTTTTCAACTCCCACCTTTTGAGCCACCCATTTTTTTCGAATTATGATTTTCACAAGTGGAAGGAAAAAAACACCTTACCTGCTTTGCTGTATTCATCGGCAGCTACGTCGTAGTCAGGTCTCCATTTCAATAAAGTTGTTTTTAAACTGAAAATAGTTGACAATTTCAATTTGTTGTAAAGGAATGGCATTTTCCAGAAGACGAAAAGAAAAATATAACCAATGGGTACCTTTTTTCTGCTTGACGCATTAGCTCCTGACCTTCCTCGATTTTCTTTGTGGCCATCATTTTGCTGGGAATTTGATGGAACGAGAAAACTAATTAAACTTGATTTGAGATCTTTTATTCAATTGCACTTTGTTTGTTGTTGGTTTGGAGTATTTTTTGTAGTTCTTGGAACAAGATTTAATCAATGATTTCACAAAATAAATCAAGAGGATTCAAATGAGTGGAATTTTAGAATATTTGCGAATATTTTTGCTGCAGTACATCTACGTCGATCGAAGAGAGCTGGAACTTTGTATATGGATTTACCAGGTAATATCAAGAATGGGTTTCTGCTTGGTTTGACAGTTTTTTGACAGTTTTTTACATTAGTTTGTAATGTGTGTTCTCTGCTTGCTTGCTCGAAAACCATTCTTGATAGTACTAGGTAAATCCATATACAAAGAGCTGGAAAACTTTTCATTCAAGAAATTCTTCTGCGCTGACACAAGGTTTGTTTTGTTGTTGTTAACTTTCTGTCAAATCAAAGTGAAAGTGGCAAGCTTTGTATATGGATTTACCTAGTACTATCAAGAATGGTTTTCGAGCAAGCAAGCAGAGAACACACATTACAAACTAATGTAAAAAACTGTCAAAAAACTGTCAAACCAAGCAGAAACCCATTCTTGATATTACCTGGTAAATCCATATACAAAGGTGGCAAGTGTATACCAGTGCTACCAGAAACGCAAAACTTTCAAAGCTTCGAGATGACCTAGATGGGCTTATTTTTGTAGTGACGAGCAGAAAAGTTGTTTTTATTTGAAATAAATGCAGAAAATTCTGTTGACAATTTTTAAGAATGCATCGCCCGTCAACCGACGAATACAATGACAGCGGCTGAAATTTGTATGGACTTTTTCAATTTTATCGCGCAACGAGTTTGACATTTCCATACAATTTTCAGCTGTATATTTCGTCGTCCGGTGACCGGCGATGCATTCTTTTCAGCTCGTTATCGTTGAAAAATTATGCTAAAAACGTAATTTGAAGAATTACTGAATGCATCGGTTATAGTTACTTAAGTCCGGGTTGGACTTGGGCCTCAACCAACAAACCTCTCCAGCCAGCTCGGTCCCTAGCTAGCTTTCTCCAGTTTCGCACGCCACCTGAGCCTTGGTCTTCCTCTACTGCGCCTTCCGTCTGGGGTGGATTCGAAGATTTTACGGGCCGGAGTATTGCTGTCCATCTCCTCCACGTGACCAAGCCATCTGAGTCTTTGGATCTTCACTCTTTTAGCTAGGTCAGTGTCGCTGTACAGCTCGTACAGTTCGTCGTTAAATCTTCTCCTCCATTGCAGAGAGGACCATAGATCTTCCACAGAACCTTTCTCTAGAAACGGCCTAGGGCGCTCTCATCCGTTTTTGACAGGGTCCATGCTTCTGCACCATTTAGCAGGACGGGGATGATGAGGGTCTTATAGAGCGTCACCTCAGTTGTTCGGGAGAGGGCTTTACTACTCAATTGCTTTCTTAGCCCGAAGAAACAGCGATTAGCAAGAGTTATTCTTCTTCTGATCTCGGCGCTGATGTCGTTGTCCGTGTTGATAGCGGAGCCAAGGTATACAAAGTACCTAGGTTAGGTTAGGTTAGGTTAGAGTGGCTGTCCAGATGTTGTTGACTCACTTAGACCTCAAGGGTCCGTTGTGATACAAAATACCTATTTACCTCGAAATTATATGCGTCTATCGTGACGTTTTGTCCAAGACGTCGGTGTTGGTTGTCCTTTCTAGATGACCGCATTTATTTGTTTTGCCCTCGTTGACCGCTAAACTCATTTTTTCAGGCCTCTATCTGTATACTCGCAAAAGCACTGTTGACATCACGCTGCGTTCCCCCAATGATATCAATGTCATCACTCATCAGCGTACGTGAGTAGTTGCACGGACTTCTGGAAGATAGTGCCTCTAGTGTTGATGTGGGAGTTCTGCACTATTCGTTCCAATATGATGTTAAAGAAGTCGCTTGACAGTGCATCACCTTGTCTAAGGCCTTTCTTGACATCGGTTATAGTTGACGTTAATAAATAAATCTTTCTAGCTGGTTGCCCTTCACATACCTTTTCCTTCAATTCAACGGTTTTTCTTTTCTTTGGATAATTCTTGAGCAAAATCGTTTCATGTATACGAGAAACACTCTCATTTCTCATATCATAGTTGAATAGGTATTGGCATCACTTTTAAAAATTTCAATTCCCATTCATTCCACTTGCTTTTCAAAATTACGAAACGTCAAAAATCACGCATAAAATTTTTCACAGTCAAAAAAAGAAAAGAGCCACACGTCTCGTTTTATCAAGTGTTCTTCAAGTGAAGTTATTTTATTGCAATTGCAAATAAAACAATAAATAACAAAAATATATTAAAAATTCAATCAAAAATCAATCATGGAAGACGATTGGGGTATGTAGAAAACAAAAAAACTTGCAAAATCTCCCCTGTAACAAGTGAGAACTTGAAAAGAAAAACCACCCAACAATGACCTCACATTCCAATCTGTGATCTCGTTGAAACTTTTCTGTCATCATCACACATTTTTGCCAATTTATTTAACAAAATAATAAAATTATGAATTTGAATTCGATTTTTCAGAGTCTATAGCCGACAAGGAAATTGTTGTACGGCCGAAAATACCAAATTTAAACAAATGGGAAGGCGAAGACGACGACGAGGATGTTAAGGTATGGTTTCTCAAGCCAAAGAAAAAATGTAATTATAGTTTTTTTTTTGTTCTTAATCTTCAAGGCGAAATAATGATTTTGCGATTTTTGTGCAAACCTATTTTAAAGGTTAAGCAAAATATAACTAAAATGATTAGTTGTATTCTCGGTTCTCGTAGATAAATTTGTAGTCAGGAGAAGGGGACAGAAAACTGCAACAATTCAATAAGAAAAGAGCTGCACTCGCGATATTTCCGTCCACGTGGTAGATTTGTTAATTTTTTGCATTTTTTGTTTGTTCAAACCTCTTGTCGTTCAGTTTCTTGCTGGGTGTATCTAGTAGTTTTCTTTTTTGTCTCTTTAATTTGGGTAAGTGGTTTGGTTATGAGTTCGGTTTTTTTTTATTTGAAAGTAAAAGTGAAAGTGCAGAATGCTGATAGACTAATCCCTATTCAAATAGTTGGCCGGAATCGGTGATTTGAATTCGTTATGTCGTCTGTTAGATAACAGAGTAGCTTAGCTGTAGAAGACAATACAAGTGTGGCAGTGAGTTCCAAAATCATGCGTGTCTGGCGTGGTAAAGGTAGGCACTAGGCAGGTAGTTAATTGGCGACTGACAACAAAATACAGATAGCGAGCGTTTGACAAAATTGCGGAAGCATCAAAATTGATCCATCCCCATCCTAGACTAAGATTCCAGGGAATCCTGTTTGAAGCCAATATTTGTTTCTTTCTAACAAAACTCTTAATTCGATTGACTGATTGTGCTGGTTTAGCATCTTCATCATTGATAATAATCTCTGTGTGGCTAACCGAGATAATACCATAGAGATAGTATAATAGAGCACGGAAGCTAGCCTAAAACGTGTTACCTCAAATTTTGAGAAAGAATATATTAGGGAGTCCCTTTCTCTTTTGATTTTGACGTTTCTTTTACCACCTTAAAGCCAATCAGCGACAAGCTCAAAGGGAGAAGGGACCCCTTTGACGAGGTCAACTCCACTTGTACGAAGTGCTACCGCTCCCGTGCTCTATTATATTATCTCTATAGGTAATACACCCACCTTTGTCACGAAAAACCGGTAAGAGGTACTAGATATTACCCTTTCAAATAATCACTGGAGAGTTTTAGAAGAACCTTCCATTTCTGACCATCGTCTCATAGAATAAAAAATCCCTAACGGTGAAAGACAGCACAATCCCTTTAGAAATAATAGGCGTACAGACTGGCTTATCTTAAATAGGGAAATTAGCAATATTATTAAGCAAATAAACACCAACGCTATTCTAGGACCAAACAGCTTAGATAAGGTAACAAGGGATCTCACTGAGACTATGCGTAAGGCTTTTGAAATCAGTTGCCCAATCGTAACAAAAAACCCTCCTGGTGGACCAACAGTACTAACCAACATTAGAAAAGAAACAAATAGCTTTTCAATGCTGCTGCTCGAAAATGACTGGGACTATTAAAAGACCAGTCAAAGAAAATTTAAAATAGAAACCCAATGAGCTAAACGGAGCTCGTGGAAAAATTTCTGTAGCAATATTGAGTGCACCAACGAGTCAGCTAGGCTCAGAAAAATCCTTACGAAAACCAGCACTTATGTAGGTTCTCTAAGAAAACGACAACGGCTGGACTGAATCAGGTCGCGAAAGTCTAGAACTCCTGGTTGAAACACACTTCCCAGGAAGCAAACCTAGCCTTGAACGCGAATCAGATAATCTTTATTTTTCGAGTACGAAATCCCTACAGATTTTATAACGGAAGAAAAGTTAAACTGGGCTATTAACTCTTTTCCCCCATTATAAATCTCCAGGCCTAGACGGCATTTTCCCTCCGATGCTGCAAAAGAGCAGTGAATTTATCACTCCCTACCTGATAAACAGCATTAAATGGGGATATGTTCCTAAGACATGGCGTGAGGTAAAACTCGTCTTTATACCAAAAGCCGGCAAACCTAGCCACACGGAACCCAAAGACTTCAGACCTATTAGTCTTACGTCTTTTATACTTCTTGAAAGACTTATTGATATGTATAGCCGCAGTAATTTAAAACCGGAGACCATGTCATCCTTTCAAAATGCCTGCACACAGGGTAGAAGTGTAAGTGAAGAGCCTTCAATAACGTCCACAAGAGTGCAATAGAGAGAGTACTTAATCATCTAAATATAGAAGAAGTAGTTACCAAATAGATCATGTGTATGCTGAAAAACAGACAGATACATAGCGAGCTTGGTAACGCAGGTTTCTACTCGGAAAGACTTAATCTTGCCAATTCATTCAGGCTCCCCGACCATAGCAGCAGTGGCAGCATGGCAGTGAAAAACGCTAATTAACATAATCCATGATGGCGATATTACGCGCGGACATCACTTTTTCATTGATAGCCAAGCAGCAATAAAAGCGATCTCTGCCACTCAATGCAAGTCGAAGCTTGTTTCTTGCTGTCGCGTAGAGCTAAAGATTCTTGGTACACAGCATAACGTAAGACACTGCTGGGTTCCTGGTCACAGTGGTGTGGCAGGTAACGAAAAAGCGGATGAGCTTGCAGGGAAGGCTCATCACTTGGCCCCTCTTTCATTGACCATCATATAGGAATCCCAATATGTGAACTGAAACAAAAGGTCGGTAACATTGTTCTTCAAAAATCAAACTATAGATGGAACCTCCTATAAACCTGTGTTAGTACCAGGAAACGTTGGCCTAGATACGATAAGAAAAGATCCGATACGATTTTAATTCTTAATAAACACTCTTAACGGCACACAACCTACTTGGCCGCCATAAAAAGAAAAAAGGGCTTAGGTTGGGTTAGGTTAGGTGATAAGGCGTGAAACTGTTGCATACACGCGGGCCTACTGGCCCATTGTGGTCCCCTATAAAAATAAAAGTTAACATCGATGCTCTTCAAAATTGCCGGCTAACATCGTTAACGAACCAGCCTGTGCTATCTATAAATTTCCTCATGTTTGCCATTGAGACCTGTGCTAGATCATCCAGTTCCCCAACAAACTTGTTCCCGAAATGACGGAGTCGGTTAGTTTGGACGTTCGGACAATCACAGAGCAGGTGTTTAATGGTTTCTATTTCCTCTTCATCCTGACAGCTCCTACAGAAATCGGGTGCAAATGCCCCTATCTTGTTGGCCATTGTGCTAATGGCGCAATGACCCGTTAGTACACCTATCAGGATTTTAATGTTCTTTTTACTCAGTGATAGAATATACCGAGTGTCCTTTTCATTAGCATAAACTTCTAGAGATTACACAATCGTCCATGAATTTCCAGGAGTTATTGATTTTCTCTTTTGATTTAAGGTCTATCTACCTCTTGAGTACCCAAATCGAGACGAGTGGTCCCCTATCTGAATGGTCGCTACTACTTGTATCTGCTTCTGACCCTTTCCTGGCTAGTTCATCTACTATTTCGTTCCCTTCTATATTACTATGTCCAGGAACCCAGCAGAGCTTAACCTGGTTAGTGTGGCAGATTCTATTTAATTCCTTCCTGCAGTTTAAAACTGCGTTTGATCTTATGGTCTCACTGGCTAAGGCTTTGATAGCAGCCTGGCTGTCCACGAAAAAAGTAATCTCCGAGGAGATTACCTTTTCATGATGTGTCAATTCAGCTGCTTTTTCAATGGCATAGATCTCGGCCTGAAAGACACTACAGTCAGCTGGGAGTTTATACGACTCTCTGATGTTGAGAGATTGGCAAAACACTCCAGCACCTGTTTCTGATTCCATTTTTGAACCGTCAGTTTAGAAAGGGATACCCTGTTTACTTATAAATGAATTAGGATCCCAACCCTGTCTTTGTGGTATGAAAATAGAAAATTTCCTATCAAAATCTAGTAAAGGGGGAATGTAATCGGTGGTCTCCATCAGTCCTGGAATCGTTTCATATCTTTGTAAGATTGACCAGTGTCCATAAGTGCTGTGCTTCCAAAAACTCATTGCTTTTAAGCGAATTGCAGTTTTGGCTGCCATTTCTAACCCAGCTTGTGGTATGGATCTCTGAGCCCCTGTTATTCCTATACAGGCTAGTCTCTGTACCTTATTCAGATTCTTGCGATAGCTTGATTTTTCCATCGCTTTTCACCATATAATAGAGCCATAGGTAAGAATAGGTCTGACAATCGCTGTGTACATCCATTGGATGACTTGCGTCGCATACCCCAACGTACACCGAAGGTCTTTTTGCATGTGTAGAATGCACATAGTGCTTTTTTCATTCTTTCCTCAGTATTACACTTCCATGTAAACTTGGAGTCAAGGATTACTCCTAGAAATTTAGCTTCCTTAGAAAGTTCAATTCAAAACCATTAATTTGTTTTCCTTTTATTTTGTTTTCCGAAAAAAACAGGACAGCTGGGAGGATGAAGAGAAAAAAGACGAAGAAAAAGAAAAACCAAAACCGACTCCAACCAAAAAAGCTCTCAACAAGGCCCAACTAGCAAAACTATCCGAAAAAGAGGTAAACAAAACTTTCACTACACAACCATCGATGTTCCTAACCAATCACCTATCTTAAAATTTAGCGTTTGAAACGTGAAGAAGAAGAACGATTAGAAGAGGAACGTCTATCAAAACTATCACCCGAAGAGAAATTAGCCGAAAAACTACGATTACAACAAATCGAAAAAGATAACGACCTTAAAAGTGCATTAGAAACATTGGGCGTAGCAACTAGTTTAGATTCATTCAATCCGGAAAGCAAAGAGGAATTCAAAGAATTTGCCGATGCAATTAGCACGCGTGTTTCTTTGTACAGATCTTCAACAGAATTCCCAACTTTCGTAGAAGATTTAGTTCGCAGCATATGTGCTAATTGTAAGTTTGAACAAGTTCGACCCTGAAGGCTTAGTAATTTAATTTGTTTAAATGTTTGTTTGATAGTAACTGCAGCTGAATTGAAAAAAATTAAAATCACAGTAGAGAGTCTGCATACGGAAAAACAGAAAATGGAAAAACAAAATACGAAAAAGCCGGTTGGCAAAGGCAAGGGCAAGATAACCCTTAAGATGGATCAAAATATTGTAAGTCCTTTGTGTTTCTTTGTTTTATCAAAGTCTAATTTTCTTTAGTTTTATTTATTAAAGTCTAAGTTTTATTTTAACATTGGTTCTTGCCGGTACAAAAGAAAGAATAACGCCCATGTTCTGCATTTCACTTATTTTGAATACACTTAGCGAAAGTGAATTTGGGTGTTCCACAATTCGTTATTGTGAATTGGATTTTCGAACATGAAAATGGATGTTCTGTATTTCGGTTTGTTCCATTTTTTGAACGCATTCAAATCACATTTTTTATTTCTGTGAATTGCCTGTCATCGTGGTTTTTTTATTATTTATTTATCGTTCAAAAAATCTTCCAGGTATGGTCCCAATGGAAATCCAATAGGTATACGCAAAAAACTCGCACACAACAAAAGGGAAGCTATAATAACAGGTGGAGGAGAAAATAATGTTTTTCCAATTTCTGCCATAGAAGATAGAATTGCAAAACTTATGTACGGGTATCTACAGTGTTATTGATGGCATCAAAGGGACTTCCACTTTTGGTACATCGTTTAGCGATTCAATTCCAAAATGGAACAACACACAAAAAAACACACTTTATTTGTTACACAAAAAACACACTTTATTTATCCGAACAATTTACCTACAGAGGTAAATCCAATATGTTTGATTTGTCTCTCAAAACTTGTCTTCTTATTTTTCTCATCAATTCTGTTTCATTGCCAATAAAATTGCATCCATCTTCAAAACAGCAAAAAAAATGTACTTCAGAAATAAAATAAGAATGGACGATCCTTCAGTTCTGACAGTTCGAAACAATTTCGAAGTTTTCGAAATCGATCGAATTGAAGAACATGCAATTTCATTTCACGTGAAATTGAAAAGTGATTTCAACTCACTTTCGATCGAAATTCGGAACATGGGCGTAAGACTAATTTATATTTCGAAAAAAAAAGAAAGAACTCTCTGTCGCAAACGTCAAACAGCATCGATGACGTTTTACTCTTCGAACATGAGTCGATGATGTTTGACGTTTCGAACATTGAGGGGTAGCTTACATTAGAACAAAAAAAATTATAATAGTTTAAACAACTTTTTGTCATGCTCTTGATTTTCTTACAGACCGAAGTAGTTGACTACAAATACGATTTCGATGATTATGATGATTTCATGTAATATTGCCGCAACATCCCTATCGTCGTCGTCGCGGTCGTCGCGTCGCATCGTCATCGTCTCTAGGTCAACAAATATATAAATACATTTATATAAATATTATTTCTTATTTTTTACCATCATTATTAGTTTTTGAATTTATTTTAATGATTTTTATTATGTTTTCTTTCTTCTCTTAAACAAAAGAAAAAAAAAAGCAATAAACTTTGTTGTTCGTTTTGTTTATTTTTCGAATATCCACTGTGTGTTCTTTTGTTGTTATTAGTTCTTCCGAAACGTTTTTACTGCGATTGTTAAATAATTTTACGGAAGAAAAACAAGAAAATTAGAAACTACAAAAGCGCAAAAAGAAAATACAAAAAAAAAAGAGAAAATTGTTATTAAATTTATTATTAATGAAGGAAAACCGTATTTGCAGTCATACATCTGTGTATTTTTATAGTTCCAAAACAGGTACGGATTGAACATATGAAAAACATAAACCATCAAGAAAATAGAAAAAAAAAACAAAATTATTATTTGTAATCTAACATTGAAGAAATGTAGAGAGAGAAAGAAAGAAAAGAGGAAACACTTATACATGGAAACAAATAAAAAAGTTTATGGACACTAACTCTGCAAGTGAAAGCATAGATGTGTTTTTTTTTAAATTTAAAATTTCCAGAAAAATTGGATAACAAGAAAACAGTGCAGTGAGAGGAACAACAATCAAGAGAGGATCCTTAGCAAAAAATTTGGCCAAATTTTCGACAGCTTGTCGTCAGATGTTCGAAGGGTAGACACAGTGCGTTCAAGAAAACACAAGCGTCCACAGCAACCCCTGTCTATCAACTCCTACTCTCCACCTCCCCCCGGTGAACATCGGGTGCCCAGTACCTCAACCGAAGATGGGGTTCCAACCCCAGTGGGAAGTTGTTGGCGGCAGCAAAGAGAGATAGAAGGGGAGGAGGTATGTGTCCACTAAGGCATTCCTCCTTTTCAACAGGCGGCAGCGGAAGAACTCTCAAGATGGAATCAATGGTGGCGTCTACAGTTCCAGTTAGGATGAACTACTAAGTGAACACCTTATAGGGCTAATACGACATATTCGCAGCCCAGGCCTATAAGGAGCTTCCTCGATAGTGACGTAGACTCCAGCGCTGATATGATTATATTGGGAATTAAAACTTTTATCCCGAATAGGGTCAAAAGCATCAAACCCAAGGAAAAATCATGGTTTGATTCAAGCTGTAAAGAGGTTATCAGGGAAAAAGAAGTAAAGTTCCGGTGTTTTAGAGCCAACCCAACTGAGGAAAACCGGAACAAGTTTAAACAAGCCAGGAAGGCCTGCAATGTCCATATTCGACGGACCCAATTTTTACATGACCAAAAATTAAGGCAAAAAATACTGCAATGTCCCAAAGGCAGTAAGAATTTTTGGTCATTTGTGAATAATATGAAGAATTCTTCTTTTTCCTCGATCCCTACGCTCGTTGACAATGACACTCCAGTTGTTAGCTCTCTCGCGAAAGCTAACCTTTTTGCTAGGCAGAGAGTGTTATGACTCCTCCAGCTCTTGAGCGCGTCAATGATTCCATGGGACAAATCTTCTTTCGCACTCCTGCTGTGGCGAGAGTCCTAAAAGATCTCAACATACATAAATCCGCTGATCCGGATGGTATCCCCGCTATTATTCTGAAGAGGTGTTCTTCCACGCTGGCAAAACCCTTGCTTTTTCATCTATTCTATTCTTCTGGGCTAGTTCCGAGCAGTTGGAAAACAGCATTTGTCCAGCCAATCCCAAAAAAAGGCGAATCTTCTTCTCCCTCCAATTATCGCCCGATTGCACTTACGTACCTTCTTTCTAAGGTCATGGAAACGCTGATAAACTATCAGTTCAAGAAATATCTTGAAGACCGAAAGCTTCTTAATGACCGGCAGTACGGTTTCCGCAGCAACAGGTCCACTGGTGATCTGATGGTTTATCTCACCGAACAGTGGAACAAATCTTTACATCGTTTTGGAGAAAGTAAGATTGTTGCACTTGATATTTCAAAGGCATTTGATAAAGTCTGGCATCTTGCTCTTTTATCGAAAACGCGTGTTCTCGGTATTGATGAATCCCTCCTTCGTTAGACTAGAAACTTTCTTTCGAACCATTCTATACAAGTTGTATTGGACGGATTCAAGTCTGAAACCAACAAAATAAATGCTGGTGTGCCCCAGGGCTCCGTTTTGTCTCCGACCCTCTTTCTTATTTTCATAAATGATCTCTTGTCTGTAACTTCTAATCAAATTCATTGTTTCGCTGACGATAGTACCCTTAGCTGTTCATATTCGTTCCCAGACTCACATCCCTCCTCTTCGGACGTGTTAAGCTCATTAAACTCTGACTTAAACAGCATTGTACAATGGGGAATTAAAAACCGTGTAGAGTTTAATGTTAATGAAAACTTAATGCTGCCTTGTATCGTTGAAGCGAGATATACCCCTTTTGCCACTATCCATGGGTGGCACTTGCATCAATGAGACCGAACATCTCGAGATTCTCGGTATGTGCATCACTCACCACCTTGGGTTTCTTAAGACGGTGCAAGAAATTTTTCTCCCCGTCTGAACTGGCTATTATCTATAAAACATATATCCGTCAAAAGCTTGAGTTCAATTCCCATCTCTGGGCTGGTGCTCCAGCTAATTACTTAAGCCTCTTGGATAGAATACAAAGAAGAGCTGTAAGAATGATTGATGATAGAGAGATCACTGACTCATTCACCCCTTTAGACCACCGTCGTAACGTTGCGTGTCTCTCCTTGTTCTACCGTTACTTTTATGGTAATTGCTCTAGTGAAATAGCCAGTTGCGTTCCTCCCCTCAAACAATTCGCCCGTAATACTCGCGCTTCTAGGAATGCCCATCAGTTTACCCTCGAGCCCAACTTCGGGCGTACGCTCAAGTATAGAGAATCTTTCATTAGCTGTACTACGCGAATGTGGAACTCCCTTCCACGCTCTGTCTTTCTCAATCATTGGAATTTTGAGGAATTCAAGACCAATTTACACCGACACTTATAGCGTTTTTTTTGGTCGTCCGGAACTGTTCCGAACAGTTCTGTACTCGTTCACTTGGCACAAGATGACAGTTCTTGTTCTGAATAGAACAGAAAAACGATTCCGAATTTGAAGTCAGAATCAAAAACAGAATCACGCATACATGCACACACTCGCATATACGTACTCGCTGCCATGTTTACAAATAAAGAAATTAAAAACAATGTCATGTCATCTGCAATTCTGCATATGAGGTTTCACAAATACACAACCATTCAACCCTTAGAAGCAAAAATATGTGTTTGCCTGTTCGTTTGGAATCCGGAATCGGACAGTTCTGTGTACAATTCCGGATTACCAAAAAAAAACGCTATTACTTTCTAACCTCTTTCTTAATTCATATTGCGCTCACTGTGTCTCTGGCATAAAAAGTGTATGAAAAGCCCCTTTTGTGTGTGCAAATTATAAAAAAAATAAAAAAGGGCTTCCCATATCGAAACACGCATTTTTTTGTATCAACTGAATAGACACAACTATTAAAATTGGAAATTAAATGTAACGGAATGAAATGAACAAGTTTTTCTTAAAATATTTTTTTTTATTGGTTATTTCTAGTAGTGGGTACTACCACCTTAAGTAATCCAGCGAAATTTTTCCCCACGCTTATTTAATGGCTGCAATAAGAGATTCTCTATTCGCAAGCTGACGGCCAGACTCATTAACTTTTCGTACCAACCATCCCCATTCATTTTCTATAAGGTTCAGGTGGAGCAAGTCATATTCGACTTGCTTCGTATTTCATTATTAACGAATTCGCGGCGGAGCGAAAATATTTCTTCCAATATTCCTGTGATTTCTTCCAATATTCCACTGATTTGGATCAACATTCAACACTCTTTCGCCTGTGAATCCACCAAAAAAAAAAAAACTGTCGGATTTCAACTCGCCAGTAAACTTTATGACATTTCAAATTCGCCTTCGAATTCGTTAATTGGTCGAATTCAAATCGAAGAAGGAAAAAACGAAAGCAATAATTGAAAACATTTCAACCTTGCTAGCAAAAATCAGACCTCTGGTCCTGTATCTCATTTTTGACAGGACGTTACGTGTGGATGGTGTGGATGGGGTGGTTGTCCTATTGGAAAATCCATGTAAAGGGTCCAAAAATGTCCGAAAATTAAGGAAACTTTCTTTCCAATATTCCTTTGTAGGTAATTGCAGTCCTTTTTAACGTTTGAAACTCAAGCTCAATAGTTACGTACAAGCTAACAGCTCCCCATATCATAACTCTATCTTCTCGACTATGATGCCGCGCTAAAAATCGTTCTTCTTTCCTCAAATCGTGAACGTAATAGTTAAAGCCATCAGGGCCATCAAAATTGAAACTCTTCTCTTTTTTCCAACTCACATTGAGTCTGGAAAATCTTTAACGAATATTTTTTCGTTGCTCGTTTAGTGGTGGTTTCTTTTGGAGTTGCAATCGTTTTAAATGATCTGCGCTGTTTGGTACGCTGCAGACTTTTGAAACACCGACAGTCTAACCAAATTTTTGTTTTATTTTTACGGCAGAAGCACATCTCAAAACTTCTCGTCGATCAACTTCGAATGTTGCCTTTTTTTACCACCACATTATGTTTTTCTCGTGTATGTTACGAATTGTTGGATTTGATTCGGTGATTCAGGAACGGACTTGGCATGCTTGCATAAGCGTGGCTAGGTGCGCC
This sequence comes from Sphaerophoria taeniata, assembly GCA_943590905.1. NCBI lineage: Eukaryota > Metazoa > Arthropoda > Insecta > Diptera > Syrphidae > Sphaerophoria > Sphaerophoria taeniata. Next base: position 44,992,459 of record OX016540.1, on the reverse strand, counting down.
GGTGGCGTGGTTTTTGTTCCCTTACCTCGTCTCTCATATCAAAAAAAAAAAATCAATTGTATGCCAGGATTTGTATTCTTCTCGCTTTTTGGATAACGGACAGACTACTGACCTCGACTTCGGTTTCGTGGGTGACAGGTAGATGGTCACCTCCAGTACATTTGATTTCCCCCCGTATATAAACGCCTTGACAGCTCGCGTACTCCAAATATTGGAACTGCCCCTTCTTTAAATGCTCAAGCGCTCTAGTGGTCGTGCTTAATCCATGTCATAGTCATCGAAATCTTCCACACTTATATCTTCTTTAAACTTTACAATTTTATTCAAAGTTCAACCTAGTCAACCCCTTTTCAAGTAACATTTCAGTAAACCTAAATGTTGTTAATTCACTCCTCAATTATCGCTCTAAGCGAGCTTATCTTTTTGCCGGTCCAGAAATTCCTGAATATTCGACCATTCGATAACTCTGTATAAGATGTATATTATGTGTCAACTACGTTTTGACTAAAAAAATGTATAGCTTTGGTTTTACTCTTCTCTACTAACACACTCATGGTGCTGATTTGAGCCAAGGCGAAGTTGAAGGAAGCAAATTCTTCCCTATTGATTTTTGTTACGTGTACGCCGTAGTGACTTTTCGTTATATACACCAAGACAACACCAAGACTCCGATCAATGTTGGTAGCTATATAGCACGCACGGTCAGTCTTTGTTCTTTTTACGAATCAATCTTAGTTCTTTCGACAGTATTAAAAGCTTCTGATCTAACCTTTTTGTTTTAAATTTTAATTAAACGGCTAAGTGCCACTAAGAACACTTCAACGTTTGATTTTGTGCACCAATCAACTAAAAACTCTCATAGTCAATGAAGATAATGAAAGTGAATGATCGTATGCTTATTCAATTGAAGCTAAAAAAAACTTAGTTTTTTCCATATGGAAAGCTTTGCAAGAGAGCGAGGAGAAAAATAGCAGCGGTACTTTTTAAATTTTTCTTTTTGGTTTGTTTTCTCAACATCATATAAGCGAACTGTTAGCATCATCAAATGATACATTAATGCTCAAAATTAAGAAAAATGGACAACTAACCTCAGAAAAATTGTGTGCTTATTCAGTTGAAGCGAAGTGTATCACTGCCACCCTATGTGTGTTGTTTTCATAAACGTCGGCAATTATTTATCTGCTTTGCTGTATGAACAGTCGCATCCTGCAGGATGTGTGTAGGCCTGCGTTAGTGCGGTAAATCGCCATATCTCACAAATTTCCCAGTGCAAAAACTGCATGCGAGGTCTGGTTACCGAGTTATGATCAAAAAACAATTTTTAATTTGTTTTTTGTCCATAGATCATAGCAAGAATATCTACTGATGCAAATATCTCTGGAACCAGAGGTTGGAATTGAGTTTGGTTTTCAAGAACAAGCTCAGAATGATGAGAACTATGTAATTTATGTTGAATTAAGCGAAATCGTTTTCTTCATGATCTTCGAAAAATATTATACCCCTGCCATACTTTTAAACAGATTTTTTTTTTTTCAAAAACCCATCGAATGATACATGAAAATATAGGTCTGGTCCGCTGGTTGTACTATATTCATTAAAATGGGTCGTTATATCTCTCAATTTTTGACTTTCTGTGAGAGAATTCATCAATACTCCTGCAAATGTTTGAGTTTACTTGAAGTTGCTTGAAAAAGTAAAAGAACGGATCTAATGTTATTCAAATTAATGTCTCAAAATGGTTGCTTTCTACGAAGGCAAAGCTTGTAAAAACGATTTAGTTAAAAAGCAGAAAACAATTTAGTTTTATTTTAACAATTTTTTTGTCTTTATTTTGTTCTCAAAGATCTTGAACATCACGCACATTTTTACTCTATAATAGTGGGACATTCTGACATAAATGTATATAAATTTCAGATAGTGTAGTCTGTAGTGGGATAAAGCTCTTATTCGTCAAAAACAATTTCAATTTATTATGGGCTTTTGTTTTCCAATTTCGACATCAGTGATGAATTCATTTCCGAATAGCTTAGGTTAATCCGATATATTTTAGTTTTGATGGCATTTTACAGATAATAGAAGTAGTTCTGGTGTTTGTTTGCTTTGTTTTTGGGGATTTTTTTTGTTTTTGTTTTATTTTTTGACTACTGCAGTTGATAGAAAATGTTTTCCATCAACAACATTTTTTTTTGGTGCTGGAATTAAAATACTCGTAGTGTCGAGTATCTTTAAAAATGAATCATGACTGCGGTTAACTGTGGCGTATACTTACTCATTTCTATTTCAATCTTTGTTCTACCGTTTCGTAGTTCATCATACATATCCGAGTTTCAAATAAGTAAAACAAAAAAGATTTGTGAGTTAAGAGTTCAAAATTTAATTTTCCATATGTAAAAGTCATAACATAAATTTATGCTCTGTTCTTGTTTGGGCGCAAATCAAAAGATTCCATTGTTCTTACATCTGGAATATCATTATCAATTTCATCCTCTTTGACATATTTTCTAGTAAATTATATCTCAGCTATCCGATTATGGACATTTGATTATTCTGTGGCTCAATTCACCATAATTTAACATTCCACTCAATTTGCTGCTCATCTTCAATGGCAAATTAATTGATCATTATAATCAAACCTGGAAATGAATTACATATGCCAAATAGGATTACCAAAACAATACAATTTTAATGAGCGAAGAGCTCCCCGTGTGTTCTGATTTGGCGCATAAGAAAGAGGATTACATTTATTGTAATATAAATTCTCATGCAAGATTCCTTGAACTCAATCATTGAATGTCAAACAAAAAACTAAACAACACTCCTTATTGATAAATATCGTGCTTAGTAGAGGTTAACTTCTAATGCAAAGTATCCTTCTAAACCCTTGAAAAAGTGAACAAAAAATCGAAGAAACTATTTCAAACTAACAAAGAAGTAGGTACAGTACAGGGAATAGGAAACAAAGAAGAGAGTTGTCTATTGAATTGAACAAAATCTATTCATTTTATATGTAGATACAAGGAAACTTTACTTATCCATTTATATTTAAGTGAACACATATTTTTGGTTTTGTCTGGAAGCCATTCAATGTTTCTATTGAAGTAAGACGTATGCAGATTGAGTTAACATGAATTGCAGGAAGAATTTATGTATTTGATTGAAATTCCTGTACTGTACACAAATGTACCTTAATGCTTTGTAATAAAGCTGTATTCACTGAAATGGAGATATAGGAAATAATAAAGATAGGTATTTTATGTCCTTTTTGAAATAAAGTTTCGCTTGCAGTTGCAGATAGAATACCTATACCTAAAAACCCTTTATTTGATGAACAGTTTGTTGTTGTCGAGGAAAATTTTGAGTAATATCGATTTGAACACTGAAATCATGGGAACATATTTGCGATTAATTAACATTTTAACCAATGTGTCGGCTGCCAGGTCTTCAAAAGACTTGAAACTCATTTCGATGAATATGGTTCGACCTTTCTTTTGATGTATCATTCGATTTGTTTTATAAGAATTTTTTTCTGTGCAAAATTTTGGCTAGAGGTTAGCCCATGATTTTTTTGGAAAATGCTTTGGCATCCCAGAAAAACTCGTCCGTTTGTGCAAGATGGCAATGGAAAACTCAAGCGTTCCTTCATGGTCGGAAAAAAACCTAACGGACGCATTTGATTTCAAAAAAAGTTTTAGGCGGTGCGTTGTCATGCGATTTCTTCAACATCATTCTTGAAAAGATTGTGCAAAACTCCAACGTCAACACCAGAGGCACAATCTTTCAAAAGTCAGTCCAGCTATTAGGATACGCAGACGACACTGACATAATTGGAAGAACACAGCGTGATATCAGTGGAGCGTTCGTGAGTCTTGAGGCCAGGAAGGTGGGTCTAGCGATTAACGAGAGCAAGGCCAAGTTAATGCTGCCAACAAGAAAGGACCACCAACATCGACGCCTTGGAGCAAGCGTCAACATAGACATATTAAACTTCGATGTAGTTAAGGATACGCTTTAAACTCAGCCAACAACAACAGCGCTGAAATCAAACGAAGGATCACTGTTGCCAATCGCTGCTTCTTTGGACTTAGGAGGCAATTGAGTAGTAAACTCCTCTCTCGAACAACTAAAGTGTCACTGTATGAACCTCTCATCATCCCGGTCCTAATGTAAGGATGAAAACGCTTTGGGGTGCTTCGCGAGAAAAATTCTTCGAGTGATTTTTGTTCCAGTTTGCATAAATGGAGAACGGAAACGAAGATTCAATCAAGAACTCTACGAGCTGAGCTGTTCTGCAACACTGACCTAGCCAGAAGAGTTAAGGTCCAACGTCTTAGATAGCTGGGTCACGTAGAGCGAATGGAAAACAATGCTCTGGCCCGTAGAGTCTTCGAGTCCAACCCGGAAGGACGTCGCAGAACAGGAAGAACGCGACTCAGGTGTAGCACACAGGTGGTAGAGGACCTGAACCAACTTGGCGTGCGAAACTGGAGACAGCTAGCTAGGGAACGAGTTGGCTGGAGACGCCTGTTGGATGAGGCCCTGGTCCGACCTGGACTGTAGCGCCACCATAAGTAAGTTAATTCAACACATTTCATAGTTCTTCCGAGCTTGTTCCTGGATGCCAAAATCGATTCCGATCTCTAATTGCCGAGATATTTGCATCAGAAGATAGTCGTTCGCAATAACCTAAGGACTAAAACCAAGAAAAATTGTTTTTTTTTTTCAAGAAAATTGTGTGTGTAATATCGATTTGAAATTGCGCGAAAATTTAACATTTTTGCAAATATATCGGCTACCAGGCCTTCTAGAAACCCATTTCAGTGAATAGATTTCGAGCAGACCTTTTTTTGATGTATCATTCGATGGGTTTTGGAAATTTGTTTCTGCCCAGAATGCGAAATTCGTGAAAAAATCGAGTTCGCTTAATTCATAGCATTAGAAGATATTCTTTCTATGGGAATAACAATAAGCTAATAACTAAAATAAAAAAAAGGTTACGCCGAGACCACCAGAACATTGAGGGGTCAGGCTCAGCAACACAAACTAAGGTTTCTACAATAAAAAAAACTTTGCCTGAAAATAGGTTTATTCGAAAGAGTGAAAGTGTCATACCTCATTTCCTTACGTGACAATTTTGATAAAGTGACTCTTATGCTCAAAACAGATGTGTAGAATTTCTGCACGCAGCGCTGCATGCAGCGCTTCAAGCAAAACACATGTGCAGAAACTCTGCCAAGTTTTGTCAAAACAAAAACGACATCTGCCAAAATTTTATTATGTACATATTTTGGCTGTCTTGACTCTTGAATATGAATTGTATATTTAAACTTTTAAGAAATTCTGGAGCACCGTTTGAACTTTAAGGTGTTTGAAAATGTCGAAAGCGAAGATTCATCATTGGAATTCCTTAATGTCGTCCTAAAAGAACACTCAAAATTATGTATTGAAGTATGGCATCGGATCGAAGATAGAGTAAACATAATTAATTTTGAAAAAGTGTACATTCATTTATTTGCTTTAATATAAATATGTACATAATTATGTCAAACTCAATTGGATACATTAATAAATAATAATTCAGTGAGAATCGATCTTGTTGGCCAAATCAGAATCTTCCACATTGCTATTCTTAATTTTCTCCTCGACTTCTTCAGAAATCGTTTTTTGCTTGACGAAATTTATTTTCTTTTTCATTTACATGGTTCCTTGGCTTCCCGACTTTCAGACAAGACAGGTTATTCCAGCTTGATAACATCTCCAAAAGCAATATATTCCTTTGTTGTTAAATTCGATGGGTTCATAACATTATTGGGACAGATTCATCATTTCGGAATTCTAACATTCAATTGATGTGGAAAATTATATCTTTTTTATGGGTTTTCCTATTAAACATCTAGAGGCTCGCCTTCTGTCTCCACAATTGAATCGGAGTCCTCTTGTCCGAGTGACAAGGCTTCTTCAATTAGTTCTTCTAAGTTCTAGGTAGGTAGGTAGGTAGAAATGGCTGTCCTGCTTCGCGCAGGACACAATTAGCGCTGAGTGCGCCGTTTTGATACCATACCTCGTGAGATTCTGAAAGGATTTGAAAATGGGCTATGGATGGTGCACGTTCCGCACATGCAGTCCTATGTAAAATATAAAATGTAATTTTATTCTCCTACCCTACGGCCTATTATCTCATAGTACCATTTAGTGAGGGAGAAATAAGGGGGAGGGGGTTAACGGTTAAAGCCACTTAGTGCTATTTAGGTATGAGATCAAATCTTTGATCTTGAATTCTGAGAGTTCCTCAATACCGTTGAAGAATTCCTTACCCAAGTGGAGTGCTCTTTTCCTGGCCAGGGCCGGACAATGGCAAAGAAAGTGTGGGACTGCTTCTTTTTCATCCCGGTTCTCGCAGCTGCGGCAGAAAGGGTTATGTGGTATACCCAATTTTGCCGCATGCTCCCCTACAGGCCAATGCCCTGTGCAGGTAGCGACAATCCTTGCTATGTCATGCCTTGGTTTGGAAATTAAATTGATTGATTTTGGTTTGTTATAGGCGGGCCAGATTTTCCTGGATATAACGCAACTCGTTAAACTACTCCACCTATGATTTGCTTCTGATGTGTATTTGGTCAGGATATTGCCCTTCACAACTCCAAAAGGAGCATATACTCTCACTGCCAGAGAGTTGTGTAGGGCTGATCCTTGCCTAGCTAGCTCATCTGCCTTCTCATTTCCCTCATAGCCCCTATGGCCCGGTATCCAGATAAGAGTGACGCTCATATCCAGTTCCTTTAAGGCCTCTTTACATTGCTGGACCAGTTTGGAGGATGATAAAGCTGAATCAATGGCTTTAATAGCTGCCTGACTGTCTGTTAGTATAGCTACATTTTGGTTCTGACGGATATTTTTAAGGGCTATATAAGCTTCCCTTATCGCCAACAGTTCTGCCTGGAACACGCTGGCGAAATCGGGAAGTCTATAGGTTTTTGAAATCTCAAGAGATTCACAGAAGACACCTGCACCAACACCGCATTCCATCTTCGAACCATCCGTGAAGATAGTTGTGTCGAAGTCTTTCGTCACATCACCTTCCTCCCAGCCGATTCTTGACGGGAGCAAGACTCTAAACTTCTTTGAGGTGTCTAGGGTAGGGATGCAGTAATCGGTGGTTATGGATAGGATGTCTGATGGTATAAGGCTTGTTTGGTTGCAGTGCCCATAGGATCTAGATTTCCAGCAGCCTATTTCTTTGAGTCTCAAGATACTGCAGGACACCTGATATTTAATAAAGAGGTCAATCGGAAGGAGGTCCAGGATGACGTTAAGTGCATCTGTTGGGCAGGACCTGATTGCCCCTGATATCCCTACGCAAGCATTTCTCTGCACCTTTGTAAGCTTGTTTACTATGTAGGCTTTGCTGAGAGCGGGCCACCACACAATGGAACCATAGACCAGTATCGGTCTTACAACCGCTGTGTATGTCCATTTTATCATTTTTGACTGGAGGCCCCACTTTTTGCCGAATGTTTTATTGCAGGTGTAGAATGCGACACACGACTTTCTTACCCGCTCTTCGATGTTAAGCTTCCAGTTTAATTTGGTGTCTAGTATCACGCCCAGATATTTTGCACTGGAAGACAATGATAGTGCTTGTCCGTTTAACCGAGGTAGAGTGAAGGGTGGTACCTTGGTTTTGGTGGTGAAAAGCATCAACTCGGTTTTGTTGCTGTTAACACCTAGTCCGCAGCTCGCAGCCCAGGTGCTTACTTTCTTCAAAGCCATATTAGTGATTTCACTGATCACGCTTGGAAATTTTCCTGAAACTAGAATGACCAAATCATCGGCGTACGCAACCGCTTTCACTCCACTACTCTTGAATTTCACCAGAATGCTGTTCATGACCAAAAGCCATAAGAGAGGAGACAATACACCTCCTTGAGGTGTTCCTCTGCTGGCATATTTAGTACACGTTGAATATCCTAACTTTGATTGAATCCTCCTATTGCTTAGCATGGATATTATCCACCTTCTAATGTAGTTCTCAACATCGAAGTCTGCAAGTGATTCAGCGATGGATTCAGTTAGAACATTGTTGAAAGCTCCTTCTACGTCTAAGAAGGTGGCTAGGGTATATTCCTTGAAATGAATCGTGTTTTCTATCGTTCTCACTACCTCGTGAAGGGCAGTCTCTGTAGATCTGCCCCTCATGTAGGCATGTTGCGAGTTAGATAGGGGACAACTACTCAGAATGCTCCTTATGTGGGATTCTACGATTCTCTCCAGGGTTTTAAGAAGAAAGGAAGTAAGGCTTATAGGTCTGTAATCTTTGGCAGATTCATGCCCTCTTTTACCAATTTTTGGTAAGAAAACCACTCTTACCTGCCTCCAAGACTTGGGGACATGGTTTAGTAAGAGGCAACCTTTAAAGATACTCTCGAGCCGTGGTACTACTAATTCAAGCTGATTTTGCAGCATTATAGGTAGTATTCCATCAGGGCCTGGAGATTTGTATGGCGAGAAGGTCTTAATAGCCCAGACTATATTTTCTCTAGTTATAAGGGCGTTTACCTGCTCTATGGGGGTTGGCATGTTGAAAGTCAGGTTGGATTCGGTTGGTTCTTCTGCACAACCTGGGAAGTGTACGTTCATTAGTAGCTCTAATGTCTCCATTGGAGATGCTGTCCAGCTTCCATCTGGTTTTTTAAGAAATGAGGGGTTCGAATGTTCTTTCGATAGAACCCTACTAAGCCTGGCCGAATCTTTGATGTTTTCGATGGACTGACAGTACTCTTGCCATCCTTGCTTTTTGGCTTGAGCTATAGAACGCTTGTATATTCTCAAGCAGTCCTTATAAGGCTGATAAAATTTATGCCTATAGCAGATATTAAAAATGGTTCTTGTTATTTTCCTCAGATTAGATAAGTCGTCATTCCACCAAGGTGGAAAGGTTTTCTTACTGTATCTTATCGGACAAGAGACCTTGAATGCGGTGTTCATAGAGTCCTCGAAGTTTGAAATCTCTAACTCAAGATCTGTTACCGAGTCGTAACTCGCGTTCGGTATACTGCGCAACTTTGAGCCAAAGATCTGACTAAATTTCTTCCAGTCAATTCTTCTTGGATTTCTAAAGGGGGAAGGAGATTTTATTTCAAATTTAAGATCAAATAGAATCCGTCTATGATCAGAAAAGGAGTTAAGAAGAGATACTCTCCAATTTTCGATGGAGAGGTTGCCATAAATATTGACAAATGTAACGTCTAACACATCTTCCCACCCTTCTGAGTTGTCCGTACTCGGAAAAACAAAAGTGGGAGTATTGCCCCTGTTACATATAGTCAAGTTATTTTCGATTATATAATTAAAAAGAGACTCAAATCGCTCATTAATTTCACTGCTGCTCCAGATTGAGTGCCTCGCGTTCGCATCACTCCCTACAAGCAGACTTGTTTGTCTGGCTTTTGCCTCTGCCACAAGAGTACGCACCTCCTCAGGCGGTGACTCTGTGTCATGCGCCATGTATGAGGATGCAAGAATCAAGCCCTCCGCTTGTTTCCCCTCTAACCTAACAACTGTTAAGTCAGAAGTGCTAAAGTTTGGACACAGAAAAGCTTTTAAGTGTTTTTTAGCTAAAATACAAGTTCTAGGCTTACCTTGATTCTGATTGTCGGGCTTGTAGAATAAATCGTATTGGCTGTCATTAAGGCCTCTAATCGCGAGGCCATTAACCCATGGCTCTTGTACAAGGGCGACATCTATATCTTCCTCACTCAGGAAGATCCTCAGGTTATCCGAGGCACATTTAGAGTGCTTCAGATTAGCCTGGATGGCGCGTAGCTTGTCGTTTTTAATTGGCAGGTGGAACTGCAGGGCCAGGATCCAGCGCCTCGCCGGGGGCTCCAACCTGCATGGTGACATCGTCTACCTCGACAATATCATCACCCAGGGTGGGGCCAACTTCCTGACTCTGCAGAATCTTAATAGAGACACTTTTGATGCCGAACCTCAGCTTGTACTGTGCCTCTTCTAGGGCTTTGCGACTAGCCTCGCAGATCCTCAGAAGATAGACCGCGCTATTCTTGCGCGGTTCCTCTGTCTTGATGACTACCCAGTCATTCATAGGAATCCGCGGGTTCAGCCGTTGAAGGCTCCTAATCAGCTCCGCTCCAGTTGGCTTAATGCTCATCAGTGGCAACAAGATGCGAGCCAATGGTTTTCTAGGAACCTCCCTGGCGGGAATGAGCTTGAGCTTCAAGCCCTTCCAGTCGTTGCTAATCTTAGCAACTCCTTTGCCAAGGAAATCCCTTGAAAAGTCGTCTGCGCACCTTATCACTTTGTAACCCCTGAGCATTTCGCCGGAGTCAAAGCTGGGATAGGGACCTTCTTTTGCCGAGATTGTATACTGGAAGACCAATTCCGAGAGCTTAGCCTCGATTGAGTTCCACGCTGACATCAGAGCTCTGTTGTCTGTGGAGAGCTCATCTACAATCGCCACCTGGAGGTTGTCTCTGACGACCTCACTCAAGGCGCGCGGTTGCGCTGTCGCCCTCGGAATCTCTTTTCTGACACTGCCACCAAGTTTGGTTCTCTTTTGAGGTGGCTTCTCCTCCTCCAGAGACCTGTTCCTCTTGGTGGACTTTTCTTTTTTGCTGGGTGGCGCACTCTTCTCCCGACTGTTGAATTCTTCAACAACTTTTTGGTATTTAATTTTGTCGGCAGCATCACGCTCATGTACCTTTCCGGCTTTTTCGTTTTCGGCAATCTTGCCAAGAATGAAAGTAGCCTTCCTGTACTTGATCTTGAGCTGATCCGCAGGAGAGTGCTTGTTGGGCTTGGTAGCGTTGCTCTGGCGAGCCTTGCTACTTGAAGTTACGGGCGTTTTTTGAGAGGGATGCTGAAGCACAGGGGTACTAGTACCTCCCGTGTTACCTCTAAGTGTAGCCTGCTCTGAGGTGCTAGCGTCTCTAGCTTCCCCTGAGCTACCTACAATAGTATCCTGACTGGAAGCCAGGAGTTCATCCTCGGACTCGATGGATGAGATTTTAACACATAAATTGGACGAAGACATGATTGTGAAATTCGATTTGATTCCCACGAGTAAAACGGAAAAGAAGGTCACCCTCGGCAGAGCCGCATACCGAGGGAAGGTATAAACAACAAAAACCGTTACCCACCACAGGCCTCCGGCTGAGCTCGTTCATGGTTGATTTATCCCTCAACCTTTAATTCTTGGGCACGAATTTACTAGCTCACACCACCACTGAAACTAGGAACCTTGGATCTATGGTGAGAGAGGATTTCTGTGAGTTGTGCTATAAAAGAAGTCAGAACCACACAGCGATCCAATCTAACCTTAGCTATCACCGTCTGACACCTACAGACCAAAACTGTGGTGACATTGTCCGCCCGGCACCCACTAGGAGGGTTCGATCAAGGATTTTTGCCGAACCTGATGCTTTCTGATTTTAAAACTTAAATAGATGCAATTTTGAATTTCACATTAAACAAAACTTAAATTGAAATAAATAATTAAATATCAAAATTACTGTCAACAGAGTCAACAATTTGTCAATATAAGTAGTGCCAGATAGCAATTATTTGTAAATTTTTGTTTTCCAATTTTGGCTGCAATGAAACTAGGCAGAAAATTTAGAAATAGAGACATCACGCAGCGCTGTTCTGCATGCAGAATTTGCTCCCATAAGAGCCTGTGTATTTTTAATTTTGCTGCGCAGCAATTCTGCACATCTGTTTTGCCCTTTACACCCTTTTCCTAATGCTAGATCTCTGACTTGGCACATAACGGGTAATGAAAAGAGCCTTTGAGTGCGTTCTTATTAATAAATTATAAGCCGCGTAAACGGACTTTGTTCCAAAAACCATAACTTTGGACATACTGAAAAACGGACCAATCCACAAAACCACTAAAGTTCGACAAATTTATAATAGAACTAATTTGCAATTTAAACGCGTCATTAAGTTTAATGCAAAACCACACGACATTAAAGTACTTATTCCAATTCATCGATTACCCTCACTCTACGCTCTTTCTCGTTTAGGTTTCCCATTTCCCACAGTTTCGTGTATTGGCATTCAAAAAGACCACCAACATTCAACAATTAGTTTTTATTTGTGAAGTAAAGAAAACAAAACTTAATTTTTAGGGTTATTGTTGAAGAAGACATAAGACATAACATAATAATTTTCCAAACTGTTTTTCCTGACAAACTAAAACTATAAGCTGAAAGGACAGCAGGTGTTTGTGTTCAGTCTAGTCCAGAACATTCAAATTCAAGAGGATTCGGGGAGACAATATAAAGCTAGACATACCTACATTTTGTAAAATGAACCCTTTCAGAGTAATGACGTTTAATGTTCATATTCCAACAGTGGGTATCAATCTGTCGGGATTGTGTTGTTATGAAAATAGAGAAGATCAAAGGAAAATTTTACCTCAACCTAAATACTAAGTTTAGTTCCGGCAAAGTTTATAAAAGCACTCACTCGTGCTCAAGTTTAAAAGAATTGAGGATTTTGCATGGTAAAAGTTGTTGGTGCCAAGCCTGAAAATCTGCCAAAGTCGACAGTTTTGGTTGTCTTTTTTTGGTGACAACCAAAGACTTATAATCTTTTAGTTGGTGCCATTAAGAGTGTCTTACTTTCTTCAAATTTTTTTTCCTTTACAAGTAGATCCATTGTGAAGTTTGCTATATATTGACAGTCCATGTTAACTTTCTAAAAAATCAGATAAGATAGATGGGAAACGAAGCTGTCACAAATAATTTCGCCTATAACCATGAATGAATTAGAATTCAAGTTTCTTAGTTTCAGTCCAACGCTTAATACAATTTTGCACATAGGAAATCAATCGGAAACAAATGTGGTCTTGTAATTGCAAGAAAACTTTTCAAATTACATTTCTACATCTTCCATTCCATAGGCAAACCTATCCTTACAATTTTCCATCACTAAATGTGCTTCAAATGATCTGAATGCTCATGAATCTATGTCAACCCATTGCTAATGTGTTCTGTCAAGAAGTTTCCACAAGTTGTTGTTTGCTTCCCATTTTATCCGCCACACAATGTGTTTTGCTGTCTGTATCTGCGTTCAGATGAGTGCACGGAACAACAAAGTGACACAAAACAAGTTTCTTGAACTGCATCCACCCCAACTCAGCCCACGTACGTTGTACGTTGTACATACATCTGACACCATTCTTTGACCAAAATCCAGCCATTTTGGTTTTGGATGTAGACAGAAACATGTGAAAATGTAATTTAATTGGACGGGAATGAAATTAGACTCAAGTGAGATAGTAGCAAAAGACTCAGAACGAAATTTCAGAAGAAAAGAAATTGAGATTTCAGAACTGGAAATGTCATGATGTCCTTGCATCAAAGTATGAGAAAGAGTAATCCTTCGATGACCCCTTACGATAGCAATACTTTTGTCAGTACCCAACACGTCGATTAGCAAACATTAACAATCAAAGAGTGTCTGCTGGAAAGGACAGTAGGATAAATGATATTGTGAGAAAAGAAAACATCATTCCATGTAAATTAGATAACTTTCTTCCCAGAAATTAAGCCAATATCTTCCAAAAACATGAACTTCTTATCAATATAATTTGTGTAACTAAACAATCTGTTATTTTGTCCCTTCTTCCAAGAAATCATATAATTTAAATTTGATGGGAGGAGTTCCGGTTTTCGGAACAAGTTCACATATGTGCAAATTAACTTACAAAATCTGTACAACACAATTACCATATCTAAGGCTCTCAAGTCATAATTGCTCATTCAATCCAATGCACTTGAGTGCTCATTTGAAATTTTAGGAAGTAAATTCCTTATCATAAGGCTGGCTTCCGAAAGAAGAAAACACAACTAACAGAACACAGTTAGTCAATTTTTTTAGTTTTTTTTTCAGTTTTAGTCCAAACCAAAGAACAAAGACTCTTTAATTTTTCAACCGAACTAATTGGGAAGTCAGACTTCTAAACACCAACTAATCCCGCAAACAGAACAGAGTCGGTTTAATAGTGTGGCAAAGACGCACAGCTGGAACATTGTTATTCTCGATTTAAGCGTTATCTTACAATTAAATTGGATTTTATTTTATAGCTTGGTTTATTTTATGTTTGTATTGTTAATTCCTTTCCAACATTGATGATTTTTTTTTATGTCCTCGTGTGATCCGGGAATGCTCCGATTAAGCGAACGAACTTTGAGGAATCAATTAGATATTGAAAGCAATAAATCAAACAGAACATTGATTAATGACCATAATGACCTATTAAAATTTGTGTTTCGAACTTTTCTGTTTTATTGAGGAAACATAGACTAATTCCATTCAAACGGGTCGTTGCTTTCGCAAAAAGTACGTTTTTGCATTTTATACTAAAAGTGAAAATGAATGAAAAAAAAACAACAAAAAACTATTACGGAAATAGAAATTTATGGATAAGGAATATTGTGATGCAGAGTTTTTCTCCCCTAGCTCGGCACACAATTTGTCTGTGCATAAAATTCACACCACGTCACTATCCGAAAAAGCATAAGACAGCCTACACTCTGCTATGAAATGGATAGTCAGCTTGGTGTGAGAGTGAAGGATTCAACACAGTAAAGTAGAAAGAAAACTGGGTCCATATTGTGTATTACAGAAAAAACGAAACACATCAGAGAAAAAAAAGTCACGTCACGACATAGAGCGGTTTTGAGAAACGAAAAGCAGTCCAGAGCATTTTGGACTTGGCCTTAATTTCGATCGTCGGCAATTAATTTTTTGCAGTGACATCAAAGGCAAACTCTAAACGAAATTCAGCAAAACGATAGTAAAAAGCACTCGTTAATTCATTACGAGTAACTAATGTTTGATAGCGATACTCTTTTTACACGATCGCAATTTAACGAATACAAATTTTTACAAACGATAATCGTTTTACGCAATAAAGGCCCTGTGCCTGTGGTGTAAAAATCCTTTTAGTGCCTTACCTTTTAACGTGAGAATGTAAATGTACTCGTTTTCAATTTCAAAGTTATGAGGAGATCGAAATCTGGTACCTGTTTCGTCTTTTCTTACAGCCCTGAATCAGGTCAAAAACCTTTTCAAAAACAGGAATTTTATGAGACACCAATTGCTGAGAATCATGGAGAACGAAGCAAAATAATTCTTCGTTCAAATAATTGTATATAAGCAATTGCTTTTTTGTGAAAAATCAATCAATTCCAGATTGTTCATGCTAAAGAGGGGACACGTCTATTGTTTTTTATGTTCATTTGTTTGAAAACTGAATTTAGGGATCAAAAATTGAATAAAAAAGAACAGGTATGTATTTTGAAACTCCAAAGGTAGAGGCATAGTTTAAACGTCAAAAATCCAAATGAACTTATGTCAGTTTTGACGGCTTAACAACATTCTAGTAAAATGCCAAAGACTTTTTCCAAACATGTGCTTCCATCTTCAACATCCGGCCATTCTAGAATATGGCGCCAGAAGGTGGCATTTGGACAGACTTGGAATATTCTCATTTATTCATCTTGTTCTTTTATAACTATTTAAAAATAAAGAAAACTTAATTAAAAATAAAAAAGAAAAAAAATTTCTTCAAAATTGTGAATTTTCTTGTATTTTCACGTAATTTTGAGATTTGTTACAACTTGTAAATCCAATACTGATGTTTGAATTCAGAGAACACGGCTTCAATTAGTTTTGTTTTTCTTTTTGTCTTTGGTTTAAGGATGCTGTTGACGTCTTCTGCAACATCTAGGCAAATAAGATAGCTGCCTCTATATCAAAAATATTTTCATGCATCACCAATTTCTACACAGCAAAACGTGCTCTAAAGCAAGGAAACTTGACGATGAATATAAATTTTGCTTGTCTATCAGATCGGGCATAAACATTGCATCAAAGAGAATCAAAAAACAAAAAAATCATGTTTCTTTCTATGAAACTGTAAGTACGTGATTTTGTGGTGTTAAGTTTATATTAATTTAAATACACGAAGAAGCAGACGAAGGAAAAGTGCATTGCTTTTCCCAAATATTAAAAGTGAATTGAAAAGGGAGAAAGGCCAGCACATACGCTTAGATCAACGTTAAACTTGTAGCTTGTATTAAGTTTAAGTAATTGGAGTATGATCTCCACTAAACAACAAATTATTGAATCCTGCTTTTGCAGCTAGATTTTCCTCTTTTGTAATATTCAATTCATTTCAGTTCAACGACAATGTTCTACTATTACTTCATCTTCAGTTGAAAACAATTGTTTCCGAATGCTTTATGGCTGTTGAATGGTTAATTTATTTAATAAAACACCTAAAAATATTCATACAAACATTTATTTTCATTTTCCAAATCCATTTAGCTTTCATTCATATTAGTTGTTTGAAAGTTCGGAAGACACAAAAATCTTTTACTATTCTATATAAAATGTATGTACTTAATTAAAGTATATTTAATATTTTTTCTTATTAAATTTACATCATTCTTGTTTAATTTTTGTATATAATATAAATTCAAATAAGAAACTAAGCGATTTTTTGTTGAATATTTGAATAATTTCTTATATTGCTTGTCAACAATTTGAAACATTTATTTTAATTTTAAATTAAATGAAAGAACATCAAAAAGGGTTTTATTTTAACATTTTTAAGAATAAATTACATGTTTTATTTAATAATACATATAAAAACTAAGTAACATTGTGATACCTTGTACCATGTACAATTGTACATTTACATACAGCTCTATTGTCTACATTCTTCATTTATTAATATTTTTTAATTTAAAAATAATTTATGTTTTTATAAAGGGGCATATAGGTAATATTCTAAAGCATTGGTCTCATATTTGGTTTTGATTTTCATTTTTTTCTTATAATATTTATAATTTGTTGATAGAAAAGTAAATAAAATTTTAGAAACCGATGGTTCTGTTTTATGTATTTTTTTCACACTTTTGACGCTTAAAGTTTTATTTTATATTGAAAACTGCTTGCAATAAAAATGAAAAGAAAGAAAAAAAAAGAAAATAAATTATTATTTATTCTTGGCTGGAGCTCAGAGGACTTGAAGGTTTTCACAATGTTTGAATTTGGAATCTTCCTTGCCGAGAATCCAAGTAAGCATTTGGCGAGCCTTCATACTTGCAAGGACAACACTGCGACTCTTATACCAGTGAGCTGGTGACTCTCGATGGCCCTGGAAAAAAGTCAAAAAGAAAATCAGAAAACAAAAATAAATCAACAAAACAAATTTAATCCACCAAAAAGAAAAAAAGTTTGTTCAAAAGCGGAATTGTTGGAATCGTTTACCAGAAACACAAAGGACACCAACATTATTATTTGAAATGTTATATCTTTGACTATGAAAGGACTGTAACTTAAACGCCTTTCACTTCGAGTGGATTTTATGGAAGCCTGAATTCGTGCAGTGATTATAATTTCAAAACTATTATGGCTTGGTGTTTTTATTGTCTTGTTTAAAGGGCCAAGAGAAATGTCTGCACATAAATTCTAATTGGCATTGGCATAAGTGCAAGGACTTTTTTTTTTTTTTTTGAAAACGAAATGGCTGTTATAAATTCAATTTTCGTTGACAATGGAGACCATTCAGGTTTGCAATTAAAAATCATTTTATTTAAATTGATAATAATTGTGTCAAAGGAATGAGTATTTTTTGTTTTATCGTTTTTAAAGTTATACGACCGTAGATGAAAAGTTGTTGATTAAATTAAAGCCAACATTCATATTAATATTTAATTACTCGTTCAGGTGTGTTATGGCCACTTTATAAATTATTTGGATCATCAACATTCAGCACTTGTGAAAATTTATTGGTTTTAAAATATGTGTTGATGGTGGGATCGTTAAATGTTTTGGTTCAATGAGAGATTAACTGTGACACATCAAATTAAATTGGTTCTCATCCGCAATTTGTTTCATTAATTGTACAATTCTTGAATAGTTTACTTGAAATGGTTAAAAATATGATGCATGATGAACAGGTAAAGGGCAGTTATAGATTTGTTTAGTTTTGGAAATCTCGATAATGTTTATGTCACAGATTTTTAAAATTGCGAGAAAAAATTAGAAGCCCTGATTGTTGCCTGAAAAATGAATAGTTCAAGTTCATTTGTGGGGTTGCCCAACAAATTTTCTGGCCACATAATAGTTCTTAGGTTGGCTTATAGCTTATGTGCTCTTATGTATATCGAGAGAGATTGTATCGATTAATTGACCATCTTAACCAAGTATTACAAATTTCCAGTTCCTTACAACAAAACATCCCACCTAAAATACACCTCCCTCGCCAGACATATATGTCAATGTGGTATCTGAACAAGGAACTATAGTCAGTGGCGTAGATAGCTTTTCGCTATGGGGGGGGATAGATCTAGTTCGCTCATTTTTACTTCCGACATCTATACTAATATATAAAGCTGAAGAGTTTGTTTGTTTGTTTGTTTGCTTTAATACGCTTATCTCAGAAACTACTGGATCGAATTGTAATTGAGTTGGATAGTCCATTAATTGAGGAAAGTTTTAGGCTACATAGCATTAAGCTACGACCAATAGGAGCGAAGAATCAGTGGAAAATGTGAAACGCGTGTTTGTGTGAAAGTGCTGATCTAAGGAACTGCTAAATGAAATTGAAAAATTCTTTTTGTGTTGAGTAGTCCATTTATCGAGGAAGCCTTTAAGCTATACAAAGATACGCTGCAAATAATAAGAGCAGAGCTTCAGTGAAAAGTCTTACTAAAACGGGGAAAATAAATCATATTTGAACGCTTAGAGTAAAGAAGAATTTTGACTTAGGGAGAGTCGACTAATATACAATTTTAAAATAACTTCGCAACCGAATTCACGCGCATGATGCACAAGTCAAGACGCACTTCTGGCCGGAGCGTGAGGGAGAGGCGGACGAA
Source organism: Sphaerophoria taeniata (assembly GCA_943590905.1). NCBI lineage: Eukaryota > Metazoa > Arthropoda > Insecta > Diptera > Syrphidae > Sphaerophoria > Sphaerophoria taeniata. The sequence continues at coordinate 44,973,542 of OX016540.1, read as the reverse complement.
TTCGCGGGCAACTGCTAGTATAGAATATATGAAAAGTTTTGAGTGCTTGTCTGTCTTTCTGTAAACGCACCTGCAGCCTTAACCACTGGTCCGATATCCGATTGACTTAAAACTTGAAAACTAGAGGTTCGTTGGTGCTTTTTTTTATTTTTATTTTTAAAGATCAGAACTTAGGGAAGCCACCATACAATTTGTTTTGGCCAAAAACTAAAAGTTTCAATTTTCTCAAAAACGTTTTTTTTTTTAAACTTCCTCCAAAACGTTACCTCTCATAGAATCGTTTTTTTCTCATAAGATTTTTTCGAAAAACAAAACCCTGATCAGCTACTAATTTTTTTTCTGAAAGTACGTATAAATTGCCCAAATAATATTTTATTTCCAAACAAATTTTAAAAATTTGTTTGTATTTTTAAAAACATTAATAAACTTTTTTTCAAAATTCTATACCTCAAAATCGGATCAATATTTAAAATCGAAATTCACTATTAAAATGTAAATTTACATATTCTTGAATACTGCATACCCAAATTAATTTTAGGAAATTTTCGTAATATTTTATATATATAAAATTAATTTAAAAAAAAAGCCACTCAAAATAATTCGCACAAATAACTCGCAAAATTACGACAAATGATTGTCAATCTGCCGCTTGTGTAAGGCATGCTTTATGTAATGGGTAATAGCGCATTTTGCTTTCTGGTTAAAATGAACTAGTGTGAGTTATCGTTACCGTTAGGATTCGCGTTAACTTCACCACAGTTGTGCGAACATTTGTGTTCGTATGGATGAGTGTGTTGCGTGTTTGGGGGAGTTTCTTACACCAAATTGACACACGGTGAGAAGAAATCTAAATATCTTTCAATTTTTGTTACGGTGTGGGCTTTTGTGGAAAGCTGGAGTTAAGCTCTTTTTCTTGCACGTTTACCTATTATTATCAATTAGGGAGAGACGTTAAAAAATACTTTTTAAAAATCGATATAAAATAGAAATTCAAAATATTTTGTGATTTGCCGAAGTAATAATTTTTTCAGATGAAGTTGACTTTGTGTTTTCCCCGTAGACTGTAGGTATAAAATGTACAATTTACAATGCCTCTAGGAATCCTGTGAGTACTAATAAGACTTGATTCACGTACGAAGTAGGTACTAAATTTCAGAGTGCGTTTCTTTAACTTATTTGGCATGACTTGGTTATGTTGAACAATTATGAATCCCAATGGGGGGGATATATCCCCCTGATCCCCCCCCCCTATCTACGCCACTGACTATAGTATCTAATACTTAATAGTATATACTACTGTACAGTTCTTAATCAAGTCTGATTTCATATTTTTCAGTTATAATAACTTTTTGTACAAACGTGAGATCAAAAAGACATACATGTTTAAAATAAAGGAATTTAGTTCCTGCGTAAACTAGAATTTTCTTTATTTCTTACAATACAATAGTCAAAAATAGTTTACGCAGCTGCATCATCCCACCCTAGTGTAGCGCTGTATATTTGCATATATCAAGCACAGGCCACCTGCAACAGGATGAACATTATAGCCTGTAAAATCCTTGGTCGATGGTATTTCACATAAGCATTTTCGTAATTCACGCACTAAGTCTCAACCGAAAAAAACAGCGAATTGTTTCGAAATGGAATTTTGTGACTGATCGCCGAATGGAATTTTGTGACAGCCCGGCGAAATGGACATTTGATAGAAGACGAAAATGGCCACATGCTGATGGAATGGCGAATTTTGTTTCTCTTTATATTTTTTTGGACAGCGAGTGAGGAAGGTGGCATCAACTCGTATGTGATGTACTGCCTGATGATGTTGTTGCTGTTCCTGATGCTGCTCCACAAATTCTTGCTCTGAGCAACAAAAACAATATCACATCCCATGATAAATTGTCTCTTTATTATCAGAATGTGGGAGGCATGCGTACCAAAACCAATGAATTCTACTTGTCTGCTCTGGATTGCTCCCATGATTTAATCGCGCTAACTGAAACTTGGCTTTACGATGGCTTACTATCAACAGAATTATTTGATTCTACTTATGTCGCATTCAGAAGAGATCGAAATGCTACGTACACTGGACTGAATAGAGGAGGAGGTGTGCTGGTAGCAGTCAAGTCTGTATATGGTTGCAAGGAAATACAATTATCAGATTGTACGGGTATGGTCGAACAAATATGTGTTTGTGTCGATCTCTCTTTAAAATCTCATGATACAAGTTTAAAAAGATTTCAAATTTATGTTTTTGTCTCATATATTCCACCAAATTCTGATTTTTCAATTTATAATGCACATATTAATAATATTAAAAATGTTGTTTCTTGTTTTGATGAAAATTGTTTTGCCCTCATTTTAGGAGACTTTAATTTGTGTAACGTTAAATGGCTCTATAGTATTGATGATAAATGTTTATTTCCAACCCAAGTATTAAAAGATTTTGAATTTGTTGTAACTGATACTTTCTCTGCTCTTAATTTATCTCAAGTTAATGATGTTGTAAATGATTTAGGAAGGATTCTAGACTTAGTCTACGTAAATAATGAATTTGATGTTGAATGTCTTGAAGATATTAATCCAATGTTAAAAAATAGTATTCACCATAAAGCATTGAAAATTGTACTGAATTTATCGGTTATTAAATGTTTTCCTGATTCATTATCTGATGCAACAATGAATTATGATTTTTATAAAGCTAATTTTAACAACATTAATAATTATATTCATGAATTTGATTGGGATTCTATTTTATGTCATTCTAGTTTGCCTTTATGTTTTTCAAGTTTTGTTAACACTATTCAAGATGTATTTGATAAGTTTATACCAAAGAAGGCAAATAAGCGAAACTTCAATAAGCCCATTTGGTATACTAGAGGCTTACAACGCTTAAAAAATGCTCTTTTGAAAGCCCAAAAAAGAAGTAAGACCAACTCAACTTTGCGAAGTGATTATTTGCGTTTGCTTAGAGAGTATAATTTTCTTAAGAAGTTTTTATATAATCAATATTTATGGTCTATGGAAATCAAGATCAAAGCGAACTCTAAATCTTTTTGGCAATTTTACAATTCGAAAAGAAAATCGGTCGGCATTCCGACGAGTATGAATTTCAATGGTAGAGTGAGTAGCGATTTATCGGAAATTTGTGACTGGTTTGCAACTTTTTTTCAATCAAATTTTATAGTTGATGGATGTGATAATGAATTTAAGCCTAAACATTCTGGAGTTGTTGATATAAGTTTTTTGACTATATCTGAAGATGAGGTGCTTAAGGAGCTTTCATGCTTAAATACAAACTTAAGCATGGGCCCAGATAATATTCCCGCTATTTTTCTGAAAGAATGCTCATTTAATTTATCTAAACCTCTGAGTCTTATATTTAATTTTTCTCTACGAAGTGGTGAGTTCTTAGAAGCTTGGAAAACTTCATATATTACTCCAATACATAAATCTGGTCAAAAACAGGATATACAAAATTATAGACCTATTGCAAAGCTACAGCTTATTCCAAAGATTTTTGAGGCAATTGTAAAAAAGAAACTGTACTATGCGTTAAAAAACCATATATCGGTTTGTCAACATGGTTTTGTTCAAGGGCGTTCTACTGCGACAAATCTAGCTTTGTTTGTTAACTTTTGTTTGAAAAATTTGGAAAATAGGTGTCAAACAGATGTTGTTTTTACAGATTTTTCAAAAGCTTTTGATAGGGTAAGCCATAAAATATTATTAAGAAAATTGTCCTCCTTAGGTTTTCGTTCAACAATCTTAAAATGGATAGGCAATTATTTATGTAATCGTTCTCAATTTGTGAAAATTGGATCAAAATTATCGTTCAAAATTCAGAACTACTCTGGCGTGCCGCAAGGCAGCCACCTTGGGCCTTTGCTATTCCTAGTTTTCATTAATGACCTACCAACAGCAATCCAATTTTCGAATTGTCTTATGTTCGCCGACGATGTTAAAATCTTCATGTCAATTAGATCTGTATCTGATTGCTTAAATTTTCAAAAAGACATCAGTAGTTTAAATGATTGGTGTTCTACAAACTCCTTGAGTTTAAATCTTAAAAAATGCTCGTTCATGTCCCTAACAAGGTCCGCTATGCCTATATTATTCGACTATATGATGCGTGAGGTAAAGTTGCAAAGAGTTGAAAGTCATAAGGATTTGGGAGTCTTTTTAGATCCTTATCTTTCTTTTAATTTGCACATTGACTATGTTGTGTCAAGAGCTAATGCAATGTCAGGTTTCTTGTTCCGGAACTCTAGGGAGTTTCGTGATCCATGCACACTTAAAACTCTGTTTGTTACCCTAGTTCGTCCGATTTTAGAGTATTGCTGTATCGTTTGGTCTCCGCTTTTTAAGAAAGATACTAATCGAATTGAAAAAGTTCAGAAGCGTTTCACAAAGTATGCACTTCGTAAAATTGATTGGTGTTCTTCTATGCCTTCATATAATAGCAGATGTCTTTTGCTTGGTTTAAAGCCTCTTTCTTGTAGATTTACTTACTATTCTATAGTTTTTGCAAGAGATATAATTGTAAATCACATAGATTGTCCGCCTCTTTTGGCCTTGTTTGGTATAAATGCTCCTTCTAGAAACTTAAGAACTAGAAACAATTCTCTATTGTACATCCCACGACATAATACGAACTATGGTCAAAACGAGCCTATAACAAATTCATGCGTTAATTTCAATGAATATGTAAATTTTTTCGATTTTAATCAAAGCAGAAATGATTTTAAATCTATAATCTTGTTATGCATCACTTAATGTTTTCTGTCAAATAATTGTTATTTTAATTTAGTATTTAAGATTATTTATAGGTTAGTCTAAGAGAGTTGTAATATACTTATAGACAATAAACAACAATAAACAACAACTATCAAGGCGTAATCTCGTAATTGATAAAACTGTGTGGACTAGATTTCAATTTCAAAAAGACATAAAAAAGAACCTCTCGGGAACCAGGACTTTTTCAAAAAAATTTAATTGAAAATAAGAAATTAGTCTGCCTTTTTTTCCATTTCGTTCTTCTCTCCACTCTATCCCGCAGCTGAATTTCGTTACAGAATATTACTCCAATTTTCGATAATTGACTAAGATTTATTGCCCAATCAACTTGATTACTCTTGAATTAACTCCTTTAGAGATTATTGAAGACATAAAGGTCGACAAGCGTCCGCTCGCTTACGCTTTAGCTTACCGCTGAAGACACGTCCGTAGACCACTGTTTACGCTGCTAACATATTGGTTAGAGCCAGAACGTGTCAATTCGGGAGCCGCTCAATTTATATTGATATTCAAACGTTTGTAGAATATAAGAAACTAGCTTACCCTGCAGACTTCGTACTGCCTCAATCGATAATCGATAACCCTCTTCCTCCATCGTTTGCGTTGTTTTTTTGTTAATTCGTATGTATGGAACCGTCTTTAAACAAATAAGCGATATCAAAAAAACAAAACAAAATGGTAAGTATACGCCCCGTTGCCTGCGGTGCACGGATTTGTAAAACGCGAATCATTTCGGTTTCACTTCGCTCTTCATGTTGCTGTTGTGTAAACATTTCGAGTTCTTCGACCCTAATTGTTGCGTATAAAACACATTGACCATGATATTGAATGAACAAAGGATTTTTTATGATTGCTCTGAGAGTTACCGTTATGGAGCAATACAGCAAAATAATTTTTTTACATTAAAAATATCAGTGTTACAAAATAAAAAATTACCAAAATCACGAATTCTCTATTTTCCCATTGTTTAAAATCCATTCAAAATTTGACTTGGGATTTTCTTGCTCTTCTGGAGTTTTCCATTTTACCACTCATTTTACCACAACTAATGCATTTCATATGAAAGAGTGTTTTTGAGATTTTTGTTTAGCCAATTTTTTTTTTGCATTTCAAATTTTCCATTTTTCCAATTTTTTGTTTACTTTTTCTTGCTTTCCAGTTCCCCATCACAAATTTTCCAGTTTCCCTTTGTAAACCAATGAGTTTTCCGAGTTCCTTTCCCATTTTGAAATTTTCCAGTTTTTCATTTGAAATTTTCCAGTTTTCCATTTGAAAATCAATGCATCCACAATTTCATGCAATTTTCCATTTGAAAACCAATGAGTTTCCCGAGTTTTTCATCAAGAACTTTCTATTTTTCCATTCGAAAACCCATTTTGAACCAAAAAATTCCAAGCAAAAAATATCTAATTTCCGACCTTTGTTTGGTTTTTCCAGTTTTTCCACTCTTACATGAGGTTTTTCCAATTTTTTTTTTCACAGAAATCATCACTGAATGTAACAGTATGAACCATGAAAATTTCACAAATATCTGTTGGGCCATTTCGGAGTCTATAAGAGACATACAAACAAACAAACAAACAAACAAACAAACACACTTCCATTTTTATATATATAGATATATTGTATTAGTTTAGTGTTTAAATTTGACCAGTAAAAATTGGTTAATCTTCATAAGTAAACTAACAGTTGACTGTCGGAATTAAGGAGTTTTTTTTAACCAAATCTACATTGCTTCTTGGACCCTGGATTTACTGAGACATATACAGTCTTCGATAAGGAACAACACTACACCTTTAATGAGGATGATCTTCTTGGTGAAGTCATTGAATTCAAAGTCTAACGGTGATGCTATCTGCGAAAACGATTCTTTTAAGTGTAACCGAGGAAGCGTGTCTGAAACGTTGCGTTGTTTAGAGAATCTTAACTGCGATCGGAGTTCTAAGCAACACCTAGTTAGACGGCCACGTGGGTCATTCATGGTCTTAATTGGTGAATTTTACCCCATAAAAAAGATCTTCATCTCTTTCTCGCCATCATCGCTGACTTGTTGAACGCAGTTGGCGACTTCATCTAAATTTAAGAAGTGCAACTTGAAATCTCATGAGTTTATAAGCAGGTGTCCCAAATAGCACATCTCCTTTCATTCCATTTTTCCTAAGTATTTGGACAGCGTTACATGACATGACGAGGCATGATGGTTCCTTGCGGGAATAAGAAATTGTACCATTTTAGTTTGCAGGATTTAGCAATATTTTGGAAATTAAGGTTTAAAGTAACAAAATCGCTCGAATTTTGAACTTTAAAAATAAAAGAAAACAATCGACATATCCTCCCTGTAGCGTTTATAATGTGGAACAAACTTAATTATTTGAACAAATAATTATTTGGTTTCGTTCTCCATGATTCTCAGCATTTAGTGTCTCATAAAATTTCTGTTTTTAAAAAGGTTTTTGGCCTGATTCAGGACTTTTATAAAAAGCGTAAAAGGTTCCAGATTTCGATCTCTTCTCCTTCATTCTAATAACTTTGAGTAACGAAAAGGACAAGATTTTCATGAAATAAGGACGGATTTTTTCCGGGCAAATGATGATAAGCATAATTTTCCACGAGAAAGCACTTTTCGGGATTTCGTTATCCGAGATTTTTACTTCCAGTCATTCGAGCCCAATTCACAGTATATGCCACACCTTCGACTTCTCCTCCTTACTTGTCAAATCAAACGGTATCTGCGAGATTGTTTCAAAAACAATGATTATATTTATAAAAGGTGTGGGAAAAATAACTCTGATCTTTGCCCTATCTTTGAGCCAGTGGATTTATGTTTCTAATTGAATCTTAACAAAACCCTATTTTTTGTTATCCTAATATTATGCCGTACTTGTAACCTTTACGAGACCGAGCAAAGATATTGCTTAACCACGATTGCGAAATTTTCATTAAGGCTGTTTTCCGGAAACCTTAACGCTCATCGAGACTATTGTCCTCGACATAGACGTGTATATTGGGTCTGATTCATAAACGGAACTGATAAGATGACATTCTTGTTTAAGACCTAGTACCAAGCAAAAATCTAATTGGCGACTTTGACTTGCATTTGAACTGCAAACCGTAAAATTGTGTGTCTACAATATATTTTTGCATGTTTTGCAATTTTCGGGGCTCCTTTCAAAGTCAGTAACTTTTTCATTACTAACTCCAACTTTCTCGCCTCGTTGGCCTTTTCAGTGTTATTCGAGTCGAACACTACCTTTTTTAGTTACAAGAACCAGTTCGTAAACACAGCTCAGTTATTTTCCAATTATTGTCTGATAGAGGTTAGACTTTTGTAGTTGTAAGCAGAATAAAGTCATCAACACAGTCTATTTAAAAAAAAAAATACAGCAAAGTCTATTTTTTCAATATTTTAATGATGAACATAAGTGAAGAAAAGAGGAATCAGGTGTGTTTTTTTGGCAAATCTATCCGCAGTGCAGTAGGATTTACCAAAAAAACGCATCCGCAGTTGTAAAATGTTTGTATTTAAAAGTTGGTCGCTGCTATCATTTTAAAGACGATTATTGAATTTTTCTAAATTCTATCCGCAGTATGATTCTACTTCTACTTTTATCGGCAGTATCGTGTTGTATTTGCAATACATGTAGTCTACTACTGCAGATACGGATAGCTTTGCCAAAAAAACACACCTATCGTCTCCTGAGAATCGAAATCACTTAGGACTCTAAACGAGTCGCTAAATTTTTCCAAGTTTCCTTTCAGTAGGTCTAACGTCTAAGTTTAGAATTTTTGTTTTCAGCTCTTATGCCGGAACCCCATTATTGTTATGAAAAATTCACACACCGTCCATAAATAATTTTACTTGTGTATAGCATCTCTAAAACAAACGATGCTACATGAGACAATTTCATTAGTGGTACTCATCATTTGAATTTATTTTAATTTCCGTTAAAACAAACTTTTTCATGTGCACGACCGGAACTTAAAAGTAAAATAAAATCAAACTTTTCCAAACTTTAAAGTGGAACTTTTTTCAATACTAATTGTTTGTTTCAACTCAAAAACTTTCAAATACTTTGTACACGGCTTTATAGACTTTAGAGCACACAACACAAAGTACACAAAGCAAAAACTACTTCAACTTAAAAATTCTTCAAGCAGAAAGATTGTTAATAAAATCCATCGATAATGTTATCAATCAACAAGAAAATAAAAGCAATTCTAGAAAATTCAACAATATGCATATTCGCAAGAGAGGATATGGTTGAAAGAAAGGATAGGGTTATTAAATTTAAAATTTATGTACATATGTGTCTTGAAAGAAAAAAATCGCATGCAATATGATAGGATCATGTTTGCCATCATCATCAATAATAACACACAAAACTTGAACTACTTTTTCACACAGGGGTTTAAGTGGTTGAAAAACTATCTCGCTGAAGTTATTTTTTCTCTACAGGGTGACCCAAATATTAAAATTCTTTTTTGTTCCAAATACATATTTTTTTTTAGTTTGTTCTCGATGCCACTGGATCACCCTGTTTCAATATAAGTTAAAGTTCTTACTATGAAGTACCTATTGAAAAAAGGAGGGGAAAAAACACTTGATATCGCATATTTTATGCTGGGAACGAAATACTTGATAAAGTAGTGGGGGCGGGGACGAGAAGAAAAAAACTAACTACCAAAACTTTTTAGGGTTTTTTCGATGATATCGGGATATATGGGAATATGGTACAACGTACTCACCAAGTGTTCGTTATTTTTTGTATGAGTAGACTTTTCCTTGACTCCTTTAACTTTTGTTGTTTGTTTACCAGAGTCCTGTGGATTGTTTTGTTTTTAGTTTTGGATGCATTGAGATTTGAACACGTTAATATTAAATGGGGGAGTTGATACATTTTTGATTCGAATTGACTTTTGAAACAAAAAAAAAATGTTTGAGTAGTCGGGAGGAAAAATAATTTAAGACATATTGCTGCCTTGCGGATGCAATATGATGATTGGATTAATATTGACCTCGTTTTATTAGGTTTAGATTGAAGAAGGATATAAAATTTTGATAGCAGACGTTGCAGTAAAGCTGACATAACAGCAAGGGAAGAGGTCGTTTTATTACTAGACATCGCAAATAGTTTTTCTTTTCTGGAATTCATAGAATAAAGCTTGCTGACATATTATTGTATGTAACATTTGATATGATCTGCCTTCAAAGAAAGCCAAGCAGTTATCGCAAATCAGGACTTTTCGTTTGCGTTAGTAAAGCCTTATTCCTAACTTACATTAAGGAAAATCATTAACGCCAACAAAGAGCTTTTTTGATGGATTAAAGTGATTCTTAAACACACAACTAATGAATTTAAACAACAACTATGAAGTTGTTTGCATTTTTATATGCATGTAAGCTTCTAGCCAACACAAAGTTGCTTAATCAACGAACATCGTTGTTTTATAATTTCGTATGCAAACCAAAATACATATATAGGAAAAAAAGTTAGAACCAAAATAAAAACAAGCTATAACTAAGCCAATTTTTTTTTGTTTGCGTAAGTATAATGAATGCCTTCAATGTAATACCACACAAAATAATAAGTATAATTAGCGTGACAGCTTGTAGACTATAAATATAGCGCTATAATAGTTCTAACAACAATTTGACATTCATAAGTGTATCGAATAACGAATCTTACCTGCAATAAATTTAGTTCCTTCTTGAGACGAATTTGTGTTAATGCCCCGGCTAATAACTCATCGCAGTTGTGATTTATACCAACGGAGACCTCAATAAATTTTGCACCGAATGTACATGCCAGGCATTTGCCATCTGAAAAAGGTAAAAAGTAAAAATGTAAATATTTTCATTCCTTGCAGTTGGGGCTTGGACTTGGTTGGATGTGGAATTTTTCAAATACTAAAATATAAATAAATTGAATGCCCGACTGCTCTTGGTTTTGTAAAGGAAAATTTCAGAATTTTTGTACTAAAAACAAAAATATTTGAAGACTTTAATTTAAAACAGTTTTTTTTTTTGTTTGAAGATTAATTTTTGTTTCAGTGTGGATTTGCAGAATTTGGGATTTTTTTTTACCTCTGAAGAATAATTAAGCACTTCACATTATTTACACATTTGAAAGTGAGGAAAATCCAATTAATTCCCCACTTGTTCTCTTGTAGGTATGATTCAATTAAAATTTCTAATTGCTAATGTGATCCCCTGCTGCTAAGAGACTCCCCTCCTTCGGGAAAACCAATTAATTTCTTAAGTTTTCTTATTTTGATTTTTAAGTGATTTAGAAAACTTTTTTTCATTTCAATTATTGTGGATTATTTCAATAAACCTCTTAACAAAAAATTAGTTTATCTCATGTTTTTTTTGTTTTTTTCTCGTGTTCTCAGGTCTCAGGTGTGAATTATCTCTGATTTTAAATAAAGGAACAAAAGGAACTTCACCTTTCGATTTCAATTGGAAAGCGCAATGGCGGGGTAAAAGTTTACTTTATTTGTGTGAAAAAGTTGGTAAATGAGAAAATCTTCGAGTTTGGTAATCTGCAGCATCTGGTCTCAATTTATTTGTTTTTCTTTGGTCTAATTTACGGCGTAGTCAAATTGATAAACGCGATAATTTCTTTTTGTTAAATCTGTTGTTGAAAGTAAATTGAATATTTGTTTTTTTTTTCCCCCTATCGAGTGGGAAGAAAAATTAATTATATTTAATGAAAATCATTTACACTTTCTCATGGATGGAATTTTGTTCCATTTCTGAACATTCTATTTGGCAAAAATTTATCTGAATGATTTTTGACACCTTTTAATTATAACAGCTGAATTCGGATTGTTAAAAAGTTCTTTTCCTTATATCGTGACGTATGTCGCGTCGCGGTCGGTGGTTCGTGTCATTCTGTGGGTGTGTTGGGCCTACTTTTTTTTCTATTCCAATGTTTTTTTTTAACAGATTTTATTGATTTACATTAAAGGATTATGCTTGCAAATATTAGAAGATATTTTATTTTTTCATGAAGTGTTTGCTACTAAAGATCTACATATTTTCAAAATTTTTCGAACGCATTATGTTCTCAACAATCGTAAGGCAAACAATTCAATTTTCAATTTGAAAATCATTGGAGGGATATTTTTTTTAATTTTTTGTTTGTGTATTCAGTTTTTTCAAAAATGTTGTTAGTTAAATCCGAGATCATAATTATATGTACATATTTGCATTTCCTTATAAAATCTTGACCCGATTTTGAGATTATGAAATTTGAAAAAAAGTCTTAAAACATAGAGACCTTTCGTAACCAAAAAGAAAGTCGTTATTTTATTATGAAACTAGCCGACCCGATAAACGTTTTTTCATCCAACGTCATGATCACAACTCGGTTACCAGAGCTTTAAGGTCAATGATAGATTTTGATAGTTTATTTTTTGACCTTAACTTTATAACCGAGTGCTGAAAAAGTAATTCGCTTGCAGTGGCAGATAGAATACCTATAAACCGTTTACTTGATGTACAATTTTGTCACTCTTGTCCAGGAAAATTGTGAGTAATACCGAATAGAAATTGCGCGAAAATGTTTGCGAATAGTTATCATTTTAACCAATATCCCGGCTACCTGGCCTTCAAAAAACTTGAAACTTTCGATGAATAGAGTTCGACCAGACGTTATTTTTTTTCTGTCCAAAATTTTGGCAAGATGATATTTTTCGAAAATCATCAAGAAGTCGATTTCTCTAAATTCAACATATTTCATTGTTCTCATTATCCTGAGTTTATTCCTGGAAACTCAATTCCAACCTCTGGTTGCTGAGATATTTGCATCAGAAGATATTCTTTCTATATGGGATTACTAAGAGCTACGGACAAAAACCAAAAATAATGGTTTTTTGACCATAACACGGTAACCAGACCTTGCAGATAGTTTTTGTTTTCAGTTTTCGTTCATCATTTGATATAAGGCTACTGATCAGCAATAAAATTTTCCAATTGAAATCAAACGACGAGTATTCAATTTAATACAAATTTAACAAATTATATTATTTATATTATATATATTTTATTGGATCAAGACTAACTTTAAGCGGACTGTACTAAGAAGTGATGTGTATGGTGGTTGCTGGTTAAAGAGATCGAGATCAGGTATGCAAAACATCTCAAAGCATTGCTTCTTCAAACAATCACCATATACAAGTATAATGAACAAAAACTATTTATAGAAAATATCAATTCATTAGCATAGCAAGTGCATAAGCGCCACACTCATAAATGGATTAAGTTTTATTGCCCCAATGGACAAACAAGTGGATTAAGCTTAGGTACAAAACATAGTCATAAAAAATTTATGCAAACAAAAATAGGGTAATATGCAAATGTTTGGCAAAGTAACAAATTATGAAAAATTGAACAAATTATGAAAAGTGAAATATAATTTAAATCAATAATAATAATTTAATAATAATAATTTAAATCAATTTTAACAATTTTAAATTCAAACTGTAGAATTTCATTCTCAACAGTTTGAGTCAGATCATTGTCTGCATACGACGTATTTTCCCGACCCGAATTAAAGTTTACAATCTCTGGTTATTTAAAAAGCGTAACCCTGAAGAGGAGCCGCAAACCAACTGAAGAAGATATGTCTTCTTCAAAAAATATTAAATTGGGTAACAATAGTAATTATTGGAACCCACTTCAATGATTACCAGATACGGACATTACCGATGACACGTGTGCTGTAAACCCAACCCCAAAAAAAATTATAGTGCCTCCTATTAAAGTGTTGCAAAAGAATTCGGAGTTCATTCATAAACTTATGAAAGAATTAAACATTGAAAATTATTCAATTAAAAAAATCTCAATCGGAATCAAAATAATTTGTGATACCATTGAATCATACAATAAGACACTCAGCGGGCTTAAGTCTTTGAGCTGCCAATTTTTTTCACACGATTTATCTAACACCAAAACATTTAAAGTTGTTCTCTTCGGCCTCGACGAAATGTCAAGTGAAACATTAAAAAACGAACTCATTGCGATGGGTTTAAAATGTGTAGATATAAAAATGATATCCAAGCGAACATTACATTGATACATTCTACATTGTTCACTTAGAAAGTGCATCAATTCGTATGAGTGATTTAAGAAAAAACTTTAAATCGGTTTTTAAAACACAAATTAAATGGGAGTTCCATCGTCGACCAAAAAATGTTATTACACAGTGCAGGAATTGTCAAATGTATGGACATGGTGAGCGTAATTGCAATATAAAAACTTTTTGTTGCAACTGTGCTGGTAATCATAAAACATCAGATTGCCAAGTGACCGATTCAGTGCAATGCGCTAATTGCAATCAAAAACACAAGTCAACTGACAGTAATTGCATAAGCAGAAAGAAATTTTTGGAAATGAAAGAAAAGCTTTCTTCGAAAAACTCTTCGCGATCAGCTCGTTCAAATGTTATGAAAGCTCCTAATCCGAAGCCATTTGAGTTATACTCAATGGAGCAGTTCCCACCTCTAAGAGAGCAGACAAAATCTTCTCGATTTAACAACGGTAATATTGAGTGTGCACCCAAGCAGTGGTCGGGTGTGCAAAGCTCAAACCAAAATTTAAATTCATCAACGAAACCTGTTCCGGCACCTACATCGGCTGATGAAAATGATCTCTTCTCTCTTGAGGAAATGCAATCTCTTTTAATTGAAATGTCAAATTGTCAAGCCAGCTTTCAAATTGTAAAAATAAACGTGAGCAATTCAATGTAATCGCACAATTATCTCTTAAGTATTTATATGTTCAATCAAAGTAATGGCAGTTAAACTTAATGTGGTATGTTGGAATGCAAGAGGCATTCCCAATAAGTCTTCTGAATTTGTTTCCTTTATTTGTCAAAACAATGTCGACGTTAGCCTTATCTGCGAGACTTGGTTAACACCAGAAATAAATTTTTCACATAATATGTATGCATGCTACCGCTTCGACAGACCTGACATCTTGGGTGGTGGTGTTGCATTGCTTATAAAAAAAAATCTCAAACACAAACTATTGCCTAATTTGAATACAAAATTAATTGAAAATGTGGGGATTGAGTTGTTTTTCTCGAACGGTAGGAGTATTTCAATATTCTCTGCTTATTTTCCAGGTGGATCTTCTTCCCCACAAAAGAGAATTTACCTTAAACACGATCTACGTAAATTTATTAACTTACAAGGTAACTATTTAGTTGGCGGTGATTTCAACTGTAGACATAGAAGTTGGGGTTGCAATGTCCTTCACGAACTCAATACTATTCATCCATTCGAAATTTTATATCCTGGTTCTCCAACGTATTTCCCGTCTAATAGTAAATCAAAACCGTCTACTTTAGATCTTTATTTAACAAATATTCCACAGCTTTTCACTCAACCTATCGCAATAAATGATTTAAGCTCAGATCATCTCCCAGTACTCTCAAGTGATCTTCAAACACCAGAAACAACCAAACACTATTTTTTGGATACCAAAAATGCTAACTGGAAGAAATATCGTAGAGCTATTTCCTTAGGTCTTTCCAACCAAACCGACATTTTTGGTACAGTTAGTGACTACTCTGAATTAGACGTTTGTACAGAAAAATTAACAACAATTATAGAAAATGCTGTACATCAGTCAATTCCAAAAAAATTAAAGTGTGCCATTAACAACACAAAACTCCCAAGCTACATAATTAATTTAATTAAAACTCGTAATGCTTCAAGAAGACATTGGCAAAGATACAGACTGGACGTTTATCAACTAAATGTAAAGTTTCTAAACGAACAAATTAAAAGAGAGATAAACATATTTCGTAATCAAAGTTGGAATCGCAAGCTGCAGGGTCTTGATAAGTGCAGTAAACCCTTCTGGAACATTGCCAAAATTATGAAAAAAAAGTATACGGTCATTCCTTCTTTAGATAATTTGCAATCCGCTTCATTTACAAACTCCCAAAAAGCCGATATATTTGCTTCTAATTTCCAGAACAATCACCTTGTTTCTAATGATCTGGGTGACAATGCCACCTCACTAATGGTTGCTGACGCCATTAGAAATTTGAGCACATCACCATTACAAGTTGACCGTAACAACTTAATCTCATTTGAAATGCTTTGTGATTCGATATCTGATCTAAGCATTCGTAAATCATCTGGCCTAGATAACATTAAAAATCTGTACCCTAAACAGTTACCCAAGCGTGGAATAGAGGCTATTCTATATATATTCAACTCTTGCATTATGATGCAATATTTTCCCAAATGTTGGAAAAAGGCAAAGATAATCCCTATTCTTAAGCCTGGAAGCTCTGCAAGTGTATCTTCTAATTACAGACCAATCAGTTTGCTCAGCTCTTTAAGCAAACTCTTTGAAAAACTAATAAGTGAAAAAATCGAGGAGGTCTTAAATGAAAAAAAGTATTTTACTTCCTCAACAATTCGGTTTTCGAAAACAACACAGCACAATTCATCAGGTAGATAGAATCACGCAACAAATTAAAAGTGCATTTGCTGAACAGAAATCTACAGGCTTGGTGTTACTTGATGTTGAAAAAGCCTTCGACTCAGTGTGGCACGATGGTCTATTGTTTAAATTGTTGAGGTTTGGCTTTCCAAACTATTTAGTCAAACTCATTAAAAGTTTTTTAACAGATCGCTCATACGTTGTATCTGTTAATAACAACTTGTCAGCCCAACAGAATATTCCTGCAGGTGTGCCACAAGGATCTGTTTTAGGCCCGTTTTTATACAATATTTATACTTCCGATTTTCCCGAACTCCATAACTGTGACATCACTATGTATGCAGATGATACAGGAATTTATTCTTCTGATGTGTTTGGTTCTGTTGTTGAAACCAATCTTCAATCAGCGTTAAATACAATATTAATATATTTCCACAAATGGAAAATAAAGGTTAACGCGTCGAAAACGCAAGCTATCTTTTTTACAAGAAAAAGAAAGACTTGCTTTTATCCTGCTAACCCTCTTAAAATGGAGAACATTGATATTAATTGGAAAGACAGTGCTAAATTTCTGGGTATAACTCTTGATACTAAACTAACTTATAACAAACAAATTGCCAACACTGAGGATAAAGTTAATAAGACCATTAAAATAATGTATCCTATAATAAATAGAAAATCATTGCTTAGTAGAGAAAACAAACTCATAATTTACAAAACAATTTTTCAATCATTCATGTTGTATGGCTGCCCCGTTTGGGGAAAATGTGCGAAGACTCATATACATAAATTACAAGTATCACAAAACAAGGTTCTTAAATTATTGCTTAAGCTCCCTTGGCATTTTTCAACGCGTGAACTCCATGAACTGGCTAACATCGACACTGTTTCTTTAAGAATCTCAAAACTTTCAACAAGATACTCATTTAATTGTTCATTGTCAGATAACATTCTGATTTCAAATCTTATTAACTAATGTGTTGTATTTATATATTTATTAAATAACTGATTTTTTTTATTTATCTATTTATTTATTTATTTATTTATTTATTTATTTATTTATTAATTAATTAATTAATTAATTTATTTATTTATTTAATTTGAAATAATTAATAACTCTTATTACATTGCAAAATTTATTTGTTTTTTTTTCTTAACTTTTTTTTTCCTTTTCTTTTGTTATTACTATTCATTTGTTTATTATTTATTAATATTATTCTATCAATTGTTGTATCTATTTTTTTCTTATTTACCTCGTTATTTATTAGTCTTTTTTTCTCGTTTTAAGTCTTGTTATATGCATTTAACCATTCTGTGATATTAGTTTATATCTATGTTAAGCCATACCATTATTATATTAAAACTATTACTATTTTTGTTTTTTTTTTCTCTCTTTATATGAAAGGTTTTTGTCAGCTTTTCCTTTCAATTAAATCTTTGCCTAACTAACCATTGTTTTTCAAACATTAAAAAATTGTTCAGTTGTAAGATATTATTATCATAACTCTGTGTAAATTGTGCGGTTACAAGACCAATATGTATACTTTATGCTGTTAATAAATCTGTTATGTTTTTTTTTTCATTCTCAAACAGCTACCTTGGAAAATTCTGAGGTCTGGCGATATGAAATACCTGAATAGAACAGTATTAACCATGAAAATTTTATAAATATCTTTTGAGCCGTTAGGAGTTTACCTATATACCGGACTTATAAACATACAAACAAACTTACATCAATTTTTATACATATATCCTTACATATAGTGCAATCAAAGTAATTTTTATTATTATTATTATTATTATTTATTTTCCTAACATATATGTGTAGAAAAATACAAAACTGTTGCTTTTTTAATGAATTTTATGAAATTAGGGATGGTACGAAGAATGAAGTGTATTTTTAAGAAAATTCAAAAATCGAAGTAGATCTACTTCGAAAGGAGTAAAGTGGTAACGCTGCCCACACTTAAACAGCGTCTCAAAATTTTTCAGCTGTACCTATTACGAAAACAGCATTCTGGGAGAAATGTTTTTCGTGCAACCTACGGATGGGTGGGCGCATCATCGACCCACTGGGACTGGATCCAACATTACCAACATAATTTGTAAATTTAATTTCCCAGCTTACATTTTTTCAATTTGTTGTAGAAATTAAAAATGGTACAAAGTTACGAATATAAAATATGAACACATTTTTTTAAAGGAAGTAAATAAAAAGATGGATTGAAAATTGGATTAATTTGAACGAAGAATTAATTTGCTTCGTTCTTCATGATTCTCATCATTTCGTGTCTCATAAAATTTTGTTTGTGGCAAAGAGTCTGGCCTAATTCAGGGCTGTTAGAAAAATGTAACAGATTTCGATAACCTTAATTCTCATAACTTTGAGTGACGAAAAGGAATAAATTTTCACGAAAATAGGTCGGATTTTTTTGCGGGCATTTGGGAAAAGGACTGCGGGTAAGTATAGTTTGCTGTCAAATGGCTTGCCGAATTAAGGTATGCGGAATTTTTATTTGTGGACCTAAACCTTAGTCAAACAAGTCGCCAAAAAAAGGACCTTCCAAGTAAACCGCGTCAGACAACGCCTTAGTCAATTGTTACATGAAAAATATTCTTTTCTTTTTCAAAAAGTGCATTGTTCTTTTTGTCAATTATAAAGTTTTTTAGACAACTTCAAATTTAGCTATGTACTTTTGGGGTTTTGGAGTTCAAAACCATTGAATGAAAGGTTGTCTTTCGTTGAAAATCGTAGTGGTTAAGTTTCATTTTTTAGCAAAAACAAATTCATGAAGTCAGCAACGAGTTTTATGATTGTTACATTTTTGGTATTTTTTAAATTCAACCACTTGAATGTTCTTCTCTTGTTGTTAGCGAAAATTTAAATTTGTTGACCCAAACAACATGGAAATTAAATTAAACTTAAGAGAAATGATATAAAAGAGGGCCTTAGGCATTATGGCGCAAACGTGACTAATAAACGTTGACTTTATTTGATTTATCTTTTGTATAATAAATTTTCATAATAAACTCTCCACCAACAGAAAAGGCTCTGTTAAAAATTCAGGAAAAAGTACAAAAAAAATGGGAAAATGAAAAAAAAATGAACCATACAACAATTGTTTATTCCATTCCAAGTTGGGTTTATGTTGAACTATTTAAGCAATTACATAAAACCAATTTAAACCCTTAATTAACTGTAGGTGGCTTATAATAAACGCAATAAAACATTGAAAGCTAAATAACAAAATCCACTTACCTTGTGCCGAAACGGCACGTGACCTCGCCAAATCGATTTTATTAGCCACAAGTATTATCGGTCGCGTCCTTATCAAATCCATATCCTGCAGGCGTGAAAGGATTTGTTTGGCTCGTGTGAATGACTCCTTGTCGACGACTGAATACACAACCAGATATGCGTCGGATTTTTCCAATTCGTCCTGTAAAGAAATATTTATTTATTTCTTTTTTTTTTCTTAAAGAAAACATGTCATAGAAATGGATATGTCTGGTTTCCCCACATACCACAATTTTGGCGATTTTATTTAGGAATTGTAATGGATTTGATTTAATAAGAGCTCAAGGACTAAGGACGAACAAAATTTCCGATTTGCTGATTTTTATATTAAGACCATTCTATAACATACAGAGAGTTAAAAAGATTACAGTCGTTTGCACTTACACAAAAAAAGCCTAACCAAATCGATAAACGGATTCAATGCGTTTTTTTTAACTGCTCTTCGCTAGACATCAACGTTGATTTATTCAGTTCACGCAATAATAGAGTTGAATGCGACTTTACGAAGTCTTTGGCGTAGTGATACTCATAAAAGGATGAGGGTAGGGACAGAAAAAAAAATAATCTGATGTTTACCCAGTGCTATAATGGCAAGGCTTGTAACAGCTTGTTGATAAGTCAAACGATGAGCTTGTTTTGACCTTATGTTGGAAAATTATGCTAATGGTGTTTTTTTACAACTGACGCGACGTTGATGGTATGGATATTTTTTTTTGTGAATAGGTTTATATTTGAAGTGCTGCTCATATTGAAAGAGCTTGTCAATAGAATATTAAGAGGGTAGGTATATCAGCAAAGGTGTTTTGAGAATATGACATGTGTCGCATATGCTAAAAAAAAAAAACAATAAACAAATGGGGTTATGTGATAAGGAAAGATTTTTTTGGAAAGTATAACAACAAACTACTAAATAATGACAGTAAAGTTCTTGAAGGCAGCAAGTATGTTGGTTGAATAATCTTCTGCGATATCCAATATTGATAAATGCCACCTCCTTGTGGATATTTTCGTAACTCAAGCGGACACTAGTACCTAAGTGTTAGGTTATAGCAACTCTGATCACAGCTCTTATAAATATGAACTGGAACACTAAACGTTTTTGGAATTTCGTGAACTCAAAGAGATGTTGAATTCTGAACAAGTAGCGTTTAATAATGTTCCGATCGAGTATGATCAAGTCTTAAGTTATGGATCCCTTCTGAAGCAACCCCATTCTTCAAAACCTTGCAACAAAAGCATTTGTCATTTTTTTTACCTACTGACATAGGTTTTAAGCAAATCTGATCAATGATAAACATTCTTGGATTAAACACACACCAATCTATCAAGCTGTTGGCGAATGAATTTTAAAGCGATTAAGAAATAATAATATAAAGCACATTGCGGATGCTCCTGTTAATGAGCATGAATCCAACGATATCTTATTGAGGAACAGGTGCATACCATGTTAAATGGAAAATTCTGTTAATAGAATTTACCAAATTAAGTTCAGAGATACGTTTTCCAAAACTTTAACGCCCAAATCGGGTGTTCCGCAGGTTACTCATTTAGGAACCCATTATTTTATCTCATAACGAATGTGTTCGTAATTCTGTGATTGGTTTTATTAAGCGTTGGTTTATAATTGCTTGGTCTGTTTACCCACCTTGAGCTTGAATATGTTTTGAAGATTTGTAGTCATTAAAAGAGTGACACTAGCAAGTTTAAATCTATACAAAGTTATTTTTCTAGTTTTTTTTCATTTAAAAGGATTAAGTAGATCTGTGTTACTTTTTATGAGGATCAAATTTTATTACCTCAAACGTTATCTCAAAGAAAGTTCAACAATGACATAGTTTTCCTTCATCAAAATATTACAGGCCTAGGACGACCGTCGTTTTTTGGTTATAAGACTATTGGTCGCTTGATGTTGCTTGCTACAATCTCGCTTCGACTAATAATAAATTTAAACTTAAAGTAACCCCCACAATAACTGATGTTCCGAACCGTAAATTTCATAAGCCAAGTCAACTCGAGTTGCTTTGCTCAACTTGAGCTGAACTAGTCAACTAGGTCCGCCAAATCTATTTCCAGGTTTTTAATCCGTTGAAGTCTTTGCTATCCGTCGATGAAATTTGACAGTTAATGGCTCAATGGAAATATGAGAAAAGAATCTTGGTCGCCAGAGGGATATTTCGTTGTAAATGCTACCGTTTACCGTATTACCCCAAAGACCGTAAGCAAGCCATCTCGCTATTTTTATATATCCATTGCCGAGCTGGAAAACAGAATTGGAAAACCGAGTTGGTAAAACGGGTTGGCATACCGAGTAGCACAGCTAACTCGAGTAGAAAAAATAATAAACCGAGTTAACTCAAGTTTGGGCTAAGTTAAGTAAACTCGAGTTAGCGAATCGAGTTGACCCATCGTCAACACTACCTACAATATCCACATACCAACTAATTTTGAGCTTTTAAGACTTAAGCACTTTTTATCACTGTTTAAGTGAAAAAAAACTTGTTTAGACAAGAGGCAATTTGTATGTATGTATGTCTAATGAACTAGATTTAACCAGACGGAAGTAACAATCGTTCATGCAATGAGTGCAGTGTTTTAAACATGTGTACCATAGTAGCGTTTACGTGTGAAGGCGGTGCAATTCAAAAAGTAATTCAAAACCGATTATCGGAAATCATAAACCAGGAATCAGAACTTTATAGTGTCATTATTGAAATGGAGACCCCACCAACAGGAAACAAAAAATTAAATGAAAAAATAGAGTGTCTATACGATGACGTTTATTCCTTCAACTGCGCTACAACCGGTTTCCGGTCCAGACGTCAACTAGTTTTGCTGCACACCTCAAAACTTCAAATTCCTTTTTTTTTTCAAAACACATACATACATTTGGTATTAATCGATCCAAGCAACATAATAACGTTAAATTTATTGCACATAGATTCAGGATTCACGTTTTGTTTCATCCTAATAGTGTCCAGTGCCGTAGCAACCCTGTTTTGCGTGGGGGGGGGGCAAACATATTTTTAACGATAACCTTTTTTTTAGAAATCAAATCATGCGTTAGAAACACAACATTTATGTCAACAAAAAGATACAAGTGAGTAAGAGTGACTATCTATATCTATTGTTAAACTCCAGATGACCTTTCAAAACACCTATAGTTTGTTTTTTTTCGATTTTTTGTATCGTAACGAACCCGAACGCAAAAAGAAAAATTTACTCAAACATATCGATTGTCTTAGTTGTTTAAATTAACGAATAACAATAAAAAATCAAAAGATTCATTAGTTTTATTAAACACATACCTATTAAATATCTAATAAATATAATAATTTTTTTATTTTTAAACTAAAAGGAAATAGAGGTAAAAAGAAATTTACACTAAAGAAATAAAATTCTTATATACAGAAAGTTCAAAATAGTACGAAAAATAACCATATATATTATATTTATGTCGTATTGAGTGAATACAAAAGTAATCCATAGTTATTTGGTATACCAATTTCATATATTTACTGCATGGTTCTCCGCGGAAATGGTGCCATCTATATTATTGCATACACAAATAAAGTATTTATCGTTAAAATCTTATAGGATTAAAGTGTCACCAATTCAACGGATTGCGGGCATAAACACAAAATGTAAATCCATGCAGAAAATGTTTGTATTAATTGTTATATGTCGGCACAAAGTTAAGACACATTACGAAGGCCATTCCATATTTAATCTTATAGAGACTCGCTGGGTTGGCCACTTACGTGCGTCTAAATCCATTCTTTACAACTATGAACATATCATGGAGACTTTGCCGCAAATCACTGGTGCAGCAGGATTCGACGGTGATGACGTTGCATTAGGTGCAGGATTGTTCCATGTTATGTCTTCAATACAATTTGTATTTGCCTTAACGTTTGCGAAGGACTTGTTGGAAATTGTTGAACCGGTCACAAAAATATTACAAGATACAAGGCCGTGAAATTGGGTACAAAGATTCGATAGCACTTGTAAAAGCGGTTTACCAAACAATACAAAATTTAAGATCACAGAACAATTTTGAAAAATATGAATTTGAGACAAAAAACCTTTAAAAAAAATACGTTCTGAAGACGGAGATTTTGCTTCAAGCCGCCAAAATCGACATCGACGGCAGTCGAAAATGCTTAACGCTTCGAGTGTGTACTCCACACTTGGAAATCCATCTGAACCAAAAGTCAACCTTAAATCAATAAATCAGCGTATTTTGAAGGGATCATGACGTTATCTCGAATACAAAAATCTCGAATGTAAACAATCTCGAAACAAAAAAAAATTAAAATCTCGAATGCAAAAATTTCAAACGTACAAAAATCTCGAACGTTCAAGAATCTCGAAGGACAATATCTCGAAAAAATCTCGAAAAAAATGGTAATTCCAGATTTTTCGAGATTTATTTTTTTATTGTATCTGAAAGAAAATATGTTTTTGTAATTTAATTCATAATTTTGTTTTTTCTTATTTATAACAAATCAATAAAATATTCAATTAACAAAAAGGGTTTTGAGCTAAGCTTTTTAAGAAACCCGTATAGGTTCTTCCTATTTTTCTTCCATTATAGTCAAAATTCGTGGCATATTCCCGACTCATATTAAATTCTTCCATCATTTCAAGTTTTTCTACCTTACATTTTTCCTGAACCGACTCCTACACTTAAACATGAATCAGCTTGTACAGGCCAACGTGCGGCTTACCAACTACAACCTTAAGTCTTCTATGGTAAGTCTCAACTTTGTTTTGAGTTCTTGGTAAGATCTCTCTTGTTTGGTCTGCACAACACCAAAGACTGAAAATACTTAGATTTTTGGTTTTTTGTACCTATTTAGTTTCTGTCAAACCACTTCCCGATTTGCTTTCTACTTTCGGAAAATTGATTACTCAATGAATAGAAATAGTCACGAATTTCACTGAGGGAAAAAAGGTAAGCATTTGAGCATTCGCATTTGTAGACTAAAGTTTTCATCTTACTTTTAACAAAACTTTCCTTTTCTATTTTTCCATGAATTTATCCCAAATGAACAAAAAAAAACAACCTTTATCTTTATTTTTATCTAAACAAACTAACTAGTCTCGAAAAAATAAATAATAATATATTTATTTTTTTCGAGATTTTGGCAATTATATTCGAGATTTTTGTTTTCGAGATTTTTTTCGTTCGAGATTTTTGTTTTCGAGATTTTTTGTTTTCGCGATATTTGTATTCGGCATTTCGTGGTAGACCCTTGAAACAATCGACATAGTTTTAACGGAAATGTCAAACCGTTTCGTTAAAGATGATAACATTCATGGCCAACGAAACAGGAGACGAAATGGATCTTGAAAAATTGCATCCATTGACTGAGTTAGGCATCACAATGCCAAGTAAAATCGAACTCGAGATCGTAAGTTAAGGAATATATAAATAAAATTCGAGCTCACCAGGAAAAGCTTAATATTTTAAGAGCAAGACAAGGAAAAGAACATAAAAAAATTAAAACCGACATTTTTGCAGAATTTTATAAAATGCGACAAGGTATGGAAAACGTTTCCATCTGGAACAGCTGTATGTGAATCGTCGTTTTCAATATTAACGCAAGTCATGCGGCCCAGCGCATCAATATGTCTACTGACAGACTAAACAATTTATCTTTTATTGCTTTCGAGAAAAAAAGGCTCGATGAACTTAACCTAGATACGGTTCTTTTGCGGTTAAAAATAAAAAAAAAAATTAAAAATGATATTTATTATACTGTTTTTGTTTTATTTTCTAGTATTGATCTTATATGCAATAAAATGGAGAAATGCGTAGGGGGGCAAAGCCCCCCCTAGCCCCTGGGTTCCTACGGGGCTGATTAGTGTCTTTTTTGATTTAAATCTCCGAATGAATTTTAATTTCATTCAATTTTGTTCAATCAAAGCTAATTAAAAACGATAGCATTGCATAATTTGCCTTTCTTCCCTAAAAATACAATTTTAACGAGTCTAATAATGAAAAATTATCCAATATAGTTTAGAAAACTACCTGTCAAAATTTTAGACAAACACAACCAAAATCTCACCCATTGATGCCGAAAAATCTCCCACATTATCCACTTATCAGGAACATTCATTTCATTCACCTGATTACTTAACGTAAATTTCTCTACAATTTGTGCACCAGACTCTAGTTCAGGAATTAGCCATTGGCTTTGGAATGGGATGCAGGACACACCAAACCAACAGAGTTATGATTGCGTTCGTTTCAAAAGCAGCTTTCCAGCGCCAGCAGCATCACTTGTCATTATGTTAAACTATGATTAGGATGCTGGCTGCAACCGCTTGCCTCAAAGCTCCATTCTCTCATGTTCTTTTTGTTTGTGTCTGACTTTTGACAGAAATATTTTCTACCTTCTCTCGTCCCTAGTGGCTATCAGCGTACGTGGAAATACAATTCAATGACCAGGCATATCTCACCTGAAACTGGCAAAATATTGCAGAACAGCCAAAAAGTTAAAAGCTTATTCTACATGCTGGTAGCCTTACCACATATCTGACAACAACTGACAACACCGACCCATAAGGTATTCGAAATGTGAAAAATTATGCTTTAACCCTGAACGTGTGTGGTTTACCTGGTTAAATAATTTATTTCCCCGGGAAAAAAAAACTGTAATTTTCAACCGGATTTTTGTGTTATGGTTGAAGATGCTTTCGTTCACGCATAATGGAAATAGCGACCACAGCCTGACTAAAAGGAAACGAGAATTAAGACAAATTGAGGAAATGAATGGAAATAAAGCAGATTTTTCATATTTGCAGCATATGCGTGAATCGTGAATGTAAGCATATAATAGGCTGGCAGGATAAAAAATACCATACGGATACGGAAGGATGTTCTGAGATAACGAAGCTACAGGTAGATGTATACTGACATATGTACATCCTTCGAAGAGGAAAATTCTTTTGATGAGTTAAAAAAAAAATTGTTTTGAGAACATCTCTCTGACACCCTTCGTTAGGCAATTTGTTTGCTTGAATATTTTATGTATTCAAGCCAGGAATTTTCGACAAGGTTCTGCTGATTCGATTGTGAAGCCAAAAGGTGAACAATGAGTTGATGAAGCTTGCAATCTTCGGAAGACTAATACATTGCATGGGGTATACGATTTTTCATATTCTTTGAAAGTTTGAATTTTCTTTTGGAGAAAAATTGTGTACCTAATTTATATTACTCTTGGAGTCGCCGATCATAATATTGTTCGGGTAGGTATTTATTTTAATAAACAGGGTGATTTGTAAAAGATGCAAATGAAGTCAAATCGACTCTTTCCTCTTTTTTGTCGTACCGGAAGTTAGAACCGTAAAGTGTTGCTCATTTCCTTTTAGCGTTTTCATATTAGCAAATATTCCATCAGTTATCCACTTTCAAACACATTTTCGATTGATGGAGTGAATCATGAAACACCATCCACAAAGACTTCTCAATTGTGACAACGATTCCAGAAAAAAATCCTCATTTAACTCAAAAAAATTGCAGAGTTAACTAAGCCTTTAATGTTCTTTAACAAGACTTCTTTTAATCTCTGAAAATCGTTTACATCAAAGGTCGTCTCTAATTATCGCCCCCTTTATTCCGGCGAACGGAAGCTGAGCATAAAAGCTTCTGTACTGTCACAGTTATTAAACATTGAAATCATAAAACAATATCGCGATAATTAAGACCTCCTACCACCCTCCTCCATCGTTAATAAAGTTTCTTTCTCAATTTCAACCTAACAAAATTACTCTTCCATTCATCATTATACCCCATCACACCAACACCATGGCAAAAAGCGCTAAGCGAGTTTTATATCCATCAAGTTACAACTTTCAAAAAAAATCTGCCAGTGAAGCGTTAAAGTACTTTGCGTGATTTGAAATTCGAAGAAGAACGTCATATAATGTACGCCGCTGTTCGAGCGGAGGAGCCACTACATTGTTGCAGTTTCTTTTCACATTTACGTTGCTGTCGTGAAGACTTTCTGAAATTACCTTAGGCACGTCTTTTCTTCTTATTTTTTGTGCTATAAGTAATTAAAACTAACGATCCATTCCTGCAATCCTTACAAGTGTTACTTTGCTCCACCATTGAAATCATGAACATTATTCACTTAGAATTCAACAGCTAAAAGTAAGCTACGATAGCTACCGAAGAGTCCTTTTTTCTACTCTCTTTTTTCAACCAAATGCGTAAAAGAAGTACCCACCTGTGCTTAAAAAAAAATGGTCACTTAACCAGTTAGCAGAAAGTAAAATTGATTTTGAAACCGCAGGGATGGATGGCGTGGCACTGCCCTCTTGTTTACATTTACGAGGACTGCATATCACCCACCATACTTATAATTACCACCGAAGTGCAACCATTAAAATTACCAACGAGGGACCCGTTAGCCATTTAAATTACGGTGCAGTGGCAATCGGGTCTTCTCCTAACCTAATGCCAATTATGACTTTAAGCTCGTTTTGTGGCGGTATGCTGGTCATACATATTGAATGGCAAGAAGGAGTTGAGTTGGTCGATAAACGGTAGTGGTGGAACGTTGGTAGGAAGCAGTTAAGCCAAATGACACTCATCGAATTCGATTTAACTTCCGTTAAACAGTGTGAGAGGAAGTTGACTTTACGGTTAACCATCAGTTTGACCAGAGATGACTTTGAACAGGAGTCAAGGGGGTAGACAGGGTGTTGGATAAGAATATCGAAGAGATACGTAGTCATGGCTGAATGTTGCAGATGAGCAAATATACTGATAATAAATATTCATAGGGAATTTATGACATAGGGGATGACAGGACCAATTTGTCTCAGAATTTGGTGCATACAGTTTTTTTTTAGGATGGGGGAAGAGTTGAAGGGTTTCTAAAGCTAAGAAATCTCATGTGAATAAGGGAAATGATGAAGTTGAAACTGGAATTTCTGTAATATTATTTAATGGAATAATTTTGTTGGCACAAAGGGTACCACCAATGTCCTTGGATGTCCCCTTTTTCAATATTTGCAAGCGAACATGATTTATTGGTGTAATTTAATTTAAAGCGTTTAATATGACTCTCGAATATTAACAAGGATGCGTGTGTTTTTGCTTCATATCCGAAATCTTTGAAAATGTTTTCTTACAGCAATTTTGTTTAAATGTCACGTATATGCAAGGGTATCATGTTGAAGTTTTATTACGAGCTATTTAACGGCGATGACGAACAGAATTCGTTAACTGTAAAGTGTTGTTCATTTAAGGCGACCTGTCTCCAATTCAGCCCACAAGAACTTGAAAAATTAAAAAAGCCTTAGCCGTATGTTTAAGCAACAGGGGATGGTTTGGGTAGAAGTATGTTCCCGTTATGTTTTCTTCAAGATATGAATGGTCTGAAGAAGTAGGTATGCAGCAACTTTGCTTCTGAGTTTCGACTACAAGATCTTGTCCAAAGACGTTCTTGAACAGCCTCCTAATTTTCATTTCGGACAGGTATGTTATTCACCATCGGTCATCGGTGTCGATCATTATTCCAATCTACTGCAAATCAAGATAATACCGATGAAAATCAGGGATTCCAAATAGGCGTTTATAAACGCCTTCGCTGTTATTGGATGTATTCATCATACTTTTAAAATGGTAGAGCTCCTACGTCAATAAAAGAGACACAATATTTCAAAAGTAAGACATACATACATACATACATACATACATACATACATACATACATACATACAGCTCGATTTGAAGACCTGCAAAGGAAATGCACCTTGACAATCGCGAATTAGATGCTTTGAGAGAAAAAAAGTTAAGGTCTAACAACAATGCTCAAAGAAATTTTCGATTTAAATATCAGAGGACGTCAACTCAATCACATAAGTAAGACCAACTTGGAGTGATAATCTGAAGACTTAGGAACTAAATTGACTTGCGAAGTTGCTTGGATGAGATTTATGGTCCAATGCCGTGTAAGTATACCTCAGTTAGTATTAACTGCATAAACAAATTCAGCCCTTAACAATATCTGGAAATTTTCTACCGTAGAATCCAATTATCTTGAAACTCAGCACATTTACTGGAGGGATATCTAGTGAACCTCCAAAAAGTCTCCGAATATCCGAACGGCCCATTTCCGACAGTATAGATACGTTGAGTATTATTGTTCATATCAAAGAAAAAAGAAGAATATTTTGTTTTAGGATTGAACTTTTGACTCATAACATTCGTTACAATTTGACTTGTTAACATTCTTATTTTGTTAATTTTTTTTTTCGTTCTCCATGATTCTCAGCATTTGGTGTCTCATTAAATTTCTGTTTTTAAAAAAGGAGGGGCCTAGTTCAAGCCTGTTAGGATTTCGACCCATAATTGTCATAACTTTGAGAGACGAAAAGGAGTAGTTTTTCCAGGAAAACTATATGCGGGCAAAAAAGTACTATAGAACAAGTACTAATAGAACAAGTACTTTTCGGGGTTTCGCTATGGATTAGCCCTCTTACGACCGCAACCCGGTCGCAACTCCCATTATTTTGGACGGAAGTGTAGAATTGGTGTAGAAGTTAACTCCTTCGTGTATTTCGATTCTAAGTACTGATAAATTGCTATTTTGGAGCGAGTCGTTAATAAAGTTTATATGTATTTCTTATTGTGAACGTGGAGTGTTTTTCATACCCTTGGGAGTTGGGAGTCTTATAGACTTACAAAAAATTCTATGAATTATAAATTGTTTGTCAATTTTTAGCGGTTCATAATTTTTCGTGGAAACAGTTTTTTGGCGTTGTCGTTGAAAATATAAGTGTTCTTCTTATGTCGTTTTCGATTGGCTCTCCGGAAGCGTCCGGAATCATTCCGAAGCCTTCTGAAAGCGTTTTATTCGCACGAAACTGACAGACAGAACGCTTCTTAGAAGAGAAATTCTCTTCTTGATTTCAAATCAGAATCGACTCAAGAAGCACTAATACATGAATAATAAAAAGTCAAAAATAATACTCAATCAGTTTTGTTTTTGTTTTTTATTCAAAAAATAGTATATAGGGTGTCCCTATAAGAGTGCACTTTTTAATTTGCAAATAAAACCAAGTATTTTATGATAGATGTGTGATATTTTAATTGTATTGTAAGGAAGACATGTTCCGATTAAGTATGGAATAAAATATCCAGCAAATGACCCCCGCGCGCGGCCGCTGCTCCGATGACAGGCCATTACTCTTTTCATGAAATTTTACATGTTTTTTGCACAGAGATGTGGCTGTATCTCACCAACAACACGTTGGATTTCCGATTTGAGCTCAGGAATTGTTTCGGGTTTATTTTATGTTAATTATTTATGTGTGCTGTGTTATTTGTTATAGTTTCGTTATTTGCCTACTAACAACTAACACCACACTAAGTGATGAGCCGGTGGTATAACACAGTTCCTGTGTTGGCAAACCATTGGTCGTAAAATGTGCTTGCTATAAGCCCATACGACCAATTCTGATAGTGTGTAAAAAAAAAAAAAAAATTTGCATAAAGCCGAGATTTCACAAAACCCCAAAGAAAAAAATCGCACGGCGTTAAATCGATCTTGGTGGCCAGTTCACATCAGAATTTCGTGAAATAATGTGTTCTGAAAATCGTTGCTGCTAAAGTCGATTGTTTCATGCGCAGTATGGCAAGTTGCGCGCGCCGTTCTGCTAAATCCACATGTTGTCCAGATTCATGCCGTCCAGTTGAGACCAAAAGAAGTCCGTTATCACATTCCTGTAACGAATGCCGTTCACACTCACTGTCGAATTGATGTTTTCGGGTTCTCGACAACACTCTCGTTTACAGCAGCAATGTTTCAAGAGACCGACCAGTACGTTGACGCAAAGTATTCTTATCATCCATAATTGACCCAGTTTCTTCAAATTTTTTGACCACTTTTCGAATGGTTGACATGTAAGGTACACTCTCTCGACTGAAAATTTGGTGAAGTTAGCGAAGCGGAACTTCCCCCATTTTTGTAATGAGTTTTTACCATTATAACATGTTGATCTTTCAAAAAGCGCTCCATTTTTAGTAATCGGAACAAACAGAGGTGACATCTGCCAAATTTCAGAGTTCCTACTTGCATGACAAAGAAATTATTCCAATTTTAAAAAGTGCGCTCTTATTGGGACCCCCTATATTTCGAATTTTGAGGATTTTTGAAAGAAAAATCAGATATTTGACTTTTGAAATTTCACACAAACACAAAAAAACAGAACTGAGTGGAAGCAATTTGACCTGTTCCATTGGATTTCAGAATGAGTGAATTCTTGAGTGAAACCAATCGAAAACGACATTAGTTTCAGTTAGCGTTGAATATTCTTTGGTTCTTTTTTGGAGTGAAAAACTGAAAACCTTTGAGTTTTTTTTTTTTTAATGAAAAATGAAAAAGATTTAAACTCAATTGTAAAAGCAATTGAGGGTATAATGTCAAGAGAATATACAAAAAATCACAATTAAAAGTAAAATAGAAACAGGATAAGTCAAATATACGGCTCCAATACCAAACGGATTTAAATATATTTCCTCAAGAAACAACAAAGACTTGTATTTACTTCAAAGAATTCCATTTCCATGGCAGCAATTACTATATCCATTAATTACAAGCCCTCTTGATAGAAAATGTATATTTAAGCTTAAGAATGATATATGTACTGTTGCCTGGAAATCAATCTATTCAAGTTGCAAACTCATGTTTTTTTTGCAGGATCAAAATAGAGATTGCAAAAGCTTAATTTTACATTTTCTCATCCATGTAATCGAGACTTGAGGATTATCATAAAGAAGATAAATTTCTACCTTGTTTTTCTCTACAAAGGTAGAGAGAATTAGAGGATTGGAAGAAGGGAACATATACAAACGAATAATTGTTACATTTGATTCAGAAGTGCAATTGTAATGAAGAAAAACCAGCTCTTTTGGGAAACTTTCAACAATTCTTAGTTGCTCGTATCCTACATTCATTCAACTTAAACCGATGAACATATTTTGTATGGTGCCATAAACAGCATCACAAAAACATTATTGAATTATCACAAATTTGTTTTTTTCCTTGATGCAGTAGCTAGATATGTCCTTTAGTCATACGAGCAACTTAATGCAACCAAGAAATCCACTTAAATCCTTCCATTCACGTTTCCATCACTCAATCAAAAGTTGAAGTTAACTGTTTTTCAAGTGAAGCAAGAAATTAAGCAATACAGTGAGAGTGACTAGAAGTTCGAGAAACGTTGCTGTTCCTCGTATTGCTCAAATATGTAGATACATATGCAGCGTGAATTTGAAAAGTTAGAAAATTCTGTTTGACTTGATATCCTCGAGACAAGTGAAAAACTAACTCACCTTGTTATCGTGCTGTCCTATTGTGAATTTCAATTCCGATTCAATGCCATTCAAAATGATTGAAATATTTTGTTCATCTTCTTCAGCGTCTGGAAAGGAAAGGATATAAGTTTTATTTAGAAGGTTGAAAAAAACGAGGTCAGAAGAATAAGTAAAAAAAGAAATACATCCCCGAACAATAACCACTTGTGGCTTATTATCGCATCACAAGTTGGTTTCTCTAATTAACCCAGGAAAGCCATTTTCTTTCCCCCTTATTTTGTGTTTGCTCTGTGTGTTTATGTTTTTTGTCTTTTTTTTGAATTCCTTATCCTTGTCCTTCAAGTTAAAGGCTTTGTTGTCCTTGCTCCTTGACATTACGAGAAAAGGCAACTTCGTGTTGTGTGTGTTTTGCTTCAGAAATTACAGCAAATTGTCTACTTTGCTTAATCGTTTTATTGAGAGAAGACAAGACATTCGGTAAAGGTTAAATGCCAAAACATGCTCCTTTTTGCTGTACCTACTTTGCTTATATCAAAAAGGATATGGCAAATTGTCGAAAAGAAGCTCTATAATGGGTGAATAGAATAAAGAAATTGAATTGCCCAAAAATTTCTGAGAACAAAATAACACAACAAACCACTTTAAGAATACACGAACAGAGATTTGTTCAACTCCTCTTCATTTAATAATGCTTGACGATTTATTTATTTATTAAATTTTTGAAAAATTAGCACACACAACTCATAAATCTTTAAAAATAATCTTGAAACGATTTTCCTAAAAATATTAAACCCAACGAACGAAAAAAATCATTCAATACACTCATGAAAGGCAGGCATCCAAATGAAATAAAAACATAAACATTTGAGTGTAAACAAAAACAAAAATCATCTCAAAACATCTCACTGCCAAAATCATCACATGAACTCACCTGGCCCGTCATAAGCATTTATACAATCTGAAGTCCTAAACTGCGAAACCAGCGCCGCCTTGCCAACACCCTGTGAACCCAGCATCTGTACATGATAAAGTTCGACTTTTTGATTTGACTGCGAGCCATGTTCCGGCGTTGTTCCACCTCCAACAGCATTATTGCCTCTCTGGTGCATGGGACTGGACGGTGCCAAGCTATTGCTACGCGAGCGTCGACGCCGAAAGGAATCACCTCTATTAATAACGCCTGAAAATTACAAAAAAAAATCGAATCGTTATTTTTTATACTAATTGTTCATGACTTAATCAAGCAATTTGTTATTTTTGGTTTTAATTGAGAGCCAAATTTGTTTGATGCTATCAAATGTGTTGGTACAACATTTCCAACGAGTGCGTGACAAAAGGGAAATTTTGTTTTCTTATTCAATAAATTTGATGGCATGCCAATCGGTTTATAATTAAAAAGCTATTCTATGGGGAAAAAATAGCCGGCGGTTTTATTCTACGGCCGCGGGCGGCCGGTTCTCTGCCAGAAAAACCGCAAAGTTTTTATTTGAACGCAGGAGAATTTCACCTTTGTGTTTCGTTTTGATTTTAAAGGATGGTCCAAACATATTGAAACATTTTAATTTTGAGTCCAACTTTAACGTCAAGTTTTTTACTCACCATAATTTGAAATTACCTAGTTTCAGTGTTTGACGAAAGCGGTGCAACCTGAAAGCACGCAAAACAAATGACCGAATGTCATACAAACGCAAATTTTTTCCAAGCAAGATTAACTACGTTTTGTAAAAAGAAAGAGTACTTATTTAATTTACGAATTAATTTGCTTCGTTCTCCATGATTCTCAGCATTTAGTGTCTCCTAAAATTTCTGATTTGTTAGAAAAACCGAAACCAGATTGTGGTTTCCTGAACTCTCATAACATTGAGTGACGATAACGAGTAAATTGTCATAGAAAAGGAAGGGTTCTTTGTAGACAAATGGCGGGAAAATTGTTTGCGTACAAATGGCTTTCGAGATTATGGTTTGCCAGATTTTGGTTTTTCGACCCAAGCACGAAGTATGCCACCGAGGCCGTGACGAGCATTTTGACAGTATTTTATTTCAGACATATTTGACATAGATCTTTCCATCACTATACCAAATTTAGACAATTTACCGAATACTTTTGGCTTTATTTACAATTAACATCATGCGTTTTCGTTGGAACACCCTTTTTTATTTAATTTGAATTCGTCAATAAATGTTTTTCGATACTTCAATAATTTAAAACTGCTTGGAAGAGAGCTGGCAAAATTCACCCATGACTATTAACTTAGCGAAAATCGGTTTCCATCCCTGAATTCAACCTTCCCCGCAAAATACTTAAATCACATTCCACCTAAAGGTTGATGGCTATTTCGAACCTATTAACTATGTGTTTGTTGGCACTACTCCAATCACAATAAAATTCTGTTGGTCTTATTTTAAAACATAAAAAACAAAACGAGGAAATACATTACATAAATTTTGAGGCCTAAACGAATAGCGTGTGTTTAAATTTGTTTACCACGTCCATTGTTTGCCATTTCGTTCCCCTCGTCCTGCCCTTTCTTTTGGTGTCAAAAAAGTCTATAGTAAAAAGTTTTACGGGTGTATTTCGTCACTTGCAAAAAAATAAACACAACACTTCTCTTTGACACATTCCCGATTCAGCCCAACATCTGTCATATGGCGAAGTACATGGGGCGTATGTGGAACATTTTTTTCGTTGTGTATTTTTATCTTGTCGAACGATTGTAACATTAGTGTTAACTTTTGATTTTAACAGAAAAGTAGGATGTAGATGTATTTTTCTCTGTCAAAGTAACAAGCCCTCCCACTCTCACTTAATAATTTCATACTCTGATGTGTGGGCATGTTGAAACATCATGCAGGCGTGGCGGACATGTAAAATGTCAAAGAAATTACTTGATGCCATTTTTGGACCTAAAAAACTTTTAGTTTTGCGTGCTTAGGTGCATTAGATTATGTTGCATACTAATTTCCTGCTGCACATCATCAGCGTTACGGTATCGTGCAATAAGTGTTTTGTTTTGCTATTTTAGAATTCTGTTTTTAATTCTGGTCAGTCGAGGTAAATTTATTCGTTTTGACATTTCAATAACGACCTGAGTTGCGATTACGTTACGTGGGGTGTAAAGTTAGAAATTTAATAGACTTGTGTTTGAATTTCATTGAAGTTATGTAAAGGAATGACTTTCTCGTTAAAAGTCTTTTTTATGATTATTACTTTTGCAGATTAAAATCAAACTGTGACTGCTCATCAATTTGCATTTGTGTATTGGTTTTGGTGAGTAAAAATAAAACAGGAAGAAATAAGGCACGGCTTGATAATGACGCGAGTTATTTAGTATGATGTTGACGGTGATTATAAATTCGCATGTGACGTTAATGTGACATGTTTTCAACTAAAAATTATGATTAAAAGGGAAATTTGTTTTCGTTTTTTAATTAAAAAAAAAAATGACTAATGAAAATGTCTGCAGTCTAAAAAAAAGTAGCTGAGGAATGAAGATGAACAATTGTATATTTCTTTTGGATAAATAATTTTTTGCGCTTTTATTGGTTATTCATTTTCATAAACTGGAAAATATTCATTGCTTTAGCTTAAAATAACAAAACATTAATTCTTTTAAATATAAATACCAATTTTATTTGCATATTAAATCACATTGGGAATTTGCTAAATTTAAACTGGATCGATTTGTAAACAAAACTGAAATGTGTGCTTGAAGTAAGTCAGAAATTCAATGAAGATGTTGCGATTTAATTGTTTTGTATTTCAATTTGCTTGTTTTTAGAATCTATACTTGTTAAAAATACATCAATGGCAGATTTGTAGATGGTGAACAATAAAAAGGCGGACATTTAAAGAGCTCGCAAAAACATGTAGTTCGGGAAGTAATGAAAAAAAAAAACAAATGTCTTGGACCAAGTCCAAAAGAGCCTTCACTCTGATAAACCTGTGGTTTTAAAGCAGTCTGTTTGAACACAGAGTGAAGGTATGGTTTATGATCTGCACTGCTTTCGAGCGTGATTCAACGTTCTTCCATCGAAAATCGAAAAGGGTTTCGGTGCTGTCTCAGTTTGTATCAGACGCCGGAATCTTCCTACTAACTCGGACTGAAAGTTCGGCAAATACAAGATTTACAATTTCGGCATAAGAGATAGTATTTCATACACTTAAGTAGAACAGGGTCTTCGGCCGTTAGGTTGGGATGAATTTCCCGGCCAATAACTCCCCAATTATGTTGTAATAGCTTCCCCGTCCAGGTCCAGTTACGGCACAACTATGTAGGTTGGGATAGAGTCCCCGGCCGGTTAAAGCACGATTAGATTTTCAGCCCTTGATAAAGAAATCACCAAAGTGCCCTTCTGACAATGGTGTATGCAGTGCTAGATTCAGAAAGAGAAAGCATCTCTACTAACTTGGTAATTTTTGCACCAAAAGACGGTGCGGTCTGCGGTGTGAGTCGAGAGAGGTAAACACTTAAAATTAATACGCATTAATACTGCTTCTTTGTACACATTAGTGTGTGTTTCCATTCGTAGCTGATGGTGCTGGTAGCAATTGCGCTGTTATTTATTGGTTTTGGCTTTTCGTTTTTCTCTGTTTTTTCTTTTCCTATGTTCGATGTTTGCTGGTTGAGGAATAGTTGGGTCGGCAGCGCAGCGGTGCGGAGAGGAAGAAAAATGTGTAATTCGTTAAAACTTGTACAGAAATCCATCTGTTCAGGAGAGCCTCGAAACTGGGTTCTTCATCTTCAGACAGTTTCAGAGGTAGGGTCTAGATTTAAGTAGAGTAGGCTTGGTGGCACAAAAAACATATTAAACAATAAACATATACAAAAACGAAATCAGTAAAGAAAAAAAAGAAATAAAAAGACAAATTATGGAATTTAAACGTCCTTTGAGTTTAATTAAATTAAGCAACCTCTTGTATTTTTAATTATTAATTGATAGTCCACAAACACAAACCTTCAAAATAAAACAAAAAATAATAATAAATCAAAAACAGAAGCCTCTTTTCCACGAAATAAATTTTTCATAAAAGCCTTAAACATGTTCCATTAACAATACATAAGCTGTTAAGCTTAACTCATGTCGTTAATTAATTCAACATTAATCTCTTCAACAAACCAGAAAAAAAAAATCTATATCCCAAGTGGCCCTCTTTTACTCTTTTAGCTTATATTTACTTTTTTTTTCTGTGTCAACAACATTCAGAACATTTTTCATAGTCAATGTCTATTTATAAAATTTCCCCACTGAAGGATCCATCAACCGTGGAGTTTGCTGGAGAAAAAAAATCCTTCCCATGTTTGTTTTTTCGCTCCAACCGTAGCACCGCAACAGACAGAAATCTCGTCAATTGGTGCATGGAGTTCGATTTACTGTTTGCTTGTGTTAAATGATTTCCCTTCTCAAATAATACAAACACAGATTACGGAAGCCTGCAGGCAAGGGACCGAAAAAAAAGGAACTACTTAAATAAATTCCAGTTTGCTGTTGTTTTTCCACCCACTTTCAGGCCGTTGAGTGATTTTCTATTTCATTGGAATCAGGCGTGTACCGTTTCGGAAGGTTTTGAATTTGTTTTCTGTGACAGAGATCCATTTTC
Source organism: Sphaerophoria taeniata (assembly GCA_943590905.1). NCBI lineage: Eukaryota > Metazoa > Arthropoda > Insecta > Diptera > Syrphidae > Sphaerophoria > Sphaerophoria taeniata. The sequence goes on along the minus strand of OX016540.1, from coordinate 44,935,051 downwards.
AAACAATTTATAACTACGGCCCTGACCACCTATTGGTTCAATTAACCCATATTTGTTTGTTGTTCTCGTTTTTCCTCTGTTTGATGTTCACTTTCATTAATTCATTTTGGGCGTTCCCACACTAATCCCTAATTTCTCTTTACTTATTTTCGGCAGTACAGTGTGTAGTACCATAAGAAAAACATTAACCACACGCAAACACATCCTGCTTGAGAAGAGATTTCATGTACGCTTCAGTACCTACCCACATAATATGAGAATGAGGCAGCCCTAAGGGTGATTAACTTACAGAACTCGATTGCCAGGTTGCTTGCTATTGAAGTGCATATTATATCGGAATTAAGTCCTGTTGTAGGTATACCGGTTACTTTGCCCTATACGACAAAATTATTTTGGCTGAGAAGTTATCGGGGTCATATAAATAAGAATATTCGATTCAATTGCTGGAAGCAAAAAAAAAAAAATCATGGAACGATTTTCCTTTTGAAGAGACACGATAATATGTTACACGGAAACGGAAAAGGTGGTGAAAAATAATCCTCGTGGAAAAAAAATTAAGCTTTAATAAATTTTTCATAAACAGTGAAAAGAAAAGAAGCTTTGGACTCTTCAATACAAGTTGTATTGGATGGATTCAAGCCTGACACCCACAAAATAAAGACTCCTGCCCTCTTTGTACCTATTACTTTTGTTTTTAAATAATCTTCTGTGTGACACCAGTATGTAATTCATTGTCCCGCTTCACTGTTTTTAACTGTCAACCCTGTACTTCATATTTTGAGTGACTGCAAATGAGTAAATTGTCATACCTTAACTATACCGTGCCATGTCGTGTTGATGTCTATGCCAAACGCCAATACGAATACCACCATCTTTCAAGATTCCACCCAATATCTTGGATATGCAGTTGACTTTGGAATTATTTTAAGAACCAAACGAGAAGTGACAGGTACGTTTTCCAGTATTGAGTCTGAGGGTAAGAAATTGGGTATTATGTCTTCTCATGAACGAGGACAAAATAAAGTATTTACTGTCATCGAATAGAGTCTCTTTAAACCGCATGACAATTGATAGGTTTATTACTTATCTGGCTATTGCTGTTAGTTATGCAAAAAACATTAACATTAGCGCTGAAATCAAGGGAAGAAAAACTCTTGCCAGCCGATGTTGCTTTGGACTAAGCCAGCAATAAAGTCTTATCGCGACAAACCAAGGAGACCCTGTACAAAACCCTTATCATTCCTGTCTTGCTTATGGTGCAGAAGGGTGGACTCTGTCCCAGGCGGATCTCTTGGTATCTTCGAGAAGGTTGTAATTACGATATATAGACCGGTTTGTGTCGACAGGACGACAGGAAAATTAACATCTGGCGGAGAAAATATAGCCGCGATTAGGTGCCTAGCGCATGTCGAGCAAACGAACATCGAAGTTCCAGCCCGTAAGGTATTCAACGGTAAGACTTAGGGGCCTTCCTCATCTCTGGTGGAATGATCAAGTTAAGGCCGGCGGCAATCGCCGACTTGGTATTCGAAACTGGGGACAGCAAGCTAAAAATCGGAGGCTGGAGAAATTTTTACTTTACTTTTTGAATTTTTATATGTGAAAGGTTAAATTTGTTTTGACAACAGTGCTGCGGTAAATTAATTTGCAACGATTCAGGTCCCATTTAAATTGTGCAAGTAGGTACTTCTGCATTCTAAATCTTTCAAATAAAGCCAAAAAAAAAGAAAAATTAAAATCTGCGAATTTTCTCTCGAGAAGCTAATCATCTACTCTTTCCATAAATGGAGTCGCACGAGTTTCTACAAGAAACCTTCAAATATGTCAAATCTATTTTTTGCTTTAAGCTGGTGCGTGACGTCCCTCATAGAACCTCTGTTTTTGTGTTTCCGTTTTCTTCAATTTTCTTATTGAAAATTCTTTTGTTTTTTAATTTCAACAAAGTTCAAAAATGTAAAAACAAGAACTAAACATTGTAGGAGGTCATTATTCGACCATTTGCAACAAACTTTGGTGTTTTTTGTATAAAACAAAATATTCTTCCTCTGTAATAACCAATCGAACCGCCCTTTTCATTTAAAAATTTAAATCTCACAAATTTTAATATTCCTATTCCTCATACATATTAAAAATATTTTTTTTTCGGAAAAATTGTCACAAAATACAAATATTTTTGAATGTTCTGTTTACAGAATGTAATGGCTATTTAAAGAATTCCTGAATAAAATAACTTTTATTTTTTGACATTGAAAAATTGTTCACGCAAACTGAACATTATATCAGCCATGACCATAAAAAGTTCTTGAAATTAATAAATTCAACCTTCAACTTTAGATTACACAAAAAAAAACTTTGCCATTGTAAATCTTAATGAAAATTGGCAACTATCAAAAACAGTGTACGCTATTTGTACAGCTATAGAATATAGAGAGTGAAAAATGTTCAACTTGCCAAATTGTTGTATAAATTTATGATTCTTGTTTCTCAAAATTTAAAATCATTCCAAAGAAATCTAAGGGTGTTGGGTGAGGTCCATGACGGCAAAGAGCTTTTATCGTTTTAAAGGTGAAGCCGCCGTTTTTCATAATTTTTCATTGCTTTGGTGAATATGCCAAGGCAGTAAGCCTATAATTCCGTAATTCGGTAATCTTTCAAATATAATATAATTTCACGCTATTTCAATTTTTCAATACCGGATGCCATAGAAAATTCCTAAATATGAACTCAAAAAGGCGCTAATGAAACCCAGAATGGACATGCAGCGAATATCCAAATATCAAACAAAAGAAAAACTCACAAGCGAAATACCAAGTCTTTCAATGAAACACTGAACTCGGAAAAATAAACAAAACAAAGAAGGAAGATTTCATATTTTAAAACCGTCGTGAATCAGACTTGTATCGATTTACTTTATTTTCATTCTCAAGTCAAATAAAAGTAACACACGAACGCGTTTTGCTGATTGAGTGCGTGGCATTCATTATTCGTGCCGCCCGCCACCATTTGTCAATTTTTATTCAAATATTCTTCTCCTCAGGCAAAATGTTGGAAATTTTGAAAAAAAAAAAAAATATTTTTCAAACATATTTCTAGTGAACACAATTCAAATCCGTTCATTGAATTTTGTTTACACTTCTTAAGATGCAATTTCTATTTCGGGATTGGTTAAGTCATAGCAAACTAGATCGTCCGGCCTGCCGGTATCGTATCGGCCATATTCGCTATTCGTGGACGGTGTGTTGGTTCAAACTGACACATTGCCTGCCAAAGAAAATTATTGAAAAATTATGTTTTGACTATTTGGTGCAAAATACTGAAAAGGCTATAAACTCTTCTAATTTTGATTTATTTGATGATTGGCTAGCTATCAGATGTTTAAGTCAATCAAAGCGAATGTAATAAACCATAACATAACCGCAATTTATTGGTTTTCTTTCCTGTGTTTGGAATACGTTTTTCGATTTTGTTATGTAATTTTTTGATTTTTTGTTATCGTTTTTTTATGATTTTTGGTTTGTTTTTTTATGGTGAGCTTGAGTGCTTACTCCTGAATTCTTAGCCTCATTCGAGATAAAAGTCCTACGGAGAATAGGGTTATTCCGGATACTTTACAACCATAAGTTATTTCAAATCTACTGCGAAATATATGTACATGTAAAGGCAAAAATTTGGCGTGGTGTACTTCGGTAAGCAACTGGGAAGAGTACTCGTCCGAAATGTTTTTTGCGTTTTATCACTCACGGTACAAAACAGCGCAACCAAAGTTGTGCTGAAATTAAATGGCATCGGCCGATGAAGAACTTGTTCAAGGCAAATACTTCATCAGCCAGGCTTAAAGCCATTTTTACACAGGTTTAAGATTTAGAATGTTTGTACCTATTAATTATAAAATTTAATAACGATAAAATTGTATGCTAGCCCTCTCCTTCTATCCTAAAGGTAAGTCATGTTTTTTTTACCAAACAGAAAAGGTAAACAACAGAAAAAAATCTTCCGGATTTCCATAGATTGAGTAAATAGCCCCAAGTTATTTCACTTCAATACACAAAATGTGTATCGTAAGCAACTGACTCCTTGGAACATATCTTTAACATTAAAAACAGGGACTTTTCAAATATCATTGAAAAAAGGAAATAAGCCCATCTTAATAAGAAAAGTGATAAAACCTTTGCTTGTCGAAATGTTACCATTATGAAATTTCCATTTGTATTTATGCATGCCCATAACTCTTGCCCTTGAGTGACACTTTTACCCATAGGATGTGATCCCATTATTCGTTAATACTTCCGGTTGCTTTGGAAAGGATATGTACATTTTATGCAAATTCTATTATGTGAATAAACGTTCTTCAGAATTATCCTGTCACCCAGTAGAATATCATCTCCCTTGGGTGCAGTATTGATAGAAACAAAAAGGATATTCCATTTAAAGGGTTTTCCAAAAATGAATTCAAATTGGTATGCTTTGGTGAATTTCTGATGAACCGCTTAATTTCACGGATGTCACAGAATATCGGGTTAGATTTTGTTAAACTCGAAACTATAATCCTACATTGATACATTATGACGATATTTCAACATTCAGTAATCAGTTATTCAAGTCACAGTTTCAATTTCATTTGTAGAAATTCTTGGCTTACTTGGCTTTTTATAACAGTATTCAAATGTCCTTCCTATAACAGAAATTTTTTTGAGGTTAAATGAGAACAAAGTTAAATTCTAATAAAGATATATTGCCAAATGGATTTCCAATGTAAAATGTCCAAAGTGGCAATTCTTTGATTTTAAATTGAATTTCAAAGATGCTGGGTTTATTATGACGTGTATGTCAAATAATAATTAATATTTTAAGGAGGAAGAATTTCCTTATAATTCAGCATTTTTGACAGCGGCGTTTGAATAAGAAAATAAAATTCTTTTGATGACTCACTAATTGACACAGTTCATAAATATTTCATCGTATTGTTTTTTCTTCTTTCAAACGAAGTGATTTTTAAATTTATGTAAATTATTTGTATTCGTGATTTTATCGATTTTTCTGATATACTTTTGTGTTTAAGATTGTTTACTCACCTCCTTTGGATGAGCTAAATGTTCGTAGTCTATCAACATCTTGGTCCTCTCCATCGCTGACTTGTAAGTGATGCATATTGAGTGATGGCACATCCAGGAAGGCATTGGACTTTCTTTGTCCTGAAAAAGAAAAAAACAATTTTTGATTTAAATATAATATAAGTAATATTTTTCTTCTTCATATGTATTTTTTTCTTAGAATGAACAGTGATTTGTTTGGATACCTTAAACTCGAAAACGACCAAATTATAAATAGTTACTCTGTTAAGTCATATTATAACTTTCTTATTCATTTTTGACTATGCTGACATAAACAAAAAATAATGTAACCTTTTGTGTGAGTTTTCTTTGAAAAAGGAAATGCCCAAAATAACCTGTTAAACCTTTTTCAAGACTATATTTAATTTCTTCCATGAATCCCTACTTTCTTATCAATTATAAACCTCGCACCTGGCTCAATTTCTTATCTTCCTCCCTAAAAAGAGTTTTGCAAAAGGCTTTTTCGAGAGAGAAAGAAAAAAAAAACTTCCAGTCTTCCTTTTTTTAGGACTAAATTTTTTTCTCAAGTGGAATGAAAACGAATTTAATACATTTATCCCAGACAATCTAAACAACAACAACAGAAACTTTTATTCGTAATTAATGATGGCAAAGGCAACCAAAACTATTGTTACTCCTTAAGGTATATAATAAAAGGCACCTGTCAGCAGCAAGCGATATATATGTAATGGACAAGTAAGATGGTTCCTTTGTGTATATAATATGTATATACATGTGAACACTGTACATACATATATGCTACTTTCTCAAACAAAAGGACCAAATACATTCCACCACACCAAAATCGTACTTGTTATACTTAATCGCATCTGTACACGAATGAGGTTTTTGTTTAAAAGCATCCGGTTGGGGTTTTGTTTATGATAATTGGTATCAATATTTTTGTTGAAGCAAAGGACTAGGAGAACGCCTGTCCAATGATGAAGATATAAGAGCCTTTGTTTTTAAATATTCAATTTGCTCTTTTGATTTTACTGAATTCAAGGATTTTCTTTGAATTTTTCCTGTTTCGATTGAATACGATTCGTACGTATGAGTTCGAACTTTGTCTTTTTTTTTCTGTAACCACAATGTCTTCTTCTAGAATTCGTTCAAGAAAATAAAAATAAAAATGTGGAGTTACAAGACTCTTTTGCTAACAGTTTCATTGCACTATTTTTATTTATATTTGTGCAGCTATACAATTTACACAGTTCTGTCATCTCTTAAAGGGATGAGTAACAGTGGTGCGGGCCACGATACTCCATAGGAGATCCGCTTTACAGCAGTACAATTGCCGGTATCTGAATTAACCGCAAATATACTACCTTTTGTCATAACAGTTTAGTCCCTTTTAGTCCCTCAAAGTAATGAGAATTAAGGAGATTGACATCTGGTACGTTTTTTGATAATTCTAATACCACACAGCCCACACCCTTTTTCAAAAACCAAAATATTACGGTACTCGAAATGCAGAGAATCATGGAGAACGAAGCGAATTAATTGTTATTAATTTAAGTAAGAAGTGCAAAATTTGAGTGACCTTTATACTTCCTATAGCTACGTATAGTATTTTTTTGTTCATACAGGTTGTAAATATATGTCGTCTTTACATTACATTACATTACATTTCACAGTACTTCGCACATAAATGTAACGAACGACAGACACATAGCAGCACTGGTGACTGAGACCATCGGCTGGGACAGAACAATACATTAATACAACAGAGAGAGACAGATAGACACATAGAAAGAAAGCACACATAACAGAAACCTATTGTCTCATGTTATCGCACAGGTGGCCTCAGATAAGCTGGCGATTTTTGTAGAAAAAGAATGCTGCTGAAGCTGGGGTTTGAACCCGTAGCGTTCGGCTTAGCAATCCACTACTCTATCCTCTGAACCATGGCCACCTGCATATATGTCGTCTTTTTCAGTAACAAGATTCCTTTACAGGGATGAAATCATTCAAAAAGAGAAATGGTCGTCGCTCAGAGGAAAACGTGACCACAGCTTAACTATCTAGCTATAGACCACGAAGGATGGAGAGGTTATTTTAGCTGTAAATAATATTCTAGAATTTTTGCTAAGCTTTAAATCTGATATATCATGATTCATGATTGTCAAGATCATCAATTTTTTCATAAGAAAACAATAATGTTCCTCAATAATCAATCCTCAAAGGAAAAAAAAAATCTTATAAAAATAATAATTTAACCTAAGAAATGTTGATGTCATATATGCAAATACGAAATAATAATTTCGGAATAAAATTGAAAATATTGCTGAGTTGTAAGCCCTTATTTTTATGTACAATTGTATAGCTGTTGTCGAGAAAAATTGTGGTTAATCTCGATTTGAAATTTCGGGAAAATGTTTGCGAATAATTAACATTTGAACCAGTATCTCCGCTATTCGTAATTTTGATGAATAGAGTTCGACCAGAGCTTTCTTTTGGGGTACCATTCGATGGATTTTGGAAGAATTTTTTTTCCTGAAAGCCAAACTCAATTCCGACCTCTGGTTGTCCAGATATTTGCATCAGAAGATAGTCTTTCTATGGGATTACAATAACCTTAGGACGAAAACCAAGAACAATAGTTTTTTGATCGGAACTTGGTAACTAGACCTTTAGTGGCTGATAGAGGGCAAACAGATTTTTGTTCTGGTACATCATTTGCTAGGCTTGCTGGGAAAATTCAGAGTTCTATCCATTTGTAATCACGGGAAATTTTCTGAAGGCAGAAATCGAAAGAAATTATTTTTTAACCGAGTGCTGAATGGCTGATAGAAAACTTATAACTGCCGGCTGACCGCAAAAAAATACTACTACATATTTTCATTTGCAAAGAGGAGTAAGCCCCGGAAGGATAAATTAAGGGGTCAAACGACATGCGGTTATTACATTGGCAACCGATTCGGTTGCACCGAAAATCAACAGTCTTGTCTTATTTATTCAATTTCGTTAAATACTAACGTGAGAAATGCTTATAAATAAATAAGTACTTAAATACTAACTTAAATCTAAATTTAATTTAAACTGTTATAAAACAATGTTTTGAATTTATGGCTTTTTAAATTGTCATTTGGTGAGTCAGTAAGAAAATGAAATTTATTATATAAATCAATTAGTTGATTTATAGGGCTATGTGAACCATAGTTCGATCTGCTAAAAATTTGCTTAAAAGGTCCTTGTAGTCGTATGCTTGACCCACTGAAACTGAAATTAAAATGAAGAAGAACCGATGGCGATGATATAGCTTCATTTATTATTTTAACGATAAAACAAAATTGTAGATATTTCCTATGGTTTGTCAAAGAAGGCAGGTTAATGAAAGAAAGTCTTTGAGAATACGGGGGCAGAGTAATTCCACGAAACCAAAGAAGAGAAGGTGCACATAAAATCTCTTGTAAATTAATCAAGTTGCCAAAATAGCACTGGGGCGTCCAGAAGGACAAATAGGTTAATAAGGTGCAACAAACGGATGGCATTTAACGTTTTTCATCATCGGCGGATTTGCCAAAATAGCGAATGTAAGAATGAAGAAAAATGATACGTATACGCCATAGTGACCAATCTAATCTATTTATTTTATTTAATGAGCCACTTGGGCTTTAACTCTCTCAGAAAATCAATATTATGTTTAATGTTTGGAATGCTTTCAAATTGGCGTTTTCATATTATTACTCAGTTTACCCAATACCGTTCGTGAGGAGCACCATCTAAAGGATCAATTTTTTAAGGTTGAACCTTGAAACCTTAATTTCTGCTAGAGATGGCTGCTTTAAATTTTCGGAATCGGTCTCAAAACCGTAAATACTCAAGAAATTATCTAGCGTCCTTTCCAGAAGGAGAGATAACACATATCTTATAATATTTATTTATTTTCTGAGATAATGCTCTTTGGCCGAGATTTGTTATAAAGGAATTAAAAAAAAAAAAATAGAGTGGCGATAGCTCTTAAAGAGCCAAGGCCTAAGTGGCTTACTCTCAACAACAATTCTCTGAGTGCGTGTGAAGAATTGAGGGAAATGAAATTTAATGCCAATTCCGAACGGCAAAGTTGAGAAGCACTTTTACATGACAGATTGATACTCTTGGAAGTTTTGTCAGTTCTTCGCAAGAGGCAGTACCCGTGAAAGATGATATAAAAACCTTATGGGCACGAGTAGAACCCACGACGTTCTGCTTAGCAGCCAACGCACCTAACCACTAAGCTACGGGCAACCAATCCGTATTGGAATATGTGTTGAAAGATTTAAGCAAATGATTTCTTAAAGAAGCTGGCTTTTTTTTCCTTTAAAAGTAAGATTTTTTTTGCTCACATCTTTTATGACGGAGGTCAGACGAAGTTCTTTTCAAATGAGTTTTGAAGAATTCCATCAGTAATGTAATAAATGTACACACTCTCTGCGAAATAATTTCTCTCAAAATTTTCAAAAAAAAATAATAATATTGACAGTAAAATAATAAATTATATTCGTGCACCAATGACTAAGTCAATAAGACCACAAAACTTATTGCGTTCTTTTATGATCCAAAAGTATGTTTTGTTATTTTTTTTTTTATATATGTTTTTGCCTTTCCCAAAATTGATGAAACATTAATGTCCTTTTCCTTGTCATTTTATTATATTTTTTTCTTATACTTTCATTTTAAAGTCCTCATATAAAAAGCCCCATGAAAATTCATAATCAGGTCTTCTGATTTCTGTCAAAAATATTTTGTGTTTTCATTAATCACAAATACTTACCCACAACTTTTAATACGAACAAAAAAACCAACAGAAAACTGACCCGAAAGTATAATTTTTTTCTTTGGTTTTCAACCCCTTGGACTTTACTTGAGCAACCCACATAGAGACTAGTCATGCCTTTTGATCAAATAAATTGATATACAAACAATCCTACAAGATATGATACGACTACGATCCAAACATCAATCACAACACAGCAATCTTACATTCAATAAAGACGTGACTTGCCTTCTTTTATGACACTGCCAGGACAATAAAAAGGAAAAAAAAGGCTTCCTTAAAGTATGTCCCCTGTTGAAATAACCATTAGCCCACTTTATTTTCGAGTGCTTTTGTTGCCTTTGTAAAATAATTTCTGGCCGTCATTGTCTGAATGGCCAAAACATAACGATTTCAACAAACACATATCGTTCTACGTGACGCCATTACTCTTCGATATCCGGCACCACCCAGCCCTGACAAGTGGGTCGTGAATTTTGAACTTAAAATGTCTTCCAAAAACGTGCATAAATTCTGTCCCACCACATTCGGTTACGATGAAACGAGCTTTTGAATTAATTAATATAGATTAAAGTCCAGTCTCAGAGTCCTCGCAAAAAATGAAAAAAAAAAACAATTTTTTTTTGTTAGTCACTAAAGACTTTTCAAAATCTGAGAGCCAGCAAAAATAAAAACATGAGAAATCCATTTCTGTCCCAAAGGAACTCTGATTCAATGGCCAAACTTGTATAAATTAAATTTTGTGGGTATGTGTGGATAGGCAGCCGGTGTCGGTGTGCTTGTTTTTTATTTTCTTTTGTTTAGGAGTGGGTTTTGTTTACCTGGAAAACAGCCATCAGCACTGTCTTCCTTAAACGAGTGCAAACAAAAAAACAAAAACTCCCCAATCGCTGACCCAGATTTCTTTTTGTCGGCTCATCTAACCGTTATTCCATCATCTATTAGGGATGTAATATTGGAAATGTTTATGTGCGCGGGGATATGGCTAGAGCCACAACCTGTTGGGCGAGTGGTTCGAGCTTAGTTTGACTTAGAAAGGACTCAATGACGATATAAACATTTTAATGGCACCTACGCTAACAGGGATCAACATAAAATTGCGGTAAAAGAGGTGATTGCCCGACCGAATGACTGCCAGGAGAAGGGGCTTGGTATTTTGTGTTAATTTTAGACGACATATTTGTGAGGGCAAACAAAAAAGGATAGTAAAAAAATATGTATGTTTCGATTATGTCAAGCGACGCAGTGCGAACGGAGGCGTTGCCCTAACATAAGCAGGCGACTGAAATTAAGTGTTCTTTTATCCTGCCATTCTCATAGAAGTTGTTGAGAAGAGGGGAGTAGGAATTGTGAAAGTTAATTGAAAACAACAAAATAACCACACACTCGACACTATACGCCAAACAACACAACACAATGGGGATCACACGATAATGACGATAAAAACTTGTTTGCAGCTGACGTAGACCTTTGTCCCGCGAGGTTGGCTATGCGATGGTAGTGAGGGAAGTCACCCGCCTGATGGCGACGTGTGACTCTTATAAATAATTGAAATTGTTTCGGTTGCCGCACAAGAGCAACAAAACTCAGCTGTATGGCATTAATTGCTTTTGCTTTCATATTTTATTTGAGAAAAATATTAATTTTATTTTCCCATGGGGAGTTGAGCCTTGAGCCAACCCTCCCTCTCCCAAAAAGTCATAAAAGGAGAGTGTGATTTGACTTATTGCAGTACCTACTGAAGTTGACGGCCCCAAGACAAAGGTTAATGTTATTATGGTGGATTTATTAACTAATTAATGGGATATGGGCATTTTGAGACTGTTTCAATAGCATCATTAATATTGCAGGCCAAGTTTATGTAATTAGATTATGTGGTAAGAAAGATCTTTTACTTTCAGTGAGCTCAAGATTAATTTGATTTGGATAATCTTTCTTTCGAGTAATGTGAACAACAGGAACTAATTAGTGATATTTCTTTGTTTGACAACCGGTAGGATTTGTGACTTCTTTGGTGGATAAGGAAAAGATTTAGTCGTTACACGTCTCATCTATTGTGAGAAAAAAAAAATAGCATGATGTTCCATGAACAAAAATCTAATAACAAAAAAAAAACATTTTTTTTCTAACTTGATGACTTTGCTTTAAAAAGTAAGTTTGCGATTGTGTGTATATGTACCACAACTGGGACCTAGCCCTGACCTCCTTCAACAAGTTCTTCCACCACTTCCAACTGTTGACCGAGGCCATGCAATTTCCTATTTGAAGGCTTCGGCCATGATGGTCTCCACTATCCTCCAACCGCAAATTTGGTCTACAGCTGTCTTCGTTTTTCCTGGCCGGTTCCTCTTTAACCATACAAGCTAGCTGTTCCTCGGAGTCTTCTAAGCTCAATTTATGTCATTATGTCTGCTTTGCGGTACCATATATCCTCTCACTTTTCTCTCGCAGGCGGCGGAGTTCAGAGTATCCACTACCTTAATAGTTGTTTAATTTTCTGCAGATGGAGCCACCATGCACCTCATCTTTTTGTTTTACGCTGCCTCTGCTCAATCTGGATAAATGAGGTTTGTACAGCTTGTTCAATCTTCACAAAGATGTTGATGTCATCTGCGTAAGTCAATAATTGGGTGAGCTCCATGACGTTGGTCCCTGTTGTAAATGTCCAGCGTCACAGATTGCTTTCTCTAATGCCAAGTTGAAGAGAAGGCAGACCAGTACATCCCCTTGTCGGAGGCAATTGAAAATGTTGATGGGATACCTAAACTCTGTTTGAAACGTTGGTCGTGGTCAGCCTAAAAAGTTTTATCAGTTTATTTGGAATGCCAATTTCTCTCATGGCCCAGCACATGTGTTGGGGTCGAAAGACCACAAACCAAAGTTCCGCAAACAAAAAATCCACAAGCCATTTGGACGCAAAACACTTACCTGCAGTACTTTTATCCAAACGCATTTTACCTTTAGATTCCTACCGTTTTTCATGACAAACTACGTCTTTTAGGTACTCTTCCAGCTCAGAATTGGGCCACACGCCTCCCACTTTTTCAAAAACAGGAATTTTACAAGACTCAAAATGCTGAGAATCATGGAGAACGAAGCAAATTAACTCTGGTTGCACCGATCCGAACAATTGTCGATTCACCTGGTCTGAAACCGCATTACATTAATATTTATAATGCTTTTTTGTCAGTCTTCCTGTTCTCATATGCTAAAAAAAACTTCATGGATACGTTGGTAAAAACGTAATAATCCATGTTTGATCAATTAGGACTGATATGCCATCGACCGACAGCTGCGACCGACGTTGTATTTAAGGCGGTAAATATACTTTTCTACTTCCTCAGTAACTTGACTGTTGCATGAGCAATTCATTAAAGTATACTTCCCATGCATCCCTTCAGAATGCCTTTGAAATCAGTGATTTAACGACCTGTCCTTTCTTCGTCATGTTTCAGACGGACTGATAGAACTTCTACGCCTTGAGCAGTTCTCACTCTCTATTTCTTACGATTTCTATTTTTTCCCTGCAGCTTTATTTTGTCTTCAAATGAAACCAAACAAAAGCTTTCAACTTCCTTTTTGGTATGTGTTTTTATCAAATTGCTTTCCTTTGACTTGATATTAAAGTCAAAGTTAGCTGGCCACAAACAATAGTAGTTCACAAAGAACACTACTTACGAAACACAGAATAAAAAAAAATTATCCATACCAGGAACTTCCATAGCTATAAAATATTTCTCTGGCTTGAATGAATATAATTTATTAAAATTTTTGTCAGCTATTGAAGCTCTTTGTAAAACTTTCAACTTTAAGAGTGGTTATGTAGATCCCAAACAATATTCCCAACATCGAACCGTAACGATAGCACCGTGACTGCCAGCAACGACCTCTATGAATGGCCGTCAAAATGTTTTATATCGTCTGGCGAATATTGTTGCACCACGACAGTCACTGCTTTGTAGTTCCCAAACAGCTTCATTCAATTTGATGCATTTTCATTATATTCGCTTTTACGGGCATATCAAAACTCCACATAAGTTACTTGCTCTAAAAATGAACCCTATATGGCCGTGGGTAAATGTTCGTTTGTTCTACGCCGAAACTTTGTTATGGATGTGAAGTGCACAAGAAACACAAATTTTGCAATGAACCTCTTCATTGTCCGCATCCTAGGAAACCCAAAAAGCGTCAAATTTATTGTTTTTTATCGAATGAAAGAAACCATTGGAATTGCCTGTATGATCTACATAAACACACTTTAACATTATATCCTTGTGATAGGCTGATATATGCAATTGAATTCCAAATATATATGTAGTTTCTGTCAAATAGAGTTGCCTTCTGAACATTTTGAATTATCAGTAAACGCTAGTGTTTTGTCTAGAATATGCACCAAAGTTTCAGCAGTCTCTCCTGCAAGGAATCATTGTGTCCGTCTAATTGGGATGTTTTGATCAAACACACGTATGTGTAAGCATAAGTGAAACGTTGGTATTTATGAAGGCCTTGTTTAACCTATTTGTCCATTGTTTTGAAGTGGATTGGAAAGCTTTGCTTTAGGGTCAATTTTACCAATTATCCACAGAGTGCAGTGAATTGATAAAGACAGGGCTTTGGGAAAGAGCAATCAACGCTCGGTTTGGTTTTGCCTTCATCTCTTGTGTATATGCCTTAGATTTTGAGTGTTCGAACAGATTCTATCCGCAGTGTATGATATTTTGTCCTCATGGGATGTTAATAGGCAGCACTCTGGTGATGACAGCGAATCATAAGTACACGTTTTCTGTGGCAAATTGAGCTCTATGGAACAATATTGATTGGTTTATGAAAGTGTAGTCATAGAGCTGGTCATAAAAAAGTTGTGTAATTTTTTATGGAAAAGAGCAAATTGATTTTCGAATCAAAAAGTTGACCAAAGACCTCTTAAGCAATAACTAAGATGTTATGGCGGTTTCCATTTAGAAATTGAAATTGATAGATCGTGGAAATACTAATGAGAACGTCGAGTGCTACTGATAACATCTACATCCTTTTAAATTTGCTATATCAGGCGTAAGCAAATAGTAAGGAACTAAGACCAAAAGAAACAAATAAAAAAAATGGACCCTTTCATATTTTTGTGGTTGGACTTGAAACACTCATTATGCTTTGGGCTTTGGTAAACCAATCCAATCTTGAGAATTTACACGTTTTGCCGAGTTGCAAACAAGAATACATAAACTTCAATAATCGATGCTTCCTTAAATAGCTTTCGGACTCAACGGTTCAAGCGAAAACATGCTTCCGCAAACAGGTTATGTACATTCAAACGAAACTCAAAAAGGAAAATCATTTCCAGCGAAATGAGTTCGTGTTCATGTTAAGCAATAAATTTCAATCATCCTTCATCCAGCCATAAATTCTATTTCTTTCTTAACCCAATGATTTGAGAATGTCAAAAGAAAATTCCAATAAACTTTTGAATTTTTGGAAACCAATCAAACTCAAAGTCGAAAATAGTTTAATTCACTAATGCGGTATGTAGTCGTCATCGATCCTAACCCTCCAAATGTAAGGAAATGAATAAAATGTGTTTCACGTTTCTTGTTGGTTTTGCAAATTAATGATTTGCTTAAAATAAATTCTTATACTAACCTTGCTGTGGTCTTCTTTGTGAAAGCTTACGCCTTTGTGGCGGTGTTTCCGTTTCACTAAGTCGCGGTTCACTGGTACAATAGGAGCGGGTTTCTTGAAGATTCTGTTGTTGCTGCTGTTGTTGAGCTTGGGCTTTTCTTCGAACCTTTAATTAGAAGAAGTAGTTGTTTGAGTGAGGGTTTATTTGATTAGATACAAATGAGAGTTTGTGTTTAACTCGAAATATATTTGGAAATATTAAAAGGAAAAGAAAGTAAGTCAAGAACACTTATTTATAGATTCATTTCCTTAGACTTAAGTTGGTAATATTTGGAAATTTGGAAAGATCGCCATAACCTGAATGCACGGCACGCCTTTGAAGTAATTCATTTCTGTTAAATTTTTAACACCAAAACGAGAGTAGATTAGATTAGATTAGATTCTTCCTTTATTCATTAGATAAATTACAATTTTTTTTTCTATTGGAAATACGGACATGACAATGCTGCCGTCTGCCGGAAATGACATTTCAGTAAAATAAATATAATTATATAAAGAGAAGATGTATCAAAAAGATTTACAATAAATTTGAAATAATAAATTACAAAAATAAATACTATGCAAAATATTGGACAAAAGTTTATATCAACATATGAGGAATAAATTAATACAAAATTTTAAATTTTAAGTATTAAATATTAAATTTTTAATTTTAAAATTTTAATTAGAATATCAATTTTAATGATTTGAAACATAAAGATTTGATTTAATTAAAAGCAATAATTTGCAGCCCTTGAATTAAATAGAGACTTGTTGTAAGAACTAATTTAGCAATAAACTATTGCGATAAGTCATAGCATGATGGCAATATTTATACAAGGTGAGCCAACCACGAGCGCCATTTAATATTTCGTAAAGACTATTTACGGACAGAAAACTTTCTTGGAAATGTAATCTTCGGATTTCTTGTAGAATTGGGCATACAGCAATGAAGTGGTAAATATTTTCAGACTCTCTCCTGTTACATAGATCACAAGCTTGTTGAAG
The DNA here is from genome assembly GCA_943590905.1 of Sphaerophoria taeniata. Classification (NCBI taxonomy): domain Eukaryota; kingdom Metazoa; phylum Arthropoda; class Insecta; order Diptera; family Syrphidae; genus Sphaerophoria; species Sphaerophoria taeniata. The sequence goes on along the minus strand of OX016540.1, from coordinate 44,918,521 downwards.
ATCGACTCTATGTGGCATGAAATTCAAATTTAATAATTCAACTCTGGCTCTGAATATGGTGCTTATAACTTTTGACGAAAATTTTGTGTTGAAATAGCTATCAATGGTTAACATATGGTGGTTAAGGTTGCGGTAAATAAATCTGGAAGGTGAAGAGGACGCTCTAGTTAAAAACTGGTCGTATATTTTGTCATCTTCTTTGGCTATGACCCTTGCGAACAAATTTTGCCATTCGCTAACGTTATTTACCGATAAAGGTAAATCGATATCATGAGATAACGCCAGCTGTTGCCAATTTCTGAACGGATAAGCATTTGTTTGCAATAGCCTAGTTAACACTGCCCTATGTAAACTATTTTCACTTCTCTTCATTACTTTTATTAAAAAACCAGAATGAGCTTTCAGATTTTGCAAATAAATGGGTGGCAAACCTGATTCCACATGAATGGCGTAGGTAGGAGTAGCGTTTGGTAGACGGAATAAACGCTTGAAAAAGTACCTCTGTACAGTTTCGAAATCTTCAAAGGGGTCTACTCCAAATGCCTGCACCCCGTAGCACATACAAGTGTTGACTGTGGCATTGAATACATTATACTTTGAGGACAAATCAATGTTTTGATTTGCGAAGAATTTTGGCCACATTATGTTAAGTGCCAGCTTTGCTTCTCTACTTTTTTCTTTCACATGATTTCGAAAATTTAAGTTGCTAGACAACAGTACGCCAAGGTACTTGAACTCAGGAACTACTTCTATCGACTGGTTATTGAGTCGCCAAGTCTCCACCCGTCTACTCCTTCGGTTCTCGAAAACCATAACTTTTGTTTTCAAGACGTTGATATGTAGATCCCATGTCTCACAGAAAGCCTGAAGTTTATTTATTTGCAGTTGAAGAGTTGAAGGATTCTCTGCCAGCAACACCAAGTCATCAGCATAAAGGAGTACCTTTATTTGGTGACCAGCGAAGCTAACGCCACCTGGAAGAATTTCAGAAATTGAGTCAATGTATAGTGCGAAGAGTATAGGGCTTAGAATGCAACCCTGAGGGACACCTGCAGAAGTTGGGAACCATTCGGACAGCTTGGATCCATCCCACACGGTTGCACTTGAGGAAGATAATAATTTCGCATATACTACCAAGAACTTTCTGGATACTCCAAGCGATGCCAGTTTGTAGATCAAAGCTTGCCTGTTGACTGTGTCAAATGCTGCTTTGAAGTCTACAAAACAAACATATAACTTTTTATGCATTTCAATATATTTTCTGGCTATGCTAGTTAGTGCGAAAATGTGGTCAATTGTTGAAAACCCGGAACGAAACCCTGCTTGAAAAATGCTGAGACGATTAAAATTTTCTATCCACGTAGAAAGCCTAACATAGAGAGTTGTGGCAAAGATCTTTCTCAGAGAATTTAGAATAGAGATTCCCCTATAATTTTCTGCTTGGGAAGCATCGCCTTTTTTAAATATTGCAAAAATAAGCGATTTGTTAAAACCAGAAGGAACGCAAGCATTATTATATATCTTGTTGAAATAATCCACAATATAATTTTTCAGTTGTACTGTTCCGTTTTTAAAGAATTCGACTGGAATGCCATCACAACCCGGGGCCTTATTGTTTTTCATAGTCAGCAAAACTGAATCAAGCTCTTCACAAGAAATCGTACAGTCTAATTCAGATACAACTTCATTTTGTAACGCAAAGCTAAAAGTATGAAGATTCTCCTCCGCTGACAATAGAGTTTTAAAATGAGCAGCTAAAGTCTCAGCTTCGAGAGAAATCTTCATACTTCTACTTTGCCCACCTAACTCTCTTACATTATTCCAAAATTCTTTGGAATTTTTGGAGTGCTGCAAGTTCATTGCAAGATTTCTTAGAAAAAGCCTTTTTTTCTCGTGACATAATTGTTTGAATTCTTTGTTTGCGTGTAAGTACATATTTTTAAACGCAACCGAGTTAGTTCTTCTAAAGAGTTTTAAGTACTTGAACGAGAGCTTACGTAGTTTAACACAGTCTTTATCGAACCATTTATTTTTAAAATTGAGCGTGTAGCTACTACTTGTAGATACAGCTGAAGCGTAAATTACTCTTGTAATGCTTTCCTCAATTTGTTCAACATTGGCCTCATCCTGAAGAGGGAGAAGATTGCAATGTTGATTCAAGAGAGATTTGTACCGAGAAGCTTTATTTTCAAACCATCTGAGTTTTCGAGGAATACCTACGTTCGTCTGCTGTATATTCTCGTGGAAGTATATTTTGACAAATAGTGGCAAGTGAGCTGAAAAACTAGACAAGAGCACCTGGAAGTCTTCAACTGAGTTACACCACTCTCCAGAAATTGCACAATAGTCGATTACTGATTGCCCTTGACCGCTGATAAAAGTAAGTTCGCCATATTTGTCACCGTTTGTTACCCCATTTAATACAAAAAACCCAAAATCTTCTAGCAATTCCGTTAAAAGTCTACCATTTCTGTTAAGGGTTACATCCTTTGAATTTCTCACCTCATCAAAAAACATAAAATCATGTAATATATGAGCAGGAGAGTTCTGAAATTCACCAATTCGCGCGTTAAGATCACCGACAATCATTACATTTTCCAAGGAAGTATTGTTTAAGAAATTGCGTAGATTTTCAAAATCATTCAACCAGCTATTGCAATTAAGGTAAACCGGCAAAATATAGAATTGACGTTGGTTGGTAGAAATTTGAACAACAAGCCTATTTTCAACAATTTTACAATGAACGAAATGATTAATTTTAGTTTTGATGCCACATAACATGCCTCCGCTAGCTCTCCCATGCACATTGGATCTAACTGCTGGGATAAAAGTTAATTTATAATCTTTAAAATATTTATAAAATTCATTTTCATTTTTTTCCTCTAAAAAGGTTTCAATAAAAAAGATAATATCAAAATCTAAAATATAATTAAAAAATCTGGTTGCAAAAGTTTGCTTTTGAGACCTGTTATATTATATGAAAGAATTTTTAAATAAGTAAAGTTAATTATTATATTTTGGCAGACGGCATTGATTTCCTATTGTTTTCTATTATTATTAGGGTGCATTACTTCACGTCTTGGTGGCGCTGTCATCGGTTGAGAGGTATGTGGTGTTTGTCGATCATCGACCGGGTCTATCTTCACTCCATCGCTGCAGTCAAAATATTCTTGTGAACTGTCACCAAACATGTTGTTCATATATGTCATCTCAGCTGCAGTTTTGACAATTAGGCCACGCGCAAATTTGTAAATAAAAGTGTGGTTGTTGATTTGCATTTTGTCACCTTTGATTATAATTTTTGCTTGAGCGTTTAATTGTGATAATTTGTTTTTAATTTCAATTAGAGCTCGTCTTTTTTGTCGATACATTTGAGTTTGTTCGCGAAATATACTTATGCCAGTTCCTTTTAGTTGGCTATTTACTGACATTATTTCGTCTACGATATCCGACGATTCTACCTCCAAGAAAACAGTTCCCCTTTGGGTGTGTGTGTTTTTGATTACCCGTGATTTCTTCAAGTGAATATCTTCACCTTCTTTTAACTTGAGAAGCCCCCCCCCCCCTGCAAGTTTGTGTTGCTAACTGAACTGCGTGGGTTTCTCTGTCTAGAGGAAGGTGTACCACCAAACGAGAGTAGCTGCTTGTTAATTTACCAAGCCATAGACTGTGACCCGGAGAAGATTAATATATTTGGTATCGTTGAAACTTGCACTATTTACCGATTTAAAATTTTGGCAGACAGCTTTTCTCTTCTCTAGTGGCTTGACTGTCAAAAAGAATGGCTATGTTTAAATTACACCCGAATTTTTTTCAACATCGGTTTAACTATTTAAGAAAACTCGTTTCTAAGCCCTTCTTTATGACAATATCAAGCTGATTTTTTGAATTGTAAGTCATTTGTCAATGTATTCAAACGTTTAACATGAAATTGATAGAATATTTGCAGGCCTTCTGCATGACAGACATGGTAGGCATACCAAAAAGTGGTGTACACCGTATACTAACCAAAAATATGGGTGTGAGAAAGCTGTGCGTAAGGTCGGTGCCGCGATAACTGACATTAACACAAAAACAGCGGCAATCTTGCGTTCATTCATGACCTTAGGTGAAACATGGGTCCATAACTTCATACCTGAGACAAAAGAACAATCAAAACAATGGACTGGAATCTGGAAGATGAGAATTGGTTCCAAGGAAAGCAAGGACAGTTCCCTCAGTAGGCAAGGTAATGGCGTCAGTTTTTTGGCCTGCACATGGTTTAATTTTCATCGAATACCTTCAGAAAAGAAAAGAAAAATAAACAACGAGTATTATGCGAATGGGTGCAGAAATCAAAGAAAAACGTCCCGATTTGACAAAGAAGAAAGTTTTGTTTCATCACTACAATGTACCAGTTAACACATTCGGTATGGCTCTCTCCAAAATTAACGAGTTGAAGTTTGAACTACTTCCTGACGCACCATATCTATCAGATTTAGACCGCTCATATTATTTTCTGTTCCCAAATTCGCTCCGTGGAAACAGATTTCACAATAGGTAATGAAGAGGTGAAGCCTGCAGTTGTTGGCTATTTATTTTTTTATTGGAGCTCGACAGTTCTTACAACAAACAGGATATCGAAGCGATGCTTTGAAAATAAATTTTCTGCTTTCGGTTTGACATAATTTCTAAGCAAAATTGAATACTTTAAACAGCTGGGTTCATATTTTGTAGTAGTGAGAAAAGTATAAACCTTCTACCCTTATCCTCTTTAGTTTGAAAAAAAAAAAATAAGAAAATCAGTCAACCGGTTTGGCTGGTAAACAGTGGCGTAACTATACCATCTGAGGCCCGTAGAAAATTCTTTTGATGGGGCCCTATCAGCAAAAATCGTCACGTTGTACTCAGTTTAATTTTAATAATCTTCAAGATTTTCAGCGTATACTCAATTACACGTTGTATTTATGTCCCACTAATGGCGATAGGCCTCCTCTCTAAGGCGAGAGGGAATGGCCTGTAGTCATATCCCAAAGCGTATTGGAGACTTCACATTCATCCATAGAACATAATATGTCAATGCATTCATCATCTATTCGCTAGCTTTTCGGTGAAGGAACAGACCGTGAGGAAACCTGCATACATTTGCAATGAAATAAAAATAACAATTTAATTTCAATGATATAATTATTAAGAAAAATCTTTTTTCGAGCTTTCTGTTCCGCTAAAGTGTCTATAACATCATCAAAGTTTAAAGATCGGGCCATAGAGTTTTCAATAGACAGAATAGCCAAATAATATAACCTGTCTTGTCCCATAGAGTTTCTTAATTAGGTTTTTATCAATTTTTGTTTTGAAAATAATTGTTCAGCACTAGCTGTAGTCACAGGAATTGTTAGAAATAATATTATGCAGTGCATACTACGGGAAAGCTACAGGACATAAAATATTTTTTTATTATTAATAAATCAGCAAGGACTCTAATAAACAAAGATTTTTCTATTTCGTCTCTGAAAGTGGATCGAAAACTGAGAATTTCTCTGGCAAATGATTCCGATGTGCCGTTTTTATATATCTCAACAAATCCTTTCAAAAGATCAATGTCATTTAAAACGTTGATACTGGAAGGCTGCAAAAGACTGAAATTTGAAATAATTTTATTCATTGGAAGGAAACGCGATTTCAGTTGGCTTATATTGATGTCCAATACTCGATAAAATATGTTCACTATGAACAAACTTTCCGGGTCTTGGAGACGCACACATATCTTCGCAAAGCTCATCAAAATGGCTGACGAGTTTTGGAAAATCCAGGGATTTCTGCTTCCATTTTTAAATTCATGTGGTTACCTTTCCAATTCTTCTAGACAAATTTTCAAACGATTTAAGACATTTGAAAGATCGGTGGCTTTAGAGGCTGTATCGTCGATAGTAAGTAGGATCTTGCATTGGAAAACCAATCTACACTAATATATAAAGCTGAAGAGTTTGTTTGTTTGAACGCGGTAATCTCAGGAACTACTGGTTCGAATGGTATAATTCTTTTTGTGTTGGATGGTGCCTTAATCGACTTAGACATTAGGCTACTTAACATTAAGCTGTGACCAATAGCAGCGAAGAATCTGTTTAAAATGGGGAAAAAACGGCAAAAAATATACATTTTTCTGCGTTTTAACGCACTTATCTCAGGAAGTACTGGTCCGAATGGTATAATTCTTTTTGTGTTGGATGGTCCATTAATTGAGAAAGACTTGAGGCTATTTAACATTAAGCTGTGACCAATAGCAGCGAAGAATCTGTGGAAAATATGGAAAAAACGGCAAAAAATATACATTTTTCTGCGTTTTAACGCGCTTATCTCAAGAACTGCTTTATGAAATTGAACAATTTTTTAAATGTTGAATGGTTCATTTATCAAGGAAGGCTTGAAGCTATATAAAATTTAGCTGCGACCAATAGGAGCGAAGAATTTGTGTAAAATGTGGAAAAAACGGCAAACAATACAATTAAATCTACACTAATATATAAAGCTGAAGAGTTTGTTTGTTTGAACGCGGTAATCTCAGGAACTACTATTTCGAATTGTAAAATTCTTTTTGTCTTGGATAGTCCATTAATCGATGAAGGCTTTAAAATAAAATAAATAAATAGAGTGGCGCGACAGCTCTTGAAGAGCCAACGCCTAAGTGGCTTACTCTAATCAACAATTCTCTGAGTGCGTGTGAAGAATTGAGGGGACCTACAATTTAACGCCGATTCCGAACGGCAAAGTTGAGAAGCATTTTTTCATTACAGATTGATACTCTTGGAAATTTGTCAGGTCTTCGCAAGAGGCAGTACCCGTGAAAGATGAAATAAAAACTTGGCCTGAGTAGGACTCGAACCAACGACGTTCTGCTTAGCAGCCAACGCACTTACCAACTAAGCTACGGGCAACTGCTTTAGGCTTTATTCTACTTAAAATTAAGCTGCGACCAATAGCAGCGAAGAATCTGTGGAAATGTGAGAACTGAGATTTTTTTCTGAGATCTCTGAGATGAAATTATTTTGGATTCGATTTCTCACTCAGCTATTTGACGTGGCTGACATATGTGCAGCAACAATTAGTAAGGTAACCATTAAATCTCAATGATAACTGAGAATTATGTTCCACCAAGGCACCAAATGATTTTGCCTCAGTCAAGGTGACATTGAGATCTCAGTGAGATGTTGTTAGGTGGAACTGGCCTAATAACTGCTCAAATTAGAATTTTGAGAGTTCAATTGATTTGTGAATGTGATTGATTGCACTATTTGTGCAGATTATTGTGTTTAAACAATATCATTTTATGTACTTCTTAACTAAAATATATGCTCAGTTTAAAGAAAAAAAAATTTTCTTAACGAAAAAAAACGATGCAGAAGTAAGAGAGATATTAGAATTAGGGAGAGTTCACCCAAGGGAATGCTTTAAGTATGAACAACTGAAGGGAATCATAAAAAATGCTCAAATTTTTCAAGCTCAAGAGAATTACGGACCTAGGGAGAGTTGACTGCAATGCAATTTTACAATAATTTCCGAACAAAATTCCCACGCGCGCATGATGCACAAGTCGAGACGATACTCTGGCCGGTGGACGAGGGAGAGGCGGACGAAGTCGCGGGCAACTGCTAGTAACATAATAAAATTGTAGTTTTCGATTTTCTTTTTGAGTGAAATAGCTTCATTTCTTTGATCTGATTTCCAATTTAACAGATTTTTGGTTTTTTAACAGTCATAAGTACGTAAAATTACTCGTCACGGATAACGTGTATACATCTTTAAAAATGAATCAACATCTTTTTGTTTGGGTTGGTTGAAATGCATAACTATTAACTTGAAATTGTATTATGGTCTTTAGTTGTCTCACTTTGGATTTTAAGCAGAATTTATAAAAATATGCTTTTAAAATAAAAAAAATATTTTTGAGCTCGCGGCCTTTTGGGCAGGGGCCCTCTTGAGTTGGGGGCCCGTGGCATTTTGCAAGCCCTGTCACCCTATTGTTACGCCACTGGCTGGTAAACGAACGAACACAAAAACCAGCTATTAATTTATATACAAATACATAGTACAGAAGTGAACACAGAAAAATGTTTTTTCTGTTTTTTAATTTCACTTACGCCCAATTTCTTCACAAAGTTCTAAGTTGCCTTTAAAACTCGATCTAGTGAATCTCGGTCTAACTTTAGAACTTAGTTTTTAGAATAGTTGGAACTCGGGCATTTCTTCACTTCCCTAGAACTCGATCTAAAATCATAACTGAGTTCTAAGCGCTTAGAACTTGTCATTTTTAGAACCTAGTTCTAGCATGTTTTTAAAATTTTTGAGTCACCCGGCAGTAATTTTTCAAAACAAAATAAATATAATTTTTGAAGTTGCGCTAATTTTTTGTTTGCGTTTGTACATATGTGTGCACGGTGTAGCTATATGTATGTTTATTTTGGTGATGTCCGTGGCGTGTTATGGCGTTTTTAATTGTTAATCTGGAAGTGAAAGCAGAAAAAAAGTGAAAGCATTCTGAATGTGCTCAATTTGGCAAAAGTGACAGTTGTGATTTTAAAACCAGAATGCTTTTTTCAGATTCCAGATTGCCAATTGAAAACGCCATTAGTTTGGGTGTTGGCTGTTGGCTGTTGGCTGTTACGCAGAATCGAATCCTACTCGTGCCCATATCCCATAAACCGTCAAGAAAAAAGTACTTCGCCATTCAGGATCGGCTTTTAGGTTAGGTTAGGTTAGGTTAGGTGATAAGCGGTGTGCACAGCATGAAGCTGTTGCGTTCACGGGGGCCTACTGGTCCATTGTGATCCCCTATAAAACAAATAAAAGTTAGCATCGATGCTCCTCAATTCTGCCGATTAACGTAGACTGGCTCGTTATCGAACCAGCCTGTGCTATCTATAAATTTCCTCATGTTTGCCATTGAGACCTGTGCTAGATCATCCAGTTCTCCAACAAACCTGTTTCCGAAATGACGGAGTCGGCTAGTTTGGAGGTTCGGACAGTCACAGAGCAGGTGTTTAATGGTTTCTATTTCCTCCTCATCCTGACAGCTCCTGCAGAAATCAGGTGCAAATGCCCCTATCTTGTTGGCCATTGTGCCAATGGATGGCGCAATGACCCGTTAGTACACCTATCAGGATTTTAATGTTCCTTTTACTCAGCGATAGAATACACCGAGTTTTCTTTTCGTTTGTGTTAGGCCATAAACTTCTAGAGATTACGCAATCGTCCCTGGATTTCCAGGAGTTAATGATTTTCTCTTTTAATTTAAGGTCTATCTTCCTCTTGATTCCGATTGGGGTACAATCGGGACGAGTGGTCCCCTAACTGAATATAGGATCGGCCTTTAATTGTGCATCACATGCACTCAAAGAATTGTTAATGATAAGTGGCTTACACTTAGGCTTTGGCTTTTGTTAAGCTGTCGCCATCGCCGAAGTATACTTCACTGACCATTTGCTAACAAGATTAGCATCATTTGATTCTGATGCAATGCCACCAGATTCCGACGTCTTAAAAATGACTCCTGCAGACGATTACCATATCCCATGCTCTCTGGTTGAAAAAAAAAGCTACAACCCTAATGACGCCGTCTCAAACCGTCAATTTTCCTCTCACAGCTCATGTGTCTACAGCTTTGTCCACCGAAACAACGATGCCGCGGTCGTCTGACAACACCAACAATAATTCATTACCAACAAATGCTACAAAGTAAATACCAATTTTTCCCAACGAACGGTCGACGCCGTTGTCCAATGAAATCAGCAAATTCGTTGAAAAAACGAAATTCTAATAAATCGAAGTTCTAAGGCACTAGACCCCCGAATTCTAGGGTCTAATTTTATCGAAGTTCTAACTATAACAAAGTTCTAAATCAAAGTTCCAACGCGTTAGAACTTGGTGAAGAAATGACTTAGAACTCAAATGAGTTCTTAAATTTCACTAAACCTAGTTTTAAGGGCTAGAACTTTGTCAAGAAATCGGGCGTTAAAATCTTAAATTTAAACGTTCTCTATTCCTACAAAAACTAAAAAAAAACTGAATTCTTTAAAAAGATCTTTTTTGTTTTGTTTTCTAGCTGCGCCCCTCTTTAGGTACTCAATCCCTTTGACGTCATTGAAAAAAAAAACTTTCAATTTTGTTACACAAAATAGAAAAAAAAATATATAAAACACATAGCAATAATTTCAATTTCACCATCAATTAAAAACAGATCGAGTGTGTTATGCCGCAACAATCCATCGATCATCGAACTTAAGGCTATGAGCAAGTGGCAGCATAATCGTGCTTTCATTTTATTTGAATTCGATACAAAAATTTTAAGAACACAAAAAAATAGTTTTCATGGGGTTGATGCCTTTTCCCAAAACCACATTGACGTCAGAACGCAGAAAGTAGAAGGATGAATGTTTTGTTCTTAAATTAAGTTATTGATGTTGCCAATCGAATTAAAGGTTTCTACACGCGTACGAGTAGCTATGTGAGCGAGAAAGTTTTGAATGTAAGGCATTTTGTAGCATTCCATTGGTCTAAAAATATAAATTATATTTTATATGTTGGTTTCAGAAGTGTAGTTTGTTATGTTTTAGAATAGTATTTGAATTCTTCTCCTTTTGATCATAAAAATTTACTTTTAGTTTTTTATTCATCCCACTTTAGATGCAGTATTCTTTAAGATTCATTTGAAGTTTCGCAGGAATCAATATGATAATATAGCAAATACGAGGGAGGTCTTGGTATGATGAGCGCTTAACCCAAAAGAGCAAAACAAAGATTTTGGAAACGCGATGGGTTATTTTTCAACACAGTCTTCTTTTAATTCGGTACACTTCACCCAGCGATGCTTCAACTTCTCCAATTCGTCTGAAAAATACGTCTTCCGAGGTCTGATGCAATGTAGGCCGCGTGTAGGCGATCATTCTAGTGAAATTTCTACCTGGCGAGTAGAACGCACGGAAATGTAGGTATCTCATGAAAGTAAATTGCTCCTGACCTCACCGTATCACCTAAGAGCTTCAAGTCAAGAACGATTTTTAATTCATTTTATAATCAAATTGAATTTCGATCCGTCAAATTCAATTACACTATATTCTTGCTCCACTTATGTAAATCTTGCTCAGAAAGAAATTCTTATCCTTTACCAATTTACATTTCATTTCTTCACGGCCGGCATCTCCTTGTATTCTTTTGTGGATGGTCTGGGAACTGGGAACACACAAAACTGTTCCTCGATATTCATTTGATGCTAAGCCAAGGAAGAAAAACATGATAAATTTAATAAATATTCAAAGCATCTTGACCAAGCTTCTATGTACAAAAAAAAGGCATTCCACCTCAACAAAATCTGAAAAACCATGTTTTGCATAGTAAATATTCTGAAAAGCTTTTGAATTCAAAATTTATATTTTTGCACTCCTTGATGCAAACAAGTTTTGAATTTTCGCTGATTCTTTCAGAAACACCGACTATGCATGAACTCCGTGAAATATGGAATATCAAACATATTCTTAGCATCAACAGTCACACGGACACACCCAGTGAGCAACGAGAATTATCTTGAGGTATTTGTGCAACAGAGCAATTTATGCGCTACGCAATGCATAAATGCATTCCGTTTGAAGAGAATGAAAGTGAAAGTGAATCCTTCTATTTATGGCCAGGAATGCATTCTATTTATAGGCCATGCAGCAGCATGAGGTCGAATGACTGCACACCACCAAAAGCTTCTTGTTTGGTGTGAGGATTTAAATAGCTCATATAGCATCAAGTGAGCGTATCAAAAAGAGTCATTGATCTCTGGTCTACTTTAAAAATAATTTTTGGCTTAAAATATGTTGATGTACAAATATTTGACTTTAACAAAAGCGGCAGGAGAAGTGATCTGATCTGGGGTCTATAAATCAAAACTAAAAACAACACAATGTTATTCGAGTTTTGCATTATATAATAATTATTGTCAACAGAAATTGAAAACATAATGATAAGTCAAAGATGATTCATCGTGAGGTCTTATTTATGAAGTAAAATAAAACACATTAATTTGAAAGTTCACTTAAAATGTTTACTGTCGGTTAGAACAATTTATGGCATAACATTTTTGAAAATGAGATGATGTGATTCTTGGGCGATTCGTTCGAGCATAGCAAATTCTTCCTCGCCAAAACGTCAATGTTGCTGGTTTGTTCTTAAAGATTTGAGTCTGAAAATAACCCAGAGAAAATAGTCCAAAGGTGTTATAGCTTATAACGAGTGATGTTTTTGATAATTCTTTTATTTTGGTAGCACTGGTTTTGACAGCTCCTGTTTTTAAAATATTTAACCATGTACCGTCTTAAAAACGAATAACGCTTGCAAATTATTAAATTGTACTCAATATGGAATTATTTGAATGAAGAATTATATTGCTTCGTTCTCCATGATTCTCAGCATTTGGTGTCTCCTAGAATTTTTGTTTTAAAAAAAAGATGTGGTCAAATTCAGGGCTGTTAGAAAAATCAAAAGAGGTACCAGATTTCGATTCCTTTAACTATCACAACTTTGTACGATAAAATGGAGAGAAGAATAATTGTAATCGTTTGGTTTGGGAGAATTCGGTTTTCGGGCTTTCGACCCCAATCCGTGGAAATTATCACACACATGTTCAGAGGATAGAGTAGTGGATTGCTAAGCCGAACGCTACGGGTTCAAACCCCAGCTTCAGCAGCATTCTTTTTCTACAAAAATCGCCAGCTTATCTGAGGCCACCTGTGCGATAACATGAGACAATACAAATCTAAGTCTCCTCCTCTGAGCCACGTAGGTTTCTGTTATGTGTGCTTTCTTTCTATGTGTCTATCTGTCTCTCTCTGTTGTATTAATGTATTGTTCTGTCCCAGCCGATGGTCTCAGTCACCAGTGCTGCTATGTGTGTAGTTCGTTACATTTATGTGCGAAGTACTGTGAAATGTAATGTAATGTAATGTAATGTTATCACACACATCTGTGCATAAATTATCGATTTGGTGTCTATGATAGCAATTGATCCTCTGTTACTCCACTAAGTGGAAAATCGGAAGGTGTGAAGCCTTTCAAAATTGTGCTAGTGCATGAGTTCAACGACGAATTGTTGGTGAATTGCCTCTTGAAAAGTTTGCCGAAGATCCACTTTTTTTATCAAACATTTTTGTTCCGCCACGAAGCTCATTTTGGGTTAAATGGATGTGTGAACAAGCAAAATCGCTGCATTCGGAGTGAAAAGAAGCCAGAGACATAACAAGTGTTACCAATGCTTCCAGAAAAAGTAACTGTTTGGTGCAGATGATGGGCAAGCGGAATCATTGTGCCGTACTTCTTCAAAGATGATGCGAATCGTGACGTTATCTTCCGTGCCATTAAAATAAACTTTTATTTTAAATTTAAGTATTGATCAGTTTATTTCACTTTTGGGGCCGGTTGACTGGTCGCCTTGGTCGTGCGATTTACCACTCCTAGGCTATTTTTAGTGTTGCTTTGTCAAGGAGCTAAGACCCTGCTTCGATTGACGCGAGATACCGGCCGAAATCTTAGAAAGCGAAAATGGACTAAGCGAATGAATCATTTGAAAACTTAGTTCGAAATTCGAATTTTAAGCCCATATGTGAAGTCTCAATGCACAACTCTTGATTTCTCTATCATCATCTATCATCAATGTCCATGTTAGATCTAAATAACAAAATCGAATTAAAATTAAAATTGTAAGCTTGTTTTATAGTACCTACGTCGCGTGTCGTCGCGTGCGTCGGTAGAATAAAATGTAAATTTAAGAGCCGATTTTTCAATCGTCAGATAAACAAGCAGACAGTGTTCATTCAACAGATAACATTTTTATCTGATAGACTCTGATAGATCTGACAAATAACGCTCTTATTTATTCGATCGTCGAATACTCAGATAAGTTTATTTGCCAGTTTGTTATTTGTAGAGTTTTTCGATGAATACAAAATCGGCTATAAAACAATTAAATATTAGAAGGACATGCGTCCTTGTGCGGTCGTCATCCATCAGATTTAATCGCAAGAAAAAAAACATTTCCCTTCACTCTTCTCATTCCCATCTGAATTCAATCACAATAGTTTCTTTATGTCATTAGGATCCCATTTTTCGAGTATACCTACAAACACCATCAAAATAGATTTAATCAGTTGTTGTAAATTTCCTTCAACACGCAAATCGAATTAAGATCCAATTCAATTGATTTAAGTATAAATATAGAAGGTTTCACTTTCTCGTCATTGTTTTTCCTCTTCGTGAAAACCATATTGTTAGCACTTCAACCAGAAAAACCGAAAGTTTTTGCATTAAAACTTCGTATACAAAATACACCTAGATACACACTCACAAGAATACGGAAATTAGTTTAGTTATCCGTTCAAGAAACAATGCCATATCCTATTTGTGGTTTCTATCGTTTGTCGTAGTTGCTCTGGCTCCTTGGAGTATGTCAGGAGAGGAAATAAAATTCGCAGCAGAAGGAAATTGTGAATTTTCAAGGAAAACATCAAACACAAAAAAAGAAGGAGGATAAATGTTCACACTATTTATTTACTATTTTCCCATCTGTTATCTACTCGTATTTTCAAGAAGTCTGAACAAGTTATCGTCTTTGAAAGCTTTAGTGGGAAAAACGAGGGAGAGTCTGACACTGACGTGTCTAGTTGAATTCCCACTCTCATTTCCGAAAGTGATTTCAGCTCGAGCTAAACACCAATTACCGGTCACGAGCTGATCTCCACCACCGCTGCCGCACCGTTGCTTTGCAAACTTTGTCTTTATGTGTGAAATTTTTCGAATTTCACATGAAAACATTAAACCTTAACTGAAAACAAGAAATATCCATTCACCCATTTGCCAAAGTGACTTAAATATATCGCAGCCGTTGTCGTCGCTGTGTGTGCGTGCGTCGTCCTGATGATAATGATGGTGCTTCGGCTACTGTGTGCGGTGTGTAAATCATTTTGAAGAAGCGTTTAATTACACCCAAGGGTTCGCCCCAACTCGGAGCCGAACCACCGAAAGCACGAGCATATTATTTCATATTCAGACTGCTTTTGAGCCACTCTTCGCCCAAGGTAGATTTTTTTTTAAAGGATAATCCTCTTTCACAATCACCTGCACAGAAGGCGTGCTAAAGCGCAAGGGATATCCATATGGCAGTGGCAAAGCAGGCAAAACAAAAACCTCACACACGAAATGGGAGAGAAAAGAAAAGCTTGGCTCTAGCTCTGACATAAATTAACATGGGTAACTCTGTCATCGATGATGTCCTCGTTGATATCGTAATTGATTTCTCTCCCTGTCATTCTTTCTTTGAGATTGGAAATTGCGATATCGACTGCTTGCCACTCGGTGTTGTGTCGGGGAATGTGTGAAGTATGATGTCCCTGTTAAGCTATGGGAATTTTTTTTCATCTTTGCTTCACAGCATGACAACTCAGCATGGGGAGCTATATGTGTCGGTCGGGCGATGGCAGCTGTGGTTAAGTTGTCACAAGCTTGTTGGTCCTTTAAAACGATCAAACATATACCTTTATTGAGTCGGTATTTGCGCAATTGAGAGTTAAAGTGATTTCTCTGTCAGCGTTAATTTTGAAACAGCAGAAATTCTTTATTCAACTTGACATTTTGATTACGCCAAAGAAAGATAGTGTCGGTTTGACAAGTTGCGCCGCGACGGCAGTGGATGAGTGAATTATCCATTACGGAGCGGCGGCGTAATTCGAAAGGATAATAATCCGATTAAGAAATTATCGCCGTGGCTGGCATGTGAATGACATGACAAAATGCAATTATGGAAACAACAAACGTCTCATTGTCTACTTTGTTGGTTTGCTGCCTTTTTAATGGAAATGGTGGATTTACGACAGTTACCCGAAGCAAAATCACAAAAGGACAATGTAAGTTTCAAGTTTTTGAAGTGACTTCCATTAAAGAGAAAAAGATTAGTTCAACTCGAAGCGACTTCATTAAAATTCAATAAAAAGCTATCCTTCAAGAAATGTCATTTAATCATTTTACGCCAAGTAAGTACTTACCGATCTTGCACCTCCTGTTATTCTGGCACTTTGTGTTCTAGTTGCAGGTCTTCTTCTTCTGTAACCTGGTGTGCCTCCATCTGGAGTTGCACTCCCCGATGGCATATTCTGAATGGCTGCTTCTAGACTTCCTGTTACCGCGCATATTGAAGCACTGCGTGTCTTCTTTTGTACCCGCATCGGCGAATCGTCATTCATTTTGATGATTTCTTTTGTTTTCTAGTGATTAGTTTTCAATAATTATTTTTTTTTCGGTGCGTTTGTAGAATGATTTGTTGTGTGCTGTTTTATATCACTTAACTCATATCACTTGTTTGTTAGTTTTATTGCAAGTTTATTTTCCTTTATGGAAATAACAACTCTGACTATCAAGTTCTGAAAATAAAAAGGAGGAAATCATTTTATGTGGTAATCGATTTGTTGGTTATCGAAAATAAGTGGTAAAGCTGATATAATTGAAAGAATTTCTCACATCATGGATGATTCATTACCCTTAACCTACTATTTTTAGCCATGATATGTCTTATTATTTTACGTATTCTAAAAATATGTTCTCGATTTGAATTAAATAAAGATTTCACCAAGAGCCACACGTGCACCATAATGAGTACGACAGGTTGTAATTTCAATAATTTCATGAATTAGTGGTTGTGGTCAAAATAAGTCAAGTCTTAATAGCTCAATGACAAAAAATTAGTCAAAATTGTCAGCGGAAAAGTATATTCTCTGTCATTTACATTCAACAAGTAAATTACCTTAATGTCACGACTGTCACTTAAGTGAATATGAGTTTTTGAAAAAAGTCGAAACTAATTCAAACATGAGTTTTGAGGCCAATTTGAATGCCTTCAGTATGCAACTGACAACAAGTTCTTAAACTAAATCATTTCTGAATTCATTCATTCATTCCTTTAAGATTTGGGTGTCGTAACTAAGTATTGCAATAGAGCTGAAAACAGTTATTTTAAGGAGATTATTGTGAATTGATATTTGTTAGGTATTATTTTTTGAGTCTAAAAATTAGCTCTACCCTCTAACTTGTAATGAACCGTTATTGCTTAAATCCCCCCATCCCGGAATATATTTATAACTCATGAACCGCACGCAGCCTGCTCCCTTTAATAACGTCAGATTTTTTTCGGAAATAACGTCAGAAAAAGTTGTTTGGTCCAAATTGGAAAAAAGTCAGAAATTGAGCTAGATAGGTAAGGAAAAAGAGCCAGAATGTAAAATGGAAATAAGGTCAGAAAAATAATTTATTCTGGTGTATTTTCAAAATTATATCTTGGAAAAAAGACCAGAAAATGTTTTTTTTTATATTCAAACTAGCTGACCCGGCAGACTGCGTACTGCCTCAATCCATAAATAACATACCTAAAAATTTGTACCCCGCTATCATACTAATCCTACCCGCTATCCGCAACCCAAAGCTAACCTACTATTCTCTGCCTGCTATCCTGGTACCCCGTTATTAGCTACCCCACAACCCGCTATCCCTCTGTCCACTACCATTACTTCTACATGCTTACCGTTACCCACTACCCACTCCCGCTACCAGTCATCCTGCTACCCGCTCCCCTAGGAGGAGGTTTCGGTTTACATTTAGTATTGAATTCCTTAATATTGAAATGAAGTGGAAAAACAGAGTGCTAAAAATTATATGTCTCTACTTGACAGTACGACCGAAATTGGGTTCGTAAGCATTCCTGGAGTCGCGAGTATTTTCCCAAAATCCATGCAAAATATGACTTGGGGTTTTCTTGCTCCTCAGAAATTTTCCATTGCGAATTTGTTATGTTTTTGCCATGCGTTTTTTTTATACTTGCTGTCCAGGACTTCTCCCACACCTGCAATAATATGCAATTTTCCATTTGTAAACCAATGAGTTTTCCGAGTTCCTTTCGAAAACCCTTTTTGAAATTTTCCAGTTTTCCGTTTGAAAACCACTGCACTACAATTACATGCATCTTTCCCTTTGAAAACCAATGAGTTTTCCGAGTTTTTCATCAAGAAATTTCTATTTCCATTCGAAAACCCACTTCGAAATTTTCCATTTTAAAAACAATGCACCTACCGTTTTAAAACCAATGAGTTTTCCGAGTTCCTTTCGAAAACCCATTTTGAAATTTTCCATTTGAAATGGAAATAGTCTGTTTTTTTAACATTGGCACAACTTGTGATTTAAAAAGCATAAATTTCTCGACGTAAAAACCATCTTTGAACTTCAACCAACATTTAAAAAAAAGAATTGACCAAATTGGTCCAGGCGTTGTTTAGTTATGCGCTTACGAACACATTTTGCGATTCATTTTTATATATAAGATAAGACGCTTAAAATGTGATTAAGTGAAAAGAAACAATTAACAGTCACTTGGGGGTGGGACGCACTCAGTCCCGCACTGCCCAGCGCCAAGAAAAAATCGAAGTGAAAGGGAAATCACGGCGTTATAAGTGGAAGCTCAGATTAATCATACAGCGAAAATTGAGTAGTCTGTTCAAGTTTTAAAATGTTAGTAATCACGCATCAAACGAAAACTTGCCAAGTGAACTTTTAAATTTTCATCCAAACTATTTTCTATTTTCTTTTAATATTGTTGTATTATCTTCTATGATTTAAAATATTCAATATAACGCTTTTACATGTAAGAACTTGGCGTTCTTTTAGATCTCATTACTTTTGGTGGTTGAGTTTTTACACAGTGTTGTTCGCACATAAAAGATCTTGGCTCTTTTTTACATTTTATGTTTTTGTTCTGATCTTCTTAACTCGAGTTAATTTGCTTCCCTTGGACACCTTGAGCATCCGACTAGTTGTAATCACCCTTATCACAGGCCCCGACGTAGTAGATTCGTACTACGAATCCCGAAAATAAGTATCATAGCTCCCGTCGTAATAAAAGTATTTGCTACGAAATTCGGAGTTCGGGAAATTGACATCACTAGCCCCGAACGTATAGGAAATTTTATAGTTTTTTCTACGAACTTTTTTTTTGATCGGAGCTTCATAGATTCAAATTCAAATGGACATAAAAATTCAACTGTTTGAATCGATTGCATAAAAAATGAACACCAATGTTACTTTTAAATCCAAGGTTATCGTGAAAAACATTGATTTTTTTATTTTTTGAATTACTTATAAATTATAACTAACGAGACCCAATACGAAAGGTTAATAGAATAATAAATTAACTTTTTTTCCAATTCATGTATTTTTCTAGTCCAGATAAAAAGCAATTACTTTACATCAAATTGTAATATGTAGCTTTGTGCTCCTTTCTTTTTTTTATTTATTATTATTATTTTTTTTTTGTTCAAATAAAATACAAACTTATATTTTAAAATTTTGCGCGAATCTTAAACTTTGACTTTGTATTATATTTAATTATTTGTAAACGTTGTGTCTTCTCTTCCGGTAAAAAGAAATGCCATTTTTAGGACGAAAAATAATTTAAAATGTTGGTAAAATTGTAATTGTCTATAGTGAGACAGTGTTTTCTGTAATATTCGTTTAATTGAATGTCTACAACAGTTGATTGATATGCGGATGTACGTAAGAAATTTTCCAATCTATTCCATGCTACTACCACAGATAATAAATTTATACAGATGTCTCACCCTTATGGCGAGAAATGATATATGAAACTGAAAGCTACTAAAAAAAAGCTTTTTCCAAAAGCTTTGAGGCATTCACATAATGCATTAAAAATCTATTTTCGCTCGCCTCATTGCCCATAAATGAATACTTAGGCAAGGAAAAAAGCTTCAAAAAGCTCCTTGTCTGTTACGGAGTTGTCTGTTAAGAGCAAAATATGTTTCATTTCTTTCTGCAGGGATGAGACATCTGTATAAATTTATTATCTGTGCTGTAAGGTTAGTCTAATTTGTTACGCCTTCGAGTTAGTGTTCAAATTTTACCATGAATATTTCGATTGTAAAATCCAATAAGGGAAAAGATAATCTTTGTGTTGATGGATGTATGTTTTATCTTGAAAAGTTACACAAATGTAAAATTTGCTAATCGACTTAGAGACAAGTGCAAGGGACGAATAGTGACTAGATTGAATTTTGACCCCAACCCGAAATTTTTTTGTGTTTATGAATAAACAGACATAACAAAAGCAGAATGCTTTTATTTATAACAGCCAGAATTTTGAAAAGCAGTATTTGAAAAAACAGAGTTTTGGTGACCAGAATGCCATAAAAAGCAGAATTTTGAAAATCAGAATTTTTCGATTAAAAAAAAAAGCAAAATTTTGAAAAGCAGAATTTCGAAACCAGAATTATGACCCGCTCCCTTAGTCCATATCTCCTAAAGAAATAATCACTTGGCTCGTCTTTTCGTTCAATGCAGACGTATACATTTCACTTTTTATATCAAACATAACAGTTTTACACAAACACAATTATGTTGCATTATATCGAATAGAATAGCCTGCATGTCAGAAGATGTTACAGCTCCAGCCAGCTGTTTTTTTGCCTGCAATCTTAAAATATCAAGTTAAAACTTCATAAATCAACCTTTTATATTATTTCCTTGAATTTTTCCCTCACCCATTTAAACAATTTTAAATTGCTCATGCAATTCTGAAGTTCTTCGCCACGCAAGCCCTTAAAAAATACTCTCATATCATAACAACGAACTTTTAAATGAATTTCCATTCCTCGAGTAAAAAATTTTTCAACAACACGCACATCTCATGGCATCATGAGAAAAATAATTGTCTTGCAACGCCATCATCATCTCAACTGTCTGCTGAGGAAACCATAAGACACATCCTGCATCTGCTGATGCAAACACTTCCGTTCCAAAAAAATTCAGCTATAGTAGACAAAATGTATCTTCGTGCTTGTATGTTAGTTTTTCTGGAAGTAGACAAGCGTTTCTGCCATTTACATACAAGCACAGTTAACTCGGTCTATATCAGTTTCTGTGAACCGGAAGTGAAGACTATTATTATGTGACACGGAACTCTTCAAAACTAGTACAATATGTAAAGTCCAAAAGAAGGTATGACCTTTTTTCAGGAGACAGCTCTCCAAAACAACATTGATGCATAATTAAACAAGGACATGTCTCCCTGACTGTGTCACAAAGTTTCCCTTTTTTGTGTTAATTGAACGGGCATGAGCTTTTACACATTTTGAAATTTCATTTTCTGTCGTTCGCTTCCGCCTGTCGTTCTTTTTCATTCGGATGCCTCTTCCCTGCCATTTGAAATATTCTATCTAATATTTTATTACACTTTGAGAAAAGGAGAAACAAAGACGAAAGGCATAACTTTCTTTAGAAAAAGAAAACCATAAAATTTAAATGAACATTCTTTTTCTTTTAATATCGGAGCCTTACAGGATTTCTTTGGTTTTCCAACCATCGACATCCGGCTTTTTCTAATGAGCTTGTGGTTGTTCTTTTTATTCTCCTATTTCCAGATGTTGCGGTGGTGTTTGAAATAAAAAACAAATGAAAAATTAAATTGCCGGAAGGGACACAAAAGAGGATAACCATTTAATTAGATAAAACGAGGCTGAAAACAAAATTTAGATTGCACTTCGTCTCTATGGCATCGAAATAACAATACGAGTAGGGTTCTCTTTAATTCTTTTTGGGTGGGTAACTTGTTTTCAGGAAAGCCCTTTAAAATAAATTGACACAGTCCTTGAAGTCCCGCCGTTTGCTTTTTTCTGCTTCGTTGTTTTGTTTCCGATCAAGGTAATTGTCAACATTTTACACTTTTACAAAATACAAAACACGAACTAGCACTTTTCCCATCAATAGCATGCAAATGTGTCTCGAGGGTTTGCAAATAAATTGAATTTACCCGAAAAAGACGTTTTTTTCAACAAATGACTTGCAACATAGAATTTTGTTTCCAAAAGCAAACAAAGAATGTCGTTTGGGTTTCATTTACAATTTTCCTGAATTTTATTTGGAGAGCTCTTGAGAGAGTTAAGTTTAACCAACTGGTCTGCTACTGTATGTCGCTGCCTGCAGTAAAGTTTTTTGTTTCCTGTTGCAAGGGCACTATGGACATTATTGCGATTTCCGAAATAAAATAAAATAAAACTTTTTTTCTCTCATTCATGTTGACTTCCATTTAGATGTTGGTTCGTTAAGGTTGTACCGTATTCGTATATTGGTATAGTGTCGTTTCAAAATCCAGTAAAATTTATAGAGTGAAGTAGCTAAAACTGAAGTTTGGATATAATTTCACGACAAAACTTCGTTTGGTTTGCCAGACATAGAAGTAGAATGGCTGTAGGAAAGTTCTCTCAACGGTGAACTACAGTTTATGACAAAAGCAGACAGAATTATAGGTTGGAATAACTCATAAAAATGTCATATGAAATAAATTCCTTTTTTTTCGGAATAATGAATATTTAAAATGTTTTAATATTTTTTTTTTAAACATCCGGCGACTGTGTTAAATTCATTTTAAAAAATGTGAGCACTGGAATGAACATAAATGCACCTTTTTCTGTGTGTGTTAATTTGATGATTTCGTAAATAAAAACAAGAAGAACAGTGTTTAATCAAAACTTCAAGTTTGAACTTATTTTCCGAATGTACATACATATTTTGTTTTTTTTGTTTATCCCTAGACCCTTACCTATCCGTGTATTTTATTATGATAGAAAGAAGGATCTATGACTATTATGTGTGAAATAAAATACGAACCAAATGCGCACCACGATGAGACATAATTGAGGTTCAATGTTATATTGTGCCGAATTTTCCATCCCTTATAGCTCTTAAATTATTCTTGGTAAAACGACGTACAAATGTTCATTTATATATCTCAAAAGAAAGAAGTCCGACGTTGTCAAACCACTTAATCCTGGCGACAAATCAACATCGCAACGACTTGATATAAATATAACACTGCAATTGAATTTCTCAGTCCTGTGAAGTTAGCAAAATGAGTTCCCGATAGCAAACCGGGATAATTTTAAACAATCAATTTATCCTTGACCACTATTGAACTCCGGACAATAGGTACCGAAATATTCACGACAAAATAAGTTTCGCGACCTTTTGAATCCGACACGATATCAATATCGATAAATGACTGGACTACTAAGTCAATGGGAACCTAAGGTAACCCTCTCTTTTCCAATTTTGCAGATCTCTTTCTAAAACTCATCAGGAACTCTAGAACTCTTGGCTCTTCAAGGCCTAAGTGGCCTACTCTCATCAACAATTCTCTGAGTGCGTGTGAAGAATTGAGGTGACCTACAATTTAACGCCGATTCCGAAAGGCAAAGTTGAGAAGCACTTTTTCATGACAGATTGATACTCTTGGAAGATTTGTCAATTTTTTGCAAGAGGCAGTACCCGTGAAAGATGAAATAAAAACTTTTATGGACACGAGTAGGACTCGAACCCACGACGTTCTGCTTAGTAGCCAACGCACCTAACCACTAAGCTACGGGCAACTGCCCGGAACTCATTTTCTGAAAAAAGTCCTTGCTGCGTGATGTAAGCACAAAATTTTTTTTTTTTTGAATTTTAGCCTTAATTCGGCAGAAATATTGAAGAAAAGTATGAGGAACTCTAGAACTCTTGCTTTCCTATCGGAACCTCCCTTTTTTTATTATATTTTCAGCAATCATTTTGTTAACTTCACAGGATCACAGGACTGAATTTCTCGCTCAAAAGGGTCATTGTTTCTTTTGCTGTGTAGCAAGTGGCAGCATCCGCACATCGTCCAGGTACATATTCTTCCTCAATTTGTTGCCACAAGAAGTCCGTTATCATCTGCTAAATAAATTTAAAAAAATAGAGAGGTGTGAACACTCTTGAAGTGCCAAGGCCTAAGTGGCTTACTCTCATCAACAATTCTCTGAGTGCGTATGAAGAATTGAGGGGACCTACAATTTAACGCCGATTCCGAACGGCAAGGTTGAGAAACACTTTTTTCATGACAGATTGATACTCTTAGAAATATTGTCAGTTCTTCGCAAGAGGTAGTACTTGTGAAAGATGAAAGAAAAACTTTATGGGCACGACTAGGACTCGAACCCACGACGCACGTTCTGGTTATAGCAGCCAACGCACCTAACCACTAAGCCACGGACACTATCATCTGCTAAGCTAGACGCTAAGGTATCATGCCCCAGCTTCGGCAGCATTCTTTTTCGAAAAAAATCGCCAGCTTATCTCAGCCGCCTGAGCAATAAAATGAGACAAAATAAAAATATAAATCATTTGTGCCACGAAGGTTTGTGCTATGAATGCTTTCTTTCTATGTGTCTGTCCATCTGTCTCTCTTTGTATTGTAGCCGGCTGCTTGAAATGACAGAAGCTAGCAGTGCAAACTGAAAAAACCAGTCTTGATAATACTTGTCGTTCCATATACAAAGGTATTAATGTCTTGCTCTATAGCAGCCGATGGCTGCTATGAATGTGTCTTTAGTTTCTAACATTCAGTTTCAAAGTACTGTAATGTCAATGTCAATGTCTACGTCAAGTCCGTTATCATTCCGCGATAGCAACCACCATTTACGGTAGTTGCTTGACCGACCTCATTTTCAAAAATGGACGGCCCAATGACCCCGCACCGCCACCAGCCCATAAACGGCACCAAACAGTCACTCTTGGTGGATGGGCCAGTTTTTCAACAATAACTAGTGCATTCTGGTTTTCTAAAATGCGGCAATTCGTCCCATGAGGTGATCGCTGAAGATTAACTCATCATTCATATCTGTCTGCTCAATAAACCATTCGAGGTATTGACAACGCTTAAATGGTCAGCTCTTGAGTTAATTGAACCTTGTAAGCGTGTAAATTAAAATCTTTATTCAAATTGTTGGATACGACCGACGGCTGAAGAGTCGTGCTTGACGGCTCTTCGCTAACAACAGCAATATTTTCCGCACAGGCGGTATAAACAGCTGGTTAAACATTTCCTTTACACCATGTTTGCTGAAATTTACATCTCTTCCGATTGTGGACACATTTGGTCCATTATGTTGACCGCAAATATTATCACAACCATCTTCTTAAAAGTCTTCACTAATGTTTACGCTCTACTCAACTGTCACCAAAATCATGTCAATGCTGGTGTAGCAGAGCAAAGTTATGTCACAAG
This sequence comes from Sphaerophoria taeniata, assembly GCA_943590905.1. Lineage (NCBI taxonomy): Eukaryota > Metazoa > Arthropoda > Insecta > Diptera > Syrphidae > Sphaerophoria > Sphaerophoria taeniata. The sequence continues at coordinate 44,893,383 of OX016540.1, read as the reverse complement.
GATTACTGAAACAAACCGAGAACCAAAAAGAAAACTTTTTCAACTTATTTTACACGAATATCTGTCTACAAGGAACAAAACAATAATGTGAGTTTAACGATTCCTGTAATCTGAAAAATTTATTGCTCAAACTTTGTCAAAATATCACGAACTATATCTAAAAAAGATTAATCGATAATTTCTTCATGAAACTATGTTACCAGTTTCGCACTTAAAATATGAGAACAAAAAATCCTTTTGTGAATAGATTTATCTGTTTTAAGGTTTATTGAAAGGATAAAGTTTGTTTCGTTATTTTTAAAAAGTTTCGACAAGTTGTTATCGATTACGAAAAGTTATTTAACACTCAGAGAGAAAAATACATAAGGATAAGGACTTTAAGATTAAGACAACTGAATGTCTCAAAAAGACATCTAACAAAAACAGAAGCACTTTAAGAATAATGAATTCCCAGGAATTATATACTTTGAAACATACATACCTTCATTATTAAGTTAAATATTTCATTAACATCATCATTCTTTAATTTAAAATTCAATGACGATTGAAGCCATGACACATATACACTTAAAAAAAAAAAAAAACTAATCAGAATCACTAAATATTCTGTATGATTATTATCATTTGCGTATGTAGCTCAACACTGATGCTAAAATTTCTCAAAGCACCATATCATTGGTTGCCAATAAATTTGGACAGACTTTCATTTCGGTTTCCCTTCAGGCCGTCAGTTTTCATCCATTAACAATGTCAAGAGCTGGATGTATGAGGTCTTCATTGCTATCTCTTACTGTGTGTTAATAGTGGCAACAATCTGGAAGCAGTCATGTCTAAAAACCAACAGGGACACATTTTACACATGAGTTGCCACACCTACTGTGCCGTCGACAAAATTATTCTTCTCATGAAAATGTCATACATTACGAAATGTCAGAGCTGTCGTTAATGAAAAACATTGTGTTGGAATGAAGTGAGTTTCTTTGAACTGTATAATGTGTCTTAAGACAGACAGTAGTCGAAAAGTAAGCAAAATCATAGATATTTTTTAAATTGAAAACCTACTAAAAAAAAAAAATTGAGTGGCGCGAAATTGAGGGGACCTACAATTTAACGCCGATTCCGAGCGGTTAAGTTGAGAAGCACTTTTTCATGACAGATTTATACTTTTAGAAGTTTTGTCAATTCTTCGCAAGAGGCAGTACCCGTGAAAGATGAAATAAAACCTTTATAGGCGCCAGTAAGACTCGAACCCACGACGTTCTGCTTAGCAGCCAACGCACCTAACCACTTAGCCACGGGCAGCTGCTGAAAACCTACTATTAAACTAATAAATGTTCAGCCAAACTCCGTCGACAGCCCTGTTGACAAATGAAGAAGAAGCTCCTTGCTTAGAGAATAACTCCAGCAAAGCAGCATTATCACAACCACAAAACACAAAACAACTGAACAATGTACACAAAATCGATGAGAGTACTCCTGTAATAAGAGGCAAGGTGGTGTACAATTGCAGCAAGGTTTTTTTTGGCTGGCACACCGCATGAATTCCGAATGAGGGATGCTTCGAAAACACCTAACAATCCTTCTCTTCGAGCACCTACAAAATGGATGGTGGATAGTCTGCCTTGCCTACTATACACGTACACAAGAACACGATATAATGACCATGATGTTGAATCGAAATGAAGCAAACCCATTCAAAAACGAAACAAGTACCTACATGATAAAATTTATACCAGACCAATATCCCATATTCACAGAAGCAAGAATCGGGAGCTAACTGTAAAAAAAACACTTATCTGCAGGATGCGTCATGGCTTTTTTAACGTTATTGTTTGCTTTGCAATAAAAAACAAAGTACAACATTTCATTTACCATCATATCACCCTTTTTGCTCCCCCATTTTGATGTTAGCTTACTGTTTATCGAGGCAATTGGATCTTCCTATCAAGGTTCGCCGAAAGTAGGTACCGAGGCATTCAATTCATTTTTGAGGGAAGTTTACAATCAACGAGGGATCTGATATCAGCACAAATCTTGGTAAAAAATTTTCATGGAGTTCATATATCTTCCGGAGTCTTTCCTCCCATCTGGATGTGGATGGTGTTTTGGAAGGCTGGCTCGGTGTTTTACCAAAAAGGTGTCGTAGATTGCATGCGAGGGAGAGGTTCCCCTAAATTCATATATTGTCGTTTAGTGGGTTGTATATCATGTGAATGAAGCACTTGGTTTTGCTTTACAGCTGTGAATATGAGCGGGAAAAACCAATTAACGTCATATCTTGAAAGCATTAAGATTGAGAATGTGCAAGCATATTATTGTTCAGCTTCGTAGATAGGAAGGCTCGAGTGCGATGTCTGTTTACAAACTTGAGAGTTAAATTGAGTGCCTACATCCCGTGGGAGTCGGTAATGAGATTTTTCTTGGTTTCAATCTACTGAAAGAGGTTTCTCATTTCTCTCTTTTGTTTCTGCCCTAAATAGTGTCGTTTGTTCAACCAAAAGGGATTAAACAGCTATTACGAAGAACAACGTCTTCAATTCCCATTCTTGCTATTTATCGCGAAGTTAAATAAATTGAAAAAAAAACAGCATTTTTACGCAATGTGTCCCCTCGACAGAAAATTTGTCAGTGCCCAGCACGCCTCCTACACAATTTACTTTAAGTAAATACCAATCAATCGACAGCACACTTCTCCTGCTTCGAAACGAAATGTATTCAATTAGATCGGTTTGAATTCAAACCCCGTCCATCCTTCTCCCTCATTTCGTACTGGAAGAGGAACTCAAAGCATCTGTTTTCATCTTATTTCATTGATATACTTTTGTATTAAACGAAAACGACACAGCATTTCAATGTCTTCCCATTGTGAATGTTCAATATTGCAAACAGTTTAATTGAAACTAGAAAATAATATTGAATTTTGCCGATGAAAAAAGTTAAAATGAAAGACGAAGATGACGAAGTAAATAATCGAACAATTTCAATGTAAATTAGAGGCAGATAATTTCCCAAGGCGATGAAATTCATTTAAAGACGAAGAAAGTGTAAGGACACTGAAAAGGAACAGGAGGACAGTGGGGTGTATTGAAATGTCATGCCGTATCAATATTAAATATTGAAGTGGACATTAATTTTAAATTGGTTGAAATCTGATGATCATTTCACGGTTTTAATGTCCTATTGGTTCGACTTCATCGTGTGGAAAATTTAATTTGAATTCATGAACTAAACTTTTCTGATATAAGCATTCATAATAAATTAGGTTGGTTGGAGACCGAATATGTCTTTTTTCTTACAAAATTTTGATAAATTACATTTTGACAGTTTAAACTGATGCGTTTATATGATATGTAAGGCTGATGGCAATCCTGAATCCCTATTTTAACATTTTCGTCTGTTCGTTTATCGATGTGTTCCAAGGGTATAAAGCTGATGAAAATTAAATAGACAACGTGTTTCTTAAAGGCGAGAGCTCCCCATTCATTAAATAAAATATAAAAATAACACTTCATACTTATGTTTATTATAACGTTTTTCGGAACCCAACTGACTTATACTCTTTAAGAAATCCTTGAGTTGGTTTAAGGAATTGCGAGAACTCAAAATGAAAACATTTAAGGCACGAGTTGAATTCAAACGCACGTCTTATATGCCAACACATAAAACTACTAATTCCATTATAAAAATAAACATATTTTTGTTTTCTTTTTTGGGGTTTTCAATTTTCTCAGAAAATAAAGCTTGATTGGAATAGTATCTACAATTCTACATACGTCTATTTCTGAAAATGCTTCGTTGTCTGTGAGAATTTGTTTTATGCCAAAGAAATGTTTGAATTTTCAAATAAAATTTAAACGCTTCTATACTTAACCGATGTCTCGGGGTAGTATTTGCTTTTCAAATTGAAACGTAAAACATATTGCATGAAGAACAAAATAACTCCGTACCAATACCAATATTTTTTTATTTTTATTTTCCATCATCGTGAACTTCAAAACTGGGAGTAAATTAAACATTTTATTATTTTTTTTATTTTTCTGCAAAAATATAGATACTAATAAACTTGCGTCATCATCGCGATAGTATGATACCAACTAACATTACGTCTTCTCTTTTTATGTATGTACTAGCAGTTGCCCGCGACTTCGTCCGCCTCTCCCTCGTCCACCGGCCAGAGTATCGTCTCGACTTGTGCATCATGCGCGCGTGGGAATTTTGTTCGGAAGTTATTGTAAAATTGCATTGCAGTCAACTCTCCCTAGGTCGTAATTCTCTTGAACTTGAAAAATTTGAGCATTTTTTATGATTCCCTTCAGTTGTTCATACTTAAAGCATTCCCTTGGGTGAACTCTCCCTAATAATTCTAATATCTCTTCGTTAAGTATTTTTTTTTTCTTTAAACTGAGCATATTTTTTAGTTAAGAAGTACATAAAATGATATGGTTTAAACACAATAATCTGCACTAATAGTGCAATCAATCACATTCACAAATCAATTGAACTCTCAAAATTCTAATTTGAGCAGTTATTAGGCCAGTTTCACCTAACAACATCTCACTGAGATCTCAATGTCACCTTGACTGAGGCAAAATCATTTGGTGGAACATAATTCTCAGTTATCATTGAGATTTAATGGTTACCTTACTAATTGTTGCTGCACATATGTCAGCCACGTCAAAAAGCTGAGTGAGAAATCGAATCCAAAATAATTTCATCTCAGAGATCTCAGAAAAAAATCTCAGTTCTCACATTTCCACAGATTCTTCGCTGCTATTGGTCGCAGCTTAATTTTAAGTAGAATAAAGCCTTCCTCGATTAATGGACTATCCAACACAAAAAGAATTTTACAATTCGAAATAGCAGTTCCTGAGATTACCGCGTTCAAACGAACTTTATATTGTATTGTATTGTATTGTATTGTTTGCCGTTTTTTCCACATTTTACACAAATTCTTCGCTCCTATTGGTCGCAGCTAAATTTTGTATAGCTTCAAGCCTTCCTTGATAAATGGACCATTCAACATTAAAAAAATTGTTCAATTTCATAAAGCAGTTCCTGAGATAAGCGCGTTAAAACGCAGAAAAATGTAAATTTTTTGCCGTTTTTTCCATATTTTCCACAGATTCTTCGCTGCTATTGGTCACAGCTTAATGTTAAGTAGCCTAATGTCTAAGTCGATTAAGGCACCATCCAACACAAAAAGAATTATACCATTCGAACCAGTAGTTCCTGAGATTACCGCGTTCAAACAAACAAACTCTTCAGCTTTATATATTAGTGTAGATATCGGTATCTTAGAATCCTTTCTACGTTGGATTAGAAACTTTCTTTCAAACCCTCTACAAGTTGTATTAGAGGAGTTCAAGTCATAAAACCCACAATATAAATGCTGGAACTCCGTTTTGTCGCACACTTTCTTTCATTTTTATAAATGAACTGCTGTCTGCAACTCCAAATCTAATAAAATGTTTCCCTGACGATAATACCCTTATCGTTTTATATTCGATCCAATACTCATATCACTCCTCTTGTTATTTGGAACTGTAAATATGATGTTTATTAAACTCTGACTTACGGTGCAAGAAATATTTCATACTTTCTGATCTGTTTATTATCTAAGAAACGTACATACTATATCCGCTTAAAGTTAAGTACAACTCTCATCTGTGGACCGGTGCTCCAGCTACCTACATACTTATCCCCCTTGGTTGGTATTCGGAAAAGAGACGTGTGCGAATTCAGTTAAAAAGTGGTTAAAACTTGACGTTTGGTTAAATTTTGACACTTCGCATTGAATAAAATGTGTTAAAATTAGACTAGATGCGGAGCAGGCTAAAATATGACAGCAGTGGTTAAAAATTCATCTATCTCTCGTACTGTCAAGTACCTACACATATTCGTCATTTAGCAGAACGACGCGAATGTGAAATGTTTAACTCTGCAATTTCTTCTCATTGCAGTATTCGATAATTCTAGACAAAATAACATCGACTCCATTATCTCCAATCCCTCCCTTTTTTGCTAATGCTTGCACTGTTTCTCTGTTTCTGTTAATGTGTAATATAAAAATTAATCATATTTTTGGAAGAGTTATAAATTTTGCAAGTAATATGATAACTGAATTGTTCCATTATTTTAAACAGATAGATATAAAATAATCTTGTGCTACCTTGTACTTTTTAGCCGAAGTTATAAGACCTATGAGATTTACTTCTTAATTTTTTCTCAAAACTTTCGTTACCTACCGTATTTATCTACTATGATCACTCATTTCCGCCTTTGAATTGAAGTTTCGAAAACGAAAATCTTGAAAATCAAAAGACCACAAGCTATTTTCCCTTAGTACTTTTGACTAATGTCATTTGGTCTACATTTTTTCATGAGAATTCTGCTTTTCGTAACTCAAAGCTATGATGATTAAGGAGATCGAAACTCTCTTGTCTCTTTTCGATTTTTCATACAGCAATTTTTAGAGACACCAAATGCTGAGAATCATGGAGAACGAAGGAAAATAATTCTTCGTTCAAATAGTTCCATATATCTAGGCAATTGCTTTTTTGTGAAATCATTAACTCAAAAATCAGTCAGTTCCAGATTGTTCATGTTACAGGGAGGACACTCTATTGCGTTTTTTTTTCAGCGAATTCAATAAATTAATTAATGTTCTTTCATGCAGATTTATTTATGATCTCGAAAAATAGCTAGTTTGTATTAAAATAATTATTTTTTTTCCACAACGTTAACTTAATACTCATTTCGATAGCACGGTTATTTATTAATTGAGTGGTCAGTTAATAATTATAATTATTTTATTTTGTGATATTGCCTCGATTTTTTGGACCTTCGAAGAGAGAACCTTCCCTTTAGAGCAAATTTGATTATTATAGCAAAATCCAATAGTTTGTTCTCTACAAACGTTGAGGAAGATCATTTTATGTATGTATGTATATATAATACTCGTATTATAAGATTTAATAAATGAAACAAATTAAATAAAACAAAGATTATGTAGTTTCTTACCAAGATTCAGGACCGTATGAGGCCAGCCATAAATTATTTCTTTTAAGGTACAAGAAACCGCTATCAATTTTTTACTTATTGCACAATCTGAATTGATTGAATATTGAAATAACAGTACTTTGCACATGTGAATGTGACGAACTACATAGAACTAGATAGAAGGAAAACACGTAACAGAGGGGGAGACAAAGATGTTATATTGTCTCATGTCATCACACAGGTGGCCTCAGATCACCAGCTGGTGATTTTCGTAGAAAAAGAATGCTGCCGAAGCTGGGGCTTGAACCCGTAGCGATCGACTTAGCTATCGACTACTCTTTCTTTGAGCCATGGCCACCTGTGATTGCAATCTACTTTTTAGGAAATGTTTGTCCATTTTGTTCTGTCAGATTTGAATTGGAAAGTAATTTCTTATGGTGTTATGGTTAAGAACAAAGAAAGTTTTACAAAATGTTTCTTCGTGTAACTGCATTTTTCTGATCGCTATAACTTATGTGTCGCATATAGGCATGATGGATGTTCTCTTATTTTTAACTTCCCAGAGGAAGTTATTGCAATGGGGCTGATTTTGTGAGTCTCCAGTTTCTGCATGTCTCCATGTTTCGAGACAGCCGAATCAACTCTTTCAACATGATGCCTGTGTGTGCGTATCTACGTTCGTTTGTATGTGCGTATGTGCGTATTTGCGTATGTGCGTAAGAGCTTAACGTTTCTTCTGCTCGCGAAACACTCATCGTACTGACATGAAATTGGTTTCATTCGACGTGATATTGCCTTGTTAAGAACTGATAAGGTTGTGGGTTCGAATCCAACTCGTGGCCATAATTTTTTATTTCATCTTTCACGGGTACTACCCTTGCGATGAATTGACAAAACTTCCAAGTGTATCAATCTGTCATGAAAAAAGTTCTTCTCAACTTTGCCGTTCGGAACCGGCGTTAAGTTGTAGGTCCACTCAATTCTTCACGCGCACTCAGAGAATTGATGATGAGAGTAAGCCACTTAGGGCTTGGCTCTTCAAAAGAGCTGTCGCGCCACTCTATTTATTATCGCCTGATATGCTGACAAATGTCATAGAAAATGCAAAAAAAAAACTCAATCTTGTATCCGCAATGAAGGTGGTCATTTGATTGAGGTTGTTTTTCAAAACTGAATGGGTGGTAACCTTCAAATTCAAATAGAAATAAATAGTTTTTCAAAATCTATTGAGATGTGTTCAAGTTATTCAATATTTCCATTGACCTTTTTCTACTTTTCTACTCTGGGAAGTTAGTCTTGTGGACCATAGGGGTCGCACTCATATTTTTAATCACTTATTTTGCCTTGCCTTTGAAAGGTTCGCGACAAGAGCAAGACTGGCTTTCCTAGACTATATATTATTCTTTGTAATATTAACACCATAGAATAGAACTTAGGTGCCCAAGGCCTCTTAAAATCATTTTCAATAAATTTCAAAATATTGAATAGTGTAATGACTCAAGCTATTCAGAATTATATTTCTTATATCCCTTGATCGGTAAGTATTATATTTTGAATTCATTGATAACGAAGAGTCTTAGCTCAGTAAAACAAGAATCGGAAATACTCCAAGGTTGATAGAGGAACCTATATCTATATTTAAACACATTTTAATTGGGAAAACAAATTAGTGTAGTGTAATTTATTTTTGATACACACATTTTCCTATTTTGACTACCCATATTTTTGAAGTACCATCCGTAAAATTGAGATTATTGATTAAGCATGAAACTTGTGTTTGTTTTTCCTTCACAAGTAACATCCTATAGAACCATGTGGTTTCATTATAATTGCTTGTGTACTTACACAATTGCTTGTGTTTACTAAGTTTCCTTTAAGTTTCATATTTAAAGAGGAAACCCCACACAAGATGTTGAAAAACATCCAAGATTATTACTTAAAATAAAACGAAAATAATGTAATTTAGTTTAGCATAATTCCTTTTTGGTTATTTATGCTTTGAAAAATATATTAATTAAAGAGAAGAAGCTACACAGGAAACAGTGTGTAATACTGTAACCTTAAGCTAAACATGTTTAGAGAGCGGCTGATGAGTTCCTTCTGAATATTGAAGTAAAATTTTGTTTTTAGTGGAATAATATTTGAGGTGTGAATTTGAATAAAGCAGAAAGAAAATTCTTTGCAGAATTTAGCGTCTATCGTGTACTTTCTTAGTTCATAATTCGACCCTGACTATGGTTCCCTCGGCGAAGGCAACCGCACGCACACGAATTTTCACATTAATCGATCCAACAAAAATATTCATTAAAATACATAAAGTGTTTTTTTTTTCATTTCTCGCATGAACTCTTTAATTCAATATTAAATTTTGCCTACCCCATTCAGTTTTTGTATTCTTTTTGTTTGACGCAAATTGATAGTGATACAACGGCTTTATAAAACATATCCAGCATTATGGAAAGATGTTTTCATTTTGTTTCGGTATTTTTAGGATTTTGGGGAGCATTATTGTGTTTTAAGCACTTGAGTACACGGAATGAACAATATTTTCCATCATGGGGGTTTGGAGGGGTTGCAAAAACCGAACTTCTATACCAACCAGAGTTGGGCATTATTCGAATACATTTTTATTCGAATAATTATTCGAATAAAAAATTATTCGCCACTAATTTATTCACGAATAATTTATTCGCGAATAAATTATTCGTGATTTTATTCGTTATTCGTAAATTATTCGTGATTTTATTTGTTATTCTGAATAACGAATAAAATCGACTTTGTACCTTCTTTCATTTGTCTGTTTATCTTCAATTTTTTTATTTACGTTTCCTTTGGAATTAGACGCTGGAATTCCTTCATTCATTCTTTCTTGCTGACAAAAATTCTTTCGACAAATTCTTGTTAAATATATTGAAAAAAGAAGACAAAATATCCGCGGTTGATAATTCTTGGAAATTATTAGGGACAGTAATAAAAATCTATCCCCTGAAGTATCCCTGGAATTGATTAAATTTAAAATAAATCTAGAAATAGTTAATTCTTATTATTGCATACAAAGCAGTTGGTGACGTTATTGATGAAAGTGGTGTTGTGGTGTAGGTACTTTTGATTTTTAAAATGTGAGCCATTAAATGATGTTATGGATTTTGAAATGAAAATTTGGGCACTGATGTATCTATAAAACCAAAACATTTTGAACATCTCAACAGGTTCTAATGAATGTGCTACCAATGTATCTGTGCATCAAATCTGTGCAAAATTTCTTATATTCTAGTGATAAAAGCATTCTGAAGTGTACAAAGTGTGAACCTAAAATTGTAACAATCAAAGGATTCCCAAACCGTAGGCTGAAAGCCTTGGATCGCTATCCTGAAGTGAAGAGGATGTTTAAAAAATATAATACACAACCATGATAAACTTTCCAAAAGAAAACACACTATCCGACAAAGAGTAGTGATGAAGTCCAATCTTAGGAGCTTTAACCAACTTTTAATAAAAAAAAAAATAAATAAATAAAAATTAAAACATTAATCGTTCTACCAAATTCATTGTGTTTATTTTATTCGTTATTCGTTTATTCGTTATTCGAATAATGAATAAAATAATTTATTCGTCATTCGAATAAATTTTCTTCGAATAAATGAAATTATTCATTATTCGTGAATAACGAATAAAATGATTATTTATTATTCGAATGATTATTCGAATAAATTTTGCCCAACTCTGATACCAACAGATGTTTGCCTTGACTTGGGAATTGGGGAGTTAATAATACTCGTAATCGGCAACAACAAACACAATCACGATGTAAAAATAGGAAAGAGCAGGCAATAACCCTTGTCCAAAAAAATGTAAGAGGATTTGATTTTAGGGTACGATAAATTAGCAGCAAGCTTTTCTGGGAATTTCAAAATGAAATGATGCTGTTTTCTGTCTGATGAGAGTTTTATTTTGCTTTTTATTTTCTTTTATACCCGTATATCAAAAAACTGTAAAGAAGAGATTTTTTCTTGGAAAATTAATTCATTAACTTGATCTTTTTATTGTCATGTGACTTTTAGGACTAAACTTATGTTCGGTTCTTTGAAATTGTAATAGTCTTTGTTTTGGGGTTGACTTTGGGTTTGGCAGTGTTTTTTTTTTTAACCTCATTAATGGACGAAATAAAGTATTTCCCTCTTTTCTTTTTAATTAATTTGTGTTAACATGAAAGGCAGTCAATTTGCAACAAACAACACAAATTTCATGAAGGATATAATTTTCAAATATGATTAAGTAAAAAATCGATTTTACAAAAAATACATAACTTTTTGTTCGTTTCTTGTAGGCTACAACGGTATTTAAAACCAATTAATCAAAGAGAAAAAAGTAAGGAAGGATTCCGATTATTCATTTCCAAAGGACATTACTGCAGTTCTCGTAAATTTATGCCAGCTTCCGTTTCCAGGCTTAATGGTATTTTTGGCAAGTTGTCAAAGTGGCTCGTTGCCCTCATTTTCTTTGGATTTCTACAAAAAGTTTTGAATACATACTATTTCTTTTGTTGGTCTCCTTTTAACGGTTGGAAAAACAAACAAAAAATCAATTTCAAATCAAATGTATTGCAAATCTAGTCAGTGATTCAGACACGATCTAAAGGTTATCTAAAAAAAATCATTTAATTACATGATTCTTGCTCGAGTCCGTTTAATCAGATATGCAGAGTGATTCCAAGCAAGCAAAACAAAATGAATTGCGACACAAATCCCAAATTCAAAGAAAAAAAAATAGGAAATCAAAGCAAATCCTTTGCTATTTACAAAAATCTCAACGCAATTTTTACCTCTTAATTCAGAAACAGAATGAGATAAAAATCCCACAAAATGTTTATCTACTTGAGGTTTATCCTTTTTAAAGCAGCTTATATCGAAAAGGATGCCTCATGCCAGTATAATTTGGTTACAAGATACCTTTATCGAAGGGTACATTTTAAAAAACATAAAAAGAAAGGAAAAAAATTGATGGGCTTGATGCAAAAGATAATATTCTTCCTGTCTCAAGCGAAATAATAAAATTAAATGTAGCCTGAGAGGTTTATACGCTTGAAACTCTCATGAAAGACCTCAAAAATATCAAGCAAGAAAAAAAGATAAATGGGAATGACGGAAATTCGAGACCGGTGTTTTCTTGGATAAATAGGTTTTTTTTGTGACTAAATGTAGTAAAACGCATTAAGGCCATTTTAGAACATAATTATTTAATGCCCATTATAAGGTCCATGATGATAACTTCAGGAATGATGTTAAAGGATTCGAACCCACGCCTTCTTTCTATATTACTGAACAACGCACACAACGGGCACTTATTTAAAAATGAATCTTCTCAAATTGGAGTTTTTCGACCGTTAGTTCAATAGAGGGGTTCATTTTTTTTAGACTTTGTGGGTGATTATTTATGAAACAATTGACTTTATCGAAAAAAATATATGTCAAACATCAATTTTGTTTTTAAAGGTCTGCTCAAGACGATATTGACTGAATGTTTGTTAATTTATTAGGTTCCCTTAAAAACATTTTCTCATTCTTACCCAAAAACTAAGTTAGCGGCACTCTAAGAACATCTTCTGGCCAATTTCATGTTTGCTTGATAGCTTACGAGTTAAACGCTTTTGCCACATACGGACAGACGGATATGATGATGTTATGGTTTTCGTCATTTTGGCTAAGCTTAAGTAGGAAACCAACTTGTGGCGAATAAAAATAGTCAAAAAAATCATTAAAAACAAATGTTAGTTGCAAACTTGTTGATCTCGAACTAAATCCTTATTTTGTTACATTGTTACGTATACGCCCTAGTGACCTCTTTTATCACAGTGCTGTAGTATAGTAGACGCAAATATAATGTTTGGATGATTCTTTTCCTTCTAAAACATTCGTGAAAAATTGGTTTAACGAGTTAGATCATAGTCGCACGTAGGTCACGACTACCATGGAGGAATACGTGACACAAATTCACGATGTCGGTCGATGCCCGAATTAAGTGACATATTAAGCATTTCAAAAATTTGCAATTTTATATCCTGATTCCTGAATCAAATATTGGTCATGAGAAAGCTGTCGGGCAATGGGTTCTGCGGACAACAAGCTAATCCTTTACCACTTCAGAGCAGCGATTGACGTATTGCTGATCCGAAGAAGACAAAGGCTATCCAAGTGGTCGGAAAGGTGATGGCTAACGTTTTCTGAGATTCATGAAGGTGTTTTTCACGTCGATTTCTTGAAGCAGTGCAAACGGACTGAACTCAGCCGAATTATTGTGCCAATTACACGCCCCTCCCCCCATTATTAGCAAGAAGAAAAGTGCGCTTCTACGATAACAACGCGCTGCTGCGCCATCCATTTTAAATATTTAATGTTTCGTTGCTCAAAAACAAACACCAAATCAAGCAAAAGCTGTCTGAACGAAACAGTGCTTTATTTTGAAGCTCATCTGTTAACTTTTTCATAGGTACCATCAAGGGACCAATTCTTGAGAAATAAAAAATTAAAAAGTAGCACAAAAAGAAGGATACACATATCGAACTCCCACTGAAGTCATCTCTGCACCTCTCGGGAATGCAACTCTCTCTGTTTTCCAGGTTCATAATCTCAAATAAACGTAACAACATTCGTCTCCAGGGTCATATTGAAAGAAGAAGCAATAAACAATAACAACAACAAAAAACACAGCCGACATAATCAAGCCATCAAAATGAAAACCTGCCACATCACCATCCTAATTTGACTTCTTCAAAAGAATGATGATAATCCGACAATGACGACAAGCAAAAACCAAACGACAGTAACGACCTCCTCCGAGACAAGGACAAGGACTTGGCAATAAAAGACTATTCATAACTTAGAATTGCTCTGTTAATCCAAATCCAACATGCGACTTACATGTTATAAGCTCAGTGGGTACTTACATAGAACTCATCAGGCGATTTGAACGAATATGTATAACCCCCAGGTTGTGAGGTTCTGATTAAGTCCAACGACCGGAAGATTTATTTATCGTTTATTATCAAGGTAGTGTGTGTCGGTCTATGTCGTCTATCCGTATATCTCTTCAAAGGAAAGTTTCTTTTTTTTTGTAACCAATCGCTTGAAATTGTTTTATCGAAGCGACACAAGCATCCAATATTCAGCCTCTCACTAGACTTTTAAGGGATATTGATTTAAAGGGGACCAGTGAACAACAAGGACAAACAAAAAAAAATGTGAAAAAATCACGTTCCGCTTCAATTCACAGAGTACTTCCGTCGAATAATAATCAACAACAACAACAACCAACTGCAGTTACCGAAGTAATTATTTTCACTTTTTTACTCTCTCAAGCCTTTCCTCGATGATTTTTATTTCGAGCACTTTTTTCGTTTCGCAACGTTCTTTCACTTGATGAAACCACGACAGTATTTCATTAACTTCCCGCGCGAAACAATCAATCGATGAATAGGGCAATCATCCTTTGATGGGAATTTTCATATTTCCATTCCGAAGGAGCAGGGTTGTTCGAAAAATAAAACAAAAGGAAAAAACCCGAGCAGATTTTTCGTTAATTCGTGTGAACTTTTATGACCCCCCTTGGGTAATCCTTCGAGGGTTAACCAAAGCCAAGTGACAAAAAAAAAAATAAACCCGGCGGTGATGGTTACGTTCTTGGCGACCGAACGAGCGATGACGGACAAGTTAAAATGAGAACTGGTCTAACTCGAACGAAAGTGTACAATGAACTGATTCCTCGGTGAAATATTCTTTACCGGCTTGAGTGCCAACAGAGTCCATTGAATCCAAATCAACTTTGTTTCTCCACCTCGAGATGACGACATTGTAGAAATTCGGAGAGCTCCTCTGACGAGGAAAAAGCTTTTTCTCTCTCTCAACTAGCGTTCAGTGGCCTCTCTGTCCCAGCCCCACCCTGTGACACCATTCTGACTTTTGTTTCAGAAAGATGGAATCTATTTCTGGCCTGTAAGGAAAAAAAATCTTAGAAATACTCTGGTAGTGTCTGATGTACACTTTGGCACGTTATGGAGTATTTCACCTTTTGAGACTTATTTTATGAGAGAATAATAATGAAATTGTGTTGTTCTTTTTCTGTGGTCGGGGGGCTAGTCGGTAATACCAGGGAATGAAGACGATAAAGGAATAAGTTTTTGAATATAATTTGTATTTTGTTTTGAAATGTTTTTTTTTTTGCCTTCAAAAACATTACTATAAATTTTTTGAGATGTTTTGTTCTTTTTCTTATAATGAAATTTAATCGAAGGTCGGGAAATCTTTCAAGTGGAATGAACAATGAACATATGGCAAGGCTTTGTAACAGTTTGATTTGAGTGTTTGGGGATTTTCAGAAACATATGGGTAGGGGAACTTCAAAGAAATTTCTCATCAATTTCATTGATGAAACAACACTTATTGGGCTTGCGGACGTCATTTTTAATACTATTGCTTTTTAATCCATTGGCGTCACTTCGATGGAGGTACCTTCAAAATATGGATTATATTTCAACAGCTTTCAAGAGGTTGAAAAAAGTTGACGGGAATTGAGAAAAAAAAATAGGAGACACCAAATGCTGAGAATCATGGAGAACGAAGCAAAATAATTCTTCGTTTAAATAATTTCATAAAGGGTGTTTTTTTTATAGGTATAGAATTTTCAATTGCAATAAAACAACGATGGAATATTCGATTGACATGATTTTTTATTTCGAAAGATATAACCTTGTGGCATTACATTTGAAATATTATTTCTGGCAAATGACTGCCACGGATGGCGCGGATGTAGTACAATCTGGACGTCCAATTTTCGATGACTTTTTCCAACATTTATTGGCGAATGTTGTCTTCCAAATGGTCAAGCGTTTGTGGCTTATCCGCATAGACCAATGACTTTACATAACCCCACAGAAAATAGTCTAGCGGTGTTAAATCACAAGATCTTGGAGGCCAATTCACAGGTCCAAAACGTGAAATTAGGCGGTCACCAAACGTGTCTGTCAATAAATCGATTGTGGCACGAGCTGTGTGACATGTTGCGCTGACTTGTTGGAACCACAGCTCCTGGACATCATGATTGTTCAATTCAGGAATGAAAAAGTTAGTAATCATGGCTCTATTCTATACCGATCACCATTGACTGTAACGTGGTGTCCATCATCGTTTTTGAAGAAGTACCGACTAATGATTCCACCAGCCCATAAAGCACACCAAATAGTCAGTTTTTCTGGATGTAACAGTGTTTCGATATACACTAGAGGATTAGCTTCACTCCAAATGCGGCAGTTAGTTGACGCTAAACAAAATTCGCTTATGAAAATTGGGAACAACCAACGTTCATCTCGTTTTGGGCCCATTCGAGGATTGATGGACGATTTTGTCGACGATAAAATGGACATAGTGCGCGATACGTATTCCGCACAGAACAATTATTTTCGAAATGAAATTGCACAATTTGCAAGCGTTGTTCAGGCGTGAGTCTATTCATGATGAATTGCCAAACCAAACTGAGAATAAATCACTTGACAGCTTTTAGATCGGCCGCCGTCTTGAAAAGTAATTCCAACTTAAAGTTCTATACCTCGAAAAAAACACCCGTCATAAGCAATTGTTTTTTTTTGTAAAATTTTAAACTTTTACTTTGTAATTTATTAAATTGCTTGCAAGCAAAATTAATTAATGTCAATAGGGCAAAATTAGAACGAATTTTTAACTTTTAACCTTAATTTTTTTTTCAGGTTTAAAATTGCGCGAATCTTAAACTATTATTATACTTTGTATTATACAGGTATTCAGGCGAACGTTGCGTTGTGCCAACAAGCCGGAGCGTGTACTGAAGGGTTGAAGTAGGGGCATCTATTCCCCCCCCCCATTCAGCCGGGAGGGGCAAATTGACTTATTTTGTAGACAAAATATTAAAAATCATCGGCTTTGTCTATAACACCGTTCTAAACCTTTCCGCAAAGCCAAAACTTCTTCTTTCATGTTTTTTTATTAATTTAATTGTCTTATGGCCAGTTGCACCAAACGTTTTTAAATATTTATTGCTTCGTTAAATTTTAAAATAGCATTTATCGGTTGCTCCAACCAATTTTAGTTTTAAAAGGCCGATAAACAAGCCGATAAACTAAAATGCCATTTTCCTCCAAATAAATTTTAAAACCCAGTTTTAATGAAAAAAAAAACATTTCACTTTTGACAGGACATTTGAAACTTACAAAATTCAATGAAAAAAATTACTACAGAATTTTAGATTTGGGGAAGTAGCAAGACGTCCAAGAGTTCTTCGAGTTCACAGGAATCCATGTAGTAAATTCGACGATATGGATTTCAAATTTAGGATCAAGGTTTCCAAATAGTGCGTAGATAAACTTCTGGGATTATTTGGTACTCATTTGGAGCCGAAAAATTTGAGAAACCACCCCGCAAGTGCTAAAAACCATTTGCTTATTACATTGCGTTTTTATGCCACAGGCTTATTTCAAATCTGTGTTGGAGATACATATTTTAATGTTGATAGATCCACAGTTTGTCGAATAGTACGATAAGTTACCCATCACCTAGCCATGCTCGTTTCAATTCCAACAGATCGTAAAATCCAAAACCTACTTGCAAGATTTCCCAATTCAAAAATAGGAACGTAACAAACAAAATAAAATAACGGTTTTGACATCTCTTTTTCGTTCAGTTTAAAAAAAAGCAGGGATGGTTCGCAAACAGCATTTTAGTTAAAAAATCAGTGAAAGACATTGGTGCAACCCAGTAAACTTATCAGGCCGATACATTTTATAAGCATTCTAACAAAAACTAGTTTTTGTGGATTTTGCAATGGATGCAACTGGCCAATAGAGCCGATTTTTCAATCGGCAGATAAACAAGCAGATAGTGTTTATTCGACAGATAACAAAATATTGGATTTTTCAATCATCAAATAGCCTTTATCTGACAAATAACGCTCTTATTCATTCGATCGATGAATACTCATATAAGTTTATTTGCCAGTTTGTTATTTGTAGAGTTTTTCGATGAATGAAAAATCGGCTATTAACGAATAGTTTTTGAAAATTTTGAGAAAAAAATTTCTATTTTCAAACACAAAAATCCATAAAACAAAATCAATTTTTGATTTTTCCAATTTCCCCACTTTTCCGTTTGATACTGTTTCCACAGAGGCCATCCCTGCACTATACATATTACGCATATGTAAATATCCAGTCGGCAGTTTAGTTGTGGGTCGCCTCATTTCTTCATTCAAGTAATTTTAGAATGGTGAAAGCCATTAAGATCTTATCGCTACTAAAATTCAATACCTTTTGGGTTCAATGTAATTTGTAAAGTCAAAAGTAGCAATCTCTTTTTTGAATATGTGTGTGAAAGCTATCAAAACAAATTTATGATTAAAAATTCTTCAGTTTAGAATGTGTATTACCTTTAATTTTAACATAATTATTATTAAATTTATATCCACCAAAATAATTTTTTAAACAAATCCTGCAACAAACTCCATGCGTTTTGAATATAATTAACAAATATCAAACTGTCCGAAATGTCAAACTCGTAGTATGTGTGAAAATTGGTGTGAGAATATGTGTAAATCTGTGTCCAAAAAGAGATTTCAGAGAAATCAATTCTTCCAGTATGAAATTCAATACTTTTCACAATGTAATTCATTTAAGGGAAAAAAAATTGCCACAGATTCGTGAAGAATCAATTTTTTGGGTCAATGTAAAATCCCATTTATTTTCCAGAGCTGTCGCGCCAAATTACATACAGTACAACGGTTTTTGATATCTCGTTCGGTTCCGTCTTCAGTTGAAATCTATATTTCCAAAATGTTGGCTTGATATTCATTCACAAATTAAAGTAGTAAGATGTTGTTGTTGCTCACATAATCCACTTCCATCAATCTTGGCACATTTATATAAGCCATCCAATGAAGGAACTTTAAAAACCTCATGACTTTACTTACGATATCCAAAGTTAGATACAACAAATTCCAAAACCCAACAGAATAACAAACAAGGCCAAAAATGGTCATCGCTTCCATTCCCATAAGCCGTCACAATAATAAATTACTTTTCAAATGGTCAACTGAATATGCCAATACTTTGACTTTACTTTTGGACTTCTTCCAAAAACACAACAAAGTTTGAACACTCAAAAAAAAGTTCAAAATGATATTATCATCGCTGTGTTGCAAAAAAATATTTGGCAAACACTATCAAAAGCTTCGACCTTTTTCTTTCCGCGTGATTAAGAAAGTCCCGCATCCATTATGTATGACAATAATTTTTTACGATGCTCACATTATGAAACGCAACAATTGTTTCAGTTTTCCGCAGGCATTGAAGCTTTTTCATTTTGTTTCCGAAAAAGCTCGATGAATGACGAAATTTGTCCTGGGGATTCAGTAAGCAAAAACTTTGTGTATGCTCTCAATTTATCTCGAAGGAGAACTTTCACCAACGTTGACGATAGTGATATCCAAAAATAGGCTAATTCAATGACGTTCTTATCTACGATAGTATTTTTTGAGAAGGCATAAAACGCCGGCATTATTCTCCTTCAACGATTACCTCATAGAATCTTCGTTTGTGGATTTACAATTGTGTATTTGATTAGACAAATCACAAAATTAAATGGTTACGTGTCGTCGCCGCCACCGTAGACGTGAGAAGGCTTTCTATTATATTTTTATTTCCTTTTGATTCCTAGAAACCAGCGACTTTTTCACTGGAACATTTTAGTTTAAAAATTGTTCTTCCATGAACTGTGTCAACATTTGTGTCAAGGACAATGTCAAATGACAAATGCTATTTCTTAGTAGTACCTTCATCAATGCTTTACATTTGATTTACTTGGTCGTCTTCGAGGGTTCTGCCTTCTTTTACAAATGAATTACGTGTACAGAGCCTTGTGTAAGAAAAGTCCATCAATAAAATCCACACCGGGTCCATCCTACTACCTTCCTTCAAACCCCGATGATACTTCTGTTGGAAAAGGTGCAAAATATGGTTCTTGTCCTTCTGTGTAAATGGAGCATGACGACAAAGATGAACTACCAACGGAACTGGTACAGGCATTCTGGACAGTCTTCAGTCGGAAATGAACTGAGCTGACATTTACATTGTTGCTCTTTATAGATATATGTAAAGCCAGAAAAAGGAAGTGTAAGAGAACAGATCAAACAAGACATAACAATAAGAAAAAGTAACGAAATATTGAAATTACGATTGAATGGAAGTGCCTTGACAAGTTAATAAAAAAAGGTCTCCCCAAACAGTTGAAGGAATGTCCTTAAATAAGGTGTTTCCCCAGAAAAGAATGTTTATTTCAAATTCCATCCACTGTTGTTTGTATTTCTTTGTATTTATTTATGTTTAGTATTCATATAAATCGAGTGGAAGAGGAAGGGGATTCTTATTTTTATCGGTAAGATTATAAAACGGAGATTTGTTTTGTTTGTTTTTTTTCGGTCTGTATCTCAGAGAAAAATGAAAAGATGAAAAGCTGAACTCGTTTCAAGGGCAATAAAGTTTTCTTATTTTTTGAGGATAAAGGAAAGATGGATAGAGAAGAATGTATTTCATGATAGGTGGTTTTATTCAAGAGTGACGTTGTTTTTACATTTTGTTAAATTTTCGAAAATAGCTGAGCTCTCGTTGACATTAACGGAAATAGTGTAGGTACAAGTATTGCTTTCGGGCTAACTGACCGGACATAAATGTTGGTTATGTTGTCAAACACTACAAATAACAAAATAACAAGAAATGATAAATATGAGTGCAGACTTTCTTCATTTTTTATTTTCTAAATTATCTGAAAACATTTTGATGAGCAAACTGGAACTGGCTGATTTTTATTTCCAAAAATCGTGTTTGAATCTGGATCGTTTTCTTGATATTTTGTTTACTTAACTTTACTCGATAGTCACAAAAAAATACCCATTGAATAATTTGAACGAAGAATTAATTTCTTCGTTCTCCATGATTCTCAGGCTTCGAGTCTCTTTAAACTTCTGTTTGGTAGAGGGTTTGGCCTAATTCAGGGCTGTTGGAAAAATCTAAATAAGAACAGAACTTAGAGTGAGTAGGATTTTTTTTGCGAACAAATGGAATTCGGGAAAAGTACTGCGGGAAAGTAGTTTGCGGTTAAATGGCTTGTGCGATTTCGGTCTGAGCGATTTTGGTTTGCGGACTTTCGAACCCAACCTGGTTTCCTTATCAAAGGCACATTGCTAGCTAAGCTAGAAGCCTTCCAGAGAAAATTCTGACGAAGAATATGTTTTGTTAGAAAGTACGATCTTTCAAGAATTATTTCCTTAATCAACGTGTAGAGTCAGGGGTGGAATCGGCTAAAGCGATTGTTGACTATCACTTTATTGAAAGTCGTTTTTGATAATCAACTTTATTTTGCTCTGTGTAAAATGATCAATAAAACAATTTGAATTTCTGGCAACACCTACAGTAAGCTATGTCGTTACGATAATCACTTTTTTCCATACATTTGGAAGTGACAGCTATTTCCATGTTGTTTTCATATTTTTTTTTCTTTTTCATTTTTGTTTTGCTTACAAAACTATATGAAAACGACACCAAAATAGCTGTCGCTTTGAATTGTATGGAAAAAAGTGATTATCGTTTTGATAATCACCGTACATGAAGCAAAAGCAATTATTTTGACTATCAACTATCGACTATCAGCTTAGCCGATTCCACCCCAGATTTTTTCTAACAAATTTGATTTTATAAAAAAAAATAAAAATTAATGAATATCAGCATTTTAGATGAGGAATTTTATCTTGAAGTATTGCAAGGTAATGCCAAGATTTGCACACCATCATAAACTCATTATTAATTCAATTTTGACTGCCTGTAAGTGAAGTACCGTGATATGCTTATGAAGAAGATTTTCTTCTAATGAATGTAAATTGAAGATTGGATTAAATTTCAATGATTTCTTATCTGGTTTTTCTTTTTTTCCTCTCTGGTGATTTGATGTGAAAATCTCAATTAGAATATTCAACAAGTCCTTGCCATAAAATCATGCATAGCTCCTTTCCTCACTAAAATTAGATAAAAGGAGAAACCTCGGTTTATACTTCGCACCGGAAATGAGGCATTATTTTTTTTTGTGGTAGATCCTGCAGTGGAATAATGAAAAATGTGTTTTTTTTATAAGAAAAATTAGAGCCATGCTAAGTTTATGAAGAAAAGTCAAAACGAAATGGCTTGAGATTTAAAGAAGATAGTATAAACACCCCATTTTAATATTAGCATGTGGGTTTTCCTTTCTTATACCTAATATAACGTCTATAGGTACCTACTTAGAACTTATTTGCTTATCTCTTGACACGCACGTCACAGTTTTCAACATTCAATGCCTCCGCATGTACGAATATATTCAAACCATTGACTGCTTCAAATTAGTGTTTCAACAAAATTCCTTCAGACAATAACATCCTGCATTAGCAAAAAAGACAACAAAATAAAAACACAGAGAACCTTTTCATCTGGATAAATATGTAAATTTGTGCCTTCTACGTTTTTTTTCCAAGGAGTACCAATTGTTTGTGGCAGGATTTGTTCCCATTTCGAATTTTTGAATTCTGTCACACTTTAAACATGCGGAAGAATTCAAAAAACGTATTTAGGCTCTCTGGTTATACATTTTCAGCGTGGTTTTTAAATTCCTTATTTTTGATCGCTTTATGTGTCTGTATATATATTTAATACGAGATTCAAGAGTGCTGAACTGAAAAATGCCCACAAAATGGCATCTGGAGTAGAAATGATGGCGACGGCAAATTCTTGGAAACGTATAGTGAAGCCAGAGGCTGTGTGCCCTCGGTTCTGTTATACGGATCGTTGGTTCTATGGAAAAATGTTTTTATTTCAGACGAATTCTTTGTTTCGTCCTTTTTGAATTGTTAAATTCGAGGAAACAGCCAGTAAGGGAAAATTGAGTGTTTCGCAGATTATTCCGAGTAGCAAACAATCTAGATGCTACTTAAAATAGGCAAAAAAAGCATGTGTATGGCCTTCTTTGAATATGCAAATAAAAATGAGTTTAAGTGAATGAAATTGAAGTGGTTAACAAGAATGAACTCGGAATGAATTAAGTACAATCTTCAAGGAAGTGAATAAAAATTAATAAAGTACAAAGCGTGAATCAAGAACTATTCAAGTTTTCCGGATACACTACTTGACAAATTTTAAAAATAACAAGACAATTTATGCGAAAGTGTTTGCTTTTATGTGCGCCCGGCCTTAAAAGAAATTTGGTAGTTTCCTAACTACAGAGGATTTTGGATTTTTCATTTAGGCCGTGTGCGAATTCAGTTAAAAAGTGGTTAAAACTTGACGTTTGGTTAAATTTTGTCACTTCGCGTTGAATAAAATGTGTTAAAATTAGACTAGATGCGGAGCAGACTAAAATATGACAGCAGTGGTTAAAAATTCATCTATTTTTAACCACAATTCATCCAATTCGCACACGGCCTTAAAACCAAAAGTTCAATAACTTTGATTTTGACTATTAAATATAGCATTAACAACTTCACACAATCCAAGGATTCACATTTGATTCATGAAATCTGTTGAAATACTAAGCGATATTTCTTCTAAGCCCCCATACGTGGGTTGACAAAAGCTTTTCGAAGTTCAATTTTGTTTTCTATATCTACATATTATTAACTAGCTGACCTGGCAAACTTCGTACTACCCCAATTGATAAATAAACGACTTAAGGTTTTGTGCCCCGCTACTCCATCCCGCTTTCCCGTTAACCCGCTAGCCGCTACCCCAATACCCACTACCCTTTACTTTTACACACTACTCGCTAACCCGCTATCCCGCTTCCTGAAACCCACTACCCACTAGCCGTCACCACTCTACCCGCTACCCTGGCTATATCTTATAAACGGCTTGGTTGATTTTGTACATAATGCTTAAAACCTATCTACACCACTACCCGAACATTCCTTAAAAATTTGATGCCAAACACTCCACTGTGCTACGAATGTTGATTTGATTCGGTGATTCAGGAACGGACTTGGCATGCTTGCATAAGCGCAGCTAGGTGCGCCGCCGGTGGCGTGGTTCTGTAAAGACTTTAAACATGCAACTTATAAAGATTATTCATGCAAAAATAAGAACAACACACAGTACGTCTTCGTTTGATGGAGGCTTTATTACGAGTGCCAAATATTTCTTAAACATAGCAAGACTAACATGAGTACATAATTAAATAAAATGCATTGGAGACTTTTCGATAATACAGTTAAAGTACATAAATCATTCGATTGATCCGTAAGAGAGAAATCTCAAGCACAGAATAACTGATTTTCAATGAAAGTTTAATATATAGGGTGTTTCAGCTTATTGGCATTAAAGTAAAGTAAAGCATTGAAAGTAATCTCTTACAGCTCGGCCGTCCTGAATTCAAAATCGACCTCGATTGATGTTATAACATACATTTTTTTTTTTTTTTTTTTTTTTGTTTTTACAATTAATTTCGAATACATTTTTTTTTAAATATATAAATTGGAACACAAAACTCAGTACATATATGAATTTATTTTAAAAACATGGTTAATATGAAAGCATGACATGAACTTGAATCAAACTTAAATCGAACTTGAATCGTACTTAACTCAAAAATTTAAATAAATATCGTTTGTTAGTTTTAATAGAGTCGAGCTGGGATTTTCAAAGAATTTTCAGATTTAGTACATAGGAGTAAGCAATAAACATTTAATTAAACCGAAACATAAGGTTTCATGTTCTCAGGACATGAAACACCTTCGTAAGGAAGTCGTGAAATTTGTAAATTTTCCAAATCTTTGATCAAATACCGATCATTCTCTAACTTTTTAACAACCTCAAAAGGGCCTCTGAACTTTGCGAGAAGTTTTTTGTTTATTCCTGGAGTTGTTACCACGTTCTTCACCATCACAAAATCACCGACATTGTAGGAATGTGGCCTTTTATGATGCTTGTCGAAATAAGTTTTATTGGACTCTTGACTTTTAACAATATTATTACGTGCCTGCTGCCTATACGATTGTAGGTCTATCGGTTCATTATCAAAAACGTTTTGAATTAAATATTCTTTTATGGTATCATTAACGAATCCCTTTTGCCCAACACCGAATAGTAAGACGCTTGGGCTAAAGCCAGTACTTTTATTGATGGTATTATTGAGAGCGAATTCAACTTTGTCAAGGTACTTCGTCCATTCACCTGGATCAACCTCGCTTTCCTTGGATAGCATAGGAGTGAGGCATCTGTTGATGCGTTCCACTTGTCCATTCGACTGGGGTGAACTCGTAGCCACTTTGATGTGTTGAACACAGTTTTCTTGACAAAAAGAGGAAAACTCGTCAGAAGTAAAACAGCTACCTCTGTCCGAGATTAAACGATAGGGTCTACTGTAGCTGGCAAAGTATTTTTCTAAGCACTGAACAACCTCTTTTGCACTTGTACTTTTAACAGCGTAGAGCTTCGTGAATTTAGAAAAACCGTCGACTATAAGGAAGATATGTTTTTTTTAAATTTCGTGTGCCGGATGGCAATGGACCAAAGTGGTCAACGTGGATGGTGTCAAATGGTTTTTCCCCTTTGGGGATATTGTGCAAAGTTGCTTCTTTCTTCCCGTATTGTGGGGAAAAGTGAACACATTTTAAGCAATCTTTTATGTAGTCTTTAATTTTAGTTTTCATATCAGGGAACCAATACGTACTCCTTAGAAAATGATAGCATTTATCAACGCCGACATGACACAATGCATCGTGATGTGTTTGTATGACCTTTTTCTCCATTCCAGACGGAACATAAAAGTTAACTTTTTTATCAATTTTGCGATAAACTAATCCATTAAGTAATTCATAAGCAGAGCTTTCCTTCTCTTCCAACATTTTCACAATCTTTCTAATTTCGGGGTCCTTTTGTTGTGCAGCCGCGAGAACATGTTCAAACGAATCTGTTTCAACAATCAAAACATTGTGGCAACGGCTTAAGGCATCGACATGCTTCATTCGCTGACCGTCCCTATGCTCGATTGTGTAATCAAATTCCTGAAGTTCTAGGGCCCATCTAGATATTCGGGGATTTAACAATTTCTTATTAAGAGTCAAGGTTAAACTTTTGCAGTCGGTGATAATTTTAAAGTGAATGCCAGTTAGGTATATCTTAAACCTCCTAAGAGCGGACACAATAGCTAAAGCTTCCAATTCATAGGAGTGATATTTCGCTTCTTGTGGCGATGTTCGCTTTGAAAAAAAGAAAATAGGATGGAAATGTTTGTCATTTTGCCGCTGCATCAACACTGCACCAAACCCCAAGCTACTTGCATCACAATCCAATTCGGTTGTCGCATTGGGGTTGTAGATACTTAGAATTGGAGCATTTAATAATTTTTGCTTTAACAGCTCAAAAGTTTTTAATTCTTGATCTCCAAAATGAAACTTAGCATCTTTTTTAAGAAGGTCGTAGAGTGGTTTGGCTTCGGTTGAAAAGTCTTTTATAAATTTCCGAAAATAAGAAGTTAGGCCCAAGAATGAATGCAGGTTCTTAACGTTTGTAGGAATAGGAAATTCAGCTACTGCTTTTAAACCACTTTTATTCGGCCCTATGCCATCAGAGGATATTTCATATCCCAAGTATGTTATTTTTTGAAACATGAAAAGGCATTTGTCGAATCGTAACTTTAAATTGTTTTTCTTAACTATATTCATAACTTCTCCTAAAATTCTAAAATGCTCCTCTTTAGATTCGGTGGCTATTAGTAAGTCGTCAATGTAAACAAGTAATTTGCCTGCATTGATAACATCTTTAAAAATTGAATTCACATAGCGTTGGAAAACAGATGGTGCATTTTTAAGCCCAAACGGCATGCGCAGATATTCGTATTGCCCTAAAGGTGTTATAAAAGATGTGAACTTCACTGAATCATCCGCCATCTTGACGTGATGAAATCCGCTTTTTAAGTCTAGCAATGTAAAATACTTCTTTCCCCGTAATCTGTCCAAGTGATCTTCGATCAGAGGTATAGGGAAATTGTCTTTGACTGTCAATTTATTTAATTGACGATAGTCAATGCAAAGACGTAGCTCACCGGATTTTTTCCTTGTCAATACGATCGGTGAGGCATAAGGGGAATCACTTTCGCGGATTATATTTTGCTTGAGTAAATCTTCGAGAATATTTTGGAGTTCAATTTTGTGTGCGTATGGCAACCGTCGAGGCACGCAATTAAAAATACTATTCTGGTTGGTTAAAACAATTTTCATTTCAAAATTATTGCTAAATTCTGAACTCGTAGGAATATTTTGATCAACTAAACTTCTCACAATTTTCTGATCTTTGAAGTCTAAATTATCATTGACTTTTAAACAAGTTAACTCGTCATTATTTCCCGACACATCGATGTTTAAAATTTCTTTGAAAAATCCCTTACATAAGTCGTCATTAAATTTGTTGTTTTCGTTACCATTTTCTTTAAAATTTCCAATTAAATTTTCCTTAGAATTCTCGTCAACATTTTTAAGGTATTTGTTTTCTTGCAAATTGACATTATCACTTTGTAAAACAAACCTAATATTAATCTTCTGTAAAAAGTCTCGACCTAATACAATGGCGTTTTGCATAGTTTCATTCTTAACAACCAAAAGACATAATTGGACATAATTATTTTTCAATTTGACATAACATGATACTTTTCCTAATAGAATAAGTTTTGAATTATTGATACCTACGTAATTGTGATACTCAGGTGTGACCATTGCCATCAGAAAAGGTGGAATGTAGCGCTGCTGCACAAAGCTAATAGGACTTCCGGTGTCGATAAGTGTCATGGCGTACAGCGTCATTTCAACAGGAACAGGGTCATCTTTTTTAAAACTGTACTCGAGGACATCTTGGAAGTCTTCCATAAAGGAGCACGAGAAACCCTGGTTCTGTGCTTGCGTTACAGGTTCCTGGACTACCAGAACAGATGATTGTTGTGGACAGTCTTTGATTGAATGCCCCATTTGTCCACAGCGAAAACATGAACCCCTTTCCCTTCGAGGTTTTGGGCAATTGGTGGAAATATGCCCTACTTCATTGCAGTTAAAGCACTTTGGATTGCTTCGCGGATTAGGAAGGTTTTTGGATTGCGTGGCAGAATTTTTAATTGCTTGCGTTGACGTTTGAGGATCAGAAGGCTTCATCTTTTCGTATTTCCTTAATAACACCTTAAGATCGACGATACTGTTTGCGGTTAAGAGAATTTGCTTATTGAGGAATGAATCGGGAATTCCCTTAATAATATAGTTTATTACGTCTAGCTCTTCAATCTCAACCTGTGATGCTATCTCTTGCATGGCCAACAAGTATTGTAAGAACGTTTCATCTTTATGCTTCTTACGCGTTCGCAATAAGTTGTGAATGTCTGTTGTAGTAGCGTGGTTGTGAAATTCAGTTAACAAGGCATCTTTTAACTCGCTCCAAGAACGGCATGAAGTCGATCGCAAAACCAATTTTGCCGTCCCCTTCAATAATCGTCTAGCGCAGATTAGACTTTCCGATTCAGAAAGTTTGTAGAGAAGCCTTGCGTCTTCAAAACAACTAATCCACTTCTTAACGGGATAATTATCGTCGCCTGAGAACGTTGGTGTCGTGTCCTCGACATCACGGAATGAATACATTGGGGATCGCACATCACTTCCCGTACTGTTTAACTCGGCCAATCGCTTCTCCAATAAAGCAATCTCCTCCTTTTTCCTTACCATTTCACGTAAGTTTTCTCACCTCTGTGAAAGAGCTCTTTCGTCCTCTACAAGGTCAGACTCACTTCCATCGTTTCCCACATCATTCCCATCATCATCTTCATCGATATCAACATTCGAAACAGCTCCTCCAATCGACCATCGTCGAGAAGAGCTATTCCTTCCTCTAAGCGAAGTTTCAATGAGGGTTTCAATCCCAGTGTGGATAAACCAAGCTCCTCAAGCTTAGCTTTAAGCTTTGGGACTGTCGCACTTTCGACAAACCTTTCCGCACGTGTTCTCACATTCATAATTCTTAATTTGATTGACTTTATTAACAACTTTAGAATTGAATTAAATAAAACTTTTTTTTTTTAAATAAAATGTCTATTCATGCAATATAAAATCAAGCTGGGTTATTTTCTCACTTCTGATAGTTGTAAAGACTTTAAACATGCAACTTATAAAGATTATTCATGCAAAAATAAGAACAACACACAGTACGTCTTCGTTTGATGGAGGCTTTATTACGAGTGCCAAATATTTCTTAAACATAGCAAGACTAACATGAGTACATAATTAAATAAAATGCATTGGAGACTTTTCGATAATACAGTTAAAGTACATAAATCATTCGATTGATCCGTAAGAGAGAAATCTCAAGCACAGAATAACTGATTTTCAATGAAAGTTTAATATATAGGGTGTTTCAGCTTATTGGCATTAAAGTAAAGTAAAGCATTGAAAGTAATCTCTTACAGTTCGTGCTCTCTTACCTCCTCTCTCGTATCAAAAAAAAATCTATTTCATGCCAAGATTTGTATTCTTATCGCTTATTGGACAACGGACAGACTACTGACCTCGACTCCGGTTTCGTGGGTGACAGGTGGATGGTCACCTCGAGCACATTTGATTCCCCCCCGTATATAGACGCCTTGACAGTTCGCGTACTCCAAATATTGGAACTGCCCCTTCTTTAAATGCTAAAACGCTCTAGTGGTCGTGCTTAATCCATGTCATAGTCATTGAAATCTTCCACACTTACCCTCTTATCCCTTCACTTAAAACATCTTCTTTAAGCTTTACAATTTTATTCAAGTGACATTAGCTTAAACTATATAGGTGCATGTATTCATATAGCTTACAAATATATATTCTTAGAACTACCATGCACTTGATCTATTTCTTTTTTTTCTTTTTTTCTTATTTTTACTTCTAAACGCTAATCACTAATTTCATTTTTTTATGGCTTTTTTCTGACACTATTTTTTTTTTGTGTTTCTGCTTTCCCGGTTTTCGTTTTTATACTTTTTCCACTGATGTATATGAGGATTTTTCCTCCCCGGTCCTCTTCACTATCCTTACTCCCACACTCTCGGTTTAGTCGCCCGATTTTGCCAAACTCCGCGAACTGACTAAATCTGAAGGCTGTAAGAGAACTTGCAGACAACGTCGTATGCCGAGTAGGTGTACTCTCTTCCCCTTTTTTTTGCCGTTACTGAGCCCTTTCACTTGATGATCTCTGAAATCGAGAAATCCACTGGAGTCAGTTTTATTTAGGGGAATTCGCTGCAGCCCTCCTGGCTCTCCAGGTGTCCTCTTTCGGAACTCGCTGTGTACGTGTTGCGAAACGTCAAATACCATAGATTCCCTTAATACAGTCACGTCTGCCTATAATAATTCACCCGTTCATATTTTTAAAATTCTCACTTTAAAATTTTGGCACAATTTACCTGGTAGGATCAGACAAATGGAATGCTTCCTCTCCTTTCCCCCACGGAATTTGTGGAAAATCGGGCAAGAGCTTTACTCTAAAAGTGACGATTTAACCACCTTTTTTTTCTTTAATATTTATTTAAGTTTGATGGAAAAGATATTTACCTATTTGATTTGATTTGTTTCTTTTTACAAGTAGAAAAAAAGGACTCCTCAATTATCGCTCTAGGCGAGCTTATCTTTTTAGCGGTCCAGATGAAAATGTACCAAGTTGATCTCACCTAGTGAATATTTTCTCTCTCCTCCACTAACACAATCATGGCGCTGATTTGAGCCAAGGTAAGTTGAAGGAAGCAAATCCTTCCCCATTGATTTGTGTTACGTATACGCCGTAGTGATCTTTCCTTATATGAAGCAAATTCGTAACAACTGGTACAAAAGTAGTGAGTTCTCAACGGATGAGCATGAGATTTTTGTTTCCACAAAATTTCTTTGTTTAAAAATTATCACGTCTTCATTCTTTAAATGACTGTGTGTTTGAAAATATAAAATTACTAGCTGACCCTGCAGACTTCGTACTGCCTCAATCGATAATCGATAACCCTCTTCCTCTATCGTTTGCATTGTTTTTTTGTTAATTCGTATGTATCTATGGATCCGTCTTTAAACAAATAAGCGATATCAAAAAAAAAAAAAACCAAACAAAATGGTAAATATACGCCCCGTTGCCTGCGGTGCACGGATATGTAAAACGCGAATCATTTCGGTTTCACTTCGCTCCTCATATTGCTGTTGTGTAAACATTTCAAGTTCTTCGACCCTAATTGTTGCGTATAAAACACATTGACCATGATATTGAATGAAAAAAGGATTTTTTATGATTGCTCTGAGAGTTACCGTTATGGAGCAATACAGCAAAATAATTTTTTTTAAATTAAAAATATCAGCGTTTCAAAAAAAAAAAATACCAAAATCTTCAATACAATCGTGTGAGCTGTTTATGAGAAACTTGAAACTTTTGATTTTTAGCTGAAAAATGTGTATGCTGGTAACCCTTGGTTTGATCATGTTTTGAGCATAGGATGTTTCTTAAATTTGTTTCACATGAACAATGCCTAAATACATGAATCTACGATGAACATTTCAACAATATCTCAATATGTCGAACCAACTCTTAAGATTCGAGTGTCACTATTATCATGTGTTTCAAAATTCATTGTCAATTAATAAAAGGCAGGGAATTCGATAGTTCCTTAAAAATAGTTCTTATTTTATTAAATTAAAATTAAACAAAAATACAGCATGATAAAGAAAATGCCGATGATTATGACTTTGATTGAATATGATCATGATGGAATGATAATGATGATGATAACAATGACGATATTTATGATTGTGAACACGATGATAATGAGAATGATGATGATAATGACGATGGCTATGATGATCATAATGATGATGATGGTCGAGGAGACAATGACAATGATGATTATGAAGATAATAATTGTGATGATTGTGATGATGAGGTATAAAAATCTTCGAATAAAAGATAATGGTGGTGATATTAATTGATGGGAATGAAATTTCAATTTTCATTTCATTTTATCTTAAGGCAAGGGGATAACAAATATTTTTCGTCTTTTTGGTTGGTGTGTAGACAAACAAATGTTTAGGATTGCCAACCCGAGAACACGCAACATATAATTGTCCATGCGAAAAACATGGGTTTTCTAAATTTAGGCCAACAAATCCTAATGATTGCTCTTGCGATTTGTTGATCGTAATTGCAAAGGCGAGACGTATTGGAAACTGAATCCGCTTAAAGTTAAAAGGCAAATCGTTGGTTAACATTGGTATGCGTGGAATCAATACGTTTTCCCCTTTGAATTTTCCAACAATTATTGTTGCTTCAATCAAGTTTTGTGACAATTTTTTGACCGTTAGTCGGGTTCCATTGCAAAGTTTTGGAGCATTTAGGTTACGAATTAGCATCACCGGTGATCCAACTTTCAATGTTAATATATGTGGTGGCATTCCTGGTGGCTCCATCGAGTTTAAGAATTCGGTGGGGTAGTTCACCGCTTGTTCTACATCCACCACAGTATCGATTGATATGTATTTGACTGCTTCACCAGGCAGTTTCAACTGTATTTGCTGATTCAATCTATGGACGTCGTCATTTTTTGGCGCTAGTATTGCACGATCACAAAGCCAATCTGAGTTTGTATAGTTTGTGGTTAAATTTGGAAACACTTTGTCGACAACGGCTTGAATGTTCGGCTGCATTTGGCAAAAATTGGATGGGAAGGAAATTTCATTTGTTTTGCGATCAATTGGAATTTTTCCATTTCCTATGTCGAAGAGTTGTTTGGAAAAACTTTGTGCAGATTTATCTTTCATCAAATGCACACGCATATTCGTCGAAAGTGTGAGTTTTTCCACTCGTCTCCACAAATTTGATGCTTTTAAGCAGGCATTAAGTTCATCAGCTGGCGTTGAGCGAGGTATAACCGGCAACGTTTGGCGAAAATCTCCTGCAAAAAGAATCAGAGCGCCTCCCATAGTTTGATTTTTTCCTCGAAAATCGCGTAGAGTCCGATCCAGAGCTTCAATAGATTTTTTATTGGCCATTGTGCATTCGTCCCAAATAATAATTTTGCACTCTTTAAGAACTTTGGCCATTCCAGAATTTTTGCTTATGTTGCAGGTGGGTACCTATTGTTTCGGCATTTTTGTTTTGCATTTTGTTATTTCGCTTTTCTCTCTTCGATTTTCAATTATTTCGCAAAACTTGTTTTGTTTTTTGTTTATTTTGTTTTTTCCTGTTTCGCGCCAGAATTGTTTCGCCCTTTTTGTTTTGCCATTAACTATCTCGCAAAATTGTTAATTTGCTATACGATTGTTTCGCCACAGGTTATCTCGCTAACGGTTATTTCGCATTTTTTTCTGAATTCTCTTGGGAATGTAATAATTGTTATCTAATTTTGCTTTTAGTCTTTGAAACCGCCCGCGTAAGGTTAGAATACAGTGAAGTATTTTAATATTGTCTTTAAATTAAAAAAAAATGGAAAGTAAAATCATATGCGATACTTTTAAATCAATTTGAGGAAAGGATAAGCTAAGTCGTGAAGGATTTTCCCATTATTTTGAAAAAATCGTCAATTCAAGTATGTACATATTTATGTACTTCGTCTGTTTTTTTTTTTAATTTTAATTTTTGTGTACGTAAGGATCCTGAAGACTTTAAAATTCGCGCGAATTTTAAAGTCTTCAGGATCCTTACGTACACAAAAATTAAAATTAAAAAACAGATGAAGGCGAAACAATTAAAATCAAAATAATAAAAAAGCGAAATAATCGAAAAGCGAAATAAACGAATGCAAAATAAACGAATGCAAAATAAACGAAAAACGAAAAGACTGAAAGGCGAAAAAAAATCAGCGAAACAATCGAAAGCGAAGCAACTAAAAGACCAAACGAATGAAATGCGAAATAACAAAATGCAAAACGACCGTGGCGAAACGACCAAAAGCGAGATAAAAAAAGCGAAATAAACCATACCCGTTGCAGGTAGGTGTTTCGGTCTGGTTCAAATTTAGTGGAAGTTTGAGAGCTGAATGCGCTGTTCGTCCACCATCAAGAAGAGTTGATGCAATTCCCGATGATGCAACTGCGAGTGCAATTCCATTCTGCATTCTAACCGAAGCCAATATCAAATTGATTAAAAATGTTTTTCCTGTACCCCCTGGAGCATCAAGGAAAAAAATTCCGCCATTTCCATCGGCTGCACGTTGCGTGACTGTGTCGTAGGCAATTTTTTGGTCGGGAACTAAAAGTCTACTTTGGGTTTCGACAAAATTTTGTTGCTGGCTTACATTATATTGCTGTTCCCGGAGCAGGTCTCTGTCTTGCACTTCATTTCTATTTCGTGTCGACGCTGGCATACCAAGTTGAGAAAGGACTTTGTTATTGATGGATATGCATAAGTCCTCAATGAGTATTAGAACTTCATTGAAAATAGCGTCGTAATGCTTCAGATTTGGATCGTTTTCTCGTTGTTGTTTGATGATATCTTCACTGAGACTTTCGCGATGCGTTGCCCACAGTTCTCCGGGATTCGATGGTTCACATGTTGTTAAAATAATCGCAAATAGACTGCGTATTTGCTTTGGATGACACGTAAGCGATGCTTCTGTCAGTGTTGTATCCCAATGACGATCGCTTTCAAGTAAGCCCAACTTAAAGCATGCTTCCCTATACGTTTGGCATACTACTCCATCGATGGTTTTCAAGGACGCGAATGATGTAGGACCTTTGACTGTATGTAACAATAATCGCAAATAATAACATTCTGCGTTATTTGGATGAACATTATACACACGTCCTAAGGCATCCGACGAACGTACATCAGCATAGTCTGGAACATTTGCGCCCCGCTTTCTTCGCACGAAACTTTTTGTAGATGTGCTCCAAGTGAAATATTTGGGCACTTCGTGATACAGCAAGGTTTTTGCAAAATCATCGGATGTACACAATTGGAAAAAGGCAGTGAGTGTGGTGTTTGGTGGCTGTTCTGCTCTAATTTGTGCGTTTTGTTCTGTAAATTAGACACGCTGTCCATTTTCCAAGTGTACTGCAAGATGCTGAACAGTTGGATAGCGCTCGTGAATGTTGAATGCCAATATTCGCCAAACTGCTTCATTGCTGCTGATGTAGCGCCCCATTTGGAACTGTGTAATTTCGTCACTTCCATTAGCCAGACCGAAAACTGCCATGTCACTGCCTTTGTTGGCGTACTTGCAAATATATTTTATTGACTTTACCGAATTGCAGTACTCAACATTGATGTGAGCATCAAACATTTTTGAAAGCAAAGGTGAATACGGCACGACCCATCTGTTGTCAATGTGAACATCTATGTTTCGAATTCTTATTTTGGTAAGGTATAGTTCCACCGTCATCGGGCTTTCTTCGCCTATACATTGGATATCCATCACTGCCAGTTTGAATTTCATTTATTAGCTCTCGCGGATATCGTTTTGTGCACTTCCCATCTTTCATGCATGGTGAATTTGTATTTAAGGTTCCACAAGGCCCATGAATCATGTTCTTTTTGATAGTTTCAAACAGAATGGGATCTTCGTCTCGATTAGGAAGCTCAGCGGAAATCACGCTATCAATTTGTGTTGGGACTATTTTTTGCTTCAGCCAGATTAATATATGAGCATGCGGCAGGCCTCTCTTTTGCCACTCAACGGAGTACATCCAGCACCGAGTTTCTCCAAAAACATGGTTCTTGGTAATGATTTCCATGAGTCTTATGAGCTTTTGCTTAAAAACTCGAGCGAGAA
This sequence comes from Sphaerophoria taeniata, assembly GCA_943590905.1. NCBI lineage: Eukaryota > Metazoa > Arthropoda > Insecta > Diptera > Syrphidae > Sphaerophoria > Sphaerophoria taeniata. The sequence continues at coordinate 44,857,552 of OX016540.1, read as the reverse complement.
GATCATGTCTGTGCGATGAGCTTTGACCAGTGTAAAGCAGATTTGTTACATCGAACCACGTTGGGTTGCATGTGAAGGTGATGAACAGATCCGGCCGTCCATACTTTCGAACATACGTCATGGCGTCTTGTGCGTATTCGTGCATGTTTCGCGGACTGCCGGTATACGTTGCTGGCAAGATTACCATTTGCCCAATGTCAGCAGCGTTCCCATCATTGGCAATTGAATCACGCAGGTGTACGTATTCTTCAACGCGCAACTTCTGCTGATTTAACCGAATGAAGAGAAGACGTTCGGATTCAATTTTTGCGTACATGTCCACAATAAACTGATGATACAGGTCACGACATTTCAGTATATAGTTGGTTTCATTTGCACGAATCATAATGCGGTACGCGTAAAAATCCATGCAGGAAACTTTCTTCGTTGACTCTTCATTGGTGTTGGTATTGATTTGCATAATCTTGAAATGATAACCATCTTCTCCATGTGGGAACAGCAACGGATATTGGAGTGCATCGTACGATCGATGTGTTTCCGAAACGCGTTTCACACTTGTATTCCGGCGATGGATGATAATATCACGTCGATCGAATTCAGTGCCTACCATAACAACTGCAACATCACCTATCACCGGTGCATTGAAACGTCTTTCGTGTTCCCCAAACGGTGTTTTGTCTGCTCTTATTACTATTGTATAGTCATCTGATGGCATGTGCTCTATAGCAGTTTTGAACTGGTGAATTAGAGTGTTGCTTTCATGCAACATTGTTTGTAAGTTTGTTATGATTTCTCGCCTGGTTTCAGTACAAATCGCACAACGCTGTTCCACTTCTCTTGCCTCATTGCCAGTAAAGTATATTTGCAAAAACTTTGCCTCTTGGTCTGATACAGGAAGCAACGAACCGATTTGGTGATATACTTGGCCTTGAACTTTGAAAGTGGGCATATACCCGGCGCTGTTGACAATGTTTGTTGCACCGAAGGAAGTCATTTGGAAGCATGAGTTGTACTTGCGAATGTTTTGAAGGAAGTGTTTTGAAATTGAGGTTTCACCACACAAATAGCTTCGAAGCGGCTCAGGTGGCTCCATTAGTGTGGGCAAAACAACTTTACCATTCGAACAACACATTCCAGGGGATTCCTTACCGAACTTCAGAGCAGAGCAATGCACACAAACTTTGTTCATTGGCCCAATAACTACATCCGAATGATTCCTATAGTCAAAGTTTGCATCGTAATTAAAAGCCACCAACTTCAACTCGATTATTATCAAGCCGTTCGATATGCTGGTGGAGCGTTTCACCTGCTCTTGAAAAAGAGGCTCTGTCGCGCGATTGCTGAAATGCTGAAGGCGAGATCGACGTTGCTCATCATTTTCAGCGGCTCTTGAAGTGGATGCTCTGTTCCGCACTTCCTGAAGGCGAGATCGACGCTGTTCTTCAGTTTCAGCGGCTCTGTTTGCCTTTTTGTTCCTTGCTTGGGATGATTTTTTTTCCAATGGATTGTTTTTTTGGTGGCATTCTTGATAATTGAAGACAAATTGAATCCAAATTTTGACCTAAGAAGCCACGAAAAAAAGTTAACACATCTGCAATACGAACAATAAACAGCCAGAAAAATGAGGTAAGTTTTCCTAGATTAACTTTGATTCCCAAATTGAGACCTACTTAAGAAGCTCGAAAAAAGTTAACGCATCTGATGTTCTTATTTTTTGAAACAAAAACTAAGCTTAACAGACATGAATATTGAGACAGTTCAACAATACACAGACAAAAAAATGAGGTAAGTTAATTTAGATTTACTTTAATTCCCAAGTTGAGACCTTTTTAGGAAGCCACGAAAAAACTTAACGCATTTGCTGTAGTACTTATATTCCGAAACTAAAACTCACCTTAACACGGATGTATTTGACGCTCGAGAAAATTAAGTTGGTTAGAATTTTTGACAGTTTTTGATTCGCAGTTTTTTTTTTCAATATCAAATTATGACCTATTTAAGAAATCACTAAAAAAGTTAACGCATTTGCTGTAGGTAGGAACTTATATTTTGAAACTAAAACTCACCAACACGTTTGTATTTGATGTTCAAGAAAATTAAGTTGGTTGGATTTTTTCACAGTTTTTGATTCGCAGTTTTTTTTCAATATCAAAATATGACCTATTTAAGAAATCACGAAAAAAGTTAACGCATTTGCTGTAGGTATGTACTTATATATTGAAACAAAAACTCACCTTAACACGTATGTACATATATTATGCTCAAGAAAATTCAATTTTTCGCAGTTTTGGGTAGTTTTTGCTTCCCAGTTTTTTATTTTTATTTGTGACCTATGTATTTAAGAAACCAAAAAAATATTAACGATTTTGCTGTAGGTACTTAGTTTTTGAAACTAAAACTCACCAGAACGCGTAAGTATGTATGTATATGATGCTGGAGGAATTTAGATTGCTTGGAGTTTCCGAATATTATTTGATTATTGATTCCCGGATGTTTTTTATTTTGATTTATTTGAATATTAAAGCAAACAAATTGATTGCTATGTTTTTACCGTTCAAAGTGCGAACATAAGGAAAGGTGGAAAATACGGAAAGAGCAGCAATCCCAAATGACAAAAATGATTATTAGAAAAAGCTTTAACCTACTACCAGTCCTGGAGCCGCGAGTTTTACAGTCTAATCTTTCAAGAAGATTTTCAATCCATTCAAAATTTGACTTGGGGTTTTCTTGCTCTTCTGGAGTTTTCCATTTTACTACTTATTTTACCACAACTAATGCATTTCATATGAAAGAGTGTTTTTGAGGTTTTTGTTTAGCCAATTTTTTTTTTGCACTTCAAATTTTCCATTTTTCCAATTTTTTGTTTAGGTACTTTTTCTTGCTTCCCCATCACAAATTTTCCAGTTTCCCTTTGTAAACCAATGAGTTTTACGAGTTCCTTTCGAAAACCCATTTTGAAATTTTCCAGTTTTCCATTTGAAATTTTTCAGTTTTCCATTTGGAAACCAATGCATCTTCAATTACATGCAATTTTCCCTTTGAAAACCAATGAGTTTTCCGAGTTTCATTCGAAAACCCATTTTGAAATTTTCCAGTTTTCCATTTGAAATTTTCCATTTTTCCATTTGAAAATCAATGAATCCACAATTTCATGCAATTTTCCATTTGAAAACCAATGAGTTTTCCGAGTTTTTCATCAAGAACTTTCTATTTTTCCATTCGAAAACCCATTTTGAACCAAAAAATTCCATGCAAAAAATATCTAATTTCCGACATTTTTTTTGGTTTTTCCAGTTTTCCCACTCTTCCATGAGGTTTTTCCAATTTTTTTTTCACAGAAATCATCACTGAATGTAACAGTATGAACCATGAAAATTTCACCAATATCTGTTGGGCCATTTCGGAGTCTATAAGAGACATACAAACAAACACACTTCCATTTTTATATGTAGAATTCAATCGCGAATAACACAGGTCTAATTTTGACCGAGACCGAAATGTACCGAATATTTTTATAATGCGAAATTTGTATGCACAGAGATTGGAAACTCAAATCCATGCCTTTTTAGAATATCGATGTTAAAATTTTCTGTTGCACAGAAAATCGTGCTCAAGAATTCGCGTGTAAGAATTGTCTTGGTTCAACAGGCAACAGCTTAAGTAGGAGTTCAGCTTTAAATATAATACAGAAGAACGAAGAATGAAGAATAGAGAAATTTAAAACAGTTGATGTCGGCTGTCAGTTTCCTGAATTTCAAAACAAAATTTTCGAGTGAGTAAATTAAAACCTGGGGTGGAATCGGCTAAATTCAAAAATGATTATCACAATTGTGATAGTCGCATGTGATGAAATGAAATTTTCCGTCTGCGTAAAGTTATCACAAAAAAAATTATTAGTTTTGGAATCACTTGGCCAAACTGACGTTTGTAAATTGTTGACAGTTTATTTTTATTTCAATTTGTCAGTTTGGAAAATTAATACAAACGTGAAGAATTCTAATTTAAAACCGAATTCTGCACATCTATTGAACAGAACTAGTTTAATTGATTCTTAAAAGGTAATTAATCCGCAAATTTAAACATTATAAGAAATTTATCAAAATGTCCTTTACTATTTTAAGATGAAGGCCGAAAAAATGTACGTTTTCAAGCTGAATGGCCGCAAAGAAGAAATCCATCTTTGATAAAATCATCCTGCATCCAAAAGCTGCACTACAACTTGAACATGGATTTTTTTGATCTGTATAGCAATTACTTTCCACGACTTGAAGAAGAACACCAGAAAGGAGGAAACTCGCGGACGTGATCTCCTGATTTGTTTGTGAAACGTGTCGAGGCCGAGGGAGATTGGTCGCTCATGTGTCCTCCAAGAAGGAGGGTCGAGCCAATCGAATAATCAAAGCTCAAGCTATCTGGTTGGCCAAATCTAATCAACAAAATATCGGAACAATCAAATGCAGTAATCTGTGCACAGAAATTGTCGGGTATTCAGCTCCAGATGAAATAGCATTCTGCAATTTGGCGTCGATCGCTTTGAATGCAAGGGAAACTTGCAATACAAAATGTGGAATAAAACTCCAACCGACCTCTGCGATTGGGCCGCTCTGAAGGAGAACATTTCGAACGCGGGTGTCTGTTGCAATTCAATGCGTAGGTATGTACACATTGTGGTGGAGAATATACCTATGCTTTTTATTAAATAAAGAGAATATTACATATTTTATAAAGTTGAAAGGTTTTGGTTTTTTTTCTTTCGGTACCAAAATTAATAAGAATTTGGTTTGGTAGGACAATGGATTCCAGTGATGTATTTTCGCTTTCGAAATTGCAATAAGCAATACGTTTTTGATCAACAATATTTTGGTCATGTAGGGTCGGATGGTTAACCAACACGTTATATGGCTAGCGTTGCAGCAGAAACTGTTCATAAAAATGATTAAATCGCTTTGCATCAAAGTTAAGTAATTTCTACTGCAAAGGTAGTCACATTAAGTATTGGTTAACCATCCGACACAAAAAATATTGTTTATCATATCCGAATGCATTGCTTATTGCAATAAAAACTTTTCAATAAAATACAAAAAATAAACATTCATACGGGCACAAAAATATTCATTTTTTCTTGTTTTCAAGAAAACATTGAAACACATTTTGTATGAAAGTGACTACTAAAAGCCTGTCACAGAAAAAAATCACAAAAATGTGACTGTCACATGTGATAATCACCAATTTGCTACTTTTCCTTGTGACAGCTATTTTGCTATCACATTGAATAAAATTTTTTGATTATTGATACTTGAACAGTCAAATAGAATAAATATATTCGAACTTCAAATTTCAAAAAAGAAACTTTTTCGTTTCTTAATTTTCTGTTTTCCTAATTCTCTGCCCGCCGTTTCTTTTTCAATATCAACTCATGTAATAAAATGCTTGCAAATAGTGGCGCTACAATCGGTTGCCAGAGTGATTGTACTAGTCATAATATGTCATTTGTTTTTTTGGGAAATGATGCCAAGCTTCGAAATATTTTTGGTGATCACCTTACACAGAAGGAAAATAAAATGTGATCACATTTTATAGTCACAAAGGTGATAATCACAAATCACCTTACACGATTCCACCCCTGTTTTTTGCTATTAATAAATTATTTGCTTTTGCTTTATTTTCAGAACCTCCTTTTGTACAATCAGTGCCATAGGAGAACAATTTGCCATCATTTATAAAGTAATATGTACTTTTGTTTGTTTGTTTATCAGTTTATTCGTAATAGCCCAGGAGCCCCCAAACAAGAAATTCATCATCGCGTCCACTAAAATTTTTAATGAGGAATAGAAGATAAAGCCAAGACGAATAAGATTCGCTTGATCGGTCGGTGTGAATTTAGTTAGCCAGAAAGGCTGCGCATACCTGTTGCTATGTGGTAAATGGCGGTGAAATGTCTCCATCAAACCATATTTTTTATGAACTAAATTACTGTAGCTTATAATAAAACAGGGACCGAATTACCGCTTCCGTGATCGAGTGAGTGAGTCTCATCAGTTATCGAACGAACGAGTAACCCTATTGGGATTATGGCAGTCGTTAGGTCACGTATCGTTGAGAATACAAAATTGTAGTAGTTTTTTCGAGTCTCGATTATTTTGAAGGAATTTTGAAAGGTTTGACAAATAAAAAAACAAAACTTGAGCGACATAGCGAAGGCAGAAATATTAATGTTTTTTTAAATGAAAAAACACAGTTTGACTGTTAACAGAAAACGAGATTGGTAGAGAAGAAAATCTTGAACTTAATAAATTATTAGCTAAGAATTTCACAATAAAATGACTCAAAGAAGAAATTTAATTTTTTCTTATAAAGTTCCTCATATCAGTGAGCTGTTTGTGTGTCGAATGAAATCAAGCTCGATAGCTGAGCTGAAAATTTAAAATTTTTGTACTAGAAGCTCGATACTGAACTCGATAACGTGAGAGCTAATGCCAAAAGCACACAAACACTCAAAATTCAGTAACGTATTATTGGATAACGGATGCCGTAATTCGGCCCCAGTATTTTAGTTCACAATAAAATTGCGAAAAAATTCCAAATCTCATGAAAATTAGTTTTTTATTTTTTTTTTTTAATTCTTGAATATATTATGTTGAAGGAAAAAAGAAAAAGAAAAATTATAGATTCCTTTTGTATTCACACGTAAAGACAATAATGGTATTAGAATAGGCGTCCCTGTTTTTTTTTTTTTACTAAAAAGCTTTTTGATAAATGATAAGAATCAAAACAAAAACAATTGGTTGATATATTCAGAATGGAATGTTTCTTGTTTTGAATCATTGTTCAAACATTTTAGTACAAACTAAGTTGTCTTGTTGAACAGTTTATTTATTCAAGTGAAAATATTCAAGTCAAAAAATGGAAAAAGAAAACGATAATAACTTCAAGATCGTTTCCCTCAATAGTGAAGACATCCGTTGGCCAACTTCCCTCCACGGCGATGGATCCGATGCCATGGTTTGTTTTTCATCATTAGAAGATTTTTTGCCGATTGACATTCTGTTTTTCCAGCATACAGATCCAGACTATTCCTGCGTTTATGTGACTCTTGAACTGAAAAGTGGATTGAAGGGTTATGGCCTTACTTTCACTCTTGGTGAGTTTTCAATTCAATATCAAAATTGCTATTATTCATATTTTTTGGTTTCAAATAATTTAAGGTCGAGGAACTGAAGTCGTTAAAACAGCTGTTGATGCTATGAAGCATTTGGTAGTCGATCGTAATTGTTGGGGAATATTCAATAATTTCGGCGTGTTTTGGCGGGCTCTTACGAGCGAATCTCAATTACGTTGGGTATGAAAGTACTTACGCCAGTTAAAAAGAATTATAAATTTAATATTTTGGTGATAATTTAGATTGGTCCTGAAAAAGGTGTAACTCATTTGGCAGTGGCCGCAATTGTTAACAGCTTGTGGGATTTGTGGGCACGACTTGAAAGCAAACCTGTTTGGCAGCTTTTGGTTGATATGGAGCCAGAGGTGAGATTAGCAAAATATTTTACTTTGTTTTGTTTTTCAAGTGATAACCGCGTCATACTTTTTCCTTGAGTGATTGCATTCAAGATTCAATTGAATTGTTTAGTTTTGTTGTTTTAAAAAAACAATAATCTTATCTACTTTAACGGCATAAACAACGAAAAGAGAGCTTAGAAAAAATATTGTAAACATACTAATTTAGAAGAAAAGTGTTTTTGTAGGTAAGCTTTCTGAGAGTGTTTTGATAACATTGTTTACCTTTGTGGTATGGGATTCTAGAGAAGATAAGTTTAAAATAAAATAAAATATACACTTGTGATCTGAGGGTCTATCTCATCGAACAAGTTTTTATATCGTTTTGGAGACAGATATCGAAATAGACTTCACGGAAACACCTGCCGTTAAGGCCTAATTTTCCGTCGGGCCTACCCACAATATCAGAGCCGAGGAAAAGCGCCGGCCAGCGCCCTGGGGCAGTACAAGTACCACTCCAGTACAATTTACAGTTATGTTAAGGCATAACTGTTCCGTTTGCTGAAGGGCGAGGTCTATCCAACACCTCTTACACACAATTGATCTTAGATGATAACAGATCATTTTGTGTGCTCCTAGCTCTCACGAATTTGAGAACAACCACAGCCACCACGATGCTCCCACAAGGGGGCCTACCTCATAGACAGGCTGCATCAAGTAGGCTGATGTCATAAGACACCAGAAAACCTAGTTGAGCAGGGGCTCCTGTCTCCCGTGGTACCAGAATATAGCTTCCGGTGGAGCTTCGCAACCGTGAAGGTCACTTCCAGATGGATTCCTTAAAATCCGAGGCCTGGCAACCTCAATGCTCGCAACCCAAACATTAATCCTAAAAATCCTAAATTCTATTGAGCTCTCTTCGTCTCTGGAAAAGACCATTAGCAAAGATCTCGAAACTATCAACCGTGTCCCTAGAAAACAGAACGCGGCTCCAACCATGGTGATTCCCATTGCCTCAAGATCTCTACCCTCAATGTACAAAATACAATGCACAAGAACGTGATGCCAATCCTCTCTCTCCCCACAGGCACAGTCCGCCGAGTCGGCCAAGTTTCTCCTATGCAGAAATGCATTAAGAGATCCATGTCCAGTCAGCACAAAATGCGCATGGAGGGAGAGCCGGAATTTGTCACGTTCAACAGCAGTCCTAACATTTGGAAGGAACTCAAAAGTTACCCTTCCAACTTCACTATCATCCCATCTTTGTTGCCACTTGGCGAAAATGATTTCCCTAAAAGCTATTTTCCTATCTCTGAAGTTCATTCCTATGAATCCAGCACATTCTTCCCAGTCCGAAGAGGACAACGGGAGCCCCCTCTTCAACTTGTATGTTATACCAATTCGCATAACTTCCAAGTCGAGAGGTGGACATCCAACTAGGACCTGCATAGCCTCAGTTGACACTGTACGACACAGTGGCAGCATACCTTGCAGCATAATTCTCTGGCACGAGAGAATCCTATTTCTTCCCACAACTGTCTTGGCAACATCGTACCATACAGGTGCACTAAATGTTGCACATGCAACAAATAGGCCACTATAAATTGTACTAGCTGCCTTCCTGCTAAGTCCCCACTCTGCAGTGAGAATCCTCCTAACCGTTGGAACAACGGTCCTCAACTTGTCTTTAACTCGATCAAGATGAGGTCCGAAGTTCATTCTTTCTCCCATTGCAATACCTAGATATGTGATTTTGTTCACATATCTCAGATTGCCTAGAGCAGACCTGATAATTGGATGTCGACTGGACGAAAATTTGCCCTTAAGCAACATAGTTGCCGTCTTTTCAATAGCCACATCTACTCCTACACCCACTCCCCAAGAGCAAACCCTGTCCATGGCTCGCGAACCACCGATCTCTAGGTCATTCCGAGAACGACCCTCAATCAGTATTAGCAAGTCATCGATCGTTTTGGAGACAGATTAAGAAAACAAATACACACGAACACCTGGCTCAAGGCCCTAATTTCGTGGTGGATTGAATTCCAATCCACTCTATAATTATATGCATGAATTACATGCATATTATAGTGTACGTTGCCTTGTACAAAAGAGAAAAGGCACAAGATTAATCTTGGAGCATTTGTCCTGTTGCCATAGACTTTACCTTCCGCCATTTGCATTTGTTTCAAGTACCAGTTTACTTTTACCATTAATAAAAGCCATACTGGTAAATGTGTTTTTATCTATGTAACTGAGCTTAAGGACACCATCACTCAGTTACCGAGAACGCATTTCTCGTTAACCACAGCCACTCTGAAACTCCCACAAGGTGGCCGACCGCAACTGTAGTTGAGATTCAATTAGAATCCGGGCACAACTACCCCAGAGCACCAGTTTTTTCAGAAGAAATGGTAGTCTCTCTTGTTATTTTGTACTCTGTGAATTTATGACATTATCATCATACATTCTATCGGATGTGTGAAATTATCACACATCCGTACAAACCAAAAGGATAGTTTTCCAGCTTCGTGACTTAACGGCTCACAGGAACACTGGTGTCCATTGTCATGCAGTCCATTTTACCAGAAAGGAGCCGGTCGGCCTAACTGGAAGACTGCATGACATATTGCCATGCACCACGCACTTTTCTTAAGAACACTCATTAGTGCCTTATTCTATCACAATGATAATCAAGTACAGTCTCATTAATCACGGTATCAAAAGAAAGTGATTATGATACAAGTACAATAAAACGTAGGTTCATTCGCCCTGACCGAAGTCAAGTTGACGCTCTGCACCACTTGGAGGTTGAACCTTCCGCACATGAGCGGCAAGAAATCTGTACTTGGAATTGCAAGCAATCCTTTCCAAACCCTCACCCACTCTTCGCAGAGCCGTTTTGGAGACAATAAGATCATTGCACTTGATATTTCTAAGGCATTTGATTAAGTCTTTCTCTCTGTCTGATCGAAAATGCGTGCATTCCATATCAGCGACTCCCTCCTTCCTTGGATGAGAAACTTTCTTCCAAACCCTTCTATACAAGTTGTATTGGATGGATATTAATGATGGTGTTCCCCGTTTCGTCACACACGCTCTTCTCCAATAAATTATTTCGCTGACGAAAGTACACTTAGCTTCTCAAATGAATTTCAAGAATCATATGCCTCCTCTTGGAACACCGTGTCGTAATCGTAACATTTCTTGCCTTACTCTTTTCAATTGTTACTTTTACGACAAGTGCTCTTATGAAATAGCCAGTTGCATACCTCCTTAATCAGGTTCTTTATCCTCATGTAGGAAAGGAGCCTCAAAAGCCGTTGGTCTGGCGTTAAGTAGGGCGGGCATTCACACAAAAAATGCTGAAGTGTCTCCCTTTGATCCATATCTCTACAGCTACGGCAAAACTCGTTCTACCAAGTCTCATGGCATATGTTATCCGATTGGCCAGGGGTCTGTAGAAATGACAACAATTCTACTAACGTCTGATCTAGGCTTGAACAGAAGTTCGCCCTTAGTTCCTCAGCTAAAGATACTTGAAGGTTGGATCCCATCCTGGCCTGGCCAGTTCGTCAGCGATTTCATTTCCCAGAATATCACTGTGAGATGGTACCCAAACAAGATTAATTTTAATATTATCGTTGAGGCTTGCGAGTTCTTGCTTACACTCTTTTAACGATTTTAGATTTCGTCAGGCAGCTGTCTATAGCCTTGATGGCTGCTTGGCTATCAATAAAAATTGCTATGTTTTTTGTATTGATGTCGGGTGTGATTGCTTGTTTATGTAGTCTACATGCCTGTCAAATCGTTACTACTTCAGCCAGCCTGAAATACGCTACACCTATCGGGCAGTCGAAAGGATTCTTAAAAGCCTAGTTCTTCAGAGAAGACACCAGCCCCAACACCGAGCTCCATCTTTGAGCTGTCGGTGTATAAGGTGATGTTGAAATCTTTAGTGGAAAGTCAAGTGCTCGAATTTCTGTTCTGCCTTAGGCTTGTCGAATGCCCGATTACTTCAATTCTCTATCGGGGATTGTTGGGGTATCTTTTACTCGATTGGTTTATTTCCGGGGGATCAGCAGGTATATTTAAGGCCATGGTGATAGTACACGGCAGGCAATAGCTGTGGTGGATCAGCAGGTCCAGGTATATTTAAGGCCCCTGGTGGCACTCAGGACAATTCCCTTTAATATTAATACCCCTTACCACTGGTAGGGAAAGTTTCATTCAATAATGAAATGACAATTAAAAATTGAAGAAAAAGGTAGTGGTAGTGGTCCTTTTGTACAAAAGTACTGACCGTCATATGAATTTTTCTGCCAACACTGAGTGTGAATTATAATATGCGAATGTTAATTTGTACTAACATTTGTTTTAATTTCCAAAAACGAAGAATAACTTTTAAGAAAATAATTGAACCATCGTATTTTCGAATTTGATCCCAGACAGTTAAAGTCCTTAAGTACCTCGACTTAAATCTCTCTAGGCTGACGGCGGCGTGCGTTGGTTTAGGGTGTCCATATCTCTTTTTGCCAGCATTAACTAGGGTTTATATTCATTTACCGCTAAGCCAATCTTCTTGGCCTCCTTCTCAAGCTTCACAAACTCTCCATTGGCAAAATGCTGTGTTGTTTCAATTATGTCCATGTCATGGGCATATCCTAGTAGTCGGATGGGCTTTTGAAAGATTATGATTATGAGTTACTGATTGTGCTGATGTGCAAGTCATGCAGAAACATTTCAAGAATAAAATATCAGGCCTGTAATCGATGAACCCATGGTAAATATAGGACTCAATTTGAAGATAATCTGATCGACCGTGGACTTTCCGTGTCTGCAGCCACATTGAACGGACCTAACAGGTTGTTGACCGTTGACCCTAACGGTTCACAAAGTAATGAAGACTGTGTGCAAATTGCGTTAAAAAGTGTTGAAAACTCGACGCTTGATTAAATTTTGACACTTCGTGTTAAAAATACACTGGCTGCGGAGCAGGCTAAAATATGACAGTAGTGATTAAATTTAACCAGTATTTTTAAGGCAATTCGTCCAAACTGACCAACTTTTCCAGGCAACTTGCGATAATAGGTAAGGTTAGGTTAAAGTGGCTGCGGATACAGGATCCACACACTTAGGGCAGAAGAAAAGGCCCATTGTGATACCACATGAATCTAGGGAATTACTTCTTACTAGTCGAATCATTTTGAGCTTTTTATAAAGCGAAGAAGATATTTAATAGTTTGCGTCTTATTTAGGGAAAGAGCATGTCCATTGTCCATACAGCTCCTGCAGAATTTAATTGAGACCACACTATTAGGGAGCTAATATAAGATCTGCTTTGAGATAACAAGTCTGTGGAGCGCTTTAAGTCAAGTGACGGCCATAAGAGTTTTGTGGCTGCGCATGTTGGTAAATAAATTATAACACGTAGAGTTTGTTATCGTTGAGGCTGTTTCTTTTAACATAAGCTTACATGTAGCTATGGGTATGTGTATGGGATGTGTATCTTTTCCCTTTCAGGTGAGATAGGTCCTACGGATCCATTTTTAGCGAGTTCACCGGCTCTACAATTTCCTGTGATGTCTCTGTGGCCCGGCACAGAGAGTTGGTTGAGACACCGTCGAAGGATTTTATTGCAGCCTGACTGTCAGATAAGATGCGGATATCACAAGTTGATACCACGTTTTCTCTTAGCCAGGACAGAATTTCTTTGATCGCTAAAATGTCTTCTGGAAGGCTCTACCATGGTTTAGGAGGCGTAATGAGAGGCTTAGATTAAGTTTTTCTGAGTACACACCACTACCAACTCCATCATTTGTCTTGGATCCATCTGTATAGAAATGAATGCTTTTGTCTTCCAGGAGTTTTTTGCCTTCCCATTCTGGATGGAATGGAGACCCGTAAGTTTTTTCCCAAATTGGGGTTTTGGAATGGTGTAGTCTTTGGTATAGAAGCGAAGAAGTTAAAAATGATGGAATGTCCCACATTATTGTTGGTCCATTGAGATGAGTCTTATAGCTGTACTCGCTGCCACTAGTTTGCTGAAGATGTCAGATGGAGGAGAGTGTCTAACGCTGCTGAGGGTGTTGTTCTCAATGCCCCACTTATGCAAAGACATGCAGTGCGTTGGACTCTGCTGAGTTTGTCACAGTAAGTGACTTTTTATAAAGCAGTTCACCATACTGCAACCCCGTACATGAGTTTTGGTCGGATGACCGATGAAAACAGTGCCTTGCATAAGTATAACCGCACCTGAAAAAATGCGTTTTATAAGAAACCTACAATAGGAGTGACTCCTTACTATTTTTTTTATTGAGTTGTATCACTGATCAAGCAAATTGAGAAGAAAAAAAAGTACCGTTATTTCCTGTCCTGGTGTTTAAAAATTAAAAACAGATTTTGATGTATTGCAAAAATATAACCGTACAATGCAAATCTCTTTGAAGCTGCATTCAGTCAAGTGCTTTCAAATAAAAAACAACAATGCCACGTGGTACGCATTAAAGCGAAATTGAAAAAGGCAAAATCTTGGCTTTTCGGTCAAGCGACCTAAGTCTTAGGGCTATTTGAAGTTTGGAAGGCGAATTTCACGAACGGATCGTGTCGTTCGAAATTTTTTAAAAGATCCAGAATCTTATGGGACAAAAATAAGGGCCGGGCGTCCGCAGAAGCTGACACGTCGCGACAAGAGGCGTTTAATCAATGCTGGGGCCTGATTATGGGATTCGCGCCGGATCGTTTTCAATTCGACCTTTCAAATTCGACTCGCGTCGTATTTCCTTATTAACGAATTCGCGGCGAAGCGAAAAAATGTCTTCCAATATTCCAGTGACTTGACACTTAATATTCCAGTTAATAATGATAACAGTGTTACCCCACGTTAAAATTTAAATGAGTCCCCGCAGCTGAAAAAAATGAGTCATTTTGAAAATAAATAAAATAAAAGGAACGAAGTAAAAGAACGTTCGATAAATTTTATTTTTCAAACAAAGGTTCTTCTAATAGAAGATTCTGAACTTTGGCAGTTGATAGCGGCCTTTTTTTGAAGCTACATCTGTTGGTTTTTATTAATTCAGTCTTTTTTGCAAGAGTATTGTTTGCATGTTATAATTTGCATGAGAAGAAGAATGTTAATAAATATGCAGAAATGAAAATAAACTCTTTTTTCATGCACTAACTGTAGAATACTTAAAAAGATGAGTCAAATTTAATAATATGAGTAACTGAGCCAGCTTGCATCCAATTCGGTGCATTCTTTGCCGGAATTTCGTGACGAATTGGGTTTAGTAGTTTCGGTTTCAACCGTTTCTCGCGCTTTAAAAAGCAGTGGAGTGATTGTTCGGGGCAAAATGGTGCTAGCTCCAAATCTAACAGCAGCCCACAAACAAAAAAGATTGGAATTTGCCCGCCAAAACATGAATCGGGATTGGAAAACCGTAAGTGACTTTCTATTAATCTGCACTAAAATCTCGTGAATCTAAATGGCATACTCGAATAATGGTAATAACGGTACTTTATTTTCTTCTGAATTTGCTTGATCAGTGATGCAACTCAATAAAAAAATAGTAAGGAGTCACTCCTATTGTAGGTTTTCTATAAAACGCATTTTTTCAGGTGCGGTTATAACGGGTGATTTTTTAAGAGGTTTAGAACTTAAAAAAAAAACACAAAAAATTCGAAAATTTGAACTTTGCAATTTAATGTTTAAAGATAATTTCATGCAAATGTTGACCGCGCCTGCGTCTCAGGTAGCCCATCCGCTGAGTCCAATATTGGCATACTCTTTCACATATATCGGCCGGTATCTCACTAATGAATGCATGGATGTTGGCTTCCAGTGCGTCAATCGAAGCGGGCTTGTCCCTATAGACATTAGCCTTGACATACCCCCACAAAAAATAGTCTAATGGTGTCAAATCGCACCATCTAGGCGGCCAATTGACCGGCCCGAAACGTGAAATTAACTGTTCACCAAACTCGCCTCGCAATTGCGCCATTGTTTCGCGTGCTGTGTGGCATGTGGCACCGTCTTGTTGAAACCACATATCATGCAAGTCAAGAACTTCCATTTCGGGCAGAAAAAAGTTTGTTATCATCGCTCGGTAGCGTTCACAATTGACAGTAACGCTGCGATTCGCATCATCTTTGAAGAAATATGGCCCAATAATGCCGCCGGCCCATAAACCGCAATATTTTCTTCACTACGCACAGTACGTAAACGTGTTGGTGGTTTAATGTGCAACAAGTAAATTTGGTGCGAAATTTGGTCACAATCTTCTGAATAGACTGCTCAGAAGGTCGAGAATGCCAACCATAAAATGGAAGCAGCGCGCGATGAACATTTCGAACCGAGCACGAATTTTGATAGTAAAATTCAATAATTTGCAAGCGTTGTTCATTTGTAAGACGATCCATGGTTAAATTGCAAACCAAACTGAAGCTGTTTGACAGTGACACAAGGTACTAAACACACGTCAGCTGTCAAAACCAGTGTTGCCAAAACCAAACCAGCTAAAAAATCACCCGTTACTTATGCAAGGCACTGTATAGCCAATAGGTTATGCGAGGTTGGAAACCCCATTTGTTTCCTATTTGCAGAGAAAAGAGCTACTGTAGCTTTCTTAACTCTTTCCTGAATATTAGGTTGCCAACTTAAGACAAAACTTAATCGCGATAATAACAAAAGCACAAAAAAACAACATTTAAGTGTTGATGAGTTCGTTTTATTGACGGCCATATAGAAATATATCTAACAAACCACTAATTACCTTAAAAACTATCATTTTAACATTTTCTAAAAGATTAAACATAAAAATTAACTCAATTAACTTATTAAAGAGACGCAATGAAGTAAGAAAGAAAAACAAATCTCCGTTGGCAATTTATTAAGTATTCATTTGTTTCAAAAACATTTTAACATTTTTTTTATTTTAACAAATTTCTTAACTTAAACACAAAATCAATCTCAAGGCGACACTCTGTCAAACAGTTAAAACATCGATTTCATTTGTTTAATTGATAAAAAGAAAGAAATACATTTTAGAAGCTACCAAAATTGAAAATGTTCACCAACGCTTGAAACCGCTTGCCATTTTTAAAATGTGCGTTTGTTAGAATCTGTCAACTTTTATGTAAATCTAAAACAAAAAGGACAAAGAGATTTAGCTTAGCAATTTACAACTAGAATTATTACTGTTACAATGGTTGTTTGAAGACGCGAAACAAAAAAAAAGTTAGTTTTAAGTAAAATGGGGCTTCAATTGTCCTCGTCCTCCATTTCATCATCCTCCTCGTCGTCGTCGTCCTCATCATTTACTCCATTGGCCAGACCTGAAAAATCCTTCGTACACTGTGTCATCGACGAATTGTTACCATTCGAAGGATGAAGGCACATCGGTCCCGATGCCGATTTCGGGAACCGACTGAGGTAGCGCTGTAGTCGTAAAAACTTAATTGACACCAATCGCTTGTCAAACCACCAGCCATTGATTTCGTTGTGAACAATGCCGGCATCGTGCTCGGTGGCACAGCGCACATACACACAACAACTCTGTTTGTCCAGCTGAATGTCGTAGATCTTGCATTTGGGTCCGACTTTCTCGAGGATCGCATCCTGAATGATTGTTTTCAAATTGGGATTGTTGGCTTCGAGCGGCTCGAACATTTGGCGAATTTTGAGGCAATTTGTGGGCGGGTTTGCAATTTTGTTGGACTTGTCGAAAGCCGGACTGTGCCATTGCTTTAGGGTGTTGGAAGTGCGAGCCAGCATGTCGGCCGAGACATTGGCGATCCATTTCATAGTTTTGCATTCTTCACCGTTGCGCAGAGCCAAATCGAACTGAATGCGACTGTCGTTGAGCTCGAGGTTTTGTATGGCCTCGTTCCAGGCCGATTGCATTTGCTTGCGTTTATGCAGTGGAATTAGCTTGTCTCGCAAATGGTTGACCACTACGTCTGGCTGATTAGCTGATTCTGGGCTTATGGCCTTGCGCATCAGTTCGGATATTATTTCGTTTGTGTAGTAATCGATGGCATCGGCGCGCGTTTTGCGACGACCCTGGATGTAACGATATCCGATGTGAGCCGCAAGCACTACCACGGCAACAAGCGTTACTGAGCCAATAATCAGGAAGAACTGCTGGATCTTGTTGGAGATCGTGCAAGTGATTGGGAGACGGGGATTTTCCAGTGCAAAGGCGTTGCCCTGTGTTGGTCGCAGCTTCACAACCTCATGGAAGACCATGGGCTCTTGAGTTGTTGGTGAAACGTGTCTAATCTTCCACTGTGGATTCTTCTCGATCAGATACTCGGCGTTGTGGAGATCCTTGAGTGTCCGGCGCACATCTGTGGTCAAACCTTGCTTGTGCAGATGCTTGACAAACTCGCGCGCATTAATACCCGGCTCTTGAGTGGAGTCCTTGCAAAAGTGCACCTCAGCTCGTCGCTGCAATTCGGGCATCAGGTGCTTTAGCATGAGAATCGCAGACGGAAGCAAATCCTTTTCGATGCACGTGAATCCAGCTGTGGCTATGGCCGCGTCCGCATGTTGCGGGTTGCAGATTGTGAACTCGGTATTCTTTTCATTGATGGTGCTTATCAAGTCTGGACTGATGGTCATGTAAAAGAAGGCGACACAGAAGAAGAACAGCAGCAATATACTGACCAACGCACACGGAATAAACGTCTGCTTGAAGCCGTATTGCTCGTCCAGACGCGCCACCAACTGTGCAAATGCTGTACTGGGTGATATGGTGTCCGACCGTTCCGGTTGATTGTGGTACACAATGTCCGATGGGTCGACGGTTGTGTGAATCTGGCGCAGGGGTTGCTTTGACGTCCCTCCAGTGCTGTTTCGCTTCTGCAGGATGCTGTCTCGAATGGTTTCACCGCGGAGTTTCAGCAATCGCTTGGTGAAGTCCCCGCCATAGCCGAGGTCATTGTTGGAGCCGTTGCAACCATTGATGGGCGAGCCAGAAGGTGAAGCATTGTTCTGATAAATGGACGATGTGTTCCATGAACAGTTGAGACTTCTGTCTAGAGTCAGATTACTGGGCGACGTTGTCGCAGCCGATTGGACGTAGGGACTTGTGTAGATCGAACGTGGAGTGGGTGTTGTTGTGTTATTGTACTGTTTGGGACTGTAGGACAAATAATCAGAATCTTCTTCACTTTCTGAGGCCAATATCGGAGGTGGTACGTAGATTTTGGGAGATGTCTTCTGCTTCGGCGACGACGAACTGTATCGACTGCTTGGACTCGAGTAGCTGGTCGGGTTTTGTGTGAGTATTGGTGATGCCGCTTGTGATGCTGTTGTACGTCTGATGAGAACGACGGGTGATGAGGGTGGAGGCATTTTAATGGCTGATGGTGATTTCGATGGAAGGGTTGCTGTGGTACGGTAACTGGAGACTACCGACGACCGACCGCGAATTTTCGGTGGTTGTTCAGCTTCCTCGTCGGAGGAGTAACGAGTCAGGTAGTTGGTTTGACGACGTAGTTTTGCTTTTTCATTGGTCAAATGGTTGCGGAGTTTCTTGATGAGGATTTTTCGGGTTGTCTCGGTCACGGGCATATTGGGAAAGCCATACTGAAGGAGACGGTGGCGCAGCTCGCTGTCGGACAGCTTGTCGAGATCTTCCATTTTATTGCTCATTGTGTCTGAAAATCAGAAATGTAATCGACAGGTTTTCCAAATGCCGTACACTTACCAAAATAATAGGTATTCGCATTTGTAAGAAAGTTGAACCTGTTGGCAACTCTAGCGACTGCAACAATGCGGCAGAAAAATTCCTTTCAAGCGATGACGAGTGACGACAAGTTTCCAGTTTTGCCTAGTTGCGTATGACACCACCTTGAGGTCTAGATTTGGTTTACCATGCAGCTATCTACAAACACCGCCGACAAATAACAAGAAAATAACAAAACAAAACAAGAAATCAAAATCTGATGATGTCGTTTATCTGCTTGACGCTTCAAATAGACGAGACAAAAGACGTAGACGCGAACGCGACGGGCGGTAGCATAGACAGATCGCTAAACCAGAACTATAGCGGCTCTTCTTAAATTTATTAAATTATTTTTTTTCTTTTTGTTTTTGTTCACGTTTCCCTTGCTGCTGCTGTTGTTAACCTCGCCAAGTTTGTGTCGAAGAAAAAAATAAATATTTTCGGATTTGTTTTGCGCTATTTTTAAATCTGCGTCACGCTCACTTTCAATAATTCTTCTTTTTTTCTTTTGCCTTTGCTAGGTTTGTCCGATAGTTTTTTCTATATTTTTGCTTTGAAAATTAACAATTTTTAGCTATTTTTAATGATTTCCTAATAGACAGGCACAAAACACTTGATAATTTTTTGTAAATTGTCGAAGACCGAGATTTTTAATCATTTTTCTTTCAACTGAAAATTGATACACAGAGACGGGCCGAACAAAAATATTGCGTTGCTGGAGTTTTTTCAGTCGTCTGAATAGTTTTTAAGACATTTAAGTGAATTGCTTTGCAAGTAGACATTCAATTGAAAGACTTTTTTAGTTTATATTTGCGATTTTTAGTTGAATTTTTGGTTATTTTGCAACAACCATGCGAGAATGGAAAAAAAATATTTTGTCTGCGGCAAGACTCTTCAAGTTAAAAAAAAGGAGAGAGGTTTGAATTTCAAAACGTCACTCATCTTCACAGCAGCGGGAAAAGTGACAATTGGAACTTAACGAAAAACGATAAGTGGGAAACAAAATGGCGTTGTTGCTCGTTGGTTTATTTTGAGAGTCATTCACAATTGATTGTAAAGTCGTAAGGTTAAAGCACTATTCACATGAGCACGAACAACGACCAACGAATGAACGAAAATTCGTCAATTTTGACATTTCTTTCACATGAGAGTTTTTAATTCGTCGCGAATGAACAACCAAAACACAAAGCAAGAACGATTTTTGAGGTTATACGCGCGCGAATATTTTGTTCGTTGGGGTGTGGATGATATGTGGAACGCGAATAGAGTTTGGCAGTTCGTATCAACTACAATTCTTTTCGCGACGAATAAATTTGTTTTCTCAAAATTATTAACATTTGAGATTAAAAAGTTAATTTATGCAACAGAAATTAAACATAAACTATACTTTTATCGTTTTGTTGAGAATTTGTAAGGAAATACAGCTTCAAACGTTTGTAAAATCACTTTTCTTCATTCATTCGTCGTTCGTTGGTCGTGCTCATGTGAATAGTGCTTAAAAAAAAAAATTCAATCGAACTTGAACTCTGCAATATAATTAATTTCACGAATTAGGCCATGTGCGAATTGGATGAATTGTGGTTAAAAAATAAAAATGGATGAATTTTTAACCACTACTGTCATATTTTAACCTGCTCAGCAGCTAGTCAAATAATGCGAAGTGTCAAAATTTAACCAAACGTCAAGTTTTAACCCATTTTTAACTGAATTCGCACACGGCCTTATAGCATGTGCTCACCAACAACGTGCTTTAGCTAAATCCACTTGATTTAGCTAAATCACATAATTAATTTCATTATTTACCATACATTTTCAATGATTTGAAATTACCCGATTTAACTTGTTTTATTTTAAATTAGGTATAAGGCCGTGTTCGAATTCAGTTAAAAATGGGTTAAAACTTGACGTTTGGTTAAATTTTGACACTTTGCATTATTTGACTAGCTGCTGAGCAGGTTAAAATATGACAGTAGTGGTTAAAAACTCATCCATTTTTTATTTTTTAACCACAATTCATCCAATTCGCACACGGCCTAAGGTCGTGTGCGAATTGGATGAATTGTGG
Source organism: Sphaerophoria taeniata (assembly GCA_943590905.1). Taxonomy (NCBI): domain Eukaryota; kingdom Metazoa; phylum Arthropoda; class Insecta; order Diptera; family Syrphidae; genus Sphaerophoria; species Sphaerophoria taeniata. The sequence continues at coordinate 44,836,264 of OX016540.1, read as the reverse complement.
TTAAAAATGGATGAATTTTTAACTACTACTGTCATATTTTAGCCTACTCCACAGCTAGTCTAATTTTAACACATTTTATTCAATGCGAAATTTCAAAATTTAACCAAACGTCAAGTTTTAACCACTTCCCAAATACATGCAAATCAGATGTCACAGCCATAATAGCGGATTGCTCGGTTTCGTTCAGTTTTGTTTTCGGACGTAAACTCACTTTTCTTTCTCAATTTACGCGCGGAAATTTGACATTTCTCTAAACAAAAACAACAACACAGAATAATGACAGAAAGCTTTCCGTTCAATTATGGGTAAGCGGATGCAATTGACAGTCGGAAAGAAACGGTTCGTTCAGTTTTGACGCTAGCTTCCGTTCCCGTCCGTCTATTATAGTTGGACCTTTAACGTGACGCATTAGTGGCGATTTTTTTCCCTTAAACAAATTTCTTACCAACAAACCTCTCCAGTCATTTCGGTCCCTAGCTAGCTGTCTCCAGTTTCGCACGCCGAGTTGGTTGAGGTCGTCTTCAACTTGCGCGCGCCACCTGAGCCTTGGTCTACCTCTACTGCGCCTTCCCTCTGGGGCGGATTCGAAGACTTTAAGGGCCGGAGTATTGGTGTTGGAGAGGATCTCCACGTGACCAAGCCATCTGAGTCTTTGGACCTTCACTCTTTTAGCTAGGTTAGTGTCGCTGAACAGCCCGTACAGTTCGTCGTTAAATCTTCTCCTCCATTCACCGTTTATGCAGACAGGACCATAGATCTTCCCTAGAACCTTTCTCTCGAACCGGCCTAGTGCGCTCTCATCCGTTTTTGACAGGTTCCATGCTCCTGTACCATATAGCAGAACGGGGATGATGAGGGTCTTATAGAGCTTCACCTTAGTTGTTCGGGAGAGGGCTTTACTACTCAATTGCTTTCTTAGCCCGAAGAAACAGCGATTAGCAAGAGTTATTCTTCGTCTGATCTCGGCGCTGATGTCGTTGTCCGTGTTGATAGAGGAGCCAAGTCCCTAAATACCTTTAAATTATATGCGTCTATCGTGACGTTTTGTCCAAGACGTCGGTGTTGGGTGTCCTTTCTAGATGACAGCATATATGTACTTTGTTTTGCACTCGTTGACCGCTAAATCCATTTTTTCAGCCTCTGTCTGTAAACTCGCAAAAGCACTGTTGACATCACGCTGCGTTCTCCCAATGATATCAATGTCATCAGCGTACGCGAGTAGTTGCACAGACTTCTGGAAGATAGTGCCTCTGGTGTTGAATAACATCGCAGTCGTACAATCGTTCATCATTCAGAGTTGACCCTCGACTGTACAGCTGGTTTTTGGTCATACTTCATACATTACACGTTAATTTCATAAAATAAAATTTTGCAGGTTCTAGTGTCAACCATAGATTTCCGTTACATAAGTGATGTCATAACTCCCCAAGAAGCAATCAACTTTCTCAAACAAAACTCAGGGACCAAAGCTGAACGTCAAGAGGATCTCTTGAAAAATGGCTATCCAGCTTATACGACTCAAGTTGGTTGGATGGGCTATAGTGACGAGAAAATCAAAGGACTTTGCGTGGACTATTTGTCCAAAGGCTACACAGCTTTCAAATTGAAAGTTGGACGAGATTTCGAGAGTGACGTCAGGCGATGCAAAATTATTCGTCAATCGATCGGTTGCGATAAGAAATTGGTAGGTTAACTTAAATTCCTGGTTTAGTTTTGGAATACTATAAATTGTATAAAATAATAGATGATTGATGCAAACCAAATATGGGATGTCAATGAAGCTATTGAATGGGTAATTCGTCTTGCTGAATTCAAACCTCTATGGATCGAAGAGCCGACTTCACCAGATGATATCCTTGGACATGCAGCTATTTCTAAGGCTCTCAAGTAATTTTAAATATGTCTTTTCGTTTGCATTTTATAATGTTTTCGTTTCAATGAAAGACCGTTTGACATTGGCGTTGCAACTGGTGAAATGTGTGCCAATCGGATTATGTTCAAGCAGTTCTTGCAATCCGGCGCAATGCAATACTGTCAAATTGATTCGGCGAGAATTGGTGGTATCAATGAGATTCTATCGGTCTATTTGATGGCCAAAAAGTTAAATGGTTTGTTGAGAATTTTGATTATGAAAAGTTTAAATTTACACAGTCTTTATTTTTAGTGAAAGTTTGCCCCCATGCTGGAGGAGTTGGGCTCTGCGAAATGGTTCAGCATCTTCAGATGTGGGATTATGTGTCTTTGTCTGCCACGAAATCCGAAAGAATGATCGAATATGTCGATCAGCAGCACGATCAATTTATTTATCCGGTTGAGATTAAAAATGCATGTTATATGCCACCGAAACAACCGGGGTACAATACAGAGTTGAGAAAAAGTGCTATTGATGAATACAAATTTCCAAATGGAACTTATTGGTTAACTAAGAAGTGAAGATTTTTTTAAATACTGGAATAAAGATTCAATAAATACAGTCTCTTATTCCTTTTCGTTTTTTTACCTAACCATTAACCAATATTTGGTTAGAATACTTATGGCGATCTGCAAGTGAAAAAAGGATTCTGAATGCGTTCAATTGGGCAAAAGTGACAGTTTTGATTCTGAAAAGAAGATAATTCCCTTCTGATTTTAAAACCATAATGCCAATTAAAAACGCCATTATGTTATAGAACGGAACTAAGCAAAAACAAGCATTTAAAACAGCCATAATTTAAGACTCAACCATTTTCTCCTTTGAAAGATTCCCTGAAGACTCATTATCGTCTGGCATGCTTTTAAACATGTTTAAAAACATATCCAGATCTTAACTCAAAACTTGATTGTAGTTTCCTATTTGAAGACACGACATTGCGCTGTTGAAAAGTTGTTCATGAATTTGACATTTCATATACGTGCGGCAAAAAGAACAATATTTTTTCGTTTGACTGACAGACATTTTGAATTTTCACGTTTTACCTGTTGCATTGTGGGGTTGCTTATTTTCTCTGCTGCGTTCAATGATGAAATGAGACAACATGACATAATGACAGGACGAGATGTTTGCCATCGCTTATGGCCAATGGATGCTGCGTGTTACAAGGCTTTTCCTCTACGGCATTATAAAGGGTGTTTTTTTTTTTAGAGCTATAGAACTTTAAATTGCAATAAAACAAGGATGGAATATTCGATTGACATGATTTTTTATTTATTCGAAAGATAATCTTGTGGCATTACATTTTAAATATGATTTCTGGCATATGACTGCTACGGCTGGCTCGGATGTACTCCAATCTGGACGTCCAATTTTTGATGACTTTTTCCAACATTTGTGGCCGTTATCGGCAATAACGCGGCGAATGTTGTCTTCCAAATGGTCAAGCGTTTGTGCTTTGTGGCTTAACGGCATATACCAATGATTTTACATAACACCAAAGAAAATAATCTAGCGGTGTTAAATCACAAGATCTTGGAGGCCAATTCACAGGTCCAAAACGTGAAATAAGGCGGTCACCAAACGTGTCTTTAAATAAATCGATTGTGGCACGAGCTGTGTGGCATGTTGCGCCGTCTTGTTGGAACCACAGCTCCTGGACATCATGATTGTTCAATTCAGGAATGAAAAAGTTAGTAATCATGGCTCTATACCGATCACCATTGACTGTAACGTTGTGGCCATCATCGTTTTTGAAGAAGTACGGACCAATGATTCCACCAGTCCATAAAGCGCACCAAACAGTCAGTTTTTCTGGATGTAACCGGTGTTTCGATGTACAATTGACGAAGGTATTCAACCAGAAGTGCGCTTCATCGCTAAACAAAATTCGCTTATAAAAATCGGGAACAATGGCCATCTCGTTTTGGGCCCATTCGACGAATCTATGCCTTGCTTGATGATCGTTTGGCTTCAATTCTTGCACGAGTTGGTTTTTTTAAGCACGCAAACCAAGAGTAAACGTGGTGCGAAAACGTTCCATGGTTAATCGAATTAACTACTCTGATGGACGATTTTGTCGACGATCAAATGGACGTAGTGCGCGATACGTATTCCGCACAGAACCATTATTTTCGATATAAAACTGCACAATTTGCAAGCGTTGTTCAGGCGTAAGTTTATTCAAGATGAATTTCCAAACCAAACTGAGAATATATCACTTGACAGCTGTTAAATCGGTCGCCGTCTTGAAAAGTAATGCCAACTTAAAGTCCTATACCTCGAAAAAAAAAACACCCGTTATAAGAATTTATGATGAAGATGATGATTGTCTTTTTATATACTACTCAGTATGAATTCTCTATCACAATTAAGAATTATTATCGATACACATGTGTGTCTGCATTTGAAGACCTGTAGTTCAGTTGTACATTGATATTGTAGTTTCCTATAATTTCCTATAATTTTCTATTTAATGACACCAACATTATTTTACCGAAAGGCAAACAAAAAACTGATGTACATAAAACACAAAATTTTGAGCTGGTTTTCAGAGATTCAAATGTAGGCGCATGTAGATCCAACATTATATCAAACCGTCATAAAACGTAATTGTGACCTGTTTTCATTTCGTGGAAAAAAAGTTGCATTCACAATATGCCACCCTTGCAAAACCAAAACAACAAACACCTTTGACTGGCGGGAAAACTTTGACATTTCATTACAATTTTCGGTTTCAAAACCACTTTTATATATTACGGACGATTATTTTATTAAAATTAACAATTAACAAATAAATAACTTAACTTATTATAAAACATAAATAATGGCATTCCAAAGAAGTTCAATGCGCTATGCCCACACAAATGGTCACACAAGTCTCACATACACCGAGAATGGCGAGTAAGTGGTCCCAAAATCCTCTTCCAGATTCAAATTCTTAACTTTCGAAACCCTCTCAAAATCAGGTACATCATCACCTGTGGATCGGATGGTGATATTCGTAAATGGAAAGGTATCGATGATGATGATCCTTCATCAAATTGCTTGGGAGAATTTGTAATATGCATCGCTCACTATGACAAACGCCTTTTGGCTTCGACCGATTTGAACACTGTCCAGGCTTACACCTTCCCCGAAATCGATAGGGATGGCACAGAAATGCGATTCACAGCTCCAGTAACTTGTTTGAAAATCAACAAAGATGTAAGCTCGTTCAAATTTTGTCCAGTTGAACTAAAAAAACGTGTTTCTATAGTTTATAGCGGCTGGTTCGGAAGACACCACAATAAAGGTAACCCTTCGAGGGAAAGATGAGGGCGAATTCACTTTGGAAGGTCACTCAGGTCCAGTTCTAGCCATTGACTTGAGTGTGAAGAACATTTTAGCCTCCATAGCTGGAGATGGTTGTTTAAAAATCTGGAATCTAACCGAAAAGAAGGAGATCAAGACCATAACCGGACTTGCTAAGCTTAAGACCTTCGAAGACGCTAAGTGTTTTGGTGAGTCTTACAATATTTCTCTGTTTAAATGTAAACTAAATCCCTTCCAGGAACACCCTCATTCGAACCACAAACTGGCAACTGCCTGGCCTATGTCAAGGGCAAAGAAGTCATTGTCCTCAACGCAAGTACCTGGGAGACCCAGTTCACCTTGACCGATGAAAATATCACCTGCGAGTATAGCTGCTGTGCATTCTCAGCCGATGGACAGTTTATTGCAGCTGGAACTAGAATTGGAGAGATCTCAGTGTTCAATTTCGCTCGAAAGCAAACTGTCAAATGTGAGACTTCGAACAGTGAGTGCCATGGAATAACAGCCCTCGTCTGGAATCCCAGCAACAACACAGAAGTAGCATTCTGCGACTCCACTGGACAGTTGGGCACCATAGTGTCCGGCGACGTGGCTTCGAATGACTTGCTGGACGATGCCGCAATGGAAGAGGACAGTGTCGATAATGCTCTTGATGGATGTAAGCCTCCCTTGTGGTTTCTTGAATTGTAGTCAATTGAGCTTCTTTCCTTCTAAGTTGAGTTCCAAAATGGAGATGTCGCAGACGAAGATGACGAGAACTGTGTCTCCTTGGAGAGATTGAAAAATGAAACCATGCGCGAAAATGGCCTGCAGCCAGATGAAGATTCCAGAGGCACGGACATATCTCGGGCAAGAAGTCGGCGTTCGTTGAGTGTTGAACGGCCAGTTCAGAAGATCTACAAACATCAGCCACCCTTCCAACCAAGTTCCACACCAACCGATCTCGAGCACAGGTAAAAACACTTTCTGCTTAAGAAACATGAATTCAAAACAGTTTTTTAGGTACCTCGTTTGGAACAATGTCGGCATAGTCCGAGCTCACTCTGACGATGGCGAGGGCTCAATCGATGTCGAATTCCACGACGCCAGTGTCCATCATTCCCTTCACATAACAAACTACAACAATCACACAATGGCCAGCTTGAGTTCGACTGCTCTCGCTCTGTCTGGGGAGTCGTCCACCAAACTAGTCTGTATCGCTTTGGCCGCATCCGGCAACAAGGAGTGGTCAGTCGAAATGCCCGACTGCGAAGGTGTCGTGGCTCTTGCGGCGTCCAACAAACTTGTTGCCGTTGCCACAGACATGCGGTATTTGAGAATTTTCAGCGTCATGGGAACCCAGCGCGAAGTGATTTCGATTCCTGGCCCAGTTCTGGCCATGACGGCTTTTCAGGACCGTCTGATGGTCTGCTATCACAATGCGGCTGCCAGTGAGGATCAACACATTTCGGCATTGCTTCTGCAAACAATCGGCTTGACCGTTCGCACAAAGGAAATCCGAGTTCCACTCTTGACTGCCAGAAAATTGACTTGGATCGGGTATTCGGATTGTGGTTCGCCGGTGATCAACGACACCATGGGCTTGGTGCAGATGTACAGCATGAAGACCAATTGTTGGTATCCGGTTTGTGATACCATGAAGCAGGTTCGAGAAAGTTTGAATTCGGCTTTGTCGTCCTTCTGATTTATTTTTGTTCTTTCGCGATTCCAGAGTCAAAGTGTTTCGAATAATTTCTTCATAATCGACGTGTCGGAGAGGACGCAGATCATCCAAGCCGTCCTATGTCGTGGCTGTTCATATCCTATGACCACTCCGCGTCCAATGATGACCGAAATCCCAATGCAAATGCCAGTTTGTGATGTCGAATCGGAGCGGTCGGGCCTGGAAGAATATTTGATTAGATCTGCGAACTTTAGAGTCGACAATGCCGAGAAGCATATCAAAGAGACAGCCATCAAACTATTCGCTGTAAGGACTTCGTCATGGTCTTGGATACCATTTGACTAATCGATGAATTTTCAGATTGCCTGCCGGGCTGAGATGGAAGCCAGAGCTAAGGAACTAGTTGAAATGATCGCTTCGCCCGCTCTGTTGCCTTTGGCAGTGAAATATGCAACGAAATTGGGGCGAATTCATTTGGCTGATAAATTGAGCGAACTTCTGCCGCAATTGGAGGAGACAGTTAGTTTGTTGCTTCGTCTTCTCTTATGTTATAATTTTACTTTGTGTGTTTTTAGGAAAAGGAACGAGAAGAGGAACTTCGTGGAATCGAATCTGACGCCTTGGGAATTATCCAGAACAGCCCGTTGAATGCGAGTTTGCTTCTTGTTCAGGCCGCCAAGAACTCTCAATCTCAAAATACAACACCGAAACTCGCTCCGGTGAGTTGTGCTTTTCCAATCTTAATTGCCTCATCGAATTTTGTTTGTTGTATCTAGAAACCAATGGTCTTGAGTAACCACAAACGTAATCCTTTCAAACGAACCGCTGTCAGACCTCGTCCAGAGACCACTCCTGAAGCAGAATTCCTTCTGAAGAATACCTTTGACTATGAGCTTAAAGAGAAACAATATCAAGCGCAGTTGGAAGAACAAGCCAAACGAAACGAATTAAAAGCCAAAGCTGCAGAAATCAAGGAAAAACGCAAGCAGCTCCCTGTGTCTGATAGTCAAAGTTCTGTGATTCCAGATAGTCAGGAAGTAGCTGGTGATGAGAATGTTGCTAAAAATCAGGTTGGCTAAGCAATCTACTTAAACAAATCATTCATTTTGATGTCTTCTTGCTTGCAGATCCCACCTGGAATGAATTTCTTCTCTTGGTTCACCAAAAACAAGGCAAATCTCCAAAAAGACAATCCTGGCGTTGAGGGTTCAGATCTAACTAAAATCGCAATGAAAAAATTCAAAGAACTCGGCGGTGGCAAGGGAATCGCTTCCTCGCCAGCAACTCCAAAAGCAGCTGCAGCAGCGCCAGCGGTTCCGGCAGCCAAACGTAAGCTCAATACAGAAGATGCCTCTCCAAAGGACACGTCGTCGAGTAAAGTATCAACATTCGCCAAATTGGCTAAATTCGATTTTAAAAATTAAGACAGAAAAACCGTTTTATTGTTGGAAAGTAAGTGTTGTATTGTTTTAGAAAATATATATTTTTCGTATCATTAATTTTTTGCAAGTCTCAAATTTGTTTGATTAGTTCTTTTGTCTGGACCTGAAATTTAACTGAAAATGAATTTGAGGTAAGATTGAAGACGACTGAGTACTCACTCTGATCTAGCAACAGCTCTAGCAGCGGTATGCTTTGGTATTCCGTGGAACTTCCTTTGGGGCACTGGCGGCGCTGGCACTGGTTGTTCCTGCTTTGGAGGGATGGTTTTTGGCAGGACTTTATTTTTATGCAAGATTTTACTGATGGTTTGTCCCAATGTGAATGTGAAACGTTTTTGTCTGGGTGTTATCGTTGTTGGACCAAGAGTGAATGGTGTTTTTGGTTGCTGGGTGCCTTTGATGGTTTTCGAACAGATCATTCGACTATGTTGTTGTTTTGTTTGTTCTTCGCTTTGTGGGGCTTGAGGCATTTGGCTCATATGAGTGCGTGATTTTTCTCTTTCTTTCTGCGGCTTGATGGACGAAGGTGCTTTTGGCAAAATGGTTACTGAATTGATTTTCTGAAATAATTTTTTTTTGAAAATTAATTAAAAACCGCTGGAGCAGATGGTCTAGCTGTTCAAAGTAGCAGGCGACGATCTAGATAGGAGCATGCACCAAATCATCTGTAAGCTATGGTCGGAGGAATGCATGCCCGATGAATGAAACCTCAGCATTGTTTACTCGAACCTTAAAAAGGGAGACCCTCTAAACTGCGTCAACTATAGAGGAATCAGTCTACTTAACATCGCCTACAAGATCCTCTCTGCCGTAATATGTGAATGTCTGAAGCCTTTCGTCAACAATCTGATTGGTTCTTATCAATGTGGCTTCAGATCAGGAAAGTGAACCCTTGACCAAATTTTTACTTATTGCAGCAGATCCTGGAAAAAACCTATGAATTCCAAATCGATACCCACCATCTCTTCATCGATTTTAAGGCCGCGTATGACAGCATCTACAGAGACGAACTGTATAAAGCCATGTATAGTTTTGGCATCCCTGCCGAGCTCGTTCGCTTGTGCAAAATTACTATGGAGAACTCACGCTGCTCCATCAAGGTTGGCAATGAGCTTACGGAATCTTTCGACGCCAAAAAAGAATTCAGACAAGCCGATGCGCTGTCGTGCAATTTCTTTAACATCTTTCTTGAGAAGATAGTGCAAAACTCCACCGTGAACACCAGAGGCAATATCTTCCAAAAATCTGTTAAACTTCTCGCCGACATCAGACGAAGAATTAGCCTTGCTAATCGCTGTTTCTTTGGGATAAGAAAGCAATTGAGTGGAAAAGCCCTTTCTCGAGCAACAAAGGTAAAACTGTACAACACCCTCATCATCCCTGTCCTGCTGTACGGTGCATAAGCATGGACCTTGACAAAATCGGATGAATGTGCCTTAGGCTGTTTCGAGAGGAAAGATCTTCGGGTCATCTTTGCCCCGTCTGCATTGATGGGGAATGGAGATGAAATACAACAGCGAACTTTACGGGTTTTACAACGACGTGACCCAGAAGGGTCAAGGTCCAGAGACTCAGATGGCTCGGTCATTTAGAGCGCATGGACACCAATGCTCTGGAAAGCCTTCGACACTATTCCCGAGGGACGCAGAAGGAGAGGAAGACCGCAACTCAGGTGACGCATACAAGTGGAAGAAGACCTCAATCAACTTGGAGTGCAAAACTGGAGACAGCTAGCTAGGGACCGAGCTGGCTGGCTGTAATGGAACAGAGCGACTTTCAATAATGTAATGGAACAAGCCTATTCGAAAACATCATTCTTATTTTATTGTTTATCTCTGGCTCTTGTTGCTGTCAATCTATTGGCGCTTTTTTGATAACCTCATTAAGAATTCTTTCATGTAATTATTCAGTCAATAAATTGTCTAGTTTGTTACTCTTAAATATTCTTTTAATTCGACATAAATACACAACATTTTGGCGACGAGGCTGAAACAGGGAAACAATGGACGCTTCACAATTCACCCAACTTCTCCAGGCCATGAAGGATTTATTCCCTCAGCAGGCGACAAATGTTTCAACCACCATAATGACGAGTAATTTTGATCTCTACGACGGTGAATTGGAAAGTTTTCCGCAATATGTCGAGAGATTCGAAAATTTTTGTGTCTTGAAGAATATCACCGACGAAGCCGTCCAGAAAAGGACTTTTCTCAACTCAATCGGTCCTAACCTATATGAAAAGTGCAAGTTCTTGTTAGCTCCAAAGACATCGCAGATTCGAAATACAATGAAATAATAAAGGCACTGCAGGAGCATATCGCGCCTTCTGTAAATAAATTGGTTGCCGTGCACCTTTTGCTTTCAAGGGCTCAGCAACAGCGTTGCCACTTTACTCCTATTGCAGTAGATCTACTGCGTTTTGGCCCAAATGAAAATATACTGCGCAGCAAAACCAATCTACTCCTTTTTTAGAATTTCGAAAAAGAGTATATTTTCTACACAACTTTACGAATCTTTCATTGAAAATAAATCTATACTAATATAATAAAGCTGAAGAGTTTGTTCGTTTGAACGCGGTAATCTCAGGAACTACTGGTTCGAATTGAAAAATTCTTTTTGTGCTGGATAGTCCATTAATCGAGGAAGGCTTTAGGCTACTTAACAATAGGCTGCGGCCAATAAGAGCGAAGAATCTGTGGAAAATGTGAAAAAAAGGCAACAAATATTTATTTTTCTGCGTTTTAACGTGGCTTATCTCAGGAAGTGCTAAGTCAAATTGAACAATTTTTTTTTGTGTTGAATGGTCCATTTATCGAGGAAGGTTTGAAGCTATACAATAGTACGCTGCAACCGCTAGAAGCGAAGCGTCAGAGAAAAATGTTGCAAAATGGCAAAAAATATTCATTTTTGAAGGCTTCTATTGTTTGCTTGAGCACGCTGTTCTCAGGAACTGCTAAATCAAATTGAACAATTCTTTTTTTGTTGAATATATAAACATATACGGAATATATCAAGTTTTAAGCTATACAACGTTACGGTGCAAATAATAAGAGCAAAGCATGAGTGAAAAGCGTTGCTAAAACGTGGAGAATTATACATTAGGCTTCGAGATAAGGAGAATTTCGACTTAGGGAGAGTCGACTGTTTTACAATTTTAAAATAACTTCAAAACAAATTCCGACCGACGACGGGCGCATGATGCACAACTCAAGAGTCAAGACGCACATCTGGCCGGTGGACGAGGTAAAGGCGGACGAAGTCGCGGGCAACTGCTGGTTCAAAATAAACTCTAAACTCCATCCATCGAAAAATTCAAACTACATTCGCTATTGGCTATCGGCTCGAAAACATGAAACTGAAAGCTGGCTGCCACTAGCAGCCCGATTCTGAGGAACCTCACTGATACCTCACAAGTCACAAGTTGAGGTGAAATGAATTTTGTGACTTTTTTCGTATTCTGGTACAGAGTCACAACTTGTGACAGTCACAAAAATTTGAAAATTTGTGACCTTCCTCAGACCAGGTAACAACAAATATATTGCTATTATTTTGACATTTCGATTTGAGGTTCCATGTTTGTTGTGAACAATTCATATATATCCATAAAGCCTGCATTACATGATATGGATTGTCACCATTTCCATATCGAATATTGTACAAATATTGTAAACGTATTAAAAATCCATATGGAAATTACAGATGGAAATTCCATAGTTTCTTCAGAAGCTCGAAAACAAATAATAAATTATTTTGATTTCAACTAGACAGTTGAAACCACAGAAAAAAAACTCATCTTTGGTTGAAACAACAATAATTATTTTCCCCATGTTGAGGTGAATTTCGTTGTGAGTTTTCTTGTGAGAGTTGTTTCAGAATTCCTATTTGTCATCGAGTCACAACTATCGTCACAAGAAATCAGTCACAGTCAGTGACTCGGCACAACTTCAGAATCGGGCTGTAGATGTCGTACAATTGTGTTTGTTTTTATCGAATTGTTTCTTGTTTTTGATTTGTTGTGTTTTTTTTTTGGAAATGGACAAATTTGTAACTAGGTCTGCAACGCCAAGATATTAAAGTCGTATCTATAGGTATTGCATATTTTAAAATCTACTGCGCTTTATTTCAATCTACTGCGCTTTTTTGTCGAATATACTGCGCTCAATTGTTCGAAGGGTGGCAGCGCTGCTCAGCAACCGAATGAAAATTGCTCTGAATATGTTGCAGTTTTGCAAAAACTAGTAGAAAATTGCCAGCTCAATTGTCCATGTGGCAAATCAGTTTCAGATTTGTTTTTGCGCGCGCAATTTATTAGGGGTCTCAGAGACAACAATATTAGAGAACAACTCCTCCAGAATGACCTAAGTTTTAATGAAATAGTGCAGAAAGCCTTCGCATCTGAAGCGGCAAAAATGAATGCCCACGAAGTTGCCAATTCCAGCTCCGACAACCCGTCACAATCATCAGTTTATCGAATTTCAAGTTCCAGACGTCAAACAGACATAAGAAAACCAATCGGAGACTATGTGCGTTCACATGGAAGGAGCATGTCGCATGGCAGGAAAGCCGGTTACCGTGTTGATTTCAAGGACATTGGCATTAGCGATTTGTGTATTCGATGTGGGAAGAATAACCATGCGTCCTCCGAATGTAGAATTGCTTCTAGTAAACTCAAATGCTCTTCTTGTCATAAAAAAGGTCACGTAGCAAAAGTATGTATCTCCACATTATTAAAAAATAGAAATGCTGCATCATCATCATCAAGAAACATTTCAAATGTCTTAGATTTTCAGTCAGAGTATGAGCAATCAGATTTTGAAGATTTTCAGTCAGAGTACGAGCAGAGCAGTCTCAATAAAATCGAAATAATTGATTTGTACGCTACAGACTTAGCAACCAAAAAATACGAAATCGAAATCACTGTTGCAAATAAGAAGGTCAAATTCGAAGTAGATTCTGGATCCGGCTACACCTTAATTCCAAAAAACCAATTCCAGCGCTTAAACTTAAAATGCAAACTCGAAAAATCTTTTGTCAAATTTCGGACTTACGACGCAGGAATAGTAACTCCACTTGGGTTTGTCAATGTACCAGTGAAGTATAAAACTAAAAAGTCTGTTGAACAGTTGTTTGTGGTCCCGGATGGATTCTCTCCGTTACTGGGAAGAACGTGGATCCGTCATTTAAACATCAGCCTCCAAGAAATCGACGAAATTGGCCAGCCCATTAAAAACACCACTCAAGAAGTCCTGAAAGTAAAATCAATCAACGAATTCGAAAAGCTTTTTCCGCAAATCTTTAAGCAATCAGTCGGTAAAATCCCAGGCGTCAAATGTTCTTTACAATTAAGAAGCAACGCAAGACCCATGTTCATTAAAGCACGAACCATTCCGTTTGCCATTCGAGACAAAGTCGAACAAGAACTTTCTATATTGGAAAAAGAAGGTATCATAACACCTGTCGACAAAAGTGATTGGGGTTCGCCTATAGTTGCTGTGCCCAAAGCAGATGGTAATGTCAGGTTATGCTTTGACTACAAAGTTGCTGTAAACAAACAACTGACAGATGCGCATTACCCTATTCCGCGAATTGATGATTTGGTGACTAATCTCAAAAACTCCAGATTTTTCTGCAAATTAGACCTTTTTAAAGCTTATCTCCATATTGAAGTCGATGAGTTAAGTGCTATACTTCAAACTATTTCAACGCACAAAGGCACATACAAAATGAATCGTCTAAGTTTCGGAATAAAATCAGCGCCCAGTGAATTTCACAGAATACTTGATCAAGTCTTGCACGGGCTGGACGGAGTCGTTTCATATTTCGACGACATTGTCGTTCATGGGGAGACTCTAAGCGAATGTGAAGAGAATCTGATGAAATGCTTTCAAAGACTTCAAGAAAACGACCTCCATCTAAATAAGGACAAGTGTAAGTTCTTTGCAACAAATATTTTTACCTTGGATACCAAATATCCTATAAAACGATTGCCAAAGATCCACGAAAAGTTGCAGCTATCCTTGAAGCACCCAGGCCAACAAACGAGAAGGAAGTCAAAGAATTTCTCGGACTCATTACATATTACAGTAAGTTCATCCCAAATCACTCAACACTCACAGCACCGATTCGAGAGCTTCTCTGTAAAGGAACGAGATTTACGTGGTCTGCAAATTGTGAAGCTGCGTTCATCATGCTTAAAAATTACATTGGGAGTGAGCAAACTCTTATTCCGTACGATCCTTCTTTGCCAATCACTGTCGCTTGTGATGCTAGCCCAGTCGGAGTTGCTGCAGTTCTTTCTCACGTAATCGACGAGGTTGAAAGGCCTATATGCTTCGTGTCGAGATCTCTTTCAAAAGCTGAAAAAAACTACAGCCAAATTGATCACGAGGCTCTAGCGATTGTATTTGCGCTGGATCGACTGTATATGTATCTCTACGGGAGAAAGTTCACACTCATAACAGACAATAAACCTTTGGTAAGAATTTTTAACCATAACACTAATTTGCCCCCCATGACAGCCGCCAGATTATTGAGATATGCAGCATATTTGTAAAACTTCAATTATGAAATAGTTCATCGGAACGGCGAACAGAATCTAAACGCTGACTATTTCTCCAGAAATCCAGTAAACAAAACACCACCACCTAGTGCTCATGTTATCGATGAAGAAATTCTCCAAATCCAGTACCAGACCTTAAGCTACGTGTCAACGACGCAAATAACAAGTGAAATTATTGGGCAACAAACACTTCAAGATCCAGCCTTGTCACAGATCATCAAAGAAATTAACACCGGTACGAACACTGAGACGTTGCAAAACTACACTCTCCAAGGCAGTACTTTATTTCGAGATTCGAGAGTTTGCATTCCCAAGACATTACAGCAAACCATACTGGAAAAACTTCACGTTACCCACCCAGGCATTGTTCGTATGAAGCAGTTAGCGAGGCGATACTGTTACTGGCCGAACATCGATCGCGATATCGAACGAGTGGTGCGTTCATGTCAATCCTGCGCACTCAATCAAAAATCTCCATCTAAGGCACCGGTACACCATTGGGAGGAACCGAAAGAAAATTTTTCCAGAGTCCACATTGATTACGCGGGTCCCAAAAACGGGAAACATTATTTGGTTTTGGTGGATGCTAAGTCTAAGTGGCCCGAGGTCAAAGAAATTTCCAGAGCTCCAGACACGTCAATCACTATGAAATTGCTTGAAGAAATATTTTCATTTCATGGGTACCCACAATTCTTGGTCTCAGACAACGCAACAATTTTCAAAAATCCAGTGTTCGATAAGTTCTGCAAGGAAAGAGGAATTTTTCAAATCTTTACCGCACCAGGACATCCGGCAACTAATGGCCTTGCAGAACGTTACGTGCAAACTCTAAAGCAAAAGTTAGAAAAAATAGACAAAAATCCTCATGAATTCGATAAAATTAACCTAATATTACAATTATTCAGAGCGACGCCTTTAGCTTGTGGAAAGAGCCCAGCAGAGCTATATTTGCATCGTCCCATGCGTATCCGACTTGATGCTATACGACCTACGAAGGAGTTGCCGAAAATGCTTTCCCAAAAAGGTGTTCTTAGAAGTCTGAAAGTGAACGACCGTGTCACAGCAAGAATTTATCGACAAAATAAACCATCATGGGAACTTGGTTCGATTGTGGACAAGCTTGGTTCACTGCACTACACAGTCAAATTAGATAGTGGCTATGTGTTCAAGCGTCACATCGATCAACTAAGGCTAGTGAATATTCCAGCTCATGAACCATTAGCCAACACAGTTCCAGCACCGAAGCCTATAGCAAGCAATCCCAAGAGAGTAAAGTTCGCAGCAAACTATGATGTAATTGTAAATCAACCAACAGTTTCTGAACCTATGCCTCAGGTGCCCGTTCCGTCATCGACTCAAGCTGCTACTGTACCACCTCCACAATCTGCGATGCAAGTGCCACGATGTTCAAGAAGACAAATAAGAAGACCAGCTAGATTTGAAGATTACCACCTCGACGAAATTGATTATTTGGATTAATTTGAATTTTTTTTTTTGACCACCCGGAGAATGTAATGGAACACAGCGACTTTCAATAATGTAATGGAACAAGCCTATTCGAAAACATCATTCTTCTTTTATTGTTTATCTCTGGCTCTTGTTGCTGTAAATCTATTGGCGCTTTTTTGATAACCTCATTAAGAATTCTTTCATGTAATTATTCAGTCAATAAATTGTCTAGTTTGTTACTCTTAAATATTCTTTTAATTCGACATAAATACACAACACTGGCGGAGACTGTTGATTGAGGCCCAAGTCCACACCGGACTGTAGCGCCATCTTAGGTAAGTAAGTACAAATGTTTTCGTATAATCAACATTTTTGCAAACATCTCAGAAAACTGAAAACCTATTTCGATGAATAGAGCTCCAGCAGAGCTTTCATTTGATGTGTAATTCGATGGATTTTTGAAAAAACTTTCTTTCTGTCTTTCTTTTGGCAGGGGATAGCCCCTGATATTTTTCGAAAATCATCAAGAAATCGATCTCGCTAAATTCAACGGCGCAAAATTATAGTCGCTAATGAACAACTTTAGTGTGATACTAAGCTTAAAATGACGTTTGAGTCATATCTGAAACGTCATTTTAAGCTAGTATCACACTAAAGTTGTTCATTAGCGGACTATAATTTTGCGCCAACATGTTTTATTGTTCTCATTATTCTGAGCTTACTACTGAAATCCAAACTCTATTCCGAGCTCTGGTTGCCGAGATATTTGCATCCGAAGATATTCTTTCTATGGGATTACAAGAAACTAAGGACAAAAACCAAAAACAAAGAGCGTCGAACTTGTCGAGTTGTAGAAGCTGAGTAAGGTCGAAGACTCTCGGGAATTATTTCTCCAGAAGAGTCCTGAAACCAAAGTTCGCTCGTCCCACCCCTTCCCAATCCCTATCCCCTCCTCCGTCGGCTTGTGCTATTATGTTGTCTGATGTCTTCTAATCCCTTGACTGTATAGTGTAACACTGTCTGTCAACATTTAGTTTTCTTCCTTGGGACGCTTATGGCTTAATTACTGTTCGTCTCTCCTGTTCCAAAGCATATCCTCCCCATCAACTTCCCAATTGGGCTGGATCTAAGGTGCTATACGTCCCGTGCCGATGATCAGCCAGGCTGAGGGCCCAATTTCTAAAAATAGCTCAATCATTTACGGAGTATCCGTATGCCATGCGACCTCCGGATTAGCTAACCTTATCTGTGTATGTGAATCTCTGCACATATAACCCCCCCTTTAGTTCGCTTGCTCATGGGAACTCAATGCCAAAACCAAAACCAAACAAATAAAACAAAAACATCCAGATTAAGACTGGTACTTCATCTTCACCGGGCGGAAGTTCGACGGTAACTTCGACTGCCGTTGCCCCTGTGCCAAGCACCGGAGAAGGGATTGTGGCTAGCCGTGGCCCCTCCTCTAGTGCGGTACAGGATGTATCTTTGGCGATAGCAGCGCCTTCTCAGGTCGGTAGTAGAAGGATTGTGAATAACGGCATTCCAGGCTGCTCCTAGATGAAGTCTTCCTGGTGTTATAAGGGTTGTGAAAAATGATCCTGCTATGTAAAGAAGATATCCATGAGATGATCAGACTCGGCAATCCGGACCTCTCTTGTCACGACTGGAACATCGTGAAACTGGAGGAGCCGAAGGGCCTTTATCAAAGTGCGATTATCGTAATCGATAAGAACTCTGCGGCTTTTCTGGCGCGAAACAAAGGAGTGATTTGATACGGGTTCGAAACAGAGTTGGGCATTATTCGAATAAATTGTTATTCGAATAATTATTCGAATAAAAAATTATTCGTCACTAATTTATTCACGAATAATTTATTCGCGAATAAATTATTCGTGATTTTATTCGTTATTCGTAATTTATTCGTGATTTCATTCGTTATTCTGAATAACGAATAAAATCGACTTTATTCCTTCTTTCTTTGTCTGTTTATCTTAAATTTTTTTATTTACATTTCCTTTGGAATTAGACGCTCGAATTCATTCATTCATTCTTTATTGCTGAGAAATTTTTATTGAACGAATTCTATGTAAATATATTGAAAAAAGAAAACAAAATACAGATCCGTGGTTGATAATTCTTGGAAATTATTAGAGAGAGTAATAAAAATTGGTTATTTTTTTGTTATCAACATAATAGTACAATGGTTAGGATTAGGAACGTAATAAAATTTATTCACCAATTCTACCTATCAATTGCACCTTCCAACCCAATGCAAAACCCCTTAAACCCCTACAAATGTGTCTGTTAATCAAATCTGTGCAAAAACGACATTGACTTTGTTGAATGAAACATTTTTTTAAGTATGACTCTTTATATTCTAGTGGTAAAAGCATTGTGATGAAATGTACAAAGTGTGAACCTAAAGTTGTAAGAATCAAAGGATTCCCAAACCGTAGGCTGAAAGTCTTGGATTGCTATCCAGAAGGGAAAGGGACAATACATCATTGCCTTCATCTGCATTAGTCGAACGAGTTTTTTCATACGCTACCATGATAAACTTGCCAATATGTTTAAACAAAGACAAGTGAAGAAGTCCAATCTTATGAGCTTTAACCAATAACTATGTAAATTACTTTTAATAAAAAAAAATAATAAAAAAATTGAATTATTATTTGTTCTACCAAATTTCTTGTGTTTATTTTATTCGTTATTCGTTTATTCGTTATTCGAATAATGAATAAAATAATTTATTCGTCATTCGAATAAAATTTCTTCGAATAAATGAAATTATTCATTATTCGTGAATAACGAATAAAATGATTATTTATTATTCGAATGATTATTCGAATAAATTTTGCCCAACTCTGGTTCGAAACGATTACGCTTCAAGTGTAAACAAAAGATGAGGTAGACGCTTCGTGCGAGACGTGGGGGGTTCCAGTGCTACTATCACCTTCCCCCCTGGATGTCGATGATGATATGTCTGGGCCCTCTACTGTTGCAGCACAGTCTTCTTCCTCCAACGTCAAAAGTTTATTAATAATGGAGACTGATGACTCCACAGTGGTGGAGGTTTATTTGCCTAGTTGTAGCCAAAATACTGCAAGTAGTACAGCCAGTTTGGAAATGAACAAAACTATCTGCTAGCTGGTATCAATGTATTTGGCCCACGACCACGAGGGCCCACTTCCTGGTACCACTATTGAGAAGATCATCACTGAAACCACAACACAGAAAACCAGCATCATTACAGGTTGTGACGCAAATGCGCACCATACTACGTGGGACAGTACTGATATCAATGACTGAGGTGAGTCTCTTTTTGATTACATCTTAAAATCTAATCTTGTAGTAATTAACATAGATAGTGAACCCACTCTTGTCTCGGAACATCTATCGAATAAAATACTGAATTGGAGAGTATCAAAGGAGCACTCGTTCTCCGACCATAGATACATCGACTTCACCCTTATCGAAGAAACCCCAAAATATAGGACAACCCTAAAAAGTCTGACTAAACCAGAACTTTTGGAACCTCCCTTATGTGCTTTTGAACTTGAGCAAAAAGTCGATGAGCCTACAGCAGCGCTCAATGCATGAAAACTGCCTGCCCCTTTACTACAGTGAGGGGAAAGAAGAAACCATGCTGTTGGGCTACTGAAATAGAAACGCTTAGAAAAGGTTGTAGAAGACTTTTAAATTTTGCAAAGAAGTTTAGAAACACCCATGATTCCTATAAGAAATCCCTCAAAAAGTATAAAAAAGAATTGAGAATAGCAAAGAGATTCTCGTGGAAATCTGTAGCTCAATAGACGAATCTTTGGAGGACACGATATTAAGGAAGATTCTCTCGAAAAATCTCGAAACATTCCCAGCAGTCTTAAAAACTCAGATGGTACATGGATTAACTCTTGCGAAGAAGCCGTAATGCACTTCCCAGATAGCTCCAAATCCGTTAATACAACAAACCTTCCCAGATTTAGTAATAACTTAACATTCCCCTAAATACCAGTGACATAACTTTGAACTTTGAGGCACTCTGCAAGGTGGTTTTCTGTCCTTACTCCTGTGGAACATAGTAGCTAACGAACTGCTAATATCCCTCGAGAAGGAAGGCCACAGAGTGATTGCTTATGCCGATGATGTTGCTATCGTCCCGTGTCGTAGGAAAATATCCTAATACCCTAAGAGACCTCCTCCAAAACGCACTTAATATGCTCACTAGATGGGCGACTTAATATTAGTCAAAAAACAGACCTCGTCATTTTTACACGGAAATCCAATTTTCAGAAATTGTACCTCTTTCAATAAAAGGTGCATCACTAATTTTTACCAATGAAGCCAAATATCTTGGTCTGATATTAGACAAAAAATTAAGTTGGTATTCTTACATTCAAGAAAGAGTTAGCAAAGCTTCAGTAGCTCTTTTCTCTTTAAAAAAGTCATAGGAAGTATGAAGTAAATGGGATTTCCAACCTCGCATAACCAATTGGCTATATATGTACATCGGTCATTCGACCAATACTCATGTACGGGGTTTTAGTATGGTGGACTGCACTGGAAAAAGTCACTCACTGTGTCAAACTCAGCAAGGTCCAGCACACTGCATGTCTTTGCATAAGCGGGGCATTGATAACCACACCCTCAGCGGCGCTAGACACTCTCCTCCATTTCACACCTCTCGACATCTTTAGCAAACAAGTGACAGCGAGAACAGCTATAAGACTCAACGCCTCATTTCAATGGACCAACAATAATATGGGACATTATATCATTTTGAACTTCTTCGGTTCTATACCAAAGTACATAGACTACACAATTCCAAAACCCCAATTTGGGAAAAACTTCCAGGTCTCCATTGCATCCAGAGACAAAAATTCCTGGAAGACATGAGCATTCATTTTTATACCGATGATGGATCCAAAACAAATGATGGTGTTGGTAGTGGTGCGTACTCAGAAAAGCTTAATCTAAGCCTCTCATTCTGCCTCTCAAATCATTGTAGTGTTGTAGATAAGAGAAAACGTGATATTAATTTGTGATATCTGCAACTTCTCTGACAGTAAGGCTGCAAAAAATCTCTCGATGGTTTCTCAACCAACTCTCAAACGGCCCTCGATTGTCGATCATCTCGAGATCGGCGCAGCACGTCTGTTGGGCGTCGGGCCACAGAGACATCCCAGGAAATTGTAGAGCCGATGAACTCGCTAAAAATGGAACCGTATAATACCTATCTCACCTGAAAGGGAAAAGATAGGTATATCGATAGCTACATGTAAACTTTTGCTAAAAGAAACAGCTTTAACGATAACAAACTCTAGGTGGTATAATTTACCAACTTGCGCAGCCACAAAACTCATATGGTCGTCACTTGACCTAAAGCGTTCCAAAGACTTGTTATCTTGGTGCAATGGCCTCAAATGACTTCTGCAGAAGCTGTATAGACGAAGCAGAAGAGGAAACAATCTCTCACCTTCTCTGCACTTGCCCTGCATGAGAATACTTTTACGATAATCCCAGCGAACTAGCTAACAGGCATATTAAATATCTTCTTCGCTGTATAAAAAGCTCAAAATGGTTCTACTAGTAAGAAGTAATTCCCTAGACTCATGTGGTATCACAATGGGCCTTTTCCTCTGGCCTAAGTGTGTGGATCCTATATCCGCAGTCACTTGAACCTAACCTAACCAGTCCTTGCGGATGGTTTTGGTTTTTTAGTGACTGATAGAGGGTAAACAGACTTTTGTTCTCGTGCATCTTTTGGTGGGTTTTGTAATGCAATTTTCGTCCTTGGCCTCGAATACAAGAAAATGACGCAAATAACTCTTAGAAACCAATGAAAGGACGGAAAACCAAAAAGCAATGATATCCAAAATGTCTTCTTCGCCATGAAGCAATTCAACCTCCATCGCAACTTCCTTCAATCAACAATGCACTCGAAAACAAAAAATGAAATTTACACCCTTATAGACATATCCGATCTGATATGAGTGCAACGAAAGTCATACGAAAAAGCTTTATCAATGAACCAATCTGTTTACATACCTGCTGACTGTCCCTATTCTTTTCTTTCATCTGTTCTATTTCAACTTTCCTTTGCAACTCATTGAATTTGAGAATGTTGAAAATCCCAGCCAATGGTGAATATCGTTTCGTTTCAATTGTCCGACAAATATCAGATCCAGGTAAATCGCATATTTTTACTATTCGTGATATAGCCTAAGCGTCATCAAGTAAATAGATTAGTCTCTGGTTACTACACCAAACGCTTACAACACAAACCATTCTCTTCCATGTTCCATCCACCGGAGGATACTCCCGACAAAACCGACCATAGATCCAAGCATGGGACTGTAGATTTAACATTGTTATTCTCTCCGTTGGATTCGGACACAGCATTCTCTCAATCAAATTCCGAAACACTGTTACAAGTCGAACAACAATCAACAATGGAAAATGTTTCAAGTGTGAATATCCTTCCGCACAAGAAGAACCGAAAAAAAAACTTACGTAAGGACAAGTCGATTAGATTCTTCTGGTGGCGGTTAGTTAATCCAACTTTTGTCTCTCGGATTAGTTGTTTTCGTTTTTCTTCCGGTGTAAGGCCAGACTTGTGAACCGATTGAAAGGGTAGCCTACCCACAAGCATTCCGTAGAATATGACACCGCTAAAAGGGAGAAGGATAATTTGGTGGTCAGTTACGGTTAGATAAAAAAAAGTTCGTGGGTTGTACGTACAGACTCCAAATGTCCACTTCTGGACCATACTGTCGACCACTGATGTAGAGTTCCGGTGCAGCATATTCCGGCGAACCACATTGTGTATGAAGCAATTCCACACCACGACGATAGTTGCTTAGACCAAAATCTGAACCCAAACCAAACAGACTTTGTTGAGATGGACATGCGGATGAATGGAATAGAGAGAAAAAGGATTTGCATACATACCGACCAATTTGACAGTTTCTTTGGTATTGTCCAGCAGAATGTTTTCCATTTTTAAATCCCTAGGTTGCGAGAAAACAAATTTCTAAGGATTAATGGTTCAGCTTTTGGTTTAAACTTGCCAACAGTCTTACCTGTGGACAATTCCACGTTCATGCAAATGAGCTACGGCGGAAATCATCTGTCGGGCTAATGGACGTGTCTGTCTCTCCTCGAGTTTTCCAGTGCGTTGCGACGTGATAAAGGTACACAGATCGCCACCATTAACCAGCTCCGTTATAATGTAGTATCGTTTGGTTGTCTAAATGTGTACAATTTGTGGATTAGAGTGGGTTTTGTCTCATTTCCTTTAGGGAAAGCTGGTGGTTTTTTTTTGTGAAGTAAGATTTAGTATTACTCACTGTGATTGTCTCGAAAAGATAAACTATGTTAGGATGAGAAACTTTTGATAAAATTTTCGCTTCACGACGCATATTTTTGATGATGTATTCGTCTTTGACTTCTCGGAATGTAAGAATTTTAACTGCTACCTGTAAGAAATTAAAGCATTTTATTTTTAAGAAATTCTAAATTCCACTTAAATCTTAGAAATCAGGTTAAGGAGGCAATGGAAAGTTCTCAACACACGTTTTGAGTATTCATTTTCTAGATACCACAATTTCCTTGATTGAACATCACTATTCGCTTCCACGTGCTATTTCTCACAGAAGGCATTTAAAAATGAACGAAACCGTGACAGTTTCTCACACTACCTAACCTTAATAGTTGTTGTTCTTCTTCTAACGTTTTCAGCAGTTTAAGGGTAACGCATATATGTATTCCTACTCCTGAACTGCTAGGCACCAATTTAAGTTTAATGGAAATCGATGTTCGAAGGGTGAAACATTGTCAAGAGGACACAATTGTCCACAGCAACCTCTGTCTGTCAACTCCTATTCTCCACCTCCCCGTGGTGAACATCGGGTGCCCATTACCTTTAACCAAAGATTGGGTTCCAACCCCAGTGGGAAGTTGTTGGCGGCAGCAAAGAGAGAAAGGGGGAGGAGGTATGCGTCCACTAAGGAATGCCTCCTTTTCAACAGGCGGCAGTGGAGGAACTCCCAGTATGGAATCAACGGTGGCGTCTACAGTTCCAGTCAGGATGAACTACTTAGTGAACACCTTATAGGGCTACTATACGACATATTCGCAGCCCAGGCCTGTATAAGAAGCGGTTAGGCCGGCTCTTCGTCTTAGAGTTAAACTAAAGACCTGGCTCTCCAGGTTTGGGGGTCGTGTTGGTCGAAACACCAACAAGCCTCGGATACGGACAAAGCCTACACGACACCATCTCCGAAAACGGATTTAGGCTAATCGACTTCGCTGTGGGGCGAGACGTAATGATAGCAAGTACGCGATTCCCAAATCTCGATATCCACAAGGGGACATGGAAATCTCGTGATCAATCAACCGTCAACCAGATTGATCACATTGCGAGCGACCCACAACACTTCTCTAGCATGCAAGATGTCCGCACATTCCGAGGTGCCAACATCGACTCGGACCACTACCTTGTTGTAGCCAAGGTGTGATTGCGGATATCCCGATCAAGGCCAACACGTGAAAATGCTAGAAGAAAATTTGACGTCAAACGGCTACAATCGCAAGAGATTGCTAGTCCTTTACTGCCAGCACAAAATGTAGACAACCAGTGGCAACACTTCCAAGCAGCCATCAAAGATGCCGCCTCTGAAGTGCTAGGGCTTACACGGCCACCACAACGAAACCCCTGGTTCGACTGTGAGTGCCGGCGAGTACATGCAGCTAAACATGAGGCATAAAAAACGCCGCTGCAAAGAAGAACACGAGCAGGTTCGAAAGTTTTACAAAAAGGTAAAACAAACCACCGGGATTTATACACTCCGAACCGAAGACTGTAGAGACCGTCATGGGCATATCGTTGTGGAACCACAGTCAGTGCTGAGGATATGGAAATTCCACTTTTCCAAGCTGTATGGCAATGACGAGCGAAATTCCGCCAGAAATACAGAACCATTCAATTTGGGTGAAGTAGGCCAACAATTCCACCCACCCGACATTGACGAAGTGAAGAAAGCTATATTTAACTAAGCTTAAGTCGTACAAAGCCGCTGGAGCAGACGAGCTAGCCGCCGAACTGTACAAAGCAGCTGGAGATGATTTGGTTAGGAGCTTGTACCAACTCATCTGCAAAATTTGGTCGGATGAAAGCATGCCCGACGAATGGAACCTCAGTATCGTATGCCCGATCCTCAAGAAAGGAGATTATCTGAACTGCACCAACTACAGAGGTATAAGTCTCCTTAACATCGCCTACAAGATCGTGTCTGCAGTGCTGTGTGGTGTGAACGTTTGAAGCCTTCGTCAACAACCTGATAGGTCCTTATCAGTGTGGCTTCAGACCCGGAAAGTCCACCATCGATCAAATATTCACTATACGGCAGATCTTTGAAAAGACCCAGGAACTTTAAATCGATACCTACCACCTTTTCATCGATTTCAAGGCCGCGTATGACAGCGTGTATAGAGACCAATTATATAGAGCAATGTCTAGTTTTGACATCCCAGAGAAACTCGTCCGTCTGTGTAAGATGACAATGGAAAACTCACGCTGTTCCATCATGGTCGGAAAAAACCTAACGGACGCATTTGATGTCAAAAAAGGTTTTAGACAAGGCGATGCGCTGTCATGCGATTTATTCTTGAAAAGATTGTACAAAACTCCGACGTCAACACCAGAGCCACAATCTTTTAAAAGTCCGTCCAGCTACTAGGATATGCAGACGACATTGACATAATTGGAAGAGCACAGCGTGATGTCAGTGGAGTGTACGTGAGTCTTGAGACGGAAGCCAGGAAGATGGATCTAGCGATTAACGAGGGCAAGACCAAGTTAATGCTGTCAACAAGAAAGGACAAATAACATCGTCGTATGGGAGCAAACGTCAGCATAGACAGATTTAACTTTGAGGTAGTTATAAGGACTTTATCTACTTTGGATCCGCTATAAACTCAGACAACAACACCAGCGCTGAAATCAAACGAAGGATCACTCTTTCCAATCCCTGCTTCTTTGGACTTAGAAGGCAATTAGCAGTTAAGTCCTCTGCAAAGACATGGACCATGACAACATTGGATGAAAACGCTTTGGGCTGCTTCGAACGAAAAATTCTTCGAGTGATTTTTGGCCCAGTCTGCATAAATAGGGAATGGAGACGAAGATTCAATCAAGAACTGTACGATCTGTTCAGCGACACTGACCTAGGCAGAAAAGACAATAATGGCCCGACCTGGGCTGTAGGGCCACTATAAGTAAGTAAGTTAGAAATCGATTAACCATTCTGGAGAAAATCGAATTGAAGAAAACATCAATTTCCACTTTGACTGACTCTGCATAGGAACAGATCGATAATGGGCCTAAAAGAGTCCTAAAAGACTTCTTTCCCAACAATCTCATAATCTTGTTTTTACCCAACATAACAAAGTAGTAATGAAAAGTAGATATGCACTCATATATGGACTTAATGCATCATTAATCGAATAACAGTGATTAAATTAACCACATACTCGACCAAAGAGGAAAACCCCGCGAAAAAAAATCTCGATTTTTCTCACGCAAATCATCAACTGTGCAATATGGTTAAGACTCCAAAACAAGCTTTTAATAGGTACCTCCGTACACTTACTACACGTATTTGAACGAAGAAGTCTCCTCCTAGTTTTATCCAATCTTACAAATTGGCAGGGTTTTCCACAGTGGCTCCTCTTGCGGCAAATGTAATTTGCATAAAACCTCAATACACACGATGATGGCCCATATAAGCCAATGCACTCTCTGGTCACAAGCACAACCGAATCCACTCCAATTGCCAGCTATACCTACACACTGACCGGGTTGCTGCTGTGCACCTTTTCCATATGAACTTTCCAATTAAAGTGCAACACTGCAACAATATATGCCGAGAAATATTCTACCAGCAGCCTATGCCAGCTGCTGCCTTCTGCTAGGTGGAAGTTGCTGTACGTATATTCTTGAAGCTTGGACATGCAGATTAGATGGGCGCTCAAAAACATTTAATAGAGCCAAATTGCGTTAACATAGTACCTTCCCATGAAGCCTGATTGAGGCAAGCGGGAGGCAACCTTACTAGACACAAAAATGGAAAATGAAAAAAAAAATACAGACCGGACCGAAAGAAGCAGATGATATGATCACATCGGTGCATGGACATGGGAAATGACTTTGCCACACATGGAAATGGAAACTCTGGTGGCACAATTGACATCGCAAATAACATATCTGCGCCTCCGTATCTAATGGTAGGCAATGGCTTAGCGAACCCTCAAATGCGGGTCATCTCATAAGCAACATAGACCAAGTAGGTATAGTTTTAGTTCTGCAATCGAAGCACCTGTATCGCTCTCTCTCTGGAGGGCAATCAAGTCGCATAAGCATAAACGAAGACAATTGCATAGGAGCAGAATCGACAACGTCGTCGTCGCTCGTCGACAATACTTAACTCAACAAGGCGAAACCATCTATCTTAAGTCCAGTGCACTCTATCAGAAAACAAGAAGCGACAAGATATGCCCCAGCAGCGACAGCGACAGTGTCAGCCCCTATATTTCCACAGACTCGTATCGGATACAAAAGTCTTAGCAAATCGGATCGCTAAGCAGCCGCAAAATGTCTAATTTATGCATTTATTCATTGATTGTCATGTTGAGGATTAGAGGAGGCCATTTAATTGACTTTTCACTTAATAAATGGATTCTCTTAAGGGGTCTAATTACAAGGCATGTGTAAATGTGGATAGAGCGACTTTATAGCGGGTTAGCGGACCGCGGACGGACACGACTTTGTGCATGGCAATAACTGGTTTTAAATGTTGGCATTTGGCAACTTGTTGACGTGCTAATAGGTGGGACACCTAAGGTATCGGAATAATTGTAATTATGTTTCCAGATACGAATGTCATTTAAGTATGTTGATTGTTGATTGAGTGTGGGAAGTTGGTAGAAAAGATTTATTGAGGGCTAAGAAGTCTAAATGGATTAAACAAACATTTGTTTTGTCACTATATTTTGGAATTCACTTGGGACACTTGCTGTCTGCAAGGGGTTGGACATTTCTGGGTTCTCTCTTTTCGTCTTTTATAATCGTTCGTATTTGTTGGATCTTTCTTATGATTTAAAATGAACACAACAAGTGAGTTTTCATCAGGATTATTCCGGGTTTATCAGCGGACCCTACTCCGACTTTTAACCGCCATATCAACGGTTTCAACCAGCTTTTATCCTCTGGCTTTCGACGGCTTTTAAAAGTTTTCTCAACAAAGCTTCCGTTAGGTCATTCATAGCTGTGAATTTAAACTGTTGTGTCCGGCTTCCACGGTCTAATGGTGTTTCAACAAGGTTTATGCCTTAGCTATTCAACGGACAGAATACTTTCAATGGAAAAATTTCTAGAATTTAACTTATTATCTGTTTATAGATTTTAAGGCTGCCTACAACAACATAGCCCTGTATAATGAACTGAGGGCACATAAAATGTTGCCCCAATTCTGAACGGCTAAGTTGAGAAGCACTTTTTCAAGAAAAATTGTACTCTAAGAAGTTTTGTTAGTTCTTCGCAGACATAACCCAATAAAATAAAATAGGTTAAGGAGGTTTGTCAACGAGTTTCTCCTGAGTTTATATCGCTTTAAAAGTCGGGACTATGCTTCCTTGAGAAGATCTGATGATTTTAGATTAGTAACAAAGCCATCAGTTTTTTTTGGTGCCATATCTTTCATACTCAAAGTGCTCTGGAGGTTTGTCATCCGAGCCGACGACGCACGGGCCTGTAATTTTATAACTTTTTGAGTGACATTTCCAGCTTTTCATTTGAATAGCCGATGGAACTGTTCTCTCATTTTTTTTCTGGCCTGCATGGTATCCATTTTGAAGCTGCTGGAAATGCTGTTTGAATACGTTGAAATTAGTGACGGGCATAGTCGAATGATTTCAATAATCGACAATAAAGTATTCGAATGATTTGAATAACCGAAAGATCATTGAAATTACGAAATCGTATGAAATCGAGTACTTTTCATTCGAGTTCTTTCCATTCGAATTCTCGTAATCGTCATTCGAATTCTCGTAGTCGTAAGTTGAGTTTTTTCGTTCAAGTTCTCGTAATTGTCATTCAATTTTCTCGTTATCGTCATTTGAGTTCTTCTTATTCGAGTTGTTTTCATTCGAATTCTCGTCATTCGATTATTTTTCATTCGAGTTCTCGTAATCGTCATTCGAGTTCTTTTCATTCGATTTCTCGTAATCGTCATTTGATTTCTTTTCATTCGAATTCTCGAAATCGTCAGTTGAGTTTTTTCGTTCAAGTTCTCGTAATTGTCATTCAATTTTCTCGTTATCGTCATTTGAGTTCTTCTTATTCGAGTTGTTTTCATTCGAATTCTCGTAATCGTCATTCGAGTTCTTTCCATTCGAATCCTTAGTCGTCATTCGAGTATTTATCATTTGAGTTCGCGTCATATGAGTTCTTTTGAAAGTTGAAGAGCGTTTAGTAGGAGTAGAAGTTTTGAGAAATAATTCGAATGATTTCGAATTCGAGTGATCTCAAATAGTTGCCTGAACGGATTATCATAATCGATTAAATCATTCAAATGCGCCCATCACTAGTTGAAATTGTTTCTTCTTTCTCTTCTTTCTTACCTAGAAGCCAACTTTTAAACGACCCATACACAGCACACTTGTGTGCACACCGGTGTTTGTATGCGGAAATGTGTGCCGCCCGTGGCCTGGTATGCGCACTGATTTTGGTGTGAGACACTACTTGTGGGTAAATTTAAAACTTTTGGATTTTTGGTGTCGTTGTTATGCCACACCGGTGTCAAAACACCGTGTCCTTTTTATGGGCCTTTTTAAGCCCTTTTGTATAACATTTATGAGTTGTGATAACCACGCGGCACCTCGAGATTTTTGTCCTGCGGAGCTCCACATGCTCTATTCATTCTACACAAAATCTTCTTTGCTATTTGTTTTTTGTTTGAGATTCTCCTTTTTCTGTTATTGTTTCCATTGCAACTTTTCCTTGCTTACATCCATTTCCCGTCTCATTTTCCAGCTTTTCAAATTCTCATTTTTTGTATGTACAGCGCGCGATTGTTTTGAAACAATTTTGAGCCAAAATGTTAATAGAATAAAATTTCAAAAGAAGCTACTAAAAGGTAATTGCGGCAATTGCCATTTTCAAATTTCAGTACAATCTAATTTCCGCATGAAGGAGGTATTGTAAGCACTAATGCCTCAATGCATCCCAGATTTAATGGAAGAAACCCCATTTTCTATTTAACTCAATATAACGGTGACTGACGAAAACAGATCAAATGTCAAAGTCCCTTAACATCGCACAAATATTTCTTAAACTTTGTTTCTGGTCCGTTAAACCTTTTTGAATGACATCCAAATCACTAGCAAAAAATCCAATCACCACCGCAAGTCAAATCATTAAGAGTGTCCTTCCATCTTTTTCCTTCATTCAAACAAAAAAAGAACATTTCTGGCCCTCTTTTCCATTTCCCAACAAAATGACATCTGACCCACAACTAACGTCGTCATCATAATTTTTGGCATAAATTGTCTCGCGCTACTGCAAAATCATGTTTTGGTTTTCTGCAAAACATAGACCGCAGTGATGGCGCTGCCAAAACCAAAAAAAACAAAAAAACCGTGATATCCTTTCAATACCCTTTCAATCTCTTGTCTTGGCTGATGCAAGGAAAAAGACACTCCAAACTCCAAATGGACGAGCCAGAGTGCTGCTGGTTAATTGCATTCACACACAGCACGAATTCAATCAAAACGGAGTCCACGAACTCCGAATTCAAACGTTATGTCAAAAATATCCCCCAAAGAGATGGAATTGCATTTTGAATTTTTTTTTGGATTTGGAACACCCAGTCGCGGCACACAAATTTCTGTTGAATAAAATTTTACAACTCAGCCACGACAAAAGTTTTCCGTTGCTTGTTGAGTTTCTGTTCGATCAAAAGCGAAGAAAATATAAAAAAGTGGGTCCATTGGGCAAAAGCATAGACAAGAGGCAATGCGGAGCATGCTGGACGTTTTTGTATCGACACGTCAAATAAAAAAAGAAAAACAAAAACTGGGAAGCTGTTATTACGGAACACAACTCGAACCAATTGATTCAATCCGAGATGGTGATGTGTTTATGATGCACTCATGCCAACGGTTTAACAGCAGTGGCATGATAGTTTGTTGCGGTGGCATAGAAAATAGAAACACGCACACAAGAACTCAAAAATTCCCTCGAGGAGGCTTTGTGGCGCGGCACGAAGTGAGGGGTGCCAGAATGTCTGCAAAATGACGAGAGTGGGATTGATCGGCATTGCAGTGATCTTGGAGGTCAATTTCGTGACTTGATGAAGCGAGGCACTCGACGATCTTGCAAAGACCAACAAACACAGCATGCAGCACTCTATGGGCCTATTATAGAGATGGAGACGCAGGAGAGAACTGAAAGAGATGGTTAATTTTAGCTCGTGTGCGGAGTTCAATGCGATTATTGGCCTTCTCTGCGCTGTGTTCATGCTGTATGGCATGCAGATTGGCCTCGTTAGAGAGTTCTTTTTTTTCTTCGGACTCTTAATCTGCAATTGAAGTTGATTCGCTGTTGGCTGAACGAAAGACGAGCCATCGCTCTGGATGATGTGAATGTGAAGAGCTCTAGAAAAATTTCAGGAAAACATTTCGAGCGCGTAAATTGCTGATGTTCTATCTGCCGTACATCATCGCCATAGCTAATTTTGCAGGTGAATCATGAATCAGCAAGCAAAAAGGAAGAAAGAACAGTGCGGTAACGTATCGCACCAAAATGCATGCAAATGACAGAAATTTGCATTCAAAGGATTGTTTTCGAAACACTTTTTTTTTGCACTTTGAATCGATTTGCATTAATTGGTGTGTGTAACCTGCTTAATTAGATTTTCAATTAGGATTAGAAGAAGGTCTGAAACAAAGGAAGTCCAAAGCCAAATTCCATGGTTGTGACCAGTGCAATGCGCAATGGAATACAGTGCAAGGCAATGAATTAAATTGAATTGAATTAGGTCCATGTTTCAAACAGCAGCAGCAGCATGGCTAATCACTATTCCAGAAACTGTGCATTATAAAATCAGAATAGTCATTCAATGAATAGCTACCACCACCGGAGGTGTTTGTATGAATAATGTCTCCCAATGTCCAATGCCACCGGACGAATTACAAAAGGGAAGCAGTGAACGAGGGACGTTGAGTAGGTACCCTGTTTATAAAAAGAGGTATGTTCGTTCGTAATATTTGAATTTTATGGATGTGTGCCTTTGAAATATGTAGGGCAGGGAGTTTATGTAAATCAGATTTTATTGTTCGGGACCTCGTAGCCTGAAAACGCGTAATAAATAGTGAAATGGAATTATTTGAATACACAGAGAGGAATCGTTCAACTCTTGAACGATAAAAAAAAAAAAATACTTTAGGTCACTGTGGCGTATACGTAATTTTTATTTCTGGTTTACTGCCTAAAATTTGCACACCTCTTCCAGGCAGGGGCGAACGCAGGTAGGGGTTTTGGGGGTTTAACCCCCCCCCCCCCCCCCCGAAATATGAGAATTTGCGAAGTTAAAAAATAGATATCCATTACTGTTCAAAAGAAAAAAAATACAGAAATGGTACAAAATAAATTTCCAACTCAAATTCTCAAACTATGTTAACGAAAAATTTTAATGAATCTGTTGAAATTGGTGGGTCCCAAATAACGGAAGCTATGACGAAAATATACAAAAATTCACCTATCTGCTTGCAAATACATTGAATCGGTCGTTTCGAATCTAACGGGCGTTGCGAGCAAAATCTACGAAAAAAAAACCTTCATCATAGCCACACCAAATCACACATACTTAAAGGAAGCCCTAAACGACGAACATGCTCGAGCTCGGCTTAAATTCGTCATAATAGGTAGATGGTTCGCTGTTGCCAAACATTTTCGATTTAGCGCAGTGAATTAGCTTCTCTTTTTGACATCCTCACACACACCTTAAAGAATCAACACGTACGAATTACGAAATGATGTTCGCCAATTTTATATTCGCCGTGTAGGGAATAATGCAAACGATCATGTTGCGTCGTTGCCCTACAAGGCTGAAACCTTCTATTTCTTAATTTTTTTAACCTGAAAATGCAGTTTTAATGGAAATTGTATTCTCTCTTGATTGGCGCAAAAAAAAAGGTTTTTTTTTTAAATGTATTTTCAGTATTCAGCCGCTTATATGTATAAACGTAAGGGCCGACTTTAGAAGACAAGTACTCTTATGTCAGCCTTTTATGATTAGTAGATTAGCAAATGATTTGTTTCTTTAACAACATAAATAGGTAGTGTAGGCAAATAATAACAAAAGCTTAGTTTCAAAAAATATCTTAACTTCCAGCACTCTTAAAATGGGTAGTTCCGAACAGAAAGCAAAACGCGAATTCCTCAAGTACCTCGAACGTATTAGTAAAAATAACAGCATAATTGGCCGATCAGAGAAGCATACGAGGTCCCTCGAGGTAGACAACAAGAAAATAGGACAGGAAACTGTCATTAGTTTAGCCGAAGAACAAAAGCTTGTTAAGTGGCTCATATACATTGCCAAGTGTGGCTTTACTCAGAAACCCACAGACCTCTTGGTGACAAACGTCCATCGTGAGGACAAACGTAGGACTGCTTTTCAAAGATAGCCTATAAGGGAAAACGTATTACTAGGCCTTCTCAAGATGTCACATTACATTATGAACTGCGGGACTCAGAAGAGGACGAGCGACCGGGACGTATGAGTATTTAGAAGAGATTGACGCAGCCGGTATTTTAGAAGACCCCTTAAGATTCTGAATGGAGATGAAACATCATTCATTCCTCTAAAACCAGGAGTAGCCAAGAGGTTGGACAAATCTTTATACTGTACAACATGGAAACGAATATGAGGCGATCACTGTATAGGTACTTTTTGTCTTCAGTGACGAAACCTTTGCTTGTGTTTCCCTATGTGTTCCCTCCTCCAAGCTGTTGCAAAAAGTGTGCCGGATAAATGGTCTTACGTCTTACCTCTTAGGCAGATCTGAAAGTAGGTGGATACAATCCGAGACGTTTTTCTAATATGTGGCCAATATTGTTTCAACGAACGGATTATGGAAAGTAATATAATAAGCTCAGGACTGCTTTAAGTCGATGGCCACAAATCCCTCGTCTCAATGGAATGCGCAGAGTATTAACGGAATCATCTTGTACACTCTTTTACCCAATACAACACATATTACACAATCCGTGGGCGCATTTAAAAGACTGGAAAATCGATTACAAAAAAAAATCACATATCACAGAACTGTGTATGCTGCCAATGAACCATTATCCAGGTGTTTAAGAGAAACAAATACTGTTTGCGACATGATTGATTTCAATGTTAGAAGATATTTATTTCAATCAAATTTATTGTTAATTTTAAATAACTATGCTGATGGTAATGTTTAAAATTAAAAATGTATATTTTTATCAAGTAATCACTAAACTAAATTTCAAACAAGTTTCGAAGACGTACATTTTTAAAGTGTTGGAAATGGTCTTGAATTATTTTGAACAATATACATATTTGACTGAAAAACAAGATTGTTTTTCATTAATTATTTGTTGTATGTTGTCTTTTATTTATTTAGAAACAAATATTTTTTTAAAAATTGTCTTGTTAATACATTTAAGATTTAACAACGGCTTATAAATTACAAATAATTAATTGACTAAAGGGAGCTGACTACTGACAACTCCCGTGGCCGACTTCTGGAATTTAAGGGGCCGACTATAAGAGAATCCAACTTCTATTTGAATTATAGTTAATAAATTTGTTTTAGGTAACAAATAGCAATATTTTTTCCTTATCTGCAAATATTAGCAAATCGGAAAAAATAAGTTTCACGTCCAACAGACCAACAATTAAATAACTAATTTTTAAAGACCACGCAAACACAAAAATTAAGTTAAAGGGCTGACTACCAGTGCCATAACCCTTTAATACCTATATATTTTTTGAAACCCCCCCCCCGAATTTTTTTTCTGCGTTCGCCCCTGCTTCCAGGTATTTACTTTAACCCAGAATAAATGGCATTTAACTTAGAAATAATATCATTTTCGATTAAATTTGGTTTCTCATAAGAAAATCCAACTTGTGGAAAATTTACTTGTGATACTTTTGTGCCAAAAAAATACGTTATTTAACTACTTTTTGTAAAGCATAGGTCCTATAAAAAAATGTGAGACACGAAGCTAGTCTTAGTAATTTTCTAAAGGGTCCGCCATCTAACGTTTTTTTCAACTAGTGCTTATTTCGTGAATGGTAACACATAGCTCATGTCTGATTTGACAGA
Organism: Sphaerophoria taeniata; assembly: GCA_943590905.1. Lineage (NCBI taxonomy): Eukaryota > Metazoa > Arthropoda > Insecta > Diptera > Syrphidae > Sphaerophoria > Sphaerophoria taeniata. The sequence continues at coordinate 44,800,511 of OX016540.1, read as the reverse complement.
TAATTAGTTTTATCCTTCCGCTGAACGAATATAGTTGTGTTTACGCTTGAACGACGCTGGGAAATATTGCGACATTACTTTGAAAATCATGGTAATGTTGCAGAATGTGTGCGAAAATTGGAAGAAGAGAAGCACCGTCACGTCAGCTCCGTATGTTAGTTATCTTGTCAAAAAAGTGAAAGAAACTGGCATCCTCATCGATAAACCAAAGCGTGAAAAGCCAAAAACAGTGCGTACACTCGAGAATATTGCTGCTGTGGCAAGAAGTGTGCGTGAAGCGCCATCAACATTAATTCACCGTCGCACAGTGGCCCGTTTTCACTTTTTACCTTGCAAAAATCATAGCTCCTAAACGAAAAAAGATATCGCTTCAATTTTTTTTTTATTTAGCAGGGAATTTCCAAAGCTATGTTTCGTGAAAATTTTAACAAAATATGTTCACAGGGTGTTTCAGAATTAAGTCCCAAAGTTGGAAGTTTTTTCAATGTCATAAAAATTGTTAAAAATGTATCCATAATGGCGAAAAATTTGTTTTTGTGAATGATTAGAGAACAATTATTAGCTTTGGGTATAGCAGGAAAAAGAAAAAAAATAACACTTGAATAGTCATAAAAGCAAAAAAAAATTTTTTTTTTTTAAGTTAAAGTTTTTAAGTTTTATAATTTTTGATATGCAACCAATCAAACCATCAATATTTACATTCAAAATCAAACAGGGTGTTTCAATTTAACTGAAAATTACCATAATTTCAATATTTAAATGAAAAAAACAACCCTCAAATTAGAAAAAAGTGTTTTAAAAGTACGAATATGGAAAAAAATAAAGCATAAACGTTAGATTTGTATCTTGTTTTATTCTTAATAATTTACTTATATTATTTCTTGAAAACTATCATCTAAATTCAATGTTGAATCTAATAGATCTAACATTTCTGGGGAGTAGTGTGCTTTCCGTTCTTTTTGATTTCGAGCATGCCTTTTGGAAGAAATAAGTGGATCTGATGAGATTGCTAGCATAGTAAACAGGTCTTCATTTTGCCGAATTCTTGAAACCTTGCATGTATTTTGATACCTGGTCTTTTGTAGTCCTTATTTTTGCATTCCTGAGCTTCTTCTGATTATTCCCCAAGTGGAAGTGACTGATACTCCATAATATTTTGACTACGAACCAAAATTTTATGAAGAGTAGGGGTGAGTTGTTTTTCTGGATAAAGTTGTCTTAATAACACTTTTGTTTCTCTTGCATACTCCACAAATTTTACTGTATTAACTTTTTCTTGACAGTTTAAGACATTAAGTATTATTTGAAGCCTTTTAATAATTTCTTCATTGACTCCAGTTATTCGGGCAGCTGCATACGGTTGTTCAAAGAATCGCCTGGACGTATTGCCATCATTGGTATTTCCAAACCCAGGCTTAGGTTTATCCCCATCAAGTCCAAGTTCTTCATGGAAACACTTTTGAATATCCTGCTTCCTCTTTTTTTCTAACTCTTTGATTCCAATAGAGCTATCCTCTCCTTCCTTAGCAATCGTATAGCTAAGTTTCAAAATGAATTCCATGCACCTAATTCTAGCATAAAAAGGAGAAATCCCATACTCGTAGTTATGTTCGTCCGTAATATCTCCTTCATCCTGTGCGTACCTAATCCTGTTAATTTCAATACCTGTCACCCTAATAAGAATAAATATTTAATTCCATATAAATAACCCTTCGATTAAAATCCTTTTTTTCGGCTACCTGTAATCTACCTGTAACCCTTATATGTATTAATTCATAATCCAAATACAGTAATCTGTCAAAAATAAATACCTGTGCACAACAAATCTTATAGCAAAAAGTAATGGCAGGAATCATCATTGTTATTTTATTATTTTTTTTAGAAATAGGTAATCCCCAAACCATAAATTTTTTTTTTAGCTATTCCACTCATTGCACTTATTTAAATACCTAAATTAAGTCATGCAAATCCAAAATAAAGGTTGCGACAAAAAGATTAATTATATTCTTTTCATATGAAAAAAAACTAAAAAAAATGAAAAATCACTGACTTGAACCAATTAAATTGCCATAACTCGGCTTTATGCAACTTTACGCAGCTGAGTTTTTGAGGACATGTTAAGGAATATGTGGGCATTCATCCCTCATTTAGTTTGGTTTGACGGGTTTTGACGTTTTTTATATGAGCCAAGTTAAAATTCAAAAATAGGTGCAAAAAGTGATTTTTTTTCATAAAAAAAAGATGCTTTTTTTTCCAAAATTTGATTAAAATAATGTCAAACTTTTCAACAAAAAAAAATGGATTTACTTGCACCGTTTTTCTAATATTCAAGTTTGAAGTGCAACAAAAAACAAAAAAAATATATTATTTTTTTTTAAATATTTTCTGACTTTGATCGGCTTCTCAAGCCAAACCGTTCATCTAATATTTTTTTGTTTTTGGATTCTTACACTTTAAACAATTCTAAACAAAATGTGATTTTTACTTTTTCAAAATAAAATCACGCGAAAAATGATTATTGCCACGTTCCTCGCCTAAACGGGCCACTGTGCGTCGTTCACAACAATTGAACATTTCGGAGACATTATTGAGACGAATTTTGCATAAAGACCTTGGTATGACGCCATACAAAGTCCAATTGGTTCAGGAGTTGAAGCCAACTGACCATCTAATGCGTTTTCGCTTCGCTAAGTGGGCCTGCGTTCGACTTAGAGAAGATGCCGATTTTGCCAAAAAATCATCTTTTCAGATGAAGCTCATTTCGATCTTGGCGGGTATGTAAACAACCAAAATTGTCGCATTTGGGGCACAGAAAACCCACACGCGTACATTGAAAAGCCGATACACCCAAAACGAGTCACTGTTTGGTGCGGATTTTGGTCCAGAGGCATAATGGGGCCATTTTTCTTCGAAAAAGAGCAAGGAGTGGCCGTAACAGTCAATGGCAATTGTTATCGGGCCAAGATGAACGAATTTTTGTTCACAAAAATTGAGGAGGAGGATATTGGCAACATTTGGTTTCAACAGGACGGCGCTAAGTGCCACACAGCCGAAGCTACACTCGATGTTTTGCGCCCTGTTTTTGAAGATCGCACTATTAGCCACAGAGCTGATGTCGTTTGGCCTCCTATGAGCTGCGATTTGACACCGTTGGACTATTATTTGTGGGGTGGCATAAAAGATAAGTTTTACGCCGACAAGCCAGAGACAATTGACGCTTTAAAGGACAATATTCGTGAAGCAATTGGTAAAATACAGCTGCACGCAATCGATATTGTGCTTAAACATTGGACCTATCGTGTAGGCTACTGCATTGCCAGCCGAGGCAGCCATTTGAATGAAATTATTTTCCATTATTAACAGGAAGAATTGTACTTTCAAATAAAAAAAAAGAAATTTGAGAAAATGTTCAGTTGTTTTTTTTTATAGCATTTTCAAAAAAAAAGTTATTTGGCGGACCCTTTAGAAACATTTGTTTTTCAAAGTCACCCTTAGTCATCCATTTACGAGATATATCTTTTCAAAAAGGTCGAAATTGTCAAAAATAGGGGTTTGGGTCAAAAGACCGCAAATAAAAACCGAGCATTATGAAATCCCGCATAGTACTTTCCAGCAGTTCCGCATTTCAAAATCCTACCTTTTTCCGAGTAGGGGTCGAAAGACCGAAAACCAAAATCTCATAAACCTAAAGACCGCAAGCCATATGACTCCAAATTACTTTCCCGTACTACTTTTTACCGATGGTCATAGTGACCAAAAAAATATTCCTACCGTTCTTCATGAGAATCTACTCTTTTCGTCACTCAAGTTATGAGAATTAAGAACATCGCAATCTGATACCTTTTTCGATTTTTCTTAAAGCTCTGAATTAGGAGACATAAAATGCTGAGAATCATAGAGAACGAAGCGTTATAATTTTTCGTTCAAATTATTCAATATACGCAATTGTTTACTTTCATTTTTGTTTCCAGTAGTTATGTGCGTTGGCTGTTACGCAGAACGCATGGGTTCGAGTCATAACCATAAATGTAGTTTGTATGTCATCTTTCACGGGTGATGCCACTTGCGAAGAACTGACAAAACTTCCAAAACTATCAATCTGTTCGGAATCGGCGTTAAAATGTAGGTCCCCACAATTCTGCACACGAAGAGATTTGTTTATGAGTGTAAGCCACATAGGCCTTGGCTCCTCAAGAGCTGTCGCACCACTCTATGTATTACATTACATGCAATTTCGTCTGGCGTTTTAATTTCCGAAGTAACGTTGAAAAGCATAAATTTAATTTTAACAGTGTACCAAAATTACAATTGATCAACAACCTCCCTTTAAGGTTATCCTACTTATAAGCGATGTTATATCAATTGTTCCCTTCGCCAAGTAATACCAACAGAACTACCTACTGGTTTCAACAGAAGTCTACAATATTCGATAGCCATTTATGTGAGATCCGAGACACAACGAAACAACCCAACACACAACTTAATCGGAAAATATTCATCAAACAAAATGTAAACCAAATGTTAACCAAATTGATATGCGAATAAATTTTAATTTGCAAAAATCTCCTCTTCTCCCGTATTCCTCTGTGCCCTATGAGTAGCTTGCAACTCCAAAGCCGCTTGCATTAAAATCGATATCAACCCTGTGTGAATGCTGTCATTAATGCTGCAACAGCAAGCTTGACTTACGACGCGTGTTCTCCAGCAGCCAATAGCTGAAGGTATACATTTTCATCTAGCTACTGGCCATTATTGTCGATATCACTGCATCTGATCTTATGTCTCCGAAATCTATTTCCAAAGATATAGACGCTGAAAAACTGCTGCTGCTGCTGCTGCTGCATGTGTGACCCTATTGTGGATACACTCCATGCAGCTTGCCAGCTCAGCAAATTGTAATTCAGCAAAACAACTTGAGACCGATTCAATGATAAATTGACAGTTTTGGGTGTACACGTGAGTCACACAGCGGCTCGCTCAATTCTGCACGGAAGCTGTGACAGCAACGGAGCTCCGGTTTCCTCATAAAACGTTTGGATTAACTGACGACGACAAGTAGAGAGGTGTTATGGCAGAGGTAGACGTCGTCGTCGTCGTCAACTGTTTTCAATCGGAAGTGGGTGCATGCTGATTTAAATCCCTGCCATCTACAAAGTGCACCGTAAGTCGAAACTAATGCGTTCAGTTTGATTTGGTTTGGCATTGCATTTTTTTTTTGTATTCTTATAAATATTGAAGTCCGATATGAGCTGGATTTTGTTGTGATTGCGCCATTCACGATATCAATTAATTTGTGTGATTTTCTAGAGGGAAAAATTATGTGTGCACTCGGACGTGAACATGGTTCCAAAACGACATCACATTTCGGTCGACGACATTTGGTCGTATATGGCACATTTGAGCACATTCAAAGTGCACGTCGTCGTCGTCGAGTAACGACCCAATTTTTATTCGATATTTAGAATCTATGTATGGTGGAGTGCACTTGGAAACAACTTTCGAACGCACGTGCATCATAGATGGCAGTGTAATCGCCTGGCACATGGAAATCAACAGAGAACAGTGTTTATTATTTTTTTTTCCTTTTCCGTATTGTACGTGCGATTAGATTTAAATTGAGACTGAACAACTCTGTGCCATGGTCCAAGGTTCAATGGAGTTTCTTTTTATTGTTTGTTTATTATTTTTGGTGCCCTCTAGGGAAGGCGAAATGTGACATTTTGTGTTCCTGAATTGCTCTGCAGCACATAATATGGCTAGAACTTATCTTTAGGCCGGCTGCAAATAACGATATTTGATACTTCTCTCTGGCGTGTCGAAGGACAAGAATAAAACAGAAACAGAAATGTGATAAATTAATGACACTTGACAGTTGCATGCACATTATTTTGATTGCAAGCTGAATTGTTGACACATTAAGTAGGTAAAGTGCAGAAATATATCAATTTCAGGCATAGACACTTCTATAACTACCATATAAGGTAGCTAGGCGGCTTAATGGCTCACTGCAAGATAAGCAAGAGCAAATTTATGAGCACAACACATCGCATTGTAATGAAGTTAAGTACTAATGAAATTAAGTACTTCTAAAAAAGTTGTATCTGTTAGCGTTACTCATAATGCCAGACCATGGAATTGAGGAACAAAATTTCTTATGGAAATTGGAAGAATACATGACGCTACTACACTGACTGCTTTATTTGATGTTCCGCCTTTCTGTTCTTAAATAAAAACAAACTCTTTAATTTCTTGCTGATTTTTATTTACAACCACTTTGCTTCTGACACAATGTTTTCCGATCAATAAAAATAACAATTTTACAACTTCTTATTAACTGCTAAACAAAAACTTAATGTCTACCTTGTCTTAACAGATTTTAAAATTTTATCGATTCCAACCTAGAGGCTATAATTTTCACAATTAATTTCGCAATTTCACCAGAACCTGTTGACAGACATGATCGAAAGGGGTCAGTATATCCGTTTCCATTTATCGGCGATTTAATCAATTTATTATGAATTTAAAATGAGATCAATCTCTCTACAAACTGAGATTACCTCTAAGTTGAATCATTAGAAGAACATCGATCAGAAGAGATGACTAATTGCAGCTATTAAGTCTCTCTGAAACATGGCAATTTTCTAGTCCCGCAGGCGGCCTACAGCAATAAAACAGTTTTTTGTTGCTATTTGACTGTTTTTTTAGTGGCCTAGTAAGAACACTATTGAGCACCCTTAGCACGAACCTCAAGACAATAACACTGCCTATAAAACACATCGTGAACAAGGTGTGATGTTAATACAAAGCAACTACTTACATCAATTCGACATCCAACAACGACGACAAAAGTGCTCCGAGTCGCAGTCTATCGATCAATTATACCTTTTTTTTAGGCGTGATAATGATCATTATCAACAGTCACCACACAAACACATAAACATCATGGATTTTAAGATCGATTTTATACCTTTGCCAGAGACTGCACATTAAAAATGGCTACTGACTCTATACAAACTATCAGTGTATCAGATTGACTTAACAAATTTACAATAAATTAGCATTCAGCCATTGTGAATGGGAGTCTGCTCAATCATGCGAATTACAATGTTTGTCCAACGAAGAGGAGCCCACTTAGTCATAGCTCGATACCTTCTCGTATGGCACCGTAAACCACCATCACCATCACTGCCAACGTTAATGTAGAAGGTATAGGTTAGCCAAGTCGGACAAAGACCTTTGGATAGCTAGTCTTGTGGAACGATCGGTGTGGTGATTCTTCGGAATCATCCAATCCTGAGTCAACTATAAAATTAATGGCCAGCGTGTTAGCGAACTTGAACTTCTTCAAGGTTAATTTTGCTAAGAAGGGTTTTAGTGGAAGTTTTAGTTTTTTTTTTTTGAGCCGCATAGAGATAAGTGAGACTTTTTGGCTAAGTAAAGTGAATGAAGAATAATGAACCTAATTTTTTTCTTAGATGTTAGACACTTCATCAGTATACTGAATAGTGAATCATGATGATGGAATCCATCATCTCCTGAAATATAATTGTCAAATGACAAAAAATTGTTACTTTAGAATTCATTTGAATTGCACACGAACCATACATCACGACTGCATGAGGATATGCAACTGCGCATCAAGCCCATTTGAACCTTAAATTGAAAAATGCCTAATGAATTCGACATTTTGAATTCTGATTAGCCTTCGTTACATTCACTTCCTTTTAATGACTGAAGAGTCGTGTTGAATACATTGTTCACTTTCCCAGATGTTTTCATAAATCAGAAAAATATTTTGATCCATAAAAACCCAAACATTGAATCAATATTTTAACTCAACATGACAAATACCTTTACACATTATTTTTCAATATTTTAGACCAGAAGTAGTTTGCTGTTTGATTTTGACAACTCTTTGGAAAGCTGTCGAATTTCGAAGAGTGGGATGAAATCTAGTAAAGGCCATTTTACTATAACTCGTGAGTTGAAACGCAAGTTGAAGTTTCTCTTTCAAAATGCAGACATTTTATGAGACTCGAAACACTGAGAATCATGGAGAATTAAACAAAATAATTCTTCTTTAAATTAATTTTATAACGGGTGTTTTTTTCGAGGTATAGAACTTTAAGTTGGCATTACTTTTCAAGACGGCGACCGATTTAACAGCTGTCAAGTGATTTATTCTCAGTTTGGTTTGGCAATTCATCATAAATATACTCACGCCTGAAAAACGCTTGCAAATTGTGCAATTTTATTTCGAAAATAATGGTTCTGTGTGGAATACGTATCGCGCACTACGTCCATTTCATCTGGCGTTTTTCTCTTTTACCTCTGAGCAGATCAGTTCAGATTACAGAGCTGTCAAAAAATTTCTGTATTTCTTTTTTAGCTCAGATATATCGGAATTAAAAATGTTCATGCTCTGAGCTGAACCTATTTGCTCTGGATTAAACAACAGAGCAGATAGCTGAGCGAAGCCAACTTCACTTGTTTTTTTCGGATTTTACAGACAAAAACAAACATAAAACTAAAAAGGTATTCCCAAGACAGTCGCGCGTCTATTGTAGGTAAACAAAAAATTGTTAAAATAATAGGCCAGTTCCACCTAACAACATCTGACTGAGATCTCAGAGATTTTTTAAGTGGAACAAAAAATCTCAGCTGAGAAGTGAGATTTTTTTCTGAGATCTCTGAGATGAAAATATTTTGGATTCGATTTCTGGTGCAGTGCATTAACGCCCATGGAATAACCGCCCGCGGGTGTTAATTCCAATAACAAAAGGAATTTACCCCCGCGGGTGTTAATTCCAATTTTAATTGGAAATAAAACCCACACGTGAAACAAATGGTGACGTGAAATAACGTCCGCATGGAGCCTTATTTCAATTTCTTATGGAAATAAGACCCTTACAAGGGTTGCGGTCTTATGTCCATTGCAACCTAGAAATAATGCCCGTGGGGCCTTATTTGTTTTTTTCTGTTTTGATTAGAAACTTGGTGCAGGAAAACTCGTCTCGAAGTCAGAAGTCCCGAAAATGGTTTTCGGAACTTCTGAGCCACTCTGGAGACTCAAAAGTACCGAAATAGTTTTAGGGATTATTAACCCACTATGGCCAGTCAGTAGTCCCAATTAAATTTTACTTTATATGGGACAAAAGTCCCAAATGAAAAAAAAGTGAAACAACGAACGTTCATGCTAAACAAATAAACAAAAAACTTAAATTCTTGTATGTATGTATTATATAAGTACGTATTGAAATAAATAGGACCACGTTTCTTTATTAGCTGTCGACAAAATTGTCAGAGCTGTTTAAGTTTCCTTTTATTTGGAAAAGTAGTGGTTCTACATTTTTGCAAGCATTTCAATGATTCATTTTCAGCATCATTTCGACTGAGGTTGAAGCCGATACAAAAAATTCAAGATCGATTTGATTTGATCGCGAGCGGAAAAAATTTTGGCCAAAAGAGAATCAATTTGGGGTGTGACAATAAAAAAATTCGCGCGAATTTTATTATTTTCACACCCCAAATTGATTCTCTTTTGGCCAAAATTTTTTCCGCTTGTGTCCATCCATCTTTCAATGTAAATGAAATAGCTTGGTTATTTTAGGTGACAGATAGATACAATAAGATGAAATTGGCTTCAAGTATAGTGTGCTTGTAGAATGCCGTATCCTCACCGAACTTTGACATCCCAAAGGTTTATTCGGTTTTTGAATTAAAAAAAAAAAATTAATTCACAAACCGAATAAGTCTTGAATGACCAAAAGTATAATCGTACGAAGTTAGAAATGTAAAATTTGTAAACTTCATTTGTGATGTTTAATTTGTTTCTACTCACGTGGCCAAGGTGTCTAGGATACCAGCGCAAGTGTTCACATCCGAGGTTGAAAAGATCTCTTCCAAAAGAAAATAACACTCGCGGGTGTTAGTGCCAATTTCAAATGGCATTAACACCCGCGGGCGTTAGTTCTTTTTTATGTGGGCCTTATTGCTAATTCAAAAAGGATTTAACACCCGCGGGGGTAAATTCCTTTTGTTTTTGGAATTAACACCCGCGGGCGTTAATTCCATGGGCGTTAATGCACTGCACCTCGATTTCTCACTTTGACGTGACTGACATACGTACAACAATTTGTAAGGTAACCATTTTATCTCAATGAGAACTGAGAATTATGCTCCACCAAATGATTTTGCCTCAGACAAAGTGGCATTGAGATCTCAGTGAGATGTTGTTAGGTGGAACTGGCCTAATAATAAGTAAAAAATTACATTTCACTGCTCAGGTTTGTTTCTTTATTAAATCGGAGGACATTGAATATGATCTGCTCAAAGCTCCGTTTTGACACATCCGTGATCTGATGTAATCTGCGCGGAGGTAAAAAAGAAAAACGCCAATCGTCGACAAAATCGTCCATCAGAGAAGTTAATTCGATTAACCATGGAACGTTTTCGCACCATGTTTACTCTATTAAAATAACTAGCATCCCCAGAGACGCCGCGCGCCGTACGGTGCGTACAGAAGAAGCTATTGCTACTGTTACAACGTTACAGCCGATGGTGATTGGTATATAATTGAACAATGATAATGTCCAGGAGCTGTGGTTCCAACAAGACGGCGCAACATGCCACACAGCTCGTGCCACAATCGATTTATTGAAAGACACGTTTGGTGACCGCCTAATTTCACGTCTTGGACCTGTGAATTGGCCTCCAAGATCTTGTGATTTAACACGGCTAGACTATTTTCTGTGGGGTTATGTAAAGTCATTTATCTATGTGGATAAGCCGCAAACGCTTGACCATTTGGAAGACAACATTCGCCGTGTTATTGCCGATATTAGGCTACAAATGTTGGAAAAAGTCATCGAAAATTGGACGTCCAGATTAGACTACATCCGAGCCAGCCGTGGCAGTCATACCCCAGAAATCATATTTAAAATGTAATGTCACAAGATTATCTTTCGAATAAATAAAAAATCATGTCAATCCAATATTCCATCGTTGTTTTATTGCAATTTTTTAAAGTTCTATACCTCTAAAAAAAACACCCTTTATAAATATTGCAGTTTTGATAAATCAGTCAGTTCCAGTTCCAGGTTGTTCATGAGGGTGGGACACGTTGTCAGTCGTTTGCTATTTTTTTGGTTTTGATAAAATGTAAAGTTATATGTTATAAAATGGTCTCGAATTTTGTATTAAAAAAAAAAAACTCAATCAAGTGTCGTCCTTGCAGCATGAACAATATTTTGAACTGACTGATTTTTGATTGTAATTGGTTTTATGGATTTATTTGAACGAAGAATCATTTTGCTTCGTTCTCCATGATTCTCACCATTTAATGTCTCCTAAAATTCTACTTACTAGTAATAGATATCTATTTCCTTAATTCTCATAACTGTGAGTTAACTTTGAGGATTGTCATACAAAAATGTAAGATATTGCATTCGCCAAAAGCACTGTAGGAGTTTGCGTTCAAATTGCTTGCGATCTTTTGGCTTGCGATCATTTTGGTTTTTAAGCCTTTTAACCCCAACCCAAATGAAAAATTTAGTTTTGTCAAGCACTAACAAGCAATTATATTGGCTAAGAAATGGAAGTTTTAATTCATTTGATAAACGCATTTTCTACTCTGCCAATTCAATACCCAAAACTGTTATCCAATTTACATCATGTGAAACACACATGACACGTCCTCACAACTTGACCAAAACCAATGCATGTTCTCATAATTTAATCTTAATTAAAATTCCTATCTACCTATTCGCATATCTGTAATTTGAAATTTCAATATTCTCTCTGACATGAACACATTTGTTACAAAATTTATGAACTGTGCGAGAACGTGTCTTCATTGCATCGTCCTTGTCACAACATGCGAACACATTGTATCCAATCTCGGAAGGCTACATTTGCTCTACACTGGTCATCAAATGCGTCACCTTAATCGCATCTCCCGCGCTGTTGGTCTTGCTCGTCCACATGTTGGTAGTCGAACCCAATAGCATCGGTTTGAAGTTGAAGCTATTATCGAAAGCATTTCTATTTTAACCAAAAACGACTGCTAATACCTTTTCCCAAGTCTCCCCCCTTGCAGAGTATATGAATAGGATTCAGCGAAATTCTTTTCTACTTTCGATGTTGATGCTTTTGGTTTAATGTGCTAAAACGGCTTTCTACTACACGATGCGATGCGAAACATTGAATTGTTATTACGTCGACGAGGACGACTATGTATTTAACCCATTCCCGGCTTTTCCAACCAAATGGATGTGCATTAAACATGTTGGTTAAATATTCGTCCAATTTTGCATCTCCCTCTTTCGAACGTGCTTTTTTTTATCATACGCGAATGCTTTTGCCTTAACGCTTCGCATTTGTATAATTATTTAGATATGGCGAAACATGAAACGACTACGGCAGGCAACGACGATTATGACGATGCCAATACCCAACATCAACAGAATGGCGATTTCGTTGCGTTTTCGACAACGAGTACAAACGACAACGGCGACATACAGTCTGGCGATACGTGACACATATATTTCACTGAGCTGCCTCTTTCCTTTGCTCTCTATTCCGCTTCTTTCTGCCCTTCATCAGCATCTTTCTGGATCACACAGTACTTGGTTACGCTTGGCTGATGGCAACCGGTGACTCTTCGCCAATCGCGCTGAGTAAGGGCATAGCATTTATAGCATCGCATCGCATCCTCGTCCGTGTCGTCGTCGTAGTTGTTGTTGTTAGTGTGAGGTTTTATATATGTGGAGCTGCTGGGGGCCTTTACAGCTTTGTGGCGGCAGCTACAGCTGCCCTCGCGGAATTCGATTGAGGTTTCGAGACTACATCACTTGAGTGGGTTTCAAAAACCAGAGAGCTCCAATAAATGGTGGAGGAGATTTGTGGTATAACCGCTGCCGTATTGGGCGCGCGAAACACTTATCTTGCCCGCTTTCAACAAGCACCATTTTGCACTTACGTCGAAAAAGGGATTTCTAGCGCTCGTTGTACAACGACGTTATCATCATATCGTTCTAGAAAAATATTGTTGGATTTGAGGGCCGCTCAGCTGCATGCTGCAACGAACGACGAAGTTCATATTGGAAAAATGTCTGAAGCGTTTTGTTGATAAAAAGAAAAACGTTTTTAACGCGATGGTTTCTTGGTTCATATTCATTTTTCGCTTATGCTCTACTTTCCTCTCACTCTTTTGAGTAAGTTCAAAAGTGGAGGAGTTAAATGGGCAGTTTTTTATGGTGTAAACCGCGATTATTATGGAATCGGGGGCATAATGTCAGTTTGGTTTATGGTGAATCTGGTCGACTGGAAGATGTGCAGCGAAATCAAGTGCACGACAGTTGACTGTTGTTGTGGTTTCATTCCTCTGTGCATGGTACGTGAGACAGTTTTTTTTTTTGTTAAGAGAAAGATGGGGCAAAAATATGCGATATGCAAAACTGGATATTATGCAACCGCGAAGGCGATTATAGACTACGTGCCTTGAAGGTAGAAGTTAAAGGAAATGAATTTTATATTCTGGTTTTGGAAAGAGATGTTCCTTATTTAGAAGGGATGAACTTTTTTAACGTGGACGCGAGAAGGAAGAAGGTTTTCCTGAAAATTACCCCATCAAATTCGACTTTTGGAGAGGATTTTTCTTGAAGGTTTATGTAAATGTTAAATGTACTAACCAAACCGAATTTGCTTTTCTAATTTTATTTTTACTAACTTTCCTCGCCTTATCTTCATAGAGCATCAGTGAAATAGTTTATGTTTTATGGACTCTCGATTTAATTTACGAGTGTCTTAAAGACGTGAATCTCAAATGTTTGTACCAGACATCAAAACTTTCAGTGTCTCTATTATTAATCGTACAACTTTCAAAGTAAACAACGACACAGACATTTACAGCTTAAAGTCCATTCAATGACTTCAGAAAAGATTCTTTTAAAACAACTTTCCGACCACACTCTTAAGCTTCTTTAATCTCATCATAAGAAGAGCATTGTCTCCTTAATTTCCCTTAATCTGTTTTCATAAAGTGTGAAACAAAACACAACACAGAATTTCTACCCAAATGACTTTTGCATTTTGTCCAAAGAGTCGCTTCAATCGTTTGTTCGTCTTCATAGCTACCTACACAAAAGATTCTTCCATCAAATAACAACACCCACCCTCACCACACCACCATTATGTTAGAGAGGTGTAGGATGAAACATAGAAAGTGCAAATTCCCAGACAGACGAGGAAGATGGATACTTTTCCAAAAGACCGAAACAATTTGTTTGTTGTTTGCATGTAATCAAGTGTGACTGCTGGACGACACTTCGAGTCTGCTCAATTTCCAGAGACAGGACGACAAGCACCACCATAATACATTAATATGTCTTCCTTGGCTAAGCAATTAATCACATTCCGGCCGAAAAAAAATTGTGACGTGTATTTGGTATGAGAAAACAAAATCTCAATTTTCTAAGAAAGCCATTCTTTGGACTCATTGAATTCTTTCACTTAGTCCTGAATTATGGCAGTTTTCCTCATATCTTCAACCATTCCAAAGTAAATGAAAAAAAAAGACGACCGCCACGACAGGAGTCTGGATACTTCTTGGCTGGGCTTAACTCAAACCACACCACAGGAGCCCGAGTCCAGGAAACATTTGTTATTTTTATTGCGTATAACGGTATCTTAAGGCGATTTCATCGCCATTGTGCTATTATGCGGTCGATGGAGCCTTTTATATTATTATAATGTATACTTGTGTGTGTGTGTTTGTTTGTGTGCTATTCGGTTTACATGGGATAATAATTTCAAATATTTCTTGGTGAGTTAGCCAAATAAATTTCATTTCCGACCCGGAATTCGATTCAGATTTATATTGGCTATAGACGTTCGTCCTTTTCTTTTTTCTGCTTAGAACTTTATAAGAAAATATTGAGAGGAAAAAGGCTTTTGCCCTCCTGCTGAAGGTCGAAACGTAGAGAATGGTTATTAAGTGTTCGATTTTATGTGAGTCTGAGCTACTTTTGTCGACTTCTTTCTGGTCTATTGCGTTCGATATTATTGCAGGACAATATAAAAATTTGATGTATGACTCACGTGTGGTCTGAGTATCTGAGTGTAGGTAGTTTGGGTCGAGGCTTTTATGGAGTTTATTTTTAACGATTTTTTAATGGAATTCCAATAAAGATGTTATGAGGAGGATGTTTATCATTTCGCAGAAGAGGATTATGGACGAACAAATAAAATGTTGTTTGGGTAAATTCAACTTTGTTTGTGTATCTTAAGGTCGACTAATACTCATCTAAATTGTCCTTAATAGTGATTGAAACACAGCTTTGATCAAAAGATAAACTAAAGTGAGTTTAACAAAATCCTCCCGTCCAAGCTTAGAATATTAATTAGGCTTACTAACAAGCCTTCAACCATCGACCCTCTTATGGTACTGACTTTTGATCTAATCCCCCAAGCCTCAACTCAAATTAAATCTTAATCATCAACAAATATGGTAAAAATTACTTTGACATTTCCTCCATTACTATATTTGTGGCTAATACATTGCCTGCTGCCTCTGGGAATTTACATACAAAATCAAGGACTTACATCTAATTACAGAGCAGATCAAGACGACGACCACCATAACGAATTCGAAACTGAAACCAATATCGACAGCAAACCGTTTTGTTGTAACAAATTACTGCGCCATGGAAACACAAATAAACCACCTGCAAGTCGCCATCGTCATGGCAATAGCACGACCATGCCATGCAATTGATCAATCACACAACACAAAAAAATTCCAATCCCAGTCGAGAGACAGACTGAACCAAGAGATAGAGATAATCCCCCCAGTCTGTGCGTCGCATTCAGTTGCCACCCCACTTCTGCAGCGCCGAAAATGACGTGACACCTATATAGTGGAGCCACAGCCAAGTGAAGCAATTGTTGTCGGCGATTACTCAGACCACCAGTCGCTGGGCTGTCTGACTAACTCTCAATCAAATAAGATCAATCGGGTAATTGATATTCGTGTTCGTTCATTATGATCTTGTCCCTGTGCAAATGTTTAAAGTCCGGGCTATGGGACTTTAACACGAGATCAACCACCGAGCCGCAAATTGCTTTGTTGTTTTTTTTTTGTTAAGAAATTTGAGTTGTGCAATTATCGACAATTATTGATCTTAGGGCAATATTGCCCGCCGCGTCGTCTCATCATAAGCCCGAGATTGGCCATTTATCTGAACAATAATCGAAACAAATCGGTAATCAGCTTAAGTTGGACAATTGATGGCAAACGACCGACCGCAACGGACAAATCGTCTGTGGATTGATTGAAATAGGGAGTGGAGAGCAGCTCTTCAACCAAAACAAAAAACAAAATTGAATTGAAAAGCTATACAAACTTCGGAGGCCACTAAATCAGCGTGTCGTCGTTCGACGTCGTCGCGGTGAACGGCAGAAACTCTACTTCCATTGATTTCAAAAGTCAAGGTGGTCACGACTTGATCAAACCACCCGTGATGACTTTTCTAAATCAACGAAGACGCGGCCGACACACCATCTTTCAGTCGTCGATTCGATTCAATTTTCAATGCGATTCGACACAATGTTTTCGACCTTGAAATCTCGATTGGATTCTGAATCTAATTCTGACACTTGAGAGGTGTCATTACCATATTTTTCTCTTCAATTTCAATACCATAACAATTTTATTAATAGAGGTATTGTTTTGAGAGCGGCTTACAATCCATCATTTGAATGGATTCAAAAAATCAATTTAATTGAATATAGCCTTGCATTCGAGATCAGGGTTGGGCGCTCTTAATGTAGAATAAAGCTTTTTAGACTGAATAACTAACCTTGACATTTAGATGTACATGAGTGGCTTCTTGAACGCGCGCAAAATGGCCTTTTCCGAGAACACGTCCTGTCATCATGTAGTTGCCAACTTTGACAAGTTTCTTATTGCCTGGAAAAGATTCGATTGATGTTATTTTTGACGGTCAAATGCATATTTGCATTCTTACAACAGTCATGATCTTGATTTTTCATATAACAGCTTGAAAATACCGAAACGAAAAAAAAATGTAGTAAAATGTAAGCAAATAAAAGAGACAGTGAAAAATTAAATTTGAAATTAGAAACGAATTAGATTCTATCAAGAATGACAAAATCTGCAAAGCTGGATTTTTTTAAGTGAGTCGTTTTTCCGTCGGGCAGTTTTAATTTACATTTAAACCCGGACTTGACTGCAATCAGAAGAAATAAGAATTTAGCAGATTTGCTGTAAATATAGTTAACGTTAGTACATTTGTCGCGAAAAACTTAGACAAAAATAAAATGATTTCGAATGATTTTCTTTGCAATCAAAACTGTTTTCTATCATAAAACCCCAATTTTTTACCTTTCACTTTTCATGCTCTAGTCGCGGTAAGTTCAATTCAATCGTTTCCGAAAACATCCCCAGAAAATAAATAAACATCGCAAATCATAAGGATGTAAAATCGAAAAAATAGAAAAAGCTTTCCGCCTGAGCGTTCGGTTACTTGATTATAACTTCTTCTGTGGTTATTAATTCGGTCAGATGACGAAACAATTTCGACATAGCTTTAAGCATAAAAAAAACCTGTTTTGTAGTCTTTGATTCGAAATGAATGTATATTCTTATTATGAAGAAGCATTTCATGATAATGAGAGGTGAATAGACCACCTTTCAAAAGTTGTGCTGTAAAGAATCCGGCGCTGAAAGTATAGTCGGTCGGAAGCAGTGAAGGAATAGTGCTTGGTTTTCTAAAGAAACTTGGGTAAGGACTTCAAAGCTCGTATCGCAGCTACCCAAGCAGCAGAAAGAATCGGGATTGAGTCTGCGCACCGCAAGAAAATGAGGGAAGTTCACCGTAGTCTGCGAAGTGGTAAGCGTAACTTCATCAACGGATCGCATCGGCCACAGAAACAGAAGAAGCCGCTAATAGATGTCATAGTACGACCGTCTACAGAATTGCCAAAGAGCTCACTTGTACCCAAGGCTCTTAATAGCACCTTGCAAAAGACAAACGGATGACAATCAGATCAAAAGTAGGACGGAAAACTTTTCTAAGGTTTAAAATAGCGTTTTCGCCAGTGAAGTAAACCCTAGCCAAATGAGCTGGTCGAAGTAAAAATCTCCTGAATACCAAAATTATCCCCCAGTTAAAAAGAAATCATTGCCGCCATCAAAGCACTGAATAAAGTGGTAGGACTTGACGGTATCCCCAACAAAATCGAGCGAGATACTGCAACCACTTATTAAGAGAGCTTGGGAATCAGGAAGCTTTCCTGAAGAGAGGAAAAAAAATGTTGGTGAAGCTCCCAAAGAAGGAGATTTGACGTAGTGCGAAAACTGGAGAGGTAAATATGTTGGGCCTGCAGAAGCCAAGATTATAGCAAAAATAGCGGTGGACCTCAAAAGACACCTCGAAGATACCCTCAACGCCGAACAAGCAGGATTCTGCACTATGGATCTTCCTGTCAGAGGATTTTTAGATCTGAACTGGGGTTAGGGAAGGCTGTATTCTATAACAAATGCTGCTTCTATCGGTATTAAAACACGCAGAGAAATTCAACGGACTCTGAAGTCTTACCCCAAACATCTGGATTAAGCGGACGACGACGTATGCCTACTCTCTCAAAGGGACATGGTTTTCCATCAAATGCCAACAAGGGTGGAGGGAGAAGCAGAAGTCGTGGGGATTAAGATCAACTTTCCTTAAACTAGTAGAATCAGCCTTGGAACTTCCTCAACAACCCTAGTAAATCTTTCTGCGCAACCGGTAGAGGAATTAACAGATTTCCAATATCCTGGGAGTATTGTGTAAACGGGTTGCGGAACTGAACTGTACGTGAACATCCGAATCAGAAACGCAAAGGATGCGTTCGAAATGCGGTCCAAAATAGGAGAAACAACTCCTTTAGCTTAAACACCAAGCTAAGCCCGTACCGCTTCAATATTGAATCCATTTTGCTTTACGGGTGCAGCACTTGGACAGTCACAGTTCACAGATAAAGTCACAAGAAAGCATCCAACGTTCGTTAATAGAGATGTCTCAGAAACATCTTGAAGATTTTCTGGCAAAACCGTATCTCAAATGCTGAACTTCATGCGAGAACAGACCAGGAACACATAGACTCAATTATACGAAGGCGAAAGTGCCAGTGGACTGGCCACTTTGAAAAGGCGATAGATGTAACCTTCCAAGCTAGTCAAGCTATTCATTAGAACCCGCTCACACAAGAAAGCAGATAAGTGGGCCGGCCAGGAAGAACCTGGCAACGAACAGAAAGCAGAACGACTTGGGAAGAGTTGGAGAGAGCTGAAATACAACCACAGAAATCGTACAGGATGGCGCTTGGGAGTATTAGTAGAGTTCATATGTCACGCAAGAAAACACCAAAGACGTAATAGGTCCGAGGATCTTAGAAAATATGTATAACTTAATAAGGGTGATACATTTTTTTGTTAGTAATTTGCCACTGCACAGGTCCTTACTAGCCCTTTTCCCCTTCGCTTACACAAGCTAGGTGTCCAGCTCATCTAAATCTACTAAGCTTATTTTTTTGGCGTTTCATCCGCTTCGAGAATCGTCCTTCCTCACAGACGGGGCCAATTACTCTCTATAAGACTTCAGAGTGTCTTGGTCTAAACACCTTAAGTCTCGGATCCGTAAGTGAATACTGGTAAGACTACCGTCTTATAAGAAGAAGAAAGAACCTTGAAAGACTAAAGTAGATAGGTACTGTTGGCTCTGAGCAGCCGCCCGCGGATTTCTTCTTCCATTCTGTCATCGGCTACTACAACTGTCCCAAGGTAATTGAAAGATCAAACTTCTTAGAATTCGTGCTACACGTACCTTAATATTTGTTCTTCTTCTGTCAAATTTGTCTGAGTTTCCAGGCTTTTAGCCGCCTGATTGATCTCTAATAATGAGGTTATGGACAGCTTGTTGATTCCTTCCGAAAATTGGTACATCAATTAAAATAAATTCAATGGAAAATCACTCAAAAAAAGTAAATCAATTCGAAATAAATTAAGTTGTTATTATAACACAATGGTTCACTATGGCGTATACGTAACGTAGTTTTGTAGTTTTGCTTTTGTTTGTATGTTAAAAGTCTTTGTTTCCGCCGAAATCATAAAAAAGTATTTAGAATAACTTAAACATTTTCTGCTTTGTATCAATTATGATTTGCATCCATAATTTCCATGGAATTCCCACAGGTAAGGCCCACCCATATTGTGAGGCTAATTTCGTATTAAAAAACTATTTCATCAATTTAAGCAATTTTCACACATAATCAAAAGAACACGTTAAATCAGTCTAACGATGAAAGCAGTCTTTCCGCCTTAAGCACTTTGAATTATTAAACCACTTAACCATTTCCGAAAATCGATAACGAAAAGATACTCGCAATCAAAATCATCCATCCCGGTCCTCTTATTTCTCGTTTACTTCTTAATCATGCAAATCAGATTACCGAAACGGATTCCAAAATTAACGATCGAATTTGCATTTATTTGTATCCAAAAACCACAAGGGACTGAACACATTTCCGACAGTACAACTCTCATGCAGCAATAC
Organism: Sphaerophoria taeniata; assembly: GCA_943590905.1. NCBI lineage: Eukaryota > Metazoa > Arthropoda > Insecta > Diptera > Syrphidae > Sphaerophoria > Sphaerophoria taeniata. The sequence goes on along the minus strand of OX016540.1, from coordinate 44,779,896 downwards.
CATTTGTTTCATACTACCGCCCATCAAACAAATCCCCACTAACGAATGAACACCTCTCAAAATATCCAACTATAAGTAATCTATGCCCTCTTGTGCACCAAACCTACCGAAACCCATAATTCACTTAATTCCAAGTGATAACTCATGTTAGAAGATTAAAATCCTTTCTACCCTGCATATCGTTCAACACCATCAACATCATCTTCAAGCAGAGCGTAGCCGCAAAACCATCAAAACAACAGTGACGACACAACGACTATTTCGATCAATGCGAGAATTCTAGAAAAACTATTGACGACAAAGATAGCGGCAGACAACGACGACTATGAACGGAGTACGATTGAATGAATTCCGCTGTGCCATATCGCCTCAAACCACAACGAACCCTTGCATCATCATCATCATTCCTTGTTCTCTCATCAAAGGAGCCAATCTATCGTCCTTGTAGCTGAAGCAGACAAAATATTGAAAGCCCTTCACTATTCACAGTAATGATTGTAATATCTACTTTTTGAGTTCGAGGACTTCTCAAGTAGCACCTGCACGAGAATTGAAGAGGAACCTGCTTCTCCTGCTGGTATGGGAGCTTTTGTGGTTGTAGTCGTTTGGTGTCTCGAGGAAATGGAGCTCTATATTCCTCACATCCGTTCCATGTCCTTGCACACGACAAAACAACATGGCAGAATAAACAACACACAAAGATAGGGCACCTCTGGAGTTTGAGGACCAACCGTGTGAATTGTGTTTTTGCTCGACGTCGTTCCTTCGTTTTCGTAGTCATCGGGCTGCATAGCGGGTGTGTGGGTGGGAAGTAGTCTTTTATGTATTCGGCAAAGGATCCCAGTTCCACCGATTGTCCCAGGAAAAGCCATGAAAATGAAAATAATAAAAAACCCAAAAAATAAAAGGAAAAAAGAACACATATTGTCGGCCAGACAGGCATTGACCTGGCGTGTGATTACGACAAAATAAGAAAATTGTCGGTGTCCTTGGATCCGACTGTAGGAGTTGGGGCGCGCAAGTCGTCGTCCTCGTCGTCATAGTCGGTCGGGTCGTTGTTTTCGTCGTTGTGGGGAAGTTAAGAAAACAACAAAAATGCTTAAACAAAAGTTTCAAAAAATTCTCCCACGGGTTTGAGTTCGAATTCGGATTCGAGGGGTTTTTCCAAACGCGCACGACTTTAAGGGAACAACGTCCCAGCATGATAATGATGATGAAATTGTCTTTCGGGGAAGAAACATCGAGACTCTTGAAGCTTTTGGCAAAATTTATTGAGGTAGACTTAAGTGTGTGTATACCAAAGTAGCTGGTGTATTATGGAATATTATGCGGAGTATGATTTCTGCTTGAGGGCTGATGCTGTACGATAGAATGTGCGTGCAAGATTTTGGGTGCCTTGGACTTGACTTGACATTTAGAAAATTTCTTGTTCGAGGTCGTTGTATTCATCAGAAAGTTATTGACTGTAAAAGAGGATGAACCATGATAAATGAAGTTCTCTTAAATTGAAGAAGGACATTCACCTACACGAAGATTGGAAATATTTTGGTTCAATGCTCTTTAAGAGGATAGCATGTCAGGTCAAAGGTAAATGACTTTACAATGGTGAATTATGTCGGGCTATAGTCTAAGTCAGAGAGAATTTTTACAGATCTTTCTAATTTCCAACGAACTCTTTCGAATCATGGAACTTCATTCATTTAGATATTTAGGGTGGCAATTTAAAACCCATTTGAGCAAATTTACTGCTTTAATACCTTCGTAAATAAGCTTAAAAGGTCAGTGAAATCGTTTCAAAAACGCACCGTATACACCAACCAACTCCATAGCTTTATTCTTCGGGTAGGTCAGTCACATTCGCGTCTCTACAGCAGTGCTCGACACCAACAAGATTTATGGTGTACAATTTTATTTCGCATGCTTAGGTAAAGGTGACACGCAACCAAAGGCAAAAGCTCCTGCGGATAAAAATCGATTGTAACATAGGACACGTGCTAGAGTCCCACCACTATGTAGGAACTGGAAAAAAGTGTATGTTGGCCCACCATGTCTCCAGACTATTGGCGGCAATTAAATGTAATTCCGAGTCCTGTCCCCACATTGGAGGAAGTGCACAGTGGAAGTGTTTCATTTTTGTGGCCGCTCTGGCGCACCGATAATTGCTATTTTAATTAAAAGGTGAAATAAATCGTCATCGTCCTCGACGTCGCTGATTTGCCGACAACGGCATACACCGAAGCGACAAACATAAATATAACGTAGACGACGACCGATACGCCCGTATAGCCTTTTGTCGGCATTGAGTTCAGTAAGACGTATATCTTTACTCGTTCTCGAACATTGGTAGAGTTAAGGGAATTCTACCCAGGCTATTATAAGATTCATTCGGAATTCATCTACTTAGCAAAAGAAGCCGCCATCCTCATCGGCCTCTGGGAGTTGTATACAAGCAAATGTAGACAGAGATATATGCGACAATTATCGCAATGCAACCTGTCGCTTTCCTGTGGTTTTTGGTTTTGGTTTCCTTCCTTTATTATTTTTTGTTTGTGTTTAAGAAAACGGAGATCGTCTAGTGAGCACCTGAGCAGCTAGATACGCAGGCAGTCTGCACGCATTCGATTGACAATCGAAGGAGATTGCAATGACAACGTGCATTTTTATAGTTAAGAGCTCTTTTCTGTTGGAAATGTCAAGGGTTTCAATAAGATGTCAGACTTGTTGCAAAACATTAAAGCAATGACGAGGATAATTCAATGCCATTGACAAGTGTAAATCACTGTCAAATAATTAATTGTGGCCTAACTGAGCGCATCTTAGAAAAAAAAAACATATTCCCTTTTTGGCAAATGTCAATTTAACGCTTATTATAGATTTGAGGAAGCTTTTAAAAACAGGCATTCCTGTCAATCAGCTTTAAACAACATATTTGGTAGTTGTAACATTAGTGCGTACGTTTCATACATCACGCGCATTGACCACTAATTAGTCAGCTTAATGATAAATTAATTCGTCTCAACTTCATTCGGGAATGCTGTCATATTAACTGTATATATACTGAAAGTATGCATTGTGTCGAGACTTTTTACTTTTTTTAAGTTTACGGCCAGTTTCTTGGCAAAGTTAACGAGTTTTAGGCTTAGAAATCAGTTTAAGGAAAATTAAGAACTCGCAACACGCAAAGAAGCCGAGGTCTTAAAGTAACTTCGACAACCGGTTGACCGATTTTCTTAATTTTTATCTTAAACTAAAGAGGAATAAGGGTAGAAGGTGTAAGACAAACAAAATCAGTGACGTTTATTCGAAGGTACGCAGGTGTTCACCGCACACCCTGCCAAAATCGTCATTTATTTGATTTTTTAAATCTTGGTGTTCTCCTTCATCAAGCGCACCACGGCAATTCATACCATTCATTCATTCTCAATATATTTCTCCCTCCCTCCAATAGCAAGAGTAGATTGACAGTCTGCTTGTAAAATTGTTCACGACTAAACGTGTCAGTTGATATAGGGTTGCCATTTGAGAACATATAAAAACATATAAAAACAAATTCTTAGCAGCGACAAACAAATATTTTTTTCTTTTGAAAAATTGATGAGGAAAACTTTTTCATCCAGTGGTTTTCAATTTTTAATATCTTACACTATCGTGAATCAAACTTGCAACGAAAAACAAAGAGCGAATGTGTGTGAAAAAAAGTGTGAATCTTCGAAAAAGAGAACATATGGCATCCCTTACTTGACATCAAAGATTTTTATTGTCAAACAAAAACCTGAAATTTAGGTGTGAACAGATTTCGAGTTTTTGAAAACTGACAGCTGAAAACGGCGTTTTGCGTCTGGTGTGAAAAGGCTATAATACTCTAGGGCAGAGACAAAAGGAGATCGGAAACTGACTTACGTTTCACTCCCTAGATCCCGCAATTTTCATTTTCTTTCATTTTATTTTCTTCCTTGTACATGAAAAATACAAAAACAAAGAGATGAGGTGGGATTTTTATATTTTTACAGTTCTCTTTTGCTTGTTTTCGCAATTTCAAATTTAGCGTAGATTGCTAGATTGAATTTTCAAATTGGCAAACACGTTTTTCTTAAACTCACCACGAAAATACTAGAATCCATGATTGGGGATGAGTTCCGAAACTTTTGGCCGAAAACCTACTCGTGCCTTACATTGGCCCTGTTCCCATGTGAAGAACGATTGTGTTAGATTTTTTGTAGATTTTGCTTACTCCTTAATTTTTTTTTAGTTTCTTTAAGATGACGCAGAAACAGAAAAAAAAAGAAAAGAAGAAAAGAAAAATGAATTAAAGCCGTTGATATAAACAGTTTACTTGTGTTCGACAAAAAAATATTTTGGATATGCGGGCCGAAGAGAAGAACACAAGGAAAAGCCTCAAATTTCTACACTCAATATTTTTAATTTTTTCCTTCCCCTTACGTTTTCTACAAGCAACCCCGTTTGCCATCACTAATCAAAAAAAAAAATTCGATTTCCTTCACGTGTGAATAAGGGTATAACGTATAAGGCCATTAAGATTTGTTTGAAGCAAAAACACACACAAATAGTTAAACTAACTCTTTAAATTTTATATCAGGTAGAGGTCAAATAACACGTTTATACATTTTTAAGTCTTACTGCCGATTTCATAGAACATGGATTAAGTATAAATTGAAACCTGATTTGCTTGCATTTCGTTACTGATAAAGCCAGGTATTTATATAAAAAAATAAGATTTCAAACAAAAGCTTTTCACATGTTCAGCATTCTTAATTAGACTGAACATTTGTTTTTATTTTCTTTTTTTATTCATTTTTGATGTCGGAAATCCTACTGCTTGATACATTTGATGCCATTTCCTACTTTTATGCAATTTTACTTGTTTGCTATCTTTTTGAACATATCCCTCTTCTGTTCACTTTTACTCACCTTTCGTACGTTAAAACTACAAATTTTCAAATTTTCCGGGTAATTTACTCACCATGTGGGGTGTCACACTTTGCTGAGATTGTATTGGTAAAAACACGCATACTCTTGCAGTAAATGTTGACCGCAGCTTGTAGGCATTGTCATTTTGACAGCTCAGTTTCCCATCTCCCTTTTAAACTAATCTGTGCTCTAGGGTGTTCTCCTCATGTCAACGCACCGACCGACCACCAAAGCTAAGGTAAAGCAAATACACGTCCACACAAAAAACGCAATGAAGAGACAAAATGTGTAGATAGTTTCTATATGGCTTGAAGTGAACAGAAAAACAGAAAAGGAAATAAATTGGTTTGGTCACAGATTAGTTTAAAAGGGAGATGTGAAACTGAGCTGTCAAAATGACAATGCCTACAAGCTGCGGTCAACATTTACTGCAAGAGTATGCGTGTTTTTACCAATACAATCTCAGCAAAGTGTGACACCCCACATGGGGAGTAAATTACCCGGAAAATTTGAAAATTTGTAGTTTTAACGTACGAAAGGTGAGTAAAAGTGAACAGAAGAGGGATATGTTCAAAAAGATAGCAAACAAGTAAAATTGCATAAAAGTAGGAAATGGCATCAAATGTATCAAGCAGTAGGATTTCCGACATCAAAAATGAATAAAAAAAGAAAATAAAAACAAATGTTCAGTCTAATTAAGAATGCTGAACATGTGAAAAGCTTTTGTTTGAAATCTTATTTTTTTATATAAATACCTGGCTTTATCAGTAACGAAATGCAAGCAAATCAGGTTTCAATTTATACTTAATCCATGTTCTATGAAATCGGCAGTAAGACTTAAAAATGTATAAACGTGTTATTTGACCTCTACCTGATATAAAATTTAAAGAGTTAGTTTAACTATTTGTGTGTGTTTTTGCTTCAAACAAATCTTAATGGCCTTATACGTTATACCCTTATTCACACGTGAAGGAAATCGAATTTTTTTTTGATTAGTGATGGCAAACGGGGTTGCTTGTAGAAAACGTAAGGGGAAGGAAAAAATTAAAAATATTGAGTGTAGAAATTTGAGGCTTTTCCTTGTGTTCTTCTCTTCGGCCCGCATATCCAAAATATTTTTTTGTCGAACACAAGTAAACTGTTTATATCAACGGCTTTAATTCATTTTTCTTTTCTTCTTTTCTTTTTTTTTCTGTTTCTGCGTCATCTTAAAGAAACTAAAAAAAAATTAAGGAGTAAGCAAAATCTACAAAAAATCTAACACAATCGTTCTTCACATGGGAACAGGGCCAATGTAAGGCACGAGTAGGTTTTCGGCCAAAAGTTTCGGAACTCATCCCCAATCATGGATTCTAGTATTTTCGTGGTGAGTTTAAGAAAAACGTGTTTGCCAATTTGAAAATTCAATCTAGCAATCTACGCTAAATTTGAAATTGCGAAAACAAGCAAAAGAGAACTGTAAAAATATAAAAATCCCACCTCATCTCTTTGTTTTTGTATTTTTCATGTACAAGGAAGAAAATAAAATGAAAGAAAATGAAAATTGCGGGATCTAGGGAGTGAAACGTAAGTCAGTTTCCGATCTCCTTTTGTCTCTGGGTTTGGTGTTCAACTTCTTTGAGCGTACCATTCTCTATTTCAATATGGCATCGAGAGAGAGAGAGAGAGAGAGAGAGAGAGAGAGAGTGAACTCTGAACGAAGACGACACTTATAGCGTTTTTTTTGGTAATCCGGAATTGTACACAGAACTGTCCGATTCCGGATTCCAAACGAACAGGCAAACACATTTTTTTGCTTCTAAGGGTTGAATGGTTGTGTATTTGTGAATCCTTATAAGAAGAATCGCAGATGACATAACATCGTTTTTAATTTCCTTATTTGTAAACATGGCAGCGAGTACGTATATGCGAGTGTGTGCATGTATGCGTGATTCTGTTTTTGATTCTGACTTCAAATTCGGAATCATTTTTCTGTTCTATTCAGAACAAGAACTGTCATCTTGTGCCAAGTGAACGAGTACAGAACTGTTCGGAACAGTTCCGGACGACCAAAAAAAAAACGCTATTAAGATTAAGAGCATATAAGTGTTCCACACACAAGGGGAAGAGTTAGAGTTTATGTTTTCAGTGTTGCATCTTGCATCTCTCATGTCATACTCATAATATCAAAATAACCAGACATGTAAAATAAAATAAATTTATTACAGTTGTATGGAATTCGATACAATTGAGTTTATTGAATTACAAAACTACAATTTGTCTCGATACAATCTACATATATAGAACTTAAGGACACTTTTTCTGAAATTTTAAAATTAAGCTATTTAATTTTGACTATTCCAGTGTCAAGTAGCTCTGTTGACCGATCTTTTTCTGCACTTAAAAGCATAAAATCATATGCCAGAAATAAAATGCTGGAGAACAGGTTGTCAGAACTGGCAATTATTTCAATTAAAAAATCATTTCTTAAGGAAATAAAAGCAACAACTATTTTTTATGATGTCGTTCTAAAGGGTTTTCCAATAAGAGGTGTTATTTTGAATAGCCCGCTATTTCGGTAGTTGTCACTTTTGAAGCTGTCATTTTTTGACATTTGACAAGTAAGAAACTACGCCATTAATAAAAATGGAACGATACACACTTCAAAAACGCATTGAAATTATTAAAATTCATTATAAAAATGGTGAAAATTTGGCAGGGACGGGAAAAGTTTCCGGACCGTGTTATCTCTTGAAGAGGTGATCACAATTGGCCACCGAGATCTTGTGAGTTAACACCTTGTGACTTCTTCCTTTGGGGCCACGTGAAAGACAAGGTCTACGCCAACAGCCCAGCGTCGATTCAAGACCTCAAAGATGGAATTCGTGAGGCGATCGAGGACATAGGGCAGCCCACTCTGTGATTTGGTTATGGAAAATTTCAGAAAACTTTACAAGTTTTTTTTTGAAGAAATCCCGTCGAATCGAACTTATCTACAAGTAAATGTTTATTTGACTCCGTTAATTTAACTATACTACTAAATAAATATGACTTATTCTACTATTAAAATAAATACTTAAAAAAAAGCAAAAAAAAAAATAAAAACCACAAAAAAATATAAAAATTAAAAAAAAAATTAACTAAAAAAAAAAAACAAAAATGGGATCTTGTCTATTACGTCCCCGTCGCGTCGTGATCCTGGATTAAAACTAAAAATAGGCAAATTATTTGTACAAATAATTATAGTGAACACCTTACTGAAATCACCACGGCACGTCACTGAACAAAATGTATACTTTTCAAATCACAAACGGTGCAAATGTTAAACCGGATGAAACAAATGTTGTATCAAAAATAATTTATATACAAATATGAATATGATAGCTTGCCTATCGAAAAGTGTGCCAGGCTATATTAAACTAACTCTTCCTTCATCCATCTGTTAAAATAAAACGTTATGCCAAATAGCTATATTGTACCTATAGGTAGGCTTAAGACAAGAAAAAAAAATTGTATGAGAGAGGGGGGCCTATTCCCCCCGTTTAGCCAGGAGGGGCAATTTTCCGAAAAATTTACTTATTTTGTACAAAAAAAATATTAAAAATCAATTTGATTGATGATTTGTTGCTTTTGTTTTGCTGAACTGTTTGCAGCAAGGAATAAACTGGTTAATTTGTGAAATTCACTGAAAATGTTATATTATTTTTGTATTGAAAATGACTGAAAATGTTTAATTTCATTGTACAACGTGCATTTGGTTTGATTCATGTTATTATAATATAATAATATTATCCCGGTAAATTACTTGAGAAAATAATGCATGACCAAATTCTTTTATATATAAATGAGCGCCAATTACTCTCTAAGTGGCAATCGGGATTCCGAAATCGACATAGCTGTGAATCTGCTGCAATAAAAGTAACGACAGACATCCGCTACGCCCTGGGTGCAAACAATATTGGCATCTTTGTTCTTCTTGACTTCTCGAAAGCCTTTGACACTATAAATCACAATATTTTACTTTTAAAAATGAAAACGAAATTTAACTTCTCCAACTCATCGCTTAAGCTAATGTATAACTATATCTTAGACAGATTTCAAAGAATAAAGATCGAAGATAGCTTTCCTAATCCTTTTGTTATCAATTTAGGGATACCTCAAGGATCGTTTTTGGGTCCTCTCCTCTTCTCTTTATTCATTAATGATATTCCTAATGTGGTTAAAAACTGCCAAGTTCATCTGTATGCTGATGATTTGGTTCTGTATACGCATCAACCTGTAGATATGATTGAAGATTGTGTTAATTACATGAAACTCAATCCATTTAAATCTGTAGCTATGATCTGTTCGAGATATGATCCAAAACTTTTAGATTTTCTTTTGTTAACTCTTGGTGGGGAAGTTATTCAGTATGTCAAAGAAGTAACTTATTTAGGATTTAAATTAACCTTCAATTTCAGTTGTTGTAAAGCTATTCTGATACAATTAGAAAAATTTATTCAGGATTGCGCAGTGTTAGACACTCAGTTGGTTTATTGTCTCCTAACATGAAAAAATATCTAGTGAAATATTTAATATTACCATATTTCAATTTCAACGCGTCAGTATATCTGACACTAGACTCTGAATGCCTAGGCCTACGCAGACTAAATGTGGCTTTTAATGGTTGTGTCCGTTTTATTTTTAACATACCTAGGAATGTGAGTGTATCTCACTTGCGTAAATCAATCTTTGGTATGGAACTAAACAATTGCCTAGAATATCGTCCGATACTGAAACTACATAGTGTCATCCATAATTGTTGTCCTGAATACTTAAATGAATTTCTTCAATTTGCTCATTCACCGAGAGGATTAAAATTAATTTTACCGCGTTTTTCGTACACAATTTCAGAACGTTCATTCTACGTTACAGCAATTCGTTTGTGGAATTTGCTTCCAAACGATTTGCAGACCACTAACACCCCTTCAGTTTTTAAGCGGAAATTATTCTCACACCAATACGAGATCCTAAAAATATCTTTCAATCAATTTCTCTTTTTTTTTTCTTTTTTTTTGTTTAATTTTTATTAATTTTATTATTACTGTATATATAGGTATTATTATTGTTATTGCTTTGATTATAATTGTAAACTTTAATGTTTAAGAATCACCTTAATAGATATTTATAATAAATTGGTGTATTATTAATTGTTAATTCTTTCAAATTGATGTTCTGAAAGATAAAAATCTTGACGCGGGGACATAAGTCCCAGGGACATAAGTCCCAAATTTTTTTTTGGGCCTCATGTCCGACCCAAGTGGGACAAAGCACCCAAATTGAGTTTGGGATTTAAGTCCCACCCAAGTGGGTCATAACCATAAGGCCCAAAATAAAAGTTGGGCCCTATGTCCCACATATAATGAACATGTATGTATTTCTTAACGATAAAACTAGTAGTATTTCAATACCAGAAAAGAAACTTAAATACTTAGGAAAATTTGCACCTGGTTCAAATCAGTTTTTTAATATCTTCTAAAGCACCCTTTGTGTTCAAAATTAATGGCATTGTTACTTCAAATTTTGAGAAAAAATTCTGCATATATTCAAACCTTTTAATAACATAAATCAAAGTTATAGTATCGCCCGCGATTTTTGGGCTTTAATTTTATAAAGTCTCTAAAACTTAAATTTTATATGCAAGTCTCTGTTCTCATATTTTCAAAAAATAAGTTTGATGCATACATATATATTTGTGTTATCAAAATTTGTATACTTGTCTTAAATCTTATAACTTCCTTTTCTCCACCATTTGTTTAGAAAATCCAAGAAATATAGTGCTATAACCTTGCAACCATCTTTAAATATGTAATAAATGTTTTTAAACGTTAAAGGAAGAGGCAATAGCTCGAAAAAATGAATTATTATGTCCGTTTTGCAGACAGATACTTCAAAATACTTCAATCATTTATAATAAGAAAACCTTCTTGAATTATCTTATTTCCAGTTGTGTTTTTTTTTTAATTTTTAAATACATGAAACAAGAATAAAATTATTAATTTTCTTATTTAGTATTTTTTTATTCAAACAATTTTTTTTTTATTTGGGTCTTATGTCCCACTTTCAAGAAAAGAAATTGGGACTTATGACCCACTTGGGTGGGACTTAAATCCCAAACTCAATTTGGGTGTTATGTCCCACTTGGGTGGGACATAAGGCCCAAACGAAAAATTTGGGACTTATGTCCCTGGGACTTATGTCCCTGCGCCAAAAATCTTATGTATCTTTGTAACTTAAAAATCGAATAAATACTCAAATATTCAAATACTCAAATACTCAAATAATATTGAATATTTAATATCATTTCTTACCGTAGGCAATGAAAATTTCAATTGTTCGAATTGTAAAGTATATTTCTAATTTTTACCGATTAATGTTATGTGTTTATGGTATTGAGTTGGACTCACTACTTTTTGTACCAGTGGAGTGTTTTGCACCGAATTTACCGAACAAATTTTGCCCAAAAGAGAATCAATCAAGAGAATCAATTTTTTTTATTTTCACACCCCAAATTGATTCTCTTTTGGGCAAAATTTTTTTCGCTCGCTAGTAAACCGAATTGATCTTGAATGTTCCGAATCGGCATCATCTTCAAATTAGAATGAAAAAAGGAGCTCAAAATTAATCATTGAAATGCAGCTTCTGCTTTCAAAACCGTTTAATGCATAACAAGATGTGTGGATGCTTTTCCAAATTGAAGGAAGCAGCAACAGTTTTGAAAAATGAAATGCTCTGCCCATTTTGTCGACAAATAATGAATAGGAGTGGTCCAATTAATTTATTAGACTTCGTTTGTATTTGTAGTTAATGTGCTTACACGAACTTAGATATTTCTTTTTTTTGTACTATGAACGCATTTATATTGTTTGTACATAATATTGACAAGTATCTACACATAAATTTTGTGAATTAAATTTTTTTTTCATTTTGTCCCATAAAATATAAACAAAAAATCTGACCTAAGACCTACCATACCTACTCGGTAAATTTTGTTCTACAGTTGGTTTTGCATTTTGTCCAGCTAAAATGTTCTTTCCAAAAGTTAAATAAAACCGGCTTCCTTGTTATAGTTTATAGTTTAGTTTATTTCATCATCAATTTGAGATTAAATTCTCTTTTAGATTACAAAAAAATATATAAATAGTTAACAAGAAATAATTTAAATAGTTATAAAATATACAGAAAACATAAAGTTAACATATAGTATAATAATTAATGCAAATATAATAATAACATTAAATTTTTCTTAAAAGTTTCACGCACACAGTACATAAAAATATCAATTATATCAATCACAGCATTGGTTTCTCTGATGCAACGCAAAATTGGTACATTTCTACCATAATTGTAGTTTGAAAAAGTCTCCCGAAAATGAAAGCCCATACGGAGGCCTCTGCTCGGAAAATAAAAATTTATTTTCTCAAGCAAGTAGGGACAAGTAATGTGACCATCAATTAAATCCTTAATCAACATTATAGAAAAGTACCTCCTTCTGACTTCAAGCGTTTGCATACCAAAAAGAAGACATCTTACATTATAAGCAGGCATAACAATGTTCCAATTTAGCTTTATAAAACAAAATATCTCGTGAAACTTCTTTGAACCCTTTCAATTCTCAAAGAATGATTAACATAGTAAGGATTCCAAACCACGCAACAGTATTCAAGAGTCGATCTTACAAATGCCATATAAAGAGATTTGAGAGCATAGATATGGGTCGGAGAACTCTCTTGTGTTCCTTCTCAGAAAACCCAACATTTTATATGCTTTATTTACTATATACTCTATGTGATTACTAAAAGTCAACTTCCGATCTAATACAACTCCTAAATCCTTCTTTTGCGTAACTTTGTCTAATATTATATTATTGATACTATAATCGAATACAATCGGTGCAATTTTTCTTGTGCACGTAAAACTTTGACATTTGGCTACATTTAAAAAGAGGAGATTTCTATCGCACCATGAAGCAAGTTTACACAAATCGTCTTCTAATAAATGACAATCATATACAGAGTGTATAGTTCTGAATATTTTAACGTCATCAGCATATAAAAGACACCTAGAAAACTGGAAAATATCTGGAATATCATTAATAAACAAATTAAAAAGTAATGGACCAATGTGGCTTCCTTGTGGAACGCCCGAAGTTACCTTAATACACCTAGATACAAATCTATCTAACTTCACGAATTGGGTTCGATCAATGAGATACGAACGTATCCACCTCAAAAAGATGGAGTGGAAACCGAGCTTAGACAACTTGCGCAATAATATTTCACGGTTGACCCTGTCGAATGCTTTGGCGAAATCAGTAAAGATTATGTCAGTATGGAGACCACTTTCAAATCCTCTGACAACAGAGTCACACGAAATAGAGAGATTTGTAGCTGTAGATTTGCCTGATACAAATCCATGCTGAGAGTCACCTATAAGATGTTTTGTTAGAAATTTGATTTTATCACACACAATTTTTTCAAATATTTTAGGAATAACAGATAACTTACATATTGGTCGGTAATTACATATTTTTTGTTTTGAACCAGACTTGAAAATTGGAGATATGTACGATGTTTTCCAATCTTCTAAAAACTGACCAGTTCGTAAGGACTTATTGAAAATAAGCAACAAAGGCAAGGCAAGAGACGTTGCACATTTTTTGATTATCTTGGGAAATATACCATCAGGACCAAGTCCTTTGTTATCATCAATCCCATTCAACGCTTCAAGTACATCAGGTAATCCTATTTGAACCAACCCAATGTCAACAACATTAGATGGAGTAAATTCAGGAAGCTCGATTGGAACCGTAGCAGCGTAAACAGATTCAAAGTAATCTGCAAATAGATTACTAATAGTTTGTAACTCGCTGGACGTAAAACCAGAAAACTCCATACAGTTTGGCAAACCATTAGATTTCTTTTTAGAGTTTATAAAATTCCAGAAACTTTTGCTGTCTTTTTTAGCTTTGGATTCAGCGGTTGATACAAAGTTACTATACAAAAATTTGTTCAACACATCAAAAGTTTTTTCAATTTGAATATAGTTTTGTCTCAATACCAAATTATTTTTATCTTTTTTGTAGCGTTTGTATGCTTTGATTTTCTTATTTTTAAGATTGGAAAGCCTATCATTGAACCATGGAGGATTGGAATTCTTTTTACTTAATTTTTTTGGAATGAAACTTTCATATGCCTGCTTTAAGTAAATTTTAAAAGACTCAAACCCTTGGGTCAGATCTTGGCTTTCTACTATGGATTCCCACGGTAGTGAATTCAAAAACAAGTTCATTGCATCGAAATTACCTCGCTTAAAATCAAAAACATAATCAGTTTCATTAACAGATTGAAAATAGACTAAGAGCTTACAATCTATGATCAGACAAATATGATGCTGATTTTGTACTACAGGAGAAAGAGCTTTGTCAACACTAACTTCTAATTCATTGTCAACAAATATTAAATCTAATATGCGATTCAAAGAATCAGAAAAGTTATTTATTTGCAATAAATTAAATTGGCTATGAAAATCAATTACAGAGCTCTCAATTTCAGTTTTGACGTTAAAAGGTATTAAACATTTATCGTCAGAATCAAATTTCCAATCTACATCACCGATATTAAAATCGCCAAGACAAATAATATGATCAGATGAATTTAAACAATTAAACACATTTCGACAATTTTCGTTATGAGCAATATATAATTCTAATGGGCTTCCTGGTGAAATATAACTGGCGGAAATATACAAGTATACATTTTTTCTAAGATGCACTTTAACAATTAATTGATCAATATCGAAACAAGTATCGTTTTTGTTTGAGAGTAGTTCAATCTGATTTGATATAAAATTAGTATGAATGGCGATAATAACTCCACCACCCCTATTTAGACCTGTTTTCATTGAACAACGATCTTTCCTATATACAGTATATTGATTACAATTAAAAAGTTCTGTTGTTAGATGGCTATCATTAAGCCAGGTTTCTGTTAAAACTATAATTTGATAATTACAAGAAGCAAAATATATAAATAAATTATTTAATTTAGTTCTTATTCCACCAACATTTTGATAATAAATACTAAAATCACGAAAGCTAGGTAATTTTTGATCTAAGATAACTTTAGCGGGAACACCAATGGGAACATCAACAGCATCGTCGGCAACAAAAACTTGTCTTGGGCTTGATTCATGTGCGTCAACAACATCAGACAAGAGATTATCAACAATTTCATTTGCAACAACTTCAGCAACATTATTAGCAACATAAACATTCTCAGCAGCAACTTCAGCAACAACAACATTTTCAACAATAACATCAGCAACATTAGCAATATCTAGGTCGTTTGTATTACTTCCGGGGGCGAATCGTTTTTTGGCCTATAGTTGAAAGGTCGAATACGAATACCCTTAGGCCAAAGTTCAGAGTTGTAGATCAAATGCACATATTCCAGCGGAGTACCAATTTTAAAATTGACAAATCTTAGCTTTTCCTCATCATAGTTTAACGTACCAAGCTTATGACACGAGAAAAGGGAGGAATTAATTTTGGTTTTAGATTGAATATAGTCTGTAATATTTTCGGGTGTTGTTCCCTTACGGAAACTAGATATATGGAACCACCTCATTCTGCTATAAACATTTTCTCTTAAGTTGTCTGCATCCAAGTTGCAACCGGTCTTAAAAATGTAACCATTAGCAGAACGTAGAATTTGATCATTTTTAGTTGTAGGTCCATCATCACAAGCAGGAGTCAAACCATCAGCATCAGTAATATTCGTATCAATAACAATGACATCATCGTCGTCAACGTCGCGGTCGTCGTCGTCGGCATCACCGCTACGGGCTTTTTCAGATTCGTCATCATCGATACACACATCATTAGCATTTTCAATTTTTTTCTCCATACCCATACCCAAATTCGATGCAATCATCTCCTTCGTACCAGCAGCAACATGCACTCCAACGAGACCAGCAGAACATGAAGCTACGTCATCACCGTTAATTTTTTGCACAAGCACAGTGCCTTCTTCTTTTTCTTTTTGCACGTCTTCTTTAGGGAGCGAAATTTTCGGTGAAGAAGCAGGCAGTGCATGAGATAGTTGTTTTTGTAATAAATTTTTGCTTTGAGTTTTTGGTTGATTATTGCTACTAGCCCTTTTAGACGAAGTAAGAGGGGAGGGCGAGGGAGTGGTGTTAGATATTGATAGTCGATTAGTAGCAGGAGAAGAATGTAATTTGGTTTTATTTTGTATTTTTTTCTTTATAGGCGCAATAACTTTTGTGAATCGTTGACCTTTGGTAGAATTACGAACATCTCTACTGACATCTAATTGTTTTTGTTCTTTCACTGTTTCGATTTTTTGTGTAGTGTTCGTTTTATTAGGAATTGTTGATTTAGATTCGGAAACCGATCTATTCAAAAGAGCAACACAGTCGAACAGCTTATTCAATAGTGATGGTAGCATTATGTTTACACACTTTTCACATTTCCAGAAGATAATTGAACTGGATTTTATGATTTTTAATTCAAAGTCACTAAGCAGAGTGCAAATGGCATGGAATGGGACACCGCATATACCGCACAAGACAGTTTCACCGCTGTCAGGCAAGACGGCACACTTTCCGCACAAAACACTCATCGTAAGCAAAACGTCTAGCAAAAATACACTTGTAACGCAATCAAGAGTCAGAACTAAACTGTTTTCACTTTCTCGCCGTTTTTTCTCAGTTGGCAGTGGCGTAACTATAGATATGGGGGCCCCAGTTGGAGTCTTAGCGGGGGCCCTTCCCAGGAAATTGATTTTTTTCTTAACATAAGTGCTATTATTTTATTAGTACAAATAATGTTGAAAATTCAAACAAGTGTTTATCACGTAACACACTTTATTTATTCAACAAAATTTCAAAAAAAAATTAACAAAATATTCTATTAACAAAAAAGAGTTTTGAGCTAAGCTTCTTAAGAAATCGATATAGCTTCTTTCTTCTTTTTCTTCGATATTTTCCAAAATTTGTTTTTCTTTTGTGGCATACTATCGCATTATTTTAAATTCTTCCTCCGTTTTAAGTTTTTCTACCTTACATTTTACTAGAACCAACTCCTGCACTAAAACATGAATTAGCTTGAACACGCCAATGTCCAGCTTATCAACTAAAACTTTAAGTCCTCTATGCTCAGACTCAACTTTGTTTTGAGTTCTTGGTAAATTTCTCTTGTTTGGTCTGCACAAGACCATAATGGAAAATACATAGATTTCTGTTTTTTGAACCTATGCTTCGAAAGAGTCACGAATTTGACTCTGAGGTAGGCATTTGAGCATTCGCATATGTAGACTGATAAAGTTCCTCAAACTTTCAAATCGATTTTATATTTGATTTCAAATAATATCAAGACATCCATGGAAAATATTGACACCAATTCATTTCTCTCGGTTCTCGAATTACCGATAAGAATGAGATTGAAGGCACTTCAAAATATCAAAATACCTGAAGGAAACACCTTGTAGAGAATCGTTCCGGGATGACCATTGAGTTAGACATAGTCGTTTCGATTTCAACAAAGAATTTTCTGAGAGAAAAATGTATAATAACACCCATATTTTAATATTGTTCGCAAAAAAAAAAAACGTAAATTTGTTCAATTGTTTCCCAGAACTTTTGGATCTCAGGTATTGCCATTGTCTAATACCTAACAAAAAATGTTGTTTTTGAGTTATGCTTGTTCTTTATCTCCAATATGTAATAACAAGCAGGCAAAAACAATTATTATTTATGTAATTATGTAGGTATGTCTTTTTTATTTATTATTGTTTTTAATATTTAGATAAACAAATATTCTTGCCATCTATGGCCCCCCCCTGCGATCGGGGGCCCCGGTTTTTGAAACCGGTAAGACGGGTGGTAGTTACGCCACTGTCAGTTGGCATTCGGCGTTATTTCACATTGTCGAAGTGAAATAAAGCCGAATGCTAAAATTCGGCGTTATTTCACTTTGGTAAAGTGAAATAAGGCCGAATTTCAAAATTCGGCGTTATTTCGCTCGGCGTTATTGCACGGCACCATATTTGGTTTGTTATTTATCGATTGAGGCAGTACGAAGTCTGCCGGGTCAGCTAGTAAAATATATGGCAAGTATTAAATTCGTAAAAAAAACTTGACATATTGATCAAATATGACATTAAGATGATAGGCAAGTCGAAAAATTTGGGTCCGGCGATTCCGTCCGTCTGTCTGTTTGTCTATAAACGCACCTACAGCCTAAGCCACTGGTCCGATTGACTTCAAACTTGAAAATAAGAGGTTTGAACAAATTCGCGTTGGTTATTTTATTTATTTATTTTTAGATCAAAATTTAGGGTAGCCACCATAGAATTTTTTTGGTCAAAAACCAAAAGTTTCCCCGAATATTTTCAACCGTTTTTTGTTATAAGATTTTCTCGAAAGATGAAAGTCCGATCAGCGAACTTATTCTTTTGAGAGTATACTATTTTGTTTTAAACTAAATTTAAAAAAAATTGTTTGTATTGTAAGAAAATAATTTTAAACTTTTTTTTTCAAAATTTTGTATCTCGAAAAAGAATCAATATTAAAAATTGAAATTGCATTACAGAATGTATATTTACAAATTCTTGAATACTGCATACCCAAATTACTTTTAAGACATTTTTGAAAAATTGTATGTATAAGAAATTAAAAAAAAAAAAAACCACTCCACATAATTTAAAAAAAATTAAAAAAAATTAACAATTTCATAAGAAATTTTTTGACATCAATTTTTCTTAAGATAAAATGTGTTTGTGAGGTTCATATTTAAATTTAATTTCTTATCTATGAATTTTAATTACATGTTTTTATTTTTAATGTTGTTTGTGGGTTGAGGTTTGGAATACAGGAGCAAGCTCGTGCGACCCAGTCTTGCACATTTTTTTTTACAGATTCCAATGAAAAGTGGACAACGCGGCATAAGAAAATTCCAATTCAAAAGAATAATGAACATACAAAATATAAAGTTAATTTACATGTTTTAATAGAATATGTGATGTATAATCGTTGCCAGAAATGGTTTAATTGTCTCTTGCTGTTTTCTAACAGCATACAGTCGACTCCGCTTAACTGAAACACTATTTTTGCAGACAATTTGTTTCAGTTAAGCGGAGTTTTCAGTTAACCGAACGTCGGATAACTGAAACTTGTTTCAAATAAGCGGAGTTTTGTCAAAATTAAATAATGCCATATTTTAAAAACAAAAATAAATTAAAACAAACAAAGTAACTTAGAGCCATTTTCTTCACTTTTGATCAACTTGCAGGAAACCCACAAGTTAGCCAATTCTAGAGTTGAGAAAAACTTGAGCGTTAAGCGAGAAGTTGAAAATCGTTTTTCTTCACTTCTGTAAACCTCAAATCGAGAGTTGAAATTCAAAAGTTGGATTCTCTCATTTTTTTCAAAATTTCCTGGAATATTTTGGAGTTTGTTTCAACTTAAGATTTGAATTTATGTCAAATAAAATTTTTACGTACCGGTGGAAATTGTCATTTTGCAAACGTCCTACGTGCAAAAACTTATTTGTCCGCACACTTTTTTCAATTGAAACGGTTCGGTCTGAATTCCATTTTCTGTAAATTCACTCTCAACCAAAAATTACCAGCAATTTGTCCCGCATAAGCTCAAAGGGCCAGAAAAGAACTAAACGATCGATGTCGAAATAAGCATACCCCAAAGCATTGATTCTCTTCGAGAATGTATCGAAAAACAACTTCACACGAAAGCGCAAACCGACGACGATCAATAATTGAAATTATTTCTGCTCGAAAAGGCTTAACAAAAGATCGACTATTTCTACGCCTTCAGAAACCCCTCGCCAGACTTATTTCTCAATATACAGATTGTCTTGGCCGAAAAAAAGAAGTTGCCAAAAGTGAGACGAAGACTGGCTAATGGCAAATGATACTAGTTTTCCTGAAATATTTTCAGTTTCAAACAATTATTTTAATTCATATGAAAATTTGAATTTGAGAGAAAACTCTCATGTTTATCTTTCAACTTCTACTTTTTTCGGAAGTTGAGAAAATCGGAAGTTAAATTACTTGAGAGTTGAAAATCAAAAATTGAAATTGTCATATGTGATTAAGGAAAACCAAAATCACAAGTTGAGATTAAAAATCATCAAGTTGAGTTCAACTTCTTCAGCAGCTCATGTTAAGTTAAAAAATTAAAAATTATTTAAGAAAAAAACAAATCAATTGTTGTATGTTTGCTGTTTTGCAAATTATAAAAAGACATTTTATGTTCAAGATCAACTATTGTATTGGAAACTTGGGAGTTTTCAGCAAAGTATTTTTTCAAAATGTGAAGAGAATCATACGCTTCCTTAATTGGGCTTCTAGGGCTCTACGATATCTATTTCATCAGAGCAGTTTTCAACAAACAGACGACTGACACATTACATCGCATAATTGCAGTGTAAATTATAATAGGTACAGGTACACGCACAGTCAGATATTATGTTCTTCCATTGCTACGTAGATTTGAAAGTAGCTTACGTAGATGACGCTAGTGTACTTCTTGCGAGTACCATAATTTTGACATACAAAGACCACATACATCACATCTTGTATTTCATATACAAATCATCGCACCAAGAGAGGATGACAAGATATGTGTTGCGTTCGTTTATAAACAATAGTCAACAATTGTGGCTTCGTTCAACTGTTTCACTTATGCGGAGTTGAATGTGTGAGAAATGTTAATTTAAGGCAAACAATTTTGTTTCAGTTATACGGAGTTTGCAATTAAGCGGAGTTCAGTTAAGCGAAGGAGTTTTAGTGGAAAATGTTCAAAATGGCTCGGTCATAAATTTATTGTTTCAGATAACCGAAGTTTTCAGTTAAACGGAGTTCAGTTAAGCGGAGTTGACTGTACATAAAATTTGTTTTTCAAATCATTCTACTATAATACTCTAATATATGTTTTGTAAATAAACAAATGTGAAACATTTTTATATGTATCATATTTTTTGACCAAGCGTTTATTTTCTAATTTTTTACAACATATAAGTGCAAATAGCTACGTGTCTTGTATTTTTGCATCCGATTTTATTAAATTCACTTCAACAGTAAAAACAAAACACATCAAAAACTGATTCCATTAAAAGTTTTATTTTCTGTTATTCTTAATAATTGAAAAAATACGACCAAAACAAAATAAACTCATAAAATAATTATATACACAAACGTTTTTGATGCACTGCAGCTGGTTCATTGACGTTTAAGATAGCTATTCTCTTATGGATAGATGCGCATATGGAAGTTTTTAACGGTGTACACCATCGAGTGCAAAGAAATCACCAGGCAAATTAGGAATATTGCCAAAAGTGTCAGTCACTTATATTTTAGTTTTCTTTGGACGTGTGTTTTTCCCACCTCCTGCTAAGAGGAAAAACATTAAGAAACAGCATGCGTTTTGATGCGATAAAATAAATATCATTAAACAAGGTAAGATTTATGTTCGATATGGACGTGGAATGGGATGATATAAAATTTATAATTTAAGAGATTCTGGAATGAAATTTGGTAATTCCCATCATGTGAGATAAGCGGAAATAATTCTTGCAAGTGTTAGCTTGAATTGTTTTCGTGAAAAGAATTTTGACATAACCACTGACCTGACCACACTACACTACTTGCTCCAAATGAAAGTCTGAAACATATGTCCTTTTTTATTAAAGACTTAACCATGTGAATAATAAGAATTACGTGAATCAGTGAGTTGGATTCCCCCCATCAGAAAAGTGTTAGACTGTTAATAAATCGATTATCGTTAGAGCTTTTTGTGTCTGGAGTCTGGACTGGACCTAAGTTAATGTGGTGGTATGAATGAATTCGGTATGGTGTTTGTTGAAAGCTTAAGCACAAATGTATCGATATTTTGTATATGCTAACGTCCACATGAAGCCTTTGATCAAAGTGCCACGAGCAGGAATAAGTTCTCTGGGTGTGTACGGTGTACCTTCGTTGCATGGAAATCGCTTTCATTTTGCCTAGTTGTTTAGAATCGCAAAAGGATGTACTGTGCTTCTTTTTTTGTTTTATTGTGTTTTATTTTCGCTTGTTTTTGATTTCATGGATAAGCTCAAAACAAAAATTGTGGAAGCCTTTCAATATACACATGTAGGTACATGTACTTACACATAAATTATGAAAAGAAACAACTTAAATATGTAAGGTATTTTTTATTCGACATTTGAAAACGCTTATTGTTTTATTTTACCCATTTGTGACTGCATGAGAATCAAGGAAAACGAGAACGAAAGCCAACAAATGAAGAAATACAGAAGCAGAAGAGTACTTATGCGACATCTGTAACGCTTGAATTCTGTTCAAATTTCTTCACAATCACAGACTGTTTGCGTAGTTCATATGTTTTTTGTACTTTTTAAGCTCCTCTTTCAAGCTTTGCAGTAAACAATGCTGCAAAACAGCGCCATCATGGAACTGTTACACCTTTCCTTGATAGCTAAACAGCAATAAAAGCTTGTTTCTCACTGTCAGTCAAGAAGAGCTTAAGGTTTTTTGGCGAGAAGCATACTCTTATTCTCCCAGTCACAGTGGTGTGCCGAGTAACGAAAGAGCAGACAAGCTTGAAAGATTATGTTTCAACTGTAAAATATCTTGTTTTTTTCAAACACCGACGCGGAACAGTTTAATATTTTATTTTATGCAATGAGTTAAGAATTGATTTATACGAATGTTGATTCCAGCGTTGTTCTCAGAATAAAATATCTTGGGGCCATTTTTGGGCCATTTACATTTTTTTGGGGCCACTTATTTTTATTTGCGACAGCTAGAATATATGACATTACGGTGATAGAGAAGACAAAAAAAGTGGGTCCGGCGTCTGTCTGTCAGTAAACGCAGTTGCAGGTTGCAGCCTTAACCACTGTCTTCAAACGCCTACTACGATTTTTGTTTTCAACGTCCTCGTTATTTTTTTTCTGAACTATGTTTTTAATAATAATTTTTTTATAGGTCCAAAATATACCTCTCATAGAACCGTTTTCTTGTTATAAGATTTTTTCAAAAAATAATTGCCCAAATAATATTTTGTATTCAAATAATTTTCAATTGTTTTTGTATTTAAATAATAAATAAACTGTTTTTAAGCTCTTTCTTTAAAAATTCTGTTTCTCGAAAACGAATCGAAATTCAAATGTAATATGCATATTTACATATTCTTGAATACTGCATACCCAGATTAGTTTTAGTACATTTTTTAAAATTATTATAAGTATTCTTATAAAAAATTAATGAATAAAAACCGCTCCATGCAAATTTTAACTTTGTTTTTGATTTCAAAAATCAACCATTTTTCAAGAAATTTTATTGGTTGGATGTTTCAATTTTAATTTTTTAATGAATTTAAATAATATGGTTTTGTTTCTTAATATTTTTTGTAAGTAAGTTTTGTATAGACGACAGGTTCCATGTTCGTGCAATTTTTTGTTTATTTTGAAAAAAGAACAAATTTTTCACAAATTCAAAAAAAATCAGAATATCTAGTTTTAATTATAAACTTAAATGCAGGTACTTAAACATAGTAGGAAAAATGTATAAGTAAGTTCTTGAATAAGCTTGACCACTAAATTTGCTACTAACTACAGTCTTGGCTGCGAGCGATTGAGATTTGATGACTTTGTATTATTAAAGATTTTATTTTCTTACTTTCAAAATGTGTTTTTTCGTGTGTCAACAAAAATGGGTGATTAGCAAGCGGTAAAACATAAGAGTAATTGAGTTGCTTGAAAACGAATTCAAACAAGAAAAGAGGTATAGCTATAGCATTTTTCGTTTATTGTTATTTGTGGTACTCATTGATATAGGTACTGTTCATGGACTGCTGCTGCCAGTAGTCTACTCAGTAGTGGATGTGGAATCACGATGATTCCGCTTTTAACGGACGAAAAACCAGCCCTCGAATATCGCAAGCTTCCACTAGAAACTAGACAACTTAACTCGTCAAAAGTTATTAAGTAAGTGTTCTCTTTCCCTAGTTTGCAGCAATCTTAAACTTAAGGACATCTTCAATTTTTGATTGAAGTAAGCGGCTTGAATCTGCTCCTAAAACTGAAAATAATCTCAACAGCATTAATAAATGAAGCTTTTCTATTAAGCAACTTGAAGTTAATGTCATAAATAGCTGCTTCAGAATTTCCTTAAAAAGAAAAATACAACAACCACACTGATTTAATGAACTCGCCCAAAAAAAATGAAGGTCGGCGAGGTGTCAATAAAATGAGTTCTGTTGGAACGGATTTTACTCTCCTTCGCTTGCAATTTCAAGGGGTACCATCGATGGAAACATTTATTTTCAAATTTTGTATGGCATTTTCACATTCAGTAATCAATCGTACAAAAATCAATTATTAATATTTCCTTAACTTTACCCAATACTTGAATTTCACAAAATTGGGGCCATTTGCTGTTGGCCCTGGGCACGGGGCCAAATAGCAAATTTTAGGGCCAAATGGCCCGATTGGGCACTTTTGCACAACGCTGGTTGATTCACACACGATTTCATGACACATTAGAATTTTGAAGTACATGACACAAAATCTCATATTAAAAGCACGACTATTCTAGAAAACAAATATTCCATGAAACATATTCCGCATTTGATATTCCAAAAATAACAGAGGTCAAAAGAACATATCAACTCTCACGATGAGTCAGTTCATTGCATTACCCTACTTAGTTTATAGCCATTCTCCTTCCCCCTCGCAAAAACTACAATGCCACATCAAAGGAAAAACACTGCTAATTCCATGTTCATGTAATTGAATATTATTCGTTTGTCTCCACGATAAAAAAAGAACCCATTTTGTCAAAGGACAGGGGACACTGCTGTTTTTCGCTCTCCTCTTTTTTTTCTCGGTACCGTAGCGCCGCAGTTTGTCAAAAGGACCCTATATCATTCCCGGAACAGAATCAAAGCTAACAGCGTAGCGGCAGGAAGGCATCGAGTATCGCAACCATGGCAGAAATGTATACTACTCATGTAAAACAGTAAAACAGTAAACAGTTAAAATTGTAGGAAACCGACTGCGACAGGTTATAGCCCTAGGTCGGAAACCGGGCCATGCACATCAATTTCTCAAAAGGAGGAACACAGGTACATGCATACAAACAACAAATTTTGTCCCGTTGCTGCATTTCGGTGAAATCAAAGGAATCGGTAGCTTTGTCGGATGCCGACAAACCAAAGGTTGCCCTTTATATTGCTTTGATGTTCTCGATGGTGTATTGTTTTCCATGTTCTATGAAGACCAACCACTTCCCTTTGCGCTGCTGTCATTCACCCCATAGCCCTAATGGCCAAGTCCAATGTATACGTATACAAAACACACAAACATCAGAAGCTATATCAAATGCACCTCAAAGACGCAGTGTTGTTGTTGTCAGAACCATCTGCTTGCTTGCGCCTAGCTCGCCTCATATCCCCATCAAACAAATTGAAATCATAATAGAAATGTCAGCTCACCTAGATCCACTTTCAAAGTGACACCGCCTTCAGCTAAACCCTGAACATATAGAAACCACCAGAGATGGCGCGCAGGTGGCTCACTCGGGACTCTTGCACACCTTCACCTTCACCATCATTTTCTTCGTTTGGGTTTCGGGATAACTGATATGACCACGCGTATCACTTTCCTGACAGCAATCAAATCGTCCGGTTACTAACTTGACTCTTCCTTAAGCGTTAATATAATATTGTGTCAGCTCGAGTTATTAAAAAAGTTGGACACGGACGCTTCGCATGCAGGTTGTGGTGCTTTTTCCACATTTTGCATCCAACTATGGCTTCGTGCATTAATTTTTGTTTCGCCTTGAGTATCAATTGTGCATTGAAGTGATTACAAAGGAAATATAGCGCTAAAAGCTTAAAAGTGTGTGACCCAAGAGAACAAGTCGAATGCGAATGCGAGAATTCTAATAGACGAAATGTAGGACAGTTTTGACGATATGCGGCAGTGGCCAAACGAATGAACTTGTGTCGAGTTTCTCAGGCAATTTTTGTGATGACTAATTGGGAAGTGGTTTTATTTGGGTGGAGGTGGGAAAAACCCCAACAATATTGCACGATACAGTGACATGAAGCCAGTCCACGCATACACTCAATCGTTTTAAGCGCTTTCGAAAAGGTATATTACAAGATTGTATATAATATAAAATGTTGGCAAAAGTGTCGGATGTATTGGCCAACGCAGAGATTCAAAATAGACGTAGTGTCACCAGAAATTGTGAAATCATTCACCGTCCGGAGACAGTGAGAGCTGCCAGTAGGAGGCGGACACGAGGATGAAGTGATATGGCTCGTGGCAGAGTTTAATCAAATGATTGAATTAAATTTTAAATAAAATCGCGGGGATGAGTCAGAATTAAGTTGATTAAATAAATTGTTAAATTAAATGGGAGAGAGGGATTATTTGCTTATCGGATCACAATGTTGGCGGAAGGATGAGCATTTTTCGTATGGATGGTGATTTAATGGTTTGAGGCAAAATGTTTGGTTATTTAACTTTTTAATTTGGCAATCCCATCAGAATTGAGACCGTTCAAAATGCGTCGTTTATAACTTTTTAATTCAAACACAGTTGTTGAGATTGGAAGCGTGTGATTTGAGAATCATCTTTTGCTTTTTTGAATAAAGAAGTGGAAGATATCTAATATATACGAATTTGCATTTGAGAAAAAAGGGAAAACAAAAGACAAAGAAAATACTCGCAATCTGTAAGCTTTAGGACCACAAACTATTTTCGCGCAGTACTATTTCCTAAATTTCATTTGACCACGAAAAATCCTACCATTTTATGATAATTTATTCCTTTTCGTCACTGAAAATTACGAGAACAAAGGAGATCAAAATCTGGTACCTATTTCGATTTTTCTAATCGCCCTGCATTAAGCCAAATCCTTTTTCAAAAACAGATATATTAGGATACACTAAATGCTGAGAATCATGGAGAACGAAGCATTAAAATTCTTCGTTCAAATAATTCTATATAAGCGATTGGTTTTTTGAGAAATCAATCCTTCGCGTTTGTTTTATTTTCCTTATCTGTTCATCTTTCCCAGAGTTTTTACATCTCGCTTAGTGAAATTTGATCTTCAAAAGAAAGGATTATATTGGACTCAATCCATTACAGCCCTTTAATGTGTAACACGTAAGATTTCAAATCGATAGTTCTCACAATTTTCCTCGACAAAAGTTATAAAATTGTACACCCAATAAAGGGTTTAAAGGTATTCTATCTGTCACTAAAAGTCATTATATGCGAGGTCTGGTTACAGAGTTATGATCAAAAAATGTGCACGACTCGGTCATACGAACTTGCTCCTGTATTCCAAATACTCATACAAAAATTTAATTCGTAAATAAAAATTTAAATGAACCTCAAAAAAAGATTAAATCTGAAAAAAAATTATGTCATATGATTTCTTAAGAAATTGTTGATTTTTCAAATTTTTTTTTAAAAAATGGTCGGAGCGGTTTTTTTTTTAAATTAATTTTTTATGTATAAAATTTTTCGAAAATGTCTAAAAATTAATTTGGGTATGCAGTATTCAAGAATGTAAAACTATACATTTTATAAGTAAACTAGCTGACCCTGCAGACTTCGTACTGCCTCAATCGATAATCGATAACCCTCTTCCTCTATCGTTTGCATGGTTTTTTGTTAATTCGTATGTATGGATCCATCTTTAAACAAATAAGCGATATCAAAAAAACAAAACAAAATGGTAAGTATACGCCCCGTTGCCTGCGGTACACGGATTTGTAAAACGCGAATCATTTCGGTTACACTTCGCTCCTCATGTTGCTGTTGTGTAAACATTTCGAGTTCTTCGACCCTAATTGTTGCGTATAAAACACATTGACCATGATATTGAATGAAAAAAGAATTTTTTATGATTGATCTGAGAGTTACCGTTATGGAGCAATACAGCAAAATAATTTGTTTACATTAAAAATATCAGTGTTTCAAAAAAAAAAAAAAAAATTACCAAAATCACGAATTCTCTATTTTCCCACTGTCTAAAATCCATTCAAAATTTGACTTGGGATTTTCTTGCTGTTCTGGAGTTTTCCATTTTACCACTCATTTTACCACAACTAATGCTTTTCATATGAAAGAGTGTTTTTGAGATTTTTGTTTAGCCAATTTTTTTTTTGCATTTCAAATTTTCCATTTTTCCAATTTTTTGTTTACTTTTTCTTGCTTTCCAGTTCCCCATCACAAATTTTCCAGTTTCCCTTTGTAAACCAATGAGTTTTCCGAGTTGCTTTCGAAAACCCATTTTGAAATTTTCCAGTTTTTCATTTGAAATTTTCCAGTTTTCCATTTGAAATTTTCCAGTTTTCCATTTGGAAACCAATGCATCTTCAATTACATGCAATTTTCCCTTTGAAAACCAATGAGTTTTCCTAGTTTCATTCGAAAACCCATTTTGAAATTTTCCAGTTTTCCATTTGAAAATCAATGCATCCACAATTTCATGCAATTTTCCATTTGAAAACCAATGAGTTTTCCGAGTTTTTCATCAAGAACTTTCTATTTTTCCATTCGAAAACCCATTTTGAACCAAAAAATTCCAAGCAAAAAATATCTAATTTCCGACCTTTGTTTGGTTTTTCCAGTTTTCCCATTCTTCCATGAGGTTTTTCCAATTTTTTTTTTCACAGAAATCATCACTGAATGTAACAGTATGAACCATGAAAATTTCACAAATATCTGTTGGGCCATTTCGGAGTCTATAAGAGACATACAAACAAACACACTTCCATTTTTATATATATAGAGAAGAGATAGAGAAGAGATTTCAATTTTGAATATTGATCCGTTTTTGAGATACAGAATTTAAAAAAAAAAGTTTAAGAATATTTTTAAAAAATCCAAAAAAAATTTTGACATTTTTTTGAATACAAAATATTATTTGAGCAATGTAAACGTACTTTCAGAAAAAAAATTACCCTGATCGGACTTTTATTTTTCGAGAAAATCTGATAACAAAAAAACGGTTCTATGGGCGGTACCGTTTTGGAGCAATAATTTTTTTTTTTTTTACATAAAATACATCAGAGTTTTAAACAAAAATTTTCGAGGAAGTTTAAAAAAAGTCGTAGGAGCCGTTTTTGAGAAAATTGAAACTTTTGGTTTTTGGCCAAAAAAAATCTTATGGTGGCTACCCTTAATTTTGATCTTAAAAAAAAAAATCAAAAAAAAAAACCCACGCGAATTCGCTTAAACCCTTAATTTTCAAGTTTCAAGTCAATCGGACCAGAGGTTAAGGCTGTAGATGCGTTTACAGACAGACAGACAGACAGTCGCTGGACCCACTTTTTTCGACTTCTCTATCATCGTAATGTCATATCTCATCATTACCTCAAATTTTTTTTTTTACGAATTCAATAGGGTAGAGACGGCACCCTTCGACAGTGGGGCACCTTCGACAATCGCTATTATCTCTGTGTGTAGACCTTTAAAAATTCTGTAAAAAATTGTGGATGTGCCTTTAAGCATGCCAAACATATGTCAAAAATTTCAGCAGTCTGGCTTCAAATCCCGCCAAGTTAGGATGCAAAGTAGTTTTTTGGACCACGTGTTATAATTTTCAGGGTAAGTTCTTAAGATTTTCGTAGTCGTGTTTTTAATTTTTTCTAACAGTGAAGTTGTTTTTTAAATATAATACTATGTGTTTATTTAAATTTTTAAAGCTAATTTGATTTATCTTTCTTTGGGAAATAATAAAAAAAAAAGTAAAAAAACATCAAGTGGGGCACCTTCGACATTTTTATCTGGGGCACCTCCGACAGAGCGATATTTATGCAAAAATGCCAAAACCGGCGCATCCTCCGGGCATATCAAGGTCCCAAAGGAAGAGTATCTTTAATATCGATTTAAAAAATCTTAACGTTCGTTAGAGTCTTATTTATGTGATTTTATGATATTTCTTATGAATCTATTTTTTTTTTTACTGTTTTTGATACCAATCTACTTATTTATTTTTTGTTAAAAGTATTTGTTTTTTTAATATAAAAATAATTTAACAATGAATTGAAGTCTTATATCAAACTATATCATGACTTTTATTTAAAAAAAACTAACATTATAATGCATTAATTTTCAAGAATGTGCATTGCTGTCGAAGGTGCCCCACGCATTGTCGAAGGTGCCCCACCCTGGGGCACATTCGACAATTTTTTACTTTAAAAAAAAAAAAAAATAGTAAACATTTTTTTTAAAATCTAAGGGTCCGCCAATATGTTGATAAAATCATAAATTTAATAAAAAAAAATTAGTTTTTGAAAAAAAAAATAAACTATGATTTTGTGTATTTTCTGTTAAGGTGTCGAAGGGTGCCGTCTCTACCCTACTTGCCATAATATATTCTATATGTCGGTCGCAAGTAAAAACTGTTTTTTTTTTGGTTTTTGCCCTACGATTATTGTAGGTACATCCCATAGAAATAATATCTTTGCCCTGGGTAACCAGAGCTCGGAATGGACTTTGGCATTCAGCAGTAAGCTCAGGATAATGAGATCTAAAAAATATGTCGAATTTAGCGAAACCGATTTCTTAATGATTTTCGAAAAATATCACGATTAACCTTCCCAAAATTTTGGACAGAAAAAAATCACCCAAAACCTTTCGATTGATACATCAAAGGGAAGGCCTCCTCGAATTCTATTCATCAAAATGGCTTACAAGTATTCTATCAGCCATTGAGTGCTGGTGCTCCAGCTGCAAACTTAAATCTCTTGCAAGGTTAAACAAAAATATCCATTTAGAACGATTGCAGATAGAGACATCACTGACTATTTTACTTTGTTAGATCACCGTCGTAACGTTTCGTGTGTCTCTCTATTCTATCGTTTTTCTACGGTAAGTGCTCTAGTTAAATAGCCAGTTACATTCCTTCCCTAAAACAATTCGCCCGTAATAACTCCTCTCCTACCGCTTCCTTCTTTATTTTCTAAAGCACTCACTGTGTCTCTGGCATAATAAGGGTCTAAAAAAGTCCATGAGTGGGTTACAAATTGACACATTTCACATTGTGACGTCATGAAATAAACTTGATTCTACCTCTCTAATTAACGATCAATAACTATTTTTCAAAAGTCCGAAAAAAAACTCTAACAACCTTTTAAAATGACAAATATGCATCCATAACGACAACAAATTGCAACGAGGAAACCAAATCGTTCTCACCTTCGGCATGACCCATTACGGACAAATCAACAATTTCAATACAAATTATTTTCTAGCTGAAAATATCCATTTCAACATTTTTGTGCGTTCAAATGACAAAAAAATACCAATGTCCAATGCTTTTGCAAAAAAAAAAACTGTCAAAGGTCAACATGTTTTCTTTTTTTGGCGAAGTTAACAGCACATAGCACAACCGTTTACCGATCGGTAATTGAGAGTTTCTCGCGCATGGATACTTACAACTTATCTCATTGATATATGGATTTGACTAGGGGACCTCTAGATATCACTTATGTATATCCCCCTGCAACAACTCCAACGGTTCTGCCAGGTGCGTTCACAAATGCATTTCAATCGTATTTTATTGCCACATATCGCTGTCGATCAAGCCACCACCCCACCAGACTAATAGTAAGCCTGACAGTTGTTGACGACAACACGATACATGCCGTGTGTTCAAGAATTCCTGATGTTTCCTTAAAAAGTGTTTCCTATACACTGCACGGAATGGAGTGAGTTCTAGCAGGAGGTGAATGACGGTCGTGGATTAAGGTGTGCGCCTGCCAGACCATTTAAGCAGATCAATCGTCATATTGATCACATTTCTGGGTACCATTTTTGGCCCAACTAATGCATGATTGACATTTTTATTCAACGACTTACATAGGCATTACGTGTGAAGTGGCTTTTTTTGTAAAGATAAATTCTATGCTGCCTCCAGGTGAGTTATGATTTCAGTTTCATTGAGAGCATTAATTAGAGTTGTATTGGAGTTTTTCTTTATGTGGAACATTTGGTGGGTACATTTTTATTAAGTGCGGATTTGATTGCCAGTTGAAGGTGATTCTTATGATCTCATTAGTTGACTCCAAACAGGGATTGAATCAATCTTCAATCTTTTGAAGTTCAAAGATGTTTGTTAACTATAACAACCATAAGAAAAGAATCAAGAAAATGTATCTTAGGGACCACACCCTATAAAATGGCTTTCTTAATAATCTCTCCAAAACTCGTCACAAGTAATGATTCACTCACAATTTGTTATCCAAAGCCAAATTCAAGGAAGCGATAATATAATCTGAAAACAAGACCAATAAAATCCAAAACAACGAGCGTGGGAACTCTTCAGATAAATTAATTTCAATACGAACGTCTTTGCTTAAATCACACCTTGTCAAATCTAAATATTAAGCAGAAGATCAGAGAAGCTGCTGGCTGACCACATCATAAGCGTCAGCCAGCCACTACATCATTTCAAACTTGCTCCTTCTTAGTCAGAGAACTCAGAAGTGTTGAGACAAACAAATATATAAAAATAAAATTATTAACCACTTCAAAAGCTTTGGAGCGTTGGTCGGTTGTGTATCATAAGCTTGTCCAGCGACCGACTGGCGGCATCATCAACACCCTGACAGCCACTTTAGCGCATGAATTTTGACACACAATCATGGATTTTGGTGAAATATTAATTTCAGAAAAGAAACGATAAGACGAAAAACGAAGAAAAAAATAAATAAAAAGAAAAAAAAAACATCTGCCAGCCAAATTTCTGCGAATTTTATTGTTTAATCGTCTAATGTGGAATATATGCAGCTCATTTGTGGAGGTCGCCGCCGCCGCCGCGCCGTGGTCGTCCGTCGTCATCGTCGTCGACAAAACAAAACAAAACAAAAAAATAAATAATAACCAACGGGTGGTCGGCGCTATCAAAAGCAATCACTGACAAGTTTACCAGAATTTGGTTAGACGTTATCTGAGGGATCACTGATCTGGTTTGCCATTTTTGCCACCAATGTCATCAATGGCGTGTGCAAAAATTAATAACACCACCGGAAATGAGGTGATCCCCGGAATTTTGTTTTTTCATCACGTGATCGTATTCATGAATAAAAGGTCTTTGAATGTTTGGTAAGTGAGCGAACTTAATTTAGGCTTTTTGGATATGATAACTTCTTGATGGATTTTTCATCATCATTATCGGTGATGAAGTTTGAACAGCGCCATAACCGCCGATGTCCACGGCATCATAATTCTCATCCCAAAGCTTGGGGTGTCACGCTGTCTCGTGCCAAGTAGGTACTGGCAAGACTACCTTCCGTTACAGCAGCAATATGTACCTAAGTAATGGTAAGATTTTTTGATTTGAAGAGCCTTGAAAGACTTGCGAAGGTTTTCGTAATGCACCGATCCGCACATTTTGTAAACTAAATTGGTTTTATGTTCAACCTCCAAATGAGGTTTAAAATCTGTCAAAATCTTTGCCATCCGCTTATTAAATCTGACAGTTATTAGCTCAATAGAGAGATAAGATACGAATCTAGGTCGTCAGAAGGATATTTTGATATAAATATTACTGGATTTGCCAAAAAAAAAGTGACTTAAAAAATCCCAAAATCACAACATCCCAAAAAAAATTTTGATTAACAAAATGAAAATTATAGAAAGTGGCAGCACTTCTCAAAATGAGAACATTTATTCTTAAAAAATAGAAGTCAAAACTTTCTTTTTGTCAGTTCGTGCCCATAAAACTCTCCATCTCATCAAAATGTATCCAGACCTTATCTTACACCCGATTGTTTCTTTTCTGTCGTTGCCATCACCATGACATCAAAACACATCAAACAACCAAGCAAACGAAGTCACCCAAAAAGGTGCAACTACTTGAAAAGTCAAAAGTAAACCGTCTTCTACCACTCAATTATATTCCACTACCTGAGACTCTTGGACACGTATAACCCTACGTCTGAGCACCAACAAGCCAGGCCAAGTATTCATCGCGTGCATAATTAATCACCCCTCAGGTACAACACTCGCTAGAACTCTCCAAGTCATATGTGTTGCGGTTGTGGCGGGTACCTTAACTTAGCCCTGTTTCTACATAATCAACAGTATGCCTGAGTTGAGCCTGTGCCACTCGTGTATGGAGTACCTATGGCACATGGGCGCTTCTGAATTAATAAAACTATCTGTTCAATATGTCCGAACGCGACCGCAACGGCAGCGATAGATATACAAATCCGATACCTACCCAATTCCATTATAAAATCCAATCAAGGTGCACCATGACGAGCGAATATAATTGCAGTGACATGTTCCATGGTCTTGGGCAAACCATTTCAAGACATGTTGTATGCAGCAGGCCTAAACTACTTGTGTTGCATAGGTTATACCCTTTTCCGGACGGACTTGAAGTTGGAGTGAGCATGAACACGGACACAAAACTATGGAACATGGCAGCGCTAGACTCGTGACTAATTTTCGTAATGCCCAAATTGCTTGACGTGAACTCCACCCAGGAACAACGGCACACCATCCACTTGGTCAACATGATTATTGGTGGTTCAAAACAACAAGCCACACGAATTTAAACTTCTTCGTATATGAGTGCAGGCACACACAGTTGACAATATTTGTGCGATTGTGGGCCAACAAGAGGGCATTTACCAGAAGTAAGGAGCACCCTTTTCAGTGGTCAGCGGTGGTTAGCGTTGGCGGTGCGGTTTCTTCGCTTAGATGGCCGCATACAAATTGACGAATCAATATTTTAGACGCAATCGTGATTGGGGCATTAGTATTACTGGCATTATGACCCCAAACTCTATGCCATATCTCTTCAGTCCGTCAGCTTTGGGCTCTCAAGTCATAAATCACTTTAATAGTTCTTGATGATAATTCCATTTCAACTCTGACGTTGGGTAGTTTTAGCGATACAAATACGAAGACGACGCGACGACGGCATGCGTCGAAAACCATTAAAGATCGACTAACTTTTTTTCATTTTTTTGTTGTGCCTTCTTTGGGGAATATTTATCTATCTTGGATATCCCCAGCTGTTAAGTGCTGTTGTATCTGGAATCAAAGAATCTGGGGAAGAAGTTTATAAGTGGGTTATGGCCCGCATCAGCAGTCCACACTTCGCAATAATAATTGATTACGATTATTTATCAAAATTATTGAATTTTATTGGCAATGCTTCGACTTGAGATTTCAACGCAACGGGTGGCCGTTATTTGGAGATTGGGGCTTCCAAACAGAATTAATTTTTTTAAAGAGCATTCAAAGCGGATTTTGTGGGCAAATTAAGTAGCTGTTGAATTTCGACTGCACAGAATTTCTTGGAGATGAGGAGCTTAATATAATATTAAGGCTTAGCAGACACTTTGAAAGTAGGTCGGTGGAATTTGAGACTCTGGCGATTTGACATCTTATGACTGTAATAAATTTCATAAAAGTGAAAAACCGTTTTCAAACTATATAGAGATTTTGATCAAGCTTGTCTTTTGAAGAAGGAACTAAGCTTTTTTTTAAGAACAAGCTTAACAGACGCTCCACCAGCCTTCCCTCTTTATTTCTGGTTAGTTTTGTATTAGTTTTGTCTCTGTCTTATACAGGGTGACCAAGTTTCACGTTAACTTTGCACTTTAAACCATAATTTAATTTGCTTATATACATATAGGTTGGAGTGGCTGTCTAGATGTTATTGACTCACTTAGACCTCAAGGGTCCATTGTGATTGCTTATACATAGGTAGGCAATAAAATAAAATAAAATAAAACGTTATAGTTCTTGTATTTTATTGAAAAAAGCATGAACTATCTGAAACTGACTGATTTCACAGTAAACTAAGTAAAACTAATTGGTTTTATATTGAATTATTTGAATTATTATTTTGCTTCGTTCTCCATGATTCTCAGCATTTGATGTCTCCAAAGATTTCAGTCATAAAAGGGTGTGGCCTGATTCAGAGCTGTTAGAAAAATCGATAAAGGTATTTTGATCTCCTTACTTCTCACAACTTTGAATAACGAAAAGGAGCAGATTCTCATGAAAAAAAGTAGGAATTTTTGTTGTCAAATGACATTGATGTATTCAGAGCTTTGCCTTGACACATCTGTGATCGGCCCAGAGCAGAGGTAAAAAGAAAAACCCCAATACTTAAAACTCCAAATTTTAATTAGTTAATCTCTATGGTTTCCCAACAGTAAGATGAAAGTATTTTGATCTCCAGGACTGGCACGTGGCCAACCAACGAGAGGAAAATGCTACTGGTCCACTCAAAATCAGCTGACTGAGATCCTTGCGCAGAATTCTATTCAAGCTATTGCGTGAAATCTTGAGCAGTTAGGATCAATGTCAAGTTTGTGATCTTATTTGGGATATCTCAAGAACTTTTTACACAAACCTGTAACAGGCAATAACTCAGTTAGTTAGTGCGATTTTTGAGCGTGCAACAACTTATTTTTGAGGACTGACTTTCTGTTGTATTTTCAATCTTAAAAGTTGTCAATATTTCCTACCACTAGATGCCAAAACCTTTAAATAAGTTGTTTAGAGCTTAGATCTGATTTTCGTCCGATCCGTTTTTGAGATATAAAACTCAAAGATAAAAAATAAAGCTCAGAGGTTTCTTCTATTTTTGTCAACAAAAAAATGTCAACATCGTATTTCTCGTACGTATTTCTCGTACGAAATATAAATGTGGAAAATGTTATTCCGGTCTTTAAGAAATATTACAGCCCAGGAGCCCCCATAGAAAAATGATCCGTCATCGCAGCCACTAAAATGTTTAATAAGAAATAAAAGATAAAATAAGATAGTAGTTCATCATAAAATACAGTAGTAGTAGTAGTGGTAGCAGCTGCCCGTGGCTAAGTGGTTAGGTGCGTTGGCTGCTAAGCAGAACGTGTAGGGTACGAGTCCTGCTCGTGCCCATAAAGTTTTTATTTCATCTTTCACGGGCACTGCCTCTATCGAAGAACTGACAAAACTTCCAAGAGTATCAATCTGTCATGAAAAAGTGTTTCTCAACTTTGCCGTTCGGAATCGGCGTTAAATTGTAGGTCCCATAAATTCTTCACACCCATCCAGAGAATTGTTGATGAGAGTAAGTCACTTAAGCCTTGGCTCTTCAAGAGCTGTAGCGCCACTCTATTTATTTTATTAATTTCTAGCAGTACATAGTAGCAGCTTGAAAGTAAGCAAACCAAGGTATTTAAACAACTAACATAAGGACGCGTGCAATGAAAGAAATAACATAGAATCTGTGATAACGGAGACATTTTACTATCATTCACCACAATGCAACAGGTATGCGCGACCTTTTCGGCTAACTAAATTCACGCCGACCAAGCGAATCTTATACGTCTTGGATTTAGCTTTTAGTTTTTATTAATAATTTTAGTGGGTGCGATGATGGGACTCTTTTGTATGGGGCTCCCTGCCCTTAGAAAAAAAATAATTTTCAGTGCTTTATAGTATTACTTCACATGGGGAATTGATTTTACTGCTGAAAATTTTCCGATAAAGGTGAGGTATTTCACGACACAAATCTACTATTTATTGGTTTAAGAAGAGCCAAGATAGAAACCTTAAGTAAAAGATGACTGTATATTGTGTATATTGTGAACTCTCTTTTGGATCGAGATGTTTTGGTTTATTTGAAAGATGATGTTTATTTATTTTTCGTGCCGTGAACGAAGGCCATATGAACTAACGCCATATTGGCCTAAGTTCTCATTCGAATATGAATTAAAGCCATAATCGGATTATGACGTAAATTGAAATTATGGCGTTAACTTACATTTGTTATGCTAGGATGGTCCGATAAGAACTTACGAGTATAAACGAGGTCGCTGGTTGGTTTTGATAAGCTGCGTCCAGGTGCCGCAATGACGGCACCTATAGGTAAATTGACAAAATTCCACGTTTTGTAGACAGATCGCCGATTGAAGGTGCGCGAAACAGCTGAGAAATTTCAAAAGATCGCTTGCGTTATGATGAGTCATCATTGATGAGCCTTCTACATTAAATTTTGGGTTTGGACTCCTTGGAGAAGTTAAAAAGGGCCGTACTTTGTCAAATAATTGTGACGTTCCATTTTGAATGCTATGAATTAAGGACAAAACGGCCGAAAAGAACTACTTTTCCACTATGATAATTCCCCCGCTCCGTTCTTCTTTCGTCATTGGGACAAGCTGCTTCTTTTTCTTTCAGTTTCCAAAAAGTTGGAACCTTGGGTCAAGTGTAACGAGTCGGAAGCAGACTATATTTAAAAATAAATCGCCAGTTTTAAAAAATTGTTGTTATTATACCCTCGTTAATATTTTTGAAAAAGAGCTCCGGATGTGAGAGACGGATGTGCATCTTTCCACACATTTGCTTCAAATTTGATTTTTCTATTTTTGAGTTAATTTTGTTTTTTATTTTAGTAACACATAATAAAAGTAGGTAGTAATCTTCTTCTTGAAAACTATTTATACTTTTTCATATTATTAAAAAAAAATACACACAAAAACATAAAAAATTAAATTATGCAGAAAATGTTCTTTCCATTTTCGTAAAAGCACAATAAAATGCTTCTGTCAGCCCAGTAAGATATATTTCCCACAAGAATATAATTTTCATCAGACATTGAAAACCATGTCCAATTTTTAATTGGCCAACTAATCCATAGATCTCCCTTCTAACATGAACACCACCTATGAATATAGTTCGAAGAAAATCCACCCATAAAATCTGTCACCTTACAACCATCTTACAACAACTTGACAGCTCACAAATTAAACCAACAAGAAAATACCGCTACACCATGTCAAAACATTCTGACAAATTATCAAGAATCTTCGAGATAAACAAATTCTCGGATAAGCTTTCTTATAGACAAAACATATTTTGTGATGCATTTCCTTGAAACAAAAAAAACTTAAAAACAAAATATTTTATCAGCCGCACATTGACACGAAGATGCCGCAGTTAATTTCCATGGAATGGATTTTTTTTCTCAAACTTAATATTTCAAAACCCCCCGAAATCCCCCTGTACCAACCACATCAATCATTTCGAGAATTTCGTGCCTTGATGGTGAGTGCGCGATCGCCTTGTCACGAAATAACAAATTCTCACTTCTCTTATCTGTGATTATATTTTTATTAATGTTTGCTTGACCATAAAAAATGTCCACCAATTTTCCATTTCTGATGGAACTGTCAGGCTTATAATAGTGAGAAATTCCCCACATATCGGTCATCCATCTATCCGTCTGTCTATCCAGCCGAGACGAGGCTATATAACCGCATCAATCGCGTTTGGAGCTGAGAACCATCAACTACTTCGAACCTCTGAGCCTGGGGTTCTAAATTCCCGCCGCTTAAAGCTGCTCCCGGCATCACACTGCCGCAGTAATATCGTTTTGACACGCAGAGAAAAATATTCCACTGATGGATGCAGTCGCATCCGATGATGCATCACCTACAATCATCTATTGGGTTATGTATAGGGACACATTTTCCACATCCACACTAATTATCGTCCGTCTCGTTGCGTCTGTCTCTTCGGATGTCCCCTGCTCAAACATCACGCGACTGAAATTATTGCTTTGAATGATTTTCTTTTGAAACAAAAAATAAAAACAAGAAAATTAAGAATGTTCTCTTTCAAAGATCATGTTTACATCGTTTATGGACATTTTTTTTTGTTTTAATTTTCCATCTTTCAACCAACTACTCGACTGTAAGTTGTCTTTTCTTTCTTGGAATTGAAAAGATGAATCTACGACTCTGGTATAAGATTCTTCTTGGTTGTTTCCCAAAGGCAGAGAAGCAGAGTTACTTAGCAATATTTCACTTTCATTGCAATGAATGTAAGAGCATCCATCTTTTTTGCATCGTCGTAGATAAGGTTACATGCAAGGCTTGAAGGAGCCATGTGGCATAGGGTAAGTGATCCGATGTTTCTTTTCTAAAAGTTTTCACGAATTTGGTTTGAAATTTTACCGCCCTCGCCTCGTATTAAAAGAGCGTTATGCTATTGTTCGTCATATATAAGAACACGACTCCGAAAGAAACTTTTCCCATTTAATAGGGTAAATCAGTCACAATTGTTTAGTTTTTCCTTGAAGGATCGTTTTGCTTCTCTGCACTTAGTTAATTTTTGATCAAATTAAAATAAATAGAATGTGAAATTTTTCATCCAGTATGCATGTCACAACAAGAAAAAAAACACACTTCATGTCGTTTTTGCATGAGTAGTCTGACAAATACACACGAGGCATGGAACCCGACAATGTGCATTGCACTTTGGACGAAATGAAAAAAAAAAACATAATTTCAGTTTTTATATCAAGTTGTGTATTACTATATTTGAGCGAATCCGAATTTACTATGGGGACAGAGTTTTTGTGCTTGTGCGTACCCCGCCCAATAGTTATCCATTTATTCTTTTTAAACTGCCACCAAGTAAAATAGTTGGATCGGTTGACAGTCGGTGTTTTTACGCGACACATGCTGTATTTGGGGGTGACCATATTTTACTAAGCAATCAGAAATGTCCTAAGCGAATACAAACCCCGATTGATTGAACAAAGCCCCGAATGATTTGAACCAAGAAATTAAAATTTAAGAGAAAAAAAAATAGTTTTCGTAATACTCAATTTTGAATTTTATATTGTTTAAGAAAAATAGTGTACGATTTTTAAAGGAAGAAAATTAATATGGTCCATTGGCTTTTTTAGAGAGAAGCAATATTTCCAGAGGGGGGAGGGAGTACCCGTTGCAGCAACATAAAATTAATTTTGAGTTTGTACTTGAGTTTAATGTCATGTTTGATCAAAACAAAAACATAAAATGTAAAAAAAGAGCCAAGTTCTCCTTATATGCTCGAACAACACTGTGTAAAAATTAAGCCACCAAAAGTAATGAGATCTAAAAGAACGCCAAGTTCTTACATGTAATAAAAGTGTTATATTGAATATTTTAAATCGTAGAAGATAATACAACAATATTAAAAGAAAATAGAAAATAGTTTGGATGAAAATTTACAAGTTCACTGTTCAAGTTTTAAAATGTTACTAATCACGCTTCAAACCAAAACTTGCCAAGTGAACTCGTAAATTTTTACAGGGCCTCTGTGCCCATGAAGTTAATACGTTATTCAAATTTAAAGCTTCTACCTCTATGGGTTCAAAAGTTATGGGGGGTTAAAAATGTGCTTGAGTTCGATCCTGTAAAAAGGGAGTAGTGCTAGAACTTGGCTGGGCACTACCATGCCCTTTGATCAATCACCCCTGTTGTGATTTTCGATCACAAAAAGATATACTTTTCGTTTTTAGAACAAAGGTGTTCAAAATTTCGTTTGTTTATTAATTCGTTTCGATTTTTCTGGTCGAATTTGATATCGTTTAAAAATGTAAGTAATTTCAGAGGAATATTTTTCAAAAATTGAAAGGTAAATTTTTAACCTATATGTTTTCTATGAATGTGTTTTATTTTTTTCACGAATTCAAAAGAAATTATTTTGCTTCCTTCTCCATGATTCTCATCATTTCGTGTCTCATAAAATTTCTATTTTTGAAAAAGAATGCGGCCTAATTGAAGGCTGTTCGATCTCCTTAATTCTCATAGCTTTGAGTGACGAAAAGGAGGAGATTGTCTTGTAAGAAGGTTAGATCATTTCTGGCCAAAAGTACTGCGGAAAAGTACTTAGCGGGATTCGTTATTCGGGATTTTGTGATATTTATAGTCTTTGGATCCCAACCCATAAAAAAAGTACTGATTTTTTTTGTGCTAGTAGCATTTTTTTTTAAATGCAGTTTTATTCTTGGAGCATAATTTCAATACACACATTTTTGTTTTGATACTTAAAAATAATAGAAAACTGGTCACCTCAACCACATACATATAGGAGGCATTACCCTGAAGGAGGTGCGGGGAGTGATATCTGGCTCCTGCCATACACAAAAAGCATACAGTTCCGAGGTGTGGCGTGTGCAATAAAATGAACATCACTTTAAATTAATTATATTATTCTTTTTTTATAGTTTTTATTTTGTTCGTTCCATGTTAAAAATTCATTTCAATTTTTATATCCTATACATTTACTATCTCTCTACATTAGTTGTCTGACTTTGGCCTTGATGGGCTGGCCATGTCATTCGGTTGTCGTATTTGTAGATGTCGCTTCTATTTCAATGCAATTTGCAATGAGTTTATGCAGTAGCGTAGCGTAGGGGGGGCAAGGGGGGCAAATGCCCCGGGCGGCACTTGTTTGAGGGGCGGCAATAAAGGGGCGGCAGCAAAAAAAAAAAAGGTTACCAAAACAAAAAACCCTGCACTTGTTTGAGGGGCGGCAAAAAAAAGGTACCTAACCAAAACAAAAGAACCCTGAAATAATTTTCGGTAAGCAGAATTTCGTATGGGGTGGCAACCAATCGACCTGTACCTATACCACCACAAACTTCATTTAACCACAAATTTAACATAAGCATTAGACCGAAAATCTACGATGGTAAATCTTTTGCGAATTACGATCCACCCATCACACATTCAGATAAACAACAAAATCTTAAATAACAATTGCTTCACGATTAGCGGTTGTTGCGACCGAAAATCTCAAAGAAAATTTCTGAATAAGCAACGCAGCAAAACAATCCCTCATTAAATTATTCTTTGACAAGCAGAACACATATCTTTTGAGACGGGTGGTGAGGCGTCGACATCGAAATCAACCCTTCACGATCACGATTAGAGGTAGTTGCGACCGAAAACCATCAACGATGTAGTGCAACGAAAATAAATACCAAACATTCACGCACCAACCTACAGATGAGTTAAAAGGGAGATGGGAAACTAGGCTGTCAAAATGACAATGTCTACAAGCTGCGGTCAAAGTTTACTGCAAGAGTATGCGTGTTTTTACCAATACTATCTCAGTTATCTTAGGCATTCCATCTTGGAAGTAAATTAACCGGCAAATTTGAAAATTTGTAGTTTTAACGTACGAAAGGTGAATAAAAGTGAGCAGAAGAGGGATATGTTCAAAAAGATAGCAAAAAAGAATGGCCGGAAAAAACACAGGAGTCCAAAAAAGAATTCAAGACATAAACCCGAAAACCCAGTTCGTTCCATGCTCAAATCACTCTTCAAATCTTGTTTGCCTGCACGCTGCTGCAACTGAGTCCGACTCAGTTACTTTTTTCGGAACATTGGAACAATGCTATGTGTTTTTTGCAATGTCAACTCATCCTTGGGACGTCCTGATTGCGACTACTGGTAAATCGTTGAAAAGGATTCAAGAAACAAGATGGAGTGCAAGAGCGGATTCTGTGGAGACCACATACCCTTACAATGAGGATATTTTAAATTCTATATAAAAGCTTACTGAGACAGGCGAAAGCGTAAATACGAGAACAGATCATAGCTGGGCATTAACGGGCATTTTTTCGTTAATCCGTTAATCGTTAATTAACGAAGTTAACATTCCC
Organism: Sphaerophoria taeniata; assembly: GCA_943590905.1. Lineage (NCBI taxonomy): Eukaryota > Metazoa > Arthropoda > Insecta > Diptera > Syrphidae > Sphaerophoria > Sphaerophoria taeniata. Next base: position 44,736,424 of record OX016540.1, on the reverse strand, counting down.
ATTAACGGATTAACTTTTCAGTTAACTTCAAGAACATTTTAACGATCGTTAAATTTTCCAAAGTCCGTTAATCGTTAATCGAACAGAAATACCATACAGACACACATTAGATTATTGGTAATTCAGTTTCAGTTTCAGTTTTATTGGATAATACAGCAAGACTTAGTCTTTTATAGTATGTTTCAACATTGGTTAAAGTTTACAATTATTTTTATAGCTTATAAAAAATTAGTCAACACCCTTCAGGAAACACAACGGCACGCGACTTGTCTTTTTCGCTGCCTTTCTGTGTTTTTTGTAAATTGCACTGCTTTAGTCAATGCTTTATTAAACGGCATAGATAGAAGGTTCGGACCACTTATGGACGATGAACAGTGCAAATTTGCTGCGACTTTTCACCCTAAGTTTCGGTTGATATGGTTGCAGAAATATGATAACAGTCGTGTAAATGCAGTGAAAAAATGCATGGAAAAAAAGGTAGAAGAAGCGTTACAAGAAGAAGGTATCGAAATATCAAAGGACGTAGAGAGTGTAAGTGGCGGAGGCAGCAACGCGAGTAACAACGACGATGATGAGGATGACTTTTTCAACTCTGTTACTCAATCTTCAGAAAAACCTAGGAACAACAAATCATTAAGAAGTAAAGCTCAAGGTTTCGTAAAAACGGGGCTAGATTTGATGTCAAAAGACTCGTTAAATGAAGCGGCATTCCTCGGGGAACAAGTATTGGCAAATCTGTTTATCCAACACAATACTGCCATACCCTCAAGCGCTGCTGTTGAACGTCTCTTCTCCACGGGCAAGGATATACTTCAGTCGAAAAGAGCCTCGAGAATTTCAACATGCTGATGTTCATGAAGGGGAACAATCACATTCATATACTATACATGACTGAATAAATTGTTGTTTTAACACTTAAACTCTTATAACATATAATTTACTATATTAATAAAAATATGAGTGCGACCCATGTTGTCTACACGACTAACTTCCCAGAGTGAAATTTCCAGCCGATGCGTTCCGTTGTAGTTGTACACGCACGTTGTTTTCAAAGTTAAATTCCATAAGTTCATTTGAATAACAGTAGCGCCTATATTACTCCTGAATATTGTATAGTTTTCTATTAGTGAAAGCATTTTTCTAATCGGATTAGTATTTCCGAATATTAATATTAAATGGCAAAACAGCGTTTGGTGGGTCAGCTAGTAATCAAATATAGTCCATGATGCTCCTGAATTTTTTTTTTTTTTTTCACACTAACTATAAGATTTTTTGCACTATTGTTGAAATTATTGCAGAAATTATCATCATTTTCATTATATTAGGGTTGTGTTAGATTTTTAATTGCCATTAAAAAACCGCTAACCGGATTTCGCTCAAAACCTAACCAGCTCTTAACAATACAATACCGCGTCGAATGAGACTAATTTTATGACAATACGATGAGTGGTTCGCGAGATAGTTGAGCTGAAAAAACGTAACGCACGTCCGCACATACGCACTTACGAACACATACACACACACACACACATCATCATAAAAACGGTTGATTCGGATTCTAGTGAGCTCGATACATGGAGATATGCAAAAATTGGAGATTCATAAAATCGGCCCCATTACAATAACTTCCTCTGGGAAGTTAAAAATCTACTTGTCTTTTCTTGTTTTTAACTTCCCATTTTTATTAGAAAATAAAATTTTTATGGCGTGTTAACGGATTAACGATTAACGTTAACTTGCGTTAATTTTTCTAAAATTTAACGTTTTAACTGTTAACGAAGTTAAATTTTTAATTAACGGATTAGCGGTTAACGAAGTTAACTTTTTGATTAACGGTGCCCAGCTATGGAACAGATGCAGGAACTTTGCTTATAGCAATGCAATCCTTTTCTTTTCTTTGCTTTTTGGGCTTTTGGAAACCTGTTTTTCATGAAATTAATGATTGCCAAATTTACTTACAAACCGAAGGTCTTGTCCTTTATCAGTGTGCAGCTAAAATCAGTGCTCTACTGACTTTTCTTGAAGATACAAGAGAAAAATTAGTCAATGATGCTCTTGTTTACGCAAGGAATTTGTGTGAGAGCTTAGGCATTTCCTTGGATCCTCCCAGAAGGAAAAAAGGAAGCACATCTTTGGTGATGGAAGCACAGATGTTGATCTGTCTCATGACGAAGAGTTGAGAAGAAAATTGTTTTCTTCCTTAGATAAAATCATCGTCGAAATCAAGGAGAGATTTAACCAATTGCAAAGTTTGGCCAAAAAATTCGACTTTCTTTCAGCTTCCAAGCTACTGGTTGAAAATTTTGATTACGATTCGGAACTTGCATTCAATGAGCATGATGTATCTCCCGATGATTTCAAAATAGAACGTGGTCGATTAAGAGCCTTTGCATCTTCCTTGGAAAGACTTAACGATTTTGAAACAACAAACCCGCTTGAAATTTTAAATTTCATAGTACAGTCGAAGTTAGAAACAAGTTTGCCAAACATTATCATTATGCTGCGTATTTTTTTAACAACAGCAATAAGCAATGCCGGATGTGAGAGGAGTTTTTCAAAACTAAAACTAATAAAAAACTATCTCAGGTCAACAATGAGTACTCTAAGGTTAAGTAACCTAGGAATTCTAGCCATAGAAATGCAAAAAACTGATGCGATTGACACCAAAACTATAATAAAAGAATTTGTTTGTAAAAAACAAAGAAGACAAATAATTTAAACATTTTCTACCTTTTATAAATTGTTAAATATGGGTAACGTACAAACGTGCATAAGTCAATGTCAGTTGAGTTGCTTGCCACAATGTAATTAAAAAAATCAAATTGCTTAATTTAAAAATCGAAACAAATGTTCATTAAAAATAAAAATATACGAAACTTTCCTTATTAAAATGAATACAAAAATTAAATTTTTACTTTACATGTACTAGTAATAACCAAAATGAAGTGATTTAAAAAATTTAAATTTAAAATATTTAAAAAAATAAAATTTAAAAAATTTAAAATATTTATTTTTGAGTGAGTATGCAATTTAAAACATTAACCAAATTTGAATGTTAGGTTCCTTAAAATGTGGTTACTTTCAATATGGTTATAATCGATATACATCACCTACAAATAAATGGATACTCTGTAAGTATGGTTCATTATGGAAGAAATGGTAGTGTTCACCAACTTTGACAAAAAAATTTGGGGCGGCAAAATTTAATCTGCCCCGGGCGGCAAAAACCCACGCTACGCCACTGAGTTTATGAACTGGCTGATATTACTGATGCAACGGTGGCGCTGTTACATATATAGATGAAAACTTTTAAAACTGTCCATTATGTCTAATCAAGTGAGGAGTTAACTAAACGATTGCGACGATGATTCTTGATGAACGCAAAATGCGAATTACATGTTTACTCTTTTCTATGCCATCAAAATGCTGGTCGAGAGACTCGAAATTTATCGCTTGTAATTTAAAAATAATTGTAAGAATACTTCCATATTTTAAAGTGCTGCGTTCTGCGTTCAAACCGGCTGACTCTGGTGCTGCTGCTGCTGCACATGGGGTTCGTTGGAGAAATTAATGTCGTTTATAAGTCATTTGAATGTTTATTTTTGATTTATTTTGAAACAACATTAAGTAATGTGAAGAACAATTTTCCAAATATTTGAAAACTCAAACAAATCACTTTGTATTATTATTTGTGTGATAAAATGCGTTTTGTGTTCATGTTTTGACATAATTCTAATGAAATTCTATTTATTTGTACAGCGATCCATTATTTTGATTTCGATCTGGGAATTTAAATGGTTTTTTGGTTTTTAGGAATTCGAAGGTTTTTATTTGAATTAAATTTTAAGAATGTTCAAAGGGGTGAATACTTCAGTTTTATATTTTTCTTTTTTTTCTTAAATTCAGTCGAAAATAAATTTTGATAATGTCTTCCGTTTAAGAATGTCAGTTTTTATTGTTGATATTGCAACAATGAGGTATAGTTCGAATTTGATTTATATACTTTTGAAACAATCGTGTTCATAGCATGACAATCAAATAATTGCAATATCTTTCTAAGTATTAATATTTTGAGTATTTGAGTTCGCCTAGCAGTTTGTCACAATCACTTGAAATAAGATCATCGCAACATTTAAAGAAAAGAGTAGATAATATTTATAAGTATTACACATTTATGTATGCACTTTTACCAGAGGAATTTATGTATTTATTGGTGTTTGTTTTTTTGGTTAGTAATTAAATTTGAAATACTGCGACGAACTTGGAGAATACGGTGAATTTCTTAACGAGTTTGTAACACGCCAAGTGGGGTCCGTTCTTTCTGCGGTGACAACCTTTCTTCTTCTTAAATGTTTGAACTCTGTAGAAAGTGAACAGAACGCTGATTTTTCAAATGCGTTTCAACAACTTTCGCAAGTTTATTGAATTGAATCTATTGATAATAGATCATACCAAGTAAAAATCATAAACTCTTACTAACAATCATCACCAAGTTAGGTATGTATAACACAGGGTAGTCACTTAGGACCCTTTTTATTTTTAAATAGCTGACCCCGCGGACTTCGTATCGCCTCCCGTCAGAGCAACTCCAATAACAATTTTCCCTTGGAAAATCAATGAGTTGTCCGAGATTTTCATCAAGAACTTTATATTTTCCATTCGAAAACCCATTTTGAAATTTTCCAGTTTTCCATTTGCAAACCAACGCACCTGCAACAATATGTAATTTTCCCTTTGAAAACCGTAATGAGTTTTCCGAGTTTTTAATCAAGAACTTTCATTTTTCCATTTGAAAACCTATTTTGAAACAAAAAATTGTAAGTAAAAAAATCTTGTTCCCGACCTTTGTTTGGTTTTTCCAGTTTTCTCACTCTTCCATGAGGTTTTTCCAATTTTTTTTTTCACACAAATCATCACTGAATACAACAGTATTAACCATGAAAATTTCACAAATATCTGTTGGGCCATTTCGGAGTCTATAAGAGACATACATACAAATAAACACACATCCATTTTTATATATACATATAGAGATTATGAACATCCAAGCTAAATAAACACACAATGATTATATATTCAATGCAAATTTTATTTCATTTTAAAATGGACTTTGCCATTAAGTCCGAAAAACAATATCAGTCAAATTATTGTATTGTAATTAATTACTGTCACACTTAGATCAATGCAGATCCATTGTGATACCAGTGAGTATAAATAAAAACCTATGTGTTCAGTTAATCAAGCCATCAAGGCATTGATGAAGTTCAAAATGTTAGTAACTGGAGTACAAGAGAGCTCTTCCAAGTCCCTGAAGAAATAATTTCCGAGTAATTTCTTCCTTTGATGTGAAAGTGCGGGGCAGTGACACAGAAAGTGTGAAGTGTCTTCATGCACCTCTTCCTCACCGCATCCTCTGCATAGATCATCTGAAGTGACTCCCATCTTTTTCATATGATAACCTATGCTTACAAGAGATCGGAGTGATCCCTTGTGTACCTAGTTGCTTAATTTTTTCCGTTCTTTGTATGTTTCAACAGGGCCAGATCTTTCTTGTAATACCGCAGGTGTCAAGAAGGTTCCACCTTTCATCGGCCTTAATAGTTATTCTTTTTGAGATTACCTGTTTTAAGTAACAGTCAAGGAACGTCAAGCGTTAACCCTCATCTTGCTAATTCATCGGCTTTCTCGTTGCCTGGTATGTCGCTGTGGCCTGGGACCCAGCAGAGTCTAATGTTGTGCTGTGCGCCAAGAACCTTAAGCTCTTCACGGCAGCATGAAACAAGCTTTGATTTTACCTATGTTGCAGTAATTGCTTTTATTGCCGCTTGGCTATCAGTGTAAAAAGTGATATCAGCCTGTGGTATCGCCATTATTAATACCTGTTTAGCAGCTGTTGTCACTGCCAGGACCTCCGCTTGGAAGACACTACTGTAGTCTGGAAGCCTAAGCGAGGCAGTTAACTTGAGAGATTCAGAATAGAAGCCTGCCCCTACACCAGTGTCCATCTTAGAGCCATCAGTAGGTATAGATAGGTATTGACGACTCCCTGGAGTATGGTATGTTATCTTTCTATTCCTCTCTGCGTGGGATGGAAGCCTGGAATGGCTTATGAAAATCAAGTTCGGGTATTTTATAGTCTGTTGTAGTACTGTGACCCATAACTTTATAAAGGATCTGAGCATGTCCTATGGAGCTGTTTTTCCAGACTTTTGTGTGACTAAGTCTCAAAGCACTTTTAGCCGCAGATTCTTCAACAAAGAGCTCTAGGGGTATTAAATTGAGTATAACTTCCAGTCCCGAAGTTGGAAATATTTCGGTTACTAGTGCCTTAAAAAAACTTTTGATGAAAAGAGCTTGACCTGACGTTTCTTTTGATGTAGCGTTCGCTGGGAATTTTTTTTTCTGTACAAAATTTGGTAAAGGGTTATAATAGCCCATGATATTTTACGAAAATCATCAAGTAATCGATTTTGCTTAATTCAACATATTTTATTATTCATTATTCTGAGCTTACTACTGAAAGACAAGCTCCATTCCGAGCTCTGGTTGCCTAGATATTTGAATTAGCAGATATTCTTTATAAGGGACAACCCGACCCAGTGATCCTTGTTTCGCCAGCCTTCAGACCAACTCCAGAATAATAATAAAATATTAAAATGTGGTTTACTTGCATCCAATTGAAATAGAGAACCATTTGCACCATACATAAGCATTGAGGCTGGCTGATCATCTGCACGGGTCGGAGCTTATCAGACAAAGATTTATTAGAGAAGAATTTTTGAAAAAAAGCAGCCAAAATTTTTTTTACCTACAAGCAGAAGATATAAGAAGGAAATTAATTTGTGATGATAACATGACCGCGCGCCGCTGAAAAGACTCCTTTAGAATAACTTGTTAGCTTCCTGAAAAATTATTTGGATCTTCATCGTATTGTCATTTGACATCTACCATAATGTAGATTTCGCTATTAACTAACAGTGTGATCGCGATGTAATAGAAATACTTTAGTATTGTTTACTCGAAATTCATGAACATTATAATGTATGAACGACACTTTTAGGATCAGCAGAAATCATGACATGTACTTAAAATCCTACATCAATCTTAAATTGATTTTTTTATGCAAATTCTAAAAGTTTAAAAGATCAATCACTCAAGTATTGTGAAATTTCCAAGAAAAAAACTTTTAACTTTTGTATATACAAAAAAAAAAAAAACAAAACAAGTATCATAAAGCAAGAATTAAAACATTAAGATTAAGATTCCCATCCAAAAGATAATCCCATTCAAATAAGTTGTGTCCCGAAACGTAAAATGCAATTTGATGAGAATAGCATGTTCCACTTTTATTTTGTTTTATTTTTTGAAGTCGTTCTTAAACACCAAAATTGCTCATAAATAATTCCACGAAATGGTGTGTGTTCTCAACGATCATCAGATCAGATGATGATTACTTATTTATCAATAATGAAGCGCCCCCAACAATTCAAATACCACCAACCGTTGCGCCCGCCTGCTGTTCAACAACACCACTGGCTGGCTGCCGCGCCGCTGTATATTGATATTCATATGCATGCATAATCGAAATTTTGAGAAAATAAGATAAAACCGAAATTAATTTCAAATCTGAATGTGAATACCAACCAAATTAGCACATCTTTGAATTAATTAGGATTTATGTTATGTTCGATCGTAAAATTCTGTGGCGGCCCCAAACGGCGCGTCAGGATGGGCAACGGGAACGAAACGGGATTGTTATCGGAAGGGTCATGTTCACAAAGGCGTTTCAAATCACATTTGATTCAGAATTCACCGCCGCTGCTGTGCCGAATCAGACCGTGTGTGATGTTCGTTATATTTGAATAAAATATCGAATCAGGTAAAATGTCAGATGGAACATATCGTATATAACATTTAATGAGATGACGGCGGCGGCTGCGTTTGATCTTCTCCCCCCTAAGATCAGTGGTTACCGAAAAATTGATACCTTGACCGGATATAAAGTGATTTTCGAATACTCAATTAATTACATTATCAAAGTCGGCGAATTGGGAGAGAAGCCAGTGATGAACACATTGTCGAGATTTTAAATTGCTACTTAAGGAGTCGACAAGTTTTTGATAACTTTTGAGGACAGCAAAATTGTCTCTTTTAATGTTTGTTGGATAAATACGGAACACAAGTTTGTGGTCGAGTTTAATATGCTGGTCGATGACAACGTCACTTGTCAATTTAGCATAATGAATTCAAATGTATGCCAAGAGTCCAGCATCCTGTTGTTTGTAACACTTTGATACGAGTTTTTATATTCAAGATTAAGTAATGGCCTACAAGAGATTAGAAAACGATTCTTGTAAGAAATCGATATTTATGGGTGACTGGTTGGTGATTTGACATTTGGAATAGAGTGGAATTCCCGTATCGCATAAAATTGACGATTTAAAAGGCCATTTTGAAAAGAGTGTCGAGACGAATGTTTACCTAATTAGTTCTCACATTAGTTATGTGCATGTGAAATTGTTAAACAACTTGTTTACAGTTTTATTCATAAAAATTAAATAAATAAAAGCGTGAAATAGTAGGCGTAAATAAGTTATACGACTAGTGTTTTATGTCTAATTTATTTAGTTCTTTGGAGTAAAGCAAATTTACGATTATCGCACACAAATATCCTGTGATTGCTGATCTACAAAATCACATACGCACAGGGAGGGAGCTTTTACACACTTATAACGCTTTACCCTTCCAAACTGACCCTAACATAGTTTAATTTCCAAAGGGAGACTAATTGAATTATGGTATTAAGACCAAATATGTGACTGGACTCCTCTATTTTTCATATTTCTCCACTTACTTTCTTAATAATGAAAACTTAGAAAAACCACTGTCAAAGGAATTAACAAAGTTGCAAGGACTTTACGTTAATTGGCAAAAGCAAAAAACAACAAGAATTAACGGTTAACAGAAAAACGATACAAATTTGACACATCAAAGAAGCCGCACCCCATGTTCTTGCAATCGATTGAAATTTTAATGCCATCGATAACAAGGTTTTAGTGATTCAACCTGGTTTATTTATCGCAACGGTTAAAGCGAACAACTACACCAAGAGAATTAAAAAAAGTCATTCTTGAGGATTATATTAACAAAAAACAAGGGGCACATATTTTGCAATCAAAAGAAAACTATCCGGTTTGATCCATAAAAATTAAGATATCGATTAAATGGTTTTTTCTCATTCAAAAATATATTTGCATATGAAAAGCCGCACCGCCAAAGAAACTCATAAGCCACACAATCACCCTCGCCGGCAACACTTAAAGTGGCAAGCTGTAGCAATAAAAGAAAATATCAATTAAGTTATGGATAATGTTTAAATAGGTGTATTGTTGTTGTTAAAAAATCGAAGACAAGAACAAGATAAATTGCATTTGATGTCAAAAGTCAGAAGGTTTAAGTCATGCTTACGATTTTCATTGCCTTTTGGTTTCTTTGAATCATTACTCATTGAACATAGAAAATAAATTTAGGGTCAACTGTTTTGGCGCCGGACTTTTGACTTAAAAGATTTAAATTTAGTAGTTTTTTTTACATTTCTGGCATTCAGAAGCTAGTAGACTAAGCTATCGAAATTCGAGTGCAGTGCGTCGATTCTTCATTTAAGGGAGTTCACATTCAACATGTTTATCAACTTGTAATGTTGGCGCATTTGTGTAATATGAAGCCACCGTTATTCTGATTTAACATTTGTTTTAAAAACCTCACTTTAATTTATACTTTTAATTTATTGTTTTAGCCAATTTATTTACATTCTACAACTTCTGCCAACCGTTTTAGCGGAACACGTGTAATGTAATGTGGACACCTCTGTGAACCCCCCCCCCCCCCACGAAAAAAGGGCTCGCGGTCATTATCATAATCATCGATAAAGCTTTTGTTGTCATAGGCGTCACAACCGAAATCCGGTCCTTCACAAAATTCTTTCAACCGATCGCTGGCTATAAAGCCATCAGATTTCGCACCAAATCAAACAGGGATTCGTTCTTTAGCCGTACCCCGCGAATGCAGAACCCTTACCATACTTTGTCTTTGCCATTCATTGCAATATTCATAAATTCAAAACTAATGTACGCTGACACCTCCTTTTAAACGCTCTTCCCCTTTCTCATTCTCAAAATGCAAACTGTGTTCTAAGGCATATAAAAGGGAATACCTATTACACAAAGCTTTGAGCGTAAAGGGTCAGCCTCACTCACAGCCCACGGAAAAATGTGTATGCGGTGCGCCAAAAGAAGTTTTCACTTCAAAAACAATAGATATTGTAAATGGTTGCTACTTATATGTTTTAAGATATGGTGGCTAAGAATTTTTGACAAAACATAAACTCACTGACGATCTGGACTTTTGACAAGATGAAACCATAAATCCTTCCCACACCTCCAAATTCAATTTGACAAACCTTTAACCTAAACCTTAAAAATCCATCCATATTCTCAGCAAACGTCAAACATGCTGTCACGAAACTTTGACCAAAAAACATTTGAAGCTCAACACCAAACCTGCACCTCTTGTCCTCTAACCATTTCCAATCTCTTATTTAGAGGTTCAGAAACACCCCCCTCCCTCAATCTCCTTATCCAGACAATACCAAATACGCGTGACAATGCAAATCGTGAGGTCACGTCATCATCGCAGCCAAACACACAAAACCCGCGTATAAAAATTCAAACGTAAACGTAACCGAAAAAAATACATACACTCCTCTAAACGCAAGATCAGTGTGACATTTCCGTGTTTGCCAAATAGAATTTCGTGTTGAGTGTGTCGCCCGTTGTTGTTTCTGCTATTGTTGAGCTGTCACGTTGCTAAAATGTAACATTGAACGGGGGTCGCATTCTCTATCTATGTATGTACCTACTTATAGAATTTCTCCCACATTTTGACTTTGGGAACGTTCGTAAATAAGGAAACCAGTGCACCCCGAGCGGAATGTGAATCCTTGAGAGAAAAAATAATTTACGCATGCATCTTTCCAGCCACAACACAACCAGCTGCATCTCAATATGGCGTTGTTTGGAAAGGAAAACACAACACAAAATCGCGACTCAACGCGTTTCGACGAAGTGTCGATGTCGAATGCCTTTAAATGGATTATCGGTCTGCCACAGGCTAAGACTCGTTCAGGCGCTCGACTAATTAATTCTCCGTTAGTTTAGCAAATGATAGACATGGTGACACATTAAAAGCAGTTTATTTGCACTTTGACAGTTCGGGGAGATGTGCACTTTGTTTTGCGACTTGTCAATGATATACTCTCCAAAAAGCGCTTTAACAAAACAAAAGAGCATTTTTATTTTCTAGATAATGCGTAGGCGGGGATCTCTAGACAATGACATTCAACGTTGCATCTGTCTTTGGAATACGGATATTCAATTCAGTTTTGGGGTGACAAAGAGCCTTAAAGTGATTTACTGACATGTCCTTCTTCGAGAATAAAATTTCGAATGATTTAGTGACATTGCAGTGTGATGTGGCTATAGAGTGCGTCACAAAGAATGAGGTGACAATTAAAGCCTTTCATTTAGATCACTTTGAGAATTATCGTGCGTCCGTATAAGTCACTGTCGTTCTCAAGTGTCACCATCCGTCAAAAATTGATTTTTTTTTTTGTTAAGCGATTTTGGGACAAAACATTTTTATGACAATTTATTACTTCTGCAAAGTGGACATCTTACACATCATCGCAATGTGAACGAAACAAGCTGCATCTGGTGGACTTGGACAGAGGGCAACAATTTGGTTTTGTAAGGAAACGCGATTCATTCCTGCGCTGACTAATTGTGTTGCCGTTTAATTAGATGAGAAATATAAAATGTCAGTAGGGGGCGTGTTTGCGATGATTGATGAAGTAAAACAAAGGTCTTTGATCCTTGAATCGAAAATAAAGGAGGAGGATCGGATACGATCTTTAAACCCGGAAAATGTAACATTCACGATGTTTGGCTTCGATTTATTATTGCTGCCAATGAACTTTCACTGTTTTTTTTTCGGTTGAATTTTGGTTTTGGCGCGGAGCAGATTCAGTCGAAATGACAATTTGCAAAAGTTGACACTTTCGATTTAAGGTGACATGTGTCAGTGGGGAATTGTGACAAAAATTGTCACAAGAAATCCATTTGAATATGATTTTGTGCATATCTTGGACAGGAATGTTAATGCACTTTTGGTGCTTTTTGATGAGTAAGATCTTGAAAGAGGTTTTTAATATTTCATTTTTCTCGTCACTGACAGAAATTGTAATTTCAGTGAAAAAAGAAACATTTTAATTTAGGCTGTGGAACGACTGAGGGGGAGAGACAATATCTCTGTATAAAAATTAGAACTAACTGAAAACTCTCCTAGACTAGACATATTATGTAAACGTAACTTCATGCCAATTACCCATTTTCCCAACGCTTCAAATGAGACACAATCAACTGACAACAAAGGGAAGTTAACAATTCGCGTTACCTTGTGTGGTTTTTTCCTTCCGACCGACCAGCAAAGTATATCAACTTTCCTGTCGTAATTTGCTTGATATTTAATATCCTTTAAAAAACATGCAAAAACCATTCCCCATCTCAAAAAGGGGGTTGCTTTGGCTATCTCCATCACACGACAAACATCCCCCACGACCGGACCACACACGAGCACGGTAAACCAGCTTGCCTATCCTTCCATTCCACACATCCGAACAATCTAAAAATGCATGATTAACCACGTGCATGATTTCCCATCCTGAATCGCTATAAAATATTCAATCCACCTGTCGGAGTAAAAGACGATGACGACCGACGACCATTCACCATTCAGTGGACTGACTGTTTCTGCAGTAAAAAAAAAAAAAAACACTTGAAGTGGGTAATTTCAAAATGTACTGAATTCACAACGAGCCAAGACCGCCACCACCACCATTACCACACTACAACCAGGATAACGCTGCAGGGTCACTGGCACCGACAAGCTCATACCCCAACTTCAAGTTCTTTTGCGTCAAACGGAGTGATGGCGGTGTGGCAGTGGTGATGAAAAAGACGAACGTACATTGAGCCTCAACATTCAGGTTGATTCATATAATTGAAAAGGAAAGCAAAAGTCTGCTCCTGATCCTGCTCCAACCAGTGTCCTGACAATCCTCGTACTTTTGCTGGCACGAATGACCCCACTGTAAAACGATTGAAAATAGCCGCGATGTTCGTTACGTTGTTGTTACGGCGAACGCCTCCATTGCATCGTGAGTCGCCGCCGTCGCTCGGTCAATCGAAAATTGCCTGAGAAGAGGAAGGTGCAAATACAAAAAACAAGTCTAGTGCATTGCAAGGAAACGCAAACAGAAGAACAACAAAAAATCCCTGCAGGATTGCCCCAGGATTGTGGAAAATGTGTTATCGAGAGTGCAGTGCACTCGTGTTAGCTCCTATTCCGGAACATGATATCGCATTGGCTCAGGTTAGGCAAAGCCATCCCCCTCCACAACGACGATAGCAAGAAACGCCATAACTTTTGATAAATGTTTAACTCTCCGCACTTTTTCTTTCGATAAAAGGTGAACCGAACACTTTGCACAATGCATCAAGGTTCCTACATTCGTTTAGAGTCGCTTAGTGACCGAATGGAGGCGCTGACCGAGAGCCCAGCCAGCCGCAGCCGTCTACGGCTGCTGGGACATCAACCGCGATGATGAACGACTTCCAAATGTCAAGCCATTAATTATATTTTATTCGAGAGATGTAGCGGTGCGGCGGGCGGCGTGGCTGTGGTAGGTGGGTTTATTCTTTGGGGCTTTGGCACTTGCCTTTTGCTGTTAAATTGTTCTTCGAATTTCGATGGAGGACGACTGAATCCAATGCTTCGAAAAAAACGGGTAACATCGAAGTCATTCACTTGTTGTCACTTTTTGCAAAACAACAGAAATCGTTCGCCGAGTTATGTGAACTTTGCCGCCAAAGGGATGTTGTTGACACAGTTCCACACGATGCTCTTACCCATTCGAGTATGTGATTTTGTTTGGTTTGGGTTGTTATTTGATATTGAATAAACAAAAGGCAATTGAACTTGGCCAAGTGATAAACTGGCAAAGATATCGCTCTTATCGTGATGACTGCGGTGTGTATACGCATCTGTTCAGACGACGACGACGAACTCACACAGAAATTCTCACCGTTTTGATTGCTGTCAGATGAATTCTAATGAGGGTAGGAGATATCGGGCTTTTGAACCTGGTGTTTCCAGATGGAAAGGGGGAGAGAAAGGTTTGGGGTTTTTGCTTGCTTCAAATGGAAAGGTAAGTGTTGAATGAGATGATTAAATGACATTACGCTTGTGTAAGGTAAGAAATAAGTGATTCTGAAAAATGTTGGAGCGAACGGGACATAGTAGTTCTACAAAAGAAAGGTTTAAGAGGAGGGTAAAAACAACAAAGACAGACCATAGTTTAGTGAAGGTAATAAAAGGACTGCACTGTATTTCAAACCCTCGATTATTCTATCCTAGAAAGAATTTTCATCTTCTTAAAATAAAAAAAGGAAAAAAAATAAGTGTTGCTGAACACACGCACTTGCTACAGTAGGTACATAGTCAAAACCCTAATCAAATTCCATTCAAGACATTAGCCAGCACTTTCATACTAAAGAACTCTCACCAATCTCCTAACTGGGTATAAAAGTCGCAATGAATTCTCGCAATCAACCCCGGAAGTAAGTGCACGCAATTTGTGCAAAATAAACTGAACAATAAATTTTAAAACTTGTTCGTGTTCGAATATTTGTGTTTTTGTGTGTATAATCAAAAATAGTAACAAAAACAAGGTGAGTTACCCCCCCTAACCTCCCACTTTAAACATTATAAGCCAAATATAGCTCACTACTCGCTTCAAGACGTCTACATGGGGGCACCCATCGGAGCTTTATAGCAACGCCACCACCCGGTTTGGCTCAGATCGGTTCTACTCGACCGCTCTCAAGGTAAGCCGGTGCCATCGATAAAAAATTTACATTTAAATTTTATTCCACCAACCGTTTAATTGCCTTGCATTGCGCCGTAAAAACACGCAGTGCATATATATTCACGCAAAAGGAAACGAATTCCAAGCGCCAGCCATAAACCATAAACACTTCTCTTTTTCACCACCACGCACCGCTCATAGTTACCTGTCGTATTGCAAAAAAAAAAAATCAAAACCAGATGATGAGCTGTGGAGCGGGATGGTTAAGAGTTTTGTTTATAGAACTGCCATATATATGAACGGGATGAGAGAGACTAATTAATAAACACATGTACCTGCACCTAGAAGTTTGATTAAACGGGAATAATTATATTACGCCGAACATAGTAATCACCTCGGCAGAAGTACCTACCAACCAGTGTCAGTTGTTGGCGGTTATGCCAGCTGAATTTTGAGCCTTCATAGTTATCGGTAACGACGCTTAACGCTCGCTTGTTTTAATTGCTTCCTTCTTAATTGCGGAGCTGAGGTAAAGAGCAGAGAAGAACTTCGTTCTGATTGCAATATGCAACCATTTGTGGACGGTTTGTAAAGGTGTCGGTATTCTGCGTTTCAAATATTCAAGCAGTACTGGATGATGGGGTCGACATTGAACTTTAATAACTTTGTACAATAATTACTAAAGCGACGGCTGTTGCCATTCAAACCAAACAAAAAATGACTCATTGATTAACTGGCTGGTGGAAGGATAAAAACTTCAGGGTTGAAAGAATAGAATTTAATTATTATGAATTTAGTTTCAGGCAGATAAAAATTGAAGCAATCGCAATGCATGTACTTTAAGTAATGCGGGAAGAATTGATTGCGGAAATAGTGGTAGTTCAATATTCAAGGACTTACAAGCTTGCCAGATATGCATAAAAGCTAGTGATTTGCGGTTGAAGACTAATTTTCGTTTCCGCTATTAAGAACAACTGATTACAATGAACTGCACAGAATTTTAAAGTACAAATAAAATCAAAACAAAAAATATGAGTGCGACCCATGGAGTCCACACGACTAACTTCCCAGAGTAGAAGAATACGTAAAAACATTAGTTGTTTTGCAAAATATTCAGCCGTTGTACCCGTTGTAGTTGTACACGCACGTTGGTTCAAAGTCAAATTCCATAAAACTGATGATTTTATAAAAAAAAATTTTTTTATCGAATAACAGTGGCGCCATCTGCCAAAAGTTGAACGTACCATTTCGTGGACTCATTCACAACTACTTTGCACAGAAAAATACAGCCTATATTGCTCCTGAATATTGTAGTTTTCTATTATTGAATCAATTTTTCTAATCGGATTAGTATTTCCGAAAATTAATATTTATACGGCAAAGTAGCGTTTGGTGGGTCAGCTAGTAATCAAATATAGTATATGATACTCCTGAATATTGTTTTTTCCCACTAAATATAAGATTTTTTGCACTATTATTGAAATTATTGCAGATTTATTATAATTTTCTTTATATTAGGTTTGTCTTAGATTTTTGATTGCCATTAAAAAACCGCTAAGCTCAAAATCTAATCAGCTCTTAACAACACAATGCCGCTTCGAATGAGACCAATTTCATGATAATACGATGAGTGGTTCGCGAGATAATCGAGCTGAAAAACGTAACGCACGTACGCACATACGAACACACATACACACATACAGACATCATCATAAAAAGGGTTGATTCGGATTCTAGTGACCTCAAAACATCGAGAAATGCGAAAATTGGAGATTCACAAAATCGGCCCCATTATAATAACTTCCTCTGGGATGTTAAAATCATTAATCATCTCTCAATAGCGCAATCCATTGACCATAACTGTTGCTCCAGCCTCATTTTCGAAAAAGTAAGGTCCAATGACCCCGCGCGACCATAAACCGCACCAAACAGTCACGCGTTGAGGATGGAAAGGCTTTTCAACAATAACTCCTGGGTTTTCCGAGCCCCAGATGCGACAGTTTTGCTTGTTGACGTAGCCTCCGAGGTGGAAATGGGCCTCATCAGTCAAGATAACACTAGTTTACAACATTTTTGCCCCAAGGATGAGACACATCATTTCTAGTTAATTTTATGATGCTGAAACTAAATCCGGACACAGAATTTTTCTAGCACGTCACGTTTTCGAGATATGCTTATAGGGAGTGGTACGAAATCCCCAAAAGACAAAATCACCATGGGGACAAAATCTCCAAAAACAAAAATCCAACTTGCCAATATCTCCACGACAAAATCCCCACGGAAAAAATCCCCAAAGAAAAAATACTTTTTGCCAAAATCTCCTTGAAATCTCCAAATCTCCAATATTCAGGTACGTCTAACTTACACCGTTCCTCTCACGACATGTACATGCAACTGTTATGACATGATAACAAATTATGAATGGACTTTCAGTTTGTCATTTAAAATGAATTACACGTTTATTTCTTAAACAACCTTAACTGAATACAATAATATCTCCAAAACAAATATGTTCAAGTAGTGAATCATGCGATTAAATCGCGCGATTTAATCGCATGATTCACTACTTGAACATATTTGTTTTGGAGATTTTGGCATGGAGATTTTGTCCATGGGGATTCTCTCTTTGGAGATTTCGCCATCACGTCACGTTTTCGAGATATGCTTATATCAATGTGTTCGAAACACGGTTTTTGGCGATGTTTGAAGTAATTTTTTGAGGACAGAAAATTTTTACAGACAATTGTAGATACAGCATTCTTTAGAACTACTCTTTATCTTTCAAAACCATTTTAGTTTGTTTCGCTACGAGTCTTTTTCCTCAAGAAATTTAATTTTAGCTACGGCACTTCGATATTACCTACAGTGCCGGTAAAAAAAATAGCACCACTGGTACAAGATTCATTTTAACTTCTTTGTATGAGTGAAGAGAAAAATATTTATAGCCTCTTCTGTAATATATTATTGCTTGAACTGTCAGCTCTTTCTACTGTGTACCTTTGGCATCAAAATGATAACGGTTTTATTTTTACGAGGCCATATTGGAAACATTTGCATTTTTTGGCCGGTAAAAATAATAGCACCGATCGCAGATTTCGTTGAAAAAAAATCTTTTTGCTCTTTATATTTCAAGGTAAGGCGGTGAAGTGTTTAAATTTGTTTATGTGTAATTAGTTCCTTTATTTAAATCACAAAATTTACAGTTATTCAAAGACAATGGGCCGTGGAAAGCATTGTACCAACGAAAAACGTGAAATAATCAAAAACATGATCGCCGAAGGTAAAACTTATGCAGAAGTTCGGCGTTTTGTTGGCTGTTCCAACAAAATGATTAGGAATGCAATAATATTCACACCTAAAACCGAAACTCGTGGACGAAAACCAGTTATGACCACACCTCTCATCAGGCGCCTTGTCCGCGAAAGTAAAAAATATCCCTTTAAGCCTGCAACTGAGCTCAAAAAAGAGCTGAATATTACAGCCTGCGTGGAAACCGTTCGACACCGATTGAGAGAACATGATTTATCTGCCTGTAGTCCCAGAAAAGTCCCGCTTTTAAGTGCAAAGCATGCTAAAAAGCGTTTAACATTTGCAAGGCAGCATTTGAATTGGGAAGCAAAGAAATGGCGCAACGTTCTATGGACAGACGAGAGTAAGATCGTATTGTCTGGCGGTAAAGGATCTCGTTCGTACGTTAGAAGACCTCCGAAAGCGGAATTTAATCCAAAATACACTACCAAAGTAGTGAAGCACGGAGGTTCGAGCATAATGGTGTGGGCTTGTTTTTCCTACCATGGGGTCGGCCCAATATATTGGATTAAACCCATTATGGATCAACACGTTTACGTCAATATACTCGAACAAGTTATGCTCCCTTATGCAGAGGAAGAGATGCCGCTTTTGTGGGTCTTTCAACAAGACAATGACCCTAAGCACACCAGTAAGAAAGCTAAAAAATGGTTTGTAGATCATTCAATAAATGTGATGGAGTGGCCAGCGCAGTCGCCTGACCTCAACCCCATTGAAAATTTGTGGGCTGATGTGAAGAAGGCGGTATCTGAAACTAAACCAACTGGTAACGAAGCACTCTGGGCTGCGGTGAAGGTTTCTTGGGAGAATATTCCGGTGGAAAGGTGCCAAAATTTGGTAAATTCAATGACCAGACGTTGTGAGGCAGTAATAGCCAACAAAGGCTATGCAACGAAGTACTAATTTGGTGGACTACGTCTAAATAATAAAATCATTATAGATTTTTTTTTCAATATTTACGATATTTTAGTTTAAATCTGTATGAAAAGGCAGTGGTGCTATTTTTTTTACCGCGTTTTTATTTGAGTTTTTGAAGAAAATATTTTTTTTTTTTTTTAAGTTGATGAATAAAAGTTGAAATTCTTTTTTGAATATGATGTTTTCATTTAATGTCAGCTTTTACCATATTCACATTTTCCCTTAAAATATTAGCATAAGCTTTATTTTTAAAAGGAATTGCGTTCTCGCTTTGGTGCTATTTTTTTTACCGCAGCGTATGTTATATTTTGCAATTTTGTACTAGCCAACTGCGTTATGAAAATAAAATGGTATATCTTGAGAAAAAAAAATCATAACGAAACAAAGTAAAATGGGTTTGAAAGATAAAGAGCAGTTCTAAAGAATGCTGTAGTTACAATTGTCTGTAAAAATTTTCTGTCCTCAAAAAATTACTTCAAACATCGCCAAAAACCGTGTTTCGAACACATTGAGATAAGCATATCTCGAAAACGTGACGTGCTAGAACAATTCTGTGTCCGGATTTAGTTTCAGCATCATAAAATTTACTAGAAATGATGTGTCTCATCCTTGGAGCGATCAGAAAATCAAATTTTGTAAACTAGTGTAATTTTTCGATGAAATTCCGTATCATCATTATTATGCATTTCAAGGACCCAATCAGCAAAGACACGACGTTGTTGATGATCAGCCGGCTTGAGTTCTTGTGTTAACTGAATTTTATAAGTCTTAAGACCCAAGTCTTTATGCAAAATACGGTGTAATGACGTTTGTGGAATGCCTTATACCAAAGAACGACGAGGAATGGACAAACCTGGGTTTTCTTCAACACTTTGGGCTGCAACAGCAATATTCTCAATTGTTCTTGAGCGACGCACGTGCACGGGTTTCAATCTTCACATCACTAACTTGTCCCAACAGCTCGAATTTGACCACCAATTTCTGTATTGCGGTCCGACAAGGTGCTTCACGACGACCCAAAAATGTTTTATTTGTGCGAACCGTCTCTGCCAAATTTTCACCATTTTTATAGTGAATTTTAATAATTTCAATGCGTTGTTGAAGCGTGTATCGTTCCATTTTTATTAATGGCGTAGTTTCTACTTGTCAAATGCCAAAAAATGACAGCTTCAAAAGTGACAACTACCGAAATAGCGGGCTATTAAAATAACGTTATGTTGTATTTTAAAGATTTCTCTTTTTCGGCTGTTTTGGTCTCAATAACAATAATCATATCATTCAAAATAACACCTCTTATTGGAAAACTCTTTATAATAATAAAATAATTCATTTTTTATAAGGTTGTCTTAAATTTTTGATTGCCATTTAAAAACCGCTAAGCGGATTTCGCTCAAAATCTAATCAGCTCTTAACAATACAATACCGCGTCGAATGACAATACGATGAGTGGTTCGCGAGATAATCGAGCTGAAAAAACGTAACGCACATACGAACACACATACATACACACTGACATCATCTTAAAAACGCTTGATTCGGACTATGGTGACCTCAAAACATCGAGAAATGCGAAAATTGGAGATTCACAAAATCGGCCCCATTTCAATAACTTCCTCTGGGAAGTTAAAAATTTACGGCGCTTTTATTTTACGATGGTACATTAAAATAGGACTTTGGTAACAATTTTATTCAAATTTGATGTGAAAAATTCAGGTTTTTGATTTCCCATTTCCTGTTTCCTATATCCAGTTTTCGGTATTTATTTTCCAGTTTTTGACTATCGATCTTCTAATGACCAGCAAACACACACGCACACTTAAATGGCACTATAGAGTTTAAGCAATCCCATTGTAAATTAAATGTTACTTCCGTCTTAAAAACATTAGGCTCTTCTGGAAAAATAACGGTAAATTGAAGAAAAAAGCCTGTACAACATATTTGCTCATTAAAGTCTAAAATTCTGCGATTTTGAAGGAAAATTTCGACAAAAATACACCCACTAGCTCCCTATGACAAAAAGTCAGGCGGCCATGGATACTTTATTGTATGTAACCTTTTTGCGAAAATGCAAATTTTTGTGTTAACCCTCCCGTGCTGATTAAATGAAATTCATTTGCTAATTCAACTGATTTGTCCTTCCAAATGTCAGTTAATTCTAATTTGTTTGGTTTCTCTTAGAAAATTTGCATTTGCATCGAACTTGAAAATAGTGTCCAGAAGGTTTTTTTTTTATTCAAGGACAACTAGGAAGTTGATAAGACTTTTCCGGGTTTTTATTTCTTATCAAGTAAGAGTCAGCATAAAATATCTACAAATAGTTGTTTCCTGTTTGTCAAAAAATGTCGAAAGACGAGTTTTGGCAATCCCATATTTCTTTCAATTGAAACAATCCGCTAGCAATTTTCTTTTCCAGATACTTCGCTCCTATCTCAGCCATTTCGCATCAATTTCCCAACGGAATCTCTGAAATTGCTTACAATTCACTGCAGCTTACTCAACTTAATACTTCAATCACAGCTTGCGGGGGTAAAAAGAGAACGAAAACCCTTGTCGGCGGCGTCATTGTTTAAAATGAAAGAAAATCTCATTTACATTTATGCCACAACAAATTGTCATCGTGGAAAACTCATTGCATTACATCGTATCTTTTCGCCCAAGTACCTTGATATGCAAATGAAAGAGCACTGTTTCTGCATCCGACTGTGGAGTAGGTACCTGTAAAAATGCATCCTTTTCTTCTCTTTTTTTTCCTGAGTTTGTTGCACAATATTGAACCAAACATGTGTCTGTCTACACATTCAAGTAAAATATGAAAAAGAAAATTTTCTCACTCTATGAATTTTTACACTCCAGGATAAAGTATTAAGTTAAGGTATGTCAGATTGTGTATGAGCAAGAGAAATCCTTGTTATTTCATCATTTCATAATATTTTCAGCCAAGAATAAATATATAGCCTGGGCAATATGCATATTGCAGAATGCATGCTTGCAGGTACTAGTCTCGTTTGGGTAAAATGTTCTTATTCATGATTCTAATTTAGGTTGGAGCGGGAATCTCATTACATTCTTACAACTCCTGTGAAACCATTTGTGTCCTTTTTTGTTGCATTTTGCCGCGCCACCACCAATGCACTCCCATCAATTTGGAATTTTTAAACTGTCTAGCTTAAAGGACTCTAAGTGTCTCATAGTCGGTTGCTGTTGGTTTCGCAGGCAGACTTGTCTGAAGCTGTACAATGCTTGCAGGTTGCTGAAAGACTTAAAAGAATATTATAATTTTGATTGAAATGATGGAATGGGAATCCTTGCAGCAGTGAAAGGGCAACTAATAACTTTAAATAAATTACTTAAGGTTAACTTGCTGCTCCAGTAAAAGGGAGATGAGGTTGCGAAGGACCTCAATTTCGAGTCATTTTCTTTGCTCAGCCAGACAGCAGTGTTTTTGTTATCGTAATTTTTAACACAAATTTCAAATTTGTAACGTGTCTTCTGAAAACTTAATTAAATTTCCTTGCGGACGCTGTTCTCTGAACTTTGAACGTCATTTTTATTGTTGGTGTTCTTGTTATTTTTAGCTTTGTTGTTAAGAATTGTAATTTGCAACTGAGTATAAGTTTGATATGGCGATGGTAGGTAGGTAGAAATGGCTGTCCTGCTTCGCGCAGGACACAATTAGCGCTGAGTGCGCCGTTTTGATACCATACCTCGTGAGATTCTAAATGGCTTTGAAAATGGGTTATGGATTATGTATGTTCCGCACGTACAATCCTATATAATAGTGTTGTATTATTTTCCTACCCTACAGCCTATTATCTCATAGTGCCATTTAATGAGGGAGAAATAAAGGGGGGAGGGCGTTAAAGCCACTTTGTGCTAATGAGGTATGAGATCAAATCTTTGATCTTGAAATCTGCGAGTTCCTCAATACCGTTGAAGAATTCTTTACCTAAATGGAGTTCTCTTTTCCTAGCCAGGGCCGGACAATGGCATAGAAAGTATGGGACCGTTTCTTTTTCTTCCTGGTTCTCACAGCTACGGCAGAAAGAGTTATGTGGTATACCCAATTTTGCCGCATGCTCCCCTACAGGCCAATGCCCTGTGCAGGTAGCGACAATCCTGGCTATGTCATGCCTTGGTTTGGAAATTAAATTGGTTGATTTTGGTTTGTTATAGGCGGGCCAGATTTTCCTAGATATAACGCAACTCGTTAAACTACTCCACCTATGATTTGCTTCTGATGTGTATTTGGTCAGGATATTGCCCTTCACAACTCCAAGAGGAGCATATACTCTCACTGCCAATGAGTTGTGAAGGGCTGATCCTTGCCTAGCTAGCTCATCTGCCTTCTCATTTCCCTCATAGCCCCTATGGCCCGGTATCCAGATTAGAGTGACGCTCAAATCAAGTTCCTTGAGAGCCTCTTTGCATTGCTGGACCAGTTTAGAGGATGATAAAGCAGAATCTATGGCTTTAATAGCTGCCTGACTGTCTGTTAGTATAGCTACATTTTGGTTCTGACGGATATTTTTAAGGGCTTTACAAGCTTCCCTTATCGCTAACAATTCTGCCTGGAATACGCTGGCAAAATCGGGAAGTCTATAGGATTTTGAAATCTCAAGAGATTCACAGAAGACACCTGCACCAACACCGCATTCCATCTTTGAACCATCCGTGAAGATAGTTGTGTCGAAGTCTTTCGTCACATCACCTTCCTCCCAGTCGATTCTTGACGGGAGCAAGACTCTAAACTTCTTTGAGGTGTCTAGGGTAGGGATGCAGTAATCGGTGGTAGTGGATAGGTTGTCTGATGGTATAAGGCTTGTTTGGTTGCAGTGCCCATAGGATCTAGATTTCCAGCAGCCTATTTCTTTGAGTCTCAAGATACTGCAGGACACCTGATATTTAATAAACAGGTCGATCGGAAGAAGGTCCAGGATGACGTTAAGTGCATCTGTTGGGCAGGACCTGATTGCCCCTGATATCCCTACGCAAGCATTTCTCTGCACCTTTGTTAGGTTGTTTACTATGTAAGCTTTGCTGAGAGCAGGCCACCATACAACGGAACCATAAACAAGTATCGGTCTTACAACCGCTGTGTATGTCCATTTTATCATTTTTGACTGGAGGCCCCACTTTTTGCCGAATGTTTTGTTGCAGGCGTAGAAGGCAACACACGCCTTCTTCACCCGTTCTTCAATGTTAAGCTTCCAGTTCAATTTGGTGTCTAGTATTACGCCCAGATATTTAGCACTGGAGGACAATGATAGTGTTTGTCCGTTTAAACGAGGTAGAGTGAAGGGTGGTACCTTGGTTTTGGTGGTGAAAAGCATCAACTCGGTTTTGTTGCTGTTAACACCTAGTCCGCAGCTCACAGCCCAGGTGCTTACTTTCTTCAAAGCCATATTAGTGATTTCACTGATCACGCTTGGAAATTTTCCTGAAACTAGAATGACCAAATCATCGGCGTACGCAACCGCTTTCACTCCACTACTCTCGAATTTCACAAGAATGCTGTTCATGACCAAGAGCCATAAAAGAGGAGACAGTACACCTCCTTGGGGTGTTCCTCTGCTGGCATATTTGGTGCACGTTGAATATCCTAACTTTGATTGAATCCTCCTATTACTTAGCATGGATATTATCCACCTTCTGATGTAGTTCTCTACACCGAAGTCTGCAAGTGATTCTGCGATGGATTCAGTTAGGACATTGTTGAAAGCTCCTTCTACGTCTAAGAAGGTAGCTAGGGTATATTCCTTGAAATGAATCGTGTTTTCTATCGTTCTCACTACCTCATGAAGAGCAGTCTCTGTAGATCTACCCCTCATGTAGGCATGTTGCGAGTTAGATAGGGGACAACTACTCAGAATACTCCTTATGTGAGATTCTACGATTCTCTCCAGGGTTTTAAGAAGAAAGGAAGTAAGGCTTATAGGTCGGTAATCTTTGGCAGATTCATGCCCTCTTTTACCAATTTTTGGCAAGAAAACCACTCTTACCTGTCTCCAAGACAAAGGGACATGGTTTAGCAAGAGGCAACCTTTAAAGATACTCTCAAGCCGTGGAACCACTAATTCAAGCTGATTTTGCAGCATTATAGGCAGTATTCCATCAGGGCCTGGAGATTTGTATGGCGAGAAAGTTTTAATAGCCCAGACTATATTTTCTCTAGTTATAAGGGCGTTGACGTGCTCTATGGAGGTTGGCATGTCGAGAGTCAGATTAGATTCGGGTGGTTCTTCTGCACAACCTGGGAAGTGTATATTCATTAGTAGCTCTAATGTCTCCATTGGAGATGCTGTCCAGCTTCCATCTGTTTTTTTAAGAAATGAGGGGTTCGAATGTTCTTTCGATAAAACCCTACTAAGCCTAGCCGAATCTTTGATATCTTCGATGGACTGACAGTACTCTTGCCATCCTTGTTTTTTGGCTTGAGCTATAGAACGCTTGTATATTCTCAAGCAGTCCTTATAAGGCTGATAAAATTTATGCTTATAGCAGATGTTAAAAATGGTTCTTGTAATTTTCCTCAGATTAGATAAGTCATCATTCCACCAAGGTGGAAAGGTTTTCTTAATATATCTTATCGGGCAAGAGACCTTGAAGGCAGTGTTTATAGAGTCCTCGAAGTTTGAAATCTCTAACTCAAGATCTGTAACCGACTCGTAACTCGTGTTCGTTATATTACGTAGCTTTGAGCTAAAGGTTTGACTAAATTTCTTCCAGTCAATTCTTCTGGGATTTCTATAATGGGAAGGAGTTTCCATTTCAAATTTAAGATCAAATAAAATATATATATGGTCAGAAAAGGAATTAAGAAGAGATACTCTCCAATTTTCGATGGAGAGTTTACCGTGATTATTGACAAAAGTAACATCTAAAACATCTTCCCACCCTTCTGTGTTATCCGTACTCGGAAAGACAAAAGTAGGAGTGTTACCCCTGTTACAAATAGTCATGTTGCTTTCAATAATGTAATTAAAGAGAGACTCACCTCGGTCATTAATTTCAGAACTGCTCCAGATTGAGTGCCTGGCATTGGCATCGCTTCCTACGAGCAGGCTTACTTTCCTAGCTTTTGCCTCTGCCGCTAGCAATCGCACTTCCTCAGGCGGTGACTCCCTGTCATGCGCCATGTACGAAGAGGCTAGAATCAAGCCCTCCGCTTGCCTACCCTCTAACCTAACTACTGTTAAATCAGGGGTGCTAAAATTTGGACACAGAAAAGCTTTTAAGTGTTTTTTTAGCTAAAATGCAAGTTCTAGGCTTACCTTGATTCTGGTTATCGGGCTTGTAAAAAAGGTCGTATTGGTTAACCTTGAGGCCTCTTACCGCGAGGCCGTTAACCCATGGCTCTTGGATCAGCGCAACATCTATGTTTTCCTCTCTGAGGAAAACCTTCAGGTTATCCGTGGCACATTTTGAGTGCTTCAGGTTAACCTGGATGGCGCATAGCGGATCGTTTTTAATTCGGCGGAACTGCAGGGCCAGGATCCAGCGCCTCGCTGGGGGCTACAACCCGCATGGTGACGTCGTCTACCTCGACGATGTCAACACTCAGGGTGGGGGCAACTTCCTGACTCTGCAGAATCTTGATAGAGACACTTTTGATGCCGAATCTCAGCTTATATTGTGCCTCTTCCAGGGCTTTGCGGCTTGCCTCGCAGATCCTAAGAAGGTAGACCGCGCTATTCTTGCGCGGTTCCTCCGTTTTGATGACCACCCAGTCATTCATCGGAATCTGCGGATTCAGTCGTTGAAGGCTCCTAATTAGCTCCACTCCTGTTGGCTTAACACTCATGAGCGGCAACAAGATGCGAGCCAATGGTTTCCTAGGAACATCCCTGGCTGGAATAAGCTTGAGCTTCAAGCCCTTCCAGTCGTTGCTAATCTTAGCAACTCCTTTGCCAAGGAAATCCCTCGAAAAATCGTCAGCGCACCTTATCACCTTGTAACCCCTGAGCATTTGCTGATATGGTGTATTGGAATACTAGTTCCGAAAGTTTAGCCTCGATTGAGTTCCACGCTGACATCAGAGCTCTGTTGTCTGTGGAGAGCTCATCTACAATCGCCACCTGGAGGTTGTCTCTGACGACCTCGCTCAAGGCACGCGGTTGCGCTATCACCCTCGGAGTCTCTTTTTTGGCATTGCCACCAAGTTTGGTTCTCTTTTGAGGTGGCTTCTCCTCCTCCAGAGACCTGTTCCTCTTGGTGGACTTTTCTTTTTTGCTGGGTGGCGCACTCTTCTCCCGACTGTTGAATTCTTCAACAATTTTTTGATATTTGATTTTGTCGGCAGCATCACGCTCATGTACCTTTCCGGCTTTTTCGTTCTCGGCAATCTTGCCAAGAATGAAAGTAGCCTTCCTGTACTTGATCCTGAGCTGATCCGCAGGAGAGTGCTTGTTGGGCTTGGTAGCGTTGCTCTGGCGAGCCTTGCTACTTGAAGTTACGGGCGTTTTTTGAGAGGGATGCTGAAGCACGGGGGTACTAGTACCTCCCGTGTTACCTCTTAGTGTAGCCTGCTCTGAGGTGCTAGCGTCTCTAGCTTCCCCTGAGCTACCTACAATGGTATCCTGACTGGAAGCCAGGAGTTCATCCTCGGACTCGATGGATGGAATTTTAACACATAAATTGGACGAAGACATAATGAGGGGGTTCGATTTGATTCCCACGAGTAAGGCGGAAAAGAAGGTCACCCTCGGCAGAGCCGCATACCGAGGGAAGGTATAAACACAAAAAACCGTTACCCACCACAGGCCTCCGGCTGAGCTCGTTCATGGTTGATTTATCCCTCAACCTTTAATTCTTGGGCACGGATTTACTAGCTCACACCACCACTGAAACTAGGAACCTTGGATCTATGGTGAGAGAGGATTTCTGTGAGTTGTGCTATAAAAGAAGTCAGAACCACACAGCGATCCAATCTAACCTTAGCTATCACCGTCTGACACCTACAGACCAAAACTGTGGTGACATTATCCGCCCGGCACCCACTAGGAGGGTTCGATCAAGGATTTTTGCCGGGCTTGATATGGCGATATTATTGTCGATTTCTGGAGTATAATTTTAATAAACTGTGATTGAGACGAGTTAAGAATTAAGAAATAGTTTGCCTTCTCCCTTCTTACGAAATCCGCTGCGATTTTTAATTTTCAATGTTGAGGCACTTAAATTGAAAAATAAACACGTATACGCCAGAGTGAACATATCAGATTTCATTAAAAAATCCTATCCTATATTGAAACACAAGGCTGAAACCCCATTCGCGAACCAACATTCTGTCTCGATGAAGAGCTGTTGTGTTTTAAAATACATTACGTATGTTACTGATATAAGTTTTAACATGCGAATTAAATTTTCTGTTTTTTTTTTCTGTTTGTCTTCACGTCCGCCTTGAAGGTTTTCTATTTTCTTTGCGCTAACATGGTTGCCATATCCTTCCAGAATATCCTCGCATACGTCCAGCGCTCGTTGATATCGGCACCATCGTCAACAAACAATAAATAATGCACTCTTGGGTATGTCACCCTACTTTTCCCATAACCCGTATCAGATGTCGAAGTTGTGGATAGAATTCTTTTTTCAAAATCAACCAATTAAACCACCAAGGAATACTTATGGTTTTCCAAAATGAACCTATTATTTCTATTAAACATTTGCAGCATTTCAAAAGTTTTGTTAAAACTGCTCAATCTGATAATTCACACTACTGCATGTTCATGTGGCCAGAAAATTGATATTTGCGAATTCAAATTTGAACCAAAAATTCATTAGCATTTCCATCAAAAGTCTCATTTTATCAGCCTTTCGCGCCAAAAATCCAATTTTCGTTTTTGTGTAACTCTCCCGTTGTTCACCTTCACATTTATAAAAGCAAAATTAATATTTTTTGTTAAGCGCACCCTCTTACATCAATTAAACAGCGCTTACAGCACCGAAATGTCAATGACATCGTCCGCAACGTTATAGACGTTATCAATGTCACGTAAGTCCAAATAAGCAAACCGAACATGTTTTTACTGTCATCGGTGTTTGTAAATAAAAAAAACATGCACACTCCAACGCTGAGCAACGATAAGACTTAGGCGAGAACGACTGTGATCGAATACTTGCGACAGCACAGTTGCATTCTTGACCTTCGTGACGCTTCGATCACGCTCACGGAGTGATGATGGTTTTACGTCAAATTGTCTCAAATCTGTCAAACGTAAGCAAAATGTCATCAAAAGTGATAAAAACAAGCAATCGACAAATAATTAAAAATGCCGATTTTGGTCGTACATTGCGAAATTATTGGTAGAGTTTCTGTTATCTTATCAACTCAACCTGAGACAACATCATTGTTGATCCCGTCCTACCGCAATGAGGTGTACATTGTGCTCTGGCCAGAAGAGGATGCCATATTTCATGGACTATGATATCCGGAAATGGCTGAGATCGCTGGATTAAGCTGCAACTGCGGAAGATTCAACAAAATTGATAGCGCAATTATAGACAGTTTATGTTGTTCTCTTCCTAATATGATCATTGCAAAGGGCATTAGAATACGCCTGACGATAATATCCATCCGCCCGTCTGCCGAATGAACGTACATCACCTGAGCGCCGTTCGCTGTCGAACAAACATCGCAAAGCGTCTCATAACTT
The DNA here is from genome assembly GCA_943590905.1 of Sphaerophoria taeniata. Classification (NCBI taxonomy): domain Eukaryota; kingdom Metazoa; phylum Arthropoda; class Insecta; order Diptera; family Syrphidae; genus Sphaerophoria; species Sphaerophoria taeniata. The sequence goes on along the minus strand of OX016540.1, from coordinate 44,706,565 downwards.
TTTCATCGTTATGACCACCTTCCGCAATAGTGGACGGGACCTACTAGGTTACAACATTTCATTGCCATTGCAAGTGCGAAATTAATGAGGATGTACTTGAGCTGTGAGCTATAGAGGCAGAAGCGGCAACGGCAACGGGCGCCGCGCGCTGGCTGCAGCCGAACTCGGTAACAACATTCAACTGGTCGGTTGGAGAGTTGTGTCGGTGTCGGACGTCAGCGTCATTGGCGTCTTAAACTTGTGCAAAGTATTTTGTTTCTCCTCATCATCATCCTCGCTCCTCTCATGACTGCGACTTGCAATTTAAAGCAGCAACGAAAATTCTTGCACTTAATTTAGTATTTAGTCGGTTGTAGGCTCTTTTTCTCGTTTTGCTGTTGTTGTTGTTGTTGTTGTTGCTGTGTTCGGTTCTAGCAATTTCTCATCATTAAAAAAAGGAAATGCAGACGAAGAAGGACGGAAGATTGCACAAAGGAGAAGAAAAAAACAAAATCATGCAATAATTGCACTTAATTTGAGTTAAGCAGCAATTTTAATGATCCATGAACGAAGGACGCTTCTTGTGTTAGGCTTAAGATTGTGTTGTTCTCGTCTTCGTTGCTTTTTTAGTTTTTGATTTGGAAGTTTAGCTAAAGAGTGTGTCAGCAGAGGGGGTTAAGGGTCTGAGCGTCCGTCGTCATAGTCACTTGGACGGAGAATTGGAGGACTCTGTTTTGCCAGAGTTTAGTGAAGTGCAACGCCGTAAATTATGAGCCAGCTTAAATTTCATGGAGTTTTGTTTGCCTCTGAATTATTATCTAAATAAAGAAAACTGCAGGCGGAGTGCGTTTGAATTGAATTAAACGATGTTGGCGCATATGAGCTAGTCATGGCGATACGAATACGAGGAGTTTCATGTTGTTTTTTTTTTGTTTCTCAAAAAAGCAGTGAGGACGGTTCTGTAACACATGCATACAGTTTTTTTGGGTATATTTTTCTACTTTAAGACTGAATTAGCAACCATTACCTTCGCTACCACAGCCATGATGAACCTGGAACCAAAGTATTCAAACATTTTTTTGCTATTTTCGAAACCTCTGTACCTATTTATGTTTGCAAAGGCCTTAAAATGAAAATACAGGAAGGAGAGTTTTAATTGTAAATATAGGTGTGTGTTTTGTAATTATAATGCTAACTAGCTACCGTTTAGCGAGTTAGTGTAATCAGGAAGTATTTGTGGCTAAAGACAATTTAAGACGAACGCTAATTTAAAACTTCTTACATTTACAATTTAAAACATTTACATTTTTTTTTATTGTTAAAGATTAGGTAGTGGAAAGAACATTTCCCATAAGAAAATAAATAGGCGGTGTATATTGTCCTCGTAGAATGATATATCTCAATAGTCTACACATCTTTACCCTAATGAGTTAGGCCATTATCTAAATACCTTTTCTTAAAAATTTGTGGTTTAATCTTGGGTCCAGGCAACATATTATTGTGCTTGCACTGCCATGTGCCAAGATTAAGAGTGAGTACGTAGGGTAAGAAAAATTAAAGAAATTGGATTGTACTTGGAGCTGTTCCAATAAATCTATAATTTGAGAAAGTGAACTAAAATTCAGGATGACCATCATTACTAAAGAAATGTCGGAAGACTTTGGCCTTTGCCACGCTGAGCGATTGAGGTTACACATTATCTCATCCATTAACAGTGCTCATCAATGTTGTAGATTATAACAGAGAAGCCCTAGACATATTCAAAGTAACAAGGCTTTTGAAAAACTTTTGACTTTTGACTTTAAAATCCTTCGACTTCAACTCTTAAAACTGCATTCGTTTTACCGTAGCTCTTCTAATTTGCTTTCCTCATACCCAACTACATACAGAAAAAAAAACTTTTTTTGCGGGGAATGAATGGCTAAGTTTTCTTCCTAGCGTTAAGGGTGTAGTGCAAGGCTCAATACTAGGACGAGGACCACTGCTGATCTCCTAATATACTAACTAATCTTAAACGAATCAAAAATAGAATAAACGTTTAGTTCTAACTATCAATAGGTCATTAAATTGGGATACACGCATCAATCAAGCAATTGGGAAGACATATTAGTATTACGCTAAATATATTTGTCACAATATTACACACCTCAAAAAACACATATCATGCTATCAAAATCCCTTGTTATACCCATTCTCCAATACGGGTGTGAACTATATTCAAATTGCGACGATAATAGCAGACGTAAAATGAAAGCGTTAAACAACTCAGTATGCTACGTTTTTGTACTGAAACGATATGATGGTATTTCTTTTTTAGCACGTAAATTCTATAATACTTCTCTTTACAACTAATGAAAATAAAGAAGCCTCCTTTTACTTTTTAATACTATGCAAACACATAAGCCTAGCTTTCTCTTTGACAGACAACAAATGTCGTCCTCGTCATCTACTAGAACCCTCCAACGAATTCTTCCTCGTTTTTCTTGTCTGATATATCCGAGCGTCAGTTCTTCATCAATAACATTCGCTTGTGAAACTCTATAGCAGGACTAATTCGCATTAGAAGTGTACGAAGCTTGGCTGTTTTTGCAGATAACTTGACATGCACTTTTAGCTTATTCCTGGCTTAATTAATATTATTATTTTTATTGATCATCTGTTATTTATTTATTTATTTTTATTTATTCAAATCAGTTGACTCCGATAAGGGGATGGAGTGGCCAGTCTCCGTGACATTGCAACATCTATTACTGTCACCAACTCAACCTGATCGTTGGCAGACGACATACACGTCTTAAGAAGGGTTTGGAGTTGAATAATTGGAAATCAAAATCGCTAACAACAAATCACGCAAAGTACTTTCCCACAGTTTTCATGTCCGCATAATATTTTTTCCGGAAAAAATCCTACCTTTTTTCATGACAATCTACTCCTGTGCGTCACTCAAAGTTATGAAAATTAAGAAAGTCGAAATCTGTTACCTTTTTCAAATTTTCTAACAGTTCGGAACTAGGCCACACCCTTTTCCAAAAACATAAGTCTTATGAGACACCAAATGCTGAGAATCATGGAGAACGAAGCAAATTAATTCTTCGTAAATAATTCTTTCTGAGAAATCATTCGGGCTGTTCCAGATTGTTCATGCTAAAGGGAAGACAAGTTGATTACTTTTTTGTTAATTCTAAAGCTCAAAATTCACTTGAATCTTTTACTTTAAACCTTATTTTATTTACGCTGTATCTTTTCTCCCATTAAAAAGAAATGAAAAATAATTCAAAAAGAGATATCTTCAATTGTTATTATTTTATTAATAATAATTGTCCATAATCAGGCAGTGTTTTCTGCTAAACTCATTCGAAATTGCTCTTGTATAATATGCTAGTCTTACGTCTTACCAGTACTCACTAACGGATTCGAGACGTGGGTGTTGAGCTAAAGGAACTCTAAACTCTTAGCCATGGTTGAGAAAAAAGACTTGCGGTAAAAAGTTGCAACTGTTTGTGAAGAAGGACACTTCCAGAGACGATTCAACTGTGAGCTATTTGAATATAAGAATAGTATGAGGGGCCGCTGGAGGCCAAATTTGCTCAGAGATCGTGTTTTCGAAAAAATTGAATCATGAAATTGTTTCTTAAGAATTTAAAGAAATAAAATTCATTAAAGTACAACTCGACAAGGTAGCTTGGTTTCTCCAAAAAATGTTAGAGTTGGCTTTTTGTTATAGACATTAAATCTTTTAAAACCATAAAACATCAAGAAATTTTGTTTTGCTTCCTTAAAACATTTTGAACTTTGAAGAGGACATTGATGAAATTAATAACGCATTAATAACGTCTCAACCACTCAAGAAATTTGGCAAAGTACCTGTCCGTGTGCAAAAGTGAGTACACTTCAAAACATACAATGAGCAATATTACCACATAAAATGACCCATGTAGAAATTATTTGTAAGCGCCCGCCACCCCACCACTGACAACTCGCCTCATCCATGTTGAAGTTGACTCAGACCCGATAGATGTTGATAAAATTATTAATTCAAAACTGAAACGGTCTATAACAAGTGGATAATTCGAAGCGATGTGTGAAGGCAGCCTCATTGAAATGGACACTGCCGAAGAGGAACTTCAACCAGCAAGCGTTATAAAGACCAAACAAGAATGGTTAAGTAAGATCATACCCGCCCCGGGGTGTTGGGTGTTGATGACTTAATTAAATTAACGTTTTGTTGCTAGTTGGCTCCTCCATTCGACCGGCCGGGCGGTCGTTCCTCTGAAAGCTTTCCCCGCCTTAATTTTTGTTATTAATGGCGGTGCCGGGTTAAAATAGGTTAAATAGGGACATGCAAAAGACTCACTTGCAGTTTTTAAAATTTGCACTCTTCTTCAAATTTTGTTCATTTTGTTAAATTAGTTTTTTTTTTACGAGCACATTTGGCGTAATTCGTATACAAACCACGAAGAACATAACTAAACTGCTCTATCGGTGGTGTGATCTCGTTTTATTGGTTTCGGCTTCCGTTGTTTTAACTCAGAAGCAGTGTCGTTGCAATCCCAAGCCCCTTTTGCCTCGTTAAAGTGCTGCTGTTGCATTTTTATGGCGTTTATTAATTTGACAAATGCATGTGTACACCGAATGAATGTTAAGTTGACACGGACCATTCAAACCGATAACAACCACAGCGGTGGCGGCGGACGGAAATTTTCTTCCAGACATTCTAAAAGACCAAGCCAGGGCTTACTTAACGTAGGTGTGTTCTGCCAACTGCTTGACTTGTTGTAACTTTGCGAAAGTAACCCGAAATGAACAAAAAAAAATAAAAATACAAAAATCATCAAATAAAATGAAGAAGCCTTATGTTCAAACAAAACAGAGGATAGTCGTATTTTGCAGGTATGACCGGCTTGATGGTATCTTCGAAGAATTGAGCTAATTAAATTCGCAAACGACATGACGCGTTTTCGATTATTATTATAAGAAATTCTAAAGCCATTTGACGGTTGTTATGACAGGCGACCGACGATAGGGTTTGGCTATGGGCTTTGGGGTTATGTTTAAGTCTGAAGAAGAAGATTAGAAAAATACAGGATTAGAAGGAAGACGAGAATTTATGTTCGTTTCCGTAATGGAAATTTCATTGCGATTCGAATCGTTATATAGGACTTATGTCATTATTATTGGGCGTGGTGTATGTTGCTTGTATGGTTTGGTATTGGTACGGCTATCAGACATGTCTGTCATTTTAATATGATTGGGATACGAGTTGATCGACGTGCATTATATTTTATTTTGTTTTCAAGTGAAAGTTTATTAACCGCTTAATGGAGTTTCGGTTTAATTCGGAAGTCATGGAAATATTTTGATGTTTGAACGCAAAAGACAGTTTTATGAATATTGCTGTCTTTTGATATTTGAAAAGTTTTACTTTTTTGGTTTTTTTGAGTTTGTTGAGAACAGCAGCATTAAGGTAAAAATTTTAGAAAAATAGAAAAAGATGAATATGGAAGGGAGACTGGCTTACCAAAATCAAAGGGCGCTTGAATGCTGTGTATACTGTGACTCTTTATAAATGGTCAAACGTTGGCTTTTGTGGTGTGCTTTTTGGTTTCCAATCGAAGTTTTGCTAGCTGGTGGCGCAAAGTTTTTATTGAAGAAAACACAAACTTCAATTCTAGGTTTTCTAAACATTTTGACAATTAAGCTTAGTATGCATAAATAAATTAGTATAATTCTTGGTTATATACCCTGGTGGCACGGATCAGTAGGGATAATGCTCCTGGTGACATGTATCAGCAGGTATAACGCACATGGTGGCACAGATCAGCAGGACCTAAGGTCCCTGGTGGCAATTAATATGGAAGGCTGTAGCACCGTGAATCAGCATTATACCAAAGCCACTATAGTGTTAATAAAAAAGTATGGAAAGTTTTCAGGCTGACTTTGACCAATATTTCTAAACTGATATCATCAGTATCATTCGGAGAAATAGTAGAAAAGATTTTAGTACCTCCACAAAGTACTAGTCTCCTTGGGTTCACATACAGTGGACCCAAGCAGATAATATCAAAGTTAATGCTGTGTGACTTGGCCGATTAGAATATCGTCTGGAAATATTTGTTTATACTGTTTGTTTCAGGCTCGCCTATACATAAGTACTATTGAAATACGTAGCTTTATCAAGCCTACAATTGACTGGTTATTGAATCAACGTTTTCCAAATGTAAATTTTCTGTCGTCAATGGGTAGCGGTTCGAAGTGGCACGACTTAGCTTAGAATATTACATTTTAGAGATAAACTAGCAGCTCTATGGAGACTTGGCTAGTTTTTTAAAGGGATTTCACTTCTTTTTTGTAGAAACGTGGGCACATTGATATATTTTATTAGAATTTCTTATTTCACAGAGTTTCTTTCTTTTTAGGGGTAGTTTTTTTATTATTACAAATATTTCTTTTCTTTTTTTTCCGGTTCTTTTCTTGTACAATAGCAATAGTTTTTCGTTTTGAATTTCTGAAAGATCGGAGCGTTATTTACGCCTAAGCCGGTTGTACTCGATGATGGCTGAAGTTTCTGCTCCTGAAGTAAACTTTTATAGGGTTCACCCCATTAAGATTGGTTACCTACTCATGAAAGCGCCACGTAGGCTTGGCCACGAGGGAATATGGAGGTGCCAATGTCCATGAGGGCATTTTTTAGACTTAGACCTCGGCTCTTGTGAATTGTTAGGATATACATCACACAGATTGGGAATTTTTCCCTGTACACGTATGTACGGGGTATGTCGGTCTCTAATAATTTGGTTAGGCTTTTGTGTTTTCTAAATAGGGTACTCCAGATCTTCGATTAATTTTTATAGTTTTATTTTTATTAAACCCTAACTCTGTACCAAATTCCAGCTCTCTGAGTTTATGGGAAGTACAAGTTTTATTTTGATAATCATAAGTTAGTAGGTAAGTTTCTAAAATGCGAAATTTTGCTTTCGCTTTACCTCGGAACTAAATGACCTACAGACTAGAAATTTTAGGTTTTAAGTATTTTAAGTTAGCTTATTGGATGGCGTTCTGGTCTTATCCAAAGGTTCTCAAGAGGGGCCTGAAAATGCGGCAAAGTGGTTCCAGTAAAGGATGGTTGACTACTTCGAATTCTTAGATCAACCAGTCAAGTCCCACAAACGGATTTGAAACTGACATTGACATCACAGTACTTCTCATATAAATGCAACAAACTACAGATGTAACAGCACTGGCGACTGAGGTCATCGGCTGGATCAAAATGTCTTTTTTATCATTAATTGTTGTTATATTGTACTCTCGGCAAAATTAAAAATAATAAGAATATACATCGTTGTTTGCTGAATTAGGCTTTTTAATAATTGTTCTCTATACAAACGCTAAATTACAAAATGTCTCTATCTGCTTCTCCTGCTTCAACGTTTGATGGCGATTAAATTGAAATAACCCATATGTGCCAGGTGCATCAAAAGCAACATTTAGTCGCCTATTGGATTAACCAAGCTAAGCAATTATCTTAGGATTAAGAACTCAATCCTTAACTACCTCAATTACATGCAACACTTGGTCACTTTGTGTAATGCTATTGACGGTTTCAGAAAATCGTTTAACCTGTCGAGTGTGAGATAATTGTTCTTTTTGTTTATTGTTCATGAAAATAAACCCACAAACTCGATTCCGGAAGATAAATCACTTCTCATTAAGGAGCAATGACCCTTAATAAATATTTTGAACCTCAAAATTAAATAAAAAAATTTACTTCCCATGACGTCAAATTTTTTAATATGTCTCCTTGATGCAAATCGTTGATAAAACTTTTTCACCTTTTTGTGGAAAATAACCGAAAAAATTCAATTTCCTGTTGGCTATACGAATAAGTTTATTTTCAAAACCATTCCATTTAAGCGCCGAAATTGTTTACACTAATTGTGAGGCTTTTGTATGCACTTTTACTACCGCCAACGATGTTTTCATATAGACGACCGATATGACGAGGACGACCGCAGCACAGGGGGCAATAGCGTCGTCGTCGTCGTCAATATGTTTACACTACGCGACTATTGGGTGTGCCGTTAAGCGCAGCACAAAAGTTCATATAATTTAAAAACTGTTTATTCAAAGAAAAAAAAAGCACAAAACAGCAATAATAATAAAACCCAATAATAAAAGTAAAATTCTCGTTCCGCAGTCGTGACTGAATGCTGTCAGTGTCATCATCGCCATCATCATTATTATCATCATCGTCGGTCGTCACATCCCCCTCCCATGTCTCGCAAAAAAAACAGGAAATAAAACACTGTGTTTAAACAACCGACAAATAAATTTAACAAAAAATAAAAACGGAACCAGCCACTGACAAGCAAAACCAGTCCTCGCAATGTTATTATACCAATCAGCCCATTCAGCCCAGCCAGACTAATTTCGCTTTTTTTTTGGTGTATGTGTGTATAAACTGTTATTAATACGCTATTATTACAGCAAATCAGTCAGTCCCTGCCTGGTGGCGTTCAACCCAGTTCAGTTGAGTGCATGGAGCTCAGCCATGACCTGCCCCACGACATAGTCCAAGGACGAATTTCCAAATCATCATCATCGTCGTCGTCGCCAGGGCGGCGCGTCAGCAGTGTTGTTGTCGCGTCGTCAACGCCCGTATATCCATGTGTCATCAGAATTTCTCTCTCGCGCCTGCTGGTGGGAGTTTTGTGTGTTTACACGCAGTGAGCAAGGAATAGGGGAGGAGAGGGTGCGCCCGTCGAGCGGCAACAAAGTAAAAAGTGTTTGTTCAATTTACTTTCATGGAAGGTCATTGGCAGCTTATAGAATTTGAAAACAAAAAACAAGAAACGGAAATAAAAAGAAAATGTTGACTTGTTTGAAAGGCTATGTGATAGTAGGGGTTGGAGTTGGACGTGAAAATTTTTGATAAGTACATTTTTTTGGCAGAAATAAAGTTGTTATCTTTTTTATGTCTAAGAGAAAACTATTTTGTACTCTGACCCAATTTATCTACTATCGAAACAGAACTAGACCCGTTCTAAGATTTATCATCAAAAATTAATGTGAATGTTTCCAAGTTACGAATTGAAACGAGACCACTTTACATCCAGAGCATGCTAACCAAGCACTTAATTTTCTTCCTACCTCAGTCGAGTGAAAATGTCTTTCTGCTCATAACTCTTTGACGCAAATAAATGTCAAAAGGAGTGGAAAAAAACTGTTAAACCATCCTTGTTTTTCTTTGAAAAATAGAAACCTTAGTGCGGCTCAGACATAAAACAAAAGCACAACAGCTTAACTCTTTTGGTAACAAATTTTATGGTAGACGCTAAAAAGGTTGTTGCGGTTTAAAGAAACAACTTGATGCATTTGCATCAAGCATGATGTGAGGGCGATATATGATATCTTTACGCTAAGAAAACTTTGTGATAATCCACCTAAACTGTGTTTCAGAGAATGTCAAGCGCTAGGAGACACATCTCTTACAATCGATTCCATGGCAACCGGCAAACCTTGAGGCTTGTAAGAGTTGGCCTTTCGTCGAACTCCAGAGTCTTCATACCTACATAATTACGATATATAGACGTGTGCTATTTATTTTAAGGACCTTTTTTCTCACATTAACCCCATTTGGTTTCTCAGTTCAATGAGCTTTAAGAGTTTATTTTGTTTTTGCTACTATGGCGACGCGCGATTGATTCAAAATGGGTGTTCTTTCAAACTTAATTCAATCTTTACTAGAAGAAAACGCAGGATTTTTTCCGTAAATCTTAGGTCGAAAGCTTGGATACTGCAATGATACAACCGATGATAGTCCATGCAACATGCTTGACCGAGCATACCTTTAATGTTTGATAAAACGTAGAATAAGTGTCATGAAAAAGTCTCCACTAAACCAATTATGTACATATATCTGACAGCTCGATAAGAAATGGAAAAAATTTGTTTGCCAACATATGAAAATTTACAGTTTTTGTTCTGAAAATGTCTTTTTTTTTCTAATAAGAAATTTTATTTTGTACTAGCTGACTCTACAGACATTGTTTCATCAGAAAAACAAAATAAATTTGTAGATCAATGGCAAAACATTTTAAGAATGGCTTTTGATGCAATTGGCACACGTAAGCTCGAAAAGATGTAATGTTTTATCGACAATGGACAAAATGCTAAAAAACAAATATAGCTTGAGCTTGAAAATTTTGATTGTCTAAGCTAAGCCAAAGCAACGATAGTTGAGGAAGCTCGTTTGAATTTTCTTGCAAGCTTGGATTTGTATTCATTTCTTAATTACTTCAATAAAACAAAGACATTAACTGTTTTTAAGTCTTGTATTTGAAAATGAATTTTGGTCAATACTTTTGTTTTTGTGAGTTTTTGAAAGTTGCTAAAACTTCTCTGAATTTCCACAAATATATCAAGATCATAGTTAACCAAATCGGTCCAGCGATTCCCAAGTTTTAGCAAGATAAACGAAAAGCTACTCATTTAAGTGTAGAGATTGTACCCCCTTTGGCCTAAGAGTTTTTTTGTTGTTCAACTTTCTTGGAGTGTGACGGAAATATTGCTTATCAATATTTTGGATTCAAAAATAGAAATTTTGGATTTTGAAAAAATGGTCTTAATATAGGGTGTCTCAGTATGAGCGCACTTTTTAAAATTGGAATATCTTTTTTGTCATGCAAGTGGTAACTCTGAAATTTAACAGATGTCACCTCAGTTTGTTCCGATTACTAAAAATGGAGCGATTTTTTGAAAGAACAACACGTTATAATGGTAAAAACTCATTATAAAAATGGGGAAAGTTACGCTTCGCAAACTTCACCAAATTTTCAGTCGAGAGAGTGTACCTAATATGTCAACCATTCGAAGAGTGGTCAAAAAATTTGAAGAAACTGGGTCAATTATGGATGATAAGAATCCTTTGCGTCAACGTACTCGTCGGTCTCTTGAAAACATTGCTGCTGTAAACGAGAGTGTTGTCGAAAACCCGAAAGCATTAATTCGACAGTGATTGTGAATGGCATTCGTTACAGGAATGTGATAACGGACTTCTTGTGGCCTCAACTGCACGGCATCAATCTGGACAACAGGTGGTTTCAGCAGGACGGCGCAACTTGCCATACTGCGCATGAAACAAGCGACTTATTGCAGCAACGATTTTCAGAACACATTATTTCACCAAATTCTGATGTGAACTGGCCACCAAGATCGTGCGATTTAACGCCGTGGGGTTTTGTGAAATCTCGGGTTTATGCGAATAAACCCAAAACAATTCCTGAGCTCAAATCGGAAATCCGTGAGATACAGACACATCTCTGTGCAAAAGTCATGGAAAATTTCATGAAAAGAGTAATGGTCTGTCATCGGAGCCGGGGGGGTCATTGCCGGATATTTTGTTCCATAATTAATCGGAACATGCCTTTTTTACAATACAATAATAATATCACACCTCTGTCATAAAATACTTGGTTTTTTTGCAAATTTAAAAGTGCACTCTTATTGAGACACCCTATATTAAATATTTGGAGCCAAGATTATATATCGAAATTCCAATTTTTTAAAATAACACGTTTTAACTACATTAAAATTTGACCAATGAACGACTTTCTGACACATAGCTATTTTTGGAAAATTGTTTTGACAAATATTTCAATCCAAAGGTATAATTATTTGTCTTATTTTAAATTTAATGCGCAAGTTGGTACGACCCAAACATGCATAAATTTCCTTATTAAACCTCGAGTTATGTTATTTCTGAAATATTAGGTACACCCGTTAACTTGTAACGTATTTGTTTATTATTTGCATGATTAAACTATATGGCCAAGCTCTAAGGCATTGAGTTAAACGAGTAAAGTAAAAATTCTATAGCTATCATAAAAAAGTGATTTCGTAAATAAAGGATCATAAATTAAAAAAAAATCTAACGACTGATTTGACTGTCATTAAGATCAAGGTAACTTGTTGCTTCTACTTAAGACTGATGTTTTATTTTTAACAGAAGGTAATTGTCTGTCTATAAAAACTAAAAAAACAAAAAAAAAAAAAACAGTAATAGTTTGCTTAAATGTATCAACCCTTTTTTTCGTTGACTTCAATATCGTTGAATTATCAATCGCTTCGTTACACCCCCTGTACCTACTTAAGATCACAATGCAAGCCGTACACACAACTGAGCTATCAGTTGATCAAAGTATAAGGATTTCAAATTCACAATACAGACAGAAATCTCAAGAAGAAGAACTAATTAAGAATTGTTTTTCTACGTTCTCCATGATTCTCAGCTTTTGGTGTTTCAAAAAATGTCTGTTTAACAAAAAAGGTGTGGCCTAATTCAGGGCTGTTAGAAATATCGCAAAAGATACCAGATTTCGATCTCCTTAATTCTCATAACTTTGAGTGACGAAAAGGAGTAGATTGTGATAAAAAGGATGTTTTTCCGGGCAAACCATTTTAATTTTGAAATTATGAACGGATTTCAGAGTGGAGGTGGACCAGATAAGATATTTGTGACAAAAATTCAACGAAAGATGAAGAATCAGATATTTTACAATTTCGAAAATAGGTAGAATTAAAAAAATTAATAATTCATACTCATGTTCAATTTTGAGTTTTAATGAAATATTATTGTATGTGAAAAAAAAACAACTGTTCACCACACATAAAAAGACTTATATATCATATTCATGCATAGGTAGGTACATTGGTACAAGCGAATTCTTAATCAATAAACTATGTGTATTCAGATGCACCCTAAAATTTTGAATACACCCGGTAGTAATATCCAAAAAAGAATACAACAAATATTTACTTTCTTTTTCTTTATTAGCAATAACTTCCCTTGCACAATTTACATTCTCCTTTTCAGTAACAGAAAAAATAAGAAAATAATGCAAAATCATATAAAAAGACGCACACATTTTTGGCAAAAATATTTACATTCCATTTAACGCCTGTCTGGTGTTCACAACAAAAAGAAACATCCAATTAAGCTCAACCCAAATTCCATTTCTTATGTTTATTCCATCCCAACCTCAAGGCTTGAAGGCTCTTTTTTTTACGCAGCCTGTTTCAGTGTATCCAAGAATAATTATTTTCAAAATTGGGAAAAAAGTGATTCTTATTTTAATTTCGCCATTGGCAGGGGTCAAAATACCTTCTCAATGTCAGCAATATGCATACAGCTGCTCCGTGGATGTTACCTACTTTGCTTTTCTTTGTTTTTGTTTCATTTGGGAAGTCTTAATGGATGTCTTCTGGGTGCCTTGCGAATGGAAGATGTGCTGCGGATAAAGATGCCTATAAGATCCTCTTAACACCACGAGTAAAATCACCTAAGAATTTAGAAAAAAAAATAAACAAATTACGAAAACAGAATGCAAATGCATTGCATTCAGCAACTTTAGAGACTGAAATATGGTGGTAATCAAATTAAAATAGAATTATCTTTCCACAACTGGTGCTGTCAGTTAAGCAGTCTTTTAGGAGAGCAGGCCGACTTCCAGCGAAGGTAAATATTTATCAATGAACTTGTGTTACTAGATGCTCGAGCTGTTATCTCTCATTACCTGTTCCACCCCAGAGGTTTCTTTTTTTATTTTTAAAATTTGTTTTTGATTTTGAATCTGTCTCATGAAAGTTCATTTGGTATTTTAATAAATAAAACATCAATGCAAATAAAGTTAAATTGATGCTAAGTAAACAGCTTGACACTCGTAGATGGTTGGGGTTGGTTGTTGTGACGGCTGGCGGCGCGGCGATGTCGGCGTTCGGCGGGCGTCAGCGAGCGATGGCGAACGTTGACTGTTTTCAATCTTAATTCGGGTTCAACGATTTATAATTTAATCTCGCCAGCCAGCAAGAAAACGTGACATTTCTAATCAATTTGACGTTGAGCAAATTTGTTTTTCTATATAAAACATGTCTGTGGGGCAATGTATTTTTCATACATTTTACTCCACTTGAACTTGATTGGTGCGCCATAAGGACTGAAACATTTTACTTAAAGAGTGATTATGCGTATTAAGATTTATGTCGCATTGCCTTTAACAAAGTAAGGATTGAGCGGTGGAAAGCTAGACATGAATAATTCACGAACTTTTTTGGAAAAATTAAGTTGTCTGAAAAGATATTAATCCGTTTTCGATTATGAAAATACATGGGTATTTTTCCAATGCCTTACAAATAGCTGGATATTTCCATAATAACACTGTTGCCAGAGTTATTCCAAGTCACATTATTTTTGTTGTAACAAATAAAAAATGTTTGCCAAACACACTTGTGCAAAAAACCAAATACTTTCCCAGCACAATTCAGCTTCAGCGCAAACACAAACAGAAAACAGATAACGTCGCGGTCGCACGGTGAAAATCCAAGTTGTGTGAAGGAGAAGCCAACAATATTTCACTATCTTGTTTGTTCACCATGCGATGAATGCGATATGAAGCGGAGACGACGATGAAGACGCACGGCACAGCGGCTACGGCAGCAATTGCCTTCACATTGACCTTGAAGCATTCAACAGAGGTTGCCGAATTGAATGACCTACCTTAACCGAAAACGAAAACACAGCCAAGTACACACACTTATTCACAAAAATAGCATAGTGAAACAAAAACATTCGAAATTATTGTTTGCTATTTTTTGTTTTGTTTTTTTTTTCTTTTGTTTTCATAAGAAAAAAAAATAAATGTCAAGATGACAGAAGAGATAACAATATTTTGTTTAGTATAGAGGCGTCATGATAAATGAGGTTATGTTTGTGTGAAGTGAGCGATGACAGACAGAACGACACGGATGAAACTGTCATTTCCTTATTCGATGATTAAATTGGCAAGAATTCATGTGAAATCTATTCGCTATGTTTTTATATTTCTGCTAACGATCAATTCAGTGCTGAAACTTATTGCTGAAAGTATTAACGCCTCCGTGGTTGATGATCGCATTGACGCGTTGAGTGAATAGACAAAGTTGAAAAATGGTTCTTTTCTCTGCGTTTGTCATCGTTCATTCAACCCTTACAGATGAAAACCAGTGGTGTCATTTCTATTTTTATAAAATTTCTCTTATTTTGACTGTCAATCTCATGGCATTGCATTTGAGAGAAAAATCAGCACAAGGAAAGCATTTGAATTTATCTGCAGTAGAAATTATATCAACACCTTTTTAATTTAAGCAAAGTGATAGCACTGTTTATTGACCCAAGCTTATCAACTCAAATCTTATCAATTAAGGCTTATATCATATGGAAGTTGAAATTATTTATTTGTTTTCTGGTCTCGTTACTCCGAGACACCCTGTATCTTGTCAATATTGTTGTTTTTCTAACTCTTATCCAAATAGAGATAAAAATTTGGGGAAACCTTGACTGAGGTTGATGCCCCGTCAAAATTCAATAGAATGACCTTGAAAAAAAAATACAATAAGATAGCGCTAATCATTCAAACAGTGCCATCCTCGTTCCCCTCCGTTCGGAGTAAAATGAGGAAAGTGAGTCGAAATAAATGATATATTGATGATTTTGTTCATAAAAAGTTGCAAGAAAAAGTTGTGCAAAAAAAATGCGTTTGTTCCTTATTGAATTGAAACCTTAAATGTTTTTGTTTGTAAATGCGTTGTGGTTTTGGATTGTGCCAGAATACTTTTTTTTTCATTTTTGTTTTTATCAAACAACTCTTTTTTTCTTTCATAATATTCACTCATTTTATAAGATATGGTGGAATTAGACCAGTCACCAGCATACTACATAGTGGAGTTAGCCCAACAAGAACGATCATGTTTTCGGTAAGACTTTTAAATACTGACGCGGAGAATGAGTCAAATTTGTGACTTTTGGAATTGTGGAATATACAAACAAATATTATCAGTACGAACTCTTTATTTATTCTTATTAGTGTAAACATGTTTTTTTTTTTCAACAGCTCACCACTTTGATCACACAGCATAAAAGTCGTAAAAAGTGTGTCCGATGATTTCTTCGTGTCGTTCTTCGTTCAAACTCTTACGGAAACCTCTTTTCCACTTGAGATTTAGCTGTTTTAATTTTATTTTGAAGAAAATAATTAGCTAACACTTCTTTTATCTGCACCAACTACAGAGGCATCAGCCTCCTAAACATCGCCTATAAGATCTTTTCTGCAGTAGTATCTTTAAGTCCTCCATCGATCAAATGTTCACATTACAGCATCCTGGAAAAAACTCAAGAACTTCAAATCGACACCTACCATCTTTTTATCGATTTTAAGGTCGCGTATGACAGCATCTATAGAGAAGAACTGTATAAAGCCATGTCCAGTTTTGGCATCCCTACAAAATTCGTTCGCCTGAGCAGGATGACAATGGAGAACTCGCGCTGCTCCATTAAAGTCGGTAACGACCTCACCGACGCCTTCGATGTCAAAAAAGGCTTTAGACAGGGTGAAGGTGATGCATTGTCATGCAACTTCTTTAACATCATATTGGAACGAATAGTGCAGAACTCCCACGTCAATACTAGAGGCACGATCTTCCAGAAGTCTGATGTCAACAGTGCCTTTTCGAGTTTACAGACAGAGACTTAGCGGTCGATGAGGGCAAAACAAAGTATGTATATGCTGTCATCGAGAAAGGACACCCAACACCGACGCGACGTCTTGGACAAAACGTCACGATAGACGCATATAATTTCGAGGTAGTTAGGGACTTTGTATACCTTGGCTCCGCAATCAACACGGACAACGACATCAGCGCCGAGATCAGACGAAGAATAACTCTTGCTAATCGCTGTTTCTTCGGGCTAAGAAAGCAATTGAGTGGTAAAGCCCTCTCCCGAACAACTAAGATGACGCTCTATAAGACCCTCATCATCCCCGTCCTGCTTTATGGTGCAGAAGCATGGACCCTGTCAAAAACGGATAAGAGCGGCCTAGGCCGGTTCGAGAGAAAATTTCTACGCAAGATCTATGGTCCTGTCTGCGTTAACGGTGAATGGAGGAGAAGATTTAACAATGAACTGTACGGGCTGTACAGCGACACTGACATAGCTAAAAGAGTGAAGGTCCAAAGACTCAGATGGCTTGGTCACACGGAGAGGATGGACAATAATACTCTGGCCCGTAAAGTCTTCGAATCTACCCCAGAGGGACGGCGCAGTAGAGGAAGACCAAGGCTTAGGTGGCTCGCACAAGTTGAAGATGACCTCAACCAACTCGGCGTGCAAAACTGGAGACAGCTAGCTAGGGACCAAGCTGGCTGGAGCGGTTTGTTGGTTGAGGCTCAAGTCCACCCCGGACTGTAGCGCCATCTAAAGTAAGTAAGTAAGTAACACTGCTTTTATAGACAACAATGGAAAAAAGTGGATAGTCGGATTTTTATTATTTTTTTTATTATTCTTAAATTCGCTTTCTTTAAAGTTAACAAATCATCGTCTGCATGGACAAAAGAATTAAGTAAAAGAATAAAGCCTCCTTTGCCCTTTTCGGAAATCAAAATCCTGGATAACGAAACTCCGCAAAGTACTTTCCTGCAGTATTTTAGCCCGCATATCATTTGGATAGAAAAAAATCTTACCTTTTTTTCATGACAATCTACTCCTTTTCGTAACTCGAAGTGCCCTGAAGTAGGACAAACCCTTCTTCAAAAACAGTAATTTTATGAGACTTCAAATAATTCTCTTTTGTGAAATCAAATCATCAGTTGGATATTGGACGATTATTTTTAGTTCTGCAATTGTATAAAAATATTTCGAGGAAAACTCTGAGTAATATCGATTTGAAATTGCATGAAATTATTTGCGAATATTTAACACTTTTGCAAATATCTCGGCTACCAGGTCGTCAAAAAACTTGATACACATTTTGGTGAATAGAAATTGACCAGACCTTTCTTTTGATTCGATGGGTTTTGGAAGAATTTTTTTCGGTCCAAAATTTTGGCAAGGGGTTAGCCCATGATTTTTTTCGAAAATCATGAAGAAATCTATTTCGCTAAATTCAACATACTTTATAGTTCTTATTATCCTCAGTAAGAGCTACCCTCAATTCCGAGCTCTGGTTGCCGAGATATTTCCATCCGAAGATATTCTTCCTATGGGATTACTATTAGCTAAGGATGGTGCGGGTGCATAACTTCACAGGTCATAACTTCACATGGGTCATAATTTCACCTCTAGTGGGTTATAATTTCACTTTTTTCGGGTGAAGTTATGTCCCACCTTAGGTGGGAATTAGCTTCACTTTTTTGTGGGCCAGAATTTCACTTCTGTGTGAAGTTATTTCCCACACAAGGTGGGACATAATTTCACTTTTTATTACAGTTACAAGAAATTACCTTGTTGAGCTATTTGATTATGCATAATTTGTTCACGAAAAACTGCATTTCAGTGGTGGGGTAAGTAAATTTATTTGAGGTCAATGGGACCCCTTTACTTACGGGTTTTATAAATAAGACCTATTTTTCCTAAGAAAAAAGAAGAATTCTCCAAATATTTTATTTTTATCATTTTTATCATAAGTTTATTATAAATAAATTTTGACTAAATAATATTTTTTATTATGTAAATATTTTATTGTATGCAAATTTTGAAAGTCTACGGTCATGGTAAAATTCTAAATTCGATATTACTGTAATTTCTAAACGCGAGTAAATTGTGTTGATGCTGATACTCTTGAGTCTTACTTAGTCAGAGACTGATTGTTAAGCAAGCTAAAGTGATTTGAACGTTTAAAGCGCGAGTTTCAGCAAGTACAGTTCATCAAAAAGTTAAAGTTAAAATGTCAGATCTATCGTATGAATTTATCAGTGGTTTTCGTAAAACGAGTCAGTTGTTATATTTAATTCAAGAAAAACAAATATATTTTAAAAAATATACACGAAAAAGTGTTTCTCGTTATTCGTGCTATGTAAGTACATGCAAAGCATGTGTCCTCTTTGATGATAAGGAAAAAAAGGTGCTCCGCGGGAACGAAGCTCTTCATCCACATGGGGATCATTTATCTCAGGAAGTACTGGTTCGAATGGTATAATTCTTTTTGCGTTGGATGGCCATTAATTGAGGAAGACTTGAGGCTATTTAACATTAAGCTGTGACCAATAGCAGCGAAGAATCTGTGGAAAATATGGAAAAAACGGCAAAAAATATACATTTTTCTGCGTTTTAACGCGCTTATCTCAAGAACTGCTTTATGAAATTGAACAATTTTTTAAATGTTGAATGGTCCATTTATCAAGGAAGGCTTGAAGCTATATAAAATTTAGCTGTGACCACTTAAAATTAAGCTGCGACCAATAGCAGCGAAGAATCTGTAAAAATGTGAGAACTGAGATTTTTTCTGAGATCTCTGAGATGAAATTATTTTGGATTCGATTTCTCACTCAGCTATTTGACGTGGCTGACATATGTCCAGCAACAATTAGTAAGGTAACCATTAAATCTCAATGATAACTGAGAATTATGTTCCACCAAGGCACCAAATGATTTTGCCTCAGTCAAGGTGACATTGAGATCTCAGTGAGATGTTGTTAGGTGCAACTGGCCTAATAACTGCTCAAATTAGAATTTTGAGAGTTCAATTGATTTGTGAATGTGATTGATTGCACTATTTGTGCAGATTATTGTGTTTAAACCATATCATTTTATGTACTTCTTAACTAAAAAATATGCTCAGTTTAAAGAAAAAAAAATTTACTTAACGATGCAGAAGTAAGAGAGATATAAGAATTAGGGAGAGTTCACCCAAGGGAATGCTTTAAGTATGAACAACTGAAGGGAATCATAAAAAATGATCAAATTTTTCAAGTTCAAGAGAATTACGACCTAGGGAGAGTTGACTGCAATGCAATTTTACAATAACTTCCGAACAAAATTCCCACGCGCGCATGATGCACAAGTCGAGATGATACTCTGGCCGGTGGACGAGGGAGAGGCGGACGAAGTCGCGGGCAACTGCTAGTATGATATAAAGTACCTTTCATAAGAATAATTTTTTTTTTTATAAATAACAGTTTTTGATATTTTTTGTTAATAAAAATGTTTCAATGTAATCAATTTATTACAATTTAAAATTTTTGTTGGCTTTTGACTGATTGGATTTCTAAAGATTTTTTACAATGTAGGTGGGAAATAATTTCACACAAATTTCAGGTGAAATTGTTGCTCACCCAAGGTGGGGCATAACTTCACCCGAAAAAAGTGAAATTATAACCAACTAGAGGTGAAATTATGACCCATGTGAAGTTATGACCTGTGAAGTTATGCACCCGCACCCTAAGGATCATAACGAAGTAACCAAAGCTAGCAGATAGTTTTGATTTTCAGTGCATATAGAGGGTAAATAGACCATTGTTCTCGTGAATTATAATTAGTTACACGTAACTATTTGGGTTACTTGCTTGGAGTAACTTACGTTGCCAACATTGGTAACCAGCCGAGAGGCAACATTTCATTTTAACTTGACAAGCAATTATACAGAGAAGCAAAAACTTAGATGGTTCAGCACTTTCGATGGAGCCATGTATTTGCCTACTTATTTTTTGTACCGACACGAGCGTATTGTATTTCTTTGGACAGTCAAACATTTTATTTTTTAAATAATTAGAAAATGATAACGAAAACATTTAAAATTTAGAGTAATATCCAGATCCACTGTTAAAGTTTAATTTTAATTTTAATTATTTATCGTCATTTTGCTCACTAAAAATTTATTGTTAACATTTAAATACAGTCAAATACTGGATGACCCTTGAATTTGTGAGTTCAGGTTTCTATATGGCGTATACGTAATATTTTTAAAAATTGTTTCATCTTCAAATTAAATTCGCCTTGAGAAAAAAGTAAGAGTTCCAGCAAGCTTAAGAATCCAAAGTTAAGGACTGAAGGCAATAGTTTTTGCAATGTGATGTTTTTATCTTCATCTGTAACGAACATTATAAGAAAAAAAGGAAAAAGCTAAACAACAATTACTGGTAGGTATATTTAAATGATCATTGACGTGCTGTAAAACGAAATCCATCAAAGTCACAAGTATCAAAATATGTATTTAATGGCTGACTTTCAAAAAACAAATTCATCAATTTAAAACAAAAACGAAAATCACCTTTTTAAAATTGAAGCCATTAACTTGCCATTCCACGTTTTCTCTTGTATCCCATCTCACATAAATTCGCACCAAACCCCCGAAAGGCAACATTTTCTTTGGCAAAATCAATCGAAGCAATCAATATGCCAAAGTAAATTTAAAAATTCTATAGAGGCAAAAATCGATAGACAAACACAAAATCAAAACAAACCTAAAAAAAATAGAATTTCCTATATTCGCCAGTCGTATCATAAATTACGCACGATCTCACCTTGCCGGCGGCCACGGACTTGGCCTTGAAAAAAAATTATATTTTGGGGGTCAATGGAACATACGAGTGCAATAAGCATTGAGAACTTCCCCCACCTTTTACTCGTGACAAACATTTCTATTCTAATTCTAAACGGAGGACGGGGGGAGGTAGCTTATTTGAAGAACGACAGATATAGCGATTGCGAGATGGCTTCTGAGTTTAGAGAGCAATCGCTCTTCGTTCATTCTTAATTGAACCACGTGGCGTTCTTAAATTAGATAGCGTTTATCCACTAATAAAATATAATGGCAGTGTGTGTTAGAATGTTGTGATGTTGTATTTGTGGTATTGGCATTGTTTGAAAAAAATAAAAAAACACACTGACAGCTGACAATGGGGAATGTTTTTCAATTTGACAATTTGTGCAACTCTCCAAGTTCCTAAACTTGCATATCCCAGGGAGCTTATGGTTCTTCTGGCTTAGAAAGGTGCCGTGTAATAACGCCAAGCGAAATAAGGCCAAATTGAAAAAATTGGCCTTATTTCACTTTCTTAAAGTGAAATAAGACCGACTTTTTAAAGTTGGCCTTATTTCGCTTTCCGAAACTGAAATGAGGCCAAGTTGGCCTTATTTCACTTTCAACAGATGTGTTTATGTACATACTATTGTATCTAAAGGAAAATTTTTGATAAGACAAAATTTTGTTAACAATACTTAATCTTTTTCTAATTAGTATTGTTCAGAAAGTAAATAAGAGAATATAAGAGACAAAATGTCAAACAAAATTACAAAATAATAAACAATTGTTTAAGAAAAGATCCTAGTTCTGTCGTTCACAATTTGCCTGTAAATTGTTATCTTTTTGTAAAACAGTCTAAACAAAGAATGGCTGCAGAACGATTGCGCGTGGATGAGGACATGTAACACATAATATGCTTACATCGTTTTGATCCTCATTCTATTTTCTCTTAAAATGAATTTCGTCTGAATCGATACGGCAAACTTTTTTTCGGAGAAAGATTGTGAAAAGTTAAAAATTTCGTGCGAAAGAAAGTTTGCAATAAGAATAGTAATATAAGATTTTACATTTCAGGTAACATTATTTTTCTTAAGAATTCGGTCAGATAAAAAAAATAAGGATTTGGATATTAAGACAAGAAATATAGTAGGTGCAATTGCCAGCGAGCGAAGCGAGCGGAAAAAATTTTGCCCAAAAGAGAATCAATTTGGGATGTGAAAATAAAAAAATTCTCTTTTGGGCAAAATTTTTTCCGCTCGCTTCGCTCCCAATGACCCAATGAAACCAAGTGCCGAATCGGCATCATCTTCAAACGAGAGTGAAAAAGATGAATCATGGTAATGCAGCATCTGCTTTCAAAACAATTTAATACATTACAAAATATGTAGTAATTTCTTTTCCAAATTAAAGGAAGCGGCAATTTCGTGCGAAGTTTTTATTTTTTCACTAAAAAAATATATGTTTATGCATTGAACCAATTTAACTTACATGTTCATAAAAAAAGAAAGTATTATTAGAACTGCTTGAAGTAAAAGGAGGGAACTACGCTTGAAGTTCCGTCAATCAGAACTCAGAACATGACATGGGGCATTGTCGGAGAGTTGATTTACAAAGGAAGTAATTTTGGAGGACTAAAAATTGTTTACGAAAAATCAGCATCCAATATCGTTGAACGGACCTGGAGTTGTACTCAGACATCAGCAAGCAAAGTACGGTGCATAGTAAGGTTTTGTTGTTTTGAGCAAGTCAACTGTTATGTTAGAAGCATTGAAAAAATGTTTTTGACTAAAAACATTAGTTGGCCTTATTTCACTTTCGTAAAGTGAAATAAGACCAATTTGGTTTTATTTCTCAACAAAAGTTTCCCTTATTTCACTTTCTCAAAGCGAAATAGGCCCAACTTTAAAAAGTCGGTCTTATTTCACTTTGACAAAGTGAAATAAGACCAATTTCTTCAAGTCGGCCTTATTTCGCTTGGCGTTATTACACGGCACCGCTTAGAAAATATTTTTTGTAAAATGATTGATATGATTTATAACTATTTCGTGGTAGACACTTAGACTCTTAGACAGTGATGGTGGATGGCGCAAGTGCAAGTTCTAGTGCTATTTCTAATACTCGGGAGACCGCCATCTATTAGAATTTATTATTCCGAGATTGTAAAAGACATTTAAAATGACGAAGGTCTTGGTATTAAGGCACTCACTTATGGAGATGTGGACAAGTTGAATGCATGTGCGTGAAAGAAATCCAAACGAACGTGTTGAAAGCAAGAAGAAGAAATGTTAAGCTTTGTCAGTTTAATTTTGGAATTGATAACAAATGGTACTTTGTTTTGGTACCAGACTTTTGGTTTTTGGGATGGATTAGAATGTAACATTCTGGTTGAAAAATTTGGTTTGATAGTTATCACTAGCGCTAAGGATAGAATCAATTCTAATTCAGAAAAAAACTTACTTAGGTACTTAAGGTGGCTCTACATTTTTGATTGGAACAGGGTCTCATCCAACAAGCATCTCAAGCCAGGTTAGTCCTTGCCAACCTGTCTCCAGTCTCGCACGCCAAAGCCTTTACTGGCCCGAGCGCTATTGTTGTTCGCTCTGGCTAGACTTGTGTTGCTGTACAGCCTGTACAGTTCTAAGTCTGATTCTCTATTCTCCATTCATGCAGACGGGACAAAAATCACTGGAAGAATTTTGCTTTCGAACCAACCTCAAGAGTCCCTAAGTCCCTACTTTTTTGATGAGGTTTGGGAATCCCTTATTGAGCGGGATTTTAGTTGCTCGAGAAACGGCTTAACTCTAATCAATCTCACATTTATCTATAGAATGAGCGATTGGCGAAAAGTGTTTAATTCAGTTGATTTCAGCGCTGTTGTCGATGTCTGAATTTATTATGAATCCTATAGGCCAGCAAAGACCTTTCCTACCTATAAAAGTTTAATCTTTGTAAGGTGACGTGTTTGCCTAGACTTCGAAGTTGGGTGTCTTTTTGAGCTGACACCACAAACTTTCTCCAATCTGCTAGACAGCATATCCCAAGTAACAATTTAACTTCTATAAGGCTTAAGCGAAGCTATTTCATGATTTGTATCTTGCTTGTATGAAACCTTATACAAATACGTTTGGCGCAAGTTATGCAAGCCATTGATTCCTTAAATCAATTATGACAAGGCCTTATATCAATTGATTTAAAGAAGTAATAGCTTCTCGGAAGAAATCTCTATAAGGTCTTATAACAGTTAATTTAAAGAAGCAATAGCTTCTTTCAAGAATTACGAATAAGACCTTACAACAGCTCGATACAGAAAGCAATAGTTTCTTTGAAACGGTAAAGATAAGGCCTTATGCAAGTTATTGCAAAAGTAGAGAAAAATTTATTTTCAACATGAAATTGTTTTTCTTTTGCGATCCTCTGTTGTTTGCTGCTTTTATTTCTGATGTGACATGGGCATTCGGTTATTTTTATCATTAATTATATTTGTTTGTACAATGAGAATAAATGAAGCGTTGAGAATGAGAAGGGGTTAAGTGACATATTTCGAGTTTCGAGTAATCTTCGTTTAAAGTTTATGGCTTATAACTTTTTTTCTGAAAGTGATGGAAATTTAGAAAAGGGTCATAAAAAAAGCTTTAAAAAATAGAAATTTAGGTATAGCAAATCATTTTATTTAAATTCATTACAAAGTGTTGTTTCGGACAAAAAAAGAGTACTTAGCACCTTTATTCATGAAGAATTATTTTAAATTTTTTTTTTCTTATGAAGGGGATAAGTAAATCCAGTAACCTTAAAAGATGAATAATATCCATACTAAGTAATAGGAGGATTCAATCAAAATTAGGTTATTCAATTTGTACCAAATATTCCAGCAGAAGATAAGCCCAAGGAGGTGTACTGTGTCCTCTTTTATGGCTTTTGGTCTTTGGTTTTTTTTTGTGAGCAGTTAACACCTTTTTGCAAAAAAAAATATACCTACACTCAAAATTTGTTCTGGAATCTGGACTCATAAAAGTGTTAAGTGATTTTATCACCTTTATGCCGTGCAAATGATAAAAAGAAGAATTTAGTTATCCCCTTTATTTAAGGCTAACTTTGAAACTAATGGGACTAGAAAAGAGCCAGTACGACCAAAATTTAAGTTGTCGCTTGCCGCCTTTATCTGCTGAAAAAAATAGAAAAATTCAAAAATGTCACTTAACCCCTTCTCATTCTCAACGCTTCAAATATTAGAGTTTACCTATGGGATTTGAACTCGAGACCCTCCGCTTATCAGTCGAGCATTCATCCACTGCGCTATTGCGACTTCTATGTTATGAGTAGCAAACTTGAAAATAGTTGTTGCAACTCATTTCTCTCAAACTTTATGGCACAAAATGTATAATGTTACTAAATTCGTGAAGAGTGAAACATTAAAATTGAATAAAAAGAAATTTGTGGATTAAAGGGTGTCCATCCATCCAGATTAGATACAGATAGCTTTATTGGAAACTGACTTGAACACATAAAATGCTACTCTTCTTTAAAGTTGATTCAAAAAGTAGTAAAATCTACACTAATATATAAAGCTGAAGAGTTTGTTTGTTTGAACGCGGTAATCTCAGGAACTACTGGTTCGAATGGTATAATTCTTTTTGTGTTGGATGGTGCCTTAATCGACTTAGACTTTAGGCTACTTAACATTAAGCTGTGACCAATAGCAGCGAAGAATCTGTTTAAAATGGGGAAAAAACGGCAAAAAATATACATTTTTCTGCGTTTTAACGCACTTATCTCAGGAAGTACTGGTTCGAATGGAATAATTCTTTTTGTGTTGGATGGTCCATTAATTGAGGAAGACTTGAGGCTATTTAACATTAAGCTGTGACCAATTAGCGAAGAATCTGTGGAAAATATGGAAAAAACGGCAAAAAATATACATTTTTCTGCGTTTTAACGCGCTTATCTCAAGAATTGCTTTATGAAATTGAACAATTTTTA
Organism: Sphaerophoria taeniata; assembly: GCA_943590905.1. NCBI lineage: Eukaryota > Metazoa > Arthropoda > Insecta > Diptera > Syrphidae > Sphaerophoria > Sphaerophoria taeniata. The sequence continues at coordinate 44,680,280 of OX016540.1, read as the reverse complement.
AATGTTGAATGGTCCATTTATCAAAGAAGGCTTGAAGCTAAATAAAATTTAGCTGCGACCAATAGGAGCGAAGAATTTGTGTAAAATGTGGAAAAAACGGCAAACAATACAATTTAATCTACACTAATATATAAAGCTGAAGAGTTTGTTTGTTTGAACGCGGTAATCTCAGGAACTACTGGTTCGAATGGTATAATTCTTTTTGTGTTGGATGGTGCCTTAATCGACTTAGACTTTAGGCTACTTAACATTAAGCTGTGACCAATAGCAGCGAAGAATCTGTGGAAAATATGGAAAAAACGGCAAAAAATTTACATTTTTCTGCGTTTTAACGCGCTTATCTCAGGAACTGCTTTATGAAATTGAACAATTTTTTTAATGTTGAATGGTCCATTTATCAAGGAAGGCTTGAAGCTATATAAAATTTAGCTGCGACCAATAGGAGCGAAGAATTTGTGTAAAATGTGGAAAAAACGGCAAACGATACAATACAATACAATATAATATAAAGCTGAAGAGTTTGTTCGTTTGAACGCGGTAATCTCAGGAACTACTATTTCGAATTGTAAAATCTTTTTGTGTTGGATAGTCCATTAATCGATGAAGGCTTTAAAATAAAACAAATAAATAGAGTGGCGCGACAGCTCTTGAAGAGCCAATGCCTAAGTGGCTTACTCTAATCAACAATTCTCTAAGTGCGTGTGAAGAATTGAGGGGACCTACAATTTAACGCCGATTCCGAACGGCAAAGTTGAGAAGCATTTTTTCATTACAGATTGATACTCTTGGAAGATTTGTCAGGTCTTCGCAAGAGGCAGTACCCGTGAAAGATGAAATAAAAACTTGGCCTGAGTAGGACTCGAACCAACGACGTTCTGCTTAGCAGCCAACGCACTTACCAACTAAGCTACGGGCAACTGCTTTAGGCTTTATTCTACTTAAAATTTAGCTGCGACCAATAGCAGCGAAGAATCTGTGGAAATGTGAGAACTGAGATTTGTTTCTGAGATCTCTGAGATGAAATTATTTTGGATTCGATTTCTCACTCAGCTATTTGACGTGGCTGACATATGTGCAGCAACAATTAGTAAGGTAACCATTAAATCTCAATGATAACTGAGAATTATGTTCCACCAAGGCACCAAATGATTTTGCCTCAGTCAAGGTGACATTGAGATCTCAGTGAGATGTTGTTAGGTGGAACTGGCCTAATAACTGCTCAAATTAGAATTTTGAGAGTTCAATTGATTTGTGAATGTGATTGATTGCACTATTTGTGCAGATTATTGTGTTTAAACCATATCATTTTATGTACTTCCTAACTAAAAAATATGCTCAGTTTAAAGAAAAAAAAATTACTTAACGAAGAGATATTAGAATTATTAGGGAGAGTTCACCCAAGGGAATGCTTTAAGTATGAACAACTGAAGGGGATCATAAAAAATGCTCAAATTTTTCAAGTTCAAGAGAATTACGACCTAGGGAGAGTTGACTGCAATGCAATTTTACAATAACTTCCGAACAAAATTCCCACGCGCGCATGATGCACAAGTCGAGATGATACTCTGGCCGGTGGACGAGGGAGAGGCGGACGAAGTCGCGGGCAACTGCTAGTTATATTATAATTTGAATTTATTTTTTTGAAAACAAAATTGATCAATTACCATCAATTCAGGTGATAACCTTACATACGATACCACATTTTTTGCTTGAGACATCATGAGAATAATAGCCTTTCCATTCAATAACAAAAAAAAAAAGAACATGCCATGAGATTTGAACTCGGATAACTTGACATTCCTAAGAGTGTCCGCTTTCTTAAGTGAGCAATAATTATCATAAGGAAACCATAGTACGCATGTATTGAAATGAACAATCAAAAAACAATCACACATACATACGCGAAGTAACAAGATTGACATTTCGTTTGTTATAATTTGCACAAGGAGGCCTTATCCAAGTTATCAATTGCAGATTGTTATTAGGAAACAAATAAAAGGCCTTATACTAGCTATTTTAAATGTGCTTTCACGAGGAAGCAAAGCGAGGCCTTATGTGATTTCGGTAAATCTATCTCGTGCAAGCAGTTTGTTATAATTTGCACAAGGAGGCCTTACCTGTGTTATCAATTGCAGATTGTTATTAGGAAACATATAATAGGCCTTATACTAGCTATTTTAAATGTGCTTTCACGAGGAAGCAAAGCGAGGCCTTATGTGATTTCGGTAAATCAATCTCGCGCAAGAAGTTTGTTATAATTTGCACAAGGAGGCCTTATCTTTGTTATCAAATTGCAGACTGTTATAAGTAAATTACAAAAGGTCTTATTTAAGCAAAATAAAAACAATCATCCTTAAATAAGTCTTAAAATAACTCTATGGAAGCTATTGCTTCTAAATATTCAGGAATCGGACCTTATACAAGATAAATTGTTACTTGGGATCGCCTTACCCAAAACTTTTTTTTGACATCAAATGCATCCGAGAGACCTTACAGGCTATGATGGAACAGCTAGATATGTCCATCGTCAGCTAACGTATGTACATTATACAATTAAAACATCGAAGGTTCACTATGGCGTATACGTAACATTTGTTTATGTCGTAGGGTTAAAGGGATAGAAAACATCAACATTTTCCAATAAAAAAACGACTGCTCCAGGTGAGGCTCGAACTCACAACCCCGGCATTGCTCACATCAAATACTGTCTATAAGTACCGTGCGCTAACCAATTGCGCCACTGGAGCGCTCATATTTCTCCAAATAACAGTTATACAAACAATAAATTGCTTTCATAAACCTACATTTGCCTTTTTTATCATATGAACAAACATGAACAATGGTTATGCTCGTTTCAAACGAATAAGAACTGTTATTGGATGATTTACATTCCTAGTGGCGATAAAAGTATGAACACAATAGAGCACAAAAAAAGATTACGGAGGTCTTATGTCTGGTCTTGTGGTGCTTTCATTACTTTTGGTTCTATTGTGTCGTAATGTTGTCAAAAAGGGACCTTAATGAGATCGGGACATACTCAATATTTTCTGGATATATTTAAAGTTTTCAAAACTCATTTTGTCATCAAAAGGGACGCACTTTGAATTTTTAAAATAACTTTAAGGAACCGGAAAAAAAATTCTGCCCAGGGAAATTCCTGCCCAAACGTAAACTGAATCTTCCCATAAAATTTGTTTGTTTATATTTTACTTCAAAATGTAATACGACCTCTGACTTTCACAATGACCTTGGCAATCTTCGGGACTCTTAAATCAAAGTAAAACCTTCTTATTTCTTAGTTCATTCAATTTCAAGTTCAACACAAATTTAGCTCCTCCCCTCGACGTGTTATAACTTTTGTTTCCCAAGTCATCTACCTGCCATAAGAAATGTTACCCCCAAGACGATGAAGGCAATGGCAGCCGGTGTTGCGGCGGCCGGCGGTGGTATTATGATATAATACCATCCACGATGGCCACATTGAACCCATATCTACAGCATCGAAAGCATAGATTTTGTAACAGCAGAGGCCATAAAACCCATCAAGTGCGATTACCTTTATGCCAAAAAACATTTTCACGAGCCAGTGCTCTCGTCGAAAAGATAAAAAAAAGTTTATTTTGTAGTTAATATATAACTCCTCAAACCCAAAAACCCATCCGTGCCATGTGCGCTCATCGAAATTCTCTTACGCAGCAAAGAACACAGAACACCGAGTACAGAACATAACAGCGTGTTATTAACCTCTCGCAAAAATTGAAAATTTCCCAACGAGAAAGGTTAGCGACCTCTGTCTGTGCTGTGAGTTTAGCTGAAGCTGTACTACCACCACCGATGCTTTCGGTACTGGTAACACTACTGCCCCCAACCAAATGTCAAAATCATCGTATCGGCTCAACAACCCCAGACAGGGTGTCTGTTTTTTTAATGGATGGTAGAATGTAGTCAGAAAAGAAAGATTCTCCATTTTTAGAGACGAAGAAGTAAAGTGTGTTCTTTTGCGAGGCCATTTACACTTTTATTACTAAACCCATCGACCGACACGATGCGACGGCATTCAGGCAGTGGGGCTTGGAGTGAAAAAAAAACCACCCTCACTCGATTTAAAACGGGAAAATCCTGTTTGAGTCGTCCTCGTCAACCACCAACGCAACACGTCGCTGTCGTCAGCAACACCGCCCATTCGCCTTTTTCGGGGTTTGGGTTCGGCTAGGTCCTTGGCCAAAAAAGGTGACCAGAAAATGCACGGATGGCCGCTCGATCGTAAATTTTGTAATGACATTGGAATTTTTTATCGTTCGTTCCTTTTTGCGGGTCACACACGTCGCGTTGTCGTCGTCATACGTTGCTGATGTCGATGCGATATTTTTATTTTCCGCTTCAAGTGGCACTGACCTAAGACGAAAGCATTTTCGAAGAGCTTCAGAAAATGCTTTGATGATGAAGCTTAGAAAATCAGGGGATATGTGTGTTGGTTGATGGTCAACGGTCGACGACGACGACGACAAATGATTAAATGTTTTCGTCAATTAAATTCTGCTGCAAACAGCAGTGCCGGACTGCATTTGTTGAAGTTCACAAAGACGGAAATTTCTTTGGAAAAGGGGATTTTGTGTTTGGATGTTTTTGCAGCAATTTGCTTGTGTGGCGTGTGCGTTCATGCGAGAACTAATGGACGTAGTTTGAGGAGCGGCTATCGTGTTGTTCTTTGACGCCTTAGCCACACCATTTGTCTGTGTTGTGTCGGTCCAATTGCGAATGAGATGGCTTAAGTGACGGACAAATCAGCAAAAGCGAAAAGGGAAAAAGTTCATTTGACGATTGTTAGCATTCTTTTAATGGCCCTAACTGTTGATGATGATGTCGATGCTGTTGACTATCGATGTACTTTATCGCGCATCTTTCTATTTTGTTTTCATTTTGCTGAGTGTTCTCGTTTATTGCTTTTGCACTCTGGTAAGGGTCATGATCAGGCAGCAGCGTTAAGCACGCAAATACATTGTTGGTTTAATGATAGTTTGGTGTTTATTTGACGGATATTTCTGTATCTTAGCATGATAAAGTCGATCTGGAGCGTTCGTTTTTAATGTGAGAAGGGTAAGGGTTGTTAACTATGAATTTTATGTCGATCGTACACAACACGAAAATCGAAAGAAAACATTTGAAAAATTCGAAACCAACCACATGGAAAAGATGTTTGATGTTTCGGAATAATTGTCACTGTTGTTACAAATCTATCGAAAATTTGATGAGTTTAGGATATTCTTTTTGTGGAACTTTTATTTCCGAGAGACAAATGCATTGTAAAAATAGTTGCAAATGAACTTTTTGCTACAAGCTATTTTCTTATGATCATTTGGAGCTAGTTCTGGACCATTTAGGGTATTTTCTTGTCTCATTGGAGCCATGGATCATGGTGATAGAAGTGTCAACTAAGATTCGCTGCTTTTGTCCAAGAAGCTAAGAGTTCACAAACAAAAAATCGGTATGCAAGAGTTTGGCTACAATTAAGTTTCTAGTGTTTCGCAAGAACACAAAAACTAATGCCCGCAAAGCAATGGCAGTTTACAGCAAAATGTCTTCCTTTTTTGTCAAATCTTCCGACGTTTTAGGCATTCAATGTCATCAGGATTCGGATGATTGAAATAGGTCTTGGTTTCAGCTGCATATTCTTCAACACAAGAGACTCGAACTCATGAGAATCATGGAGAACGAAGGCAAATAATAATTTTTTATTAAATTCTCTCTACTTTAACGATTGCTTGTTGGAGAATCTATACGAATATTTAAAGAAAGACTTTTGTTTTTTTGTCGGTTGTATGTTTGTAGTCAATAAACTGAAAAACAAACAAAAGTATTACTTTATAAATGTTGCAGAGTTCTTCTTCTATGCACTGATTGTGCAATAGGAGGTTCTGAAAATAAAAGCAATAATTATAAAAGGCAAAAAACATTGATTTTTACTTGAAAGTTTTATCTTGAAATTCAGGAAACTGACAGCCGACATCAACTGTTTGAAAGTTCTCTCTATTTATCATTTCATTTCCTATTCATTCTTCTTCATTATATTTAAGGCTGAACTCCTACTTATGCTGTTGGACCAAGACAATATTTACACGTGAATTCTTGGGCACGATTTTTTTAGAAAAGAAAATTTTATCATCGATATTCAAAAAAAGCATGAATTTTAGTTTCCAATCTCGTGCATGTACATTTCGCATTATGAATATTAGATACATTTCGGTCTTGGTCAAAATTAGGCTTGTATCGTTCTCTATTGATTCGTTCTATACAATCGTTCAATTTCGGTCTAGGTCAAAACCAAATGCAAAATAGAAAGTTCTTGATGAAAAACTCGGAAAAGTCAGCAAATAGGGGGAAAATCGAAAGCTGTACGGAATTCTGATTTTTGTGAAATAGTCACACACCGGAAGATAAAAATTTGTTGAATATTTCAACGAAATTTGCACTTTACTGCATGCTTTAGTGAAAGTAGAAAGTTAGCTGTAAAACTTAAGACGGCAGATCTTGAATTCCAAGTATATCAAATAGATAACTACCACCGTTTCATCAATTTCTAGTATGACAGTGTCTATATTTCTCTTACGGCGGCGGCGCGGCGGCGGCGGCGGTATAAGAAGTCGATTGAAAACTCACGTTGTTCCGTCATATTCAGAAAAAACCTTACGGATGTAGTTGATGTCAAAAAAGGTTTAAGGCAAGGCGATGCGCTGTAATTCCTCAAATGATTGTACAAAACTCAAAATTCGACACCAAAAGCACAATATTTAAAAGTCCATCCAAACACTAGGGTTCGACGACGACATTGACATAGTGGCAAGAAACAAAGCGTGAATAAACATCACCATAGACAGAATTAACTTCGAGGTAGTTAGGGACTTTGTCTGACTGGGATTCACTTTTAATTCAAACAACGACAATCGCTTTGAAACTAAACAAAGAAGAAGACGGAATCTGAGCAATATAAGGTTAGACCCTCATTGTCGTGGTTCTTATATACGCTGAAAACAAGTTAAGTTGCTTGTGGAGAAAAATTCTTCGTGTAATTTTTGGTCCCGTATGGATGAACGAAGAATGAAGGCAAAGATTCAACCAAGAACTGTGCGGCCGAAGATCTAGCCAGAAAAATTAAAGATTAAAACCATATACAATTGAATCATAAAGAACGATTATATAGAACAGTCCTCCACCCTGTTAAGTCTTCGAATCTAACCTTGAATGACGTCACAGAAAAGCAAAGCGCCTCAGGTGTTAGAGCACCACTTGTCGTGCAGAACTGGTAACAGCTCGTAAAGGATCGAGCTTGCTAGAGACTTTTGCAGGACGGGGACATGGTCCGAGATGCACTGGAGCGCCACCTTGAGAAAGTAAGTTTATGTCATACACTCAAAAATTTTCATGCATAAATAGAACGAAAATATGAGTGAATCGTACGAATTTTTTTCGTAGTTTTCAGCCACGAATAAATTCGTACAATAAACTCATATTCGTATATTAAATAAGGAGCTTTGTTCATTGCACGAATGGAATGACAATATTTACGTTTCCTTTCGTACATTTACAAGGAGCGTTAGTACATTCTACTAATATTTCGTACTATTTACCCTCAATTTGTAAAGTAACAGAGAGCACTAGTTCATTCTACTAATACTTCGTACTATTTATTCCCCATTTGTAAATTTACAAAGAGCATTAGTTCATCCTACAAATACTTCGTACTATTTACTCCCCATTCGTGAATTCAAAACAAACCATTCGTTTATTTTACTAATACTTCGTACTATTTACCTGCCATTCGTAAGTTTACCAGAAGCATTAGTTCATCCTACTTATACTTGGTACTATTTATCTGCCATTCGTAAGTTTACCAAAAGCATTAGTTCATTTTACTAATACTTCGTATTATTTACTTGCCATTCGTATGTTAACCAGAAGCATTAGTTCATTTTACTTATACTTCGTTCTATTTACCTGCCATTCGTACATTGAACAAGAGCATTAGTTCATCCTACTAATACTTCGTACTATTTACCTGCCATTCGTAAGTTTACCAAAAGCATTAGTTCATTTTACTAATACTTCGTACTATTTACCCTCCATTCGTACATTCAACAAGAGCATTAGTTTATCCTACTAATACTTCGTACTATTTACCTGCCATTCGTAAGTTTACCAAAACCATTAGTTCATTTTACTAATACTTCGTACTATTTACTTGCCATTCGTAAGTTTACCAGAAGCATTAGTTCATCCTACTAATACTTCGTACTATTTACCTGCCATTCGTAAGTTTACCAAAACCATTAGTTCATTTTACTAATACTTCGTACTATTTACCCTCCATTCGTACATTCAACAAGAGCATTAGTTCATCCTACTAATACTTCGTACTATTTACCTGCCATTCGTAAGTTTACCAAAAGCATTAGTTCATTTTACTAATACTTCGTACTATTTACCCTCCATTCGTACATTCAACAAGAGCATTAGTTCTTCCTACTAATACTTCGTTCTATTTACCTGCCATTCGTAAGTTTACCAAAATCATTAGTTCATTTTACTAATACTTCGTACTATTTACTTGCCATTCTTAAGTTAAACAAAAGCATTAGTTCATTGTACTAATACTTCGTTCTATTTACCTGCCATTCGTAAGCTTACCAAAATCATTAGTTCATTTTACTAATACTTCGTACTATTTACCCTCCATTCGTACATTCAACAAGAGCATTAGTTCTTCCTACTAATACTTCGTTCTATTTACCTGCCATTCGTAAGTTTACCAAAATCATTAGTTCATTTTACTAATACTTCGTACTATTTACTTGCCATTCGTAAGTTAAACAAAAGCATTAGTTCATTGTACTAATACTTCGTACTATTTACTTGCCATTCGTAAATTTACCAAAAGCATTAGTTCATTGTAATAATACTTCGTACTATTTACTTACCATTCGTAAATTTACCAAAAGCATTAGTTCATTGTACTAATACTTCGTACTATTTACTTACCATTCGTAAATTTACCAAAAGCATTAGTTCATTGCAATAATACTTCGTACTATTTACTTACCATTCGTAAATTTACCAAAAGCATTAGTTCATTGTACTAATACTTCGTACTATTTACTTACCATTCGTAAATTTACCAAAAGCATTAGTTCATTGCAATAATACTTCGTACTATTTACTTACCATTCGTAAATTTACCAAAAGCATTAGTTCATTGTAATAATACTTCGTACTATTTACTTACCATTCGTAAATTTACCAAAAGCATTAGTTCATTGTACTAATACTTCGTACTATTTACTTACCATTCGTAAATTTACCAAAAGCATTAGTTCATTCTACTAATACTTCGTACTATTTAATTGCCATTCGTAAATTTACCAAAAGCATTAGTTCATTGTAATAATACTTCGTACTATTTACTTACCATTCGTAAATTTACCAAAAGCATTAGTTCATTGTACTAATACTTCGTACTATTTACTTGCCATTCGTTAGTTAACCGAAAGGATTAGTTCATTGTACTAATACTTCGTACTATATACTTACCATTCGTAAGAGCATCGCAGTGGTTTGTTTTGAGATCGTGGTTTTTTATAATACAAAATTGTAAAACAGCCTCGACCAAAACTTTCCGCAAGTTGTCTGTTAATTTGGGTGTCCTATTAAATTTCTTCAAATACAACTTACCTACTCGTTCTTTCTGTCATCAAATACTTAGCACTCTTAGCACGCTTTTTATGTTATTTTAATTTTATTTAAAAAAAAAAACTCACAAACCAAACTAAACACGATCAAAATCACAACCAAAATGAGCCATTGCCATGATTTAAAAACAATGACGCAATCCGATTCGAGTAGCGGCAATGTACTAATGCTCTTGGTAGATGTACGAAGTATTAGTAGAATCTACGAAAGCTATTGGTAAATGTACGAATGGAGTGTAAATATAACTTAATATTAGTACAATGTACTAATGCTCTTGATAAATGTACGAATGGAGTGTAAATAATACGAATTATTAGTACAATATACTAATGCTCTTGATAAATGTACGAATGGAGTGTAAATAATACGAATTATTATTACAATGTACTAATGCTCTTGTGAAATGTACGAATGGAGGGTAAATATTACGAAGTATTAGTACAATGTACTAATGCTCCTGGTAGATGTACGAAGTATTAGTAGAATCTACAAAAGCTATTGGTAAATGTACGAATGGAGTGTAAATATTACTTTATAATAGTACAATGTACTAATGCTCTTGATAAATGTACGTATGGAGTGTAAATAATACGACGTATTAGTACAATATACTAATACTCTCGTCAAATATACGAATGAAGGAAAAATATTACGAACTCATTAGTAAAATGTACTAATGTTTCGCTTAGTGTTAGAATGGAGGAAAAATAGTACGATGTATTAGTAAAATTTACTAATGCTTTTGGTAAATATACGAATGGAGGTTATGATATACGAAGTATTAGTAGAATATACAGATAAAGAAGTTGCATTCTACTTATAATGAGTAAATCCTACGAATTATTCGTAAGGTCAATTTTCGAGACTAAATTTTTTACGAATATTAGTTTTGCTTCGTACATTTAACAAATGCATGAGTAAATCTTACGAATGAATTTGGAAAAATTACGAAACCATTCGTACACGATGATTTACGAATGATTTAGTTCAATACACGAATAAATTCGTACAATGTACTCATAATTTTGATTTACGAATAATATTAGTACATAGAACGAAAAAATTCGTGTATTTTACCAAAAATTTAATCAAAATTTACTAATACATTCGTAATTTTCTTATTACAGAAAAGCTTCGTACAATCTACGATTATTCGTTCAATGTACGAATTTTTCTCGTACGAATGCTATTCGTAGCAATTTTACTAATAAAATTTTTCAGTGTACTGTTAATCAGGTAAATAGGATGAGATTAGAAGAGATAGAGGAAATTGAGATAAATTGAAGTAGCTTAGTTGAGCACGTGTTCTTTATTCTCTCGCTAGAATTTTCTGACATATTTACAGATTATTGTGCAAAACTTGGTAGACCTCGCTGTCAGGCTGATCAGTTTCGTCCACCTTCCTTTCTCGTTGTTACTGCATTCAATGTCTTGGTACAACATTTGAAACAATACATTCATCACAGTAAAGGCCAGAAAGTTTATTGCAAGAAAAGAATTTTTCCACCTACAAATAGCTATTCAAAAATGTCATTAAAATCCCATTAGTCTGACTAAAACTAAAATTTTTTGTGTGCCTGTCCAAAAGTTTCAAATAAAGGCAAAAAAAATCTCCCATTCACTCTTATAATTCTAAACGACCTTCAAACCTTGCCATTAACTAACCTTTAAAGCTGAAACCATTCACCTCATTTCATTTCACCAGAGATCATTTCTAACGTAACATGCAAAATAAAAAACATCAACAAGATGAACAGGTCAAAGCACATCTTTGAACCCGGCTCGTTTTAAGGCCAATAGCCTAAGCCGTTACACAGCTTTCATCCCGGGACCATTCATCGTAGGTATATTAGCTCAGCGCTACCATCCGATGATGTCAACAACCCCTCAAAATAATAATAATTCATTCAACTTTCAAAACATGCGTTTAGAGAATTGAACTCGCTCCAACGACCCCGACACGCAAAGCAAAATTTTGTATTTCCAAAATGACATAAGGGATGAGTAAGTCAACTTTTTCATTTTGGCAATATGCAGGCCGATGACACAGCAAAGCACACTCAAAAAAGTAAACAGAGCTCAGAGCTCTTACATTGGCAATTTAAGACGGTTACCTCCTCGTTTTGAAACAAAATTCCTATCACGAAGTCTTAAAAAACGCACACGCATCTCTCTGGGCTTATAATGCCAAAGCTGTCTGTAAATATTGTAGTTTGTCTCTCTTCCGAATCAGAGAGAAGAGAAGGTCGTTCACTGGAAATGCTCGAAGTCCCACAAACATCACCCGTGCCCGTGCGTCGTCATTTCTCATCGACAAAAAAAAGATGACAAGCAAAAACGCAGAAAAAAGCTCGCACAAAACAATACAAACAGGAAAGCTTCATCTCTTTTAGAATCCCAAGTTACTTTGAGGCTGTGTTGAGGGGGCGACAATTACAATACTCGGGACTTTATCTAATGGATAAACGGTGAAGAGGGCGCCACATTGCCATCGGCATCATATCGACTGATAGGAGAGTCAACCGGGAAAACGGAAAGCGGGCACATTCTCTCGATCTCACTCTCTTTCTATTCGCACGAAATTGTTGTTCGTTATTTGGATGGCTGGTTGGCGTAATTCGTGCTCAACTTGAATAAACACAATGAGTCTGGTGGACTGGAACTGGATTCTCGATTTCCCTGCTGCCGCCCCTGGCCCTGTCACTCCAAATGGGAGTGCTGGCTGGTGCGAGTTGCGAGAAGTACGTGGGTATGCTTTTGATTCGTCTGGATCGTTTACCTCTTGGGGCTTGGGGCTCGGTTTGGTTTGGTGGTGCCGGGGCTCTTTTAGTGCTTAATTTTTATTCTCGTCGTCGGTGTTCGTTGGTTTTTTGTTTTCATTTTTGGGATTTCGTTTTGTTTGTGTGTCTTCTTTTATATTTTTATTATTTTTTGTTTTTGGGAATGTTGTCGTAGGTCAGTAAATTCATTGCGAGTTCAAGAACGGACATTCGCAGAGCGACAACGCGAGTATCGTGTAAGATACTTGCTTGTGCTTGTCGTGTTTGGATATGGATTTTGTTGCGTTGCTGTTTTGTAGGGCGCGACCAGAGGGGACATATGCGAGAGTCAATGACTTGTTGGAGTAGTCGTCGTCGGTCGTCGTAAGTTCTGTCGTGTCTCATCATTTCGCATGAATTTTTATTTGAAACGCAAAAAGTCCGGGATTGGCGAGAGGAAAGTGAGTGCCTTTAGAAACATTTTGGACGTTGGTTGGTTGGTTATGTCTGTGAGCTTAAACTTATCCTCAGAGATAGAACAGGAGGGCACCCAACTATCTAAAGAATACGATGATGACGATGTACGAAAAACAGCAACAAAACACGACTAGACGTGTCTTTTTTTGGAGTAGGGTCTTGGTGTATCTTTTGAGGAGCAGGTTTACGCGTCTGGCTTTTTAAACCAATTTTTTTGGAAGAAGTTACAACTTTTCATGTGATTCGACTATTTTGGGTACAGAAAAGTGGTTTCCTTTCGTTTTTTTTTTTTTGTCAAAACTTATTCAGAGAGTTGAAAAGCACCTTCTAGAAAAGTGAGCTTCTGGTTTAAAGTCGTTTAAGCGACAGTAAGGACGGATCGGACGGATGATAATAATGGCAACGATTAAGTCTAGTCTTAGCCGTTTTTTTGTCTTCTTGTTAGTTTGGTCAGGTTGAGTTCGGATCTGGTTTATGTTGGTCGGTGGTTGTTGGTGATTTTTGTTATCATGGAGTGGGTGCGGTTGTTGGTTAGTAGTGTTGTCCTTGGTCATGAAAATGGAAGTAAACGAGTGTGTATATTGTGTTTAACAGCAATACAAAAAAGGCCAATTATGATGACTTTTGTGGAGCCAATTACTGTTTCGAAATTGGAATTCCGTCAACATATTATCAGGAAAAAAAGAATAAATTTGAGACAAGTGAATAGTTCTTTAAAGAAGATTAATGGAGATTGAGTTAAGGAGATGAGGATTAAAGTATGGCTCAGTTTGTCATTGACTCTACTTTACATATGTATCTGTTTTTATCCTTATGGCAAGTTTTGGCTTCGTAAAAATTAGAATAGATGGAACAAGCTGCATTTCTTCCCTCAAACAATTCGGCCGTAATAATCGCGCCCCTAGGAATGTTGATCATGATCAGTTTACCCTCGATCGTACTGTTTGTTAAGTACAGAGTTTTTCTTAGTAGCTGCACTTTGCCAATGTGGGAAACATTACCACACTCTGTCTTATTCAGTCAATCCCACAAACGAGACCTTAGTGCAGATCCGACGAAGAATTATTATAGCGAACCACTTCTGCTTCGGTTTGGCAAAACAAGTGGGTCAAAAACTCTTCACACAAAAGACAAAGTGCCTGCTATACAAGACTTTGATTTTACCAGTCCTCCTATACGGCGCCGAGTATTGGCCGATAAGTAAAAAAGGGTAAATGATACTGGGCGCTTTTGAAAGGCAAATTCTTTGACGGATTTTCGATCCCGTGTGCGTAGATGGCGAATAGCGAAAAAGGTTCAACCGCAAACTCTACGAAATGTACCAAGATGTGGATGCAGTATAGAATGCCAAGTAAAGACGACTACATTGGCTCGGCCACATTGAGCGAATGAACGACAACACTCCAGCCAAGAAAGTCTTCTTATCGCAACTCCAGGTTCGAAACGACCCTGTACCTACAGCACAAGGACCAAGTGACTGTGGATGCCCGACGGCTTGGTTTTTGCAACTGGAGAGTGCATGCGAGGGACCGTTCTCTATGGATGGCTACAGTGTCTCACGCTGAGGTTTTTCATGGATTGGGAGCCGGTTAAGTGAGTAATTAAGTAAGTTAGTCTTATCTAGTCATTTCAACATTCAAAAATTCAAGTTTAATGTTCATTCGGTGCATTTTGAAAGCATGCAAGACAAATGACCCCAAAATTTGGTCCAATTTCAAAATATAAATTTGTATTTTGTTTAAATAAAAAACGCAATCGAGTGTCTTACTTGAAGCATGAACAATTTGGAACTGACTGATCTTGATCTCACAAAAAAGCTATTTCTTATATGGAATTATTTGAACGAAAAATTGTATTGCTTGGTTCTGCATGATTCTCAGCAATTGGTGTCTCCTAAAATTTCTGTTTTTGTAAAAGGTCGTCGTCGAATTTAAGACTGTTAGAAATCAATAAAGGTATCAGTTTGATCTCTCCAATTGTCATAACTTTGATTGACGAAAAGCACCAAATTGTCATGAATGAATAAGGTTTTTTTGCAGTCAAATGACATTTACAAAGTATATTACGAGAAGGTAGTTAGATAAGGTCTTTTAACTGATTTTAAAATTAATAAATAAACTTTAATTCACTTATTGTCCTACCATATTTTTCATTCAAAACAAATTCAAAGACAATTTCGTTGATATTTCAGAATTTGTATTCTTGTATTAATTTCTTAGAATTGCGAGAATTGAATCGCCTTTACAAAAACAAAAAATATCATTTAGAAAATAGTTATTACACGAAAATTGAAACCTTTATTCGTAAACCCATTACCAATTGAATGTAAAAAGAGGGACTTGCAAAATAACTGTTGCAAAAGACCATTTTCGTATTTCCAATTTTCAAATTTCCTATTTTTCAGCCTTAAACAATATATAGATCCACGTTACTAAACAGCATTGCAACTTAATAAGAAATTATTACTATACCCTGTGGCTCTCGAACCACATCAACTCATTTGCTAACCCAACAAAAAAAAATTTATAACCACAAGTACCTTTGTCTGTCAATTAAAATGTAAAATTTTTTGAAAACAAAAACATCCAGAAACGCACTCATCACATCATTTGAAAAATTTAAATCAGTTTTTGGCAAGTTGGCCAATTTAAGTTCGCTTACAACTGTTTGGTTACCGCACGATTTGCATACATCAAAACAGTTAGAGCTTGGTTTGTGTTTGAAATCAAATAGCCAATAGGCAAAACACACATTTTATACAAGTTATGTGGGCGAATAACTTAAAAATAATGTCCTTCGATTTTCGGGTGAGTCAATCTCCTCTTCTGAGTGGACGATATGGATGGATAGACAAACGTGGCGATGATGGTGATGGAAGAGTATTTGTGGTTTTTGTTTGATGCGCAAATTTGGCTGGTCAGTGATACAAATCGATTTATCACAATATTGATTGTGGTTTGGCGATATTGCTTTGAGGTTTAATTTGTTGACCGTGCGTCGCCGGTTACTGACGACGACGGACGCCCTGGTGCAGATGATTCAGTCGCGCGGATGCTGAGATCGTGTAAAATTTGCATTTACCGAAATTATTGAACCTACTTATAAAGCACAAGATTAAAGAGCGGGGAATGAATTTTAATTTTTTGTTCGTTTTGCTGTGGGCTTTTATTGGGAGCCAACCTTTTAGTTGCGTAAGCCGCAGGCGGGATTTCAATTAAAACTGATTAAGGTGATTTTTATTATGGAGGAAAACCAGATTCGAAATAAATTACCTGCGTCTCGTCTGCGTGATTATAGGGTTGATATTGGAACTGATACTCGGGATGGCATAATGACTGTAAAATGTGTTTTTTTTTTGCCTTTAGAATGGTATAATGGTTGCAATCGTAATTTGGTATGACCAAAAAGAAATGCTTATAATACATATTTTGATTGTCATTGGTACGGTGAGAGAGTCTTTACCAAGACGCTACATTTAAAAATCGATCGAAAAACTACCAGTAATTTCGAAAGTACTAATAGCCAAACCACTACCACACATTAAGACACTAAGCGTTGGTTGTTCATGTTCAGATTTGTGTCCTTTTACTTTAATCCCCTCAAACTCTACACCGTTGAAAACCTGTCCATTTGCTTTGATAAAACTTTCCATTCTCTTTCACAGTCGCTGTCGTATGCCATTATCCCCCGTGAAAAAGGGGATCTGTATAGAAAAGAACCAGGAGCACCCTTTAGTCATCAAAAACGAAGTCAAATTTAAAGGAAGCAATCCAAAAGAAAACAGCAACACAACAAAAAGAAGCAGAAAATAACCATGATAGGTTAAATTTAAAAATAAAAAGTACGGCGTAGTATGGAAAATTGTATACATTTCTCAAAGAGTCTTTGATGTTTTAGAGAAAAAAAGAAAAAAAGAAAACAAAAACCCTAAGCAAGACAATTTTACGAGGGTGGATCACCTAGTTTTGACTTCGAAGTGAAAATAAAAATACGCGAGGGAGAACATGAATATGAATATTATATCCTTTTTGTCTCATATACTGTTAGTATCTTAGGGGTTCTTCTGCTTTTTTCTTCGTCGGATTCTAGTCAAAGCGACCTATTCGCTTGATAATCGTGAGTTTCCCTTAACATGCTTTGCAAATTTTTTGTTCTTTCTAATTTCTCGAAAGGAATAATACATTTTTCCCTGTTTGTCCCCATTTAATGTTTTTCTTATTGCACAATGGCAGCCGTTTTTAATTATTTGCCATGGAAATGAAACAGTTTTTTTTTTCAACAGACCTATAGGTATTTTATGTATCGCTGCTTTGGGGGGAATGACATATACATATGTTTATGTATATCCCAATAGAGAAGGAACAGTATTATTTTTTTGTGTTTAAACTTTATACGTGCTTAGGGTGATGCATCACATAAGTCGTTGTTTCATTAGGATTTGAGGGGTAGAACAAGAATCTAAAGAATGCATAAGGATGTCACTGAGATATGGAATTCACGCTTAAATTGCGGAAAATCATAAAACGTGTTGTCACAGGATGGTGGGGGTTCGATTGTCCTTCCATGGGATGACCTAAAAAAAAGAGAAAATTTAAAAGACAAGGCTCCCCTTTTTTTATAAATTACTAAAGGGGTCTTTATTATTTCACCCCTAAATGGTAAACTTATATAACAACCATAAGACAGGTAGGAAAATTGAGTGGGTATGTTGCGAAGCCTTACAAACTAATGCATGCACACAAGCAGGAAAAAGGGAGCAATCAAAAAACTGAAAATGTTGACAGAGAAAAAAGTGAGTTTTAACTTTATAGGACTCGAAGCTACATATAGTAATTTGAACATGTTTTTTTTTTTTATTGATGGATCCTTATATGTAAATAATGAGTTCACAAAACAGTCCAGAATAATCCACCAGTATTGCAGTACTTAGGTACCTTACAACATGCTTATTCCTTGAATTGCACCCGTTGAACAGC
The DNA here is from genome assembly GCA_943590905.1 of Sphaerophoria taeniata. Taxonomy (NCBI): domain Eukaryota; kingdom Metazoa; phylum Arthropoda; class Insecta; order Diptera; family Syrphidae; genus Sphaerophoria; species Sphaerophoria taeniata. The sequence continues at coordinate 44,662,327 of OX016540.1, read as the reverse complement.
ATCTCAAAAAAAGTTTTTCTGAGCAAAACTGGTCTTAGGACGTCAATTTACAAATAATTAATTAACAGTCAAAAGATTTCGAATCATAGATACCATTGAAGGGCAGGTCTGTTTCTTAAGATATATTTCCGTCACAAAACCGCAAGAAGTGAAGGTTTCACTCGTTATATGGAATATTGCACGTTATATGGAATATAGCACGTCCGCGAAGGGTATGAGCTATCCTTTAGCCTGCATACATAGGGATAGCTTTAACCCCGAAAAGGGAACCAGTTCTTATAAATGTAGCTGGCCTATTTCTCAGCAAAAAATAGCAACAAATTAAGCCGCCTGTCCCACGCTCCTATAGCGTTTCTGCTTCACGAAATACGCTCTATCTCGTATACACAGGGTAAGGTGTGGTACACACCCCTTGAAGGCTTACGATTCCAACAAATGTAGCTTTAGCAACAAAATTAGCCTTTTGAATTTGCCCTGCAGTTTTTTCGAATCAGGGGAGTCACCCTCCGCTAAGGGATGATATTTTTTAAACTCTATTTAGCTAATCTTGAAGCAACAAATTAGCAATAAAACATGTGATTGGATTCAAATCGATAGATGCTTTCTTTGTCAAGATATCGTATAGGGCAGGGATGGCGAACCTTTTTTTGACTGCGTGCCAATTAACATTATTTAAATAAAATGAAAATACATGCGTGCCAATAAGAATTATTTTTATTAAATGAAAATGCATGCATTTTAAAAATCATACACTAGTCAAAAAATTAAAGGAACACTTGAAAAAACTCAAAAATTGAGTGGTTTTTTATAAGGCTGTATCTCAGTAGAAAAAAGTCGGATTGAAGTGAAATATCAAGTTGGGATGACATTCCATATTTGTTGGGGAGCACGTTGGACCGATGGCAATTTCTTAAATCTGGGTACTCTGCTCTTCCCTCCTTCTTTCTATGATATCCCGATGTGTGGGACATCGTAAAAATAAAAAATGGAATACCACCCCCCACGTGATATTGTCAGGTGGATTAACATGCGAAAAATTTTTTTGGTAAGTTTGATTGATCGAAACAGAGAAACGGTTAATTGTATTGATGCGAAATTTTTACTTAAATCAAGGAAATTTTATGAGCCTTACTAATTAAGCCTCAGATTAGTATCACTAAGAGCCGATTTTTCAATCGTCAGATAAACCAGAAGATAGTGTTTATTCGAGAAATAACAAAATATTGGATTTTTTAATCATCACATAGACTTTGTCTGACGAAAAACGCTCTTATTTATTCGACCGATGAATACTCAGATAAGTTTATTTGCCAGTTTGTTATTTTTAGATTTTTTCGATGATTGAAAAATCGGCTCTAAAAGCCACAAAATAACGGCAGTTTTTATGAAAAAGTATATTTTGGACCTTTTTAAAAATTGATAGAAAAGATTGAAAAAAGCAATATTCTTATTTTTCAAAATGTTTTTGTGTAGAAAATTTAATAAACTTTTCAAATCTGCTTTTTTTTTTGTAAGTCAATTTTTAGCAGAGATAGTAGGGTCCAAAATCAAAATTGTGTTTTTGAATGTTAAACCATTTTTTGATTCGAAAAAAAATCGTAGCGATCCAAAACAAACAGGGAATTAATGCCAACAAAATTCTCAAATTGAATCTCAGATTGGTTGGATTGAAAAAAAGAAAATTCGCTCACTTTATGACAAACCAAACTTAATTTTTTTTTTTTTAATTTTGGAATTCAGTAAACATTTTTTACGCTCAAGCAAAAACGACTAACGGTATTTTCTTAACTCAAAATAATTTGAAATTATAACCTTTGAAAAACTTTTTATTTCACTTCAATCCGACTTTTTTCTACTGAGATACAGCCCTATAAAAAAACACTCAATTTTTGAGTTGTTCCAAGTGTTCCATTAATTTTTTGACTGGTGTAATATAATTATATTTTAACGTTATGAATAAAGCGCGAGAAATCTGGATGTTTGTTTTTAAATATCAAAATTTATGCATTACATTTGAATTGAGTTCACAATTATTTCAATATCAAAAATGCATTTGGATTAGTCAGTACATATGTATGAAAATGAAAAATATTATACGTGCCAGCGAAAATTTATCTGCGTGCCACTTTGGGCACGCGTGCCATAGGTTCGCCATCCCTGGTATAGGGGTACTCGAGCGTAACGTTTCGTCAGCATCTCAGCTGTATCCTGTGAACTAAAGGAGGTAAAAACCAATTCTTTCGGTACAAAATAGCAACAAATTCCCAGACGGTAGGTACTACGGCTTATGAAAAAGAGAAGCCCAGCGATGGGAATTGGAATCAAGCTTTGGACACATGTTCGTAGATAATAGTCAGATCAGAATGAGGGAATGAGGTTAGAAGTACCTAACCCAATCATCTTGTGGCAATTCTGTTCAGCTTAGAACGAGCCCAGATAAATAGGACAGGTGGAAAAGTTATTTGTATCGTTTTATTTGACCATTAATGTTGTCCTACCGAAATTAAAAATTTTCCGAATGTATTCAAGTCTCTGATCCGTAACCGAGTACTCCTCGTATACAACAGACCAAGACAGCAGCAATTTCAGAGTAATGCTAAGGTTTGAATAATATTTGGATCGGTCATTTCAAAAATTACATAAATAAGTGAATTAGAAAACTACACTAAACCAAAAAGGTACACCATATTGATAAAAAAGGTCATCTATATGATGTAGAATTCATCAATTTTAGTCCAGTGAACCTTTTCATCCATATGATGAAGCATTGTTCATTAATATGATGAAAATTTTCAGCGACAAATTTCGATCATCATTCATCAACTTTGTTCATCAATATTATGAAAAATGATGAACCAAATTTTGATTTATTTGTACATCAAAATGATGAATTATTTCATCGATCTGATTATCGTATTCATGAATATGATGAAAATTTAAGCAAGTAAATCATCAATGTGATGAATGCATTCATCATATTGATGTTTTTTTTTCAGATTGATGATCGTATCATCGTATCATAACCAAAAAAAAGCATTTACGATTCAGGAGCGTAAATTATCCTTTTTGTTTCCCTCCCCCCCCCCCCACACCATCCCCATTTCGGGGGGATCTTGCCTCTCTCCCTTCCTCGCCCTTCCCCCGGTACTATATTCTCCCTTCCTCTCTCTCACCTCACCGATCAATCTCCGTACTTCCTTCTCATTCTGCACTGCTTAGTGGCGACTATTTTTTTTTTTACAAATCCGTCACTCCGCACTGCTGGGATTCGAACCCAGGCATGAAAATGCACGACGGTCTCTTGATCGGCACCTCTACCCACTGAGCTACTTGACGCTTTATAAAATTGGAATTGATTTTCGACCGCATGAAAACTAGGGAATAAATAAACAACACAAAACGTTTTTCTTTTTCAGGAAATATTGTCGTAATTTACGATTCAAGAATCGTAACAAAAAAAAAACAGTTTGGATTCAAAAGTAGTAAAATGCGATAAGAATTCATGATTTAATAAACACCTATTTTTTAATTCAGGAAATATTTTTGTAAACTACGATTGTCTAAGATCGATTCGTTCATTTAGCTTCAAGGGCTTTGTTTTTAGAATATTGAGATCATAAATCTCGATCTTTGATTTTGTAAATCAGAATTATTTAGTCGTACAATTTATATCATGCTCCAAATGTTTAAAATTACGAATACAAAATTTGTAAATTGGTCTTACAATGGAAATCTAAAATCATGACATTTTTTCGTAATTCTCAAATTATACAGTTTTGTAAATTTAGACGGAATAAAGATTGATTTACAATATTGACTCTCATTTTACGAAAAAAGGGGGATGATTTACAAAAAAAAGATTTTTCATAATTTACGACATAGAAATTCGTGATTACTGATTTTTCATTTCTTTCCGTGAATATGATGAACATTTTTCATCAATTCAGTGAATATTTTCATCAATAAGATTCACATTTTCATCATATTGAAGATCATATACATCAATATGATGAACATTTTTCATCAATTCAGTGAATATTTTCATCAATATGAATAAGAGGATTCATTCATGCAATGATACTATTCATAAATAAAAAGCGTTTATATTCTTCTTCGTACTGATGATCGACTTCATCAGTATTGAGGTATATAATGGACATGATGAAAACACAAGTCTGTTTTGTTCATCAATATGATAATCATTTACATCACCTAATTTTCTTCCAAATTCAAATTGAAGTCGATTTTTTGATGATAGTCTTCATCAATATGATGAAATAAAATTGTCATTTAAATATGATGAATCAATTCATCATATTGAAGAAGAAATCATCAATGGGATGTAAAACCATTTTTTTTTTCGTCAAATAGATGCTTTCATCCTATTGACGAAAACTTTTGATGAACTGATGAACTAAATTTTTATCAAATTCTGCCGAAATTCTCCCAAAAAAAGTTGATGAATGCACTTTCATCTTATTGATGATTGGTTCATCCGTCATCAAAAAGTTTTCATGAATTTATACATAATATGCAAGAAAAGTACATCTTATTGATGAATTACAGTTGATGAACGCCATTCATCAATATGATGACGGCTTTTTTTTCAGTGTATAACAACTGTTAAGTGATAAATTTTTCGTACAATCAAGTATTTGAGTGAGAAGAAAATTAAAAATCGAACGATTTGATTTCACTGGAAGAAGGAATGTTTCAAATTTTAATAACCTTACACACAAAATAGTATTATTGGAAGAGGAAGAAAAATGTATAGAATTACGTGACTTTTACCCAAAATACGCATCTTCCTTGAACCTGCCATTGGGGACGTGAATTTGACTTTGATTAATAGTGATGCCGCCGGCCGGCAGGTCTCACAGACCGGGTTTTTCAACTGAAGATTTTTCAAAACTTGTAACTTGTACTTCGTGTTTTTTCTCAAACATATGTTTCTTTACAATAAAACAAAGTTATCAAATAAACAAAAGATATTTTACTTCATTATACAAAATAACAAAATAGTTTTCTTTGAGAATTCAAAATAACGACTTCATTGATAATAGGTACAATTTTTAAAAATAGGTAAAAAACAAAATACAAAATTCATCAATAGAAAAGCACCGGCCAGTTCATGAAAACCTCAAATCCAGGTCCACCATATAAATGTAAAATCTCTGAGAGTCTTAGGCAATCCTTGATTAGTTTACCTACATAAACGGTGACGCACGGTCTCACATACCAGGATAGTGTAAAAACTACACAACGTGTGCTCACAACGAAGATTCGAGGTCAGCTGATGGTGTGGGATGTGCAATGCGGCAGCTACTCGAAACGGCAACAATAAAGAATGAAGGAGAAAAAAGTTATAGGCATTTTTAGCACACACGGAACCATTTTCAGCAAAAAATTCTGTTGGAAGTAAAGTGACTTAAGGGGTTTTTGAAATGACCAATTCATTTGAATAATAAATACTTAAGACTTGTTCCACCATTCTTTCTGTAGCTTTTATATTCAACAAAACTTAAATAAAACGAACAACAAAAAAGTGCAAACAGTAAAACAATAGAACGAATGTTTTTGTTGCAAATTGCTATCTCGACGAAGTACCATTGCTAATTCAGGCCAAGACTAATTTTAATGTGCATCTATAAAATTCTTTACTCACTGATGTACTCGACCGTACATTTCCATGCTAAAAAAATAATAAAAAATGTGTGTTATTTTTATTGTTTATTTTATTTTTATTGTGAGGCTGGTCGTTCGACCAAACAAACCACACAGTTCATTAACACATGATTGTTGACATCTCAATTAAAGTATAAAAATCAACACATTTCCACACCACAATACAATAATTTACATTAGCTGACAAACCAAACAGTCAAACCCCATCATTGCCATCATGCACCGCGTCGACGACGAAGGTCAAAAACTTTTTACGGGTTTCATGCTCTCGCAGTCCGTGTTTTCGTCGCGCTGCCGCCGCCGGACAGATGAACATCTAAGCCTAACTATTCAACACTCTTGTTGTTGTTTTCATGGATCGCACACATCAGCAATAAAATTCAAAACAAAAAATCCAAGAAACTATAATATAAATCGCATTTGATCCGGTCAAAGCTGTCAACCGCGTTATTTTTGTCATCATCATCATAATGCATTGCCATAGGCGTCAGTCAGCGCCATTTTAATAGACGTAACGCCAAGCTCCAGGCAACAGAAAAAAGGAGAAGAAAACTTTTAATGTTCCCACTGCAAACGTCTGAGAAGACCACAAACCCACTCGCTAATTAATTCTAACGAGTAGCGTTCAAATGCGATTATACGATGTATGATTGTGCGCTGGTTATAGCCCAGGCGCTAATTGTGTGTTGAAAAGAAAAAACGAAAGACAAAATGATTGAATAAAAAAGTCATAAAAGAAAAACTTTAAGCTGACATCAGAATGAGTGAAATTATCGTCAAGCAAGATGACTTCCATTATATGGCCCCACACGGCGACGACGATGCGTCCGTCGAAGAATCTTAATTTTACTTACTCGTAGTTTTATATTTGAACAGATTTTCAATTCCCGTCACAGGTTCACAGTTCTGTCGGCATGTCAGAGTGATGTTGGCCCGATTGCGTCTTTTTCCTTCCATAGGTATTCCTATTCCGAAAGCCTTACTCGCCAACTCCATGTTCTGCTCATGACAAGTGAGTCATAAAAAAAACACATATACTCACATAATCGGACGTGTGCGTCATGCGAAGGGATTAGCTTCCGATTCTGACGTTAGCTAAAGGGAATGTCGTGCATTTTATACTTGCAATAGCAATTCGTAACATCAAATTATTACTCATCAAACAGCATAATCAGTGGTGGCGCCTACAGAACGTAGACACGCTGATTGTGGCAGTGCGTTTAGAATCGCACGCATCAGTAGACTCGAACAAAAATGTCGTTTATGACAGTATTTTTTGCAAGCAAACAAACATAAAATAAAATAAGAGTACAATGCCCTGTGACAGTTGACCGACCATTTATTATGACACATTATCAAATGTAACGGCATCACAGAAACAGTGCGGTCATTATTTTTCATGAGAAGGCAAAATTGAATTAAATGTAGGTTTATAACCTTTCTGGCTTGGATTTTTTGGGGGGAATTCCACAATTGATGTGGGAGTTTTATGTTTGAAGTCGAAATGGTGTTTACGACCATTCATAGTCGTTTTAGGTAAGTTACTGTTGTTGGTATACAATTACATCATTTACCGTTAGAGAGTGACGTTTCAGATTTGGATAGCAAGTTAGGTTTAACAATGGCTTGGACATTTACATTTTGACGGTAAATCAAGCCAGATCAATACTTAATTCTTTTTGCTTCCATAATTTAAGTTTTGTTTGGAAGGTGTTACGTGGCGTATACTTAACATTATTTGTTGGCAAGTCACATATGAAATTACAATGATAGAGAAGGCGGAATTGGCGTTGTTGTCTACGCCATACTTCAACCGCAGTTGGTTTTGAAGTTTACTTTTGGATTCAGAGTTTTATTGCTTAAGATTAAGAGTTTACTTATCCCAAGTCCCACGCAAATTAGGAATCAGGGTCCATTTCCAACGGGCGGCCACCTCGTGAAAATTTTTGTAACATATCAACCAATCCGAGAACGAAATGGAGTACCAAATATTCCCAAAAAACGGTGTAGAAAAAAACTCGTCTTTCAAATTTCATTCAAGAAGCATACAATCCTGCTTACTACGCTTTGTTGGAGGGCGAAACAAGCTTGAACAAAGTCTTGTCAAAATGTTGTTAAATTTGTTAACGCCTTAATGAAGGTATCGGGCGGAAGTTTTAAAGAACATCATTATCTAATTTCAAATCGATCGATTTTATTAGAGACGTTTAGGTACATGAAATTTGCTTCTACCAACTAAGTACCTATACATTTTTGACTCTTGATACACATGGTTTCCAAACTTTTTCCTGCCCTGACCTCATTGCCAAATCGATTTTCAGTGAGGAACAACCTTAACCAGCAAATTACTTGCACACAAGATAGGAACGTTTCTCCATAGCCCACTCATTAGACTGTTTAAATTCTTCGAAAAACCACACAAAACCCATAAAATCGACAAGAACTAAAGAAACAGAACCGTTTAAAGAGCCTTAATTGCACTCCTTAGCACTCAAAGTACCAGAAAGAGAGTTTGTGGCTAGTGCTGTACCATGACTATCCCCATGGTGATAGAAAATTTGTACCCAAATCGCCAATTTACACTGCACGACATCTACGACCGAAGCCGAACCAACATGGTGGCTATTAACCGATCGAATTCGATCTTTAAAAATACAAACTCGTGAGAATTCCCTTGGGGATGGATTATTGGCAACAGAAAAGTGTAAAATACTCTCTCGCCAGGCAACAACTGCAAACGAACGAAAATGGCAAATTACAGTCAATGAAATGGTCAATAAATTTCCAACTGATACTATCACTTTGTCCAGGTCGTGATGGAACCGTTTTTTTTTCTTTCTGTAAAAACTAAAGAGAAAAGGACTAGGAACACAAATTTGTTTTAAAAGTATTTTCACAGTAGAGAGGAAGTTTGAATTGAAAAAAAAAAACATGTGTTCGAACCTCCACAACTCAAAACAACCATTTCTAAGAAATATTGTAGCTTCATAACTTGTTTATGATCTTCAACGGTCCTCTCGAACAAACCCAACTTGACTCCGGGGGCTTTTGTCACTCCTCCCACAACGCCATCCGCCAACATAAATGATAAATTGAGTTTATGCACCACAAGAGACGACATTTTCCAGGCCAAAACCTGGAAAAGGATTCTAAACATCAGCATAACATATTCAGAGCCAACAACAACAAGTTGTAACTAGACGCCAATACGGTGGTGCTATAGAGCGCAATGTAGGTAAGTTAAATAGAAAGCACAAGAATAGCAATGACGTGCTCCGGGCGAATGTATTATTCATTTCAAGGAATAATCCCTGAATGTGTTTCCTTTGCAGACACAATTGAGTAGGTATACAATTGCGGATCGAGGGGTTGGTATTTTGAATGTAAGTGAGTCCTTTCACCGTTGCCATTGTTGAATCTCTCAAAACGGTTGTGTTGGGATTCGGAATTAATTTGCATACATACACACACACACACACACACACACACACACACACACACACACACACACACACACACGCGCGCGCGCGCGCACACACACACACACACACACAGGAGAAACGAAAAACTGTCGAAGAAGAAAAAGAGTGGCATGCCAGCCGCCTGCCGCTGAATAAGTTGCCGAGTTCAAAGACTTACTTATGACAGTCGGGCTCGCGGTGCGGCGCTTGGCGTGGTGTTTTTTTTTTGTGCAGAATTCTGATTCGCAAAGTTGGGTGGAATTGTATACCCTAATGGCATCGGAACGAAATATTATGAATTGTGTATCGAAGTGGGGGGCTTATAAGGATATTCGCTTCAAGTTGCCTGTGGGGCATTGCTACACTTACTTCGTCATCTTAAGTTCATTAGTCGATGGCAGTGGTGTAGTCAACGACACCAAACAAAAAATACAACCCAAGACCGATTGTACGAAATTAATTTTAAGGAATTTCCCTACGGTAAGGACACTTTGCTGTCGACGGGTTTCGGGTGTGAGACTGAGAAAGAGAAAGAAGGATGTACGGGCAAGGACGATGGGAAAACGTTTTTGTTTTTTTAATTTTTGGAAAGGTTTCTGCTCTTGTTCGTGAAAATTTTATCCACGTTTTGTGGGGCGGGAGAATGTCTATTTCGTTTTGTTTTGTCTGATGAGGAATTCCTTATCCCATTTCGAGTGTTAGTTCAACGACACACGGCTTCTTCGATGTTATTTGTTGGCAGGGGGGATTTGTTGTGATTCTGAAATGGGCCAGACGTGTCGATTTGTGGGTTCATTTTTTAAGCAATAAAAATAGTGTCTTCTATTTGCCTTTGAAATTATGACAGATGGAACTAGATTGAAGGAGAATTTCGGGGTGAATCATGGAGAGGATAATCTACCAATGATGAGAGTGGCAGACCAAGATTACGATTTGGTTTTGTTTGAATTTGGTAAGTGGATTACGAACGAGGTTGTTTCTGTGTAGATGGAATTGTACAAAAAGACGAAGAGCAATAAGTAGAGGACGAGAATATTTGTGTTGAGCAGGTTGTTTGGAACTTCTAAACAAATAATTCCCGGATTCTATGGAATGCCGCTTTTCCCATGAAAATGAATAACGAAGGAATGTCTCTTTTTTAGTGGCTTGCACGATCTGTTTGTTAGTTATGTGATATTATGATTCAGATAGTTTGTTAACAATTCTTACCGCAATTTGTATAGTTTTATCGAAGAGGGTGGTTTTTTGGGTTCGGGTGTTTGCTTTTAAACAAAATGAATATAAATGCGTAAGGGCTGTCCAGTTTTTAAAATAACTCTTCAACCTTTCTTTTCAACGAGTGTTCACTGGGGCGTATGAGTACTTTGTTACTAATTTTTTTGTCTCAAAACAGTTTTTGTTTTTCCTTAACTATTTTAAGTGATGGGAACACCTAGCGAGGATGCTTCCCAAAACGGCAGCGGCTTGTCGAAACTAAAGATGGCCGACCGATGTTCACGTTTCTTTTTTTTCAGAGATGAAGGCCTGTGTTGTAATGTTAATTTTTTTAAGTTTCCGTCTCATTAGTGTTATTTCTCTATCATATGCAACAGGCAACTCTAAACATCAAAATGAAACATAAAATTTTACAATTTCGCAAGTTTATCACTCAGGCAAAAACACTCAGGCATACACTGCCAAGTGCTTATGATGGCGATGCCTGAATTCGGGATCCCGAACAAACTGATCCAGATGTGCTGCATGACGCCAAACAAAACGCAGTGCAGTGTCCGAGTTGTGTTAAACATGCGCAGGGCTTAAGCAAGGAGATGCTGATTTCTTCAACAAAGACCCGGAGCAGATATTACGCAAGGTAGGTGTGAACACGGAAAACACTTTCTTCCACAAATCTGCTCAGCTCCTAGGCTATGCGGATGACATTGACATCATCGGTCGCTCCAATAGAGCTTCGCTTGAGACCTTTATAGCGATTGAATAACAGGTGAAGCTCGTTGGTCTTGAAGTGAACAAAGACAAGACAAAGTACATGCTATCAACAAACAAAACATTATCTGTCCGCCTAGGACAAAACATCACTGTTGATAGCAGCGATTTTGAGGTGTTCACCTGCCTTGGAACAAATGTCAATCCCACAAACGACACCTTAGAGGAGAACCGTATGACAAAAAAACAACCTACCGCTGCTATTTTGGTCTGGCAAAACAACTCGTTTCAAAAGTCCTCACTCGAAAGACAAAGTGTCTGCTACACAAAACTTTGATCTGGACGATGTGCATTAATGTTAGCAGTAGAGTTCGTAATGCGCGTTCAGCCGAGAATAGGGGAGAGTGGGTATATTTGGGACACTTTTCGAATACATTAAATTTGCCGAGATCTTATAGATCGTATCTGAGCAAAATTGATTTCTAAAGATAAAATAACATTTTGGCAACCTATTTTCAGTTAAAAAGAAGGCGAAACTCCGACAGAAGAAAAGCAAAAAATTAATTTCATGAACCAACTCACTTTGTCCCATTCCTCCTACGAGCAGGAGGATTGGAACAACTATGGGGTGGAATGGGACACTTTTCGAATACATTACATTTGCCGAGATCTTATAGATCAGATCGTATCTGAGCAAAATTGATTTCTAAAGATAAAATAACATTTTGGCAACCTATTTTCAGTTAAAAAGAAGGCGAAAGTCCGACAGAAGAAAAGCAAAAAATCATTTCATGAACCAACTCACTTTGTCCCATTCCTCCTGCGAGGAGGAGGATTGGGTTTGTCCCATTGCTCCTGCGATCAATAGGATTGGGACAACTATAAGGTGGAATAGTGATGTCCCAATCATCCTGCGTGGCACTTTGAATAAATAATTTATAATATCACTTTTCGTTTGGCAATAATTAAACAAAACAACGATGAATTCACTTCAAAAATGGTGTTGCTACCTAATTATTACACTCTTTTGCGCAGTAAGCTCACACATTAAAAAAAAAAATTCACTCAAAGTTTACACCGATGTTTTACTTTTTATGCACAAATTACCTTTTTTTAATCTCCACTCCGTAATTTTTTTCCTAGATACAAATTGTTTTGTTGAGGGACGGGGACAGACTGAAGACAGAATCTGTCATACAAGGAAAGAGAAAAAAAACTGTGGGAATTGAGAAAATGCCTAAGTCCCATTCCTCCTGCGTCCCAAAAATACCCACTCTCCCCTAATATTATTCAAGGAAATGCTAACAACATACATTCCTTTGAACTATCATTCTTGTAACGAATTAAATTCATTGTGCTTTGACTCAATTCTATTCAAAATTCAAAATTTTGTTAAATATACATATATATGAACATATGTAGGTTGTATATTATAATTTGACAACAATGGCAGAAGAAGTCGTTCCAGATGATAATGTTAATTTGTTTGAAGACTACCCGCCCGAAATACTAGAACATCTCAAGGTAACAAACAATCCGATTTAGAATAAATTAATTCATTATGCTTTTATTTTTTCTCTCGAAGCTAGTTGACAGTTGGTTCTTCGATATTTTCAATTTTACAAAAGCTACCGGCAATAAACCACTTAAATACCTCACTCAATATCTCTTCACCCGCTATGGATTTATTCAAAAATTTTCAATCGAACCAAGAGTATTGGAGAAATTTATAAGCAAAATTGAGCATGGGTACAATCGTTTCAACAATTCATACCACACCAGTAGACATGCAGCAGATGTAACTCAAACCCTAAACTCGATTCTACGTCACAATAACATCTATACTTGGTGGACAGATTTAGAAATCTTTGCGGCCTTATTTGCAGCCATTGTACATGATTACGAACATTCAGGCACAACTAACACTTTTAATGTGCTGACAAAATCTGAAAGAGCCTTAATTTACAATGATCGATCCGTGAATGAAAACCATCATTTGAGTGCGGCTTTTGCCGTTCTTCAGGAACATAATATTTTGAAAGGTCTTTCACATCATCAGTATCGTCTGTTTCGAAGATTAGTTATTGACTCAATTTTATCAACCGATATGGAATTTCATTTTCAAATCCTGAATGAAATAAACACAGATATACACATACCAGACAATAGATTGGATAAATCTAAAATATTGTCTTTTATTTTGCATGTTTGTGATGTGTCGCATCCAGCGAAAAAGTGGTTGCTCCATACTCAGTGGACAGGATTGTTAATGGAAGAATATTTCATACAAGGCGATTATGAGAAACAACTAAAACTGCCAATTAGTCCACTTTGTGATAGAAATTCCACCGCGATTCCAGAATCGCAGATTAATGTCATAGATTTCATCGTGGATCCAACTTACAAGATTTTTGGTGAACTGTTGGATTACATTTCAAAGGAAGTAAATAAAAATCATGAAGATGGCGAAACGCAACCGTGGATTGAATGTATAGCGGAAAACAAGAGGAAGTGGCTGAAACAGAGACGTAAATTTAATTTGTTTTAAGCAATATTGCCCTACATTCATTTAATTTATTTTCTTAGCTTATTTTAGAACCATGATTGTTCCTAAAAGACAGACTATTTAATGTGTTCGGCAACAACATGTGATTGAGCACTTCTTGAGAAACGAAGAAATATTCAGGTTTCATATTTTAAAATTTAATCAATGAATTTACATTAAGGAAATAAAAATTATATTATAATTATTATTGAAACTTAATTTGTTTGTTAATTGTATTTTAAAATTTGCTTTTAAGTATTATTCCCCATTTTTTAAATTCATTTTAAAACAGTTCTCTTAAATGAAACCACAAGTCGTCCAAATCCATATATTCGAAGTCAGCCCAGAAATAATCGATAATCATGGCGCGATAACACTGGCCATTCACAGTAACGTGACGATCACGATGTATCTCGAAAACCTGCAAATCAAATGCCGGTTTATCAAAATCCCGCAGAATCTGCTAGTGATAGATTTCACAAAAAAGCAATTGGTTGCTACGTTCTCCATTATTCTCAGCATTTGGTGTCTCATAAAATTTCTGTTTTTGAAAATGGATGTGACCTAATTTCTCCTTAACTCTCAAAACTTTGAGAGACTACCGCAAGGAAAAAAGGTTAAAATTTTGTTTGATCAAATAACATTCGAGCAAAAGTAATGCGGGAAAGAAGTTTTCAGAAATTCGTTATCCAGGATTTCAATGTCCAGTCTTTCGACCCAAGCCCCGCAAGGCATATGAAGAAATAAAATGGCTTTGTTAAAGTTGTTTGATGACCAATATTCAACATTTAATACAGAAAGCTTCATAGAAAATAGAAGTGTTATCAACTTATAACCAACGAAAAAGGAGAATGTGCTGTCACCTTTGATCTTGACTTGTTTTGCTTTTCGAATTCATTTTGCCTTACTTCTTCATTATTTGTAACTGAATGCGTTCATATTGAGAATCGAACTACCTCATTATCATTTTCATTTGAAGGTGTGTTTTTTGGCAAATCAATCCGCAGTGCAGTAGGATTTACCAAAAAAACGCATCCGCAGTTGTCAAATTTTTGTATTTAGAAGTTGGTCGCTGCTATCATTTTAAAGACGATTATTAGGCGTGTTTTTTGGCATCGCTATCTGCAGCCAAATTCGATTTCCCAAAAAAACGTATCCGCAGTTGCCCATCGGCAGCTGTTTTATTTTATTTTTAAGTTGGTATTTGGTTTTTCTTTCGGATAAGTTTTTGTCATTTTGGGGCTATGTTCGTAGATTGGCTCCGTAGTCGTTCAATAAACAAATAAATAAAACAATAATAAATGTTCAGACAAATGTCAAACAGAGAAGTGTGTTTGAAAGTGCGTGTGCTTGTACCTATGTGTGAATTTTAATAAAAATAGATTCAGATTTTTGATTCTCGAATCCATTTTTTTGAATCTCAAGTCTCAAATAGATCAGGAAATCTGAGATTTTTCCACTTTTTCCTCACTTCACCAACTCTTTTAGCTGTCAGATTCACAAATTTGACTCACTCTAAAGGTATGACTACAAAGAGCACTGTTTGCAAAAAATCAAAAAGTGAAAATTTTCAAACTCATTTTGTGATAATTTATCCACCCCAAAATTAACAGTCAAAAGCAATTTTTGTGTTTTTTTTTCAAATTCAAATGGTGCTACAAGGAAACAAAAATTTTACTTTTGTAAAGTTCCCACTTTTTGCCAAAAGTGGCCGTTGTAGTTATACCTTAAATCTTGCAAATAGAAAACTACATTACAGAAGAAAAATATTAAACACCATAGAGCAACTATGTGTCACTCGTTCCTTGATTTGTGCGTTCCATTTTAATTCAAAATAAACTTAAATAAAAGAACGCACTGAAAGTGCGTTGCGCTCTGCGAACACAACCTTCGAGACTCTGAGTTATCCGATTATCGGAGTTTCCAACTTAAGACATTCAATTTTTCTCCGATCAAGTATCGATACTCGAAAAAATTGTCAATTTCTTATCCGCATGCCAGATTTAAGTTAAAGTTTTATCCGCAACTGCGTGTTGTATTTGTAATACATGGAAGCTCCCAATGCAGATACGGATAGCTATGCCAAAAAAACACGCCTATTGAATTTTTCTATATTCTATCCGCAGTATGATTCTACTTCTACTTTTATCGGCAGTATCGTTTTGTATTTGTAATACATGTAGTCTACTACTGCGGATACGGATAGCTTTGCCAAAAAAACACACCTATTGTTACTTTCGGCAGAGAACAGGTCCGAGACCAAAGGTAAGATAAAAAATTATTTAATTTATATTGTACCTTTTATACATAAAATAAAATCAGTTTCTTAAAGTTAGTATAGAAATAAAAATAAACAAGTTTGTCCTGCTAGAGAAGTGATCGGCCGAAGAGAAAAGTAACAACCGAGTGAGAAAAAAAAACATTAAATTCATCGACCGACACGAAACTGTGGACCCAATTAAAATTTGGCTCTTTCAAATTCAAGTGGAGCCAGTGTGCTGGACGAAAAGTAAAAATTCTTCGACGGACTTTCGGTCCCGCATGCGACGATGGCGAATGGAGAAGAACGTTCAACCGCGAACTGTACGAGCTGTACCAGGGTGTGGATGTAATCCAAAAAGCCAAGATAAGACGACTACGTTGGCTCAGCCAGATCGAGCCAAGGCAACAACACTCCGGCCAAGAATGTCTACAGTCCCCATCAGGTTCGAGACGACAAGGAAGTCCGAAACATTGGTACAAGGACAAAGTGACTGCGGATGCCAGAGCGCTTGGTTTTGGCGACTGAAGAGTACATGCAAGGGACCGTCTCCGATGGAAGGCTGCAGTGTCTCAGGCTGAGGTCATGGATTGGGAGCCGGTTAAGTAAGTAAGTATATTATATGCAGACAGCAGAAACTTACGTTAACCTGATCTTATCATTTTTCAAACCCTGGTTGAGCGAAAACCACCAGAACAGATGTACCTGTACATTGATGTTAGCAGTTGAGTTAGTAATAAAATTATTCTCTTAATTACTTTGAACTATCATTCTTGTAACGAATAAAATTCATTGTGCTTTAAATCAATTCTATTCAAAATTCAAAATTCAAAATTTTGTTTTATGTACATATGTACTATATATGTATGAACATACATAGTTTGTTTTATATAATTTGACAACAATGGGAGAAGAATTCATTCGAGATGATGATGTAAGTTTACTTAATGACTATCCGCCGGAAATACTGGAACATCTCAGGGTAACAAACAGTCCGATTTAGAATTAATTAATTCATAATGCATTTATTTTTTCTCTCGAAGCTGGTTGACAGTTGGTCCTTCGATGTTTTCAATTTTACAAAAGCTACCGGCAATAAACCACTTAAATACCTCACTCGATATCTCTTCACCCGCTATGGATTTATTCAAAAATTTTCAATCGAACCAAGAGTATTGGAGAAATTTATAAGCAAAATTGAGCATGGGTACAATCGTTTCAACAATTCATACCACACCAGTAGACATGCAGCAGATGTAACTCAAACCCTAAACTCGATTCTACGTCACAATAACATCTATAGGTGGTGGACAGATTTAGAAATCTTTGCGGCCTTATTTGCAGCCATTGTACATGATTACGAACATTCAGGCACAACTAACACTTTTAATGTGATGACAGGATCTGACAGAGCCATGATTTACAATGATCGATCCGTGCAGGAAAACCATCATTTGAGTGCGACTTTTGCCGTTCTTCAGGAATATAATATTTTGAAAGGTCTTTCATTTCATCAATATCGTCGGTTTCGAAATTTAGTTATTGACTTAATCTTAGCAACCGATATGGCATATCATTTTCGAAGCCTGGACGAAGTAAAAACAAATATACATATACCAGACAATAGATTGGATAAATCTAAAGCATTGTCATTTATTTTGCATGCTTGTGACATATCGCATCCAGCGAAAAAGTGGTTTCTCCATACTCAGTGGTCAGGATTGTTAATGGAAGAACAATTCAAACAAGGCGATTATGAGAAACAGCTAAAACTGCCAATTAGTCCACTTTGTGATAGAACTACCACCCCGATTCCAGAATCGCAGATAAATTATCTAGATTTCATCGTGGATCCAACTTACAAGATTTTTGGTGAACTGTTGGATTACATTTCAAAGGAAGTAAATAAAAATCATGAAGATGGCGAAACGCAACCGTGGATTGAATGTATAGCGGAAAACAAGAGGAAGTGGTACAAACAGAAAGGTATATTTAATTTGTTTTAAGTAATATTGCTTTACTAACATGCAGTTTATTTAAATACTTTTTAGGTTATTTAAGAAGATTAACTAATCCTAGAAGAAAAACTTTACCTTAAATACAAGTGATTGAGCACTTCTCGAGAAAAGATGTAAAATTTAATCAATGAATTGACGTTAAGGAAAAAAAATAAATTACAATTATTATTAATACTTAATTCGTTTGTTAATTGTATTTTAAAGTTTTGCTTTTCAGTATTATTACCCATTTTCTTAATTCATTTTAAATCATTTCTTTTAAATGAAACCACAAGTCGTCCAAATGCATATATTCAAATTCGGTTCAGAGACAATCGATAATCATGTCGCGATAGCACTGGCCATTCATAGTAACATGACGAACACGATGTTTCTCGAAAACCGGCAAATCAAATGCCGATTTCACAAAAAAGCAATTGGTTGCTTCGTTATCCATGATTCTTAGCATTTGGTGTCTCATAAAATTTCTGTTTTTTGAAAATGGATGTGGCCTTATTTAGGGCTGTTAGAAAAATCGAAAAAGGTACTAGATTTCGATCTTCTTAACTCTCACAACTTTGAGAGACTACCGCAATGAAAAAAGGTTACAATTTTAGGTATTTGCAGGCCCGTAGCCAGAGTTGAATTCAACGTAGGGCAACAGTCATATCAGGTAGGGCATTAGTAAATTTTTTATTTGATCTCATGTTAGGTTAACAATGGTAAAATGAAAAACATAAACGTTTTAAGGTTAACATTTTTTCATTACTATTTTTCCAAGTATAGACCGGGTACTGGATGGAGTTGAGTGTGCAAAATATAATACCGCATTCTGTGAATGATTTTGAACTTAAAAAAGCTTGCAGATTTTGATTCCGGATGTCGCCAGAAGATTTGTTGGTCCAGTTTTTTTTTTAGATATCAAGTAGATAGACAGAACAGATTATTTCAATGTTTTATTTACACTAGTCAAAACAATTAAAGGAACACTTGAAAAACTCAAAAATTGAGTTGTTTTTTATAAGGCTGTCACCCCTATCACAGAGTTCCTCGTAGCAAAATTACGAACGTAAAGCTCCGCTACGAATACGAAGAAATTACAATCATAAAGCGGGATATACACAGATCAAATGCTTGTCATGCACGAGCAAGTGTATTTGTTAATTTGGATTGAAGTTGCCTATACACACATCAATCATAGTCTTCAAACTTTTATTCTACAGTGACTGTTTTGTGACAGAACAAATTATTTTTTCATCAACATATAATTCGAAATGAGGAAAAATTGAAACTATGATTGATCAATCATTAATTTTGCACATACACTACTTCAATGCAGTACGCTTGATTGAAGGAAAATCAAAAGATTTTGATTTTGCTTCAAGCATACACCCGATCTATACGTGTGACTTGTTCACTAATACACTTGCTCATGCATGACAAGCATTTGAACTGTGTATATCCGGCTTAAGGCCCGAACGAAACAATAAAGGCATTGCCACACACAAATCAATATTCCGAATTTCGGAATCAGTTGACGTACTTCAAAAAAATGAAATTCAAAACATAAATTAAATTTCTACGTTGTGAATGAGAAATATATTTAAAGTTGTCATTTTTGTTAGAGATGGATTGAACAGCAATTGCTATTTTCAAAAGAAATATTGGACTAAATGAAGCTGCTATTCTGCTGTTACAGCTCGTGGAAAAAGTGGACATTCATAAGACTGTCGAGCTAGTGGTCAGGAGATGAAAAATCTTTATCCCTGTGGTCGTTCAAACGACAAAGTGATGGGGATGTGTTAAGTGGAATGTGAGGCTGGATCATTTAATAACAAAAATATATTCAAGACATTGCATTGGTGCAAAATTGTAGTCCACTAATGAACAAGTTTAGTGTTATACTAGCTAGTCATTTTAAGCTAAAATCCCACTAAACTTGTTCTTTAGCGGACTATAATTTTGCACCATTGGTGTTAAGTCAAGAGCACTTTAATCTCGAAGCCGTCTTGTCGGCCTCATTGATAATATAATAACCTTTTCCCTTTTTTGAGGTTGAACAGTTCTGAAGAAGGAAAAAATATACCTATGCTTCGGCTAATTGCATAGGTGGTATTTTCTTCATTTTCTTCTTATGGGTATTGAGAATAACTGATAAAGTTTGGAATAGAGCTGAACTGAAATAAATCTGAAGTATCCTCAATTCTTCACATGCGCTTTATGATTAGTTGGAGAGTATAACCTACTTAGGTCATGGTTCTTCGGATTTTTCGTGCAGACCGATTGTTGTAATGTAAAAATATATTGCATTTATATACATACGTATGTGCATGATGTTAACCGACAAAAAAAAAACAAGCATCAAATGTTAGTTGTGTTAGTCTTCGTAGTACTGCAGGACTGCATATCGCAGCTCGGTGGATGTGGAAGGATATAGAGTTCAGTTCTCTTTGTGCATCTGGCCAGGAAGGGCATCTTCCCGAGTTCGCGAAGAAAAAGATGCAGATCCTAATTCGGTCAACAATGTATATACATGCAATATGAATATCTACAAAACATTAAATTTTAAATGACGCCGGATACTTCTATTAACCTTTCGCATAGGGTCTTGATAGTTATAAGTTATAACTTAATTTGACCTACCAAAAAGAAAAATTCAATATTTTTCACGATAACTCTGGATTTAAAAGTAACATTTCTATATTGTATTAATTTTTTATGCAATCGATGCAAAAGGTTGAATTTTTATGTCAATTAGAATTTGAATTTATGTAGTTCCGATAAGAAAAAAAGTTCGTAGAAAAAACTAAGAAACTTCCTATTCGTTCGGGGCTAGTGATGTCAATTTCCCGAACTCCGAATTTCGTAGCAATTGCTTTTATTACGACGGAAGCTATGATACTTATTTTCGGGATTCGTAGTACGAATCTACTACGTCGGGGCCTGTGATAGGGGTGTGTATCTCAGTAGAAAAAAGTCGGATTGAAGTGAAATAAAAAGTTTTTCAAAGGTTAAAATTTCTTTTCAAATTATTTTAAGTTAAGAAAATACCGTTAGTCGTTTTTGCTTGAGCGTAAAAAGTGTTCACTCAATTTCAAAATTTAAAAAAAGAAAAAAAGTTTGGTTTGTCATAAAATAAGCGTCCAGTCCAACCGATCCAAGATTCAATTTTAGATTTTTTTTTCTAATCAAAGAATGGGTTTACACGCAAAAACACAATTTTGACTTTGGACCCTAATCTCTGCTTAATATTGACTTACAAAAAACTTAAAGGCAGATTTGAAAAAATTATTAAATTTTCTACACAAAAACATTTAAAAAAATAAAAATATTGTTTTTTCAATCTTTTCTATCAATTTAAATAAAAGGTCCAAAATATGCATTTTTCAACTTTTTCATAAAAACTACCGTTATTTTGTGGTTTTCAGTGATACAACTAATCTGTGCCTTAATTTTTAAAGCTCAAATAATTTCCTTGATTTTGTTGAAAATTTCGCATCAATACGATTAACCGTTTTGGTGAAATTACACCCGAATTTCACAAAGCCATAATGATAATGAAAAAAAAAATAAAAAAATAAACAAATTCAAAAGAACAGAAAATAAAAAAAAATAAAACCTTGCTTAAAATTGAAAAAAAAGTGTTTTGTAAGTTTGATTGATTGAAACAGAGAAACGATTAATCGTATTGATTTTCACCAAAATCAAGGAAATTTTATGAGCTTTACATTAGTTGTATCACTGAAATCCACAAAATAATGGTATTTTTTATAAAAAAAAGTTGAAAAATGCATATTTTGGAACTTTTTTTTAAAATTGATAGAAAAGATTGAAAAAAGCAATATTTTTATTTTTTCAAAATGTTTTTGTGTATAAAATTTAATAAATCTGCCTTTAAGTTTTTTGTAAGTCAATAATTAGCAGAGATATTAGGGTCCAAAGTCAAAATTGTGTTTTTGCATGTAAACCCATTTTTTTATTTTTAACGATTTTGTATATTTTTCAATTAACTTTAGCTATTAGCGTTTTAAGTTATAAGAAAGCATCAGATATTCGGCCCTATCGAGGTAACCGTCGCAACGGAATTTTCTCCGTTTTCCTCCGAATCGGACAAATCGGAGACATTTTGCATGTCGGAGAACTACCTCGAAGCAAATTTCGGAGGAATCAGAGAAAATTCCGCTCCGACGGTTACCTCGCTAGGGCCGATTGCAACTAAATAAAACATTGAAATAATCTGTTCTGTCTATCTACTTGCAGTGTTATTTAATAGAATTCGCTGAACAGATGAATAGTTATACAGTGCATAAGGATTTAATTAGGCTCTATGTAACGTTGCCTAAATTCCTATTTATAAAGAATTCTGCTACAAATTTTAGTTATACAATGCTTATGTCAAAAAAGCACCAAAATGGAGCAATCTATTCCATTTATCTGTCTATCAAATCAGCTGTTTGTCATTCATAACAAATACAAAATAAAAATTTGTGTTGTGCTTTTGGTTGAATCAGATAAAAATGGAAACCAAAACTAAAAGATCTCGTACCGCAAATTGGGGTTCGTCCGATAAAGTAAGTAATATCAGCGATAAAAACCTTTGAATGAAATCAATAAAACTTCTTACATTTCTTTTAGATACTCCTTCGATAATAGAATAGAAGATAACAAAGATAGAAGAGAACAAAAATGTATACACCAGCACATCGCGTATGAACCACCACCGGGTTGAACCTTTTTTTTTTATAAACTTTCCTCCTTCTAGGATATGGTAAAACGCGATTTAAATCACTAAAATTATTAATAAACGTGCTAAACTGGAAAGGCATTATTGTTTTCTTTTTAATTTGAATAATGGAGAGAAATCAACATGACATGTACGAAATAATAAAAAAAAAATTTCCTTATGTAGGCTCTATTCAACCTCAAAGCGCGTTTAGCTTATTATGGGACTATTCAACCTTGCATAAGTTTTATAAATAGCATTTTTGCGTTTAGAGGCATTATAGGGATTACATAACTTTATGTAGGCTCTATACACCGTTTTTAAATAAGACTGTTGATATCTAAAAAAAAAACTGGACCAACAAATTTTTCGGCAACATCCGGAATCAAAATCTGCAAGCTTTTCTGAGTTCAAAACCATTCACAGAATGCGGTCCTCATTACATTTTTCTCATATGAACGAACTGAAATCCCTGAACTGATGCGAAACAAAAAGAATTATGTGTTTATGTTAAGTTAAGTTTATGAGACGAAAAATTGGATCGTATAAGTTGAACATAATATGATTCATTTATAATTCGTTCAATTTGATGAATGAGTTACATTTTCAAAATGTAGGTACATTATCAGTTTAGATTATTTGTTAAATACTATAGAAGTATAGAGGATCAATCTAAAAGTATATGCGCTGGAATAATTAGCTTTTAATGAAATATAAACGTCAAATTTCATCTGAAAACGGTCATAATTAAACCGCAAAGTTTGAAGAGAAGCAAGTAAATACTCGCTAGTACTTTATCGACAGTATTTTTAAGACTTTCAATGACATTTACATGACCATTTCTTAAAAAGGATAAGCACGACAAGAAGATTATCTTTTGAAATTTAAATACCTTAATTTTTCAAAAAGTTCACTTTTATAGAACCTAATTCCTAAAAACACATGATATTTTTGAAGGTAGGGCATTTAAAAGTTAAGCTGGAAAAATGTTGGAAGGCAGGACATTTTCATAAGAAGTGAATTTTTAAGGGCAAAGCTGTTTTGTAAGCAGGACATTTTTGTAAGTAGAGCATTTTTGAAGGTAGGGCTGTTCTCAATTTCTGAAGGTAGGGCATTTTAAATTTAAGGTAGGGCATTGCCCTACTTTGCCCTCCCCTGGCTACGGCCATGGGTATTTGATCAAATAAAATTCGAAAGAAGTTTGCAGACATTCGTTATCCAGGATTTCAATTTCCAGTCTTTCGACCCAAGACCCGCTAACAGGACCAACCTTGACACGTAGTTTTAAGTAGTTTTAAGCACGGAATATGAAAAAATAAAATGGCATTGTTGACGTTGTTCAATGACCAATATTCAACATTTAATACAGAAAGTTAGACAAGGATACATCACAATATATGTGAATATATGTAATTTCCAACAGAACTCAGAAACTCAGCCAAGACCAATAACAAACGACCATGAACATGCTTTTGTTCCTTTCAGAACAAGCCTCTTAATATCAATCGAGTGAGAAAAATGAGATAAATAAAAAAATTCCACTATGAAGTCCATCGACAGACACGAAACTGTGGACCCTAACCAGCTTTGTTTCTTTCAAATTCAAGTGGAGTCAGTGGAACCAGTGTTGGTTAGGTTAGGTTAGGTAAAAGTGGCTGCGGATACAGGGTCCATACACTTAGGCCAGAAGAAAAGGCCCATTGTGATACCATATGAATCTAGGGAATTACTTCTTACTAGTCGAACCATTTTGAGCTTTTTATAGAACAAAGAAGGTTTTTAATATCCTTGTTAGCTAGTTCACTGCGATTATCTTAAAAATATTCTCCCAGATGAAGTTTGCGTCTTAGGGAAAGAGCAGGGCATACGCAAAGAAGGTGAGAGATTGTACACTTTTCTGCTTCGTCCATACAGCTCCTGCAGAAGTCATTTGAGGCCAAACCAAGTCGTATTGCGTGTCTGCCTAGCCTATAAGACAGCCCGTGAGGACAGCAATTAGGGAGCTAATATGAGATCTGCTTTGAGATAACAAGCCTTTGGAGTGCTTTAAGTCAAGTGACGGCCATACGAGTTTTGTGGCTGCGCATGTTGGTAAATTATACCACCTAGAGCTTGTTATCGTTGAGACTGTTTCTTTATTATAAGTTTATATGTATCTATCGGTATACCTATCTTTTCATTTTCAGGTGAGATAGGTCTGACGGTTCCATTTTTAGCGAGTTCATCGGCTCTACAATTTCCTGTGGTGTCTCTGTGGCCCGGCACCCAACAGAGGTGAATATTAAATTGCTGCGCCATCTCCATAAGAGATGATCGACAATCGAGAGCCGTTTGAGAGTTGGTTCAGACACCGTCGAGAGATTTTATTACAGCCTGACTGTCAGAGAAGATGCGGATATCACAAGTTGATATCACGTTTTCTCTTAGCCTGGATAGAACTTCTTCCGCTTGTAAGACTCAACCATGGGCTACAGAAGGATCTCCATGAGAATCTCTTTACTATTCTCAATTCTTTTTTATACATTTTGAGGAATTTGTTATAGGAATCTTGCGTGTTTCTAGACTTCTTTGCAAAAATTTAAAAGTCTTCTACAACCTTTTCTAAGTGTTTCTATTTCAGTACCTCACTGTAGTAAAGGGCAGGCAGTTTTCATGGCTTTATGAGGGAGGATCAAAAAATTCTGGTTTAATCAGACTTTTAGGGTTGTCCTGTATTTTAGGGTTTCTTCGATAAGGGTGAAGTGGATGTATCTATGGTCGGAGAACAAGTGCCCCTTTGATACTCTCCAATTCAGTATTTTATTCGATAGATGTTCCGAGACAAGAGTGATATCGTAGTTCCGACAATCTTCAAAAATGTGATTAACCTGAGTTGTGATATTCAACATCATATATTCATCGGAAGATAAAATGTTTTAATGTGGTAAGTGGAAATATAGTTTTCCGTCGGCTTTTTTGGTCGCTGTAATTTTTGCAATGAAACAATTAAGTTACATTCACTTTCCCAACGTTTCGGCAAGGATTGCTGCCTTCTTCAGGGGAACTTTAGTAACACAAAAATACAAATAATCTTAGTTAGATCAGTGGAATACAAAAACAATAAAGTTTACTCACTTAAGCAAAATAGGAAAAATGGATTGTCAAAACATTTATATAAATTGAAAATAAATAATAAATATATGGTTAGCACTGCGAGGAATGAAGTTTAGTCTGTTTTTTGAATAGAGCACAAATTACATTTAAGAAGAAAGAAGAGAGCAATAGACAGCAGAGATGTTTTGAGTGTCTTGTTTTCGATTCATGTTGTTTTTGTTGTTGAGAATATGTAATGTTTCTAACGTGTATCGTTTCGAAACATGTTTCTCCGTCTGTAGAACTTCCACGCCTTCAAAGTTTGGAGAATGGCCGCTTTCAATGCTGTGACTGGCCAGGGCTGTCTTTTCAGAGTTTTTAAGTTTAATGTCGGATTTATGATTAGAGAATAGAGATGCGTTGTCTAAGAAGTTGTTTTGTGGTCCCAATATAACACAGGCTGCACGGTTCATTTGGTTTGCCATTGCAGTTAATTTTGTAGATCACATCTGTTTGTTTGTCCTTATCAGGTTTCGTCTTAAGTTTAGTAAAACAATGGTCAAGTGTTTTGTTTGATTTGAAGGCAAGGCGGACATCTGTCAAATTTTTGGAAATAGATTTTTTGAAGTTGTCGGATAAAGTTGGGACGTAAACTATGCTTTGGTGGTACGTTCTAATCGGTTCGTCATTATTTTCACGTTGAATTTACATTTTATGCTTTAAAAGAAGACTGCGATTTATGGTAGAAGGATAACCATTGTCACTTAAGATTCTGATGACTTTTTTCTCGTTGGCAGCGTGGAATCGTACATCACTTATTTTGAAAATTTCATTCACGAGGTTGGACGCAGTGTTGATGATGATGTGCCTTGCTTGGTTTGATCTGAAATTAATTAGTCTTCCAGACGCTGCGCTGTTGGTTTTTGATACCAGCCTAAAATAAGAACTGTATATCTTTCTGATAACGCTGACATTTCTTTAATTAATTTTATGCATTAAAACACAGACATGAAATTTCATAACAAATTTTATTTCCTCATTTTATAAGAAAGATAACCTTTTCTTATAGAGTATAATGGTAGCACTTAGATCATTCTTCAATCCGCCTGTCAATTGCACTGTCAGACAATCAGTGTCCATTTCCATTTTTGGTTAAAGAATGACATTAAAATATTCCTTCAAGCCCCAAGCCTCAAACATCCAATAAAATTCCATCATCCAAGCAAAATAATTCTGACATCATAATTTTTGTGTTGAGTATGAATCCGCAAGCGTCAAGGTCATTTCTATCCAACTTCATGCTGCTTCAGTTTACAACACAAACACTAGCAGTGCCCGTTTCAAATAAAATAAAATAAAATAATCAAACACTACTTCACTATTTTATATTCGAATATGTGACTCAACCGAAAACTGATGTTTTTTTTTTGCTTATCTTCAAACTTCAAGACCGTTATCGGTTGAGGTGATATTATTACATTTATTTATTTTTTTCTTCTTTTTGAAAGTGCATGTGGCACATAGAGCTGATAATTGCTTACCAGACATTTATGCAATCATCCAATCACCATGCACACTACAAAATATCGTTCGAGAAATTGAGCAACATAGAAACAGAAACTACAGCTGATTGAAATTTATTTTCCAAAGGAGTCTAGAAGTCTGAGAAATCAAAGTTTTCTGGTTTGTTTGTTTTGTGATAGCCAAGCCATGTATAGCCGGCATATTGAGGAGTGGCAAAATGGGTGGCATATTGCAGTTGAAGGGGATTTAGAACTTTGATTAGGTGCAGTCATGTTTTTATTTTGTTTGAATCATCATTCGGAATTGAATAGCAGAGGCACGTGCGAAAACTCAAGAACTGACCTTGAGAATGCAATCAAATTGCAGTGTTTTGTTTGCGTATGAAACCGGTAGGAATTGAAAGTGTTCTCTATCTGTTCGTTTTTCATAAAAAAAAGTGTTATCAAATGTATCAAGTAGAAGTAGGTGTGATATCTTAAAAAACAATAAACTTAATTGGCTCTTTGACCTTGGACTTTTTTGAAGAGGGTTCTCTTGAAAGATATTTTAGTTATTTTTCCTGACCTGCGCACTTAAGAGTGCATTTTGAATTACCTTACTTCTGCTTTCTGTAATCCAAAGGATGGTTTCAATTTCAATCAAACAAAAACAACTAAAAATCACACTCGCTCTAATTTTTCATTGAGCATCGCCAATCATAACAACACGTTCCGTATGGCATACGATACGCATCCATTGCGTACGACACTAGGTCGCAATGCTCCAAATAATGATCCTAATTTCCTAATACACTTTCCGCATTTATTTTCAACCAACAGCAGGCACTTCAAGTTTTTCTTTCGACTAATGATTTTCAGCGTCCAAAATCAACATGTACAACTCATAGAAATGTCCATCGGGTTCGCGTCGTCGTCGTCGTCGTCGCCATATCTGGTCGTCGATTTTACATCACATCACATCATCAAGAACACAATATTTTTGTGTGTCTACTCACAAAATTAATGATATTCAAAATGCTTACACAACAAACTGGAAAACATGAAACCATTTTGAAATTCTGTTGACGATGCTCTAGAAAACTGTCGGATTAGACCGCTTAATTAATAAAGCATTGCATTACGTCCTTGATGCTGACGTACTCCAACATTTTCAAAAAGTGAAATAAACTTACCTGTCGCTGTCAGACGATGAGGTATATGGTATGTGATGCAGAATGGAAAAACTTTCCTCATATGAGTGTCGTAGGTATAGGAAAATGCACATCAATCTTAGAGCCAACTTTGACATTTTCTTTTTTTTGCAAAACAAAATGACACAATCTCTAAAACGCAGTCAAGCATTGCTTTTTTGGTGATGTTTTTTGGAACTGTGGAATATGGATGTCATTTGCATAGTTTGGTATTTTTCTGATAATACTTACGTTGCCCCTTTCATATTGGAAGTAAAAAACAATTTTTAAAAATAAAACGGAAAGGCGCGAGCTTCTATTTTCATATCTATAGTAAGGTCTTATTTTGAACTTTAACATCACTTTTTGATGATTTGAAGGAGGCTAAATTTGGTGTACCCTATACCCTTACACATGTTGAGACCAAATTCTCTGTCAATACTTTTGTTAGGAACCTATTTTTGGACTCTTTCTTGTAGAAATACTACTTTACAACTACGTTTAAATTGAGCTGATATAATTTTAGGGTTGCGAGACATTCAATTTTAAAAGGTGTTCAATCTTTCTAATTTTTCTTTTCTAATTTTTGTATGATGCACAAAACAGTTATAAACAAGAACTCATTAATAAGTGCACCCACACATTTTATTACCAGGGAAATTCTAAAACAGGTCAAAAATCGAATTTCTTTCCTATTTTTATTGCACCCTATTGTGTTTTGTAAGTGTTATAAGCACTCTTTAGTATATAATAATATATTCAACCTTATCACGAATAAATTTTCTCTGGAGTTTTTCCCAATTTGGGAACTTTGCTATCATGAATAATTTTCGAGAATGGGAAAAAAACTTAATTTCGAAAAATTCGTATCGCCAATAATTTTTTCCAGGGAACTTTTTCCTTATTTGGAACAGAATTTTCCCCAAGTTAGTTGTGAGGGAAATACTTGCTGTGCATCACCATGAAGTGAATTGGAAGACTATTTCCTTTTTTCTTTGTTGAAGAGAAGGGCAGAAGTCGTGGGGCTAAAGATCAACTCGAAAAAACTTTAAGGATCATCCGTGGAACTTAATTATCAATCCAAGTAAATATTTCTGGACAAATCTTTTAGCTTAAGGACCAAGCCTCGACTGTAATGCTTCAATGTTGAATCCGTGCTGCTTAACGTGTGCAGCACTTTGGGAAGTCACAGACACTGCCACAATAATGCTTCAAACGCTCGTTAATAGATGTCTCAGAAATATCTTGAGGATTTTTTGGTCCACCGTATCTCAAATGCTGAACTTCATTCGAGAACAGGTCAGGAACGCAAAGACTTTATTATACGAAGGCGAAAGAAGCTAGCTGTGGACACGCTACGAAAAGCAGACTGCCATGCAGTGGAACCCGCTTCTTACACAAGAAACCATAAGTGAGACGGCAGGCAATTGGCTTGGCGATGAACAGGCATCAGCACGACGATGGCGCATAGCTTAGTAGAAGAGACCCTATGTCCCGTAAAGGAAACACCACCAACGGACGTAATAAGTTAATAGCTTAGGTAAAATGCGTCTTTACAACAAGAGGCAGTCAAAAATTAATTGAATTATCTAACAAATATTGCCGTTAAAGATCATGAATTTCCCAAATAGGCAAAAGCAAATGGTACGCGAAAATAAAGATCAATAAGACCAGTCACTGAGAACTAAAAATAACTGCAAGGTCTGGTTACCGAGGTATGATTCCAAATCCACTTTTCTTTAGTTCTTAGCTTCTAGCTTCTTGTATTCCCATATAAAGTATGCACATACATATGTATGTACATATCTTCTGATGCAAATTCCTCGGTAACCAGCGCTAGAAAATTAGTTTGGCTTTCAAAAATAGGCTTGGGATAAAAGGTATGTACTATCAAATAATGTCTGTAAAATTAAGCGAAATCGATTTTGTCTTGATTTGTCCCACGATTTGATTTATCTGAACTTGAATTTGACACAAACAAAATATTTTATTTAAATTTGAAGCTTTCAAAATAGCTTCGAAAATTATCGAAGTATTTTAAGGTTGGTATAATTTCTTTCCGGGGAAATACAAGTTCTTGGGAGATTCTCGATGGGAAAGTTCTGTTCCGGGGTAATTTTTGTTTCCCTGGGAAAAAAATTTCCCATAAAATTGGCGATAAGGGTGATTACGACATATTACGTTCGGCGAACTTTACAATTCGAGTTCGAACTGAGTTCGAAATTAAAAAAAAGAAAAAGAAATATATAAAACGTCAACTCCTAAAATGTCAAAACAAAGGTATAAAAATGTGTTTTCTATTGTCTTGAAAAATGGTATCAAAGAGGAGAACGCCCAACGTCCCGTGTTCATTTTTGTTTGTTGTTTGCTCCGTTCAGAAACTTAAGTTCTGGTATCTATTCAATAAGCAACACGCTAAAGCCATTGACATAATATAAAGGACTATTGGTGTCTTTAAAACTTGTTTTTTGACTGTCTCTTAAATTAAAGGAAAATGCGTAATGCCTGCATTACACGGTCAACGAAATGGGTCAATGAATTGACTCTCTGACGTCACGAAAAAATTGGGCACTGCATCGTCAACGTAACGTCAACAGTCATCGTGTCAACTCATAAAACGTTGACGAGTGACCCAAGTCGGTTGACACCAGATCTGTGTCATTGCAGATTTTTCCGTCAGCGCACTGACTGACACGAAACAAAATAAATGAGGGAGGTCACCATACAAATATGTAACTCACGTGTAAAGGAGGCAATAACTTTGCCAACAGCTGGAGTACCTACACACAACTGGAGACTCCAAGCCCAAAAGCCCAACGTATAAAAAAATGAAAAAATCTGACGATATCGGACAACAACATTACTTTTACTCAAAGTTTGACCTTTTTTCACACAATGTGTAACGTTCGGGTTCGACAATTTAAAACACGAACGACCGACGTTCAAATTTACGAACATTCGATTCTCACAATACAGTGAGATTCAACTTCGAAAAACGTGTGACATAAAGTCGAATTTAGGTTCTCGATTTGCCAACCGTAATGCGAAAATCTTACACTCACATGTTTTTACGTTCGACTCGCCAGCGCTAATAGGGGTGTATACTTATTATTATTGAACAATATCTAATGTCTTCAGCTAACGGGTACTGAAAAATAGCTAAAAAAACAAAATGGGGTTCTATATTCCCAGTATTCCCACCTTCTCCTCTATATGGTTAGTATATTAATGTTGTTTTCTGGAATGAATGTAACGTTTCAACGAAATACAAATTTTGGAACAAGTCTGAAAAAAAATACTGCTATCCTGAAAAGAATTAGTGAATTCATTACCAAACAAATTTTCAGAAAATCGGAGATGTCGATTCACTTTCCCTTCTGGCAACGGCACGCACCATCAATTTCCCTTTTTAAATGATGGAATATGAATAAACTTGCACTTCCGTAAAAAAAATTGGTATCCCCTATTTTACTTGTTATATCGCCATACTTAGTTTAGCTTGTAAGATTTTCGGATGTTCCTTAAAATCTAAAGTAAAAAACATAGGCGCAAAATTATAGTCCGCTAATGAACAACTTTAGTGTGGTACTAGCTTAAAATGACGTTTCAGACATGACTCAAACGTCATTTTAAGCTTAGTATCACACTAAAGTTGTTCATTAGCGACTATAATTTTGCGCCATACTTTCTAACTCTTCAGCAAACGTGTACTGCTGAAGTATTTAAATGCGATTTTCACTTTGGTGTCTCAGCATCGCATTATTCAGTAGTTTCTAATTTAAGTTTTGTTCACCTTGCAGTGCTACTTGTTTGACATTCGTCTGATTAACTGAAAGACGAAGCTACTTTCAAATAATGCAACATTGTAAACGGCTCAAGCACAAGTTAAAGGATCGTATTCACGATCAATCTTGTACCCTTTTTAACGCTGAAACTGGCTTAAAAAAGTAACATCAAATGACATCCAATATAGTTACCTATCCGATTCGGATGCTCTTTTAATAGTAAACAAAAAACAACAACAAAAAGTGATCATGTGCCATGTGCCAGCCCAAAAACGGTCAGAGCACGATCTATCTATAAGATCGCAAATACTCTTCCACTCCTTAATCATCATTCGAAGCTTGAAGCTATAGACTTCGTAAGAAAAAAAAGTCGAAATCCCTTCAAGCTATTCCAAAACGTTGATGGCAACAATTTAGACCAGACCATCATATGAAGCACATATATGAGTGTCTGAAGATCATTTTGCTTAGACACGAAAAAAGATAAAAAAATAAGAAAAAATAAAAAAAAAAACATCACCTCGGGGAACATACGAGGACAGGAAAGACAGCAAAGATTCGCCTTTTCAATTCTCCAATTCCAAACCTAAATCCAATAAGAGGATTTCAACTGCTGTATAAATTCAACTGGTTAGGGCAAGGAGTTGCCCATGATGAAGAGTTGAAGTTCAGCCCGAGGGGCAAGCGTTGATAATTAATTCAGTGTGGAACACCAGTAGCAACAATTTGATTTGGTTTAATGTTGTGTGTAGCTTAATTCCTCAACCGGTTCCATCATGACAACACGAAACGAACTAACCGAACGACCGACCGACCGACCGACGACGTACAATGATGTTTATGCTGCTGGCTTGCTGCCGGTCGTTGTGTTATCATGATCATCTCTGTAGCCGAGTTTCAGCATATGTTTGTTGTACCTTTAGGATCTTATGGGAGAACAATTTTAGTTTGTGTTTCAGATCGTTGAATGGATTGAATCCTCTAGCTATAGGCTTGAGTTATGGTCAGTGATTCTCGAAGGTTTTAACCTTTTTTTCAAGCTATCAAAACTTTATAGGGTAAATATGCCTTTTTCTGCAATGGCGAAACTTTAAAAACAAAAACGGTGAAGATGGAACGTTTCTTGAAACTAAATTCTGGGGATTTCGAAGATTTCGTCAACATCGTTTTTTTGTAGGGTATATTCGTCTTTCGCCTAACTTTGTTTAAAGTAACTTTTTTGATTTTCTAGATATCGAATTTGAGGTAGGTCTCTAGGCGTAGCACTGCAAACCGCTTCTCCTTTTTACCAGCCTCCACTTGTGGCACTAAATAGACGATGCTTTGGCAGACATAAATTTGTTCACCTTAATTGACCTTTTTTCTCTTTCGCGACGATCTTTGGGTACGACAATCGACGCGATCTGGCGACCAACTCCCGGCTATGTCTCATGTCCTGTTTTATATGGAAACACTCAGGGCCGTCTTTAAAATTTTGGGGGCCCTGGGCACTTTTCGAAAAAGGGGCCCCTGTATGATTATATAAAAATGTTATGTTGTGTAATAAAGGTATACAGAAAAAATCACATAACTTTGAATTGATATTTATTCTTTTAATTTTTTAAATAAATAAATTTTTTTAATTCACTAAAAAGATAAGATAGTTATTGCAGCATTTAAAACATAAACAATGTAAAAATAAAAACAAAAAATAAACATTTCATATAAAAATTCAAAAATAAACAAAATTTAAATAACAGACAATTAAATAAGTTATTAAGAATGTAATTTAAAGAACAATATAGTGACACAAACTATATTTTTCACGTAAAAGAAAGGAATATTTATTGAAGGGGTCTTTTTCTTAATTTGAGATTAGCAAAATCATTGATCACATCTTCAAAATCGATGCCTCTGAGGATGTCGCTTTCGATTGACATCAGCGAACAACATGTCAATCTTTCTTATATTTTTATATATATATGAAGCGTGAGAGATTCTCAGGGCTGATTCGTGGGGACAGTCACAGTCAGTCAAACCACACGGTAAAATCGCAGCTTTACTAAAATTCAACCGCGTTTGTGCTGTCCGGGGACATTGCAAACGTTGAATTGGCAATGTAGTAAAGGAAGGAATAGCAAAAAATGAGGAAAGAAAGCCAGCAAGGAGTCCAGACAAGGACTTAAAAATAAAGAACAAACGTTTTTAAAATTTGAGCAATTAGCTTTAAGGTTATTGTTTATTTAATAGAGAAAAGGTAACATAAATTAAAATTATTGGAAACTAGAAAAGTAAAAAATCAAGTTAAAGAAAAGAATGAAAAATGAAATTTAATGATGATTAATGAAATTTGAAAATAATTATAAGACAATTTTTAAAAAAGCGAAAATGGCAATCAAACAACCGAACTCGAATTGGTGTTAATACTTCAGTTATTATATTATTATGGACGTTGTGTTTGTGTATCAATATCGCAAAACAAATAACTTTAGAAGTATGAAAACCAAGAGCGATGAGAACAAAATTTCTCTTCTACTTATTAATTTATCTGACACAACATGATGTGAATTTTCAAGGCAAAATTGAAAACAAGGAATATAATTGTTTTGATTGCAGGTCATTTGAAATAAATTTGTTTGAAAATTTTTGCAAAGCATAGTATTTGAAATTAAAAATATTTGAAAGCAAAGTATACAATTCAATAATAATTTTGAAATGCAGATTTAAAAGTAAAGGAGTATAATAGGTAATTAAATAAAAATTGTAATAAAATAAAGGTAGCGTTATATATATAAATATATATTTATGCACTTCAAAAACACAAATGAAACACGCAAACTTTACACAGAATTGATCAACGGAACATTTTAACTATAAAAACACAAATTGAAAAAACAATAGAAAAAATTCCGCATGCGCAAAAATGCATCGACTATACGCTTATCCTTTTCTTTACTATTGACCTATAGAACAAATAGTGAGAAATGTAATCTTTCATCTATCTCATTGAATGGCCAAAAACAAAAAACTCTTTACCTCTTTACCTTGAAATCTTAAAAACTTGAGTGCCGTTCATGCGACGGATAGTTAAATCGCATATTATGTATGAGTTACTGCGTTGATGCCAACTTGTATGCGCGTTGCAAATATAGAAACACCATTATCTTTATTTTTTCATACAGATACAGTGATATTCAAAACGTGTGTGTGTTTTTTTTTTGTTTCTGTCAGAAAGCAAACTGCATTGCCACTCAGTCAGTTATTCATATTTCTGTTTTAATTTGAATATAATTTCGCAGGGAATGTTATTTAAATTGCTCAGCAAAGGTTGTTGTTCAGCAAGGATGAATTCTGGTCATTCTTTATGCATCTAAAATTGTATCAAAATATTTTTTTTTTCTCGAAAATAGACCAATAGAGGTTAAGTGATATTTCAGCAATTTGGGGGCCCCTGATGATTGCGGGGCCCTGGGCCTGGGCCCAGTGGGCCCAGTGGTAAAGAGGGGTCTGGAAACACTGCAACAAACGTTGACAGTGATCACTTGTACAAGCAGGTCGTTCAGTAAGGTTGCATGTCACATTTTAGGTGGATGCGACCGATATGTGATGGCTTTCTGAGAGGGGAAGGTGAAACAGTAAACAGTAGTTAGTGTTGCTGCTACTGCACAGCAAGTGCGGTATAGAATGGAACAGATTTAATTGCGAAACAACAAACAGGGGAAAAAAGGACAAATGGTGGAGGGCTGGAGTCATTGCACCATCTTACGTGAAGTTTTTCAGCTCATTCTGCTGCTTCGTTTTACCGAAGGTGAATTCAATTTGTATAGAGCGCTCCAGAGCTAGTCATTAATCAAAATGTTATTGGAGATGGAGAGTGGATATTTAACTACTCGAATGTAGATTAATTGCTGCCAGAGGATGTCAATGGCTTTCATCTAACCACCCGCTTTTCACCGCCTCTTTACGCAAGCTAAGTATAATTGTGGGCATTAATCCGGATCCAGGCAACACAGTTCTTAGTGATTGAAAGCGATTGCTGCGTCTAGTTCTAAAGGTACTTCGATGTCGCTGATTAACGACAAACTAGAATCAGCATAGTCAGGAAACGGTGAGGATTTAACTACAACCCACCTTCATGCAGCAGACCAAGGCTCAGTGAAGTTGCAAAATCGATTAATGACATTCAATTAATTTTGATAGTGAATCGATTGCTTGGCTGGGTGAAGAAATTAAAGAATATGTCGACCGAAGGAAAATTGCATTAAGAACTCAATTTAGAGAGTTGATTAACTTGGAACTAGTCGACCGCATGATTTATTCAATAGTTATTCTAAACTAACCATGAAAATGAAATTCGCGAAAATAGAAGAATAAACTAATAAAATTTGTTGATTTACTTGAACAATGGCGGCCTTATCTCGATAAAAAAGTTAAAAAGGGTGGCCCAACCAAAACGCACGATGTTAGTTGTAAAACAAACAAAATTTGTTCTTAGTATTTTTTATTTTAAATCCAAAGATCTATGACAATAATGTGTTAAATAAAATTCCTGTGAATTTTGCTCTTCACCTAAACTTTAATTTTAGACAATCATTTCAGTGTCAGTTTCAGTTTCACTTCAGTTTAAGAAAATTGTTAATAAACAAACATTTTTCGACTGTAAACTAGTTTTAGGAAAATATCCAATTTGAAATCGAAAGAGCGAAAACCAAAATCTTGCAAAACAAAAGATCGCACGCCATCCATATGAGATGACCGCAGGCTATTTCCCCGCAATACTTTTCCCCGAATGTCATTTGACAGCAGAAAATACTACCTTTTTTCATGACAATCTACTCTTCTTCGTCACACGAAGTTATGAGAATTGAGAAGATAGAAATTTGCTAAGTTTTTCAATTTTTCAAACAGCCCTGAATTAGGCACACTCTTTTTGAATAACAAACATTTTAGGAGACATGAAAAGCTGAGAATCACGGAGAACGAATATTTCTTCGTTCAAATAATTTGATTTGTTGCGAAATCAGTCTTCCTAGTAAGACAGAGTGAAGGACAATGGCAGAAAAGTGAGCAGTATCTTCATGCTCATGCAAAGATCGGTACTACCCGAGTAGCACAGACGGGTTTTCATTTGGTATTTATAACTCCAATAAAACAATCAAGTTGTTGTCCATTTATTATAGTAACGCAATTTAGAACAACTTTGTAACCCAAATAGCCGCGTTTCCCCTCTCGATTTGCAACAAGTAGGTTATATTATAAATAAGTTTTAAAGCGGTAACATTTTGTTATTTCTCAGTTTCATGAATGTTGTTTCAACTAAATAATGTTACATGTAACTTAAAATTACATTTGTGCAACTTGAATTGAACTAGAAGATAAGTTTTACTAATGTTGCAAAAATGTTTATGCAAGGATACTTTTTTTTTACCTATACTTTGATATAATAATGAGAAAGTATGTTTCAGAAAACATTGTAAAAGTTTCTATTAAGTTATTAATCAATTTCATTTAAAATGTATAAAGCCTTTAATTATGTTATAAAGAAGATAAACTTCAAAGCCTTAAATATGATCAGTACGTCAAATATAGTCATTGAAAATGCGAGTTTAAGTCATTTATGAACGAAAAATCTTAATGCAACGCTGTTTTTGTCATAAATATTGATGTTCTACTTCTATAAAACTAACGCGCCACCCAAAAAATTAAAATTGGGCGAAAATTAAAAAAAAAAAAATATTCATGTTTGTATTTAGGCTTTGAATCTGCAAAAATATTAATGAATTACGTAAGGAAACGGGTCTTTTATTTATTTTCATTGACTTTCACAATGGAAAATGTGAAACTAATTGGAAAAATTAGTTTAAAAACAAAGCATATCAGATCAAATTTTAATAATGGGTCATTAGATTGTGAACAAGATGGCACTTGTTGCAGGAAACATCAGTAAAACATTGTCTTTTAATATTATAGCTTATATGTCATTACAACAAAGATTCAACAAAGTAAAAACTTCAGGCAATAAGATCCTCATTGTAACTAATTTACGTTGTTAATAAAACATGGATGAATTGATGTTTGTTATCATCATTTCTAATTCGTTATTGAAACTTAAATCTCGATGTTATAAAAACCTTATTTTTTCTGGCGGAAAATAAATCAAACAAACACTAGGATTAAAGGTTGATCTATGTTCATTAGAGTTGCCGCAGCTCACTTTTTGTTTATATTTTAAAAGAAATCACGCAAATGTAAAAAAAAAAAACACTTTTCTCATTTGAGATCAAATCCTAGATATATAAATGCAATGTCAAAACGTATGCCATAAAATGTTTGTTAAACCCATTTAACCTGCTCCACAGCTGGATATCAAAAAGTTTTGATTTTTATTCTCACACCAAAAATGGTGCGCATACCAGCCCATAGACAGCACACATCTCTACACACGTACACCAATGTGGACGCACAAGTATGCTGTGTATTGGCCGTTTAAGTGAACTTAAGCTAATGTCAAAAAACCGGACGAAAATTTCCTTAAATAAGCAAAAAAGTAGACTTGGCCTTCTCTCCTTCGAATTGTCAAATTCACTTAAACAATGAGCGACTGAAACCGCACTAGTAAAATTTGAACGAAAAGTTAATGAGCGTTGCTTAAGTACATTATGGTTTGCTCATAGGATTTATTTGTATTCACTGATTCACTTAAGCGTGCTTGCGTGAGTAAAATTGCATTATAGTTCAGCTCTTACCCAAACATCTAGTTTTAAAATACATTTTAACTCAATTCACACAAGGCCTTAAGGCCTTTTGCAAATTGCGTTATGTGTAAAAAAAAAACTTGACTTTTGGTATAATTCTGACACTACGGCCTAAAGTCACATTTTTCAATTGAATTTAATGAATGCGATCAATGACAGATATTAAAATGAATACGATCTCTTACAAAAACACAATGAAAAACGCTAATGAAATCTACGAATTGTTTTATGACTTGTAAATTTTTTTAATCTTGCGGCAACTCTGACATGTAAGATTTTCATTGTCGATTTATTGAACTTACTTATAAATAACAAAACATTAACCTTATTATAACAAAACAACTCTGAAACCCTTAACGTCAACGCAAAGCGTAGCGCCATCGTTATTGTAACATTGTACCAATTTGAATACAACTTAAAAGTTTTTTCCTATTTCAATAGTTTCAGAAACTCAACTATAACATCTCTTGAATTTTTTGAAATGTTGTAATTTTGTTTCAAAAACAAGCTGGATGTTTTTTTTTTTCAGAACAAGTACCTACTTTGGTTACATATTTGTTTTAATATTGTAGCAAACTTTGTTTCACGTTAACAAATTAGAAACCAAAATATAATAAAGTCTTCAAAAACAAAATATACAGTTACATATATTTCAGTTATATATCAGTTATATTTCAACTTAGTTTCAACTATGTTTATTCAAACATTTTGTTTGTTATATTCTTGTTTTCCAAATAGAAAACAACAACATTACATAATACATTTAACGTTTCATATTTGTTTTGATGTTGTTAATTGCAACAAAGTTATAATTATGTCCCAAATTAAATTTAATAACATAAAAAAAACCAAGAAAAATAGAAAAAAAATAGATGGGATTTATGAATACTCCGTTTAAAGGCCATTCACTATTTAAAGTATGGCTTTTTTCTTTGCATTTATACATACGTAATTATTTTGGACATTAATTAAAGAAAACACTCATTGAAACATTGTTATATATTGGTTATATAAACTAGATTATTACAATTCTGTTCAAATAAAGGTTCTAGGAGTAAAAACGTTACAAAAATATTTTTGTAACTTCTTTCCTTCTTCAAACTTGTAAATTATATTGACGTTACACTAATTTTCTTACAGATTGTTGCAAGTAAGTTATTTAAACGTTTAAGTTAGACGGTAACGAAACAGAAATTTTATAGATGTAATAACAACTTTTTATCAACTTTCAAATCTTTGACTTTTATATAACCTTTTAATAACAACACCAATTTTTGGAAAACAAGTTGAAACAGTTATGAAACCGATTAGTAACATTTCAATTAACAAAGTTATAACTTTTTTTCGATAAACAATTGAAAAACTGAAATATAACTCAAAATGTTGCAGATTACTTCAACAAAACACAAATATAACAAAATACTTGTTATAAATCGAAGTCTGTGCTACTCGGGTAAGTCCCATCTTCTTTTTATCGTAGCCAAGTAGGTTATGCTCTGTTGTTATACTAATAAGGGATGATAAAGAGGATTGTCGGATCTTTTCTTATCGTATCTCAACCATAGTTTCCTGGTATTAACACAGATTTGTAGGAGATTCCATCTATCGTTGGATTTTTGAAGGATAATATTACTGACGCGAGGTTTTTTTTTCAGTTCACATAGTATGATTCCTATATGATGGTCTATAAGAGAGTGGTCCAGTGCTGAGTCTTCCCTTGCAAGCTCATCCCCTTTTTCGTTACCTGGCACATCACTGTGGCCACAAGAAACAAGCTTCCACTTGATTTGGGTGGAAAAAAACATCAGTGTTAGATGATACGATCTTTGCACCATCTACTTCTTCAAACGATGTCAATTTAAATTTTTTGTCTAGCAATTTTTAAAAATTATGGTTAACTTAAATGAAAGTATATCGTGCAATATTTGTTCATAAGAGTTTGTGATGTCAATTGCTACAAGCACACTTGACGACTTAGGTATAGAAAATTGAATCAGACAATATTTTATATTTTGATGAATCACTGGCGCCGAGTGTGTCCGTCGTCGTCGAGCCGGTCCAATGATGAAGTCTCTCTTTATTCCACTCTGACCACAAAATTGTTGATTTTCGACTAGCGAATAAAGTGTTAATTTATTTTCTACCCATTTTAAATTAATATGCCTTGGTGGTGGGTACACGTTTTAATGACTGGACGTACATGACTCATTCGTTGACTTACGCATCCTATTAGCTACCCATCACAAAAATTCAAATACATACATATTTCAAACTATGTTAATTTGGTTTTGAAATCCCTTCTGCAACATTCGAAAAGAACCACAATGTGCCTATTCACAAATGTTTCAAAATCAAATATTAAAGATTGACAGGGGATTGATTATAAAGCATGGGGTCATTGACACTAAAGAGTGAGTCAATACAGAAATTTAAGAAAATTAAGGAAATTCGGCAGAAAACAATTAAATTCATTACGTCTACGACCGAATTCGGAAAGAACACATTAATCAAAATTACTGTCTTTACAGCCCCAGACGCGGATGGTTCCAAATATGGGATGACAATTTAAATTAAAGGCATTTTTTATTATTTAATTTTCTTTCCTCTTTAAATGTCATTTCCGATGCACATTTTGGAGAGAGATTACTCATTGGCATTATTTTAGTTAGGGTAATAAAGACGCATGTTGTCAGTAATGACTTAATTACACGCTGCACACTATTGTATAAATTTGATTTTTGAGGGGATAGGGTAGATATCGAATGTTGATTATTTTGAAAACTTCCTGTTAACCAGTTTTTGGTAAGCAGATTTGGGCGAATAATGATTTGTTCAGAGTGTCCGTGCTAAAGAGACAAAGCGGTCTTGACAATGTCCATTTAAAATAGTGTTAACAATTCGAAGAGTCCATCCCATTTTTAGATAACAAGCAAAATCAAGAAATAGTTCCAAGAAATAGACTGCATAGCAATTAGCATCGACATCGATGTTCTTAAACAAACCATCGCCAATCAGCTTACATCCTCATTAAACTAATTACCCTATATCCATACCTCGTCAAGAGACTGGCTGCATTTCACACTAGTTTATCTATGTCCGTCTCTCAAGCCAGCTAAAACTGTTGTATAGTGTATAGCCACTTTTCCACACCTTCTTTTTAAGACGTCCATAATTGTGTTGTTAAAAAGTTGAAGCAACGCCATTAAACGCATTGTACTTATCGTCACATTCGTTGTGATTGTGTCCATTCCACTAAAAAATGTTTGTTTCTAATTTTACGCTCGTAGAAGCTTGACATTTTCACTCCCGCCACAACGAAAACAAAGCAAATCTTACTGGCTTAGGTATTGTAAATATGCTCAAAACAAGCAAGTTTTCCAGAAAATGAAATTACTCCATTTAGAGCTCTTTTTCCTAACGGAGATGAAGAGGATATCTCCAGAAGAAGAAATTCAAAAAAAACGTATTCAGTCACCCTAATGCAAAAAAAGCTCAGAGAACACGATTGACAAAACACTCCCAGATTGTTAATTTAATTGCAATTCCACGAAAAAATCGAATACCGACAGCGAAAACTCCAAACCTCTTCTCCACAAGATAGATTGGTAGAGATAGAGAATTAGCATCGGTTTAATCCGCGAAAGCTGCACACACATATCATGTCGAAAATCCATTCCAATGCACTTAATCTTCTATGAGCAGTTAGTGTAGGAAACCCATACTGCGAGTAAACACCTCCATCTCCATCTCACTTGACAGCGGGCACACTTAACCCTGAAGCGGTGTCGGTGTGTCTCTGTATCTCTATAACCTGGGATGATGATTTATTCGACTAAGTTGCGTGGGCCGATGCTAGTTCCATATATTCATCCCATTCGAAAGGCAAAGTTTTCTCGTAGGAAGATTGAGATACACAGACTTTGCGAATTATTGTAAAAGCTATATAGGTACACCACAACTCCCCTGCCCTATGACGATGAAGTCAATGACGACCGACCGACGAGAGACTATCTGGCGACTTAAATGCATACAGCTTCAACTATCAGTTTTCTTTACGAACCGAGAAGAAGGACCGACTCGAATCCTTTAGTTTTGATTTGTTGGTGTCGGCTTTTGACCTCGTTTCGATCTTTGAATTTTGCACACAAAGTCCATTGGTTTCGATTTGTCGGAAAGCCATTTAGCCCCTAGTGAGTATATAGAGAGACAATACATGTACGTTTGTGAGTTTTCTTCTTTTTGACTGTTACGTATCTCTTTCATTCTTTTTTCGATTTATTTTAACTGAGGCTGATAGACAGCTGGTCGGATTTTCAATTCACAATCTGCACATGTGACCTAGTAAAATATTTTATTTATGACTGATGCTGATAAGGGCCGTGTGTTATCGGTGAAGTATTAAGTTCTTGAAGGAATTTTGAGTTTGTTTAGGTGTTTATAACGCTTTTGTGTGCGATAGGGATGGGTGAGTGTAAATAAGATTATTCATGTTTTATCGTAAGGGGCTTGAATAACTGAAATGAATATTTACCATCAATATCGTTTGGGAATATTCTATGGGCATTTGGCAAAAATAGATACCTATATAGTGAGTGGATTATAGAGTAGTGCAAGAATTACCAATTTTCTCACATGACA
Organism: Sphaerophoria taeniata; assembly: GCA_943590905.1. Taxonomy (NCBI): domain Eukaryota; kingdom Metazoa; phylum Arthropoda; class Insecta; order Diptera; family Syrphidae; genus Sphaerophoria; species Sphaerophoria taeniata. The sequence continues at coordinate 44,618,812 of OX016540.1, read as the reverse complement.
AATTATGCATTGGACCTCTGGCTCTGGTTTATAGCCAAATTTATCTACACTAATATATAAAGCTGAAGAGTTTGTTTGTTTGAACGCGGTAATCTCAGGAACTACTGGTTCGAATGGTATAATTCTTTTTGTGTTGGATGGTGCCTTAATCGACTTAGACATTAGGCTACTTAACATTAAGCTGTGACCAATAGCAGCGAAGAATCTGTGGAAAATATGGAAAAAACGGCAAAAAATATACATTTTTCTGCGTTTAACGCGCTTATCTCAAGAACTGCTTAATGAAATTGAACAATTTTTTAAATGTTGAATGGTCCATTTATCAAGGAAGGCTTGAAGCTATATAAAATTTAGCTGCGACCAATAGGAGCGAAGAATTTGTGTAAAATGTGGAAAAAACGGCAAACAATACAATTTAATACAATATAAAGCTGAAGAGTTTGTTCGTTTGAACGCGGTAATCTCAGGAACTACTATTTCGAATTGTAAAATTCTTTTTGTGTTGGATAGTCCATTAATCGATGAAGGCTTTAAAATAAAATAAATAAATAGAGTGGCGCGACAGCTCTTGAAGAGCCAACGCCTAAGTGGCTTACTCTAATCAACAATTCTCTGAGTACGTGTGAAGAATTGAGGGGACCTACAATTTAACGGCGATTCCGAACGGCAAAGTTGAGAAGCATTTTTTCATTACAGATTGATACTCTTGGAAGATTTGTCAGGTCTTCGCAAGAGGCAGTACCCGTGAAAGATGAAATAAAAACTTGGCCTGAGTAGGACTCGAACCAACGTCGTTCTACTTAGCAGCTAACGCACTTACCAACTAAGCTACGGGCAACTGCTTTAGGCTTTATTCTACTTAAAATTAAGCTGCGACCAATAGCAGCGAAGAATCTGTGGAAATGTGAGAACTGAGATTTTTTTCTGAGATCTCTGAGATGAAATTATTTTGGATTCGATTTCTCACTCAGCTATTTGACGTGGCTGACATATGTGCAGCAACAATTAGTAAGGTAACCATTAAATCTCAATGATAACTGAGAATTATGTTCCACCAAGGCACCAAATGATTTTGCCTCAGTCAAGGTGACATTGAGATCTCAGTGAGATGTTGTTAGGTGGAACTGGCCTAATAACTGCTCAAATTAGAATTTTGAGAGTTCAATTGATTTGTGAATGTGATTGATTGCACTATTTGTGCAGATTATTGTGTTTAAACAATATCATTTTATGTACTTCTTAACTAAAAAATATGCTCAGTTTAAAGAAAAAAAAAATTACTTAACGAAAAAAACGATGCAGAAGTAAGAGAGATATTAGAATTAGGGAGAGTTCACCCAAGGGAATGCTTTAAGTATGAACAACTGAAGGGAATCATAAAAAATGCTCAAATTTTTCAAGTTCAAGAGAATTACGACCTAGGGAGAGTTGACTGCAATGCAATTTTACAATAGGTTAGGTTAGGTTTGAGTGGCTGTCCAGATGTTGTTGACTCACTTAGACCTCAAGGGTCCGTTGTGATACCATAAAATACTCATGGGAGAGTAATGAGCTTAAACAAACCAATTCGTGCTTCTAATGAAGTTAGAGAGACATTTTGTGTCGATTGTTGCCAGTTCACTGGTGTTATCGAAGAAGTGATTACCTAGAAAGCTGTTCCTTCTAATGGAGAGTGCTGGACATGTACATAGAAGGTGTTGGACTGTCTCTTCTTCCTCCTCGTCCATGCAGCTTCTACAGAAGTCATTTGTGTAGACCCCTAGCCTCAGAGCATGTCTGCCTATGAGGCAGTGTCCTGTTATTACTCCAATTGTAGAGCTTATATTTTGTCTGCTCAGGGATATCAAGCCTTTTGACCGTTTTAAGTCTATGCTTGGCCATATTTGCTTTGTTGCTAGGCAGGTGGTACCCTGTAATTTTTACAATAACTTCCGAACAAAATTCCCACGCGCGCATGATGCACAAGTCGAGATGATACTCTGGCCGGTGGACGAGGGAGAGGCGGACGAAGTCGCGGGCAACTGCTAGTATAATATAAAAACATATATTTTGATGTTGTTTGGAACTGAGAACATTAATATTGGGTGTTTTTCCAAAACTGCAGACAATTTTTCCCAAGGATCTCATAAGAAGCTTTAAGGAGAGTAATTCAAATTTCTCCAGACGGAAGTAATATTCGTTTTGCGATCCGGATTCTTAGACCTTAGAGTTAGTTATATCATGAATTATCAGAAACCATAAACCAGAATAAGAAACCAGAAATAGAAACTGAAAAAAAAACTATTTATAAAAAAATAGGCTGATGTTTTGAAAATATGATGAATTTTCCTGACCGCTTTGTTTTAGACTATTGAAAAGGACCTCCTCTATAAATCATCTAATACCCCAAACCTGACTTATTTCAAAAACTCAAACCATAAATCAAAAATTGCTTTTTAACCAAACTCGCCTCATTATGGCTTTTAAGCTCACAGGCACACACTATATACATTGATATTGGCACGACAAAAGTAAACTTTTATCTGCAGTATGGAATAAATAATTAATGCGTTCTACAAATTTACCACAGTCTGAGCACGGTCATCGCACATAAATAACTCTAACGCATACTTCCTCTAGCGATAGAGCGATGTGTGTGCAGCGGGTGTCCTTCATCAAGATTGCGTGACATTTTTGAGAATACCTACCTACAGGCTTGTTCAACTCAACATGTGCACTGCACAGGCTGCATTTGCTCTGTGCTTATGTTAGCGTTATAACCAAATATGTAATTTATTTAACGTTTGACTGATCAAGTCCTAATACAAACAAAATATTTATAGCGTTCGGCTCTCTTTAACAATTGTAGGTAGGTCCAGGTTTCGATATAAGTTATAGTGTTTTTAAGCTATATGGACACGCATTTATACATACGAGTTAAAAAGATTTTGTTTTTTTCTACAATGGCTGAGTTGTTATTATTTAAGTTTAATAACGATTGTTTTTGTTTATTAATATAAGCCGCGTTTTATTATCCTCACTAACCCATATGGGTTACCCCATCATAATAAAACGATCTGGGTTAAAAAGGTAAAAGTTTGAGCTATTTTTTTTATCCGAGACGCAACCCCCAGTAAAATTTTATTTTGCTTTTCCACAAACAACTTGTTTTTATTAATTTATTGGATTGACTCTTATCTTTTGGCATTATAAAACTGTGGCTAAGATTGGAATACGCGTAATTTGTTATGAATATGGCTGAAATTAATAAATCTTTCTACACTAACTTCTTTTTTGTCTCACACTCGCCATCTATCCGCCATATTTAGAACATAGTTTTTGAGTTACAAAATAAACCCCGATAGCTATCGGGGTTTCAGATTGTTTTTGTTTTGTGTACAAAAAATAAACCCATATGGGTTAGTGAGGATAATAAAACGCGGCTATAGTAGCGGGAAAAGAGTATTTTTTAACTCTAATTTTTTTCTTAGAGAACAGATTTAGGATATGCACCCTTACAAATAACAACTATAATTTTGAGTTTTGTATAACGAAACCAAAGGAAACAATATAAGAAATGGAGGGAAATCTGCAAACGAAACCCTTATACAAAAATAAACCCATTAGCATTACGATGACTTTGTTTCTATATACAACCAGGACTAGTTTTCGTCACTCGTTTTATGCGAATTAACGAGGACGAAATCTGGTACCTTTTTCGATTTTTCTAACAGCTTTGAACTAGGCCAAACCCTTTTTGAAAACCAAACACCAAACGCCGAGAATCATGGAGAACGAAGCAAATAATTTTTCGTTCAAATAATTCCATAAACATAATACAAGCATAATGATTTGTTGTGAAATCAAACAGTTCCAGATTGTTTATGCTACAGGGGGAGACGCCGATTATTTTGTTTTTGAAATAAAATTCGCGCGAATTTTAAACTATAACTTTGTATTTAATTATTATTATATTTAATCACATTCACGCTAATGTTCTAAAGAGGAAATATTTGTATTTTTGTATGTTTTTAATGAATAACGAGAATCCTTAAAAAAAAAGTTTCACAATTAGAAAGCTACATTCAAATTGAGTAACGCGGACTATATTTTACTACTAGCTGACCCACCAAACGCTGCTTTGCAATATAAATGTTGTGTGACGTGAAATAACGCCCTACGAAATAAGGCCCCACACCCGACAGGCCTTATTTCAATTGAATTGTAGAAATAAGGCCACATTTTACATGGAAATAAGGCCGCACTTCGAGAAGATAAAAATAATGGCCTATTTTGGGTGATAAGTGCTGAATTTCATTCTGTAACTAATGACCCACTATGCTGGTTCATTTGTCCAGAAATCTAATTCAGGGTTTCCGACCTTCGCGATTAATTTTAACATTTTGTAAAACAATAAAATAAGTTTATTATATTTTCAAAGTTTTTTTGTGCATAAGGCTGAAACATACCGCATGCTTTAAGTCTATGTGACGTTAAGAAAACATTATCCAATGCAAGCGTTCTTCTGCACTCTGGGATGTCAAAGTTCTGCGAGGGTACGGCATTCTACAAGTACACTATACTTGTAGCCAATTTCGTCCTATTGCAACTATCTATCACCTAAAATAACCAAGCTGTTACATTAAAAGCTAGCTGCATCAGAAAGATGGATGGACACAAGCGGAAAAAATTTTGCCCAAAAGAGAATCAAATTTTTTCCGCTCGCTTCGCTCACAATTAAATCAAATCGATCTTGAATTTTTCGTATCGGCCTCATCCTCAGTCGAAATTCAAAAATTTCAAAAATTAATAATTGAAATTCGTGCAAAAATCTTTCTTTGCATTACAGGATGTGTCGTGGTTGCTTTTCCATTTTGTCGACGGCTAATAAAGAAACGTGGTCCTAATTATTTGTAAAAAAATTTTTAGAGTGTAGAATACATACAGGAATTTACGGTTATTATTTATATTTTTAGCATGATGAACATTCGTTGTTTCCTTTTGTTTTTTTTATTTGGACTTTTGTCCCATTAAAAGTAAACCTAATTGGGACTATTGACCCACCATAGTGTATTAATAATCCCTAAATCGAAGTCGGCACTTATGACCCTCCATAGTAGATCAGAAGTTCCGAAAACAATTTTCGGGAATTCTTATCTCGGGACGAGTTTCCCTGCGCCAACTTTCTAATCAAAACAGAAAAACAGAAATAAGGCCCCACGGGCATTATTTCTAAGTTGCAATGGAAATAAGACCGCAACTCTTGTAGGGGTCTTATTTCCATAAGAAATGGAAATAAAGCCCTATGGGGCCTTATTTTGCTGGGCGTTATTTCACGTCACCATAAATGTTAATATTCGGAAATACTTATCCGATTAGAAACACTTTTTCACTTATAAAAGAAATATACAATATTCAGGAGTAACATATTTTATTGAATTGGTACGACCAATGAACATAATGCATCATCAATTTTATGTATGTAGTTTGAAAACCAACGTGTAGCGTGTATAACTACAATGGGACGCATCGGCTGGAAATTTTGCAAATAATAATTAATAGATATTGGAAGTGGGCGAATATCTACAAATTGACGAATCTTCGCCACATATCACATTGCCATCAAACTTATTTGTGAGATTTACGAGAGCATAGACGAATTGGTATAATAAGTTTAACCAAACATTGCACAGAACTACAATTATCATCAGTGGCTAAGTACGGGTGCTATACACAGAACGAAAAAAGTCATCCTATTGACTATTTTGGTAGTCAATATGACTATTTGGTAGTCAATTTTCAGCCGATAACCGCTATAGTCAATAGAACAATTTTCGGTTGTCAATTTTGGGATCCGAAATTTTCTTACAATTTGGTAGTCAATATGAAAACTTTAGTAGTCAATATGATAACTTTGGTTGAAAGAAATTGAAACTACGGTTGTCGTATTGACTAATGCGGTATTCAATACGACAACTGCGGTAGTCAATATGACAACTGCAGTAGTCAATACGACAACTGCGGTAGTCAATATGGCAACTGCGGTAGTCAATACGACAACTGCGGTAGTCAATATGACAACTGCGGTAGTCAATACGACAACTGCGGTAGTCAATATGACAACTACGATAGTCAATATGACAACTGCAGTAGTCAATATGACAACTGCGGTAGTCAATACGACAACTGGGGCAGTCAATATGACAACTGCGGTAGTCAATATTACAACTGCGGTAGTAAATATGACAACTACGATAGTCAATATGACAACTGCAGTAGTCAATATGACAACTGCGGTATTCAATACGACAACTGGGGCAGTCAATATGACAACTGCGGTAGTCAATACGACAACTGCGGTAGTCAATATGACAACTGCGGCAGTCAATATGACAACTGCGGTAGTCAATATGATAACTGCGGCAGTCAATATGACAACTGCGGTAGTCAATATGACAACCGCAGCAGTCAATATGAAAACTGCGGTAGTGAATATGACAACTACGGTTGTCAATATGACAACTACGGTTGTCAATATGACAACTTCCAATCTGTAAGATCTTCAAAATTAAAATTTCATTAAAAACAAAATTTGTTTCTTAGTTACATATAAATACATTTATTTTAATCGCTTATAGGTATTTTTAATTAATGTATTAATACATATATCTTAAATATAAATGTGCTTACTATATTTTTACATATTTTATTTTATAACTATTCATTTTTTAAACATAAAGAAACATTGCAACAAAAGAAATAATTCATCAAAAATTTAAATGAAAACAAATTCTTTTATTTTATTGAATAGCTACGATTAAATTAATTTTCTTATATGTAGCTCTTATTATTAAGAATGTAGTAAGCATAATTATGTATTTAGTAATGCAAAGATGTTATAAAACATTGCAATACGAGAAATAATACACCAAAAATAAAAACAACAAATTAAGTTGCTTATGTTTATAATTAAATTAAATTATGTACTTAACGTATGCAGCATTGTTGACAGTTTTGGATTCATCCTTTTGGTTTTATTTGTGTTTGTTTTCATAGAAAAAAAAGTTCTATGAAATCCCAGAAATTCTCTCACGCTGGTATTAGAGGTTGAATGGTTTTACCTCTGGATTTCAGGAATGTTATGTGGTCCTCTAATACTTGCGTCGTCTCTCCTTCAAAGATGAATGCCATCAGTGAATCTTTGATGGTGAACTTGCTTCTTGACTTGGCCCCGGTGTTAGATTTTCTTGAAACTGCTGCTGGCGGAAATAAGTAGAAGTGAATACTTTTAAGTATCTCCAGCACAAAATCATCTGAAAGGAATGAAAATAAAAAAAGGATAACATTAGTAAAGCATTGTTTCACATTTATGTATTTATTATTTTCATACAGATAATAAGGAAATTTATTTTACACCTCAATTACTATAATTGATTATGTAGACATAGTTAAGATATAGGTTAAAATTTAATTTTGTTTGTATGTTAACCATCATAAAAAATAACATATTTATAACTGTGCATACCTTCTCCAAATTTGTATCTCCCAAGTCTTTCAATGTTTCTGTTACCTTTTTGTCCTTAATGTTTTCCATCAGGAAGTTTTTTAATGTTTTCCAATGGTCTTGCCATAAGGAAAGTATTGATGTGCTGGTTGGCTGCAGCGTTTGAAAGTCTTAATCGATCTGATAATGAAACAAAATGCATTTAAACATGGTTATCAATCAATATATGCTCACTTAAGAACTGTTACATTACATTACTGTTTTAAAATGCATTAATGACGCTAATTGAAAGTTAATTTTGATAACTCAAGAAAAACGAAGACTTTTGGCAAGTAATTAAAAGCTAAATAGTCCACAGGATGATCGCGGTAGTCAATATGACAACCGAGGTATTCAATTTGATGCAAATAAATTTCACTAAATGTTTTTTTTCTGGCTAAGCAAATTGATTTTATTCTATAGAATTGATACCCACGAATATTATTTTTAATAATTTAATAAATTTATCTTATACTTTCAATTAATTTTGTACGTATATATTTCAAAATGCGCTAATGATATTGTTAAACAATATAAGTTGGCTTGATATTTCGAATAAAATGACTTTGAAAATATTAAGTGAACAGAGGACGCCATTACTTTGTATCGCAGATTATTTTTCTTATTTATAAATTGGTTTACCTTGTAATTTTTTTTATTGAAGTCCTTGGGTGTATAAAAATGCACTAATGACACTAGTTATAACTAATATTTTTCTTAAAATTGAGAATCTACGAAATTTGAAAATATTAAATTTTAGAAGAGACATTTTTTTTTGCGACTCGAAGCCAGAGCTTAAGAAAGAATTATAATTTTTGGAAAACACTGGAAACTAAATAGAAAATTCTTAAGTTGTCATATTGACTACCGACTTGTTACATTGACTATCGCAATAGTCAATAGGATGATTGCTGTAGTCAATAGGATGACATTCAGTATTCAATATAACAACCGCGGTTGCCAATATGATGCACGTGGTTTTCACAATTTTTTTGTTGGCTTTTCAAATCAGCATTTGATTGTAATTATATGATTTGATTTATCTTACACTCCATTCAATAGATTTAAAATGCACCAATTGAATAATATAAGTTGACTTGATATTTTGAATTTAATGACTTTGAAAAATATTAAGTTAAAAGAGGACACCATAACCTTATATCTCAGAATATTTTTCTCATTAATATAATGTTTTACCTTGTAATTTTTTTTCAATTGAAGTTCTTAGGTGTTTTTAAAATGCACAAACGAAACTCGTTAAAACTTATAATTTCGAGGAATTTTTAATTAAGAATTTAAAAAAATACTTAATTTTAGTAGAGAAATTGTTCCGCGACCAGATGACAGAGCTCGAGAAAGAATAATGATTTTGGGAAAAAACTAAAAACTTAATGAAAATTCTAAAGTTGTCATATTGACTACTGAGTTGTCACATTGACTACCGAGTTGTCACATTGACTACCGAGTTGTCACATTGACTACCGAGTTGTCACATTGACTATCGCAATAGTCAATATGACAACTTTAGTTTCAACGTAACTGTAATGTTGATTTAGCGTTTTTGTCTGATATAAGAGGGTTTGAATTTTGCACACTGAAAAAAATGAATTTTAAATATACATTTATTCTGGAAAAAATAGTTATGTGTTTAATAAATATAACGTTTTTTATATACATACCTTGTAATCATTTTCTAAATATTATGCTGATATAAGTACATGCACTCAAAACACTTTAAATTCGAGGTTGAATATAGAAAAACTTTCGACCGTATAGAAAAATAATTGAAAAACTTACTTACTTCAATTACGAGTACACTGAACGCAATCTAAATATTTTCAGATTTTTATTTGTTTATGTCATGTCTGGCAAAGAAAAGCTTGTGGGGTTTGGTGTTTGTTATCAGGGAAAACAGACAAATTAACAATATACTTTACTATTTTAAATTATTTTACTATTTTTAGCATAGGTATGCATTTGGAATCGTTAGAAATATATATCTTATTTCTCGAATATTTAATTCAAGTTCTTAGGCTTTGTCTATGTACATTGTATTAAAAATGAAAAAGTGGAAAAGTAAACGATGGAAAACTTGCAAAAATGATACCGGAAGCTCAGAAACTACAATAAAAACACGCATTAGAAACTGATTTCGTTATGTAACATCTATACGATTACAGCGCCATACAAATGTTTAAAAATTATTTAAAGCTGTTACTTCTAACTCTTTAAAGTAAAAGTTATTAAATTTTATGAACGTATTTCAAACAGTAAGCTGATTCTTATTTATAAAACCTGTAAAATTAAAGCGCCGTCAATATATTTGAAAAGTATTTGCAAACGGATCACAGTACATGAAAACCATGAGAATTTGAATACGTTTGCTACGCTTTCACTAACGTTATTTGTCAAAAGCTGACGTTTATTGATAAGACAACTATTAAATATTTACTTTCGTTTTCTAATTAATTGTTATTAACTGAACATAGGAAGTTATTATAGTAGGTAAATTTTTTTGAAAAAAAAAATCAAAAAACTGAAAAAAAAAGTTGGTCACGAATATTTTACGAACACAAAATTTGTTTACCTTTTAAAAACTATGGTTTTCAACATTCTGTCAAACTTTTAAAAAGATTTAGTTGAAAGTTAAAAAAAAAAATTAAAAAATATGTATAAAAAATATTAGTAAAATTTGGTAAAAATTGATTATCAACTCAATTATCTTTCCAAAAATTTAAGATATTGGCTTGCAACTATTCATTCATGTGTTCGAAATTTAGTTTAATTTTTATAAAAATGCAACCATCAGTTTTTTCATAAAAATTAAAATTTACAAAAAATAGTATGTAAAATTAATAACATTTATATTCGATTCTCGATATCTCGTGAATATTTTAAAGGTATTGACTTAATGATTTTATTTTGTGCTAAATTTTAAAGTAAAATATTACTCTACGAAAACTCAAATCTGTATTTGTTTACATAAGAAATAAAAATTTTCAAGAAATGCTCCTAAAATTTGTAAAAATTGGTTTTTGACTAAAGATCTCGTTGACAAAAACAGATTTTGAAATCAAACTATTTCATCACATTCAAAATATTGTTGCAAGTTTTCAGAAAATTTTTTCAAAAAATTTAACTAAAAACTTTTTTTACAAAACACGAAAACCTGCAAAAAAAAAATAATAAGGAATGGTTTTCGAATCAAGTGTTAGGAGAACAAATAGGTATTGACTTCAAACTAATTATCTTAAAGAAAATATTGTTCTGAATATTTTATTAAAGTTTTAAGCAAGATAAATTGACAGAAGGGAATCGGGAAGTTATCAGTGTGGGTCGTAACCCAGAATCTTTTTTGGATTGCAGTTATACAACCACGGTAGTCAATATGACAACTGCGGTAGTCAATAGGACAATTGCGGTAGTCAATTTAACAATTTGTTACTGAAACCGTAATCTAATTTGAATACCGGATAGTCAATATAACCATTCTCGATAGTCAATTTTTGTAGTCAATATGACAACCACAGTAGTCAATATGACAACTGCGGTAGTCAACAGGACAACTACGGTAGTCAATAGGACAATTTTTGTTGAAAACCGAAATTTAATTTGATTACTGGGTAGTCAATATAACAATTCTCGATAGTAAATTTTGGTAGTCAATATGACAACCACGGTAGTCAATACGACAACTGCGGTAGTCAATAGGACAATTGCGGTAGTCAATATGACAATTTTTTTACTAAAACCGTAATCTAATTTGACTACCGAATAGTCAATATAACAATTCTCGATAGTCAATTTTGGTAGTCAATATGACAACCACGGTAGTCAATATGACAAATGAGGTAGTCAATAGGACAACTGCGGTAGTAAATATGACAATTTTTGTTCAAAACCGAAATTTAAATTGACTACTAGGTAGTCAATATAACAATCCTCGATAGTCAATTTTGGTAGTCAATATGACAACCAAATTGTCATATTGACTACCGGAGTTGTTCTATTGACTACTTTTGTTGTCATATTGACTACCCAAAATTGACAATCGAAAATTGTTCTATTGACTATCCAGTAGTCAATTTTTTAAAATCACGTTGTTATATGGACTATTTTGGTAGTCAATGCAACAATTTGGCCAAATTTCAAGTTGACTATCGACGATTGTTAATATGACAACTTTTTTTTTCTGTGTATTAGCGGCCAAAAACATCAACTTCACTATTCAGAATGAAATACACGTACAAGATTATAAGTCCATCGATATTGTTGTGGATCAAGACGGGGTAACGAATAGCGGAGTAACGGGTAGCGGAAGTGAAGGGCAGTGGGTTATCGATGTGGGGGAGGGGATAATAGCCGTGTTCTATAGGGAATATTATACTCAGCTTAGTAAAATTGTATCTACATGGTAAACAACAACAACAGAAAACTAAGTGAAAATAATTTAATTTAAGTTAGTAATTTACACAGGATAAAGTTTCGGCAATTCGACATTTGAGTTTTTCGTTTTTTTTTTTTTTTTGTATAGCTAGTTTTTCTTGAACAGTCAAGTCAACTCAGCTGACTGATATGCCTGTAGAAGCTCAATTGTTTTCTCGGTTTTCCAGGTTTAGCAATTTTCAAGCATTTTGAAAAATAACATGATTTGTCCTTCTTGACTGTCTTATCTGCGAGCTTAAAAACAAAGAACAAAAAAAAAATTGGAGTTTGACTTAAACAACATATTCAGTGAGAATTAAGTAAATTGATTATACATCAAATTAAATAAGAATCAAAATTTTTGTTAATAAAAAGTTGACGTTTTCATGGAATTACTTGAGGAACGAAAATTCATATTTGTTTAAAACATTATTACTCTATTTTTAAATATACTGAAAGAGGACACCTCAAAACGCTATAGGTACATTTTACCTCTCTCAGTCAAAACCATGTTCCAGAAGTAGTCTGTAAAAAGAAAACATAGGTATTCATAAAAAGACTCACGAAATAAATTTTAATCAAAATTTCATTGATTTGTCAATTAAACCGACTTGTGTCATATCCAATGATTAATATGGCGTTTGTGTGTCTTCCTTTTCTTTTCATGCAATTTTTACGTTAAATCATAAAAATACCCATGTCGCGCTCAAGTAGGCCACCAAAAATGTTTATAAGTTTCATTTTTTTTTTTCGCTGCCCACTTCAAACCCATAAGATGCTCAAACAGGAAATAAAATTAAGTACTTCACGCTCGATTGTTCTATCAAGAGTCAGTCCATCAGTCCTCCTCCAATCCAGTTCTTAATTGCTCCCGAATAAACGCCTTCTTTCCTTCCAGTTAAAAGCAAGAATGCTATCAAAAGAGCGAAAAAAATAAAAATAAAATAAAATCATCATCATGCTTCTGACATTTAAGCCAAAAAGACCTTAATCACCCAAAAGAGAATAATTTTGTTCGTATGTTTGCTTCAAGATATAAAGGTCTCTACAAATGATTTCAAGTGCCTTTGCGTGCATACAGTAGCTGAAAGTGTAAACGGTATACAAAAATAATTTAACCTCCCCCAACCACACCCCCTTTTTGGGATGCCAAATAAAGTGGGTGCTTGTGCTGTTTCTGTGTTCTGGTTACGGTAGCAAAGTGCGTTAACAATAAAGCAAAAAAAGAACACAAGGAACACCAATTAATCACAACCAGATGGCGGGCTATCTTGTTTGCCCATCTACGTCGCCGAAAAGCCGTAAAACGTCTTAATACGTCGGGTAAATAACAAATATTATGTGTGTACCTACTTATGATGGTAGTACGAGTTGAGTACTTATATCTACAACTTTGTTGGGGAGTGTACCTTTTCTTGCTCTTCATACAGTGGGGTCGCGGGGAAAGGTCCACTGAAACCTTGGCGTATTTCAGGCAAAAAGTCAACCAGACATAAAATAGGTCGGCGAGAGGGAGAACGAGACGTCAATGTCCGTTCGAGGGGACTACAGCACAGACTCGGTGATGCGATGTAATCTGCAACAAAAAATTTGGTATAAAATTTCTGTCTTGATATCTTTTTCGATTTATTTGCTTTCGCAACAACAACGGTATTTAACTCGATAAGGTGTATTTATGTTCTTTTACCTGGACACTTGCTGGTCTTGGGATTCCGAGCCTGGATGTGGACCATAGGGTGGCTTGATTCTTGTTAGTTCTGATAGAAGTTCCTGTATTGATTTTTTTTCGTTCGTACTTATTGAATATTTATAAAAAAATTGGTTACCCTAATGCTGGCTTGGTCCATGGCATTACGTGTGCGTTAGCACTTTTACTCTTGAGCTATTATGTTCTTAAATGTTTGCTTTTGCCATTGATGTGCAGATACTCCCCCGTTGTTGTTTCTTATTTTTCAGCAACGCAATTACTGAAATAAGTCCTGAACTGTTGTTGTGGACCGTGCAAAGGCACCTTGAGTGCACTTTGGTGTGCTTTGATTGAGAGTTTGTTGTGAAAGTGTCTTTTCGGATGGTTGCTAGTAAGATTTTGGTAATTGTCTACCTGGAACAAGATGAACATTTTAGGTTAATTGAATGCTTTTGGCCCGGTATTAATTTAATTAGCTGTAGTTTTTGAATCGGGGACACCAGACAGTGGCGAAAGTAAGACTCTCAAGACTCAAGCTCTCAAGTGAAAATTAGAATTAACCGAACGTTTTGTTATTTATTGAGAATTAACGTTCAAAAGTCGTTGGAAAAACATTAATTTTCAGCAGGAGTAATTATTTATGGAGATGTGTGAAGGATGGCTCACTCAATCAAGCTCAAAAATATTTATTGGAGATATATCCCAAAACAGTTTTTGCTCTTTGTCAAAAGAAACTGAATTGGACATTTCGGAAATCAAAGAAATAAAAGTTCACTAGCTGACCCGACATTCGCCGTTTTATTACTTTTCTTAGCGTAGCCATAACTGTTCATAAAAAAGAGTAATAAGAATCAAAGTCGTCTGCTCAAAATTTTATATCATTGGATTTTTTTAAGTCTTCAAAAAAAAATTATGTCGTCTGTAAAAACCAATAATTTTGTTCACTTGGCGGCGATAGTTTCTATTGTAAATGTTCCAGAGCCATGGATCGCTTTCTCCCGCAGCGACATGTCGAGTTCCGAATACGCAAGAGTCGGTAAACTGAATGAACACTGAACCAAAAAGGTACGTAAATACAAACAAAAAGTTTATTGGAACAATTAATTTAGTGATGGAATTTGTCCAATAAACAGGTTTATTGTGACAATAAATGGCCGTTTATATTTTTTTTTTCTGCAGAAACCATGGTTGGAAACATTACTAACCCTTAATAATTTTCGTTTATAGCCACAATAAACAGAGTTAATTGATTTTAATAAATCCGTTTGTTAATACAAGCAACCGTTTATTATTTTCGTTTGTTATTTTAATTAATCCGTTTGTAGCACCAATAAACAGAATTTATTGGTTCTAAAACAAAAAAACAAAATAATAATCAGAGAATTCTGTATCTATTTACTTCTCTGGTTCTTATTCTTATTCATTGATGTTTGTTTTGGTTTCTTCTGCAAGTGTCATTGTGTGTATTTCCTCGATATACAAAGTCCCTTTCTCTCCCATAATGCGCCGCCGCGCGCCTTAACTTTTGCTTGATTACTTAAATTCCTTGAACTGCTAGCACCTTGAGTTGTTATTTAAGCAAGCAAATCCATTCGTATTTATACAAGCACAGTAACGAAAAAAAGTCTGTGAACTCTTAGAATCACAAGAAAATGATGGTTGGGATATAATGCTTTAAGATTCCTTCTTAATCATTTTGTTCATTACCACAGTAAACGATTTATTATTTTAATTACCAACGTTTATTGTTTCAGTGAATAAAGTTAATGAACTTCTTGTAAATTTTAGATTTGGTTGTGGTATTGGATAAAGGTTGGGATAAAATCTTTTAGAAACCATCTTAAAAATCTTGTTTATTATCGCAATAAACGATTAATTATTTTTAATAACTGAAATGTTTGCGGCAATTAATAAAGTTACTTATTTTAAAAAACGGTGATTAAGTGCTTTATTTTTCATTTAACAAATGGTCATTAATAGTATTACCAAACGATTATCAAACGCTGACATATGTTTTAATAAACCGTTTATTGTGACAAGAAAAGCTTTGTTGTGACAATAAATAACAAGTCAATAAACGCCGTTTCTTATATTAACGAACGTTTGTTTTTTTCAGTGAAATCGTGAAAGATCTCGTTCCGGAATGGCTTATATCGAGTGCAAAAATAGATAGTTCCTGCGGGTAAGCCTCTCACTTTCATGGATTTCCAGGTGCCATTGAGTTTTCATTGAGAACATAGAAACCTTTTTATAAAAACCTTAGAAAATTCTGGAAGAGCACGAAGAATTTCAAGACCTCAACTCAATTTTTTGCACAGAAATCTGGATACAATTCTTCAGAAATGACTATTCGAACGGACAAAAATTGTAGTAGGTACTCAAGAAAAACTAGAATTTTATGAATTTTGTTCAACGAAATTTTGCAAGTATCTCGGCAACCAGAGTTCGGAATTGAGTTTGACTTTCAGTGGTAGGCTCAGGATAATAGGTATTGAGCTTTTTCGATTACTTCATGATTTTCGAAAAAACGGGCCCCTTGCCAAAATGTTGGACAGAAAAAAAAAATCTTGGGATGATACATCAAATGAAAGGGCTGTTCGAACTCTATTCAACAAAATAGGTGACAAGTTTCTTGAAGGCCTGATAGCCGAGGTATTCGCAAACATGTTTATTATTTGCTAACATTTTTCCGCAATAGTCTCAAGAATTACTCTTTCTACTTCATCAACTTCTCCAAGGGCAAGTCTAAACGCAAAGTGTTGCTGATGTTGCGCAAGGACTCGTTTTGATTCGAGCCTGAGCGCAGGAGCTCTGGCTCTCTAAGCCGCAACTTTACTTGGATGCAACTATTCTCACCATATTAGCCGCATCACCAGGTGGTTGATTCTACTCAGATAGTAGCTGTTTCTTTCTTCAGGTATGTTATTCAAAATTTAATAACATACCTACTTCTTATCTGTTTCACGTGACGCATGTAATCAATAGCATTTTCCGGCATTACAAGCGTTACTCTTAATCGATTACACTTTGTGTCAAACCAACTACTTCCCAAAACATTTAACCAACCTCAAACTCGACATTTGCACGCACTTATCATGTGCGAGTCTGAAAAGTGTCACACGAAAATAGGCTGATGTAAGACCCCTTGCAGAATTTCAAAGCCTTTAACAGATTTTAAATAACATATCAAGCTCAAACTTGTTGCCAATTAGAAACTAAAACGCATTTATATGCGACATGTTCAAAAGAAGCCTTTCATTAAATTAAATTGATAATTATTCCATCAAAATGAAAATGACAAATAAAAACGTAAAAACTGATAAGAGAAATCTATTTTAATTAAAAATCAATAAACAAAACTGCATCGCACAAAAATGCCACACACAAATGCTGTCACTTTGGTCCCAGTGTCAACTTTTCGTTGCTGGATGGACATCGCAACGCATCTTTGCTAAGTGCATTTAGGGCTTATCTTTTCAATTAGAATATTTTTCTAATAAAAATAGAAATTCATGTGTTCGTAAATGTCAAATATTAACAATAAATTACAATTGATTATTAAAAAAAAAAAAAAAATAACAATTTCACAATAAAATAATCAAGTTGCGCATAATAGATAAACCCCTCGCGCATAGTACATCTTCCACCCGCTCACCTGAAACAGACCTTGAGATGGCTTATTGATGTAACGGATTGGCTGACAAGATCGATCGCCAGCCGGGTGTTTGCCAGACGAGGGCACATAGGGCACAGACAGATAGTCTCTGAGAATCACGTTTGCATCTTAAAATTGCGCATTTCAATCGAACATCGTCGTAGCTCTCTAACTTGTGCAGCCAAGACCCAACCCCTTCTTATCGCTTTTGGAGATAGTGTGTTGTATGGAGTGTTGCAGCAACAATTCACTATTGACTTGCTATGATAGAACACTCATCCAATCAACGATTAATTGAAATTTGATTTATTTTATAATTAATTAGCTTACGTAATGAGCTTCCGTCTTTGGCCGCTTGGGGTGGAGGTGTATAGGCTGCGAACTCTGTTAACCTACTTTGTCTTTTCGACGACAATGATCTACATCTACATTTCTATATAAAACAAAAAAAGGACACGTGTTCAAATAAGATAGTGTTGTAGTGCTTATAGGTACCTTGCTTATAAAAAAAATGGCGGCAATTACATAGTGTAGAGAAAATGACAATACGAAATGTGTTCGTTTCGCTTGATTTGTATTGTGAGCGATATTTCTCCGCGAAAAAGGGCAGTAATGCGAAACAAAGGTTTTAATATTTTACATTGTGCTTGTTGTTTCTGAATGCCCCAAGCCAGCAGCAAGTCCGTTAGGAGAACGGGGGATAGATTTGAAGTGGTGATTTTGAAATTCGAAAATTGTAGCCTGTCAGCTTGGAATATTGAATTTGTCTTTTGTTTGCCTGGAGGCAAACAGTTGTGTGGTGTAGCGACGACGACGACACAAAAGCCTTGGACAACAAAGACTGCAAAATTGTGCTGCATCACTGTTGTAGTCGTGCCGCCGCCGCCGCGCCGCCTGTTTGTCAGTGTTTCAGTGACGTAACGTTACAGACCTTTTACATTCACCTACTATTTTAATCGAAGGCCAGTCGGTCAGTAGGGTGTTTGGGTTGGGTATTAGAAGACGGAAGACATAATTGTTTCGTTTGTAGGCTGATTAGAATTACAGAAAGGGGTGTCAGACGGGCGGTGATCGGTTGAAAAATGATTGCAAATTAAGACGCTTTTATGTCTTGGATTACATACCGTGAACATTATGAGAAAATCAGCGTTGTTTTGTTCGGCATTCGATTTGTTTAAATGTGTATTTTACAAGGAATTATAATAAGCTCAAAGGAAACTATATTTGTTTTGCTATTTCAACAAAGAAAATAATTTGTACATTAAGTAAAAAAATTGAAGGTTCAACAATATTGGTCAAACCCTGACTAATGTCTAAAACTTAAGGTTCAATCTGTTAGTAGACTGGAAAATATTTTGTCTGGCTGCTGTACCGCCAAACATTTGGCTGTAAAAAAAATACCCACAACACAATTGCCTGAATCACAAAAAGCCGAAAAAAACAATAAATATTTCCATATATACATATAATTAAGATAATTTGAGTTGTACCAGTCTTGAACTGAGCCCACCCCTTTTTTCAACAGAAAACATAACATTTGTGAGACTCGAAACGATGAGAATCATGGAGAACGAAGCATTTACGTTTGTCGTTCAATGTTTTCTACTAATTTGATTTTGGTAAAAATGATAGTTTTGAAGCCTAAATAGTGAGCTAATGCATAAACAATATCCAATAGATATGTTCAATATGACAAAATATGGTCTATCTTTCTGAATATAACTTGATGATTTTAGTCAAACATTTGATTTGAAAATTAGAACAAAAGTTTATTTCTTCATTATTTTTCCGAACGACTGAATGATTCTTTTGGAAGTTTTGTCAATTCTCCATCAGGAACTCCTGTTGTCTCCCACTCCCACTTATGTTCAATCAGGATTTCGGAAGACGAGAATGAAAACATCTATGTTAAAATATTGGCAAAAAGAAAGTCTGAATTTTACTCGATAACTAACCTAGCCGTCAAAATCTTCACGTCTTTAATAAAAGAGATTCAAATTGCCTTAAAGTTCTCAATCATTTGCAAACCTTCAAGGTTATAAATCCAAAGTTCTTTTGAACAACAATCACTGATAAATTAAGCTCTTTATTTGTAAGCTTTTATAACTGGCACATAACATAAATTCAATTTAATTCCCATTCAAAGTAGAACCCAAAATCCAGGCAATAATATTGATGCTGCAACAGCAGCAGCTAGCATCGTGCTACACAACATCGAACACGCACATCACAACACGTCTTCTCTTCATCTGGCTTTTAAATATAGGAGAAGGTCATTCACCATCAATTAATTTGCAGACAGGCTCCTGCATACATCTCGTTCGCTCTTGGATCAAAATTGTTAATGGCAGCAATTAAGCAATTTAAGTTCGAAACATCGTTCTCGCACCAAATCACCGTCATAAATTTTGCCATTATAATCCTTATATGGTCTAAATCTGGTAGCAATGGCGTATATCGAAGCCATTCGATTTTCGAAAAGTGGAAACTCACGTCGCCTGATTGTTGTTTAAAGTTGCTATATACAGGGTGATTCACGAGCGTTGTGCCAAAAATCTAGAGCGTGTAGGTTGAGTTGAGACAAGAAAAAAATCGTATGGGAGGTGGGGGTCTATTCCCCCCCGTTTAGGCGGGAGGGGCAATTTTCTGAAAAATTGACTTCTTTTCTAAAAAAAAATATTAAAAATCAACGGCTTTCTTAAATCAAATTGTTTTAGTAAATAGTTTCAAAAATATAAATTTTCAAACTCAAAATTTTCAAAAAAAGAAACAAAAAAATCATTTTTGAACTAATTTTTTTCAAAATTTTATGTAATTAAGTACTAATTTTGTTTCGAAAATTCAATGCCGTTTTTAATTTTTAGTCGAAAACAGAAAACCGGATGCAAAAATGTCTTTTCGTTTTTTAGAAATTAAAAAAAAAAACCAAAACCACTTTTTTCTAAACAAATCTTTGTTAATTTATTTTTACCTATCTGGAATTTTTGTTAAATTTATTTATGAAACATTAACATTTCTTTTACTATTTGTTTTGTAATTGGAGTTTTATGAGGACTCAATAAAGTAGAAAAGTATTGGATTTTCAGTGGATTTACCATTTTATTCATTGATAACGTCTGCCATTGACCTTTCACTTCTAGAAAAAAGTGGTTTTGGTTTTTTTTTAATTTCTAAAAACGAAAAAACATTTTTGCATCCGGTTATCTATTTTCGACTAAAAATTAACAACGGCTTGAATTTATGAAACAAAATTAGTACTTAATTACATAAAATTTTGAAAAAAAATAGTTCAAAAATAAATTTTTTTGTTTTTTTTTTTTTTTGAAAATTTTGAGTTTGAAAATTTATATTTTTTAAACTATTTATTAAAACAATTGAATTTGAAAACAAAATAAAAGAAAAAGTTTTTGTCTTTTCAGAAAGGTATAGCACGATGTTATAAACGAAGCCGCTGATTTTTAATATTTTTTTTTAGAAAATAAGTCAATTTTTCAGAAAATTGCCCCTCCCGCCTAAACGGGGGGGGAATAGACCCCCCCCTCCCATACGATTTTTTTCTTGTCTCAACTCAACCTACACGCTCTAGCTTTTTGGCACAACGCTCGTGAATCACCCTGTATATTAGTTTTGAGGGAGGACAACATCAAATTTAATACTGGCCCATATGACGTCACTTTCTTCTTAAAACAAGGAACAATAAGAAAAATGTCATAGAAGTAATAAATTTGACATAAAGACATCGACCCCAAGAATAGAAGAAAAAACTTCTCAATCTTAAAAAACTTACTTTGAAAGTCATAAGCCGTTTGCACGCTCAATGGCAGTATCTTGGCTATATAGCGGTAGCTGGAAGAATTGATGATAAATTGTGCAGTCGGCAGCAATTTCACGACTTGTTAGCACGTAATTTTGTGCCATCCCCATCCATATCCATTCCATACAGTATGAAAGACCAACAGGACCATCCTCCTTTTGCAAAGTTCTTATACATTTGCAGTCAACTGGGGGTATAGAATTAGCCTAGCACCAATAGCACCAAAGGTTAGCCATAAAGCTAACACGACATGGATCTTCCTGGCATTGTACCATACCAAACACGACCCAACTCAATTGTCGACTGTTGAGTCTCAACGACTCCACTGTCGACTGAGCGTTAAATCCGGACGGGACGTGAGAAATGGAATATTTATATTATTTATTCTGAAAGGGTCAGTAGCCGTTTTGCTGGTTTTGTTGTTGTGTTTTTTTTTTAGTTTTTCCATAAAAACGGGTATCATTTCATTTCACTCACCCGGAGGGGGTATTAAATTTAATTTGAATTATCGCGTGATCACGAATGCTTTTTAATTCAAAATAAAGAGCAGCATACACAAAAAGAAAAACTAATGAAAAATCCGACTCATATGGTCCAAGACTTCACGTCACAACAAAACATTGGCCCAGGTTATAGAGGAAGGAGCAGAAAAGGACTCTGACAGCCCTATTAAACAGTGATTTCGGTTGGCATGGGAGGTTGGTTTTGTTGTGATGTGTAGCTGGGTCGGTCGATCGGGTGTTGTGTTCTAAGCAGAAAGTTCAACTTTTTGTGCATGCGGACATGACATCTGATTGAGGTGATTATTCGAGAACACCGAATGGGCGTTGAATAAAGTTAACAGCCAGCAGCTGCAATTTGAATGTGAATGGAAAATGTTTTCATCTTTTTTAAGCCAAGAGAGTTCATGTGAGCTATTTTCGAAGAGGGAAATCATTTTTGTTAAGAATCGCAAACAGTTTTTCGTAATTGATTTTCCAAGAGGAATAGAGTGCGAATATAGTAATTTTGCCCTCGAAACGAAAATTAATTCAGCACGGCCTCCGTTAAAATATCTCACACTTTTACTCATCAACTGCCTGTAACACAAAACTCTCTTTTTCAGATCATATGATTCTCCAATTAATGAGAATTAATTAAATTTAGTCAACCCCTTTGTCAAAACAAAACATAAAATTTAAGAGACTTGAAACGATGAGAATCATGGAGAACGAAGCATTTTAAGTTTTCTGAGTATGTGATTTGGGCATAAATGCTGATTTTGAAGCCGAAATTGTGAGTTAATGCACAAACAATGTTTTATATAGATAAATGTCTTATACATATTCTGTTCCCTGGACTTCGTTGTCTCAGCTTACAACACTACTATGAACCGTTTCTTAAGCGAAGACTCAATACGCTCCCAAATTGTTGGGTCGCGGTATTGCTATTGTAAATGCTGATCTAACCTAACGTAACTCTTACTCTCCTTTTTCAAATTATATCTGTTGGCCCCTCACCATGCGAGTAAACAAGTTGTCGCCTCTCCGTTTAATCTCATGAATATTAATTAAAGCCCATTTAACACCCGTTGCATTAAACAAACATCATTTTTTCATTTTTTTCCTCATAAATTACCCCTTATTCTTTCGAGAAAATATGCATCTGAAATTTTAATCTTATCTCCACTCAACATGCAGAAACTATTCATATACTCCCAGAGTCCAATTTATTCCATAAATACACCACCCCCGCCAACAAGTTCTTCGTAATACATATTTGTATCTTCTTGAATGTCTTCTAGCTATGAAGAGTGGAGGAGCACCTTAATCCCCCCTCCACCACCCACTGAAGGAAAACACAAAAAATTGTTTAACTCAAATTGAATTTATTAATACCATTTGCAACGCATTGCGATAACCATCTCCACTTACAAACTGTAAAAGTAACAAATGATCATTTAAGTTGCCGCTCGCACTCAGCAACATGACGCCACCAGCAACACAACGTCCTCATCACCACCTCCGCTGGAGCCGCAACAATGCGCCGCTTATCATATTTAAAGTTAAAAGGTCCAAATAGACCATCAGCAAAATATCATACAAGTTCTTCGCTCTCCTAGTCCAGGGATCCGAAGACGACGATGGACGACTCGGCAAGGTTCATAGTCTCATATAGGCTATCGGTTTAGTGCGTCTGGCGTGCGAAGCTGAGGACATGAAAGCCGCAGCTTGGCGTAAGATTAATTGACCATTTCAATGACCGCATTAATCGAAGCAACACATCTGCTGCCGATGTTGGTTTTTTTTTTTTTTAGCTTTTTCGATATTTCGTAGTTTTCTTGTAACACTCTTCTTTGCAGTTGGTTTTGTGCTGCATTGCACTCATATGAAAATGATGATGATGCTGAACGAGGACCGCAATTCACCGCCTCCCTCATGTGGTAACATTTGACTTGATATCGCTTCGACGACGACATGATGACTCTGGCCTCAAGACTCTGACCGCATAGATGACCACTTGGAAAAGATATAAGAGAGTTGCACTGAAGCACTCAATTATCGCCAGAGTAGAGCGTTAAGAGGATTTCACCAATTAATTGCCGAAGCTCCCAGTTCAAAAAGATTGTGCAAAATCATAGCTCTGCTCTTGCACTATTGCCATATCATAAGTTTCATGGGGCCATTCGTCCCGATTGTGTTGCTATATTTGTATGAGGAACATCATAAATCCACTTAGTTCGTGATTTAACAGCTCTCACGTTCGTTTTTATGTCCTGTCCAACTCTGTTGCATCGTATAGATTGTTGCTACTTGCGTTCATCTGGTCTGAAATGGGTAAAGTATTTTTGGTCAATGCACTCATTTTAAGTAAAACGAAAAAAAAGAGCTAATGATTGTTTTCTTAAATTAATAGGAGCAAGACCAAAAATAGAAATTTTATACAGAGAGCGATTGCGAGAAGTGTGTTGCATAAGGTACTCGTTAATTCGAATAAGGTTGAAAATTCTATATAACTGTGTTTTTATGATAATTTCAGATAGATAAGTATTAGCTTGATAATTCTCTTTCTCGCAGGTCTGTTATTGTATCTGCAGTGATCAGGAAGTGTTTCAAATGATTGTTAGGCTAAACACAAGAAATTGAAATTGATTTTGTTAAGCAAACAGACACTGTTATACTTTTATCTATACCCTGTCTTGAAGACCAACATCTAATCAGCCACTTGCAAGTTACCTTTGTTTGGATCGACAATCTGAAATTTTTAGTTTTATGAAAATTCACCATAAAAAATAGTGTTCAAATACAATATCCATTAGCATAAGCAATAATGTAAAATTCGTCTACCAGCAAAAACTACAAAACAAAGTTTTGCGCAAAAAAAAGTTGTTGGCAAAAATTATTGACATGACAATCATGACGCCACCTTGTCGCCAGTTGGTGGACCATTGACTTGGTGGTTCATTCTCGAAGCGGTGCATAATCATATTGTTGATGAGGTCCGCCGCCAACATCATCAACGACTTAATCTCTCTAAAGGTGGGCATGCAATGAGAGCCAGGAGTTCTTGATTGCTTTTCCTTTCGAGTGAGTCCAAGAAGCCAGACCAATTGAGATACAAAGGCATCAGAGCTCATCAAAGCATCACATCTGGTTATCACGTATCGCATAATCCTGAGTCAAACACATGCTTGATGACGAAGTTGATGAAGATGGCAGGACTGCTGATAGGATATGAGGAAATCAAATGACAAACAACGATGATAAAGTTGATGCCTGGAGGGTTTATTTGCATATAATGGCGATTGGACGGACACGGGCGTTCTCTAGAGGTGAGAGCATAATTGCAAGAAATAAAGAATGAGGGACGTTAGGAGGAGTCAATCATGTCTTGTAAACAAAGCGGTGAAAATGTTCGTAAGAACTTCGTCATTTGTTTTGTTGTAGCACAAATGTTCCTATTTATTTGATTGCTGCATGGAGTGGAAGACTCGATACTTATACCCAAACTGTTTAATGCAACTTGTAACCTTGTTTGAGTGTTTCGAGTAACAAAAACCAATCAATTTTTCATAAGCCTTAACCGTTTGCTCTTCGTCTTATGGCGTCAAACTAAAGATTGCAAGTTCCATCCCTTTCTGCCGTTTAAGAAGAGGATTTACTTTATTCGCCAATCGCATATGGCGATGATATTTCAACTAAATGATAGACAAGATTGTGGTTCCGCTTCCAATTCCAGTTAACAAAGGGTCATGAAACTGGAAGCAAAGTCTTCGCTTCTCCAGATAGGAAACTGAGTAAACGAAGACCAGAATAAAAAGTGAAAAAAAATTGCAATATATTTTACCGTTCCTTTTCCAGTAGGTGGAACAGCAAGATATAACCTTTTATGTTGGGGGTCTAAGACGCAGCCAGAGACTGAGGTTTCCTTTAAATTTAGCCCTCCTGTCGCAAGTAAACCCTTTTCAAAGTTGTTTTACAGCTGCTTTGGTCTCTTGAACTCATGTTAGGGTGGGCCTTACCCAATATAAATGCTCATTAATATTTACAAAGCTTTTAAACTTGTCATGTGCTTCGTTTTCATATGTTTCTTTTTTTGTATTTGAGGTTTTTGAGATAATTTTTATTTGCTTACAGACCTGAATGAATTTTGCTTAGGGGCCGGTTATAGCTATCAGAAAAACGGATCAGTCGCGACGCCTTAGAAAATTGCTGATCTTGGTATTGAAACAATTTTTATCCACCACCTTGATGTGTTATATGTGTATTTTTTGTACTAGGTGAATTATAGTTGTTGGTTTAGTTCCATAACAGTTGACGCCATCTAAATTTCAGGTGAATGCAAATTGCATCTTGAAAAATCCTTTTTCGTTGTTTGTGGCACTTGCAAAAAGAAAAGAAAAACAGAAGGCATTATAAGGCTGGAAAATGTCACATAAAGTTGGTTTATTGGAAAAGCAACGCTCGCTCTTTAAAAATATGTGGAGGTGTCAGTGAACGGTTTGCGTGTAGTTTTGGAATACACACAATTGTTACTATTTTTTTTTGTTTTATTTTCTCTCATCGCCTGCCGAAGCGGGCGTGACCGTGATCGACGGACTGTCGATGCCTTTTCTTAATTTTTTTTAATAAATACATACGTACATTTTTAGTAAATACGTAAACTGTTCAAATGTTCTTTCAAGCAAAATAATTTTTTGCTTGAAAGAACATTTGAATATTTTTCAATGCTTAATGAGCTGAAAATGTATTTTTAGGTATCAAATTTTAATATTTTTAATAATTATTAACAAGTAATAAAAATTACCAGCTGATCTAAAAAATTAACTAGCCTAGCTGCAGACACTGTTGGCTTGATATTAAATTTATTTTGGTGTGCAGCGACGACGGTTGGAAGAAAATCTACAAATGTTCATAAATTTATCGCCAGCTATTTGGTCAAACTTGATTTTTGATATTGTGAGCCTAATATTTGGCAACATAATTTGCAGATATTTGTAGACTTTCTGCAAACTGTGTGCATACACATTTAACTTTCAGCTCATTTTTACACATTGTCAGACATTTGCTGATATCACAATAAACGCCAGATCTTGAAATCGGTGCAGGGAATCTGGTCCCGAAGTCAGAAGTCCCAAAAATGGTTTTTGGGACTAATGACCCGCTATGGGGGGTCATAAGTGCCGAATTTTATTTTGGGACTACTGACCCACTATGGTGGGTCATTAGTCCAGAAATCAAATTCGGGGTTTCTGACCTTCGCGGCTAATTTTAAATATTTTGTAAGCAATTCATTGAGTGGACAGTTTTTGCATATTTTCAAAGTTTTTTCGTGCATTACGGTTGAAATGCACCTCATGATCTAAGTCTATGTGACGTAAGGGAAACTTTTTACAATGCAAACGTTCTTCTGAAATTTGATGGAATGATAAAGTTCGGTGAGAGTAGGGTGTTCTACAAGCACACTGTAGTTGAACCCAGTTTCATATTATTGCATTTTCTTGTCACTTTCAACTGAGCTGTTTCAATTACATTAACAGCTCCATCAGAAAGACATTTTTTTTATTATGAATCCTGCTCATGTCCATAAAGTCTTTATTTCATCTTTCACGAGTACCGCCTCTTGCGAAGAACTGAGAATACTTACAAGAGTATCAATCTGTCATGAGAAGATGTAAATCGTAGGTCCCCTCAATTCTTCACACGCACTCAGAGAATTGTTGATGAGTGTAAGCCACTAAGGCCTTGGCTAATTAATTAAGCATTTGAAGCTTGAATCAAAAAACGTAGCAGGTAAAATTCCTATAGCGAGCGAAGCGAGCGTTAAAAAATTTTGCGCAAAAGAGAATCAATTTGAGGTGTGAATTTCGCGCGAATTTTTTTATTTTCACATCCCAAATTGATTCTTTTTTGGGCAAAATTTTTTCCGCTCGTTTCAGTCCCAATCAAACCAAATCGATCTTGACTATTTTGGATCGTCATCATCCTCAAACGAAGTTAAAAGAGGTGCTTAAAATGAATCATTGAAATGCAGCATCTGCTCTCCAGACACTAGCATGCATTACAATATGTGTGGTGGTTGCTTTTCCAAAATGAAGGAAACGGCAACAGCTTTGAAAAATTAATTGCTCTGTCCATTTTGTAGACAAATAGTAAATAAAAATTGTTCTACTCATTTATAAGACTTTTAAGGTACACGAATTAAAGTTTTATGTTTTATTTTCTTAAATGAACATTGTTTTTCCACATAATATTGACGAGTACAAATAAATTAAGTGATTCTCGTAAAACATTATTTTTATCATTTGGGACTTTTGACCCAAAGAAGACAAAATAAATTTGGGACCACTGACCCACCATAGTGGGTTAATAGTCCCAAAATCGAATTTGGTACTAATAGGCGTTTTTCTTTTTTACATCTGAACAGAGCTTGAACTGTCAAACGAAAAATTGTGTTTCTTTTTTAGTTCAGAGTGTTCAGAGCATCAAAGTTGTGTTACTTTTTTCGTTCAGAGCACTGATTCTGAGTGTTCAGAGTTCGAAACCGCGGCGCTCAGAAAAAAGAGACCGAGCATAATGAACAAAATGCTGAGCGCAAGCGTGTTTTTCTCAAAACAATTGAAATGGCGGAGGAAACACGTCGCTCAGGCAAAGATGGAAAGTTTTATTTTGAATAATTAATTAAATATTTTATTTATTAATAAAAAAAAAAAATGTTAATTTCAGCTTTCAAAAATACGAAGTGTCGATGTCTGAACTAAAAATGCTCCATTGCATTTCAAAATGAAATCCGAGCGTTCAGAAAATGTTCAGAGCTTCATTTGTTCAGAGCGAGTTCAGCAAGCTCTGAACACTCAGAGTTCGGAGCTCTGAACTAAAAAATAAAAACGCCTAATGACCCACCATAGGGGGTCATAAGTTCCGAAAACCATTTTCGGGACTTCTGACTTCGGGACCAATGTCCCTGCGCCCTTGAAACCGTGATAAACACGGAGAAACATCTTTAAGAAATTCAATTGAATTGTGGAAATGAAATGATAGCAATTTTTGAGAAGATGTATATTATGGCTAGCCATGAAGTAGCCTACACGATCGGCCCATTTTTTAAGCACATTATCGATTGTGTGCAGCTGTATTTCACCAATGGCTTCACAAATATTGTCCTTTAAAGCGTCAATTGTCTCTGGCTTGTCGGCGTAACACTTATCTCTTACGGCACCCCACAAATAATAGTCCAACGGTGTCAAATCGCAGCTCCGAGGTGGCCAAACGACATCGGCTCTGCGGCTGATAATGCGATCTTCAAAAACAGGGCGCAAAACATCGAGGGTAGTTTCAGCTGTGTGGCACGTAGCGTCGCCGTCCTGTTAAACCAAATGTTGTTAATATCCTCCTCTTCAATTTTTGTGAACAAATATTCGTTCAACATGGCCCGATAACGATCGCCATTGACTGTAATGGCCACTCCTTGCTCATTTTCGAAGAAAAATTGAAAGCACACATTAGATTGCGGTCCCTTTATTTTGTACCGATTTTTTTTAAAACAATAAATTGAGATTTATAAGGAGTGAGTTTATTAAAATAAAAACAATTGGAAATGTCAAATCTCAGTGATGTCAAACAGATGTTGTTTGCATGGTGTGTCCGCAGAAATGTTATTAAGAATTAATTTGGGGTGGTTTTTTAATTTACAAATCCGCCAACACGACAGAAGTTAATTAAAATGATGTTTAATGTGAATCACCTTAAAATGAAGAATCAATACTATAGCCTTATCTACACTATGGTATTTTTTAATAGCCAAACAAAACAAAATCATTTTTGAACATAAGAACAAAACGAATTTTCAGAAAAAATATTGCCTACATGTTTTTTATTCGGCCTATATCTAGTTACTAGCAGTTGCCCGCGACTTCGTCCGCCTCTCCCTCGTCCACCGGCCAGAGTATCATCTCGACTTGTGCATCATGCGCGCGTGGGAATTTTGTTCGGAAGTTATTGTAAAATTGCATTGCAGTCAACTCTCCCTAGGTCGTAATTCTCTTGAACTTGAAAAATTTGAGCACTTTTTATGATTCCCTTCAGTTGTTCATACTTAAAGCATTCCCTTGGGTGAACTCTCCCTAATTGTAATATCTCTCTTACTTCTGCATCGTTTTTTTCGTTAAGTAAATTTTTTTTCTTTAAACTGAGCATATTTTTTAGTTAAGAAGTACATAAAATGATATGGTTTAAACACAATAATCTGCACAAATAGTGCAATCAATCACATTCACAAATCAATTGATCTCTCAAAATTCTAATTTGAGCAGTTATTAGGCCAGTTCCACCTAACAACATCTCACTGAGATTTCAATGTCACCTTGACTGAGGCAAAATCATTTGGTGGAACATAATTCTCAGTTATCATTGAGATTTAATGGTTACCTTACTAATTGTTGCTGCACATATGTCAGCCACGTCAAATAGCTGAGTGAGAAATCGAATCCAAAATAATTTCATCTCAGAGATCTCAGAAAAAAATCTCAGTTCTCACATTTCCACAGATTCTTCGCTGCTATTGGTCGCAGCTTAATTTTAAGTAGAATAAAGCCTTCCTCGATTAATGGACTATCCAACACAAAAAGAATTTTACAATTCGAAATAGTAGTTCCTGAGATTACCGCGTTCAAACGAACTTTATATTGTATTGTATTGTATTGTATTGTTTGCCGTTTTTTCCACATTTTACACAAATTCTTCGCTCCTATTGGTCGCAGCTAAATTTTATATAGCTTCAAGCCTTCCTTGATAAATGGACCATTCAACATTTAAAAAATTGTGCAATTTCATAAAGCAGTTCTTGAGATAAG
This sequence comes from Sphaerophoria taeniata, assembly GCA_943590905.1. NCBI lineage: Eukaryota > Metazoa > Arthropoda > Insecta > Diptera > Syrphidae > Sphaerophoria > Sphaerophoria taeniata. The sequence goes on along the minus strand of OX016540.1, from coordinate 44,588,378 downwards.
CGCGTTAAAACGCAGAAAAATGTATATTTTTGCCGTTTTTCCCATATTTTCCACAGATTCTTCGCTGCTATTGGTCACAGCTTAATGTTAAATAGCCTCAAGTCTTCCTCAATTAATGCACCATCCAACACAAAAAGAATTATACCATTCGAACCATTACTTCCTGAGATAAGTGCGTTAAAACGCAGAAAAATGTATATTTTTTGCCTTTTTTTCCCCATTTTAAACAGATTCTTCGCTGCTATTGGTCACAGCTTAATGTTAAGAAGCCTAAAGTTTAAGTCGATTAAGGCACCATCCAACACAAAAAGAATTATACCATTCGAACCAGTAGTTCCTGAGATTACCGCGTTCAAACAAACAAGTTCTTCAGCTTTATATATTAGTGTAGATAAGTTTTAAAGAAATTGGCAAAACAAAAATAAGAATTTGTCTGAACAATATTCGGGTATTAATGTGCTAACTACCTTTTTTCAAAATTTTGTTAACGAAAGCTGATACGCTTGCCTCCAAGTTTAGTAATTAAGTTTTTTGCAAAGAGAACTTATGGAAGGTAATTGGATTTCTTTTGCATCTATCTTAAAACTAAAAACAAACAATAGCACACATTTGCTTAAATACCGAAAATTTAAACTTTCTCAAAAATGACTGTAAGCTATTATTCAAAACCCTCAAGAACCGATGATTCCTTTTTTACCAAATTAAAATTAATTTAATAAAATAGTGGACGATCACTGAAAAAGTGATCACTGATCAGTCGTAATTCATTAAAGGCAAGACCGACGCAAGGGTGCTCAACACAGCTAGGCATGTTTTGTATCACGTTTCAACTGTTTTTGAGGAATTATCTTGCCGAGTGTGATGGCGAATATCAATTGTTCTGTCATAGTTCCTGCTCCAATAGTATTCATTTCTTTTTCTGATATTACTGAAAGTATTTTAATTACTACACAAATAAAACCAATAACAATATACATTCGTTCCTGGAAAATTTTACCTTAGTCTTATTATCAATTGTATTAAAGAAGTGTGCAGTCAATTTGGCCCAGCCTCTTACCACTCTTTTTAAAAAATATCTTTCTCAAAGAATTTTTCCATCTATGTGGAAAGATTCTTTTATAATACCTATTCACAAGAAAGGCTGTAAATCAGATATTTCTAACTACAGGCCAATTGCCAAATTATCCTGCATTCCAAAATTATTCGAGAGTATTATCTTAAACACCATGTACTTTCATTGCAAATCTTTATTTTCGCCCAAACAACATGGGTTCCTTAAAGGGAAATCAACGACCACAAATTTAACTGAATTTGTTTCTTATGCATTAAACTCAATAGAAAGTAAAAAAGAAGTTGATGTTATTGCTACGGACTTTAGCAAGGCGTTCGATAAAATATCCCACAATATTATATCTTTCAAGTTAAAGGCTCTTGGATTCCCTCCTGGTTTCATTGAGTGGATGGAATCATACCTATCCGACCGTAAATATCGCGTTTTATTTAGATCTTCAATATCAGACCCATTTACTGCGAAATCGGGGGTCCCTCAAGGTAGTCATCTAGGCCCTATTATTTTATTGATTATTTTTATTATTACGTAGAATCTGTGATTGAAAATTCCCAAGTTTCAATGTACGCAGATGACATGAAAATCTTTAGAATGATTTCTTCACCCGATGATGCTTTACCCCTGCAGGCCGATTTAAACAATTTCTATGTTTGGTGTCAAAAAAACAATTTAGAACTTAATGTTTCCAAATGCCAAACAATCACATATTCCCGTAAACGTTTCCGTCAGCAAACACGGGACTATTATATCAACGAATGTATTGTTCACAGAGTAACAGCTATCCGAGATTTAGGTGTTATTTGTGATAGTGAGCTTAACATTAGGTCTCACTATGACAATATCGTATCCAGAGCTAATTCTGCTTTAGGTTTCGTCAAACGTTGGTCTAAGGAATTTTCGGATCCTTATGTTACGAAATCTCTTTATACCACGTTTGTCAGACCTCTACTGGAATACGCCACCCAAGTATGGTCCCCTTATCACCAAGTCCATATAAAGAGAATTGAAGCAATACAACGCAGATTCCTCCGTTTCGCCTTAAGAGGACTTTCATGGGTTGACAATTTCAACTTACCGCCGTATCAAGAACGGTTGCGGCTTATAAACTTACAATCTCTAGAAAAACGTCGTGAAGTTGCCGATATTATTTTCGTACACCAAATTCTATCCGGTGCTACAGAATCTTCCACCCTCCTTGACGCAATGAGTATTAACGTTTGTTTTTTTAAATTTTTGACTTTAAAATCTTAAAAATTTTGCCTTTTTTTTTACTTTTTGTAAAATTTTAAATTATTATTTTTTTTCCATTTTGTACCTGCTTGCATTAAGCAGTCCATAACTCTTATCTTCCTGATATTCGTATCGCCATCACTTTTTTTATTTTATTTATTACAAATAATTTCTAATTAAGTGCCGATACGACTAGCAACCGTAATTGCAATCGTACTCGGTGAAAATGGACCCCAGCGCGTGCGGTATCCGGGGGAGAAAGAGGCGTGAGAATAATAAAAAAATACAAAAAAAAAAAATCAGGCAGGTGCATAATCATTTTATGTATTCAACTTTACAATGAAAAGGAAGCTATGCTTCTGTAACGTCGATCATTTCATCAACACGCTACATTACCTAGAATTTCGACAACAACTATAATTTGACGACCTTTGAGTGGAGCAAAAAGCAATAAGCCCTAATTTTTAGTACCGTCAGTATGCTAATTTTTAATTTCTCTAAGGGAATAAGGTGTTAACAGTGCTTAAATAAATTGACATCCAGCGTGAATAAAAGTTGCCGTAAATAAATTCATTTGCCATATAATTGTATGCTGCACTAATGATTATTACATTTGTATGTTAATTTTATTTATTTTTGTTAATAAAATGGGAACGGCTCTGTTAAAATTAACAATGCCTTATATGCATATATTTTTATAATTACAGACAAGGCATTTTTGGTTGATATCCTTCAAAATACAAAGAACTAAATCTCTTTTCACAGGAAGTGAAAACCATTTGACTAATAGCGTTTCATGAAAATTGTTGAAAATAAATGTAGGAAAGCCTTTTGTGTTTCTTTGTGAACAATTAAATTATAGGTTTTGAGACAACGTAGACATATCGTTGTTTTAAAAAATCAGCACCCATTTACTTTTACTAGAAAGCAAAAACAAAATTGTTTAAGCAGTTAGCTTAATGGTCCTATCAATTATTTTGTCGAAAATTTCATTTGCATATAGGTTTGATATCTCCCCATTCTAAAAGTTTTAGGTCTCAAACTTATGAAGATCTCTGTTTGCCTTTTTTATTCAACTTAATCAAAAATCGCTAAATTGCATACCGAACAATTTTATACCATTTTTGTTTTGGAAACAAATCAAAGTCACTTAAATTTGGCTTTTTTTCCAAAACGTCGCTTCCCAGGTCATTATTTACTGTCACCAAACATTCTCATTTGGTACATTAAGTCGTCATTACCAGATTCTCTCAAAATACAAAAAAAAAAAAAACATCCTGACCTAGATACCAAAAATTGCTTCAGAAAATTAAATTTCCACAAAACCACCATAGATGCCATTTCGATTTTTCCTGGTCTCCGCCAACATATATCTCTTGAGGCAATTAATTCATTCGCTGTTAACATAATTACCAAAAATAAAATTGTAACACTCACTTGAAATCTACTTGAGTAGAATTTATATCCTTGAGTTTGTGATTTATCTGGCCGCAACTCACCAACAAAACAGCCAAGTGAACAGTGAGTGAAAATTGTTTCCTCCTTTTTTAATTCGACCATATGCAAGAACACGCATTATAAATTATAATCTCAGCATGGTCTTCAGTAGGTTTTTTATGGAACTGAGTTGTTCTGGAAAAAGCGTTTCAAAGAGCATTTTCATGAAAAATGAAAAAATGAAAAAAAATTCATCAAGCGCTACCGGCAACGTAGCATGTACTTAAGTGCGTGAATTTATATGAGAAAATTCTATGTAACTGGGAAATTCCTTCCTGAAGCGGTTTGTGTGTTTTTTTCAAGTGGCCTGGTCATTGCCATTTATGTGGTTTGTTGAATGCGTGGGATGAGTAACAGCTGGTTTGAATTAACATTTTTATTTTCTTTCAAGAAGGAAAATTTGTTTTGGGTTCTCCGTTGAAAATAAAGTGAATTGTTCATGAAACCAACCACTTTTATTGTCTTAATTGCATATTGCAATGCAAGTTTGCGTTACTTGAACATTAGTTTATTTTGACATCAGGTTAAGTTACAGACCCATGCAGTCGATTCCTGTTGAGTTTCAAGTTGATATGAATAAAACCCAGATGGGTCGCTTCTGGATACCAACAATTTTTCAAAGGGTTTTTAGTTCACGATTTCCCCAGCGAGCATATAGCTTTTTGACGGCCGAAATATAAGTTTGTGAAATTATAGACAAAATTTGTATTAAGAAACACCGTGTTTAACTAGATAACATGAAAAATGTACAACACTTACGTGGGATTTAAGACCAAAACTGAATTTGGGCCTTAAGTCCCACTTAAGTGAGCCAATAGCCCCATTTTTTTTTCTGGAAAATGGGACATAGGTCTCAGGGACATAAGTCAAAGAGACATGAAGCTCAACTTTCGGAGATTTATGATTCAGGAACACCCATAGGCTTTTGCCTCGCAACTTCAAACATTATAACTCACTTGAGTGGGACTTAAAGGCCAAATTCAAATTGGGAATTATGTCCCTCGTAAGTTAATCATAAAGCCCAAATAAAAAAGTATGGAGTCAATTCCCTGGGACTTATATACTTGGGACCTTTGTCCCTGGGACTCAGTTCCTGCTTTATAATGCGAAGAGACATACCTAAGTCTCGTGGGACATAAGACCCAAATTGAATTTGGGCTTTAAGTCACATCAATCACCCAACAAAAATGTCAAAACATATACATATCCCATTTTCCAGAAAAAAAAATTGCGTTATGACCCGCTTGGCAAAGTTAAATTTTGCTCTTATGTACCCCGTGAGTGAGCGTTATATCCCTGGGACCTAGGTCACTGCGCTTTCAAACTTTTTGACCCTGCGCCTTAATGCGCAGTGACCTAATGACCCACTTACGAGGACATAAGACCCACATAAAGCTTGGGATTTATATTAAAAAGTGAGTCATAAGTTACGTCCCTTGGACATATTATGTCCCTGCAATTTTAAGCATTATGTACGGGGAAACTTGTATCTTTTCCGACCAGAAATCCTAGACAATTCAATGATTTTAACAGTACCTATCTAACAGAACCTGACGTAATTTTAACATGACAAGAATAAGTTTAACTTACATCCAAGAAAAAAAAATCAAAACCTTTTTGAGAGCCCGGTAGAGTGTATCGATTACATAAGTTGTTTTGGTCTTCAATTTAGTAAATAGGACAATCAGCCTCCCTTTCAATACCTATTCTTTGTATAGTTAACCTAATATTTAAAACAAACATTTACGAAAAATAACATGTTACATAAAGTTGTATGTCAATCTTCTAATTCTTCTGGGCCAAAGTTCTTCCCATGAAATGATGCACAGCTGAGTGATTACAGAGGCCTTGTCTTACAACAAAAGAACAGAAACATTTTCTTTCATCTTCGTTTTGATATCTTCAAAAAACTAGGTCTCTGTTTGCTCCAATTCCATTACTCTGGAAATAAACTCATCAAAAGCGAATTTCTGTGTTTATAGCTTTTTTCTGAGAGGAAAAACTTCAATTTTCACCCACAAGCGCCTCATCCAGGGCCACCGCATCTACATACCAGATGTATGGAATTGTTTTGTAAATTTCACACATGACTGATGATCGTGATTCAAACGAAAAATGACTTCAAGAAGACTCAAGTGGCTGGCGGCGCGCATTGGTATCGGTCAAGTGGTGAAAAGATTGACACATGAATTTAGGCAATCGCGCATATCAAAGCCAACCCATCAAAAGTCATTCCCTTATGGTATGTGTTCATTTTTCGAAATTATGTAATTTGTGCTCTTACATAATTATAATAGTCAGCATTTCAACTGACACCATGATGAATTTGATAGCAGAATGAAAAATTTAGATGTTCTATTCCCTGTATGAAGTTAAAACAAGACAGTTAAAATTGTGGTATTTAAGGGAATTGACCAGAAACATTGTTTTTGGTTATCTTGAAATATCAATAGGTATTTATCGAAAAGGAAGTAAACTTTTATTTAAAATTGAAGGTCGTTCAGATATTTTCTGTGTATGTTCACAAAATTGCTGACAAGAAAGTCTCAAATTCAGTTCAAGTGGAAACTGAAACCGTTTATTGATAAGAGAGTGACTCATCCTGACCCACTTGACAAAATTGTGTTAGTTCAAGTGTACAAAATTTACATCGCCAAACATTTTTTTCCATTTGTTTGTCCCCAAAAAAAACTAAAAGAGTCATAATTTTATTGTTTCAATAAACAAAATAAACCACAGTCAAATGATGAGTCAGAAGCAGTTGAACGCGTAAAGACACATTTTCTTTCTAGCCTGTCGTATTTTTGTTTATTTTTTCATCGGAAAACCTTGGACATGAAGTCAACACGAGGATAGTCAATGGCGCAGTGGCGATGATGATTCGACAGCTCAGCTTAAACTTTTGTCTTTCTCTTATAGTTTTATATGGTGTCAATTCAAACTGAAATTACACCAATCATGAATTATATTTCATTTCAAAAAAAAAAAAGTAAACATCAATCCTACAACAATAAATATTTTATACGGACGTGACTAAGGCATGATCGATTCGTCATTCGTCACAAACACCTGCATGGCATTATATAGTAGGTTGTGCAGAATCAGACAGATGATCAGCATTATGTTCTCTTTTTTTCCTGGCGCTATTTTTTGTTTTTGTAGAAACTCGACCTGCAATTGTGTTTACTCAGTTGCAATTTTTCGGTACTGGACCTTGTTACAACAAGATGAGACTTAAAATTTCGGCGCAGTTAAGAGTCAAAGGGAGTTTAAGCAATCAAACTATAATCAGCCTCGCCAGCACAAGTTTTGTTTATAATAAGCACGCACTTAGTAATTTATGATACCCTTTTAATGACAAATCATAACGAAAGATAGGAAAGAAGAGAGGAGATGATAGTAAGATCATCTTGAACACTCTGATTTGAATACTGTCATAAAGGCTTAAGAACGTGAATGGAGCTGGAGGTGGAGATTCACATCCAAAGCGCAGAGTTTATAAAACGAATTTGAAAAGTTGAGGCTACTCTCTTCAGCGAAACAGGAAAGTAGATTAGTTGTTTCAAACAGGAAATTATTTAAAGAAATGAGAAACAGTATCGGACACAATACGGAGCCCTAGGGCACACCAATGTTTGTGCTGTAGATGCCACATTTGAATCCGTGCAATAAAACTTTCATAGAAGTTTCCGAAATGTGATTACTTATCCAACGTAGGCAGAAGTGGACCAATTGCTGCAAAAGACGTATTGCCGGTCGTTAAGAAGCTTTGGGTCTTCGGGATATTTCTTAAGCTTAAAATTAATCAACGTTTACATGACCGTGTGAAGAAGACACGTTAGTGATATCGGTGGGTAATTAGAAGGGGTGGAAGATTCACCTAGTTTTATTTAGTTTTTTATTTCAAATAAATGCTAACACATTAAGACTTAAATTATCTTATAGCAAGTGAAGCTTAAAAATTTGATTGAGTTGAGCTACAGAACATATATATGTGTTTATGACAATATAACATAATATAAATATAATAAATTAAAAATTACAAAATAAAAGAAAAATTGAAAAAATATTAAACAATTATAACAATTATAATAATAATTTTCAAAAATGTATAAGTTTTTTAAACATACATCTCCATTTATGTTTTTAATATAAAAAATAAGAAAGAAGGGAAAAAAATATTAATTAGAGTAGTGAGCTTGAATCTCTCAGTCCCGCCCGCACCTTCGTATATGCCCTGGTAGAGAATTCCATAGGCGAATAGAGCTAACTAGGAATTGACGCGCCGATGTTAAGCATGTAAATCGTGGATGAATGAGTTGATGAGATCTGCTAGAGGATCCAAAGCGTAGCTTATCAAACAAATAACAAGTTTGACGAGTTTCAATCACATTCGAAAGTAAATCCAATGCCCTATAGGCAAGGAGGTGATCAAATGACATATTTAAAATTAACTTCGAATAGTTTGAAACTCGATCGTCTCAGATTAAACACAGAACGCACGGTATTATTGGACGCAACATTAAGTTATCTCTTGCTTGATGCATCGCAATTTCTAAAAATTTCACAACCGTAAGAGAGAATGGGAAGTATGAGCGTTTTTGCCGGCAACATACGTATTTTTTGTGGAGTGTAATTATGAGACATCCTATTAAGGATATAGGTTGGACAAATGCTGTTTTCCAACTAATCGGAACGACAGCAAAAGAATAGGATAGAAAGAGAAGCTGGTATGATAATTGCTGTCGGAATAAATTAGGAACAGGAGCAATTTTTTTTTTTTTAGTTGAGGAGAAACATTGTGAACGAACAAATTCAAACAAGGAAATTCAAAATTGTTGAAAGTGAGGAAAGCATTGCAATTCAAATGGAACCTTTTCACAACATCTCAAGTCATCAGCCCTCAAAAATACTGAAAATCCGCTGTGAAATTTTTTATCAGGTAGGTTATTTGACATTTCTTATGGTCTTTGTCGAATAAACCAACAACAATCCTCAATTTATGAACTGTCATACTAGCAAAATTTGTATAAACATTTAAAATTACATTTTACATCGCTTGTCACAAATAAATTTCATTAATTGCAATTGTTTGTATGTTTGTTTTCCTCTCCGAATTCTTATCCCCGAACAAGAAAACCCCAAATAAACTATTAATTCACCAGCACAAGGAGTCCTTTCCGTTTGCACAAAAGACAAACGAACTAAAGGAAAAATTCTTTGTGATCATTATCGCGAGCAAAACACGATAATCTCAACGATTACTGTCATCATTGAACAAATTTTCCAAATCGCCAACTGGTCATTTGGATATGAATGTGACAGCTTCCATGCATCGTCACCTTACTGAACAACGAAAGTTTTTCTTCCTCTCGTCGCGGTCGTCGTTCGTGGTAGTGTGCCTATGTCGATCAGCAACTGCCCGAGTTCAGATCACATTGGAACAGCTGCCGTAAAAAGAAAAGCTTATAAATTTAAGAAGACATTATTCTTCGTCACAAAATGCATTTCTCGTTTGGCCATTAAATTTTGTCCATTTCGGATAAGTCAATTTAATTGTAAATAATTTTAGTTCGTTCTTTTTGACATACAGCAATACAAGATGAAAATTATTGCTTTCTCATCCGCATGAAATTCTTGGTTCTACCTTTTGTTCCTCAGTCTTTATTGTAAGAAAATCAACATTTAAGGTGCATGCAAACTTATAATTTTCCCATGAAAATTTATTAACTTGTAATTTTCTAAAACAAAGGAAATGCAATTTAAAAAAAGTTTTAAAAAACACTTTGACGAATTGAACCAAAGTTAATATCCTCATGCCCATCTGTCGTATTTCGTATACCCCCCCGGGAGGAAATAAAAAATGCATCTCCAATTTTTGTGTCGCATCAATTAAATCCTTATGCACATTTGAATTTTAATGTCAGGCACTTGAGTGCGCTTCTGCTCCTCTTTCCCATAACTTCACCCAATTCGATTTTATTTTACTCTCAGGATGATGACAAGGACGGACAAGCGAATTCAACAACGACAACAAACGAGTGAAAGTGTTTTATTATACAAACTCGTTGCAGTGCCTCTGCCTGCCTGTCAGAACTAGCTTCAGGGCCTTAATACGATGACAGATTTATAGCATTCAGTTTGATGGGATACAACAGTCATTCGCATTATTTTATTATAGTTGACTGCACTATCGAGGACGATTTTTGTGTTGCGCTGAGCTGCAACGATGAACTTTTTCCGCTTTTGAGGCTTTACTGCCAGGGAGATGCTTTAATTTTTATTGGTGTCGCAGCTTGGAGAGTAATATCAAGCTCCCACATGGGAATTAAAAGACTTTTTTTCCTTTGGTTATTTTTGGCTTAAAAGCGGTAAGGTGTTTGAACTATTAAAATATGAGTAATCGAATGGCCCTGAGTTTTAGGAGACTCTTTTAAATTTAAACAATATGATTTGTTGCAGGTTCTGGGAAATGGAATTTTACTTTTTTGAAAGACACTTTATGGTTCTTAAATTTTATTTTATTGAACGAACTGTTGCCATCATAAATACTTCTTTTTTACCTTAATATGTCTGAATGAAAAATTGAAAATATTGGGAGTGGTTATTTCGGAGAAATTGACTTAAATTGACTTAACTATCAGCAGTTGAAGGCAATGCTTTTTCAAGCACTCTGTTATAGAGTTATAATCAAAAAATAATTTTTCTCGCGTTTTCAAATCGCCAGATCTCTGAATTTTCCCAGCTAGTCTATTTGAAATGAAGCAAGAGAACAAAGGTTTTATTTATTGAAATACGTTAAATACTAACGTTAAGATTACAATGTTTACTTAAAATAAACTTAAAACTAACATTGTTTCAACTACTTATAACAATAAAACTAAATTTGGCCAATAGAAAATTTATTACAAATACTGAATTATTGGTTAAGAGGACTGTTAAGGCCATAGTCAGATCTTCTAAAAATAGTTCGAATAGGTAGATTTCTTCTTAAGGTAGCCTGACTCAAATTGAAATTAAATCGATAAGGAATAGATGGGCATGAAATAGTTCCATTAATTACTCCTGTTATAAATCACAATACTCTCTGTGACCAGAAAGAGATGGGAGATTTAAGGTATATACTCCAGTCGTTAGCTCTTTCGCGAAAGCTAACCTTTTTGCTAGGCCGTTCGCCTCCAACTCTTCGCTTCAAGAGAGTGTCATGACTCCCCATTTCTTGAGTGCGTCATTGATTCCATGGGACAAATCTTCTTTCGCACTCGTGCTGTAGCGAGGGTCCTAAGAAATCTCAACATACATAAATCCGCTGGCACGGATGGTATCCCCACTATTGTTCTGAAGAGGTGTTCTTAAACGCTGGCAAAACCCTTACGTAAGCTTTTCCATCTATCTTATTCTTCTGGGCTCGTTCCTAGTAGTTGGTAAACAGCATTTGTCCAGCCAATCCAAAAAGGCGAATCTTCTTCTGTATCCAATTATCGACCGATTGCACTTACGTCCCTTCTTTCTAAGGTCATGGAAACGCTGATAAACTATCAGCTCAAGAAGTATCTCGAAGACCGAAAGCTTCTTAATGACCGGCAGTACGGCTTTCGCAGCAACAAGTCCACTGGTGATCTGATGGTTTATCTTACCGAACAGTGGAACAAATCTTTAAATCGTTTTGGAGAAAGAAAGATTGATGCACTTGATATTTCAAAGGCATTTGATAGAGTTTGGCACCAAGCTCTCTCATCGAAAATCAAAATGCGTGCTTTCGGTATTGATGAATTCCTCCTTCGTTGGATTAGAAACTTTCTTTCGAACCGTTCTATACAAGTTGTATTGGAAGGGTTCAAGTCTGAAACCCACAAAATAAATGCTGGTGTGCCCCTGGGCTCCGTTTTGTCTCCAACCCTCTTTCTCATTTAATTGTTTCGTTGACGATAGTACCCTTAGCTTTTCATATTCGTTCCCAGACTCACATCCCTCCTCTTCGGATGTGGAACTGCAACGGCAAAATATGATAAGCTCATTTAACTCTGACTTAAACAGCATTGTACAATGGGGAATAAAAAACCGCGTAGAGTTTAATGCTTCGAAAACTCAATGCTGTCTTGTATCGTTGAAGCGAGATATACCCCCCTTGCCACTGTCCATGAGTGGCACTTTCATCAGTGAAACCGAACATCTCAAGATTCTCGGTATGTGTTGTGTATCACCGACCACCTCTTGTGGAATAATCGCATATGCGATGTCGCCAAAAAAGCCGCAACATGTTTAGGGTTTTTAAGACGATGCAAGAATTTTTTCCCCTTCTGATCTGGCTACCATCTACAAAACTTATATACGTCCAAAGCTTGAGTACAACTCCCACGTTTGGGCTGGTGCTCCAGTAACGTACTTAAGTCTTTTGGACAGTATCCAGAGCAGAGCATTTAAGATGATTGGTGACCATACCATCGTTGAGACATTTACGTCACTTGAACATCGACGTAATGTCTCATGCCTCCACCTCTTTTAACGTTACTTCAATGGTTTATGCTCTAGTGAAATAACCAGTTGCATTGCTCCCCTTAAGATATTCTACCGTAATATCCGCACATCCAGGAATGCCCATCAGTTCACCCTCGGGCCCAACTTCGGACGTACGGTCATGTTCAGAGAATCGTTCTTTAGCCGTACTACGTGAATGTGGAACTCTCTTCCACACTCTTTCTTCCCCAGTCACTACAGTGTTCAGGAATTCAAGACCAATGTTAACCAACATCTCATCCTAAACCCTCTCCATCTATCCCACTTTGCTTTGGCACATAAAAAGGGAACAAAAACCCCTTAAGTGCGTGCTTAAAATAAAAAAAAAAACTAAAAAAAATGGAAGCCTTTGAGTGTAAGGGGGCAAATGAAGTTTATCAAGCCAGGGGAAAAACGAGGGCAAAATCTTAAAAATCATCTTTAAGGTATGACCAAATCCACATTACAAAACGGTGGTTAAGTCCAATTTTACTTTATTTACTAAGAAGAACCTCGCGATTTGATTTGTCAAAAACTTTGGTAAAGTCTGTAAAAATGCTCAAATGCATCCAAGCAAAGAGTAGAGAATTGTAATAAATTAGCTATTGTAGACAAGGGATTCAAACAATTTAGGAATAGCGGACAATTTCGCTATAGGACGAAAATTAGTAAACGCTTAACAAAAATTTTATGGACCGGCCGGCGTAAACTATAAATATTTCTGGGAACGTAGATAATTTCAGAGATTGATTAAAAAGAAGAAACATGAGATAAGAAATATAGGACACACATTTTTTCAACACAAAAGATGGAATTCCATCAGCCCCAGAACTAAAACATTCTAAATGAAATAAGATATTGTCACGTATAGAAGTCTCAGAAATCGAAAAATTAATTGATGAAAGATGACTGTATGTTTGAGTGTAAGGAGTGATAAGACAACAAAGTGTTTGCAGAAGAGAAACCTTGAATAATGTGCAGTCTGAATAATGTGCAAACATGTTAGAAATTGTCTCTGCAAGAAGGCTAGAAGAATTTTGAAAAGTCATCCATGCTGGATAGCCGTCAAATTTACGATTGCTATTAAAACATCGCCAAAATATATGGGGGCTCGGTTTAAGGTCGCATTCAGTGTTCAAAATAAAATCAGAGTAGGTACCTATAAACAGTTTGAATAGGTCAGAAAGTCGGATTGCAGTTGCAGCTCATTCATCGAAAGATTTTATTTCAACCAGGCCTTATTTCTTTTCATATTTAATGTTTTCAAATGCGAATCAAACCATTTCGGATTACTGTTTGAAGATTTAATTTTGCAAAGTGTGATAGTATCTAGAAAACATGAATAGATATCTTAACACAATTTTGAAAATATTGAATCCCAGTTTATTTCGAGAAGTAAGTTAAATAGTTGAGTAAAGTTACATTTTTTAAGGTCAAACTCGATATGATGTATACTACATAACTTTAGAACGTTGCATATACTGAAGTTTGAAAAAATAGTTAGGGTGGAACGGTGACGATCTTCGTGAACGAGCTTCGAATTACATGGGATAAGGTAACGGCAGCATCAGTGTTCATATCGTGTGTGGAGTAGACAAGATCCAATATTCTTCCATTTTCGTTTTTAACACCATTCAGCTGATTGAGGCCAAAAGATGCCATTCCATCTATTGAGTAGAAAAGTTTGTATTCGAAGCATTAGTAGGCAAGGATACATCGTTGTTAGTTGATCAGGACCATACCAAGTTGTTTAGATTAAATTCACCAATAACAATGATTTCATCAGTTGCCTCAATAATCTCAAAAATTTAGCGAATTGATCAAATTTTCATACATTTCGGTAGTAGAACCAGGTGGAATATAGCACGCAACCACACAGACGAACCAGCAGCCATTTTTATTTTTACGCAGAGTATTTCAAGCAAAGATTGCAAAAAATCATCAACACCTGAACAAATAAGAGATGTTCTTATTCCGATCAATAAACCACCACCAACAGAAGCTGAATCATTGAGTCTGTGGTGACTGGTTAGTTTGCCTTCTATCAGGCACTGAAAACCAAAACTACTTTACCGAGTTATGCTCAAAAAACCGTATTTTTTGGTTTTGTCGCTAGCTAATTGTAATGCCATAGAAGGAATATCTTCGGATGCACATACTCGGCAACCAGAGCGAAATCAGTTTCCTGATGATTTTCGAAAAAAATCATGGGCTTAACCCCTTGCCAAAATTTTGGACAGAAAAAAAAATTCTTCCAAAACCCATCAAATGATACATCAAGAGAAAGGTCACCAAAATGGTTACAATTTTTTTAAAGGCCTCGGAGCCGAGATATTTGCAAAACTGTTGATTATTCGAAAACATTTTCGCGCAATTTCAAATCGTTAATACTCACAATTTTCCTCGACAACCGTTATACGATTGTACCCCAAAATAAGGGCCTACATGTATTCTATCAGTAGTTGAAGGCCGATACTTTTTCCAGCACTCGGTTATAAAGTGGTTATCCTTCCGGATATTTCCCGGATTTCAAACCGCCAGGTCTCTCATAATTTTCCCAGGTCATCTACCTATATCAAATGATGCACGAGAACAAAGGTTTGTTTGCTCTCTATCAGCCACTAAAAACCAAAACTGCCTGCGAGGTCTTTTTGCCGAGTTATCATCAAAAAAAAATATTGTCTGGTTTTTGCATTTAGCTTATTGTAATAGCATTTTGAGATGAAATGAGATGAAAAAACAAATTCTCTATAAGTCAAGTTTTTCACAGTCTCATTTTGACGTTTTTTTTCACGTTCGTTTTAGTTTTATGTTATGTTCGATTTTCGTTTTGATGGGATGAACATCAAAGAAAATGAGATTGGACAGAATCCACATTGTACTTTATTCGATTTTTTAAATGGACCTCTAAGTCATAAGGATCAATTGTATTCACCTTCAAAGATGACAGAAAAATTTAATATACGCCAACGAGAAGCAAATGAGACATTTCTCGCGAGGCAAAACAGGACTTAGAAATCGGACTTCCGCCTCGCTCCAGCCGCTTATTTCTGATTTATTCTCTCTCAACCGTAGATTTTCATCGCTCTTAAATTTCTCATCCATTTCCGAACAGTAAATAAAACACCAAAATTGTTAATTGTTTAATAAAAAAAATTATGTTTAATAGTTAAGTAATAGTCATATTTACAAGCATTTTAAACAAATTTTACAAGAAGTTATGAAAAAAGTTGTATTTCTTATGTGTCACTTTACTTTCATTTCTTATACTCAAAAATCTCTTAACAATTCGGTGGAGTATTTTTTTTTTCTCTTAATTAATTTTTTATTCACCATTTTTTAACAAAATTCTTCAAAAATACGCTTAATAATTGCTACACAATTCAGTTCAATGCACATTCATGAATAATAAATTAAACATTCTAAAAATTACAATTTTCCCTTTTCCTCCAATATAAAATATTCTTTTTGTGTGAATAATTTTATTTTACTTTTTTTCATGATAAACAATCAACATTTATAAGTTTTGTTTTTTTTAATTTTTTTCTGCTTTCGTAACTAGCCACAAAATGCTCTAAACGTTTCCAAACACTTCATTCGTTCTCAAAAATATTTTACCATACAAATATTAAATTACATTACATTGTAGGTTATTGTAAATGTATAAATTTCTAATGAAAAAATTCTTAACGTTGACGAAACTGTTTTTTTTTGCGTAGAAAACCATTTTTTGTTTATTTTATTTTTCTTTTGTTTTGCAATAAGATCACACTTCTGAGTTCTTTTAGTTAAAAATTCCAAAAGCACATAATTTTTTTTTGTTTTTGTTTTGTCACTTAACATTTATTTAAAAATTTTATTTTTTGTAAAGAGGGAATGAATTTCTGCATCTATTTAAAATAATTTTATTTATGTTTCTTTTGGTGGCTGGAAATGTTTCAGACACATGTTGTCTCATGTGTTTTTGCAATAAAATATAAGCTTACAATGTTCAGATAATTTATTTTTTGTCTGTCTAAACTATGCCTTACTTTCAAGATTGCTTAAATTTTAAGTCTTAATATCCACTCTGAGTCCAATTTCTTTGTAGCACAGTGCACAATAATACGTATTTTGTATATATGAATTATCCAGTTTTCAATAAATATTATTTTGTTTTGTTTCTTGTTTATAATAATTTTTTTCTGTGTAATAAATAGACATTTAGAGTTTCGAGAAAAATATCTACTTAAATATTAAGTATGACTGTTTATTTAATATTTTCATCTACACATTTAAAGCGAGCTGAATTTCTTTACTTTTTGTGGGTGGTTTAATTATGATTTTCTTAAAATACAATATCATGCAATTATATTTTATTTTATACAAAAACGATAATCACTATTAGGCATTTAATATTTTTACGTTATTTTGTTATTTTATGCACTGATTGTTGCAAATATTGCAGTTACTTATATTATTTTTTATTTAATATTTGAAATTAACTGTTTCTTCTTGATTCACCCCTCTCTTACTTGGAGGGATTCAAGAAGATTATCTTTTTGCTTTATTTTAAATTATTCGTTGAAATACCGAAAACCATTTTTAAGAATGTCCAATGTCATCAAATTTACAATTTCTTCATTTTTCGCTTAAAACTATCACAAAAATAAGAATTAAGGGAAAGCTTTTTTTTTGTGGTCGAAGAAAAACTAACGAAATAAATTAATCTCGAACTTTGGTGACTTTTTTGTTGGTTGAGATGTTTGTGGTTGTATTTTTTTTTCTTTTTTGATTTTATTTCATAATTTTTGGTTTTCAGCATTTATAGTTCTTGTTTTTGTGTTGAGTCATTTTATTTAATTTTTGTTTGTGTTGTTTTAACGGCTTCGCGGTGAAAATGTACATTTAATTGAATTTTACTTTTGTTGCCTTTTTTTGCTTAATTTTTTATGTAGTTGCATATCACAGTTTTGTTTGATTACCTGAATATTTTTTTCTTGAAAACAGATTTTTTGTTTAATATTTTATTTTTTAATGACACTTTAAAACAAAACAATGTTTAAGAAGAGCACATTTTTTGTATATTATTTTACATTCCGTTTAATAGATGGCATGCAGATAAAATAATAAAATATATAAATAGTAAGTTTTTCATAAAATAAATTAAGAATAAATTTACTATAAACTTTAAATTTAAAAATTTAAGTGATTCAATGAATATAACATACGAAATTCAATTTAAAAATGGAAAATTAAAAAATTAAAGTTGCCAAATTAAAATCTTAAATTTAAAATTTTAAAATTTTAAAAATGATGCCTAAATAATTAAAATTCAAATTTCACATTCCATAACTAACTATTCAAAGCTTGACATATTCTCCCTCAAATATTAACATCCTCCCTGCTCGCTCTCGAAGCAAATTATTAATCATTGTTACTATACTGATTCAATCATTAAATGATTTTCATTTGAACATAAAATGGAGTGAATACCCAAAATAAGTAAAAAAAATCAAATCACACTTTAAATAATTAAGAGATTTTTCTCAATTTTTAAAGCACGCACCACCTGCTACCGTAGCAGCCCCCGAACAAATACACCTCGTCCAAGCAGAATCCAAAGAACCAATTTTCTTTAACGAGCCAGAAAACGCCATAAAAAAAATCCAAAAACAAAAATCCAAAGGAACCCAACCTTAAAGTAAAGGAAAATAATACTGCGTAGGTATTATATTATCTATGCGTTGAAGGATGCTCCATAGGGGGTTGTTGAATGCTGAATGAAGTTAGACTGTGAAATTGTTATGAAGCGAGAAGGAAGTCAGGGGGCCATCACGGGTGCTAAGATGATTGTTGGTAATTTGCATTCGGTTCGTGCCTCATATTCACACCGTGTCACACTTCCGTGGGTGGCTTACTTATGCAGCACTCAATGTATCTTTGCAGAAGCAAAACTACATACTCACCATGCATGCTAGATACAAGGAGCAGCAGTTATAAGAACACAAATGTATA
This sequence comes from Sphaerophoria taeniata, assembly GCA_943590905.1. NCBI lineage: Eukaryota > Metazoa > Arthropoda > Insecta > Diptera > Syrphidae > Sphaerophoria > Sphaerophoria taeniata. The sequence goes on along the minus strand of OX016540.1, from coordinate 44,570,089 downwards.
CAGCGAGTGATGCAAATGTGCGCCATCACCATCATTACTGGCAGCGAGTGCATTTGTTTAGTTAAACTTATTTCCTTCTAGATATTTTTGCTTTAGTGTGTTTTTTGTTTTTATTTAGTATTCTTGTATCTCACGGTAACGTTGAACAGATACGAAAGATTTTACTCTCAGATATACATTCTGCTGGTAGGTAAGTGCACAATGTGCATTGCATAGCACATATGCACGCACAAGCTTTACAAAATACGGCTGCAGCTAAGAGTATCTTTAAATGGTTGTTTTTTTTTGTTTGAAGAGTGGTGCGGGGCAAACATGGAGGTGATTAATATTTATCGCTTTTAACGTTTGCTTTAGGATTGCGAGTGTACGTACATACGTTGCTAACCTTGAACGAGCCATGTTGCTATTGATATTGCGGTGGTTATAGTGCTGGTTGGAAAAATTGCTTGCAGCTACTGCCATCTTGACAGCTGACTGCTTGGGCACGCATTCTGCATTTGAAATTAGTTCGAGTTAAGATGTCAGGCTCTTTTCCGCATGTATCTATGTACCTAGCTTGGCTTCTCATGATTTATCAAATGACTCTTTCGTATTATTGCTTATTTTATTAGTTTATTTTCTCTGATGATTGAACATAACCTTTATTTATGGTTGCCACTTCAATGTATACAAATAAATAAATATTGTTTGTATATATTTTATGAGTTGGATAGTTTCTTGTCATTTGGCAACCATACAAAAACAATAACATCGTGCTAGAGGTGCGAGAAGAAATGCCATTTTGACGCCACCGAAATATGATTGCGTCTTTAGATTAGAATATTGCGGCTTATTGTCGCACTAGATGGGAGGTTGAAGTTTTGGAGGCAGCTCTGGCTATACTACTGATGCTTGTCTGCCAGCGAAAAAAAAAACAAATATGACAGTGGCGCCTCCATGTAAAGAGGCTTATCCTTCTCCATTCATCTTGATTGAATACAAATAAAAAATATGAAAATGAATAAATTTGAACCAAAAAGAGTGAGAGTAAAGACTACATAAAGAAAATGGAAAATATGTGGGGCAGTCAGCAGTCACTGATAAAAACCAAACAAATTCACATGACAGATTGCATTAGACAAGAAGTCAATAAATTTAATGGAATTGAAATTGTGCCTTTGCCGTTTTTATGCAATAAAAAACGATAAATTTGTGTATCCATGAATATTTAAAGACACACAATTTCGAAGTGGAATGATTTATTAGTTTGCCTTATTGCTGCTTTAATTTGTAATTTTTAGTGTCACCTCTGACATTTTCTTGCGGTTTTTTTTTCAAGCTCGTATAGACACGACATGGCAATTAATGATTATATGTAAATTTTAATCGAAGAAAAAAAAGTTTAAACATGGAAATGACAGAAGGTTGAAGTTGAATATTTTGTTGAAATGTATACGTCAAAGAGGTAGTTTAGAAATCTAATAACGATTGTGCGTGGGGTGACTATACTCGATTGACGCGTTGAGATGCATATATTATGAATGCATAATCATTTTAAAGACGTGATTTGAGAATTTTAATGAGAATTATTACTTTGAGATGTTTTCACATGGGGTTAAAGAGTTTCATCATGAAATAGGATCCTGCTCCTCTCTCCTTCAAGTTTTATTTTTTAATGAAACAAGACCTAAGTGAATTTCTAAATGACTTGACATATTCGCTATTAAAAGATTTAAGTAGCTTTCAAATCCTTTTCTTTTTTTTCGTTGAACGAAACTAGAAGAATTTACAAATATCAAAATTATAACTGGCAGAGCGACATCTGCCGGGTCAGCTAGTATTTTTGAATTTGTAAGTTTTTCTTCGCAACGATACATTTCAATTTTCAATTTAAGGTGCAGAGAGCAGCTCCATTCTTTTAGTAAAATAAAGATTATCGTTCAATCTTCGACTCACCGTTTATCTCTATGAATAACCTACCACTCACTGTTCTTTCTCCAATTGTTCTGCTTCCACTACCCTTCACGTTATAAAAGTGATATGCGTAGTTTGCGTACCCATTTGATCAAAAAATATTTCTCAAGGGATCTTACACTTTAATGCTTTGCGATTCACGGCAGGTTTTTGTCAAAAACTACCCTAAGAATATTATAGCAATCAATTGTTAATTTGTTATTTTCCAGTCGAAAACTAAGAGATTGTGTTTTGAAAGGTCTTCGAATTCCTCAATACTGTTAAAGAAATGTCTTTCTAAGAATTTTTATATCTAATGTTGTAGAGTGTTGTGCAGCGGTGCAGTAGGTGGGCAGTGTTTTCATGCTCTTCCCCATCGTTACAACTTTTGCAATTCTGCATACATTGGTATTGATACTATCTGCCCGTTGTGACCCAAGATGAATTGAACTGTTAATATGTTCACAAGAAAAAGTAAGGATTTTTTGTCTTTTAGGTGCAAAATCGTTAGATGGTTTTCTTAAACTTGGGCCATCTGTAATTGGTTTTGTTGATTACAATTTTGTTACCAATTATATTTCATTAAAAATAAAAATGAAAAAAGAGTTTTTTTTCAGAAAATGAATCTCAAAATTCTCAGGAGAATCATCCCGGTTCATTGCTCTTCAATATTTCCACTAAGCCCATTTATAGTTCCTAAAGGTTGGCACTAGTGGCCCATTTCATGTCATGTCTGTTCTATACTTAAGCAAAAATATACAAAAAAAAAGCTACTTCATCTTTTTTCATTCCCATCAAATCACAATTAAGCCCCAATAAGTAGTGATCCCTGAGCAATTAATTACGTATCGTTATCGTTATCTGATTGAATTATCTCCATCAGCGGTATTTATTTTTATAAATCCATTTACAAATAAATTTTATGTCAATAATACACTCGTAATTGTAATTTCACTTGTTGATAGCAAACAAAAAAACCACATCTCTAATGTCGTCTCTACCATTAGAAAGACCCCAGAGTTACCATCAACAAGTTTATCAACAGAGCAACAACAATTGATTCATCTATTCAACAAGAAAAAAAAATGTTGATGAATTTTTGTTAAGTCGATCTATTACCCCAACCTAATGGCGATTTTATTAGTTTTACTGACGCACTCCTATGTCAATACACTCGTAATTAAGGTGTTATCTTTGATTCTTTAAAGTTTATTTTTTTTGATGATTTTTAAAACAACCAAATTTCTTGTCGATCGGAAATTTTATTGGTTTCGGTGATTAAAAATTTATGTTTTTAATGTTTGTTTGTTGATTAGAGGACTGTTTTGAGCTTGTAAATTATGTGGTTTATTTGATAGAGAATTTTCAATTGAACTGTCTTGAGGGCTTTGAATAAAATGAACTCTTGATTTATATGGCTTCTGGATGTGTACAAACTCAAGTAGTTTTGTTAAGTAATGTAAACAAGTAAGCTAATGACTAATGTCATGATTAATGATTGCAAATTTTTGTACAGAAGAAAACAAATGCTCAAACCGAATTATCGATTGTCAATCACTTATCGATCAATCGTAGTTAGGTATACATATGCCGCTGAGTCCATCTGAAACAGTCGTTAGTGAATGGCAATTTATAATTTTGTTCGTTGCATTTTTGATAAAAAAAATATTACCTCAGGGCTGGATTTAATGGGGGTTAGTTTTTTACTTAAAAAAAAAGATGAATGGTTGGCATTTTATGTTTGCTTTGTAAAATTATATTGCCTGAAGGATTTGAATGATGGAGTGACAGAAATGTATTTATTGTTGAAGACTTCAAAACCATATCAGCAGTCGATGTCATTACGAAATAAATAATTTACCTCGAGGCAAATCAAGGAAATGTGTCAGGAAAAGGGAATGGGCGTTTGTTTATTTGTCCTGCGTGAACACAAAAATTATGCGCCAAGCTAAATGAGATTGAAAGATGAATTTAAATGTTTGAACAAAAAGAACAAATTTAAGTTGCCTGTCTTGAGAAGCCTGCAACTAAATTTTATTGTCAAGGAGAGTGCGAGTTTGAAAGGAGGTGCCGGTGTACATTGAATCATGAATATTGCAATAATCGGAGAAGGTATTCGCATAGGGCGGCTTATAAACTTATGGACATATCTGGAGGCACGAGTATTTCACGAAGTAAATAATTCTTTCAGATTCATGATTTGTAAAACAAGAAAAAAAATACAAACCAATAATCCAACAGCATTCCAATAAAAAAATTATTCCCAAATCAGTGTCCAAAGAAAATCAAAACAACCAACGAAAAAAAACCACAAGAAACAACAAAAAATCAGCGAAAACAAAAATTTCCATCCGCATCGAAAATGAACAAAATAAAAAGAATTGGTTTTTAATGTTTTTTTCGTATTGAGAACGTTTTTATGTATTTGTTCCGTATGTAATTTTCGTATGTTTTTTTGTTTTAATTTCATTATCTTAAATTATAAAAAAAATAATATTTACAACAATGTCTATTTATAGTACACAAACAAATTTCTTAAATTAAAAAAAGTATTTAATAAATTTTCATTAAAAACTAAAACAATTTCTTTTTATTAAATTTAAAATTATTAAAAAAAGAAACATAATTCATAATTCATTTTTCTTTATCTAAATAAAAAATTAACTAAATTAATAATAATTATTACAGATGATAATTATTTTAAAAATAAAAGTTTTTTTTTTTAACTGATACAAATGGTAACAAAATAAAATATTCTTTATACAATGGAATTTCTTCAAATCGATGGTAATGAAAAAAAAATACTTAATTATTATTTTTTTAATACAAAACATTTTTTTCTTGTATCAATTGTAATTATTTATTTTTGGAGCCAAATTTCAAGAGAAGAAGAAAACTTACACAGCCTTGTAAATATATATTTTTCTATCCTTCTTTTTTCTCGATTTTTTTTTTAATTGTGTCTTTTTCCAAACCACCATATTAATTTTTTTGTTAATGAAATTCAACTGTAAAAAAATTATATTTAACGGATTTTAAAAAAAAAACTTAAAATTAAAATCGAACACAGGCATATTGATAATTATATATGACAACAAACTATGTTAATTTTAATTAAAAAAAGGAAAACTAAGTGATAATTGGGGATTATTTATTGATTTTTTTGTTTTGTTTTAATATTTTGTTTAAGAATTTACTTAAAAAATTATTTAAAAATATTCACAAATTATAAAAATGGAGTAGAATAAGTATTTGTGTGTTTAATTTTACCAGATATTTATATTTTAGTACCAGAAACAAAATCAAGGATGGGAAGAAGGATATGTTTTTTTTATGTATAAATTTTAAGGCTGGGTCTTCTTAAAATAAGGAGCTTAATGACTTGATTAATTTAATTTACTTTTTGTTTATTTAAGAAAAAAAACATCTCATCAGACACCTGGCAGCATTTTCTGGATAGTTGGTTCAACCTTTTTAACTCGATCTTCAATGACTTTTACTCGAAGAGATCAGGTACCTGAGAACCGTAAGTCGGAATTTTAAGTTCAAACTAAAATGTTTGATTTCAACTCTTGAGTCTTGCTCAGGACCGCAGCAGTGAGAGAAAAATCATTTTCATCGATCAAGGTTGTCATTGGTGTGTCTTAGACTGTCAGGAGGTGAAACGGTTCTTTTGTCTAAATTTTAATGCTTTTTTTTAAACATATGTAATTATCTAAAATTATAATATTAAAGGTGAATAAAATATTTTTGTTTATATATTTTGGTGAGTTTAACATGAAAATACCATTTGAGTAACGACTATCTTTGCTAACTTTAATCCGCAGTACCTATTTCATTGAGCTTGTTTCTCATTCATTGCTTTCAAATTGGGTTGTTTTTTTTTGTAAAAAAAATAAAAAAAAGTATCACTTTTTGGAGTAATGCTGTTTGGCAAAAATCTTGTGTTTTTCATATTTCTTTTCTTTTTTTAGTCATACGTAACGTAATACCCTGAAAATAAAATATAAAAAATATTTGTGTATGTGTTAACTTCTTTTCAAATTAAATGGAAACCAGAAAGTTTTAAAAATCGAGAAACAGAAAAATAATTTGTTTTACATTAATTTCTAAAAAGTTTTAATTTTAAAATATAGACTGCAATGGGAAATTTAACCTTTCAAGATTTCAAATTTTTTTTAAGGAAAAGTTATTAGTGAAATAATTTTTTTTGTAGGAAATAATGTAACTTTTATCAGGATATACGCGTTAATTTATAAAATTTGAAAGTAAATTTGCAAGTATTTTTTTTAAATAAAATATTGAAATAACAGTTTGCATAAAAAAGGACTTTGTAATCTATTTTTGAATTTTTTGTTTGGAAATGAAAGTCCAAAATAATAATATTGCTTTCGATCACAGTTTAAATTGACCCAACTGGAAGAAGTTGAGTCAAATTTTAATTTCTCCTTGTTTTTAAAATAAAGCAAAACAAAAAACAAGAAACGTATACATTAAGAAAATTAATAATAATAAAAAAAAATAAATTAACAAAAAAAAAAATAAAATAAAAATTAAAAATACTTTGTCTCATTTGGACTTTCATTTTTCCTCATTTTTAAATATTTTACTCTCAACAGCACTACTATGGAAAATTTAAAATATCGTTTGAATTTGATTTTCCTTTTTTGACATTTTTATAAATGAAAATAATAATAAAAAAAAAACAAAATCAACTACTTAAATGGGTAAAAAATTTAATGAACTTTAATGAGATAAAACAAAGAAACTTGTATTACCATCTACTTAAACACTAAGACTAAATTGTTTCAACAGTTATTTTATATTACTTTTTATATTAAAATTTCGTTTATATAAAAAAGAATTTATGTTTACGTATAAAAAAAAACTAAAAAATAAAACAATTGAAAACAATCTATTTACACAGATTTTTTTTCTCCTCAAGACTTGGACCCTTTCCCCTTTATTTGGAGAAGAAAATAACCAACCATTTCGGAAACCCAAACATTGTTTTTCCTAAAAACAAAATATACATATTTTAGCCGCCCGTTTTTGATCCAAAACCTGTCTAACAAAAAACGGTCCCTCGTTCAATTTCTCCACTCACACAGAATTCTTAACAAACTATGTTTTTCTTTCTTTAAATATATAATAATTTTTTATGTATATAACATTTCTTGTGTTTTCTTTAAATTTATGAATAATGTAAAATGTGGGTGTATGTGTGGGCGTGTCTTGGAGGTATAGTAATAACATTAATATTTTTTTATATAAAAATTAATAATTATTATATTCGTGCACTGCACCAAACATAAACAAAAATTGTTTTTTGTTATTATTCCTGATATATGTATGTATGTGTGTGTGTTTTTATATCTTTTAACTTAAACATAAAATCAATTTTCAAATGCTATACTTTTGATCGAATTCGAGATGAGAACTCAATTGTGGCGGAAAATCGTCTAGACAATTGAACAACGTACCGTCAATAATGGGCATGCCATACAGATACTCGTTGCCTAAGAGGTTATTGGTGTTGTCGGTGTTGCTGCTGCCGTTTGAACTGCGATCGCCAGCGCTGTTCGGGCTGCAATAAACAGCGGGTGGTGAGAATGCATCACTGGTCACTATGCTGCAGTCGCTGTCGTCTGTTACACTGGCACTTGGATTTGTCGTATAGTAGTCGTCGAATTTGGCAACGTTGACATTCATGGTGACAGTTGGGGTGCCGCCGCCATCTTGGAGGATTATCGTTGTATCATTGTTGTTGTTGTTATTGTTATTATTGGTTTGCCGAATGCTTTGCTGTTGGTGTTGCTGTTGCTGTTGTGATTGTTGAATGTTCTGTTGGTGATTGTGATTGTGGTTGCTGGGAGTTGGCGTCTGATGGAGCTGCTGTTGTTGTTGCTGTTGTGTTTGTAGCTGATGATGAGTTGTGGTCTGTTGCAGGTGATGATTGTTGGATTGCTGTTGTTGCTGCTGCTGTTGTTGTTGTTGTTGTTGTTGCTGCTGTTGATGCTGATTGTTTAACTGTTGTTGATGCAAATTATTATACAAACTGAATGTGGGCAATTTGGTTTGAATACTGGCAGGATGAAGGTTAGCGTCATTGAAAATGGTCCCCTTATCATCGTTGTCATTGCATCCCTGCACCACTGAATCCGTTCCAACATAGACCGTATTTTGTGGTATAAGATCGTTAATCATCAGCATTGTATCATTTTGTGGATCGCTGTCATAATAACCGGGGAAGAAATCATCGAACAATAGATTCGGTGGTGTTAGTTTGGCACCTTCTGGCGAATTGGGGGTCAACGAATCGAGAGGTCTCTGATCGATCTCGTGTTTGATTGTCAGAGCAGTGATGTCCATTTCGGTGCTGCTTTCGCTATGATTGAGCACATATTGCTGTTGCTGTTGTTGCTGCTGATGATGACTGTGATTGTGATGATGATGATTGTGATTGTGATTTGTGTTGTTGTTTGAGTCGTTTTTCTGCCTTTTGCTGGCAGTGCTGCCACTACTGCTGGTTGTTGTGGTTCTTGTTCGTTTGGTGGCAGTGTGTTTGGCCTTGCGACCGCTGGCAGTGGACGATATTGAGGCTGCTGATCCAGTCTTGCCGGGTGTCGATGGCGATGGCGATGCCGATGACATCGACGATGACACAGACGGTGAGGTTTGTTGTTGGTTATTATTGTTATTGAATTGCTGCTGCCCATTGATGGACGAAGATGATGAGTTACTTGCTGAATTGATGGACGAATTCGATTCACCGTTTGCCGTTGTTGTCGATTTCGACGATTTGGTTTGTTTCTTCTGTGGACGGTATTTATAATCAGGATATTCTTTGATGTGCAACTGACGCAACAGTTCGGCTTCGTCGATATACGGCTTTCGCTCTTCGGTGGAGAGTTTTTTCCACTCGCGACCAAGTTTCTTGGAGATCTCTGCATTGTGCAGTTCGGGTGTTTTTTCACAAATTTCACGGCGCATTATCTGGCTGTAGACCATGAAGGAGTTCATTGGACGTTTGATGTGATTGGGACTGTGTTTTTTCGTCTGCAAAAAAAAGAAAACATACGTCATTAGGTTTTATTGTTTAAGTCAAGGCCGTTCAAATTGTAAGTCATATATGAGATACTAACGTCAGTTTTGGTGTCAATGACGAACGACATTTGAGTAGGAAGTGACGTTAAAAATTCCATTGCTGTTGATAAGCGAGGAATTTTCAGTTTGGTTTGTCTATTTTGTTTCGAAGGCAATTAAACTTGTCGTTAATAACGCCTGCTTTGAATGTAATTTCAGTTTTTATGTGCACCTCGTGTGAAGCTTGTTTCGAAGTGATAAAACTTGGGATTCTACTTTTTTTTCGAGGAATTTTCTACTCCGAAGGAATTTTTTTCACGAACCTGCCCTTTAAAAAATAATGTAACTTCTTTAAAATTAAGTTTGTTATTGTTCTTCGTCAATTATGCTCGTTATAATGCGACTCCATTAGCAGAAAATAGCTTCTGTCTCAGTAAACTGAATTTAAGGTGCAGTGGTCTGTGAAATTCTTACAAAATACTCCAACCAAGACCACTTCATTCTCTTCTATTATTTCGTCTATTCTTCTTTTCTTTCTCGTCCTCTCAGCAACGTCTTATTACCGAATTGAAAAATTTTAAAGCGTAGTATAACTAAGTACTCGCCAAAAAATTTGGTCGTACAATGTTAAGGTCCCGTCCGGAGGGGTTGGTTGTGCCTTTATTTCATACCATTTTAATGACCCTTTTTTGAAGTCATTCTTGAAACATATATAAGTATATATAAGCCCCAGGACATTATTTTCGTCGCCCTTTTAGAGTAAAATCGTCGTCGTCGACTGTTTGCATTTGTTGGAAAGGACGTAAAGTTATCCCTAAGTTGCGTTGAATTAACGAGAAGAGAACATCAACCTCGAATTTGATTTTGTTGCTTTGCTTATGTTGGTCGGTCGTCTGTCTGTTTCTTAATACCTTCCACCCTCTCACTGACAGCTTCAGAATAAGACAAAACTGTGGAAAGTCCACACAACATACCTACATTGGGGTATTTCTCAAGGCCCTATAAAACCACCACCAAGCAAAGGGCCAAAGCGCCAAGGAATATATAAGTAAAATGGAAAATAAAGCACATAAAACAAGGAAGAAATTAAATTGAGGTATAATTCGAAGAAGGAGTAGCAAATGTGACGCGGTGCGCGGCCAGTCAAAAAAATTCCGGGTCTGGGATGTCTACATTTTTTTTCTCTATTTGTCTTTTCTGTTTTTGTGAGTAAGCACTCAAGCGAATAAATAGAATGTCCTTATCCGTATTTTCTTTCCTTGACTTTCACGATATGAAACAAATTTATTGCAGACATTCACGGTGTGTTGGTGGTGATGGAAATAGGTTGGAATGGTGAAAGATGAAGGTCTTTGAGAGAAAGGAGTTTTTTTCTGCGAAAGTTGGAAGCTGTAAATACTTAAATAATTAATTGAAGTAGGGAAAACGAATTTTGTTCACATATCCACAACCTCAAAGTGCTTGATCATGAAAAATTCAAAACTCAATTTTGATATATGGATGTCTATGTATGTATAACAAAATGATGGGATAAGAACGAAATTGGTTTTCTTCGCTTGGGAGAAGTTTTTTCACTATCTACTTTGTAATCTGGCCCCCATTTACACGATTCCTTATTCCAATTCTTAATACAATGTCAAATGCGGGAGCATTCCATAGACCTGGCAAAAAAACATTTTGTCGGCTAGTAACTTAATACAACCTATATCAAAAATAGAGTGGCGCGACAGCTCTTGAAGAGCCAAGGCCTAAGTGGCTTACTCTCATCAACAATTCTCTGAGCGCGTGTGAAGAATTGAGGGGACCTACAATTTAACGCCGATTCTGAACGGCAAAGTTGAGAAGCACTTTTTCATGACAGATTGATACTCTTGGAAGTTTTGTCAATTCTTCGCAAGAGGCAGTACCCGTGAAAGATGAAATAAAAACTTTTATGGGCACGAGTAGGACTCGAACCGACGACGTTCTGCTAAGAAGCCAACGCACCTTACCACTAAGCTACGGGCAACTGCATTACTCCTATATTACTCCTGATTATTGTAACAAAATTTTTGTAATAGGATAAGGATTAGCAAAACAATGTTTGCTGGGTCAGCATTTTTGCTAAAGATTATTATATGGTCAAGTGTATAGTTCACGATTCTACAGGGAAAAAGGTGTATCCATATTTTGAGCCATATCTCATGAACGACTTAGCCGATTTTGTACAAACTACTTAAAACCCATCTGCACCAATACATAAACATTTTCTCAAAATATGGTACCAAAAACTTCATTGAAATCTTCTTAAACGGCTCAACCGATTTTGATGACATTTTTCATTCTGTTTCAGTGATACGATGATTTATTTCGATTCACACTTGATTCTACTAGAGGATCCAGGAAAATAAAAAAAATTAATCTACAATGTGTAAAACTCTTCGATTTATATAAAATATTTTACATATGGTCGAATGCATTCCAAATTGGTAAATACTAGCGGACCCAAAAGACATTGTTTAAAAAAATAGGAAAGCGAGTCGTTGTTTACTACCTCTCATGTTCAAAATGAATTTAAAAATTGTTTGAATTCACAATTTAAGTTAAAAGCAGACACATTCAGTTTAACAATCTTCAGCGAAGTATATCCACATCAAACCACTCATTAACATTAATTTAAATTCATCATCTCGAGGCTTAATTAAATAATTATGTTTCCAATTAAATAACTCCCCACACACAAAATCCAATAGTGCACCTATCCAGGTGTTCCGACTTACCAAAACCAAAAATGATAATAATCAATTCCGCTCCACTGGCATCCTTGGTGGGATACAATAAAACTATAACTTTCAGGTGTTTCACACATAAAACTTACAGTAAGGCAAAAATGCTTAAATCAATTTTAAATCACAGCAGAAAATTATTTAATTTCTTTGTTGATCTTTGCAAATACTACAGATGCATCTGAATTAATTTAAAATTAACAAGAATAAATGCAATGAATCTGGCATATACTTTGTGCTAGGCACAAACAGACAAACACCATGTGGGTTGCACATGGTTTATGCTCTTGTATCTCTTAACCTCTTTTGAAAATTTAAAGCAATTGTTAAGATATTGGTACATATCTGAAATCTTAAGTTTTCGTTTGCATGTGAATGAGTTTTAAATATAAATTAAGATTTGGTTGAAAAGTCAGAAATATGTACCAAGACACGTCTCGGTAGAATAGTTAAATTCAAATCCACATAGCGAACGAATCAACTCCAATAATGAAGAACGTTTTACAAAAAAAAAAAAAAAAACAGAATAACCGAAACGAGTGAATTGAAGTGAAGTGAAGTGTAATTCTTAAGTCGTTAAGCCCAAGGCCAAGATGCATGCAGAAGAAATACAAACCAAAACAGTAAGACAAGAAAAAACTAAAACACAGAAGGAAGGAATCGTTCGGGTACTTTAACTATTATTTTTGCTCGCTTATGTTATATTTTGTATCTTTGTATCTGCGGGCTGTTTTTAAAAGCGTATCTTTCAGCTGTATTTTGTAGAGGTTGATGTTTTTTTTTGTGGTCGCGTCAGTTAAGTTTGTTTCATACCGCTCGAAGGCTAGAGGTGCAGTTCAGTTAATAACCAATTGCTAGGTAGACTCTAATAAAAGTCGACATTTGTGATGAAGCAAAGCGAATTCAAGAACTTGGGGGCTTCGCTTTTTGCTTCGGTATTTGATTCTATGATGATCGAGGAGATTGGTTAAACTTGATGTTGGAAGTTAAAAACGATTTGTTATTTTTTATTTTGGTTTTCAAAGTGCCATAGATTTAAAAAATGAGATATACGAGTAAATTGACATCGATGTTTTGAGGGCAATTAATTTTAAATTAAAAATGATTAATACAATATTTAATGCTTTTGCTATCTCTCTTTCACTCTCGGTAGTTTGAATTTCTCAATTTTAAGATTTGAATTGAACTAAAATGTTAACAGAGTCATGGTACACCATTGAATGGAGGTAAATTGAGGTTATTGTTAGTTAGTTTGTGTTCAACTCAATTGAGATTTTACTTAAAAGTCGGAACTTAAATAAATTAGATTCAAAGTCTTTCATCAGAAAAAAAAAAAATTATGCTGTGCCACCTGCATGAATATATTTTTCTTGATATTGGAAAATGTGGGAGCTAAACCAACATAATGTATCTAGCTAACAATTTTTCGAAGGCCAAAAAATTATCTAAGCATGAAGTAAAGGTTCTTGTGTGAGTCAAGTATAACATGTTTAAGGTTAGTTTGATTACGAAAGTGTATTTTTTTTGTGAACGAAGGTTTTGAACTTTGGATCTTGAAAATCAATTTTAGGTAGGAAGGAAATTCTAGTTGATATTTTTCTATATTCGAAAATTGTTTAAAAACTGCTTTTTGTAAAACGAAACATGTTGAAATGTTTTCTTAGTCATCCTTGATGGCATTAAATAAATTTGCTCGAGCAACCCCTTCGGTCGTGTAATTCGCTTTAATTTTTCCGATTTCAACTTCCTGATTTATTGTCCGCCGTTATAATATTTTAAACTCGAATTTCGTTGATTCCTGCTGTAATTTATATTTATCTCAACAATTTTGGAATATTTCTCTGCGTTCTTTTATCTGTAGAAGGAGTAGAGAGGGAAGGAGACCAAACTTAGAAAAATAATGAAAATAAAACCATTTATCATTCAGAACTCGCTATGTGACAGAGCACTGTCTCCATCCTACTTAACTCTTCCCAATTACTTATCGCCACAACTTTGATCAATTCAATTTATATCAAGAAAATGTAAAAATAAGGGTGGGGGGAGGAACGTTAAAGAAAATGAGGTCCTATTTTCAATATCACTCAAAATATCGACGAATTTAAAACTTGGAATTCGTAGTTTCTGTCTCGTTTTCTGTTTTTACAGAATTGCAAGGATTTACATATTTATGGTTCCAGAATCCATCTTTTGAGGTCCGCCAACTCCCTGAACGATTTTAAAGACAATATATCGTTGAATTTCTCAAAACTATTTGCTTTAGATATAGAAAGACATAAAAAATGAAAACTATGCATAACCAAAGAACCAAACGAAAACAATGAGCTAAGCGACAAAAAATAGTATCCTAAGCCCTTCATGAATTGGTGATGCACTGAACTCAGGAGAAACATTACTTTCAACGACCGACTGACGACACGGCAAGCAACAACGACGACTAGTTCTGCAATGAATGATGACACATTTGCATGCATCTGACATAATTTAAAGTCAACATCAACACTTTTTATAGATGGCGCTCTGTGCTAAGCTCCATTTTATCCTTCTTCCAATTTTATAGATATTTTATATTATTTTTTATTTTGCATTTTGTTTATAGAAGGTACAGCAAGTATGTACCTCCTGTTGTTTTATGTCATGCAAGCTTGTTTTTGAACGTAAATCTACAAAGTTAATGGAATTTTCTTTTCTGGAAGGGTACTACCCGGCATCTTTTAGCAAATTGTTGTATAAACTCTTTTGGACAGTGTCACAACTCACAACATCGCAAAGAATAACAACAACAAACTTTTGGACACAATTGTATCGTGTGAGTGTCACTGTTGTGCAACATTTTATGTCACATGGTAATTTATTATTCTCTATTTTCTTTTCACGAAGAAGTAGTTAGAGAACAAGGGTAGTCTGTCAAGAACAAACAAGAGTCAAAGTTTTACAGTCATAATCATAATAAAACAATAATTTTCTTAATATGCTCAATTTAATTCAAACTACCGCATACAGTGTGGTAAAGGGAGAGAGAGAGAGAAGGAAATTTTATGAACAAGGTTGACGGTGTGGGGTGGAGTTTGGCAAAGTCCTTTTCGGTGTCAGTAAACTATTAATTCGATGTCGGAATATGCATGAGAGATATAAATTAGTGTGAGAGAATCACAATCACACTCATACAAACGAATAATTTTTGTCTGGCTTGGACTCACGATTTTCATATACATAAAGCTGGATGTGAATGTCCAGTTATCGCCATGTGGTGCTAAAGCACAAACCTGGGACTCCTGGTTAGGCAAATATAATTAATATTCAACATAGGACATCGTTATAATTGCAGAAAATTTACAAACACACTTACGAAGAAAAGTGAGCGTTTGTGTGGAGGGGGGGGGGGGAGGGGGGGATGAACGAACATACTGTTCGTAATAAACGTGAGGTTCATACAGTTCACTTAATTAACGCACGCGATTTAACAACAGCAGTAGCAGATACATTTCAGTAGATCCAATAAGATAATATTTTCCTCCTATACACACACCCCAGAGACACACAACATGTGTGCATGGAATTAATTCTATACAGTATTTTCTGTTCCTGTTTTTTTTGTTTTTTTTTTTTGAAGGGTGGACGAGGAGAGATAGGGGAAAATGTGTGTGTGTATATTCGTGAGTGTGTAAATTTGTTGGAGTCAGTGTCCGCTTAACTTGGTGCTTTGTCCGACGTTGTCAATTAACTAATTCAACGTAAATTGCTATTTTTGTTTTATGTGATTGAGTTATATTTCATTTAATATTGTTCTTTTTTTGAGGGTTTAATTTTAATAATTTATATGACATGTTATGACCGGGATGAGTGTGGATGGTAATAAAAGGCAATAACAACATGTTGCATAAGAGACAGATCAATAGACTTCTAAAGTGACACTAATAGTTATATGGCAATTAAATGTGATTTGAATTGGACAGGGAGTTCGCAATTTTGAAAAAAAAAATAATGATGACGTATTAAGGTTAAATTTAGTAAGGCAACATGTTGCAGAAGTTATTTGTTGAGGAAATATGTATATGAATACCTTTTGTTGGATCGTGTTCTTGGAATCACAAGTAAATGTGTGGACAGATTTGAACTGTAAAATTTGCTTCAGAAACATGTTGTTTATTGTGCCTAACGTCAACATGGTGATACCATAATTATCTCCACTTATTTTTTAGTTAACTGGCATTCACTATAGTAAAAGATTTAGTGCCTTGTTAAAAAATAAAAAAAGCGCTGTCAATATGTTGCCAGAAGAAACTGTATGCATTTTAAAAATATTCCTTTCTGTTTCGACATAAATGTATTTGAATGAAAAAAATTCCACACTTTTTTTTACAAGGCAACATGTTTATGAGGTCATGATTATGATTATGTTTTGGTAGATAATAACTTGTTGTTTGTGTTAAACATGATAGAGACGATCTTCATAAAGCAGTTCATAAGTCTTACAAACAGATCAAAATAAAAATTTGTCCAAGCAACATGTTGCAGTGAAACTTATGATCCGAAAAAGTATCTAAAGGTACCCGAAAATGAATTTCAAGACTATTTTTACGAAGAAAGACATTTTTTAAGATTTAATTTGTACTGCAACATGTTGCTGATTGTCAATAGGAATCTTAAAACTG
This sequence comes from Sphaerophoria taeniata, assembly GCA_943590905.1. Lineage (NCBI taxonomy): Eukaryota > Metazoa > Arthropoda > Insecta > Diptera > Syrphidae > Sphaerophoria > Sphaerophoria taeniata. The sequence continues at coordinate 44,553,651 of OX016540.1, read as the reverse complement.
GTTAGAAAAATTCAAATAATGTTCTCTTCTTTTCCACTGCACAAGCCAAGGGTAGATAAACGATGGATAGCGTGACCAAAAATAATAATAAGACGAAAAATCAACTCACATTAACCTTCATCCTCAAATCACCCATTCTCCCCCCAAAATATGATAGTGTACTCATAGTTACCTGAAAAAAAAAGATAAAAAAAATCCCGATCGTAAGTCAAGAAAATCAAAACAAACAAAAACAGCAACAACTATCCTAAACAATAAATGGCTACATAAATATTGAACATGACAAGACTACACACCAACTTGTTAAGGAGATGAAGTTATTATTATGTTTCCCTGACAGCTAAGAGCTGTTATGTTTTTTTTCTGTATTCTTGTCTGATCAAGGTGTTTTGATAAGGTTCACGCTTAAGATATTAAATTGTCAGGAAAATCGTGTGATGCAAGATTTATTTAAGAGAAATATAAAATACTTGAATAGAGGAACTTTTAGAAGTAGAACAGTTTTGTTTTTATAGAACAAACACTTTTGAGGATTTTTTTCTCTGACCCACCTCATTTTTGTACGGAAGACAACTCTAACACGGCAAATAAATCTTATCCGATTGCAACAATGTGTTTAATGAGAGATTTTGTCTGCTGTCGAACAAGAATTTCGTGACAGACAAATAAACACTGACAGGCAACAACCAAACCGACCCGTCCAACCACCACCGCCCGAGCGACGGACGTCACTTTGATTTTTTTTGTTCAAATCGGTTCTGGTATTAACATTTTGTCTGACAAACTATTCAACCACCACCAGGTACATTATTATCATTAAGTGTGGACTTAAGTGCTGTATATCATGTTCATGGAACTTGTTTCGCGTAATTTCACAAAAAAGAGATATAATTAAAATAAAAAAGACATACCCAACAAACTAGCGACATAATTTTTTAATTAAATCACTTGTTGTCCAAGGCACATAAAACTTCTCGCATTCGCCACACCACATATCGTGTTACAATTAAAACAGAAAACTACCGTCGAACATATAAATTAACCATTAATATAGTTTCAAGGTTTTTTTTAGGTGTCTCCATAAAATCATTATTCAAAACCTCAAGAAACAACAACATCAGAAATTTAAACAAAAAGCCAGCTAAATGAATCAATTAAAAACAAATCATTGGATCAATAAAATATTGAGCAGATATTTTCACCACAAAACCGTTACCGACCAACGCATAGTCATTTTTTTCTTCTCTTTTCATGAATTTTTAATATGGGAACTCAATTCGTAACTGCTGGTCATAGAGATAGAAGACAGATTTGTTCTGCCCCAGGGCTGGCGCTCGCCATAGCAAAACGTTCAAATTTGCTGAAAAAGGCTCGAGGTGGTATACACTTTTGGTGTCTACAAGTTCAAATATATTGTAACCCAATTCTATTTAAATGTTGATTTTTATATTAATTTATCGTGGGCTGTTTGCTTGACAAAATAAATAGACACACAATTTTTTTATTTTCCCACTGAGGGAGCAAATAAATTTAAAATATACATGAACATAAAATTTGAATAAAAAAATTTGTTTAAATCTTCTTTTTTTTGTATGGTGATGTTGCTCACACCGAAAAGGTGGCGATGAGTTGCTTCAGCTGCTGTTGCTGCAAGCAATATTAAGTATCACTCTTTATATGGAATTATTTATTTATGCCACTTTTTGTCCATTTTGGGTTAAAACAAAAAAATATTTTCAATAATCTTTGAACGTATTCATTTCATGTTTTTTTCTTTTGGTCGTTTGTTTGTAAATCAATAACTATATTTGGATTGATTGTGCGTGTGTAAATACGAAAAAATGTGGGTGGCTTATGATAACAGCCACGAACATTGCGAACGTGGGATTTGTAAATTTATGGAGGCCTTATTTTTGTTTGCGATAATTTGACAGATAAGTTTGTTAACAAATGTCTTTGAATATATGTATATAGTTTTTGTAGTTGTGGAATACATACTATTTTGTGATAATTAGTTTGTGACATTTCTGAAATGTGGGCATGGTTTGTGGTTTATTTTTTATTTTAATGAACTTTGACAGGCCAATAACAAATTTTTAGAAATTAATTCTTTTTGTCCTCGACCTTGTTAAAGTTGAAATTTCGTAGCATAAAAATATACATAGAATTTTAGTTTCATATTTTAATGTTAAGCTTTTCTGAAATGTTTATAAGCATATTTCAATTTTAAATGTTTATAAACATTTAATAATTAACGTTTGATATTTGCAAATCTATTTAAACTAAAGCCATTTGATTATTTTAAAAAAACATATTTTTATTTTTATCTTTCCAGCAGCAGTTTGTTTTCAGATATGTTGCAGCAACATTTTGTGTAGAATGGAAACTCAATTTGTCGAATGTTGAGTATAAGAAAATAAAAAAAATATGTATTGAGGAACGGATAATAGCAACATGTTGCAGCAAAAAAAATTGATCAATTGATATGCAAGAAACGTTTTTTGCTTTTTCTTTTCAACACTTTAATTATGGGTTTCCACATAATTTAAAAAGTATGCTTAAGGTTTCCCGGATTTAGTCATATTGGTATTTCCATGTTTCGTAGTTAAAAGTGACATTTTAACCACCAACATATTTTTCCCCTCAAAAGTAAAAGGAATAACAAAAACTTCTTTTAGTTGAACTACGCATCTATTCAAAATTGTATATTTTTCAACAGAAATCACAACATCACCCAATGCATAGTAATTGCTTTCGGCAAAATCAAAACGTTCAATATCAAGTTGAACTTTTTGGACACCAAATGACGACGGTGGTGACTCGTTTGCTAGAAAAAAGAAAATTCCATTCATCCATTCATTTTATGTGACGTGATTTTCGTACTCACTTTTTCTCTTTGCTTATTTTAATTTTGTATTTTTTTTTGTATTGAAGTAGGAAGTTACTATTATGTCATGTGCATTAATGACTAAGAAAAAAAGCAAAAATAATAGAAAATTCAAAAACTTGTTGCCTTAAGAAGCCCCAGCAACAAGTTTATGTTAGCAACAAGCAACTAACTCAATGTGGCTTTTGATAAATTTAACTTTTATTGCTGCTTTTCACCGCAAAGCTAACGAATCGCGCGGATTGATCATAATATCTAGCAAGCCGCCCGTCCTTCTATAAGCCATATTTGGCAGTTGATTTGACCCTGAATTGAAAGAGAGTTTTTTCTCTTAGTGTTTTTTTTTTTTCAATTAGAAGTGGATACTGAGATTTGTTTGCTTGTGTCTGATTCAATATAAATCAAATAGATTGGTTGGTTGGTTCTGGTTCTGTTCTCAAACGTGGGCTTAAAGATTGTATATGCATTTCATTTAAGTTAGTAGAACAAGACTCGATTATTATAAACGTTTCAAATCACATGGAATTCTAACAATTAGAGTGTCCTAATTACAGAGAACTCTTATCACTTCAAGCTGGCGTTCACATATTGTAAATTGGCAACATTAAACAGACAGACAGGATGTACTTCCTCACTTTTATCAATGAACAGAATTTTAAACAACATTTAAACTATTCAAAAAATGTTTACAACAAAAAATGGTAAAAATAAGCAACGACCTTCAATTTTTGTATACCTACTGATTAAGCCCCTATTTCTTGACTGATTACATTTTTTGCACGCACGTGCCAATGCCAGTACCTGCAGATTAGTAACTCTTTTGGCGACGAACGCATCTCTTCCGCATTCGTAAATAAGTTTTATTTGTTTTTTTTTTTTCTGCGATTAATACGTGTTGAGAATTGAAATTCTACATGCAATTCACTTCAAGATAAGACTCTGAATTGATCTTCTACACTTTTATATTTATTTAATTTCACAAAAGAGTGACAGAAGATTTTCAAGGAAGGTCAAAACAAAATTAGAAAAAAAGTACGTATACGCCACAGTGACCCAACAGTCTTTTAAATCGCGATTACTGCTAACATTGGACTTACAAATGATCCCTCTGACCACATTTACGACCAATAAAGTGTACTCAATAAATAAAATTTGAAATGTTTTGCCGTCATACCATACCTCCTGGTACCAGCTGGTAGCAAATATTAAAAAAAAAAAACCTAAATTAGCATTTTAATTCCCATATTCGCATGAGAATTATTGCCAAGCAAACGTAACTCAACAAAACGATCATAAATCATTTTCAGCAAAAAAAAAAAACTGAACGAACCAGCCTCTTATTGGAATAAAGTTCAACTGGTTATACAACAGCTAGTCCAAGAAACTTGCTTTACCTACAAAAGCCCTCACAATATCTATGCAGAGAAATCGAAAGTAAAATCATAAATTATATACAAATTTAAAAACTGATTCACACTTTGGAGATGTTTTATTTTTTTTCTTAAATACATTTATTAACTAATCCTTATTCTACTCGCTATTCCCACACCGGAAGATTATAAGACATCAAGAGATGCAGTTTGATGTTGTTGTTATTGTTTTTTTCTCGCTTTTGATTTAAATTATATGTGCGCATAAAATCTATTAATATTTATGACCGTACTTTGAAGTTTGTTGAATCGAGGAGATGGAGAGTCAGAGAGAGTGAAATAAAATCTCACCTAGGCGGGTTTTCACGATTTTGCTGGTTTTGTTTTTTTAGGTAAGCGAATGCACCAAGCAAATATAATAATTATACGTTTGTAATAGAATCTAGATGGCATTAGCAATTCACTTCAATTCTGTAGCCAATACACGTGAAATATATGCGATGACAGTGTAATGACGACGACGACGGACGGCAACAACGATGATGATGATGGAGTCTTCGAATGTGTCGTGTGATCGTGAGAACTTCTGCTTCTGAAGCATTTTGAAGCAAAAAAAAGCAAACCTCCAATGTGACAAATATGGACTTATTGTGAAGCAGCGCACTCTGAATACTAACGGCTATCAATCTGAAGGAAAATCATTAGTTTGGGTATAGAAAATCATCTCGAAACAAGTTACAAGGTAGAGGATTGAGAAAAAAACAAAACATGCTGCAAATTGTAGTTTAACTGCTAATTGCTGTGCAAACAACATTTTTGACTTTATTTTTCAGGTTGAAAAAACGTTTACTGGGTGAATCGATTTGTTTGTCATCAAACGGTATTGAGAGGAGAAAGGGGATAAACTGTGTGTGCACCGATTTTTAAGAGCCCTAGAATTCCGTATTGTTAAAAATGTTGTTTTTTATTATACTTCTTGATTTTAGACCAGTTTTTACCAATGAAATATTTGCCTAGAAATCGATTAATTGTATAATTATTTGGTTTACAACGTGCAATTCTGAGACGCATAGCATCAGTCCGGATTAATGGGATTCAAGGGGTTTTCAGTGTCTGGCTCAAGATTTTTTTAAATTTTATACCATTCACGACAAAGCTTTTAGCAATGAATATAATGACCTGAGTAAGAGAATATTATTTATTAATTAATAACTGCGCGATTTTTTACGATTAAAAAAGTCATAACTCATAATTATACCAGTTTATAGCATTAGTTTTATACGTTTTGGTTAGAGTTATACTTTAAATCTGTAATTGCATTTGTGCAACTGTTGTACAATAAAATTTGTACGAATGATCAAAGCTAAACAAATTTATACCATTCACCAGAAATAATGCCAATTAACTTGAAACTCAAAGCCTGTTGCTCATAGTTTACATTTTAAGGCTTTAAGAAAGCTAAATATTTTATACCAATCGCAAAAACAGATAGGTATGAAGATCTTACAGTTTGTACGATTCGTTAAAAAAAATGTATGAAAGTAAATATACGACTTTAGACCAATGTGAAAATGCAAAGTGAATATGCGGAATTGTTAAATTTATTTAAGTTAAGTATTTTCGAGTTTAAGAAGTAGAAAATAAAAACCAAATTATCATTATACCAATAAAAAACAAGTGTGAAAAATTATACCAATCCATTCTTTTTTCTGATTTTATTACAACTTGAATTCTGCTTTTTTTAATAAATAATGTTCTTGAAAGAACACTTATTAGATCGTACGCCATAATTATTCGTTGGCATTTTGAAGGATTATGGACTTCTTCACATTCGTGCATAACCCTCAAATCCATCTTAAAAATGAAACTGAACAAAAACTTAACAAACTGTTTATTTTTACTACAAACTGTTGCTCGACTTATATCTCGACACAATTTCACTGAGCCACTTGATGAACACGCAAACAGACAAAAAGAAATAAAAATCATATAAACGTTTCGCCAAGCCGCCTCACTGTCTGTTTCTCTTTCATCAAGTAATTCTATATACTCGTAGTTTCTACAATAAAAAAAAATGAAAATAAACCCACAAGACCCAAGAAATAAAAATAATTATATCAATTTTGCAAAGTTGCTTTTTAAAAGAAAAAAAATTAAATTAAATTAAAAAAAAGACTAAATCACTTCTAACAGAGGGGAAAAAAATAACAACTCGCCAACTCATGTTCGGTGGCCAAAGCTACATGTGTTTTGGTTTCTCCAATTCTCTAAGCCAGCAATACTCACAACCGCCTTCATGCTTCAGCCTTCAGCCATTTCAAAGGCACACACAGAGGTCGGTTGGTCGGTCTTCGAGAGTTCTTTCTCTCTCAAAAGTCATTTTAAATATCGTGACTGGGATTAATTGGCCAATTTAGAAGATACACATTTGCTCACATACACAAAACATCACCCAACTTCTAAACTAAACACGGATATATATGTTTTTTTTTTGTACCAAGTTGGTCATAGAGTCAGCATTTGGTTGAAAGAAAAAAAAATAATATCTATAGATCTATTCCTGTGTATCTGCATTTGATAGAGTTTACGAGAGCTGGCTCTGAACTCTGAGGGAGCTAAATTCAATAGAATGGCTCGTGCAAAAGTGCAAAGCTGCAAAAATTCAATCAGCAGTAGTTTGAAACCCAAAATCACTCTCTTGAGAGAGGGGCGGGGGCGGTATGCACTCGGTTATTCTGTTTTTAAGGAGGATTATATAGCAATATGGCGGTCCGATCTGATCACCGCCACCGACCAACATGCTTCTGGTTTGTCATACTGATGCTGACGACTGTTTTGTATTGGCTTAACCAGCCAGCTAGGCAAGCGTTTTGTGCCACAGGCATAGATAGATGGCAGAGTTGGTAGCAGAGGGTTGGTTCGGTTGATAATGTAAGCATTTTGTCTATTTACCAGTTCGAGGTATTACCGCATGCAATCATGAAATTAATTTTGTTAATGTTGGGATTGATACGTCGTCGTCGAGCGACGACGGCGACGGTTAAATCTTTACGCTTACACAAATCTCATATCTACAAGAGTACTGGTGACTGCTGGTTTGTTCAAAGATCGAGGTTCTGAAGTTAATCAAGGTGTGGATATTTCCATTATAGATATTTTCAAGCGAAATTGATTTCCTCATAGATTGATTAAGAGAAATTAATCATTTCTCTCTGCTCGATTCAGACGAGTATTCATATAATGTGGAGTGAAGGTTTTATTAGGTCAGACATAAATACTAAGGTGTGGATGGATAGATTGATCCAGTATCTGGGGTGGTTTGTTGAATATGATAGATTATTGGCATTATCATAATATGTGGAGATTAGGTATATTGTTGGAGTTATTGTTTAGTGTGGCTTTGGGTCAGTCGGAGATAATGGATGAAGTTTCTATAATGGAAACAGTAATCAAGGAGTCTATATATGCACTGATTGTCATGGGACTAGTAATTGATTTAGATTTCCTAATGGAAAGCTTTGAGACTTAAATAGTTGTGAGAAGAAATTAAGGTTATGCTAAATGAATGGAGTTGTTATTTATCTTCGAGGAAATTGTTTTGAATTCTATCGATGATTGATTGAAATTAATCTTTCATGCATTGATATTTGCATTAAATTAAGTAAAGGTAACAGTCTGTAATCTTTGATGGACCAAAATTATAAATTAAAGGAGCAATGAAGTGAAATGACGCAAAATATACAAATAAAGATCTTATTTGATCTTCAGTTTGGCATGTTTTTTAAACGCATCAATATTAGACACAGGTCGAAGAAATTCAACATAAGTTCTTGAATCAAATGTGATTCATGAAGGCTTCAAACTAAGACATGATATTAACATCTTATTTCGCATATCATTTTAAAGGGTGGAGGGTATCTTCTTCCTTTGAATCATGTACCTTGAATTGACTTAGTAAGCAGATTTCATGAATTAAATATGATTCATGGGAAAGCCGAAAGCGAAAAAGGAAGCTTTATTTGGAAGCTATGTCTGAGACAACATAATTTTTTGAGTCTAATTGATAATAAAAAAAAAAGCATAAATCAAATGTGATTCATGGGTCTAATTTTCACATAAAATAACCATACGTAGACATTTTTTTACTAGTTTGTATGTAGACGTGGAACGAATTTAATTTGGAAATATTATTCATGGAGCTAGAGAACAAATTTCATGAATCGAATAGATCCATTGGACAATGAAGAATGTCGGAAAAAGAAACGACTTACCTGGAAACTAGTTCGCAAGAGAAAAAGATTATTTCGCCCGAGAATATGCAACTATTATGCCTGCTCCACTTAATATGCAGTAAATTTCAGAAGTTTAATCAAAGTGAATTTATAATCGAACGATATATAAACGATTTTTTTCAGATATTTCTGGGTGAGTCAAAGTTATAGTAAATTAGTTTTAACTGCAATTATTATGCATTCATAACTCATTTTACACCCGAACGCACCGTCAATAAATAAATTGATTATAATTTCATTTTGAAAGTCAATTTAATTCGTATTTATCTCTCAATTCAGATCTATTTAACATACAAAAATTTATGTGGCAAGCTGTTTCCCATAATCCAAGGCAGAAAGGTGTGTTCGCATTTGAATCGACGCGACACACACAGCAGTGTTTTTACTTCCATAACATAATTGAAAATTACCCACAAAAAAATAATATCTTTGGTACTTAGCCAAGCCAAAAATACTGCACACCTGAAGACACAAAAAAAAACTGTCCATCAATCTTCACCTATGCTTATAGGCTTGAAAAAAAAAAACTAATCCAAAAGTGTGATGCAATCTTCTTTTTTCGCGCGCCATATTTATGTTCAATGTTACCTCATGTGGCACACTCAACACTCATAGCTTGAACCATAAACAAAACAAAGCAAAAAAAAAAAAAAAACGTGCTGCGCTTTAGGCGCATAGATACATGTTGCACTAGACATATGGCGGGCTAGTAAAGATAGATAGAAGTGCTGTTTGTGCGGTTGCTCTACTGACTGTCTTTAAGTTGTATATCTCTCTGACGCAAGTACATTTTATTTTTATTTTTATTTTTTGTCAGTATGTTACTTCATGGTACACTTTTGTTGTGTGTTTTATTTTGTCTTGCTCCACACTCAAAACGTGGGGATACAACTTCAAGTTCAAATATCATGGCTGAGTAGCGGTTAAAAAGTATGTTTATGGTATGGTCGTGTGTATATACATTTTTTTTTCTTTTTTGTAGTTAGCCGAGTTTGGTCAACTTGGCTTAGAAGAAAAAGGCCTCCACATTCACGTGCGAATGTGACGACACCACCGCCAGCGCTGTGTTTAGGCTGCACGGTTACACGCCTCTCGCATGCAAATTACATTCGGGGGCAACACAAATTATGCTTAGCAACATTAGTATGGTGTATGTTTGTAATATGGAAATTGTTTTTGACATTTGACTGTGTTTGATCGCACCGAAGAACAGTGTATATTTTTTTGTGTTTATAAATTGTGGTTTTCATGTGTACTGAAGCATTTCTCTAGACCATCCGAAACATCATCCGATCGTCTATCTGACAGACTGTCTGCTTTTCGACGTGCAGGCAATGAAGCAGAAGCGATTATCACGCGTTCATAATGCGCATCAATACTGAATAGATGCGGTTTTTGGAGAGACTTGAAGTTGGATCTATTAAAGTCAAAAGTTATCAAAAAACGTTTGGATGTGGTTGCTGCTGCTTCTGTGGATGTTTTTTTCCACATTACACACGTCTGATAGTGGTTTTTACTATTCATGTATCCATTAGTTTCTGTTTTATTTTTCTCTCACTTTTTTGTTTTTGATTTTTTTTAAATTCCTGATTAGGTAACCGCATATCGTACTCAAGATTTAATTAGTATTCCACAAGCAACATAGCTTAATTAATATTTTAAGCTTTGCTTTCTAGCTTTCTGCCCAGCTATACATAAAATATGTGAATGTGTGGTGGGAGATTAAATTCAATGAGGTACTCATTTGTGTGCATAGATTGGTTTGGGTTGTCAATGTTATATCTTTCTAATAAATCGCTATCGTATGTGAATTGAAATATAATTGAGCGATTGAAATTGAACATTTTTAAATTAGGAACTTGTCAACACGATTTTTATGTTCTACTGAGGAGTGTTACAGGAAATATAGAAATTGGTAGTGACTGCGGGAATAAGATAAAGGAGTTTTTTGAACCGTCCTCGTGTCGTTGCTTGAGTTGAAGATTAAAAAATTGTTAAGAGCAGCCATTATTGGGGCTTTTCAGTCGTAAGATTTTTCAACTCTGCCAATACTTTTTTGAAGTCGAAGAGCTTAATCTTACTTGAATTTAGCCATGAACTAAACGCTAAACGAGAAGGGGACAGAAAAGCAAAATAAAACTTAATTATGTTAATTTTATCAAAGACAACAAACTTCTTGTGTCAATTTTTGCAAAATCAAAGTTTGAATTTTATCAAAAACATTTAAAATGACCTTATGTTGACATTTTCTCAAGTCCCACTGTACAATACTTTAATTCTGCACCCTTCTAAGCTTGTCAAGAACCCACAACACTAAAAACATCGACCTTAATCTTAATCTTTATGATAAATCACAATCACCATCAATCAAATCCAACAGAGCTAAAACGAAGTACCAAGATAGCTCCCATGACCTCTCAACTTCCAAGTGACAGGCAATGCAGCAGCAGCAGCGCGACAAAACATCATCGTTCCAAAGCTGTACAGCCATTCATTTTATTCCATTCACTTCTTTCGTGTTCTAAAGTAAAGTGCATTCGAATATTATTGCCCAACTTTTGCTTGTTGAGTTGTCATTTTTTACAGACAGATGACATTTCGTATTTAAAATGACATCATCATCATCAGCATCAGCAGCAGCATCAGCTTCATCTTAATGAGTTCTTTTGATTTTTTTTTGTCATATCCCAGTCAATGAATTTATGCAAAAAGTTTTTCTTAATTAACACAAAAAATGAATGTATAATACTGTTTTATAGAATCCACCGACCCTTACCTACGCTCTCTAATTACACGCTATACGAACCCGGGCTCAAAATTTTCCGACCGTGCGTCGAAATAATAGAAAAGAAAAAAAATATGGTCTGAATAAAACAAAAATTACAACTCATTTCGTTGAACTCGCATGACTGACAGATTACAAAAGTCTGACTTTTCGATTTGCCATCGTGTGTGTTTGGCCCGACTGAGTGTGTTCGTGCGAAGGGGTTAAATAAAGGAATCAATTTTTGACAGCTTGATTCGAAATAAAACACCACACAACAACTGCCAACATAAGCAATAAGCATCATCAAAGCTGGACAATTGAAGCTGATTTCCAATTCAAAAGCGACTGCAGAGTGTGTTCCGCCTAGCGAAGCCTGTCTTCATCACAACGCCACCGCCGCAAAGCTCTTGATAGGTAAATCCATCAAAACGCTCAACCGTGACTCTTTTTTTTTCCAATTAATGTTTCAAGCAAGCGCATTTTAATGTTGTTCGCTGGAGGCGTTCACCGTTCGCCTTCGATATTTTACTGCACATCTCTTGTCACAGTCGTACCTAGCGATCGGTCAATGGACAACAATTTCCAATAAAATGTGACTAAATCGAACAGTTCTTCTATGGTAAGTAGGTATTGTTAGTTTGTTTAGATTTCGAAATTATAGCCAGCAGTGGGGCATTTATGTTGATTTCCTAATCGAATTTCAATATCTTAATAGTAAGACCCCTCTGTGGGAGGGCATAATTGCAACAGTAGAACTTAGAAAAACGACCACCTGCGGCGATGTTTTAATCGAACGACAAACGATGACAATTGTGCCAAAACAACTCAAGAAAAAAAAAACAAAAATGGCGGCTGCTGCTGCAAAAAGGAACAGACGCTGAATGATGGCTTTGGTTCACTTCACTGACACAAAAAACTGCAATGGTAATGGCAGAGTGCTGGCAGCAATGATACGGTGCAAATGATTTTGTAATCGAACGAGTTTATCTATATATTGCACTTTACTACAACTTCTACTTCTACTTGGCGCGTTAAAGTGATGTGCTGATATTGTGAGTTCTTTTTTTTTATCGCAAAAGAATCGCTGATTAGTTGCGCTCGGCTTGGTTGTTTGTTTTCATTCTTTTTTATGTCTTGGGGAGTATTTAAAAGTCCATTAAGATGGAGGTTTTATTCTTTTCTTGATGGATGAAAAAAAAATATGTAGAAGACATCATTAAGCGATTTAGAGATTAGAGTGAAATATTGATTTCCGGTTGTTAACACATGAGCTGAATGTGTGACTGTTAAAGTGTTCGTGGCTTGAAAGAGTGACGAAATATTGAAGTGAGACTTTTTGGATCTAGTAGTTTTTTTTCTACAAGGTTTTCAAGTAATTTCAATTCACTTACAACTCGATTCAATACAAACCAAATGAAAACTGGATACCTCAAAGCTTTTATTGATTTCCCTGATCTTCTTTCTTATAATGGCAACCTTTTCGTAGGTTTATTTGAGCGAATACTATTCGAAAAGGAGACGATATTTTTTCTCTTATCGAGAACTTTAAGTCAAGAACAAACAATAAGCACAAATTGATGCCATCACCATAAGCAGTCAAGTCACCGTGCCTTATGAAAAAAAAACTAAGTGCAATGAACAAGAAAAGGTCATTCGTCCTCCTTCGGCCAGAACTCGACACAAAAGGTCTTAAAAAATAAAATAAAAATAAACTTACGTTACCCCCACAATTGTTTGTTTTCCTAGTGAAACCTGCATGGAAATATCGTTCACCGGTTGGTTTTCCTTTCCAACAAGGATACCGACTGTTGCTTCTCAAATAACACCCCTTAACATCTAATAGCCTTTATGTAGGTTGTTTACCATTCGTCGTCTGCATATACACACGCAAACATGCTTCACTAGAAAACGAAAAAAAAAACTACTCCTCCACACTGCCAATAACTCATCCAACATCTAAAGTTTACCTAAACGTGCTTATAAACACTTTGATTGTCTTAATGGCCGACAAACATGCAAACTGTTCGTCCTCTTCCATCAACGTCATCGCCATTAACCTATACCATATCGTCGTCGTCATCATTGTCGTTGTGTTTCCATCGTCATCTTCGTTATAATTTATAATCATCATTTAACTTGAGTTGAGTTTGTTGTTTTTGTACATAAGTAAGTGTAGAGCGTTAATTACAATCCAAAAGTAAGTTGCATGTATTTTCTCCAACCTAAGGGGGGTCCAAGGAGGTGTACAGAAAAAAAGCCGGTAGGACAAGATATATCGATCATATACACCAGTTTCTACTGTCTCAAGCTCAAACTGTTTGGTAAATTAATAATAATTTGAGTCTGAAAGCTTATAACAGCTAAAACAAAACTAATTGATTTAGAAAGTGAAATTAATTTGTAGCTTTTATGGTTTCCTACACCCAGTGAAGCGGCGTTACGTCTGGTTTCTCACGTTGTGGAATTTTTTTTTTTCTTGCATAAATCAAAAACTTCAAACCTATCTTACTCGTTATACTCACACATTTGTATGTAGTTCGCAGCTCCTTCATAATGAAGTAGTTCTTGGTGCGGTTAATGCTCACACGTTCAAGTTGCTTAGCATTTATGAAGCTCACAGAATTGTAGAAACTACACAACTGGGTTCAAAGTAAAAAACGACAAGAAATATGCCATAATGCCCATAAAATACACATGTACCAACCACAACACACACGTCAGTTGTATGGTTTTCATTGAAGTGTACTTCCTGTTTCAGTCAACCAAAAAGTTGCCTCTAGTATAACTTTTAATTCACACACTTTTTCGACTGACTTATTTTTTAGCCCACTTAAGTCTTACTTTTAAGTAGGCAGGTGAGTTTGCAAGTTTTTTTTTTTTAAGAAATTGTGTAACGTTTACGTCTTTAAATGCGTCAGATTTCACTTACAAGAATTATTATTAATTAATTTGCTTAGACTCTTTTACGATTTGATTTGGAAAATGGCATTAAGATGTGAACAATTTGCTTTAAAGCTCTTTTTGTTTGGTTCGAACGCAGTTAATGCTATTAAAAAGCATGCTTGACAGACATTAACTCCTGTATTCATTTAAGCATGCATGAGGCATATTCTTTTTTTCTGCCCATTTCAGACTAAACAATTTCAATAGCCAAAAAACAACAATCCGAAAAAAATTGCTAATTTAAAAGCTGCAAAATAAATACATATGAAACTGATTCACAGTCTCTATTTAATTTTTTTCTTATAAAAAAAAAAACAGCTTTACAAAATTCAATATCAATAAACTCATAAGCAAAAAATCCCTCATAGTCCTCATCTATTTTAATTAAAATGAAATCCTTTATCGAAGCAAAAAAATAAACAGAAAAAATCTGATAAAAATGAAACGATTGGAATTTTGTGAACCCAATTCGGAGCAGAAAAGGAAAAAAGGACTTATTGCACATATTCTTTTTTAATCGATCCCCTACACCTACAGCTTTTTTATACCCATACTAGGTACTTATTCTGTCACATCGGGGTTCCATTACACCATCAATACTGCGTTCTTTCCCTTTATCCCCCAATTTTTTTAATAGACATTTTGTATGCTTCTTGCATGTATGTTGTATTTCTACTTCAATTTTTAATATCCCATTATCCGGGTTTTGTTTTTTCCATATGCAAAAAGGATAGGGTTAATTAGGGTGACCATAAAAAGGTGCATAGTTTTTTATAACAAACATATTTCTTTTTGTCAATTTAAACTTTTTATAACTTGGAAAACTACGATCGGACACGTCTGTCCTACCACTAACCTCAAAACTTTTTTGAAGAGAGACAAAGACTGTGCGGACTGCTAGTACATATTTCTATATCTTAATTCTTAAGCATACAATATTTAGTTTACTATTTGGGACTCTGAAAAACATTTTTGGAATGTCAATTGGATCTTTGTGTCGAGGGCGGGGGGAGTGGTTGAAAATATCTGAACCAGAAAAAAACATAATTATTACTTTAGACCTTTCTTAAAAATGTTTAGTCTGAAGTTTTAAGAAAATGTTTTTTGTTTCAACAAATCTACAAAATTCGCACTTGAGAAAATTTCGGCCACCCTTATGAATTTTTAATTCGTTTATTGGAATATCTGTGTGTAAATACCTATAAGCAGGAGTAAATTACCCCGTAAAAAACCAACAACGTTGCAAATTGCACACAAATCTGCATTCATTTCCAGTTCCATACACGAATCGACAAAAAAAAAAAAAAAATTTGAAAAAATAGAAGGGTTTAAAACCAAACATTAGCACAAAAGTCCTATTTGCTTTTCTTGCCAGCTTTACATACACACACATAACCACACCATACCAGAATCATCCATACTCCTGTCCTGTATGAGTGCATTAAATAAGCAAAAAAAAGCGAAAAAATTACACAAAACAGGAAAAAAATAGGTTGTTTAATAAATGAGGGTTGAAACATGTCAGAAGTGGGATTGCAACACACAAACTTTCATCCTTGGATACACGTCATACGTGTGCACTTCAATATAATTTTTTTTTTTGTATTCGTTCTTTTTGTCTTTAAATATGCACATCACACACAACTTCCATCATATCATATTGATATCCTTTCATCCAATTCAAATGGTTATGCTTTAGCTCCTGTTATCGTCGGCATTTGTGAGACCGACCGACAACGAGCACGATAACATCGAAGACGACGACAGTCGACAATGATCATATTGATGTTGATGAAAATCCATAGAAAATTTTGTATGTTTGATTGCTTCCAGCAAAACCGACAAGTCCTTCCCTCTATATACCCAAACTCGAACCCAACCTACACTCCATTTTGTGTAATTCGTAATCCATGCTCGACTTAAGTAACGACAAGAGTACAATCACCTATAGGGTTTGGTTTATTTATTATTTTCTTGTTTTTTTTTCGTTCTTATATTTGCAAAAAAATATGAATACGGGCTTTTTGCCAGAAGAACACCCTCTCAGTACTTGAGCACATTGTTTAAACATTCACAATGTTATTGAACAATACACATGTGTAAATGTGTGTGTATGTAACACACATGAAAGGGTTAAAACTTTTATGCAAAAATAAAAAAGGAAGAAGCCGTGTCTTTTGAAGCAGGTATCGTACAACAGAAGGGGTTCATTTGGTTGGGCCCGAAAATCAATGTGTGCACCAGGACACAGAGCCGACATGGTAATTCGGTGGTTGTTGGGTGTCCCGAGTAGGCCGGTTTGTTCGGTCACATGGCAGACTGAACAATTATGTGAATTTTTTTTTCGGCGAAGTAATATAGTTTTTTTTTTAATTATTAATAATTTTTAAGGCTTTTCTTCCAAAGGTGAAATAATGACGATTTTGGAATGAGCTGGTGCTTCGAACTGAATTCATGTCTGGAGTCATTAAATACACAGCGTTAAGCTTTAATTCAGTGGAAGCCGTGCGCGGCGATTCATTGTTTGTCATTAATAATGCACAAAATGTTTGTAATCCATAACCCAAAGATGAATATAAGGGTAGGTAGGTATTGTGCAATGTCCGTTCGTGAGAAAGAAACCTTTAAAACAATTGCTTAAATTGAAGGCTTTGTTGTGAATAAATGGGAAGAAAAGCTGTTTTAAGGACAAACAATAATTTTAGACCAGTTTATACCAATTAAATCTTCTTTATTTTTTGTATATTAGAACGATTAAACACTTAAATTTAAACAAAAAACACTTAATCTCAACAAATTTGAAAAGCGCATTCGTCGAAAAAACCATTTAGTTAACCAATTGGTATAAAAAGTGGAGCTTGACTAGTGATTTCTATTTGAATTATTCAAGGACATTTTTAAGAACGATAAATATGTATAGGGAGCATGTCATAAAGCGATTAAGGATAAAAGATGTCGAATGGTATAAACTGGTATAAAACTGTGTAGGGTAAATTTTAGTTTTCAGATTGAGTAAATTTAGTTCAAAGCAAAATGAGCTGAAAAAAGAATCGTATTGAGGTATGTATGTATTTAAAAAAAAATATTTGGTATAAAACTGGTATAAACTTATTTTTATCCTTCTTAGAAAAAGTATTAAAGAGGTATTAAAACTTAATTGGCAAAGAATAGCCTTTTTAATTAATTTTCGGATGGTCTAAGATCGTTATTTATACCAATCATAGAAATTATTTGAGTTTGGTATAAATTGGGCTATTTTAAGAAAGAAAAATGTCAGTAGCTGCTTTGAAGTATCACAAACAATATGTCCGTTTTTATTGATATTGGTATAAACTAGACTAAATGGAAACACACCATAATTAAGCAAGCTTTTAAACCTACTTCTTAGACTTAATTAACTTTCTAGTAATTAAAAACCTGTTCGCCAGAAAACAAACTATACACACAAAATTTGATCATGTCAATGAAAGCAAACAAAAATATTCAGAAGCACTTTTACGTAAACCACTTTATCACATTTCATCGATAAATAATCGAGTTTGTAGAATTTGTTAAAATTAATTACCGTTAGCTACTTTTCATTTAAAACTGAAAAGAACAACAATTAAAAAAAAGGAACTCAACTAGTCTTTTTCAAGCCAGATATAATTATTCGGCACTTTTTCTATCTCAAGAAAGGGGGAGCAAATAAAAAAAAAACACGTAGATACAAATAGAAGTACTACAAACAAAACTTAATTAAACTTTCAAATAGCAATATTACAATTTACAAACAACATACTAAGCAATATCTCAGTGCCACGTTCAGTTACACTGACCTCTAAGCAAATTACACACATAAATCAAATGTCAGACGCACCGCGCACACTAAACGAACCAGTATCTAGATACTAAGTATACGCACTGTTAGTCGTGTGTTTATTTCTTTTTTTTTTCGTTTTTATGATTATGCTACAAATTATAATACTGGTTCAGTTTCCTATTCCTATATATATTCAGTTGAAGCAATAAAATTCAACCATCTCAAAAAAAAGAAACAGAAAAATAAACACACGCATAAATTGAAATTAATGGGCGTTTGTAAGCCTCTCACGCATTTGTAAATATACAAACAGAAATAAAATATATCTTTATGCATGTTCATAAGTGTAAAAAGATTACAATTTATTTGGAAATATCTTCCGCGTTAATTTATTTTTTTTTTCTAACTCGAACGCAAATCTCAATAAAGTTTATAAATCATAAAAAAATAGACCAAAAGGCCTAAGGCTTTTTTGTTTTTTTCAAAAACATACTGAAATACAGCTGTTTGTTTATTTTTTTTACGCAAAATGCCCTTGACCGAAAAATAAGTTTCCTCACAGCTAAATTTTAAATCGCCATGCAATCAAAATTTGGTTATGTTTTTTTTTTTTTTTTGGTCAAAAATAGACAACCTTAGTCTATAGTGTGTCTACAATCAGAGACGTGGCGACAGTTACGACGATGTTGTTTTTAACGGTTTTATAGATACCTTTAACCCATGGCGCCAGAGTATACTCCAGTATACTTTTAACCACAAAAAACAAACAGTTCGAAATTCGTATTCGTTAGCTTTTCCACGTGATTAATTTGGCGGACAGGGGTACCCGCTAAAGCCTTCATAAAGTTTAAACATAAATTTCGGTTGAAAGACATTTTTTTAAGGTTTTATTTTTTTTATGATTGTTTGTTTGTTTTTATTTTATTTAATTGGCATTTCCAACGTTTGTATGCGATGGCTTCATTAGGTCGGTTTTCAATTTGCACATTGACTGAAATAGTAGCTAAGGTCATGTTTTTAATGGGGTACCTATTTGGCCTGATTAATTAGTAATTGGAGGCATTTATTGAGCAAACATTGCCCTGCTGGCCTATATTTTTTTATTTACTTTTTTGTTGGTGTGGAGTCAGCAGATAATAAGTTTATTTTATTTTTATTTTCTTTTTTGGTTGATTAACGGATTATGTATTTTGAAGGATTGAGGCAAAGCACATGGTCGGCATATGAGCTAATGTTCGTTTTATTGGGTCAAGCTGCGAGACGATATACAAATCCATTTATTTGAGTGATTCAAGAGTTTTAATGATTGAATTTATCGAGGGCATTGGCTCAACGGATTCCGGGTGACTCATTTTACACGATTAATTAAACGTGTCGGATTTGTATGTAATTTTGGTATTTAATTGTCTCTTCAAGCAAAAGCATCCAATCAAAATTTAAATTTTGTAATTTCGGAAAATTAAATTAACAAATTTAACAACTTTTGCTGAAGAAAACATTTGCCACATTGAATTAATTGAGTGTTGTTTAAATTTTCTCTTTAAAATAAACGAACAGGAAGAGAACGGAATATAAAAAGAAAAATAAGCAAAAAGAAATTAAAAATTAAAATTCATTTCTCGTCGCCTTTTGGACTCCTTTCTCAAGTCGCGTGCATTCACTAACCATATTTAGCTGTCTCCGTTAATTTGCGATTCTTTTGAATTTGAAAAAAAAAGGATTTTTAACAAATGCGAGATAATTAAAAATATTATTGTTATTAAGTTTAGGTAAAAATGAGTTCTTTTGTTTAACAATTCACTTTAAATAACAGTTGACAGAAAAGATTTGTCTTAGAATTTTTTTTATTTGAACAAAAACGCCCACGAATGGAAATGTTTGGCCTTGCACAATTGTTTAAAATATTTTCATGGGTAAACAATTATTGTCACAATTAATTGAGTAAATAGAAACAAAAATATTACAAAAATAATGCAAATTCTATTTAAAATAAGAATTATAATTGAGAGAAGGTCATTGATTGTCTCTTTAGAAATAGGTGATTTTTGTTGACATTTCATGGTATTTTTCATTCGTATAGCAAAATAAATTAAAAACTTCCTGATTTTTTATTAAATGAAAATTTACTTGAGATTAAATTTGTAACATTTCTAATGAACATTTTTCATGGACAAATGTTTTCATGTTTTTGGCTTTTGTTTCTGTTATAATTGACTTGTTTAAAATTTTTCCTTAAAATTTTCTTTAACATTTTTCTTTTTAATATTTTTCAAAAACCATTACCCCACCCCCAACTATCCAACCACTATCATAAATAAATGTAAACAGTTTCCGTTTATTTCAAAGTTAAAAATTAGAAAACTAATCGTGTTCCAGAAGCTTGTAAATAAAAAAATCAGATTAATTAAAAAATCATTTAAGCCACTTTAAATTCAAACTTATTAGATACCTTAAAGCCCCTTGCTACCTTACGAGAAAATTTTGAATTTATTTGAAATTTTTACAAAATATTCCAAGAACCTATCTTCAAAATTTTGTAATACAGTAAAAAACGAACTCTAAAATTAGAAAACTGTAAAATCATTCTGAAGCCAAACTTACAATTTTATTTTATTTTTTTAATGAAGTGCACGTTCACCAGGTAGGCCATTCAAGGGCTAACTAACTTTCACCAAATGTAGTTTTTGGCTTGAAGTTAAAGTTGATATCTAAAGCAAAGAATGTCTGCTGGACCTCGGACATAACCTCAACATTGAACCATAAATAAGAAAACTACCTATTTTCAGCCATTTACAAGAGATATCATCTCGAAAGTCAGAACCTTCATCAAATTGCTTATGTTGAGAGTTTTTTTGTGTTTACTTCTTCATCATTCTATATCAAGTCACGCTGGGGTACCATTTGCTTTTCATTTGACCTTTTCTAAACCATTAGCCTGTTACTTTTCACTCTAATCATTAATCAAAACATAAAAGTAAAAAACTGTTTGTTTGTTTTTCCCCGAACAAAATTTATCAACCACAACCGAATTCATGTTGGCCTATAAAAAACAAGAGCACACACCGGCCTAGCTCCAAAAATGCAACTCGGCGCATTTTAATAATCCAAAAACAATACGACCAAAACCGTCGACGCCGAGACGCGACGCCCGCCAGCCCAAAGTGCTAATTAATGCCCAATAAATGTCAAGATCACTATCGCCCGCGCGTTCTACGTGCCCAAAAAAAAAAAGCAAAACAACTTCTGTCAGTCTGATTCCAGGTGAACATAAAAAAAGAGGGTGAAGAAGACGAAGCGATTTTTTTTTTGGTTATAAAAAAGTATACCACTACACGATCCCTTCGGTTAGTTTTATGACTTCTTTTTGCTTTGTACATTAATTTATTCTAATTTGCATATTTTATGCCACGACCTCATATTCACATTTTTATTTCTGTCGACTGTTTTCTTCTTTTTTTTAACTCACTGGTGGTAATTACCCAACGATGACATTTCCACTTTATACCACTCACCCCTACACTCTATATGGTAAGTAATAAAATGTAAGAGATTTTTGAACTTGTTTTTTATGCTTCCATGTCATGCAATAATGTCGAGGCAACCAAAAATAAGCTGTTGCTGAAGTAATTTCCTCCGACCGCACCGTCGACTTAGTCCACTGAGAAAAGAATAATAATCGATGTGTGACGATCAGTTTTTGTTTATTTTTTTTTTTTGTACAGCTCTCTTGGGATTGGAATTTGATGTCAAAGCTTTTTTTTTGGAAGACCCAGCCAGCTGTTAGGTTAGGTACATAATATCGTTTCCTATTTCAATTTTCAACTCGCACAACATGTCAACGGATAAATCAATGGATTCTGACAGGCGAAGATTACCTTGATATGAGGTGTGTGAATGTAAAAACTGTCAAAATCAATTTGTGACACTTCTGCGTGACCCTTTTTTTCCCTAAGTTGTCAAACTAGATATCAAAATGTTGAGGGTTATTTAAAAAAATGGAAGATGGGACAAAACGTTTTTAAAGGATTAGTCACGATATGAATGACAGACACGGCAATAATTATTATTATTGTCAAGAGATAACTTTGACAAAATTTAAATATTTCAATAAGGATGAATTAAGTCAGTTCAGTTTAAAGGAAAACTAAAAATAAAAATGAGTAAAAATTTAAAAAAAAATGAGCAAAAATGTAAATTGTTGATCTAATGGACAAGAATGGACATTAAATAAAAACCACATAAAGAAACTGAAAAACCAATTGAACTCACTAACTTAACTATTTTTTAGCAAAAAAACTGTCATATTACTCACTTTTGTTTAAGCCAGTATTTTCGTCTGTTTATTTTTTGGGGTCATTGTACCTACTGCTTGACTATGATTGTACGTGAGCGTTATGATGTGCGATTTTTTTAGGGTTCTGAACTTTATAAAGCTCACAGGTATACTGGCAAAAAAGTAGGCAGTTAAAACAATAATTCGTTCAATGGACTTTAAAAGTAAAGCAGAAATAAAGGAGACCAAACTGACATCGTGAATCATATCTAGGTAATAAGATGTCAAATAAATAAGAAATAAACAAAAACTGTGGTGTTTAGGAATGAACAAATATTTTTTTTTTTTTAAATCTACCAACCATTGGGACCTACATAAAAACTCACAAAAATTCCAATGATTCCAGTTTTGTTAAAACTCCCGACCACCTATTATGACACTAAACATTTTTCAACATAAATTCCATCCATTACACCACATTTTGCTGAAATGTGAATTATTAGCAAAAAAAAAAAAAAAAAAACCTCCACCAGCGGCACACACAGTCAATTTACAATTGGCTTTATTAATTAAAAATTCATTTTCGAAATGCTATTTCATAAACAGCTTACAGTGTGATCCCCTTTTATTAATCTAACTGAATGTCTTATTAAAATTGCTTTTCCTACCCGCTTTTCATTTGCCACCTCGAAAAGCACCAACAAAAAGTAGATGGAGTGGAGAAGAAGAAAAAAAAAAATAACTATGTTATTGGGTATGGGTAGACCTGAACTAATTCCACGCATTTTCATTTGATATTGCCCGACTTTACCGTCTTTTTCTTATTGAATATTTTTGTTTTCTTTTTTACAGTTTTCTTATGAAATAATTTTTGTTTGTTTTGTTGTCTTTTCAGCTTTTCAGTTTGAATTTTCCCACTGGAAAGAAAACGCACACGTTGTTGTCTCTTCTTGTAATGCAAAACATGTATATTTGTTCATATTTGGTATTGTGGATGAAAATTCACCAACTCGCTGAGTTACCCACTTCTCCAACAACCCCCCGTCACCCTATTACGTTACTGTTCTCTGTAAAAATTATTGCGGAAAGATGACGCGCCGGCCGCCTTTGCAGAAAGCAGGCACAAAACAAAAAAAAGCGAACTTCATTTCATACAATTCGCAATGTTGTTTATTTCAAAGTCTATAGTACCAGCAACTTAATGCGAATGAATAGTTTGGTATCCGTATACATACCTACTCTATACACAAAAGACAGACAAAACACAGCTACAGAGACTTTGATGGCGGTCTTCGTTTGAAGTTTGCCGGTTTGATGAAGTCGGGACAGAACCGAACATATGGCCAACGCAACGATGCGTTGTCAGGCCGTAAACAGTGCAATCTTTATTTAATAGACGTCAGATTTTTTTTCCCTGCAGCCAATTGAGGATATTAGTGCTGCCAGATGTGAATTTATTTGTGAAAAATAAAGCTTTTCTCGAAAAGAAGAAGTGGAGCGATATTTTGCAGGTAATACAAAAGAAAGTTGTTTGCTTGATTAACTCAATTTACAAATTTATACCATTTAAAAAAGAGCTTCAATAAATATTTTTAGAAAAAAAATATTTAATACTGACTTAGTTCTTCTCATTGCAGGCTCATTACTTACTCAATGGTCGCCCTGCACATTTTCGAAGACTTGGTACCTATTTTCTAATTGGTATAAACTGTTCTAAAATTCTGTACCAACTACGAGTTGGAGTTAGTTTTCACGAAATATTACCAGTTTTTAGAACTAAGCAACAACAACTGCTGCATAAAAAACGGTATATAATGTTATTGGTATAATATGACTTAATTCAAAATCGATACAAATATTTTCCATTTTTTCACTAAGCGATCCTTAATCCTTTGATAATCGAGGCAAATACAACATTTTTGAAAAAAGAACGAGACCTATTAAAATGGTATAAACTGGTTTAATTCAAAAAGTAAAGGTGATAGACGAAAGTATTGATAGAATAAACATTTCGTAGGTCCAATATTACTAGTTTGTTGATAGGTTTTATTTTTTGAATGAATGAAATCAAAATTGATACTTTTACACTTATTAGTGTGATTAACTGGTATCGCAAAAATGGAATTATTGTGGTTAAACTGAACGATTATTTGTTTTTTCTGCTAAATATAAACTTTTTGGTTGAGAAATAATGATTTTTTGAAGAGAATAAACTGGTCGAATTTCATCGCATTACTGAAAAAATATATTGAGTAAATTACATCGTCATGGCAACTCTATCAGCTAGCTGAATGACAATGTGTATACAAAACATCACAAGTAATAACTAAATAATTTTTGTTTGAACTCTTTTTTCTCATATTCACCCAACCATTTCACAGCGCGAGAATATCAAAGAAAAGAAATGTAAATGTCAAATATTTGCCTGCTATACTTTTTCAAACACTTTTCATCTAACACCTCTTTTTGTTTATCCTTCCAAAAGGTATCCCTATCGTTGATTGCAGAGCAGCTCAGAAAGTCAAGAGCACGATTAACAAGATGACAATAACAACCTATGTCGAGTTGATTGGAACGAATGATGACACATTATGTTGGGGACACGCAGGCGCAACACAAAGATTGACGAAGTCACTGTTCGATCATATACCAACATTATAATTTTTAAAGGAAGTCAAAAGGCTTGTCGAGGATTTATAGATAAACAGAAAAAAAAACCATGACGCTGACAATTTGACGTTCGATCAAAATGTGATGAAGATGACTTCAATGATTACGATGACATTTTTACTTGTTCTGTTGCTTGTTTGTGATGGTGGCTTGTTCTATGAAATTATCATGCTTTGTTGGTTATGCTCCTGAATCATCGAAACTGGGAAAAGGCGAATAGCAACTAGCCAGCCAGACGAATCCGGTAAAGTTGATGCATAGTATTTTTTGTCATTTCGTTTGAGCCCCCTGCTGTTTTAAATGGATAAATTTCTTGGGCAAAAAATAAATAAGTTATAAAATATACAAACACAGGTTTACGTCAGAATTCAGTTATGTTACTCTAACGCTTGGTCTCGGTGGTATCTGTATGTTTTTTTCTTCTGGCTTGTCTTTGAATTCTCAAAGGCGAAGGTCAATCTTGTTCACCGAAGGGTAACAAATCTTTTTAAACGAGAAGGTTCTTTGGGGAAAAGAAAAAAAAAACTTTGAAAGCAGACTTTTTTTTTAAAGAAAGAGAAAACATTCGAGACATAAAGTGGTCTTAAAAGACGGACCGAAGTAGCATGATTCTAATTGCGTAACCCAATTTTGTTTTAATTTTTTTTTTTTTTTTTACATTGAGTGGGTAGATCGGAGAAAAAAATAATTTTTGTTTTTCCTTGACTCTTTGGAAATTCTAAGTAGACGCTTGTTCAGTGGAGGGTTTCATTTCAAGATTGTTATTTAATTTTTTATCTTCACCAAAAACTACCAGCAACAAAGAATAAGTAGAAACAAAAACTTAAACGGTTAAAAAAAATTTTCTTTCGTGGAAATTCTTATCCAATGAGTTTAAAACTGTTTTTGTTGTTGTTGTTGTTGTTGTCCATCGTATTGTATTTGTATTTGTGTGAGTGTTAAGCTTGACGATGCTTTAAGCCGGAAATTGTCATTAAATTAATGATTATGAAGTGGCTGACCTGTGATATAGCAACAGATTGCCACTGGGTGCCAGCTATTATTTGCTCTATTATAGGGTCTCAAGGTAAGGAAACAAAAAAAAAACATAAAAGGAGGAATTAATTAGTAATTTATATTTTCTAGGGTAAATCTGATGGATATAATTATTTGTTTTTTTTTTACCTGCATTTCATTTATTTTTTATGTTTTAGTACCTTTCGGACTAAGTGGTGTTTTTTGGAACATTTAATTACCTGAAAAGATAAGAAAATAGGAAAGAAATTAGTTAAGCGGTTTTGTGCCTATTGTAATAAAAATTAACACAAATTATAGGGCTATTTATAGTTGAATTTTCTTATTTCGTGTGTGTCGAAATAAAAATACATAAAATAGCAATAAATGTCATGGAGAGGTCGGATATTTCTGGAGTGTGTCAATAATTTTGGGTTTTCAAATTTATCAGAGTAATTTGTTATTTTTTTGACATTTTTCATAGTGAACATAACTTTTAAAGAGTAACATAACTCATCGAAACTGTTACATTCGGTTGTCGAATATGTTTTTTTTCAGTTAGGTTGGCTTAAAAACACTAGCAGCATACCTTCTTCCTTCTTCCTTCTTCCATTCCGAATGCACTATTGTACATAAAAAAGTCAATCTACACCCTGCTCCTGTGTGGTCGTCTCAGATGAAATATTTCCAAATTCAAATTTTCCAAAAGCCCCAACTTCTCGTTTTCTATTTGTCTTTGCCACAGCTCCTGGACACACAATCATCATTGTCTTATCAAATCAAAACCAATAAATTAAATTTCTAAATTCAAATTAAAACTCTCCACTCAAAAATTTCATCTCGTTTCAGATCTATGCTATGAGATAAAATAAACAAATATTCTACTTAGAAAGAAAAGAAGGCACTTATAAATTTAAAATAAAAAAAAACAACCTTTTGAACCAACCTCGTCGACCTTCATGACCTCGCCCTGCAATTCGATACAAAATAAAAAGAAAACACACTGCAATATTAAAGTAGATGAAAATCTTCAAGTAAACTACCACACAATGAACCCTAATTAATATCCCCGCACAAAGTGAATCAAAAGTATCTCCTACCAGACATCAGCCACATCACAACCAGTGCTATCTATCTTGAAGTAAAGATATGTCTCTCTAGGTCTATACCTACTTCTACACGATATTGCCTAGAGATGAAAAAAAAAGGAATTTCAAAGCCCATAGAGAATCCTCTCTCACTGGACTTCATGGCTCATCGTCATCAAAATGAAATGAATGGTCTTCTTGTTCGATGCATGTTTCTCGGTCACAAGATTATCATCTTCTAGGTTTTTCCATAGAAACAATTTTCTTCGTTTTTTTTTTCTTTCAATCTCGCTCCTCTTTTCTTTTTCTATGGCTCTGTGATTAATAACCCAATGACTATGAACCGTCAACATCATCCTGCCTACTGAATATACATTTTCTATGTATAATTTGTGTACAGCCTTGATTTTGTTCTTTAGATAAATTCAAAGGAGATCTAGATACTTCGTTTGCTTCATCTTTAAAATAAGGTGATTTGGCTGCAGAGTGGTATTCTGGCAATTGAATGTCAGAAGAAATAATAAAAAAAAACTGCTCCATGAATATTAATAAAACGTTTCCAAAGATACAAACCATATTCTCTGAACGCATGTCTCTGCGTAGATTTTTCCATAACACACACACATATACACACAATTCAATAACAACACTCAGTACTCAAGCCCATAACCATAATTCTTGTGGAATTATTAAGGAAATATTAAGCATTTATTCTGCAATAATCGCAGCTCGTATATAATTCTACACTAAACGAGTATAATAATTCCAAGACCACCACCTCTCGCTCAATCTGCGAATACGACAGATACACACTCAAACTTACACGGAGCGTATTTGGCACGTGATTAAATTGAAATTGTCGCTGTGACGGAACTAAAATCTATCATCGGTCGTCCGTTTCGTTGTCCCGTCTCCACTGCACTGCACCGCGAAGTTGTGTGTCGGACGTTGAACGACGATGCGTCCGTCCGTGCGTCGGTTAAGTGTCGGACGCGTCGTCGTCTTTGTATCTTTTCAAATGAATTGCACAGAAATTACAAAAAAATATATAAAATATACAAAAAATTATACTTCCCGGTTCTGGTGTTTTATTTTATTAATTTTATTTACATAAATGCAAATTTTTTACAAAAATAATTTGTCGGTATAAATGAAAATAATGGACTTCAAGGTGGGGTTGTTTATGAGAAACATCTGAAGAAAGTGATAAGAATTAACGAAAAAAAAATTATATTTGGGTGTCCTGGAAGTACGTTTTGCTATTTTTGTCCTTATTTTATTTTTTATTGCAATGCAATTTGACTACGTGCCAATTTTATTTACTTCACGGCAGAAATTAATTGCATTCGATTAAATGCAATACCGGTCGCTTGACTATAGGCAAGTATAGATATATCTACAGGTTAAATCAAAGTGATAATAAAAATTGTGATTCATGATAATTTGTCTAAGCATATTGAATTGCTTCAGTTAGACATTTTTTTAACCATTTTTTTTTCTCATGTTTTACTCTTCAAATAGTCATGTACACACTTTTGTGTGTACTCAAAAAAATTAAAAACAAATTCAGAAAAAAAACGAGTACAAAATTTGAATGCCAATGAAATTTCCGTACGATAAAATGGAAATTGGATTTTGGTGCCAAGTTTAAGCGAGAAAAACAAATAAATTTATAAGAGGGCAAAAAAATATGCACATTGCAAGGCATTGATTATGGAGAGATGAAATAATAATTGTGCGTTTTTCATGAACGTTTTTAAATGCGGCAACGTTTTAATTTCTGGGGTATATTTTTGTTTCATTGACGTACTTGGTTAGTGCTTCTTTGAATTAAAAAAGGATTTTTGTTTTTCTTAATTTTTATGCCATAAGGTGTTTAATTTTTTACTTTTGTAATTTGTTAATAAAAAAAACTCACTTTTGAGAATATCTTGAAAACGAGTATCCCGATTTTGATGCAATTTTGTGTATTGGCAGTTGCCAATGTGAGAATATCTTGTGATGTCTCTCAAGGCTAAAAAGTGATTAAACTCCAAATGTCCTGATTTATACAATGAGACTAAGTACTCTTAAAGCGGTGACAATTTTCTCACTTTTATTTTGATTGCTCTTCAAGACACTTGCAATTTACAAATAAGGTTCTATCAAATTAAATATAGCTTTTCATCACCTCACCCAATTGCGGACTGCCTACAAATTGTTTGAAATTTTTATTGAATGCCTTCAAATTTTCTATAAATAGCTCTCATGACAAACACTTAAAATTTGTCAACGAGACTGTTATCATGTACACTCTAGTGAAGACGACGCGACGCACGTAAAGACAAAATTTTTCTTTTCACAAGAATTATTTCATCGTCATTGCTCTGATTAAACCTCAAACCTATTAAAATGTCTCCTTTAAAACAAGTTAATAATATCGCTCAAATGAAAAAAAAAATTATTTAGCTTTATAAATTCATGTGTAGGTACTAATGTAACGGTAGTAAGCACATTTTGCCATGTTCTGTTGATAAGCCCATGGGTTACAGAGAGTAACAGCATACAATTTCCTGGTTTGTTTGTTCTATTTGGAGTGCCACAGGGAAGTGTGGAAGTACCAATATTTTTTATTTTTTAAATATTAAATTGTGGGCTTTCGTAGAAGAGTTATAAATTACTAGTTTATCTGCCCAGCAAATAAATTTGATTGCACAAAAGCTAACATAGAGTACTTTTCGAAGTAAATAGAAGTGAGAAGAAGGAGTGTGTGTTTCTAGCTATAATCTGGGAAATAGAAAAGAAATTATGTAATAATTTCCTAAAAATAATCCTGTTCTCAAGCATTTATTCAAAATCATATTTAAGTAACCCTCTTAAAAAGCAATAACTATAATGAAGAATTATTGATACATCACCTTCAACAGTTGCAAACATTAGTCATAATTCTCATCCAACTCAGTCGGTAAAACATCAAAAATGTGCAAATAAATGTAATTTTTTTGTTCGAAAAAATTCTACTTTCAGTTAATCGTCGATGGGAAAATCCATATAATTTTTCCATTACATGAACAAAAAAAAAAAAAACAAATAAAGTTCTATCTCCATCTTGATATTACACAAAACCAGCGACATATTGTCTGCCGAGGTAAGAATGTTCAATGGAAAAATAGAATAAAACACAAAACTGAAAAAGGGGGGAAATTGTGTTATTGTGAAAAGAAAAAAAAATGTTTTAACAGATAATTAAATATAATTGGAAAAACATTTCAAAACAGCTACCGTTCTGCCAATAATTTAATTTCTATGTAGGTATACTCTTATATACACATAGATACATGTGTATAACCATTTTGCTTCATTTTTATTATTATTTTTGCAGTTTAATAGTTCTTCGATGAATCGATTTTGCCGGCAATTGCAATATCTAATAGGATGGTCAGAACACACGGGATTACGATTTACGAACATCGAGGGAAACGAGATACAGAGAAAAGGTCATAAATAAGGTTAGCAACGACGACGACGGACGTGAGTTTGACCGCATAATAAATAAATAAATCCAAGCTGTACTCAGTTTTATTTTATAAAAATTCGAACGTGATGTGAGATTTTTTTATTTAGACTTTGATCTCAGAGAGATGATTTTGTGCTTTTTTTGTCGATACTGATTCAATGTTGATATAGTCACGCGGCATAAAATTGATGCAAATAAACTCTAAGAAATTAAAATGAAATTTGTCTTGTAATGATGGGCTCTGTCTAAATGTTTCTATATTCTATTTTACAAGTTCTTTTTTTTTTGTTTTTGTGAAGATGACGACAACGACCGACTTGAATTGACGGCACTTAAAGTAGAAATATGATGTTCTAATGAATAACAAGAAATTATGATGATTAGTGTGATGGAATCAAAATGAAAATCAGAACACAAAATGAGGGTTAATGGGTTAGTTTTGATAGTGTGCATAGAGTGATTTCCTGGTTTTTACGAATTCAATTTGATAGTTTTTTAATTGAAGTGCAATCGCAATCATTGCAATGAAGTAATAAAAAATGAATGTTCATGATTATGTTGCAGGCACATGTTTTCAAGGAAAAATGTATACGCTTGTGCTTAACTCAAATAACTTTATGCTTGGTTATTATAAAAATTGTTTAGTTGAGGATCTAGTATTCTTGGGATACATGTTGCGGGAACATGCATTGTCTTAATTTACAGATTTTAAGATTTGTTATAAGCCCGTCAGTTTTCAGGAATACGGATCTTGTTCACAAGAAACCTTTAAAATAAGTAGTGTCATTTATTTCGAAATTAAACTTTAACATGAACATCATATTCTTTGTTTAAATGTTGAGGATACATTGTGTGTGTTTATATCTAGAACATTCATGGACCAGTGTTCAAATTTTCAATAAAAAAAAAGACATGATGGTTCGATTGTTTTCATAAATAGTTAAAGAGAACCAAATGTGTAAACAACAAAATATGTGTCTGCAACATGTGTGAGATATATATTGCTTGGTTCGTGAAGATTGTTTGTTAAATAATTTTAAATGACAAGAACCAGCTTTAGAATCCAGTTTTTGATGATTCACTACGAGGTTTCGGTTTACTACCAACAATTTTAAAGTAAAAAAGACAAGTAAAAATACTTAATTCTTGTAAAGAAAACGAAGACTATTAATTTTCGCATTACAAGGTTATGTTCCACAAAACATATACTCACACCCTGTCTGTAACCTTTCAACATTTTCTCATCAAACAAAAATTCATAATTTATCTTCATCTAACATACTTTCAAAACTGGAAGAAAAACAAGCAACATAGACACTTAGACAGGTATTGACGTAATTCAAACCAACATTAGACTAACCGCCGCCGTGCCACCTCAAAGCTCACCAACATTAATTGTGACTCTCAAAATGTTTTATTATACAGTCAAATCTTGTTAACACGCGCATTACCTTCTCTTTATCTCTTAAACAAAAAAAAACAAAACTCCAAAATCATACCGACTTCATAATAATTCCAATTAAAGGAAATGATCTCACCATGACTTTCACTTCCGTTTCAAAGCAATTTTTCGTTAGTGTACATTTTCCACTAAAAAATGAGGAAAACAAACGCAAATTCATATGTCAATTTCGAGTAAACAATTAATTTATTTAATTCAACAAATAAAAAATCTAATCTATTCGTTTGAATGGATGAGTTATTTTGCATTTTTTAGATCTTGACAGCTGCTACCTCACCCATATGACCTCCAAGGCAAAGTCGCACGGCGGCGTCGAAAAGAATATGTTAACAAAATATTTTATATTAATTCAGTATCACGATTAACTTGCATCTTTCCTCGCCCTGTTAATTTTGTTTGCAATGCAATCATTCTCATAAATAAATCAGACATAGTGTTTTTATCGGTGACGAAATAGGGTGCACATTCGTGCTCGGTTACTTTTGTGGCATTTTAAGGAAATAAACAATTGAGTTCGAAGGTTTCAACTGTCATGACATCTGCATCAGTCGCTTATCTGTGACAAGAAAAACATAACCCCCAAAGGCGCTAGTTATTTGAAGCGAAAAAAAGGTGCCAAGAGCCTCTCTCTGCAACACTTGGTTTCGACAAAAATATTGGTTTAAGCACACCTTTCTTACAACTAGGTTTATTTTTTGGTTGGATTAATGTCTACTGCTCCTCTTTTTTAATGCTTCTGTGAATGCATAAAAGCTAAACATTCACTCGGCTTAAGACACAACTTTAGCGAATGTAATTTCAAAACACTTCGAGCAATAATCATGAACAGAGTGCAGTGTGCATGTGCATCGCCAATCGAAAAGAAAGACACACATTATTGTGGTTCACCAACATGGAGCACACCATGCGGCAACATGTCTTGGTATGGTTTTGAGTAGTTTCTGTTGTTTTTTCTTTTTTTTTTCTTTTTTAATGTCAAGTACACCACCACTGCCAGTAACCAGTAATTATCCTTATGTAATTGTCAAAATGTGGTTTGAAATATGATCAACATCCGAACATATTATGATCGTAAAAGATTCCGCTTCGCACATATGGACTGCGAACGAACTATGTGTGTCTAGGTATATATTATTAAGAAAATGAAAATGTCATTTATGCGCTGCATGATTTTTGAAGTGCATTCAGCTACCGATATAGATACTTTGATTCATCGAAAACGACGACGATGCCAATGTTTATCGACGTGTTGTCGTTAAGTCGGTTGGGCGCGCATAAATTCCCATTTAAATTGACTCAATTGCCGTATCTGTATCTTCTATAGATTTTTTTCTCCAATCTTATTGAGCATATGGAATGGAAGCGTATCTATTTCAAGTAAGAATTGAGCAAATGGATTCAGTTGTCAGTTCTCATTTCTATCCGGCAATATTAAGACGAAGTAGTAGAGTGTAGAAAAACACGTGCACTTTTCTCATATTGTCGATGCAGCTATGCCGATGTAGATGTTGATATGCTTGCATGCAAAGCATCGCAAATGAATTGCAAAAAAGCTAAAAGTAAGTTTTTTCTGCCGTCGATTTTGTCGTTGAACTTTTACGTTTTTTTTTCTCTTTTTTTCAGCATATTCTATATCTGGAAGGCAAATTTAAACATGAAAACTACAAAAGTGAATGGTATGGAAAATTGTGCATACGTTCGACTAACATCCTAAAGCAGAACTATATACTAAGACTTCCTAAAAGAAGCTTAAAGGGTGTAGAACTTGCAAACACAAAAAAAAAGGAAAACAAATTTCAAAATGAAAACATTTTTCTTTGAATAGCGATGCATTTCCTATACCAAGTCTTCTTTAGTTATACTTGCGCAAAACTTTTCTTCCATGTAAATGGGTTGAATAGTTATGAGTGGGTGGTTGGGTAGTTTGTTCAGTGAAGGGAGAATTCAAACTGTGTAGTGTCGGATGTGAATGAGTTTTGGAATGTTTTTTAAGAGGGAGCGAATATTTTCGATATTAAATTGGTTGGAGCAAGAACTGATGAAGGGATAAGGAGAGTATGGAATTTGTAAAATTCATGAAATGAGTTAAATGATGGAAAAGAATTAAGAGTCTTAAGTAGAATTTCTGGGATGCAGAAAGTTTTGCTGAATAACCTTTTTTTCTGGAAAAATATAAAGTTGCAGGACATTTAGACAATTTGTAACAGGAGATGTGAGGATAAACTAAATGTGCTTCATATCGAGTTTTCGAAAATAGAAATGATTGAATACTTCTATTGTTTGATAGTCAAGCTAAAATCAATAGGTTGCAGAATTTCTAAACAAAACTGTGGTTTTTATGCAAAACAAAGATGCAGAGTAACATATTCATTTCATTCCTTTTAATTCTTGAGCCTCAATTACTTTGCAAAGTATTTTGTTGTTCATTGAAGTAACTTTCAATCAATTCGTTTCTCTCTATGGATTCAAAGTTTAATTAAAACAAACCAATAACTTCAATCCATTTGCTTTGCACTGTTTAATTAACAGAAATGTATTCAGAAGATATTTTGACTTTTCATTGAAACATAATTGTGGTTAAAGCACCTGTGCTGGAAAGCATAATAATTTATTTCACACTCACCTCATACAGGACAAAATTCTAGGAAGTGTTACCACAAGCACTTGTGATTACTTTAACTAAAATAATCCTTGTTTTTGTTTTCTCAGAAAACTATGTTTTAATTGAGGGAAATTATGCTTCTCATTGGCCTAAATTGACAGAGGACGGAAGCATTGTACGAAAAATACAACACTCTTCAAATTACTAAATTTTCAAGTATTCTCAACCATTTCTGTTACATCTGTTTACAAAATCTGTAGGTATAGTTAAAATATATTCCGACGAAGCAGATTTCAAAGTCTGAGGAAGCAGAATACATGCTTACAGTATAGCCTGAAGAATCAGACGCACATATCACTACCGTCTGAAGAAGCCGACACCACTGTTATATTACAGTCTGAAGAAGCAGACGACACATATCAACTATGGTCTGAGGAAGCAGATGTCACAGTTAAACTACAGGCTGTGGAAGCAGACACCACTGTTACATTACAGTCTGAAGAGGCAGACACCACATTTCAACTACAGTCTGAGGAAGCGGACACCACTGTTAAATTAATATCTAAGGGAGGAGACATCACTGTTATATTACAGTCTGAGGAAGCAGACGGCACATATCAACTATGGTCTGAGGAAGCAGATGTCTCAGTTAAACTACAGGCTGTGGAAGCAGACACTGCTGTTAAATTACAGTCTAAAATAAATGTCTGTTAACATGATTAGAGACAAACAGACATAAGAAATAAGTAAGACGAACTCTTACCTTACACCCACGAAAATACAAAAATACAGATGATAACGATTTTATTAAATGATAATCCAAGAATCACAGAGTTGCGTTTTGAACGTTAAGAAAATATACATGCCATTCGATTTATTTTATGGGTTTCGAGAAAGAATTACTTTCTTCGAAGTAATTAACAATTTGAGTTAAGTAAACGAAAACAAGCCTCGATTCCTAGTAAAAGTAAAACAACAAGAAAAA
Organism: Sphaerophoria taeniata; assembly: GCA_943590905.1. NCBI lineage: Eukaryota > Metazoa > Arthropoda > Insecta > Diptera > Syrphidae > Sphaerophoria > Sphaerophoria taeniata. Next base: position 44,518,021 of record OX016540.1, on the reverse strand, counting down.
ACACACAAAAACGCAGTATGTTTATGCTATTTATCTCAAAAACAAGAAAAATAAGAAACAAACATGTTTTCCACTTTTTAAATTTCGTAAACAAATGCGTAAGGCTAAAGATATAGCGCGCATGTTGAGATTATTATTTCATCAATGAAAAAAATAAGAAAACAAATATCTACAAAACAAAATATTGTCACACACATGTACGTTTAGTTTTATGCTTTTCAGGTAGAAACTTAAAATTCAAAATTTCAATAAGTAACTCAATATCGAAAAATAAGAAGAAGGTATCAACAACTTATCCTTTCAACACTTATTTCTGTTCGATCTTTAGCAGGGATATAAAACCATCTTAAACAAAACTTCCTTCCGTTAAAATCATATTTGCCTTTTATCTCATTTCCTGACATGAAGACATATCCAATTTAGTCCAAAAATATTGCGAAATCATTTTTGGCAAATCTGAATGCGTGTCAGATCGGAGCTTAAGTGGTTTTTCGTGTAGATTATATCTTTTGAAATTATACACTTGGTAAATATTTACAAAAATATTAAGATATGTGTTTTTGAAGAAAACATACAACAAACAAAATTTCAAACGATCATTATTAAATCACACCTCACACGCAAAATTTCGCAACCTTACTCACCTGTTTGCATATACAGAGACACAATTATAATAGCACTGCAGATGCCACTTGTGTGATATGAACATGAACAATGGTTCAAAAGACCCATTTATCACGTTGCTAGATAAAATGTGTGATTAAGTTTATGTGCACGGCGAAACGACAACGCGAGACGTGTCAAAGAGAAAGGAGTAGCAAAAAAAACAAAACGAAAACCAAAAAAAATCATAACTGAAAAAAAAACTAAAGTGGTGCTATTAGAGGGGCTCGACTCGAGCACAGCAAAAAATAGATTTTTTTCTCGATATTTTCGTAGAATTTATGTGAGTACATAACCTACCACTGGTGCCTATCTAGAAATCTATTCTTTCAGATAGTTATTAGTTATGAAATCTGTTGTATTTTTGAAGGCCGTTTCAAATGTATTTCAAGTTCGTAGAAGCGATTTAGATAAATATTGTTTTTTTTTTTTTTGTGTGAAAGGTGTTTTATATTTTTATTTTCAGGTGATTGAACCTCTGTTTGACACATTTTTTGTGTGTTTATTTATATTTTTATGACGCTGATAAGTATTTTAGAAAACAACAGTTTTTTTTTTCAGAAACAAAAATAAACAACAAGAATATCAAAAAAATACAACGCAATTAATTATTTCGAAGTTTGATAAATAAATGATTTAATTTTGGGATTTTTTTTAATTTTATTGATTACTCCTTCCGGTTAGTAAGTTTGTCGGTTTTGAATTTCTGTTCAAAGAAGATTATTTGACAAATTTGATTTTGAAAATTTTTAAGTGGTTTAAATTTGTAAAATATAGAATTAATTAATTTATTGGTGAACGATATTTTATGATTGCTCACTGAAAAAAATAATATTCCGTGTTTCCAAAGCAAAAACACCCAAGAGGAAAGCGGATATTGCATCATGAGGCAATTAAAAAAAAACAAAAACAGAAATTTTGAAGAAGAGCAGGATGATAGCAGAATTTCAATTGGATGATTTCAAGAAGAAGTGCCACTAGGCATAAAATAAAGACTGAACACAAACATATGAATAAGAGACAATCAAAATAAATTCTTGGAAATTTTGTGCGTGGTTCATTTTGACATTAGTCACTGAATAGATTTAAGGTTGATGATAAAGTGATTTTTGGGGAATGTTAAAATGATTAAATGTGTTTGATTTATAGTGTAAAAGTTAGTATATATAATGGGCCAACGATACACTTACAGAAGCAATTTTCTTAAACAGAAAATAGACATGGTCCTAGAATGGAACCTTATGGCACACCATGAATTTTGCTTATTTCTAGCGACCATGTATTTCTTAAGTTCACTATCGTCCCGGTTTGCTTTAGTTTTTTCATTTCACATGTAATATGCCCATATGTCTGCTATGTTACTTGTGCTTTTGAAATTGAAAATTCAATATTCACACTTACCACAGATAGACATGCACTTGTCACCACTCGACATTGTAATTCGATACTCTCTTTACATAGTGCCGTTTTGTCTTTGTCTTCAGCTTCGTCGTCACGTTGACAATCGTGCATAAAACAACTTTAAACTTGGTCTAGTTACACACTTTAGTGTTGTAGCAGCATGTAGGCAAACTTTTAATTGCTACCACAACACATTGCCATTGCAGCATAGTAAATCAATCCACAATACATCAAAAAATTGAAACAAAAGTGGTGACAAGAGCAGCAAAATAATTACAAATTGATTTCAATTGCAATCGAAATCGTAGTAATTATAATCGTGAGTTATGTCTACGAGTAGTCGTGTATATCGTGTCGATGTCGTGATGTCTCATGTCGAATTTACCGTCCAATCAATCTAAACTTTTCTTTATCATATGTCGGCATCGTCATTATTGTTACTAAGCATTACAATTATTATTGTTATTGATCTGCCTCGTTTTGCTGCAGAGTACAAGTTTAACTTGTCACTTTACAACAAATCATGTTTTGCGTGCAATCTGCAATAATTGTGGTAAGTTTGATGTTTTTTTTTGTTTTGCTACTGTTGCTCTATTACAACATTCGTGTGTTGCATAAACTTACTTAGAAAGATAGCTATACAAGTTTGATGATGACGAAGAAGTCATTTTCTTCTCCTATGGCTTAAACACATACCTTCAAACAAAGATTAGCTGTAACCAGTTTATTTGAGTTACTGGGGCTGGCCGGTTTACTGCTTGTCTGATTTTGTTGACGTGTGTGGTTTGGGCTTCGAGTTAATCTCGTTTCAAGATCGTAGGAAGTGGGTGTTAACTTGCAGAAAATTACTGGCATTATAATGTTGTGCAGAATATTTATGTATAAAGTTGACGGAAAATTTTCCATACACGGAAAAGATTCGTTTTGACAACAGCTGATTGAGTTTGGAGGTTGTTGGGAACCTGTTTATTTTTTTTTTCTCTAGTAAGAAGTCAAGTAAAATTTTAAATGTCACTGAGATTAAGAATAGATCAGTTTGGTTGCATTAAATGGGTCACGTGAGTGATTAAGCTATAAATGTGTAATCTTTGTATTGAGTGATGCTTTTTGAAAAGAAAGGAGAAGGGGTCCAACTATGCAACCTTCTGGTACACCAAATTTTAACTTGTTTCGCCACTTTTACAATGATTAGGTACATTAATGAAACTCTGCGAAAAAAAATTGGCCAGCAGTTTAAACTGCTAAAAAGAGGTTAATAAGAACAAAACTTTGATAGCCTAGAAGTTGAACATTAATCATGTTTTTTTCTAATTTTTACAAAGCCTGTTTCAGTTACTCAAAGTCGTTTAGAATTTTTATTTGCTTCTCATACTCTACTTGAGCTGTAGATTAATACAACTTCCTCAAGTCAATCTGTCAACTTTCGTTGGACTTGATACTTACTTAGTGGTCAAACTCTTAACCACATGCTTGCCGCACAAGTTTCTAAAGTACTTGGGGCATATGTATATAAAACTACTTCAAGTGGCTTGTACATTCGAGTTTAAAAAAAACACGATTAATGAACAACAATTGTTGACAGTGCAAACAACATAAAACAAAATAAATAAATGTGTCATGTTTGCAAAAAAAATAATTTAATTTTCCCAAGTCAATTTCAAGTCTTAAAAAACTGGCACATTAAAATTTTGTCGGTAAAAAATCATTTCTCATAAAAGTCGTATGAACACCATAATTAATACAAATGCTTCTTCTAATCAAATAAAACGGCAAAACTCTAGCCCAACAAAAAATTTGCTAGGAAAATTTAGCTTACACGTGTCAAAGTTTTTAGATAAGGCGAACGGCAGAGAGTGAGAAAGGGATTGAGAGCGAAATGTCTGATTTTTCGATTGCAACATGTTGACAAATGTTCTTATTGATTAAACAACATTTGCCAATATCTCTTCATCAACAGACGATGATGATATTTTTTTTACTATTTGCATTCATTTACTTGATTGCTTGTTAAAATATCGATTAATATTACTTCATTGTGTTTTTTTTATACTTAACAGAGAGATACCAGCAAAAGGCAATTATCGCTAACGATTGCAGCACTATTCACATAATATCACTGAATTATTAAAATTGCATATGTGTACCAATACAAATGCGAGAGAGCAAATTCCAACAGAGGCACTTGCAATTTGTGTTTTGTAATAATAATAAAATATTGTTCTGTAATATTTGTCGCTTATCGCTGTAACAGTGTTTAGCGTTTAATTATTTAAGAATTATTCCTAAAGTGCTTGTATTTATTTGTTTTTTTTTTTTTTCATAAAATTGGAGACTATTGTAAATGCCACAATTGAAAACGAAGTAGGGTCTGCATTAAGTGCAAGAAAAAAAGAAAAAAAAAAACTGAACCCGATAAGATATAAAATTATCTACGAAGCAAATTTTGTGTTATCTGGTGACTTAGAGTCTGGTTCAATTCTCTATTCCCATGACAATGGAGTCCAATGTGACTGATAAAATGAAATGTGTTTGTTGATATTGGTGTGAGATGGTGTTTGTTTGTTTTTGTTGTCAAGGTACTTTTATCATGAATGAATAAAAAGGTGATATTGAGGAAGGTACTTTAAAATGATAATAATAATAATAATGACAAACAAAAAAGCGAAACAAAAAATCTTAAGTGGAAACTTTTGTTCGATAATCTTAATAATTAATTAAGTAAATTTTTTTATTGTTGAACTAGAACAAACGATAATTTAGTGAATATTGTGAAACTTGTAAATTTTTTTATTTTTGGGCGAAATGGCGAATCAGTTATTATGAACTGCAACTCGCATTGAAATACATTGTATACAACTTAAAATGAAAGGAAATTTTCCGCTTCAAAATATGCCACTGATCTGCTGAAAAATGATGAAAACTTGTCACTAATTAATTTGAAAAAAATTCGCACGTACTCGTTAGCCAAAAACCTACACACAGCACCACCGGGTTGAAATTCAACTGAAATTTAATGATACATTTTCCACGAGTAAAGAAAATGAGGACTTGCAATGCAAATAACAAGGGTGAGATGTGCGACGCAACATGTCGACGAAAACGTCGACATTAAGTCTGGCAAAGATAAAAGTACGAAATTTGTTTTTTTTTTCGTGTCAAAAAGCTGCCAACAGAAAAATTATGCATATTGTGGTGAAATTAAGTTTTCATCGGTTTTGCAGTACAGTTGTTTTTTCTAGATAAAATGAGAAAATGAAACGTATATCTACATAATTATGTACCTACAAACGAAGTTCATGCTCCATTTGGATGTTTATTTGAGAAATAAAAAGACCGTAGATGTTGACTAGGAAGAATATTTCTCAGAAATTAATGAAACAGCATTTTTTTGAAATTTTTTACGTAAGTATTTGCTATTTGCTTTGACTAAATCATGAAGCTAGAGGGCATCGGTGTCACAGATAATTCGAAAAAGTCCCGAAAATGAAAATAAATAAATAAAAACTCTGATGAAATATCAGATCAAGCATTTTTCAATAGAATGACTCAGAATTATTTTCCTTTTTTCCTAAGAAAATTTTTATCATTTATCGTCAGACAAGTGTGCGTGAAATCAAATAATCAGATATTTAGGCAATTTTAAAAATGCAGAATGTTGATGACACATTTTGTGGAAAGACCAATATTATCTGAACGTGAAAAAAATTAACAAAATAAAACCACCAACACACACGATTTTTGGTAATTTGAGATTTGCTTGTGTCAACAAACAAGAAAAAAAACTCTTAAGACAAAAGAATATCGAATTCTGTATAGTGTTCTGTTCCTCCGTCCGTATTCTATCGTTAACCTTAATTTTTGACAGACCACCATGATGAAGAGCATGTCTTGTCCTTTTTTTTAATTTCTCATCTCATTTCTGAAGGTTGGTTCATCTTTGGAAAATTCGTGAAAAAAGTTAGATCCGTAACTGAACTCCGTTGATTGTCATTGTGATGGCTGATGGGATTGCACGACAAAACTGTCAGTCAATGTTATTGAAGAAGATGATGAGATGAAAAAAATTCAATCCGAAAAGCTGATTGATATCTATTGCTTCTACGGGAGCCTCGGAGCCTCCTAAAGAGTAGTAAACTGTCTAGATGTCTGATGGTAGGAAGGTAACATCATAAAAATTCAATCCATTGAAGTGTGGCTGAATGAGCGATTTTTTGTTCGATGTCGAAGAGTATATAGAATCGAGCCATGCAAGAACATGTTATTGAGCATTAATAAAGGGATATTCGTCATCGAAAGGTTTGTCGTTTTCGATTTCGTCGTCGATATTGTATTTCTTATAATCGTTAGAAATTATGTGATGGTCATGTGAGTCATTATGGATAATGTTTTCAATAGCTTATTAGTGACGAATTTGGCTTGTAAGTGTTTTATCATTTTCTTTCAATCGGTTTCATAAGGAAAAGCAGAAAAAATATTTTTTACACTTTTTTTCAATCAATCCCACTTCTGTACCGAAATATTTCAATGCACTAATGTGAGCTCAAAAACCTTCGTACACTTTGAACTGCAACCTCCCTTTCCCTTCCTGCATAGCGAGCAAAAAATTGTTAATCACAAAACATGTTTAAACCAAGTAATTTGTCAACGTTTAACGTGCCGTCAGCAGTAAACTTTCAAGTACTGATTCTCTAGCCAGTCATAATGCGACTTTTCCTATTCTTGACTTTTTCACACTCAAGAAAAAAAAAAGTCACAAAACTTTTATCTTAAATAGGTTTAAAAAAAAAGTAGAGAAAAAAAGACTGAAAACTCATCATCATAATCATGATCCCAGAAAAGTGAGAAACCTTACCATAAACACTGAAATCCACTTTAATGTAAATTTAATTTACCACCAAAAAGACGCTGACGGAAGAGGAGTGAGGTAGGGATATGAAGAAGAAACCAGGAGGAAGTTATTAAATTATATACATTTCGAAAATGTCACCAACTTAAGCCAACGTTATGTGGGGATAAATACCTTCATTCACCCCTCTATTCCTTCCCCCCTGCATGGAAAATAATATCGTCTTGACAAAAAAAAATGTAAACGTAAAGTATGGCGAAATTCCCAGCGATTAAAATTACATTAACAGTTTCGCGCGGTATTATAACTTCTCTCGTTCCACTTCGACACCATAACCACTGTCATATTGAAATGTCTTACGAACTATTTAAAGATGTATAATGTCAAACTTTTGTAATAGTTAAGTCATTAATCATGTAGCAGAAGGGGACAACACACATACATAATATTTTTGTAAGCTTCAAACAGAATTCTTTATTGCAACAAAAAAAAAAGAAACAAAAAAGGATAACAAAAAAAGTATAACAAAAAACCCCTACCCCCCGCCTGGAAAAAAAATATTAAAACGCATTTAAACAATAATCCTTCGCTTTCTTCCCCGAGTCGTGGGAGTGAGTTCGACAGGAATATGAACTAATCCTGCTTGATTTTTAGTTTGCAGTAATCGCATTTGTGTCTCATTAGTTCGGTCCTTGAACGGACATACCATTTCTATGTTTTCCTTATTATCCTTCTTGCGAGTTGCATTACTTTGTTTTTCGTGTTGATTCGTATTTGCTGACTCCGCCATTGCAGCAGGCGCCGGCATTGACTTTAATCGCTTCGAACAGCGTCGACTTTCATCGTCAACAATGTTCAGCTTTTTTGGAGTCCTTGTTTTAGTTTTTGTTGTTTCCGAATTCTTTAGAGCAACATTTGACGACGAAATCTGATTGAGAATTTTCATAGAACTATCATTTTCAATCTCAATTTTTGGAATTACATTTTCGTACGTTGTCGTCGACACTTTTTGTGCAACATGGATATTTACATCCTTGGCATCATGTTGCTGACTCATCGATTTTTGTTTGATGATTTCAGTGTGCTGCAATTGCTTCAAATTTTCCGTTGTCAAACCGTTAAGCAGTTTTTGTCGTGACGATAATGCTGATTTTGCTCTTGTTGGCGGTGTACTTGTTGTATGTTCAATGAATGTTTTTAATCGTTCAAAGGTATTTTGTACGTTGGTAATTAGTTTGATTGCTTCGATTTTGAAGGATTCCTTGGCCCCGATAGATTCAACGAGCTTTTGGTTCATTTGAATTCGTTCATTACGAAGTGAGGCGATTTTCTGACGCAGTGCGATATTCTCCTGAGTGAGAAGAACGTTTTGTGCTTTCAGTTGAAACGCTGATGTTGATTCCAACATTGTTGTGAAACGAATGAAATTTGAATTTTTTGTTTTGATAGGGATAAGGAAATTCAATGGAAACTCGATTTTGTATATTTCTAATTGTGTTGCTAACTGAGTGACGACGAGAAAAAAGTGTTGGCGGAAGCTTTCAAGCTGGATCCGTGAGTGGGTGCTGCTAAACTATTAAACTCACCAAACCACAAGTGAGCTGCCATTTGAAGTTGCGTTAGATACTTTATTAATATTCAGATAATCTACTTCATGTTTTGAACTTTATGGCATTGTTAGATGAATTCAGATATGGCTTAAATTGTTGCCTTATATGAACGAACAACTTGTTTATGGGTTTAGCTAATGCTGTAGGCATAAAGCACATTAATAAAAATGGAATAGATATACAATTTTACGTTAACGTGTGAGCGTATGTCGCGTGCGTGTTTAAGATCTTTTTCTTTGGTATTGTTACAGAAGTTAGGTAGGTACAATATGAATATTTGTAATGTGCAATAAAGTGGGAAATGAAGTCAGTGTGTTTCGTAATGTTGCACAAACGAAAAAAAAAAACAAATGTGTTTATGCTTTCAGGGTCGACAAGTTTGTTGGTACACAAGCGGTGGAAGTTGGTATGTTAGATGTTACGTGTGTGCATGTACACGAGTTGTGTGTTGGCATTTTGTTTCTTGTTATGAGAAAGTGACCTTAGCTGTTGTTTCAGGAAGAATTTTTCGTCCATTTAGTTTTCAATGGAATTTTCATTTAAGCACGTAGATTTTTAAGGGACGTCAGATTTTAAGCCCTATATGGAGGGAAAAACCTTGCAATATAATAAGGCCTTCACTTCCTAATGAAAAAAATTATTTGATGAGCTCTAAGAAAAACAAAAATTTAAAAAGTCTGCAAAATTGCAATCGAATACTCTGTCGCGACCTAGTTTAACTTATGGCCTTTCTGTCAAGACCTAAAGGATAGTTACGATGTTGACGGACTAAAAATCTCAAAAGAAAAAGTTCTGATTTTTCAAAAGAAATCCACTCAAACTGTTTTAAATTAAGTCAAGGGCACGATATCGAATTTTATAACACCCTCTTGAGCTTTGACAAAAAATCTCTCAATAAACACAATTAATTAATATGGAAATGACTTACCGGCTTTTGTTTACAACACTTATGGAGATAAGTAATCTTTAAAACTTAAAAATTTAATATTACACAGCAAAATACTCACACGATACCGATAGTCGGTGGTGAGAAATTTGTTCATATCGAAAGTACAGTCAAACCCCAATACATATTACAATTTTAGGTGCAAATGAAAAAGGGAGCCCTTACCTGGAAAGAAAAACAAGAGAAAAAGTTATGATTAAATTTGAACTAATCTTATCTTAAACTTAAACTTTATTGAACTAACAAAAATTATCATATTATATGGTTTGTTGATTTTTTATGTTTTTGTTTCTGATTGTTGAACACAAGAAGACTGCCACATTTTTGAATACGAACAAAACAAAATGTTATTATGTATTCATCTATAGTCGTAATTTTTATACAAATGCAAATTAATTAGCAAAAATCCTTCCTGAATATTTATTATTGTTTTTTTTTTCAAATCTTTTCAAGCGCCACTGTCAGACCACCGTCTCATAGTTGATGAATTTTCGAACATAATGAGATACATTTTGATGGTCATCATTATTATCAAACTCGACACACTATCTATCCCCACATCAGATTAGGTGATTAATTATTATTATCAATAGAATGTTTGGTGGGTTTTGTTTTTTTGTTTTTTTTTTTTTTGTGAAGAAGAGAAAAAACTAAACAAAAAAGCAGAAAGGCTGGTTTTAATGCAAATTAGATGCGAGATTTATTAGAAAAGGTACAATTAGTTCTCGTCAGTGTGAGTCATAGAGATGTTTGTTTCGTCTCTTTTGGTTTTCGTTATCTTTTTTTCTTTTTTGGTCTAATGCCTGCCCTTCAAGCTAGTTTAACTGACAGATTAATTGCAGAAAACTTTGGTCGAGAGGTCAGAAACAAACAGAAGCTCGATTCTGATGTTCGAAATTGCCTTCCACTTCCACTAATGGGCTTTTTTTTTCTTCTTCTTCTTTTTTTTCTGTCTGCAAATCATTGGGAGGTGTCGAGGTTTTATTCTCTATTAAACTGAAGATAAAACGTTGATTTAAGAACCGTACAAAAAATAAACAAAAATTGGTGGAGTCACTCCTATCCTTCTCTGTCAGTTCTGTAGTTTTTGTTTTCTTTTACCTTGATGTTAAAAGTGATAAATTAGAATGACCCAAATGTTCGAATATGATAAACTTAATTTGTGTTCTTTTTTTTTTTTGTCTTTTACTGAAAAAAAACAACGATTTTGAATGTAATAAACATCATTCGAATGTTTAAACTGCGGATAATCTCATTGCCCAGCAACGGTTTAATCTTTTCTCTGAATTTAAATAATCTTTTTGGACTTTAAGCAAATTCTATTTTCAGAAACTTCATGAATCATGAGATCTTAAACCTTTATTTCGGTTATCCGAATGTAGAGAAAAAGAGAAAATTGTATCCAATCTTTTTGTTGCAAAATTATTTTCAATATGCATCAAGAAAGACACACAAAAATTAATTTTATTTAATAATGTGATGGAAAATTAAGAAATACACATTAAGATGCAATTATTGTTTTCGATTGCCACGAAAGTGAATGGCTTTTAGCTCGTGAAGACTTTTTTCCTTTTTTTCTTTAAATGAGGTGATGAAGATTGAATTTAGATTGATTTTTAATAATTACTTTTGGTACTTAAGTGAATGCAGTGTTAGCCTTTTATCGTCAAGGACTTTAAATTTATTATTTTTATCGTCTTTTTTAATTGGTCCATCGTTATTTGTCGCATTAATTTAAATAATTATAATGGGTTTGGCAAGATGTTGCGTGGGTATGATTTTTTCGATTTTTTGAATGAACTTTTTGTGGTAAAGTTAATTTAAAATCAAGAAATACATTTCCAAGAGTTCCAAGGTATCTGCACCAAAGTTGACTGCATTCATACAAGCTCCCTGAGCAGACAAAATATAAGCTTTACAATTGGAGTCATAACAGGATACTGCCTCATAGGTAGACATGCTTTGAGGCTAGGGTTCTACACGAATGACTTCTGTAGAAGCTGCATGGACGAGGAGGAAGAGGAAACAGTCCAACTCTTTCTGTGTACATGGCCGGCACTTTCCAACATAAGGAATAACTATCTCGGTAATCCCTTCTTCGATCCCAGTGAACTGGCAACGATCGACACAAAATGTCTCTCTTACTTCATTAAAAGTACGAAATGGTTTGTTTAAGTTCATTATTCTCCCATGAGTAACTTCTTTGGTGGTATCACAACGGACCCCTGAGGTCTAAGTGAGTCAATAACAACTAGACAGCCACTCTAACCTAACCTAACCTATACAAGCGTTTTAAGGCTTTCTTCAGTGGCATCAAATTCAGATAAATAAGATTTGGGAAATATTTCATTAAAAATAATATTTAGAAATGTATTGGCATGACAGAAGAACTTTCCAAAAGAGCATAGACTAAAAACTGAGTTTGAGGAAAAAGTCCCAAAAGCAGACGTCGACATTTGTATTGCATTGCTTTCAAGGCTTAATTTTGACACATCATTGTATGGGTGAGAAAGATCAATTTAAAATCAAAAGAAAATGCTTATTAGTGTACTGTCCATATTTATGCAGACACTCTTTCGTTTTAATTGAAATAAAGCGGATATTCACCCTTGTTTCAAATTCATAAGACCCACCAACTAAGATCATAAAATTTTGTGATTTCTATGCACATTCTAATCATAAGGCACACAATTCCTACCAGCTATCTTCTCCTCAACAACATGCAAACCAGCTCAGAATACATTGAACTATCGATCGATAAACGATATGACTAATTAAAAATTCAAGGTCTATAATATTGTATATTCTGTTGATATCAAAATAGCCCAGACAAGTTCTATTTTTGAAAACTCTTTAACTTAAAAGCAACAAACAGATAGTTTAAATTGAATATTTATGCGCTGCTGAAATTTTATGTGTGAAAATAAATTTATTCATTGATGGGAAGATTGATCACATGATGAGTTCTGCATCAATTGGGAATTAAAAGAGAATAAAAAGAGAAAAAAAAAATATGAGTATCCGAAAAAGTACCTTTTCAATACTAATTAGAATTGTTTATAACACTTCGAAAAATTACGTCGAATTTTCTATAAATTAGTTCGAAAGGAAATTCTGGGTAAATTTTCTGCAAAAAAAAAAAAAAAAAAAATTTACAAACCGTAACTGCCAATAAATATTTTGTATATTTATTTTTTGAAAATTTTACCACAATAATTTTCACCTAATTATTAGAAGTACACTCGTCAGTGTCAGAAATTGTTGAAATTTGTGAGAAAAATCCCAAAATAATTTTTCACTGAAAATTAATATTAAAAAAAAAAAAAAAACTCTTGTGTGTGCCATAAATAAAAATGTGCAATCAATCAGATGTCAACGCATAAATAACAGAACATGAGTGGTTATAGTTTCTCTCAGAACGATTTAAATTAATTATTTTATTTCTGCTATTCCAAATTTGTCGCATGACATTTTTTTCTCTCTAATCTTAAACAAATCAAATCAAACAAAAAACTAAAATAAAAGTACCTGCGAATAAATTCTACCTCAATACATACAAATGCAAGAGAAAAATTTGTAATTTTAAGTTGAAGTGTGTATTCTTTTATTTGATGCCAAAGATACCTTCAATCAAAGCTAATTGATTATTTATACTGCCGTGAACACATCAATTTTAATTTGCCTCTCGAACCGAATGAACCAACTTGCCTACACCTATAAACTATGACTTCGCTTTAGAATAGGTGAAAGAGAAATAGAAATGACGTCAGAAACTATCCACACTTTTGGATGAAAAACTCAGAAGTCATCCAAAGAGTTTAAATCAATAGACATATGTACATACTTTTCCATCATAACAGTGTGATAGCGTAGGTATGTAGTAAGATGTAAGAAGTATCTTGACATTGAATTTGGCCCCGAAATCCCCTTTTTCACTCTTTTGAATATGAAAGAAAACAATAATAATTTTATTGTTTAACTTTTCGATGAATACAATTTTCTGGCACACGGCCTGACAGGAATAGCATTTCTATAGATGCGCGCTATCTATTGTCATCACTACGCCAGGTCTGAGATTGCATTTTCTCTTCACTAGGGTGGTCTGCATATTTTTAAACATAAATTTTCGGTCGAACTTTTATTACCGAATTAGTTCCATTGAGAAAATTCTGAAATTGCATTTTGACTTTATTTTAATTCGCAAAAAAAAAAAATATTTTTAAGTCAGAAACAATTTGGATAATGATTTCCCCGGCCACCTTACTGATTTTTTGTTGCATTTACTTGGTTTTGTGTTCTGTTTTGTTTCGTTTTGTTTTTTTTCGAAACTTGGAGCTTTTCGGAAAATAAGAAGAAGAATCTGGCCTCAAATTGATTTTTATTTTGGATTGGTTTTTTTTTTTGGTTTGATCATGGAGAAATAAAATATTTCTTTTTCTCGCTATTTCGGAGTTTCCTTGATAGCTTTTTATTTTCTGGATTGTTTTGTTCTCAATACGTTTTTATGGTTGTTCCTCTTACGTATTGAGTGATGTGGATGTTTTCCAATTGCGGATTAAATTTACTGCACAAAATTTTATTTTTGTTTTTATAGGGTAAAGCTTTTGGGTTTTGTGTATCAGTTTATGTCTCGTTATGGTTGTTGGTTGCCTTCTTTTTCAATTTATAGATGACATTGGCACATGAAAAACTCTCATGAGATATGAAACTATCATCAACAACACTTTTATGACATTTTCCCCTAAAATATGGAAGAACACACATTTTTCTGAAGTGCATGCATATCATCTCATGCGAGAAACTTTGAACCCAGCATGATTACGAATTCCGTATTTGCGTTTTATTTTGAAAAATGTCTTATCATCACACTTAATTTTTGTAAGTGTAAAAAAAAACTCCCAATACCACACCTTAACCCCTTAACCCCGATTAATTTAACAATAATTATTTCATGCAATATTTTGATTGGGCGTGACAAAAAAGAAAAACACAAAATATCACAAATTTCGCAAAATAAATAACAATACGTCAAAGATAGCACATAACAGTACCATACAAATGAGAGTCAGAGTATAAATGTGTCGCGTCTTGCCGCCACCAGTATTCATTATTGTTTAGCTTTGGAAATCGCGCATCCATTAAAAATTATTGCTACAAAACACCGCGCACAAATCCTTATCAATTTAGGTCAAATTGAAAAAAAAACGAAAATCATTAACCCATTAAATTTTTGTGTGTATGGATTGCTTATGAAAATTTTGCCATAACTCTGGAGGTCGAAATGAGTTTCAAAAATAAATAAATATAAAAAAAATATGTATATCGGCGTTGGTTGTAGAGATATAGTCGAACATAATATTGATTGACTCACTGTTGTCACACTTATGAAGCAACTTTGTGCATTAATTGATGCATTTTTACTCAATCGTAATATTGGGTCATTTTGGAGATTAATAATAAAGAAAGGACTCGCTAATTTTCTTTTTAATAAAACGGTAAATGTTTTGTGATAATGATAAGTCAAATTAATCTAATATCAAAAAATATCACAATCTTAAAAAACTAGCTACTTCAAATATGTGATATTTTAACTAAGCTATGAATTTAACAACTTGTCAAAAAAAGCCGTTGAAATTTCTTTTCCTTTGTTGATCTTATTTTCTATTTTAACAAATGATGTTGATACCTTTCAAATACAAGCAGTTGTGTTTAATTAAAAAATGCACTTTCACTACCATGAAGTTAAATATTACTCACTGTAACGAGGGATGTGTGAGATTGATAATGCCTTCCATCAGTTTTCATTGAATATCACAAAATGTAATATAATCACTAATCCTGTGATATGATAGGATTTTGTGATTTTGACAATTTTTTGTACAGTTGTAACTTAGTTAACATAATAGTTTTTATATTAATCTTTTAAGCATTTTATTAAACTTTTAAACCTTTGTGATATCTTTTGAAAAATAGCCATTCTATTTGACTAGCTATCAAATTGACCAAGGGGTTTCTGTTTACTTCGATTTATTCTCATGCAAGTTAATCTTTTGAGCTAATGACGTAAATATTTTAATCATCGCGATACATGATCACAAAATGTGAGTAAATTTCTGTGATATTTTGTAGTAATTGACCTTGTTAACATAAAAATGATATTGATATCATAAACTCAAACTTAAACTTTTTTCGCAATTCTTCGTGGATCTTTATGCCTATGTGATATTTCATTTTTCAATTGAAGTACCTCGAAAAGCCTGTGATATCTTTTGCTTTCGTGTTGTTTATCAGTTGAATATATTCAATCATTTTCATGCACTCAGAAAATGTGTTATATAATCCTTAAAATCGATTGAACTTCAAATAAAACTGCAATGCTCGGCGTTAAACCACAAGAATCACTTTTGAAACGCATTTCAAAGCGATTTTAGGTCTTCGATCACAAATTGCCAATTCAAATACACCTATAAAGATAGTCACGGCGATGAATCTACACACATGCATTTTAATGCACCTTCAGGTGCAATCATGCGTTTACATATTTATGCGCATGGTTAAATCAAACATAAGCAAAGCCTGAGCATAAGTATAATTCGCTTGTGTTTGCATATACATACGTGCTTCGTACAGTAGTTTTCACAGCCAACCGAAGCACCTCATTAAATTAGTTTGCAAAAATTTCCATTCCAATGGTTTTTAAGATAGGTACTTTTCGAAGCTTGAGTTCCTACACTTGTATATGTATAAAATACAATCGGGTCGGTAGTTATGGTTATTGGCAAACGTCAAAAGTTATAAAGCCATGGCACTAAATTAATAATAATAATTTACGATTTTTGCAAGGTGAGCCCGATGAGTGCTGCTTGTATCTTGTAACGCTATCATTTTTGATGTATCTCTTTCAGTTTTGTTTCAAAGTGTCTAAAGAGGAAAATCAAAAATTGTTTGCAATTAAATTATTTTTACCTCATTCAGTTTTTCAAGTGCTTGATGTTCTGCTTGTATATTTTGAGATTACATAAGTCGAATAGAAATAGTGCATTAATGCACTTATTTAAAACTTATGATATAATTGTTTAATTTATAGGTGAGGTAATTTTGGTAGAGCGGACGATGGGCGGAGGGCGGTATGGTTGAAAAAGAATTATTCTTTTGATTCGGTGCCATAGCATTAGGTATGCTGCAAGTGATTTGTAATTGAGTTGCTCAAAAAGACGGAAATATTTTTTTTCTGTTTCCTATAGAGGTGGTGGAAGCTAAAATTAAATTAAAGACTATCCCTGACATTGGGAGACTGCTTGGCGATGGCAGAGACTTTTTTAAGTATTTTGGCTGTGACTGTCAAAGTTTTATGTGGGTTTGTCAGTTGTAGTTGCAAGCGGCGAAAGTACTCGAAAGTGTTTTTTGACTTTGACAACAATAAATAGAAAGGGATAGTAAATCAATTATTTCGTAGTGTTGTTGTTGTCAATTCCTTCTATTAAGAAATGAAAATTTCGAAATTTGTAAACAATTCGTTTCTGACGTTATCTGAATTGGAAAGCTGCCCAAAGGTTGACTGATTAGACCTGCACTCTTACGACATTTTGAACTTTCGAAAGAGTTGTTGAAATTGCTTTTTACAATGTTTTCGTGGTTCAGCAACATGTAGCAAACAGGCTGAGGAAAGAATTTAATTTGTTTTTAATGATGTTAACTGAATTTCCAATCAAGGATCCAAATACAAAATAAACATTCATGCGTAAACAATTTACAATTTTTAATCGCACATTCAAAAGCAGCAAAACGACCTGCATTCGCATTTGCATTCTTATCAAAACCGATTTATTTCAATTAAACCATAATTATGACTTCAATCAAATGAAATAAATGTCCAAGAAAGGGGTTGTTGTATTAGAGCAGTAACTGATAAGAGGCAACACAAAATTGATAAAAAATATGTGTGCCTTGGGTGTATGTCGCAGTAAAATATTTAAAAGAAAAATGCAAATGAGGCAAGTTATTTGATTACAGATTTTTTTTTATTTCTTGTAAGTTTGCTTTGTTATTTTCTTCAAGAACGTGTACTTTACAACAAATAATATTCACTTGAAAGTGATATTTGCTAATCATAAAAAAGCGTATGCAAAGATATCAAAGCTTGCCGCCTTCAAAGGAACAAAACAAAAACCCTCAAAAGCAAATAAAACTAAAAATCAAATATTTTAACTTTAAGTCAAACTAAAGATAAGATATCACAGCCATAGTACGCTTTTTAAGCTCATTGAATGAGGCAAGATCTTGTAATGTTTTTTTTTATATATATATAAAAATGGAAGTCAATTTCAGTTGCGGTAATGTTGATTGTTGATAAAAATTTATGTTTGAAACATATGCTATGGTAAATAGCTAAATTTTATGAGAAGGGAATTTTTATCAATGTGTTTATGCTTTGTTGTGCAAATATTAGAAAACAAATTGATAAGAAAACGGGAACAGATTTTGTTTTCCAATCGAAAAGTGTTTAAATATTTTTATCAATTTATTTAAATTAGGACATGTGAAAAATTCATAACGATTACAATGTTGTTTTGTCAATATTGAAAATGTTGATGATTGGTTGGTTGTCAACATTTAAATTCAGCAGAAAGGTATCTGAAAATTTTGAATATTTCCTGAATTCAGGTATGATTTAGGAAGGATACCTACTCTTATAACAACATGTTTCTAAACACATTTTTGCATTCAAACACAAAAGTCTTAGCTTAACACTCTTCTAAATGTTTATAACATAATACTACATGAATAAATAGGCATGTTTTGGAATAGCTCTCTGATCAAGACACATTTTTGCTTATTTTTAATATTTTTATTGGCTAGGGACAAAACATTTAATCATGTTGCATACCTACACTTGTTTGTATGTTTGCACATTTTTTCATGAATTTTGTCTATGTTCCTAGAGATTTGTAGGTTCGAAAGCCGTAGTGATGATATATGTTTCAAGGACTTCTCTCGAGAAGTATCTGAGCGTGCTATTTATGATGTTGCAGTATTTTTTCTTAATATTAATATTTTCATCAACAAAAAAATATCATCTATCCTACGAGGCAACAAAATTGTATCAATCACGTACCGCAATCACTCGATCCGGTTTAGTCGAAAGCTGTCATTACATGAATGATTCCAATGACCATTTCGCCTGTTGGTCGATTTAAATCAATTTTCAAAAAATATGCACATCCGTTTCGGGAGCCTTTTCCATTCAATACAATGTATGAATTTAAATTGTAAATTTCTGATGCAATTGCTTATTCTTTCTACTTCTTTTTTTTATATATTGCAAAATTCATCATTTCCTGCGCAGCTGATTTTCGCCAAAAAGGAATGTTGTAATGGTAAGAATATAATCATTTCATTCAAGTCAAGGCAAAGCATCATATATCGCTCAAAAAATTCGAACTTCTTCTTCATGAAGATGTTCATCATAAAGCGGAGTAACCTTCAAGAAAATCGACATAAGAGAATGAATGAATACGATAATAATGGGGGAATATATAATTCAAAATGATTGCCCACAAGTCATGAGGTTTTGAACAAAAAACAGTAAATTCATATATATCAACGTTTGCCCATATCATCGTCTGTACCAGAAATTGCTTGCTCTGCAATCAGGTAAATTCATTTTGTACACTTCGGAATGACGGATTTTTTTTTTCTTAAAAAACAAAAAAACTGAAGGTGTTTGACATAATAACAATGTCCTCTTGAGATCAAATGAAAAAATCACACTCTAAAGAAAGGGTGTGATGAAGCGGTGTTTCAACTATGGGGTACCACCAGGTACACATTAAGAACCTATACTGTTTATTTTATTCAAGAACTCGATAAAATGCTAAGACTTTTAGTCGTGCGATGTTGTTTTATATAAGCTCTCTTCGAATTTATCTGATAGTGTGATAATACTCCCTAAAAATCAGTCTAATTTCAGTTTTAACAATTTAATTTGAATGAATAAAATATTTGTCTATGAAGCTTTGTGTAAGTTACACTGTTCTTTTGCAGCTATAAATATGATTTTACATAAGACAAGTAAAAAGTCCAACAAGTAGGTAATGGAAAAGTCTTTCGTGTTCACAAGACATTCCCTTTAGATCAAAAACATTTACCTAAACCATAAATCATCAAACCTCTAAACAATGATGTCTTAAGAAAAAAGGTAATAAATTACAAAACAGGTAATACACAATGATGAAAGGGGAAATAATAAAAACATAAGTTGACTTAAAAGCAATAATTAACAATTAATCTACTCTGATCTGGCAGTGAACATTTTTAACATGGCTTCTGAAATGAATTGAATTTTAGAAGAACAAAAAAAAGTTCTAAATTAAGAAACGAACATCAATTTCCAAAAATTTATATTTATTTGTTTGCTTGAATATTAAATTTGAGATTAAGCGAAGAAATACGATGACATTCAGCGGTCACAATAATACATTTAATTAATTGTTTAATCCAAAACTGAAAGAGAATTGATTTCATTCGTTGAAATCTAAACATGAACCGGGTGTTCCAAAACTTATTTTTATTTTTTTTTTAGTCAGCAATTTTTGTACAAAAATTTTTAAAGCGCGGAAGTTGTTTTCAATTTTAAGTTAAATAAAAAGTTCAAACATTTGTTGCGCCCTGTTTAATAAAGATAATTTACTTTCCGAAAATCAAGTGTTCCAGCATTTTTTTGTCTTTGCTGATAACACTGCCACGGCGGTTTTTTCAAACAATGTTTTTTTAGAAATACAAGAATTCCTTTTTCTTTTTATTGTGAACATGAACACCCTGTTGCTGTCAATTATTATTTTTATTATTAGCAAGTATTTTCGTGTGGTTTCTAACATGAAAGAGAGGATGACAAGTGATCATCGCTAAAAGGCAAGGTCAGCACTTGGGAGCATACTCATAAATCAGTTAAATGATGCAAAACATATCGCAAACAATTGCGGCTTTTGTAATAAATCAGAAGAGACTATATGTCTGTCTTCAGAATTCTCTTCTCCTATGATTTTATGTCCGCCTGTCGCATTAGTGGCCGTGTCGATGTCGGTCGGCAGCGTTGAATCTATGGGTTCTTGATTGTAGGATGCATTTTGTATGATATGTTTCTAGAGAGATGTGTATACACACAGCACACATAAATTCGAATTTAATTTTATTTGATGATTTTGATGTTGGATGCCAGCAAATAAATAAATGTGTATGCATAGCTTGAAGGATAGATAGACACCCTGCGCTGTGTTGACCGTCGTCATCGTTGTTATATGTCGATGACTATATGTATGGTGATGCCTAGACCAACGATGTTGATAAAGATGTAAAGTAATCAAAAATAAAGGCAAATGACCTGAGGGACTTTTTTTTTACAACACCGAGCATTGTAAAATAAACGAATAAATTCTTAAGTCTACTTGAAAAATTACTTCTAAGCTCCAGCTGAGCACGGTTTATAGTGGAGGTGGTTAGTTAACGTTTTTGTGAGCATGCGTAATAAAAATTCGAAGGATTTCTCTAAGATTTACGGTTGAACTTCGTATATGGAAAGTCAATAGATTGTCGGCTTTATGGGTTTATTGATGTATTTTTAAAGAATTTTAGTAATGATTTATTTGGATTTGTTTAATATCTTTCAACTTACTGTATGTTGGTTTTATATGCATTTAGTGGTGCTTACCTGTAACGAAAAAATTAAAAAGAACATTAATTTAAAGTACTTAACATTATTAACTTAACCTATTTAAAAAACTATTTTCATGTTATGACATTTTTTGAAAGCAAATCAATCATGTTTAATGTCTTCTGGAAAGCTAATCAACCACTTTGTTGATTAGCCTTTTGACATCGACACAATTTAAGATATTAAACTCCACTCTTTCTCTCTCGTCACATTTTTCCACATCAAAACATACTATATGATCAATTAGCGCCTATCTTTTTCATAGCTTACCCCAAATTAAGTAACACCCACTCTCCGGTGCGTCAATTTTCTACAAGGTTCAGATGTCTCTCATCTCGCGACAGCAAGAAAGGTTTTAAGTATACAATTACATTATTTTCAATAAGCTTACAAAAACCAAGAAATTGTGCATTTCTTTGAAGCAATAAGATAACGAATTGAGTCGTGCGGATGAGGAGGATAATAAAGTCGTGCCACACCCAGACTCATCATCATCATCATCAGCAACATTTTATAGAGAGAGACTCTCAAGTTGATCTTTCATTAAATCCTAAAAAAGACTCATAACAACTTAACCTCACATTAACTCTTAGATTTCATCGTAAACCCCCCTTCTCGCTCCCAAAAGTAAAAGATGTTTTCTTTAGAGAATGAAAACAAAATATGAAAACGAAACAACCAATCTGTGTTGTGCCGCCCACACCAAAAAATATAGAAACGATAAACAACTTCTTGTTAGCTTTTGTTTTTTTCTTTCGACACCACAAAAAGTTTGTGTATCTTTATTGCACATTTTAAGTGCATATCAACTCTCATTTCAACATTAGGTAAGATGTGTCTTTAAACAAAAACAAAAAATTACTTTGGCTTTGGAACGAAAAAGGAGTGTTAATAAAATTTACAAATAAAGACGTACAAACAAAATGAACAAAAAACAATTCGACAAAAAATGATCGATGAATGTTTATTCAGTAAATAACTTGACCTTTTCCCTTACATGGCTTACTTGCCAACACTTCTCTTTTCAGTCTTCTTCTTTTTTCGGGTTTGTTTCATTTTCCTTATTTTTTATAATTTTTTGACTCTTGTTGCATCTCTCACGAAGGTGCATCCAGCTGCTGCAGTAATAATAGAGACTGTCGACCATTTTTCAAACTCAACTTCCTTATAATGGTCGAGGGACCCATATTTGGAAGTTTATTATTATTTCTTTTTTCTTTCTCGAGATTAACAAAAGGAATTTTTATGGTTCGAAAAGAATGAGGATAAAAGTGATTGAGAGATACCACAAAATTGGTCGTTTGGATATTGTTATTGTTAATTTTTTTTTCTTTTGATAATTTTTTAGTGGTTTTCATTTATAATCAGAAACGTTTGTGGGGGCTAATTGTGTTTTGATTTCAATTATGTGTAATTTTTCATTTTATTTTATTTTTTTGAAAGAAAAAGAGAAGCAAGCAAAGCTTAGGGCAAGAAAGTTTTAATAATTTTTTTACGACGACTCTTTAAATGAAGCAGAATGAGGATTTTGAAATTTCAGTGATGCATTTTGATTTAATGTTATAAAAGGCGTAACAGGCAAAATCTGCAATCATGGTTTTATTTTAATTTATTAAAAAAAAGTCTTATTCAACAAATCATCTTCATGTTTCAACTACGGGGTGCCTAAAGGTACACATTTAGGACCCGTACTATTTATTTTATTCAAGAACCTGTTTAGCTGCTATAGTGGTCTCAATAATTCAAAAATAACATCTTCATTTGTTCACAATATTCAAACACCAAACTCTAGACGTAACACTTGGTTTTAAAGACTTTTCTAAATGTTTATAAGATTATTCATGAGCATAGGCATGTTAAGCTGTACTGATTGAACCATGTTGCGTAAACTTCACAGATTTTCACTTCATGATTTTGTTCATTGTAAAAATATAGTAATACTCTTAGAAGCTGTTTTTAGAAATTTGTTTGTAACATAGCCCTTTTGTCCTTTGAAACATGTTGCAAGAACTTCTCTGAATATTTATTAGATTATTTATCAACGCTTAAAAAAGAAATATATATTTCTAGACACATTTCTATTAAACTACTTAGATTCTAATGTTGAATCTATGTTGCAAGGGCTTTTCAATGTGTTTTTGTGAATGAAAATATGTATCTAAGCATGCTTCTCAACCTGCAACAAAACTGTTGCAAATATCAATTGCACTAGTAGCAGACTCAGTCCTGAAGCCTTGGAGCATGTTGCAAGGAAAACTCTTTTCTATGTATTTTAAGATTGCAGAAGTTATTGCATGCTCTATGAAGTAACAGGATCAGATCTTATTGTTGTGATAAATGTGTTTAGTCAAAATTATTCTTTAGTCGAAAAAATATCACAAACAAAAAATATCATCAGTCTTAAAAGGCAACAAAACTGTATTAATTAGGTATGCTGAAATTGCTGAACACTGGATCCGGTTCAGTTGACAGCTGGAATTACTGAGTGATTCCAATGATCATTTCGGCTGATGCTCGATTTAAGTAAATATTTATGAATTTCACCACATCCCCTGCTATCGGATCAATTGTATTAGATGGCTGTTTTACGTATTGTGTCCATGGAAAATTTCTTATATGTAGTTTTTTGGTAACACAACACCGTTGAAGCATTTCAAATTCATTCACTTTTTCAAGTAGTTTCCGAGCTCAGAAAAATTGTTGTCCGTTTCTGAAGTAGTGTTCCATTTTAATGAACCCGATTTTCTTGAATCGAGGCTCTTTTTGATATGCAATAATTTTTCTCCGAGCGCCTGACACCATTGTAACAAGTGATGTGAAAATTGATGTTTAACGCATGTTAAGACATTTCAAAAGCCTGCGACACTTTGCTCATTAAAATGTGTTGCATTAAACGTGCTGGCGGTATAATTAGACTTTAATGAGCAAAAGGGCGAAATGCATGTAAAATTCTGAACATATTCGCATTTTTATTTTCTTGTGGTCACACATATGTGAAAAGATATGGATCTCCCTTACTTTCGGAAGGAGCTAAACCGCAAAAATTGTTACTTTGGTTTGAGGCTTCTTTTTAATTTTCAGTTTTTTTTATCTCTTAACCAAAACCACAAAGCGTCAGAAGAGTGAAATTATTATGAATTCCACTTAACAAACTCTTTTTTTTTTCATTAAGGCCATTTTCACCATTAATTTTTATCCTCTTCGTCATGTCGCCGTCCGTCCGTCGTCGTCGTTCTCATCGGCATCGTCATCTTCTACTTCAAGTTTTTTTTTTTGTTTTCAAAATGTCTCTGTTGTTGAGTAATCATTGCCACTGATGTGCAGACAAACATTTTTTTGTTATTATTACATTTTTTTTTCAGTCAGACTTCACAGTCTCGACAAGGCAAACCCTTTTGGCTTTTATGAATTTTTTTGTGAAGGTTGTGTTATATCAACTCATTTGCTTATTTTTATATGCCCTTCACGGCTGCTGTGATGTTTATCTTTAAGTCATCAAGTGTCTTCGTCAAAATCCAACCAGCCAACCAAACAACCAAACAACGAACCAGCTATAGCCATTCAAATCCCAGCGGAGTTGACAGACAGAGAGTTTCCCTTTCTCAAAAATCAACAATCAACATGAAAATAAAAATTGTTTTTTTCGCCCTCGCCATACCAACGAAGAGTTGGCATCAAAATTCATTGAGGATGTCTTTGATTAAAAAGTGATTAGTTGGATTTTTCTCTCTTTCCTCGGCATGATGATAAACATGATTTTTTTGTAAACTCTGACGAGAAAAAAATCAATTCAATGCCCATTGACCACCACTGGCCGTTTAGCCGTCTGCGTTCATCGAGTGTTTTTTTTTTTACTTTTTTAGTCCATCAAATTGGGGCAACACATGAATAACCTCAGGAAAGAACAAAATGGACTAAAAAATCATCCAGAAATCGGAGTGAAAAGACAAAAATAAGTTTCCACATACGAAATGTTCCATCCATCTCGATGCCCATTTATATTGGCTTAGAACGTAAAATTTATTGTTGTCATTGTTGGACTGAGGCCGGCTCAGGGTGACTGACCACAAACGATAAATTATCATGACCAAACCAACTGGCGGCGGCGGCTCCACCAGCCACTGTGCATCCCTGTTTCAGAATCATCATCATCCTCGTCCAGGTCCAGGAGAGGAGAAACTCAAACTATTTTCTCTATACGGTATGTATAGACAGAGTGGAAAATAATCCAGCAGCTGACCGACCGATTGGACGGATGGATATACGCATTCGGCCCTGAATCCCTTTGGTCTGGTTTTTTTTTTTTTGCCTGTTTCTTGTAACTACCTATTTACTCTGTCTTTCTTTCATGGAAATGTTTTATCTAACCACAAGAGAAGGGACCGGACAGTCGGTCGTCAAGAAAGACCCATTTTATGACTCGTGCAACATATGCCATTTTTTTTTTAAGAATTAATTTTGTATCTTGTCAATGGATAATTTTTTGACAAAATTTATTTCATTCGTGAAAACGGCATGACTAAAAGAATCATCACGAACGACGTTATGTGATGTCGAAGAACTCTTGAGATTCAAGCTTGCACTATTTTTTATTTATAAGTTTTTCGCAATGAGACACGAAATCACGTTTGTGTCTTAGTTTTCATTCGTGTGACTAACTTTATTATGTTCCAATATGCTTAACATAGAAAAAAAAGCAAGAAGGTTACCTTGTGGAAGACTAGAGGTCGTTCAATGTGGCACATTGACTAAACGTGGTTTGGCATAAGAAATCAAAAATGTTTGTGTTTTTTAGCAATTTTAAAATTTCTTTGTACGTTAAGCTGCAATATCCAAATATAATTAAGCTTTCTAACATCATGAATCGAGAATCAATTCGCCCCTTCTTTTATCCCCCCCAAAAAAATATCAACACAAAACACATAATTCATTTAGTGTCAAACAAATTTGACAATTAGCTCATTCAACCTCACCAGGCTTGTCAAAAGAATATGAATCCGAAAAACTACACACGTTGTGCGACCAAAATTTCCCAACCCAACCCACCTTTACGATAAAGCCTCAAAATTCTTGTACAGAACTAACAAAGTGGCGTTCAAGGTGTGGTGCGAGCGGCAGAAGTGTATTTTTTTTTTTTTGTATACGGCACTGGCATTGACAGTGTCAGCATTTATTGCGGCCTTTTGGGTGCCAACACTATTAAATCATTTGCAACCCTCACGCAATCGAATTAGAATTCGAGTCCAAATTTTTGGGGAGGCATAATTTGAGGACAACTTAAGAGAGAGCAAAAGAGAGAGAGAGAAAGTACGAGATTGCCGAAGAGGGGGGACCGTGAAAGTTGAACGTTGTCGAAAATATACCGCACACGCAGCAATTATGCTAGCGACAGGCCTATTTAATTTTTGATTATGCGGCGATGAAATATTTATACATTTTCTACATTATATTACTTTTTTTTGTATACGACGTTTTGTTGTTTGGTTGCCGGCGGCTGTGGCGGTGGCGGCGCCAGCCATGCCACTGTCGAATGACTTGACTTATTGGGGCAAAATGTTTGTAAATAAAAAAAAAATTGAAAAAAATGTTGATAGGGGATGTTTGTGGTTTTTGTAATGATAAGCAAGCATGGAAAGTATACACACATTTTTTTTATGAAATAAATTTATTATCAACTAGTTGAACTAATTTGGAAAATTGTTTGGTTAGGTGGGTTGTTCAGTTGGAAAAAAAAAAAAAAATAACTGGAGAAAAATGAGAATCATCAGTCTGTGTGTTTTCGACATGGGAATAAATATCAAACAGACATGTGCGATGGGTTGAGTACGAAATGGCATTAGGGGATAGGGATAGTTGAATAAATATAATTTGGAGACAAACAGCCAGACAATCGTTGTCTTTTATAAGGAAATCAATTTCAATGGGGTATCAGTTGGAATAAGTCATTCGATATCAAGACATATTTAATTCATCAAATATTTGATTTTAATTGGGGTTAAGGAGATACTGCTAGGCAATGTGATTGTGCATTTGTGAGGGAGGAAATTTTAGTGAAATTGAAGCGCGTTGAAAAAGTGTATATTCTTGTGTTTTAGACAAAATGAGAAATTCAATGAGTCAGATAGAAGGAAATAAAATAAATTAGAAAAAGCAAAAACCTTTAAGATCAAACATATGTACTTATGGAGCATAAATCTCAATAACCTGATAATTCTTTATCAGTGTGTCTTCAAGTCCGAAAAGTTAATTGAACCTCAGATTTCGGAAAAGACCCTGGAATTTCAAATCAATAACTACCATCTTTTCATCGATTTCAAGCCCACGTATGACAGCGTCTATAGAGATTAACTTAATGCAGCAATGTCCCAGAAAACTGCTCCGTCTGTACAAGATGACAATGGTAAACTAATATGCTTTGAAAGAAGAAGGAGAAAGCAATTGAGTAGTAAAGTCCTCTTTCGAGCAACTAAAATATCAACCAATCAGACCCTCATCATACCGGCCCTCATCATCCGATAAAAAATGCTGCCATTTCTGAAAGCCTTGTTTTTGAAGTGCAATTCAAAGTGTAAAAAACCAACGTCTCAGCTCTACTTTCATCACAGAACAAAAACAAACTTTTGTACACACAATATTAAAAGTCCTTGCATCCAGCAATAAAAACCCACTAAATCCCATTTAAAACTGTATTTCCAAAAAAAAAACAGCAAAAACTTCAAAAATGTATATTCATCCTTTAAAAAAAAAATCATTACATTTCACTCCACTTCCTGAAAAATCTTACCAATGCTCGAAATCAAAACACACAAAAACTAAAATCATCTCCTTGACGTGTCAGGAAATTTCAAGCATCCATGCATTTCCATGATATAAAATGAAAATTCCCAAAAAAAAACAAAAAACGATGAAGAAAAACTATAGCCATGACAGGATTTCCTTAAAAATTGTATAAATTTATACTCAGTGCAGTGCACTTTAAAAATCTTAAAATAATATTAAAACACACAACTTCATTGCATGATACAATATTTGAGTGAGGTTAATAAACCAACTCAATGTCGATGTTTTTACGTTTTTTTTTTCTTAAACAAGTGAAATGTACACAAAATAATATAAGGAAAAACAAAATTAACCAAAAACAAGTTCAAAAGATGAAAAAAAACGCACACACATCGTTTTCCAAGGGAAGAAAAATATAATAAATGTAAATAAATGGAATAAGAAGAAGAAAAAAAAACATAATAAACAACATCGCTCAGCATTTTCAATAAAACCCAAACCATCCTCTTCGGGCGAACATATATACCTATGAGATGGTAGAAGCATCTAGTGAGATACACACTTCATTTTCCATGCATCTATCTACCTACAAAAAAAAACACTTCATCGTCGTCATTTCTATAGATATATTGTGAACGAGAACGAGATACTCGTGTACAACGCGCATCAAGAGTCTGCTCCAAAGAGGCTAACGTAAACAAATCGACGACGAAAAAGTATATTTTTGCTGCTGCTGCTATTGCTGCACTTATGTTTACCTCAACCATCATCTTCATATCTCATATCGAAAAGAAGACGACGACGACGACGACGAAAATGACACCCCCTCCGAAGTCAGCTAAACAACAGAGAAAAACCCGTCTACGACTTTACAGAGTCACCGTGTTTTGCATGCATCTAAACAAAATGCAGATTTGGCACTATAAAGCGGTCGACGCAACCGACAGTGGTGGTGGCGATATGGTGGTGCATCAGCTTTGCAGAGCAAAACAGCCAGCAGCAGCGTATCCTCCAGATCGTCTCATTTTTAAATGTAAACAATTGCTTTTATTTCCGTGCGCGTTATTGTGTATAGTCTGCATGAATTTAACTAGCGATTCACTTGCAAAAAGATAACCATCCTGTCTTGTTTTTTTGTTGCCATGAACCAGGGCGAACCAAACAATATTTTCTAGAATGGCTTTTAAAAAGATACAACCTTCAAAATTTATACCAAAAAAAAAACACACGACCACACTCGCGGGTCAGTGAATTGTTTACACTTTTCCTTCATCTCCCCGTTTGTCGAGAAAGAGGGTATACAAGGGCTTGATGGGAGGTGCACACATTATTATCATCATTATTTCGCAACATTACACATTCGCTGCGTACTTAGTTCAGAAAAAATTGCAGTTGCAGCTAAACAACATGTGCTCTGTCTCTCATCTCCCAATGCATGTATCGACCGATGCTTGTTAAAGGTCTTTAAAAAAAAAAAAATAAGAATCTTCTTCTTCTTATTGGTGTCTTACACTGGAAACTAAAGCAACAAGACGCTAGCAGAGCTGTGTAGAATGTGATCTTCTGATCGTGATAAATCCATAAATAACAATGAACCGCGACTCATCGTCGTCGTAGTCGTGTCGTTCGTCCGTATATACGTCCATTGGATTGTTGCATTGAGTTATTTTCTTTTCGTTTTTCCTCTTCAATCAGACTCATACATTTATCTATACGTTGCGTATGAAATGTACCTTCGGAAATGTAAAAAAAAAAAAAAAAAACGATCAGCGAGAGACCTTGACCTCAGACAATCTTCAGGAAAAGTTCATTTTGCAATCTGTTGCATTGATAGTGTAGTTTTTTGAGTATAACTGATTGGATGCAATGTAGAAAATGTTTTGAGAATTGAGGCAAGTACTTAATTTAAACTGATAATGCAAATGCGCCGCAAAAGGCAGCAGATGCAACTTGTTGCGGTATTTTTTATTTGTATGTATCTCTTTTTGTTTGTAATGCAGTTATTATGTTATCATCTTTTAACTTTCATAAGCAATTCAGATTTAATTATATTTGTAAATGTTGCATTGGAGGCTTGATACCTTTTCTACCCCTGCAACATGCGACTCTTGCAAGAAACTGATATTTTTTACAGCGAAAATGTTTCAAACTCTGCTAAAAAGAGAAGAGTTCTAGTCTGAGGAAGCAGACGTTACTAGTTTAGTTATTGAATGCCATTGTAGACTTCTCTAATCTCTACCTCTCGGGTAAACGTAGAAGCCTTTAACAAGGAAAATTCACACAATAATCAGCATTGGCACTCTGCTTCTAACTGGGATGTCTCCCTAACTTTGTACGTAACTAAATCTAAACCTAAAAGCTTAATGTGAATTTAGTCGTAGCGAACGAACTTTTTGCAAATCTTTTTCCATCTATGTACTTTTAATTGAATTACCTAGTGATCGGGACGTAGTGGTTATATGAGTTAGTTGTTACGCAGAATATTTGGGTTCGAATCCTACTCGTGTTTTTTTCATATTTTACGAGGGCTTCCTCTTGAAGAGGACTGACAAAACTTCCAAGTGTACTTAACTTATTTTTCAATTCCTGTGTTATGAATGATAAACTTTGATGATAAATTTACTAGTTCTGGGTCACAGTATTGATATCTGTTACAAATCAGAGCAAAGTACGCAGTTTGTGGTATTAAAAATGCGCTTTAAACAATATTACCATAAATTACTTAAAATTCATCACAAAACCATTTAACTATTCCAATGAAAATACTTATTGTTCATACAAGCGTTTCAATTAAGATAATTACAGGTCTTGTTTTCCGGTTAAGAAAATAGTCAACAACTTCCCACATCGTCATCACATCACATGTATTTAAAATGTATAGCAAAACACGAGTCAATCACTGATTCATCACTTTTTTCACTCAAACTATAAATTGTAATAGTTTTAGATTTTCTAATAAAAACGGAAAAAAAATCTACATCTTCTCTGTTCAATGCCCTCAGATAAAAGTCATAAAAATGAGATAAAAATACGTTCATGCTCATGAATACTCTACTTGAGCAGTGTGATGTGCAACACCCTCATGAATGACTCAGTCACTGCCTTAACTTTGTGTTTCTCTATATTTTGAGTGACAAGAGTGTCCAACTTCACTATAACCCTCTTTCTGACTTCTTATTCTATTTTGTATCCCCACATGAATATTCTAACTCTATTAGCTCCATTCTATGCGGATATGTTCTTGTGTTTTTTTAAGGACCGAGTTCAGCAGCTGAAATCAGTTGTCCGTTTTTTTTTCCTTTAATGCCAAAGTAACAATGTTAACAAAATCCGATTAGATTGTTGATTGCTTTGGGGTTTCTAGTTCCCCTCCCCTCTCCCCTCGGTTTCAACAATCTACAAGTTATAAAAAAAAAACACCCAATCCCCCAAATTGCATTTAGAAGGTCACTCAATATGTGATTTACAAAATTTATCAACCAACTCACAACACAACTTTTTCTAACACAATATCACAGTTTGCAATATTCTGTCCAGTTGGCGCAATTTGGAAATTGTACCCTCAATTGGATAAGAAAAAAAAAAACAAACACATGAAAACAAATTGGGCACAACTGGCCCAACGGCAAAGGCAACGGCTAGCCGCCATGTCGAATGACTAATCTGTAAATTAAACTCTCCATCGAACTGGGTTGCCGTTGCCGGTTGGTTATGTGTATATAATATTGCGGCGGCAATATTCTCACAATTGAGAATGTGTTCTTGTTATTATTTGTAAGGGAAGAACATTGACCCAAATCATTAGCATATACGCGAGCACATTTTAACATTTTCGGTTTATTTTATTTTTATTTAGCACACAAACAAAAAAAGGAAATCCAAAATCACTCTCAGACCGAATCGATTTAAAGAGTGTGATCGTTTTGTCATTTGGAGAAAACCAAAATTTATTTATTTACTTAAATTTATTTATTTTCGGTTGTTTTTCTGATTTTTTTGGCTCCAAAAAAAAAGGAGGTCTTTGCGGCGAATTTACAATATTACTTAGCACAGCTTGAAATTTGTGTTTTGTAATATTTATCGCTGGTGTGGTTGTTTTTAGCCTTTTTTCGAGATAAAGTATTTCCAAAAAGGAAAAAAAAATCAACAAAAACGACGAACGGTGGAGATTGTGGTTACATAAGAAACATTTTACTTGTTGTTTATTACGGACGTTGTTGTTACGTTGTAATAAGATAATTTTGAAAGAAGTGTTACAAAAGAAACTCTCAATTACCAATAATTTTGCATTTAGTATGACATCAGTCACACAATCTCATGCGATATTTTTTATTAGCTTCACAATCAGAAAGTCTACAACAGTCTCTAAACCATTAACTGGTTATTATCAATTAAATAAAATTAGCACACTAATCTATTGGAGTCAATAAACTTTTGAACTGGATGGCGATTTGAGTTCTTATTTCAAATTAAATTTTAATAATAAATACACAATCAGTTTTATTTGGATTTTTTTTCGAGTGTCTAAATCGCTAATTTTTGGTTGGTTTTCTGATGATAAGAGTGAAAGAAAGAAGATGACGTGTTGGCTGTGAGTTGAGGGTAGTTTGGTTAATGGCTTTATCGCAACATTTGATTACTGTTTTAATTTTATTTATGAATCCATTTGTGTAGAGCGATAAGATTTGGGTTTTGTTATTATTTTCATACTGAGTTTGAAATTGAAACGGAAATTTCGAAATGATGACCATTCGTTTGAGTCAGAACTTTTAAAACAGCTTTTTTGATAAAATAAATCAAAGAAGTACGAAAACTTTGATTTCCAAGATAATCGACAAAGTAAAACTATACTCGTGCAATAACTCTTCTTTCAACAAGCGAAAACACACATGATCATCCGGCTCGAAGGACCAAAACAACAAAATACCTCTCCGACACTCTTGATGAAATTTTCAGACTCAATCCTCTTTTTCAGTCAATTATAATTTTTTTTTTTTTCGAAAAAGTTTTATGAATGAAAGCAAACAAACAAAAATTCCATTTTGGTGGAAAAAAAAGTGATGTAAGAAGTCGCAACTCAGTGCACCGCAAAGTAAAATTAAAGAACAAGAAAAAAAACTTCCTTGAAAGAAAAGGTCGACAATGCTGCTAAAAAAAAGTTTAAATTTTTTCTTCAAAGACAAAGTCAACAACAACAGAAAGAAAAAACAAAAAAAAAGACCTAAAAATAAAGTTTCTTCTGCACTTTCAAGTTGTCTAATCTTTACTTAAACTTTCTACAGTCGCATGGTGTCTTCTTGGACGTCGTCGAAGACGAAAACGACGACGCCATCATGAGTCTTCTTTTCTACATCCTTCGTCCTTATATTGTTGTGTCTAGTAATAGGTTCATACATATACTTTTTGCGTTAATTTACTTTTTAATATGTTTTCGGAAGTTTTAAGTTGCCCCCGAAATGTTGCCAGTACCAGTCTATATAGAGAAGACAGAGTACATATCCTTGAAGTTGTTGTCGTAAGGAAGGAAGTTCGTTCGTTCATTCTGTATAAAGTATCTAACCAACCAACTAACAAACTAAGTGAATCTACAAAAGTTTTGATAATTTCTCATTGGAATGGTAAGTTCCTTAATGTCTTGTTCTCTTAGAAGTTGCCCTTTTTTTAGTCTTGGACTTGCTTCATTGCCTCGTGGTGTCCTTAGTTGTCTACAACATGAACTAATTTTTCCGATTATGTTTGCCAACAATTTTTGTTTGTTTGTTTCCATTTTTTTGCTGATTATTTCAATTTGACTTCAAACTGAACAAAAGATCGGATTTAATTCATAAGAAAAGGACATCGAAATCGGGGCAATGGCCTGTGTCCTTCTGTTCTTTTCTTATATTCAGCACAAATTTATTAAATGTTTTTTTAGAATTCCATTGGGGATTATAATTATGAGTATGACCATATGGATGGGGATATAAAAACATGTGCACAACGCATCGTCCTCATTTTCATTTTAAAAGAAGAAGAAATAAGATCCTTGTACACGTCTCTCTGGAGTCTCCATCGGGCAATTGTTGATACTTGGTCTAGTGGAATTAAGTGCATTGTGCTGTGTGCATCGAACATGACTCTTTTTTGTATGACAACAACAGGTAGCTGGAGCTGGGTAATGATAATGTGTGTAGATATGGCTTGAAAGTTCCTCAACTTGTCCCTATCCTTTCGTTTGTCATGAGGACAGAGCCAATGACACGTACATTGCAAAAGAAAGAGGCTCAGGTAGAGTAGGGACTCTTTTTTTTTTCTTTATGTTTATTTGCACTCCATTTAAAAGGTTCGTCCTCGTCCTGTTGTCCCTTTTTTGTATTGTTTCTGTTGCCCCCATCATCTTGATTCACTTATTCAATTCCGTTTATTTCCTTTTGTTCATGATTTTATAAGGTAGGAGGCACCATCCATCTATCCATCCAGCTGAAGACTAATTTTGCTATCCCTAAGGTGAATGCATTTTAATGACCTTTTCATGGAGATCTATACGTGTGCGTCCGTTGGTCGTTCGGATTCGTTGTCCTGATGGGGAAATTATTATATTGGAATGATTCCCCTAGGTGGTGTTGATGGTGTTTTATGTTCCACATTGTTGCAAGTTTTTATTTCAAAATGTGTGAGAGAGACAGAGAGATAGAGAAAGAATAAAAATAATAATATGCTTCTTATGCTGAGGGTTTAATGCCTGTTATTCCCTTTTTTTTATGGATTGAATAGAAAGATTCCCGAACACCGATTCCGTTCCGATGACTATGTTGATGATGATGCGGGATGAAGCAGATGATGACGAGGGTGACTGTTTTATGAAAAACAGAAAGAAAAACCCAATGGAGATGGTGTTGTGATGATGCGAGGATAAAGATAAAACTGCATGAGAAAAAAAAAATAATCGAGAACGAAACTCTCTGGGCATTGATCCCTTGAGAAGAGCAGGTGCTACTTTTGCTTGCTTCTTTCAGGATAAGGATTAAAGGCACAAGAAAAAAACAAGTTTCTTTTCCGTTCTTTTTTGCTCCACTCCTTTTTTTTATTTTTAAGGATTTTTGTTATAATAAATCCTATTTGATATGCTATCAGAAAAGGGGATGATGATTGAGCACTGTTTTATTTTTAACCTTTCTATACTCGCGCGTTTTGACAGTACACGTATACTCGCGCACGGTCTCTCAGACCGAAATCTTATCTCGTCTTCATTTTCGTGAATATGTA
Organism: Sphaerophoria taeniata; assembly: GCA_943590905.1. Taxonomy (NCBI): domain Eukaryota; kingdom Metazoa; phylum Arthropoda; class Insecta; order Diptera; family Syrphidae; genus Sphaerophoria; species Sphaerophoria taeniata. The sequence continues at coordinate 44,482,820 of OX016540.1, read as the reverse complement.
TTTTCCAAATTGTTTTTGCGGTTTATTTCAAAGAAACTAATATATTTAAATGAAACACATAGAAAAACATAGCAACTTTGAACTTTATTAGGTAGCAATTACATTTTATGCAAGCCTCTCAAAAAATTCAGTTTTTTTTTTGGACCTTAACTTATAAAATAAAAATAAATATTTGTCTCAATAAAAAATAAAAAAAAAATTATTTATTCATTGAAAACAAATAACAATAATTATAAAAAAGTATAAAAAGAGATTTAGTTTTCATAATTGTTCAAATCGTAGCAATCTGAACATACCATTAGTGCATGGTCAAAAAACCAATTCAAAACGGTTCCTAGAAATGTTGTATATGTAAAATATATATATACACATATATAAAGTATATACATACACATAAGCATATGCAAAATATAAACACCCCTAACGTAATACAAAATTTACCACCCACTGTTTCTTGTAAAATTTGAAAATTACTTAACCAAAAACTCTAACACCTGTACTCGCGTCGGTCTGACAGACCGAAAACTAACAAAATATGCAACAAGTCTACCTAACAGGTGCGCTTGCGCCCATCTAATCGAAAGAAAATACTTATTTAGGAAGCTACTCAGAATTTCTAAAAGACAGCGATTTTATTTTTCAAGAAAACTAAGAATTAATGATTTGTCGGTCTGAGAGACCAATGCGCGAGTATAGGAAGGTTAAATAAAGCAGGTACCTGCTCAATTTGCCACCTATATTTTATTCCTTTCTTGGAAATTTCAATGACCTGTATATTTTCATGAGTGAAGGGGATTTGAATTCTATTGTTATGAAAAGATCGATTTTGAGAATATAATAAAAGGGACAAAATCCCCGAAGAAGATGGATTAAGGGAGAAGAAAGCGATCAAGTGCCTGTGGGTTCTACTCTTGGGCCAGTTCTTTTTATTTGTCTTTTTTCTGTAGATACCTAACTTGTTGCACTTCGCAAGTAATTTTGAATGGAATTGGAGAGTTAAATTGATTTAAGGATTTGAGTTATATAAAGAAAATTGGAATAGGTAATTGGTTTTCAATGATATTTTAGGAACAATTTTGAATATTCGTTAAAAAAAAGTCGTAGAATCTTTGTAAAACTCATATGTATGACGTGAGATAATCGATAACAACTCAGAACCAACTTGAAACCAAATCAATTCACAACAAACACATTGTTCCAAATCTGTCACACTTAAACTCAACAAGTCGCCTGACTCAAAAATAATAACATATCATTTATTATTAATTTAACAATACCAAAAATTAACTCAAATGCATCTGGAATACAAATGGGTAGTCCACCCCGCTTAGCCACAAATCAAACGAACATAACAAAAACCTGAATATACATTAGTCAAAACATCATCATTGCCATAATGGAAAGACAGGACAGAACAATATTGTGAATGCTATTCTTGCTAATAAATAAAATTTTGAATTTAATTTGGATTAACAATTTTTTTGTTTTTCTCACTCTTCTATCTCCCTTCGAAAACCTGGCGGCACGTGTAGTACGAGTACCGCGCTACGTCGTCGCCGGCCGGTTGGTTGCTCAAAAACGTCATGTATAATAATTTCATCTGACACAAAACACGTACACAAATTTTATCCGCTCATTCCATGCGCCGAAATGTATTATTTTTGATTTTTTGGTTTATTTTACTCAACAAATGGCAGGATGAATGACCTACCTGTTTTGGGGTATCATCATGCCGTCAACAAAAAATTGAAATAACGCAAAAATAATCAAGCTTAACAGGAGATTAAGGAAAACTTACATTTTTTTTTCTTTTTCTGTAAGTACAATTGAAACACTCTTATCGCTGACATTTTAAAGCCTTAAAGTCATCGTTAAGGACACCCTCTCCACTGAAAAGTGGAAACTCGTTTCGTACACACAGAATGTTGAACAACAATAATGCATCATCCTAAAAGCTACTTACGACACAATAAGTGGTTTATATTCCAGACTCTTTTATTTTTTGTTGAGCTTCTTTTTTAGATTGAATAAACAACTTGTGTTGATTTAAATTGATGAAAAGAGGAAAAAATAAGCGACAGAATTCAATTGGGTGTCAAGAAACTCAAAATCAATCAATTTTATGTAGAATAACATTATTTTTTTCTTTTTGTCTGACTGTCTGTCTCCGGCTTCGTTTTGGAGATGGATACAACAAAAGAAGTACTGAAATACATAATAAATGCAGTCAGACGTGGGTTTTTCTCGATTTTGATTGTTATAATTTTCTCTTTTTTCTTCGGTTTTGTGTATCGAAATAACAATCGATAAAAGAAAAGCAGAATGGGAGTACCTATCGATAACAGAGAGAATTAAACTTCTGTTTTCGTATGAAGTAGATTCAATTTATCGTTGTTGAATGCAGTTCCTTGAATTTTCCTGGCGAAATGTGTTTTTTTTTCCAATAGGATTTACGTCTGAAAAAACGGCAAGTAAATACTAGTGGGTAGCATTGGTTCATGCTTTACGATCCCATTACACCTAAACATTGTCAAACATTGCTCTGAAGTGGTAATAGGGTTGCGCTTGGTGGCCAGAGTAAGCAAACGCGCTGAGAGCTTTTTTGTGTCCAAAATTTCATGCAGGTCTCAGGCACATTCATTCGGCGGTCTGCCAATACGAATCACAATTTGTTGAATGAAATAAAGTATTGAACTGTTAAATCAAAATATTAAACAAAAAAAAAACTGTGTGCATACTTTCCATCCTTTCTCTAACAAAAAAAAAAAATAAGAAACACAAATTTTAAATGAGATGAGTGCTTCCTACGATATTTTAAACGAAAAACAAGCCTCCCGTACCTCACCTACTTCTCAAAAAAAAAAAAAAAAAATTAGTAAACAAAATTCGTTATTCGCTCAACACCCCTTCTACATTGAAAACGTCTACAGCAAATTGTGTCACTTTGAATTGATTACATTTCAAATATGATGAATTCTAAAGTAGCAATCTAAACACACTCACTCACTTTTCCTTCAGTGCTAAAGTGAGTGTTAAAGAAATGAATTTCTATTAAGAAACAATACAGCGTGGGTTATGTGCACGTTGGGCGCCACTTTTATCTTCTACGTCTACATATCCCCCAACTTTATACATTTCTCATGTTTATGGCAACTGAGACATCCGTTTTCAATGTTTGTTTTATTCAACATTTATAAAACATTGCATTTTTTGCGCCTCTTTTCATCAATATTCATAGCATGCGATGACTCAGAGAACTATGACCACGAATCGATTCACTATTTTATTCGACCGGACGGCATGCACGACCCAACGATCGATGGCAAAAAGTGTGTGCATGTGTGTGATTTTGTGAAATTCTTAAAAACTTAGTCGATTTAATTGTTTTTTAAGCAGCCAAACGATTTGTATAAATGTACGTTGGCCCTAAGCCCTCAAAATAATTTTTAAAATTTTGTGTTGTTTTTGTTTTCAACGAACTGTGAATTTACAATTTCAACACAGGAACTAACTGAAACGTTTTGCTTTACATTGGAGTGAAATTTCTTTTTGACTTCACACTTTACTTTAGATTTCTATTAGCTGTGCTGTGACTACTGTCTGGTTGTTGAACGAAGAATGGAGCAAAGTGGAGAAAATTGTGGGTTTGTTATCTTTTGATTTCTTTTTACTTTTTGTCTTTATTTGTTTCTACTTTGAAGGGCGCTTTCTTGTTTTTTTTTTTCTAAGGAATGAATTCCTTTTCACTAGAAACAAGAGAAGATACCGAAATTCGTTTTTCTATTAAAAGTAAAACAAACACAAATTCAATTTAGTCTGACAAAGATCTCTGCCAGACAAATTTAAACAAAAAAAAAAAAATATTTAAATTTAAGATTTAAATCACTTTTTCGTTCAGAGAACACAAAGAACTCAAGGCGTTATTCTTTGACAGGACATTGAAGCAGTCGCCTAGAATAGTTGTTGCTGGAAAAAAAGTAGCGGTCAGAGTATTCTCCCATGGGGGACTCCATCAGTTTAATTAGTTTTCAGGCCTTTTTAAATAAATAAATAAAACAAAACCTAGAAAGATATGTAGGTATGTCTCCAGCACACTTGTCTACCAAGAGTGCAATATGAAGGTTTAAATGATATCCAATCCGCATGACTCATATTGAACAAAAACAAATTGAAAGCTTTGTAAACAAAGTCAGGAAATTTATATAAATTCGCTTATCTTGCTGCGGAATGAGAATTTATCAATCCCGAGTGTTTCTTTTTCGTTTTTTGTTCGCTTTCAAATATCGATGAATGTGTTATTTGAAAGTTTACTTAATAAACAAAGATTATATTTTTTTTTGTATATTTTGCTGTAAGCAATAAACAGCTGCAGCTGCAAATTGCATAATCACACAATTACAGATGCAAATAGACCGAAAAAGAGGATAAAAAAAACGTTAAAATTAATGACAACAACAAAAGAGAAGAAAAACCACACCTCGCTTAAAGGCTTGTTTTTTTTTTTCTTAATCATTTCCAATACACAAAATCTACCTTGAGACCTCTGGGTCGGTGGATTGGATAGCAACGCGATGGATTACCACAAAAGGGCGGAACATTAAAAATTAGTTTTTGAAAAGGCGTTGAAAATAACTGCAGACAATGTCTGAGGCACGTCTCCACATGACAGACGAAGAAAAGACTTCAAAAACATACATAAAACTATCTTAAACGACATGGAGATATAAATTTGATTTCTTCTTTTTTTTTGTCTACAATCACGACTTTTGTCGTTTTTCTTATTTCTACTTTCCTATACCCTAGCTTAAAGGTTTAGAAAGATGCATAATGGTTTTGGTTTTCGATTTGAGTGGATACCTTTTTGTCCATGATGAGTTAATAGCGTGACATGACTTTTTATTAGAATCTCTCGAGGGTTTTTGTCTTTCTAACGATTTGTGTCTTTCATATAAAAATTTTATATCAGAATCTACTAGATAATGAAAAATTGATTGAATAAACGCATCGGTTGGCTAAACTCATCGTCATCGACGTTTATTTCTTCTTTTTTTTTGTCGTTGCTTTATGTTGCTTTGAAAAAAAAACTGTGAGTGGAATTTATGTTCCATCATTTATCATTTTTTGTAAATTGTGGCTACTTAAAATAGGAAGAAAGGTATCTCTTTATTGTGAATGACTCAGACTTTTAAAGATATTTTTAATGATTTTGTTTCTTTTCTTGTTCGATTTGAATCTAAACAATTTTGTTGATCGAATATGGCCTTGAACTTGTTATTCCAAATGTTTGTTTGTAATTATTTTGCTAGACAAGACCATTAATTTATTTGAAACAAGAAAAAAATAATTAGTGAGTTGAAATGAACCAAGTCGTTCGCTCTAGGCTAACCACAGGGGGTGGATGCAATTCAGATATTCTTTTAAAGTGCTATAAAAGACATTTTTCTGTTAGCCAAATTGAGGTACTCGGATCGCTATCCAGACTCATCAACATTTTCAATTGATTTCGACAAGGCGATGGACTGCGCTGAAGAAAGAAATCCGTGATGTACAAGCACAGAATTAGGTTTATAGTAGAGGCCATAGCACGCTCTCTTGAGGTACTCTATCGTAAAAGTTCGTCTTTCGATGTTCACAATCAAAATTAGATTCTAGAATTTCTGCACAACCTTATCATTGACATGGTTAGATCATATTCTCTTCAAAACTGAGACTGGGAACACTTTTTCAATCAAGGGCGGGCGTTCCAAAGCACACATTTTTTCACTTCAACTGTAGGGATGGATTTGGACGTTCTATGGTTAAATTTTGCTGCAAAGATCAACTCAAAATAACTCTAAAATGCTTTTTGTTCACTTTCAGGTGAAAACAAAATTTGTATGCAAGAATTATTTTAATAATTTTTTAATAACTGTGAAATCGGTCTCATTATCAATGTTTGCCTTGCAAAATGCAAAAACAAATTAAACAAAAAATAAAATGAGTTAGATTAGATTCAAAACGATTGACCCTGAAAATTTAACCTTCAATTTGTAAATTGCAAGCAATTTTTTTTTCTTTTTTTTGCTGTTGTTGTCTTTCTTTGCTTCCAAAAAAAACCAGATCGAAATATAGCGTGTTGAGGGTAATTTCTTCTACTTGTTTCATAACATTAAAAAAAAATTAATAAAACAACTTCAAATTCACCTTAACCTTGACTTTAACCTAATAAAAGCCGAGAGAGCGAGCAAGACGGCAAAAATAAAAACAATCAATTCGAGGGCAGTCAACTATTCACAATCGTCGTCGTATATTTCAAAGTCAACTTTTCAAATACATTGATATGAATCATGTTTGTCATTTATCAAAATGTATTTTATTTTTTTTTTTTTCATTTCGTTTCTTGTTTGATGAAAGCAGCAGAAGCAATATGCACAGAGTACTATACCAACCAACCAGCCAGAATGAGAGCGATATGAACTGATAAGGCAATCAAAAACAAAAATAAAAATCCACAAAATGAGAATTGATGTTTTATCAGAAAGAGTGGTTTTGTCTGTAAGTTTTCAGACACTTATCATTTCCCTTCTTTCCTTGTTTTCAATTTGCTATTTTAAAGTTGAATGCTAGGTCTGTTACTATATTTATGTATTTTTTATGACCTGACCAGATACTCTGATGTCCGTCCGAACCATGCATAGATACATTTACAATAATAAAATTAAGATATATCCACTCTGTGAGTGTTGATTATTATTGATGACTTTTTTGTTGTCTCTAAAATTTTGTTGCAATGCAGGTTTTTTTTTTATTTAATAAGCATACGTAATGTATGTATAATTTTTTTTGTGGTTTTTTCAAGGTTAATGCGAAAATGTTGAAATGTCATTCACCCTAGAAGAAGTATAGATAATATTTATTTTTATTTTTGTTTTTTTTTGTCTTTTCCTCCTCTCACTTCTAAGAACAACATGTATACAAAGATTATTATATTTTAGATGCATTCAAGCTGATATAAATTTTTTGCTTTGGTATTAGAATGAGTGCCAAGTGGAAGAGGGCCTGGGGCTAATATGGAGAAGTTTGGTTGTGATGAAATGAAATTTAAAAAAATGAAATATCACATCAACATTGCATGTACTAAGATGGGAAGAAGTTTAACAAATCGATTTGTTACGATTCTGAAAAGAAACAAAAAATTGAAACAAACAAACCGAAATATACTCATAGGAATGGATGGTGTGTGTGTAAGCGGGATGAAAGTTCACAGACAAATTGCTGTTTATCGATTTAACAATTTCAAGGTTTCTTGTTTTTTTTTTCACTCTAAATGAGGTCAGATGAGTTGGAAATTGAAAAAATCGTTCACTTTTTAGGATCTATTTATGGTCTTACCTATTTATTGAAGAAGAGAAAGCAATTAAACAATATTGTCAAGTCTTTTGATGGAAAAATAAAATTGCGAATTGCTGATGACATGTGCCAGTCTTTCAAATACAATTAATCTCTCGAAATCGAAGGCTACATCGCAAAAAAAAGGAAGCCTCTTAAGACACAAAGGTCGGTAACATCGCACAATAAAGGCAAGACCAAGTCTGACCGATTTCTTGGACAAAAAGTCACCACCATAACAGGGCGGTACGGCAGCACAGCTCCGATTAACCAAGGCCTAGGGAGCTTTTAATTTTCAGCAATTTCTCGAGTGCGTGTAAGGAGCGGATCTACAATTATGCCGGGGATCGGGTAATTTTGAGTCTCAGCGAAGTCGAAGATCAACTTTACAGCCGCACCCATGAAGCCAGTACAGTGGAGGTGCTATGACTTAGACGGAGGGGTTATGCAGAGCGAAGAGAAAATAGTGCTCCAGCTCGTTGAGTCTCTAAGTGTGACTTCGCCCAACTTAGCGCGAGAAACTGACAACTAGCTAGAAACGCTTGCTGCAAAAGCCACTTGTCAGACCTGGACAGCAGCGCCATCTTACCGTACTCTACGACTACAGGTACGAATCTATGTATGTACCCGAACACGGTAGCAGATAATACTTGTTTTTGAATAAATCACCCTCAACCAAAATTAGTGTAATAAAGTCATCGTAAACGCAAGTACTTACCTTAATCCTTATTAATTTTACCAAAATGCCACTTTGGAAAAACCCCTCCTTACTCATTGAAAAACAAGATTAATCATCAAAACATTTCCATTTCAAACACTGTCTTCACGTAGGACAAATTAGTTTTTCTAGGAACCTATAATTCCACGTTTATATCGTAACGCTTAAAATAAGATTTTTATCGTAATGATTTTTTTTTTTTTGTAAAAAAAATTAATCCAGTCACAGCTATTCTTATCAAACCTGCTACGTTACTTAATTCCAACAATGGAAAATCCCTGAAACTCATAACCAATAATATTGATTGAACATTTAAGAAATTGGGATTTTGTTGTTTTACTTAATTTTGCAAACAATTAAGTTCAGTCTCGACATCTTCCCCTCGTTGAAACCAAACTAAAAAACAAAACTAGTAGCAACATTGTGTTTATTCGCCCAACAAAAGCAACGCACATATCGCAGGGAAAACAGAAAACTTAGCACGGAACTTTTTTTGTACTTTTTTTGCAGTTTTCATTTTAGTTTTTTTTTTTTTTGTGCTCTGCTATACAACCCGTCCCAGACATTTTGGCGTCGTCATCGTCGTCGTTCACTATACTTATATGCATATCTATTTGCTTGCTGTATAGTTCGCAACTATGGTGACTGTAGATAGAAAGATAGATAGATACAAGATATGTAGAACCTATTAAATACAAAATGCAAGGCTGAGTATCTCAACTTTAGTCGAATGTAAATAACACAGGCAGCAGCAACAGAACCGCCGCCGACTGACTATAGTTTAGGGCTGTGGCAACAGCGACGTTGACTCAGTGTACGTATTCCTATCCAAACGCTAGCACACGTGAGTGTGTGGCGATAGATATTGTATCTATCAGGTTTTTTTCTTGCTTTTCTAGTGCAAAATGCAAAAAATTATCTCGAGTGCAAAATGGAACAGAAATCGATAGGTATGACATTTTTGCAAAGAAAATAACCAAAATCAATTTGATTCGGGGGGTTGTGGGGTTTGTCATGTTGGACTTACAAGATCTAAATTGGTTTTGGCATGAACATGCACATAAACACAAACTTCTTCCTTGCAAACATGCGATTTTCTGTAAATTCGTTCTTGCACTCAATATATCATAGTATCTTTCAGAAACTTCAGCAAGTTGAAAATAAATTAAAGACGAAAGAAACACATGACTTGTAGAAAGTATTTAAAGTTTAATGGGAGACAAAACAGACGGACGGACGTCATAATTTTGTTTTTTCCTCATAATATATGTAGGTACATACTTTCATCACTTTGTTTTAGTCGCTCAAGCAGAAAACACACGATAATCACGTAAAGCAAAGGCACGCGAAAAAAGATACTTTTTTTTCAAACAAATAAGATACAACGATATTCTTATGTGGGTTTGGTGTAGTGTAGGTGCCTATATGCAGAGAAAGATAGAAGGAATGCAAGAACGTCATGTTCTCGTTCTAGATTCACATTTTAAATCTATCTGGGTGCATTATTTTTCTTTTCATTATGGAATAAAGGGAAAGCTAGAAATGTTTAAATATTAAACAAACAAAATACCAATTGTAGAGTGTAGACACAGAGACTGGAGACTGGAGAGATAACAACGAAATTCCGAGATTAAGGTAAAAACGTTATAATTGCAAAAATGTGTCCAGATACTACAAGTTAACCGTTATAATATAACCGTATGCTTAATTGTAATTTTGTATGAAAAATGAAACCATCTCAGAGATCGAATTTCATTTTAGTCGCATGAAACGAAAACAACAACAAAAATTGCACAGTGTCTAATAGTTGGAATGTAGGAGGAATTTGTGTTCATATGTTATAGGGTGATGTGGTTTTTTTTTTTTTTTTGCAGGTTGGTCGAAGGGGAGAATAGCAAACGAGGCGAAACATATGAATAGGTTGAGTTACATGCTAGAGCGACACAAATTGGTAAAAGGGGAGAAATTGTTGTTTTGTGCATCCTTACGCATTATTATTTTTTGTATCTTTTTGCAGCACAAAGCGGATCAATAAGTTGTGTTAATTAGGGGGGTTCATACCCTCCGAACATATTTTTCTTGTTATTTGTTTCGTACTGTAGGAGTGGGTAATTGGTTATCAATGCATATGAATATTTATGTTTTCTGAAGTAGAAAATTTTGACTGAATTGAGAGTATGAAGTTGATCAAGTCCCTAGTTTAGCTAAGCAAATTACTCCATTATAATGGATTATATAGGTATACGATTGGCAGAGATGAAAAAGCAGAATAATCTAATACTGACCGGGGAGATATGTTTGAAAATTTTAAAAACACACAGTACATGTTTGATTTGAAGATGAATATTAATTAATTACGTGTAAAAAAAAAAAAAATACACAGAATGCTCCACACCTCTCATCATTCAATAAACCTTTTACAACACTATACTTAGTTTTTAAGTAAAATAATATAAAAGGGTACCCCACACATTTGAATAAATTTCAAACAATTAGTATTTAAAAATTAAATTGATTGTTTGCCCCAACGAGTAAACAATTGTGTTCTTTCTAATTTAACATTAAACATTAGGTACCCAATTTAAGAAGATTAATATTTATGTAGATAAATTTTCAATGAAAATTTTGAACACTATCGGATAACTTATTCAAACGCAGACAAATTTCATCATTAGAAAAACTAGTATTATTATGTTTTTTTGATGCTCTGATTTTGACCAACATTTATAAAAAATTGTTAAGGTTCAGTTTCAACATCTGAGTTTCCGAATTCGAGTATACTAAATTTTTGCGGAGCAATAATAAGAAAAAAATAAAACTCAAGAAGAAGGAAATTTAACTCGGTTCAGTCGTTTTCATGTCCTTTACTCTTTACATACGAGGAAACGAATTAATTGTAACGGAAGATTATGTTTTTTAACGCCACGGCTCAAGGGAACTCCATTGTGAGGCTTAAATTTAATTTTAAAAAATCATAAAAAGTAAAAAGGGAAGACCAGGAATGCTAGACTCAAAATCTACTTATCTTAACCCTCTGTCCTCCAACCTATTTTTTTTTCTTACGCGCTACTCTTAGGAATGACATAGCCCATTCCTATATATTTAAAAAAAATATTGTTTTCAATGAATTAAATATTTTTTTATACGTTATAATTATTTACATCAATTTTAAATACTAAAATGCATTGCACAAAAAAAAAATAATTATCGACCAAAAAACTGTCTAATGGCCAGTTGCACCAAAATCCACTAAAACCAGTTTTTGTTAAAATGCTTATAAAATTTATCGGCCTGATAAATTTACTGGGTTGCACCAATGTCCTTCACTGATTTCTTAACTAAAATGCTGTTTGCGAAACATCCCTGCTTTTTTTTTATAAACTGAACGAAAAAGAGATATCAAAACCTTTATTTTATTTTGTTTGTTACGTTCCAATTTTTGAATTCGTGTTTCGCCCAGTAATTTAAATAATATAAATTAAAAAAAAAAAAATGGATGCCAAGAAAAAAAGGGAAAGAGGCAAAAACTATGTGGAGGAGGAGAAAAATGCACTTATCGACATTGCACTAAAATTTCGTCGAATTATTGAAAACCGAGCCACGGATGGAGTGACTTCGGCCGTTCATATCCAGCGATCTATTTAATTCAAATATGTTTTTGAATTGTAATTTGTAACTTTCAAATGTCCTGTCAAAAGTGAAATGTTTGTTTTTTTTTTTTTTTTTGATATTTTCATTAAAACTCGGTTTTAAAATTTATCTAGAGGAAAATGGCATTTTAGTATTTCGGCTTGTTTATCAGCCTTTTAAAACTAAAATTGGTTGGAGCAACCGATAAATGTCATTTTAAAATTTAACGAAGCGATAAATATTTAAAAGCGTTTGGTGCAACTGGCCAATAGGAAAATATCACAACAAAAAATAATAAAAAACTAAGCATTTTTTTTTAAATTTAAAAAAGAAAAAACTTAAATTGAATTCAAAAAATGTCCCTTTGACTGTTTTAAAAGTGGTTTAAGAATTTCTTTGTCGCTATCCACTGTTAGCGGATAACATAAAAAATGGGGATTTACAAAAAAAAAAATGTATGGGTTGCATTGTGTGAAATTTTTGGACCGATGGTCCTCACACATTGGCAACTAACAGGTTAGACACACTTTTTTGTTTTATTACCTTTTTTTCTATCACAGAAATTACAACGGTTGTATTTTTGTTAAGTTGTTGTTTGTTGAGCTTTTTCACTGGTTGTCTCCGTCAGCAAATTTTGAGAATCATTGCCCAGTAATAATAATTTTCAAACTCCTTAGGCTCGGTACTTGTGTCCTTCTTTTTAGATATACATTTCGACAAGGCTATATAAAAGTTCGTATACAAATGATTTTCTTGGAGCTCTTTTGTTAGGTTGTAGAAGTCCGTGTATAGTATCCCAGCATTTATACTACTGTGAGCACCAACAGTATGATTGAACAAACCTTATGTTAGCCTAAACAATTCTGGCCGTTCTGTGTACTTTTTTTTATTAAAATCTGCGATAAGTAGAACACGACGTTCGAGGTTCTCAACAGAGATGAGTATTTACTTCATATGTAGCAGATCTACTTCATTAATTTATTTTTATGCATCTGCTACGTAGCAACCTATTTCTACTACATTTTTTCTAACTCACAAAATTCATTTAAAATGTGTTGTATTAATTCATTTTTTGTTAATCGAAAAAGTCATTTTCAAGATCTGAATGCACTCACTCAAAAATCTACTACTTTTATTCTGTGGTTTGGAGCTCCATATGGCTGTGGACCGCATTTAAGAGCAGTGGTTGGTGCTCATAAACTTTTTCCGACTAACAGTTTTTGAAAAAAAAAAGGAAAACACAAACGATTTCAAAAGCTGAAAAATTTGTAAACAATTAAAATAATCCAGAAATTAAATTTTCACTTTTATTTTTATCATATATTTTGGAAATTATAAACAATTTTAATAAGGCTTTTCAATCTGAAAAGACACAGACACATTTTGCAGAAACGTGTTCTCGTGGTCTTTAAAACCCTTAACCACCTACCCCAATTTTTGTCACAGTACCACCTACCTGCGGTCTGACAGACCGCTGGTAAACTTTTACTAAAATTTTGAGAATTATAACAAAAATGAAATAATCCATTATACACACTGTTAATATATGGTGTTAACTTTTATTTAAGAGCCACAACGAAAAGAAAACAAATAAAAAATGTTGTATTATACTCAAAAAACATGAAAATAACAGGTCTGGCACTTAATACGACCTAATAACAAAAAAATACGTCTGAATTATAAGTTACTTAAGTTATTACTTCTTTCAGTTTTTTTTTTGTTATTTCGATCAATAAACATTAATTCTACAGCAAAAAAATCAATAGTTATCCATAAAAAATAAAAAATTGCAATGCCTAAACATTGACATTTTTCGCAACAATTACAGTACATTTTTTGTTTGAACGTTGTAAACAGATTGGTATTTTGCTTTATGATACAGTCATAAGCAGTCTTGGGTTGATTTGGATCACATGTTTTGCGTTCTTCGAGCTTTTCAGCATAGTATGACTTCTGAATTTTTGATATCTTTCCTGTGATATATGTACAAAAAAGTCACACTACCACCTATGTACCTGCGGTCTCTGAGACCGCTGGCGAAACGTTTTCACCTACTCCGAGCCAACGCGTGCACGTATTATCTTGCAAAGCCCAACTGCAGTTCTGGGTGGTGAACAGAAAAGGTATAAGAACGTACGCGGTCGTACGACTCGCACCCACATAAAAAACTGCAATCAAAAATTCGTTGCGGTCTGAGACACCGCTGATAGGTGGTTAAGGGTTAAAACCGTCTTATCAAATTTTGTTTCGGCAGAATTACTCAACGAATCTTCAATACAAATCGTGGAGTAGGTATAAGAAAAAATCTAATTATTTAGATTTACAACAAATGTTCTTTGGATTAAAAACAGCGTTGTATGAGGTTTGATTTAACCGACAAAATGTTGGAATTGTTAGAACTTTTGGATCCAAAAGTAATACCAAATGAAAAATATCCGACAATTCTTCCACTTCTGAATGATTTTCCTTACTATGAAATAGCAAACATAGAAGCTCTAAACTCCAAATTTAGAACGCTTATGTTTACTAAAAGTATCCAAATGAAGGATGAGGAAGACGTTGTTGAGTTTTGGTAGCGTTTTTACTCCCAGAAAAATATTTTAGAAGAAGATATTTTTACGGTGTTGCCTGACAGTATGCTTACACTAGCTAGCTTGCCACATAGCAGTGCAGCAGCCGAAAGACGATTTTTCGATTTCAACAACGTTAAAACAAAAAAAAGAAATAAACTGGATATAAGTACCGCTTCTTCCCTTTTACTAATAAGAGAGTTTGTGGCTGGGCTGGAAGATTATGAACCTCCCAAGAAATTATTACTATATTTTTAAAGTTTAAATATGTTCAGGAGGGCTATGTATTAAGAACTGATTAAAATTCTTATCACATTCTTATACTTTACAATATTTTATGAATTTGTGTTAGGTTTCCCTTAGCGGAGAATCAGATTTCATTTAAAACAGAATGTTCCTTTTTATTTCAATTTAATAATGTACCTAAATAATGTACTTTATTTATGAATTTGTGATACTTATTCTAGTCAGTGTATAATTTCATTATATGAATGTAAAATAAAATGAAAATAAATTTGTTTTGCTTGTAAATTTTGTTTCTTCCATTATCTGGTACATTTTTTTCAAATCTACTTCGTTTTTTTGGGCAATTTGCTTCACTTTTCGGGCTTAGCATTCTCATCCCTGGTTCTCAAACCCTTATTCACAAAACTAAATAAACTTACACAAATTTCTCATTGGCGTGTATGATACCCCAAACCAACTCTATAAGCAATATTTTATATCTTAACAATATTTAAACTCTTCAAAAAGACCTTACTCTACGACAGAAATGTAAAATTAAATTTACATAGGCAAGGAATGGCTGAGAAAAAATTGTAATGGCTGTGACACGGCTTACAATTTTTTCATATCCCAGTGGGAGGAGCGAGGGTTAAAAGAAAAAAAAAAGAAAAAAGATATCAACGCGAATTAAATGTCTTTTTATAAAAAAAAATTGTTTCTGAAATTAATAAGGTAATAGGTACTAAGACTAAGACATAACCGGAGGCGTTAGTTTTCTAGGGCTATGGGGACAGTTGACACTTGACTACATGCTTTTTCCAGCTTTTTGATACTTAAACTTTAAGAAAAAACCGTATGTTTCTCTTCACTGCCGCTAGAGTTATTTTATAAACTATAAGAGGTACGAAAAAGTTCATAAGAGCTTTTTTTTATAAAATTTAATGAGCTTTAATTTTGTAGTACAAAATTTTTTGATACGACAAATTGTTTTTGAGATAAACGTGAAAAACTGAAACAAACTCCATGTTTCTCTTAACTGCCGCTAGAGCTCACGTCGGATTCTTGGGGACTTTTTTTGGGTCATCACCAGACATCCCTTAGTAAGTGTGCCAAGTTTCAAAACTGTTGGATTTTTTTTGAGGTGAAGGCAATTTTTTTCGTTCATTGACTGGACTACAAACTAATTTTTTGAAACAAAAGTTAATATTCAAGAGATAAGAGATAGCCTAGCAATTAATAGGGATATAAGGATGCTCCAACTTCTGTTGCTTCAATTTTCGCCGTTTTATATATATCTTTGCATCGTTTTGAATGGAACCTATAGTCATGAGCGACATTTCCTACTCAAAGACGCAAGAATAAGTTTGGACTATTTTTTCAGTCGCCCTCAAAAAAAATGTCAACTTACCCCGATCGGTCTTTCAGCAGTAGATAAATAATTTTTGTCGGTACCCACACAGAAATCAAATAAATATGTATAAAACTACTAGGTGTTAAGAATACAAACATTTTGGAGGGGAGTTGTTTATAAATACCGGTAAAAACCCGTTCTCATCTATTAACACAACTTCCTTTCTCGAGAATTAAAAAAAAAAAATAGCATTCCGAGAATTGTGTCTGTAGGTAAAATTTCTCTGTTGCGGTTAGTAAACTAAGTAATCGAAAGGAATAAAAAAAAAAATAAATAGAGTAGCGCAACTTGAAGAGCCCAGGCCTAAGTGACTTAGTCTCATCAATAATTTTCTGGGTGCGTGGGGGTGAGGGGATTTAAAGCCGATTCCGAACGGCAAAGTTGAGAAGCACTTTTTCATGACAGATTGATAATCTTGGAAGTTTTGTTAGTTCTTCGCAAGAGGCAGTGCCCGTGAAAGATGAAATAAAAACTTTATGGACACGAGTAGGACTCGAACACACGACGTTCTGCTTAGCAGACAACGCGCCTAGCCACTAAGCTACGGGCAGCTACCAATCGAAAGGAATATGGAATTATTTAAAGAATTTTATTAGGAAAGGAAAAATAAACAAAAAAATCTACAAAAACTAAGGTATTGCCAGAAAATTTTTAATTCACACCGTAACATTAATTTTGATTCCTTTTTTTTATTTCAAATTTTGTTTTTACGTAAAATCTGTTAATTAAAAATGTTCTGCTATAAGAAAACCTTGAAACGGAAATTTTATAGAATATAAATGAATCGGTCATTTCAAAAACCTCATAAGTCAAATTTTATTTTTTTAATACTTTTTTTGCAGAGCAAGTCAATGAGTACCTAGACCTACATTCCTTCTTGTTCAAATAAATACCGTGTGAGGGTTGAGGGACGCTCATAGCATAAACAAGATTATTCAGTGACTTAAGAGGTTTTAACATGACTTATTACTGTAAACTTTGTTTGCTATTTGAATTTTTTTACCACTCAAACACTATTTGTTTGTGTCATTCACAGTTTTTATTGATTCCTGAAAAATTCTAATCGACTGACTTATGAGGTTTTTGAAATGACCGATTCAAATCCACATTATATTTTTTACTAAGCCTGCCTCAACATTTCATTACCAAAATCGATAAGTCCAGATTTCCAAAAAAAAAAAAAAATCACACAGCACTTCCTACTTGCCCTTAACGGTTTAACGGTCAAACTTCTCACTAAAGAAACAGGAAGTTTTTCTTAAAAAAAATTCGAAACACTAAACTTACCTGAGTTGCATCGGAGTAAGGTGTCGTGGAATGGATATCCACACGCTGTGATCCAAAAAGAATACTATTCACAATGTACTTGTTTCCAGTTGTATCCATTTCGATGGAACTTTGGCCAAATAAATTTGATGTTGAGTTATTCATGTTGATTAGATTATTATCGTTATTCATATGAAAATTGTTTAAATCAAGGGTTGCTGAGGTGGAATTTGAATTTGAATTTGGGTTGGTGGTGTTGGAGGTGGAGGTGGTGGCGATTTCAATAATGGACCCGGCGCTTGACGGCGATAGCGGTGTTACACTTGATTCTTGTGTGTGCTGTGGCACCATTTTGATCAACAGAATGTGTTGAAAAGAATTTTTTTTTTCTGGCGTGTTTTAATGCACTTTATTCTTGTATCCTATTTAATTTATGATTTTTTCTTCTTCTAATATAGGAACACTGTTTTTATTTTTATCAAAATTTATTTACGTATTTTTTTAAAATTTTGTATTGGCAGTGAAATTTAATTTTCCAACTGTTTCACATAAAACTGAAAATTTGTATTTTACTGTTTTACGCATGCAACAGCAATTTAACACTTGAAAAACACTTGTTTGATTTTTTTTTTAATTTTTAAATTTGTTTTGTTTTACTTTTATAATCCGGTGGACCGATGTAGCAGAAAGTGGTGGGTATTTAGTTTTGTTTTCTTTTTTTTTCAACAAATTTTGACAAGTTTGATAATTTTAATGCAAAATCAAAAATAGACAGCACCGCACGTGTTTTGCTGAGTGTGACGAAAAAATCCACTTTGACGCGAAGCACAAAACTGTTATGGAATTATTTTTTTCAAATCTACGATTAAGTAATTCCTGGAATCAAATAATTCTTGACAACTTTTGAGTTATGTAAAAATATGTAAAATTCAAATTTTATGAAAGATTCACTTTATTGGCAGAAATTTTTAGGCAAATTCGCACAAATGACACTTCTTAAATCTGGGTTTGCACTCTCCGAGAGAAAAATTAATAAAAATGTGTGTAACATTGTCTGCAACATTTTCTGTTTTAATGCATTTGAATTTTTTGGAGATTTTTGTTCCCAATAAATCCGTTACATTTAATCCGTTTGAGATAAAGTAAAAAAAAATCGAGTGTTTTTTTTTTTTTTTGCTTTTGGGTTGATCAAGTTTTTTTTTCCAAGTTCTTTTGAGGGTAAAATATGTTCTAAGTATATTTTGCAATCAATTGCAATATGCAACGCGTTGTAACAAAAACTTAAAAACGTCCGCACGGTTTGTCTTCTATTTTACGACTGATTCGAGTTTAGAGTGTTTCGCTCACAGTGAATCTGAATGTTGTGGCGATGGTAATTTTTTTTGGTGGCTGTTTGGCTGGTTTGTTGGTTGAGTTTTTGTTGGTTATTTTGCTTTTTATTTTGCTGTCTTGCTTCTTCCTTCTTTCTTTGTCGTCGTCTTCGTTGCTGGCTGCCTGCTGTTTGCGTTGAATTGAAGTTGAACTGACGTTAATCGTGAACGTGTAAATGTGGTTGTATTTGCTCTCGCCTGAGTTTATTGCGATTGCGATGAATAATATCAGCTGTTCATGTTTTATTGGTTAAAGCAAACAGAGAATAGGAATGATGAAGATAAGCATTCGACAAAAGGGAATATAACAAAACTTATGAAAAAGTCATATGAAGAACGAACGGTGACGGCGGGCAGCGGTAGACGTTCGAGTGCAATTGGAAAATGACAAAACGTCTGAGAGCATACTGGAAGAGTTCATTTTGGTTGATTCATTTGATTCATCCGCTCAGCTGTTTTTTCTATTTACTACGTATGGGTTTTTCCTTTGGGGGTGTGTGTCTAATTTGTGAATGTTTTTTTCGTGTTTCCTTTTGTGTAGTAGAAATGTTTGACAGGCGGTCAGCTGTTCGTATGAATGTGGGTGTATTAGTGAGAATGTTTGTTTGTTTTTATCGAAAAGTGTTGCTGTGGAATTAGATATTAGTGCTGCCACTTAGCATTCATACCATCTACTTATGGAACGAGAACGTACTAGGTACTTTGAATACATTTTCGTTGAAGAGAGGAGAGTAGATTTATACCCTACGCCTACATACGGAATTTCGGTGACATTGTGATGTTCCAGGAATTGGCTCAGTTTCAGTAATAATATACAGAAATTCTGCACAGGATTCACACAGAAGGGTGTGGTGAACTTAGCAACTGTGAGGAAAAACATAACGTTACGTTGAAAATATTACTGTCACAATCACAACACACATGCAGGCATGATAAGCGTCGCAAATTCTTCGCTGTCAAGTTTCTGAACCGCAGAACAACTCTTCCTTCTGAGTTACAGACGTTGGAAAGCTAACGCTATTTTGTCGTGGTCGGCAAAAATCTTACGGATGCATTTGATGCAGAGTTGGGCATTATTCGAATTAATTGTTATTCGAATAAAAAACTATTCGCCACTAATTTATTCACGAATAAATTATTCGTGATTTTATTCGTTATTCGTAATTTATTCGTGATTTCATTCGTTATTCTGAATAACGAATAAAATCGACTATGTACCTTTTTTCGTTTGTCCGTTTATCCACGATTTTTTTTTTATTTATGTGCTTTTCCTTTGGAATTACGTAACGTAAGCAACACCAACAACCAGATCTGATGTCACAGTCAGCGTTGCCACGAAGTGCCCGATCGGGCCATTTGGCCCTCTGTTTTACATTTTGGCCCTTTGCCTGGGCCAGTTTGAAATGGCCCTAAATCTTTGTTTTTGAAGTTTTGACATATATAAGAAGTGCTAAAAAATAGCGGAAACTTTTTACAAAATTAAATATAAATACATATATCATTTGTCTACCGATGTGTTTCCACCCCAAACAAATAACCATAACAAATAATATTACTGAATTCCTTCATTTCGAAATAGGCTATCGTATGAAGTTATTCACTCTATAATGAGTTTTAAGGATTATATGCAGGGCAACTTGAGTAACTGTGAAAATTTTATTTCTAAATCATGGGCCGAATTACGGCCCCTACGGCAAATAATACTTTACTGGAGTCGAATCAAGACATCAGTGATCGAATAATACAAGACTGAATTGTGTGCATTTGGCACTACCTCTCACGTTATCGAGTTATCTTTGGAGCGTCTAGTACAATAATTTTAAATTCCTTCTTCAGTTATCGAACTGAATTTTATTCGAAACATAAAGAACGGATAGAAGGAACTGTCATTATAATATGTAAATATTATTCTTTGATTTATTTGTTATGAAAATTTTAACCAATAATCTTTTTAGGTCAAACTTAAATAAATTGAATAGCCAGCAAAAATATATGATGGCCGATTTTACGGCCAAACAACCCGATTTGGCAAAAAATATGTTGCCAAATTGCCAGCAGGGGAAGGCCATCTCTTTGAGGCTTTGGTTTCGCTGAATAAATAAAAATGATCCATTTCGTTTCACTGTTTTGTTATTTATTTGAAAAGATGTAAATGCAAATTTTATCAATCAAACCACTCAAGGCTCGTTCAAAATAAACAGAGACTCGATGTAGTAGAATAAAGACTACTACAATTTTTAAATCCCAAACGATAAGTGACTAATCGAGTGTCATCATCCCAAAGTGGTTACTCGTCCGTTCAAATCTATCATCAGTTATCGAACTGAATTTCATTCGACACATAAACAGTTCACTGATGGGAGGAACATTCTAAAAACAAATTTACATTTTTTTCTTTGGGTTATTATGAAATTCTTAGCCAATAATTTATTAAGGTCAAGATTTTCCTCTCCAAAGCTTCACCAATCTCTTCTTCTGTTAACAGTTAAACTGTGTTTTTTTCATTAAAAAAAATTAATATTTCTGCCTTCGCTATTTGGCTCAACTTTTTGTTTTTTTATTTGTCAAACCTCTCAAAATTCTTTCAACATAATCGAGACTCGATAAAAACTACTACAATTTTTAATTCTCAAACGATACGTGATCTAACGAGTGTCATCATCTCAATGTGGCTACTCGTTCGTTCGTTCACTGATGAGAATGAGACTCACTCACTCGTTCACGTGAGCGGTAATTTGGCCAGTGATCTTATTAAATGAACTTAGATAAGACGTGATAACTTATTATGCCTTGAAATATGGCTTTATTTTAAGTTGATTTTATTTATTTTTCTTAAGTATATCAATCTCAATGAATTATGAAACAAATGTGATAGGTAGAGGTACATCAGTGACTTTTTTTTATTATTTATTTTATTTTTATGTTACAATTATTGAAGAAATTGAATGAATTATTTAATATTAAAAATAAGTACCCATGTTAAAAAAATGTATTTTAATTTTTTAAGGATCGATTTTAATTTTAAACTTTTGGCCCGCTGTTTAGTCAAATGGCCCTCAAAATATTTCGAAGTGGCCCGCTGTTCTTCTTTCTTCGCGGCAACGCTGGTCACAGTATCCCAGTTTATTGACGAAGACGGTACGCTGGAAGTCTTATAGGTATCGCTATCGAGAAGTGAACAGGATATTTAAAAAATAAAAAAATACATCATTGCCTTCATCTGCATCAGTCGAACGAGTTTTTTCATACGCTACCATGATAAACTTGCCAAAAGCAAACAAACTGTCCCACAATATGTTTGAACAAAGAGTAGTGATGAAGTCCAATCTTAGGAGCTTTAACCAATAACTATGTACAAATAACTTTTAATAAACTGCTTGTTAAAAACATTAAAATATTACCAAATTTCTTGTGTTTATTTTGTTCGTTATTCGTTTATTCGTTATCCTTTTCTTCGAATAAATGAAATTATTCATTATTCGTGAATACCGAAAAACAAATTTTGCCCAACTCTGATTTGATGTCAAAAAAGGTTTTTAACAAGGCGATACGCTGTCATGCTATATCTTTAAAATTAGCACGATAAAACTCAACAACAACACTGGAGGCACAATGTTTTGAAAATCCGTCAAACTAAACTATATGCTAGGATACGCTGACGACATATACATAATTTGAAGAACACAGCGTGATGTCAGTGGAGCGTTAGTGTGCCTCACTACAGAGACCAAGAAGATGGGTCTGGCGGTTAATGAGGGAGAGACCAAGTTATGTCAACAAGGATAATAGAAGGACCCCAGTATTGCTTTTCCCATATTAGAAATGTGATCCGTTTTGAATAAAAAAAAGCCAAGATCAAACTAAAAATAATTCTTGCCAAACTAATTTGGACTAAGAAAGCAATTGACTAGTTTAGTCTTCTCATGATGCTGTATCGTCCAGAGACATGAGCATTGGTAACATCCAAGAAAAAAAAAACTCGATAGATTTTTGGTTCATGTAAGGAAAAACTGTTCGAGCTGTACAGAGACAAGGCTCTAGAGAGAAAAATTAAAAACTTAGGTGATCGCCTCATTTAGAGCGAATGGAATTCTACTCCGACCGGGACACTGGCCTCAACATAGGTGTAGCACATCAGCTGCAGTTGCCCGTAGCATAGTGGTTAGGTGCGTTGGCTGCTAAGCAGAACGTAGTGGGTTCGAGTCCTACTCGTGCCCATCAAGGTTTTTATTTCATCTTTCATGGGTACTGCCCCTTGCGAAGAATTGACAAAACTTTTGAGATTATCAATCTGTCATAAAAAAGTGCTTCTCAACTTTGCCGTTCGGAATCGGCGTTAAATTGTAGGTCCCCTCAATTCTTCACACGCACTCAGAGAATTGTTGATGAGAGTAGGTAAGCCACTTAGGCCTTGGCTGTTCAAGAGCTGTCGCGGAACTTTATTTTTTTATTTTTATTTACATCAGCTGCCACATCTTGACATGAAAAAACTCTAGTCATACAGTGCCTTGCATAAGTATAACCGCACCCGAAAAAATGCATTTAAAAGAAAACCTACAATAGGAGTGACTCCTTACTATTTTTTTATTGAGTTGCATCACTGATCAAGCAAATTGAGAAGAAAATAAAGTACCGTTATTTCCTCTCCTGGTGTTTAAAATTAAAAACAGATTTTAATATATTGCAAAAATATAACCGCATCTATTGTTTTTTGTTTTTTTTTAAGTTCTTTTTTAACAAAAAATTAATATGCAATTTTGTTGCCTCTATTTTCCACCAATCTTAGAATTCTTTTTGGCATACTATTAACTAGATTTTTCAATATGGAGTCGTCTAAAGCGTTCCATTCTGTCACAACTGCCTCTCGCAGCTCAGCAACACTAGCAAATTGCTTATTATGGGCATAAATTTTGCGAGTTAAAATTCCCCAAAGATTTTCGATGGGGTTGCAATCTGGAGAATGTGACGGCCACTCCATCAAATTAATGTTTTTCGATTCGAACCAATCCAAACTTTGACGACTTACATGAATTGGGGCATTATCTTGCTGGAAGACATGCTCAACTCGGCGAAATCGTCTTAAATAAGGTACCAAATTCTCCTCAAGGACCGAAGTGTAGTCAGGACTGTTCATTCTGATAGAGGTGAAGGC
This sequence comes from Sphaerophoria taeniata, assembly GCA_943590905.1. Classification (NCBI taxonomy): domain Eukaryota; kingdom Metazoa; phylum Arthropoda; class Insecta; order Diptera; family Syrphidae; genus Sphaerophoria; species Sphaerophoria taeniata. The sequence goes on along the minus strand of OX016540.1, from coordinate 44,459,110 downwards.
AAGTGCAACCTTACCACGCTCGCAGAAGGCCCCCCAAACCATACAGCTGCCACCACCAAAGTTCCTCTTGGAAAAAAAACTTTTTCTCTTTCCTCAAATCGTGCCAATATCCGCTAAAACCATCTGGTCCATCGAGATTAAACTTTTTTTCATCACTAAAAATAACCTAATAAAAAACATTCATTCCAGTATGCCATGTGGAATAACGAGATTTTAGTGTAGATTAATAGAAAGTCACTTACGGTTTTCCAATCCCGATTTATGTTTTGGCGGGCAAATTCCAATCTTTTTTGTTTTTGGGCTGCTGTTAAAGGAGCTGGCACCATTTTGCCCCGAACAATCACTCCACTGCTTTTTAAAGCACGAGAAACGGTTGAAACCGAAACTCCTAAACCCAATTCGTTACGAAATTCCGGCAACGAATGCACCGAATTGGATGCAGCATTGATTAAACGCCTCTTGTCGCGACGTGTCAGCTTCTGCGGACGCCTGGGTCTTATTTTTGTCCCATAAGATTCTGGATGTTTAAAAAAATTTCGAACGACACGATCCAATCGTGAAATTCGTCTTCCAATAATAGCGCTAAGACTTAGGCCGCTTGACCGAAAAGCCAATATTTTGCCTTTTTCAATTTCGCTTGAATGCGTACAACGTGGCATTGTTGTTTTTTATTTCAAAGCACTTGACTGAATGCAGCTTCAAAGAGATTTGCATTGTGCGGTTATATTTTTGCAATACATCAAAATCAGTTTTTAATTTTTAAACACCAGGAGAGGAAATAACGGTACTTTATTTTCTTCTCAATTTGCTTGATCAGTAATGCAACTCAATAAAAAAATAGTAAGGAGTCACTCCTATTGTAGGTTTTCTTTTAAATGCATTTTTTCGGGTGCGGTTATACTTATGCAAGGCACTGTACTTTGTCAATCTACTCTTGCTTTTACAGAAAGTTAGAATTTATATTCTTGAATGGATTACAGATCGATGAATGCTTAACTTTTTCGGTTTTCAATGGTTGTCAAAAAACATTGAGTTTTCTTTCCATCGGGTTCTTGAAAAGTTTCGCAAAATCTTATTTTCCTCATTTTGTCAAAGAAAATGTATAAAATGTATTAACCCATCTTTAACGTAATCTTTGTAAGAATAATGTGTTTCTCTTGAGAAACCTCAAACCTTTTGCTTTTTATCAAAGGATGGGGTATACTCACCGGTACAAGACCAGGGTTCTTTTCCAAAGAAGTAATGAAAACTTTCATTTTTTACAAATAATGTTGATTTAAATTTATATTTATTATCCAAAACTTAAAAATTTGTCACAATAGAATTGTCAATATTTAACAATAACTGGTTAAAAACGAAGTGCGACTGAGAATAGCAGCCGTAGACTCATATCACCGACTGAGGAAGTGAGGAAGCAGTCCTACATTTTTACCGAGAACAGACGTCGTAGTTTTTGAGTATTCATTAATGTGGCTTTTCTTACAACCAAGAAGAATTGCTACTAAAATTGACTGTTTTTTGGTTTTTTTGCGTGTTAGATATGTACAAAAACGAATCAAATCAATCCCTTTTTTGAATGTTGTTGTTTGTCTGATCAGCTGTAAAATCGTTTGTACATGATAATCACAACAATATAGAAAACTCAGCAATGTCAAACTCGTAGTATATTTGTGTAAAATCCGTGTACAAAAAGAGATTCGAGAGAAATCAATCCTTCGAGAAAAAAATTCAATTTCTTTGTGAAAGAAATGCGTTTAGGGGACAAAAATTGCCACTTTTACGTTACGGATCAATTCTTGGGTTATAATGTGGCTTCTTGGTTGTAAGAAAAGCCACATAAGAAATTTGTATAAGTTGTTCCTAAAATCTATTATTCACAAAGTGTCGTTTCATTCCACGAAATGTGATAACATGAGAAAAAGGTTGACCAACTTCAAAATTTGTCACAGATTCCTTAAGAGAAAGGTATTTGACACAAGAATACATTGGCGTCACCTATTGGCCAGACAAATAAAAGTCAATGGGGTATGCCTTCGGTACGGACTAAATGCGTCAACTCTTACACTAGTCAAAACAATTAAAGGAACACTTGAAAAAACTCAAAAATGGAGTGTTTTTTTTATAAGGCTGTATCTCAGTAGAAAAAAGTCGGATTGAAGTGAAAGAAAAAGTTTTTCAAAGGTTATCATTTTTTCCTTTCAAATTATTTTGAGTTAAAAAAGTACCGTTAGTCGTTTTTGCTTGAGCGTAAAAAATGTTCACTCAATTTCAAAATCGAAAAAAAAAATAAACTTTGAGTTGTCATAAAATGAGCGGAAATTTTTTTTCAATCGAACCAATCTAAGATTCAATTTGAGAATTTTGCTGGCTATAATTCACTGTTTGGTTCAGATCGCTACGATTTTTTTTGTAATAAAAAAATGGGATTACATGCAAAAACACAATTTTGACTTTGGACCCTAATAACTCTGCTGAATATTGACTGACAAAAAAAACCAAAGACAGATTTGAAAAATTCATTAAATTTTCTACACAAAAACATTTTGAAAAAATAAAAATATTATTTTTTTCAATCTTTTCTATCACTTTATCATTATGACTTTGTGAAATTCGGACGAATTTTCATCAAAATCAAGAAAATTCGTCCGAATTTCACAAAGTCATAATGATAATGAAAAAAATAAAAATAATTTTTAAAATAAACAAATTCAAAAGAACAGAAAAATAAGACAAAAAAAATAAATTTTCCTTAAAATTGAAAAAAAAGTGTTTTGTAAGTTTGATTGATCAAAACAGAGAAACGGTTAATCGTATTGATGTGAAATTTTCACCAAAATCAAGGAAATTTTATGAGCTTTAATAATTAAGCCTCAGATTAGTTATATCACTGAAAAGCACAAAATAACGGTAGTTTTTATGAAAAAGTTGAAAAATGCGTATTTTGGACCTTTTTTTAAAGTGATAGAAAAGATTGAAAAAAACAATATTTTTATTTTTTCAAAATGTTTTTGTGTAGAAAATTTAATGAATTTTTCAAATCTGTCTTTAGTTTTTTTTGTCAGTCAATATTTAGCAGAGTTATTAGGGTCCAAAGTCAAAATTGTGTTTTTGCATGTAATCCCATTTTTTGATTACAAAAAAAATCGTAGCGATCTGAACCAAACAGTGAATTATAGCCAGCAAAATTCTCAAATTGAATCTGAGATTGGTTGGATTGAAAAAAAATTTCCGCTCATTTTATGATAACTCAAAGTTTATTTTTTTTCGATTTTGAAATTGAGTGAACATATTTTACGCTCAAGCAAAAACGACTAACGGTACTTTCTTAACTCAAAATAATTTGAAAGGAAAAAATGATAACCTTTGAAAAACTTTTTATTTCACTTCAATCCGACTTTTTTCTACTGAGATACAGCCTTATAAAAATCCACTCCATTTTTGAGTTTTTTCAAGTGTTCCTTTAATTGTTTTGACTAGTGTACCTCATACCCTCATCTCATCCCTCAAGCTCAAGCTAAAATGCTAAAATGCTAAAATGCTAAATTGCCACAATTTTCTCTTTTAGTTTTTAACACACTGAGACACTGACACTATCTATAAACTTTAATCTCACACAAATTAGACAATTTTCCAATGAGAACATACCAACCAACCAACACCAAGAAAATACACTTGCATTCGTTCCACTGGAAGTACCAACATATGAAAATTTGTTGTGTCTTGATTCTTGAACGTTAAAGTTGAAGCTTGAACCTTGAAGGCAAAGACACTGCCGCAACTGCAACAAACAGCTGCGATTGCGATTATGCAGTGCGCTAGTGGGTGAACTGGGTTTGCTTGTTTATTTTGATCTCTCACTTTTTTTTTTTTGAGATAGTTTGTTTTATTTATTTGTCACATAATTTTTAATTCGATTTTAATCACAAATTGGTGGCTAGGAATGATAATATATAATGCTTATGTATAAATTAATCTTTATACATATATACAACACAATAATAATGTAAGTGAGATAACTGATGGATGAGGCATAATTGGGTACAAACGATTTAATTACTTTATACAGGGTGATTCACGAGCGTTGTGCCAAAAAGCTAGAGCGTGTAGGTTGAGTTGAGACAAAAAAAAATCGTATGGGAGTGGGGGGTCTATTCCCCCCCGTTTAGCCGGGAGGGGCAATTTTCTGAAAAATTGACTTATTTTGTTTAAAAAAATATTAAAAATCAACGGCTTCGCTTACAACACAGTGCTATACCTTTTTGAAAAGCCAAAAACTTCTTCTTTCACTTTGTTTTTAAATTAAATTGTTTAAATGAACAGTTTAAGAAAAATAAATTTTCAAACTCAAAATTTTCAAAAAAAAAAGCAAAAAAAACATTTTTGAACTATTTTTTTTCAAAATTTTATGTAATTAAGTACTAATTTTGTCTTAAAAACTCAGTGTGTTTGTTAATTTTTAGTCAAAAACAGAAAACCGGATGCAAAAATGTCTTTTAGTTTTTGAGAAATTAAGAAAAAATCAAAACCACTTTTTTCTAAAAAAAATCTTTGTTTTTATTTTTACCTATCTGGACTTTTAGTTTAATTTATTAGTTTAATTTATAAATTTAATTTTTTGTAATTGGAGTTTTATGAGGACTCAATAAAGTAGAAAAGCATTGGATTTTCCCTGGATTAATCATTTTTTTCATTGATAACGTCTGCCATTGACCTTTCACTTCTAGCTCTCAGTGCTCTCGTCGGCGGATTCTTGAAAACATGCTACGACTTGGGCCCCATCTATTGGGATATCTTTCAGCGTAGAGTCTTTCAGCTTCCCGATCTCGACAATAAGTTAAACCGTAGCAGAAGTTCCTGTCCGCTAACTCTTTTCGAGCGTATGAGTTTGTTATTGTTATGTGTTGATGAGTTAATATTTTAATTGTAAATGGTTGTTTAGTAAATATGCGATGCCTTTTATTTACCTATAGGTTGTTAATTGTTTTTTCATTCAAGAAAAAATGCGGTTTAATTATCTTAAGCCCCTACCAGGTAGAACTCTTCGCCAGTGAGTGGCCGCGGCCCCAGGTATAGTAAGAAAAAATTACAGGTCAGTTTTCAGACGTTATCAATGAACAAAATGGTTAATCCAGGGATAATGTAATACTTTTCTACTTTATTGAGTCCTCATAAAACTCCAATTACAAAAAATTAAATTTATAAATTAAACTAATAAATTAAACTAAAAGTCCAGATAAGTAAAAATAAAAACAAAGATTTTTTTAGGAAAAAGTGGTTTTGATTTTTTCTTAATTTCTCAAAAACTAAAAGACATTTTTGCATCCGGTTTTCTGTTTTTGACTAAAAATTAACAAACACACTGAATTTTTAAGACAAAATTAGTACTTAATTTAATAAAATTTTGAAAAAAATTAGTTCAAAAATGTTTTTTTTGCTTTTTTTTTGAAAATTTTGAGTTTGAAAATTAATTTTTCTTAAACTGTTCATTTAAACAATTTAAATTAAAAACAAAGTGAAAGAAGAAGTTTTTGGCTTTTCAAAAAGGTATAGCACTGTGTTGTAAGCGAAGCCGTTGATTTTTAATATTTTTTTAAACAAAATAAGTCAATTTTTCAGAAAATTGCCCCTCCCGGCTAAACGGGGGGGAATAGACCCTCCACTCCTATACGATTTTTTTTTTGTCTCAACTCAACCTACACGCTCTAGCTTTTTGGCACAACGCTCGTGAATCACCCTGTATATGTAGATTGTTATTAATTTTAATTATACTATAAACCAATTTATTTCTTTCATAAGTTTAAGTTTGTGGCCGCTTGCTTACTCATCATATCCACAATTCTACATACATTAGGTAATTCGTCCACACTAACATGCTACAGAAATCACTTGGTAAAAGAAGAGGGAAGCGTTTTTTTTTTTTTTTCTTGAAACCCCAAGAATACACATTTTTTCATCCGTAGGCCTTGATTACTATTGACAAGTTAGAACAGGCTTAAGCTTGTCCAATGTTGCTTATCGCTTTGAATTTAAATGTATACGAAAAAATCTCCAACAACAATAAATTCACATTTGTGATCGTTAAGCAAACGTGCCGATTAACAGGTGCTTCTTGCAGTTAAAATAAGTAGTGACCAAGGGTTTCTTCTCCTCATATCATTGGCGTAGGTGACGTTATTTGAGGTGGGGTACTAGAAAATATACCTCAGTGAAGCCATGTCACTCAAAATCTCGTTGTCGCTGCAAATAATAGATATTGGTAAATATTATTATTTTTTTGTTTGTTTTGAGAAGTCGACAGTATCCGTCAGTTAGTCTATTTCCTCTACCACATCTACAAACTACAAACGAACATTTTAATTCAATTCAAATAACAGTTAGATATATGTTTTTTTTATAATCGAAAATTTAACTTTTATTTTCTCAACTATAATCCAGTGATTCGAGGTCTCATCTGCGAAATAATTACTAGAATACTAGTGGGCTAGATTTTTGTGACACCTTGATATCGTGCCGGTTAAATAAATTTATGATGGTCAAAAGATCGCGAAATTCAGTTTTTCGTGAATATTTCGCGACCTATTGCCCGGAGGTCAATAGTGGTCAAAGACAAATTGTTCGTCTTGATATTAATTTTGAAAATGCTTTAAGCATTTGTCTCTAAAATTAACCGTTTTCGGAGTAGAGGGACTAGAACGCGCTCACATTCAGCCCACTAGGAATTTTTCCGCAGATTGGGGTTTTAAATTACTAAAATGACTGGACTGCTACTCGTTCTTTGATTTTGATTGTAAAGTTTTTCCACCACCAGGAAGCTATGGCCTAGATACGATAAGAAAAGATCCGATCGGATTTTAACTCTAAATAAACCTTCCCTAAGATCCCTTATCGGCATTATTACAGGACACAACCTACTCGGCTACCATAAGAAGAAGATGGGGCTTAGTACTGATGACCTTTGTAGAGGCTGTGGTGATGAGACCGAGCATGAAGACACTGCTCATTTTCTCTGCCACTGTCCTTCACTCTGTCTTACTAGGAAGAAAACTCTAGGCAACTTCTTCTTCAATGAACTAGAGGAACTATCAGAACTGCCAGGCAAAAGCTTACTAAACTTTGCCAAGACCTCTAAATGGTTAAACTAACCACATGATTCATAGGTTATTATATTTTTTCAGGAAGTTACAACACTTCGGGGTACTACAATGGATCTACATTGATCTAAGTGTGATGGTAACAACATCAACTATCCCGCTTAACCTAACCTAACCTAAAGTTTTTCCACGATTTTTGATAAAATTATAGTAACTTATTTATGTACGGTTTGGCACATCTACACCAGTGATAAGTAACACAGGCGGTGATTCAGCTTAATACGGTCCTTAACAAAAAAAATTGTTACACTTCTTGTCTCCGGAAATTGTGTAATTCGCAACGTTTATTAGGTGACACAGTGAATATTCATACTTCTGCGAGGAGTAAAATGTTATTAATATTTATGTTTGAAAAACAAATTTTCCAGAATTGCAAGAACAAAGCTTACCACCTATTTGTTCTATCTTCAATTTGTAATACAAATCAAGACATTAGACAATTTGTATTGCGATTCATGATATCCTAATATTCAGACCTCATTAGCCCCCAAAAATTACAACAATTTTGCTGATGGCCACTATTAAATTTTCTTAATGATTTTTGGCTTTCTTTAGAGCCTATCATTTTCGAAAAGTATAGTTTAAGCCACTCTCGAAATACTCTGGAATAGTTATTTAAAAAAAAAACTCCTGTCGGAATGAATATTTCAAAGTTATTGTTCTTAATTAGTATTGGATTTTATCAGATTTTATTGCCTTACGTGGTTTTTGTTCAAGGAGACGTAAGAACTAACACCATCAGCAGCTGAACATTACTATACTATACACATTTTCCTTATTCTGAAACAGGGCAACAACAGGGCCAAATTTCGATCAATTGAATGCATCACCTACGATGAAACAGTTGTGAGCAAAAACTTTACCTGCCGCGTCAGGGCTGTCAGTCGCAGTTCCTATCTTCTGAATCTTCGACTTTTCATACTTAAACCAGTAAACGATGTTATTGTGATTAAGTTCTTCCTTTGATTTTATTCATGACTAAAAAATTATATTCTTTCCAAGGTTCATATACAGCTGTTTAAAAAAGCGAATACGTTTCAACCATTTTTGGTGAATATTCATGGAAATTTTTGTGATTTTCTTGGAAAGAAACATATACCTGTGGTCATGAAAATCCTTGGTGATCTCTATCTACCGTATTCCAATGTTAATAGGTCTTGTCCATTGTATGTAAGTTTCCGAAAAAATTTGTAAAAGTTTTGAATTGTTGAAATGTATTTTTTCATTTTTTCAAGACCTGCCACTTAATGCGGAAAAAATTCCTTCATTATGGCCAGGAGGTGACTATCGCCTCGAGACAACATTTTTTTGGCAAAAGAGAAACATTTTCACTATTAAGTTTAGTGTTTATATTGAAGAAAATTTGTTCGGATAAAAAATTGCTCATGTTTGGTATAGAAGTTTTTATTTAGTATTTAGAATTTATTTATTTATGGCCACTTAATATTAAGATTTACACCCTATTTATAATCAAGTTTAAATTTAGGATATGCATTTTCAAAAGATTAAAAAAATAATTATGAGTAAGAAAAAAAGTTAATACATATACCTAAGATTAAATAGGTTTAATAATAAAAATTACCTACAATAATATGTGTTGGAAAATGGTTCGGTCAAGTTCTATAAATTGACAAATATTTTCGTTTTTTCTTTCCAATTCCTATGTCAATAATTCGTTGTCAGATTTTTTATAACTTAGGTCATCAGGAATTTTAGGAATGTGCAACGCCCATAGGGTCTCGTTTCTCGTAGAAAGTTAAATTAAAACCAGACTTTATCTTCTGCTCCCAGATTGGCATTGAAGTTTTAAAATACTGAATAAAATTCGTAATGTAGTTCTAAAGAAATTTTGAAATAATTATTTTTCATATATAAAAAAAATATGTTTAAAATGTTTCAACAGTTTTTAGGTATTTCATTTTTCACAAATTATGTCAAATTTTTACATACGAGACTCAATTTTATGCTTTGACGAGACATTCACACGCAGATTATTATCACAGGCCTCTACTTCAACGATAGTCTTAACCGACCTTCAACTGCTTGAGTATGACAGTGTTTTATAGACTGTTGAAATCGCAAACAAGAAATTTTCAGGATGGGCGATGTACCTGTTGCGTTGTAAAAACGGGTTACTAAAAGCTTTCAGCTCTGTTGTTAAACAATTTTCATCGAATTTATTCAAATGTTCAAGTATGTCACCGTTCCATTGTTTAATATTTTTAAAATAAAAAAAAAAAAATTATAGCACTTCTGAGATCAAGTCTTAATTACACTTTAACTTCCTCAAGAACTCGTTCTTTTGATAGAATTTTACTACTGCCAACATTTTTGTTAAAACAGAAGACATTTTAAATTAACAAAAGAAAAAAGTAACAGTTACTTCCCGAACGAAGTTCATTGAAATCCTGTGTGATCCACCTGAGAAAGAGACCTTCTTTTCTTGCGATTTTCTCTGAAGATGGGTTTGAACACATTCTAAGCCGCAACACTAAAGCTTATTGTTGTTTGCGACCAGGCCATCTTAGTTGTTGAACAATTACCTTTCTCCCTTTGCCTACGTTCTAGAGAAGAATTTGTCCTTCAAAACCTTATTCAGCGTTTAAGAGCATTAAAAATTAACAATCTGTTTCCAAATACAAAATTCTTTTCAACTAAGCCGTTCGGGATTTTAATAAAATACCTTGATGAGGAGTGTAAGTCACTTACGCCTCGACTCTGCAAGAGCTATCTAATGTCCATATTTATTTCATGTTTACGTTTTTGAAGACTTAAGAAACCCCTTAGGCGCCAATGCTTTTTTGTACACTATACCATTACATCAAACAACCTTATGCCGGTTCATTATAAGATGTGTGATGTGTCATACCCCCAACGTTGAATTGTTATTGTATTTTTCCGGTGATCACAAGAAACCAACAGCCCAGTGACGGATTTATGATGTAAGTATTTGATGCAACAGTTTATTCTGAAAATGAAAATTTATATGAACAAAAATTAATAACCATCTTTGATCTGCTTAAATCAGTGAGTTTTTATTAATTGATCAACGAAATCTTAAACTGAATGTGAATAAGTAACGGGTCAACTCAGTTCAATAATTCGAATTAATTCGGTCTTTTTTTCAATTCGAGTTAGCTAACTCAGTTTGTCTACTCAGTTCGCCAGCTCGGATTGCCAAATCGGAAATCGATTTTTAAAAAAATCCGAGTCAACTTGCTTCTAATTTTTTAAGTGTTTTCTGTTTTACTTTTTGCAAAGGCAGTTGTCTAATTTTTAAATTTCTAATCGTTCTAGAACGGTAACATTCAGAACAAAATATCGCTCTGGCAACCTATATTGGCGTTTTCTTTTTTTCCTCTGAGCAACAGATGTGTGAAGGCAAAGCTCTGTGCAGATCATATTCAAAGTCCTCCGATATAAAAAGAAAAAAACCCGAGCAACGAACATTAATTATTTACTTATTATTTGTTTTATAATTTTTTGCTTACCTAAATACAGGAGATGTGCTACCATCTTTTTAAATATGCTTCGTTTTTTGTTATTAACTCAGAAAAAACAAGTGAAGTTGTCTTTGGTCCGGTATTCCCTCTAATTACTCGGTTTTATCCTGAGCAAACAGATTTAGCTCCGAGCATAAAATTTTGTAGCTCTGATGCATCTAAGCTTAAAAAGAAACAGATTTCTCTTTGACATTTCTGTGATCTGCAAAGAAAAACACAAAAAATTTTCGTATTTTATCCCTTTATTGATCCATTTACTGTCAAATTTCATTTCGGGTGGCAAAGATTTTGACGGATTAAAAATTTTATTTTTTTCGTTTTTAAAATGTGTCCAAGATAGCTTTTCGGGTCATTCCAAGTTGGCAAACTGAGATGCCTCAATCAACTTGAGTTTCAACTCGGTTTGAATAAAAAACCAACTCGGCTTACAAATTTTACAGTTGGGCACATTACTAGTATTTAAAAATACAGGCGCAGGCTCGGGTTAATGCGGTCATGAAAAAAAATTGTCAGACTTTTTGTCTCCGGAAATTGTGAAATTCGCAACGTTTATGAGGTGACACGGTGATTGCATTTCAACTGACGTCATTTTCAAATGTAGAACAATGGGACACTGTGCACCACCTTACAATGTTGTTAGCTACAAACGATTTTACCACAAATTTGAAATAAAATCAAGTTTTATGTTTTGTAAAATTCTGTAGGCTAAAAAAATGTAGTTGTGATTAACGAAATATAAAACTGTTAAAAGATATGATTTTAGGTTGCACGACAACAAGTTGGTAATTGTAAATCACAATAAAAAAAAAATGAAATATTTCTGTTGCCCCATATTTATGAAGATCACAAATTTATATCAATTTGTGAAAAAATTCTACAGGTGAAAGACCGTGTGTAAATTTGTGTACAAATTTGTTTTTCATATTTAATTCAGTGGCAACAGTAATTTTGAAGCGGATATCGTTGTAAGAAAAAAATTGATTGTGTTATATTTTCGCGGTCCCCTCATTTTTTGGCTCTAGAAAATCGAAAAATCATCCGATGTCAATATCTTCGTTTTTGCGGCGGATTTATGAAAAGATTTCATATGGCTTTATGGCTTTTAATGTCATAAGCGCACTTCTCTTCATAAAATCGTGAATTTCGGAATGAAAAATTAACAAAAAAAAACTTTAAAAAACTTAGTTATTCGGAAAATCAGGTTTCAAGACACCAGAGATAATCAAAAAAATCGCTCGACCTTCGAAATCGGATGATTTTTTAAAGCTAAAAAAAAAATAAAGGGACCGAAAAGTATAAAATTAGCAAACAATTCATCGACTGCGTAAAAACTCTAGTTTCGAAAATTATTTTATTTCAATACATATTCTGTTATGTTTAGGAATATTCACATGAGAACAACCCCAAACTACGAAGTGATTTTAGAAGATTTATATTTGATTTCTGATGCGTTCATTTACCTACTTTTTGATATCAATTATTAATAAATTACCAAACACTTCCAAAGGCTCCGAACGAACAAGAACTTCGCGTGTATTTAACCACAAAAATCATTCTTATTTGGGTTTTGGTTTTTTGTTCACGACGAACTAAAAACTGTCATGTGAAAGAAATGTCAAAATCGACGAATATTCGTTAGTTCATAGGTTTTCATGTGAATATCCTTTGATTGTTTATGCAGCAACGTTTAAACAAATTGTGATTTAAATTTGTAACTTACAAGTTTCAAGGATATCTAAATGGTTCAACGGAATATTGTAGATTTACGGTTCAATTTGTAACTCCTATCACATATATGTGATCCCATTTACCTCTTTGTAGTTGGTGCAAGCAAATTGAAGTACTTACAAAATTTATGGCTGTGGATTACAAGTACAAAATTGTGCTTGTAATTTGTAAACTGGTGCAAAAGAGCACTGGTCGCACGATCAAGGATTTATTTTTGTAGCCCTATGCGATAGGTTCATTTAAAAGGACTAACAATTAAGAATAGGGTATACAATTTAATTTGTATTTAAGTACATCCATGGCAAGACAATGATTTGGTGTAAAATTTGATTAATGTTAAATTTTGAAAATCAAATTTTCCAGAATTTTTAGAACAAAGCTTACCACCAATATGGGCCATCTTCAATTCGTTAAATGAATCAAGCCATAAGACAATTTGTTTTTCGTTTAATGACACTCTAATATTCACACCTCATTAGCCCCAAAAAATTACCACAATTTTGCTGGCCGCTATTAGCTTCTCTTAATGAGTGTTGGTTATTTTATAGAATATCACTTTCGAAAAGTATAGTTTAAGCCACTCTCTAAATACTTTGGGCCCTTTATTTAAAAAAAAACTCCTGTCGGAATGAATATTTCAATTTTATTGCTCTTAATTAGTATTGGATTTCATCAGATTTTATTGCCTTACGTGGTTTTTGTTCAAGGAGACGTAAGAACTAACATCATCAGCAGCTGAACATTACTATACACATTTTCCTTATTCTGAAACAGGGCAACAACAGGGCCAATTTTCGATCAATTGAATGCATCACCTACGATGAAACAGTTATAAGCAAGAACTTAACCTGCCGCGTCAGGGCTGTCAGTCGAAGGTCCTATCTTCTCAGTATTCGACTTTTCATACTCAAACCAGCAAACGATGTTATTGTGATTAAGTTCTTAACTTTCATGTTATATTCAAAACTAAAGATATGTTTCCTTTTTTTTCAAGGTTCATATACAGTTGTTCAAAAAAGCGAATACGTTTCAACCATTTTTGGTCAATATTGATGAAAATTTTTGTGATTTTCTTGGAAAGAAACGTGGTTCTGCGGTCATGAAGGTCATTGGTGATCTCTATCTACCGTATTCCAATGTAAATAGTTCTTGTCCATTGTATGTAAGTTTCCGAAAAAATTTGTAAAGTTTTGAATTGTTGAAATGTATTTTTTCTTATAGGGGGAGCAAATTTTTCAAGACATGCCACTTGATGCGGAGAAAATTCCATCAGTATGGCCAGGAGGCGAATATCGACTTGAGACAACTTTTTTTTTGGAAAAGAAAAAAACTTTCACCATTAAGTTTAGTTTCTATATTGAAGAAAATTTGTTTGGATAAAATTTTTTTAACGTTTGATATAAAATATAAATTGAGGGTTATATGTTGGGCAATGATTCAGGCAAGTTCTATAAATTGACAAATATTTTCTTTTTTCTTGCGAATCCTTGAATCAATCAATGTCAATTCGTTTTCAGATTTTTTTCTAACTTTGGCCATCTCATCAGACATTTTAGGAATGTGCAACGCTAAGGGGGTCTCGTTCGAAAGCTGCGTCCTACTGTGTGCTTACTAACCTAGTTATTTACTTAATAATAATAACAATAAAAATAGTGTGACACAAAAGCTCGGAAGAACTTCTATGGAATATTTCCGGTTATCGCAAAATACTAAAAGTCCAGTCAGTTGTGTCTGATGCAACTGTTTGAAAACTAAACTGAAATAGAGAATGTATTTGAATTAAAAATATTTGCCATATATTATATCAAAAAGTGAATGAATAGTATTAAAGGAAACAGGCGCTGATTAAGTTTAATGCGGTCATGAGCAAAAATTGTTAGTACATATATAAGAGAAGTTAACATACAGAATATTTCAAAATTAGAAACTGAAACAAATTTTATTCTTAAAAATGTTTCCTTGGGCACACAAAATGTACCAATTAGTTATAGAAACTATTTTTGAAAGTTTCATGAAAACCAGACTTTGAAGTTTTGAAATTTGTATATCAAAATCCCATGCAAATCCGTTGAGGAATCACTACTTTTGTATCAGTTGAGTGTTTGGCACTAAAATTTAAGGGATGTTCGTTCATGTTGTTATGAAGAAGGGTTTTGAGTATTTAAATATTTGCTTCAGGTTTCATATTAATATCTGTAATATTTGATAATTTCCTGGATCAGTTTGTTCGGGATCCTGATTTGGCGATGAACTTCGACTTAAAACCCACCACGATTTGACTCAGTGTGTGACATACAGCCACTTTTATTGGTGCCAATTATAGTGGTGCAGAAAGGTTTTAGGACCTCACATAGTTCGTTGGATAGGATATCGTAAGCCACATTAAGCAGATATATGCCTGGGGTCTTCTGTCTTCATTGACTGGTCTCGCTTGTCTTTCGTAGTTGGCTCACTGGAAGTGCTGTTTGTAAACATCTACATTTCCCAGTGCTTCGATGACAAGGTTCCCTTAACTGTTTCGGGGAGGCTAAGTCCCGGTTCCACATAGAGGACCAGAAGCTAACTGCAACAAACTTTTGTTTTTTGTAGAAACGTCGGATATTATTCATGGCAAGTGTGCAGTTTCAAGAAAAATGTTTCAGTGTTTCAGTGGGACTGAAACAAGACATACGCCAAAAAGAGAGAGAGAGACAGATAGACACATAGAAGGAAAGAACACATAACATAAACCTGCGTGGCACAGAGGGGGAGACATTATATTTTTTTATTGTCTCATGTTATCGAACAGGTAAGCTGGCGATTTTCGTAGAAAAAGAATGCTACCGAAGCTGGGGTTTGAACCCGCAGCATTTGGCTTAGGCAGTCATCCAATTAAAAATTGCCTGTTTAAACGATTGGAAGACTTAAGAGAACAAACAATTGGTAGACTCATTGGAAGACAATTTTCTTGACAAATGATAGAAAAAAGAAGAATTGAAATCATACTTTTTCGAAAAAGGCGATTACGAGCCGATTTTTCAATCATCGAACAAAATAAAAATAACAATTTGACAAATAAACTTATCTGAGTATTCATCGGTCGAATAAATAAGAGCGTTTTTCGTCAGATAAAGTCTATCTGACGATTGAAAAATCCAATATTTTGTTATTTGTCGAATAAACACTATCTGCTTGTTTATCTGACGATTGAAAAATCGGCTCTAAGAGTGGAAAATAAATAATAAAAATAATGTTTAAATAAATAATGAAGATAAAATCCCTAAGTCCAGGCCTATCATAATTGCTTTGGAAAATTCTTCAAAAATTCAATTTGGTGTTGTCGGTGCATATTTTTTCAATCAAATATATACCGATATTTCTCTTATGTCATTTTTTTCATCCAATGAAGATTAAGGTATTCAAAATGCAACACTTCTGGGTCGTTTTCTCCCTGTTGTCCCTGTTGGAAAACAGGTTATGTCTTGTCCGCCCAGTTCCTTAAAAAAAGACCGATCTTACACGACTTTTAAAATTAATGAATTGAATGATGTTGATTCGGTCGACTGCAGAACTTATTGCCTTTTTTTTCTAAGAACAACATACTTGATTTCCCAATCGCAATTGTTAAATTAATATATTCGTTTTTGTGTGATAGGTTCTTTAAAGTCTATGTTAATAACTGTTTTTCTGATTTGTATTCAATCACTGCGGGTGTACCTCAAGGATCAGTACTTGGTCCCGTTTTATATATAATATACACCTATGACTTTCCACGATTTACGGATTGTACATCTGCAATTTTTGCCGACGATACTTGTCTGTATTCATCTGATTCAGTTGGTTTAAGAATTGAAACTAACTTGCAATCTGCATTGTATACAGTACAAAATTATTTTAACGACTGGAAAATTAAAATTAATGCTGGGAAAACAAAAGCTGTTTTTTTTACACGTAAAAGAAAAGCTAGCTTGTTACCTAGTAATACGCTTCAAATAAATGGCATTACAACAGAATGGAAATCTAGTTTAAAATATTTTGGAGTAAACTTAGATAAAACGCTAACCTTTGGATTTCATATCCAGGAAACAATTAAAAAAGTTAACTTGTATGTTAATATTTTGTATCCCTTCATTAATAGGAAATCGAAGCTTTCAATTGAAAATAAACTTATCTACACTAATATATAAAGCTGAAGAGTTTGTTTGTTTGAACGCGGTAATCTCAGGAACTACTGGTTCGAATGGTATAATTCTTTTTGTGTTGGATGGTGCCTTAATCAACTTAGACTTTAGGCTACTTAACATTAAGCTGTGACCAATAGCAGCGAAGAATCTGTTTAAAATGGGGAAAAAACGGCAAAAAATATACATTTTTCTGCCTTTTAACGACCTTATCTCAGGAATTACTGGTTCGAATGGTATAATTCTTTTTGTGTTGGATGGTCCATTAATTGAGGAAGACTTGAGGCTGTTTAACATTAAGCTGCGACCAATAGCAGCGAAGAATCTGTGGAAAATATGGAAAAAACGGCAAAAAATATACATTTTTCTGCGTTTTAACGCGCTTATCTCAAGAACTACTTTATGAAATTGAACAATTTTTTAAATGTTGAATGGCCCATTTATCAAGGAAGGCTTGAAGCTATATAAAATTTAGCTGCGACCAATAGGAGCGAAGAATTTGTGTAAAATGTGGAAAAAAACGGCAAAAAATATAAATTTTTCTGCGTTTTAACGCACTTATCTCAGGAACTACTGGTTCGAATGGTATAATTCTTTTTGTGTTGGATGGTCCATTAATTGAGGAAGACTTGAAGCTATTTAACACTAAGCTGTGACTAATAGCAGCGAAGAATCTGTGGAAAATATGGAAAAAAACGGCAAAAAATATACATTTTTCTGCGTTTTAACGCGCTTATCTCAGGAACTGCTTTATGAAATTGAACAATTTTTTTAAGGTTGAATGGTCCATTTATCAAGGAAGGCTTGAAGCTATATAAAGTTTAGCTGCGACCAATAGGAGCGAAGAATTTGTGTAAAATGTGGAAAAAACGGCAAACAATACAATACAATATAAAGTTCGTTTGAACGCGGTAATCTCAGGAACTTTCGAATTGTAAAATGCTTTTTGTGTTGGATAGTCCATTAATCGAGGAAGGCTTTATTCTACTTAAAATTAAGCTGCGACCAATAGCAGCGAAGAATCTGTGGAAATGTGAGAACTGAGATTTTTTTCAGAGATCTCTGAGATGAAATTATTTTGGATTCGATTTCTCACTCAGCTATTTGACGTGGCTGACATATGTGCAGCAACAATTATTAAGGTAACCATTAAATCTCAATGATAACTGAGAATTATGTTCCACCAAATGATTTTGCCTCAGTCAAGGTGACATTGAGATCTCAGTGAGATGTTGTTAGGTGGAACTGGCCTAATAACTGCTCAAATTAGAATTTTGAGAGTTCAATTGATTTGTGAATGTGATTGATTGCACTATTTGTGCAGATTATTGTGTTTAAACCATATCATTTTATGTACTTCTTAACTAAAAAATATGCTCAGTTTAAAGAAAAAAAAATTACTTAACGAAAAAAAAACGATGCAGAAGTAAGAGAGATATTAGAATTAGGGAGAGTTCACCCAAGGGAATGCTTGAAGTATGAACAACTGAAGGGAATCATAAAAAATGCTCAAATTTTTCAAGTTCAAGAGAAGACGACCTAGGGAGAGTTGACTGCAATGCAATTTTACAATAACTTCCGAACAAAATTCCCACGCGCGCATGATGCACAAGTCGAGACGATACTCTGGCCGCTGGACGAGGGAGAGGCGGACGAAGTCGCGGGCAACTGCTAGTAATTTATAAAGTAATTTTCCAAAGCATAATGCTTTATGGTTCGCCTGTATGGGGCAATTGCACAAAAGTGCACCTACTTAGATTGCAAAGAACACAAAATAAAATTTTAAAAATGATTTTAAAGCTGCCTTGGCACTACTCGACTGATAATCTTCATGCATTGGCTGGCATCGATAAAATTTCAAGTAGAATTTGTTATTTATTTCAGCGCTATAACGATTCCTGTAGTATGTCCGAAAACTACTTAATCTCAAATCTGGCTATTCAATAAAAACATGCAAATACAAAAAAAAAAATTAAAAACTACAAAAATTACAAATAAAAATGTTAAAACCAAAAACAAAACAAAAAAAAATTATTTACTGTACATTTATCTATTATAAATTTATTTATTTATTTATTTATTTTTTTTTTATTTATTTACTTATTTATTTATTTATTTATTTATTTATTTATTTATTTATTTACTTTTTTTTTCTTCCTATTTATTTATTTATCAATTGTGTATGTAATTTTTTTTTATTGTTAATTACTATCTAATTGTTTTTCTTTCCTATTTGTCTGTTTGCTTATTTGTTTTTTGTTCATAAAATGTCAAAAGTCAAAGTCAATAATTGAGATTAAGTAGGTACTTTTTCGCCCCCTTTTCCTCCGCTCATGGAAATCACAAAAACAACTTTACGAAGGTTTTTTACTGTAGCTTTTTCCTTCGCCATTTTCTTAATAATCTGTGATAATTGTAATAAAAATATTATTCTTTTCAGTTGTAAGGTAGAGTTATACCAGATCTCTGTAAACTATGCAATACGTACTATTTAAGAAAAAATGTTAATAATTTGAGCTACAATAAAATACAATACAATACAATACATAGGTTTGATAAATTTCAATAACTTTTTCTATTCGTCTGAACTACAGCTGAAAAATTGTCCATATTGTTGGCAAGCACTTCATCTAATAACCAACCGTCCAATGGTTTGAAAATTAGAAAAATTGTGTGTTTAGACACGTTCACACGATAAGAAGAAGTCAGCTAATTTTTTGATAGAAAACTGGAAGAATATAGGTACATAGCTGCCAATTTTTTTTTCTGTCACTTTTGAGGAAAAATATTGGGTGTTTACATGATTGAACAAAAATTGGAGAAAATTTGTATCGGAAAATTGACCAATATTGGAAGATCTTCCAATCGTGTATTCTAAGCTTTAGTTAAGCGAAATTTGTTTTTTCTTTTCTTTTTTTTTTAATTGAGCTCAAAGCAAATTTAATATGTTCCCAAAGAGGAGTAGAATAAAAAATAAATAAATAGAGTGGCGCGACAGCTCTTGAAGAGCCAAGGCCTAAGTGGCTTACTCTCATCAACAATTCTCTGAGTGCGTGTGAAGAATTGAGGGGACCTACAATTTAACGACGATTCCGAACGGCAAAGTTGAGAAGCACTTTTTCATGACAGATTGATACTCTTGGAAGTTTTGTCAGTTCTACGCAAGAGGCAGTGCCCGTGAAAGATGATGAAAAACTAGAATGTCGAGTTAAATTTTTCAAAAAGATTTGGATGCTGAACGTGCATCTACGATTCTTATGAATAAATACCCAAGTAACAATTTATCTTGTATAAGGTCCGATTCCTGAATATTTAGAAGCAATAGCTTCCATAGAGTTATTTTAAGACTTATTTAAGGATGATTGTTTTTATTTTGCTTAATTAAGACCTTTTGTAATTTACTTATAACAGTCTGCAATTTGATAACAAACATAAGGCCTCCTTGTGCAAATTATAACAAACTTCTTGCACGAGATTGATTTACCGAAATCACATAAGGCCTCGCTTTGCTTCCTCGTGAAAGCAAATTTAAAATAGCTTGTATAAGGCCTATTATTTGTTTCCTAATAACAATCTGCAATTGATAACACAGATAAGGCCTCCTTGTGCAAATTATTACAAACGAAATGTCAATCTGAATCTTGTCACTTCGCGTATGTATGTGTGATTGTTTTTTGATTGTTCATTTCAATACATGCGTACTCTGGTTTCCTTATGATAATTATTGCTCACTTAAGAAAGCGGACACTCTTAGGAATGTCAAGTTATCCGAGTTCAAATCTCATGGCATGTTCTTTTTTTTGTATTGAATGGAAAGGCTATTATTCTCATGATGTCTCAAGCAAAAAATGTGGTATCGTATGTAAGGTTATCACCTGAATTGATGGTAATTCATCAATTTTGTTTTCTTAAAAATAAATTAAAATTATATATAATTTTACTACTTTTTGAATCAACTTTAAAGAAGAGTAGATATTTTATGCATTTTATGTGTTCAAGTCAGTTTCCAATAAAGCTATCTGTATCTAATCTGGTTGGATGGACACCCTTTAATCCACAACTTTCTTTTTATTCAATTTTAATGTTTCAATCTTCACGAATTTAGTAACATTATACATTTTGTGCCATAAAATTTGAGAGAAATGAGTTGCAACAACTATTTTCAAGTTTGCTACTCAAAACATAGAAGTCGCAATAGCGTAGTGGATGAATGCTCGACTGATAAGCGGAGGGTCTCGAGTTCAAATCCCATAGGTAAACTCTAATATTTATTCTCGTTGTACAAACAAATATAATAATCTACACTAATACATAAAGCTGAAGAGTTTGTTTGTTTGAACGCGGTAATCTCAGGAACTACTGGTTCGATTGTTATAATTCTTTTTGTGTTGGATGGTGCCTTAATCGACTTAGACATTAGGCTATTTATCATTAAGCTGTGACCAATAGCAGCGAAGAATCTGTGGAAAATGTGGAAAAAACGGCAAAAAATATACATTTTTCTGCGTTTTAACGCTATTATCTCAGGAACTGCTTTATGAAATTGAACAATTTTCTTTTATGTTGAATGGTCCATTTATTGAGGAAGGCTTGAAGCTATATAAAACTAAGCTGCGACCAATAGGAGCGTAGAATTTGTGGAAAATGTGGAAAAAACGGCAAACAATACAATACAATACAATACAATATAAAGCTGAAGAGTTTGTTCGTTTGAACGCGGTAATCTCAGGAACTACTATTTCGAATTGTAAAATTCTTTTTGTGTTGGATAGTCCATTAATCGAGGAAGGCTTTATTCTACTTAAAATTAAGCTGCGACCAATAGCAGCGAAGAATCTGTGGAAATGTGAGAACTGAGATTTTTTTCTGAGATCTCTGAGATGAAATTATTTTGGATTTGATTTCTCACACAGCTATTTTGACGTGGCTGACATATGTGCAGCAACAATTAGTAGGGTAACTGGGTCACCTTTAAATCTCAATGATAACTGAGAATTATGTTCCACCAAATGATTTTTCCTCAGTCAAGGTGACATTGAGATCTCAGTGAGATGTTGTTAGGTGGAACTGGCCTAATAACTGCTCAAATTAGAATTTTGGGAGTTCAATTGATTTGTGAATGTGATTGATTGCACTATTTGTGCAGATTATTGTGTTTAAACAATATCATTTTATGTACTTCTTAACTAAAAAATATGCTCAGTTTAAAGAAACAAAAAAAATTGACTTAACGAAAAAAAAACGATGCAGAAGTAAGAGAGATATTAGAATTAGGGAGAGTTCGCCCAAGGGAATGCTTTAAGTATGAACAACTGAAGGGAATCATAAAAAATGCTCAAATTTTTCAAAACAAGAGAATTACGACCTAGGGAAAGTTGACTGCAATGCAATTTTACAATAACTTCGCAACAAAATTCCCACGCGCGCATGATACACAAGTCGAGACGATACTCTGGCCGGTGGTCGAGGGAGAGGCGGACGAAGTCGCGGGCAACTGCTAGTACAATATAAAGTTCGTTTGAACGCGGTAATCTCAGGAACTACTATTTCGAATTGTAAAATTCTTTTTGTGTTGGATAGTCCATTAATCGAGGAAGGCTTTATTCTACTTAAAATTAAGCTGCGACCAATAGCAGCGAAGAATCTGTGGAAATGTGAGAACTGAGATTTTTTTCTGAGATCTCTGAGATGAAATTATTTTGGATTCGATTTCTCACTCAGCTATTTGACGTGGCTGACATATGTGCAGCAACAATTAGTAAGGTAACCATTAAATCTCAATGATAACTAGAATTATGTTCCACCAAATGATTTTTCCTCAGTCAAGGTGACATTGAGATCTCAGTGAGATGTTGTTAGGTGAAACTGGCCTAATAACTGCTCAAATTAGAATTTTGAGAGTTCAATTGATTTGTGAATGTGATTGATTGCACTATTTGTGCAGATTATTGTGTTTAAACAATATCATTTTATGTACTTCTTAACTAAAAAATATGCTCAGTTTAAAAAAAAAAAAAAAATTACTTAACGAAAAAAAACGATGCAGAAGTAAGAGAAATATTAGAATTAGGGAGAGTTCACCCAAGGGAATGCTTTAAGTATGAACAACTGAAAGGAATCATAAAAAATGCTCAAATTTTTCAAGTTCAAAAGAATTACGACCTAGGGAGAGTTGACTGCAATGCAATTTTACAATAACTTCCGAACAAAATTCCCACGCGCGCATGATGCACAAGTCGAGACGATACTCTGGCCGGTGGACGAGGGAGAGGCGGACGAAGTCGCGGGCAACTGCTAGTTAATGATAAAAATAACCGAATGCCCATGTTACATGAGAAATAAAAGCAGCAAACAACAGAGGATCGCAAAAGAAAAACAATTTCATGTTGAAAATAAATTTTTCTCTACTTTTGCAATAACTTGCATAAGGCCTTATCTTTACCGTTTCAAAGAAACTATTGCTTTCTGTATCGAGCTGTTGTAAAGTCTTATTCGCAATTCTTGAAAGAAGCTATTGCTTCTTTAAATTATGTTATAAGACCTTATAGAGATTTCTTCCGAGGAGCTATTACTTCTTTAAATCAATTGATATAAGGCCTTGTCATAATTGATTTAAAGAATCAATAGCTTGCATAAATTGCGCCAAACGTATTTGTATAAGGTTTCATACAAGCAAGATACAAATCATGAAATAGCGTCGCTTAAGCCTTATAGAAGTTAAATTGTTACTTGGGTAGATAGATAGATATAGATATTTATTAACGTAGAATGAAGCGTTACAATTTACATGAATCTTAGTGAATACACACAGCTTGCACAGAGATATGATATATAGTTTATATCTTACAACTGAGGAAAAAATATCTTTCGGTATGCTAATTAATTGATAGAATGAAAAACTATTGAAGGAGAACTCTCATTTGAGAGAATTGTATCTTAAACTAAGGATTTCTTTATTTGAGAAATCTGTTGACTAGATAAAAATAAACTTAAATTTAATGGAACTACCAGGTTGATAAACAAATAATTAAGTAAACGATAAATTACATTTACTAAATAAACAACAAATCAATAAATAAATAAATAAATAAATAAATAAATAAATAACAAATTTAATAAATAATTAATAATTAATAATCTTATATATATAAAACAAATTCGTGTTTGTTGCAACACTTATAACTCGAGATCTGCTTGAAAAATTTTCATGGTTTTTGATTCGTTGGATTTGTCTCCGCCCCGAATAGCAGAATACATCTTAAAAACAATCAGTTACATATCCGCGGTCGAGGTCATAAACGAAAAACAAAATTTATACTGTTCAAATCACAACAGCAAAATAAATCAAACCGACATTTGAAAATTTCGTCAAATATTTTTATTTTCATCAAAAAAAAATGTCAGTGAAGAAAATACATATATTCGTCAAATTTTGTTTTCCAATACTTGGCATTTTTTGCCGTCGATATTTTTTGGTTTTTTAGATTTGTTGCTTGAGATATAGGTCTTTTTTTATCGATTAAGGCACTGCGAAGCGTGGCAGGGTACAGCTAGTAAATAAATAAATAAATAAATAAATAAATAACAAATTTAATAAAATTATGAATAAATCTATTCATTTTGAAATCATGGACTCAACATTCTTCTTTTACGCCAACATTAAGATCTGTACGAACCAATGTACTTTATAACATTCAATTCCTTAATAAAGAAAGAAAAAAAATCTTTTTGAAAAGCCATTTTTTCTGTTCGTCCTCCAACTCCAATATAGAAAAACCAGTTCATACTAAGAAAAATAGATTTTACTGACGGAATGCGTACCAAAGCATCGAAATCATATATGTAAAACAATGCTAGAACATAAGTTACTTCCATATTTAAAATAAAATATTCATCTTAGTCCCTCAAAAGCTTGAGAATCAAGGAGAACCAAGTTCTTGTAACCATTATTTAATTGAAGTCGTGCATTTTAGAACGAAACAAGAAAGCTTTCAGGCCCCCGATATTATAGCCAATGAGCATCAGTTATAAGCCGAACATCCAGCAGCCGTATTTTCGATTCCTTGTTAACCAGGAGACTAGTCGACCAGATATTTGCCAAAGACCAGAATAGACTTTTAAGATATAAATAACGAGACAATTTAGTTTCCATTATCATTGTAAAATTTTGAATCAATTTCATACTTAAAAATTTTTCAAAAAGCTTAGAAGACTTTTCAAAACAGTTTTGCGGTTTCCTCAGAAAAAAAAGCTATCTAGGTACGAATAAGGTAAGAACAAGTTATGGAATATCAGAAAGTTTGATGAAAGGTTTGTTTTGTGATATCAGACAGTTTGAACAATTTTTTCCACATTAGACACTTAATCTGACTAGAAACACTAACCATTTGGCTTTTTACTTCAAAAACATGCAATCATATTGCCAAATTCTTTATATATGAACAGATTTATTGATTTCAATCTACCGGAATTCAGGCCTCAAGAAACAAAGTTGCGTGTTTCGTGCAACATGCAACCAATTACAAGTCCAATTTATTTAATCGAAACACTTGGCAAACATTAACGAAATTGATTTTAATTGCTGCTCAATTGTAAATTTGAACTTAAATTACATTTTTCGGCCTCCTCTACCGAAATACTCTTTCAAATTGAAAAGATCAAATACCTATTGGATTTTTAGTGGTTTAGTACTTCACATCAACACAATGAAGATCTATGGCAGTCTCCTGGTCCTAACAGTAATATTCGTAGTAGAACTGTATGCCAAGGTAGAGTAGATCCTTTCAATTGCAAAGTTCTCCTTAAATCCAAGAGTTTTACTCCGCAGGGTACAATAAGTCTCAGAATTCAAAAAATTATTTGTGATGTTAACGATCCAAAAACAGTCAAACTTGACATTTGTACGGTTAAGGCTGTTAACCGAACGACAACTTTAATAAGTGTTGGCGGCGACTATATCCGTTCGGTTGACACATTTCTGGTACGTTTATTCAGATTTGCTTTTTGAGGAATCGAATTTAAACAACAAAAGACGATATTTAGATTCATTCACAGTTGTATAAAAAGTCTGAAATCAAATATCGACCATTTCTTGTGAATGTAGTCGATGACTATTGCGAATTTATGGGAAAGAAAAAAGGAGGACCGTATCTTAAAATTGTTGCGCCTATCTATATGGCTTACACAAATATGAATCATACTTGTCCCTATTTTGTAAGTTTACTATTTTTTTCTTTTATTTCAAGAAATTTTGTAATAAACGAACTTTTATACAGGGTCATCACTATATTAAGGATTTGCCGGTTGATGAAGACAAAATTCCAGCCGTTTGGCCAGCTGGTAGCTATTTATTGGATATTGAGTTCTTGGAAGCAAATAAGAATAAACTTTTAACGGGACACGTCTATTTTGAAATTAAACAACGTTCACTATTTTGATTTGAAAATGAAATTTGTGACTATATTGGATAGGGGTAAATAAATAGAATATACTGAAACTTAGTT
The DNA here is from genome assembly GCA_943590905.1 of Sphaerophoria taeniata. NCBI lineage: Eukaryota > Metazoa > Arthropoda > Insecta > Diptera > Syrphidae > Sphaerophoria > Sphaerophoria taeniata. The sequence continues at coordinate 44,433,065 of OX016540.1, read as the reverse complement.
TGTTTATTTTATTCATTGAACGATCACATATGCGATGTCGCCTAAAATTTGTTTCTTAAGACGAGAAATAAGTTTTTCTCCCCGTATGATCTGGCTTAAGTCCTTAAAACTCATATCCGGCCATGTCTTGAGTACAACTTCCATTTCTGGGCTGATATTGAAAAAAGAGTTCTAAGAATGATTGGTGATTCACTTCGTTGAAACACCGTGCGTCGTAACGTTTCCTGTTTCTCTTTGTTTTTTCGTTACTTCTACGGTAAGTGGAATAAGACCGCTATCAGGTGGCGCCCTCAAGTGGAAGAACGTCTGTCAACTTAGAGTACAAAACTAGAGACAGTTAGCTTGACACTGAGCTGGCTGGCGGAGATTGTTGGTTGAGGCCCATGTTAAGTAAGCAAGTAAGTCTATGGGAAGTGGTCTAGTGAAATAGCCAGTTTATTTCCTTTCCTCTCCTTAAATAATTCACCCGTAATACTCACGCTTCTAGGAATGCCAATAAGTTTACCCTCGAACCAAACTTCGGACGTACATACGTTCTCAAGTATAGAGAATCGGTCTTTTGCCGAAATAAGCGAATGTGGAACATTCTGTCTTCCCAATCATTGCAATGTTGAGGATTTCAAGACCAATACATGCCTACACTTCCTTTCCAAACCCTACCTTCATTCGACATTCCTTATTCGTCGCTGTGTCTTTGGCATGATAAGGGTATAAAAAACCATTTGAGTGGGAGCAAATTATAAAAAAAGCTTGTTCAGTACAGAAGAAAGCATCGATGAATATAATTTCATCATTGTGTACCCTGTACTGTACAGAGGCGATAGATTCCTAAGCATCGGATTCAAGTCTACCGTACCTATTGAACGTTTAAAAGAATTTCGACATCCAGTCCAGGGAGATCTAGAGAGAACAGATGCTGCTCAGGGATGAAAAATATCGTCTTTCAGCATTGTATCGAAATCCAAATAAAAAGTGTATCGAATTGTACTTTTTGATTTGTTAAGTTTTATTGAGGACTAAATAAAAATTCCTTTTTTTTAAAGAAATAAATAATATTTTTTTCATACTTAAGGCATGAATAACTAGCCAACCCTGTTCTTCCATGTCTCTCGATTGTTAGCCGACGCCACCCAGTTCCACACCCCAAAGCTTTGGGCGTCCTGGTCTACGCCATTGTTCCAGCGCAAATTTGGTATGCCACGCTTTATCCTATTATGAATTGTATTGCAAAGGACTTTCCGGGCCGGTTTCTCTTCGCTTACACGAGCTAAGTGTCCATCGGAACCTACCATGCTAAATTTGCTTAATTTTTGTCATCAAGTCTGTTTCGTGGTAGATTTCATACAGCCTTGTGGTATAGTATATCGTCTCCGGAATCATCCTTCCTCACAAATAGGGCTTATATTCTCGGTAAGAATTTTCTCTCGAACGCGGCTAAGAGTTCAGAGTACCTTTGGCTAAGCACTCAGATCTCGGATCCGTATGTGAGTACTGGTAAGACTATCGTCTAATACAATAGCAGTTTCTAAGTAATGGTAAGATTTTTAATTTAAAGAGCCAACTCGAAAGACTAAAGTAGAATCTATTGGCTTTGAGCAACCGCCCGCATATTTTTTTGTTTCCATATTCATATCGGCTGCTACTACTGACCTAAGGTAATTGAAGGATCGCACTTCTTCGAATTCGTGCTCCTTCACCTTAATGTAGTTGTTCTTCTACTTTTGCCAACGTTTTCAGCAGTCGGCGCCAACCATGTGCTTATTTTTTCCCTCATTTATATGCAGCTATGAAAAATTAGATTAACCGTTCATTTAATAAAATGGATCCTTTGTCTTCAGTAGTTTTTGCTTGACGCTCCGAAACCATACAGACTTTCACATATCGGAATGAAAACAAATGATACTTGTTGATATGGATTTTGGTAAAAATATTTATGATTTAGCAGAACGGCTATTACATCCAGTGAAAGTGCATAATTGTATTGAATCTAGTAAAAGTATATTTGTGTACTTAAAAAGAGACAAGTGTACAATTGTATCGACTTTTGCAACCCAGATGGTGCTCCATTCACCATTGCATATTGTAAGACATAAACCACATTCTGTGATTTCAAAAACTTACAACGACAGATAGGTACTTTTGTGCCTGATGACTGATGTGTCGTCATTAGAATTCTGTTGATCTCTCAACCAGTTCAAGTGACGATCTTACAATTTCGTCATACTTTTATATAAAACCAAAGGTGCGTGCTTCATGCTATTCCCCTATTCTCTGATGATAAGAAATAAGTAATTAACCAATTTGATGTAATTAAAAATTAAAAGTTGAGTATTTTTGCAGACCATATAAATGTTAATGGTCCAATTTCTGCTTATAAACAGATTCAAATAATATTTTCAAAATGCACATCGTTAGTCTTTTGATGATAATTCTAGCTGTTCTTTTTCCAGTGATCTATTCTAAAGTAATTTTATTTAAAAACAAACTAAATTTATTTTTTTACTAAATATTAATTTTCTCAAGGGTAGAATTGCTCTTCGCATTCAAAAAATTACATGTACCGTGCACGATCCGTTAGCCGTTAAGCTGGAATTGTGCTCTTTAAAGGCAGTTAACCGGACAACAACTTTAATCAATATTGCAGGAAACTACACCAGATCACTAGATACATTTATGGTTTGTGTTCATTTTTACTTTCTATATTTTGAGTTTAACAACAAGCATTAAAAATTTAAGGTCAACTCACAAATGTTCAAAAAATCTGAAGTAAAATACAATCCTTTTCTTATTAACGTCACACACGACTTTTGTGAACTAATGGCAAAGAAGAACTTCGGAGCGTATATGAAAATTGCTGTATCAATAGTTAAGCCATACACGAATATGGATCATGAATGTCCTTATTATGTAAGTCTTGCTAATGATTAAAAGAAAAGTTTCATTTTTTTTTCTTTTTTTTATAGGGTTATCACTATGTTAAAAACCTTCCTGTTGATGAAGACAAGGTACCGGCTGTTTGGCCAAGCGGAAGCTATCTCCTGGACGTTTTATATTATGAAGCTAATAATAATAAAATATTAACAACCCATGTGTATTTCGAAACTAAAACCCGGGGAATGTTCTAAAGTTAAAATAGTTTTATTTATCATTTTGATTAGCAAATGCAGGAAATGTTACAAGGTTTTTGCTTAAGGATATCAAATATGGTGTTGGTAAATGTTTCTTTTATTAAGATATGGAACTAATATTTCGGTATTTGCTTTTTTTTTATTCATAAGAAAATTCATCAATTCATTTAATTTCTTTCAAATTTTCACATAGAAGATTTCATTTGAAGAACACGTAAATAAAACTGCGAGTTTTTGCATGTCTGTGTTTTATTTTATTAATTTTTTTATTTTTCTTAAATTGAAAACAATAAATGTTTTTTTTCTTTGTTTACCATAGAGTTATCACAAATTTGTTTAAGGAAGTACCAGTAGTACTTGCACCTGAGATATAAATAAAAATATTAGTAAAAAATAAATAAATATGAATTGAAATAAAAATGTACCTGTCAAAACGTCCTATCACGGTAGTGCGGGCTACTACTGCTACCAGTCAGTGGTTAGTGGCTGTTCAGTCAGAATTGATATTGTGATAGATTTCTCCACTCATAATTTGTGTTTAACCAGCATAACAATTGATTTGTAAAATTGATAGTTTCGGTTTAAAAGCAAATTAGTTTGTAAAATCAATTTTCGTTTTGTTAATTGATTTTATTTTTTTATTTATAGAAACAACAAATAATTGTGTTTTTGAAACCAAATGTTCTCAAGAATTAGAGACCTACGGGTTTCAATGAAATAAAATATTGAATCCCATGAACATAGGTTTAGAGGTCATCTATATTTATGCAGTTTATAGGGCAGTTTAAACGGCGGTAGTTTTGTCAGCTGTCAAGTGATTTATTTTTTGTTTGGTTTTGCATTTTAAGAATAGAATCCTCAGAATCACTTGGCAAGGAAATAGATTCAGTGAATGAACCCAAAAAAAAGCAAATTTTGTTTAGTTACCGCTATAGATCTATAGAGCCATGATTACTGCCTTCTTCGTTCATCAATTGAACAATCATGGTGTGCAATAGACCTGTAAAAGAATGCGTTCTTGTACATTATTTGCAGTCATTAAGTCTTTTAATTGCATTCAACACAATGCAGTCATTTGACTGCTTTGGATTCTTTTTACTCCCTAAACGTCTTTTTATGAAAGCCACCTTACAAACATGTTTTCTACTATTCCTTCTGCACTATACATTTAAATTAAGTAGCATTTAGACTCCAAGCAGTAAAAAAGACTTCAAGCAGTAAAAAGACTCCAAAGCAGTCAAATGACAAATGACTGCATTACATTGAATGCAATCAGAAGACTTAATAACTCCAAAGTATGTACAAGACTGTTACAAGATTTCCAAGAATGCAAACAGTTAAAAAGTAATGCATTCTTTTGACCTCAAGTCTTCTAACTGCTGCTAATGATTTTTTTACTAAAGACTTTAAAATTAACCGAGAATTTTCCTTTAAAGATAAGAACTGACATGAAGTCAAAATATTCAAAAAATAAGTCTTTTTAAAAAAAAATTATTGCATTCCTTTACATTTCTAGTGTGCAGGAGCTTTGGTTTAAACAAGACGGCGCAACATGTCACACAGGCAACAATTGATTTATTTAAGGAAACGTTTGGAAACCGCTCATAGATTACGTAACGGACCCGTGAATTGGCCTCCAAGATCGAACGATTTAACACCGCCGCCCGCTTGATTATTTTCTGTGGCGATATGTGAAGTCACTAATCAATGCCGATAAGCTTGAAGCGATTGAAAACTTAGAGGACAACATTCGCCACGTTATTGCCGAATATAAGGCCACATTGTTTTGGAAAAAGTCATCGAAAATTGGACCTCCAGATAGACTATGTCCGAGCTAGCCGTGGCGGGCATATGCCAGAAATCATATTTAAGTTACCAATAATACCAGAAAAATATCTCTCGAATAAAGTATATTTCATGTCAATTAAAAAAAAAAAATACGTTCGAATATTTCCAATTCATTTTAACAAATAGTTTTTGAAAAAATGCGCGATAGACACCACTCCCCAGAAAATTTTATTGGCCACATATTTCCATGAAGCTTACGTACCTTCTTATACATTTTTTAATAAATAAACATTGAACCTTAAAAAAAAAACACAAAATAATATTGAAAGCATTGAATGGCAATCCTATTTAGTTAGTTCCGTCTTTAAAATATTCATTTTGATCACTCAAAAGGTTGAGAATCAAGGAGAACGAAGTTCTTTTAATCATAATTGCGATGAAGTCGTACGTATTGAAACGAAAAAAAAGGCTTTATTAGGAACTATTATTCGAAGAATTAGTTTACACTATCTGTTGCCTGTGACTTCGTCCGCCTCCCCCTCGCCCTCCGGCCAGTGCAGCGTCTTGTCTTGTGCATCATGCGGGCGGGAGAATTTTGTTGCGAAGTTATTTTAAAATTTCACTTCGCAGTGTAATGTTATATAAAGCCTTTCATTCTAACCAGTAGTTCCTGAGATGAGCGCGTTCAAACAAATAAACAAACTCTTCAGCCTTTTAATATTGGTATAGTTCGTTCTCCGTGATTCTCATCATTACGAGTGACTTTGTAGAACAAAATCAGGGAAGAGTTGTGAGAGAATAAAGATATTTTTGGCAACTTACAGTTACATAATATTTAGAAAATCGATTATTGTTGTCAAGTGTAATTTGTTTGCAAGGAAATGCTTGATATTTCTTGTGTTTTGTACTCGTTGAAGGAGAAATACTGTGGGGTATGTAAGGGAATAACAGAAACAATGTGTTTGTTTTCATGCCAACAAATTTGATTCGTACACCTTTGTTACGTTGAGTGCATTTTTCTTAAAAGCTTATAATTTTAAAAGTGAAAAAAATAATACCTTCATATCTAACCACAGAAAATATCATCTAAAACAATTCTTCTGCACCGTTTCGAGTGAAATCCTTTTCGTAAAATGTTTACAAATATTTAAAAAAAAAAACATCTTAGCAACTTATTCGAGGCCTGATTATACATAACTATAGCAATTCCATCACTGTATGCTCATTCAATGTATCCCATTATAATTCACTTAACAAAAAGATTCTTGGATATATCTGAACGCAATTAAAAACAAAATTAAAATTAATTAAATATTACCATTTAACACCATAACATGACACAATATTAAAACCATGGAAAGAATTAATTTTTAGTTGTGATCGAACAACCGTAGTTATCGAAATATGAGGATCCTGAAAACAGTTTTAATCGTCCTGGGAATAATTGGAATCATTTTATATGTTCAAGTAAGTACACAAAATTTTAAGTTGAAGCTATTTAATGTATGTCTTTTTTTCCTTCGCTCAAGGCTAGCATCGCAGTTCGTTTTAGCAAAAATAATTGTATTGTTCATGATCCCGAAACAATTCAAAACATTTCTTGTACCACAAAGGCACTAAGTCGAACCACAACCGCTGTCAACATCAATGGTTTTATTATTCGAAATGTTTCAACTTTGTTTGTAAGACAACTCTTTTACTCATTTTTTTTGTTAAATACTTGTTAACATCTGTTCAAGATCCATGCAACACTTTGGAAAAAATCAGACCTTACCTACCAACCGTACCTCGTAAACTTAACACTTGACTATTGTGAATACTTTTCCAATAAAGCATCATCAGGTGGTGGTGCTTATATGCGTATTGTTGCTCCGATGTATTTGCCGTATACGAATATGAATCACACTTGTCCATTTTATGTAAGTTTGCATTTTTTTCTCAATTTCGAATTTTCAATGTTTTTTCTCTTTAAAGGGATATGCATTTTTAAAGGATTTGCCTATTGACTCCAGCAAGGTACCACAATTTTGGCCAACTGGGCTTTATCGATTGGATTTGGTGGCTTATGAGAAAAATCATAGACTACTTCTGACGATTCAGCTTTTCTTTGAATTGAAAGAATTAAGGAGTAGAAGACCTTGAAGGATGTCATTTCTTTTTTCGTATTTTATGGGGAAATAAATTTACTTTTTCTTGGAGAGCTGAAAATATTTCTTTTTTATTTTATCAGAGAAGTGCATATCCATATAATTTTGTTTTTATCGAATAATAGCAAAAGTGGCAACAAATTTGTTTCAATATATTTTTGTAGGAGGCATTACTTTCTTCAGGTAAACTTTGGTATTATTAAGGACATTTGCGTCAATGCAATATTTGACGTGCAATATAAGCCGACACATGATACTAATGACGTTAAATACAACCTTTGCAAACAGGAAAGTATCTGTTTGTATGACACACGTAAGATAAACCCTGATTGCTTTGAATGAACTTTTAATCCTATTCCAAAAAAATGACGTTATTTAAATACAGTTCTGTAATGGACATCCACAATAGAATTTTTAGAAAATTTATGAAAAAATCAATTAGATTGGGTGTTACCTTTAAGGTAAGTTGAACAAAAAACAAAACTTTCAACGATATAAAGGTAAGAACATGAATATCGAAAATATTTTGTCATTTTCACCATCAAAAAATGTATTTTCAAATGAGTGCGGAATCGGAATTAGTTTTTCAAAAACTAATGAGCTAAGCACAAGACTACGAATGGTAATAACACACAGAATAAAAACTTTTTCAATTGTTTGATAAGTATACGCCGTAGTGCATTTCACTAGATCTTTTTTAGTTTTCTTAGTTTCAGATGAAGTAGTAAACTTTTTCAAAAGGTCCATTTGTATTTTATCGTGTCTAGAACCGTCATTTCTAAATTCCATTTAACTTCAAGATATTATAGTAATTTTTATAGATATCTTCATTAGATTGTATACAATTTGAGTTATGTAGTATTAATTTGTATTTCCCTAAAAGTATGTTAAACTGGATCAAATAATGTCTCTTTCAGTCTTGTAATTTATTTGTTTGAAGAAACTTTCAATATACATATTCCCCACGCCATTAACCTTTAATAAAATTATCAACTTAAGAAACCCTGCCTTGAGTTTGCCAATAAAACCAATTAAAATGGCTTAACACAACTTTTGACGTCGTCGTCATGGCTTCGTTCATATTTATTAGATTTCGTGAATCATATATTTCTTCTTACAAAACAAAATCAGTACGTAAATAGCATTTTACTTTGCTGGTGCATTACAAACACTCACACCCCATAGTTGATGCCATTAGGAAACTACGTCTCAATTCTGAAATATGAAATAGAATTTTTCGAATGAAGCAAGGTGATTTTACCCCCAACAGGAGGAGCTTGGATATTGCTAGTAACAACCGAAAGGACGAGAAAGGAGCAACGCAACCGTGCGTGCTAGAAGTAACTATGCATTACACATCCTCGGACTGTGTTGTTGTTGTATAGTATTGTGATTTAAAATATTTTATCGTTCGATCGTAGATTCGAGGACTGCAACGATTGGTGTTGTTTCGGTGGTGGAGTAAATTTCCTATTCTGTGTATGTTTCCTGCTTCAAAGGACCTGTATTTCAATTTGAATATGTGTTGCGTTGCGTTTCTAATCGTCATCTGCACAGGGGGAAAGCCGTTAATGTGTACAAACTTTTAAGGGGTTATTTTTTTAAGCATGCTGTGTGCAGTTGCGCCATTACGTTATTAATTAGTCCGTTTAGAAGTTCAATAAAATGTTCGGAATTTTAATCCGAAATTATTATCTCGTATTTTCTTTTTTTTTATTTCAGGTGGAAATTAAAAATTGTTAGATATGTTTTTGTTTTGAGTTATACGTAGAAAATTCGCGTAAATTTCAAACAATAACTTTGTATTTTATTAAACGAAAAAAAACCGATGTGTCCCCCTTGTAAGATGAACAATCTGGAATTGACGGATTAAACCAAAAAGAAATTGCTTATATTATGTAATTATTTGAACGAAGAATTATTTTGCTTCGTTCTCCATGATTCTCATCATTTGGTGTCTCATAATAAATACCTAATTCAGGGTATTAGAAAATTAAAAAAGGTACCAGTTTTCGATCTCTTTAATTCTCATAACTTTGAGTGACTAATATGAGTAGATTGTCATGAAGACTGGTAGGATTTTTTCTTGACATAATATGCGAGCAAAAATACTGCGAGAAAGTACTTTGCGGAATTTCGTTATCCGGGATCTTGATTTCTATCGACCCCAACCCGTCTTTGGTGTCTTAAGAAATTGTTGCATTCTCCTCAAGAAAAACTCTTCCTAGTTCGAATATGTTTTACTTATTTTATGATTCCTTATATAGTTTCTTTTACTCGTAGACGCCTCTGACTTGTGTAAAGTATATTGTTCGATTAAGGGAGAGTCAATTGTACTTTGGCTTAATTAAGGAGACAAGTTCCAAAATTGTATTAAAATATCCTTAAATCTAACTTTATAAATTTAAAGTTAGGACATTCTGCAAAATAAGTTCGAATTTAATTTAGTGCTTTTGATCCATACATTGGCTTTACTGAAGCAAACGTCCTTGACCTTGCCTTTCCAAATCAGACCAAGGTCCGTCAACACCAACTCAAACTACTTCTTTCTTAAACATTCACTAAAGCAAAACAAACAGGCAAACACCATCCTTGATTTTTCTTGAACAAGAGAAATGTATTTCCCTTTTCATTGAAAAACATCATTTACCATCCCGTTAATAAGAAATATTTCTCTTTTTTATCTTCAAAAGCCATTGATCTTTATATATTAACAAACGCCATCGCCTGGAACAAAATACATAATGCCAATCCAGGGTTCCTTTCGGGAGTCAATGGCTTATGGCTAGCATGTGAAGCTTGTGAATCTAAAGACTTTCCCTGCATAATAGTGAAATTCGTTTGCAAAAAAAGAAAACAAAAACAAACATTTAGAAGGACGGAATACTCGTAGAAAAAAAAAATTTAAAACGTGCTGTAGCATTCAGCAAAGGCCACATTCGAGTTGATTCACCTCGATAGGATCCAACCACATGGACTAAGAAAAAAAGAGGAAAACAAAATCAACGCAATTGTTTCTCTTATTCTTCGAATGCTTTTTTAAATACAAGAACTAATAAAACAACACTCCGTTTTCTCATGGAGAATTTGACCGGCATACATTTGGCTAAAGTTTGTTTATGTTTAAAATAGCAATACGGACAACATAACCAGTTTTCAAAAATAAAACTATCTTCAAAATGTTCTTTAACTGGCCTGCCGTTATGTTTTTTTTTTGAACTGAAGAATAAAAGTCGAATTAAAATCAAAATTCGTATTTTAAGACTGACGAAATTCATATTACGTTGTGCTTTTTTTAAAGATGATAAAATGTACATTTTGATTTTAGTTAAAGTACAGAGCAAAGGCTCAGGACCTTTAGCATCATTGGCGCCGTTAATAAACGTTAGATGTGGTTAAGTAAGAACTACGTCAATGTTTCACTTTCGACTTTGAAGGATTGAAACACAAATATGCGAGATAGAGAGAGAATTATGAAACAAATGACAGAGAGAAAAAGAGAGAGCCAAATATTTTGGGGTTAGCCTAGCGCTAGCCAGATCGATGAGACATGAGAGCTACATTTTGCGAAGGGTCCTTCCCTTCTAGTGGCATCAATAGAAGAATATAAACGAGCTATACATAAATATATACCTACATAATTATGTAATGTAGGTATAGGTATATGAAGATTTGGGGATTCGTTTTGGGATGCTTTCAGTAGAGAGAAAAAGGTCGTAAGACGCATTGGCAAAATATATGTTTATAGCCATGGGCTTGTGTTTTGATAATTTGAAGTGAAAAGTTTCATTCAACTCTTGCTTCAGATAAATGAAATGAAAGGAAAGTGTACACATACTTTCACATATCTACCAGTGAATGTGGAAATTACGTCGTCGAGCGATGTAATTTTCATTGTCAAATGAAATAAGCAGACGTAGGAAAAAGTACTAAGGAATAGAAAGTCCATGTTTCCTTTATTTTCATTCGGCTTTGGTTGGATGTGAATGTTTAATTGAAAGGAAAGCATTTGGTTAGGGTCTGTTTCGTTTAAATGGTATGGTGAATGACATATGAGTGAATTTAAAGACGTTTTAACATATGAATAGACGTGATATGAAAGTGGGAGGACGAGCGAAATATTGTTTCTCAAACGTCATCATCTATATTTGGCATCAGTTTTTGGTAAATTAAAAAAAATACTCAACATTGATTGCACTTTTTAAAAGAGGAAATATGAAGTTTAGGTATTAAATTTTTTTTAAAAACTAGATGTTTCAGAAAAGAAATTCAACATTTTGGTAATTGAAGGAAAAAGAAAGTTAGTAGAAGTATGTATGTACAATATGTATGTACATAGATTAAAGTAGAAAAAAGAAGATCAAAATAGGAGAAAGTAAAAAACTATAATAAGGGCCAGTTGTACAAACGTGGTTCATCCTCGGATCAACGTTTGAACTCGGTTCAACTCAAAATGACTGTTGTACAATCGAGGTTCAGGTCTTAACCCACTGTTGAACCATGATCAGAAGTTACCCACAGATTTTGGGGGGTTAGCTGTGGTTCAGCCATGGATCAGGTAATTTTTAGTGCGAAAAATGTTGCTATCTCACTTTGCTATCGGAAACTGACTTACGTTTTACCCTCCGGATACCGCAAATTTTATTTTACTGTTTCTCGTGTATGTGAATAAATGAGAAAAAACAGCAACAAAAATCAGGTGGTATGTCGAAGTTTACTGAGATAGTATTGGTAAAACACGCATACTCTTGCAGTAAACTTTGACCGCAGCTTGTAGACATTGTCATTTTGACAGCTTGGTTTCCCATCTCCCTTTTAACTCATCTGTGATCATCACAGATATTTGGTAATTTGGTGTAACCTTGTAAGCACAAGCACAGTCGAAATATTAGTTTAATTGGAAATAAATTGTTAATTTTTATTAAAGATCTGAGTGCTTAGTGCATTATTAAGTCCAACAATGGTTGCAATATGTCGTCTGTGTGCTTCGCTTAAGAAATCTCAGACAATGACATTTATTGGAAATGAGAGCAATGATTTGTATACAAAGTTACTGAAATGTTGTCAGTTAGACCTAAAAGTAAAAAATGGTTTGCCAAGGGGTGTATGTCAAGATTGTGTAAACAAATTAAATGCAAGCTTTGACTTTTACCGAAAGGTACATGAATCTCAACAGGCACTGGAAAAGCTTCTAACCATGAAAAGAAACATAAAAACAATGTCTACTGAGGATATGCATTGGGAACAGCAAAAGTCAGTAAATATGTTGACATCAATTAGTGATATTGGAGAAGATGGACAATCCTTCGACATAAAAGATCAAATAGTTCATATCAACATAACATCATCAGCAGCAATCGTTAAGGGCGATTACGAACATGCTGATGAAGTGAATAACTCTATCGAATCTCCTTAATCGATTCTACATCACACAGAACAGAAAATCCTTTCCGAAGAGAAAGATATGTTAGCAATGAATGCCACAGAATTGATATCACGGAATGATTGCAATGATAAAATAGATTTTGAATACAAAGAAGTGGAAGTGGAAGATGATCCAGTTGTAGATAGCGATGAATACGAGATATTCGAGTTAGATGAATCTTCACACAATCAACTTGATCAGACCAAAGCGATTTGCGGAAGACAAACTGCTTTCCACAGAGCAGACGAATTGATTCCAGAAGAAACTTCCGATTGTTTTGATACAAATACGAAACAAGTGAATAACTCATCTTGGCTAAGTTATCCTTGGAATTGTATACATTGTTCTCTTGTATGTTGTAGCGCCTCGGAAATACTTAAACATTATGAACAAATTAATGTAAAAATGCCGATTTGGACTTGTGCTGATTGTCATAAGGCTACGCTACTATAGTTTCATTAACCATGTTCGCCAAAGTCACCGACGACGTCTGCTTGCCCATCGCACGTGTTTTGATTCACTTGGATTGAAAAATATCAGAAAAAATCAAATAAAGTTCAACAAATCAATTCAAAAATGGGTAAATTTCGTTGGAAACTCAAGCGCAATGCCAAAGGCAAAACATGGGCCAAAGGAACATCGGAAATGAAACATCGTCTCAAAGCCAAGTCGCGATTTTTTCAACCAAACATCAGTCTAGGTAAGAAATCTTGTGATTGCCTCTTTTGAGATTCTATTCAAACACATTTGATCATAGCTCCACCACCGCCAGAGCCAGGAAAGACAACCTTAACACTGGAGGCAGTGCTCAAACACGAACAGCGTCAACTATACGCAAACACCAACAAGGAACCAACTGTTCAGGGAAAGTAGAACCCGACGAGGAGGATTCATCAGTGACGAGACCATTGACGACCTTTGAAACGATTCTCCGCAACGCTGGCTTTAAAATTGTTCGAGTTTTTAAGCAACAGGGTTTCACTTAGGGACTCTATCCTGTGTACATGTAAGCCTGTCGGCCAGCGACGTGATCAAAATAAAAGGGATAAGTTTACTGCTCAACGTTGTTTTATTTACGTTTTACATGAATGAGGATAGCGAGGAAAAGGTATCACATCTCGGATGTTCTTCACACCTGTCAGAAGCTGGAGGAATCTCTAAAATCCAAGGCCAAAGCCTCCTGTTGGAATTCCACAAAATTTTCGTAAATCAACGTACCACTCGAGACCGGGAGGTGCTTTCTCTTTGATCAGATCGTAATTATCTTCCCTCAGACTGCCTCCGCAGAATTCCCACACCGATGGCATGAGCAAATTCAGAGCATGAACCTTTGAGTTGTCTTCCTTTGATTGGCGCATGTAGAAAGGATTCTGATCCGCCGGCCAATCGATGACAAATACTGGGCTTTTCACATGGTTCACTAGGAAGAGTTCCTGCTCCTTGGAGAAACCTTCATTGGCCTTGAGTTCTGTCTTTAACTTTTGTTCATTCTGCTTGAGAATTTTAAATGCTTGATCGTAAGGCAAAGTTGTCCATTTCTTGTCCAACCAGGTGAGACCCAGTTCGGCTGCTGCTTTCTTTTGACAATGCCCACTGTCTTTACTAAGTTCTCTATGAATGTTGTTAGGTCTTCCATAGTGTGGGTGAAAGCCAATTCTGCTTCGAGCAGAATCTTTTGACAATGCCCACTGTCTTTACTAAGTTCTCTATGAATGTTGTTAGGTCTTCCATAGTGTGGGTGAAAGCCAATTCTGCTTCGAGCATGTAAAACTCGGCCAGATGCAGTGGTGACTTGCATTCTCAGCTCTAAACGCGGGTGAGAAGGTGTACGTTCCACCTAGACCATCATATGTAGCAGCTTCAAGATGCAGCTGTCCTGAGACACCCAAGAACACCTTCTGATCGAAGTAACTCTCTTCGAAAGGAACACCGTCGTGAGACATCTCCTTCAAGAGTTTCTCATTGTCTGGTTTCACAAAAAAGGTCTCTCCTGCTCCCTCACAATCGTTTGTTGTTAAAATCGCAGTGTGAATCTGGATTAGGCCCTGCTCGTCCATGAAATCGTGAATTGCTTTGGCTGCCCGGTGTCGAACCCGCAACTGTGAAGCGATGTAATCTACTCGCGATCGGAAATGTAGAAACTCCCTAACATATTCCGGGGGATGCTGTATTTTGGGCACAAACGGATAGCCCTCTTCAAGGGAAGAATTACCCAGAAGGGTGACTTCATTTGCATGTAGTTCATTGTGACCGTTTGGCGCGGTTTGAATGACGCCACTTATGCTCACAGAACAGCCAGGTGAGAGAGTCTTTGTTTGGTCGTTCCTTGGGTCAACGATTTGAAATTTCTCAGCCGTCGAGCCATCGTTGACATCGAGAAAGAGATTTGTTTTCATTCGACGGATATTGAGAATCCAACCCTAATTGATTGATGGACATAATGAACAAAATAGTCGGACAACAAGTTCCACATCTCATACCTGAATTCCAAAAAGAATCACCCGGCTTCGTTGTTGGAGCTGTTTTAATGCGAGAGTATTCGGGCTGGTTTCCTTGTGACTTACTCTGGTTGTCATTAGTTTCGATTTGAATTTGATGTGATAATTTACTCATTGATCGAATGGTTCGGGCAAGGAGTGGCAGTTTCTTTAATTTAAGCATTTTTGGAGCACAATTTTAAATTTATTTGTTTATTATGAAATTTTTGCAAAAACAGTCTTGTTGCATTTTTTGTGTTGACATTTCTATTTGATTTGACAACTGACGGTGACATTAGGTATATATATACTTAAATTTTCATGTAAATAGACCTGAACTGCGGTTCAGCTGACTCTCTTTTGATCCACAACTGTACAACCCATTCAAAGTTGATCCTGGTTCAAGAGTTAACTCGAGTTCAGCTGATCTGTGGGTTAACCCTCAATTTGTACAACTGGCCCTAAGAGACATAGTTCGTACGCTCTGTATTTTTTTAAAGAACAAAAATCTGTGTTTCAAATACAATTTTTTTTTCAAAAACTGCTGAAGTGATGTTTACCCAAACAACTGATAGAGGGCGGGCAGACCTTTCTTCTGGTGCATCATTTTAGTTGATATAGGCTACCTGGTAAAATTGAGACTTATGGCGATTTGAAATCGCGGAAAATTTTCTGAACGCAGAAATCGAATAAGACATTATTTTTTACTATAGCTTTAAAGGGTGTTTTTTTTTTTTTTTAGAGGTATAGAAATTTAAATTGCAATAAAACAACGATGAAATATTCGATTGACATGATTTTTTATTTATTCGAAAGATAATCTTGTGGCATTACATTTTAAATATGATTTCTCGCAAATGACTGCCACGGCTGGCTCGGATGTAGTCCAATCTGGACGTCCAATTTTCGATGACTTTTTCCAACATTTGTGGCCGTATATCGGCAATAATACGGCGAATGTTGTCTTCCAAATGGTCAAGCGTTTGTGGCTTATCCGCAAAGACCAATGACTTTACATAACCCCACAGAAAATAGTCTAGCGGTGTTAAATCACAAGATCTTGGAGGCCAATTCACAGGTCCAAAACGTGAAATTAGGCGGTCACCAAACGTGTCTTTCAATAAATCGATTGTGGCATGAGCTGTGTGACATGTTGCGTCTTGTTGGAACCACAGCTCCTGGACATCATGATTGTTCAATTCATGAATGAAAAAGTTAGTAATCATGGCTCTATACCGATCACCATTGGCGGATGGACTCATTCGGGTCGTCCTCAATGCTACGACCTACAGTAGCAATAGCTTCTTCTGTACGCACCGTAAGGCGTCTCTGGGGATGCGAGTTATCAATTAGAGTAAACGTGCTGCGAAAACAGTCCATGGTTAATCGAATTAACTGCTCTGATGGATGATTTTGTCGACGATAAAATGGACGTAGTGCGCGATACGTATTCCGTACAGAACCATTATTTTCGAAATAAAATTGCACAATTTGCAAGCGTTGTCCAGGTGTGAGTCTATTCATGATGAATTGCCAAACCAAACTGAGAATAAATCACTTGACAGCTGTTAAATCGGTCGCCGCCTTGAAAAGTAATGCCAACTTAAAGTTCTATACCTCGAAAAAAAAACACCCGTTATAACCGTGCCGATTCACTTTAAATGGCTGATAGAATACTTGTAAGCCCTTGTTTTGATGTGCAATTGTAAATATAACTGTTGTCGAGGAAAATTGTAATTTATATCAATTTGAAATTGCGGGAAGTTGTTGGCAAATAATAAATTTGTTTGCCAATATCTCGGCTACCATCAGGCCTTCAAAAAACTGGTTACCCATTTTGGTGAATAGAATTCGAGAAGGCCTTTCTTTTGATGCATCATTTAATGGGTTCTGGAATAAATTTTTTTCAGTCCGAAATTTTGGCAATGAGCCATGATATTTTTCGAAAATCGTGAAGAAATCGATTTCGCTAATTTCAACATATTTTAAAGTTTGTAGTTTTCTGATTCACTGATCAGTGCCACTAACACTAGACACACACACATTGAAATCTCGGAAACTAAACAAATGCATAGCTGCGACAACTATATCTTCAAATCCGAGAAACACAATCATTTATTATTGGTCAACTAATCTGTTGCAAGAAAATAAAGTCACTTTAGATCAGGCCAAGCTACGAGCAACAACCTTCTTATTAATCTGGCAATAAATTCAATAATCTATACTAATATACATATAAAGTAAGACTTTTGTTTGTTTGTCGGTTGAATGTTTGTAGTCGATAAACCAATAAACAAACAAAAGTCTTACTTTATAAATGTACCCAAATTCTTCTTCGGTGCACTGAATGTGCAGTAGGATATTCTGAAAGTAAAAGAAATAAATATTAATAGGAAAAAACATTGATTTTTGATTTTACTTACCCGAAATTTTGTTTTTGAATTCAGTACCCATGTTCTGTAACTTCTCACATCGAGAAAATCATACCGAAAACAGTGTAAGCGGAGCGTAAGTAGTTTTTTTTGTATGAAATTTGACACAATTTGTTTCGATTTCCTATGTTTCTCGACTCTGAAAGTTTTCGACCGAGTTACAGAACATGGACCCAGGAAACTGACAGAGTGACAAGCGACATCAATTTTTTGAAATGTCTCTCTATTTTCATTTCATTTCCTTTTCATTCTTCCTTATTATATTTAAGGCTGAACACCTACTTAAGCTTTTGGACCAAAACAATGTTTACACGCGAATTCTTGGGCACGATTTTCTATGCAAAAGAAAATTTTAACATCGATATTTTAAAAAGGCATGGATTTAAGTTTCCACAATCTACGTGCATGAAAATTTCGCATTATGAATATTGGTTTTCAAAGGGAAAATCGCATGTAAGTGCAGGTGCATTGGTTTACAAATGGAAAACTGTAAAATTTTAGAATGGAAAATAGAAACTTCTTCATGAAAAACTCAGAAATCTCATTGGTTTTCAAAGGGAAAATTGCATCAAATGGAAAACTGGAAAATTTCAAAATGGGTTTTCGAATGGAAAATAGGAAGTTCTTGATGCAAAACTCAGAAAACCAATTGGTTTTCAAAGGGAAAATTGCATCTAATTGTAGGTGCATTGGTTTTCAAATGGAAAACTGGAAAATTTCAAAATGGGTTTTCGAATGAAAAATAGAAAGCTCTTTATGAAAAACTCAGAAAACTTTTTGATTTTCAAAAGGAAAATTCCATGTTATTGTAAGTGCATTGATTTTCAAATGGAAAAATGCAAAATTTCTGATTGGCAACTTGGAAAACTCTGCGAGAGCACAGAGAACTTCAAGACCTTAAATCAAGTTTCTGCACATAATTTGAGCTGCATTGTTAAGTTTGTATGTCCGGTAGGGACTCTATATCCGCTCATTCCTCAATGAATTTTTATAAAATTTTCACTTTAGATATAGCCTGAATAAAATCAATTTTTTGGGCCAATCTAACGTGAAAATCAGCAAATAAGGGGGACAATCATAGCGGTTACGTTACTAGGGTAGCGCAGAGGGTATTGCGTTAACGGGTAGAGGATAGCGGGTAGAGTAGTAGCGGGTAGAGTAGTAGCGGGTAGAGTAGTAGCGGGATACCAAAGCTTAGAGCTTTTATTTATCGATTGACGCAGAACGAAGTCTGCAGGGTCAGCTAGTATAAAATATAATCTCGTCTTTTAATTAGCAGGTAAATTTCTAAATCAGTAATCTCCTCACTGCTGAAAGCCAACCTCCATTCCGAGCTCTCGTTGCCGAGACATAATTGCATCAAAACTAACATAACTCGTGCATCATTTCATATGGTCTAGCTGGTAGTCAAAATATCTCTAATATTCTATTCGGAGGCAAAGTTGAAGTTGACTGGTAGATGCCTGGCAGGTCAGCTAGTTATTTCAAAAAAATGCGTGAAAATATTTCATATAAAAAACGGAAAACCAAGTACTTATCGAAAATACCAAATATGAAACTCCAACCAAGACAGTTCACAAATGTCTTCATGAACAAATGACATCTTTACACACCAACTGCTGCGCATTAAAAATAAAAGAAACGTACAAATTCAGCGTCAACTCAAATCTCCTGAAGCCTAAAAACACTAACCATGTGTTGGACTGGAATGAATCATAAAGCAAACTCCAAAATCAAAACAAAAACATTGACTTATGCTGGCTGCTAATGCATAAGTTTTTCCGTTTTCCTGATATCACCTGCACCTCCCCTTTCCCCACCATTCATGCATATGACCCCAAACAGCATCCAGTCTAAGCCATGTTTTGCTTACGAATCGAGCATATTGGAAGTTGTTTTGTTACATTGGTCTCGTTTGCAGGCCCCTGGCCTACATAGACTACAGGTTTTTCTTTTTTTTTTATTTCCAGAGTGGTTGAACTCTCCATCACCATTTCCATCTCCACCAACAATCCGAATCCACCATGGGGCAGTATTTCAGGTTTCTCATTTGAACAACTTACCCGTAATATGTTCCGATGTGTGAAAACGAAACTGCAACTGGAAGTGCTTGTTGGAGTGCATAGATGAAATGAAAAGGTTCCTTTGTATACAAGAAAAAAACATACGGCAATTGAAATTGAAACAGCTGACTGGAAGCAGCGAGTTGTTTGCAATTGCTTGCGATTGCAAGTTAAATTTACAAAGCCAGCTGGGCTCTTGAAAACTCAACAACCTACATGGTGGTGTTTAGAGCCTGCGCAAGCAATCGTTGGTAGTTATACATAAGAGTGGAGTGGGAGATCTTCTCTCAGGGAACTCGAACTTTTGTGCGAGAGTTGGGGGGATTTCGAGTAGTCTCCTCCATGTCAGGAGTTTCCAGCTTCAGACTGATTTCAATATCTGGTTAAACTGGTTTATCACGATGAGTGTCTTGTTGTGTCGTGTGTTGTGTTGCATCTGCTGTTTTTTGTTTTATTGTGTTTTGCTTTTTTTCGTTTTTGCAGTGCAAAATCTGCACACTCAAGTCTTAAAAATACAGAACAACCTGAGAGGCAGATAGGTTAATCGTAAGTCTTGAATCGGATAAGGAAAAGTTAGGTAAAAACTGGTTCCACTTGAATTTGAAAGAACCAAAGCTGGTTTTGGTATTATGGTCGACAGTGTCGTGTCAGTCGATGAGGACTTCATGGTGGGGTTTCCTTACTTTTCTCACTCAAATCTCGATTGCTATTGAGAGGCTTGATCTAAAAGGAACAAAAATCATGTTTGTGTTGTAGTTTATTATTGTTCTGGGCTGAGACTTTGGACAAACAAATTTCTGTTGGAAATTATATTTACAAGATCAGCTTGACATTGTATTGCATCCTTAATGTCTATGAAACTTTCTGTATTTTGTTGAATATTGGGTATTAAACAACGTAAATACATATATGCCAGTTTGTTTCTTCATTTCCTTTGCTTAAAACTAATAAAAATTGTTTGTCAAGGTCAGTACTGACAGCTGAGTTGTGGTGGAAAGAGTGAATATCGCAATACCGGATAACGAACTTCCGCAAACTAATTTCCCACATTACTTTTGTACGCATGACAATTTGCTACTCTATACTTATGAGAATAAAGGAAATCGAAATTTAGTACCTTCAGCGATTTTTGTAACAGCCCTGAATTAGACCACCCCCTTTTTCAAAAAGAGACATTTTAAGAGACACCAAATGCTGAGAATCATAGAGAACGAAGCATTAAAATTCTGCTTTTAAAATTTTTTATAAGGGAGATGCGTTTTTGGGAAATCAATTAAGTAGTTCCATGGGTGGAATCGTGAAAGCTGATAGTTGATAGTTGACAGTCAATTTTGTATACTTTTTTGCCTGAATTTGACTGTCAACTATCAAAAATCAGCTTACACGATTCCACCCCCAGATTTTACGTGATTTCGACGTATGGGCATTTGCTTAGCAGGTTTGTGGCCCGAATTGGAAGATATGGATTTGGATGACTAAAAAAAATAAAATAAATAGAGTGGCGCGACAGCTTTTGAAGAGCCAAGGCCTAAGTGGCTTACTCAATAATTCTCTGGGTGCGTGTGAAGATTTGAGAGGACCTACAATTTAACGGCGATCTCGAACGCGCAAAGTTGAGAAGCACTTTTTCATGACAGATTGATACTCTTGGAAGTTTTCGCAGTTCTTCGCAAGAGGCAGTGCCCAAGAAATATGAAATAAAAACTATGGGCACGAGTAGGACTCGTTCTGCTTAGCAGCCAACGCACCTAACCACTAAGCCACGGACACTACAATTGGATTTTGATGATTAGTGGTTTTATTTCAAAGGAATGATTTAAAATTAATTAAAAAATGGGTAATGATACTATAGTGCAAACTTAACAATTAATAAAAACTAAAAAAAAAATCTGTTCGTTGTTTTATCGTTTTTATTGTTACGAAAAAAAGGAAGAGGAAGCGAATAGCTTTTTATATCCTTAGTCACCAATATTCCCTGTAACGAAATATTTTTATCATAATCAGCAATATTACATTACATTACATATCACAGTACTTCGCACATAAATATAACGAACTACAGACACATAGCAGCACTGGCGACTGAGACCATCGGTTGAGACAGAACAAGACATACAACAGAGAGAGACAGATAGACACATAAGCACACATAACAGAAACCTACGTGGCTCAGAGGAGGAGACTTAGATTTGTATTGTCTCATGTTATCGCATAGGTGGCCTCAGATAAGCTGGCAATTTTTGTAGAAAAAGAATGCTGCTGAAGCTGGGGCTTGAACCCGTAGCGTTCGGCTTAGCAATCCACTACTCTATCCTCTGAACCATGGACAACTGCATAATCAGCAATATTTTATACAGTCTTTCATGAACTGTGCTTTATTAACATACTCAAGCAAATTAATTGCTTTTTTACTTTTAAGCTTTCAAATTTCAATTCGTGCCGAGAGCGATCGGAAATTTTCGGATGCCGAGAAAAGTATCTGTATGAGAATTTTATTTTTTTCGGATCATGAGAAGATCGGAAAAAAGTGAGAAATATCGGTATTTTTCGGATTGCGATCGATATTTTACGAACCCTGTTTTTAAGCACAAACACGAATTAATTAGCAGACGTTATAAACTACGGCAAACATTTCTAACATCCAGGTCAAATTCTGACTTCTCGAACAATATTTCTGCTTACCAACATTTTTCTTTCTTATGTGCAACATTATATTCTGACTTCCTCTCAAAAATGCAATCTGGCCTCATGCACAACCCAAAATTATTTTATCAATAGTAAAAGAAAATATTATGGTTAGCCGTCAATTTTAATGTAAGATTGAGCCGAAAGCCAAGCGTTCGTATTGTATATTAGCTTTTAATTTTAATTGTAATTGTAATTGTAATTGTAATTGTAATTGTAATTGTAATTTATTTATTTAAAACATGATGTTTTATAAGTAACACTTAGTTGTAAGATACATAATCGAGTGGTTAACGAAATTAGCTTGATATACTAAAAGTATACAAAAATATGTTATTTTAATTATAAATTAATAAATTTTAATAATAATAATAACAGTGTAAGACGATACATCTTTTGTCGATTCTTCAACTGTTTCTAACCATTTTCCAAAACTTTTTAGTAGTGCCTTCTCCAGTGATAGTTCCGACATAGACCATACCTTCTTCCGTTACATGAACGGCTTTACTGAAACATCTCTACCTTCAATTAACATTTACACATCTTCGGTCACAAACGGAATTAAATCACTCAAAGACTATTAATTACTCTGCTGGTCCTGATGGTATCCAACCACAAAAAAAGGCCTGATAAAAGACATTGCAAGCTATAAACCAATTGCTTTCCTAAATTATTTTAAAGTATAGTTTATGACTTCATAGTCTTTCATTCCAGACAGATAATAGTTTGGGTCTACCACGATATCTAGAAATCAATTATCTAGAAAGTAAAAATCTCGAATATGAAAGTCTCGAAAGCAAAAATCTAGAATGGAAAAAATCTCAAAAATAAAATCTCGAAATGCCAAAATCTAGAAAAAAAAATCTCGAATGCAAAAATCTAGAATGTATGTTTGAATTTTTGAGACAATGTTTAAAATTCGCCGCGAATTTTCTGGATAACTTACTTCTCCTTAACAAACTTAAAGTTGACAAGTAAAGCTATCAATCATACAAGTAAAGCAGAGCCTCCTCAGAACTCAAAACAAAGTTGAGTCCTGGCACAGAAGGCTTAAGGTTTTAGTTGGAAGGCCTCACATTGGCCTGTACAAATTAATTGAAATTTTATCGAATGAATCTGTTCATGTAAGTTGTCTTGTTGAAAAACTTAAGATGGGAGAGGAGACTAGAGTTAGACGAGAGTACTTACAAAAAGAAAAACGTATCTTGAAAGTCCTCGACGAAAAGAAAGAGAAAAGTTATGTTGGGTTCCTAAGAAGTCTTGCGGCTAACACAAATTTATAAAACTTGTATTAAGTATTTGTTTTGTTTTTTTTTTTTAATACATATTTAATTTGTTTTTGTTTATTGTTTTGATTTTCTTATTGTTTGTAACTATTTTTCTTGCTCAGAAAATAAAATATTGGGTAAACTGATGTATTTGTGTTTTATTGAGTTTTAACTGTTAAAAATACAAAAAAAAAAAAATCTCGAATTTTTATTTTTTTTCGAGATTTTTTTCTAGATAGAGTCTTTCGAGATTTTTGTTAATTCTGGATTTTTGTGGATTCGAGATTTTTGCGTTCTAGATAATTTTTTTTTATTTTCGAGATTTTCGGCATTCGAGATTTTTGGCATTCTAGATTTCGTCATGATCCCTTCTAGTTTGCATGGGTTTCTCAAGGGAAGATCTACTTCTACAGATCTAGTGGGCTTCATTTCTTTTTCTCTCTGTACTTTGGAAGATGGTTATGTAGTAGACTCCATCGCCACAGACTTCGGAAAAAAAATTGATTCCTTTTAAACTTGACAATCTAAAACTTCCACGTATTTTCATCTCCTGGATAAATTCATACCTATCGAATCGACAAAACAACTTCTTCTTCAGGAATCCTGTATCTAATCCAATTAATGCATCTTCTGGTGTTCCTCAAGGAAGCCACCTCGGTCCAATTATATTTGTCTTGGCCACAAATGACGTCAATCAGATCTATTTAGATTCGAAACATCTTGTTTATGCAGACGACATGAAAATCTACAAAAAGATATCTTCCCCTAAAGACGCTCAACTACTTCAGAACGACCTAAGCAAATTTTATATTTGGGCAAAGCAAATCTCTTAGCTCAATATTCAGAAATGTCAAGTCATTACTTTCTCTAAGAAGCGGCTTCCATTACCCTAAAGATCTTACATTCTTGACTCTCAACCTATCACTGTAGTTCTTTCTATCAATGATTTAGGACTGCTCTGCGACACTCAACCCAACACCACTTCAGATATCGATACAATTATCAATAAGGTTCTTTTTTGTTCACACAAAATCGAGGAAAGCTTAATGTCAATCACCATCTAACGACCAATAGTATTTAACACAGAAAACTGTGTTAACAGACCGGCTCATCACTTAGTGCAGTGTTAGTTGTTAGTATGCAATCTAAAACAAACGAAAACTTACACAAGAAATTATAAAATTATACAAATACCAACAAATAAAAAACAATACAAATAAACATTTAACAGCGTGCCACACTGGTTTTTAGCATATTATAAACTAAATCTCTTTTAAGTTAATTAACTGCGACTTTACTGACTGCATTACCAATGTACTGCAGTCTTTTATATCACTGGAGATTGGTTACTTTTTTGGATGAGGTGGAAATTAAAAAGGAATTTGTTTTTGTCACCTATAGGATGTTTGGCTATTACTGTGTAATTCAACATGTTTCATTTCTATACATTTGTTATACTTAATCTGGGCATATAAAAGACTAATTCAGTAAAATATTGGTGCACTTATAAATTAACAGCTGGTTGAGCGATTTTCTTAGTTTTCTTTTAAAAGAGGAATATGGGTAGAAAGCTTATGACAAAAAATGTTTATTTTTCAAATCACAAACGGTGTAAATGTTAAGAAAAAGCATCGTTTATTATTTATTATTTATTCATACCAAAGAACGAAAAACAAAGAATGTTGTTTATGTAAAAGCTTAAAAATAAATATTATATTTTATAAGTAACAAAAAAATTTTATTTAATATAATTTAAGTGGAGGATTCTATAAAAGGAATTTTATTTTGCCAATTGAAGAGGGTATAGCTAGTATTATAAATATTATTGTTAATATTGCTATTTCTTAGTTTTTAGGATATATTATTTGTGGCTTGTATTAAGTCCTTAATAAAATTCAAAATTCAAAAATTTTGTATGTATTAACAACACGATATAGTTTTTTTCAACAAATATTCATTGATTAAATTTTTAAATATGAAAACTCAATATTTCCACCATTTCCAAGGAGTGCTCAATCACTTGTACTTGCCGAAAACCTTAGGTTAGGTTAGGTTAGGTTAGGTTAGAGTGGCTGTCCAGATGTTGTTGACTCACTTAGACCTCAAGGGTCCGTTGTGATACCACAAAAAAAAAAAACTCATGGGAGAGTAATGAGCTTAAACAAACCAATTCGTGCTTCTAATGAAGTTAGAGAGACATTTTGTGTCGATCGTTGCCAGTTCACTGGTATTATCGAAGAAGTGATTACCTAGAAAGCTGTTCCTTCTAATGGAGAGTGCTGGACATGTACATAGAAGGTGTTGGACTGTTTCCTCTTCCTCCTCGTCCATGCAGCTTCTACAGAAGTCATTTGTGTAGACCCCTAGCCTCAGAGCATGTCTACCTATGAGGCAGTGTCCAGTTATTACTCCAATTGTAGAGCTTATATTTTGTCTGCTCAGGGATATCAAGCCTTTTGACCGTTTTAAGTCTATGCTTGGCCATATTTGCTTGGTTACTAGGCAGGTGGTACCCTGTGACCATCTAGCATTGGTTGATTCTAGAGCATGTTGTTTGAGAAGATATTTGCATGTAGCAAGTGGTATTCCTATGTTATGTTTTTGTCTAACATTGGGCAGAAGTGTTCCGTTTTTGGCGAGCTCGTCGGCTTTGCAATTTCCCGGAATGTCTCTGTGGCCCGGCACCCAAATGAGGTGAATATTAAACTGTTCCGTTATCTCATTCAGAGATGATCGACAATCGTGGACTATATGGGAGTTTGTGGAGACAGACGCGAGAGATTTGAGAGTGGCTTGGCTGTCCGAGAAGATTCGTATATCCTTACAAGATATAACGTTTTCTTTGAGCCAGGATAGTGCCTCTTTAATCGCCATTACTTCTGCTTGGAATACACTACATTGATTGGGAAGTCTGTATGATAGACTGAGATTCAGTTGTTCTGAATAGATACCACTTCCAACTCCGTAATCGGTCTTTGAACCGTCTGTATAGAAGTGTACCGCATTGTCTTCCAGGGGTCTCCCTTCTTCCCAGGAGGATCTTGAAGGGATGGAAACATGGAAGCTTTTACCGAATACCATTTTTGTGGTGGTATAGTCTAAGCGATCTGGGATAGATCTGAAATTGTCTAGAATAGTAGTATGACCAGTATTGTAACAGTTCCATTGAGAGGTGGCTCTAAGCCTCACACATGAGTTGGCTGCCACCATTTTGGAGAAGATGTCGAGAGGTGTTAGGTTTAAAAGCACTTCCAAGGCTGCGGTTGGTGTTGAGCGAAGTGCTCCTGTGATGCACATACCTGCTGACCGCTGAACTTTGATGAGCTTATTTAGATTTACCATCTTGTCCAGTGCGGTCCACCATACGACAACTCCATAAATGAGTATCGGTCTGATTACCGAAGTGTATAGCCAGTGGGTTATTTTTGGGGAGAAGCCCCATTTTGATCCTATGGCCTTTTTACAAGTAAAAAGCGCTACGGTAGCCTTTTTTACTCTTTCATCAATATTTGCCTTCCAATTTAGTTTTTTGTCTAAAATGAGGCCTAAATATTTAGCTTGGTCGGAAAAGCTTAATGGTATTCCTTTAATCTTGGGTGGGCTAAACTGAGGAATTTTGTACCTTCTCGAAAAGAGTACTAGTTCTGTTTTATGTGGATTGACGTCCAAGCCACATTGATTAGCCCAATTTGTTAGCTTATTTAAGGCATTTTCTAGGAGTTCCGAGAGAACTTGGGGATGTTTTCCAGATACAGATATTGCAACATCGTCAGCATAGGCAAGCACCCTGAAACCCTCTGCTTCCAATGATGTTAGTAGGTCGTTTACTACCATGTTCCATAAGAGAGGCGAAAGGACCCCACCTTGGGGGGTACCCCGATTCACCGATCTGGTGGTAGTAAAACTTCTCATGCTAGAAATTATTGTCCTGCTTTTGAGCATCAGACTTATGAAATCTATGAGTGGTTTCTCTAATTTCAGCTTTTCCATTGCTGTTGTGATTGCCTGATAACTGACGTTGTTGAAGGCTCCTTCAATATCTAGGAAAGCTACTAGGTTATATTCTTTGTATTTGAGGGAATATTCAATACTACGTACCAGCGAATGAAGTGCTGTTTCTACTGATTTTCCCTTAGGCTGATTGGTCGTAGATCTTTAGGGTTAACGTGGGAGGGTTTCCCTGCTTTAGGAATGAAGACTACTTTTGCCATTCTCCAGGCTTTTGGAATATATCTCAACCTTAAACAGCTTGTCAGAATGATTTCCAATGGTGGAATGATCATATCTGAGCATTTTTGTAATTCGGCCGGAATGATTCCGTCTGGTCCTGGAGATTTATATGGATCAAAGCTATCTATGGCCCATTGCAATTTTTCCCGCGTTATTAGATCCACTAAATCGCTTGTAGAAGCTTGAGACTCTGATGTTAAGTCGCTAAGTATATTAGAACCTGGAAAGTGGGTGTCTAATAACAGATTAAGAGATTCTTCATCTGTGGTAGTCCACGTACCTGCATCTGTCTTTAAAGCACTGGGTATTGTTGGACTTTTTGAGAGAATTTTCCTGAGTCTTGAGGTTCAGAAGCCTGAGAAGTATTTCTACTTTTCCACAGAAGTTTCTCCAAGAAGACCTCTTACTCTTTCTTAATTCTTTCTTATATTGCTTTAGAGCTTGTTTGTATAAGTCCCAGTCAGAAGGAGATCTAGTGTACTTAGATCTATTGAAGAGCTTGCGACAGCTCTTCCTGAATGGTTCTAGTTCTTTGTGCCACCAATGAGGTTTCTTTTTACCCTTTGCAATGGTTATAGGGCAAGCAGCTCTCATTGATTCGTTGAAGGCGTCGGTGAGATGATTCACAGAAAGGTCTAGTTCATCTTTAGTGGAGGGACTTTTAAGAAGGTTGTGATCAAGCAGTTGTGCTAGTACCTCCCTATATCGTTCCCAGTTAGTATTACGATGATTGCGAAAACCTGCCGAAAACCTTAAATAGTTTGTCTTTTAGGATTAGTTATGGTTCTAAAATGACCTAAGAAAAATTATAGAGGAACAAAGTTACTGTGTGTACGGTAATATTGCTTAAAACAAATAAACCTTACGTTTCTGCTAATTCCATTTCCTCTTGTTTTCCGCTAAACATTTTACCCACGGTTTCGTTTGACCATCTTCATGATTTTTTTTTACTTCCTTTGAAATGTAATCCAACATTTCACCAACAATTTTGTAAGTTGGTTCCACGATGAAATCTAAGAAATTAAGCTGCGATTCTGGAATCAGGGTGGTAGCTCTATCACAAAGTGGACTAATTGACAGTTGTAGTTGTTTCTCAAAATCGCCTTGTTTGAAATATTCTTCCATTATCAATGCTGTCCACTGACGATGTAGAAACCACTTTTTCGCTGGATTCGATATCCCACAAGCATGCAAAATAAATGACAATGCTTTAGATTTATCCAATCTGTTATCTGAATCTGGTGTGTGTAAATATGTTTTTATTTCTTTCATGATTTTGAAATGAAATGCCCTATCGGTTGAGAGGATTAAGTCAATAACTAAACCTCGAAACAAACGATACTGATGAAATGAAAGACCTCTCAAAATATTATATTCCTGAAGAACGGCAAAAGTCGCACTCAAATGATGGTTTTCCTGCACGGATCGATCATTGTAAATTAAAGCTCTTTTAGTTCTTGTCCTCACATTAAAATGGTTCGTTGTGCCTGAATGCTCGAAATCATGTACAATGGCAGCAAATAAGGCTGCAAATACTTCTAAATCTGTCCACCAAGTATAGATGTTATTGTGACGTAGAATCGAGTTTAGGGTTTTAGTAACATCTGCTGCATGTCTACTGGTGTGGTATGTGTTATGTGTTGTTATAACGATTGTATCCATGCTCGATTTTGCTTATAAATTTCTCAAATTCTTTTGGTTCGATTGAAAATTTTTGAATAAATCCATAGCGGGTGAAGAGATATCGAGTGAGGGGGCCGATTTCCATTACCGAAAACCCCGGAAAAACTTGATTTTTTTTTACAGTGAGGTAGGCATCTCTATAGAACAGCTTTAAAATATTACGGCGAGGAAACTCCGTAAAATTGATTAAAAATTGTTTTTAATTTTCCGATTTGGGGCTTTTTATTTTTCTTATTTCACCAAAAATTGCCCAAAAACGGATATGAAAACTGTGTTATTCAATTAATACACATTTAAACTAATCAAAGAACAATTTTCTAAAGCAAATTTTCCTTTATTTATATTTTTTAACAATTTTTAAAGTTCGCACTTTTCACCGAAATGCAACCACGGAAAATGAACAACAAAAAATGTGTTTTTTTTTTTGTTCTTCGCTTTCAAACTGTATCATTACTCTACATCCAGTGCTCGGTGGTGGGATTTTTTGTTCCCGATTTATTTTTCATTTCTGTTTACTGAATTTTTGCTTTGTGTAGCAAACAGCGAGTATATGCGGCGGCTTCGCCGATCAAGGGGTTTTAACCCTCGATTTGTAGTGCACGACTCTGGCTACGCTAGCAAACAGCAAGTATGCAAAAATCGCGCTATTTGATTTTGAATAGAATTCAAGTTTATAGTGCAAAAATCGCGCGATTTTTTCACTATAAACTTGATTTTGAATAGAATTCAAATTTATAGTGAAAAAATCGCGCAACTTTTAATAATTATAATATGCCCTCAAGAAATAACATTTTGCTTTAAAAACTTAGCAAAATAACAAAAATTTCCGAAAATATTTCCCAAAAGAACCAATAATCTCTACCCATACGAGCACTTAACACAAGGAAATTAAACACATTGCTATGTGTTTGTGTTTGGAAGAATGTCAAAATACATCCACCTGTTCTTTTCCTAGTGTTTTCGTATGAAAAATAGAAAGTTTAAAAATTAATTAAAAATAGAAAGAAGTGATTCCTCGCCTCAATGTTTTTATATTTGTTTATTAAATACATATATCTTTCAAATAAAAGTGATTTTTTGTCAAAATTCAGTTTTCGGTAATTGAAAGTTGAGCCGTCCATAGTGTATGGTGGTTTTCTCGCAACCATTTTTATATCATTTGTGAGAAGACCTTCCTCCCTTGAAAAATAGTTTAGCAATCTGGTTCATACCACCAAATTTTTCTTACTACCTTATATAATATGCTTTTTCAAATATGTGGAATTTGCAACTGTAGAACTTCAACGGCAATATATGATTAGCTCATTAAACTCTGATTTAAACCGCAATGGGGAAAACAAAATCGCGAAGAGTTTAATGCTTCGAAAACTCAATGCTGTCTTGTATCGTTAAGGCGAGATATACATCCCGTGCCACTGTCCATGAGTGGCACTTGCATCAATAAGACCGATCATCTCGAGATTCTCGGTATATGTGCATCACTAAATCTCACCTATTGTGGAACGAGCACATATGCGAGGTCGCCAAAAATGCCGCAACATTTAAACTGGCTATTATCTATGAGACTTAAAACCATCCAAATCTTGAATACAATTCTCATCTCTGGGCTGGTGCTCAAGCTACATACTTAAGCCTCTTGGACGATGTACAAAAAAGAGAGCTAAGAATGATTGGTGACTCATTCACCTCGTTAGCCCACCGTGTCGCGTCGTAACGTTTCGTGTCTCTCTCTGTTCTATAGTTACATTTACGGTACGGTAAGTGCTCTAGTGAAATAGTCGGTTGCATACCTCCCCTTAAACAATTCACCCGTTACCGTAATACTCGCGCTTCTAGGAATGCCCATCAGTTTACCCACGAGCCCAACTTCGGACATACTCTCAAGTATAGAAAATCGTTCTTTAGCCATACTACGCGAACTTGGAACTCCCTTCCATACTCTGTTTTTATAAATCATTGCAATGTTCAGGAATTTAAGACCAATGTACACCGTTACCTCCTTTCCAACCACTTTCCTCCTTCCTAAAGCACTGAAAAAAGGAGATACTCTTATTGCCGCCAGATATAGAGGTGTCAGTCACCTAAACATCGCCTTAAAATCTTTTCCGCAGTTGCCGTTTGTCACCAAACTGTTAAGTCCATATCAGAATGACTTTAGACCAGGAAAGTCCACCATCGATCAATTATTCACACTACAGCCTATCCTAGAAAAAAACCATGAGCTTCAAATCGACACTTACCAACTTTTCATTGATAAGGCTGCGTATGACAGCATCTATATAGAAGAACTGTTTAAAGCCATGTCCCAGTTTTGTCATTAACCTCATTCGTCTGGAGCAGAATGACAGTGGAGAACTCACTCTACTCCAACAGGGTCAGTAACGACTTCACCGACACCTTCGATGTTAAAAAACGCTTAAGACGTCTTTAACATCAGAACACAGAACTCCCGTGTCAAACCAAAAGTCTGTACTCGCGTACGGTATAGATATTGATATTATTTATAGAGAACACAACGTGATGTCAATTGTGCGTTTGTGAATAAGCAGATAGAGGGTTAAGCGGTCAATGAAGGCAAAACAAAGTATATCCTGTCATCTATAAGAAAACCAGCATCGACGTCTTGGACAAAACCTCACGATGGAGACATCTAATATCGAGGAAGTTAAGGACTTGGATCCTCAAGGACAATGATATCAACGTCATCAGAAGGAGAATAACTCTTGCTAATCGCTGATACTTTGGGTTAAATAGTAAAGCCATCTCCCAAATACCTAAGGTGACGTTCTATAAAACCCTTATCATCCCCGTCCTGCAGAAGAATGGACCTTGTTAAAAACGGATGAGAGCGTCTTAGGCCGTTTCGAGAGAAAAGTTCTACGAAAGATCTATGGTCGTGTTTGCATTGATGGTTTATGGAGGAGAAGATTTAACCACGAACTTTACGGGTTGTATAGCGACACCTTGCTAGCTAATCCAAACACTGACATGGCTTGGTAACGTAGAGAGCATGGGCACCAATGTTCTGTCCCGTAAAGTTTTCGAATCCACCTTAGAAGGACGATGCAGTAGAGGAAGAGCAAGGTTCACGTGGCACGCGCAAGTTGAAGATGATCTTATCATGCGAAACTGGAGATAGCTAGCTTATGGACCGAGCTTGCTGGAAAGGTATGTTAGTTGAGGCCCCAGACCAACCCATACTATAAGGTCCATCTTGTCCTTAAGTTAGTAAGCAAGTCAGCAGTTTTTGTACATTTTACTGCATTTTGAGAATTCGAATGACAACAAAACTGACGAAATGTCATTTGGTAGTTTTGACCATAGCTCTAGAATGCATGGATTGTTCAGGATCTCGAAATATTCTTGGTGATTCAATCTTTTCCCCTTTTTGAATCATTTTTTGTCCTGAAAAGTGCTTTTTTTCAATGAAAGAGAAGACAAAATACATTGTCTAAGTAAGAAATTCACATGAATTTTGCAATTAAAATCTTAATTTATTCTGTTTTCAAACAATTAACTAAAATACAAACATATACATAAAAAAAAAAAACTATCCATAAACAATGTGGAAATCCAAATCAGTCAGGACTTCACAAAAAACGAATTGCTAACTATGTATTTGAATGAAGCATTTTTTAGCTTCGATCTCCATGATTCTCATCATTTTGTGTCTCCTACAGTTTTTGAAAAGGTTGTGGCCTGATTCAGGGCTGTTAGAAAAATCGAAAAAGGATCTAGATCTCGAAAGATATTATTTAAAATAAATAAAAAACGTTGAATAATACTTAAACGCAAACTTTAAAACACAATTAACAATCGAGTAAAGTATTAATAATAATTATTTTTTACGAAAATTTATTGATTAAATTTTTAAATATGAAACCTCAATATTTCCACCATTCCCAAGGAGTGCTCAATCACTTGTACTTGCCCACAACCTTAAATAGTATGTCGTTTAGCTATTCTTAAATGACCTAAGAAAAATGATAGAGGAACAAAGTGACTGTGTAATATTACTTAAAAAAAAATAAGCCTTACGTCTCTGCTTATACCATTTCCTTTTGTTTTCCGATATACATTCAACCCATGGTTTCGTTTGGCCATCTTCATGATGTTTATTTACTTCCTTTGAAATGTAATCCAACATTTCACCAACAATTTTGTAAGTTGGATCAACGATGAAATCTAAGAAATTAAGCTGCGTTTCTGGAATCAGGGTGGTAGCTCTATCACAAAGTGGACTAATTGGCATTTGTAGTTGTTTCTCAAAATCGCCTTGTTTGAAATATTCTTCCATTTTCAATGCTGTCCACTGACGATGGAGAAACCACTTTTTCGCTGGATTTGATATACCA
Source organism: Sphaerophoria taeniata (assembly GCA_943590905.1). Taxonomy (NCBI): domain Eukaryota; kingdom Metazoa; phylum Arthropoda; class Insecta; order Diptera; family Syrphidae; genus Sphaerophoria; species Sphaerophoria taeniata. The sequence continues at coordinate 44,399,384 of OX016540.1, read as the reverse complement.
CAAGCATGCAAAATAAATGACAATGCTTTAGATCTATCCAATTTGTGATCTGGTGTGCGTATAAATTTTTTTATTTCCTTCTGGATTTCAAAATGATATGCCATATCAGTTGAGAGGATTAAGTCAATAACTAAACCTCGAAACAAACGATACTGATGAAATGAAAGACCTCTCAAAATATTATATTCCTGAAGAACGGCAAAAGTCGCACTCAAATGATGGTTTTCCTGCACGGATCGATCATTGTAAATTAAAGCTCTTTCAGATCTTGTCTTCACATTAAAATTGTTCGTTGTGCCTGAATGCTCGAAATCATGTACAATGGCTGCAAATAAGGCTGCAAATGTTTGTATGTCTGTAAACCAAGTATAGATGTGATTGTAACGTAGAATCGTATTTAGGGTTTGAGTAACATCTGCTGCATGTCTACTGGTGTGGTATGTGTTGTTGAAACGATTGTATCCATGCTCAATCTTGCTTATAAATTTCTCAAATACTTTTGGTTCGATTGAAAATTTTTGAATAAATCCATAGCGGGTGAAGAGAAATCGAGCGAGGTATTTAAGTGGTTTATTGCCGGTAGCTTTTGTAAAGTTGAAAATATCAAAGGACCAACTGTCAACCAGCTTCGAAAAAAAAGTAAATGCATAATGATTTAATTTATTTTTAGTCGAATTTGTTACCTTGAGATGTTCCAGTATTTCAGGAGGATAGTATTCTAGTAAATGAACATCATCATCTGGAGCGAATTCTTCTGTCATTGTTGTAAAGTAATGTAAAACAAACTATGTATGTTCATACACATTGTGTAAAACTAATTTTTGAGTTTTGAATAAATTTGAGTGAAAGCACAGTGATTTTTATTCGTTACAAGAATGATAGTTCAAAGTAATGTACCTTCAAATCTCTTTGAACAATATTATTATCGAGCGCATTACAAGCGCAACCGCAAAGCCAACAATTATTATTTGATTTTCCATATTGTATTGTGATTTTCTCGCAACCATTTTTATGGCATTTTTGAGAGGACCTTCCTCCCTTCATAAATAGTTTTACTGGTCCATGTCGCAATATTTTTCTTACTACTTTAAGGAATATGCTTCTTAGTTCATATGTGGTAATTCAAGGATATGGTAATTCTCATCTGCAGAATATGAAAATATGAAATCTCAGCGTTGTTTGCCCCGATCTTGAAGAAAGGAGATGCTCTTATCTGCGCCAGCTATAGAGGTATCAGTCTCATAAACATCGCCTTAAGATCTTTTTCGCAGTTGCCGTTTGTCAACACACTGTTAGGTCCATATCAGAGTGGCTTTAGACCAGGAAAGTCCACCATCGATAATTATTCACACTACAGCAGATCCTAGAAAAAAACCATGAGCTTCAAATTAACACATACCAACTTTTCATTGACAGCATCTATAGAGAAGAACTGTATAAGGCCATGCCCAGTTTTGTCATCCCTACCAACCTCATTCGTCTGAGCAGGATGAATCTACCCCTACAGGGTCAGTAAGGACCTTACCGACACTTTCGATGTCAAAAAAGGCTTAAGACTTCTTTAACATTAGAACGCAGAGCTCCCGCGTAAAACCAAAAGTCTGTTCTCGCGTACGATATATCTAGATATTGATATTATTTATTTTATTTCTTTAAAGCGGCGCTGCAAAGAAGGACAAGAGCTGCTCGTGAGCTCTACGAGCAAAAGAGGAGAGAAGAACGCTGGCTTCTCAGGAGAAAAAAGAGAGAGCATGAGAAGCGTCAGATCGAAGATGTTGAGAGAGCTAACAGCAGGAATGAAGTTCGGAGGTTTAATCGGAAGGTAAAACAGCTGGCTCAAGGTCATCGAGCAAGAACCGAAGCCTGCAGAGATCAACAAGGGAACATCATAGTAGAACCGCAGTCAGTGCTGGGGATTTGGAAAGACCACTTCTGTAGACTGTATAACGGCGACGACGAACAAAACCTCGCCGTCAGACAGGAGCCTTTTATCATACACGATGACAGCCAACAATTCCGTGAACCCGACCTAGAAGAAGTGAAAACAGCAATATCACGGCTGAAATCCAACAAAGCCGCAGGAGCAGATGGACTAGCTGCCGAGCTGTTCAAAGCCGCAGGCGACGAGCTAGATAGGAGCATGCACCAAATCATCTGTAAGATATGGTCGGAGGAATGCATGCCCGATGAATGGAACCTCAGCATTGTTTGCCCGATCCTGAAAAAAGGAGATCCCCTAAACTGCACCAACTACAGAGGAATAAGTCTGCTTAACATCGCCTACAAGATCCTCTCTGCCATAATATGTGAACGTCTGAAGCCTTTCGTCAACAATCTGATTGGTCCTTATCAATGTGGCTTCAGGCCAGGAAAGTCTACCATCGACCAAATTTTCACGTTGCGGCAGATCCTGGAAAAAACCTATGAACTCCAAATCGATACCCACCACCTCTTCATTGATTTTAAGGCCGCGTATGACAGCATCTACAGAGACGAACTGTATAAAGCTATGTCTAGCTTTGGCATCCCTGCCAAGCTCGTTCGCTTGTGCAAAATGACGATGGAGAACTCACGCTGCTCTATCAAGGTTGGCAATGAGCTTACGGAATCATTCGACGTCAAAAAAGGGTTCAGACAAGGCGATGCACTGTCGTGCGATTTCTTTAACATCGTTCTTGAGAAGATAGTCCAAAACTCCACCGTCAACACCAGAGGCACTATCTTCTATAAATCTGAACTTCTCGCGTACGCCGACGATATTGATATAATGGGAAGAACACAGCGTGATATCAATGGCGCCTTTGTGACGATTGAGACAGAAGCGGCAAAAATGGGTTTAGCGGTAAATGAGGGAAAAACGAAGTACATGCTGTCTTCGAGTAAGGACACCCAACATCGACGGCTCGGACAGAACGTCACAATAGATGCATACAACTTCGAGGTAGTTAAGGAGTTTGTCTACCTAGGCTCCGCTATCAACACGGACAATAACACCAGCGCTGAGATAAGACGAAGAATTACTCTTGCTAATCGCTGTTTCTTTGGGCTAAGAAAGCAACTGAGTGGAAAAGCCCTCTCTCGAGCAACTAAGGTTAAACTGTACAACACCCTCATCATCCCTGTCCTGCTGTATGGTGCAGAAGCATGGACCCTAACAAAATCGGATGAATGTGCCTTAGGCTGTTTCGAGAGGAAAATTCTTCGGGTCATCTTTGGCCCCGTGTGCATTGATGGGGAATGGAGAAGGAGCTACAACAGCGAACTTTACGGGTTGTACAACGACGTGAACTTAGCCAGAAGGGTCAAGGTCCAGAGACTCAGATGGCTCGGTCATTTAGAGCGCATGGACACCAATGCTCCGGCCCGGAAAGTCTTCGACACTATTCCCGAGGGACGCAGAAGGAGAGGAAGACCGCGACTCAGGTGGCGCACACAAGTGGAAGAGGACCTCAATCAACTTGGAGTGCAAAACTGGAGACAGCTAGCTAGGGACCGAGCTGGCTGGCGGAGACTGTTGATTGAGGCCCAAGTCCACAACGGACTGTAGCGCCACCTTAAGTAAGTAAGATATTATTTAGAGAACACAACGTGATGTCAATTGTGCGTTTGTGAGTAAGCAGATAAAGGGTTAAGCGGTCAATGAAGGCAAAACAAAGTATATCCTGCCAGCAACAAAGGACAACCAGCATCGACGTCTTGGACAAAACCTCACGATCGATGGAGACATCTTACTTCGAGTGAGTTTAGGACTTGGTTCCTCAAGGACAATGGCATTAACGTCATCAGAAAGAGAATAACTCTTGCTAATCGGTGTTTCTTTGAGTCAAAATAGCAATTTATTAGTAAAGCCGTCTTCGAAACACCTAAGGTGACGTTTTATAAGACCCTTATCATCCCCGTCCTGCAGGAGCATGGACCTTATTAAAAACGGATGAGAGCGTCTTCCGTTTCGAAAGAAAATTTTACAGAAGATCTATGGTCCTATTTGCATTGATGGTGAATGGAGGAGAAGATTTAATCTAAACTGTACGGGTTGTACTCACATGGCTTGGTCACGCGATGGAGATAATGGGCACCAATGTTCCGTCATGTAAAGTTTTCGAATCCACCCCAGAAGGACGACGCAGTAGAGGAAGAGGCGCGCGCAAGTTGATGATCTCATGATGCAAAACTATAGACAGCTATAGCTTATGGACCGAGCTGGCTGGAGAGGTATGTTAGTTGAGGCCCTAGACCACTCCAGACTATAAAGCCCATCTTGTCCTTAAGCATATTATTGCAAGTGCATTGGTTTTCAAATGGAATACAGGAAAATTTCAGAATGGATTTGTCAATGGAAAATAGAAACTGCACTGATTCTCAAATAGAAAAAGGGAAATTTTTGATTGGGAACTCGGAAACTTCTGCGAGAGCACGAAGAACTTCCAGACCTTAAATCAAGTTTTTTCATGGATTTAAAGATGCACTGTTTTATTTGTATGTCCGGTTTGGACTCTTAATCCGCCCAATCCTCAATGCATTTTTATAAAATTTTCATTGTAGATACATATAGCCTCAGTAAAAAATAAAGTTTTGGGACAATCTTACGTTAAAGTCAGCAAATACCCCAATCAAAAGCTGTATGGAATTCTGAGTACAATTATTCAGAAATTACTTTTCGCACGAAATAGATTTTTGTGAAATAGTCAAAACACAGCGGAAGAACGAGAATTTGTTGAATTTTTCGACGAAATTTGCATTTCACTGCATGCTTTCATGAAAGAAAAAAGTTAGTTGTAAAGCTTGGACAAATTTAGATAATATGTAGTTCTCTATTTAAATTGCATTCAAGCAAATCACATTGCATTTTAACAATATCTGTGTTAATCATAGATATTATTCTGGAGTTGACATAAATCATCTCACTACTAAATAGCCCTGGCAGCTAATTTCTAGTTTAAGTTATTGAATATGTAATTTATTTACTATTTAATAAAATGAATAATAATAATAATAATATTTATAAGTTAGGTTTTTTCGGAACTTACCGCGTTAATATAAGAAATACTTTCAAATTTCTTTTCCCGACACGTTTCGAAGAAATTGCAGTCTTCTCACGTCTCATCCCGTGACCACGAAGACTGCAATTTCTTCGAAACGTGTCGGGAAAAGAAATTTGAAAGTATTTCTTATATTAACGCGGTAAGTTCCGAAAAAACTAAATCTTATAAATTTGAATATCGTCCGCGAAAATATAAACCTAAAATCTCATAATAATAATAATATTCTGGAGTTGCTCTGAAGGGTGGCGAGACGAAGTTCGCGGGGTCGGCTAGTTAAAAATTGAATTATAACAAATTATTATACGATACTGACTTAAGACGTGTTTTTATAATATTTAAGTTTCTCAATTTTTTTATTTCATTATTAAGAAGATTGAATAGTTGCAAAAGAAATAAATAGAGTGGCGCGACAGCTCTTGAAGAGCCAAGGCCTAAGTGGTTTACTCTCATCAACAATTCTCTGAGTGCGTGTGAACAATTGAGGGGACCTACAATTTAACGCCGATTCCGAACGGCAAAGTTGAGAAGCACTTTTTCATGACAGATTGATATTCTTGGAAGTTTTGTCAATTCTTCGCAGGAGGCAGTACCTGTGAAAGATGAAATAAAAACTTGTATGGGCCCGAACAGGACTCGAACCCACGACGTTCTGCTTAGCAGTCAACGCACCTAACCACTTAGCTACAGGCAACTGAATAGTTTCAGGCCTTTGTAAGAAACGTTGTTTTGGGTAGAACTTCTTCTATAGAGAGGTAAACGAGAATCACCAATGTTCCGTAGGGCGTATTCTGTAAATAGACTGGATAAAGATTTAATTTTATCTTAAAAATCATAATTAGAACGTTAAATGTTAGTCTTTGATACCCCAGCTTCAGCAGCATTCTTTTTCTACAAAAATCGCCAGCTTATCTGAGGCCACCTGTGCGATAACATGAGACAATACAAATCTAAGTCTCCTCCTCTGAGCCACGTAGGTTTCTGTTATGTGTGCTTTCTTTCTATGTGTCTATCTGTCTCTCTCTGTTGTATTAATGTATTGTTCTGTCCCAGCCGATGGTCTCAGTCACCAGTGCTGCTATGTTTCTGTAGTTCGTTACATTTATGTGCGAAGTATTGTGAAATGTAATGTAATGTAATGTTAGTCTTTGAGTTACATTTAACCACTTGAGGGATTGTAACATATCTACTATTGCAGTTAAACGACCGCACTTAAAAATAACACTCATTGCTCTATTCTGAAGTATTTGTAATTTATTCTGGTTTTGCATGGATCACATATACAGGGTGATTCACGAGCGTTGTGCCAAAATGCTAGAACGTGTAGGTTGAGTTGAGACAAGAAAATCAATCGTATGGGAGGGGGGGGGGGTCTATTCCCCCCGTTTAGCCGTGAATCACCCTGTATATAATCGAAGAGCAAAAATTGAAATGAGAAAATGTAGTAGTAGTGTTATGTACTGTTAAGGCACTGGCAAGGTGCATGGCTTCACAACTAGCTGGTCTAGGTTCAAATCCCAAAGTGAACTCATAAAGTTTTTCGATTAATATGAAAAATAACTAGGCAGCACCACTAACAAAGGAGTCTGATGATCGGCTTGGCACCCGTGAAATAGCTATAACTCCAGCCAAACAAAGGAATTGACGGAAAAAGCCATTGGTGGAAGTTGCTATCGTTGTTCAAACAACATAAAAAGGCACAATTTTTTGTTATACATATATTTCCTTATTCTTGAAAGGAATCCTTTCTTTTGTGAGATTTTAGAACACATTTTAGTAATATGAAAGTCAAATTTTAATTTACTGTCAATGTACACACCTAAATATTTGATTTCATTTACGCACTCAATGCCTTCATCGTTTATTTGAATGTTCACACCTGCATTACCATTTATACACATGCATTTTGTCTTTCTTGTTTTGAATATTTGTTCGAATTTTTTGTTTGCTTTTGTTTTGGAGACATACTTTTTATACAAATTATTTGAACATTGTATAGGTTTACAGCTTAAACAACAATTGGTTAAAGTAGGCCGCCAAGGTCATTTAGTCGTTATAAATATAGCTCTAGAATACATAAACTTTTTGTTCCTCTTTTTGAATAATTTTTTGTTCTGAAAAGGGCTTTTTTCAATAGAAGAGAAAACACCTGTGGCGGCTTATAAGTTCATTTGTATTAATATTAATTTAATCCTAATTTCACAAAACATTAATTTTCTACTTTAACACTTTCACTTTGCTATTTTCAAAATTAATATTCCAGTAATTCAATTTCAATTAATCAAATTTTCATTTTTCTAAAATTATATTCATTCCGAATTTGTTCTTCGTGAAATCATTACCTTTTAATAAAAGTTCAATTGATTTGTTGTAAACTTTATTGTTGGATTGTTTAGCTTTCTTCCTGCGGTAAGGAATTTTATATTTAACTAAAGAATCCACATTGGTGACCCCTGAAAGAACACAACATTAACCAATTTATTCATCGTTTTTCCTGAGAAAATGCCCGCAAATCAAGATATGAATGAACAAGACGAAAGCAACGATAATTCATCGAGACAAAACCGAAACGAAGTTCACCATGTAGCAATAAAGCCAGTCCTATTTGTGAAGGAAGAGCCTGACTTATACTTTCTTCAAATGGAAGCCCAGTTTCGAAATTCTGGAATCACACGTGATCAAACAATGTTTGACTACGTAATTTCAACGCTGGAGCCCAAGTATCTGCAAGTTATTTCGCAAATCATCCGCAATCCTCCTCCGACAGAAAAATACAAGACAGTGAAAGACGGATTGATAAGAGAGTTCATGCTTTCTGACCATCGTAAACTTTCTAGATTAGTCAAGGAGATCGAGTTAGGTGACGATAAACCTTCACAACTACTGCGAAAAATGCGTGATTTAGCAGGTAACTCCATAACCGACGATATGATGAAGACATTATGGTTAGAGAGATTGCCTGAAAGCATCCGAGCCGTAGTTTCTGTATCCGAATTCGAACTCGATAAGCGTGCACTTATTGCTGATACGATGCTTGAAGTTATGGGTAAAAGTCAAATTAACACAGTAAATAAGTACTCCCCATCTCCATCAACATCATCACAATCCGAAATATTTGATTTGAAGACCGAGATCGCTTCTCTTTCAAAAGAAATACAAGAGCTTAAATCAAATTTTTCGCCAAAGTATCGCAATTCAAGAAGCCGATCAAAATCAAATTCAAGACCGAAAAAAGTATACCGTCTATGCAAATTCCATCATCGGTTTGGCTCTTTAGCCAGGAAATGTGTCGAGCCTTGTGAATTCAACAAAAAAGACGATTTAACTTCGGGAAACTGAATTCCACTTCGACAAAGACGGTACACGAAGTGGATTCCTCAATATCTCACCGTCTTTTCATATACGACAGAACGAACCATTTAAAATTCCTCATTGACACTGGCGCTGATGTATCTGTTTTGCCATTTTCTTCTAACCGCTACCCAAAGAATCCAGATTCGTACAAACTCATCGCTGCAAACGGAACCGCTATCAAGACATTTGGTTCCAGTATTGTCACTGTGAATTTAGGACTTCGAAGAAAGTTTGACTGGGAATTTATCATCGCAGACGTTGACAAAGCAATCATAGGTGCAGATTTCTTGTCTCGTACTATTGAAAAAAATACAAAGAAATGGTTAAAAATAACCAACCGATAAACAATGTGGAAATCCAGATCAGTCAGGTATTCGCAAAAAAGGAATTGCTAACTATTTGAATGAAGCATTATTTTGCTTCGTTCTCCATGATTCTCATCGTTTTGTGTCTCCTACAGTTTTTGAAAAAGGATGTGGCTTAATTCAGGGCTGTTAGAGATATAATGGTTCTAGATCTCGATCTCCTTCATAACTTCTAGTGATGAAAAGGAGAAAATAGTAATGAAAAAAGGTAGATTTTTTTGCGGTAAAGGGAAATTACTGTGGGAAAGTAGTTTTCGGTCTTCTGGTTTTCGAGATTTTTTTCGGCCTTTCATCCCAACCTCAAAATTTTGACAAATTTCATAAAGTAGTAATTGAAGTATTTTTTTTTTAAATCTATGGAATAAATAAAATTTAATAGAAAGTAAAATTTTGATTGCAAAAACGGCAAATAAAGAATTCTTACTTAGGTACTTCAATCTTATTTTGTTCAATTACCTATTCTATATGTTATCATCAAAATAATAATTAGCGAGGTATGAAATGAACTAAATATAAACCTCTTCCATCACCACTTTCACTTCTAATTCTACTACGAAAATATTTTTGTTTACTTACACCTCAAAACGCAAATACCGAAAAATAACAAAGTCTCCCCGTCCTCCAATCATCAGTCGGTGAATGTTTCAAGTATTAAAGCGTATCTGTCTAATCAAATGAAAATAAAAAAGAAAGCAAAATAACTTCATAAACGGGTGAGACATTAAAATATTTCACAGAATACATATGTTTGTAAGTATGTAAGATATGTTTTTGACGGCAACAATATTCAAGGATAACATTTTGAACTCTAAATCAAAGACGTCAAGTACTAGTACCTGCCTTGAAAATTCTTAGAAAATTAAAAGAATGATGCTCTAGGTTTCACAAGAACAACGAAAGATTCTCGCTATTTAGGATATTCAAAGAAATTGTTGTTTGTAAATTTTAAGATTTCTTTTTGCAATTTCACTGAAATTTAACCAAAACATGACTGCAAAATTTTATCAACACTGGTAAGTAACTTCCGATAACCAGGAGGCCTCAATAATGTAGTAATAAGTTAATTATATTATTGTTACACATTTCCGTTATCTGATAATAAAACAATTTCACAAACTTGTTTTGATAAAAATTGCGTTTAATCAAAAAAGATAGCAACAAATTTATTGATAATGCACTTGCGAAGATTTGTGAAAATCAAAAAAAAAAAAAACGAAAACAATCTCACCTGCATCAATTTCATCATTTTTGACAGCGGACTTGTTTGTATTATTATTTTATTTTTTTGTGATGATCGATCACTGATTGGAGTTCAATAACCTCACTGATGGCCGAAAATCAAGTCGTTTCAACAAGCGCAAAATCGATTTCCATCTTTTAATTATATCGATATCGATAATGCACACTATACACATCACTATAGATTCCACTACCCACATACCCACCTTGTCATTATGTTGATTATTTTCGTAGATACGAATTTCGCAGTGCAAGAACCTTACTCAATGTCAATGTCATTAAGAACTGTTTGTGCGCTCTCTGTTTCTCATATTAATTGGCTCTCTTTTCTCTCTGTCTGATTTTGACGTGAAACGGTAAACAAAAACAAAATCAATTTTAACGGAAAATAGGAATGTAAGTGTAGGCTTGTTTTTGCACCTATACCCGCTCAGCAGAAACAGACTGCAAGAATTTCGAAATGAGAGAATTATTGAGATTGAAATCTGTTTATTATTTTAATCAATATAGGAACAGATTCAGGTACAGATACAGAGAACTTGTTTAAACAATTAACTCTACATCATGGCTGTTACAGGTTAATGGCTTATCAGATATGGTTTGGTTAGTCAATATTTTTGTGGTAATCAAAATAAAGGGATTTGCATAACTTGAACAATCCTGAACGTTTCTGTTATTTTATTCGCAATCTTTAGGATATGGTATTCGCAGTGCTCCTTTTTTTTAAAGGACCGCAAAACAAAAATCTCTTCTTTTTCTAATGGATTTTATTTTTTTCTGTCCCGTTTGTACCGTTTGTACTGCTTCGAATGACCATTTCGCCTGTTAATTTTCAATGTCCAGTCATGGCAACATCGCTGAGTTTTGTCACTTCAAACTTCTCTGGGTATAAAATACACTCTTTTGTTCCAGACGGAAGTAACACTAATTTCTTTATTTGGAGCTTATAAAGTTTAATCTGAAATCTATGGTCACCTTTTAAAGCCTAGATATAATTTCTGAAAACGGAGTTTGAAAATCGGACAATAGAATTAGGAAACCGGATACCAGAAATCAGCAACCAGAGTCTACAAAGAAAAAAACTGGAAGTAAGAACCAGAAACATAACCGCCAGCTTGTAACCGGAAGTTATAGAATGGAAAGCCGAAATTTCAAATATGAAGTTTGCAACCTTAAATCTGGAACATGAAAGGATATTTTCAACAAAAATTCAGTTGGGTTTACACGCCTAAGAATAAACCTTTCGAAAAATAGAAATATCCATAGTGGCGTAGTCTAAACTCCTCATAATATAAAGCCCTGCACACAGGTCATGCTTAGCTTATGATTAAAGTGACCAGATCCATTGACTTAAAATGTGGGACAAATCAACAATTTTTATCCGAAATGGACTGTATACACAATTTTTGTTTGCAAATGCGGGACATTTTATTTTCATTAAAATAGTTCACAAAATATTGAGGAAAAACAAAAATCTATAGCAAAACTTAACAAAAAACAAAATTAATAAAACCAATTCATAAAAAAAAACAACTCTAAGAAAAACAACTTAAAATCAGGCAATCATTTAAGATCATTCGATTATTGAAATCATTCGAATGATTTCTCAAACCCTGCTACAACTGCTACTCTTCAAAGGTCAAATCTCAAATGAAAAAACAAAAAAAAAAACGAATGACGATTATTAGTATTCGAATTACTATTATTACCATTCGAATGCAAATAATCGATTATTAGCATTCGAATGAAAAATCATTCGAATGAAAATAGTACTCGAATGAAAAGAATCGATTATTAGTATTCGAATACAAGAAAATCGAATGATGATTATTTAAAATTTTAATTCGAACGACGATTTTATTTCTAGTTGAATTTGCAAATCTTTGGAATGGATTTTTGTTTATGAATTTTGGTTACATTTTTTAAAGGCAAACAAAAATTTTTATTTTGAGTTATTCTTTTTTTCATATTTTATTTTTTAAAGTAGCTTTGGTCTGAAAACTTTCAATATGTATGTTGGAAGCTGCACAAGAACTCCTTACCAGAGCTCTATGAACATCATTTGGGAGAATATTGCCATACCTGCTACGTCGGTACCGTCTGAGAGAGGGTATTTTCTAAGGCAGGTCTATTGACGAATGACCATCGTCGCCGCCTTTCTGAGAAAAATTTGGACAGTATAATTTTATTAAATAGTTATTTCTCTCATGGCGAACTCTTTTATTTTAATGTAATAATTTTAAGATTTTGTACACTTTGATTTTTTTTTAACTTTTTTTGTATTTATTTTTATTTATATAGGTATTTTTGTTTTAATTTGAACTAACAAATATTAATTAATATTGGCATTCATTGTTATAAATGCAAAATAGCTCATTGTGCACTGTAAACTTTAAATTTTTCACCATTTTCATTCGATTTCGTAATTCGAATGATCATTCGATTATTCAAATCACTCGAATACTATTTTCTGGATTATTGAAATCATTCGATTATGCCAATCACTAATAGTAGCTCCGAAAAGCCGAATTCTGTGTTTGTTCCAGTATACCGCAGAATTGGCGTTTTCAGGTTTTATATACTTTGTCCTTGATAAATCTGTTTGTGCCAATGTGATTCATGATGATAACTATGGGTCTGTTCAGTGGTCATACATTTGATTTTTAAAGAGCTTGTAGCATTCAGTGAAACCAAAAAAAAAAAAAAGAGAGAAAAGTGAGTGTTCATTTTTAGAAAACCTTTTTGGACATCTTTTGTTTTGTGGGTTATGCGTTTGACTTTTTTGGTTTTGTGGGACAATTGTGGGACAAATTTCAGTGTGGGACAGACGACGTAAATGTGGGACTGTCCCACGTAATGTGGGACGAATGGTCACTTTACTTATGATGTGAGTCCATAACTTCCTGTCTGTCATTCAAAACCTACTTTCTTCAAGCTATATCGCAATCTTTAAGATAATAAAGTCTCAAGTTTAAGTTACCTTACAAAAGTGTCTTCTGAAATATTCAAGCTCAATGAAGCGTTATCCATAGACTCTCCTTTTTGATATATTAATGACCACATAACGGTGACCAACAGGTCTCCATAACTCAAACAAAATTTTTCCTCATGCAAAAAATATAAAACCCAAACCCTCATCATTCTCATTTTCATTCGCAACCAACCCTCGAATTTGAATTGGAGTAGATAAACCCGTAGATACCTTCCCACTATAAACTCGCCTGCGCTCCATAAATTCCTTAATTTACTGCGCCAGAAAATAAAAGTGCATCCCATGAATATTTGTCTGTCTGCCCTTCTGCAACATTTTTATTTCATTTTTTTTTCGCATTTATTCAATCTACCTGAACGCGCGTTCAAAATTCATGTTGCTGTCTAAAAAATAAACGAAAATAAAATTCACATTCTGTCATACCATTGTTAACGTCCAGTTGGCAAAACGAGGAAGCCGACAGCCGACTATAGGTGCACACATCGTCGTCGATGGACATCCAAAAAGGGACATAACCATCATGCCCAGAGTCGAAGCCACCCTTCATGAATAAAAGAGGAAACATAATTTCCGTTTACAAATTCATGTTTACAAAATAAAAATGTCCAAAATGTCATTTTTAATTATTTTGTTGAGAAAATTGGGGCGTCGCGTCATCCAAGCGTGCAGCTGGATGATGGCTCGCTGGCTGACCAGCAAGGGTACCACATCGCATGGGGCGACGCGACATCAAACCAACACCACTTACAGTCGTTTCATTGAAATGGAAGCAGAGTGACCAAAAAAACCACACGCACTAACATGATGAGTGCTGCGGGATTCGTTATGCGAAGTTTGTTGCGTAGGTCCCGGACAAATCGGTTTGGTTCGTCTGTCATAGGATTACGAACGATTTTGGAGCCAACTGACCGAACAACAACAAGTTGATGGCTTTCATTCCCCTAAGCTGCAGATTTGGAGATGGCCATTGGGGACTCAACAGCAGCAGTGTTAAATTACTCTCCCTTCTCTTATCTCACTCTTCTGAGAGCTCCAAAATGAATTCGAACGAAATTTCAAAAACCAGTTGCAGAGAGAGGACTGAGGATGATGACTAACAGATTCTTGTACTCATAATTTGTTGTTAAAATGGTCCAACCGACCTACGACGACGATGGTGACTACATGGACGTCCATCCGTTCGGTGATGAGTGGATTGTTGAGGGTGGAGGTGGCATTCACTGAATCGAAATCGGAGTCGTTCACAAAGCCCAAAGGACATAAGATACGAAACTGTGTGTTGCGGTTGTTGAATATTCGTCGAAACTGTCAGAATGAATTAAAATCAGTTGTGGCGTATTTAAGACTCTTTTTACAGTTAATTTTTTGAAAAGGGGTTTAGCTTTTTTTTGTGTGCGGTGATATTGGGCTGTATCGTTTTTCACGTTCTTCTCGGAAGATGGCATCACGCAGAGGCGCAGACGCAGGAAGACCAAATCAGTCATTCAACCCGAGCGAGACCGGGAAGTTAGAATTTAATAGATGGCTGTTGCCTATTGTAAAACGTCCGACTGGCCGGCCATGGGAATGGACACTCACGATTTCTCGCATCATGTGGGGCATCGTTTCATGCGGGAGAGCCCATAAATTGTGGAAAAATGACTTGGACCGTTTTGTTTTTGTTGATACCTTTTCAAGCCATGGCCAAACTAGTTCAATTAGGGTTGATCCAGAACGTTTCAGCGTGGCACATAGTAAATAGTTGATAGCATAGAATTGGCTCTGGCATGTCAATTATACGATTGCCATAGTTCGAAACACCCGAAGGCTCCAACTTAATGCATCTTTCGACGGTACATATCTGACTTGCACTTAGACCATTTTATACAGAGAATTGAAGAACGACAACAACCGCGACGATGGGACTTGGACTTGCTGCTAGATCGTGAGGAAGACATTGATCATCGTGCGAATGAGAATGCAAGGAAGACGGTTCCGTAAAAAAAAGTGATCATCAAAGCAAAGCCAGAGACAGGCGCATATACTCAATATTTGGTTTGATGTTCAACAACATCATCGAGCGGAAAAGGCAACAGGAATACACTGACCAAGACCAAACGATCTGCACAAACGTACATATAATAGATATTGATGAATGGAGGAGTTTTGTAATTTATTGCAGCAATTAGTGTTTCCTTTTCGTGCGACTACGCGCATTCGATTTGTGCCATTATGGAGGCAATTACGTTTTATTTGTACCTTTGTGATTTTGATAAGGAGTTTACTAGCTCCTATAAGTAAGCATTAAAATTGAAAGGTATGCATTAAGGTGGAAACATGAATAATTTCTTACTTGATTTTGACAAGTTTTCCCACAAATCTCTATCCAAATTTTGAATTCCAATTTATCTGTTGTCTTGACGTCATTCTTAATCCTCATAATGTTGGTTTTTGCTAATCACTTGATCTGTTGTTAATTTTCCATTTGGAGCGAGCTTGGTCCCACTCCATTTAAAGCAAAGCAACACTCTTGGCTTAGATACCAGTTTAGCCATGTTATTAAAAAATTCTAACAACTAATTACATGCAACACTAAACCTACGTGATTTTGCATTAAATTTCAATAATTCGCAGAGTGTAGGAAATACTTAGTTAACTCTTTTGCTGAAATTCATACCACTCGTCAATCGCAACATTAATTTCTTAGAACATGCTAATGGGTTCAGCAAATTAATTTTACTCTATTTTAAGAGACGTTTGTATTGTTTGCACTCAATTCAGTTGATACACTGCACGAAGAAAACAACAATCGAAATTTTGAAACAAAAACGATTGCACGAACTTAAATTAAGAATAATTTAAAAATAATAAATTATAATTGTTATTAATAACATTTTAAGGTTATATCCCTTTGAGAATTATTTTTCGTTCTAAATTATTTTTAGGTAATTTTTTGAAAATATTTAAAACGTATTTTTGGATTTTTTCGAGAACTTCTAAGAACAGTTAATTTTTTAAGGACGTTAGATAAAATGCAAATATTTTGGTCTTTTATTCTAAAAAGCTCTTTCTAACTAACTTCAATCAGGTTTTGACAAATTAACTGCGTAAGACAATTGTCTATGTAGATCTCTACTAATAATTATAAAATAAATAATTTTAACTAGATATATGTTTTATATATATGGTTTAGCCAATAAAATGTATGAACGCGATCGTTTAAAACAAATATTTTAAAAATGTTTTACAATAAATCAAAATGAAAAACTTATAGTCACAAATTTTCATTAATCTTAATTTTTTTCATCACTCTTATAGCTCGTAAATTTTGGAAATCTGTTTCTGTTATTTTATAAATCATCCGATTTCGATGATATTTTTTTTAACTTCGTTTTTACGGCAGAGTGATGAACAAATTTACGAGGATGAAATGAAAACGTTTAATTGTTGATATTGTTTTGCAAAGTAATCGAACGAAGTTGGTTTTTTGCCATTATCTACAAAAAAGAAAAGAAAAAAAGTGGACAAGTGCGAGATAAACTCGCTCGAGGAGGGTTCTGTACTTGATTATCCGACCCTACTTTCTTTCAGTTTTGAAGGATTCTTTATTTAAGGATTAAGATTTGAAACCAAACATTTTCTTGAATAGTCTTTCTGCCTATTTCCTTCAATGACTTCGAAACTGTGTATCTTAAAAACCTGGTAGCAGCATTTTCGGATCACTTCTATCTACTCTAGAAAATGTGAACCAAATTTAATTGCAATCAGCTTAGCAGATTCTAAGAAATCGCTTGTGAAAGACAAATAAAAAAAACGAACTGATCTTATAGGTTTTCGTTTTCACCTGTGTAAGAACCCTAAAAAGAAACAAAAATTTTGGCCATCGGCAAACAAAACGAAACACCACAGTAAGAAAGGAATTAGGAACTTTATTTTTTCTTCAGCAAATAAACAATTGATTTTATTGCAATATTCAACAATATAAAAAAAAACTAATTATAACTCGAATAGGTTGTCTCTTCTTATATACCAAACAAGAATTTAACTTATAATAAAAATTAAGTCTCATTGTAATACGAATGCAAAAAAAAAAAAAAAGAAAAGCAATCCCCGACAAGATTCGAACCAGGCACATCAAGAGCAACAGGCGAGTACTCTACTATCCAGCTAACACCACACATGTATTGTTTTTTGACAAATGTCTTATATTTTGGATGAGGGCATACAAATTTTCAAAAAATTAAAATGGTATTCAAACTGTACTAGTTGAGTACATTAGGGCCCGTGGTCGAATGGTTAGCGACGTCTGGCATTTGAGTGAAGTGATCCAGGTTCAAATCCGGTGGAACGGTACGAAAATTTTATTCACAACACTTAAAGTACAAAATCAATACAACAAAAGAAAATCCCACAAAAGAGTGTAAAGGACGGTGGGGAGGGGGGGGGGGGAACATATGGAACTATTTTTTGAATTTTTTTTGGAAATTCCAGGCCCACCCTTTTTGGTGATGAGGAGGGGGTAAAGTTTAGTTATTTGCATTTTCGGCCTTTTTTGTTGTGTTTTCTTGAATAATTTCAAAACTATTTGTCTTAAAAATACAAAAAAATATGTTTGTCATTGCAGGCAATTAATGAATGATTGTAATTAATTTGAAGTCAATAGGGTTACCACCTGTTCAAAATAAATGGTTTTAAAATTTAATGAAATTGGAAATTAGTATATTGAAAAATTTTGCATGTTACATAAATAACTGTGACTTCTTATCACTTTTCCGGTAATATTCATGTTATAGACCTATATCTCAATTTTTTTAAAGAATTTTAGGTCCAGTAGTTTCGAGATTAGGGGGGGGGGAATGGCCTGTTTTTGACAAAAAAAATATGATTGTATTTCTACTTAACACGTTGATATATTGGCCAACTTTTAACTCAATCGGTATAACGGTTTTGGAGGAAATAAATTGTAAAGTTGAGTCAAAAATTAAAAAGTTACTCCAAATATTGAGTCATATCTGTGTTATATGTAACAGTACAGACTTTTTATTTACTTTTTTGTAATTTACAGGTTGAGACCTATTCTCAGTATCTTGTTCATTATTTTAGGCCCAGTAGTTTCGGAGATCAGGGGGGGTCATTTTTGTATTTTTGTATCTTTTCTCTTTAATAACTTCGAATTTATTTTAAAAACATGAAAACAACATTTTTAGATTACTACTGAATACTAAATTATGTGTACCAAATTTCATTGCAATCGGCCTACCAGATTCGAAGAAATCGCTTGTGAAAGACGAATGACCAGAAAACGAAGTGATGTTATAAGGGTTTCGTTTACACTCTGTGTACGGAACCCTAAAAAACAGATAAAAAATTAATACAAAAATGTAGAATTTTCATATTTCTATTCAATTTCGGAATGACTAAGCTTCTCAATATTATCGTAGATTCTTCATTCGGAAAATAAGTTTGCCAGACTCTGAAAGTAATTTTAAAAAATCCCGTACGGCAGCACTGGAAAGCGAGCCGATATTCTTTTTTGCCACACAGAGAAACGATGTGAAAATAAAAAAATTCACGCGAATTTTTTTATTTTCAGACCCCAAATTTGTTCTATGTTTTTGCATATCTCCATGTTTCGAGGTCACTAGAATCCGAATCAACCCTTTTTATAATAATGTCTGTGTGTGCGTATCGTATATTTATCAATTCAATGAAATATTATTATTTGTTAATAATTAATTATAAACAATTGAAAATTAGTTTAAGCGGATTTATTTTCGTGGTTATCAGGAAAAACAGTGAATATGAGTGCAGGAATAGAATATTTATGGCTTTTAATCGGTAAAATCTCATTAGTATATAATTGATAACAAATCAAATGATTTGTTATGAACAGTTGAAAATATAAGCCGTGTGAGTTTAAATCTTTCTGTATATAAAAATGGATTCATGTTTGTGTTGAAAGTTCAAACGTTAACAAACAATACCTGCTCAAATTGAATCTAGTTTCTTTTCTAATTCTTTCTTATAAGCAATCATATTTTCACTTGTATAACTTTTCTTCAATTCTGCCTGCCGTATTAATAAGTAGTCATTTTGTTTCTAGTCTTAAAATTAATTTTCTGTAATAAAACTTTCATTAATAATTACGTATTTTTCATATTCGAATCAGCGTGGGAAAAGGGCAACTTCTGCAATAGGTTATGGGCCCAGGCATCGATTCAAAGATACATAATAATTCATAAAATTAATTTCTGCAATAGGATACAAGAAGAGAACGTGCATATACATATCAAAATGTCGGAATCTCGGTTTGCCATCAAGAAACTTGGCAGCGACAATTACTTTACATGGAAGTATAAGATGGAGATGCTTCTTGTTAAAGAAGGGCTATGGGGTTATGTGGACGGCGCTGAAACAAAACCAAATCCGGTGACTACAAATTGTAGTTCAAAGGACAATGAGGCAAGAGCAACCATTGCTCTCTCTGTAGAGGACAACCAGCTGCAGCATATAAGGAAGGCCACTTCATCGATGGAAGCGTGGAATAGTTTGAAAAACTATCACGAACGAAACACCTTGAGCAACAAGGTCCAGCTTATGAGGCAAATTTGCAGTTTACGGGTCGATGAAGGTGGAAACGTCGAGAAGCACATTGCAGAGATGGTGAATCTCTTTGAACGTCTAGCAGCAATTGGGGAAGAAAAGTTATCCGAGCAGTGGAGTGTGGCCATGCTGTTAAGTAGCTTGCCAAGAAGCTATGACACGCTTATAACAGCCCTGGAGACACGAGCTATTAACGAAAAGGAGCTTACTTTCAACGTAGTACAATCCAAACATCTAGAAGAGCACCGGCGACGAGAAAATCCAAATGGAGAACAGCGAGAGAGCGCAATGAAAGTTACAAAATACGTACCTCCAGCAAATGCCAGCAATACTGAATGTTATTTTTGTAACCTTAAAGGACATGTAAAGAAGAACTGTCGTAAGTATTAAGTATGGAAAAATAAAAAGAAACAACATGCAAACTACGTCAGCAAGTCCAATGATCATTTTAGTTTTTTAACTTCGTTCGGTAATGTTTGTGGATGGATTTTGGATTCCGGTGCCACATGCCACATAGCGAACGACAAGAGTTTTTTCGTTACTTTCGATCCATCAGTTGAAGAGAAAGTGTATGTTGAAGACGGAACTGAAATAATTTCTGAAGGAAAAGGAACATGTAAAATAAATTTAGTGAACTGTGAAAATTCTCAAGCTACTGCTACCGTCGAAAATGTTTTGTTTATTCCAAAAATGAAAGGCAATTTGCTTTCAGTGCCCTGTTTGGTTGAGAAAGGTTGTAAAGTAGAATTCAGAGACAAAGTCTGTAAGATCTGGAAAGATGGTCTTCAGATCGCAGTGGCGGATTTGATTTCACGTATGTATGTTTTGCGTCAGCCAAACGGAGTTTTTACTGCTCTAACCCACACTGAAAACTGCATTCATGACTGGCATCGAAAATTTGGGCACCGAGGCATAGAAGCAATTAAATCAATTAAAGCTATGGGACTAGGTACAGGTATGATAGTTAAGGATTGTAGTGTTAAAGAAACATGCGAAGTATGCATAAAAGGTAAATCCGCAAGGCTACCATTTTCAAAGAAATCAGAGAGTACCTCAAATGCTGTACTTGACTTGGTACATACGGATGTGTGTGGGCCAATGGAACTGACTAGTCCAAGTGGCTACAGATATATAGTTACTTTTATCGATGACTACAGTAGATACACCATTGTATTCTTAATTCGTCAAAAATCGGAGGTTTTCGATAAAATTAAAGAATATGTCGCACTAGCTAAAACTCAATTTAGACAAAAACCAAGAGTTATAAGATCTGATCGCGGTGGTGAATATACAGCTCATAAGGTGCAGCAGTATCTAAGAGATGAAGGCATTAAATCTGAATTTACTGCAGCTTACTCCCCGCAGCAAAATGGTGTGGCCGAAAGGCGAAACAGAACATTGGTCGAAATGTCGAGATGCATGCTAATTGATTCAAAACTAAGTAAAGTGTTCTGGGCTGAGGCAGTCATGACAGCAACATATACACAAAATAGACTACCCACAAGAGCGATTCTAGCAACAAAAACACCTTTTCAACTCTGGTACGGGTATAAACCAAACTTCACAAACTTCCGAACTTTCGGTGAGAGATGTTTTGTGCACATTCCCAAAGAGAAAATAAGAAAGTGGGAGGATAAATCTGAATGTTTAGTGTTTGTTGGATACGACCAAAATTCAAAAGCGTATCGGCTCCTTGACAGCAAGACAAAGAAAATAACAATAAGCAGAGATGTTCACTTCTTAAATAACGCTAGTCCAAAAGTCACACAGCCAAAATCAGAGAATGGGAGTCGATCATATCTTAAAGAAAACAACAATGATGATGATAATGTTGAGGTTGTTATCAAGAAAGGATTCAAGAAAGATCATGATTCCACCGATACAGACTCTATTTCTGAAAATGAGTTTTTTGATCCTGATGATACGTTGATATTCGAATCAGCGTGGGAAAAGGGCAACTTCTGCAATAGTTTGTGTGTTTGGATGTCCAGTATGGACTCCTAAACGGCCGAAGAACCAACAGATATTAATGAAATTTTCATGGTAAATGCAGTTGTGTTCAGGGATAGTTAGTGTGAAAAAAAAACAATATTCAGCAATTTCATAGGCTATATTTTTTTACTAACTGACCCACCAAACGCTAATTTGCCATATAAATGTTAATCTTCGGAAATACTAATCCGATTAGAAAATTGCTTTTACTAATAGAAACCTACAATATTCAGGAGTAATATAGGCTGTATTTTACTATGCAAAGTAGTTGTGCATGAGTCCAAGAGTTGGTACGACCAACTATTGACAGATGGCACCACTGTTATTTTAATGAACTTATGGAGTTTAACTTTAAAAACCAACGTGCGTGTATAACTACAACGGAATGCATCGGCTTTAAATTTAGCTCTGGGAAGTTAGTCGTGTGGACAACATAGGTCGCATTCATATTTTTTTTTACGCATCTAAAATTGACATGTGATTGAAATAAAACTTCGATTAAAAACAATTGACCCAATCATGCGCAGCTATAGAAGCTAGGATAGACAAATATAGATAGAGAGACGGACACATAGCCGTAGCTAGGATTTTGTTTCAGGGGGGGTTAAGACAAATGATAATTTTTTCAACATTCTTGAAGTACGGCAAAACAACGATTCTCTATAATTGAGAGTACGTCCGAAGTTGGACTCGAGGGTAAACTGATGGCCATTCCTAGAAGCGCGAGTATTACGGGCGAATTGTTTTAGGGGAGGAATGCAACTGGCTATTTCACTAGAGCAATTACCGTAGAAGTGACGGTAGAACAAGGAGAGA
This sequence comes from Sphaerophoria taeniata, assembly GCA_943590905.1. Classification (NCBI taxonomy): domain Eukaryota; kingdom Metazoa; phylum Arthropoda; class Insecta; order Diptera; family Syrphidae; genus Sphaerophoria; species Sphaerophoria taeniata. Next base: position 44,377,005 of record OX016540.1, on the reverse strand, counting down.
CACGCACCGTTACGACGCACGGTGGTCTTACAAGGTGAATGAGTTGGTTATGTGTCTGTCACCAATCATTCTCAGGGCTCTTTTTTGTATACCGTCCAAGAGGCTTAAGTATGTAACTGGAGCACCAGCCCAAAGATGAGAATTGAACTCAAGCTTTGGACGGATATAAGTCTTAAGATAAGGAGCAGATCAGACGGGGAGAAAAATTTCTTGCACTGTCTTCGAAACCCGAACATTTTGCGGCATTTTTGGCGACATCGTATATATCGTTCCACAAAAGGTTAACAGTGATGCACATACCGAGAATCTCGAGATGTTCGGTCTCATTGATGCAAGTGCCACTCATGGACAGTGGCAGGGGAGGTAGATATATCTCGCTTTAACGATACAAGACAGCATTCAGTTTTCGAAGCATTAAATTCTACGTGGTTTCTTATTCCCATTTACAATGCTGTTTAAGTCAGAGTTTAATGAGCTTATCATATTTTGCCGTTGCAGTTCGACATCCGAAGAGAACGGATGTGAGTCTGGATTCTGCAAATGAATACGAAAAGCTAAGGTTACTATCGTCAGCGAAACAACTTATTATCAGAAGTTACAGACAAGAGGTCATTAATGAAAATGAGAAAGAGGGTCAGAGACAAAACGGAGCCGTGGGGTATATGCCAGAATTTATATTGTGGGTTTCAGACTTGAATCCGTCCAATAAAACTTGTAGTGAACGGTTCGAAAGAAAGTTTCTAATCCAACGAAGAAGGGATTCACCGATATCGAAGGATTTGTTCCACTGTTTAGTGAGATAAACCATCAGATCACCAGTGGACCTGTTACTGTACTGCCGGTCATTAAGAAGTTTTCGGTCTTCGAGATATTTCTTAAGTTGATAGTTTATCAGTGACGTAAGTGCAATCGGAAGATAATTGGAGGTAGAAGAAGATTCGCCCTTTTCTGGACTTGGCCGAACAAATGCTGTTTTCTAACTGCTCGGAACGAGCCCATAAGAAGGATAGATGGAAAAGCTTACGAAAGGGTTTTGCCAGCGTGGAAGAACACCTCTTTAGTTTAATAGCAGGGATACCATCCGGACCAGCAGATTAATGTATGTTGAGAACTTCTAGGACTCTCACCACAGCACGAGTGCGGAAGAAGATTTTTCACATGGAATCATTGACGCGCTCAAGAACTGGGGGAATCATGATACTCTCTAGCAGCTTTCGCGAGAGAGCTAACAACTGGAGTTTTTTTATTGTCAACGAGCGTAGGGACCGAAGAAGAAGAAAAATTCTTCATATTTCTTACAAAAGACCAAAAATTCTTACTGCCTTTGGGACATTGCAGCATTTTTTGCCTTAAGTTTTGGTCAAGTAACGACTTATGTAAAAGAAATATGATTATCTCTGATTGTAGGTAACTAGATGGCGAAAGTTGTTAATCAAATAAATATACAAAGGTTTCTGGAAGGAAATAGGAAAATACCGTTAAGCTTCAATTGAAAAGTTATAAATTCAGTGTAAGAAAGACAAAAAAAAGCATTAAGTTATTAATCAATAGTTATTTGATTTTGCTTTACCAAATTATTTCGGGGAGGGTTAAACCCCGTAACCCTCCCCCTAAATACGGCTACACGGACATATGAACATCATTACAAGACAACTTTTTGACATTTCCCCCACCAAAAAAGTCTTAAAAATAAGTAAGACCAAATATTTAATTTTTCTTAAGAATTTAATTTTTTTTTATTTTAATTTTTATTCTCTTTTTCTACTATAAAAAATACATATGAAATCTGGAACAGATTGAAGCCTTTTTTGCAAGTTTCATTTATTTAAATACTTAAATTCATATTTCGTTGTTATATTTTTAAATGAAACATGATGCAATTCAAAACAATTTTTTTTTAAAGTGCAGAGATTAGAATCTATAAATCTGGTCTGATATCTTTGCAGAATATTTATAGTATAACAACTAGAAGTATTGGCAGTTTACTTCGGGTTCTCTCACAGCTTTCTGCTTTTTTAATTCAGTATTACTTTTGTTTCTATTTTTTTAATTTCTCAATTTTATTCAACTCAGTGATCTTGATTAACGATTGACTTATCTATTTGGAAAGATTTGCCTTCCGCAAGTTATACTGGTCCGTATGTGATTAACACTGCAATTTTTTTCATACATAAAACTTGCGCATGTATAATGATGTTTGAATTTTTTTCAATATGGTAATGTGTATATTAATAATAAGTGGTTTTAATTCCGACACCTCCACCAGATCATCACTCAATTATTCTTTCCACATTAAAAAGTTCGGAGTGAGCAGCATCCGACACTATTATTAAACATCATTTGCCAGAGTGTAACCTTGGGCAAGATTGATATTTGTTAAATGACGTTTTCTGTTCTGGTATGGAAATCATTTCAGCGAAATTAAATCAGATTCATGATGAGGATTGTGAAATCAATTTGTTATTCAAAGCAAGGTTTTTGATTGCCGGGTTCTGTTAATAAATAAAAAGACAGCATTAAATTTTATTGAATTGCTTTCCAATCCAACATCATTGAACAAGATGTTTATTAAATTTTTTGTTTGTTTAAATAAATTTTTAAGATTCATCAGGGCCAAATTTTTTTTTTTTTTAAATCTTAATTTTATTTTTATAGGATGACGTTTGGTGAAATAAAATTTGTGATATCACAAATTAAATACTTACTTAAGGAAACTTTGAATGGCACGCTTTTTTGATAAAACATTTTGTTATTGATCACGTTTAATAAGAAAACATTTACAGAATTAAAGAAAAATTACTTTTAGAAATTTACCATTTTTTTTAACGAAGAGTTACACTAATCAACCACCACACCAAACACCAACAGTTTTACCACTTCACACCACCGTCAACAACCACACAATTAATATACAATCGAAGTACAATATGGATTTTATTTTTAAACTTTGAGTGATACAATTAACATTCAGTTTTTACCAGAAAATCATTTAGTAAGAGACAATAGAATGGAAAATGTCGAAGCTTTCTAGTTTCTACAGGAGTGGTTAATGTTTATTGCCTCTGCTACAACAAGTTTCCTCCGATATTCGCCCATTTGATTTCAAGTGTTGTACTTGTTATAACATAATGTGATGTAAGAAAACAAAAAGACGATTTTCCCCCACCCATCTGGTGAGGTGGGAACCTGTACCGATGTTCCCCAACACCATTTAATAGATTTATTAATTTACGTATGAAAAGGTTAAGTTCAGGGGCTTATGGTTGTTACGTTACTAAGATCAATTAAGATCCATTGTGATGTTCGTGAGTATTGCTACTCAAACTAATAAGAATCATATTCATATCATATAATATGAAGGCATTGACGAAGTTCAAAACATAAGATAAGTACCTGTAGGAAAAGAGAGTTCTTCTAAGTCCCCGAAGAAATAATTGCCGAGCATTTTGTTCCTTTGGCGGCAAAGTCACTAGAAAGTGTGAAGTGTCTTCATCAGCGTTATCACTTTAAAAAATGAATCGGAAGTAGATTAAGGAAAAGGGAAGTAGATTTAAAAACAAAAGTGATTTTTATGTTGACAGTTATTTTAATGAAATTTCTTGATTTTGATGCGTACACACGCAATTTTGTTGAGTACGCTGAGTATTTAGAAGAATTTTACGTACGCTGCTACGCATGAAATTTTGTTGCGTACGCATCCAATTTTTACAATTAAAAAACTGAGATCCAAAAATAACACCCTTAAATATATTTTTAAGTTCTTCCAAGAAGTTTAAATCTTAACAATACAAAGCTTTCATATAACAATGTCCGACATATTATTTCTTCTTTTTTGATTTATTAAAGGAAATAACCAGTCTTACAAGTTAACCTGATCTTCGAAGGTGGTTTAAAGATCATCTTATTTCTGCTTGTAATCGAAAATCTTAAGATAATCTGCTTACCTCATTCCAAAATTAAAAAAAAAAAAATCAAGAATTTCATTTAACTTCATTCCGGTGATTTAAATCAAGATAATTAACAAAAACACAACTTTAAAACATAAAAATTCATCAGCCACAAATTAAATTTATTTTCAATTTCGAAGATCATTTCGATATTTATTTCGCAACCACCCGTTTTGGTTCATAAATAAGCTTGTATTTAAGAAAAAACACAAAACTCTTTTTTATTTCCTGAAAAGCATGTCTGCCGCCCCTTTACATCCACTTAAAAAAAATAAAATAAAAAAAAATAAACAGAACCGTGTGATCTTTTTAAGATCTAAAATTTCGAATTAATCATTTTGTTCGAATTTAAGCGGCGAAGGAAATTCGAAGAATTCTCTCCCAACAAAAATATAAAAGGATTTAAATTCTGCTCCGGAACACCCTCCGATTCCGACAACAACCCTCAATCTTCATATATCGAAACGAATCAGTTCCGCTTTTAAAAAGGAGGTCATAACATTTTACATGAATTGCCTTGCAATCGGGATTATGGTTGTCAAGTAGAGTTGAGTCGAAGCGAGTCGTTATTCGAGTTTAATGACCCATCAGCAGTTTCGCAATCGTTGGCATATTAACGAATTCGATGCTGTTTAAAAATAAATCGCATTCATCTCGCCACATTGTTTGCTGTGCTTAAGTCTTATTGGAGATACAAGCAAATTCAATTAGGAGCAAAGCTGACGCAGCTGGATGAATGGACACCCCTACTGGACCCAAAGACGATGATGAAATTAATTGATTTCATAGCAAGTGTAAGCTACCAAATATGATGCAAGAACAGCCCCTTTGACTGCAACGTTTACTAATTAATTTAATAAGACTGTCATAAAAAGATTAATGTTCTAAGAAAAAAATTGCAAAATATCGACAAGATCCAAGCATTCCCGATAATCCGATAGAATTTCACAGCAGCAAGCGATTGCATTTGCGTCAACAGTCTGCTTGTCTCTTGGGTCAACATGAATTCTGGTATCTGGCATTCTTATCAGTTTTTGTTTTTCTGTACCTTGTGCTTGTGAGGGGCCTTCGCGTGCCATTCCTAATATGGTAGTTTTTTTTTTCTCACGCTGAACTCCCATGGTATTCTTCTATAAGGAGTATAGTTAAGAGATCGTGCTTCAAATTTGAATTCCGTCTGGATGAATCATAGACACAAACTTTTGTAACATTTTAGAGTGTGTGTTTTGGATGGTTTTGGTCATCTTCATCAGGCGCATTCACTCTGCATTACGCATCACCCGCCTGGTGGCTTTGAATAACCAGTTCACACAAGAAGGCAGTGCACTCTGATAGCCTGCTGCTGACTCTATTCGCTGAAGGTTAGGAAGGAATTGCTTTGATGATGAAGATTCCTCTACATGTTGTGTGAAGAGCCAGCGGCTGTGCAGCAGCATGTTGGCTGTTGGAATTAAAATGTAATTTAGTATCGCTTATTCTTTTTTTTCGGGACGGTTATCCATATTTCTATAGAGTTCACGGTCTATGGGCGGACTAATAAAGATAATGACTTCAGCTAAATTGCATGCTGCGAGAGTTGATGCTTTAATTTTGGAGTCTTTTTGCATTTGGTGAGAAAATCGTTATTGTGCTTGTTTGAATTCTGGTTAAACTTAATAAACAAAATAATGTCTATATAAAAAAAAATATTCATGTGCAGGCATTTTATGTAGTACTGCCCTAAAATCTCTCATCTGGACTTTCATTTGTTATGAAAAAGTGTACCAAGGCAATGGAACATCAACATGATCCCATTAAAATACCTTAAACTCAATAAATCTTTGTAAAAAAATAACTCATACGCCATAGTGCACCCACAGTTTTGAAGAAGTAAAAATATGTTTTCGTAGTTGCAAGGATCTTGAGAGAGAAAAAAAGAAAGTTTAATAAAAGTAGGACCATTATTGAGCAATTTCTTACCAAAAAATTTGATTGCCTTGATAAAGAAATATGCATGACTGGTTCGCCCAAACTTGCTTATACAGGATGTCTGGTTATTGGTCATAATCTAAGAACTTAAAAAAATTCTAACTTTGATGTACCCTCACCAATCTGTCAGTAACAAATATTAATTATTGCGTCCATTTTTGATTGTCACTTTGGCTTTGGTACCTGCTAAACCACGTTGCGTTGGGTGCTACAGCCGTTCGTGGTAGTTGCTATCAGGAGTATTTTACCCAATGCTGATTCGTGCCACAAGAAGCATTGTTCCTGCTGATAACTGGGGCAATAAACCTGACGATCTGTGCCAACGGGGGCATTATACATGCGAACTCTAGGTGCTTAGGGTATCGTCACCGATCATCACACCATAGACACACCAGAACAGCAACGGTCGTCTTCTAGGGATAGACCAGACAGACCAGACAGTATCAACAGAGATAGTACCTACTTATTCATACATTTATGTTAGGCTTAAGTATTGTTATCTTAAGTGTATTCTTAATAGAGGTGATTTGTTAAAAGTTTCAGAAGGCCTAGAATTGAAATTTCGCGTTTCTTCTATAAGACCTTGGCGAGACCGGCGGAGTGCCCAAACTCAGCTGGAAAAAAAAACCACATCACACGCTTACGCAAAAAGGATAAACAAAAACTCATTTCCATTTATGTATTTGGTCTTTTCAATGTAAAGAACGAAAAAGTTTATAGATAAAAGTGCGATTAAATTTTCCCGCCATCAAGCACGTATGTAACTTCAAAATACTTAATAGACCAAAGCCAATCAAAGCTATATTATGACGAAGGTTAACATCTTCACATAACCCAGACGATCTTCTATTTAAAACGCTCCAAATACCTTTGTGTCGTATGTCACCACCACCTTTTCCCTAATTAACTTCAAACTCATATACCCACACAGACAAACAAAAACAAAAATAACATCTCATTTGCATAATCTCGTCTACACATTATTGTAACACATCTCCCATCGCAATCACCCGTCCAATTGTGTAGTCGCCTCCATGTCTGACTCACCTTCAAGATATTTCGTTCTCGTTGGCTTCTTCAGCTCCTCTTTTAAGATTGTTTAACTACTTTCCGTTCAGGCCCCCTATAAAGGGTAAACTAATAGGTGTCCATGACGAACGCAATATACGTTACACACAGCAATAAATCCAATCCTAGGCTATGCGTCATGTATTTTTTTATGAAGCCATGCTCACACAACTCGTCGTAGGCAATGTTTTTATGACAAGTTAGCAGAAATTAAAAAAAAAGAAAAAAACTCTCTGTCAATCAACTGCTTGAACGAAATGTGCTTAGGCAAAGTTCCGTAATAAATCATCCGTCTTCGAGCAGAGATTTTGGAGACAATGCCACAGAGACTGGGGCGAGTTCGTTTAAGAGCAATTTAGCTTCGGCAGAGCTTATCAGGTGCTAAAAGTGAGGCAATTAGTCTATGCTCGGTCTGTTACCTATTCGCTTTGGAATGTGTGGAATGTGCAATTAGTCGGATTAGTGAGCCAACAAACGCGTGATGATAACGAACAAACGAAATTTGAATTCCATCAACTTTATGATTCTATGAGTCTATAATCCCCAGCAGCTTGCTGAAGGAGTGATTCACTCCCGACTTTCATAGCCATATGCAACTGTTCGTACCCCTCCACCGCACCCCTGTGCACCGCGGTGCAGCCAGATCCTTCAGCGCGCTTGTCCAAGTACAAATTTATCACTTGGCCGGCATCCCTTTGGGGGTAGAAATACTGCAGACACCCGACAGCGAAAAAAAGAAAAGAACAACCAAATCCCCATTGAACTGACCGACAGCCAACATTGTCGTCTAGTTTGACAAACAGTACCTGCCAGAATTGCGCGGTGCTCGCACGCTTGCGCAGAGACTCGACTTCCCAGCATCCAACTATCGAGCTCCGCACTCTCATTCAAGCATTGTTGTTTTCCATTATTCAAGGCGGAATTAATCAGTAACCTAATTGTTTGACTGGTGGGCATTATTAATTGCCACAAGTTGCTTACAACTTGCTCGCGGCCACCTGGTTTTTCTTACCGTGCGTCGCGTCGTCGTCGTCATTTACATCGTCCAATCGAAACTATAGACAAAAGTTCCGCGTATATGTGTCTTACACAAGTTTATGCGACAAATGGTGACATGCATGGTGAAATTGGTTGCTTATACGTTTTTTGGTTGGTTCCTTGACTTGAAATTGCTGCAGGTAACGCAATTTTATTGTTTTACAGCAGCTTGCAGCTATTGTTCCGAAAAAGGATACGTCGTCCGTCGTTGTTGCTTGAATATTGTGTGCGTTTTGTGTTATTGATTTTGTAAACAATTTTTTGGGGAAAAACAATTTTATTTTCGAGAGAGTATTTTGTCGTGGGTGGCATAAAAAGATTGCCAAGTGACATGTTGGCAACGCCCCATGCGGTGTGTATATTTTTATAAGGTTTGGAACAATTACATAGCATGACACATGTTATGTTTTTTTTTTTCAAAATATTTTGGAGCTATAAACAGAGTCCATAAATGGGATGTGAATGCATCTGTTGCATCTGTTAAATTTGTTAATTTTATTTTGGTGACTTCGGGATGTCGAATGATCAGCGGGACAACATTATATTGGAAATAACTTTGACAGCATTGATTTAAGATGCTTGTGTCTGTAATTGGCGAGCCCCTTTTTCAATACCCATTAGGTACATGCTAAAAGCACAGTGCGAGCGTCAGAAAAAGAAGAAAGCATTTTATAGGAGGTGTCGATGTACATCGGCACACATTCGCGTAGTACGGCTAACAAACGAATCTCTATAATTGACAGTACGAGCTCAAGGTGGAATGGGTCAAATATTGTGTTACCTTTCCTCCATGTAATAACAACCAAATAATAGAAATGTCTTTGAACAAGAGAAAATTGAACTACGTTACGGCACTACATATTAGATGGTTAGTGGAATTTTGTATTTTCCGAGGAGTAATTTTTGCAAGTAAACTACCAAAGAAAGAAAATTAACGTTGGCTGTTTTATCCAGCATTTTCCAGACCGCAGTCGATTTTGAACAAATGTGTGTCATACAATTTACTTTAACAACAATTTACGACCAATATTGCTAAACGCAGATTTCAACACCGAAAACACTGCACTGCCTTAAAATTTTCTGCACAAACTTGCTTAAAAAAAATGTTCACTCTAAGGCAGACAAGACAATAAGCAAATCTCTAGAATTTTAAATCCCAACATACCATTTACTTCCAACGAGCATAGCCCGAGCAGAACTCTACAAGAAAGAATTCAACATCCCAAATAAACTGATAAGGCTATGCAAACTCACCACGTTTGCCACGTTAAAGCCAAAATAAGGTATCTGGATTGTTTTCAACACACGTCAACATTTTTAATGTACACCAATAACGGGATGGACAATGGACTATTCTGTCTCTTAGCTTTAGGATAGAGTAGACCAGCACGATTGAAACCTTGGAGGGTAAATTGGATAGTGACTGACAATGATTGAGAAAGATGCAAGAAATTGCTGAAGAAGGCCTGGACCGGATCCCGCTTGTTTCAGCCAAAGCTTCTATTAAGGAAATGCACTATTTGATTTCGTTAGTTCAAGTATAAGGTGCCTAAGCTTGTTTGGCGAAGTCATGATGACCTTAAATGAAGATGTAGAGTGGGACGCAGATGATAGATTTTCGATGAGAAGCGCTGATGCCATACTCTATCAAGTTATTCTGAAAAAAAATAATAATAATGTCACTTTCTATTGCTGAAAAACTTTATTTCCGGGGATTAAGAAGCTTTTGGTCTTCGAGGCATTTCTTAAGCTGACAGTCGTTTTCATGGCCTTGTTAAGGAGACATAATTAAAAAAGGTAGGAACAAGACCAGAAAAGTAGCAAAGTAGTAATGCGTGGAAGAACACCTTTTCAGAACAATTACGGGGATTCCATCTGGGCCGCAGTACAAGTACAAAAATAGATTTGACCCATAAAGTCATTGACATGCTCAAGAACTGGAAGGTTCATGACATTCTCGGGCAGTGTGAAGTTGGCAGCGAAAATTTAAGCTCTTGAGAAAGCTATAACAACGAGCGTCGCGTCGTTTCGCAAAGAGAGAAAATTAGTTTCAATAATTCCCTACTTTGTTTAGCCGTATAACATAATTCGTAACATAAATATAACCTTAAAACACCTCAACTTGAATTTGGTATTTTAAAACTGTGTCTTAATTAAATCGTTTTTATTCATAAATCGTAGCATGATAAGGCCGCTAGGATAATATTCCTGTCAGCTAAAAATTCTTCGACATGTTAAGACAAGCTTTATATTCCGCGGGTGCTATGAAGGTCACACGTTTATTTTCTGCACCAAACTCATCATCTTGTTCCAATATAAAAAAAAAAAAATCATCCATCCAGTCTTCGATTTTCTCTTGGCCATTTAAAAATTCTTTTCATGTGTCAATGAATCATGAAATTTACCTATATCATGGCTTAACTCGACTGCCGCTGCCGCCGCCATCAAAGGTAAATTTTAGAGACACAGATACCTTCATACACACGCCGCTGTATAATTTTGTTTAAAGACAAAAAACTGAATATCATTCAAATTAATCAAATTCTGTCCCAGGGACATGCTATCACCATCCACTCGACCAGAACAGAACCCCAAATTGGCTATCAGCCGTACATAAAGACCATAAAATTAAATTCACAAAACTAATATTAGAAGAACCCCGAGACCGGGAGTAGAAGCAGAGAACGAAAAATAAAACGATCAATTCAGACCGTGTTATGCGATTTTGATGATGATATTTATTGCGACCTAATGTTTATATCGAAGTGGTCTTTCAAAACTGTTCTGTCAAGAAGGAGCGGACCGGACGGCTCGCTTCATAATTTAGCGATAGAAACTGGCGATCAGTGATCTCGCAAATTCAAGTCACCCGCCGCGCACGTTGTCGTCGTCGTCGTTGTCGAGGTTTTTTCGATTGTCGATTGTGTCGATCGTCGCAACCGATTGCTTCTTTTTTTGCTGCCGTTTTTTGTCTTCTCTCTTTTCGGTCCACCATCCGAAATTTTGACCATAATAAGAAACCATCCATTTTTTCGTTGCGACTTCAGGTAGACAACCCCAAGCGAGGCCACTCCACCGTGTCCAGGTCCGATTTTGATATCACATTAAAAGTCCACTCTGTCTGGGCTGGCCAAGAGACTACCAAACAGGTACCAATTAAAAACGAAATAAACCTCAAACCAAATAGAAAAATAAATACAAAAAAATTGAAATTGGCTCAAAAAATTCGGGGCAGGAAGCAAACCGACAAAAAAACAAAAACTCCGACCACAAACCGTCTCGAGTCGAATTGAGTCGAATCGCGTCATCGTCATCGTTTTCGACCATCAAAAGTCGAAAAAACCTTGAACGGGTCAATTATACAGTCTGGCGCAACACATTTGGGTGTCACTCTTCTGTATACACATCTACCAATCTACCTACTTTTGGTTTTAGAATTTGTTTTGGGATTCTGGATTTTGGTTTGCATGGTTTGCTTTTCCCACAGTAGGTATCAAAATCTACCTAACCAGAGCACAGCAGAAAAGATACCACCGCGACCGCATTGGCATCGCACTGCAATATCAGTCCAGAAATTTTGTGTCCACGCTTGCTGCTCCCATGGTCCATCACCATGATGATGATGATGGCGACCCTATTATTAGCTAAGGTTAGGATGATTGGCAGAAACTGGAATTAACTGCTTGAGCTCGGTGGGTAGACGATTTAAACACAGCGAAACGACAACGAAGATGACAACATACTAAGCGGACAACTCCTCGACCCGACGACGATGACGACACACAAAACGACCGACGACGACGACGCACCGAGGAACCTCTCAGCTCCATTTGAATCTCGTTTATCTTATGCAATCGGATATATGCACCTCCTATAAGTGTTCACACCAGCTAGAGAGAAAAAAATTATGTACATCTGGACGCGGTGTTCCTGTATCGTGAATCTTCTGAGTTTGAACATCACAGATAGACTCGCCAAAACTTGTATGTGGGCTGGCGGATAATTTTCTGTCCGAATAGGCTAACTTTTCTCATCAGGGACACACTCTTATAGAAATTCTGTAAATAGAATAACGGTATACGTTTTTAGTGGACAAACTTGAAGATGTCAGTTTTCTGAGTGTTGACAGGAAATAGGAAGTTAAAAAAAAATATCTTGATTTACCCGGATATGTGAACGTCAAGTGAAGTGTGTTTATCTGAGAATTAAGACAAGATGAAAGATTGGTTTGGACTAAGAAATTGGAGGTAACAGTGACGGCAACGTATATATAGTGTGGTGCTATGAACTTTATCCAAAATATAATGATTATTGGATGAGTTCAGAAAATTGAAGTACAGGGTTTGCATGCACTTTACAAGAGGTTCTTTAACAATTAAGATATGATTTTCTTGTAGGACTTGGGCCACCTAATAGTTAATTTTCAAATCATAGGTTATTTGGTCACTCTTGTTTATTAGATTAGAAACTTCTTTTAGGAGCGTTCAATGCATGTCGTATATTGAATGCTTTCAGGTCTGATCCTCACAAAACCAAAACGCTGGCGCTAGTGAGCTTCAGGATTCCGAATTTTCTTCGATACTCTTTCAGTCTTTCTCTTATTCATCAATCAATAGCCTCATGTTTCAATCTCATCACCGTCACCTGTTTCCCTGACAACAATATCTTCAGCTTTTCATATTTGTTTTTAAATTCAGAATTTTCTTCAACGGCAAAATATGATAAGCTTAATGAATTCTTGTCTGTTGATGTTATGTCTTCTAGCATAAGAAATTGAATTGAATTTAATGCTTCGATAACATAATACTGTCTTCTCTGTCACCTTTGATATGAGTGAGTGCCACTTTCGCCGAGTAATGTGACCATCTCAAGATTCTCGGGATGTTTATCACATATACATGATGTCGCCAAAAAATTTCACAAGGTACTTAGGTTTGCTAAGATGAGTCAAGAAAGTTTCTCTTCCTCTGATCATGCTTCTCTGGACTGATGCTCCAGTAACGTATTTAAGGCTCTTGTACAGTAGGTATTTGAAAAAGAGCACTTCAGATGATATGTGATCGTTGGGACATTTACTAGAATTCAACACAGACGCAATGTCTCATGCTCACCCTATTTTAAGGACTTTTCTACGGACTATGCTCTAATGAAAACGCAAGTTTTATTTTTCTCCTCAAAATATTCAATGGTAATACTTCATATTATTCGTACTGTCAACTTCAGATATTTGTTTTTAGTCGTAATACGTAAATGTCTTTTCGGGTCATTCAATGTCTTCTTTCTGTCTCTAACCCTTACTTTCCTACCTAATACTCGTAATGTGATATAAAACGGGTATCAAAACCTATTTAGTCCCGTACTCATTAAATTGAGGCGACTACTTGAACAAACGAAACTGCCACACCCGGGGCTCGCATAATCCGCACGTTGTTGTCGAGAAGCCAATGCATCCACAAAGAGTGACAGTTTGGTAAGCATTGAACATAGTTATTCAAAAATGAGACTGCTAAGTTGGTCGCGGTGCACGGTGAGCGTTAGCCGACATTTTCTTCTGAATTAGAAAACATATGTGATTTATGCAGATGCAGGACATCGCACCAAGCCAGATCCCACACAGCATGCACATATGCCACAACTAGTCTTTCTTCCACCGAATTTCGAATTCCTGTTTTCATCTCTCTTGGCAATGTCAATTGACTGCCACTTGTAGCTGTGATTTTACCACTTTAGAGTTTTTTGATCCTTTTAAAAGAAACTTGCACTTACCCACCTTTTTTTTCTTTAAAAAAAACGCATTAATCGTTTTCTGTTCTAACCCATTTACATTTTCTCTCAAAAAAGCGTTTGTTCTCTTATCCTCTAAGACAATACAAATGCAGATGAAGCTTTAACCAAGTTAACGATCCTTTAGGTAATGACTGTTGTTTCTCTGACCACTTAATTAATTTCACTTTCACAGTCAACATTTGTCTCCACAGACTTACCCATTGACAATCCAATCAGAAATTTACACAAAACATCCCAAATGCCATAATCCATTCCCACTTCTAACAGAATGCAATAAATTTTAAATTAAAACAAAAAGAGAACCCAACCCAATTGACTCGTAATAATTTTCACATTTTCTAAACAAATCTTTTTTATAGCCCCACATGTTGAACTAATTCTCTTCAAAATTTTCATCACAAAGCCCAACTCCCACGAATTTATTGCGCTTCTATCAACATTTCTAAAGTGGCTCCAAAAGCAAAACTGGGTTAAAGGTTTCCACACTAATTTCCAATTAAACATCGGGAACGTTCGCACTATAGCGCACAATTATAATCCCTCATTCGAATGTTCGCGCTCATTTCATATCCATATATTGGATTTATCAGGCAGCTGGAAATATAAAAAAAAGTACTTAAAAGTGTCTCTGGCGCATTCAAATTACACGGCGACAGACAAACCGCAGCGAGTGAGATCTGTTTAAATTAATTTTTGAGATAAAATTGATTTAGATATACTCTCGTATTCCAGCTCCATAAGGCAAAAAAATCGACGATATGGGGATCCATGAGGCAGTAGATCGCACCCAGGGCAGTTTAATTTGAATAAATCTCGAGAGTTGAACTCTTGAGGGTGATGCAACTTGCAACAGGCATCAACGTTACGTAGTCATTGTCGCCGTAGTCGTGTTCGTCGTCGATGGGTCCATAGAGCAAGTTTACAACAGATCGCACTTGCACTCCTCTTTTTATCTTGCACCTCCCCCAACAAGCCCCGAAATGGGAACGCGATCGTTACCATGATATGGGGAATAGGGGGTAGATAGAACGTGCTGCAGCAACAACATCAAGTCTCGGCCTCTCAAGCGAATAGTGTCACCGGAATAAATTATCGTAAATGCGATTAGAAGCAATTCCAGATATTTTTATAATGCTCGTTTCGAATCTCGGTGTTTCGATGTCTCCAGTCCATGTGCTTTCAATCAGCAACCGAACAGAGAAACAAGTCAGCGCGACCCAATAGACCAACGCAATGCATCTCAAACGAGTGAAGAAGCCGTGGAGGCGGCAAAACGGGCATGACGATAGAGATGCTCGCACTGTGTCAAGTGATTCCTAATGTTTTGCTGAAAGGCACGTTGGCTTTTTTTTTCAACGGAGCCATCAGGAGAGACGTTCGTCATCGCTTTCAATGTTCCCCTCTTTGAGGGGTTTAAGTACTTGAATGTATACTTTTATAAGAGTGACAAACTATCTAAAGTCGAATTCAAAAAAATAAATCACAAGCAGAAATGCTTGCAATAATACTTACAAAAAAAAAACGAAACCCCAGAAGTCTGTAATTTAATGGCTCGTCCCAATTTCAGAATAATCATCATCATAGTCAGTCGTTGCTGCGTCGTCGTCGTAAGCTTTAGAAGCCCACGATAGAAAAAAATAAGCTATCGTATATGATGTTTCAGCGGGCACGCGCCCGGGTCACCCACCTACTTTCAAATACACATAATATCCAAAGTGGTACTATTTACGCGATTGCACGATCTCTATCTGGTGTGGTGTGTGGAAACGTTAGCTAGCGAATTATTGCCCCGTGGGTCAACGCGGGAGTAATCAAAAAATAATGTGAAAAACGGTTGCCAAATATCACAAATGCCTTATTGACTTTTGTTTTGGATAAACATTCATTTTCTATGATCGTCTATTTCAATATAATTTGAAATTATTTATCTTCAGTTGGCAGCCATACTTGCAATTCAAACTATGCCAGATGCTACTACGGGAGTCGTAGTAAATTTAATTCTATTAAATTAGAGGACAGTGGTTTTTTCGTAGTTTAAGATTCATAACTTGAGGTCTTAGATGATAGGCTTACAGCTAAAAATCGCTGAACAAAGTGCAGTTGTGATGTTTTCTTGTTAATTTTTATCGTACGTCGAGTAGGTTATGTTTGTTGATGTTGCCTGAATCGTCATTAAGACCAAACCTATTATTTTTAATAGTCTTCAAAAACGAAATGGGTGTAAGGAAAGAACTAAGTTATGTTCACGTTCGTTTAAAACAGGGAGTTATCAGAGTGTTATCTTTAAAAAAGAACGCTGTAAAATTTTCAAAGTTAACTCTGGTGTTCCTCAAGGTAGCCATCTTAGTCCTCTGTTATTTCATAATGATCTTCCTTCTCTCTTGGTAAATTCTATGTCTCTTATTTATGCTAATGATGTGAACATTTTTTGAAATATTACTTCAATGAATTTTTCTACAAAAAGATCTCAATAGATTTGAGGAATGGTGCAAAACAATGGTCTTGTCTTAAATATTGAAAAATGTTAAGCTAAGTGTCTTACACGTAATGAAAATATTGTTGACCATTATTACATTATTCAATTTGTCTACTCTTTGTTAAGTCTCTTGTATTTCTGATCTTGCTGTAGTATTTTATTTATTTTTTTTATTTATTTATTTATTTCATTATTCAGATAATTTAATAAAAATATAAAGTTAAACTAATATAAAGGTATACGGAATAAGTAGTGATATAATCACTTCAAAATAAATTAGTTTAATATGTATAGCCAAGTTTAAGTACAAAATTAGCTGTAATACAATTTATGTGGGGTGAACAGTTAATTTTATATGCATTTATTGTATTGTTAGAATTTCAATGAATTTTATAATAAACCATAATTATAGCTTTACTTTTAATTTATAATTCAAACTAAACCAACATTTTAACAAGAAAAACACTAACATTTTTTTATATTACCAGATCTTAAACAAAATTTACGAAAGGTATGTTAGAAAATTAATAATTTCATCATGATTGAAACTTAGAAGCCAAAGCTTAGCTTGATTTAAGAAAGAACTTTGACTTCTTAAGAGCCTCGGGTTTAAAGGCAATTATATAATTTACAAGCTACGATGTGACTTTACTGCAATTGCAGTAGATCTACTGCAATTGTTTCGCAAATAAAATCTACTGCCACCAAATTGAAATCTACTGCACTTTGCGTCCGAAAAATATTTTTTTTCTTTGCAAGGAATTAGAGCAATAAAAAATTATCCAAGATTGTTGTAAAATTGGCGAAACATTTGTGTTGTCTAAACAAAAAATGTTTGACCTAAAAAATAAAAAAAAGTCGAACCCAAATGCTCTTTAAATGTTTACTTCTATGTTTGAAACAGGTTACAGAAGGACACGGAATTGCAATACAAAATGTGTTTTTTACACTGAACAATTAAGTATGGTATTGAATATTAAATACCTTGCTTAGTTCTATAAATCATAATAAAAACTAATTATATAATCAACATCCCTTTACATTGGAAATTTGGAATAATAACAGAAATATTATTCATTAAATTTTTTTGAAAATTAAATTTTAAGAAAAAAGCTTAAATAATTTCAACTTAAATTAAAACAAATGGAAGGTTGAAATATTGGGTTTTCTAATAGGACTTCACAACTTTTTTTTAATAAAACGCAAACTATTTGAGATATTTGAAAAACTTGAATATAGGCTTGAAGAAGGTATTAGTAAAGGCAAAGCATAAATGTATATGAATGGAACTCGACCTCATTTATACGGTAATAGTCCTAAAGTAAATTGCACAACGATCAATGTCTTTCACGCTAATCAAACTTACTCTTCAACAAATAGCTTCTAAGGTGTGCTGTGCGACACCATCCACTTTAAACCACATATCATCCAAGGTCTTATCTATCAATTCGGACCAAGAATAATCGGTTATCATGGCACATGCAACTGACTGATTTAGATCGTTTGTTACGGATGCCTTAACGACAGCGATATTTTCGACATTTTGATTTAACAGTTGTCTCAGTGACACGGCAACATCACACAGCGAATATGTAGATACAAATTTTTGAACTTAACACGTTTTATTCGCTACCTTCAAGAGCGAGAATTACAACCGAAAACAGGTGGGTTATATTTTATATTATATAACAATTATTAAAAACTTCTGTCATCAAAAAAATTTGCCTGGTTAAAATTCAGCCGGAAATTTTACCTGGCATAATTCTATCATTGGAATTGTACAAACTTGAAACACAAGTCATAGGAATGGTTCGTTCCATTAAATTAAAATTAAAAAATTAATTTTCAACCGGAAAAAAAATACATACAGGTCATGTTGGGATCAAAGGCAACGAAGCAGCGGATCGCGAAGCTAAATCCATCTCAACAAGTTCAAATGCCACAGTATCCCAACACCGCCCACTCAAGAAAGATATGTGCAAAACCATTAAGTTGTACTGGCGACAAAAAGTAAAAGATGACTGGAGTACACACAGCAATTTCTACGCCTCAATTAATCCGGAAAAGATAGCACCATATTACCCCACAGAAACAACAACGCATATGAACAAATGCTTTCTTCGATTAAGGCTTGGTCATACATGGTTGACACACAATCACCTACTAAAAAACAAGCAGCCCACCCTATGCCACATCTGCCAAACAAATAGCTCGATTTCTTTCCAACACTTATCTTCAGAATGCAGCACAATCACACAAAAATTCAATAATTTATGCAATACTAACATCACTTCTTTACTTGCTGTTCCTTCAGCAGAAAACATAAAACATGTTATGAGAGTTCTTCAAGATTTGAAATTAGACAAATTAATATAAACACTCTTTCAATCAATTTGTAGAGGGGGAGCCTTCGTGGTTGGTGAAGTTGCTGGCTACAAGGCAAGCAAATTCACCGACCACGAAGGCTCCCCCTTGTCATGTATACAATCACACCAATTTAAAAAAAAAAAATATATATATATATACCTATATATATACATATCTATCTTATATGTATGTATATCTAAGTTAATAATCTTACTTATAAGAATTAGTTTATAATCCGATTATGCAAAAATAAATTTTAAGATCCCAGCCGAAAGCCTTGTAGCTAGTGCTGTTAGTTAGTAAGATTAATTTGTAACATTTATGTTCAGATTAATAAATAATAATAATAATAAATTATTTTTTTGTCAAACACAAATTCTTGGAGTGATTTCCGATCGATTGGTATATAAATTTGCATTTCTGTTCAAAAGAAGAAAAACATTTTTCCGGATATAATTGGTCCCTTAAAGCTCTTAAGCTTGCGGTCACGAACTCCGAATTTCGGTTGAAAATTTTTATAATTTGCAGTTACTCTTTAACTTATTACTCGTTAACAAGTTGTCAAGTCTTTATTGACAAAATCTCTATAGGTTTTATAAAAAAAAAAAAAAAAACATTATTTGGCTTCATACGCCTACAAGATCAACCTATTGAAATTTTTGCGCAATCTTACTTAATATAAAATGGGAGGATTGGCATTCCAAGTTGAGTCTGCTTTACTACACAGTTATCATTTAAATCACTAAATGAACTAAATGAAATTTTTGTACAAATGAACTTACATATATATATGTATTACTAGCAGTTGCCCGCGACTTCGTCCGCCTCTCCCTCGTCCACCGGCCAGAGTATCATCTCGACTTGTGCATCATGCGCGCGTGGGAATTTTGTTCGGAAGTTATTGTAAAATTGCATTGCAGTCAATTCTCTTGA
Organism: Sphaerophoria taeniata; assembly: GCA_943590905.1. Lineage (NCBI taxonomy): Eukaryota > Metazoa > Arthropoda > Insecta > Diptera > Syrphidae > Sphaerophoria > Sphaerophoria taeniata. The sequence continues at coordinate 44,357,421 of OX016540.1, read as the reverse complement.
ACTTGAAAAATTTGAGCATTTTTTATGATTCCCTTCAGTTGTTCATACTTAAAGCATTCCCTTGGGTGAACTCTCCCTAATTCTAATATCTCTCTTACTTCTGCATCGTTTTTTTCGTAAAGTAATTTTTTTTTCTTTAAACTGAGCATATTTTTTAGTTAAGAAGTACATAAAATGATATGGTTTAAACACAATAATCTGCACAAATAGTGCAATCAATCACATTCACAAATCAATTGAACTCTGAAAATTCTAATTTGAGCAGTTATTAGGCCAGTTCCACCTAACAACATCTCACTGAGATCTCAATGTCACCTTGACTGAGGCAAAAACATTTGGTGCCTTGGTGGAACATAATTCTCAGTTATCATTGAGATTTAATGGTTACCTTACTAATTGTTGCTGCACATATGTCAGCCACGTCAAATAGCTGAGTGAGAAATCGAATCCAAAATAATTTCATCTCAGAGATCTCAGAAAAAAATCTCAGTTCTCACATTTCCACAGATTCTTCGCTGCTATTGGTCGCAGCTTAATTTTAAGTAGAATAAAGCCTTTCTCGATTAATGGACTATCCAACACAAAAAGAATTTTACAATTCGAAATAGTAGTTCCTGAGATTACCGCGTTCAAACGAACTTTATATTGTATTGTCTTGTATTGTTTGCGGTTTTTTCCACATTTTACACAAATTCTTCGCCCCTATTGGTCGCAGCTAAATTTTATATAGCTTCAAGCCTTCCTTGATAAATGGACTATTCAACATTAAAAAAATTGTTCAATTTCATAAAGCAGTTCCTGAGATAAGCGCGTTAAAACGCAGAAAAATGTATATTTTTTGCCGTTTTTTCCATATTTTCCACAGATTCTTCGCTGCTATTGGTCACAGCTTAATGTTATATAGCCTAAAGTCTAAGTCTATTAAGGCACCATCCAACACAAAAAGAATTATACCATTCGAACCAGTAGTTCCTGAGATTACCGCGTTCAAACAAACAAACTCTTCAGCTTTATATATTAGTGTAGATAATATATTCATGCATTTTCACAACTTATAAACGAAAAAAAAATCTACTGCGAAAAAATGAATTCTACTGCGTTTTTTGTTCAAAACTACTTCGTACAATTTCGAAAAAAGTCACATCCCTCTACGATAGTTTAAAAGTTTCGAAAATATTAGATTTTAAACTTACTTTGAGTAGTCACTTTGACTAAAAAATAAAAAAAAAAATATAAAGTTGTGAGACAGCTCCAAGGCCTAAGTGGCTTACTCTCATCGACAATTCTCTGGGTGCGTGTGAAGAATTGAGGGGACCTACAATTTAACGCCGATTCCGAATGGCAAAGTTGAAAAGCACCTTTTCATGTGAGATTGATACTGTTGGAAGTTTGGTCAGTTCTTCGCAAGAGGCAGTGCCCGTGAAATAAAAACTTTATGGGCACGAGTACGACTCGAACCCACGACGTTCTGCTTAGCAGCCAACGCACCTAACCACTTAGCCACGGGCTCTTGCCTATGTAACTAAAATAAAGCTAATATGACTCTTGGCTCCATTAAAATTTTTGCACCCATGTTTTCTTAAATACCTATATGTCTCGTTTATAAGGTCCATTTTAGAATACGGATGTCTTTCTTGGGCCCCTTACTATGCAGTACATTATTAATATATTGGTTAATTAGTTTGAGACGATCAGTATATGGTGGTAATACCTATCAGGCCAATAAAAAAACGAAGACAAAATCTCAGGAACCTTCTTTGGACAGTCTTTTAAAAAAGGTTCCTGAGATTATTTAAAGACAAAAAATAATAATAGTAGTAAGCATTATGAAATTTTGAAGAAGTAATGTTATCATTATCATGCTACTTTATAAACATTGCGTTGTTGTTAAAAAAATAAATTAGTGAATTAAAAAAGTTAGCGTGATCGCGAATATGTTTTAAAAATTATATGATTGAGGATTTGGAGCTTAGCAAAAATATTTTGTACCTAGTAATTGGAAGCGAGCGAAGTGAGCTAAAAAAAAAATTAGCCCATAATCAAGTTGGGGTGTGAAAATAAAATTCCTCACCGCTCGAAATCAAACCAAATCGATCTTGAATGTTCCGAATCGGTATCATCCTCTTCCACAGAATTTATTTCATTTTTGCCAAAAAGAAGACACTGAATATCTCTGCAAAAAATAAGAATTTGTCCATTATGGACTTTTGGCCCGTGGACTTATGACCCTGCGCCGAAAAAAAATTAACGCTCAAAAACTGCAATAACTCTCTCTAGGAAGATAATAATTTTTATTTTAACATGATTGTCGGGTCAGCTAGTTTAAAATATTTATTAACTCTTCATGTTTTCAAGAGGTATTAATTTTGTTTTTTTCTTAAATGTTTGCGTTTATTCTTAGTGAATACTTGTTTGATAGCAATGAATAATGCTTTCTAAGATTTTCCACAGAGCGAAGCCTTTCAGCCCGATAGTATTATGAATTGTATATCTGCTGTTAAGTTTAAAGAGATTTGTTTTCTGAAAGTTGCTTCTTGTTGGGAAAACCAACAAAAAATGTGCAAATGAACATGACTGTTAGCTAGCCGGTTTGTTACCGGCTATCGTACATAAAAGCTTTGAAATTAAAACAAAATAAATCTCAAAAATTGTAAAATAATATAAAACTGAAACATCTGGGTATCTACCTAAGAAACAGATTTGTTCTTAAAAATTGAACTGCTACTAATTTTCAAAATAATTTTACTTGATTTTGTCTTGAATTTGAATTTCCGTTTTTGAAAAACTGAATTCCAAAAAACGTGAATTTGGTGAATTAAAATTCTATCTTATCCACACAAACATTAAACAAAAAAAAATTAAGAAAGTTAATTTATTAAAAAACGAACAATAAAATACAAAAGATTTCAAAAGTCAAATGATTCAAACATAGGCTAACTAAAAATAATTTATAGACGGATTTCTGAACAAATCATTAGTTTTAAGTTTTAGTTTATTTCTTATCTTACCCTAAACAAAACGTCTCAGCAATTTTTCTTTTTATTTCGAATTCTAGAATCTTTCTAGAAAACCAAAAAAAAACTTAGACGTCAATTCTTTTTATCAATTTCAGATTTACTGGCTCGTTGAACCCTCCGTATTCGAAACCAAAACAATTTTATTAGTTTTCTTGTCGTAAATTTTTCAAGCAGTAAAAGTGCATTTGATTTGAAGACCATAAAACAATTTTTTTTTTCTCTCTGTCCTTTAATCAAAGTCCAACAAAGAATAATCAAAACCGAAGGAAAAAAAAACTCGAGCTAGCGCGTGCATCAATTATATTCGTAATACTAGAAACTGATAACTTTTACAACGTTTGATGGCAATTATAAATTTTATGGTATTTTTACGGTCAAGTGTCTTATTTTTTGTATAGCTTTTGACTGCGCACAACAAAGCAAGTAGGAACATTTCAGATGATCCCTAATTCAGCTACCATCAATTCGTCACGCGCATCGGCACTATCGAAAATATTTCAACCCCCCATTAATTAAAGCAATAGAGAGTGCAACTGCAGCCCCATCAATTTTCTATAGTTTCTCGGTAATAAAAATCCAAAAACCAATTCCCAATTGCCTTCCGCTTCAACATGATTATTTTAATATTCCCATCCCATCTAGGTCCGTGCGTCGTTCATTGCCGTCGAAGAAGTCATATCTCAGAATGACACAATCGATTACTCAAAAAATACAGACAATTCCGTTTCGAGGGCGCAGTAATTAACGCACACGCTGCTGTGGCTGCAATAAAAAAAAACCCTTATCTCTAGTCCTAGTTGAGTAGGTATTCTCATAGTTGTTGAATTCCTGTTAGACATCAAATTACCGAACGCCCAAGGCCCATAAAAAACACGTCGTCCACCACAAATGATCAGTTTTGAATAATTTGCTTTTTTCGGCTAGTTAGAAACAACAAATAAAAAAAGTTCACATTTCGGGTCACATTCTGGACAAATTGGGCTTCTCGAATTTCGTTTTTGTTCCCCGCGATAGGGAAACCCATCCAATCAGTGCTGGTAGAGCTTAATACGTAATCCCGAATTTCCGATATCGGACCGATCATTATTTATGTTCATTAACCTTTGGACGAGCGCAGCACAGCGCACGGTGCGATGAATTTCATAAGGTTACAAATAGACAACCCGAATACATATGCCATGCTTGTTTTTCGTTTGGTTTGTGTTTTTGTGCTTCCTATTTGTTTTTTGGAACACAAAAATTTGTCAACTGATAAGGGAGAACATTGGCCCGGGCTAATTGGGAGCACAATACAGTTTCTGCATAATGCATGATGGACGTTGACTAATTTTTTTTGTTTGTATTTTTTTGTTTTCTACACAAATTCCCGTCCGATTATTATTAACGAGTGTAATGACCTGTGAAATTTTGTTATTTTTTTTTCTGTTTAATTAATGGTGTAACTTATGGGAGAGATTGAGTTATCAGTTGGTAAGCAATAATTTTGAAATATTCTAAATGGCTGCTGGTCAGAGGCGGTTCGTGAGCGATAAATCATTTGAAATATATTTCTAGGAACATTTACGATTTGAAGCTGGAATTATCTGGAGTTTGTTTTGAGACGTAGAAAGGGCTTTTGAAGGGATTTGAATTGAACTGCAGCTATCAAGAACTAGTATAATGGACAGGTACGGGTTTCAAAATAAAATAGCTTATGAAGACATCGGAATTTTTGTGTTATTGAAATGAGTGATGATGATGACTCGTGGAAATTAGGGTGAAAACAAAAACTTGATAGGTTACTTTGTTGTCGAAATATTTAATGGGTATATCTGTCTTTGTTGAAAAAATACCTTTATTACGACGTAACTGCATTTATCTTGATCCTTACCTGTTCATGGCAAACAAATCAATCAAAAGGTTCAACCCCAGAATTTGATTAAATGGGAAATAAATAAATCAAAAGGTTCAACCCCAGAATTTGATTAAATTCAACACTAACATAAGTTTGAAGAATTCAATATTAAACGAAAATAAAAATCCACCGGTTCATGTTGAAAGCCCGGAATATAAAATCCCGCATAACGAAATCCCGGAAATATTTCCTTGCACGATTAACTCCTTTTTGGAAGATCTAGAATTTTTTTTGAATTGTTTTCCGAAATCTTGTAAATTTTCATCCAAACTATTTTCTATTTTTTGGAGTTTATTGGAGTTTACTCCTTTAGAATCGATTCATATATAGACCCCGGTATGAAAAAATTATGGATAGTAAAATCAATCATTGAAAAAAGCGTTACGAAAATTGACTACCAACGCTTTTTTTTAACTCTTAATAACTTTTAACCTACTGGATCGATTTAGATGAAATTTGGTAGTAAGATAGACTAGAACCTGTGGAAGGGCATACGGTGTTTTTTAACGCAATAAAAGGGGTTGAAAAGGTCACAAAAGGTTGAAATGTTAGGTCAAAGTTTGTATGGAGGTCGGTTAGGTTAGAAGTTTAAAACTTATTTGTATGGCTTTTGACTAAACATAAATAAGTAAGACATTCAAAGTTTTAAAAAAATTGACCGAGGGGGGGTGAAAAGAGGGGGTAAAAGTTTTAGTGCCGTTTCGAATCTATTTTATTGAACAGAGATTTCAACCTAGAACGGTGAAATTTTCACACATGATACAGAATTTCATGCTCTTCAATTTATTATACTTTAATTATAACGGTAACTCATTAATATAGCCAATTAAGACATTTTCACATAAATTGGTATAAAAGTTTTAATCCTATAGACTGGATGTTGAAATTTCCATATGTCTAATCTACATGAAATAACGGTGATTTTGATACCGCATTAGTAAGGATACGTTTCCTACAAGCCTCACAATCTCGATTTTAAAATAAATATAATTGCACACAAACGACCTGCTTGGTTCGTACGAAATCACACATCACCTGTGGGAGAATCCCGCTATGGCCAAAATTCGATCGTTGTTTTTGGATTAAAAACATCCTAGCGTGCGTTCTAATAATCGGATCTTCAAGATTAAGATCTCTTAAGAAGCACAAGGCTTCAGGCTTTAATTCAATGTACAATTCAATGGTATTCATTTCCATTTTATATGCAATAATGCACGATAAATGTGGACCCATTTGAATTTTCATCATTAATTAATGAAAAGTTGATAAGAAATGTAACTGTTCTGAAAATGTAATGATGCAGTTTTGTAGATTTTTTCATTATTTACAAAAATAATGTTTGTAGAAGTAACTACATTGATTCATTAAAAAATACGTAAGAACGTTTTAAACAAAGTTGTTGACATTCATATTGCTTACCATAAGTATTTAAGTATAATATATTTTATCAAATTATTATGAATAGATGTATGAATATATGAATTCAATCCTTTGCGTATTATATATTTTAAGGTAATTAAATCATTCTTATTGAGTGAACTCCAGTCGCGCGTCGGAGCTGACACGCACAATTTTTTTTTTTTTAATTGTTGTATTATCTTCTATAATTTAAAATATTCAATTTAACAATTTTACATGTAAGAACTTGGCGTTCTTTTAGATCTCATTGCTTTTGGTGGCTAACTTTTTACACAGTGTTGTTTGCACATAAGAGAACTTGGCTCTTTTTTTACATTTAATGTTTTTGTTCTGATTTCACATCTTTTTGCAAAGTTTCATGAAAGCATGAACCTGGAAATAACTTAATATGCTAGCAATTTGCAAACTATAACAATATAATTACTCTGCCAATTTATAAATAAGTAATAGGTAGGTTAGGTTAGAGTGGATGTCTAGATGTCACATTTAGACATCAAGGGTCAATTGTGAAACCACTAAGGAAAGTTACTCATGGAGTTTTATGAAGTTAAACAAACCAGAATTATAAATTTCAACATCCTATGACCATTTTAAGAAAGTGGGTGGCAGCCACGCCCCTGCTATGAAACTGCAATTTTGTACTTATATTTTCTCTTATACTCAAGTATAAGTGGGCGGATACCACGCCCCTAAATGAAACCAAAATATTTTACTTATATTTGTCCTTATATTTAACCAAAACCCTATTAGAACTCCGAATTTCAAGATCCTACGACCAGTTTTAGAAAGTGGACGGATACCACGCCCCCTGAATGAGCAAATTGAAATTTTCGATTTTTTCCTTTGTGTACAGCCGAAAAACTACCATTGTACCAAATTTCAAGATTCTGCTATTGTTAGAAGTGCTTCATAATTTTGATGATCAGTCAGTCAGTGAGTGAGTCAGTAAGTCAGTCAATTACGGTTTTTCAAATTTTTATTATTTTTTTTAAGGGTCTTTGTGTCCATGAAGTTAATACGTAATTCAAATTTAAAGCTTCTTACTCTATGGGTTCAAAAGTTATGGGGGGTTAAAAATGTGCTTGAGTTCGATCCTGTAAAAAGGGAGTAGTGCTAGAAGGGTTGGGGTCGAAATTCTGTATGGGCCAAAATTCGGATTCCAAAATTCTGTATTCCAAAATTCTGTATTTTAAAATTCTGTAAATTCAAAATTCTGTATTCTAAAATTCTGTAAATACAAAATTCTGGATTTCAAAATTCTGAATTCCAAAATTCTGTACTTCTAAATTCTGTAAATGATAAAAGAAAAATTTTTCTTTTATCATTTACAGAATTTAGGAGTACAGATTTTTGATGTTTTCTATGCAGAACCTTGAAGCATAGATTATAATTCTAACGTAACGGATCTCTCTCCAACTAATTTGCATACCTATGGTTTACAATTTTACATGAATCACATACCTTGATAACACATTTTGCGTTCGACAGCTAGTTAAGTGTTATAAGTTAATCGTGATAAATTGAATTCAGAAAAAATGGCAAATATTAAATTATTAAAATCTAATAAATTAAAGGATAAATTGTGTGTCGATGGTTTTATGTTGTTTTTTTTTCGTTATTTGTTTTTTGTTTTTTTTTTTTTATAAAATGTTACTTAATTTGTTAATTGAATTAAAATTGTTCTACAGGCAATTAAAAAACCTGTTCATAAATGTAAGGAATTACAGAATTTCTAAAAGCAGAATAATGGATTTGCAGAATTTTGAAAAACAGAATTTTGGATTTACAGAATTTTGAAATACAGAATAATAGAAAAGCAGAATAATGGAATACAGAATTATGTTCATACAGAATTTTTTTTTCAGATACAGAATTTTGTTCATACAGAATTTTGGAATACAGAATAACGACCCGTTCCCGTGCTAGAACTTGGCTGAGCACTACCGTGCCCTTTGATTTTATCTGATTTTCTTTTCTTTTCGTGTATATGACTGAATGTGAGAAACAAGCATATACTCTAACCGTTCCCGTTCGTCAATTTGAGCTTGTAGCCAATTTTCTTTCTTTGTTCTTCTGACAGCTTAGTTTCCTATCCCCATTACATTTTTGTTTATTATCTTGCTACACTTTATTCTGGGTGTTGTCCTTAACTTCTTCTTGAGACAAATCTCAAAAACTTCCATCAGGATTTTGGAATTTACAAATAAAACGAAGTTTGTTTTTAAATCGCTCATCTTATTGAAGGCAAATTGTTAATCCTTCCTTTGTCCTTGAACGTTCAATGAAATCTTCTCCCCTAATCAAGCAGAGCCAAGAATTACCCTTCCCATAGTGATTTTTTTTATCTCATTAAATTGGTGTTGTGTACTGTTGGTATCCCCTCATTGGCCTACTGCAGACCTATCAATTCTTCGTCAGTCGACTAGTTGAATTTAGTTTTCTTATATGCGTTCTCTCAAGTACAGAGACTACGCGAATGTGGAATTTTATAACATACCGTGTCTCTTCCTCCATATCGCAGTTTTCATGAAATCAACCCAGTGTAGGTTCACCGACACCTTCTCCTTGCATCCAATATCAGACGAAACAGTAGAGACACAGCTTAATGTTCGTGGGAACTACAAAAGTTATTTATTGTTCTATCCCTCGTTCCCTGATTTGACATTTATGATTGAAATGAATAACGACATGAAAATTGACCCGATATCCGTGTGACATGATTGTTCAAATCACTGGGAAAAAAGTCGTAAAGAAGCTCAGTGGATGAGCAGAACAGATTAAAAGGAATTTAAGAGGACATATTATGTAAGTAGGTCTCGTGTGTCGAAATTGCTCTATGTAATGAAACGGTTTCTTCAAACTCTTCATGACAAAGTCTTCTTAAAATGTTCATTTACTCCTTTCATTAGAAGATGAATGTCCCTTTTGGGATGATTAAAAAAAAAAAAGAAATTATTTCTTACATATTAGCTCCTGCAAAGACACATGAAGATAATGCATAAAGCATAACCCATGCAAATTGACATGGCAGTAATGACGACTAAAACACTCCCTAAATTATAACTTTCAACGCAACATTAAAAGTGTTTTCACAGTACATAACAATCAAGATCAAACCTAATATTTTCCATCAGCCAACTAAAATATGAGCTCAAAAACTAAATTAATATCCACGTTAACTCGAAACTGCCTACCTGCCTTATATATCATTAAACGAAGAAGAACTACCTACTAACAAAAACCAAGGGGCTGGTCAGTCTCGTACTAAAATAAACCGAATAACAGGAGTGACGATTGAGGCTACCCAGATCTTCGTTTTTATTTCCGAGAATTAAAAACAAATTTACATAATTTATGTTAACACGCAAGGATATTAAAAATTCCCCTCAAAATAAAAAATAAATAAATAAAAATAACAGTATTTGAATGTAGGTATTCCGAAAAATGAAACGGCACTTTTATATCGTCATTCTCTTTTTGTGGTCAATTTTTTTTATGGAAGGTAATATTTTTGTATTAAATAACTATCCACATGATTTGTTAATAATAATTAAGTATAAAGTATCTTTTATCAGATTGCAAAATCAATCTCTTGTTCCACGACAAGGTTATTTGATGCCTCATGTTTACACGATACTTCAACATGAAGAATTAAACAGTGAGTCAAGTCGCTCAGCTAAGGCAAGAGGCAAATTCAAAGGATCAACAAACTCTCCAATTACAACATAAGTATAGATCGGGACAGGTCTGGTGGAGATTTAGATGGATGTTTTTCCTCTGTTGTGGATGAAATTTAGAAGAATTTTACCAATTGGTGTAGATTTCATTGAATTCACCATGACTATGTCAACTTACCCTGTCCCTCTCACATATAATAATGAAATTTGCATTGCAATAGTTAAAAAAAAGTTTATAAGAACATTTTTAATTTTCTCAAGTCTTTATTTTTGTTGAATAGAAAATATCACTGGTGAAATTCACCTTAATTAAGGCGACAGAGTTCTCTATTTGAACAGCCTGTTGCCCTCTGTTGTGTGATCATCAGGCAAGCTGCTGCTCTCTGGCTGATGATGCTCTACTGATGATGACTAGTTTTAGTTTTTTTTTTCAGCAAGGGCAGGCATCCAGATCCACCAGATTCACCAGATCACAGAAGGTCATTGCTTTGGTAGACTTGTGTCCTTGAAGCCATTTCCAGTTGGTGCTTAAAGATCAAACACATACACATACCTCTAGCTAGAATTTGAAAACATACTTGCTGGTTGCTGCTGGCTGCTGCTGTAATATGTAAGTCACGAAACGAAAGATGCACTTTCCTCTGCCGGTTCCATATTGTGTCGTTCTCATCATCATCTTTGCCGGCCGTGTGTCGTCGTCGTTATTTTGTCGGTCGTCGCCATTTAGTCGTAGTCGGTTTTTTTTTTAAGTCTTTGCGTTTTAGTAGGAGATGGCGAATGTTTGTTTATAGTTCTGGGATGATTTTGATGGCTTGAAGATCGTTTATAAGGCTATGTGTATATCTCAACTTTAAAAATTATTATGTGAGAGACAGACGATGAAAAAAAAAATATTTAAAGAAGATCCATTAGGGTAGGGATACAAAATAAAGCGAAAAATTGTGTGCAATGCACATGGTCGGGATTGGGATGGATTATTTTAAACGGATGTTTAGGCGTGAATCAGTCACGTTGAATAAAATTATGTGCAAAGAGAAAAACACAGAATAAATGAAATAAATCAAATGAATAAATGATTGAGGAGATATTGTTTTTGCTCCTTTTTTGTGTTGAAGCAAAAATGACTTTTCTCATAATCATTTTTAGCGAACCGTCTACATACAACCATTAAGGTTGGCGTTGAAACTAAAAGACCGAAAATCAAAATCTCGTAAACCAAAAGACCGAAAAATACTTTCCCGGACTACTTTTGCCCGTAATTTCACGAAATCCTACCTTTTTGCATGGCAATTTACTCCTTTTCGATACTCAAAGTTATGAGATTGACGATCGACATAATGATTCGTTTTTTTCAAACTTTCTAACAGCCCTAAAATAGGCCGCACCCTTTTTTCAAAAACCGAAATTTAAGGAGACACCAAATGATGAGAATCATGGAGAACGAAGCAAAATAATTCTTCGTTCAAATAATTCTATAGAAACAATTACTTTTTTTTGGAAATCGGTGAGTTCCAGATTGTTCATGCTACAGAGAGGAGAAGGCAATTGCGTTTTTGTTGTTTTCTTTTTTTGTCTTAATAAAATACTAAGTTATAGTTGAAAAATCGGGGTCATTTGTTTTGATTACTTTCGAGATTCACCTCAACCATTTTTCTTTCAAAAGGATAATACACTAGAAAACTTTATCTCAGCATAGGTCTCTTATAAATTATAAGGAATGCCTTAACAACCAATTCATATTTCCTTTCCAACGCTTCTCCACCTCTCCAATGTTATCTATCAAATCGTTCCACCACAATTACCATTAAGACAGATGTATTCAGTATTTTGCCTTCCTCCTACTGTGAATACAGCTTTATTACTGAAATCATAAAATTAATTGTATGACTGATCATAATTCAGGAGGTATTCAACTACCAAAAAAAAAACACACCTTTTCCGAAATCCCCCTACAATCGCACGGTTTAGAGAAGGCCATAGATCACTCGTCATTCATTGTCTGACGATCACCTTCGACTATAATGGGATGCGTTGCATTTTAATCATCATGCATCTTGCATCTTCCATTTTCCATATTTCTACAAGGAATCCACCAAACAATGCCCCAGCAGGCATTTAACGACTCTGTCGATCATCGTAAAATAACAACAAAAACAGCATTTAGACTAAAGAAAAGAAAAAGAACGCCCAGTGATCATTACAACACCACAAGATCGATGAATAACACCCCTGGGCGAGGGCCAGCTTCCACAGATTTGAGCGAGCAGGGGACCGCTGCAACGATGGATAGCATTTTATGCAGATATACATTTTATCTGAGCGTTTTATTTAATTCATCGAAACAACATCACCACCAAATGTGTATTGTAGGTTGTAGCCTATATCTACCTAAAGAGTTGCGACTTGCGAGTTGTAGGTTTCATAATAATTACGCACCTGGAGCAGGTGGTCCTGTGCCGTGGTCAAGCTCCGGTATGTTACTTGAAGTCCTCGTCTCTCAGCCTCTTTTTATTATATTTTGATTGTGTGTTCCAAAAGCAGGTATAGAAACATAATGAACAATGATATGCACAAATAAGGATCTGCTTATGCAAAAAAGCAAATGTGTACAACAGCTAGTTCGGGCAGGATGTATGAAGCAAGGAGTCTCTGCTGGACCCCTTGCTATTTACGGTGGACCATGGTCGTGTGGTGCTGGTGCGTCATTTTATTTCGAAATTAACATCAACAATGGTACCTCGCGGAAGGTGTGGTTTCAGATGTTTTACTTATTGCTTGTCGGGGTTGCATGAGAGCTTTGTTCGTTTCCGGCATCAATTGCACAGTCTGTAATAATGATCCGATGAAAAATAATAATAATTGCGCGCTCTTGCGGGAAAGTTGTTTTTTTTTTATACGGTGTTTTAATGGTCGGCTAATTAGGCGACACTTGGTCTTTGTTTTGGGAGGCTCAACGAGAACTGAATTGAGTCAGTCATGCATAAGAAAAGGATTATGAAAGCCTTTGTCTTTGTTGTCACGAATGCAACAAAAATGATGCAGAGAAATCTTAAAACCCTAGTGAATACAACTTCTAATTTTTCGTCTACGGTTTCAAAATCTCAAGATCCCTCTGTGTCATTTTCGTGTATCAGATAAACAAGCAGATAGTGTTTATTACCGATATCCGGTATTTAATTTTTGGTTTCCTGTTTCCGGTTTCTTATTTCTATTTTCTCGATGCCATTTTCCAGTTTTTTAGCTTTCAAATTTCCGTTTCCCTAATCATAAGAAAGCTTTTGAACTCTCATTGTAAAATGAATGTTACTTCCGTCCGAAAGTTTTATTATCACATAATTTTTCATACATTTTCGTCATATGAATTGTTTTTGCCAAAATGAAAATTCTGGACCAACTCACACCCCCTTCACAACTTATGCCACTTACCCTCCTCATTCTGGATAGCACGAAAAAAAGGTACAATTCATGTGCCTTACAATTACATACAATCAACTAACTTTTTAAATTCACTTTGCTCTCTGTCACTCTTGCCATGAAAATTCCATTTCGTGCATGAATCAGCCGCATAACATTTCAAATACCAAATTCCCCATATTTTGACTGTCAGAACAACGTCCAAGTCTTCTGTCGAATTAATTTGAAGACATTTTAACAATTTCTACATTCTGGAAGCACCCTTCCCCTTTGAGTCTGCTCAGTGTGTTGCAATCTTGCATGTCAAAGTGTTTCAAGAGTGTTGAATTTCTGCCTCATCCTGTTCGCCGTGTTAATTAGATAAACACGAGCAAACAGTGCAACGAATTATGCATTATGCGATACTGAGTCGATTCGTGCGTCGGTAGTCGTCGTCGTCGTGTCGTCGCGTGGCGTCGTCGTGTCGTCGGTTTTCCTTTTTTGGTGCAGGAATTCCCGACTATGGTTAAATAAATTGACGTACTTCATGATATCGTCAATCTTGAGTGGCGGTGCATCTTCCAACATTACAACACTAGCCGCCACAACCGCTAAGACTAACACCAAAACCTAGACATTCAGTGGGGAAGGGGTAGTTTTCTTAATCAATTTTTATGGAGCTATGGAGCCACTGTCAAGGCACTGCCACTGCCACCGCGCTTCAGCTATTCGGGTCGGTCGACACGCATCGCTTGCAAAACTTGTGTACCACATGTGTGCATGGTGCATGTTGTGCATTACACATCCTCGTTCCAAGTGGCGTGTATCACCCCCGCACTTGATTGCTGCATTCCGCTGCCACACCACACCGTATCATTTGACAACGCAAGACAGATGAACGTTGTTCATTGTCGCCGTACGATATGCTTGGAGTTAAATCCACATATAGTTCACCCCAAAAAAGGGAAAATACTCTTGAAAGGACTGACTGGTTGGGTGGGAGAGACTAAATGGGTGATGGTGGTGGCAATGAAAGGCTTACACACACGTTGCATCAGCACTCTTGGTGGCAGCTATTTACCATTGGGATGACTAATATGGTAAGTATACGTTCATTTGAGTCGTTTCAAAGATTTCGTTTTTTTTCTGGAATTAAATTCTTTTTCTTTTTGTTGAACGAAAATGCATTTGTAACTTTTTCCGAAAATAGCAAATCGGTGACATGTCCCTGCAAAACTATATACCTACTTAACAACGCTACATTCAGCATACAGCAACAGACTTCTGCAACAGGATTGGAGTCGTCTCTCTTTTCTGTTCGGATGAGATGTGTTCTTGGCTTAATTAATTTGTTTTATGGTGTAAATGGAGTAATGGCCTGTAATTTGCATCACACGCACCACTGCATTTCTATTTAAGGAGTTTGCACTTTAACAAGATGGGTAAGGCAGTAAATATGCAACGCTGGAAACAGCTAATACCTATTTTTGCATTTATAAAATGGTGCGAATCAGTTCTTTTTTGTTTGATTTGTAAGATTTAAGAATTTAAGAATGCAGAAAATTCAAATTTAAATTTTGGTAGTGAAGTTGAAAGCAAGGAAGACAAGAGACAATTTTTTTATAAAAAAAGGCTACTAACAGTAACATTCTTTTACATTTGCACAACTCTACCATAACCGCTGATTGTAACATATCTTAACTTCCAGCTCTGACGAGTGACGCTAACTTTATCGCACTATCTGTATCTAATCTATGGCCTTGTTAAGAGTACAGTTAACAGCTGAGAATATTTAAGTTTTGGCAATTCATCACTAATCACGAATTAGTAGGAGAGCCGCTGAAGACCGACCTTCACCGATCTGTTAACCGGCTGAAACTTTTTTTATGAAATTTAGTCTGTAAACATATATGAATATGATAGCTTGCCTAACGAAAAGTGTGCCAGGCTATATTAAATTTAACTTTATTTTAATCAATAACTAACTCCTCCTTCATCCATATGTTAAAATAAAACGTTGTGCCAAATAGCCATGTGTAAGTAGGCTTGTGACAAGAAAAAAATTGTATGGGAGAGGGGGGCCTATTCCCCCCGTTTAGCCAGGAGGGGCAGTTTTCTGAAAAATTGACTTATTTTTTTTTAAATATTAAAAATCAACGGCTTCATCTACAACAACGTGTTATACCTTTCTGCAAAGCCAAAAACTTTGGCTTTCATTTTGTATTTAAATTTAATTGTTTTAAATAATTGTTTTAGAAAAAATAATTTTCAAACTCAAAATTTTGCAAAAAAAAAAAAATTTGTTAAATTTCTAGTTAATTTTTTCAAAATTTTATGTGATTAAGTACGTATTTTGCATTCAAGATTCAATACTGTTAATAATTTTGAATATAAAAAACAGTTACGTAAAAATAAAAAAGTTTTTTTTAAGGCAAAAAGTGATTTTGGTTTTTTTTTAATTTCTCGACAATGGCAAGGTATTTATCAATCCGGTTTACTGTGTTCGACTTTAAATTAAAAACAGCATTGAATGTTGAAAACAAAATTAGTACTTAATAACATAAAATTTTGAAATATTATAGTTCGAAATTTAAGAAAAATTTTTTTTTCAAAATTTTAAGTTTGAAAATTATTTTTTCTAAAACTGGTATTTAAAACAGTTAAATTTAAATACAAAATGAAAGCCTAAGTTTTTGGCTTTGCAGAAAGGTATAACACGTTATTGTAGATGAAGCCGTTGATTTTTAATATTAAAAAAAAAAAAAAAGTCAATTTTTCAGAAAACTGCCCCTCCTGGCTAGACGGGGTGAATAGGCCCCCCTCTCCCATACAATTTTTTTCTTGTCTCAAGCCTACTTACTCGTATGGCTATTTGGCACAACGTTTTATTTTAACATATGGGCGAAGGAGGAGTTATAGTAGGGGAGCCCGAGATGTTAAATTTGCAGTTACTCGAGCGTCATCGGGACCAATCGCGTTTTGAAGATTGTGGTCTAAGATAAAAATGTGCGTTTAAATTTTTTCATAACGGTGTTGCCTTGAAATATTCGAGCGCGTCAGATTTTTATACAGTGTGTTGTACTTGATGTTTCATTCACCCAAAATGATAATCTGACAAATATACCGTTGCATTTTCTTAATCTGACAATTTAAAAAATAAGCGATGTGAATATTCTTTAATAAAACAAATAAAATGATTTTATTTTCTTTTTTTTTTGTATTAATAAAATAAAAAAATTAAAAAAAATATATTTATTATCAAATTGTATTTGCAATAACTGTGTTAGTAAAAGAAAACATCACTTGGACCGGCACAGGCGTTGGTTCGGGTCAGTCATAAACAGAGTTACCAAAATGACTCTATCAGGTATACATCTTTTTTATGTTTTACTAATTTCTTTTTTACTTAGTAAATTTATCTTAATTTATTATAAGTTATTGAAATTATTTTTACGAATTGTTTTCCGATTTTTTTAAAACCACAAATGTTTGATCTTGTAACTGTAAAATGCTTATTTTAATATCAATATTAAAATAATATTAATTTATGTTTCTGATACATTTTTTCTTTAATACTAAAAATTAAGGCCGTGCGCGAATTGGATGAATTGTGGTTAAAAAATGAAAATGGATGAATTTTTAACCACTACTGTCATATTTTAACCCGATCAGCAGCTAGTCAAATAATGCGAAGTGTCAAAATTTAACCAAACGTCAAGTTTTAACCCTTTTTTAACTGAATTCGCACACGGCCTAGAAACAAAAATGGTTAAAAAAAAATTTTATTGGAAATTTTTTTTTTAATGACTCATTTATCAAGTTTCTGGGACTCGGAAATATTTTAAACCAGCGGAAACACTGGTTATAGGACTAATAAAGATTATACAAATACAATGGCGTGGGAAGTTTGCGAGAGAAAAAAAAATTAGAGCAAATGAGAGAAAGCACTGATCTCAGCATCTAACCTCTAAAATGCTTTAATGACTATTTACGCTACATTTACAATTAAGGCCGTATGTTTTCGTAATCCTCATAAAATTTCCATTAAGATGGAAAAAAAACCAATCGCGCTCGAGTATTTCGAGCTAACGGTTTTTTTTGCAGATTTGGAACGCTTCCATTTGCTTTTGCAACACTGAATTTGTCAGATTATTGAAATACTCACTTTTTGCGTTATAATAAACTTATATTCTTAAAATCTGACGCGCTCGAGTATTTCCGACCATCGATTTTTTGTTTACTAATCTGACGGGCTGCCCTGATCGAACGCAACAAATTTAACCGTTCATTTCTGGTAGGTTCACATAACAAAGTGCAAGATTTCTCCCCATATAATAATCTGACACGCTCGAGTAACGCGCGAAATCCCTTCCTGGGCTCCCCTACTATTAGTTATTGATTAAAATATAAAGTTTAATTTAATATAATAGCCTGGCACACTTTTCGTTAGGCAAGCTATCATATTCATATATGTTTACAAACTAAATTTCATAAAAAAAGAGTTTCAGCCGGTTAACAGTTCGGTGTAGGTCAGCCTTCAGCGGCTCTTAGACTAAATAGTTTAACGTCAGAAGAACGCCTCCAAACGTTCAAACTGTGGTAAGAAATTTATTTGACTTATAGCCGATTTTTCATTCATCGAAAAAATCTAAATTGGAAAATAAATTTATCTGAGTATTGTGATGTGCTTTTTGTTTCCCAGCCGAGGTTTCGCTCGTCGGTGCCAAGGTCTAATGAAGAAAACACGAAACTTCAATGATAGGTCTTTCGAACCTAATGACAAATTCTTTATTAGAAACACTTAATAACTACAATTATTAATATTAACGTAAATTCAGTAGTTGTTGGTTTTGGTTCTTCTTAATGCGTCACTTCCGGTATATGATCGGACCTAGATATTGCGGCCGCCTGTAGAGTGACTGGCTTCCTGGTCGTCTTGGTGTGGCTTCACTACTGGGCTTCCTGTTCCTGTTTTCGCTTGAGCTTGTGGTATTCGTTACTCGACCGGTTTATTTCCGGGGGATCAGCAGGTACGTTTAAGGCCCCTGGTGGCACTACACGGCAGGCAATAGCTCTGGTGGATCAGCAGGTTTATTTAAGGCCCCTGGTGGCACTACACGGCAGGCAATAGCTCTGGTGGATCAGCAGGTTTATTTAAGGCCCCTGGTGGCACTACACGGCAGGCAATAGCTCTGGTGGATCAGCAGGTTTATTTAAGGCCCCTGGTGGCACTACACGGCAGGCAATAGCTCTGGTGGATCAGCAGGTTTATTTAAGGCCCCTGGTGGCACTACATGGCAGGCAATAGCTCTGGTGGATCAGCAGGTTTATTTAAGGCCCCTGGTGGCACTACACGGCAGGCAATAGCTCTGGTGGATCAGCAGGTTTATTTACGGCCCCTGGTGGCACGCAGCACGGCAGGCAATAGCTCTGGTGGATCAGCAGGTACGTGAATGGCCCCTGGTGGCACGACGGACAAATCTCCTTCGATATTTAAAACCCCTTACCGCTGGTGGGGGGAAGCTTTAAAATCGAAATTGCGGTTGCTGCACGGTCGGTAATGAGGACAATTTCCTTCGCTATTAAAACCCCTTACCACTGGTGGGGGGAAGCTTCAACAACGAAATTGCGGTCGGCGGCGGGAATGACCAATAACACTCAGTCCAAAACCTAAGTTGAAATGACAACTTATCGTAGTGATGAAAAGTAGTGGTAGTGGTGATTTTAGTACGAAAGTACTCATCACCATATAAACTTTACTACAAAACATGAATGTGAATTGTATGAACATGAAAGTTAAACTTTCATGTGTTTCGGTATAGCTTGCTGCCATGCAATAAGAATGTTATCGATGATGAATGTAAACACGCCATGTGTTAATGAGTCATACGATATGCTTTGTTTATGCATTTCTTGGTATAAATTCAAGGCCAAATGAAATGTATGCAATATATGCACGAATTAGTTTTGCCTGCATGTGGGATTTTTAAAGCGAGCGTGAATCATATGAATTCAAAATGCAAAATTGGCCTGTATTTGATGGAAAAATTGATGTTGTTGTATGAGAGCATGTAACGCTTCGTTACAGTATTCATCGGTCGAATAAATAGGAGCGTTATTCGTCAGATAAAGTCTATCTGACGATTGAAAAATCCAATATTTTGTTATTTTACGATTGAAATATCGGATCTTACAAAAAAATACCCCTTTTTCTAAACTCAACAATAAAAGATAAAATATTTCAGTTTTCAGTTTCCAAAATGTTCAGTTGAAGACAAAATATTAACACACAAGAATTTCAGTATTAGTCAAGTAAGCAAAATATTGTATCCAACTTGTTCTTTAAATTAATCTGGATGTGCAAATTGTTGCACGAGTTATTTCCAGTTTTTCAGCTTTTTTTCTGGAAAAAATCAAAACCTCACGGCACTTTAATTCTACGAACTCTTCTTCGCAATCGCAATATCTCATACTTATGTATGACACATTACCCAAAAACCTTTGCTCGACAAAACAAAACTTAACCCAAATAAGAAATCAAAGTTTATGACTGCTTTATAATTTCAAAAAGTGAATTCGCCATCTACCCTCGATTGATTGTTCCAGAAGCTAAATGACGGAAATTACCGCAAAATAAATGTCAGATTCTTATCAATTTTGTTCGTTTTATTTCCAATGAATTGCCTCCTTTTAGATAAACTCATTTGAATTGGATTTTTTAATTTCTGTATGCCCCAGTGCCGAAACCACACATTTCCATCATCTGCCCCGGGCAATATCAATTAAAAAATAAAATAAAACAACTTCCGTAAATCTGTCATTTCCACTCACGAAATTGGGACATTTTTTAAACAATAACTTCTGAGATACGAGTATATGTAAGTAGGTACAAAGCTCAATAAAATTCAAATAAATTGACATGGAAACAAATTGCCAGAAAATTTATGACAATTCCCTCAATTCTCACAAAAAAACAAAAAAAAAATACACAAGAACCTGCTAAGTCATTGTGGTGTGGTGATGGTTTTAAGAATTCTTCTGGTGGATAAACAAATTTCTGTATCTCGCGTACAAAGTGCGCAATCAAAACTGACACAATTATTATAATTTAATTAGCAGGCGGTTTAATAAAAACACCTTTCATTGCCTAATTAGCTATTACTTTTATGGGCTTTTTCGGTTTGTCCAAAAAATAAAAATCCAAAAAGAAGAAATAAAATTTTAAAATTTCACTCTTTCTTCGTGTTTTTGTTTGCATCATTTTCAAGTCAACCCGGCTGTAACAATGATTCACAAAGAAGAGTCGGAGTAACAAAAAAAAAATCTGTGGTGGAACCAATCGCTGAAGAACTGTAAATTTGTTAAATTTTAATTGACCAACATTGAATAAGACACAAACCAAAAGAAATTTACTTTATTTACGATGCAGCAACATATTGCAACAACATGTAGCACAAGTTTAAATTTTTACAAGCGACGCGGCGCGAATTTAAGACTTGGCCATGGCCAATCGACAAAAGCAAAGAATTGAAGTTCTTTTTTAATGAGTCATAAAAATTTTGGAATTTATTTGAATTGACTTGAATCCCTGAATAAACAAGCAGACATCAAAAGCCGCCCTCCTCTTCTTACAGAAAAACCCCCAATAGAAGTTGTGTCCAGTAATAATTTTCACCCGGATGTCTAACATTAATTAAAAACCCTAAAACAGACGGGCAAAATGGCCAAACAAGCCCTTTACCTAATGTTTACACCGACCAATTGCATGTTAGACAACAACAGGCAACAGGGCCAGCTATAGCCATTAATCTATCGTTGGGGAACTTCAGACGTTAAAGGAGATTGTCGTTTCATATCGCCTTTCTGGGGGGTAAAAGCGCGGGGACAACAACCCTTGTCAATTTATGTTGGGAGCATGTTGAGGACAAACAGAACTACAGACGGTATGGTCGACCAAGCAAAAACAAAACTCTCGAACGACGATGACTAGCCAAGACATGACCAGAGCGGTGTAAGGCGACTTTGACGTTGGAAAAAATTATTATTATGTGTAAATTTTACAACACGAATTACCAGATTACTATACAAACAATCTTCTGTTATAAGCCAGTGTGGCGTGTTTACGGGCACCCAAGATTCATGGCACAAAATGGACATCGATTTGCCGTAAATTGTACTTGATGAGATGAGAAAAATTAAAACAGAGAATGTGGCTTTGTGAGAGAGTCACTTTCCGACTTTTCGCTATTCGTTGTAAAAAAAAAAATTAAATTAAAAGAATGTATACTTAAGGTTATACGATATTAAACAACAAAAAGACTAAACAGATATAATAATGCCAGTTAATTAGCTACTTGAAAGGTTAAGATGCTGTTGGATTTGGATTATTCCCAAGTAGCATCTTGGAGTGTGGTCTGTTTTTTTTTTTTCTTTGCTGAAAGAGGGTCTTGGAAGTTTGCTTTATTTATAAGAGAAGAAAAAGAAAGAAACAAGTTGTTTTTGCAGATGTTAATGAAACTTTTTCCATTTTCTTTCAAGAAGGTAAATGCAGGCTTAGATAGAATATAGATAAACTTAAAAAAAAAATTAAGTATCTGAATAACGATTAGTAATTTCTAAAATCTTATAGCAAATTTTACCCAAGCCATTTTGGCATTTAAGGGGTGCATTTGGAAAATATTCTTTGCAACAAGCGTTGAACAATTTAATTGAAAAAAAAAACACGACTGGGAAGCACGAACTTATTAATGTATCTAAATATCTTCTCAATAAAAAATAAATAAATAAAAATAATGCGATAAATACGCAAGGAATATTTTTAAATTGAATTATCTACAAAAACACTTGTGTCCTCAAGAATTTTAATGCAAATAAATTGCTTTCATAACGATAGAAGCCTTAAAAATATGCATGTTACCAAGAAAACCTAAAAATCTAAAAACCAAAACACCCAAAAACATAAAAACCCAAAAACTTAAAACCCGACAGCTCAAAAGCCCAAAAAAGCCAGGGTTCGTAAAATATCGATCGCAATCCGAAAAATACCGATATTTCTCACTTTTTTCCGATCTTCTCACGATCCGAAAACAATAAAATTCTCATACAAATACTTTTCTCGGGATCCGAAAATTTCCGATCTCTCTCGGCACGAATTGAAAATTTTTTTTCTCTTTTTATCATTCGTGAGAAATCGGAAAAATAAAATTCCCCTCAAATTTTGTTCTCTCACGAAGAGAAATTAAAAGAGAAAAGATCCGAAAAGTGAAAAGATCGAAAAAAAAATATTCTTTGAATGTGTTTTGCGGTGTATGGTTGTTTCTTGTTTTTTGTTTTGTTTGATCTCGGTTGTTTAAAATGGGACGAAAAAAAGAATTCGAAGTGAATAATTATGTTTTTATGAACAAGAAAATAATGTGGCATCATGTTTAAGATGTGATAAGAAATTATAAAAACAGATTTTACAAAAGTTCATGGTGTTTGTTTTAATGATGATGCAAATGAGGAACCGTGGGTCGGGAAGTAGAAGTGTTGCCATTTCCAGTGCTGGAGTTCGTAAAGAAAAAAATTATCAATTTGCGTTGACAAGTCAATTTATTAAATGTTGTATTGGACTTGTTACGGTCAAAAATATCCCGTTTCGAATTTTCGACGATGACAAACAACCGAAATTTTTTTATATTTTATTTAACGATCGGTTCGTGAATGGATCTTTTTTGGATCTTCTGTGATTAATTCGTGATCGAATTTAATTTTTCAGTTCCCGAAAAATTTAATTCGATCGTGAACACAAATTTTATTCTCAAAGAACCGAAAAATAAAATTCGCGATTGAATTAAAAATTAAATTCCCGGTTGAATTTATCGATCGTAATCGAATTAAATTTTATCGTTCTACGAACCCAGCAAAAAACCAAATATGTACTTTAACAAAATGAGAACCCGAAAACCCGAAAATACAAAAATGAAAACGGAAAACTCCAAAACCCGAAAATCCAAAAACCTGGAAACCTAAAAATCTAAAAAGCCAAAAAACCAAAAACCCAAAAACTTGAAAACCCGAAAACCCAAATAAAATCCGAAAATCCAAATAACTCAAAACCTGTAAACCCAAAAACTCAAAAAGAGGCCGTCCATAAAATACGTTCGCACTTAGGGGGGAGGGAGGGGTCACGCTGAGCGTGACAGGATGTGACAAGGGGGAGGGGGGGGGGTCTACGTCAACGTGACGTTCGCTAAAGTTGGAATAAAAACCCTAAGTTTATTCCCACTTTATTTTATCTTTTTATTAAAAAAAAGTGGAATTAAAACTTAAAATATAAAACATATTTTATGTTTGGAAATTTGTGTTCTATCAATTAATTTTTTTTGTTAAAGGGGGGGGGGGGGGGTCTTTGTTTTGTGTCGTTATATTTTAGGAGGGTTACAGCAAGTGCCACAAAGCGTGACACCAGGGTGAGGGAGGGGGTCAATACAGCTAAATTCAGCGTGACGTAGCTTATGGACGGCCCCAAACTCGAAAACTTGAAAAATATAAAAACTCGGAAACTCGAAAAACCAAAAGTACTTAAAATCGAAAATCCAAGAAACCCAAAACTCAAAAACTCGGGACCAAAACCCAAAATCCCGAAAACTAAAAACCCAAATACACGAAACCCAAAAACTCGGATACCCAAAAACCCAAAAATCCGAAATTCCAAAAACCAGAAAACAAAAGCTTAAGAACCCCTAAAACAATCTGTGAGTCCTTGTGAAACAGTTTCTGCCTAATTTTTGAAATTTTCAGAAAAAAATAAAACTGTTTTTACCTCATTACATTAATTTTTGATGAAAAAAAAATATTGAAAAAGCTCTTACCTTACCTTTAGTATTTAGTGGTGTTCACCAAAAATTAAAAAAACCAAATACGTTGTTTTTTGCCTCTCTTGGCAATTTTCTCATAAAAACATTCTACTCACACGTTTTCTTCTTTTTCTTAGAAAAAAATCAATCTCCTCTTTCATTTCCTATTCAAAATTCAAGTTCAACGTATGGCTTGCGAATTCTCTGAAACGTGACTCATATTTTCTGATATCAGACGCCAGATTATTCTTTCTTTACCGCCCTGTAAGCTAAACATCGCTAGTTGCCCAACAAGACCAGCGGAGTTAAATTGAAACTTATAAATTGATCAGCAGTTATCCTATTAGTAATGCCACAGAAGCAGGTATGATACAAAACTCAGCAGAAGAACACTTAAGGTTCATGTTGCAACTATTTGCCAGCAATGGACTGTAGACAGTCCCTTGGCATCGCCATCGGTATCCACTTAAACACCTTTTGGGTCCTAGAAATAGGTTGGAACTACATTCGTATTGCACTGGTCAGCCGGAGATAAAATGTTCTTGTCATTGGAAGGTGTCATTGCACTTGGTCAATGCGTAGATAAGGCGCGACACATTTTTGCCATCTGGTTGAGTGTCTGCCCGGATCCCGAGTGAACGACTACGTGCCGTTGTAGGAACAGGACCTTGCTTAGATGATAAATGAAATCAAACGGAATGATATGAGAGAACGGCTTAATGGCATAGGAAAAGGTTTCTGATTTTAGGTCCGTTTGGCTTATACAAGGTACTGTACGTAATAGATGCCAACATCTAGCCATTGTGTGTTTTGCGTAGAGCTTACGACTTCTGTTTCTCCTTGATTAAGGTGGGTAGTCGAATTGTCGGTATTGAAAAAGTATTCGATATGGAGTTTTTGGTATACAATGGGAACGATTATGCTGACTGCGATTCATTAATCTTAGTTCAATTTGAGTCGATTACTGTTCGCTTTTAGCAGGGAGGTTAAATGTATTGCTAAATGTTCGTTCTTTGCAAATTTAGACAGACTCAGGTGTTCGGTGAACTAAATATTGGTGCGGCACGATATGAAACACTGAAATACAGAATTATTGTTTATCAGCACTTAGCAAAGAGTTACGTTTTGTTGCTGAAGTTCATTTATTAAGTGAGATAAATGCTGGCAGGGATCGTGGGACACATAAAAGTATTTAAAATAGAGGCTTTGATCATTTATTACTTTTGAAAGTTTTATTTGCATTAAGAAAAAGAATTATAAGAAAAATGGAAAATTAATAGGCAAGGGTACAAGTTTTTTTTTTATTTTTCTTCGAAAGCAGAGCTCATTATTTACTTACCTTCTTACTTAATTGGACCAAAACCCTTTCACTGCCGTTATAGAACAATTAAGGAGCATACTGAATCAACTAGGATTGGGTACAAACAATTGTGTGCAGTTTTATGAAATGTGTGTTAGTGCCATCAATCTTTTGACACACTTTAGCAGACATGCCCTGCTTATGTACTGCTAGCAGTGGTCGGGCTATCAGATTATCTTTTTTTTCTGGGAACCGCATTGATCCCTTCACGGAACCGTAGTGAAGAGATCCTCGGAATACCAACAGTGAAACGGTCTATTTAAGTTCTGAGAAGCAAAAGGACAAGCAATGAAATTGGGCTATTGCCTTGCAACATACTATGTGGGCATCCTAAACCTTTCTGCAACACCATACTCGGCACGTACCTGTGTGGTTTTAGGCCAGGCAGAACAATGGTAGACCAAATGGAAACCCACCGTATTTTGATCGACTACGGCATGCATTACGAAGAGCTTATGATGGCGATGTCTGAATTCACGATCATCAACAAACCGATCCAGCTGTTCTGTAGATACGCTGGCATGTGACTTCTTCAACATAATCCTGGAGCAAGAGCTGTAAAAGAATGCAATCATTTTTGTATTGCAGTAAAAAGATTAAAAAGACTTATTTTTTGAATATTTTGATGTCTTTAGTAAAACAGTCATTTAGAGCAGTTAAAAGACTTGAAGTCAAAAGAGTGCGTTACTTTTTTACTGCTTGCATTCTTGGAAATCTTGTGAAAGTCTTTTACATTCTTTGCAGTCACTAAAGTCTTTTGATTGCATTCAATGTAATGCAGTCATTAGACTGCTTTTGGAGTCTTTTAACTGCATGAAGTCTTTTAACTGCTTGAAGTCTTTTTTACTGCTTGAAGTCTTTTAACTGCTTGAAGTCTTTTTTACTGCTTGAAGTCTTTTAACTGCTTGAAGTCTTTTAACTGCATGAAGTCTTTTTAATTTTTTTTTTTAATTTAAATGTTTAGTGCACAAAGGATAGTAGAAAACATGGATATAAGGTGGCTTTTATGAAAACAAAAGGGAAAGCAATCGTCATTAGACCATTTAAAGCACTTAAAGTACTTCAAGTAGTTGAAAAGACTTCAAGCAGTTAAAAGACTTCAAGCAGTTAAAAGAATTACCATAGCGAGACGCTGCTATTCTAACAATTGGGTTCAAAACTCCCCACTCGAAAGACAAAGTGCCTAATATACAGCATACAGGACTCCGATTTTACCACCTCTCATCTACGGCGCGCTGAGTGCTGGACGAAAAGTATTAGAAGAGGGAAAATGACACTGTGTACTTTCAAAAGGTAAATTTTTCGAAGTATATTTCAGCCCGGTATGCGACGAGGAAATGTACCAAGCTGTCTTAATCCAAGCTAAGACATCTTTATTCGCTTTGTCACGTTGAGCGAATGGACAGTAATTCGCTGTAATTTGCAATCCCTAGGATCGAGGCAACCAGGAAGACCGAATCCCCGGTACAGAGACAAGGTAGCTGCGGATGTTTGAGCGCTTGGAACCTTCCCCGATGGAAAACTGCGGCTGTCTCACGCGGAGATCCTACGTGAGTGAGAACCACTTTTTGCACTTCCGAAGGATATATTGTGAAAGCTAACAACAACTAAAATTTCTTGAATGCGAATGAAGAATTCGACGGACTTTTGATTTTACCTCGATTTCAGAAGCGGCTTAAACATAACCTCCAACCCACTACTTCTTCTTGGGTAAATATATATTATTGCTACTAACTATACGACATAAGCTTTTAATGCCTCTCGTTACAAAAACTTGGCTCGGTAAAAAAACGTTAATGAATTGTTTTCTCTAAATTTGAAGTCAAAACAATTACTTCCTCAACAAAACTCAAATTATTCCATTTAAAATTTTCCAACTTCCTTAATGGAAATACTTTGTTTTAAGAAGATGAGCTGAAAAACAAACAAAGAAGTTCATATCTTGACGAACAAAAAAAAATTAAATTTTCTCGATATGTGCCAAAGACTGATCAAAATTGTTTATTCCACGAATTTCCGTCGATTAAGTAAAAATATACACCAAATTTCCCTTAGACGAAGAAGAAAAGAGTTTCAAACTTCTTTCAAATTTTCCAAAGAAAAAAAGCGAAATGCAAAACAATCTCATCAACTTAAACGAATGAAAAAACATGGAAAATGAATAAAACAACGCTCCGTAAAATACCCAACGACTTTTTATTGACGGCATTGACGGCGGCCGCGGCGTCTTCTTACTTCTTCGTCCTTTCGCATTTTCAACAAGGACGAACTAACCGATTATCATAAATAAAACCCCCAATGCAAGCTTTTTTTTGTTCCCATAGTTAAAATCGATGGTGCGAAATGTCTGCAATATTAATTTGATTTGCTGATGGTGGGTTGGGTCGGGTCGGGTCGATTGTAAAGTGCGAAAAATAAAATAGAAAGAGAAGAAGCTCCAAGAAAACTTTCAACTTTGAAACCAAGACGCAACGACCGCGACGACGGACGAACAAACAAGAGAACGGACAAGAGCAAGAATATTTGTAAAATATCTTTTAAACATCCTGAGAAGTTCCAAATAAAATACTTAACCATCCCAAAATGTCTGGGGTTTCTTTTAGGGGTTAGAGTTACCTCACTCACTCGACCCAGCTGGGTTCTTTGCTTTGCGAATCCCAAGTGTGTTGTTCATTCGACTTTTAATTTAAATAATTGATTCTTAGGAGAACCGCCACCGCGCGGCGGCGGCGCGTCCGTTCTTTTCCCAGCAACCACTAGACATTTCCACTTGCTCTTATCCTTCGAAGTCCGGACATTTTGTAATACAATAAATTAGGTGATTGTTTCCTTCCTCTCTCTATTGAAGTGTACATTCATTCGATGATGATAGTTCACACAGAAATTCAAAGTAGATTCGGAAAAGAATAATTTTGAATTCACTGAAAATTTAGTTCAAGCTTTTCGGTATGAACATTTTGATGTTCCATTACGAAAATTAATTGCATCGATTGTCAAACTGAGTGTGACTAAATGATCAATGAACCCGCATCAGTGGCATCCTTTTTCCTGTCACTTATCAGGAAGAAAATATCAAAAAAAGCTACATCCTTTTAGATTGCTGTTAAATGTGCGTTTTATTTTCAAAAGTTTGTAAGCGAAACGGTGAGGTCCTGATTTGTGTCTGGCAAATGCTTCGTCACGACCAGACTATTGGTGGAGCAGGATCCAGGATATTATTCCGGTCATAGACATCTTATTTTTGTTTGTCTTTTTTCCAGTTTTCAATTCATGGAATGGGTTCGGTTTGGTTATAACGAGATAATAAAATCGAAGTGAAAAGGAAACGTTACTCTGACAGAAAGGATATCAACACCAACCGAAAGAGAATCCTGATCAAATAAATATATACGGTAAAGTGTGTGGGGGATGGTTTCTGCTTTTTTTCAAAGAAATTTCAGAACGAAATTGAAACGTACATATGTATTTGTATATACAGAATGTATACAAACGTGCACATCATCATCGAAATCGATTGAAAGTCAGACATGCAGACGCAGCGGTGAATAAGTGAATGTATACGCTGTGGTTGTCTATGATTTTTGAAAGGATATGTCTTGCGTTGCGTGGTTGACTTGTGTGACAGGTATAGTGGTCGGAATTAGTTCTGTCTGTAAGAAACTTTCAGATTTTGATTCAAAAAACCCAAAAAATTCTCTAGACAGACGGGCAGGCTTTCATCGGTGACGAGTTGCATGTGATGCATATGGAACGATGAACATTTTACCAAAACACTGATATCATCGTAAGGAGAGAATCGAAGAGTAGAACATGAACATGAACAACAAAAGATATTGTAGCTACGAAATGCAACCGAATCAACGATGCTAAGGATACTAGACTGCTCTTTTCGCTTTCAAAGCGTTTGACGTATGCTTTTACTGTCAGAAGAAATCGAATTGTATATTGCAAAAAAAAAGAAACTTCGACTGATACTGAGAATTAAATAAAATGTGTCAAAGTCAGTTTTCTTTCTTCTTTGGAAATCTTCTTTTGAGAAGTAGATTGACATATCTAATCTACGTACATATGTGTGCATTTTACTGTAAGGACTTCAGGTAAAAAATGTCGAAGGAATTTAATTTATTTTGATTGTGAGAAAAAAACGATGGCAAAAGTCAGAAGCAGGAGAGTAAATGTTTGATACGATGCTTACAGGCCGACTCCACTAGAGATAATTTCTCTCAGAATACTCATCCTGACATGAAAAGTCAATGGAGTCGCGTTGAAACAACAACAAACAACGCGACTCCATTAGACTTTTCATGTCAGGATGAGTATTCTGAGAGAAATTATCTCTAGTGGAGTCGGCCTGTTAACTACACTTGGGTTCGGATATCCGACTTTGAGTTGACTATCTATTTCGAAAACGATGATGATATAACGTTCCTTTTTTATATTGAGGATTTTTATGAAATGTTTAACTTGATTCGATGATATCAATATTCGTGCGATAAACTCACTTTTTTGGTATCATAAATTACAGACTTTGTAATGTCCTTGGAGTAGTAGTATGTGCTTCTCAACTTTGCCACTCAGAGAATTGTTGATGAGTGTATACCACTTTGGCCTTGGCTCTTCAAGAACTGTTACGCCATTATTTATTTTATTTATTTTTATAAACTGCACACCTTATAGTCCGGGAGGCGACCGTAAGATTACCTACCTCATCAGCAGAGTGTAAAATTTAGCCACCATCTAATGGTAAATGACATGAAATTTTCCAAACCAGTGGTCGGACAGACTTTTCCTGGGCCTTTTGGTGGCTAAATTGCATTTCCGGTTGCGTTTTTTGGTGTCAGCTTATACCATGGGGAAATTGGGAAAAGTAAGTAGAAGTCAATAGACATTTCGTCAAAGATACCAAATCATATGGTCGGAGAGAAATAACCCGGGCCTTTCCCTTTGTCCGACCATCTTAAAAACGGTATTTTTGGTGTCGTCCTACCTCATCGAGTATCAAATGAAAGCTTAGAACGTCTACATTAAGAATCTACTGGTCGGACAAACTTTACATGGGCCAATCATGCGACCGACCGCATTTTTCAAAAAAAGTCTGTTAATTACTTTAAT
The DNA here is from genome assembly GCA_943590905.1 of Sphaerophoria taeniata. Classification (NCBI taxonomy): domain Eukaryota; kingdom Metazoa; phylum Arthropoda; class Insecta; order Diptera; family Syrphidae; genus Sphaerophoria; species Sphaerophoria taeniata. The sequence goes on along the minus strand of OX016540.1, from coordinate 44,326,711 downwards.
GCTTTTTTCAACTCAGCTTCAAAGTTTGTCCGACCACTGGTTTTGAAACTTTGATGTCATTTACCATTAGCAGGTTGCTAAATTTTCCACTCTGCTTATAAGGTAGGTAATCTTACGGTCGCCTCCCCGACTATTACACAAAAACATTTAGGAAGAGGAAAGTAGGGCTGGAATTCAAATTGTTGCTCTGCCAACAGAAAACACAGTCCTACAGGAACTATCGGGATTTCCAAAAAGGACTTGATAACTGATTTAATTTGTGAATGCAACCTCTCACGTATGCAACTGTCAATGTCAATTTAGTCAGCAAACTCAACACTTTTATCACTGTTAAGTACACGAATGAACATAGTCTGCAAATTAAAAAAAAAAATTCTATCGAAAATCGGAGTAAGTGAACCCAACTTTAAGAGCGTTAATTCCAATTTTTGGTTGTTATTCTCGCCCAAGTAGACTTGCAATAACAAATTAATGGCGAAAATGTGGGTCTAAATATTCGTTGTGTGATCTTGCCGTGTCAATGAAACAACGTGTTGGTGAAGTGTCAAAAATATCCCCGCCTTACAGGCGTCCGTAGCAAACGATTAAAATCAGTCAATTCCACGGTGTTCCTTCGCTCAGAGCACATTGTGGCGTATATCGCGTAAGGATCTTTACTTAAAGCTAAGCAAGATCAAGCTGAAGCCAACGGGCCATTTGAAGTTACGTATACGTTCTCCGATTGGGCTCCGTTGGAGAAGATGATTAATTTCATCACAAAATCATCTTTAGTGACGAAACTCATTTTTGGCTCAATGGGTTTGTCAATAAGTAAAATATGTGTTAGCGGTCGAATACTTCATGAAATACCACTTCATCGACAAAAAACAACTGTTTGGTGCGGCGGCGCGGCGGCGGCGGCCGGCGCGGCGGTCGGTGGCTGGACCGACCAATAAAAAAAAGTACTCATACGCCGTAGAGACAACTCTACAAAAGCTGCTATTCTTCCTTTCTTGTGATGTACGGTTACATATATATTTTTAAATTTATGTTTATGAATAATTTAATTTTGTTCAAAATTAAATTTTTCCCAAAATAAGTGAACATCAAAGCCAAAAAGTTGATTGAAAAATATGATATTTTTGACTGGTATTTGATTTATTTGCAATTTTCTGTTCATAAATTTACCAAAAATTATTTTCGAAAAATTAAAATATACCAAATAAAACCTAGAAATGAATAATTTTTCCAGGTAAATTGCAAAAAATCAGCACATTCACACAAGCAATAAATTCGACAAATTTATGAGTTCTTTATTATTTAATACGTTTTTAATCGAAAAGAAAAAAAAAACAAATTTGAACTCAAAAAATTCCTTTTTGCACATTTGTTCAAACAAATCAAGGTGGGTATGACTGACGTTTAATTTTATTAATGAAAAGGGGCAAAGAAGTGGAAAAGCGTTTATTTTTATAAATTCTTGATTGAATTGTTAGGACGTATTTTTTGTCTATTTTTAAATTTCGTATTATTTTCGTTTAGGTTATGACATCTACTGCACGTGTTTAAAATCAGACGAGATTGATTTTATTGTTCTTTTTTATTGTTTCATTTCATTAATTTAACTAAATTGTTGATCATTGCCGTTTTTGAATTGATATCCATTTGTGTTTTTTTTTTGCTTGCGGCGCGCGAAGGATTGCCTTGTAGACTTTATTGCAGTTCATGACATGAAAAAATTGCGTTTGAAATAATTTAACAAAATAAATTTAAGTTGAGTTTTTTTAACAGAAACAAATTTAATGTTTATTTAAAAATTTAAAAATATCAATTTTACTCGAAATCTCATTATAAAAGTCAAACAACTCATTTGATACAAAAATAACAAACAAATATTGAATCAATAAATTTGCTAGAATAACGTTTAAGTTGAGTCAAAAAAGCCCCTCAGAGTATTTTATATTTAAAAACTATTCACCGTGTGGAAACCAATACTAACCAATCTAGGTTAAGTATAAACCAGTCATCTTCTAAATACGACGAGTCACAAGAATCCATCCTTCATCAGACCGACGAAAGTGTATGTAAAATAGTTCAAAACCACAAAACCAAAACCTTACCACTCTACGTTCATACACTAATCTAATAAGCATCTCTTTGCAACATTAGCCGCATCGTTGGTTATCAAATATAAGCCACTAAACAATTTTTTAAGGATTACATTAATTAATCAACCAAATCTCTCATTTTTTGCTTGGTACCAAACAAAAAATACCACAGTTGTAAGTTTCGGCGGTTTTTGAGCGAACGAGATGGAGATATTTGTTTCCTTTGAGCTCAAAGTTGAATTTTTTGTATCAAAGAAAAGTTTTCCTTTCTCCGACTTCAATAGTCCTTGACTATAAAGGTACTCTGTGCTGCAGCTTGTCTTTGAAGAGAAAACAGAAAAAACGAACTGAACGCAACCATTTTTGTACTTTGTGGGTTAACACCCCGTCACTTCCACTCAGACAAACTTGTATTCCATTTGTTGATTCACTTGAATGAGAAAAGTGTATGGCGGGCTAGTGGAGTTTGTTGGTCTGTAAGTCTTTCGGCTTGGTAAGGTTGTAATTCGTCAAAGGATTAACAGAATTTCAATAGCTCTTTGCTAAGGGGGTTATGACAGGCATACAGCCCAACTTAAGTGATTTGAAATGAGCTTGGGAATTCGTCGTTATCCGTGATACAGAAGCAAATTTGTTTGACATACATTTTAATGCACTTGTGTAATGTGATATGCTTTTTCATTTTCTTATCTTTATTTCGATTCGTTTTTATTGAAAGCAGAGCATTTCAAATTAATAAGGAGTCATCATTATATTTGTTGTTTATTGAATTGTTTGATAAAATACTTTTATTTTATTTGTTTACGTTCTTTGATTGATATGGAATTCAAAGTTGAATGGAAGGCTTTCTAATCCATTCTGAGCAAAAAGTGTTCCGCTGAAGGTCTGTTTTTCACCATTTTCAATGGTACAACTTCCCACTGTACTTTCAAGGTATCTTTATATGCGTTTTAGTAAGCCAGTAATGTTTTATGTTTGACTAGCAGTTGCCCGCGACTTCGTCCGCCTCTCCCTCGTCTACCGGCCAGAGTATCATCTCGACTTGTGCATCATGCGTGCGTGGGAATTTTGTTCGGAAGTTATTGTAAAATTGCATTGCAGTCAACTCTCCCTAGGTCGTAATTCTCTTGAACTTGAAAAATTTGAGCATTTTTTATGATTCCCTTCAGTTGTTCATACTTAAAGCATTCCCTTGGGTGAACTCTCCCTAATTCTAATATCTCTCTTACTTCTGCATCGTTTTTTTCGTTAAGTAAATTTTTTTTTCTTTAAAGTGAGCATATTTTTTAGCTAAGAAGTACATAAAATGATATGGTTTAAACACAATAATCTGCACAAATAGTGCAATCAATCACATTCACAAATCAATTGAACTCTCAAAATTCTAATTTGAGCAGTTATTAGGCCAGTTCCACCTAACAACATCTCACTGAGATCTCAATGTCACCTTGACTGAGGCAAAATCATTTGGTGCCTTGGTGGAACATAATTCTCAGTTATCATTGAGATTTAATGGTTACCTTACTAATTGTTGCTGCACATATGTCAGCCACGTCAAATAGCTGAGTGAGAAATCGAATCCAAAATAATTTCATCTCAGAGATCTCAGAAAAAAATCTCAGTTCTCACATTTCCACAGATTCTTCGCTGCTATTGGTCGCAGCTTAATTTTAAGTAGAATAAAGCCTAAAGCAGTTGCCCGTAGCTTAGTTGGTAAGTGCGTTGGCTGCTAAGCAGAACGTCGTTGGTTCGAGTCCTACTCAGGCCAAGTTTTTATTTCATCTTTCACGGGTACTGCCTCTTGCGAAGACCTGACAAATCTTCCAAGAGTATCAATCTGTAATGAAAAAATGCTTCTCAACTTTGCCGTTCGGAATCGGTGTTAAATTGTAGGTCCCCTCAATTCTTCACACGCACTCAGAGAATTGTTGATTAGAGTAAGCCACTTAGGCGTTGGCTCTTCAAGAGCTGTCGCGCCACTCTATTTATTTATTTTATTTTAAAGCCTTCATCGATTAATGGACTATCCAACACAAAAAGAATTTTACAATTCGAAATAGTAGTTCCTGAGATTACCGCGTTCAAACAAACAAACTCTTCAGCTTTATATTGTATTAAATTGTATTGTTTACCGTTTTTTCCACATTCTACACAAATTCTTCGCTCCTATTAGTCGCAGCTAAATTTAATATAGCTTCAAGCCTTCCTTGATAAATGGACCATTCAACATTTAAAAAATTGTTCAATTTCATAAAGCAGTTCTTGAGATAAGCGCGTTAAAACGCAGAAAAATGTATATTTTTTGCCGTTTTTTCCCCATTTTAAACAGATTCTTCGCTGCTATTGGTCACAGCTTAATGTTAAGTAGCCTAAAGTCTAAGTCGATTAAGGCACCATCCAACACAAAAAGAATTATACCATTCGAACCAGTAGTTCCTGAGATTACCGCGTTCAAACAAACAAACTCTTCAGCTTTATATATTAGTGTAGATAATTTTTTTTCCTTCAGTTTTCGTTGAAAAGTGTTAGTCATTCGAATTTCAATCTTCTCAGTTTTGATAGCATGACTTGCGCATAATTATTACTTGTGAGAATTGTGACCTTAAAAGCCAAGATAAGATTTTTACGCATTGAAAAAGCGATGGAATTTCCTTCCCTTTGATGAAGTGCGGCGCCATTTTGTCCAACAGAAATTATCAAATTCGAGTGAATCAGTGATTGTGGTTGAACTACTTAAATCTCGATTTCAATTTTTTTTATTTTTTTGTGAAAAGAAGAAACCTTTTCCAAGAAGATTTGTACACATTAAAGGAATTTGCGAATGATAAGAAGGAAGTCGTACTCTTTTCTAATTGTTCAAGTGTGGGAAGTGTTAGCTATCAAAAAAATATTATTTCTTTAAATAATGTACAAGTACATGTACAATGTACATATATGGTTGTCATATTGATAAGGCTAAGGAGTAATCATACATCGTATGATGCTAACAGTTAGACCCTCCGCAAACGAAGCAACTGTTTTGCAACTGTTTTGCGACTAGAATCGCAAATCAGTTGCTCAAGCAACTTTGTATATGAAGCTCTATAGGAGAGCTCCCACGCTCGACTGAAATGAAACCGGTTTGCAATCGGTTTCCAACTAGTCGCACGCAACTGATTTTGTAGGTCGAATTTGAGTTGCTTAATCAACTTTTTTTGTTTTTGTTATTAAAATTATAATATTATAATATAAAAACAGATGTGTTTGTTTGTTTCTATGTCTGGTATGGACTTCTAAACGGCCCAAAAGATATTTATGGATATTGCATGTTGTATTTTTAGAATTTTTTTGGCATTGGAAAAACCATACCGAAGAGTCGGAAAACTGGAAATATGAAATATGATATAATACATAGACGTGAATTTGGTTTCTTGCATGTTCTTTTTGTTAAAGAATCGCTTATCGAATAGAAAAATAGAAAGTTCTTGATGGAAAACCCGCAAAACTCATTAGAGTTGTAGGTGCTTTGGTTTTCAAATGAAATATTGTTGATATAAGACAGCGAATTTTAGGTGCATTCGTTTTAAAATAGAAATATAGAAAATTGTTGGTGGAAAACTCGGAAAATTAAAAAAAAAGAGTGAATCATTTGATCGTTGATAACATTTAGGATTTTGATTACGTAAAGGTAAACGATATTGGTAAGATACGTGGTGTTTAATCATTCAAGGAGTTTATCTGAAGAAGCTTAATTTGGATGAAAAGGGCTTGGTTTGTTTTTTATGTCTGGTATAGAGACCATCAGCAGATACACATTCTCTCATGTTCGTGTCCATCTTTTGGATGTTGGAAGCAACCAACTTTGGCATCCGTTTGATTTAAATGTTCTGCTGCCATAAAGTCTGCATTTCAAATTTTTTGTATGTATGGACCCAATGTTCTCTTCGTACAAGTTTTCTTTGTCTTCAGTACTGGTAATAGTCAATTAAATCGTCTTCATCAGTACAACTGTTTGACATGTTGAATAGTTTCTTATAAAAATTGTGAACAAAAAATTAAAAAAATCAAAATTCGGTCGTACTCGTGTGCGGAGAGAAGTCACAAATCGATCGCAAACTAGTTGTAAAACAGTTGCTTGAGCAACTGATTTGCGACTCTAATAGCAAAACAGTTGCTTCGTGTGCGGAGGGCCTTATGCTTATGATTACTATCGTTAATGTCGTGTAAATGAACAATTTAAACAAAAAGAAGAAACCTTTTTGCTGTATTGTAACCAAGTGAAGCTTACGGGGCATATTTTTTGCTAAAAAAAAATACTAACAAACAAAACTTACTTGATAGTTTTAAATGCTGAAATCCAAATTTTCAACGATGAAGGCTTATGATAGCAGATTGGTCACAGAGTGAGCTGCTTTTGTATAATGACTATATAATACATAAATGCAGATGAGTCAGTTTTCTATTCATAAGGGTTTTCTAGAAATTCGATTGTACAAAAATCGCTGGAAGGCAATTGAGTTGAATACCAAATTGTCCTATCACATTTTTTCAGGAAATTTTACTTAATTTTTGGCTTTATTATTTAAGAAATATTTTGACTTTATTTCTGTTCCAAAATGTCTCTTCCATAATTTTTAGACCAACAAAAAATATTCTAAAACAAAAACGGCATAGTGTAGGCTGTGTGCAAACAATTGAGGCACCTACATATATGGTTTTGTGTACCTTCGGTTCAAGATGAAATTTTGCGGATAATGAACCCGACCTAGAAGATATCCTAATAACAACGTATATGTCGTTGTTCTTTTATTATTATTATTACTTATTGTTATTATTGTATACTGTCCTTCAAAGAGATCTATCTCATTGGGCTATTATTTCGAAATAAATAAATAAATAAATAAATAAATAAATATGTAAGTAGATTTTCTATTTTTTTATGTTCAACTTCAAAATTTTAATAAAAACAAATTAATTATAAAATAGATATCCGACAAAAGACCGACACAGATTAAAATTCACTTAGATGAAAACATATTGACGAATTGCTTGGTTTGGGGTCGAAAGGCTAGAAAATCAAAATCCCGGATAACGCGATCCCGGAAAGTACTTGCCCACAGTACATTTGCTCGCATATCATTTGCCCCCAAAAAAAAACTACCTTTTTCCATGAGAATCCACTCCTTTTCGTCACCCATAGTTATGAGAAATAAGGAGATCGAAATCTAGTACGTTTTTCGATTTTTCTATCAGCTCTGAATCAGGCTACACCGTCTTTGAAGAACAAAAATTTTATGAGACACCAAATGCTGAGAATCATGGAGAACGAATCATTTAAATGCATCCTTCAAATAATTCTGTATAAGCAATTGCTTTTCTTGGGAAATCAGTCCAGTTCCAGAATTCCAGATTGTTAGTGCTGTAGGAGGATGCTCATGCTCAAACGTTTTCTTTGTTAATAAAATTAAAAGTTTTAGTTTAAAATTCACGTGAATTTTGAACTTTAAACTTTGTTAGTAAATAATTAAATTAAATACAAACTCATAGTTTAAAGTGAATTTTAAACTATAACCTTGTATCATATTTAATTGTTTATAAACGCTGTGTCTTCTCTTTCTCTAAAAGAAGGAAATAATGGATAATGTAGTTAGACAGTGTGTTTGAAATGTCTTTGAAAAATTCTGCATGCATTCTAGAGGTACCTTCAGTTAAAACGTCAAAAATCCAAAAGACCTTACGTCGGCGTCGGTCGGTTGTAGCGGCATACGTCCTCCAGGATTTTAATTTACAGGCCTCGAACATGAACTTAAATTGTATAAAAAGTGTTGGGGTCGAAATACTTTATGGTCAAAAATCCTGTTAACGACAAACTGTGATCCATATTTCTGTATGCCATAAATCGTAGGTTACCCCAATTATTCTCCACACGCAGTCTTCGGGGCTGTAGTGTCACCCTATTATATTATGGAGCCACGAACTAAGAATGCGCCCCGGGCTCCAATAGCTGTAGCTATAACGGGTGACCACAGCACTAGCATCGTATGGTGAAACTGTACCCAAATGGCTTCAGACTCGGGGAGCAGGTGTTAGACAAGGGAGGGTTCGTACTCTTTTTTATCATTGATAAAAATTTATTGTTGAATTTAACCCTGAGACGCAAACTTTACACATTTATAACAGATAAAATCAGAAACCATCACATTCTATTTTAAAAATTCAGATCATTGTCCTTGCAGAAAAAAAAAACAAATCAAAAGCATGTGCTCTGTGTATGAATTTATGTGCACGATATATTTTTTAGGTTAACGAACGGTCAAGCAAAAATAAATCATCATAAAACCCCGAATTTCGAAATAACAATAACAATCGTATCTTATTGTTAATTTCTCACACATCGTCCTCATAAATTAACGCATTCACATCTTAAATCTTCTTTTAATTAATTGTTTTAAGGCGAACATACAAAAATTCGTGTGGAATTGTTGTTGTTGTCATCGTAGATGGGCAATAAACCTTACTTGCGTTCGTTTCTCCGTAATTTTTAACCAATTTTTAAGGGCGGTTTCTTTCAAAGAATACATACATAATGAAACACCCCTCTTCATAATTCATGAATTTTCACATGAAATATAATCATATCAATACTCCAACATTTGTGAAAGAAAACACGACAGAAAAAAAGAAACGTATTTTATATTAATTCCCAGGCAAATTTGTTTATCTACGAAATTCCAAAAATACCAAAGTGACAATTAAAACTGTCATCATTTATTATTCGAGCGGAATTAATTTTTCACTTAACCATTCGGTTTTCCCTTTACTCTCTTGAACAATCGGATTAACAATAATAATAAAAAAAAAATTAAATGCTAAAAGAAAGTAGGCACCGATAATATAATTTTTGTGTGTTTTAAAAATTAATTTCATTGAAAAAACATGCTGCAGCAAAAGTTGAAAAAAAAGCGCTAAGTGAAATGACCTCTCAAATACTCGTGGAAAACTTTCTGCCATTGCCCCTTTACCCCATGGGGTTAATCTTACCTTAACGTCACTGAGATGCGGGGCTGCCACTGAGCGCTAGAAGCAATAAATTGAAACGTAATTTTGTAGGTTGCATGTGTCCTGTCCATTGAGTTTCGTTTCGTGTCATGTCCGTCAACCCACCCATAGAGCAATGAAATCCGTTATTTTTTATGTTCCATCCATATTCCTAAAAATAAATTAAGAGCGCGAGGATGATGCTGCGGCAGTATAGCAGAAACGGCTATTCACATCCCTCAAGTGACAATTTGTTAAATTGCTTGTGATATCAGCCCCATTTGGCAGAAATGATGAAACATCCTTCAGAAAGATATTCATTAAATGGAAATTATTTGAGGCAATTTTTTTGATGTTTTTCTTATTTTTTTTTTTTGTTGAATCGAAAATAAAATAATGAGCTTTGTAGAATTCCCATTGGAGACTTTGACTGTGTATAAGGCATATGGTCACATAGCCTCTATCTGGTTTATCGAAGAGCATAATAAATCAAGGTCTTGAGAGTTGATTGGTTTCTTATTTAAGCGTGTCTCAATATTTATTGTAATGTCCGATTGAAGTGAGATAAATGACCTGGAAATTTCTGAATCCAGTTCTTTGCCACATTGTGGTGGTTCGATTATGTAAATTTGTGGAAACATTGTATTTGGCACACATTTGCATAATGAATACAGGAACTTAAATTGTAAATCTAATCCAGTTTTCTGGAAATTTAGGTTAATTAAAATGTCGATTTGTCATTGTTTGATAGGTATGTATGTGTTTTGTTGATTTTTGAAAATAATATGATTCGGTAGTGATACATAACATTGCAAGGGCTTTAAATTAAACTTCACTCTGTATAGAAATAATTTGAAATAATTTTTTGGCACTCCAACTCCATAGAATATTATACATACCTTTAATGTATGTGCTTTAAAAAGTTTATAATAGTGAAGTTAAAACATATTCAACAACTTATTTTACCATTAATGTAGGTAATTCGTTGACACAAACAAAATTTCCGATTTCAACAAATTTTATATAAGACAAACGTTACAACTTACCTACTTAAACACTTACAAAGTGTGTGCATGATCTAAGTCCGACCAATGTAATCTTCCGAGACTCCACAGTAATTCGCGTTCTATCTGGACCATATCCCACAACCTGGCATAGCTTGTATGTTGTATAGTTATAGTATGGTTAAATCTTCTTCACCATTTTTAATTGACACCTGCCTTGAACAATCTCAAAAACTATGTTGAAGAAATCATATATTGCAAAACTGCACTCAAACAGAATACGTAGTGTGGCTCTATCAAACAAAAACAATAATGCAAATAAATGTTCGTCGTGTTGTAGGAAGCAAAACTAAAAAATAAATAAAAAGGTTAATTAATAAATAGAAAAAAAAACCAAGTATATACCTTTGAGAGTTTCAAAGAATAGAATCTATTCTCGGAAAAGAAAGAAATGTGTTAATTTTTCAAACAAAAAAAAAGGAAAAATAAAAAAAAAATAAAAAAACAAATTCGAATTCCTGGAAATGAAGAAAAAAATTTAGTCAAAAAAGGATCGTAGAAGCCATCGTCCACTTGTTCACTTTTTTGTGACAGTACCCTTGGTTGGAATCCAACCAACTTAAAATTGAACATAATAAACCTTATGAATTTCGCCCGAACAAATTCTGTTCGCCCGGAATTTCAAAAGCTATCGGGATTCTCGTCAGCACAAGATTTCGCTTCGAACTTGAATTGACGTTTCGAATAAGGAGAATAGTGACTGCAGAATAGTAACACCTTTGTATATATTTTATAAATAACTTTTATTTCTTTTTTTGGATTTTTCAAAATTTTTCTCAAAGTCAATGGACACCTTAATTTGCGAGAATTTTAGCCTTAATTCGCAGAACTATTGAAAAAATGTGCACGACTGGGTCGTACGAACTTGCTCCTGTATACCAAATTGTTACTCATAAAAAACATAAAAAATATTAAAATAAAATTCAGAAATAAAAATTTAAATTGAAATATGCACCTCAAAAACAGATTCAATCTGAAAAAAATTTATGTCATATGATTTCTTAAAAAATTGTTGATTTTTCAAATTTTTGCTTAAAAAATTCAGAAGCGATTTTTTTAAATTAATTTTTTATATGTAAGATTTTTCAAAAATGTCGTAACATTAATATGGGTATGCATGCAGTATTCAAGAATATGTAAAAAAAAATAGAGTGGGGTGACAGCTCTTGAAGGGCCAAAGTCTAAGTGGCTTACTCTCATCAACAATTCCCTAAGTGAAGAATTGAGGGGACCTACAATTTAACGCAGATTCCAAACGGCAAAGTTTTCGGCAATTATCATTTCTAAGTCCTACGAACAAACAAAAATGCGGGTACAACGTCCCGCGGGTCGGATAGTATAGACTATATGGCAAGTATTGAATTCGTAAAAAAAAGTTGAGGTGTTAATGAGATATGACATTACGATTATAGAGAAGTCGAAAAAAGTAGGTCCGGCGATTCTGTCCGTCTGTCTGTCTGTCTGTAAACGCACCTACAGCGACTTAACCATGGTCCGATTGACTTCAAACTTGAAAATTAGAGGTTTGGATGAAAACGCATGGCCCGTCTATTTTTTTAAGATAAAAATTTAGGGTAGCCATAATACAATTTTTTTTGGCCAAAAATCAAAAGTTTCAATTTTCTCAAAAACGGCTCCTACGATTTTTTTTTAAACTTCCTCGAAAATTTTTGTTTAAAATATTTATATATTTTATGAAAAGAAAATTTTGGTATTGCTCCAAAACGGTACCTCTCATAGAACCGTTTTTTTTTACAAGATTTTCTCGAAAAATAAAATTCCGATCAGCGTACTTATTTTTCTGAAAATAAATAATATTTATTGCCCGTACCTTAGTTGGTAAGTGCGTCCGCTGCTAAGCAGAACGTCGTTGGTTTGAGTTCTACTCAGGCCAAGTTTTTATTTCATCTTTCACAGGCACTGCCTCTTGCGAAGACCTGACAAATCTTCCAAGAGTATCAATCTGTCATGAAAAAGTGCTTCTCAACTCTGCAGTTCGGAATCGGCGCGCGTTAAATTGAAGGTCCCCTCAATTCTTCACACACTTAGGGAATTGTTGATGAGAGTAAGCTACTTAGGCCTTGGCTCTTTAAGAGCTGTCGCGCCACTCTATTTATTTATTTTAAGTAAAAAAATATGAGGAACTAGAACTCTTGGTTTGCTACAGTTCAATACCATACACACTCCTATAATTAGGTTAAAAATAGAAAATTATCACGGACGCTCATGTTATTTAAACTCGTTAACGTTTAGATAGTAGTAGGCGTTTTAATAGTTTATAATTTGAATATCGAACTATCTTAACTACTACAAGATACTTTTGAACGTGCTCTTTAACTTCAATTTAAAAGTACCTATACCTAGGCACCAAAAAAAAACTCTTACTCTTTTTCCCTCTAGGCCAAAAATTACTACCCATCAGTTTTTCTAGTGCAATGGCTCATAGAATCTTGCTTTGCAATAATTTTTCACAAGAAACACACTCATAATACTAGAAGATGCAATTGATGTGTCGTCGCCTGGTCTTCTCAGGTAAGCCTGCTGTTTCTGCAACCAAAGCAAAACAAAAAAAGTCACGAGAAACTGACCAGGCCACTGAGAGTGCTCATGTTGATGCCGACAAAAATTACCACAAACGAACACAGGAAATATGCATTTAATCATCATTTGTGAATACCGCAAAAACAGCAGTAGAAATATGTTGTACCTACCTACTTCGAGTTCGAAGCAAACAGCAGCTCAGAGCCGGGCAACAGCAGCCGCCACAAAAGCGGCATCGGCATACGCTTTCGCATTGAAAGTTACGACGACAAAGGTACCTAACCTATCACTAGAAAAAGAAGCATTTAAAAAAAGCCTGAAGGACGTTTGGATGGGACTGACTGAGGACGACCGCATGGTTATGGATGATGCGGTTTTACTGGCAGGACTTTATGTTTTTTTTTTTTCCTTTTTTCCTTTTGACATAATTTTCAAGCATCTGGTGGAGTGGAATTTCTGTCGTTTTCTTTAAGATTTCTCTTCTTTTTTCGTCTTGGTATCTTTTTTTGCATTCACAGAAAAGGATTAAATAATTGCTCGGCAGCAAGTTTGAATCTTGGAATTTTAAGTAAAAAAAAATTACGACTAGTGTGTGTGTAGTGCTGACTGCGCTGATCCAGTTTGATGAGTTTTTTTTTGTTTTGCAAAAGTAATTCATTTGAAGTGAGTTCCTCGTTTTGTTTGAATGTTATGAATGCAAAAATCCATTAGAGACACGGGAGTAATTAAAAATATTCGTAATTACAGTGGAGTATTTGATACGTCTTCTGTGTAATATTATATGAATAAGGAGAGAGGATTGCGTTGAAGATTTGTTTTACTTGAAAACATCATTAAATTAAATCAAACCTTCAAAGGAGACATTACACAGGGAAGTGAACACTGAGGCTATTGGCTGGTACGGTACAAGAATATCTACAAGCCTGATGGAGGATGTACCTAAGTAGAGCAAGGTATCGAAAAAGTGCTCTTATACTTGAGAACATTGCAAACAATCTTAGAAACTATAACACCCTTTAATGTGGCAAGTAATTTAGTTTTTATTTATGTATTAAAAAGCAGAAAACACACTTAGGCTTGGGTTTCTCCAACGATCAGCTGTTTTAATGTTCGAACGATCGACAGCATTCAAGAAGACACAAGCGTTTAAGTTCAGGTTCGATTACTTTCTTTGGGGTCCAATTTAAAATTTGTCCTTAAAGTTTCTTAGGACGGAATGACTGCCCGACCACATAATGACACTTCTTGTGTCATCTGATAAGGATGAACTTATTCCTGATGATCTTCGCAAGCAATGTCGAGAATTTAATATCTCAACTTGCCATTTGTTTAAAGACATATAGGCTACCTATGGCAGCTTAGCCAGACAGAAATTGTACAAAGTCATGAGAGAATTTGGCTTTCCAAATAAATTGATAAGACTATGTACACTGACCAACCAGCCAGCCGTTAGCCCTCTCGCGAAAGCTTACCTTTTTGCTAGACAGTTCGCATCAACTCTTCGCTGCAAGGGAGTGTCATGACTCCCCAGTTTTTGAGTGCGTCAATGCTTCCATTGGACAAATCTTCTTTTTCACACCCAACATATACAAAGCCGTTGGCCCGGATGGTATTATTCTTGCTATTCTCCTGAAGAGGTGTTCTTCAACGCTGGCAAACCCTTGCGTAAGCTTCCCATTTATCCTATATCCTATTCTTCTGGGCTCATTCCAAGTAGTTAGAGATATCATTTGGCCAGCCTATACCCAAAAAAGGCGAATCCTTCTCTCCCTCCAATAATCCTCCGACTGCACTAACGTCCCTTCTTTCTAGGGCTATGGTAGCGCTGATAAATTATCAGCTTCGAAAACTCAATGCTGTCTTGAATCGTTGAAGCGAGATGTATCCCCCTTGCCACTGCGCCACTCATGGACATGGACTTGCATCAATGGGACTGAACATCTCAAACACCTTCACAACAGGAATAATGTTCGAAACTTGTATGCCAAAAGGCAAAAAGTATAAGTTAAAGACTGCAATTTTAATTATTTGGTTGGTTGAAAGCTTTTAAAAAGAAATCACATAATTAATAGATAAAATGCCAAGCTTCTGGTAAAATTCAACAAGAGTATTTAACAAGATATCTCTTTCTGACGGTACTTACTTATATAAATTCGGATGATATCCAAAACCAACATAACCAACTCAACTTAACTCTCCAAAAACTTTGTTCACTTAAAGGTAACAACCCCCCAATCGTGTACACTAAATGCCACTCATAAAATCTTGTTTTCCAAACACGTGTCATAGAAAAATTCTCAGTCTCAATGTAATAGTATTCATGTCCATACTCATTTCATTTCAAGGCCACAACAATTCCTCTTTCAAAGTTTATGGAAAAATTGCAAATTCTCCATTTAAAGAGCTAAAGCTTCCCTGCCACTCTGGCACATTATATTACCCAGCTTCGAAGCTATAGATATTGTAGGGGAAATTCCCTCTGACTTGCATGACACAGAAAACTAACCCTCAGCGTCAACCTTGACCTACATTGATTCTCCGTCATCGTCAGTCGTCATGTCGTGTCGGTTGTCGTTGCAGCCGTTGCTTTTGACTCAGCGTGGCGGCTATACAAAGCTTTTTAGAGCATAACTAACTAACTTACCACTTACACTTGCACTGACACCGAAAGCCGACCCACTCCATTCTCGCATACAAAATTATTATATCCTTCTCTTACAATCGATAAGGGAAATTAGGTTTTTTTTCTGCATTTTCAAAGCATTAATATTGAGATGTAGGTTCCTGGTCGGTCGGTCAGTGGGATGGGAAAGTTGAGGTTAGAAATTGCTTGCGTCCCCGAAGGAGTTGCCCATTGAAGTGTTGTGTTCCGGTCTAATATCATGCTGTGAGAGTGAGATTGCGAGAACAAAAACTCATGCTAGCAAAAGAAAAAGGAATCTCAAGTGCTTATGGAATGACGGTTAGAAGGACGACCTTGAGCGAGGACCAAGCAAATAAAATTATCGGTTCCTCCGAAAAGAAAAATAGTTGTGAGGTTCTAATGGACAATCTACTCTGCACGATGTGAAACGGATTGCGTGTTACTCCCGAGGGGGTACGGGTATCAATTACAACATCACAATCACCCTCACTTGGTTCTTTTTCTTCAAAATGAAAGGACGACATTTACACTTCGTCAGAGTGCCCTAACTGCTGCGTATATGCGGAACCAAGGTCACTTCATGCTTTCAGAGAGGGAGACAGAGATCCTTTTTCACAAAGTCCTTATTTCCTGTGTATTGAAGGGAGGATGTTCCGGTCGGTAATAGTCGCCGGCACCCTAAAACGCGGGAAACATTTTAAAACTTGTATTTTTGAAGGTTGCATTCAAGGTGACTATTTATCATGCCATTTCTTGGTTATGTGCATCACGATGACTTTGGTTACTGTACAAATGGGGTAATGAGGACGACATAAAACGATGCAAAATACCAAGGTCATAGACGATTTTAAGTGGGGGCGGTGAGCATTTGAAAAGTTTTATCATTTCTAAATTCAATTTGAAACGAAAATTCAAGTTCACAGAGAGTATACAAAGCGAAACGATGGGAAAGTGTAATCCTGGAGATCTTTAGGTGACCATGAACATCGAAGGTTGCCACCTTTAACAGACTGTGGTAATCTCTTGTTGCATTAATCCCAAGTTGGTGTTTCGCATAAATTCAAGTATAATGGGATAATGCTATTTGGTATAACCAACCACCCGTGTCCACAATGAAATGCGTTTCAAGATAAATGCTTTGTGTTTTTGTTACAGATTTGACATTAAATCAACCTTCAAATAGTTAACAGTGGCCTTGAAATAAAGAATGAACAAGATAAGCTTATCAGAAAAATAAAGGGAGGGACGCTGTCCGCATATTCCATTGTAAAAATGTTTCCTTCAGTGGAATACCAGACAAAGTCAGTAAATTCGGTATCTTGGTCAGTTTGGCCTTTCAATCGCCCTTTTGTGTGTTGGCTTTTAATCTTTTGACTTTATGCCATTTTTGTCTTTTGGACTTTTGGTTTTTGGGTCTTTGGTCTGGTTTCGGTTTTGGGGGCATTAGGTATTTTGGATTTTTTAACTTTGTTTTTTTCGTCTTCTGGTCAAATTATTGCTTTGAAAATAAATTTCCAAAAACCCATGGGATCTAGCGTCGCAAGGTTATTGAAGTGGGAGTCCTGGTCTGCACTATCCATTCAAAGCGTATTTAGCCTGCCACAAAGGTAGTATGTGCGATCAGACCCCTTACCACTGGTAAGAGGAAGTCTACGTCCGTTTAGAGGAAAATCTAAGACGTATCCGGTAAATCACGGACGAATCCAATTAATCGCGGATGAATCCGGTAAATTACGGACGAATTCGATCAATGCACCGAACGAGTTCTGTTCTGGGTACGGGGTAAATTAGTGTGTCAAGACCTCTTACGAATGGTCGGGGGAAGTCTATGTCCGGATAGTCTCGTCTTATATTTACCACTGCGAGGGGCATGTCTACTCACTTTCAGTTCCTCTTCCTGGATCAAACTTATTTTCCCAGGCTGGTAAGCAACTGCTTGAAATAAGCTGGAGGCTGGTTAGCAATTAACTGGTCAGTGATTGGTCGTAAACTGATGATTATTGCTATTTTGGGGGTCTATATTTACATACACCACGAACGGGAGGCACATAATGTAATTTATATTTTGTGATGTATAAAAAAAGTACATGTACATGGCGAGAAATTGTAATGAGTTATTACAACCTCAATGATAACTTTTCATCTGCCAGACGCATCAAGTTTTTCGTCGTCTGCTGGATAAATGAGGTTTGTGCAGCTTGTGAGTTGGATGTCGATGTTGTCTGCATAAGCCAATAATAAGGTGGACTTGCTGACAATAGCCTCTCTTGTTCAAAATCTGTTTACATTAATAAACTCCCATTCCTGTTACCGTTGAACTGAAATGACAATTCAGTTTTGGATTTACTTTTAATCAAAAACATTCCACTAAACCGAACTGAAATATTCCCATAAAAATATTAACCTCCAATCCATTCCCTCGATTATTATGATTGTTTCCCTTTATAAAGTGTTTAAAGCCAGCTGACGTTCTCACATTATATTCCTATATGAGATCCCAACATAAAGCCTCTTATCAATTTAGGCAAAGTCTGCTATAAATAAAACAGAAATGAAAATCATTTCAAATTCTTCATTCATCTTTCGGTTAGTGACCCTCTCGTGTCTGGCACTGGCACCAATAACCACTTTTTCATCCAATTTTTCCGATCACCTGAACAAAACCTCAACAGCTGATTTTTTTTCGTGTTGTACTCAGTCGGCAGGTAATCGGTGGACTTAAAAATTCCTGTTGTCACCTTTCTACAGGAAACTCAATATGAATTGTTGTGTTTATTTCAACTTTTTTTAAGTCTCCTGTTTCTCTGTACGAGTATGTATATAGGATTTCATGCTGAGCTCCTTACTTTACACACGAACTGGCTACCTGCCCTGTAACTGTGCACTGTTCATTGGGCAGGTATTTGAATCGTGATCCATCAGCAATTTACGTAACGTATGTCTGGTTCTTTGTATGAAAATACAGATTCTTCCAGACAGATCCCCAATTATGTGTCAAGGAAAAAGGTAAGACACAATAAATCGGTCGGATGGTCTTGAGGAGAGAAAGATTGAAGGGTTCTTGATTATGAATTTTTGAGGAAAGACTTGTTTGAGACCAATAACTATCCTTTAGACTGTAAGGCAAAATCATATCCTTAATTGATTCGGAAAGGAATTTTTTAATAATATATGAACTCCAGAACATGGAGAAACATGAATAAAAAGAATGTGAATTTTTAGAAGTGTTTATGGCAACAGCTGTTTCCTCTGGACTGGTTTTTAGGCATTGGGATGCAGGGCTCAAGATATAGAGACCTCAACTTGAGCTATTCAATGACCCAAGTTTTGAGTTCAATGTCGTTCTTTTGTAGACTCAAGTGGAGGGAATTGTTAAGACTCAAACATTCAAATTACTTTGAGAAAAACAGGGAGACTACAAATTCGGGAAACAATTATGAAAAGGTCAATTGCGTCGCATCTTATCATATATTATTAAAATGTGGGCTAATATTGAATTATTTATTTTAAAACTGGCTTGATTGAGAACATTTTTAGTTTAACACATTTGTTATAGATCATACTTCGTTTATTGTTTTTTTATTTTCAAATCAAGTTTGGTTCGCTTGAGCCAAAATAGAGATGTACACAAAACTAAATTACCGTTTCTTAATAATGAAATAGGGTAACGGTACCAGTCTCCGGCAAGATAACTTTTTTTTTACTTTCAATGTAAATATCTTAATTTCTCTTACTATTTTGTTCTAATCTAAATATTTTGCTAAGACTATAGATATTTCTCAGTAGTTTGGTGTACGAATGAATTGAAAGTAACTGTAAACATTGATTTAAAAGGGTGAATTCTAAAAAAGGCGATTTTCCGGAGTCTTCGGACGATAATTCTAGTCTCCGGACGATAATTCTAGTCTCCGGACGGCCTTAAATGGAGTCTCGGAACAGTTCCACCCAATATCTTATTTTGCTTAAGTTTTGAGTATAGAGCAATTCATTTTCTGGATTGATAATTATTTCCTGATTGTTTAGAATCTTATTAATTAAAGAAATATTGCCTCGTTATTGTTATTTTAGAAGAAAAAAAAAACCGGAACCAGTTTCCGGACGATCAAAACACAGTCTTCGGACAATTTTGAACCTACTTCGTCATACTTGATTGCTGCTTGCCTGACACCTAATTTCTTCAATCTTATGTCGTGTAAGGCTTATTTTAAGTTGTTTGCATTCATCCTAAAAAAAAAACAACTTAAAATACCCTCACTACACAACTAAACCGTGGCAATTTAATGTATTTGAAATACCTACTTACTTGTTTCAAGGTTAACTAGTAGTTTTTTCCAAGCCTGATACACTGTTTTTTGTGCACATCACATTCAAATGATATCCCTTCGATAGGGGTGATTTTGGTTGGTTTCTTTTTGTGTTTTTTTGTGTAGGGGAGAAAGGGGCACCTTAGGACAGTTTATGTTAAAAGCGGCCTAGTTTTCTTAAAACGCGGTGTATTACTTCGAATCCTGAAAAATATCGTTGTTTATGGTTTTACCTGTCAATATGATACCCTATACATTTTCTTTAATTCATATTTGTGTATAAATAAATATTTAAAAAAAAAATCTTAAAGTGTCCCAATCTACCCCTCTGGGAGGCACATTTGGACATGCATGGGGCAGTTTTGGACTTGTCTTGAAAAAAGACACTACAGTTGATTATATGTTTTTATTTACAAAAAATTAATTAATTCCAAATATTTTATCAAATAAAAAATAAATTTTATAAAGGACTCTGAGTTTTTAATATTCATTAATCAGTCTCAAAATTATAGAAGGAGAAAAACAGAAAAAAATCAATATAATCTCATCAAATTCATTCAAATAAAAGTAAATTGTTATAAATGTGAAAACTATAAAATAAATTCTCATCACCCAGGTTTAAAACCGAAAAGTCATAAAAGGAGTGAACATACTAGCTGATGTATGAGAAGTACCTAAATGTCCAAAACTGCCCCTCGTGCATTGACCAAAAGTGCCCCGAGAGGGAGAAAAAACTAAAACCTTTAAATTTTCTAATAACATTGTAAATTGTTAATTATCTTTGTCTGATCTCATCACAGAACAAATAATCATAACTTTAAAGCACTTTTCACTTCAAACGTGAGCGAAATTTATGATTTAAATACTTACATCCTGGAGCAAACAAAAATACATCTGCCTTCTAGAAACACACTTTTATTTTGAAATTTTTTGTGTATTGGTACCGTTCCAATATTTACCAGATGGTTGTTTGTTATGGTGCTGCCACTATAATATAATTTTTTGTGTAGTAAAAAGTTTTTGTTTAGATAAGTACTTTTTTTGAAGTTGTCCCCCGTCCTAAACTGGATGGAAGAAACTGATTTTATTATTCTCATATTCAGGTTTCAGTAAAAAGGAAAATATTCCCTTCAGCTGTAGATATTTCACGATCGAGAGACTAGATTTTCGCTGTTTTTTGTACCAGTGTCCCGGACACTAAGAAAATCGATAAAAAAAAAACTCAATTTTTCTTTAGTTATTATAAGTTCATTATAATTATATTCATTGAAACAAATTTCATTTGATTACAAATTCTCACAAGATCAGCTATTCTCAGTATATTTTTCCCAGGTGTAGTGTATCCACGTATGCGCCGCCACTGCTCCTTCAATAAATGAGTAACAAAACATGTGAAATGCAAATCGAGTATGTTAGTCATATCATAACATCAACATTCCACTCGATTGCATTGATTGTCACTCAATAGTAATAAGATCCTCATTAATATAGTTTAACCAATAGAAAAATAGAAATATTTTGAATATGAAATTCAACGTATAGAAGACAATAGTATTTAAGGAATGAATTCAGTGAAAATAGAACAGAGTCAAAAGAATATTCTTGTGGTCTTCTACTTTCAACCTTACGGCGAGCTAACTCGCCTTAACACTTTAGCGTGGTGCGCTTACACCAATAATAGGGCACGTATTACACTACACAGGTCTGCCACTATTTTTTTTTTGCTAAAAAAACAGCAGAACCGCAGCGGCTGCTGCTTAACAATTCCATTATACATTCGATCAGGTTGAAACTTCGTATGTGTATGTGAAAAATGTTACTGATTTTGTATTTTGTTGTTTTTTGCAAATTCGTTATTTAGTTTATGTTTTATTCCTTATTATGTAAGTGCAAAATCGTCCGGACACTGGGGTCTGTCTGGTGTCGTTACCCTAAATATAATTATTAAATTTTATTGGCTTGGTAAGCCAAAACTGCTGGAAGTCGATCGTTAAAAGTAATTCAATTCTGGAATTTCTCTTCGTAATGCGCTCATTGCAACAGCAAACTTAATGCTGGTATCATCTGCGATATTATAGTTTTAGTAGAAAATTTTAGAGTACTTTAAACAGCATGAGAGAAAGAACATGTTTTACAACTCAAATATAACATAAGACTTGGCGTCTTTGCGGTCGTTAATTTTTTAATTTTAACATTGCTATGGGAATCTCTAATATGAACAAATTTTTTTAGCTCCAAATTTCGTCAGCTTGCTAGACTCGTGAAGAACGATAAAGTAATCTACCATGTTGGTCAAACACATAAAAAACTGTTGAATGATGAATGAATGTACATAATTGATAGCTTTAAAAAAAATGGATGAATCCCTGATGGAAACAAGAAATTAAGATAGGTAGTAAAACTGATGTATGGATTTTTTCCTATATTTCCGTTTATTATAGCAACAAAAGGGTTGATCAGCGGTGGCGACAAAGGTGAGTTTTAAGAGGGTACTGATTTCTGATAAGTACTTACCCCTACCGCCTGATAGCAATAGTATTGCAAGACCAATTAATAATCACGTACTTAACTCCCGTAGACGGTTACTTTCGAAACTTCAGCCGGATCAATCTCGTAACTTTGTTTTGCTACATATGGAAGCGGGACCGCGTGAAGATTTAAAAAAAATGGAAAAAGAGCAATATCGATTTTAGAAGAGAAATCGCGCAGTAAAATCAGAGGACATTTGGATGCTGTGTTAGGTCCATCCAAAATAGATTTAAGGAGCTGCAACTTGGTTGGATGTCGGTTTTTGATGAGCCAAGTCCATCTGCGATGCCATATTTTTAGTGATCGAGATAGCTGACACAGAAGGCATTTCAAAAGATTGATAAAATTTTGAGCATTAAAAAGCCATCGGAGCGATGGTAGCGACATTCGTTCACTCCGGAAAAAAGCATAAAGATCACAGGGCTTTAGTATACTGAACTACTATGCCGATTCGACCAAAAGAAATGGCCCCACTTGGCGAAAAAATAAGTGCTGTTTCTCAATAGTAACTCAGCCTGAGGGAGCCTGAATTTTCTCCTTAATTAAATGTGACTTCTTTTTCTTTCCATATTAGAAAAATTATTCGCCAGCAGAAATTTCGGTCGAATGGGGATCGCATCGTCGCCGCTCGGGAAGTATACTTTGCTACATAGACAATAGTGGACTACTAACAATACGCTTCACAGACCAACATGAACTGGAAGCTGGAAATCAGAGCGATGAAACCGACGATCAAAAATATAAAACACCAATCAACTGATTAAAGATAGATACCTATCAATTTGTTTTGGGACAACAAAATTGGGCCGTTAATTCTAGCGACCCAAGTCGAGAAATGAAGAAGATATTTAGAAACAATAATCAGAACGACCTTCCGGGCCAGAAATTGTAGAGAATGACAGAGAACAGAGATGTTTTCCTCACAGCGCAAATTGATCCAAAGGAAAGCGTCATGGACGATAACTTCTTTATTACGAAGATCTGCAGGACAAAGTAAATACAGTGGTTGCTTTGTATTATAGAGCAAGTGTACAAGTTGACTGCTAGCATTCAACCACGACCTGGAAAACTGAGCCTTACTTCATCACTTCTATCTTTTTGGGACAATATTGCGCATTGGAGATCTGAGAACGTCATCTCAATTCAATGATGGTGTATCCAACATTGTACTAAGACACTTACCGATTGAGGTAATAGACATCTAAGGGAATGGACAACAAAATCTTCCACCGTGCATCAGCAAGGTATTCGAATAAATCATCTTTGAATATAACGAAGATAAAGAGTTTGGGTTCAAGGCGTCTAAGCTAGTTTCTGATATCCAATGGAATAAGTCAAAGAAAAAAAAAGCAGAGGTACAGTTTTAGTTGATTTGGCAATGTAAATTGTACCACAACCTTCGAAAGTAAAAATGGTCTGCAACGGTGTGGTTAATTCGCCGATTCTCTTTAGTATTTCCACTAGCCTTACGCCAGGAAATTGCGTATGCTGATGATTTAACTGCGTATACCTACAGAACTTCCCCAAAGGTAGAAGTCATTCGAAATCTCTTACTACGATATTGCGATATTGCGATGACTGGAAACTGAAAATAAACGTCAAGAAATGCGAGAAAATTCTGTTCCGGACCTCGTTGGCTGTAGCCACGAAGAAGGTATTGGCATAAGATTTTAGGCCCCTAAATTTCTTATTTGCTTTTAAGGAGTTGTTGAAGAGGCTGTGTTCTTCGGAGTTGCCGTTTATTTATGAGATAATAAGCGATTATCTTTTTCTTGAGTTATCTTCAAACTTCAAGATTTATACCAAAATAGAGTACCAACGGTTAGCATATAGAACTATAAGAAAGAGTACAGTCATTATGAGGTAATTCTTTTTGAAGTATGGGTAGTGCAACGTTGCACTACCCATACTTCAAAAAGAATTACCTCATAATGACTGTTAATCTTTTCTGGAAAATGCTTGCAAAGATGACGAATTGCTGAGTTCTTCCTGTATAAAAAGTTAAATTACCAACAGCTTTTGATGTCATCTTAAAACAGTTACAAAATTTTATTTGTATATTACACATAAACAAACCATAATATATATTATATTCACTTAAATTCAACAAAAAACCAGAAGAAACAACCATAACAAGTGTCAAGAATATCCGCAAAAATCTATGACGATTCTTCAGATCGGACACCAGCAGCTAGCAACGGCGAATGCAGTGATTCATTACTAGACCATACATACAACTCTATCTCTAACTGAATTGAAAAGACTGTAAAACAGTTTAATTACACATTTTTACGATTAGAAATTAGATAATGGGTTGTAAAATATAATAGTCATTCAAGTTGTCACAAAATTTAGATGGGGTCTTTACGTGGATGTGTTATGGGGTTCGGTGTATCGAGATTCAGAGTCTGGGGATGATTGTTTTAATGGGTTTATCGACCCATTTGAACTAATTGATGGATTGTGGTGTGGGATTATCTCTGTTTGTACACAATATCATAAACAAATAGCCAAGTAGTTAAAGTCAGTGATTTAACAATCGGACTTTCAGTTAACGATCTCTTAAATATTACTGCGAATTGTTTTTATGGCACTGCTGAGTTGACGAAATCACAAGGAATAGAGATAAGGCGAAAGAATAAATAAGTTCAATTTGAAATGGTTTGGTTTTGAATGACATTTTTATAGCTGTGTCTATAACCATGTTCATTTTCAACATTGAGCTAACCTTAAGCACTAATAAACAGACTTATGGCCGGGGATTATCAAAATGTATTTAAAAAAATAACAATGATTTGCAATGATAATAACTTAATTTATTTCTTAAGAAATATTGTTTTTCCTTGATGGATAAAAGTAATTAAAAATGTTGGCAACCATTTTCTTAGGTTCTTCAGTGGGAAATAGACCCTGTGGCTTTATTCTGGCTCACTCCTAGATTCACTTGTTGCAGAAATACTTGCACCTCCGTCTCTGTCTATCAAAATTCAGTCCCGTCTCCCATAGAAACTCTTCGCAGGTTCCTTCCGTAGATTAAGTGTTTTGCATATTGCATCGCTGTCTTAGAGATAGTAAACTCCACACGTTACCAGATCATTAGCCCAAGTAAAAGGCGATGTGTATTGATCAGTATTCGTCTACGTTTTAATACAAAACCTGGAATAAGCAAATGCGAATTGTTAAAATTGAAAAAAAACAAACAAATGTTGCATACTTTAAAGACGATTCGGTATTTTTCTGAGGAAAACTTCGTTTCAAAACTATAGTAGAGTGATACATCAAAACAATGTCTTAGAGAACTTATCCCAAAAAATTTAACTTTGAAAAAGATTTAATCCCATTAATCGACAAATCACCACATCAGCATTTGAATCACTCAAATATTTCAGTGATTCAACATTAATCTGCATTTTTAATATTTATACATAATTTTCACCTGACAGTGATGCAACATCTGGAATGCAGGAAGCCTCTTCGCAAGATGAATCACCTTGTATCCTTTCATAAATCTCTGTTAAATCTTGCGCTTTAAAAAAAAATAAACAACCACCGACCCTCTTTTATTCGAAATTATCTTGCACCACTAAACCTTGCCGATGCAGGGATAACAACAGAGCGCAACACTTTATTTAATCGTTGTCATTATTTTTTTCTCTTCAGATAATGAAACTCAAAAATTAGTCCCTTTTGTCAAAATGACTTAATCCCGGAGATAAACTTTTGATATTATTACAAAACCAAAAAAAAATCAGTTCAGGTTGCACTGACAAATGTTGGACATAAGATGCATAAGACGCAGGTTCTTTTTTTGTTGGCAACGCAGATTTCTCGTTTTGTGTTGGGATTGTTATAATTTTGTTTTAACCAGGAAACACACGAAATCCAGCCAATTGGGCTTATTGTAGGCCTTAATGCATACTACAGTAGGCTATTTCTGTAGAAATGTTGAAACATTTTCATCAGACAAATTCAAAGTCGTAACTTTGTCAAAACTGGTCACTAAATTTTCTGATACCTTACCAAATAAAAGTACAAAGTGTTCCAATATTCGTCAAATTTTGTGTTACGGTCTTTTGGATACAAGTCAACACAGTACGTGACTTAATTTTATTTATCATTTAGATCACACCGTGCGAGTCACACAAATATTACAATTTTCCTCCTGCACTAACTCTTATTTTCTGCTTTTTTCCCCCGTTTAGGGGACAATAATTAACTAAACCGATTGTGTATTATAAACTTGCGAGATCAACACAAACGCGTGAGATGCAAGTGATTTATGTTGATCCGATAGTAAATTTTGTAATTATTTTTCTTTTTTTCATTCGTCTCCTGATGACCTTAGATGTGAGATATTTTTTTGGAATATTACGTCAGATGACGACAGAGCTACGTCTTCTCAGAACGGATATTCATCTTTTTTTATGGTCATCTTTTAGTATTTATTTTTATGAGGAAAAGTCATCGCTACGAGTTTTTTCTTTTCGTGGCGTATAACTCGTTAAATTGAATTCGCCCTTTTACACTTTTCAACGAACGTGACCAGTAGTTATCAAAGAATATCTGGAGACCGATTCGGTTACTGCAGGATGGGTTTTATGGTAAATATTTAAGGTGACGTTAATGGAGTCATTAAAATGAGCGCTTAAGGAATGTGGTTGCTCTTTTTTCGTTGTAAAATAAGATACATTCGAAAGCCGATATTAAAAATGAAAAGAAACATTTTCATTAACTTGGAAACATATCAAAAAGCAGCTTACAGACAATTGACGAATGAAATATTTCGAATTTCAGGAAAATAAAGTGGAATTTTTTGACCCGACTTCCGACTTTACATTTACCTTTGCTTGATGTCTTTCAATTTCAATAGCGAAAAATTGAATACACAACAATTTTTACTTTCACACTTAACCAACAACACAACTCTCAATACCGCATATGTCACCCATTTTATCTCTACTGGTTTGCCCAAACAAGGAAATTTATTTATTGCAAACTATCATGGATCATTAATTATAGCATAGTCAATGCAACAAACCGCAATAGTCGCTTTTAGTTGTTGTTTCCGCAAAGCGCGATAATCGCTCGCAGTCGTGCCATATGGATACAAACAGTGCGGGCAACAAAATCTTTTTTTTCCAATAAAGCATATAATTTTGTTTTTTAAAATGAAATGAAAATAAATATAAAATAATATTTACATCCTTAGTACAAAAATTGGCACCTCCTCTGCTGGCGGTCTGCTCAACCCACTTACCAACGTTGATTGAGTGATACTACTGGTGAGGCCAGTCAATCTGATAATTATGCAATAGGTTAGGTTAATGTTGACGAAACATCTGGCAGAAGGATATTGCAAATAGGTTGATGAATTGAAAAAAAAAACATAACGCACGATATTTATACACACAAAATTTTGTTTCATATTTAAAAGGTAAGTTTAGGGAAGGAACTTGCTCGCATCTTATCATTTCAGTATTATCGAAATGTTTGGTAAAACTTTGCCTGATGACTTATTGATTGGACAACAAAGTAAAATTTCAATTTAAACTGCTTACAGAACTTATATTAATAGGGATGTGATAGTTCTAAAAAGCTTAAGAGTTGCTGAGTTTACTTCGCAAAAACGACAGATTGATACTCTTCGTTTTGTATATTCTCTACATAACGTAACATAGACAGCGTGAGTTCGAACACTACTCGAGTCTTAAGTACTTTTTCATCTTACATGGGTATTGCCTCTTAAGTTTGAAGAGTATGATTTGTGGCGGAAAATTGGTTTTCAACTCAGCCGTTTGAAATCGGCATAAGATAGCAGGTCTCTCCAATTCCGATACGCCAATTGACGTCTTCAAAACGTGAAATCACGCAACAACGAAATTTTTCACGAATAAAGTCATAATTGGTCATGTTGTGTTGCTAGTTGATTTGTCTTGTTTTAACCAGTTATCATCAATTGCCATGCTAAATACTCCACTGTGAAATGTACCAAATGTTCAATTGCTGCCGGGAAATCAATAAATTTGGATCATCCGCAAGTAGTAATGTAGATACTTTACTTAACAGGCTCACAATCCATGAAGGATTTCGGCCTGAGATACCTACTGCAAAATACAGCCTTCGCATGCCTCTCCAGCCGCCGAAACCAAGCGCTCTGGCATCCGCAGTCACTTTGTCCTTGTACCGTAGGTTTGGTCTTCCTTGTCGTCTTGTCGTAATTCTTCTTCGGATCTCCACTAAGGTATCGTTTGTGGGATTGATGTCTTTCCAAGGTAGGTGAACTCCTCAACCACCTTTAAATTGCTGCTACCAACAGTGACGTTATGTCCTAGGCGATGGACAGATGCTGCTTTATTTGTTGATAGCATGCACTTTGTTTTGTCCTATGTCCTATGTCGTTCGCATAGCCTAGGAGCTGGGTGGATTTGTTGAAGATAGTGTTTTCCGTGCTCACACCTGCCTTGCGCACTATCTGCTCCAGGACTATGTTAAAGACTTCATATGACAGCGCATCTCCTTGTACCCATTTGTACACTGCACTGCATATTGTTTGGTACATGTAGCACAGCTGGATCAGTTTATTCGGGATCCCGAATTCAAACATCGCTCTTGGCGGTGGATGCTATCATAAACAGCTTTGAAGTCGATGAAAAGATGGTGGGTTGCGACTTGAAATTCGTTGGTCTTTTCCAGGATTTGCCTCAGTGTGAATATTTGGTCTATCTGGCCTGGCTTAAAGCCACACTCTACGTGCCGATTATTGTGTTGCAGAACGGAAACTGCGGATGATGTTTTCTTCCTTCGCAGGTCTTTTTCTCATTTCTCCTTTTTGTTCGGTACTCTTCTCTTGCTGCTCTTGTTTTCCGTTGCAGCATCTGTAAACGTGAATTTTTCGTCTCTCTTTGCAATAACGCGCATTCATCATCAATTCATCTCCGGAGGTGGCTGGTAATAGTAACCTCTGGTGGTCTCGGCTACATTTTTAACTATAGTACTCTGCCAACCTTAAATTTAAAGCTAACTCGGTTCATTTTTTTTTTTCAACTCGAGTAAGCTAACCCGAAAATCGATCTAGTAGATAAGTTTTTACAAAAAGGGAAAAAATTAGGTTTTTAGTCGACCATTAGGTAATTGCTTAAAATAAAAATTCAAATCGATTGCCAAGTTGGCAAACCGAGCTTGATATCGAGGGTTTCATAACTCCGACACGGAGCTGCCTTACACGAATGATTCAGGTGTAAGATTCGCTAAAAGTTCAATAGAGAACATTTAAGTGATTTAATAATAAATAATAGCTCAATTAAACAAATGGTTGTAATTGGTAGATAATGCGAATAATCTCTTCATTAGAAACAAAATGCATTGATTGATATATGTTACATGCCTAAAAACATGTTTTTACTTCATGGTGTATGTTCAGGTCGATCATTTATTAAAACAATACTTTGTAATGATGTAATTGGATCTAAGCCCAACATACTGTCAAATTCACATCGATTTTCAATATTAAATATGCATAAACCAACATTTCTTTCAATTATTCATCAAGTTCTCTGCAAAGCGCCTAGTCAGACATTATTTTCCTTGCTTTTATTTTTAGCACCTAACTTTAAAAAAGAAATGTTTATGCTGATATCGAAACAACTTCATATATGTTTAAATTTAAAAAAAAAAAAAATAAAATGACTGACAAGCAAAAAAACTGATTTCGTTCCTCAGAAAAGTAAAGTTTCGATATTCTATGCACCTGTATCACGCTTTCATTACCCACAACCTCTACCTATCCCCGTCAGTCTGAACTACACCTCTCTGAACATTGTCGTGGAGATTAAATTGCATACATATGTCGAGCAAGTTTATTTTTATACAAACACGACTTCCATGATAGTCCACCCTTTTTCAAGAATATATGCGAAAATAACACGCGATCTAAACAGCAAAACAAAAAACATAAAAAGGTTACCACTTGCAACTCCTTAAATTTACAGGACTCTGAAACCAAATAACACAGTACAAAGTTTGTGTATGAGTAGGAAGATACGAAAAAAAGTACACACCAACAACAGGAGCAATACCGTCGTCGTGTATTCAAGAAATCCATTGCATAGCAAAGAAATTGAATTATTCAGCTAAATCATCTTTTTTAATTTTTCTAATAGCCTTCAGCTGCAAAAGGAATATAATAAAATCATGCAATCCATTTGTATGACTAAGAAAGCCAGTCAGAGTCAAGGACCCTGCGTTGGAGTTACATAGTTTCTTTTTATTGCATTTTGGTGTGCATTCAGATGCGAAAATATTTGGCACAAAAGTGCAACAAACTTTTTAAAATGTGTAACGCTTGTTTTTAGCTTGAAAATGGTCTTCATTAAATCAAATTCTTTCGGATTTCTGGAGCCATAAACCAATTCGACAAAAAAAAAAGACAAATGCTAACCGAATAACGGGATTAATAAGTTCCATACATAATATATTAAGCAACAGCACCGGAGACCTGTCACCGCAGCTCAACAGGAGGTGAATATCTGACGTTTGGAATAAGTGATGCCAGTCTAACACAATCTAAGTGCATATTTAGTCAATTTTAAACTGACAGTTAAATTGCGGCAGAACAGTTGTAAATAATAAATTAACATGTCAAGCATTTGACAGATTTCAACTCAACTGTGAATTCATAAGAAGGTTTTGACACAACTGAACATATTTCCTTAAATACAACAAAGTGGCAACACTCAAAATTAAACGATCCGTATAAACACAAGACACATAAAGATGAAGATGCTCCCATCGTATATTGTCACACCCACAACATATGAAATTTCTGTATGGTACCGTTGGGTCGTTTCTGGCAGTTTTGCGGCATTAGTGACTAATTTCCTTGGCCTGTCCTTCATGGCACCGAAAGTCATAAGTCCTCGGTGGTAAAAATGATAACCTTTGACTATAGTGATCCGCAGGGAGGAACTTTGTTGTCGATACATACTTACCTCTTTTCCTGCAACCTCCCTCGTTCTTCACCAGAAGCAAAAAAGATTTAATTTTGAATTGGATTTGCATTTTCAACAAGAAGAAGAATGAGGATATGTATGCCAAGACAGAGCAAAGTCATGGCACATGGTTGTTAAAGTCAAAGCTCAAAAATAAACCTTGCTGCAAAACGATGCAAAAACAATACAACAACTGTGAATACGGCCAAGGAAATAAATTTGCCAAAGATTTATATCCACTTAAACCAAAAAAAAAAAAAATTGCCATAACTTTTGGATGATGTGGCAGTTGCAGCAGCATCATTGGTACACCGCTCGCTGCACCACACTCTGATGGTGGTGGAGTTGGGGTGCTGCTGTCTACCTACTTTTGTTGTAAAAGAATTAAGTTCCTTGTTCCATTTGAATGCATAAAGAAAAATGTATGACATTGAATGCCCTGACATTTTTTTGCACACTGATTGGAAGATGGAATATAAAAATAGAAATAAAACGGTTTCGAAAAAGTCCAAAACAATAAATAGTTGGTGCAATAAATTCATATATTGAGCTACGATAAACTTGGCGAAAATTTTTGCACAAAAGTGATTTCGTAAAACTGTTAAATCAACTAAGCCGAATAAATATTTTAAAGTCATATATGAATATCGTTTAACATGACATGCATGACCAAGTCATAGATGATTAAAGTTGATAATTGACTTAAGCCATTTTATGATTGACTAGCTGGTACCCGCGGCTTTGCCCGCGTGGTTAAGAAAAGTCAACGATGAGCTGTGCAGGTATCCACAATAAAAAAATATAGATTTTTGTTGCTAAAATGGTTGTTGTTGTTGTTGTTGTTGTTGTTGTTGTTGTTGTTGTTGTTGGTGTTGTTGTTGTTGTTGTTGTTGTTGTTGTTGTTGTTGTTGTTGTTGTTGTTGTTGTTGTTGTTGTTGTTGTTGTTGTTGTTGTTGTTGTTGTTGTTGTTGTTGTTGTATACCCCAACAAAAATAAATGCAAGAAAGTGTTCCTTAAATTATATACATATTTATTAAAGTAAACTTAGGTACTATTTTAATATGGTGTTTTACACGATATAAAATGTTTTTTTTTTTTATTTAGGTGAAAGAATGAAGCAGTCCAAGGGAGAGGCAAGGCTTTTCTAGGTTCTTCCCCGATACTTTAAGTGTTTACCTTTCCCTTTCACAAATTGTCATAGCGAAACTAACTTTAATGGGGAACAGCACCCTTTTGTATTTGAATGATTAATCTAAAAAATGGAATGGTTATATATTCACCAATTTCTACAATTCTATTGCAGCCCTAATATATATGACACGAAGTCTTGTACCGTTACTTAATCGAGGGGCATCTAAATTTTGACTATATTGCGCCGGCTAATTTCAATTGCAGCTTATGTGAGGGCACCTCCCCCTCTCTTTTCCTCCAACCACCCTCTTACCACTCCCCTTAAACACCCTTTTTTGCTGCATTTACCAGAAAACAAAAAAACGTATAATGATAGGCAACCAATAAATAAATACGATGGAGTGTCCTCTGCTCGAATTTATTTTTAGTTTTCACCTCGTCCAGAAATGTTTCCAATCTCAAGTAATATAAAAGACTTTAGTACATTGGTAATACAGCCAGTAAAGGCGCATTTAATTAATTTAAAAAAGACTTAAAGTTTATAAACTTCCAAAAGTACTTTAACTGGAAAGGAGCATTCACCAGTCAGTACTTATTTTTTAACTTGCAGTCAATTGAATAAAGTCAATAGGCTAAAACTTAATTAACTGGCTTTAGTCAGTTAAGTCACTAAAAAGTCATTTAACTTTAGCGAGTTTGGAAGTCTTTTGACTGCAGTCAACTGTCATTCTCAAATATAATAACGTCCAAACTGTTTAGTTGGCTCGGTGTGCGCACTTTCAGCCCAACCCGACTAAGCTATCGGCCGATAAAAAGTCTGCAGTCTGCGGGGGCCCTAACACAACTAGTCCCGTTGCTCATTATGGACCCCGAAAGACATTTCAAAACACAAAACGACATCCACGTACTCTCCCCTTACGGACACCTCCAATAACCGGACACCTCTAATAACCGGATAAATTTCAAAGAACGGAAATAAATAACCGGTTTTTTATATAAAAAGTTCTCCCACAACCGGACGCTCTCATAACCGGACACGGACACCAATTTTCAAAACAATGAATAGGGCTTTTGCAGACGGTAATGTATCGTTTCAAGATTATGTCATAATAGTCTTATCATGGGTAATAGTTTTATTTGCGAAGACGATAACCTTGAAAGTTTATGCGTTGACGGTCTGGATGAAGCAGAAATCCATGAAATTGATTCCCAAGAAGAAGCAGATTCCGATATGTTTGATAATAACCCGTTAAAATCTTATGAAGAGGCCCATAGCGAAATAAGGAGATTAAAAAACTTTTCGTTAGAGAAAAATGATTTAAAAGCATTTGGTTTATTGGCCGATTGGCTGAAAATATGCCGTTTAGTAACCAATATGTGCGCCAAACTAAGATTTCTATTTGTTTAAGCACATGTGAATCTTTGTTTAAGTCTCTTAATATGAACGAAATACATTAAAAATTAATCCCAATAACACTTCTATTGTATGCATCTTAAGGAATGTAGATTTGTTTGTTCCCTTAACCGGACATCTTCCATAACCGGACAAATTTCTCGGTACCGTCACTGTCCGGTTATGAGAGAGTTCACTGTACTTACCTATGTAAAAATCCCCGTTAGCATTGCAAAGCGAACCTGTCATGTACAATTGAATGACAAAAAAATGTCAAGTATACATTTTTTGTTTGTACAAATGAATAACAAAAATGTCAATCATAATTTTTTTTTTTCGATAAAAAAAAATAGTTGACGAAAATATTTGAAATAATTTTCATAAAAAATTGAGTATTCGTATATTGATATATTTTACTGAAGTGAGAAAAGCATTATTTCTTAAAATTTGAACCATTTGTGATTTGAACAACATAGTTTTTTTTTGTTATAAACTTTCTTAAGTTATTTCTCTTTAGTTTAAACCAAAAATTTAGAAAATCGGTCAATCGGTTGTCAATTTGAAAAGATAACATAAATTTAACGAATTAGTCTTTTATATATATAGATGATTGATGACTGATGATTGATGGTTGTGGTTGAGAAGTATACATTCATTGATGATGATGATGATGAACAAAAACAGGAGCGATGTTTGATGATTGATCAAAATAAGCGATTGATTAATGTGATATAATGTAAATTGATAATATTCAATAAAAATCTGTATCTGTATCTATCTAATATAAGCGATTGAAGAGTGAAAATGGACAATGTTTGATAACTGATGACTGAAACGTTGCGTTGTAATGGCTTTTGACAGTTTATTCTGAAAAATGTTAACTTTATTCTGTTGTTCTGCAATAGAAACTTCTCTGCCAAGGGTCTAGTTTCATATATGAACATACAGTTTGCTTCAAACAGAAATGACAAAAAAGTATATTGTATATATTATAGCCACTACATCCTACACATAATAAACGCATATAAATCCGTCCGTTTTCAATGAACCATACCATTGTATGCAAATAAAAACACCGCCTTCGCTCCCTCATCAGTCACAGGCGCGTCATCATTATTCGAATGAAAACAAATAATAATCAATCGTCTAGGTTTCAAGTTCTTCACCTCACCTCAAGAAAACAAAAATCAACCAACTAACAACAACATGTCCTCTTCCTTACTATAGATCAACCATGTCAATGACCAAACAAATTTTAAGATTTTCAAATGCAAAACATTTTCCAATCATTTGGATTCGCTTCAACCCAAGCTACCAACCATCCTATGTCTAAGTCCATGAAATCGATAACATGCGCCCCAGAACTTGAAAGACATTGGGAACAAAAAAAAAAACTACCAGTCATTTGTTAAGGGATCAACTGAAGACAAACAACCAACATGACTCGTTCATTATTTCGGCCTTCAGGGCGCAATGTGGTGTATAAAAGCATGGCATCCAATTTGTGTGAACGAAAATGTATTACCTTATATGCAGATGGAGTTTGCTGTATGTCGTGAAACGATGGACCTTAAATTGTTCAAGGATTGCTTTGAAATTGTCATCCCATGGGACAAAAGTATTATCCTAGACGAATTATTGTTATTAAGATTTTCTAGTTGAATTCGGTTACCAGTCTTGAAATTACCGACAAAATAGTTTCAAATTTTAATCCTTGTGAATGGTGATAAAATGGTATTCGTTTAGGTGGAATTACGAGATATAATGAGAGCTTAATCTGGCCAATTAGTTTTTATATTTGTGTTTTACATTTTAATTTGTGTTTGGGCAAAATGTAAAATGTCGAAATGAACACATTGAAATGAAACCCTTAAGCGCGATTGAAGGAAGACTTTAACGTTTTTATTTCCTGTTGAAAATTTAAAACTAAGAGTTTCACTTCAAACTTCATATTCAAAACTGAAACTTTCGTAGTTGTCGATTTCTACCTTTTTAATCTCGTTGCTTGGTTTTCTGGTCTCTGGTATTCTGGTTTAGGAATAAGCCAAAAGAAACATTGCATATATTTCCATTTTAAATTAAATGTTACTTCCGTCTAAAAAATTTGAGTAACTCTCCTGTTTAACTCTTGACTTCAAACATACAATTTAAATTTTTCAAAAAAACTTTCAACATGTATAATTTTTTGTTTTTCATGAAATTCAAAAAGCCGAAATCTCCAAAACCCAAAAACACAAAAAAACAAAACCCAAACACGCGAAACTCAGAAACCCATAAACACAAAACACAAAAACTCAAAATAAAAATACCCAAGAACTCAAAAACACGAAAAACCAAAATACCCGAAATCCCAAAAACTAGAAAAACCGAAAACGCAAAAACTCGGCACGTTGCAAAAATCCAGAAGGAGAAGACTGTCCCTTTGCGCGGAGAGTTAATGGTCACCGTTTTCTTAGGTTGACAAGGAGAAAGGCGAAACGATCACAGGGCTTCGACGTCCAATGGAAAAAAAATTAACTAGTCGAAGAAAACAGTGCAATTCCACCGTTATTTACACCCCGGGTCTCATCTCCGTCTTTGCCATTTCCAAACTTGTCGAATTGCCCCAGTGTGACTTCTCCTACTCCTTGCTTCCAAACTTCAAAAAGTCACTCGCCGCTTTGTCAAGTGTATCGAGTTAATATTGAAAATAAATTGCCAATTTTCTAAAAGTTTTCTTGTTTTTTTTGTATAAGCAGCCCCGTAGCAACCCAGGGGCTAGGGGGAGCTTTGCCCCCCCCCCACGCATTTCTCCATTTTATTGCATGTAAGATCAATACTAGAAAATAAAACAAAAACAGTATAATAAATATCATTTTAATTTTTTTTTTTCATTTTAAAATAATTGGACTTTGCGATTTTTCTGCGTATTAAACCGCAAAAGAAAGAGAAGAAATAAATTGTTTAGTCTGTCAGTAGACATATTGATGCTCTGTGGCCGCATGACTTGCGTTAATATTGAAAACGACGATTCACATACAGCTGTTCCAGATGGAAACGTTTCTATGGCTGCGATAAGATTGTAAACGTTTTCCATGCCTTGTCGCACTTTATAAAAATCTGCTAAAATGTTGGTTTTAATTTTTGTATGTTCTTTTTCTTGTCTTGCTCTTTAAATACTTAGCTTTTCCTGGTCGGCTCGAATTTTATTTAGGTATATATTCCTTACCGATCTCGAGTTCGATTTTACTTGGCATTGTGATGCCTAACTCAGTAAATGGATGCAATTTTTCAAGATCCATTTCGTTTCCTGTTTCGATGGCCATGAGAATATTATCTTTAACGAAACGGTTTGACATTTCCGTTATAACTATGTCGATTGTTTTAAGGGTCTACCACGAAATGCCGAATGCAAATATCGCGAAAACAAAAAACTCGAATGTGAACAAAAATCTCGAACGAAAAAAATCTCGAATATAAAATCTCGAAATAAAAATCTCGAATGCCAAAATCTCGAAAAAATAAATAGTTTTTCAGAAAATGGTTCCATTATTTATTTTTTCGAGACTAGTTAGTTTGTTTGGATAAAAATAAAGGTTGTTTTTTTTTCTTGTTTATTTGGGATAAATTCATGGAAAAATAGAAAACTAAAGTTTTGTTAAACAGTAAGATGAAAACTTAAGTCTACAAGTGCGAATGCTTATCTTTTTTACTCAAATGCTTAGCTTTTTTACCTCAGTGAAATTCGTTACTATTTCTATGCATTGAGTAATCAATTTTCCGAAAGTAGAAAGCAAATCGAGAAGTGGTTTGACATAAACTAAATAGGAACAAAAAACCAGAAATCTACATATGTATTTTCAGTCTTTGACGTTGTGCAGACCAAACAAGAGAGATCTTACCAAGAACTCAAAACAAAGTTGAGTCTTAGCATAGAAGACTTAAAGTTTTAGTTGGTAGGCCGCACGTTGGCCTGTACAAGCTGATTCATGTTTTAGTATAGGAGTCAGTTCAGGCAAAATGTAAGGTAGAAAAACTTGAAATGGTGGAAGAATTTAATATGAGTCGGGAATATATGCCTCGAATTTTGACTATAATGGAAGAAAAATAAAAAGAAGCTATTTTCTTAAGAAGCTTAGCTCAAAACCCTTATTGTCAATTGAATATTTTGTTGATTTGTTAAAAATAAGAAAAAACAAAATTATGAATTAAATTACAAAAACAGGTTTTCTGTCAGATATAATTAATAAATAAATCTTGAAAAATTTCGAATATTTTTTTTCGAGATTGTTCTTCGAGATTCTTGATCGCGATTTTTGTACGTTCGAAATTTTTACATTCGAGATTTTAATTTTTTTTTCGAGATTGTTAAGATTTTTGTATTCGAGATAACGTCATGATCCCTTCAAAATAAGCTGATTTAAGGTTGACTTCTGGTTCAGATCGATTTCCAAAGTATGGAGTACATACTCGAAGCGTTGAGCATTTTCGACTATCGTCGATGTCGATTTGGGCGGCTTGAAACAAAATCTCCGTCTTCAGAACGCATTTTTTTAAAAGGTTTTTTTTTTTCTCAAATTCATATTTTTCAAAATTGTTCTGTGATCTAAAATTTTGTATTGTTTGGTAAACCGCTTTTACAAGTGCTATCGAATATTTGTACCCAATTTCACGGCCTTGTAATATTTTTGTGACCGGTTCAACAATTTCCAACAAGTCCTTCGAAAACGTTAAGGCAAATACAAATTCTATTGAAGACATAACATGGAACAATCCTGCACCTAATGCAACTTCATCACCGCCGAATCCTGCTGCGCCAGTGATTTGAGGCAAAGTCTCCATGACATGTTCATAATTTCAAAGAATGGATTAAGACGCACGTAAGTGGCCAACCGCCAACCTAGCGAGTCTCTATAAGATTTAATATGGAATGGCCTTCGTAATGTTGCTTAACTTTGTGCCGATATATAACAATTAATACTTATATTTTCTACATGGATTGACATTTTGTGTTTATGCCCGCAATCCGTTGAATTGGTGACGCTACAATCCTATAAGATTTTAACGATAGATACTTTATTAGTGTATGCAATAATATAGATGGCGGTACTTCCGCGGAGAACCATGCAGTTAATATATGAAATTGGTATACCAAATAACTATGGATTACTTTTGTATTCACTTAATACGACATAAATGTATAATATATGTTATTTTCTTTACATAAGAATTTTATTTCTTTAGTGTAAATTTCTTTTTATCTCTATTTCTTGTTACTTTTAGAATAAAAAAAAATTATATTTATTAGATATTTAATAGGTATGTGTTTAATAAAACTAATGTATCTTTGAATTTTTTATTGATATTCGTTAATTTAAACCACGAAGACAAAATCATTATGTTTGAGTAAATTTTTTTCTTTTTGCGTTACGATACAAAAAATCGAAAAAAACAAACAAATTATAGGTGTTTTGAAAGGTCATCTGGAGTTTAACAATAGATAGTCACTCTTACTCACTTGTATCTTTTTGTTGACATAAATGTTGTGTTTCTAACGCATGATTTGATTTCTAAAAAAAAGGTTATCGTTAAAAATATGTTTGCCCCCCCACGCAAAACAGGGTTGCTACGGCACTGTGTATAAGCTAAGTACATTCTTTTCGGACCACACTCTTAAGCGTGTTATTTTAAACTTTGCCGAGATTTACAATACTCAACAAAACATAGCCGAAATCTATGCCAACTTTATTGGCAGTGTTTCTTTCAACTTCGCCCTACGTATAGTTCACATTTGGTTTTTACCAAAAGGTTGCCTATTACAGCCAAATGTAAAAAACAAAAAGCGAGTTGAAGATCCGAGAGCAAAGTACGAGGATAGGAACAAGTAAACGTGTAGGGCACAGCTGAGTATAAAACAAAGGTTTCCCCCACCAGTAATAAGGGGGCTTCTTGTGAAATATTGAGTTTGTCGCTAGCCTTCAAAAAGGAACAAGGTAAGTTGTAATACCAATTTTGACTGCGACTATCCACGTAAAGTGGCGATTAACCAGTTTTACGGCGATTACCGATTGTAGCGGCGGTGATTGTTCCGGCACTCCTTTATAGGGCGATTACCGGTTTCGGCGGCGATTGTGTCGGTTTCGACCGCAATTACTCACGTCAAATTCTACCGGTGAATACCCGCTTCTAGGAAGAACAACTTACCAGTAGGCAAGGAAGAACAAGAAGTAGGACAGAAACACACACCGGCACCCGGTCAATTTAATTATAAGTATTATTGAAATAATATGCTTGAATGAAGAAATCGACTATCAATCAAATTGCAGCATTTTATTTATCAAACCCTGCACTTCTAAACATACTTTAATGGTGACTCGGGTGCAGTAAGGACAAGGTTGACTTTTTATAGAATAGTTTTTATGTCCACAGTGTGGGCCATAAGTGCTATTTCAGCCTTTAAGTTAACTTAAAACTGCAGGCTGTAATTTCCTTCAAGAGACGTTTGCAATACTTGCAAACTACCTCCAACGACTTATTGTTGAAAACAAAAACTTTAACAGAAAAACAAATTATCACAGTGGGTACTCATCAAGAAGGTCATAAAACCATGTCAACGGCCATCAGCATCAGGCCAGTGAGCTGGTATTTTTCTTGTTGCTCCCGAGCCGTCAACCAACTTCACGCCCTTAAACACCCCATTAACGTCATTAGGTAAGCTCGCTATGTCTGACAACGCATCTGACATTCACTTCACTCGCACATACGTCTGAGCCTAAGAGTTATATGAGCGTTCTTACAAACCTTACAAGGCAACAAAAATGTATCTGAATTATCTGTTGCAGCTTGTTGGTTAACACAACTTTAAACTGCGGAGTCGCTATGAGAACATCTAAAGCAGTAATAACTCATTAACCAACAAAGCAAATGATTACGAACTTTTTTTACTTCTCCTGATGATGACTGCATTAATTTCGATTTGCTTGACTTAAATAAATATTTTCTTTTTTTTTCATTCAGTGATTTCTTGGAAATAAAGTTGATGTATAATTTTGCCATCA
This sequence comes from Sphaerophoria taeniata, assembly GCA_943590905.1. Taxonomy (NCBI): domain Eukaryota; kingdom Metazoa; phylum Arthropoda; class Insecta; order Diptera; family Syrphidae; genus Sphaerophoria; species Sphaerophoria taeniata. The sequence goes on along the minus strand of OX016540.1, from coordinate 44,285,977 downwards.
GCCATCAAACATCATGTTGCATGTGGGTGTTGTTATGGTAAAAGGTTTGTTTGGTTATTTGTTTATTTTTGTTTTTGTCTGTGAAAATAATATATTTAAGCAACAACAACAACAAATCCAAATCAGAACCGAACAATCAAATGTAATTCCCGGAAATTCCCGGCTTATTAATGCATTCCTCGGCTGAATTATTCAAATTTTCGGTTAATTTCGCACGGTTCGGTGCGTTGCGTCGAAACATCATCGTCAGAGTACACCAGTCATTCTCGTCAGTCAGTGTAGCTACGGTAATTAGGGACATTTTCAGTTTTCAAAGTAAAACTCCGACCGACGGCGACGCACGGCTCGACGTTTCGGATGATGCTTACGTTCTGAAATCGGATTCGTATAAGAAAAGCATATCATGTCGGTTGGTTCAGCTGTAATGGCCTTCTTAGAACGTTATGTCGGTGTGGATAATTTACAAAAATACAAAACTGCAACCACCCGGAGTCTTCAAAATGTCAATTTTTCACCAACCCAACATACACTCATTTCGCAGAGAGGTCCTCTTGAAACTGGAGCCCGAAGTTGTTCTTTATTTCAACGATCAACAAAAGATTTATAAACGGTTCAGTGACCGTTGGACACGATTTTCATTTTAGTCGAGAAACAACAAAAACAACAGCAACAACAAAATGAGGTTAATTACTAAGAGAGTTGATAAATATTAACGGTACTCTATAATAATTCTATAAGGGTAGCTTTGTTGATAAGTCATTAAATCACTCATCATGATCAAAACTGAAATTCGCCATTAATAAGTCACAGTGTTCTTATTTTTTTGCTTAGCAAATAATATGAATCACTTTGGTCTTTGTGCTGTTCGATCGGAGCGCTTGAAAATGAAAACAAAAAGTATGTCAGAAGTCACGATTCAATTCGAAACCGAATCGAAAAGGATGACAATGACACAAAGGAGTAGCCTCGAATGTCATTTGTTTTGAGATGAAGTTGCATGTTCCACCCTCTGTGTATCCTTGGAATTGAATATAGAAACGTGTTCAAATTTTATGAAGGATAAAACTATGGAACCTTCTATCTTCAATCAAGGTCGTAAGAGTTTGAAGGACAAAAAGTTCTGAAAGGTTGTCTTTGGTTATGGTTTCTTTATGTGGTGTCTATTTTTCTTAAATGTTAGAGGGGTGCAAATAAATATTAATAATTTAGTATAAAGTGCATTAAAATAAATTGTACAATTTTCAATTGAGTAACCCTACCTACTTACTTAAACAGAATTAAGAAGAAGATTGAAAAAGAAATCTACTTATTGCGTTTTATAAACTTTTGAAATTGCCAAAAATTATGGCTTTTCGAGAAATTAAAACAAAAGAAAAACACCTCTTGTAGACTGAAAAAAAACAACAGTCATAATACATGGTGTTCATCAACTGAAAATAGTCACATGGATGAACTTTTAATCTTATTGAAAAACAAATTGTATGAAAACAAAATTTGTCTAATTAAACGTTCTTTAATCAACTTTTCAACCAGTTCTTCAATGCAAATGTTTGATGGAGAAATTTCATCAGTTCATCAACCCAGATTCTGATTATTTTTCATCATAAACATCATATAGAAGACTGATTTCCACACATTTATGGGACGTGAGGGAAATTACCACTCATAAATCATTTTTAAATTGACGAAAGCATTCATCATTTTTATGTTTTTTTTTTTAATTCATCATATTTATGAAAGCAATCTTAATATTTATGAATGTATTCATCATACTGACGAATGCATTCAACAAATATATGAATGATTTCTTAACAAGGTTCATCATATGGATGAATACATTCATTACATTATGATTATCATATTGACAAAGGTATTTATCATATTTATGAATGATTTCTTCAGATCCGTTATATGGATGAAAGAAAAATATAATTATAATATTAGGGATGGATTTATTCATCATAAACACGAATGAATTCAAGATACATAGATGAATAATATTCACCAAGTTGATTAATAAGAATTCATTAATTAGATGAATAATTTTCATAAATTTGAATTCATCAAGTGTGATCAATATTGTTCATGAAATTGATGAATATAATTCATTAAATTAAAGAAAATGTAATGTTATTGATGAATGTGATCATCAAAATGACAAATTAAAATATTGAAGAAATTCATTTAATCATGTTGATGAATTGTTTCATAAAATTGAAAATTCTTCATCATATATTTATGGAAGCTGTAGTCAATATGAAGAACTACACCATCCATCATTTGATAAAAATTTAAATAAAAATTTGTTTCATCATATCGAAGAAACAAAGTGATGAAAAATGAACGAGGCTCATCAGTTCAAACTGTCATCATATTGATGAACAGTTATTGATCTTACATGAAAAGGATCAATTTTTTTTCACTATATTAGTCAATCTTTGTAATCGTTTTTTTCCAACTTTTAATGTTGTGAAAATCGGTATTTGGTTGCAGATGTGTGAGTAGTTTTACGTCAGCACCTAGCAATTAAGCCTTATCTGACGTGTGACCATTCACACTGGTATCTGTTTATGAGTGTTGATATTCACCCTTAATCACACTGTTTGAAATTCATTGATATCAAACTTATGCGTATGTTGTTTTTTATCGCATCTAATATAATTAATTTCTTTTGTGATCTTAAGTACCATTGTATTTCTTCCATGAAGAAACCATAATGGTAAATGTTTTTTTATCTATATAACCGGGTTTAGAACAGTCGTCTCACTGTCCCAGTTACGGAGAACGGATTTCTCGACAACCACAGCCACTCTGAAACTCCCAAAAGAGGGCCTACCGCGGCTGTAGTTGCCATCCATAGGTCCTTATGGATGGGGCTGCAACTACCCCAGAGCACCAATTTATTCAATAGACCTGGTAGTCTTTCTACTGATTATGTACTCCTGTGAATAAATTCACGTACACTTCTTCAATAGGAATTTTCCCAGCTTTCGTTCTTATCATGGATTAACAAGGATTCACTGGTGTCCTGGTCATGCAGCCCCTTGCCAGTTGTCAGACGGGTAGAACAATTCTGGAAGGCTACATGACTTTTAGTGTAAACCATTCGCCTAGACCGAAGTCTAGTTTCCACCCTGCACCAGCGCGGAGGTTGGTATTTCCGCACTTGAGCTTGGAGAAATATTTACTCGATATTGCAAAGCAACACTTTCTAAATAACTCACCCACTCTTCGCAGGGCGTATTTGGTTGCAGTAGGTCATAGACGTTTTTGGAAAGCTTACACATGCCTTTATTCGATTGAAGGACGTCATAAATTTAAAACTCCGAATACTAGTAGGCGCCATCCCAGGCGTTTTTTTGAGGAAAAGCTAAGAAATTCAATGATAATTCATTTTTAACAAAAAAAAAAGCATTCTAATAGCCTGTTCCCACCGGCTTGATTTAGCTCATATGACTTATAAATCAAGAAAGGCGTTCCCACTGAACTTTTTACTTAATTTAGCTTGACATTTACGACAATCTTGACATTACTTTTGATTTTTTCAATGAATATGACACAAAATTTGAATTTCGACTGTCAAAAAGTAAAAATAAATGAATTTTAAATGAATTTTATTCATTACTTGAGCATGAAATCATTCAGCCTGGAATCATCGAGGTGATTTATACCTAATTAAAAAATAAACAAGTTAAATCAGGTAATTTCAAATCATTGAAAATGTATGGCAAATCATGAAATTAATTATGTGATTTAGCTAAATCAAGTGGTTTTAGATAAATCACGTTGGTGGGAACAGGCTAGTCTTACATTAATATTAAATACACACTATCAAAAAACTTAAAATGAAATTTACATCTTGAGGAAAAAAATATGTTAAGCTAGCTAACCTGACAATCGTCGTTCAATGAAAGCATATTTCACAATATAGTTTTGATAATGTTGTAGGTCATTAACAGTGCAAACTTTCCTTGTATCAAAATCTTTTGTATATGTGATTTTGACTGATCGGCTCTTGAGACACTGAACTAATTTTAACTAAAACTTGAAACATAACGTGTATGCATAATTGCCTCAAGACAAACGATATAACAATACTGATTGATTTTCTACAAAAAAGTACAAGTGTACAAGTACATGAAGGTGAGGTGTATTAGAAACACCTTAATACAAGGATTTACAAATTCGAGTAGGCAGTTATGATTAAAACTAAATAAGACCAAATATGTTTGAGTCACATAAAACATAATATCTCCCAGAATATTTTATATCAAAAAAGAGTACGTATACGCCATAGTGATCATAAAAAAACTCAATTATTATTGTATCCTTAAATTAATTTAAAAAAATACAAAATGCAGTCTTTTCAATAAATAAGAAATTAAAATTGAAATATTAACATCTTATCAAGGCATTTGCCCGTAGCTTAGTGATTAGGTGCGTTGGCTGCTGAGCAGAACGTCGCCGTCGTGGGTTCGAGTCCTACTCGTGCCCATAAAGTTTTTATTTCATGTTTCACGGGTACTGCCTCTTTGCGAAGACCTGACAAAACTTCCATAAGAGTATAAATCTGTCATGAAAAAGTGCTTCTCAACTTTGCCGTTCGGAATCGGCGCTAAATTGTAGCTTGTAGGTCCCCTCAATTTATCACACGCACTCAGAGAACTGTTGATGAGAGTAAGCCACTTACTCCTTGGCTCTTCAAGAACTGTCGCGCCACTCTATTTTTATTTTATCAAAACAAAACCGAAATTCGTGAAATAAGATTTAAAATAAAATATTCAGATTTTAAAAATAATCCTAGATCCACCTTGCAAAAAATTTTTGCAACATTTACAAATGCAATTACTGAAAATTTCGTAGAGTTCAATCCTTTTAACTAGGTATGTGAATAACTAGTAAATTGTCAATGGAATTTTATTTAATAAATGTATTGCTGACCGACCTATTCATTTATTTACTAACAAAAAACATCACAACAACAGCAAATCTTATCTAGTCTGGTTAACGTTAAGTGCTTATTTATTCAACTTTATACTCTTTCTCAAGCGCTTCCTATAGTTACGATAAACTTTCACCACAGAAAGTTCTTGCCGTTTAACTATTCCCCAATTTAGATATTGAATTGACACAAATTTGCTTTTCAACATTCTTAGCTCCCTTGCTGAATCTGTCATTCGACCTTAAATTATCCTAATTGTTCGATATCACCAAAGCCTATTAGCTTAAAGTTGAACACTTCATCTCATTTGAGTAAGGAAATATCTACAATTTGTTATCTTATTTATGGTTTAAGTTTGTATTCCGTCACTGCTGCTGCCGCCACACTAATTCAAAGTTTCCTTGTTTTGTCATACCCACTTAGGGCTTAATACCATCCTATGACCAGCTTTGTAAGCAAACCGATACACAAATGCCCCTTGAATGTGACAAACTATCCCCCAAAAACGTATCAATGTGTCCAATGTTATTCGAAGAACAGGCTTCTTGACACCGAGTTAACGTAAACGATACCCACATCCAATGGAGTCATGTTCTTCTATTCACACTCTTTCTGTATCTCTGTATAACTTACCAATTCAAATATTTATAAACAAAATTGGATACTTTATCCAAAATGATCTCCCCTACCACCGAAGGAAATAACAAAAAGAGGATAAACACGACGATGGACGAGTTTATTAATCAGCTTCGTCATACATTCTTCACAACTTTTTCTAATTAAACGAAAGCCGGACGAAATGCAAGAAAAAATCAACAATCTCCTGCCCCAAAACTCGAAAAAAGAACCAACCACCGACCGAACAACTGACGACACGATGGACGCCACCACTGCTGAGTGCATGGACAAACTTTTCCAATTTCCAAAGGGGGCCAGGAAGTCGAAACAGTCATAATACTACATAGTTCTTCTTAACTCACTTTCATGAGCGCTGTTTCACAACTTTAAGACAGACACTAGCTTTTTGGTTTATATTTTTGTGCGACTTTCGTCGTCCTTTCAAATTCCAATTTATCATTGGACGTACGGGAGGCTAGGGAGCTCAACTTAAATGCATTTCTCGATTGCAACAAAAACACCAAACGTATCTTCTTAAGGAGGTGAAACTATTTGCTTAATTACTGAAAAGGCATTTATTATGTTTGGGCAGCATATGTATGAGTATGTTGACTATCTCTCACGAAGCTTACAACCTTACGATGGAGGCCTCACATATGCATATCTATCTATGTTTGTGTCTATTTCAACGCCCTTTGCATTCCCTTTTGAAATTAAGATGGCAAGAAATTTCTTTACCATCATCGTATTACTCTGAAAGGGGATAGATAGAAAATTTGTGTGGTTGTGGAAATAACGAATTTTAGGGGAGTTGCAAATAAAGATACATTTTCACATTTTTGCTTGTTGGTTAAAGTGGGGCGTTTGAGGATTACGAATAAATTTATTCTGTCTACCTTTAAGAAGTTTGGGAGGGATACCGAAACGAATAAACACAAAGTGGGAAGCTCAATCAATGTTAAAACAGCGGATTACATTGCCTATTGTGTTTTTTTACTCAACTGAATTGCCTTGGAAAAATAAAATAATATCCAGGTTACTCCTTTCTTCAGTCTTCCTTTAAAAAGAAAAAAATTAACAACGCATAGAGTTTACTTTTTCTGATGTATCACTTGATGGGTTTCGAATGATTATGATTATTTTAAATCGTTACTTTTTTTCTCAATTCCAACTACTGAAGCCACTGCAGCTGGAAGAAATTTGACATTCCACCTTCTCTGTAGATACAAGTAGGTACCTACAAGCCATTTTCTCACTTTCTTCATTTCAATGTAATGAACTTTTCTTGGGTTTGGGTCACTCAAATGCATGAGAATCATGGAGAACGAAGTTTTCTTTAAATTGTATTCTCAAAAGACGTGCTTAGTTTCTGATTCTTTTAATCTAAACGATTTCTTTTGTTTTTGTGCTGAAACAGAGAGATTTGTTAATTGTTTTAACATCGCGTTCAGGTAATATTGAATATTTAAAATAAACCTCATTTCAAGACAACCAATTGGACGAAGAATTATTTAACCTTGGCTCTTGAAGAGCCAAGGCCTAAGTGGCTTACTCTCATCAACAATTCTCTGGGTGCTTGTGAAGAATTGAGGGGACCTGCAATTTAACGCCGATTACGAACGGCAAAGTTGAGACGCACTTTTACATGACAGATTGATTCTCTTGGAAGTTTTGTTTTGTGAAAGATGAAAGTAAAACTATGGGCACGAGTAGGACTCGAACCCACGAGCCACGACGTTCTGCTTAGCAGCCAACGCACCTAACCACTTAGCCACGGACACTACATTATTTAACCTAAATCTGTATTAATTTCCATTGTTTTGGGTGTCTTGATTTGAAAGCATGGACGAAAATATAATAAAGTGATACCACGAAACAAGAAATGGTAAGAGTTAAGAGACTTCGTTCTTATACAACTTTCGGGATGCTATTTAATTTTATGAAAACAATTTGTGGAAACAAAAATATTGACCGAAAAATGTTACAATTGCAAAATTAAACAATTTAACCGAATCTCAGTGCCAAAAGTCTACAAGAGCCAGAAAGTCGTAATTTACACTATGATTTTTCAAGGAAAAAAATCCTTTGCTAAAATAAACCCAGACAAAACAACACACATGTCTAAGGGTGGAGGCTAGGTTAGACTCTTAGTAAACACACCAAAACAAAACGAAGAAAGGTAAGAAAAATATAGTATCGAATTTTGTTGGGGGTTGTTCCAGTATCATCCCTGATTGTAAAGTGGTCGGCTGATACCCGCCTTACCTAATTGCTCTCTTCCGGCAAGTATCATATTTTCAAATTAATCCTCATCGAAAACAGTGCAAAACCGATCGACAAAAAAAAACATTCTCTCAGAGCTAGCCGTAGTCCTGCAGCAAATATTTCCTTACGTTACCGGCACAAATGTAGGCAGGAACGTTTCTTTTGTTGTTAGTGTCGGTCGGTTCTGTCGAAATGGAAGATATGAGCAGTGGCGTATTATCCTATAGGCAAATGAGGCATGTGCCTGAGGGGGCGCGAGTGTACATGGGCGCAGTAATTTTGACATGTGGCAAATGTGAGTTCATATGTGGTTGTTAATGTACCAAACTTGTAAATCAGAATTAGCAACTAGAAGGAGGAATGAAAAACCTACTTAATGTAAATCACTTTAATGGCGTTTTTAATTGGAAACTGGCAAACGTTTTACCCTCCAAATATCGCAAATTTTATTTTTTATTCCTTCGTGTAGGTATACGTGAATAATGTTGGATTTACGTGTACATATCTGCATCTTTACTTCTGCAAAAAAAATGTGATGCAACATATTAAAATCATGCTCGTTCGATAGAGATGGAAAATCAAAATGCAGACAATTTTGATAAATCAAGATTATAGGAAAAAGGAGAAATCATGATCAAGATTATAGTTCACACGAACATGTTCGATGTTCATCTTGATTATATCAACCATATTCTTCTGCATTTAGAAATTCCTATAACTTTTTTAGTTTAGTTCAGCAGTGAATCTCTTTTTCTTACTTGAAGCAAAAAGGTGGAAAAGTGCGAAAAATTGCAAGGGAAGTAAATGCAAAAATTTATTTCGTACAGAAAATAAACGAAATGGTGGAATCCTCATTGGACGGACTATAATTTTAATTTTAAATAATCTCTCACTGGGCTATAAAAAATTAGCCATATGAGGTAGGTATAATGTACTCATTCACTCTTAATTATGTATAATTGACGCTTTACTTTTCTTGAAATTTGCAGATCAAGATGTTGCAGATGCATGTCAAGTGTTAAAATAGTAAGAAACAAAAGGATAAGTAAAAACATCAATACTTTTCAATAGGCCAGTTCCACCTAACAACTACTCACTGAGATCTCTGAGATGAAAATATTTTGGATTCGATTTCTCACACAGCTATTTTGACGTGACTATGTACAACAACAATTTAAAAGGTAACCATTTTATCTCAATGAGAACTAAGAATTATGTTCCACCAAATGATTTTGCCTCAGTCAAAGTGACATTGAGATCTCAGTGAGATGTTGTTAGGTGGAACTGGCCTAATATTCCACTGTTCCAGCTTTTGGCCAAAATTTGTTTTGACAGCTTGGTTTCATATCTCCCTTTCTTACTCTTCTTAAAAGAAGGGAATTTTTTTCCCTCCCAGTGATGTTCCTTTACGCGTCGACTTTGAATGTCTACATTTTTCACGTCGACAGAGTCAACAAAGTCGACAATGTCAAGAATCATGTCGACAATGTAAAAATAACGTCATCTCATCATCTTTCGTTCGAATCACAGATTAAATGTACGAAGAGTTTAATCTGTATTATTCTTTTCGTTTTGTAGATAAAAACCTGGACTATTCTGACGAAGATGAAATTGAATAATATTTTGTTTTCAAGAACCAATTTTTGTTTTTAAAGCCACTCTTTTTTAGAATAATAAGCCTTAAACCCTAAAATAAACATCAATTCGTGTACATGGAACATCACTGGTCCATCCTTTAAAACTTCCAGGTTGTCAATTAAAAACGCCATAAATATATACAATAAAATCCAGATCGTGTTGAAAATTAAACTTTGTTTCATTGTTTAAATAAATAAATCGTTGCTTTATTTTTTTTTTTTTAACCAATGTATTGATAAATTCTTAAGATAATAAAACTGCCAGACAAATCATGACGAACGCCGACGTTCGTTTCCTAAATTTACCAAAAATCCGGGGCCTTCCGCATTAATGGCATTCACCTAGCTCACTACCTATATAATATGCTATCGAGGTCGAATTGAGTTACTTTTATATTCACCACGGTTTTATAAAATAGAGGCGGCGGCGATGAGATGCTTGCCAACGGCGCTCTCAACGCTAAATCCGCCTCTGGATATGAGACACTTTTGCAATGTGTGTTTTAGCATACATACGTAATGTATCAACACGCATCGATAATGGGGTTCAGTTGTAGTTTTTTTTTCTGCTTCTTCTATTTCATTATTTTCTTGTTGTTCAGGAGGCAATAATTCCAAAAGCAAATGGTTTGACAATATTGTTATTAAACTAGCTAAACAAAGTTGGATACAGTTCAAAATTTTGGCAAGGGGTAAGTAAGTGTATGATATTTTTCGAAAATCATGAGAAAATCGATTTCGCTTAAAGATACTTCTCATTATTCTGAGCCTACCACTGAAAGCCAAACTCAATTCCGAGCCCTGGTTGCCGAGATATTTGCATCAGAAGATACTTTTCCATATGGGACTAGAACTCCAAAGAGGATCTGATATCCTGCATAGCAAAGACTTCGCCTGGTGAACATACATATTCAAAAGATTTCCCCAATAATGGTAGCAACAAAATTGGACCACATTTGTGTTGAAGAGCGAAAAAAAATGTCAGGACAAGTGTTCGTGTGAGCACGGTTGATTGTCCTTAAATATAAGTTCGTTTTCTAAAAATCTTTTAAGAAGAATCTTCGAAAGAAAGAAGCTTCCAGAAACTATTGTTAAATAACAAACTTAAATTTCACGCTCCATAAAACTTTAATGAATCCTCTACAAATAGAGAGATAATAACAATCAAACTAAAATCGCATGCTAAAGATTCGAATCACCCAGATTTTAAATCTATAAAAAACTATAACCCCCGGCAACGTGCAGACTTAACAAACGTGTTCAAGACCTGGGGTATTCTTTTATACTATATTCAAGACACGAGAATTTATACAAACAGAAACTCTCTTGAAAACAATCAACTCCTGAAAACCTACAGCTGAATGTTATATTTTTCTACTCCCAAAATCCAATTGAAAAGAAAAAAAAATGAAGCACTTGAAGCAATCTTCTCGTTTTTTCTATTCTTCTCAAAAGCCATGGAGATGGAGATGATGCTTTTTGCCATTGCTGGATACTGAAGCTGGATTTTCTTTATTATCATTGAAATGAAATCCGGACAAGTGCATGGATGGCACTCTACAAAAGCAACAGCTACTATCTGCTCTCTATGTGTTTATGTACATATTTTGAGCCCGTTGGCTTGGTTATAGAGATGCTCTTATAGAATCAAACCATATGCCAAATATTTATGCGAAAATGAAGGACGAACAAGAAACTCTTGAAAATATGCAACAGCAAGCAACAATGAGCATGGATATGGTGCATGTCAAGATTTTAAAATTAATGCAAGGACACAATTTAAGAGAACATGAAAAAATGTTAAAATGAAATAAGCTATTGGCAAAATATTCCTTTCTAAGCTATTTCAAAAAGATTGTTCGGTAATGTTCAAGTGAGGATTGTTGAACCTAGGGGAAGTAGGCACTTTTCTGGTTCAAAGGAACTAGTGCTTTTTGAAAATTCATAAGATAATTAGTTGTTGTATAGGCAGGAAGTACTTTGGCTTATTTTTTCCCTTTTACAAGGCAACATATGAACAAATGCACAGTTTTTTTGCCAAGTATTCAAAGGAAGTGTTTTCGAAAAGCGGAATAAGCATTTTATTTTACAAAAACATAAAGTATCAAGTGAAATTATAATGCTTATTAGCTTTGACTTCGCAAAGCAAAATGGCAAGAAGGGTTCCGTTATTTTCCGACATCAGACAAGTCGTGAAGTCGTACTTTTAAACTGAGCAGCTTTCATAGCGTTTAAACTAAAAGCAGAAACACAATGACGCTTTAGGCAGACGCGTCGTTGCGTTACGTTGAGAAATCCTCAAAGCGCGCTTCTGTCAGAATGACAAACAGCTGATTGAAATATTCTATCTGTTGTCAAAAAAACATTCAATTTTTAAATTTCAAAGAGTTATGCCCAATTTCATAAACAAACACTAAAATTACTTTTATCAAAAATCTTTTTAAATTTTATCAGACCCTTAAAGTTTTTGAGTTTCACCAACTTAAAATGGGAAATTTCAGGGAATTTTTTGTCAAAATTGACATCCTCATGAAAATATATGAGAAAAAATGAGAAAGCTTTATACTCACTTTTTAAAATATTCAATGACACTTTTAAAATTTATTGAGGCAAAAATGGGCATTTAGTTTTGAAAGGTGTTTAAAAGCTTGTTTACTCAAAAAACGCTTGGTGAAATGAATAAATCTCATTTTACGGTTTAAAAGCCTCTTAAATATTTAAAAGTTGTTTATGAAATTGGGCATTAAAGATGAAAATAAAATAAATAAATAAAATGGAAAATAGGATTGAAAAAGCGGAAAAAATTATTAAGATAGCCAAATTAAGCTGTGCCGCTTATTTGGCGTATTTGGCATATTGCGAGAAAGAAGAGAACGATGAAACTCATTCCGAGAGAAGATGGTGGGTCCGAGAGCTGAAACTAAGTCGGGATACAAAAGGATTTTTTGCGACAAACTTTCAACAAATGAAAGATAAGGACCCGGAGATAAGAATCCTCTACGTCCTCCTCATCGTCTTCATAATCATCCTCATCATCTCCCTCGTCCTCATCCTCATCGTCGCTTTCGTCAATATCGTCTTCCGAGTTCGGCTCCTCCTCGGAATCCGAATCTTCGTCATCATCGCCCAAATCGATAGTCTTGGATTTCTTTAGCAACGACTCAGCTCCAGGAACACTCTCATGCGCCTGAATCTTTCCGTACTCTTTGATTTTTGTCTACGCTTGAGCTTCTGTCTGTCGACGTTGGGCGTTCTCACGAGCCTCGGCCATGCGTCGTTTCTTCTCCTCATCCTCTCTGATTCGGACATTGTCTTGATGTGCCTGCAGGAAGGCATCCTTGAACGTACAGCATCCACCGTCAAGAGCTTATGATGGCGATGTCTGAATTCGGGATCCCGAACAATCTGATCCAACTGTGCCGCATGACGCTGAACAATACACAGTGCAGTGTGCAAATGGGTAACAGCTCGTCCAAGTTGTTTCAAACATGTACAGGATTAAGACAAAGAGATGCTGTCATGTGATTTCTTCAACATAGTCCTGGAGCAGATAGTGCGCAAGGCAGGTTTGAGCACGGAAAACACTATCTTCAAAAAATCCACCCAGCTCATAGGCTATGCGAACGACATAGACATTATCGGTCGCTCCCAGAGAGGTGTGCTTGAGGCCTTTATAGCGATTGAAGAATAGGCCAAACATGTTGGTCTTGAAGTGAATGAGGAGTTTAGGAGTTCACCTACCTTGGAACAAACATCAATCCGACGAACGACACCTTAGTGGAGATCCGACGAAGAATTAACCTAGCGAACCACTGCTACTTCGGTTTGGTCAAACAACTGGTATCTAAACTCCTCACTCGAAAGACAAAGTGCCTACTATGCAAGACTTTGATTTTACCAGTCCTACCCTACGGCCGGCACCGTGTTGGAGAAAATTCTTCGACGGACGGATTAGAAGGACCAACCGCATGCTTTACGAGCTGTACCAAGATGTGAATATAGTCCAGAAGGCCAAGAAAATACGACTACATTGGCTGGGCCACATCGTGCGAATGGACGACAACGCTCCAGCCAAGAAAGTCTTCTCATCCCAGCCCCCAGGTTCGAGACGACAAGGAAGACCGAACCTACGGTACAAGGACCAAGTAACTGCGGATGCCAGAGCGTTTGGTTTCGGCGACTGAAGAGTGCATGCGAGGGACGGTTCACGATGGAAGGCTGCAGTATCTCATGAATTGTGAGCTAGAAAAGTAAGTCAGTAATAGGAATAGGCTTTCATAATGCAAGCGTCGAGTACAATCTTCCGGGTTACTGGAGCACTAAATCAGGGAACAACGAGAAACAAGCCAAAAACATTGAAATGAGATAGTACGGCAATTTTATTTGCTTTACCAAATGGTTTCTCTAAGAGATTATACGTTATTGCTATTTAAACAATTAAAATGCTAATTTATTTTATTATTTTTAGTTGTTTCGGAACTGTCCCTGCAGAGTAATGAATATTTACGCCAACGATTTAAATTATTTGATTATAACGAAGCATTACTCGGCTCTTCTTTAATTCAAGTCAAGAGTTAATATTCTAAAAATTGTAAAAGTACAAATGCAGTGTCCATACAGCGAGTACGGTAGAGGGATGACCAAATGAAAAACATAAAAACAAAAAATTCTACAAAAACAAACCTCAATTTTATTTCACAATAAATGCAAACTAAACTTTACGTCTTTGTTAATCTAAAGCGTCTTTTTTGTTTTACGAAAGTTAAAGAACAAAAATAAATAAATTACTAAAGCAACAAGAGTAATGAACTTAAAACAAAAGAAGAAGAAGAATAGAAAGGATAAGGAGAGTAAGAGGTAGAAAATCAGTACTCAATATCGTGGGGCGTAGAGTGTTGAAATAAAGTTAATAACCGGATATCATTTCTTCTTCTTGTTCTTTCCTGAAGCTGGAGACTCCGATACTACAGTGATGGCTGAGAGTTCTTTCTTGAGACCGTGCAGAACTTCAACTTCTGGCTTCCATACGGAGGCGTCTGAGCAGCTTTTCAACTGCCGAACTTTTTCACCCTGAAAAGAAATTTACACCATCAAGAGTCTGCCCGAATTTCAAGCAGTTTAAATTTATCGCTCTTACCTGCTTTGCGATCTTATCCTCGAGTTCTTTAATCTTACTTTCATCATTTGCAGCAGACGGAATTGCTTCTGCAACTGGGATAGCAGGTGCTTGTGCCTGAGCTGCAGCAAGTTGTTTCTTAAGATCCAATAAAATATTGACTTCCGGCTGCCAAACCGATTTGTCAGCTTTGCTCTGCTTAAGAGCACGAACCTTGTCGCCCTGTGCAGCGATAGCCTTCTCCAAGTCAATCAAACTCAAAGAACCGCTTGCCGGGGAAGCACTTTTAGCCGGAGACGAAGCTGGAGCAGCCTGAGCAGCAGCAAGTTGTTTCTTCAAATCCAACAAGATGTTCACTTCTGGCTGGACAACGGATTTGTCAGCTTTGCTTTGTTTCAAGGCACGAACCTTATCTCCTTGGGCGGCAATAGCTTTCTCAAGATCAGCTACTGATGCTGAACCGGTAACGAAACTTGTTACTGGTGCTGGGGTAGCTTGAGCTGCTTCCAATTTCTTCTTCAAATCCAACAGAATATTCACTTCGGGCTGCCACACTGATTTGTCGGCTTTGCTTTGTTTCAGTGCTCGCACTTTGTCGCCCTGTTCGGCGATAGCCTTTTCCAATTCAGCCACAGATTGAGCACCGCCAGAAGTAGAGCTAACAACCTGTGGACCGGCGTATTTCTGTTTCAGGTTGGAATCTTTGAAAACAAAAGCTAGAAGTGGAGAGGTACAAGTGAGTTATGGATTTAGATTGATTGATTGTTGTTTACCTTGACAATTGGGATGTGATAGAGCGATGACGTCGTCATTCTGAAGGATTCTACATTTGTTGGTACCGATTAGCTCGCCATTGACAAAGGCCCCTTGCGTGAAAAGTCCTGCGAATTGATGAATGTTTTTGTTTTCAATTTTGAACGGAAAAGGGTGGGATTGGAAGAGAAGGGACTCAAGGACCCAATTGAAGTGATGAAGTGATGATGAAGGGAATGAATTGCTGTTCGGCGACTTGTTTGAGGAGTTCCTGCTGTTTTTGTTGGGTAGCTGTTGTCACCGACAGCTGCTTTAGACCCGGAACCAAATTCTGCCCGGCTTCTGTAAGGAAAAATCTAACATGCGGGTACTTCCTTCATGATTTGCGAAGTCTTACCTTTTCCTTCCCTAAACTCATTCACCTTGTGCCGATAGTAGGCATGATACGGATCGCCAGGACTCAAGAAATTGAAATTAAACTTACCATCAGTCGTGGTTTTCCATGTTCTTCATCAATATATTTGGTAATTTGCAAAGATTCACTTTCTGACACATATTGCAGCCAATTGAAAACAATTGTCGCGCGGCTCTTGTTTTGGTGGTTTGTAAATAATCTCGGTAGGTGTGTTTCTAATTGCTTTTTTTTTCTTTTGCACCAATTATCTGAAGTGTTCAATCCAACACCGCCGCCGCCGTCGTCTTCGTTGTTTTAACCTTCTTCATCATCGACGTTTGCATTGGGCTCGTCTAGAAACTATTTTATGACCAAGAAAACGAAAAGGTTTTGAAAGCTTTCTTAAAAAATCGAATCATTACATACCCTTGCATCATTTCGTTCTTGTGAAGTCCAATTGATAGAAGAACAAAACCACATTCTTGTTCTTGCAATTCGCCAAGGAGATTTCATGAAACTGGCCATTCAAAACAGCAGTTCCGGAAAATGCAAGGGCTGGTTTCTGGAAAGATGGTATCTTCATATAA
Source organism: Sphaerophoria taeniata (assembly GCA_943590905.1). Taxonomy (NCBI): domain Eukaryota; kingdom Metazoa; phylum Arthropoda; class Insecta; order Diptera; family Syrphidae; genus Sphaerophoria; species Sphaerophoria taeniata. The sequence goes on along the minus strand of OX016540.1, from coordinate 44,269,665 downwards.
AATTGATAAATTAAAACTGAATTGAATTGAAATTAAACTTACCATCAGTCTTGGATATCCATATTCTTCACAAATTCATTCACCAATTCAATTCATACTGAAAAATCACAAACAATTTATTTATTTAAACGTCAGAAAGCGCGCAAAAGTTCAACCAAGTTGAACTTTTTTTTGACAGATGGTGGCTTCTTTACGTTTTCTTACGTTTCCTTACGTTTGTCAAAAAAAGCGTACGTAGGAAAAGCGTCATTGTGTGAGGTTACACAGATTTCCTATAGCTGAACTTTTCGCAGTTGTCAAAATCGACGGCAAAGCGTCATTGTGTTTCTGCTTTAATGTTTTACTTTGTAGTTTCCTATTAAGAGTCTTTAAAAGTTTTCATTGCAAAGGAGTTTTTAGAATTGACGAAGAGAGCACGTTTTCGACTTTTTCCTCTAATGGAATCTAATGCGATAAATATTATCAAAAGTCATCGAAATTGTTTGCAGTCGATATTTAAAAAATTAAATTTAATTCTTGTTTTTCTTTTTGGGAAGGGTTAGCACTAATTCTGTTGAATCCAAATCTAGGAATTTCTAGTTTTCTAATTCAAAATGATTAAGGAGTGTTTTTTTGGAAAAAACTTTGCGTAGTGGTGTATGATCTTACGCGTATAAAACAAATTCTTCACTGTCGAGTCGATATATGTAATATGTAAATAAAAGTATCTCGTATAGGTACGAGTTTACGACTAAGCAGTTTGTTGTATTTTTCATTTTCTGCATTCTTATAAGAAAAACGTCAGTTAAGATCTTATGAAAAACGCTGTTGAGAAAGTCTGCTTTGTCTTTGTTTTGACATTAGTACTTAAAACTGCGGAATATTCTTTTGGAGAAATCATATTTCACTAGTCACTACGGACAATCGAAAACGTAAAATTTGCGAGAAAAATGAAATACTAAGTTATAGTTTAATTTACACGAATTTTAAACTAACTTTATTTAAACAAAAAAAACGCAACGGAGTACCTGTATCCTCCCCCTCTCTGTAGCATGAAAAATCTGGAAATGACTGGTTTCACAAAAAAGCAATTGGTTAAATGGAAGTATTTGAACGAAGAATTATTTTCCTTCGTTCTCCATGATTCTTAGCATTTGGTGTCTGCCAAAATTTCTGTTTTTCATAAAGGGTGTGGCCTAATTCTGGGCTGGTAGAAAAATTGAATAAGGTAGCGGATTACGATATCCTTAATTCTCATAAGTCATAACCTCATAACTGAAGAAAAAGAGCAAATTGTCTTGAGGAGGATTTCTTGGGGTCAAATGAAATTCGGACAAAAGGAGTGAGGTATGTACATAGATCGATCGAAAACTTGAATTTTTGAGTGGAACTTTGGTTTTAATTATTCTAGACTGGCTCTCCGAATGAAAAACTAGATTTGGTGAAACAAAAATTTTAGAACAGCGGGAAAAAGTTCAAAACCGTAAAATCATTATTGAAACTTCTAGATGAAAAATTGGAAAAAATCCAGGATACATTTTAATTGTCAACTCTCCTTTAAAAAATTAAGATAAAGATAATGAAGTATAGAGAATTCGTATATTTAAGCTTGAGAAAAATTAGATCTAGACCAATTCAGCAAAGGAGAATGGCCGTGCTGTTAATTTTTAACAATTAATTTAAAACAATTTTCGCTAAAGACATAACAGTGAATTGCATTTTAAAAAAAGTTACACATAGAAAACTACTCTTTCTAAGACGAACTCTCCTTAACTATCGAACATTTTGAGCATTTTTTATTATTTCTTTAAGTTTTCTATACACAAATTTTTTTTTGTTAATATTATTATTAAAATAACCATTTAAAAAAGGAAAAAAATGCTTCTCTTAAACTCGAATTTTCCCAAAACTCTCTCTAACCCGTACAATATCCTTTTTTATCGCTGAGCTTATTCCGTTTATTAAAATATTGAACTCTGCTAAATTGCGTTTCAATCGATTATACGTAAATAATAAAATACAAAATAAACAAGAAATAAAAATAACTGGAGCAAGTTTTTTTTTAATTGTTGTTAACTGAATTATGTATATGTATTTCTATTATACACTAATAGTAAACATTTGAATTAATGATGGCGGCTGACAGACCGAGCACTTCAATTGCATAGAACATAACACGAATACCCGTAAGGAATTACCCGGGAAACGAGAACAAATTAAATTTTGTCAAGGAAATTTTTCGTTTTGTCGCATGTTTAATTGATAGGTTCATATCGTTTCTCTATTTCAATTGCATTCAAGTGATTTCTTTTTCATTTTTGACGAAATACTTACAGTGGCGGATTGAGAAATAGGTTGAACAGGTTTGAGCCTTAGGGCGGTAAAATTTGGAGGCAGCAGATTTTTCCTATTAACGCTGACAAATAATGATTTTTTGTTCATTTTTCAGAGGTAAAAGAAGTTTTTTAAGGATCAAAAATTATTTAAGGTCATCCATTAAAGAAAGTTCTATTTGTGAGTTTATTAATTACTTTCATATGTTCCATAATCCAACGTTCTATATTTAGTAATTCTATATACCTAGTTTATACTTCTACGTATGGCTTCACTTCTAAAAGGATATGAAGAATTTCCGTTTCTCTAAACGAAATAACCGGGTGGCTAAACATTTATTATTTCTACTTATTCTAAACGGTGACGTGAAATAACGCCCAACGAAATAAAACCGAATTTGAAATTCGGCCTTATTTCCATTTCAAAAATGAAACTACCCCAATTTGGCTTTAATTCTTAGTTCAGTTGGAAATTGCGCCAAAAATAATTTGGAAATAAGGCCAAAATTTTCAAAACAAATTTTTCAGCTTTTTTGCAATCTTAAAAAAGAATTCAAGCCGAATAATTGTTTGAAAAAAAGCTAAATTCCTTGCAAATTTTTTTTGTATATTTGAACATATGGCCAAATGACATCTTCAAATCATTTTTTTTTTACAAAAAAAAAAGAACTTCAAATATTCTTTTTTAAGTGAAAAAAGATTCCTATATAACGAAGAAATTATAATTAAAAAAAGAATTTAAACTAAACAAACGTTCATGTAATCAACATTAATGAAGTAAATATAAGTACATTAACATGTATTTCAACTCTAAACACATTTGATGTTTTACACAATTTCTCTGCAAATTTTGCAGAGAATTGCGTTGTTATTTTACATGAGTTTATCTATTAAAAAAATTATGAATTCCAAAGATAGATTTTAAATTATTTACTTGATATAAAATTTAAATTAAGAGAAAAATAATCGTCATTCGCGCAGCGGAAAATTTTTTTTGCCCCAGAGAGAATCAATTTGGAGTGTGAAAATAAAAAATTCGAGCGAATTTTTTATTTTCACACCCCAAATTGATTCTCTCTGGGGCAAAAAAAATTTTCCGCTGCGCGAATTTTTTTTCACACCCCAAGTTGATTCTCACTGGGGCAAAACATTTTTTTTCCGCTCGGTACGCCTTGCGCGAGTGACAATTATCTTTCTCTCAATTCAAATTCTTATCAAGTATAAATAAATTAAGGTCTATTCTTGTAAATTCAAAATGTTTTCTATAATGACCATTTATTCGAAAAAGTAGCAAGTAAATATGGCCACCTCACTCTTACAATGTTAATTATTGCTATCATATATTAGTTTGATACTTTAGAAAAGTTAAAAAAGGCCATAAATGTTCAAATATGGAAATATGACTGTTTCACATATGACACGGCACCAATTAAACACATAAGTAAACAAGGTTTTTCAATTGACATACATTACATATGAAATTATTGTTCCTACGTAACAAAAGAAAAATTATGTAGATTTATGAAACAAAACTTTGCAAGCTCCCGATCAGATGTCAAGGGGAAAAAAGCTACCAGGCCATTGCAAAGGGGCCAGTTTGGCGAATCAGAAAATTCGCGCGAATTCTTCTATAAGCAAAAAAAGTTTAAGTGTTGACAAATATTTCAACAGTAGTTTATATAAATTTAAAAACGAAATAAGACCAAAATGGCCTAGTTTCGTTTTATCAAATGAAATAGAGCCAAATTTCAAATTTGGTTTTATTTCGTTTTCGAAAACGAAATAAGCCCAATTTTTCGAATTTTGGTCTTATTTCGTTGGGCGTTATTTCACATCACCATTCTAAACATGTAACGAACTACTTTATTTTTGTTGATTATTTTATTGAATTAATAATGTATTCCGTCTTTTCGGAAAAATAACAAGTATACGCCGCAGTGACAAAATTGAAAAAAAACTCTTTCTACCTCACAAGTCACAAGACAAGATTTATAATCACAGAGACGAATATCTCTAAAAAACTAGTTTTCTAGTTTTCTAGTTTTAGAGGTGAGAGCGGAAAAACTGATGAGCCAATACATAATTAAAAAATGTGTACTTAAATCCGTAACTAAATACTTACGTTATCCAATTTTTACTTCAGCTGCAGTTAACCATGTTCATGTTTATTGTGGCGTAGCATGAAACCAAGCATTTCTGCGAAATACTATTTTCAAATTATTCCTGCGAAAACCAAAATTTTACACACACAAAATCGAAAAAAACTCTTGAAACTTCAACATTTTTCTTGCTAAGATCCCAAAATGTTCCAAAACCAAACTCAAAGCAAAACAGTTTTAACTTTAATTTATGCCAATGGTCATACGTCCTTTTTGTAATTAGTCAAGTTCTTTATTTTTTCTAATAAAATCATTTAGCAAACGAGATGTTATCATAACTTTTTACAGCTTACAAAATCCCATTAAGGCCACAAAGGTGGTTCTGTGCTCATTTTTAAAAAAGACTCCATTCAACTAGCCATGTAATAATTTGTTCCAATTTTTCACCAAGGTTGACATGTTCATAAAAGTTTGTCACTTAATTCTAAAATCTAGGTAAATCGGAGGATTTTCCGCCACATTTTCAAAATCACCAAGCGATATAATACGCCATTACTTATCGCAAATGCATTCGCATTATGTGTACAGGTACATAAATTATATGGAGCACAACTTCTCAGTTGTGAATGATATTTTTTGTTTGCGAAAAACGAACGTCCCAGGGCGATGATAAATAAATCACTTTGTGCAAAAGCCTAATAGCAGTTTATGTCTGCAAACGCGAAACCGGAAAACGACAGAAGCGGCAAGTTCCTATATATAATTAAATCGCCCCGCACCAATTTAGTGTCATTCACTGGCAATCAATGTTGAATTAGTGTTAGCTAAATAGTTTCCACTCCACGCCCACTTAAAAAATATCCAAAAAAGGGTGGTAGACCTCATACTCACATGAATGTATACAAGTGTGTGGATACAAGGATTGTTTTTTTTTTTATTATTTCAAGTCGCGACTTCGATACACTCAAATAATTCGCCCGCTAATAGCATATTTCCGTGATACGGTCTAATTGTTGGCCTTAAATATTTAATTTCATTGCATTTTGCATGAGTTAAGGGTGAGTTCGAATACCTTGCTTTTGCTTTGTACACCAAGGACTTGCTTGGTAACATGTTGCCCCTTTCTTTTAAAACATGACTAACAAAACCCGAAAGTGAAGAGGTCAAATTTCAAAAAGAAAGCCATCATGCCATAACCATATGAGTTGGTTTAATGTGTAGCAATAATGATAAGCATCATAAAATTCGCTTAGCTTCTTCAGCTAGTAATAGTGTTGCCATTTGGCACAACGTGAAATCGGGGTGCGATGTATTTTTCTATTGCCCACTATTTTTAAACTTAAAAATTCTATCATATCTCATAGAGGAAAGCCTGTCTAAGTAATACAGATTGTTTGTATGCACAAACTGTAGCTCATGCCGAAAAATTTGCTCTCACAGTCTTACAGCAAAACAAAATAAAGCTTGAACTTGTAAGCCTAAACCAGCATTTGAGCTGTGGTCAGTAATGGATTTACGCCTAGGCCCATAAGGCCCAGGCCTAGGGCGGTATAATTTGAAAGGCGACAAAACTTTTGAAATTCTAAAATTTTAGAGAAAAACAAAAGTAAAGACAAAATCCATTTCAAAAACTGGTTCAGATTAGATTTTATAAAAAAAAAATTCTATTGCATATTTGTTCCTTGTGCGCCCGCCCATTCTTTAAATTTAGTAGGGTCATGTACAGTTGAATCGGTAACAGAAGCAGTTGACTTATTTTCTACTTTACAAGAACTATACAATTTCTTTACTATATCTATACATAGTAGGGAAATCTCGGTGCAACTACCAAATTCAAGAGTTAAGAGTCTTTCTCAATCTTGTTGGTCTACTCGGCATAATGCATGTTAGATGTTACACATTAGAAAAATATTGGTCTGCAATAATTGATGCACTGTTATTTATTGCCGAAAGCAGAGATGGAAAACCGACTACGCGATTTGAAAAGCTATGGGATTGCAGTGAAAATTACAACATTAAGAAACAGCGATCCTAGTCATTGTCTGGAATGTAATTTTAGGTCGTTTTAATGCTGCTAGTAAGAATCTTCAAGAGTCTCAAGCTGATTTATCATCCATCGTGCAGATCCTTAGATCTCTGGCTTTATTTCTTCAAGACATGAGAGACAGACAATTTTCTGAATATGAAGAAAAAGCTAAAGCATACTCGTCGCAAAAAACAGAAAAATTCAGCCAGATGACTGTCGGCTAAATGAAAGACCACAATTTTCTGGAAAATTTTCGCATATTACTTTCGTTAATTACCCTATTCTAGACACTCTGAGTGTACAAAAATTAGCGGGCGTAAAAGTGCAAGTAGATACGAGCGAGTTGAAAAATCTTGCCAATGAACTAGACGTTAGGCAATGAATGTATTCATTTTCATTATCAACTCAAAGATTCCTTAACAAAAATAAGAGATGTACCTACGCTATGCACAAAGAATATGTCATGTATTGCATTCACCGAGTCTTTGAGATGTTTATCCGAATTTGGAAATTGCTCTCCGAATTTTTTTGGTTCAGGAGAAAGAGAGTGAAGATATATTTGCGTGCAAGCATGGGCCAAAATTTCATGAAAATTTCCAAGCGTGATCAGCGAAATCACTAATACGGCTTTGAAGAAAGTAAGCACCTGGGCCGCGAGCTGTGGACTAGGTATTAACAACAACAAAACCAAGTTGATGCTTTTCACCACCAAAATCAAAGTACCGCCCTTTACTCTACCTCGGTTAAACGGTCAATCACTAACACTGTCTTCCAGTGCCAAATATCTGGGCGTTATACTGGACACCAAATTAACCTGGAAGCTCAACATAGAAGAACGCGTGAGAAAGGCGTGAGTGGCCTTCTACGCCTGCAACAAAACCTTCGGTAAAAAGTGGGGCCTCCAGTCAAAAATGATCAAGTGGACTTACACAGCGGTTGTCAGACCGATACTTGTTTACGGATCCATTGTCTGGTGGCCCGCTCTCAACAAAGCCTACATAGTAAACAAGCTTACAAAGGTGCAGAGAAATGCTTGCGTAGGGATATCAGGGGCAATCAGGTCCTGCCCAACAGATGCACTTAAAGTCATCCTGGACCTTCTTCCGATTGACCTCTTTATTGAATATCAGGTGTCCTGCAGTATCTTGAGACTCAAAGAAATAGGCTGCTGGAAAACCCTAAACACCTCAAAGAAGTTTAGAGTCTTGTTCCCGTCAAGAAATGACTGGAAGGAAGGCGAAGTGACGGAAGACTTCGACACAACTATCATGGTTCAAAGATGGAATGCGGTGTAGGTACGGGTGTCTTCTGTGAATCTCTTAAGATTTCAAAATCCTATAGACTTCCCGATTTTGCTTGTGTATTCCAGGCAGAATTGTTAGCGATAAGGGAAGCTTGTATAGCCCTTAAAAATATCCGACACAACCAAAATGTAGCTATACTAACAGACAGTCAGGCAGCTATTAAAGCCATTGATTCAGCTTTATCATCCTCTAAACTGGTCCAGCAATGCAAAGAGGCCCTCAAGGAACTTGATTTGAGCTTCACTCTAATCTGGATACCGGGCCATAGGGGCTATGAGGGAAATGAGAAGGCTGATGAGCTAGCTAGGCAAGGATCAGCCCTTCACAACTCACTGACAGTGAGAGTATATGCTCCTCTTGGAATTGTGAAGGGCAATATCCTGATTCCTGACCAAATATACATCAGAAGCAAATCATAGGTGGAATAGTTTAACGAGTTGAGTTATATCCAGGAAAATCTGGTCCGCCTTTAACAAACCAAAATCAATCAATTTAATTTCCAAACCAAGGCATGCACAGGGCATAGGGGAGCATGCGGCTGGGTATACCATATAACTCCTTCTGCCGTAGCTGTGAGGACCAGGACGAAAAGGAAACGGTCCCACACTTTCTCTGCCATTGCCCGACCTTGGCTAGGAAAATAGCACTCCACTTAGGTAAAGAATTCTTCAACTGTATTGAAGAACTCACAGAATTCAAGATCAAAGACATGATCTCATACCTTAATAACACAATCTGGCTTTAACGCCCCCCCCCCTCCCCTTATCTCTCCTAAACTAGATGGCACTATGAGATAATAGCCAGGCCGTAGTGTAGGGAGATCAAAACTTCATTATATAGAGGATTGTAAGTCCTTAAATCTTTTTTAGAATCTCATGAGGTATGGTATCAAAACGGCGCACTCAGCGCTAATTGTGTCCTACCTACCATGGGCCAAGATAGACTTAATGCTCTTGCATTACTGTCTATTGAAGCTCAACCAGACCAAGAAATAATCTATGACTATATGATTGATTTGGCGCGGACCAAATCCAGGAAAAATAAATTTTCGAATTGATTAATATTAAAACCAAACATTTAATATTTATCTATCCAAGAGCCAATTTTTCAATCGTCAGATAAACAAGCAGATAGTGTTTATTCGACAGATAACAAAATATTGGATTTTTCAATCGTCAGATAGACTTTATCTGACGAAAAACGCTCTTATTTATTCGACCGATAAATACTCAGATAAGTTTATTTGCCAGTTTGTTATTTTTATTTTTGTTCGATGATTGAAAAATCGTCTCTAATTGTATTTAAAAATTATACTTGAATAAAATAAAGTTATTTTAAAAATTCCATTTTATCAACAAGGGCGGCGCATCGAAGGGGGCCTAGGGCGGCAGCAAGCTTAAATCCGTCACTGGCTGCGGTCCAATCGTATTGAACCTTAGTAACTTAAAGCGCGGATAATAAATGAATTCAGATATCAATCTTTATACAAATATAAACTTTTCGGACTTACCGCGATTATAAATGATTACACTGATCGTGGTCACGGGTTGACCCGTTGATCAGTGTAATCTGATCGAAACGTCGGGATATTTTATCAAATACAAATTTGATTTTTCATTTATAATCGTGGTAAGTCCGAAAAGTTTATATTTTTACAATGTCTCAGTACCGCGAAAAAAGTTTAAAATCTACTATCAAGAGATCGCCAGATCCTTCTCTGATCGAGTGACAAGTAACCTCTTAAGGAGTCCTATGCCGCCAACATCAAGTATCGAAGACCAGTGGCAACATTGCCAGAATGCAGTTAGAGATGCCGCCTCTAATGTGCTGGGTTTCACACAGCCACCAAAACGAAACCCCTGGTTTGACGAAGAATGCAGGCAGGCCCATGCAGCCAAGCAGGAGGCATACAAAGCGGCGCTGCAAAGAAGGACAAGAGCTGCTCGTGAGCTCTACGAGCAAAAGAGCAGAGAAGAACGCCGGCTTCTCAGGAGAAAAAAGAGAGAGCATGAGAAGCGGCAGATCGAAGATGTTGAGAGAGCTAACAGCAGGAATGAAGTTCGGAGGTTTTATCGGAAGGTAAAACAGCTGGCTCAAGGTCATCGAGCAAGAACCGAAGCCTGCAGAGATCAACAAGGGAACATCATAGTAGAACCGCAGTCAGTGCTGGGGATTTGGAAAGACCACTTCTGTAGACTGTATAACGGCGACGACGAACAAAACCCCGCCGTCAGACAGGAGCCTTTTATCATACACGATGACAGCCAACAATTCCGTGAACCCGACCTAGAAGAAGTGAAAACAGCAATATCACGGCTGAAATCCAACAAAGCCGCAGGAACAGATGGACTAGCTGCCGAGCTGTTCAAAGCCGCAGGCGACGAGCTAGATAGGAGCATGCACCAAATCGTCTGTAAGATATGGTCCGAGGAATGCATGCCCGATGAATGGAACCTCAGCATTGTTTGCCCGATCCTGAAAAAAAGGAGATCCTCTAAACTGCGCCAACTACAGAGGAATCAGTCTGCTTAACATCGCCTACAAGATCCTCTCTGCCGTAATATGTGAACGTCTGAAGCCTTTCGTCAACAATCTGATTGGTCCTTATCAATGTGGCTTCAGGCCAGGAAAGTCTACCATCGACCAAATTTTCACGTTGCGGCAGATCCTGGAAAAAACCTATGAACTCCAAATCGATACCCACCACCTCTTCATTGGTTTTAAGGCCACGTATGACAGCATCTACAGAGACGAACTGTATAAAGCCATGTCTAGCTTTGGCATCCCTGCCAAGCTCGTTCGCTTGTGCAAAATGACGATGGAGAACTCACGCTGCTCTATCAAGGTTGCCAATGAGCTTACGGAATCATTCGACGTCAAAAAAGGATTCAGACAAGGCGATGCACTGTCGTGCGATTTCTTTAACATCGTTCTTGAGAAGATAGTCCAAAACTCCACCGTCAACACCAGAGGCACTATCTTCTATAAATCTGTTCAACTTCTCGCGTACGCCGACGATATTGATATAATGGGAAGAACACAGCGTGATGTCAATGGTGCCTTTGTGAGGATTGAGACAGAAGCGGCAAAAATGGGTTTAGCGGTAAATGAGGGAAAAACGAAGTACATGCTGTCTTCGAGTAAGGACACCCAACATCGACGGCTCGGACAGAACGTCACAATAGACGCATACAACTTCGAGGTAGTTAAGGAGTTTGTCTACCTAGGCTCCGCTATCAACACGGACAATAACACCAGCGCTGAGATAAGACGAAGAATTACTCTTGCTAATCGCTGTTTCTTTGGGCTAAGAAAGCAACTGAGTGGAAAAGCCCTCTCTCGAGCAACTAAGGTTAAACTGTACAACACCCTCATCATCCCTGTCCTGCTGTATGGTGCAGAAGCATGGACCCTAACGAAATCGGATGAATGTGCCTTAGGCTGTTTCGAGAGGAAAAATCTTCGGGTCATCTTTGGCCCCGTGTGCATTGATGGGGAATGGAGAAGGAGATACAACAGCGAACTTTACGGGTTGTACAACGACGTGAACTTAGCCAGAAGGGTCAAGGTCCAGAGACTCAGATGGCTCGGTCATTTAGAGCGCATGGAGACCAATGCTCCGGCCCGGAAAGTCTTCGACACTATTCCCGAGGGACGCAGAAGGAGAGGAAGACCGCGACTCAGGTGGCGCACGCAAGTGGAAGAAATCTCAATCAACTTGGAGTGCAAAACTGGAGACAGCTAGCTAGAGACCGAGCTGACTGGCGGAGACTGTTGATTGAGGCCCAAGTCCACATCGGATTGTAGCGCCACCTTAAGTAAGTAAGTAAGTAAGTCTACTATCAATCTTTATGTTGCATCTTGTTCTCACTCTCTCTCTGCTGGTTCTGATAATACAGCTGAGAAACTCATCGAAGACGCAAGAGAGGTTGATATTGAAAAAGACACTGCTGGTAAAGTGGGTGCTGTAAGTAGCAACTCAACTGCTGATGAAGGTGTGGGAGATATTGATGTTGCTAAAGTTAATTGCGAGGGTAATGTTGAAGGTGAAGTTTGTGCGAGTGTGGCTGAGAACACTCTGATTGTTGCTGTTGGGGATGGTTCAGTTTGTGATGATGCTGTTGCTGGTGAGGTTGTTTCCGAAATTGGTGCTGCTGGTATTGATGGAAATGTTGCTGATAATATTGTTGGAAACAATGTTGACGTCAATAATACTATCAACGCGGGATCTAATTTAGTCGATTTTTCCTTTGACTATGAAAATAACCCTTCATCTAATACTAATGCTCCCACGACTAACCTTATGGTTGCAGCCAAATTAGCTGCTTCGAAATTAACAATGAACTTACTAAAAACTGGATCTGAATCGGCACGTAATAATAATCAAATTATTGTTGGTGATGATCATAGTTCATCTTTAAATGTAATATACGCCTTCAAATGGATCCATATTTCTAAATTTCATCCAAAAACGCAGCCTGAAGATACAATTAAATATATTGTTGGAAAAACTGGGATTCCTTTGAATGCTATAAAATGCTTTAAACTCATTAAAAAAAGGAATGTCTGAAGATGATGCCAAATTTGTAAATTTTAAATTGTGTGTTCCGGTTGAATACTTTAGTACTCTCTTGAGTGATTCGTCAATCTGGCCTTACGCTGTAAGGGTTAAGCAATTTATCGTTCATCCAAAAAACCAGGAAACAGCCTCAATAGCGTCGAGGGACACTTAATGCAGAACAACATTGCATCGACAGAGGCTGCATTTCAAGAAGTTCCTGGTAACCTTTCATCATCTCTTAATTCATCTTCATACAAGCTATCTATTTATTATCAAAACGTGGGAGGTCTAAGGACCAAATTATCTCAGGTTTATTTATTATTATCATCCGAATCATACGATATTATAGTAATAACTGAAACTTGGTTATCTAACAATTTTCTTTCATCTGAAATTTGTAATTCATCTTATACAATATTTAGAAAAGACAGATGTGTTTCATTAACTGGTTTAGAAAGAGGGGGTGGAGTCATGGTAGCTGTAAAATCGAGTTTATCATGTAAGACTGTTGACCTTATATCCAACTTCCCTCCTAATCAATCTTCTTTTGATGTTGATCAATTAATTATTTCAATTTCTTTAAATAATCACGAAGATCTCTTTATCATATGTAGCTATATTCCCCCAAGGAGCCCTATAAATTTATATGATGTACATTTAAAAAACACTAAATCTGTTCTAGATAATATAAGTAACTCACAGCATGTCATATATGCTGGAGATTTTAATTTAGGTGACATCAATTGGATTCTGGACGATGAAGACAAATATTTGGTGCCTTTTAATGTTAAAACTGAAACTGAAGTATTGGTGGCTGATTTCTTCAGCCAATTTGATCTAATGCAATTAAACGACATTCCTAATGACCTAGGTCGTGTCCTTGATCTTATTTTTGTAGATAAGCAATTTAATGTTGAAATTGAGAAATGTTTGTTACCTTCTCTCCAGAATTCAATTCACCATTGCGCTTTAGTACTTAATCTTAATTTTTATAATTTTGTAAAGCCAAGTTATATTGACAATAGTAAAACTGTACGAAGCTTCAAGAGTGCTGACTTTAATGCTATTAATGTATTTTTATCTGCATTATCCTGGGAGAATATGAAGAATCAGGTTGATTTAAATTCGGCGTATAGCATTTTCAAATGCATTATTACGGAAACTGTGGAACGGTTTGTCCCAGTCAAAAAAATCTTACGAAATTCGAATCCGATCTGGTTCAATAAGCGACTCTCAAGACTTAAGAATCAAAAAAATAAAGCCTATAAGAGATATAAATGTAACAAAAACGATCAAAATTTACGTAATAAGTACCTAGACTTAGAACGGGAGTTTATTTCCTTAAATTCGTTTTTATATAAAGATTATATAGCTTCCACTGAAGATAAAATCAAGAGTGATAGTAGTCACTTTTGGAAATTTATAAATTCTAAGCGTAACAGTAGTGGTTTTCCGGTTTGTATGCGTTACTTAGATAATACAACAAGTGGTTTATCTGAAATCTGTAATCTTTTTGCCGAATATTTTAAGTCCGTCTATTCTATTGATACGTTGTCTGGTAATCTTCCAAATGTAAAAGAAAGATTCAGTTTGGGAAATCTTCGAATTGATTCAGATGAAGTGATAACAGAACTAAGGACTATTGATACATCCAAATCCTCTGGTCCAGATGGTTTTTCACCATTTTTTTGAAATATGCAGCCGAATCATTAGCTAAACCACTAACTATCTTATTTAATCTTTCGTTAGAAAGTGGGATATTTTTAAGTGATTGGAAAATTTCCTATCTAACTCCCATATTTAAAGCTGGATCCAGGCAATTAATTTCTAATTATAGACCAATATGTAAAATCTCAGTCATTCCGAAGATATTTGAAAAAATTATAACTCGTAAAATTCTCTTTGTAGTACAAGAGCACATATCGGTGTTTCAGCATGGGTTTGTTCCAGGAAGGTCAACGGCTACTAACCTTTCACTATTTGTCAATCATGTGATTTCTAATTTCGAAAAGAATCGTCAAACAGATGTTATTTTTACCGATTTCGCTAAAGCATTTGATAGAGTGAATCACACCATTCTTCTTCATAAATTAGCTTGCCTTGGCTTTCATTCCAATTTACTTAAATGGATCGAATCTTATCTTACTAACCGTGTTCAAATTGTCAAAATCGATACTCATCTATCCAATCGAATTCTTGTTCCATCCGGCGTTCCTCAGGGAAGCCATATTGGACCCTTACTTTTTCTTTTATTTATTAATGATATTTCTGAAATTTTCATTCATTCTAAATGTCTAATTTATGCAGACGATCTTAAACTATATAAGCACATCGAATCAATTCAAGATTGTATGTTATTACAAGAAGATTTTATAAGGCTAGCGGAATGGTGTAATACTAACCACCTTCATCTCAACATAGCCAAATGTCAAGTTTTAACTTGTTATAGAAAAAGAGACTGGTCTAACTATAGGTATAATTTGTCAAATGTATTCCTGGAAAGGGTATCGCAAAAGAAAGATTTAGGTGTCATTATAGATGTGAAATTATCTTTTAAGCCTCATATAGATTGGATTATAAGTAAAAGCAATTCTATGTTTGGGTTCATTAAGAGAAACGCACGCGAGTTTTCGGATTTCTTCACACTTAAAACTCTTTATTTTTCGTTGGTTAGATCTGTTTTAGAGTATTGTTCAGTAGTATGGAATCCATTTTATACAATTGATTCGGATAGAATTGAAAAGGTGCAACGTAGATTTACACGATACACTCTTTTAAAAATAAATTTTAGCTATAGTGAGATTCCTTGTTATAATGCTAGGTGCTTATTATTAGGAATTCAATATCTCGGTATTCGACGAAAATATTTTTCAGTTATGTTCGTTCGTGATATTTTAAGTTTTCGTATTAAATGCTCATCTCTTTTAAATGAGTTAGGTCTTCATGTTCCCCCAAGAAATACCAGATCTTCACTATTATTTTTCGTACGCCATCACCGAACTAATTATGGTAACAATGAACCAATTTCAAGGTGCGTTAAAGAAGCTAACTCTGTCTGCAATTTAATTGACTTTTTTGAAAATTGTACAAGAGAATCATTTAAAAATAAACTTTTATATATTTTAGTTAATGTTGTTTAAACTCTCAATTTGTAAATTTTGTTATCATTATTTTATTTGTATTGTACATACATGTATTTATTTATTTTCAAATTCTGTTATTATAAACATATTTATTTATTTAAGAGCTGTATTGATTCAAGTCTGTAAGAATAATTCTGATTGACAAATAAACTAAACTAACTACTTTCCAACACTTTTTGAAATTATTCAAATCACTGACAGTTTACCCATCCATTGCCAAAGTGACGTCTTTTGAACCACATAAGGAATTATTTGGGAGACGAAATATCTGGTGCAAATTTGCCACATCACATCCAAGAACTAAAATTGAATTGAATTTAACAACTTTTTGTACGGTTTTTATTTCCTTTGAACTAATTAGTTTATTTGAGAAACATACAAAAATGGAAATACACCAAGTTCCAATACTGAACAACGATAATAATAACGGTAAGAATGTCGGTTTGAAAGAAATAAGAGAAAGTAACAACAAAATATTATTAAATCAATACGTGATCGCAACACCTGGAACGCACATCTTACTTAAAAGTCTCTAGATCTAGACAATCAAGGATGCTGTGCATTTGGGTGTTTGGATCTGAAAAAAAAAAAAAATGTTTATAAGTAGGTAAATCAATTTAAGGACGAAAGTAACAGGAATGACAGAAAATATTTGAGGAAAGGACGGCTTCGCTGCCTTTATTCATCGACAATGACGGTAATTGTCTTGCCCTTGGGATCCTCGAAACGATCCATAGTGTGGAGGGCGAACATCCAAGTGAGAGCAATGATCAAGATGTACAATAGAAAGAATATCACCACCAAAACGTCCAAAATAGCAGGTGAAAAGTATCCCACACCATACCATGGCTCTCCAAAATTGAAGTTCTGTTCGGTGTTGTTACTGAACGGAGCTTGCATCTGCAGGGAATGCCATACTAATATTTTGAAGAAATTTTCGGAATAGAATGTCTGATAGCCACACGCATAGGAGAAATCAGTCGGGGCGGCAACCCATGGTGAAACATGGTAATCGATGTCCCTTAGATTCAATTTGGACATTTGGAAGTAGTTACGAACATGAGAGATGAGGAATCTCATTTTAGCACCTCCGCTCAGATTGACAACAAAAGAGGTTTGGTTTTTGTCGGTGATGGTCATCTGATTAATTGCGATTTTTTCCGTAGTGTTGTCTTTGGGTGTGTGTAAGGTCAATTCGGTGAAGTATAAGAGGAAGTCTATTCCAGATCGTAACGTTGTACCGGAGGAGGTATGATTGTCTCGTTTTCGACGACTTTTAATGGCGGTCAAGGTGGATGGTGTGCGTGTGTAGACAGCTGTTATCTTGCAGTTTTCGGATAGCTTGTTGTAAGCCTTTGCTATGACCTCATCTGTAGAGGAACAAGAAAACTTGAAATAGAATCGCTATCATTTGTTTGGCACAACAGGTTTGCTTACCATGCATTTCTAGAAGATCTTCGCGTGAAAAGGCATTGATGGAACCTTCATTAAGAACGCCCAGATCAAGCATAACAGCTTTTCCAGGCTGGCAAGTGACGTCATGGTCCAAGTTACCATCACAATCGACGATGGCCGATTCGCTTGTGACACTTGCTTTTCGAATGGCTTCAATTGGATTTTCAACGCTGGAATAGTACGACTTGGGGGCAACTGTCTTAAGATAATTGAAGCACGAATCCCGAGAGCAAGATTTGTGGCATGTGAAGTCAGAAGAGCTCAGCTGGATATTTGTATTACATTAAATAGACCTGAGAAAAAATCAATTATAGCCTTGAAATCTTACCTTAGGTTCCTGGAAAACAACGAACATATATTCCTTAGCTTTTGGCTTCAATAACTCAGCAAATTCGTCTTCAGTTATCGTATAGAGGGCCGGTTTTGCGGGGCTGTTCCAATAAACAGAAGAATAGAAAACAACATTTTAACTATACATAATATGTTCACACCCACTTGTCGGATCCCCATATGAAAACTGGAGTTTTCTCACCCAAAGCTGCGCCCATCAAACAGGCCAGCAAAACTACCAGTTTACAGAACATTTTGTTTCTACCAGAGAAAAACCGAAAATTGTTGGACATGAAACAATAACGCAAGTTAGAAGAAAACAGAAACAACTTCAAATGAATTAAATTAAATGAGAATAAAATTCTTTCCTCAATTCGCTAATCGCTAGTCCACTGACTTATTATGCATGGACTGCTATTCCATCGGATATACCATACAAAATTTGAAAATAAACGGTTACCCTTGAAATCGCAAGTGCAAAGTAGAGTTCCTAACAACAGAACTCATTTTATTTTCCCGCCGCCGCGCCACCGACCACCTTTTTGGTTAATGGCCTTTACTTGTTGAAAATAATAGAACCTATGCACGTCTACGTCTGAGATGTCAAATCGGAAAGCCCAGTTTTGGGCGACTCGCGAGATACTCTGTAGAATACTTGATTTGAAAGTAGTCCGTAAAGTTTTTACTCGTACTGTGTTATACCGGCACATTCGTGTATTTACTTCAGTAAACGTACATAGAAAACGTTAATATTATTCGTGATTGGGCCTTTTTGATCGAATGATCCAACCGTAATTTATAATCTAAGGTTTCCTTAAGTAATGTATTATTGTATAAAGGCATTCAATAAAGATCTTTCTAAGTATCCAAGTCGTTGCGTTGTTAATTTACTTGAATATTCCTCTATAACTCGTTATCGTTACTCGTTGGGCGATAGTAACGAGTATCTCGCGAAAGAAACGAGTAATGTTGGCTCCAACTCCAAAGCAAACGTCGAAAACTTCCTGCTAGACGCATGATACTTGTTAGACACATCCTATATTGGTGTTCGGTAATCTGAACATTCATCAATGTGAACTGATCTATTTATTTATTCGTTTTATGTAACTTTCGTTATGTTCGTTATTTTAATAAAACCTCACTCTTGTTTCTACTTTCGTCAAATGAACACGCGCCTTTTAACTCTCGCTCTGCTATAGGTTATGTGCCCAACATTAAACGTTTAGAATAAAATTTTTTATTTCTTTAATAAAATCCAAATCGCGTAAGCATTTTATACAAAAAGTTTTTTTGAAAACTCAACCATGGCAAAATTCGACAATGGATTCTCCTTCGAAAAGCTGCTAGGACGACAAAATTACTCCAACTGGAAAATTGCCATGCAGGCTTTTCTGGACCTGGACAATTTATGGTCGGGAATTATCGAATACGACATTGATGAGAATGGTATGCCCAAACCTCCAATCGACGTAGATAAAGACAGGAAGGCAAGAAGTAAACTTACGCTGTCGGTCGATTCAGTTTGCTACATTCACATACAAAATGCCAAATCAGCGAAGGAAATGTGGCAAAGGCTAGCAGATGCCTACGAAGACAATGGTCTTACTCGTCGTGTAGGTCTACTGCGTAAGCTGATAAACACATCCTTATCGAATTGCGGTTCCATGGAACGGTACGTAAATGAAATCATTTCAACATCACAGTCGTTGAACGGCATAGGCTTTCCAATTGATGAAGACTGGGTAGGAACGCTATTGCTAGCTGGCCTATCTGAAGACTACCGCCCAATGATTATGGCGTTAGAAAATTCTGGCATACAAATCACAGGTGACGCCATCAAAACTAAACTCCTGCAAGAGATGCAGCCAGGTGAAAACGATTCCGCATTTTTTACCGCAAAGTATAACAAGCGACAACAAAACCAACACCGAAAAGGACCAAAATGTAGAAAATGTCATAATTTCGGCCACATCGCGAAGAATTGCCAGACAAAACCTACGCATTCTAACAGCGATGATAGGAAATTTAATGCATTTGGTGCCGCGCTCTCAACTATTGGTTTTGGCAATAAAAATTAATGGTTTTTCGACTCCAACACAACATCTCATATGACTCTATGCCAAGATTTATTTAGCAATTCCAAAGAATCTACAGGAACGGTCATCGCAGCTAATGGCAGTGAAATGCAAATCAAAAGTACCGGTAAACTGATGTTAAGAGTAAAGGCCCAACTATAATAGACGGACGGGAACGGAAGCTAGCGTCAAAACTGAACGAACCGTTTCTTTCCGACTGTCAATTACATCCGCTTACCCATAATTGAACGGATGGCTTTCTGTCATTATTCTGTGTTTTTAGAGAAATGTCAAATTTCCGTCCGTAAATTGAAAAAGAAAAGTGAGTTTACGTCCGAAAACAAAACTGAACGAAACCGAGCAATCCGCTATTATGGCTGTGACATCTGATTTGCATGTACTCGGGAATTTTCGTACGTCAACGTACGCACCCTTCCGACTATTATAGTTGGGCCTTAAGAAAGAACGATAATGACGACTTAATTGAAATTAACGACGTGCAGTATATACCAAATATAAGCACTAATTTGCTCTCTGTAAGTCAAATTGTTAAACGAGGTTTTACAGTCGTGTTCGAAAATGCAGGTGTCCAAGTGTTTGATCGGAATCATAAGGTAATTGTTACCGGAACACTTTATAATGATTTATTTAGACTAGATCTAGCACCCAAAGACAAAGCACTTGCGTGTGAAGCAACAGCTAGTCGTGGACTCTGGCACAGGAGAATGGGACACTTGAACCAAAACAGTCTAACCACATTAAAAGGATTGGCTACTGGAATAAACTTTGCGAACCAGCAAACCGAAGCAGACTGCAAAATTTGCCCCATTGGTAAGCAAATAATTTTTCCTTTTAACAAAAATGGCCATAGAGCAAGCGACATTCTAGAGTTGGTTCATTCGGACATATGTGGTCCGATGGAAAATGAATCCCTTGGCGGAAGACGATACTTTCTTACGTTTATTGATGACAAGACAAGAAAAATCTTTGTCTATTTTCTAAGAACAAAAACTGAACATGAAGTCTCTGAAGCGTTTAAGGAATTTTGTTGCTTTTCCGAAAACCAATCCAGCCAGATGCGAATCAGTGGAAGCTGGCCATGGAAGAGGAGTACCAGTCGCTTAAGGACAACGACACTTGGTCGCTTGCAGATTTGCCACCAACCCGCAAGGCAATCAAATGCAGATGTATATTCAAAACCAAACGTGACGTAACAGGCTGCATAGATCGCTACAAGGCACGATTGGTGATAAAAGGCTACTCTCAGCGAAAGGGGGTAGACTATGAGGAGACATACTCCCCAGTAGTACGTCATAGTTCCCTGAGATACCTTTTTGCACTCGCCGCACAACTCAATCTTAAAATTCAACAAATGGACGCAATAACCGCATTTCTTCAAGGCCAATTAAATGAAGAAATTTATATGGAGCACCCACCATTGTATGTTGACAAGAACAATCCATCGAAAGCTTGCCGCCTGCACAAAGCACTGTACGGACTGAAGCAATCAAGCAGAATTTGGAACTTGGAATTAAACAATGCCCTTGAAGCTTTTGGACTAAGTAAGTCAAAATATGATCCTTGCTTATATCACAAACAAGAAGACAGGAAACTACTCATGGTTGCAGTCTACGTTGATGACCTTCTTCTGTTTAGTAATGACGATTCACAGCTCATAAACATCAAGCAGCACTTAAGCCAAAAGTTTAACATGAAAGACCTTGGTGATGCAAAACAAATCCTTGGAATGAGAATAACTCGTGAACATGACTCAATTTCAATCGATCAAGAGTTCTACATTGAAAACCTTCTTGAAAAGTTTGGCATGAAGGACGCCAAAGCAGTCAAAACACCAATGAACGCAAGTGAGAAACTCAGCAAGGAAGATGGTGCAAAGACAGTCGAAGACATTGAACAAATGCGAAAAATTCCGTACCAGGAAGCAATAGGATGTTTGCTGTACCTTGCACAATGCACTAGACCTGACATTTCCTTTGCCGTGAACAACCTTAGTCGTTATAATAATAACCCCGGATTACGACATTGGTCTGCGATCAAACATCTTTTTCGATATCTTCGTGGGACATCAAAGATGAAACTACACTTCAAGAAGGATGCTAACCAAAGCTTCATCACCGGTTACACAGATGCGGATTGGGCAGCAAACCGCCGATGATAGGAAATCAACAACCGGCTATATCTTTTTGGCTCAAGGAGGAGCAATCTCATGGTGTTCTAAGAGGCAACAAACAGTTGCGCTCTCATCTTGCGAAGCCGAATACATTGCCTTATCAGCAACCCTACAAGAGGCCATATGGTGGGATGGAATAAGAAGTCAACTCTGCGTTCAACATCACAAGCCATTGCTCATTAATTGTGACAATCAAAGTGCCATTTCAATTGCCTTAAGCTATGGATTCCATCCGAAAACGAAGCACATCGACATCCGTCATCACTTCATACAAGACACTCTAGCTGCAGGTGAAATTAAACTAAATTACGTCAGCACGGACCAACAGGTAGCCGATGCACTCACGAAGCCGCTGGACAGAACCAAGCTCGAAACATTTCGATACCAGATGGGGATCCACTAATGAATTCCAGCTTAAGGAAGAGTGTTAGACACACCCTATATTGGTGTTCGGTAATCTGAACATTCATCAATGTGAACTGATCTATTTATTTATTCGTTTTATGTAACTTTCGTTATGTTCGTTATTTTAATAAAACCTCACTCTTGTTTCTACTTTCGTCAAATGAACACGCGCCTTTTAACTCTCGCTCTGCTATAATACTGCATCACCAGGTGTGATGCACTACTTGGCCACTTTACTCCTTTCGAAGTAGATCTACTTCGATTTTTGAAAATCTTCTTCCTACTTCGCACCATCCCCAATTTCTTGCAATCTACTTTACTCAGAAAAAACTTACTTCGATTTCTCTATAAAACGGACTCTACGAGCCGGAGCATTATTTTCCATTCGCTCTACATGTCCCAACCATCTAAGTCGTTGGACCTTAACTTTTCTGGCTAGGTCAGTGTCGCTCGTACAGTTCTTGGTTGAATCTTCGTCACTTTAGTTGCTCGCGAGAGGACTTTATTACTTCTAGGTCCAAAGAAGCAGCGATTGGCAAGAGTGATTCTTCGTTTGATTTCATCAGCGCTGGTGTTGTTGTCTGAGTTGATAGCGGATCCTAGGTAGACCTAGACAAAGTCTAGTTAGTCGAAGTTAAATCTGTCTATGTTGACGTTTGCTCCAAGACTTCGATGTTGGTTGTCCTTTCTTGTTGACAGCATTAACTTGGTCTTGCCCTCGTTAACCGCTAGACCCATCTTCCTGGCCTCCGTCTCATGACTCACATCACAAACGCTCCACTGACATCACGCTGTGTTCTCCCAATTATGTCAATGTCGTCTGCGTATCCTAGTAGCGGGACGGACTTTTGAAAGATTGTGCCTCTGGTGTTGACGTTGGTGCTTTGCACAATCTTTTCAAGAATGATATTGAAGAAATCGCATGACAAGGCATCACCTTGTCTAAAACCTTTTCTGACATCAAAAGCGTCCGTTAGGTTTTTTCCGACCATGATGGAACTGCTTGAGTTTTCCATTGTCATATAAAACAGACGGACGAGTTTTTCTGGAATGTCAAAACTAGACATTGCTCTATATAATTTGGTCTCTATAGACGCTGTCATACGCGGACTTAAAATCGATGAAATGGTGGTATCGATTTGAAGTTCCTGGGTCTTCTCCAAGATCTGCCGTAGGGTGAATATTTGATCGATGGTGGGCTTTCCGGGTCTGAAGCTACACTGATAAGGACCTATCAGGTTGTTGACGAAGGGCTTCAAACGTTCACACAACACGGAAGACAAGATCTTATAGGCGATGTTAAGTAGACTTATACCTCTGTAGTTAGTGCAGATGAGGGGATCTCCTTTCTTGAGATCAGGCATACGATGCTGAGGTTCCATTCGTCGGGCATACATTCCTCCGACCAAATCTTGCAGATGAGCTGGTGCATGCTCCTAAGCAAATCATCTCCAGCTGCTTTGTACAGTTCGGCGGCTAGCCCGTCTGCTCCAGCGTCTTTATTCGACTTAACTTTAGATATCGCTATCTTCACTTCATCAATGTCGGGTGTGTGGAATTGTTGGCCTTCTGCACCCAAATTGAATGGTTCTGTATTGCTGGCGGAGTTTTGCTCGTCATCGCATTATACAGCTTGGAAAAGTGGTTTTTCCATATCCTCAGCACTGACTGTAGTTCCACTACGATGTTCCTATGATGGTCTCTACAGGCTTCGGTTCTCGAGGTGTAAAAGCCCTGGAGGTTTGTTTCACCTTTTTGTAAAACTTTCGAACCTCCTTCCTGTTGTAACATCCCTCTATCTCCTCGATCGCGCGCTTCTCATGCTCCCTTTTTTCTTTCTGAGAAGTTTATGCTCCTCTCTCCTTTTCTGCTCGGCAGCGCCGCTTTGTATGCCTCTTGTTTAGCTGCATGTGCTCGCCGACACTCATCGTCAAAGCAGGGGTTTCGTTGTGGTGGCCGTGTAAACCCTAGCACTTCAGATGCGGCATCTCTGATGGCTGCTTAGCAGTGTTGCCACTGGTTCTCTATATTATGTGCTGGCAGCAAAGAACTTCTGAGGAGATTTTCGGAGACACGATCGGAAAAGGATCTAGCAATCTCTTGCGATTGTAGCCGTTTGACGTCGAATTTCCTCCTAGCATTTTCGCGTGTTTGCCTTGATCGGGATATCCGCATTTGTACCTTGGCTACTACCATTTCGTGGGCCGAGTCGATGTTGGCACCTCGGAATGCGCGGGCATATTGCATGCTAGAGAAGTGTCGTGTGTCGATCGCAATTTGATCTATCTGATTGACGGTTGATTGATCAGGAGATTTCCATGTCCTCTTGTGGATATCGAGATGTGGGAAACGCGTACTTGCTACCATTTCGTCTCGTCAGGCAGCGAAGTCGATTAGCCTAAATCCGTTATCGGAGGTGGTGTCGTGTAGGCTATGTCGTCCGATTATTCCAGCAAAAATTTCTTCGCTACCCAGCTTAGCATTAAAATCTCCAAGGACGATTTTAATGTCATAGCTAGGGCTTTGCTCATAGGTCTTGTCGAGGAGCTCGTAGAACCTGTTGTTTGGTGTCTTCATCCTTTTCTTCAGTGGGGACGTTAGCGCAGATGAGACTGATGTTGGTGAATTTAGCTTTGACGCGGATTGTCGTGATGCGCTCATTCACTGAGTTGAAACTCAAGACCTTCCTCCTGAGTCGAATCTCAACTACAAATCCACATCCAAATAGACGCTGATTTTGTTCCCGATAGCAGTCGCCGTGGTAAATATCGCAGTTATTCATTTTACGTAGGCCCGGACCATCCCATCACATTTCTTGGATGGCGGTTATATCTGCTTTAGTGCTTTATAGCAGTCAAGGGATTTACCTAGATGTTCGGTTGCACGTGGTTTGTTAAGGAACCTAACATTCCAATTACAAAACCGAAATTCATTGTCCTTAAATTGTTTGGGTGGGTCGTCATCATTAATTCCGTCCGTATCCGAGGCTTGTTGGAAATATATGTATATTTTCTTTATGCAGCCGGGTAGTCACCCCGACGCGTCGCGACGCACGATCCCCAACCTGGAGGGCAAGGTCTTTAGTTTAACTCTAAGACAAAGAGCCGGCCAAACCGCTTCTTAAAGGCCTGGGCTGCGAATATATCGTAGTAGCCCTATAAGGTGTTCACTAAGTAGTTCATCCTGACTGGAACTGTAGACGCCATCGTTGATTTCATCTTGGGAGTTCTTCCGGTGCAGCCTGTTAAAAAGGAGGCATGTCTTAGTGGACGCATACCTCCTCCCGCTCTCTGACTTTGCTGCCGCTAACAATTTACCACTGGGGTTCGAACCCAATTATCGGTTGAGGTACTAGGCACCCAATGTTCATGCCGGGGAGGTGGAGAGTAGGAGTTGATAGACAGAGGTTGCTGTGGACGCTTGTGTTATCTTGAATGCACTGCGTCTACCATTCGAACATCTGCCTTCCACATAAAATGGGTACACTATTTTACTTCTCTTCATTCTCTTTTTCTCAATCTACTTCGCTTTTCTCCCAAATCTACATCGATTCCTTTTTTTTCAAGTGGTAACGCTGATGATGCATCTGCAGTTACTACTACTGAAGATTTATGTTTGCACGCCAGGGGCGAACGCAGAAAAAAATTTCGGGGGGTGTTTCAAAAAATATATATTATAGAGTGAGGGCACTAGTAGTCAGCCCTTTAACTTAATTTTGGTGTTTGCGTGGTCTTTAAAAATCCGTTATTTAATTGTTGGACGTGAAACTTAGTTTTTCCGATTTGTTAATATTTGCAGCCTAGGAACAAATATTGATATTTGCTACCTAAAACAAATTTATTAACTATAATTCAAATAGAAGACGGATTCTTTTATAGTCAGCCCCTTAAATTCCTGTAGTCTGCCACGGGAGTTGTCAGTAGTCAGCTCCCTTTAGTAAATTAATTATTTGTAATTTATAAGCCGTTGGTAAATCTTAAATGTATTAACAAACCTTTTTTTTCAAAAACTGTTTATTTCTAAATAAATAAAAGACAACATACAACCAATAATTAATTAAATTAATTAATTAAAAACAATCCTAGATTTCAGTGAAATATGTATATTATTCCAAATAATCCAAGATCATTTCCAACACTTTATGAAGGTACGTCTTCGTAACTTCGTTTGAAATTTTGTGAATTTTTTTTGTAATTGATTTTCCAGTTCTTTAAATGTGCCCATGGGCTATATTACACAGCCCGTGGGCGTGTTGTATTGGGTAAAAGAGCGTACAAGATGATTCCGTTAATACGCAGAGGTCGCTTAATTCCAATGAAAGGAGGGATTTGTGGCCATCGACTTAAGCAGTTTTTAGAGATAGACTGAATGATGTTTCATATCCATTAAGAAGGGGGTCTTCTAAAATACCGGCTGCGTCAATCTCTTTTAAATACTCATACTTTCCGATCGCTCGTCCTCTGATGTTCTGAGTCCCTCAGTTCATAATGTAATGTGACATCTTGAGAAGGCCTAGTAATACGTTTTCCCTTGTAGGCTATCTTTGAAAGCAGACCTAGGTACGTTTGCCCTCACGATAGAAGTTTGTCACCAAGAGGTCTGTGGGCTTCTGAGGAAAGCCACACTTGGCAAGGTATATGAGCCACTTAACAAGCTTGTGTTCTTCGGCTAAACTAAAGGCAGTTTCCGGTCCCATTTTCTTTGCTTCTCTACATTTCTACCATGGATACGATCTTGTAGTCTACCTCGAGGGACGCCGTATGCTTCTCTGATCAACCAATTGTGCTGTTGTTTTTACTAATACGTTCGAGGTACTTGTGGAATTCGCATTTTGCTTTCTCTTCGGAACTTCCCATTTTCAGAGTGCTGGAAGTTAAGTTTTTTTTTTGAAACTAAGCTTTTCTTATTATTTGCCTACACTACCTATTTATGTTGTTAAAGAAACAAATCATTTGCTAATCTATTAATCGTAAAAGGCTGACATAAGATTACTTGTCTTCTAAAGTCGGCCCTTACGTTTATATAAGCGGCTGACTACTGAAAATACATTTTTAAAACAACTTTTTTTTGTGCCAATCAAGAGAGAATACAATTTCCATTTAAACGTGTATTTTCAGGAAAAAAAAAATTAAGAAATAGAAGGTTTCAGCCTTGTAGGGCAACGACGCAACATGCTCGTTTGCATTATTCCCTACACGGCGAATACAAAATTCTTTAAGGTGTGTTTGAAGATGTGTCAAAAAGTGAAGCTAAGTCACTGCGCTATGGGTTATTCTTATTTCATAGAAAAAATGAGATTTGCTTGCGAGCTTGCGAGCTTGCGACTATCTCCCTACATGTGAACTGAACAACAAAACCTACGATAAGGAAATCGAAAATGTTTGGCAACCTATTATGACGAACTTAAGGCGAGCACGAGCATATTCGTCGTTTAGGGATTCCTTTAAGTATGTGTGATTTGGTGTGGCTATGATGAAGCTTTTTTTTCGTAGATTTTGTTCCCAACCCCCGTTAGATTCGAAACAACCGATGCAATGCTTGCAAAGCAGATAAGTGAATTTTTGTATATTTTCATCGCAGCTCCCCTTACTTGGAACCCACCAATCGTAACACATTAAAATTTCTCGTTTAACATAGTTTGAGAATTTGAGTTGGAAATTTATTTTGTACCATTTCTGTATTTTTTTTCTTTTGAAGAATAATGGATATTTGTTTACTGCACATATTTTCATATTTCGGAGGGGGTTTTAACCCCCAAAACCCCTACCTGCGTTCGCCCCTGTTGCACGCCTAGATGTTTCGCAACATTTTTAGTAGTTGTTGCTGTCTCAGCATGGATGCTTAATGTAGTCAGGCTGGGCGCTGGGGTATACTCGTCGTAGTCCAAGGTCTGTCTGAGGAAAGCACAACAAAACTCAGAAAAGAAAAACCCAAATTCTCTCCAATTTGTCAATATAACCTGTCGCCACAGCCTCGAAGTGAGGGGTAATTCTCGGAAGGAGGTAATTTGCCACGGCCTCAGAATGAGGGGGATTCTCGGAAGGAGGGAAAATATAATCTATCGCCAGGGCCTCGAAATGAGGGGGATTCTCGGAAGGAGGGAAACTGAACTCTATATGCCAAAAAATAGGAACAATATGAATTGCCCTATACATCATAACTCGTTGCTAGTCAACTAGTAGCGGTGGGAGAATGTTGATGGACGTCTAGGTTATTTATAGTCCGGGCGGTACGGTTGGTTGTTGTTGTATAGTCCGGGCGGTACGGTTGATTCTTTCGTTTTAATAGCCTGGGTGCACAGAGTTGCATTTATTTCCAATGTTTTTGATTTTTTTATGGTTGGTTGGTCGGAGTAGTAGGTGTGAAGTGTGACGCTTCGTTACAATGGATCTATTAAATGCTCAAGTTTCACTGATTGTGACTGTGTGACCATGGCGAGTAGACCTAAATGGGTTTGTGAGAAAGTCCTAAACAACGTATTCTGCGGACTACTTTGTACCATAAGGACTTTTAATGCTGTAGACCAATAACCTGCGTCCGACCCTATTTAATGATATTAAATTAGACACCACTTTGGGTTACAAAAGTTTCCCTTTTATTTTTTTATTTCTTATTTACAAGGAAAAATTGTAACTACCTTCTTAACACACTCACACAACAGTTCATCTATTATATCCTTTGAATTAGTAACTTTATGCTTAAAACATACAAAAATGAAAAAAAAAACAAGTCCCAATACTGAACAACGATACGATTCTAGATTTGAACTGGTTATAGATATAACGGTAACTGTTTGAAAGAAATAAGAGGAAGTAACAACAAAATATTATTAAATCAATAAGCGATCGCAACACCTGAAAGTCACATCTTACTTGAAAGTCGCTAGACAATCAAGGATGCTGTCAAGATGTGCATTTGGGTGTTGGGATCTGAAAACGAGAACAAAAAATATTTTTATAAGTAAATCAATTTGAGGACGAAAGTAACAGGAATGACAGAAAATAATTGTGGAAGGGACGGCTTGGCTGCCTTTATTCATTGACACTGATGGAAATTGTCTTGCCCTTGGGATCATCGAAACGATCCATGGTGTTGATGTCAAACATCCAGCAGATGCCTAAGCCCAAGATGAACAGTAGAATCAACACCACAAACAAAGCGGCCAAAATACCAATTGAAAAGAATCCCACACAATACCATGGGTCTCCAAACTTGAAGCCCTCTTTGGTTTGGTTGTTAAACGGAGCTTGCATCTGCAGGGAATTCCAAATAATCATTTTGTTGGAAGTTGTGTTGGAGAATGTCTGATTGCCACACGCATAGGAGAAGTCAGTCGGGGAGGTTACCTCAGGTGGCACATACAACGATTCGTCATCGAGTTTCAATGTTGACATTTTGAAGTAGCCACCGGCTTGGGAAATGAGGAAACTCATTTTATTACTAGGTCCTTTCAGGTTGACAGTGAAAGCGGTTTCGTTTTTGCCAGTGAGACTCATCTCGGTCATTGTGATTTTAGTGTACTGTGGCTTCTGTTCGCTGTTAAGTGTTTGTAGAATCAGTTCGGTGTAGAATAAAAGGAAGTCTATTCCAGATCGGAACGTTGTGCCGGAGGTAGGTTTGTCTAGGGCACGTCGACGACGACTTTTGCTGGCGGTCGAGGTGGATGGTTTGCGAGTAAAGACAGCGGTAATTTTGCAGTTTTTGGAAAGCTCTTTGTAAGCCTTTGCCACGACCTCATCTAAGGGAGAAAAACTTGTTATCGAATCGCTGTTTATTTGTTTGAGATAAAACGTTTACTTAGAAGTTGTTCGCGTGAAAAGGCATTCGTGGAACCTTCAGTGAGAATGCTCAGATCAACCATAACAGTTTTTCCATGCTTGCAAGTGACGTCACCCAAGTTACCATCACTATCGACGATGGCCGATTCTCTTGTGATACTAACTTGTCCAATGGCTTCAATTGGATTTTCAACGCTGGAATAATACGACTTGGGGACATCTCCCTTGAGATTGCTGAAGCACGAAGCCCCAGATGAGGATTTGGAGCATGCGAATCCAGAACATCTCCTCTGGGTATTTTTGTTTCATTAAATAAAATTGAGAACAGTGCAACTATAACCTTGAAATCTTACCCCAGTCTCCAGGAAAACTACGATCATACCCTCCTTGGCTTTTGGCCTCATTATCTCAGCAAATTCGTCTTCAGTTATCGTATAGAGGGCAGGTTTTGAGGGGCTGTTCCAATAAATAGTACAATATACAACAATATTTTAATGATTTTCACACCCACCTGTTGGATCCCATCATGAAAACTGGAGCTTTCTCACCCAAGGCTGCGCCCATTAAACAGGCCAGCAAAACTACCAATTTACAGAACATTTTTCCGCCGCTTGTGCGCTTTTTTTCTACCAGAGAAAAACCGAAAATTGTTGGAAATGGTGCAATAACGCAAATAAGAAGAAAAGAGGATTAACTTAAAATGAATCACAAAATTAAAATTAGGAATAAAATTCTTTTCTTGATTTGCTAGTCCATTGAAAAATGGCCTGCCTTTGGGTTGTCAAAAATTTTCTGTGCATATGACAGTCATGTGACAAGATGTGGAAGGGGGTGATTCGATGTTCGAATCGATACTCGTATTAGATAACGGATGAATTCGAATAGTGATACCAAGTATTTCTTATTGCAAAAACCGATGTTTACACAACAACTTCAAACTCTTGTTTTAAACACAAAAACATTTCTTTAAATGCCATTGAAATAGTTTTTGATACAGTACCAATCACTGAACAGTTATAACAAGATGGCAAAGCTTGCTGTCGAAATGACATTTGCCTACGAACTAAAAAGCAGGTTTGCTGCAAGAGTATGCGTGTAATTGTAATAGTAGGCGTGTTTTTTTGGCATAGCTATCTGTATCTGCAGTGGGAGCTTCCATTTATTACACATACAACACGCAGCTGCGGATAAAACTTAAACTTAAATCTGGCTGCGGATAAAAAATTGACATTTTTTCGAGTATCGATACTCGATCGGAGAAAAATTGAATTTCTTAGGTTGGTAGCTCGGATAATCGGATAACTCAAAGAGTCTCGAAGGCTGTGTTCGCAGAGTGCAACGCACTTTAAGTGCGTTCTTTTATTTAAGTTTATTTTGAATTAAAATTGGAACGCACAAATCAAGGAACGAGTCACACATAGTTGCTCTATGGTGTTCAATATTTTTCTTCTGTAATGTTTAAGGTATGACTACAACGGCCACTTTTTGCAGAAAGTGGGAAATTTACAAAAGTAAAATGTTTGTTTCTTTGTAGCGCCATTTGAATTTGGAAAAAAACTACAAAAATTGTTTTGACATCAAAAAACAATGTTTCTGTATCATTAAGGGGCCGACCCATAGAATCCGTCAGTCCGTTAGCGTTGACGTTTTCAACTGACAGCACAATAGAATATACATGTTCTTATGGAACTCGTCCCATAAGCAACGCATGTGACGGATACGACGGATAGAGTTGGTTAACTGTCTACTTTTTGCGTCCGTTGATCCGTTGAAATAATGAAATAAATTTAACAAACAGTCAACTCAATATGTTTCCACAGCAGCAAGGAAAAGCAATGAATGATCAAAACTTTGTGCAAAAGTATCATTTTGACACAATTTTGAGGTTTTGTGAATAATAAGTATACAACGTATTCTTTGGGTTGGTTCTCTCCGGCAAATACGTTGGCAACAACGTACCTATACGTCGACGCTGCGGGATTGACGGATTCTATGGCCCCTTTACTTTTAATTTTGTCTAACTGTCAAAAAATGAGTTTGAAAATTTTCACTTTTTGTCTTTTTACAAGAAGTGCTCGTTGTAGTCATATCTTTAGAGTCGAGTAAAATTTGTGAATCTGGCAGCTAAACGAGTTGGTGAAGTGAGGAAAAAGTAGAAAAATCTCAGATTTCATGATCTATTTGAGACTTGAGATTCAAAAAATGGATTCGAGATTCAAAAATCTGAATCTCGATTTTTATCAAAATTCAGACATAGGTAAAAGCACACGCACGTTCAAACACACTTCTCTGTTTGACATTTGTCTGAACATTTATTATTGTTTTATTTATTTGTTTATTGTTTATTGTATTATTCATTAGAGCCAATCTACGAACATACCCCCAAAATGTCAAAAACTTATCCGAAAGCAAAACCAAATACCAACTTAAAAATAAAATAAAACAGCTGCGGATGGGCAACTGCGGATACGTTTTTTTGGGAAATCGAATTTGGCTGCAGATAGCGATGCCAAAAAAACACGCCTAGTGATACAAATTGCCTATATAGGGTTTTCCAATTAGATGTGTCATTTTGAATAGCCCACTATTTCGTTAGTTGTCACTTTTGAAGCTGTCATTTTTTGACATTTGACAAGTAGAAACTACGCCATTAATAAAAATGGAACGAAACACGCTTCAACAACGCATTGAAATTATTAAAATTCACTATAAAAATTTTGAAAATTTATCGATCATCGATCTTTTACGGGAAAAGTTTCCGGACCGTGTTATCTCTCGAAGAGGTGATCACAATTGGCCACCGAGATCTTGTGATTTAACACCTTGCGACTTCTTCCTTTGGGGCCACGTGAAAGATAAAGGTCTACGCCAACAGCCCAGCGTCGATTCAAGACCTCAAAGATGGAATTCGTGAGGCTATCGAGGACATAGGGCAGCCACTTTGCGATTTGGTTATGGAAAATTTCATGAAAAGGATATGGTCCTGTAAGCGTGGTCGTGGCGGCCATTTGGCTGATATTATGTTCCATTATTAACGGCATACCTTTATAATGAAATAAACATCCGAACATCTATCTCAAAAAATGCCATTTTTCTTTGATTATCAAAATAACACCTCTTATTGGAAAACCCTTTATGTTTTCATCCAGAAACACGTTCACATATCTGAACAAACAAATCCCTACATAACGATAGCAGTTTGGAATCACTTGTAAAAAAACAAATTTCACTATATCAAAGGAAAAACTTAAAACAAAACAAACTGGCAACGCTAAACCGAAACGTCAGGTAACGAGTATCGACGACAACCAAATGAAAATAAAAAAAATGTCAACAAACTTCTACTTCTTGCTTATGTTGCCATGAAAATTGTTTTCCTTTCGAGAAGTGATTTTTCAGTGAAAGTGAATTATTCATTTCATCTAAAATGTAACTAATATGCAAGAGAATCTAAAACTTAATAGTAATGTTTCTAAGACTGAGCCGCCACTCCATGTGCGACATTCGCTTCTTCCCAAGACCTCGTCCTATTCTTTGCCTTCTCCTCTTGGGATTGCTTGCTGTCTGGAACTTTGTAATTTTCAAACCTTAACACAAAAGTTCTATTTTATTTATCGGTTACATAATTGCAGGGCTTTGAACTATTCTCCGATCCACAAGACTCACCTAAAAACTGTCAATTCTTCGACGTCGTCTACACCTGGGTTAATGGTTCTGATCCGGAATTCAGCAAATCTATTCGACAATTCGATCCACACTATGACCCAGCGCGGTTCGATGACAAAAACGAACTCAAATATTCTCTACGTTCCCTGGAGAAATATGCTCCATGGGTGAGAAAAGTCTTCATTGTCACCAACGGCCAAATTCCCCATTGGCTTGATCTCAGTTACAACAAAATATCAGTCATTACACACAGTGACCTAACTATGCATCCCGAATCTCTACCAACATTCTCTAGTTCCGCAATAGAAACTTTCATACATCGAATTCCAAATCTCTCAAAAAGATTCGTCTACATGAACGATGACATATTTCTCGGAGCGCCTCTTTACCCCGAGGATTTGTACACCCAGTCAGAAGGTGTAAGAATCTACACCGCGTGGACTCTACCCGACTGCGCCATCGACTGCCCCTGGGTGTACATCGGCGATGGAGCCTGTGATCAACACTGCAATATTCCCGAATGCCAGTTTGATGGCGGTGATTGCGTCTACGAAGACTCGCATCCCTCAGACATCAAACGCACATCAACTCTACCTCCCGTCGTCGTTGAGTCGCCCAAAACCAAGCAACCCCGTCCATGGAAGAAACGCAAAAAAAACTCATTCAAAGACGTCATCAAGAAAACCAATCTCTCAACATTCGAGGAGATGAAGAGCATTGTAGAGAGTTTCAATAGCGAACAGCGCTTGAAAGCAAAGCCTATTACAGAAATAACTCAACCGACGAAAGGCTACAAGTCCAGTGTGGATATTTTCTCGCAAAGTCTCATCCACACAAATCGCCGCCTCAATAAGGAATATGGATTCAAGTCACGAAATGTGCTTGCACATGTTGGCTTCCTGCTGGACAGGGACACCATCTATTCCATGCAAACGAAATTCCACGCCGAAGTCCAAGAAACCGCGTGTCGTCGATTTCGTGATCAGACGGACCTGCAATTTGCATTTCTATACTACAGCTTCGTCATGAGTGAAACCAAGAATTTGACGGTGGGAGAAATCTTCGACGAGTTCGACACTGATGAGTCGATGACTTGGTCCGATCGGGAAGTTAGAACTTTTCTCTCTCGCATCTATCCTATGCCTCTAGACTGGTCAGCGGTAAGGTACTTCGAGGAGGTGGTCTCTAATTGCTCTCAGAAGTTGGGATTTAAGCAATTGGAGCACCAAGAGTTCAGCACTTTGGTGTATGAACGGTACGAAGATTCAAGTTTGGTGAGTTGTCATTTGTTATGAATGTAAACGAATTTTGATTTAATTCTCTCCAGCCCACTATAACCCGTGAGCTAGTTAGCCAGTGTCCAACGCTGGCAGAAGTAATGCTGGACAACTTTGCACAACGTCCACGCTACAAATACAATTTGAATTCAAAACGAGGTCAGCACAGCAACTTTATGATGCTCACATCGAATTTGAGCCAAGTTGTTGATTCCTTGGATCGTCTACGAAGGAATCCCAAGTAAGTGGATCCGGTGTTTTTGTTGGTCTCATAAAATGTTTGGGTTTTTTTTTCTAGAAAGTTCAATTGCATCAATGACAATCTGGAACCGCAATATCCGGAAGAGAACGAACTCATCCGTCACCTCCTCGAGGATTTTTATCTCTCGTTCTTTCCCAAACGCAGTCGATTCGAATTGCCCGAAAGATATCGCAATCGTTTTAACAATTACAACGACTATGAAGCTTGGCGCTGGCGCAAGGGACTGGCACTCTGTGTTGGCTATAGTGCTAGTTTTTTGCTTATTGTGTTTATTTGGAGATTCTGTTGCATGCACAAAGCCAAGTTCGTGCGGCGTTATGTGATGAAAAAGTGACATTCACTTCATGTCGGAGAGGCTTAGGAAAATGCAAGAGAAGTGGGTGCTTTTAATGTAAATTTGTTAGCTTTAGATTTTTAAGACATTACAAGGAATAAGAACGGATTCTTGTTCTTTACTTACTTAAGGTGGCGCTACAGTCCGGTTTGAACTTGGGCCTCAATCAACAGTCTCCGCCAGCCAGCTCGGTCCCTAGCTAGCTGTCTCCAGTTTTGCATTCCAAGTTGATTGACGTCCTCTTCCACTTGTGTGCGCCACCTGAGTCGCGGTGTTCCTCTCCTTCTGCGTCCATCGGGAATAGTGTCGAAGGCTTTCCGGGCCGGAGCATTGGTGTCCATGCGCTCTAAATGAGTCTCTGGACCTTGACCCTTCTGGCTAGGTCCACGTCGTTGTACAACCCGTAAAGTTCGCTGTTGTATCTTCTTCTCCATTCCCCATCAATGCACACGGCGCCAAGGATGACCCGAAGAACTTTCCTCTAGAAACAGCCTAAGGCACATTCATCTGATTTTGTCAAGGTCCAAGCTTTTACACCATACAGCAGGACAGGGATGAAGAAGGTGTTGTACAGCTTTACCTAAGTTGCTCGAGAGAGGGCTTTTCCTCTCAATTGCTTTCTTCGTCTGATGTCGGCGCTGGTGTTATTGCCCGTATTAATAGCGGAGCCTAGGTAGACAAACTCCTCTACTACCTCGAAGTTGTATGCGTCCATGTGACGTTCTGCCCGAGCCGTCGGTGTTGGCTTGCCTTCCTCGAAAACAGCATATACTTCGTTTTTCCCTCATTTACCGCTAAACCCATTTTTGCCGGTTCTGTCTCAGTTCTCACACGAGCCACGCTGTGTTCTTCCCATTATTATCAATACGTCGGCGTACGCGAGAAGTTGAACAGATTTTTGGAAGATAGTGCCTCTGGTGTTGACGGTGGAGTTTTGGGCTATCTTCTCAAGAACGATGTTTAAAAAATCGCACGACAGCGCATCGCCTTATCTGAATCCATTTTTGACGTTGAAAGATTCCGTAAGTTCATTGCCAACCTTGTTGGAACAGGGTGAGTTCTCCATCGTCATTTTGCACAAGCGAACGAGCTTCGCAGTGATGTCAAAACATGACATAGCTTTATACAGTTCGTCTCTGTAGATGCTGTCATACGCGGCCTTAAAATCGATGAAAAGGTGGTGGGTATCGAGTTGGAATTCATAGGCTTTCCAGGATCTGCCGCAAAGTGAAAATTTGGTCGATGGTTGACTTTCCTGGCCTAAAGCCACATTGATAAGGACAAATCAGATTGTTGACGAAAGGCTTCAGACATTCACATATTTCGGCATAGAGGATCTTGTAGGCGATGTTAAGGAGACTGTGTAGTTGGCGCAGTTTAGAGGATCTCCCTTTTTCAGGATCGGACAAAACAATGCTGAGGTTCCATTCATCGGGCATGCATTCCTCCGACCATATCTTACAGATGATTTGGTGCATGCTCCTATCTAGATCGTCGCTAGACCATCTGCTCCAGAAGCTTTTGTTGGATTTCAGCCGTGAAATTGCCGTTTCATAAATCGTGACAAAAAAAATGTAATTTACCGTTGTTTTTTCAGTTTTTTCCAATTTAAAAAATGTTCAACTCAACACAGTCAAATCATATATAACCTCCTGAACACATTCATTTTTTCGATACTCGATAAATTCTCACCACCATTCGATACTCACTCGCACTTCATCATCTGTCATTTTAGAAGTGATTTTTGTATTGAAGTAAAAGATTCTAAAGTTTTGCCGGTGGAAATTTGTTTATTTCTTACAGTTTTCACGCTAAAATCGCTTTAAATT
Organism: Sphaerophoria taeniata; assembly: GCA_943590905.1. Lineage (NCBI taxonomy): Eukaryota > Metazoa > Arthropoda > Insecta > Diptera > Syrphidae > Sphaerophoria > Sphaerophoria taeniata. Next base: position 44,232,618 of record OX016540.1, on the reverse strand, counting down.
ATCTTCAATCTCATTCCAAGTAATCAAGCAACCTACCCAAGTACGTAAAAATCAATAAACGATTCCAAAACAATGCCTAATAGTAAAGAGAATCAGTTTACAAAAAATTAAGAATGACGTGTCATCTAAAATCAACATTTTTGTATCTTTTAATTAGAAATGATTACCGACGTCCAATTGGCCATCTTCTCAAATGTTCTGGGAGTTTTCCTGTTCCTGCTGGTGGTTGCCTACCACTACATCAATGCGAATTCATCTATTTTCCGATCAAATTTGAAGAATAAATAAAAATGTAAAAGCACAAACAAGATACATGTTTTTGGTTCTATTGATTAACACGACGGAGTGCCCGATATTACACGATAGTAAAACAGTTGCGATTGCTCCAAATGGGCAGAGCGCAGCTCCCAAGAGCCAAAGCCTAAGTGGCTTACAACCTTCAACAATTCCTGTGATTGTGACTTGCCGCAAATTCATTCCCTTAACAATTCTTCGCAAAAGGCCTCTGTAAGATGAAAAAACTCTAGGGACAATCCTGATTCCAAATCATTTAAATTGTACAAATCCATTACGCCCCTTCTGCTTGGAGTCTAATGTTCGCTACAACACCAACTCTCGCCATGCAATTACATAAAATGATTTAAAGACGATCCGACATAGTGTGCTGCAATGCCAAACGAACTGAAAACAAATTTCCATTTAGTGGCATTTATCTTTTATTTTCTAAATTTAAATCTTCTGCCTTCAAACAATAAATCGACAAATATGTTGTTTTGGGGATTACATTCTCAAGATTTCAATTATACGCAAGATTCAGTGTAGAATTGCGGAATCCCCGGTAGTTTGGGTTGGGTTGATGGAATTTCAAACGCTTAGTGGTACTTGTAGTTCCTGTGGTGCCTGATCTTTCCGTAGTTGATGGTGTAGAAAAAGATCATGCATGCAGCAGTCAACTGGAAGAATGGAGCAATGCCAGCCCTCTTGGGTTGGACATACTTGTGTTGCCAGCGCCACCATGCGCGACTGAAAGCTCCAGCAATGGCCGATGGGGACTTATTCCTACGGCTTATCCATGCTCCGATATCCCCAATCTTGGTTTGGGCCAATGGACAATCAGCTACGAAGTAGAAAAGAACATTTTAAAGGCATGTCCAGTTAGAATATTCCGCACTGGAGTTGATCAAATTTAGCCTCACAAAACGCCATTACGTAATGGTATTTTGTTGGAAATTGATTTTTTTCGCAAATTCGATGAAACTAAAAATTACCTTTGCCGTAATAGCGTGCTGGATCGTAGGGTCCGTGGATTTTTGGATTATATTCCGCTGGATAATCACCAAATGCCATTTTAACTTCTTGAGATTAGCAGAACGAAATGAATTTTCTTTCGCTAAAAAGAAAAATAGCACCTTTGGAGAATAGCAATGGAGGTGGATACAGTTATCTCTGTCTAGTTGATATTTTGGAGAGAAGTCAAATAAAGTGATGCCAATTGTACTTAATGCTATTCTTAAGGCAAGTGTACACTGCACGTTTGAGATCGAAATTTTTGATTTTATGATATATTTTTTTCCGTTGCTTGTTTAGAGTTGACCCATGATTAACAAATCTTCCAAAATACTCAATAAACTTGTTTTATTAGGTATGATCAATGTCACCAGCTGTGAGTAACCACAGTTTATGGCATTGAACTGAATGGAGCTCGGATTTTCGCTTTACATCGAACTCAGTGCTGAGCTCTTTCAAGGTCAGCAGCTAATACAAGAAATCTTGCCTCCAAAAATAACTAGAAGTGAATGGGTGCGCACTTGGTACGAGCAATGAATAAACATCGAACAGACCCGTGAAGATTAATAGTTCTCCAGACTACCCACGAGCAGATACGAGCAAATATTTGTCTTCGGTTAGAACTTTCCAACAGACAGTTAGTTTTTCAATGTTGTGATTACTGTTTTGTTTATTGGGGCTCAATTTTTTTGGGAAAATGTCTCATCCGCAGAACATATTTTTTCACATCCTTGTCACCGCTATTTTGCATGCTTCTCGGTAGACAATTCAATGTAGATCTGAAACAATATTGCATTTAGACTTCTTCGTCGTACCTTGTTGTCTTAATTAAAATTAAACTGTCAGTTTGAAAGTGCTGGGCGACAATTTAAAAAAACACCGCTTTTGGCACACAAGATCGACAAATCAATGCATATCACCGAAACTCGCTATGAAGTCAACGATAATCGCCAGATTTTCGAAAACTTAAAATGCCAATTCCTGCAGTATTTTCAGAAACAAATGCATAAATAGAAACAAAAGTTTATGCAATAATCGTTTTTATAAAAATATTAAAAATTTCTTAGCTTATACAACATCCACGTTAAATAATTCACTTCGTTCACATATGGGATTTTTTTCTGTCTTATCAATACATATCTTGACAGTATCAAGAATATTTGGCACATGCGAATAAACACAACACCCGCAATGCGTGCAAGTCAACGGAGCTTGACCATCCTTCCTGATATGTTCTGGCTCCTTTCTAAAGAAGATCCAATAGTATGTGGTTAAACCCATGATGACGTAAGCTTGTTGATACAAAATTCCATCCACCGTAAAAAGGCTTTCATCTCCACTGTAGATTTTCCATTCGCGATAAAGCTCTTTAGTGCCCTCTCTTAATGCAGATCGCTCTTTGACAAGTGTCTTAAAATACTATATAAAAAAATTAAATTCGAAAAAAGGAATTCAAATCTTGGACAAAATTTATATTAAATCAAAATTAGTTTACCCAATCGGCGACAGCTGGCGCTGATCCAGTTGGCACGCTCTTTTTCTTTGTTATTACCCGTCTACGGCGTTTGGCGTGCCTATATTTAGGTTAATAAGTTTTTTAAAAAATCCTTTTTAGGAGAAAAAACGTTAACAATCGAACTTTACTTACACGTATATTAAATGGATAATAACAAATTCCACAAGCATTGTACGACTCTTGTCTGTTTACTCTTCAAGAAGCAATCCTTTCAACACCTGACCACGCGACGTTCTGACACCTGCATCAAAAATGCTCATGGTTTTATAAACTCAACGAGCTACCTGCTTCTGCAGGACAAGGGATTAGAATATAGGTTAATCTCTATATTCTTTGCTATTCAATAGGTTACACTTGAATTTTGAAGAGGTATATTTACTCATTTCATTGTCTGCAGATATCCTTTCTTTATCTCTCGAGGTCAAAGTAATTAAAATCTAATTAACGCACTTGTCACTTTATCTGAATTTCAAGGATTTAACTGGAGAATTGTATGAAGTGCTGTTATTTCTTCAAAACAGAAATACTCCCCAAAGTGAAGAAATCATAGAATCAAACGTACAATCTAGGGAAAATGTATACTCCACGATTCCACCCAGTTTCTGTTGTATAAGCAAGGTTCATTTCTGAACCACGATCGAGTACATTTCAACCAATTGACGAATTCAGTAAAAAAAGTGGTTAAAATTTGACGTTTGCTTAAATTTTGACATTTCGCATTGAATAACATGTGTTAAAATTAGACTAGCTGTGGAGCAGGCTAAAATATGACAGTAGTGGTTAAAAATTCATCAATTTTTAACCACAATTCATCCAATTCGCACACGACCTTTGTTCTTCAAAATTTTCTCACCCACAGATGGCAATCTAGCGATTAAGAAGAATTTAAAGCTATTCTAGAAGCGCTTAGCTTTAAGCCGATGAACTCCTGCAAAATGAATACCACGTGCAGCTATCATCCGTCAGTTATGACATTTCACGGAAAAGCAAAACAAATTTATTTCTTCTGTGTCGCAGTAATTTCAAAATTAAGGCCGTGTGCGAATTCAGTTAAAAATGGGTTAAAAATTGACGTTTGGTTAAATTTTGACACTTCGCATAATTTGACTAGCTGCTGAGCAGGTTAAAAAATGACAGTAGTGGTTAAAAATTCATCCATTTTTAATTTTTAACCACAATTCATCCAATTCGCACACGGCCTAAAAATCCAAATGCAGAAATAAAGGAAATTTAAATTAAAAAAACAAAACCATGGGTCCAGAAACAGACCATTCAGAATCGAGTGGGAGTGATTACGAAGTTGAACAGTTTGTGCGTCCGGATAAAATCCGTAAACAAGTCAACGACGACAGTGCTGATTTGCTAGGAAATTTCGACGATGCTAAGAGGAAAGAAATTTTCGAAGGAAAATACGATGAAACAAAAAACAAAAATCCCAGCGATGATGACGACAACGAAGATGAAGAAATCATAAATGATTTAAGTGGTGGATCTGATAATGAGCAGACTGAAAAAAGTGGTGCTCCTGAAGACGGTAGTGGTAGTGATGACGAGGACATGGAAGAGGATGAAGCTGAACCAACGACAAATCTTACATCTGAACAACTAGCATCGCTTATGCGAGGTGTCAGCAAAGCCAATCGATTTGTTCTCTATGTCACGAATTTAAACTTTGACACAGTTAAAGAAGATTTAGAAGACTATTTCGGCCAGGTTGGTGAGGTGAAAAGTGTTCGCATACCGAAGAAACGTCGAGGAGGTTTTGCCTTTGTCGAGATGGCAAGTGTCGATGGTTTCCAGAAAGCATTTGCTCTACACAACACCGATCTGCAGGGACGTAAAATCAAAGTGCAGATGTCTGAGGCGGGTAAAAAGAAATCGGCCAACAAGAAGAACATCATGAAACAGAAGAATCGAAAGCTGGCCGAGATGAGAAGCGAACAGAAATTCTTCACGAAAAGTGGGAAGTACTACGATAAGGCCTTGAAAAAGGAGAAGGCCAAGGAGATGTTGGCCCGCAGAAAGTGGCGAAAGAAGCCGGGCCCAAAACCAGCGTAGTCTTAACATGTTCATTTAATTCTTTAAAGTCCTTTATTTTTACTGTGAATAAAAAACATTTTTGAGTTATTTTATGAAATACATAATCCGTAGACTTTGCCTTAAACGACATGAACGCGAGGTGGATGGAAGTCTTCACAATTGTTCTCAACTCTCAAACTGTGTCTCGCATAATCGAAATTTATTAATTTAAATTGAATCGAAAAGGAATACAAATTGAAGCAATTTATTCTCAGTTTTCTTCTTGTTTCTTCGATTCCCCTTGATTGGACAGGAATAAGAGAAACGGTGACATTTTATGGATGCGCTAGTTCAACATCAACTTCGAAGGTAATCCAATTTCAATTGTACGTTTGTTTCACCTTGGACACTCATGGGCTCTCGAGTGTACCTACATTTTCTCTTTGTTTGACATGTTCTCTTATGAGGTTATAAGAAGCCTTTGTTAACTGGGGTTTGAAGAATGTGCGCGTTCTCTTGAAGGAAGCCTTTAAGCAAACCCGTATTGTTGCCTTCTATGAAAGCCACTTATGAGTGCATTACTGTCGCACATAAAGCGACTTATAAGTTTGCAAGTCAAACAAAATAGCAATTTTAGCATTCCGAACTCAATTTTTGAGGAAACGAAAGCAAAATTCACTTCCATAATTATTCCGGAACCCAAATTCTAGGTTTCTCCTTTGAAAAAAAAATGAATATAGCTGGACATAATTGAATCAAAAGGAATGGATACACAGAATATCTCATTCCAGTCGTTTTACTTCATAAGATTCTGAGAGATACGGGATATAGCTTCCAATACCCATCCAGCAATAATCGTCGTCGTTGTCGTTGTCGGTATTTGGTCTTTTTTTGCATAGGATATAGGAATGAGATATTTTCGCTCTTTAGCGTGATAAATCGAAATGGCTACCCTGCGGCCTGAGGTGCTTGCTTATTTCGTATGACCTTCTTGTGTTGTCTTTCCTTGCGTTCGTTTGAAAAGACTTTTGTCGGTGGATTGTTTCCCCTTTTTGTAGTTTTTTTTTTGTCTCAAAATATGTATTACCTATTCGTGTTCCTTTATTCCACTTGACCACATCGGCGACGGCGGCGGCAGCGAGTTTTTTTCTTTTCTTTAATGGAGTCATTTTTTCCATTAAAAAAAGAAGAATTTCGAGAAGATGCCACAAAAATTGGGGGAAAATATTTGATTTTCAAAGAAATGTCGTGTAATTCTTTGCATTGCAAATGTTGGTAGGTAGTAAAAAAAGGAAATTGAACTTATCGAAAGCTTATCTTATATGATTACTGAAAACAAGAGGCAAGCTGTCCTTTAGCTCTGAGCAAAATATTGTATGTACATATGTATGATAGATTCTGTGCCACTATTTGGCTAACTTCCTTCACAGCCAAACTTAGATTGACCCCAGAAGCACAGATTCTCGCTTTTATACAATTTTCACCTGACTTTTCAGACAAATTATTTCTTAATAGTTCATCGATCATTTTCAAGTGTATAAACAGAGTAAATAAGCACAAAGTACTTTTCATCTATAACACGGCCATCCTGCAACTTTCATCGTTCTTGATAAAAACAAGTTTTATCAACTACCATGAGCTCAGAGGTTCAGCTTGCAAGCTTAAAGTTGTCTCGTGTCATAAACACACATTTTCTTTAAAGACAACAATCGATAATCCAGGAGCTCAGAGGTTAAGCTCGCAAGCCTTAACTTGTCTCGTGTCAAAAACTCAGATTTTCTCTCTGGCCATCCTTTAAGGTTTAAGGCCGTGTGCGAATTGGATGAATTGTGGTTAAGGCCGTGTGCGAATTCAGTTAAAAATGGGTTAAAAATTGACGTTTGGTTAAATTTTGACACTTCGCATTATTTGACTAGCTGCTGAGCAGGTTAAAAAATGACAGTAGTGGTTAAAAATTCATCCATTTTTATTTTTTAACCACAATTCATCCAATTCGCACACGGCCTTATTGAAAAGAAATAAATCGAAAAAATTAGGGGGGGAGATGAAGATGCGATTTCCCTATTCGCATTGAGGAATGGGTTATTGTACTGAAAAATCCAAGGTGAAATTACGAAATTATTTATTCCACAAAATTGTCGCTTAGCTTTGATGAGACGCTATCATGAAGATACTTGCCATGTTGGATGGGAGAATCGCTATCACGAAATGTAAGAAAATTTGTTGTGTCCTGTCTTATCTGTTTAGTAGCCAAGAGGCCCTCTGGAAAGAAAGAGAAACAGTGCGAGCAGCATCCAAAAGAAAAGAAAATAATACCATTTTACACTATTCATATCGATTGTATGGGTCCATTTTATGGAAAAGATAAGGACGACTGCCGTTACATTTTGGTAATTGTTGATGCATTTACAAAATGTATAGTCTTATGTCCTTGCAGAACCATACAAGTGAACCTTTTGAGAACTAATCTGGAATTTCATATGGAGTGGACAAGCTATTTAAGTCGAGTTCAATTGGCATTGAATACGGCAGTCAATAAAACAACTGGATTTCACCTTTAAAAATAATATCTGGAATCACTGGACTAACCCCTGAGATAAACGCTTTTTTGTCAAATGATTGAACCAGAGTATGAAAATGTTGATGCTCTTCGTGAACTAGCTGATAATCGTATTCAAGAAAATGCTTAAAGAATGAAGACCAGATTTGACAGAGGTAAATGTAGTCCAACTAGGTCGCAGATAGGTACAACTGTTTTGTACAAAACAAACCAAATTCGTAAATCCAAAATGGATGTAAATTTTAGAGGACCATATTAGGTTATAGGGTTGTTGCTTGTTGCCAAATGACAGATACAAATTAAAGAAAGTTAACTTAAAAATTGTAATAGTAGCTGCAAGAGAAAATATAAAGCCAGATCCAAATAAAATGATGGACAAATTGTTTAAGGTTGTTATTTGTTTTTAAACAAAATTTCATAGAATCATGTTATGAACAAACATTTGTTTGGTTGAAAAATTTGAAGTAGTGTTGTATATTTGAAGGATTTATAGTGATTTGAGTCATTATTGGTCGTGAATAAGACATGTTTAGTCCTGAGAGCTTAACCTCTGAGCTTATAAGTATTGGAAGAAAAGAGTAAATCCTTTTGAAGGTATGAGAACACAAGACAAGTTTAAGTTTGAGTCTTAGGCCGTGTGCGAATTCAGTTAAAAATGGGTTAAAACTTGACGTTTGGTTAAATTTTGACACTTCGCATTATTTGACTAGCTGCTGAGCAGGTTAAAATATGACAGTAGTGGTTAAAAATTCATCCATTTTAATTTTTTAACCACAATTCATCCAATTCGCACACGGCCTTAGGCCGTGTGCGAATTCAGTTAAAAATGAGTTAAAACTTGACGTTTGGTTAAATTTTGACAATTCGCATAATTTGACTAGCTGCTGAGCAGGTTAAAAAATGACAGTAGTGGTTAAAAATTCATCCATTTTTAATTTTTAACCACAATTCATCCAATTCGCACACGGCCTAACGCAAAATGTATTTAAAAAAAAAATTATAATAATCGGTCAGTCCTATTCCTCTAGATTTGGAATTCGTATTCTGTGTCTCAACTCTCAAGGGTATTTCATTAAGCGTTTTGACATTTTTTATTCTTTTGAATGGCCTATTAGGAATTTATTCTTATTATGTTCAGAGCTATTTACCCTGGGCGTTTTGAGCATGCGGAAAACTCTCTAAACAGACCCTGCTCTGACATTTTCTGAATATCAGATGGCATAAAATGCACTCGACGACGCCGACGTCCTATTCAGGAATTGAATATTTGCGTTTTTTAATTGATCAAAGGGCACGGTAGTGCCCAGCCAAGTTCTAGCACTACTCCCTTTTTACAGGATCGAACTCAAACACATTTTTAACCCTCCATAACTTGTGAGCCCATGGAGTTAGAAGCTTTAAATTTGAATTTCGTATTAACTTCATGGGCACAAAGGCCCTGTAAAAAAAATAATTTTGTAGAACCACTACTTCCTGAGATATTGGCCAGTAAAAATTTCAAAAACCGTAATTGACTGACTGACTGACTCACTGACTGACTGATCATCAAAATTATGAAGCACTTCTAACAATAGCAGAATCTTGAAATTTGGTACAATGGTAGGTTTTCAGCTGTATACAAAGGAAAAAATCGAAAATTTCAATTTTCTCATTCAGGGGGCGTGGTATCCGCCCACTTTCTAAAACTGGTCGTAGGATCTTGAAATTCGGAAGTCTGATAGGGTTTTGGTTGAATATAAGAAAAATGTAAGTAAAATATTTTAGTTTCATTTATGGGCGTGGTTTCCGCCCACTATCTTAAAACGGTAGTAGGATGTGGAAATTTAGAATTCTTGTAAGGTTTTGGTTCAATAACATGAAAAAAATGAGAAAAAAATCTATTTTCATTTAGGGGCGCGGTATCCGCCCACTTTGTTAAAATGCTCAAAAACGTTTAAATTCGAAATTCTGATAGGGTTTGGGTTGAGTAAAAGAGAAAATAGGTATATGTACAAAATTATAGTTTTATTACAGGGGCGTGACTGCCACCCACTTTCTTTAAATGGTCATAGGTTAAAATATAGAATTCTGGTTTGTTTAACTTCATAAAACTCCATGAGTAACTTTCCTTAGTGGTTTCACAATGGACACTTGATATCTAAATGTGACATCTAGACAGCCACTCTAACCTAACCTACCTATTATTTATTTATAAATTGGCAGAGAAATTTTACTGTTAGTTTGCAAATTGCTAGCTTATTAAGTTATTTCGAAGTTCATGCTTTCATAAAGAAAAAAAAAACTTTGCAAAAAGATGTGAGATCAGAACAAAAACATAAAATGTAAAAAAAAGAGCCAAGTTCTCTTATGTGCGAACAGCACTGTGTAAAAAGTTAGCCACCAAAAGTAATGAGATCTAAAAGAACGCCAAGTTCTTACATGTAAAAGTGTTATATTGAATATTTTAAATCATAGAAGATAATACAACAATATTAAAAGAAAACAGAAAATAGTTGGGATGAAAATTTACAAGTGCACTTGGCAAGTTTTCTTTTGAAGCGTGATTAATAACATTTTAAAACTTGAACAGTGAACTTGTAAATTTTCATCCCAACTATTTTCTGTTTTCTTTTAATATTGTTGTATTATCTTCTATGATTTAAAATATTCAATATAACACTTTTACATGTAAGAACTTGGCGTTCTTTTAGATCTCATTACTTTTGGTGGCTAACTTTTTACACAGTGCTGTTCGCACATAAGAGAACTTGGCTCTTTTTTTTACATTTTATGTTTTTGTTCTGATAATAATACACTGGATTAATTTCTTATCACAAAATAATTCTTCTTAGCCGCAAAAACTTTGCTTCTTCCTCCATTTTTATTTTTTCGGCCACTCTCAAATGTCAAAGTCCAGAGAGTCTGTTTTGGAAGACCCTTTACCTAAAGAATGATGAATATATTTTTCAACTTCCGTCGAGCGTTACCACTTTACTCCTTTCGAAGTAGATCTACTTTTTTGAAAATTTTTGAAACTCTACTTCCTACTTCGCAGTCTTCGCACCATCCCTAATTCCAAAGCGGCCCATTAGATATTAATGAAATTTTGTTGTAGTCAGGGATTTAAAATCGCCAGATCTCTCAGTTTACCCAGATAGCTTATTTTAAATGATACACGAGAACAAAGGTATGTTTGCCCTCTATCAATCACTGAAATGCAAAACTGGCTGCGAGGTCTGGTTACCGAGTTATGATCAAAAAACTATTTTTCTTGGTTTTTTGCGAAACTCATAAGCGCGAGTGGAAAACGGAGAAACAGAAGCACTTAAACAACGGCCTGGAACGAAATTGGCTAAGATCGAAACTCATAGATTTCAAGCCAATTAGTGATCGCCTGGCTGTAATCCGCACCAAGGCCACACTACAAAAAATCAGTATACCATGTGCACAAGCCCCTACCGACGGTGCTGAGGAGTCTAGCAAGGAGGATTTTTACGACCTCCTGGATAGAGCGTACGGAGCCTGTCCAGAGTACGAAGTCAAAATCGTACTCGGAGACTTCAATGCAAAAATCGGGAAGGAAGACATCTTTGGGAGATTAGTTGAAAAGCACAGCCTTCACGAAGTTAAAACAGATGACGGCTTCCGACTATTCGACTTTTCTGCGGCTCATAATACAGTCATAAGTAGCACTAGGTTTTCAAGACGAGAGATCTACACAGCAACCTGGCGATCTCCGGATGGTCGAACCACCAATCAAATCGACCATGTGCTTGTCTGCGCAAGCCGTCTTGAACGTGCGCACTTTCCGGGAAGCAAATGTCAAGTCTGTCACTCTGACCACTTTTTGATAGTGGCTAAGCATACCAGCCAACCCCGAAAAAGAACCCGTGGCATGATGATGAGTGCGCGTTATTGAAAAGAGAGACGGAAATGCAACGGAAAACAAGTGCAGCAAGAGAAGAGTAACGATCAAAAAGGAGAAATGAGAAAAAGACCCTGCGAATCTGCGAAGGAAGAGCATCCGCAGTTTCTCAACTCAAAGACCTAGAAGAGTCTCGGGCCAAGAACAACACCCGACGTTTCTTTAAAAGGTGTTTTGATGAACCGTATGCACCAGGTCATCAACAAAGTGTGGGAGGAAGAATGCATGCCCACTGATTGGTCGATAAGCTCCATAATGCCCCATCTATACAAAAAAGGCGATCCTAGGTCATGCAAAAACTGCTAAGGCATATTCCTGCTTAATGTTGCGTACAAAATCCTATCCAACGTACTGTGTGACACAATAATCGACACGTGCTAGTGTGACTTTATTCCAGGTAGACTACGGTAGACCAAATATTCACACTGAGGCAAATTCTGGAAAAAAAACCAACGAAGTTCAAGTCGAAACCATCTTTTCATCGACTTCAAAGCTGCTTATGATAGCGTCCACCGCCAAGAGCTTATGATGGCGATGTCTGAATTCGGGATCCCTGACAAACTGATCCAGCGGTACCGCATGGCGCTTAACAATACGCAGTGCAGTGTACAAATGGGTAACAGCTCATCCGAGTTGTTTCAAACATGCGCAGGGCTTAGACAAGGAGAAGCGCTGTCTTGTGATTTCTTCAACATAGTCCTGGAGCAGATAGTATGCAAGGCAGGCGTGAGCACGAAAAACACCATCTTCAACAAATCCACCCAGCTCCTAGGCTATTCGGATTCGATTGACATTATCGCCGCTGGCAGAGAGTTGTGCTATGAGGCCCTCACAGCGATTAAAGAACAGGCGAAGCTCGTAGGTCTTGAAGTGAATGAGGACAAAATAAAGTTCAACAAATAAAAGAACATCTGTTCACCGTCTAGGACAAAACGTCACTGGTGGCAGCAATTTCGAGGTAGTTAAGGAGTTCACCCACCTTACAACAATCATCAATCCCACGAACGACACCGCTGCTACTTCAATTTGGCAGAACAACTGGGTTCAAAACTCCTCACTCGAAAGAAAAACTGTTTATTACAGGCCCGTAGCCAGGATTTCGGTTCGGGGGGGGGGGCTTGTTCAATTTCGAAGAAGTAATTCTTTATACAAAAATTTAAAAAAAAAAACTACATAATGTAAATGTTTTATTTTTGTTTGTATTTTTTTTTATTTAATTAAATAAAGGTCCGTACATATGAGCTGCGACCTGCGTCTGCGAATTATTCTTTCAAAGCTATTTCTTAAGTAAATATCAACCTATTCTTTTTTTAATTGATTAATAAAATGAATAAATGACCTTATTTACATATTCCAATATAGAAAACTGCATAAAACTAGTTAAAAGTGCACAAAGACACATTTTAATGTTTTCTATGCGACCAACAGCTACGAACTGCGAATTTTCAAATGAGAATTCGCAATCCACAAATACGAAACGCTTTGCACAAAGCTACGAACAAATAATTCGCTCGGATTTCAAAAAATCAAAAATCAAAATTCAAATAAATAAATATTTTCTGTATGTCTGGTTTGATTTTTATGACAGTTCGCAGCTCTCTGCGACTACTCATATGAATGAAATAGCAAATACAACAACCATTCTCAGTTCGCAGACCCAGGTCGTATCTCCATATGAATGGACCTTAAATAGTTTGGATTTTTACAGCAATAAACGCCTTGTCTTTTTTTAGACATAATGTCGATCACTTCATGTGGATCCACATCAATACCTGAGTGAACAGACAGCATTGCAAGTGCGCTTAGTCTTGGATGGCCCATAACGCTTCGGGATACTGTTTTGATCCTTATCATCGTTGAAAAGGTTCTTTCAACGCAAGCTGTTGTAACTGGTAGTGTGGCCAAAATTGTAAGCAAGTAGCTTATGCTCCTGAAGTAGGTCTTGTCACATATATCTAGCAGTTTCAGAACATCGGAAGAGGGATCCATCGATGAAATTTTTTCGCTTTAACAGCTGACAAGGATATTGCGTTATCGAAGTAGAGTGTTAGATTTTCCATTTCATTTACTCGATTGGCGGCAGCAAAACCTGGAAGCAGAGCTTGAAACAATAGTAAAACGTCCTCGTTGACCATAAATCTGTCAGTAAGATTTTGTATAAAAGAATCTAGACAGGGAATAAGTATAGAAACTCTAAAATAGTCTTCTGGACATGATGTTTCTGGATTAGAGCGCGTTGTTTGTTTCAAAGAATGCCTTGGAATTGTTATGCTGACTTCAAATAAATCCCCGGCAAGTTGTGATGCGGATTGAAAAGCGTCTCTGAAAAAGTCTCTGGCAGTTTCTCTTATGTTCTTAAGAGAACTTAAGACTTGTTTCGTGTGATTTATTGCAGACACGAAATTTAAAGATTCATTTTGAAGGAAAATTGATAAGGGTAGCGTTAAACTAAAAAGTTTTTCGCATACCATGAGGCTTACCAGAAAATCACTTCTTTGAATTGCTGCTAACAGAGTTGATGCTTTTGAAGACATTGCCCACGTCTTGGTGGATATTTCTTCAAGACTAATAGCAATACATTTGAAGAGCTCTACAAATGAAAGAATGCTGTCATGCCTTTCAATAAACCTTGTTTCACAAAGGCGCAAAAGTCGTTTTTTTCTGCTTTCTGGTGCGTATTTTTGGATGGCGATTTGGAAAGTCTTATTTGCATTTGAATGGTTTCGGAAGAAATTAGCTATTTCGCTTACTACACCAAGACAATTGCGAATCGAGGGTGTTGCCATGGCATTAGACAGAGCCAGGTTCAAGCGATGACTTGCACAGTGAACATATCTGGCATTTGGATACTGTTGCCTTATCCTACTCTGTACTCCACTTAAGTGGCCTGACATATTTGCCGATCCGTCATATCCTTGGCCAACACAAGTGTTCATATCTAGATGTAGTTCCTCACATCGCTGCAATATGGTTTTAGTCAGGTTTTCAGAAGTTTGGTCATCAACAGGAATAAAACCTACAAAATCTTCCCGAAGCATACTTTTCGTGGGCTCTGTACAGCAGTCAACATATCGGACACATATTGAAAGTTGCTCAGTGCCAGAAACATCCATTGTTTCATCAGCCAGAATGCTAAAACAACTCGATCTTATAACCCGGTTAGATATTTTTCTGGTGACAATATCAGAGCATATATCCAAGATTTCGTTTTGGATATCTGGGCTTATATAGGTTGCATTTTTTGAACTGGTTACGATATGGTTACATAAGTAGTAAGGAACTAATAAGAGAATATACAAACTTTTGTTCAAATATTTTTTTTTTAAAATCATTTCGGGTGGGGCTTGAGCCCCTCTAGCCCCCCCTCTGCCTACGTGCCTGGTTTGTTATACAAAACTTTGATTTTACCAGTCCTTCTTTACGGGGCCGATTGTTGGACGATAAGTAATAAGGGGAATTGAAGGAATTGATACTTGGAACTTTCGAAAGAAAAATTCTTCGATAGATTTTCGGTACCGTATGCGACGATAGTGAATAATGGAGAAGAAGCTGTACCAAGATGTGGATGTAATCCAGAAACGACGACTACATTGGCTCGGCCAGATCGAGCGAATGGACGACAACGCTCCAGCCAAGAAAGTCTTCTCATCGCAGCCCCCAGCTTCGAGACAACAAGGAAGACCGAGCCTACGGTACAAGGACCAAGTGACTGCGGATGCCACAGCGCCTGGTTTCGGCGACTGGAGAGTGCATGCGAGGGACCGTCCCGATGGAAGGCTGCAGTATCTCAGGCTGAAATTCTTCATGGATTGTGAGCCGGTTAAGTATAAGTAAAGTAGCATGTCCTTGGCAATATCGAATCGAATGTAGTGCTTGATTCTGTTCGGAATCTGATCTAATCGATGAACACTTTTTTAGGTTCACTTTGCAAACAAATATTTTATTTTTTGTATTGGTGCCAATTTCTTCAATAAAATCTCCAACCGAAATTGTCAAACTAGCATTCCCTCAACCAGAAGACATTAGGGCGAAACTGATAAAACCACTTTTTCATCTCTTCTAATGTAATGTCCTTTTTAATTCAGATCTCTTAATTCCGAACGCAAATGGCTGCTATAATTTTGGTATTCATATTCATACAATTCTTCTTCCTAAAGGTAATATAGTGTGAAGGCCAGCTATTTCCTGTAAAAAGTGTTTCCATATCTAAAAGTAGAAACAGATGAGACTTTTCACTATTAGTTTACGTTTCCAAGAACCATACAGGACTAGGTAGTAATAAATAGAAGTTTGGAACCGAGAACCGAGCCTTTTTTTGGTGGTTTGAAAAGTGTCAGGAAATGAAATGAAGTTTTGTTAGAACATAATTATTATAAGAATTTAAGTTTTTATCATTGGCTATAAAATAGGTACATTAAATTCATATAAGTATGTATGACTTAATTCCTTTTAACTCAGACACAAGGTATTTTTGCCACATGGGCACATTCTTCTCTGGCACCCATCATCAACATAATCCAAATCAGCCAAGCAACAAGCAAAGCCAAACAAAAATCGACAAGAACAAATTCTTTCGCAAACAATTTGCACGGGCTGGTGGTGTGCCTTGCCTGATGGCAACTTGTGATGCTGATGTTGATATCACGCTAGTTGAGAGCTAACCTATGTTTTTAGCAAAGGTGCGTCGGTCGCCTCGTTCTCGTCAGTTTAATTTTTTTTTTTTTGAACTTTTGTTTCATGTCGTTTTTTATTTTATTTTTATTCTTGAAGAGCACACATCTTTTTACTTAATATGAGATTCGATAATCGAGAACTGAAGCTGTTTTAGGGACCAGGGTTGAGATTGAGGCTGGCTAGGACTGGCTGGGCGAGACGCGACAACGATGTATGTATATTAAGTTCTTGATCGAAGAGCATTTCGCATTTCAGTTGCATTGCAACAACAGCATTTTGCGCGAAACCGCGAACCAGTTTTTCTGTAATTTGAACGAAATGTGTATCTTTGTATCTTTTGTTGTTAAAATCATGGGTGTCTATGGGCACATATATGTGGATGCAGGTACCTACATGCATATGTATACGAATGCATGCAAGCGAAAGAAATCTTTTTGCATTGACTTCTTTTGCTTCATCACTTTAAGATAAATGACCTGTCTTGTGTTTTGTAAGAAAATTAAAGTGTGTGTATTTGTTGCAGTGTCTGGAAAAAAAAGAACAGAGCAAGCGGACGCGGTTAGGGGTCGGAGGTGGAAAAATTTCGCAAGTCGCAAAAACCAACCGAGGAGAACACGACAGTTGTAGAGAAGTGGAGATTTACTAGAGGTTGATCAGAGGGAAAATAATGGTCGTTTTCGAACTAAATAAATTCAAAATCTGGTTGGATTTGACCTTCAGGGCCAGAGGAGCCTTCGCTCTGACAAAACGGCTGCTATTTTACAGCAGTCGTCGGCTTGATGCAGCGAAGGTAATTTGCTACATGGCCCTATGATCGTTTTGATGTCCAGTGTGGTTCAATGTTGCACCAACTCAAATGGAGAAAATTGGGGTGTTCGAGAGGCACTGTCCGGGGCTGTCACGGTTTATATCGGACGCCGAAATCTTCGTCCAACTTCGACGAATTCCTTGTTAGTAAATGCTTGGGCTGCTATAGTCCACTCTAAAATCTAATAATCAAATAAATAAAGGCAATATAACGTAGGGTTAACCCTTGTTCTGTGAACTAAGTGAAAAATGTTTTAATAAAATAAGACTTCTCCTTACAAGAGATCGCCAGATCCTTTTCCGATCTAGTGTCAAGTAACCTCGTGAGAAGTCCGCCACAGCCAGCATCGAGTATTGAGAACCAGTGGCAGGATTGCCAATAAGCCATTAAAGATGCTACCTCTGATGTGCTGGGTTTCACGCGGCCACCACATCGAAAATCCCTGGTTTAATGAAGAATGCAGAAAGGTACATGCAGCCAAGCAAGAAGCATATTGAGCAGCGCTGCACAGGGGGACAAGATCTGCTTTTCACAAGCTTTTCAGGAAGAAAAAGAGAGAACATGAAAAGCGATCGATCAAGGATGCTGAGACTGAGAGACTAAAAAACAGGAATGTGGTTCGGAAGTTTTACCAAAATGGTAAAACAAATGACTCAAGGTTACCGAGCACGAACTGAAGCCTGTAAAGACCAACAGGGAAATATCGTAGTAAAGTCACAGTCAATGCTGAAAATAACGAAGGACCACTTCTGCAGACTGTACAACTGTCATGACGAATAAAATTCCGCTGTCAGGCAGAATTAACCATTCAATGAAGACGGTGCAAGCCAAGATTTCCGTCTAACCGACCTTGAAGAAGTGAAGATAGCAATATCTAAACTTAAACACGACAATAAGCCGCGGAAGCTGACGGCATCACTGCCGAACTCTACAAAGCAGCTGGCGATAATTTGGTAAGGAGCATGCCCCAGCTCATCAGCAGAATATGGTCGGAAAAGAGCATGCCCAATGAATGGAACTTCAGCATTGTTTACCTGATTTCTTCAGGATCAGACCCTATAACTGCACCAACTACAGCCTCCTTAACATCGCTTATAAGATCTTTTCTGCAGTAATATGTGAACGCCTGAAGCCATTTGTTAACAAACAGATAGGTCCATATCAGTGTAGCTTTAGACCAGGAAATTGCACCATCGATCAAACATCATTCGAATATTACGGCTGATCCTGGAAAAAACTCAAAAATCCAAATTGTCACCTACCATCTTTTTATCGATTTTAAGGCCGCATCTATAGAGAAGGAGTGTATAAAGCCATGTCCCGTTTTGGCATTCCTACAAAACTCATTCGTCTGAGCAGGATGACAATGAAGAACTCACGCTGCTCCATTAAAGTCAGTAAGGACTTCACCGACGCCTTCGATGTCATGCGACTTCTTTAATATCATACTGCAACGAATAGTGCAGAACTCCCACGTCAACACTATAAGAGGCACAATCTTCCAGAAGTCTGTGCAACTACTCGCGTGCGCTGATGACATTGATACCATTAGGAGAACGCAGAGTGATGTCACCAGTGCTTTTGCGAGTATACAGACTAAAATAGAGTGACAGCTCTTGAAAAGCCAAGGCCTAAGTGGCTTACTCTCATCAACAATTCTCTGGGTGCGTGGGAAGAACTGAGGGGACCTAGAATTTACCACCGATTGATACTATTGGAAGTTTTGTCAGTTCTTGGTAAGAGGCAGTGCCCGTGAAAGATGAAGTAAAAACTATGGGCACGAGCAGGACTCGAACCCACGACGTTCTGCTTAGCAGCCAACGCACCTAACCACTAAGCCACGGACACTACGCGAGTATACAGACAGAGGATGAAAAAATGGGTTTAGCGATCAAAAAGGAAAACAAAGTATATGTTGTAATCAAGAAAGGACACCCAACACAAACAGCTTGCACAAAACGTCATGATAGACGCATATAATTTCGGCGCAGGGACATAAGTCCCAGGGACATAAGTCCCAAATTTTATTTTTGGGCCTTATGTCCCACCCAAGTGGGACATAACACCCAAATTGAGTTTGGGATTTAAGTCCCACCCAAGTGGGTCATAAGGCCCCAAAAAAAAAGTTGGGCCTTATGTCCCACATATAATGTGCATGTATGTATTGCTTAACGATAAAACTATAGTAGAATTTCAGTACCAGAAAAGAAACTTAAATACTTAGGAAAATCTGCACCTGGTTCAAACCAGTTTTTTAATAACTTCTAAAGCACCCTTTGTGTTCGATATTAATGGCACTGTTACTCTTCAAATTTTGAGAAAAAATTATGCATATATTCAAACCTTTTAATAATATGAAACATGAATCAAAGTTATAAGATCTTAGACAAGTATACAAATTTTGATAACACAAATATACATGTATGCATCAAACTTATTTTTTGAAAATATGAGAACAGAGACTTGCATATAAAATTTAAGTTTTAGAGACTTTATAAAATTAAAGCCCAAAAATCGCGCGATTTTTGGGCTTTAATTTTATAAAGTCTCTAAAACTTAAATTTTATATGCAAGTCTCTGTTCTCATATTTTCAAAAAATAAGTTTGATGCATACATGTATATTTGTGTTATCAAAATTTGTATACTTGTCTAAAATCTTATAGCTTTCTTTTCTCCACCATTTGTTTAGAAAATCCAAGAAATATAGTGCTATTACCTTGCAACCATTTTTAAATATGTAATGAATGTTTTTGAACGTTCAAGGAAGAGGCAATAGCTCGAAAAAATGAATTAATATGTCCGTTCTGCAGACAGATACTTCAAAATACTTCAATCATTTATAATAAGAAAACCTTCTTGAATTATCTTATTTCCAGTTGAGTTTTGTTTTTAATTTTTAAATACATAAAACAGGAATAAAATTATTTATTTTCTTATTTACTGTTTTTTTATTTAAACTATTTTTTTTTTAAATTTGGGTCTTATGTCCCACTTTCAAGAAAAAAAAATTGGGACTTATGACCCACTTGGGTGGGACTTAAATCCCAAACTCAATTTGGGTGTTATGTCCCACTTAGGTGGGACATAAGACCCAAAAAATAAATTTGGGACTTATGTCCCTGGGACTTATGTCCCTGCGCCTATAATTTCGAGGTAGTTAGGGACTTGGTATATTTTGGCTTCGCAATCAACACGGGCAATGATATCAGCACCGGGATCAGAAGGATAATAACTCTTGCTAATCGCTGTTTTTTCGGGCTAGTAGTAAAGCCCAATCCTAAACAACTAAGGTGACGCTCTTTAAGACTCTCATCATCCCCGTCCTGCTATATGGGGCTGGAGCATGGACCCTGTCAAAAACGGATGAGAGCACCCTATAGGGCGGCCGGTTTGAGAGAAAAGTTTTTCGGCAGATCTATGGTCCTATATGTAAAATGTTGAATGGAGGAGAAGATTTAACCACGAACTGTATGGGCTGTACAGCGACACTGACCTAGCTAAAAGAGTGAAGGTCCAAAAACTCAGATGGCTTGGTCACGTAGAGAGGATGGACACCAATACTCCGGCCCGTAAAGTCTTCGAATCCACCCTAGATGAAGATGACCTCAACCAATTCGGAATGCGTAACTGGGGACAGCTAGCTATTCACCGAGCTGGCTGGAAGGGTTTGTTGGTTGAGGCCCAAGTCCACCCCGAATTGTAGTGACATTTACTTACTTATTTCACCGTGGTTCTGGTATACTTTGCAATCGAATTGGTATTGTTTCACCGCCCGTGATAACAAACTCTCTAAATTTTTTCTCCACTTGACATTGCGAGCACATTCTTGGATTGACAGATTAACGTACACATGCTAATACTGGACTATAGTGAACAGTCTTCGCTTTAGACGATTTGCTTGTTTCAAACTTAGGTAATACATGTCCAAACACCGCGTACAGGTCCAGCTAGTCTTTTTCTGTATCAAGAGGTACTTTAAAGGTTAAACAAGCAAATAAAAAAGTCCTGTTAAATAAGTTGCTCAAAAATTGAATTGAATGACAGATTTTCAGACTTTTGGGAAAATTCGAGTTATGGAGTGGCAAGTTTTTCGCCATTTTTAATTATTCATACCTTAGCCTTTACTCAGGGTAATTCTTTTCGAAGAATTACTCTTGCCAATATATATTTGCAGTCCTTCCTTTAGAATATGAGTATAATATAGGTTAAATCAAACTCAATTCACCAATTTCTGAGAATACGGCGGACGAATAAAAATACAGACGCATTAAACTCTTATTCAAAATTTCAGGCTGACTAAGTACACGTTAACTTAATGCTTTGTTGTGTAAATGATAACTACAGTAAAAGTGACATTTGACTGAAAATTATTGTAAAAACAATAGGGTCGTGGCACCAGTTACCGAACAGTTAACGGACTATGACGAAATAACATGTTGCAAAAAATACTTTAACTGAGTTAAGTATTATAAATTTAGTTTTTTCTGAATTATTATCTCAAATATTTTCAGGTTTGATACTCTTTTTTCCATAAAAATTATCAGTAAATATTAAAAGAAGATTTTATTGAAAATAAGCATTTTTTCCTATTCTCGAACATCTTATTTTGATTGTTTCCTAAACCCGAACACGGAGTTTCCTATTTTCGAACACTGGAATCAAAAAGTCGTTAGTGGTTAGAAAACCATTTTAAAGCCAAAATTTTCTCTATTTTTGCATATTTTTCATTAAATAAAAATGTAAATAATTGTATGATCCATTGGCAAAAATAAAATAAATAAAAATCTCATTTGAAATATCTTTATTAGGTACTTAGTTTTATCTTAAAAATAAATATATGTACTTAAGTTCTATTTTTTAAATAGTAAGTGCGATTTATATTTGAAAATCTTCAATATAGGAAGTAAATGTCACATCAAGTTTCGAGAATTTTTTTTTAAATAATAGTAAGGGGCTTGAGAGCTTTTTTAAACAAACAACATTTTTCAAAAAATTAATTTTGTGAATTTAATAGTTTTTTAACGTTTATTTTTTTATACATCCTTAGCAGAAATTGATTTGAAATTTTTATGGATTTGACCAAGTTTGTTAAAACTGACTTATAAATTATAAGCCATTCTCTTCGCAGAGCTTCTTAAGCTCTCCTACAGATCCCTAGCTTCTTCCTTCTCCATAAATTCCTCTGTCTTTGATTACCCAAAGATTCTGTATCTATGAGATTAACATCGGGCAGTTGCATCAATGTCATCGAATTAAGCTCCAACCAATGAGTTGTTTCCCGATTTGTATGAATTTTGGTATTTTCCCGCCTCCATCGAATCGAAGGCACATATTGAAAAAACCTCTAATTCAAACTTACTGATTCCAATCCCGATCTTGAACATGAAAGAAAAGGGTGTTCGAAAATTGGATTTTGTCTTTTTTCACTGTTTCCTATTTCCGAACAAACTTGTTCGGAAATAGGCAACTCGGTAATATTTAGTTTCCTTTCTTCGAACAGTCAAAAACAATAGCATAATTTTACTTTTTTTCATTAAACAATTTAAAATATCAATAATCTGGCATACTTTATTATTTTAAAAAACTGGGAAAAGAATTTACTCCAATATTTTTCCTTCAAAACAACTTTTCAGGAAGTCCTGATCTAGTTTTTTTTTTTGAAAAACCTATCAAATCCGTACCGAGGGAAACCTACCACTGAACTGAATTTTTTGCTCTCTTTAGATATATTAGTTTTAATGAAATCTCTTACCTATTTGTAAAGAAAGAATGCCCACACGTTTTTGTGAAGTTTTCATTACGAAAAACGTTAAAATAACGAAACTACAACCATATTTCTCAAAAGTGTTCGGTATCTGGGGACGTTCGGTAACAGGTGCCACCACCCTATTATGTAAAAAATACAAAAACGCGACTACCTAAACCCGAATGTTCACTTTACCAAAGAGACTTACAGCTTACACCCCTCTTAGGAACAATTTGCACATAATTCGGTGTGTTTATATTCATATTTATGCATATGACAGCAAACAACTTCCTTTGTTATTTCTGATTGAAACTAAAACCAATTTATAATATGCATACCTCTAAATGCAAAAGAAAAACAAAAAATAAAAACATTATTCAAGGGTTAATTTTTTTCACACATTTTACTTTTTTCATCCGATACATTTTCATACTTGTACGAATACATGAATTAAAATGCTTTAAAACGTTGGTTGTTGAGGTGATTTTATGCAAAGCAAGGGGTTGAATTCAGGCTGAAATTAAAAATAGCAAAAAAAAAAAAAAAAACACCCCAAACCCTCAAATGCAACTTAAACTCAAATTCAATTCTCAATCAAACAGAGTTTATGTCATGGCATATTTTTTGTTTTCATTATGATTTCCAGATATAAATAATGTGAAAAATCAATAGACAAAGTGAAACGCTTTTCAAAATATATATCTTCCTCGACCACTGTATACACAAGTAAATGAGAAGGAACACCGAAACAACACCATAAAAAAAAAAAATACAGAAACCAACAAAGTTCAGTTCAGCAAAAGTACAGGAGTAGAGCCATATTTGGTTCTCTGGTCCCCCCATCCCCATACCGTTCTACCAAACCCATTACCCATCGTGTTTCTCATTTCATTTTCGTCCTCGAAATGATGGGAAATGGGATATATGGGGAGCATAAAAGCGAATGAAACACAACAAAAGGACAAATCACAATGTGGACCAACCCAAATTTAAATACGATTCCAATATAGTATAGAGTGCGCGCAGGAGGCAGTACTCGTAGTTAGAGTTGTATTAGGTACTTCGTAAGAGAAACACACTCCCGCGAGACACTATGCTGCATGCCGGGCGGAATTAGCGCAACTATAAGTCCTTACAATAACAAATATAACAATTGGATGCTACAGCTATACCAGTAAGTGGAGCGCCCCTATCGCCATCCATAACCTGGCTTATAGCTGTTGCCGCTGCTGGTGCTGCTGCACACCGATGTGCACACTCTGACTGAACTCACTCATTTGCAGGGTTTTTGGAATTTATGGAGACTAGAGTGCGACACATCGAGACATCTGATGTAGCGGCTGCGGTAGTGGTACTGGCACTGATATTTCTAGGTATACCTTTGCCTTTTCTGATACCCAGAACTTTGCTGTAAACGCTGAACTCAATATATTGATGATGGTCTTTGCTTTGGGCATTTGCGGTAAACAGCGGCAAAGGGGTTGGAAATCAAAAGGGGAGTTGGAGCATTCATCGGCAAAACAGATCGGAGTTTGGGATCTAGTTTAGGGTTGAATTGGATAGGATTTTTGGAATTAAGGAGAATGGAGTTGCCTCCATATTATTTTGGGGAACACTGGATTTATATGTGTATTTTCAATAAACTATTCTGTCTGTCTAGTGAAATTGATAATAATCGAACACAATATAGCGAAAGCAATGTGAAATAGGGTTGGAATTTGAATTTCGGTTTTGATGATGTAGCACAGGTGCACCGATTGCACAAGTCATTATTTGCAGGGACAAACAGAAAAAAAATCAGCTTACATCGATTTTAACTTGATACATAAGCTGCGAGTGTCTATATACTTTTCCAATTCGATTTGTCTACCAACAATCAACATATCTACCTTCATAGCAAATTCCCGAAAAATTGTTCATTATATGAAATAAAATTGCTGGTTAACGATGGCATGAGGGTAACGTTTGTATTTATGTACAATAAATTTGGTTTGACCGCTAGCTTAAAAAAAGATTCACATAATGGGATGATGACAAAAACTCGTCAAATTGAGTTATGTCCGTAGTCTGCTTTTTGATGACTGAAATGGAGTAAGGCACTGTCCATAGTGTCCAATCAACATCCAAATATACAAATATTTTAAACTGTTAGTTGTATGTACCCATAGCTGTCAACAGTCAGGTTATTCTTTGCTCCAACGAATATTACATAATTAGAAGACAAATTAAATTAAATTTTTCAGAAAATATAAATTTCTACACCCAATAAAAAAAAACAATGTTCTTGTCCTAGACTCTATTAAAAAAAAATAGTAAAATTCTCAAAAAGACAGACCAGGTTTGTGTTAATTTCACTCTTATTTTGATAATATAGATAAACAAGCATAGAGCCACCCATACAAGGAATCAATGGTAGTTGGAGATCTCATCTTAGATTTAGGATTAACTGTAATTTGTTTGCTTGTACATTTAATCCATTTATGAATTCACATACATCCAAGATTAGATGTATGTTTGCTTACATATTTGTTTTGAAATACTTCAATTATGGCATGTTATGCTATGAAATTATAATGAACTAGCTAACCCGCGGGACGTTGTACCCGCTCTTAAGAAATTGTTAGTGGTAGCTTAATGGTAGCTTTCCCGTCACTTAACAGAGTTGACAGAATTCTATAGAAAAAGCAACGCATAGTACACTTTCCACAAATGAATGTTTTCCCAGTTACTCTTGGAGCATCCAAAAGATCCATGTTAATTAACCCTTCACGTCAAATATAACGTTTTGGATTAAATACAGCACGAAGGACTGAGCTAGTACTGTCATGTGCAAAGAACAAACCCTAAGATTCACTGTGCAGATTTTTCTGAATTTTGCAGATTTTCCACCTGTCCCCAAACTTTCAAAAACCCGTGATGCCACACTGCAGATTTTTCTGCACTCATTGCTTAGAAAAAAATGACATTTTTATATTACTTTTTGATCATCTTTAAAGATTTTTCAAGAAATCAAACATACCCCATTGCATTCAGTTCAATTTTTATAAACAAATATTTGAACTGAGTGAACGCTGTCAGCAAAACACAATCTGGATGCGGTGTTCAAAATTTGTTCCATTTTTTTTTTTTCTTAGAAATCTACCCTACAAAGTTTTTTTCTTGGTGAAAGCAAATTTTTTCAAATAATTTTATGGAAACACTGTAAGGAACGCAGTTAAAAAGACGATGGCATAAGTTCCAACAATATCGCGTAGGAAAGGCAGGCCTAAAAACTTATGAAGAAAACAAATGCAACGACCATTGCATTCAGTTGGTCCTAGACATGGAACAATTCAAAACCAGGAGGCTTGCCGGCGAATCCTAGATCAGGACTGTCATCGAAAATAGAAAAGAATAAAAAAAGGAAATTTATCCTTCAGACACTTACGATGTACATACATGTTACAATTATTTAAAAAAATCGCAACAACATTCTCACAAAACAAAAATCAGCTTCGGACCAAAGCCTACACAAGGTGTTCAAAAACAGGCCCCCAAATTAACTTGTTTTCACTTTGAATACCTGCAAGTCGAATGGAATTCATCCTCTTGTGGCAACTCATAAAGCCATGCATAACAATACTATTAACCCTTTGACGTAAATGGGACACCGGTGTCCCGTTCAGTTATATTTCCGATTATTGCTAAACGCAAAATTATTTCGACTCAAACTCAACACATGCTTATTATTTTCCATTTTATTTAACGTTTTTCCTAAGGTTGGTTGATAGGCACGAGAAAAAAAAAACGAAAAAACTGTATAATTACATTTGGATTTTTGACCGCGCTTCTTGTTTATCTGCTAAAGCGATTTATTTTACTTTTTTGTTTCAATAAGTGACTATTTAGTGAAGAATTTATAAGAATGGTAAGTAATTATAACGATTTTGTTGTTATTTGTTGCCATGAGTGACTTTTATAACTAAAATATGAAATTAAAAGTAAAGGGACACGGTTGTCCCAATATGCGAAAAATGCGTTAAAATTGAAACTCATAATTTTTAGGCACGCAAAGGAAACAGGATTTTCCATTTGACTGATTCCGAAGTTGAGGAATTTCTAATGGCTGAGACCAGTGACACTGAAGATGCACTCACTCTGGATGAAGAAGACCAGTCATTTTTACTAGCGGACATGCAAGTTGGAGTGTCCGAAGCTATAATTGAGCTACCTGCTCCACCAGAGCCTACTCAAAATCCAGGTCCATCTGCAGACCTTTCATCAACTAGCATGGCCAATTCATCACCTCGTGATCCAGTTCCGTTCAAGTGGAAAAGGAATGTTTATCGCGCGTATAATTTTGCTGACACCGAATATGAATTTGGTAAGATAAACATTTCTCAAGAGTTACAATCCCTGAAACCTATCGATGTATATGAGAAAGTAACAAACCTGAAATTATTAATTGAGGAATTAATAATACCAGAGTCCTTACGTTATGCTCACCAAAATGGATCGGTGTTCACTACCAATCTCCAAAAAAATAACAGCTTTCATTGGAATGAACTATGTCATGGGTTACCATGTATTGCCCACATTGAGAAGCTACTGGTCCACTGAACCTGACATGGGTGTTCCCTAAAGTAATGCCACTATCACGATGACTTGCCATCCACTTCTATGACCAAGAAAAGGATTCAAAACATAGGAATCAAACAGTCTTTACCGTCACACGTAATGATAAAAAGTTCTTCGCGTAAGAGATGTGTACAGTGTGCAAAGAGTGGAGTAGAGAATCGAACGAGCAACATAATATGTGATATTTGCAATGTAAACTTATGCTTCACAGCAACAAGAAATTGTTTTGCAGACTTTCATTGATAAAATCAATAAATAAAATCGTTATATTCAACTCAATTCGTTTGTTTTTTATAAGAAAAATATTTGATTTTGCTATAGTAGCAAATACCTCAAAATATGATATGTAACGCATATTGGGACACATTTGTTCCAACTTATTTCCTAAAACCTGTGCGTTAGAAAAAAAAATTACTAT
The DNA here is from genome assembly GCA_943590905.1 of Sphaerophoria taeniata. Lineage (NCBI taxonomy): Eukaryota > Metazoa > Arthropoda > Insecta > Diptera > Syrphidae > Sphaerophoria > Sphaerophoria taeniata. The sequence goes on along the minus strand of OX016540.1, from coordinate 44,205,068 downwards.
ATACATACTTAAATAACCTTGTAATACACTAACTAATGTAATTATAACCATGAAATCTTTTGTGTACTTATTTTGTGCGTCAAAGGGTTAAGGACCAGCTTTAGTACTTATGTACATACTTTGTCTACTTCGACAAAAAAATAAATAATATGACAGACGGGCTAACAATTTGTACCCAGCTGAAGGGCAGCATATGCAACAGAAACTCTTTCGGAATTTTGATTTAATTCCACCAACCGCCCGTATCTCAGAATGACGGGTGATGACTGTGATTTCAACTTTTTAATATAGGTACAGTTCTTGACGACAGATATGAGGCGGCGGGAGACACAAAGCCATTAAAAAAAAATAACCAACAATCATAACCGCTTCGTCCGAGTGCAGTTGTCCAAAAATGCTGACTTCATATTTTGTCTAGTTAAAAGTACATACATATGTATTTTATTCCGGTTAAATTTTTATATATTAAAGAGCGAAGATTTCTTGCCTTCACTTCTTCTTCGATGTCACCTTCGTCAATGTATAGAAAATATTAATTTTTCAATTATAATTGTTATTTTCGATAAATGACATTTTATTTCGATAAAAAACAATATTTGACGAAAATATTTGAAACAATTTTCATAAAAAATTGAGTATTCATATATTGATATATTTTGCTGAAGTGGAAAAAGCATTATTTTTTAACATTTGCACCATTTGTGATCTGAAAAATATAAATTTTTTTGTTATAAACCTTCTACACTTATTCTCCTTTGGTTTAGAAAAAAATTTAGAAAATCAGTCAACCGGTTGTCAACTGAAATGATAACAGGAACTTAACGAATTAGTCTTTTATATATATAGATGATGAATATGTTTTGAACTTTTTCATGTATAATTTTTTTCCGCAATTCAAGTTTAAAATTATTTTGCAAGGAAATTGAATCTTAGTTCATGTTTTAATAATTATGACAGATAAAAAAAACATGCAACAATTAGTCTCCACTACATTACCTACAGCTACAGTTGAAAAAATGTTACGTATACGCCATAGTGTCCCATTTTATGATTGAACTGACCATTAATCACACTAATAATATAAATGTGAAAGTTTTGAAGGGTTGGATGTGTTTTCAATAAATCTATAACGGCTGAACGGATCTGGGTGAAATTTAGCACACCGATAGTCTGGAATAGCACATAGGCTACATTTTTATCGCGGTAAAATGTAAGGTTCCCGTTGGATAGATAAAATTTTGCATAGAGAAAAGGATTGCCATGATTTTTCCCATAGGAAGTTGTAGTTTTAAAACCGCGGGGATATGTAAGACACGTAAATAATATCTACTGCTACAAATATCACGGCAACTAGGGCTCGGATTTGAGTTTGGCTTTCTCAGGATGATGAAAACTATTAAATGTGTAGAATATATTTAAATTGATTTTCTCATGATTTTCAAAAAATATCATGAACTTTGCTAAAATTTTGGACCGAAAAAAAATTCTTCCAAAACCTATCGAATGAAACGTCAAAAGAAAGGTCTGCTCAAAATGTATTCATCAAAATTTGTAACAAGTTTCTTCAAGGCCTGGTAGCCGAGGTATTGGCAAAAATGTTAATTATTCGCAAACATTTTCCCGCGATTTCAAATCGGTATTAATCACAATTTTCCTCGACAACAATTATACAATTGTACATCAAAATAGTTGTAAAGTCGCAAAATAATTTCTTCCCATTTTTGTCTTCAGAAACTTTCCAGCGATTTCAAATCATCAGATCTCTGAATTTTTCCAGCTAGTCTATATCGAATAACGCACGAGAACAAAAATCTGTTTGCCTGCTATCAGTCACTGTAAACCAAAACTATCTGCGAGGTCTGGTTACCGAGTTATGATCAAAAAGTATTTTTCTTGGTTTTTGACCTTTGGTTATTGTAATCCCATACAAGAAATTATCTTCTGATGCAAATATCTCCGCAAACAGAGCTCGGAATTGAGTTTGGCTTTCATTGGTAATATGCTGAATTTAGCGAAATCAATTTCTTCATGATTTTCGAAAAATATCATGGGTTAACTCCTTGCCAAAATTTTGTACGAAAAAAAAACATCCCAAATCCATAAAATGATACATCTGTTTGAACTCCTATTTATGAAATTTCAAATTTCAAGTTTCTTTAAAGGTGCGTTTCCACAACATTGATAGTCGCTCTCATGCCAATCTCTGTGAGCAAACTTTCATATGGACACAGCCTTGAGAGTAACTATACTCTCGACATTCGAATTTTTGAGAGTTACTCGTGAGTGGACACACTTTTTTACCGCTTTCGGTGATAAGCTCGCAGAAATCCAACATAATTCGTATTCTGCGAGTAACTCTCAGCAGTATCAACATGGCTAGGCTAGGCAGTGGACGTTACAAGAAACAAATTGAACTTTGTAATGAAAAACTGACCGTAACTGGGTATGCCCTCGATGTTACCCACGATAACTGGTATAAAAAGTAGTCATTTTATAAATTTATGTAACTACCACTGTCTTTGCTAAAAATAATATCAATCTTTTGATCTATGCAAAATTAAGACAAATATATCCCACAGTACATTTTAACGAGATAAAAAACCTATGTGCTATTCCACATAATATGTATGACAGATTCGTTCAGTCGTTCTGAAGTTGTACTAATATGACTTTATGGAAAAAGACTACAGAAAAACGGAAAACTAATTTAAGGACGGAAACCAGAAAATCAAGGGAGCGTATCGGAATCCCGCTTTTTAAAATCCCGAAAAAAAAGTTTTAAAATCCCGTCTTCTAAAATACCGCTTTTATTTAAACCCTAGTTTTAAAATCCCGTTTAGTGAAAATCCCGACCTGCTATAGTACCGCTTTTTAAAATCCCGGTAATCCCGTTTAATCCCGCCAACCGGTATTCAAAAGATTTAAAATAAGAAAAAAAAATGCATGAATTTAAAACTGCTTTTAATTACTTTTACAGATCAGACGCTGCTTATGGATTTCCCGTTATAATTAAGTTATGTATTATGTTGCAGTAACAAATGGTTGGGCATCACCATATGCATTACCTATGTACCTATAGATATCTTGTTATTTAGTATTGTGCAAGTTTAGTTATATCATATCTTTGATTCTTTGAATGTGTTAAAATTGGTTACCGTACTGGTTGAACAATTTATTTATAATAAATGAAATGATTGAGAAAAAGTAAACATAAAAATAAGGAATTAAATGATTCAAACAAATTTAAGTTAACAAGTGAAATTATTATGAACAGTAAATTAAGTTGATATTTCAATACTCCTCCTCAACTTAATAACTTTTAAGAATGAACTAAAATGTGCCGACGTTGGGCTTCTATTTATTAAATATACTGCAGTTTGTATTGCTTCGGAGTTCGGACCATATTGTTCTGTCTAATTTGCAATTAAGCATCACACATCGTGCTTTATTGAGAATGGTTCTATTCATTCTCTCGGCCACTCCGTTCTGTTGTGGTGTATATCTGATAGAGAATTCAATTTGTATGCCCTTTTCTTCAAAATGTTCTCTTATTTCTTTTGAGATATATTCTCTACCACTATCACATCTGAAACGACTTAACTTTAAATTGAAATGTGCAGTTGCCATGGCTTCATAAATTTTAAAAAATTTTAAAACTTCTGATTTTGAGTATAAAGGATAGCTAACAGTTAAATGAGTAAAGTCATCAATGAATGTAACTATATATCTCTTGAAGTCATAAGAAGTGGGATAGATAGATAGGTCCAACAATGTCGCTATGCACAAGTTGTAATGGTCGTGATGTTTTTTCTCTTCTTTGATTGTGTGGCAAGCTTACTTGTTTGCCTTGAATACATATTTCGCATGATGGTTCTTTTGGAAAACCAGAAATTATTATGATGTCATCAGAATATTTTTCAAGTTTCTTAACATCTTCAATATTAAGATGACCAAGTCTCTTATGCCATTTTTCATATAAATTTTCCTTTATGCTAAGAAACACTGACGGTTGTTTTCTGAAACGTATGTGATACAAGCCCGTTTGGACTTCTTTTTGCTACAGCTATCGTTCGATTGTTCTTGCAGATTTGTCCGCATCCATTTTCAAGCTTGATACAAAAACCATTCATTTCTAATTTCCGTACTGAGAGCAAATTATGTTCTAAATTTGAAACTGAGAGAACATTTTTAATTTTGATTATGTTTTCCTTGTCATTGACATAACATAAAAGTTCGATATCTCCAACCTTTTCTGCAACAAGAAAACTTCCAGATTTTGCAACTTTAATTTTCATTGGTTCTTCTAATTGTTTACAGTTTGACAATGGTATATTACTACTCATCAAATGCTCCGAGGCACCAGAGTCTAGAAAAAAATCAATATCGTTGTCAGAAGTTTCTCCCATAAAAGCTGTAAAACAAAATCTATTCGAATTTTGTTGCTCATCTTCTTCAACTGCTGTATTTGCACAATGTTGATTTTTGAACTTCAGATCAAATGCTCTTTTTCTGCATACTGCAAATTTATGACCAATTTTTCCGCAGTAATTACATTTAAATGGGAAACGATTAGAGGTTTCATTTGTTGTTTTTAATGAGTTAGAAACAAAATCAGTTGATGGTGCAGAATCTTCTTCAGAAAATTTTCTTTGATCTATGTGCTTTTTTTTCTTCATCTTGTAACGGATTTCTTACGAACGAAATTGTAAGATTTTCAGCTGAAAGCGTTTCAATTGCAGTAACAACTTGATTATATTCTGTAGGCATTGTTAAAAGTAAATGGCACACATTGTCTAACTCTTAAAGCTTTGCTCCAGTCGATCTTAGATTTCGCATAAGTTTGTCAAAATTTAAAAAATGGGTAGAGATATTATTTTTCTTAGGATCAAATTTCATGGTTAAGAGTGCTTTTCGTATCAGTAATTGACTTGCAATTCCTTTGCGTTGGAAAGTGTTGCAAAGAGAGGTCCATATATCAAAAGCAGACTCTTTTTCCTTTGCATATTCTAAATGACTATCAGCAATTTTTTGAATTATTTGCGATTTACATTTTCTATCGTTTTTCCTATGTTGAAGGAGTTCTTTCTCCTTTTGAGCGTTTATTTCAACTGTATCATTTCTCTCAAACCTGACTTTCATATGATATGGTTCTTTGATATAATTCAAAAGATTAAGTTCATCCAGCAAAATTTCAAGACGGAACTTCCAACTATCAAAATCTTCTCCATTGAAAAGAGGAATCTTGTATTTTTCGATTTCGTCATTCATTTTCAAATCTTGATTTCAAATATCTGTACAAAAAAAAAAAAAATCAATGAGTCTGCAATTCGGTACTATTTATCAAAAAGTTTTAATGTTTGATTTCTGGGCCCATAACCTGTTAAAATTGGTTACCGAACTGGTTGAAAAATTTATTTATAATAAATGAAATGATTGAGAAAAAGTAAACATAAAAATAAGGAATTAAATGATTCAAACAAATTTAAGTTAACAAGTGAAATAATTATGAACAGCAAATTAAGTTGATATTTCAATAGAATGAATACACTATTTTCTTTAATGTTTTCTTTGTTATAATAATTATAAATTATGCTATTAAAAAATACTCATGTTTTTTAACTTCATTTTTTTGCCGTTTTCACAATCAAAAGCAGTTGCTTTGTTTTGAAAAATAGCGCGATTTTTCAAAACAAAGTAACTGCTTTTGATTGCAAAAACGGGATAATAAAAAACGGGATTTTGAAAAGCGGGATAGTAAGAAACGGGATTATATAATACGGGATTACAAGAAATCGGATCGGGATTTTGAAAATCAGGATTATAAAAATCGGGATATCGTACCCAACCCAAAATCAATAATATAACGAAATCTTACGAATATTTTTCATGAAAGGAAATTGAAATAAAATTTGAGTATTATTCTTGGTCAATTTATTTTATTAATAGATTACTGAACATTTTCGATTGATGCTCGAAGTTAAGTAAGTATAGACCCCGCACTTAATGAGCGAGGGCGCGATCCATCCAGGGTTTGACCCAGAATTTTCTTATACTTCTTTTACTTTTTGCGAAAACGATGCAATGACCAAAAAAAAAAAAACAAGCAACAATTAGTCTCCATTACCTACAGTTGAAAAAAATGTTACGTATACGCCACAGTGTCCCATTTTATGATCGAACTGACCTTACTAACCACACTAATATTATAAATGTTAAAGTTTGGATGGATGGATGTGTTTTCAATAAATCCAGAATGGCTGAACGGATCTAGATGAAACTTAGCACAAAGTTGCAACCTTTCACTTGAATGAATTTATGTTTTTCCTACCACTTTCAATATCCGAATAGCAGAAAATAATATCAAGTGGACAGGGCTATGAAAGAACTCTCAAAAATTCTTCTCTCAGACCCGAACATGTCAACTATCGATATAGGTGACCTTGTTTATTGAAATTAATTCGGAGTTTGCAGTTTTAAAAGGTAAAGGTAGACAAAATTCTTCAAACAATCTTCAGTAAATCATGTTGGACAAACGAGCAAAAAATATTCACTAATTTTGTTTTTTATTAGCTATACTTCTATTACCTACGACGAATGATGCCTAACGAATCCACAAATCAATTAAATTTCAATAAATTAGTGTCGCTGTAAATTCATCTTCATTTAACGAGCAGAGTTTCCTTGTATTCGAATAGGATATTCCACAATCACCTACAGTTTATGTCCTTCAGCAGTTCTTGTTCCCTTTTCGAATTTCGAAGTTTTCAAATGAAATAAGAACATAAATTATAAAACATATGAATGTCTAGCTTTACGGCAACCACATCCGTCAACCTTTGGTATAAAGCGAATAGAAGAATTGTGTATGTGTTTCTGTACTCCATTTGAACGCGATTCCGCTGCCGCCGTGCGTCGTCGACGAACCGGCGGCGGCGGCGGCGGTGTTTACTTGCATAATGATTGAGGCTTGGCATGTAAGAAGAACACAAAACGATGCGACGGACGCCACTCATGAAAAACATATCAGCCCCATGTCCACACACCATACAACCACCTACCGCCAACAAGACCCACAATCCGAACAAAGTGCGGAGAAGAGGTGTAGTTAACTCTACACATAGAGCGACAGTTTGATTTCATTATTTCTCTTTGAGGCCATGGGAATACATGAAGGTGTTGGCTATATTTGACCAGGCCATGGTTATTACAGTAATGGCTTGCCTATGGAGCTACAAGGCCTTCCGTGTTCATTTGGGGAAAGAAAACCCAGAGCCTTGTTACTGCAACGCCACCCATCATCAGTCATTTTCGCATTCAACAAACAATCCAAAAGTTGTTGACGACGACGACGCACGCCACTGAACCACTGTACTGCCTACTTTTTTTCCAGTTTAGGGTGAAGGTAAAATCGAAAGGAAGCTCTTCGATATCTCTGCTCAAAAACTTAAACCTACCACAGATCGGCAAACGGATACTCTTATTTCGTTGGGATTTTGTATAATAATTGTTTGATTCGACCGAATCGTGTGCGAATTTTCTTGAGTTTCATTTGTGTGCCTTGTTTTTTTTTCTTGCCGTCATATTCTTTCTTGTGTTCCGTTCTTCCTTAAGTCGTTGTTATTATTTTCATGTTATTATTTGCTGTATTTGCGCTCTTAGACGTGCCAAAGTGGAAGTTAAAGTCGTCATCATCCTCATCGTCGTCGTGGTCGTTGTTTCGTTGTGTCACATCCAGAGTCGCATAGTCTTCGGGTGTTCGTCTCAATTCCCATCTGTGGTGTTGGTCTTGGTCTATGGCCTGGTCCGTCTCCGTGTCGTCGTTGTCGTTGTCGGTCTCCCTCTGATGCATCGTTTTTTGCTTCAAATATAATAATATGTATGTCGTTGTAACCAGCATAAAATAGCGCCGATATACTATAATAAGAAGCCCGAAGTATAGTTGAAGTTGAAAACTTGATATCGCCAGAGACAGAGAGCCAACTCCTTCGATATCATTCAGTTTAGTCAGCCACAGCCATACACGTACAAGGGGTACGTACCTATACTTTGTGAGCAATAAATTGGACACTTTTGAGAAAATAAACTCTGAAATTTCAATTTATTATCATATTCGCTGTGAAAATAATTGCGAGACACTTTGATTTGGTGGTTGAATCGATTGAATCCGATAGATACTTTGGATTTGCTGAAATTTCGAGGATTTGAGTTTTGTGTTCCCCCTTTTTTTTTCTTTTGTCTGTGAACTTGCTTTTGGTGGTGGAATTGGATTTTTGAAAAATCGATACGCCAGTGCTTCGTTCTATTTTCGGTAATTTCCTTTTTTCTGTGTGTCATTGTTGTTGGTGTGCTCTTCGGAGACGGAGATACATTTTTGCCGTGGCAAAGGTATTCATAGTATTTAGATAGTTCCGGTTGTTGGTTGAGTGTTGGAAGTACATTTTTTATTCAACTTACTATACATAATCCCGATTATATTTCGAGTTTAAGATTTAATTAAATTTTTTTATTCGCTTTGTCTCGCGAATCCGTGTTCCTGTTCGATGTAGTGCAGCGAACAGTCAGCCAAGTCGAGTGTATTTCTGTTGCTGTTTCACTCTGTTCGTAATTAAGTACTAGAGTCTAGAAGAGTGCAGCGGAAGGTGGTGTGTGTATGAATAGTTTGACCGGAAAAAAACACGAAATACCTAAAAGTGAAAAAGTTGATTTTCCACTAAGTGGTTATTTATTTTTTTTTATTCACATAAATAAATAAAATTTAATTTATTGGATTACACCAATGCCAGCATGAAGTGAAGCAATTGAGAGTACCATACGAATGTGCCGGGGGTGTTATTTCTTTCGAGACAAACAAAATACATAAAATAAAAAAAAGACGATAAAATAATTAAAAGTGTAAAAATAAATAAAATAACTTTGGAGTAAAGTGGCGGTGCCTCAGGACGGTAAGTGAGAACTTAAAAAATACAATTTGTGTGGATAGTTTTTTGTATGTACATATTTTAGTTTGTGTGCATAATTTTAACAAAAATTAAATTATTACAACAATTTAAGGTTTAAAAAAGTTCTTTTTGGCTTTGTGGGAATGAGTATTTTGAATAAACAATGTACCAATATTTAAAAGGCTTAAGAGAATTGTTTTTATTTTTTGTGAACGGTGAGCATAATAGGTGTCACGCACATACGCCCCCCATTCCTCAATAATTTGGTGCGTTAGGTGTGTATTTTGTTTTTGGAATGATTTTAGTAGCAGACAATTTTTTAAGTTGTTTTTTAGTGTGTAAATGTGTATGTGAGTAATTTTTTCGGGAATAGGGCATATTTTTAGTATGTTTTGAGGTCATTGAAAAATAGGACATAGGTAAAGTGTTTGTTATTGGTAGAACGATACGCACAATACGTACATACAAACCTTCTCAACCTATAATCAAAAAGAGGGTTGGAATGGAATGAGTTCTTAGGCCAAACAGTTGTTGTATTAAGTGTTTGAGGATACCATTCGCCATGATAATTTTTAAAATTGATTTTCTAATAGTTTGAAGGTTACAAATACCTATTTGTTTGTTTGTTCTTCAAAATTAGTGGATTTTGTAGAAAGAACCGTACAGTATTCATGAATACGTCGCACGTTTCTGTTTTCGAGTCTTAAACTCAAATAAGGTAGGTACATCGTACAGCAATTATTGTCTATACCTGCTCATTCTAAACTGTAGGTAATCGCATTTTTCTTGGGAAGAATCCAAAATGTTTTTCTGTTACAGCGTTAAAATATAGCTGCTTATTATAATTTTCAAAATTCTACGAAATTATTATTTTATGTCAAGAAAGGATGCCCCATAGTTTCACTAGAATCCCTAAAAATATAGATTTGTTTTCTTCGGAGCATCACAAAAACGTTGTGTGGGAGGCAAGCCTTAAGGATGAAATTATTATTATTTTATTTTTTCTCTTAAATAACCCACACGAGACACGAAAACTTAAGTTAATCTATAAAGCTACTAACGCTGAAGGGAAGTATACACACCCCAACAGTCACACAGGAAATGACTTATATTATCGCGAAACTAACTTTTATGGTACAGACTACTTACTTGCTTACTTTACTTACTTGCTTACTTTACTTACTTAACCGGCTCACAATCCATGAAGGATCTCAGCCTGAGAAACTGCAGGTTTCCATCGGGACGGTCCCTCGCTTGCACTCTCCAGTCGCCGAAACCAAGCGCTATGGCTTCCCCAGTTACTTCGTCTTTGTACCGTAGGTTCGGTCTTACTTGTCGTCTTGAACCTGGGGGCTGCGATGGGAAGACTTTCTTCTTCGCTCGATGTGGCCGAGCCAATATAGTCGCCTTTTCTTGGCTTTCTGGACAACATAATGAACAGGGTGCTTTAATGCAAGTTCAAAGATCACAATCGCTCCGTTAGATATTCCAGTATTCGTTGCCGTACCATCACACCCAAGAGCTTTAATAGTTGTTTTATCAATACAGATTTCATTCATGTAGTCCAGTATTGACGATACTATATCTTTACCTGAACCACTTTCAGAAGAACTCTGATCCTGGTTCTTCAACCAAAGATATATGTTCTTCTCTAATTGTTTTACGAACAGATTTACCTGGAACTATTTCTTTTGTTATAGTTTCATCTTTTCGACCATCCAAATAGATAGCAATTACTTCAGTTGTTCGAGTTGAGGTTATGCTTTGACGATACTTCACCCTTTCACGAAAAACTTTTGATTTATCAATTGCTGCTGTTTGATTGTCCGGTGTTATAACATTTAAGTCTTGTAAAAGGGCACTTGCTAGTTGAGCTGCTGCTCTATTGGAAATAGCTCTGTGGTCACATGCTCGAGAAAACGATGGCAGAAGTTCTGGTAGGCCTTGTTTCACAATCATGGTTGGACTTTCCAGTTTTATCTTTTTTGGAACAATTTTTGGAGCTACGAAACTTTTGTCACTTGAATCCTGGGGCAATGATTCACTGGCGCAGTGCCGTAGCAACCCTGTTTTGCGTGGGGGGGCAAACATATTTTTAACGGTAACCTTTTTTTTAGAAATCAAATCATGCGTTAGAAACACAACATTTATGTCAACGAAAAGATACAAGAAGTGAGTAAGAGTGACTATCTATTGTTAAACTCCAGATGACTTTTCAAAACACCTATAGTTTTATTTTATTTTGTTTTTGTATCGTAACGAACCCGAACGCAAAAAGAAAAATTTACTCAAACAACGATTTGTCTTAATTGTTTAAATTAACGAATAACAATAAAAAATCAAAAGATTAATTATTTTTATTAAACACATACCTATTAAATATCTGATAAATATAACAATTTTGTTATTCTAAAAGTGAAAGGAAATAGAGATAAAAAGAAATTTACACTAAAGAAATAAAATTCTTATACCTATACAGAAAGTTCAAAATAGTACGAAAAAACATATATTTATGTCGTATTCAGTGAATACAAAAGTAATCCATAGTTATTTGGTATTCCAATTTCATATATTAACTGCATGGTTCTCTGCGGAACTGGCGCCATCTATATTATTGCATTCACTTATAAAGTATCTATCGTTAAAATCTTATAGGATTATAGCGTCACCAATTCAACAGATTGCGGGCATAAACACAAAATTTCAATCCATGCAGAAAATATTCGTATTAATTGTTATATGTAATAAGCTTTTTTGGTTTTCCAGCAGTGTCTGTATAGTTGCATATTTTGGTAAAAAGAACTTCAAAAGAGAATGACCGATAATACTTATCAATTCGATTGCACTTGTTAAAGCGGTTTACCAAACAATACAAAATTTAAGATCACAGAACAATTTTGAAAACTATGAATTTGAGACAAAAAACCTTTTAAAAAAAATGTTCACGACTGAGTCGTACGAACTTGCTCCTCTTTTCGAAATGTTTTTTTATAAAAAACATTAAAAAAAAAAACAAACAAAAAAAAATTCATAAATGAAAATTTAAATTGATTAATTTACTTCAAAAATAGGTTCAATCTGAAAAAAATTAATGTCATATGATTAAAAAAAAAAAAATCAAAAATCCTAGGAGCGGTTTTTTTTAAATTAATTTTTTGTATATAAAATTTTTCGAAAATGTCTTAAAATTAATTTGGGTATTGAAAAAAAAAATTAAAAATATTTTTTAGAAATGCAAAAAAAATAGAGTTTTTGAGAATTTTTTTGAAAACAAAATATTATTTGGGCAATATATACGTACTGTCAGAAAAAACAATACGCTGATCGGATATTCATTTTTGGAGAAAAAAAGGTTCTATGAAAGGTACCGTTTTGGAGCAATAGAAAACTATTTTTTTATTTTTCGAAAAATTTCTGGGAAGTTTACAAAAATTCGTAGGAACCGTTTTCGAGAAAATTAAAACTTTTGGTTTTTGGGCAAAAAAAATTGTATGGTGGCTACCCTAAATTTTTATCTGAAAAAAAAATATCAAAAAAACTAGACATGCGTTTTTGCCCAAACCTCTAATTTTCAAATTTGCAGTCAATTGGACCAGTGATTAAGGCGCTGTAGGTGCGTTTACAGACAGACAGAACGGACGGAATCCCCGCACCCACTTTTTCGACTTCTCTATCATCGTTATGTCATATCTCATCATCATCTCAATTTTTTTTTTACGAATTCAATACTTGCCATATATTCTATATGTCGCAAGTAAAAATACGTTCTGAAGACGGAGATTTTGCTTCAAGCCGCCCAAAACGACATCGACGACAGTCGAAAATGCTCAACGCTTCGAGTGTGTAGGTACTCCACACTTGGAAATCGATCTGAACCAGAAGTCAACCTTTAATCAGCGTATCTTGAAACATTCGGCATAGCTATAACGGAAATGTCAAATCGTTTCGTTAAAGATGATAATATCATCACATCTCATGACCATCGAAACAGGAGACGAAATGGATCTTCAAAAATTGTATCCATTGACTGAGTTAGGCATCACAATGCCAAGTAAAATCGAACTCGAGATCGGTAAGGAATATATAAATAAAATTCGAGCCGCCCAGGAAAAGCTAAATATTTGAAGAGCAAGACAAGGAAAAGAACATAACAAATTAAAACCGACATTTTAGAATTTTATAAAGTGCGAACAAGGCATGCAAAACGTTTACAATCTTATCACAGCCATAGAAACGTTTCCATCTGGAACAGCTGTATTTGAATCGTTTTCAATATTACCGCAAGTCATGCGGCCCCAGCGCATCAATATGTCTACTGACAGACTAAACAATTTATCTTTTCTCGCTTTCGAGAAAAAAAGGCTCGATGAACTTAACCTAGATACGGTTCTTTTGCGGTTTAATACGCAGAAAAATCGCAAAGTCCAATTATCTTAAAAATAAAAAATAAAATTAAAAATGATTATTATTGATCTTATATGCAATAAAATGTAGAAATGCGTGGGGGGGGGGCAAAGCCCCCCCTAGCCCCTGGGTTGCTACGGGGCTGCACTGGCGGAGTCACTGTTTAGAGTATTTTCATTACACAGTTCTGAATTAGATGTTGTTTGGTCAATTCCCTTTAAATAGCAATTTCTGGACTTTTCCTTCATTTTATTGCGTTTATCTATCTTTTTGATTTCTTCCGATAATCATTACCCTGCAATTTCTTTGGTCTGTCAAAAATGCGTGCTCTAATTGTGGAACCTTCTTTGAAGACGGACACAAACAGTTTTCCAAATAATTACATTTACATGAACAAATATCAAACAGACTTTTTACGATGTCGGTCTTAAACTTTTCAACCGACTCTTTGAAACTCTTATCATTTTTCGTGTTATATCCCGATGATTTTTTTATCTTTTCACATCCCTCATGCAATTTTAAAATCATAAAAATAACATTATTTGTAGATTAAACAGGAATGAAGGCTTTTTTCCAAATTTGTTTAAGCTTATGGCACACTTGCATTGCTTTGGTTTTTTTTTTCTGGTTGGTGGCATCCCTCGGATTTCAAAAGATTTCTCTCCCATTCAAAACATTTAAGTACGTCATTCTTAGTGGGTAAAACATTGCTAGAACTTATATCCAAAGGTTGTCCGACAATGGGTACCTAGACCTACTTCACTGCTCTTCCTTGTCACTGTAGTGTTGGAACTATTACTCATGATGACAAAACAACACAATAACTCTAAATACACAAGAAAGACACAAAGCACCTTAATACAAATCAAACTTTAGGTACACTAAATAGCAAAATACTTGACTTATAAAAGGAGAAGAATTAACGCGGCTTACTTAGGTTAAAAAAAAAAAAAAACCTTGACTGAAATTATTTTTAAATTATGTTACATTTTGGGAGTATATGAAAATTTGAATTCAATTCCGGGAGAACTAGATGTTTTTTTAAGGAGCTTAATATTTCTTTAATGATTTTGCATTTAGGCCGTGTGCGAATTCAGTTAAAAATGGGTTAAAAATTGACGTTTGGTTAAATTTTGACACTTCGCATTATTTGACTAGCTGCTGAGCAGGTTAAAAAATGACAGTAGTGGTTAAAAATTCATCCATTTTTATTTTTTAACCACAATTCATCCAATTCGCACACGGCCTTAGAGTGAAAATCACGAATGAACCTGTAACAATTTTTACACAAGACTGAAAGATTTGAAAACTTTAAGGTTCATTCACAATTGAAAAAGGCAATGGATGGCATCGTCGCCATATTCAAATTTTCAACGAGTGGACTTCAAATGCCGATGTCCACATCCGCCCCTGTCCACATCCACCCCTTCCTCCCCTAACCTGTAAAATTTTAAGGAAGGTAACTTCTCTATACTCATCTGAAGCATTTTTTTATTAAATATAAATGTTTGTTATTAGGCAGTTTCGAATTTGATCACAATCCCTTTTTAGATGTGAATATGTTGCTAACCGAATAGACTTCTGGTGATTATTCTTACTTTATACATACATTTTATTGGAGGCCTTCTGTAGTTTCAAAAGTAGGTTTCACGGTATTCTTCATGTGTTTGGTGCCATTTGTCAAGGTTCCGTTAAATTACCGTCAAGTCATATGGTTTATCAGTCCTTAAATTTCAGCAACAAGCCAACAATCTCATCTGTTCGGAGCTATGGTTGCTCAAATTTTACAATACTGGTTTTTCCTGTTCGAAGGGAAGACACAGTGGATTCAAGATGACACAAGCGTCCGTAGCAACCTCTGTCTGTCTATCAACTCCTACTCTCCACGTCCCCGCGGTGAACATCGGGTGCCTAGTACCTCAACCGAAGATTGGGTTCCAACCCCAGTGCGAAGTTGTTGGCGGCAGCAAAGAGAGAGAGGGGGAGGGGTATGCGTTCACTAAGGCATGCCTCCTTTTCAAAAGGCAGCAGCGGAAGAACTCCCCAGATGGAATCAACAGTGGCGTCTACAGTTTTAGTCAGGATGAACTACTTAGTGAACACCTTATAGGGCTACTAAGACCTATTCGCAACCCAGGCCTATAAGGAGCTGTCTTTGGAGTTAAACTAAAGACCTGGCACACGGCCTTAGATACACATTTTTGCACTTTAAAATTAAAAATATACTATGTGAATTTCGCCAAAAAAAAAAATATTTTGAACGAAATTTAAATTTTTTAGGAGCATTCCGGGAGACCTGAATCTATTTTAATCTTAAAAATAATTTTTTTTGTGAATAAACACTAGTCAAAACAATTAAAGGAACACTTGAAAAAAATCAAAAATGGAGTGGTTTTTTATAAGGCTGTATCTCAGTAGAAAAAAGTCGGATTGAAGTGAAATAAAAAGTTTTTCAAAGGTTATCATTTTTTCTTTTCAATTTATTTTGAGTTAAATTCGGACGAATTTTCATCAAAATCAAGGAAATTCGTCCGAATTTCACAAAGTCATAATGATAATAAAAAAAAAAATTAAAAAAATAAACAAATTAAAAAGAACAGAAAAATAAGACAAAAAAAAACTTTCCTTGAAATTGAAAAAAAAGTGTTTTGTAAGTTTGATTGATCGAAACAGAGAAACGGTTAATCGTATTGATGCGAAATTTTCACCAAAATCAAGGAAATTTTATGAGCTTTAATAATTAAGCCTCAGATTAGTTGTATCACTGAAAAGCACAAAATAACGGTAGTTTTTATGAAAAAGTTTAAAAATGCGTATTTTGGACTTTTTTTTAAAGTGATAGAAAAGATTGAAAAAAACAATATTTTTATTTTTTCAAAATGTTTTTGTGTAGAAAATTTAAAACTCAAAATTGTGTTTTTGCCTGTAAAGCCATTTTTTGATTAGGAAAAAAATCGAAGCGATCTGAACCAAACAGTGAATTATAGCCAGCCAAATTCTCAAATTGAATCTTAGATTGGTTGGATTGAAAAAAAATTTCAATTTTGAAATTGAGTGAACATTTTTCACGCTCAAGCAAAAACGACTAACGGTACTTTTTTAACTCAAAAAAATTTGAAGAAAAAATGATAACCTTTGAAAAACTTTTTATTTCACTTCAATCCGACTTTTTTCTACTGAGATACAGCCTTATAAAAATCCACTCCATTTTTGAGTTTTTTCAAGTGTTCCTTTAATTGTTTTGACTAGTGTATGTTAGTAATTACAACTTTTTATCAACTTGAAACTTTAAATTTCTCGAACAAAAATTTGTGGTACACCCAACTACACACACATCTTGGTACAGCTCGTACAGTTCGCGGTTGAACCTTCTTTTCCATTCGCCATCGTCACATACGGGACCGACAATCCGTCGAAGGATTTTTCTTTCGAAAATCTCCAGTATCAATTTCCTTTATTTTACTTATCGTCCAACACTCGGTCCCGTAGAGTACGACTGGTAACATCAAAGTTTTGTATAGCAGACACTTTGTCTTTTGAGTGAGGAGTTTTCAACCCAGTTTTTTTTACCAAACCGAAGCAGCAGCGGCTGGCTAGAGTAATTCTTCGCCGGATCTCCACTAAGGTGTCGTTTGTGGGATTGATGTTTGTTCCATGGTAGGTGAACTCCTTAACTACCTCGAAATTGGTGCTACCAACAGTGACGTTTTATCCTTGGCGGTGGACAAATGTTGCTTTGATTGTTGATAGCATGCACTTTGTTTTGTCCTCATTCACTTCAAGACTAACGAGTTTCGCCAGTTCTTCAATCGCTGTGAAGCACAGCTGTCAAGCACAGCTATCTTAGATCGACCGATGATGTTTATGTCATCCGCATAGCCTAGGAGCTTGGTGGATTTGTTGAAGATAGTGTTTTCCGTGCTCCCACCTGCACCTTCCGCACTATATGCTCCAGGACTATGCTGAAGAAATCACATGAAAGCGTATCTCCTTGTCTAAGCCCTGCGCATGTTTGAAACAACTCGGATGAGCTATCACCTATTTGCATACGTATTGTTTAGCTTCATATACCGCACAGTTGTATCAGTTTGTTCGGGATTCCAAGTTCAGACATCGCTATCATAAGCTCTTGGCGGTGGATGCTATCAAAAACAGCTTTGAAGTCGATGAAAAAATGGTAGGTTTCGACTTGAAATTCGTTGGTCTTTTCAGGGATTTGCCTCAGTCCGAATATTTGGTTTGGCCTAAAGCAACACTGGTACGTGCCGATTATTGTATTACTAAACGGTTTAAGACGCTCCCACAGTACGTTGGATAGGATTTTGTATGCAACATTAAGCAGGGATATGCCTCGGCAGGTTTTTGCATGACATAGGACCGCCTTTTTTGTAGAAGGGGCATATGGAGCTTATCGACCAGTCAGTGGGCATGCATTCTTCCTCCCACCTCTTCCATATTTAAAGAGTTCCGCAGGTATGCCATCCTACCTGGCAGCAGACTTCTTGTTTTATAGCATTTGAAGGGCTCATTCTACCTCTTCTGTGCTGGGGGCTGGGACTGGGTCTTCATTGACTGGTCTTGCTTATCTTTCGTCATTGGCTCGCTTGACATTATGCGCATTCAGCAGCTGTTTTAAGTTGGAAGTGCTGCCTGTGCTTCGGTGACTATAGGTTTCCTTCACTATTTCCAAGAGCCTGTGTCCCGGTTCTGAAACTAGAAGCTAATTGCTTCGACCTTTTAAAGAAACGTCGGGTGTTGTTCCTGGCCCGAGACTCTTCATTTGAGCCTTTTCATTTGAGCTAGAAACATGAGTTGTGAAATAAATTCTTCTAGATCTTTAAGTTGAGAAACTGCGGATGCTCTTTTCTTCCTTCGCAGGGTCCTTTTCTCATTTTTCCTTTTTGATCGGTACTCTTCTCTTGCTGCTCTTGTTTTCCGTTGCAGCCTCTGCAAGCGTGCATTTTCGGTATTTCTCTTCTATAACACGCATTCATCATCATACCACGGGTTCTTTTTCGGGGTTGGCTGGTATCCTTACCCACTACCAGAAAGTGGTTAGAGTTCATTTGCGCAGATTCAAGATGTTGGATGCGTGGCTTGCGCCGATTAGCACATGGTCGATTTGATTGGTGGTTCGAGCATCCGAAGATCGCCAGGTTGCTGTGTAGATCTTACGTCTTCGAAACCTAGTGCTATTTATCGCCGTATTACTAGCTGCAGCAAAGTCGGAAGCCATTATCTGTTGTAACTTCGTGGAGGCTGTGCTTTCAAACTTAGCCGCCAAAGATGTCTTCCTTCCCGAGTTTTGCATTGAAGTGATGTCCGAGTACAATTTTGACGTCGTCGTACTCTGGACAGGCTCCGTAGGCTCTATCCAGAAGGTCGTAAGAATCCTCCTTGCTAGACTCCTCATCCTCAGCATCACCGGAAGAGGCGTGTGCACATGTTATAATGATGTTTTGTAGTGTGGCCTTGATGCGGATTTCAGCCAGGCGTTCAGTAATTGGCTTGAAACCCTTGCTTTCGATCGTAGCCGATTTCCCACGACGAATCCGCCTCAAAATACATATTCTTTGATGACAGCTCTAATAAATGTCACAATTTTTCCTTTTTATTGTCCCTGATCCTGTCCATCATATTTTCTGGATCACCGTAATGTCTGCCTTATACTGAGTGAGGACAGTTTCATGTTTTTAAGTTGTACGTGGAGTGTAGAAAGTTCTTATATTCCACGTACAAACTCTCAATGCGTAGTCCGTTGTTGTCCGGGTCTGGTTACCATAAGAGGGGGCGGGGGTCATTATCCGAGGCTCTGCCTATCTCTCTCATAACTTCATGTTTTTTTTACTGTGAAGGGGTTGTTAGCCCCTCGCACTTATTTCCAAATTATAAGGGCTGTTACTTAAGTGCTTCACGCAGTGCGCACTCGCGCTTAGAAGTTTCGCATGTTACATCTATCTAGTGATATAACCAGTACCCGTTGGTTACCCACTTAGGCAAAGTAAGCACTTGGTGTGTAGGAAAAGATACAGCATATGCCCCAGATCCTACAACACCCTACCACATGATCATAAGTCATTATCAGCAGTTTATCTGTATCAGCAAAATTAATAAGAAAAGTCTATTCCACTCATATTCCACAGGTTAACTGACCCATTAAATAAGAGTTGAAATTTTTCATGATTAAAAATAAGTTTGTTTCCGGAGCATAGTAAAGTGAGGCTTACCCAAAATTCCCTTTGGGAATTTTTAATGTTGTTGATAGTTGACAACCGATTTGCTGTTGTCTTTGCTATGGCAATCGATTGTGGCGCTATGTAATGGACTCACAGAGAAGCAGCTTTTTTACATTTATATATTCCTTTGGTTAGCCACCCTCTTCTGTGGAATAAGTTAGTTAAGAGAAATTTTATATAATCTATTAATAGCATTTTCCACTTAGTCCACAGAATAAGGGTTAATCCTTCGCTATTCTTTGTTTATTAATTTTGCTAATAGTCTATAGTCTAAAGCCCATGCAAGTTAGCTATAATTAATATAATTAAGTTCACATCTTTGGGTTTGAGCATATCTGCGGTGTTACTTAAAGACTGGAACATTTATGTAGTGACAGCATTATGTTTTAATCAGCAAGAAATTATTATCGTTTTTAAGACTCCAACAAGTGGATGAACTGGCATGCCTTCTCTTCAAATGGGTTCGAATCCCATACAGTTTTTATTTCATCTTCCACGGGTACTGCCTCTTTCGAAGAACTGACAAAACTTCCAAGAGTATCAATCCGTCATGAAAAAAGTCCTTCTCAACTTTGCCGTTCGAAATCGGCATTAAATTATAGGTCCCCTCAATTCTTCACACGCACTCAAAGAATTTTTAATGAGACTTAAGTCTCTGTATTCGCATACTCACTCACATAATAGGCGTGTTTTTTTGGCATAGCTATCTGTATCTGCAGTGGGAGCTTCCATGTATTACACATACAACACGCAGCTGCGGATAAAACTTAAACTTAAATCTGGCTGCGGATAAAAAATTGACATTTTTTTCGAGTATCGATACTCGATCGGAGAAAAATTGAATTTCTTAGGTTGGTAACTCGGATAATCGGATAACTCAAAGAGTCTCGAAGGCTGTGTTCGCAGAGTGCAACGCACTTTAAGTGCGTTCTTTTATTTAAGTTTATTTTGAATTAAAATTGGAACGCACAAATCAAGGAACGAGTCACACATAGTTCTTCTGTATGTTTAAGGTATGACTACAACGGCCACTTTTTGCAAAAAGTGGGAAATTTACAAAAGTAAAATTTTTGTTTCTTTGTAGCACCATTTAAATTTGGAAAAAAAACTACAAAAATTGTTTTTGACATCAAAAAACAATGTTTCTGCATCATTAAGGGGCCGACCCATAGAATCGGTCAGTCCGTTAGCGTTGACGTTTTCAACTGACAGCACAATAGAATATACATGTTCTTATGGAACTCGTCCCATAAGCAACGCATGTGACGGATACGACGGATAGAGTTGGTTAACTGTCTACTTTTTGCGTCCGTTGATCCGTTGACAAATAAATTTAACGAACAGTCAACTCAATATGTTTCCACAGCAGCAAGGAAAAGCAATGAATCATCAAAACTTTGTGCAAAAGTATCATTTTGACACAATTTTGAGGTTTTGTGAATAAGTTTTACACCAAGCAAATGAAACTGTCAAAGTATACAACGTATTCTATGGGACGGTTCTCTCCGGCAAATACGTTGGCAACAACGTATACGTCGACGCTGCGGGATTGACGGATTCTATGGGTCGGCCCCTTTACTTTTAATTTTGTCAAACTGTCAAAAAATGAGTTTGAAAATTTTCACTTTTTGGCTTTTCACAAGAAGTGCTCGTTGTAGTCACATCTTTAGAGTCGAGTAAAATTTGTGAATCTGGCAGCTAAACGAGTTGGTGAAGTGAGGAAAAAGTAGAAAAATCTCAGATTTCATGATCTATTTGAGATTCAAAAAAATGGATTCAAGATTCAAAAATCTGAATCTCGATTTTTATCAAAATTCACACATAGGTACAAGCACACGCACTTTCAAACACACTTCTCTGTTTGACATTTGTCTGAAAATTTATTATTGTTTTATTTATTTGTTAATTGAACGACGACCGACAGAGCCAATCTACGAACATACCCCCAAAATGTCAAAAACTTATCCGAAAGCAAAACCAAATACCAACTTAAAAAAAAAATTGTGCGTGTCAGCTCCGACGCGCGACTGGAGTTCACTCAATAAGAATGATTTGATTACCTTAAAATATATAATACGCAAAGGATTGAATTCATATATTCATTTATCTATTCATAATAATTTGATAAAATGTATTATACTTAAATTAATTATAATTAAATTAATTAATGATGAAAATTCAAATTGGTCCACATTTATCGTGCATTATTGCATACAAAATGGAATTGAATGTTGATAAATTTTACATTGAATTAAAGCCTGAAGCCTTGTGCTTCTTAAGAGATCTTAATCTTGAAGATCCGATTATTAGAACGCACGCTAGGAAGCTTTTAATCGAAAAACAACGATCGAATTTTGGCCATAGCGGGATTCTCCCACAGGTGATGTGTCATTTTGTACGAACCAAGCAGGTCGTTTGTGTGCAATAAAATTTATTTTAAAATCGAGATTGTGAGGCTTGTACTAGACGTATCCTTACAAATGAGGTATCAAAATCACCGTTATTTCATGTAGATTAGACATATGGAAATTTCAACATCCAGTCTATAGGATTAAAACTTTTATACCAATTTATGTGAAAATGTCTTAATTGGCTATATTAATGAGTTACCGTTATAATTAAAGTATAATAAATTGAAGAGCATGAAATTCTGTATCATGTGTGAAAATTTCACCGTTCTACGTTGAAATCTCTGTTCAATAAAATAGATTCGAAATGGCACTAAAACTTTTACCCCCTCTTTTCACCCCCCCCCCTCGGTTAATTTTTTTTAAACTTTGAATGTCTTACTTATTTATGTTTAGTCAAAAGCCATACAAATAAGTTTTAAACTTCTAACCTAACCGACCTCCATACAAACTTTGACCTAACATTTCAACCTTTTGTGACCTTTTCAACCCCTTTTATTGCGTTAAAAACACCGTATGGCCCTTCCACAGGTTCTAGTCTATCTTACTACCAAATTTCATCTAAATCGATCCAGTAGGTTAAAAGTTATTAAGAGTTAAAAAAAAGCGTTGGTAGTCAATTTTCGTAACGCTTTTTTCAATGATTGATTTTACTATCCATATTTTTTCCATACCGGGGTCTATATATGAATCGATTCTAAAGGAGTAAACTCCAATAAAATAAAACAGCTGCGGATGGGCAACTGCGGATACGTTTTTTTGGGAAATCGAATTTGGCTGCAGATAGCGATGCCAAAAAAACACGCCTAGTCTCGTCCCTCAAAGAATTCGATCAAGCTTAATCCGTAATAGCTACGGTTCTTGATGTGAGAAATCGTGAGACGTTGATTTGCTAGCTGAACTAGACTGATACTCAAGGTTTTATTCCTGAAATAAGTCTTCATTACAAACCCACAATGCCTTTTTGATAAATAAGTTCACAACCTCCCAAAGAAAAAGAAACTTGAATCATAAAATAAAAATTCTCGTTCATTTTCGCGATATTGCAAACATCATTTCCATAATACCTTCCCTTCGCCTTCTTACAAAGTGAGAAAACGAAAATTCACCCCAGTAGTCGTAAGAACATAGGACATAAAAGACAGGACAGAACACAAATATGCAACTTTTACCCATTAACTGAACAAAACAACCATGTTGTAGGTAGATATTTTCCTCTAGACTAGAAGTTCTCTAGCCACCAAGCTGACATATTCACCGCACCGCATTTCATTTATATCTGTTCTGTTCCGTTTCTGTAAAAAGAGAGTGGCAACGACGATTCCGATTGTTGTATTTTTTTTCCTTTTGTTTCCAATTCCAATTTATAAAACAGTTTGTATCTGTATCTTTTGTTTGATTGTGTTTGTGTTATGTGCACAAAATTCACTTCGGCTTTCAGTTCAATTTGAAAATACTATTCTCTTCGCATTTTATTTTGTAAATGTCGTCGCCGTACGACGACGTTTTTGTCGTGTCGTTGTCGTTAGTTCGTTTGATTTTTCCCGTTTACAATATTTAACCGCACCGTTGTCCCCTTTGTCCATTATAAATGCACTTATACTTCACTTGGCTCGCTAGTGAATTTAACCCGTGTCGCGTCGCGTCATCGCCATCATCATCATTGTGGGTACAATCTGAATGTAGCTGGTCGTTGTTCGTATGTTATGTTAACGTTTTCGTTTGTGTCGTGCCGAGTGCCGATCTATGGTGCTCATTTAATATAAATGTACGAGAACGAGTACGAGTATATTTTATAAGGGGTTATATGTCCGTTTGTTTGTTGCCGTATGCCAATGCCATAGCCATTCCCATTGCCGCAGAGTCGAAGAGTATCCAATCCGACCAGCACTTTGCTTCACTCACTTCCATCCAAATACAAATCCAATTCCAAATTCCAACCAACTTCCATTCAATCGACCTCTTCCCTGTTTTCGCAGTTTAAATTTTTATCTCGTTATGGTAAGCAGTGGAAGATAATTCGGATTACAAACAATCAGGTGTTCAAAGTTAAAACAATTAAAATAAAAACAACAGAAACACCTTTTAATCTGAGATTAATCAGAATGTGTCTAAAAATAAACATGTAACTTTTCGTAAGAGTGATTTGAATTGTGAGTGAGTGCCAAACTGCCAAAATAACTTAATGGTCTTTCATTGAATTTAGTCGAAGGAAGATACATATTTGCTGCTCTCATAACGCCGCGACCGAAAAAAAAAATAATAAATCAACAACTTGAAGTTAAATATTCGTTAACTGGTAACGCTGTCGGATAAAGTGTATCTCTTTCTTATTGTTTGTTTTTTTATGTGTTCATTTTTGTGTTAATTTTATGAGAAATTATAAACGCACATACATTTGTACATTGCTACAAACAAGACGAGCTCGAGTTCGATCGAGTACAGTGAAAATTATCTTATTTCTTATGTGAGACAAATATAAGACGAAAAGTGGCAGCAGTGAGTGAGCACCGCGCAAGCAAGCAGTTGGGCTTGATGAATAGTTTTTTTTCGTTGTTTTGTGGATTGTGGAAAAGTAGCTCAGCATTTTTATATCTGCCTACCTGCCTTCTCTGAGGTACATAAATATTTTATAGATAAAAAAGAGATACACTAAAAAAGTTGTATCATATCAACATTAAAGATATATTGTGTGCAGAGATGGCAGAGTAGTTTACGTCAGGTCATTTTCTACGTTTACTACGCGTAGTTAATCGAATAAACTACACGTCTCATTTGTTTCATTTACTACCTACATTTGTTACGTATACTACCTACATACAAATCGTTAAATTAAATAAGAAATTAAAGAATAAATACACACAACGCAACGATTTTAAAAATCATCATAGCAATCCATGACCATGTCGATTAGAATTAGAACTTCGTCGAACAAAACAAATGCAATAATTTTAAAAATCATCATAGCAATCCATGACCATTTCGATTTGAATTTAAATTTCGTCTTGGTTTGCTACATTTAACTACATTAACTACATTTAACTACATTTAACTACGTTTACTACGTTTACTACCTCATTCGTGTAGCAGACGTAACAAATGTAGTAAATCAAAAAATATTCAATTTCTGCCATCTCTGATTGTGTGTGATTGCTTGTTCAACGGTCCGTTCATTGTCCGTCATCATCGTCGCGTCATCGGTCGGTCAATTGGTTTGCCTTGAACGCACTTTGGTCGATGCGTCTTGGCTTTCGTATTTTCGCTTATTATTTGATTCAGTGTATGTGTCGGTCGTGTTGAAGTCATCAGCGTGGTTTGGTTGTCTGTCAGTTAGGAAGCCAGTTATTCAATCATCCGTAAGTCGGTGACACGCAATTTTGTGCATACATAGACATCACTTGCCCACTCATAGATACATTATTCTTTTCTGTGAACTGTAACTATTAGGAACACATCACCTCGAAACAAACATTTAAGTGGATTAATAAATTAAAAATGCAAATGATGGGATTACCTGTGAATTCATAGACAAAGGAAAGTGGTAAGTTCATGGAAAAAGTACAAATATCTAAATAGAGTACAAAAAGGTAGCTGGGAGAGGAGCGTATTTAAAGTACTTTTCTTGACTGTGTTCAGACTTCAGAGTACCTAATTTAACAAGCTTGTCTATCCCTTCGTAGGTACCTATACCTACCAACTTCGAAGAAATTCTATATTTTATTTGCTACTCTGGGAAAACAGTTGTAGGTCCTGGGGAAACAGTTGTAGGTCCTGGGGAAGTGGGAAGTACATACAAGAGGCAAACATTTTTGCCTCGTTTTTATTGTAGACATCCGAATATGTTGTGATAATAAATACCAAAGGTGGATTTTTTTTTCTTATTTTCTTTACATTATGTTATTCAATATGAATTGTCAACTACTTTTTGTGTTTCTGTTGATTGGAGTTGAGCTGAACTGTGTCTATCTACATGGTCTACCCTTTTGCACATCCATAATGTGTTTTAATCAGTGCTGTCGGTGGAGAAATGAATTACTGATTTAATTATATTTAATAATTATTATGGCGCAAATTTTGAAACATTTAAACTCTACTTTAAATCCACTTTAAAATAGGAGTCAACTCTAAAAACAAATTTTAGATTAAGGGTCGACTTTATCTCATTTTTGAACGACTTAAAGTATACTTTATCGTTAAAGTGGTCGTCTAACTTTAAAAGGAAGAAATCATTCGTTTAAATTTTTAAAGTGTAGTTTTATTTTTGAAGTTTGTCATTAAATACAAAAAAATGTTTGATGAGGAAGCAGATTTTGCAGATTTTGAGATTTTCGAAGATTTTGAAATCATAAGAAAGCAAAGAGTTAATCAAATTCGTGCAAATCCATTTGTACAATTTGATGAAAATCAGTAGGGAAATTTATTCCTGTTTTTAAGGAATATTTTTATCCCATTTCAGAGCACACTATTCCACCTTCACTATCACAAATACAAACAAAACAAATTGGAACATCATTTGGATATTTATTTAAACACATTTTCACAAAGAAAAACTTATAATTTATTAGAACTAAATAGACAAACACTAAATAATCACATTTTTTCCTGTTTTGGGGAGATAATGTATTAAAAACCGATAAAAACTGCAAGCGTAAAATGACAGTTCACTAATTCAATTTATTGATGTGTCACATTTAGGCTGGTTCACACAATGTTATGTTTAAAGTCTAATCTAATTAGAAGACTTGTTTAAAGTGTTTAAAAATAAGAAAAAGTTAGAAGTGCTTTAAGTAGAGTAGACTTTAATGCTTAAACGAGGGCTGACTTAAAATTTGCGCCTATAATTTTAAACATTATAACAACCATATTAATAAAAAACGCCTAGTCCACTCCTAATCCACAGTCCAACTGGTCTATAGACTAAGAGTTAGTCCGAACATATATTTAAAAAAATGTTTATTTTGAAATTTAAATTGTTGCCTAAATTGTGCATGGGGCTTGAAAACTGAGAAGTTTAACGCGAATTCTTTCTGTTAATTTTAAGTGAATACAGACAAACAGATAGACAGACGGAATTAATCGTTGGACCTGCTTTTATCGTCTTCTCCATCTTCTTAATGGCATATAACAAAAAGCCCAAAATTGATATATGTACGTACATATGTACAGATTCTCATTCTCATTGCATTTTCGAATTCCAACCTCTCACACTCAACCAAAAAATTGTTAACAAAAAAAGAACTACATTTGGCGCCCTTAGGTACTGAAATAAAAATAACTGCCATTTTGTTGTTATCCTTTCCGACATATCACATAGAACAAATTTTTGATTTTATTTATGACTCCAAATCGAGCGATTTCAATAATTTGTAATTGAAGTTCTATCAGATTTGACTCAATTTATTTTCACAGATATTTTATTTTTTCACGATTGACACATTTCTTGCTTAGCCCTTTGCTAGTCCACCTTTCAAGGTGGACTAAGCTAGTAAACGTCACTTAAAATAAATTTTATTTTATTAATAGCATTTTCCACTAGTCCGCAGATTAAGAGTTAGTCCCTCGCTAGTCTATGTTTACTAATTTGGCTCCAACAGAATATACAGAATAGACCCCCTGTCTATAGGTATAAACTGGATGGCTCAGAATCCATTAATTTTTAAACAAATTGCTTATTATTAAATTGCCTTATCCGCCAATACATGTAAGAAGTCAGCCTTTCATCGGGCACCAAGCGCTTTGGCATTTGCAGGTTTTGGAAGGCGAAGATGAAGATCTTCTTGGCTCGAATGTGTTATAATCCGATCCATGGATGGGACCGATCTTATTTCATCGCGTTTTGACTATCACCATATCATCTACAGCTCGCAATGTTCCTACCTGAAATTTCTTCTCCATTTACTTTATTTTGCTTAAGAACCAAAAATATCCGTTGGCAGGTGCCAAAAATCAATTCCTTTTTTTACCAAGCGGTTCATTTAAATAAGCCCTGCCCAGATTTTTTGAAGGTTTTAAGTTTAAAATTGAATCTAGATAGGTGAACTCCTTGTCTACCTCGAAATTGGTACTACGAACAGTGACGTTTGTAGTACCCGTAGCGTAATGGTAATGTGTGTGGACAAGGAACTTAGATTTCGTAGTTTCGAATCCAACTCGTTCCTTAAAAGTTTTCATTTCATCTTTCATGGGCACTGCCTCTTGCGAAGAACTGATAAAACTTCCAAGAGTATCAATTGGAACGGAAAACTGCTTCCCAACCTAGGCCTTGCTTCTTTGGAGCTGTCGCACAGTGGTTCCATTCTATGGACATTATGGAAAAAACCTATAAAAACTTAATGGATGGACCGATTTTGTTTAAATTTTAAATGTTCAATAAATATTGTGAATTTTAATTATTGAACTTAAAAAATTTTTTTTTTTTGTAATTTTAATTCAAAAAAAGCTAATAAAAACGAACGTTGTATTTATATATATATATACATTAGGATGGTCCTTAAGATAAAATTAATGAAGACATCCGCTCAATCGTCTCCAAATACATAAGAAAAAATCCTCTAATTTTTTCAGATTCTTATCTATAGCCCTTACTGGCCCTGTATCGAAGTGAAATTCTAAAACCAGGGACTTTGAGGCTGTTTTTGGATTATTCCCGTATATCTCCATTTCGGCTTTACAGATTTTGTTCAAATTTTGCACAATTATACTTAACATTATCCTTAGTGATATTGCATTCCAAGATATTATATAAAATATATTCTTCAATAACAAAAAAATCGGAAAAGAGATCCATTTTTGTAGTACCTTTTGGGTTTATAACACTCTTTTCTAGATTTCTCAAAAACGGCTGAACTAATTTTTTGGAAATTTCTTCAACACGTTTATATGCAAAGTTTTAATAATGTTGCATACCAAAAAATTTCATAAATCTTTTAATTTCCCTGATTTTTTCATAAGGAAATTAGACCTCGTGATTTTGCACTCAAAACGTTCTCACGATCAAAGTGACTAAAAGTGACCGTTAGTTTTAACAGGGTTGTTACGTTATTAAACAAGGAAACACAAAATGTAAGTGTCAAACGTTAGCAACGCCTAGCTCTATAAAAATATGTCCAATAAACAACTTTAAAGCTTAATTCTCGAAGTACCTTGATTAGAAGCTATTCATTTTTTTATTGAAAATCAAATTAAGAAATATTGAACGGATTATGAATGCAAAATGTTATATTCAACATAAAAATCACTTTTTATTTGCCTAAAATTGATTCTCATTCAAAAAAATTACACATAAAAACCGCTTCCATTTTTTCCGAATTCTGAAAATTATAATAGACTCAACATTGAATTGATGGTATGGAGGACCAGAGTGAGAAAAGAACATAATTTTCTTTTTATTTCGCATTTGTATATTTATACTATCGAAATATAGGATCAAAATTGCTGAAAGAAATATTTCACTTTTGGGGTTTTTTTCCACTTTGAAACCACTGTGTGTCGTGCCACTCTATTATCTTACAGCTCCGTTTTATTCTAAAAATGATGAACGTTTAATGCTAATTGAGTTGATAGTGGGTATGTACATACATACTTTCATTAGTATAAATTTTATTCTAAGTCACTTCAAATCCAACGAGTTTCGGGCTTTCGGCTGGCTGAGACGTTTAAGCAAGGAACAGTGTACCCACATACTTAATACTTAATGGAGCCTGCCGAGATATGTTGGTCCCATAGAAATGTTGTTTAAGTTTCTGAAAAAACTCAAAAGTCCAAAATTTATCGAGCAGTTATCAAGTTTCCCTGTTTGTTACAATTCTTCTTACAATTAATATGTTGAAAGAGGTCTACGATACTACAAATGTTGGGTTCATCCGTTTTAACTAGGTCCTAGTGCTTATAACAAGCGATCAGCTTTACCAAAAAGCTGGCTTTGTACTTCAATGAACAAAAGAAAATTGACATAACCGATCACACGTAAGAAAAACCATTAAACAGGAAAGCTCAACGATCAGTGCTTAGCAAATATAATCAATGGACGTATTGGCCAACATGTTTGAAACTTTTGGGAAATAGCTAGTACTCATAGTTATAAGGAGAAAAGCCTCTAAATGGGTCTTCTAATAACCCTTAGTATGGCACTAACCGATAGGCAAAATATTGGCCTGGTGAGGTTCCTGTATCCTGTTACGAGTCAGCTGGATTAGTTCCTAGATATAAATTCGATTGATAGAATCATCTTCTCGGTGCAATTATTACGGCCATTGGTCGTACCAACTTTATGATATTCCTTAGAGTTGTAAAATAAACTTACATTTCGGAGTTTCCTCTAAAAATACAGTTAGCGACACAAACACAAAGGCAAAGTTCGATTCTATTCAAAAATCTCTAGGATCAGCGATTCCTAAAAACCTACATTATTTAAAAGTTCTATTTCTTGTCTATTTGCACTGAAATGCTTCATTATCTGGATTATCTGATTGTTTTGTGATCAATTAGTAGCTATATTAAAACTCGACAGCACTGCTCTGTGTCACTGCATGATTTTCATATTCTTCGTATGCCTGTGCACACACATTCTTTCATCACCACCGAGGCACCGACCGACCGTGCCGTTCCTTCTTTTGCTCTGCTTTACGTATGAACAAAACGGATAACCAGCTAGCACTACAAAACACATAAAAAAAAGTATCTTTAACTGGATATCCATCCAAACGACAATTTCATAAGTGCATGAGTGAGATAGCGGCAACGAGTCGAGTTGGAGCATACCTACAATAAATCGAAGATATCGAGGGAGACCAAATAACCAGCCAGAGACAGAAAATATACAGCAAACCCCCATCCTCCCCACAATCAAACTGCGAACTGCCACCATACATCGAATGCCAAGTCAAGCAACCATTTACCCATGTTTTCAATTGAATCGATGATTCTGATTCAATAAAAGTTAATAAATTATTGCAATTTACTTACGACTTACTGAGTACCCACTACTCTACTATAACTACGCTGACCATCCGTCCCGTTTTTCCCGGGACTGTCCCGTATTTCAATAGCCCGTCCCGGTTTCTTTTTAAGGAAACCCGGGACCTACAAGTGTCCTGGGTTAAGTAATTGGTCCCGTATTTGAACATACAAATATTACAAGTATTAGTAACCATTAAAATAAATGTAACATAAATTGGAGAGCATGAAATTCTTTACCATGTGCGAATATTTCACAGTTCTAGGTTGAAATCTTTGTGCGATTTGCTGTTTATAAAATAGTGACGACATCGCACAAAAACTTTCATCCTCTATTTTAACCCCCTTCAGCGTAAAAGTTTTTAAAACTTTGAATGTCGTATTTTTTATGTTTTATCAAAATCCATTACCATAACTTTCAAACTTCTAGCCTTACCAAGAATTATACAAACTTTGAACTAGTATTTCAACTCCTTGCAACCCTCTCAACCCCTTTTACTGCGTTAAAAAATAACCTTTCTAAGCCTCCAGACTATCTTTTTAAAATTAAAAATTAAATTATAAAGAGTTAAAATATGCCTAACCCTAACCCCTTACTCTTTTGGTAACGCTTTTTCTCAACATTTTATTTTACTCCCATAGGTACATTTTTCATACCGGGCTCTAGTTCTATATATGAATCGATTCTAAAGGAGTAAACTCCAAAAATACGTTGTTTTTTCTACGTTTTCAATTTGTTTATTTTTTGTCCCGGGTTTTGCTCCCAGAAATATGGTCACCGTAACTATAACACAACGACACGGGGACGACGAGTTATGAAGAAAAAAACTGGACATTAAACAAGTTAGCAAGAAATGAAAAAAAAAATCATTACAGAAATTGATTTCTGCTGCCATTCAGTATGGTGGAATTCAAATAACATGACTTGCGCCACCTTTTATGAGTTGCATCAGATTTAGCGTGGGAATTGAAAATCTTTTCCAATGCAAAAGAAAAACGTTTCATTCAAATTGAGGTACAATTTTGTTTCCGATTTAGTTCAATTTGCTTCCGTTTGAATAAGTTTTGATAGTGTCTAATTAAAAATACGTCAAAACATCTTTAATTCGAAAGAAATTCCAAGAAATTACCACACCGCTGAATTGCTTGTAAAATTCTACCCTAAAATGTGGTATCATACACCTAAAGTACCTCACTAGCATCAAGATGTTGTATAGAAAACAAATCTTCGAGGTTATGGACATCTTAAAAGGCAAGCAAGCAGCAAGCTACATTATACCGCGCGCAGGGCACACCACACACATAAAATGATTCACACAGCAGGAACGGAGAGCAAAACGATAGAGAGAGACAAAACGAGGTTAAGAATGAGCGAGAATAAGTTTCTTTTCGAACAAAGACGAAAAAAAAAAATAAAATAAAATAAAAGATATTCATTTTTGTCCACTCTGAGCTGCGACTTGGATTCCACCCCCTCTATACCTTTGAAACATTCCTCAATCGCGCCCCTCGCTTTTTTATATCCAAATGCTCTCTCTGGGTCTTTTGTTGGTGTTCTGCTGACTGTATGGGTTTTTCATCCGAACTTCACTTTGCTTCGCGTATCTTTGAGATAAAAATGAAGCAACAAAAAAAGAAAAATTACGACAATGTTTAACCGAAAAGGCAAAAGATACAATGGCGTTGGCAATGTCGAAGACGATGTGTATTATTGATGGAAATGCGCGATGGTAACGACTGTCTGGCTGATGCTTGTCGTTTTATGCTCTGGTGAAATGGCGAACGCTCTGCTGTTCAGATGTAAACCTGGATGTGTGTGGACTTTTTGAATCCATTTGGTTACACATACGTTCCACATTTTATTTGGTGACACTGACAATGCCAAGAAAATGTCCATGTTACTGACTTGAGGCGAAATAATATTGCTGAGTGTTCAGTTCGCTCCCCTTACATTTGTGTAGCCAAGGGCCCTGGTTGTGAGGTTAATTCATCACATTGTCTGTTGTATGGGTGTCAACCACCGTTTTTCCGTTATGAAGAATTAAAACAACAACAATATCGAACACTTCTAATTCATCGAGCAAATAAGTTATGAGCAAAGCAGAGCACACAATACGTAAATCGATAGAAATCGAAGAAGAAGAATCATGGTGTTTGCAGTTTACCCTTTTCGATACGACTTAGGGTTGCCCTTGTCAGTGTTTTGTTAGAAATTGTAATTTTAAAAATACAACAACTTTCAAATCATTTATTAAACATTTCCAGTTAAAGCAAATTTAGAAGAAAGAAATAGTTGAATGCATCATCTGTCATTTGAAAGGTTTGATTAGTGTCACTTCAATACCCAAAGCGGCCGATAGGCACCCCTCTAGTTGGTGTTTCAGATCAATCAGTCACTAGTACCTAATCCTATTTAAAGGCTTTACATATTCTTACGGCTTTGAAGCCAGTGGCTATATTCAAGATAGAAAGGGAATTCAAGCCATTGATTGCAATTAAAAATGTTTTAACCATATAAACCCTTAATCCAATAGAACTACGGACGCTTGCTTATCGCCACACTTTAGTCATAGTTTTTTTTACAGTGATAATGGAAAGATAGTGAGATTTGTTAGTTTTTGTAAGTCGAAATGCTAAAATACTGAGGTTATGGTTGACTTGTGATGTTTTTTTGCTTTTCTCAGCTGGGATAAGTCAGCGGGTTAGGCTTAACCGAACAAAGAACAAATAAAATTCGGGTTTTTTTTCAGAAAAAGTTTGGGTTTTAGTACCTAGTTCTGGGAATAGCATGGTAGGATAGTTTCTCTAACCTCCGGTGGTGTGGGACTCAATCCCTAGCTAATGTGATTTTTGTATTGGTAGCGGTGGAATTACCTCCCTAGCCATGACAGCCCATGGGATTTATTCCCTTGTCCAGTCGGTTTTGCGGTGTTGTAGTTCCCTAGTATCGACGGTACATGGCCGAGACAACAACCTAATGGGATAAATTTCCTAGCCTTGATGGAAAGAATGGGATTTAATCATTAGGTCCACATTATTCGAAGCTTCTTAAGGTGTCATCCAAAAGCGTGCTGTTATTGCTGATCGTTGATTTTTACTTTTAATCGTTATTTGGCTGCTTGCTATGTAACTTCGTTGCACATGCACATTCTATTTTACATGATATGTAAGTTACAGCTAGTAACGCCTGTTGCGTAGTGGTAATGTGCGTTGTCTGTTACGCAGAACGCGTGGGTTTGAATCCTGAAGTTTCTATTTCATCTTTTGTGATACTTAGTTTACAAGAGTATTTACACGTCGGAATCCAAGGTCTGCCTGAGAAAACCACAGTAAAACTCAGTCTTTAAAGAAAACACCGAACTCTTTCCAATTAGTTTTTAGCTTCCTTTTTCATTTAGCGTTTTTATTTACAATATTCCGTCTTCTTATTAATATCTTATATAATACTAATCTCATATAGTAAGTACAATAGCGCTACGGCCTTGTAGTGAGTGGGACTATCGGAAGGAGATAATATAGTCTGTTCTCTGTTGCCACAGCCTCAGCGTAAGGAGGAATGTTGGAAGGAGAAGCCTCAGGGTGAGGGGGGATCTCGGAAGGAGGTAGAATAGCCGGTACCTCGAAGTGAGAGGGATTCTTGGAAAGAAACAAATTATCCTACTGCCATAGTGCCATAGCCTCACTATGAGGGGGAATCTCTTTAGGTGATAGAATAGCCGCTGGATGATTCATGGAAGGAGGTAAATTAGCCGCAGCCTCAAATCTTGGAAGGAGGTAAAAACAAAATAATATACGAATATACGTTCAAAATGAGGAACAATCTAAATTGCCCTAAGCACCATAACTCGTTGTTTATCAACTTGAAGCGGTGGGAGAACTACTATTGTAGGAATAAGTTGCTCGAATTTCCTTATTAATTCCACTTCTCCTTGCCAACTTTTCAGTAAAAACCAGTATTGAATTGTAAAAAGTTAGAAAAACTAAAATTCTAAAAATATGTGTAATTTATGTTGTTGAATTCGTTGACGACACCTTCATATAAGTCGAGATTATTAATAGTCTGGGCGGTATGGCTGCTCGCTGTTTGATAGTCAGCGTGAAGTGTGACGCTTCGTAACTCTTTCACGGATACTGGCTCTTGCGAAGAACTGAAAACGCTTCCAAGAAAAAAGTGCTTTTCAACCATTCGGAATCGGCGTTAAATTGGTAGGTCCCCTCAATTATTCACACGCACTCAGAGAGTTGTTGATGAGTTTAAGCCGCTCAAACCTTGACTCTGCTAAATTTAAATTATTAACGGTCGCAGTGCACTTTTAATATGCTAATTTTAGCTTTGAACAACACTCCGCACAGCCAGAAGCCTCATTCTCTGTCACCCTTTCTGAATCATCAAATCCAAGTACTGATTTGCAAATTTAAAAACAATGTGGTTAAAGCACGTGTTTTATTTATTTATTTCTTCATCAATGGATATTTATCTGTTGATTGCTTCACAATTATTACATATTTACAATTATTGATGCGCATTCAAAAACCTCAAAACAGTTTGTTTAAAAACATTTCTATTCAAATCAAGGTCGACCTCACAATTAACAAAATTAAAAAGTGTTAAAGAACGAGTTAAAGGTTCATTCAATCCATAGTTTGTCCTGTGGCTCGGAACAAGAAAGAGAACGTTTCTGCTTCTTAGATTTCTCTCTGGAACGTAAAAGGGTATAAGATTTAATAACTCGGGTGAGTTTATCCTTCCAATAGCAACATCTTTAATAAAAAGTGTACAAAGAGTTTCCCTACAGCTTTTCAACGATTTGAGATCTATTAAGGCGCATCTTGACTCATAAGAAGGTAAGCCCTCTGGCCAACTTAGGTTTCTCAATGCAAATCTTGTGAATCTTCCTTGGACTTTTTCGATTCTATCAGAAGAATTCTCATAAAAGGGAGACAATATTCTATTATAACTAAAGAAACATAAATAGCTTTTATGGTATAACTATCCTTAAAACAACAGTATTTCGCTTTATAAAACCAAGAAGTGAATTTGCTCTTGATACTATAAAGTTTATATGTGATGCAAACGACAATTTTGTATCAAAAATAACACCAAGATCTTTAATTTCATTACCGAGTCTATAACGATACATTACTTTTGGTGTTGAAGGAAAGGCTCTAAAGATTTTACATTTAGAAATATTTAAATCGAGATGATTGTAACCACACCACAGAAATAATCTATCAATGTCTTTTTGAAAGTTCTCACAATCTTCATTTGTGGATATTTGATGATAAAGTTTTAAATCGTCTGCAAACATTAAACAATCTGAAAATTCAAAAAGGTCTGGAATGTCATTTACGAAAAGGTTAAAAAGCAGAGGCCCAAGATGACTACCTTGTGGAAGACCTGACAATACCTCAATATAAAATGATTGATCATTGCCAATTTTTACAATCTGCTTACGATTCGACAAATAAGATTCCAGCCATTTAAGAAATCCATCCGTCAATATAGAAAAACTATCCCGCTGTTTCAAACATTAAATTGAGTCAGTTTCTGAAAACATTTTGTAATGGGTCAACCGATAATGCAGCATCCAGCACAGAAGCTTCAAAAGAATAACTTTTCACCTTACCGCTAAATATGTCGTTAATACTCAACTACTTTCTGTCGTAGAATGCCTCTTTAGAAGAACTATGTCGAACACAACTACCAAACAAACCTTTCCGCTTGGCCTCACAAGATTCCTCAACTAAGACTGGGTTAATCGAGGAAGATTGCACACAAATTGTAACAGTACTCAAACCAATGCTTGGCAACCCAGTCAAATCTATCTAAGCAATATGTCATAATAAAATGAGTATCTAAAATTCTATCAAACGCGAAACATAGATTTATACACACGAAAGTTATTCATCCTTCTATATTTGATTACAGAGATGTTGTACTCGTACATTTCTGATATATAGAAAATGCAAAATACCTCAGCAAACCTATATGGATGGGATGCCTTTGCACGTTTGAATGCAGTGTAATTGTGAGAGCTATAAAAGAATATATTTCAGCATATTCAAGAGAATTCTATCTAGCTGAGCAAATACTGCTACTGCAAATCCATCTATAGACACAAAGCAGAAAAACGCCTGCTTCAAGATCTTCGCTCATATACCCGTATAGTGATGAATTTTACATGTTAATAGGGCAATAAACTTGAAATGCACCACGGGAACGGACGGCGACAAGTCCGAGGGCAATGTGCGAGCAGCACACACTATTTACTTGTCTTACTGTCTCGATCTCGAATAGTTTTCTGATTTTGAACTTTTTTTTTCTTTTTTAAGTATCTCAAAGATACTTTGGATCTTAAATTGTTGTTGTGAGACAAATATTTTGAATCAATTTCG
Organism: Sphaerophoria taeniata; assembly: GCA_943590905.1. NCBI lineage: Eukaryota > Metazoa > Arthropoda > Insecta > Diptera > Syrphidae > Sphaerophoria > Sphaerophoria taeniata. The sequence continues at coordinate 44,167,730 of OX016540.1, read as the reverse complement.
TTTCAAGAGTTGTTGTTGTTTTTCGCTACTCGTATATACAATTAAGAGTTGTTGCGTTTGTATATCTTGAGGGCAATTATAAATTCATTTCATGATTGGCGTTGGAGAGCACTTTGTTCACTTGAATGGAGTGTACATATTATTTGTAGCTACGTGTCTTTATGAATATTTGTATCTTAGAAAAGAAAAAAAAAACGAATATTGTGAATAGAGAGACAAATTTATTAGGAGTAGACACTTTTGGTTCGAGCAGTGCAACGATCTTGTTATGTTGTTTTCGAGTAAAAAAACATACGACATATTCTTAAGAAATGTATGACTCAATAAAAACTGCTTTTTAAACGATAATAAAATGAAATTATCAAAATCTGTTCTTAAATTGTTGGAAAAGATTAACAAAAAAAAAAAAAAAAATCTCCACAGAAGTAAATTTAGGAAGAAAAAAAAACTGTGCAATAGCGAAAAAGGAATTTTGATCACCTTCATTAAAAATAATAGATATCCACTATCAACAAATCCCAGATGCGGATCTATGTTTTCTACTATCTGGGAAAACAGTTTGCCTTTCAGGCTTTCTTAGTTTTAAACACAACTATTTCTTCAACAGCTGGCTACCGATGCGTATACTAACATAACCTCAAAAATCGCAAACTTCTATCTTAAATTGTACATACCTAGCGCGTGCCTGGTAAATCACTCACATACCTGGCCTTGTCGTCGCTTCTGAGACGATTTGGTTGCTCAGAAATGCTTTCACAGTACAAGCCATGTCGCAATTTGGTAACCAAGTTAATAAAACTTGCTAAATATAATTATTACAATGATAGGTTTAACTCTAACAATTCATCAACATTTTTTTGGAAGGAAATACGAAAAATTGGCTTAAAAAGAGATACTACTATGTCCGATGATGACTTTGATTTGGATGAGTTGAATAGGAAGTTTTCCACTCCTCCAGTTCATACCAACGTAACTCGACTAAGCTTAGCCGCAAGCGAGTGACAGGACACATTTTCTATGTGTGTTGTTGATGAATACCAAGTAGGAAAAGCAGTATTCTCTATCAAATCTAAATCCACAGGTTAAGATAATATTCACCCTGACTTTATCAAAATCCTTCTTCCTTTTGTACTTCCTCATATAACTCATATCTTTAATACGATTATTATGACCTCAACTTATCCTGTTTCCTGGAAAATATCCAAAATTATCCCTATACTAAAACCTGGAAAGAAATTAGAGTACAGACCGATAGCAATCCTTCCATTTCTCTCCAAGGTCTTTGAAAAAAATCACGAGCCACCAAATAAAAGTGTACATTGACGAAAACAAACTACTTAACCCTTTGCAATCGGGTTTCCGGTCAGGACATAGCTGTATTTCAGCACTTTTAAAAGTATGTATCTGACGACATTAGACTAGCATTAGATAATAATCATACAACTGTGTTACCTTTACTTGACTTTAAAGGCATTTGACTGCGTTAACTACAACCTTCTCTGTGATAAACTGACGACTTATTTTAACTTCTCTGACACAACCAAAAACCTTATTTATTCTTATCTGACAAATCGCTGGCAAGCTGTATCGTGCAATAGCAAGTTGTCCTCGTTCCTTCCTGTTAATACTGGTGTTCCCCAAGGAACAATTCTGGGACCCTTATTGTTTTCACTGTTTATAAATGACTTGCCATCTGTTTTGTCTCATTGTAAGTTTCATATCTACGCCGATGATGTTCAACTTTACATTTCATTTCCTATAGGTATGGTTGAAGATGCGACAGAAAAGTTGAATTCTGATCTAAGATCCATATACAATTGGTCCATAAGCAACGGACTCTCACTGAACCCTGAAAAAACAAAAGCTTTACCTATCTCCAAAAATAAACCTTACCTGGAAGACTTCCCAACCATATTTTTAAATAATTGCCCAATTGAATTAGTTAATCACGCCAAAAATCTCGGTATAATATTTAACGATAGGCTTCATTAGGACCATCACATTAATTCAATTATTTCAAAAATATATGCTTCGCTTAGAGGTTTATCTGTAGCAAAATCGAGTCTTCCAAGTGAGACAAAGCTGAAGCTTGCTAAATCACTTATCCTGCCAATTGTATACTATGGATGTGAACTTTTCTCAGATCCTGATTCTCAGTCACTTCAAAAGTTGAAAGTAGCATTTAACGCTATTGCCAGATTTGTTTTCAACGTCCGCAGATACGATCATGTCTCGTCTTATACTCGTCAACTTTTTGGATGTAACTTAGAAGCTTATTTCAAGTATCGATGTTGTTCTTTTGTCTTCAAATTAATTGTTAACAAGACCCCAAGCTACTTATTTAATAAACTTAAGCTAAGTATACACGATTGGAAGATCTTCCAATATTGGCCGAAATGCCAAATGTCTTCCAACAGCAACCAATGAGCTTTCAATTGCCAATTTTCTATCAAATCCAAATTTTCTGTTTATACGGTTGGAAAATTTTATCCAAAAATTAATCAATTTATTGGAAGAAAATTGGCTGTCAATTTTTTGTCATCCAATTAAATATTGCCTGTTTAGACAATTGGAAGACTTAAGAGAACAAACAATTGGTAGACTCATTGGAAGACAATTTTTTTGAAAAATGATAGAAAATATGAAACACAATTTGAGGGCAAGGATATGCAAGGAGAATTGAAATCATACTTTTTCGAAAAAGGTGATTGAGTTGCGAAAAATAAAGATATTTAAATGAATAATGAAGATGAAATATCTAAGTCCAGACCTAACTAATTGCTTTGGAATTGCATTTAACTCAGATGCAACATACTCTTCAAAAATTCAATTTGGTGCTGTCGGTGCATATTAAGTCCATCAAATCTGCCGATATTTCTCTTATAACATGTTTTTCCTCCAATGAAGATTAAGGTGTTCAAAATGCAACACTTCTGGGTCATTTTCTCCCTTTGTTGAAAAACATGTTGTGTCTTGTCCGCCTAATTTTTTAAGAAAAAGCCAAACCAACAAACTTAACACTTTGTTGATTCGGTCGACTGCAGAAGCTAGCTGTTTTTTCTAAGAACAACATAGGCTTGGAAAACTTGGAAGAGATCAAAACATTGTCGATTGTTCCGTGGCCCATTTGGCCTTACATTCCTTGATGGCGTCCCCAACCAACGTCAAGCCAAACTGTGTTTTTATACTCTGCACAACCTGCATCTTAAAAACATCACTCGGCTCGATCTCCGGAAAAAACTGTAAAATAACGTCATGCGCCCAATCCTTCTCATCTTACCTTTCCTTACCATTTCATCCATTCTTGTTGTTAAAAAACTTAATACTTTTTTCAACTCCTGAAGTACAACTGAAAAATTGTCTTCCAATTAAAAATTGAACGAAGTTGTTGGATAGAATTTTATCCAATGACCAATTTGTCGACAAACGTCCAATTTTTTGAAAATTTGCAAAATTGTTTGTTTACATACGTTCACACGATTGGAAGAAGTATACCAATTTTTTGATAGAAAATTGGAAGAAAATTGACTTTCAATTTTTTTTCTGTCAGTTTTGAGACAAAAAATTGGGTGTTTATATGATTGAAAGAAAATTGGTGAAAATTTGTTTTGAAAAATCTGCCAATATTGGAAGATCTTCCAATCGTGTATACTTAGCTTTAGTTTCTGTTCTACAAATCGCCCTATTTTATTGCGCTTCTCTATGCATACTTCGCTGACATCTCGCAGGCAATTTTTCGTGTATGCTGTTAGACTGTGGAATAATCTTCCCAGTCATATGAGGTCTAGAGTCGAACACAGAAGGTTTCATGAACTCTGCTTTGAGAATTTCGCTAATTTGAACTGATGATCTTTAATCTTTACTCTTCACTTTTTATTTTACATTGGAATTGTGATTGCTTTTAGGTTTTTAATTGTTAATTTTAATTTAATTTTTAATTTCAATTTGTTTAATTTATGTAAAATGGTTTTTATATTGTAAATTTTGATTTATCAATTTATATTAAATTCTTGTATTGTATTATTTCCTGTACTTTTAATAAGTTTAACTTAATGTACAGCTGTCTTATTTTCAATAAATATCAAATATCTAGTCTGGATGCCTGGATCTGATTTGGTAAAATTGATTCATTTCTTCGTGTTGTGAGTAGACAAGGACATATTAAACCATTTTCCACTAACCTGTCAATCGCTTTGTACAAAATCTGTTTGGATGCAGATTAAAAGGAAACTCTAAAACATCTTCAACAACATTTTCGGTTACTTTGGCTATAATGGTCATCCAATTTCTTTTCCCGTTTATTAAAAGTTGAGCTTATTTCGCTCACAAGAGCAAAATTATCAGACTAGGCTTGTAAGTGTTTTTTTCGACCAAGTGGTCTTTATTCCGTCCAATTGAGACTGTTTGTCCCAAGCATTCCCAACACTCATCATGAGCAAACGCTAGAACACCTTTTTCCATCATTTATTGCATACTCGATCCAATCCATATTGCCCTGCCATTTTGTCTGCTTAATCAACTCCACCCTAACACGGTGTATTGATTTTCTGACCATCTTTTTTATTCTTATCAACTGTACCTGTACTGTAGGTACCCATATCAGATGAATGACAATTACTCACGACAATGAATTCCTTCGTATCATTCCAATTGGCAGTGCTGTGTTACTCTCCCGAAAAACATGCTCGCCTTTCCGAAGCTTTTCCATTCATAACTGGCAGTTTTTTTTTCGATTAGACTTTAGACACGACTGTTCCTATTCCTAGTGCAGCATAATCTAAGGTTTCAAGAAGAGAATACTCGTGGGTCGTGACATTGGGGTTTCGAATCGAACTAGCTAATTGATTGACCACCCGATCCGTTCACCAAGAGTTCCTATGACTACTTCCATTCCGCAACAGATAATGAAGAAGTCAGATCTCAGATGTATAGCCAGTAAGAGCACTACATCTTAGCCTCATTTTTATATACCTCGTTTCCCTCCGGTGGAGTGGGTATTCTTTGCAAAAACCCAAAATTGATTTTTGAAAATTCAAATTAAATCAATGGGACAGCTCAGAAGGAGCAAGCGGTTAGCCAACAGCGGCGGCGCTGCCAACTCAGGAGCAACCTATTTCGGTTCAAAAATTCCCCAACTGCTTTCTTCTAATAATATTCGCAATGGTGGGAACTGGGAAGCATTAGACAACCCCATATTTGTTTAATACGGTAGTGTATGCGTTCCGAACTACTGTCGAAATTTCACTCTAACTTAATAATTTTTGCACAAAAACCTGGTGTGAATTATATGATAACGAAGTGTAATTTTATATTTGTTTATCAGGAAACATTGTCTGCTTGTTGTTTTTGGCCGATTTTGTTGTGTGTGTGTGTGCTGCTGTTGGTAGTTGCTGCAACAAAATAGTCTGGCAGGTCAGGCTGCGGATCGTGAATTATAGTGGGAATGGGGTTGAAGTGGTAACGGTTTGTTACAGGCTTAAGGTCTTAAGTTTACCTGACAGCACTGTAAACTATATTAAAGGTTTTGAAGACGCACATTATGGTCTTGATTGTTACTGGCTAAAACTTGTTTTATTCGAAGGAACTAATTCCTCAAATACTTTAGTACTTTTTAAAGCACCAGACATATTTTCTAGAACAATACTAATGAATGCCTGGTTCCCTGCTTTATTAACCATTTTTTCAACGTACATCGCATTTAAAAAAAAAGAACAAACAAATTCCCTGAATCAATCCAAGCTCTCTGCAAACTTAAATGTCAAACTAGAATCATTTTCTGCTCCTACTTCGGTCAAGGTCACCCCAGCTGACAAAAAAATATCAACCCACACCAACCACAAACTTTGTTTTTGTTTCAAGGATAAACACTTGTCTTTTTCCTCCAAACACTATCTTCCACATCCAGTTTGACTGAACGTTCCGCATTTCCGCCTACAAAATTTATCAAGCCTCCAAAGCCCACAAACGAGTATAAATTTGACTATCAAATTCAACATCTCATGTTGTATATTTTCGAGCAAATTCCATTTGCTCCAGTTCATTTCTTTCGGTTTTGTCGATGCCATAAGAGTTTTTAAATTCAGCAAGTTCCTTGCGAAATTGCACTTCGTACTCATCGCGATAATTTTTTTTTTCGAAATCGAAAGAATTTTGGGGGAACTGCATCCAACAAATATCATTCGTCCTCGTCGGTGGTGTTTGGAGATGCTGCTGGCGAAAAATGTTGTTTCAACTTTTTTGCTTCTTTGTTTTTCTGAACTGATGGATGTTCGGATCAATGGGGAAAAGAACAACCGAAGCGGCATGCTCCAAAAAGTTTTTTTTTATTTTTGGTTTAAATGAAAAAAAAAGAGAAATGAGAACTAATAATAATTTAAAACAAAACAACAGTTTTTTAAAGCTTCAATACCTATGCAAGGTTTTGTGTTTGCAACACTTTGTGCTCATATGACTGAGCGCAGGTTGTGTTCTGTTTGTTGCTTGTGCAATAGCTGACCGGAGCTCATGCTCAGCTCGACCGACATGCTGCTGCTGTTGGCTTTGCTGGCTGGCAGTCCTTCTATAGCTCCATCTCCATCCAGCGCAGCACCTTCTCCTCCCATTTTTGAAACATAAATTACACATGAAACATAGGTACTTTTATGCATGCATCATCCAGATACCCAAACCAGGCCCGCAACTGGTGTATAGTACATGTGCGAGGCGGGTGGATGGACAAACATAAATGGACGAAATGATTTCGATGGGAGAATGGTGAGGGGAGGAGGGGGTGTAGGTACATCCATTTAAATGTATATATATTTGACTGGGTACAGGGCACAGGAACACGGAATAAAAACAGGGACAACGAGTCAGTGAGTACCTATACGAAGGTACCTCATTCGGTGCATGCATGGTCTATGAGCGAAAACCAATGATGATGATATTCGTTTGTGGAGATGGCAATGAGCAATATAGGAATGGGAATGGACATGGGGTGGAGATGGAGATGAAGAGGCGTAATATAAAGTACGAAACGTACATATTGGATTTAGTTCGGGGTGCTGTAGAGCTGTTGTTGGTGTTGTTGTTGTTGAATCTGAATGTTTGCTTGCTGGTGGCGTTTTTGTACCTTTTGTGAGTTTTGTATCTGTGAAGTCGTCGTCGTCGCTCGTCGTCCTCATCATCATCGTCATTTTGTGTGCTCTGTGTACAGAGTTGAGAGTCACCACCATCGAATTGGAATCGGAACAATAACACAAAAAAAAATTATTATGAAGATAATATAAAAGTGGTTTGCTTTAGCAGGAGTACTGCGCGAATGAGAAAGAGAGATCGAGCGAAAGAGAGAGATGAAAAAAGAGCGCTCGGCACTGGATTGCCATAGCCAGTGTCGTTTGGGAACAAAACTGCCGCGGCAATGATGATGATGATAGTGAGTGGTGTTCCTATCCTCCATCCATGTACTGCTCTGCTTCTGCTTCCTCGTCCGTCGTCGGTCGTTGTGTTGTGTTGCCTGATGAACGATTTGGTGTGGTGCGGTGGCGATTGGCGGTGGGTTGACTGGCTGAAGCTAACTCTCGCATACTGACTTTTTTTTCAACTGTGTACTCTGCGGCAACGGCAATAGCAACGATAACTTCCAGAGCGCGTTTTGTATTTTAGTCGAGTTCGATAATTCCACATGAAAGGAAGAAAATTGTTTAAAAAAAAGTAACAAAGTTCGACTATATCTACTTAGCGAGCTAACCCCAATTGACACCTCTTTCCATACACACCCTGTCGTTCCCCGCCCACTTACACACCCCCCATCCACCGATGTGGAGTCAGTTTTTGTCTTCATCGTCGTCGTCGCCATATCGTGAGAACAAAGAAAATCTATAATAATAATTTGTGTGGGTAAAGCGATACATGAAATGCTTTTTCTATATCGATAAATTATTTCCGGTTTGGGTATATGATAGATGTATCTCTTGACTGACTGGTGTATCTTTTGCACTTTCTAATCGATATTAATTAAAAGAAACGAACGAACAACAAAAAATTGTCTCGTAATCGTGTGTGAGTGCAAAACGAACCATGAGAAGGAAAAACAAAAAAAGAATTAAACTCCGAGTTGGAATAAATTAAAGAAAACCAATAATATAACGACCTCAAGAGCAAGTGAGAAGGAGCTAACATCTAGAGCTCTGTGTAGCTCTGTTATAAAATAATACCAGAGATCACCACTACAACAAGGTGTAGCTTTGCTCCTCTGTGTCACACTGTGCACACTTAAGCAGAAATCTTTAAGAGTTTTTTTTGTTTTGTTTAATTTTTTGTATACACAAGTCCAACAGTACTCCTTCTGAGATTGAGATTCGGATTCATATTCGTTTTCATTTCGTACTTGCCGCATATTCGGATTCGGAGACGCGCAATCCAACAGTACGTTTGTTTGGTGTCTTTAAAGAAAAAAAAAGGTCTAATTGTGGATAGTACATTTTTTCATTCCATTTGATAGTTTTAAATAGATAAATTATATTTTTCTTGATTGCGATGTGAGAAGAAGAAGTTATGGTTGTCGGGTTAAATAGAAATAAATAATTTGTCCAACAGTTCTGCGGTTCTTCAAATTTAAAGCTAAATACCTAAACGCCCCGAAGAAGACGATAAAATTATTATTTTTCAATTTTTTTATTGTTTGATTTTCCCTTGTTTGTCTGTCGTGTATCTGTGTATCTTTGAGATTTAATATTTTTTTCGTTGTTTTGCATTCGTTTCCCTGTAAATTGGCTTGGATTTTAAAAATGTGAGTGATTTCGATGGATGGATGTGAAATAAAATGTTTATAAAATAATAATAATAAAAAAAAAGAGAAATAGTTTGTAAAATGTGCGTCGTCGTCGTTTTTGTCTTGTGTGTTTCGAATTTCGATGTCGATGTTAGTTGTTGTGGTTTTCGGTCGGTATCGGTTCGATAGTTGCCGTTGATTTGATGTTCATCGTTCATGATGATGATGGTCAGGTCATATACCTATTTATATAGATAGATGAAAGAAGACAGAGAAATAGTATCTGTTGGTCATTACGAGTGCAAAATAATTTCTGTTGTTCGTTTTGTAACAAAATTAAATATACTACCTTCATAATTATTATTTTTGAAATGATTTTTGTGTAAAACTGTATATTCACTGTTTGACCATTGAATATACCTACTTTGAGCTTTTAGTGTGACAGTGTGACTGTGAGTTTACATATAAAGCGGCAAAAGATACATTTATTTTGCAAATAAGAGGAAAATGCATAAAGTGGATTACAAGTAGGACTGGATTCGCATTTCGCAAATCAAATAATCGAGTTTTTCTTTTTCAAATTGGATTAGAATTAAAATAAGGCAGCAATACAAAAAAAAGAACGTCGATCGGTATGTATTTAAGTGACTATTATTCTATAGGTAGCTTTTTTTGTCTATTGTTCATAATACGCTAAGCAATTTATTTTATGAATCATTTAGTTTTTTTTGTGTTTATTTTCAATTTATTGTGGTTTTTTTGTTGTTGTTAGTTTAATTATCGATAAAAAAAAAACTAGCAAATATTTAACAGCGAATGTGATTTTTTTTAAAAACTTGATTTATGGCCTCAAAAGATGAAAGAATTAATATGAATTTTAAGTACCTACCTAACATTGCTTATGACTTATCGGGTTGTATGTATTGAAATAGCGGTTTTTGACGATATCGCAGAAATTAGAGCGTGACGGAAGAAGTGCAAATTAGTCATTCAGCACTTGTGTTTCTTTTTTATTTCTTTATTTTTGTATCGTTAAGTAGGTATGTACTTATATTGAATTTATGGTTTGTTTGAATAGATTATTTGCATTGTGTATGAGTAGTCGTAAGTAGAGATGCCGCGAATATTCGGCAACTATTCGGTATTCGGCATATTCGGCCAATTTTTTGATATTCGGTATTCGGCCGAATAGTTCACCAAATATTCGGCCGGCCGAATATTCGGCCAAATTAAAAAAAATGGAGAAGAACAAAATATTTATTCATTTATAACATTTTTTTCCTTTTATTAAATTTTTTTTTTAGTATTTAAAGTTAACAAGTGGTAAATTATGGTGAATAAAAATAACTTTTTCAGCATTGGTGGGTAGTAAACGATTTCGTCTATTTTCATATACCATACCCGCTTCTGAAAACAGTCTCTCACTATACACACTAGTTCCAGGAGATGAAAGATAGATCTTAGAAAGTGTTGTCAGATGTGGATATTGTTTTGCGTTTGATGACCACCACTTGTAAGGATCTGTCATCCGATCCTCGCGAACAGTTCTCAGATACCTTTCTATTTCGTTTTCGATGGCACTTTTTTCAACACCTTTCTCAATTTGTGCACTGTCCGAAGCAACTTCCTCGAAACATGCCCAGAAACTGTTGTGCGTTTCGTTGGCCTCCTTGTCTTGTACGTTCCTTTTCTTGCGAATTGGAGAAGAATCTTCCTCAGAAACCGACCCGTTATCATCACAACGATTCTTCAACGATTCTAAGAGAATTTTTTGTTTTGCTCTCTCGGATTGCACAATTCCCATGAAGCTTGTTTTATAACGAGGGTCAAGAAAAGTGGCAACCAGGTACTTGTCATTTTCATCAAAGTTGAATCGTTTTTTAAGTCCATCTTGAAGTGACGATTTCATTGTCAATAAATTGGGAGTTCTGTTTGCTGTCTCTTCCTTTCCCAGGTATTTCAACAATGTGCCAACATGTGGAATGACTTCTGAGATGCAAGAAATACCGGAGCTGGTTATTTTTGTGATCTCTTCGAACGGTTTGAGAAGTCTTAAACATTGTTCCATTAAGTCCCATTGAGAAGGCGATAAATTGTTTAAAGATTCGTGATCTGTTATGTATAAAGAGACAGCTCTTTTTTGTTCCAATAACCGTTCCATTAAATAGTACGTTGAATTCCAGCGTGTGCTAACATCTTGTACTAATTGGTGGTTTGGTACATTAATTTCTTCTCGAATGGTATTCAACTTTTGTTGGGCTAAGCCAGAGTGGTTAAAATGGGTAACAATTCGCCTAGCAGCAGCTACCATCTCTGGTATTTCTTTTTGGGACTTTAAGGACTCCTCAATTGCCCGTTGAAGAGAATGGATAAAACACCTGGCCGAATCATATTTTGCAACTCGTACCCCTTTCACCATATTAGGCCCACTGTCATGGACAAGTAAATGGATTTTATCTTGTGGAATATTCCATATTTCGCCAATAGTGTTGAGTTCTTTTGCTATATTTTTGCCAGTATGTGAACCAGCAAACGGCTTTATGGCTAAAACTCCATGTTCAAGTACAAAATCCTCAGATATCCAGTGCGCAGTGAAACTCAAGAAACTCTCGTTGTTGTGTTGAATGTCCATATATCAGATGTCACTGATATTGCTGATGCTTTCAAGATGTTAGCTTGAATTTTTGAGTGAATTCTGTTATATATGTCCGGTATAACATTCTCGGTAAAGTAAGTTCGACCAGGTATTTTATATTGTGGCAACGCCTGTTCCACAAGCCTTTGGAAACCAACCCTTTCTACAAGGGAAAATGGTTCGTTGTCCAACGCAATCATTTCCCCGATTAAATAATGGTACTTTTTAGATTTTGGGTCATTTATATCCCACAGAGATTTCCTTTGCAATACATCTTTTAAAGTTAGCTGGTGTTGTTTTGGTTTTGAAGTCCCTGATACTGTTGGTGTTTCAGAAGAAGTAAGAATGCCTTTGTTTTTGCTACCAGAAGCGTAGTGATCAGAATGTTTATTTTTAAGATGATTTTTCAAAGAAGTTGTAGCTGTAAGCGAAAAGACAAATATATCCATACAATATACATTACATAGTACAGTACTTTATTATTAAAATATAAAAAAGACATTTATATAATTTTGTTAATAAAAATAAACATTGATACGTAAAAGATAATCAAAAATAAATTAATTAAGGACCACTTTCATACACAGTTAAGCTTACTTTCAAATTTCATTATTTAAAATTTAAATTCAAATTTAAACGAAATGGTCAGTAAAATATAAATAACCAAGGATCTGTATACTTGTAGTTTAATATTCACTTAAGACTCAACGCAATACTAGTAGGCAGCTTACTTGCTTTTTTTCCTTCACCACCTCGAGAAATCATGCTGCTACACTCCAAACAGATAGCTGGTTTATTATTTTCTTCGCAAATCTTGAAATATTCCCAAATAGATGATTTTTGGTTTGGTTTTGCCATTTTATTGCTTTTGTGTAGATAAATGTGAGGAGATAAGTATTATAATTAATAATAAAAACTTTTTTTTAATCACTTAGCACTGCTTTTTACCACTTTGATAAACTACGAAATTAAATTTTTTTTAAACGATGTCTGTCGCACACGATCTACTCGTAAATGAAAAAAAATACTCTGTTCTATTGGCTTAAAACATTAAGAGGCACTTAGTAGGGAATTCCCCAAAAATTCAAAAATTCAAAAATTCATAGCCTACTTAAATTTATATTGAGAAAAGTGATGACAATGAAAATAAATAAAAATATTTTATTTAGTTTTAAGGTGTGTAAAGGTAAACTCAATATGTTCGAATAGCCGAATATTCGGCGACCGAATATTCGGTATTCGGCTGACGAGTGTGGCCGAATATTCGGTATTCGGTATTCGGCCAAATCACTATTCGCGGCATCTCTAGTCGTAAGTACATGTACAATATAAGTAGAATTTTGACATAGAAAAAGTAAGTAATAATTGAGTAAAGTTAAGTGTCGCAAGTTTCTTGATCTTGTTTCTTACTTCGAAATTTGTGATAAGAAGAAAAGGTTATTGAATTCTTATTGTTTTTTTTTTTTTTTGGTGTAAATAGTACAATATATTATGATCTTTTTATTGAGCTCCTTTTTTTCATTTTGTTGGAAGAATTCATTTGGAATAAAATTGAATCGAGTCCCGACCACGTGAAGCGTTCTTAGGCGTTATGAACTTATGTAAAGGGTTTTCCAATATTTGATATTCAAAGAAAAATGGCATTTTTTGAGATAAATGATCGGATGTTTATTTCATTATACCTAAAGAGGAAGGTATGCCGTTAATAATGGAACACAACATCAGCCAAATGGCCGCCACGACCACGCTTACAGGAACATATCCTTTTCATGAAATTTTCTATAATATAACCAAATCGCAAAGTGGCTGCCCTATGTCCTCGATAGCCTCACGAATTCCATCTTTGAGGTCTTGAATCGACGCTGGGCTGTTAACGTAGACCTTATCTTTCACGTGGCCACAAGGGAAGAAGTCGCAAGGTGTTAAATCACAAGATCTCGGTGGCCAATTGTGATCACCTCTTCGAGAGATAACATGGTCCGGAAACTTTTCCCGTAAAAGATCGATGGCTTCATTGCTTGTGTGGCACGTAGCGCCGGCCGTCTTGTTGAAAGTAAACGTTGTCCAGATCAATACCATCCAATTCCGGCCATAAAAATCATTAATCATCTCTCGATAGCGCAATCCATTGACCGTAACTGTTGCTCCAGCCTCATTTTCGAAAAAGTAAGGTCCAATGACCCCGCCGGACCATAAACCGCATCAAACAGTCACGCGTTGAGGATGGAGAGGCTTTTCAACAATAACTCTTGGCTCTTATATTGGCTTAGGTACTCTTCAAAAAAAAATTATTTTTGTTTGATAGACAGATAAAAGTAGGTCTTAGCTCTTAGGTCACTTAGTTTTCTGTACCTTAGTTAATTCTGCCTTCTTCCGTGAAGCTTTTTTTTTATTTTCTGCAAGTTCTTAAGTGAAAAGTCAATTCCCCAATCTGCAATTATCCATGACCTTAGTTTTTGATTTTGCCAATAAGTTAAAGTAGCTTAAGTATTTTTTTGTGATTTTCCTGTATGATGAAATTAAGTTTTGGTAACTAGATTTTAAAGACTATTTTGGCTATAACCTCAAAACTGTTGGTGGTAGGCATGCGATTTTTTTTTTCAGGACACATGCTTGTAATACATACTCCTTATTTAGGTACCTATAAATCTTTTTTTGTTGAAAGCAACAACAAAGCTAATAAAAACAAGTTTTCCAAACATAAGCTGTTTTAAAAAAATGCTTTATGATTTATACTAAACTAGCTGACCCGGCGAACTTCGTACCGCCTAACAGTCAATGAATGTCGTGTTACCTTTTAGCTGAGATATTTAAGGCTTTGATGAACGTAATACAATTATACAAAATATCTAATATTAATATAGAAAGAAATATAAAAGTAGTTTATTATGATGAATGATGAATGATGATGACTACATACAGAATGAGAATAAAAATTAAAAAAAAATGATTGAAAACTATGTTGTGCAGATTGGGATACACTCGGATTAATTCATTAATCGGGTTTTCATTCAAGCACCTTGTGGTAAACGATATTCTTTGTTTTTTGGTCAGGCGCAAGAACAAATAAAGCGGATGGTTTGCCGACCCGTGAGCATGCCACGTACAATTGAATATGAGAAAAACATGCATTTTCTAGATTGAGGCCGCAAATAGTCAAGGATTGGCCCTGTGATTTGTTGATCGTCAGGGCGAAGGCAAGACGAATCGGGAATTGAATTCGTTTAATCTCAAAGGGCATATCCGTTGGGATCATCGGAATCCTTGGAATAAGAGCTTCCTCATCTTTAAATTTTCCTTTAAGTATCGACGCGTGAATCACATTGCTCATCAATTTTCTTATCACCAAACGCGTTCCATTGCATAGTTTTGGTTGGTTTAAATTTCTAAGCATGATGCCTACCGAGCCAACCTTCAGTTGTAAATTGTGCGGTGGTAAACCAGGCACATCCAAGGAGTTTAAAAATTCAGTTGGATAATTAGTGGCTTCTTCTTCGTTTGTTACACAGTCGATAGATTTGAATGAATACAGAGTACCTACGATTTGATTTTGAATTATAAAATTGAGGTCATCTACATCTTTATTTTTAGCCGCCAAAATTGCTCGCTCACTTAACCATTTAGTATTTTTGTGGTTAGCAATGATATCCGGGAATACTTTGTTGAGCTCGTCTTTTGATGAGACGAAATTGCAAAAATTTGGAGGAAATTAAACTCGATTCGTCAACAGGAATACGGCCATTACCGATAGTCAGCAGTTGCTTCGAGAAATCATCAGCAGATAGATCGTTCAACAATGCAACTCTCATATTTACAGACAGTTGATGTTTCTTTACATATCGCCACAGATTTTATGCTTTGAGGCAAGCATTTATTTCGTCGGCAGCAGTAGATCTTGGAAAGACTGGTAGTGTTTGCCGGAAATTGCCAGATAATAAAATCATTGCACCACCAAAACATGAATAGTTGTTAAAGTATTTGACAGGATTGGACAACAAATGTTTGCGATAAAATAAATGAGCATTGATTGAAATGATAAAGTATTCATTACACATATCGGGTTTTCATTGTTTTTAAGATGTATTCTGCTATTCGGGGCGGAGACAAATCCAACGAATCAAAAACCATGAAAATTGGTCCAGCAGATCACTCGAGTTATAAGTATTGTAACAAACACGACTTTGTTTTATATACAGGGTGATTCACGAGCGTTGTGTCAAAAAGCTAGAGCGTGTAGGTTGAGTTGAGACAAGAAAAAAATCGTATGGGAGGGGGGGGGGGGGGTCTATTCACCCCCGTTTAGCCAGGAGGGGCGATTTCCTGAAAAAATGACTTATTTTGTAAAAAAAATTATTAAAAATCAACGGCTTCGTTTACAATACCGTGCTATACCTTTCTGAAAAGCCAAAAACTTCTTCTTTCACATTGTTTTTAATTTAAATTGTTTTAACGAATAGTTTAAAAAAAAATAAATTTTCAAACTCAAAATTTTCAAAAAAAGCAAAAAAAAACATTTTTGAACTAATTTTTTTCAAAATTTTATGTAATTAAGTACTAATTTTGTTTTAAAAATTCAATGTGTTTGTCAATTCTTAGTCAAAAACAGAAAACCGGATGTAAAAATGTCTTTTCGTTTTTGAGAAATTAAGAAAAAACCAAAACTACTTTTTTCTAAAAAAATCTTTGTTTTTATTTTTACCCATCTGGACTTTTAGTTTAATTTATTGGTTTATTTTATAAATTAAATTTTTTGTAATTGGAGTTTTATGGGGACTCAATAAAGTAGAAAAGTATAACAATATCCCTGGATTAACCATTTTGTTCATTGATAACGTCTGAAAACTGACCTGCAATTTTTTCTTACTATATCTGGGGCCGCGGCCACTCGCCGGCGAAGGGTACTACCTGCTAGGGGCTTAAGATAATTAAACCGCAATTTTTCTTGATTGAAAAAAACAATTAACAACCTAAAGGTAAATAAAAGGCATCGCATATTTACTAAACAACCATTTACAATTAAAATATTAACTCATCAACACATAACAATAACAAACTCATACGCTCGAGAAGAGTTAGCGGACAGGAACGTCTGCTACGGTTTAACTTGTTGTCGAGATCGGGAAGCCGAAAGACTTTACGCTGAAAGATATCGCAATAGATAGCGCCCAAGTCGTAACATGTTTTCAAGAATCCGCCGACGCACGAGAGCACGGAGAGCTAGAAGTGAAAGGTCAATGGCAGACGTTATCAATGAACAAAATGATTAATCCAGGGAAAATCCAATACTTTTCTGCTTTATTGAGTCCTCATAAAACTCCAATTACAGAAAATAAATTTTATAAAATAAACCAATCAATTAAACTAAAAGTCCAGAAAGGTAAAAATAAAAACAAAGATTTTTTTTAGTAAAAAGTGGTTTTGTTTTTTTTTTTAATTTCTCAAAAACGAAAAGACATTTTTGCATCCGGTTTTCTGTTTTCGACTAAGAATTGACAAACACATTCAATTTTTAAAACAAAATTAGTACTTAATTACATAAAATTTTGAAAAAAAAATAGTTCAAAAATGTTTTTTTTGCTTTTTTTTTTGAAAATTTTGAGTTTGAAAATTTATTTGTTTCAAACTATTCGTTAAAACAATTTAAATTAAAAACAATGTGAAAGAAGAAGTTTTTGGCTTTTCAGAAAGGTATAGCACGGTGTTGTAAACGAAGCCGTTGATTTTTAATAATTTTTTTTACAAAATAAGTCAATTTTTCAGAAAATCGCCCCTCCCGTCTAAACGGGGGCGAATAGACCCCCCCCCCCCCCTCCCATACGATTTTTTTCTTGTCTCAACTCAACCTACATGCTCTAGCTTTTTGGCACAACGCTCGTGAATCACCCTGTATATAGATTTCAAAAAGCTTATGTCGATTGTCGACATAAGTTACTAACTGGGTCTACCACGAAATGTCGAATGCAAATATCGCAAAAATCTCGAACAAAAAAAATATCGAATATAAAATCTCGAAATACAAAAATCTCGAGAAAAAGAATCCCAAATGCCAAAATCTCGAAAAAATAAATGGCGCAAAATTATAGTCCGCTAATGAACAGTTTTAGTGTGATACTAGCTTAAAATGACGTTTGAGTCATGTCTGAAACGTCATTTTAAGCTAGCATCACACTAAAATCGTTCATTAGCGGACTATAATTTTGCGCTAATAATTTTTCAGATAATCATAATTTCTAATTGAAATAATTTGTGCTCTCAGGTTAAAGTTCCTCTCAATTCTTTACACGATCCCGATGGCAATTGGTTAACAGGTGTAAGCCCATTTGGACCTTGGCTGTGAAGAGCCGTTTTTAACACGCTTTTAATATGTAAACTCCCAGTGTAACTTCCGTCTGCAACTGAAAGGATCTGAGTTCATCTTCTTCTTTTCAAGCCAAAACATTCCAGTCGGAGTCGATTAACATTTTATAGCTGAAATGAAATGAAACATTATATGTCAGTTATCATCATTTCGTTTCCTCAACGCTTGAAAATTATCCAAATTTTCTTCGCAAAATCGCGAAATTTTTTGCTACTCAAAGAGCATTTTGCGCAAAATGATAATGTGTCGATTCCACGCCGCCGCCGTTCTCATTGTGGGGCTACCTACAATGACCATTATAACTGGTCGCCAAATGTATGTGATTTAACACCTATTGTACAGGTTTAACCGAATAAACCCAAGATTCTTAAAGAGCACCGGTCGCCACCAAAGCTGCCATCCCACCCCAACGGGTCATCAAAAATTACTTCGCCCGGGTGATGGAAAAGCCGCGGTGTCGATTTGACCATAAAATAAAACCTAACTCTTTAATTATGGGCTAACCAAGACAAGTACTATTAATGTGAAACAAAAGGTATCTACTTGTAATAAAGTTCCTTTTGTGATATAACTGATAACGATTACAGATAATAGTTCTCAAATTAAACGTAAATCAAGTATGAACAATAAAAATAATTGTAGTTACTATTCTTGTTGGTTTGTATCAAAAATTAAGATAAGAGATAAGAACCTTATTATTCGTTTGATTTTTTATCTTTCCTTGAATTTCCGTTAATGTTGGTTTATGTTTGTAAAAATTGTTCACAAGTGTCATTGCAGAAGGCAAATGCCACACCTTTAACTTGTTGTCATTCAGACCACGTGTTGATGTTGTCTTGGCGTAATGATATGAAATAAACCCAAAAAATTGTATAATTGTACATACATAGGTACATTAAATATAGAAGAAGTAATGATTCATGTTAAAGTAGTTGGGCGAATTACTGCCTTGCAGAGTCATCACCTAATACTTCGACACTTTGCTTCGAAAGACTGATAGTCAAATATTATGGACTCTCCCAGATCGAAATCTGCCAGAAATTTAAATGCTGAATTTTCAAATTTTGAGCCTATGAGAACTATACTAAGCAGTTTAATCCTTAATCCCATTTCCCATGAACTGAAAAGGCACAGTGTGTGTGAATGATGATACCTGAAAAGAAGCAACTCGAAGTGATATCGATTTATTATTGAAATTCGAATTACACAACAGTTATTTAGTACATTGGTTTGCTGCAGTTGGTACTGCGCGTTGAATCCTCTGAATACAAAAAGTACAAAAGCAAAGATGTCATGAATATTCAACACAAATGAAGGATCTAGAGTGGGTAAGAGGAAGTTTGTAGAAGGTGCTGTTGGTTTTGATGAGAATTCAGTAGAAATTTGAAATTCGAGAGACTTTGAATTTCCGAAAGTTACTTAAACCTGTCATGTGAATGAACTTGATATTAAAGAGTTGCCCTTTTACTTCATAAATTTATGTTATAATGCATACTACTTTTGAATGCTATCTACATGGGTAAAGTACTTCTATAAGTATGACACAACATTTATATTATTCCAAACACCACCACCACCTTTAATGCATTCAAAATGTTTCCATATTTCATTTACTGTGCGCACAGTGCATGCCCGTTAATACTAGGTACCTATACCTACCGTCCTTCTTGTCTCAGTTTCCTTCTGGCGTAAAACCGCACCAAAAGCAAAACTTACCTATAACTATACTTACACTTATTCTATGTGTGTATTCAATTTTCTTCCCTTTTTTCATTTTTTTTTTTTGTATAAAGTAGAAAGAGGTACAGGGCACAGGAACACAGTGTTCCTGCTCCTGCATTATTTGGTAATACATCAAGGAATAGTTTTGCTGTTTCCATTTCGTTGCATTGTGGAACGTGTCCAACTTATAGCAGATGTATACTGAAAATAATTTTTTTTTTGTTTTTACTGTTTTTCGTTCTCTTCTTCAATGGTTTGGTTATCCCTTTTGTCTCCTTGTGCTCCTATTATGAATGTATGTTTTGTTGTTGTTGTTTTGTTTTATGGGATTGGGATAACCTTTTCTGCCTCCACCTTACTGCTTTACGGTTACGAACCACGGTTTCGGTACATTCAACAACACCTCTGTGCCTCTGTCGTTTCTATATGTAGCTGGAATGTTCTGTTCGTTTCCCTTGAAGCGCTGTCGTAGCTCGTAGTTAGTTTTTTTTTCTGTTTTGCCTTTTTGAAATTTGTGCTTGTGTTGGTTGTGAGCGAGAGCACAGTAGGAATTATATAGAGACACACTGAGATACTAGCAACAACAAAAGCAATAGAAAATCAACTTAGAAAAAAAAAAAAACATTACACAAAACCTCATTTCAAATGAATTCGTGTGTCGTGCTCGTGTGTTCCTATTTCTATTCCTGTTCCCATGTTGATATTTTATATCACACAAGCAGAATATTATTCTGAAAATGTCCTTTCCAGGGATGTTATTTTATTTCTTCTTATGTGTAAGAAGTTAATACTCTGCAGGAAAAGGAAAATAACTGATAAGATTGTGTTGATAAGGATTTTATTTTAGTATCAGTCCTATTGTAGTACATTCGACAGCTCTGAGCAACACTACACTATTTAAAATATTGATGAACTGTTCATGAATTTCGAGTGCCGCTGTACAGGTACACTTGATCCATTTTATGTTCAAAGTTTATTCAATTTCAAAACGAATTTCAAAACAATGTTTAGTGCACAAATGTTGCATTTTGTTGTTTGAAGTGTCAAACAGATAGTTTTTGATGCAGAAGAAAGTTTAGACTTTTGTGTGTTTTGAATGTAACCTGTAAAATTTAATAAGGAAGGTAACTTCTCTATACTCATCTGAAGCATTTTTTTATTAAATATAAATGTTTGTTATTAGGCAGTTTCGAATTTGATCACAATCACTTTTTAGATGTGAATATGTTGCTAACCGAATAGACTTCTGGTGATTATTCTTACTTTATGCATACATTTATTGGAGGCCTTCTGTAGTTTCAAAAGTAGGTTTCACGGTATTCTCCATGTGTTTGGTGCCATTTGTCAAGGTTCCGTTAAATTACCGTCAAGTCATATGGTTTATCAGTCCTTTAATTTCAGCAACAAGCCAACAATCTCATCTTTTCGGAGCTATGGTTGCTCAAATTTTACAATACTGGTTTTTCCTGTTCAAAGGGAAGACACAGTGGATTCAAGACGACACAAGCGTCCGTAGCAACCTCTGTCTGTCTATCAACTCCTACTCTCCACGTCCCCGCGGTGAACATCGGGTGCCTAGTACCTCAACCGAAGATTGGGTTCCAACCCCAGTGCGAAGTTGTTGGCGGCAGCAAAGAGAGAGAGGGGGAGGGGTATGCGTTCACTAAGGCATGCCTCCTTTTCAAAAGGCAGCAGCGGAAGAACTCCCCAAATGGAATCAACAGTGGCGTCTACAGTTTTAGTCAGGATGAACTACTTAGTGAACACCTTATAGGGCTACTAAGACCTATTCGCAACCCAGGCCTATAAGGAGCTGTCTTTGGAGTTAAACTAAAGACCTGGCCCTCCAGGTTGGGGGTCGTGCGTCGGAGTGACTGCCCGACCGCATAAAGAAGGAATAGTTCCGAACCTTCAACAAAACTCATATACCCTATACGGACGGAATTAATTATGACGACCCACGCAAGGAAAACGAATTTCGGTTTTGCACTTGGAACGTTAGGTCCCTTAACACACCACGTGCGGCCGAACAATTAACGGAAGCCCTTGACTGCTTACTTACTTAAGGTGGCGCTAGAGTTCGGTGTGGGCTTGGGCCTCAATCAACAGCCTCCGCTAGCCAGCTCGGTCCCTAGCTAGCTGCCTCCAGTTTTGCACTCCAAGTTGATTGAGGTCCTCTTCCACTTGTGTGTGCCACCTGAGTCGCGGTCTTCCTCTCCTTCTGCGTTCCTCGGGAAAAGCGTCGAAGGCTTTCCAGGCCGGAGCATTGGTGTCCATGCGCTCTAAATCACCGAGCCATCTGAGTCTCTGGATCTTGACCTTTCTGGCTAGTTCTGCGTCGTTGTACAATTCGTAAAGTTCGCTGTTGTATCTTCTTCACCATTCCCCATCAATGCACACCGGGACAAAGATGACCCGAAGAACTTTCCTCTCAAAACAGCCTAAGGCACATTCGTCCGATTTTGTCAAGGTCCATGCTTCTGCACCATACAGCAGGACAGGGATGATGAGGGTGTTGTACAGTTTTACCTGAGTTGCTCGAGAGAGGGCTTTTCCACTCAATTGCTTTCTTAGCCCAAAGAAACAGCGATTAGCAAGAGTAATTCTTCGTCTTATCTAGGCGCTGGTGTTTTTGCCCGTGTTCATAGCGGAGCCTATAGGTAGACAAACTCCTCTCTACCTCGAAGTTGTATGCGTCTATTGTGACGTTCTGTCCGAGACGTCGCACAGTGGCCCGTTTAGGCTAAAGTCATTCCAAAATTCATTTTTTTCGTTGTTCCAGAATTCAAAATTTGTTGTTTCGCTGAATTAACAAATATTTGAAGTTCTTGAAACCGAAGTTTTTTTTTAATTTTCCCAACGGTTTGGTTTTGAGAGGGGGTCAAAGTTGAACTTTTTTTCAGTTTTAATAACAAACAATTTTTTTTTTCTTTTTCTTGACTTTGAGAAGCTATATTACGAACGTGGGGAAAGAATTTTTGTTTTTTCTTTCTGAAATTAACAAATACGGTAAAATATATGTTTGGAAAAAATATTACAAAAAAAAAAAATGTCTATATATTTTTTTTTTTTTTTGGACACCACTTTTTGTACCTTTTTCTGACTTTACATTGCATGGAAAAAAAAGCTTCAAAAAGCATTAAGCAAAACTCAACGCATAATGAAAGCTGAAGTATTTCTTAATATAATCCTGAAGAAATAATTTGCGCCAACTTGCGCCCAACTGAGCTAGAGCGATTTTATTAATCGATGGCAGGCACTTTTTTTCAATTTTCTGGGTTTTCAATGGCAAATTAATAAAATGTTTAATACTGTAACTTTTGAACTAGTTGAGATATCACCACAATTTTTTTTTAATTCGAAGAAAATGTTCACGGCTAACAATATGATGAGTTTTAAATTTATTACATTTGCAGGGTGTTCCAGAATTTTCGAACAAAAAATTTTTTTTTTTCAAATTCAAAAAATTATCTGAAATGGGGAATGAATTCACCACAATTTTGTTTTTGATGACGGAAATATTTTAAAATACGATATGTCATAAATATTACATAAATCGGAGGCAATAAAAAAATTAAATTGAAGGGTTTATATTATATCCATAATAAAATATTAGCAGTTACTTTTGACTTAAGGAGATTAAATGTTCAGTGATTATTTATGTAGGTATTAATTTTTAATCGGATTAAATGTTTATTTTTATTGCTCGATGTCATAAAATTTTAGATTGACGGAAAAGTTTTAAATGAACTTACAGAAACAAAATCAACGCGGTCATGCCCAATATGCAAAAGGACACAAAAAAGTTTCAATAGCCAAGATGAATCCAATGCAAACATTGACGAACATAACTACCAATATGGAATATCTCCACTGCATGGTAGAATCAGATGCATGGAATTTATATTAAAACTTGCATATACACTTCGACAGGATGGAGAGGATTTCGGTGAATCGATTGGGATCAAAGAAGCACAAAAAAGAAGAAAGGAAAGGATACAAACGTGTTTCCGTGATCAGCTTGGACTCGATGTAGACAAACCAAAGCAGGGATTCGGAAATACTAATGATGGGAACACTTCGAGAAGATTTATCGAGCAATCGGAGATAACAGCTCAAATAACTGGAGTAAACATAGAGGTTATTTCCAGGCTGAAAATAATACTTGATGTTTTGAACTGCAGGGAAGTTGTGAACGCAGTTAAATTTGGGGAGTATACTAAAGCAACAGCAGCTCTGTTGACTCAAAAGTATCCTGAAAAACAACTGACACCTACTCTTCACAAAATTTTGGCTCACAGTCAAGATATTATAGAGTATCAATCACTTCCCCTAGGAGAATTATCTGAAGAAGCCCAGGAATCCAAAAATAAGGACTACAAAAGGTATAGATATCAAAATACCTGCAAAGTTTCGAGAATAAGGCAGAATGAAGACTTATGCAACATGCTTGCAGCCTCATCTGATCCGCTTATTTCTTCTCTGAGGCACGTAAGGACCCAAAACGATATGAAAGCACTTTATTCTCCGGAAATGTTGAGTTTATTGAATATTACCACGGACCAAGATGATAGTTTTCAAGAAATCTAATGTTTATACGTACATTTCAACTGTTTTTATTGTATAATTTGCTGTTCAATTTGTTATTTATTATTATTCTAATGTCAATTTACAAAAAAAAAAAAAAAAACTTTTTTCGCCACTGTTCCTCTAAAATCGGTGTTTTACTTTTTGCGCTACTGTTAAACGTCAATTCCTTTTGTTTTACGCCAGAAAATGAATTTTCTTGTTTGTTTAATTCACATTTAATCATTTTTATCTCACTTAATATAACTAAGCTTTTTGACAGCTATTTCCGAAACACCCTGTAATGTTTTTATTTTGAAATTCACCAATTTCATAGCGTTGGGTGTAACCTTCAAAATAAAAAAAAAATTGTGGAAATATCTCAACTCGTTTAGGAGCTATGATTTTTGGAACCAAAAAAGCCGAAACGGGCCACTGTGCGTCGTCGGTGTTGGGTGTCCTTTCTCGAAGACAACATATACCTCGTTTTTCCCTCATTTACCGCTTAACCCATTTTTGCCGCTTCTGTCTCAATTCTCACAAAGGCGCCATTGACATCTCGCTGTGTTCTTCCCATTATATCAATATCATCGGCCTTGTCTGAATCCCTTTTTGACGTCGAAAGATTCCGTAAGCTCATTGCCAACCTTGATGGAGCAGCATGAGTTTTCCATCGTCATTTTGCACAAGCGAGCGAGCTTGGCAGAGATACCAAAACTAGACATAGCCATATACAGTTCGTCTCTGTAGATGCTGTCATACGCGGCCTTAAAATCAATGAAGAGGTGGTGGGTATCGATTTGGAGTTCATAGGTTTTTTCCAGGATCTGCCGCAAAGTGAAAATTTGCTGTATGGTTGACTTTCCTGGCCTGAAGCCACATTGATAAGGACCAATCAGATTGTTGACGAAAGGCTTCAGACGTTCATATATTATGGCAGAGAGGATCTTGTAGGCGATGTTAAGTAGAATGATTCCTCTGTAGCTGGCGCAGTTTAGAGGATCTCCCTTTTTCAGGATCGGGCAACCAATGCTGACGTTCCATTCATCGGGCATGCATTCCTCCGACCATATCTTACTGATGATTTTGTGCATGCTCCTATCTAGATCGTCGCCTGCTGCTTTGAACAGCTCGGCAGCTAGACCATCTGCTCCAGCGGCTTTGTTGGATTTCAGCCATGATATTGTCGTTTTCACTTCTTCTAGGTCGGGTTCATGGAATTGTTGGCTAT
The DNA here is from genome assembly GCA_943590905.1 of Sphaerophoria taeniata. Classification (NCBI taxonomy): domain Eukaryota; kingdom Metazoa; phylum Arthropoda; class Insecta; order Diptera; family Syrphidae; genus Sphaerophoria; species Sphaerophoria taeniata. The sequence goes on along the minus strand of OX016540.1, from coordinate 44,142,466 downwards.
CATCGTGTATGATAAAATGCTCTTGTCTGACGTCGGGGTTTTGTTTCGTCGTCGCCAGTATTGACTGCGATTCTACTATATGATGTTCCCTTGTTTGGCCTTAGCAGATATAACCGCCATCCAAGAAATGTGATGGGATGGTCCGGGACTACGAAAAATTTACAAATGTGATCTACTATGGCGACAGCTAACGGGAACAAAATCAACGTATATTTGGATGTGGATTCGTTGTTGGGACTCGGCTCAGGAGGAAGGTCTTGAGTTTCAACTCAGTGAAAGACCGCAGTAAGTAAGTAAGTAAACCTCATCTGCGTTCACGCCCCCACTGAGGAAAAGGATGTAGACACCAAAGACAGGTTCTACTCTACGTGCTCCTCGACAAGACTTATGAGCAATGCCCTAACTTACTGACAGGTATTTTACTGGCAATCATTTTATCGAAGAAAAACTTACCTATCAGCTGATAGATTTAAATGAAGAACTTTCTGTCAATTTTTTTTTAAGCCAAAATAAGTGACGACGACCGACACGGCACCACATGTACGTGTGTACGTATATCTACTTAATTCATCGAAACTACCACCAACCTCACACTTCTTCCTCACTCCTTCATAAAACAAATATTTCTACTCTCCTTTTCTGTCTTTTACTCCTTCCTGTCAAACAGACCTTAACCTTGAGGGAAAAAACTAATCGATTTTAACCTCACACACCTCTATATTTATGTTTTTATTTGAAACGACTTTCTCTAACTCCTCCTCATATTTTCATGTTCTTAAAGCAATTCTCCAATTTATTCTTCACTTTAAAATTAGTTTGGTTTAATATACCTCAACCCATTGACTTAATTAACCCCTGAAAGTTCCTTTTTGGATTAAAGTATTAGTAGGTGTTAATGCCAAAAGTCTGGGGAATGATATGCCTCATCTCTTTTCTCCTCCAAACAAGACAGAAACCACTTAAAAATTACTTTGTGTGATTATCCTCAGGATCATTTTGACAAACTTTAACTGACAGGTAGTTGTCAGTGATATCTAAATCTGTCTAAAAATTAGATCATCTCAATTTCGTTAGTGCGTACTTACGAAAAATAACGTTAAGTTTTGCAATATTTAGAACCTAAAATGGCAAAATGTTAGCACTCTAATGTCTGCTGTCACAGAATTGTCGGGTATAAAGAAATCCTGTCAAGCTGGCCATTACTGTCACAAAATGAATCCAAATGCTGCGGCTCAACTTCAAACCATTTCTTATGTCAAACGAAAATGAATATCAATAATGTAGTCGATTTTAATTAGTGGCATTTGTTGTTGGTTATTTTCGAAATCGATGCAGTCAGTCTACGCCATTTCCAAAATGGCAACGCTGTTGCATATTAATCAACTTTGCTATTTCAAGTAATTTTCTATTCCCAATCAATATTTTTGTAATTGTTCAACTTGTATGTATTTTTGTGTGTTCGAACATATACGAGTACATCTACCATCATCGATGGTATTTTTTTTTTTTAAAGCACCCCTTTCATTTGATATTGATGACAATATTCAAACATGCCGCCCGCCCAGCGCTGCTGAAGTGCTTGCTTGAACGAATGATTACAATAAAGGGAACACATCGAAAAAAGAAATTATTATTTCGCTATAAACATTGAGAATCTATATTTTGCAGCACGTTAAATTAAAATAGACATTCGAATATTCGTAACATACATACGACTTTTTGTTTATGTATAACATGATGTATGGGCATACTCGTCCCTAGATTTAATCTGTGTTCCTATGTAGCTGTTTAATTACATAGAACCCTGTTGTCAAAGTGACTGTTGTTGGGTTGGATATTCATATCACACACGTACTTTTGTGAGTAGGGTATACTAGGTATAGCGCATTAATGTTACGAAATCGACAATATTCGACATATTTGAATGGATATATAGAAACCGTTGCCGAAATGAAAGCCCGCGTGTCGATATGAAGTTGATGTTGACAATGAGTTTGTTTTAACTAATTCCAGGGTTGACAGATGGAATATGAGGGTGGACATTGTTTTCATTATAGCGCACAAAATTTAATTATGAACGAGTATTTGTGTTTATGCCCTTAAGGCTTTTTCGTTTCGTATAACACCCCTACCTCGAGAGATTTTGTAAAAAGAATACTGAATTATAGGTTTGATGGCTTTTTATTTGTAATGAACTTAGACGAGATTTTTGCACAAAAAAACTATTTTTGCTAACTATTTCTAATCGAAATTATTGAATTGAGGAAAGAACGTCAAAACGTTGAAAAAAAAGTAACCGAAGTAGATTTTAGGAAAAACCGAAGTAGATTGAGGAAAACTGAAGAAGATCTTAAAATACTACATTACTACATATATTTTATATTGACCCTCGCTAGACAGACGGACATAGACAAACAACCTTCGTAATTAAAAAAAAAAACATTATTATATTATAGTAGGAGAGCCGCTGAAGACCGACCTACACCGATCTGTTAACCGGCTGAAACTTTTTTTTATGAAATTTAGTTTGAAAACATATATGAATATGATAGCTTGCCTTACGAAAAGTGTGCCAGGCTATATTAAATTTAACTTTATTTTAATCAATAACTAACTCCTTCACCGGTGCGGGTGCATAACTTCACGGGTCATAACTTCACATGGGTCATAATTTCACTTCTAGTGAGTTATAATTTCACTTTCTTCGGGTGAAGTTGTGTCCCATCTAAGGTGGGAATTAGCTTCACTTTTTTGTGGGCCAGAATTTCACTTCTGTGTGAAGTTATATCCCACTCAAATTGGGATAAAATTTCACTTTTTACTACAGTTGCAAGAAATTAGCATTTTTACTATTTACTTATACATAATTTTTCTACCAAAAACTGCATTACTCTTGCGCAATGTTTTATTATTTTCAGAGTCTTGAAAACTGAATTTCCGAACTACTAACAAGCTACAACTACAAAAAAGTCTAATAAATAACCATTTTTATTTACTTTTTATCGACAAAATGGAGAGAGCAATTCATTTTTCAAAGTTTTCTTTAATTTGGAAAAGCAACCACCACACATCTTGTAATGCATACTAGTGTCTGGCAAGCAGGTGCTGCAGTGCAATGATTCATTTCGAGCATGATGAAGATCTGTAATATTCAAATTCGATTTGTTTTGGTTGGGAGTGAAGCAAGCGGAAAAAATTTTGCCCAAAAGAGAATCAATTTGGGGTGTGAAAACAAAAAAAAATTCGCGCGAATTTATTTTCACACCCCAAATTGATTCTCTTTTGGGCAAAATTTTTTCCGCTCGCTTCGCTCGCTAGCAATTGTACCTGCTACATTTGTTGGTTCAAGCTCCAAATTCGTAATACAATTTTCTTAAACTTTTAAGACTGATTGTAGAGTTTAGGTTTAGTATTGATAAACTCAATAATGAATACGTTTTCTTGATAGAAAATGTCGACTGATAGCATTGAAAAATAGTGCTTCCGTCTGCATTCACATGATGCAAGGACACTGAACATCCCATAAATAAAAAATGTCTTTCCGAAGGAGCTGTTAATGTCATAAAAACAGCTCAATTAGTTTAGATGACTAAAACGTGCAATAAGATGAAACTGGATTCAAGTACCGAATACCAAAGTTCAGATGATCGTTTGCATTGGAGAAAGTTTCCTTAACGTCACATAGATTTATATTTATATTTCAATCGTTATGCACTGAGAAAACATTGAAAATATGTAAAAACTGTCCACTCAATTTATTATTTTAGAAAATGTTTAAAACTTAACGCGAAGGTAAGAAACCCCGACATTAAATCTGGACTTATGACCCATCATAGTTGGTTAGTAGTCCCAAAATAAAATTCGGCATTTATGACCCACCATAGTGGGTCATTAGTCCCGAAAACCATTTTCGGGACTTCCGACTTCGGTACCAGATTCTCTGCGCCGTGGAATGACTAAATAGATGGGAAATAATTTCACCCAAATTTCAGGTGAAATTATTGCTCACCTTAGGTGGGAAAAAATTTCACCCGAAAAAAGTGAAATTATAACCCACTAGAGGTGAAATTATGAACCATGTGAAGTTATGACCTGTGAAGTTATGCACCCGCACCCCTTCACCATAATTAAATAAAACGTTGTGCCAAATAGCCATATGTGTAAGTAGGCTTGAGACAAGAAAAAACTTGTATGGGAGAGGAGGGCCTATTTCCCCCGTTTAGCCAGGAGCATTGAATGTTGAAAACAAAATTAGTACTTCATAACATAAAATTTTGAAAAAATTAGTTCGAAATTTAAGAAAATTAGTTTTTTTCAAAATTTTAAGTTTGAAAATTAATTTTTCTAAAACTATTATTTAAAACAATTAAATTTAGATACAAAATGAAAGCCTAAGTTTTTGCTTTGCACGTTGGTGTAGATGAAGCCGTTGATTTTTTTTATTTTTTTTTTTTTAATAAGCCAATTTTTCAGAAAACTGCCCCTCCTGGCTAAACGGGGGGAATAGGCCCCCCTCTCCCATGCAATTTTTTTCTTTTTCTCAAGCCTACTTACACGATATGACTATTTGGCACAGCGTTTTATTTTAACATATGGGTGAAGGAGGAGTTAGTTATTGATTAAAATAAAGTTAAATTTAATATAGCCTGGCACACTTTTCGTTAGGCAAGCTATCATATTCATATATGTTTTCAAACTAAATTTCATAAAAAAATGTTTCAGCCGGTTAACAGTTCGGTGAAGGTCGGCCCTCAGCGGCTCCTGAACTATTAGGAAACTATCTGACCCGATAAAAGTTTTTTTTTAATCTAACGTTATTGGGATCACAACTCGGTAACCAGAGCTTAAAGATAGGTTTGGTATTTGATCTGTAGGCAGAAATCAAAAGAAATTTATTTTTTGACTATAACTACAACTTACTTACTTACTTAAGGTGGAACTATAGTCCGGGGTGGACTTGGGGCTTAACCAATAAACCTCTCCAGCCAGGTCGGTCAGTAGTTAGCTGTCTCCAGTTATGTACGCCGAGTTGGTTGAGGTCATCTTCAACTTGCGCACGCCACCTGAGTCTTGGTCGTCCCTCTGGGGTGGATTCGAAGACTTTACGGGCCGGAGTATTGGTGTCCATCCTCTCCACATGACCAAGTCATCTGACTCTTTGGATCTTAACTCTTTTAGCTAGATTAGTGTCGCTGTTTAGCCCGTACAGTTCGTGGTTAAATCTTCTCCTCCATTCACCGTTTATGCATACAGGACCATAGATCTTCCGTAGAACTTTTCTCTCGAACCGGCCCACAGTTGTCCAAAATGACTTATCTCGTTGCAAAAATCATAACTTTTGAACGGATTGAGGTAGCGGTACAATTTTTTTTTTAATTTGAAGGAAATTTCCAGGGCTGTTACACCAATGAATTTCAAGAAAATTATTTCACAGGGTGTTTCGGAATCATCGGCCGAAAACAGATTTTCTCAAAAAACTTAATTTATAGAAAAAAGAATTGAAGTAAAACTTTAAAAATTGTCTTTTGTTTTGCAAATGTTGATAAAAACAAAATGATGGCCCCCTTAGTGTTTATAGGGTGTTCTAAAATAAAATTCATCACAATAGTGGATGCGAAAATTTGGCAAAGAAACTTTTTTTTGCTTTAATCGGTCAATAATAATGGTTTATACCTTTTTAAGTGACATATTTTATGTGAAACAGTAAAGGGAAAAAATAAACGGACCAAAAATTAAAAAAAAAAAAATCAAGTTTAATTAAAAACATATAGGTATACATATATTAAATAAAAAAATATACATAAACTATCTTAAACAATAATTATAAATTTTCAGTAAAAAGTTCACTGCCATCATCATCACTTTTAATATTTAATAGACTAATCAGCTCTGGACAGTAGCTTTTTTTGAGCTCTTTTTGGGATCTAACGTGTCTTAAAGTTCCCTGTTGTCTAGGCTGTTTATTATCCTCTTTGCTGTATGGTCCACCAAATTTTGAAGATTCACTTCAACAGAAGTTTCTGTTATTATCAGGTTTGGTGGAGTGGCCTCTATCTTAGCTTCCATTAACTCACTGTAACTTGGAAATACGTCAACGTTATGGCTTCGCAATGATTTTCGCATCAATTTGTATTTTTCCTTAGAGTTGCTGGTTTTTACAAGTATCATACATTTTATGATACTTGTGGGTTTTTCGACAACCTTATGAATGACTTTTTTATTCATTATTATTATCATTATTAAAATAAAGTAAGAAAATTTTATGTTTACGACGCATTTTTCGAAAAAAATTGACATCAAAGTCAAAAATTATCACGGACAAGAACAACGGAACATCCTTCAAAAAATAATATCTGACCAATAAAAAAAAGATAAAAAATTTGTAAATGCAGTTACAATGGCTAATATTTCTTCTTAAAATTAAAACCTTAACATCGTTGCTAGCATTACTATTAACAGAGAACGAAGCGTTTACGTGGGTCAAGCTATGCCAAAGTAAGCGTTTTCTCAAGCCTTTATTTTTCTTTTCAAAGTTCAAAATCTCGGCAGTGCGCAAGTATGCGCAGCTAAATATTTTTCTTTAGGCTCAACAATTGGTTGATACACATACCCTATTCGGCTTAATGCATGGACTTGGATGGATTTTCTTGTAGCTCTTTTCAAACTCGATAAATTGTAAAAAAATGGGGTTTTTTTGTTTCATTTATTAAAACCTTAAAAATAATTTTTTTTTCAGTTTAAAATTTAAATTTACTTATAAGTAATTAAACCAGGAACAATTAACAAAAAATAAGATTTTTCATTCAATATGCCATAATCGCAAAAATGAAAATAAGGAATTTTGTTTTTTTTTTCTTTTTTTTTTCTCTAGAAAAAAATTAACTAACTTTGAAGAGCCCTATAAATTAAACTAGTGATCAAAAAATTATTTTGTTTGCTGTTTTTGAAGCTCTGTTTATATTTCTCTTAGAAATAAAAAACAAAACAATAAAAATAAATCATCAGATTTTGTATTTTTGCCACGACTTTTCCCTTTTTGGACAACTGTGCGGCCTAGGATGCTCTCATCTGTTTTTGACAGGGTCCATGCTTCTGCACCGTATAGCAGGGCGGGGATGATGAGGGTCTTATAGAGCGTCACCCTAGTTGTTCGGGAGAGGGCTTTACTACTCAATTGCTTTCTTAGCCCGAGAAACAGCGATTAGCAAGAGGTATTCTCCTTCTGATCTCGGCGCTAATGTCATTGTCCGAGTTGATAGCAGAACCAAGGTATTCAAATGATATCAATGTCATCAGCGTACGTGAGTAGTTGTACAGACCTCTGGAAGATAGTGCCTCTTAGTGTTGGCGCGGGAGTTCTGCACTATTCGTTCCAGTATGATTTTTAAGAGGTCGCATGACAGTGCTTCTCTTTGTCTAAAGCCTTTTTTGACATCGAAGGCGTCGGTATTGTCGTTACCGACTTTAATGGAGCAGTGTGAGTTCTCCATTGTCATCCTGCTCAGACGAATGAGTTTTGTAGGGATGCCAAAACTGGACATGGCCTTATACAGTTCTTCTCTATAGATGCTGTCATACGCGGCCTTAAAATCGATAAAAAGATGGTAGGTGTCGATTTGGAGTTCTTGAGTTTTTTCCAGGATCTTCCGTAATGTGAATATTTGATCCACAGTGACATGGACCTATCAGTTTGTTGACAAACGGCGTTCACATAGTATAGCAGAAAAGATCTTATAGGCGATGTTTAGGAGGCTGATGCTTCTGTAATTGGTGCAGTTAAGACGGTCCCCTATAACTACAACAAAGAGCTGAAAAAAGATTCGCTTTCAATTGCAGATAGAAGCCCTTATTTTGATCTACAATTGTATAACGGTTGTCAAGGAAAATTGTGAGTAATTTCGATTTGAAGTTACGGGAAAATTTGCATTTTTGCCAATATCGATTACCAGGCCTTCAAAAAACCTGTAACTCATTTCGATGAATAAATTTTGATCAGACCTTTCTTTTCATCTCTGTTGGGTGCCGGGCCACAGAGACATCACAGGAAATTGTAGAGCCGATGAACTCGCTAAAAATGGAACCGTCATACCTATTTCACCTGAAAGGGAAAAGATAGGTATACCGATAGCTACATGTAAACTTTTGCTAAAAGAAACAGCCTTAACGATAACAAACTATAGGTGGTACAATTTACCAACGTGCGCAGTCACAAAACTCATATGGCCGTCACTGGAACTAAAGCGCTCTAAAGACTTGTTGTCTCAAAACAGATTTCATATGAGCTCCCTAATAGGTGTCCTTACGGGACACTGTCTTATAGGCAGACAAGCAATATGACTTGGTGTAGCCTCAAATGACTTCTGCAGCAGCTGTATGGACGAGGAAGAAGAGGAAACAATCTCTCACCTTCTCTGCACATGCCCTGCTCTTTCCCTAAGACGCAAACTTCATCTGGGAGAATATTTTTATGATAATCCCAGTGAACTAGCTAACAAGGATATCAAATATCTTCTTCGTTTATAAAAAGCTCAAAATGGTTCGACTAGTAATAAGTAATTCTCTAGATTCATGTGGCATCACAATAGGCCTTTTCCTTTGGCCAAAGTGTGCGGATCCTGTATCCGCAACCACCTTAACCTAACCTAACCTAACCTATAATTCGATGGGTTTTGGAAGAATTGTTTTTTTCTGTCCAAAATTTCGGCCCTTGATATTTTTCGAAAATCGAACTGACAACACTTCCAAGAGTATCAATCTGTCATGAAACAAGTGTTTCTCAACTGTTGCTGTTCGGAATCGGCGGCGTTAAATAGTAAGTCCTTTCAATTCTTCACACGCACTTCGAGAATTGCTGAGGCCACTTACGCCTTGGCTCTTCTAGAGCAGGACAATGACTCCCTTCATTATTTTGGGATTTTATGTCTCTATACATTAAAAATAATTATCATAGAAATGATCTTGTCAGGTAAAGGTAATATCATTGGAGAATGGAGTTGCCGTTCGCATTGATTGCTGAGAAGATATTTGGAAATACTTATTTATTATCTAGTCGATGCGGTCGATGCGATGGTGTGGCCGCGATACGTTGTCATCATTATTATGAGTTATAACAGTGTCATCGTAGTATATTCATAACAGGAACGAAGCACGAACGATCTGCATTGCGCTATAAGGGATGAATCATTGTTTGTAATAGATACTTACCTTCAAAAAAAGGGTATTTGTTTGTTTGTTCCAGTTGAACCTGAAACCTTGTTTCTCTTGGCCCTTGTTTTTAGCTCACCCGATTTTTCTTATTCTAAACCGTTGTACGAATGCCTCCAAATATTAACTGGTACGAATGTTAAGACATACCTTTTAAAGAGGTAAATATGGCTTATACGAGCCATCAATGAAACACCAAATTTTTCTCCGAAAAAATGTGTCAAACACTCTCACCAAGTTTTTTTTCCACAAATTTGTACAGCCCGAAAAATATATCTATAGGGGTGATCTTTAGGGATTGAGACACAGGAGATGGTTAATCGTATGAAAATAAACCAGCACCATTTATTTAAAGGGTCAACTTGGTTATTTTTCATATCAAAACCCATTACATACTTACATCCCTCATGTAATTCAAATAAAAACAAAATGTCTTTCTGTAGGTACTTCATATCCACGTTACTAAAATTCTACAATGCCAACTCACATTTTTTATAATATTAATCATACCAACGGTCTTCGCGGCGCGGCGTCCGCGTTGTATGGTTGTCGTTCGTCGAGGTTACCTTACCTATACGAAAAGCCTACAAAAGAACCTATTTACATTATTTATAACACGAGTGCGACCATACAGATAATATCACTATAAGCCTCATGGGGGTCAACAACCTAAACGATGATTACCTCCTCGAGCAAGAAGAAGAAGCTATACACAGAAAGAACGAGTATTCAACGAGAAAAATAAACTCAACAAGCACCAGCAAAGCAGCAATTGTTGAAAATGTTTATTAGACAAGACATATGTATGTATAGAAGACGGCAGACGCAAGAAGTAGAGTGTGAAATTCATGTTATTGCCTCACAAATTTGATGATTGCGAAAGGTCGGTTGGACAAGCGCTTTGCTTAAGTGAATTTTTTATTCGCCGATTTATTATAAAATTTTATATTTTCGTTAGTTTAGTTCGGATAGTCTTCAAATCGTATGATGAGCGCACTTCATGCTTTACGGTTTTTATTCATTTTAAATTGTATAATTCTTAATTTGATCTACCTTCTTGAGTACCACCTACTGTGTGCCATGAGTTCTCGAGCTAAGCCGCAATCCCATATTCATGCATTCCTGATATTTCCTGATGAAAAAACTCAGTAGACCTTTGTTTTTGTTTTCAGTGACTCAGGCTATATTTCCTGAATTGTTATAACGTTAGGCTGGATTGGGTAGATAAGTCTGCGAGTTACGAAACTCTCTCTTATCACCGCAGCTGAATATGTCAAATGCAAAATCCGTGATGAGTACCTGAAGGGCTGTACCTTCCATTAATCAAATGACAAGGATTGCATTTTCCAGATATTTCCAGCATTGATGAATCTCAAGAGATTGTTGCGTGAAATGTTCGACGGCCTTCCTGGAAAGTCGTAGAAGAACAAGTTGTTCAAAAATCTGTTCCTAGAATAGCAGAGTGAGTAATCGTCTCAATCGGCATTGCAGGCTCCAATTTAAGAATGTAAGCCGCAGACGAGAAAGAGGCAGTTGTAGTTGAGAGTGTCAAACTCTATCCGGAACTTGAACCCAGAGCACCGATACGCGCTAGCTTCCAGAGAGTTCTGGACAAAGATCTCAAATTATTCTTTTATTCAGCAATACTCATCTTACCTACGACTAACAGTAAGAAAGAACAATAAATTCTTCATTAACTGACAAATAAAAGTTAAGAATAATGTTGTATCTAATTTTATTTGATTCTAAAATTAGTTCTACTTCCTCATTTATTAATAACTGGTTAAGAAAACAGGCTATAACTCACAGAAGAAAAAACTTTATCGAACTTACTTAAGTTCCCAGTCCCAATTATTATTATTATTACTCGGATATCTAAATGTAGGTGGGTTTTGTTCGTATGTATGAGATTGTAAAGTATATTGTATTCAATCACCGTATTGATACGTAGATATATTTATCCGTGAGGCCAGACCAGATAAATGGATAGATACACATGAATCGTTTTCCTTCCATCCAACGTCTTTTTCATACCAAGAGCCTTTCCTGTACCGAAGGGTTTTTCATCTGAACTGAACTATTTATCCTGCATATGTGTTTGTCTCCCAACGTACATATATCTTTGCCAAATCCCATAACCATATTCGTCCTCAACCAAACCGCACGCTCGCCCCCAGTAGTGCCCCACGCCATCACAGCAATTGAAATACCGTCGTGTCGTTGTCGGTCGGTTGGGTGCTTCTGCTCGTTCTTATTACACTTCACGCCGGATGAAATGAATCGGTTTTGAGTTTTGTTCTGAGGCTCTGAGTCTGCTGAGCTCTGACTGACTGCTATTGCTCCGTAAAAAGATAGATACACAATTTTGATTCCCTTTCCCAAGGAGATTCTTCTTTCGGAGCAAAACTGACTTTTGTGTGTCCTTTCCTTTACCTTCCCTGCAATCATAAATGACATCCCATTCTTACCCCAGTATAATGTCGTATATGCCAGATGCCAGAAGGTACAGTGTATTCACATTCACATCGTGTTTCTCTCGACGAGGTAATTTTTTTTTTACATTTTTTAATATATTTTTTTTTTTTTATCCCCCATGCAGAAGTAGAAACAGCAAAAGTGTCGTTGCTATGTTTCGATTTTCCAATTTTTTTTTCGTCATCTCTCATGGCGTTGTATCAACCAAGCAAGCAACATAGGTACTCAGAAAAAAACAAAGTATTTAGATACTTTTAACTTCATGTTCATTCAATGAATAAAAAAAAATGGACAGATACAAAGTTCATTTGATTTGTCAATAAATAATTCATAAAATGTGTTTTGTGGTGATCCACATTGTGGTTTCTGAAATAATTCTTCAATCATGTCAAAGTGACATTTCTCAATAATAAATGAACACATTCAAACAATGTTCCAAATACATAGCTATAATCTCTTAAACTTAAATGATATTCATCATGTTCATGTTGTTTCATTGAACTGTTGGTAAGGTGACAAAAGGCGATGACGAACTCTCTCTGCTATAGACAGCAATTAAAATAAAATATAATGCCCAATGATAAAACAACAATAAATTCAACCGAACACCGAACACAAGTAAGAAACAAAAGTGGAAGAATACGGACAAAAAAAATTATATTTTTAATAAGATTCCATTAAAAAAAACCACCACCTTCATGAATTCTCACAAATAAAATTAACAACAACAGCGCCATTCCATTTCAAACAACAATGTACGAATGCAGTCAGTGTGACCAAAGTAATTACTTCGTTACATCGTGAAATCGATTGATCTTGAACGTTTCTTGGTCTTTGTATGTTATTCTCTTGTGGTAAAAGGTACTTTGGGAATTGAACCTCAGAGCAGTGTTACCACATAGACTCTATAGAGTCAAAATGGACTCGTTTTTTCTTCCTTGACTCGGGGACTCGTTTTTATCACGTTTGACTCGTTTTTTTGCAGAACAAAAATAGGTACAATTACTAAGAATTTAATATTTTGAAATAAAAATCATATGTTTGAATCGTTAGTTCTTGTCCTTAACACTTGTATTTCGAAACCACAATTAGATTCTTGTATGTTAAAAATACAAAAAAATAAATGATTTTTAAAAAAATTTAATTTTTTTTAAGGTGGACTCACTTTTTTTGTAAATGAATCGATTTTCAAGCTTCTTGGACTCGAAAATATTTTTCCCTGCGGTAACACTGCCTCAGAGACTCAAAAATAAGTCTAAGGGTTGGTGATCCTGTTAATATTACTATGTTGAACTTGTGATACGTCTTCCTTCATAAACATTTATGCTCAAAACAGATGTGCAGAATTTCTGCACGCAGCACTGCATGCAGAGCTTCAAGCAAAACACATGTGCAGAAAATATGCCAAGTTTTGTCAAAACAAAAACGACACCTGCCAAAATTTTATTGATTTGGTTGTTTTGTGTTATAAAATTTGAAAACAGAAATTAAGGAAAAATATGGAGTGAGTAAAGCTTTATGCATGGGCATGGGGCAAGAGGAAGGAGGAAGAGGAAAGGAAAGGGAATGAACAGCTGTAATATGTGAAGTGCCCGGGGTTTTCCAATGCCAAGAAATGTTCATTCTTACATCAAACAGAAGACGTAGCAATTTTATAAATTATTGTTTTATTCAATAAAAAGCATAATTATATTCTACATCGCACTGTTTGAAATTTTATTCATTTGCAAGAGCCTTCGTATGTCCCACAGAGGCCGTCCTTGGCGACCAGTGCGCAACTGGCTTCCGGAGCTCCATAGTAGATGGTCTCGGAGTGTTGTTGGATAAGTAACCGGACGCCTTAACTCTTAAATGGATAACGCATAGAAGTCAAAGCATCAGCCAAACCTTGGACTCAATTCCAATTGCACGATGTCGCATATCGGACTTCTTAGCCTCCGGCACCTGATAATAGTTGACATCAATTTTTGGTCACTATTTTGATAACTTCTTCGAGCTTCTGGAAATCCGAGATAATTGGTGACTTTTCACTCGTTGCTGCATCGGTCATATGGTAGAGGCCTTATATTACCTCTGAGAATGCTTTCGTTTTTTGTGTAAATTCGAGACAGCAATGCGTGTCGCTGAATTGCATAGTCAGCATAGTTTGTCGTGAGACTAGCTGCTGTTTCGGCCAGATTATCCAGCTCCTGGGTTTTTACTCCACCATAGAGGCCATTGAATAATTTGAAGGTAATTGCTACAGGATCAACGAAATCCATGTTCAAGTTGTAGCATAGCTTTTGGATTTTGTAAAAATGGATTTCGTCTTTGCGGCCATCCCGCTTGAAAATGTACATATTTCGGCCTTCATCTGAAAATACTAAAGAGAATTTTGATGTTTTTCTAATATTCTGAAAATTTGCATATTAATTACCTTTATACAAGTTATGCTCAAAACAGAAAATACATAATGTGCAGAATTTGATTTTCAATTTGAATTTATTTTCCAAACTGACAAATTGAAATAAAAATAAGCTGTCAACAGTATCAACAAGCTTTGAATTTAAGTAGTGCCAGATAGCAATTATTTTGAAAATTTTGTTTTTGAATTATGGCTGCAATGAAACTAGGCAGAATATTTAGAAATAGAGACATCACGCAGCGCTGTTCTGCATGCAGAATTTGCTCCCATAAGAGCCTGTGTATTTTTTATTTTGCTGCGCAGCAATTCTGCACATCTGTTTTGCCCTTTAGGGTGAGAAGTCAAAATTAGAGCCTGTAATAGATTTCATAAGACTGAGCATTCATTGAAGATGAGCGCTCTTGGGGAGATTTTTGAACCATAAAACAGCAGAATTTCAAGTAATACATAACATGAGTTCGCCAAAAAAAAACCTATAGAAGAATAATATGTAAGTAAGTTGAACTACGGCTATAGATAAATGCTTAAGTTATTGCTCGATTCTCTTTTCGTGATGTTGATAAATACAAATGCAAAATTGACGTGAGATTTTTTTTATTTTTTGGCAACTTAGTTTGAGATCTAATTGAAAAACTGAACGATAGATGCCAAGCAGGTTATAAAAACCCCATTCATCATCCAATTTTTTTCTCAACCATATAGGTGGTGTTCTAGAGAAAAGGGTGTATTTTTTTTCGCTGTTCAACACATTTATGTAACTCCTGGAATTTAGTACAGCTGCCAAATATGTTTGGATTATCAATTTAATGCAAATACAAATTGAACAATGTAACTTGCTAGTAATAGTGTTGTTGATATGCATTGAATCTGAGAAGACAACAAAAGACTTTGTTAAAATGGTAACAAAATGTATGAGTTATTTTAAACTTAAAGATTATCGTGGACAATTGTTTGAAAATTTGATATGTATTTAAGATCAATTTTCGATATTAAATATAACGAGTTCTGCACTTTCAATTTCTTCAAGACATCTGCAACTCTCATCACAAATTAATTCTTCTGTGGGAATCCCTTTTTCAAGTTTGGATAGTTCAATTACCCAAATGCAAACTACAATAAGTGTCCCAAAAGAGTGTGATTAGGAAGTCCAAATTCAAGTTAAAATGACACCTTATTCCTATCTTGCACTTTTTAGTCCTGCTTACAGTAATTCCCGGTTATCTGATTCCCCGCTTTGATTCACAATCCCTTTATCTGACCAATATTTTTTTTACCGCTTGTCATTTTGCTTCAAATTGCTCACAAATTAACTCTGTTAAATGCCTATGGGATATCTAACTTGCCCGCTTAACACGATCCCAATATTTCAACACGTGAATCCGAAAAGCATGCATTTTTTCGGATAACTAACATTTTTTGTTTTTATTAATAATTAATTGTTTTTCTTTTTTTATGAACTACTAGCCGACCCTGCGAACCTCGTCTCGCCACCCTTCAGAGCAACTCCAGAATAATTTAAAATTAACACAGATATTTTAATGCAATGTGATTTGCTTGAATTCAATTAAAATAGAAAAGTACATATCTGAATTTTTCCAAGCCTTACAACTAACTTTCTTCTTTCATTTAAGCATTCAGTAAAATGCAAATTAAACAAATTCTCGTTCTTCGGGTGTGTTTTGGCTATTTCACAAAAATCAGTATTCCATACAGGTTTCGATTGTCCCCTTATTTGTTGACTTGAAAATTTTATAAAAATGTTTTGAGGATTGAGTCGATTCAGAGTCCCTACCGGACATACAAACATGCTAATGCACCTTAAACTCTATGCAAAAACTTGATTTTAGGTCTTGAAGTTCTTTGTGCTCTCGCAGAGTTTTTCGATTTCCCAATCAAAAGTTTTCTATTTTTCCACTTGAAAATCAGTGCACCTACAATTCCATGCAATTTTCCATTTGAGAACCAATTGCTTCCTTCCTCTTCCTAGTTTTTCATCAAGAACTTTCTATTTTCCATTGGATACCCATTTTGAAACAAAAAATTCTAAGCAAAAACAAAAATCAAATTTCCGACCTTTGGTTGATTCTTCCGCAGTTGCTCGTAGCTAAGTGGTTAGGTGCGTTGGCTGCTAAGCAGAACGTCGTGGGTTCGAATCCTACTCGGGCCCATAAAATTTTTTATTACATCTTTCACGGGTACTGCCTCTTGCGAAGAATTGACAAAACTTCCAAGAGTACCTATCATCTGTCATGAAAAAGTGCTTCTCAACTTTGCCGTTCGGAATCGGCGTTAAATTGTAGGTCCCCTCAATTCTTCACACGCACTCAGAGAATTGTTGATGAGAGTTAGCCACTTAGGCCTTGGCTTTATGTTTGGTTCTTCCAGTTTTCCCACTCTTCGATGAGGTTTTTCCAATTTTATTTTTCACACAAACCATCACTGAAATTTCACAAATATCTGTTGGGCCATTTCTGAGTCCATAAAGGACATACATATGTATATCCATTTTTATATATATATAGAAGAGATGATACATTTGACATTTCTCGGTTACGAACACTTTTAAGGTATTCAATTCAAGCGGGTCCTTTTATCAACCTCAATTTGGCACCAACAGGGTTCGAATAACTAGCTTTCCCGGGTAATTGCACGGAGAAGGTAGCTAAACGTAAAAAGCACTTATCCGGGGAATAATGTATTCCCAATCCAATTCACAACTTTACAAATTATTTATTTTAACTTTGTTAATTCACTTTTATGCAACATAATCTAAAATGAAGGCAAATAAAGGGTCATTCATTTTTCAGTTTCGAAAGTGAAGCTTAATAAAATACACAACGATACATTTTCAATGAAAATGTTATTTCATTATAAAGTTTGGATTTTTGCCATTATTCAAACGACCGCCTCGAGGGTTTTCGTAGCCAGGTGCATACAGGAGTATCTCGACCAAAACTTGGGTAATGTTGGATTTTTAATGCTTCTAGAAGTAGGTAGTCGATTGACTTTGCCAAAAATTGAAATTACTCGACCAGGAAACTTCCCACGCTATAAAGCTATAATTGATGATCTTCAATCGCTGCGCTGGCCAAACAAAAAATCGGTTATCATTCGACCATATGGCTCCGAATTGACGGTGACTGTCCGCTCATTGGCATCTTGGAAGAAATACGGACTAATGACACCTTTCGACCACAGAGAACGCATAACATTAACTTTTTCTGAATGCAATTGCAATGGCACCTCTTCGATCACTTGTGGATTTTCTCAGCCCCATATACGGACATTTTGTTTGTTAACATACCCACCGAGTGAGAAGTGTGCCTCATCGCTAAAGAAAATGTTGTTCGAAAAATCGGTTTTTATTGTCTGTTGTTCCAACACCCAAGAAGCGTGTATGCGGCATTGTGAATGGTCGATTATCGTAAATGGCAACAAACTTGGAACCACGATATTGAATTTCTGGAAACAAAAATATTATTTCTACTTTTTTTGACTAAGCAAAAGCAAATATGTATAAACAGCATGAGTTGGACTCAACTCGATAACATATAATTAGTTCGTCTGATGAATGAACGAATCCCTCTACTCGTTACTTAACAGTGCGACAGATACCACTGATGTGCATATCTGGAGGCGCAAGTGTTGTTCACTAGAGCATATTTCATTAAAGAACCAACAAGTTTAGGTCTTCGACTTGTAGCTTGTGTTGTTGATTTGATACTAAGGCCCAAATATTAACCAACATTTTCATAAATACTTCTTTTGCTAGATCAAAAAAGAAATACTGAAATTCTGCATGTTCTTTTTTCCGCAAGATGAGCAAATCGTCGATATGTCTATCCAGTCACGAAAATCAAACTAGTGGAAGTTCGATAACGGGTTTTTTTCAAAGCTTGTTGTGCCGACCTTATATACGATCAGGCTGAAAGTTCAAGTTTTTTTTAATTGCGAATTGCCAATAATAACATAATATCTTATGTTTTAAAGTTCAAAATATTTACTTAATAGTCCGGGAGGCGATCGTAAGAATACCTACCTCATCAGCAGAGTGGAAAATTTTGCCACCAACTAATGGTAAATGACATGAAGTTTTCAAAACCAGTCGTCGGACAGACTTTTCCTGGGCCTTTGGCGGCTAAATGGCACTTGCGATTGCGTTTTTTGGTGTCAGTTCATACCATGGGGGCAATGGAAAAAGTAAGTAGAAGTCAACAGACATTTCGTCGTAGATACCAAATCATATGGTCGGACAGAAATAGCCCGGCCCTTTCCCTTTTTTTCCCGACCATCTTAAAAAACGGATTTTTGGTGTCGTCCTACCTCATCCGGTAAATGGGGTATCAAATGAAAGCTAAGAACGTCTACATTAAGAATCTACTGCTGGGACAAACTTTACATGGGCATTGCTGACACCAAAAAAACGCAGCCGGAACTGCTATTTAGCCGCCAAAAGGTCCAGGAAAAGTCTGTCCGACCACTGGTCCACTCTGCTGATGAGGTAGGTATTCTTACGGTCGCCTCCCCAACTATAATTTTATGTTATGAAAACACGGGGAGTCAGATAAGAAAAACGTTTGAAAACCATTAATCATGCATTTTTCATTAACTACACTTTCATAAGTTTACAATTCCTTCATTTTCTTACCACCTTTCCCTCAACTTCTAAACTTATTCATGTGTCGAAACAGTGTAAAACTGCAATTTTGTATAATTAATAATAATTTTTACTTTAATTATAATCTGGTCACCCTTAACACCCAATGTGCCCAAGAAATCGAGTCGACTCAACACGACATACAAGATACAACACAAAAAAGCCAAAAAAAAGAAAACATAAAAAATAACGAGAAACCGTCACAAAAAAAAGAGAGAATAAGAAAAAAATAAAACAATTGTGTGCGAAAACGAAAACTACAAATCCCCACTACCACATCATACCGATACCACTCTCGCGCTGCTTCTGCTGCTGCTGTTTCCCTCCAACCGAACTAACCCGCAACTCTATATTCATCGTCATCGTCGTTCGTCGCCAACGTTCGTAGACAGCCAGCAGCAAGTTCGTTCGTCGCCATCTTGAAAGACGGTCTACCATTCAATATCGCGCTGTGAAAAATTCATAAATTACCAATAAATATTAACAAATTCAACCACAAAACATAAATAAATTGTTCATTAAGTGATGCCGCCCCAAGGGTTTGTGTTTTTGTCGCCCTAAAATGTGCGTAAAGTGCAAAAAATTATGAATTAAAGTTTTTTTTCTCTATGGTTTGGGCCACACCATTTCATCGGCTGAAAATTCTTATAAGCGTTTGTGTGAATGTGAATTGTGTATATGCAAATTCTCATGCGTGAAAATTTTTTCGGTTTAAATTTATTTTATTTACAACAAAATAGTCAAAACAAAAACAAACTTAAAAACTTAACCATAAAAAAATGTGTCCAAAAGCAGAGAAAATGATAAAAAAGTGTTACAGTTAAAAATTCTACGAAAAAAAAACGAATGAAAAAAAATTAAAGAATTGTCGGTGTGTGAGTGCGTGTTTGAGTGTATGCGTGGTGAAAGAAAAAAGAAGAGAGATTCACTCTGGGCTTTTGAATGTGTTTGTGAAGTGTCGGTTTTGTTTTTTTTTTTGTTCCAAAGAGCAACAACAACATTGAACGAATGGCAGGGTGAAAAAGAAGGAAACAAAGTGAATCAAATTTTTAATGCGTGGTTTTGCCGCTTTGTGGTTGTGTGTTGTGTCTGGTTTTCGATGTGGTATGGTGTATGACAAATTCTCTCTTAAGTTGCATTCATTCTCTTAAGTTGTTTGATGTCGTTTTTTTTCTTCAGTTTTTCGCAAATAGAAAAGAACAACAAAAAAGTAAACTCTAGAAAAGGAAAATAAACAAAAAATAAAAATGAACAAGCTGAAAAGAAAATGTCAAATATAAATTGATTTTTGTTTGCTACTCGTCCATTCTTTATTTTTCATTCTTCCCTCTCGGGAGAGTAGGGTAAGTTGGATGACACTTGGGCTCTTTGCCTTTTTTGATTATATTTTTTTTCTTGGATTTCGTTATTGTTCTTGTTATTTTGTTGTTGTTGTTTTCGATTTCGAATGACCTTCTATGGGGTTTTCCATGAGTTCACACTTTTGTTTAAATAGTAGATTAAAAGACTGAGTAAGAATAAATAATGCCAATCCACGTTATTAAATAAATTATAACTTTTCATAAGTATTGTACGTTTTTGGGATTTTTATACATACCTACACGTATTGGTATTTTTCTTGAAATTTGTATGAAATGGTTTTTAGTCAAATTCAATTTTCTGACCATGAGTTGATACACTATTTTTGCATATGAATATGTTTACAATTGCCGTTAAACACCACTATGGTCAAGTCAATAGTATTATAAAAAAATAAAATAACTAAAAAGTCTCCATCTCAAATATTTGAGATATTCATTTTTACGAGTTGATTGACTGAATCGAGCTTGCAAAAACATTTCACTGAAAAGATTAAAGGACTAATAACCAAGCCTTCTTACTCGCTTTGGACTCAGGCTCGTACAAAGTCTACAACCCGTTCAAGGACTTACGTATCATGCTGGAACAACCGGTCTTGAAATGCTATAAATGCATTAACACTTCGCTTCAACTGAATAAGCACACAATTTTTCTGAAGTTTGTTGTCCATTTTTTCCTAACTTTGAACGTTAATGCATCATTTGATGATGCTAACCGATAGCTTATGATGTTGAGAAAACAAATCAAAAAGAATAATTTAAAAAGGACCACTATTTTTTCCTTCGCTCTCATGCAAAGCTTTCCAGATTGAAAAACTCAGTTTTTTTTTGCGTCAACTGAATAAGCACACGATCTTTCACTCTCATTATCTTCATTGGTTCTTAGAAGTTTAAGTTAATTGGTATACCTAATCAAAAAGTTAAAGTGTTCTTAGTGACATTTAGCCTTTTAATTAAAATTTAAAAAAATATGGTTAGATCAGAAGCTTTAATAGTGACAGACGAGCTTAGATTGATTCGTTAAAAGAATAAAGACTGACCGTGCGTGCTATAGCTACCAACATTGATCGGAGTCTTAGTGTTGTCTATTCGTACCTCAGAAACAAAAGTTTGTACGAGAAAAACATGAAAGGTGGTAAAAAAACGGCAACATTCGAAGTTGATCGACGAGCAATTTTGAGATGTGCTTCCAGTTCATGTGCCTCCGCGGTAAAAATTGAACAAAAACTTGGTGTAACTGCAGGTGTTTAAACAGTCCGCAGAGTACCAAACAGCGCAGATCATTTAAAACGATTGCAACTTCAAAAGAAACCACCACTAAACGAGCAACGAAAAGATATTCGTTTAAGATTTTCTAGACTCGATGTGAGTTGGAAAAATGTGTGGTACAACGCGGTTTTTTGGGATGAGAAGAGATTCAATTTTGATGGCCCTGATGGTTTCAATAATTGCTTTCACGATTTGAGAAAAGAAGAACGATTTTTAGCGCGGCATCATGGTCGAGAATGTGGAGTTATGATATGGGGAGTAAGCTACTATGGGACTAGTGAGCTTGAGTTTTAAACGTCAAAAAGGAATGCAATTACCTACAAAAGAATATTGAAAAGAAAGTTTCCTTCATTTTCGGATATTTTTGGACCATATAAATGG
This sequence comes from Sphaerophoria taeniata, assembly GCA_943590905.1. Classification (NCBI taxonomy): domain Eukaryota; kingdom Metazoa; phylum Arthropoda; class Insecta; order Diptera; family Syrphidae; genus Sphaerophoria; species Sphaerophoria taeniata. Next base: position 44,120,718 of record OX016540.1, on the reverse strand, counting down.
ATTTTCCAATATGACAACGACCCCATCCAAACGTTGCGCACTGTCAAAAGTGGGATACAGGACCAGAATGTGAATTGCTTCAATGGTCGCCCTATTTACCTGACCTGAACCGTATAGAAAATGAATGGGGATGGTTGGTACGTAAAGTTTATGAGTCAGGCCGTCAGTTCGAGGACAGAGAATCGCTTATTGCAGCCATTAAGTTACCATGGAGAGAAATTTCGCTGGACTACTTAAAGAGTTTATACGATTCCATGCCAGCCCGAATATATGAAGTAATCAAGAATAAAGGTGGTAGTACCCAATACTAGAAATAATCAATAAAAAAAATATTCAAAGAAAATCTTGTGCATTTCTTTCCCTTTGATTTTATTTGCATTTTTAAAAGTTGTGTCTATTCAGTTGACGCAAAAGAAAAAACTGAGTTTTTTTTTCAATTTGAAAAGCTTTGCATGAGAGCGATTGAAAAAATAGTTGTACTTTTAAATTATTCTTTTTGACTTGTTTTCTCAACATCATTAGCTATTGGTTAGCATCATCAAATTTTGCATTAACGTTCAAAATGAGGATAAAATGGACAACAAACTTTTGAAAAAATGTGTGCTTATTCAGTTGAAGCGGGGTGTATGTAAAAATGGATATGTGTGATGTGTCTGTTAACTACTACGCTGTCCAACAAATATTCATGTTAAATAATTAAGTCCAGGGATAGGTCGTGTAGAAGAAAGTTTGGGAAGGAAAGGGAAATTGTAAAATTCGAAAAAAGTTTGCATGGAATTATTCGTGCAATTTTTCCGGAATGCTTTTCGAATGGAAATAATAAAAAAAAAAATCGAAGTTCGGCAATATTAAGAAAAATTGATTTTTTTTTAACGACATTTTACTTTACATGTTGAGGGCGTAAACTTACGATCGAGACAAAATTATCTCTGTTCAGCGTCTTGACAATACAACTACCTTAAAAACGATTCTTAAGGTCACACACATTCTTCAAACAAGTTGCAGCTAATATTAGGCATTGTTTTAGGTTTTAATCGGCATCATCAGCGGTATCAATACAGAATGTTAGATTGCTATTCGGCTCGGAGGAGTCTGGATGTTGGTGGTAGGTGAAGTGTTCTCAAACGCAGATTTTATTCAAATAAATGTAGATTATTCTTTCCGCTTGTCTCTTCGTTGAATACAACAACGCCTTCGTTCCAGAAACCCTAAAAAAATTTGACACCTGTAGCCCTGTAGGCGGAAAGCACAATAGCTCCATACATAACAGATATCGTTTAAAATACGACATGTTTTGAGTAGTGTTTAGCTACTAGTATTTTTAACAGTTGACCTAGGCCTATATTGACGGTATGTCAGAAAATGAAAAAGATTTTGATTTCAAGATCGAATCAAAGTTTATGTTCCGTAAGAGGTATCGTTTAAAGCATGAGTTCCGGTTAACTCCTAATTATACTCTTCTTATGAAAATGGGACTAGAGCTAAGGCCTACACTACACAGGTGTGTCAGAAACTGTTGAGTTTGAAATTTACAAAGTTTGAGTATGACGATTGGAAGTTCAACGCAAACAGTTTTTGTAACATCGTTACAAACATATTATTTAAATCCAATCGTTTTCGAGTGGAAAGAGCCCTGACCTTGGTCCTTGACTAGAATAATATCTCCTGATTTGAGTTATTAAGTTGAGTTAAGTAGTGCCCCTGGCGAAGTAGTTATGTGTTTTGGATATTACGCAGAATGCGTGGGTTCGAATCCTGCTCGTGCCCATACAGTTTTTATTTCATCATTCAAGGGTACTGCGATACTGCCTCCTGCGAAGAACTGACAAAACTTCCAAGAGTATCAATCTGTCATGAAAAGATGGCTTCTCAACTTTGCGGTTTTTTGAGGTTAGTTTAAGGGGCTGACAGTTGATGTCGTTTCCGTCACATTTAGATCAATACAGATCCATTTTCATACGCGTGAGTATTGCTCCTCAAGCTAATAAAAACCTATGTTATCCGTTAATCAAGCCATTTGGAGGCATTGACGAAATTCAAAATGTTAGTACCTGGAGTACTAGAGAGTTCTAAGTCCCCGAAGAAATAATTGCCGAGCAATTTCTTCCTTTGGTGGGAAAGTGCGGGGCAGTGACATAGAAATTGCGAAGTGGCTTTATGCACCTCTTCGTCACCGCATCCTATGCATAGATCATCTGAATTGATTCGCATCTTCTTCATGTGATATCCTTACAGATTATGTCCGGTAATTATGCTTACAAGAGATCGAAGTGATTGCATAATTCTTTCTGTTCTTTGTTTGTTAAAACAGGGTCAGATCTTTCTTGTAGTGCCACAGGTGTCAAGAAGGTTCCACCTTTCATCGGCCATCTTTTTGAAATTTCCTGCTTTAAAGAACAGGGTGGGGTGCTGACTAGCTGAGCTTGGCTTTCTCGTTGCCTGGTATACCGCTGTGGCCTGGGACCCAGCAGAGTCTAATGTTATGTTGAAAGCCAAGGACCTTATGCTCTTAGGCGCAGGGACATAAGTCCCAGGGACATAAGTCCCAAATTTATTTTTTGGGTCTTATGTCCCACCTAAGTGGGACATAGCACCCAAATTGAGTTTGGGATTTAAGTCCCACCCAAGTGGGTCATAAGTCCCAATTTCAAATAACATTTCGATAACACAAATATACATGTATGCATCAAACTTATTTTTTGAAAATATGAGAACAGAGACATGCATATAAAATTTAAGTTTTAGAGACTTTATAAAATTAAAGCCCAAAAATCGCGCGATTTTTGGGCTTTAATTTTATAAAGTCTCTAAAACTTAAATTTTATATGCAAGTCTCTGTTCTCATATTTTCAAAAAATAAGTTTGATGCATACATGTATATTTGTGTTATTAAAATTTGTATACTTGTCTAAGATCTTATAACTTTGATTCATGTTTCATGTTATTAAAAGGTTTGAATATATGCATAATTTTTCTCAAAATTTGAAGAGTAGCAGTGCCATTAATATCGAACACAAAGGGTGCTTTAGAAGATATTAAAAAACTGGTTTGAACCAGGTGCAGATTTTCCTAAGTATTTAAGTTTCTTTTCTGGTACTGAAATTCTACTAGTTTTATCGTTAAGTAATACATACATGTACATTATATGTGGGACATAAGGCCCAACTTTTTTTTTTGGGCCTTATGACCTACTTGGGTGGGACTTAAATCCCAAACTCAATTTGGGTGTTATGTCCCACTTGGGTGGGACATAAGGCCCAAAAATAAAATTTGGGACTTATGTCCCTGGGACTTATGTCCCTGCGCCAAGCTCTTAGCGGCTTCATGCTGCTGATGCTGTGATGAGCGCAAGCCCAGGGCTTGGCTCTGCAAGAGCTATCGGGCCAATCTATTAATTTTGTTTCAACTTATGGATTCCAATTAGCTGGTCGTTAAAGGTTGTACATATTCGCAAACAAAACAAAATTTTCCTTAAAGTATTTTATTTTCGAAAAAAGAAGAAAAATACCATTAGACAGCTTGCGGTTATTAATTTCACAGAACCAAGTCTTACCGTAGAATATCCGGGGTTTTTATTCATAAACTTAAAGACATACTCTGACTAATTCGGATTCTTCAACAAAAAACTGTTCAACATAAAATATAATCCAATTAAAAAAAAATTCATGGCTACTATTATAAATGCGACCTTAACAGCCCAACATAAATCCGCTGGTGCGGATGGTATCCCCGCTATTATTCTGAAGAGGTGTTCTTCCACGCTGGCAAAACCCTTGCGTAATTATTTCCATCTATCCTATTCTTCTGGGCTCGTTCCGAGCAGTTGGAAAACAGCATTTGTCCAGCCAATCCCAAAAAAGGCGAATCTTCTTCTCCCTCCAATTATCGACCGATTGCACTAACCTCCCTTCTTTCTAAGGTCATGGTAACCCTGATAAACTATCAGCTCAAGAAATATCTCGAAGACCGAAAGCTTCTTAATGACCGGCAGTACGGCTCTCGCAGCAACAGGTCCACTGGTGATCTCACCGAACTGTGGAACAAATCTTTACATCGTTTTGGAGAAAGTAAGATTGTTGCACTTGATATTTCAAAGGCATTTGATAAAGTCTGGCATCTTGCTCTTTTATCGAAAATGCGTGCTTTCGGTATTGAGAAATCCCTCCTTCGTTGGATTAGAAATTTTGTTTCGAACCGTTCAATACAAGTTGTATTGAACGGATTCAAATCTGAAATCCGTAAACTTAAATGCTGGTGTGCCCCCCAGGGCTCCGTTTTGTCTCCGACCCTCTTCCTCATTTTCATCAATGATCTCTTGTCTGTAACTTCTAATCCAATAAATTGTTTCGCTGACGATAGTACCCTTAGCTTTTCTTATTCGTTTCCAGACTCACATCCCTCCTCTTCGGATGTGGAACTGCAACAGCAAAATATGATAAGCTCATTAAACTCTGATTTGAACAGCATTGTACAATGGGGAATAAAAAACCGCGTAGAGTTTAATGCTTCGAAAACCCAATGCTGTCTTGTATCGTCAAAGCGAGATTGATATACCCCCTTTGCCACTGTCCATGAGTGGCACTTGCATCAATGAGACCAAACATCTCGAGATTCTCGGTACGTGCATCACTGACCACATTTTGTGGAATGAGCACATTTGCGATGTCGCCAAAAATGCCGCAAGATGTTTGGGTTTCTTAAGACGGTGCAAGAAATTCTTTTCCCCGTCTGATCTGGCTACTATCTATAAGACATATATCCGTCCAAAGCTTGAGTACAACTCTCAACTCTGGGCTGGTGCTCCAGCTACATATTTAAGCCTCTTGGATGGTATTCAAAAAAGAGCCCTACGAATGATCGGTGACAGAGACATCACTGCGTCATTACAATCATTAGATCACCTTCGTAACATTTCATGTCTCTCTCTATTCTACCGTTACTTCTACGGTAAGTGCTCTGGAGAAATAGCCAGTTGCATTCCTCCCCTCAAGCAATTCACCCGTAATACTCGCGCTTCTAGGAATGCCCATCAGTTCACCTTCGAGCCCAACTTCGGACATACGCTCAAGTATAGAGAATCATTCTTTAGCCGTACTACGCGAATGTGGAACTCTCTTCCACACTCTGTCTTACCCAATCATTATAATTTTCAGGAATTCAAGACCAATGTACACCGACACCTCCTTTCTCACCCTTTCCTTTCTTCCTAACGCACTCACTGTGTCTCTGGCATAAGGGTGTAAAAAAATCCCTTGAGTGGGTGGAAATTATAGAAAAAAAAACCTACAAAGTGATCCAATGCTGACACCTTTACCCTACATAAGTATCTAAAAATATTTTTCTGAAATGAAAAACCATACTTCTCTGCTTAAAGTTAAAATTAAAGTTCTCCCTACAAACAACAATCTTGTCATTTAAAAAAAACTTGTTGATGATTTTTAATTGATCCGTCTCGCCCCAAACTCTCGTATTAAATTTAAAACAAGAATTTACAATACAAGTGCACAAACAAAACCACCCGCGCTAGTTAATACCCCCCTCAAAACACAAAAAGAAAAAACAAAAACAAATTCAAAAATATTCACACAAACAAACAAATCATTCATTGTCTCCTCAATATCTTGCTCTTTCTATCTTGTCTGTTTACTATCATTTCTTTTTACATAATCAAATCGTATGTCCACTTCTGATTTTGTGTGTGTGTATGTGCAACTAAGCAAAAAAGTATGAATGAAAAATGTGTAGCCGAAGAATGGGGAAATCGTAAAATTGGAAAAGAAACGTAGTAGTAAAAAAGAAAGAGCACGCATTGCGCAAAGAGGTTTTTAAAAGTTAACTCTCACTTTTTGGAATGTTCTCTTTGCTTTCCAATGAAAGAGTACATTTTAAATTTGTGTTAGTGAAAGAGAAAATCGTCACAAATACATTCTCACTAAATAGGCGCCAAAGATTCTCCTTCCTTCTCCTCTTGTGTCAATTTCTCTTGATTTCCTTAATGAGGGTTAATTGGTAAACTGTTGTCATCTCATTTTATCTAATGCAATTGTTTGTTGATACATGAAATTTACCGCAGACTTTATTTATTATCTCGCTCAGAAATCGAGATTAACCGAACCAATGATGGGCCCGCGGGGTTGAGGGGACAGGGGAGCAAAGGCAGAAATTGAATTAAAATAAAGAAGATTATTTAATATTCATAAATTTTAATTTTCAAATGAATCTGAAAATAACATCCGAATTAACTCTCTCTCTTTCTTTTTGCAGATAATTGAATGACATTGCAGATTCTTATCAAACATGTAACAGAAACTGTGAATATGGAGACAAATATTAAAAGAAAAACCTAACTTCTGATAAATCACGCACATAATTTTGTTAGGAAACTAAACAGCAAATAAGCGCGCCATAAGAAAACAACCAAACAAATCAACAATGAAGAACATGGATAAAAATAACGACGGAGGTGATGGCAAGTCCGGCGGTGGCAAGTCGGGCTCATCGAGTGGTGGCGGTGGAGGTGCTGGCCACGACCAGTCACTTCTTGACGCAGCCTCATTATTTGGTAAGTTTTTATGCTTGCCATCTTACAATTTATATCAAAATCTAATGAGATTCTTTTTCTTGTGTTAATAGCATATTGGGGCCGAGATCCAGCCGCTGCTGCAGCAGCAGCATCCAATCCACTCTTTAGCTCTCAGTTTAATGCGGCTGCAGCCGCTGGTCTTGGATTGCTACCAAGTCCGAGTTCGTCTAACGATCGTTATTCAATGGCGGCAGCAGCTGCGGCCGCTGCAGGTCACCATCATCAGAATACAATGGCAGTTGCTGCTTCACAAGCCGCAAGTTTGGCAGGTCTGCATCCAGCAAGTGAGTCTGAAACCCTATGGGAGACATAATGTAGACTAAATAATTATGGGGAAGCTCATGTATTTTTTTAACATATTCTTCCCCGTGTCTGATAAAAAGCTTTTTGTTTCCATAAAAAAACACACTTTCCATTACCCTAATTCGTTGAAATTGATATTTTTCAGGTTGGTGGTCAGTAGCGCAACTGGCAGCACAAGATTACTTTAGTCGTTTGCAGGCATCGGGGCTGTCGCCATTTCCTCATCCAGATTTGGCATCAGCTTTTCCCTCGGCATTGGGTTTAACTGGGGCTGGTGCTAGTGGGAATAGTAGCAATTCGGCTGGTGTATCAGGTGGCGGTGGTGGTTCGTCATCGTCGAATAGCAAATCGAGTTCGAGTAAAAGTCGCAAAGAAAAACGCCAACAACAGCAGCAGCACCAGCAAAATCTTTCAAATAGTATGAACAGTGGTGGAGGCTCAGCGTCGTCTGGTATGCATGGCCTCGGTGCAGGAACCACAATAACACCATCATCGGGTTCTGGTTCCGGTGGCAGTGGTTCATCGTATAAGGTGAGTGTTGTTTGGTTTTGTAATCTTAAGAATATTTAGTGATTTTGATCAGAGTTCGTTGAGGTTTTCAAGTTATTAGCGTCATCTGTCTGATGCAGGAAATTCTTACAAGCCATACCTATCACTGGATTCTTCTGTTAGGAAGTGACACAGAAGAGTGTTTCTTCTTGCTCGTCGTAAATACAGCTTCTGCAAGAGTCTATCGAGGAAACGCGAAGTGTAGTGTCATATATACCTCTGAGGAAATGCTCGGTTATGTCACCATCACTTTTGGATCTTAAACTCTTTTGTTAATGTTAGCTTTCCATCTTGTTTTCTGAAGTTGGCCTCACCCAAAATTTCGCAGGACCTAGCCCTACCCGTAGCTGGCTTTCTATAGTTACGCTCTTAAAGTTTCTCCAGGTCCCCTTTTACTTCGGGCTTGGAGTGGAGTTGAAGCATTGTGGACACAACTTCATCTATTTCGGTCAGGTTCACGTCCGAAAAATGTTCTGTTGTATCTTCTGCATTCAGCGATCAAACAAGAATCGCAAAAAATCGTGAATTTCGGTATTCGTCGGTGTAAAGATGCTGCTTCCCAGAATAAAGATAAGTAGATTTTTCCTAAGAGATGATAGAGTTGATCTAAGAGGATTTTCAATTATTTTCTCAGTCTCTGGGTCGGAGTAACCGAGCGAGAATGGACGGATTATACATAGGCTACAATGCAGCCCCAAACCTTTAATTACTTACTTACTTAAGGTGGCGCTACAGTCCGGTGTGGACTTGGGCCTCAATCAACAGTCTCCTCCAGCCAGCTCGGTCCCTAGCTAGCTGTCTCCAGTTTTGCACTCCAAGTTGATTGAGGTCCTCTTCCATTTGTGTGCCCCACCTGAGTCGCGGTCTTCCTCTCCTTCTGCGTCCCTCGGGAATAGTGTCGAAGGCTTTGGATGTCCATGCGCTCTAAATGACTGAGCCATCTGAGTCTCTGGACCTTGACCCTTCTGACTAGATCCACGTCATTGAACAACCCGTAAAGTTCGCTGTTGTATCTTCTTCTCCATTCCCCATCAATGCACATGGGGCCAAAGATGACCCGAAGAACTTTCCTCTCGAAACAGCCCAGTCAAGGTCCATGCTTCTGCACCATACAGCAGGACAGGGATGATGAGGGTGTTGTACAGTTTACCTTAGTTGCTCAAGAGAGGGCTTTTCCACTCAATTGCTTTCTTAGCCCAAAGAAACAACGATTAGCAAGAGTAATTCTTCGTCTGATCTCGGTGCTGGTGTTATTGCCCGTGTTAATAGCGAAGCCTAGGTAGACAATCTCCTCTACTACCTCGAAGTTGTATGCGTCTATTTTGACGTTCTGTCCGTGCCGTCGGTGTTGAGTGTCCTTCCTCGAAGAAAGAATATACTTCTTTTATCCCTCATTTATCGCTAAATCCATTTTTGCCGCTTATGTCTCAATTCTTAAAAAGCCGCCATTGACATCACGCTGTGTTCTTCCCATTATAACAATATCTTCGGCGTACGCGAGAAGTTGAACAGATTTTTGGAAGATAGTGCCTCTTATGTTCACGGTGGAGTTTTGCACTATCTTCTCAAGGAGGATGTTAAAGAAATCGCACGGCAGTGCATCCATTGCCTTGTCTGAATCCTTTTTTGACGTCGAAAGATTCCGTATGGAGCAGCGTGAGTTCTCCATCGTCATTTTGCACAAGCGAACGAGCTTGGCAGGATTGCAAAACTAGACATAGCTTTATACAGTTCGTCTCTGCAGATGCTATCAAACGCGGCCTTAAACTCGATGAAAAGGTGGTGGGTATCGATTTGGAGTTCATAGGTTTTTTCCAGCATCTGCCGCAACGTGAAAATTTGGTCGATGGTTGACTTTCCTGGCCTGAAGCCACATTGAAAAGGACCTATCAGATTCGCCGTCGCCGTTATACAGTCTACAGAAGTGGTCTTTCCAAATCCCCAGCATTGACTGCGATTCTATTATGATGTTCTCTTGTTTATCTCTGCAGGCATCGGATCTTGCTCGATGACCTTGAGCCAGCTGTTTTACCTTCCGATAAAACCTCCGAACTTCATTCCTGCTTTTGGCACTCTCAACATCTTCGATCTGACGCTTCTCATGCTCTCTCTTTTTTCTCCTGAGAAGCCTTTTGCTCGTAGAGCTCACGAGCAGCTCTTATCCTTCTAAAAAGCGCCGCTTTGTATGCCTCCTGCTTGACTGCATGGGCCTGCCTGCATTCTTCGTCAAACCAGGGGATCCGTTTTTCGGTGGCTGTGTGAAACCCAGCACATTGAGGCGGCATCTCTAACTGCTTTCTGGCAATGTTGTCTCTAGGTCGGAGAAACCTAGCGAGGATGGACGGTTAATACACAGGCTACAATGCAGCCCCAAACCTCTAATTGGTCAAAATTAATTTACATACAACTTGATTCAATATGAAACATCCTTTTGGTTAAAATTTATTAATTTTCGAAAAAAAAAACAAACCAAATGTGGTATTTTATCTAACGGCACTTTAATATGTAATTAGTTGTCATTATTCGAAAAGCCTCCCAACAAAAAAACTTAATTTCGTGACAAGCTTTATGTTTGTGTCCAATAGTTTCGCATTATCTTGTTTCTGATGTTCGTATAATATGTCCGGAACCCAGACCCAGCCTTCCCAGCCCGCATTAGAGTTAAATAATAATATTCACAAATATTAATTACTTATTCAAACGGATTGCAATTCGTTTATCTTTTGGCCAAACCAAGTCCAGGAACAGCAACCTCCTCTATATGTTTCTCTCTTCCTCTCTCTCACTCTCTGCGTTCTCCAATACACAGAATGATTAATTTGAAAATATAAAATTTTCGGCACAAATGCACAAGCAAGCATCCCCCTTGAGCTTTTAAATGCCACAAAGGTAAATGCGACATGTAATCCATGTGTATGTTTGCCGTATTTGTTGAAGCTTCAGTTCAGACAACAAAATGGAAATGTGGTGTTTTTGTGGAACACAGAATTAAGGGTTGGGGAGTTTTGTCAGTGGGAACAATAATGTACCAAGCTCCCTTCGATATTGAATTATTTTTTGACACAAGCTTCAAATCGCAACGAAATATCCAATTATTTGTGGTTTATATCTAATAACAATAATATTTTGTCTGACTGTTTAGGAATAAGTAGGCAGAGGTACGGTGTTAACTAATGCTGCGCTGGGGTTCGTTTTTCAACTATCAAAGGACGACTGTGCACTTTCTGGTTTTCCAAAATTTTCGTTATTTAATTACGGGGATTATGTTCGAATGTAAATTTTGTATAAATTGTATTGATTTTAGTTTTGGAATTTTTCGGGGGGATTGAGGTTATGTATCATGAACGAATATGATAGCAAATTATGTGATATGCGAAGAGATTATGATGGAAGTGTGTGTCGCTTGTGGAGTTCTTGGAATTCCAATTATGAGTTTAATTCTATTTTATCAGGAATTGAAGATTAAAGTGCATTTAATTTCATTAGATGTGTTGGTTGACGAGACTGCCTTCAATACCTTAACCTTCCTATAACCATTTGCTTACTACAGTCCAGGTCGGACCACGGCTTCATCCAACAAACGTATACAGTCAGCTCGGCCCCTAGCTAGCTGTCTCCTGTTTCGCATACCTAATTGGTTCAGGTCCTCTACCACCTGTGTGCTCCACCTGAGTCGCGGTCTTCCTTTTCTGCGACGTCCTTCCGGGTTGGATTCAAAGACTGTACGAGTCGGAGCATTATTTTCCATGCGCTCTTCATGACCCAACCATCTAAGTCGTTGGACCTTAACTTTTCTGGCTAGGTCAGTGTGGCTGAACAGCTCGTACAGGTCTTGATTGAATCTTCGTCTCCATTTTCCATTTATGCAGACACTCCAAGAATTTTTCTCTCGAAGCAGCCCAAAGCGTTTTCATCGGATGTTGTCATGGTCCATGTCTCTGCACCATACATGAGGACCGGGATGATGAGGGTTTTGTAGAGTGTCACTTTAGTTGCTCGGGAGAGGACTTTACTACTCAATTGCTTTACTATCGCCACATAATGTACCGCACTAGAGGAGAGGCCACGGCTAGCCACAGTCCCTTCTCCGGTGCTTGGCACAGAGATAACGGCAGTCGACGTTGCCGCCGAACTGCATGCCGCCCGGTGAAGGTGGAGTACCGGTTTGAAGTTTGTTTTTGTTTGTTTTTCATTTGGGTTCCCACGAGTAGGCGAAGTAAAAGGGGGGGTCCGTCTGTGCAGAGATTCGCTTACACAGATAAGGCTAGCTAATCCGGAGGTCGCCTGGTATCCGGATACTCCGTTAATGACTGAGCTATTTTTAGAAATTGGGCCCTCAGCCTGGCTGATCATCCGCACGGGTCGTATAACACCTTAGATCCAGCCCAATTGGGAAGTTGAGGGGAAGAAGGATATGTTTTGGAAAAGGAGAGACGAACAGCAATTAAGCCATAAGCGTCCCAAGGAAGGGAACTAGGTATTGACAGACAGTGTTACACTATACAGTCAGGGGATAAGGAGACATCAGCCAGCATAATAGCACAAAGCCGGCGGAGGAGGGGATAAGGATTGGGAATAGGTGGGTTGGTTTCAGGACTCTTCTGGAGAAAAATTCCTGAGAATCATTGACCGTACTCAGCTTCTACAACTCGACAAGTTCGACGCTCAGGTAGATCTGCCAAGATCTGCCGTAGAGTGAATATTTGATCGATTGTGGACTTTCCGAGTCTGAAGCCAAACTACCTATCAGGTTGTTGACGACAGGCTTCAAACGTTCACACAGCACGGCCGACAAGATCTTGTAGGGCGATGTTGAGGAGACTTATACCTCTGTAGTTGGTGCAGTTCAGTGGATCTCCTTTCTTGAGGATCGGGCAAACGATGCTGAGGTGCCAGTCGTCGGGTATGCTTTCCTCCGACCAAATTTTGCAGATGAGTTGGTATATGCTCCTAACCAAATCGTCTTTAGGCGGCTAGGCCGTCTGCTCCAGCGTCTTTGTTCGACTTAAGTTTGGATATCGCTATCTTCACTTCGTTAATACCGGGTAGGTGAAATTGTTAGCCTGCTTCACCCAAAATGAATAGTTCTATATTGCTGGCGGAATTTTGCTCGTCACCGCCATTATACAGCTTGGCAAAGTGTTCTTTCCATATCCTCAGCACTGACTGTGGTTCCACTACGATGTTCCCATGATCGTCTCTACAAGCTTCGGTTCGGGGTGTATAAGTCCTGGTGTTTTGTTTTACCTTTTTGTAAAACTATCAAACTTCGTTCTTGTTGTGTAACCATTTGCTTACGGACCTGAGAGAAAGTCATTCAGCCACCTGAGCTGACGTCTTTTACTGCATGAGATTCGAGAACTTTCCACCTTTGGTGATTTTGTCCAATACGTCAGTGTTTGATGTCCTTTGTTGTGTAGTTTCAAGGCAAGCAACGTTCTTCTCATCCAGATGCTCGTGGTTCGTGGATTAATACAAATTGGAACAAGATGAAAAAATTATTGATAAAAAGGGAAGTTAATCTGTCGACATTTCAGCCCGAACTAGGTCCAGTAAAAAGTAAACCCCATAAGACAACAGAGTTTTGTAATATTCACATACCGATATGAAAAATGGCGCATCCAGAATTCACATTTCTTCTTATGCGAATGATAACCTCACTTCGCTCCTACAAACTTATTGCATTAACTCTTTTTCTATTTCTCTCTTCTGCAGTCGTCCGGCTATGGCAAGTCATCACTATCGTCCAACATGCAACCGGCCTCATCGTCAGCCTACGATCCCGTCACATTGCACAAAGAACTTTTGGCCATGCAAGCAGCAGCTGCTTCAGCAGCCGCATCACAACAATCATCATCGTCCTCGAAAAAATCCTCCTCATCGTCACATCACTCATCCCAATCGCATCAAGGTGGTTTAAGTGGCAACAAATCGTCATCATCGACGTCCGGTGGCGGTGGTTCGTTGTCACACCATCATATGACTGGCGTTGGTGGTGGCAATTCAACGAATACTGGCTCATCAGGTGTTGGTCATCATGGTTCGATGATGGGTTCGCACTCTGGAAGCGGTGGAAACAATGGCGGAGGCGGCGGCATAGGCAGTGGCAGTTCTGGTGGCAATTCATCCAAAGATCGTGATAAGAATAACTCTCTGAATGCCCTCAACTCGCTGTCGCAACTAGGCAATCTCGGCCTCAATCCGCAACAGAGTGTCCAAGCCGCAATGAATGCCTGCCTCGCTGCCAATACTGGCAAAGTCAAGGACTACATGCCGTCCGGAATCTTGAGGTGAGTACATTTCAAAAGAATACAATTAATACAATTTTCCCCATCAGGATTTATAACTCTCATCATATCACAGTAAGACATTTGTTCCAATCCATTGTTCATTTTTTTTTTGTATACTTTTCTTTGCCATTTGTTGAAATAAACAACAAAAGTGCTGCACTGGAAGGAAAGTAAGCTTCCTTGATGTTCACATTGATGTTAATTGAAATTTATGAGTTTTGATATTCAAGTAGTTTCTGTATATCTCTCTGTCTCTCTCTCTCTTTGTAAAAATTAATGTACATAATTTTCTCTTCCCTTTTTTTTTTGTTGTCTCTTAAATAAATGTCCTGTGTTCTTGGTGCATTGAAATTGGCAATGAAACTTAACCAAAACCAAATGTTTGTTGTTTCCCGTATTTTCGTTTCCAGTGAGCCATCCTTGCTGGGAGTCCGATTGCCACCCGATACCGAAATCATCAAGTATACATCATCTATAGTTGGCCCCAAAATTCCTGGTACTACAAATCGCGGACGAAAAAAGACAATATCTCTCGAACCATCAAATCCTCTGCTTGCATTTCCAGGCTTAAGTCCAGCTAAACGGGCACGTCTCGAGATGGAGTATGCAGCCATGGCAGCAGCAGCTAATGCCGCCCAGCAGCAGCAACAGCAGCAGCAGCAGCAACAACAACAGCAACAATCATCATCTGGTAGTGGTTCTGGTAACAATACTGGTGGCGGCGTTGGAATGATGGGTCTACCTGGTTCAACGCAGTCTTCAACGAATTCCGGTTCAACATCACTGCTGGGCGGTCATCTGAGCGTTCCATCGGCATCTGCTAATTCCGGACTTGGTTCCTCTTCATCTTCATTGACGTCCAATCGTGGAAACAGTGGAATGACCACAACTGATCTTACTGGTAGCGCCGATCGTGTTGAGGTCATCAAACTACCACCAACCATCACGTCGAATGGAGCTTACAACTTGACGAGCAAGTCCAAAGACCCACATGTCGAAGCTGATCATATGGGAATGATGGGCTCCGGAGTGAATTTAAGCATGAAAGCTGCTCCGCCTATTGCGGCAGTCGAAGATTTTGACGCACCTTTGAATCTGTCCATGAAGCCAGACAATAAATCATCGAGTAACGATTACAGTAGTAATTCCAGTATGGGAGTTGGTGCAGGTACTGGTGGTAGTTTAAACCTTAGCACTGGTGGTGGTGGTGGGGCAAACGCAGCCGGTGGGGCATCGAATAGCTTGCAGAGTCTTAGCTCGATCACAGCTGCTCTGGGATCTGGCAGTTCCAGTGGCAGTGGCGGTAGCGATCGCTCACAAACGCAATACAAGGAAGGCCGTCCCAGGAATCTGGGTCGCGGCGTATCGAAACCGAAGAAAAACACAGTAGCGTCTCTGCTTGCCCAGAGTCGAGCCGTTGGCTTAAAGCCCATGTTATCCACCCAGCAATTAATGCAACAGGGCGCTGATTTGGTAAGTTAAATCTACTTCCTAACAAAATCAACATGTTATTTTTTGTTTGTGATTGTAGGAAAAAATTCGTCAGGCCTTGACAGAAGCCAGTGCACAACTTGATGTGTCCACCGATTCGGAAAGCGTTGCCGCCGAAAGTGGACTCTCCGAATCCGAAGGAGAAGATTCACAAATAATCAACATCACCGAATTGCGTGCTCCTCTTGAATTGGGATGGAAGCGCGAGACTGTCATCAAAGGTCTAACCAAAGCTGGACAGATTCGTGGCGATGTGTGCTACTATGCCCCGGGCAGTTCTACCAAATTAAAGACAATTGGACAGATTTTCTCTGTAAGGTTTATTTTTGTCATTCAATGAGGAATTCTTTTTCTAATTCGTTGATTATTGCTTTGCAGTACATGGAAAAGAATCCTTCAAAATTAAATCGCGACAACTTTAGCTTCTCATCACGAGCCATAGTCGGATCGTTTTTGCAGCCAGCTCCGCCGCCATACGCCAATGATGGTGAATACATTCGTATGTCCGATGCCGATGTGGCCAAACGTCTAGAAGACTTGAAAATGTTCACGCGCCAGACATTGAATGTCGAGCAGCGTATTGAAATCGCCAAACAGCAACAGGCAATGCGTGAGGCAAAAAAACTTGCCAAAGAGGAACAAGCTAGAAACAAGGAGAAAGCTCGACAAGAGAAGAATGAGAAATTGGAACAGCAGAGGAAAGAGAAAGAGCTGAAGAATCAGCAGGCGATTGAGGTGAGCGGTGTGGCTCTTTTTCTTACTAACATCGCTTACAAAACTTCAGTGTTTTTTTTATGATTTATTTTCTGAATTCTAAAAAAAACTAAACAAAATTTCTATTTTCTACCAGGCTCGAAAGAAACGCCAAGAAGAACTCGAACGTATCAAACAAGAAGAAATTCTAAAAAAGCAACAGGTATGTTTTGCTAGTCTTTCTTTTTTTTCGTGAGAAGTTTTTTTTTGAGATTATCCTTAGGTATGTTCAGCGACACTGTTCTGCACGCTTTGGAACAGTTTGGAGCAGAAAAGTACAGCTTTTTGGTGTTCATCTGTTCATTGACACATTTGCTGTTCGAAACTGTTCTGATTTGGCGTTCATTGAGTCTGTTTAGAACAGTTTGGAACAGTTTAGGACAATATTTTCTGTTCCATCTTTTTAGGTAGAACACATTTTGTGTTCTAAACTGTTCCAAATTGTTCTGACATTTCTCATGAAGCTGCGCTGTACTGTGCTGTGCTGTGCTGTACTGTGCTGTCTTTTTTCTCGCTGAACAAAGCTCTTATCTAAAATTTGATTATTGTTCAAGAACTCATTCTAATGTTTAATTTGTTATTATTTTATAGGAAAAAGAAAAGAAAAGACAAGAAGCTATTTTAGCTAAAGAACAGGTATTGCCTACTTTAAGTAATTCATTTCCTAGCAGTAGACAAATATTTTTTAGATTTTTATGATTTCGATTAGTTGCGACAGGGCTTTTTAGTTTGTTTTTGGTTGAGATCAAGATCATTGTTTGTACAAATTGATTCTTTCGTAATTTGTTTGAGCTTCAATCGCAACTGATCTTCTCAGAGTGTGCCATCAACTATTTTATGTTCAAATCTCTTTCTTCTGTCTTTTAGTCAAATTTATTTTATGTGTGAAGAAATAATAATTGTTGTTGGTAGTTTTTTGAGTTTTTAAAGACTGCTTGAGACTAGTGTCCGACCGAAGGTTGATTTTCCGCCGAAGCTGAAGCCGAATATTAGGCTAACAGAAAACCTTCGACCGAAGCCGAAGCCGAAGGTTTAATAAAGCTAAGAATTCTCATTTCGAATAAATTAAAAGTACAAACGATGTGACAAAATGGGCGCGTTGAGTTTGGTCTTGAATAGCCTATCCAATTCGTTTTCCATGAACGAGTTCGATAGCCAAATTTGGATAGCTATGCAAACAAGAGTACACAAATCAGCTGTTTACGAAATTTCAATGGCTGTTCCGTCAGATAGCCACCTATACCAGAAATTGTTGGATAGCTTTGGATTAGTTTGGTTTGAATTGAATAGGCTATCCAAGTCAAAGTGAACGCGGCACATTTAAAGAATTCAAAAATGGACATTTTATCTGCGCCTACGCCTACTACGATTTTAGACTAATAAACACAAACTTCTGTGTCCAACAACTTCAAAACATTCAAAAAATTATTTTTTTCGACGCCTACTACGATTCTCGATATTAAGAAACAAATTCTTCGGCTTATTTTATAAAGAAGCCGAAGGTTTGGCTAAACCGAATGTTGTTTTTTTTTTTGGCCGAATTCGACTGAAGCCGAAGCCTAAGCTTCGATCGGACACTACTTGAGACGCTGGAAAATAGAATACGTGAAAATTGAGTGTTTTTATTTTGTGTTGTAGTTTTATGTTATAAATTGGTGAAGTCCAATGTGTTGTTTGTAGGCAGGAAAATGACAAGTCATTCCGACATCTTACAAGTAAAGGAAATTTTGATTGGCAATACGGCAAGCCGCCAAACTCTTTGAACGAAAGCTTAGTAACATTTAGTAATTACGTTTCAAAATTTGCATAGTTTTTTTAAATGTCCGTGCGTTAGGTTAGGTTAGGTTATATGGGCCGACACTCCGACAGTTGATTGTAACTTCTGAAAAAGTAATTTAATCTATCAATTCTATTGTTGGTTGAGCCATTTGGCCGACTTGACAAAGTTCAGTAGGCGATTGCCTAGGAGTTCAGATAGTTCTTCAGTTCATTAAAGAAATAGTTGCCTAAAAATTTGAATCTAGTACGGCAGAGTGCTGGACAGTGGCATAGGAAGTGAGCCGTGTTCCCGTGCTCTTCTTCATTGCCGCAGCCTCTACATATGTCGTCTATACTAAGCCCCATCTTCTTTTTGTGGTAGCCAAGTAGGTTATGTCCCGTTATCACGCTTATGAGGGATCTTAGGGACGGTTTTTTGAGAAGTAAAATCTTGTCGGATTTTTTCTTGTCGTAATAAGGCCAGAGTTTCCTGTAGTTTCTAGTAGGTTCCATCTATCATTTGCTTTTTGAATCATAGTTTTACTAATGGTTCTTTTTAATTCGCATTGAGGGATTCTGATGTTATGGTCTATGAGAGAAGGATCAAGTACCGAGCCTTCTCTTGCAAGCTCATCCGCTTTTTCGTTTCCCGGCACATCACTGTGACGGGGAACCCAGCCAAGTCTTACGTTGTGCTGCATATCAAGAACCCTTAGGTCTTCGCGACAGCAAGAAATAAGCTTTGACTTGATTTGCGTGGCAGAGATCGCTTTTATTGCTGCTTGGCTATCAATGAAAAAGGTGATATCAGCGTGTGATATCGCCATCATGGATATTTGATTAGCAGCGTTTTTCACTGCCAAGATCTCGGCTTGGAAGACACTGCTATGGTCGGGGAGCTTGATTGAACTGGCAAGGTTAAGGTTTTCTGAGAAGAAACCTGCCCCTACACCAGTGATCATTTTCCAACCCATCCGTAAAGATGGTAAAATTCTATTCATTAGTGTAAGGAACACTGATTTCCCAATCTTCTCTATTGGGGAAGCTTATAGTAAAGTTTTTATTGAAGTCTAAATAAGGGGTCATGTAATCTGTACAAACGTTGTTGCCAACGTATTTTGTTAGAATCTAGAGCGCTGTTTACTGCCGGCTCTTGTACAAATAAGTCTATAGGGGTGAGATTTAGGCTCGCTTCAAGACCAGCAGTTGGGGTAGTCCTCATCGCCCCCGTAGTGCTTATGCATGCCATTTTTTGTACTTTGGTAAGGGTTTTTAAGTTCATGGATTTCTACAGAGCTTGCCACCAAACCAAGCTACCATAAGTTAGAATGGGTCTAACTATGGCTGTATACATCCACATGATTATCTTAGGACTTGCCTCCAATTTCTTCCCAGAATCCTATTACACGAGTGGAGTGCAATCATGGCCTTCTTGTATGTTTAGACCCCACTTGAGTTTCTTATCCAAGATAACTCCAAGATATCTCGCTTTTTCTGAGAGTTTAAGTGGGGTGTTATCAATTTTTGGTAATGCGAAACAAGGTATTTTCCTTCTATTGGTGAAAAGTACCAGTTCCGTTTTCAGGGGGTTAACCTTAAGACCGCATTTCTTGATCCAGTTACTGACCATAGTTAATGCGCTTTTTGATTGTTTGCTGGTAAGGTATTTACCTGCCGCCAGCAGCGCAAAATCGGCGGCATATGCTACAAATCTGAAACCACTGTTTTTGAGTTTGATGAGAATTTCGTTCATCACCAAAGTCCAGAGGAGAGGTGAGAGGATTCCGCCTTGCGGAGTCCCTCTTGATGTGCACATCTTTATATCAGAGTTACCTAGTTCAGTGTTCACAATGGATTTGTCTGCTTTTAAACAAACACGTGATCCATTTTATAAGTGTGGGTTCTATTTTAAGATCAGTGAGTGCTTTTTCTATAGCACTGTTGTGAACATTGTTGAATGCTCCTTCGATATCAAGAAAAAAAGCAAGGGTGTATTCTTTTACCGCAAGCGACTTCTCTATTGTTCTTACTGCGCAGTGTAGGGCTGTTTCTACACTTTTGCTCTCTGTATAGGCGTGCTGGAATGGTGATATAGCCTCCGGCTTTAGGTAGCTACGGATATGCATATCGATTAATCTCTCAAGTGTTTTGAGTGCAAAAGAGGTTAGACTGATAGGTCTGAAATCTTTTGGTTCTGTGTGACTGGGCTTGCCAGCTTTTGGTATGAAGACGACTTTAACTTCACGTCATGTCTTCGGAATCGGAACATATCCTAACTTTAGGCTGTTATGGAAAATGTTCATCAGATGTGGAGTAATGATATCACTGCTTTTTTGCAGCATCAAGGGCCGTCTAGGCCTGGAGATTTATCAGGAGAGAAAGAGTTAATAGCCCAGATTAACTTTTCTTCTGTTATAATTTCCCTAGGGATTTCAAGAACCGAGTATATGGTGTTTGTTGACTCGTTGTCTTAGTCTGCGTTACATCCTGGAAAGTGTGTTTGAACCAGGAGTTTTAGACTTTCTTGACAGGATTCTGTCCATTGATTATCAGGTCCTTTTAAGGAACCTATGGGTGTATTTACTTTGGAGAGGATTTTCCTTAGTCTCGCCTGTAAGAAACTGTTAATAATGAATATAGTGCATCTGTTTTCTTTAGATTTTCCCAAATATCAATCAAGCGTTTTAGCATAGGTAAAATTTGGCTTTTTCAAAGTGAACATTATCGGCCCAATCGAGGTAACTGTCGGAGTGGAATTTTCTCCGATTTCCTCCGAAATTTGCTTCGAGGTAGTTCTCCGACAGGCAAAATGTCTTCGATTGGGAGGAAATCGGAGAAAATTCCGCTCCGACGGTTACCTCGATAGGGCCGTATGATTAGAGTAAAAAACAAAATAAGAGAAATACTAACCTATATTCTTAATAACTATTAGTTTTATTATGATTATTATACTTAATTATATTATTTAAAAAAAAATATGTAAAACTGACGCAGATTTATCTGCAGGAACTCAACAAGCAGAAGGAGTTGCTCTATGCTGTCGAATTGGTATGAAAATTATTAAAATTAATACTAACATTGATAACAAAATTGACACACAACATTTTAACTGTTTTTAAATTTATTCTAATACAGTGCCTTGCATAAGTATAACCCCACCCGAAAAAATGCGTTTTATAGAAAACCTACAATAGGAGTGATTTCTTACTATTTTTTTTTTAGTTGCCATCACTGATCAAGCAAATTGAGAAGAAAATAAAGTACCGTTATTTCCTCTCCTGGTGTTTAAAAATTTCCTCTCCTGGTGTTTAAAAATTAAAAACAGATTTTGATGTATTGCAAATTGTATGCAAATCTCTTTGAAGCTGCATTCAATCAAGGGCTTTCAAATAAAAAACAATAATGCCACGTGGTACGCATTTAAGCGAAATTGAAAAACTCAAAATCTTAGCTTTTCGGTCAAGCAGCCTAAGTCTTAGGGCTATTGGAAGACGAATTTCACAATCGGATCGTGTCGTTGGAAGTTTTTAAAAAAATCCAGAATCTTATGAGGCAAAAATAAGACCCGGGTGTCCGCAGAAGCTGACACGTCGCGACAAGAGGCGTTTAATCAATGCTGCATCCAATTCGGTGCATTCTTTGCCGGAATTTCGTAACGGATTGGGTTTAGGAGTTTCGGTTTCAACCGTGTTTCTCGTGCTTTAAAAAGCAGTGGAGTGATTGTTCGGGGCAAAATGGTGCCAGCCCCAAATCTAACAGCAGCCCACAAACAAAAAAGATTGGAATTTGCCCGCAAAACTCAATCAAAAAAATAGTAAGGAGTCACTCCTATTGCAGGTTTTCTATAAAACGCATTTTTTCAGGTGCGGTTATACTTATGCAAGGCACTGTACTTATACAACTTCAAATCAAATTCCATTGGCGGCTAGTGAAAAGAGTCCTCATATGATTCCAGTGAATAATTTCATATGTACAATAAGTTTACTCCTGAGTGGTTGACCTGTAATTAAGCCATTCATTTGTGCTTATTGGGAAGCACAGCTTATTCATTGTTGTGTAAGGCAAAAATGGAACTTTAACCGCTCTCCAATCTTACAAGATCATTTAATAAAATAAAACAACTAGCTACATAATTCTCTTGCACATAATCAGTCTCTTTCTCTGTCCATGTTAAGCTAGACAAAAGCTAGACAAGCATTTCAGAAAACGTTCAGAAATTAATCGCTGGATCACGACAAAAGACTCAATTCTCTCCACAAAGCACACAAACAAAACAGTTTTCCATATACAAACAAATAAAGCGCAACACTTTTATCTAAACCCAAACACAGCTGCTAAAGCTATGAATCTAGTGCATGTTTTTGTTTTTATTTTCGTACACTTGACATAACCTCTTCGTTACTAATCTTCAATCATGAATAGAACCCTTCTTGGCTTTCAATAAAATATTTTCTTATTGACGCGATTGACAGGAACGAGAACGACGACGTCAGCACATGACACTCATCCGGCAGCTAGAAACACGACGAAAGTTTGAAGATCGTGAGAAGAAGAAGCATCAATTGGTTTTGGATAGACTGATTCTGCGCGAAAAACGAGTAGCTGCTCGAAAGCGCGATGCTGAAATTTTGAATCAGATAAGGTGAGCATCGATCTAGAAACACATTATTGGTTCAAACTCTAATTTCCATTCTTATTTAGAAAACCACAAGAGGACTCTGAAATCTCTGATCAAACCGACTTGCCAGAGCTGAAGAGAATCGCTGGTTGTCGTCTACCAGGTCAAGCAATGGCCGACCTATTGATGGTCTTTGAATTTTTGCACAACTTTGGAGAAACTCTTGGTTTTGGTGAGTTACTTGAATTTTTGAAAATATGTTTTCTAACCTTCAATTTTTCTATGTAGACATGGATTCCCTGCCAACCCTTCAAAACCTCCATGATGCTCTCGTGCCCGATAGCAATGTTGAAGCCGAAGAAGAGCTACTCTCCGTAATGACACATTTACTCGTCTGTGCCATCGAAGATCCGGGCATTCCCAATCCCGGTCGTCATACTACACTCTTGGGACAATCTCTCCGCAACGCTGACATTACCAATTCGAATGTATCAGAGATTTTGCGAATTTACTTGTATGCCACAGCCACTGGGGAGATTCGTCAAATGCATAACATAACTCTGGACAGAGAGAAAGAGAGACGCATACCCGATCATCATCAAATGGATCTGAATGTGACAACTAGCAAGAATCAACAATACTACGAGCTTCTGCATGAGAACGAAACGTGGAAGCTGTCAATTTGTCTGAAAGATCGACCATTTGTTGCTTTGAATCCGACGAAGAAAGCCCAAATTTTGGCCCATCTATGCAATGATTTGCTAATGAACAAAGCTGTTCTCAAGCAGATCGATGGAAGTCTTGAGTCGTGCGCACAAATCAAGAAGGAGAAATACATGACTGATATGAAAATCCGGAAATATAGGTCGTTGCATATAAGAAAGACCCGCTTGGAGGCCTATGAGAAGGCTCAAATTGAACGTGAAGCTGCTATGGCAGCTATAGCCGCTCAACAACAATTGCAATTGCAACAGAAACTTGAAGAGCAACAACAACAGCAGCAACAGGATGAGTTGGCCAGAAAGGAGGAGGAATCAAATGCTGCGGCTACCGCCGCTGCGACGTCGGAAAGTGGAGTTTTGCCGGAGAGCGAGACCAACAACAATAGCAGCAACAAAGATGAAGCGGAGAAGATGGATTTGGACGATTGCCAGATTGTCCCCTTAACCGATACAAGTGCAGCTAAGGAAACCGATGCTGATGCTTGTGTGGAAATTTTAGAGTCAAACAAACCAGATCCTCTGGTGCCACCATCAACACCAGGCGAGAAAGTCGCCTATGACAGCCCATCAAAGAGCAGCATTGACACACCAGTCAAGTCGAAACTAGAAGAATCTTTAACTTATCAAAATGGAGCAACTGTTCCATCCGATCTTAGCCAGTTGATCAACAAAAAGAATAACTCACGATGTGATGACGCCTCAACAGACGTAGGCATGGATGATGACCTAAGTGACGTTGAGAGCGAGATGACGAATATTGAAGAAGACGAAGACAATCGTATGACTGCCGACGAGGTGCAAAAGAAGCTAGAAAAAATGATTAAATCTTCGATGAATTGCAAGGAATCCCTAGAGAAGAGTACTAATCAGTTGCGAGCGTGCTGTTTCGGACAAGACCGCTTCTGGCGGCGATATTGGAAACTGCCTAAAGCCGGTGGTATTTTTATTGAAGCTCTGGAATCGGCACAGAATGATATCTATGAATTCAATGAATTGCTTGAGAATGCCGTCAAGAAAGAAGCTCCTACCGCCGATGTGGTCAAGGAGGAGCAGCCATATGGGAATACATCGACAAATGATGAGGATATGGATCATCAAGAAAGGAATGCTGAAAATGACGATGTTCTACCGACTCCCACTGACATTGCAAAGCAGGACCCAGAAAGCGAATGCATGCAAGTGGATGAGAGCAATAACGACACTTCGCCGCCAGCCCAACCAACTGAAGATGTCTTCTCATCGAACCCACCAAATACAACGAGTTGTTTGAAGAACGATTCCGAACTACTTCCACCACCTCCACCGCCGCCACAAGCATCACAAAATATTGTCGATTTGAATGACCCAACAGCTGCTGTTATGGAGAAGTTTGAATCGTCATCATTAGCGCCAGCATCGGTCCTGGCCACAGCAAAAACTACCACAATCGAAGAAAACGAAGACAAAGTCTGTGATACCAACAATCGAGAAATTAAAACCGAAGTCAGCGCCGATGTCAGTATAAAGAAGGAGAACGACGACGTTGTCATCATAAGTGATGACATAAAGCCACCAACTTTGGCGGCCGATCGATGGTTTTCGATTGCAAATCGTGAAATGCCATTGACCACCAACGAGGTCCAAAATGAGACTCCCTACTTCCAGCGGGTCTATTCGAATATAACTTGCGGCAGTGCTATCCAGATTCAGGGTCATCGTTGGGACATTGCCAACAATGCTCAATATTTTACCGTTCCTATGGAGAATGGGAAAATCGACTTGCAATTCGACAACGAAACAATTCTCACCCTATCCGGACTTGACGGAAAAATGGTTGAAAGCAAAATGAAAGCTTTAAAAGAAGTCAGCAACGAAGATGGAAGTCCATCATTCGACAATAGCTACGATGTGAAAGAGCAGAAGTTTTTTCCGTTTCTCGATGATACCTGCGGTGGTGGAGGGAAAGATGCAACAACAGAAATAACCGCAAATTCAGCCGGCAATGAATTGAAAGCCGCTAACCGCTGTTTCGAAATGAAACTCGATGAAGCAACTGGAATATCGTTTCAAAATTTAGCCAACATGTCATTGGGAAATATTAGCGCTTACATCACCTGCGACATTCCGACCCCTCTCTCAATGACACCGGACGAACATCGTCTGCTAGAGCAGATCAAAATCGAGGGGTTTCCCAAGAAGCTAGAAAATAGTTTTGTACCACGCAAATATCGCCATGGCTGGTGGAAAGTGGACACTCTGGAGATGATCCAAAATGTCATAGACAATCTCAATCACAAAGGTTTGCGAGAGCGCGAACTCAAGCAAAGTCTAAGTCGAATACTATCGGAAGAAATCGAATTGGCTACACCGTATTCGCTAACTGTCGCCAAAGACAATGACAACGAAGAGGACAAAATAATCCCGCCCGATGGACCGAACGATTGGAATCCCAAAGTCGCGAAGCGTGTCGAATTGGCACTGTTAGAACAGCTTGAAGCTCTTGAGGATAAAATTGCCAGTGCGTCAATGCAGATCAAGCATTGGGTTCTGCCGCCACGATTAGAAAACGAAATCTCGCTGCAGGATCTCGAGGACATTACCGAAGAAGAGTTTGTGACAATAATTCCAATGATTCGCGATCGCATCGCCAGTTTGGAGGCGGCCATCGAACGTAGATATCTAAAACCGCCACTGGGCAGTCAAACGGGCGACGCCCATCTAGCTGTGATCGCACAAAACCAACAAAATCAGAAATCCTCATCGTCGACGTCTTCCTCATCGGAGAACAATAGCTCATCGGGACAGGGCCAGCAGCACAATAGCAATGCTAATGTTAATGCCTCGACAACGGGCATTAATAGTGATAACGGTGGTGGTGTCGGACAGCAGCAATCGAGCTCTGTCAGTGCGTCGGGAGACAATTCCGGAGCTGCATCACCATCGAGTGTTTGTGACAGCGAAAAAGACATGCCTCAGGAGAATATCCCCAAAGGTCTGGTCTCATGGCGAGAGGCAGTTTCTCGATCGCATACAACTGCTCAATTGGCGATGGCATTGTACGTGCTGGAGTCGTGTGTTGCCTGGGACAAGAGCATTATGAAAGCGGTAAGTCGTGATTTTGTTTATCCAAAAATTACTAGAAAACAAGTAGACTACAAATAATTTGCTTATTTTCTTAAATTAAGTTGGTTATGAACTTTTGCCGGTGCTGCAATGCTTTTTTAATATTTTTAATAGAGTTGCTTTTTTTGGTTGCTTTTTGTGTAGATTTTCTTGATTGCATTTCATTCCCTTTAAAGTGTGGTGGTTCTCGAAATATCTTCCTTTGCCTAAAGCATTTTTTTTTCCAACCACTAAAAATCGTACTTTTTAACCGCTTTGTATCTTACAATAATAAAAAGTGAGAAGCTTAATTACAAATTAATTTTACATCAATTTGAAAAATCTTTGAGGACGAGAGCTAAGAACTAAGAACTGTACTTCCAGCAAATGGTTTTGATTTCCAAAGATAATTGGATAAAAAGTTTGAAAAAAGATTTAAATCAAAAGTCCGAAGAAAGAACTTACAATTCCGTTCTTTGCCTGTATTTTCGGTCAGCAAAGTAAGCTAGAATTTTGATGACAGCCAAATGGAACAAAATTTGATATATGAAATGATATGGATCGGATCGGTTCTGGTAATCAAGAATGACAGCGAAGTGAAGTTAATCGTAAATGCTTCAGGTAAAAAACACGATATTGCCCAACGAAATAGGATTTCATCCACTCTACTGCTCGTTGACCCCCTTTACAACCCCATACCTATAGGCGTATGAGGCTGGTCCGGGCAGGAGGAGGTAGAGGGGTGCCCAGACTCTCATCTGCGTTCAGCATGCTGGTAACAGGCTGGTGCTCTTCGAATGTGATTGGGAGTTCAAGACAGGAATAAACAATGTCTATGTCTAACGATGTCTAATATAGGGGAACGGTGACTTCAGAAGGCCGGGGTCTAGATGCTGTTGGCCCTCGGAGGGTTTTCCCCACCCATGTATCTGTAGAATACCACCTTGGCTACTACGACCTCCATATATTGTGTGGTAGCCCCTAGATTCGCCTAAAGAAATGCAGCTGGCAGTACTCAGAGCCATCTATATCGACTGTCAGTCCAGCGCGCGTGATAAACCGGACGTGAAACAAAATCAAACTTAAGTTGAACAACTAAGTCGAGCTCAACGAAAAACCGGATGAGCTTGCAAGGGAAGGCTCTACACTAGACCCCTCTCTCATAGACCATCATTTAGGAATCCCGTTATGTGAACTGAAACATAGTGTCAGTAAAATCGTCCTTCAAAAATCCAACATCAGATGGAATCTCCTAGAAACCTGTGTTAATACCAGGAAACTATGGCCTAGATATGATAAGAAAAGATCCGACAGGATTTTAACTCTTAATAAACACTCCCTAAGAACCCTTATTGGTATAATTACAGGACACAACCTACTTGGCTACCATAAGAAGAAGATGGGGCTTAGTACCGATGACCTTTGTAGAGGCTGTGGTAACGAAGACGAGCATGAAGATACTGCTCATTTTCTCTGCCACTGTCCTTCACTCTGTGTTACTAGGAAGAAAACTCTAGGCAACTTCTTCTTTAATGAACTAGAGGAACTATCCGAACTGCCAGGCAAAAGGTTACTAAGCTTTGTCAAGACCTCTAAATGGCTAAACGAACCACATGATTCATAGGTTATTAATTTTTCAGGAAGTTGCAATACTTCGGGGTACCACAATGAATCTACATTGATCTTAGTTTGACCGTAACAACACCAACTGTCAGCCCGCTTAGCCTAACCTAACCTAAGTCGAGCTCACATCAAATAAAGCTCCAACAAAGCCGAAATAATTTGGTTGATTTAAAATTTTGAAAAAAATAACAAATGCACAACTGCGTAACTGAGACCAACTCTCATATACCGCACGAATTGCAATTTCAAAATATAAGTTCGGAGATATTAAATACATTGAGCGAATCCTAGATAAAAAAAAATTACCGTACCCAATCGGAGAATTCTATGATCGGAGCAAATGTCCGATCGGAAGTTTTATTTCCTCCACCGTACCCGATTCGTACATTAAGTAGTGATGTGTATCGACGCACTTCTTTACTGTTTTGTGAGTGAAAAAATGTTTTTAGTTCCGCCACTTTTTGTTTCGTGAACAGTCGGACAAAGAAGTAAAAAATAACTAATCGCAATGCATCGCATGAAATCGCTCTCATTTTGAAATTCCGATGCAGATTTCAAATTTTTTCGTAGATGCCTACGATTGACCTATCACAAAGGATAAGGTGGTAGAAATTCGTTGGAAATTGTACGAATCGTAGAGAATTTTGCTCTGATCGGGTCCCACATTGGGTACACTTGAAGTCTTCTGACAGTGCCCATGGCGTAGTGGTT
This sequence comes from Sphaerophoria taeniata, assembly GCA_943590905.1. Taxonomy (NCBI): domain Eukaryota; kingdom Metazoa; phylum Arthropoda; class Insecta; order Diptera; family Syrphidae; genus Sphaerophoria; species Sphaerophoria taeniata. The sequence goes on along the minus strand of OX016540.1, from coordinate 44,092,236 downwards.
ATGTGCGTTGGCTGTTACGCAGAACGCGTGGGTTCGAATCCTGCTCGTGTTCGTTAAGTTTTTATTTCATCTTTCCCGGGTACTGCCTTTTGCGGAAAACTGACAACACTTCCAAGAGTATCAATCTGTCATGAAAAAAGTATTTCTTAATCGGAATCGGCGTTAAATTGTAGGTCCCCTCAATTCCTTCTACAGTTTTACGAATAACTCTCACAAATTCCTGTGTGTATCACTCATTGGGATTAAACAAATGTCTTGAAAGTAGCAATGATATTGCAAATATTTCGATAGCTCAAGCACTATTCACATGAGCACGAACAACGGCCAACGAATGAACTGCATAGACTGCAAGATGAGTATAATAATTTTCCGGGTAGAGCTCTCTGTTGGTATTTAACTCTTAGAGGAAAAAAAGATGAATAAACAATATCGTAGCACATTTTCTAGCGATTAGACAAGCATGTCGGATTCTTAAACAAGCAGTCAAATCTGACGAATTTATAAAAAAGGTCGCAATCTTTATTGATAGACAAGGCTATAAACAGCAAACTGACTAAAACCAGAATAGTTAGATTGCAAGCAAGAGCTCTCAAGTTTCAACGACAATATAAAAATTAATCTAGTCTGGGTACCAGGGCACAGCGACATTCAAGGTAATGAAATCGCTGATAAACTGGCCAGGACGGGATCAAACCTTCAAATATCTCTAGCTGAGGAAGTTAGAATTCCCTTAGGAGTCATGAAAACGGATATTCAAAACCATTTTCTTAAAAAATCTAACGTAAGGTGGAAAATTCCACCAACTGCAATATCTCGAGACAGATATGGCCCACTTACGACCTGAAACGTACCAAGGAACTTCTGAGTAAACCTAGGTCAGACATTGGCAGGATAGTTGCCATTTGCACAGGCCTCTGCCGAGTCGGACAACATGCCTTGAAACTTGGTATTCCCCACAACGAATTTTGTCGAAGCTGTAGAGATACGGCGCAAAGGGAAACACTCCTGCATTTTTTGTGTGAGTGCCGGGCCCTTCTAAATGCCAGAACGTTGGCTCTGGGTGCTCCCTTCCTACGCAAGTTTAGCGAACTCGTAAATAAAGGGTGTCCCAACAAGAACACAAGATTTCAATTTAAAAAAAAAAAAAGTAGACAGGATGATGGTTATGTATGGAACAACACATCGGCCAGATGGCGCCGCGGCTTTGCTGGCACATTCGCGATCTTTTAATGAAGTTTTCAATGAGAGTTTTTAAGGCTTGAGTCGTCGTCGGCTTATTCGCATTAACCATCGACTTCAAAAAACCCCAAAGAAAAAAGTCCAATGGTGTTAAATCGCACGATTTAGGCGGCCAGTTGTAGTCTCCAAAACGCGAAATAACACGACCGGGAAATGTCTGATGCAGCAATTGAATTGTTTCTCTGGCTGTATGAGATGTGGCGCCGTCTTGTTGAAACCACATCCCCTCCACATTCATTTCTTCTAGGCACGAAAAAATTGGTTATCATTTCACGATACCGAACACCATTGACTGTTTGCACTCGAGCTGACTCATTTTCATAAAGAAAAGGGTCCAATGATTCCTCCAGCTCAAAATCCACACTACACATTGCCACGTCGAGGATGCATTTGCTTCTCGTGAATCACTCGAGGATTTTTCTCGCTCCAAATGTGACAATTCTGCCTATTAACGAAGCCATCAAGATGGAAATGGGCCTCGTCCCTAAAGATGATTTTATCGACACAATCAGCATTTTCATGTTGTCTCTCCAATACCCAATTAACGAGCTCCCTTCAGTTCCTGAGTCAATTGAACTTTGTATGCATGAAGATGTAAATCTTTCGTCAAAATTCGCTGCATAGTGGATTTGGAAACACCAATTTGCTGAGCTCGGTGTCGAATTGAGGTGGATGGAGTTTGAGCGACATCATCACGTACTGCTGCAATATTTTCGGTCGATCGACCTGGGCGAAGGCGCTTTGTTGTCTTTACATCAGTGAGCTACCCAGTTTCAGCAAATTTTTTCATTAATCGCATTAGAATTGAATCTTTTGGAGCATTATTGTAACCCCAAATTGATCGCAATTTGCTAACTGTAGCCGAAAAACTTTCAACATAAACAATTTCACAATGAGAATGCGTTGTTCATTCGTGTAGCGCTCCATTTTTATTAACCTTATACCTTCTACTAACAAACAATAATAATTGTTCAAATGTCAAACAATGACACTTCAAATGGCGCCAAATTTAAATCTTGCGTTCTTGTTGGGACACCCTTTATTAAGGTTAGGAACTCGATTCTCTATTTTAACAAAACCAATTGGATTAAAACATTCCAAATCTCTTTTATGCACTGTATTGTGTGTATCTCTTTTTAAAATGTACTAGCGCAAAATTATAGTCCGCTAATGATACTAGCTTAAAATGACGTTTGAGTCATGTCTGAAACGTCATTTTAAGCTAGGATCACACTAAAATCGTTCATTAGCGGACTAAAATTTTGCGCTATTCCTTTAGGTAACTTCGAGTTTATGGTATCAAAACAGCGTAATTAAAGCGCTAAATGTGTTCCTGGGCAGAGGCTGCCCAGAACAGCCATTCTAACCTACCTACCCTATCATAGCACATTACTAGACGATAAAGATAATTTTAGTTTTCCTAAAAACTCCCCGAACACCTTTGTACTAACTTCTATCTAGCCCCAGCACAATCTATATTTAGACACCCAATTTCCTATTTGTTTCGAGTGTTCGTTAGTGTGTTGTGTTGCGATTGACCTATCTGCACTCATAGCATTAAGTTTGTTTTTATTTAATTTTGTTTTTAATTAATACTGATTCCTATGTTTTGACTAATTACATTTTTTTCTTTTTTTATTTTCTTTCTTTTCCGCATTTAAATGTAAAATTTATTTGGATATAAAAATAATAATTAAATGTTAACGTGGCTATAAAAAAAAAAATAAATTGCCTGCCTGCTGATATCCTTAAAAAAATTGACAAAAACCGAAATACGTATCAAATGAAACATTAAACAAATTCTACATGATAAACATTTATGTATTTTTTGCACGCTAAAAAAATAAAAACAAACAAAATTTACACTTACACAAAAAACACAATTCGATTGCAAACAAAAAAATACAAAAAAATTAACAACTACTACTATACAACCCTATAAACATAAATGGTGTTTTTTTAATTTTTTTTTCTATATCTTTGGTGTATGTGGTACTTCTTTTCTGTTCCTCTGTTAATGCTTCTTGTGGCTTTGAATAACATAAAATTTAAATTAATAAACACAAACCAAAAAATATACAATAAAATAAAAAAAATGTTAGCTTAATAAAAGTAAAAAGAAAAAGTCCAAATCCAAATCGAAATCAAGTAAAAATGGTGACAGTTGTAAGCCCACTACCACTAGCACCCCTAACCATAAGGATAGTAGTACGACAACAACACCAAAAACAGACAAAAAATCCTCCTCCTCGTCGTCGTCGTCGAAGAAGGCAAAAAAGTCTTCGAAAAGCAAATCCAAATCGAAATCACCAACTAGTCCCAAAGCAACAAAGAAGTCCTCCAAGAAGCTGATGATGAGTGATCAAAATATATCAATGACGCCCAAAACTACAAAGACTGGTGATGATGAGGATGTAGATGTGTCGTCAAATGGAGGAATGATGTTGTGTTCTACTACTACTCCTACTTCTGCTACTAACCATAAAGTCACGAAGATGTTATTCAATGATACTAGTACACCAACTTCTACAACAACTACAACAACTACCACCAGCACAAAACGTACTACAATTTCCCAAAACAATTACTTACAGAATTGCCAGTTCTGCACATCTGGCGAGAATGAGGATAAACTGCTGTTATGTGATGGTTGCGATAAGGGCTATCATACATATTGCTTTAAGCCGAAAATGGATAATATCCCTGAAGGAGATTGGTGAGTACCTTAAACCTTAAACTTCTGTTCTTCTTTTGTAAACTTTCTCCTTTAAAGGTACTGCTACGAATGTGTAAACAAAGCGACCAACGAACGCAAATGCATCGTTTGTGGCGGCCATCGACCTCCTCCAGTTGGCAAGATGATCTTCTGCGAATTGTGTCCACGTGCATATCATCACGATTGTTATATACCACCGCTGTTGAAAGTGCCTCGCGGCAAGTGGTATTGTCATGGCTGTGTGTCGAAGGCACCGCCACCCAAAAAACGTCCCAGTAAAAAACCTTCCAGCAAGGATCCAAAACAGCACAATTCGTCGCAGTCATTGAATTCATCACACGACGAATCGATGAATTCATCGATTGTGGCTCCATTGAGGTGAGTTTCAAATCGGACTCTTTTTTTCCGTTTTGTTTGTTTGTTTCTTTTGTTTTTGGATTTTTGTTTGTAGTATTTGTGGATAACTTTGTTGATTTTATCGTAGTCCTGCACACTCGGTAGCATCAACGTCCTTCGATGAACATCACAATAATTCAGTGGATGCTTCTCGTTTCCCAGCAGCTCAAATGACACGCCCATCAACACCGATGGCCGTCAATAATGACTACGTTGATATAAGCATGGAAGCAACACAACTTGGTGCAGCGGGTGCTGTAGCTGCCGCCAATGTTGGCAGTATGGCCATCGGCATTGGCAGTGGAGTCGGTGTCGGTGTCGCAGTCGGAATCGGTGGTCTTTGTGGTGCACAAGCAGTGAATCCCATTCCAATTATGTCACCGATGCAACAGCAAATGGTACATGCATTATCTCCGCAACATATTGGCAATCAGAGCAATCAACAACTATCTATGATTATTCCACAACCACCAGTGATGACACAGCAGCAGCTTCCACATCAGCAGCAGCCACTGCAGCAGCAACAGCAACTTCAACTACAGCACCAACAGCTTCCACAATTCCAACAACAACACTCATTGCCGCCATCGCAGGCTCAGCAGCTTCAACAGCAACCTCAAGCACAATCTCCAGCAATGCAACCCCAACAAATGGACACATCACCACCACAACAATTGCAAACGACTCAAATACTTCCCCAACAACAAATGCAACAGCAACAGCCGCAACAACAGACAAATCAACAGCAACAACAACAACAACTTATAAACGAGGCTAAAGAAAAACTGAAACAAGAAAAAAAAGAAAAACACGCCACCAAGAAGCTAATGAAAGACTTGGCCGTTTGCAAAACCGTTCTAGGGGAAATGGAGGTGAGTTAAATTTTTGCTATTTGGCTAAATAGTTTGCTTTTAACTTGTTTTTGTATCCTTTTGCTGCTGCAAGTAAAATTAATTTAATTTAATTTTATGCGGGCGGATTGAATGTGATCACACCCTAACTACCCAAACTACTTACACCAAAATTGCTAAACAAAAAAATATTGCCAATTTGGAATGTATTTGTTTTTGAGTGTTTTTCTTCTTTCTTTTTCGAATTACAGTTACACGAAGACTCTTGGCCATTTTTATTACCTGTGAATACAAAGCAATTCCCAACGTATCGTAAAATAATTAAGATTCCAATGGATTTATCAACAATCAAAAAACGTCTTCAAGATTTAAGGTAAGATGTAAAAGATGTCTCTTTTTTTATTACGATTTTTATTTGAAGGAACGCTTGTTATTCCTGCCGTTTCGTCTATTGCAAAGGGCTATTTGTCATAAAGTTTGAAATCTGAAATAGCGAATGTATTAACTTAACATCAGAGAGTCGTATAAACTCTCAGCTGTCTGTAGTGTCTTTCAGGCCGAGATCTTTGGCATTTAAAAAGCAGCTGAATTGGCACATCATGAAAAGCTAAGCTCCTCGGAGATTACTTTTTTCGTGGACAGCCAGACTGTTATCAAAGCCTTAGCCAGTGAGGCCATAAGATCAAAGGAAGTTTTAAACTGTAGGAAGGAATTAAACAGAATCTGCCACACTAACCAGATTAAGCTCTGCTGGGTTCCTGGAGATAGTTATATAGAAGGGAACGAAATAGTAGATGAACTAGCCAGGAAAGAGTCAGAAGCAGATACAAGTAGTACCGATCATTCAGATAAGGGACCACTAATCCCGATTGGGGTACTCAAGAGAAAGATAGGATGAGGAGGAAATAGAAACCATTAAAGGTTCGGACAGTCACAGAGCAGGTGTTTAATGGTTTCTATTTCCTCCTCATCGGGTGCAAATACCCCTATCTTGTTGGCCATTGTGCCAACGGCAACGGCGCAATGACCAGTTAGTTGGGGAACTGGATGATCTAGCACAATTCTCAATAGCAAGCATGAGGAAATTTATAGATAGCAAAGGCTGGTTCGTTAACGAGCCAGTCTACGTTAATCGGCAATTTTGAAGAGCATCGATGCTACCTTTTATTTTTATAGGGGATCACAATGGACCAGTAGGCCCCCGTGATTGCAACAGTTTCACGGTGTGCACACCCCTTATTACCTAATTTAACCTAACCTCTCTTCCGATATCTGAATTCTTTTGGACAGCCAAAGACGAAATTTAATCTTTCTCTTTAGCTGCTCTTTATGGCGATAATCTCTCACCTTTTTTGGATGCTAAGCCTTTGAGGCATTTTTGTCCAGACTACCTTCAACGAGTTCTGCAGGCAATCCCAATCCTGGTCTACAGCTAAAAATGGACAGTGAAAAAAATAGGCATACCTATCGCAACTTGACAACTCATTCAAGCAGATCTAAAACAAAATAGATATTCTCATTGACAGATGACAGTATAGGACACTTTGCTCCTTGGCTTATTTTCTAGTGTTGTTGTTGGAGATAATCATCATCACCATCATTGTCGGCCTGGCCAATGAAGTTTCTCACTTCTTCTGCGCCACAACCAGGATCCGGTGCAAGCCTCCTTCAGTAAGTTTTTCCATGTATCCCGATTTTTGGCCAACGCCACCCAGTTCCGTACCCCAAGACTTTTGGTCTGCCAAATTTGCAAATTTGGTCTGCCGCGCTATCTCCTACCATGAATTGTACCGTAAAGGTCTTTCCGTGGCGGTTCGCTCATACGTGCTAGGTGGCAAGCCCATCGGAGTCTACAAAGCTTAATTTTTGTCATCAAGTCTGTTTCGCGGTATATTTAACAACAAAGCTCGTGGATATATTGTGTCCATAATCGTCCATCCTCACAACCGGGCCAATTATTCTCCGTAAGACTTTTTCTCTTGAACGCGGTTAAGAGTGCCTTTGGCAATGTTATACAGCAGCAGTTTCGAAGATTTTTGGATTTAAACAGCCTTGAAAGACAAAAAGGTTCTGTTGTGTTGAGGAGCAGCCACCCGCGTATTTTTTTTCCATATTGTTATCGTCTTCTACTACTGACGCTTGGCAATTGAAGGTTCGCACTACTTCGAATTCGTGCTCCTCCACCTAAATAGTTGTTCTTCTACTACTACCAACGTTTTCAGCAGACGAAGCCACCATGTGCTTAGTTTTTCCCTCATTTTTATGCAGCCCCAGGTTTTTTGCCGCCTGCTTGTTCTATAATAAATGAGGATACTTTAATTTGGCTTTAAACATTGGACATGGTCGTCCTACATGGATAGTCTTATTAATTCATTTGGGATGTCGAATTCTCTCATGGCTTTGTACAGTCCTACCCTGGCTAAGTCCGTTGTGGACTTGGGCCTCAATTAACAGTCTCCGCCAGCCAGCTCGGTCCCTAGCTAGCTGATTGAGGTCCTCTTCCACTTGTGTGCGCCACCTGAGTCGCGGTCTTCCTCTCCTTCTACGTTCCTCGAGAATATCGTCGAAGGCTTTCCGGGCCGGAGCATTGGTCAGGTTCTGAACCTTGACTCTTCTGGCTTGGTCCATGTCGTTGTACAACCCGTAAATTTCGCTGTTGTATCTTCTTCTCCATCAATGCACACGGGACCAAAGATGACCCGAAGAACTTTCCTCTCGAAACAGCCCAGTTAAGATCCATGCTTCTGCACCATACAGCAGGACTGGGATGATGAGGGCGTTATGCCTTAGATGCTCGAGGGCTTTTCCACTCAATTGCCCAAAGAAACAGTGATTAGCTAGAGTTATTCCTCGTCTGATCTCGGCGCTGGTGATATTGCCCTTGTTAATGGCGAAGCCTAGGTAGACAAACTCCTCAACTACCTCGAAGTTGTATGCGTCTATTGAGACGTTCTGTTCGAGCCATCGCACAGTGGTTCTACTTGTATGAGGAAGGTGGCCAAAATTCAAATTTTGATTTTAATCTACAGAAAATCAAGCAAGCAATGAAAAAAAGTGGTTTATTTATTATTTAATAAATGTTTTGTTCAATTTCATTCAATACTAGCTGACCCGACGGACTTCGTACTGCCTCAATCGATATAAAAAAGACCTAGACTTTTGTAGCCCGCTACCATACCACCCGCTACCATCTCCCCGCTTCTCCGTTACCATACCACCCGCTACCCTCTCCCCGCTTTTCCACTATCATCTACCCGCTACCCCGTTATACCCAATTAACCTGTTACCCGCTACCCAATACTTACACACGCTACCCGCTTAACCGGTAATCGCTACCTACTACCCGCTACCCCACTACCCTCTACACGCTATCCTATTATACTCAGCTACCCTGTTACCCGCTACCCCACTTCCCGTTACCCAATACTTCTAAACGCTACCCGCTACACCAGTAATTGCTATCCACTACCCGCAACCGACTACCCCGCTTCTGTGTCATGACAAAATAAAAATAAAAATCTTGCCAAAAAATATGGTCCATAGCCAAAGTCTTCCACAAAATCAAGCCAAGCACTATTCGTAGACAAAAATAAGTTTTCTTTTCTGGAGCAAGTTTCCCACCTTCTTTGAAACGATTTACAAAGTGTGGTTATCTTATTTTTGGCTCCTAAGCTTTCAATGTCATATATTTCTTTGAAAGTTGACCATGTTTCGATAATTGTTGTAGCACTGCAACCCTTCGCGGTATTCCAAATATGAAAAATGTCAATTCGCTTAATCATATTGATAGAATCTGTTTAAAAAAAAGTGCAAAATAAGCATTTCTTCAAGGTTAAAATTTCAAAATTTGCGCAAATTTGCGCAAAAAATGTCATATATGCTCTTAAAGAGGAAAAGTAACCCAAAATTATGGTATATAAATTATCGTGGGAGTTTGTGGGAATTTGATGTTTTGGCTCTTCCGAAAAACAAGAAATTTTGAAAAAATCTCATTTTCTACTATTTTCCATGAGGCCAAAATAAAAACAAAAATAAAAATTGATAAAAATCAAAAAGAAACTGTCGATCAACATTATTTTATAATTATCATCACCTTTTTTCAAAAAATTGAACTTAAAAATACACCTAAAATAAAAAAATATGTACTCAGTATTTTCACTCTGCGATTTTTTCAGAAATGGCAAAAAACACTCAACTTCTTGGCACGGCTGACAAGTTATAAGTAATATTAGAGACTAATCTATGACGTCATTAAGTTGTCCCACTTTCTTAGATAATTATTGCATTAAAATAAAATTATTAGCTTAAACTTGAAATTTTGAATTTTGGCCTATGGGAGGAACCACTGTGCATCGGTGTTGAGTGTCCTTCCTCGAAGACAGCATATATTTCGTTTTTCCCTCATTTACCGCTAAGATAGTGCCTCTGGTGTTGACGGTGGAGTCTTGCACTATCTTCTCAAGAACGATGTTAAAGAAATCGCATGACAGTGCATCGCCTTGTCTGAATCCTTTTTTTGACATCGAAAGATTCCGTAAGCGCATTGCCAACCTTGATGGAGCTGCGTGAGTTCTCCATCGTTATTTTGGACAAGCGAACGAGCTTGGTAGTGATGTCAAAACATAGCTTTATAAAGTTCGTCTCTGAACATGCTGTCATACGCGGCCTTAAAATCGATGAAAAGGTGGTGGGTATCGATTTGGAAAACATAGGTTTTTTCCAGGATCAGCCACAAAGTGAAAATTTGGTCGATGGTTGACTCTCCTGGCCTGAAGCCACATTGATAAGGATCATTCATATTGTTGACGAAAGGCTTCAGACGTTCATAAATTACGGCAGAGAGGATCTTGTAGGCGATGTTAAGTAGGCTGATTCCTCTATTGTTGGCGCAGTTTAGAGGATCTCCCTTCTTCAGGATCGGGCAAACAATGCTGAGGTTCCGTTCATCGGGCATGCATTCTTCCGACCATATCTTACAGATGATTTTGTGCATGCTCCTATCTAGATCGTCGCCTGCTGCATTGAACAGCTCGGCAGCTAGACCATCTGCTCCAGCGGCTTTGTTGGATTTCAGCGTGTTATTGCCGTTTTCACTGCTTCTAGGTCGAGTCCACGGAATTGTTGGCTATCATCGTGGCCGAAGAAAGGCTCCTGCCTGACGGCGGAATTTTGTTCGTCGTCGCCGTTATACAGTCTACAGAAGTGGTCTTTCCAAATCCCCAGCATTGACTGCGATTCTACTATGATGTTCCCTTGTTTAGGATTAACGCGTAATAAACTCTCCGCAAGGCAGCATTGTTTTCTTATTTTAAGAAGGATAGGTTTAAAAGAAACAAAGTGTTTTCAATCGATTAATCCTTTATCCTAATCAATGAAATCAGTACCCATAGATCTAACTTTTTAAATTTCCTTCTTCTTGCAGTTATAAAACCCGTGAAGATTTCTGCGTAGATGTGCGGCAAATCTTTGACAATTGCGAAATGTTTAACGAAGATGACTCACCTGTCGGCAAAGCAGGACACGGCATGAGGAAATTCTTCGAAGTCCGATGGGCTGAACTGACTGATAACAAACATTCATGATATCAAATGCATCACCTAAAGTATTCGAATGATTAGAAAGCTTAAATAGTATTTATAAAAAAAAATAAATAAAACTTCAAAAAAAATCACACAAATATTAAGAAAAAATAAAATTGATTAGAATTAAAACAAATTTTAGTTATAAATTAATAAAAAAACTAAAATACAATTTTAAAATGTAAAGCAAGGCAAACAAATTATAAAATATTCCAAATCGTATGGAAAAAAGATTTAGTCTTACAACAATTTTAACAATTAAAAATGAAAAAAATATTTAATTTCGTTTTTGATTGTTTAAACAACCAATTTTCGTTCTGTAAATAGCTTACTCTAAAAAAAAATAACAAAAAAAGCATAGAAAAACTTAATTTTTAGTGATTAGTGTATTTTTTTAAAGCTGAATGCTTCACGCTACACAAAATGAATATTTTCCTATAATTTTAGTTCACACTCAAGAACCCACATAAAATAGCAGATGAAATATTTTGAAACAAATTTTTGTACAAACTTTTAAGAGATTTTACTTGACAGTATTTTTTTTTTCTTTATTTACACACGAGAACAATAATAAATCTACAAGCATACGAGCAAGGGAAGATTTCAGTTACTTAGAATCTGACAGCATTCTAATGATGTTGTCATTTTTATTATTTTAAAAATTTATTTTAACATGACATCATATTTATCATCATTGTGCGCAATCAACACATTTTTTAACGTACTTATAGTTAAGGAAATTGCTTCATAGAGCAGGTATTTTATTTTCGTTTTAAAGATAGTCTAGGAACATAGTACATCAATCAGTCCTTTTGATTTTCGTCAGTTTTATTTTCTAAAGAATTTTACTTACGTGTATTAAATATTTATAAATATATTTTATGTATAATTGGTAGAGTAATAACTTTATGTCTATGAAAATAATGTAGGAGTGTATAATTTTGTTTTGTCAACGAGTATCGAGATTGTTTTTCTTATGTAGGTTTTTTTTCCTAATTTATTTTCCATGCATTGTTCTAGGTTAAGTTTTAAAATTCTTTGAAATAATAAACAAAGCAAAACAAAAAAACAAAACAATATATATATATATACACGAAAAATATTATATACACTTAAAAAAGAAAAGAAAAAGAAAAACTCATAACGTTAAGAAAATAAAATGATGTTCGATATGCAAGAAATATATTCGTAAATACAATACTGAAACTATGAAAAACTAGAATTTGTTGCCTGTGTTTTATTTTCATTAACAGCCCTATTCTGCTATTCATTCTTCAATTTTCACTTCAAACTATTCTACAATCCGTTCGAATCGAATATGCATTCACCTCATTAACTTCGGTAATACTGCGCGGTATTCTGTTATTCATGCGAACCCATTCATTCTATACAATTCAAGTCCGCATATTAAATATTGCGGGTCACCAAACGTGTCTTTCAATAAATCGATTGTGGCACGAGCTGTGTGACATGTTGCGACGTCTTGTTGGAACCACAGCTCCTGGACATCATGATTGTTCAATTCAGGAATGAACAAGTTAGTAATCATGGCTCTATAACGATCACCATTGACTGTAACGTTGTGGCCATCATCGTTTTTGAAGAAGTACGGACCAATGATTCCACCAGCCCATAAAGGGCACCAAACAATCTGCTTTTCTGGATGTAACGGTGTTTCGACATACACTTGTAGATTAGCTTCACTCCAAATGCGGCAGTTTTGTTTGTTGACGTAGCCATTCAACCAGAAGTGCGCTTCATCGTTAAACAAAATTCACTTATGAAAATCGGGAACAACGGGCATCTCGTTTTGGGCCCATTCGACGAATCTATGCCTTGCTTGATGATCGTTTGGCTTCAATTCTTGTACGAGTTCACGAGTTGGATTTTGTAAGCACGCAAACCAAGATCCTTCCGCAAAATCTTCCATAAAGTGGATGGACACAGATCCAATTCCTGTGCTCGATGCCGGATGGACTCATTCAGGTCTTCCTCAATGCTACGCTATACAGTATCAATAGCTTCTTCTGTACGCACCGTACGGCGTCTCTGGGGATGTGAGTTATCAATTAGAGTAAACGTGGTGCGAAAACGTTCCATGGTTAATCGAATTAACTGCTCTGATGGACGATTTTGTCGACGATAAAATGGACGCAGTGCGGGATACGTATTCCGCACTGAACCATTATTTTCGAAATAAAATTGCACAATTTGCAAGCGTTGTTCAGGCTTGAGTCTATTCATGATGAATTGCCAAACCAAACTGAGAATAAATCACTTGACAGCTGTTAAATCGGTCGCCGGTAGTTTCTTAATACTCAATTAGGGCCCGGTTCTTTATTTCCATTAACTTCGAGCAAATCTTGGAAAGACCAACGAATTTCAAGTCGAAACCTACCATCTTTTCATCGACTTCAAAGCTTATGATAGCAAATACGGTATTAATCGCACAATTTTCGAATACGAAATTCCATCTCGAGTGGGTCTGACCACTCGAGATAAATCATTCGATAATTTTCGTATACGAGACATTTGACAGCATTCGAAAAGCGTTCAAGAATACTATTATCATCCAACTTTTGCTGCACAATACTCGGTTCCTTTTCTCGTTCAATTCTCTTGTTCAGTTTCATGAAGGATTGTTGTTTCTTAACTTTTTCCAACTCCTGCAAAAAGAAACTTAATAATCGGTTACATATGAATTAATTCTACTAACTTACCTGTGGATTAACATCGGAAATTTAGTGTAGCTAAGTCCTCCAATCTCCGTCGTTTTGTTTTACAGTCCAATAGACTTGCATGAGTGTCAAGTCGCTTTGCGACATCAAAATTAATAATTATTCACATCACCATCACCGTCTTCTTCGTGCAAATATAAATTGTTCCTTGGAATGCTCGTATTTTGTATCTTTGAGTTCATCATATGAATATGATGGTAGAACTCATCAAGATTCTTGTTCAAAACACGATTATGGAGGAACATGAATGGTTTTTTCCTTGTGATGTGCATGATTCGAGTGCATTTTGTAATCTTTCCTCTTTTCAAGGATGCCAAGATGTTGTCTTGATTCCGGTTGGTGATTTTCTCTATAAACTTTTTGATTGTATTTCGATGCTTTTCTAAAAAAATTCAGCCACAAACTAGTCAAAATTTGTCAAATTCAATATTATCGCACAATTCTCGTATACGAAATTCCATCTACGAGACGTTTGACAGCATTCGAAAAGCGTTCAAGAATACTATTTTTGATCTCGCATACGTGAATGTATGCGATATTTTATTTTTTTGATTCAAGAATAGGGTTCCTGGAGCAGTGCTCAAGGCACGTGTGGGGTGTGGGCACGGAAAACACTATCTTCAACAAATCCACCCAGCTCCTAGGCTATGCGGACGGCAAAGATATCATCGGTCGATCCAAGAGAGCTGGAGGGTCATTCTGTAACTTTCAAAACGACTATCGTCCAAACGATTGTCGTCGACGATATCGTCTCAAATTTTCTTCACGTAAGTTGATCGTCATCGTCTCGTTTCTCGTTTTTTTGTCTAAGTATTTTGAGAGCTACAGAGACTCAAACTGTATACGAAATTTCATCGTAGTGCACGTGTATTACTATCACATCATAGCCCAGGAGCCCCCATACAAGAAATTCCCGTCATCACGCCCACTAAAATTTTTAATGAGGAATTAAAGTTAAAGCCAAGACGAATAAGATTCGCTTGGTCGGCGTGAATTGAGTTAGCCGGAAAGGCCGCGCATACCTGTTGCAATGTGGTGAAATGTCTCCATTATGACGGATTCTATTTTTGTTTCATTTGCATGCGTCCTAGTGTTGGGTGTAGAAATACCTTGGTTTGTTTGCTTTCAAGCTGCCGAAAGTATTGCGCAAACCAGATTTTTTATAAATGAAACTACTGTAGTTTGTAATAAAAACACAGTGTTTTAGGTCACAATAAAACCTTGTTTGCGCAGAACTTTTGGCAGCTTGAAAGCAATCAAACCAAGGTATTTCTACATCTAACATAAGGACGCGTGTAATGAAAGAAACAAATGGAATCCGTGATGATGGAGACATTTCACAGTCATTCACCAAATTGCAAGAGGTATGCGCGGCCTTTCCGGCTAACTAAATTTACGCCGACCAAGCGAATCTTATTCGTCTTGGCTTTATCTTTTATTCCTCATTTAAAATTTAAGTGGGCGCGATGACGGGAATTTCTTGTATTGGGGCTCCCCACCTATCAAGTTTTATGTTTGTGTACTTAATTTCTATGAAGAATTTGCAAGAAAAATATAGAGAGAACTTTATAATGTTGATGTCGCTTCTCTCTTTTCATCTGATTGCAGTACTCGTTAATAAAAACACTACCGTCAAAGATGACAATTTGAACTAGGCGTTTTACACATTTAATTTTTGTTTACCTCGGAGATTTTTTTAAACACAAAAAATATATGTAATTTCGTTTCGACGATATCGAGATACGGAATGACCCTCCTGTGCTTGAGGACTTCACAGCGATTGAAGAACAGGCGAAACTCAATCCCACAAACGACACCTTAGTGGAGATCCGAACCGAAGAAGAATTACCCTAGCGAACCGCCGCGCTGCTGCTGGGTTCAAAACTCCTCAATCGAAAGACGGATTTTCGATCCAGTATGCAACGATGGCGAATGGAGAAGAAGAATTTTCAACCGCGAACTGTACAAGCTATACCAAGATGTGGATGTAGACCAGAAAGCTAAGAAAAGGCGACTACATTGGCTCGGTTACATCGAGCAAATGGACGACAACGCTCGAGCGAAGAAAGTCTTCACATCGCAGCCCCCAGCTCCCAGACGACAAGGAAGACCACTTACGGTACAAGGACCAAGTGACTGCGGATGCTAGAGCGTATAGTTTCGGCAACTGGAAAGTGCATGCGAGGGACTGCTCCCGATGGAAATGTGCAGTACCTCAGGTTGAGATCCTTCATGGATTGTGAGCCGGTTAAGTAAGTAAGTAAGTTAGCGAACGGCTTTAATAATCCCATCCCAGTAATCATTTTGCATAATAGAGGCAATGTTAAATGTTAAACAGATATAACTGTTAATAAAATTGCATTTAAAATGGTTCAAGTCCCCGTTTGAAAATGGTTCTAATATTGGTTTATCCTATGTACAAAAAGAATCGATTCACAACCTTTGCTATAAATTTTATTAAAACAAAGGTTTGTGTCTAAGATTAATGTGACGTTAAATAAAATAAAATCTTTTTAACAGTTAACCAACGTTTCCGAAAGAGGACTTCAAATGATTTCTTCTGACTTCGTGAATCAGATCAGATTTGTTGATCTTCAAAGCAGTAGATATCTACAGAAATAAGTATAAGATAATTTTTAGCGTAAGTAAATACTTGTAACTTGTAAGTAGTTCCAAGTTACATGTATGTTATTAGGTTTGAAAAAAGTGGTTTTGAGAGTAAAATTTTAAAAGATAGGTGAATAGATTTTTTAGAAGCAGTTTTTCAAATTTTTGGTTTTCGGACAAAAAAATTGACTTAAGCGCCAACCGGGCTTTATTTGCAAATTTGAAAGCCATCTATGAAGCGTTTAGGCTCTTGACGCGCGATGGATGATATTGTCAGCTCTGAGCTCTTCCAACACCGCGTCTGTTGCCATCGGCGGCGGCGTGTTGACATAAACCAATGACTTAACGTAGTGCTAACGAAAAAAGTCTACAGATGTTAAATGGCAGGAACGAGGTGACCAATCGATTGGCCCACTTCTTGAGATAACACGCTCACCAAACCTTCTTTTCAACTTCAATAAATCGATGGTTAGGTTTGCTGTTAATCGACTTCAATTCTTAAGTCAGCTTTGTCTTGTTTAGGGGTGCAAACCAAGATCCTTACGCAAAACACGCCATACCCCTTTCGGAAGGCAATTCAGGTGATGAAGTTGTAGACATCTTTCACTTTGGAACTAGTTTAGTAGCTTTTCATTATTGTATTTTATGAAAAAAAGAAGACATTTTCTAGAGGCGTGGTCGGTGGGCATTGGTACAATTGTGTACCATTCGTCCTGTAAAAACAAACAAGCGAGTACAAATTTTTGAAATAAAATAATTTACAGCTATTAGATCTGCAAAAAAAAACGGTTAAAATTTAAACATAAAATACACAGGGACGAGCTGGTACAAATTTCGTTTGATTATTGCAGTAAACTTTGATTTTAGGGATGTTCAAACTTCAGGTGGTACACATGTGTACCGCGCGTCCCGAAAGGGATACTGAGCGATGTCAAATTCTTGAAAACGCCGTGGAATCGACTGATTTGGATCGCTTGAACGGCAGCGATATATTCGACACTTTGACCAACTTGTTTTGTCACCGACACGGCAACATCAGAAAACGATTAGTTAGACTCAAATTGCACTAAACTTGTTGATGCGTTTCTACTAGGGCGAGGATTGAGGACTACGACAGAAAATTGGAGACAAAGACATTTTGATTTTCGATCATTATATAAATTGAATTCAAAATTGTCAAGTCCCTATTGGAGAACCCGATACATTATGATTTTAATAGCTAGAGATTATTTTTTTCGGTCGCCCATCCAAGTGTGCCGATCTTTTTGTAGGTCGTCAAAAAGATATGTTTCTCAAAAAATCTGAAGAGTTTTCAAATCACTGAACTTTTGTATGCTTAACGTGACCATTTATTTTTTTATTCATAACGAGGCATCCATGTCCGTCGACATGGGGGGAAACTCCCCGGATTTTTGGCAAAGACTTAAAATATACAACAAGAGACAAGCAAATGTTCGCGATGTTTGAAAGAAATCGATAAGGTGTGGTCTGCAAGAGTTAACGCCATCAAAATTTTCGTCAAACAACTTTCTGGAACACAAAAAGCACTTGACGAATTGAAGGAATTAAAGCGGAGACTCTCCGGGACATCAAAGATATTCAAAGATACATGAATTTGAATCCGAATGTGTGATATCGTCCATTTAGTTTAAAATTTTGATGAGGTACCCTACACGTTGAAATTGACAATCTGAAGGCTCTCCTTTCAGATTTATAGTTCAAACGACATCGATGGGGGATAAAAAATTACTGAAACTTTGCCAAAAAAATAGCAATGTAATGGAGACGCAAACCCAGAAATCGACATCATTTCTGAAGAAGAAATATTCAAAACCAGCAATTTCTCCCTCTCATCGATTCCGTCATTGCAAAACTGACGAAAAGATTCAAACAGTACAAAATATGAACGAAGTGTTTTCTTAATTTTTTTTATTGAAATTCTCCTATTTGGATGAAGATAGGTACTCGGCCCAATCGAGGTAACCGTCGGAGCGGAATTTTCTCCGATTTCCTCCGAATTTTGCTTCGAGGTAGTTCTCCGACAGGTAAAATGTCTGCGGTTCAGAGGAAATCGGAGAAAATTCCGCTCCGACGACAGTTACCTCGATTTGGCCGATTGTCCAGACGTCTGCCGGAAAATTAACTAATTGTCTCCGTAGAGTTTAAAGATGAAATCATTATGTATATGATTTTGAAGAGAAGCTTCCTCCATTTAGATTGCAAAACGCTGTGCAGTGCGCACTCAAAAAAACCTGTAAAAAGTTTTTTTTTCTAGTTTCTGCGTTACATTGGCGTTACATTTTGTACCTTCCTGTCAGTGTCAATACTGAGAAGAGTATTTCAAATGTTTTGTCGTGATTAAAAACTTCCAAAGATCTTGATCTATACAAGAGCCAAGAGGGCCTAATTGGTCTGGCGCAGTGGCGGCGCAAGACCAAAATTTTATGTGGGCAAGACAGATTTTGCGAGGCCCTATTCTGTGGCGACCTGAAGACGGATTTTAAGAACTAATAAAAAAAAAACCATTAACACTGCAAAGTTTATATTCATAAAAATAAAAATTGTCATCTCCACCTTGTATACATTTTATGCCCGATTTCATGAACAACTTTTAAACACAAAACAGGCTTTTAAAACGTAAAATGAGATTTTTTGGTTTCACCAAACGTTTAGACACTTTTTAAAACTAAATGGCAGTTTTTGACTCATTAAATTTTAAAAGTGTCAATAAATATTTTAAAAAGTGAATATTACGCTTTCTCGTTTTTTCTCACATAATTTTCATGAGGATGTCAATTTTGACAAAAATTTCCCTGAAATTTCCCATTTCAAGTTGGTGAAACTCAAAAGTCTTAAGGGTCTGATAAAATTTAAAAAGATTTTTGCTAAAAGTACTTTTATAGCGTTTTTCATTGTAACCTGAAAGAATTGCCCTTAGAACACTTCTCAATAAAACATATTTTTTGGTTTTGTAATATAATTTGTTGAGCAAGGACATACACCCATTCTTTATTTCACTTTTTTTCTTATTATTTCCAATTTCCTTTCAAAATAAAAATAAAAAACTGCACTTTGGTCGGTCGGTAGAACAATATAAACAAATTAAAATCTTTAATTTGAAGTTTGACAAGCTAGAATGTTTTCTTATGTGTTTTAAAAAGAGCAGTTCTCTCAAATTTGGGAGATCAATTCTTTCCTCTTCAGAATTGATCTAGAAGTATTCTTTTTGACAATGAAACATAAAAAACATGGAAAAGGGCAATTCTTTTCAACAATAAAAAACGCTATTAGTGTTTGTTTATGAAATTGGGTAAGTGTAAATTTAAAATATTTATATTTCTTTATTAAATGAACAGAAATTTCCTGCTTTTCATTGTACTAAATTCTTTAATTATTGTTTCGTAATTCAGCCTAGATGCCATGCCTGATTCAATTGATTAAACAGCCAAAGCTGCAAGTCTTTCCTGTATCCATGTTCTGTAACTTGGTCGAAAAGTTTCCCATTCGATTCAAGGTGGAACACAATATTCCAACGTTTCTCTATTTTGGAAAATAAACTGTGTCTATAACTTGATGCGAAAACAGCCTGTGTGAAAATTACAATTTCCAGTTTTCCAGTCACAGTGACAGTTTGTTCACTCAAATTTGAATTCAATTTTGTGACTTTCAATTTCAACTTTTGAAAAAATAGAGACAATCCTTGTTTTTCTCTCTCAGCTTCTTCTATTTCTGAAAATTGAATAAATCTAAAGTTGATTAACTCAAGAGTTCAAAATTAAAAGTTGAAAACTAACTTTTGACTGAATAAAAAGAAATTTACAAGTCCCAAAATTGACTTCAACTTTGAGTGAACTAAACCGCCCTAAAAAAATCAAAATTGATGATTATAAAATTATCCCCAAAACACACAGGCAACAAAAATTTATGCAATTATAATTCTTAAAAAGTTTATTTCCTCCTCAAAAAATAAATAAAGAATTTATAGCTCGAGTAAAAACAATAAACGAGCTTGAATTCAGCTTCAAAATATTATCTCACTTGCTTGAGAGTGGTCGAGTTATTTTGACTGATAAGTCGAATAATTATTTCGACTTCAGAGTTATAGACACAGTTTTACTCACATTTTTCCAGGATTTCCAATAATTTCATTTCATTATATTCCTGATCGAGTGAAAACAAGTTACAGAAACAGTTGAATGCGAAAAAGAGATTTTCGACGTTCGACCCATTCCGTCGTAGTTTTGTTCTGATTCGCACTGTTTATGCGAAGACTTATTCGATGTGAGAGTTACAGAACATGGACCCTGGTTCATTGTGTTTCTAAAATATTTGTTTTATTAATTTTAACTTTGAAAACTCCTTTCAGCAGAGGCTGTACTTTTTATTTTGGGTAAGAAATAAAATGAAAAGGCGTAGAATTTGCTCATGAAAATTCATTATTTGGCTTTTCTAAATCGTGACGGTGACAGAAATTGTGCACATCCTTATCAATTTAAGAGTGATTAAAGTAAGAAAACACGTTAAATTGAAACAATAAATTTCTGTATTTTATCGAATGTATATTAACACAGGGATGCTCTCTGCAAAACCAATGAAAAACTGAATTGTATTCGGTTTTGGAAACGATCTCGCGGCCACTTATGACACGTTCTAAGGAAAAATTAATTATAAAAACACCGAACATTTTTTCGGTTCATTTATATTAGTTTTGAAACTAAACAAATCTACATTATTATTTATGTTAATTTTCCCCAATTTTTGAATTTTAAGACAAGAAGTTGTTTATGTAATGCAAATAAAGATGACGAATATTTTCACGTATTGTCCAGGTTAAAACGAAAACAGCAACCCTGTTTACTTTTTTTTGCATGTTTTTTCTATTTTTCGAGAACAAGAATCAAATTGGGCCCATTCACTAACGTAGTCACTACGTAGTCAACTCATTCTGATTGGCCAAATACAACTAAGAAATGAGTTGAGATTTCCCCTCCGACGTAGTTTAAAAATTTTGACTTCAAAGCTAGTTGACAGATTTTGACATTTCATAATCAGCTGTTGAATAAGAAACAAAAATTCAATTTCCAATTTAAACATAATTTAAAATGAAATCAATCGTACAATTCGACAATATTAATTATCTGATAGGGTCTGAAGACGAAATTTATGTAATCAGATCTTATCAGGTAGTGTTTTTTCATAGTAAGCAAAACAAGACAACACTTTTGATTAAAGTTCTCTAACCTCAAATCACAAATTTCTTACTGCATATGTTCATAGTAAAGGCATTATAAACATTTTACGTCGATATCGTGCCAACTAAAAAAGTTATAAGGGTCAAAAAGTCACGAAATTAACTTTTTCGCAAATATCTCGCGACCTATGTAAACATAAAAATTGGTCGTGAAATCATCTACAACGTTGACCGTAATAAGAGTGTATACAAAAATACATCTCATAAGGAATTTTTCGGTAGATAAAACCTTAAGTTCCTTAACTATCATTATTTGACAGTTTCGTTTCGACTAGCTTTGTAGTGCAATTTTGCATTCACAAAGCTAGTTGAAAATCGACTACGTAGTGACTAGGTTAGTGAATGCGCCCATTGACATTGAAACTGATAACTGATACCAGATAACTTCTAAATTCAATGGCGCTAACCAACAATTCTTGTGTGATACTAGCTTAAAATGACGGTTGAGTCCTGATTGAAACTGAAATTGTTCATTAGCGGACTATAATTTTGCGCCAATATTTTTAAATATTTGAGTGCGTTCCTGCCTTCCAACATTCCTTACTATGTATAAGACCTAAGTATGTCATCGGCTTAGAGTTTCGGAACACATCCAAAATCTTAACTTCTAATGTTTTCGTGGTGAGTTTAAGAAAAACGTGTTATGACTTATGACAATTTCAAAATTCAATCTAGCAACCTACGGTAAATTTGAAAATATGATAGTAAACAAAAGAGAATTGTCAGAATGGAAAAATCTCTCCTCATCTCTTTGTTTTTATAACTCACATTATTATTCATGCACACGAAAGAAAAAAAAATGAAAATTGCGGGATCTAGGTTGAAAACGTAAAGGGCAAAACAGATGTGCAGAATTGCTGCGCAGCAAAATTAAAAATACACAGGCTCTTATGGGAGCAAATTCTGCATGCAGAACAGCGCTGCGTGATGTCTCTATTTCTAAATTTTCTGCCTAGTTTCATTGCAGCCATAATTGAAAAACTAAATTTTCCAAATAATTGCTATCTGGCAATGCTTATATTGACACAATATTGACACTGTTGACAGTGTCTGTTATTTTTCAAATTGTCAGTTTGAAAATTAATAAGCAAAATAATAGGTCCGTTCCTTTACTTTTTCAAGTAACTTCAAGCTGCCGAAAGTTACTAAAAACTGCTAAATCCTGTTCCCTAAAGCTAGGCATACACGGTGAACATGTTGGTGTGATTTGTTGGGGTTGGGCTGAAAATTATTCGTGTATGGGCATGTTGGCCAACAAATCCACGGTTTATGAAATATTTTGTAAACCGTGAACTTACGGCTAACATGTTGGCTGTGTATGGGCAAGTTTACAACAAATTTTGAAGTTTATCAACATGTTCGTCGTGTATGGCGTTGTGTGGCAACAATTCGTCATTTGTGTAGTTATTTTCATGGAGTTAACATGTCGCAAAACAAAGCAAAACGCACTTGTATCGCACATCTTGCCTTCACGACAGTCACACAAATAATGAAGTTTATAAACATGTTGGGCCGTGTATGGCGAACCGCTGCCCAACAAATCACACCAACATGTTCACCGTGTATGCCTAGCTTAACACAAAAATTTCGTAAAAAAGAGAGACGATGAGAGAGTAAAACATTTCCCCTCAGATGAGAGAGTTACTAAAATCTGCCCAAGAAAATTCTTCGGGCAATTTTTAGCAACTAAAATTTAGCTGTCAAAAACAGCTGTCATCAGCTTTTTAAATTCAATTCCAAATCAGCAAATCAAATTGGAAAATTGAAATCACTTTCTTCTAATTCTGATGAATCAGGCAACAACGATGTTATAGCAATATTTGTTTATTCCTGTTGATTTAGTTTTATTAATCACGATTTACAAAGATTTGTTCTGGTTTTGCGTTTGACGTTTCTGTCAGGTAGCAATTTTACTACAACTTACTACAAAAGCGTTCCTTTACTTTTTCGTAACTTTGACTTTCTGTGAGAGAATTCATCCCCACTCCTGCAAATTTGACAGTTTACTCGAAGTTACTTGAAAAAGTAAAGGAACGGACCTAATAAGTTAACTTAAATAAGTTTTTATTGCCGGCTCGAATGGAACTACAAATGGACTTGTTCCTATGTTGAAAGTCTTGAACAACGTTGCTCTTGTTCGGTACGTTGATCAAGGAAGTGGCAAGCGACTAGGAGCCGTCACCATCATCTATCTAAAACCCTGGCATTCGGACGTTTTTTAGTTCCTTGACTTGAAGAAGAACACCGGGAAGGAGAAAACTCGCGCACGTGATCTCTTCTATGCCCTGTGGATTCCTGATTTGTTCATGAAACGTGTCGAGGCCGACGGAGATTGGTCGTTCATGTGTCCGTACAAATGTCCAGGACTGCACGAAGTCTGGGGTGAAAAATTCGAAGCTTAACACTCGCTACGAGAAGGAGGGTCGCGCCAATCGAACAATCAAATCTTAAGCCCTCTGATTTGCCATTATCAAATCTCAGGACGAGACCAGAACACCCAACAAGCTCTACAAGAACGCCTGCAATCGCAAATCGAATCAACAAACTGTGTTGTTCTAAACAATTTTCCAAAGTATTGTGTGTTTTCGAAATTATAGATACTAATTGTAATTCCTATTCTCTTGTTTCTTTGCGGTCCATAAAACCTTTCCTTCTCCTACTCGAAAAGCATAAAATAAAATAGAGTAGCGCGACAGCTCTAAAGCCAAGGCCTAAGCGGCCTACTCTCATCAACAATTCTCTGGGTGCGTGTTAAGAATTGAGTGGACCTAAAATTTAACGAGTAGGACCCGAACCCACAAAGTTCTGCTTAGCAGCCAACGCATCTAACCACTAAGCCACGGACGAACATTACTTGAAAAGCATACCTAAGCCAAATGAAAACAATTTTTTTTCCTTGATGACTGTTTTCAAATTTTATTAAACAAATCAAAAAAATTTTGACAGGTGTCGTTTTTTTCTTGACAGAACTTGGCAGAGTTTCTGCACATGTGTTTTGTTTGAAGCGCTGCATGCAGCGCTGCGTGCAGAAATTCTGCACATCTGTTTTGAGCATAAGATAGTTTCACATCTTATTATTAAGTTAATATTTTTGATAGCGACTGCGTTGTGTCTTGCGTGCGTGTGGTACTTTAATCTGATTGGTTGGCTTCCTAGTAAAGAAAGAAAAAAAAAACAAGGGATTCCCCGCACTGGTCGATGCGGCAAGGATTTACTCGATACTCGATAGTTTCGCAACGTAACAAATGTTGCCAGACTAAAAAAATATTTCACAAAAAAATTAATTAATCACCCCTGTTCTGATTTTCGTTTACGAAAGAAAAACTTTCGTTTTTAAAGCAGACGTGTTCCAAATTTCTCGTTTTAAATTCGTTTCGATTTTTCTGGCCGAATTTGAAATCGTAAATTTAAAAATGTAAGTCATTTCAGAGAAATATTTGTCAAAAATTGAAGGCAAATTCTTACGAATTTAGGAACACATATTCTTTAGCTTTGCGAAAATTATTTTCGAAAACGAATTGAATTCGGAACGAAAATCAGAACAGGGGTGAATATCTTTTTTTATTTTATTCTCACAGAAGCAATGCATGTAAATTTTTGAAGCGCGAGGCCCCTTGTACCGCGAGGCCGTGGGCGATGGCCCACGTCGCCCACGCCTTACGCCGCCTCTGGTCTGGCGACTTTATGTTTGGAGTCGGACTTGGCACCGCAGCCATTGATTCATTGTGACTGTGAGTGATGTTTTTATATTACCGAGACGGGTAACCGAAAAAAAGGACGTTTTAAACGGGACGTATGGTCACGTTATGCATACTTCTAATGTCATGGATTCATTCATACGCAATTTAGCGTTTAGGGTAAAGATAAGCTCTTTGAACGAAAGTCAATATCAATCAAGAACAATATTTTAATTCCAAATGATAAACTATAGAACCATAATCATTTATTCTCAGAATCGGATCGCGAATTTTGTTTATTACTTAATTCCGAAAACCAAGAGAAAGAACACACACGTCCCGACAAAATATTCGTCGTGAGAACTCAAAACTCAAAGAGTTATCTCTTTGATCGCTTCCGAAAATCCAAATATAAATAAATATTCGCACCTTTTAATCCATTTCAACGAGTAGCCAAAACGAATTTGTCTCTGCCGACAAATTATGAATCTATTGTCGTTTCTTGTTCACCTTTTTGGCGGTAGGTACTTATTTATGAATTTATTTACCACGAATTTCAATCAATCCAACTCCGCAACCATAATTTATAAGCTCGTCATAAAAATCAAATTGGGAACTAGTCGCGTTTCGTTTTATTGTTTTATTACCAAGAATGGATTCAATTTGAAGCTCACACATTAACGCTTGCCTCTTTAAGTGGGTTCGATTTCGTGTTCCTTTATGGTGATTTATAAAAAAAGCAACATAAAGGGAGATACAAATGAATAATAAAAAAAAAACAACCCGAAGATCTGCTAATTTAACAATCTTCAATCATGTTCGCCTGTCAGATGATTTACGATTCAGTTTCATCTGAAAACATTTCGTACTCGTAATCCCACAGCGATTTCAAATGACATGTTGTGAAAGAACTGTCAAAACATTAAAAGAAAGAAACCAACAGATTTGTGTGTTTGAGTGATGGGTCATAAATTGTGGAGTTTCTTTCCGTTTGTGTCAGGAACGGGAAGACAAAAAATTATACACGAAATGGTTTTGGGCAACGACTGTCTTTGGTCAATTAATTTTAATCAATTAACAAAAATTGTTGAGTGCAAGAGCGAACAAGGAATCAAATTTCTTCCCTCACCCGTAGTTATTTAGATATTTTTGGAGATTTTACGGAAAATCAAAAGATAACGTATGTAATTTCTGTCTCGAACGTCCTTTTTAGCAATTGCCTCCCTTCAAAATGCGATCCAAATCAAACGACTCGAAATTCCCCAACGGCCAGCAAACCATACCCCAAAACAAATATATAAACCCACAACTATCATCTGTCAATTGCTTAAATTGAATGCAGGTAATATGGCCTGAAAAATTATTGTGGTCACCGGATCAGCCATCGATCAATCTTCGCTCCAGCTCCATCTTGACCAATCGATCCATGGATGGCGCGTTGATTTTAACAGGTAATACAATAACAAACATGATCATTATAATCTTCGCAATCAACATCAATTTGCAATCGATAATTGCTGATTGATGATGTAATGATGATTGGTCTGTCTGTGTTTTGGAGAGTATGGCCAATGTCAGTCGATATGGGTTAAATTGACCTTTCCATTTAACATTCCACTTTATTCATCTGCCCTCCAGGGGGGATCACAGGAAATAAAAATCGCTGACAGGCATTCGACTCTTCGTTAGTTTGCAAAACAACAGACAGACGCAATTATTGCTCATCGAAAGCTCACCGCACAATTGGCACACGATCGCACAGATTTGTGTATACGCGATGCCGATCGACTCTAATGATATGGATGCCGCCGCGATTGAGACCGTAATCGAAACATATTCATTTGCAATGTGCTGCGGTCGACCGGCATGCAGTGGTGAACGTCAATGCTAGCAATTGGAAAATCACATTTGACGTACCTACTTTTTTTTACAGCCGCACTGTAAATGCGGTGGGAGGGCTTCGGGACTTTGGGTTTTCTGCTTAGTAATTGGCAATTGCAATGTTTCGCTGATCGGTTTCGTTATAGAAATCAGAATGATGACCACTAAGTCAAGTTGAAGAAATGTACTCTTGCGGCCAGTGGCTACCTATTGAATTAATTTAATGATTGCCTGCATGACCATAATAATGGAAATAGTGGGTTATGTGAATTTTCTTATAACTCTTTTATTAAAACGATGTTAAAACTCACATTGGCTGTAAACACTCAATCATCATAATGCCAAACGAAAGAGCTGATGTTAGAACTTTTAAAAGTGCATTTTCAAAGGAAATATTTAAAATGACGCTGATGCAACTTCTTAAATCGAATTAAAGATTATTCTGAGACTACTTTTAGCTTTGAGCATCAAAAAAATTGAAAGGGCTAGATGTTAATTTTTATTGTCAACAATTCAAAGCTGAAGTTACATATCATGTCACAAAAACAGAATACTATATACCTAACGGTTGCATATTATATAACGGTTGTCGAGCAAAATTGCAAGTGATTTCGATTTGAAGTTGCGGGAAAATGCTTGCGAATAATTTACATTTTTGCCAATATCTCGGCTATCAGGCCTTCAAAACACCTGTAACCTATTTTGATTAATAAAGGGTCCGCCAAATAACATTTTTTTTTTTTTTTTGAAAATGCTAAAAAAAAAACTACTGAGTATTTTCTCAAAATTCTTTTTTATTTGAAAGTAGAATCCTTCCGGTTAATAATGGAAAATAATTTCATTCAAATGGCTGCCTCGGCGGGCCATGCAGTAGCCTACACGATCGGTCCAATTTTTAAGCACATTATCGATTGTGTGCAGCTGTATTTCACCAATGGCTTCACATATTGTCCTTTAAAGCGTCAATTGTCTCTGGCTTGTCGGCATAGCACTTATCTTTTACGGCACCCCACAAATAATAGTCCGACGGTGTCAAATCGCAGCTCCGAGGTGGCCAAACGACATCAGCTCTGCGGCTGATAATGCGATCTACAAAAACAGGGCGCAAAACATCGAGGGTAGCTTCGGCTGTGTGGCTCGTAGCGCCGTCCTGTTGATACCAATAACCAAATGTTGCCAATATCCTCCTCTTCAATTTTTGTGAACAAAAATTCAAGCAACATGGTCTGATAACGATCGCTATTGACTGTTCATTGT
Organism: Sphaerophoria taeniata; assembly: GCA_943590905.1. Taxonomy (NCBI): domain Eukaryota; kingdom Metazoa; phylum Arthropoda; class Insecta; order Diptera; family Syrphidae; genus Sphaerophoria; species Sphaerophoria taeniata. Next base: position 44,064,044 of record OX016540.1, on the reverse strand, counting down.
CACTCCTTGCTCATTTTCGAAGAAAAACGGCCTAATTATGCGTCTCTGGACCAAAATCCGCACCAAACAGTGACTCGTTTTGGGTGTATCGGCTTTTCAATGTATGCGTGCGGGTTTTCTGTGCCCCCAATGCTACAATTTGGACTTTGTATGGCGTCATACCAAGGTCCTTATGCAAAATTCGTCTCAATGATATCTCCGAAATGTTCAATTGTTGAAAACGACGGTGAATTGATGTTGATGGCGCTTCACGCACACTTTCTGCCACAGCAGCAATATTCTCGGGTCTACGCACTGTTTTTGGCTTTTCACGCTTTGGTTTATCGATGAGGATGCCAGTTTCTTTCACTTTTTTTCACAAGATAACGAAAATACGGAGCTGACGGTGCTCCTTTCTTCCAAAATCCGTACGCAATTTTCGCATACATTCTGCAACATTACCATGATTTTCAAAGTAATGTCGCAATATTTCCCAGCGTTGTTCAAGTGTATATAGTATAAACAACCATATTCGTTCAGGGGAAGTAAGTATAATACTAATTATCTGTCAAATCAGACATGAGCTAAATGTTACCATTCACGAAATAAGCACTAGTTGAAAGAAAAAACGTTAGATGGCGGACCCTTCAGAATTCGAGCATACCTTTCTTATGATTTATCATTCCATAGGTTTTAAAAGAATTACTTGATGATATTTTTCGAAAATCATTGAGAAATCGATTTCAAAATTCTAAATTTAACATATTTCATAGTTCTCATTCCTGAGCTAACTACTGAAAGCCAAACTCGATTCCGAACTCTGGTTGCGGAGATTTTTGCATCAGAAGATATTTCTTCTATTGGATTAGGTACAATAACCTAAGGTCAAAAACGAAGAAAAATAGTTTTTGGATCATAACTCGGTAATAGACCTCGCAGATAGTTTTGGTTTTCAGTGACTGATAGAAGGCGAACAGACCTTTGTTCTCGTGCTTCATTTGATAAAGGCTACCAGGGAAAATTGAGAGACCAGGGATCAGGCGATTCGTGGGAAATTTTCTGAAGGGCGAAATTGAAAGAAATTATCAGCCTTATCACGAATAAATTTTCCCTGGAGTTTATTCCAAATTTGGGAACTTTGCTATCATGAATAATTTTCGAGTATTGGAAAAAACTTAATTTCGAAAAACTCGTATTGTCAATAATTTTTTCCAGGGAACTTTTTCCTTATTTGGAACAGAATTTTCCTCAAGTAAGTTGTAAGTAAAAAACTTGCTGTGCATTACCATGAAGCAAATTGGAAGACTGTTTCTTTTTTTTGGTGGAGAGAGGGGCAGCAGTCGTGGGGCTAAAGATCATCTCGGAAAAACGTAAAGGAACCTAACCAAGTAAATATTTCTGGACAACTCTTTTAGCTTAAAAACCAAGCCTCGACTGTTCCACTCCATTTTTGAATCTATTCTGCTTTATGGGTGCAGTACTTGGAAAATCACATCCACTGTCACAAGAAAGCTTCAAGCTTCGTTAGTAGTTAGATGGCTTAAAAACATCTTTAGGTTTTTCTGGCACAACCGTATCTCAAATGTGGAACTTCATTCGAGAACTAGTTGGGTTCCAGTAGACTCACTCTATTTTACGAAGATAAAAGTAGCAGTGAATTGGCCACACGCTTCGAAAAGGCGACTGCTATGCGGTGGAACCCAGTCACACAAGAAAGCAGACAAGTGGGGCGGCAGACAATTAGCTTGGCGATGAACAGTCGAACAGGAATCAGCACGACTATGGCGCCTAGTAGAAGCGGCCCTATGTTCCGTAAGGGAAACACCACGGACGTAATAGATCAACAGCTTGAGCTTAGGTAAAATACGTTTTAACAACAAGAGGCAGTTTTACTTCCAAATGTATGTTCATTAAGGGATCAAAAATGAATGAGATTAACGAAACTATTGCCCTTAAAAATCACGAGTTTCACAGGTAGGCGAAATGATACACGAAAACAAAAGTCTAGAAGTCACTGAAAATCAAAACTATCTGCGAGGTCTGGTTACCGAGTTCTGATCCGAAAACATTTTTTCCTGGTTTCAGTCCTTAGCTCCTTCTTTCCATATTAGTATTGTAGATATTTTCTGATACAAATAACTCGGCAAACAGGGCTAGGAATCGGGCTTGGCTCAATTACATTGTTAAACGTTTCATTTTTGATGAAGTTTTACTTCTAAAAGTTTGTTTATTTCCGGACGAAATATTAACAAATATTTGGGGCTATTCGGCAAAATCTTTTATTCTGTTATTCTGTTATGAATTCCCATACAAAAGTTTTATTTGTCAAAAAATCTGTTTTGAATAACAGATTTGGTATTCGGCAAGCCAAATCTGTTATAAAATCTGTTAAGAAATCTGTAACGAACTGTCAAAAAATTCGAACATACTGAAAATCTTTTATAAATCGCCTATTTGATATTCAGCAAGCCAAAATCTTTTAAGAAATCTGTGCCCCGGTTCTGTAACTCACGAATCGTTAAAATCAGTCGTTAAACGCTGCGAATTGAAACACATTGAAAATTCTGTTCTGTTTCTGTAACTTTGACAATCGTTAATTTTAACTACCGGAACAGATCTAAAAAAACACTGGAAAGATTTCGTTAAATTGCGTTCTGTAACTGTTCAAATCGTTAATTTGACTGATTTCAGCTGTCAAATTATCTCACGGGACTTTAGGTGGCGATAAAAATTTGTACGAAGATAAAAGTAAGTTGTAAATGATTTTTTTATCAGATAAATTGATTTTAACCATTTCGTTTTTAGGTTTGTGTATGACGTGCAGCTGTTTGTTGGTCTCAAAAATTGAAAATCCGTTGCCATTGAATAAAAAACACCACATAAACGGAATGATACTGCTGATACTGATTTGGCCAAAATTATTCTTCATCTTGATTTTTCGAATACGAATGCAGTGAGAACGCTTAATGCTGTCCTCAATCCAATGGAAATATTGTTGCGATTGACCATTTCTCCGGGATGGACAACAAAGAAGAAAACATTGCAATGCGAACGCCGCGCGCCGCCGAGGATGAGGATCGCGTTTTTGAATGTTGCCCAAGGTCCGAATATTGTTACAAATACCATGCATACTTTATCAAGACTATCGACAGATGACTTGGATAGAGATCATAATATTATCTTGGATGTGATGGTCGAGCGTCCAAGGGCGTTTGAATTTTTGTTTAGTGGAGATTCGAGAACTAGCGAACAGGTATGAATGTTATTGTTGGATCTTTCTCTTGTCTGATTCTAAACTTCATATTTTTGCAGTTTAATAATATTTTTGATGATATCCTCGGAAATGATACGGAGTACTTCAATAACGGCGTGCTCTTCATGACGATGCTGAAAATCCAAATGCAAATGTGGCTTTTGCGACAAGCAGCGAGTCAGTGATTTGGAATCAAATGCATCGGAGGACAATGATGAAAGGGACGATGATGATGATGGTAAGTTCAACAATTCAATTGCGATTTCTCACATCACTGCTTATAAAGCCCACTTTTCAATTTGCAGATGGAAACGAGGAACAATATTGTACAATGTACATCACGCCGCTTTGGATGCCACTGATCCTGCAGTCGAGTTAAATGCTCTAAATAAAGAGGATAACCACTAAACAGAAACCAGTTAACTAAACTAATGGTTAATAAAAGTTTTTACACAAATTAAATTTGGTTGTGACTAGGCGGAATCGGCATGAGCCGGTTCATTGATGGACTTAGGGCAAATTTCCCTTGGCAGGAAAACGTTCAACTCAATGCGTGGTCTTCGATCGGGAAGCGCTGCGTGTTGTAGTAGTGTATGTGTTCAATATTGTGTCATACATGACCGTGTAGAGGGCAAAATATGATGACAAACTCCAAGTTCTGGAGCAATTAGAAAATGTCAAGGTTGTTAAGTTTCGAAGATTCGATTCGAATGATGTCAGCGCATGTATATGAAACGAAATCAAGAATTTGAAATTGACTCTGGATGATGGGGACTTGGAAGAGATATCCAGATTGATAGATACAGAACTTTCTTGTTACAGGAAAGTCTATTCCAAAGTAATCCTGTATGGAAGGAAAAATGCCTCAGGCTCATATCAGTGAGATAAGACGAAGAATTACTCTTGCTAATCGCTGTTTCCTTGGGCTAAGAAAGCAATTGAGTGGAAAAGCCTTCTCTCGGGCAACTAAGGTAAAACTGTACAACACCCTCATCATCCCTGTCCTGCTGTATGGTGCAGAAGCATGGACCCTGATGAAATCGGATGAATATGCCTTAGGCTGTTTCGAGAGGAAAGTTCTTCGGGTCATCTTTGGCCCCGTGTAATGGGGAATGGAGAAGAAGATACAACAGCGACGTGGACCTAGCCAGAAGGGTCAAGGTCCAGAGACGAGATGGCTCGGTCATTTAGAGTGTATGGACACCAATGCTCCGGCCCGGAAAGCCTTCGACACTATTCCCGAGGGACGCAGAAGGAGAGGAAGACAGCGACTCAGATGGCGCACACAAATGGAAGCGGATCTCAATCAAACTGGAGTGCACAACTGGAGACAGCCAGCTAGGGACCGACCTGGCTGGCGGAGACTGTTGATTGAGGCCCAAGTCCACAATGGACTGTAGAGCCACCTTAAGTAAATAAGTATGGTAACTGGTCTGATAATGCTCAGAAAATCAACAAATGTTTACAATTATCTCTCCTTTATTTGCTTGCTTTCTCAAAATACAAAAAAAAAATAATTCCAGTCCATTGCTTTGAACCTCTCAGACTGCGAGGTTACTGGTCACAGCAGTCTCACAAATAGCTTCCTCAAAAACGGATGCTTCCAGGCTTCTTGGGCTGATATCCTCTTGTGCGGATTCAATTCCAACAGCTTGTACAACAAATCGTAGGCACTCGCTGGGAAAATATCTTTTTCCAGAATTTCTTCTCCGTTGAATGAAGATTCTTTGCATAAGCAATCATAAAACAATTGCTCGCAGTTCTTGCACACCTACATGTTGCTTCCTGTGCCCTGCATAATCGTCGTATATTCATCCTCTAGTTCCGCGGCAAAACCTGTTCTTCTATGATTTCGAAGACGCACATAGTGCTTTCGCAGGTCGAGCGGCTTAGTCCAGTGACTGATGGTCACGATGCGTCCTAAAACAAAGGCAGTTTTTCGAATTGCTTTGTCACCGAAAATGGCCACCATTTCGGCCAAGGCAACATAATCGTCGGATGCCTTGAAGAACGGATAAACTGACGAGAGTATCAACATAAATATCACTCCCACAGCCCAGATATCGACGGCCGTGTCGTTTGATCGGGATGGCTTGTCGGCACATGATGTTTGATGGCGTATTTTTGCGATGCTTCTCCTGGAGATGTTGGTCTTTTTTCAGTGTCGCCAATAGCACTGTACTGAATGTCCCGTTTCCAATGCAACACCCACAATGAACATTGAAGATTCGATTTCGGGAAGCTTTGAATTTAGATCAGCAACAGCTTCCTGGCTTTTCTTTGCTGCTGATTTTGTGTATTTGTGTATGCTTGAGCATAGATTTGCATTTATCACTTCTTAGAACTCCTGAAACAATATATGTAAATCGAGTTATGGGATTGTTTTGCATGAGAGGCATAACTTACCCGAAACGATGTCGCATGTCTCGTATTCGTCTTCAGATTGGGAGGCGGAGCTGGATGAGGAGTAGTGGGAGGTCTTCATCCTTTTGTTGATAGATTTCATAGCTAGTTATTATTTATTATTGCAAATGCGAATTTTTAATTCAATAAATGAAAGAAAATAAAATTTGAAATTAAAAATATACATATTAGCTATGTCATTTCACTTTAAATGTTTTGAAAGAAATGTCAAAAATTTTAACGATTTCCACTGGAAATTCCAGTTCAATTAACGACGCAAATTTGAGTTAACGATTGTAGTTACAGAACACAAACTTTTCCAGGATCGTTAACGAGGGAACAATCTGTTCCATTTTTTAACGATTCGCTAAATTAACGACTGAGATACAGAACCGGGGCACTGTTAAAAATCATAAAAGAATAACAGACAACTTTTTGGGACTTTTATGATAAAAGATTTCAATAAGTACTACGCTTTCAGTTAAAAATAAATTTTTTTTGTACTTTAATTTGAAGCGTGAAGGACACAGCTCGTTCATAGGTACATAAAATGGTTATGTTTTACGTTTAATCCCATAGTTTTGTGTGGTTTTTAGTATTTGCAGTGAAATGAAAGTGGTACCTTTTGATAACAAATTTATACGTATCGATAGTTAAGAAGGTTCGAGGAATTCAGCCGGATCTATTGGTGTTTATTCAAACAGAATGGTCGTTTAACATCGGCTCCACGAAGTGGGTATCAAAATGTTTTGATAGCCAGTGATAATGACCATTTGTGGGTAAGTTACTACTGCCATCTTAAGACCAACGTTTGTCTTTTAAGTTTTATTCATTATACAGGAATATCACTTTTATCTTTCAGATAAAACTATACTCGAATGCAATTTCACTATGCCCCGATTCGGCCGCCCACTAAGGCAATCGTGCTGCATGCCCAATGATGCTCTGCAACTATCACAATGCCCTGGTTGATGCGCACACATCCATTCGAATCAATCCAAATTCGAAAAGGAATACATTCGCATTGCCAAATGCTGCACCATCCTCGGCAATATCATCGGCACTGTACAGGTCGCACGTCGCACAGAGTGAAAGATGAGACAGTCGAGTCAGGGTCAAGAAGAACGATACCACATCAGCCGATGCTATTTATGTTCGTTGGTTGTGCCTGTTCTGTGATCTGTGACAATCTAGAAAAGGATATTTTGCACTTTGAACGTGCTCTGCAACTTGATCCGGACCATAAAAAGGTCAAGACAGTCCGTTATAAATGGAAGCTGCTCAAAGAGAAAAAAAGTAACATTTCATTTTATTTTGTTATTTTATTGTCAACGTTGTTTTAATAAAATAATCTTTAACAAGAAGAAGCGAAGATGTTTTGACTTTTCTGTGCATTAGCTGCATTAATTCTTTGACTTCTTTTTCGTTAGAGAGGGTCAGACAGGCTTGTTGCATTTCCGAGTGCTTGTCTAAGATGATTTTGCCGCCGATGATGTCCATCGACATGGCTGGTTCCTCCCGTCCAACTTTGATAGCGATCGAACATTCGTCATTGCTCAGGGCAACATTGTTGGTTCCTTGCATGCAGGCAATGGTCAAGACACGTTCGAATCCGTAATTCAGACATGTCTATAGGCGGTAGGTTCCCGAATGCCAGATTCTCACAGTTCTGTCCTCGGATACGGTCAACACAATAGGCAATTCAGGGTGGAAACAGACAGCGGAAATGTTCTAAGCGTGACCCTCGAGTGTTATTGTGTTATTCTCTTTTGAATTGAGTACAATCTGCATCACTTGCGTGTCCCTCGAAAACGCGCTGGCAAGCCCACAACTTTTCCCAATTCCAACTTTTATTAACATGTCATCTAGAGAAAAAAATTCAAATTCAATTCAAGAATTGGCAGAATTTCATCAGAAATACTTACCACTACTGGTCAGAACCAAAGGCTCAGTTGGATACACTTCCAATGCCAAATTGTATTTTTCGTCGTGGTAGAAATCAAGAAATTGAACGATATCGTTCAGCATATAGAAAGGCGCAATAATTTGGAGTTCACATTCGATTTTGTTTTCTAAGGTTTAAAGTGCGAATGTAAAAATTGTGCAGGAAACAATAAGATGCGGTCCCGTCTTACCTTGCAATGTGTCGCTGAAATCCCAGCACTTGTAGTCTCTCCCTGAAGGATCCCATCTTTGAACTTTAGTGTACCACTTGGGAGAGAATAGAAATGTATCGCCAAGCTTGATCTATTTAAACAGTAAATTGATAGAAAAAAGAAACAACCAAAAAATCTTGATTACTTCGACTCACCCGTCACCCCAGCAATCTCTAGCATTTTAATGGCATCCTCAAACATTCCTGTACCACATCATCAGGAACCATTCCAGCTGCGGTTCGGGTGACGAAATCAACACAATCGAATTGTCCTTGTAAAAGTCCTCTGAAATAATTTAAAGTTTAGGCAAGTTGGAAAGATTTTGTTTTTGTTTAATGCATACCCGACTAGAATACCATTCTGTTGCATTTAACACTAAAATACGATCTTAGTTTCGACATTCCGACATGCGCTATAACGCCCACTCGGAGTCTGAGATTCCGCAAAAAGAAAAAGTACTGTAGGGCTTCTAAGGGATCGGCTATTACGAACTTCTTCACATTTAACATCACCAATGGAACGGTATTTAATCTTCTCATCGGAACCGGGTCCTCAATGTCGACGGATACTGCACTGCGCTTTTGGACGATGTTCCAGCGACACTTGTGAATCGATGCCGAAGGTTCAGAGAGACGTCTGTGATGATGTTGTCCGTTGTTTAATTTACGGAAGTCCTCGTCAAAATTTCCGTAGATAACCATTTAATAAGTTCTGTAAGAGTTATTTAAGAAAAAATGTTATTTGGTACACAATGTACCTACATATATCATGTACTTCATGACCTCCCAAATTTCACAGATTTTCTGGTCTTCGAACCACTCAGCGACTTGGTGAATTTCTGTACGAGATGTGGTCGCATACCTCACGAGTCACGGGCATATGCCATTTCCTAATAAAGCAAAAAAATATGTATTTTTTGTGAAATTCCAAAAAAACCTACTTACAATGTGATTCAAGCAGGAACGACTTCCGCAAGTTCCATTGAGAATTGTTTGGAATCTTCTGAATGTCTACCCAGTTCTGCGATGGTCCAATAAGGGCGTTAAACAAATTCAGTTTATCCTGTCACCAGTCGATTAGTAGGACTGTGAAGGGCAGTATTGTTGTTGTGCAATTTCATTGATTGCTTCACCATCTTTTGGGTGTTGAACATGCAATCATTACACAATGCTGCGGAATTCTTTTGCACGGTAAGAGAATGCAATAGTCTAAATTGGGCAGACAAAGGTGAAGTCCAATAAATAGAAGAACATACTTGTCCTTGTAATCCGCCAACTCGATTTCAGGAAACTGGAACTTCTGTTTTGTTCCGGAAAATGCAGGGGCTGGTTTCTGAAAAGATGACATCTTCATATAAAATAGATAAATTAAAACTGAATTGAATTGAAATTAAACTTAGTCTTGGATATCCATATTCTGCAGAAATTCATTCACCAATTCAATTTAGGTTGACAAATCACAAAATTTATTTAGGTGACAGCTTATAAATGACAGATGTCTCATAACAGATTTCTTTTTCGAAAAATTCAAAACAGAATTTTATAAAAGTTCGAAGTTCTAAATACCAATTATAAAAGATCTTTTATTTCTAAATCTTTTATGATTCATAACAGAATAACAGAAATGGCAGAATAGCCCCAATTGCCATTAGAAATCCCAAAAACTGATATCAAATTTTTATTTGTACATATTTTTGACACAAAAAACTTTTTTATTCATCAAAATAACTTCGAAAATCATTAAAATATTTCAAGGTTGGTATAATTTCTTTCCGGAAAAATAAAAGTTCTTGTGAGATTCTCGATGGGAAACTTCTGTTCCGGGGTAATTTTTGTTTCCCTGGCCCATAAAATTGGCGATAGGGGTGTATATTTTTTATTAAAACTTCAAATTCTTCAAAAAAAAAATAAAAACTCAAATAAATCAATTAAACAAACTTAACCTTAAACACTGTTGACATATGAAACCAGTACCGTTAAGTGGCTACTCAGCCTTTTGCTCTTTTAAGAGGCCCACAATTACAAGGCAATCAAGTCTTTCGTATTTCTCTAATATGCATACGTAAATCGTCAAAAGAGAAACAAAAAATACGTCAACAAAGTATTTTAATAATAACAAATTGCAAAATCTAATAAATCTTCCATGTCCAATCTCTATTTTCATTTCTTCGTTTTTCGTATTCTTCTTTATTTTTTTGCTAAAATGTAAATCAATGACAACCAGTCCATAGCCGTAGCTAGGATTTTGTTTCAGGGGGGGTTAAGATAAATGATAATTTTTTTAACATTATCAAAGTACGGTGAAGAACGATTCTCTATACTTGAGAGTACGTCCGAAGTTGGACTAGGGGAACTGATGGCCATTCTTAGAAGCGCGAGTATTACGGGCGAATTATTTTAGGGGAGGAATGCAACTGGCTATTTGACTTGAGCACTTACCGTAAAAGTAACGGTAGAACCGAAAGAGACACGACACGTTACGATGCTGGTGGTCTAACGAGGTGAATGAGTAGGGTTATGTTTCTGTCACCAATCAATCTCAGGGCTCTTTTTTGTACGCCGTCCAAGAGGCTTAAGTAAGTAACTGAAGCATCAGCCCAAGGATGGGAATTGTACTCAAGCTTTGGACGGATATAAGTCTTAAAGATAAGAGCCAGATCACAAGGGGAGAAAAATTTCTTGCACTGTCTTCAGAAACCCAAACATTTTGCGGCATTAATGGCGACATCGAATATGTGCTCGTTCCACAAAAGGTGGTCAGTGATGTACATTCCGAGATTCTCGAGATGTTCGGTCTCAATGATGCAAGTGCCACTCATGGACAGTGGCATCAGGACAGGGGAAGTATATCTCGCTTTAACGATACAAGACAGCATTGAGTTTTCGAAGCATTAAATTCTACGCGATTTTGTATTCTCCATTGTACATTGTTGAAGTCAGTGTTTAATGAGCTAATCATATTTTGCCGTTGCAGTTCCACATCCGAAGAAGAGGGATGTGAGTCTGGAAATGAATAAGAAAAGCTAAGGGTACTAACGTCAGCGAAACAATTGATTGGATAAGAAGTTACAGACAAGAGATCATTTATAAAAATGAGAAAGAGGGTCGGAGACAAAACGGAATCCTGGGGTATACCAGCATTTATAATGTGGGTTTCAGGCTTGAATCCGTCCAATACAACTTGTAGTGAACGGTTCGAAGGATAGTTTCTAATCCAACGAAGAAGGGATTCAATTCACCGATATCGAAAGATTTGTTTAGATTAATAGCAGGGATACCATCCGAACCAGCAGATTAATGTATGTTGAGAACTTCTAGAACTCTCGCCATAGCACGAGTGTGGAAGAAGATTTTTCCCATGGAATCATTGACGCGCTCAAGAACTGGGGGAGTCATGACACTCTCTAGCAGCTTTCGCGAGACAGCTTACAACTGGAGTTTTTTATTGTCAACGAGCGTAGGGACCGAAGAAGAAGAAAAATTCTTCATATTTTTTATAAAAGACCAAAAATTCTTACTGCCTTTGGGACATTGCAGAATTTTGTGCCTTAATTATTGGTCATGTAACGACTTATGTAAAAGATATATGGTTACCTATCTCTGCTTGTAGGTAACTTAATGGCGAGAGCAGTAAATGATATCTTGATTATACCATAAGAAATAAATATACAAAGGTTTCAGGAAGAAAATAGAAAAATACACTTAAGCTTCAATGGAAAACTTATAAATTCAGTGTTAGCATGACAAAAAAAAATTAAGTTATTAATCAAGAGTTATTTGATTTTGCTTTACAAAATTATTTCGGGGAGGGTTAAACCCCGTAACCCTCCCCCTAAATACGGCTATGAACCAGTCTAGCCAGAGTAAAGAAGACAAACTCAATCAAGAGAATTGAAAAAATAAGATACAATCGCCATATTGACTTTATAATGAAACCCCCTCTATATCGAGACATGAGAATGAACACAAGTAATTTTTGCTAAACGGCTGCCATATTCGGTTCGACTATGGCTTGAATGAAGTTGTTCCCAATTAGAGGCTAGGATTTCATGGTTAAATACTTTTAAATAAAAATTACAAAAACTTAAAAGAAAACCTTCATGCATACATAAATAAAAATAATATATTCAAGTTTTCTGCTGTTGGCGAAATGTCACTTCACGTTCACGCTGCTGACAACGTACAATTCTACTCAAAAGGCCATCGCCTTAAGACAAATATTTTAATGAATTGCTTAGCAAAAAATTGAAATTTACTGATCTCTTGGAAGTGATTATGACTTGAGAGTATGGACGGAACTTATTTTTTATTTAAAATAGTTCTTTGTAATCGATTCTCATTGCAGCCGTAGTTTGAACGCTTTCTAAGGAGACTTACCAAATGGAGTCATCTGTAGGACCTTCGACGGGTACCGTAACGAAATACTTACTTAAGTTGGAAAAAATAACACTTCCTTTTTAATAATAGCATAACAACGGTGCTGACTATTTTATCGCTTCAAAAGTGACTCTGTTCTTCATTTCTTTTTAAGACAGCATTAAAAGTCAATTTAATTTACAAGTTTTTGTTTAACCAACTCGTATATGCATCAAATTCATGTTAAAACAGCAATTTCACCTTCTTAATTCGTTCAACACTCATTAGGCATCAAATCAACCGAATCGCGGCGCAAACCTATAAAACAGAAAGAAAAATAAAACAATCCAAATCGCCCCGAAATTCAACTCAAGTTAAGACACTTTTACCTACTTTGGCGATAATTAAATGGAAATGAGTTTAATGACGCGATTCAAATTAGTTTAATTTTCCAAATTAAAAAAAAAGTTACTCAAATAAAAAAAATGGTCTTATCACGTTTTATTTTCCTTGATGAACTGAAGAACCTTTTGAAAAACGCCGAACAAAATAGGGTTCAGTGGCAGCGGCAAAGGCGGGCGCATCTAGTTCTAATTCATTCGACGAATATTTTCAAGATGGACGATCGTGGCGGCATCGGCGTTGTAAAACGAAGAACCCATTATTGAACTGAATGGTAGCCATTTCCTCGAACATAACTTCCATTAAAACATAATTTTTAGGGTTCTCTTAAAAGTCGGGTTAAATGCGGTGGGATGAGATAATTTTAGATGATCGTGATGGAGTATATTATTCTTCTATTCTCTTTTAATGCCCCCATATACAGGAACAGTTAAGCTATTTTGTCTAATGATGAGGAAACAGTAGCAAAAGAGTTATTAAAAAAATTTCTAAAAAATCGTTTAATGTTTTCTGCAGTTACAACTGACTGGTTGGCTGTGAAGAATTTAGTTTAATATCTTTTTTTCAGAAATGCTTGACCACCATTGGAATCAATGGGCTTAGATGAAGGCAATGTGATTTCATATAGCTATTAAAAATAATTGTGTTTTTTCTCTTTAATCTTTTGTTGGGTCTATTGTTATTATTTTAAAGCATAAGTTATGTTAAGACGGGTAGTTGTCTACAGTATTTAATAGACCTTAATAAAAATTAATGATAAATATGGGAGCTCTTTTAAAAGACCATTAACTGTAGTTTAGAAGGAAGCGAACTTCGTAAATTTTGGTATCTTAACTTAATTTAACCAATTATGTATCTTGATTTTTATCATCGTTTAAAGTACCGCTAGTCGCTGGCGCTGGTTGAACAATGCCATATTTAAGCAGCTATGTTAAAAGTCTTCAAGAGGTTAATAACATTTAAAAAGACGTAAAAAAACAATTGCTTAAGACCTCCTTCAACAAGTTCTTTCACCTTTCCCGATCCTTTGCCGACGCCGCCAAAATTTCAAGTGTCCTGGTCCTGGTCTACGCTATAATTCCTATACATATTCGATATACCGCGCTGCCTCCTTTCGTGAATTGCATCGAAAAGGATTCTGGTTCCCCTTTGTTCAAACAAGCAAGGTGTCCACCCAAAGCTTAATTTTTGGCATCACATCTTCTTCGCGGTAGATTTGATATAGCTCATGATTATACAGTCTCCGGAATCGTATCCTTCCTTACTTAGGGTGGCGCTACAGTCCGGTGTGGACTTGGACCTGAATCAACAGTCTCCGCCAGCCAGCTCGGTCCCAAGCTAGCTGTCTCCAGTTTTGCACTCCAAGTTGATTGAGGTCCTCTTAGACTTGTGTGCTCCTCCTGAGTCGCGGTTTTCCTCTCCTTCTGCGTCCCTCGGGAAGAGTGTCAAAGGATTTCCTCTCGAAACAGCCTGAGACACATTCATTCGATTTTGTCAAGGTCCATGCTTTTGCACCATACAGCAGGACAGGGATGATGAGGGTGTTGTACAGTTTTACCTTAGTTGCTCGAGAGAGGGCTTTTAGTCTCAATTAATTTCTAAGCCCAAAGCAACAACGATTAGCAAGAGTAATTCTTCGTCTGATCTCCGCGCTGGTGTTATTGCCCGTGTTAATAGCGGAGCCTATAGGTTAGACAAACTCCTCTACTACTTCGAAGTTGTATGCGTCTATTGTGACGTTCTGTCCGAGCCGTCGGTGTTGGGTGTCCTTTCTCGAAGACAGCATAATATATTTCGTTTTTCCCTCATAAACCCATTTTGCCGCTTCTGTGTCAATTCTCACAAAGGCGCCATTAATATCACGCTGTGTTCTTCCCATTATATCAATATCGTCGGCGTACGCGAGAAGTTGAACAGATTTTTGGAAGATAGTGCCTCTGGTGTTGACGGTGGAGTTTTGCACTATCTTCTCAAGAAAGAATGTAAGAAACTTAGATCTTGGTTGTTCTAGAACGGTCGTATCCACAACCAATGTATTTTTCTTTTTTGTCGTAGTGGATACGACCGCTCTAGAAGAACCAAGATCTAAATTTCTTACATTCATCACCAATCCCCTTAGTGCTTGTAAAGAAGGGAACCTACAGTGTAATGTCGATTCTAAAAATGTCTGAAATGAGAAGCACTTTTTTTCATGGCAGAGTTAGATATACTCTTGGAAGTTTTGTAAGTTCTTCGCCAAGAGCCTGATTCGAACACACACATTCTACGTAACAACCAACGCACATTACCACGGGCACTGCCTTCCGCATAAACGGATCCAACTATTGTTCCTTGGATTTTGCTCTCGAATGCGGCTTGGCTATCAGAGTGCCTCTGACAGAGCACCACAAGTTTTGGATCCGTAAACGGTATAAGTGAGTAGGTAGAGGCAAGACAACCATCTCATGATGCAAATATTTTGGCAACCAGAGCTCGGAATGGAGTTTGGCTTTCAGTAGTCTAAGCTCCAGGATAATGAGAACTATGAAATATGTCGAGTTAAGCGAAATCGATTTCTTCATGGTTCTCCAAAAATATCATGGGCTAACGCCAAAATTTTGGACAGAAAAAAAAATTCTTCCAAAACTCATCGAATGATACATCAGTAGAAAGATCGGTTCGAACTCTATTGTAAAGCATCAGTTTCGAAGTAATGGTGAGGTTTTTTAGACTAAGAGAACCTTGAAAGAAGACTTTGAGAAGCATAATTTCTTCTCATACCTAATTGTTATCAGCTGAAGCAGCCTGACCCATGTCGAATTCTGTCAAGGAAAACATTACAAAGTACAAACGACTGAATATCCACCATTTTGTAGTTTCCAAAACGATCCTCTATACAAGCCAAATCTTCTCACGAATATAAAATGAACCCTACGAACATCGAAGTCTTCGTCATTCCCTTAATTCGTCTTTACTGCATAAATTATCCCTTTCCCAATGGTCAAACTCCAAAAAAAGCAATTAGAAGAAGACTCCATTTTTTCCAACAAAAAATAAATGGACCCAACATCTAAATTGCTTCCTTCATCTCCCAAGTCAGCCTCAGGTAGATAAGAGTCTAGCTATGTCGACTGTCGTACATAATTATTATCGAACGAACGAAAAGGCCAGTCCCATGCATAGGTATAGAAGATAATCTTTCCCGAAAACCCAATCATCTCTTGGGTTCCTTTGATTCTCCCACAAAAAAAAAAGAATAAAAAATAAATAAAAACAAAAAATTAAATCACATTCTTAATAAAATTATTTGGGAGACATTCCGATGATTCTAAGAAACCCGAAACCAATTTCGAGCCCTCAACCGGTTGGTTATGTAAAAAGATACACCCAATGGTTGACAAAAAAAAAAAAAAAATCTATCTTGGATCTACAACTCTAAATCTACGGTCTAAGAAAATAAATTTATTTGTGTCTCCATCTCCGTCCAATGGCATTTTTGATTGCGATGCAAGTTGCTTGGGGACGCAGACAAAATCCCGTCAGACAATCAAATCTATGTGAAATCAAAAAAGAAGGTTCCATTTTTGGAATGCACCTATGTATCATAAAAAAAGAAAACAGGAATGGGAATTATATATGTGGAGCTTATTATGTTCATAAAATTGAGTCTTGCTCCAGCATAAGCATGGCTGTTGTTTTTTGTGATTCTGGTCACATCTCGTCGAGGCCAGCATTTAAAAAGCTATTAAGATCCTGCGCAAGAGATGTGATTTTCAACTGGTAATTTTCTTGATGGGACAATGGTCTTCGAAGCTCAGAGGTTGTTTTCGTCGGTGGTCATCCTCATGCCTCATCATCATCTTCGTCATCGTCGGTCGGTCGTCGTCTTCGTGGTTGTTGTCATTTTCTGTTCTTATAGACATTAAGTCGTAAATTGTGTTTCCGTATACATTTTGATAATCACTTGTTTCTTGTCTTTCATTTTACTTTGCTTTTTGGAATGGATGTTGTTTTTTTTTTTTTGTAGTTTTTAATGCATCACTCTTGAGATGGAAGATGAGGACAGATCATATTCCAGATGTCGTGTCGGGGGCTTTTGATTAAGCGAAATGCCTTTTGAATTCACTGATGGGAGGCTTTGATAGACTGAGACTGATTGAGGAATCGTAAAAGGAACCAGAAAAATATAAAAATCTTTATTAGCATACCTACCCGATTGGGGTACCATCATTAATTATACGCTGGCATTATTTTTAATAACAATAATTGATGTAGATTGTAGATGATAACTTTAGAGTGGCTCGTTTGGCTCTTTATTTTTTTCTTTTGAAAAGGAAAATGCTTCTTAATCCAAACTTTTTTTTTTTTGTTTAAGGAAATCGTTTGTTTCAATGGGTTTTCTGTTTAAAATAAGAAAAAAAAATTGAAAAAATAAAACAAAAGTTGTGCCAAAAAGATTGGAAATAAATTTCTCATGACAACTTTCCTTTCTTCCTCACTACGTAGATACTTAAACCAATGTAGTTATCTACCCATTGTGCCTTTCTATAAAAATCTATTTCATCGTTTTCTATTTTGTTTAAGTTTTGCCAAAACCAAATAAAGAAAATGACAATCAAATCGACCCCCTCAAATGAACAAAAACCAATATTTGGTATTGACAAGGACAAAGTTTTTCAATTTGTCAACAAAACAGATGTGTATGAAAACTATGAATTCCAAGATGGCATTAACATTTTTGACAAAAGGAAAACTTTTGCAAATGTTGCATGCAACATTTTGTACTCTTTTTTCTCGTTTTTTTTTTTTTGTTGTCAATTTGTTTGTACAATAACCATATTTGACTCATGCACACTTTTCGATGGAAATTAATTTTGTGTTAGTTTGTGATTTGTGCCGTGAATTTGCTTTGTTTGATTTTTGTTTGTATTTTTTTCTTTTTGTGGAAAAGCAATTATTGACTATAAATTAGATAAGCGGATGTCAGGATGTCAGCACGTTTCAAGCGATGGAATAAACTTTTACCATTTCAGTGAGAATATTTTTGGAAAAAACACGTGAAATGCTTTATTTACTGACAACTCAGACCTTTTCGATTTTAATCATAGCAATCTTATATATAAAAATGAATCGCAAAATGTGTTGGTAAGCGCACAACTCAACAACGCAACGCCTGGACCAATTTGGCCAATTCTTTTTTTTAAATGTTCGTTGAAGTTCAAAGATGGTTTTTACGGTGAGAAACTTATGCTTTTTAAATCACAAATTGTGCCAATGTTAAAAAAATATACTTTTTTCAACCAATCAAAATTAAAACATAATCAGCCCTATTGTGAGTTCCGCCCGGAAAGTCATTCCCCCGGAATATTTTCGTTCGTCCGTAATTTAAAACACTTATTGTGAGTTTCGCCCGAATAGAATTTCACTTCGAAAAAGGACTGCCAGTTCGAATAAAATAAACAGTGATAGAATGCTTGCAGAAAAACATTGTTTTCAAATAATCTAAATATCCCATTCACATTTCCCTTTCAAACTTGTAAACAGTTTTATATTTTTCTTAACTTACAATCCAAATAGCTAGTTCATTCAAGATATATTCTTTCTCAAATGATAACTTACAGTTTTAAAGAGATATTGGCACGCAGTTTGTAAATTATCAGTTCTTTTCGTTTCATTTCAAAAACAAAAATTTAAACATAAGGGGCAAAACAGATGTGCAGAATTGCTGCGCAGCAAAATCAAAAATACACAGGCTCTTATGGGAGCAAATTCTGCATGCAGAACAGCGCTGCGTGATGTCTCTATTTCTAAATTTTCTGCCAAGTTTCATTGCAGCCATAATTGAAAAACAAAAATTTTCCAAATAATTGCTATTTGGAACTACTTATATTGACAGATTTTTGATACTGTTGACAATAAATTATTTTTATTTCAACTCGTCAATTGTATTTTTATTCAATTTGGAAAGACGACCAAAATATTGTCCGTGCAAATGATGTGTTATCTGCTTACTATCAGGATAGAATTAAATTTGCGGATGCTCAGCACATTCGGCGCGAGGATTAAATTTTTAAGCAACGATTCGAGAATGGTAAGAAACGCTTTGCCGTTCTGAGGGGAGACAGATTCATTCCAGTAAGTTCAACTTTTAGAAACAAATGAGATGAGCCATACCATGAAGGAGTTTTGCAAACCGAAAACGAACGTGAGATATTGGAGGAGTATTATAAGGAAAAAGAACGAATTTGGAGAGAACATCCACAGCGAGTAAAAGAAGTGAAGTTTAAAGAAAAAGAAATACGCAAGGAAATGCTCAGGAAAATTAACAACCAGTTCGACGACGAAGAAGATGAACTCAATTAGGAATTAAATGAACCCGACGCACGGTGATCAGGCAAACAACGAAACAAATGAGCTTTTAATAATATAAAAAACGTATTGATAATAACAGTTCTAATGCTAGGCAGGGTGATTTTGTAAAACTGTTTCCAATGCTTTTTATTGAATAAAAGCAATCATATTTTAAATCCTTGCTGGCTTTTTTTACACCAATTGGTGTACCTATCCTCGCTTTCGACATTACTCTTTTTTTCTAGAGTTTCCTGTTAAAAGTTAAATATTCAATTCATATTGACGAGTAACGACAGCCAAAATATAATATTCTGGCAGGTGTCATTTTTGTTTTGACAAAACTTGGCAGAGTTTCTGCACATGTGTTTTGCTTGAAGCGCTGCAAGCAGCGCTGCGTGCAGAAATTCTGCACATCTGTTTTGAGCATAATAGGAAATGTTTCCTCAGTGTGATATCACTGTATTGAAAACGTCGACGTCAAGGTGAAGTCTATGTCAGTTTGAATAAATTAATTTTGATTTTGATTTATATTTTTGTTTCTATTTGGGGGTTGAAAAGTAACATAGAAAACTGGTGTTAGGTATTTTTCTCTTTTATTTAGTGCAGTGTTGAAATAATGGAAATATACACTCTTCAAAATTCAAAGCGACAATTTGATCCAGCGGATAACGAAAGAATGTTTCGACCAAGTGATTTTTGTAGATTCAGTCGTCTGTCCGCTAGTTTGTACTGAGTGCATTAACTTGACGAAACCCACATTTTGAATAGATTTCGAAGCCGATTTCTGGTATTTCATCTTACTGGATTCATATTTAGTCCAAACGATTATGAAAGATAATGTTTCTTAACTCTAATCTTGTGGTTGTTTATCTTTCCGCCAACAAAAAAAAAGTGAACATTTTAAAGTGAAATGTCGTTTCATTCCGCCCGGAATGATTGATGCCGATAAGGGGAATTTTTCGAACATGGAATTTTTTTCACCCGGAATTCACAATTAGGGAACCAAAACAAGGGATTTTTTTCGGGCGGAATGCTGTTCGGGTGAAACTCACAATAGGGCTGAATATGATCAATTTCAAATATTGAAAATTATGTTTGTCAGATGTCAGATGTAAATTGAAAATTTATTATTTTATTGACGAAGGCGACACAGAATTGGAATGAAATAAAATTCTGAAGATTAAATTTCAGCATAATCATCATCGTCGGTGTGTTCATTGGTTTGCCCCTTCATCTGCGCTTCAACCGGGATTCGGTCCAGGCCTCATTCTACAAATTCTTCCATGTATCCTGACGTCATCCAGTTCCGGAACACTATAGGCTTTTAGCATCGGTCTACACCATCCAGCGCAAATTTATAAACTGGAAAATATCAAAATGGGTTTTCGAAAGGAACTCGGAAAACTCATTGGTTTTCGAATGGAAAATAAAAATTTATTGATGAAAATCTCGGAAAAATCATTGGTTTTCAAAGGGAAAATTGCATGTAATTGTAGGTGCAGTGGTTTTCAATGGAAAACTGGAAAATTTATGATGGGGAACTTGAAAGCAAGAAAAAGTAAAAAGAAAATGGAAAATTTGAAATGCAAACAAAATTTGACTAAACAAATATCTCAAAAACACTCTTTCAAATGAAATGCATTACTTTTGAAATGGTAAAATGAAAAATTCGTGCTGGAGAACTGGGAGAAGTCCTGGAAAGCAATAATTATTTAAAAAAAAAAACGTATTGCAAAAACAACAAAATTGCAATGGAATACTATCCTGAAGAGCAAGAAAACCCCAAGTCATATTTTGCATGGATTTTAAAAAATGGGAAAATAGAGAATTCGTGATGGGAAAATCTCCTTAAGAAATAAGCCGTAGTACTCTCGGCTCCAGGAATCCATACGAACCCAACTTCGGTCGTACTGTCAAGTATACAGACATATGTTAGCCTAACAACACGAAAATGAATCTGAATACCACACTCTGCTTTTCCACTTCATTTCAATATTAAGGAATTCAATACTAAAACCGAAACCTCCTCCTAAGCTCTATCCGTATTTTCCACCTTTCCTTATGCTCGCACTTTGAACAGTAAAAACATAGCAAGTAATGTGTTTGCTTTAATAATAAAATAAATCAAAATCAAAAAAACATCTGGGAGTCAAATAATCAAATAATATTCGAAAACTGGAAGCAATCGAATTTTCTGGAGCATCACATACATACGTGTTTAGGTGAGTTTTACTTTCAAAAAATAAGTACCTACAGCAAATTCGTTTTTTCGTGGCTTCTTAAGTAGCTCTTAATTATTTGGAAATTAAAGTAAATCTGGAAAACTTACCTCATTTTTCTTGCTGTGTATTGTTGAATTTTCTCAAGATTCATATCAATTAAGGTAAGTTTTAGTTTCAAAAAATAGGAACATCAGATGCTTTAACTTTTCTCGTGGCTTCTTAAGCAGGTCTCAATTTGGGAATCAAAATAAATCTAGGAAAACTTACCACTTTTTTTCTAGCTGTTTATTGTTGACTTTTTTCCTGCCTTCTTAACCCTTTCGGGACGCAATTCAGGTGATGAAGTTATAGATATCTTTCACTTTGGAACTAGTTAAGGAGCTTTTCATTATTTTATTTTATGAAAAAAAGAAGACATTTGTTATAGGCGTGGCCGGTGGGCGTTGGTACCATTCGGATTGTTTTGGTACACAATTGAACCACTCGTCCACATAACAACCCGAATGGTACATATGTGTACCTACCATTTCGGGTTGTTATGTGGTACAATTGTGTACCATTCGTTCAGTATAAACAAGTATAGTATAGACGAGCGAGTTCCAATTTTTGAAATAAAATAATTAACAGCTACTAGATCTGCAAAAAAACGATTAAAATTTGAACATAAAATACACAGGGACGAGCTGGTACAAATCTTGTTTGATTATTGCAATAAACTTTGATTTTAGGGATGTTCAAACCTCAGGTGGTACACATGTGTACCACGCGTCCCGAAAGGGTTAAGTAGGTTAATCTAAAAAAAAAATCATAAGCAGGCAACGGGGCGTATACTTACCATTTTGTTTTCTTTATTTTTTGAAAGATGAATCCATACGAATTAAATAAAAAACAATGCAGACGAAAAAAAAATTTGAGGACGATTTAGCAAATCAAAGTGTCATACCTCATACCACATACAACAAAATTTAAAACTCCTCAAGGCATTTACAAGTGTATATGAAGCATTGAGGAATATAATGACCGTTGGTAAAAATTAATTAGAATCAAAAAATACAAGACTAAGTCCAATTTTATTTTCAGAACCATCCAAATGCTTATGTATATATTTTTAATTTAATTATATTTCTTATTCACAACACCCTACCACCAGGGTGGCGGTTCTGTTCAGGAGAATTTTTTGCCCCGACTATAAAATATGTAGGAACAAAAAAATGTCACATTACACATCATTTTGGCAGAACTTTATTGCAATTTAATTAGGCAGTACGAAGTCTGCCGGGTCAGCTAGTAATAAATAAAAAAAATTACTTAAGACATTGTTTAATCACCTCAATTATGAAATTCGAATTTCAAGTCGCATTTATAGTCGTAGCCGAATCGTATCATATTTGAAAAGCAAATTATGAAAGTCGTATGTTGTACATACGACTCTTGTTAAATCCAACGTATACCAACGCAAAGTTTGAAATGTCAGCTTTGTATATACACCTCATAGTATTTGCAGCGTCTAGAATTTTAAGTTGGAAACTTTGCCCGTCGTTGGCGCTGGCAGTTATTCATGGGAACTATAGTACCAACATAAATAGTTCTGGTTGGTAATACACGCGTCCCTGTCGTCGATTCTCGACAATGCAACTACAAAGATGTCAGTCCAAAAGAAAACAAAATAATTTTGTGATCATAAGAAGTTTATTTTCATGTAAATAGCAAATAAACGTTTATTAAACAAAATTAAATTAAGGAAAATGAATTCGATTGATTTGTTTTTACTGAGGATGAGGACGTCGATGAAGCTACCTCTAGATTTTGGTGGAGAGCAGAAAGCAGATACAGTGCCTCGAGCTGGTTCTTCTTATTGAATTTCCTTTAAATAAATACCTATAAATATTTACCTAAATTTGTTAAAAATTCTCTTAATAAATTAAAATAAATAAAATCTTACATTTGTTTTGCTTCCATCATCAGATTTTTTTTTCCTTGAATGCAAAACTCGCAAGCAGTCGTACACAAAATAACAAACGACTCAAAAACGGATAAAATACGAGTAACGCCGAATTTCATAATAAGGAAAAAAACAGCGACTAACATGCGATGATATGCGATAGGTACTGTATTTCTGTCAAATTTAAAAATTTCAAATATATCTCTTAGCTACTACGATTTTAACTGAGATAATTAAAGAAAAGCGATTTTCATAATCGCGATGTACGTCTAAAGTCGTATACGACTCTAAAATACGAATTTCATAATTGAGGTGAATGTTTTTTGTTTGACTAATGCTTTTAACTGTAGTTAAGTATTAATTTTGTTTAATTTGTTTCATTTAAATTCGTTTTGTTTTCTAACTTACAAAAAACACCACATTAAGGGATGTGTCGGTCGGTGGTACAACAAACTAAAGACTGAGGTTGCTATAAGCTCTCCTCAACCAATTCTGATAGTGTAATAAAGGAACATGTTCCTCAACAATGACGAATTTGGCGTTTCAAAAAAAAAATGTATTAAAATCTATTTTGAAGAAAAACGAAAATTTTGTATTTTCTGAGTTGGAATGAGCAATGCAATGATTTAATTAAAATTGCATTTTTTATTTTGATTTCAGGTATAAAAATGAATTCCTGCAAAGAATAAAATTACTTACCCAAATTTGAATAGTCTGAAAGACTGTGTAGAAGCCAGGCAGACGACGAATAGAATCACCGAACCTACTTCGAATTCTCTACCATCGTAATTTTATATTTGAACAAAATCTCGATATCAAGTTTCTTAACGAATGCAAAACACTCCATAAGGCACCTACCGCAAGTAAACATTTTGTGTCTAAACCTATTTATATATATTTTTGAGCAAAATATAATTAAAAAAGCAAAAAAATTGCGGGCGTTTTGGACATTGAACCTTAATTTTGCTCATTTAAATGTCAAATAATTGTTTAATTTACCATTAAAAACAACATTCTATAATAAACAATGACTGTGGAAACCTCGTTCTCCATGATTCTTATGCATTCGAGTGACTAAAAAGACCATGTTATACAAACAAGCCTGTATGTTTGACAATACAAAAATTAATGGCAATATTAATTAAATTTTCATTTCATATCCCTTACAGTTGAGTAGTGCCCGTGGCGTAGTGGTACACTCAAAAATTTTCATGCATAAATAGTACGAAAATATGAGTGAATCGTACGAATTTTTTTCGTAGTTTTCAGTCACGAATAAATTCGTACAATAAACTCATATTCGTATATTAAATAAAGAGCTTTGTTCATTGTACGAATGGAATGACAATATTTACGTTTCCTTTCGTACATTTACAAGGAGCGTTAGTACATTCTACTAATATTTCGTACTATTTACCCTCAATTTGTAAATTAACAGAGAGCATTAGTACATTCTACTAATACTTCGTACTATTTACCTGCCATTCGTAAGTTTACCAAAAGCATTAGTTCATTTTACTAATATTTCGTACTATTTACTTGCCATTCGTATGTTAACCAGAAGCATTAGTTCATTTTACTTATACTTCGTACTATTTACCATCCATTCGTACATTCAACAAGAGCATTAGTTCATCCTACTAATACTTCGTACTATTTACCTGCCATTCGTAAGTTTACCAAAAGCATTAGTTCATTTTACTAATACTTCGTACTATTTACTTGCCATTCGTAAGTTTACCAGAAGCATTAGTTCATCCTACTAATACTTCGTACTATTTACTTGCCATTCGTAAGTTAACTAAAAGCATTAGTTCATTGTACTAATATTTCGTACTATTTACTTACCATTCGTAAATTTACCAAAAGCATTAGTTCATTGTAATAATACTTCGTACTATATACTTACCATTCGTAAGAGCATCGCAGTCGTTTGTTTTGAGATCGTGGTTTTTTATAATACAGAATTGTAAAACAGCCTCGACCAAAACTTTCCGCAAGTTGTCTGTTAATTTGGGTGTCCTATTAAATTTCTTCAAATACAACTTACCTACTCGTTCTTTTTGTCATCAAATACTTAGCACTCTTAGCACGCTTTTTA
Source organism: Sphaerophoria taeniata (assembly GCA_943590905.1). Lineage (NCBI taxonomy): Eukaryota > Metazoa > Arthropoda > Insecta > Diptera > Syrphidae > Sphaerophoria > Sphaerophoria taeniata. Next base: position 44,038,901 of record OX016540.1, on the reverse strand, counting down.
TGTTATTTTAATTTTATTTAAAAAAAAAAACTCACAAACCAAACTAAACACGATCAAAATCACAACCAAAATGAGCCATTGCCATGATTTAAAAACAATGACGCAATCCGATTCGAGTAGCGGCAATGTACTAATGCTCTTGGTAGATGTACGAAGTATTAGTAGAATCTACAAAAGCTATTGGTAAATGTACGAATGGAGTGTAAATATTACTTAATAATAGTACAATGTACGAATGCTCTTGATAAATGTACGTATGGAGTGTAAATAATACGACGTATTAGTAAAATATACTAATACTCTCGGTTAATATACGAATGAAGGAAAAATATTACGAAGTCATTAGTAAAATGTACTAATGTTTCGCTTAGTGTTAGAATGGAGGAAAAATAGTACGATGTATTAGTAAAATTTACTAATGCGTTTGGTAAATATACGAATGGAGGTTATGATATACGAAGTATTAGTAGAATATACAGATAAAGAAGTTGCATTCTACTTATAATGAGTAAATCCTACGAATTATTCGTAAGATCAATTTTCGAGACTAATTTTTTTACGAATATTAGTTTTGCTTCGTACATTTAACAAATGCATGAGTAAATCTTACGAATGAATTTGGAAAAATTACGAAACCATTCGTACACGATGATTTACGAATGATTTAGTTCAATACACGAATAAATTCGTACAATGTACTCATAATTTTGATTTACGAATAATATTAGTACATAGAACGAAAAAATTCGTGTATTTTACCAAAAATTTAATCAAAATTTACTAATAAATTCGTAATTTTCTTATTACAGAAAAGCTTCGTACAATCTACGAATATTCGTTCAATGTACGAATTTTTCTCGTACGAATGCTATTCGTAGCAATTTTACTAATAAAATTTTTCAGTGATGTGCGTTGGCTGCTATGCAAAACGCGTGGGTTCGAATCCTGCTCGTGCCTATAAAGTTTTTATTTCATCTTTCACGGTTCCTCCTTCTTGCTAAGAACTGATAACACTTCCAAGAAAATCATCTGTCATAATCATGAAAAAATGCTTCTCAACTTTTCCGTTCGGAATCGGCGTTAAATTTTAGGTCCCCCCAGTTCTTCACACGCACTCAGAGAATACCTTGGCTCTTCAAGAGCTGTCGCGCCACTCTGTTTATTTATTTTTGTATCCCTTAGAATTGAAGCCCCTCCCTGCAACCTTGCAACCTAGATGTGGTGTTTACAAAATCACATTATACTTAACTAATTAATTCTGAATTATGAAAAGTTATAAAGCCGAATTGGGATTATTTTCTATTGTGGTGGTTCATTCATACCAAAGGTCAAAAAGGGAAACGAAGGGTAATAAAAATATTTTTCTATTCTAAGCTTTTTTGGACAGTAAAACCCTAATTCTCAATTCAACGAAATTTGCTTCGTAGTGTGAAGCATTATTAAATATTTTCGCAAAACGAATTCTGTGTTTTATTCTAAACCAAACTTCTCTAAGCATTACACAATCTTCAATCTCCTGCATTTAATCATTACCACCATGACGTGTCAAAGCTCACCAAACTCAACACATCGTTACCTCGTTCGTATAAAATTTATTAGAACTGTCCTTGGTCTTCGAAATGCACAAACCAAATTGGTGACAATGGCGAAAAAGAACGAAACACAGAATTCACCTGGGCCAGCCAGCCAGGCAACAAACCCAATTGACCTCCAATTATTTTTTGTCTGTCATAATATTTATGTATGATTCGCAATCCTGTTGACAACATACCAGCTAGTCGAACATAATTTACCGCTGTTTTGCTCAACCCCAGCATTAAGAATGCTACAACCAGCACCAGCTCAACCAAGACCCAGAAAACCATCCCATCCCAATGAGCATTCACAGCTGGTTGGTGCTGGGGGTCTCGATATAGAGTTAGACTTAAAGCTCTCTACAGCTATACAGTCTGCCCCCATGCAGTCCCGATTCCCAATTAAATGCCATCGAGACATTTGTTCATGCTACTTTCTCGCACGTGGACATAAATCAAAAAGATTAATCGAACATAGCTCAATTGGAAATGGCATAGCGCATGGATAACACCACTTCCATGTTTCATGTTGCCTGTTTGCTGTTCCATCGAATAGCTGCTAAGTTGTTGCTGCCTCTGCTGTTACTGGTGACTGTGACATGATATACACGATTCATGGCCCGAAAATTGCGCTGCTTATAATGCTTGGTGGTTATATTTAGAAAGGTGGCCACCCTCCATCCCCCTTCTGCTGGCTGGTGGCAAGAATGTCTGTTTAATTCCCATGTATAATAGAATGTAAATTGTGCTCATTTGTCACTGCCTCGATGTTTCTTGTGCGATAGATTGGGCCGAAGGGAAAGGAGCTATGGTTTTGGGCTTTCATTTTTTTTGCCTCATCTGCTTCAATAGTCACAGCTTTTCCTTGCTTTTCGCTCAGCTACCGAGTCTCCAGGTTCAATCAAAGAAAAACTTTGGTTTATCGATGTGAAAATCGTGTCAAAAGGCAATCAGCATTATTGTTTGTTGCAATGATGTATAGCGACAGCCTCGGGAGAGCACACTATGTATTCAAATATTTGGATTATGGATAAGGGGTTTGCCGGTTTGCCATTATGATTGAGTGACTTTTTTCCTTCTCTTTATTTTGAATAGAAAAGTGTTGTGACGTTGTTGCCTCAAATTGTATTTTTTGTAGAAACAATATCGATCTCTTGAAACATGATATATTTACGAGACAAAATGGTAAACTGTGGGGCCTGAGAAATTGCTTAATTATTTCAGTTGATGTAAGAGCACAACTTAACCTAGAAATAAAATAAAACTGATTTTCATGAGTATGCAAAGCTCAAGTTGAGTACTTGAATTGAAGATTGGGTCTGAAGTCTAAACCAATATAAAAGATTGTTGGTGCAAACAAAGAAGAGATGGTGGGGGATAGAGCCGAGGGCGGCTTCATCTGCAGTTACAGGCAGAATCAACCTATGTAAGTGAGTTACTAACTTAATATCTATCCCTCCATATTGGTGGTTGGGAGTCAGATACATTCCTACCATTCCACGTCCGTCACAACCAAAGTATTCGCGCGAATTTAACTTTGGATGAATGATCTGGAATTTACCCGGAAGAAAGCGGTGCGGGGAAATAACTCCACGGGAACTAACTCCACTGAGGGGTTTACTTCCCACCAAGTGAGAACTTACTCCACTTTTGTAAAGTGTAGTTAGTTCCCATGTACAGTGGGAATTAAATTCCTCAAAAAATCAGTGGATCTAGTTCCCTTCGAATTGAAATAATTTGCCACTTTAATTGAAAAAAAATTAAAATAAGTACACTGAGCAATTTTGTTTGTGAAATTAAAATAAATGTCTTTTAGAAACGAAGTCATTCCGAAATTCAGTTTTTAAGACTGAAAATAATTTTAAAAAATCGCATGTACAAAAATATTGAGAAACTTGTCATGCGGAAACCCATTTTTAAGAATCTGACCCCCTATAAGGTGGTTCATTAGTCCAGAAATCAAATTCGGGGTTTCTGACCTTTTCTATTAATTTTAAAAAATTTCTAAAACGGTATATAACAATTTAAATATACCGCATGCTGTAAGTTTATGTGACATAAAGAAAACTTTTTCCAGTGCAAACGTTCTTCTGAAGTTTGGTGTTCGGTGAGAGTAGGGCATTCTACAAGCACACTGTACTTGAATCCAGTTTCATCTTGTTGCATCTTTTTGTCCCTTTAAATAACTGAGCTATTTAAATAACATTAAAAGTTCCATCAGAAAGACATTTTTTTATTGACTCTATTAACTCTACAATCCCTCTCAAATGGTTAAAAAAAATTGTTTTATTAAGGATTAGGAGCTTGAACTAAAAATTGCAAGCGAGCGAAGCGAGCGGAAAAAATTTTGCCCAAAAGAGAATCAATTTGGGGTGTGAAAATAAAAAAATTCGCGCGAATAAAATTCGCGCGAATTTTTTTATTTTCACACCCCAAATTGATTCTCTTTTGGGCAAAATTTTTTCCGCTCGCTTCGCTCCCAATCAAACCAAATTGATTTTGAGTGTTACAGATAGTCATCGTCCTCAGACCAAGCAGAAAAAAATGCTCAAAATGAATCATTGCAGTGCAGCACCTGCTTTCCAGACACTAGCATGCTTTTCTAAATTAAAGGAAACTGCTGTATCCATTTTGTCGACAAATAGGGAGTAAATAAAAATGATCTTATTTATTTATAAGACATTTTGGGGTTGTAGTTATGAATGTAAACACGAATGACCCACCATAGTGGGTCATTAGCCCCGAAACCCATTTTCGGGACTTCTGACTTCCGGACCAGTTTCCCTGCGCCATGCATAAATGTGTGAACTTAGTTCCCATTAGAAAGTGAACTAAGTTCTCACCGTACATGGGAACTAACTACACTTTACAAAAGTGGAGTAAGTTCTCACTTGGTGGGAAGTAAATCCCTCAGTGGAGTTAGTTCCCGTGGAGTTATTTCCCCGCACCGAAGAAAGCATGCCGATTAACGCAACGTTATCACTGTAGGTCTGATAAAATCAAACGAAGAGAACTGTATCAATTTAACAGAGCCATAAGATTCCTTAACATTGGCTACAAAAGGTCTTGTCTGTCACCATCCTGATCTTTGAAATAAAGCATTCAACCGCTTAAGACGCGGTCTTGCAGTCTTTCAACCATTTAAATTAGTCGACGAATACAATTACCGAACCCACTGTTTTCAAATTTTCTACCACCGTAATGTTATGTTTGAACGAAATCTCAAAATCAAGTTTCTTAACGAATGCAAGTCACTCTATTAGCTTCCGGGTCACAGTGGCTATGAGGGCAATGAACGGGCTGACGAACTCTCTAGGCAAGGACCAGCCCTTCATAACTCGCGAAAAGAGTCAACATTCCTCTTGGTGGTATGAAGGGCATGATCTTCTCAATTTTTCTCGCTGAATCAAACCACAGGTGGAGCAGCCTAACGAACTGTGTTATAAAGGGTCCGCCAACTAACTTTTTTGCTGAATATTTTCTCAAATTTCTTTTATTATTTGGTACAATCCTTTCGGTTAATAATGGAAAATAATTTCATTCAAATGGCTGCCTCGGCTGGCCATGCAGTAGCCTACACGATCTGTCCAATTTTTAAGCACATTATCGATTGTGTGCAGCTGTATTTCACCAATGGCTTCACGAGTATTGTCCTCTAAAGCGTAAATTGTCTCTGGCTTATCGGCGTAACACTTATCTTTTAAGGCACCCCAGACCCCACAAATAATAGTCCAACGGTGTCAAATCGCAGCTCCGAGGTAGCCAAACGACATCAGCTCTGCAGCTGATAATGCCATCTTCAAAAACAGGGCACAAAACATCGAGTGTAGTTTCAGCTGTGTGGCACGTAGAGTCGCCGTTCTATTGAAACCAAATGTTGCCAATATCCTCCTCTTCAATTTTTGTGAACAAAAATTAGTTCAACATGGCCCGATAACGATCGCCATTGACTGTAACGGCCACTTCTTGCTCATTTTCGAAGAAAAATGGCCCAATTATGCCTCTGGACCAAAATCCGCCCCAAACAGTGACTCGTTTTGGATGTATCGGCTATCAAAATGAGCTTCATCTGAAAAGATGATTTTTTTTTTGGCAAAATCGGCATCTTCTCTAAGTCGATCGTAAAGTAATGTCGCAATGTCGCAATATTTCCCAGCGTTGTTCAAGCGTAAACACAACCATTTTCGTTCAGCGGAAGGATAAAACTAATTATCTGTCGAATCAGACATGAGCTTACTGTTACCATTCACGAAATAAGCACTAGTTGAAAAAAACCTTAGATGGCGGACCCTTTATCTAGAAATATATGGCCCACCTACAATGTCCATGAACTTAGCGAAACAACATCAACGTATTAATTAGTTAATAACATCTTAATTTGCCGCTAATTAGTTGTGAAAAAAATGTGTCGCTAATGTTTATCAACAAAAAAATTATCTACCGAAGCATATTCAGAAGCTTGTATGTCCAGTCAACTACCACGTACATACATTAGGATTGACGTAGTCTATTATGTCAAAAGGGGAGAAAAAAAATGTCAAAAGATTTTACTTGTTCGCAATTGGACAGCTTATTTTGTGCCAAAACAAAAAAGAGGCTGAGAAAATAATAACGGCGCTGTTGATAGTCTCACTCAGTGATACTGGAGGAGAGGGCGCAGAATCTCTAAAAAAATCTGTAGATTTCTTGAAACGTACTATCTCGGGTGAAACTGAAGAACAAAAAGAAATCGAAGAATTCGTGGACTGCATTATGGATGAAACTGATGATTTAGAAGTGGCAAACTTCCAAGATGCAGCTGAAAAAGAAAGAGAAGAACACCGAAGAACAGAAAAAAAGGAAAGCATCATAGCCAAATGGATTTCATCAATAGAAGAAGAAGTCGCAGAAATCTTGGAATACGAAAAAGGAGATGACTTGAACCTAAAAGAAGTGACGGGTATGCCACTCGTTTCCGCAATCAACTGCAAACTATTCCCATGTGGTCGTATCTATTTGTTATCCAGCTTTGGGATTTGGTCGCATTCCGGCGAGTAGTGCTCCGGTCGAGAGTGAATTTAAAACTATTAAGAAGCTGGTAGTTCCACAAATCACGAGACTCGATTTGGCAGTCGAGACACTTGTGAAGTACAGCAACGGTAAGTTGAAACTTATTGAGGCAGCCGCTGCACGCAACAAGGAGACACCAATTAGAACAAGTGACGTGGAGAACACTGCTGACAAATCTCTTAACAAAGCGTTCACTCCAACTTACAACTTATCAATGGACGAAGAAGATTTCGACATTGCTCCAGCGCTACCATAGTACTGCGAGTAACTTATCTGTAGAAGAAGATGTGCCCCGCAAGAAAATCAAGAAATCCAACAGATCGGAGGCAATTGATTTGGATGCTGATGAAGGAAACACCTCAAACGATGGTATCATCCTGTCCGCAGAAAAAGATGCAGCGAACCAACTGCAGCGAAGCCCGTTCAAGGACATTACTTTTCATCGGAACAATCAAGAAAATTCTACATGCTGTGCATGTAGAAACAGCGATACACCAGGAGGGGCTCATAAGTGTTTTGTATGCAAATGTAACGTCCACATTTTTGAGAGATGCTCAGTCGCGAAAGAAGGCGAAGAAGAAGGCTACGGAGAGAAAAGGCTTTGCATGGCATGTTTGAACGATTGGTAAACATTAGCGACAAAATTTTTTTTCACAACTAATTAGCGGCAAATTATGATGCTATTAATTAATTAATACGTTGATGTTGTTTCGCTAAGTTCATGGACATCCCACCTACAATAAATCCCGTACTAATACCTTATTTGCAGACCCAGGCAAGACATAGCCAGGGTCGTCGCAACGTACACCGGACACTGGCCTGTCTGGGGAACACGCATCTAAGCTATGCATTCCCCGCAATACTTTCTGTCGTAGTTATGGGAACCAGCGAGAAATGGAAACTGTTCTTCACTTCCTGTGTAAGTGTCCTGCGCTGGCCAAAACGAGAGTCAAATCATTGGGGCAGCCCTGCTTCAATGACCTACATGAGCTTTCCGAACTGAGGATCAAAGATTTTATCTCTTTTCTAAACGCAACAAATTAGATTTATTGCAATTCCTCTTCGAACTTGAGATCGCCAGTAAGCGAAGTCAAAACAATCGCTCACTTCGTCAGCCTAAGGAAGCAAGTGAGTCCTGTCTCCAACAGGCAACGTCTAAAATGTCACTTCAAAAGACGCTAATTGTCCCGGTCTGTGCAGAGCTAGATAATAACACCGTTGTCACAAATGGAGAAGGCTTAACCAAGCACTGTGTGGGCTGAAAAGTGTCACATTGGACTGTGAGAAAGAAGATCTAAATGTTCTCTCGTTCTCTCTCTGAGCTCCTTTGTAGGACAATAACAATTCTGATTTTTCCTTCTGAGCTTTAACTTGAAAATTTATCCACTTTTTCGTCATCTGGCACACCACTGTGGCCAAGAACCCAGCAGAGTCGTACGTTATGCTGTATACCAAAAACCTTTAGCTCTTCCGTACAGGAAGAAACAAGCTTCGACTTTGAGTGGCAGAGATTGTGCTGCTTGGCTATCAATGTAAAAAGTGATTGAGGATTGCTTCTAAGCCCGCGGTTGGGGTAGTCATCACATCATTGTACTAATGCAAGCTATTCTTTGTACTTTGGTAAGGGTTCTTAGATTCGTGGATTTCTCCAGAGCCTTCCACCAAACCTAACTGCCAAAGGTTAAAATCGGTTTGACAATGGCAGTGTCCATTCACATGACTATTTTGGAGTTTGGTCCCCAATTTCTACCAGAATCATGAGTACTTTTCTTGGATTTGGATTTGGAGGAAGAGAGGTTACAGTGTCCCGGTCCTGAAAACCTTCGATTTCAACCCCGAAGAAAGGCCAGATTAAAGTCAAAAGTCAGTTATAACACACCGGTGATAAAGCAACTTGTAACTAGCTATGTAAGGAACGAGCTGACAAGTAATTAGCTGGCAGAAGTGCCACCAAGTAAGTAGGTACAGTAAGTATGTACGTGTATCGAAAAAGAAAACGACTTATGCCAATAATTGGCTGAAAAAAATATCTGTCAAGAAAAAGTGATAAAATAAAAACCGATTTCTTCCTTCTATATATTTCATTCGAAATTTCAATAAAAATAAATACATCGGACAAAATAATTCGTGACAACAATTTCATTATTAGCATTATGTTGTTTTTTCTCAATTCCTTGTCTATTCCTTATTCAATATTCAAGGTCCATTTATAAATCTAAAAAGTCGGAAAAAGGCACCTTATAATGCTGGTATTTAAGGTTACCTTCACTGCACTGCGGTTAATATAGTGCTCCACCTCGAGCCATGTTCAAAGAGACGACAACCGTACAAAGTACACAGCACTCGTATATTTTCCAAACTCAACCAATTCTTTTGAATCGAACACAAGTAAAAAAAAGAAACCATTTTTTGTTGTTCCTTTTGGCAAATATCCCGACATCGATGACTGCGTCGATCGACGACACAAGGACACAATGGATGATCACATTGAACAATCTTATTTTCATGTGCCATGTTCCACCATTATTGACAGACGAACAAAAGCCCGTAACCATAAAAAAAAACTTAAATCCAAAAACAGAAATGGCCAACACCACAACCATCACACCGACCGATCAGAAGCTTATATAAAAGGCAGAGGACATTAATTCCACAAGTCCACCAGCCCGTCCATACAAATGTGATTTTAATGAATTTCATCGGTCGCCGGCCGATGCTTGCCTTATGGTCGAAATGAACAGCGAATTGGGAGCATTGCAACAGCTCCTCGTCACAAGGACGACCAAAAGGAAAAACACGGCCAAGACGAGATGACGATGGACAACTAACAGCGACGAATACATTTACTTCGTTCCACGGAACCAAAAAAAAAATCACGCAAGGAACCGCGTTCCATAAGATTTAGACCGCAAAAACATACATGTTTTATCGCTTTGTTGTTTTTGTTTTTGTCTGTGTTTCCAAAGGACACCATAGTTCGAGTCCAGCATCATCTTCATCTGACTAACTTTGTATAAGGGATATGAGTGGAAAAGGAGATGCTGTAAATTAGAGATGGTGCACGAAAAGGAACGCTCACTTCTTTCAGGGCAGACCGTTCGTTTTGTGGTTTGACCGAAACCGCTTCTTCGAGTTTGGCCATTTCGTGGCATGTTGACGCGCGAACATCACATCGTACATGATTCCAGCGAATGTCTCTAACCACTTACTTTGGAGCTGGTCCTGATCAGGGCTTTGAAGAACTACAGTGGGCCAAATTTTTCTCTACTCAAACCAAATATTCCATCAAACATCCTCCGGACAATGTTTCTCGCTTTTGGGTCTTCCAGTCGACAGTCGTCAAGACCAATCGCTTCGGCAACTGCTTACCCTTTGGAGTGAAGCTTCGGTCTTCCTGATCATCCCGAACACTGAGACTGAGATTTTTTTTTTGGCTGATCATTTTTGTCCTGATTTTTGGGTTTCAAAACAGCTTACTCTTTTTTGAAAGCTCCTCTTTTCCATTCGCCTAGTGATAAACCTTTCCTGAGTCAACTGAGCCCCCAACATACTCCGCGAACATAAACTCTGTTGGTAGAGCGAGAAGTTTTGAACGCATTTGTGTGGCCAAACCGAAGAAGCAGTGGCTAGTTTGGGCAATTCTTCGCCGAATTTCGCAAAGATGCTCGGCTACTCAACTTGTTTTTTCTTATGACCGTGGTACAAGATGCATTAAGGAAGCTGTTGGTTATTTTAAGTTCCTGCTTCAAAACTTATCCGCAAAATGTGTTTGCTCTTGAGGTTGTTGTGTAAGTGCGCTAGCCTGATAGGGGTAGTAAGCCTCCTATTTGATAGACTCTTCGGGTTCACCTTCGATAGGGATCTAAGTGCTTATTAAACTAACATTTTATAGTATTCTCTTGCAAGTACTGTAAGAAATCGTTGCAGTCGTTTAAACAGTAAAAAGTTGTCCAAAACGCTTGCCTTAAAATGAAGCCTAAAATTAGAGAAAAGGGCTTCAAGTTGCCCCACAGTGCAATACACTCCCACACCACACCGCACCATTGCAAACCGCAGAAGAAGAAATTAAATGGAAATAAAATGCCCGGGACATGTTCCCAATGTAATGGACTATCACCGAGGACAGAACAAGGAGATGTTATTAGTTAAGTTGTCCTTCAACGAGTTCTGGAGCCCATTAAGGGCAACAGACCAAGAGCATAGCCAAGCCAAGTCTTCGTGATGGCATTATCATTTTCTTTCATTTTGTTAATCCTTATCCAAGAGAAGAATCTATCCAAATAGCCGCACGGCAATACACTGAAATGACGCGGTTCATGAGTTTTGTATGATGGAATCATTATTTTGGAACTTGTCAGAGCTCGGAGGGAGTCCATGTCTCGTATACCAACACCAAGAGTCCACATATTCGAGAGAATGTAATTGGTCCAGTCTAAAAAAAGGCACTTTTAATGAGCCCAAGAGACCATTATATCATTAGGAGTCACGATCCAAGTGCACCCATGATGATGCCATTCGTCCTGTTTGGTGCGTCTCGTCATCGTTGGACACCCATTCCATCGGGTGATGTGCCGGGAGCAAATCTTCACCTGATGATCGTAATTATTTCGTTTCTCTGCCCAACGATCTCTGATGGACTGGACTGGTTTTTTGTGTTAAATTTTTCGCTTTTTTTCTGCTCTTGTTGTTGCTTATAGTGTCCGTCCATCAGTCCAGTTTGCTTATTGGTCTGGTTTGGCAGGGTTGTGTGCAAGACTCGAGACACCAACCGTATTATATGCATATGGCATCATGGCCAGGAGGAGCTGTCCAGTCAGCGATTTTAATTATCACGCAATGGGAATTTTTTGCTGTTCCTTTTTATCTCCCTCGGGAAGGCATGTCTTCAAACAAGAGCCAAAACAAGAAAATATAAAAAAAACTGATAGAGGGGGAAAGTGAGTGACTAACCACTTTTTAAGGCTTAATTGACTGTGGTGCAGAGATAAAAATACCTATCCTCGAATCCTGTTGATGTGGTGGGAAGTGGGATGATGGTGCGCAGCGCAGTGACTCGGGGAGTTTGCGGTGTGTGGCTTCTTTGCTGATCTTTGCGGCTGCTGTGATGGCTCTGTGGCGATGGTCAGCAGCGGTAATTACTATGCCACTTAAACTCCTGGATGATAACCATTTTTATCCGGTTTTTATTGCCGTAGACATACGGACGAACTGACCTGACTGGATTGGATGGTCTGACGCATGTCGCAAAAAGATGGTTTCACAGAAAAAAAAAATGAATATTTGAGCACTTTCAGAGAAGATGTCGATGTCGGCCGTCAATCGGTTGGGAGATAACTTATTTGCACAAAAGCCGGCATTATTAGCGGACACCATTGCATCGTCATCATCTCCGTGCGTCGTCATCGTCATAGTCAAGTCATGGTCATTTGGTTGGAGTCGTATAGTTTTTTGCGTGATGACATGCGCACGTCTATGCGGGCAATTTTTGTTCGTTTTTCAGTTAGCAGGTAATTAAATGCGAAAAAATTGCAATCGCCAGATAAATTGATCTTTTTAACGCTCGCTTCATCGTGTGGGTTTTTATCTATGGGAATCTCAATCTTCATGAAAGAGGATAGTTACGAGCGTTGATTGTGATGACGTTGAAAAATTGTTTAATTATGGAAAGTCTTTAGCCTTAAGTTCATGAGGTAGTTTTTTTTTTTTAATTGAAAGTTAATGGGTTTGCCTGGAATGTAAGAGGAGGAAACTTCCACTTATTTATTATTCCTAATATTTTTCTTTACTTTTAAAAAAGAGGCTTATAGAAATTTGTCATTATAACACAATATTCTAACTCAAATTACACCTTTTCAAATATGGGAAAAATGGGTAGTTGTTTAAGTTAGTTTAAAAATTTTATTTTAAAGACTCTCAGTTTTAAATAATTTTATTTGTTATTTTACTTTTTAGTAATTTCTATATTGCGTTAAGTTTGGAAGTGTTCAATCAAAAAATAGCTATAACAAGCCGAATAATATTGGAACACTTATATGATATGCGAAATTGTTGTTTTAGTCCGGGAGGCGACCGTAAGATTACCTACCTCATCAGCAGAGTGGACAGACTTTTCCTGGGCCTTTTGGCGGCTAAATTGCACTTTCGGTTGCGTTTTTTATTATCAGCTTATACCATGGGGAAATAGGAAAAAGTAAGTAGAAGTCAATAGACATTTCGTCGAAGTTACCAAATCATATGGTCGGACAGAAATAACCCGGGCCTTTCACTTTGTCCGACCATCTCAAATGAAAGCTTAGAACGTCTACATTAAGAATCTACTGGTCGGACAAACTTTACATGGGACAATCATGCGATATTAAGGTAATTAACAGACTTTTTTTTGAAAAATGCGGTCGGTCGCATGATTGGCCCATGTTAATTTTGTCCGGCCAGTATAAAATACTCGTTTCCCGGAGTTTTTCGAATTTTTCACTAAAATAATTGTTGCCTTCGAAAAACAATTTCTGAAGAATTGCACCAATAGAATCCCACACGAGTTAAATTTTCGATCACCATTTAATCGTTTCCATTTGCTCACTTTCCCGTCTTTAAAGGTCATAGAAACAAATCAACATATATCCATTTTATTGTTAATCTATTGCTAACCTCGTTTCAACACAATTTACCGCCTTTAGATGAGCTCCAAAATGATTATAGGACAGATATTTCTAATTTCAAACATATTAAATTTTTCAAGCTTAACAACGACTTTTCCACCTTTGCAGAGTCAAAATCATAAATGTGATAACTTGCTCCTGTATTCCAAATTATAACTCACAAAACACATTAAAAAATAAAAAAACATGAGTACATAATTGAAATTCATAAATAAAAATTTAAATAGAAATATGTACCTCAAAAATACATTTTATCTGAAAAAAATTGATGGCATAAGAAATTGTTGATTTTTAAAATTTAAAAAATTCTTGAAGCGGTTGTTTTTTAAATTATTTTTTTATATATAAAATTTTTCGAAAATGTCTTAAAATTAATTTGGGTATGCAGTACTGAAGAATATGTAAATATACATTTTATAATGGAATTTCGATTTTACTGTTCCGTTTTCGAGACACAGAATTTTGAAAACAAAATTTAAAAATATTTTTTAAAATACAAACAAATTTTTGATTTTTTTTTTTAATACAAAATATCTATACGTATGTACAAAAAAAAAAAAATTCGCTGATCAGACTTTTATTTTTTGAGCAAGTCTTGTAACTATAACAAAAACCAGTTCTATGAGAGCTAGGTATACCGTTTTGAAGCAATAAAAAATATTTTGTATTAACATAAAATGCATGTGTTTTGAAAAAAAAAATTTCGAGGAAACTTGAGACAATTGAAACTTTTGATTTTTTGCCAAAAAATTGTATGGTGGCTATGGCTACCCAAAATTTTGATCTTAAGAAAAAAAAATATCAAAAAACCACCCACGCGAATTCGCTTTAACTTCTAATTTTCAAGTTTGAAGTCAATTGGACCAGTGGATAAGGCTGAAGGTGCGTTAACAGACAGACAGACAGACAACTTTTTAACGAATAAGAAAGTTGAGATTTAGATCAAATATGATTGACGATGATAGAAGTCGAAAAAAGTGGGTGAGGGAGTTCGCGTGGTTGGTTTTTTTAATTTTTTTTTAGAGATATATTTTGCTCAAATAATATTTTGTGTTCAAAAAAATTTCTGATTAGAGTTCCTTGATTTTGATTTTTTGGATTTTTCAAAATTTAGCTCTAAGTCAATGGGAACCTAAGCTCCTATCTTTTCTAATTTTCCAGAACTCTTTCTAAAAGTCATCGGGAATTCTAGAACTCTTTTTCTGAAAAAAGTCCTTGCTGCGTGAAGTTAAACAAAAAAACTTTTTTTTTCGAATTTTAGCCTTAATTCGCCAGAACTATTAAAAAAAAGTATGAGGAACTCTAGAACTCTTGGTTTGCTACCGGGAACTCTCATTTTTTATTAAATTTTCAACAATCATTTTGCTAACTTCACAGGACTCCAACTTTTCCTCGTAATCCAAGCAAGATTCACGAGGTGTCAAATGTCAATGCATAGAAATAAAGTTACTGTTTGGTGTGGATTTTGGGATTTCCTTCGAAAGCACAAAGACAAGTCAATCGATGATCGGTCAAATTTAGATTTAATTATGCGCCAAAGTCATTGAAAACTGGACCTTTCTAATGCGCGCCGCAGCCTTTTTAACGATGTTTTATTTCGGTGCAAGGAAACAACTTCACGAGAATCTGCTCCACACGGGAATTTACTCCACACAAAGCGGGAATTTGCTCCACTTTTTAAAGTGGAATAAATTCCCACTGCGAGTGGGAAATAAGTGCACAATTTTTTTTTTTGTGGAATTATTTGCCAGCATGAAACTGAGCTTTACAGGTTTTTACGAGGAATGTTAGTAATTATAATGCAATCAAAATATGTGATGAATTCAACCAATTTATTGAATATGAACATTATCTTAAAACTTAAATAATAATTTACTTTTTCGCACAGTAATGCGGGTAATTAGTTTTAAACATTTTGTAAAATAATAAATTGAGTGGAAAGGAAACCCTTCACAATGCAAACGTTCTTCTGAACTTTTGTATTTGGTGAGAGTAGGGCATTCTATAAGCACACTGTAGGTACTTGAACCCAGTTTCATCTTATTGCATCTTTTTGTCACTTAAAATAATTGAACTGTTTCAATTACATTAACAGCTCCATCAGAAAGACATTTTTGTATTGATGGAATGTTCAGTTTTCTTGCATATGTTTGCAGATGTAAGTAGTTAGGTATACTATTTTTGGAATACTAAACCTTAACTCAGTCTCACCTGTTTTAAAATATTATTTCAATAAAGGATTTGGAGCATGGAGCTTGATCCAAAAAATGAAGCAGGTACAATAATTGCTAGCTAGCGAAGCGAGCGGAAAATATTGGGGTGTGAAAATAAAAAAAAATCGCGTAAATTTTCTTAGATTATTTTTAGGATGAACATTTTTTTGTTTCCATATAATAGTGAAGAGTACAAATAAATTTAATGATTCTCTTCTCATAAACACATTTTTTTTTCATTAGGGACTTTTGTCCCATAGAAGATAAAATAAATTTGGGACAACTGACTGACTATACACTGAAAAATGTTCATGCATAAATAGTAGGGGAGACCGGGGATAGTAGACTCAAAATTTACTTATCTTTTTAAAAAAAAATAACTAAAGAAGATATCAACACGAATTAAATGCCTTTTAACTAAACATTTTTTTGTGCTTTATAAAAAAAAATGTCTTCTGAAATTGGTGAATTTTAAGATCTTTTTTCCTAAATTTATAAAACGATCTCAGGTGGGTCAACTTACCCCAAACCCGGGGTAAGTAGACTATGACTATGGGGTTAGTTGACTATATCCTTTTTCCACCTTTCTCATATCAAAACTATAAGAAAATAGCACTTAAATTAATTTTATTTGAAACAAAAATTAATGTTCAAAAGACAGCACGACAATAAGGATAGAAGGATGCCCCACCTTCTTCTGCTTAAATTTTTGCCGTTTTGGGCATATCTTTGCATCGTTTTGAAGAGAACACTCATGAGCAACAGAACGTATGGTTTTTCCGTTTTCAAGAATAATTTTTGGACATAAGCTCCAAAAATGATTTTCAGTCACCTCCTTGTTGTGTTTCATACTGGAAATTACCAAAAACAAGTGAGTCAATTTACCCCGACAAAAAAAAGTCAACTTACCCCGAGCGGTCTCTCAGCACTTAATGATTATTTTTCGGTACTCAGAAATCAAATAAATATATAACTGCTGGGTGTTGTTAATACAAACACTCACTTGCTCTTATTCTTAAAAAAAAAACTGACGCTAAAAGCAAACACCTTTACGAAAGAAAAAAAAATAAAAGGAAGCAAAAAAATTACTCATGAAAGCAAAAAAGTGTTTTTTTCGCTATAACTCTTGAACGGCTCTAGACTTTATCAAAAGACAACATGGAACTAACCGGGCTGCTGTGCTCAATGTAATAACAAGGACAAACTTGAAAGAAATTGTTTTGTTTTGAAGTTATTGGCAGTTAGTCTACTTACCCCTGAGGCCAACTATCCCCGGTTACCCCTACGAAAATATGAGTGATCGTACGAATTCTTTTCGTAGTTTTAGTACGAATCTATGTACAATGAACTCATATTCGTATATTTAAAAAGAGCTTTGTACATAGTACGAATGGAATGACAATATTTACGTTTCCTTTCGTACATTAACAAAGAGCATTAGTACATTCTACTAACACTTCGTACTTTTTACTCCATATTTGTAAATTTACAAAGAGCATTAGTTCATCCTACTAATACTTCGTACTATTTACTCTCCATTCGCAAACTAACCAAAACCATTAGTTCATTTTCTTAAATATTACATTCGTTAAGTGACAACACTTTGTTCTTATCACTCAATATTAAATATTAAATTATAATCAATTTATCAGTTCATTGAAAATCAGAAAATTTTCTTTAAGTTTTTTCTGTCTGAATAAAATATTGTTACCTACAAGACGTTGTTTTCTTTATAAAGGAACTTTACAAATCTATCAAGCCAACACATTTTACTAATACTTCGTACTATTCACTCTCCATTAGTAAATTAATGAAAAGCATTAATAGACTAATACCTACTCTCGGTAAATTTACGAATGGAGGTAAAACATTATTAAGTCATTAGTAGAATGTACTAATGTTTCGCTAAATGTTAGAATGGAGGAAAAATAGTACGAAGTATATAGAATCAACTAATGCTTTTGGTAAATATACGAATGGAGGTTATGAAATACGAAGTATTAGAATTTACTGATAAAGAAGTTGCATTCTACTTATAATGAGTAAATCCTACGAATAATTCGTAAGGTAAATTTTCGAGACTAAATTTTTTACGAATATTTGTTTTGCTTCGTACATTTAACAAATGCATGAGTAAATCTTACGAATGAATTTGGAAAAATTACGAAACCATGATGATTTACGAATGATTTAGTTCAATACACGAATAAATTCGTACAATGTTCTCATAATTTTATTTACGAATAATATTAGTATATAGGTTAGGTTAGGTTGGAGTAGGTGTCCAGATGTCATTGACTCACTTAGACCTCAAGGGTCCATTGTGATACCACTAATGATAGGTATTACTCATGGGAGAGTAATGAACTTAAACAAACCATTTTGTACTTTTAATGAAGTTAGAGAGACATTTTGTGTCGATCGTTGCCAGTTCACTGGTATTATCGAAGAGGGGATTACCGAGAAAGTTATTCTTTCTATTGGAGAGTGCCTGACATGTACACAGAAGGTGTTGGATTGTTTCCTCCTCCTCCTCGTCCATGCAGCTTCTACAGAAGTCGTTTGCGTAGACCCCAAGCCTAAAAGCATGTCTGCCTATGAGGCAGTGTCCTGTTATGACTCCAATTTATTGTAGAGCTTATATTTTGTCTGCTCAGGGAAATCAGGCCTTTTGACCGTTTCAGGTCTATGCTTGGCCATATTTGTTTGGTTGCTAGGCAGGTGGTACCCTGTGACCATCTAGCATTTGCTGGTTCTAGAGCATATTGTTTGAGAAGATATTTGCATGTAGCAAGTGGTGTTCCTATGTTATGTTTTTGTCTAACATTAGGCAGAAGTGTTCCGTTTTTGGCGAGCTCATCGGCTTTGCAATTTCCCGGAATGTCTCTGTGGCCCGGCACCCAAATGAGGTGAATATTAAACTGTTCCGTCATCTCATTCAGAGATGATCGACAATCGTGGACTATTTGAGAGTTTGTGGAGACAGACGCGAGAGATTTGAGAGCGGCTTGGCTGTCCGAGAAGATATAGTATATAGATACGATAAAATACGATACGATAAAATTCGTGTATTTTACCAAAAATTTTATCAAAATATACTAATATATTCGTTATTTTCTTATTACAGAAAAGCTTCGTACAATCTACGAATATTCGTTCAATGTACTAATTTTTCTCGTACCAAAGGTATTCGTAGCAATTTTACTAATAAAATTTTTCAGTGTAGTGACCCAAATAAGTAGGACTTCTGACTTCGGGACCTAATTCAAATCGAAATACTGCCAAATTGGTATTATTTCGTTTTCTAAATCGAAATAAAGCCACATTGAGAATTTGGTGTTATTTCGTTTTTAAAAACGAAATACTGCCAAATTTTTCGAATTCGGCCTTGTTTCGTTTGGCGATATTTCACGTCACCTGGATATGGAAATTTTTAGTATTAAAAAACGGTGCGGGTGCATAACTTCACAGGTCATAACTTCACATGGGTCATAATTTCACCTCTAGTGGGTTATAATTTCACTTTTTTCGGGTGAAATTGTTTCCCACCTTAGGTGAGCAATAATTTCACCTGAAATGTTGGTGAAATTATTTCCCACCTATTTAGTCATTCCACGGCACAGGGAATCTGGTCCCGAAGTCAGATGTCCCGAAAATGCTTTTCGGGACTAATGACCAACTATGGTGGGTTGAATTTTATGTTGAAACTATTACTATTCAGAAATTAAATTCGGGGTTTCTGACCTTCGCGATAAGTTTTAAACATTTTGTAAAACAATAAATTGAGTGGACAATTTTTACATATTTTCAATGTCTTTTCAGTGCAAAACATTTGAAATATACCGCATGCTCTAAGTCTATGTGACGTAAGGGAACCTTTTTCCAATGCAAACGTTCTTCTGAATTTTGATGTTCGGTGAGAGTACGGAGAGCAAATTGTACTTTCATCTTTTTGTCATCTAAACTAGCTGAGCTGTTTCAATGACTTTAACAGTTCCATCAGAAAGACATTTTTTTATTGATGGGATGTTCAGTGTCCTTGCATCATGTGAATGCAGACGTAAGAATCATTTTTTCAATACTATCAGTCGGCAATTCCTATCAAGCAAACGTATTCATCATTGAGTTTTTCAATACTAAACCTTAACTCTACAAACAGTCTTAAATGTTTAAGAAAATTGTATTACGTATTTTGAGGTTGAACCAACAAATGTAGTAGGTATAATTGCTAGCGAGCGAAGCAAGCGGAAAAAATTTAGCCCAAAAGAGAATCAATTTGGGGTGTGAAAATAAAAAAATTCGCGCGAATTTTTTTATTTTCACACCCCAAATTGATTCTCTTTTGGGCTAAATTTTTTCCGCTTGCTTCACTCCCAATCAAACCAAATCGAATTTGAATGATAAAGATCGTCATCATGCTCGAAATGAATCATTGCACTGCAGCACCTGCTTGCCTGACACTAGGATGCATTACTGTGGTGGTTGCTTTTCCAGCTTCTGACTTTGGGACCAGTTTCCCTGCGCCTCAACTCAGTTTTAAAATCGCGCGGTTTTATTTTATTATTTTCAGAGTCTTGAAAACTTAATTTCCGAATAAAGCATGTTCCAAAATGTTAAGAAACTTGATCGTTCGGAAATTCAATTTTAAAGACTGAAATTAATAAGTAAAATCGCGCCAGAATAATGCAGTTCTTGGTAGTCAAAAAAGATAATTTCTTACAACTGTAGTAAAAAGTGAAATTATATCCCAATTTGAATGGGACATAACTTCACACAGAAGTGAAATTCTGGCCCACAAAAAAGTGAAGCTAATTCCCACCTTAGATGGGACACAATTTCACCCGATAAAAGTGAAATTATAACTCACTTGAGGTGAAATTATGACCCATGTGAAGTTATGACCTGTGAAGTTATGCACCCGCACCTAAAAAACTGTTCTTTAGATCTACAGAAATGTATTTAAATTTTTAACTAAACAAGAACCATTAACATTTTTTAACCTAAATACTAGATTAATAAATCAAAACAATAATTTTTCCCTGAAAAATCATTAAATAAAATTTTGTTTATACGATGATTTCTCCTTTTCTAACAGTTTTAAAAACTACAGAACAAAAAGAAGATATCGTCTGTTAGCTCCAAATTGAGGTCAGAAATATTTAATGACAACGACAACCAAAAACTTGAAATGTTAGTGTAAACATATTTCTGGTTTTGAAGCACTTTTAGCAGAATCCACACATCTTTCACGCCAATTTCCTTTCCTTACGAAAAATTAAGAAGCATTTGGGTTTGTTTTCTCTTTTTTAGAATTCTATAAAAATGTCAATAATCTCTTCTAACGTTTAATGGGTTTTGAAAAAAACTTTATGAGCAATACTTTCAGAAAGGTAAACGAAATGTTCTATTCCTGTACTCCCGACATCAAATGTCAGTAAGCAAATACAAAAATCTTCGCAGTCCATAATCCTCTAAGCCCAATAAAACTAGAAATTAAGTTCCACATCCGGCTTAATTAGCTTATAATCAAAAACCTTTTTCCAGTCATAAGTAAATTACTTGAAATTCCCAATTTAATTCCATGGACAATTATATCATTGGCACTGTAACTATCTTAAACTGCAATCAAATCCTATTCTAAGACTTAAGAGCCTTAAGGACTTATCCAAATGAACTACAAAAACAAAGTAGACACCCCAAGCTGAAACGTTCAAACCTATTATTAGACTTCTATCATCAAGGCATCCTCTACAGACACTAAAGCTAAAGCTAGTAGAAAGGATATAAATTGAGAAGTACACACATGAAGATGAAGTCACACCGAGTCCCCAGAACGAGCGGCAGAAGCGACGAAGAGGATATAATTTAATCTTGTTAATGCTGCGAAATCAAGTTGTCGACTCCAAACAGGCTCTGGCATTTCTATACCCTACCATATCAACAAGGAATAAACATATACACTTGTATATCCTTTTGGTCGCTAATGCTGAATGCCAAAAGCACTTTAGCCATTAAGTTCGCATTGGCCGAAGACGAGAAGACGGCCGCACATCGCATGCGATCGCGAAGAGCCTATTAAATCGGGGACCAAGTTCTTATGACTTCATAATCTTAATTAACGTTGGGTCGTCATACCTGCACACAAAAGCCGTGGAAATAGCTAGCGCAGCGCAGCGCTATAAAGATCCAATCAAGAGCCCCCTTCTTGCAGGGTCGCTTGAACGAGGAGTATAGTCGCAGCCATTTCGAACAGGATATACCCATTCTCGCAACTGGGGAGTTCTATATGTGTATAACTAAAAGCGATAAGCGATTCTGACTGGAATATATGAAGCCCTTTAAGAGTCGAATGGAATTTCAGCATGGCGGTCCCTAATGTTCCTGCTGATTTTGTTGCTGTTGCCCTGCGCTGCTGCGTGCCGAATGCCGATCCCGAGTCACTGATGGTCGAATGATGATCGAATTCAGAAATATAGATATGTACACCATGTCCCTCCATACATAATATGTGTATGTTAAGGGAAAGGGGCACGAATGGGCATGGTTATTTCCCTTCGTCATGTGCTTTAATGAGTCTGAAGGTACCTTTCCTACCTGCAGATCTTCGAGCTTCGACTGATTCGACTGGGATGGACGGGAAGCATCCCATAATCTATATATTAAAGGAAAAAGAAAAAAATGCCTGCAGTAAACCTTTTGGAACGAACGAATGCAATCCCGAAAACGGACAAGACCATGTGTGCATCTCTTTCCCAATGATCGTTCCATTACTCGTATATCGGGGTTTTTGATTAGTTTGTCGGCGTTTTTTTATTTTTATTTTTTTGTTATTTGGTTGGCTGCTGGCTTATAATGTTCTTCTACCTTTTTTTTGGGATAGTTGGTTTGGTTTCCTTTTTGGGTATTTTTGTGTTGTGTTCATTTTTTTTGGAATTTATTTTTACATAGAACATATTTCTTGTTCGTGACAGCAAATTTATCCAAGGTCCAAAGCATGAAGTATCTGGATTTGAAAATGTGAAAGAGCGCATCATCATCGCGCTAAGGCAAAGAGTAGGTACTCGGATGCTGTTGGATAGGATCCACCCTTGATTGGATGTGGAGAAACGCGTTAACACTAATTTATTCGAGAACTTGTTTTTTTTTGTTCTTCCTTTTGTGTACCTAATGCTATGATGGGAGCTCCTTCTATTTCAAGCTTATTTAAAAAATTAATTTATCTCAAAGGTTCTGTGAATATTTTGTTATACTTTTTCCATGGATTGGATGATGATGCTCAGCATGGGGTTTCACGGGTTCTCAGACAGTATTAATAAATGGAAGACCATAATTTAGAAATGGACTGTTTTTTTTTTACTGAACGATAGAGTGTTTTTTCTTCGATGATTGTAGAACGTGTTAATTAAAAAAAAAAATATTTTGTTAGCATTTTTCTGGGCTTTAATTATTTTATGTTTTTAGTACTTTGTTGTGTATTTTATGCTAATGGTATGGATAGTTTTTTCTTCCGTTTATTATTCTATTCACACATATGATATGGAGGTTGAATGGTTTTCGAGATAGTTCCCTGCGAAAACCTAGTACAGGCACAATAAGCATGTAACTTCATAATTCGTTGGGTCTTGCTGACATTAACAAATCGCCGTTGAAATCGTAAAAAAAAGAAACGGTGCGCAACGAGTCCAATAGATGCCCGTTTTTAGTTCTTAATTCTGAAAATATAATAACTGGTGACCTTGTTATCAGGTTTCATGATTTGTTTTTAGTCTGGTTTGGCATTTCAGGAATTGAAGCCTTAGAATATCCTAGCAAAAGATTGGGCTCAAAACAAAATTTCCATTGATCCCAATTTTCATAAGCGAATTTCGCTAAACAACGAAGCCAACTTTTGGTGAATGAATAGGTACGACAAATAAACAAAACTGGCGTGTATGGAGTGGTGATAATCCTAAAGTGTATGTAAGAAAGATAGATGGATAATCGGGGGGCACCGCAGTGCTCCCGCCAAGTAAAGCGCGAAGCAAACACTGCAGTACGGTACCATCCTTGACTGGAACCATTTTGCTGCATTTTCAGGCCCCTTTTTGAGAACCTTTCGGATAAGACCAGTAAGCTATAATCACATACATAAAATTTAAAATTTCAAGTCTGTAGGTCATTTACTTAGTTCCGAAGTTAAGCGAAAGTAAAGTTTCGCATTCATGACACTCACTTATGATCATCAACATAGAACTAGTACTTCCCATAAACTCAGAGAGCTGAAATTTTGTACAGAGTTAGGATTTAATGGCCACATAAAGGGAAATCTATTTAAACTAGGATAACCGATGATCTGGAGTACCTGGTGACCCGGATTAGAAAACACAAAAGCCCAACCGAATTATTAGAAATCGAAACACCCCGGGCATACGTGTTCAGGGAACAATTTTCAATCTGTGTGATGTATGGGTACTCTAACAATTCACAAGCGCCAAGCCCAAGTAACAATTTCCCAAGTAACAATTTATCTTGTATAAGGTCCGATTCCTGAATATTTAGAAGCAATAACTTCCATAGAGTTATTTTAAGACTTATTTAAGGATGATTGTTTTTATTTTGCTTAAAAAAGACCTTTTGTAATTTACTTATAGATAACAGTCTGCAGTTTGATAACAAAGATAAGGCCTCCTTATGCAAATTATAACAAACTTCTTGCACGAGATTGATTTACCGAAATCACATAAGGCCTCGCTTTGCTTCCTCGTGAAAGCACATTTAAAATAGCTAGTATAAGGCCTTTTATTTGTTTCCTAATAACAATCTGCAATTGATAACTTGGATAAGGCCTCCTTGTGCAAATTATAACAAACGAAATGTCAATCTTGTTACTTCGCGTATGTATGTGTGATTGTTTTTTGATTGTTCATTTCAATACATGCGTACTCTGGTTTCCTTATGATAATTATTGCTCACTTAAGAAAGCGGACACTCTTAGGAATGTCAAGTTATCCGAGTTCAAATCTAATGGCATGTTCTTTTTTTTTGTTATTGAATGGAAAGGCTATTATTCTCATGATGTCTCAAGCAAAAAATGTGGTACCGTATGTAAGGTTATCACATGAATTGATGGTAATTGATCAATTTTGTTTTCAAAAAAATAAAATATAATTTTACTACTTTTTGAATCAACTTTAAAGAAGAGTAGATATTTTATGAATTTTATGTGTTCAAGTCAGTTTCCAATAAAGCTATCTGTATCTAATCTGGATGGATGGACACCCTTTAATCCACAACTTTCTTTTTATTCAATTTTAATGTTTCACTCTTCACGAATTTAGTAACATTATACATTTTGTGCCATAAAGTTTGAGAGAAATGAGTTGCAACAACTATTTTCAAGTTTGCTACTCATAACATAGAAGTCGCAATAGCGCTGTGGATGAATGCTCGACTGATAAGCGGAGGGTCTCGAGTTCAAATCCCATAGGTAAACTCTAATATTTATTCTCATTGTACAAACAAATATAATTAATGATAAAAACAACCGAATGCCCATGTCACATCAGAAATAAAAGCAGCAAACAACAGAGGATCGCAAAAGAAAAAGAATTTCATGTTGAAAATAAATTTTTCTCTACTTTTGCAATAACTTGCATAAGGCCTTATCTTTACCGTTTCAAAGAAACTATTGCTTTCTGTATGGAGCTGTTGTAAGGTCTTATTCGCAATTCTTAAAAGAAGCTATTGCTTCTTTAAATTAACTGTTATAAGACCTTATAGAGATTTCTTCCGAGAAGCCCTTGAAGATCTTGAGAGAATCTCTTACTGGGCTAAGGAAAACGGTCTAGTGCTCAATCCCAATAAAAGTCAAGCCCTATTAATTTCCAAGAAGACATACAACCATAGAGATCTACCTTCGATTACTTTGAATAGCGCCCATGTTAAATTTGTAAATTCCGTGACCAGTCTTGGATTCAAAATCTCTAGGGATCTCTCTTGCAAAGACCATATAAATTCTGTCATTGCACGTATTTATGGAACTCTAAGAAAACTGTGGGTATCTAATTCTTTTACTCCTCAAGAAACAAAACTTCGCCTTATGAGAACTCTACTCGTACCAATCATTTCCTTTTCTGAAGTCGTGTATCCGAAGCTGGATTCCTTATCTGAGCACAAACTACGTGTGGCGTTTAACGATATGACTCGCTACGTTTATGGTATTCGACGATATGACCATATCTCTGCTTTCAGTAAAAAAATTCTTAAGTGCACTATGGTCGAATACGTAAATTTCCGTAATTGTATCTTTCTCCACAGAATTATTCACACAAGAACACCTGAGTACCTTTATGAAAAAATTGAGTTCTGTACATCGTCAAGAACAAATAATCTAGTCATTCCAACTTTTAGATATCTAAACTCCTCACGGTTGTTCTTTGTTCACAGCGTTCGCCTTTCTAACTCTTTGCCAGTTAGCATTAAGAGGATAACGGATGCAGTAAATTTCAAGACCGAGGTTTTTAAACATTTTTCTAACAACTAGGATGTTAAGAGGGAAATAGGAAAGAAGAAGAGAGGAAAAGTCTTATTAAATTAAATTAAAAAAAAAAATATTTATAGCAACCTAAGAATTATCATTGTATATAGAATCAAACTACACTTTAATTGTTTCAACGTTTCAACCAAAGTACAAATACTATAAAAGACATTGTCTTAGTGTATTGTTTACAATAAAGAAATTGAAATTGAATTGAATTGAAATTGAATTGAAGCTATTACTTCTTTAAATCAATTGATATAAGGCCTTGTCATAATTGATTTAAAGAATCAATGGCTTGCATAACTTGCGTCAAACGTATTTGTATAAGGTTTCATACAAGCAAGATACAAATCATGAAATAGCTTCGCTTAAGCCTTATAGAAGTTAAATTGTTACTTGGGAGGTCTTAGTCTAAAAAATGCCCTCATGGACATTGGCATCTCCATATATTCTCTTGTGGCCAAGCCTACGTGGCGCTTTCACGAATGACCAATCATAATGGGGTGCACCTTATGAAGTCACACAAAACATTAACTATAATAATAAAGAGATCGCAGTAAGGAACCTTAAACTTGGCACGACTTTGTCTTGATTTAATTACTTTTTAGAGATAAACAAGCAGCTCCATCGAGACTTGGCTAGTTTTTTTAGAGTGTTTTTGGTGGAATTTGATTTATTTATAAACAGAGTTTGCTTATACTCTGTAAATTATAATGTTAGGCTTAATTGAACTTCAAACAATTTCCCATAATATTGTTCCAAAAATTTTCCGAGTTCCCAATCAAAAATTTTCCATTTTCCCATTTGAAAAACAGTGCACCTAAAATTTAATGCAATTTGCCCTTTGAAAACCAATGAGTTTTCCGAGTTTTACATCAAGAACTTACTGTTTTTCATTCGAAAACCCATTTTGAAACAAAAAATTATAAGCAAAAAAAAAATAAAATTTTTACGGAAGAACGAGAATTTGGTGAACTTTTCAACTAAATTTGCAAAATGAAAAGAAAGTTAGTGGTGAAGCTTGGAAAAATTCAGATATGTAGTTCTCTATTTAGATTGGACTCAAGCAAATCGCATTGCATTTTAACAATATCTTTGTCAATTAATAATTCTGGAATAGGTATCTCTGGAGGGTGACGAGACTACGTTCGCAGGGTCGGCTAATATTCTATACTGTGCACAGTGTGGTAGACTTTTATTTCCAAGACAGTTTCTCCAAGGTTCTTGTAGTATTTTACAATTTCCAACCTATCCAAAAATCGTATAGCACTGTTGCATCTACAAAAACTGACTCTTTGGTGTAGTGTATAGGTTGGTTGGGGGAATAATTGATCCGTACGCTAAAGAATCATGATTATACTGATTTTTTGTTCATCAGTTGGAGAACAGTTTGATGTGCAGAAGCTATGGTTTTAAGAAGACGGCGCATAATGTCTTACAGACAGCTTAGATGTATTAGAGGAATTGTTTGGTAACCACATTATGGAAGATCGTGTTATTTAACAACGCTTGAACATTTTCTGAGACGATATGTGAAGTCTCTAGTCTATTCACCGAGTTATTACCAATACACGGCCAAAAATTTTGGAAGTCATCGAAAATTGGACATCCAGATTAGACTACGTTCGAGTCATCCGTGGCTGTCATATGGCAAAAATCATATTTCCATTATAATACCAGTAGACTATTTATCGGATATACTAAAGTTCATGTCAATGACGTCAGTTTTGGCGGCATACGTCCTTTGTTAATCATTAAATCCCAAAAATCATATTGTGTGGCTATCTATGAGCGAAATAAATAGCAGACATGCAAATTCCACAACCGAACAAATAAAAAACAGGAGATAATTTGTTAATACAAAAGGAAATAATTTATTATTTTATTAGATGCGATTACGTGAATGCAAAGACAACGAATAATTGGTTGTGAAAAAATAAACATAAGAAGTTTTCAAACAGATAGGAAAAATCAAAAGTGTTTTCTTAGATATGAAAATGTTTGTAAAGAATCACGGAACGGTGAAATCGCCAGCACTTTTTCTTCAACTTCTTCATACATTAAATAAAATTTGAGGAAAAATTAAGAGCAAAAATGTCGAAAAAACAATTTTTTCCCACAAACTGTAGGTCCCTCAAACCACAAGCAAATCTAACATTAATCTCAACCTAAAAACAAAAAAATCAACAACAATAATTTTCCAAACGAAAAATAATTTCGGAATAAATTCCAAAATAGTGCTGAATCCCACAAGGAAAAGTTATCCAGAAAAATCAGAAACAATAACATCAATTCCTTCTGCCCAATCAAATCAAATTGAAGAAAAAACTCCATCAGAGCAAAATTCACACATCCGACTTAATCAATCTCGAACTTAAAGAGCGTATTTTCGATCGGCTATAACACCATCTAACCCTTGACGTAATCATTTCCAAATTGATGTGTACTTTTATCGAAAGCCAATTCCATTGGAAAAATAATTTATTCCCAGATGCGAAAGTTCTATAATATCAGTGATTCTCATAAGATAGAATCTTACCCACTCCATTCTGATACCCCTTCCGCTTGGCCGCATCTCTATTAAAGCCATCCAATCGTGGCTGCATAAATAAACGTTTCCATTTAAGAAAATCACTTGATTATGCACTGCGCACATTGCAGATAAATTATATACGAATGCGAGTATACCTTCGCGTTCGAGGTGGAAATTGTGGTCGTGGTGCTCTTCGAACTTGGCTGCGCACTTCGGTATGGCGTTCAAAAGCCAACTCCACCTAATTATATCCTATCGTATAAGTTTGACTTCAGAGTTCAATGATAAAGGATCGCTGCGCACGTCCCTGTGCGATGGCAAACGCATATGCACCAAAGAAACGCCATTACTATGCGGGCAAGCAAAACGGCCATCAAACGGGGCAGCCATGCTTTGGTCTTATGGAGTGATTTTGTTAGTTGCATGTGTTTATCGAATAAAGTCTGCATCGAATCGAAGGCCAAGAATTGCCGCAACGACGGATGCGAAGACGAAAATGAAGACAAAGTCCAATCAAAAGTTACCAGGACCTCGAACTAAGCCAATGAGCCACCTCGTGCGAAGAGAGTTCAACTGCAGGCGAACACTCTCGACCATCAAATGCTGATAATTTTGATTTACAACACGCCAGTTATTATTTATAACTTACTTATGCACCAGCCCATAGGGAGAATTCAGTGTAGAGGTGTATCTTTACGAATCTACATTCGAAGCCAATTGATTAGGGTCAAGGTGTTTCCGCGGCTTTTTAACTTTTACACTTGATTCGAATTCCGGGCAATATGTTAGTGAATTTCTTTACTATAAGGTCCTACATTTTTCTTTTCAAAAACGATCTCAATTTTGTGTTAGCTGCAATTGGGGGCGTAATCGAACGATCTTGTGAGTATCTTCACGATGGGCCTTGTAACATCATATTGAAACCACAAAACCACCCTTGGCCGGAGGCCAAGCACCGCAGATGCACCAATATCCTGGCCAATATTGCCAACGAAAGAACACAAAAGACGTGCATTTTGCAAACGCCCATCTAGCTCGCACAACTTCTTGTCCGCCCGCCATCAGACCCCAGAGGAACGGCGAGTCTATGCTGCACCTCGTTCAGGCTTTTACTTTGGCCACTAATTTATGTGTTTGCGATGAAATCAATATATTCACGTTATTACGTTATTATGGTGCAATCATGCGGTGGTGTTGTGTTCTTGAAGCTATGAAGGATCCTGCGAAGCCTATAGCTCTGTCGAGGGTAAGTGAAGCTTATTTTTCTTTTCAAAGACAATTTTGTGAAGAAAAACCAAAGAGCCTGAAATATTGTGTTCTCCTTTCAGGTCTTCAATCATTTTAGGAGGAGAACTGAGACCTCGATTACTCGGGTCAGTCGACTTCACTCAGCAAAGTCTATAGTCGAAGCCATTTTGTGTTCGAAAGATAAACGTTTTAATGTCTTCTTGCGGGTGTGGTGTGTGTTGTTCATTAAATTAAATTGTAATCTTTTTGCTATTGGATTTCAACTTTAGCCCTTGAAATTTTTTTGCGTAGGTGGATTGTGATTTGAGAAATAAAGCGTGGGTTATAGAAAACCTCGTACATATTCATATTTTTCTGGGAACTTATTTAAGTGTCTGCACATTTGACGGCCATATCCTATATACCTATTGAATTCAAAGTAAAATCCTGTAATTCTTCATTATAATCTAAGAAGTTACTCAACAATGTACAATGTTAACGCCTTTAGTTGAGCCCAAGCAATCATATTAAGTGTGAAATAAAGGTGCAGGGAAATTACTCCACGGGAATCTGCTCCTGGGAATTTACTCCACTCAAAGTGGGAATTTGCTCCACTTTTTAAAGTGGAATAAATTCCCACTGAGGAAATAACTGCATAATTGTGTGAGAAAGTAGTCCACTAAAAATAAAAAGTGTGAGCAACAATTACTTATTCCACTTCTTATTAAAAAAACTATTTTTTTAAATTTTTTTTAACATGCACTCACACATAGAGAAATTTCTGTAGTAAAATTCACTTAAACGTGTGGTGATTTTTTCTTAACTGAAAAATAGTAAAATTCACTACAAAAACCACGAAAGTGTAGTAGTTGTAGTAAATTTCACTACAGATGAAAAAAAATATGTAATGAAAATCATTGCACCTGTAGTGATACTAACTACATTGAATGTAATAAAATTCACTACACAAAACAATAAAATTTACTACATTAAAACATAAAATTCACTATCAGTGCAGTGAAATTGACTATAGGTGTAATGAAATTTACAACGATCATTGGTTAAATTCACTGCCAATGGTAGTAATCAATCACCATATTTCGTTTCAGAATACGCTTGTGAAAATCACTACAAATGCAGTTAAATTCACCATACATACAATAAAATTCACTATCAGTATGGTGAAATCTACTACGTGCGTCGTGATGCTAACTCATTCTCATTGTATAAATGGAAATTGAAGCCATTTTGTAGTATCATCTCTAAGAAGTGTGTTCTGTGTTGTAACGCGATCAATTTTTCAATCGAATTTAACAATTTAAACAAAAGAAATACAAAAAGGAAATAAAAGTAAAAGAAATACGACCTTTGCTTGGACTTCGACTTTTGTACTCTCAGCTCAATACATTCCTTATACAATTATAAGAACAATCATTATTTTTTCGTTTTGGTGTGCAATTAGAAAATATAATATTTTTCTAAAGATTTTTGTAATTTTTTCGTGAAAAAAAAAATTAAAAAAAATTTACTCCGCGAACAAAGGGTTAAGGTATTAGTATATGATGAATTCATCATATACTCAACATCATATTTTCAAAATAACTTTTTTTTTTTGCAACTCAAACCCATTTATATTATTTTTACATCGGATTTGCAACCGAATTCATTGAACTTTTTTGATTTTTTCGATTTAAGGTGTTAGGATAAATGAAAGCCATAGCAAAAGCTGTAGTGTGTGTTATTTTTTTTTTACTCGGTTACAAAACCGATATAAACATAATGTAAATTGGTTTTAGTTGCAAAACAAAATTATTTATGAAGACGCCAATTCCAAATGCAAATGAAAATCTGTGAATGCAATGAAAATCTAGAAACTCCAATATATGAAGATCCATCTAATTTTTTAAAAACTATTTTGTAGGTTACTTATAGGTATTTTGCCGGCATTCAAATATGTATCATTTGGTTTTTTCTCTTGGGAGGCCAATCACTTCATCAGTGGCTTGTGTATCTAACACTTTTTCAGTAGATGATTTGAAACCCAGTACATTGAAATTTTTTGATTTTTCCGATTTACTGCTGGAACACAATGCAAAATCGGATTTTTTTCAGAATTTTATTTGAATTTCTGTAAGTAGGTATATTACTTTTTCTTAAACCGAGACATTCATATAAAATCTATATTTTTAATTAAAAATGAATACTAATGATAAAAATTTAAAATCTATTGCAGATGCAGCAAAAAGTATTCTAAAAACTTTGGAGTCTGCTGATACTATAGCAAAATCTGTTTCAAAAATGCAATACAAATTATTGCATCAAAAACTGAAATCTACAATATATTGGGGTGTTCGTTATTTGGGGTCAAAATTGACGAACACCCTAATATATATGTAGAAGATTTCACTTTTAGTTGCAGTAATTGTATTGAATTTGATGTGGATTTTGCTACAACTGAAGTACAACCGCAGTAGTGGATTTCACTACCTCTGTAGTGGATTTCACTACAGCTGTAAATAATTTCACTACCGTTGTAGTGGATTTCACTACCATTGTAGTGGATTTCATTACCGCTGTAGTGGATTTCACTAGAACTGTGTTGCTTTTCACTGTGGCGTGAAATTTATTTCACTACCGCTGTAGAGGATTTAACTACAATTGCAGTAAATTTCACTGCATTGTGTAATACATTTTACTACTGATGCAGTGAATTACACTACATCGGCAGTAGATTTTACAAACATATTTAAAAAATCTGTAGTGAATTTCACTACATTGGCAATAGATTTAACTAATTTCGTGTAATGAAATTTACAACATGTGTAGTATCAATTAAAATACTACAGTTGTAGTGAATTTCATTACAGCTGTAGTAGGTTGAAAAATCACTACATTTTTAGTGAATTTCACTACCGTTTTTAGTTAATTTCACTACAAATTTCTCTGTGTGCAGAATGTGATTTTTTTTTTCTTATAAACTATAAAAAATTCTTTATTAAATAAATAGGACCATTTTTTTTACTATTTGTGGACAATATTGACAGAACTATTCATTTTTCAGAGCTGCTGCCGTTTTTTTTTATTTTTTGAAAGGAACCACCACGCACCTTTGTAATGCACGCTTGTGTCTGGAAAGCAGAGAGGCTGCATTGCAATGATTCAATTTTGAGCATCTTTTTTGAGCTTTTTTTTCAGGATTATGACGATCTGGAACATTCAAAATCG
Source organism: Sphaerophoria taeniata (assembly GCA_943590905.1). Taxonomy (NCBI): domain Eukaryota; kingdom Metazoa; phylum Arthropoda; class Insecta; order Diptera; family Syrphidae; genus Sphaerophoria; species Sphaerophoria taeniata. Next base: position 44,005,905 of record OX016540.1, on the reverse strand, counting down.
ATTTGGTTTGATTGGGAGCGAAACGAGCGGAATTTTGCCCAAAAGTGAATCAATTTGGGGTGTGAAAACAAAAAAATTCGCGCGAATTTTGCTGCCAATCTTTTGCTGTTTTTTTAGATTTTTTGAAATTTTCGTAAGACCTTTTCCACTTAGTGTAAATCTGAATAAGCTCTGAGCATTTAACTTTGATTAATTTTGATGAAAATGATTAGGTTTTTTGGAATGGCCCGATCGATCTTTTTTCTCAGTATCCAACCACTTCCTTTCTATCCACCATTGTTTAGGGTTCCGTACACGAAGGTGAAAACTCTTGTTCATTCCTTCTTTCACAAATAATTTCTTAGAATCAGCTAAGCCGTTTGCAACGAAATTTGGTACACATGATGTGGATTGGGTACAATTTTGATCAGAAAATTTTGTTTTAATATTTTTAAGATGAATACTTTTGAAAATAAAAAAAACTCTCAAAAAAAATTAGTTAATCCTACTTGCTTAACGAATTTGCTTACGAAACCTTATATCAAAAATTTTCCTTTGTGTACCTAGTGCATACCTATGTGTTGTTCAAAAGTAAGTCCCATTCCCAAAGTGCAAATCATTCCCAAACGTAATTTTATCAATAAAGAACTCATACAACGTCTCTCAATAAACCCAAGCAAAGCACAAGCACTCAACAACCCACACATCCATTACAACAATCTATGAAGTGATTTTAATTAACTCGACGAGAAAGATAAATAAATCCCAGCCACAAGACCTTGCATATACACCCCAAATGGGTGGATCATCATTCAACTGTATACAACTGTATTTATTCTTTACAGCAGAAGCAGAACAGAAAATGAATAACAATCCACCCCCAAACAACCAACAACCATTAAAGCTGTATAACACTTCCGTTCATGGAACTCTCCCTCAACTCAAAACCAACGCAACGCCAACGCAACATGGATTTGTTAAGATAATTCAGTTTGCTTAACTAAAACATGTTGAAAACACAAGATAATAAATTTTCATCCCTTCAACCAGGCCCCCACCCCAATCCTCACAAATTGAATATTTTTTTTCCAAAGATTTTTATGCGAACACCAAACTACCACAGAATATTTTGTAACAAGAAGAAGAGTAGTAGTAGTAGTAGTTGAAATGGTGGCCACGAGCAGTCTAGCTCGGTGACCCAATTAGCGCTGAGTTGCGCCGTTTTGGTACCATAAAAAAACTCGAAGAAGAAGAATAACAAGAAAATAAAACCGTTTTTCCCGCAATTCATGATTCCACTTAAACCAAAAGCACATAAAATCCTGCCAAGCAAAAATATTATTATTCCATCAGATAACACACTGCGAAGGGATGAGCAAGGACCGCGCTACTTTTAACAAATTCACTTCGTCCTTGCTGTGTTACGACCAACCAAACCAACCACTCCCTTATTGTAAGTAAAATCGACAAATGGTTAATTTCATGGAGAGTTCATCCCCAATCAGAGCCACAATGGCTGCCACCGGAAGATAATATCATGGAGGGTTCAAAAAACAACACAAAAAGAGACTATTACCCAGAAGTTGTTTCGTTCGTATGCATACACACTCTCCCGGGAATAAGCGATAATTGAATGAGGGTTGTTTTCACAGTACAAATCTAAAACGCTCCCCTTCTGTCATGGGATATTGCATAGCGGTAAATGTGGGTAAGTTCACAACAAGCGATAATAATAAAAGCAACAAACACAAATTGAAAGTGTACAGTACAATGTACACAGACGTTTGAAGGGTCGGTCGCCTTATGCAAGTGGGTGGAAAAAAAAAACTTTAACGAAAATCTTCTCGCTTCCCCAGAGGATTCGGGTCTTCCTGTTGTTGCTGCTTTATTTGCTCGTAATTGAAGTGATTATTTGGTGTTAGCCAGCAGGAGAGCTTGTTATTGGGGGTGGACTTTTAAGGTCGGACAGAAGTTTTTGTGTTGATCATTTTAAAACAGTTGATAAGGGAGTATATTTAACGGTATTAATTGAGTGTACTTAAACCAAGACACGGTTGTTATTCCTTGTAATTGAAAGACCATTTTGATTCTTCAGAAATGTGGTTTCACTCTAGGAAACAGGGGGCGAACAGTGATTATATCAGCTTTTCCTACTTTTCTGTATTTTTTTTTTCAATTCAAACTCATGCATGAGTGTACGCATAAATTTAGTCTACTTTATAATACAACAAGTAATTATCTCATAACCTACAATCCGATTGCAATCTTTGGCACACTCGTTTGTCAGTGCACTTAGCCCCACTGTCTGATTGTCGGCTTTAGTTCTTTCATGTTCAAAACATAAAAATAGCAAAATGAATTACTGAATTTAATTAACAATTAAAACAATCACGCATTTATAGAGAAAACTGCAAATTGTGCAATTTTCACGCGCGTCTATTATAACCGAAAACAAAGTCGCGTTTCGCGTAATTTCCTAGGCAATTGCATCTCAAACCAACCGGACCGGTGCGCAGCCAAAGCATACACTTTTCTAATTCTCATTACGCTTCTTGTCTCTTTGGAGTGCTATCGGAGTTCGGGGCTTAGTGAATTTCCAAAGAAAAATTCCCAACAATTCTGCTTCAGATGCACGAATGCGATTGTTTGAAGATAAATGAGTACATTTGTATGAGTTGTTTTACGGTTTGTGCGAAGATTGAAGAATTTTCCATTTAACGCTTCTTGCAGATGCAATTACCAATGGCAATTGCAATTGCAACACATACTTGTTAACGAGCTAAAAGCGATGCATTTAAGAAATTAATCCCTCCATTTAAGACAGGCTTTTATCTTTTAATTGTTGCAAAAATAATTATTATGTGAACGCCATTTTAACGGCCATTGGTTTGATAATTGTGTGCGAAGCACTTCATAAGTGAGATATATCATGCGATATTTTCTGATGTCGGTAATTGTGGAGTTCTTCTTATGGAGTCTTTTATGCAGGTTAATAAGCAAGTTTTGACTTGAAATTGGTGTTGAGCTCTTGCTAAACTGTTTTTATGATCTCTCTATAGTTAAACGATTTCTAACAATTTATTGTACCGCCTGTCGCTGCTGCCGCCACCGTTTGATTAATGAATATCTGCGAAGGCATTTATATTGTGATTGAAAATTTGAACTTACGATTTTCACGCATGACTTCTTTCAAATTTCATTGTCGATTTTGTTCAGTAGCGTTTGACAAGTCATAATAATTGAAGGACTTACACCATAGAAGTGTCCTTACGAAAATCAGCGTTCAGTGAGAAATATTTTTCCTTGTGATTTGAGGAAGTTACGGTACCACATGATGATCTTCAAATTATTCTTCTTATAAGGATCGAGTATCGCTCCTTCAAATGCAATCGTTATCTCAAAGGAGGACTTACAAACATATTGCTTTCCATCAAACCCTATAACTGGCGTCACAGATGCACCTGACCTTTTTAGTTCTGGTACAAGTAGGTAGGTCTAGGTACTCAATTTTGCTTGGAAATTAGGTCAAATCAAATTAAATTCACCGCTTCGATACCCTGTTTGAAGTAAGAACTGTCGAGCTCCATAAGATAGCCTTCAAATGCAGACTCCACCTCTTCACCTCTTCATTGTTCGGAAATTTCTTTCCAAGGAGCCATTTCTTCGATTTCGGGAACAGAAAATAATCCGAGCGGGCTAGATCTGATGAATATGGGTGCGTGAAAAAGCAATTCAAACTTCAACTCTTTAATTTTGGTCAAAGCCATACCATATGTGATAACTGGTGCATTTTCGTGTTGAAACAAAACTTTCTTCTTAGTCAAATGGGGAAGGTTTTCCTTGATTCCATCAACCAAATGCTGCAATATTCGCACAATACTCGCCGCGCCGTTGGTTGTTTTTTTCCTTTCTGAAGATACTTAATCGATGAAATTACACTAATGTGCTGATGGAACTGACTTTGCTTTCCTTGGAGCCAATTCTCCCCTTTCAGTCCATTGTTTTGACTGATCTTTTGTCGCAGGTGTAAAATTATGGACTCATGTTTCATCAATGTGCATCATTTCCCGCGATTTTAAATCGACAGGTGTCTCATTTTCAAACAACATATTAGGGTAATTGCGCGATAGATGTCGCGGTTTTTGAAAATAAATTTTTAGACTATGTTAACTATATATATAATTTTTATTTTTAACAAAACTTAACAATGGGTTTATATTCTACCATACAAAAATACTTAACATAAAAAAAAATCAATAATTTATTAAATTAACAAAAAATAAAAAAAGTATTAAGTGCGCCATCTCTCCCTGCATGTGTGGGAGAGTTGCCGCACATTAAATTAATTAAATTTAATATTTTAAATTATTGCAAAACATGTTTTTTGCGTTCCTCATTACGCCCACAATCTGTGCACATGATGTTTCCAGGCTCCTTGTACCGGGTACAATTTTCATGGAGCCATTTCCGACACTTTTTGCATTCCACCCAATCTTCTTTTTTTTTTTTTGAGAAATAGTTTTCCCAACATTCGGCACAGTTGTTAATGTCCTCAGCCGGTTCAATGAATTCTTTATTGGTCCTTGCGTTAATTGGATCTTTTTTTATTTTTTTTGCTTTGTATGGAAGATTTTTTTTTCGATCGAGGTAGGAGTAGTTAAGACCTCTGCAAACTGCCTACGCCTTGAAAAAGTTGGTGTTGGAATTTTTGGCAGTGGTGAAATTTCTTGAAGAAGTTTGGTTGGCGTAGGGTTATTAAAGCACGATGAAGTGTGGGTTTCATTTTCTGAATGGTTGCAGGAATGCGTGGTGTTACTTGCGGTTGGAATAGCCAATTTTCTTCTTTTATGCGCCTCGAAAGTGTTCTAGCGGGAATGCCAAACACTGTTTCTGCTTTTCACACAGACATACCTTACTCGATGGATTTTCTGGCTTTTTCTAAGCCCTCTTCGGTCCAACTTCCTCGATCATTCTTACGGATATATTTACGCGGCATAATTAAGCTGTATTTTATCTTCTAAACAAAAAAGAACACAAAAATCAAAATGCGGCATCTTCTCCTAACAAAAATGCGGCATCTATCCCTTTTTTGAGGGAGAGATGCCGCATGACACTACACAACAACAAAAAAATAAGAACAAGAAAAAAATCACACCAACCACATCTTATAATACTCATTAACTACAAAAAAGACTTACATTTAAGAAAACACGCAACGATTAGTTTATTCAACTAAATATTCCAACAGACTGAAAAATTTCCATAGTCGAGACGGAAGCGTAAAACAAAACAAACACCAAAAACTCCCGTTACTTGTTCGAAGTTTACAGTTTTTTTTGCTGCGTTTTATGTGGCTTTTCTTACAACCAAGAAGAATTGCTACTTAAATTCAATGTATTTTGGCGTGTAAGAAATGTGCAAAAACGAATCAATCCCTTTTTTGAATGTCTTTGTTGTCTGGTCAGCTGTTAAATCGTTTTGTACATGATAATCATAACAACAAGTATATATAGGCATGGTGGCATGTTCATGAACAAGGACAATAAATATAAAATAAAAATACAAAAATAAAAATAAAAGAAATAAAACGAGTATTAAAAAAAAAAAGAATAAAAAAAAGATATATGTATACAAAAAGTGAAATAAAATAAATTGATAGATTTGCTGCTGTGGCTGTTCTAGTTTGTAAGTAGTTGTTAGGTAGAATATGTAGTTTTAGCTAATTTTAAGTTTTATTTTTAAGGACCTAATTTTAAGTAGCATGTAAGGAAAAAATTAAAATGATATGGTGTTAGTTTTTTTAATTTTTCTAACGTGAAACAAAAAATATAGTTACACAAAATAGTTCATAGGCCGAAAGGCATTAATCTTAAGTAAATCATGAATTTCTTAGAGCACCCGGCTGGGGCCAGTAAGTTAAATATAAGATTTTAGATAATAAGCTAGTTTGAATTCATTGTCTAGTATTAAGTAGTCATAAGTGAATTGAATAAAATGAATTATGGAAAAAAAACACGTATACGTATACTATAGTATATGTGTAAATCCGTGTACAAATATGTGTAGGTAAATCCGTCTCCAAAAAGAGATTCAAGAGAAATCAATCCTTCGACAAAAAAATTCAATTTCTTTGTTAAAGAAATGCGTTTAAGGAAAAAAAAATTGCCACTTTTACGTCACGGATCAGTTCTTGGGTTGGTTGTAAGAAAAGCCACATTAGTTTGAATGTAAAACGAACAAATTTGAAAACAAAAATTTTTGGCCAGGACTACTAGATATATGACTTTGGCTCAGTGCGGCATCTCTCCCGCAATCACCCTAAACGTGCGCACTTTCGACTCCGACCACTTTCTGGTACCGCTCAGAGAAAGAAGTTCAACATCGCGATCGGTTGCCTTAGCACCGCGAAGAATGCCTTGAGACTAATACAGTGAGCGCCTAAGTGAGATACTCTCCGCTGCGCCGCACCGACCACCCAAATAACACAGACGTCAATACTTTTTGGAAACAATATAGCGAAAAATAATTAAAAATGTAGCCGTGACCACCATTGGTTGCTAGCCACCCCCGAAAAAGAACCCGTGGTATGATTATGAAAGCGCGTTATTGAAAAGAGAGACGGAAAATGCACGTTTGAAAACAAGAGCAGCAAGAGAAGAGTACCGAACAAAAAGGAGAAATGAGAAAAAGACCCCGCGAAGGAAGAAAAGAGCATTCGCAGTTTCTCAGCTCAAAGATCTAGAAGAGTCTCGGGCTAAGAACAACACCCGGCGTTTTCCTTTTAAAAAAACCAAGATAGCTGTGCTTGAGGCCTGCACAGCGATTGAAGAACAGGCGAGATTCGTTGGTCTTGAATTGAATGAGGACAAAACAAAGTAGGTACATGCTATCAACAAACAAAGCAAAATCTGTCCACCGCCTATAGGACAAAACGTCACTGTTGGTAGCAGCAATTTCAAGGTAGTTAAGGAGTTAACCTACCTTGGAACAAACATCAATCCCACAAAAGACACCTTAGCGTAGATCCGAAGAAGAATTACCCTAACGAACTGCTGCTGCTTCGGTATATCAGAAGAACTGTTTTCAAAACTCCTTACTCGAAAGAAAAAGTGTCTACTATTAAAAATTTTGATTTTACCAGTCCTACTCTACGGCACCGAGTCTTGGACGACAAGTATCTAAAAAAGGAGAATTGATACTAGGCACTTTCGAAAGCAATAATTTTCTATGGATTCTTGATCCCGTATGCAACGATAGCGAATGGAGAAGAAGGTTCAACCACGAACTATACAAGCTGTATCAAGATGTGGATGTAGGTACGAAAGCAAAGAACAGGCGACTACATTGGCTCTGCCACATCAAGCGAATGTACGACAACGCTCCAGCCAGGAATGTCCTCACATTGCAGCCCCCTGGTTCAAGATGACAAGGAAGACCGAACCTACCGTAGCTACGGTACAAGAACTAAGTAACTGAAGATGTCAAAGCGTTTTGTTTTGGCGACTGAAAAGTACATGTGAGGGACCATTCCCGATGGAAGGCTGCAGTGTCTCAGGCTGAGATCCTTCATGGACTGGGAGCCAAATTATGCAAGTAAGTAATTAAGACTATATCAAATGGTACCTAAGTGCTAGGTCTGGTTACCGAGTTATGAGCAAAAAACTATTTTTCTTGGTTTTGACCTTAGGTTAGTGTAATCCCACAGAAGGAATATCTTCTGATGCAAATATCTCCGCAACCAGAGCTCGGAATTGAGTTTGGCTGTCAGGAGTAAACTCTGGATAACGAGAATTAAGAAATATTTTGAATTAAGTGGAATCGATTTCATCGTGATTTTGGAAGAAATATCATGGACCCTTGCCAAAATTTTGGACAGAAAAAATTCTTCCAAAACCCATCGAATGATACATCAAAAGAAAGGTCTAGTCTAGTCGAACTCTAGTCATCTAAATGGATAACAGGTATTGAGAAGGCTTGGTAGTCAAGATACCTCCTGGCAAAAATGTTAATTATTCGCAAGCATTTTACCGTGGTGTTGTTTGTTTTCTGAATATGTCCAAAGTAGTCAAAGTGGTTCTAAACAACCATTTACGATTAAGTTTTCACACTTTCAATATTTGATACAAACAGAATCTATTGTTTGTTTGATTGGACAATGTTCAATGTTCTTTGAAATTTGTCTTTCAATTAAAAGCTTCTCATCCCAACAACAACCATGTCCGAGTAACCAAGTTGTGCATTTAACTTTGCACTGCAAACGGTAAAATATTTCATGGCCAAACCTTACCTCTGTTGAAATACATTGTTAATAAGGGAAAGAATTAAAAACATTACAAAAAGAGAAATCTAAAATAATCACCATCTTCTAAATCGACAATTGACCTTGTCGGTCGGCCTCGGCTTCAAAGGCTTTGTGGTCTACACAATTCTATTATCTGACTCCTGACAGCATCATATGTCACTTGCCTTCATACAAAAAAAAGAAACAAAAAAATCGAAAACGATTTAATTCAACAATTTGAAAAAAAAACTGCAACTCAAAGTCTGATAAAACCGACTGACCATAATTCTCCTCTTTGTATAATACGTAGTATATGAAGGTGCATCCTTATGGTCGCAATGCACCTAAGCCACAAAATGTCAAATGCAATCCTTAAATTAACGATGACACTTTGCAGCCAAAAAGTCATTACATCCAATAAAAAAGGACATTTCTTTCTTGAATCTCAACAACAAAGACATACCGCCAACAATATTTATCCTGCCAATGAATTGCTTGCAAACAATAAGATCTCAAAAAGGACGATTCAGCAGGTAGGGTACTAGGTCTGTTTCTAAACCGATAAAGTTTGTCAACAATGAATTTAGGACTCGTAAACAAAAATCGCACACCCTTGTTGGGCTGGATGCGTTTGAGGATTGCCTTGATACAATAAAGAAAAATGTCCTTGGCTGTGCATTTTTGTGCGACAATAGAAAATCCTTCAAAGACATCTTACCGACACACTAGACACATGCATCAAATGGATGAGCACGAAGAGTGTCTTCTTTTTTTTTTATCAATGCCCAAGTCAGGATCAGTTCTTAACAGAGAGATCCTGATTGCCTTTTACTGTGAAAGGACGTGGGAAATATTGTTTCCTGGTATAAATGGCGCTACTTGCTTGCGTGATTGCACACACAAATATCGCAGTTAAACAGAAAAGGAGGCTAATTTGAATTTTTATGGTTTATTGGCATTGAGGATAATGGACTGGGACTTGGGACCACCCGAGAGTCACTCGACTATGGTTTATTTTTATGATTCTAATACAATAGAGACAGAGAATTGAATTTGAGGATTTAAAAAGATTTTATAGCGCGGGAGGATGCTGCGATTTTAATCGAGGGTTTTATGATATTTCAGGTCAATTGTGGTCCATTAGCGTTTGTGCTAATGCATTTTGATTAGGGATAATGAGTGCTGGTATTTTCGTTTGCCGACTTTTAATCGTCTGGTAGAGTGGTTTGGTAAACGAATATAATCACGAAATCATTCTTTAATAGACTATGTTTTATTGTGACTGACTTGTTGTTGTATTTGTTTAAATGGTTCTGTTGATGTTTATTTCAAACATTTAAGGACCTTTTCTGATTTTCAATTTGCAACAAACAATAACGAATGGTATTTTGTTCAGATTCCGAGCTGTGAATACAATTTTGAATGAATTTGACTACCATTTCAATAGAAAGTAGGTAGGTACTCGAAATGATGAGAATCAAGGAGAACGAAGGTAAAATAATTCTTCGATCAATTGTTCTGACTTAAAGTAGGCAATTGATTTTTCGTCATAAATTATTAGTTTCGTGTTCGTTAAGAACTAAAATTGTATTATTAATACTGTCATTCGCAAATTTTGAGGTTTTAAAAAGGCTTCCCAATTTCCCACGACTTAATCTGGCTTTCAAATTTTATCGCTAGGTCGAAAAGCAAATGTCACATCAGTTTACTAAACCAAAAGTCAAACTGGGATCAAAAAACCGTTACGTATTTTTGTTTTATATAAATTACCCATCAATTACCATTTTTCATTGCAAAAGACAAAATAGAAGCAACGACAATCTAATAATCCGATAAAATCCTTAACAAATTATTTAGACCAAAAGAGCAAAACAGAGCGCATCGGGTTCAAACCGTTTGAAACAACAAATTACACAAAAAAACTATAACATAAATATCGGGCAAAACAAAAAAAAGGAAAACAAAATTCAGCAGTCACTCTCCGTCATTGTCGTCAATAAGGACCGCATTCGGGCATTCGGAAACTCCATCATCAATATCAGGAGCCAATAAAGCCGCAACAGTGCAGCCAGCGCGCACGAATCCAAAAAAAAAGAGAAGAAACCCTCGTGAAACTCGTCATTTGATTCCCCATCGAGTTGTTCGTCGTTGTGTTCCATTTATAGACTGTGATGTTGCGCGGCTGCTTCTGCTGCAACAGCAGCCATCGATTAAGAGGCCACATTAAGGCATTTGCGATATCATTTGATAAGTTCCTCCACTACTACCAACCATTGCCGTGCTGCGTCGCACCGCTTGGCAAAAAACAAAAAGAGACGCAACAATCCGCGAGCAGCTTGCACACACAAAGCATCTTACTGATGATATTGGATCTGGAGCTGGACCTAGCGCTGAGTGGAAATTGGGTTTGGATACAATTCTTGTCGTCCACCTCGCTGGTCGTGGCGGTTGCATTTTGCGAAGTGGAGCTGGTGCGCTCCGCAACATTGCATCTGTCGAGGCAATAAATGTCTGACAAGCAATAAACAACCAAAGAGGATGCCCATGTTCGGAGGTGCATCAACAACGGCTATAAGAACTCGACTTTGATGCTCTGTGCGCACTGCGATTGCAAGTTATTCTGGAGGGGGAGGCACACGGTCGTATCTTATGATCATTAAAATGAAGAGGGCGAAATGCGAATGAGGCTTAAAAAATAATCAAAAGAAACAATTTTAAGAAAGTAAGATAACTCCGCTCCTGCAACAAAAAGCTTGCTCGCAGATAGATCCCATCGCGGGCGCGCTTTGTCAAAGCTATCTTTAATCTGCAATCTATGATGCTGCGCAAGATGATCGCTCGCTCTCTGTGATCTGGTTTTTCGCCTGGTTCTCCTTCTCTCGCACCAACTTAACTCAATCTCAACAAGTACCTACTCATGTTCCTTGGGAGTTGTTGCGCTTTGTTTGTTGCATTAAATGCGCTTCGCATGTAATTTGACAGCAAATGTATTACTCTATCACATCCTTATTATTATGCTCTCCAGCTGGTCGGGAGATGTCCATTGTTGGTGGTAATACATTAGCCATTACTTCGACAATAGATGTTTAGATGTTTTCGCTAGTTTTGTTGTATGGTGGCGCAGCAGTGACGTGTGGAGTGCAAGGAGGATCGTCCAACGACGACCGCGACGCAATGCCAGCCGCACCGTAGCGAATACGATGGATGCTCTGTTTTTCTTGGACTCTTGAACGAGCAACATACTTATTTAGAATGGTATACAAAATGCCGAATCGGTTTAGTGGCGGTACCTAGTTGCCAGTTGGGGCAGTTGGGAGTTTAAGTTGTGGAGTCTTCGTCGTCTATTGAATTCCGATTTAGGAATGTAATTTAGCACAGTTGATGAGATGGAACTGTTGAGATAGTAATGTACAATTGTGTATTAGTGGAAATCAGAAATCGTTGAGTTAATTGGATTTATGTTTGGATTTTTTGTTTTGTTTTTTTTTGGATATTTCTTTTTTGGATGTGGTTGAGTGATTTTTGGAGAAAAGTGATTTTAAAATGTCAAAAGGGGCTCGTCGGGATTTTTCGTTTTGTTTGATAATAGCTTCAAGATAAATTTGGATAAATTGCATTAGACGATTTTTTTTCTTAGGAATTTGCGGTTTTAAACACGAGAAGGGAGAAAGAATTGGCCTTTGCAAGTTCTAATTTTTAAGTAATACAGAGGTATGTGAAATTCGGAGAAATTTCTCTTTGAACTTTTTCATTTTAAAATTCGAAATTTTTAGACCAAAAAGTTTAGGTAAGCAAAAAAAGGATAAGTTACTCTTCTTGAAAAATAGAAAAAGACTTTTTGTAAGTTTTTGTAAGCTTTTGTTTATACTTACTTAAAGTGCCGCTATAGTCCTTTGCGAATCAATAGTCTCCAGTTTTGCACTCCAAGTTGACTGAGATCTTGAAAATGGTGTTGGGTGCATTGGTTTCCATCCGTTCTATATGACCTAGCGATCTGAGTGGTTTGACCTTGACTCTTCTGCCTAGGTATGCGTCATTGAAAAAACCGTTGTACAGCAGCCTTTGAAACTTTCATCCAATTTTATCTGTGTCCGTGCTTATGCAACATACAGCAGGACTGAGGTAATGAAGGTTTTGTAGGTATAATTAAATAATTAATTTATCGCGAGACGGCTTTGCCACTCAATTGTTTCTTAGCCCAAAGCAGAAACGACTAGAAAAAATAATATTTCCTCTGATCTGGATGCTGGAGTTATTGCCTGTGTCAATAGCGAAACTTAGGTAGAAAAACTCCTCTACTACCTCAAAGTTATATTAGTTACCATTTTACTTCTTTCGAAGTAGATCTACTACGATCTTTTGAAATTTTTTGAAAGTCTGCTTCCTACTAAACACCATTCATAATCTCTTCTTCACTCAGAAAAAAATTACTTCGATGCCTCTTTATGTATGTTAGTATGTCCGGTATAGACTCCTAAACGTCCCAACAGATATTCATGAAATTTTGTTGTAGTCAGAGATTTCAAATCGCCAGATCTCTCAATTTACCCAAATAGGATAATATCAAATGATGGACGAGAACAAAGGTCTGTTTGCTTTCTCTTAATCACTGAAAACCAAAAGTATCTGCGAGGTCTGGTTACCGAGTTATGACCAAAAAACTATTTGTCTTGGTTTTTGACCTTAGGTTTTTGTAATTCAATAGAAGGAATATCTTCTGATACAAATTTCTCCACAACCAGAGATCGGAATTGAAAATATTTTGGACGAAACAAAATAATCTTACAAAACCTATCGAAATCAAAAGAAAATTATGTTCGAATTCTATTCCTCAAAATAGGTAACACGTTTTTTGGCGGCCTGGTAACGGAGATATTTGCAAAAGTTTTAATTATTCGCAAACATTTTCGCTCAATTTCAAATCGATTACTCACTCCTGGAAACAGCTATACAATTGTTCATTAAAATAAGGGCTTAGAATTAGACAGCTTAATACAGTTCGTCTCTGCCAGATACTGTCATACTCGGCCTTAAGATCGATAAATAGGTGGTGACTGCAGTAGCGTAGCTAAGCTAGCATGGGTGGCTCCTGAGGCGGCAATTATGGTAGCACCCCCAGAATGAAAAACAGTAAAATAAATGAAATTCCGCTATTCCATATATTGCGATTTCTTTATTTAAATTCAAATAAACAATTTAAAAAAAGTAGAACAAAAATTAATGTATCTTCTTATTCACATTGTATAAAAAAAAACAGTAAAAACATTAATAAAACGTCTTCTTCCTAGCTTTTAAAGCAGAAAATTCGCTGATAGCGTCATCAAAATTTATTTGCTGGGTCGCCTCATGTTCAATTGTTAAAATTCCCAGATTGTTGAGCCTCTTTTCCGTCATTGTTGCCCGCAAGTAGTTTTTAATTTATTTAAGCTTACTAAAACTCCTTTCACATGACGCAACACATATCGTCATAAACATTTAAACAAGAGGTCTGCAGTTAAGAAGCTAAATTCCTCACTATTTGTAAATGATAGTAATAGTAATATTTATATAAACCATTGTTTCACTGGTTACACCAGAGCATTATATATGGAAGCAAACAAAATTAAAATTCAATGTAATTATAAGTATTTATGGTTACAAAATTGTCGAATTTTAATGAGAAAAGTAGATAAAGGGAGAGTTGTCGCTATATGATCTTTTGCCGATTTGGAATCACTAGTTGATTAAAATATTTCTTTATAGTTACTTTTTTTTTGTTTTTTGTCAATGCTTTCTAACCGTTTTTATATCGATCAATCTAGCGAGACCTTTCCTCCTACTATTCGAAGTATTGATGACTGTATTTTTAATTCGTCGTTGAAGTCGTTTTTTGTTGTGCAACAAAATATAAGGAGTTTAAGACAAAACTTTGATTTGCTTTTGTGTAATTTGGAAGCATTTTCTTATTTGCCAGATCTTATATTTGTAAGTGGATATGGATTTTTGCCGACGAAAGCAAAGATTATTCTATAACTGGCTATAATTTTTGTTGTTCTACAAATGAGTCGTATTCGGCTGGTGGTGTTGGTGTATTTATTCGTGACGACATAGAATTTGAGGTTACCTGTCTAAGTTGGTCTAGCGCTGATGTGGTAAAATTGGGTTTGAATTTATGTGGCGTAGATTTTATTTTTGTCTGTATATACAGACTTCATACTGTAAGCAGTTTGATGTTCTTGGAGGATTGAGAAACATTTTTATCCAATGAAAAAACTGAGAATCTAGTCATTTTAGGCGATATCAACATTGATATTCTGGTTTCAAACTCTATTTCTGACTCCTACTTTGGCTTATTGGCCCAATATGGCTTTGCTTCATTAATAAACGAAGTTACTCGTTCTTGTTCAGGTACTTGTTTAGATCACGCTTTCCTTCGGCTTAAAAGTAATTCCCTCAATCAGTGTTATGGTCTCAATTTTGATCTTAACATCACAGATCACTGTATGACAGGAATTTTGCTGGGCGATATAACAACAAAGAGCTGCAGCACAAACTCCTTTAATTCTTCATTTATGAAAATAAGGTTTGATCTCCTTAATGCTGCTCTCCGTTTAGAGCCCTGGGAATCTGTTTACTGTGAAAAAAACGCGTCTTTAGCTTACGACTCGTTTATAATACGCCTGCAAGGCTATATAGATTGTTATCGCCGTTTAATAATTCGAAGTAAATCCAATGTCAGGCTTAAACCTTGGGTAAGTAATCACATTTTGAGAAAAATAAAACTTAAAAATAAACTACGTTCAAAATGCTTTAAGCATCCACTTAACTCTGCTTTAAAGAATCGATTTTTAAAAATGAGTAAAGAAGTGAATAAAGAAATTAAGTTAGTTCGTAATCAATATTATTTTAATAACGTTCAAAATTCGCTTGGCAATCCTAAAAAAGAATGGAAGGTGATTAATAGTATCATAAACATGAACTCTTCAAGCTCAACTATTCCGGTTCCAATAATTCTTAATGATGAGGGTACTGATGAAATAGATCCTACAAGGATTGCAAACATATTTAACAACTTTTTTTGTTCTATTGGAAACATGTCTCCACCTAGCGCTAATGATATTTTTTGTGATCAATGTGTAAACTTTGCTTTAAATAGTAATACTTCTTGTTGTATCAGCTTTGCATTTGATGAAATAACTGGCCTTGAAATTTTAAAGATTATAAACAAATTAGATAACTCTAATTCATGTGGTGAAGATGGAATCTCTAATATAATTTTAAAAAAGATAGCTCTAAATATTGTTGATGTTTTATCTTATGTCTTCAATTTAAGTGTTACATCTGGTATCTTTCCAGACAAATTAAAGATTGCTCATGTAATTCCATTGTTTAAAAAAGGTAGTAGAAGGGACAAAAATAACTATAGGCCAATATCTTTACTATCTTCAATCTCTAAGGTATTCGAGAAAGGGTGCGGGGAAATAACTCCACGGGAACTAACTCCACTGAGGGATTTACTTCCCGCCAAGTGAGAACTTACTCCACTTTTGTAAAGTGTAGTTAGTTCCCATGTACGGTGAGTACTTTGTTCACTTTCTAATGGGAACTAAGTTCACACATTTATACATGGCGCAGGGAAACTGGTCCGGAAGTCAGAAGTCCCGAAAATGGGTTTCGGGGCTAATGACCCACTATGGTTGGTCATTCGTGTATACACAAATAACTACAACCCCAAAATGTCTTATAAATAAATAAGATCAGTTTTATTTACTACCTGTTTGTCGACAAAATGGATAGAGCAATTCGTTTTCAAAGCTGTTGCCGTTTCCTTTAATTTGGAAAAGAATGCTAGTGTCTGGAAAGCAGGTGCATCTTTTTTCACCTTGGTCTGAGGATGATGACAATCTGTAACACCCAAAATCAGTTTGGTTTGATTGGGAGCGAAGCGAGCGGAAAAAATTTTGCCCAAAAGAGAATCAATTTGGGGTGTGAAAATAAAAAAATTCGCGCGAATTTTTTTATTTTCACACCCCAAATTGATTCTCTTTTGGGCAAAATTTTTTCCGCTCGCTTCGCTCGCTTGCAATTTTTGGTCCAAGCTCCAAATCCTTAATAATACAATTTTTTTTTAACCATTTGAGAGGGATTGTAGAGTTAATAGAGTCAATAAATTTTTTTTTTCTGATGGAACTTTTAATGTTATTGAAATAGCTCAGTTATTTAAGAGGGCAAAAAGATGCAACAAGATGAAACTGGGTTCAAGTACAGTGTGCTTTTAGAATGCCCTACTCTCACCGAACACCAAACTTCAGAAGAACGTTTGCATTATAAAAAGTTTTCTTTATGTCACATAAACTTATGTACAGCATGCGGTATATTTCAATCGTTATATACCGTTTTAGAAAATGTTTAAAATTAATAACAAAGAATTTGATTTCTGGACTAGTGAACCAACATATGGGGGGTCTTGAAAATGGGTTTCCGAATGACTAAGTTTCTCAATACTTTTGTACATGCGATTTTTTAAATTATTTTCAGTCTTAAAAACTGAATTTCGGAATGACTTCGTTTCTAAAAGCCATTTATTTTAATTTCACAAACAAAATTGCTCAGTGAACTTGAATTTTAATTTGTTTAATTGATAAAGTGGCAAATTATTTAAAATTCGAAGGGAACTAGATCCACTAATTTTTTGAGGAATTAAATTCCCACTGTACAAGGGAACTAACTACACTTTACAAAAGTGGAGTAAGTTCTCACTTGGTGGGAAGTAAATCCCTCAGTGGAGTTAGTTCCCGTGGAGTTATTTCCCCGCACCTCGAGAAAGCAATAAAGAGTCGTATGCTGCATTATTTTAAATCAATAAATTTTTTCAGTCCTGATCAATTTGGGTTTAGGGATGGTCTCTCAACTGAAGATGCGGTAATGGCTTTTTGCTCTTTAATCAACAAAGGCTTAGATGACAAAAAGTCATGCGCCGGTCTCTTTGTGGATATTACGAAAGCTTTTGACATGGTGAACCACAATGTTCTTATAGACAAATTGTCAAGTGCGGGATTTCGAGGCTTCGTCTTAGGTTGGTTTACATCATACCTAAAGAATAGATTGCAAAAGGTGAAAATTGGTGACAATTTAAGTGCGAGTCAATTTCTTAATACAGGTGTTCCTCAAGGATCTGTACTTGGGCCTATCTTATTTCTTGTTTACATAAACTCTCTTTTTTACCAAAATTTTGCCGGAAAAGTGAAAGCTTTTGCTGATGATTTGGGTATAGCTTATGTCTCAGCAAACCCTTTAAATTTGATTGGCGATATTAACAATGATGTAAGTATTTTACGTAAATGGTTTTTCTGTCATAAACTAACTATCAGTAAAAAAACTAAACTTATGTACTTTAGTTTGAATTCCCATGTATGCCCTGATCTAGATATAATTTTTCATGTTCCTTATTGTGAACGACATTGCGACCTCAATTGTATTTGCGACCGTGCAAGCTCAAAACTTTGGTTCAATTCTAACCATGTTTGCAATTCATCTTGCTTCAAGATTGATGGCGTCAATCAATTTAGATACCTCGGTATCTTTCTTGATCAAAACATGAGCTGGTCTTACCACATTTCCAAACTGAAACAATATCTTCAGTCGTCTCTTCGTGCCATGTATCACCTTGAAAAATTTGTAAATAGTAAAACGTTACGTATGGTGTACTTTGGGATTTTTCACTCTAAGCTAGAGTATGGGTTAAGTTGTTGGGGAAGTGCATATTATTCTAAAATTCAGCCTCTTTCTGTCTTGCAAAAGTACGTTATAAGAAAGATTTGCAAAAGTAACCGCTGTGCTCATTCATTTGAACTGTTCAAAAAATTACAAATCTTGCCTATTAAACATCTTTTCTATTTTAAAGTTTTGAAAATTTTCTTTTTAAGAAGTGGCTACTTACAAAGCCCAATCTATGAATTTCAGAATCTACGTAGTGTCTCTAGTTCTTTCGTTTGTGTGCCATCTTTTCGAACTTCTCATTTCAGGAACTTTTATTCTGTTGTCGCATTTAAATTGTTTAATAAGCTTCCAGCCGATAGGTATACGATGCATTAGATCGTTACCTTTTTTCTTAAAAAATGTGAAGAATTGGCTTTTTGAATTTAATCACGAGCAAATTAAGGTTTTGTTGCCATTTATTGTTTAATTACTAATCCATAATGTCTGCAACTACTTATTTAAAGATACAGCATCATACGTGTATTTCATTCAATATAAAGGCTTTTAAATGGATTATAATGGATTTATGTTTTCTAGTCTTGAATTGAATTGTACTTTCTTGGAGTAAATAATAATAATAATAAAAAAAAAATTAAAAAATTGATTTAAAAAAAAAAATTTAAATTTATGAATAATAATTTGAAATCTAACAAATGTATATATGTAAGTTCGCCCACTTTACACTTAATTTTTGTTATCCACTGAAGGAGTATAATTTTTATGATGTGACATTTAACTCTGTTTTGTAAAAAGAATATAAAATGTCACTAATTTATTGATTATTATTTAATATTGGTATAATTTATTACTTGCTACATGTAAACTTTGTAATTTTGCTTTGAATAATAATTAAATAAAGCTTATACAATACAATACAAAATTTTAATGCCACAATAAGATTCGGAAGAGATTCTGCAAAGTCCCATTCAGAGATGACTTTCATAAAGTCTAAAGATAACCAATTAGGTGTTTTCACTTTAGCCGCTTTCAAATGACTTCTCAACTTTGGTATCTCTGAGAGAAGTTCTGACTCTGACATCTCATCATAATCACTATAGCAAATTTTGAAACAGCTATTTTCAAATCATTAATGTTTGCTAAAAGTAAAGTATTCGCCTATACAACTTGAAACAATGGAGCCACCTCCTTAATAGACTCTGTTCTTGTTCGAAGTTCAGTGGTGAATCAATCAAAGCACTCGAACATGTCTTTCCGTAGTTCAGCGCTCAGAGTAAGTCCTGCATCAGTTGTCAACTCACCAGTCATTCGCTTTTTACGACGAATTCTTCTTTCTGTTGGAATGTCGTATTTGTCCGATGTTTTTATACCAAGGTTAATTGCGTCTTCTACGATCTTCGCCCAATTTTCTTCAACGTAAATGCGAAGGGCTTCTATTTTTTTAGTCAAGTGATCAACACTTAATCCCTTAGCTTGTAGTGCAATCTGAGTAATATTTATTTCTTTAAAGACATTATTCCAAAAGAAGAGAATAGAAAGAAACGCGAAATCGAACATTGCAGATTTAAGGTTCTGTGCAGGACCTCTGGTTTCTACATTTTCTCTTGCATCACACAACTTTTCAGCTGCAGCCTGCAGCTAAGATTTCATCAAAATTTTCGGCAAAAACCTTCACAGCAGCATAATGAGCACTCCAACGCGTTGTTGAAAGTCTTTTCACGGTTGATTTGCTGTGCTCGAGAAGCACATCCCAGCGATGAGTATTGAGTGGAAACAGAAAAAAATGTAAAAGTTGTTTCTACTGTTCCAAATAATGTTACACAAGATATATTTTGAGCAAATGAATGTTGGCCACATAAATTAATTGAATGTTCTATACATCCAGAGAAAATTGCTTTGTTGTTTTTTCTTTATCAATAGCTTGCACTCCCCCCTGTACACCGCTCATAACAGCTGCATTGTCATATCATAACCCTGAGAACGACACATCATAATATCTAAACCGTCGTTTTCAAGATTCTTAAGAATTTCTTCACTTAAATCCGCAGCTTTTTTCCATGTAAAGGAAAAAAATACCAGGAATGCTTCTTTGATTTCTCTATTTTAACATAACGGATGACTTCAGAGTTCAGACATCTGATCAATATGTGAAATATCAGGTGTACTATCAAACATAATTCCAAAATATTTAGCTGATAGGCTAGCCGATAATATAAATTTTGTGCAAATAGAAACTGGTAGGTAGTTAGGTTAGGTACAATGTCGCATTTATTTTTTTTAATACTCTGCGATCTATAACCCCATAGTATATACACTCCTTGGTAGCTTTTGTGTGTCACCTCCAAATGGGTGACACCCGGGGCAGTCCGCCTCCCACTTGCTACGCTACTGGGTGACTGTCGATTTGTTGTTCATATAGGTTTTTTCCGAGACCTGCCCTAAAGTGAAAATTTGGTCGAAAGTCCTGGCCACATTGATTAGAACCAATCAGCTATGTAGTTAACGAAAGGCTTCAGACGTTTACATATTACGGCAGAAAGAATTTTATAAGCGATGGTAAGGAGGCTGATTCCTCTGAATTCGGCGCAATTTAGAGGATATCCTTCTTCAGAATCGGGCAAAAGTTCCATTCTAGCATAAGCATTCTTCCGACCATATCTTACAGATGACCTGGTGCATGCTCCTGTCTTAATCGTAACCTGCACCTTCGTTGGATTTCGGCTGTGATATTGCCAATTTTACTTCGTCTTATTCGGGTTAACGGGTCCAATGAATGGCTGTTAGTCGTTCGGCAGTTAAACAGTCTATAGAAGTGGTCTTTCCAAATCCTCAGCACCGACTGCGATTCTCCTGCATATCGGTCCTTTCTCGAACATAATTCCTGCTATTTCTCTCAACATCCTACATCTGACGCCTCTCTTGCTCACTCTTTTTTCTTCTAAGGAGACATTATGTGCCTGGCTCCCCTTCTGCTCGCAGAGTTCACGAGCAGCTCTTGTCCTTTAATGCAGCCCCGCTTTGTATGATATAGGCAGAGGTTGACGCAGATGCTTGTATAGACGTGAATGCACATATCTAGCCTTCAGCAGTAGCTTTTGTATGAACTTGGAAATTGCAACAAGCTTACATTGCCTTTTTTGACGAAAATTCCTCATTTCAAACTGTAAGCTATATAATTTACATAATACATTGTTCTTAAGCCTCAATCAAAATTCATGATTTACGACTTGTGGATATGTTTTAATGCACAAAAACACTATAACCATTAATCAAGGACATTGCATTAAACTTCATAAAGTGTCTCCGTCGGCTCGGGACCATCCCAATTTTCTCACCATGAGGCCTAAACCATCAGCACTCGTTATCAACAAAATTTTTCAATTAAAAATTTCCTCATCAACAATGTTGCTAAATGCTTCCAGCTCTTCGAATATGATGAATTTTAAATTTGTTTTGTTAGGTCTCCCTGGCAGGAAGTCTGTCTAGGTAATCAAATATTCACCTTCGTCATGTTTCGCAATTTGCCGCAGGTGACTTCTTGCCAATCAATTTTTGACGAATTTATTGTTTTTGTTCGTTCCATCCTCTTAACCGCATTTCACACCTCAAAGTCTGACTAATTAAAAACATCCCAAATTTCACACAGTAAGACAAATTTGAGTTTACCACAAAACCTCAACAAAAAGGATGCAAACCAAAAGATATTTTGACAACTTTGCAATCAGACCGCAAAATCAAAATTCATAATCCCGTTCCGAGTCGAATCGATCCTTATCTCTTCCTGTCGCATACAAAATATCCTTTAACACACTGCGAGAAACACCTGACAATGTTGCCAAAACATTTCCAGCTATGGTATAATTAACTTGCCAAATCCAATTCGCCTCAAGGATTCTTCTAGTTAAAAAAAAAGAAAAATATTGAGAAAAATTATTCAATGTCCTGAATTTCCTTCAGTTCAGGTAATTTTGACACAGTCCAACCGACTAAACCGACAGACAAAATGACAGGTACTCTCACTATCTATTCCGCACAGCATGAGTCCTTGTGTGAGGACTGTGAGGATTGTCCAGGTAGTTGATAAAGGAGCTAATAAAATAGGTAAACTGTGTGTTTGTTGGGCCAACAACGATTTGTTACGAGGAGCCGCTCCCTATCCATGTGTGTGGCCTGACCGATCAGAATCTAAACACGCCGCCCGGCCTAACCAAGGGTGTTGACTTCAAATGCGGTCAGCTAGCTGTCAAAACATTAGGATTTATATTGTTGTCGCTGCTGGCCGGCCGGTCGGTCGGTCGGTTGGTTGGCAGGCTCATCACATTAATATCAGGCGGCATCCTTGTTATCGCAGTTTCGTTGCGTTTCGTCCTCTGTCAGGAAAATAGGTTCGAGGGTAATATTCACAGATGATGTGCATGTGACTGTGGAACCTGGAGCCCGGAGTTCTCGTACAACAATTAATTCGGGAGAGGATTGTACTCCTTTCTATCCCAAAAGAGCGACGATGGACACTAAATGGATACTTTGTCTGTCTTTCCTTTGGTTCGATGGCTGTCGGTTGGTGAGTTAAACATGCGGCACAATGCGTGACACCGAATTTACCCTCTTCGACTTCTACTTGCGTCGTCGTTGTCGTTGTCGTCGAAGTCATCGTCATCATCCAGTTTGTGGAGTGCCAGTTTTTGTTATCGGGAACATTTAAGCCATCATTTCGGGTATTTATGGCGACTGCCGCTAAGTAGTAGTTAAGATAGATAGATGGCCGGGTTAAAAGGCTGCGCTGTGATAACATCGCACACAGGTGATGCCTAATTTATTGGGCTGTTTTGTGGTTACTCGACTGTCGACTCGCTTAGAAGTCAGTTTTTTCTTTCTTTTTTTATCTTCAAGTCTTGAAAAGGCATTTTGATTCCTAAGTAATGTGGTATGTTGTTTGGTTGTTGTCCTGATGGTTGGAGGCTTTGATTGGATTTCATTGTCACTTTCACCATTTCGATTGTGATTGTGTAAATTGTGGGCGAGCTATTATTCGAAGAGAATTACTTTTTTTTTCTTTGGTGATTGATGCGGTTTCAAATCATTTAATGGGCTTATAGAGGCTTATAGGTATGCATTAATGCTTGAGCATTATGGCTTCTTAAAGGTGTAAATGTTAAAGTCGTTAGTTTTGTGCACCACCTTCACTATCGGTGCTGATGCATGGGTATTCTTTGAGTAAAATTAATTTTGGAAAATGTGTCAAACTAAAGAAGAAAAAGGTTTAAAAATAGGTAATTGTCGATTTATCGATGCTGGGGCTTGTAATGAATCAAGACTTAGTGACAAGGAGATAAAGGAAAACATTTTGTCAAAGCGAGTGATAAATGTGTTGAAAAGAAGTTTTTGTATTTTTTTTTTCCAGAAGGGAAGTGTCTTTAAGGAAAAATGTATTAAAAAATTACAAAAAAATATGAAAATTTAAAAGAAGTCCCCAAGTTTGCAGCTCAGCTCTTTTGTTTCCTTAAGCGACGAGGACTTTTTGCACCTTTTTCTTCAAAATTTTTCACTTTTTAAACAAAAACAAAAATGTGTGTCATTCTTGCGTTTTTAAGAATTGTCTGCGTGCCCAAAAAAACATTCCTTACACTAATTACGCATCATTATCAACTTTTCCCATTAAAGCCCAAATACAATGTCCATGTCATGTTAACATCTCTCAATTTGACTGTTTGGAACATGCTTAATTAATTTCTTTCGCTTCTATTATGACATCGAAAAATCACCATTAATGTTTCAAGCGCCATATTTTTATGGATTGACATTCATAACCACTCCCTTTTGTTTGTTCCTCATCACCGCCAGTTTTTTTTTCTTTTTCGCTTTTATTATCGTGTATACAAATTTGGTTTTTCTTTATGGCATGTTTCCGAGTTATGTTCATTTCTTGAAAGCCTTAGAAAATTGCTTACAAATTCATAAGCAGTGACGGGCTTTGTTTTTCTATATTATTCCCATGAGCATGAATCAGCGTCGTCATCATCGTATTCCTCTAACCTCGTGAGCCGTCGCTAACTTTGTTCCGTTTTTCTAAAAAGAAGAAAAGGAAAGAACAACCAACTGATGTAATAAATTGTGGTTTCTTTGAATATATGTAGACATTGTTTTTTTTTTATTCTATAACATAATTTATGAACATTATTAAGTAGGTATTGCTGT
Organism: Sphaerophoria taeniata; assembly: GCA_943590905.1. NCBI lineage: Eukaryota > Metazoa > Arthropoda > Insecta > Diptera > Syrphidae > Sphaerophoria > Sphaerophoria taeniata. The sequence goes on along the minus strand of OX016540.1, from coordinate 43,981,754 downwards.
TGTAGGTAATAAGTAGGCCTCCGTTCTTCTCTTTCTCTCACTTCTATTTCTTTGTCGCCCTTTTGATGGAATTACCTAGCGTGACGCACGGAAATTCATTGTTTCCCATTTTGCTAGTTAGCCCATTAAATAAGTTCATTATGTTCAATGGCGGGGGTTATTTTAGTTTCGGCTTTTTTGTTTTTGGATAAGGGAATCTAGGAATAAGGAATTTCTTAACCCCTAAACGTGCAAGTATTATTTCACTGTCTTGGCCATTTTCTTAAAGGCACTTGAAGAGAGGAGGTACACTTAAAAAAATATTTATAAAAAACTAGCTGACCCCGCGAACTTCGTTTCGCCGCCCTTCACAGCAACTCCAGAATAAGTATGTATGATTAACACAGATATTGTCTGAGTTCGTAATTGCAGGCTTTGTTGCCCATGCCCTGTGATTTGCTTGAATCGAATGGAAATAGAGATCTACATATCTGAATTTTTCCAAGCTTTACAACTGACTTTCTACTTTCATTAAAGCAGGCAGTAGAATGAAAATTTCGTTGTGAAATTTAACAAATTTTCATTCTTCCGGTTTTTGACTATTTCACAAAAACCAGATTTCCAAAAAGCTTACGATTGTCCTCTCTATTTGCTGAATTTCCCGTAAGATTGTCCCAAAAATTTGATTTTACTCAGGCCATACCTACAATGAAAATTTTATAAAAATGCGTTTAGGATTGAGCGGATTAAGGGTCCCTACCGGACATACAAACAAACCAATGCACCTTAAATTCCATGCAAAAACTTGATTTAAGGTCTTGAAGTTCTTGGCGTTCTCGCAGAGTTTGCCGAATTCCCAATAAAAAAAATCCATTTTGCCATTTGAAAATCAGTGCACCTACAATAACAATTTCCGCTTTAATAACCAATGAGTTTTCCGAGTTTTTCATCAAGAACTTTCTGTTTTCCATTCGAAAACCCATTTTGAAATTTTTCATTTGAAAACCAATGCACCTGCATTAATATTCAGTTTTCCATATGAAAACCAATGAGTTTTAGGAGGTTTTCATCAAGAACTTGCATGTTTCCATTTGAAAACCCATTTTAAAACAAAAAATTCCAAGCAAGAAAATCTTATTCCCGACATTATTTTGATTTTTCCAGTTTTCCGACTCTTCCATGACGTTTTTCCTCCATGAGAGTTGTACCCGCTCTTAAGAAATTGTTAGTGTTATATTTAAGGTTGAGTTTGCAGTTTTCCCGTAACTTAACAGAGTTGCCACAGTTTTGGACGAAGCAACGTGTAGTAAAATTTTACCAGATTCTCCTACTTTTGCCAATATAATAATATAATATATATGTGGAGAAACCCAAATGAAGCCTTAAATTCAAAATGTACAATTAAGACCGTCAAGCATGGCGGTGGGGGTGATATGGTATGGGGATATATGGCGGCATCCGGGGTAAGAATATTAGAAATAATTGAAGGGGTAATGAATTAATATGTTTAAATTGCTATTATTAAAAAAAATTTAAGATGCGGTACATCTGGGCATTGCTAACGTTTTTTTTCCAACAGGATATGTACCTAATGATCCTTACTATACCGAACATAACACTGGTATTGTGGCTCTTATATAAGACACCTCACCTCCTTAAAACTCCACCACAAAGCCCAGGCATCAACCCCATTGAGCATGCCTGGGATGCACTTGAAAAAAAAAATAGAAACCATGATATCCACAGTGAAAAGCAATTAAAAGACGCCTTATTACGCGAATGGAATAATATTAGCGTTGAATATACCGAAAATCTTGTTATGTTTGCCTGGAAGGATAGCGTACACCACGACGACGCTCAAAGCCTGTGGGTGCGAAACTGGATCTGGCCGGAATACATAGAAGAATTTGCTGATCACGGTTGTGGCGACAATGATTATCCAAGTTTTTTGTATTCCTTCTCTTCTTTGACCATGTGTGTACCTACATTGTGTATGTACTCATAAGTTTGTATAGCAAATACTAAATGTTCATTTAAATTTTTTTCGATTTGACAATTTTCGAAAATTGAAATCGATCAGATTTGTTTTTTTTTTTTTTTTGAAGTGAAAAAAATATATTTTTTTAACATTGGCACCGTTTTTCATTTCATTGCATTTGAAAAATATACATTTTATTTTTGCTAAACCTTCTACCCTAAAACCTCTTGCATTTAGAGAAAAAATTAGGAAAATCGGTCAACCAGTGTGCCCGGTTAGCGAACGAACACAAAAATTAAGCTGTTCTTTTATATACATATATAGATTAGAATTTATTGAAGAGGTTTGCATTCGCAGTAAATTGTAAGAAATGTGAGCAGTGTCTTTCAGTTCGTTCATTCCGAAAGAAAGTCAAATATGTGACTAATATCTCGTTTGTCTTTCAATAATAAGATCTCTACCTAATCATAACCACAGCTAACTAGGTATTCAAGTCCGTATTGAAAGGACTTGAAAACTTTGAATTTAATTTGTGAACGCATAAACGAATCATCGAATTGTCACTGTCAATTTTTTCAGTAAACTCAACTCAAGGTAGATTTGTAGGGAACGAGTATCGTGTTCCAATTATAAAAATTAATAAACGATAAACGCAACTTTAAGATATGACTCCAAATTTCGGTCTTTTATTTTGCCCTAGTATACCGTGTGCCGTGTCAGTGAGACAAAGCGATGGTCAAAGTGTCGAAAATATCACTGCCGTTCAGATGTCAGTAGCAAAGGTCATCGTATTCAAGAAGAACGCAACTCAAACAAGACCAAGCTGACTCCAGCATTGAAGCTGGTGGACCATTTGAAGATGAAGCTCATTTTCTATGCTTCATAAATCACCACTTCATTCACAAAAATTAACTGTTTGATGCGGATTACCAGTCAGCGCGGAGGCGACGTTATTGGCCTATATTTCTTCGTCGACGACGAATGGCCAGTGGTATTACGCCATGATTGCCGGTTATTATTATTTTCTCTAATTGGAAATTATGATTTTGGAATACAAATGGTCTCAGATATCGAAGATAAACTTGACGAGAACACCTGCCGTTAAGGCTTAATTTCCCGGTGGGCCTACCCACAATATCAGGGCTGAGGAAAGCTCCAGCCAGCGCCCTGAGGCGGTACAAGTACCACCCCAGTACAATTAGCAATATGTTTAGGCATATTACTCCCATTGCTGAGGGGCGAGGTCTATCTAACACCTCTTGCACCCTAGTGATCTCAGATGGTAACAGATCATCTAGGGGCTACTAGTTCCCGCGAATTTGGGATAACCACAACCACCACGATACTCCCACAAGGGGGCCTACCTCATAGACAGGACCACGTTAAACAGACTGGTATCGAAGATACCAGAGAACCTGAATAACTCAGTGGGCTCCTGTCTCCCGTGGTACCAGAATATTACTTCCAGATGGGCTCACTAAAAACCCGAGGCCTGGCAACCTCAATGCATATGCCACCAACCAGCAGCTGAGGAGGAAACATGCTGGGTGGATGGGAATGCCAACAACGAAAAACAACAGAGAATCAGCAAATCCGCATCAAGAAGTACCTGAAAGAAAAACTCAAAAGATACTTCATTAATAAAAATTCATATTTTAAATATTTAAAATAACAATTAACGCCTATTCCTACCTACAACATATTACACCTAAAACAAATGGTCTCAAGAGGATGGTGCCCAAGCCAAAAAACACACCTTACGATCGATTTATTGAACAATAAGTTTGATGAGTGTGTTATCACAAGAAAGGGCCGGCTCGTTTTTGCGATTTACCGCCTCCAACGACTTTCGAAGAACAAACAGCCAACATTTAAAGAGAAATAGCGTCTGTTTCGACTGAAATGTGGGGCCGAGTCACCGAAAACGTCCAACGAATTGACCGTTGAAAACGTGGCCCACTGTGCCTGATGAACGATGTCGAAATTCATTTTTATAAATGTTTTGATTGTACTTTAAGCCGATTATAAAGTGTTTGAAATACATATCTAAAATGGTTTGCGGTTTCTTTTAAAAAGGAGTTTGGAACACCCTTTCACTTTCATACTTCATTTTAAAGATTCTTTTTTTTCTTTAAACTCCCCTTTAAGTTTGGAACCTCTCCTTACCCTGACGTCAAGTGACGCTACAGTCCATGTCGGTCCAGGCCCTCATCCTACAAGAGTCTCCAGCCAGCCCGGTCCCTATCCTAACAATTTTCTGAAAACCGTTATAGAATTGGACTTCAAAATAAGGGCTTACAAGTATTCTTTCAGGTATTGAAAGCGAATATATTTTTAAGCTCTCAGTAATAAGTTTAAATCAAAAAAAAGTTTCTTTCGATTTCTGTCTTCCAACAAATTCCCGCGATTTCAAATCCCAGGTAGCCTTTATTAAATAATGCATAAGAACAAACGTCTGTTTGCTTTCTATAAGTCACTGAAAAACAAAACTATTTGCGAGGTCTGGTTACCGAGTTTTGATCAGAAAACTATTTTTTTTGTGGGTTTTGACTTAAAGTTTTTGTAATATCATAGAAGTAAATTCAGATGATGCAAATATCTCCGCAACCAGAGCTCGGATTTGAGTTTGGCTTATTGCAGTAGTAAGCGTAAGTAATGAGAACTAAGAAATATGATGAATTTAGCGAAATCGATTTCTTCATGATTCTCGAAAAATAACACGGGCCCCTTGCCAAAATTTTGAGCAGAATAAAAAATTCTTCCAAAACCTATCGAAAGGTACATCAAAAGAATGGTATGCTCGAGCTCACTTTTCCTCAACTTTCCCTCAACTTCAAATCGAAATTGTAGCTATAGCTATCTACAGTTTTATATGACAATAGCTGTGTGCTCCACATGATTCGAGGTAATTCCTCTTCTGCGGTGTTTTTTCGGCTATGATTCGAATTTTCGAATACTCTTAATGACCCAGTCATCTTAGTCGTTGAACCTGCACATTTATGACTAGGTCAGTGTTGCTGAGCAGATAGTTTAATTCTTTGTTGAATCTTCATCTACATTCTCTATTCTTACAGACGGCCGGCACCAAAAATCACTCGAAGGGTTAGGATCTTGTAGGTATAGTGACACCTTAGTTGCTCAAGAGAGGACTTTACCACTAAATTGCTTTGTAAGTCTTAGTTAATAGCGGATCCCCGATAAGACAAGTGCTAAACTACCTCGATGATAAATCTAAATATACTGACGAAATTTATGGGAAACCAAAAAATCAGTTGAGTTGTTTGCACAATGAGTGCATTGGCTTCCCAACTATCTAGTCTAAGGTTCAAATCCCAATATGTGAACTTAAAAAAAAGTTGTTCGGTTAAAATGAAAAATAAATATAGTCAGCACAACTAACAAACGAGTATAATGATGGGCTAACTGACGTTACAACATTAACTTGGTCTTCTCTTCATTAACTTCTTGTCCTCCGACTCAAGGCTCATAAACGATCTACTGAACATCCGTGAGGTTCTTTCCGACCATGAATAGCGTGAATTTTCCATCGTCAAACAGACGGACGAGGTTTTTCTGGTGTGTCAACACTAGACTTCGCTCTATATAGTAAGTCCCTAAAAGATTCTGTCATACGCGGCCCTGATGTCGATTGAAAAGTAGTAGGTATCGATATAGGTAGAGTTCCTGGGCCTTCTCGAAGATCTGCCATAGTGTAAGCATTTGATCGCTGGTGGACTTTCCGGGTCGTAACTCTGAAGCCACACTGATAACATATCAGGTTGTTGAAGAAAAGGCTTCAAACGTTCACATAGTATTGCAGACTTATCTTCTCCAAAAAGGTGTGGAGCTTCTGACCATGTTGGTTAATTTGAATCTTAACTCATTTGATTTTAACATCAGTTATCCAGTAGTACCAACCAATATCGAAAATTCTTTTGAATTTGGCCCACCCTTACTCATATAAGTTAGGTAGGTTAGGTTGAACGGGCTGATAGTTGATGTTGTTACCATCACACTTAGATCAATGTAGATCCATTGTGGTACCCCGAAGTGTTGTAACTTCTTGAAAAAAGATATAATAACCTATGAATCATGTGGTTCGTTAAACCATTTAGAGGTCTTGACAAAGTTTAGTAAACTTTTGCCTGGCAGTTCTGATAGTTCCTCTAGTTCATTAAAGAAGAAGTTGCCTAGAGTTTTCTTCCTAGCAAGACAGAGCGAAGGACAGTGGCAGAGAAAATGAGCAGTGTCTTCATGCTCGTTTTCATCACCGCAGCCTCTACAAAGGTCATCAGTACTGAGCCCCATCTTCTTCTTATGGTAGCCGAGTAGGTTGTGTCCTGTAATAATACCGATAAGGGATCTTAAGGAGGGTTTATTAAGAGTTAAGATCCAATCGGATCTTTTCTTATCGTATCTAGGCCATAGCTTCCTGGTGTTAACACAGGTTTCTAGGAGATTCCATCTATCATTGCATTTTTGGATGATGGTTTTACTGACGTTACTCATATAAGTTACATTTAAGTTTGTTTCAGCTTCAAGTAAGCTGGCAATGGGGCGAATTCCAAGCTTAAATTTAAAAAAATGTTGAATTTTGAATATTATTTTTTAGCAAGTTATAAACATTAACTTTTGAGATAATTGAACATAAGCAATACAAAGGTGAGGAAATGCTTTTTTCAATTTCATATAACTCGGAAAGTATTGGTTCATCAAGAAAAATTGTACACAACACTAAGCTCGATTCCCGGTACTATCTCAAGGAATTTCAATTTTAAGGAAATGATACAAACTACTTTCAGCGTTTGAGCGGCCATTAATTAAGGATTGGACATATTTGAAGAGTGAAATCCGCAAAATTCTGTACTATAAATAAAAACAATAATTCTTTCAGTGTAGGTGGTACTCGACTATACTACTTTGAGTGTAATTAAGCCCAACGAACCCATAGAAAATTGAATGATATAAAAACATTGAATGATGGCGATAGTTTTTCACTTTTTTCCTGATTCCCGAGGCTCTGCGCGGTAAACCAACAACTTTCAAATGTCTGAACATAGGGTTGTAAAATTAATACCTGTGAATAATTCATTAGGCTTTTATTATTTCATTTCACTCTATCAAAACTAAGCCAATCAACGTTTATTTAATTAGTTTTCATATTATTATTTTATGGTGTTACAGTGGTGGGTTGGGTAAGAGGGTGAAAAGCTCATAAGGACCTCAATAAGGTATTTATGTATAGTATAGGCACTCAAAAAAATCCAAACTAGATTTTCATAGCCGACATCAAAGTGTAATTAGAAAATTTCGATCAAAACTTCCATCAAACATGGCTGATTAACCATAATTAATATGGGAACCTTAATAACAGCACATCAGAAAACAGAAGGAAGCAATGTTTCCTAATTTTCAATGCAAGTGGGACACAATTAATTATCAATCAAGCAATTTAGCCTGTAATTAAACATGTCACAAGGATTTCTGAACTCTTGTATTTGTTTGTGTGAGTGTGTTTCTTGGTTTCCCTTGAAAACGCCTCTTTTTCTTTTTTGAACTTTTACTTTATTAAATGACTAAGAGTTAGAGATGTTAATCGACTTTTAATTGAGCCTCATTTTATATTTATCGACGTCGAGTCGGTTGTGTGTTTGGAAAATTTAATTAGCTCAAACGTCAAGACTTGAAGAAAATTATTATTAACGGATTTTTAATATGCAATTAACAAAGTTTGTATATTATGTTAAGAAACAGTTACAAGGTATTTCAAGGTGGGGAAAAACTAATTTTCGGTTAATTATTCTTTTTTTTTCTTGACACGAAACCAAATTTTACATCAATTTTCGTCATTTTCATTCTTCCAATAAAAAAATTGACATTCCCTGGAGATGGTGTTGGGTTAACCCTAGAATATGAGAACCTCTTGAAGACCCTTATTTAAACCAATTAACTCCTATGGCTTGCTGGGACTTCTTTTACCATTCACAAAAAGTCAAAAAGGAACAATTTAAATTGAAATAAAAACATTATTTTTTGTACAGAGGTCATTTCCTATATTAAAATTCGTTAAAAAAAACCTAAACGACCAGCATTTTCTATAAAAAATTTAAAAATCATTTAACAATTGAGGTTTTAATCAGCTATCACAATCGATTTTCAATTAAAAAAATATAAATCTCAATTTTTATTTTAAAACTGCTATACTTCCACCAGCAGCGAACAGTTAACTAATTTAGTCAATTTAATCATTTTCTGTGAACTAAATTGTTTAACAAACGAAGAAGTGGCTAGGTTTGCTCTTTTCTTTGGTGTGATTTCGGTTATGAGCCATTAGAAGCACTTAACCCCAAATGTTCACTTTTATGAGTTCAAAGATGAAATACCTAATTGAAAAAAATTCGTATCTTTTCCCTCAAAATAAAATTGGTGAACCGAAATTGCTTTCTTTCACAGTCCCTGTTCTCATTTCTGTTAGGAGTACTTTTTTTTTTTGCTTTTTTGATGTGTCAGAAAAAATCTTGTAATAAATTTGAAAAATCTGACACAACGATGAACGAGAACGAGAATCTCCGAGAAGAGATGACTCTGCAGCATTTTTATCGCCTTGGCGGCAGATGTTCCCAAGTGCTAATAATCTCATGGCGATATGGCGAGCAACCACAAAGTACACTCATCATCATCGTTCTCCTCGTCATCATAGCTTGTAATATTATCTCAGAGTTCAGCATATCCCCGCCTCTTCTGGTTGCCATTTGCCATTGCCATCATCATCTCGCATCATCGCACAAAACCCGACGCGAAACAGTTGCTGTTGTTCGCCTCAGTCGACCAAAGAACGAAGAAGTCCTTTTAGAGCTAAGGGATGAGTCCTGGCTGACGGGGTAACCGCACTCATCATATATCATTGCGGCTTCCCATTCCCACCCTTATATCGCTATCGCGCACTATAGTACAGGCATTCCCAGTCCCGTCCCGAGAAATGATGACTGTTGTGAAAACTCAGAGGACCATTAACAACACATCGCATATGTTACTCCATGTTGACAGCCATTTTGTGTTTTGTTGTTTCGACTCCTTGGAGGCGAAATCTGATGGCAACCACATCCGGGATCATAGCTAGATTGGGTGTTTATTATGTTTCTCGATTTGTGTTTTTTGGGATTAAATTGTGCCACCTCCATTCTGGTGGCAACACTTGGTGATAATCACCTGAAATTAGAGCTGCTGTTGTTGAAGAAAGTTTAGGTCTTCCAGTCCGGATTAGGAATGAAAACAGCGATGATGGATGAGTTCAATAAAAATGAAGAGTATCCTTGTTAGGATAGATTTCAGCTGTGGTTGCAGCAATCTTCAAGTCGTTGTGAATATAACATAAAAAGGAAAAAAAAAACTTGTATTATCTGGGATCATGTGGTTTGGATTGTAGTTTGCGTGTCGTTCTGCTGTCGAATAGAAAGGAATAGCTACTCGCCATCACCAGCTTGTTATCCTCATTTTTGCTGAGTTTGATTCTATTTGTTGTGATTGTTTTGTGGCGCAGCAGATGTATGAAATGTTTTATTTCCACACAATGGAAAAATGTAATATTACAATGGAAGGATGTCGCTGTTGTGATGCGGTTGGGATTAAAATGGGAGGTTCGCGTCGGTCGTGAAGAAAGAAAAGTATAGATAATGTTGTTTTTTCGGTTCTATAAAGTTATGAAGTACGTGACGAGGGATTTTAACACGACTGTTGTAGGTTTTCTGTGATTAGAGCTAAAAAGAAGAGAAAAAAGTGACAGCTTGTCTAAATGGGTATTTCAAAAATCTTAATGAAACAGTTTAAAAGAAAACATACCTACTGTCACGCCTACAACAGCATGTTTTTGGGTGTAGTTTTTTGTAGACATCGCCAGTCCATATAGGTCTAGGTGGATGATAATATTATGTGCAGTGTTTTGAATTCATGTTCTGAGTTCGCGATTTTTATTTTCTTAGGGACTAACCGTCTCGTAAGATATGATAAACCATAATCTTATGGGAAGAACTTTTGAAATGCATTTCTTAAAAACTTCAATTATCCACATGGAACATTTCTGTTCTGTTTTATACGTTAATTTACAAGAAGCGTCCTAGCAAAGCATTTGACAAACAATGAATATGGCGAACTTAAGTACTTACTTCATTTATATTACCTATCGGAAGTTTGTTGTCAAACTTATATATCTACCGTAAAAAAAAAACAATGAAAGCAGTGGCGTAGCTAGACCTTTGGGGGCCCTGTATCCAATTTTTTTGGGCCCCCCCCACCTCTTTCTAAAACCTGGCCATAACCTTATAACCTTTTTTTAAATTAAAACACTAACGTCAATTAATAAGATAAATTTAATTCAATGTATAACGACTAGGAACTTTAACATAAATGCATACTACATATACACCTGTGTGCAAAAAAATAGCAGTGCTTCCCAAAGTTGAGAAATATGTAATAGGTAATCGTAATCGTCTCGTTCTTGTGCGTTGCCTGTACAAAATTTAAATTACAGTCTGTCTAACTAGTCATTGTCATTAGATTCATAAAGCTTGCAGATTAATTGGCATTGGTTTTCATTGAAAAAACCGTTACTCAAAGTCACAAAGAACGAAATGACCTGTGAGCTAAAATAATTGTTTGAGGTTGTTTTTCCTACTACGAAACAAGGCCTATCTTTTGGATAAGGGATATCATGGACGCCAAAATTTATGTTGATATCCTGCAGAACGTATCATCCTTCCTTATGCCGAATGGCACATGCCAATAACTTGTACGTTTCAGCAGGATAATGTCCCCAAACACACCAGCAGGTTAGCAAAAAATTGGTTTGCGACTAACAAAATTGATGTGCTTGAGTAGCCTGTGCAATCGCCGGACCTAAACCCCATCGAAAACTTGTGGGCGAATGTTAAGGAAGGTGTTGCGAAGGAAAAACCAAGAAATGTTGCTGAATTGTGGAGCGCAGTGAAAAGAACATGGGAAAGCATTCCACAAGAAAGATGCATGTGTTTGGTTAATTCTTCGTTGTCGTCGTTGTGCTTCTGACCTCGCAAATAAAGGTCACACAAAAAAATATTAAATCGTAATGAAAATTTAAGTGAATTATTGTTTTTTTTTAAGTTCTTATAAGACATTATCTGGAGCACTGCTATTTTAATGCACAGCCGTTTTTAATTTATTTTCTTAATTTTGTAATATTTATCAACTAAGCGATTGAAATATTGTTTTTAATTTTTTGTATATATTAAAACATAAAGTATGGAATAATTCAAAACCAATAAATTAATTAATAAGTCAAACAGAAACTTGTTTTTTTCATTAAAGGAAAGATAGTTGAACCACTGCTATTATTTTGCACACGGGTATATGTAGATATATGTTTTATACAGCTTAAAAAAAATAATATTTGCACTTCTTCTCAAAGTACTACTTTTCCTGCAAATTTATTTATTAAATCTTCCATACCTGAAGAAGATTTCAGTTTTTCAAGATTATCTGCTTTTATTGATAAAAGTGATAAATCTGACAACCTCTTCTGTCCCATTGAAGATCTAAGATAATTTTTTATTATTTTGAATTTTGAGGATTTCGGATTTAAGGCATGTTTTTAGAGCAATTAGTTGATTGCAGAAATCACCAGATATGTATGTCTGTATTGTACTTTTCCACTAGCTTTTTTGATCCTTGATTTATCTCATCATTTGAGAACGATAAAAGCTTATCCAGTTCCAACACTTCAAACATACTACTAAGACTATGAAGGCTTTGAAATCTTTGCTGAGTTTGTCCAATCAAAATGTCCAAGCCGGAAGAGTAAATATTGACTTTTGAAATAAATTTCCGGATCAGAAATTCTATGATCTTCTGCCAACTTATCAAAAAAGCGCTTCGTTATTTTCCTCCTTTTATTTTTGAAGACAGGCGTCACCAGACCCCTCTTTACCACTGGGCCCACTGGGCCCAGGCCCAGGGCCCCGCAATCACCAGGGGCCCCCAAATTGCTGAAACATCACTTAACCTCTATTGGTCTATTTTCAAAAAAAAAAAAAAAAATATTTCGATACAAATTTAGATGCATGATCAAAATTCGTACTTTCCCTGCTGAACAATTTAAACCACATTCCCTGCAAAATTCTATTCAAATTAAAACAGAAATATGAATGACTAACTGAGTGGCAATGCAGTTTGCTTTCTGACTTGGTAGGAGTGCATGCCACTGGGTGTGTCTTAGAAGCAACCAAATTCTTTGACATTATTCAAAAATTGTTTAACTTTTTTTCAGTATCTTCTCATCGATGGAGTGTGTTGACTGCTCATTTAGGTCCAAAAAAAGTTTTCAAAAGTCTTTCTCAAACAAGATGGTCGGCGCGAGCTGATGCACTAAGCGCCTTATGGTCATCAAGAAATTGAAGAAGCTTTGATGTCTATCGCGAAAGATTTAGGACAGGCACGAGAGGCCAGAGATGAAGCATTTAGTCTTTGCAAAAAAATGTCCAAGCTTGAATTTACCATACTTACAGAACTTTGGAACTCTGTATTGCAAAGAATTAATAAAAAAAGTACTTAACTTCCAAAAACAAAATATTACCCTGGATGTTGCAATAAATTTGCTGAGTGCAATAGATGAATTTAAAATTGGGCTCAGGGACAATTTTGATAACTTTGTTTTATCGGCCAGACAAAAAAAAAACGGATTCCGAATATGAGGACCTTTCTGAAAGGATGAGGTGTAGAAGCTCACGCCAGACTTTTTTTTTACGGCTCTGGACCCTCAGTAATTTTGACTGGAAAAGAAAGATTTAAAATTGAAACCTTTCTTCCCATTGTCGACACACTAAGCGTTCATTTTAAACAGCGACTAGGTTCGTATACGAAGATTGGCCAACGTTTTGACTTTTTTTTCGATTAAAAATCTGAATTCAGAAGACTTAAAGACTGTTTCACAACAGAGCGTTTAGTCGTTCGTGTGTTTCAAGCTTTACGTAAGCGTCAGGCAGTTTTGACAGTAAAACGCAGGTGCTTTCAACTCCAGCTCACAAAACCGCGTTCATTCTTTCAAGTGACATTAGATTATTTTATCAGCATTTGTATTAAATTCGTTTTCTTATTTATGTAAAAGTTTCCTTAATTTATTATTTTATTAGTGTTTTTTATATCATTTATTATTTCTGGGGAAAAACAATTATTTGCATTCTCAAGAACGAACAAATTTGTAATAAAGCTCAAGACGCGAATGAAAAATAGAACACAATTCTAGTTAGGATTACGTTCAAGCTTATGTTACGTGCCGCGAGACCGCTCAACGCTCTATTTTGTGTGGAAGCATCTACTCACATGTATTCTATATGAAATGTCAACGCGAGACAAGTGCGACCGTTCTATTGTGAAACAGCCTTAAAAGAGAACTGCAAATCTTTTGCTGAATTTTACACCGAAGATGTGAACGGAGATGAAATACATGCTGAATGCCTGAATTTAAAAGACTACTTGAAAATTAGTCGACACAAAAATGAAACAACTGACAACATTCTAGAGCTTTATAATTTTTTAAAAACTAATAAAATTGAAGATGAATTTCCAAATGTTGAAATTGCACTAAGAATTTTCTTAAGTATGATGGTGAGGGTGACCAATTGCAGTGGGGAACGTTCCTTCTCTAAAATAAAAAGAATCAAAAACGAACTCAGAACTACAATGATTCAAAAAAGATTGACATGATTGTCGCAATGTCGCTGATGTCAATCGAGAGAGATTTTGAAGATGTGATCAATGATTTTGCTAATCTCAAATCAAGAAAAAGACCCGTTCAATAAATATTCCTTTCTTTTACCTGAAAAAATATAGTCTGTGTCACTATATTGTTCTTTAAATTACATTCTCAATAACTTCTTTAATTGTCTGTTATTTAAATTTTGTTTATTTTTGAATTTTTATATGAAATATTTATTTTTTGTTTTTATTTTTGCATTGTTTATGTTTATGTTTTAAATGCTGCAATAACTATTTATCTTTTTAATGAATTAAAAAAAAATATTTATTTAATAAGTTAAAAGAATAATTATCAATTCAAAGTTATGTGATTTTTTCTTCTATTACACAACATAACATTTTTATATAATCATACAGGGGCCCCATTTTCGAAAAGTGCCCAGGGCCCCCAAAAGGGTAAAGACGGCCCTGGGCGTCACTCCCCAATCGTTGGCTTAATCCTTGGATTTTTTAAGTAAATCACTGAATTTCTTTTGATTTCTTTCTTTTTCTAGACCGTCTATAAAATTTTGAAGCAAAATACTTGCTTTTTGTAAGTCATTTTCCTCATCTTGAAGGGCTTTGGAAACTGGACTTATAATACCAAACAGCGAAGAAAAAAATGACATCAACACAATAAAGTCGTATGTCTCTTAAATGTTTATAACATTTTTACATTCGTCTCGTTCGTCTTTTTTTTGTTGCGGTCAAATTGATTTGGTGTAAGGTTTTCACTCAGACAATTAACGGGACTTTTTTTTGGTTGCAGATACATACAGGGTTCGGAATGCAGTATTCGAATTTTTTTAGGTGTTAGTTCATGTAAGTACCTTAGCAATTTTTAATCTACCGCTGTTCCCTGGTTTGTATTTCTGTGTGATGTTGGAGTTGGTGGCTGTGTCAGGCAGGACGATCTATTTTGAAAGCTCGAATAAAAAAGTGTTTGCAGGTTGAAGTTGTAGTAGGTACCTATTGTTGGTTGGTAGGACATGAACAAAAGAAAAAGATACACAGGAAAAAAAAATATTTGACGCATGTAAAAATTATCATCGGAACATTATTTTGTAATAAAACTTGATTAAATATTTAAGTGAATTTTTTTACACACGTCTTGTGCTCTGTATCTTTGGGGGCCCCTATATCTCGGGGGCCCTGTTACATGGATACAGCTGATACAGCGGTAGCTACGCCACTGAATGAAAGAGTTGTTTGTAATTGAAAATAAAATAAAATAATTACTTCGCAGAATCCATTCGGGAGGTTTGAAACGTTTTTTTTTTTGTTTCTCAAAACTGACATAGAAATGCTGAAGCAAAACCACATTCAAAAACCAAGAAGAAAATTTACAATTGTGATTAATTGAATAGAATTGAAATTGTGCGAAAATGTTTGGGGATAATTTACTTTTTTGGCAATATGTCGACTACAAAGCCCTCAAAAAACATGTTACCATATTTATGAAGAGAGCTCAAGCAGACCTTTCTTTTGATGTAGATATCATTCGATTTTGGAAGATTTTTTTTTCTTGTTAAATTTATATTAATTTTGGAAAGGGTTAGTTAGCCCATAATTCTATGTATTTCATAATTCTCACTATCCTGAGCCTATCACTGAAAGCCAAACTCATTTCCGAGCTCTGGTTCCCGACATATTTGCATCAGAAGATAATCTTTCTATGGATTACAATACCTTACCTAGTGAAACAATTTTCAGAATTCAAAGTGAAAAAATGTGCACGACCTGCTCCTCAATTCCAAAACTTAACTTACAAAAAAAACATTAAAAAAATAAAAACATGTAGGTATCTACTGATTAAAATTCATAACTCAAAAACACATTTTTTTTGGAAAAATTGATGCCATAACATTTCTTAAGAAATTGTTAATTTAATTAAAAAAAATTCTTGGAGCGGTTCTTTTTAAATAAAATTTTTATGGAGGTACACCTACATTTTTTCAAAAATTTCCTAAAATTAATATAGGTATGCGATATTCAAGAACATGTTAATATACGTCTTGCATTTAAATTTGAATTTTTAATATTTAGCCGTTTTTGAGAAACAGAATTTTGAAAAAAAAGTCTTAAAATATTTTTTTTAAACAAAATGTTAAAATTTCATAGGCAAGATGATAAAGAAATGTTTAAATATTTGCGAAATTATAAGAAATATGTAGATAATATAGAAAATAACCTTAAAATTAATGCAAAGTACTTTTGGTTTATACAAAAAAAACTTAGAGGCACTAATTCTATAACATCGATAATGACATATTTTTTTCTATATTCGCACGCCTCTTTCCCCCCAGATACCGCACGCGCTGGGGTCCATTTTCACCGAGTACGATTAACAGTTACGGTTGTTAGTCGTATCGGCGCTTAATTAGAAATTATTTGGAATAAACAAAATAAAAAAAGTTAAGGCGATACGAATATTTAGGAAGATAAGAGTTTGGGACTGCTTAATGCAATTAGGTATAAAAGAAAAACAAAATAAATTAAAATTTTAAATTAAAATATGTATTAAAAAAAGTAAAAATAAAAGAAAAAAAATGCAAAATTTTAAAATCAAAAATTTTAAAATTTTAAAGTCAATTTTTTTTAATTTTTATATGATAATGTGACCCATTCTAATTCGTCAACGATATGCGAAGCTTTTTCCATGTTCTTCAAACAGAATTTCTCTAACTATACAAACAGTAATATTAAATTGTTAGATGGTCCCAATGATGTAGATATCTTATCCGTAAGTAGTTCAAATATAAGTTTGGCACTGTTAGCTCTATAATTCATAGGCTGGATTGCAATAAAAATGCAGGTCCGGACGACATTCCAAATGTTTTCTTCAAGAATTGTATCGAATCTTTAAAAACACCAATTTGCACATTAATTAATAAGTCACTTCAAGAAAAGAATTTCCCAGTAAAGTTAAAAGAAGCATTTGTAACACCAATACATAAGAACGGCAGTATATCAGAAATATCTAACTATCGTCCGGTGTGTTTGCTGAATTCCTTATCATTAATATTTGAAAGATGCATTTAAAACAATTTAATAAAACAAATAAGGCCTTTGATCAACCTAAAACAGTACGGTTTTGTAAGTGGTTAAGAAGGTTAACGGTGTCTAACCTAGACTCCATAACACATACACGTTGCAAAGGCTTTCAATAGTAGGTACAATACAAGTCGACGTGATTTATCAAAGGGCACGGTAGTGCCCAGCCAAGTTCAAGCACTACTCCCTATTTACAGGATCGAACTCAAGCACATTTTTAAGCCCCCATCACTTTTGAACCCATAGAGGTAGAAGCTTTAAATTTGAATAACGTATTAACTTCATGGGCACAAAGGCCCTGTAAAATTTTTTTTTGTAGAACCACTACTTCCTGAGATATTGAACAGAAAAATTTCAAAAACCGTAATTGACTGACTGACTGACTCACTGACTCACTGACTCACTGACTCACTGACTCACTGATCATCAAAATTATGAAGCACTTCTAACAATAGCAGAATCTTGAAATTTGGTACAATGGTAGGTTTCCGGGTGTGTACAAAGGAAAAAATCGAAAATTTCAATTTACTCATTCAGGGGGCGTGGTATCCGCCCACTTTATTAAAATGGTCATAGGATGTTGAAATTTAGAATTCTGGTTTGTTTAACTTCATAAAACTACATGAGTAACTTTCCTTAGTGGTTTCACAATGGACCCTTGATGTCTTAATGTGACATCTAGACAGCCACTCTAACCTAACCTACCTATTAGGTACTTATTTATAAATTGGCAGACCAATTATATTGTTAAAGTTTGCAAATTGCTACTTATAAAGTTATTTCGAGGTTTTTTTTTTTATTCCCACGCCTCTTTCCCCCCCAGATACCGCACGCGCTGTGGTCCATTGTCACCGAGTACGGCTGCAATTACGGTTGCTAGCCGTATCGGCACTTAATTAGAATTTTTTAATATTACAAAAAGAATAAATAAAGTTATGGCGATACGAATATTAGGATGAAAAGAGTTAGGGACTGCTTAATGCAAGCAGGGTCAAAAAGGAAAAACAAAAACAAAAAAAATATGAAATTCCAAATTAAAATTTTACAAAAAGTAAGAAAAGAAAAAAGTACAAAATTTTAGAAAACAAAAATTTTAAAGTCAAAAATTTGAGAAAAAAAAAATAAAATAAAAAAGTAAATAAGTGTGTGGAAGACACTTGTCAAGTTCGCAAAAAACATTACATATACTGATACAAATAAATGAAACTAATACAAAATTATACAAACAAAAAACATTTATTGGCGTACCACACTGGTTTTAAGTATAGTCTTAAGTTTATTTTTATTAAAGTGCAGATCAATGAGATCTGAATTACAATTCAAAAGCCTACTCATCCCTGTCAAGGGTTCGTGCATTCCATAATTGGTCCTATGTCTTGGGACATTGAGAAGATCAATGCTACGAAGGTGATAGCCTCCTCCCCGATAGTTAAAAAGTATAGCACTAAGAAGGTCTGGTGCATCAATAACGCCAGTAATAAGTTGATGAAGGAAAACAGTATCATTGTTAGTCCTTCTTTGAGACAACGTTTGCATTTCGAGGATCGATACTCGATCCTCATTAGATAGAATATTAAGAGGATCATGCCATTGAATACCTTTTAATGCGAAACGAGTAAAATTACGCTGCACCGATTCTAACCTGTCAATATGAACCTCATAAAATGGAGTCCAAATCTGCGAAGCATATTCAAGGTGAGGACGAACTAGGCAATTATAAAGAGAAAGGGTCACATTAGGATCAAGAAATTCTTTGGACCAACGCTTAATGAACCCAAGCATAGAATAAGCTTTATTAACAATATTGTTAATGTGCTCAGTAAAATCAAGATTTGGTGTAAAAAGAACTCGAAGGTCCCTTACTTTAAAAACACGAGATAGTATTTGCTGTGATATAAAATACTCATAAGTCGAAGTTGCTCGTTTCTTAGAGAATGTCATTGTTTGGGTTAAGATTTAAAATGTTCTTATTACACCATACAGAAAAATTATTATTTATATCATTTTGCAGAAGAATGCGATCATTGTTAAGGTTCATGCTTTCATAAAAAAAAAATTTGCAAAAAGATGTGAAATCAGAACAAAAACATAAAATGTAAAAAAAGAGCCAAGTTCTCTTATTTGCGAACAACACTGTGTTAAAAGTTAGCCACCAAAAGTAATGAGATCTAAAAGAACGCCAAGTTCTTACATGTAAAAGTGTTATATTGAAATTTTAAATCATAGAAGATAATACAACAATATTAAAAGAAAATAGAAAATAGTTTGGATGAAAATTTTCGAGTTCACTTGGCAAGTTTTCGTTTGAAGCGTGATTAATAGGGCAACCAAAAATATGCTCGAGCATGTTTTTTTTGGAACGTCGAATTTGCTAATTGACAAGATAGAAATACGTTTCTATTCGTTAGAGCATATTTTAGCATATTTTGTTATAAATGCATATTTTTGCATATTTTGCTTTAAAATGCATATTTTGGCATATTTCATCATTATTTGTAATTTTTGTTGCAAATGTTAGAGTAAATACTTTTTTAAAACTTTTTCTTTTTCGAAAAATTCGCGATGCTATTCAAGTATTTTATCCTAAAGTAACGCATGTCACTTGTGAGTGACGTTTCATCTGTCAAAGGATAAAGTGTTAAAGTTATAGTCTCTCTATAGTTTTTTTAAATTTAAATTTAATTAAAGTCATTCAAATTGTTTAAAAGATTTATTTCAACAGTTTTTCATATCAGCGTCTTAAATTTCACCATTTGAATAAAGGTACGAAGCTTTTCTTTAATTAATATCAACTTCGTACGAAGCCAGTCGCGACTATACGGGATTTTCCCTATGAATAATTATACACAAAAAAGAAATCTTGAAGAAATCTCTCCCGAACCAAATCCTGATCACAAAAAGTATTTTATACACAAAAAAGATATGGCAACGGAAGTAGGAAAGATGTCTGTCGAAGATTTAAAAAAATTTCTCGTAACTACTTTGGATGTACAACTCACTGATAAACTTAAGAATTTTGCTACAAAAGATGATTTTACACGACTCTACGATGAAGTTACCGCTTTAAGAGCCGCGAACGCTCATCTTAACCTCAAACTAAGCGATATGTCTCAAAGATGCGAACTGCTAGAAAACCAACTGGAAATAATCTCACGAAAGGCTAATGAGTCATCCGTTGTCGTTCACCTTCCCTTAAATGAAGAAACCGATGCAACTCAAGTTGCATTACAGACTTGCAAAGGGCTTCTCAAGATAAATGAAGATGAGAATATGACCATTAAAAGTTCCCGAGTGATTCGCAACAACAACGCACAGCGTGGCACTGTCATCATTGAACTTCTTTCCCCAGAAATGGTTGATAAGATTATTGCCGCGGCGCACCAGCTTAAAGGCTCGGGGATAAGTGTATTTCGCGAACAATCACTTATGTACCGAAAGAAAAGGCAAACACTCGTGGAAATAAGATCCAAGTTGCTCGAAATAAATTCAACCGTGAAAATTATTGTAAAAGGCGATAAATTGCAAATTAATGGCCACTTGTTTGTTTATAAATATTCACGAGGGTTGGCTATCAAAACGAAAACACAAATGACATTTGTCAACCAAGCGTTTGGTGACAGAGCCTCTGAATTCTTCGATGACAGCGATCTTACATCTCCATCCACCTCTTCTTCTTCTTCTTCTGGTGCAACCAACTTTCAACCGAGGCGAGCGCCACCTGTACGACAACCTCAAAATCAACATCGATCAGTCTTAATGGCCGAGACACAATAGGATGAATCTGTCGTCTGCCATAATACAAATAATTTTAATACAAATAGCTTTAAAAATTTAACTATTTTATCTTATAATATCACTGGCCTCAAAAGCAAATTATTACGACCTGATTTTTTTTATTTCATTCAAAATTATGATATAATTATTTTATTGGAAACTTTTATAGAAGAAAAAAATGAAAACAACTATTTGAAATATTTTAAGGAATTCAATATTTTATGGTCACCCGCAATAAGATCAAATGTTCATGGCAGGGCCAGTGGGGGAATATTATGTGGTATAAAAAAAACTTTAAACTCCAATTTTGCTAAAATTTATCGCTCTGAAAACAGAATTATAATCAATATTGTTATTAATAATTCAAATTACACAATTATCCCAACATATTTAAATTGCAATAACTATGGCAGTTTGATTTTGCTAGTCTAGTTGACTTCGTTAACAGCTCCAATTTGAACAATATAATGATAATTGGAGACTTAAATGCTAGAATCGGGAACTATCAAAACTCTTCAGCCCTCAACTCATTCTCGCAAAACACTCTCAATCCAACCAGAAACTCCAAAGATGACACCTTTAACCGAAATGGAAGGCTGCTCACGGAATTCCTTGAAAACTTCGGACTATCCGTGCTGAATGGGGCCCCACAAGGTGAGGCTTCGGGAGAGTTCACATTCATAACTGGCCAAGGACAATCTGTTATCGATATTGCAGCGTTAGCTCTTGAATGGCTTAAACTATCGATTGATTTTAAAGTAGGTGCGGCGAACTTCTCACCGCACTTTCCGATTGAGGTAAAGGTTCAGTTTGCCGATGAAAATGTTCAGAGCCAATCATCTAACTTTTTAAAATTGAGGTGGAAGGAGAATTATGCCACTCAATACAAATCATTACTTAGCCGTAACATCAGCTCTATTCCCTCGCATCAAGCCATTAGCTTAGAAAGCTATGACGAACATATTGTAAGAGTTATCAAGGCCTCAGCACCTTTTGCCCTCAATAATAACAGCGGAAATCAAGCTTGCACTCCAAAAAACAAGTGGTTCGACAATGACTGTGCGAAACTCCGTAAACTTTCATTTGTTTATCTTAAGCTGTTCAGATCTACAAACGCTTTAATTTTTAAAAACATTTACCTTCACATTAACAAGGATTTCAAGAGACTTTGTGCCAAAAAAAAGTTGACTTCATTAACAATATCGCAAAAGAACTTGCAAGCTGTAAGGACTCAAAGGCGTTCTGGAGCAATGTTCGTGAGCTGGGCGGGCGTTGTAGAAGCCATGTGACTACCCTCGAAGCTGAGACACTAGCAGCTCATTTTAAAACTCTTTTGTCGGCTGATGAGAATCACCAGGTTTTCTATTACGCTCAACCCAACGTCACTATCTGCGAACTGGATAATCCAATCACTCTACCTGAGCTAGTAACAACTCTGAGTAAAATGAAAAATAACAAAGCACCCGGCATAGATGGCATTCCGATCGAATTCTACAAGAATAGTACGGAACCGTTTAAAAATCTTCTGCTGACATACTTCAACAAACTTTATGAAGACTCATTGGTCCCAAGCAACTTTAACAAAGCGGTTATATTCGCAATCTTTAAAAAAGGAGATTCTAACTTACCGGAGAATTATAGAGGAATCTCGATTCTGAACTCGCTAAGAAAGATCCTAACCTCTATTCTTTATGAAAGGTTGACGGAATGGATCGAGAACAATAACCGTCTCAGCATGTTCCAAGCAGGCTTTCGATCGGGATTCTCAACGCAAGACCATATATTCGCTCTGACGAGTATTGCCAGGAGATCAATCGAGCAGAAAAAGAAATTATATGCTTGTTTTGTGGATTTCAAAGCAGCCTTTGACAATGTAAATAGAAATGCCTTGATGTACAAGTTGTCATCGTTAGGAATTTCTCGAAAATTCTTAATGTTTTATTTCAACTTTCTTGCCTCATCTACTGCATCAGTGTGGGACGGAACTTCATTTTCGGTATGGTTTGAAACCACAACAGGTGTCCCCCAAGGTTGTATATTAAGCCCGATATTATTCTCCTTGTTTATTGATGATGTGTGTGATGTACTTCCGGGAGGAATTCGCTTTGCCGGTATACAAGTCAAGGTTTTACTCTACGCCGATGATTTAGTTTTACTGGCTGACAATCCATCTACCCTTCAGTTGCAAATCAACAAACTTAACTTGTTTTGTGAATCCTGGAGTCTGTGCGTCAATACTAACAAGACAAAAATAATGATATTCGAACCGCGTCAGAGAAGAAGGCTCCCAGAAGAAAACTGGTCCCTGAACAACGCGCCTATCGAGGTCGTTCATTATTTCAAATATCTTGGTGTTTTGCTGTCTTACAATCTTAATGTTTCAAAACACGTGAAAGAGAAAAGCAATGAAGCCAAAGTAGCACTAAACGTAATGTGGCCTAAGTTTTATGCCAACCAAAAAATCGATCATGCATCCAAATATCGTGTTTTTCAAGCAACAGTGAACTGCTGCATGTGCTACGGTACCCAAATTTTTGGATATCTACAATTGGAGGACTTTGAAGTCGTGCAAAGATATTTCTTCAAACGCTTGTTCCGACTGCCTTCTTCAACCCCCAATTATGCTATTTATGTGGAGTCTGGTCTAACACCTCTTTACATTACAAACCTTAAAACCAATTCAGACTACATATTGAAAGTTATGAGAAGGGACGAAAGAAGCCTTCACAAATCCATTATGTCAAGGCTCTTGCAAACAAATGCCACCCCGTTTAAGGAATGGAACGAGCTAGCTTCTTCAAATGGTAGTAACCTATCTTTTTTGGAGTCCAATTTGAATGAATGGCCCACAATGTTCAATGATGTTATCGCCAGAGTTGATGATAATATTTTCAATCAACACCTATCCAGAGCCTCGACAACAACATCAAGAAATGTGTACAGGAACCTCAACCACCAACTTACATCACAAGCTAAATATTTCAACAATGAGTTTTCTTCTGAAGCTATAAGTTACATATTTAGAGCCCGAGTCGAAATATTGAATCTCAACTCTATGCCTCATCGATCCGATCTCACTCAAATCTGTAGCTTATGTAACAGAGGAGAACCAGAAGACATCACCCACTTCTTTGCAACGTGTCCTTTACTTCAAGAGATTCGACGGCTACATTTTCAATTGAGTTATCTCTCCCCAACTCGCCTCTACGAAATCCTAAATGGAGATCTCGGATGGGCAACCGTGTATAAATACTGCAAACATGCTCTTAATTATCGCAACAGTTTTCTATAGCAGCCAGTTATTGCAATTACAAATAATGTTTCTAAACTCTCACTAACTTTTATGTTTCAAATCATTATAAAATTGATAAATTATTATTTTGTGTTTCAAATCACCTCAAAATTGTTGAAAGCGCACTTGATGCTTTAATTAATGTATATAACTTTTTAATAATTAGTTAACTTATATTAATTTTTTTTTTATTATATGAATTTAATTCTTTATAATATTATACACATTGTATTTTGTCATGAAATGTCGTTCAGGCAGACGGCAGAACTGCCATGTCCTTATTCTTAAAGGAAAAAATATTGTAAATAATTTATATTTTTATTAATAAAGAAATTATCTATCTATCTATCTATCTATCTTGTGAGGCCCACAGGCTCCATAGAACTTGTGAAACACTTCGAGGCTAATTTCCAGAAGTTGATATTTTCATCGCAAACGTGAAAAAAGTGTTTAAAAGCTCCGTCAAAAATAAGGGTATTCAAGGATATTGCACCGGAAAAACCACTTCCTTTGCAAATGATTACGACTCGTTGGGTATCTTGGACGGTAGCAGTTTACTGTGTAGAAATTTAAAAAAAAAAGTGGAAAGCCTTTTCCAAACAGTACATGAAGAGCAATCAGCTGCAATACGAGTTATTAAAAAATTGTTTTAATGAAGTGGCATTAAATGTGACTTGATATTTCTATCATCCAATTACCTATACATTTTTATTGAAATGTGTTGCACAGCTGGAAACAAGCGGCCTTCAGCTAAAATAAAATTATTGATCGATGCCCAAGTTAAAATTAATACCATCGACTCCAATATCGAATAAATAAAAAAAAAATTATCGATATTTCGGAAAAATTAGAGGGCTCAAATTGTTTATTATGGCAGAATTTATTCGTAGACAAAAAACAAACCGAATCTGAAATAATTAAAACTTGCACGTATAACTGGCGGATGATGTACCTACCTACAAAAATGTTTTCAGAGAAAATTTTTTAAGTAAAACTGTTTTCCTTTATTGCAACAAAAATTAAAAAAAAAATTTCTGGTTTATATTTCCATTTTTGATTTTTGGTATTTATTTAGCTTTTTATGTTTTTGTTTTGTTTTTTTTTTTTTTTGTTCTTTTATTTGTGTCTAAGATTATTTTGACCTCTATTTTTTTTTTTTTTGAAAAGTCAATAAACTTTAAAAAAAAACACGAAGTTAAAGATTTTTGGCTATTTCAAAATTTTTTAGGGCATATTTTTAGAGCATATAATTGGCTTTTTAGAGCATATTTAAAGCGCTATAAATGGTTTTTATAGAGCATATTTTTGGTTGCCCTAGTGATTAATAACATTTTAAAACTTGAACAGTGAACTTGTAAATTTTCATCCAAACTATTTTCTATTTTCTTTTAATAATGTTGTATTATCTTCTGTGATTTAAAATATTCAATATAAAACTTTTACATCCTCCATCTGGAGTACCGCAAGGTTCTATGCTAGGCCGTCTGTTATTCTTAATATATCGTCGCTTGGATAAATGTTTGTCGTATGTGAAAAATTGGGGTTTTGAGGTTTAAATGCAGTTTTGGTAATAGATTTTTTGCCTACAATTTTGTAAAATCATTTTTTTTATATTTGGCTTAGTTCCCGAGATATTCAGTGTTCTTTTTGTCGTATCTCCAAGGTCACTAACGATTTGAGTCATTTTTTTGTCGTATGTGTAAGAAAAAGCTACACATACGACAAATTTTAAACATACGACAATTTTTCCCATACAAAACCTGTTTTTCGTCGATTCGGAAAATGATTGTCGTATGTATGTGCCTTTTCTTTGAACTCATACGACAATAATTTACTGAAGTCTACGTGTGCGTTTGTCGTATGTCCCATAACAATTAACACAGTCGTGTGTTATTTTTGGTCTCAGTTGCAATCATGATGTCAAAGGAGTTGGACGCCCGAGTCTTCTGCTCCGAGTTTGTCGGAAGAAATTTGTGCGTAATGACTATGATATTGCATGCAATAAATTTATGTTTTAATAACTTTTAATTGGTTTCTTAATTTTTTGGCATGAGTGGCGAAATATTAGGTGAGGACTTTTCAACTGACGATGAAGACAATGATCCGTCTTGCCAACCTTCAACAGCAGACAAAACGAATTTCTTAAAAAATTATATGAGCATGCAAATGAATTGATTTTGCCAACTCCAAATTCGAATGAAATTCAAATTCGAAATCTGTCATCCGTTTATAGCAGTTCATGTAAGTTTCTGAATTTTCGTTAGTATCAAATCAAAGGTAGCAATTTAATTTCAATAGCATGCAGTGTATTATTTCATCTTTCACGAGTACTGCCTCTTGCGAAGACCTGACAAATCTTCCAAGAGTATCAATCTGTCACGAAAAAGTGCTTCTCAACTTTGCCGTTCGGAATCGGCGTTAAATTGTAGGTCCCCTCAATTCTTCACACGTACTTAGAGAATTGTTGATGAAAGTAAGCCACATATGCCTTGGTTCTTCAAGAGCTGTCGCGCCACTCTATTTATTTATCTATTCTATGCAGTGTAACACCAACAACTTGCAGAAAAAGAAAGAGGAACCCATCGTTATGGAAACAAAATTTAAGAAAGAGTCTTCGTAAGCAGGGTCTTCCTTATAATGGAAAAAATGGAATAAAAAGACCTGCTAGAGCGTCTTTTTTCAACTTCATTAATGTCGTTTTGTCGTATGTACAAGACTATTCCATTCAAACATTTGATAAATTGTTGTCGCATGTTTAAAAATTTTGTCGTATGTCTTTGGGAAACTAGCAGACTTGGTGAAATAGTCACATACGACAAGAGCATTCATTGCAATTGTTCCTTTACAACTATTTCGATTTTATTTTAACGTTATTGAACTAAAAACTCTTTTTTACATAAGTCATACAATTTTCAAGAACATCTGACGTAGGGTTTTTGAGAAAAAAAATTCTGAACTTTGATGTCGTTTTCCCAAAAGTAGCCAAATGTAACATACGACAAACATTTATCCAAGCGACGATATATAAACGATATCACAAATACATTTCAGTGTTCCTCATTATTGTGTCCTGATGATCTCAAAAATTATCGAGAAATCACGTGTGTAAGAGATTGCATCCTACTTCAAAAGGATCTTGATATTCTTCAAGCTTGGTGTTTTAAGAATGAACTGTTTTAAAATGCGAACGAATGTAGTGTAATCTCTTTTTCACGTCAAAGACAACCAACAATGTTTAGCTATTGCAAAGGTGAAACTGAGCTAAATGATCTTGGAGTTATATTTGATTCCAACCTTTTATTTGATGTTCATTATAATGATATAACAAAAAGAGCAGCAAGAACAATGGGTTTTATTTTTAGAACTGGAAAATATTTTCGTAGGGCTGAGACATTTATAACACTATTTAACTCACTAGTCCGTAGGAGGTACTCTTGAATATACATCGACAGTTTGGAATCCAATTTACGAGACGCATTCAAGCAAAATTGAATATGTACAAAGATAATTCACAAGAATCTTACAATATAAGATGTAAAGGAACCAGTCCGATAATAGTGAAAGATTAAAATTATTTGATACTAGCCGTTGCCCGCGACTTCGTCCGCCTCTCCCTCGTCCACCGGCCAGAGTATCGTCTCGACTTGTGCATCATGCGCGCGTGGGAATTTTGTTCGGAAGTTATTGTAAAATTGCATTGCAGTCAACTCTCCCTAGGTCGTAATTCTCTTGAACTTGAAAAATTTGGGCATTTTTTATGATTCCCTTCAGTTGTTCATACTTAAAGCATTCCCTTGGGTGAACTCTCCCTAATTCTAATATCTCTCTTACTTCTGCATCGTTTTTTTTTCGTTAAGTAATTTTTTTTTTCTTTAAACTGAGCATATTTTTTAGTTAAGAAGTACATAAAATGATATGGTTTAAACACAAAAATCTGCACAAATAGTGCAATCAATCACATTCACAAATCAATTGAACTCTCAAAATTCTAATTTGAGCAGTTATTAGGCCAGTTCCACCTAACAACATCTCACTGAGATTTCAATGTCACCTTGACTGAGGCAAAATCATTTGGTGGAACATAATTCTCAGTTATCATTGAGATTTAATGGTTACCTTACTAATTGTTGCTGCACATATGTCAGCCACGTCAAATAGCTGAGTGAGAAATCGAATCCAAAATAATTTCATCTCAGAGATCTCAGAAAAAAATCTCAGTTCTCACATTTCCACAGATTCTTCGCTGCTATTGGTCGCAGCTTAATTTTAAGTAGAATAAAGCCTTCCTCGATTAATGGACTATCCAACACAAAAAGAATTTTACAATTCGAAATAGTAGTTCCTGAGATTACCGCGTTCAAACGAACTTTATATTGTATTGTATTGTATTGTATTGTTTGCCGTTTTTTCCACATTTTACACAAATTCTTCGCTCCTATTGGTCGCAGCTAAATTTTATATAGCTTCAAGCCTTCCTTGATAAATGGACCATTAAACATTAAAAAAATTGTTCAATTTCATAAAGCAGTTCCTGAGATAAGCGCGTTAAAACGCAGAAAAATGTATATTTTTTGCCGTTTTTTTCCATATTTTCCACAGATTCTTCACTGCTATTGGTCACAGCTTAGTGTTAAATAGCTTCAAGTCTTCCTCAATTAATGGACCATCCAACACAAAAAGAATTATACCATTCGAACCAGTAGTTCCTGAGATTACCGCGTTCAAACAAACAAACTCTTCAGCTTTATATATTAGTGTAGATGATGTCCTTATCTCAACGTACAGTTTTATTAGATAAACTATTTCTCTACAAAATCTATATATATAAAAGAACAGCTTAATTTTTGTGTTCGTTCGCTAGCCGGGCACACTGGTTGACCGATTTTCCTAATTTTTTCTCTAAATGCAAGAGGTTTTAGGGTAGAAGGTTTAGAAAAAATAAAATGTGTATTTTTCAAATGCAATCAAGTTACAAACGGTGCTAATGTTAAAAAAAATATTTTTTTCACTACAAAAAAAAAAAAAAAAAACAAATCTGATCGATTTCAATTTTCGAAAATTGTCAAATCGAAAAAATTTAAAATTTTATATTTGCTATATGTATGTATGTATGTATGTA
The DNA here is from genome assembly GCA_943590905.1 of Sphaerophoria taeniata. Lineage (NCBI taxonomy): Eukaryota > Metazoa > Arthropoda > Insecta > Diptera > Syrphidae > Sphaerophoria > Sphaerophoria taeniata. The sequence continues at coordinate 43,952,795 of OX016540.1, read as the reverse complement.
TAGGTACATATGTACACACATATACATATGTATATGGACAAAGAAGAGATAATGAATTTTCCCCCTTCATCTGAGCCACAACCGGGATCAGCAAGTTCTTCCATATCATATATCCCGGGGAAATCTGTCCTTAATTGCAAGAAGACCTGCTATTCTTTCTATTCTACACAAATAATGGTGATGTTATGCAATTGATGGCCGTTGCAGAATTACATAATCGAGAATGTCGGTATCACATAGAAGATAAAATTTGAATAACTCGAATTCCAGGTCTTAATCAATATGAAAAGAACGGTAAAAAAGAACGAGGAACCTTTTGTTACTTCGATGCACAGACTTGGAGACGAATGTCCAAGGTTTTCCAAATCGATGCTAAGAAATTAGATAAATGTCCTAATATAAGTAAGTTTATGAACTTAAATGGACAATCTGTATAATAAACAAAATCGAAATCCAGTTTCGCACCCTCAGGCTGTGAGCGTCGTGGTGTACATACATACATATGTATACTATCCCAGCACAAATTTGGTTTGCAACGCTGTGTTCTACCATGAATTGTACCTCAAAAGACTTCCCGACCCGTTCCTCTTCGGTCATACAACTTGGTGCCCACTAGAGTCTACCACGCTAAATTTTTTTTTTAATTTCATATACATACATAGCTCAAGGTTATATCGTCTCCAGAATCGTCCTTCCTCACAAACAGGGAGAAATAAGATATCAGAGTGCCATTGGCTAAGCACCCAGGTCTCAGATCCGTAGATGAGTACTGGTAAGACTATCGTCTTAAAGCAGCAGTTTAGAAGGGTGCCGTGAATGAAGGCCATATGAACTAACGCCATAATGGCCTTAGTTCTCAATTGAATGTGAACTAAGGCCATAATCCGATTATGGCCTTAATTCACAGTCGAATGAGAACTAAAGCCATCACTTGAATGAGAACTTACGCCATCTACACTAATATATAAAGCTGAAGAGTTTGTTTGTTTGAACGCGGTAATCTCAGGAACTACTGGTTCGAATGGTATAATTCTTTTTGTGTTGGATGGTGCCTTAATCGACTTAGACATTAGGCTACTTAACATTAAGCTGTGACCAATAGCAGCGAAGAATCTGTTTAAAATGGGGAAAAAAACGGCAAAAAATATACATTTTTCTGCGTTTTAACGCACTTATCTCAGGAAGTACTGGTTCGAATGGTATAATTCTTTTTGTGTTGGATGGTCCATTGATTGAGGAAGACTTGAGACTATTTAACATTAAGCTGTGACCAATAGCAGCGAAGAATCTGTGGAAAATATGGAAAAAACGGCAAAAAATATACATTTTTCTGCGTTTTAACGCACTTATCTTAAGAACTACTGGTTCGAATGGTATAATTCTTTTTGTGTTGGATGGTCCATTTATCAAGGAAGGCTTGAAGCTATATAAAATTTAGCTGCGACCAATAGGAGCGAAGAATTTGTGTAAAATGTGGAAAAAACGGCAAACAATACAATTTAATACAATATAAAGCTGAAGAGTTTGTTCGTTTGAACGCGGTAATCTCAGGAACTACTGGTTCGAATTGTAAAATTCTTTTTGTGTTGGATAGTCCATTAATCGATGAAGGCTTTAAAATAAAATAAATAAATAGAGTGGCGCGACAGCTCTTGAAGAGCCAACGCCTAAGTGGCTTACTCTAATCAAGAATTCTCTGAGTGCGTGTGAAGAATTGAGGGGATCTACAATTTAACGCCGATTCCGAACGGCAAAGTTGAGAAGCATTTTTTCATTACAGATTGATACTCTTGGAAGATTTGTCAGGTCTTCGCAAGAGGCACTACCCGTGAAAGATGAAATAAAAACTTGGCCTGAGTAGGACTCGAACCAACGACGTTCTGCTTAGCAGCCAACGCACTTACCAACTAAGCTACGGGCAACTGCTTTAGGCTTTATTCTACTTAAAATTAAGCTGCGACCAATAGCAGCGAAGAATCTGTGGAAATGTGAGAACTGAGATATTTTTCTGAGATCTCTGAGATGAAATTATTTTGGATTCGATTTCTCACTCAGCTATTTGACGTGGCTGACATATGTGCAGCAACAATTAGTAAGGTAACCATTAAATCTCAATGATAACTGAGAATTATGTTCCACCAAGGCACCAAATGATTTTGCCTCAGTCAAGGTGACATTGAGATCTCAGTGAGATGTTGTTAGGTGGAACTGGCCTAATAACTGCTCAAATTAGAATTTTGAGAGTTCAATTGATTTGTGAATGTGATTGATTGCACTATTTGTGCAGATTATTGTGTTTAAACCATATCATTTTATGTACTTCTTAACTAAAAAATATGCTCAGTTTAAAGAAAAAAAAATTACTTAACGAAAAAAACGATGCAGAAGTAAGAGATATTAGAATTAGGGAGAGTTCACCCAAGGGAATGCTTTAAGTATGAACAACTGAAGGGAATCATAAAAAATGCTCAAATTTTTCAAGTTCAAGAGAATTACGACCTAGGGAGAGTTGACTGCAATGCAATTTTACAATAACTTCCGAACAAAATTCCCACGCGCGCATGATGCACAAGTCGAGATGATACTCTGGCCGGTGGACGAGGGAGAGGCGGACGAAGTCGCGGGCAACTGCTAGTATGGGATAAGTTCACATTCAAATGAGAACTGTTGCCATAAAATGCTTTGAGCTTTGGAGCAAAGTTAGCAGCAAGTAATTACCTAACAAAATCTCATAGAGATTTCAGGGACCCCAGATATTTCTAAAATGGAACAAGAGATCTCATTCTCAGCGAGCACTAATATTTTCTTTTAAAATTTCTGAAATAAAAAAAATGTGTGGATCCGTTTTCTTGGTCAGCCATTTGAACGTTATCATGTTTTAACAATATTCATTTCAAAGAATTTCACTGAGTATGAGAAAATAGTGTTCCACCAAATAAATTTCGTAGATGCACCGTTCGGAAAACTAGTTTTCTAGACTCTGAAGTAATAAAAAAAATTCCGTACCTACTTAGAGCCGAAATTTTTTTTGGCAAACAGAGAAACAGTTTGGGGTGTGAAAATAAAAAAATTCGCTTCGCTTGCTTTCGAGTACAGCAGTCCGCGATTTTTTGATTTCTTTCAAAGTCTGGAAAACTTATTTTCCGAATGAAGCATCTACGAAAATATTGAGAAACTTACTCATTCTGAAATTCAATAGAAATATGAAAAATCAACATTTTTGCCTTAATTTTTTTATTTGTTTATAATAACTTCATTCGATTACTTTGCAAGACATTATCAACAATTAAACGTTTCCTTTTTTTCTATCCTCGTAAATTTGTTCATAACTCCGCCGTAAAAACGAAGATTTAAAAATATCATCGAAATCGGATGATTTTCGATTCTGGAGCCAAAAAAAGAGGGGACCGCGAAAGTATAAAATAACAAAGACATTTTTCCTAAATTTGCAAGTTATAAGCGTGATGAAAAAAGTTAAGAATAAGGCAAATGTGTGACTATTGGTTTTTCAATTTGATTTTTAGTAAACCGTGTTTAAAATATTTGTGTTTAACCCCCGCCTAACTAATAGAGCGTTCATCCTTTTTTCGTTAAACAATATATTTGCCTACATTACGTACCTGTATCATGTTAAAATTATCTGGATTGCTGCGAGTGGCTATAATTCACATTGAAATGAGAACTTGGGCCACTTCTTAAAATGATATAAAGCCATATTACTTTAGTTCTCATTCCAATGTGAATTTAAGCCATAAGCGGATTATGGCTAAAATTCACATTTGAATGAGAATTAAAGCCATTATGGCGTTAGTTCATATGGCCTTCGTTCACGGCACCGTTTAGAAGTAATGCAATTGTAACCTTTAAGGATACAAATAGCCTTGAAAGACTTAAGTAGGTTCTGTGGGCTTTGAGCAGCCGGCCGCCTGCGTATTTCTTCTTTCATATTCTTATCGGTTGCTACTACATATCCAAGCTAATTGAACGATAGCACCACTTCGAATTCGTGCACCTCCACCTTAATAGTTGTTCTTCTACTATTGCTAACGTTTTCAGCAGACGGGGCCACCATGTACTTAGTTAAGTGGGTTACTTCCAATGTCGTCTGCGTATGCCAATAATTGGGTGGATTTGGTGACGATAGTCCCGCTGATACACTCAAAAATTTTCATGCATAAATAGTACGAAAATATGAGTGAATCGTACGAATTTTTTTCGTAGTTTTCAGCCACGAATAAATTCGTACAATAAACTCATATTCGTATATTAAATAAGGAGCTTTGTTCATTGTACGAATGGAATGACAATATTTACGTTTCCTTTCGTACATTTACAAGGAGCGTTAGTACATTCTACTAATACTTCGTAATATTTACCCTCCATTCGAACATTCAACAAGAGCATTAGTTCATCCTACTAATACTTCGTACTATTTACCTGCCATTCGTAAGTTTACCAAAAGCATTAGTTCATTTTACTAATACTTCGTATTATTTACTTGCCATTCGTATGTTAACCAGAAGCATTAGTTCATTTTACTTATACTTCGTACTATTTACCCTCCATTCGTACATTCAACAAGAGCATTAGTTCATCCTACTAATACTTCGTACTATTTACCTGCCATTCGTAAGTTTACCAAAAGCATTAGTTCATTTTACTTATACTTCGTACTATTTACCCCCCATTCGTACATTCAACAAGAGCATTAGTTCATCCTATTAATACTTCGTACTATTTACCTGCCATTCGTAAGTTTACCAAAAGCATTAGTTCATTTTACTTATACTTCGTACTATTTACCCTCCATTCGTACATTCAACAAGAGCATTAGTTCATCCTACTAATACTTCGTACTATTTACCTGCCATTCGTAAGTTTACCAAAAGCATTAGTTCATTTTACTTATACTTCGTACTATTTACCCCCCATTCGTACATTCAACAAGAGCATTAGTTCATCCTATTAATACTTCGTACTATTTACCTGCCATTCGTAAGTTTACCAAAAGCATTAGTTCATTTTACTTATACTTCGTACTATTTACCCTCCATTCGTACATTCAACAAGAGCATTAGTTCATCCTACTAATACTTCGTACTATTTACCTGCCATTCGTAAGTTTACCAAAAGCATTAGTTCATTTTACTAATACTTCGTACTATTTACCCTCCATTCGTACATTCAACAAGAGCATTAGTTCATCCTACTAATACTTCGTACTATTTACCTGCCATTCGTAAGTTTACCAAAAGCATTAGTTCATTTTACTAATACTTCGTACTATTTACTTTCCATTCGTAAGTTTACCAGAAGCATTAGTTCTTCCTACTAATACTTCGTACTATTTACTTACCATTCGTAAATTTATCAAAAGCATTAGTTCATTGTAATAATTTTTCGTACTATTTACTTACCATTCGTAAATTTACCAAAAGCATTAGTTCATTGTAATAATACTTCGTACTATATACTTACCATTCGTAAGAGCATCGCAGTCGTTTGTTTTGAGATCGTGGTTTTTTATAATACAAAATTGTAAAACAGCCTCGACCAAAACTGTCCGCAAGTTGTCTGTTAGTTTGGGTGTCCTATTAAATTTCTTCAAATACAACTTACCTACTCGTTCTTTCTGTCATCAAATACTTAGCACTCTTAGCACGCTTTTTATGTTATTTTAATTTTATTAAAAAAAAAAAAACTCACAAACCAAACTAAACACGATCAAAATCACAACCAAAATGAGCCATTGCCATGATTTAAAAACAATGACGCAATCCGATTCGAGTAGCGGCAATGTACTAATGCTCTTGGTAGATGTACGAAGTATTAGTAGAATCTACGAAAGCTTTTGGTAAATGTACGAATGGAGTGTAAATAAAACTTAATAATAGTACAATGTACTAATGCTCTTGATAAATGTACGAATGGAGTGTAAATAATACGAATTATTAGTACAATGTACTAATGCTCTTGATAAATGTACGAATGGAGTGTAAATAATACGAATTATTATTACAATGTACTAATGCTCTTGTGAAATGTACGAATGGAGTGTAAATAATACGACGTATTAGTAAAATATACTAACACTCTCGGTAAATATACGAATGAAGGAAAAATATTACGAAGTCATTAGTAAAATGTACTAATGTTTCGCTTAGTGTTAGAATGGAGGAAAAATAGTACGATGTATTAGTAAAATTTACTAATGCGTTTGGTAAATATACGAATGGAGGTTATGATATACGAAGTATTAGTAGAATATACAGATAAAGAAGTTGCATTCTACTTATAATAAGTAAATCCTACGAATTATTCGTAAGGTCAATTTTCGAAACTTAATTTTTTACGAATATTAGTTTTGCTTCGTTCATTTAACAAATGCATGAGTAAATCTTACGAATGAATTTGGAAAAATTACGAAACCATTCGTACACGATGATTTACGAATGATTTAGTTCAATACACGAATAAATTCGTACAATGTACTCATAATTTTGATTTACGAATAATATTAGTACATAGAACGAAAAAATTCGTGTATTTTACCAAAAATTTAATCCAAATTTACTAATACATTCGTAATTTTCTTATTACAGAAAAGCTTCGTACAATCTACGAATATTCGTTCAATGTACGAATTTTTCTCGTACGAATGCTATTCGTAGCAATTTTACTAATAAAATTTTTCAGTGTAGATGTGCCAGAACCACGGATTGCTTTCTCCAACGATAGGTTGTCAATATTTTTTTGTTCAGAACATTTGTTTTTTTTTTTTTTATTCGAAGGATATGAGAAAGGACGGTTGGACAAAGCTTAAGTTATTGATTCAATACTTATTGCAAAACACCAATGAAAATTAAAAAAAATATGTGGACGACTGGGTCGTACGAACTTGCTCCTGTATTACAAATTATCTTCTACTTCTTATAAAAATGAATGTACATATGTATGTATATATCCAATGGAATCCGAAATGGCCCCTCAAATATTTGTGAAATTGTCATGGTTAATACTGTTGTATTCAGTGGTATGGTTTCTGTGAAAAAAAAATGTAAGAACTTCATGGAAGAGTGGGAAAACTGAAAAAAACTGGAAAATCCAAACAAAGGGCAGATATTTAATTTTTTGCTTGGAATTTTTTGTTTCAAAATGTGGTTTCGAATGGAAAATAGAAAGTTCTTGATGAAAAACTCGGAAGACTCACTGGTTTTCAATGGGAAAATCCCATGTAATTGTAGGTGCAAACGGAAAAATGGAAAATTTTGGATTGGAACTCGGAAAACTCTGCGAGAGCCGGAATTTAGCATAGAGAGCATAGAATTTAAGGTTGCAACTTCCAAAGCTAGGAAAAATTCAGATATGTAAATAGTGCTCTAATCAAGAAAAGCTGTGCTTCTCCCATGGACAGCTATATGCGATGCATTTTCACGGGTGTTCAATGCCTTGAATCTTTTCATTGTTTCACCTTACATCCTGTACAACACCATATTAAAATAATAAAATAACTTGAACTTAACGCGGGCAAAGCCGCGGGTACCAGCTAGTCATGTATATAAAAATTCATTCACCAAATTTAAAAAATATTATAAGCATCCATTGTCCGATTCGTTTAAGTCGTTATTCTGTTTTTGATATACCTTTCTCACAAACTAATTTACTTTTTAAATCACCTTTAATAAGAATTCAAAAATCCCACTATAAAGTTTTTTAATCGTTCGATATTTTGCATGTTTCTAATGATACCTAATATTAAAGCTTTCATTTTAAGAATTGTTTGTGAATGTGGCACATCTTTCATTTCTATTTTTTGAAATCTCATTTTCTAATAGATCGTAATGTCATCTTTCATCATTATCAAAATCTCAACTTTTTTTTACGAATTCAATACTTGCCTATATTCTATAAGTTTGGTATATAATTTGCACTTCTATTCAAAAGAAAACATAGTTAAATATCCATTTCAATGATAGCTATCACTGGCCCCTAATCAAATTTTTGTTACACATTTTTTCAACTTTATTTATTTAGAACTAGCTGACCCGGCAGACGTCGTCCTGCCTTGATTTGAAGAATTAAATGAAACTCCGTCAAGGAGTTTTTGAAATTCATTGGAATGACTATGGAGCCAACAGCTGAAAATTCAGTGTACCATCCCAGAAACCTTCGGGAGCCTATTTCAAAAAACTTTGCTAAGAATCATCACATGATATAATACATAATTAACTACTATGTGTGCGCGTTGCTAGTCCACCAACTAAAATAAATATTCATTGAAGTGCTGTAGGATTCACAATATTTCTTGTTTTTCCACCTGGTGCGTAAATGAATAAATCGGAAGGTTTTCCGACGCGTGAACAGGCCACATAGAGCTGCCCATGTGAGAAGCATGGATTCTCCAAATTCAATCCACATACTCCCAACGATTGTCCTTGCGCCTTGTTGATGGTCATTGCGAAAGTGAGTCATACCGGGAATTGCAAAAGTTTAAATTCAAATGGCATATCTGTCGGGATCATTGGGATACGTGGCAATAGTACGTCTTCACCTTTGAATTTTCCAGTTAAAATTGTTGCCTCGATTATATTTGTCAGCATTTTTTTTACTGAGAGTCTGGTCCCGTTGCATAAGCGTGGTGGATTGATATTTCTCAGCAGAATAATTGGAACGCCAATTTTCAATGTAAGACTGTGCGGAGGCATACCTGGCAAATCAAGCGAATTCAAAAATTCAGTTGGATAGTTCACAACTTCATCTTGATTCATCACAGTGTCGATGGATTTATAAGTTTCACTTTCGCCGGGTATTCTGTTTCGAATGATGAAATTAATGTTATAAACATCGATGTTTTTCGCCGCTAATATAGCACGCTCACTGAGCCAGTGGTGATTTTGGATGTTCTGTGCAATGTTGGGGAAAACTTTTTGTACCAAATCCTCAATACTTTCTATAATGTAACAGAAATTTGCTGGAAAAGTGATGCATTGCGTAGATTCATCAATATGCATTCGCCCATTTCCAATATCCATCAATTGTTTTGCAAAATTTTCAGCTGATGCATCCCGTTGTAGCTGTACGCGCATGTTGGTTTTTAATGTCAATTTTTCCAAATAACGCCATAAAACTGATGATTTAAGACATGCATTCAGTTCATCAGCGGGTGTTGATCGTGGTATCACTGGGAGTATCTGTCGAAAATCACCAGACAATAAAATAAGTGCGCCACCGAAGATCCTCGTGTTTCCTCTCAAATCTCGAAGTGTACGATCAAGCGCTTCCAAGGCTTTCTTGTGAGACATTGTACACTCATCCCATATATAAGTTCTATAGCACAGAGTACATACAGAGCGGAAACCTCCCCGAAAACCATATTTCGCCGCGAAAAAAAGGCAGGAACCATCCCGGGTTTATGCACAACAACTTTTCCAATAATAATTTTCCCTTTGAAAACCAATGAGTCTTCCGAGTTTTTCATTCGAAACCCCATTTTGAAATTTCCCAGTTTTCCATTTGAAAACCAATGCACCTGCAATAATATGCAATTTTCCCTTTGAAAACCAATGAATTGTCCGAGTTTTTCATCAAGAACTTTATATTTTCCATTCGAAAACCCATTTTGAAATTTTCTAGTCCCAATTTTTATTTGCGAAAATATCGATAAATCAACGAAATTATCGATAACAATTTACAGGTACCCAATTTTTATTTGCGTTTTTCTCGCACGTAATTCAATAAAAATTATTTTTTCCAACTCAGGAACCATCCCGGTTTTATGCACAACAACTTTTCCAAAGATTATTACATGATCAAATGTGTAGTTTATGAGTCTATAGGTAATATACAAACAAACATTCATTTTTATATATATAGATTTAGATTAACTTTTAAAAATTAAATACCTACTTTCTTCGGCCAAAAAAAAGTATGAATGCAAAGACTATTGGAATTTTTTTTATCTAGTCATTCACAATTTAGTTTCTAATCTATAGATGAAAAATTTAATTTGCAGAAGTAAAAAAAATCGAAAAAAAACTCTCACAGAAATTAATTAAAGAAGAAAAAAAAAAAACAAAACTCCCACAGGTGCATCAGGAGCAACAAATATCTAAAATCGAATATAAACCATTTATCAGCCCAGTCATTTTTCATTTCCTTAACATAATATTTCCCGAGTCCTCCTTAATGTCTCAAAGTATACCCACAAGAAAAACGAATCCTAAAAAATCCTTTGATCCGATTTTATTGCGCCGCCTTGTTTTGTACCATCCCCCAGACAATTACAGCTAGTGTGTACAATTTTTTTCCTTACAATATTGAAAGTTATTGCAGCAATATTGTGACAACAAAAGCATCTCCTTACAAAAATAACAATCACAACATTTTAACAGGAGGAGGATCCTCTGCGATACCATATTATAGACAAGGATCGATTTTTTTTTAGGTAATGTATTGTTTCCTCATGTTATCCGCTCCTAAGAGTCTCCCTAGAGAGTCCTGCTGGCTGCCTGCGATCGTCCTTTGATGGGCGCAGCAATGCGGCATATTGAAATGAAAAAAGAAATTGTGTTCGGACCACAATTAACCGACATTTATTTCAGATTCGGACCTGATGTGATGTGTATGATTGCGGCTAGATTTTGTTGGGTGGTCTGCAACCAAACTCACAGTAGGTGACCGCCTCTGATACTTGCCGCCTTTTGTGGCACCCAGAAAAAAAATAATGAAAAACTACATGAATGAGTAAAGTGGTGAACATGTGTGTTTGAACTCGATGCACAGAGATATAGTTTAAAGTTTCGATTTAGACATTGACGTTCGTATGTTATAGCCGCTGCACTTTTAACTTAATCTACTGCTGATTGAAAATATTTCCAGTTGGGACTTTATTATCGCGCTCGTCGATTCTGCTTGGGTTATGGTTGGGCTGATACTGGAGGCGATAATAAACAACGTCCCAAGGAGCTTACTCCATTCTTTTGCTTTCCCGGTCCAGCTTCATGGCCTGCCAATATGCAATTTGCATTTACTCGCTTTGCAAAATTATATGAAGCGATATTATGCGGTCCATCAGTCAGCGATGTTAACCAAAAACCGCGCAGAGCTGGGCTGGCACTCCGACACGACAACTGGCAGTGTGGGAGCGAGCGTTGGGTGATTTGAGAGAAAATTGCCCATTATTTAGTCACGAACAGCAATGCCAAAAGGGTGGTGGCCAATTTGTGTGGCTTTATGAGTTTCATAAATGGCGCAATAAAATTTAACGAAAAGTAAATAGTTTTTTTAAGTTTCGCTCCCGGGAAGGTGCAGGAAAATCCAATTAACTTGGCAATTTACTGCGGCGGCGGCGTACAAAATAATATATTTTATTTGAAATGGAGTGCTTGCAATTTGGGCTTGAAAATGGAATTCATTTTGGATTCCGTGGGAGAGACCTTTCGAATAGGAGATTCAAGTTAAGACAGAGATAAAAATTGTAATTGAAAATTTAGTCAGAATTATGTCTTAAGCCATCAATGAGAAATAGATTTACCAAAGAGAATGGCAACCTTTGCAATAAAGGAAAAGACGTTGAGCATACCTGCACATGAAACTCAAAGATGGTCGTCCGACTTTCAAGAATAGTATTCAGTAGCTTGAGAAGTATTTTCTCATGAAATTAAACTGTTATCCATAGAAACATAAAATCAAGTTCTAAGATCAACTCTTTTGTTTTACCTTTTCGCATGCCTAGACCTTTCATTTGTAGCTATAAAAGGTAGTTTAAAAGGTTGAATGTTCATATTTTCGACTCATTATTCTCATAAGAAGTAAATTTCAAAATAAAGACGCCACAACGATGAATGGGATCTAGAAATTGTCGGTCTGTTTTTTTGCATTTGCGTTTACAGCATAGGTCATAGACAATTTTTAATGAAGGGTTTGGGTAGTTTTATGTTTTATTTGAAGTTTAAAGTATAAGGGTAGTCCCTATTATTTTGTTTAAAGCAAAATTAAACTAAAAAATTTATAATTTGACGCAACGTCGAAGGTCATAGCAAAAATCAGCCTTCTCTCGTGCTTGTTCTCTGTACTTTTTCCAAAGAAATTACACAAAATCTGTTAAAATAATGCGATCATCCGCAACATCCGGTTAATCCCTAACCTACTTACCTCACAGTCTCTTTTTTCTTCTCACTTTCAAGACGCAATCTCATCTAATCCAATTGACCGTGATGAGCATTTTCCAAAACAAAATCGAACCTACAGACCTTACAACATGAACAGAAAAGGATCATTTAAGAACTAAAATAAATCCTCCCACCAAACATTTTTCTAAATCAGAATACTTGGCTGTAGTTATTGTCGGCCTCGGCCGCTGTTCATCTTCCAGGAAGCAATCATTTCACACAACAAAACGATGAAGCGAACAAAACCATCTCATTATGATCATCTTATTACAAACAGAAATCCCCTAATAGCCGATTAGGGGATTACGACACCACTGCAACAACACCATCGAACGTTCCGCGTCGGCGTCGGCGGCTGCGACATGGGGTAGGTAAAAGATGTACCGACTGCTAATCCTCGTCTCATTCCAACAAAATATTTTGACGTTTAACTGCAACGAATAATGAACACAATGCAAGCCCAGCCACGTCGAACAATGGACGGACAGATTATAAATAGGAGTCAAGTATGTGTCGGATGACCCCGGTCGGTATCGGGATATACCGAATACAACAGCCATTGTCTGTTTTTGTTCTCGACTCGCTGGATTGCGATGGGCTTGGGCCTTCTGGTTTCGTGTGTATAGTGTGTACGTGATGAACGAGTGGCGGCGACGGCGGCGGCTACGCGGTCCAGTGTGATGTGTATCTTGGTGATGGCACTTTACCGGATGATTTGTATCTTGGACAATGATGCGACAGGTCCAGTGGTGTGTCTAATAGATTGTTTTGCGGCTGGGTGCCTGCTTTGAACATAGCCGCCCTCCGAGACCACCAACAACGTGACCAAGAGCAATCTGAGACGAATATCATAAAATGGAATAGATAAAGGCACGTCATGAATCTTGGATCTACTTACCAGCAGTAAGGCAATTATTTTGCTCTAATTTTTGTCTATAGTCAGGTTGACCTTCAAATTGCTGTACCTGACCAAATTTTTTTCAGCGTTCACAGATGTCCCCGTCATATACCTACCAATCCTGGGGCAGTAAAATTTATGCCAATCAAGGAAGACATTGTTTTGAAAAGATGGCGTTTTCAACCTGTTACTCCCTGTTTACATGCGGGACGGGACGAACAATGCTTAACGATCGATCGGATTCGATCTGATCCGATCACAGGTGCATTACGCCCCAAGACATGACCGTTTTGTAATAAAAAGGAAATTTATTGGCCGGCCTGTTTGGTGACAGCGACTACCTCTTGTCATGTAAATAGGTACTGTCGATGCACAGACGTTTTTAGTGCAGGCCATTTGGTGTGTATGGCGACGACGAACGACAGCAATAACAGTTGGAGCTGGGTCATTTGATGACAACTAAAGACACGACCTGTTGTTGTTGCTTTTTTGAATTTTTGGAGAACTACGCCTACAGGTGATTTCTTTTATTTCCGTTCTCTTTATTTCTTTCTTATGTTAAGCATAAAATTTAATTCTTTAACAAATACAAAAAAGAGTTGACATTTTTCTCTGGATTATGTTGATGTTAATTTATCCACAAACGAAAAAAAATTGCTTTTGTTGGAACTCATGTGGATTTAGGTGGGAGATGGATTTAATTTGTTTGTATTTTCATTTTGAAAGGAAAAGAGTAATTTTTCGTTTTGGAGGAAACTTTTTTATTGGATGATAATTTATCCACTTAAATGGTGGAGTGCGTGTTTAAACAAATGTCGAGTTTTGTTTGTTGAAGAATTTTGTTTTTAACATGACATTAGACTGTTGGAGATTTTAATTTGATTAACATAAAAATGCAACAAAATGGCTGGTGGCTGTAATCAATAAGCATGTTGTAGGGGGATCTAGATATTTTTGAGGTGTGGAATCAGCTTATTGGAGGTTATTTACGTAATTGAGTTGGGGTTCTTAAGGGAATGTACGGAATAATTTTACGGATCAACTCGTGCTGGAATTTTCATAAGTTTATTGAGTTTATTGGTGCCAGCTGTAGCTAAGCGGTAGATTGAGGGACATTAAGCATGGTTGTTAGATATGCTTGGCAGGGTGTCAATTCCAAATATAAGTTTTGAACAATAGTGCCACGGAAAGGGTTTTAGTTTTGAATTTATCGGAACGTTAAAATTTTGTTAGACAATAAATGTTCTCTGTAACAAGTTTTAAATAAAGAATTTCAATTCCATATACTCTTGTCAAAAGTGATATTAAGACAAAAAAAAAGCATGTCTAATGCTGTGTCTCCAAATTTAATAAGGCGGAAAATGTTAATACACGCTCCCACTCATCTTACATTTTTTTAAAGCTCCTTGCCAAGTTAAAAAAAAATATTATCTGCATCTGATAACACGATGTTTTCAGTACACAACTATGGTACCCCTATGACTATAGATATTAAGCGTTAATTACAGATGGAAAAGAGATGTAATTTTCATGGTTTTTATAGAATATTCTTCTAGTTTTTCTTTGGTTTCTATTTTTTTCAACATTTTCATATTTTATTTTGCAAATTAAAAAAAAAATCAAATTGGTGCGATAGTTTTTGGTTGTAAATAGAGTGGCGCGACAGCTCATGAAGACCCAAGGCCTAAGTGGCTTAGTCTCATCAACAATTGTCTGAGTGCGTGTGAAGAATTGAGGGGACCTACAATTCAACACCGATTCCGAACGGCAAAGTTGGGAAGCACTTTTTTCTTGACAGGTGATAGGGGGAGTCCGGGAGACTTGACCATATGGGAGACATGAGCCACTCTAAATAATTCACTCAAATATCAACCAAATGACTCATGAGTATGCCATTTTTTTCATCCTTCGATGTTCTACTTGCAAACAAAAATTATTCTAGATCCTCAATTTACTCTGGCATCTGGCTGGTGAATGCAAAAATTTGTTTTTTGTTGAAAATAGTAACTTTTTTTTTGTTTTTGTTTTTCAAGATAAAAATTTTATTTAACGTGGTAGGTAAAATAAGTTGACATGTACTCATAGAACATTTTATTGACTTTGTAAACATTAAAAGAAAATCAAGCTATCTTCAAGTTTACAAAATTTATTGATCATTGATTGCGAAAAAACATGAGCGGGAGACTTGAGCCATTTTTTTTGGGGAGACTTCACCATAGGCTTTTGTGGCAATTTATGATCAGATATGTTGCCTTTTTTTGGAATTGGCTGGACAAATGCTGTTTCCCAACTAATCGGAACGAGCACAAGAGAATAGCATAGATAGAAAAGCTTACGCAAGGGCTTTGCCAGCGTGGAAGAACACCTCTTGAGAATAATAGCAGGGATACAGTCCGTACTAGTGGACTTATGTATGTCCAGATCTTTTAGCACACTCGCCACAGCACGACGCGCTCAAGAACTGGAGCAGTAATGACACTCTCTGGAAACGAAGGCGAACTGCCTAGCAAAAAGGTTAGCTTTCGCGAGAGGGCTATCAACTGGAGTTCAGGCGCGGATTCAGAGGGGGGTCACGGGGGTCATGACCCCCCCCCCCCCCGAAACAGGCTGTATTTAAAAAAAAAAGAGCTGAACCAATATTTTGCAAACCGAATAAAAAAACAACCTAGTTTGTGCAAACTAAAAAACCGGGAACTAACCAAACGATCACAATTAAGTTACTCTTTTGCCCTCTGAAAAAAAAATAGAATAAAAAAAAGGCTGAATCAACAATTTTTTTTACACAATACTGACATTTATTTTTATTTTTCTATATTTGGATTGTAGCTATAGTTGATACCTAGCTAGCTGTTTACAGTGTGTTTACAAGTTCCAACCAAAAGCATAATTTATAACACAAAATGCAATCTTCTATTTTGAGGCGATAGAGAGTTGAAAAACTAATTTCTGCAGTGGCTCCTGTCTCGTTCGTGATTGATTCGTTCATCTCGTTCAATACAAGATAGAATCGGTCTTTTTCCATGTAGTTTCGTTTGTTCAATCAAAAACGAACGAAACATATTAAAAAGAAATGTTTCGTTCATTCCATTCAGTAATCAGTCACATTTTGAAGTAGAACACTTCTTGTTCTTTATTGAGAGATGAGAGCGAACTTCAATATTGGAAAGAATTCTTTATGGTACGATCATACTATTAAGTTTACTTTGAGAAAAATTAAAAAGAAACTGCAATTTTTTCCTCATCGGTTATAGCGAACATTTTAATTTTTTTCAAAAATCGCCAAACAAACCTAGCAAAAACATGGAACAATTGTAAAAAGAACCATAGAAAAGGAGAGCGAAGTGCAAAATAATTATTGATTGAAAAATGGAACGATCCGAAAAATGAGCAATTGAAAAAGAGAAATGATTGGAAAAATGAACGATTTGAAAGATTGAATCTTTGAAATGAACGAGATGTGAACGATTGAATCTTTGAAAATGAACGATTGACACAGGTCTAGTGGCTCCAGTAACAGAGAGCGTTTCCAAAATCGTAAGCAGTGTATTAATAGCCGGATAAATTACCATCACACCATCAAGGGCGAAAGGAACCAAATCGGGAGTCCACCGTCGTTTTCAACAATTCGGTTCCTTTTAGCTACCCACAACTCAAATTTGGCAATAACGCTCAAAGGGAGAGAGTTCAGAAGCTTCTGGTACGTTTTTTCTACAAGCTAACCTTCTTCAATGTCCTCCGCTGTATAGGAAGTCCGAGGCAGAAACACTCTCAACCCAAAAAGCTTTATCACGTCTGGAGAGAGCCTTTCGTTGAGGTCCGTCACAACGTTGTCCATTAGAGGAATGTAAATTGCTCTCCGGAAATATTCCTCCGGGGTTTGATATTTGATTCTGTTGGTGGTTACCTCGATGTTTTTGACGAGAAACAATGCGTGGTACTTTCAACTCCACATCCAACTGTGTTGCGAGATTTTCAGTTTCAGAAAATAGCTTATTTCGTCGTGCATAATTTCACGTCACCGCTATTGATACTTCCTTTAATTGATACTTCTTATAATTGATTGAAATTTTTTATTTCTCACTAACTACTTGTTTAATTATGGCACTTAAACATTTAATTTAATACCACAATCAAAACCTTAAACCTTAAACCTTATGACAAAATGGCTCTGAAAAAATATTTAATTAGGTGTTTAAAACAAAGAAACGGTGGTTCGGGAAGCTTCTTTATTTTTTTCTGTCAAATTTGTATTCATTCGAAAGTGTATTGAATAAAAGCAAACACATTACTTTGTTTTTATTTCTTCAAAAACGTATGGAAAAATTAATTTTGCTCATAACTTCTGATTAGTTGAATTTATGAAAAATGTCTAACCGGTTTAATCTTTTCTGCTTTATTTATTTGATTATTCTTGTTATTTTTGATTTTTTTCTATCCTGTAACCCCCTCCGGACTAAAATTCTAGATCCGCGCCTGCTGGAGTTTCATTGTCAACGAGCGTAAAGACCGAGGAAGATGAAGAATTCTTCATATTTTTTGTAAATGACCAAAAATTATTACTGCCTTTGGTCGTGTAAAAATTTTGTCCGTCGTATATGGACATTGCAGGCCATCTTGGCTTGTTTAAACTTGTTCCGGTCTTCCTCAGTTGGGTTGGCTCTGAAACACCGGAACTTTACTTATTTTTCCCTGATAACCTCTACAGATTGAATCAAACCATGACTTTTCCTTGGGTTTGATGCTTTTAGCCCTATTCTGGATTAAAGTCACTATTGAGGAAGCATAGTGACCAGTTAAAAAGCCGGATGAAGTTATAAGGACCATTCCAGTTGGCTTTCTCGTATTGCCATACGGTTCTCTTCTGAGCTCTTTCTTTAACTGGACTGACACGAGAAATTTGAAGATATAATACTATGGTCTGATCTGCCTAGAGCCGATAATACATTGATAGTGTATTTATCACGGTCAGACGTAAGGAACAAGTCAAGAGTATTTTCCGATATTCGAGTAGGTTCAGTTACAAGCTGAGTAAGGTGGTTAAACTCAGCAAAGATTTCAGCACACATTCCTTCGGGTGTTATCGGGCCCGAATGGAGAAGTTAAGAAGAACTGTGTACATTGAAATCGCCCGTAATAACGATTTCAGTTTGAGCATACAGGGATACAATTCTTTGAATGGAGTCAGACAGAGCATCAAATTCGCGAGTAGCTCTCTCCAAACTTGGGCTTCGATAACGCTTGTTTATGGAGAAATTGTCCAATTCGGAGAGAAAAATACTTAACAGAGAATTCCCCAAGACATTGTTGATTATTGACCAAAAATGATGTTCAATAGTTTAATGGTTATCAGCTTCAATTTCATGGTTAACACATTTTTTGGAGTCCATAACACTATCTATAGTTGTGAAAGCTTTCGCCTACAATTCTTTTCTTCATTCTTTTATATCTTCCAATCAGATACCATACTTCATATGGTACACGAAAACCTGAAGAGAGAAGATAAATAAAAGATATAAGCTAAGAAATATACTGCATACAAATTTGAATAAGTGATAAAAATGGAATCCAACAGTTCACTTCAAGCTTCTTCATTTTTATTTTTCTCAAAAAACCAGAACCTAAGCTGCTTCCTAAGCTTATCATTCAATAATAAAAAAAAATATATTAACATACCTTACCATAAAACATGATGTTCATTATAAAAATGGAGTATTTGAATGTTAAACTTATTGAGATTCTTGAATAGATTTTGTTCTATCAGCTAATTTATGACTTGGAAAAAAATGTTTCACTGATTGGACAGAACATCGTGATACAGGAAAGCCATTAGATTCGACGATATTTGAGATACATAAATCCAGGTAGAAAAACAACTAAATATAGTTCACCACTTAATTCCTTACTTTATTTATGAATGTTTAATTTAAGAATCATGTTATGTTGAATTCAATTTTTTATCTTCTAGGTACATTCTTCATCGTGTTAAAATTTGATTTGAAGACGTTTCGTTATTGAATGCTGAAGGTAAAAACTTAGCTTTTTCTCGAAATTTTGAAAGCCCTTGACACTATAAAATGATTAAGTAATTGTTGTACGAAACCCTTTTTGTTCATTTTATTTTCAAAATACATTGAATGCTATCTGAAACGGAATAATTATTCTTCAAGTTCAACTCTTTCGTTTTGCTAAAGCTTAAGTTTCTGTAGCTAAGGACGATCTTGAGTGGTACACAATATTCTTTTAGAAATATTTTCACAAAAAAATATTTTTGAAACGTTTCCCGAAAATCTTTGTCCTAAATCTTAACTACAAGAAAAATTGAAAAACGTCAAACGAGCCCTTTTCTAAACTCTCTTTAAGGTAAACAATTCAGACCTTCTTTTTCAATTGAAATGCTTGTTTTCTGACATAAAATATTCACAAGGAAAATAAATGTTCTTTCAATTCAATTTAGTTATCTTCCCAACTGCAACGCGTCGTTAATATTGTCATGAATTCATAATGAAATCTTTTTCAAAGTAATATCTTCTATACCCCCCCAAAAAAAATTCACCCTTAGAATTTGTTGTTAAGTACCTTGTTTATTTTAACGTTAACCATTTCTAAAATTTCATACACTCAACAGTAAAACCACACCCCTTTCGTGCAGCGAGGCTAAATGGCATAACATAGAAACCCCTTATTCACTTCGTTACTGTGAATTCTTGTTTCCAAAAGATATGATAAGAAAAAAATCACAATAAGCGAATCGTAGACAGCGTTCTGTTCCACCCCAAAATATCAATCCCGAAACAATGTTCATTTATTCAGGGGATTGAATATTTGAAAATCTAAGGGTTGCTTGCAACCCCTATGTGCACTTTGATTATGTCATTGTTCTCTTTGGTGTCCTTGTCGAATGGCGGAAAAGACGCATCAACGGGATTGCTTTGTGTCACATATCAATTCCCATCGCAGCGACACGAGATACAACAACTGCGAACCCCTAAGCGTTCAAAGTGATCTGATTTATACGGAAACGCTCAATCCGCCTGGGAAAAGGGTTTTTCTTGATTATTATTATTTCAATTTTATTATGTTTCTGTTCGTGGCTGATTCTGTGGTGATTACGTTATTAGTTGGCTTTTGTTTGCTATATTTCTGTCTGTTCTTGAGCGTGTGAGGTTGTTAAGGACCTTTACGAAAATGGAAAAAAGGGGTTCGGCATTATGAGGCTTTTTGTTGGCACAATACGAATGTGTGTCTCTTTTAAACAGTTTGATATCATAAATTCTTGACAATGGCTTTTTGTTTTTCTTCTCGTTTTTTTTTTAATAAATTACTTCCCGTTACGGTTCTGGCTATAATTTTGTGTCACTAAACCATTCGCCATTATGGCATGTCACGTATTTGTTCAGAGATTGTCAGAGCGCGTCTTTTGGCGTAGAATTGTATGTGGGTATAAAGATAACGAATTCATTATTAGCGAGTGTTATGATTTTAAGAATAAACTTAAGGGAATTGAAAGCGAAAGGAAAGGGTTGTATGTACTTGTCTGAAACATTCGAGCCACAAAAGTAGTCTAGAATTGCGAAGTTTTTAAGTGCCCTTGTGATTGTTTCAATAGCATTTATAAAATCACTTATAGGGTAGGTATTGCCTTCACAAGTCGCAAAACAGAAGTAATATAGACCTATGAAAAGATCACGAATTTGTACAAAACAATTATTTCAAGTTCGCTACTCAGCTCTTTTATTTAGAAGTTTTTCCATGATTTCGCATTATTTATTTCTATTTATCAGCTACTTTAGCCAGAATTTTGTTTGATCCATCAAAGAGAAAGTTACCCCATTAACCGACGTCACAGAAGACCCACTTAAAACCACTTTCGTATACAATCAGATTAGCCTTTTCGCTTTTGTAAGCTATAATATTGTTAGTTACCCACTCATCCATACAATAGCAAGCGACTAAGTGTTAATTTGCTAACTGCTCCAACTTAAACAACCTCTCAAACTAGATCAAACAAATTTTCGCAAAACCCATCGGAGCGTGTAGCACCAACTGCACCGCCCAGAACTCAGTCGATGCTTCATAAGAAAAGTGCATTCAACGAGTCATTTCACGTACCCAGACATAATGATGCTCTTTCAACTGCGAAAATGGAGAGCGCCGCGCCATCACTGCACCGTGCATTGGGCATGCTGCTTCCAACTCACCCAAACTGCTACAATTCCACTCCACGCTTGCAATAAATCTGCAGTACCTACTATAAGTAGACGTTCAAGCCACAATCACAGCTATCATCGCCAATTGCATTACCGTCGCACGTTTTCTTTTTCATCTCTCTGTGGATTTTATTTATGATCGTTCTGCACAGAGCTCAGTTATGTCTGGTTATATTCTAATGCCTGACGATGGCGCATAGACCTTATCGAGATTGAGTTTGGAACGTTTTGTAGCTTTGTAGCTGTATGATGCCCATTTGGACAGCAAAATGATATATGTAATTTATTTGTTTGTCCGCAAATTGATACAATCAAATGATGAGGTATAACGAAATACAGAAACATTCACCGCAAAGTGACTAGATTCGATTCGATTCGCGGAACAATGGTTCGCAATAGTTGTAATCACATTGTGTTCACATGGTAACATTATTGTTGTCATCGGCCCAGTGATCAGCTCAGTCAGAGACGATGAAGTTGGGGCTTATCGCTCGGATCCGCTCCACGGCCATGCATGATGGCTTCCGATTTCAATGTTTGTTTAGATAAAATTAACGAGTGTCATTGTTGTTTAACGAACGCTTATGAGTTCATTAAAAATTCATTAACTTTCGAGGGAAAACGAGAAGCTCTGGCTGGCTGTGTTCAGCTGTAAGTGTTCGGTGTTCATGATGTGATTATGATTGTGTTTTTGAGTTTCTGGAGGGTTGTGCGTTGGGAATTTTATCAGATGTCGTATCTATGATTGTAAATTTTTAATACTTGTTGGGGCACTATAAATATAAAATACCTTAATAACATTGTTGGAGTTTACATATTTAAATAACTGTGCACCATTGCTCTCAGAAATCTCATAATTGAAAACAACAATGGTACCTCACACAAGACGTTGCGTTGGGAAAAAAACTTTCAACATATCCAAAATTTCTCTCCTTTTTGCCTGTTTACAGGAATTGTATTTTTTTGTCTTGCTTAGCTCGCTTTTACACTTGACCAATAACAACAATTTGCAGCTGTTTTCGTATATTTTGCCACAAAAATAATGAAAAAGTTATATTATTAAATATTACCATTGCATCTGTGTACACATGACGAGGACAACGCACATCAAACAAAGCAGATAACTATCAGAACGAGCCATCAAATCGGCATTCTTTCTCGCAAACCAACCCTAATCAACAAAACAAATTAAAGAAATAACTTCTGAATCAGCGAACACAATCACCACATCGACAACAAAAAATATATAAATCGAAATTGCTTCCTTAATAAATCTCCTCGGAATCAGGATATGAGCAGCTGTTGCGTGAGTTATGTAATGAAGCAAATTACACAAAATTATCCATCCACAAGGACATCAAAAAAGACCCATTAAAGTAGAGCCTTACAAAAAATTAGGTCTCCAGAGGATGACATGATTTTTTTTTTGTTCTTTGACTTTTGTCACCACAATCCCAACCAAAATCTGATTCCGACAAACAAACAAATTCCCAGTCTCTATTGATATGCAGTTGGATACCAAAGATAAAGGAGAACCACACACAAACCAAAACCGCATTCAGCCTTTTGCAGCTTCTTCGGCAGGCATGTTGCATTCCGTAACATTGTCATTTTGATGGACAATAGACTGATGTACAGTTGGCCTCCTTTTCTTGTTGCCAAAACAAAGTCACAAATGTGAAAAGGACGATTAGTGCACGCACCACAGGACACGTGTATATATTGCCTCATATGCTCGAAAGTCCTGCTTGGCATGGACAACAAACAAACTGTCAAACAAAAACCTAAATAGTTTGACATTTTGGTAAGTAGAGAAAGCCTTTAGCCTATCGTTCAGCCGTCTCCGACTCGAGAGTGTTTGTGTTCCTATAACAAACGATTAGGTGCACGCAGGATGTTAGTTTTGTATAATGCTTTTTACCTTGAACGAAAACTAACCAAAAAAGTTTTTTTTTTTTTTGGGGAAAAAAAAAAATTGTTTGCAAATTTTTGCCAAATGACAGTCTAATATTTTAGCAAGTAATCATTCTGCCAACAAAGAAGAGAAATATGTTTTGAGTAAATACAGTTAGTCACGCAAGCTTGGTGTTTAGAGGGAAAGGTTCATGGTTGCATAAGTAGCTCTTTGAAAACAGAAGAAGGCAATTTTCCAGGAAGACAAATTATCTTCTTAGATATTTGTACGGTCGTTTGTTATAGACACTATTATTTTTTGGGTTTTTTAAATATTTTTTTTTTCGGCTTGAAAGTGAAAGAGTGCTAATAGAAATTACAGGTGTTGTTTACGAGGAAATTGCTTATTCCAACTGAAAGTATTAAGCCTGTTTTGTGGTTTAGTTTTTTTTTAAGGTTATTGTTTTAGTTTTAAGTATTCTTATTTGCTTAAGTAGGACGTATAGTATGCACGATAAAGATTCGATTTCCTTGAACAATATATCGGACAATGGACAAATTTGTTGGTTGGTAGAGTGGGCAATTTTAGCGGCTAAGAATAAAGATATAGATGACCTTATTAACTGCATAATTCAGAATGAGATCATTTCAAATCTATTGACTGCGTTACAAATGAAGCCACCAGCTATCCAGATGTGCCTGGCTTACCACCGCACAATTTACGCTAATGGTTGGCGCTCCGTAGTAAACATGCTTCGAAATATAAACCAACCAAAAATGTGCAACGTTTGTTAAATTGATGAACAATGTGATTTACGCAACGATATACTCAAAGGAAAATTCGAAGGTGAGGAAATTCTCATTCCGAGGATCCTGATTATCCCAACTGATATGCCGTTTGTTAAAATAATCCAATTTTCGATCCGTCTTGCATTCGCCATAACCATGAACAAGTCGCAAGGCCAATCTTTCAAATTTGTTCACGGGTCGGAAGACCATAGGTGTTATTTATTATTGCGCCTGATAAGAATAAAGAATGTCTTGTATAACAAAACACTTAACTGCAGAGTGCAAACTAGACTATGCATATAAAATACAAGAACAATAAAGAATTATTTAAATACTTAGTTTTTTTATTTGACTTTCCTTATACAAAATTGAACTGCTTCTCAGGCGGAGAAGAGTTTGCTGGGTCAGCTAGTTAAAAATTAAAGTGAGGTTATTAAAACAAATGTCAAATCACAGTGATTCGAACAGCTGTTGTGTTCAGAGTGTGTTCGCAAAGAAATGACAGAAATGTTTTTAAGAATTAAGTAGGCTTACAGAGGTGTTCACATTACAAAACTCCGCTAACAAGACACAAGTTGATAAACATGTTGTTAAATGTGAACCCCCTTATTTGAAGAATCAAGTCTATTGGGTGGAGCGATACCTACTTTTAGAAGTTTTTGAGTTGTTCGCAAGAGAAAAAGCGGGCATATAATATTATATGCAAAACACAAAAAGCACATAACCACTACGCCATTGAAAAGGTGTTAACTCCTCTTTAATCTCTGTCAATGATTCTCCGGACTGTTCCGGACTGAAACTGAAAATTCAATCAATAATACGAATTTTAATCATTGTTTTTTAATTCTTTCACTGAAAAAAATAACAGTTGTCATATTGATGAACGGCGTTCATCAACTGAAAATCATCACATGGATGATCTTTTCATCTTATTGATGAAGAAATCATACTAAAAATAAATTTGCCGAATGAACCGTTTTTCAATATGAAGAACTTCATTTCATCAACTGCTTAACCAGTTATTCTACACAAATTTTTGGAGGGGAAATTTCATCAGTTCATCAAAACTTTTCATGTATATGATGAACCCAGATTCTTATGATTTTTTTTTTCATAATGATGAATGCTATCATCAATTTGATGATTTATTTCTTCAAATATATTAAATGCATCATATTTATGAATATATTGAGATGAAGAGCATCATATTGAAGATTTTATGAAAACGTTTTTAATGTCAATGCTGACGCGCACGCGCGGTAAAAGGAGCCACTTCTGTATCTCTTTATAAAGATTCAGTCATTCAGTTTATACTTCTTGTTCTATACGTAGTGACTGAAATCTGAAGTTCTCGTGGCGAAAAAATAAAATAAAATCAAGAAAACTGTAACTAAGAAGATGAAAGAGAAGGAAATAAAAGAAAAAAGGGTAAGTTAAATTATATAATATTTAATATTGAAAAAAAGACATTTCCTTTAATCCAATTTGTTCATGCAATCTGCTCATAATGTACTTACCTAATATAATTTTGTTCTTTTGCCTTAAAGTTTTATATTCATTTTGGGACGGACATACTTACAAAAATGCATGGATGACAGGAATCAGAGACTTGGAGAACAAAATGAGGTAAGTTGCAATGCTGTTGTTTTTCATATTGAGATTTTCATTGGAAATTTATGTAAAAAAGCATTCAAATTTAATAAGGTTTGCCTAGCTTTACTCTAATCTACTTTTTTTAATTTTAGTTCCGGAGGCAGAATCGGGCTGAAAAAAATTTAGTTTTTGCTCAAGCATGCTCCCAACAAAAATACAAAATATTCGAAGGCCGCAGTATAAGGACCCGAGTCCCGAATGGAAATCAATTGGTATCCCTAAGAGAGGTTTTTTAAATTGTCTTCTTACTTAATTCCATACTTTTAGATTGAAAAAGATTCGGAATGAAAAATAAAAAATTATGTAGTAAAATTCGCTATTAATTCAATTTGTTTTTTAATCATTTCTTTGGGAAGTTTATTAGGTACCTAGTATACGTTGCATTAATTCTCAAGATTGATGAATAATTTGTATCACATTGATGAAGTATATGAATATTATTCATCTAATTGAAGTAATGCCATCATATTGATGAATCCAAATATCAATATTACGAGTTTAATCATAATATTGAAGAAATTTTTTCATCATTTTGATGAATTTTTCATAAAAGTGAAAATTCTTCAGCATATTGATGAATGAGTTCATCATATTTATGAATGTTTTAGTCAATATGAAGAACCAATTCATCATTTGATAAAAAATTAGAGGGGAATTTTTTCATCATATTGATGAAACAAATTGATGAATGATGTACGAGATTCATCAGTTAAAACTGTCATCATATTGATGAACTGTTGTTCATCTTTTAATGAAAAGGTTCAATGGACTAAAATTGAAGAATTTTTCATCATATTGACTTCGTTTTTCATCTATATTACCCACCGATTTGGTTCAGTGTTATTGTTTAAAAAGTTTAATTTTTTCGCCAAATATTATATTATTAAGTTACAGTTTAAATATCGATTTTTATGCTCATTAAGAAATGTTAGCCAAAAATGTTTTTATTTTGATGGAATTCCCTTTGAAAAAGTACGATACGAAGATTGCCATTTTGGCGTTTTTGAGCCTTTATTACTAAGTAATGAAGTAGGTGCTTAATTTAAATTGTGCCCTAGAAACAGTTTTTGTCTAGGTCTACACAATGAAACCGTAATCATTTCGATACGACATCCAATCGCTCCACAATACCATTTGAAAAAACGCAGTTTTGGTCCGGAGCACTCTTAAATGAGGATTCATTTTTTTTCAAATGCAAGTCCGACTCGAGCATAAGGGTTGCGTACCATTATCTTTAAAAATGGCAAGCAAAAATATGTTTCTTATAATATGGAAGTCAATTAAATGTTTATTTGATTGTGGTCTTTAGTATTGCTGTCATAGCGAAGTTTTAAGAATTGAGTCCCAATTCACTACTTGGGAGGAAAGAACACTAAAAAGAGATTTTTGAAGGAGGAATAGTAAGCCACATGCAGGTACATCTTTCAAAACAGCGGAATAAATCAAAAGAGGAACAATAAACTTGTAGAAAAAAGTTAAAAACAATAATTCGTGTAGAGTTTTTACGGGGGCTGCAATTTTATGCCGATTCTGAACGTCTAAATAGAGAAACGCCCTTTTTCTAATTTTAAAACTCGAACCATTTATTTTACTTAATCACTACGCCATGTTATAGTATTAACATACACTACTTACTTAAAATGTGAATTAGTCAGATGTGAGGAAAAAAAGAGAATTCTACATTAAATCCTTTGAGAGGGAAACATTTTTAACAAATCCAAACATAAAACTATGTAATAAGGAAAAGCACTCATTGTATCATTCATTGCCATGAGAATTAAGGAGAACGAAGATATTAAGTTCTGCATAAAAAGAAGTTAGTAATTTATTATGTAGCTATTTTGCTCTGTTTTTCAAATTAATATTTAAAAAATTACATGGTTCATGATTTCGATTAAGAGAGCAGTTTATAAATTTTGAAGCATACCTTACCTACTTTCATTTGTAATGTGATTTATGCCCTCAATATTCTCAAACCAAATCATTTGTAGCTAAATATATAAAAAAAATTATGCCAGTTAGTTGCAATATAAGGAAGTGTTTGCTGCATTAAGATCAAACTCAGAAGTAGGTAATATTGAATCGTAATCTCCAGCTTCTATAGAATATTTTTTTTTGTTTTATGGTCGATTCATGAATCGTTTTTCACTTTGGCAATACGCCATTCTTGACTTTAATCAAACTTCTGTCAAATAGTGTAAAATTATTTATCAAAGTGAAAAATTGAAGTGTCTCTTATTTTGACTTGAGGCTTTCTATTCCCCGTACATTATATTTAAAAAGTAAAATTTCAAATTATTACCTTAAATTCATTTCGTGCTGAATTATTCTCCAGATCCAAATGTTTAAAAAGGAACTGTTTAAACTTAATTCGCCTCCACCAATCGTGGGAATAAAACTTGTGAATCAAAAACGATTTATTTTAAGAAAACGAGTCTTTCCAGACATTAATTAAGAACATACAGCTCCAAT
This sequence comes from Sphaerophoria taeniata, assembly GCA_943590905.1. Lineage (NCBI taxonomy): Eukaryota > Metazoa > Arthropoda > Insecta > Diptera > Syrphidae > Sphaerophoria > Sphaerophoria taeniata. The sequence goes on along the minus strand of OX016540.1, from coordinate 43,924,713 downwards.
TTGAATTTTTATTGTTAAAGCAATGAATTTCAAATTTAATTCCCTAAATTTAATATAAATAACCTATTTGCCATTTAAACGTTATCAACTTTATTAACTTTAAATGTTTGCATTTTTAAGAAATTATTACTTTATTACGGATTGGCTTTGCCTTTAAAAATTCAAATGAACAAATTTCCGGTTTGCGTTTCAAAAAATCATTTAACTCTTTCAACGTTCATAAATTTCTGATGAATCCAAAAACCATAACCGCATGTTAATTTAATCGATAAAAAAAAATAACTAAATTATTTGTATGACTGGTTGACTGTTAGTAATCTCAGACCGTAAGCCTAGGCTGAAAAAAATCCGACGACACTAAGACTGATCTGAGACTTTATTGGCCAAAAGTCCATTATTAATTTTGCCGCGACATCAGCGCGTATTTCAAGTCACAAATTAAGAGCTTAATATGGACAAAATTCTTATTCGTTAAAAATAAAAATAAAAGATATACAGGAGGTTGCTCCAAGAAGATATAAAATCCACAAGACACCCAAAAAAAATGTTTAATTAACAGCAAAGAAACAACAAACGAAAACAAGAATGGCTGTGGTTTTATAATGATGTTATTGGCCGGTATCCCGCGGCAGCGGCAACAAACAAAAAAGCAATTCTCATAAATATTGTATCTTGAGTTTTGATGTTTGCGTTCTTTGTTTTTCGTTCCTACATTCAAGCAAATTGCGATGAGAATGAAGGGTTTGGAATAAAATCGTTAAATTATTGCATTTTGTTTGGTTATTCTAAACCTACCTCTTTGGACAGCGAAGAAGGTGGCATCTATGGTGACCATACACTCATATTCTAAGTATTAAATTTGAGCAGGCTTTTGCTGACGTTCCTTTTTACACACTTACTGATTGTTATAAAATTTTAAATGAGTATTCGTTTTTCGAGATTGAACCATCCTCTCGGTATGGTTACCCTAATATTGTGTATTCAGGGGCAACATGCTTTTTGTTTGGTGATCATCGAATTTCGACAACGATGGCATGAATTTAAAAACGGACTTCGCAAGAACCCATTTTCAATTCAACGCCATCGCCTGTTGAAGCTGTCCGCTGATGCTGTCCGCCCTCAAACCCGCTTAAAAGTCACTCCATCAGCAACAGCAGCATCATCATCATCATCTTCGTTTTCAAGGGAATTTTAAATTGGGAGCCAAATCTTTTGCCGGAGGAGAAAAAAAGAAATAGAAGATAGGTCGTTAGGCAGGTAAGGTCTTAACAGCTTTAAAATTCTGGTTTCTCATAAAAAAAAGGAGTAAGATTCAAAATGAAAGACATTCCCTGAAAGCATTCATACTAAGCCACCAAAAAATCGACCCTCAACTAATCAGTTCAAAGCGGATTTTAATGATGGCCGAGCCCTCGATCGCTGCGGCCGCTTGCTGGGCCTTATTTACTTCGTTTCTCGTTGATTATTACCTTTATACCTAAAAAAGGTCGCTCAATGTTTGAAGAAGATGTGCATCGTTGTCTGCTCGAAAGAAAATGATGACCAGCCATTTGCTGCCACCGCTGTGCTGTGCTGGCTAATGGCAGACCATCAGACTCGGACTCGAACACAATTTTGTGGAATGTCTTAGCTTCCCGCTGCTGATGGGTCTTTTTGAGGTTCTCGATGCATTGATACGTTCGGAATCCATTAGTTTTTATTTCGTTTGGTATCGTTTGGTATTAGGGTGAGTCGCATCGGTAGAGGGTAAAGTTTGTTTGGCATTCGGATGCATTTTTGGGCAAACGAGCAAATTATTATTCAAAAGATCTTTAGTAACAGTTGGACGCGCAATCGTAAATTAAAATGTTAGCAATGGCGTTTTTTTCGTTCGAATGTCGAATGTAGGGACATCATTTCCAACGACCAGCGACCACTGTGTTTCTGTTTGTTAGCCTGTATGTTTCTTTCCTTGTCCAGAACAAAAAGGGTCCAAAATTAATGGATCAGAATATTTCATTTGTATTCATTTAATTAGGGTCTTCACTTAATTTATTATGGTTTCATTAATATCTTTGTTTCGGGGAATAATGTTTTGTTGTTGTTTTTTTTTTTGTATTTTGGCTATAGAGAGCAAGAATTCCTGGAAGAAGTTATTTTTCGGTTTATGTTTATTCATCATAATTCTGGTAAATTGACTGGCTAGTTAATGGAGTTTTAATAATGCAGCGAGTTGTTTCAACACCCTGTGTATGTGAGCCGATACCTGCTTTGGAATTATTTAATTAAATGGAAGACGGTGAAGGATTCAAAATGGCTTTTTTGAGTTCAGTTAAACATGGCTGACTGACAGGTCTTAAGGATGGTTTTTTTAAGTCGGTCATTTTTGTTTTTCTATGATCTTTTGGAATATAAGTAGAAGAGGCAAATAAATCATAATACCCCCTGTTCTGATTTTCGTCCCGAATTCAAATCGTTTTCGAAATTGATTTTCGCAAAGCTAAAAAAACTGCGTTCCTAAATTCGTAAGAATTTGCCTTCAATTTTTGACAAATATTTCTCTGAAATTACTTACATTTTTAAATTTACGATTCCAAATTCGGCATGCAAAACCGAAACAAATTAAAAACGAAAAATTTAGAACACCTCTGCTTTAAAAACGAAAGTTTTTCTTTCCTAAACGAAAATCAGAACAGGGGTGAATATTCGTATATTCGTAGTTTTGTACATTCGTAAATTTAAATGCCACACAAGTCGACAAAAATTCGACTTTCCCTTCAGAAAAATAAACGCATCCAGTTAGTCAATTTTCTTCCGTAAAAAGCAAAAGGCAATGCAGTTTACCTACGTCAGCAAGCAAAACTGATCGAAAATTTGGCGAAAGAGAGCAATCCACCATTTAGCACACCATAAATGAATTTGACGAGCGAAATTTCGCCAGCTATACGGAAACTTTCAATTTGGCTGGAGCAGACCACCAATTCCACCCAAACGACATTGACGAAGTGAAGATAGTGAAATTCACTGATACCTAAGCTTAAGTCCAACAAAGCCGCTGGAGCACACGCCTTAGCCACCGAACTTTACAGAGCAGCTGGAGATGATTTGGTTAGGAGTGTGCACCAGCTCATCTGCAAAATTTGGTCAGAGGAAAGCATGCTGACGAAAGAAAGGAGATCCCCTGAACTTTACCAACTACAGAGGTATAAGCCTCCTAATCATCGCCTGTGTAAACATTTGAAGCTTTTCGTCAAGAACCTCTGATAGGTCCTTATCAGTGTGGCTTCAGACCCGGAGAGTTCACAATCGATCAAATATTCACTCTACGGCAGATCTTGGAGAAGACCCAGGGACTTCAAATCGGTACCTACCACCTTCTCATCGATTTTAAGACTGCGTATGATAGCGTCTATAGAGACCAACTATATAGAGCAATGTCTAATTTTGGCAGCTCATCCGTCTGTGTTAGATGACAATGGAAAACTCACGCTGTTCCATCATGGTCGGTAAAAACCTAACCGATTCATGCATGATGCATGATGTCAAAAAAGGATTTATACAAGGCAATGCGCTGTCATGAGATTTCTTCAACATCATTCTTGAAAAGATTGTGCAAAACTCCAACGTCAACACCAGAGGCACAATCTTTCAAAAGTTCATCCAGCTACAAGGATACGCAGACTACATTGACATAATTGGAAGCACACAGCGTGATGTCAGAGTCAGTGGAGCGTTCGTGAGCCTTGAGACGGAGGCCAGGAAGATGTGTCTAGCGGTTAACTAAACCAAGACCAAGTAAATGCTGTCAACAAGAAAGGACAACCAACACTGACGTCTTGGAGCCATCGTCAGAATAGACAGATTTAACTCCGAGGTAGTAAAGGTCTTTGTCTACCTAGAATCCATCATAATCTCAGACAACAACACCAGCACTGAAATAAGCGATGAATAACTCTTGCCAATCGCTGATTGTTTGGACTTTGAAAGAAATTGAGTAGTTAAGTCCTCTCTATAGCAACTTAAGTGTCACTTCACAGAACCGTCATCATCCCGGTCCTAATGTAAGGTGCACAGACATGGACCATGACAACATCCGATGAATCGCTTTGGGCTGCTTTGAGAGAAAAATTCTTCGAGTGATTTTTGGCCCAGTCTTCCTTATAAATGGAGAAGGGAGACGAATATTCAATCAAGAACTGTACGAGCTGTTCAGCGACACTGACCTAGCCAGAAAAGTTTAGGTCCAACGACTTAGATGGCTGGGTCATGTAGAGCGAAGGAAAATAATGCTCCGGCTCGTAGAGACTTCGAATCCAACCCAGAAGGACGTCGCAGAAGGGGAAGACCGTGACTCAGGTGGAGCACACAGGTGGTAGAGTACTTGAACCAACTTGGCACGCGAAACTGGAGACAGCGCTCTAGGAACCGAGCTGGCTGGTGACGTTTGTTGGATGAGGCCCTGGTCCAACCTGGACTGTAGCACCACACATTTCTTGCTCAGTCAGTTACGGACATTATCATAAGATATATCATAAGATATCAGAAATATAACATCTTTTATGAGGAATAATTTCTGCAAAACAATTTAAATACTTTGTTCTTCTTGATTCTCATGCATTTTAGTTACCAAACTTAGTAGTTTACGGACAAAATGTTTTGTCGAATACTGTGTTTATTGGCTCATAAGAGCAGTCTGATGTTGTTCTGCTACGAAAAGATAAAGTTTTGTCGACTTTATTGTGTGTTTTCAGTCTAATCTAAATCAGTGACCTAACATGTTTCGCCAAAACATAATGGTCATTTTACACATTTTTCCCACATCTCTTTAGTGTTATGATTGCTCAGAATCGGTTTTTTTTTTCACAAATACAAAAAATGTCTGATCAATGAACAATGATCAACTATCACTTCATTAACCTTTGAAATAACATTTTCAATTGAGAAAAAATCAAATCAAAACCATTAACAGAAAGAATAAAAACAAAACGAACTTTATTTCAAATAAATTTTAATCCTTTCAGTTCCACATGAAGCACAGTTGCCATCATCTCATTTCCCGTTGATGTTCGCTTTTCTCCGAAAACAAGCGTTTCAGTGGGAGTCAATTGCCAAGACAGTCTTCAACTTCTAGCAAGCATTTTATAAACTTCTTCTTCAATCTAAATGCTCTATGCAATGTGATTGCTCTATAGCTGCCGCTGCAGCTTGGCTTAATTTGAAGACCGAATCGTGCAATGAAATTCAATAGGACATTGGAACTCTATTAAGATTTCGGAGCTGATTTGACTGTCACAACACTGAATGCCGCCGCCACCGCACTGCACCGCCGACAACAATGACGATGACGACCAACATAAAAGACAAACGTATACGATGAGCGCAGTCCATAGTAATGACTTTGTATGCTCTCTAAACCAAATACCCTCAAGCCTTACCAACTCGCCCATCACCCATCCTATACGAGGATGATAATGGAGGCAGTGGTTGATGGCTGATGGTCGGTCGCCAGCTTCATTATGGTTGCCTAGGCTCAGATTACTGCTCTGCGATAGGCAAATCAATTGGAATCGTGTAAGAGACACTTTAGAGAATGGAACATTTAAAATATTTCTAATTTGTTGCAACTTGACACTGCTGCTGCTCCGGGTTCGGGTCGATCGGTTCTCCTAGACAGAAACAGAACATCGAATGGGACAGCCCGAGAGGCTTCCATAAGACGGACGACATACAGTGCGCTGCGCGATCCAGCGATAGTGACTGAGTTGGGGTCTTGTCTTAGGTTGGTACTCGCTTCTAGTGATTCAATCGATGAATACATTGACATTCATTGATAATGTCACGTTTGAGTCGATCCAATGACTTCTGTATCGACATCGGAGACAGCGCTGTTTTGTGGAGCATGTGAACTGAACTTGTCGGTAAGACTCCACTATTTTCTATCAAATGGATTTAATATAGAAGCAACGAAGTCAGCCATATTGGGAAGTGTAAAAGTCTAATTTAGCACAAGTGAATGTGAACGCTAATGAGGGCCATTAGGGGTCACAGGATGTTGTTTATAACTGCGACAGCGACACACATTAACAGAGGTGGGAATTAAATTTATGTGAACCTATTTTCAGCTGTTGGCTTGGTTCTTTGGTGATTTTGAGGTTAATGTGGCTTATCAATGCGAGAAAAAGTTTCAGTCAGCAGGACAACATTCCTGACGTCTGTAAGTTTATTGACTCATAAAAACTTTTACTTAACTTAAAACTCACACGTGTATTGATTTCTAGACACAAAATTGTTATTGTACCCTTTGTAGGTCATAGCCATACAAACATGCCGAGCATGTAATTACAGCTCGAAGACTTTCATGTTCCATTTAAAAGTTTGCCTTACGATGGCCTCATAACTGACACTTAACCTTTTAGTGAATATTATTTTCCATTTTCGTGTACCTATTAATTTCCCTGTGACAGAGCCCTATTATTTTAAAACAACAATAACGACGTTTTCACGTTTGGATGATAAAATACCATCTTTGGACACCTGCAGGCTGTAATGTGATCTCTTCCACCCATTTGGTGGTATAGGTACATAATTTCGATTTACACAAATTTGATTCGCCTTTTTGTGCCTTCAAACCAAACAATTTTTGTCCGTGTCAAAGCCCCGTCCAGCTACAACAAAAAATGAAACACTTAATAAACGTACTTAAGTAAATTATTTAATAAGCACCGCTGTCCAGCTGCTCAAAGGATACCGCCCCATTTCCCATTCCACCACAGGAGATGATTATTAAATCATTGCATTGGGTAATCATCGCAATGCCACGCAAACGAGTAAAAAAAACAGTCGATACTAGCGCTCGTTGGTATAACAAACTAGCTGCAAGATATAGACTGTGGCCGAGCCGTCTTCTATCTCTTATACACACTAAGAGCTTGCTCCACAAAACGACGACCGACGACGGACGACGCGACGACTAAAGTACATAATGGCCATTATAAAGCATCATGGCGCGCACGATTTATGTTTTAATTTGCCATTATGAAATGTTAATGCGGCCGCAGATCGGTCACTCTACTACAAAGAGCTTGTCTTGCTACAACAGAGCCAATGCAAGAGGGCGAGTTTGCAAAGCCGGAGAATTCCCTGTGTTGTTGCAGGCAAAGAAAAATGCAACATGCGAAAAAGAAAAATTAAGCGATAAAAACGCGCGATCGTTTCGCGAAATTGCAGTGCTAAAATGCTTTGCAGCAATTTGTTGGTTAAGAGGAAATTACAGAGTAGGTAAAGGTACCAGAGCACAGTGAGTTTAAACTGCAAGGAATAACAACAAGTTGCAAGAGGCTCAGACAATGGTCAGTCGGAAGGTACTTGTAACTCTTTATGCGGTTGAGGGAATGGAGGGCGAACTGTTTCTCTTGCAGCTATGTATCGGAAAAATTATTATAAAATGTTGATTTTTTTTTCAAGAAAGAGTTGCGGACTCATGTCTTTAAACCTTTCTTCTGGATATGTTGATATATTTTTCAGTATTCTAATGAAACTTCTAATGCCCCACAGTTGAATTTTGTATTTAGAATGGGACACAAGGCAACTCTAGGCTAGAGTATCGTATCGCATGAAAGGGAAGAGATTTGATGCTTTTATAAGGATTTTTCCCCGTTGGATTATTCGATGGAGATTTGTAGATATTGTTGTAATGTTGTTGGAGATTACCTTATGTGAAAATTGCTGGTTCTCCCCGCAGATGGAAATTAATTCGCAATTTCTGTTGTAATTTTCATTGTTTTATGATTTCCATTTCGTATATGAGGAAAAGAAGGAAACGTTAAGGCAATCGACGCATGTTTATTGAAAGAATACATTGTAGCACTCAAACGTATTATTTAAATCGGCTTATAGATCGCTTGATTGCTGAGGAAAGCAAACCGCTTATAGTGGTGTATTAAGATTATGAAGAGAAATCGTGAGGTGCAGATTTTCTGCGAAGTAGGTATACGCTTAGGTCCTTAGTATAACATTGTTCTGCGGGAAATTCGGAGACGGGGTAGGTAATAGAGTCATGGATAGATTGAATAAATTTAGAACCAACAAAACCACAATTTTGGTGAATCAACATTATACATGTCTACCACGATATGGGTGGAAAACATTGTGAGAATCTACATGTTAATATTTACCTTGCACTCTCAGTGGCGGATTAAACATTGAGGGCGCCATAGGCAAGCATCTCATCGGCGCCCCTATATTAGAAATAACTCGTATTATAGTTTGACAAAAACCACTGCACCGCGCTTTAGAAAAACACGTTGAAATGGGGGCCAAGGAAAAAGACGTTCGCCAAATCGGATTCCCCGGGTGTCCGCCGGGAAGGTATACTTCTTTGTTTTGCCGCCATTTTGGTTAAAATTATTCATGAAAATTCATATTTGGCAGTCGTGAAGTAGACACGTAACAAATTCATTATGGAAAAATATTCGATAAACCAACGTGTTTTAATCGTTAAAACATTTTATCAAAATCAATCATCGATTACTGTGAAATATGAGTAACGAGGCACATTTTCATTTGAATGGATATGTGAATAAAGAGAATAGTCGGTTCTGGGCAATGGAAAACCTTCAAATTATTCATCAGTCACCTTTGCATCCTTTAAAATTTACCGTCTAGTATACAATTTGGTCAGAAGGAATCATTATACTTTACCTCCTTGAAACTGAAAAAGATGTAACGGTAACTGTCGATTGGGAGCGATATTGTGATATGATTGAAATTTTTTTAACGCCATCATAACTGTAGGTATGCTTTGGGCTTTATTAAAATGTGGTATCATTTTTTCGAGATTTTTTTCGATAGATCTCAAATTTTGTTTTCGAGATTTTTAAATTTGAGATTTTCGTTTTCGCGATATTTGCATTCGGCATTTCGTGGTAGACCCTTTATGGGATCATAACGTTATCTCGAATACAAAAATCTCGAACGTTCATGAATCTCGAAGGACAATATCTCGAAAAAATTTCGAAAAAAAATTGTAATTCGAGATTTTTCGAGATTTATTTTTTAATTATATTTCTGAAAGAAAACAGGTTTTTTAATTTATAATTCATAATTCTATTTATTCTTACTTTTAACAAAACAACAAAATTTTACAAAAATCAACAAAATATTCAATTAACAGAAAGGGATTTGAGCTAAGCTTCTTAAGAAATCGATATAGCTCTTCTTATTTTTATTCCATTATAGTCAAAATTCGTGGCATACTTCCGCTTCATATTAAATTATTTCCCCATTTTAAGTTTTTCTACCTTACATTTTGCCTGAAACGACTCCTGCACTAAAATATGAATCAGCTTGTACAGGCCAACGTGCGGCTTACCAACTAAAACCTTAAGTCTTCTTTGCTAAAACTCAACTTTGTTTTGAGTTCTTGGTAAGATCTCTCTTGTTTGGCCTGCACAACACCAAAGACTGAAAATATATAGATTTCTGGTTTTTATTCCTATCTAGTTTCTGTCAAACCATACTTCCCAATTTGCTTTATACTTTCGGAAAATTGATTACTCAATGCATAGAAATAGTCACGAATTTCACTGAGGTAAAAAAGCTAAACGTTTTAGTAAAGCTAAGCATTTGAGCTGCCCGTGGCTAAGTGGTTAGGTGCGTTGAATGCTAAGCCGAACGTCGTTGTGGGTTCGAGTCCTACTCGCGCCCATAAAGTTTTTTTTTCATCTTTCACGGGTACTGCCTCTTGCGAAGAATTGACTAAACTTCCAAGAGTATCAATCTGTCTCCTTCTCACGCACCCAGAGAATTGTTGATGAGAATAAGTCACTTAGGCCTTTGCTCCTCAAGAGCTGTCGCGCAACTCTATTAATTTTTTTATTTTTAAGCATTTAAGCATTCGCATTTGTAGACTAAAGTTTTCATAAAAACTTTCCTTTTCTATTTTTCCATGAATAATTTATCCCAAATGAACAAATAAAAACAATCTTTTATTTTTATCTTAACAAACTAACTGGAACCATTATCTGAAAAATTATTTATTTACTCGAGATTTTGGCACTCAGGATTTTTTTTTCTAGATTTTTGTATTTCGAGATTTTATGTTCGAGATTTTTGTTTTCGAGATTTTTTCGTTCGAAATTTTTGTTTTCGAGATTTTTACATTTGAGATTTTCGTTTTCGCGATATTTGCATTCGGAATTTCGTGGTAGACCCTATTTAACAATTTAATAAAAATGATAAAAAAAAAAAAAAAAAACAAACGACTGGCCGATCATGAGGTAAAAAATCCCCGAAAACAATTCGTCGAATTATAATTTTCGAACAATTTCAAAATTCACTCAAAAAATGTATAAAATTTAGATGATTTTATTTAACACCGAGTTTTTGTGATCTAACACGCTTAAGATTTTTTTTATGAGTAAGTGGAAAAATATAAGGTCTATGTTTTTTCTATACAATCAAATCAAGATCTTTATCACGGGCATACGGCCACGACTACTAGGCGAAATGACTATATTGGGACCAATTGTCTGAGATCGTTTTCCATTGTTTATGTCATTGATTTCTAGCAAAATATACTCTCTCAAAACTTATCAAACCTGTTACCTATTGGAAAACCGGTAGACTTGCCATTTTAATTTGTGCAAACATCGTTCTCCTTGATTCTCATTCAAATGAGTGACTAAACAAAAATTTTACGAATTGACTAATAAATTTATGTCTGAGCCGATACGATGATCTTACTTAGTGAAAATTTAGTATAATTTTTATTTAAGGAAAGAATTTGTATAGAACTTCTATATAGGTAAATGAAAAGCTTTTTTTCTGATTGCTTGTTTGATACATAGGTAAATTTTTTTCTCAAGATTGGGCTGCGCATCTCGCAGATGGCTGATTTGAGTCGTAGACAATGTTCAAGTCATTACCCATTCCATTAATTTTTCATACCAAAACACAGAATTTAAAAAAAAAATCAAATAAACAAATAAATTTAAATTAAATACAAATTAAGCAAAATCAGTAGAAATGGCCTGAAAAATAATTCTATTTTGAAGAGCAATTACGCACCTCCCAATTGATGAATATTTTTCAACGAAGTTTCATTCATTATAGTTTGTATTGTTTTCACGAATTGTGTTCATGAAAAGTTCATTTTATGGAAGTCTTTTAGTTGAAGAGCAACAACAAATAAATTTTGAATTCATACCAGGCCGTCAATGCAATAGCGGCGTAGCTGAACTTTTGTAAAAATTGTGTCAATGATGAATCATTAAACTGTCTGTCTTGAAGAACATTTTTGAATTGAAATTTGTGTATTCAACGATCTCATAGCACTAGAGACTAGACTAGACAGTAGCCTTTTTATTAAGACCTAAATCAAAACATTAAAGGCATTTTCGAGACAATGCAACCACGAAGTTTTTAAAGTGTACCAAGATCAACCTACAAAACTAAGCCCGCAGATATAATTGCGAGATTGAATCGATTCTTACTTTGTATTGAAAAGAAGCGATAAGAATTCCTAAAGATTGACCAAACGCAAACCAAAACCAAACACAAAATCTTTGTCGAGTAAATATTTGCTAACGATTTCGTTCTTTGTGGTATTTTTTTTTCTTTTGTATGTTTGTTGATTTCATCGTTCTCGATAGCAATTCACAATATGGCCGGTTGGCCCATTAATCTTGGCGAATTCCCAATAATCCAAAAACTGATTCAAGATCAAAGCAGCAGAAATTACTTTATTATAACCACAAAAGCACAAACGAAAACGAAACGAAACGAAAAATCCTTGTATGCCCAAATTCAGGCACCTAAATCAAAGTCTGATCGTGATTTCCGATAAATCGAATTCGAATCCCTTTGATTTTGTTTGGAATCGAGAGAGAGAGGAGTGAAGAGGTCTCTACTACAACGCAAAATCCTATTCCATTGAATATAGGTACCCCAGGAGTTTTGGGCACGGAAATTATTCCATCTGCACTTCAAGAAACTGCAAACGCAGAACACTCGGGGCCGGACACAAAACTCTATCAGGCCATTGGTTCTGCGAATTCAACGATTTCGAGAGCCGGAATGGACTCATCAGGCATCGCAATCAGAAAAGGGATATGGCTGCTGCTGATGTTGAACTGCGTTATTGCGAAGCTTAATGCGAATTATGTATATACGCGTGTTGTTCGGTTGCGCGTTTTGACTTTGCGCATTCGCAGCAGTCCAATGTCCAGAGAGAAACAACACAACTCAAGGGTTTAACCATACGAATACCTTTCTGATTGCTTGATTTAGGTCGGACTTTGGTTTGCTTGTAACATGCCACACCACTGCCGCACCGCAAAAGGGTCCTTCCTCTCGCTCTTGGAACAAGCATCTTGCGAAACATGGACACTGTGACTTTAAGAAGGTTTTATGTTGTTTGGTGGTTTTTGTATGTTTTTTTTTTCTGTGGTTGCGGTCGTTGTTTTTGCACCTCGGCCCGATTTCATGGTCTCACCTTTATATGGTGCGGGAGTCGATCTGGAGACAGACAGAGAGGCTATGTTTTTGTTCTGGGGCCACATCCATGCCCATGGCTTGTGTGGTTCCTTAATCAAGATTTCAGTCTGAGCTGGGACAGATACATTTTATTTTCATGGCGGTTCTGCTTGCTGGTTTGTTTTTGGGCTCCGAATTAAGCAGAGCTCGTCTATAGGTTTGGATGGATTTTTGTTTCTTTTTTTTTGGTTTGCTTTGATTTCGGGGAGAACATTGCGGCACGTATCGGGACATAAATTATTTATTTTTGCCAGAATCGATTTTGTACGCTGTCGTCTGGTTGTTGCTTTTTTTTGTCGCTTAAGGGGCCTTATAAGATCTTTGGAACGGCCCCTTTCCTGTGCATTTGTCGATGCTCTCAATTTGTGGTTTCTCGATTGGGTCCTAAGTGTGTGTTTTGTTTCTTTTTTTGTTTGCAACTCCCGATGATGATGATGCTGAAGTGTACCTATTATGGTTACCCATACCACAAATACAGACATTTTGTGTAATCAGCTTTAAGAAGGCAAAGCCAGTACGAGTGCATGAATTTAAAAGTAGCTATCATCGTCAGGAGGAAAATTGTGGGTTTATGTCTCAATGAAAATGGTTTGCGTTGTCATTTTAATGTCGACAGTTGTTGTATGGCTAAGTTAAGTATTTAAGAATAATAATAACATTAACAAGAACATTTGAGTTATCAATTTAAATTGGGTTCTAAAAGAATTTTTGGTACAGAAGGCGCGTTATTGAAAAGAGAGTCGGAAATGCAGATGCTGCAACGGAAAACAAGAGCAGCAAGAGAAGAGTACCGAACAAAAAGAAGAATTGAGAAAAAGACCTTGCGAAGGAAGAAAAGACCAACCACAGTTTTTCAGCTCAAAGATCTAGAAGAATCTCAAGCCAATTAGCTCCTGGTTTCAGAACCGGGACACAACATCTTCAAAACAGTGAAGAAAAAGTAGTCACCGAAGCACAGGGAATTATAGTTATGATTTCAAGCAGCACTCCCAACAGCTGTTGAATGCGCATAATGTCGAGCGGGGCAGTAACGAAAGAGAAGCGAGTCGAGTCAATGAAGAACAAGTCCCAGCCCCCAGCGCAGAATAGGCAGAAAGAGCCATCCAAAAGCTGGGTTGAGGTGTTTTGCTGAATCGCATGCAGCGGGTCATTAACAAAGTGTGGGAGGAAGAATGCATGCCCACTGACTGGTCTATAAGCTCCATATGCCCCATCTACAAAAACGGCGATCCTATGTCATGCAACAACTACCGAGGCATATCGCCGCTTAATGTTGCATACGCAAAATCCTATCCAACGTACTGTGTGAGCATCTCAAACCGTTTTGCAACACAATAATCGGCAAGTAACAGTGTGGTTTTGGCCAGGCAGAACAACAATAGACCAAATATTTACACTGAGGCAAATCCTCCAAAAGACCAACGAATTTCAAGTCGAAACCCACCATCTTTTCATCGACTTCAAAGCTGCTTATGATATAGCATCCACCGCCAAGAGTTATGATGGCGATGTCTGAATTCGGGATCCCGAACAAACTGATCCAGCTGCACCACTTGACGCTATACAATACGCAGTGTAGTGTGCAAATTTGTGACAACTCATACGAATTATGCATTTCAAACATGCGCAGGCCTTAGACAGGGAGATGTGCTGTCATGTGATTTCTTCAACATAGTCCTGGAGCAGATAGTGCTCAAGGCACGAATGAGCACGGAAAACACTATCTTCAACAAATCAGCCCAGTTCCTTGACTATGCCGACGACACACACATCATCGGTCGATCCAAGAGAGCTGTGCTTGAGGCCTTCACAGCGATTGAAGAACAGGCGAAACTCGTTGATCTTGAAGTGAATGAGGACAAAACAAAGTACATGCTATCAACAAACAAAGCAACATCTGTCCACCGCCTAGGAAAAAACGTCACTGTTGGTAGCAGCAATTTCGAAGTAGTTAAGGAGTTCACCTACCTTCGAACAAACATCAATCCCACAAAAGACACCTTAGTGTAGATCCGAAGAAGAATATCACTAGCGAACCGCTGCTACTTCGGTTTTGCAAAACAACTGGGCTCAAAACTCGTCACTCGAAAGACAAAGTGTCTGCTATACAAAACTTTGATCTTACCAGTCCTACTCTACGGCGCCGAGTGTTGGACGATAAGTAATAAAGGGGAATTGATACTGGGCACTTTCGAAAGAAAAATTTTTCGACGGATTTTCGATCCCATATGCAACGATGGCGAATGGAGAAGAAGGTTCAACCGTGAACTGTACGAGCTGTACCAAGATGTGGATGTAGTCCAGAAAGCCAAGAAAAGACGATTACATTGGCTCGGTCACATCGAGTGAATGGACGACAACGCTCTAGCCAAGAAAGTCTTTTCAAACCAGCCCCCATGGTTCGAGATGACAAGAAACATCGAACCTTCAATACAAGGACCATTCCCGATGAAAGACTGATGTGTCACAGGCTGAGATACTTCATGGATTGGGAGCCGGTCATCATGTTTTTGAGAAATGCCAAATGAGTTTGAATGCCTGGAAATTTCTTAATTTCGAGAAAAAACATCTTATCTATGACTATATTTTATTCCCATAATTTATGACTTCCAATTTGGCATTAACTGCCTACCACGCAACAACTAGACTCCAACCATGGTTCCATATCGTTTGGTCTTTCCTCTGGGGTTGGCTCTTAACTCTCAACGAGTTCATCAAGGGGGTCCCCATAAATTGGCAATTATGCGCAAATACAAAATAGTAAAATACCAAGAAATAGAAGATTACTCTGAGTTTCAAAATTTATGTCTTCATCCACAAACATAAATCCAAACGATTCCAAGATCTCCATCGTCCAAAAAGTATAATCTGCTCCAGATGAGTTGCAGCAGCGGCGCGCGGCGTCACAGAGTATAATAATTAAGCTCGACCACCGACGAAATGTGTGATGGTGACAATCGTTGGTAAGATAATTTTTCCCAAAGGTGGCAGCCGGATTCAAATTACTCTTAAGCCATTCATCGCCATCCATCATGGCGATGGCTCTGAATCACGCTCCAAAACCCTTGCTCGTCGCAAATCCAACAAAGACGTACAGAGTGTACCTTTCCTTGGGGGCTCGGGAAGCTTAAAGATACAAATTCGAGGCGATATAAATATAAATAAACAAGTTGACCGTTTAGGTCGGCAAGTCGTTTCAAAAAACAATGTTGTGTTGCGTCGTCGTCGCACCCCCGCCCGTCCAGCAACAACCACCACTGACGAAGACGCAATGTTCTTTCTTAACAATTTAATTTATTCGCAAATATTCAAGATTCAACTGCAGAAGTTGTTGTGTTATTTCGTTGGAGTATTCACCGCGGTTTCCTGTTTCGTTTGCGGTTCGGACACGCAAGGCGACAAAAACAAGTTAAGAGTCACAATAATTTCATCCCGTTGTTGAAGTTGATTCCGTGCGAGGAGGCTGAGGTTCGATTTCCTTTTCTTGCTGCCAGTACGGCGGAACGACGAAGTTGTTGCAGCAAATGTGGAAATTAAAACATACGTGGTCGTTTATCGCGACATAATTGCAGCGCTGAATATCGGTGTTGGTGATCTATCAAGGTGTCTGTACATTTGCTGCTGTTAATATAATATTTTGTTCGTTGTTCGTACTTCTCGTCGGTCGGTGGCGTGCGTGTTGGCCGAGGGGAGAGTTGCAATAAGTTAATCGGACTTGAAGGTTGAAGGAGGGTCAATTTCGAGACTTGTATTGAATTTCATACATCTTTTTAGTTGGTGGTCATTGGAGCTTTAAAGAAGATATAAGCTAAGATACGGAGGCCTCCGAAAAAATGAACATTTTTTTTTAAATTGATACATTTGAAAGTTATGTGAAATAAACGCCCCGATTTTATTCAGTCCCTGTAATATCATTAGGTGGAAATCCATCGTCGTCCGTATAGTCAAAATTTTTCAGGTGAGTTGTCGGAGAGACCGTTTCCTGTCAAGGCCGCTTGCAAATCATCGCTTTTAACAAACAGAAAAAAAATATGGGTGGCAGCTGGCAGAGTGGGACCTTACTTTGGACTTCAAACTCTTCTGACAGGAAATCTGCTTGCATCTTTTGTGGCTGTGGCTGAAATCGATTTCATAAGGTGCAGTATCACGCATGGCGGCGGCGGGCAGGACGCAAATCTCCCTCCACTTTTCACACTGTTGACGGCCTCCATTTTTTAGGGAGCAAGCGTTCTTTGTATTCAATATTTCAGCAGCTATCAGTTGGTCATTTCTGTCGGTAACTCGCCAACAATTTGGTGAAAATATAACGCGTACAAGATTTTTTAAAAACCCCATAGGTATCTTTTACAGCATCAAAATAAGAAGTTTAACTTGTCCTTGTCTTGTTAACCATCAACATTTTTGCATGCACAAAGCATCATACTTTCCAGAAACAAAATTACATAGTAAGCCTCCAAACGACACCTGTCGGTTTCAGCTCCATTCCCATACGAGCAATTATGTGATTACCAAAGCTACGAACATGTTCTTCCATAAAATTTCTCTTTTCCCAAAAAATATGTAATTTTATTTTTAAGTAGGTTCCTACTTATGCTGATCATGACTCGGAAATAAATAGCATTATTAAAAGTTCCTCTCAAATATGCCCCAAGTGCTTGTTACTGCTGTATCTTTCTCACATCACATAAAGTTCACCTCGCCCCCCTTTCAATTCAAAAACACACAAAACCTCATTATCTGGGTATCCCGCAGCGCAGTTAATTCGCAAACAGGGTGACAAAAGCATCAGCATCCTCTTTCCATCATCATTATCGTCATCACGGCATTGTCTTCGAACCACTCATCTCGAACGCCAATCGACACATTCCTTACGAGGAAATCGATTTCAGAAAAAAAAAAACAGACATTTTAAAGGACATGCTCAGCTCGAATGAAAAGAAAGAGAAATACCAGCGCAAAACATCACCTCAAGACACAACATCCGCTGATGTAATTGGACAGACTTGGTTTTTGTATTGTGCCGTGTTTAAGTGGTTCTTCCTTTGTACAGACTCCGCCCATGGATTTGGAATTTGGATGTTGTGGGAATGGATCCGGGTATGGAGACGAAGACAGAATCCATCGAATGGATGCGCATTACCAAGCAGATGTTCTGTGGCCATTGACAAGATAATATCTTCGATCATCAGACACCTGGGTAATGTTGCTGCAATGAAGACGATGATGATGATGGTGATGCTGGGCGAAAGGGATGTTCCCATCTTCCCTGGAATTCATCTTCTTTTTTATGTCGGTTCGTTGGCGGCGGCGCAGCGCAGCTCTGTACCTGGAGTAAATTTGAAGTGGAACTCGTTTGGGCATTGTTTCCCCACGCTGCTGCTGGATGGCTTCTTTTGTGTCCTATCTGTGCGAAGGGGCTTATGTATACAAGAAAACTCGATTGGGCATTGTTCAAGGGTTTGTGGTGGACAAGTGGTTGGTTCCTTTTTCACCATTCACTCTCGGTTGTTGTCGTTAGAGCGGAAAAGATTGGGAATATGTATTGTGAAGCGGATGCGTGATTGGGAATACCTACTGACAATCGTTGTGTAAACAGCTAAGTTCGACTTTCTGGAATCTAGAAAGGACTTATGCAACAAAAACAAGAACTATACTTCTAATGAAGTGAACTGGCTTACCTATAGTCGTAATTAGGGCGACTCATTATTAAGAAACCTCACTGTGTACGAGATGAAATTTTCCGTCTATTTGATCCGTTTCTTTGAGAAATATACCTAACACCGCTTTAAACAGACAACTTTTAATGCGAGTTAAGCGATTTTGTTAGGTTGATAAATATGTATTTCCAGTAGAGCGTTTGGTATGTGATTTGTCATTTCTCTTCTCAGCTTTTATGGCAAATACCGCATTGTCACGTTTGGCGTGAATTTCCAATTGAGTTTTTAATCGCCTGAAATAATTTTAAACGCGTTTTGATTTATTTGTGTCAAATATTAAGTATAGCTCTGACAATGGTTTAATGATAGACCTATTTTGTAGGCATGTTGAATAATTGTTTCCTGTCAACGGATTCAAAGTATATTTACCTTGTTTTCGCAAATGCCTAGAAGCAAAAATGCATATAATGTACGAGGGATTTAAAAGACTGCAGTACTTTATTAATGCAGTCAGTAAAGTCGCAGTTAATTAACTAACAAAAGCACCTACTTTTACTGCAAAGGAGCAGTCATCATTCAGTACCTACTTATTTTTTCAATTGCATCAGTCAATTGAATAACTGCAGTTTATACACTGCAGTAAAGAGTCATTTAACTTAATCGAGTTTGGTTTAGGTCAACAAGTCTTTTGACTGCAGCCAATTATCTTTTAGTCTTTTTGACCAAAATGGTTAAAAAAGGTCTCTTTTTAATTATTCAATTGAGCAGTGTGGGATATGGACATAAGCACCTGCTGTTTAAATTTCAGAGGGAAGGACTGTATACTTTGTACATCAAGGTATCTCTTTGACCCTCTGTAGCTACTCAAGTATACCGCCCTTCCGTTTTAAATTTGGACAGTAGATGCGTACCTTCATATCACACTGGGGTGAATTATTTTACAAAAAGAAATTATTTATTGAACGGCTAAATTTTAGAATAGGTAGGTATTTCAAACATAGACAAACGATTTTCGCAGCTCGCAGCGAGTATAAATAAATCGTCAGTGTATACCTTAGACTTTGATTCTTATGATTGCCAATTCAACTTCTCCAGAAATAACATCACACATCACAGACATCATTGCATAAATAGGGCAAACAGTAAAGGACTACGCATACATCCTTGGGGGACACCCAGCAGTTGTTTCATGTGAACGTTGAATAAAGTGGTTTGGGGACATTTTGCAATTAAGCAATTTTTTTGGAACATACCTCCTTATTCGAAAAATTAAATTAAATTTTAAATAAGGACTAATGGCATATAACAACAATTTTTTCGACATTCGTAACGTCTAGGAAAACTCTCTAATGTCATAAGGGCATACGCAGAATAACTTTAAAACAATAAAAAACGGAAACAACATTTAAACTCTAACAGCCATATTAATAAAAAAACGCCTATAGTACACGCTTAATCCACAGTCTAACTGGTCCATAGACTAAGCGGTAGTCCATGGCCTAAAATTTCTCATTAATAAAAATAACTTGATCCCAGAATAGTAAATTGATATTTACCAAGAATTCCTCTGTAGGAATTTTTGTTTTTGTTGATATTTGACAGCAAATTTGAAAATAAAAAAATAAAAAAAACTTGAGTTTTCCACTGTTCAAAAAACATTGAATCTTTAAAAGCCTTCAGAGCTACATAAAGAGGTAGATGACAAGGAAAAAACACCTCGAAAGCCATCACAAACACTAGCAGAAGGTACAGGAGTCGAAGAATGTAATTGCCATCTTGGCGGAAGCTTTTAAAGAAGAAGAATTATCAAATAAGATCGAACCGAAAATGGAAACAGAAGAATTGATAGCACGTCTGGGTATCCCACCGTATGCAGGCCCTGCGTATACCTATGTGTAGTTTCGGATCCTTTATACGAAGTCAATGTCCTTGTGGTAGTAGGACATCATAACACAGTTCTGTGCTTGAATAATTGCTTTTTCAACTTGTTCCTGCTTTGCATTGCGCAGCCCAGTTATGCGTCTGCCGTAAATTCGACCGATATATATTTTTTTTTTCAATCCTCCTCACATTATATACACATCCATAGGGTTGTATCTCGTTTTCTTTCTTTTATTCTTCTAATTATCGAAGGTTGTTAATGAAATTCCTATATCGATTTAAAAATTCATTTATTTAAAACAAAAATCAACAATTTATTTTCTACAGACATTTATTATCATTTTTTTTTCTTTCACAATTGACATTTTTCTTGCTTAGTCCTTTGCTAATCCACATCTCAAGGTGGACTAAGTTAGTAAACGGCGCTTAAGAGAAATTTTATTTTATTAATAGCATTTTCCACCAGTCCGCAGACTACGAGTTAGTCCTTCGGTAGTCTATATGTTTATTAATTTGGCTGTAAGAGCATATTCGAATACCTCGTTTAGGTAGTAGTTAGTAATTTATTCTATTCCGAAGATTTTTGGTCTTTTTGTAGACCAAAAGCTCAAAAAGCCAAGAAAAAATAGACTTAGGTACTTAGAGATGAAAAAACCAAACAAATAAAAGACCAATCGACATTTTGACAATAACAACAAAAACCAAAAGATCAAAAAACGAAATTCCAAAAAGCCAAAAGAATGAAGGACCAAACGCCAACAAGTATAAAAGACTAAAAGACCATACAAATGGCATTCCCGCTATTGTTCTGAATATGTGGTCTTTAACGCTGGCAAAATCAATGCCTATTTATCGATTATAGTATTTACGTCCTTTCTTGCCAAGTTCATGGAAACACTAATATTTTATTAGCTTTAAGAAAATTTCGAAGAACGAAAGTGACATGCAGTAGGGCTATCGCAGCAATAGGTCTACTGGTTATTCTTACTACATTTCAGGGGTGTCGTTCCTTTAAAACCGGAGGTATGGAATTTTTGAGCCCAATACCCCATATAACCCGAAGACCGAGCTCTTCCCGAAGCTATCCGCTTGCAAACCCAAGGTTTTGCGAGGTCAAGCTCTCGGAGATCGGATATAATGCCAGAAAAACTTCAACTAGGTCTCCCCGAAGCTGTCAACTCCACAAACGGATTTTGGCCTAGCTGCGCCCGGGGTTTGTGGGTACATAGTAAATTTTTTTGCTCATGTCCTGTAATTGCTATCCTGTTAAGGTTGCAGATATGGAAGTGTACATAGACCTTCCGTCGCGGAGATGAAAGCTCTACTGCATTTCAAATAAAAAGTAATACTATTACGGTTAATATTTCAAAAGATATATAGTGTTTGGTATCAGCTTCTCTTATCGAAACGCGTGCCTTCATCTTCGATTCATTTTTCCTTCATTAAACCGTTAAAAACAAATCTTATGGATGGTTGTAGGTCTGACACCCACAAAATAAACGCTGGTGTGCCGTAGGGCTCTATATAATTGTCCCCCACATTCTTTCTCATTTTCGGCATATGTATGACCAAACAGTCGCATTTCAAGTATAGAGATTCGTTTTATAACCGAACCATATGAATGTAGAAAAGGCCTTCCATATGGCTTTCCGGGTCATTTAATTCAAGACACATGTTAACCAACATTTCCTTATGCTCTCACTGTGCGTTAGCATAAGAAACCCTTTGAGCGCGTGTCTGTAAAAGAAAAGACCAACAGATCGGTAGAAAAAAAGGCGGAAAGAGATTTTATGTACAAATTGATCATTTGTGTGTGCATTGTGCAAGCATGGATTATCCAGAGCTGTTAATGCCCGTAAAAAACTATTTTCATGGAAGTTGATTTTGCTACAGTGTAAAGCTCTTACGTACTTGTATTTCCCCTACTCTCGCTCTCTCTCTACTATCCACAAACATGCTACGAAAGACTTATAAATATTTCTTAAAGTTGAAACTTCCTAGATTATTCAATATAACATTTTAATTCCTAAAAAAATTCAAGTTGAACTACATTTGTATATAGACAACAAAATTCCATATAAATAAAAAAAAATAAATAGAGTGGTGCGATAGCTCTTAAAGAGCCAAGGCCTAAGTGGCTTAGGGGCCGGTTAGAGCTATTAGAAAAACAGATCAGAAAAAAAATTCTTTTCCAAATTTGACTACTCTAGAACTTCATTTGAACGAAATATTTATGCAATTCGACGGACATTTATTTGAAATATTTTTTTCAAAAAGAATTAAAACATTTATGACCGAATTTAATTAGAAAATTGAATTTAAATTTTTTTCTGATGAGATTTCATTTTTCTGAACAGCTGATTGTAAAAACTTCAAAAATATTCCATTTCGTTTTTCTGATGTGTTTCCATCTTTTTCTGTTCCGATTACATCAGAAAAAATTTTTCTGATAAAAAAAATAATTCTGATGTCATAAAATAAAGCGTGCAGCAGGATTTCTGACACAAAATTCTTGGTTGCTATGAACACTCATCAGAAAAATGTCTCAAGTTTTCACTGTTACAATTTTTTCTGATGGATTTTTCTGATAGCTATATAACTGGCGCCTTACTCTCATCAACAATTCTCTGAGTGTATTGCAGATGTGTTGACAAATTTCAAGAAAAATGTGGTTCATATTTGGAAAATGCTTTAAAAACTGTGATTTTTAATCGTACTTGACAAGCGCACAATTTTAGGTGGATTTAAAAATTTTTAAACTTCATCTTAATTTACCATAAAAAGAGGACAATTTGAATAGACAAATGTCAAGATGGCACAAGAATCAAATTATGTCTCATTTCCTGTTTAACTTTAAGTAAACCTGTTTAAAAAGGACTTAAAACACCTTATCTAAACACAAACAACACAAACTAAGAAAACAGCTACTTAAATACAGTAGCACTGTTAGGATGCAGAAGGGGTTGGGGTCGAAATTCTGTATGGGCCAAAATTCGGATTCCAAAATTCTGTTTTCCAAAATTCTGTATTTTAAAATTCTGTAAATTCAAAATTCTGTATTTTAAAATTCTGTAAATTCAAAATTCTGTATTCTAAAATTCTGTAAATACAAAATTCTGGATTTCAAAATTCTGTATTCCAAAATTCTGTACTCCAAAATTCTGTAAATGATAAAAGAAAAATTGTTTTGATAATGAAAAAAAGTGCGCACTTTTTTTCATTATCAAAACAATTTTTCTTTTATCATTTACAGAATTTAGGAGTACAGATTTTTGATGTTTTCTATGCAGAACCTTGAAGCATAGATTATAATTCTAACGTAACGGATCTCTCTCCAACTAATTTGCATATGGTTTACATGAATCACATACCTTGATAACACATTTTGCGTTCCACAGCTTAAGTTAAGTGTTATAAGTTAATCGTGATAAATTGAATTCAGAAAAAATGGCAAATATTAAATTATTAAAATCTAATAAAGGAAAGGATAAATTGGGTTGGTGACGTTTTCCCCAAGCCAAAATCCCCAAACGAAAATCCCCAAACCCAAAATCCCCAAACTGAAATCTCCAGCAGCGAAATCTCCAAAGAGAGAATCCCCATGGACAAAATCTCCATGCCAAAATCTCCAAAACAAATATGTTCAAGTAGTGAATCATGCGATTAAATCGCGCGATTTAATCGCATGATTCACTACTTGAACATATTTGTTTTGGAGATATTATTGTATTCAGTTAAGGTTGTTTAAGTATGAAGTATTGCTTTAATTCCTTAAGCTTTCCTCTACAGTTCATATTTAATCAATCTCTCTCTACTGGATGTTTTTTAAATGAATGGAAGGTCGGTTACATTAATCCAATTTTCAAAAACGGTGATAGAAAGAAAATTGAAAACTATCGTCCAATTTGTAAACAACCTACTATTCCAAAATTATTTGATAAAATTATGAAAAATAAATTATATTCAATAATTAAAAGTATTATTTCAAATAGCCAACATGGTTTTTATAGTGGCCGTTCTACTACAACGAATTTGGCTTGTTTTTCAAAAAAGTGCTTTGAAACACTTGAAAATCGTTGCCAATTGGATGTTGTTTACACCGACTTTACGAAAGCTTTTAGTAGAGTGAATCACCTAATTTTATTTAAAAAACTAAAATCATATGGTTTTGATGGAACTCTCCTTAATTGGTTTTGGTCTTATCTAACTGATAGACTGCAAATTATTAAAATTGGTGACGTAGAATCAAGGCCTATAACTGTTTCTTCGGGAATCCCAGAAGGTAGTCATTTAGGTCCACCGTTGTTTGACTTGTTCATCAACGACTTTCCAACAATATTATCTTCATCTGAGTGCTTAATTTTTGCTGATGATATAAAAATGTTCAAGGTCATTAACAATTATAATGACTGCGTTGCTTTTCAACTAGACATCTGCGAGTTTGAGGTTTGGTGTCAGCGAAATGATTTAAGTCTCAACTTATCTAAATGTTCTGTGTTAACTTACAGTCGTCTTTCAAACCAGGTTATCTTCGATTACACCTTATGTGGATTTAAATTATCCAGAGTCCATGAAGTTAAAGACCTTGGCATAATTTTTGATGCGAAACTAAGCTTTGATTCACATGTTTCTTACATTGTTTCTAAGTCGAACAGTATGTTAGGTTTTTTAAAGCGAAATTCCAGTGATTTCAAAGATGCTTATACTCTTAAAGCTATTTATTGTTCTATTGTTCGTCCATTATTGGAATATGCTGTAGTTATTTGGAATCCTGACTTTAAAAAATTAATTGATCGGATTGAAAACATTCAAAAAAACTTTTTAAGATTTGCTTTAAGACAATTTTCTGCCAATAATAGTGTTAATCTTACCTACAGAAGTAGATGTTTATTACTTGGCATACAGACTCTGGAATCAAGACGGAGAATGTATAGTGTGTTATTTATTCGGGATATAATTACAAATGATATCGATTGTGAATTTCTGCTTTCTTCAATTAATATTTATGCACCAACTCGGTCGCTGAGGTTGAGACCTTTTATTTATGAAAATCCTCATTCTACGAATTATGGTCAGAGGGAACCAATTTCTCATTGCTGTAAATTTTTCAACCTTTATTATATTAATTTAGATATAGTTTATACTAGATCTCATTTTAAAGAAACTCTTTGTCTATTATTAAATAATTAATACGTATAAATTATTGAAATCTGTACATATATTAGGAAATAAGCATAATCTGTAGATTTCTCAAATCGTAGATTGAATAAATAAATAAATAAATAAATAAGTAATAAATGTTTAATTCATTTTAAATGTAATTCATTTTAATTAAAATAAATAAAAAATTAATTCAAAAGAACTTTGTTTAATGTTAAAACAAATAAAGAATGAATATAAAACAAAACATGTCGTGAGAGGAACAGTGTAAGTAGACGTACTTGAATATTGGAGATTTGGAGATTTCAAGGAGATTTTGGCAAAAAGTATTTTTTTCTTTGGGGATTTTGTCCGCGATTTAATCGCATGATTCACTACTTGAACATAATTTGTTTTGGAGATAGTATTTTATTTAGATAAGGTTGCACGAGATGTAACTTAAGAATTAAAAAAAATCCACTTTGTGCTGGCCACAACGTCGTCGATAATTTTCTATTTTCTTGGTTTTTTTCTTTGTTTAAGGGAATGATAGCCATGTCCCATTTAAAATGTCTTTTTTCTTCCTTTATTTGATGTTTAAACAATTATTATTTCATCTATAAAAGGTTACTTTTTTAATGAAACACAACAATCCTCAGTTAGGAATACACTTGAAAGACTGAAAGTGCATTCATAATTTGGTTTCATGTCATAACGGTTTCATGCACATGCCGTGACAGAAATGGTGTAAGAAGACGTACCTAAATATTGCGGATTTGGAGATTTCAAGGAGATTTTGGCAAAAAATATTTTTTCTTTGGGGATTTTGTCAATGGAGATTTTCTCGTGGAGATATTGGCAAGTTGGATTATTTTTTTTGGAGATTTTGTCCCCATGGTGATTTTGTCTTTTGGGGATTTCGTACCACTCCCGATAAATTGTGTGTCGATGGTTTTATGTTCTACAACGAAAGAACAACGAATAAAAAAACATTTAATTGGGCGTGCGCTAAGCGAATAAAAAATATATGTAAAGCTCGTGTTGTAACAAAATTGATTAATAATGTGCACACTATAACTAAACAATCTTGGAATTACAGAATTTCTAAAAGCAGAATAATGGATTTGAAGAATTTTGAAAAACAGAATTTTGGATTTACAGAATTTTGAAATACAGAATAATAGAAAAGCAGAATAATGGAATACAGAATTATGTTCATACAGAATTTTTTCTTCAGATACAGAATTTTGTTCATACAGAATTTTGGAATTCAGAATAACGACCCGTTCCCATGCAGAAGTTCTCGAAATCGATTCTTAATTCAAACAATATAATCGAGTTGTTAAATTTTAATTAAACCGTCTAATAGTAGTAAAAATGAAGATTCATAAAATTTACAAAACCTCATATAATAGCCGTACAATTTAACTGGTTTATAATCGACTCCATGGCAAAAGTTTCCTGCTCAAGTCGTTCATATTAATTGATTTATATCAGATTGGCTTTTAAAACGAAAAACAATTGAAGTTGCTTCAATTCCTATTATGAATTGTTTTAACATTCTATAAACTGAGGCTTAAGGAAATGCTTTCCTGTTAAGATGATGTGACAAGACATTGTTCCCGTAAAACTATTTTTCAAACATTAAAATAAATTAAATAGATACTTAACATTTCAGTTATCATTTTTCTCAATTACAGCCTAGACTTTTCATTTACAATTCCCAGAAAACACTTCTTCTATCAGGAGGTCAATTCAGTCGTTCCGTTCCATCATTACCGAATCGACATAATCAACTCCATCTCCATTTTTCAATTTTAATAACATTATTTTAATTTTAAGACAGACAAAAACAAAACCAACTCAACATTCAACTCGACAACTCCTAATCAAAACCCAATCAAGGCTTCGAAATAATGATGATACTCCCGCATGTTCCAAAAAAAAAAAGACAAGGGCGTGACATCTTTTCGATCCCAAAATTTCCAGAAAAAAACAATCCGAAAAGAAAAAGGCAAAACTAATAACCAGGTGTGATGAAAACTGCTTGGCCTCCGGACAGACCCTAATTTGGTTGGCTAACAAAATCCAAGAAAAAAAAAAAAAAACAACGAAATTGTTAAAATAGAAAACACACGCAGATGATAATGCTCCCTCATGTCCATCTTCTGTCCAACTTTAATGATGATTACATTGATGGAGCAATGGCGACGAACGTGCACCAAGCTCAAGATGCGTTTGTCCATGAAAAGAAACATCAAACGAGGCCCACACCCATTTCGGAGCCTAGACAATTTCATTTGGACAAATGCAGCATTAACTCAATTGCCACTTTCAAAGACACACCAAAGCACTCGAGTTTGTTCGCTTCTGATTAGGTGTCGCTTTTGTCGGCCATGTGAAATTCAAACCGACTTTGAGTACGATGCGAAATGCGCACTTAGCAGCACAAACGGCCACTGATTTTACCATTTAACTACCGCGGCACTTACGGAATTTACGATAATTTCCACAACGCAAGACTTAGTCGTCCACTTTGTACGGCCGCGCGGTGGCAGTGTCAAGTTAACAGAATGCCGACTGTTGAGTATTTTGATTGTTTCTCATGGCCACGGAACGGATTAGTGACAGAGAGTTCTTTGGAACTATTTATTCTCACACCTCTGGGTGTCACCTGCGTGCTGCGCAACAATTACGGAACGGATTCTGCACTCTCTTTTGAAGCCATAATCTCTTTGACGACGACGAGAACAGCAGTAATGACTGTCAATGGACAAAGTGGCCGCGAACGGATGTCTTTTGTTATATGGCAGAAGTAATCTGCCCGACGATATGAAGCAAAATGCAATGTGCAACCGTTTCGCTTTCGAGGTCATTGAGCCGCTAACTGTTTCTTTTATTCTCGAGCATTTCAAGAATTCGATCAAAACGAACGCATTATTGGCAAACACAAACAATATCCCAAAAATGCAATTCCCTCGTCAGCTTGCTTCGATCTGCCTATCGTATGGATACCTACCGTGAGATCGTTTTGCACCAGCCGACTACTAACCGATGCGATATATGTATGCAGGGGCCATGGTGATGACCCAAAAGGACCGTGCGCCAAAATCATCGTGTGTGGTCCGATCCGATCGCTGTTTATTCGTGTACCAGAGTTAGGCAGCCGCAGTTTGTTTGTTTGGACAAAAAGGAGAAGAATCTGCCACATATTTTTATACAACGGCAGAGTCTTCTGCTTCTGCTGAGATGCCCCCGATGTACAATGCCTGATGATGATGATGATGCGCAGAGTTATCTGGAGTATGCGCAACCATTTAACCGGCTGAACATTTAAATATTGTGATGATGTGATGCGATATCCTTAGGAGGTTACTTTGGTGCCGCATGATCAATTGCTGCATTATGAGTCAAAGTGTGAGGGGTTGAGTCTTTTTTGTTATGATGGGGACTTGACTAAAGTAATGATTGTTTTAAATGATTAATTGATTTGTTATGATGAGGATTTTAGGTTGAAGCAAATGATAACCAAGTCACGTGCAGAGAATTATTTGAATATTTTAAGGGCAAACCAAATATTAGTTGGATTTTCTCATCTCAAATGTTTGTTCAAATTAAATTTAACAATACTGCAACGCCATAAAAAGCTTTTACTTTCAAAATTCCCATTACAAAAGCACAACAATAACGATTGCCATTAAAATTACCACCTCGTTGATTTTATAATTTAAAAGCTAATAAATTGTATTCAAGCAAAATGAGGTATCAAAGAGTTCACTTTGAATTAACTCGATAATTGCTTCAAAATATCACACTTTATGAACATTGCAAATAGAAAAATTATCGAGTTAACGAATCGTGCAAAATTATTGCTTTATAACGAGTCTAAGCTAATTGAATTATGGCAGCAATGGAAATGTTTTTTTTTTTTAACGTCAATTTAGATACTAATTTGGTGTATTTGACTAAAAATAAACACTCTAAATGATAGCTAAGTTAACAACACCAATAATCTGGAATTGGTTCAGTTGATAGACTTGTGTTCAATTTAAAGTCACTTAACAAAATTATGTATATTACGCAATGGTCTATTTACTTTTTTTTTAACGCATGATTGGCGTTATATTGCTAACTATTTCTTATTTTTTATTAATTTACATGATCACAAACATAACTGAATGGTCCTAAGTGCTTCATTCACTCTCTAAGTGTTGTGACTTGTATTGAAAAATAGAACTTTCTAGATTGAAAATAATAGTCGACTTCGTACTATGAAACTCAAATCTAATTTATTAATATTTTTCTTACATATAAATCAAAACAGAATTAATTGATAAGGAAGTGAAAAGTATTTAGATATTAACAAGTAAAAATAGGCAAGGTATTTAATTAACATTAAGTTTATAAAATATTGAATAATGGTCATAACAATTCTCCCACGCTTGATGAATACTTAAGGATTAAAAGTTAAGAGTTTAGTTTCTAATTCCTAAAATAATCTGGTGGTTTACGTTGACGTGATGACCGACGTAATGGTTGTTGGTTTATTGTGCTTGATGATTGTTGAAGATCAGTTTTATTTTCAGGTTGTTGAATTGGAACTGTTGATGTGCTGGGATGGTTTTCGGTGATTGTAGGATTATTGGCAAAATATTGATGGAATATTATTTGTTCATCTGATGGTAATTGTTGGTTATCTGGAATTGAATTAGTACTTGTTGCTTTATGCAATGAAAAAGATTCGTTTGATGTGTCATGTGCTGAACTTGTATTTGGGACACTGGTTGAACGTAGTTGGTTTATGTGTCTTTTGAAAGTAAATCCATTGTTTAGTTTGACAATGTAATGAAGTTGTCCCATTTTCTTGGTAATAACACCTGGTCTCCATAGCATTATATTCGCAGTGTAATATCGGGCTTGAACACTTTCTCCCACGCTGAGTTGTCTTGAAGGTATATCAACATTGGCAGTACTTTTGAATTTAGTAGGCTTCAGTGCGTCCAAACGAATTCTGATTTGTCGGCCCAGATATTGTTCTGATGGTGACTTCCCGTTCTTGAGTGGTGTCGCTCGGTATTTGAAAAGTATTTCTCTTAGCATGTGTACAATTGTTGATCGTTCATTGTTCATTGCTGCTAATTTGTTTTTGAATGTCTGAATGTTTCTTTCAGCTAAGCCATTTGTTGCAGGGTGACCTGGAGCAATGAATTTTTGAAAAATACCTGAGTCTTGACAAAATTCTGTGAATTCTTCACTTTTGAAAATTGTGGCATTATCGGAAACCTTGACATCAGGAAAACCGTTTCTGGAAAAGATGTTGAGTAGAATTTCTTTGGTTGATGATGAAGAAGGTGCCGTTGTGCATACTCCTACTTCTACCCACTTCGACTTGGCATCCACGACTACAAGGAAATAATGTCCTTGGTATGGACCCGCATAATCAATATGAATGCGTTGCCAATTATTGTCTGGTTCTTCCCATGGGTGAAGAGGCGCTTTGGCTGGACTGTTTTTGTTTGATGCACATCCAGCGCACGATTCACAAAAAATTCGATGTCTTTGTTAATCGAAGTCCAATAAACGTAACGCCTGGCAAGCTGCTTCATTTTTGTTGCCCCAACAAGAGTATGATGAAGCTCTTTCAAAACCGTCTGCTGTAGGCTACTTGGAATAACTACTCTCTGGTCTCTGAAGAGCACATCGCTGTCAATTGTATATTCTGATTTTGAATCTCTTTTATTACGCAAATTGAACAAAATTTTCGAAAGATTTTCATCCTTTTTGCGTTTCATGTTTCAGTGTTTTGAAATTTATTTTGTTTGAATTAATTTGGTTAATAGTTTCGAAGCAAATTGAATGTACTTCGTTATCTATAGCATTTATGCTTTGAATATTTGAGATTTGTGGAGCTCTAGAAAAACAATCAGCATTAACATTCTCGCTTCCACTTTTTGAAATGACTTCGTAGTTATATCCAGCTAAGAATGCTGCATAACGCTGCAATCGAGCTGATGTCATTTGAGGAAGTTTCGAGTGCTGATGAAAAATTCTAGCTAACGGCTTGTTGTCTGTGATCAATTTGAAATACCTTCCAAAAAGATATTCATGGAAGTGTTGAACAGCGTAAATGATGGCTAAGGCTTCTCTGTCTAGTTGAGAGTTTGCTCTGATGTAGTTAAGGATCTAGAAGCGAAAGCGATGGGCCTTTCTTTACCATCAATGAAATGTGACAATACACCTGCTATTCCTGTAGGACTTGCATCACATGCAAGTTGAATCGGTAGTTCTGGATTGTATGGCATTAAGACTCGATCACTAGCGATTTCACTTTTGAGGTTGTTGAAGGCTTTTTCACATCTGGTTGACCACTTAAACAATGTGTTCTTATGTAAAAGTTCACGAAGTGGTGTTGTTATTGTTGACACGTTTGGGATAAATCTTGAATAGTATTGAACTAGGCCGAGAAATCGTCTTACATCATCGGTTGAATTAGGTCTCGGCATTTTTAAAATTGCAGCCACTTTGGATGGAGATTTCAAAACCTTATTATATTCTATAGTGTGACCTACGAATTCAATTTTTGTTTCGAGGAAGGAACATTTTGAACGATTTAAGTGCAAGTCGAATTTTTCAAGTTGTTTTAAGCAAGTAATTAGATTCGATTTGCATTCTGCAAATGACTGGCCATGAATAATGATATCATCGAAGTATGACTCTGTTTTGGGAACATCAAGTAAGATTTGATCTATTATTCTATTAAAATCAGCTGGAGCAGTTTTAATGCCAAACGAAAGACGATTCATTCGGTATGTTTCCCTGTGCGTTGCAATGGTTTGAATAATACTTGAATTTTCATCAACTGGTACATGCAGATATGCTTTATACAAATCAAGTCTACAAAAGTATTTTGAATTTCGAAGGCTATTGAAAATGTGATCGATTTTTCTGATAGGGTATTGTGCATCTACGAGACGTTGATTGACGCCGACTTTATAAACCACGCACAATCTTACCCCTCCATCAGCCTTAGGTATCACCACTAACGGCGAACCCCAGTCACTGGTCGAAGTTTTCGTTATAATTCCAGTTTTTTCTAAATTGTTTAATTCTTTGTCCACACGTTCTATTAACGCATATGGAATTGGACGTTCTTTCGAATAAACTGGTGAAGAGTTTGGACGTAACTTTAATGAAATTGTGTAGTTCGGAATGCATCCTATTTTCTCTTCAAAGACGTTGGGGAATTCAGAGACTAGCTTGTCCATATCATATGATACATTGAATACATAACTATTCTTACCTGAATTTATTTCATCCAGATCATTTAAGTTGATATTGAGCCGCCTGATCCAAGATCTCCCAACTAAAGCTGCACAACCATCTTGGACTATGAATAGTTCATCTGTTATTTGCGTACCTCTGTATTGAATGTTGACCCTGGCTTTACCATCTTGCGTGTAAGATCGAAAAACAATATTTGTTGGAGTTAATTGGGTCGTTGGATTAAGAGCGTTGAATTGATGTCGAGGCAAAAATGTATATGCTGAACCTGAATCCACTTCGAATTTTATTGTTTGTCCTTGAATATTTATGTTAGCATAGTAACGCTCGAAATTGTTAGCTGGTGAAAAATCATTTTTGTAAATGTCGATTATTTGGTAAGTACCATACGCAGCCTCATCCAGAATTGGTTGAACATGATTCGTCGATGAGTTGAGTTTTGAACGATTTCTCAAAAGTGTTGAAATACAAACTTTAACTACGTGCCCCATTCTTTTGCATCCGGCGCATTTGAGTTTCGAAGAATCCGTATGGCAATCTTTGGCGTTATGGTTGTTTCTGCCACATCGCAGGCACAACCCAGCAATTCCCAACTCTTGGTAGTTAATTCTTGATTTTGGTCGCTGTACGGTTCGATTTGGTTTGTTGTAAGTTTTCATTTTCTTATTACTTGAAATTTTGTTATATCCGGAACAATGCTCTTCTTTGTTTTGTCAGAATTTGAAATTTCTTTAGCATCTATTTTTGCTGCTTCGAGTGATAGTGCCATTGAAACAATTTCATCAAATTTACAACTGCTTGATTGTAGCAACTGCTCTCGCGTGGTGGTATCACGAACTCCGCGAATGAACTGAGCCCTGAGAAAAACATCTGCAACAGATTTTTTGCATTCGCAAATGAATTCACATTCGGCTAGGTCCATCCGTAGAGAGGCAACAAATTTGGATATAGATTGGGTTTCTGTTTGAAATTTATTGAGGAATCGATGTTGTGCTACCAAAACATTCCTTTTTGGAGCTAGATGACATTCGAGCATTTGAAGCAATTCTTCATAGCTTAGTTCTGTTGGTGGTCTTGGAGCGGACAATGCCATCACTGTCTTGAAGTGCTTCGAACCAATTGAATTTAAAAGAAGCTTTTTGCAATATACTGGATTAGAAGTTATGTCCTTCATTTCCTAATAATTCTTGAAACGTTGAATGTAGATTTTGAAACTTTCCTTCGATGCATCGAATTGTTCGAAATTTGGAATTAAGGACGTTGGCATTGAATTCTGGAGTCTGGTGCTTTCGGAAGTATTGTTGGTGGTCAGTGAAATTAGATGTTCCATCATTTTTCGTTGAGCAGACATAAAGTCTGCAAATTGACTTGGATCCATTTTGAATCTGATTGGAATTTATCGAATTAATTGAATCTTGAGTCTACCTCGTCGCCAATTTGTTGTGACTTGTATTGAAAAATAGAACTTTCTAGATTGAAAATAATAGTCGACTTCGTACTATGAAACTCAAATCTAATTTATTAATATTTTTCTTACATATAAATCAAAACAGAATTAATTGATAAGGAAGTGAAAAGTATTTAGATATTAACAAGTAAAAATAGGCAAGGTATTTAATTAACATTAAGTTTATAAAATATTGAATAATGGTCATAACACTAAGAAAACACAATCAAGCAAACGAAAGAGCTGAGCTTCGAACTTTATTTTGAGGTTTTGCTATTTAAATCATCGAAAATCTTCCACAGAAAGATTGAAAGTAAAATAAAAATGAACAAATGACAGTTGACATAAACAGTGATCATGTAATAGGCGTTGTTTTCTTTCTGGAAGGCCCCTTTATCATTTAATTGAACTTTCATTTCTAATTTAGGAAGATGTGCAATGGCAATCAAAATTTAAACAATTTTCAACTCAATTACCCATTTTACGAAATTATATTCTCCTTTCTCTTTTGTCGAGAGTTGTAATAAAAATTTGTAATTCAATTCTTCAACACTCTATAAAGCCACATTCGCTCATCACGCAACTGACGGGCACATTATAAATAATCCCCAGCGTATCTCACTTGGTCGATCTTTAACGCAGAGGCGGAAGATGATAGGTGCTAGTAAAGCGATCCGCAAGTTGATGATGGCTCTTCATCATCGTCGTGTCGTCGTTGTCGTTGTCGTTGTCGTTGTCGTTGTCGTTGTCGTATGGTTGCAACAGTTCCTTATGTGTTGCGTTGGCTGCGGGTCTACAATGTGGGGATATGATGATTGTCGCAAGCATAATGGAATGGTGTTGGCTCTTATCGCGTATTAAATTTTGCGGAAAAAGGAGGAAAATTCAATTTTAGCTACCGAACGGTGGCGCAACAGTAAGTTGTTTGGCCAAGCCAATTAACGAGGCGTGAATGCATGAGGGAAGTATACACACATCAACTATACCTACGACATTGTTGGTCGTCGGTCGGGCACATCAAAATGCAGCTTTTCAACTTTGCATGAAATCAAATTGGATAATGGAGCTCGTTTGTAAAGCTCTGAAGAAGATCGCCTAAAGATAGGTTATTCATTGGAAAAACATGGAAAGTGGACAATTTTATTAAGGATTTAATTACGAAGACGTGTGTGTGGAGATTCTTGAAACTGGTTCTGACACAGAAAATGAGAAAGAAAATTCGACGTTGCCAAGTCATAAAGTAACCGTCCAGATTTTTCGCAATAGCAATAAAAACTCAATTTTAAGTAGCTCAAGCTGTGCATTGAAATGCTGAAATTCCTTTGTCCCTCCATTCCTTCTAGCTACTAATGTCATAAAATGTTCAATGATACATGAGAATTACTGCTGAAAAAGTGTAATTCAAGGTTCTTGCTTAATTTCTTTTCAAAAAGCGGAAATTCACCTTGCCCTTGACATCGAAACTGAGTCTTGTGTCGAGGTCATTCCGAAGACATAACCATTTACAACCATAATTAGCTTCATCCTGGTCGTCGAGATGGAGAACAAGCAATCTCTATAATTCTTTTGACACTTTGACATGAACAAAAAAAAAAAACTAGTTATTTTGACGGAATATAGACAAAAGACAAAACACCGCCACACTGCCGGTCGGTGGTAGCTGAGCTATAGCTCCTTTGACAATTAAAAACTCTTGAGGTACCTAGTACCTACCTAGAAAATGAAGGAGAGGTTACCGTCGGACGCGTGCCTGTTTTATGATCACGGTGACAGCATGTTGGCATCAATGACATTGACTTTGATGAGGACCGGTGTACGCGTGGCACGTACTTCTTGGAAAGAAATTATGTTGCTGTTGTCTTTCTATTTATTTTATTTTTAGTAATTTCCTGCCATTAGATGTGGAATTACTGTAAGTTGGACAAAGTCTTTCTTTGTAAGTTTTATTACTGCTTTTGTGAAATGGACACGCGCAGAGTTGAGATGTCGTTTTTGACCGTGATCCTTAAAAGGAGTTTGTAACCTTGTCGCTAAAATCAGAAATTATTCTACTTGAAGTTGGAGGACATTATAGGAAAAACTGAATGAATTTGTTTGCTTAGCAGTGAGACGAATTGAACTTTATGCGAACGAAATGACAATTTTTAATTGTTGTTGAATGGAGAAAACGGTCTCATTTTTATCTTCGAATTGACTTGACAATTGACTTTCTGAGAAGATCTCGAGTGGCAGGCGGGAAATAAATGTTAAAAGTCATAACTCGCACCCATTTCTCAGATGTCAGAACTCATGGTTCATGGACATTATAAAATAATTAAATAAAAAGTTCTCAATTTTTAAATGACAGCTTACAATTATTTTCAATTAATTTTGACCCGTGAACTCGTCGAGAGCAACAACCATAACCTTTCAGTTTTGATTTGTGACATTTTGTGCATTCCCGATGTGTTCGACGATAGAACAAATCAGCTTCACCGATCAACATTGACAAGTTTGTGATTTGTGACTTCATTGTCATGCAGTGCAGCATATTAGAACGAACCCATTTCTAGCTTAAGCACCACACCTTTAGAACAAATCGCTATAAATTGCCATCGATGTTATTTTACTCTTGAAACGTTTTTTGTGTTATCCTCTGGTATAGGAGCGCCCAATCAACACATCTTTTGAATCTCTGATCAGAGAATCATCGCAAAAGCATGGAACCAAAGATGCATCATCGATTGTACGAGTAGATGTAGATCCGATGATGTGTTCTCTCCCATAAAGCAAAACTTAACTCCTAGC
Organism: Sphaerophoria taeniata; assembly: GCA_943590905.1. Lineage (NCBI taxonomy): Eukaryota > Metazoa > Arthropoda > Insecta > Diptera > Syrphidae > Sphaerophoria > Sphaerophoria taeniata. Next base: position 43,888,008 of record OX016540.1, on the reverse strand, counting down.
CATCTTGGTTGGTCTATCTCTGGAATTCCCATCTCATCATCAAGGCCAGTGCGACGCGATGAGAACAACTCGTTCCTTCTCCATATGCCATGCGATGGCAAGTCACTTCGTTTCGCGTCCGACGTCAATACAGACTGCCTGCCTTGACGTTTGACAATATCATCGGTTGACTGCAAGGCGCTCCATTCAGCCAGCTCTAGCTCAAGTACTTAACTCCAATTGGTTCTCCATGTCCCAATGCCTGTGGGGCACTCTTACAAGCGGAGAAGTGTGGCGCATCGAAACAACCATTCGAGGTTGTTGCACTGAGCTCCAAGGCTTGGCTGGAAATAAAGTTGGTTGCTTGTAATAATTTATCCTTTCAGTCGGCGTCGTCGTCAGTTGGAAAGCCTGATTGACGTCTCCTTTTATGATTTCATGTTAGCATGGTTATGGACGCGTCGTCAGTTGGTGCGGGATGGCAAGTGGAACTCAGTACTCGAAAAAATAACTCGCATCGCCATCGAAGATTTCCTCAACCAACGTGAAAATCGAAATGGGAATGAAATGGTAGAGGAGTCTCATCGCTTGTCAGTCAAATTTAGTCATTGTAGGTACCTATATCCTCGTAGTTCAGCTAGGCCGCTTTATATGCGTGCACTCGTGCAGTCGGTTTTTCGATTGATTGTAATCGATAACGAAAACCAATGTAGGCGAGTTGGCTTTTAGCGCGCTCTATATTATCGACTCGACAGCCTTGTTAGACGAGCGCATTTTACCTATGATTTCGAGTCGATTTGTGTGTGTGTCTGTTAGACCACATTACAGTTAGATATCTATATAAAGTGAATTCAGGTAATTGAGTTGTTTTTGTGAGATTCGCGATATCGAATCGATATTTTTATTTCGATATTAAAGTTGGGGAACGCGAATATTAAACGAGGCTTGTGATGTTTATGAACAAATTAAATTTAATATGCGACTAGGTAATATTTTTGTTGGGAAGGGACAAAGAAAAAAAACTGGTAATTCAATTTCAGTCCGTTTACAAGCGTTTTATTCAAATTTGTTGTTTAAATTATGTTACGAGGATTGATGTCGTGCAGATAATATTTGAATTTATGGATTAAAATTAAATCGATTTACATGTGAGGTAATTTAGGGGCAATTGATTTGAAAATGTTGACATTAATGGGCTATTATATTTGGAATATGATAAATTACACATATTTTAGTGTTATCGAGCTGGAAGTAGGTTTAATTGAAAAGCTGTTAGCATAGATTGGTTTAAAAGTGAGAATTCGTGTGATTGTTCATGATTGAAATGCATAGCTGGGCACCGTTAATCAAAAAGTTAACTTCGTTAATCGCTAATCCGTTAATGAAAAATTTAACTTCGTTAACAGTTAAAACGTTAAATTTTAGAAAAATTAACGCAAGTTAACGTTAATCGTTAATCCGTTAACACGCCATGAAAATTTTATTTTCTTATAAAAATTGGAAGTTGGAAACAAGAAAAGACAAGTACATTTTTTTTTTAAATATAGGAAATTATATTTTATAAGAGTTTAAGTGTTAAAACAACAATTTATTCAGTCATGTACATATATGAATGTGATTGTTCTCGTCGGAAAGCGAGGCTCTTTTCGGCTGAAGTATATCCTTGCCCGTGGAGAAGAGACGTTCAACAGCAGCGCTTGAGGGTATGGCAGTATTGTATTGGATAAACAGATTTGCCAATACATTTTCGCCGAGGAATGCCGCTTCATGTAACGAGTCTTTTGACTTCAAGTCTAGCCACGTTTTTACGAGACTTTGAGCTTTACTTCTTACTGATTCGTTGTTCTTAGGTTTTTCTGAAGATTGAGTAACAGAGTTGAAAAAGTCATCCTCATCATCGTCGCTGTAACTCGCGTTGCTGTCTCCGCCACTTATACACTCTCTACTTCCTTTGACATTTCTATAGCTTCTTCTTGTAGCGCTTCTTCTACCTTTTTTTCATGCATTTTTTCACTGCATCTACACGACTGTTATCATATTTCTGCAAAAAAAAAACACAAAAAAACACTCGTCACTCTCTGAGCACGCGCTAAGGAATAAAACAAACATTGTCGTATCGTCGTATTATATACGATTAGTATGGCAGTTTTCCCACTCACAGCCGCTGGAAAATAGTGGTATTTAAATAACGGCAATAACAACGGCACCCGGAATAATAGTGGCATTTCAAATTTTACTAGGAGCCGAACCTCGCCAGCACGGCGGCGCCGCAAATTTCGACTAGGTCATGATTCGTTTAAGAATTGTTGTTTTTCCGCGAAGCCGCGGCGCGGCGGCGCGCGGTGCGCACCGTGAACCTTTTCACCAACAACCCAAAAACCCAGGTATGGCAAACAACAGTTTTTTTGCTGGCAATAAAGAAGCCAGTAAAAAACGCTCGGCAATGAATTGAATTTGCGATATTATAAATTATGTATACCTATAGCACAAAAAAAAACACAGACAGGCAGCGAAATAGACAAGTCGCGTGCCATTGTGTTTCCTGAAGGGTATTGGCTAATTTTTTATAAGTAATAAAAATAATTACCAATTATCTAATTTGAATGTGTATCTGTCAAGTATTTGTGTTCGATTAACGATTAACGGACTTTGGAAAATTTAACGATCGTTAACATTTTTTTGAAGTTAACTGAAAAGTTAATCCGTTAATGGGAATTTTAACTTCGTTAATTAACGATTAACGGATTAACGAAAAAATGCCCGTTAATGCCCAGCTATGTTGAAATGTATAAAGAGGCGCTTTTTGAATGTATGTGTATCGTACTCAATCGTTAAAAAAAAAACAGTCGTAAAGCTGATGTTGAAAAAAAGAGGAATGAGAGTGGGACGAGATCTGTTGTGGTGGGTTAATACCAAGTCCGCAGTGATCAGCCAATCTTATGAGCATATTAAGTGCGTTTTGGAGGAGATCTCTTAAGGTAGCAGCATCAGCATAAGCAATGTAGCCTCTTTTCCCCAGGGATATTAGAGGAGAGTTATCTACTATTTTCCACCCAAGAGAGGACAGAAGCCCACCTTGCGAAATGCCTCTGCCGACAGACTTTATCGTAGAAAAAGCTGCCATCATAGAGTTGATGATCCTGCTTTTTGGCATTAGAACAATCAACTCGCAGAGTTAGTTTTCGACGTTCAGGATCGCCATAGGAGAAGTGATAGCAGTTCTATCTACGTTGTTAAAAGCGCCCTCAGGAAGGCAACCATAGTTTATTCCTTTTGCTCTAATGAGTATTCGATAATTCTTCTCAGAGTGTGTAAGGCTGTTTCTACCTATTTCCCTTTACCGTAAGCATGCTGAAAGTGAAACATATTAATCCAGGTGCCTCGGCCTCCGAGGATTCTTCTATTGAGCTATAGAAGGATCTCGAAGAAGATCTTTTGGTTTTTCTCAATTCTTTTTTATACTTTTTGAGGGATTTCTAATGGCAATCCCAATAATTGGAATATCTAGCCTTTTTCGCAAGGTTAAATAGTTTTCTTGTTCAGCAGCCCATCAGTATGGTTTCAAGTTTCATTCTGTTCGTCTCTGTTTCTAACTACAGACAGGCTATTTCCATAACTTAATTGAGGGCCGCTCTGAGCTCATCGTGCTCAAATTCCTGGCAAAGTCGGTGAATCCTTTGTGAGATCGATTATAATTTTTTTCGCTCTCCCGAGGGAACATACGATGGTGGTCTGATAAGTATTTAAATTAGCCTCACCGCCTGATGGCACCACTACCGCGAGAATTTATTGTCGTGTAGTACATTCCCATAGACGGCTTGTATCGAAATTTCAGGCGGATCAGAATCGTAGTTCTTTCGTGGATTAAGAGAAATTGATAAGAGCAATATCGGTCGGTGATACGATAACTGTTTTTGAAGTGGAAATTGCGCAGCGCAATCAACAAATGTTTATATGACTCTTATTCTTCATGGGCGATGTCAAAATCGGTTTAACGGGTTTCAAAGTGGTAGCACGTCCATTTTTGATGAGGGACGTTCACGTGCCACAAAAACGGATAAAATGGAGGAAAACGTGATAAAAATCAACGATCTTCAATTCGCAGAGCCTCGATTTAAAATGCACGAGCAAGGTGAGGCAGCTCAGTGCTGGACAGTAACGCAGTCGTGAGACTACTTTAGAGTACTGTTCGACGAAGATCAAGAGAAATCGGAAGGAGTTTCCGCTTCATTTTGTGACAGTCGATGAAACATGGACAATCTGGTATACACCAGAGACCAAAGAACATTTTGAACCATTGAACTATAGCCCAGAAACATGCTCAGAAGGAGGCGAGCATGGTCCATCGGCCGGAATGGTGACCGTTTTCTGGTATTCACAACGTGTAATCCACATCGATTACTTGCAAAATTGTTTATCAGTGACAGGCTGACGCTGACAGGGCTATTCTATGCCAAATGATTGGGCCGATTCGATGCAGAAATGAAGAAAAAACGATTCAACTTGAAGACAACGTATCGGCTCATACAGTGCGGTTCACATGGTTAGCCGCACTATATTTTTCCTCAATAAATTGTAGTTTTTCTGTTTGTTTTTCTCATGAACTACCAAACAATGCATTTATTTGAAAGGTTATTAAATTCTCTTGGAAAAAAACCTAAATTCAAGAATAGTGAGAGACACCTAACGGTTATTTTGATCTCTTTCTTCCCACAAGTTCAAAAAAAGCTCAAATAAATCGGTTCACTTGGTTAGACGCACGAATTTATTCAGTTATTTTCTTAATGCTGGGTAATGCAAATTAAATTTGGTTAATGAGTGTTCGTTTTAAAAGTTTTTCCGAGTATTTAAAGTGAAAATGGGTAAACAAAAAATGTTGACGGTGGCGGAAAAAGCAAAAATTGAGGCCTACCACTCAGAAGGGTATTCTATGCGGAAAATTGCCAGTAAAATAGGACGAAGTGATAAAGCAGTTCGAAATTTTTTATCAAACCCTGCTACCTACGGAAAAAATAATAAAGGAAGGACAAAAACAGCCCTAACACCGAACGAGAAGCGAAAAATAATAAGAATTGCCTCAAATTCAGCACACTCCACAATGAAAATCAGACAATTAGCGGGGGTAAGTGCCAGCAAATCAACGGTTCGTCGAGCTATTTTAAGTGCTCCTCACTTGAAATTCAAAAAGCTAAAAAAAACCACCACTAAACGCTGCAAGAAAGGAACTTCGGTTAGAATTCGCGCGTCTTCACATGACATGGGATACTCAGATTGGGAACGTTTTAAATTGGAAAAATGTGGTGTTTTCTGATGAGAAAAAGTTCAACCTAGATGGTCCTGATGGGTATAATTTTTATTTTCATGACATCCGCAAAGACGAATGCTTTTTGAATCGAAATCATTCCAAGAAAGGAGGAGTAATGGTATGGGGGGCCATTTCATACTACGGCGCCTTTGAGTTGGTTTTTGTCTCTCACAAAATGACAGGAGTTTCTTATAAAGCTCTTTTGGAAACAGCTTTTCCAGCAATAAGAGAGCTTTTTGGACCAATCCAGTGGATCTTACAACAAGACAATGCTCCGATCCACAACGCGCACGTAGTAAAAGCATTTCTCGCTAGTGAAAATGTGGAGTTGTTGCCGTGGCCACCATACTCACCTGATCTTAACATTATAGAAAACGTTTGGGGATGGCTGACCCGTCAAATTTATGAAGGAGGCAAACAGTATGAAAGCTGTGAGGAGCTTATTGCCGCGATAAAAGATGCCTGGTCTAAGATTTCATTAAATTATTTAAAAAAGTTATATGAATCCCTTAAAAGTAGAATTTTTGATGTCATTTCAAGTCGTGGAGGTTGTACAAAGTACTGAAACTGTAAAAAACAATATAATAATAATAAAAACGCAAAAACAATTTTTAGAAATCGATCAACTTCTTTTTTTTCAAACTTTTAACAGGTGCGTCTAACCAAGTGAACCGATTTATTTGAGCTTTTTTTAACTTGTGGGAAGAAAGAGATCAAAATAACCGTTAGGTGTATCTCACTATTCTTGAATTTAGGTTTTTTGTCAAGAGAATTTAATAACCTTTCAAATAAATGCATTGTTTGGTAGTTCATGAGAAAAACAAACAAAAAAACTACAATTTATTGAGGAAAAATATAGTGCGGCTAACCATGTGAACCGCACTGTACTTCCATCGTTGCCGCTGTCATGTTGTACCATCCACCGTATTCTGTTGATATTGCCCCATTGGAATTCTTTTTGTTTCCAAAGTTGAGAAAGTCAATCGAATAAGGACGTCATCGCAGCCACCCAAAGAGGTATGTACTTTACAGACCTCAAGAAAAGGTTTTTTTTTTTTTAGATCGGTTAAAGAAGTTGGAGCAACGTGGGTTGGGTCAACTGTTGAAAGGAAACTGCTTTTTTATTGCATTAAGTCTTGGATGACAGCTGTATAACATGTATCATATTCTGGTTTTTTACTGTTCAATCCTGTTGTAGCTGTTATAGGTTTCTATTGGGGCAAGACAGACATGGTATATAGAATTTTTACGCTCTATGTGGAGAGCTCTAGGCCGTTGTTGTTACATTAAAGTAGACTATGTATCAGCTGTTTGTTATTGGGTTGGAAGTGAAGAAGAAGAAGTAATTTCAAAAAAATCGTTCTTTAAATCAATTAGGACCTGTTCGCTGTGCAGTATTTTACTTTTTTATTTATTTATTCGTCAATTTTGAGAACATACTCCTTCAGACTACTAAGAAGCAAAAAAAAAAAAACATAAACAATGAAACAAAAATAAAGTAAACAACATAATATATCATAAAATAAGTTACACTCCAAAGCTCAATATATAAAGTAATTGCGATTTAAAATTTATTCTATTACAATTATGAAAAATATCTATATTGTTCGAACTACATATTGAGTTTGTCTCTTAAGCATCTTGTTATTGGTTCATTTAAACCATAGTTTACCCTATGATGGGGAATTGAGAAGGTTTCAGAGCTTCTGAAAGCATAGGATGGGCAATTAAGACAGACCTTACTCAGCAATTCAGGACAGACAATTTTATAATTGAGGATATCTTTCACAAACATAATCTCATAACATTTACGACGATTTTCTAGACTTTGTAAGCCAAACAATAAACACCGAGTGCTATACGATGGACGAGGAATATTCCAATGTAACATAAAGAACAAGTATCTCGAGAAACGCTTTTGCAATCTTTCTATTCTATTAGAATGCGTAGTATAATAAGGATTCCATATCGCACATGTAGTACTAAAGTGTCACAACTCAAAAATGTTAATTTTTCAGGAGAGGCAAAAAACAGTTTTGCGAAAGTACGAACAGTAAAATAAACCTTTCAGCAACGTTTAAAGAACGAAATAGATTATTAAACACCTGTACACAATAACTAGCATCAATTTTAAATCTTTTGCCATAAATTTTGATGTTTTAAGAGTTGTGACATTTTTCGTGATTTTCTCGTATTAAAAGAAATGACTTATTTTGAGTTCAGGCATTTTTGTTAAAATTTTTTTGAGTTGTGACACTTTAATTTGTTCTGTTTTTGTCATAATCGTATTTATGACCATCATTTTTAAATCATATTGAGATTAAAATTTTAAGAGAATTTAAAAAGAAATAGTAAAAAAATCTTATGTGTCCTTTTAATTGACTGAAATAAGTGTAAAACTATGACTAACATGATGATTTTTTTTCCTCAGACCTGAAAGCTGTTATGCAATATCTTACTAAAGAAACACATTTTTTTATATTAGGCATTTAGTATGAAAATAGTAGATAATTATTGTTTTTATTAAATAAAAAAATGGAACATGGAGAAAAAAGAACTAAAAAAAAGGGTCAAAGTATGATTTTGGTATTATATTTTTGTTAATTAAGTCCTGAATATCGTTTTTTTTTTTTTGAGCTAAAGGAATTTTGTTTGGGGTGGCCTTTGTCAATCCGAGGGAATAAGTCACGGCATCAGAATTTTCATTTTTCCTTACGTTTTGCACGTTCACTCTCTTATAATCGATGCCTTCATAAGATGTTTTATAAAAAAATGCATACGGATGTTCTTTTTCTACCCGAATAAATTTGATATCATGCCACTTGACTTGCATCCTATCAGTATCAACTGTAAACTTACTACCCCTTTCCTCTTGTAAAATTTTTAAATCAAAGAAATCATCGTGAGTGAACTCGTGGACGCGGTAGGGTGGACCAGTCTTTTTTGCTGTTCGAATCAGGGTGCAATATTGCTGAGGCAAGTACCTAAATTGGGCTAGATCTAAGGTGTCTCTTGACCTGCTTTTCTATGACGCTGTTCATTATCACCTTCGTTTTAACTTAATGAATTCATTATAAAATGCTGAAAACAGAATTCATAAATATTTCATTCATCAAAAGTGTCATAACTCAAAAAAACATCAAAAAGAGTATCAAAAAAGATTTTTTTCGAATTCAAATGTGTGTAAAATATTTGCAACAATCGGCTTTAATGTTTTTTATTAAATTGAAACCGTTTAGTTTCTAATTAAACTAAAAAAACCTACATTTTATGTTCATACATCAAAAGTGAAGTAACTCTAAACTTCAGGTTTTCATTCATCAAAAGTAAACTAACTCAAAATGATACAAAGTGTTATATTTACCTCAATCGACTAAAGTGACACAATTTAAAATGACTCAAATATTTTTCTGCCAAACAAACAACAAAAGTGTTATAACTCAAAATATTACACTGGACCAGTGGCGGATTAAACGTTGAGGGTGCCATAGGCAAGCATCTCATCGGCGCCCCTATATAGAAATATCTCTTACTATAGTTTGAGCGAAATCGCTCAACCGATGAAATCGATTAATATTGTTCGAAAAATCTTATGAATTTGGTTTGAAATATTTTCATTAATGATCTGCTAAACCAAGTTGACTCGAGTTGGTTCTTATGCAAACCGAGTGGCAACTCGTTTCGCAAATCGGATTGCCTCGAAAATCAATCCAGAAAATACTTAAAAAGCAGAAAAAATAGGTTTTAAATCCATCAAAATCTTTGCCATCCGTTATTTGCCCCATACAATAAGTAAAATCAATATTCAAAAACAATTACAAAATTAGAAGGAAGCTAAGTCGATTGCCAAGTTGGCAAACCGAGTTGACTATGAACTGTAAGTGGGTAAGTGGAATTTCTCAGGACCGATTTTTATTTTAACAAAAGTGGCAAGTGTGGTTCGAGTTCATAAGTTTACTAGTTCAACAACCACGTATGAACTCGCATTATTTGTCACTTGTAAGAATTACTGCGCCCGCGCGCCCCTTTGTTGCCGCGAGCCCCTAGGCACGTGCCTAGTTTGCCTTTAGGATAATACACCACTGCACTGGACTTTCTAAAAATGGTTTCACTAAACTGACACAATTAAAAATAAGGCACTTTCTATATTTATTGCACAACTATTTGTCACAAGAATCAAATTACAACTGAAAATGTGTCGTTTTTGGCAAAGCAACTTTGATCCTAGTATTGACATTTAAAATGACACTTTACCTTCTGGAGAAAAAAATATTCAATTTAAATCAACGCCAACTAGATAGAAATATTAGGGAAAAAATCAAATATTTTTATATTGCTAAAACCCAAAAACTGATTTTTTTGAGTTGCAACACTTTTGTAGTACATGTGCGATATAATACAACAATATTCTAATATGGATCTAACATAGGAAAAGTAAAGACTTTTTAAAGTAAATGGGTCGGTAAATTCTTTTGAGTTTCTTAGAACGAATCCCAACATCATGCTTGATTTCGCAACTATGTAATCAATATGAGAGTTAAACGAGAACTTGTGGTCAAATATAACTCCTAAGTCTTTTTTCTCCAATATCTTAGAGAGGGCTACTGAACCTAAAGTATAATTAAATATGGTCTGAGACGTTCGACGACTGAAAGTTAAACTTTGACATTTTGACACATTTAAATGCAATTGTTTCTACTACACCAATTCGACAGATTACAGAGATCACTTTGTAGTTTGAGACAATCAGATAATTTCTCGACAGCTATAAACAATTTTAGATCATCTGCAAACATTAAACATTGAGAGTATTCAATAACCTCTGGAATATCGTTCACCAGCATAAGGAAAAGCAACGGCCCCAAATGGCTGCCTTGTGGAACATTTACTGCCTCAGAGGTACAATTATCAATACGAACGAATAGCATACGATTACACAAATAAGATTGAATCCAGTCTAAGAGATTACCATGAAATCCATAGCTTACAAGTTTTTGAACAAGAACTTGATGATCAACTCTATCGAAAGCTTTTGCGAAGTCTGTATAAATCAGTGGCGTAGATAGGGGGGGGGGATCAGGGGGATATATCCCCCCCCATTGGGATTCATAATTGTTCAACATAGCCAGTCAAGCCAAATAAGTTAAAGAAACGCACTTTGAAATAAAGTACCTACTTCCTACGTGAATCAAGTCTTATTAGTTCTCACAGGATTCCTAGAGGCATTGTAAATTGTACATTCTATTTCTATACCTACTACGGGGAAAACACAAAGTCAACTTCATCTGAAAGAAATTATTACTTCGGCTATTATATCGATTTTTAAAAAGTATTTTTTCTCTCACCAATGATAATAGGTAAACGCGCAAGAAAAAGAGCTTAAATCCAGCTTTCCACAAAAACCCACACCGACACAAAAATTGAAAGTTATTAAGATTTCTTCTCGACGTGTGTCACATTGTTAATTTGTTGTAAGAAACCGCTCCAAACACGCAACACACTCATCCACACGAACACAAATGTTCGCACAACTTCGGTGAAGTTAACGCGAATCCTAACGGTAACGATAACTCACACTAATTCATTTTTACCAGTAAGCGAAATGCGCTATTACCCATCACATAAAGCATGTCTAACACAAGCGGCAGATTGACAATCATTCGTCGTAATTTTGCGAATTATTTGGAGTGGTTTTTTTTTTAAATTAATTTTTTATATATAAAATTTTTCGAAAATTTCCTAAAATTAATTTGAGTATGCAGCGTTCAAGAATATGTGAATTTGCATTTTGTTAGTGAATTTCGATTTTAAATATTGATCCGATTTCGAGATATAGAATTTTTAAATAAGTTTAAAAAGGTTTTTAAAAAATACAAAAAACAAATTTTAATTTTTTTTTTGTATTTTGGAGGAAGTTAAAAAAAATCGTTTTTGAGAAAATTGAAACTTTTGGTTTTTGGCCAAAAAAAAATTGTATGGTGGCTTCCCTTAATTTTGATCTTAAAAAAAAATAAAAAAAGACCACAGCGAACTCGCTCAAACCTCAAATTTTCAAGTTTTTTTTTAAGTCAATCGGACCAGTGGTTAAAGTTGCAGGTGCGTTTACAGCATGACAGACAAACATCCAAAACTTTTCATATATTCTATACTAGCAGTTGCCCGCGACTTCGTCCGTCTCTCCCTCGTGCCCCGGCCAGAGGTGCGTCTTGTGCATCATGCGCGTGAATTTGATTGCAAAGTTATTTTAAAATTGTGTATTAGTCGACTCGCCCTAATTCAAAATTCTTCTTAACTCGAAGCCTTCAAATATGTATTACTTTCCCCGTTTTAGTAGGTAAGACTTTTAACTGAAGCTTTGCGATTATTATTCGCAGCGAAACTTTGTATAGCTTAAAGCCTTCCTGGATAATTGGACTATTCAACACAAAAAGAATTTTTCAATTTGATTTAGCAGTTCCTGAGATCAGCGCGTTCAAAAAAAAAATAATACTTTCTTGCCGTTTTTTTCCACATTTTACACTGATTCTTCGCTCCTATTGGTCGTAGCTTAATGTTATGTAGCCGAAAACCTTCCTCGACTATCCAACTCAATTACAATTCGAACCAGTAGTTTCTGAGATGAGCGCGTTCGAACAAACAAACAAACTCTTCAGCTTTATATATTAGTATAGATGTCGGAAGTAAAAATGAGCGAACTAGATCAATCCCCCCCATAGCGAAAAGCTATCTACGCCACTGGTATAAATTACATCACATTGCATCCCATTTTCTAAAGAAGATACAACAAAATTTGAGAACAATGCAAGGTTAGTTGCAGTGGATTTGCCACGGACAAAGCCATGTTGAACTGGAGAAATTATATCTTTAAGTAGAAACGAAAGCTTGTTGTAGACCAATTTTTCGAAGACTTTTGGTATATTCGAAATCTTGCAAATAGGACGATAGTTTGTGATCTCGTTTTTTGAACCTCCTTTGTGTATAGGAAATATAAAAGAGTTTTTCCATTTATCAAGAAAGATACCTGACTCAAGTGACCGGTTAAAAATGATAGCTAGTGGTGTGGCTAATGCTTGGGCTGATTTTTGAAATATTATTGGAGGATAACCATCAAAACCTAGTTTGAAGTCGGGTTCTAAGTTTCGAAGCTCAATCATTACTTCCTCTTCAGATAACTGGAGATTACCAATACTCAGAGAACTAACAGAATTTTGAAGAGGTGTCCAGTAATTATTAGAACTAGAACTAGAATATACGGATTGGAAAAAATTTGTTCAAGTGTTTTCTCTTCTGATACAAAACAGAAGAAGCTTAAATATTTTTTTTTGTTCACTTATTTTGTTTCATGGAACTCTCTTACATAAATCAAATGTTTATTCACAGTATGTTATCACTACTGTGGCTTCAAGAAGAGGAAACATTGTTAAATCAATGAAGACTTAGCCCTAGGTCGTTTTAATTCCTTTGAAGACCTATTGCATTTCAAGATGGTTTTTCTCGATGATGTTGTGGTGCAATCGCTCCCAGCATTTCTCACCGAAAGACGAGTTTTCCATGGTAGATTTATCTTCCCAGTTCCCACTGGCCTGATGCGTCTTGGCCGGGCCGGTCAAAACCTCTCAAAGATATCACAAAATAGCCTCTAACAAAGGACTCCATTTCCAGATAGTGGTTTCCAGTTACTCGCCCATCACAGATACCAGATGCGGCTGGATTAACTTTCTCAAAGAGACCCTTATCCTGACAGGGCCTCTGCCTTTATTCAAAAAGACCTTTAGCTTATTTTGCTTTTCCACGCACCGCGTCATTAATCATGCATGAAACTGCTGTTTCCTCCCTTTAAAAAAAAATGAAACAAATCCAATCCGAATCCGAGTCCAAATCCAAAGTCAAAAGATATAACAACTCCCTCCGAGAGTCAAGAAAAGAAAGATGCAAGTGGCCAAATGCAACAGTGATTAATTTCAATAAATTGCTACAAGAAATGCATCTATTTGCCGTGCATCACTACATCTCCCTCCCCGCCCCTTCTCAAGCAATCCGTTCACAGTCTCATTCGTCATTGACTGGATCCGTCCAGCCCAGACAAAGCGACGGACGACGACGATGCGGACCAATTGTTCACTCGGTTTTCGGTGTACCAATTCACCTTGAAGTGCAGCTCCAGATGACATGAACACAGCAGCGCCCTCGCGCAGACCGATCGAGATGCAATGAGCAATAAACTGTATTACGCACGGAGCAACATCGTACACCACTGCGCATTGCCATATTATCGCTGATCTGAGATTACTCCCAGATCAAGAACCCTAAACGATGACGATGCGATGATGATGACGACCACAAGACAATTCGCATTCGACTGAACGATGTGCGATGTGCACTGGTGCGCCCTTCTTGCGCCTTCAACCTCTCACTGTCAAGATTGAATTGGGATGCAAAGATGTTTGGCGAATGTTGCCCTTCACAGTGCTGGCTGCTGCTGGGTTGCCGAGCTTGATGCTGATGTTGCTTGTGCTGCTACATCCCTTTTGCTGTGCTGATTTGATTTCGTGATGGCCTGAGCTCTTTTGAACATTTGCCGAACGTGCTGGACCACCCAAGAAGATTGAGCTCCGGCAGCCTGTATGGCTGGCATTGGCATCGCAGTTTACAGAGGCCCCCGAGGAGACACAGACGCCAGCGGGTAGGGCATAATAAATGGGAATACAGTCACAATTAGGAGGTGGAAGCCAGGCTTCGCTCGTGGGATGAGGATAGAGTTGCTCAGTTTGGACCGTGTAAAAGGGATACCCTTACCGCTTGCCCTTTTGGGCTTGCATCGCGCACACAAATGTAAATGAGTGTCTTGAGGGATTCTCCGCGCACTCACTCACGTTGAATGATGTCCGAATTTATGATGCGTACACTGCACCAGGATTGCGCATTTCTGTGACTCTGGAATTTATTTTAATTAGGTTGTGCTGTTTTGGCTTCAGCGCATGAAGTCGGAGATCGGAACAAATGTGATGGAACGAGCGTAAAGAGCAGAAGGTCGTCTGGCTGTTAGGCTGTTTTTGGGTTGTTAAATGGAGTCGTGGGGGAATCTGGGTGCATTCTCGGTATTGAGGATCGATGTCGTTCGTTTGGTATGGGCTGCGCTCTGCCCGCTGCTGGATGGATTCCTTGAATTTTACTGAAATTGGAGTTAATTAAAATACAAGGGAGGTGGGAAATTCTGTAGACGATGGTATCCAAAGTGGGATTGTCGATTTTACCTTAAGTGCATATCGCAATATTTCTAAATTGGAGACTTGTCAAGGCAAATATTTTAACCTTGATGTTGGCAGTTTGAAATTTCAATAAAGCTAATAACCTCAAAAACTAGTCACATGATTGTTTGCAAATGTCGATTGGAGTTGATGGCCAAAAGCAAATAGCAAAGTGGCTTCTTCCTTAAGCTCTGTAAATTCTCAATTGCCAAAGGCAGCGTGTTCGCCAACTAAAAGGTCACACTCAGACAATCATCCATTTTTCTATGCAAATTAGAGCTGCCAATTGAAAAATGTTAGGAAAACTATCTTTCCTCTTTTTTTCTTAGTTTCCCACTTTGCTGCAATCACGACATTAAGTTGGTCTTAATGCTTTGCTTCATCGCATCCGTAGCCTGAAGCAACATTGTTGCTTGGAAATTGAAAAAAAAACACATAACAACTTAGCTCATCGCGTGCCATTGCAATAATCCTTTTTTGAATTATTAACTCGATGTTTGGCCAGCAAATTGGACTTAGCAGATACCAACAACGTGACGATTGAGTTTGGTGCAGTCGAAACGAATCGCCAAATCGCCATAGAGTCATCCTCAGTGCGCTCCATCGGGATAATATTTGGCTGCATGCGACGCGATGTCTGGTCTTTTTTCTCATCGTTCACGGTTAAAAACAAACAAAAAAACGATCTAGAACGCAAGTTTGCAACACCTCTCAACTTCGCACCGTGAACATGACACTTTTGCGCTCGCCTCGCAACTTGGCCAGTTTGTAATTTGCATGTGTGCAAGATTGTTCCCTCTCCGAGGGGTTTTGTTCTTTTCTTGAAATGGAAAATGTCATTTTCAGCTTAAGAGAGGGGAGAAAGCAGCAAAGCCAAAGAGGGAATCTGTGTAAATTTCAAAATTGAATTTTCGGTGCTGTCTGGGGATGTGCAAACGATACGCACATTATTTTTACGTTTTCTTGCGACTGATGGGTGCACTGCACATGTATGTGCCCAGGCCCACGATTTGTGTATATGGCAGAATGGTGGCAAAAAACACAACATCGAACATGCTACCAGGTTAGTTAGGTTGCGTCTCTTGCCTCCAGAGGGCAAAGCATTGCAGTGAACGTGTACGCCACACATATTCATTTGCATGTTTTTGCAGAGCACATATCAGTAAGAATATTGTGAAGGGGTTCGGAAGAGGAAGGGGTAAAAATTCAAATAGTGAGTATGGGGTGGCAGCTTGGCCGGTTATCCGGTTCTACATTTGTATAGAGTTCGCCAGTAAAGCTGTCCTCACTTAATTAAATGAACATGGCCAGTTTGTTTGCGATGACAGGGACAGCCGGAACTGTATGGACTGTAGGTGTTCGGAGGCTTGTTAGTAATTAGAGTTTAATATTAGTTTAATTTTGTGGATTAGGTGGCTTTTGCGTTAACCTGTCAGAGCTGTCTTATTGGGAGTGTGTTGCATTCAATTCAGTTGACTTTACAATGTGCGTTAATTTGACTAAAGTGAGAGTTTGTTAAAACAACTTTCCAGGTATCCCATGCGCATTCCATTGAAAGCTAGAAGCGTTGGATCTCAGAAGGATCTCCTATTTGAAATCTGCCTAAGAAGTATTTTGCAAAAACAAGAAATAGCTTCACAAGAAGCATCAACTCAAAATTTCGATAAAAAACACAAAATATGCAAGTGATTGAGAAAAATAATTTTGATAGAAAAGAATACAGATGTTTGTTTTATTTCAATATTATTATTTTAAAAATTTCAGTAGGTATAAACAAAGAGGTTTCATATTTTTCTCAGACATTGAAAATTGTATTAAGTAGGTACTTCAGCCATTTTAGAGGTCAAACGAAGCTACAAATTTTTGCCTAATTTTTCGAAAATCATTACATTCACCCCTATCACCAATTTTATGGGAACTTTATTTCCCAAGGAAACAAAAATTTCCCCGGAACAGAAGTTTCCCATCGAGAATTTCCCAAGAACTTTTATTTCCCCGGAAAGAAATTATACCAACCTTGAAATAATGATTTTCGAAGTTATTTTGAAAGCTTTCAAATTTGAATAAAACATTGGGCCCTAACGGGAATCTCCCAAGAAATTTTATTTCCCAAGAAAAATTTCATTCCCAAGAAACATTTCTAGTTATCGTGAAACTCCTTCGAAATGATTTTTTCCCAGGGAAAAAACTACCAACTTTTAAAAACAAAATTATTTTCGAAAATCAATTTTGACAGAAATATTTGTATTTATTTCTTTTTGCTTGGAATAATTTTTGTTTTGTTTGACAATTTTAGTGCGCGTCCGCAATTGCCTTCTTTAAGATGTCTCCTGGAGCTGGGCTGTCGTGGCCCAGGAGGATATGAGCCAGTAGGTGGCTTTATCCGTTGTTAAGACAGCGGTGGTGGTGTCCTTGTCGCTGTAATTGGGGAGTAAAAATACATTTAAGTCATTTTTTACTTACATGCATGACCTTGGTTCACCTTTCTCCGATGCATACAATAGCTTATAGCCAGGAGTCCTGAGGCCTGATGATGATGGAGTTTGAGACCCACGGCTCCTGTATCAAGACGATGTCTTCCTTGTTTCTATGCAATCGGAGTACCAGGTTGTTTGCAGCCATGATGGCGTGATGGAGATTAATCTGAACTAATCGCAGCATTGCTACTTTTAGTCAGATCAACCTCCACCACTGTTTTATCGGCGTTTTCATCGTCTGAGGAGGAATGAAGTAGGGCTTCCTCACTCAGAGTGATGCCTAAGGTGGAGTCTTCAGTATCCATGTCGGAGTTGCTGTCGGCTATAGGGTGAGCCTTGACGTCTGCCCATTGATCATGAGAGATGTTACCATCCACATGACTCCTGTCAATGACCGCGGCAATAATCTTGCCTTTGAGCGCGTCGCTGAAAGAAAGATCTTTATTGAAGGCTGTTGTGCTGCTGGAATGCACTTTCTGACTTTTCGGTTCAGGCTTGTCGCCCTCGAGAGACCTATTGCGCTTTGACGTTGAGTCGCTGCCGGTCGGTTTGGTATTTCTGCTAAGAAAGCCACTAACCGGTGTGAAGAGATCACACTAGCGACCACTTCATAATACATTTTATTCCGGTCATTGATCCACATTATGCTTCACAATAGCCAACCTCTATTTTATTGCACTCGCATTTATTTCCCATTTCGAATAGTGCACTCGTATTTCGTTCATGGTCATGAGTATCAACCTCATGCACTAAAATATTAAGTAATAATTTCAATGCCACTGACGACGACGGGACGCGACGCTTCAGATTACTCTGGTCAAGTGTATCTACCTACTCACTAAGCACTAAGGTTCAATGCACTGCATGCTGTGTAGTGCATATGGCTGGATGTATTTGGATACATTTGAGCATTGTATTAGAAGGGCTTTGCATCGAATATTAATTTGATGACATAGCAAGTATGCTGCCTGGTTCCGTTGTTAGTAATTTTCCCACAGAGTTCGGAATACACAATATTTCAATAATACGTATATCTCATATAGGCTTAAGATGTTAGTGTGTAAGTTGATTATTTTGTATAAATAGCTTAAGTTTGATAGAATAAATTCACTTTCCGTTCGAAAGTAGAACAAAATACTTTGGCTCTTCAGCCTTGTTTTATTTCCAACAGATAGGCTTTTTAGCCAGCAAACTTATTCGGCTTGGGGAAGCCTTCCAATATCCCCCACAGCTTTGTAGGAGAGGTAGTCAGACCAACAGTATTTAGGGCATCGTTACACCGGTATGACACCGACTGCGGCTAGAATCCTCTCATATTGCATAGTCTTGGAAAAAGAAAATGCTATATTACCATTCCAGCCTGATCAACAATTTTTAAAGGACTGTAACTGAAGAACTCATTTTTCATTCCTAGCAGTTGGTTTTGAAGTAGACCGTAAGAAATGCTCCCAAAGGTTTGTGCTTTGTGGTCTATTCAAGCAAGATAATAATAAAATCGTTTTACCTACTCCTCAAAATAAATCCAAACTCTCTTTTTAGGTCTGCAAATATCTCCTTTCTACTCGAGAAAGGATTTTGCTTGCAATTTCTCAATCAAAATTAATGGGAAAAAACTCCAGAGAAATAACGAGAAATTTCCCATGGGAAAAGTGTTCATGATCGCAATAAATTTCTAGGGAAAATTCGAACATCGTTCTCGAAACGAATTTTCCGAACGTGGGAAATATTTCCAGAGAACTCTTATTCACAATACAAGTTTTCCGAATGTGGGAAATATTTCCACGGAAATCTCATTCCCGATAGGGCCCAATGGCTTTCGATGTCAGTTTCTGAGATTTTTAATGGCAATATAAACAATCTTTTGGAAGTAAAACTTCATCAAAAACAAAAATGTGTAACAATGTTCCTATTATCCAGAGCCTATTTCTATTTCTATTTCTTTCGCCTACCTGCGAAATTCGTGATCTTTAACGGCAATATTTTTGTTAATCTCATTCATTTTTGATCCCTTAATAAACATATTGAAAGTTAAACTGCCTCTAGTTGGTAAAACGTTAGGTAAACTAAGCTCAAGCTGTTGATCTATTACGTCCGTAGTGTTTCCCTTACGGGACATAAGACCGCTTGTACTACGCGCCATCATCGTGCTGAATCCATTTCGACTGTTCATCGCCAAGCCAATTGTCCGCCACTCCACTTGCCTGCCTTCTTGTGGGAACGGGTTCCACTGCATAGCAGTCGCCTTTTCGAAGCGTGTGACCAATTCACTGCTACTTTTGTCTTCGTATAGTAGAGTAAATCTACTGGAACCCAGCCAGTTCTCGCATGAAGTTCACTATTTGAGATACGGTTGTTCCAGAAAATCCTTAAGATGTTTTTGAGACATCTACTAACGAAGTTTGAAGCTTTCTTGTGACCAGAGGCGGCGTAAGGCGTGGGCGACGTGGGCCATCGCCCACGGCCTCGCGGTACAAGGGGCCTCGCGCCTCAAATATGTTTATGCATTGCTTCAGTGAGAATAAAATAAAAATAGAAATTAATCAATTTTGTTGTGAAACATTTTTTTAGTCTGGCAACATTTGCTTACGTTGCGTAACTATCGTGAGTAAATCCTTGACGCGCCGACCAGCGCGGAGAATTCCTTGTTTTATGTGTTTACTTTCTTTGCTAGGAAGCCAACAAATCAAATCAAAGTACCACACGCCCGCAACGCAGTCGCTAGCAAAGATTAACTAAATAATAAGATGGGAAAATGTCTTACGTTTTACTCACTAGATCCCGTAATTTTCATTTTTTTTTTCGTGTACATGGATAAATGTGCGTTATAAAAACAAAGAGATGAGGTGAGATTTTCTATTCTGACAAGACAATTATTCTCTTTTGTTTACTACGGCTTTTGCAACTTTATTAGATTGAATTTTGAAATTGTCATAACACGTTTTTCTTAAACGCACCACGAAAACAATAGAAGTTATAATTTTGGATGTGTTCCAAACTTTAGGCCGATGACATACTTAGGACTTATATTAAGGTATGTTGGAAGGCAGGAACGCACTCAAATATGTAAAAATATTGGCGCAAAATTATAGTCCGCTAATGAACAATTTTAGTGTGATACTAGGTTAAAATGACGTTTCAGTCATTACTTAAACGTCAATTTAAGCTAGTATCACCAGTGTTCCCATAACGGCATTATTACTGCTAGATCTAGCATTATAGAGAAGAGAAAAGCATTATGAAATTTTAAAATAATGCTAAATGCTTTTCTGGCATTATTGTTTTTAAGTTTTGCATTCTTGAATGCCAAAATTGATTTCAAAAGATTGATTTGATTATACACTTCGCTTCAACTGAATAAGCACACAATTTTTCTGAAGTTTAATGTCCATTTTTTCCTAACTTTGAACGTTAATGCATCATTTGATGATGCTAACCGATAGCTTATGATGTTGAGAAAACAAATCAAGAAGAATAATTTAAAAAGGACCACTATTTTTTCCTTGGCTCTCATGCAAAGCTTTTCGGATTGAAAAACTCAGTTTTTTTTTTGCGTCAACTGAATAAGCACACGATCTTTCACTCTCATTATCTTCATTGGTTCTTAGAGTTTTAAGTTAATAGGTATACCATATCAAAAGTTGAAGTTTTCTTAGTGACATTTAGACGTTTAATTAAAATTTAAAAAAGTATGGTTAGATCAGAAACTGTGTAGTGTCGGACGAGTTAAGATTGATTCGTTAAAAGAATAAAGATTGACCGTGCATGCTATAGCTACCATACATTGATCGAAGTCTTAGTGTTGTCTATTCGTACCTTAGAAACAAAAGTTTGTACGAGAAAAACATGAAAGGTGGTAAAAAAACGGCAACATTCGAAGTTATCGACGAGCAATTTTGAGATGTGCTTCCAGTTCATGTGCCTCCGCGGTAAAAATTAAACAAAAAGTTGGTGTAACTGCAGGTGTTTCAACAGTCCACAGAGTACCAAACAGCGCAGATCATTTAAAACGATTGCAACTCCAAAAGAAACCACCATACTAAACGAGCAACGAAAAGATATTCGTTTAAGGTTTTCTAGACTTGATGTGAGTTGGAAAAATGTGTGGCACAACGCGGTTTTTTCGGATGAGAAGAGTTTCAATTTTGATGTCCCTGATGGTTTTAATTATTACTTTCACGGTTTGAGAAAAGAAGAACGATTTTTAGCGCGGCATCATGGTGGAGAAGGTGGAGTTATGATATGGGGCGCAGTTAACTACTATGGGACTATTAAGCTTGAGTTTTAAACGTCAAAAACGACTGCAATTACCTACAAAAGAATATTGGAAAGAAAGTTTCCTTCATTTTCGGATAGTTTTGGACCCTATAAATGGATTTTCCAATAGGACAACGACCCCATCCAAACGTCACGCACTGTCAAAAGTGAGATACAGGACTTGAGTGTTGAATTGCTTCAATAGTCGCCCTATTTACCTGACCTGAACCGTATTGAAAATGAATGTGGATGGTTGGTACGTAAAGTTTATGAGTCAGGATGTCGCGTCGTCAGTTTGAGGACAGAGAATCGCTTATTGCAGCCACTAAGTTACCATGGAGAGAAATTTCGCTGGACTTCTTAAAGAGTTTATACGATTCCATGCCAGCCCGAATTTATGAAGTAATCAAGAATAAAGGTGGTAGTACCCAATACTAGAAATAACCAATAAAAAAACATTTAAAAAAAATCTTGTACATTTCTTTCCGTTTGATTTTATTTGCATTTTTAAAAGTTGTGCTTATTCAGTTGACGCAAAAAAAAAAACTGAGTTTTTCGATCTGGAACGCTTTGCATGAAAGCCAGGGAAAAAATAGTGTTCCTTTTTTAATAATTCTTTTTGATTTGTTTTCTCAACATCATAAACTATCGGTTAGCATCATCAAACGATGCATTAATGTTCAAAGTGAGGAAAAAATGGACAACAAACTTTTGAAAAAATGTGTGCTTATTCAGTTGAAGCGGAGTGTATAATATTTGGAAAAAAAAATAAAAATCATTACCTTTTTTTTGAATTAATTTTGTTTTGTTTTTGTTTTTTTTTTTGTTATATACCTATGTTTGTTAGGTATTTGTATGTGAAAATAAATATTATTTTGCATTTTTTAAGATGTTTGTTTTTTAATCATCGATATGGACGTTTTATATGGATTTTAAAATCTAGCATTTTGTTTTTTGAGCTCCCATACGATCTAGCATTATAAAATTTGAAATCTAGCATTATGAAATTTGAGATTATGGCAACACTGAGTATCACTCTAAAATTGTTCATTAGTGGACTATATTTTTGCGCCATTGAATTTAGGAGTTATCAGGTAAGTTTCATTGTCAATTTGATTCCTGTTCTCAAAAAATAGAAAAACATGAAAAAAGCAAACAGCGTTGCTGTTTTTGTTTTAACCTGGACAAAACGTGAAAATATTCATAATCTCAAATTGCATTACATAAACAACTTCTTGTCTCACAATTCAAAATGTGAAAAAAGTTAACATAAATAATTATGTAGATTTTTTTTAGTTTCAAAACTAACATAAATGAACCGAAAAATTGGTCGGTGTTTTCATGATTAATTTTTCCTTAGTCTCTCGGCCACTAATCGTTTCCAAAAATCAAAAATACAATTCACTGTTTATGCAGAGAGCATCTCTGTGTTAATAATACTAAGCTTCATACATAAAAGTTTCAAATAAAAGTTTAAAATCTTTCATCTTCATGCCTCCGTGCTGGAAATTAAAAAAACTAAAACATTTAATATTAGTTCGAATGAAAATAAAAAAAATTAAATTTCTTAGTTTTCGAGAAAATACAGAAATTCATTGTTTCAATTTAAATAAACGTTTTTTTCTTACTTTAACTACTCTTAATTTTAAATTGATAAGGATGTGCACAATTTCTATCACCGTCACGATTTGGATAAGCCTAATAATGAAGTTCCATGAGCAAATTCTACACCTTTTTATTTTGTTTCGTTTCCCTTACCCAAAGTTATCTTGTGTGAACAATTCCATAAGAACAGCCCCTGCTGAAAGGAGTTTTTCAAAATTAAAATTAATAAACAAATTATTTAAGAAACAGAATGAGCAAGGGAAGGACTTTCAGCTTTGGCTATTTTATCAATTGAATCAGACATGGTATCTAGGCTGAATTACGAAACAATAATTAAAGAATTTAGTAAAAAAAATATATAAATATTTAAAATTATTTTATTTAAGAAATGTATGCAAAGTGGAGATGACAATTTGTATTTTTATGAATAAGAACTTTGCAGTGTTAATTGTTTTTTTTTTTTTTTAAATTATTTTATAAAATCCGTCTTCAGGTCGCCACAGAACAGGGCCTCGCAAAATTTGTCTTGCCCACATAAAATTTTGGTCTTGCGCCGCCACTGCTTGTGACAGTGTCTATATGACTTTCCAAGTGCTGCACCCATAAAGGATAAAACAGTTGAGGCTTGGTTTTTAAGCTAAAAAATTGGTCCAGAAATATTTATTTCAATTGATGGTTAAGTTCCAAAGCTTATCCTTTAAGTTTGTTTTTCCGAGTTGATCTTTAGCCCCACGACTGCTGCCCCTCTCTTCACCAAAGAAAAAAAGAAATAGTCTTCTAATTCACATCATGGTGATGCACAGCAATTTTTTCCCTTACAACTAACTTGGAGAAAATTCTGTTCCAAATAAGGAAAAAGTTTCCTGGAAAAAATTATTTGCGATACGAATTTTTCAAAATTAAGTTTTTTTCCCATTCTCGAAAATTATTCATGATCGCAAAGTTCCCAAATTGGGAAAAAACTCCAGGGAAAATTTATTCGTGATAAGGCTGATTATTTTATTTTAACCCATTCTCTCTCGTTATGCTTTTTAAAGTACGGCAAAATGCAATGACTTTACGTGCATGCAAGAGTAGGTAGTTGGGTTGGGAAACAAATATTTCCTTTTTAATTGAGTATTTTTTAATAAATTTGTCCAAACATTTTCGTTTATAAATTGCTTTTTTTTTGTTATTACCTAAATAGTTAATTTTCTGAAAATAATCAGCCAAAAAAACATGATTTGCTTCTCTTGACAAAATTGTTGCCTCCCATGCGACACATCGGAAATGTGTATTCCATGATTGCATTGTATTTTCTAATGGTTAAAAAGAGGTTGTTTTATTATTCAATTAATAAAATAGCGCACAAGTCTGTTCAAGATCTTTTATTATTAAAAGCGTCTTCTTAACAAAATTATGGCCAAATAAACTAATGCCGACTCCCAAGGGCTGAGTTGAAAAGCACTTTTCCGTAACAAAGGACACAAATAATGTCAGTATGCATACAGTCAGGTCAGCAAGAATTCATGAAAGGTAAAGAAGAAAAATGAATACAAACTTTAAAAAAATGTGAAACTAAATGCTGCAACAGATGATCTTTAACCTTTTTATTATTATTACATATTTGTCTTATAATTTATTAACAGGTAATTAAAATTACATAATGCTTATATAAAAAGTGTGACCTACTGCTGCTGGAACTCTATTAGCTTTTATAACATTTTTAGTTGAATGAAATATAGGTGTTCCGTTTTTATTTGTTTTTAATTTAATTTCCTGTTTGTATTGTATTAAGCTTGAAAAACAAGTTTATGAATAAATTTAATTACAATATCGAAAAGAGTAACCTACTTTACTTTCGAGTTTAATAAAAATAAATATATGGCATCATGTAGGTACATTGTGCTTCTGGATTTACACTATCCTGCCTTAACAGCTTAACGGATTCACTTGAATTCAAAAGATTCGGGTAAAATATGAAATTAGAACACAAAAGAAAAAGACTACAGATTCGTAACCACAATTGTCGTTTTTGCGGTAAGTGTTAATGTGTCAAATCGTTACTATTTCTAACTATTCCAAATTCATCTCTAGGAGTTGAGTTGAAAGCGTTGGTGTGTCAAAATGATTTTTTTCTGTTTAATGGCGTTTTTAATTGGCAATCTGGAATCTAAAAATAGCATTCTGGGGTGGAATCATGTAAGGTGATTTGTGACTATCACCTATGTGACTATCAAACGTGATCACATTTTATTTTTCGTCTATGTAAGCATGTAAGGTGATCTGATCACTAAAAATATATCGTAGCTTGGCATCATTTTCCAAAAAAAACATACGACTAGTACAATCACTCCGGCAACCGATTGTAGCGCCACTATTTACAAGCATTTTATTACATGTGTTGGTATTGAAAAGGAAACGGCGGGGCAGAGAATTAGGACAACACGATACCTGATAGTACTAGGTATTTCATATACAAACACAAAGTTTTGACAATAAACTATAGAAAGAATGACAATTCTATTTGTTTGTTGTCATTGAATTGTTGTGGATTGTGCTTTATTTCTTTCTTTTATTTATTTCTCTCCTAAACAATAATAAAAATGTAAGTAAATATTTCAAATTAATTTCAAGTGAACAAAAGAAATGTAAAATGTGTGTATCATTATAGGAACACGGAGAGTGTATGAAATGTGTGTCGATCAGCCTACTGGCAAAATCCGGAGGATATACAAAATGTTTCTTTTATACCATGAAGGTTTTTTTTGTTAAATCTATCAAATTTTATAAATTGAACATTGAACAAAATAAAAGCAAACGTTCTTTGTAAAAACAAAACTTTCTTTGCATTTTGAAGTTCGAATATAGACGAACCTCGCCAATAAGTTATTTTCTCTCTCCATTATTTTCATTTTGTTTTTAAATAATTTCACGTTAATTTTGTATGAAAACTTGACAAAATATTCAAAACAATTGAAAGGGGTTCAAAATTTTATATGAATGTGATAACAAAATAGCTGTCACAAGAAAAAGTAGCAAATTGGTGATTATCACTTGTGACTATCACCTTACGTAGACAAAATTTGTGATTTGTGACTATCACCGATCACAAATCACCTTACATGATTCCACCCGGTGGTACCAAATCACCTTACATGATTTCACCCCATAATATAAAATTTTTTGAAATGTGTGCAAAAAAAAGTAAACAAACCACAACAATTCAATTACAACAAACATTCTATAGCTTAATGTCAAAACTTGGTGTTTGTATATGAAATACCTAGTACTATCAGGTTTTCCTAATTCTATGTTTTCCTAATTCTCTGCCCCGCCGTTTCTTTTTTAATACCAACTCATGTAATAAAATGCTTATAAATAGTGGCGCCACAATCGGTTGCTTTTTTGCCATATACATACCAAAGATTTTTATTTCAAAATTGAAACGTCAAACGTTTTTTGTGGAAAGTGGTGCCAAGCTTCGAATAATTTTTGGTGATCACCTTACATAGACGGAAAATAAAATGTGATCACATTTGATAGTCACCAATGTGATAGTCACATATCACGGTACATGATTCCACCCCTGGTTTTAAAACCAGAAGGGAATTCTCTTCTTTTCAGAATCAGAATTGTTACTTTTTCTCAATCGAACGCATTCAGAATGCAATAAATTGGAAGACAAGAAAAGCGAAGAAAAACACCTGCAAACGTTGTATGAACAGAATGCATCACAAATCTTCAATACGCTTTTCAGGTATAAGTCTTTCGAAGTAAGAGCATAAACCGCGGGTGGAATCGTGTAAGGTGATTTGTGATTATCACCTTTGTGACTATAAAATGTGATCACATTTTATTTTCCTTCTGTGTAAGGTGATCACCAAAAATATTTCGAAGCTTGGCATCATTTCCCAAAAAAAAACAAATGACATATTATAACTAGTACAATCACTCTGGCAACCGATTGTAGCGCCACAATTTGCAAGCATTTTATTACATCTACACTAATATATAAAGCTGAAGAGTTTGTTTGTTTGAACGCGGTAATCTCAGGAACTACTGGTTCGAATGGTATAATTCTTTTTGTGTTGGATGGTGCCTTAATCGACTTAAACTTTAGGCTACTTAACATTAAGCTGTGACCAATAGCAGCGAAGAATCTGTTTAAAATGCGGAAAAAAAGGCAAAAAATATACATTTTTCTGCGTTTTAACGCACTTATCTCAGGAAGTACTGGTTCGAATGGTATAATTCTTTTTGTGTTGGATGGTCCATTAATTGAGGAAGACTTGAAGCTATTTAACACTAAGTTGTGACCAATAGCAGCGAAGAATCTGTGGAAAATATGGAAAAAACGGCAAAAAATATACATTTTTCTGCGTTTTAACGCGCTTATCTCAAGAACTGCTTTATGAAATTGAACAATTTTTTTAATGTTGAATGGTCCATTTATCAAGGAAGGCTTGAAGCTATACAAAATTTAGCTGCGACCAATAGGAGCGAAGAATTTGTGTAAAATGTGGAAAAAACGGCAAACAATACAATACATCTACACTAATATATAAAGCTGAAGAGTTTGTTTGTTTGAACGCGGTAATCTCAGGAACTACTATTTCGAATTGTAAAATTCTTTTTGTGTTGGATAGTCCAGCGAAGAATCTGTGGAAATGTGAGAACTGAGATTTTTTTCTGAGATCTCTGAGATGAAATTATTTTGGATTCGATTTCTCACTCAGCTATTTGACGTGGCTGACATATGTGCAGCAACAATTAATAAGGTAACCATTAAATCTCAATGATAACTGAGAATTATGTTCCACCAATGCACCAAATGATTTTGCCTCAGTCAAGGTGACATTGAGATCTCAGTGAGATGTTGTTAGGTGGAACTGGCCTAATAACTGCTCAAATTAGAATTTTGAGAGTTCAATTGATTTGTGAATGTGATTGATTGCACTATTTGTGCAGATTATTGTGTTTAAACAATATCATTTTATGTACTTCTTAACTAAAAAATATGCTCAGTTTAAAGAAAAAAAAATTACTTAACGAAGAGATATTAGAATTATTAGGGAGAGTTCACCCAAGGGAATGCATTAAGTATGAACAACTGAAGGGAATCATAAAAATACTCAAATTTTTCAAGTTCAAGAGAATTACGACCTAGGGAGAGTTGACTGCAATGCAATTTTACAATAACTTCCGAACAAAATTCCCACGCGCGCATGATGCACAAGTCGAGATGATACTCTGGCCGGTGGACGAGGGAGAGGCGGACGAAGTCGCGGGCAACTGCTAGTGAGTTGATATTGAAAAAGAAACGGCGGGGCAGAGAATTAGGAAAACAGAAAATTAGGAAACGAAAAATATTCTTTTTTGAAATTGAAATTGAAATTTGAAGTTCGAATATATTTATTCTATTTGACTGCTCAAGTATCAATAAACAAAAATTTTTATTTAATGTGATAGCAAAATAGCTGTCACAAGGAAAAGTAGCAAATTGATGATTATCACTTGTGACTATCACCTTACGCAGACAAAATTTGTGATTTGTGATTATCACCGATCACAAATCACCTTACACGATTCCACCCCGCATCATTTACAATTGCTTAAAATTCAATCAGGACAACGAATACCTCTACTTGGTTATGGAGTACTTCCCTGGAGGAGATTTGCTTAGTTTGATGAGTCGCAATGGATCTTTCGACGAAGACTTGGCTTGGTTCTATATCTGTCCGAGCTGACTCTTGCCATTCATGCTCTCCATTGCATGGGCTATGTCCAACGAGACATCAAACCAGAAAACATTCTGATCGACCGCTTTGGATATATCAAACTGGCAGTTCTCAGTTTGGAGAACAAGAAAGTCCTTCGTGAACTCAACGTAGAGCGTGAAAAGCCCTCAAACGCCATAGATGCGGTTTCAGCTATCGAAATCAAGCTCAAAATCCTCGAAGACAACTATACGAA
This sequence comes from Sphaerophoria taeniata, assembly GCA_943590905.1. Lineage (NCBI taxonomy): Eukaryota > Metazoa > Arthropoda > Insecta > Diptera > Syrphidae > Sphaerophoria > Sphaerophoria taeniata. The sequence goes on along the minus strand of OX016540.1, from coordinate 43,859,185 downwards.
CGACTCAAGTTTTCGATCTGTGTTCGGTTTTCCAACTCTTCCCTATGATTTTTCCAATTTTTTTTCACAGGAACCATCCATGAGTACTACATTACTTACAATTAAAATTTCATAAAAAATATTTGTTGGGCCGTTCAGCACACCATACCGGACATACAAACAAACAAACAAACAAACATACCTACATCGACTTCAAATGAAACGCGTAAGTTGGTAGGTTAGGTACGAACCTGGTAGGTACGTATGTTATTATTATTTTTTTTAATATCAATTTTAAAAACTATTTAAAAAAGAAGACAATGATTTAGTTTCGGAATTGTACTTTTGGGAGGGTATTTAAAACTATTGAATCTATTTTAGGGAAATAAACATATTGGTTCTCCAATTATAAGACCTAGATTAAGTATGTAGCATTGCCATTTTTTTTACTTCACAAGCCTCGACTCTATTTGTCCTTTCACAGCTTTTTTTAAATCTCTTATGCCGATCATGTTGTTGTTAAAACTAAAACAATTTATTTTTCACCTCCAAAACGAATTACAAGGTTCTCTTCCATAAGGACAGTAATTTAATTCCTGTGAAAAAGCTCCATATCCATAGTCAAGCAAACATTATACCAATGCTCGTTACCCTTAATTAGAATGCCCCGACAACGATGGTGGAATATTAAACAAGGAATGTCAGATACATCGCTTGCAATCAACTTGGCATTCCCAAACTCATCACAGTATTGCCCCACAAGTATAAATTCACCCCTCCCTGTCCCACCGTCCAAACATCAGGATATGCACTCGGAATAGAAAATATACTCGTAGTTCGGGTAGGACTGCATGGAAGCAAGTCCATTTGTATATCCTTATCTGGCAGAGCATTTAATTAAAACTAAACTCGGGGTCTGTTTCAACAAAATGTGCTATTTATTTATATACTCGCGCGAACAGCACTCTTCATCGCTCAACACCTCTTATCCCCCAACCCCTTCCAACCGTCTATGTTTATGGCTCCATAAAACGAACATGGGGCATATGAAATCGATTGCAAAGTCCCACCATATTATGCAGAAAAAACAGAAACAAATGGCCAAAAAGGAAACACCAATCCTAACATGCCCCGCAAATTACAACAAAAACAACATAGTGAAACACCAAACATGCATAGTCGTGGCAGCCATATTCAATTCACAGCGATTCGTGTTAATATTTCAATCCTTATCGCGCACCAAGCTGCCTGATGGCTGCCGCTGCTGCTGTTGCGACTTGCGATTGCTTCTGCTGCAAGCTGGTGATGGCTATGGCGAAGTGTGGAAGTTAACCTTTCCGCCAGCCGCTGCCGCTTAAACACTGCTGCCGTGCTGCACATAAATTTCATTGGAATCCAAAAAGGAGGCAACGAGCCACCACTGCTCAGCGAGTCCGTCGACGAAGCCAACTGATAAGCGTTTTTCTCTGATGGTGCTTTGGCTCACTACTAACGAGCATCATTCCGCCATGTGCTGATGATGGTCGGTGCTATCTTATAACTGCCAGTTGCCACCAGGAGCTGCCAGCTACCTTCGATAAGTTGTAGTTCCCCGGGAATCAAGAATTACATCGCATAGAGCAAGCGAGCGACCGAATCCAGGGACACCGCACAATCGGCCAAAAAGTCGTTTTTCACGCGTTTTATGCAGCAGCGAGGAAAATTGCAAACAACTGTAAGAACTGGACTCGTTATTATTCATATGGGAGCAGGAGCATGGGTTTCCATTGCCACATTTGGGATTCGTTCTTCGGTCATGTCTGATGATGGCAGGGCATACAATTTGCATTGGTGTTAATCAGCGGCTCACCGTCGCGCCGCGTCATTGTTGTGGGTCTGTGCAATTTTAAGGCAACAGAAACAAAAGCAACACACAAAAATATCCTCATTCCAGATCCCCGGGAGAGAGAACAAAGAGATGAGAAACTTCTGGAATTGGCTTATCCAAAGGTACTTTGCATTTTTGGTCGCGCTGTCTTTGTCACCTTTGTGCTGCGCTCTGGGTCTGTCTTCTGTGCCTTTTCTGCTTCTGCCATGGCTGCCGTGGGAACGAACGAGGTTTTATGTCGTGTCCCGATCGATATGCCGTGCATTCTACCAAGATTTGTGGACCTACGCGACGCGAAGGCTATTAGCACCTCCAAGTCGTTTATCAATTTTTAAACAAGCATTGTTCTCAGAATTTCGTATGTCGCGTCCGGCAGTAGCAGGTTTTGGTATCTATTGCCAAGCACGGAAATTCTCTCATCGCAAAGATTGATTAGCACAGCATAGGAATCTCAATTACCGATGTCAACACGCACACGCGCGATTAATGGTCCAATTGCGCATTGAGTACAGCCATTTTTCACTGTAAGCAGCCGATAGACGCACACACGAATCGGCTTCTGCGCCCGCATCACCATCATCATCATATCGACGACGCGGCATGCGGTGATGCCTCTGCATGCGGATGCCAGCAACGGCAACCTAATTGAATGTGCCACATTTCCACAATCGTCACGCACATCCATTTGCTGCGATGGCCGTTGCAAATCGCTAAATATGTTAACATGCGGAGCAATTGAAGTCAGTTTTGTGCTACGCGCAGTTACATACGTTGCGTATAGTCAGCGCATGGTGAGTGTGTATATGCGAAGGGCTATAGATGCTTTGCCGGTTTTTATCTGCCCGCAGAATTGCGGTTGCTATTGAACTTGATGGATCACTCTTCAGGTCTTCGGGTCTTCATTGCGATGGCGAAAAAACAGTGAGCCGGCACAGATTGCGTCGAATTCCGCGAAATAACTCGTTTTTCTACATGCAGTGTTTGCGCTTTGATGCTGTGTGCGTGTGGAAATTTGAATGTAAATCCAAGTCGTAGCATTATTGCCTTGCGATGATTGCGCGTTAAATTCGCAATCGGATTTTCATTAGAAGTTGCTCTTAAGTGGAGTTAATTATCTTCTCTTTTACTCGCGGTCTGGGGGAAGTAAAGCATTTTTAGGTTCCGGCAGGTCATCAATTTTCCGTGGGTATATTTTTTTCGCATGGAGGCTGTTCGTTCGATTGCAATCAGACACGTAAAGGAGTTAAAAAGGATTAATATTAATACACTTTGAGGTTTTTCGAGCACCACAGCTCCCAATTGGCATGAGAAAAGGACGTGAAATTTTGTATTCCTAAGAACTTCAAGCATGTAGTCGTAATTGTGGTTAAGGAGACCGTCAACAGTCAAAGCTTATAGATATCCCAGCAAAAAGGAATAACAATGTTTACTCTAGGTTTGTACCTCAGCTCTTTCGTTTGCCTGGTATGACTTGAAACATTCTACGCAATTCTAATTATTTTACTGTAAAATAGATTTGAGATGGTATTTTTCATGTAAAATCTTTTACCAAAAATTATTCTCAACATAATTTGAAAAATGAATAGGGTGGATGTCATCAAGAGACACTTTAAGGAAAAGTTTAACAAAGTCTTGGTTTTTTGCCCGTAAAAATGTTGCAAAGATATTCTTTGTAATCCCAATCACCGAATCAAACATTAAATATAAGGCCTTAATCATGTTCAAGCAATTCGGTATTAACTTATTAAATTAATATATTTCGAGGCATGAACCTGCTTACCAAACCCAATTTGCAGTTTGGCCTTACAGTCGTGCCTTATCATGTGTTTACTTCATTTAAATCGTTCAAGGATACGCTCTCTATATAAGAATAAACGTCTTACCCAAATCCTGCAGGGATTACTTTGGATAAGACGCACACCTTAAGTTGACAGAGAGAGTCCTCTGTAATCTACTTAGGGCCAAAAGTTTACAAACACCTAGTTGTTTACTTTTAACAAATTAAATTCCATCCTATCTCTTCTCGAAGTCTATGCGAAGCGAATTATTATTTCTCCTGCTAATCGATTTAAACCATAAAAGACCGTGAAAGAGTATAAGGAAAGAAAACATCACGAAGGACAATTGGAATGTTTTTTTTTTGTCTCTGGACAACATTGTTTGCAAATTGCGCACATTCAAATCGAAATTACCCAACGAAGGACAACAGAAGGCTAGGGCTAGATGACATAAATATCCTGTAAAGCAACCTTCATCCCTTTTTTTCTCTCGCCTCCTAGGTAAGGATAATGACCAGCACCGCAAGGCTAAATATTGTCTGTCTCCGTGTCTAGAAATTGAGTATCGAGCTGACAATAAACAGAGTACAAACAAGGTGAATTAGCAACAATTGCCGATGGATACGGATGTGCATGTTATAAGATGTTCTGGGTTTTCTCACCGGGTGGTACCAGGGAGTTTGCTCGTCTTTCTTTATGCCAAAGATGTTTAATTTCTGTGGTCACACAAACAATGGCAGCGAAGAAAATGCGAAAATTTATGATCCTGGGCTTCTTGTCGTCGTTGTCAAATAAAATTTGATGTGTGTCCTTGTCATTTTGAGTAGCTCGATTTTTGATGAATGCTGTGGCCTTGAATTTGAAGAAAACGACAATTTCTCAATGATTTTGGGTGGCTTCTGGATGCCTTCGGTAGCTCGATTCGAATAGGACGATTTAATTTCAAAGGGCTTCATATGGCCTTGCAAATAGTTTGTTCAAGGACGTGTGAAAACAATCGACCCAACTGCAACAGGAAAACATTAACTCATCAAGAGAAAACTCAACTGCCGAACTTGCTTGTGAGTAAACCATTTTTTCAAAGGCGCGGCATAAAATTCGATACCCATTTAAAAGCCAAATTGTTAGTAAAAAAATGATAAGCATCACATAGCTGTGTGAGATGAAGCGATCGAACGACGAATTCTTAAGAAATCCGAATCATTCATTACCAACTCTGTTGATGATATTTGTTACCAATTATTGGCTGACAGCTCCAATACGTGCTAAGCCTTAAACCGTCTCGGTCGTCGGTCGTCACCGTCGCCGTGTCGTGTCGTTGTTGTCGAAGTCGACGAAGGCTCGTGAAAACGTGTGTGCTGTCATAATGAACTCATTAAGTATAAAAACATCGTCATGTAGCGCCAAGAGCTAGAAAATAATGAAACTTAATTTAGTTTTAACCGAAAATATTTGCAAGCGCTTATAATAACAGCAATGGGGGGTTCTTTGGTTAATTATTGTATTGCCATATCGATATAATGGTTTTTGCACACAAAAGGCGCGGAAAGATTAAGACGAGATCAACAAAAAGGCCATTTAGTTCGCGCAGGGGTACCTATATAGTTGTAGAAGGAGCAGATATATCGTATAGAAGGCTAACGACGGAAAGATGTATGTATTGTGCTTAATTGTTGGGACCACACAAGTTGTCTTCGGTTTGTGAGGTAAAATTGTATATTCATTGTTCGATGTTCAGCCTAGCTCTTTTAAGGAAGGATTGGTTAATTAAATAATCCAATTTTCTTGCACAATTATTTTAACTGAGTATGTGTGCACAATAATGAAGGTTTAATGTTAACGTGCTTATTAAGAACAGGGCCTCTATTTTATGTATCATTCAAACAAAACTGGGGGTAATAGTTGATAGTTGGTAAATAGTCAAACATGGATATAATTTTGTTTTCTTTTTTTAAGTTTCCACAGCTGAAAATGAAAATCTAGGAATTCGGTACCCATTCAGTTTTTTCACACTACCAGAATTTGTCAAAGTATACACCTATTGTCATCTTTGACTTCAACAGCATCAGTAATGCAGACTGCAGATATACACTAGTCAAAACAATTAAGGGAACACTTGAAAAAACTCAAAAATGGAGTGGTTTTTTATAAGGCTGTATCTCAGTAGAAAAAAGTTGAATTGAAGTGAAACAAAAAGTTTTTCAAAGGATATCATTTTTTCTTTTCAAATTATTTTGAGTTAAGAAAGTACCGTTAGTCGTTTTCACTTGAGCGTAAAAAATGTTCACTCAATTTCAAAATCGAAAAAAAAATAAACTTTGATTGTTCATAAAATGAGCGGAAATTTTTTTTCAATCCAACCAATCTAAGATTCAATTTGAAAATTTTGTTGGCTTTAATTAACTGTTTAATTCAGATCGCTACGATTTTTTTTTCTAATTAAAAAATGGGTTTACATGCAAAAACACAATTTTGACTTTGGACCCTAATAACTCTGCTAAATATTGACTTAAAAAAAAAATAAAGGCAGAATTGAAAAATTTATTAAATTTTCTAGACAAAAACATTTTGAAAAAATAAAAATATTGCTTTTTTCAATTTTTTCTATCAATTTAAAAAAAGGTCCAAAATACGCATTTTTCAACTTTTTCATAAAAACTACCGTTATTTTGTGGTTTTCAGTAGTATAACTAATCTGAGGCTTAATTATTGAAGCATATAAAATTTCCTTGATTTTGGTGAAAATTTCACATCAATACGATTAACCGTTTCTCTGCTTCGACCAATCAAACTTACGAAACACTTTTTTTCAATTTCAAGGAAAGTTTTGTTTTTTCTTATTTTTCTGTTCTGTTGAATTTGTTTATTTTTTTAATTTTTTCCATTATCATTATGATTATGTGAAATTCGGACGAATTTCCTTGATTTTTTTCCAAAGTCAAAATTGTGTTTTTGCATGTAAACCCATTTTTTAATTAGAAAAAAAAATTGTAGCGATCTGAATTAAACAGTTAATTAAAGCCAACAAAATTTTCAAATTGAATCTTAGATTGGTTGGATTGAAAAAAAATTTCCGCTCATTTTATGAACAATCAAAGTTTATTTTTTTTCGATTTTGAAATTGAGTGAACATTTTTTACGCTCAAGTGAAAACGACTAACGGTACTTTCTTAACTCAAAATAATTTGAAAAGAAAAAATGATATCCTTTGAAAAACTTTTTGTTTCACTTCAATTCAACTTTTTTCTACTGAGATACAGCCTTATAAAAAACCACTCCATTTTTGAGTTTTTTTAAGTGTTCCTTTAATTGTTTTGACTAGTGTACAAGCATGGAGTATAATTTCGTGTTTCTACACTTTGTTCGCAGAAATGTTTTCGCTGCTACCGATTCTGAACGGCAAAGTTGAGAAGCACTTTTTCATGACAGATTGATACTCTTGGAAGTTTTGTCAGTTCTTCGCAAGAGGCAGTACCCGTGAAAGATGAAATAAAAACTATATGGGCGCGAGTAGGACTCGAACCCACGACGTTCTGCTTAGCGGCCAACGCACCTAACCACTAAGCCACGGGCAGCTGCGAATTATAGTATTGTAATGTGTATACACTTTATTTATCTCATACGCTCTGTTTCTCCTTCTATTGTAATGACTAATGTGTATACTTTATTATCTCTCACACTCTGTATCTCTTTCTATATTTAATGTACACACTTTTCTTACTCTCTTTACTTACTCTGTATCTCTTGTTTATTTAATGTACATTCTCTCTTTACTTAATATCGTTTAATTGTAGTAGTAAACACTCGTGAGGGGCAATAATTAATTAAGATTAAGAGAAACTTTTTGTTTAGCATTAAGAACGTTAGCCCCTACAAAAAATCCCAGTATTTTTTTTATTTGTAAATAGAGAGCTTCTCGAACTTTCAGCTTCTCCAAGAACCAATAGGAACCAATAGTAGTTTCTAGAATCCATCATTTTTGTTATATAAATAGCCGTTTAGTGGCGAGATGAATTTAATTAATTGTGAACTGCAATAAAGAAAAGTACTCTGTGTTTGCAAAGTTATAATTGAAAGTGTTGAATAAATAAGTTTGTGAGTGATTTGAATAAAGTGAATTTGTGTTTTATTTAAAAAGTGAATAAGTTTTAATTGTCGGACCAAGTCGAATATTACAGTATCTATAGTGATTTTAAATTATTTTTACTAAATTGAGAATCAAAAGTGCTTAAGTCTATTCATTCGTCTCGAGGGCTCCTGCATTCTAAAATTTGATATGATAATAGTCAGAAAATTGTATTATCTTCTCCAATGGTTAAAAAAAGGCTTAATAATTCGGGACACCCGTAAGAATCTAATGACTAATGAGAAAATACATTGTCATAATTGGTTCTTTCTTGCATAATGATTACGTCGTAAAGTGTTCTAAAGTGGTCTCCATGTCCGAAATAAATGGTCCACATGGATGGTTTATAAATTTCATAATTATTATTGATTTAAGACCCACCTTAGTGGTTCAAAAGTTCGAACCAATTCTTCTGTACGGACCAATTTGTATGGTTTTTTGGCCAACTTAGGTAGGGGGAGTCCGGGAGACTTGACCATATGGTAGACATGAGCCACTCTAAATAATTCACTCAAAACTCAAATGACTCATGAGTATGTATACCAAATTTTTTCATTCTTCGATATTCTACTTGCAAACAAAAATTATTCAGATCATCAATTCTGGCTGGTGAATGCAAAAATTTGTTTTTAGTCAAAAATAGTAACTTTTTTTTGTTTTTGTTTTTCAAGATAAAAATTTTATTTAACGTGGTAGGTAAAAAACGTTGACATGTACTCATGAAACATTTAATCGACTTTCTAAACATTAAAAAAAAAAATCAAGCTATCTTCAATTTTACAAAATGTATTGATAATTAATTGCGAAAAAACGTGAGCGGGAGACATGCGCCATTTTTGATGGGGAGACTTGGCCATAGGCTTTTGTGGTAAGTGGTAATCTATGATTAGATGTGTTGAAAATGCACGAATTTCATTCTTTTTTAGATATTAACATGCCATTAGCATTATTAAAGAAAAGAAAGAGCAGCGCAAAGTAGTGTTTTGCAAAGAAACTATTGAAAAGTCATTTTTATGTTGTGATTTTAGTAAGGAATCAAGTTATTTATTTTATTTTTATAAAACACGTTTAATACAGATTTTGTGTCCATACAAAACACCTCAAATATAATGCAATTGAGATTTAACAAGATATGAACGGATTTTATTATCTTTTTTTTTTTTACTCGAAAAATTTAAGTATGATCAAGTCTCCCCAAGAGGGTGGTCAAGTCTCCCAAAATCTGTTTTCACTTATTTTACATTTGGCAAAAATCATTTGGCTGTAGGTACATAAAGTTTATGAGGCTAGTTTTGAAGAAGATAAATGTACCTTTACAAAGATGTATGCAACATCTGGCTGAAATGAATAGGGACATTTTTATGAACTATTTAACAAAAAGTGGCTCAAGTCTCCCGGACTCCCCGTAAGTTAAATGTCCACTTGAGTTTAAATACACTCGCACTCGCTCCTATTTGAACTTGCATCTACCCCAAATACTAAAATGAGTGAAGGGGGGGGGAGCAGGATGGGACATGACTCTTTTCCTAACTTGACTCAAACTATGGGAAAAATGTAACCTCATATTTAGTACACATTTTGACTTAGAATATATTTTGTAGATCACTGAACAGTGAATCAATCTGATCTGATCTTTATCGACCATCAGAGGAGCAGATGACATATATGGGGGTTAATAATTAATAAGCAAAAATAAAAACGAATGGTATGTGTGATGGAAGTAGGGTTAAATGACTGTAACTCAATAGTTTAGTTGAAGTTTTTTTATTTAATCAAGACAAGCGTACAAAGTAAGATAAAATATCTTATAAATATAGTGAAGCTTTATAATTGTGCATTAGCTACTTTATTTTATAAACAACAAAATTCAGCTAAAAATACTAATGGATCGGTTACATTATACAAACTAGCAGGTGCCCGCTACTTCGTCCGCCTGTCCCTCGTCCACTGGCCAGAGGTGCGTCGTGAGTTGTTCATCATGCGCGCGTGGGAATTTTATTGCTTCTTAACTCGAAGCCTTCAAATGTTGAATTTTCCGGCGCAGGGTCAGAAGTCCAGAGGCCAAAAGTCCATAATGGACTCACCCTAGTGAGTGAAAATTCCAGAAGAAATTCTTGTGGACTCATGACCCCTTGATTAGGTATGAATTTTTGACCTACTTAGGTGAGACAAAAGTCCATAATGATGTACTTAAACAACATTGAAATTTGATTTTTTTTTTTTTGTATGATTTTAAATGTTAGGCCGTGTGCGAATTCAGTTAAAAATGGGTTAAAAATTGACGTTTGGTTAAATTTTGACACTTCGCATTATTTGACTAGCTGCTGAGCAGGTTAAAATATGACAGTAGTGGTTAAAAATTCATCCATTTTTATTTTTTAACCACAATTCATCCAATTCGCACACGGCCTTAACTTGAAAAAGCAATACGCTAGTTAGTTTTAGAGGCGGAGATTATATCGGTAAACTGTAGAGTAAAATTAAGACCAGCAATTTTTATGCTCTGTTAAGATTTTGAAGAATTGATTCACATTGATCAGTGCAAGTGATGTGTACAGTTGAACACGACCGAACTACTGGCGCAGGGTCAGAAGCCGAAATTTGTTTGCCAAACAGAGAAACAATTTGGGGAGTGAAAATAAAAAAATTCGCGCGAATTTTTTTTATTTTCACTCCCCAAATTGTTTCTCTGTTTGGCAAAAAAAATTCGGCTCGCTTCGCTCGCTTTACAATGCTGCTCTATAAATTAATTTCTCTTGCAACCCGAATTTTTCAAATTACCTGATTAAATTTTTTAAAACTTTAAATTAAAAAATAGTTATTTTTGAAAAACTCAATTACATAAATAAGAAATAATTTTTTAAAAGTTTGCGCGAATATTTTAAATTTACCTGATTGAACTTTTCAAAAAATATTTCTTTTTTGAATTGAATTTTCAAAAATAATTTATTTTTGTTTAAATTTTTTGAAAAAAAAAATTATTTTTATTTAAAAGCATACAATAACCATTGATTTTTTGGCATCGGTGGATGGGCAAACATGGGAAATGTTTGCGAGACCTAAATCCAAATTTCAACTGCGAAATCAGTTTATTGAGTCCATGACCATTCAATTCGAAAAGAAATGATCACTTTAACGGAACTATTGAGTCAATTAAGTTCTATATATCCCAAGAAAAAGGAGTTGAGATCTTTTGAGTTTGAAAATTTCACCGGTGAAGAAGAAGAAGACGAAGAAAATAACGAATATGCGAGCAATGGTCAGAGTACAAGTGGAAATGAGCTGAATTGCGCCACCACTTCAAAATCTGCGAAACTTGTTTTGAAAATGTTAAGGACACGGCATGCAAAGCGAAACAAAAATGAAGTGCTTTGTCCATTTTGCGTGCAAAATGTCAAAAATAGCACAAATTTTTTTTTGTAAAGATTTTTGAACTCGATTATATTGTTTTTGTTTTTCTTTTTTTTATTCATTGGTTTTTTTCTTCTGAAAAAAATTTATTTTATGTTTGACTAGATTATGGACTATTGACCAATTTTTTTTTTAAGCATAATGGACTTATGACCCAACTTTTTGTGGAATTTTGACTCACTAGGGTGGGTCAAAAGATCATAATGGAATTATGGACTTTAAACCCACCCAAGTGGGTCAAAAGTCCATTATGGCCTCTGGACTTCTGACCCTGCGCCGAATTTTCCCCGTTTTAGCAACACTTTTCACTTATACTTTGCTCTTATAATTCGCAGCGTAACGTTGTATAGTCGTACCTATAGCTAAAAATGGATATATTCCATGTATATTCAACACAAAATGAATTTTTCAATTTGATTTAGCAGTTCCTGAGATCAAACAAACAACAGAAGCTTCCAAAAATGAATAATGCTTGCCATTTTTTTACTTAATACTAATTCCTCGCTCCTATTGGTCACAGCATAGTTTAAAATAGCTTAAAGCCTTTTCAACACAAAAAGAATTAATCAATTTTATTCAGCATTTCTTTAGATCAGCGCGTTCAAATAAAAAATGTATAGTTTCTTGCCGTTTTTTTCCACATTTTCCACTGATTCTTAGCTCCTTTTGGTCAATGTTTTGTAGCCTAAAGCCTTCCCCGATTAATGGACTATCCAACACAAAACGAATTTTACAATTCGAAGCAGTAGTTCCTGAGATTAGCGCGTTCAAACGAACAAACTCTTCAGCTTTATATATTAGTATAGATGTAAGCATCCAAGACAGTCATTTGCAAGGAGAATTTCTTCTGAACTCAGCCGTACGGAATTGACAGAAAATTGTAGGTCCCCTCAATTCCTTGCACGCACTCAAGAAATTGTAAAAGATCTGTCATGCCATTGCCATAATATAACAGTTTCTTAAGAAGTTCTTTTTTCGAATGTTTTCGCGCTTTCAATCTAAATATGTTTTCAATTATTTTGTTGACGACGCAAAAAAAAATTTCCGCGTTTGGTATAAAAATAAAACTAATTCATAATTATTGAAATATTTAATATTAACCAAAACCATCAGGAATTTAATTAATACCATCGATCCACAATCAGTGCCTCAGGCGTTGAAAGAAAAACGTTAAAGGGAAACTCAAGTTCTTAGACAATAACATGATTGATAAAAATGTCGAATTTGAATTTCTCAGCGCTGAAAAACTTGCTAATTCTTGTTATTTTCATATTAGATACCTATTTGTAAAGTTTAATCATTTTTATTATAATTTGGACTCTAATGGATCTGTAGAGGGTCCACCACGAAATGCCGAATGCAAAAATCGCGAAAACAAAAATCTCGAACGAAAAAAATCTGGAAAACAAAAATCTCGAATATAAAATCTTGAAAAAAAAATCCCGAATGCCAAAATCTCGAAAAAATCAATAATTTTTCAGATAATGGTTCAATTCGCGCGTGCGAATGGAACCATAATCCATCTGAAAAATTATTGATTTTTTCGAGATTAGTTAGTTTCTTAAGATAAAATTGAAGGTTGTCTTTTTTTGTTCGTTCGGGATAAATTATTCATGGAAAAATAGAAAAGGAATGTTTTGTTAAACCGTAAAATGAAAACCTTAGTCTACAATGCGAATGCTCAACTCAAATGCTAAGCTTTTTTACTCAAATGCTTAGCTTTTTTACCTCAGTGAAATTCGTAACTATATTTCTATGCATTGAGTAATCAATTTTCCGAAAGTACAAAGCAAATCGGGAAGTGGTTTGGCAGAAACTATGTAGATAGGAACAACGAACAAGAAATCTATGTATTTTCAGTCTTTGGTGTTGTGAAGACCAAAAAAGGGAGATCTTACCAAGAACTCAAAACAAAGTTGAGTCTAAGCATATAAGACTTAAGGTTTTAGTTGGTAAGCCGCACGTTGTTGGCCTGTACAAGCTGATTCATGTTTAAGTGCAGGTGTCGGTTGAGGTTGAATAAATGTAGAAAAACTTGAAATGGGGGAAGAATTTAAAATGCCACGAATTTTGACTATAAGGGAAGAAAATAAGAAAAGCCATATCGGTTTCTTAAGATGCTTAGCTCAAAACCCTTTTTGTTTCTTGAATATTTTGTTGAATTTTCTAAAAATTTGTTGAATTTAGTAAAATTTTGTTGTTTTGTTAAAAGCAAGAATAAATAAAATTTTTAATCAAATTACAAAAACATGTTTTCTTTCAGAAATATAATTAAAAAATAAATCTCGAAAAATCTCGAATTACCATTTTTTTTTTCGAGATATTGTCCTTCGAGATTCTTGAACGTTCGAGATTTTTGCATTCAAGATTTTTATTTTGTTGTTTCGAGATTTTCTACATTCGAGATTTTTGTATTCGCAATAACGTCATGATCCCTCTGTAGACTATTGTGTCCACCGACAGGCATCTACCCATCTACTAATTCTAATATCTGTATTAAGAGTTTTGTTACTGATATACCTAATAAGATCTCTACCTTTTTTGCGTATGATACAAAACGAAAGTTCCAATATTCTAATTTTAGCATTCGTGTATCATGAAGGTTCAAGACGACAAGGAAGACCGAACCTACGGTACAAGGACCAAGTGACTGCGGATGCCAGAGCGCTTGGTCTCGGTGACTGGAGAGTGCATGCGAGGGATCGTTCACGATGGAAGACTGCAGTATCTAGGCTGTGACCCTTCATGGATCGTGAGCCGGTAAAGTAAGTAAGTAAGTAAGTAAGTAAGTATCATGAATGGCCTGGCTACTTGGCTATAAAGAAAATAACACCGTTCTTCGTTCTCGTTTTTCTAAGTTGTTCTGTTCGACAGCTCGAATAAAAAATAAGAAAGAATTTAAATAGGTAGGTATACTTATAAATTTATTTGAATAATAATGTTAAGTGAAAAGAAAGAATGATCTTAACCCGATGCGGTATGCTACCAAAGTGAACGAGATATGCATTGAGTAACAATTTTAACAATTAGTTGGTTTGAAGAGAACAAATTGGAAACAAATAAAGAGGCGTTGCCAATATTGAGAATTTAGTTCAAAATAAGGAATATACGTTTCGGATAAAAATTGTAATAGATTTCAAACATGTTTTCTTAATCAATGAATTAAATATGTATGTTCCATTTTATTTATTTAGCTTGAAGCTGTTTTTTATTATTATTATTATTATTATTTATGATGTTTTATTTCATTTCATTGAATTACGCATTACGAACAGCATTTCACCCGAACAAATTCTTTTTGCACATGGATTTTTTCCCCGGAATTCCTGATTACGGAGGAGATGAGGATTTTTTTTCGGGCGGAATTCATGATAAGGCTGATTACGTATTATTTTGTTTATTTTTTTTTATTTCGAAATACATACCTAATGGAGCAAGAAACCTTTTTTTGTTAAAATCCTTATGTGTATGTTTTTTATTTTTACCAAACAAACATTAAAAAAAGGAAAATAATTGCTTCTCTATAACTCGCATTCTCCCAAGTATGAATTTTGTTCACTTTTTTTTCTAACCTCATGTAGATAAAAAAAAGCCAATTTTTACGATGTTTGCGTTATAAATAACAGACTCCTTACATTCCTTTTATTAAGAGAAATGTATTTCAAGACGTTTCAACTCGAAAGTTCCAGTTTTGTTCCTTTTGTTAGTTAATTCTTCTTAATTTGATTGTGTTTTCCGTCAAGTTTTTGAAATGTATTACAAAATCACAGTAGTAGTGTCCGTGGCTTATTGGTAATGTGCGTTACTACTTACTTACTTAAGGTGGCGCTACAGTCCGGGGTGGACTTGGGCCTCAACCAACAAACCTCTCCAGCCAGCTCGGTCCCTAGCTCGCTGTTTCCAGTTTCGCACGCCGAGTTGGTTGAGGTCGAGTTCAACTTTCGCGCGCCACCTGAGCCTTGGTCTTCCTCACTGAAAAAAATAACCGTTGTCATATTGACAATTACTGGTTGTTAACCGAAAATTGTCGTATTGATCAAAAAAAGTTTCAATGTGATGTAAATTTTCAAAAGTCGTCTCAAAATCTAACAACTTGATAGTAAATGGGACAATTTGAAATTTTCAATATCTTGTTGCTAGTTTGAAAATCAAAGTTGTCGTTTTAACACCTGAGATGATCAATTAGAAGATTATGGTTGTCAATATGAAAACCTTAGGTTGTCCGTCAGTTAGTTAAGAACTACAATCATCATTTGTACAACAATGATTATCAATATGATTACTACCTTAATGCAACAAGTGCATTGAAAATATAATCATCAAATTGACAGTTGCAGTTGTTAATTTGATGACTGAATTTTACCGACATCAAATAAAAAATTAGAGTTGCTATATTGATAATTTCGATTGTTAGAATATAAATCAAAATAAATAGAAGTAAACAAAAAATAAATAAGTTCCTTAGCGAAGACTTTTGGTCGACAAAGTTTTCGTATTGAAACCCATGATGTCAATATGATGATGGAGTTTTTTTTTAGTTATCGAAATATGACGTGATCTTAAATGGAGCTTTATTTTCAAGACGAAATTGGAATAATTTATGGAAATAAAGCCGCATCTTTCTTGGAGGAAATAAGTCCATATTTACAAAACAAAAACAAAAACTTGACCGATTTTGTGAAGTCACTAGAATCCAAATCAACCCTTTTTATCATGATGTCTGTGTCCTAGTTTTTTGACCTCCATTAAAAAACCGCTAAACCGATATTGCTCAAAACCTTATCAGCTTTAATAAGGCTGTGGTTCGCGTACGTACACACATACAGACATCATGATAAAAAGGGTTGATTCGGATTCTAGCGACCTCAAAACATTGAGATATGCAATAACTGGATATTCACAAAATCAGCCCCATTACAATAACTTCCTATGGGACGTTGAAAAACGGTTCTATGAGAGGAACCGTTTTGGAACAATACATAAATAATTTGTTTACACTAAAAACATCAGTGTTCCAAACAAAATTACAAGAATGTTTTAAGAAAATGGTAGTGGCCGTTTTTGAGAAAATTTAAACTAACATTAATAAATAGGATTTTTCGACCAATTGTTGTTTATGATTATGATAATGATCAGAATTTTAATGCATAAATACGAGTTTTTGTTTATAATTTAATTTTTCAAAACTTGACTTAGAAAGCCTTGCAAAAAATCAAAAAATAGTTTTTTTTATTACTTGCAAAGCCTTCCAAGCCGAGTTTTGAAAAAATTCAAATCTTTAATCAAATTAATCATATTTACAATTGCGTTTGTCAATACGATGATTGACCACATCAGGTTGTCATGTTGAAAAATATGGTCATCAAATTGACAATTATTGTTTTCAATAAGAAAATCGAGTTTATCTTGAATTCAACAAGTAGTGTAATCCTCATTTAGTAGTTTTGCATCAAGTCAATCAGACGTTCGTAAGTGAAGTGTAAAAAAGTAGAAAATATACAAATAAATCAAGAAAGAAACAAAAATTAAATTAAATAAATAAATAGCAAGTGGCGCGACAGCTCTTGCAGAGCCAAGACCTAAGTGGCTTACTCTCATCAACAATTCTCTGGGTGCGTGTGAAGAATTGAGGAGACCTAAAATTTAACGCCGATTCCAAACAGGTAAGTTTAAGAAGCACTTTTTTCATGACTGATTGATACTCTTGAAAGTTTTGTTAGTTCTTTCCGTGAAAGATGAAATAAAAACTATGGAAACGAGTAGGACTCGAACCCACGTCGTTCTGCTTAGCAGCCAACGCACTTACCAACTAAGCTACGGGCAATTGCAGATAAGTACGTATTGGACACTCAAAAACACAAAAGAAGCGGATTTTGAAAAAGGTAAACTACTTTTCGATTCTTAACAAAAGTAATTCTAATTGTTTCTTTTAAAATTATTATAGATGCGAGTACTTAAAAGTGTGCACAATTTTCTTATTCCAATGAAGTACCACCAAAGGAAAACCACCAACCAACACAAGCACCAACACCAACTCCAACACAAAAACCAAGCTCAACACCAACATCAACACCAGTACCAACCTCAACATCAACACAAACACCAAGCAACACCAACACCAGCACCAACAACAGCACCAACACCAGTACCAACACCAATAAAACCATCAATAATAGCACCAATTTCAGTATCAACCACAATACCAACGCAATCACAAAAACCAAGTTCAAGACGAACACCAGCACCAACACCATAACCGACACCAGCACCATCACCAGCACCAATTCCAACATCAATTCCAACTACAAAACCAAAACATTTGCCAAAACCAAGTTCAAATCCAACACCATATTTTATTAAGAATTATAAATATAATGTAAGTATTTTCATAAGAATTATATGTATTTATATTGTATTTGTACGTTGACTTAGTTGTAATAATAAATAATTAAACATATTCCAAGAAACTAGATCTGCCTTATATTAACAATTCTTGCAACTCATATTTCAGAAAAAGGGGTGTCCTGGATACGAAAGCGGTAATCTTATTGAAAATCGAAATTTTATAGTGTATCATAATGATTGTAATATTAAAAATAAAACAAATTTTTAAATTTTCAAGCTAGCAACCACAGTTTTCAATATGACAACCGTAGTTTTCATATTAACTACCTGGTATAAAATTGGTTCACTGTGGTTATCAATATGACTACTACGGTTGTCAAGTTGACTACCGTGGTCTTCAATTTAAAAGAAATGGTTTTCAATAAGCCTTCCTCGGTTTTCAATTTGATAATTTGGGTTTTCCAAATGACTACTGCAGTGTTAAATACGATTGCCATAGATTTCAATATGACAACCACGGTTTTCGATTTGCCAACGCAAATTATCAATGTGACAATCCCGGTTTCGAATCATGAAATTGAAAATTTTAAATTGTCATATTTACTACTGCGGTCATTGGTTGTAAATTGACAACAAAATTGTCAGTTGAATGTAAAAAATTATCAATATGACTGCTGTTTTTGGTTCAGTGCTCTACTGCGTCTTCCCTCTGGGGTGGATTCGAAGACTTTACGGGCCGGAGTATTGGTGTCCATTCTCTCCACGTGACCGAGCCATCTGAGTCTTTGGACCTTCACTCTTTTAGCTAAGTCAGTGTCGCTGTACAGCCCGTACAGTTCGTCGTTAAATCTTCTCCTCCATTCGCCGTTTATGCAGACAGGACCATAGATCTTACGTAGAATCTTTCTCTCAAAACGGCCAAGTGCGCTCTCATCCGTTTTTGACAAGGTCCATGCTTCTGCACCATATAGCAGGACGGGGATGATGAGGGTCTTATAGAGCGTCACCTTAGTTTTTCGGGAGAGGGCTTTACTACTCAATTGCTTTCTTAGCCCAAAGAAACAGCGATTAGCAAGAGTTATTCTTCGTCTGATCTCGGCGCTGATGTCGTTGTCCGTATTGATAGCGGAGCCAAGGTATACAAAGTCCCTAACTACCTCGAAATTATATGCGTCTATCGTGACGTTTTGTCCAAGACGTCGGTGTTGGGTGTCCTTTCTAGATGACAGCATATACTTTGTTTTGCCCTCATTGACCGCTAAACCCATTTTTTCAGGCTCTGTCTGTATACTCGCAAAAGCACTGTTGACATCACGCTGTGTTCTCCCAATGATATCAATGTCATCAGCGTACGCGAGTAGTTGCACAGACTTCTGGAAGATAGTGCCTCTAGTGTTGACGTGGGAGTTCTGCACTATTCGTTCCAATATGATGTTGAAGAAATCGCATGACAGTGCATCACCTTGTCTAAAGCCTTTTTTTGACATCGAAGGCGTCGGTGAGGTCGTTACCAACTTTGATGGAGCAGCGCGAGTTCTCCATTGTCATCCTGCTCAGGCGAATGAGTTTTGTAGGGATGCCAATGTGCGTTGTGGGTTCGAATTCTACTCGTGCCTACGGGCACTGCCTTTTGGGAAGAACTTACAAAACTTCCAAGAGTATCAATCTGTCATGAAAAAGTGCTTCTCAACTTTGCCGTTCGGAATCGGCGTTAAAATGTAGGTCCCCTCAATTCTTCACAGGCACTCAGAAAATTGTTGTAAGCCACTTAGCCCATGGCTCTTCACGAGCTGTCGCGCCACTATATTTATTTTATTACAAAATCACGTTTTTGTCTCTGTGTGAACAGGCTATAAATCTCCCTTCGATCTTTATGTTAACTATCCCATTGTTTTGTTAACGATTAAAATAAAACAAGATTCTATTTTACTTTCAAATAACTAAGGTACAGTGATATCTCTCACTTAATTACTTCCCCTTGTTACCACTTAACATACAACAAAGGTTTTTAAGAGTCATGAGTGCTGCAATACGAATATGCTTGCATACCTCTCGCATATTAAATATTTACTTAATTTTACTTTTTCCCATAAGAAATATAAAAAGTGAAAGGCCGTCGGCTAAACACTCAACAACGCTTTCAATTTTGAAAATATATTTAGGTACGAATAATGTGAACGTTGTAAAGTTTTTATTTTTATCTTTAACCTTAACTTATAGATAGTAACAAATTGATTGACCTGTCAGAGCAATTATTAAAACAAAAACATGCGAAATAGGCGATTAACGTATTTATTTGATATTTAATTTAAGCCAAATTAACATCAAAGTTTCAACTCAAACTCAACAAACAACCGGACATGTATGTTTCTCTACGTGTGGTTTTTCTAATGAAACAATACGCAATCAATTAATAGAACCACACGTCAATCAAAGAGATACAATAAATTAATGCGTGGAGACGGTTGACAGCAAAAACAACAGTTGACGGCACTGCTACATCCAAGTAAACATACTAATGATACTTGTAATGAATTCAGTAACGCGTCAACGATCATTGTACAAATTAAATGCCTCGACCCCCCCTTACCACATGCAATCAGCTTAAACAAGTAAAAGCAGAAACAAACAATCTCAAACTCAGAAAGAACTGATTTCGCGCCATCGACAAATTAAATTCCCCACAAAAGCAACCCATCAGGCAACAAACCGCATTTAATTCAATTATTGAATCTGATTGCTGTGTTAGTCTGAAAGAGATGAAAAATATACGATTGCTCTTTCTGTATCCCCATTGAAATTTAAGTCAATGCGTGGGAGAGACAAGGGATATGGCTTGTTCCCGTTCTTTCCTTCGCAGTACTCGAGAACAGCCATTGCTGCGCACTCTACTGACAAGCAGAGTGAGTGACGTTGTATATAGTGGATGGCAGCGTGAGGGAGATATGATGAATGTAGGTATGTGCTCTTTCTCATGTAAGGGGATTGGTAGTGTGTATTTCGTTTTTTTTTTTGTGATGGCTTTTTCAGAGGGGAAATAAATGAATTGCGGTTTTAACTGTGGTTTCTAGTAGCGATTAATGGCCGACGGAAATGAATTTGTATTTGGGGAGAAAATGAATTCTGCTTTTTGAGATGAATAGAATGAATTGAATTTGAAGTGAACTGTGGATTGAAAAAATGATATTCAATTTTGAATACAAAATCTACTTGGGTGTAATTTAGCCGCTTTTTCAAAAAAAAAAAAAAAAACGTAAAATCGAATCAATTGAAAATGCAAAATACTTTTCTTCAGAGAAAAAACCGAGTATTTGAGCAAGGCATGTCACTTCCATATTCTTCCTTACCCATTCTGCTGGATATTGATTTATTATCGGATTCAAATAACCGTGAAGCTCATGTTAACATTTTAAAATTTCAAATGGTCTACCGATGTCCCATCTCCCAACATGTGGCCCATTCATGTGTTCATGTATATTTGCTTACTCTCGTCACGCATCGACGAATACGAAATGAATTATGTAATCATCGAAATTTCGAATTGGACTGATAAGTATTTTACCACCGAATCATGATTTTAATGCGGAAATTGACTTATAATGGCTGTGCTTTCAGCTTTCATTATTATCTAATTAAATGATGCCAAATCACGCAATCTCTAATTGATTCGGGATGTTTCCAAAAAAAGGATTGCCATCAACTTTAGCGTCAAATGTACCTACCTACTAATCCCAATAGGTTTGCCTGAAGTTGTCATAAATATTTATGTGAATCGCTCTATCAATTCGTCTTATTCTAAGATCTGGTGTTAAAATTTATTTTAATCTTTTCAATTTTGATTGGAACGGTCATTCTCTCTGGTTGACTTGCTTGTCATTTAGTGAGGTGTCGGGCTTCTATAAACTCTTTACCTACAATCTTTAAGCTTTAACATTTACGTCCCATCTATTTGTTTGGGTAAAGCAGTTTTGAAGCTTGTATAGTCTTGTATTTGAAGACTATTTTACTACTTTTCTTCGTTGGTCTAAATTTACAAATATATGAACCAAATTGAATGCCTTCCATCTTCATGTCACTACTATGATAATTGAAATATTTTTGAGATTGGTGTTAATTTATGGGTTTCTTAACAGTGAGGTGATAAATGAATGTTTTTTTCTAGTTTAATAAAAAATTCCTTTGAAATTGAATGGAAAATTATCAACTTTTGAAATAAATCAATTTCGGTAAGAAAAAATAAACACAAAATCTTTGAAAAATTTCCAATCCAGTACCTAAGGTTAGCATGACGATGCGAGTAAATTAATTAGATACTTAGATCTATTTCTTCATTTGAAATTAACGAAAAGTATGAAGGACAATAATTATTGATACCTACTTAATAGTGGATAAAGGCTGAACTTTAATGCAATTATGCTCACGCAAGCACGCTTAAGTGAACCAGCGAATACACTCGAACCCTAGAAGCAAACCATAATGTAGGTACTCGTACTAGTTCGGTTTAATTCGCTCATTACTTAAGTGAATTTGACAATTTGAAGAAGAGGAAGCCAAGCCTACTTTTTTTACTTATGGAAATTTTCGTCAGTTTTTTGACATTAGCTTAATTTCACTTAAGAAATTATAGTTGGGCCTTAAAGTTGTGGTCATTTCACACGGCGCTTGTTTTCCTGCTAGAAATGCTTGCTAAGCTTCTCTGCTGGCTATCGTGTTAGGAAATGACGTCACTGCGGTCTTCACTGCTATATTTCGAACTTCGAAGATAGAGCAGGGGCTATTTTTCTTGCTAGATTTTCAAAGACGACAAATAAAAAAAAAGTTTTGAGTGAATATTCACTTTACCCTTGCAGTTGTTTTTAGTTTTTACTACCTACATTTCCCTCCTTAAAACAATAAAAAATGTGATAATCTAGTGTTTGTCTTTGTAGGTAATAGGTAGGTATATTTAGTTCTTTCAAATGTTATGATTTCTTTGTCAAAATTTGTTTAAGTAAATATCGAGTTGTTGTTACTACTTCGAAAATGCACGCTTGAGCGGGTTCATCCCACCAGAGGCATTCCTCTATTTAGACCAGTGCGGCATGATACAGGATAGATTGGCAGGACAGCTTATCTACCTCGTCAGGCGAAAAACTGTAGACCGGCGACTCCTGTATGGACGAGGCATCCTCACTCGTGATTGAGCAGAGCTGCTTCGGTTCAATAGGGCTGTGTCCGAACAGGACCGCATTGATAGAGTGAAGCAGGAGAACCAATTTTTGTGGCTTCAAATTTCATTTGACAAATGCGTAATCCGGGGTGGGGTATTTTTGCCTTGGCCGGCTTACATATTTGTTTTAGTCTAAGGTTTTAGGTTTAAGTAGAGTAGGTATGGTGGCACTATAGAAAAAAAAAATAAATAAAACAAGCAACATAAAATACAAAAAAAAATAGGAAAAAATACAAAAAAATTGTACGTGTCAGCTCCGACGCGCGACTGGAGTTCACTCAATAAGAATGATTTGATTACCTTAAAATATATAATACGCAAAGTATTGAATTCATATATTCATACATCTATTCATAATAATTTGATAAAATATATTATACTTAAATACTTATGGTAAGCAATATGAATGTCAACAACTTTGTTTAAAACGTTCTTAGGTATTTTTTAATGAATCAATGTAGTTACTTCTACAAACATTTTTGTAAATAATGAAAAAATCTACAAAACTGCATCATTACATTTTCAGAACAGTTACATTTCTTATCAACTTTTCATTAATTAATGATGAAAATTCAAATGGGTCCACATTTATCGTACATTATTGCATACAAAATGGAATTGAATGTTGATAAATTCTACATTGAATTAAAGCCTGAAGCCTTGTGCTTCTTAAGAGATCCTAATCTTGAAGATCCGATTATTAGAACGCACGCTAGGATGCTTTTAATCGAAAAACAACGATCGAATTTTGGCCATAGCGGGATTCTCCCACAGGTGATGTGTCATTTTGTACGAACCAAGCAGGTCGTTTGTGTGCAATTAAAATCGAGATTGTGAGGCTTGTACTATACGTATCCTTACAAATGAGGTATCAAAATCACCGGTATTTCATGTAGGTTAGACATATGGAAATTTCAACAACCAGTCTATAGGATTAAAACTTATATACCAATTTATGTGAAAATGTCTTAATTGGCCATATTAATGAGTTACCGTTATAATTAAAGTATAATAAATTGAAGAGCATGAAATTATGTATCATGTGTGAAAATTTCACCGTTCTACGTTGAAATCTCTGTTCAATAAAATAGATTCGACGTGGCACTAAAACTTTCACCCCCTATTTTCACCCCCCCTCAGTTATTTTTTTTTAAACTTTGAATGTCATACTTATTTATGTTTAGTCAAAAGCCATAAAAATGAGTTTTAAACTTCTAACCTAATCGACCTCCATACAAACTTTGACCTAACATTTCAACCCCTTGTGACCTTTTCGACCCCTTTTATTGCGTTAAAAAACACCGTGTGCCCTTCTCCAGATTCTAGTCTGTCTTACTACCAAATTTCATCTAAATCGATCCAGTAGGTTAAAAGTTATTAAGAGTTAAAAAAAGCGTTAGTAGTCAATTTTTTGTAACGCTTTTTTCAATGATTGATTTTCCTATCCATATTTTTTCCATACCGGGGTCTATATATGAATCGATTCTAAAGGAGTAAACTCCAAAAATTCAAACAAATAAATCAGACAATTATAAAAATCCACGATGGAATATTAACAAATCGAAGGACATAGTTTTTGCCGCTGTGGTTGTTCTAGTTTTAAGTAGATGTAGGTAGATTAGGTAATTTTAAGTTTTTTTTTAAGGACACTAGCTTGTAAGTAAACCCTCCCAAAAAAAGATAGAGTCATTAGTTTTTTTTAAATTTTCTAAAAAAAAAAAAATTGAAATAAAATCTTAGTTCGTAGGCCGAAAGGCATTAATTTTAAGAACAATGAATTGCTTAGAGCGCCCGTTTAGAGACAGTAAGTAGAATTAATTAGGCTAGTTTAGTTTCACATTTTTGTCTAGCATGTAAGTAGATTTACCTAAGTTGAATTGAATAAAAAAAATGAATTTTGCCAAAAAAAGTAAGCAAGGTACACATACAAATATAAGGAGTGTCAAAAAAACAGGTAGCAAATCCAGCTTTGAACAAAAGTCGTGTGATGCCAAATTATCAAAACTATCTAAGTAGGTACTAGTCCCCGCAGCAAAGCTTGCAAGAAAACAAGTAAGATTCCTATAGAAAGCATTTCTGGCAGGAAAACTAGCGTCTTTTGAAGCGGGTTTAAAGATGTGTTTTTTATTCAGTCCTGTAGGTATATAGCGCTAAAAAGTAGGTAACATTTGGTAACTTTTAGTAGTTTAGTTACTTTCGGAACCTACGAAACAACAGCAAGTCCTGCATTCGTAAAAAAAATCGATTGAGATTTTAATGAAATGCCTAATTACTTATATTACAATAATAGGCAGAGCAAAAAGTGAAAAGTGAGTCTTGTCCACATATTAGTGGACTTCAAATTTAAATTTTATTGAGCTACAATTTGTGTTAGTTTTTTTTTACGCAAAACTAAGAGCAATCTTAACACAAATTTCTCACTTAAAAATCGTAAATTCGATTTTTTTCAGAAATGGCTACCACGGTTTGTAAAGCTTCACTATAAATTTTGTCTCTGTTATTATCTGCTGCTTTGAATGTAAGTATAGAAAATTAATTTTTGTACCTTTTGTAAACGGTACGCCAGTAGAACCGTTTTTTTCTTATAAAATTTTCTTAAAAACCGATTTAAATAGTTAAAAAAAAGTCGCACACGAAGCAACTGTTTTGCGACTAGAATCGCAAATCAGTTGCTCAAACAACTTTGTATATGAAGCTCTATAGGAGTGCCCCACAGTCGACTGAAATGAAACCGGTTTGCAATCGGTTTCCAACTAGTCGCACGCAACTGATTTTGTAGGTCGAATTTGAGTTGCTTAAGCAACTTTTTTTCTTTTTGTTATTAAAATTATAATATTTATATATAAAAATAGATTTTTTTGTTTGTTTCTATGTCCGGTATGGACTTCTAAACAGCCCAACAGATATTTATGGATTTTGCATGTTGTATTTTTGGAATTTTGTTGGCATTGGAAAAACCATACGGAAGAGTCGGAAAACTGGAAATATGAAATATGATAGATACATAGACGTGAATTTGGTTTCTTGCATGTTCATTTTATTCCAGAATCGCTTATCGAATAGAAAAATAGAAAGTTCTTGATGGAAAACCCGCAAAACTCATTAGAGTTATAGGTGCTTTGGTTTTCAAATGAAATATTGTTTATAAGACCGCAAATTTCAGGTGCATTCGTTTTCAAATAGAAAAATAAAAAATTGTTGGTGGAAAACTCGGAAAATTAAAAAAAAGAGTGAATCATTTCATGGTTGTTAACATTTATATTTTGATTATGTAAAGGATATTGGAAAGATATGTGGATTTTAATCATTCAAGGAGTTTACCTGAAGAAGCTTAATTGGGATGAAAAGGGCTTAGTTTGTTTGTATGTCCGGTATTATAGAGACCTTTAGCATATATACATTCTCTCATGTTTGTGTCCATCTTTTGAATGTTGGAAGCAACCAACTTTGGCATCCGTTTGATTTAAATGTTCAAGTCTGCATTTCAAATTTTTCTGTATGTATGGAGTGGTCCAATGTTCTCTTCGTACAAGTTTTCTTTGTCTACAGTACTGGTAATAGTCAATTAAATCGTCTTCATCAGTACTACAGTTTGACATGTTGAATAGTTTCTTATATAAATTGTGAACAAAAAATAAAAAAATCAAAATTCGGTCGTACTCGTGTGTGGAGAAAAGTCACAAATCAATCGCAAACTAGTTGTAAAACAGTTGCTAGAGCAACTGATTTGCGACTCTAATTGCAAGACAGTTGCTTCGTGTGCGGAGGGCCTTTGTCTTTAAAAAAGAAAAACAAATTCCAAATTCAGCATCTCGAAAACGGGTTAAGATTTTATTACGAAATTCAAATATTTTTAGGTTTAAAATTATTGAATACGAAAAATAACCTTACAATTTTTCTGAAAAATTATTCGCCTAACGATATAATATAAAAACACGCGCCAACGGCTTATGCAAAAAAAAAAGAAAATAATAATAACAAAAATTTGCTGAGATTAAAATTTTCGAGAGCAAATGTCTTTCTGAAATAGGAACCTATAAGCTATAACCACAGATAATAAATTTATACAGATGTCTCATCCCTGCAGAAAAAAATGAAACATATTTTGCTCTTAACAGACAATGCCGTAACAGACAAGGAGCTTTTTGAAGCTTTTTTCCTTGCCTAAGTATTCATTTATGGGCAATGAGGCGAGCGAAAATAGATTTTTAATGCATTAAGTGAATGCGTTAAAGCTTTTGGAAAAAGCTTTTTTTTTTGGTAGCTTTCAGTTTCATATATCATTTCTCGCCATAAGGGTGAGACATCTGTATAAATTTATTATCTGTGCTATAACCTACTTGTAATTTCAATACCTATAGGTAAAAGTGAAATGGTCTAAAAGAGATTTTTAACTTCCCATAGGAAGTTATTGTAATGGATCCGATTTTGTGAATCTCCAATTTTCGCATTTCTCGATGTTTTGAGGTCACTAGAGTCCGAATCAAGCGTTTTTAAGATGATGTCCGCGTGTGTGTGTATGTGTGTTCGTATGTGCGTTACGTTTTTTCAGCTCAATTATCTCGCGAACCACTCATCGTATTGTCATAAAATTGGTCGTATTCGACGCGGTATTGTGTTGTTAAGAGCTGATTAGATTTTGAACAAAATCCGCTTAGCAGTTTTTAAATGGCAATCAAAAATCTATGTCAACCTTATAAAAAATGAGTTATATTATTATTATAAAGGGTTTTCCATTAAGAGGTGTTATTTTGAATAGCCCGCTATTTTGGTAGTTGTCACTTTTGAAGCTGTCATTTTCTGACATTTGACAAGTAGAAACTACGCCATTAATAAAAATGGAACGATACACGCTTCAACAACGCATTGAAATTATTAAAATTCAATAAAAATTGTGAAAATTTGGCAGAGACGGTTCGCACAACTAAAACATTTTTGGGTCGTCGTGAAGCACCTTGTCGGACCGCAATACAGAAATTGGTGGACAAATTCGAGCTGTTGGGACAAGTTAGTGATGTGAAGAATAAAACCCGTGCACGTCGCTCAAGAACAACTGAGAATATTGCTGTTGTAGCCCAAAGTGTTGAAGAAAACTCAGGTTTGTCCATTTCTCGTCGTTCTTTGGAATAAGGCATTCCACAAACGTCATTACACCGTATTTTGCATAAGGACTTGGGTCTTAAGGCTTATAAAATTCAGTTAACATAAGATCTCAAGCCGGCTGATCATCAACAACGTCGTGTCTTTGCTGATTGGGTCCTTGAAATGCATGAAAATGATCCGGAATTTCATCGAAAAATCATCTTAACTGATGAGGCCCATTTCCACCTCGGAGGCTACGTCAACAAGCAAAACTGTCGCATCTGGGGCTCGGAAAACCCAGGAGTTATTGTTGAAAAGCCTCTCCATCCTCAACGCGTGACTGTTTGGTGCGGTTTATGGTCCCGCGGGGTCGTTGGACCTTACTTTTTCGAAAATGAGGCTGGAGCAACAGTTACGGTCAATGGATTGCGCTATCGAGAGATGATTAATGATTTTAACTTTCCAGAGGAAGTTATTGTAATGGGTCCGATTTTGTGAATTTCCAATTTTTGCATTTCTCGATGTTTCGAGGTCACTAGAATCCGAATCAAGCGTTTTTATGATGATGTCTGTGTGCGTTACGTTTTTCAGCTCAATTATCTCGCGAACCACTCATCGAATTGATCTCATTCGACGCGGCATTGTGTTGTTAAGAGCTGATAAGGTTTTGAGCGAAATCGGCTTAGCGGTTTTTTAATGGCAATCAAAAATCTAAGACAACCCCAATATAATGAAAATTATGATAATTTCTGCAATAATTTCAATAATAGTGCAAAAAATCTTATAGTTAGTGGGGAAAAAAACACAATATTCAGGAGTATCATATACTATATTTGATTACTAGCTGAACCACCAAACGCTGCTTTGCCGTATAAATATTAATTTTCAGAAATACTTATCCGATTGGAAAAATTGCTTCAATAATAGAAAACTACAATATTCAGGAGCAATATAGGCTGTATTTTACTGTGCAAAGTAGTTGTGAATGAGTCCACGAAATGGTACGATCAACTCGGCAGTGGCAGATGGCGCCACTGTTATTCAATAAACTTAATGTTTTTCATAAAATCATCAGTTTTATGGAATTTGACTTTGAAGCAACGTGCGTGTACAACTACAACGGGATGCATCCGCTGAATATTTTGCAAAACAACTAATGTTTTTACGTATTTTTCTACTATGGGAAGTAAGTCGTGTGGACTCCATGGGTCGCACTCATATTTTCTTCTTTAATAGCAGTTTCACCAAAATAGCAGAGAAAATGCGAATTTCGATCATGCTGAAATAGAATCGTCAGCACAAACATCACGGAATGACTGATTTTTCCCTTGGCCAGCATTTGATGAAGAGTTACTCTCAGCTTATTGTCATCAGTCTTCCTTTTCCTCCATTCGGAAAGTGAACTCCACCGCTGCCTTGACTGTCAGTGGACTGACAATGTTTTTTTTTTATACCGTGCGTAAAATGTCTTATTCGATTGAAAACGTTTTGCATAGATTTTTGTGTTTCTTTTTAACTTTATTTTTACCAATCCCAGACCCCGAAACTTAACTAGATAAGTAGGTACCTAATATCCGGTCCGTAGGTAGGTAAATGACGTTAAATTAAATATTTCTTAAGGTTTTGCCAAAGCAGAGTCCAGTTTTTGTCAGTAGGTAAACACTAACGTTTTTTATAAAAAACCTAAAGTTGGATGTTGCTCAACAAAACATGAAAAAATGGATTCGGTCTCGATCTTGTACATACCTACATATTTTCATTTTTTTTTCTCTAGATAATAAAAAATGTCAAAGTGGGTATACCTATCTTATACCTACTGTTAAAAGCGAAGCTTAACATTAATTTTTTTGTATAAAGGATGTTATGCCTAACCTATTTTAACGGTAGATCCTATTTTATGTTATTATGTAAGTAATGATAGCAAAAAAGAATCTCAATTTTTAATTTTTGAATGCTAACCCCTGCCTTTTTTACCCGTACATTAGTTCGCTCAGAATCATACTCATCTCTACCTACCCCTGAACAAAACAATAAAGTTAGTTTCAGATTTGTAAATTTATTAACATCCGCCTGCGTGTGTATACTCTTGCATTAATAGCAGTGAACACTTATGTTTCAAAATAAAGTTGTCGGCTCTGATTGATACAAATACATCTCTACACACTCTCGCATTGAATAAATTGTATCTGCACACTCCATGCTCTAAAACAATTGATTTTCACCGCCGCCATCCATCGTCGTCATCACCGCGTCCATCAACCCAATAAGAAAATCCAACAACAAAAGCTACAACTCAAACCAAATCATAAAAGCAAAAGAAAAAAAACAAATAAAGTGTATCTATCTAAAAGATTCACTTATTCAATTACCGTTTGTTTACTTTGAACGATGAAAATGAAGCGTTTGCCTTTTGACGCGCCCAATTCAACACACATATAGCTATATCGACTTTTATTGTCTTCCAGAGATCTCCCCTTCGAAAAATCAGTCATACAATTTTTCTATCTCTTCCTGGAGGCCAAAATGCCTGTTTACAGAAAGAGATAGACATAGGAGAAAGAAAACAAAAAAATATTATGTGACAAGGTGCAACAGAAAAACAAACACAGTCACTAGTCAGTCGCTCTCATAACTTAATTGAGTTGTGAGAGACACTGTGTTCATTATTTACCGTTGCTGCTTTGCTTATTTACTTCTATCCCTCCAATGGTCGAGAGTGAATGAAACAACAACACTCAGTAGGGATAGTCCAGTGGCAACCACGCCTCTAAGCACTCTCAAACACAATGAAACCAACGTATATGGATTTGTCAATCGGGCTGTCATGGCGCATGTGTGCGTTCAGCTACCCACTTAGGTTTTTTTCGACGGCTTAATAGAGATATACCATTTCACCGATACATTCCCAACAAACATCCCTCAGAATTCATTCCCCCATATCGGTACGACCGAGACGCTTGCGCTTGTATTCTCTTCTCTTGCTATTTTTGTTTCTGTTTCTTGTGTTTGCCGTTTGATTCGGATTTGTACTTCTTGTTTTTCGAAATCCAGTCGTCCTCGTAGAGTTCTCACTCAATCGACTGTCAGATTACAGGTGACAACTGACTGTGTCACACACGTCAAGCAAGCATCAGCAAAGCGATATTTTGTCGGCTGCTTTCGTTCGGTTTTTTTCCTTCCTTCTATTCGGTTCTTCGCGTTTTGTGTGTAAGATAGTTACGGATATTTTAGTTTCTCGCTCACTCTGTCGTCTTCGTCTTCGTCTGCCTCTTCGTCACAGTGTGTGCCATAATTTTCAATTACCACCATAACAGTTCTATTAGGTTTTTTGTTGATGGTTCGCACCGAGCACCGTGGCCAAGGAGGACTCACTTCTGCCGATAAGGAGCTCTGATTAGTTAATTTAGTTTATGCACTCGCAGCGAACAGACGTTTCTGTCATCCATCAAACTCGCGCGTCAACTTGAATCTTGTTTTCTGACATTTCAACGAACAAGTGTTTTTTCTTCTGTCATTGCAACATTTTTATGGAAAAGTGACAAATGTGTTTGTTCCTTTAGTGGTTTTGAATTTTCAATCGAACTTGAGTTCGAAAACAATTTAAACAAATTTTGAAGAATCCAAAAAGCAAAAAAATAAGTGTTTTGTGTGCATTTGACAAGCAATGGCCCTTGAGGATCGTTGTAGTCCACAGAGTGCCCCAAGTCCGCCCGGTGTCCCACATTCGCCTCAAAGTACCTCATCGCCTGCATCACTGCACGTTCTCGACATGAGTATGTCTCAAAATCATCATCTTCAGCATCACGGCATGACAATGGCCGCCATCCATCATGCTGCCATGAATCCACTCCTGCGATATCCTATCAGTCCGTGTGGAAGCTTACACGATTCCAGCAGCACCAATGACCAATCATCGCCGCTGCGTCATCAAATCAAGGAGGAAGACACCGACTCGATCATGGGCGACGATGACAACGAACAGGACATCAGTGTGACCGACGACGATGACGATCTGAGTCATCATCAACATCGTTCGCCAGCTCCGATGCCAGCAATCACATTCTCGATTAGCAACATCCTCAGCGATCGATTTGGGCACCCGCAGAATCAGAAATCACCCTTGCCCACACCCACCCTCGTGACCAAGAAGGATCCGCAGAACATCTTCCGGCCATTCGAAGCCACAGCGGCGGCTCGTGTTCCCGAACGATCTGCATTCACACGTTTGACACCACCAGCCGATGTGCTGGACTTCTCACGACAGCAACACCAGCAGCATCAGGCAGCTGCTGCTGCAGCAGCGATGATGCTAGAGCGAGCCAGTTTCCTCAACTATTTCAATCCGGCGGCTTATCCACGAATCCATGAGGAAATTATGCGACGAAGTGGTGCCGTCAAACCCCAGCCACAGCCGACGGCAATGCAAATGCCAGAAAAAATGCCTCCTCTAGGAAGTCTCTGCAAAGCGGTCTCGCAAATCGGTCAACCGCAGCAGCAGCAGTTTTCGTCGTCATCCTCGTCATCATCTTCACCAGCTCTACATCATCAGGCATCGGCACAAATGTCATGCATGTCCAGCCCTCCGCCGGCTTCGAATGCATCATGCGTTTCGTCCACATCTTCATCGTCATCGTCCTCATCGACTGGGTCGACTTCGGCGTCTGCGAATTCGTCCCGGAAGTGCAACAGCCCTCAACCAATTCCGCCACCATCAGTTGTCAGTCGCGACTCGGGCATGGAGTCTTCTGATGATACTCGCTCCGAGTCCGGCTCGACGAAGGACGAAAACGGACAAATGTGGCCAGCATGGGTGTATTGCACTCGTTACAGTGATCGTCCTAGTTCAGGTTAGTAAACAAAATTAAATTTTTCTCTTATTTTGAGTAGGTACATATAGAGGATAAGATAAAATGTCCAAATTGACTTCTGGCACGGTAAGATCCGCTTGACTAAAATTTTAGTCTCCAGCCGAACAAAATTGCCAAAAATAGCCAGTGAATTAGATACATTTTTGAAAGAAACACTTTTAAACTCACGACATTCGTCAACATTGTTTTTGAGTTGGAAACGCCGATTTTATGAAATTGAATTTTCGAAAACGCATAGCCACCCGTGAACTAATTTTTTTGTCTCTCCACCATTCAAAAAGCAATAAAATTCCCTGCATGAGACATCTTCTAACACTTCCGATCACTTGTGACAGTCATAAAAAAAAAAAACAACAAAAACAAATCCTTTAAAAGGCAAAAAGCCATTACATCAAGGACATTTCCTTATTCCAACAAACATGCATCGACGACGACGGCATCACTTAAAGATATTGTCCTCCTTTTATCCTATTCATCCCATGCCGATTGTGTATCTTTGTATCTCTCTATTGTTTGTCCACGCAAAGTCAGAGTGCACAAAACAAAACCCGCACACGGAGTCAAAACAATTTCGAAGCAAACAAAAAATTGAACAACCAAAAACCCGTCTCTACATGAAAAGAAAGTGAAATAAGAAGGCCTGTCGTCGTCGACATAATAATATTTAACTCCAATCGGAATTCTTAATTTTTTGAGAATCTATCTTTTCCCCCTCGAACTGAAACCTCAACCGCCACCGCAAGAAGAAAATTGTATAAATCTCATATCGTGTATCTCGTTGAAAGATTTAGGTGAAAGATACACGCGTAATCACGCACACACGTCCCACTCGAATTGCCGCCACATTTTGGTTTCCTTCCTTCTCTTCTCAAATCCAAAAGATAGTTTTTCGTAACATAAAAAAAAATCTAGCCCCCGGTTGTAGACGTTCACAGTTTGAGAAAAGTGCCTGCTAATTGATATTTTAAGTGGATTTAGATTTAGATAAAAATTTCAACTAGCTGCTCTAAAAACCATAAATCGATTTTCAATAATCCATGGCTCTATCCATGTACAGAGAGCAGGGGCGCAGAGCATTTTGAAAAACGATGATGAAGTATCTGTTAATGTGGTGATATGATTGAGGGATACTGTATCTATTTTAAACACGCAAAGCCAAAGAAAAAGGTGGAAACTCTTTTTTGTACAAACAGAAAGACCTCAAATTATTATTACAATTACAGGGAAGACAGCAGCACTTTCTAATATTTGTACAACAGTTGAATATATCTCAGTCTTAGCCGCACCACAGCGCTGCTGGTGGCCACATTCAATTTTCTCACAATTTAAAGTTTGCAAACAAATGAAAATTTTCAATTAACTATAATTTTCCACCCTCTTAAGCCTCCGAAAATAGACTTACAATGAAGAAAAACACCAAGTGGCTGACATTTTCCAACAAGACATGGTTGTTAACTTGGCTTAAGGTGTTCTTGTCCATCACCAAGAAGGATGATGGTATAAAGTTATATAGACTCCCATCATTCAATTATAATGTAGTTTACTTTTTGAACATAGACACAACCCGTCTGTTTGTATAGATAATTGGCTTTTCCGCGTGTGCTAAGTTGGGAAATTTTGTTAATCACTATCCATATCCACTCACAACAGTAGCTCAGTAGCTTTATGGGTTACCTCTGGCGCGTGTATTGAATGAAATGATATGACACAGTGACTTGCTGTTATTAGAGAAAATGTAAACAAAATTTTCTAATAACGCTTATTAAGTCATTTTTATTTAATCATCTATCCAACGACGACCTGTAACAATGAGAAATGTTAACCAGGCCATATTGTATACAAATAGCGAGCAATAACAATGGAAAATTATGCCATTTTTCAATTATATATTTATGAATTACCTATTAAACTATTATCCAGACCGCACAGTGATCCGTATGGAAGAAAAAAATGTTTCTTTAATGAGGTGCATTGTGAGATGGTGACAGTGATAGGTATAAAGTAATTGAATTAAATTGACAGATATAATTGTTTGATGTGACTAACAGTAGCATTCAGACGAAATGGGAAATTTCATAGTTCATGCCTTGGTTTTTGAAAGAACAGCATTATTTGCTATTGAGTTCTACACGTTTAGAAGAAAATTGCGAGTTTTAGACCAGTTTATACCAAGTAGAGAAGCATAGAAAAACTGAGTGCAAATATAGGACTTGATAAAAAAGTGTTTGACGTAGTGAATATTGTGTTTTTATAAAATTATCCTCATTTTATTTAAATTTTAGCTTTTAGACCAGTTTATACCAATAAAGAAAACACTTTGACAGTTTTATGAATTTCTAAAATTCATTGAGTGTTTTTAATTTAATTAAAGGTTTGAAATTCAACAAGTTCGTAGGAAATATAGATGTTTGCACAAGTTTATACCAATCAGTAACAAAAATTTCGACCTTTTATGAGACTTTGATTCTTCAAAAGTTATCGACATTTTATTAGGAGTTGTTATTTTATTTGAATCTTTGAAATATCATTTGAATTTTAGACGAGTTTATACCAATCTGAGTAGAACAATGAAAGTTCGTCATTTTGTTACTATCGCAGTAAATTTTTTTAAATTTTATCATTTCTATTTTACAAATTGAATGGCTTAGATGACTTTATACCATTAAGAAAAAAATGTGAGACCATTTCAGGGACTTATACAGCCCTTAAGCTGATTTTCCTGACAATCGAGTTATTTCTTAACTTGGAAGCTCTGAAAATGTAAGATTAACTTCAATTTCTAGACAATTTTATACCAATCACGGTAGAACAAGATAAATTCAAGCAAATTGAGGATTTAAATAGTTCATATCTTAATTTTTTACACATTTGATGGTTTTGGTCTATAATTCTGCTCACTCTAGTTAGTTTTAAGATTTTAGACCAGTTTATACCAATCACGAAGATTTCGGCTTTTGGCATTGAAAAAAGAAATGGTGTGGTCTTTTATTTTTTAGTCCGACTTAAATTTTTATTTAAACTGTAAATCTAGGCTTTTATTTTGGTTGAATGGTATAAAATTAGAAGAATAGGTTAGGTTAGGTTGGAGTGGCTGTCTAGTTGTTATTGTCTCACTTAGACCTCAAGGATCCGTTGTGATACCACTAAAGAAGTTACTCATGGGAGAGTAATGAACTTAAACAAACCATTTCGTATACTTTTAATGAAGTTAGAGAGACATTTTGTGTCGATCGTTGCCAGTTCACTGGTATTATCGAAGAAGGGATTACCGAGATAGTTATTCCTTCTATTGGAGAGTGATGGACATGTACATAGAAGGTTCGACTGTTTCCTCTTCCGAGGGTCCACGCAGCTTCTACAGAAGTCATTTGTGTAGACCCCTAGCCTCAAAGCATGTCTACCTATGAGGCAGTGTCCTGTTATATAACTCCAATTGTTGAGCTTATATTTTGTCTGCTCAGGGGGATCAAGCCTCTTGACCGTTTCAGGTCTATGCTTGGCCATATTTGTTTGGTTGCTAGGCAGGTGGTAACCTGTGACCATCTAGCATTTGTTGATTCTAGAGCATATTGTTTGAGACGATATTTGCATGTAGCAAGTGGTGTTCCTATGTTATGTTTTTGTCTATAACAGTAGGCAGAAGTGTTCCGTTTTTGGCGAGCTCATCGGCTTTGCAATTTCCCGGGATGTCTCTGTGGCCCGGCACCCAAATGAGGTGAATACTAAACCGTTCTGTCATCTCATTCAGAGATGATCGACAGTCGTGGACTATTTGAGAGTTTGTGGAGACAGACGCGAGAGATTTGAAAGTGGCTTGGCTGTCCGAGAAGATTCGTATATCCTTACGTTTTCTTTGAGCCAGGATAGTGCCTCTTTAAGCGCCATTACTCTGACTGAAACACACTACATTGATTGGGAAGTCTATATCATAGACTGAGATTCAGCTGTTTTAAATAGATACCACTACCACTTCTGTATAGAAGTGTACCGCATTGTCTTCCAGGGGTCTCTCTTCTTCCCAAGAAAATCTTGTAGGGATGGAAACTTGGAAGCTATTATCGAATACCATTTTTGAGGTGTTATAGTCTAAGCGATCTGGGATAGATCTGAAATTGTCTAAGATAGTAGTATGACCAGTGTTGTTACTGATCCATTGAGAGGTGGCTCTAAACCTCACGCATGAGTTGGCTGCCACCATTTTGGAGAAGATGTCAAGAGGTGTTAGGTTTAAAAGCACTTCCAGGTCTGCGGTTGGTGTTGAGTGAAGTGCTCCTGTGATGCACATACCTACCTGCTGACCGCTGGACTTTGATGAGTTTATTTAGATTTATCATCTTGTCCAGTGCGGTGCACCATACGACAACTCCATAAATGAGTATCGGTCTTATTACCGAAGTGTATAGCAAGTGGGTTATTTTTGGGAAGAAGCCCCATTTTGAGCCTATGGCCTTTTTAAAAGTAAAAAGCGCTACGGTAACCTTTTTTACTCTTTCATCAATATTTGCCTTCCAATTTAGTTTTTTGTCTAAAATGAGGCCTAAATATTTAGCTTGGTCGGAAAAGCTTAATGGTATTCCTTTAATCTTGGGTGGGCTAAACTGAGGAATTTTGTACCTTCTCGTAAAGAGTACTAGTTCTGTTTTATGTGGATTGACGTCCAAGCCACATTGATTAGCCCATTTTGTTAGCCTATTTAAGGCAATTTATAGGAGTTCTGGTATAAACTCGAATATGACTGCTAACAGCTAAAGTAGCAGTCCAAAATTGATGTAAACACTATTATCAACGTTATTTTTGGTTTTAACTGTTCAAACTAATTGGTATAAACTAGTATAATGTAGACTTCAATTGAAAAACTGTATG
Organism: Sphaerophoria taeniata; assembly: GCA_943590905.1. Taxonomy (NCBI): domain Eukaryota; kingdom Metazoa; phylum Arthropoda; class Insecta; order Diptera; family Syrphidae; genus Sphaerophoria; species Sphaerophoria taeniata. The sequence goes on along the minus strand of OX016540.1, from coordinate 43,821,657 downwards.
CAATTCGTTTGTTTTTCAGAGTAAGTTTTAAAATCCTTAGGTCAAAGATTACCAACCAAATTTCCAAAAGTCGTAACACACTGTCCGACCTCCTTTTTCAGCAACCAAAGCTTCTGTAGCGTAGTTCTTCTTTCAACGAAATAAATAAATCATCGTTCAATTAAAATATAAAACAAAACACGATGTAATTGCCACATTATACTTAAAACCTCATAATTTTAATCTCAAGCAACTTGTTAACTAATAATCTTTGAAAATATAATTTTCATAATAATTTCATCATGCCGTATAACGTGCTAGTTAAGTTCATTGTTTTACCGCTGATGTTATACACCTGTCGGTTTCCATCAAATAAAATTATTCAATGAGCCCAAAACAAGCAAACGAACCCAAACCAAAAAGAAAAAACAAACAGACCACCAACTCAGACGTTACCAAATAAAATGTAAAAAAAATAATTTTCACACATTTTATTTTAATAAGTCGTTGCCTCTGTAGCGGCAGCCAACCAACCGAATTTTCAGTCGCACGAATTTCAATTCGAAAACAGAAAAAAAAACTAATTAAATATAATATTTAGGATTTTTTGTTTGTTTGAATAAAATTAATATGGACTGCCTTGTTTCCCCCATTTTCTACTTTTTTTTCTTGTGTTTTCTTAAATTTCTTGTGGCACAAACTGACAGTTGACAAATGTGATTAAGAATTTATCAGTAATTTCTATCTTTTGTTTTATTTTTCTGTTAACGTCGAATGGCATATATTCACACCCGCCACCGAGCCGCACCGCACCGCCATCAAACCATCCAACCATCAAAAGAACAGAGCACACGGACCGGACCGGTGCGCGATGGACGTTAATTAATTCAAGTTTTTTCTTCATTTTGCAGTTGATTTTCATTTTTTGTTAAACATATGCTTAAACTTAAATACTTTCAACGTGCTGCATTCAGTCACCATCATCACCATAATGTATCTATTAGCATTTTTTTGTCTGGCTAAAGGCAGGTACCTTGTTCAACAACAGCAAAAACAAAATGAGTGAATATAATTACATAGACGCGGCAACGCGTGCACTTCTCCTCTCGCAAAACCAAAGTCAAAGGTTTTAACATGCACTCTTTTGTATTTGTTTTATTCTGCTTTTGAATGCGTACAAATAAACAAACAGCAAGAGAGCACAGAAAAATTATTAATAAAGATAGATTACAGTGTATCTAGCTCATTAGCATACAATGGAGTATCTCAATCGGATGTGCAATGACAATCGAAGAAATTTGCAATTTTTAAAACGTATTTTTTTTCTCAATTCTGTCAAGAATTAGATGCATTAGCATGTAATAGATACTTTTGTTTGTTAACGATATGCCGCCACATATCGTCATCCACATCATCATCGTCTCGCGTGTACAACTTGATATATGTCAACAAAGCCGATGACATGTTGTTTTTTTCACAATTCTTTAATTCAATTAAATTCAATGCAATAAAACCGTGTGACCTTGCGAAAGTGTTAGACACTTAATCTCTTATTTCTTATTACTCAGATTAGATTGTTTTACTCGCTGAAACACACACACACGTTCGTATGTAGGTATAGTGTGTGGTTTTTGTTGATATCGCGATCTTGATGAATTGTTGACAGGTTTTCGCTGATTGGGTTTGAATTTGAGTGACATATCATATAGTGGCAATGTCAATTGCAGGTGTTGAAAGTGAATGGCAATGAGTTGTATTATTTTTTCATTAAGCGATTGTATCTATTACAAATTCTTGTTTTCTCAAAAAGGATGTTTTTTTATTAAATTTGTTTGTTTTTTTTTTGCAGGTCCACGTTATCGTCGCCCGAAGAAACCAAAAGACAAGACTCAAGTCGATGAAAAGAGACCTCGCACAGCGTTCTCTGGCGAACAATTAGCTAGATTGAAAGTGAGTATTTTTGTTATTCATGTAAAACCTTATCCAATCTTGTTGTCCTTATTGTGACAATCGTAACGAATTTGGGCAAATATTTATGTCCCATCCACCTGTGGTTTTGTTTCTGTTTGAAAGAAACAAAACCACGTTATGGATAGAAGCTGACCGCAACTAAGACGATTTCCTTTTATCCTTTGTCGTCCCAATCCCACAAATAAAACCTAAGCCGATGAAAATTGATTTTCATCTAAAACACACAAAAACCACAACAAATCTCTAAACGAAAATGTTTTTTTTTCTTTTGTCTTGCAGCGTGAGTTCACTGAAAATCGTTACCTAACCGAACGTAGACGTCAACAATTGAGCTCTGAATTGGGTTTGAATGAGGCTCAAATAAAAATTTGGTTCCAAAATAAACGGGCGAAAATCAAGAAATCTACAGGATCGAAAAATCCTTTGGCATTGCAATTGATGGCACAAGGACTGTACAATCATACAACCGTTCCATTGACGAAAGAAGAAGAGGAATTGGAAATGCGAATGAATGGCCAGTTATATGATGGATAAGCAAAGAATCAAATCTACGAAGAAAATTGTTTAAAAAAAAAGGTCCTGATCCCCCTGTGCAATATTTATTTAAAAACATTTATAAAAATTATCAAACAAAACTTGTAAATAGAAACATTTTTAAATCACATCATCCATCAATGAGACTATTAATTTTATTTATTTAATCAAAATATGCATTAACTAATAGAAAATAAAAAAAAAGAAAAAATATGTTAAATAAAAAATAAATTAAAATAAAACTTGTGATATTAATGGCGTAATTGTATGTTTAATAATATTTTCTTTTGACTCTTTTGAATAAGAAATTAAACAAATCGAAAAAGGAGAATAATAAAACAATTTAATTTTTTGAATAAGTATTATTTAGTTGTAGATATTTAATGTTCATTGAAATATTGACGCAAAATGCTATTAAATGTAAAAGTATTGTAGGAATTATCAGAAAATTATTTTGAACTAGGTATAGTGCTTTAGAGGATTCTTAAAATTTAAAAATAGTATGCAAACTTTCATTAGTTTATTTAATAGCTATAACGAGAAATATTGAAGTAATATATTATATTTGAACATTAAAATTATCTTGTGTTTTTTTTTGCCTTCTTTCTAAATCTGTGTGCTACACTGGTTCAAAGGTGAGTTTTCAGGATAAATTCAAAAAATAGAGTTTCGCGACAGCTCTTGAAGAGCCGAGGCCTAAGTGTCTTACACTCATCAGTCATCAACAATTCTGTGAGTGCGTGTGAAGAATTGAGGGGACCTACAATCTAACGCCGATTCCGAACGGCCGGCGTTTAGATTGCCAAATAAATGCAATTCGATTATTGTTTTCATTAAATTTTTATTTGCAGCACAAACATTTGCTCCTTAATATGATAAGTTTTGCATTGGCAAACAAAGTTTTATCTCAACATATTGACATCGTCATGTCCGTTCTTAGATTACTCTTTTGCAATCAAAACTAATGGCAAAAAAATGCATTTTTATTTTACAAATTGTAGGGGGAAGGCGGGACACTTGAACCACTTTTTGTTAAATCATTCATAAAAATGTCCCTATTTCAGCCAGATGTTGCATACGGTGACGTGAAATAACGCCCAACGAAATATACCCAAAATTCGAAAATTTGGTCTTATTTCGTTTTCGAAAACGAAATACCTAATTTGAAATTTGGCTTTATATCATTTGCTAAAACAAACCTAGGCCATTTTGGTCTTATTTCGTTTTTAAATTTTTATAAACTTTGTTAAAAAATTTGTCAACACATTAAATTTTCTTAGCTTATAAATAGAAGAATTCGCGCGAATTTTTTATTTTCACACCCCAAATTGATTCTCTCTGGGGCAAAAAAAAATGTCCGCTGCGCGAATGACGGTTATTTTTCTCTTAATTTAAATTTTATATCAAATAAATAATTTAAAATCTATCTTTGGAATTCATAATTTTTTCAATAGATAAACTCATGTAAAAATAACAACGCAATTCTCTGCAAAATTTGCAGAGGAATTGTATAAAACATCAAATGTGTTTAGAGTTGAAATACATATTAATATTTACTTTATTAATGCTGATTACATGAATATTTGTTTAGTTTAAATTCTTGTTTTAATTATCATTTCTTCTTTATATAGGAATCTTTTTTTTCATTTAAAAAAGAATATTTAAAGTTATTTTTTGTATAGGAAAAAAAAATGATTTTAAAGTGACATTTGGCCATATTATGTTCAAATGGTTGTACAAATTTTACAAAGAATTCAGCTTTTTTGTGTTCAAAGAATTATTCGGCTTTAATTTTTTTTAAGATTGCAAAAAAGCCGAAAAACTAGCTTTGAAAATTTTGGTCTTATTTCCAAATTTTTTTTTGGCGCAATTTCTAACTGACCTAAGACAGCCAAATTGGGGTAGTTTCATTTTTGAAATGGAAATAAGGCCGAATTTCAAATTCGGTTCTATTTCGTTGGGTGTTATTTCACGTCACCGTTGCATACATTTTTGTAAAGGTAAATTTACCTACTTCAAAATTAGACTCATATACCTTATGTACACTGTACAGCCAAGTGATATTTGCCACATGCAAAATAAGTGAGAACAGATTTTTGGCTCAAGTCTCCCGCTCACGTTTTTTCGCAATTAATGATCAATAAATTTTGTAAAATAGAAGATAGCTTGATTTTCTTTTAATGTTAATAAAGTCGATTAAATGTTTTCTGAGTACATGAAAACTTTTTTTACCTACTACGTTAGATAAAATTTTTATCTTGAAAAACAAAAACAAAAAAAGTTACTTTTTTTGACAAAAAAAACATTTTTGCATTCACCAGCCAGAGTAAATTTAGGATCAAGAATAATTTTGGTTTGCAAGTAGAACATCGAAAGATAAAACAATTTAGTATACTCATGGGTCATTTGAATAATATTTGAATGAATTTTTTAGAGCGGCTGATGTCAAGTCTTCCGGTTTCCCCCTACTAAAATTTAAATAACAAAATAATTTTAGAACCCAACCGTTCTCAACAACGTCTGTCTACCAAGTCCTACTCTCACCTTCACGTAGTGACCACCGGGTGGCTAGTAAATACCTCAGCTCGAGATAGGGTGAAAACCCCTATGGACACAGCTAACAAGAGATGGCGGGGAGTGTGTTTCCCACTGAGGCACTACTCCCTTTTCCAGCGGAAGAACTCCCAGGATAGATTCAACGATGGCGTCTACAGTTCCAGTTAGGCTGAACTACTCAGTGAACACCTTATAGGGGCTACTTCGACATATTTGGAGCTCAGACCGATAAGGAGCGGTTTATCCGGCTCTTTATCCTAAGAGTTAAAATAAGGACCTGGAGCTCCAGGTTGGGAGTCGTGCTTTGGGGTGGCTTCCCAATCATGTAAAGAAAAGCTAGTTGCGAAGCAACAACAAGCCTCGGATACGGACAGATTAACTGATGACGAACCATGCAAAAAGCATATAAATCAGCGCTGCATAGGAGGACGAGATCAGCTCCGGAGCTCCATGAGCAGAAGAGGAGAGAGGAACACAAGCTTTTCAGAAAGAAAAGGAGACAGCATGAAAAGCGATCGATCGACGATGTTGAAAGACTAAAAAACAGGAATGAGGTTCGGAAGTCTTACCAATAGGTAAAACGAATGACTCAAGGTCAATGCTAATGATAAGGAAGGATCACTTCAAATTCAAATCAAATTCCGCTGTCGGGCAGAATGAATCATACAATGAAGACGACGCAAGCCAAGATTTCCGTCCACCCGCCCTTGAAGAAGTGAAGATAGCAATATCTAAGCTTAAAAACAACAAAGCCGCGGGAGCTGAAGGCATCACTGCAGAACTCTTCAAAACAGCCGGCGATGACTGAGTAGGGAGCATGCACCCATGCACCAACTCATCTGCAGAATATGGTCGGAAGAAACATGCCCTATGAAAGGAACCTCAGCATTTTTTGCCCGATCCTGAAGAAAGGAGACCATCTAAACTGCACCAACTATAGACACATCAGCCTCCTTAACATCGCCTATAACTAAGTATAATATCTTTTCTGCAGTACTAAGTGAACGCCTGAAGTCGTTTGTCAACTAACTGATAGGTCCATATTAGTGTTTCTTTAGACCAGGAAAGTCCACCCATCGATAAAAAAATATTCACATAACGGCAGATCCTTGAAAAAACTCAAGAACTCCAAATCGACACCTACCATCTTTTTATCGATTTTAAGGCCGCATCTATAGAGGAGAACTGTGTAAAGCCATGTCCAGTTTTGGAATCCTTACAAAAATCATTCGTCTGAGCAGAATGAAACGACCTCACCGCTGCTGCCTTCCATGTCAAAGGCTTTAAACAAGTTGATGCACTGCCATGCGACTTCTTTAACGTCAAACTGGAACGAATAGTGCAGAACTTCCGCGTAAACACTAGAGGCACTATTTTCTAGAAGTCTGTGAAACTACTCGCGTACACTGATGGCATTGACATCATTGGGAGAACACAGCGTGATTTCAACAGTGCGTTTGCGAGTATACGGACAGAAGCTGAAAAAAATGGGTTTAGCGGTCAATGAGGTCAAAACGACGTATATGCTGTCATCAAGAAAAGACACCCTACACCGACGTCTTGGACAAAACGTCACGATAGACGCATATAATTTCGAGGTAGGTAGTTAGGGACTTTGTACCTATACCTTGGCTCCCCTATCAACACGGGCAATGACATCAGCGCCGAGATCAGAAGGAGAATACCTCTTGCTAATCGCTTCTTCCTTGCTCCCCGATCAAAGAGAAATCAGAAAGTTTATTTCAATTTTAAAACACTTTTAGACACTTGATTTAAATAAATTGATGAAAATTTGTTTAAAGCATGTAAATCCTTCTTAAAAGCTCTAATGTCTTGCTTTGTTTTCCCTAAGAGCAAACTTAATGTTCCTGATTCCTGCATTTAATTCATTTTTGTTTTTTGATTTTCTATGTATGTATGCCTATTAAATTTCCCATAGATTAGACTATTTGCACACAAAGTTTTTGGATGTTTTTTCCTCTGAAAATCACTTCTAATTAATCTAGGCGCTAATTCATAAAGCCCCCACTTTGCAACCTAATGCACATAAACCAAATCCAAACAATTTACTCCATCGCCAATATAAACAATTTCGCAGCTGGAATGTGCGCACATCTAGTTGACACCATGCCATGCAATTAGCGCCTCCATCTGCACTCACCAAGCAAAATTCTATACAGCAATGAAAATTCGCTAAAGAAACAAACGAACAAATCTGAAAAGGTTGCACTTCTTCAATTTCGTGGCAGGCACATCAGACTTCAGACTCAAAGACAGACAGAACGAAGACGAATAATTGCTAATTGGATCATTTGAATCGTTTGGTTTGTTTGGTCGAAGCACACGAGACTTTTTGGTGTGCGCAATCTGTGCAAACAGTGTACTGATCAGTGCGCTAACTGCGAAATACACTGAGTGATTTATATTTGCTTCTCGTGCGGCAATGATGCCCTGCTATACAAAGAGGCATCGACGCGTCAATAACCAACAAATTTCTTCGTCTTCTTCTTAAATGATAAAATAAAACTTCAGCCTTCACTTGAGAGCATTAGGCAGCGATGTGTATGATAGAAGTATTCAAATTCAATGAAAGGGCACAATCATCTTCGCATTTCGGATGCAAATGAAATAAATCATTTGCGAATTGTTTAATAGTCGTTTAATGTGTGCCGCCAAAAGCAGAAAACTGAACATTGATCTGATGCACGATGGCATCTTGCGACAATCGTTGGAATTTCAACACCATCTGTTGGGAAGTTTCTCTTTTTGCAATGTCTTTTGACGTTTTGGTTAAGGAAATTATCACTGAATCACTTTATTTTTCCGAATGCTGCTAAACGAGAATGATTAATTGGAATTGACGCTGATTTTGTGCTGGGTTGTTGTGGCCACACAAGCGAGAGATCACCCGCAATCGAGCAAATTGAGCGCACATTCCATTTAGGCACCTCTATTGCGTTGTGTCAGATGGAATTTTCAAATTAGCAAAAGGAAAATTTATATATTTCGTTAAATTTCCTCTAATTAGTGTTAATTGGCTGCACCTCTATGAGTTTGTTGATGAAAAGTTGAGCATTTTCTTTTGAAATATTAATTGGATTTTGGTGATGACAAATTTTTGTTCCAAAGGGCTTTGCGAAAGCGGATGTTGCTTATCGATGAATTAAGAGGTGGCTTGCATTTGAATTTTGTTGTATTTTTGAATATTTTTGAACAAACAATTTTGACGTGTATGAATAATTTCGCACGAACTTGAATTTGATGTAAAAGACAATAACTTGGCGTCAGAGCTATCAATTTCACACCATTTGTGCTTTAGTCACTCGCCAGCAAAATTAATGATTCAGTCATAATAAAATTCCAATCGCTGATACAATTCAAAACTATTCTCCACTACGAAATCAATAATTTCCAGAATCAACAGGTGATTCACCCACCCGTCCACTCAGCGTGAACCGTTCTTGGATATTTACTGTCGATTAAGAGCCCCCGTTGTGCTCTCGTCGCCTTGCATCGCCCACCCAATTCTGATGATGTATGACAGTTGTCAGCACAAAAGTCATTAGGTGAGATAATCCCTCATAAAAATCACCTCTCTGCGACTGCCCGTCGCGTCGTTAGTATCTCATATGCTGTCTAACTGAGTCTGGCCATCTTTGACATATTGCACAAATAGATTCTGTCTTTGTTATTTCTAAGATGTGCTAGTGTTGGTTTGTATTGCCTTAAAGGAGTGCTCATATTGACTGAGATGATAAATGAACCGCGTCCGGTTAAAAGTTTGTGCTTCAAGGCCAAGGCGAAAGTTCATTTGATGAACATAAATACAATATCTTGTAAATACCATTAGGTGTCCGCAAATTGCTCTTCAGAAGATCTCTCTCTTCTGATTCTCTCTGTTTCTATGTTGTTAAAGCAGCTGCTGCTGCTTGTTGCGCGAAATAACCCGCATTATTGCCGCATTGCCAATATTGTTCGCGTTAAGTGTCATGTTCAGAGTAGCTGAATAATTTATCACTGCACGCTCATTATCCAAAGAGTTTTATTTTAAGGAGCGAACATAGGATTCGAGTAAAGTTCTGCTTTTTCGCAAAACACAACAGAAACAGATAAATTGGAATGCATACAGTCGAACCCCAGATTATAAATCAATTTCTTCGAAACACATTAGATAGACAATGCAATAAAGCAACAGAAAACATGGCGTGGTAATAGTTTAAGGTTAGAGTAAACCAAGGCTTTTGTTATTCACTTCACTTTGAAGTCATTGAAGTAATTTTTGGATTATTGTGATGTTTTTCGGTTATGGTTGGCGTTAATAATAATAAATAATCAATTTGTCGTAGTGAACTTGAAATCAAATGTTTGTGATGGGCAAGAGCTTGATACTTCGGTGACGTAAAATAGCGCCAAATGAAATAAGGCCAAGTTCGAAAAATTTGGCAGTATTTCGTTTTTAAAAAACGAAATAAGGCCAAATTGTCAATTTGGGCTTATTTCGCTTTACAAAACGAAATAATACCAATTTAGCACTAGGTATTTCAATTTGAAATATTGCAGAATTAGGAAAAAAAGTAAAAACTTTTTTCTATTAATGCAAAATTATTATTCATCAAATAATTATATTCATCAGAATAAGCTCATAATAGCAGGAATACAAAGCAGAAATTAATTATTTGAAAAGACTTAAACCAGCATACTTAGCGGCTGTTTCACAATGTAAAAGTAAAGTTCTGATTAGTTAACTAGCACTTAAATTAGCTGCCAGTTAAATCCTCCTGTTAGTGAGTTTTACGTTTCACATTCATCCTTCTGATAAATTTATGTTCTGGGTAACTAATTGCCAGTTATTCCAATTTTCCACTAGGAAAGATTTTGACAAACTATAGGTTCTTGGTTTTGCTAAATCGAATATGGGAAATATTAGTGAACAAAATGAATTTGTATGGAATTACTATGACAACGACAAGGCTAGAAAAAAAATAAACAAATATCAAAAGGATATTTGTTGTTGTTTCGGAAATTGCTTCAGATAATTTTCTATAGGTTTTGCTCTCAACTTATTACAGGTCAGAACCACTATTAACTTTTGTGGGCGCTCGCAAATCAGAACTAATATACGGCAATGAATAATTTTTACGACCTAATAGCGTTCAATGAATAGATACCAGCCTTTGAAAGTTATAATTCTTTGTTTGACTTGTCGTGATTGTTGGCCATACATATTGCAGACACAGGATGATTATCAATAGAATCATATTTGGTACTGCGGAATGTAATCCATCGAACCATGCAATATTGTGAATACCTAAACCCGAAAATATTGCGAAGGTTTTCTAATTTGGCAATTCTATGATGTCCAAGGATTCAATGAAATGCGTTCTAATTCGGAAAACTCATAAAATTCAACCTCCTGTTAGTGCTCCCGAAAGTCAACCTCGTCCAAGGATTCCAATAAATCCGTTCTAACTCGGAAGACACGGTTTCGTGGTGTTTTTCCAACTTTTTGAGCTGGCGACCCCTTTTATATGCAAAAATATACAAGCGACCCCCAACATATTTTGGCACACAACACTTCAAGGATGGTGAGAGACGTAGTACGTGTATAAGGTTGGTAGAGTAGGAGGCATGTTTTTCGAAAGTTCACAGAAAGAAATCGAAGATCAAATCAAGAAAAACAAGCGGTAAATCACGAAAAATGAATCTAGTTATGGACCTTGGATTGGGAATCAAATATTACGAATTCGTGTTTGTAATTTACGAAAAAGAGGAAAATGAAGACATTACGACTCAATAGTTGTAATTCTACACTTTTGAATCGCAACAAAAAAAAAGCATTTACGATTCAGGAGCGTAATTTACGATCAGCCAGTTTTCAATTACGTAAGTTATCCGTTTTGTTCCCCCCCCCCCACCATCCCCATTTCTCTCTCCCTTCCCGCGGTACATTCTCCCTTCCTCTCTCTCACCTCACCGATCAATCTCCGTACTTACTTCTCATTCTGCACTGCTTATTGGCGACTATTTTTTTTTTTACAAATCCGTCACTCCGCACTGCTGGGATTCGAACCCAGGCATGTTAATGCACGACGGTCTCTTGATCGGCACCTCTACCAACTGAGCTACTTGACGCTTTAAAAAATTGGAATTGATTTTCGACCGCATGAAAAATGGGGAATAAATAAACAACACAAAACGTTTTTCTTCTTCAGGAAATATTGTCGTAATATACGATTCAAGAATCGTAACAAAAAAACAGTTTGGATTCAAAAGTAGTAAAATGCGATATAAGAATTCATGATTTACAAAATACCTTTTCTTCTTATTATCGTGTTTTACGATACATGAGTCGTAACAAAAGAAAGCAGTTTGGATTCAAAAGTAGTAAAATGCGATAAGAATTCATGAACACCTATTTTTTAATTCAGGAAATACTTTTGTAAACTACGATTGTCTAAGATCAATTCGTTCATTTAGCTTCAAGAGCTTTGTTTTTAGAATATTGAGATCATAAATCTCGATCTTTGATTTTGTAAATCAGAATTATTTAGTCGTACAACTTATATCATGCTTCAAATGTTTAAAATTACGAATACAAAATTTGTAAATTGCTCTTACAATGGAAATCTAAAATCATGACATTTTTACGTAATTCTCAAACTATACAGTTTTGTAAATTTAGACGGAATAAAGATTGAATTACAATTTTGACTCTCATTTTACGAAAAAAGAGGGATGATTTACAAAAAAAAGATTTTTCATAATTTACGACATGGAAATTCGTGATTACAGATTTTTCATTTCTTTCCGTGTTGCCACGAATGCGATCTGGATTGGACCAGATGTATTGCTATTTGCAGCGATGGTGCAAAAACCTTGACGGGCAGCGAAAGTGGACTCATAGCTATATTGAAGTTAATAATGCCAAACGTTTCATGGACATGGACACATTGCTTCCTCCATCGATTAGTTCTAGCTGCTAAGATTTTGCCTCCACCAAAACTTGCTGCACCACACTGAAGTCAAATGGCTCTCAAACACTGGTTATGCACATTTTTTTTCTGAACCCATTTGGCTACTTCAACTGTCTTTTCTTGCTGATCTCTTCGAATATCTGAACATCTTGAATAAAAGCCTCCAACGGAGAGAAGAAAACATTTTGTCTTCAAGAGACAAAATCAGAGCATTCATCTCGAAACTTTGTTTCTGGGTCAGTTTCAATTGGAAAATGACTTTCGAGAACAATATCCATTTTATCCTTGCGCTTCCTCAGAAATTTAACTTTATTTTAATTTAAAAAAATGACAAATCAAGCTTTTTTCTATTATTTATTTCTAATAACTGCCAGTTAACTACTTTATAGGGCACTTCATCCTCCCTATAAGTTACTTGACACTTTAACTACTAGTTAGCTCTACTCAGATATTGTGAAACGCTATTTTAAATTTTAACTGCTAGTTAGCTTCCAAATAGCTTAACAGGAACTTTAATTGTATATTGTGAAATAGACGCTTAACTTTGTATTTCACTTCAATTTGTAGCAAAATAAATTCCTTATTTAAAAAAAAAAAACTTTACAAAGTTTCACTGTGGGTTGCAAACAAAATCGCATCTGTAAATTAAAATCACACCAAAAACATAAATGTAAAAAAAGAGCCAAGTTCTCCCGTACAAAAATTCTGCCTAACAAATCAGCCACGAAAAGTAATGAGATCTAAAAGAACGCCAAGTTCTAAGATTCAGCAAGTACTCGTAGGTGCATTGCAAATGTTTTAAGTGGACTTACACCGAATCAACTATTAGTTTTGAAAGTAACTTGTAAACTAATGTAAATTAGTTAATTTTTTTTACTTGGCGGGTTTTCCAAACTTTTTTAATAGTAGGTTACTAAGAGAAAACCCGCCAAGTAAAAAAAATTAACTAATTTACATTAGTTTACAAGTTACTTTCAAAACTAATAGTTGATTCGGTGTAAGTCCACTTAAAACATTTGCAATGCACCTACGAGTACTTGCTGAATCTTAGAACTTGGCGTTCTTTTAGATCTCATTACTTTTCGTGGCTGATTTGTTAGGCAGAATTTTTGTACGGGAGAACTTGGCTCTTTTTTTACATTTATGTTTTTGGTGTGATATCATTACTTTTTGCAAAGATTTTTTTTTTTTTTTATAAGCAGAAAAATCTAAAAATTAATTTTATTTCTTTATATTGACTGGCAGAATTGCTAGTTTGCCAAATTACAATATTCTACGATGATCAGAGGTGCCCCATATATTTTATAAAATTTATTTTTAAATGGGTGGGTACCACGCCCCCTCAGTTGAAAATCATAAATTTCATATTTTATTTGTTTTATTGCACGATGTACTTGTATGCCAAATTTCTTGATTCTACTGCACTCCAAAGTGCTCCATATAATTTAAATTAATAATTTAAAAGTAGGCGGCTACCACGCCCCCTGACTGAAAAATTTCAAATTTTCGATTTTTTCCTTTGTATGTACCACATGACCTACCACTGTGCCAAATTTCAAGTTTCTAGGGCAACGGGAAGTGCTTCATAATTTTGATGATCTGTCAGTGAGTGAGTCAGTGAGTGAGTCAGTGAGTCAGTCAGTTACGGTTTTCGTGATTTTTGGAACATTGTATCTTAGAAACTACTTATGCTAAATATCTGAAATTTACTGAGGTGCTTCTTCTTGACAAGCTGAACAAATGATGTGAGTTTGAAACTTTTGGCTTCTTTGGTATAGAAGTTAGAGGGGTGTGGAAAATGCCCTGAGTTGTTTCCTGTAAATAAGGGTGTAGTGCCAAAGTTGCTAGAGAACTTGGCTGGGCACTACCGTGCCCCTTGATTTCCAGTTCACATTAACATACCAAGTCAAACAAAACAAAAAGTAAAAATTCATTAACAAATAATAGAAAAAATAATACAAGTTTTTCTTTTAACAGTACACAGTAGTCGAATTTTGCACAATTAGCCTGCAAATTGGACACAAAGTCGGAGTATTGTTTTTTGTACATTTTTCTGAAATATGTGTATAGCAAATCAAGCAAAGCTTAAAATGATTACAAGGTTGTAATAAAATCGAACGTGGATTATCCATGCAAACCACACACATTACTTTGGTTTCATTAGAAGATTCTTTGAGAACCGCATCGCAATAATGATCATTACTGTCCATCGTCTGTTCATCCTCATCAACGAACTTATCCAATGGAAGTATACTATTACACTAGTCAAAACAATTAAAGGAACACTTGAAAAAACTCAAAAATGGAGTGGTTTTTTATAAGGCTGTATCTCAGTAGAAAAAAGTCCTTCATCAAAATAAAGGAAATTCGTCCGAATTTCACAAAGTCATAATGATAATGAAAAGAATAAAAAAAATAAAAAAAATAAACAAATTAAAAAGAACAGAAAAATAAGAAAAAACAAAACTTTCCTTAAAATTGGAAAAAAAGTGTTTCGTAAGTTTGATTGATCGAAACAGAGAAACGGTTAATCGTATTGATGTGAAATTTTCACCAAAATCAAGGAAATGTTATGGGCTTTAATAATTAAGTCTCAGATTAGTTGTATCACAGAAAACCACAAAATAACGGTAGTTTTTATGAAAAAGTTGAAAAATGCGTATTTTGGACCTTTTTTTAAATTGCTAGAAAAAATTGGAAAAAGCAATATTTTTATTTTTTTCAAAATGTTTTTGTGTAGAAAATTTAACAAATTTTTCAAATCTGCTTTTATTTTTTTTGTAAGTCAATATTTAGCAGAGTTATTAGGGTCCAAAGTCAAAATTGTGTTTTTGCATGTAAGCCCATTTTTTGATTAGAAAAAAAAAATCGTAGCGATCTAAACCAAACAGTGAATTATAGCCAACAAAATTCTAAAATTAAATCTTAGATTGGTTGGATTGAAAAAAAAAAATCCGTTCATTTTATGGCAAATAAAAGTTTTTTTTTCGATTTTGAAATTGAGTGAACATTTTTTACGCTCAAACGAAAACGACTAACGGTACTTTCTTAACTCAAAATAATTTGAAAAGAAAAAATGATAACCTTTGAAAAACTTTTTATTTCACTTCAATCAGACTTTTTTCTACTGAGATACAGACTTATAAAAAACCACTCCATTTTTGAATTTTTTCAAGTGTTCCTTTAATTGTTTTGACTAGTGTATTTTAATTAGAAACTTGTTTCAAAAAATCATATAAATTGAAATTTTCCCTTGGTTTAGCTTATTGGTTACACTCTCAATCAATACACTTCGGTCTTGAAATCTTTTCTTTTTTGGCTGAAAGACGTCAAAAGTACCATCGGTTGACATGATGAAATCTCTGGATACAACCTGATCTTCATCAAGAAAACAATCGAGGAACTTAAAAAAATTTCCTTTTTTCGTCAACTTCCTACTTGTTGAATCCTTCGAGTGCGCTAGAGTTCTTATGCGTTGGATTCCCCAAATTGACGCCTTTGTGATGGCGACCAATTTTTATTCAGTCTCCATATCTGATCGTCAACATGGATTTCGTCTAAGTTTACATATATCTTTTTATTTCTTCAATTTGTTCTTATGTTAAATCGAAATCTTATAGCGTTTTTTATTGTGCAAAAGAATTGCCTTTTTTCCATTTTTTCATGTTTTATTGTCAAAAAGAATACTTCTAGATCAATTCTGAAGAAGAAAGAATTGATCTCCCAAATTTGAGAGAATTGCTCTCTTTATAACACACATGAAAACATTCTAGCTTGTCAAACCTCAAATTAGAGATTTTAATTTGTTTATATTGCTCTACCGACCGACCGTAGTGCAAAGTTTTTTATTCTATTTTGAAAACAAATTGAATATAATAAAAAAAAAAGAAATAAAGAATGGGTTTAAGTCCTTGCTCAACAAATTCTATTACAAAGCCAAAAAACATGTTTTTTTGAGAAGTGTTTTAAGGGCAATTCTTTCAGATTACAATGAAAAACGCTATTAGTTTATGTTTATCCTTACGGTACGATTTTAAACTCTGAGCTATCATGCAGCTCAAATCAAATTTAAAGTTAGTTATTTAAAGACATTCTAAAGTTTATCAAGGAAAGAGAAAAACGTAATTACCTTGTCAATCCATTGTCTTTGAAAATGCTCTGCGAAGAGTGGGTGAGGGTTTGGAAAGGATTGCTTGCAATTCCAAGTACAGATTTCTTGCCGCTCATGTGCGGAAGGTTCAACCTCCAAGTGGTGCAGAGCGTCAACTTGACTTCGGTCAGGGCGAATGAACCTACGTTTTATTGTACATGTATCATAATCACTTTCTTTTGATACCGTGATTAATGAGACTGTACTTGATTATCATTGTGATAGAATAAGGCACTAATGAGTGTTCTTAAGAAAAGTGCGTGGTGCATGGCAATATGTCATGCAGTCTTCCAGTTAGGCCGACCGGCTCCTTTCTGGTAAAATGGACTGCATGACAATGGACACCAGTGTTCCTGTGAGCCGTTAAGTCACGAAGCTGGAAAACTATCCTTTTGGTTTGTACGGATGTTTGATAATTTCACACATCCGATAGAATGTATGATGATAATGTCATACATTCACAGAGTACAAAATAACAAAAGAGACTACCATGTCTTCTGAAAAAACTGGTACTCTGGGGTAGTTGTGCCCGGATTCTAATTGAATCTCAACTACAGTTGCGGTCGGCCCCCTTGTGGGAGTTTCAGAGTGGCTGTGGTTAACGAGAAATCCGTTCTCGGTAACTGAGTGATGGTCTTACGCTCAGTTACATAGATAAAAACACATCTACCAGTATGGCTTTTTTTAACGGGAAAAGCAAACTGGTACTTGAAACAAATGCAAATGGCGGAAGGTAAAGTCTACGGCTACAGGACAAATGCTCCAAGATTAATCTTGTGCCTTTTCCTTTTTGTACAAGGCAACGTACACTATAATATGCATGTAATTCATGCATATAATTATAGAGTGGATTGGAATTCAATCCACCACGAAATTAGGGCCTTGAGCCAGGTGTTCGTGTAGATTTGTTTTCCTAATCTGTCTTTGAAAATATATGAGAAACTCCTTAAAAGCATTTATTGCATTGCGTTAACATGCTTGGCTGTCAATTTCAGATTTTATCAAACTAAATCCTGTGAGAATGTTCGATGGGCTAAGCAATGAAAGCGCTAATATTTTTTTTATATATTTGATATTCGTTGTTTTTCCTCATAGTGGAGTCAATGAAGCTCAAAAAAGGGCGTTTTCAGAAAGTCCTCAGAAACAGCTCGGATTTTGAAAAAAAAAATCCAAATTTTTTGTTTTTTTATATTCTTTAAAGTCTGAAACAAATCATTTGGGGGAAATAATTGCTTATATTGTTTTAACAATTTTTATATTGTTTATAAAGAGAGATCCAAAAACAATGTTTTTGATAACTGGAGTATTTAGGTTGCATTAAGACAAGAAAAAACTCATATGAAAGGGGGGGGGTCTATTTTCCCCCGTTTAGCCGGGAGGGGCGATCTTATAACAAAAAAAGCCTATTTTTCAAAAAAATATTAAAAATCAACGGCTTTTCACACAATGCCGTGTTATACCTTCTCGTAAAGCTAAAAAAGGCTTCTTTCATTTTGAATTTAAATAAAACTGTTTTCAGGAATAGTTTTCGAAAAAATCATCTTCAAAGTCAAAATATCGAATTTTACAACATTTTTTTTCAAACTAATTTTTTTCGAAATTGTATGTAGTTAAGTACTATTTTTTTCCACAATTAAATGCGGTTACAAGTTCTCAGTGCGATCCAGAAACCGCATGTCTTAATGTCTTCTTGGTTTTGAGAAATTAAGAAAAAACTAAAAACACTCAGAAAAAATTCACAAAATTACTTGTAAGTATTATTTTTTCGAATACCTAAATAGAACAAAATATCATCCAAATTTTCTGAGTTTTTTTGGGTTTTTCTTAATTTCTCGAAAACAAAAAGACATTTAGGCATTAGGCATGCGGTTTTCTGGATCTCACTTAGAACTTGTAACCGCATTTAATTGTGAAGGAAGTTAGTACTTAATTACATAAAATTTTGAAAAAAAATTAGTTCGAATTTGAAAAAAAAGTTTTAAATTTCAATATTTTCACTTTGAAGATGAATTTTTCGAGAAACATTCCTAAAAACAGTTTTATTTAAATGCAAAATGAAATAAGCATTTTTTAGCTTTACAAGAAGGTATAACAGGATATTGCGTGAAAAGCCGTTTGATTTTTAATATTTTTTTTGAAAAATAGGCTTTTTTGTTATGAGATCGCCCCTCCCGGTTAAACGGGGTACAATTTTTTTCTTGTCTTAATGCAACCTAAACACTCCAATGATCAAAAACATTGTTTTTGAACCGCTCTTTATAAACAATATAAAAATTGTTTAAACAATATAAGCAATTATTTCCCCCAAATGATTTGTTTCAGACTTTAAAGAATATAAAAAACAAAAAAATTAGAATTTTTTTTTTTCAAAATCCGAGCTGTTTCTGAGGACTTTCTGAAAAAAAGCTTAATTGACTCCACTATCATTATTTGAACACAATTTTTAATATTGCTAGCTTTTCTTCTCAAAGCCTGGGTGTTATAAAACCAGCAGGTGTTGAATGAAGCCAAATGAAAAACATTCCTCAACCCGTTTCGCATAGCAGTTTCAAAATCTGTCGTAAACTCATGAGGATCAAATTTGAAAAAAATTTGATTCAATAAATTGAAACAAATGTGTATAAATTGCTTCCGATTTGTTACTCATCAAAACATAAATAAACAGAAAAGTCTAAAATTATTTTGATAAAATAATAATTTTAAAATAAATAGAATCAAATTAACACATTAACTTATATGCTCGTTGTATGCAAAATGAACAATAAGTAGCTGCTTGTAGCCACATTCTGGCACAGTGTTAAATGTTCCATCTAAAAGATAGCTCCTTCGAGTGGAACGGGGTAACTCCTTTATAATCTTCTCAACTGTTGGAGAAATAAAAAGCGAGTACGAAAAATGATCTTCAATGATTGTTCCTCTATAGAACATCTTATCTTTTTAATATCTTGAATATGAAAATCGTTTGATAACATTTTCTTCGTTAAAAATGTCAATAATGTCTTTGCTGTTTTTTGGACATTTTGAAAAGGCACTATTTCGTATGTTAATCAATTGTTTTTGCATTTTTCCAAATTGTAATTGCAATGCACTTTCCTTGTCCATAGCACATTCTTCATTAAAAACTTCCCGCACACCGCTCCTTCTTAAATTAGAATCGGCACATTTCCTTTTGATTCTACTTGCCAAGCTTAATTTTGCTCTTAAATTCTCTTGGTTAGAGGGTAAATGAGTTATGTTTATGTCTTTAGGAATACGACAAAATTTCTTACCCTCAAAGTCGATTACAAGGCTTGCACTGCAGGTTTTTTCGTAGCAAACATATCTTTTCACACCGCCGGAGTTCGATTTAAAACTATATAATTGCTTAGTTTCCCGGACATAAATCAATTTACTGCCTTTTCTTCGGCCTTCGTACACTTCATATTCCAAAATTGCATTTTTGTTTCACTCATTTTTATATTTTATCGGAATTTCGACCTCTTAACGGAAAGAACCGCGAACTATTTATGAGAAGCATTTTCATTCATTTTTGAACAATTTGGCCTTATTTCTATTTCTAAACCGAAATAATACCAAATTCTAGAAAATATCGGCTTTATTTCCACTTTGAAAACGAAATATTGCCAAATTTTCAATTTCAAAACATTCGGGGCTATTTCCATTATTTTGTCGGCCTTATTTCTTTTTTAAATCGAAATAAAGCCAAATTGGTCGTATATCGGTTTGAAAATCGAAATAAGGTCAAATTTGAAATTTTGTGATATTTCATTTGGTACTCTGATACTCCATCTTCATCATCGAAGTCGACCTGGAAGAAGAAGTATTTTTGTTACTTAATTACAAGAGAATTAAGGAGAACGAAGTTTTTCTTCTGTTTTTATTCCGTTTCAATCATTCCATTAGACCGCCGGCCCTTTCAAAACTAGACTCCCAAAGCGACTAAAATTCAAAATTAAGTCACTCGAAATGATGAGAATCATGGAGAATCAAGGTAAAAATAATTTTTCGTCCAATGTTCTGTCCCGAAGTTCTGGAAGCATTCGAATACTTTTCACTGATGAATTGTGTTCAAAAATTGTTATTCAACGAATTTTCTACTGTTCCAGCTATTACCCTGTGATTCAATTTGTGCGATCAGTTGCAATTTATGAACTCTCAATTTTTTTATAAATAGACGATTGACTTTCGAAATATAGATTGAACAAACTCTGAATTTGTATTTTTTTTCTCCAATTGGAACTGATTGTGGAAAATAATAAAAACGTAACATAAAATAGTTAAAAACACGATAACAAACACAAAACAATTCAGTAAAAAAAAAAAATATTGCCTTTTGCTCTACTTAAGACCAAGTTCCCTTTGCACTAAAAACATAAATGCCTTACCCTTTTACTTTCGCTCATCATTAATCGTTGTTTGTATTTTGTATGTCTTTTGTTGAGCACATCAAAATAAATTAATTGCTGCGGTCCCCCTCCCGTCACTGGTACACCAGAAACCAGTGCTTCTCCTCATTTCCCTACACAATTGTTATACAGAAAATAGCGGCGGCGTAAGAGTATTTGCCTTGAGCGGCGCACTGCGCCGCATTTCAATTGATTTATGAGATCTTTAGATGCTCGATTTAAATCAAATAGATTCAACGCAACGCCATTAACTGGATGGTCGGTCTGGCCTGGTCTCAACTCAATGATGTGCTGCACTGTGAGTGTATAAGGCAGATGATGACGATGAGTGCACTAAACGATTTAACTGACAGATGATGGCTGTTTATAGCTTCCCCCCTTTCTCTCATGAATAATTTTTAGGTTGAACATTTTGGAAGTGTTTCGATTCATTTGAATTTTTCCATTCCAAAAAATTCACTTGATCCTCATTAGCGGTTTAGTAAACATCTTTCGACTCAAATTTCTTATTCTTAGCAAAAATGGAAACAACATCCATTCGACCTTTCAACTTTAATGGCCCTCATTACGAAGTCAAGTTAAATTTATTTGCGAATGTTGTTAACACTGACTCGTCCTGAAGCCCCACTAATGAGACAACTTGCGGTGACAATTTGGCAACACAACGTTCCTAGCCACAAACATAGCCAGGCAAACGACCCAAAGTTTACTTAGCGTGTCGCAGGTTCAGTCGTTTGGAGCGAAATAAATTTCCACAGCTCGTCAGGGAAGTTTTGAACCAATAAATCGCTCATCAGAACTCCTATCATTCGAATACATCGCTTTCCAGACGACAATTCCTTGTTCCATCTGTCAGCGCCATAGCGTTTCGGCTCAAGAGAAAATAAACGGATTTTCCTGGGCCTTTCGCATCATCAGATGTGTCTCGGGGCGGTTCCTGTTAAGTCCATTTGCCGCCGGAAATCTCTTCTGCATCCGCATAATTCACGCAGTGCTTATAAATTAATTGTCGGCTTAAATTAAATGCGTTATTTGTCCAGTCATCACAATGAAGCGTCTATCGTCGCAGAAAACCAATTGCATAATGTGAATTCGCACCATCATTTTAACGAGCCTTTGTGGCAGCAGCGAACCAGCCGGCAAAGGCAACGCCAACGATGCGTCTTCTCAGCACACACCCTCGCAGCTCCCTCAAAGTATTTCTATTATGCAAATTAATTACGAACGCACCGCACTCCATTTAACGAGGACGCCTTTCTTCTTTTTCTAAAAGTACTGACAACCGTTGCTGGAGCTCGAAGAGTTCAGCTGTATAGGTTTTGATATGACGAGGAAACTTGTCTCTTTGGTTGGTTCGCGTATAAAGTCGTGTTTGTTGGAAAAGCGGGGGAGGAGAATAGAAAATTTAATGAATTAGATTTTGAATTCTGCATCGCCTATGATTGCAAACGCAATTACCCATCAACACATATGCGTGCTGGCGGTATCTACTCCATCAGGAGGTGTTGAGAGCAACGTTCCTCCTTTCCGTTTGTGGCCTTGGTTAATTCTAATATTTGCATATAAGACACATGTTTAACAGTAAGAGAAAAAGCCTTTGAATCACTTAAAATTCAATTGGCAACAACATCTACTTAGTTGAGCAAAACCAATCCTTGACTCCCAATATCACAATTATTTTGTAATTTTAAGAATTTTTGTGTGAATAAAATCTTTTCCTGCGGATTCACACTCTTCCAAGCCTGTGAATTCTAGGGAATGACTTCTTACAAAAATCGAAAAAAAACAAAATTCTACGACTAGGCGCCAAGCAATCATAAATGTCACATAAAGCATTTTTCCGACGATTGTTACCTGCAATAATAATCATTTCCTCTCAAGTTTCTCGCCGTTCTAAAAATCCTAAACATCCAAGTGCTAAGCCAACACAAAATTAAGCAATAAAATTCAATATTTTCATCCAATCCGTTCTTTAAAAAAAAATTATAAAAAATGCAGAAACGCAACACGACTCCGGATTTGTATTTACTATTCGAAAGGCTAAACTCTCGTCAAAAAAACAAAAAATAAAATAAAATAACGAAAATCTAAATCCCACCAACTTCGACGACAATCTATTGCCTCGTTGATTGATATTCCTGACGCAGGGATTTTTCATTTTGATTTTCGTTTTTCGATGATCAAAACGCGATCAAATGAACCGAAACGGAGCCCACACACAAAGAAGCGCATCACAGCAATCGATTGAGAAACCCATCAGGCCCAAATAATAATGAATCAACTCAACTCAATATTATTTAAAAAATCTGAATGGGCCGATTCGTGTCATGAAGCCTGATCAGTCATCAATTGAATCGTTTTGATTTTGATTCTCAATTCATTTCAATTTTTATGATTGGATGACGATCGATGGGTGAATGTGACATTTGAGTAAAAGAAATTGGCTGTTGATTGGGAAAATATAAGAACCCTAGTTTTGTAGGATTATCCTTTCTTCCGTTTCGGCATTTTCATTGCATCGGAAGTATCCTTGATTAGCATTTTTTATTTTCTGTGTTGTGTCATTTGAGAACTAAATTAGTTCTACCTACACGAGGAGTTCATGAACGATGTGTGTGGGTTCTGATTAAGATTCATTGAACGTTTTATTGGTTTTAAAGGGTCACATAATGTTCTGGTTGTTTATTATGACAACCGGCAATTAAAGTTTTTTAAATTCAATTTTATTGGGATTGGATTAGTGAAGAGTGAAGACTTATATTTTTTTTGGAAAAGGATGATTTGTTTATACTTTTTATGAATTCGGAACTAAGTCCACCCACAGAAAGGGTGAAGTGGGAGTTTATTGCACTTTCGAAGGGAAGTAAAAATACTCATTTTTTGATAAATTTCATTCCCATTGTAACCTACATGGAAAAGGTGCGGGTGCATAACTTCACAGGTCATAATTTCACCTCTAGTGGGTTATAATTTCACTTTTTTCGGGTGCAATTGTTTCCCACTTTAGGTGAGCAATAGTTTCACCTGAAATTTGGGTGAAATTATTTCCCACCTATTTAGTCATTCCACGGCGCAGGGAATCTAGTCCCAAAGTCAGACCCACTATGATGGGTGAAAAGTCCAGACATTGAATTCGGGGTTTCTGACATTCGCGTTAAGTTTTAAACATTTTCTAAAACAATAAATTGGGTGGACAGTTTTTACATATTTTCAATGTTTTTTCAGTGCATTACGGTTGAAATATACAGCATGCTCTAAGTCTATGTGACGTAGAGGAAACTTTTTCCAATGCAAACGTTCTTCTGAACTTTGGTATTCGGGAAGGTGAGAGTAAGGCAAGCAAACTGTACTTGAACCCAGTTTCATCTTATTGCACCTTTTTGTCATCTAAACTAACTGAGCTGTTTCAATGACATTAACTGCTCCATCGGAAAGACATCAACCTTGCATCATGTGAATGCAGACGTAAGTATTATTTTTTCAATGCTATCAGTCGGCAATTCCTATCAAGAAAACGTATTCATTATTGAGTTTTTCAATTTACTAAACCTTAACTCTACAATCAGTCTTCAAAGTTTTAGAAAATTGTATTACGAATTTTGAGCTTGAACCAAGAAATATAGCAGGTACAATTTCTAGCGAGCGGAAAAAAAATTTGCCCAAAAGAGAATCAATTTAGGGTGTGAAAATAAAAATATTCGCTCGCTAACTTCACACTTCACTTCACTCCACTTAAATTTCCCTTCAATTCACTTCACTAAACTTCACATCCACTTCCCTTCCAACTTACTTATAATTCACTTCCACTTCACTTTACTCCACTTAAGCTTCCCTTCAATTCACTTTACTCAACTTCACTTCTAATTCTAATTCCCTGCAATTCACCTCACTTCACCTCCACTTTACTTCCACTTTACTTCCGATTCACCTCCACATAACTTCCAATTTACTTTACATCCACTTCACTTCCACTTCAATTCACTTTACTTCACATCCAATTCATTTCTACCTTACTTCCACTTCCCTTCCATTTCACTTCTATTTCACTTCCATTTCACTTCCATTTTACTTCCATTGAAACTCCACTTCACTTCAATCCCATTTTACTTCACTTCCACTTCACTTCAATTCCACTTCAATTCAATTCCACTTCACTTAACTTCTACTTCACTTCACTTTCACTTCCACTTCACTTCCATTTCACTTCACTTCACTTCCTCTTTGCTTCAACTTCACTTCCACTTAACTTCCACTTCATTTTCACTTCACTTCACTTCCATTTCACATCATTTCCACTTCACTTCACTTCAACTTCATTTCAATACCACTTTACTTCACTTCACTTCCACTTCACTTCACTTCCACTTTACTTCCATTTCACTTCACTTCACTTCCTCTTTGCTTCAACTTCACTTCCACTTAACTTCCACTTCATTTTCACTTCACTTCACTTCCATTTCACATCACTTCCACTTCACTTCACTTCAACTTCATTTCAATACCACTTTACTTCACTTCACTTCCACTTCACTTCACTTCCACTTTACTTCCATTTCACTTCACTTCACTTCCTCTTTGCTTCAACTTCACTTCCACTTAACTTCCACTTCATTTTCACTTCACTTCACTTCCATTTCACATCACTTCCACTTCACTTCACTTCAACTTCACTTCACTTCCACTTTACTTCCATTTCACTTCACTTCCACTTCACTTCACTTCCACTTTACTTCCATTTCACTTCACTTCACTTCCTCTTTGCTTCAACTTCACTTCCACTTAACTTCCACTTCATTTTCACTTCACTTCACTTCCATTTCACATCACTTCCACTTGACTTCACTTCAACTTCATTTCAATACCACTTTACTTCACTTCACTTCCACTTCACTTCACTTCACCTCCACTTCACATCACTTCCACTTAACTCCACTTCCATTTCACTAAACTTTCACTTCACTTCCATTTCACTTCACTTCCACTTCACTTCCACTTCACTTCACTTCCACTTCATTTCACCTCCACTTCATTTCACTTCCACTGTCGGAAATACTGTGAAGCAGAGCCTGTGAAGTGGTAAATTTTATCACTTCTCCACGTAAGAGTTTAAGAATTTCTTAGAGTAGGAGGTTAGGCGACCTTAAGAAACTCCAATTAGGTAAGTTTTGCTCTACAGAAAAGGTTCTATAGGTACAAACAATATATGATAAGACATAAGACATACATTTTAAAGCCTAAAGCCGATTACATACTTAAAAAATAACTCTTTAAATGTCCAAGAGGCGCCCCAAAACCTCTTTACTTCAGCTAAATGAAACCTTAAACGATTAAGTCACCTCAATCTAATGAAGGGAATAAAACAAACAACAACAATGACGACAGGGAAAGCCTTGTGTATTTATATATCAGCATAAACAACCGATTGCGACCACAATCAGTGGCTACCCATCAGCCATCACACACAGTCCCTTCCAGGTGGTCCAATTAATCCTTGCGATTGGCCTCCAAACACACACACAACTCCTTTCAATTAAAAATAACAACAAAACAAAAAACTAACTAAATAAAAAATCACATCGAGAAGATCTCTTAAGGGTGGGCCTGAACCTGACGAAGACGCTGCGCTGGCTGGATTGATCTTTCTTGATGAATTCATGAGCGCAGATGATGAAATCACACGAAGCTTAAGCAAAAAAAAGTGCTCCAAATAAAAGAAAGACGAAGCAAAAAAAAAAAAAAAAACACACAGAATTCAAAGTCACGATCTCTTTGACACTTGATCCTGTAATGATCCTTCTTTTGTAGCTATCCGTTTTTTTCTTCTTCAATTCGAAATTGGACGGAAGGTACCTACACGCAGTCGCTGACTCATTACATGACCCATTGTGAACTTGTCACAGGCACACTGCTCGTTTCTCTTCCTCTTCGCTGTCGTGTTAGTTGTTTTGCGGACAACCTGCGGCACGCATGACATTCCACCGATGTCTCAATTACCATCACATATGGTTTTTTTTTTATAGCAACGACGGATACAGATGACTCGATGGAGTACTTTACTTAACTCAATATGGGAGTTTTTTTTCGCGTCTAGTGCGTTTTTGTTCTCCTTTGGCCTCTCTTAATCCGTTCGAGGGATTCAAGAGGACAAGAAAATCAAACGATGTGGGTGTTCCACTTCTTTCTGATTTGTGGACTTTCGATTTAGACGATGATGTCGGGGGCCGACAAGCGACCGATGCGACAGACAAGAAGAAGCATTTGTCAAACTCTCTGCCCACCATGTTGCTCTGCAAACTGTGCTCTCAACGAGCCATACTCCAAATGATCCAACTTCAACATCATACAACAACAGCATACACAATCAAGGGCGGCATTGCCACCTTAAATTTATATACGTCAAGTCCATGATGTTTGTAGTCCATCCGTCCATCTCTGTAGCTATCCATCTTTGACCACTCAACTCTCGGTCTTATGAGAGTCCATCCAAGTAGGATGACGAAATGTCTCCAAGTCGAGTAGTCTTGCGTGTAGGTTTCAGTAAGTAAGAAAGTACTGAAGCTGGAGGACTGAAACCAACCCAAGTCGATTGATCACACCCATGGGTAATCAGATTCGGATAAAAACGATCGCGCATGCTTTTAAGATTTCGGATATCGAATTTTTGTTTGCGGTTTGTTTTGTTCGTTTTGTTTATTGTTCTTTGGATTGTTTGCTGAGGCGTGTGTTGTGGGAGGGGTTTTGGGCATTTAGACCCCCTTCACAAAAAAAAAAAATTGCTAAAACCAGCTCTGATTTTTTTTAAGGGTTTGCAGCCCTCGTTATTTTACAATTCTTGATTCCTGATAACAAAATATGTATTCATAGAATTTAAAAACATTATTACATGATGCTAGCGTTTTCGGAGTTAGGTTTTTTTTTGGGACTCTCTAACAAAGATTCAGGTATCGAATGTCCCTGTCTAAAATGAATTCAGCCTCCGCGCCTGATACATCGTCTCCGAAACTCGCCTTGGGATGCAAGCGGAGAGCTGCAAACCAACAGTGGGAGCCTTCAGTAGCTGCCAATGTCTCATTGTGTTCGAAATCAGTGTTCATTAATATGTTTGGTATATTTTTTTTGTAAATTCAATTCCTGGTGTGGGCTTCCCTGGTGTCTACTCTTGTCGCTGTGGTCTACAATCCAGCATGGTAATCCTTTATGTGCCCCCTCTCTGATGGCGATGTCAATCGATCGATCATTTGATGTCTTTTGAGTTGGCATACAATTTTGTCCCAGCCAGAGTGTGTGCGGTGCGGTGCAGTGGCATGCTTGAGAGAATAAGAAACCCATCAAAAGTTATTCATCCATTCATAAAAGAAACAAAATATCAAACCCCAATGGCCTGCTAACAATTTTGACGAAGGGTTGAATAGACGAAATGTTATTGTGTCGCTTTTGTGCATTTTGTGTCAAAATTGATTTGTGTTTGGTAAACAATTTTTGATCAAGACAATAATGTCGGATCGGGTGAGCTCGAATTCGGGGAATAATTTGCCTTTTTGTAAGACTTCTCTAAAAATTCGTCTCAGAAGTCAGAAGTGTGAATGAAAAGACATGGGATTTGTTCGTTGGCATTGGATTGGATTAATGGATATTTGATAAGGCGGAGAGAATTCGAGTTAAATTTTATGATTTTATTACTGTTGTGAGGATCGGATGGGTTGAACTGATGTGAAATGAAGATTTATTTTATGAACTGTGGGAAGACAAAGAACAAATCTGAAAAGAGTAAAAAAAAAAATAGTTTCTGACCTTGTCAAAAATTTAATGCGAAATTGTTTCATTGTTGGTAATGTCTTGATTTAAAATTCAAGGCTAAATATAAGTTGTGATTACACACGATTGTTGTGCTGAGATCTCTTCAGAAATTCCTACGGAAATAACGATTGAAGCCTAGTTTGTCATTGCGTTCTCTTAGCAAATCAGTCGCTTTGTTGTCCTATTTTAAGTGATCCCTCGCACCAAAACTATTTCTATTTTATTTATTTACAAATAATGCCATTGTGATTATAAAGTCGAAAAACATGATTTCCGAAATACAGCTCTTTCTATTAGCAATTTTATTATAATCACTTTGAATTCCTATAATTTAAAGTAGGTATGATCGAAACTAATCTCAAGATTAAAAGGAAAAACGAGAATTTTTTGATTGACTTTCAATCAAATTTTGCATTTGTTTTTGCAAATTCACAAGACAAGGACAACTTAGAAGTAGAAAGCTAGTTGTGCAGATTGACGAGACAAGGTTTGCGGGTTCGGCTAGTCCGATTGCTAATGCAAATTTCTGCCCAAACAGGTCTCGGAATTGAGTTTGGCTCTCAGTAGTAAGCTCAGGATAATGAGAACTGTGAAATCGATTGCTTCATGATTTTCGAAAAATATCATGGACTAACCCCTTACCTAAATTTTGCACAGAAAAAAATTAGAATTAAAAAAGGTCTGCTCGAACTCTATTCATGAAAATCGGAAACACAATTTTCGAAGGTCTGGTATCCGAGATATTTGCAAAAATGTTAATAATTGGCAAACATTTTTGCGCAATTTCAAAGTCGAGCGCGAAGCAAACACTGCCGTACCATCCTTTACTGCAACCATTTCGCAAAATTTTAAGGCCCCAATTTGAGAACCTCTGGATAAGACCAGAAAGCATAAATTTTCGTCATCCAGTACCTAAGCTATAATCATACTTAAAATCTGAAATTTCAAGTCCTTAGGTCATTTAATTCCAAAGCTAAGCGAAAAGCGAAAGCAAAGTATTTTGGACATTCACTCACTTATGATAATAAAAATAGAACTAGTATCTACTTCCCAAAAATTCAGAAAGCTGGAATTTAGTACAGAGTTAGGGTTTAATGGCCATAGTAGGTATTATATCTGCAAATTTCTCGTGTAAAACTAATCCAGTTAAAGAAAGAGCTCCGAAGAGAACCGTATGGCAATACGAGAAAGCCAACTGGGACGGTCTCAACAACTTTTTCCGGATCCTTAACTGGTCACTATGCTTCCTCGATAGTGACGTAGACTCCAGCTCTGATATGATTACTAATATGATTATTTTGGGTATGAAAACTTTTATCCCGAATAGGGTTAAAAGCATCAAACCCAAGAAAAGTCATGTTTTGATTCAAGCTGTAAAGAGGTTTTAGAGCCAGCCCAACTGAGGAAAACTGCAACAAGTTTAAACAAGCCAGGAAGGCCTGCAATGCCCATATTCGTCGGACCAAATTTTTACATGACCAAAAATTAAGGCAAAAAATACTGCAATGTCCCAAAGGCAGTAAGAATTTTTGGTCATTTGTAAAAAATTTGAAGAATTCTTCTTCTTCCTCGGTCCCTACGCTCGTTGACAATGACACTCCAGTTGTTAGCTCGCTCGCGAAAGCTAACCTTTTTGCTAGGCAGTTCGCCGCCAACTCTTCGCTGCCAGAGAGTGTCATGACTCCGCCGGTTCTTGAGCGCGTCAATGATTCCATGGGACAAATCTTCTTCCGCATTCGTGTTGTGGCGAGAGTCCTACCTAAAAGATCTCAACATACATAAATCCGCTGGTCGGGATGGTATCCCCGCTATTATTCTAAAGAGGTGTTCTTCCACGCTGGCAAAACCCTTGCGTAAGCTTTTCCATTTATCCTATTCTTCTGGGCTCGTTCCGAGCAGTTGGAAAACAGCATTTGTCCAGCCAATCCCAAAAAAAGGTGAATCTTCTTCTCCCTCCAATTATCGTGCAATTGCACTTACGTCCCTTCTTTCTATTGCCATGGAAACGGTGATAAACTATCAGCTCAAGAAATATCTCGAAGACCGAAAGCTTCTTAATGACCGGCAATACGGCTTTCGCAGCAACAGGTCTGTTTTTTGCCCAACTTACCGCTTCAATATCAATAGATCAAGCAAATGAAAAGAATTTGGAATGAGTGATATTTTAATTAATAAATTTACTTTTATTGTCCGATTTGACTTACTTTTCTAGTAACAAATGTTTACTTAAGATACTATTATATTCGAAAGATGGTCGCTTGACGTATATGTTCGTCTAACGAATTCCAATCGAATTTTTTTTATACAAAAAATAAACACTGTGCTATGACTATAAATTTTCTAGAAAAAAAGTTCTTATCAAATTTATGTTCGAATGACGTTTAGATTCATCAATCGATTTCAAATTTGATTTTCCCTTTTTCTTTACTAATGTAATAATACAACAATTTATTTATCTACAAAATAATATATCAAGTTACATTTGTAAAACGTATAAATCGTTAAACAATTTCGACTTGATTTACCTTGAGTATTAACTGGATGGCTTCTGGAATTGGAAGAGGCTGAGTGATGATTTTCTCGGTCTTATATACCCCTTTTCGTGCAGAACAGTGCTTCCCGCGATTCGGTTTTGGTTATGCCAAGTGTCAATAAATTTGCGTGTAAACTCACCACATGAAAGTAAAACATAAAAAAAAACATGTATTTAACTTTGTGTATTTAATTATGATGAATAATTGTGTTATGAGCTTAAATTTGCTCAAATTTTGTCTAATTTCATTATTTTTCAAGTTTTTTCGTACCAAATAATGAATTTGCTGATGATATCATGGTGAGTAACTTAAAATATTTGTACCATAAATTTTTTATTTTGGCAGCACTTGCCTCCTTGCTTTATATTTTTCGCGCAGCTTTGCTTACGCCATTTTGTTTTTGTTGCTTATTTTTGTCTCTTTTTTTCATATGTGTTAAATGTAAAATTATAAAATTCGAAATATCTTTAAAAATATAAAATATTTTAACAAAATGTTTTTAAATTCGGTATCAGCGCGAAAAAATACATTTACTGAACATATTCATTTTGTTCAGCCCTTAAAGTTTAGCTGTCAAATTGACATATTTCATATGCGCATGGCAAAGTGACGTTTGTGCCAATTTTCTAACTTAAATTTGTGAATTTTTTCAATTTGTTTATTAAATTCAGTGTAATTGCATTAAATAACTATATTTTAACTTTTCAAACGTTATGAAACATAAAATTCGTGTGATTATTCATGGAATAATGTGTGATGTGTTTTATAGGTTATAATTATAACCTGTGTTTCCAAAAAAACAAAGTTTTGTCCACATATATGTGTTATATAGTTTATTTGTTTGTTTATAAATCGTTTGTGTTTTGTTTTATTTGTTATTTGTTCATTAACTATTAATATTTTCGTTCTAATCTTGCTTCTTGTGTTTTGCAGGTGCATTCATTGTCGGTTGTCGCCGGGGCTTCGTAGGGCACAACAACATTGACTTACCATTGCCAGTAAGTGGCAGTCTCAACACCCAGTGGTTCGTATGTTTACCTTTGTGTTGATTTACCTGATCAATTTTCCTTTCCATTTCAGGTTACAACCCTAGTTTTAATTAATTTTAATTAGTTTTAAGAAACAACCAAAAGTGTTAAACAATATTTTAGTGTTAATAACAAGTGAAGTTTGTAATTTTCTTAAATTCCTTTAATAAACTTCAATTAAAATTCATTGTTAAAAATACAAAATGTACATGTTGTTGTTGTTGTTATTTGTTGGTTCAACAAGGTCCACTGGTGATCTGATGGTTTATCTCACCGAACAGTAGAACAAATCCTTACATCCTTTTAGAGAAATTATGATTGCTGCACTTGATATTTCAAAGGCATTTGATAAAGTCTGGTATCTGGCTCTTTTATCGAAAATGCGTGCTTTCGGTATCGATGAATCTTTCGAACAGCACAATATAAATGCTGGTGTGCCCCAAGGCTCCGTTTTGTCTCCAACCCTCTTCCTCGTTTTCATTAATGATCTCTTGTCTGTAACTTCTAATCCAATAAATTGTTTCGCTGACGATAGCACCCTTAGCTTTTCTTATTCGTTTCCAGACATCCCTCCTCTTCGGATGGACTGGAGCGGCAAAATATGATAAGCACATTAAACTCTGACTTAAACAGCATTGTACAATGGGGAATTAAAAACCGCGTAGAGTTTAATGCTTCGAAAACTCAATGCTGTCTTGTATCGTCGAAGCGAGACATACCCCCTTGCCACTGTCCATGAGTAGCACTTGCATCAATGAGACCGAACATCTCGAGATTCTCGGTATGTGCATCACTGACCACCTCTTGTGGAACGAGCACATATGCGATGTCGCCAAAAATGCCGCAAGATGTTTGGGTTTCCTTAGACGGTGCAAGAAATTTTTCTCCCCGTCTGATCTAGCTATCATCTATAAGACCTATATCTGTCCAAAGCTTGAGTACAATTTCCATCTTTGCGTTGGTGCTCCAACAACTTACTCAAGCTTCTTGGATGGAATACAAAGAAGAGCTGTAAGAATGATTCGTGATAGAGAGATCACTGACTCATTCACCCCTTTAGACCAACGTTATGTGTCTCTTCTTGTTCTACCGTTACTTCTACGGTAATTGATCTAGTGAAATAGCCAGTTGCATTCCTCCCCTCAAACAGTTCGCCCGTAATACTTTCGCTTCTAGGAATGCTCATCAGTTTACCCTCAAGCCCAACTTCGGACGTACTCTCAAGTATAGGGAATCATTTCTCAGCCGTACCTATATACTACTGGAATGTGGAACTCTCTTCTACACTCTGTCTTTCCCAATCATTGCAATGTTCAAGAATTCAAGACCAATGTACACCGACACCTCCTTTCCAACCCCTTCCCTACTTCCTAATGCGCACACTGTGTCTCTGGCATAAAAAGGGTATAAAAAATCTCTTGAGTGGGTGCAAATTATAAAAAAAAAAACAAAGGGAAAACTATAAAAACTAGTAGATATAATGGAAGATCTAGAGAACCTGGTGACCCGGATTAGAAAACACAAGAGCCCGACCAAACTATTAGAGATCGACATACCCCGGGCATACGAGATCTGTTCGCCTTCACTGAAAACGAAAACTACCTACGTGGTCTGGTTACCGAGTTATGATCAAAAATCCATATTTTTTTGGATGTTGGTCTTCGACAACATCATTTTCGAAGAATGACGCAACTCGTGAATCTCGAGTATATTTCTGTCGTCCCGAATCCGGCAATTTTACTTATTTCCTTCTAGGTACCCAGTAGGTTACATACCCATTCATAAAAAAATTGAACTCATCGCTATATAGATGATTTTTCGACCCAAATTGACTCCCTCACATTTTGCTGCAAACTTACACGAACAGCGGCGTTGTTGTCGGTAGATCTTGCTTTGCGTTGACGTACGTTGGCTTAAATCTCACTGAGCCGGTTGATTCGAAGTTAGCCACCAAACGTTGAATAGTCGACTTCACAGGAAATCCATGATCCCCATAAAAAGGGCGCAACTGTTGCTCGACGCTGTAACTTGCCACAATGATTTTTCTTTACCTTTAGTGACTGACATATCAAAATCAAGTTCCTATATTCATAGTTTGAGAATTGTTAACAATTTTCAATGCAACATAACAATTTGAAATATCTAAAGGTTCAACCCTCTTCATATATCGATTCAAATCACTTCGTTCTCCTTGATTCTCATGCATTTGAATGACCAAATATTTCAGCATTATGTAGGTATACAAATAGCAATCTCGTCACTTAAGATCCAATTCTCGATGTTTTTCTGAAAGGCGTTTTTTTTCATATTTTTGTTGCTATTCACCCGAAGCAAGTCGAACACCAAAGTG
Source organism: Sphaerophoria taeniata (assembly GCA_943590905.1). Lineage (NCBI taxonomy): Eukaryota > Metazoa > Arthropoda > Insecta > Diptera > Syrphidae > Sphaerophoria > Sphaerophoria taeniata. Next base: position 43,787,378 of record OX016540.1, on the reverse strand, counting down.
TTACGCCTGTGAGTTGAAAATTTCAATCAAGAGTGAAAAGAAGAAGGAGGAATAAAATTCCTTGCAAGACCAACTGACCCGACAATAACTACAACCTTGAAAGGCCTTTGCAGGGGTCATAAAAATAAATCTCCATTTTAAAGAGACAAATTCAATCAAATTGCCATTATCCAAATACTTCTCACTCTAACAAGTCGACTAAATATGGACAACCAAGAATGACTATCACTTTGCACAGATGGATAACATTGTGCCGTTGACAACCTCCCCCAACTTGTCCTCCTATCAAAATACTACTGCGCCATGACTGATATAAACATTCGGAGACTGTCACTCAGTTTATTGAAAACATAATTTAATTACGATTAGGTATCGCAATCGTTATCCGGCCAATTAACCCAAGCAACCTATTTTATTATTATTGTTATCAATTTCGATAGCGTTGACATTCATGATCGGACCCAAAGTCACCAGCCAGAGAGCGCCGACAGCCATTGTGACACATTCACCCATTGTGCCCCCAATCAATGTATTTTTTCCACTCTGTCAAAACAGCGCATGATTACCAGTCGAACAATTAAATTATCTTTAAAAAAAAAAAACTCAATGTCCATGTCTATGAGGTTGAATGCAACACCTGCACGCCTTTCAGTGTCACCATTTACTGCTGCTGCACCTTGCACATGCACACTACCACCGCGACACTGGGTCTACCATGAGGAATGCAGCTATGACCATTAGCATATTTGCAGGGCCAAACGGAACAGCCAAATGGACCGAAAAAAAATTGAAAAATTATTCCTTTTCCTAGGATCTCAACAAACGCAAAAGAAGATTCATGTTGGACATCAAATTGAGTTTCCGAACACACCGGGATGATCGAAAGGAGACGACACAACCAGAAGGTATCCCAAGAAATTCCCGAACAGCAACGAACAATAAAAAATCGAACAACACGCGGAGGAGAGCAGCCAGCACCCATGGGATATTTCCACCAACACAATCGCCTGACATTCAGATCAATTCTTGATCAAGATCAAGATCAAGACGACCAGCAGCGGGAGAGACCATAGGCGAGGGTTGTAGTAGCTGTGTGATGGTAGCAGACTGCTGAACACGAACAGTAGCTGCCTCTAGCTAGGTGGTCCAATTAGACATAATCTTGTTAATTAGGCTAAGTCCCATCTTTTCCTCTGTTCTCTTCCCGTTCCTGATACTGCGGTGTCTTGTCTCGAGGCCCATCCCGCTTTGGAGTTTCTCTGTATATTTTTTTCTATTTAAATTTTTTGTCCAAGTCTCTCGCCAGCAGTTGTTTCCACATTTTTGGTTGGTTTTGTTTTAGTGGGTTCTCCGGAATTCGATTCCATATTCAATTTTGTTTTGTCGATGAGGGGAGGGAAAGATTGAGTTCCCTGAGCTAATGAGTAATACGCAAAACATTTCGAAACATAACTCTTAACTGGATTTGAAGAATTCTGCTTTTTTGTTGGCCTAAGGAAATTAATGTGGTGGCCGATTGGGAACTGGCAGCAGGACAAGCGACAATGCGCAGCTTACTGTGGCTCACTATTAGTTCGGTTCTCGGTGATTAGTCAAATGGCGTTCAGATGTTCTAACAAAACAAAAATGGTTGTTGAGTTTGTTCGAACAGCACTGCTAAATGGGGGTCTATGTTCCTCTACAGTGAACACACTCTGGGGGACGGCTATCCGCTGCTAAATCTGCAGCTGTTGATATAGAAAAATCAAAGCAGCAATGCAACTTTTGCGTTTATTACTTCTTTGTTGCCTAATGGCTTGAATTTTGCACTAAGTGCTCATTAAATTTTCGAAGTCATGTTCAACCAATAGACTTGGTTCAAAACTCCTAAGGCAACTTGAAAGCAAGTTCACTGATGTAGGATATTCTGTAGGAAAAGAATTATTGTTTGCTCAAAGCCTAAGTGCAGTATTTACTACACAAACTGTTTGTTTTTGTGTTTAATCTGTGCAATCAGGATTTGGGGTATTTCCCAGGCTTTTCATGATTTCCAAACAGAGAACAAGTGCTATCCAGGAGTTACAATGCTTTTAGATGCCAATTTGTCGTGTGTATTCAACTGAGATCAATAGTCCCTCAATTTAAGCCGATTTATGATCTTCTAGATGTAATCCGCATTAATATTATAAGCATTTATGTAAAGCTGATGACTCTATAAAGGAGGAGTTTTACGACCCCCTGGATGGACCCTAATGCCTGTTGCCTGTGTCGAGTACTGAGTTAATTAAACATTGCAACAGTTTTTATAGATTAGGGGGTAAGTATAGCCTAAACGTTACAACAGACAACAGCTTCCATTCCAACTCATTGAATTTGATGCAGCAGCTCGTATTTTCCGAGACGTTGAATCCAAACATTAACCTGGTAATCTCCACATGGTAGATCCGCCACCCAAGTCGACCTGGTAATTGGTGCAAGGCATTAATCGCACATCAAACACATGATCACTTTTCGATCTAACGACTTTCTGCTACTGTAAAAGCTCTAAACTTGTCTAATCAATTAGAAAGAGAATAAGGAAAAATTCATCATAGGTTGTCTGCTATCGTCTTAGTGATGAACTATAATACGTCAACTGTGTGTGTGTAGCAATATCAATATATCATAAAAGAGGCAGCGAAGACAACAAGTTCGACAAGGGGACTACAATTACTTACTAACTTACTTAAGGTGGCACTACTGTCCAGGGTGGACCTGGGCCTCAACCAACAAACCTCTATAGCCAGCACGGTCCCTAGCTAGCTGTCTCCAGTTACGCACGCGCGCCGAGTCGGCTGAGGTCATCTTCAACATGCGCGTGCAACGTGCAACCTCTACTGCGTCGTCCCTCTGGCGTGGATTCGAAGACCTTATATACGGCCCGGAGCATTGGTGTCCATCCTCTCTACGTGACCAAGCCATCTGAGTCTTTGGACCTTCACTATTTAAGCTAGATTAGTGGGACTGTACAGCTCGTTATTAAATCTTCTCCTCCATTCACCGTTTATGCATACAGGACTATACAGGACCTAAGAAATTTTCTCTCGAACCGGCCTAGGGTGCTCTCATCCGCTTTTGACAGGGTCAATGCTTCTGCACCATATAGCAGGACTGGGATGAGGATGGTCCTATAGACCATCCGAACCTTAGTTGTTCGGGAGAGGGCTTTACTACTCAAATGCTTTCTTAGCCCGAAGAAACAGCGATTAACAAGAGTTATCAGTTATTCTCCTTCTGATCTCGGCGCTGATGTCATTGTTCGTGTTGATAGCAGAGCCAAGGTAGACATAGTCCTTTACTACCTCGAAATTATATGCGTCTATCGTGACGTTTTGCCCAAGACGTCGCGTTGGCGTTGGGTATCCTTTCTTGATTAGTTTTACGCGGGAGATCTGCACTATTCGTTCCAGTATGATGTTAAAGAAGTGGCATGGCAGTGTATCACCTTGTCTAAAGCCTTTTTTAACATGGAAGGCGGTGGCGGTGAGGTCGTTACCGACTTTTATAGAGCAGCGTGGGTTTTTCATTTCCAGAGGAATGAGTTTTGTATAAATTGTCGATTAAGAGTTCTTGAGATTTTTCCAGGATCTGCCGTAATTTTAATATTTTTTTTATCGATGGTGGACTTTCTTGGTCTAAATCCACACTAGTATGGACCTATCAGTTTGTTGACAAACGGCTTCAGGCGTTCACTTAGAACTGCAGAAAAAATCTTATAGGCGATGTTAAGGAGGCTGATGTCTCTATAGTTTGTGAAGTTTAGAGGGTATCCTTTCTTCAGGATCGGGCCAACAATGCTGAGGTTCCATTCATATAGGGCATGCTCTCTTCCGACCATATTCTGCAGATGAGTTGGTGCATGCTCCTTATACCAAGTCATCGCCGGCTGCTTTGAAGAGTTCGGCAGTGATGTCGTCAGCTCCCGCTGCTTTGTTGTTTTTAATCTTAGATATTGCTATCTTCACTTCTTCAAGGTCGGATAGACGGAATTCTTGGCTTGCTTCGTCTTCATTGAATGGTTCTTTCTGCCTGACAGCGGAATTTGATTCGTCATCGCCGTTGTACAATTCGCTTACAATTACTATCCACACTATTTTAAGTTTGAACAAAAGTCATCAGGTGAAATTCGAAAGTTGCTATAATTTAAGCGAATTTCGCTACACAAACTATCTATATATGACACAAGACACCTTTAATCTGAGCTACATTTAATCAGACATTCTTATGCCTGTGGATGTCAATGCTGTAGAAATTTCTGAGGTTTCTTACCATAATGCCACCTTTATTCCCTCTGTTCAAACATATTCTTAGAAAAAATAACAATTTAGTTCGGGGAACCTAACAATTTTTCGTTCGAAATCGTTTATTGAAATAAATTTTCACAAAACGTTAATAATTTTTCTTGTTCACAAGTCAGAATGCCCTGACCAACGATTCACCGAATTTGATGTCCTATCTCCGAGGCTAGAATTTTAAATAAGTAATCTAGATGACATTGAATTCATTACTTCGGATACAAGATCAATCACATCACCCCAAAAAAAGGAACAGGCCGAGATCCAAATAGCTAAATTAATCAAACCCATTCCTATAGGCATTTCATCGTTCGACAAACCTTTAACTGTTGATAGTCCAACCTTTTAAAAAATTACCCAAAAAATGCCATCAACATGCGCCAGAGTCGGAATCAATTATATTCCAAGCATCATCGAACCAAAGCCATTGATATTGATCAATTTGTGGACAATTTAGACAGACTGGCCAGCGCTCTTTAATTCGTCAGTCCATTTCAATTTGACTAATGTCAGTGACCAGCGCCCGCACTTACAGCAACAACAACTCGGATAGTGGCTGATGAAGACTAATTGCGTCTGTCGTTGATACGAAAATCTCACACTGGACCTCGACGCATGTCCCTGAACGCCACCAACGAAAAAACTCCTTCGATCGAACCCGATGATCAGAATCGTCATCGGTCTTTCGGCCGCAACAATATGCCTGCCTATCAGCTTTTTGGGCAGCGACACGGTCAAACTCAATGACGAAATTGTTGTTGTTATATTAGTTTCTTGCATTGACGACGACGACGATGATGATGATGATCCGTGCAGCCACCCAAGTGCAAAGTCATGTAATCGTTAGAGGGCTCTGTCGGATTATTACGTATTATGGACGTCATCGGTGCGGATGACAATGGATGCTGCTGCTGCTGCTGGCTGGCTGCTGTTGATTCTGCAGCTGGGTGTATATTTTGACTTTCCTTCTTCTTCGGACCTCGGTTTTGTCCGGCATCATATTTTTTAAGCTGTGCGCGAGATGTGACCTTATCGGATGTTGCAATGATGAATTGAGTAGAAGCTGTGTTTGTGTATAATTGTTGTTGTTGTCTGATGTGTACGCAAATGCGACGCATACACGATTTTTCGATGGCGCAACATGTTGCGAGTATATCATCTATTGTTTAGGACGAGTCACGGCAGAAGCCAGATTGGATTTAATCAAATTACCTGACACGTAATAAATAAAGTGGACATAATTTTATGTTATCCATTTGGGGGCATTGTTTCGGTTTGCAAGTTTACCAAGGGGGAGGGGAAAGTCCTATGGTTTGTAATCTCAAAAGGGTTTCGATGTAAATGAAAGTTATAATGGCCTTCCTTATATCTATCTACATATTTTGCATCAGAAAAAAAAATTGTATGTAGGTACTGAACCGATTATTATCAACTCCACAGTCCAGGTTCTAGGATTTAGTCTTAAAGAAATCAAAGTCGTAAAGAAAAGTCTTGTTTACTCCGACGGGTAATTATTGACCCAAAAAGGACTTCTCAAAAGACCTCAAACCTCGGCAGACATTCAATTCGTCTTCAGACGATCTCATTGAGATTGAAGAAATCACACCAGCTAAAATGGTTTCAGAGTATGCACCACTTTAATTGCACTTTGATTGAATAATTTCCATTAAATGGACAGTGGGTTTCCTTATCTCCTGATAGGTCAATCATAGAACCTTCAAATTGACCCGGAAGGACCAGACTACTTAATTACCACAAATTAATCAAAACTACACGCACATCAATATCCTTCTAGATTCTGAATTCTGATGCCTGCCTGACTGACTATGACTGACTGATTGTGTCAAATTGACTGTTGCCCTCAAATCTGACAAAGGAAAGAAAAACAACAAGAATAATGACTGTCATGACTCAAAATATCAATCAGAGGGTTTTTTTTTTGTCTGTTGCTGTCCTTTTAAAGGGTATTTGTTTAAGTAAATAATTATCTCAGTGAGAGGAGAAAAAACTCGACTGAGGTAAATATGGGGATAGCTTGCTCAACCTCATTATGGGTTTGTGTACAGTCCGGTAAATAAAATTCAACATTAAGGTTTTCGTGATGTCCAGGAAAGCGAGTGAACGATCAAATGAAGTTGACCGTCAACCCGGGATCTCTATATTGTTCTTTTCGATATAAAAGATAGATTTAATCCTGGTTGATGCGTTAACTAATTAACGGTAGCGAAATAAAGCGAAAATGTTCTATAATTCGAACTGTACCAACTTGTACTTTTATCTTTGCTATTTTACCATAAAATCGATAATTAGACTTGAAAATGGCCGATAAGAAAACCATACAAGACGAGCGAAAACGACGAGAAAACGACTTTATAGCGAGCGAAGTTGAAAGCAAAGACAATGATTTCCCCTTAGGGTTTGATACAAGAAGAACCTTTTATTCCATTTTAAAGCTTCTATTTATACACATATTTTTCTAGTAGTTTTAGAGAGAGAAGTTACGCTAATTTTACAAATACAATTTTAGGGCGAATTCAAATGTAAAAAAAATATGGCGATTGGTATAATTTAGGCGCTAAATTCAAATGAAATAAAAGCAAGTTGAATAGTTAATTGAATAGTTTAAGTACATTTATATAAAAATAGTAATTCAAATAATGGATTTTATGATGAGCAGATTGGCTCCAACATTCCGCCTCCTTTGGAAGGACTTCCTTTCAAGACGGTATCGCTGCTAGTTTTCGAATTGGCCTTCGAAACTCTCCTCGTGACGTTTTAACATCGGCTACTCGTACATGACCATCAGGACCCTTGATTAGTTTGACGACTTTTCCCATAAGCCACTTTTGGGGTGGCAAGTTATCTTCGTGGATGATGACGAGACTACCAATTTCGAGATTTCGAGTTGAAGTTGTCCATTTGGCACGATTTTGGAGTTCTAGGACGTATTCTGATGACCACCGCTTCCAGAAGTGGGTTTTGACAGCATTGATTCGACGCCATCGTTCCAAATAGCTAATGTCAGAAACTTCGTGACTTGGTTCCGGAATCGCTCTGAGAGATGACCCAACGAGAAAATGGGCTGGCGTTAAGGCTTCCAGATCATTGGGATCAGGAGACATTGGAGTAATTGGCCTGGAGTTCATAATGGCCTCGATCTCTACCAGTGCGGTTGTCAGCTCTTCAAAGTTAAGTTTTGCACCGCCAAGACTGCGATAAAGATGGCCCTTTGCTGTTTTTACAGCCGCTTCCCAAATTCCACCGAAATTAGGTGCCCTGGGGGGTATAAAATGGAAATTTATGGAAGCATTAGAACAGAAATTTATAATGTTTTCTTGATTAGAACGTTTGAACAACATATCTCGCAGTTCTTTTAATTTTGATTGTGCGCCAACAAAATTTGTGGCATTGTCGCAATGAATGGTTTTAGGGAGACCTCTACGACCTATCATCCTTTTTAAGGCAGCTATAAAAGCATCGGCTGAAAGATCAGATACAGCCTCTAAATGGACTGCTTTCGACGAAAAACAAACAAAGACAGCCACATATGTTTTGTATGGCACCTTGCCACGTATTTTGTAATAAGTGTATATTGGACCACAAAAGTCCACTCCGCAACATAAAAATGGGCGAGATTGGGTTAATCTAGCTGCAGGCAAATCTCCCATTACCTGCTCGAATAGCTTTGGCCTGTACCTGGCACAGTGTGGGCAATTTCGGACGACCCATCGTGCTAGTTCACGAACATTAACAATCCAAAAGGTTTGTCTCGTTAAAGCGACAAGAGCCTTTGGACCTGCATGGTAATTTAAAAGATGAAAATGTCTAACGAGAGTTTTGGTGAAACTGCACTCCTTTGGCAGTAAAAGTGGATGCTTGCTTTCTTCTGGGATATTCGCATGCTTTAATCGGCCTCCGACTCTTAACAACCGAATCCCACTCAACTCATCAATTTCGATGAACGGACTCAAAGATTTAATGGATCCTTTGAGTGATTTATTTGAATTAATTGCTTCGATTTCTTGCGAAAAGTAATTCTTTTGAATAACATAAACGATGATTTTAAGCGAGTTTTCTAGCTCGTAAGCTGTCAGATATTCACTTGGAAATGGTATTCTCCATACTCGTAGGTTGAGATACCTTTGGACGTATGCGAAGATTCGTATTAGTTTTGTATACGAGCTCACTCTTTCTATTTGGTCGAGATAATAGTTTGGTTCGAGCTGTTGACAACTCAGCGCAGTTTTTCTTTTCTCTAATGAAGCTTCTTCTGGAGAAAGAACGATTTCTGCTGTGGATGGCCATTCTTCTTCTGCTTTGACCAGAAAGGATGGACCCTGAAACCAAATGGAATTCGTTATCTCTTCTACAGTGCATCCTGGCGAAACTACATCTGCAGGATTGTCATGTGTTGGTACATGTCTCCAAACCACCTCTTTTGTCGTATCCTGGATTTCCGCTACTCGATTACCAACAAACGTGTTTAATTTCGACGAATGAGTAGCAATCCAGTGCAACACGATTGTCGAATCAGTCCAGAAGTACGCCTTCGAGTAGTTTGTATCTATGATTTTTTGAATTTTGACCCAGAGTTTCGTTAGAAGGTGTGCTGCACAAAGTTCGAGTCTGGGAAGTTGTTTCTTTTTTGCGGGTGCAACTCGAGATTTTGCGACTAAGAGCTTCATATTGACTGATCCGTAAGAATCTAAGCTTCGCAGATATATACAACACCCATAAGCCTTCATTGACGCATCTGCAAAACCATGGACTTCAAAACTTATTTTGTTTTCAAGAAAAACATATCGAGGAACATTCAAATTTTGGAGTGAGTGAAGATCATTGATGAATTGACGCCATTCTGCATCGATTGCTTCTGGAATGGAGTCATCCCAATCCAGTTTTTCTATCCAAAGCTGCTGGAGAACTATTTTTGCTCGAATGATGATGGGACTTAGCAAACCCATTGGATCAAAAAGTGAAGATGCAAGTGAGAGAATCGATCTTTTAGTATATTTTGTATATGTTTGGTTCGGTTTGTACGAAAAACTAAATTGATCAGTACTAGGATTCCAAGCTATACCTAAAGTACTTGTTAGGTTTGATTCGGTAAGCTTAATTTCTTTTCTTGTAGCTTCTTGAATCAACGAAAAATGATTGCTGTTCCATTTAGACAGCTCTAATCCAGCTGAGTTCAAGATGGAAACTACTTCGTTCCTTTTGCGAGTTAACGTTTCTAAATCGTCTGCCCCAGTTAGCATATCGTCCACATAAAAGTCTCTTCTAAGACATGAAGCACCTAAGCTGAAGCGGTCTTGATTGATATCTGCCAAGTATTGTAAACAACGAATTGCAAGGAACGGAGCCGATGAAGTACCGTATGTGATGGTGTTTAATTGGTATGTTTGTATAGGAGTTTGTGGATTTTCTCTCCACAAAATATACTGCAAACTTCTATGCGATGGATGAACCAAGACTTGTCGATACATTTTGACTATGTCTGCAGTCAAAGCATATCTATAAAATCGAAAACGAAGTAGTGTTATGAGAAGTTCATCCTGTATTGTAGGACCAACCATGAGGATTCCGTTTAAGGAAATTTGCGAAGAAGTGCGACAAGACGCGTCGAAAACTACGCGTAATTTAGTAGATATGCTATCAGGCCGTACTACACATTGATGTGGCAAGTAATAATGATTTTGTTCAAGATTTGGATTGGATACCAGCGACATATGACCTAAAGACTCATATTCGTTCATGAAGTCTACATATTGTGTTTTCAAAGCTGTACTTTTAGATAATCTGCGCTCAAGAGATAAAAACCTTCGAAATGCGATGTCATAAGAAGCTCCAAGACAAGAAGGATCTTTCTTCAAAGGCAGTTGAACCATAAGACGACCACTTGGAAGAACCTCTACAGTATTTCTGAAATGATTTTCACATTCAGTTTGCTCCTCAGACCATTTGGATTTATGATACTGAATCTCCTCTAATTCAAAGAATTTTTCAACGTATCTATGAAGTGAATCTTCTTTTGAGTTGATGAAACATGACTTTCTCTTGTTGTTGAGTTCTGTTCTGTATCTTCCCGATACAATCCATCCTAGAGCCGTTTTTTGCAATGACGGCAGTCCCTCGCCCAGTTTAACTTGACCTGATTCGAGTAATTCAAAAAATGCTTCTGCCCCTAACAACAAATCTATTTGACTAGGTTGATAGAAACTTTCATCTGCAAGCTCTGAGTTCAACGGAAGATTCCAACTGCTAACATTAAGCGCTGCTTCAGGCTGATATCCCGTGATGGATGGGGCGACTAAGAATTCGAGAGTGATTTCAAAATTGGAATATCTTGAGCGAATTGTAGTTTGTGTCTGATGTTTTGTTTTTGTTTCTGTTGTACCAATTCCTACGATGTCGACGACCTTTTTGTCCTTTTGTAGTCCGAGTGAGTTAGCGAATTTCTCATTTATAAAATTAACCTGAGAACCTGAATCAAGTAAGGTCCTACCCAACTGAAAACCTCCTGATGCATCTTTTACGAGAACTAAAGCAGTTGCCAGGATGACTTGACCTTCAGGAATACGCTCCCTTTCCAGTGCCGAGTGCACTGCAGCTGACGAAGTTGGCTGAGATGTGTGTTGTTGAGCATCAGTACCATCAGAAACAGCATCTGTTCGGTTTCTATGTAAAAGACTATGATGTGGTTGTTTGCAGACTTGGCACTTATAATGCGATGGACATCTAGAAACATTATGCCCTTTACCTAAGCAATTCAAACATAGACCTAATTTTTTGGATTTCCAATAGCGATCCATGACGGACAGCTCGAGAAAAGTTTTACAGCTTGTAATCGAATGGGTCTTGTCTCCGCAATGAATGCAAGTTTGTTGGCTAACAGCTAGAGAAGTTTGAGGTCGATGATGGTTTACGAAAGTTGGCCTTGATTTGATGGCTGGTTTTAAAGTTGAATCCGAACGACTTTGTTTGCTATCTCTAGCCTCCAGGACCTGACACCGTTTGTTGAGCACGCTTGCACATTCCTTCCATTCAGGCAACTTCCTGTAGTCAAGTTGCTCATCCCATTTAGACTGTGTGTCTTGGTCTACCTTTGATATTGCAATATGGATTATAATTGCATTGCATATGTTTTCATATGAACCTATCGAAAGTAAGGAACTGAAAAGTGCAGAAATATCGTCCACTAAACTCCGTAACGAAACCGAAGAAGCCTTTGAAACCTTTGGTAATTCAATAAGTTGCGAAATGTATTCTAAGAAGATGAGACAGTCATTATCATAACGATCCTTTAAACTTTGAAGCGCTTTCGAATAATTATCTTCTGTTACTTGATAGGCCTTTACTGTACCAAGAGCTTGATCGGTCAGACACGACAACAAATAATTAAATTTCTCAATTTTTGTTAAACTCGAATCGTTTTCTACAAGATGGTTAAAAGAATTAATAAAATTCTTATAATCCGAATATTTCCCACTGAACCTTGGTAAACGTTGTTTCGGAAGATGGCTAGTTGAATGTGGAATACTTAAAGTCATATCCGCAACACTACTCCGCCTATTTGTTCCCAAAAGTGAAAGAATTTTTGTTTTGGCTGTGATATATAAATCTTCTATTTCACCTCTACTAGTGTCATTAGGAACTAATACTTCAATTTTTGTTTGATACACTAAAATTTGTTTGAAATAGGACTCTAAAATCCCTAGGCGGCACTCAAGCTCAGTTGGAGTTAAAACGTATGAACTGGATTCTACGATATTTTTAATACGGGTTATGCTTCCCCTGGTTGAAGCACGTTGTTGTTTCAATTCATCTAGAGTTGGTTCAGTCATTTTAAAAATATTTTATTTTTAACTATTTCTCGGAAGAGCGACAGTAGAAATTAAAACGATTTAATTTTATATGAAGATCAGTTAAATTTGTTCTAGCTTATTAAAAACACTAGTTGGCAATCCTGTTCAAGATTAGTTTTTCCCAACAAAATCTGTCTGAACAATTTAAATCCCACGGCGAAACGACTTCAAAGGATTGATTGTGGAAGTTAAAAAATGTCTTCGTTGAGTTATAGCAAATAGCAAATTTATTTTAAAAATAAACTTTTAGTTCAAGGGTTGAGATGAGAATTCTCCGAAAAATCGAATACAATTTTATTGCAATCAACGACAAAAATCCAATTGAACGAAAAGCTCTTTCAGTGCATTGATCATGCAGCAAGATCTCCCGCGACGACGACGACGATGATGACGATGACGATGATAACCAAGTTCAATGGGTGATGATGTGTGGGCGAAATGAGGATCGATGCACTGAAAGCAAGTTGTAATCGAACAAGTTGTGTATGCTATGGAGCGAAATTGTGGATGAAAGCTTATGACTGGTGCATCAGGTAAGCGCGAGTGTAAAATCGAATGGAGCGAAACGACGATAAATGCAATGGTGTGGTGGTGGATAGGCGGCGATTTAAAAGAAATTTGAATTTCGAAAGTGAGAGAAAGCTTTTCGACTATTAAATTATGTTGTGGATCGTATGTTTCTCTTGTGGATTATATCAAATTTAATCCAATGAAAGCACCAACGATTGCTCGAAATTATTAAGACTATTTTATGTTATATGATTTGTAGATTTGATTTTAAATTTGTATTTTAAATAAATTTGCGATATGTTGTCCAATAAATATATGTATGTAGAATATAATATGTAGTTTAAATATGTAGATATTTAGTTTAAAGTAGCAATTTTAATGTCCTTTTTATATCGAAGGTGCGTTTGCGTTTTAATTAGATTAGAATAGACGTTTTATGTGTTTGATTTTTAGATTTTTGTCAAGCAACAACGCACATTAGAATAAAATTGGACAAACGTACCTTGGTGGAAGATGTAATACTTATCTTCCACAATTTTTCTCTTCGGGTTTCTTCCTTCTGGGTGTTAATGGGATTTTTCCTGGACTTTTCTCGGTTGTCCCCGGGATTTTCACCTGCACCATGCACTCACGAAACCGAAACCGAAGCGCGACGATAAAATGTTCAATGTCTTTTTATATGTATACACATATATATATAGTTTTTAATGAAGTTTATAGTTTTTAACACTGTTTTTTGTCTTTTGTCTATATATATAAACCGACGACTTTTTTAATTGTCACTAATATAGTGTTTTATACACGTGGATTACCACTTTTTAACACGTTTGGGCGCCAAAAAATGAACGATCAAATGAAGTTGACCGTCAACCCGGGATCTCTATATTGTTCTTTTCGATATAAAAGATAGATTTAATCCTGGTTGATGCGTTAACTAATTAACGGTAGCGAAATAAAGCGAAAATGTTCTATAATTCGAACTGTACCAACTTGTACTTTTATCTTTGCTATTTTACCATAAAATCGATAATTAGACTTGAAAATGGCCGATAAGAAAACCATACAAGACGAGCGAAAACGACGAGAAAACGACTTTATAGCGAGCGAAGTTGAAAGCAAAGACAATGATTTCCCCTTAGGGTTTGATACAAGAAGAACCTTTTATTCCATTTTAAAGCTTCTATTTATACACATATTTTTCTAGTAGTTTTAGAGAGAGAAGTTACGCTAATTTTACAAATACAATTTTAGGGCGAATTCAAATGTAAAAAAAATATGGCGATTGGTATAATTTAGGCGCTAAATTCAAATGAAATAAAAGCAAGTTGAATAGTTAATTGAATAGTTTAAGTACATTTATATAAAAATAGTAATTCAAATAATGGATTTTATGATGAGCAGATTGGCTCCAACAGCGAGGATATACGGGACTTGGCAAGAGGCTTAATGTGGAGTTGGAATCGAGAACATTTCTTTATTTGACATTGAAAGTAATTAAAGGCGAAATTTATTCGTGTACAATGCAGCACACAAAAAAATGTGTCCGTTTAATTCGTAAACCACATTTTTTCCCGAGCACCAAATTGTAACAACTGCTTTTTCCGAAAAAAAGGCTTAAAGGAGCAATAAAATGAATAGTCCTTCGGAAATAAAGATAATGGTGGAAATGGAGCGAAAAAAATATGGAGAATTCGTGTAATTTTCAAGCGAATGTGTTTTTTTTATCAAAATGTATTTGGGTTGAGTGTGCGAAGCACGTTTTTAATTTGGGATTTTGTCTTTTCGTACCTATTTGCATTGCTATATTAGGTAAGCTATAGACCCTTTTTAAAATACAATTCCTTTTTTTCTTCTTCTTCAATTACAATGGACACTGGTCTAGAATTGGAATGTTTTTATATATGTATTACAATTTGGTACAAGATTACATAAGAAGGGTATCCGATACAAGGGCGGATCCAGAGACTTCTGTTAGGGGGGGCGGATCTCTTGAAAATGTTGACTTAATAGGTAAAGAAAAAATGGTCTTTAAAACTAGTTTTAAAGTACTTTGTACTTGTTTATCACAAATTTTAAGGATAAAAGAAGTAATAGATTAACAGCTTACTTAATAATATAATCACCATGACAAATTATTCGAACAGATGTATAACGAGTACAATTGTACAATGTGCTTTGCGCATATCTATCTATGATATTGCCTGTATGCAAGTCCAAATCTGATTGTATGTCTAATAGCGCTAATTCAACTAGTCGATCTTCTGCCATGCTTGATCGCAGCAAAATTTGAATTCTCCTGAAAGTAGAAAAAGTTCTCTCTCCACTTGCTGCACTGAAAACTTAGGAAACGAAAATTTGGAAGAGCACGCACAACGTAGGAAAAATGTTATGATCAATAGCTGCTAAGCATCCCAAGCTTTGTATATTATATTTTTGGGTAGTGTCAAGATTGATTTTCTGCTAGCAGGTACAATACGAAACTTATATAAAAAAAACTTCTTCTATGGCATGTCTCAAAGTGGTGCTACAATCGATTTCCATCTTGGAGGACTACCCAAGAATAAACATATTATGTACAAAGATCCAAAGAACAGTCATACTTTTCCAAATCCCATTTTATTTTCCACGTTTTTAATTTGTCTAGGACATTTTTGGAGATAGGAAACCAAGTTGTTAAACAATTACAATGCCTACTTCGTTAATTCAATGAATTGAAGTTGATTTTATTATGTTATTATGTAAGCAAAATTTTGATATTTTTAACTTTCCAGAGGAAGTTATTGTAAAGGATCTGCTTTTGTGAATCTCCAATTTTTGCATCAAACCATTTTGCCTTGATTTTTATGTTCGTGTATATGTGCGTATGTGCGAACTACTCATGGTATTGACATGAAAGGTCTCATTTGATGCGGAATCGCTTTATTAAGAACTGATTAAGTTTTCAGCGATAACGGCTTAGCGATTTTTTACTCAGAATTAAACATTTAGTTGGGTTGCACTCATATTTCATTATTATTATTTTCACCTGAATATAATGTTACCACGTCCACGTGCCATGATTCATGTTTAACATTACTTTAAAATTATATTTTGCTTGTCAAATCACCAGATTTTAGGTGGCTCAGGGGGGGGGGGGGCGATCGCCCCTATCGCCCCCCCTCTGAATCCGCCCTTGATCCGATATTTGATAATGTAAAAAGGAGAGATGACAGTTCATATGTTGAACTAACTCGAAACATTATTTTCGAGCCACTTGTCCATATTCTAACACTAGAAGCAATGTAGCTATCTATAGGTATGGACTTTGATTCTCTGAACTATATAAACATCGTAGTCATGATACCCTAGTATTTAAGCGCGTCAATGACTCAATGGGACACACATTTTTTGTCTTACTCGTGCTGTAGTGAGGGTCCTATGAGATCTCAACACACACAAATCCGCTGATCCTTACCATTGATCTGAAGAGATGTTCTGCAACGCTGGGAAAATCCTTGCGTAAGCTTTCATATCTATTCTCTTCCTTGGGGTTCGTTCAGACTAGTAACTATAGCTTTTCAAAAAAGGCTCCTCCTTTCTAAGATCATATAAACGCTGATAAATTATCAACTTAACAAATATCTCGAGGAACGAAAGACCGGCAATACTGGTGAATTGATGGTTTATCTCACCGAACAGTGGAACAAATCTGTATATCGTTTTGCATTTGATATAGAGTTTTTCACCAGAACTCCTTCGCTGTATTAGAAACTTTCTTAAAAACCGTTCTTTCAAGTTGTATTAGACGGGTTCAAGTCTGTTGAATGCTGCCATTAATTGTATGCACAAACATAGCCTAAATTATACCAAACTATACAAACGTCATTTGTTAGTTAAATTCTATGTTTTCTTTTCTTAATTGTATTGTAATAATTGTTATATTAATATGTATTCATAATTTTGTAAATAATGTAAATAATAAGGTTAAATGAAAGTCAAAACGAATGTAAAACGAATGCAAATAAAAATGTACATACTTACTGTTGAACAGAAACCCGAGCGACTTTCGTGCAGGAAAGACTTTGGCAGTGAGTATATTTACAAGTTTGTGAAAAAGAGTACAAGTTTCAAGTTGAGAATATGTATAGATTAGTTAGCACAGTGCTAGCGTGTCGGCTCGAGAACTGAGGGTCGTGAGTTCGAGCCCCAGTATTGGTTGAATTTTTTTATTCTGAATACTAGTCGGAATGATTAATTTAATCAAGGAGAAGGCGGCAGAGGCATCGAAAAATGCTTCTGCGAAGACATCGGTTGCTAACCAAGTAGCGGACCGAGAGAAGAATCCCGCAAGCGATAGCGACAACAAAAAAAAAGGAGGAGGAGCGAAAGGCCAAAGCCAAATTTAAACAACAAAAGGCAAGCTACCACCTTAGCCAAGCTGCAAGCTAAGGTGGATGACACTTCAAGGGCAGCGAAAGAAACGGCTTCGAAGAAGATTCAACGGCAGCTAGAAGAATACTCTTCTGATGATGCCGTAGAGTACGTGTCCGAAGAGGGTGAAGGACTGTACAGGTCCGGTGGCAGTAACAGATTCGAGGGGCTGTCTACCGATTACACCGACGAGGAGGTGGAGGAAGTCCTCCTCACAAAGCAGAACAGTATAGACAAATGCGAAAAAATGCTCAACACGCTGAAGGAGGAAATAAAGCCCATGCTGCTCCGCCTGAAGCAAAAACAAGAGGCGCGCCGGGAAGAAGAGGCAGCCGAGTTTAAACGGAGGCAACTCCAGAGGCAGCAACAGCTACAAGTACAGCAGCAAAAACAACAACAACAACCACAACAACAAAAACAACAACAACAACCACAGCAGCAAAAACAACAAAAACAACCACAGCAGCCGCAACAGCAAATGCAAGTTGCCAATAAGCAACAACAAAAGCAGCCGCCTAGACCCATCACAGGGGCGGCACAACCAGGCCCCAGCACATCGGGGGCCACCAAACAATTGGCGGCTGCAGCACCAGCTGTAGTACCAGCAGCAGCACCAACAGCAGAGAGACCAGCATCACCACCACCAGCAGTATCAACATCGGCAGCAGCAATGCAGCAACACCAGAAGCAGCCACAGCCCACAAGGAACAAGAATGTGCCATCTATCAGGACCCACAAACTAGACCTGGAGGACGTAAAAGAGGTATGCAAGTCGGCCACAAATGGTAATTTTTACATAAAAATCATTAATGAGAAAGAAAAAAGGTATTCGGTGCAATGCTTCACATTGCCCGAATACAACACGCTTAAAGATTTCTTGAAGGAGGCCACAGCTGAGTTCTTCAGCTTCACGCCTCGAAGCGAAAAATTTAAGACGGTCCTTCTAAAGGGCATCAGTTCCTGCACGGAACCTGAGGCGCTCTTAGATGAGCTCCGTCAAAAAGCGGGAAACGATCTCGAGTTTATCGGGGTCAAGCCGTTTTCAACGGTCAAGTCTAGGCGTGGAGGTTACAAGCTCCCAATGTTCCTAGTAACATTATCGCCCCAAAGTAAACTGGAAAGTCTAAGGAGTATTTCCGTCCTTGACTCCCAGGTTATAAGATGGGAAAAACTAATGAGGCACGACGACATGCTACAATGCATGCGCTGCCAAAGGTTCGGCCATGCCGCAGCCAACTGCGAAATGCAGGAACGCTGCGTCAAGTGCGCAGAAACCCACATAAGAGGGGAATGCAGGTTAGGTACGGAGCGGGTTGAAGACTTAACCCAGCTCAAGTGCATTATCTGTGGAAACGAGGGGCACCCTGCTAATTATAGGGGCTGCCCTAAGGTCCAACAAATCAAAGAAAAACAGGCCAGTCAGAAGGCCGTAGAAAGTCGACCACTACGACAAGCTCCAAAAGCAAATTCACTCGTAAGGCCCGGTGTTTCTTACGCAAGATCTGCGAAAGGAATGGGTAACACGAAACAGGCTCCACCACCGGTCGCCCCACAGGCTCAAGTGCCTAAGGCACCGGAGGGGCAGCCAGACATTGTGGCCTTGTTGGTTGCCATTCAAGGACAACCAGCAGGACTGCAAAGTCAGATCTTGGAGCAAGCCGGAAGAGTAGATAAACTCTACTCTATGATGGCTGGCCAAGCGCAAATTCAAGGTTAAGGGCGCGCTGCCGGAGACGCGCCTAAAGATCCTAGCTGTGAATGTAAATTCACTGATTAGGATTGAACGCCGAGCTAATTTGTTCCAGTTGTTGAAAGACCACAGTCCCGATGTGTTCATGGCTAGCGAAACCAAGCTAAACCAGAAACATAAACTGAATAACAACAATTACAATATCGTAAGAAGGGATCGACCCGACTCTACTCAAGGAGGCGGTGTTGCCATCTTCATACGAAAGGGCATTAATTATAAAGTCATATACAATAATGATTTGCGAAAGCTCAGGACGCTAGAAGTTTGCGTCGTATGCATCTCTCTCACTCAAGGGAAGCGGATGTATATGATTGCGGCTAATGCGGCTGAAGCTCCGCAGGCTACTATCTTTATTTCAGAGCTCGAGATTCTCTTTAGGGTACTAAAACTGAGCTTGGAAGAAAACTACTTCATTATGGCCGGAGATTTGAACGCGAAACATGAAGATTGGGGAAATCAAACAAATAATCCAAGAGGTAATCATCTTTTTAATTTGATGAATCTTCACAGTGTTGAATATGGTGTCGACCTGCTGGCTACTGAAAGGCCATCGTTCCCAAGGAGCGGTTCCTTCCTGGACCTTTTGCTGTACGATACCAGACTGACAATAACGGACAAAGTGGGTAATCACCCTCGAAACTGTTTACAGACAATCGAGTACGACAGTGATCACTGTGGCTTGGCTGCGGTAATTCAGATTCCGAACGAGCGCGTGGAATTGGATGAATACGTTCCAACGTATTCTTACAATTACAGTAAGATGCGCTGGCCTCGTTTCACCAACGCCCTAGCGAGAGAACTCCGTTCGAGTGACATAGCCCCACCAAATAACAGGAACCTAACAAACAACGAAATCGACCAACATCTACAACAGATGGACGAAACGATAAAACGAACGATGGAACGGACAATACCGAAATACAAGGAACGCGACCAAAACGACGTCTACAGAAACGCGACTATAGACGCACTTCACAGACATAAAAGTGGACTACTGACAAGACTGAAAAACTTGTACAGACGCTTCACAGACCCACACGACCTGGAGATTAGGGCGCTGAAGTCGTCGATCAAAAACATCAACCAACTGATTAAAGAAAACTATAGACTATCTATCAATTTGTTTTGGGACAACAAAATTCGGGCCGTTAATTCTAGCGACCCGAGTATGTTTCCCCAAATCAATAAGATATTTAGAAAAAATAATCAGAACGACCTTCCGTGCCTGAAACTCCAGAGAACTATAGAGAACAGAGACGTACTCCTGACAGCGCAAATTGATCCTGAGGAAGCCGTCTTGGACGATGACTTCTTTGTGATTGAAGATCCGCAGGAGAAAGTAGAGACAGTTGGTGCTGCTTTCCAGCAAGTGTATAAGGTGAATGCTTGCACTGTGCACTCGCCCGAACCACGACCTGGAGAACAGAGCCTTACTTCATCACTTCTACCTGAGGAATGATATTTCGCATTGGCGATCCGAGAACCGTGGTTTTACCCGGTTTGATGACGATTTCTTAGCAAACGCTATAATCGCCGAGCGAACGGGCCCAAGTCCCTTGCTCATCACGAAGGTAGAACTCCAGCTCATCTTCGATTCAATAAAGAATAAGAAATCAGCAGGTGTCGACGGTATATCCAACATTGTACTAAGACACTTACCGATTGAGGCCATCGACATTTATACCACTCTGTTCAACAACGCGCTGAATAATGCATATTATCCAGTGCGTTGGAAGACAGCTGTGGTTCATCCTCTTCCGAAAAAGGGAAAGGACAACTCCAATCCTTCGAATCTCCGGTCAATAAGTCTTCTTCCAAGCATCAGCAAGGTATTCGAAAAGGTAATCAATAGGGCTCTGGCTGAGTGGGCTGCGGACAACAAAATAATTCCGGATAACCAGTTCGGGTTCAAGGCGGGACATGACACCATTCATGCCGCGTCTAAGCTCGTTTCTGATATCCAATGGAATAAGTCCAAGAAACAATGCACGGGTGCTGTTCTGGTGGATTTAGAGAAGGCCTTCGACACCGTATGGTTAGAAGGTTTGTACCTAAAACTCACCAGACTAGGCATCAGTAAACCATTATTGTATATGCTTTATGACATGCTCAACGGTAGAAAGTTTGTTGTCAAAAGTGGCAATGTAACTTCTACCAGTACCACCACGTTTGAAATTAAAAACGGTCTTCAACAGGGAGCGGTGAACTCGCCAATCCTCTTCAGCATTTACACCAGCGATCTGATAGGTAGCCTTTCCCAGGCAATTGCGTATGCCGACGACCTGATTGCGTACAGAACTGCCCCAAAGGTCGAAGTCATTAGAATTCTCTTGCAACGTGACTTCGAGAAGATTCAGCGATATTGCGATGATTGGAAACTGAAAATAAATGTCCAGAAATGCGAAACAATTCTGTTCCGGACCTCGTTGGCCGGGGCCACGAGGGATACGTGCAAGAATTGGCGCAAGATGGTCATCGTTGGGCCTCACGGACAGCGATTAACGAGCAAAAGTGAAGTGAAGTACCTCGGTATCTGGTTGGACCAGTATCTCTATTTCGACAGACATATAGATGCTGCTCTGACTAAGGCCAGAGGAGCCTTCGCTCTGACGAAACGGCTGTTTTACAGCAGTCGGCTTGACCCCAGAGTGAAGGTAATTTGCTACATGGCCGATGATCGTTTATGGCTGTCCAGTGTGGTTCAACGTTGCACCATCTCAAATGGAGAAGTTTCGGACAGATTGGCGATCCCGCTAATCTACCACGTCAGGCGGAGAACCGTCGATCGGCGGCTCCTTTACCATCGAGACGTCCTCGCACAGGACGGAGCAGAGCTCCTCCGGTTCAGTAGGGCTGTGTCCGAACGGGACCGAATTGATAGGGTGAAGCAGGAGCACCAGTTCTGGTGGCTTCAGTCAGCACTTGATAATGGGTAGTCGGGGTGGGGTTTTAAGCCTTGGCCGGCTTGTATATTTGTTTTAGTCTAAGGGTTTTGGGTTTAGGTTTAAGTAGAGTAGGCATGGTGGCACACATTTGAAAAGGACAACAAATAAAATATACAAAAAACAAAAAAAAAACAAAAATGAAATAAAAATAATGAAAAAAAAAAATATTAAATATATATACAAAAAACACAAAAAAAATAAAAAAATAAAAGTGAAATACAAAAAAAGATAGAGATTTGCTGCTGTGGTTGCTCTAGTTTGTAAGTAGTTGTTAGGTAGAATAGGTAGTTTTAGTTAATTTTAAGTTTTATTTTTTAAGGACCTAATTTTAAGTAGCACGTAAGGAACAATAAAAATGATAAAAGGATGTTAGTTTTTTTTTAAATTTTCTAACAAATTTAAAATACAAAAAGAAAAAAAAAACAAAGTAGTTCATAAGCCGAAAGGCATTAATTGTAAGATACCATGAATTGTTTAGAGCGCCCGGTTGGGGCCAGTAAGTAAATATAAGATGTTAGATTATAAGCTAGTTTGAATTCTATTGTCTAGTATTAAGTAGTTATAAGGAAAATGAATAAAAATGAATTTGAATCAACAAACAGAAACCCGAGCAAGTCTTTTATTTTGAAAAATATCCGAAGAAGTTTTTACTCACCCATTTTTATCCAAGTTTACTCACCCAGTTTTTCTTTGAATAAACAAAGTCTGAAACCCACAACATAAATACTGATGTGCCCTAGTGATCTGTTTTGTTCTCGCTCCTCTTTCTCGTTTTTTTTAATGAACTCTTGTCTTGACTTCTAATCCAATACATTATTTCGCTGACGATAGTAACCTTAGCTCTTCAAAATTAGGTCCTAGACTCACATTCCTCCTGTATGTATCGTTGAAACGAGATATCGATATCTCCTTTCCTCTGTCCATAAGAGGCACTTGCATTGCACCCATGAAACCGAAAGTCACCAAAAATACCGCAAGATGTGTAGGTTTTCTAAGACGATGCAAGAAATTGTGTTCCCCTTCTGATCTTACTATATACCATCTATAAAACATATAAACGTCCTAAGCTGGAGTACAACTCTCAGGCTTGGCTAGTGCTCCAGTGACGTACCCATTTGAGTCCTTTGGACAGTATCCAGAACAGAGTATTTAAGATGATTTGTGATTATACCATCGTTGAGCGGTGCGGATGCAAAATTTCACAGGTCATAATTTCACTAAGTCATAATTTCACCTCTAGTGAGTTATAATTTCATTTTCTGCGGATGTAGTTGTGTCCACTTTCTATAAATTTTATCTATAAATTTTAATCTCTTCAGACTTAAGACTGGGGATTCGATGAACATTAAAAATGTAATCACCCTTATACCTACTATAGTTGAACCTTTGAGCCGTAGCAGATTTGATTCAGCTTTCGACAACAAAGAAAACTACCTCTTTTCAAGCATAGTTTCCTACACACAATGCATAGAAATAAATTTGATTTGCAAAACAATAGGGTAATTGCGGGAGAGATGCAGCGCTTTTTTTTAAATTGATATATTTTTAAACAAAAGTAAAACAAAAATTATTTTTCAAAAAAAACTTAAAAATGGATTTATTTTCTACCACTATAAAATACAAAAACAAGGAAATATTACTTATTTCATAAGAAAAAACTGAAAAATAAAATATATTATGTAAGTATACACATGTCGGGAGAGATGGCATATTAAATTCATTAAACCTTTATTTTATTTTCATTTAGTTTTTGTGTCCAGAATGTTTCTTTCGTTCCTCTTCACGTCCACAGTCCGTACAGAGGGAGAATGGTTTTTTGTAGCGTGTACAATTTTTATGTAGCCACTTGCTACATTTTGTACATTGGATCCAATCCACCCGTTTTTTGGTCAAAAAATAATTTTTCCAACATTCAGCACAAACATTGGGATTCTCAACCGGCTCAATTTTCCTTTTCGAATTTTTTTTTTCTTCTTTGGGCTTCGGACACTTCTTTTTTTTCTATTGAGATGGGTGAAGTCAAGACCTCTGCTTTCTGTCTTCGTCTTGAAAAAGTTAGAGCCGGAATTTTCGGAAGTGGTGAAATTTCCTGAAGTAATTTTGTTGGCGTAGGTTTATTGAAACATGATGCAGTGTGCGTTTCATTTTCAGAATGATTACAGTTGTGCGATGTATTGCTAACGGTTGGAATAACACCTTCAAAGTTTAAGGTATTGCTGGTGGTTGGCATTACCGGTTCCAAGTTCAATTCAGAAGATGAAACGGTCCTTTCTGAAGGAGGAGCTGTGGACTGCTGAACCTCACCTGTAGCTGAGTCTGATATGCTAAAGAAGTGGTCTGGAATAGCTTGAGGATTAAAAGGGTAGATTCCTGAGGCCCTGAAACCTGAAGCTCCATTTCCAATAGACGCTGCTTTCTCACATGCATTCCCAATTAAATGACCAGCCTGGTATCTCGTTATGGTTCTACTTTTATGATGGTTCATCCAAACCTTGGCTTCGTTATGGAAAAACGATTTTATTGGCTTGAAAAAACTTCGGTCTAAAGGTTGCAAAGCTTGGGTAGTGTGACTTGGTAAGCAGAGGATAATGATTTCGTTTTTTCAGCAAATTCCAGCATCTCGAAGGCGGTGCTGTGTGACGTGTGACCATCCAAGATTAACAGTGTCTTACCTACAGGTTTTCGTGGCGTGAAATGTTCTTTCAACCATCGGAAAAATAATTCAGTGTTGATATACGATGATTTTCTGTTCATGTAAACTTCGGAGCCACTTGGTAATCCGTCCACAAACTCCAATTTTCTGTTTACTCCTTTCATTATCAAAACAGGTGGTAAGAAGTTTCCTTCCGCGTTACAACACGCTACAACTGTGACATTTTCTCCTTTTTCCTTAGCAGTTACAACATGAACGTCCTTAACACCTTTTTGCGTTAAAACCTTTCCCGGTTTATTGTTCAATTGTAATCCGCTTTCGCCCATATTAAATATGTTTCCAGGTTTGTCCATTAAATTGTTTTCGGTTAAAACTTTGTGAAGAACTTCAAAAAAGTCATTTGCTGCCGATCGATTCATTCCCTGAGCGCGGGAAAGTGAAAGTCCTTCGGATTGTCTTAACCTTCCTATACTCGCGCATTGGTCTCTCAGACCGACAAATCATTAATTCTTAGTTTTCTTGAAAAATAAAATCGCTGTCTTTTTGAAATTCTGAGTAGCTTCCTAAATAAGTATTTTCTTTCGATTAGATGGGCGCAAGTGCACCTGTTAGGTAGACTTGTTGCATATTTTGTTAGTTTTCGGTCTGTCAGACCGACGCGAGTACAGGTGTTAGAGTTTTCGGTTAAGTAATCTTCAAATTTTAGAAGAAACAGTGGCTGGTAAATTTTATATTACGTTAGGGGTGTTTATATTTTGCATATGCTTATGTGTATGTATATACTTTATATATGTGTATATACATATATATTTTACATATACAACATTTCTAGGAACCGTTTTGAATTGGTTTTTTTGACCATGCACTAATGGTATGTTCAGATTGCTACGATTTGAACAATTATGAAAACTAAATCTCTTTTTATACTTTTTTATAATTATTGTTATTTGTTTTCAATGAATTAATAATTTTTTTTTATTTTTTATTGAGACAAATATTTATTTTTATTTTATAAGTTAAGGTCCAAAAAAAAACTGAATTTTTTGAGAGGCTTGCATAAAATGTAATTGCTACCGAATAAAGTTCAAAGTTGCTATGTTTTTCTATTTGTTTTATTTAAATATATTACTTTCTTTAAAATAAACCGCAAAAACAATTTGGAAAATACATATTCACGAAAATGTAGACGAGATAAGATTTCGGTCTGAGAGACCGTGCGGGAGTATACGTGTACTGTCAAAACGCGCGAGTATAGAAAGGTTAATGAAATATTTGTATTCCTTTCCAAAAAGGAGGCAAGCCATGCATATCCAGCTTTTTTTGTAGTTGCAATAAATTTGTGTTTTACATTCATTTTCTCCGCTAGCTCAAATGCCAAGCTCCTAACACCTTCTCTGTCAACAGCAAATCCTGCTGCCGCTAATTTTTGTATGTGTGTTGCTAGCTTTCTTTCATTTTCTATTCCAAGAACAGATGTCAATATAGATATGAATATTAGATACCTTCACAAAGTGAAATAACTAATTAAGTAAAAAACTACCCATAAAGCCTAGAGGTTTCCCCACAAAATTTCCATCTTTTAACCGTCTCGAACCATACAATTTTTTGGCTTTCCGAAGGGACATCCCTTCTGCAATGCTTTTTCGAGCCTCCTCTAACGCCTCTTTGCTATAACTTCCTCTGTTGGTTGTTCGCTTATATTTTCTTGGCATAACTAGTCCCTATATTTCCTTTTAAATACAAAAATAAACAAATCAAATAATGCGGCATCTCTCCCAAAAAAAGTGCGGCATCTTTCACCATATTGAGGGAGAGATGCCGCACCACACTTCACAATGAACAAAAAAAGAAAACAACAAAAATAATCACACCAACCACTTCTTTACACACTATTCAATGACACAAAATACTAACGATTGAGAAAACACGCGATAACTTGTTCTTGGATCGAAAAATTGCAACATACTGAAAAATTTCCAAAGACAAAAGATTTGCGCAAAACAAAACAAAGAGAAAAAACTCCCGTTACATGTCGTATCTCGTATGCAACTTGTTATTTGTTTTACGTTTTCGTTTGAATACCTAACGGACACAAATCAAAACAAAAATCATTGCGTGGATGACTAGATGTATGAGTTTGGTTCAGTGCGGCATCTTTCCCGACGCGGCAACTCTCCCGCAATTACCCTATTAAAACATCGTTCTCCTCGATTTTCATTTCATTGAATGACCAATTTGCGTTGGCAAATATGGTTTGATCTAAACAATCGCGATGAATTACGATTTTTAACATGTTTGTTTGGTGGGAATCTGAGCATAAGCATGCTCTATTCTTTCTAAGTAGAGTCTTCATCTCCATCTTCCCTTTTCTTCGATACTTTTGTTTTGCTGGTGCAGTTTTTCGATTTAGTATTTGCATGTTTGCATTTTCCGTCTCCCTTTTCTCACTTTTTGAGCTCATCTTGAAACCCAAGATACTTATACACTAGTCAAAACAATTAAAGGAACACTTGAAAAAACTCAAAAATGGAGTGGTTTTTTATAAGGCTGTATCTCAGTAGAAAAAAGTCGGATTGAAATGAAATAAAAAGTTTTTCAAAGGTTATTATTTTTTCTTTTCAAATTATTTTGAGTAAAAAAAGTACCGTTAGTCGTTTTTGCTTGAGCGTGAAAAATGTCCACTCAATTTCAAAATCGAAAAAAAAATAAACTGAGTTCTCATAAAATGAGCGGAAATTTTTTTTCAATCCAACCAATCTAAGACTCAATTTGAGAATTTTGTTGGCTATAATTCACTGTTTGGTTCAGATCGCTACGATTTTTTTTCTACTCAAAATATGGGTTTACGTGCAAAAACACAATTTTGACTTTGGACCCCAATAACTCTGCTAAATATTGACTTACAAAAAAACTAAAGACAGATTTGAAAAATTCATTAAATTTTCTACACAAAAACATTTTGACAAAATAAAAATATTGTTTTTTTCAATATTTTCTATCGCTTTAAAAAAGGTCCAAAATACGCATTTTTCAACTTTTTCATAAAAACTACCGTTATTTTGTGCTTTTCAGTGATACAACTAATCATTATGACTTTGTGAAATTCGGACGAATTTCCTTGATTTTGATGAAAATTCGTCTGAATTTCAAAAAGTCATAATGATAATGAAAAAAATAAAAAAAATTAAAAAAATGAACAAATTCAAAAGAACAGAAAAATAAGACAAAAAACAACTTTCCTTAAAATTAAAAAAAAATGTTTTGTAAGTTTGATTGATCGAAACACAGAAACGGTTAATCGTATTGATGTGAAATTTTCACCAAAATCAAGGAAATTTTATGAGCTTTAATAATTAAGCCTTAGATTAGTTGCATCACTGAAAAGCACAAAATAACGGTAGTTTTTATGAAAAAGTTGAAAAATGCGTATTTTGGACCTTTTTTAAAGCGATAGAAAATATTGAAAAAAACAATATTTTTATTTTGTCAAAATGTTTTTGTGTAGAAAATTTAATGAATTTTTCAAATCTGTCTTTAGTTTTTTTGTAAGTCAATATTTAGCAGAGTTATTGGGGTCCAAAGTCAAAATTGTGTTTTTGCACGTAAACCAATATTTTGAGTAGAAAAAAAATCGTAGCGATCTGAACCAAACAGTGAATTATAGCCAACAAAATTCTCAAATTGAGTCTTAGGCCGTGTGTGAATTGCGTTAAAATGTGTATTAAAACTTGACGTTTGGTTAAAATTTGACGTTTGGTTAAAAATGGGATCAAATTTAGCCATTTGCTGTGTGAATTGCGTTAAAAGGGATTTTTTTAACCAACATTTCTGTGTAGAACTAAGAAATTTCCTTCATGATTTTAGAATTTACCCTCAACAAAAAATGTTTTACTTTTTCCAAGTAAAATAATTTGGCGTACGAAACCAAAATTTAGAACGACAAAGTTAATAAAAAGTCACCAGAAGCAATGAATAAACTATGTTTTATTTATTTTGCTCGATTTTGCAGTGGTAATTTGATATTTTGAAGCAACAATAAAAAATATTCAAACAAAAATTCCCATTTTGGATGATTGGTTTTTTCCCTGTAGTAGCACTGCAAAGCTTGTTTTCACAGCTGATATCTGCTATCATACTCAAAAGAGAAACATTTTTTTCGTTTTTCAGTTTTAAAATATGATCAATTCTATTTTATTCTAATCTTCAATGCATTAAAACAAGGAACTTAAGAAAATGGAGAAGTACAGAACAAAACAACAAAACAAAAGTAAACTTCTCTATCATTCATGAGGAAAATAGGGAACGTCAAAATTTTAACCCATTTATCCTGCTCCACAGCTGGGTAAATTTTAACCCATTTTATTCACCACGCTAGTGTCAAGTTTTAACCAAACGTCAAGTTTTAATACACATTTTAACGCAATTCACACACGGCCTTAGATTGGTTGGATTGAAAAAAAAATTTCCGCCCATTTTATGAGAACTCAAAGTTTATTTTTTTTTCGATTTTGAAATTGAGTGAACATTTTTCACGCTCAAGCAAAAACGACTAACGGTACTTTTTTAACTCAAAATAATTTGAAAAGAAAAAATAATAACCTTTGAAAAACTTTTTATTTCAATTCAATCCGACTTTTTTCTACTGAGATACAGCCTTATAAAAAACCACTCCATTTTTGAGTTTTTTCAAGTGTTCCTTTAATTGTTTTGACTAGTGTACTTACAGTCCAAGGCGCACCAAGGCCTCAACCCACAAGCGTCTGCAGCCAGCTCAATCCCTAGCAAATGGTCTCCAGTTCCGCATGCCAAGTTGGTTGAAGTTCTCTTACATACATTTATGTGTTTTTCCTCGTGGCTTTCTTCTTCTGCAACGTTCTTCGACTCGACTATAGGTACTCGTATAGGGGTCGGAGTACTATTCCACTGTTTCAACACGATTCAACCATCTAAGTCGTGGGATCTTAATTTGTCTGGCTAGATCCCGTAAAGTTCTAGGTTTAACCTTCACCTTAATTCTCCGTTCATCCAGACGGCCGACTCCATAAATCACACGAAGAATTTCTCTCTGTTCTCTCTGAAGCGTTTTCATCAGTCGTTGTTAAGGTCCATGCTTCTGCAACAAACATGAGGTCCAGGATGATAAGGGTCTTAAAGAGTGAGACTTTAGTTACTCGAAAAGGTCTTTATTAGGTACTCAATTTCCTGCCAAAAATAGACTGTGCTCTATGTAGTTTGACACTACCGGCAGACAAAAAAACAAAAAAACAAAAATAGTGTGAAGCGACTGCTCTAGAAGAGCCAAGGCCTAAGTGGCTTACACTCATCAACAATTCTCTGAGTGCGTGTGAAGAATTTAGGGGACCTTCAATTAAACCCCGATTCCGAACGGCAAAATTGAGAAGCACTTTTTTTCATGACAGATTTATTCTCTTGGAAGAGTTTTCAGTTCTTCGTAAGAGGCAGTACCCGTGAAAGATAATACAAAAACTTTGAGGACACGAGTAGAATTCGAACCCAAGCGTTCTGCGCAACAGCCAACATAACCAGAACCACTACGCCAAGGACACTACAGGCTGTCAAATGCGGCATCATTAAATCGATGACTGGGGGTGGTATGGGTATCAATTTGAATTTTTGGGTCTTTTAAAAAGGTCTGTTGTAAGGTGAATATGATCGTTCGTGGACTTTTTGGGTTTGAAACCATTTCTTTTTTAATAAGAGAGAGAGAGAGAGAGGGATAGTTAGCAAAAAGGAAATTTTAATTTATTTATACAATCTGGTAACACGTCATTTAAGAACTATTGTTGTTGCTCATTCTCATGTTTTCGTTAAGCTATCAATTTACAATAAATAGCCATTTACGTGTTCCAAATAAGCTTAGCCCTTAAAATCAATTAACACCTCAATAAGCCTATTACCGTTCTTAAACATTTGAGAAAGACCTGCATTTAACATGACTGCGTTAGAAAAAACAAATTTCCATAGAGCGTGACATTGTACAAATATTTGACGTTTCTAGCGCCAGCCTTAACCCACGATGGCGACGACATGGACGTCAAAAACTGAAGAGTTTATCATGAAGCATACCTTCCAGAGAACAACTGATCGTTTAAGAGTTTGGGATTCCAAATAAGATCATGAGAGTAGTATTGACTTAGGTCTGTTTAGTTTGTTAGCGGGTAAGCACAATGTAGATTTAGCCTCTCGAGAAAGAGGTAAACATATTTGATGCGTAGAGTGTGGCCCGTTCCTCTTAATTCAATAAAATCATTTTTCCAAAATTACTATTATCTTGCGTGAGTCGAGTGGTTCAACATTTGTATATGAACCTTTTATAGTCTTATCAGAAAAACGCTGACAACATTGGTTCCTTGAGTTTTGTGGTCACTGGACATAAGTCACTTAACAATATTATTGATATAGGACGAAGTGGCGTTATGGGATTAAGACGCGGCAGACATGGATGGCCATTGAATTGATTTCTTTTTTTTTTTTTTTGGCTCATTGTCAATATCAAAAGGTGAAGAGTTAAGCGCCTTTTTCGTAATAAAAATGGATATTGAGTTAACAACTCGTTAAAGGACGCTCCAAGAGAGTTTTTTTTCTTTAGAAATGTGTGATTCTGAAATTAAGGTGGCGCCCGACCGACCGACACAGAGCGTGCAACAGTATCACTCTTGGCAATAAATTACATCCATGTAAGTTTATTATGGAACTGTCCCATTTATTTCAGGATGGGTTAGGACCTTAAAACTACCCATTCTCTTCTCAAATCACTTTGCAAGACGCTATTCAAATCAACACTCAGCCTCTCTCTCCAGTGGCAAGCACTCCGAGCGATTGAGTTATTCTCATTCGGAAAACCATTATTAGAACGGATTTTCAACACCGTTCCCTGTTTTCCAACTACCTACTTTATGCTACAAGCTTATCATTACATCACACTGCAAGACTGGCAACACATCACTTCAAGTGCTCTTGATGAACATCTTTGAATTGTTTGGCCATCACTTCTTGATGGGCACTTGAGTTTGAAAGACCAGCACTTAACCTTTCTTGCTCGTTCGATCAGTCTCACAGCACTGTGTATCATATCAAATGCTTCATTCCACATTCGCCATGTTCGAACCATGAAAACTAGACTCAAATGAAATACTTAAAAATTGATCATAACATCAGAGCGCGTAGTAGTTGTTCCTCATGTATGTTGTTCGGTGCATGATCTTCATTTGCTGGCCCTTTGGATGAGCGAACGACGACGATGACGGACGAAGCCATCTGAGAGAACCTCGCAGCGCCTTAGCAACGACCGACGTCGACGACGACGTGTGTGGTCCCACTCATTGGGGCCATTTTGCAATGTTCGTGCCTATTATTCTGTCCATATATCCATCCGATACATCCGCGCAGAGTGTTTGGGAGGTTCTCAATAAAAATTCACTCATTTCTTACGTCGAAGTCGAATCCTTGCAAAGGGCAAGGCACAAATGGATTGCATTGGTGTGTTTATGGTTTCGCAGATTTTGCGAAGCACGGCAGCAAATCGAATTAGTTATGATGGGAATTTGAATGTCAGCGTCAAATCGTTTAATTTTCAATGCACGACCTCCAAAAAATCATGTTCCTTTCCGCTTTCTGTCTTCATTCCCATCAGCTTAACAGTGAGTTCTCGCAACGAGGCCACTGCTCAATGGAGAATGATTTCGCATGCGAAATTGCTTGATTCGCGAACTCGTCACCACCACCAGACCAGCCGCGGCCATTCAATTTCAAATGTGTCTTCCGAGAAATGACCAGAATCAAAATTCATCTAATTACACCCGAATCAAGCCTTAAAGCCGTAAGTGGACAACCCAATGTCTTCAGGAGCTGTTGCGGGACAGAGTTGGTTGGAATTCGCTTGGATTATCGATATCACGAACGATTAAGAACTGTTTTGACAATTTTTTGACAGCTTTTTTAACAGATTATAATTCTCGGTGGTCAGCAAGTCGAATTTAGTGGTGTAGTTGATGGATGAAAATATCGACGAGGGGGCCTGTGAAGTGTCGACACAATCCTCTTATATGTGAGTAAACAGAGAAACGTGGTAATGATTCAGTGAAAGATAAGTAAATAAGTCTGTCCGAAATGATGGATGACAAGGAGGGAGACGATGAGGAGGGCTGGAATTAAGTGGGAAGTCCACAGTTAAGAGGTAGCCGTAGCAGTGTGTGTTTGGAGGAGTGAAACATTAGTTTTTAACGTTCAACAGTTGTTTCTGTTGGTTTTGGTTTTCTATAACGCAATATTTAATTTATCGATAATCGAGCGAAGTATCAGTTTTCTGTGCACGTATTTTACAAGATTGGTTGATCTTCGGCCATCCTAAATTTGCTCGAGCTACTTCCTGCGCATTCTGATGCACAATAAGTCTATAAGGACGTTTGACAGAGTTGTCAAACTCTCGTTTGTAATTGCTTAAAAGTTGTAAGAGCACGCTTTATTTCCAATCGGATAATAGCAAGACAACGATGTCGTTTTGCAAATCAACAACGAGTCATGCTCGTCCCAATTTTCGGATGTGTTATCATCTCTTCGTCATCAGCAAAGCACAATCAACCCAGCGTACACATTTCAATTAATCGAATTGTCATCGATCATAATTAAAATTCCAATCCCCAAAAGAGTACACATTCAGTCACAATAAAATGTAATTTATTAAAACTTCTACAGTGCCATTGAAAAGTATACAACAACAAATTGGAGGCAAAAATTAGTATCTACATTTGAAAATAATGATTTATCGACACAGGAGGGCGCACACAACTCTCTCCCATTCGAACAGTGCGATGCGATGTGCGCGTTCGTAAACCGTAAGGTAATTACGATTTATCTCCGCGAAGACATGCAGTCAAAACAAATCTCAATAAATCAACTCGGTTATGGAGTTATACCGGGAGAATATTGAGAACCCACATTTCGAATCTAGTTAAAATGTTGGTGTGGCACTTCAAATGCGCCACATTATTAGTAGAAGTGTACAAGCAGCACCAATTGTTGTTGGCCAAGGCCCAAGGGGGAAGAGTATTGACAGTCGAAATCGAACGAGATCAGTTATGTACGATTGAACTGACATGACGGACGGACGCGACGCGATGGATTTTATCGCGAAATAAACTTGTGCAGAAAAATAACGACAAAACTCATCGGAAAGTGCTATGATCTGAGTATGGCTAGTTGCGACTTGCGAGCTATGAAATATGATCTGAGTCGATAACTTAGAATGGCAGCGATACACTTGGCAGATAGGCCAGTAGGTAATGTAAATTTGTTGATTGCACACATTAGGATTATGGGAATCTTGTTCTGATCGTCATCATCACTTGGATGGTGTTGAGTTTTCTATCGATGGTAAAATCTTTATTTGAACATGAAAACTAATGAAATGATAAATTACATTGTCGTTTGTTGAGTCAAAATGTTTAAAAAAAAGCAAATTGAGATCTTGTAGTGATTTTATGTAAAAGGAGTAAAACAAGTCTGGAGTTTCCTAAGGGGTTTTAAGATAGTGATGTGTGACGTTTGTCATTTATGGCAATTACATATGAGATAAGAATAGCAACTGATTGAGGACTAACTGTGGAATTTGACTTTGAAGGGAAAGAAGCTTTTTCATCGAAAAGGAGCTGGACTGTTTGGTTTTGATATCCATGAATTTGCACTTCGAGCTCGAAGATATTCGTCAATTACAATGGTAAAGGGTCATTCATTTCGTGGTTTCAAGTTGGTAGTGCTGGCATTTGATACGTGTCAAACTAACCTGTCATCTGAAGTGTCTAAATATATTAGTTGAAGTTTGCCATTTACAATAACGGATCGCTTAACAATCGAACAACGCGTGTTGGAACATCAGACAATTAACATCGATTTTTCGAACAACATTTTTTTTTAGCTATGAGGCACATTTCAAACGAACGAAATTGCCGTAGGTATATCTGGCTCAGAAAACCCACAAATCATCGAAGAGGTGCCATTGCATCCAGAAGAAGTGACTAGTTTTTTTATGTTCTATGATCGTTAGTTGGTCTGATGCCAATGGGCGGACGGTTGAAGTAAATTCGAAGCGATATGGTTGAATGATAACCGATTTTTTACACACAACACCACCAATTATTAAAGCTTTATTGGGTGAGAAGTTTTCTGGTCGCGTAATTTAACATTTTGGCGACATCAATTGGCGCCCAAGATCATACGATTTGACACCATGTTTACGCAAAAAGTCCCCAAACTCTAGACGCATTAAAAACTAACATTACTCAAGTGTTGGTAGTGTTGGTCAAGTACTGATAATTGCGAAAAAGTAGTTAAAAATTACCTCGCATGCTGCCAAAACTCCATTTGAAAGATATTGTTTTTCACACTTAATGACAAAGTCCAAACTTTGTAATGAAATAAAATTTTCAGTGAAAATGTATCGTTGTGTGTTTTTTTTTTATAGCTATACTCTTGAAACCGAAAAATGAATGACCCTATGCTTACGTCAGCAACATTACAACTCTTGCTGATGATTTGAATTTATCGATTTCTTGGCATTAGAAGTAACTGAAAAGTTTTGCTTTAGCCGTCGATTTAAAATCTTCACTTGGATGATAAATGTTTCTCAATGCGGTATTAATAAGTATAGGTACTCAGAAGTCTAGTGTTAGTATGCCTAAAATTTCACGTTTCTGCAAAATTCATTTACAATCATGCAATTCCACACTGTTCGATCTTTTCTTGTGGACCTATACGCAAAAAACTGATAAAATTTTCGAACTTTAGACGCACAAAAATCTTTAAAAGCGTGCTCTACAGTTATTTAAAGCCAAATTTCAATAAGTACGTAAAGTATTGGAATTTTATATAAAACTAGCTGACCCGCGGGCTAAAACTGTTCGCAGGACTTAGAAATGACAATCTCCTATATATACAGGGTGATTCACGAGCGTTGTGCCAAAAAGCTAGAGCGTGTAGGTTGAGTTGAGACAAGAAAAAAATCGTATGGGAGGGGGGGGTCTATTCCCCCTCGTTTAGCCGGGAGGGGCAATTTTCTGAAAAATTGACTTATTTTGTAAAAAAAAATATTAAAAATCAACGGCTTAGTTTACAACATCGTGCTATACCTTTCTGAAAAGCTAAAAACTTCTTCTTCCACTTTGTTTTTAAAATAAATTGTTTTAACGAATAGTTTTAAAAAAATAAATTTTCAAACTCAAAATTTACAAAAAATAAGCAAAAAAAAACATTTTTGAACTAATTTTTTTCAAAATTTTATGTAATTAAGTACTAATTTTGTTTTAAAATTCAATGTGATTGTTAATTTTCAGTCGAAAACAGAAAACCGGATGCAAAAATGTCTTTTCGTTTTTGAGAAATTAAGAAAAAACCAAAACCACTTTTTTCTAAAAAAAATCTTTGTTTTTATTTTTACCTATCTGGACTTTTAGTTTAATTTATTGGTTTATTTTATAAATTTAATTTTTTGTAATTGGAGTTTTATGAGGACTCAATAAAGTAAAAAAGTATTACATTATCCCTGGATTAACCATTTTGTTCATTGATAACGTCTGAAAACTGACCTGCAATTTTTTCTTACTATACCTGGGGCCGCGGCCACTCGCCGGCGAAGGGTTCTACCTGCTAGGGGCTTAAGATTAATTAAACCGCAATATTTCTTGAATGAAAAAACAATTAACAACCTAAAGGTAAATAAAAGGCATCGCATATTTACTAAACAATCATTTAGAATTAAAATATTAACTCATCAACACATAACACTAACAAACTCATACGCTCGAGAAGAGTAAGCGGACAGGAACTTCTGCTACGGTTTAACTTGTTGTCGAGATCGGGAAGCTGACAGAGTCTACCCTGAAAGATATCCCAATAGATGGCGCCCAAGTCGTAGCATGTTTTCAAGAATCCGCCGACGAGAGCACTGAGAGCTAGAAGTGAAAGGTCAATGGCAGACGTAATCAATGAACAAAATGATTAATCCAGTTAAAATCCAATACTTTTCTACTTTATTGAGTCCTCATAAAACTCCAATCACAAAAAATTTAATTTATAAATTTAACTAATAAATTAAACTAAAAGTCCAGATAGCTAAAAATAAAAACAAAGATTTTTCTTAGAATAAAGTGGTTTTGGTTTTTTCTTAATTTCTCAAAAACTAAAAGACATTTTTGCATCCGGTTTTCTGTTTTCGACTAAAAATTAAAAAACACATTGAATTTTTCAAACAAAATCAGTACTTAATTACATAAAATTTTGAAAAAAATTAGTTCAAAAATGTTTTTTTTGCTTATTTTTTGAAAATTTTGAGTTTGAAAATTTATTTTTTTAAAACTATTCGTTAAAAAAATTTATTTTAAAAACAAAATGAAAGTAGAAGTTTTTGGCTTTTCAGAAAGGTATAGCAAGGTGTTGTAAACGAAGCCGTTGATTTTTAATATTTTTTTTTACAAAATAAGTCAATTTTTCAGAAAATTGCCCCTCCCGGCTAAACGGGGGGGAATAGACCCCCCCCTCCCATACGATTTTTTTCTTGTCTCAACTCAACCTACACGCTCTAGCTTTTTGGCACAACGCTCGTGAATCACCCTGTATATAAATGGATGTGTGTTTGTTTGTTTGTAAGTATGACTCTTATAGACTCCGAAATGGCCCAACAGATATTTGTGAAATTTTAACGGTTAATGCTGTTGTATTCAGTGATGGTTTCTGTGACAAAAAAAAATGGAAAAATCTCATGGAAGAGTAGGAAAACTGGAAAAACCAAACAAAGGTCGGAAATTAGATTTTTTTTTTTGCTTGCAATTTTTTTTAGTTTTCAAAATGGGTTTTCGAATGAAAAATAGAAAGTT
Organism: Sphaerophoria taeniata; assembly: GCA_943590905.1. Classification (NCBI taxonomy): domain Eukaryota; kingdom Metazoa; phylum Arthropoda; class Insecta; order Diptera; family Syrphidae; genus Sphaerophoria; species Sphaerophoria taeniata. The sequence continues at coordinate 43,750,045 of OX016540.1, read as the reverse complement.
TTTGATGAAAAACTCGGAGAACGCATTGGTTTTTAAATGGAAAACTGCATGGAATTGTATCTATGTGCATTGGTTTTCAAACGGAAAACTGAAAAATTGGTGATGAGGAACTTGGAAAACTCTGTTAGAGCACAATATCAAACTATTGCATGGAATTTAAGGTGCAATTTTGGAAAATTAAGGAAAAGAGCAACACGTTTGATTTTGTTTATCACATTTAGGATTTTGACCTTGTTGGAAAGTTCGTTGTCAAGCTAGAAAAATTTCATATCTTTGAAATTGGAAATATAGGTCTCATAATCAGTTTAGAGCTTATCTCTGAAGGCGCTTAATGGTGGTGAAACGAGGTTAGCTAAAGATTAATTTAAACAATAAAATGGATGCATGCTGATTTGTTTGTGTGACCGGTAAAGACTCTTAAGTAGTTCAACGCATTGTTATAAAATTTTGACTGTAGGCAAAGCTAACACGAGCCAGGGTTCCTGCGAAAACAAATTTTGGGAACATTTTACGGGAAAATTGAAAAATGGAAACAATCAAATGGTGGTCGAAAATTATACTTTTGTATGGGATCATAGCTGCAATTGTTCAAAAATTAGTAAAAAAAATCAGAAAACTCCGCAAAACGAGAATTTTTTAAATTATTTTTAGATTTGAATTGATCTGGTGGCAGGCGGAGACGAGGTTCGCGGGGGTCGGCTAGTTTTAAATAAAAAAGGAAACATATTTATCAAATTTATCACATTAAACCCTGTAACCCCACCCCCCCTCCCTCCCTAAATACGGCTATACTATACACAGTCTTACTTTCAATTAAAGAATTATCAAAAAATGCCACCAAATCACTCTGCGCACCTATCATTCTCTGTTAGTGTGTCAGCTTCTCACCAAGTTTTCCGAGACCTAAGTTCAAACAATTTGTTTTGCAACGTTGCCGCTTACCGCAGACATGAAAATGTGATTCATCTGAAATTATGATTTTCGCTAAAAAATTTTTTGTCTTAATCCCAAACTGCGAAGCATCTCGTCTGGTACTGTTAGAAATAACAACTTAATATCTACAATTTATACTTTGAATATTTTCACTTTACTTAATTCTTACATATCTTCATTTCTTTCCTAATTACTCAATTTATTATTTTCTCAAACTAATTTTCTTTATTCTTAATCAAATTGTTCAACTGTTTAGTTCAAATAAACCATTTATATATAATTTAACAGAACTTGGTTTCGATTGAAAATTAACAGGTTATGGGCCCAGGACCCAAAATTTAAATAAGAAATTTTAGAGAACTACTCAGAGTATACGTATATACATTTCCAGCTCATGATGAATGACGACGGAGAAAAATTCAAAATTCCACTTTTCGATGGAACTGGTTTTAATAATTGGAAATTCCGTATAGAAACATTATTGGACGAATTAGAGCTACTTGAATATACCAGTGAACCTTATCAAGAAAAAGTTAAATTTCAAACCGAGGACACAGAAGCTATTCGCCTTCAAAAAGGGAAAGAATTAGCTGCTCATAAGAAGAAAGACCGAAAATGCAAATCTCAAATAGTTCAAAAATTGGCTGACAGTCACTTAGAGTACGCAAAAGATAAAGAAACAGCATTCGATGTATGGAAGACTCTTGATACATTTGAACGAAAAGGAATTGCCATTCAACTATGATTTAGAAAATCCCTACTCAGCATGAAATTTAATCCAAGAAATGATACTCTTGCAAACCATTTCGTTAGTTTTGACAAACTTATTCGCGAATTGAGATCAACAGAAGCAAAGGTAGAAGAACTCGATATTGTATGTCACCTGCTACTTACTATGCCATCGGAATTCAACAATGTAGTTACAGCAATTGAAACTCTCTCAGGTGAGTCTCTTACTATATCTTTTGTAAAGAATAGATTGCAAGATGAAGAATCGAAACAGCTTGACTCGCAAAAATTAAAACGAGAAGAACCTGTGTCTTCAACAGCGTTTGTTTCACAACAAAATAAATTTATGAACGAAGCAAAAGGTCGTTTTCCATTCAAATGCAATTATTGTGGAAAAGTTGGCCACAAAATAGCAGTTTGCAGAAAGAGAGCGAACGACTTAAAATACAAAAATCAAAATTCGGCACATTTAGCCACAGAAAATATTAGTCAAAGCAATGAAGACGGTTATTGCTTTTCGGCATCAATTGCAGATGATTTCGATCATCACGTACACTGTATTCTGGACTCAGGTGCTTCGGAACACCTGGTGAATAGCAACATCTCTCTGTCAAACATTACAAAAATTCATGAACCGACCAAAATAAAAGTTGCCAAATCTGGAACTTATTTAACAGCAGATAAAGTTGGAGACATTCAACTGTCAAGCTTCGTTAACGATAAAGAACATTTGATTACCGTAAAAAATGTTCTTTCTGTTCCGAACCTCGAATACAATCTACTTTCGGTAAGAAAATTAGAAATGAACGGTTATTGCATAAAATTTGAAAATGGATGCGGAGTGATTTCCAAGAATAATCGAACAGTTGCAATTGCACATCGAAGTCCAACCGGATTGTACCAAATAACTTTCCGAAAAACCTCCACGGCTCTTCTGAGCGCAAATGACAGTAGCTATGAAATTTGGCATAAGAGAATGGGTCATCTCAATGCTGATGACATCAAGAAACTTCAAAACCATACGAACGAAATCAATATAGATGTTTTAAGTTTTTCCAAAGAGACATGTGGTATTTGTATTGAAGGTAAGCAAAGTAGTTTACCACATAATCAAGAAAGAAACAAAGCATCACGACCACTGCAACTTATACATAGCGATGTCATAGGTCCTATAACCCCCGTCTCTTATAACGAAATGAAATACATAATTACATTTATCGACGACTACACACATCTCACAGTTAGCTATCCTATGAAGTCAAAAACAAAAGTTTTCAAATATTTTAAAATTTTCGAGGCCATGGCAACAGCTCATTTTAATTTGAAGTTAAGTCGTTTTCGGTGCGATAATGGCAGTGAATATATTTCAAGAGAGATAAAAGATTTTTTCGAACAAAAGGGTATTCAATTTGAATTCACAATAAGATATACACCCCAACAGAATGGAGTAGCCGAGCGGATGAATCGGACCATCCTCGATAAAGCAAGATGCATGATGCTCAACTGCAAACTCGGCAAAACTCTTTGGTCTGAAGCTGTTCAAACAGCCGTTTACTTAATAAACAGAAGTCCAACATCATCACTTAAAAATAAAATTCCAGCCGAACTTTGGTTCGGAGAAAAAATAAAATATTCGAAAATCAAGATTTTTGGTTGTGTTGCATATTTGAAGATTCCAAAGCAACTCCTGCAAAGTAAATTTGATTCTCGATCCAAAAAATGTTTTCTTGTTGGTTATTGCCCCAACGGCTACAAACTTTGGGACCCACTCAATCATAAAATTATTCTTGGCCATGACGTTGTATTCGATGAAACGAAATTTTCCTTCGAAATTTGTAACAGTAGTAATAATTGGACTGCAACGGAAAATGAAATTTTAGAATATGACGAACAAACTGAATTAGAAAAACAAAATATACAAGACTCTGAAAGTGGAACTGAAACTCAAGTTAGAAATGACAACGAACAAATTGAAAAAACCTTGAATCAGCCTCGTCGATCTAATAGAATTACCAGCACCCCAAGATATCTAGAAGATTACGCAATTATGGCCTTTCATGCTGAATCATTTATAGAAGACGTACCAGAATCTTATGATGAAATTAATTCTAGAAATGATAAAGAAGAATGGTTTCAAGCGGTAAATGAAGAAATGTCAGCTTTGCTTAAAAACAAAACATGGGAGCTTTGCAACACTCCCAAGCACACGCGATTAATAAATAACAAATGGGTTTTTCGTCTGAAAAGAGATGAAAACGGAAACGTTGAAAGGTATAAGGCAAGATTAGTTGTTAAAGGCTGTGCTCAGAGAGAAGGATACGACTACAAAGAAACCTACGCTCCAGTTGCTAGACTAACAACTCTAAGAATTCTTTTATCTATTATCGTAAAGGAAGATCTCTTAACTTGTCATATGGATGTCAAAAACGCATTTTTGCACGGTGAGCTTGAAGAGGAGGTATTTATGAAAATTCCAGATGGTTTTGAAAGCAAAAATGGCTCGGTTTGTAAACTTAAGAAAGCTCTCTACGGTTTGAAGCAAGCACCTCGAGCATGGAATAAAACGATTGACAGCTTCTTAACAGAAATCAACTTTAAACGGTCAGAACTCGACAAATGTTTTTATATTAAAAATTCTGAACAGATTCGAATTTTTCTTCTTCTTTATGTTGACGACATGTTACTTGCGGGGAATAATGAAGCAAAACTGAACGAAATAAAGAATGCTCTCAAAGAAAAATTTGACATGAAGGATTTGGGAACGCCAAAAACATTCTTAGGTATAAGCATCGAGCGCACCGACAGAGGCCTTCATTTGAATCAGCAAATCTATTTTAAAAGAATTCTTGATCGTTTTAATATGCAAGACTCGAACCCTACGGATACACCTATGGAAATCACCTTTATCTCTTCTAACGAAGTCGACAAAATTCAAGATACAAAACCTTACCGTGAACTCGTTGGATGTTTAATGTTCGGGATGTTAGCTACAAGACCTGACTCAAGTATAGCTGTAAATTACTTTAGTAGATATCAGCACGAACAAAATGAAATGCGTTGGAAAGGTCTCAAAAGGATACTGCGATACATAAAAGGAACCATCGACTTTGGCTTACAGTTTATAAAAGAAGAAGAAGAAGACGCACCCTTGACATGTTACGTCGATGCAGATTTTGGAAGTGAAAAGGATCGCAAATCAACATCTGGTTTTCTTGTCAAGATCCTTGGTAATGTCATCTCTTGGACTACCAAAAGACAAACTTCGGTTTCACTCTCTTCAACTGAAGCTGAATATGTTGCTTTAGCATCAGCAACAGCCGAATTAATTTGGATTAAAAACTTTTTAGAAGAAATAAAAATTATCAGCGACGACGTTTCACCTTTGATATTCGAGGACAATCAATCAGTAATTCATCTACTCTCTAAGTGGGAGCATAAAAGACTTAAGCATGTTGATATTAAATATAACTTCGTTCGTGATTTATATGAAAAACAAATGTTCACTATAAAATACATCAATACAAAAAATCAAATAGCAGACATCCTTACAAAACCACTTCCAAAGCTCCAGTTCATCAAACTTCGTGACAAGCTTAATTGCGTTAGTAAAAGTATTTTCATCAAGAATTCACAAACTTAAATGTTATTAAGTTGAAGAGGAGTGTTAGAAATAACAACTTAATATCTACAATTTATACTTTGAATATTTTCACTTTACTTAATTCTTACATATCTTCATTTCTTTCCTAATTACCCAATTTATTATTTTCTCAAACTAATTTTCTTTATTCTTAATCAAATTGTTCAACTGTTTAGTTCAAATAAACCATTTATATATAATTTAACAGAACTTGGTTTCGATTGAAAATTAACAGGTACGGCCTAGATCTTTTGTTGTCCGCAAGCATAGTAATCTCCTGAAATTTGTACACAACCTTGTCTACAGAAGGCTTTGGTAGATAATGAATTATTTCAGACAAAAATTATTTCAAAAAAAAAAAAACTGTCAGTGTCAAAATAACCTATGATTAAAAACTAAAACTCATTCATATGCGTTTTCTTTTCTTATCCCTTAACTTACAATTATTCGAAATTAATGGCCTTAATTTGATCACTCAGTCTCATGAGAATTAAGGAGAACGAAGTTTTTTTACCTGTTTTACATAAAGCTTTATAAAACTTCTCATTACACGAATCGTTTTAAAAAATAATGTACAGAATCGGTTATTCCATGATTTCAAGTTGGTACTGCTCTTATTTGGAGTGAAGCTTATTTGGATGTTTGCCACTCACGACAGTTGTTGATATGATAGTCGAACAAGGCGTTATAGTAATCACAACCTACCACTCAGAAGGTGAATGTAAAACTGTAATTTTCCGCTCTCACGCTAATGAGCTATGTTCGTGGAACCTTTGCTTTTTTTCGTTATGTCGAAAATATTGCAAAACTTGCCGATGAATTCATTGATTTTTCGGCTTTACCAGTAGTTAAACGATTTTGTTTTATTGATTTCGAAGTCTACTGATGGTAGCGTAGTCTTACATCCTTTGCAAAAGCAATGTGATCATGCGATTTGACTCTGTTACCTGTTTCTGCGAGGCTACGAAAAGCCGCGTGTAAACGTTAATAATCCTCAAACTTTAGATGCCTCAAAAATCAATATAACTTAAGTTATACGGCTGAGAAACCATTCAAAATTCAATAAAAATTGTTAAAAAAAAAAAAAACTTAAAAAAAAACTGCAAACACTCTTAAGCTTGCTTTTTGAACTTTATTTCTCATATTTAAAAGTTCAAACCTTACAATGATTTACTATACCTAAGCATTGCCTTCGAAATCGAAAAATAAAAAACACTTCCAAATGAAAAAATTGTAGGTACTCAAGAATCAAAATCCCCGCAAAGTCAACCAAACCTACCTAGTCATCTTATTGTCTTTAAGTTTGAGTCCAAAAGAGTGTTGTTTCTTATATTTGTTTCAACTTCTATTTCAAATTCCATCTAACATCTTCATCTCAATCTTTGTTTCGGTGTCGGTGCTGATGTTCTCTTGAATTTTTCTCTTAACATCATCTTAATGCCAATTCAGAGGCACATCTTAAGTTGAGTGATGCAAGCCAACAACAAAAGTCTTCTTTAAACTACAAGCTGAAAAATCAATAAAGTCTTTTGTTGCATTAGTCTAGGTCTTATATCAAATGCACTCTTACTATGTTTTTTGTGTTGAAGATGGATAGAAATAGAAATAGTTTGAAGTTGGAGCAAAGAAGGTATGCAAACATTCGAGTACTCCTAACCCACAGAAGAGTGGGCTTTGTAGTCATTATTTCTTTCACAGTGAAATCCATGAGTATTTGGCTATAGTCCTGCGTAAAGTGCTGACATTTGCATTCCAAAGAAGTTTGAACATTTCATGTTGATTTGGGACCATTCTTTATATATGAATATTTGACTAGCTTTTGCCTTTTGCTTTAAACAAAAAGAAAATACATCAACCTTGCATCCTGAACTATACCAAGAAACACTCGAGAATTTTTCTTCATGCGAGCCCAGCACAACTTGGGTGGTCCACGGGCATCACTTTATTACGAAAACATCTCTTTTTCTTCTCCCAGAACAGAGATACTTAAACGAGTACACATCCACTTACTCGATTTAAACTTCCAGAACATCCTCCTCTTAGGTTTTAGGTTTGATCGTCTTCCGAACAAGCAAAATGAGGAGGGAGTATGGTTGATGGTGAGACGGCATGCAGCAGGCGGCACGCGGCGGCGGGTGGCAATTTCGAACAAATCCGCCGGGCAAATGTATATTCGAATAGTCGTCAACGGACAACGGACGACACACGGACATCAGACGGGCTGGTTAATTGTAATGTTTGATTTACTTAGGCAAAGTTGATGCTTCTGATGCTGTGTGTAGCGTTGTTGTTGTCTCTGCTATTTTTAAAGTTTGCTACATACATTTGTTTTTTTTTTTTTTTGTCTGATTTAAGATGTGAAACTGGTCTATGATTCAAATGAGCCAAGTTCGGCTTATGGTAATGGTATTGAGACTTTTTGTGTGTAATTTGTTGGAATGAAGACACACATCTGCGCTATTTTAATATGAAAACCTCCTTAGGGTTCGACCTTGTTAAACTTAATTTGGTTAGATTGGAGACTCCACATACAGCTTATTTAATTAGTAAAGCATGCACGAAGTTTAATTTATTGCTCTGATTGTTATTATAAATATTCATATTTAACAAGAGTAAAATGTTTAAATAAAATTTGTCTTCACATTTCAGAAAATGCTAAAAATATTGGCTCAAAATTATAGTCCGCTAATGACCAAATTTATTTCATTTTAAGCTAGTCCTAGTATCACACTAAACTTCTTCATCTACTTACTTACTTTTACTTACTTATCCGGCTCACAATCCATGAAGGGTCTCAGCCTGAGATACTGCAGTCTTCCATCGTGAACGATCCCTCGCATGCACTCTCCAGTCACCGAGACCGAGCGCTCTGGCATCCGCAGTCACTTGGTCCTTGTACCGTAGATTCGGTCTTCCTTGTCGTCTTGAACCTGGGGGCTGGGATGAGAAGACTTTCTTGGCTGGAGCGTTGTCGTCCATTCGCTCGATGTGGCCGAGCCAATGTAGTCGTCTTTTCTTGGCCTTCTGGACTACATCCACATCTTGGTACAGCTCATACAGTTCTCGGTTGTATCTTCTTCTCCATTCGCCATCGTCGCATACGGGACCAAAAATCCGTCGAAGAATTTTTCTTTCGAAAGTGCCCAGTATCAATTCCCCTTTTTTACTTATCGTCCAGCACTCGGCGCCGTAGAGTAGGACTGGTAAAATCAAAGTTTTGTATAGCAGACACTTTGTCTTTCGAGTGAGGAGTTTTGAACCCAGTTGTTTGGCCAAACCGAAGCAGCAGCGATTCGCTAGGGTAATTCTTCTTCGGATCTCCACTAAGGTGTCGTTCGTGGGATTGATGTTTGTTCCAAGGTAGGTGAACTCCTTAACTACCTCGAAATTGCTGCTACCAACAGTGACGTTTTGTCCTAGGCGGTGGACAGATGTTGCTTTGTTTGTTGATAACATGTACTTTGTTTTGTCCTCATTCACTTCAAGACCAACTAGTTTCGCCTGTTCTTCAATCGCTGTGAAGGCCTCAAGCACAGCTCTCTTGGATCGACCGATGATGTCTATGTCGTCCGCATAGCCTAGGAGCTGGGTGGATTTGTTGAAGATAGTGCCCTCCGTGCTCACACCTGCCTTGCGCACTATCTGCTCCAGGACTATGTTGAAGAAGTCACATGACAACGCATCTCCTTGTCTAAACCCTGCGCAAGTTTGGAATAACTCGGATGAGCTGTTACCCATTTGCACACTGCACTGCGTATTGTTTAGCGTCATGCGGCACAGCTGGATCAGTTTGTTCGAGATCCCGAATTCAGACATCGCAATCATAAGCTCTTGGCGGTGGATGCTATCATAAGCAGCTTTAAAGTCGATGAAAAGATGGTGGGTTTCGACTTGAAATTCGTTGGTCTTTTCCAGGATCTGCCTCAGTGTGAATATTTGGTCTATCGTTGTTCTGCCTGGCCTAAAGCCACACTGGTACGTGCCGATTATTGTGTTGCAGAAAGGTTTAAGACGCTCACACAGTACGTTGGATAGGATTTTGTAGGCAACATTAAGCAGGGATATGCCACGGTAGTTTTTGCATAACATCGGATCGCCTTTTTTGTAGATGGGGCATATGGAGCTTATCGAAGTCAGTGGGCATGCATTCTTCTTCCCACATTTTGGTGATGACCTGGTGCATGCGGTTCATCAAAACATCTCCTCCATGTTTAAAGAGTTCCGCGGGTATGCCATCCGACCCTGCGCGGCCTTGTTATTTTTTAGCTTTTGGATGGCTCTTTCTACCTCTTCTCTGCTGGGGGCTGGGACTGGGTCTTCATTGACTGGTCTTGCTTCTCTTTCGTCATTATCTTGCTCGACATTTTGCGCATTCAGCAGCTGCTGGAAGTGCTGCTTGAACACATCTACAATTCCCTGTGCTTCGGTGACTAGGTTTCCTTCACTGTTTCGAAGAGCTTGTGTCCCGGTTCTGAAACCAGAAGCTAATTGCTTCGACCTTTTAAAGAAACGCCGGGTGTTGTTTTTGGCCCGAGACTCTTCTAGATCTTTGAGCTGAGAAACTGCGGATGCTCTTTTCTTTCTTCGCAGGGTCTTTTTCTCATTTCTCCTTTTCGTGCGGTACTCTTCCCTTGCTGCTCTTGTTTTCCGTTGCAGCATCTGCAGGCGTGCATTTTCCGTCTCTCTTTTCAATATCACGCACTCATCATCATACCACGGGTTCTTTTTCGGGGGTGGCTGGTAACCTATGGTAGTCTCGGCTACATTTTTTATTACTTCGCGATATTGGTTCCACAGTGTGTTGACGTCTGTAGTATTTTGGAGGACGGCGGAGAGTCGCTCGCTCAGGCGCTCGCTGTAGTCTCTGGCATTCTCTGATGTGCTAAGGCAACCGATGTTGAACTTCTTTCTTTGGGCTGCACGTGTTTTTTTGTCGTTTGATATTCGAGCTCTAAACTTAGCCACTACCAGAAAGTGGTCAGAGTCGACATTTGCTCCTCGGAAAGTGCGCACGTTCAGGATGTTGGATGCGTGCCTTGCGCCGATTAGCACATGGTCGATTTGGTTGGTGGTTCGACCATCCGGAGATCGCCAGGTTGCTGTGTAGATCTTCCGTCTTGGAAATCTAGTGCTACTTATCACCGTATTACGAGCTGCAGCAAAGTCGATTAGTCGGAAGCCGTTATCTGTTGTTTCTTCGTGGAGGCTGTGCTTTCCAACTAATCCGCCAAAGATGTCTTCCTTCCCGATTTTTGCATTGAAGTCTCCGAGTACGATTTTGACGTCGTACTCTGGACAGGCTCCGTAGGCTCTATCCAGGAGGTCGTAGAAATCCTCCTTGCTAGACTCCTCAGCATCATCGGTAGGGGCGTGTGCACATATTATACTGATGTTTTGTAGTGTGGCCTTGATGCGGATCACAGCCAGGCGATCACTTATTGGCTTGAAATCCATGACTTTCGATCTAAGCCGGTTTCCCACGACGAATCCGCATCCAAATATATGCAATCTTTGATGGCAGCTATAATAAATGTCGAAATTCTTTCTTTCCTTTGTCCCTGATCCTATCCATCGTATTTCCTGGATCGCAGTAATATCTGCCTTATACTGCGAGAGGACAGATTCAAGTTTCTGAGTTGCACCTGGAGTGTAGAGGGTTCTTACATTCCAGGTACAAACTCTCAATGCGTAGTCCGTTGTCGTTCCGGGTCTGGTTACCATAAGAGGGGGTTCATTATCCGAGGCTGGTATCTCTCTCATAACTTTCAAGTTTTTCACTGTGAAGGGGTTGTTAGCCCCTCGCACTTCTTCATCAGCGGACTATAATTTTGCGCCATTATGTTGAAGGCTTTTTAAGGATCAAAAAATAGTTTTTTTATGTACTTAAAACAAACTATGTAATTTTCGATTAAGCGGATTACTATTTCGTAGTTCTAGGCGGTAATATGCAATATTTCTTGTGCCTAGTAAGATCGTTTCTGCTGATTTCGAAAAGAGTTTTGAAAATAGAAGTAGACAGTAACCCTTATCTAATCATTACTGACTAACGAATCCAACACTAACCACTGTGAAATCTTAGCCGCGTTTGAGAGGAAAGTCCTACTGTAAAAAGTTGGCCAAGTTTGTGTGGAAGGACATTTCCGGAGGCAATATAATCATGAGGAATAACAAATCGGATGTGAATGTGAAGGAACTCGTTAAAAGAGGTCCATACCGAATTACGTTTTTGGTGCCGTTGAAGGGAAACACTTCATCGGCCAGCGAACAATGATGGCTACTTAAGGTACAACGAGATAACATTTAAATCTTATGAGCCGAAAAGCGGAATAGTTAAGCAAATTATACATTTCTGCATCTCTACTGATCTACTGATCTTTCAAGCAAACAAAATAATAGGAATGTAGAAAAGGCTCGACAGTCAATAGGTACAGTCCTAGTTATCGAGAACAAAACAACATCTGTCTGGGCAGCTGGCTTAATTGTAAGGCCACCCGATGGCTATAAAACCGATGGAGGTGCTCAACTGTCATTTACTAAAACTGAAAATAAGTTTGTAACGAAGTCACATTCTCTTAAAAGAAATAATATTTTCCCATGCGGAATTAAAGTTTGTTTATACAGTTCACACTCACTCAATTCTGAAATTATTATTATTATTACTATCCTATTAAAATGGCCTCTACTAGTAACGAACTAATAATAGTATGAATCTTTAAATATTTATGAGAGTAAGCGTTGTAGTGTCCGTGGTTTAGAGGTTAGGTGCGTTAGCTGCTAAACACAACGTCGTGGGTTCGAGTCCTACTCGTGCCCATATTAGTTTATATTTCATCTTTCACTGCCTCTTGCGAAGACCTGACAAAACTTCCAAAAGTATCAATCTGTCATGAAAAAGTGCTTCTCAACTTTGCCGTTCGGAATCGGCGTAAAATTGTAGGTCCCCTCAATTCTTCACACGCACCCAGAGAATTGTTGATGAGAGTAAGCCACTTAGGACTTCGCTCTTTAAGAGCTGTCGCGCCACTCTATTTATTTTTTATTTAAGCCTTGCAACGGAGTCATATGCTTTTTTTCATATAGGTACTTACAATGTTTTCCCGTACGGAATTGAACTTTTTAGTATACAAATTACACGGGTTGGTGACGTTTTCCCCAAGCCAAAACCCCCAAACGTAAATCCCCAAACCCAAAATCCCCAAACTGAAATCTCCAGCAGCAAAATCTCCAAAGAGAGAATCCCCATGGACAAAATCTCCATGCCAAAATCTCCAAAACAAATATGTTCAAGTAGTGAATCATGCGATTAAATCGCGCGATTTAAGGTGCGGGGAAATAACTCCACGGGAACTAACTCCACTGAGGGATTAACTTCCCATCAAGTCAGAACTTACTCCACTTTTGTAAAGTGTATTTAGTTCCCATGTACAATGGGAATTAAATTCCTCAAAAACTGAGTGGATTTAGTTCCCTTCGAAATTGAAATAATTTGCCACTTTAATTGAGAAAAAATTTAAATAAGAATTCAAGTGAAATTAAAATAAATGTCTTTTAGAAACAAAGTCATTCCAAAATTCAGTTTTTATGACTGAACATAATTTTTTAAAAATCGCATGTACAAAAATATTGAGAAACTTAGTCATTCGGAAACTGATTTTTAAGAATCTGAACCACTATATAGTGGTTCATTAGTCCAGAAATCAAATTCGAGGTTTCTGACCTTTGCGATTAATTTTAAACATTTTGTAAAACTGTATAAATAATGGTTGAAATATACCGCATGCTCTTAGTTTATGTGACATAAAGAAAACTTTTTCCAATGCAAACGTTCTTTTGAAGTTTGGTGTTCGGTGAGAGTTTAGGGCATTCTACAAGCATACTGAGCTTGAACCCAGATTCATCTTGTTGCATCTTTTTGTCTCCTGTTTCAATAAGCTTAAAGCTGTTTCAATAACATTAAAAGTTCCATCAGAAAAACATTTTTTTATTGATTGGATGTTCAGTAAGTACCTACAACTACTTTTTCAATACTAGACCGCGCGAATTTTTTTATTTTCACACCCCAAATTGATTCTCTTTTGGGCAAAATTTTTTCCGCTCGCTTCGTTCCCAATCAACATAAATTGATTTTGAATGTAGCATGCTTTTCCAAATTAAAGGAAACGGCAACAGCTTTGAAAAATGAATTGCTCTATCCATTTGTCGACAAATAGGTAGTAAAAAAAATGATCTTATTTATTTATAAGACATTTTGGGGTTGTAGTTATGTATGTATACACGAATTTAAGTTTTTTTTTGTTTTTTTCACGATGAACATTTTTTGTTTCCACATTATATTGACGAGTACAAATAAATTTTGTGATTCTCATAAAATACTTATAGCGTTCTTCATTGTAACCTGAAAGAATTGCCCTTAGAACACTTCTCAATAAAACATGTTTTTTGGTTTTGTAATATAATTTGTTTAGCAAGGAACTACACCCATTCTTTATTTTACTTTTTTTCTTATTATTTCCAATTTCCTTTCAAAATAAAAATAAAAAACTGCACTTTGGTCGGTCGGTAGATAGAGCAATATAAAGAAATTAAAATCTTTAATTTGAGGTTTGAAAAGCTAGAATATTTTCTTGTTTGTTTTAAAAAGAGCAATTCTCTCAAATTTGGGAGATCAATTCTTTCCTCTTCAGAATTGATCTAGAAGTATTCTTTTTTACAATGAAACATAAAAAAATTGAAAAAGGGCAATTCTTTTGTACAATAAAAAACGCTATTATTGTTTTTCATTTGGGACTTTTGTCCGATAGAAGACAAAATAAATTTGGGACTACCTACTACCCCGGACCAGTTTCCCTGCGCCATGTATAAATGTGTGAACTTAGTTCCCATAAGAAAGTGAAATAAGTTCTCACCGTACATGGGAACTAGATCCACTTTACTAAAGTGGAGTAAGTTCTCACTTGGTGGGAAGTAAATCCCTCAGTGGAGTTAGTTCACGTGGAGTTATTTCCCCGCACCGCGATTTAATCGCATGATTCACTACTTGAACATATTTGTTTTGGAGATATTATTGTATTCAGTTAATGTTGTTTAAGAAATAAATGTTTAATTCATTTTAAATGTAATTCATTTTATTCAAAATAAATAAAAAAATCAATTCAAAAGAACTTTGTTTAATGTTTAAACAAATAAAGAATGAATATAAAACAAAACATGTCGTGAGAGGAACGGTGTAAGTAGACGTACCTGAATATTGGAGATTTCAAGGAGATTTTGGCAAAAAGTATTTTTTCTTTGGGGATTCTTTCCGTGGGGATTTTGTCGTGGAGATATTGGCAAGTTGGATTTTTTTTTTTAGAGATTTTGTCCCCATGGTGATTTTGTCTTTTGGGGATTTCGTACGATCCCCAATTACACTCACTCCCTTCGGAAAAAAAATCGCCTCTACAACTACTGAATGATACTATTGTATCAGGCATTCAGATAGTAATATTGGTAAAAGAAAAGAGACTGAAATAGTCCGACGATTTCATTATCGGAACTTCTTCCCATCAGCAGTAAGAGGTTTCGATGTTGATGTTATCTTATCTGACCGTTTTTGATTGCTACCAGGGGCATTGTACCTGCTGATCCGTGCCACTAAGGGCATCATACCTGCTGATCCGTTATACTAGAGACCGTACCTATTTTGTCCAAGTAACTGGCAAACTGGTTGTTTTCCTGTACAAGCAACCTACGGCCGCCCTTCTGATTATGAACAGAAATTATTGCCAGTATAAAGTGTATTCATCATAAAGGTTATTCGTCAAAAGGAACTGAAGACCTAGAATTGAAGTTTTGAGTTTTTTTCAATAAGACCTCGGCGAGACCGTCGAGCAAAACCTTGGCTAGAAACCAAAAAGCACATCACAAGACTCAACCAAACGTTGATGCAACGTGAACTCTGTCAATTTTATTCTTGACATCATTGACCTGATTTATACTAAACCAAACCTACCTACAGTTATTATCGTTTTCATTCGAATAAGGTAGGCAGGTAAGGTTTTTATGTTTGTATTCATCATTCATTTGTGATTCAACTTGTCAACGCCACACACAAAAACTGTCAAATAATTTAACCCTTTTACCAAATGACACAATACTCGACTTTTGTTGCTTTGTTTTTAAACGTTTGTTATTTTTGTGTCCAATTCACTCCTTTCTCCAAATAAATGAAATATTTGTCAAATAAACTCTAATGAGATTTGTCACGCATGTCCAGTTAGTAAAGCACAAAAAAAAGGACTGAAAACATATTACAGACCCAAATATCTCTTACCAGTCATATTAAATGATAACCCAACCCTTATTTCATTTATTTATATCCAACCGCCAGCGCAGTGCCTCAGCGCTTCGTCACCTATCCACTGCTACTGGACTTGTAACAGATACCAATTTTGTACACACCCGCGCAATGAAAATAAAGGAAAAAAACAAACAAATAAATTTCCAAAGGATTTATCCACCCGCTCAAATTTATCCGCCGATGATGTTGCTCAAATTGTCGCACCCTCTTTTCACGGAAATCATCAAACGAAAACGATTGCATCTCCATTTCGGGTAGTACAATCATTGACAAGGACGAAGGGTTGCTCTTTTTTGTCACTATACTACAAGTGATACTGAGACTGACAGTGAGGATAAAGGTTTATTGCGCCTCGCCATGGAAACCTCTCTCAATCTGCGATTCGATTCGCATTTCCAAGTGTCGTCGCTTACTCGCATGACATTGAACACTTGCAAGCAATCAAAAAGTTTAATTGCTTCAATTCAATCGACGTTTTTTTTTTTGATTCTTTTTTGACTCTCTTAGAGCTAGGATAGGGCTTTTTTAATTTCTTTGGCTTACGGCGGAATGGACAGAGACATATTATATGTTTTTAGAAAGGTGTGTGGTGGTGAAAAAAAAAATTTGGCTTTGTGAAAAAATTACGATATTGGTAGGTGTGAAATTCAGACTACCTGCAGAATTGATCTGGGAAGGAACTTGTCAGGTGGTCCTTCCTTCCTTTTTGAGCTGATACAATTTTTGATTAAAAACGGCGCCCAACCGTAACTGCTTTATTGACTCTCAAAGTAAGACTTCATTCCTCACAAAATCGGGAGACGTTAAGTTTTTTTTCGGACGGAAGTAACATCCATTTTAGAACGTCGTAAAAACTTCATTGCTCACGAAATGGAGATATAGAATAGCTCAGATTTTTTTCGGACGGAAGTAACATGTTAGATTCAAACCGGAAACGAAAATATCAACAAAACTTAAGAAAAAAAAATAACATTTACTTCAATCAGGTGTTAAGGTTCTATGTACTAATTTTTGAAAGTTGAAAAGATTAATTTCTTATAGGAGACAATGAATTATAGTGTTTCGTTGCTCCCAGTCTAATCATAATTATAAGCTTTCCTTCTTGTCTTCGTGCCACCCAAGAAGACGGAAATCCAAGTCATAGACCAGAAACAAATCTCCAGACATTCCAATCACACTAAATCGCCACCATAAATGAAAACCTTTTAAACCACACATCGGTCTCATCTCGCTGTAAAAATGTAAACTGGCCTCATTTACATGTTATTTTTTTCCTCAAATGAAAATTGACTTTTTTACTAAGTGGTTTGTCTATTCAAATAAGAATCGGCTCAACCTTGACAGTCACTAACAAAATAATTTACACACGTTATAAATTTCCAATTTTATGTAGTTTTGAGGCAAGCTGTTAAGAATGCACGAATAACCTAAAAAAGGTGCAGTCAAATTCATTCCCTGTAACAATCTACGACACAATGGAATAAGTTGTGACTTCAACGATTGTGTCGCAAAAATATCTGAGTCCGTTTAAAATTCGCAATGCCAAATACAATTTTTGTGGCTTGCGAAGCTCATTAAATGCTAGACAACTTCATGTTGACATGAGAACCTAAACAGCACTCATCTTCGCAACTTAACAAAACAAAGCAAAAAGTGACTTAAGCCCAAACTTGTCACTGAAAGTTCTTATCTCTTATTTTGTGTTTCGCCGGAGGTAATGTGACTTCAAATAATAAAAACCCGATTAAACTCCCTCAATGGTCCTCAAAACTTCAACGACACACAAGACATGACAATTAAGTGGGGTCGACACCTTCACACCCGCGAGTGGGGCTCAATTTGAATTGCTTGTCGTTTGGCGCATTTAATTCGCAAAATGCATGGAGTGTGGGTGCGCTTGTAGATTTCTTTTTTGGTCGGGTCTCTTTTATATCTCAACATCCACACGGAAATAGTAATCAGAATCTTTCTTCGCACAATTTTGGAGTTGTTGGAGCAGATTAAGTTGCAATAATATTATTTAGATACAAAGGTACCATATTAAGAGATTTTTTATTTTATTTCAAATTTTTTGCTTACTTTTTTTTCTGTGGGGTACACAAATGTGTGAATGTAGTCGAATGGAAAGATGGAAAGATTTATGGCGTCTTGTGAATTTGACATTTTAATTTTGGGGTTTCGGGATTTGGCTTGGAGTGAGACAGTTCAAGTTGAAAGCCTGCAAACTTGAATCCCGGTCGCGGAAACGAAATAACTACTTTTTGGAAAAAGAAATAGTACCGTTTTTTTTTCGGGATCTAGCAATATCCAACACCATTTTCAGCACGAAAAATACTTCAAAAACAGATAGATGGCCTTAAATTGTTATAAAAAACTAGCCAACCCTACGTTTCTTCATCGTACGTTATTGGGATCACATTTCGTTAACCAGACTAACAAACAGTTTTTGTTGGTTTTCAGGAGGCAGAAATCGAAAGAAGTTATTGTTTTGATTGCAACTCTATAACCGAGTGCTACAAAAAATATTCGCATGCAATGGCTGACAGAATACTTGCCAGGCATTAAGTTTTATGTACAAGTAACGGTTGTAGAGGCAAATTGTGAGAAATATCGATTTGAAATTGGGCGATAATGTTTGCGAATAATTAACAATTATGCAATTATCTCGGTTACCAAACCAGGAAAACGTTTCGATGAAAAGAGTTCGAGCAAACCTTTCTTTTGATGTATCATTTGATAGGTTTTGGAAGATCTTTTTTTCCTGTCCAAATTTTGGCAAAGAGTGCCCGTGATATTTTTCGAAAATGATAAAAAAATCGTTTTCAATAAATTCAACATATTCCATAGTTCTCATTATCCTGAGCTTACCGCTGAAAGCCAAACTCAATTCCGAGCTCTATAGTTGCTGACATACTTGCTTTTGCGGATATTCTTACGACTCTTCCGTATGGTTTTTCCAATTTTTTTTTTTACAGGAACCATCCCTGAATACAACAGTATTTACCATTTGTTTAAAAAAAAAAAACAATCAACGAGCATGAACAATCTGGAACTAACTGGTTTGGGTTTCACAAAATAGCAATCGCTTATGTGGAATTATTTGAACGAAGAATTATTTTGCTTCGTACTCAGTGATTCTCAGCATTTCATGTCATGCTGTTTTTAAATAAGTTTGTGTCTTGAATTCTGTTAGAAAAATCAAAAAATGTGCACGACTCGGTCATACGAACTTGCTCCTGTATTCCAAATACTCATACAAAAAATTTAATTCATAAATAAAAATTTAAATTGAAATATCTACCTCAAAAAAAGATTTAATCTGAAAAAAAATTATGTCATATGATTTTTTAAGAAATTGTTGATTTTTCAAATTTTTTTTTTTTAATCGTCGGAGCGGTTTTTTTTTAAATTAATTTTTTATATATAAAATTTTTCGAAAATGTCTAAAAATTAATTTGGGTATGCAGTATTCAAGAATGTAAAACTATACATTTTATAAGTAAATTTCAATTTTTAATATTGATCCGTTTTTGAGATACAGAATTAAAAACAAAAGTTTAAGAATATTTTTAAAAAATCCAAAAAAAATTACAAAATATTATTTGAGCAATATAAACGTACTTTCAGAAAAAAAATTACCCTGATCGAACTTTTACTTTTCGAGAAAATCTGATAACAAAAAAACGGTTCTATGGGCGGTACCGTTTTGGAGCAATACAAAATTTTTTTTTTACATAAAATACATTAGAGTTTTAAACAAAAATTTTCGAGGAAGTTTAAAAAAAATCGTAGGAGCCGTTTTTGAGAAAATTGAAACTTTTGGTTTTTGGCCAAAAAAATCGTATGTTGGCTACCCTAAATTTTGATCTTAAAAAAAAGCAAAAAAACGACCCACGCGAATTCGCTCAAACCCTTAATTTTCAAGTTTCAAGTCAATCGGACCAGAGGTTAAGGCTGTAGGTGCGTTTACAGACAGACAGACAGACAGACAGACAGACAGACGGACGGAATCGCCGGACCCACTTTTTTCGACTTCTCTATCATCGTAATGTCATATCTCATCATTACCTCAATTTTTTTTTTTTACGAATTCAATACTTGCCATATATTCTACTAGCAGTTGCCCGCGACTTCGTCCGCCTCTCCCTCGTCCACCGGCCAGAGTATCATCTCGACTTGTGCATCATGCGCGCGTGGGAATTTTGTTCGGAAGTTATTGTAAAATTGCATTGCAGTCAACTCTCCCTAGGTCGTAATTCTCTTGAACTTGAAAAATTTGAGCATTTTTTATGATTCCCTTCAGTGTTCATACTTAAAGCATTCCCTTGGGTGAACTCTCCCTAATAATTCTAATATCTCTTCGTTAAGTAATTTTTTTTTTCTTTAAACTGAGCATATTTTTTAGTTAAGAAGTACATAAAATGATATTGTTTAAACACAATAATCTGCACAAATAGTGCAATCAATCACATTCACAAATCAATTGAACTCTCAAAATTCTAATTTGAGCAGTTATTAGGCCAGTTCCACCTAACAACATCTCACTGAGATCTCAATGTCACCTTGACTGAGGCAAAATCATTTGGTGGAACATAATTCTCAGTTATCATTGAGATTTAATGGTTACCTTACTAATTGTTGCTGCACATAAATCAGCCACGTCAAATAGATGAGTGAGAAATCGAATCCAAAATAATTTCATCTCAGAGATCTCAGAAAAAAATCTCAGTTCTCACATTTCCACAGATTTTCGCTGCTATTGGTCACAGCTTAATGTTAAGTAGCCTAAAGTCTAAGTCGATTAAGGCACCATCCAACACAAAAAGAATTATACCATTCGAACCAGTAGTTCCTGAGATTACCGCGTTCAAACAAACAAACTCTTCAGCTTTATATATTAGTGTAGATGTAGATATGTCGCAAGTAAAAAGGTACCAGATATCGATCTACTTAATTCTCATAACTTTGTGTGTCGAAAAAGAGTAGATTTCTGAATAAAAAAAGTTTGATTTTTTTCTGGGTAAATGCATGGCCGGATTTAAAGGAGGGCAAACGGGACTACTGCCCCTGGGCCTCCACAAAAGAGGGGCCCCCACAATGAGACTACTACAAACAAATATAGCTATTGCTCAATAACTGTTAAAGTACAAACACAGTTTCGCCCTTGTGTTTCAAATAGCGTGTATGCACATTAAAGTATTGTTACAGAAATATCTTACCTTTTACTACCTTTCAATTTTTCACTTGTTCATACTTCACTTGTTTAAGTCTAGTTTCCTAGTTTTTATTTTTCTCTATACCTATTCTTAAAATCATAAATTATTTTATAATTTGCCATTCTGTAATAATCGCCTGAAACTTTCACTAGTATAAAACAAATAAGTATTTTGGAAAGTCTGATTTTTGTGAAACAAGTACATTCTGCGGATTTAAGCAGTTAGCCGAGTATGAACCAATTCTTTCATCCCTTTGTATTTGCCACTCATGTTTGCAGCGTTGTCGAACGATTGGCCGTGGCAATTCTTTATGTCTATTTGATGGTCACCTAAACATTTGAGGAGAGTTTTGTTGTGACTTCGCCACTATGACTGCAGTTTGGTAAAAACATAATAAATCTTTCTTTCGTCGTTGGAATTCTGATCGGAAAATTGTCGAAGAAAAACACGGACAATTTTAACTCTAACCAGCATATCTTCCGATAAAGAGCAAAACGACACCACGAGGAATGAAGCAGCGCACCTTCCTCAGAAGATGAGTGGCCTTGAAATCACTTTATTCGCAAGCTTTTGGAACTATATCTTGTAGCGTTTAAACGCTACAAACATTCATTGAAATCATTCGTGAAGGCGAAAAGAAATGATGTTGATAAATACGAGGAAGCTGCCAGACTGACGAATACGTACTACAATCACGCGACAGGACTAGAAAGAGAAACGTGATGTTGAATCCGCTCGATTACGGAAAACCGCAAGACGCAAATCTGTTACCGAAAGTATCTGTTACAAAGTATCCGTCTTTATTCCTGCAGTGATCGACCAACTATGCGTTTCTCTTACAGAAAGATTGCGTATGCTTATGAAGCTGTACGTTCGAGGTTTGGATTTCTCAATCACATTGAGAAGATGGGTGCTGAAAATTTACAAGCTGCAGCAGAGGTATTGGTGAAAGTTTATGAAGATGATTTAGAACCTAGTCTTAGTTATAAGTTGTTTCAATTTGTGTCTTCGATCGATTCATACAAGAATGGGACAAACCAATATCCGGAACTATTTTATTACAAAATCCTCGAAGATCAAAATATCAGATCTACATTCCCAAATCTTGAAATTGCACTGGAGAGCGCTCATTTCCAAAAATGAAAATTAGACGGAACTAATCTTTCTCTCCTGAGTTCCTATAGAAGTAATCTACTTCGGGAACTGGATTTCGGCGAAATAATCAACTATTTCTCGAAGGAAAAAGATCGGACGGTTCAGTTCGTTACCACTAAAATTTAATCATTCTTGTTTCCAATTATATTTCTCATATGTTTGTTAAATAATAAAATAATATATTCTTGGTTTCACAATAAATAAGTAGGTAAAAACTCAACTGTAAAAAACTGTCCATTTTACATTCTTGGAAAATAGTAATTTGGGGCCTCCACTCCTTTGCCGCCCAAGCCTCTAGACTTCTTAATCCGGCTCTGGGTAAATGGTATGCGGGCAAAAGTACTTTCGGGAATTCGCTATTCAGGATTCTGATAATCCAGTCTTTCGACCCCAACCCACTCAAAAGCATACAGGGTCAGGGGCGATTCCTCATAGTTGGCTAGTTTAGCGGCGCTAAACCAATAATTTCAGAATACATACCTATTAATTTTATTTCTAATACCTATACATATATAAACATAATTCTTATGTAAAAGTCAATAAACGACAACGAATACGTAACAATATTGTAGGTACTTAATAGCAACTTAAACGCAACAAAACCAATATGTATTTTTCATTGCATGCAAACAAAACTCTCATGCAAAAATCTATCATGAAACTATATTTAGCTCAAAAGTTAGCGCTAACAGATTTCATACAATCTTCATAAACAGAAAATGAACACATTTGAATAAATGCCTTCAAAAATGAACAGGAGGGTTAGCGCCGAAACGACAGGCAAGAGCCAACACATACAGTTACAGATCTCGTTATCGTTACTCTTACTCGTGTAATCGAATCGTGTTCGTGTATCGTGTACGAATCAACTCGCATCTCTTGCCTGTCGTTGTGTTCTCGTTTCGTAGTTAGCTGTGATTTTTGCGCTAACCCTCCTGTTCATTTTTGAAGGCATTTATTCAAATGTGTTCATTTTCTGTTTATGAAGATTGTATGAAATCTGTTAGCGCTAACTTTTGAGGTAAACATAGTTTCATGATAGATTTTTGCATGAGAGTTTTGTTTCGTGTACGAAACGACTCGTAAGTCGTAACTGTATTAAGGGTATGAAGAACAATGAAGGTTTAGCGAAAAATTTGCGCTTCAGCCAGCAGCTTATTGGTTTTTTGTATTTTCTGGGGTAAGAGGTTTGTTGTTATTAATGTTAATTTTTATCTTATTGTTATGAACTTTTATAAAATTTATAAAATAAATATTTATTTTGAAATTTTTTACAGGTGTATTTAAATTGAGATTCCAATAAAAAATAAACGATGATAGAAGAGACGAAAAAACTGCTGCGACGATTCCGTCTGTCCTTCTGTCTGTCTATAATTGCTTCAATAGATTTAACCACTGCTTCCGTTGACTTGAAATTAATTTTAAATATAGTAGTTTGAGCGAATTTGGATGGGTCGTTTTTTATTTTTTTTTATCAATATTTAGGGTAGCCACCATACATTTTTTTCGGCCAAAGCTTCAATTTTCTCAAAAACAGCTACTCCAATTTTTCTTAAACATCCTTGTAATTTTTTTCGGAACACTGGTGTTTTTAATGTAAAAATTTATTTTTGTATTGCTCCGAAACGGTACCTCTCATAGAACCGTTTTTTTTTTTCGTCAAAAAATTTCCTCTAAAAATAATGGTCCGATTAAAAATATAAAAATAACAAAGAGTGGCACGACAGCTTTTTAAAGCCAAGGCCTAAGTGACTTACTCTCATCAGAAATTCCCTGGGTGCATGAGAAGAACTGAGGGGACCTACAATTTAACGCCGATTCCGAACGGCAAAGTTGAGAAGCACTTTTTCATGACAGATTGATTCTCTTGGAAGATTTGTCAAGTCTTCGCAAGAGGCAGTACCCGTGAAAGATAAACTAAAAGCTTTATGGACACGTGTAGGACTCGAACCCACGACGTGACGTTCTGTTTAGCAGCCAACGCATCTAACCACTAAGCCACGGGCAGCTGCAGTCCGATTAACGACTTTTTACTTGCGACATATACTTAGAATATATTGCAAGTATTGAATTCGTAAAAAAACAAAATTGAGGTAATGATGAGATATCACATCATGATGATAAAGAAGTCGAAAAAAGTGGGTCCGGGGATTCCGCCCGTCTGTCTGTCTGTCTGTCTGTAAACGCACTGCCTTAACCACTAGTCCGATTGACTTCAAACTTGAAAATTAAAGGATTGAGCAAATTCGCGTGGGTCGTTTCTTTCATTTTTGTTTTTTTAAGATCAAAATTTAGGGTAGCCACCATACGATTTTTTTGGCTAAAAACCAAAAGTTTCAATTTTCTCAAAAACGGTTCCTACGATTTTTTTCACTCTTCCTCAAAAATTTTTGTTTAAAACTCTGATATATTTTATTTAAAAAAATTATTTTTGTATTGCTCCAAAACGGTACCGCCTATAGAACCGTTTTTTTGTTTTCTCGAAAACTAAAAGTCCGATCAGGGTATTTTTTTTCTAAAGTACGTTTATATTGTTTAAATATTTTTTTTTTGTATTCAAAAAAAAATTTGGATTTTCATAGAATATTTTTAATTTTTTTTTTTAATTCTGTATCTCAAAAACGGATCAAAATTTGAAATTGAAATTTACTTATAAAATGTATAGTTATACATTCTTGAATGCTGCATACCCAGTTTAATTTTAGGACATTCTAGAAAAATTGTATACATAAAAAAATAATTTAAGGAAAACCTCTCCATGTTAGTTAAAAAAAAAATAAACAACTTTTAAAGAAATCTTATGGCATAATTTTTTTCAAATAAAATGTGTTTCTTATGTACCTACACATATTTCAATTTAATTTTTATTTATGAATTTAAAATACTTGTTTTTAGTTTTAATGTTTTTTTGTGTGTTAAGTTTGGAGTACTGGAGCAAAGTGCGTGTGACCCAGTCGTGCAAATTTTTTAGTTGCATTTTAAACTTTCCCGGAGAACGTTGATATAGCTAACCCACAAAACTTGACCAAGAATCGCCACTGTACAGGGTAAGAAGTCCTGAATCCAACTCGTGAATAACTTCCAATGACACTTTTGTCAATAAAAAAAAAAGTTATTTGTTTCAAATACCCAAATACGACCTTTTTTGTGTTTATATTTTTTTGTAAAATTGAAAGTTGATCGATCTTAATAAATTATAGTTAGACCCACAAAAGCAGTTCGCCTTAAAATTTTGGAATTTTGCTGTGTTTGACAGCTTCTTTTATTCTTGGTCTTTAACACTGAACAAAAACACAAAGCTTAGAGTCCTGTGAAGCTAGCAAAATGATTGTTGAAAATTTAGTAAAAAATTAGAGTTCCCGGTAGCAAACCAAGAGTTCTAGAGTTCCTCATACTTTTTTCAATAGTTCTGGCAAATTAAGGGTAAAAATCGAAAAAAAAAGTTTTTTGGGCTAACTTCACGCAGCAAGGACTTTTTTCAGTTCTGATGATGTATTTCAACTTAAGATCTTAGTCAATGGGCATCTTAATTTTCGAGAACTCTTGATTTATTAGTTTAAGAAAAATAAGTTATTAATAAAATGCTTAGAACTTTTTGTTGCCTACCGAGAACTCTAATCAGAACTCCTTGACTTTGATTTTTTTGGATTTTTCAAAATTTTACTCTAAGTCAATGGGAACCTAAGGAAACCTATGTTTTTTCAATTTTGCATAACTCTTTCTAAAAGTCATCAGGAACTCTAGAACTCTTGATTTTAAGTTGAAATACATCATTAGAATTCATTTTCTGAAAAAAGTCCTTGCTGCGTGAAGTTAGCCCAAAAAACTTTTTTTTCGATTTTTAGCCTTAATTTGCCAGAACTATTGAAAAAAGTATGAGGAACTCTAGAACTCTTGGTTGGCTACCGGGAACTCTAATTTTTGATGAATTTTTCAACAATAATTTTGCTAGCTTCACAGGACAGGACTTTAAAGTGGAGGACAGTTGAAAAGTCTTATTTGATCAAAACCTTGAGATCGAAATATTTCCAATGCAATTCTGGAAACAAACCTCACAGAAAACCTTATAATCGCAATTAAAATGTTATGACTTAATCTTACTCTAAAAGATTTTGATTTGCGACAACTCATTAACTTCAAGACCTATATGAATCAGTTAAAAAATATTTATGAGAATACGAAATCAAGATACTCCCCCTGTTGGACCGTAAATTTCAACAAAAAAAGTCGCTTTTAATCGACATAATGTCAGTAAATCATGTCTTCGATAATTCATCCAGACTTTTGTATATACTAAATGCTTAACCACAATCACCACAAATTTCAAACTTGTATTTCAATAAAATTGGAATAAAATATTTTGATTTGTCTCTGACTCGTTGATGCTTCAATTCAGCATTAAACTAAAAACAACAACAAAAAATCAAGAACAACGACCTGATGTGTGTTTTCTGGGCTATAAAATCATTTGAAAACATAAATTCCCAATTCAAGACCATAAACTTGCGGCAAGAAGACAAATTTGTTAGGTTTTTTTTCGTTTTTGCTGTTGGCTTTTGTGTTTGTTTCTGTTTTCGGTTATAAAGCTTAAGTTGAAGGAATTTATCTTCTTTTTTGTTGTCGAAATAATCTATACAGCCAGCAGATATCAGAAACATGTCGATAGGCGAGTAGATAGGTTTATTTATTTGCATGAAAAGTAGGCAGGTGATAAGTCAGATTGTCAGAAGTCTTAAATTTTCAATTTTATTGAATTCCATTAAGACAAAAATCTGTCACAGTCCAGCTACGATTGGAAATCGGATTTTAATTAACATTAATCTTTTTTCTGTTGTAATTTGAATATTTGTTGATAAGAGGAACATGTGAAAGCAAGTTTTTTGGCCAAGTTAACAACTTTTTTCGTTGAGCCTTGAAAACAAATTAATTATTTGACATGAAAACGAAAACAAACGCATGTGAACACTTTTGTAAATAGATAAATATTATATTTTATGGAGAGTCAATAAAGAGGCTTAAAGAGGTTTTGTGCGTAATCAGGGCAAACTAAAGTTGTTGCCTGATGTATAAGCCACAAGGCTTTTTCTGAACTAAGTTTTGTAACGAAGTTACAAATTCATAACGAAAACAAAAGAACAACACACAACATAGCGCCAAAATAAAACAACAACCAACAACAGTCATCAATAGAATCATAGAACTAGAATTATAACAACAACAAACTCACAGCCAAAGTATATAAACAACAACCGCCGTCAATAGCAGAGAACAAAATGAAACAACAACAAATACACGAACAACGAAAACAGACAAGCAGCAACACAGAAGTTACATGGTCGCATGTGCAACTGCATGATTGGTACTTTTCTGTTTTCTTTCAATTCACTCCTACTTGTGACTCGAAATATATCAAGTAGGAGTGATATCGACCATGAAAATCAAGACTTCATTGGGTCGTCGACCGTAAAGATGCTCTTTACAATAAATATTATTTATTCAGAGTATTCCTGAGTCATCTTTTGGTTAGCGCCATAAGAAGCCTCGAATAAAGTTTTGCTTCGGCCTTTATCGCCTTGACTAGGGATTAAATCCCAATTTTCCGTCAAGGCTTGGGAAATTATCCCATTGGTTTCGTTATCATCTCGACTAGGGATTAAATCCCATGTGCCGTCGAGACTAGGGGAATTATCCCACTGTAGGTAACGCTTCGACTAGGGATTGAATCCCATGTACTGTTGAGGCTAGGGGAATACCCCACTGTAGGCTCACCGGGATTAAAATCCATCTTTCCGTCAAGGCTAGGGAAGTTATCCCATTGCAGTATTTTTATTGTTCCGACCAGGGAATGAATCCCATACATTGTCGGAACTAGGGAAATTATCTCGCCGTTAAATTCCTAGAACTAGGGATTGAATCCCATCCGCCACCGTTTGTTTCTTACTTCAATAAATAAATTTGAATCGAGTCTTTCTTTAAAACCGAGTTTTATTTGTTTATTTCTTCGGAGAGACCTGAACCCGCTGAACTACCTCAGCTGAGAAAAACAAGAGAACACAGTTTAGAATGAAAAAAACTTTCCATCAAAATGATCACTTAGAAGGTGATGAAATTCTCTATTACCTGGTAAGCCCATGACATACATAGTTCAAAGTTAGCTTATGGTAAGGTTGTTAATTAATTGACAAACCCTGACAGACCATTCGAACTCATTGACTTTATGACTTAAGGTTCGATTGTGAATTAAGTTTATTGAATGACCATCCCACCATTTTATATGCGTTATTGATGGGTGCGTCGAAAGGATAATTACAAAAATATAAAAACAACAAGAAGCAGGGACCTAGTCCCAATAGCATTAGATACTCCCTATTAAAAAAAAGAGTTACATTTATTTCAGCAACATCGACGCCATGTTTCCATCGGACTGCTTGGAGTTTTCCTCGCTGGCGCACATCGTGTGACAAAAGGACATCATTCTCCACAATTATGTCGTTGGATTCCGAACAACACGCGGACCGTATTTTTTTCATTATGAGAGGTTTTTCTTCATTCGTGAATTGAGGTAATTATTTGAGAATTGAGAATAAGAAACTGCTACAAAACTGGAAGGAAGTCGAGGCTATTAGAAACTGCGCTTAATGTCCTGCCGAAGGGACATTGTTTTTCCTTAGATATCCCGCTTTGTGACTGGGGCTCGGCTCCTGTGAGAATGTTTTTTTGTTCCTTCGCTTTTTGTAAGGCGATAATTGAAAGGAATTTCTGCAGGTGAGGTTTGGATTCTTTTTTGTTTCTTTTTAATACAAGTTTCATTTCATTTTTCAACCCAAAGTTAATTATGTAATAAATTCCGATGCCAATATTTTTGGGGAACATAACATTTGAAATGTTAGGAATATTTTTATTTTGTCTGACGAGTCATTGATGTCGTTTGGTGAAGTGTTTGACTGCAAATGGAATTCTAAGGACAACTTTCAGTGCAAACAATTTTGTTTGTACGAAGACATCACAGGTTGTATTCAAATAAACGTTGTGGTACGCACAATGTGTGCTTAATTTATTTTTCTAATTTTTGTTGTTAAGAATAGTTTTGTTTCATACATTGTTCACAAGGAAAACATTATTTTAAAACCCACATTATGTTTTATGTTTCAATTAATATAGGCAGTTATTTTGGCAAGTATGGGAAATGATTTTACAAGGAAAATATGTAGTTTGGCGGGCGGGTAGTGCGTGTTGATATCATATTTGTTAGTCAGGGTTTCTGTCTTATTTTGGAGTAGTGATTTTAATTTGTAGTACCCGTGACGTAGTGGTTATGTACGCAGAACATGTAAGTTCGAAGTTCGAATCCTACTAGGGCCCATTAACCCAATCAACAATTTGTAACCTTGGTTGTAGAATAACTTCAGTTTTAACATAACTTCTTAAAACCTTGGTCACAAATTGGCTAGAAAAAAGTTGTGTCGCAACCACGGTCAAATATTGGGTTTTTTCCAAACCCTATATTTGACATGAGTGAGTTCCTGGTAAAATTCAATCGTTATTTTGAGGTTTCTTAAGAGCACGAGTTAGAAATTGGTTACCCAAAATCGTCTATGGAACCTGCATTTAAAAATGGTTATTTTTTAGCCATCAAGTAACCCGATTTGCAAATATGAAGTAAAAATAAAACCAGTTCTAATTAACTTCTTAAAACCTTGGTTACAAATTGGATAGAAAAAAGTTATGTTGCAACCACCGGTTAAATATTGGGTTTAGTATTTACCTTTTTTCAACCAATCTAAAACCTAAGTTAAAATTTAACTTCATAAAAAAAAATTATAAGTTTTAAAAAATTAAAATAAAAGATTGTGCTTGTGAAGTGAATACGAATCTAAAGTGAAATTTAAGGTAAGTTTTTGTTGTATGCAATTGTGATCGTTGAATTCAATTCGGACTGGTGAATTTTGTTTTGTTTTGTATGTAAAATGTTAGAAAATAGTAGCGTAATGTGCTGTTAGAGTTGGTTCAAAAAATATTGTTTGAATTGATTCTAACTATGTATTGCATAATATGTGTAGACAAAAATTATAAAAACAAAACAAAAATGGACTGCGTTAATGAGAACGGCATATTAGTTGTGAAATAACTTTTTTTTACGGTTAAAATATAACCTTTTACACACGAAGTACATAGCTGCTTGTGATAAGTTACGTTTTAACTGTATCTGTTTGTGCAAAGCAGCTGTGTTCCTATGTGTAAAAGGTTATATTTTAACCGTAAAAAAAAGTTATTTCACTACTAATATGCCGTTCTCATTAACGCAGTCCTTTTTTGTTTTGTTTTTATAATTTTTGTCAACACATATGCAATACATAGTTAGATTCAATTCAAACAATATTTTTTGAACCAACTCTAACAGCGCAATATGTGTTTATATTTTCTAACTACATATACAAAACGGACTGGTGAATTGAATTCAACGATAACAATTGCATGCATATAAATATATGTATATATATACGGATTTTTACTTCTTATGTACGATCTGAGGGGTTATTAACAACTTTTCGCACCATAGCCAAATTTATGTTTTGCGACGAATTGTTAATGCAATTTTCCTGGTTGGGAACTGCGACTCAGAAGAGTTTCGAGCATTACAAACATACATTCGACGTCATTCTGGAAGCCGTGAGGAAAAGATTTCCAACCTTCAGCGATGATGCAGATGCAACCGGCTTTTTCAAGGCGTATCTCAAGCAAGCCCGTTTCAGACTTGGAAAATGCTTGTAAGTAAAATAAAAACAATAACTTGAATCGTAAATTTTTTCAAGCAACGTACTTATTACTTATAAATTCTGATACACACACTTAATTATGTTTTGCATGTATGTAATTCTGACTCGAAATTGTTTTATGTAATATGATTATGAGTAGCCTAAATTAATTAATTACTTTCTTCTTAATTCTTTATAGTAAATCTTATTCCTTTTTTAAATTTTATTTTCAGGGATGAAAGTGCAACAAGTACAACAACCTTATTAAACCGCTCCATAACTAAACCGCCTTT
Source organism: Sphaerophoria taeniata (assembly GCA_943590905.1). Taxonomy (NCBI): domain Eukaryota; kingdom Metazoa; phylum Arthropoda; class Insecta; order Diptera; family Syrphidae; genus Sphaerophoria; species Sphaerophoria taeniata. The sequence continues at coordinate 43,718,984 of OX016540.1, read as the reverse complement.
TTAAAGGCGCACGCTTCAGACTCAGAATATGCATGTAAGTAAAAATTAATACATCTTAAAATTTCTAATGGTTATTCTTTTTTCTTTTGTTTATTTTATTTTCAGGGAAAGAACAACTACAACAACTTCCACATTCCAGTGAACATACACCATAAAAACATCACTGAAAAAAAAGTATTTTATTTTGTTATTTGTTTACTTTTGTATATTGTTTTAATTAATTAATTATTATTGATATTATAATTTAATTATTTTATCAATAAAAGAAAATTTCTTATCTGTTTAATTTTGAAAAAAAAAACTTCTTTCTCAGCTTAAGGACTCGAAGGATTTTGTTCACAACAGCAACATTAACACTTTTCTTTGCGTTGAATATACAAGGCATTGTACTTTTTGAAACGTTCACAAAACGTTATATTGAAACGTTTCCAAAAGGTTAACAAATAACCCCCACAAAATAGTTCTACATAAACCGTCAACAAACGGTAATAAAAAAGCTAAAAAAATTAGTAGCGAAATAACCTTATTGGAACGGTTCTAAAATACGTCTCAACGACCGACGTTTCGAAAAAACGTTAGCAAGAGGGAAAGAAATAACTACAAAAATAGGTTTGTGTAAACCGTCAACAAACGGTTATAAAAAAGCTAAAAAAAATTAGTAGCGATGTAACCTTACTGGAACGGCTCTAAAATACGTCTGAACGACGTTCAAAAAACGTTAGCAAGAGGTAGAGAAATAACCTCAAAAATAGGTTTGCGTAAACAGTCAACAAACGGTTTTAGAAAAGCTTAAAAAAATTGGTAGCAAAATAACCTGGAACGGGTCATAAATACAGGTTTTTTTTTTAACTTCAATTTGACTGGGGTTACAAAGTAACTGACCATTTTCGGTCATGAAGATGCTCCTGAAAGGTCTTTAAGACGTCTTTTGAACCAATTTCAAACTTGTTAGGTTTCTAAACCCCAGTTATAATCAGGTTTTTAAGCGGTTAAAAAAATTGTTGATTGGGAAGTTTTTATTTCAACTTTCACGGGCCGTCTTTAATCTATTGGAGGCCCTGAGAATATTAGGATAGTGGGGCCCTATGGCCCTATGTCTTTGACAGTACACTATTTTGTTAGAATAGACAAAGAATGTAGATACAAAATATGAGTGCGACCTTTGTGGTCCACATGACTAATTTCCCGGAGAAGAAAAATAAAAAAAATATAATTTCAATCAATTTGTTATCAACTGTACTTATCCTACCCATAGACCGTTTTCCCTTGAAATCACAAAAATAAAACCGCTGAAACTAATTTTTAATTTTTTTATTGTTGTAAAATAAGAGTTTTTTAACAATTGTTCCAATTTATGCTGAAATGATCTTAATTTTCAAACATAAATGACGAATTATAACTACTAAAACTAAAAACTAAAAAAGGCTCAACTGATTTAGCTGAAAACGTTATCAGTTCTCAAACAAGTGATTCTGCTTCGAATGCGACCAATTTCATGTCAATACTGTTTGAGGGATAATCCAACAGGAATAACCGAAGGCACATGCACACACCCACTGCAGTTAGTTACCATCATGCTTAACAAGGTTTTCAATACGATTTCTACATTTGGAAATGTGTCTTCAATTTTGTTCTCTTTCAAAAGTTGATATATTTTTAACTAGCAGTTGCCCGCGACTTCGTCCGCCTCTCCCTCGTCCACCGGCCAGAGTATCGTCTCGACTTGTGCATCATGCGCGCGTGGGAATTTTGTTCCGAAGTTATTGTAAAATTGCATTGCAGTCAACTCTCCCTAGGTCGTAATTCTCTTGAACTTGAAAAATTTGAGCATTTTTTATGATTCCCTTCAGTTGTTCATACTCAAAGCATTCCCTTGGGTGAACTCTCCCTAATTCTAATATCTCTCTTACTTCTGCAACGTTTTTTTTCGTTAAGTTAATTTTTTTTTTCTTTAAACTGAGCATATTTTTTAGTTAAGAAGTAGATAAAATGATATGGTTTAAACACAATAATCTGCACAAATAGTGCAATCAATCACATTCACAAATCAATTGAACTCTCAAAATTCTAATTTGAGCAGTTATTAGGCCAGTTCCACCTAACAACATCTCACTGAGATCTCAATGTCACCTTGACTGAGGCAAAATCATTTGGTGGAACATAATTCTCAGTTATCATTGAGATTTAATGGTTACCTTACTAATTGTTGCTGCACATTATGTCAGCCACGACAAATAGCTGAGTGAGAAATCGAATCCAAAATAATTTCATCTCAGAGATCTCAGAAAAAAATCTCAGTTCTCACATTTCCACAGATTCTTCGCTGCTATTGGTCGCAGCTTAATTTTAAGTAGAATAAAGCCTTTCTCGATTAATGGACTATCCAACACAAAAAGAAGTTTACAATTCGAACCAGTAGTTCCTGAGATTACCGCGTTCAAACAAACAAACTCTTCAGCTTTATATATTAGTGTAGATATGAAATCCTTATTTTCACTGTCAACAATTTTCAAGTATTCTGTCAAACTCTTTTTCATTAACATCTTCATAATGATAATAATTACCTAAGCAAATTCCTTGCAACTTTGTCTCAACTTTTCAGAACTCAGAGTTTTCGAGCGAAAAAATAAATCAAAAATTTTACCGATAATCTAATACGAATTTAATCGCTGTTTTAAATGAACGGTGAGGGTATTAATTATGGGAAGTAAGGTTTTTATTTTAAATTTCTGTCTTATATTCAGTTGGACACTCAGTCTGATTTATTTCTTGCAAAAAATTCACAAAAAAAGGCCGAATTTTGTCAACTTTTCAGTGAAATAGTATTTGAAATACCATGCGTCCATAATCAGCAGAGGTGTCCTTTCTGAATTATTTTTTTTTTGTAGTAATTGCACAAAAACGGACGGAATTTTCTTAGTTTTTCATTGAAAAATTTTCTGAAATACCAGGTGCCCATAATCAGCAGTATGGTCCTTTCCTGAATATTTTTTTTTGCAAAAATTCAACAAAAACAGGCCGAATTTTGTTAATTTTTCAGTGAAAAATTCTCTGAAATACCAGGCGCCATAAAAAAATGGTTCTGGTAATATAATTGGTTATCGTTTCGTGAACTGACAGGAACAAGAGACTTTGTATTTGATCTGAAGGGGGCCCCTATCGATCGTGGGGCCCTGGGCACTTGCCCAAAGTGCCCACTGGGAAAGAGGGGTCTGCCTATCAATCTTTCCTTTTGTGGATATTCAATTGAATATGTAGGTACCTGTTACAAAAGACACTTCTCATTATGGACAGTTATTATATTATCAATAATAATTTAAGGCCACATTCTTCTTGAGTCTTAAAAAGGGCTTAGGGAAGGGGAGACAAATTTAGGGCATTTATAAGGTGACCATACGTCCCGCTTTGGGCGGGATTGTCCCGATTTCAGGCTGCCTGTCCCGTTGTCCCCAGCAAGAACCAAAAAGTCCCGCTTTTGCCAAGCAAATACAATTCAAACACTTACATTTCTCTCTACATACAAATTCATTGCACTTACACCACAAGAAAGACGGTGGTTACTTGACACTTATTAACCACACGTATACTAACATTGACAACATCTCCAACACGCCGTTTATTCTTTTGAGATCGCACATAATTAATATAGCCGCCTGTTTTATCTTATTGCATTTTTTTCTTGAAAATTTTGCATGTAATAGTAGCTTATGTATGTAGTCGTAGAGTGTCCCAAATCCCAATTGGGTTAATTCATTGTAGTTCAACTCTGTCATTCACGGCTACGTATTTCTGTCTCATTCATCTCAACTCCCGAACGAATGTTACCTAATTGATATTTACGGCAAGCGTTGTTTTGCTTTAGTTAGACTTACGCAGAAGGAAAATCGAATTTATTTGTCATTAATAAAAAAAATTGCTAAAATGCCTAAGCGCAAGTGTGTTTGAATATAAATTTGCAAAATAAATACCCGTTTATTAAAAAAAAGGTCTGGTGAGTCTGATGTAAAGTGTAAAAAGTGCGGGGTGCGGCACAGATTTTTGTGTTGCTCATGGTGGTGCAGGTGCTAGCGATATAGAGAAACATTTAAGATCAGAAAAGCACAGGCTTTCCGATCAAGCTGCTGCTGCGATTTCTTCAATACTTACTTTTTTCAAAAAAAAACTTATTCACCGACCTCTAAAGATTTGGATGCAGCTACATCCGCACCCAGCGGAGGATGTGTGGGCGTATCACACGGTCCAAGAAAATCATAGCTTTTGTTCAAACAACTGTGCTTCTAATTTAATTCAAATATGTTTTGAGCAAAAATTTAGATGATTATAATTTATGAATTGTATATTTATGTAAAAAAAAAAATATTTTTTGTTACTAGCTGACCCCGTTAACTTTGTCTCACCGCCCTTCAGAGCAACTCCAATAACAATTTTCCCTTTGAAAACCAATGAGTTTTCCGAAATTTTCATCCAAAACTTTCGAAAACCCATTTTGAAATTTTCCAGTTTTCGATTGGAAAACCAATGCACCTGCAATAATATGCTATTTTCCTTTTGATAACTAATGAGCTTTCCGAGTTTTTTATCAAGAACTTTCATTTTTGCATTTGAAAACCCATTTTGAAACAAAATATTCCCAGCAAAAAAAATCTTATATATGCATGCTCCTGCATGCACTTTACATGCAAATAATTTAAACAAAAAATTCCCTAAGAACCATCTAAAGACTAACACGAAAAAAAAGTAGCCAAATCCGTCCAGCCGTTTGTAAGTTTTGCGGTTATACAAGAACAGGATTTCATTTTTATATACATAGATATCTGAGATTTGGTAAGCGTCCCGCTCTGTCACGAAAAAAAAATGGTCACGTTAGGCATTTATAACAATTAAATATAGCACAAAATTGTACTTTAACATCCACTCGGATTTAAAACTGTACCTAGGTCCTAGATAACATTGTATTTTATTAAAAAAAAAAAAAAAAACAGAAAAACGCAATCGACGTGTCCTCCCTTAAGCATGCACAGTGTGGAACTAACTTATTTGGAGTTCACGAAAAAGCAAATTCTCAAATAGCGAATTATTTGAACGAAGAATTATTTTGCTTCGTTCTGCATGATTCTCAGCATTTCGTGTCTCTTAAAATTTCTGTTGTTGATAAAGGTACCAGATCTCGATCTCCTTAATACTCATATTTTTTGCGGCAAAAAAAAGAGCTTACACATAGTTTTTGTTCTGAAGGCAAAAATCGAGAGATTCGTTTTTGATTATAACTCTATTACAAAGTGCCACAAAAAATTTTCACTTTCAAAAGCTGAAAGAATACTTACAGGCTTTTATATCGATGTACCTACATTTTTATGAAACGGTTGTCGAGGAAAATTGTGAGAAACATCGATTTAAAATTGCGGGAAATTGTTTGCCAATAATTTGAATTTTTTCTAATATCTACCAGACCTCCAAATAACGTGTTACGTGTTATTTTGATGAACAGAGTTCAAACAGACTTTCTTTTTAAAGCATTTTTTTCTGTCAAAAATTTTGGGAAGTGGTTTGCTCATGATGTTTTTCGAAAATCATGAAGAAATCGATTTGGCTAAATTAAACATATTTTATAGTTTTATAGCTCACTACCAAAGTCAAACTCCATTCCGAGCTCTATAACCTATAGCTATAAGGACAAGAACCAAAAAAAAAAAAATAATTTTTTGATCATAACTCGGTAACCAGACCTGACCTCACAGGTAGTTTTGATTTTCAGTGACTGATAGAGAGCAAACAAAGCTTACCTTTGTTCTCCTGATTTATTTGATATAGGCTAGCTGGTAAAAATTCAGAGATCTGGCGATTTGAAAGTCCTGATTAGAACAATATTTACCATGAAATTTTCATAAATATCTGTTGGGATGTTTGTTTAGGAGTCTATACCAAACATCCATTCAATACACATTATATAGAGAAATCAAAGTAATTTTATTAAATTAGGTATGGTGCGAAGTAGGAAAAGGATTTTTAAAAATTTTCAAAAATCAAAGTAGATGTACTTTAAAAGGAGTAAAGTGGTAACGCTGAATAAGTCCCTGTGTGTATGGAATAATTTAGAACTTATATATCCTGACTTATTTTTGAGGTACTTCAGTTGAAGAAAATCATGTATTTTTCTTGAATCAACTTTTGTTTTATTTATTTTTTTTTTAAACAAAAACAAGAATTTCTGACAAAGCTATTCAATAATCGTTTTTCAGAAAATTTAGTCCACAAAATTTGTATGAATCCCTTAGTTTTATTCTTAAAAATAAAAATAAAATAAGGGGGCTAACTCTAACAGCCTTATTAATAAAAAACGCCTAGTCCACTCCACTCTTAATTCAAAGTGGTCCATACGCTAAGCGTTAGTCCATGGCCTAAAATTTATCATTAAATAAAATAATTTGATCCCAGAATAGTGCAGTGATGTTCACCAAAAAGTTTTGTTTTTGTTGATATTTGAGAACAAATTTGAAAATTTAAAAAAAATGTTAACATAATATTTGTTCTGCTTATAGTTCTTGGCCAATTCAAACAATATTCAAATGAAAAACTCGCACAGGCATTTATTATTTCTTTTTTTTTCTTTCTTGACACATTTCTTGCTTAGTCCTTTGCTAATCCAGCTTTCAAGGTAAGACTAAGTAAGTAAACGTCACTTAAGAGAAATTTAATTTTATTAATTGCATTTAACACTAGTCCGCAGACTAAGAGTAAGTCCTTCGCTAGTCTGTGCTTATTAATTTGGCTGTGAATATCCAATTTTGAAGTCAATCGAACCTTTGATTAAGGCTGTTGTACTAATACAAGGAAGACAGGCAGGCGAACGGAATTCCGGAACTTACTTTTTTTTCTATATCATTTTAATGTAATAGATATTTGGAATCTCGATTTTTAATTTTTGTACGAATACAATATTCTTGCTATATACGTAGGTATTAGGCACATGTGTCGCAATTTGCTTCTTCAGTTTGTATATTAGTCTTAGCTAAACAAATGCCAAATTCGATATGGCCGTAGTCGTGCTCTTGCCACTTTTTCTTCATCAGTTCATAAGCAAATATTTGACTTCAGCTAAATGTTGTGAATTGCGCATAGATACCTTTTGCCCCACAAATAGCTTGAATTAAATTTAAAATCTTCTACAGTCTTGTGACCAAAACCACCTCTGACTTCATTTTCGAGAAAAACAGAAAAAGACAAAACAGATTCAAAATTTAAACCGCGACGGAACCATCGATTTTCAGGGCATATTTCATACTAATGGAGTATTGGAATCTTTGCTTTAAATCATAAAAATGTGTAATTAATGTGTACGTACTTACGTTTAAGAAGTGCATATCAATTTCAATGCAAATTTCTAACGTTTCAAGTATTGAAATAGAATTTGTTTGTTCACAAAAGGTAATGCTTTGCTTATAATTGACGTTTTCCTTTTTTCCTCTGAGCAGATCACAGATGTGTCAAGACAAAGCTCTGAGCACATCATATTCAAAATCCTCCGATATAAAAATAAAAAAACAAATTCGAGCACCGAAATGAAATTTCTTACTAATTATTTGTTTTGTATTTTTTTTGTGTACCTACAGTAGGGGAGAGTGGGTAGAAAAGTAACGCGGGACGGTTGTAACATTGAACTTTAAAAAACACCCTGAGACTGCATACGTTCATTTTTAAATGTAGAAATCTTGGCAATTCGGTCCTGAATGCCACCACAAAAATCCAAACGTCAAAGTACTGAATTGTGCCAGATAAAGTTGAAAACGTGAAATTTGGGTCCTGTCGTAAATTTTGTTTTGTGTTATTCTTCGTTGTATTTTTTTGAATAACATCGTTTTTAGAATTAATATAATTAATCTTCTACGTTTCGTAAGGAACTCTGATTGGTTTCAATGAGCTTTCGAAGAAAAGCCTTCTTAGATTCATGTGGTATCACAATGGGCCTTGATTGGCCTAAGTGTGTCTCTTAACATCCATGACAGCCACTTTAACCTAACCAAACCTATCGTTTTTAGAAAGTGGTAGCTGTGTTATTAGATTTTCTTTTTTTTATTCAATGCTGTTAAAGTTTTTGTGATCGACCCAATATTTTTTTTTAAATCTCATATTCAATATAAAAAAACCAGATGTGGACTGTTGTAACATTTTTTGAGTGGACAGTTCTTTCAATTAATAAATTATCACGATTTCCATTTCGGGAGTATAAAATGCCACGACAAATCGTTATTCCGTACCCAAAATCGAATCTTGCAGCAGTTCCTGCACGAGGTGGAAGAAAAAGGGGACGGACTACTATCCTGACGGACACCCCTGAAAAAATGCGTTAGAAGCAGAAGCTACAAAAAAATTAAGCAACAAATCCAAGCCAAATCAGATTAAGAAGAGGCAATAAGTTCTAGTGAAGAAGAAGATTCCATCTGTTTTTATTGCCTTGGAAAATTTTCTGAATCCATTCCCAAGGAACAGTGGGTCCAATGTACTTCCTGCAAAATGTGGGTTCACATCAAAACAGCTCATCTTATAATGCCGAAACTGTTTTTGTTTTTTTTTTTATTATTTTGTATGTCTTTTGGTTTAAAAGTTATTGAACAAAATGTACAAATTGTTCCTTTCGTACCCACTCTCCCCTACACGCGCTACTGTCTTGGGAATCCATTTTTAATTATATGTTGTTTTTTATTTATAAAATCAGAGAAAAAAAGTGAAGTCGTCTTCGCTCCGGTATTCGCTCTATTTGCTCATTGAGCAAATAGATTTAGCTCCGAGCATACAAATTTTTAGCTCTGATACTACATCTGAGCTAAAAAAGAAACACAGATTTTTTCTTTGATATTTCTGTGATCTGCTCAGAGGTAAAAAAGAAAAACACCAAATGTCGAATATTATGTATTTACATATAGAAGATACATTACAACTTACACGTGCCACTATAATCTTCAAAAATATATTCTTATCAAGATCCAATTAATCATTTGCGGCTTAAAAAAGATTAAAATTAAAATCAAATTAACATTTTCTCGAATCGATCGTAGTTGATCTTAGACCACCTTTGCGATTCTTATAAATATTCAAAAATCCACTAATCTAAAAGTTTATGTAAATTCATAAACTTTAAAACAAACGCAATAAAATAAAGACATATCCAAGTTCAATGGCTCAATCCTATTCCATAAGAAAATCCAAAGGTAAAATACCTACTTCCCTATCTCAATTATGTTATTTTCTTGAGTTAACTTTTATCTAAAATTGGCATATGGCATGCTATCACATCTTTGTCTTCTCATACCCACCATTTATTCGAATAACTTACCTTTTTTGGAAATCAAATAAAGAAATTAAAACAAATCGCTTTGTTATTTAATTTAAATAATATTTATTTTTTTCTTCAGTTTTTGTTGATTCAATTGAATATAAATAAACTAACAGTTCAGTAATTTTATAATACAAAATTCATAAAAGAAAATGTTGTTGCTTTTAAATAAATATACAATTTATTAATTTATTTTTTATCTTATGAGTATTTAAAATTATTTTATTTTTCAATATTTTTCTTATAAATACTTTTTTTGCAAGGACTAGAAACTTATTTTAATTTTTCATTTGTTTATTTTTAAATAAAGCAAAAAAAAAGTGGCAAAAACAAGTGAGACAAATATTTACAGATATTTTTTAAAATAACCTTAAATTTAAATATTGCTTCGTTTTAATTATTTTTTATTTTTACTTCAATTTCTATTTTTTATGATTTTTGTACAAGAATAGGTGGTTAAAATATACAAGTTGAATTTTTTTTCGTTTTGTCTATAATACTTTCGTTGTAAAGATGAGTTTCTGTGAAAGGAACTCGGTTTTTTTGAATATTCTATGCACTCGATGCAGCTTTTGCTTGGAGCTCTTGAAGCTCTTCCTCTTCTTTCGTAAGCGGAATTGTTGAGTGATTGTATAGACCCTGAGCCATTAGTTGTAGGGCTAGTGGATTTTTGGTACCACTGGACTTCTTGATCTTGGCACGTTTGTTTTGAAACCAGATCTTGATCTGAGCTTCGTTGAGGCCGAGTTCGCTGCTTAGCTGTTGACGTCGTTTTTCTGTTAGGTAGCGGTTTTCAGTGAATTCATGCTAAAGTGGGATAGAAGAATAAACATCCGATCGCTGTTTGACTGTCGGAGAAAAAAACTCACCTTCAATCTAGCCAACTGGGAGCCACTGAAAGCGGTACGGGGGCGTTTATCTTCATTGACCGGTTGGACGCCTTTCTCGCCAGGTGGCTTTTTGGGCTTGCGTGTTCGGGGACCTGAAGAAAATAGGAAAAGTGCAAACAAATATTCAGTTAGTGTTGATCGGTTTTTATTGTTCAATCATTTTTAAGATCAATTTTGGTTTTTAATGCCTGTTCCCTTTCAAAACACAAATATGTTACGGCTCTGCTTTTATCCAATAAAAATAATTCAATAACCTTCTCAAGAACTCATTCAAAAGCACTTTATTTGTCTTCTTTCAGTGCTTCTTTTTTATTTCAGTATTTTCGCCTCATCATAGCCTCTAAACAGCGCCAACCATTTTCATCAATTAAAGTTTTCGGAGAAATAATTAAACAACCAACAACCAGCACCCACCCCTCTGTAGAAAAATAATGCTTATCATCGTCATTTCATCATGACTAAGTGTAGCTAATTTCTTTTTGCTTTTCGACCTCCCCTCAACCTCTCCACATCACCCTCCTCCTGTGTACAAAATACACAATAAGAGTGAGTTTTCAAATCACTGGAAAAGTGTTTCTTTAATGTTTCGACTTTTCGACAGACGAACTTTGTTGAAAATAGAAAAAGATGTTTCAAAGTAATTAACACCGAAAGCATTGCGAATTGCTTATTTTCATTACCGATGCCACGGAGGCGGACATTGGGGTAGGAATTTCTCGGATCTGTTCCGTCGGCCATTTGAAAATTTCCCAAACGGAATGCTTTTTCCCAAAATAAGCAATAAAATTTGCAATAACTGTCCCAGTTTAAAATATTACTTCATTTTGTTCGCATTAAATAATTTTTGCCGTAAAGCGCAAAAGCCACCAAAAATTTCAAATGGCGATATGGCCGAGAACGGAAATTTGAGTTTAGTGCTTTTAGGGTTTCCAACCGTTAAAAGGACAGCAAAAGGATTCAACTATTTTAACTTCGACAAAGAATTAAGCAGTTATTGGTTGCTCTAATGAGAATTTCTTGGCTTTTGGGGAAAATGAAATTTTGAGTTTGGTTTTAGTTTTCTTCGGGATGTGATGGTTTCTTGTGGTTAGTGTTGGTTCTTGGTGGTTTCTTGGAATGTCCGAGAGAACGACTTAGACTTTTGACAACGCTAAAAGGGTTCGGTTTGGGAAATAGAAGATGGATTAGTTTAGTTTTATGACTTTGGATAGATTTGGATTGTTTTAAAACAATTTGTTATGCTTAGTCGCACCGGTAAATAAATACAGAAGAATATTCTCAAGGACCAGTAAGTTGAAAAGGGTTTGAAATGTTGTTAAGTGCTTAAGATCGTAAATTCAAAATTATTACATAAGTGGGAAATTAATGGGATCATATGTTACTCCTGCATATTTCGAAATGTGAACTTAATTCCTTTCCTTACCATGACACAACATTTATCACTGAAATACCTACGTACTCCAAGTCGATTTTCATTTTGATGTGGTTATTGCATTAAGACTTAAGATGTTTAAACTCCAGTTTGACCTAGAAGCTTGTTTGAATTGTAACTCCTAATCACAGAAGAAAAATGTTTGTTCATTTGCTCTAAATTGAAATTTTTTTCAAAGAAAAGAAAAACTTCAGGGTGGCATCTTCTAATAGAAGACCGTTTAGATGCTCTTTAAGTCGCTCTTCTCTTTCGATAGCGATTGTAAAAAGTTGTTTAAGTAGTTTCAACGTAGTAACATGTCGGTCTTGATGAGTACAGATGCCAAAAAAACGGCCATCACGTATAGGATGAAGTGACAAAAATCCACGATCTCGTGTTGGCAGACCTGGGCCCGAGTTAGTAGGGACAATTGGCATTGCGAAACACCGATAAGGTTTGAAATGTTGGGTATGGGAAAGCTTGAAGTCAGATGGTGCGATGGGTTCCGCGTCGATGGAGTTTCTGCGTCGATTTGTCATAGCTGACGATCGTGCTCTGATTTCCGAAGAAGGCCAAAAAGGGAACGTCCACTGTTTTCTGGAACTCTCAAGGTTTGATCCACATTGACTAATTGGAGAAGGTCACATGTACTATGCCTAATCATTAGGCAGTTGAACATATCAAAAGGTTCCGTTCAACGTGCAATTGAGCGACTCGCTCAAGCCGGACTTCTTGAGGATAAACCAAGAACAGGGCGGCCTGGAACGATCCGTTTAGCAAAGGGGCTATTGAACAAAATTTGGAATCTAGGTCGTTTGAACCTTCCTCTATTTAGCTGCGATCGGCTAATACAATGCCCCGGGTGGCACGGATGGGCAGGTACCAAAGCCGCTGGCGCTGGTTGCAATCCAAACGAAAGAAGTGTCTTTAAGATCGAAACCCCTTAACACTGATGGGGAAAGTTCCGATCATGAAATGGTCGGCCTATTTCAGGGCAACAACTATAGTATAGTAGTCATAGCCGTAGCTAGGATTTTGTTTCAGGGGGGGTTAAGATAAATGATAATTTTTTCAATATTCTTGAAGTACGGCTAAAGAACGATTCTCTATACTTGAGAGTACGTCCGAAGTTGGACTCGAGGCTAAACTGATGGCCCTTCCTAGAAGCGCGAGTATTAGGTACGGGCGAATTGTTTTAGGGGAGGAATGCAACTGGCTATTTGATTTGAGCACTTACCGTAAAAGTAACGATAGAACCGAAAGAGACACGACACATTACGACGGTGGTCTAACGAGGTGAGTGAGTTGGTTATGTCTCTGTCACCAATCAGTCCACGGGCTCTTTTTGTATACCGTCCAAGAGGATTAAGTATGTAACTGGAGCACCAGCCCAAAGATGGGAATTGTACTCAACCTTTGAAAGGATATAAGTCTTAAAGATAAGGGCCAGATCAGACGGGGAGAAAAATTTCTTGCACTGTCTTAAGAAACTCAAACATTTTGCGGCATTTCGTTCCACAAAAGGTGGTCAGTGATGCACATACCGAGAATCCCGAGATGTTCGGTCTCATAGATGCAAGTGCAACTCATGGACAGTGGCAGGGGAGGTATATCTCACTTTAACGATATAAGACAGCATTGAGTTTTCGAAGCATTAAATTCTACAAGATTTTGTATTCTCTATTGTACAATGCTGTTGAAGTCAGTGTTTAATGAGCTTATCATATTTTGCCGTTGCAGTTTCACATCCAAAGAGGAGGGATGTGAGTCTGGAAATGAATTAGAAAAGCTAAGAGTTCTATCGTCAGCGAAACAATTGATTGAATTAAAAGTTACAGACAACAGATCATTTATAAAAATGAGAAAGAGCGTCGGAGACAAAACGGAGCCCTGGGGTATACCAGCATTTATATTGTGGGTTTCAGACTTGAATCCGTCCAATACAACTTGTAGTGAAGGGTTCGAAAGAAAGTTTCTAATCCAACGAAGAAGGTATTCACCGATATGGAAAGATTTGTTCCACTGTTTGGTGAGATAAACCATCAGATCACCAGTGGACCTGTTGCTGCGAAAGCCGTACTGCCGGTCATTAAGAAGCTTTCGGTCTTCGAGATATTTCTTAGGCTGATAGTTTATCAGCGTTTCCATGACCTTAGAAAGAAGGGACGTAAGTGCAATCGGACGATAATTGGAGGGAGAAGAAGATTCGCCTTTTTTTGGAATTGGCTGGACAAACGCTGTTTTCCAACTGCTCGGAACGAGCCCAGAAGAATAGGATAGATGGAAAAGCTTACGCAAGGGTTTTGCCAGCGTGGAAGAACACCTCTTTAGATTAATAGCAGGGATACCATCCGGACCAGCAGATTAATGTATGTTGAGAACTTCTAGGACTCTCGCCACAGCACTAGTGCGGAAGAAGATTTTTCCCATGGAATCATTGACGCGCTTAGGAACAGGGAATCATGACACTCTCTAACAGCTTTCACGATAGAGATAACAACTGGAAGGTCATTGTCAACTAGCGTAAGGACCAAAGAAGAAGAAAAATAATTCTTCATATTTTCTTACAAAAGACCAAAAATTCTTACTGCCTTTGCGACATTTCAGTATTTTTTGCCTTAATTTTTGGACATTGAGTGTCAGCAAGAAAAAAAACTCCATCAAATTATTAATAACAAATTATTTGATTTTGCTTTACAAAATTATTTCGGGGAGGGTTAAACCCCGTAACCCTCCCCCTAAATACGGCTATGATAGTAGTGTCTGTGGTTAAGTGGTTAGGTGCGTTGGCTGCTAAGCAGAACGTCATGGGTTCGAATCTTACTCGTGCCCATAGTTCTTATTTCATCTTTCACGGGCACTGCCTCTTGCGAAGAACTGACAAAACGTCCAAGAGTATCAATCTGTCATGAAAAAATGCTTCATAACTTTGCCGTTCGGAATCGGCGTTAAATTGTAGGTCCCCTCAATTCTTCACACGCACCCAGAGAATTGTTGATGAGAGTATAAGCCACTTAGGCCTTGGTTCTTTAAGAGCTGTCGCGCCACTCTATTTATTTTTATTTTATGTTTTGAGGTACAGTTTTTTGGAGGTATCTGGAACTGACTGATTTTGCATAAAAGCAACTCCCTAAATAGAAATATTTGAACGAAGAATTTGAATGCTTCGTTCTCCATGATTCTCAGCGTTGAGTGTCTCATAAAATTTCTGTTTTTTTCAAAAAGGGGTGGCCTAGTTCAGGGCTGTTAAAAAAATTGAAAAAGGTATCAGTTTTCGATCTCCTCAACTCTCATAATTTTGAGTGACGAAATGGAGTAGATTCTCATGAAAAAGTAAGAATTTTTGCCGGGCAAACGTTACACTGACAAAATTATTTTTCGTGATTTTGTTTTCCAGTCATTCAACCCCAACCTTGGCTTCTTGGGAAACTTGAGGTTGTAGGTATAATCACCAAAAACAAACGTTTAACTTTTCCTTTCTTTCTGTAATGAAATTAATTTTTTTCATTTTCTAATTTCAAAATGACTGAACACTTTGTAAGTTCACCTTAAGGCACAGCTTCCAATCTTCTCATAGTGACCTTTCCACAAAATTTTACAACTTCAGTTCGTCCCGCGAGTAAAGTCAATCTTAACAACTAAACTTACCAGACACCATAAAATTGCATCCCATCGAAAGTGTTTTAAATTTTGTCTTTGTTTTTTTATTACTTACTTCGTCCTGTAACGAGAAAAGAAAAACAAAGATTTTAATTAGTACAAGAAGAAAAATCAATGAAAATACTTATAAATAAGAATAAAAGAGGAACAAGGACCTGAAAAGAAAATTAATTGATAAAATTCTTCAACGTTTCTTCGATAAAACTTCAAAAGAATGAAAATATAAAAAAAAATCGGAAAATTTTATTTCCTCCAATCATGAATTTAGTCCGTCGGTACGTGAAGGAATTTCTTCATCCTTAAAAAGAACGAACAGAAAAAAAGGAGATCCTTTTATTTTTTTTTATAAATAAACACACCAACACCAGGTCGAGGAGGAGGACAAAAAAGGGAGTTTCATGTTCTCGAGTAGATAGATACCTTAAGCAAATGGTCTGCAACGAATTTTCCGCGAGAACAAAGTTTAATCGTTGGAAAAATTGAACAAATCAATTTTGCTAGGATAAAAAAGGCATTAAGTTCCGTGTGGAGAGTTTTTTTTTTTTAACTTCTGCTTCTTTTCAAAAATTTACTTCGATGGGTTTTAAATTTCTATATCGGGGTTGAACACGTGTTTTATTATATTGAAGCGTCAAAAGCTGATGCGAAGGGGTGAAGAATAATGTGAACATCAGTTTAAAAAAACGAGTATAAATAAAATGTGAAAAGTGAAGACTTATTGGCACAAGGGGATGGATGGTGTGATATGGGATCGTAAATTGCTTTGGGTGTTGAATTGCGGTGTGAAATAGGAAGTGAGTGCATGATATGAAAATAACAAGGTTCATCAACACTTTTAACTTAAAGAGTTAATACCAGCATTAAGCTCTTTAGAAAGCGTCATGAGGTAGTTGAAATGTTCAAGTTGAATTCGACGTTCAGAAATAAGTTAACATAGCCATTGCTGTCGAAGAAGCAGTTCAATTTAAAATCAGAGATTTCAATAAAATGAAAGTATCGTATATGGTGATTGAGGTGTGTATCTGAAAGTCTTATATTAGTCACAGTGTAGTGAAATGCCTTTATGTTTCTTCACTAACAATTAATAATTAAGATAAAGTGGCATCACTTATTGTAAGTTACTCTCTTTAATATAGTAATGTATTATCAGTTTATGACATTAGTAAAGAAACCATCAACCGAGTCACTTGTGTTTCATTACATGGCGACCGTGACATTGGTCAAGAAAAATTAAAGTAGAATGGACAGAGCTTGATTAAATAAGAGAAAAAGGAACGAAAAAAAAAGTCTTGATTGCTTGCAAGGTGTTATAGCATATCAGCAATAGCTAATAATGCAAAAAAAAAATAAATAATAATAATTCTGTGCATTCCTTAATTTGTTAGTACTATTTAATGATTTATAAGCATTGAAAAAAAAAGAAAACAGAAAAAAAAACCTCGTGATTAACATTGAACTTAATCAATTTATGTGCGTTATTCCTTGATTTACTAGTGAATATAAATGCAATAAATAAAAGTAAATAAAAGTAAAAAAAAAAAATCAAGCATATGTTATGTGCTAGAACAGTTTTTTCAAAAAAAAAAAAGAAAGAAGAAAAAAAAGCATATAAATGTTCATATATTTTTGCTATGTGCTAAAACAGTACTTTGCTGTTCTTAAATAACTGTCAGCATATAATGACTTATGAACAAAGACAATTTTAAATGAAAAAAAAATACAACAAAACGGAAAACTAATGAGTAATGACCTAATGTGATTGAGCAGTACATAACATAACAGAAATTAAATTGTACACGTTAACTCATTGGTAAGAAGAACACGAACAACGATTAGCGGCGCAGCAAGCAACCGATGCAGCATTACATGAATAAGCATTTAAGATTAAATATCGAACACTTGAATTGAAATCAAAAATTAAAATTTCAAGAATAGTTTTGATTTAAAATTAAATATTTATATATTTATTGGAGTTAATATTTATAATCTTAAATTAGAAATATTTATTATAATGAGAATACTAATTTTCTTTTGTGTAGGTAATTGAATTGTTATCCTTAAAAAAAAAAAATAGTAACAACTATTATTATAACTGTAATAAAATTTGCATGCTTTTGATAAGAATTTTGCATGCTTTTGATAAGAAAAGAACTATACTAATTGAATGAAGCTACAAAGTAACTTACTTCCAATATACAAAATTTTCTAAATGACGTTTGAATTTTCATAATGCTTTTAATGCCTAATTACAACCATATAGGAAAACGGCTATGACCGAAGAACCCGAAAAAATTAACATTTGGCCGATAAGTTGTGAAATAAATTTTTTGAAATCATACAAGTGTCTTAACAAAAACACACCAATCAAAAAAGAAACAGTCGTATACCACCTACTTATTTTATATGAAAATTTAGAAGAAATAAGACAAAACATTTTTGAGAAATTAATCTATCTAGACAAATCAGAGCAGGATTTAGCTAACAACAAATTTATTGATTTAAAAAATAAATTAACAAAAATACTTTCAAAATATAATTTCAAAGCAGAAGTTCCAATCACAGTAGACAGCCCATTAATATACAATCTTGGACAACAGGAAGATAATATAAATGTTAGTATAGAAAATTCCAAAACAAATTTAAAAATGGCACAAACTTCTTCAGAGTTTTTAGGATTAGCAAGCAAATTATTACCTGAGTTTGATGGTAAGCCGGAAAACTTACAAAGTTTTATAAATGCAATAAATTTAGTGAAAACAATACAAGGGGAACAAGAATCTATTGCAGTTCTCCTTATTAAAACTAAACTTAAAGGTACTGTACAAAATATTATAGCAAATGAAAAAACTGTTGACGCAATCCTAGAGAAACTGAAAACCTCCATACGCAAGGAATCAGTCGAATCCATAACCACAAAACTTGCTCATTCGCAACAAAATACGAAATCAGCTACAAAATACGCAAAAGAAGTCGAAGATCTAACCCACGCGTTAGAAAATGCCTATATAAATGATGGCTTGACAACGGACTTGGCAACACGTTATGCCACACAAACCGCAGTCAAGGCGTTAATAAAAGGTGCAAATAATGACAGGGCAAAGATTATTATGGAAGCAGGACAGTTTTTGAACATTCATTCAGCAATTACCAAGTTTGTAGATTGTTCCACCAATTCTAACACGGAGAATAATGTTTTCTATTATGGCAATAAACAGCAGAGTTGGAACCAATACTACAATCGAAATCGTAGTCAAAATTTGTATAGGGGTCGCGGATATGGACGTGGAGGTAGAAATAATCGCGGTAGGGGACGAGGACACTTTACTAATGGAGAAATGGTACAACGAAATCAATACTACCAAGCAACCGATAGGCAAAACAGCCGTAACATACGAATCATAAATGACGAACAGTCAAAAAACTTAGAAGTCCCCTTAGACTCATCGCAAGAGAATTAAATCAAAGTCATAAAATCTATAACCTAAATCTATATATGTCTAGTTTCATAAAATTGAAAACAACGGCTTGTGACACATTAAATAGTTTCTTAGTTGACTCCGGTGCAGATATTTCGATTCTTAAAATAAAAAAATTAAATCCCAATATAAATATTGATACCTCCTACACAACTACAATAAGTGGAATTGGAACAGGCTTAGTAAAAACGATTGGTACAGTAAACACAGATATAATTCTCGGTAATGTTCGATTACCGCACATTTTTCATGTAGTTCAAAACAATTTTTCAATTCCGACAGATGGCATTTTAGGTTTAGACTTTCTTAAATTGTATAACTGTATTTAAGATTACAAAACACATCAAGACTGGTTAATAATACGGTGCCAAGATCTGCATGAAGACTTAGCTATTGCTATGACAAACGGAATTAAACCTAATTCGCTGTCATTACCGGCTAGAGCTGAAGTGATTCGGCAAATAACATTGCATTCTGAAGGTGATAATGATAATGTATTAATTCCCCACCAAGAAATCTCTAAGGGAGTATATATTGCCAATACAATTGTATCCAAACAAAGCCCTTTTGTTCGAATCATTAACACTACACATGAAGATATATCAATAGATAATGTAAACGTTGTAATAGAAAAGCTATCTGATTATGAAATATATTGTAATAATAGAGTAAGTACACGAAAACAAGAAGTTTTAGAACAACTCACTACGCGTTTTCCAAGTTTTGCTAAAGTAGAACTAACTAAGCTATGTTCTGAATTCTCAGATATTTTTAATTTAGAATCCGAAAAAATAACAAGCAATAATTTTTATAAACAAAAGTTAAAAGTTAAAGATGATACACCAACATATGTTAAAAATTACAGAATACCTCAATCTCAGAAACAAGAAGTAAATAACCAAGTCAGGAAACTACTGCTAGATCATATTATTGAACCATCTATATCAGACTACAATAGTCCAATTTTACTTGTTCCGAAAAAACCACTCCCAGGCAATGATAAAAAAAGATGGCGCCTCGTAATAGATTATAGGCAGATTAATAAAAAACTTGTAGCAGACAAATTCCCACTCCCGAGAATTGATGATATCTTGGACCAGTTAGGCAGAGCCAAATATTTTTCTTGTGCAGATTTGATGTCTGGTTTTCATCAAATAGAGTTGGAAGAAAGTTCAAGGGATATAACATCATTCTCGTGTGAAAAGGGATCATTTCGCTTTAAAAGATTACCGTATGGCTTAAAAATAGCACCAAACTCGTTTCAGAGAATGATGTCTATTGCTTTTTCAGGTTTGAATCCATCACAAGCATTTTTCTACATGGATGATTTAGTTGTAGTTGGTTGTTCCGAAAATCACATGTTGAAAAATCTTAGAGATGTTTTTGAAATCTGTAGAAAATTTAATCTTAAACTTCATCCACAAAAATGTTCCTTTTTCTGTCATGAAGTAACATTTCTGGGACACAAATGTACCGATAAAGGTATTTTACCAGATGAGTCAAAATTTTCAATAATTCAAGACTATCCTATTCCTAAAAATGGAGAGGAGGCTAAGCGATTTGTGGACTTCTGTAATTATTATAGAAGATTCATGCCGAAATTTGCAGAGTATTCACGTCACTTAACACGTCTGTCTAAGAAAAATGTTCAATTCGTTTGGACTAAAGAATGCCAATCTGCTTTCGAGTTTCTAAAACATCGTTTAATAAGTCCGTCTATTTTGAAATATCCTGATTTCAAAAAGAAATTTTGCATAACAACTGATGCAAGCAAATACGCGTGTGGGGCAGTACTTAGCCAAGAATATGAGGATAAACTGTTACCAGTGGCGTATGCATCAAGGTCCTTTACAAAAGGAGAGAGTAACAAGTCGACAATTGAACAGGAGTTAGCAGCCATACACTGGGCAATTTTACATTTCAAACCATATATTTATGGAAACAAATTTCTTGTCAAGACAGATCACCGGCCGTTGTCATATTTGTTTTCCATGAAAAATCCGTCATCAAAGCTAATGAGAATAAGGCTAGATTTAAAAGAATACGACTTTGAGATAGAATATCTAAGGGGAAAAGAAAACTATGTTGCGGATGCATTATCACGAATTGATTTTAATGACATCAAAAACATATACCAAAACAATACAATTTTACGCGTTCAAACTCGACAAAACATAAAAAAGACTGAAAATATAAAAGATAAAACATATTCAAATAATCTTAAACAATCAGATCCGAATGTTTACGAAGTGAGTAATCCCTCAGAAGTAAAAAAATATATTGTTCTGAAGTTTCGACCACAGACATTTTATTTTAAAAATGGGAAAAATATTCTGAAAGAAGTAGATTTACAAAATTGCATTATTAATGGAAATATCTGTCTAGACATATTTTTTCCTGTGCTTCAAAAGGAAGCCAATAATCTCAATATATCAAAACTACAGTTATCTACACACGAATTTTTGTTTAATAATGTCACCTTGAATGAGTTCAAGGAGATAGGAAACAAGTTATTAAAAAATGTAAAAATAGCGTTGAAACCTAAAATTGAAATACTAACAGGCGATGAGCAGGAAAAGCTTAAGATTTTAGAGAAATTTCATGACGATCCAATGTTTGGTGGTCATCCTGGAATACGAAGGACACTTGCAAAAATACAGCAATATTATTTTTGGAAAGACATGACAAAGGACGTAAAGAAATACGTTAAAACCTGTGCCAAATGTCAGTCAAATAAAGCAATGCCTAAAACCAAGGAACCCCTTATTATAACTCCTACACCTGTTGCTCCTTTTGATAGAGTTTTAATAGATACAGTAGGTCCTCTACCAAAAAGCGAAAATAATAAATCAGTATGCTGTTACGATTGTCTGCGACCTAACAAAGTATTTAGTGGCAGTACCCATACAAAACAAATGCGCTAAAACTGTTGCTAGAGCTATTTTTGACAATTTTATTTTGTGTTACGGCCCTGTTAAAACTATTTTAACTGATATGGGCACAGAATATAAAAATGAAATCCTGAATGAACTGTGTGCTTTACTTAAAATAGAAAATAAAACATCAACAGCTTACCACCACGAAACAGTTGGCACAGTTGAACGCAACCATAGAACATTCAACGAGTATCTACGAACATATGTAACTTTGGACAAATCCGATTGGGATGAGTGGCTAAAATATTTTGTTTATTGTTATAATACAACACCGTCTACTGTGCATAACTATTGTCCTTTCGAACTAGTTTTTGGAAAAATTCCATCTAACTTCAACTTTTAAAACAAAATACTATAGATCCGCTCTATAACATTGAAATGTATGCTAAGGAAATAAAATACAGACTGCAAATTGCTCACCAAAGAGCACAAAAATTAGTAGCAAGCCAAAAAATTAAACAAAAGGAAGTATACGACAAAAATTTGAATAAAACAGAATTAAAAATAGGAGACTTAGTCCTAGTGAAGAATAATCAAGGTCATAAAATGGACAGTATGTTCGTAGGTCCCTACACAATAGTTCAAATGGATAGACAAAATAATTGTATTTTGGAAGATAAAACTAAAAAGCGTTCCGTAGTTCATAAAAATAGAATTAAAAAATTTTATGACCGATAAAATAAAAAAAAAGAAAAAAAAAACAAATTGCATTGCTTTGAAAAAAAAAGTTATTATTTTTTTTTATAAAAAAAAAAGCAAATAACCATTATAAAAGACTAAACACAAAAAAAAAAGAAAATATTGTATATTAAAAAAAAAAAAAAACGATTTATTCTCTTACATAAATTGTTCATGAATTATGTTATTATCTAAGAAAAAAAAATGAAAACAATAATTATAATAAATTTGAAGATTGATCTTATAAAATTTTATAGTTGCTTATATTACAAAATTATTATATAAGTCCAATCTTTCTATAAAATGGAGGTGTAGTGAAATGCCTTTATGTTTCTTCACTAACAATTAATAATTAAGATAAAGTGGCATCACTTATTGTAAGTTACTCTCTTTAATATAGTAATGTATTATCAGTTTATGACATAAGAAAGCATTAGTAAAGAAACCATCAACCGAGTCACTTGTGTTTCATTACAACAGAAAACTGAATCAGCTATTTCCAAAGCTGTCTTCGGCATTCGTGGCTGGATTTATATAGTATAAGTAAGATCCTAGAAAGACAGAGCTCTTAAGTACCTACCTCGGGGTTAAAGCTGTCCCCAGTACGATTTCGTGAAGATATACATTCTTGTACAACAGCATGAAATTCGTCTCCTTCTTAATAAAAATTAATCTTCTTTGTTACCTTATGTCCGTATCAAGACTCACAAACGTATCACGTAAAACTTATATTGCGTATTTCAAGCTGTCCGACTAAGTATAATTGGATGGACTTTGCAACAGTCGCACAGTGTGGCCAAAAGTAGAAAAAGTTGGCAAAAATACCTTTTTTCTCTTTTCAACTCATTAGAAAATTATTGATATGGTAAAATAGAGGTACTCTTGAGCTACACATAAGCTATGATAAGTGCAGAGGAAGCAAAGTTGTAGTAATTTAAAGTTCGACTATTTGACAGGTTATTTGTTCTTGATATTCATGCAGTGCAAGAGGGTGTTTACCATTTTAAGTCGCATTTCTTTAAACAAAAAGCTATCAACTTGAAATGAAAAACGGATCCACAAGCATGTAGTAAGCTTTTAATTGATATCACATTTATATATGTTTTGTTTTAATATTGTATTAAGAAATATGTTCGAATTTTACGTTATTTAAAAGCATTATTTTAGAAAAAGTCCTTTGAAATCGTTAACAGAAAGTATATATAGACGTGAGATGGCGTAAAACTGTTTGTGTCCTGTTATGGTCCATAGAGTAGGCTTTTGTGTGAAGTTAAAATATTTTGCCCATATTTTCCCCTCTTTAAGAAAATTGTATTTTTGTGTGAGCAAAATTGCGTAAAATATTGGATAATATCAAGGGTTTACAATTTTTGTTTTAGGTTCCAACATTAGCCTATCACACAAATTTTTAGTTGAAAACCTTATTCAATCAGGTAAACGTTCAATTCGAAATAAAACTGTATTTTTGACCCAATACATACTTGGTAAATCGGACAAATTGTTCAAAACCAAAAATGCAAGATCTGCGTTTAAAAGTGTTTTATTTTATATCCAGCTTTAAAAAAAGGTGGTTGAGTTCGAAAAGTATCCGTGGTACCATTTGTCTCCTACCATGCACAAAATGTTAATTTATGGTAGTATTGTTATAAAAAAAGCGCTTGTTCCTATAGGACATTTGAGACACAAGAGGCAATCAACAATTTAAATAAATATATATAGAGAGAACTTTTCACGCAAATACTCAAGAGAAAAGACCAATGAAGATGTTCTTTGTGGACTCCTTATTTCATCTTCATATTTGTAACTAGTATGCATAAACCAATAAGCCGAAAATTCAATTTAGACATTGACACTTCAAATTACGGACTCGGACTCAAATCAGAACTAGTTTTATTTTTTCTTTAATTTTGTAATATAATTTGGTGTTTTCTGGTTTTTTGTTACATATTTTCATGAATTAATTTCTTTTTATGATCTGTAATCACAAATAAAAAGTTATCACAAAATACGCAGTTTTAATTGTGTTTTACATAACTACATACATATTCACGTAGGTATCCTAAAATCTAATTTTTCAATAAAAACTGCAAAAATACTGATGTAGGCTAAAATTGATTTGGGGTGTTTGGATCACCCAATGCCCCCCACCCCCCACTTACCGACATAAAAAGTATCCTATCTGCTATTCCAGACTAAAATCTATCTCTGAGCCAAATTTTACCTAGATCCGTTCAACTGCTCTGGCGTGATTGAGCAACAAACATCTCTACCTTCACAAATCCATTCATCCAAACTTTAACATTTTTAATATCACTAGAATTTATAAATATTTATTCTCAATATTTTAATAATTGTAATTTGAACTACTCAACATCCATTTTTCTTGAACAAAAATAAATGAAAACGAGGAAAAATAATTTTTGCCAACTTTTTATATACTTGGCTACACTGTGAGTCGTGCAGGTAAAATTTTTCTAGAATATGTGGAAGAAGTCGTCTTGACTTAAAACTTTCTTGACATCAAAAACAACCAACAGGCTCTTTCGAAAATGGTGTAAATTCTTAAGGTATCATATTCTTGCACGGACGAAACAGCTTGGTTTCTATAGGAACTGTGAACGGACCTTGAAATTTGTTTATGGTTTGGTATCGATTTGTACATTCATTGGGTTTTTCAAGATCTGCAGCAGAGTGAAAATCTTTTTAAAGGCGGACTTTCCTGGTCTAAGGCAACATTGAAAAGGAGCTGTCAGCTTTCATCTTCATGTTTTCTGAAAATCGATCTAGAAAACACTTAACAAATTAAAAAAAAAATAGGAATTAAAACTTTCAAAAACTTTGCCATCCGCTGGTGAAATTTGACGGTTAATGGCTCAATAGAGAGATAAGATACAAATCTTGGTCGGCAGAGGCATATTTCCAAAGAAAGTTCTAGAAAAAACTTATGAAATTTGACGATTAGACGATTAGTCTTTACAATATTATACCTAGATGCAAACTTACACTTATATCAATTGCTAGACAAACGAGTTGACTCGTCAAAGTCGACTTGGCAGACCGAGTTAGCTAATTCGAGTTGAAGATAAAAATAAACCGAGCTGACCCATCACTAAATATAACATCGTTTTAATGTCCCTCGCAGGTATTCTCTTGGTCTCGAACACCCGAAGTGTCCAATCACAACTCAAGCGCTAAAATTCGGTTTAAAGTGAACAATGGTTATGTTGGTCTTGAGAGCTTCTATGGTATTTGGATTGTTTCCATGGATCTGTTATACAGATCGTTAACCAAAGAAATATGGACCGATAACGCCGTCAGTTAGCTGAACTATTCATTGGTACAGGACTGGAGACGTAAGTAACGACCTCAAATATGCTAGGTTTTGATCTTCGAAAGGTATCGAGTTCGTTCTTATTAACGACGCAAATTTGACTGACTTAACAAGTGTACTCAAATTTAGGTATCCACCACACTGAAAATAGTACTCGTGCTACCTTTCAAAAGCTCTCGGAACGTTGCCGGAACATAATACTCATTTTGATAAGACAATTTCATCATTAGATACCAAGCATTGTTGGCAGATATATCCGTCAATATTGATTTGGCAAAACAGATTGCATAAATGACAGCCAATGTCGTAGATGTCAAGATGGCCGCTATCAACTGTCATAGATCGCAAATCCCTTTTGGAGAAACCTTTTGTAGACAAGATCGTCTAGCCGATTTTAAAGTGACTTTTGGCTCCTTCTCCTTAGTTGATATAGTTCAGACGATTTCCATTCTTACAGATCGGGCACGCAATGCTTATACTTAAAGGTAGCCTAAAGTCAAGGTTGGACCAGGGACTCATCCAACAACCGTCTTCAGACAGCTCGGTCTCTAGCAAGCTGTTTCCAGTTTCGCACGCCAAGTTCTCTGAGGTCTTCATTCATCTGTCTACTCCACCGGAGTCACGGGATTCCTCTTCTGTGACGTCATTCCTAGTTGGATTCGAAGACTCTGTTTGAATCTTCATCTCCATTCTCTACTTATGCAGACGCGACCAAAATTCACTCGAAGTGTTCCCTCGAAGCAGTACCTACAAAGCATTTTCATCCGATGTTGTCAAGGTTCATGTCAGCACCATTTATATAGTGACACTTTAGTTACTCGAGAGGGGACTTAACTACTCTAAGTCCAAAAAAGCAGCGATTGACAAGAGTGATTCTTTGTATGATTTCGTCTACACCTTTCATGAAGTTTCTCGGTTCTTCTTTGTAGAAATTTTCATTCCAGGACAAGAATTCCCCTCTAGCACACAAGGGTGTTAACAACACAATTCTAGAGATGTTTTCTGCTTAAGGTTAGAGATAGAAGCTGTAGACCATTCTTAAAATCATCTTTTCAAAGAAACTCAGTCTTTCTACATTAGGTAAGACGCAGACATCCCCATGTACCAGTCTATCTTTTAATCTCCATTCGAACACAAATTACTCATAAAATCATTGACAAAGTAAGAGATCAAGAGTTGTAAGTCCTCATCAAACTGACAGCTGCAATTGCATAAAAGCTATCCAACACCTTAGCAAGATATCGAATTTCAAAGTTCAATTTGATCGACAAGAGCACAAAACACACAAATACAAAGTCCCAGCAGCAATCGTCTTCGTCATATCTATCTCATCTCATTGCGTGAAAAATACAAAGCACTGTTCACACCTCGCACAGTTTATCATTCATCAGAGCGAAATTCATGGTGCAACAATTCTTGCGAACTCGAATGCAACAAGAAAAAAAACTTCTCTCATTGATTTCAAGTAGCAACCCCCCTGATGCTGTAATCCGAACATCTATAACGCAAATCTGTTCTAATAGAAATATCATGTTTGTGGGTATGGCAGCGGCGGCGATATTCTCGCACCTTTCGTGGCTAGTGTGGATTAATTACCCCATTCACACTTGGCTTATCGATTTGAAACTTAATATTTAATCCATGTTCAAACTAATTGCATTGAGAGTCAATTCATACACTCTCCCCCAGCCCCGGAGACCATCGTTCCACATAACATCGAGTCTCCCCTTCCCATCAGTCCACGCAGTCAATGGAATCCCCTAAATAAAGTGCAAATATTATTATGTTGAGAGTAATAAATTTTATGACCGTAAACATATGTCATCCCCTTTGCCAGTGTAATCTCCTTGTAACAGCAACAATTTTACTTTGTGTGCGTTGAACGTTTAAAGGGACGAATATGGAACATCCTTAAAATTCAATAAACGCCAAATCTCCAAGGAAGTTTCACAATATCTGGCATCAGTAGCTGTCAAAAGGGGGTGGCTTCGGTAAACACCCCCAAATGATTGTTATGGAGCTTATCGTAATGAAACATTCACGCGCTGGCTGGCTGTTTGAGGAGGGTGCGGAGCGTCGTCGGCGGCAAGTGTTGAGATGTGAAGTGCTCTCCAGGGGTTGTTTGGTATAAAATAATTTTATGATTGCCCACAACATTGTCATTGGGGTTTAGAGGGTACATCAAAGTGGGTTGGAGGGTGTTTTGCCACATCAGAGATTAGGATTTATTTTGATAGAAGTCATGGTACGAGAGTGGGAGTGTTCCCAAGGGCGGATAAGTGTTTTGTGTTATGAATTACATTAGCCCTGTTTTTCGGTTGGATAAGGGTTTTGTTGACAATTTTATGATGGGAAGCGGAAACGGAAATAGAAATTGATTATTGTAATATCTAATTTTCTACATTCTTGACATTCTTACAACTTCCAATTGTTATCCGTTAGTTCCCACGCTTATCCCAAGGAACAGAGATTAGTCATCCCTGTTGAAACCATCTCCTCCAAATCGTCCGACAAAAAATTGCCAAAATTTGCGAAAAACTGATAATGGCTTACTATTAAGTCGGGCCGCACTAATAGCTGTGTTTAAATTCCTCCCCCTCGGCCGCTCAAAGGACCTGACTGAATTTTTGCCAAAAATAAAACAATCGAAAGTCAAACCACACACAGAACGGACCACTTTGTAAGTCCCGAAATTCATTTTATAGCGCAACTAAACACACACTGGCGCCCATGGCGTATTTATCCTTTCCTGACCCTTAGAACGCCGCCAAGACCGCCACCGACGATCTATGGTCGCCTTCTGTCCGGCCTACTGCCGCATAAACAAATTAATATCACATATTCAGTGTGCACATTAACCGGCCCCTCGCTCTTTCTCTTTGGCGATACAGTCCGAACTGGACTGCATCGTCATCAGCTCAGCATATCCTCTTCGTTGCGTTCGGGAGCCCGCACTTTTATTATGATCCACAGCCAAACAATCCATTCAGATTTTCTGACCTACCTGTGCGCTGTATATCGGCCGCACATCTATAGGGAGCCTCGCCATGCCTCCTCTACCCTGCACCGCCGCCACTGCGCCAGGAATCACTGGACCAAATGAAGACATCTTCTCGCAGAGCGTGTCTGTCGCTTTATTATGGGTTTTAACATTTGCTCCGATTATCCCCGCCAGAGTGAACCTGTTCGCCAAGCAAATATGAATAAGCCCGATGCGATGGCCCATCAATCATACCAATGGAAGTCGCTAGGAAAAGCAACTGTGTGGCGATATGGAGATGTATGTAAAGTTCGGTTCTCCCACGTCCCACAGACTCTTCAGTCTTCGTCTGCGTCATCAAAATTATTCGCAATATCGTCTCGTCCGAGCTATTACATGGGATTCCCTTTGAGAATCTCACACATCTTCCCAAGAGGTCTATTAAGGAAGTCTGACAATGTTATGACTGTATACCAAAGGGAACGAGGCAGCAGCACTATGGGTTTATCGAAGATGTGATCCATTTTTGGGAGGTCCGGATTTGGTTTTGCTCATGTTTTCTCGGGATTCAATGTCGCTCCTTTTGTTTGGCATCAACCAGCGCAGCGGCGAGTCAACGCGATGTGGTATGTCACGGATGCTGGATGATATCCATGGAACTTGGTGGGTTCATATTCTGAATGCTCCGCGCTCTGTCCGTATAAGAGGATTTATGACAGGCGTTCATTTGTATTTCGATGGCATTTTAATTATATTGCTCTACCCCCGGGGGGAAATCAGGCCACTATGGGTATCAAATCAGTGGCCAGGCCACCAAATCTGCTGTTATAAGGTTTCGACGAGAAGAGCGGTTCCATCATCCAAAGGAAAAAAAAACCACTGACTGGTATAGAATTTTTTTTCTCTTTCTTGGTTTTGAAGAAGACGTCTGACTCCATATGGAATGTGGTGGTGATGTTGACAAGTTTTTGTTCTGCTCGAAATACCACAAAACTACTGGTTGATTTTATTGCAAACGCATCGGTTTTTGGTGCGTCCAGTAATAATGTGCGACTGGAGTCGATGTCAGGTCTATGAATTGAATCATGGTTGTAATGAGCTCATTAGGATGCAATTGCGTTCGGACAACATGGTCGAGTTACAAGCGATAGATTCCTGAGAGCACACATGTTGTAGCTTGTATGTGGTTGTGGTGCTGGGTATCGGAGACGACATGGACATGTAATTTCATGCATCATGGGAATTGTGAAAAGTCGTGTAAGTTGGTTTTTGGTTTTTTTGTGGTTTGTATTTTTTATGAAAGTCTTTTAACACGTTTCAAGAGAGTTGAATGCGTTTGAATGCATTCCAGTGGAAAAAGTTGTTTTTGGATTTCTCACAAGTCTGGAATGGAGTTCTGAGGGTTTTTGCTCTGTTTGAATTCTCTAAGATTATGGCTCAAGGTATTTTGGAATCCCAAAATGGACTGGTATTCTATTTTTTGACATTTGATATAAATCTCATGATTTTCTTCACAAATCTGTGCAATATGTCTTGTGTCACTTTCAAGCTTGATTGGGTTGTTTGAGTAACATAGTCTTTCACAATTTCTCATATCAGAGGTCTAAGGGGGTAAGATCACAGCTCCGAGGCCATTTGCTATCGCCAAGGTGGCTGAAAACATTATTTGGAAACTCGGTGCATCAAATTCGTTGTCCAACTCAGGCTGCTCTTGGATCTAAGAGCCAACTGATAACGAAACGGGTGGTGGTGGTCAATCGACTTCAAGTTCTGAGTAAAATGGACCTTAGGCTAATATCCAAGAACTATAGACAAGTGACGCTGGATACAGGCTCTTCGAAATATTGAAGGAAACATAGTTACCGAAGCACAGGCAATTGTAGATGAATTCAAGCAGCACTTCCACATCTGCTGAATGCGCATAATGTCGAGCGAGCCAATGATGATATAGAAGCGAGGTCAGTCAATGAAGACACAGTTTCAGCCTCCAGCACAAGACTTGAGGCTAGACAGAATAACGATAGCCCCAAAATTTACACTGAGTCAAATTCTTGAAAAGACCGACTAATTTCAACGAATGCGGAAAACATAGGCATCATCGGTCACACCCAAAGAGCTATGCTTGTTGAGACCTTCACAGCGATTGAAGAACAGGTGAAGCTCATTAGTGTTGAAGTGATTGAGGAAAAAAAACAAAGTACCTACATGCTATCAACAAACATCACTTTTGTTAGCAGTGGTAGCAGGACTTCACCTGCCTTGGAACAAGCTGGTTAAGTATAGTAAGTGAGTAATCTTATTTGTAGTGCTTCTTAACTTAAGCTTGCGGAAACGGCATAGGTGAATTTGAAGGACTGGAATGCCCGAGAGATCAAAAGTCCTACTGGAGATATGGATTACTTTACATTTTGCTGGATTCAAAGCTAACCCACTTAGTGAAGCCCAGTGAGCAATTGAAGATAAGTCGTCATTAAAGTTTGAGATAAGCTCATTTACGTTGTCTAAGGGTTTGGAGTAAAACAACTGGACATCATCAGCATATAAATGTATTGACGAATGTTTACAAGCCAAGGGTAGGTCGTTTATGTATAGGCAAAAAAGAATGGGTGGAACACCTTGAACGAGGGGCAATAATTCAGATAAGTTATTACGAACAACTACTCTTTGTGATCTATCACTTAAAAAACTACGAATAAGCTGAACAGCCTTTTGGCCGAAGCCAAAAGTATGTCTTAGTTTCCAGCAAAGAATATGATGATTGACTTTATCAAAGGCCTTAGAGAAGTCTAGCAGACAAAGAAGCGTTAAGTATCCCCTGTCGAATTCTTGCCTAATCTCATCCAGAATGTGAACCATAGCAGTTGAACAGCTATGCCCAGCTCTGAAACCAGATTGAAAAGGACTGAGCAGAGAATTAACATTCAAATGAGTTTGAATCTGTTTCGCTATGACCTTCTCAAAGACCTTGGATAGGCATGGAAGAATGCTTATGGGCCTGTAATCATTAGCAGTATTTGGATAAGCCTTTTTAGCAATGACATGGAAAGATTGAGTCAACTATACACGAATTAATTAAATGCGTAAGATGACTAATCATAAATGGCAGTAATATTTTCATAAATTGAATAGGAACCCCGTCTATACCAATGGCTTTTGATCTCATTGATCTGATTATCTCGATTATCTCAGATTCAGAAACGGTATGAAATTCGGCTTGGAGCTCAGAAGAATGAGTAGAAGCATCAAAACTGAAAGAATTCGAAGAAATAACACTTGAGATGAATGCACTGTTGAGCTCATTCGGGTCAAGATTAGAACTTAAAGTTGTCTTATCAAGCATACCAATATTACGAAGATTTCTCCATAAAGTTTTGGAAGGAAGAGAACTACTGAGTTTAGACGCATAAAAGTTACGCTTAGAAAGACGAATGACATCCGTCGCACCATTTCTTGCTTTCAACTGAGTTTCGCTTCCATTTTGCATAGAGTTTATTTCTTGTTTTAATTGCATTGATTACATTATGATTGTACCATGGACATGACTTGTTGTGAATAGAAACAGTTTTGATAGGCACAAATTGACTGAAGAGATCGCTGATAAGCATTTGTAAACAGTTAAGCTTTTCATTAGGATCAGTATTCATTGTACATAGGTCCCAAAGAGCTGAGTACGATGCAGCTAGTAGGCCATCAAGATCAACAGCAGTTAAGTCTCTATTTGTAAAAGTATATGGTAAAACAATCTGCGAGAAGCCAATATTGAGTGTACAAAAGAGAAGGTCATGTTCACTTATACCGTCGAGACAGATTTGATCATAAAGCAATATAGAGTGTGGGTCAGAGACAAAATTAGATCAAGAAGACTTGGCGTAGCATTCGGTCTGAAGCATGTAAGGACGGAACAATTAAGGATTGATAACCCATTGGACCAAATCATGAGAAGAAAAATCTGTTATAAGCAGATTACGGTTGAAGTCTCCGCACACAACAATATTGTTAAATAAAGGTGAGATTTCAGATAAGAATGTGAAAAAAGGTTCAAGTGAACAAATTCTGTGTGGATTGTATGCACATGCAACTAGGCATTTGGCACCAGCATCAAAAATTTCCAATATCAAGAATTCAACATCAGTATTAAGAGATCTACCAACAACTTTAGCATTAAGGTACGATTTGCAATAAATGGCAACACCACCACCAGTTGTATTGGTAACTCTATCATTGCGGAACAAATTATAACCATAAATTCTATAGAAAGCATCCGGAATATTTGGTTTAAACCATGTCTCAACAACTCATATTACATCAATACAAGAATTAGCAAATAAATAATTTAAGTACTTAGTCAATTTTTATTGGATTCAAACTTCGACCATTGATGTGACAAATCTTAAAAACACTTTGTTGCTTGGAAAGAACATTCAACATTACTCGAGTTAAGTCACTACTGCGATACGAATTCATTTTATTCAACAACAAGACTAGAAGAATAGATTTCAAAAAAAATTTAAGTAAAAGAGAAGTTACAGATAATAAAGGACAGCAATTTAGAATACTGAAGAATGAAAAAAGAAAAATATAAGTGCGACCCATGGAGTCCACACGACTAACTTCCCATAGTAGTAAAATACGTAAAACATTAGTTGTTTTGCAAAATATTTAGCCGATGCATCCCGTTGTAGTTGTAAGCGCACGTTGGTTCAAAGTCAAATTCCATAAAACTGATGATTTTATGAAAAACATTAAGTTTATTGAATAACAGTGGCGCCATCTGCCAAAAGTTGATCGTACCATTTCGTGGACTCATTCACAACTACTTTGCACAGTAAAATACAGCCTACATATATTGCTCCTGAATATTGTAGTTTTCTATTATTGAAGCAATTTTTCTAATCGGATTAGTATTTCTGAAAATTAATATTTATACGGCAAAGCAGCGTTTGGTGGGTCAGCTAGTAATCAAATATAGTATATGATACTCCTGAATATTGTGTTTTTTCCCCACTAACTATAAGATTTTTTGCACTATTATTGAAATTATTGCAGAAATTATCATAATTTTCATTATATTAGGGTTGTCTTAGATTTTTGATTGCCATTAAAAAACCGCTAAGCCGATTTCGCTCAAAACCTAATCAGCTCTTAACAACACAATGCCGCGTCGAAAGAGATCAATTCGATGAGTGGTTCGCGAGATAATTGAGCTGAAAAACGTAACGCGTAACGAACACACAGACATCATCATAAAAACGCTTGATTCGGATTCTAGTGACCTCGAAACATCGACCCCATTACAATAACTTCCTCTGGGAAGTTAAAATCATTAATCATCTCTCGATAGCGCAATCCATTGACCGTAACTGTTGCTCCAGCCTCATTTTCGAAAAAGTAAGGTCCAATGACCTCGCGGGACCATAAACCGCACCAAACAGTCACGCGTTGAGGATGGAGAGGCTTTTCAACAATAACTCCTGGGTTTTCCGAGCCCCAGATGTGACAGTTTTGCTTGTTGACGTAGCCTCCGAGGTGGAAATGGGCCTCATCAGTCAAGATGATTTTTCGATGAAATTCCGGATCATTTTCATGCATTTCAAGGACCCAATCAGCAAAGACACGACGTTGTTGATGATCAGCCGGCTTGAGTTTTTGTGTTAACTGAATTTTATAAGCCTTAAGACCCAAGTCCTTATGCAAAATACGGTGTAATGACGTTTGTGGAATGCCTTATTCCAAAGAACGACGAGGAATGGACAAACCTGGGTTTTCTTCAACACTTTGGGCTACAACAGCAATATTCTCAGTTGTTCTTGAGCGACGTGCACGGGTTTTATTCTTCACATCACTAACTTGTCCCAACAGCTCGAATTTGTCCACCAATTTCTGTATTGCGGTCCGACAAGGTGCTTCACGACGACCCAAAAATGTTTTATTTGTGCGAACCGTCTCTGCCAAATTTTCACCATTTTTTATAGTGAATTTTAATAATTTCAATGCGTTGTTGAAGTGTGTATCGTTCCATTTTTATTAATGGCGTAGTTTCTTCTTGTCAAATGTCAAAAAATGACAGCTTCAAAAGTGACAACTACCGAAATAGCGGGCTATTCAAAATAACATCTCATTTGGAAAACCCTTTTTTATAATAAAAATAACTCATTTTTTATAAGGTTGTCTTAGATTTTTGATTGCCATTTAAAAACCGTTAAGCGGATTTCGCTCAAAATCTAATCAGCTCTTAACAACACAATACCGCGTCGAATGAGACCAATACGATGAGTGGTTCGCGAGATAATCGAGCTAAAAAAACGTAACGCACATACGAACACACATACACACACACCGATGTCATCTTAAAAACGCTTGATTCGGACTCTAGTGACCTCAAAACATCGAGAAATGCGAAAATTGGAGATTCACAAAATCGGACCCATTACAATAACTTCCTATGGGAAGTTAATAAATATGAAAATTGAAAATTGTAACAAAAAAAAAAAAACAGTAAATAAATAATGAAATATGAATGAACAAGTTAATTAAGCATTAATTGGTTGGTTCACTGTATTATGTTAGGTTACAGCAGCAACAGCAGCAAGTAATCCGTCAATATTTTCTACCAGTAAAGGTGAAGCTTCGGGGGACTTCTTTCTATAAACATTTCCTCTGATAGAGAATGCAGTCAAGAGCTTGTCTAAGAATGTAAGCCACTTTGGCCTTATTTCTTTCAAATCTGTAGTTTTGGTTCGTTATTCTTCAAGGTGGTCAAATTTGGGAATTGGTTAACGAAAATCATCCGAAGCTATTATATCCACTCAATCTGCTTACTTTTGTTTCACACAAATTACCAGACTCCAGTAATTTGCTGATCCATATCGCAACAAAACAAATAATTCGTCACAACATCAAACACATGTTATAGTGCTCTTTCGGGCCCACACACTCTTTTCGTGCTGCTAATTGATGTCTGGCCTGGCCCCTGAATAAAATGTTCCTATATGACAACAAAATCCACAATAATTTCATTTTCTTCGCAAGAAAATTAATACAACAACAAAAATCACATAATAACTCATTTAAAGTTCGCCCTTTAGCAAAATAACTCAATCAAATGAACACAGCCACAGCCAGACTAGTGCTGAGACTACACCAACTAACAACTCCATCCTCGAACTTAATGCAAGACTAGCAGACCAACCTGACAATTATTTACCTACATAAAATATCCCGTGCGCCCTGAATTACATCAAGTCGGTCTTTGCTTCAATTTTCTCTTTTAAATTTGTTCATGAGTGAAGGCGCGCGCAGTGGCGGTTTAAAGTTTAACTCTAACCCAAAGATAAAATCGCTCTAGGGTGATAGTTTGATATAGTTGAAGCGCATTCAGGCAACAGACAACCTCCCAACATTCATCGCACGAATGCAGAATAATTAGCTATGCACAAAAGATTAGCGTAAGCCCGAACGACGAACAAAGCCTTCGACGACGACAACACCGATGACAATGACGACAACGAGTTGAACCTGCTATGGTATCCATGTTTCCATACAATCTTTAAATTGTGGGTACATTTTTACTGGTACCGCGACAACACCGCCCAGTTTGAAGTATTTTTCCATATTCATGTGTAATTAGCAAGAGCGACCGACCAGCGAGAGCCCCACAAGCAATTAACTATTTTTCGATGGCAAAACCTATTCAATACCAATTCGAATAAAGTGATTTTCTAAAGAAGAATTGGACATAATCGGTATCGGTAATTATGTCCAAAACAAAGGCGGGACAATTTCTAAGAAGCGATTGTAAAAGTGGACTCTTCAAAGTGAGCACGAAGTTTTGACAGGTTATGGACAAAAGCATTTTTTGTTTGAAGTGGCTATACTTGCGAACATACTGGTTTTGAAGCTTGTTTCTATTGCATCGGCATGCATCGCTGTAGCAGTGGTTGCGGTGTACGTGATTGCTAGCACGTGCATTAAAGGTTTTTCTAATTCGGTGTTTGCAAAAAAGAAAAGAGCAAAAAACTTAAGTGGCACGTTCCTATTGAGCTCCAGCTGAGTTGGACACTTAATCGGCAAACTACAATCATATGGCTACGGACTCGGTAAAGGCTCCTCCTGTTGTTGTGCGTTTGAAATTCCGTCCACTTTTTTCAACATACCTACTACACGCAGCAGGAGGCAGTTAGAACACTGGCAGAACATCCTGCGGAATGTTATACCGGATCTGTCAGTGGTGATTGCCCCCATTTTTGTATGCATACTTTTTTGCCTTACCTTAACGTGGAAACTAAATATTGTAAACGAATTCTGTTTCATATTTTAATTAATTCTTTTAATTCACGACAATTTACAAAACCGAATGGTGCTCCGGGGCGTATGAGTAACTTTTTCCAACTATCCAACGCTTGAGGAAAGTGCTTGTAATCTCAAAAATTGCGCAATAAGCTCGAAGGGTTTTCTGTAAACGATTTTCTAAACAGCCATGAGAGATGCCCTAAAGTGCAAGGGTTTACACCGCCACCACAACGAAAACCCTGGTGGCGAGCACATGCAGCTAAAAAAAAGGCATACAAAGCGGCGCTATATACATAGAAGGACACGAGCAGAAAAGGAGAGAGGAGCACAAACTTCACAGAAAGAAAATAAGGGAGCATGAAAAGCGCTCGATCGAAGAGATAGAGGGATGTCACAACAGGAACGAGGTTCGAAAGTTTTACAAAAAGGTAAAACAAACCACCATCAGGGCTTATACACCCCGAACCCAAGACCATATAATGGGAACATCGTTGTCAGTGCTGAGGATATTGAAAGACCACTTTTCCTAGCTGGATAATGGCGATGACGAGCAAAATTTTGACAGAAATACAGAACTATTCAATTTGGGAGAAGCAGACTAACAATTACACCCACCCGACATTGACGAAGTGAAAAAAGCGATATCTTAACTTAAGTCCAACAAAGCCACTGGAGCAGACGGGCTAGCTGCTAAACTGTAGAAAGCAGCTGGAGATGATTTGGTTAGGAGCATGCACCAGCTCATGTGCAAAATTTGTTCGGAGGAAAGCATGTCCGACGAATGGAATATCAGCATTGTATGCCCGATCCTCAAGAAAGGATATTCCCTGAACTGCACCAACTACAGAGGTCTCCCTAACATCGCCTAAAAGATCTTGTCTGCCGTGCTGTTTGAACGTTTGAAGCCTTTCGTCAACAAACTTGTTAGGTCCTTATCAGTGTGCCGTCAGACCCGTAAAGTTCACCATCGATCAAATATTAACTCTGCAGCAGATCTTAGAAAAGACACGGGAACTTCAATTCGATACCTTCCACCTTTTCATCGATTTCAAGGGCGCGTATGCGACAGCGTCTATAGAGACCAATTTTAAAAGCAATGTCTAGTTTTAGCATCCCAGAAAAACTCGTCCGTCTGTCTAAGATGACTATGGAAAACTCACGCTGTCCCATCATGGTCGGAAAAAAACCTAACGGACGCATTTGATGTCAAAGAAGGTTTTAGACAGGGTGATGCGCTGTCATTAGATTTCTTCAACATTAGATATTCTTGAAAAAATTGTGCAAAACTCCAACCTCAATACCAGAGGCACAATCTTTCGAAGGTCAGTCCAGCAGTACTCCTAGGTACTAGGATACACAGACGACTTTGATATAATTGGAAGAACACAGCGGGATGTCAGTGGAGCGTACGAAGATGGGTCTAGCGGTTAGCGAAGGCAAGACTAAGTTAATGCTGTCCACTCTTGTTGACGTCTTAGAGTAAAGGACTTCGTTTAAGAAGAATCCGCTATCAACTCAGACAACAACACCAGCGCTGAAGTCAAACGAAGAATCACTCTTGCCAATCGCTGCTTCTTTGGACTTAGAAGGCAATTGAGTAGTAAAGTCCTCTCCTGAGCAACTAAAGTTACACTCTACAAAACCCTCATCATACCGGTCCCAATGTGGTGCAAAGACATGGACCATGACAACATCTGATGTCGCTTTGGGCTGCTTCGAGAGAAAAATTCTTCGAGTGATTTCTGGTCCTGTCTGCATAAATGGAGAATGGAGTTTTCATTTAGTATTTATAACTCCAATAAAACAATAAAGTTGTTGCCCACTTATTACAGTAACGCAATTTAGAACAATTTTGTAACCCAAATAGCCGCATTTCCCCTCTCGATTTGCAACAAGTAGGTTGTAAATAAGTTTTAAAGAGGTTACTATTGTTATTTCTCAGTTTCATTAATGTTGTTTCAACTAAATAATGTTACATGTAACTTAACATTACATTTATGCAACTTTACTTGAACTAGAAGATAAGTTCTACTAATGTTGCAAAAATGTTTATGCAAGGATACTTTTTTACATATTGTAACACTAACATGGTTAAAACAAAAACAAAGGGTTTAAAATAAGTTTTAATAACATGAATATAACTTTAACTATTTCGTTCTTCCTTCTATGTTATAATATAATGAGAAAGAATGTTTCAGAAAACATTTTAAAAGTTTCTATTAAGTTATTAATCAATTTCAATGTTTTTAATCATGTCATAAAAAAGATAAACTTCAAAGCCTTGAATAAGATCAATACGTCTAATATAGTTATTGAAAAGGCGAGTTTTTGTCATTTATAAACGTTAAATCTTAGTGCAACGCTGTTTTTGTCATAAATATTGATGTTATACTTCTAGAAAATTTAAGCGCCATCCAAAAAATTAAAATTGGGCGAAAAATTGAAAAACAGAAAAATATTCATGTTTGTTTCGAGGCTTTGAAGTCGCAAAAATGTTAATGAATTACGTTAAGAAACGAATCTTTTATCCATTTTCATTGACTTTCACAATGGGAAAAGTGAAACCAATTGGAAAAATTAGTTTAAAAATAAAACAAAAGAGTTCAAATTCTAATAATGGGTCATTAGATTGTGAACAAAATGGCACTTGTTGCAGGAAACATCAATAAAACATTGTCTTTTGATATTATAACTTATATGTTATTACAAGAAAGATTCAACAAAGTAGAAACTTCAGGCAATAAGATCCTCATTGTAACTAATTTACGTTGTTTATAAAACATAGATGAATTGATTTTTCTTGTCATTATTTCAAATTCGTTACTGAAACTTTAATCTCGACGTTATAAAAACCTGGCAGGAAGAAAATCAAACAAAAACTAGGATAAAACATTGAAACATTGATCTTTGTTCATCAGAGTTACCGCAGTTCACTTTTTGTTTATATTTTGAAATAAAAATATTATAAAAGAAATCACGCAAATGTAAAAAGTTCACTTTTCTCATTTTATATCAAATCCTAGAAAAATAAATACAAATGTCTTCTATTAACAAGAGACTGAATAAAACGGAGAGGACCAGGAGAAAACAATAAAACAGTAGTAAACTTCTTTATAATTCATGAGAGAAAAAGAAACGTCAAAATTTAAATCCATTTTACCTGCTTTTCGCTTCATTTTGACACTGCGGTTAAAGTCATATTTTTCAATTGAATTCAATAAATGGGATCAATGACAGCAATTAAAATGATTATGATCTCTTACAAAAACGCTAATGAAATCTACGAATTGTTTTATAATTGAATCTAGCGGCAACTCTGACATGTATAGTCAGTCCTTTCATTTCATTTCAAAGAACTATTTGATTTTTGTAGACTGTTCATGGTCGATTTATTGAACTTAATACTAACATACCATTAACCTTAGTAAAACATAACAACTCTGAAACCCTTAACGTCAACGTAAAGCGTAGCGCCAACGTTATTGTAACAATGCGGTAACTTGAATAAAGCTAAACAACCTTAAACGTCAACACAAAGCGTAGCGCCAACGTTATTGTAACATTGCGGTAACTTGAATAAAACTAAACAACCCTAAGCGTCAACCCAAAGCATAGCGCCAACGTTATTGTAACATTGCGGTAACTTGAATAAAACTAAACAACCCTAAACGTCAACGCAAAGCGTAGCGCCAACGTTATTGTAACATTGCGGTAACTTGAATAAAACTAAACAACCCTAAACGTCAACGCAAAGCGTAGCGCCAACGTTATTGTAACATTGCGGTAACTTGAATAAAACTAAACAACCCTAAACGTCAACGCAAAGCGTAGGGCCAACGTTATTGTAACAATGTGCCAACTTAAATGTAACTTTACAGTTATTTCATGAACGTCCATGAGTTCTCTCCTTTTTTTCCGGTCATTCCCATTGGATCTAACTTTTTTCCATAATAATTTAGTTTTTGATTGTTTTTATTCTCCATAATAATTTAATTTTCCCTTCTTGAACAAAATCCAGATTTACACAACAGTCAGTCAACAGTAATAAGTCAGTTTCGGATCTCGTTTTATCTGATCTGCGCTTCAATATCGAAAGTTTTAGAAACTCAACTATAACATCTCTTGCATATTAGAAATGTTGTAGTTTTGTTTCAAAAACAAGCCAAATGTTTTTTTTTCAATGCTAGTACTTTGGTTACAAATTTGTGTTAATATTGTAGCAATCTTTGTTTCATGTCAACAAATTAGAAACCAAAATATAACAAAGTCACCAAAAATAAAAAAATTAGTTATATTTCGGTTATATTTCAGTTATATTTCAACTTAGTTTCAACTATGTTTATTCAAACATTTTGCTTGTTATATTCTTGTTTTTCAAATAGAAAACAACAACATTACATAAAACATTTACAGTTTAAAATTTGATTTTATGTTGTTAATTGCAACAAAGTTAATAAATTTATTGACAATAAAAAATCAGGGGGATTTATGCATACTCTTTCTAAATAGGACATTTACTATTAAAAATATGGCTTTTTTCATATGTCATATTATGTATAAATAAATAATTATTTTAGGCATTAATTTAAAAGAACACTCATTACTACCTTGTTATATATTGGTTGTATAAACATGTTTATTAAACTCTGTTCAAATAAACGTTCCAAGCGTAAAAACGTTACTAAAATGTTTTTGTAACTTCTCTTCTCCTTCTAAATTGTAAATTATATCGAAGTTACATTAATGTTCTTACAGATTGTTACAAGGATGTTATTATAACGTTTGAGTAAGACGATAACGAAACAGAAATTTTATAGATGTTGTTATAACTTTTTATCAACTTTCAAATGATTGACTTTAATATAACCTTATAATAACAACACCAATTTTTGAAAAACATCTTGAAACAGTTATGTAACCGGTTTGTAACATTTCAATTTACAAAGTTACAACTTTTTTTGGATAAACAATTGAAAAACTGAAATATAACTTGAAATGTTGCAAAAAACTTCAATAAGACACAAATAAAACAAAATACTTGTTATAAATCGAATTCTGTGCTACTCGGGTCAGCGACACTGACCTAGGCAGAAAAGTTAAGGTCCAATGGCTTAGATGGCTGGGTCATGTTGAGCGAATGGAAAATAATACTCGGGCTCGTAGAATCTTCCGATCCAACCCAGAAGAGAAAGACTGTGGAGCACACAGGTAT
The DNA here is from genome assembly GCA_943590905.1 of Sphaerophoria taeniata. Lineage (NCBI taxonomy): Eukaryota > Metazoa > Arthropoda > Insecta > Diptera > Syrphidae > Sphaerophoria > Sphaerophoria taeniata. The sequence continues at coordinate 43,676,790 of OX016540.1, read as the reverse complement.
GGTAGAGGACCTGAACCAACTTGGCGTGCGAAACTGGAGACAGGTAGCTTGGGACCGAGCTTGCTGCGATGGAGACGCTTGTTGGATGAAGTCCTGGTCCGACCTGGACTGTAGCGCCACCATAAATAAGTAAGTAAGTAAAGGTAGTAGCTGCAAATGAATATAAAACTGAAGACGTCCGAATTTTGTACCCCCCACCTCCCCCCTCCCCCCTTCCACGACGCAGTTCTGAAATCGATTCAGAAGTCTGTTATAATGATCTTCAAGTTTACTTGTTCTTGTACCGGTAGGTACGTTCTGTTCATTTGATATTTTTGAATTAGTACGCAGTTGACGTCCCTGGCATCCCCGTAAAGTACCAAATCAAAATTTCAAGAAAACAATTGCAATGAAAATCTATCAACACCCAAAAAAAAAAGAAGAAATAACTTAAAATGAAAACAACTCTCCTCCATCTCAGAACGATGCACTTTGCACTCACTTCACTTTTCAGTCCAACGAACTTCTCTCATCGCATCTCCGAATACACAAAATATCTACAACCCCCGCCAATTTCCAGCATACCCGAAGACCGGGTGTCCAGGATGGGTGGGTTTGACTGCGTAGAACGAAGAATTGCTACAGTCTATCTACCAGTAAATTCGAATATCCTATCCTCTTGCAACTTTTCATTCCGGTGTCTGTTTAACAGACATGCCGACATGAAGGATTTAATTAAATTCAACTTTTACTGACATCGGCATCACGTATTTTCACATTTTATCCAAAAGGGGGTTGTCTTCAACACACACACAAACAAAAACGACAGAATTGAATGAAATAAATATCTGAAAACGAGAATGTGAAATGCATTTTCCGATTTGATATTCGGTTATCCTGATCCCTGAATGTTTGATATGTTTGTTCAAGGATTAAGTGTGAAAAGGGAATTTCATTCATCTCTATCCGGAGTGCCCCTCCCCCCCAACTGCTCCTGCCAACTGACTAATTTCGACAAAAAGATTCAATGACAAGCTCAAAGTTCAAATATACAAAATACAAGTGCGTGTTCCTCCCCTGCTTCGTCCCTTTTGGATCATCATCTCAATATTTGAGAAAGGAGCTTGAATTTACTGATGATGATTGCGCAATAAGTTGAGATTGATTGGAAAATACTTTGTCATTGGGTTGAATTGGAAATTGTCTGTTTGTATACAAAACAAAAACAAAAACAACAACATTTTTGCTAAACATCGGAGGGTTTTCGGTATTTGAGTGGATGACTTGAATAAAGTGGAGAACTGGCATGACTAAAATTTTAATTAATTGAACCCATCGAGCACATGACTTGGTATTGAGTGTGTCTGGTGGGGAGTGAAGGGAGAGTGGGAAGTGGCGAAATTAATTTACCATTTGGATATCTTCGTTTGTTTGAATAAATTGTTTGCAATTAGCAAATTAACTAAGTGTCTTACAATGTTTCATGTTTGCTTGTGTGTGTGAGTGCGTAATCGTCAATCAATTGATTTTTTGCTATGTCACTTGAGGTTGGAAAAATGAAAAATGACTCGCACTTTTCACATGTGTTATCGTGAGTTATGATCTGGCGTTTTGTGTCAACGAATCAATATGAACCATTAACCTTGCATTCTCAACAAAATTCTACCGATAGTCCGAATCAACCGAATAATATACTCAATGTAGCCTGGACTATTTACATAGAAGTTCAGGATATGAAAACAAGTATACATACAACAAGGACAGAACTGGCTAAAGAAGCGTTCAACCTGCACTCCTATAGCTCTTGAAAATGAATGGAAAATCTGGAAATCAGAAATCCGCATACTGGAAATAGAAAGAAAGAGAGGGTAAGACTTTGAGCTAGCTCTAATAAAAAGGATCATTTTTGAACCAAGGATCAACTAAAAGTGAACAATAGACAAATATTTGTTTAATTTTATAAAAGGAACTAAAAAAACGAAGGTTAAACCAATTTGGTCTTTCTTTGATCCGAGGTTCAGAGTTGATCCTCGATTACATTGGCCCTAGAAAACACTTGTCAGGAGACTTGTCGGTGATTTTTTTCTATCAAAATATAAAATTCACTATGTACTCACTCACATAAATGTATTTCTATCGTAAGCATGAGCCACATGCCATGAGAGATTCCCTCATAAACAAACCACAATTTCGTTTTGAGCAATTCACCATTGACTAAATGAAAAAAATTCACTTGATGGACCTGTCGCTCAACGTCAATCAGATTAGTTTGTTGTTTGTTGTTTGTTTTGCTCCATCATAACCATAATATTGTGATAATCCCTTCAAACGATCCTAAAACACTTTTGTGCGGATCACAGGTGGTCTAGAGGGCTGATCTGCCATGCCAGTGGCTAAAAATCGCGTCACGTCTCATCGGACGGTCCCCCATCAACGATCATGTTCTATAGATTGGACAAAATCTACACCACTCGTCCTCCCTGCTAGACCCATTGAGGCTTAATTATAAACCTCCGCATAAATTAATTAACTTTGCCAACCTTTGGCGCAATAGCATGTCTTCAGTCTTCGCTCTTCACAAATATGTTCCATTGGCCTCATCCGGCAAACAATTCTCGATTCCATCAGTTTCTTTCATTAAGAATTGATTTCAGATATTTGGAGGCATAGTGTGAATGTTCATTTATTTATTTTGCTTTTTGTTTTTTTGAACAAAAGGAACACACACGTCGCGTCATCGATGTCTGTAGAGATGATGATGATCGTTCGTCGCATATCTCTTAAAAGCTTTATAGACAACCGCGACGACTCACGCTCAACAAAGGTAAGAGGTTGACTTTGGGCACAAATCCGTTCTTATTCAAATCAAATCCTCCAAAAACACACAGATGGGTTTGTGTCTCAAATTTTTTGTTCTGATATTTTTGCATATTGTCTTGGCCCATCCGCCGAGATTGCGATCGAGCTAAGCGATATTATTCAAAAATATCTCGTCTGGCTGTATGGTGGTATGGCTGCTGGCCATCTCCAACTCACAAATCATCCTCGAGCATAATTCTTCACTAGGAACCGTAAAATCGCTGGGGTGGTCTTCGAGACTCTGGGCCATGATCATGATCATCAGCAACAACGGAGGCGCAGCGCGGCAGTCAATGGAAGTTATTTTCTTTTTTTTTTCGTTCTCTCTGTCGAATTTATTTTCGAGATTTTGTTTGATTCGATGCTTAAGCGGGTATATGCGGGGGAATCTAACGTTTGATGTGTTCATTAGAGACGACGGAATGGATTTTACGATCATTTAATTTGGATAAGCGTGATATCGGCAGGTAGGTTGGTTCGATATAGATTTAGGCTCAGATATAGAGGTTCACCTTGTTGGTTGTTGTTTTTGTTTTCTTAGGGGGATACCCAAATTGAGTCATAATCAAAATTTTATCTATTTACGAGATGTAAATTTTGGATAATTAGTGAGATGATTGGGGGAATATCTTTTTAATAAGATCTTTTGTTGCGGGATAGATTGTGGATCTTTTGTAAAGAGATAGTGTTTGGGTTTGTTACGCAACTGGTTTTTGGGTGACGTAAGTTTTTGTTGTATTTTTATGATTTAGATGGTTTTATGATCTTCGTAACTGGAACAGCTATTTATTGAACAAAAATGATCTTTTATTTTTGAAGCAAAGTGAAATTTTGTTGCCTATGAAAAAACACATAACTCAGCCCGTATCTATGTTTGTTTTCTTCTTGTTTTGAAAAAAAAAAACATTTGTTTGGAATTTTGTCTTACCCTTATGACGCAATTCATCTCCTCGGCACTTGACTTTTGAGTTTAAAAGCTTTATTTTGTTCTATTGGTTTTATGGTGTACGTTTTTATGACTGAGTATTAAATCGAACAGATTTTTATGATTTCGTCCTTAAAACTTACAGTTCATGAGGTTTTATTGCCCAAATAACTTTTGAGGTATTTGAAAATTATTTGAGCGCGGGTGGCATACTAAAATTATTGGTTGTTTGTTGGTTTATAGTCGATAATATTTTTGGCATTTTTGAACGCTTAAGAAACCACGTAAATATGGGCTCAAGTCTTTTTTAATTGATTTCATATTACATTAGGTGGGGTAAAGGCACCAGTGTCCGGACATAAAAACAAATCTTTTTAAAACGTTTGATTTTCTTGCCAAAAGTAGGTACTGTATCTGTATCCAGAATAAAAAATTTCCATTATCATCTCGCTGATGGATTAAAAATGAAAACAATTAGCTATTTTTGGTAGGTACCAGTGTCCCGGACACTTAGAAAATCGATTAAAAAAAACGCAAAACTAATTTTTTTTTCTTTAGTTATTGGAAGTTCATTATATTTTCATTGAAAAAAACTCCATTTGATTACAAGATCTTACAAAATCAATTATTCTCAGTATATTTTTCCAAGGTCTGCCACTACTTTTTTGCAAAAAAAAAAACAGCAGAACGACAGCAGCTGCTGCTTAAACGACCAATGACTTTTCCATTATTTACTGATTCTGTATTTTTCTGTGTTAAGTTTCTATTTTATTCCCCATAAAGTGCAAAATCGTCCGGACACCGGGGTCTGGCCGGGCCGGAGACTGGTGCTGTTACTCTATTCTGTACCGAATTTTTTTAAAACAATTAATTAAAACTACGTCCTTGTCACCACTAATTCTCAATAGGGTTGAGATCAGTGGCGTATTATCCTAAAGGCAAACTAGGCACGTGCCTATGGGCTCGGCAACAAAGGGGCGCTCGGGTGCAGTAATTCTTACAAGTAACAAATATTGCTAGTTCATAGGTGGTTGTTACGGTAACATAACCAAACTTGTAAATTCGAATTGCACTTGCATCCTTTGTTAAAATAAAAATAGGTCCTGAGCAATTCCTCTTACAGTACAGTCAACTCGGTTTGCCAACGCGGCAATCGACTTAACTTTCTTCTAATTTTGTAAGCGTATTTGAATAGGTATTGATTTTACTTATTGTAGGGGCAAATCACCTAATGGTCGAAGTTCATCAGCGGATGGCAAAGATTTCGACGGATTAAAAACCTAATTTTTCTGCTTTATATGTTCTTTCTAGATTGATTTTCGAGGCAATCCGATTTGAGAACCGAGTTGGCACTCGGTTTGCATAAGAACCATTTCGAGTTAACTTGGTTTACAAAATTTACGGTTCGGCAGATCATTAACTAACCAAATTTATAAGATCTTTCCGAAGATACTTATAGATCTCATGTTAACTAAGTCTCTTTTTCCTTTGCCCCTATTTTAACGCCTTTTCTTTAGGAGCAATGCAGCGATTTTTTTTTTTTTTTTTTTTATTCCCACGCCTCTTTCCCCCCCCCAGATACCGCACGCGCTGGGGTCCATTTTCACCGAGTACGACGGCAATTACGGTTGCTATACGTATCGGCGCTTAATTAGAAATTATTTAAAATTACTAAAATTAAAAACGATGGCGACACGAACATAAGGAAGACAAGAGATTGGGACTGCTTAATGCAAGCAGGGTCAAAAAGGAAAAATAAATAAATAAAATAAAAAAAAATAAAAAAAGTAAAAAAGTACAAAATTTTTAAAACAAAAATTTTAAAGTCAAAAATTTAAGAAATCAAAGTTAAATGTAAATAAGCGTGTGGAAGACACTATTTTTTTTTTTTTACATTCACGTAGATGAACAAAAACAAGACAGTTAACAAAACAAGATTAATACATAAATAATTAACTAATAACATGAGTATTAAACAAAAAACATTTAAGAATGTAGAACACTGGTCTTGAGCAAATTTTTTAATTTATTTTTGCTTAGATTTAAATCGAATAAGTCTGAATTGCAGTTTGAAAGCCTACTCATTCGTGTCAAGGGCTCATTAAATCCATAGTTGGTACGATGTTTAGGTTCATGTACCATGTCCTTCCTGCGAAGATTGTAACCGCCACCTCGATGGTTGAAGGATATAGCGCCAAGGAGTTCCGGTGCATCTGTTACACCAGTTATAACTTGATGGAAGAATATCATGTCATTGTTTTTTCGTCTATTTGACAATGTTTCCATCTGGAGAGTTAATAAACGGTTTTCATAAGAGGGGACATTTAAGGGATCAATCCATAGGATACCTTTGAGGGCAAAACGAGTAAAATTTCGTTGGACAGATTCTATCCTCTCAATATGAATATCGTAATGAGGTGACCAAACCTGGGAAGCGTATTCTAAGTGAGGACGAACATAACAATTATATAGTGCACGGGTGATATTTGGATCGCGGAACTCCTTTGACCAACGCTTTATAAATCCAAGCATTGAATTGGCTTTATTCACAATGTTGTTAATGTGTACAGAAAAATCTAGGTTAGGAGTAAAAAAAACTCCAAGATCTCTAACGGAAGTTACACGGGTTAGAATGTGCTGTGAGATAGCGTAGTCATATGAAGACGGTGCACGCTTCCTTGAAAAGGTCATTGTTTGACATTTCATTGGATTTAGATTTAAACTATTTTTCTCACACCACAATGCAAAACTATTAATGTCATCTTGTAGAAGAATGTGGTCATTACTAGAACTGATGTTTTTGTAAATCTTCATATCATCTGCGAAGATGAGAATTTTGCTATTACGTACACATAACGGGGCATCGTTTATAGCTAAATTAAAAAGTAGAGGTCCTAGATGGCTACCCTGAGGAACTCCCGAATTAGCAAAAAATGACTTAGAGATAAAATGCCTGAATTTTACTTGGTAAGACCTATTCTCAAGATATGAGGAAATCCAAGCGATGAAAAATGGGGGGAAGCCATATGCATTAAGTTTGAATTTTATAATAGCGTGGGAGAGTTGGTCGAAAGCTTTGGAAAAATCTGTATAGACACAATCGATTTCCTGACCACATTCCAAAGTGCGAACACATTGATTTATAAAAACAAGAAGATTTGTGACAGTGGAACGTTTCTGCATGAAACCATGCTGTTGGTGACAGATGATGTTCCTGCAATGAAATGCCAAACTGTCACATATAACTTGTTCAAACACCTTAGGGATGCAGGAAAGCTTTGATATTGGTCTATAATTGACAATATTGGCCTTATCTCCTTTCTTATAGACTGGTATAATATAAGCGTTTTTCCAAATAGATGGGAATTTTCCTAATTTCAAAGACAGTTCGAAAATATTACGGAGGGAAGGTGCTAACACAGACTTACAATTTTTTAAAACAATAGGTGGAATACCATCTGGACCACTCGAAAAATCTTCTTTTAGGTTAGAAAGAATTGTAATAATGTCGTCAATCTCTACTGAGATGTTATTAAACAATACTTGTGGACAGCGACGTAAATATTGAAAAAAATCTTTATCCACAACAGCCGGAGAATCGATGAAAGATTTGCTGAAATTATTTGCGAATTCTTCACATATTTCAGAAGTTAAGTTGAGGGCTACATTATTGCTAGTAAAGTTCATTGGATAAACATCACATTTCCTCTTAGAATTAATGTATTTCCAAAAAACTTTTCGGGTCAGACGCCAGAGAGTTTCCCATAGTAAGTAAATACTCACTATAAAGTTCATAAGACAGTTTCTTAAATTCTTCAAAAAATGAAATATAAACTACTTGGTTTTGTAAGGTCATGGATTTGAGGTATTTTTTCCAAGCCTTATTTCTCTTATTACGAAGTGTTTTGAGCTCTTTAGTATACCAAGGATGACTAAAAGTGTTAGAGTGGGTTGTTTTCTTTTTAGGAACTGCCTCTTCAATACAACTCATAAGTAAAGAATAGAAATTTGCAATAATTGCGTCAATATCATTGTTGAACGATAATTCTTGGATACCGGAAATTTGTAAGCGATTTGAAAGCTGCAAAAAATCAGCTTTTCGGAAGTCAAATGTATATGAGCAATCATGGGGATTACTATTCTCAAGTAAATGACCGCTCAAGTCAAAAAAAATATCTAAGGGAGGGTGGTAATTATCTACGGTTGATAAAGCAGATGTAGATTCTACAACTGCAGTATTTACTGCGTCAGATGAGAATACCAGGTCTAGTATTCGATTCATTTTATTTTTGATACAGCTTACTTGCTGTAAATCGGAAGAAAAAATGTTATCCAACAATTGAAGCTCCAGTTGAGATGAAATTGTTGAAGCTTCAAAAAAGGACTCGTCTTCAGAGGAAACCCAATCAATAAGAGGAAGATTAAAATCACCTAGCAAAAGAATACAGCTGTCAAGATCAGCAATGCTGAAAACAAAGTCTAAGATTGAGGAAAGTTTTCGGTCAAACTATAGTACGAGATATGGCGCCCTCAACGTTTAATCCGCCACTGGTTGAGATCATCTATTACTATTCGGTCCACTCCATAATGAATACTCCTTTACTAATATACATAGAAGGGTTATGTCCGGATGACAGTCCCAAAAGGTATGTCCTATGGGATACGGCAACGCAACTTTAAACGTAATGTAGCTACTCTTGGTCTTGGCTCTTCAGCATCTTTAACATATAAGATATTTTGACATTCTCTCTAAGCTCCTATAACAGTGTAGGTATATGGGATCTTTTACTGAGTTTTGTAGTCCTTCAAAATATTCTCGGAGACTTTTTGAGCCGAGCAGAACGATTTCACTCTCATCGCTCCAAAATTGTCCCTCCATTTTCCTTTAAGCCAATTTGTAGAGTGGTCGTTTTTGCGTATAACTAGCTGTCAATTTAATGATGATTACATGGGGACTATATTGGTATACGCAGACAACATTGACATCTTTGGAAGAAACCCACAAGCTCTATAATCTTCATTTTTCCAGATCAAGCAGACGGCCAAAAACCTGGGACTGCATTTAAATGAGGAAAAAACTAAGTAAATGATGGCCCTGGTACGAGAAGGATTCGAACCAACAACGTTCTGAGTAACAGCCAACGCACATAACCACCACGCCACGGGCACTACAGAAAAAGGGAAGTAGATTTCAAAATAATGTTGTTTTACATTGACCCTCGATATATTGACGCATTGAGTTACATAGACAAATACGCGACGTAATTTAGATAAAATCGTTATTATATTGGGGACTTGGCCGGTCATATAACGTTATTAGGATCAGAAACTCGGTAACCAGAGCTGATAGATATATTTTGTTAATTTTTCTAAACCTGGAGGCAGAAATCGAAAGAAGTTATTTTAAAAATATTAGTCGGCAAAGTTCAGCAGAAGACCAACGCTAAAGGAGCAATTTTCATTGGTTTCATTGACGGTATGGTTCGAAAGCTAGAAATTTCAACCAAGTATGTGCTTTCAATCAGGAAAACGCCTACCAGCAACATTAGGTGAGGCTTCTTCAGTTGCTGGTAAGTCAAATCGCTTCTTTATACACGACCATAGTTCTGACCACCGTTTTCTTATAGATACCGGTGCCTCAATCTCAACTTTAACTGTCAAGAACACATCCAACTTAGAACCAGAGTCCACCATGCTGAGAGCTGTTAACGGCACCCGAATTAACACCTTCGGCACAACAACGCTTTCCTTGGATTCTGGTATGGGACGAACATATCGTTGGAAATTCACACGCGCTGCAATCCCCCACTCAAGACTTAAATTAACTTTCTTAATTTTTTCCGCCTACTGGTCGATATTCATGGACGTCGCCTATTAGACCAAAGCTTGAACGCAACCACGTCACATTTAATGACGTCATCCGATGATCTCTCACTTAATGCCGTCAACTCCAACGACGTTTACACTTTTACTGTCGCGCAAGGCATTTTTCGCCGAAATATTACAAACTGGCTAAAGCGGAGTTTCAGCGGATGGTAAATGAGGGCATTTGTCGACCGTCAAGAAGTCCGTGGGCCAGCCCACTTCACATCGACCAAAAAAATGATGGTACAATCCGGCCATGTGGCGACTACAGACGCCTTAATGCCGTCACACTTCCGAATAGGTATCCTTTGCCACGGCTAACAGATTTTCAACTCATAATACAAGAAACCTCTATTTTTTCCCGCCTCGACTTGACTCGAGCGTACCACCAAATTCCAATGGCCCGGGAAAACATTTTTTTTTTATAATAAGCACGCGCTCAGGGGGTTTCTATTCCCTTTTTATGCCAAAGCACAGTGCGGGCGTTAGGAAAAGTAGGATAGATGGAGAGGGTTAAGGATGAGTTGTCGGTTAACATTGGTTTTGAATTCATGTACATTGCAACGACTGGGGAACACAGAGTGTGGAAGAGCGTTCCACATTCGCGTAGTACGGCTAAAGAATGATTCCCTGAACATGACTGTACGTCCGAAGTTGGGCTCGAGGGTGAACTGATGGGCATTCCTAGAGGCGCGGGTATTACGGTTGAATATCTTAAGGGGAGGAATGCAGCTGACTATTTCACTAGAGCATAAACCGTTGAAATAACGGTAAAAGAGGGTGAGGCATGAGACATTACGTCGATGTTCAAGTGACGTAAATGTCTCAACGATGGTGTGTTCACCAATCATCTTGAACGCTCTGTTTTGAATACTGTCCAACAGACTTAAGTATGTAACTGGAGCACCAGCCCAAACGTGGGAGTTGTACTCAAGCCTTGGACGTATAAAAGTTTTGTAGATGGTAGCCATATCAGAAGGGGAAAAAAAAGACATACCGAAAACTGTCATTATAACGAAGTTAATCGTAACAGTGTAACGATTAACTTCGTTATAAAAAACTCTTTATTACTTATATAAAATTAATATAAAACTATTGTAATTCTTGATAATTAAATTCTGCTTCCAAGAGCTGCTCTATCGATTTGAAATATCGCGAAAAAGTTTGCGAATAATTAACATTTTTGCAAATATCTCGACTATAAGGCCTCCAAAACATGTGTTGCCCATGAAGAAGATTAGATCTCGAGCAGACCTTTCTTTTGATATATCATTCGATAGGTTTTGTATAAGATTTTGTTTTCTACCCATGATACATATTTTTCGAAAATCATGAAGAAATCGATTTCACTATATTCAACATAGCTTATTGTTCCCTTTATCTTGAGCGTACCACTGAAAGCCAAACTCAATTCCGACTCCGAGCCCTGGTTGTTGAGATATTGGCAATTTGCATTAACAGAAGAAGAATATTGTAAAGCTGAAGAGTTTGTTTGAATGCGCTAATCCCAGGAACTACTGGTTTGGATTGTAAAATTCTTTTTGTGTTGAATAGTCCTTTAATCGAGGAAGGCTTTTAGCTATAGGTACAACGTTAAGCTGCGAATAATAAGAGCTAAGCATCAGTGTTGCTAAAACGGAGAAAATTATAGGTACATATTTGAAGTCTTCGAGTTAAGAAGAATTTCGACTTAGGGAGAGTCGACTGTTATACAATTTAAAAAAAAAAACTTCGCAACAAAATTCCAACGCGCGCATGATGCACAAGTCAAGACGCACCTATGGCCGGTGGGATAGGGAGTTAGAGGCGGATGAAGTCGCGGGCAACTGCTAGTTCTTTATATGGGACTAGCGGACCCTTCGAGGCTTGTCTCCACAGCCTTCAAGTAAACTCCATAATAATAATTATTCACATATTTTTGTCAAAACGCAATCTGACGTACTTGAATCCATTTAAAATAGAGAAGGATGTGAATTTTCCCAAGCTTCGTAGATCGTAGTCGGAAATCATTAAATCAGCGATAAAATGCAAAATTTCGCGGATTTAGTGCTGCTCAACTTTTTTCTCCGGAGATAATGTGCCGATAAGCCCAGTTGTATAAGAACAATCAATAAAATATACAATTGAACGGTTGGTAGCCTCTTACGGAACCGAAATTCCAATAAATCTCAGCCCTCACAAGTTTGCATCAACAAAAACTATCGAAATTCCTCATTTCCTCAACTTCAATAGAAAAAAAGGAAATAAAACGTTTTTTCTAACTTTCCAGCCCACCCACTTTGAAATGACAAATTCAAATCATGTTCACCCAAAATAGGGCCATAAAACTATTCCATATCAGACCTACCGCAGTGCCAGTCGTCTCATTCAAAATTGATATGCTTCCGAGCTAGCGCGCAGCCGCCAGCCGCCTCTATAGCAAGCCGCTAATAGAGGCGTTTTCAAATGTAAATGCGACTTTTACAAATCATTATAAATGCAAATCGACATGTCAGCCATCTATTCTATATATTGGGATTTCTTCAAAACCAAAAACAACAACAACAACAGCAACAACACCGCGATTACTCTCAAATTCCATATCCGGGCCCGTTTGTCTTGAGAAGATTAACAACGACACGTTTTGTTTTATTTTATTACATTTTGTATTTTTCATTTCTTCTTGTGTGCCCCCACTCGTCTGTGGCTGGCTGCTGGCACTATGGCCATCATCGAGGCCAACTTTCTACTATCGTAGCAAGAGCAAAGCGACCGTCATCACCATTCAGCGACTTAATTAACTTATCAAAGGTTTTATGGACAGCTAAGAGGGAAGGTACATTTTTGAAATTCTCTCATAAAGGTCTTGCGGGGCTCAACGTAAACGAGAAGAGAAGATGCGTTCGTCATCGCGCTGCAGTCCAGCATCCAGGCCAACGCAACGATGCCAATCATTCGACCTACATTCTGGGCCTTTTGGTTGAGTAAATAAACTCATTAAATAAATAGGCGCCACCAGTCAGTTTGAGAACCTTTTTTCTTATTATTGTTGTTGTTGTTGTTGATTTTGAAAATCCTGCACCCACCTGTGGAATTCCTTTCGATTCAGGTATGGGCATTGGGAACTTGTAGAATTTCCAGACTTTTGGAAAATCAATTACAAAGAACCCGAGCTCAGACAAATCTCCATTCCAGATCAAGACCATGCCAACAACTTTGCTGATGAATTATAGCGATTCGAACGGGCTTCTTTTTTCTGCTAAGAAAAACTCACCCAATAAGCGCGATTCACGGTATAGAGCGCTCGGTCTCGGTTATTTTAAAAGACTTCAGTGTGATTTCAAACAAAAAGAAGAAAAAACGACTCCAAGCGGATGGGATTGAAATGTTATCCGTTGACAGGTTCCACTGAATCAATTCGTACGTGACGTGAGTTTTGTTTAAGTGATGCCCATCCCCGGATCACCGTTTAGTGAGCACAAAGCACAATATAGGTTATTTTATGTTTTTAATTAATTCCAACGACTCTGCGCACAATATCGCTGATTTTAGGAAGTTCTTTGAATGTGGGGAAGAGACATGCCTTCCTTTGGCAATACCAATGCTATTCACCATTTTAAACTCGTTAAGTTAAATTTTAAAATACTTTTCATGTTTGTCTGGAACTAAAATTAAAAGGCAACTTGTCTGCATTTAAGTTTTGCAAGTCACTCCAATGAAATCATCAAGGCCGAAATAATTATTTCGCAACATCTGTCGCCGAAGGCATAATTTTCTACTTCTTCATCAAAGATACAGAAAGAGCTGCAACACACACGAAGAATAAACAATCCTCCCATTAGGCTCCCGTTTGGCTGGTCATTTGCGAGCGCTGCGCTGCGCTGTGCGCATTCAACACAAAATAGAGTCATCTCGATCAGATTCAAGCTGCAAGCCTAAAAAGTCATGCAACAAAACAAAAATGAACAACTCTTTGATCCACATCTGCAGCCGCAGTCTATAAAAAACAATTTACTCACATATGCATCGCCATTAAGCGCAGGCAATAGTCAATTCAAGCGCAAGCCATATAACAGGACCGCACACATTTAAATACGATGCGGGGGGCCCAATTAAGCACAAATCTGCGCACACTCTGTGGGGCAAAAGTTGTTGGATAATAAACTTTAAGCCGCCAACTCAACTCAATTCACTTCATCCACTCGCTATCGCTATAAGACTTATATGTGCCATGCATTTCTCTCTCTTCGAGCACGAATGTGTTTCTTATGCGCCGGCCGTTTTAAGCGGAGAGACCTCCAGACATATATCCATCCATTTGGACAGCTTGAATCCGATGGATGGAGATGAATAGAGCATAAATTCAGCAGCTCAGAAGAATAACGACCATCCCGATCTATCTGTCATTCATTTGCAACTTTCCATCATGGCAAGATGTGTTGTGTGTGTTTGTGCACGCAATTGGATTATCTAATTACGATTTATTCGATTTCGAAAAACAAAAGCAATTCGAGCAGAGAGTTAAGATCGGGTGCGCAAATATCTACCAGAGGTGGGGTTCTGAAAGCGCCCACTCCAGGTGAAGAATTTCACTCATCGAACCGAAGATAGAGTTGCCACAGGTATTCCACGTTTTCAAAACAACGTTCTTGTCTCTTTTTTGCTTGTCTGTCAAACAAAAGCTTAGCACGAAAGGGTAACTCTAGCTCATGTCATAATATAAGTCACTCTCTCCCTGTCTCTTTCTTTATCAATGATTTGTACATGTCATTCAAATTGGCAACTAATTTCCATACGTCAAAGTGAGCAAAACGGAACGCTTTACGCGTAGACAGGCTCGCGTTCATTTGAATTGTTATTGTTGTCAATTCAATGATGACGATGATGATCGCCCGATTCAGCTCAACAACTCAAGAAGTAGCAGCGAATGGGGAACCCACTTGTTGAACTGGTGATTGTTACTTGTTTTCTCTCTAAGCCAGTCATCAATGTGCAATATCATTGCTGTGTTTGTCGATAGAAGTATCATGATAGCGTTTTCGCAGAAGGCCTCGCAAAACCTTGAATATGGAGGGTGAAGTACTTTCATAACTTTTTCTTCGATTAGAAAACGATTGAAATGTTTGAGGCGTTTTCCTTGGATTGGCATCAAGAATTATATTATTATTGTTGTGTTGTTTATGTCTTCCTGATCAGCTGTCAATTTTTTTTTCTGTCATGTGAGTGATATTTCTTGGCGTGGCACTTTGATCATTATGTCGTTGCGTGCGTCGATTGTGATTGCATAATGTATTGCTGTTATTTGTTGTTGTTAATGTGGCCGTTATGAATGTTGATGGAGCTTGAACGAGTATTCCAAAGGGTACTGGGTAAACCAGTCACTTTGAAAATCCGTTTATCTGTATCGGTATTTAGACTGTACGACATTTCGATGAGCATTTTTGATAAAGTAACTCTTCTCTCTCTCTTTTCTTGTTCAATGTTCTAACCCTTCGAAAATGCAAGTTTAAGTTGGTATTGACAGTGAACGATTTTATTTATAGTTCATGTTTACACTGGACGAGGTTTATCTATACTTTTCATGTACCTAATTATGCGCACAACGGAAGAAAATCTCTTTATTTTCCTGCGTTTACATAAAACAAACAAAAATATAAAATCGTTAAATCTAAATGCTCCTCAAATGTCACAATTATATCTGTCTGTGTTTACATTCAGCGATTTTTTTCGCATCTCTTATGCCAACGTGTAGACATGTTCAACTGTGTAGACAATTCTTTATCTTATCTTCTTTTAACCTTTTTATTTCTTTAATAAACGTATGACAACAAAAATTATCATTGGAAAAGTCGTTCAATGCAAATATCAACCTAAAGTTTTCAACAAGGAAACCATACTTTTTGACATTTCCTAGTCTTCACGAGTAGACATCGCTGCATTTGCATTTCGTTCACTCAGTCTTTCACCAACTTCCATTTTACCATTTTACACTTTCAAATTTTGCAGTCTACAGTTCTACATGCTTGTGATGATTGCAATAACAAAACCACTTGGTGTACAGAAAAAAAAAATCGAGAGTGATGTTACTTGTCATTTTTGATCTCCTCATTTGAACAGACGCAAAGAGGAACACCCAAAGGAACTGTGTCTCGGACTATGTTCTTTGAAAGCGGCAGATAGTTGTAATGAGGCGAAAAATCCAAACAAAAACAACCTCGAAAACAAGAAAAACAACAACAACAACATCAATTTCGACCGACATCAAGATACGACTGCGACAAACAACTTCTTTAGACGCGGGAACCAAATGTTAATGAGTTAATTAGTTGTGGAAGGGAAAAAAACGCTGAGGTTGGTCTTTCAGGCTTTCAGTCCTGTTCTCGTGTTTCAGTCGTATTAGCCCCCATATGGCAACCCCAGAGTTTGTTGAGTTTTGCCTGACTTTGTCAAGTATACTGCGCTGCCTGCGGTATAACGCGCGCGTAAATGATGTGTAGAAGCTTCGGTTTTTCTGCGGCATACATTATATTCCCCCTCGATTGGACGGGCCTACAAACTTAACAACTACTAACAATGTGGAAGTGAGTCTGTGTGTTTTCAAGAATTTTTTTTTTTTAATGTTTGTCGGTTGTCAGTTGATAGATGGTGCATGTTGCGATGTGTAATGTCATCAGAGTTTCGCTTCTGCGAGTTTATCCACAATCTTGACAAGATACTTTGGGTGTTCTTTTTGGCGACGAGACGACCTTTCACTTTTAATTAAAAGTGCAAGTACCACAGAGGTACATGTTCATCAACGGAAAATCTGATGTTCGCAATATGGATGACATTTAATGGTTCGGTGCGTAATTAGAGAACTATGTGAATTCAATATTTGAAAATTCGAGGTCTTCCAGTGATCAGTTGAATATGCACAACATGTCTTGGCTCCCCTTTAAAACTCAAAAAAAGCTTTACCTTGTCACTGACTCGTTGGGCGCCATTCTTTTTTTTTTAAGTGTTTCGCCTTTTTGGAGACCCTGCATTGGGCGTCAGTCCAAAACAATTGATTCGCATAAGGAAATGCAAAGAAAAGTCTTTCGGGGGAATATATGTAGGTCGTGTTTATGAGGAATGATGACTCATAAAGACAATGACCGGTTTCAATTGTATTGAAGAAAGGATACAACTTCAAATATGGTTGAAATTCCCGTAATGAGTCTGAAAAAATCTTTATGGTTCAGGGTAGAAGCCAGCTCAGACCAAACTTTACAGGTTGGAGTTAGAAAATTTGGAGTACGCGAGAACACATGATGGGTGCAAAGGTAGGTAGGTGACTCTAGAAACTATTGATTTAGATGGCCTCAGTCAGACACCAGTTGTGCCAAAGATATGTAACTAGAATTTTCATCTTCAAGGTTTTCTAGGATAACGATGAAACACAAAGTACATAAAAGGCTTAAGATTTGTTTCACATTGGGTGCCAATTTCTAACAATTTTGCCTAGATGATGTGAAGAAAAAACTTTTCTAAGAAAAGTTGTAAGCTAGTAGATTCTACTACTAGAGAAATAAACACCTCGGTTAAACAATTACATATAGGGTAAGTTCGGGCATTATGGCGCACCTAACGGAATATTTTTTAATTTAGTAATTTTTTTTATTTAATAAGACAAAATAGGAACATAAATAAATAAAACTAAAATAGTAATTCAACAAAATAAACAAAAATTAAATTAATTCAAAAAAGGCTTAAAAACAACCATATTGCTCTACATGCGGGCAATATGGCTCACCCTTAAGGGCAATATGGCGCAGAAATTTTCTTTCAGATTTGAACGCCCACATTAATCACATGTGTTCTTAAATCCAGTGCAGAAGTCGTGGAACCGTTGTCCACAAAAGACACACTGCATCCAATCGCCCTTTTTCCTCAATAGCAGCAAGTGAATGGTCTTCCCTTTTTTTGTTGGGCGGATATTTGGCATTTCTGAAATAATTGTTGATTTCTTAAAGTTGAAACATCCACTTTGTATCTATCATTACATAGCTTTGCAATACGTACAGAAATAAAAAAAAAGAAAAAAACTAGAAGAGACGAAGAGATCAAGGTAGGAAACTACACTTTATATAAAAATTCATAAGGGCATTATGGCGTGAGTGCGCATAGCATATGCGCCATATTACCCGAAAACACTTATTCAAAATACGTCAACAAAAAAACCTAAGATCTCTTTTCGTTTAAAATATTTCCCGTTACACAATAAAACTGAAACTTTGTTCTGTATTTTGCTCTATACATCGAACATCTGCGTTGTCTACTTACCAAGAAACACGAATCTGAAAATAAAGCGAAATTAAAAAACACACAAAAAACGCAACAATTTTTTTTTCTTCTGTGAATCTCGTCGCATCGACGACCGGTGTTCACTGGCCACGTGTTAAGAAAAGACTGATACGTTTGCATTGTTTTTATTTAAATGAGAATTTTGGAACTATGATATTTGAGTGGTGCGCCATAATGGCCGGTGCACCATAATGCCCGAACTTACCCTACAGTCAGTCCGTTGGGCGCCATTTCTTAACTTCCAATTTCCAATCATTCTGCCCTATCGAGGTATTTTTCGGAGCGGACAATTTTCCGCAACGCAAATATGGTCGGAGGTTAAATTTGTATTCGAGCTAAATGTCATCGGACAAAAATATGGCAACGCATTATTTGACATGCGATGGCTTACAATTTTTTTATTGAGATGTGCAAAAGAAATAAGGTTATCGATTAAGAGATGTAACTTCTCATATATGTGTTATTTATTGTATTAAATTTTTAAATGAATGAACTTCAGTAACGTTAAAGTTTTTTTTACTTTCTTACACCAATGCAACTTAATAATAAGCAATAAAACACACGATAACATTGACTATACATTTCGATTAAAAATATTTAAAATCGATGAAAATCGATAAGTCTTAGGAGGGCCATCACTAATTTGTAATGTCAAATTCGCTTTTGTTTTTCAAAAGCTGAATTTAATTTTCTTATTTCAAAAATAAAAAACAAATTGTGCTTGCTCTTGCTGGCAGCTAACTTATGCTAGACCTAAATATGACATGCCCTCCGTGGCCACTGAAATGGTTGGCTATCAATACCAACGATTGTACGAGCATGGATCAACAGGAATTTACGAATGCAATTCAAGGTAAGGCTTGGATTTTTTTGGGCTTCATAAAATAACAAATTTCTGTTTTATTTAGACGTAAATCGTGCTGTCCAGCAGTCTCTGCAACCGAAATTAAAAGGTTTCAAAACATCGAGGACAATTTCATACTTTGCCTAACTGGCAAGGAACGGTTCAAAAGAGCAACCATCGAAATGCAGCAGATTGAATTTCCAGCATATACGAATTTATGGCCAATTTTTCATAATGGTGTAGCGGCTGGTTTGAGAATCTCTCCCAGTGAAATGGATGTGGCTTCAACTTGGATTGTTTAAACGAAAAGGCCCCGACCGAAGTGACAACCGACCATGCTGGTTTTCCTGAGGGCTGAGAAGCCAGTGCCAGTGGTTCATTTGTTAAGTGTTAGTGTGATAGTGTAGGCATTTTACTTTATTACGTTTCTGTTGTTTTTTTTTCTCTATTTAACAACTGGTGTCTATTGGTGACTATTCATTCATTTTGTGAAGTAATCACTTTCTCTAATGTCTTTCGGATGTTTGCCTTCAACAATTTGAACCAACCACAAGAATTTGTTGATATCGCGAACAAATCTCATTTTTTCTATGAGATAACCATTAGCGCATCGACTTACTTCTCCTTTTGGCACATTCGCACACTTTCAAGAATTAACACAAAATGATGTTCGCCAATTATGTGTCTGCCGTGTACGGAATAACGCAAACGAGCATGTTCGGCAAAAAATTCCGCAAACAATTTTCGGCGGACAAATCGGAAACCAAATTGTCAAAAATTAAGGAAAATAAAGCTAGTCATCGCACCACATTGTTACTCATCGTACTGCGTTACTTCATGTCGGAAAAAATTCCGAATTGTAAGTCGGAAGAATACCTCGAAGCAAAACTTGTCCGAAACGTACGAAATCGGACAAAATTCCGCTCCGAAAAATACCTCGATAGGGCAGATTATTATACTAATTGTTTAAAATCTTATAATCGTGCCTATACACTAATTCAGAACTTAACACATTTTCTTAAAAATAGGGTAGGTAGGTTCTTAATTTTGAAAGGTTTTCATAGATTACCTATTGGGCGCCTTTTTTTTTGATTTTTTTTTTTTTTTTTGTATTACAGAGAATTAGAAAGAAAGCGTTTTGTTTATTTTGTAAGAATTTAAGAAAAAAAATACAAGCTAAGCTTCACGTTGGGCGCCACATAGAAATAGAAATAAAATATACAAGGGGAAAATGTAAACGAACCTGAAACAAAACAGCCCACTTCTTTCTCATTTTAGAACCCTCTGAAAACGGGACTGGTACTTTTCACCAATAGAAGGAAAATACCTTCTTTTGAAATACGAAAAATTGATAGCACCCAACTTATAATTTCAGAAAAAGCAAGATACCTTGGAGTTATCTTGGACAAGAAACTCAACTCGGGTCTAAACATACACGAAAGATACAAGAAAGCCATGATTGCACTCTACTCGTGTAATAGGATTCTGGGAAGAAATTGGGGGCCAAATCCTAAGATAATCATGTGGATGTACACAGCCATTGTTAGACCCATTCTAACTTATGGCAGTTTGGCTTGGTGGCAAGTTCTGGAGAAATCCACGAACTTAAAAACCCTTACCAAAGTACAAAGAATGGCATGCATTAGAACTACGGGTATCGAAGCGATCCTAAATCTCACCCCCATAGACTTATTTGTACAAGAATCAGTAGGAAACAGCGCTCTTAGCCAGACCAATGTTTGGAGATCTAGTCAATACGGCCATACCACGATTCTTTACAAAATACGTTGGTAACAACGTTTGTAAAGATTATATGACCCCTTATCTAGACTTCAATAAAAACTTTAATGCCAACTTCCCCAATAGAGAAGACTAGCCGACCCTGCGAACTTCGTCTCGCCACCCTTCGATTAAAATAGAGAACTTCATATCTGAATTTTTTCAAGCTCTACAACTAACATTCTTCTTTCATTAAAGCATGAAATAAAATGCAAATTTCTTTGAAAAATTCAAAAACTTCTCTGTTTTGACTATTTCACAAAAATCAGAATTCCAAACAGCTTATCCATCTTATTTGCTGACTTTCCCGTAAGATTTTGTCAAAAAATAATTTTTATACAATGAAAATTTTATAAAAATGCATTGAGGATTGAGCGGATTAAGAGTCCAAACCGGACATACAAACAAACCAATGCACCTTAAATTCAATGTTGAAGTTCTTCGTGCTCTCGTAGAGTTTTCCGAGTTCCCAATCAAAAAATTTCCATTTTTCTATTTAAGAATCAATGCACTTTCTATTAGCCATTGGAAAACCCATTCCGAAATTTTCCAAATTTCCATTTGAAAACCAATACACCTGCAATAATATGCAATTTTCCCTTTGAAAACCAAAGAGTTTTCCGAGTTTTTCATCAGAACTTTCTATTTTCCATTGGAAAACCCATTTTGAAATTTTCCAGTTTTCCATTTGAAAACTAATGCACCTGCAATAATATGCAATTTTCCCAATGAGTTTTCCGAGTTTTTCATCAAGAACTTTCTGTTTTTCCATTCGAAAACCCATTTTGAAACAAAAAATTCCAAACAAAAAAAATCAAATTTCCGACCTTTGTTCGGTTTTTCCAGTTTTTCCACTCTTCCATGAGGTTTTTCCAATTTCTTTTTTCACAGAAATCATCACTGAATGCAACAGTATGAACCATGAATATTTCACAAATATCTGTAGGGCCATTTCGGAGTCTATAAGAGACATACAAACAAACAAACAAACAAACTTCTCAAAAAACCGTCCCTAAGATCCCTCATAAGTGTGATAACGGGACATAACCTACTACCACAAAAAGAAGATAGGGCTTAGTACAGATGACATAAGTAGAGGCTGCGGCGATGAGGAAGAACAAGTCCAGCACTCTGCCTTACTAGATTAAAATTTTTAGGCAACTATTTCTTTAATGAACTAAAAGAACTATCTGAACTCCCAGGCAATCGCCTACTGAACTTTGTCAAGTCCACCAAATGTTAAAATTACTTTTTCAGAAGTTGCAATACTTCAGGGTATCACAAGGGATCTACATTGATGTGTGACGGTAACAAAATCAACTGTCAGCCCATAGAACCTAACCTAACCTAACCTAACCTTTCTTATTTTTAAAAGAAAAAGAAGTGGACTTTTCAACGCTTAAAATTTCTATTTGATTTTTAAACAACATTTTCGAAGTTTCACGTTGGGCGCCAGTTCACTGTGTAAGTGGTAAATATCAAGGATATATTGTTTTTTCAACAAATTTACGATTTCTTTATTCTGGAGCTCCAATTAACTCAATACGGCATATAAATGTGTCGCACAAGGGAATCCATTCAATAATTTGTTGGCTGTTGGGCGCCATTCCATAAATTCAAACATTAGAGATCTACCTCTTTTTATATGTAATCGTTTTTGACATTGGACGCGAGCTAAGCAAAACCTGATATTGATGTTAAAACTCCTCTTGCTCCTCGTTTTGCCCCTCCGTACGTACTTATAAATGGACTTCCTCACGTTGGGCGCCACTTCAAGTAACAGTTGAAACAATGTCTTAGAATGCTTTCCTTTAATCTAACACCCACTCTCATATTATTATCGACCCAAAAAACTCTTCAACAAAAAGTCCTCCGACCTCTTTCAACAATGAAGTAAGAACCGAAACCCTCGCATGCGACATGAGTCATAGCCTAAGAGCAATCGGCTTTTTATGATAAAAAGAAACAACAAAACATGTTCAGAGCGTAAAGAAAAAATTCACAACAAGTTTCTCTACCCGAAGGCTAAATGTTGTTGATGAGTTCATTAGTGAACTAATTAAGGTTAAAAATTAAACAAACAAAATCAAACAATTAAGGGGTAAAAGAGGCAGAGCAGCGCTACGAATGATGTTTCGATTAATTTTGCCCAACTAAAGAAAAAAACAGATATGTGTACAACCGATTCGTTTTAATGTGCGTCGGTATCAGATGACGAGCTGCGGAGCATGAAAACGAAACAAAAAAAATAAAACTCCTCAATTGTTAATTTATGCACGCGCAAAGAGCAGCAGTGAAATGACGATATAACTATATACTTTGATTGATTCAAAGATCGGTCCAATTCGCTCATATCCACAAAACCCACCGACCTATCTCTCACTCTCTCATGGGATGGCAATGGGAAAAACAAACTCTAGCTCTATACGACAAGTTCAAAGAGAGGAAATACATCTTTAGTCTCACAGTCTTCAAGCGGAGTCTTCGTCGTCGTAGTCGTAGTCGTCTTTTATTTTGTTTTTCATTTTTTATTAATAAAGACCACACATTCAGAGAGTCAAGACCACCCAACGCGAATATTCAACCGGCAGCGGCGGCGGCGGCGGCTGCGGCCGTAGCGACATGGGCGCGCAGCAGTAGTGTCGGCCAGTGGAAGGGAACGAAGCGCCCTCCAAGTTTGCTTAAGAAACTTATTATTATTTTTTTCAGTGTCAATCTGACATTCGGTAAATATACACAGAGAGGATTTGCTAAGCCGGGGTTAAATGAAGAAGCTCAACTAAGAGCTACTCATACAAAAGAGGCGCTCACATTTGTCGCAGGACTGAAATGCGACATTTGACTAACATGACATTATCATAATGGCCGTTTAATTAATCGATCTTTCGTTGATGCTCGCTTTAAAGGGAGAGACGACACCGAAGGGTCCGGCAGCTCGAACGGACAACCGACAACCGAGTCTCGCTCAATATACGTTTTCACTGATGATGATGATCGTATCAGATGATACTGCCGATGCTGATGATCGGGTATACAGAATCTCCAATTAGTCCTGTCCTATGGTTGATGACTTAATTAAGCCATCATGGCGCCTGAATTCGGATCAGAATGCGCGCAGGTTCTTTTTCATTTTATCGTTCTTCCTTTTGGTCAAGGGTTTTTTTTGTTCGAACTCGCATCAAACGCTCATGCAGGAGCAAAAAAAAGAAACAAACGCTTTCAGATGTTTGGCAGAGCGCAACATATTTGTGGCGAACTCACTTTGGCGTACTTCCGTCCTAATGAATGACAATAATAATAGCGGACCTATTTCGACGTTGTTCGCTCATTATGATTTATCGCTTTTTGGAAGTTTAGCATGTCAAAGAAGTGCGTTGCGTTGCGGCTCAATGTTGGATGCTGTATTTTTTATGATTTCACTTTTCACGAGAGATGAGACCAAGTGCTTGTGTAGTGTGAGGCAATGCGAGATGCGACGCACGATGCGGGTGGCGAATTGCTTTTTTGTTTATGAATGTTTTCTGTCAGTTTGTTTGTATTCTATGTGCCCGACTGTCAAGATTTTTTATGGATGAAATTTTTTTATGACAGAAGATCATTCAACGTACGGAAATTGTGGTTGTCTTCAGAGTAAGAAGAACGATGTGCTGCGAAATGACATATCGTGCTCTTAATTTTAATTATTGAGAGCGTGAACGATATGTTTATATGATATTGACATTGCTTCTAGAAAGGGAGCAGCACTTTGTTGTGGGCGTTTTCGGAGATGAGTTTAATGGTTGTGTACGGTTTTTGCGGGACCTTGACAATGTATCTACGTGACAAACTGTGAGAACATCGAGTCCTTAAATAATATGAAATTTAAATAAGCGTGACCGCGGAAATGCAGAGTACTGTAACCTGAAACCCTAGAACGAACGTGTTTTCACTCAACCTTAACAAAGCCATAAAAGGTACTCGCAAGAAGATAGATTCGAAGATCTGCTAAATAACTTAATGCAAGTAAACGAACAAATTGAAATTATGGCTTTATTAGTACAAGCGAGCATTCCCGGTAAATGACTCTCTCTCTCTGGGCTGGCTTCGCAGCACCGTTTGATGTCACTCCAATTTTCCAGGAACTTGTTCAGAGTTCTTTATACTTCACGGGATTACTTCTGTAACAATTCTTCTTTTACTTTTTGAAGAAACTCGAAGTGTAGTGCCCGTGGCGTAGTGGTTATGTGCGTTGCTGTTGCGCAGTGGGTTCGAGACCAACTCGTTCTGTAAAGTTTTCATTTAATCTTTTATGGAAACCTAATCACAAAACGTCCAAGAGTAACAAATTGTCAAGAAAAAAGTGCTTCTTAACTCAGCCGTTCGGAATCGACGTTAAATTGTAGGTCACCCCAATTCTCCACAGCCTTCAGAGAGTGGTTTTGATAGATTTGAGCTCTCTTGAACAAATGCGTACCTTGACCTTCAGCCTTGATGAATCTCGTTTCTTCAATAAATTAGTCAATGAATGACTTTCTGGCGGTTCAATACAATTTTATCGGACGGACATCCATAAAATATACGCTGGTGTGCCGCAGGGTTCCGCGTTGTCTCCAACACTCCTTCTCACTTCTAATCCGCTCACTTCACGGACAAAAGTTCCCCTAACTTTTCTTATTCGTCTTTTGGACTCACACTCCGGCCCTTCAGATGTGGAACTTCAACGACAAAATATGATGAGGTTATTCAATTCTGACTGGTGGCCAATGTACCATATTTAATCCATGAGTC
Source organism: Sphaerophoria taeniata (assembly GCA_943590905.1). NCBI lineage: Eukaryota > Metazoa > Arthropoda > Insecta > Diptera > Syrphidae > Sphaerophoria > Sphaerophoria taeniata. The sequence goes on along the minus strand of OX016540.1, from coordinate 43,651,468 downwards.
TTTTGGCAGAGATCAAAAGCCCCCGCTGAAATACTTGAAATTAAGATCTGATTTTGAACCTATCTGCAATGGGATTGATTACATCGCTAGATTATCAATCAATCTCGATATCGATATCCTTTCGGTATTCCACACCGTCCGCGGTATCGGTCGATATGATTGTTTGTTTCGCATGATCTTTTGTACTTTAGCACCTTCTCAACAAAGTTCGAAGAGGCCCCAGAGTTGCCACGCGACCTCTACACCACACAAAATCCTCCCCAACATCCCGGCCAGCTGCAAAAGCATAGACCACAAAATTTCAACCCGATGTGACAGATGACATTCGCATTTCGCACTCAACCCAGTAACTCAGCTCACCAAACACAAACGTGGACATACAAATGTTGCACTAGGTTAGTTACAACCAACCAAACAACGATTTAATAACACACCATAGCAGCGGCAGCGGCCCCAAAGACTGCAAGCAATTTGCAACAATGTTGCATTTTAAGTCACTCGTTCCTTGTAATATGATGTAAGCCGACCACAATAGCAAATAACTATACGCACGACCCGATCGCAAAAAATATTAAATACGAGGGCTTCGAGCTTGTAGCTTGGACTTAGACACTGCGGACTGCTGCAACCTTTAGAGGTATGGTAATAAAAGAGTCAATATCTTAGCAATATTATAGCTGCAATATATCGGATAACCGCAACGAGATATCTATACTCATATAAAACCAAAGCGATGATGATGATGATGATGATGCTGGCGATTGTCGATAGAGTGGTCTCAATAATTCAATGCTTGGATAGATAGAAACCGAAACGCTTCTATCTGCTCTGCAACATGCCGGCGCTGCTGGGGCAATCAACATTTTGTCAATCACTCTCGCTTCGCAGCATTATTCGATGTGACACTTCAGCTTTTAGATTCAAGAGCTATCCCCCGACTGTATGAGATCAGAAGCCAAGGCAGCAGTCATATCATATCACACCGAGGGACTGGAGAGCGTCTGATGTTGTTGCCGTCAACGACATCGTCATAGTCAACCATCGACATCATACGGTGTCGTTACCTTCAAGCCTCTATCTTACAGCAAACTCGAATTGTGAGATATTTGCGGTCAAGTTGTTGCAACCGCATTTTTATTGCGGCGCAGTAAAATATCTCGACGTAAATCAGGAGAGACTCTCTAACAATTGAGTCTTTGTCAGGATGAGGGAAGTCAAAGAGTATCGGTTATATTGAAGAATTTGATTCAGTGTTAGGTAAGGAGGATGCTATATGAATACAACAAAATATCGATAGGTGCGTCGTCGGGTTGACAAATATTGTTTCATGGAATTGAATACTTTTTCCGATTCTCTTTTTTGTTGATGATATAATTTACCGAAGAAGAAATGACATCTAATTGTCAAATCGATATGACAATTCGATGACGATCATTGGATGTCAAGTTGAAGTATGTGATGCGAAACCATTGTGGTTTTATACTCTTGTAGGACACAGTGAAGCCAATTTATGTTGTTTTTAGTTTACCTCTTCGAATTTGGTATAAATTCTAACTGGTCTAATGCAAATGACAGATGATCATGGCAAGCACATGAAAATCAACTGTGTAGGATTTATATCCCTAGAAAACCCATTTCTTGTTACGCAAAAATTACAACATTACAATTTATTTTGAAAACAAATTGCTTGCTATACTTGGTATTTAATTTGTTTTCTTTTGCAAATAACAAAAATTGAACTGGTCTAAACTGGTATAACATGTTATACATCGTAGCCTACAACGGAGATTGTCTGTTTCTCTGATCTCTTCGTATAAAAATTGCTGAACAACAGCACACAAAAGAAAAACTCGTTATGCTGATTGGTATAAAGCTAAAAATGATTGAAGTGCTTTTCAGACACTACGTCTAAGCTAAAACATAGTTTTCTAGATCAAAAGAAATACCTATCGCCGGCCTGAACTAAGTCTACGATTCAGAACTTAAAAAAATACTTAAACCTGATTGGTATAAAACTTTAGTGTTTGTATAACGACTAGTACTTTGTGAACAATAGAATGTATACATTATTTCCGTTTTCAATTTACATGATTATAGTAAACAGCTTAATCCTACTCGTAACAATAACTGGTCTAAACTGGTATAATGGTTTCTACATCAGAATTTAAGTATCCTAGTGACTAAACCCTAAATTATAAGGGAGTAAAAAGTCATGAATTAAGCTTGAAGGTAAAAGGAAATCTTAGACCAGAAAAATCACTTTTTCTTGATTGGTATAAAGTGTTTTCCATGAAAGTTTAACCAAAACGAGCTATAGGAATGTTCATTTAAACATTTTAAGTTCTTGGACAATGTTTTGTGCAATGAAAACATAACTTTCAAATGGTATAACTTGGAATAATTGGTATAAAATTCAAAAACTATAGCCCTTTTTTTTTGTACAAGCAATTTACCCATAATTTTCGACTAAATTTATCTACATTATAAATTTGCCTTAGAGTAATTAGCAGAGAACCAATCAAACAAACCTAGCAGCGCTCATAGTTCAAAACAATTACGTAAACAAATTTGAGTGAAATCGTTTTCCCTGTTTAACTCTGGCGTGCGCCTGCAGTTCAAAGTAAAAATTTCCATTAGTCGATGAAATGTTTGTGAAAAGTTAATTGGTTCACATTATTGGCCATTCGTCTATTCATCCGAAATACAGAAAAAAAAATCGTTACCGTGCGCCTGAGTCCGTACAGTGTATATTCAGTTATTCACACATCTTGCATGATCGCGTCAAATTGAAATTTCAATGACGGTGGCTCTTACTCGCTGCGCTGTGGCTGCTGGAGCTGGAGTGCTGGAGGAAGAGGAACCACCACCCTGTGAAACACCAAACACTCCTTGTGCGGCAATCGGCAAAACGCTTTTAAATCGTTTTTGAATATTGAAACGTCGGTCGTTGACAGTAGTTGAATGAATAAGCACACCAGAGATCAATAAACAAATGATCATGTGCGGCATCTTATTGATTTTCAATAACTTGCACAATTTTATGAAGATAAATGAAATTTGAATTTCTTGAACAACAAAAAAAATAAGAATTATATGGGAAAAGTGTCAATAACATTGAATGCGATGTGACAGTAGATTGACATGTTGGACAAAATGTTTACACTTTGACAATGGATTGTGCATGTGCATTGTGCGGAACAGAATGGAATGACCTACATTTTGTTGTCATAAGTTTGAAGTTTAAGGACAGTTGATGTTTTCTAACTTAATTTGTTGTTAGAGGCCCGTAATATCGACCAGAAGAAAGGAGGATGCATTTATTCACTATTACTTGCTACTACTACTAGTCACTCGTGCATAAGTTACGACGTCAGTTAAGCAATCGTTACTAGTTCTGTGTTGGATTTCATCGTAAAATTCAATTCAGGTTTTCCGGTAACATAAAATTGGTTTTATACTTAAAATTAAAATTACCTTAATAGTTTACAATAATAAGAACAACCAAACCTTTAACAATGTTGGAATTTGTTCGTTTCCCCCAGAGGATCACTCACCTGCAAGAGAATAAAAAATGTTTGTTAATTAATGTCAATATGAAATTAAAGGATTTTTTGGAAATTATAAGGCTAAGAGGATAGATGCAGTTGCCCGTAGCTTAAGTGGTAAGGTGCGTTGGCTGCTATAAGCATAACGTCGTGGGTTCGAGTCCTACTCGCGTCCATAAAGTTTTTATTGCATCTTTCACGGGCACTGCCTCTTGCGAAGAACTGACAAATCTTCCAAAAGTATCAATCTGTCATGAAAAATTGCTTCTCAACTCTGCCGTTCGGAATCGGCGTTAAATTGTAGGCCCCCTCAATTCTTCACACGCACTCAGAGAATTGTTGGTGAGGGTAAGTCACATAGGCCTTGGCTCTTCAAGAGCTGTCGCGCCACTCTATAAAGAGGATAGGTGCCGTTCATATTTCTGTTGCTTTACCTCCATAGGGTAAGCCTTGACGTGGCGGAGCGGCTTACGGTGACTACTATTCTGAAGCTTAGAGCTATGCGATCAAGAAACTTATTTTCGCAGAAGGGCCTCCCATGGTGGACAGGTCGAAGCGGAGTAGGCTGATACTAACTAATTACCCCACAACGAAGGAGTGTTCCCACCAAGGCACTCCCAACGAGCGATGGCAGCGAATTAATTTCTTTTTTTTTTTGCAATCAACGGTGGCGTCTTTAATTCCAGCTTTGCGGGTCACTTCGACTTATTTGAAGCCCAGGCCGTAAAAGGAGCGGTTTTTGCACTTGGAGTCACATCAAGTGCCTGGTACTCCAAGTTGGGGATTGTACGTCGGGGTGACTTCCCGACTACGTAGAAAAACATTTAGTTGCGAAGCAACAACAGGCCTCGGAAACGGACGGATACACTGATGACGACCCAAGCAAATGTTTTAAGGAAAACAAATTTCGGATATGCACGTGGAATGTTAGGTTCCATAATAGACCGAAGACCTTCAAGCCTCAACTGTTACAAAGTATGACGTTGACGCTATCCAGGAAATGCGTTGGGATGGATCGGGCAAAAGGAAGATGAAAAACTGCGACATCTACTATGGTAATTGTTACCGAGAGCAACAACAACAACAGCGGCCCTTAGAATGCGGATTCGTCGTCAGAAGAGAAAAAGGACGACACCAAAGACGAGTTTTACGAGCACCTCGATACAACACATGATCAATGTCCTAGCTATGACATTAAAATTGTCCTCGGCGATTTTAACGCAAAGCTGGGAAAAAGAGGACATCTTTGCTGGAACAGTCGGAAAGCGCAGCCTGCACGACACCCCTTCCGACAACGGATTCAGGATGATTGATTTTGCTGCGGGAGAAATGTTGTGGTAGCAAGCACACGGTTCCTACATCTCAACATCCATAAAGGAACATGGAGATCTCTTGATTAATCAACCCTCAACCAGATTGATCACATTGCGATCGACGGAAGGCACTTGTCCAGCTTTCTAGATGTTCGAACTTTCCGAGGATTCAACATCGACTCGGACCACTACTTCGTCGTACCCAAGTGCTACGAATATCCCGACAACGGCCAAAACAAGGAAATGCTGCAAGAAAATTCAACGTTGGACGGCTACAATCGCAAGAGATCGCCAGATCCTTCTCTGATCGAGTGTCAAGTAACCTCTTAAGAAGTCCCATGCCGCCAACATCAAGTATCGAAGAGTAGTGGCAACATTGACTGAAAAGCAGTTGGAGATGCCGCCTCTTATGTGCTAGGTTTCACACAAGCACCAAAACGAAACCACCCGACCAAATTTTCACTTTGCGGCAGATCCCGGAAAAAACCTATGAACTCCAAATCGATATCTACCACCTTTTCATAGATTTTAAGGCCGTGTATGATAGCATCTACAGATACAAACTGTTTAAAGCTTGTATGTCTAGTTTTGCCAAGCTCGTTCGCCTGTGCAAAATTACGTTGGAGGACCCACGCTGCGCCATCAAGGTTGGCAATTAGCTAGCAGAATCTTTCGATGCCAAAAAAGAATTCAAACAAGGCGATGTACTGTCATGAGATTTCCTTAACATCGTACTTGAGAATATAGTGCAATACTCCACCGTCAACACGAGAGGCACTATCTTCCAAAAGTCTGTTTAACTTCTCGCTTACGCCAATAATCTTGATATAGTGGGAAAAACACAGCATGATGTCGCCAATATCACCTTTGTGAGAATTGAGACAGAAGCTGCAACAATGGGTTAAGCGGTAAATGAGGGAAGAACGAAGTATATGCTGCCTTCGAAGAAGGACACCAAACACCGATGGCTTGGAAAAAACGTCACAATAGACGCATACAACTTCGAGGTAGTAGAGGAGTTTGTCTACCTAGGATCTTGTATTAACATGGGCAATAACACCAGCGCCGAGATCAGGCGAAGGATAACTCTTGCTAATCGCTGTTTCTTTGGGCTAAGAAAGCAATTGCGTGGAAAAGCCCTCTTTCGAGCAACTAAGGTAAAACTGTATAACATCCTCATCATCCCAGTCCTGCTGTATGGCAGAAGCATGGACTTTGACAAAATCGGATGAATGTGCCTTAGGCTGTTTCGAGAGGAAAGTTCTTCGGGTATCTTTGGCCTCAAGTGCATTGAAGGGGAATGGCAATGAAGATACAACAGCTTTACGGGTTGTACAACGACATGGACTTAGCCAGAAGGGTCAAGGCCCAGAGACTCAGATGGCTCGGTCATTCAGAGCGGATGGACACTAATGCTCCGGCCCGGAAAGCCTTTGACACTCAGGAGCGACTCAGGTGGCGCACACAAGGGGAAAAATCTTCTTCCTCTTTAGTCTTTAATCAACTTGGAGTGCAAAACTGGAGACAGATAGCTATGGACTGGCTGGCGAGGACTGTTGATTGAGGACCAAGTCCACAACGAACTGTAGCGCCACCTTAAGTAAGTAAGATAGTTTTAGCTAGTACACTCATTAATCTCTCAAGACACAACTGAATGAAACACACAAGGACATTTCGATCATCGAACAGAACAAAAGACCTAATCATTCTCTAGATTAATAGTCTGTTTACCTTAAAAAAGCTGTCAAAGCAAACTCATGCATCTGGTTTGGACAAATATGCAAAAGCCAAACCACAGACACATCAATTTTTTGCTGTTAAACATTTTACTGTCATAAACCTGCACTCTGACATCACCTTTTTGGCCACTGAAACACAACAGTTGTTGTCAAAATGATCTCTTCAACGTTCCGAAGCCAAAACAAACAAACCCTAAAAAATGATAAAATATTTAAGAAAAGACACAAAAAAAAACTCAACAACAACCGTTTTAACTGGCAAAATCTGAAATGCAAATCCACCTTACTCTCGCATAACAAAGGAAATTGATTGTTCAATTAAATTTTGCTCCTTCATCCGAACCGAAAACAAAACGTCATCGTCATGTCGATGGCACTAAAACCATTTCTGCTCGCAAAACATCTGTTCATTGACAAGACGAAGTAATAATATTTATTAAATATTTTGATTCGATTACCCTGATTTTAGCCCGAACGACCGACATCGGACGGCTACATAGTAAGAATCATTCTGAGAAGTACTTGAGTCCTTCATCAATCACATGGACGGCTCCCCGGGGGAGACCTTGTTGTACCATTTGAATATAAGCAAATGTAGTTTTGCGTTGCGGAGTAAATGTCACTCTGTGCCGCGATATGGGTAGGAGGAAGCATCCGTCTCTTGCCATGTACCTACCTACCTAGGAAGTGCAGGGGGGAAGAAGATTTATGCATCTTGGAGGATTATTATTTTATTGCGATAAATTTATGTTGCAAGGATTGAGATGAGATTTTTGTGGTGATGGCGCAAGGAAGAAACTGACATCGAAGGGCGACTTGGTTGTTAATAATTGAGTTTGCGTGTGTGCGATGCGCTGCGATGGACAAGGGATATTTTAAGTACTGGCAGATGCTTGAAGACCAAATCATATTCCTTTAAATGGCAGTCAACGTTTTGCTACATACCTAGCAGACCATCTTGCTGATGATGATGGATCAACTACATGACAATTTATTGCATGACATTCGTTTGCATTCCTCTGCATCTATACTTACTTTGTTATTCCACGCTGAAGTGAGATTGAGGAAGTTGACCTCATGACCAGTTTCAATGAGTCTTGCGGTCAGATTGTTTGCTTTTTGGGCTTCGGACTGTTGTGTGGCATCGTTTTCATCATCATCATCATTATTATCGGGGCTCATGGATGACAGAGTCAACCCTTGGGGTATTTGTTTTGTCTCCTCTTGATGGGATGTTTGAGGAGTAGCTCCTAAATAATTCTGCGGTTTGATTTTTTTTCTTCTCCATTGTGATGCATGTGTTTATGTCATATTCTTCAGAGCCTTCAGTTAGACCTTGAGTGCTAAGCTGGTGCTAGGATCGTGGGAATTTGCTTGCTTCAAGCGAAAGGTTAGAGAATTTTCTGTGATGTGTTATTAGACGGCAATGATAGCAACAGGTGTTTGATGGGACACAGTGAGATTCTGAAAATACGTCCTTCGGAAACCTGGGATCACAATAAACGTAGGCAAAAAAAGGAAAAGGTAAAGTGGACATTTTGATGGCAACGTTGTAAAGCACCACCTCAAGGAACTATAATATAAACTGTTTGATATTAGGTTAGGTTAGGTTACAGTGGCTGTGGATTCAGAATCCACACACTTAGGCCAAAGGAAAAGGCCCATTGTGATACCACATGAATCTTAGAGAATTACTTCTTACTAGTCGAACCATTTTGAGCTTTTTATAAAGCGAAGAAGATATTTGATATCCTTATTAGCTAGTTCACTGGGGTTATCATAGAAGTACTCTCCCAGATGAAGTTTGCGTCTTAGTGAAAGAGCAGGGCAAGTGCAGAGAAGGTGAGAGATTGTTTCCTCTTCTTCCTCATCCATACAGCTCCTGCAGAAGTCATTTGAGGCTACACCAAGTCGTATTTCGTGTCTGCCTATAAGACAGTGTCCCGTAAGGACACCTATCAGGGAGCTAATATGAAGTCTGCTTTGAGATAACAAGTCTTTAGAGCGCTTTAGGTCCAGTGAGGGTCATATGAGTTTTTTGGCTGCGCACGTTGGTAAATTGTGCCACCTAGAGTTTGTTATCGTTAAGGCTGTTTCTTTTAGCCGAAGTTTACATGTAGCTATCGGTATACCTATCTTTTCCCTTTCAGGTGAAATAGGTATGACGGTTCCATTTTTAGCGAGTTCATCGGCTCTACAATTTCCTTCGATGTCTCTGTGGCCCGGCACCCAACAGAGGTGAATGTTAAATTGCTGCGCCATCTCCATAAGAGACCATCGACAATCGAGGGCCGTTTGAGATTTGGTTGAGCCACCGTCAAGAGATTTAAGGGGGGGTTTCCCATGTAAAAAAAGGTTGGGCTTTTGCGCGAAACTGTGTAGCGTTCGCAATTTTTCGAATATTTTAATAAAACAAACGGTTTTCGATTGATATTAAATAGGGTCAAATGTTTGTGCAATTGAAAAAAATAAATAAAAATTCGATGTACCTCAAAACCGACAAGCAAACGGAAAAACTATAAAATTTTGAAAGACGCTTGCGCTAACTAATGGGAAATGGGTTAAATATTACATTTTTATTTATTTTATATTTTTTTTATATTGAAAATATATCATGTTACTTAACGTCGGTGTTTTTTTTTCGATTATCGTTATAATTTTTTCCACACAAAATTCGAAAAACAATGAAAAATACAGCAAATTACGTGAAAAGTATGAATGCATTTTTTAGTATAACTTCTAAAATATAAAAGGTAGTGAAGTCAAATTAACTTTTTTCAAAGCTTTAAATATGTAATTTCAACAGAGTAATTTTTTTTATTTTTGTTTTTATGTTTGTCAAATGTTTTTGTTAACACAAACACAAAAAATACCTATTTTTTGTCTAGCATTTTGCGCGTTTGCCCGGGAAATTGATTAATATATTTTTGAATTTTTTGAAATATTTTTTATATGAAAGATTAATATATGTATTACTAAACGTCGTTGTTTTTTTTTAATTTTTCACCTGTAACATATTTAAAAATAAACTTCAAAATGTCAATATTTGTAAGGTCATTGTAAGTGAAATATAGGCAAACAAACTAGCAAATATTTTTTTTATTTTTTTCTGGTATTTTTTTATTCAATTCAAATAACAAAATAATTTGTTTGCTAATGGTCTTTTTTATTTTAATTTTTGAAAAATCGTCTATTTTGCGTTTTTTGTCAAAAAATAATGGTCGATCACACACACAAAGAAGCTGGGTTCCAGGGAATGTCACTAGATGGTGCTGCAATTTGTTTTGCTTTCTCTTCCCTTTCTTACAAAAGATATTGCTCTTGCTTTTTCCCCTCAACAGAAAATGTACTTTTTGTTCTTCAATTCATAGAAGTGTGAAGAAAAGTCGATATTGCTTTACATAGAAGTAGAAGAAAGATGCAAGATGAGAAAATAGATATGTGCAGATGACATAATTATAGAAGAAGGGTTAGAGTAGAGCAGGAGATAGAGAAAGCGCATAAAAAGAATGCAGTAAGTAAGTGGCTTCTTTTTGTTTTTTGTTGTTGGACATGACAAAATAAGAAAATGAATGAGGTACAAAGCATATCCCACATGTGCGATAATTTCTTATCATATCTTTTTGTTTTGGTGGTTGCGAGGGAGATTTGCGATTTATTAGAATATATGACAAGTGCAAGTGCAATATGTATTATTTTTTTGCGACCCCTTGTATAGCTCAAAAATGTTGTGTAGCTAGGTAGGTAGTAAGAAGTTAGGTCGTAGGTACTATAAATAAATGGGAGAACCCAATTAATTTTTTAATTCGTTTGGAACAAATAAGTATAGGGTGCCTCAGTAAGAGTGCACTTTTTCATTTAAAAATAAAGACAAGTATTTTATGACAGAGTTGTGATATTTTTATTGTATTGTAAGAGGCCAGTTATAGCTATCATTGAAATGGTGCAGGGAAATTACTCCACGGGAATCTGCTCCACATGGGAATTTACTCCACTCAAAGTGGGAATTTTCTCCACTTTTTAAAGTGGAATAAATTCCCCCTGAAAGTGGGAAATAACTGCACAATTTTTTTGGTGGAATTATTTCCCAGCATGAAACTGAGCTCTACAAGTTTTTACGAGGAATGTTAGTAATTATAATGCAATCAATTTATGTGATAAATTCAACCAATTTATTGACTATGAACACAATTTTACAATTTTACAAATTAAACAATTATTTATTTTTCCGCACAGTCTAACTATGGTGGAACATAAGTGCCGAATTCTATTTTGGGACAACAAACCCACTATGGTGGGTCATTAGTCCTGAAATTAAATTCGGGGTTTCTTCGTGATAAGTTTTAAACATTTTGTAAACAAATAAATTGAGTAGACAGTTTGAGCATATTTTCAAGGTTTACATACCACATGCTCTAAGTCTATGTGACGTTAAGGAAACTCTTCCCCGTGAAAACGTTCTTCTGAACTTTGGTGTTCGGTGACAGTAGGGCATTCTAAAAGCAATACGGTACTTGAACCCAGCTTCATCTTATTGCATCTTTTTGTCACCTAAAATAACTGAGCTGTTTCTATTACATCAACAGCTCCATTAGAAAGACATTTTTGTATTGATAGGATTTTCACTGTTCACTTTTCTTGCATCATGTGGATGCAGACTTAAGTAGGTACTATTTTTGCAATACTTAACCTTAACTCAGTCTCACATGTTTTAAAATATTATTTCAATAAAGGATTTGGAGCTTGAAACAAAAAATGAAGCAGGTACAATAATTGCAAGCGAGCGAGGCGAGTGTAAAAAATTTTGCCCAAAAGAGAATGAATTTGGGGTGTGAAAATAAAAAAATTCGCGCGAATTTCCTATCCTATCTATTGTTAAGACTTTTATAATTCAAAGAAAAAAATCACATTCTGAACATTTTTTTAATAAGAAGTGCAATAATAATGTTTCTCACACTTTTTACTTTTAGGGGACTACTTTCTCACACAATTATGCAGTTATTTCCCACTCGTAGTGGGAATTTATTCCACTTTAAAAAATGGAGAAAATTCCCACTTTGAGTGGAGTAAATTCCCATGTGGAGCAGATTCCCGTGGAGTAATTTCCCTGCACCCATTGAAATGGATCCGGAAAATCTTTGAATGGATATTTAACTATTGTGGTTTTCCATTGAACCAAAACATTGATGTGCCGTCGACGGGCCGGCAATATTTTTTTCATAAACGTTTTCCAATGGGAAAAGTATTGATATTTTTTCCCGACGAATTGATTCGTTTTGAATTCGTCTTTTGAGTCGAATCTACACAGATTTTCACACTGATTTTAACACATCCTAAAAACTTGACAGTTTTTGCAAATGGAATAATTATGTGTTGAAAAAGAAAATAGAAGAGAGTGCGTTTTTGTTATGTTATAATTACGATAAATAATAGAATAGTGAATATTATAAATAATAATAATGAAAATAAATAAGGTTTATCGTTGCGTTCTCAAGAATAGGTACACATAACATTGACATCATTACAAGCATTCCTCATCCGAGGACGAAGATACACTTACAAAAAGATATTGCTACGTTTTTCCTTTCCATTGAAACCAAAAAATATTGATTTTTAGTAGCGACGGGCCGTCCATTTCATGTGGTTCAATGGAAATCGACATATGTTTTCTTTTGAAAAGAAATTATAGGTATACCAATCGATCGGAAATCACTCCAAGAATTTTTATTGACATGAAAAAGTTCAATTACGCACTTATTTTTTCATTAAAATGTGTTTTTCTATTTTCCGGTTGTAAAATCATTTTCCTGAACAGCTGATTGTATTATGTCAAAAAATTAAACAAATCATTCCAATGATTTTCGTTTCAATTTTGTACAATTTTAATGATCTACATAAATGTTCAACTTCTCACAGTTCCAATGATTGAATTAAATCAGCAAAAAAATTCCTGACAGAAATTTTCAATGATTGCTATAATAACCGACCTATCAGAAAAATTTCAAGGATGTGTTTCAATGATGAAAACCAATTAAAGCTGTAACTGGCCTCTAAAGAAGATATATTCCGATTAAGTATGGAATAAAATATGTTTTTTTTTTAATTTTCTCGGCAGAAAATTTTGCGAAGTTTGCGAGAGTAGATATTCACAAATATAACGCGTTGTTCTTTCGAAAAGAACTCCATTTTTAATAATCAGAATAAACAGAGGTGGCAGATGTCAAATTTCAGAATTGCCACTCGCATGAAAAAAAAAATTCCAATGTTAAAAAGAGCACTCTTACTGAGACACCCTCTACTTGCATCGTTTTATTGCGTAAGGTCAAAAATTTCAATAATAGGTTCATGACTCTTTTGAATAAACTGTTCATCTGTCTAAAAGATGAAAGGTACCTGCCTGTTACAAACGCAATCATCGCCCAATAAAAGAATTTCCATTTCATATAAAATAGTTATCCTACCTCTTCAAAAATTATTTATTTACACCTCGTGCAAGAGGAAACATAAATAAATAATCTTCTCATAAAGGTTCATCTTTTTTATATTTCTTCAACTAGACAACCACAAAAAGAAATAAAAACCTAACCGTTTATCACATCGCGATGTCTCGTGCTGCAACAACAATATCTATGATACCACTTTCCTTGTACCTACTTACATGCATTGTTTTCATAATACATAATATTCCTAGCTCAAAGAAAAAAAGGAAAAAATGTGCACATTTCTTCACTTGATTTTTTTTTCTCCTTCATGTGCCTGATCGTGATCGTGGAGATAAAAAAAAAAGGAATCGGTGAAGAGTAGAGGCCACTAACACATATAAATTCATTTACATGAAATCTGAGTTCGCTATTCTGGGACACATGCCCTTAAGCTTTTCCGAGTACACACCACTACCAACTCCATCACTTGTCTTGGATCCATCTGTATAAAAATGAATGCTTTTGTCATCCAGAAGTTTTTTGTCTTCCCATTCTTCTCTGGATGGAATGGATATATCTGGAAGTTTTTACCAAATTGTGGTTTTGGAATGGTGTAGTCTATGTACTTTGGTATAGAACCGAAAGAGTTCAAAATGATGGAGTGTCCCACATTATTGTTGGTCCATTGAGATGAGGCGTTGAGTCTTATAGCTGTACTCGCTGCCACTTGTTTGCTAAAAATGTCGAGGGGTGCCAGATGGAGGAGAGTGTCTAACGCTGCTGAGGGTGTGGTTCTCAAGGCCCCGCTTATGCAGAGACAAGCAGTGCGTTGGACTCTGCTGAGTTTGTCGCAGTAAGTGACTTTCTCCAGTGCAGTCCACCATACTGCAACCCCGTACATGAGAATTGGTCGAATGACCGATGTGTATAGCCAATAGGTTATGCGAGGTTGAAAACCCCATTTGCTTCCTATGGCTTTCTTGCAAGAGAAAAGAGCTACTGTGGCTTTCTTAACTCTTTCCTGAATATTAGGTTTCCAACTTAATTTTTTGTCTAATATCAGACCAAGATATTTGGCTTCATTGGTAAAAATTAGTGGTACACCTTTTATTGAAGGGGGTACAATTACTGGGATCTTGTATTTCCGTGTAAAATGGACAAGGTCTGTTTTTTGAGGATTAATACTAAGTCCACAGCGATCAGCCCATCTAGTGAGCATATTAAGTGCGTTTTGGAGGAGGTCTATCAGTGTATTAGGATGTTTTCCTGTGACGGCGATAGCAACATCATCGGCATACGCAATCACTCTGTAGCCTTCCCTCTCGAGGGATATTAGCAATTCGTTAACTACTATGTTCCACAGGAGAGGGGATAGAACACCACCTTGCGGAGTGCCTCTACTGACAGACCTTTTCGTACAAAAATCCCCCATCTTAGAGTTGATGATCCTGCTTTTAAGCATTAGATTAATCAGCTCACAGAGTAAGTATTCGACGTTTAGGGTCGTCATAGCAGAAGTGATAGCAGATGTGTCAACGTTGTTGAAAGCACCTTCAATATCCAGGAAGGCAACCATAGTATACTCCTTTTGCTCTAGGGAGTATTCGATTGTTCTTACCAGAGTATGCAAGGCTGTTTCTACCGATTTCCTTTTGCAGTAAGCATGCTGAGACATCGATAGTCCCTTATCAATGCTATTACGTATATGGATATCAATCAATCGTTCCAGCGTTTTGAGAATGAAAGATGATAGACTAATAGGTCTTAGATCTTTAGGGTTGACATGCGAGCATTTGCCCGCCTTGGGAATGAATACTACCTTTACCTCTCTCCATCGCTGAGGTATATATGCCGGATCTAGACAACTTTTGAACATCATCTCAATGATGGGCAGAGTTATATCGATGGTATGTTGTAGCTCAGCTGGTATGATTTGATTGTATTAACGGATTTGGAGCTATCTGGGAAGTGGGTATCTAATAGCAGGTTTAGCGTTTCTTCGCAAGAGTTAGTCCATGTACCATCTGAGTTTTTGAGACAACTAGGCATGGTTGGATTTGTCGAGAGAATCTTCCTTAGCCGCGATGCCTCCGAGGACTCTTCTATTGAGCTACAGAAGGATCTCCATGAGGATCTTTTGGCTATTCTCAATTCTTGTTTATACTTTTTGAGGGATTCCTTATAGGAATCCCAATCTTGGAGGTGTCTAGACTTTTTTGCACGGTTAAAAAGCCTTCTACAACCTTTCCTGAGTGTTTCTATTTCAGCAGCCCACCAATGTGGTTTCCTCTTTCCCCGCACTGTAGTGAGGGGGCAGGCAGTTTCCATAGCTTTATTGAGGGCTGCTGTAAGCTCATCAACTTTTTTATCGAGTTCAAGAGCGCATAAGGGAGGATCATTAAGTTCTGGTTAAATCAGACTTTTCAGAGTTGTCCTATATTTTGGCCAATCTGTTTTCCTATAATTCCGGAAATGGATCGGTTTTGGGGACTCTTCAATAAGAGTGAATTGGATATACCTATGATCGGAGAACGAGTGCTCCTTTGATACACTCCAATTCAGTACTTTATTCGAGAGATGTAACGAGACAAAAGTGATATCTAAAACTTCTTGTCGATTTTTAGTAACAAAGGTTGGTTCATTACCAACGTTACTTACTACCAGATTAGTTTTTAAAATGTTATCAAAAAGAGACTCACCTCCGTCATTGATATCGGTACAATCGGTACAATATTGTTTGATATTAGGCTATGGCAAAAATTGATTGTAGTTCTAGTAGTTTCACTCTCAAAAAGGGACAAAGATATCCACAGCTAAATGTTTTGTTGAGTCTGCAAGAAGCATATAGATGATCAATGGCACCACTGTCTGAAAGATCTGGAGGGTGGAAAGTCCATCATCGATTATGAAGACATAGACATGTTTAAAGAGAACAGAGCAACGTAAACTTTTCGCATCGGTCAATGCAAGTCTATTCCTTTTGTTCAATATGACAACGAAGAACCGAAACCTGTTATAGAATTTCATCTACCAAACCGTCCGTTTAGCGTAAACTAGATTCACCTACCAACTGACCGACCGTTCAGAAATTCAAATTCATTTCATTTGCCTCCTTACAATTCACATTCTATCATCACAATACAATTCATATGCGGAAGTGAAATACCGAGCTAAAATCAATTTTTTTACTTCTCCGTTGGCGAGTACCAATCCAGTGTAATAGAAGTAAGAAATGCGGGGAGGAAAGTGCAGATTACGACAGCTTCTTAACCGGAACCTTTTGGAACCCTTGCAATTTCGCATGTCCGAAATCCACTTCTTTATTGTTGATTTCTAAACGCTTCTGAAAGCTGATTTCTTGGTTATTCTCTACCAAAGTAGGTACCACGAAAAGGAATCCGTTAGCCGCTCAGCGCTTATTCTCTAGATTTGTAACGGGTGCGCCATTTTAATATGGTCGATGGAAAAATTGAGTACCTTACTTGAACAATTCTCAAAAAAAAAAATTAAGTCGACGAAATGACCACCTTCAAGATTGCGCTCTTGAGCATTTGCTATACCATTGGCCAGCATCCCAGCAGGGATTTCGGCTCAAATATTGTACCTACTCAAGGTCCTCTAAAGTTTACGGTTTGTTAGCATTCCGTTGCTTTACAAAAATCTCGACAAGAAAAAGTCCGGGAGATCTCGGTGGCCAGTCAATATTCCCCCTTCGATATCACACCTTGGGAACTTTTGACCCTAGGCCGATTTGAATGTGGGCGGTCCACTACAGACCCGCGATTCTGAAAATTTGAAGCAAACTGAATGATTACATTTAAACATTGTCACTATTTCAGGGCGTTCTTTGGGCTTGAATCGATGCATAATTAAAATTGTAAAGCAAAAACCTTTTCAAAATTTGTTTGACGACGCCAATCTGTCATAGCTATTCAATATTTCCATCGATTTAGATACCGCGACCGGTATTGGATCGTTCCTATATTCATAAATATTTCAAAGGTTGTTCACTCTTCGGAGTTTGGAACTTTTAACCCAAATTTTATTTGCTTTCTTTGGGATCGGTCCAGGACTGTACATTCACGAGCCTACAACATTGAATAAAAATCATCGGAATGGGTCGAAAAAGGATTCAGAGTTCAGACATACCTAGGGCTACTCCTTTAATGCATTAGTATCGTCCGTGCACGACTTATGCAGAACTCTCATCATTTTCGATATCAGTGGCACGATCCGCCAAGAGACTTCCCAATTTGCCTACACAGACGATATTGACAATGTGAACTCGTACTGCGGGCTCGGCGTATTCTTCATTTTTGCCAAAACTTTGTCAACATTTTGGGCAATTCTTAACCCTAACTACGCCAATGGCATTAGATCGAATCCTTAGCTTTACATGTTTCCTCATATTCGACAAAAAAAAACATACAATAAAGTTTTTGTCTGTGGTTTGAAGACCAAACAAAAATCAAAGTTCACAAAACACAAAGAGAAAAAAAACGTGTAAAACCAAACAAACACAACTGATCGTATTGTTAATCACTTAATGAAACAGAATACTTGACATGTAGCAAAGCCACAAACTCGAGTCAAGAATTGTGGTCTCTTCCACCCAATCTGATCAACAGTGCTGTGGGAAACTGACTCGCTGACTCCGATCGATGATGGTTGCTTCATCATCATTGAACCATTCTTTCCCGAGGCATAAAAGACAAACCAACCGAGTCAGCCAAGCCAGCGCAGTGCTTCTGTCAATCTACCGAGGTGTAACTTAAGATATTTACCCAACCAAACCAATGCATGATGCGCTGTCACAAAACTATGATGCGGCGGCGATTCGACATTGTTGCAAACTCTACTCATGCTGAAGCTGTACAACTTGATTTGCAGTGAGAATGAGTGAATGGTGTTTGCTGCAGAAATGTAGATATCTGTAACTGTAATTGATTGATCATAACCTGTTGCCATGTCAACGTTTTAATTTTTACCACAAAAACAAATCGAGAGCGTATGCTTGCAGCAAAAAATCGTTTGTTTCTTTCGTTCTTGTTGTTGTAATGAAATCAATTGATGAAAATGCATTCGTCTGAACGGGTAATTGTGCTCTGTGGGATTTTGCTTGCTCTTTCAACAGATTGCTTCCTATAGGGAAAGTGGTAATGTCTTGCAATGACCTAAAGGAACACATCGAGGGGGTTATCGATCATTGAACCACCTGTGCGAACTCTCAAAGATTTGACTAAGGAATTTAAACTTTAAAAAACAGAACAGACAGGTACAAGCATTCCAGACCGATTACAGCGAACTACAACTCCAACAAAAACTCATGTGGTACACTTGAGGCTAAAGGCATTTGTAATTCCATTGAAATAAGTCATGAGATCGCGCACAAGGCTTGTTCGCTTGATGAATCTTGAATCAGAAAAGAGATGATCTTGTCATCTCTGTTTCTGGGCAGTTTACAAACACTCAAGATAACTCGTGACAACGCACAGAACTGCCACTTGATGGCGCTGTGTGTTTACTCTATTTCTGGTTCGAGTAGCAGAGTCAATAAAAATTCAAGCGTCAATGTGAAGTGTGAGATGAGATTTGTTATTGTGATTTGATGGAGTTGTGTGTTTTGTTTGATGAAGTGATTTTACATGAGTATTGATGACTTGATGTTCTCTTTCCTTTTGATAGCAGAGTCGAGCTTAACCTAGTTCAGGGTTGACCCAAGATCAAGAAGCAACTCAGCTTCGCATTTTTTGTGATGTGTACTTATATCAATAAAATATTCTGTATCCAAATTGTTTAAAACAATAAAATTGAAAAAAATAAGCTTATTAAAACAAAACAATTGGAAATGTCAAATCAAAGTGATGCCAAACAGCTATTGTGTGCAGAGTGTGTTCTCAAACGTATACTTGCCTACTAATGCTTCGAATACAAACGAATTCTGCTTAATAGATGGAATAGCATCTTTTGCCCTAAATCAGCTGAATGGTGTTAAAAACGAAAATGGAAGAATATTGGATCTCGTATACTTCTCAGACGTTATGAATACTGCCCTTACTATTTCTTTAAACTTCAGTATATGCAACGTTTTAAACTTATGTAAACATCATATCGAGTTTGACTTTTCTCAACTATTAAACTTACTTGTCGAAATTGACTGGGATTCAATATTTTCAAAATTGTGTTTAGATGAAATGATATTACGATTTTATGAAATCTTATTTGACTGTTTTCTAGATACTATCCCACTTCGCAAATTGAAAGCATTAAACAGTAATCCGCCATGGTTTGATTCGCAATTAAAAACATTAAAAAATGAAAAAAATAAGGCCTGGCTGGAATTCAATCTTTCGATGATTGATGAAACGTTTCAAGACTACCAAGAGCTGCAATCCGACTTTGTGACCTATTCTAACTGTTTGTACTCTGATTTTATTTCGAACACTGAATGTGACCTAAAAACGAACCCCCATATATTTTGGCGATATGTAAATAGTAAACGTAAATTTGACGGCTATCCAGCAAGTATGACCTTTCAAAATTCTTCTAGCAATCTTCCAGAGACAATTTCTAACATGTTTTCAGATTATTTTAAGACTGCCTTTGAAGATTTCTCTTCTGCAAACACTACTTGTTCTCTTATCACTCCTAACACTCGAGAATACAGTCATCTTTCATCAATAAATTTTTCAATTTCTGAGACTTCTATACGCGACAATATTTTAAAGCTAAATGAATGTTTTAGTCCTGGTCCTAATGGAATTCCATCTTTTATGTTGAAAAAATGTGTGTCCTATATTTCTTATCCGTTATTTCTTCTTTTCAATGAATCTCTGAAATGTTCTTAGTTCCCAGATTTTTGGAAATATTCATACTTAACGCCGGTCCATAAGAAAGGTTCTAAAAATTAAGTTACTAATTATTATTGTCCTATTGCAAAACTGTCCGCTATTCCTGAATTGTTTGAATCCCTTGTTTGTGATATAGTTTCTTTTAATTGTTCTTCTGTTATATGTGAAAATCAACATGCATTTGTTAAACAAAAATCTACAATAACTAATTTGTTACAATTCTCTACTTTTTGTTTGGATGCATTTGAAAAACACTCTCATGTCGATTGCATTTTTACAGACTTTAGCAAAGCTTTTGACAAATTTAATCACGATATTCTTCTTAGTAAATTGAGTAAAATTGGACTTAACGACCGTTTTGTTATGTGGATTTCATCATACCTTAAAGATGGATATTATAGTGTCATGTTCAGATGTAACCCTTCATGTCAATTTAAAGTCAATTCTGGTGTACCTCAGGGTAGTCACCTTGGCCCATTGCTGTTTTTTTTTTATTTATTAATGATTTGCCTTCTGTTTTAAACAATTCTTTATCACCTATTTATGCAGGTGATTTAAAAATATTTCGAATTATTAACTCAATCAATGACTGTGAAGATCTACAAGAGGACTTAAATAAGTTTTGGGAACGGTGCAAGAATAATCGCTTGATTTTAAATATTGACAAATGTAAAACAATGTGTTTTTCACGCAAACGCAATATATAATAAACTATGAATATGTGTTGAATTCGTCCTCCTTGTGTAGGGTATCTAATTTTTCTGACCTTGGTGTTGTAATTGACTCAAAATTAACGTTTACTGATCACTATAATTTTATAATAAAAAAAACTAACAAAGTACTTGGTTTCATCAAAAGATTTTCGCGTGAGTTCCGTGATCCATATGTCATCAAAATTCTTTAAGTTTTTTTTTTGTCAGGCCAATTCTCGAATACGCTTGCGTTGTATGGGCGCCTTACTACTCTATTCATATAAATAGAATAGAAAGTATTTAACGTAGAGTTTTAAGATTTTGTCTTCGTTTTTTTCCCTGGCCTGATAGACTTCATTTACCCCCATATACTCAAAGGCTTCCCTTAATAAATCTCCTATCTCTTTCTGGTCACACAGAGTATTTACAGTTCTGCTTTATAACAGGAGTAATGAATGGAACTATTTCATGTCCATCTATTCTTATAGATTGAATTTCAACTTGAGTCAGGCCACCTTAAGAAGAAATTTACCTATTCGAACTATTTTTAGTAGATCTAACTATGGCGTTAACAGTCCTCTTAATCAATTAATCAGTATTTTTAATAAATTTTCTATTCTTATTGACTCTACAAATGACAATCTCAATTCTCAAATCTGCAAGCTTTAAATTTAATTTTTTTGTTATAAGTAGTAAAAACAATATTAGTTTTAAGTTTAGTTTTAAGTTATCATTGTAAAATTAACGTTAGTACTTAACGTATTTGAATAAACAAACAAATGTAAAAAATGTCAATAAAAATTAAGGTGGGTTCACAGTGATGCTCACTTAACACAAGTCCACCAATACGAAAAACATGTTCTGGGAATGTGAAGCTTTTCTAATTTCGTGAGCTTGGTCGACTTGTTTCGATAAAAAGGCTTCGGCAAAGGCTTATTCTTCGAAAACTGATCTCCCGATTTCGATAAAGATATTTGTTTTGTCAGTTAAATAGATTTCTTATTTGAAATTGGAATTGTTCCAATCCACTTATCTTTTGCAATATGCCATAATCCAAATTCTCCTTATCTTATTTCCTTCTTGAATGCATCCTACAAAATATTCACTTCAGTTTTGCATAGTAGACTTAGATTGTGGATTGATTCATACAAACTGTTGAAAGAATTTCAAGCAGGTTTCCGACAAGGGTAGGGTAGGATGGTGTAAGAGTGCGCGGTTGGTAAGAGTGCGCAAAGCGATTTTCTACAATTTCAAAAGACCTATAAGACTGAATGCACTCATTTTGGAGAGATATAAATAAGTTTGAACAGCTGTCAAAATTTCATGAAAATGCAATTGTAAACAGAGGTGTAAGGTACGTTTTAGTTTTGCAGCTCTTTTTCTTTTAATTTTTCTTCTAAAACAAATCTAATTTTCAGCTGTATTACAAATAATTACAACAAACAAGGCACAGGATTTTGAAAGGTCGACAAATAGAAAACATTGAGGGCACAGGTAAGTTTGGCTATAAAAGCAGGGTGAAATACATATATATTTTTCGAATACATGTCTGAACGTGTAAGAATGCGCACCATGAGGGAGGACAAGAGTACGCGTGCGCACTCTTATACGGCATGTTGAATTATTTGTTTAAACTTATTTAAAGAAGTTTTTCTTAATGGCAGGATGTCTAGGAGGCAAAGGACAACTGAAAGAAAACTGTGCCCTGTTTCAGTAATTGAAGAGGCCCGATTACGTATACAACAAGGAGAAAGTAAAAGGTCTGTGGCTCGATCATTTCAAATGTCGGAATCTACGCTGAGAAAAAGACTGAAGTCCTTGAAACCGGCTACAAAGCTGGGGAGGTTTGACAAAACTTTTACAAATAAGATGGAGCAAGACCTCTGTAAATATATCAAGATGGTTGACGGGATGTTTTATGGATTGACTACAAAAGGTCTCAGACAACTCGCATTTTCTTTCGCTGTAAGAAATGGGATTTCTAATCGTTTTAACGCCAGCACTAAAATGGCAGGGAAAGATTGGCTAAGAGGCTTTATGCAAAGACATCCTGAACTCTCACTTAGACAGCCTACCTCAACTAGTGTAGCTCGAGCTATTGGATTTAATAAGCCACAATGTGATCGTTTTTTAAATAATCTTTTGGAATTGATGACAAAGTACAAATTTTCTCCACATGCTATTTACAACATGGACGAGACGGGCATATCAACAGTTCCAAATAAGCCATTAAAAGTTATTTCATCGAGGGGAAAACGATGTGTAAATAAGATTTCAAGTGCTGAAAGAGGGCAGAATGTTACCGTTGTATGTGCAATGAGTGCTAGTGGACATTTCATTCCACCTGCCTTTATATTTAAACGCAAGAAAATGAAAGACAGTTTGTTGGATGGTGGGCCACCTTCTTCTCTTGGTATGGTTTCTGATACCAGCTTTATCAATGGCGATATTTTTCCGAATTGGCTCCAACATTTCAAGGAACATGCTAAGCCATCAAACGAGAATCCGATTCTTTTAATCATGGATAACCATGCTTCACACTGCACTCTTAATGCTGTTGAATTCTATCGGAAAAATAACATTCATGCCTTGACGCTGCCTCCACATAGTAGTCACAAAACACAACCCCTTGACCGATGCTTTTTCAACAGTCTTAAGAAATTTTATACGTCAGAATGTGAGAAGTGGCTTTTGAACCATCCAAGTCGTACAATTACAATGGACCAAATTGTTTCCATTTTTACCCCAGCTTACTTAAAAGCAGCGAACGGATCCAATGCTATCCAAGGCTTCAAAGTGACTGGAATTTGTCCATATAATCCCGACGTTTTTACAGAAGAGGATTTCTTAGCCACAACTGTAACGGAAAGGCCGTTTCCCGAAGAGCCAACAACATCGAATGTCGATACACTCACCACATCACTCGTAGAACCAGCTGGGTCCATCTCTTCGCCAATTCTACCACCAGACGCAGTGACATCTTCACCAATTTTGGAGCCGGCTGAAGCTGCAGCTTGTGCATCAGTTTTGGAGCCTATGTTTCATCTATCAGTTGATCATTTGGACAATTCTGCACAAGAACTAGTGTCAGAATTAGCCACTGACCCACTACAAAATAAACCCAGTGGATCCGAATCAAATAATGATTCGTTTTTATCGGTATTTGACGTTGCGCCCCTACCCCGAGGGGATCTCACAAGGTCAAATAGAAAGAAAAAGAGGTCGGAAATAATTAGTAGCTCTCCATTCAAGCAGCAGCTGGAAGAAGCAACTCCTACCAGAAAGAAACCAAAGAAAAATTTGACAAAAAACAAAAAAACAGTCAAAACCCCAGGAAGAAGCGAATGGTACTGCCCAGGATGTCTTGAAATTTACTCAGAGCCATTATTCGAAGACTGGATAGAATGTTCCTCATGCAAGGAGTGGTGGCACGAAAAATGCACTGCTTTTTCAAAGATAGGCAGTTTTATCTGTGACTTTTGTGTAAACTAACTCCTGCGCACTCTTACAAACTAAGCCGCGCACTCTTACACAATAACATGGATAAGAGTACGCAAAAAGCCTTACGTGATTTTTTGTTTATAACTAAGGAATTAATTCTTTTTTGTTGCTAGTTTTAAGTTTTTTTTGTTCCTTTAATTATAAACCAAAAAGTGAATATGAATAAAGTGGTTAAATTCAGTTTGTTAGTGTTTTAATTGGTGTTTTGTCTAAAGTGCGCACTCTTGCACCATCTTACCCTATTCTACTGTTGACAACATTTTTGTACTTCGAAGTGTCGCTGACTTCTTTTTGGACAGAAATAAGAAGCTATATGTCTTTTTTGTCGATTTCAAAGCAGCTTTCGATACGATAGACCGTAATGCAATGATGTACAAGATGTACAGATTGGGAATGACATACAAATTCGGACGTGTGCTGCAGAACCTGTATCTCGAAACAAAAGCAGCAGTGTGGGATGGCGAACATATTTCTCAGTGGTTTGAAACGAAGACAGGTGTAAGGCAAGGTTGCACTTTAAGTCCAAGTTTATTTGCACTTTTTATCGACGATATCACCGATTGTTTGCCGGGAGGAGTAGAATATGCTGGGACTCTCATCAAGGCTCTCCTTTTCGCAGATGATTTAGTGTTGTTTGCTAATACACCAGAGTCACTACAGCTTATGATAAATAAACTTGGTGTGTATTGCACAATTTGGAGACTAGTTGTTAATCTAGAGAAGTCGAAGGTGATGGTTTTTCGAAAAGGTGGAGGTAGAGCAAGCGGACAAGAACAGTGGTCATTCAACAATGAAAGAATAGAAGTAGTCAAGGAATACAAATATTTAGGGATCACTATGACCAAGAATAACAGTATGGAAAAACATCTAACCGAGAAACTACAAAAAGCCAAAACTACAATAAATATTGCGTGGAAAAATGTTTTTAATAATAAAAATGTAGCTCATAGCAGTAAATATAAAGTATTTGAAGCAGTAGCGGAATCAACTTTAATGTATGCAGCCCAGGTTTGGGGTAGTAAGAAGTATGAATCTGTTGAAAAACTGCTTCGTTTTTATATCAAAAGGATATTTCGACTACCACCAAACTCTCCAAACTACATGCTCATGCTGGAAACGGGTATCTCTCCTCTATTTATTAAAACTCTGAAATTGAATATTGACTATGTATGTAATGTCCTTGAGATGTCAGATGAACGTCTCCCAAAAAAAGCAGCACTTCACACAATACGAAGTAAATCAGGTTGGTTTAGAGATTGGTTGGAGCTAGCGGAAGAAGCAAATATAAATTTAGCACCAGATGAGTATCAAAGGTGGAAACCCGCTCTGTACCACTTGATTTCACAAGTAGACGAAAAATATAGATTGGGATACGCATTACAGGCAGAAGAATCCATCTATAGAATGTCATATAGCAAGCTGAACTACAACCTCAACCAAAGGAACTACTTCCGAGATGATCTACCAACGGAGCATATATCTTTGATATTTAGACTAAGAGGAGAACTTCTCAATCTAAATTACATACCTCATCGCGAAGACCTGCCTTTACTGTGCGAATTATGCAATATGGGTGAAAGAGAAAACATTTTTCATTTTATGGGTAGATGTCCTGTTCTACGAGAAACAAGAAGACATGCCTTTGGTAGTGACGTCTTATCAGAAGAACGTATAACATATTATCTTAATGAAGTTGATATTCCCTTATTATACAAATATTGTAAAATAGCATTAAAGTATAGGAATAGAATTATAAATGAAAATTTTTAATTAATTAATAATCAAACAAAATTGTCAATCGGGCAGACGGCGAATAGCCATGCATTATTGTTGTAAAATTTTATGTATTAATTAATTATTTGTAAATAAAATTACTTACTTACTTACTTATCTTATCTTATTTTTCTATTAAAGGAAGTTTGACAGCAAAATATAATCCCATGCGGTAGGCACACTCAATACTCTGATAACCCAACAAAGTGCTCCCAAAAAAACCACAACCAAACGATAAAAACAAAACTAATACTCAATCTAACACTCTCTAAGTGCGTTCACATGCTGCAACTATTTACGGCTTTTCTGGCTAGATCACATTGGAAAAAATTACTCCATAAACAAACTGATTAAAAGCACTATCATATCCATATAACCGTTATTTGGCAAACAGCAGCGCATTAAGTAATCAATATTCGTAAATCGGTCGATGTTTTGCTTGTGTTTCATCGACTTTATCGTCGAATTGTCGAATTGCTTTGCAGACACAGGCAACGGACGTGGCAACATTTATGCTCACATTCGAGCCGAATTTAGAAGAAAGAAAAAAAAAATACACAGTCAAACATCATTTTGGGTCCGTAATTGATGCCAATAGAGTTGTTAGCTTTCGTAGTTGGGTTTCATATTAGAAGAGCAGACTGCAACATTTGCCAGCGATTTTTCTGGCCATCAGATTAAGACCAACCGGGACGAGACCAACTAGCCAACCATCTGCAGACGAAGCAAAGCACCACATAGTAAGTAAACACTGCAAGACCATGTCCGACCATGTCATGAGAGAGGTTTTAGCTGTTTATGGAAAAGTAGCCAAAGCTACCGCTCAGTCGCGCACCAATAGATAGATAAGTATCCACCAACAGTGGAGAGTAAACTCAGACTAAAGTGTATGCGATCTTTATGGTCTAACAACAGTTGTTGTTGGCTGTAATAGTATTCGTAGGTTCCAAATGGACGAATCAAGCTAAAATGAAGTTGGCAGCTTAAGTAGTCACTTTGTTCGACGTGGCAGTAGTGGTCGAAAAACTGATACGATACTGCTAACTGCCCTCAAAGTCAAGTTGCTCTGGTGAGCAGTAAAGCAGCTATCAGTAGCAGGACATGTGCTTGTTAGCACAAAATGGAGTGCAACTGTTTCAGTTGTCAGGGCCGTACTTGGTCGCTTGAGAATTGTTGAAAATAAGGGTTTCCATAATTGAAAAAAAATGTAAATGGTAAAAATTTTACTTAGCTCACAAAGTATAACTAACAAAATATAACTTTATACAAAATCCATGGACTGGTATAATCTGGACTTAAGAAGTTATACTAGGCTGGCTATGTGAGAATTTTCTCTACTTAGTTACGTCAGTCGACGAATAACTTCTTGTTTTCCTTAGCAGTGAAGGTAAAGGTACACTGAACCGTCAAAATTCTGATTCTAACTGGTATAAAACAAATTTTTTTGATTTAAAAACAATATTTGTATTTCTATTCGTTCAAAAACTAACTGCTATTGAAATTTATGAATGGTATAAATCTTAACGCCTATTTTACAACTGGTATAATTTATTCTACCTAACATAGTATTATTTTATACCATAAATACTGCTCCTTTGGTGAGATATAGCAAAAAATGTATCTAAATGGTATAAATAATTGATTCTTCGAACATTTTGAGTTGATTGGTATAAACTATTTTTCCTTTTATTTTGATTAAGTTTAAATGGAATTGCTCATTGTTGTGATTTGAGAGTTTAAGGTTCTCCATATTTTAATCGGTATAAAGAATGGTCGAAAATAGTTTATATGCAGTTTTCGTTCAATCTTCAACCCCAGTGCAACATTACACATTAATCGACATATGTTCTCTAAATTACCCATCAGGACTGAACACTGAACACATGCAAAATTGAATGTTTAATTTTAACGAAATCCGCCCCTGACCATTGAGTGTCTGTGATGGCGGCACAAGCTATTAGATTTCTCCTTTGGGGCCACCAAATCAATTGCGATCAAAACTGCAATGAAAAGTGATAGTGCAACTGCAACTGGCAGTTTGAAACAGTTTGGTGGGTCTTGGTCCGTAGAATTTTGTCGGAATAACCAAAACGTCATCGTCGCTAAACATTTTAAAATACATAACTTCCAAAAGGAGTACATTCGTTTTGTCTTTGTGGACGACTTACCTTAAAATGAGAACTGATTACCACTGCATAAATGGCCATCAAGCGCTCGGTTTACAGATGGTGAAATTAATTTTTTGTCACTTTAGTATGTCGATTACGATAAACGTCTAGTTTGTCAACTGATATTACAGTAAATGGACGAAAAAAAGCTCTTTGGAATCCATGTTATTGCTCGGAATGTTTTTTGTTTGCTCCAAAAAGAGCGGGATGCAATTTTTGGTATTATTGCAATTGCAACCATCGGAATTAAGTTCTCTAATGGGCTATTTGTCCGAGTTGTTTGATTCCGTGAGTGATTTCGAAGGTGCGAGGCTCTATGCAAGTTTGCAAATAAGTTGAATATTTTCGCACTTTTTAAGACCATCGCACAGAATTTGTAATTAAGTGAAAGGAATTACTAATTGGAGTTGACTTTTGTTTGTTTTAATGAATTCAATCGCACAAACACTTACCGTTATGGAGTACCTTTGGGTTCATTAAATTTTGTTTATGGTATTTACTTGTGTGGTTTGACGACTTTTATGAAAACGTTTAGTTGAGACGCATTTATGGGAAGTATTGGCAACGAGGTAATTAATTTAAAGAAAAATCATTTAAAAGAAACTAGTAATTGGTTTGTCGTAACTTGTCTTGTGTTGTAGCTTATGAGTTAGTGGTTAGGAATATTTTGTACTTTTTTTTCTTACGAGCTATGAATATTCATAGTGCACTGAGTGCGCTTGATTTGTTGAATAATAATTGAAGAATCCTATCTCAACCCGAGAAAATTTAGAAATCGCAAGTTGTGTGCTCTTAATTGGAGCTCAATGTTGGTCAATTTGTGATTTGTTTCTTTAATTGGCGCCCAATGCGAAACACTCCAAAACGTTCGGTTCATGGCTAACCGTATTACTTTTACATTCGTTTATCAGAAATCATTCAGAATTCACCGCAAAATCATCAAATCAATTTGCAATAATCTCTTGGCTTCTTGCCTGACTAAAAAACATAAAACGAACGTCACGTCCGAAATTATTTCACAATTGATGAATGAATTTATTTTGGCAACTGGACAGGAGAAAAAACAGGATAGAAGCAACCGCACAATCAAGTTTATTTTCTCACCTTTAACAGGTTTTAAATTTTGAGAAATTGAATGGTGGTCCGTGTATTATTAAATATTCAAGACACAAACAACTCACAAAATTATAGTGAATCAGATAAGTTGCAATGATTTCGGTATCGATAAAAGTGGAGAGCGCGAATTTGTTGTAAAAATCAACAAACAAACAAAATTATGAATATAATGATTATGATTTAAATTCATAACTGGGTTGAGAAGAGAGATTTGTTTTTTTTTTTTTTGCAATAGACTGTCTTACCAGAAATAAAATCAAGTTTGGATACTGTGAAGAGAAAATTATGGACCCTCTTCTGAATTGGCGGGCATGGCATGTCGAGAGCGAAGCAAAAACTGTCGTAGCATTCTTTACTGGAACCATTTCGCCTCATTTTCAGGCCCCTATTTGAGAACCTCAGAATTAGACCACGCAGTAATTTTCGTCACCCAGTAAGCTATAATCACATATACTTAAAAATCTAAAATTTCAAGTCTGTAGGTCATTTAGTTCCGAAGTTAAGCGAAAGGAATGTTTCGCATTTATGACACTGAATCACTCACTCATGTTCATCAAAATAGAACTATAGTACTTCCCATAAACTCAGAGCTGAAATTTAGTACAGAGTTAGGGTTTAATGGCCACATAAAGGGAAAACTATAAAAACTAGGATAATCGAAGATTTGGTGTACCTGGTGACTCTGATTAGAAAACACAAGAGCCCAACCAAACTATTAGAGATCGACATACTCCGGGCATACGTGTACAGAGAACAATTCCCAATATGTGTGATGTATGCCCTAACAACACAAGAGCCAAGGTCTGAGTCTAAAAAATACCCTCATGGACATTGGCAACTCCATATTCTCTCGTGGCCAAGCCTACGGGGCGCTTTCACGAGCAACCAATCTTCATGGGGTGCACCTCACATAAATGTTGACTTAAACACTATAGAAGCTCAAGCTTCAGCGATCACCGAATACAACCGGCTTAAACGTATAAACACCGCGCCGATATTTCAGAAATTAAACCGTCTAAAAGAATAAAAATAATGAACGCGAATGGGCAATACGAAAAACTGTTGCTACTGTACAAGAATCAGAACCGGAAAAAAAGAAAAGAAAACTACTCCTAATAAGAAAAAAAACTTTTTCAAGTAAGAAAATCTAAAAAAATCAATCAATATGCCCACGTTTCTAAAAAAAGAAGTGAAAACCCCCCAAAAACATTCTGTAAAAAATTAGCCAAGTATCGATGAAGCAGCTTGTTTGTCATGTAAACTAGAAAAAGTCGTGCCAAGTCTAAGGTTCCGTACTGCAATTTCCTTATTATTATAGTTAACATTGTTTGACTCGAAAATAGTTCTGCCGCCAATTACATCCGTTTGTATGAGGAAGGGTGATCTTGTAGGTACCTACTTAGCCCACAAAGGAAAAAGTAGTGATTTATTTTTCTATGTGTGTAGACTTCTTTTAGTCCGAAACATTTGACCCATCTGAGTTCTGCAAAGTATAGTACGGATAACCTCCACCTCATCATTCGACTTAAATGACTACCCAAGGAGTGACTTTTCCAAGTTTTGAAATGAAAAAGAGTCATACTACGGGGCCAAATCTGAAAAAAAAACTGTAGATAAGGTACAGTTCGTTTCCCAATTCGATAAATTTGGCCGTGGCGATAGCGGAGATGGCTATAGCTGGTGCATTATTCGCCAAGAGAGGCCCAAAAACTTGACATAAAATAAAAAAAATAAAAAAGGTGAATCCCAGAAAACGCTAGCTTTGCGGCCGATATGGGAGCCTCTTCGAGTGAAGTTTTGATGTCCACAGACTGTTCCACGGTCTCTGGTGTGTATAAATGAAATTTCGACAGTAGCCGTCTTCGAAAATGTATTACACGATAGTAAAATGGTTTTGCGACACAAGCGCCATCAGGCAAAAAAGATAAGTACCTGTATATCGATATCGGACCACACTTTGTCCTCTTTCAGACCTCAAAAGAAGTTCTTAGCAACATTTACTTCATATACTTCCTTTTGACTTGAAAATAACGTAGGTACAAGTATTTTTAGTTGTTCGAAATTCGATAATAAGGAAATAAACATTGTATTCCGATTCCTAGATAAGCCATTATTGCCTATACATATACATGTGTACAAATGTTTTGGATCTCGTATTTTTCTTAACGAAATATTAAAGGCAGGTTCACTATTAAAATACCTTCACATACGGCGATTCAATACACAAAGCTCTTTATAGTCAAAAAATGTTTTTCAGTGTGATCAGGTCCCTTCTTTCCTTAGGGCTCACACTTCTTGTCAAACTAACAAATCTCACAAAAATTGTATAGGTACTAATAAAATATTTCAAAACCGCGTACCTACTAATTTCCTTTTTACACAATTATATGTTTTAATTGAACACTATTACCTTCAAAAACAAAAACCTTTTTTCATTAGGTACTTGCTTTGGAACGGTACCACTTTACATTTATGTCACTAGTCCAATCTCGTTTTTATTGTGATCGCTCTGAGAGTCTTTTTCAATGTCTACCCAAGTAACATTTTATGCTTTTCTGAAGTTCTATCAGCGCTTATAAAGCTGTCTTTATTTGCTATCAGTTATGAAAAGAGCACTAGAAGAGCTTATAGAGCTACTGTATCTTGTATTTGAAGCCAATTTCTTAACTTTGAGAGCAAAATTTCCGTGCTATTTGAGCAATTTAAAAGACATTGCTGAAACTGTCTGGTTCAAAAAGAGCTCTTAAGCAACTCTTGAAGGCATTGCACAGCTACATAACAGCTGAGTTATTTAAACTGATAGCAACTGTTCTACTTTAAATCAGTTATTATTTATTAATGTTCCTTTGAGCTCTATAGATGAAAATTAAGTCGATTGCATTCTTTCTTAGAGCTATTTCGAAGCTTCATGTTTTTAAAAAGAAGTTCTTATTATATTTTATACTTGTATTGGTGACGAAACATATTCAATAAATATGAAATTGTATATCTGAAAATGAAATATTATACTTGTGTATGAAACTTACTTTTGATGTGTATCTTTTCAAATATGGCACACAAATAATAAAAGAACTAAAGTCAATCATATACTTTTTGACTGAAATTAGTGTTATATTATAACTTATAAATGTAATTTCTATTTGCCGTTCAAAATTTTTCACATATTTTTTTTAAACTGCCTAAGTAAATTTTAAAGCGCCTGCTTAATTTTTAATATTATGATAGCGAACAAAATAAAAATTAAAACAAAACAGTATTTTTATTAGAATAAGAATTGATAATATTAGTATGTATTAAAGGAATATTTATGAATAATATAAACTTATAGTTCAAAACTCTTATATCGATATCATATTTCATTTATGAAGTAATCTTTTTAAAATAAATGGATAATTTTTTTTAATCCACCATCTTTTCAAGAATAAATGAAGCTTTGATATAGAGCCCTTATATTTTTATGCCGTTTTGACGTTTCGATTTTGAGGAAGAATGTCGAAATAAGAAAAAAAAAAAAATTTAAAACAAATATCAATTCTGCAGCAGGAATATAGTTTATAATTTGATTTATGATGTATTGGTATTCACTTATTTTTTTTTATCCCAAATGTTAATTAATAAACGAGTTCTTTTCGCGAAGAATACATTTTTGTTTTCTCAAAATTATTAACATTTGAGATGAACAATTAGATTTATGCATCATAAATCAAATATAAATTATATTTCTATAGTTTTGTTGGGAATTTGTGAGGAAATAGGGCTTGAAACGTATCTAAAATAATTTTTTTTTCATTCGTCGTTCGTTGGTAGTGCTCATGTGATTAGTGCTTAAAACTTGACGTTTGGTTAAAATTTGACATTTGGTTTGAAATGGGGCCAAATTTAGTAATTTTCTGTGTGAAATGCGCTAGGCCGATTGAATTGCATTACAGTTTTTATTAAAACTTGTCGTTTGGTTAAGATTTGAAAATGGGTTACAAATGTTGTCAAATAAGCCGCTTGATGTGTGAATTGCGTTAGGCCGAGTGAATTGTATTAAAATTTGAATTAAAATTTGACGTTAATTTTGTGGAGACACCCTGTATTTTATATTATTACATTCTATTTCTTCAATATAAAATCGAATTTCAGACAGATGTTGTGAGTTTCACTAAAGAACCCTTTAAAACCTTCTTTAAAGAAAGGAGCTCTACATGAGCTTTACAAAACATTTCAAAGTGTCAAAACTGTCATTTGAGGAGTCAGATTAGTACTTGGCTCTTTATAAGGCGTTTTTCTTTTTTACATCTGAACAGAGTCTGAACTGCCAAACTCAAAATTGTGTTTCTTAGTTCAGTGTGTTCAGAGCATCAAAGTTGTGTTACTTTTTTCACTCAGAGCACTGATTCTGACTTCGGAGTTCGACCGACGCGCTCGAAAAAAAAAGAGAATGAACATTGTGAGATGTGGTAAAATGAAAAGAAATGTTTAAAATAATTAAAATGGTGGAGGAAGCAAGTGATATGGCAAAGAATATCAGATAATAAAATTATTCTAGAATATTACTTATGAATACAAATATACAAATAAAAAAATTACCGAATGTTGAGTGCTCAATGATTGTTCTTCAAAATTAAATCAGAACGTTCAGAATGTTCATCATGATCCGAAGACTCAGAGTTCGGAGCTCTGAACAAAAAAAGAAAAACTCCTATTTGTTACCTTGTTTTCATTTATAATTCCCAAATTGAAAAATGCTCTTTTATGACATAAGTGAAAATTTTCCGTTTTATAAAAGTCTTTGAAATGTGTTTTATAATGCTAAACGTATTATAACAACAAACAGCTCTTTTTTAGCTCGTAGCAGGTTTTTATTACTTCTAAGGAACTTTCATGGAGCTAACACTTACATAGTAGGCATTGCTCGGATTAAGAAGTGAGACGTATTTTTTAAGAGCTTCTTGTAGAACTAGAAGCTCTTTAAAGGAATAAGAGCTCTTTACTGATGTGAAAATCTGATATAGAGTAGGGTCAGTTAAAGTTAACACATAGAGCTGCAAACATTCTTCAAATAGAGCTAGAGCTATGAGTTTGACTCTTCCAAAGCTGTAAAGGAACATTTAAATAACTTTTAGCTCCAACGACGTTACTTGGGTAACTATATGTGGGAACCTGATTTATTCATAACGACAAGTACCTATAGAAGAATTAGGTACATAACGGTTCTAAATCCTGTTTAGCAGTTTCGCTACTTCCTTTAAAATGTTTTGTTTGAGTTTAAAAAATCAAACATGGACATTACTCCGCGGGACATTATGGGACAAATGAAATTATGTCCCATTATTATTGTTATACTACCATTAATTAAGCCTTAAGTTTACAATAAATTAATTATTTTGTTCATAAATATATCGTTTAATGGAAAACGAAACAAAAATTACGGACTTATGTCCCATTTTTCAAACGAAAATTGTGGAATTTTATCCCAACAAAGAATTAGTTAATTACCGACTAATGTCCAGCGGAGCAATGTCCCTTCTCGATTCTCGATTATGCCTAATAGCCTTATGCCTTGTTTAAAAAATCTAAAAAATCCAGAACTAAGTGTTTTTGTTCTTAATTACACCTAACAAATATATCTACACTGTTTCTTTCTTGCCAAAAACAAGAAATACTTTACAATTATTCGAAAACTTCCAAAGTATTGCCATAAATCTTAACCACACAAGCATTTCATTCATTTTTCAAACCTTGTTTTCCTTTTATTCAAATAATAAAAAATAACCGCCACATAGGTACTTACATTGTTTTACTACATATTCGCCTCAAAATTTTCTATTTAACATACATTCCAAAAATACTCGGACTTTGTCAGCAAGTACCACGAAGAGCTGTAAGTCAGTAAATTAAGTGTCTAATAGCTCTTCGTCCTCCAGAGTTCACAACAAAATATCAACCCGAACTTTGAATGCTATAGGCAAGTTCTCCCCTGTTTTGTTTAACAACAGAAAAAAGGGGTTGACAATTTGTTATATTCTCAACAATGGGGGAACTTTATGGTTCAAGAGTAGGTAACTTCCTATTTTAGTGAGTGTAAAAGCATAGTTTGGTAAAATCATTATGGGAAAGGTTTGTTCAACGACCGCAACTTACATACCTGTTTTTGTGTTGATTATTATAATATGACGTATAGCTATAGTTCAAAAGGATAGGAAATATTTTTGTTTTTTTTTTTTTAAGAAGAATTTCTAGTAGCTATGAAAATTTTTCATTTCTTTAGTATTGAATGGTGAGATATGAGGTCAGTAAAATCGTCATGGTTGGATGAAATGAGTTGAAGAGAATAGAGAGACAGAATTGTTGCTTTGGAAAGAAAAATGTGCGACGAATCAACTAAAAACTCAGGTTTTTGATTGAATTAGTAGGTATAGATATATGTAGGTATGAATATAAACTATGATTTTGTTTGTTCTACGTAATAGGCCGCAGGCTTTTAAATAAAAATGTAATTTAGTGTTGTTTTTGTATTAAAATCATTTATTTTTCCGAAAAAGATGTGCATTCAAAGATCTTGTCATTTTCAATAGATGAGATTTTTAAATTGGTTCGTGTGGCTCTTTAACTCAACACAAACAGTTAAAACAAACAAATCAATATAAAATAGTTTGTGTTTCATTGTTTGCCAAAGTTAAATCAATTCTTTCTTGAGGACGAGTCTAAATCTACAAAGTAAAGGTAATGCGCCCATAAACAGTTAGTTAAAGGATTAAGTATGGTTACATTTATCTAAATAAAGTTGAATTACAATTTGATTACAAATTTAAGAAGAAATAATTGAGGTAGGTTTTGATTCGAAAGTCTCCTCTTAAATTTAAAACCAAACGTCTGAAATTTTTGAACATACAAAATATTGAGGCCTTTCGAGTTTCGACCCTTTAGATAAGACTGTAGTGTATACCAATTGACGCGAGCGACCGACACGCGACGGACCAAGTCGCTGAACGCACCGTTTTCGAATTCTTATCCTTAGTAATGTTAATGTTTAAACAAAATCTCGATATCAAGTTTCGAACACAAAACTTGCCGTAAAGCACCTACATAACGCAGTAAGCAAATTTGATTTCAAATTCATTTAGGTATTTAAAATAAAATACAATTAAAATAAAAAAAAAAGTGGACAAGTGCGAGATAAACTCGCTCGAGGAGGGTTCCGTACCTACTTGATTATCCGACCCTACTTTCTTTCAGTTTTGAAGGATTTTTTATACAAGGATTATGATTTGAAACCAAACATTTTCTTGGAAAATAATTTGAATAGTCTTTCTGCCTATTTCCTTCAATGACAATGAGGGCAAAATTTTTCGTATTTTTTATCTTTTCTCTTTAATAACTTCGAAACTATTTATCTTAAAAACATGAAAACATGAAACATGATTACTACTGAATACTAAAATATGTGTACCAAATTGCATTGCAATCGGCCCAACAGATTCGAAGAAATCGCTTGTGAAAGACGAATGAACATAAAACGAAGTGATGTTATAAGGTTTTCGTTTACACTCTGTGTACGGAACCCTAATACATATTCGGATTTATGCTTATTTACATCATCACTGTAATGTTTTTTGTATTTTCTGTAACCTACACGTTGTAACTACATTTTGAAATTATTTTGGAAATGCCTGGCCAAGCCCTTTCGGATATGAGGAGGGGGTTAAATTGAGTGTTTTTTATAGTCCTTTTTTGTTGGTTTTTTTTTAATAATTTCAAAACCATTTGCCTTGAAAATATATCGTTATTTACATTATAACTGCAATTTTTTTTGTTGTTCTGTAATCAATACGTTTGGAACTATTTTTTGAATTTTTTTTTGAAAATTCCAGGTCCACCCTTTTTGGTGATGAGGAGGGGGTAAAGTTTAGTTATTTGCATTTTCGGCCTTTTTTGTTGTGTTTTCTTGAATAATTTCAAAACTATTTGTCTTAAACATACAAAAAAATATGTTTGTCATTGCAGGCAATTAATGAATGATTGTACTTAATTTGAAGTCAATAGGGTTACCACCTGTTCAAAAAAATGGTTTTAAAATTTAATGAAATTGGAAATTAGTATATTGAAAAATTTTGCATGTTACATAAATAACTGTGACTTCTTATCACTTTTCCGGTAATAATCATGTTATAGACCTATATCTCAATTTTTTTAAAGAATTTTAGGTCCAGTAGTTTCGGAGATTAGGGGGGGGGGGGGAATGGCCTGTTTTTGACATTTTTGCCTATTTTTCCATATTTTCTTATATAACTACAAAACTATTTCTCTTAAAAATATAAAAAAAATATGAGTCATATCTGTGTTATATGTAACAGTACAGACTTCTTATTTGTTTTCTGTAATCTACAGATTGAGACCTATTCTCAGTATTTTTTTCATAATTTTAGGCCCAGTAGTTTCGGAGATCAGGGGGGAGAATGGTCATTTTTGTATTTTTTTTTATCTTTTCTCTTTAATAACTTCGAAACTATTTATCTTAAAAACATGAAAACAACATTTTTAGATTACTACTGAATACTAAATTATGTGTACCAAATTTCATTGCAATCGGCCTACCAGATTCGAAGAAATCGCTTGTGAAAGACGAATGAACAGAAAACGAAGTGATGTTATAAGGGTTTCGTTTACACTCTGTGTACGGAACCCTAAAAATGAAGAATTTTAACATTAACCATATTGCTCATCTAAATGTTAAGACAATTGTTTAATTTCTCGTCAAAAACAGTCCACTTTTTGTTTAAAAAGTATTGTGAAAACTTTGTTCTCCATGATTCTCATGCATTCGAGTCACCAAAAAAACTGTATCATGTTGTACCTATGAGCTTGTATTGTTGCCGATACAATTCATTTCCTGCAACCCGGCTGCTTCTGTTCAGTATAAGATTTTCGGCCAGGTGAGAGATGGGGTGTTTGCAAAATAACTTTGCACTCAAACAATCTTTATTAAATAATTCCAGAGTTATGAAAAGTCGTAGGGCATAATTGGAATTATAACGTTTGTTGAAATTTCAATGTTGTGTTTTCAAAGGAATTTTCTTTTGCTTTTCTTAACTTGTGTAATGGGTAAAAGTCAGACTAATTAGGCTTGCTCTTGGGATTGCAAGTGAATGAGAAGATGAGACCCAAGACTCGTCATGTCAACTTTAAAAATGAATTTGGATAAATATATTGGATGCCTATATATATGCAGAATTTGTATCATTTTAAAACGAAGAAATATAAAAAAAAGACAACAATTTAGGCCCAGTAGGTACTGAGTTGAGCCTGTGTGAACTCCAGGGCTAGCGATCTAAGAGATAACTTTTGACGCAGATATTGTTTAGTGTATCTTGAGTTAACATAGTACGAACATTTATTTCTTCCTTAGAAACATCGCAAAGTTGTAAAATTATAATCGAAATATATTTCGATAGAATAAGTTTTTTTTTTCTAAATCACTTCTTATGTTTTTATCGATCATTAAAAAATTCAAATATCGAAATGTTTATTTTCAATTTTTCAAGAAACGAAGTTGGTTTCTTGAAGGTATGTGCTAAGAAGAATAAAATGTAGGTAACAATCTCTAAAACGTATTCTTATTTAAGTCCTCCGGTCGCTCATGAGTAAAACAATTGAAAGACCGACTGGAGCGAAGAATTATCTCAGAGCTAACCCTATACTCCGGAAGCACCTGTCCTATATGTACGTAGGTACAATCGTAAAATGATAATATTAATAAATATCATGAGATTTTAAGTAAAAAGTGGTCCCCCACTTCCTGTAACCATTCACATATTATGATCGAGCAGGATTTTTAAACTTTTCGCTTCGATTAGTACCTAGTTAATTAGGGTAGTTGGAGCTGTTGGCTGTGGGCATTCTTTCTTTATGAATAGGTAAAACATCTCATTAAAAAAAATGTATCTTAAGGGAGCAAAAAATTCAGTTCAGTGGTAGGTTTTATTCGATATGGTTTTAATACGTTTATCAAGAAAAACAAAACTAGATTAGGTAGGACTCCCTGAAAAGTTGTTTAAAAATAATTTAGTATGTCAGATTATCGATATATAAAATTTTTTAATGGAAAAAAGTAAAATAATATTATGATATTTAACTGTTCGAGGAAAGGAAACCAAATTTTAACAAGTCGAGTTGCCTTACTCAAACAAGTGTGTTCAAAAATAGGAGACAATGAATAAAGACAAAATCCTATTTTCGAAAAACACCCTTTTCTTTCATGTTCGAGAGCGGGATTGGAGTCTATAAGTTTCATTCAGAAGTTTTTTTCAACATGTGCCTTCAAATTCGATTAAAGTTCATTTTTTCTGATGAGAAGAAATTGAACCAAGATTTTCCTGAAGGGTTACATGGATACTTGAGTAATTTACGAAAATTTGGAGGTTCACTGATGATATGGGGAGATTTCTCTTCAGTAGTGTGCTTAGAAATTCAATTTACGTCATCAAAAATCAAAAGTCGAGATTATGTTTAAGTGCTGCGCAGCAGCTTGATACCTGTTTTTGCAGATCACAGTGATTTTTCAGCGGGACAATACCAAAATTCACACAAATCAGGAAACAACTCATTGGATGGAGCTTAATTCGATGACCTTCATCTTAATGCAACTGCCCGATGTCAATAGATACAGAATCTTTCGGAAATCAAAGACAGGAGAATTTATGGAGAAGGAAACAGCTACGGATTTGTAGGAGAGCTTTAGGAAGCTCTGCGAAGAGAATAGCTTAAAATTGATTACCTAAGTTTTAGAAAACATGGTCGAATCCATGAAAAAAAGAACATTTGACTTAAATACTTGCTAAGAGATGCATAAACCAAAAAATGAACATTAAAAAACTATTAAATTAACAAAATTAAGTTTTTGAAAAATGTTGTTGGTTTAAAAATCTCTCAAACTATTATTTTATCAATTTTTTTTCCTTGTAAATGGAACTAAGATGGGCCTGCTATTATTTACATTTTTATTTAATAAGAAATATGCAATAAGAATAAGGCTTTAAAATGGTTTTCTTCCCACTAACGACTTTTTGGTTCCGGTGTTCGAAAATAGGAAACTGTGTTCGGGCTTAGGAAACAATCAAAATAAGGTGTTCGAGAATAGGAAAAAATGCTTATTTTCAATATAATCTTTTTTTAATATTTACTTATAATGTTTATGGAAAAAAGAGTATCAAACATGAAAATATTTGAGATAATATTTTCAGAAAAAAAAATCAATACTAAACTCAGTTAAAGTATTTTTTGCATGTTCTTTCCTTATAGTCCGTAAACTGTTCGGTAACTGGTGCCACGACCTTATTTACACCACTGATAAATCTCATCAATGTCTTTTTGAAATTCAAGGCAATTTTATATAGTTAATGTGGGATAGAATAGTTTTAAATCGTCAGCTATAATATTAGACAATCTGTATATTCAAAGATTTCAGGGAAAATCATTCACGAATAGATTGAAAAGAAGCGGTCCCAGATGACTACTCTGAAGGAGCCCCAACAATACCTTTATAATAGAAGATTGAACATTTTCAATTTTAACGAACT
This sequence comes from Sphaerophoria taeniata, assembly GCA_943590905.1. Lineage (NCBI taxonomy): Eukaryota > Metazoa > Arthropoda > Insecta > Diptera > Syrphidae > Sphaerophoria > Sphaerophoria taeniata. Next base: position 43,610,784 of record OX016540.1, on the reverse strand, counting down.
TTTTTCGATTCGTTAAATAAGATTCCAACCATCTTAGAAAACCAAACTTGAATCCTAGTTCCTCAAGTTTTTTATTAAGAAGCTTATGAGTTATGATGGACTCTACCGAATGCTTTAACAAAGTCTGTAGGTACATAATACATCGACCTGCATTTTCTTCTCCATATAGTTTACACGATTAAATTTTGATTAAATTTGTAAAAAATCGAATCAATTCCTGCATTTTTATTTACATCAATATTATTTAAACCTTCTAGAACCTCCTAATCTGTCAAAGAAAAACTATCAAAATCAAGTCGATGATCTATCTCATTATACAAAATAACATTATCATCTTTTGAGGCTGAATTATTATTTGATTTTAAAAAAAATGTGCACAAAGATCACACGTTGTTTTACTATCTATCCAGTGGTGTAACTACCACCCGTTTCAAAACCCTATAAATATGAAATATGAAAATAATGTATAAATAAGAAAACGTTGACGTTAAGATCATCGAATCTTTCTTGCGGTTTGAAAAAGTCGATGATCAAACAGCTGGAGGATTGGGATTAAAAATCATGGATGCACAGGAAAAAAGACAATCGAACTTTCGAAATGTCGAGGAAAAGGATACTCGTACGATGGGGCTACTACAAAGAGCGGAATTTACAAAAATGTTCAAAAAAAAAATTCTTGATCAAGAAAAAAAGCCATCTTTGTCCATTGCGCAGAACATAGCCTCAACCTAGACCCCTGGTACTCAACGATGCCTCAATGGGTGCAATACCTGAGATCCAAGATGGGAGTTATTCTCGACTTATCTCTCAGAAAATCCATTGTTGAAATTAAAATTACTATGACAAACTCGATGATCATCCCGGAACGATTCTCTAAAACCTAGTTCTTACAGGTATTGTGATAATTTGAAGGCGCTTTCCAAACTCATTCTTTTCTTGAACTTGTTTGTCAAGTCGTTTTGCCCACAAAATTTCTGTCAGCAACATACATATGGTTACAAAAGCTGTCAAGCTAATGCTTTACTCGAGCAATCATATCAAACATTACAAGATTTGCGAATTGACTGTGAGAGAGAAAAGTCAGAGGCAATCAAACAAGTGCTGATTGGAGAGAGAGTAAAGTTTGAGTTTCAGAACAAGCGGATCAAGAAAACCAAGGAATATTTTGAATAATTGTGTAAAGACGAAATACTTTCTGATGGAGAAGCACTTTTCCGGGTAAATTTTTTCCATTGATATCTTGATAATATTTGCAATCAAATATTAAATCGATTTGAAAGTTTGAGGAACGTTATCAAAACTTTTCGAGTACTTCAACCTAGGAAATTAACAAAAATGACGGATAAAGAACTCTACAGGGAAGCTTCAATACTTGCGAATACTTTTACTGAAGACATTGGTGACAAATTTCCTGAACAATTGGTTTCTCTTTGATCATGTCTCGTTAAACAAAATTAAGTTCTGTTAAGCAACTTGCAGATTTATTAATTACTAGCCGACCCTGCGAACTTCGTCTCGCCACCCTTCGATTAAAATAGAGAACTTCATATCTGAATTTTTTCAAGCTCTACAACTAACATTCTTCTTTCATTAAAGCATGAAATAAAATGCAAATTTCTTTGAAAAATTCAAAAACTTCTCTGTTTTGACTATTTCACAAAAATCAGAATTCCAAACAGCTTATCCACCTTATTTGCTGACTTTCCCGTAAGATTTTCTCAAAAAATTATTTTTATACAATGAAAATTTTATAAAATTGCATTGAGGATTGAGCGGATTAAGAGTCCAAACACATACAAACAAACCAATGCACCTTAACTTCAATGTTGAAGTTCTTCATGCTCTCGTAGAGTTTTCCGAGTTCCTAATCAAAAAATTTCCATTTTTCTATTTAAGAATCAATGCACTTTCTATTTGCCATTGGAAAACCCATTCCGAAATTTTCCAAATTTCCATTTGAAAACTAATGCACCTGCAATAATATGCAATTTTCCCAATGAGTTTTCCGAGTTTTCCATCAAGAACTTTCTGTTTTTCCATTCGAAAACCCATTTTGAAACAAAAAATTCCAAGCAAAAAAATCAAATTTCCGACCTTTGTTTGGTTTTTCCAGTTTTCCCACTCTTCATGAGGTTTTTCCAATTTCTTGTTTCACAGAAATCATCACTGAATGCAACAGTATGAACCATGAAAATTTCACAAATATCTGTAGGGCCATTTCGGAGTCTATAAGAGACATACAAACAAACAAACAAACAAACAAACACACATCCATTTTTATATATATAGAGAAGAGATTGAAAATAATTCATCTTTATCCCTGAGATTTTAAGAAGTTTGCAAACCTTCATGGCTGTAGCCAGGGGGGGGGGGCAAAGTAGGGCAATGCCCTACCTTAAATTTAAAATGCCCTACCTTCAGAAATTGAGAACAGCCCTACTTTCAAAAATGCTCTAGGTACTTACAAAAATGTCCTGCTTACAACATAAATTCAAAAATTATCCAGCTTTATATACCCTGCCTAAAAATGCCCTACCTTTAAAAATTTACTTCTTATGAAAATGTCCTACCTTCCAACATTTTTCCAGCTTGCCTTGTAAATGCCCTACCTTGTGTGTTTACGAATGAGGTTCTATAAAAGTGAACTTTTTGAAAATTTAAGTTATTTAAATTTCAAGATAATCTTCGTGTCGTGCTTATCCTTTTTAAGAAATGGTCATATAAACTTCATTGAAAGTCTTAAAAATACTATCGCTAAAGTTACAAGAGAGTATTTAGTTGCTTCTCTTCAAATTTTTGATTTAATTAATAGAGTAGAGCTTTAAGACGAAATTTGACGTTTATATTTCACTAAAAGCTAATGATTTCAGCGCATATACTTTCAGATTGATCCTCTATAGTATTTAAAAAAAATCTAAACCGATAATGTACCTACATTTTAAAAATGCAACTCATTCATCCAATTGAACGAATTATAAATGAATCATATTATGTTCAACTTATACGATCCAATTTTTCGTCTTATAAAGTTAACTTAACATAAACACATTATTCCTTTAGTTTCGCTTCAGTACAGGGATTTTAGTTCGTTCATATCGAAAAAATGCAAAATATCAACTAAAACTAACTTTTCAGGTCTAACAATTCCAATAAGGGAAGAGGCTACTGCGGTCAAAAAATATTAGAGTAAACTCGAATATAAATCCGAAAACCAAATGCAGATCTTGTACAGGCTATTAAAGGTTAATAAAACATCGATTGTTGAGCTAAACGATAGTATCGATACTTTTTGTTTTTTTAATCGATTAATCGATAAACAATCGATAGTATTAAAAAACACAATAAGATTCAAATCGATCAAAACGTATTTCATCATTGTCAATGTTTTTTCCCTCTGTCTTCCATACAAAATACGATCATAGAGATAATATAATAGAGCATGGAAGCTAGCCTAAAACGTGTTTCCTCAAATTATGAGAAAGCTTGTCGCTGATTGGCTGTAAGGTGGAATGGACAGAGAAAAAAAAGTAAAAGAAACGTCAAAATCAAAATTGTTGTTGTCTTACATAGGAGCTCAAAGAGAGAAAGGAACTCCCTAATAGCTCCTTTCTCACAATTTTCGGGGTCAACTATACTTGTACGAAGTGCTACCGCTCCCGTGCTCTATTATATTAGATATCTCTATGAATACGACAAGAGAATACGCAGATTGACATCAATTATGTAGTATAAAAATACAAAGACACACATGAACATGTAACTCCCTCTGGATATTTAGTAGGTAAGTCGTTACTCGTTGGCAGTGGCATCTAGAATGCAAACCTAAGAACTCATTTTTAGCACATCCATTGAATATATAAACTATCAATTCAATTTCGAAACTATCGATAGTCCCAATAGTTCAAAACAATCGATTAATCGATTAAACTATCGATTTTTTATTAACACTAGTACAGGCACCAAAAGGCGTTTAAAGATACTTACGAACTGTTTGCGTCTGTAGCGACTTTAGGATGTAGCACAGTATGTGAATCCAAATTTTCAATTCTAACTGCCATCAATAGGCCTCAAACGATGTCAATGAGACATGAGAAATTGGCTATCTAACCTTGTATTTCTAGTGTTTTCATTTTGTACACATAAAATTTATTAGTACAGGTGCTATGGGGTGTTGAGTGTACAAAATATGAGGACCGCATTCTGTGAATGGTTTTGAACTCAGAAAAGCTTGCAGATTTTGATTCCGGATGTTGCCGAAAGATTTGTTGGTCCATTTTTTTTTGTTTAGCCCATTCTTTTAGATATCAAGTAGAAGTAGATAGGTATACTAAACAGATTATTTCAATGATTTATTTAGTTGCAATATCTGATGCTTTCTTATAATTTAAAACACTAATAGCTATATATTTCGTATAAAATATACAAAATCGTTTAAAATAAAAACAAGAATTGTTTAAAATTGTTATGATGAAAAAAGCAAGTTTTATTATTATTTTCTTTGAGAACAGAAAGACGCTAGCGATTCCTAATTCTATTAACTGTTCAACGCTTAGGTGTGTATTTCCTAAATTTCTTTGAGCTTTTTGTACAGACTCCAACATTGCAGCTTTTAAAGCATTTTTTTATTTCACATACAGAACTGCCCGTGGCTAAGTGGTTGGGTGCGTTGGCTGCTAAGCAGAACGTCGTGAGTTCGAGTCCTATGCCCATAAAGTTTTTATTTCATATTTTACGGGTACTGTCTCTTGCGAAAAACTGACAAAACTTCCAAGAGTATCAATCTGTCATGAAAAAGTGCTTCTCAACTTTGCCGTTCGGAATCGGCGTTAAATTGTAGGTCAGCTCAATTCTTCACACGCACCCAGAGAATTGTTGATGAGAGTAAGACACTTAGGCCTTGGCTCTTCAAGAGCTGTCGCGCCACTCTATTTATTTTATATAGAGACAAACTGTATAAAGCTATGTCTAATTTTGGCGTCCCTGCTAAGGTCGTTTTCTTGTCCATAAGGACTATGGAGAACTCACGCTGTTCCATAAAATTTGGCAACGAGCTTTCGGAATCATTCGATGTCAAAAAAGGATTCAGCCAAAGCGATGAACTATCATGCGATTTCTTAAACATTGTGATTGAGAGTGAGAGAATGCAAAATTCTACCGTCAACACCAGAGTGCTATCTTCCAAAAGTCTATTCAACTTCTTGCGTACGCCGATGATATTGATATAATAGAAAGAACACAGAGTGATGTCAATGGCGCCTTTGTGAGAATTAAGGTACAAGTGGAAAAATGGGTTTAGCGTTAAATGAGGGCAAAACGAAGTATATGCTGTCTTCGAGGAAGGACATCCAACATCGACGACGCAACTGCTCGGACAGAACGTCACAATATACGCATACAACTTCGAGGCAGTAGAGGAGTTTGTCTACCTAGGCTCCGCTATTAACACGGGCAATAACATCAGCGCCGAGATTATACGAAAAATAACTCTTGCTAACCGCTGCTTCTTTGGCCTAGTAAGGTAAATGAGTAGAAAAACCCTCTCTCCATCATCATTAGGTAAAACTATATAACACCCTCAGTATCCCAGTCCTGCTGAATGGTGCAGAAGCGTGGATCTTGACAAAATCGTGTGTCCGTGTGCATTAATGTGGAGAAGAAGATTCAACAGTGAACTTTACGGGTTGTACAACGACACGGACCTAGCCAGAAGGGTCAAGGTCTACAGACTCAGATGGCTCGATCATGTAGAGTGCGGATGGACACCAATGCTCCGGCCCGGAAAGCCTTCAACACTATTCTAGTGGGGCGTAGAAGTAGAGCAAGACTGTGACACAGGTGGCGCACCGAATTGAAAGAAGACCTCAATCAACTTGGTTTATGTTTTTTCATTTTACCATTGTGAACCTAACGGACATGAGATCAAATAGAAAATTTACCAACGCCCTACCTGATATGACTGTTGCCCTACGTTGAATTCAACTCTGGCTACGGGCCTGCAAACCTTTGCTTTTTTCTTTCACCATTTCGGCCACAATTACTACAGCTAAGAGATCCTTTTCAAATTAAAAATCATTAAGGCATATCTTCGAAGTACCATGATAATATATAGGTACCTTCCATGGGCGTAATGTGAGCATTCCCTCCATTGAATATGAAATAGAAAGTCGTTTGAGAATTAACTTAGATCGAATTATTCAAATGTTTGCTGATTTGAAATAAAGGCGTATTAAATTCTGAATTCAATTGCCAATTTCTTCACTGTTTTTTGTATTTGAGCATTATATAAAAAAAAAGTGTTTTACGGGATAAGAAATTTCAACTGTGATCTGTGAAGGGCCCCCTGCTAAAAATCCAACTGTGTTCCCCATATCTATAGTTACGCCACTGTACCTATCATATGAGCATTCATCCTGAAGCTCCATGTAGTTTGGAAATTCAGAAACGGCCTTCTTATACATTATCAAAATAGTCAACAATTTCAGAATCTATAGGTTGAGAATTATAAACTTCGAAAACGACACAAATAGCTTTATGGTTAATTTGATTCTTTGCTAACTTATGTTCGTAAGGTTGAAAACTGTGTCACCAGAAGAACTTTTCTATAAATTAACAAAGATTACACACAGACGATGACCCCGTTCGAAAAATTCGACAGTCATTCAAAAACAATTTTTGCCATAATTTAAGAAAGTAAAATACCACTCATAAACGTCATCTTGAATTTCCTCTGATTTAATGATATTTGATTTGACTAAAGGTATTGTACGTTTTCCTGTGTGCCTAATGCCTATACTTAATTTTAATGAAAGCAAACAAAACTAACACCTCCCAGCCACGCAATAAAAATAAACCAACATAAAAATCGATATTTATAACCCAAAACAAAGTTCAAATTCAAATTCCATTTCAAGAAAAAAAAAAAAGCTGAAGTTAAACCATACTGAAAGTTGCTTGTCAACTTCGCCATTTGCCGCACACAAATATTTTATTAATAACTCGGAGAAATTACCATTTTATGCAAATAAAATCTCATTTGTTGGTTTATAGCTTAATTTGGATTGAAAAATTATTATTCATTTGGTCATTTTGCATATTAACTTTGTTGTTGTTGTGTTTCTTTTGAATACGAATGTCAACAACTTGTTAATTTTAAGTGTGAACTTGACATTACAAATGGCAGTTTGAGAGAGGAAATACTTCAATTATAAAAGTCTGACTAACCTGAACTAGGTCGATCACTGTATCGAGTGCAATAAACCCACGCTGGCCAGACGATTGGTCCGTTCGATCCGGAACCGCCATTCCCGCTGCCTGAACTCGTGCTAGCATTTCCACTTCCTTCCGCTGAATTGTCAACTCCGGCTGACGTTTCCGACGGTGATGCAGCATTTGTTGTTGCACTCGATGCGCTCGTTGGCGACTTAACGGGCGTGCTGTAGTTGCTGCTAAACACAGTGCTGTTGGAGTCATTGCTGTTGGTACAGTGATTGCTGATCAGTGAAGAAGTTGCTGTCGCTGAGGGTGATACCACCCCCACATTACTACACACACTTGTCAAGTCAATTGGAGTTCCAGCTGTAACCGTGGCCACTGCACTACCGACAGCTACTTTGGCACTTGCTGCTGCTGCTGCTGATGCGTGTTTTTCCGCCCTCTTGCTATTTCGCGCTCGCGACGAACCACCAGCTCCACTATTTCCTGAATTTCCACCGAGTTTGTTCAGAGGATCGGTGATTCGACGTCCGAAATCGGCTTTCAAAATATTGTCTATGCTAAACTTCAAACTTGGCTCATGAATGTTGTTGTTCATGAATGGCAGATGGGCTTGCATTTGTTGCTGCAGCTGATTCAAGCTCGATGCCGCGGCCGCAGCTGACGAATTCGATGCCGACTGAGCGACCAATCCGAATGCGGTCAGTTTGCTTAGTGCCGATTCGCCGCCATTTTGCGCTGCAATCTGTGACATTTGTGTCATTTTCGTAATAGCTGACAGATGTGAGTGAATACCGGAAAAGCTATTGTTGAAAGTTTCGGTTGCCTGATCGGCAGCAGCGATTGTGCTGGCGGAAGCATGTCGCAACGAAAACGCATTGGCACGCGCTGCAGCCATAAATTGCATTTGTTGCTTCATCAACTCTTCGGCATAGATGTGGGATTTTCGCAGGAATTCCTCCTGAAATCGCGTAGGACTGGGTCGGACAATAGGCACACTAGATGCCGCTACTGCAGCAGGTATTCGCAGGGCGGCCATAGCAAAGGGATCGATTAGTTCCTCGGCTAATCGGGGATTTCCATTGGCCGATGAGGGTCGTGATACACATCCGCTATCGGCGGACGATATCAAATTATTACTTCTATCACAGTTTTCCTGTCCAACTGACAGCTCACTATCTTCACTGTCACATACACTTGCCACTTCGTCGTTCATGTCAATGTCACCACCCGTCGTCGTCAAATCATCGTCATCGGGATCGACAAAATTTGATGGATATTGCAACGGACTGTCACTTGATAAAACGGATGGGGGCGGTGGTGTTGCCTTGATCATCATCGACTGACCAGGACCGCCACCGCCACCGCTGGCGTTGCCAACACCCGTGGGACACAATCGTGGACTTGTCACTCCGTGCGCGTGCATCAACAACTTATCGGGATGCATTTTGTGCGCCAACGTTTCCGACGACAGCGCGGCGGCAGCAGACAAAATGGGTAACAATTGTGGCGGCGGTGGCAACAATAGACGTGACGTTGCTAACGTTGTCATTTATCGAACGCGCTCAACCGCATCGGACGAATTTCCTATCTGATTTTATTTATACTCTTTTTTCGTTTGTTTGAACTAATTTGCCGACGGCATTAAAATGTCAGGTTTTCTTTTGATTAATCTGTCATTTATGAAATAGCGGTTCTGTGAACTGTCACCGATGACATTTACAATCCTCTCATTGCAAAATCACTATTAGTTTCTTGCGAATTATTTAAACACAAACAATGTCCGCCACATGCGACCGATGTCGCTAGCATTATTAACAAAATGAGCGAATTAAAAGAACCCTATAGATGCCGCGTCATTCGTTGTCAAACCGCGTCGTTTAACTGAAATCGTTTTCGTTGAATGCAAACAAACGAGGGTAGGCGGCGCCGGTAGTGTTTGTATATAATACTAAACCGCCATGTAAATAGTGGTCTGGCAACTTCTCCTCCGTGAGCTAAACTGGCTTTGTGTGTGGCGATGGTGGTACAAAATGGGGCGTGACAGTTATGATAAAATCAGGGATGGACTTGACTCTTAGAATTAAACTGGTTTCTCTTTGACAGTGTGTGTGTTTCCCAATTAGACTTTTCTCTCGAGTAAATGGTTCTGTCTCTGTCTAGATGGGGTTACTGTTGTCTCTCTTTCGTCTGTTGACAGTGGAGTTCTCCTGCTCACTGCAAATTGTTTATTAAAGGGATATTTCCAGTTGGCTTAATGTTTCCTTCTTATCTGGTTCCCGAACGTGCGGTGCACAAATGGTTGTTCGTTGTTTGTGTGACTGACGAGCGGTTTGAGGGGGAAGACCATACATAACTTTGGATTTATTTGGATTAAGAGGAGGGGTCAGATAAATATACCCTGCTCTCTATCTCCATCATTGACAGCAGCCGAGACAAACAAACACACGGTGCGTGTGTTTGAATAAGTACAATTGCATTGTGGGAGCTTATTTGACAATACCCAATGCAACACACTACACACACTCATATACTTTGTTTTATTGAGGGCTGCAAGTTGCAATAATGTTTTTTTGTGACTGTTGTTGTTTCTTTTGATGTTGCAGTTTGATGGGGTTTTTGTTGCTTTTTTTGTATTGAATTGTTAAATGAGTCTGCAAGTTCTCTGTCGACAACTTATTGGTAGTATATTTTTTGAATTCTCTGTTAGATTTGAGTTGAAAATCGAGAACAGGTTAATTAAGTGGGGAATGAAATGGCATTTTGATTTGCACGAAACAAATAAAGCGTTTCTGGAGTTTTATAGACACTTTCATGGCTCGAGTTAGTTTGATACGAAGGAGTCAGTTGAGTAGGTTAGGTAGGTTCATGGACAGAAAGGGCATTTTTGCGAAACGAAAGGAAGACTGGGGTATGGGTTGGAGAATTCCTTTGTAAATATGTTTGTGTGTTGATATTGCTTGATAGGCTTGGCAAGTTGGAAGGTAGCAATAGCAAGTAACCTAGGGATTATTTTGGAAGCAAATAAATTGATGGTGTGGACCAGTGACTTAAGGGAGAATACTTAAGAATATTTTGGGATGTAGGTAGGATTGTAGGTTTAGGAAGATGTAAGTATCCACGATTTGCTATCGTAGGTATAAGAAAGTGAGGTTTGTATGGGAAAATGCATGTTCGACTTCAACTTCACTTACCCATATTTTAATTTTGTCTTAATGAATGAGATGAAGATGCTAATGTTAGCACTCTCGTTCTCGTGGTTGATTTACACATAATGCAGCATGCAGATCTCTTGCCATCATATGGTGTAAAAATGACTTCGTATATTGAAGACGTTTCGGGATTGGCTTTGACCTTAAAAGACTGAATTCATTGATGCCGACTAAAATTCTAGCTAGAATAACGTTGTAAAGGTTATGTGGTTAATAATGTAATGGTTCAGTGCTAGTCGAAAGCATATATTACACAGAATAGGTACCCTGGGGAGAACATGAATGCGTCTAAGTATGTTATATGAATATTTATATAAGTGCAACGGTGCACGGTGTTATACGTGGAACTTGCACAAAAAAATATAGTGTGAGAATGTATTTCTTGTTAGAAAACAAAGCAAACATCTTCATAAGTACTTCTATATGACAAGCTTCTTGTACTAAATATAAGATACCTAACCCGTAATATATTTGTCGCTACTTTTACTTTCACTTTAAGCAAATCGGAATAAGCTTTGAGGAGTAGGTACCTACCTTACCTACCTACCCAGGGCCAAGCGTCAGCGGTATCATTTCCGATATAAAAGATCTGGAAACATCCATACCTGCAGCCTTAAAAAGTATACAGGTACAGGGTGATTCACGAGCGTTGTGCCAAAAAGCTAGAGCGTGTAGGTTGAGTTGAGACAAGAAAAAACGGGAGGGGAGTCTATTCCCCCCCCCTCTTTTAGCCAGGAGGGGCAATTTTCTAAAAAAATGACTTATTTTGTAAACAAAAAAATTTTTAATCAACGGCTTCGTTTACAACACCGTGCTATACTTTTTTGCAAAGCCAAAAACTGATTCTTTTGTTTCTAAATGAAATTGTTTTAACGAATAGTTTAAAAAATATAAATTTTCAAACTCAAAATTTAAAAAAAAAAACTAAAAACAAAACATTTTTAAAATAATTTTTTTCAAAATTTTATGTAGGCAATTAAGTAGGTACTAATTTTGTTTTAAAAGTTCAATGCCGTTGTTAATATTTAGTCGAAAACAGAAAACCGGATGCGAAAATGTTTTTCCGTTTTTGAGAAATTAAAAAAAAAAACCAAAACCAATTTTTTCAAAGAAAATCTTTGTTAATTTATTTTTACCTATCTGGACTTTTTGTTAAATTTATTTATGAAACATTAACCTTTCTTTTACTATTTGTTTTGTAAGTGGAGTTTTATGAGGACTGAATAAAGTAGAAAGGTATTAGATTTTCAATGGATTAACCATTTTGTTCATTGATAACGTCTGAAAACTGACCTGCAATTTTTTTCTTATTATACCTTGGGCCGCTGCCACTCGCCGGCGAAGGGTTGTACCTGCTAGGGGCTTGAGATAATTAAACCGCAATTTTTTTTTTTTTTTTTAATGAAAAAACAATAAGCAACCTAAAGGTAAATAAAAGGCATCGCATATTTACTTAACAACCATTTCCAATTAAAATATTAACTCATCATCACATAACAATAACAAACTCATAGGTACTCTCGAGAAGTGTTAGCGGACATGCACTTCTGCTACGGTTTAGTTAGTTGTCGGGATCGGGAAGCCGAAAGACTCTACGCTGAAAGATATCCCAATAGAAGGCGGCCGAGTCGTAGCATGTTTTCAAGAATCCGCCGACCGACGTCTAAGAGAGCACGGAGAGCTAGAAGTGAACGGTCAATGGCAATGAACAAAATGATTAATCCAGGGAAAATTCAATACTTTTCTACTTTATTGAGTCCTCATAAAACTTCAATTTCAAAACAAATATGTAGTAAAAGAAAGGTTAATGTTTCATAAATAAATTAAACCAAAAGTCCAGATAGGTAAAAACAAATTAACAAAAATTTTCTTAGAAAAAAGTAGTTTTGGTTTTTTTTTTTTTAATTTCTCAAAAATGAAAAAAAAAACATTTTTGCATCCGCTTTTCCGTTTTCGACTAAAAATTAACAACGGCATTTAATTTTTAAAACAAAATTAGTACTTAATTACATAAAATTTTGAAGAAAATTAGTTCAAAAATGTTTTTTTGTTTTTTTTTTTGAAAATTTTGAGTTTGAAAATTTATATTTTTTAAACTATTTGTTAAAAAAAATTTATTTGGAAACAAAATGAAAGAAAAAGTTTTTGGCTTTCCAGAAATGTATAGCACGGTGTTGTAAACGAAGCCGCTGACTTTTAATATTTTTTTTTACAAAATAAATTATAAAAAAATAAATTGCCCCTCCCGGATAAAGGGGACGGGGGGGAATAGACCCCCTCCCATACGATTTTTTTCTTGTCTCAACTCAACCTACACGCTCTAGCTTATTGGCACAACACTCGTGAATCACCCTGTTTATTGAATTCCAGACCTCAGAATATCCACACAAAAAATACTCTACCACAATACCAAAGCTGTTAACCCCACAAACTGTCAGCGAGTTGAAGATCCTTTTAAGGGCTTAACAACTTCGGGGAGATCTGCTTGGAATTTTTATGGCCTTATCTCCAATCTATGAGAGCCTAACATCGCAACGCCCTATAGTTTTGAAGGCGAATAGCTTCGGGGATAGCTTGAATCCGGGTTTTATAGGGTATTGGGTTCAGAAAATCCATACCGCCACGCCAGTTTTAAATACACGACAGCCCTGCATATACCTGCATGTACCTATGATAATTATATCTGCGGTATTAAAAGTTTTGAGTGCGGTTTAACATGCTTCACGTTACGGTCTTAAGCAGATATGTAATGTTAATATTTTACCTTTTTGTAAGCGGACATTCCTTATCAAGCACCGTTGTGTTGGCGCTTAGCATTTTATAGAAGCGACATTTCTTAATTATAGCGACTTGCTGATTCTCTTCACTTGGGTCTGGTTACAAAAGACTTTAATACTTTACAGACTTTTGCAGATAAGCTTAGAAATGGACCAGGTTATCTATTCCATAATTGGTGCGTCTGGCTGAGGATCACTTCCAGCCAGAATACTCGCTCAGCCTGAATTCATTGTCAAATATTTTGTCATATAAGCTATGTCGATTAACTGACCTGAAAATTTGGCATGTTAATGTCATTGATAGGGAATTAGTCAAATGAAGGGTCAGCCATCTAAGTTTTTTTTTTCAACTAAGCTTATTTCGTGAATGGTAACACTTAGCTCATGTCTGATTTGACAGATAATTAGTTTTATCCTTCCGCAGAACGAATATGGTTGTGTATACATTACTTTGAAAATCATGGTATAATGTTGCAGAATGTTTACGAAAATTGCGGATTTTGGGAGAAGAGAAGCACCGTCAGCTCAGTATGTTCGTTAACTTGTGAAAAAAGTGAAAGAAACTGGCATGCTCATCGATAAACTAAAGCGTGAAAAGCCAAAAACAGTGCGTAAGTACACCCGAGAATATTGCTGCTGTGGCAGAAAGTGTGCGTGAAGCTCCATCAACATCAATTCACCGTCGTTCTCAACAATTGAACATTTCGGAGACATTATTGAGATGAGACGAATTTTTCATAAAGACCTTGGTATGATGCCATACAAAGTCCAATTGGTTCAGGAGTTGAAGCCAACTGACTATCCAATGGGTTTTTCGCTTAGCTAAGTTGTCCTGCGATCGACTTAGAGAAGATGCCGATTTTGCCAAAAAAAAAATCATCTTTTTAGATGAAGCTCATTTTGATCTTGGCGAGTATGTAAACAAGCCAAGTTGTCGCATTTGAGAAAACCCGCACGCATACATTGAAAAGCCGATACACCCAAAACGAGTCACTGTTTGGTGCGGATTTTGGTCCAGGGGCAAAAAATGAGCAAGGAGTGGCCGTTACAGTCAATGGCGATCATTATCGGGCCATGTTGAACGAATTTTTGTTCACAAAAATTAAAGAGGAGGATATTGGCAACATTTGGTTTCAATAGGACGGCGCTACGTGCCACACAGAAGAAGATTTGAAGATCGCATTATCGCCACCTCGGAGCTGCGATTTGATACCGTTGGAGTATTAATTGTGGAATGCCGTAAAAGATAACTATTACGCCGCCGCCGCCGAAAAGCCAGAGACAATTGACGCTTTAAAGGACAATATTCGTGAAATTGGTGAAATATAGCTGCACACAATCGATAATGTGCTTAAAAATTGGACCGATCGTGTAGTCTACTGCATGGCCATTTTAACTAAGGTAAAATGTTTTTTTTTTTTTCAAATTCGGTTTCATTTGAAAATAGCAAAATAAATTATTATTTTCAACATTCCCTGATATTTCAAATTAATTGAAATTTAAATTTCGCTGACCTCGGGTTATCGACGCCTATAAATGTTAATTGAATTAAAACGCAATAACCAGCATTTAAACCAGAAATCAACACATACTTCACCAACTCCTAAATAGTTAAACTCCATAAATATACAAACAAATTTGCAAGGAATTTCAATAAATCATAAAAAACAATCACATAAATAAAAAAAATGTCATCATTTTAATTCAACGGAAATACACAAAAAAAAATGGCTACACTAGAGATATTCGTGTTGTGTAGTGTAGACGAGACACCATCGCCGATAAAGTGATGTAGGTATAGAAAAGGTGCATAATTTATGCCGAAACCTAATGGATTGCAATTAATCAAGAGATTATGAATAAATCAAATTTGAATTTCCAACGCGCTATCATAAATTCCATAATAACCACAAAGATTGACAATTTCTTACAGCAAAAATGAATTTGTAATATTTTCATGATTTTGAAATTTTATCCAACCGAACCGCGCTGCGCTGATTTGTGCGTTTTTTTCTTAATTTAACTTACCCACTGGCCACTGGGCTCTCAAGTACAACCAACAAGAGTCTGAAAATAAAATGGCCAATTAAGCATATTTTTCTCAACTTCTTTGGCTCTCAACGAAACGAGAACGAATAGGTACTATTATTTAATTTAGTCATACCATAAATAATATCCCATTGGCGAGTTATTTTTTTCTCTCTGTTTGGTCTGGATCTGGATTCGAATGCGATGAAATGTGCGGCCTCCTCCGACTCTATGTTGCAGCGGCAGCCTGTTATAAAAGGGTAGATATCGAGAAGAATTTCGCCTTCAAGTATTGGCTTGCATTGCTGAGCAATGAGCATCAGCATCAGTAACAAGGTTTCGTTCCGTTTGCTTGTTGATTCATAAACCGTCCATAACCGCGCAACAACTTGTTTTTGTTTTGCCAGGGATCATAAATCCAAAGGAGCAATCGTTTAGCCGGCCAACATCGTATCTCGTTTCTTTGAATCGCTATAGGTACCTAACTACAGACACTGAGTGAAGCACGCAGCAAGTAACAATGTTTTGGTTTTTATTTGGCTTGAAGCCCATTCTTCTATAGGTCCATGTGACTCATAAATGTCCCGAGTTATTCTTTATTGAAATTGAATATAAAACATAAATAAGTGAATTCAGAGCTGGCCTGCTGGACGATGGTAATTGAAAGTCTTTTTTTGTTTTCAAATATCGCAATTTAAAGTCCAACAAATTGAGGATTCAATTCACATAAAACTTTGAAACAATTTGCAATAAACTACATGGAAAACATGGAATACATGCTGATGAATGCCCAGCAGCGGATCGGTGAAGGGCATACTAAAAAGACGTTTTGATCTTTTTGTTCTCAGAGGACATCAATTCAGCGTCCCTAAATGTTCAATAGATCTTGAGCAATCGCGGCAGGAAAAACATTTAGGTTGTTAGTAGCCCTTGTATGTAATAATAACGACTTTTTTTCGAATGAAACACATAAAAAGCAAATCGTTACACAAATGCTGTTTTTTTTTTTTTTAATCAATAGGTCCGTCCCGTCTTCCCTGGCCATAAAGACCTTTCAAGGCTTATTATAGAAGAGTTGCAAATGAATAAAAAAGAATTACAATTATGAAGTTGTAAAACCAATAATATTATTTTATTTACTGCCTTCTGCAACATTGCAGATCAAAATAATGATGGTGGATGCCGGACGATCTGTTGCCAGCCGATTAAATGATTACTGACTCTTTAGTTCACCAAATGAACAACCACAATGTGCATGAACAAAAAGACGACGCAACATGTCACACAACCAGTGCCACAATTGATTTGTTGGAGGATATGTTTGGTAAATGTTTTCACATTACAGACCCGTGAAAAAATGGCGTCCAAGATGATGGATATCAACGCCGCTTACCTATTTTTTGTGGGGGTATGTGAAGTTGCTGGTCTATGCCAATAAGCCTGAAACGATTGGCCAACAAATATATCTACCCCGTGTTATTGCCGATACACAGCCAGTCCTGTTCTGTCCTGTCCTGTCAGGACATCAAAATATTCTTTATTATTACAAATAAATTTAATGAGACGTCCAAACTCGACTAAGGTTCTTAAGCAATTGAATTTTTATACAATGTTAGCAATGGTCCTATGCAAGGCCCGATCTAGCTTTTCTGCCGCTCTAGGCAAAAGTGTTATTTGCCGCCCCTTAAAATCACACCTTAAAATTCATGAAAAGTTATTTCTACTGTATATTTGTATGTATGTATTGTATGTATTCAGATAATGTAAATCTTCTGGATATCTATAAACATAAACATCTATAAACATTATGTTTGTTCGAAATGTCTCCGATACTTGTTTTGTTAACTTATGTGTGTTTGCTTCCATACATCGACTTATCATTGAAATGATAATCGTAAAAAGAAAAAAAGAAAGAAAATATCAAATAATTTTTTATTTAATTTTAATTTTAGCAAAAAAAGCAATAATAGTTCATTTCTGAAAACAAAACAATTTTAATTAAAAAATTATTTTTAAAGAAACAAAACTTAAAAGTAATACAAACAATTTTCACATAGGCTCAAAATCGCAATATTTTGAAAAAACAACAAATAATAATTTGTATCTTTTAAAATAAACAAATTCAGTTAAACTATTTAAGTAAATAATTAAACAAAGGTATAAAAACAGATAAAGTTTTTACTAAAATTATTTTCTATGCACTTTTTGCTCTGCAAAATTTTTTATTTTTGAAAACAATACAAATTCAATTAAAATATATTTTTTTTTTTAACAAAAATAAAGAGTCCCCCAAATAATTTTGTTCTTATTCAAAAATCACATTTATCAAAAGGAACAACAACAAATTATAATTTCATCTTTAAAATAAGGAAAATAAGATTAAATATTTGTATTTAAAATATTATAGACTTAAGTCTAGTATACAGTTCCTCAAGAAAAAAAAATGTGCACGACTCGGTCGTACGAACTTGCTCCTGTATTCCAAATTATAACTCATAAAAAAAATTAATATTCGTAAATAAAAATTTAAATTGAAATATGTACCTCAAAAAAAGATTCTATCTGAAAAAATTTGATGTCGTATGATTTCTTAAGAAATTGTTGATTTTTCGAATTTTTTTTTTTAAATCGTCGGAGCGGTTTTTTTTTAAATTAATTTTTTGTATATAAAATTTTTCGAAAATGTCTTAAAATTAATTTGGGTATGCAGTATTCAAGAATGTGCAACTATACATTTTACAAGTAAGTTTCAATTTTTAATATTGATCCGTTTTTGAGATACAGAATTTTGAAAAAAAAGTTTAAAAATATTTTTTTTAAATCCAAAATTTTTTTTGAAATTTTTTCGAATACAAAATATAAATTGAACTATATAAACGTACTTTCAAAAAAAAACTTACCCTGATCGGACTTTTATTTTTCGGGAAAATCTGATAACAAAAAAACGGTTCTATGGGCGGTACCGTTTTGGAGCAATACAAAAATATTTTTTTTACATAAAATACATCAGAGTTTTAAACAAAAATTTTCGAGGAAGTTTAAAAAAAATCGTAGGAGCCGTTTTTGAGAAAATTGAAACTTTTGGTTTTTGGCCAAAAAAATCGTATGGTGGCTACCCTAAATTTTGATCTTAAAAAAAAAATCAAAAAAACGACCCACGCGAATTCGCTCAAACCTCTTATTTTCAAGTTTGAAGTCAATCGGACCAGTGGTTAAGGCTGTAGGTGCGTTTACAGACAGACAGACAGACATCGGACGGAATCGCCGGACCCACTTTTTTCGAATTCTCTATCATCGTAATGTCATATCTCATCATTATCTCAACTTTTTTTTTTACGAATTCAATACTTGCCATATATTCTATATGTCGCAAGTAAAAACGAATGTATTTCTTATGGGAGAGATTTTTGCCAAAAAAAAATATTTTTCATTTCACCACTGTGTCATCCGAGCTGTAAACCAAAATCGAAAAAAAAAATTATACTCACCTCGAATTTTTTTCACACAAAACAATGTGTAGCTCATTGTTTTGGCAGAAAAAATTTTAAATATTCGACATAAGTTTCACAGTGACAGCTTATTTATTTCTCAGAAATTTTTTCATGAACAAAAATTTTTGTTTCACCTCTTATTTTTTATTTTTTCGCAAAGAACTGTATACTAGGCTTAAACTAAAATAATTTTCAAAGTAGTTTTTGCTCTGCAAAATGTTTAATACTTTGAAAACAAAACAAATTCAATCATAATCACCCCTGTTCTGATTTTCGTACCGAATTCAATGCGTTTTCGAAATTGATTTTCGCAAAGCTAAAAAAACTGTGTTCCTAAATTCGTAAGAATTTGCCTTCAATTTTTGACAAATATTTCTCTGAAATTACTTACATTTTTAAATTTACGATTTCAAATTCGACCAGCAAAATCGAAACGAATTAAAATCGAAAAATTTAGAACACCTCTGCTTTAAAAAACGAAAGTTTTTCTTTCGTAAACGAATATCAGAACAGGAGTGAATATTTTTTTTTTTTAAACAATAATAGGTGTGTTTTTTTGGCAAATCTATCCGCAGTGCAGTAGAATTTACCAAAAAAACGCATCAGCAGTTATTTAATTTTTGTATTTAGAAGTTGGTCGCTGCTATCATTTTAAAGATGATTATTGAATTTTTCTAAATTCTATCCGCAGTAAGATTCTACTTCTACTTTTATCGGCAGTATCGTGTTGTATTTGTACCTAATACATGTAGTCTACTACTGCGGATACGGATAGCTTTGCCAAAAAACACACCTAATGATGAGAAACAAAAAAAATTATTCTTTTAAAACAAAAATCACATTAATTAAAAGGAACAACAAAAAGTGATAGTTGCACCTTTAAAATAAACATATCTATTCAGGTATCATGTTTAGATAAATAATTAAATATTTGTATTAAAAAAATTTAAGTTTTAGTTATTTGAATAGTTTCCTACGTACTTTATGCTCGGCAAAATTCTTAATTATTTCTGCCAAATTGATTGTATCACACACATTTTTTTCTATTGATATTAATGCCAATCCTGATAATCGTTTTTAAGTCATGGGTAGACTGAAGATTGTTCTTAATTAATTTAAGTTTAACAGAATTCTTAAAGCAATACTTAAATTAGGACCAACTCTTAAGTTGGTTATAAATTTTAAGACTTCTTCGGGAGCCATATGACAATTTATTATCATGCATACTATTGACGATTCCTTAGAAAGTTCTAACCCATTATTATCGAAGGAGTCTTCATGTGTTTAAACTGTTTCGATGTTTTTACAACGATCCAATAGCACACATTAAGGCACTTCTCTTATGGCAAATATATTGTACAAAAATGAAAAATGTTTCCTGTGCTCACTCATTTGCGAAAACCTTAACTCTAATGAGTTTATTGCCGTATCTATGATATGGAAGAATACTTCCACCTTATATTTTTGCCAGGGATCAATAATTGGTTCATCATCACATTCGTAATCAAACTGCTTCTTCTTAGAACGGGCACGATGCTTAGGCACGTTATCAAAATTTAACACCTCGCTATCAATTTCAGCCGCTAAAACTTTGGCGTTTTCACAAACTTGAGTAATATACTCTTCTGATCTCGAGTTTTCGAAAAAAAAACTTTGGTGTTGTAGTTATGTTTTGACACATTAACACTGACCGCAAAAACAACAATTGTGGTTACGAATCGTAACTATTGGCGTGCAAAAATGACAAATAATCAACTATCGTCCGCGCAAAAACGCACTTCTGTTGACGTTTGACGTTGGAAAAGTCAGTTGATGTTTTCATTCAAGTTCGCGCATGTCTAAAATTGTGCAGGTGCAGCCCCTCAGCCCTTTGCAAAGCAGAGTTAGAAAAAAAAGTTCCAGAGGGATAGAGTCCCGACTCTTTTCCCCCTTCCCCTGCATAGTTCACCCGCCAACTCCCTTATTTCTCTCTTTATTTCGCTGGCGTGTAGCTGTAAGGTTAGTTTAGTTCAAAATTCAAATAGTCCTAGTCTCCTCTCTCTTATTGACGCAGGCGCTCCCATTTTAAATGAATTGAGCGACGCATGAGGCACGACTCGACGCACGAGCACGAACACAAAAATATTCTTAAATCTCAATTCTCAAGTAAGAAATGTGTAGTTGTTGTTTGTAGGTAAAGAGAGAAAAACACTCTCAGTCGGGGATCGGGAGTCGGGACTTCATTTATGTGGCAACATTTGTAATAATAAAAAAAAAAGTCATTAATTTTTTTCAACCATCGATTTTGCCGCCCCTAATTTATGCCGCCCTAGGCAATTGCCCCGTTTGCCCTACCCTAGATCGGGGCCTGGTCCTATGGATCGACAACTCAAAATTGCAGTTCAAATTCAAACTATGTTTTTACTCTCCTGATCCTTGTCTTGTCTTGTCTTGTTTTGTTTACGAAAATCAGCGATCTGTGATCTGTGAGATAGGTTTTCCGGGCTATTCGAGAAACTTGCAATTTTTTTTTTTTGATAATTAGCACTCGTTTTAACGTGTTACGTCTATACTGTATAGTGTTTACCCTCAATAAGGAAGACACTCTATGAAAAAAGGGAGGGGTTGAAGAAGGGGACTGTATGTCCTATGGGTTCAAATTCTTGAAAACTAAGATGAGAGGGTAAAACAGAATTTGGCAAGTAAGGCATTCTACATTGAGGTCTTATAACTAATGAACGAATTTCTGACTTGACGATGCGCAAATTTGTGTCTCATCGGACAATACACGATCCACGATTTTAGGCCACGTGCATAAAGTGAGTGTGTTAAAGTATTCAATTCACGATGAATTATCCTTTAATACAACAATGATGCAGAAAAGACTCATTAGGTGGATTAACTCTCAGAACATAATGAATGAGTTCCAAGCTGGCTTTAGGTCAGGTTATTCGACAACAGATAATATATTTGTTCTTCAGAATCTTGCAGAGAATTTCTGCTATCAAAAAAAGAAATTATATGTATTATTTATTGACTTCAAAGCAGCATTAATAGAGGTGCCTTATTTTATATGTTTTATAACGCAGGATTATCGCTGAAATTTGGACGTGCGCTAGAAAACTTCTACAAAAACACGCAAGCAGCTGTATGGAATGGAACGGCCGGCGTTGTCGGAATGGTTTGCAACCTCATCAGGAGTAAGACAGGGATGCTCATTGAGCCCCACTTTGTTTTCGCTATTTATTAACGATCTAATCGATTATCTTCCCGGCGGCGGTGTAGATTTCGCAGGAGTACACATTAAGGCCTTGTTGTTTGCGGACGATATTGTCATGTTCGCGAATTCCCCAGAATCCTTACAGCTGATGATAAATAGACTATATGACTACTGTTGCTATGGAATTTAACTGTTAATACCCAAAAGTCAAAAGTGATGATCTCAAAAAAGGTGGTGGCAGAAATGGCTCTCATGAGAAATGGTCATTTAACGGTGAAACTTTAGAGTGTGTCAGCGAGTATAAGTCCCTTGGTGTAACGTTTTCGAGAAATTTAAGCATGGAGAAGCACTTCAACGAAAAGCTAGAAAAAGCGAAAACGGCGATAAATATCGCCTGGAAAACTTGCTTCATCAACAGGAAATTCAGTTTTTCGTGAATATTTCGTGGTCAAAAACAAATTTTTCGTTTTGAAATTATAAAAAAAAAATCCTTAAGCATTTTTCTCTTAAATGGACCCTTTCGGAGTAAAGGGAAAGGGACTACAACTATAATGCGCTCACATTTGCTCTTTTTTTTGTTCTTCTTTTATATGAAAATCTTCAGTTTCTATTTCATTAACAGTGTCTGTTTGCATCTCTACCTTTGCTGTCACAAACTTTTATAAAATTACAAAAGATTGTGTTCAGTAGATCATCGTGTGATTTGGCCCCCTTTAGACTTTTTTCGTGCTTCTTTCTTAATTCGCAAGTCTACTCGAATAAGTCGCAAACCACTACGGCTTTCAACAAGAACATAATCGATGCCATCGGTTAAATTCAGTCTGATTTATGCGCCAAAGTCATCGAAAACTAGACCTTTCGAATGCGGCCCATTCAGTAAAGCCGCGGTGGCCATTTGAATGATGTTTTATTTCACACATAATGTAATTAATAGAGTCCTCAAATAAAAATAAAATCTTACTGATATCTTGTTTTATTCCGTTTTAAAATCGACCTGCCATTTTCCATCACAAAACGGCCGAGTTTCATATAAAAGAAGAAAAAACAATAGAGCAAATGTGAGAGCGTTCTAGTCTCTCTATACTCCGAAAACGGTTAATTTTAGAGAAAATGCTCAAGATATTTAGGTAGATAATTTCAAGGCGAACAATTTTTCTTCCGGTCAATAGGTCGCGAAATATTCACGAAAATCTGAATTTCGGCCGGCACGATATTAATGTCGATTTTTTCACATCTTCATAAGAGCCACCGTATTAAAGGTGTGTACAAAAAATCAGCCCGCTAGGAATTTTTCAGCAGATTGGGGTTTTAAATTACTAAAATGACTCGACTAAATGGCCACATTCGGATAAACATCTCGAAGACTCCGTGAATGCAATACATGGCATATTCTTTGTGCAGAGCGTACATCTTCTATTTTTTCTAAGTGTTGAGTTTCTAAGAGTTGAGTGAGTAATGGAAATAAATACATTCATTACCTAACGTCTCTTCTAAATCTTCAGGATACTTACTGACTGATTTATTGGCAAGATTTTTCGACTCGTTTGTATCTATTTCAGATAAATCGTCGAAAATATTGAAATTTTTGTAAAGTTTTTTGTATGCACTTTTACGCCCGGCTAATTGTACACTCAGAGTGTTTGTGCGAAAATTTTCTTGTACAGAAAAAGATGGTCTTTCACCCGTGATCACCTGGTTGATTTTTTCTGTTTTTTTTTTTTTTTGCGACGAGTATCATAACTCAAATGAACGAATTGCCTAGTTTTTCAGTGTATATATAGAATTTTTTTATAAAATCTAATCCGAACCAATTTTTGAAATAGATTGTCCTTACTTTAGTTCATCTCTAAAATTTTAGCATTTCAAAAATTTTGCCGCCCTTAAAATTATGCCGCTCTAGGCCTGGGCCTCACGGCCCTATGAGTAGTAAATCCATCACCGCCCTCAATATTCGTCAAATCTATGAGGTTACATTTATCCTTGGTTATTTCAACGCAATGATAAAACGAGAGCCAGTATTTAAGCAATACGTGCCATTATTGTACGAGAGCACTAATGATGACGAACTCCGAATCGTAAAAATGAAAACATCGAATTTCCTGTCGGCTGCTAGTACATAACTCCCCTGCCCAATGTAAACATACAAGTTTGAATCATAAGCTAGGATTCGTTTCACAGGAATTCGGGTTCCAACAAATTTGCACAACTGATGAAAGTTGAGCCCTAAAAAAAGTTAAATATCCGAACCAAAATTAGGCTGTTAGCTCTAAGACTATTTGTATATGCATGTCCGCTTCTTGCATTATGAATGAATAGATACAATTTTTTTCATTTTCACCTTCGTTATTAACAAAATTTTTTATTAGTTGTCCAAAGCAACAAGTAAAAAGTAAGTATACGCCAGAGTGGATGTTTTAGAGTATTTATATCTATTTTGATTTTAAAGATTCCAGTTTAACATAAAACATTTGTCTGTCATTGGAAAATCATTCGGCCCAATCGAGGTAACCGTCGGAGCGGAATTTTCTCCGAATTTCGCTTCGAGGTAGTTCTCCGACAAGCAAAATGTCTCCGATTCGGAGGAAATCGGAGAAAATTCCGCTCCGACACGCACGGTTACCTCGATTGGACCGATTAGCACAAGTTTATCAAAGTTTTCTGAATTTAAAATATTTACCAAGATATGGAACGTCAAAATGGAAATATTTTTGAAATCCTCCCCTTAAAAATGAATAAGAAATATTTAAATTGAATCTTCAATATGGCACCAATTTAGTTGTTTTTCTTAATTGAAAATTGATTTAAAGTGTTTGATAGACTGATGACGTGATTGAAACATTTAAAATGAAAACAAGAAGCAATGAGACCTCTGACCTCTTTTAACACATTTTAACAAGTAACCACTAAATGGTGAGAGTGACTAATGATTTTATTATGCTCAATGATTTTCAGTTCATGGTTAGTTTACGAATTAATTCATAGTCTAGTCGGAATTTTATTAATGACCTCTAACCAAGATTGAAGTTTGTTTCTTTCAATTTTGTTCAGTTTCACGAGGAAAATGTTAAACAAAAGAAAAATTGAAAAAAGAAATACTTAAGCCAGCAAATCGTCCAATTTGTTGACTTTAGACATATACCTACCTATAATGACTACGGATGGTTCAACATTTGCTGCGATCTTTGCGAAGACAACTCAAATCGTTACGACGCACGCTACGCGACACCTTAATGTCATACACTTCCATTCCTATGAATAGGTTATTTAAGTTGTTTTTGGCTTTTTGGTATCCCGCGTAGTTTAAGGCTAAAAACACACCAAATCAGACAAAACGTCTTTTTGTCTTAAGACAAAAAAACGTGTCGGATTCTAACACATAACGAGGACGACAAAGACAAAATCCCAGCAAACATTTTGGTGAATGTTCACATTTCCTTCACACAATGTGAAGAATATTTGTTCAAAAAACCTTCATTTATTTGATTAAATTCTGACGATAGACAAAAATGTACAATCTTTTACTTGCAAGACAAAACGAGTATGTTGACATTTTGCTTTCATTCATGTATGTGAGCTAAATATGAATGTACACAGGCAAATCTCAAAAAAGGATCCTGGTATAAACTTGAATATACTACCACCGAACTAAACAACGACCGTACCCTTTTGTGGTTCCGCCCGATCGTTGGCCGCTCTCTCTTTCTTGAAGAGGGTAAAATAACCATGCCTTGGTGAGTTGACTGAGAAAAGGGATTATTTTTATTTCTCGTGCAATGTCAACTCAACATTCGGCCATCCGACTTTTTCATCGTCCCGATGATCTTGTCTCATATGACCATTCACTTACCACACAGGGAACTATCAGTTGCCACACAGATACAACCGAGTTGCCAGCAAGCTTCCCATTTACCACACAGATGTCTTGTCTTTGTCCACTTCAGTGTGTGTTGCTCCTATACAACCTTTACAAACTGACACGTTTTTTTGTCGATTTCTGTTTGTTTGTCTTGTTCACTTTTGGTGTGTGTTACTTCATAAGACGGTGTGTATTTTTAGGCGTTGACATTTTGTCCCGGACTTTTTGTCTTCTTTGGTGTGTTTAGCTCCTATACAACCCCATGTATTTGCTGCAACCGCCGAGCGGACAAGACTTTTTATCGTGTCGTGTCTTTTACGGTGTGCGTTGCCTCGTAAGAGCAATGGACTACGTCTATTAAGCTGGCAAACCAATATGGGCACAAACGATTGGGACCTTTACCATAATAATGTGTTCTTTATGTGTTAATTATGTGTGCAGTTCGCGATTTTTGTGCTGATCAATTTGTAGGTATGCATATATAAAATTATGTCAGCTTCATATGTACACTCGGGCGTATACGTGTTTTTTTTTTACGTTTCTTTTAACTTTTTGTTTGAGAACCTAAGGCTTTTTTTGTATCAATTGTTATTGTTATTTTTAACAACCCTAAAAGTACAGCTTTTGTTACTTACGACGATGAGTAAGCCGAGTCCGACTGACTCCTCGGTAATCGTTTTGGGATCAATTAATTCAAGAGTAGTTGAATACTTGAGTTAATGTTACGTTAAGGTCAACACCATACAACATAAATACTTGAGTTAATAATATAATAACTGTCAATCTAACATCAACGACTAAATTAGTGTAAAATTTTTATTCGTACTGTGTTATACTTGCACAATCGTATATTTAATTGAGTAAACGCACAAAGAAAGCGTTAATCTTATTCGAATTGATCGAACGATCCAACCGCAAGTTAGAATCCAGGATTTACTTAAGAAATGTATGCAGTAGGCTTTGTATGAAGACATTCATTAAAGATACATGAAACCAATCAAAGTCGTTGATGTTGTTGATTTACTTGAATATGGCTCTACATTAGAAAATTGTAGCTACATAACTGCAACGAAAGAGACTTTCTTACAAATACATATTTTCATTGCATACAAACAAAACTCTATCGCAAAAGTTTACGCTAACAGATTGAATACGATCTTCATAAACAGATATAATGAATATGATGAACAAAATTGAATGCCTTAAAGAATGAACAGAAGGGTTTGTGCAAGAAACAAAACTAACTAAAAAACGAGAACACGACACGACAGGCAGATAGAGATAACACGAGAGCGATACGACATACGTGATACGCAAACGAAACAACACCAGAACAAGATGCAGTACGCAGACCATTATATGATTTGTCTCGTATACAAATACGACTATACAAATACGACTACACAAATACGAGTCTGCTCTCCTTTGAATGAACTTATTATTTATGCAAAATGAACCAAAAGGCAAGTTACTTTATACTTACTTCCTAGTTTTGCGCAGAATATTGCGCATTTTCGGTGCCCCATTTTTCATACGTTCATAAGTCATCACAAAAAATGAATTTAGTTTCAATAAATGATGAAACATGGAATATAAAGGGCTAAGAACTAAGAAGAATGATGACCGATGAAGTTTAAGGGATAAATTGGCCAACTGATTTTTCTGTGTTTGTATGGGGGGAAAAATTAGCTTGTATTAGAATGTATTTAAACTTTTTTGAAGAACGTGACCAGGAATCGCTACTGATCTTAACCTCAGTTGACGAAAATCTCTGAAGTGTAAACTTTATGTGCATTAAAAATAATATTTTTCTATCATGCCTCCTAAACGTGGCAGACCCATCGTTATCGATAGATTTTCAATGAAAGAAACAATATTAAATTACAGTCAGGATGTAATTGGGCCCGATGGAAAAGTTGCTTCGGTTAAAGCGGAAATTTGGCAAACAATTTCTGATCAATTACCCAACAAACCAAAAGTGTCAGCTCTGCATACTATCGTTTGTTGTTATAGATACAATGTCAGAGCGGAGATAATAATGAAAAAGTGGACAAGTGCGAGATAAACGACCCTACTTTTTTTCAGTTTTGAAGGATATTTAATATAAGGATTAAGATATGAAACCAAACTTTTTCTTGGAAAATAATTTGAATAGTGTTTCTGCCTATTTCCTTCAATGACTTCGAAACTGTGTATCTTAAAAATCTGGTAGCGACATTTTCGGATCACTTCTATCTACTCTAGAAAATATGAACCAAATTTAATTGCAATCAGCTTAGCAGATTCTAAGAAATCGCTTGTGAAAGACGAATAAAAGGAAAACGAACTGATCTTTTAGGATTTCGTTTTCACCTGTGTAAGAACCCTAAAGAGAAACAAAAAAATTTGGCCATCGGCAAACAAAATGAAACACAACAGTAAGAAAGGAATAAGGAACTTTATTTCTTGATTCTATTGCAATATTCAAAAAAAAAAAAATTATAACTCGAATAGATTGTTTAACTTTTAATAAAAATTAAGTCTCATTGTAATACGAATAAAAAAAAAAAAAAAAAAGTAGTCCCCCGACAAGATTCGAACCTGGCACATCAAGAGCTTCAGGCGAGTACTCTTTTTTTTTCAAAATTCATTTTTTATTCATTCACTTATATCTACTTACATACTAGACAAAAGAATTCAAACTAGCTTATGATCTAAATCTTATATTTAACTTACTGGCCCCAACTCTAAGAAATTCATGGATAACTAAAATTAATGCCTTTCGGCTTATGAACTATTTTTTTTTAATTCAAATGTTTGTTCTTGTTAGAAAATTTAAAAAACTAACACAATGACTTGTATATTTGTTTCTTACATACTACTTAAAATTAGGTCCTTAAAAAATAAAACTTAAAATTAACTAAAAATACCTAATCTACCTAACAACTACTTACAAACTAGAGCAACCACAGCAGCAAATCTAAATTTTTTTTTTCATTTCACTTTTTCATTTTTTTTTCAATTTTTTTTTTTGGATAAATATTTTTTTTTGTCAATATTATTTTTATTTCATTTTTTCTGTTTTTTGTAATTTCATATTCGTTGTCCTTTTCAATGTGTGTGCCACCATGCCTACTCTACTTAAACCTAAACCCACAACCCCTAGACTAAAACAAGTATACAAGCCGGCCAAGGCTTAAAACCCCACCCCGACTACCCATTATCAAGTGCTGACTGAAGCCACCAGAACTGGTGCTCCTGCTTCACCCTATCAATTCGGTCCCGTTCGGACACAGCCCTACTGAACCGGAAGGCGAGTACTCTATTAAAAAATTTTCGTATTTTTTCGTATTTTTTCCTCTTTCTGTAATAACTTCGAAACTATTTATTTTAAAAACATGAAAACAACATTTTTAGATTAATACTGAATACTGGTTTCGTTTACACTCTGTGTACGGAACCCTAATACATATTCGGATTTATGCTTATTTACATCATCACTGTAATGTAACTGTAACTGTAATAACTTCAAAACCATTTGCCTTGAAAATATATCGTTATTTACATTATTACTGCAATTTTTTTTTGTTGTTCTGTAATCTATACGTATGGAACTATTTTTTGAATTTTTTTTGGAAATTCCAGGCCTACCCTTTTTGGTGATGAGGAGGGGGTAAAGTTTAGTTTTTTGCATTTTCGGCCTTTTTTGTTGTGTTTTCTTGAATAATTTCAAAACTATTTGTCTTAAAAATACAAAAAAAATATTTTTGTCATCGCAGGCAACTAATGAATGTTTGTACTTAATTTGAAGTCAATAGGGTTACCACCTGTTCAAAAAAATGGTTTTAAAATTTAATGAAATTGGAAATTAGTATATTGAAAAATTTGTTTCCGGTAATATTCATGTTATAGACCTATATCTCAATAATTTTAAAGAATTTTAGGTCCAGTAGTTTCGGAGATTAGGGGGGGGGGGGGAATGGCTTGTTTTTGACATTTTTGCCTATTTTTCCATATTTTCTTATATAACTACAAAACTATTTCTCTTAAAAATATAAAAAAATATGATTGTATTTCTACTTAACACGTTGATATAATGGCCAATTTTTAACTCAATCGGTATAACGGTTTTGGAGGAAATAAATTGTAAAGTTGAGTCAAAAATTAAAAAGTTACTCCAAATATTGAGTCATATCTGTGTTATATGTAACAGTACAGACTTTTTATTTGCATTTTTGTAATCTACATGTTGAGACCTATTCTCAGTATCTTTTTCATAATTTTAGGCCCAGTAGTTTCGGAGATCAGGGGGGAGAATGGTCATTTTTGTATTTTTTTTCTTTTCTCTTTAATAACTTCGAAACTATTTATTTTAAAAACATGAAAACAACATTTTTAGATTACTACTGAATACTAAATTATGTGTACCAAATTTCATTGCAATCGGCCTACCAGATTCGAAGAAATCGCTTGTGAAAGACGAATGAACAGAAAACGAAGTGATGTTATAAGGGTTTCGTTTACACTCTGTGTACGGAACCCTAAAAATGGACTATCTACTACAGAAAGTGACTCAACTCTCGACAGTTCAAAAAATGACAATTCTCTTGACGATTATTCTTTTACAAGTGATAGTGAAGATACAAAATTTATGATATTGGTTCCTAAAGAAGAATGGTTAAAATTAATTACGATACAAAGATATAAACAAGAAGCGTAAAAAAAATAAAATAAAAAAAAAACACAAGTATACGCCCGAGTGTACATATGAAGCTGACATAATTTTATAAATGCATACAAATTGATCAGCACAAAAGTCGCGAATTGCACATATAATTAACACATAAAGAACACATTATTATGGTAAAGGTCCCAATCGTTTGTGCCCATATTGGTTTGCCAGCTTAATAGACGTCAATGGACTTGTGTCCACGATTTTTTGTCATCTCCAATCTTCAATGGCTTTATAAAGTATACACATGACAGAAAATCTATACATTCATGACTTTTGTCGGCCGAATCGGTTCCTCCTACCATACCTCAATGCTGACATGTCTTTCTCCCCAATTGACTCTTATACATAATTAAAGACTCGTTGTCAAAAAGAAATACTCAATTTGACGAAGCACATCTATTAGGAAGAATATAGATTCTCCACCATGTGCATATGCATAACGTGTGTCCATGGTTCGCGTCACCGCCGCCGTTACCACTGCCACACCGCCATCACATCGGTCATACCAGTCGTCAATCAGCCCAAAATGTTAGCCTGTCGTCGTCGTTTTGCCGTAGTCGTCTTCAAAGAAGAAAAAAATTTCTTGAATTGCGGTTAGCAGCCGCCTGTGTCCACCTCTAATAGGTACTTGTACTTAGTATCTTGAACTTCTTTAAACATGCATATTTCGTATGTCCGTCGTCGTCGTCTTTGTGTTCGTTGTTGTGGTCATCATCGTTTGCTCCTCGTTTAACCCTTTTCTGCACTTCAAACTTCAACTGCAACTCAACTTCATTGTTATATTAAATTGATGTCAATTTAACTCGTGTAGGTATATCTCCTAATTACAAGTTGCTTCTAATCTCCCCATATTGATTTGAATGTCTTTGGTCGATTCGCATTGTGTCATGTCAAAATGTCAGCTAATGTCATACCACCTTTCGAAGTGACATCGTCAGCTAGTGTCATTTTGTGCATGCAGCTATGGCAATGGCGACACAACGTGAGCTAACGATTGCAGTGTTCTAGCGCTGAGCTGATATGCGACTACTGGGTTGCAGTTTAAGCTGCATACTCACTGCCACGGCATGTGGAATCGAAATGGAATGCATTGGATGAAAATAATCAAAATCGAATTAAATTGACACGATGAAAGGTGATGTCAATCGTATCGTAATGTTTATTCAATTATTGCAAGCGAGTCTTCAGATTAGAGGATTATGTTATTTGTGATTGCTTACATTATTGGCAACATGAAATGCTAATGTTAGCCCATGGGTATATATGTACCCAAAGAACACTTAAGATGACTTTTGCGCTTGAAAATTATGTGTATGGCGAACATGATCAGTGGTTAGTAGCAAATTATTGAATGAAGTTAGGAGAATTATGCATAAGATTGTGTTGGACAAGAAATTTCGTTTTGGTGATCGCGTGAAACACTCCACATCAGACGCAGTATCCCTAATGGCTTCCTGGCAATTCTGCTACTGGTTCTCAATACTCGATACTGGCTGTAGCGGACCGCTCATGAGGTTACTTGACACTCGATCGGAAAAGGATCTGGCGATCTCTTGCGATTGTAGCCGTCCGACGTCATACTTTCTTCTAGCATTTACTGTTTTTTGATTTGGTCAAGATATCCGCTGCACTACCTTGGCTACAACGAGGTAGTGGTCCGAGTCGATTTTGGCCCCCCGGCAGGTTCGGACATCAATAATGCTTGAAGAGTGTCTTGCGTCGATCGCAATATGATCAATCTGGTTGACAGTTGTTTGGTCTGGAGACCTCTCCTTGTGGATGTTGAGATGTTGGAAACGTGCACTTGCCTGTGCAAGTGTTTTTTCCGACTGTTCCACCAAAGACATCCTTTCTTCCTAGTTGGCGTTAAAATCTCCTACGACGATTTTAACGTCGAATCTATACAGGGCATTGCTCGTATGTCTTGTCGAGGAGCTCGTAGAACTTGTCTTTGGTGTCGACATCTTTCTCTTCGGTAGCGACGTGATCGCATATTAAGCTTATGTTGCCGAAATCAGCCTTTATGCGGATTGTCGTCAGGCGCTCGTTGACAACTCTGAAGCTTAGGATATACAGCCTAAGCCTGCCTCCAACGACAAAGCCACGTCAAAACAGACGCTGTTGATGTTCTCTGTAGCAGTCGCCGTAGTAGATATCGCAGTTTTTTATCCTCCTTTTGCCCGGCCCTTTCCATCACATGTCCTGGATGAAAGTTTTTTCCCCTTTATAACGGTCTAGGGCCTCCACTTATTGTTCGACTGCACGTGGTCTGTTAAGGGACCTAACATTCCACTTGCAGATCCGAACCTCGTTGTCCTTATTTCGTTTGCATGGGTTGTCATCGGTAAATCCGTCCGTGTCTTTATGTGGTAGGGAAATCACCCCAAAGCGCGACCTCCAACCTGAAGGGCCAGGTCCTTATTTTAACTTCAAGGGCAAAGAGCGGATAAACAGCTCCATATCGGCCTGAGCTCCAAATATGTTGAAGTAGCCCGTATAAGGCGTTCACTGAGTAGTTCAGCCTAACTAGAGATCAGATAGAACTGTGGACGGTTGACTCCATCCTGGGAATTCTCAGGAGTAGTGCCTCAGTGGAAAACACTCTCCCCTCCCCTCTCTAGTTAGATGTCGCCAACAGCCTTCCATAGGGGTTTTCACCCTATCTCCAGCTGAGGTACTAGACACCCGGTGGTCACCACGTAGAGGTGAGAGTAGGACTTGGTAGAGAGATGTTGTCGAGGACACTTAGGTCCTCATGAGTGCACTGTTGCCTACCATTTGACGCACTAAATTTCTAATTTCACCAAATTTCGTAGAAAATTTTTTTTTTTTTTTTTTAAAGATAAAAATAAAAAACCATTTTGACTTTTTCACATATATTTTGAGGTCATGTGAAAAAAATTGTCAAAAAAAAGTTGTAAATTTTTGTATTTTCTTCTTCATTTTTTCAACTAAAAATTTTTCCACATAGGACTTGTTGTTTTGCCGGAAATCGAAATAAACCATTTTTTCCCCCTTAAACCACCCACTTCCCGAACTCGGATCACCCGTAATTAATTTATCCTTTCATTTTTATTGTATTCCCCTTTTTTCCAATTTGTTTTATTCTACTGTAATATTTTTTTTTACTTTTTGAAGGCTTCGGCCAGAGATGAAATAAAGTAAGGAGATGGGAAACAATAACAAAGCTGTCAAAATGAGAATGCCTACAAGCTAAAATTTACGGATTGCAAAGATGTGTGCGTGTCTTCACTTATACATTATTTCAATCCGTCTATTCACCAAAGTGGAATAATTTTGGCAGTTAAAAATGATTTTTTTTTTTTTGAAAAAAAGATGAGTTAAAGAAGACTATTCTGTTGGACCTAATGCAATACCACCCGTAGTTCTTAAAAAGTGTAGGTCAGTCTTATAGCTCTTCCCTTGCGAAACATTTTTGATCTTTCATTGAAATCAAGTAAATTTCCTGCAGTATGGAAGAGTGCCTTTATAACTCCCGTTTATAAAAAAGGTGACAAAAACAATATCTGTAATTACAGGCCAATTTCGAAACTTTCATGTATTCCAAAGTTGTTTGAGCAAGTAGTGTGTGACATTTGGCATTCAACTGTAGAAAAATTATTTGCAATCAACAGCACGGCTTTATGCAAAAACGATCCACGGTTACTCATCTGGTAATTTTTTTAAATAAATTTTTACATGCTTTGGAATGTGGCCAAGAAGTAGATTGTGTTTACATTTCTCGAAGGCTTTTGATCAACTATCTCATAAGATTATCAAGTTTAAATTAAACTCTTACGACTTCCCACTTTCTTTGATAACGTGGATTGTCTCTTACTTTGAGAATAGATCTTATGAAGTTAAATTCAGAAATAGTTACTCTAAATCATACTTGGCCAAATCAGGTGTTCCGCAGGGGAGCCATCTGGGGCCCCTTCTCTTTATATTAGCTATCAATGATGCACCGTTAAGTGTCTGTAAATAATAGGGAAATTCTCATCTTCGCGGATGACATGAAAATGTAAAAAATATAACTTCTGCAAATGATCGCAATTTACTTCAAAATGATATTAACCGTTTAACATAATGGTGTGAAAATAACAATTTAAACCTTAACCCGATAAAGTGCCAACAATGACCTTCTCTAAAAAACGTTCACCTTCATCTTCTGACTGTGTCATTTAACTCGCGTTTTTACTGTTACTGTTTCTGAGCACATAGTCAATAAAGCTAATTCTATGTTAGGTTTTATTAAGTGGTGGTCAAAAGAATTCCAGGATTCTAATGTCACCTGTGTTTTATACAACAGTTTGGTTCGTCCCCAACTAGAGTATGCATCACAGGTGTGGTCCCCTTTATATGATGTTTATATTGAAAGACTGGTAACTATGCAACGGAATTTCACCCGTTTTTTTTTTTTTTAAAGGGTTTCAGTGGATCGATCCTCTAAATGTCCCTCCATACGAAAATCGTTTGTCAATCCTTAACATGCAAACACTACAACAGAGAAGAATTTATAATGATATTGTATTTTTCCATCAAATTATAACTGGAGTACTGATGCTTCTCATCTTCTCTGTAAAATTTTGTTTTGCTATCGAGGGGGAGGTTATAATCTCCGTAGTCAGGATCTGATTAAGATCGATATTCACCGAACTTACTATGGAATGCATGAGCCTTTGACACGTATGGGTAAACTTATAACCTGGAACTCAAAACTTTTTGATTTTAATTTAAGTTAAATTCAACTAAAAATAATTTGAAAACCAGTGTTCACCTTCTTAAGTTTATTATGTTAATTTTGTCATGTTTTTTGTTTATTTTATACGACAATTCTCACTTTTTGAGTCGAGTCACTTTTAAGGCGTTTTATGTCGTTTTCGATTGGTTTCACTCAAGAATTCACTCATTCTGAAATCGAATGGAACAGGTCAAATCGCTTCCACTGAGTTCTGTTTTTTTGTGTTTGTGTGAAATTTCAAAAGTCAAATATCTGATTTTTCTTTCAAAAATCCTCATTAAAAACAAAAACAAAACTGATTGAGTATTATTTTTGACTTTTTATTATTCATGTATTAGTGCTTCTTGAGTGGATTCTGATTTGAAATCAAGAAGAGAATTTCTCTTCTAAGAAGCGTTCTGTCTGTCAGTTTCGTGCGAATAAAACGCTTTCAGAAGGCTTCGGAATGATTCCGGACGCTTCCGGAGAGCCAATCGAAAACGACATTAGTGTCGGTATTATGATACTTAAACGCCAGTCGTTGTCGATCAACTTGCGTTCCACAAAAACAAATAAAATTTGACAAATATAATTTTAAATTCAAATGTCATTTGTTTTCAAAATTATTTTACATTTTGGATTTCTTCTTCTCCTGGAACTTTTTCTCAGTTTCATGAGCTTTTCTATAACAATTCTGATTTGGGTTACCAAAATCCGCTTCTTGGCCTCGTAGCAGGGACAAAGACGTTCGTGCAAGAGCTGCAGCGCTCTGGTTTTTTTAAGGTCAGTGTTTTTCTGTGCTCTGGACGTGGTAGGTATATTCTTCATAAATTCGAACGCCGGGAGAGATCGTTCGTCTTCAAGGACTGAAACAGGCTGGTGGTGTTGTTGACTGTGGGGAGAAAGTTGATTTATTGCTTTTTCGGGTTTTTTTTTTTTTTTTTGAAAAAGCAATTCCTTCGGAACCGTGAGATGCTCTTCGACACGTTTGCCAAGTATCGAGGATATAGGGAAGGGTTTGTGTTTTTCTACGTAAGAGGAATCTCTGCCACTGTCCCCTTCCTTTGCAAGTCCATTAAGTGTAATTGCGAGTGTCCTTTTCTCTTTCAGCGTGAAAGGCATCGATGTCAGTTGAGAGATTGCACTACGACGCACGGGCTGGTGGAACTGTGGCGTGTCCTAACTTGTTTTCTGAAAGGCGGTTTCGCGACATTTTTTTGTTTTTGTTATTAAATTGGCATTGAAAACGAAGCGGCCATACCCTACTCACGAGCTAAAAAGGGGCTGGAGTCTGGACATCCCTTTATCTCCTGCTGCCCGGACCAGCCCCATACAGCTGTATGATTTGTGAGTGTGGTTTACGAGGAGGGGGAAACGTAATTTGATAACATTCATAGAGGTGAATAGCCTTTCTAGCTTGCGTGTTTGTTTGTTTTAGTTTAGTCTACTAACCTAACAACAAACACTGCAGTAAGTGATGAAACATTTGCCGTAAGATTTAGCTTGCTATAAGCTCTATTCAGCATTTTCCGATAGTGTGATTTTTGATAAGCTGGCTCAGGGACTCATATTATCAAATTTGACTCATCTTTTTAAGTATTCTACAGTTAGTGCATGAAATAAGAGTTTATCTTCATTCCTGCATATTTATTAACATTCTTCTTCTCATGCAAATTATACCATTTATTTACATGTTATAAAAACAAAACAGACTGAATTAATGAAAACCAACAGATGTAGCTTCAAAAAAAGGCCGCTATCAACTGCCAAAGTTCAATCTTCTATCAGAAGAACCTTTGTTTGAAAAATAAAATTTATCGAACGTTCTTTTTATTTGATTTATTTCAAAAAGACTCATTTTTTCAGCTGCGGGGACTCAATTAAATTTTAACATGCGGTAACACTGTTATCATTATTAACTGGAATATTAAGTTTCAAATCACTGGAATATTGGAAGAAATTTTTTCGCTTCGCCGCGAATTCGTTAATAAGGAAATACGACGCGAGTCGAATTGAAAACGATCCGCCGCGAATCCCATAATCAGGCCCCAGAAAAAATGTAAATTGGGGCTTTTGTTTTCTTCCAGTACAAATGTGGGGATTTTGATTCGAGTTTGGGGGGGGGGGATTTGACAAATTTATCTGGCAACACTGATCTTTGCGCACATCGAACAAACCTAATAACTCATATCTCTCCCTTACCTGACCTGCTCTGCTTTTGTTATTAAATATCTGTTTTCAGTTGATATGGATATGGATAACTCATCTGCAAATTATTGGAAACTGTCCATTCATTTTTTTTTTCTTAAAAATCATACTTACTTCATCCTTGTCTTTCAAAAATATATCTTCGGAAAAAACATACCCCCATACTGAAAAATCAAATTTTATTTAAAGTCAGCAAGTTCTCAGTCCAGATAGTCCGAGTTGTGGCTTCCCGCTTTTATCAAAAATTATTTATTTTGATCTAATTCATAAAATGTTGACCAAAAAACAATCGACTCGGAAAATATACAACAAAAATTAAACAAACAAAAATGTAAACATCAAGCATTCCGATTGAAAACTAATTTTAGAAATTAAGTTTGCGATTAATAGGTTGGTGTATCAAGCCAGTGAAAAAAAAAAAAAAAAAAAAAAAAAAAAAAAAAAAAAAAAAAAAAAAAAAAAAAAAAAAAAAAAAAAAAAAAAAAAAAAAAAAAAAAAAAACACACATTCTCAAAATAAATCAAAACACGTTCGAAAAAAAAATTTCGTTTAGTTTCGTAATCATCAAAATATTTTTAATTATTATGTTTATACAAAAAATGTTGCGTCTTTTCACTTTTTTTTTTGTTTTCAGTTAAATGAATTAAGATTTCTTCTTTCTTTTATTTATTATTGAATTTATAACAATACAATTTTTTTGTTTCTTTAATTTTATTTTCCATAATATTTTTTTTCTTGTTGTTGTATTATATTAATTAATCTGTTATTAATAGTTATAATAATTAATATAAATTTATATTACATTTAAAATCCAAATATCTTCTGTCACCTTCTGGTATTTTTTTGTTTTTATTTAAATTTTACTTAAATAGTAGTTTACAGATTTACACGTACTTATTTTTATTTTTATTAATATTTATAGTGTTTTTGTTGATTTTCATTAAATATTTATTTGTTTTTGTTAAATAAAAACTAAAAATTTAAACATAAAACAATTTATTATGGAAAAAAATAATAAAAACAATTTTTTCATATTTTTCTTTTTGTTTTTTTTTTGTTGAAAATTAAAAAAGTAAAACTTATGAATTAATTTTGTTTATTACAATTTCTGAGTTTATTTATCTATAAGCGTATTTTTCATTGTTTACTCATTTAATCACGGATAAACAATAATTATCATAATTTTAATAATAATAATAATTCTAGAAATTACTGCAATATTATTTTCTGTTAATCTATGTTTAATTTATTAAATTAGACACACATACATTATTTATATATCAATTAATTATTTTTTTTCTTGTTTTTTTATTAATAGAGTTTTGTGTTTTTTTTTGTTATATTATTTTGTTTAAATAGGTTAGGTATGTGCCAAAAATTCGTTTTTATTTCAAATAGATTAAAATTGTATTTAAATTTCGCTCTCTGTTGTTAAATGACAGTCTTGACTCTGAAAAAGCTGCACGAAGTTATGGAAAAATGGAAAACCTTATATATTTGTGTCCATTTTAACACGTTTCCTTATGAGCTTTTGAAGTGCGAAAAAAAAATAAAATCTAATTTTTGTTTGTATAAAACTAGAAAACAATGCTTAACAAAAAATTTAAAGAAGTTCAACTACTTTCAAAAAATTGTGAACAAACACACTTAACAAAAATTTGTTTCTATTGTCCCGATAAGAATTTGAATAATCACAATATTTTTTCTTTTAATTTTATTCTTAAAAATGTTGGATATTATTATTTTTTTTATTAATTATGCAAAGATGTTGACTTTTTTTCATTTCTCAAAATTCTCAAAAAAAAAAAAATTATCTACACTCGTGGTACACGTACAATTTTAAAGGAATTTCTTTTCGGCAATAAAAAACAAAATTGGTGTAGGAAATTTTTTTAAAAAATTTATGGGAAACTTTTAATTCGTAGATGTCCAAAAAACCTTTTAAAAGCTATCCAGATCCAGATCCAAGCTTCTTTGAGTTAAAGAGTTAAACTGTGATAGGAGGGTTGTGTTCAAATAAGTAATTGGCGTTTCCAGTGCCCTTAACATAGGTTGCATGTAAGAGCTTATTCTTTACCCCCCAAGCATAGACAATAAATTTATACAGATGTCTCATCCCTGCAGAAAAAAATGAAACATATTTTGCTCTTAACTGACAAAGAGCTTTTGGAAGCTTCTTTCCTTGCCTAAGTATACATTTATGGGCAATGAGGTGAGGGAAAATAGATTTTTAATGCATTAAGTGAATGCGTTAAAACTTTTTGAAAAAACTTTTTTTTTGGTAGCTTTCAGTTTCATATATCATTTCTCGCCATAAGGGTGAGACATCTGTATACATTTATTATCTGTGCCCCAAGTACCTTCATGCGAAAATCCATTCGTGAGATTAGTGTCCCACCGAAGCTTAGGCTTCGGCTTCGGTCGAATTCGCCAAAAAAAAAACAACATTCGGTCAAACCTTCGGCTTCGGTATAAAATAGGCCGAAGCCGAAGAATTTGTTTTTTAATATCGAGCATCGTAGTAGGCGCCGAAAAAAATCAATTTTTGAAATTGCTGGACACACAAGTTTGTGGTTATTAGTTTAAGATCGTATCAGGCGCGGAATAATTTCCATTTTTGGTACACATTTTGTCACATCGCTTGTACTTTTATTTTATTCGAAATGAGAATTCTTCGCTTTATTAAACCTTCGGCTTCGGCCGAAAGTTTTCTGTTAGCCTAATATTCAGTTTCGGCGGAAAATCGACCTTCGGTCGGACACTACGTAAGATATCTCATAAAATGCGTTCAGTTCAACTCTACTCTACTCTGCAGCGCAGTGATGGTTCCACGTCAATCATTGTTTTCAGAAAATTTTCACGAAAGTTAAAAGTCATCCACTAATAATCGACCACTTCGAAAGACGTTATCGGCTTGATCCTTGGCTTCGTTTTAAGTAGCGAATGGAGAAAGAAAAAAATTACATACTGTACATGAACTTATAGAGCTGAGTGACTTCCCACAAATGTACCTTGTAACATCTTGGAATCCTATCCGGTAAGACGACATAGATGTTTCGAACAATTAGAATAGGAATTAACTAGTCTTGTGCAAATTAATTGGGACAAACAAATTTTTAAATGAATTTGGTAGTAGGCCTTGATTTTTGCGTTTGTTTTTTGAATTTTATGGTAAGTGCTTGATGAATTAGTTAAATAAAATCTTTCTTTTGACTTTGTGCAGGTAAGTCGCAATTTTTCTAGGTTTAATTATTAAATGCCCTTATCATATAAATTATGTTGTTAGGCACATATTTGTCGAAAAAAAGTAACAATGGATATCTCAGTTGAAAAAAAGTAAAAATCATCGCTCTTCGTGAACACACGGGGAAAACGATCAGGGAGATTTTTTTGGATGTCGGAGTGCCAAAATCAAGTGTTGGCAGAATAATTGAAGTGTACAGGTTGACAGGAACAATTGAGGCACGCAGAAAG
Source organism: Sphaerophoria taeniata (assembly GCA_943590905.1). NCBI lineage: Eukaryota > Metazoa > Arthropoda > Insecta > Diptera > Syrphidae > Sphaerophoria > Sphaerophoria taeniata. The sequence continues at coordinate 43,569,893 of OX016540.1, read as the reverse complement.
TCGCAGAAGACAAACAACGGCTAATGATGACAAAATGCGAGTCCGAAATAGCGTCCTGGGGAGACCAGCGGGGAGCTTCAAAGAGATTTGGAAACCGCTGGAGTGCAAATATGTAGATGCCTCAACGCGTTGAACCGTTGCAACGGTTCGAAGTTTGTCGAAGTTGAAGTTGGTCGAAAAGCCCGAAGACCGTTAAAAAAACAGCTTCTGACGAATGCCATGCACAAAAAAAGGCTAAAATGGAGTGTCACCACAGCTGGACCCAAGAAGATTGGAAAAAAGTTATTTTCTCGGACGAAAGCCACTTCGAAGTCCAAGGATACAGGGTGAGTGTCGTGAGAGGAAGTGCAAAAGAAAAACTCCGACCTGGCCATATCGTCAAAGCCCGTAAAAACTCGCAAAAAGTCATGTTTTGGGGCTGTTTTACTTTTGAGGGTCCTGGGAACTTGAGGCCCATTGAGGGCATGATGAATAGCGTCAAATACACTGAGGTCCAACTATACGAAGAAGAACTTCAGCGCAGGATTCAATTTTTCAACAAGATCTTGCTCCGTGCCACACGTCGAAAAAAAAATGAAGCAATTCTTCGAGGAGAAAAATATTAAAATGCTGGAATGGCCGGGAAACTCGCCTGATCTGAACCCAATCGAAAACTTGTGGGCAATCATCAAGACACGGCTTGGAAAAAAGGATTGCACCACGAAGAACAAGCAATAATAATTATGTTTTCACGACTCTGAAATCAAAAATATTTGTGAAAAGTTGGTTATGTCGATGACAAAACGAGTAAAAACGGTTATAGATGCTAAAGGTGGGCATATAAAAAAAATATTTACCTGTTATTGTTAATATTATTTATAATAAATGAAAAAAAAAACATCTAAAATCGGCTTGTCCCAATTAATTTGCACAAATCTGTATTAACAGCTAGCTAAGAATTGAGATTGTTGGAGAGTAATTAACGAAAAGGCTCAAAAAGGAGTTTAATGGCCACAAGTAGTCGGCCCTATTGAGGTTACTGTCGGCCGGAGCGGAATTTTCTCCGATTTCCTCCGAAAAGGAGACATTTTGCTTGTCGGAGAACTACGTCGAAGCAAAATTCGGAGAAAATCGGAGAAAATTCCGCTCCGACGGTTACCTCGATTGGGCCGAGTATTTCAAAACCCATAAAAGCTGATCCCAGTGAGTTTGTTTGACTTGCTTGAACATAACTGGGGACTCCCATTTGGCTTCTTTTCCTTATACAGGGTGGCTGACGAAAGCTCCTACAAAAAAAAAATGTAATAACTTTTGTTTTTTGAATTTAATGAATCTAGTAATTTTATTTTTTATTTTGCAGATTAATTCTTAGATTTAATAAAAATGGATAACTGGGGCACTGAAGCAAGAATTTGGATTGTCCGCCGTTATTATGCACTGGAGTCCGTAATTTTGGTTCAAAGAGAATATAGGCGCAAGTTTAGCGGAAATCCTCCGAGCAGATGGACAATAATGAGGTTTGTCAACAATTTTGCCGAGCATGGGACGGTCGAAAGAAGACCTTACCATCGAAATCCTTCAGTTCAGACGGAGGAAACAATAGTTGCTGTAGCTGCTGCCATACAAAATAACCCAAGAGTTTCGACAAGAAACTTATCTGCTCAAATGGGTATAAACAGACAGTCATTGCAGTCAATTATGCGCAATGACTTGGACTTATTCCCCGATAAAATCGAAATGGTCAACAAACTGAATGCAGCAGACTTGCCGATTCGCTTGGAAATTTGCCAGAAGGTGCTCCAAATGGAGGAAGAGGACAAACAAAATTGTCGAATATGGAGTGCTTCCAACCCACAGATACTCCACGAGACAGAATCGCATCAACTCCGTGTCACAGTATGGTGTGCAGTTTCGTCACGATGCATTGCCGGGCCCTATTTCTTCGAAGAAAACGGTCACACTGTTACGGTTACTGGAGACCGTTACTTGACCATATTGAGAGAGTTTTTCTATCCAGAAATACGCCGAAAGAGAATTCCTTTCAAAACTGTTCTGTTCAGAAAGATGGTGCAGCTCCTCACATAGCCAGGCCTGTTATGACAGAATTGCGAAGAAAATTTCCGAACAAGCTGATATCACAGATAATAAGTTTTATACAGATGTCTCACTCTTATGGCGAGAAATGATATATGAAACTGAAAGCTACCAAAACAAAAGCTTTTTCCAAAAGCTTTAACGCATTCACTTAATGCATTCAAAATCTATTTTCGCTCGTTTCACTGCCCATAAATGAATACTTAGGCAAGGAAAAAAGCTTCAAAAAGTTGTCAGTTAAGGCGTTGTCAGTTAAGAGCAAAATATATTTCATTTTTTTCTGCAGGGATGAGACATCTGTATAAATTTATTATCTGTGCTGATATCCAGGAACTCCTCATTCCGTTGACCCCCCAGTTCACCTGACCTTACTGCACCTAATTTTTTTTTTTTTTTTGTGAGGTTATTGGTTATTGCAAACAGGAAGTCTACAAGTCAAAACCAAGTACTTGGGATTGAGGCTCGATACAAAGCTAACCTACTGGACACAAATAAAGACAACATCGGAAAGAGCCTCCAAAACCACGGCATCACTGAACAGACTTATGGCGAACGTTGGGGGACCAACAGCGGAGATTATTGATGGCGACAACATACTCCATTCTCTTATATGGCAGCGAAATATGGGCGGATGCACTTAAGCAGGAGAAATACCGGAAGCAGATGGCTGCAGTGCAAAGATGCGGAGCTCTAATGGTTGCCAGCTCTTACCGAACGGTATCGGAACCAGCCGTCCTTGTAGTCGCCCTATCGATCTCCTAGCGATGGAAAGAAAGTACGTGTACGACAAGAAGGCGAAAATGGGAATGGCAGCGGCAACTGAGGTAGCTAAGCATCTGACGAATCAGAAGTGGCAAGAGCGTTGGAGCTCGGAGAGCAGAGGACGATGGACAGCAAAACTGATCAGAAATTTGGATGAGTGGAAAAACCGAAAACACGGTGAGGTTAACTATTACGTGACCCAGTTTCTCACCGGGCATGGATATTTCAATGCCTTCCTCCACAAAATCGGCAAAACAAGCAATCCCGCCATTTAAAATTTAATTTAATGAATTTTAATATGAACAAAATTAAAATGAATTCCATACACTGAAAAAAAAATTATATGAGTTTCTTAATGTAGCAATATTCATCACTTCATCAGCCACCCTGTATTTGGCTTCTTTTCCTTATATTTACTATTTTCTTAATTTCTTCACAACAATCTTCACGACATCTACGAATCAATTTGTTGCCTTTAACGAAACGAACAAAGAATATAACCAATAAAATACGTTTTGTTTTTCTTTAAATAACAAAATATTTGTTTTTTTTTTAATAAAATTACTCAATTTTTATACTTTGAAGTTTGAACAGCAAATCAATGAATCAATGGCTCCCTAAAACAAACTTCTCACAGACAGAAGACAGAACAGAGATTTAAAAAAAAAAAACAAAACAAAAAACTTCACAGATAAATCTTTTCTTTCCACTTTTTCCATTATCTTACACAAGACAAAAAAAATTAATACAAATCCACTAGGAATGTTCAATTAAGTATATTGTGTATTATTTATGATTGTTATTTAATTCTATTTATATATAGATATATTTTTTGTTTTTTTATACAATAAAGCTTTTGAACGACGATTAAAAAAAATCTTCCTCTATCTTCTTTCTCAGTCCAACTTCTAAATCAATACCCCGCAATAGTTAAATGTATAAATGTATGTGTAATTGTTTTTATTTATCAAACGGCGACGACACGCGACGCGACGACGTTAGTAGAGCAAGAGTAAAGATTAAAAATTGGTGAAGAACATTTATTTGAGAAATGCATTAGTATTATTCCTTAAGTATCTGTATAGACCTGAACAGCGGATTTTTTAATTTATGTGTGTGTTTGTGATTTCCTTGTATTTTTATTCTTTAAGCGGAAAACACAAAGCTGCTGTTTCTGTTAGCGCTGACTCCGTTACGCTTCGGATTGAACTTTGACTGACCTCTGTCACTTTTTAATAAACCTATTAATCTTTCTTCGAAAATGTTTTCTTTAGAATTCAAATAAAATCAAACAAACAAACAAGAAAATATAACGCTGAGCAAATGCAGTTGCGGTCAAAAAAATAGCAGTGAGGACTTCATATAAGCATATTCTGATTTCAACTAAGACATTAAATCACATTCTTTTACTACTTTTTTTGTACAACAGCATTATGTCTACTGTTTCCACAAAAAAAATCCTGATCCTAACGGTTTTGTTTCAAATGTCATTTAATTTCTCTTGAAGTTTATTTTTTGTTCAGTCAAAAAAATAGCAGTCTTTGTCATTTTGTTCATTTACATATATTGATCGTGTGAATATTTAAGGTATAATTATTTTTGGTAAAAGTAATCCGTCTTGATCCCAATATATTTTAAAAAATTTGCAATAGTATGGGCCGTATCAAGCACTGCACTTCCGAAAAAAAGGAAATCATTCGAAAACTTCTTATTGAAGGAAAAACTTATAGGGAAATCCAAAATTTGCTGCAAATTTCCGCAAAAATGATTTCAAATGCCAAGAAGCATGAGATAAAACCCGAAACCCGGGGCAGAAAAAGGGTTTTTTCCCCGAAATCCGTAAGAAAAATTGTTAGATTTTCAAAGGCCTCACCTCATATTCCAGCTACTGAAGTGAAAAAAGAATTAAATTGAAGACGAAGTGTGGAAACTATAAGAAGAGAGTTGAGGCGAAATAATCTGTATGCCAGAAGTCCAAGAAAGGTTCCACTCTTAACAAAAAAAAAACATTGCCAAAAGAATGGAGTTACCCCGGACTCATGTTGAAAAACGTCTTCAGAACTGGCGAAACATATTGTGGACGGATGAAACCAAAATTGTCCTGTATGGCAGCCCTGGTTCTCGTAATTATGTCCGACGTCCACCAAATGCCGAATACGTTCCTCGGTATACTAGAAAAACCGTCAAACATGATGGCTCTAGCATTATGATATGGGGTTGCTTCTCATATTATGGTGTAGGGCCCGTATATCGTATAAATGGTATCATGGATCAGCATGCTTACGTGGATATCTTAGAGAGAACCATATTGCCGTACGCAGAGGAGGATATGCCGATCAGATGGGTCTTTCAGCAAGACAATGACCCGAAACATACCAGCAAAAAAGCTAAGGAGTGGTTTCGGGTCCATAATATAACGCTTATGGATTGGCCTGCGCAATCACCCGACCTCAACACGATAGAGAACCTTTGGGCTGATGTAAAAAACAAACGGTTGCTCTTTCAAAACCCACGAATAATAATCAGCTGTGGGCCACAGTGTAGGAGGCATGGAAAAATATTCCAATAGAAAGATGCCAAGCTTTGGTGAACTCCATGAAGAGACGATGTGAAGCCGTTATATGCAATAACCTTGCTGTTATCACAATTTTTTTTGAATACTGCTATTATTTTGACCGTTAAATTGTCGTTAGTTTGAAATATTTCAATTTTTTCTTGTTCTTACATTAAAATACTCCGTTTTTTTGTATGATATGATACATTTATAACGATTTATAAGAATTAAGAATATTTTTTTAATGAAATATTTTCAGAGTGTCTTCTCACTGCTATAATTTTGACCGCAGCTGTACATATCAAAAACTAGAAAACATTTCAACTTTTGCTTCAGCTTGAGCCACGTTACGTTACAGGGTTCTCGAAATTGTCAAATTGAAGGTGGACAGAGAGATACGTCACTCAACGCTAACAGCAAAGCAGCTTTGTGTTTTTTCCGCTTTATTCTTCAAACCCCGTTTTATGCGTCAGTTTTCTTTTCTTGAATAAGATTTATAACAATTTATGTATTAATACATTGAAATTTTGATTAATTTCAAAATCATGATTCATTTATTTTGTTTTTTTCATTTATTCTTTTTTCGGTTTTTTTAATGCGTATCATTATATATATTTATATTTTTATTAAAAGTAAGTATTTACAAAAGTCGATCTTGAAAATAAGATCTTAATAAGTTGTTTGCCTTTTTTTATAATTTTATTTAAATTTTAATAATTTTTTGTTTGTTTTTTAAATTAAATTAATACTAACGTAGAAACTAAGAACGTATATGACATTTTTTGTTTAGTTTATGTAAAAAAAAATCATTTTTCTTTCAAAATAATAAAATAAGAACATTTTATTTTTTTTCGATTTTTTTCTTTTTTTCATTTTTTGAATCTAATCAACGACAGTCTTAGAGAAAATAAATGAATAAAAACACGTGTTGTATTCAGATATTTCCTTGATGTAAATTTTAAATGGAAATGCTGGCGGTATATGTGTATAAATGTGTAGGTGTGTTGTTACTTTGAGTGTGAAATTCTAACTGAAATATTTTATGGATGGATATTTGCTGCGGATGCTGGTTGGTGTTGTTGTTGTTGCGACAGCATTTATTCTATTTCTTTTTGTTTTTGAACGAACGAGCGTTAGTCAGAATGTGAGAACGATTTTTTGTTTAAAATAGAGCGCAAACATCGACAGCGGTAACGGTAACAATGAGAAGCAAAAATTGCTTTATTAAACCTCTATGGAATTGTTTATAAGCAGATATACCCGCTAGGCATACGCAGTGAATAGTCGTTAGTTATCTCCCCTTTTCTCACCTATTGGTTGTATTTAGATTGATGCCTGTCGAGAGTGAATTGTTGTTGTTATTATTATTGTTGGTTGTTGTGGTTGTCGTACCGCTGCCGCCACCGCCACCGCCTCCTGTCGCTGATGAGCCTGCATTCATGCTGGACGAAGATGTTGCCATGTCATTGGAATTGTTGTTAATCTTAAGGGAAATATCATTGGAGGATGTTTTTGGCGATGCTGATGTTGTGTACATTGCTGTTGTGGTGCCAGCCACCGATGCTGAGGCTCCAGTTTGTTGATTGACAACTTGATTGGCAATGGGAACGCGCATATTCGCAAACAATGCTGGATTGTTGGCAATGCGCTGCAATTGCTGTTTGCCAAGAACTGTAGTCATGCCGGGTGAGATTTGCATTTGCATTTGGCCAGAGTTGTTTTTATGAAGTGATTTTAGATTCAACAAACTGGTGTAGAATACGCGTTTGTTGTCGGGAGTATCGCCTCCAATGATATTCACTATTCGATCGCGTTTCATTTTCTGCAGCTGTATCTGCTGTTGCTGCTGCTGCTGTTGTTGTTGTTGTTGCTGTTGCTGTTGCTGGGCTGTTTTCAGTTGTTGATTGTTGAGCTGCTGCGCACTTATTGCATTCTTCGAATCCACAACAATGTTACCCTGTTGAATTGAACCGGTCGACACGAAATTCAATTTGAGATTCGTATTGGGAATCTCTTTGTAATGGATCTTATTCTGCATATCTCCAGACGATGTGGCAATTGTGAAGTTGCTTGTACTTGTGACATTACCCGATGGACCTGATGTACTTAGAATCAGTTTATTACCGCTTGAACCAGCCACGCCGCCGCCACCGCCACCGCCAGCATTCGAATGTTGACTACTGATCATGGTTATGGGCTGAGATGATGGTTGTAAACTGTAATTGTGATTTGCTGCAACTGCAGCTGAATTTTGTTGTTGCTGGACACTTAGCTCCGATACGACAACAGGATACGAAGACATTTTGATGACTTTGCCAGCTGGAAGTGTTTTTTGAGCTGATTGATTGTTGACATCGATTATTGAGGTGTTGTTGGGGTCATCGTCCGTTTTAATGACTTGATATTGTTGTTGGGGTTGTTGTTGTTGCTGCTGTTGGTGAGCGATCTGAACCTTCCTCTGTGACAGTTTGCGACTGAGTAGCAATTTATCCAGCACTAGAAAAAGAAAAGAATATTGGACGTTGACTTTTTTTGTATTGAACGCTGAGAAAAATGAAACAAGAGGTGAAAGTCAAATGATGCCTGCACTGATTATGAGGGGAAAATATAAACACTACAAACAGGAGCCTTTTATCGTACACGATGACAGCCAACAATTCCGTGAACCCGACCTAGAAGAAGTGAAAACGGCAATATCACGGCTGAAATCCAACAAAGCCGCTGGAGCAGATGGTCTAGCTGCCGAGCTGTTCAAAGCAGCAGACGACGATCTAGATAGGAGCATGTACCAAATCATCTGTAATATATGCTCGGAAGAATGCATGCCTGATGAATGGAACCTCAGCATTGTTTGCCCGATCCTGAAAAAGGGAGATCCTCCAAACAGCGCCAACTACAGAGGAATCAGCCTACTTAACATCGCCTACAAAATCCTCTCTGTCGTAATATGTCAACGTCTGAAGCCTTTCGTCAACAATCTGATTGGTCCTTATCAATGTGGCTTCAGGCCAGGAAAGTCAACCATCGACCAAATTTTCACGTTGCGGCATATCCTGGAAAAAACCTCTGAACTCCAAATTGATACCCACCACCTCTTCGTCTTCATTGATTTTAAGGCCGCGTATGACAGCATCTACAGAGACGAACTCTATAAAGCTATGTCTAATTTTGGCATCCCTGCCAAGCCCGTTCGCTAGTGCAAAATGACGATGGAGAACTCACGCTGCTCCATCAAGTTTGGCAATGAGCTTACGGAATCTTTCGACGTCAAAAAAGGATTCAGACAAGGAGATGCGCTGTCGAGCGATTTCTTTAACATAGTTCTTGAGAAGATAGTTGAAAACTCCGCCAGAGGCACTATCTTCCAAAAATCTGTTCAACTTCACGCGTACGCCGACGATATTGATATAATGGGAAGAACACAGCATGATGTCAATGGCGCCTTTGTGAGAATTGAGACAGAAGCTGCAAAAATGGGTTAAGCGGTAAATGAGGGAAGATCGAAGTATATGCTGCCTTCGAGGAAGGACACCCAACACCGAGGGCTCGGAAAAACGTCATAATAGACGCATACAACTTCGATGTAGTAGAGGAGTTTGTCTAATAGGCTCCGCTATTAACTCGGGCAATAACACCAGCGCCGAGATCAGACGAAGAATTACTCTTGCTAATCGCTGTTTCCTTGGGCTAAGAACGCAATTGAGTGGAAAAGCCCTCTCTCGAGCAATTAAGGTAAAACTGTACAACACCCTCATCATCCCTATCCTGCTGTATGGTGCAGAAGCATGGACCTTGACAAAATCGGATGAATGTGCCTTAGGTTGTTTCGAGAGGAAAGTTCTTCAGGTCATCTTTGGCCCCGTGTGCATTGACGGGGAATGGAAAAGAAGATACAACAGCGAACTTTACGGGTTGGACATCGACGTGGACCTAGCCAGAAGGGTCAAGGTGCAAAGACTCAGATGGCTCGGTCATTTAGAGCGCATGGACACCAATGCTCCGGCCCGGAAAGCCTTCGACACTATTCCCGAGGGACGCAAAAGGAGAGGAAGACTGCGACTCAGGTGGCGCACACAAGTGGAAGAGGACCTCAATCAACTTGAATTGCAAAACTGGAGACAGCTAGCTAGGGATCGAGCTGGCTGGCGGAGGCTGTTGATTCAGGCCCAAGTCCAAACCATACTGTAGCGCCGACTTAAGTAAGTAATAAAAATTTTCTTCGGAAAGATGACGCACTTATTTGCAAAGCCAAAACCAATGCAAATTTTCCCCACTCAATTGTGTACTTAATCACAAAATTTCCTTAACTGAGTTCATTCAACAAAATACTTTCAAAAGCTGAAAATTACTCATCTAATAAAAATAATGACGCCCCTAGAAACTTGATACTTTGAATACTTTTGACTTTGAACCTACAAAACAGCAATGTTATTCAAACTGAGCTAAATTAATAAGAAATAATAAATAAAACAACTCACCTTCTGGTCCGTTCAATTGTTTCTTCTGTCCCGCCGGTCGGCTCGTCCAAACAATTTTATTTGCAGCCGCATCAGTTGACAAGATGCCAGAACCACCTTGTCCGACGTGTCGCCAAACTATTTGCTGTGTTTGTTGCTGTTGCTGTTGTTGTTGCTGCTGCTGTTGCGGTTTCGAAGTTGTCACAATCATCGGCGTCTGGTGACTCAACATATTCTCTGTTATTATCATATTTCCATTGCCACTGGAATTCCCCACGCCGCCCCCGGTATCAACAACGGTCCCAACACTAACACCACCATGATTGGGGCCATTACTCGAAATAATCGTATTTCCCAGACTATCACATGTTATTTCATTATCCATTTTCACATTTGCCAATATGACTGCGTTCTGCTGCTGCTGCTGCTGCTGCTGTTGTTGTTGTTGTTGTTGATTTACATTATTAGGAACTTGATTGGTATTAACAACACCACCAACATTGCAATTGCTCTGTTTAAGGTAGATTTTCTGTGGCATATTTGCAGCCCCGCCATTTGCATTGGTGTCTTGAGTCGCAAATATGGTCGTGTGATTGGTTGTGGCCATGGATGTGAGAACATGAGACCGGGCGACCATTGTTCCTTGCGCAATACCACCCGGCGCTAGCAGATTCTTCTGCTGGAGCTGCAGCGAATGTTGCAGAAGCTGCTGCTGTTGCTGCTGTTGGGGATGTTGTTGGACTACTCTTAAAGCTGTCCGTTGACCGGATGGATGTATCAACGCTGTGTTTGCTGTGAACTCAGATGTCGGCAGCAGTCCTTGCTGTTGCATTATCTGGAGTTGTTGATGGGCGGGTGGTTGTGCTATGGATAATGCTGCCGCTGTCGATAGTCCTGCTGTTGCTGATTGTGATGATGATGACAATGACGACGACATCGATAACGTCGACGTTGACGATGAGGATGACGAAACAGGTGGCGGCGGAGGTGAGGCTAGAATTTCATCGGGCGGCTCTATTTTATTCACCTCGGGCAGTTTTTCTTTGGTTTCTTCCTTCTTGAAGAACACCTCATCCTTGAGACCGTTGATAGTCGAGAATGTCGAACTGCCGAAATTGAACTGACTGTTATTGAATTTACTACTTATCGCAGCCTTAACACCGTCCTTGTCATCTTGCAGTGCGCCATCGCCGCTGTCACCCGCATCGTCATGTTTGATCGCCACATCATTGAGCAATTTCTTTTCTTCGATACAGTCAAGCAAGCCAGCGCCACCGTCGTCGAGGATGCCATTCCAGAAAGTCGTTGTTTGATTGAGTGTTTTTAGATCGTCTATTTGACACTCTTGCAAAATGTTGTCCAACATATTTTCGTTGTCATCCTCGCCCAGAGAGAAGTTCATGTCAGCCAAACTATCTCCGCTTAGATTCAAATCCAAACCCACATTATTGCCATCTCCGTCGAGGTTGTTTTCGTTCGCCGTTTTACTGAGATAATTTGCCGCTAGCACTGAGGGTAGCAGCTGTGTATCGGGCTCCAATTCGGCATAGCTGAAGGGGCTCGTCACAAAGAGGGCATCATCGCAATTGCTCTCCCACAAACTGGCCGAAGCGCTGTTTGCAATTTCTTGGAACATCGCCGATGGTGGACTGGCGCATCGACTCAAGCGTTGCATTTCAATGGAAATCGGTGTGACTGTTGAAAAGCCCACAGCCGGAGGAATGGCTGGTGTTTCTTCACCATCGGCCGTCGTTGCCGTTGCCGCCGTCGCAACCACCAGGGGTTCATTGAACTCGTCCAACTCTTCTGAAGGTGTTTTCGGTCGAAAATGCAACCAATCTCTTCGTATCTCACTTAGCACTTCATTGCTAAGCTCCAAGCGTTTACTCGATGGCGGCGGCGCATTTGCATAGTCATACAAAAACGAAAACTGTCGATCACCATCGGCAAAGCAATCCTTTAAACTGCTACGCCGCAGCACATCCTTGGCTTCGGTAAACTGACTTTTGGGCAATTGATTGTTGTTAATTGTCACACCGCTCATATCATCGTCTGGCTCGAGTTTAACTAACGCGTCGGCAAGATTCTGATTCGCTGCACTATTTCGATTGGCATTTATGTAGCTACTCAAACGGGCCAAGTTAACATTCTCATCATCGAGAATATTTAGATCGGCCGAGTCGATTACTTCTTGCTTGATTTGGACATCATCAGCATTGCTTATCACATTGGGCTTTCCATCATTATTATTATTGTTGTTGTTGTTATTATTAATGTAATTGTTTACATTGGATGTAGTTCGATTAATGCTATTGTAAGTTTGTTCGTTTAAACTATTACAACTAAATTTAAGACTACTACTGCTGCTGCTATTATTACTACTTCTTATGTCGTTAGGATTAAATTTGCGATCAGTTGGCAGCACCTGTGCTTTTTTAACTATGTCGCTAACAACCTCTGAGTAAATGGACGAGGTGGTTGGTTGCTGCTGCTGCTGCTGTGGTTTTTGATCAACGTTAGCTGCTGCTGTTGCTGCTCCAGACGATGATGTTGAAAACTTGAAAGAATCCTCAGTTTCATTCAGCTTCTCACGCTTGATTACTATTTCTTCATTTAGGAGACTATTAGTTATGTTGCTAATACTATTGTTGTTTTCACTGTTTCGATTATTATTAAACGATGTTCGGTGTTTGGGATGAAAACTGTTGTAGTCCCATTTGCGTTTGGGACGTTTGATTGGCACCGGTTTCACAAATGCTGTCACATAGAGCGAATCCCGAGAAACATTTTCATCATCGTCGTCGTCGTCGTCGTAGTCGACTTTGACATTTTCACTTGTTGTTGATGTTGTTGTTGTTGTTGTTGGGCAGGTTCTTGTTGAGTTATGAGTTTGCTGTTGATTGGCGGTTTGATTTGCATTAGAATGTGCGGCGGGATTTTGTGAGCTGCAACTTTCCATGATGGTGTAGTCCAGTTTAGACCAGATGTCATCCATTGTTGTTGACGCTCGATCTAAAATAACACGGCCGCCTCTTCCCATTCGACGTCGTGCAAATCCTATACAACGTGGTCTGAAAAAATAAAAAAAAAAAGGTTAATGAGTTTAACGTTGGATAGTAAGATTCAAATCGAAAGGAAGGAAATTCAACGAGGGCTTAAAAGGTTAATGACGTCAAGTCCAAGTTAATGCTATTAACTAGAAAGTATATCAAATATCGAGGTTTTCGATAGAGCTTTCAGCATATTAACTGATTTAACAGTGAACCCGACCTAGAAGAAGTAAAAACGGCAATATCACGGCTGAAATCCAACAAAGCCGCTGGAGCAGATGGTCTAGCTGCCGAACTGTTCAAAGCAGCAGGCGACGATCTAGATAGGAGCATGCACCAAATCATCTGTAAGATATGGTCGGAGGAATGCATGCCCGATGAATGGAACCTCAGCATTATTAGCCCGATCCTGAAAAAGGGAGATCCTCTAAACTGCGCCAACTACAGAGGAATCAGCCTACTTAACATCGCCTACAAGATCCTCTCTGCCGTAATATGTGAACGTCTAAAGCCTTTCGTCAACAAACTGGTGGTGGTTTCAAACCAGGAAAGTCAACCATCGAACAAATTTTCACTTTGCGGCAGATCCTGGAAAAAATCTATGAACACCAAATCGATACCTACCACCTCTTCATCGATTTTAAAGCCGCGTATGACAGCATCTACAGAGACGAACTGTATGAAGCTATGTCTAGTTCACTTGTGCAAAATGACGATGGAGAACTCACGCTGCGCCATCAAGGTTTGCAACGAGCTTACGGAATCTTTCGATGTCAAAAAAGGATTCAGAAAAGGCGATGAGCTGTCGTGCGATTTCTTTAACAAAGTCCAAAAGTCTGTTCAATTTCTCGCGTACGCCGATGTTATTGTTATAATGGGAAGAACACAGCGTGATGTTAATGGCGCCCTTGTGAGAATTGAGACAGAAGCGGCAAAATGGGTTTAGCGGTAAATGCGGGAAACACGAAGTATATGCTGTCTTCGAGGAAGGACACCCAACACCGACGGCTCGGACAGAACGTCACAATAGACGCATAACTTCGAGGTAGTAGAGGAGTTTGTCTATCTAAGCTCCGATATTAACACGGGCAATAACACCAGCGCCGAGACCGGCCCGGAAAGCCTTCGACACTATTCCCGAGGGACGTAGAAGGAAAGGAAGAACGCGACTCAGGTGGCGTACAAAAGTGGAAGAGGACCTCAATCAACTTGGAGTGCAAAACTGGAGAGAAGTGTCGTGCGTCGATCGCAATGTGATCAATCTGGTTGACGGTTGATTGGTCAGGAGATTTCCATGTTCCCTTGTGCATATCGAGATGTGGGAAACGCGTACTTGCTACCATTACGTCTCGCCCCGCAGCGAAGTCGATTAGCCAAAATCCGTTATCGGAGGTGGTGTCGTGTAGGCTATGTCGTCCGATTATTCCACTAACGATTTCTTCTCTACTCAGCTTAGCATTAAAACCTCCAAGGACGATTTTAATGTCATAGCTAGGGCATTGCTCATAGGTCTTGTCGAGGAGCTCGTAGAAACTGTCTTTGGTGTCTTCATCCTTTTCCTCCAGGGGGGCGTGAGTGCAGATGAAGCTGATGTTGGTGAATTTAGCCTTGATGCGGATTGTCGTGATGCGCTCATTCACTGAGTTGAAACTCAAGACCTTCGTCCTGAGTCGAGTTCCAACTACAAATCCACATCCAAATAGACGCTGATTTTGTTCCCGGTAGCAGTCGCTGTAGTAAATATCGCAGTTGTTCATTTTACGTAGGCCCGGACCATCCCATCGCATTTCTTGGATGGCAGTTATATCTGCTTTATAGCAGTCAAGGGCTTCCGCTAGTTGTTCGGCTGCACGTGGTCTGTTAAGGGACCTAACATTCCAAGCGCTAAACCGAAATTCGTTGTCCTTAAATCGTTTGCGTGGGTCGTCATCATTAATTCCGTCCGTATCCGAGTCTTGTTGGTGTTTCGGAACCATGTCTTCTTTGTTCAGATGACACTAGCACTGAAATCAAACAAAGAATTGCGCTCTTGTCGTTGCAGAGGCATCGACCTGAGAACAGCTGCTAGATGCTAGAAGAACACTATTTCGGCCCCGCCTGCATAAACGGCGAATGGAGAGGACGATTTAACTAATTTTAGAGGACTCATGTAGACCGAATGGACAATAGTGTTTCTGCCCTAAAGACGCGACAGAAGGAAGACCGAAACTTAGGTAAAACACACTGGAAGTAGAGAACCTCACCCAACTTGGAGGAGTCTTAATGTGCTTTAGACGCTTGTGCGACGAAACTGTTAGAGCTTTGTTTTCTATAAGAAATAAAATTTCATCGTTTGCTTCGTCTCCGGAAAATGATAGCAGAAGAACAAAAGTATCACGTTAGAGGAACACGAACATCGGTCTTCTTCCTGTTTTCCAAAAATATTATATAAATGCATTCACCTAGAAGCTCTTATCGGTTAGCTTCATATTCACATGTTTAATAAAATTAATCATTGGATGGTTACTTCCGGATAAAAAGCTATTTTTACCAGACGATGAGACGCGTAATCAATATTTTTTTGCTTTCGCTTATCGCCCCTGAGAGCAAATTGTTTATTAAGCGAATCGTAAATTAATAATAATTATTATTGATACAAACAGAAACACCGTCGACTAGCTATGAGAGTGGTGCGAAAATAGAAGTAAATATTTGGGTCGTGTTTGAAATCAACACGTTCATCTGTGAGTCGGAGAATTGGTATGCAACTTAGGTTAGGTGATAAGGGGTGTGCACAGAGTGAAACTGTTGCATACACGAGGGCCTACTGGTCCATTGTGATCGCCTATAAAAATAAAAGTTAGCATCGATGCTCCTCAAAATTGCCGATTAACGTAGACTGGCTCGTTAACGAACCAGCCTGTGCTATCTATAAATTTCCTCATATTTGCCATTGAGACCTGTGCTAGATCATCCAGTTCCCCAACAAACCGACGGAGTCGGTTAGTTTGGAGGTTCGGACTGTCACAGAGCAGGAGTTTAATGGTTTCTATTTCCTCCTCATCTTGACAGCTCCTACAGAAATCGGGTGCAAATGCCCCTATCCTGTTGGCCATTGTGCCAATTTTCCAGGAGTTATTGATTTTCTCTTTTGATTTAAGGTCTATCTTCCTCTTGAGTACCCCAATCGGGACGAGTGGTCCCCTAACTGAATGGTCGCTACTACTAGTATCTGCTTCGGACCCTTTCCTGGCTAGTTCATCTACTACTTCGTTCCCTTCTATATTGCTATGTCCAGGAACCCAGCAGAGCTTAACCTGGTTTGTGCGGCAGACTCTATTTAATTCCTTCCTACAGTTTAAAACTGCCTTTGATGTTATGGTCTCACTGGCTAAGGCTTTGATAGCAGCCTGGCTGTCCACGAAAAATCTTATCTCCGAGGAACTTAGCTTTTCATGATGTGCCAATTCAGCTGCTTTTTCAATGGCAAAGATCTCGGCCTGAAAGACACTACAGTCAGCTGGGAGTTTATACGACTCTCTGATCTTGAGAGATTGGCAAAACACTCCAGCACCTGTTCCTGATTCCATTTTTGAACCGTCAGTGTAGAAAGGTATACCCTGTTTACTTATAAGTGAATTAGGATCCCAACCCTGTATTTCTGGTATGCAAATAGAAAATTTCCTACCGAAATCTAGTAAAGGGGGAATGTAATCGGTCGTCTCCATCAGTCCTGGAATTGTGTTGTATCTTTGTAGGATTGACCCGTGTCCATAAGTGCTGTGCTTTCAAAAACTCAGTTCTTTTAAACGAACGTGCACCTTATGAACTCATCCAGAGCCGGGAGATCCAAGATCATTTCCGACCCAGCTTGTGGTGTGGATCTCTGAGCCCCTGTTATTTCTATACAGTCTAGTCTCTGTACCTTATTCAGGTTCTTGAGATAGCTTGATTTTTCCACCGCTTTCCACCATACAATAGAGTCATAGGTAAGAATGGGTCTGACAATCGCTGTGTACATCCATTGGATGACTTGCGGTCGCATACCCCAACGTACCACCGAAGGTCTTTTTGCATGTGCATGCACATAGTGCTTTTTTCATTCTTTCATCAGTATTACGCTTCCATATAAGCTTGGACTCAAGGAATACTCCTAGAAAGTTTTAGAGGAATACCATTTAGTTTAGGAGGGTTGAAGCCCTCCAGTTTCCGTTTCTTCGTGAACAAAACTAGCTCAGTCTTGGTGGGGTTGACCCCGAAACCGTTCTTAGTTGCCCAAGAAGATAAATCCTTTAATACGTTTTCCATAATGTTTCCGATGATGGTATGCAACTTGGACAGATTCAAAAACAAAACAAATTGAAGCAATAATCTTACCTTGGGTGTCTTATGGATGTTAGGGTATATCTGTACTTTTTATCGCCAAAGCCATTATCGTTCTTCGATTCCCATGGCCAATTTCCATAAGTTTCGAGGGGCTAAAGAGTAAATGTTGTCGATAAAAAATGAAGACAGTAAAATATTAAGGACAAAATATATACCCGGTGGTAATTGCAGTTCTTATTCCGTCTAAAAGCAAATTGTCCTTCATCTTCGCCTTCCGAACCCAATGGGTTATTTGTGAGATCCTCTTCTTCTGTTTCGATCGTCGATTCAATTGGCGCAGGTGATGAACTTTGAACAATGGAATACTGCTTTTCACGTGGTACTTTGTGTTTACGTTTTTTGTATTGTCTTTTTTCCTTACGACTACCACTACTGCTAACACCGACTGGTTCTATTTTTGAATGAATGAAACCAGCTGTTATGCATCTCTCATTTAAAAACAACAACAAACAAGTTCAATCTTACCAACTGCTAGATTCGCAGAATTCAGGTACTGTGACGTCGAAGTATAACTATGACCGCCACTGGTCGATGCTGTATTCGACGGCAAAAGACCTCCAACTGGATTCGTAGACGACGCTGATGGATTATGTGAGTATTGATTTGTATATAATGGTGCAAATGCTGGCCTGTTTTCGAATATGAACAAACAAATTTTATGAGAATAAGAATATTCTGTTGTTGAAAGAAATGTACCTTGAATTCTTGATAGTCGAACTAAGCTCTGACATTAGGCTTCCACTAAAGTCACGCAGCTGAACCCGCTTCTCAAAGATCTCAATAGATAAATGCAATTGTTCTCGTTTCGTTTTCTCACGTCGCTTAACCATTTCAAGGACAGTTGTTGCTCGACACAAGTCCCGCCTGATAACAAATTTATCATCAATTCTATTAAAACAAAACTAAAGAAAACAAATCCACTGTACCTCAACTTCAACATCTTTTCATAAGATGTTTCATCATTTTTACGATTCTTTCGTGTTTGCATCTTTTCAGTGCGTCGACGAAAGGCAATGTAAGGATTATTTGCCGAAGTACCAGGTCGATTTTCTGTTTTAACAGACAAAATCAACGGATGTTGCTACAAAGAATCGTTTACAATTTTTGTACACAATCAAAAACAAAGCAATCTTACAGTTTTCAAGCGCTTATTTAGCCAATAATCATAAACTGCTATGCTGACTTCGTCGTCCTGCTTGAGCAGTGCCTTAGCTTCATTAAGCGTTACAACAGTTTGGCCGGAACTCTTCTCAAGTCGATCCATCATCTGTTCGAACTTTAAGGGAGTTAATTCCAATCGCCGACTCTGTTGGTTCACCCACATTTCATCTGCACTATCCATATCATAGTCGGGAATATCCTGTTCCAGACCAAGTGCTGCAAATACTTTGAAGTTAGGTATTTTGAAAACAGAGAGGAAAATGTGATAAACTTACGTTGCATATGAATCATCTGGCGTGGCATTTTATAGTTTGGAGGATAGCTTCTATCATAGAAATCCTGATCACATGTAAACACCTCGGGCGTGGGAATAATCAAACCAGTGCATATCGCCCTTTGTAGATGGTGTTCCTGGAATAATCAGAAACATTGTTGTTTTTAATTTACATGACAATTCAGTTTGTACAAAATAAACTCAGTCCCATTCCTCTCTTCCCCCAAAGAATTGCTCACGTACGAAACACTCTTTCATACAAATTTGCAGATTTCAGAAACACTCTCTCGTGTACCTTTGCATTGTTTACATCGTACCTGACTACAAAACTTAATTTGTGTTTTATTGCCTAGTAATAACTCTTTTGTTGTTTGACTATCTCACTTTGTACATTTTCCTTATCTCACCCGAATTTCTTCAAACACTATCCGAATGTTTAATTTTAGTTTTGCCAAAAAAATATATAGACATTTGCTGATGATAGGAGATATGCTTCGCTTGTACGCGGAGGGGCGACAAGGCGGCAGCGGCGCGGACGACAACTAAAAATAAATAAACAAACTTGCCGAATGTGATTGCGAATGAATATAAATAAATTAATAAAACATGAGTTGCTGACTATACACGTCATGTCTATATACAAACATATGTATGACCTGAACGTGTTTCTGGGTTTCTCTTATATGTGTGGAGATTTCAATTTTAATGTTTGTTTTAAATAAATTTGGGTAATAACATTTGTTTTGCATGAGTTTAAGGAAAACTTCCAACAGCAATAACTTGGTAGCAATGCGACACACTAAGCTGCGACTGAATCACTGAACTATTGAAATTCGAACTAGATTAAAGGATTTGTTTCCAATGTCTTGCTTATTGATTATTCTTGAGCAGCAGTTTGGACTATGTTACACCAACTGGAGCACTTCGCTCAACACCAATAGCAGCCTTGGAAGTGCTTTTAAAACTAACACCTCTTGACATCTTCTCCAAAATGGTGGCAGCCAACTCATGCCAACTCAATGGATCAGTAACAACACTGGTCATACTACTATCTTAGACAATTCCAGATCTATCCCAGATCGCTTAGACTATACCACCCCAAAAATGGTATTCGATAATAGCATCCAAGTTTCAATCCCTTCAAGATCTTTTTGGGAAGAAGAAAGACCCCTGGAAGACAACACGACACACTTCAATACACATGGTTCAAAGACCGATTACGGCGTTGGAAGTGGTATCTATTCGAAACAACTGAAGTCTATAATATAGACTTCCCAATCAATTTAGTATGTTTCAGGCAGAAGTTATGGCGATTAAAGAGGCTCAAAGAAAACGTTATATCTTCCAAGATATACGTATCTTCTCGGACAGCCAAGCCGCTCTCAAATCTCTCGCGTCTGTCTTCACAAACTCTCAAATAGTCCACGATTGTCGATCATCTCTGAATGAGATGACAGAACAGTTTAACATTCACCTCATTTGGGTGCCGGGCCACAGAGACATCCTGAGAAATTGCAAAGCCGATGAGCTCGCCAAAAACGGAACACTTCTGTCTACTGTTAGAGTTAGACAAAGACATAACATAGGAACACCACTTGCTACACGCAAATATCTTCTCAAACAATATGCTCTAGAATCAACAAATGGAAGATGGTCACAGGGTACCACCTGCCTAGCAACCAAGCAAATATGGCCAAGCATAGACTTAAAACGGTCAAAAGGCTTGATATCCCTGAGCAGACAAAATATAAGCTCTACAATTGGAGTAATAACAGGACACTGCCTCATAGGTAGACATGCTCTGAGGCTAGGAGTCTACACAAATGACTTCTGTAGAAGCTGCATGGACGAGGAGGAAGAGGAAACAGTCCAACACCTTCTATGTACAATGTACATGTCCGAAACTCTCCAATAAATGGAATAACTATCTCGGTAATCCTTTCTTCGATAATACCAGTGAACAGGCAACGATCGACACAAAATGTCTCTCTAACTTCATTACAATTACGAAAGTGTTTGTTTAAGTTCATTACTCTCCCATGAGAAACTTCTTTAGTGGTATCACAACGGATCCTTGAGGTCTAAGTGAGTCAATAACAACTAGACAGCCACTCCAACCTAACCTAACCTACAATAGGCGGAAAACTTGGTATCGCAACTACCTAGTCTTGCCATTAGTTCTTTTACATGTTAAAAGTTCTATAAAAAAAATTACTCGTAAATCTTTTACTTAAAAGTTTGACGGAAAAAAAAATTTCATTGAAAATGACCGCCTTTAGCTTTTACAAAGGCTTTTATACGATGTGGCCATTGTTCTATTGTGGCACGCGGTAAATGGACACGCTATTATTTTGTCTACTGATGAAACCATGTGTGTACGCAACATCATCTAAAGAGGCCAAAAAAGTACAACACCTTGCTTCTGCAATAGTTTCGTGGGGGTATCTCATCAAGGTGTCGCAAAAGTCTATCAGGAAAGTGTTCTCGAAGGTGTTGTTATTTATTCAACGGTGAAAGATTGGTCTTCCAACAAGACTCTACTCCGGCATACAAGGCCAAAACGACACAAGAGTGGCTAAGGTGCAATTTATTTGCTGCCGAGGCTGGATTACAGGACTCCACACCGAAATTTGGACAGCCTAAAGGCAGTTTTGATAAGAGCGGCATCGTCGGTTTCCATCGAAACTGTACGTGCCGCTATAGAACAATGGCTCGTAGGTAAACGGAATTATGTGAGATGCTTATTCTAACGAAATCCAACAAAGCCGATGAAGCAGATGGTCTAGCTGCCGAGCTGTTCAAAGCAGCATGCGACGATCTAGATAGGAGCATACACCAAATCATCTGTAAGATATGGTTGGAAGAATGCATGCCCGATCCTGCAAAAGGGAGATCCTCTAAACTGCGCCAACTACAGAGGAATCAGCCTACTTAACATCGCCTGCAAGATCCTCTCTGCCGTAATATGTGAACGTCTGAAGCCTTTCTTCAACAATCTGATTGGTCCTTATCAATGTGGATTCAGGCCAGGAAAGTCAACCATCGACCAAATTTTCACTTTGCGGCAGATCTTGGAAAAAACCTATGAACTCCAAATCGATTTTAAGGCCGCGTATGACAGCATCTACAGAGACGAACTATACAAAGCTATGTCTAGTTTTGGCATCCCTTCCAAGCTCGTTCGCTTGTACAAAATGACGATGGAGAACTCACGCTGCGCCAACATGGTTGACAACGAGCTTACGGAATCTTTCGACGTCAAAAAATGATTCAGTCAAGGCGATGAGCTGTCGTGCGATTTCTTTAAAATCACATCACATCAAAGAACGTCACAATAGACGCATACAACTTCGAGGTAGTAGGAGTTTGTCTACCTAGGCCCCGTTATTAACACGGGCAATAACACCAGCGCCGAGATCAAACGAAGAATAACTCTTGCTAATCGCTGTTTCTTTGGGCTAAGAAAGCAATTGAGTGGAAAAGCCTTCTCTCGAGCAACTAAGGTAAAACTGTATAACACCCTCATCATCCCAGTCCTGCTGTATGGCGTGCAAAAGCATGGACCTTGAAAAAATGTGATGAATGTGCCTTAGGCTGTTTCGAGAGGAAAGTTCTTCGGGTCATCTTTGGCCCCGTGTGCATTGATGGGGAATGGAGAAGAAGATACAACAGCGAGCTTTACGGGTTGTCCAACAACATGAACCTAGCCAGAAGAGTCAAGGTCCAGAGACTCAGATGGCTCGGTCATTTAGAGCGGATGGACACCAATGCTGTGGCCCGGAAAGCCTACGACACTATTCCCGAGGGACATAAAAGGACATGAAGACCGCGGCTGAGGTTGTAAACACAGAGGTCATCAAAAACCTTTGAATACGAATCTGAAGGCAGAAAGGAAACCAGTGACGAGTCGGGATCTTCCCTTTAGTCTAGGATTTACAGTGTATTCATTTCCGATTGGCAACGGCAAAAGGTTTATACAAACTATAAATTGAGGAACAAGATTAAACATGACTACGCTATCATCTTTATTGTAGTAGTTTTTGATAGAAGACAGGAAAAGTAGAATATACAAAATATATCGAATTCCCAGGCTTTATTTTTGTAGCAGATTATTTTGTAAAAAAAAGGTTAAGTCAACTTCTTGTCGTCTTTTTTTATTGGGGTTTACAAAACCTCTCTTAGGTTAGGTTGTTGCGGATACAGGATCCACACACTTAGGCCAAAGGAAAGGGCCCATTGTGATACCATATCAATCTAGAGAATTACTTCTTACTTGTCGAACCATTTTGAGCTTTTTATAAAGCGAAGAAGATATATAATATCCTTGTTTGCTAGTTCACTGGGGATTATCGTAAAAATATTCCCCCAGATGAAGTTTGCGTCTTAGGGAAAGAGCAGGGAAGGTGGGAGATTGTTTCCTCTTCTTCTTCGTCCATACTGCTCTTGCAGAAGTCATTTGAGGCTACACCAAGTCGTATTGCGTGTCTGCCTATAAGACATTGTCCTGTGAGGACACCTATTACGGAGCTAATATGAAATCTACTTTCAGATAACAAGTCTTTAGAGCGCTTTAAGTCAAGGGACGGCTGCGCTGTGCACGTTACCAACTATACCACATAGAGTTTGTTATCGTTAAGGCTGTTTCTTTTAGCATAAGTTTACATGTAGCTGGCGGTATACCTATCTTTTCCCTTTCAGGTGAGATAGGTATGACGAGTTCATCGGCTCTAAAATTTCCCGGCACCAGAAGTGAATATTAAATTGCTACGTCATCTCCAAAAGAGATAATCGACAATCGAGGGCCGTGTGAAAATTGGTTGAGACAACGTCGAGAGATTTAATAGCAGCCTGACTGTCAGAGAAGATGCGGATATTACAAGTTGATATCTCTTAGCCAAGATAGATCATCTTTGATCGCCAAAATTTCCGCTTCGAAGACGCTACAAAGATTTGGGGGCGGAATGAGAGGCTAAGATTAAGCTTTTCTGAGTACACACCACTACCTACTTCTACATCATTATCTGTCTTGGATACATTCGTATAAAAATGAATGCTCCTGTCTTCCAGGAATTTTTTGTCTTCCTATTTGTCTCTGTATGGAATCGAGACCTGGAAGTTTTTCCCAAATTGGGGTTTTGGAATGGTGTAGTTTATGTGCTTTGGTATAAAACCGAAGAAGTTCAAAATTATGGAATGTCCCACATTATTGTTGGTCCATTGAGATGAGGCGTTGAGTACTCGCTGCCACTTCTCTTAGAAAATAAACTGTTTTTTGCCTTTTACCTAGAAATGAAAATTATTTAATAGTCGAGAAGACTCATTTTTCCTGAAATAGCCCTACCGCCAACACCGATATTTAATCGTTGTTGTAAAAGTTCTTGAATCCACGGGAATTCACTGTCGAATGGTAAATCTAGACTCAGAATTTCAGATAAATCTGAAGTTGTTAGGGATAGTGGTGTAAATAATATGCTTAAAATGGAGTCGCCCGACAGCTCTTGAAGAGCCAAGGCCTAAGTGGCTTACTCAACTACAACTATGGGCACGAGTAGGACTAGAACCCGAACGGGTAATGCAACAGCTCTAGGAGAGTCAAGGCCTAAGCCGCTTACACTCAGCAACGTTTCTCTGAACGCGTGTGAAGAATTGAAGTATTCTACAATTTAACGCCTTTTCCAAAACGCCTAATTTGAGATGTACTTTCTTCTTGAAAGATTAATACTCTTGGAAGTATTGTCAAGTCTTCGCAAGAGGTAAAGGGTCAATATTTTAAATATGATTTCTGGCATATGACTGCCACGGCTGGCTTGGATGTAGTCAAATCTGCACGTCCAATTTTCGATGACTTTTTCCAACATTTGTGGCCGTATATCGGCAATAACACGGCGAATGTTGTCTTCCAAATGGTCAAGCGTTTGTGGCTTATCCGCAAAGACCAATGACTTTATACAGGGAGCGGCAAAATGATCTGACGGTTTTCGCTGCCACGCTGGCGAGCGAGTGAGTGGTGGGGGGTGGTGGGGATAACGGCTTTCCAGAGCCTACGTGCGGACATGTTCAGTAGCCATGGAGCGGTGGACGGCTGAGCACCGTGCGTTTGTCGTGGAAGCGTTTTTTAAAAGTGGCGATTCCTGTGTTACTGTTCAGCGTCAGTTCCGTAGACGATTCAATGTGGGTCCACGTGGTAAAGTCCCAACTCGAAACACCATTTTGCTGTGGGTGAATAACTTCAGAGCTACCGGTTCAGCAAGAAATAGCCAACCTGTCTCCTGCAATGTTAGGGAAAGTGTTTGAAAGTTTCAGTGCAAGATTGGAAGAATGCATGGCCCGAGATGGACATCATTTGAAAGACGTCATCTTCAAATCTTAAACGGAGCAAATTCGCCTTTTTTCAGTTATTTTTATAAATGTTCATAAATACCAATCTGTAATATGCAATAAAACACTTTTTATCACTATAAACGTTTGAGTTATTTACATTTTAAAACCGTCAGATCTTTTTGCCGCACCCTGTATAACCCCATAGGAAATAGTCTAGCGGTGTTAAATCACAAGATCTTGGAGGCCAATTGTCAGGACCAAAACGTGAAATAAGGCGGTCACCAAACGTGTCTTGTCTTTTAATAAATCGATTGTGGCACGAGCTGTGTGACATGTTGCGTCGTCTTGCTGGACATCATGATTGTTCAATTCAGGAATGAAAAAGTTAGTAATCATGGCTCTATACCGATCACCATTGACTGTAACGTTGTGGCCCTGGCCATCATCATTTTTGAAGAAGTACGGACCAATGATTCCACCAGCCAATGAAGCGCACAAAACAGTCAGTTTTTCTGGATGTAAAGGCGTTTCGACATACACTTGAGGATTATCTTCACTCCAAATGCGGCACTTTTGTTTTTGACGTAGCCATTCAACCAGAAGTGCGCTTCATCGCTAAACAAAATTCGCTTATGAAAATCGGAAACAACGGCCATCTCGTTTTGGGCCCATTCGACCAATCTACGCATTGCTTGATGATCGTTTGACTTCAATTCTTGCACGAGTTGGATTTTGTAAGCACGCGAACCAAGATCCTCCCGCAAAATCTTCCATAAAGTGGATGGACACAGATCCAATACCTGTGCTCGATGGCGGATGGAATCATTCGGGTCTTCCTCAATGCTACGCTCTACAGTAGCAATAGCTTTTTCTGTACGCACCGTACGGCATCTCTGGGGATGCGAGTTATCAATTAGAGTAAACGTGGTGGGAAAACGTTCCATGGTTAATCGAATCAACTGCTCTGATGGACGATTTTTTCGACGATAAAATGGGCGTAGTGCGCGATATACGTATTCCGCACAGAACCATTATTTTCGAAATAAAATTGCACAATTTGCAAGCGTTGTTCAGGCGTGAGTCTATTCATGATGAATTGCCAAACCAAACTGAGAATCACTTGACAGTTGTTAAATCGGTCGCCGTCTTGAAAAGTAATGCCAACTTAAAGTTCTATACCTCGAAAAAAAACACCCGTTAGTAGACGTGAAAGATGGTACATAAGCTAGCCGAACTAGGAACCCTCACGTTCGACGTAACAGCCAACGCTCATAACCACAGGCATTACATTGATTGATTTCTCAAATTGAAGGGTCAAGTCAACGGTCAGCTAATAATGCCAAGCTCATTTGATCTTTTGTTTCCAGGTAAACCAGTGTCAACGGAAACAGCAGAGTGTAATCCTGCAAGCAAAACGATTTGGGTTTGGCAGAAATCATTTCAATTGTTACCTACTGGCAATAAATCACTACCAGAGAACACACGATAGAAAACCCGGTTAGCCTTAAAGGACTGTCAAAGGGTAGAATTGCTGAGTATAGAGCGCAGTAGAACTGAATATTGTCGACTTCTTAGTGAACGACTTAGGCCCATTTGCTAATACGAAACATAAATTTATGGTCTACATAAAGTTTTCATTTTTATATGGGACGGTCCGGAATTCCCATGGGGATTCTATGTGGAACTTAAGAATTCCGGAACTTCCCATATAAAAATGAAAACTTTATGTAGAATATAAATTTATGTTCCGAATGAACAAATGGGCCTTAGGTACTTAAGTGTCATTCTTTTCTTTTGAAGAAGCTGTTCAGGGCTTCTTGATCTATTCGCTGAATCGTTACTTAGGACGTTAGGTTCCGCTTAAAGTAATAACTGTCACTGATACTTGAATTTCCGTAAAACTTAATTCGTAAAATTAGAACAAATAACCACTTTTTTTTTTAATTACCAATAAATAAAATACTACCATCCTCGTATATCAAAAGCTCAAAGCAATAATTTGGGTACCCTTCCTTGCTTCACACCCTTGAAACCCCTAAACATAAAGTAAACAAACAAAAACTTCATACTTACAGATTCTTCTTCTTTCTCCATTCCGCTCGGCATCTGAGGAACTGCCCGATTAATAGCCGAATATTCCGGCAAATCGGGCAGTTCTTCGGCCAAGAATATTGGCATTGGTTTGGCTGGATCGAGGGCTCTCGCCCGAAACGATAGTTTCGACATCTTTTCTTTTGTGTTTTTAATTCTCCCGTTTTATGTATTCTTAATTAATTTATGTTAAAATTTTATAATTTTTTTATTCCAATAATGATGATTCCTCCTGCCCTGGAAAGGACGGAGTGACCACACAAGTTCCTCTCCTCTCGAATAGAGTAGTATTTTTGTTGTTGTGATTTTGGATATAAATTTTGCCGCCGAAATGTTGTTTTGACAAATTGATGGAAATCGTTGATCCTGGTTTTGTTGATGTTGATGTTGTGGGTGTATGTTGTTGTTGGCGTTTTGTTATCCACAAAGGATTCTAAATTAGAAATAAAATTTCCAATTATAAACAATAAACTCATGCCATCAATCAACTTCATTATTATCACTTTTATTTAATTACAAACAAAAATTATTGATAAAATCCATAAATAAATAATCCGAAACAAAAAAAATAGATAATGACAGGTGTTTTGTCACAACCCGGAACGTTGCGCGGTTCTTTTTTAGTCGAATTCTATGGGCAAACATGTTCAATCGCAATAATAACGATGGGCGCAGAGGGACCTCGAGCTCAATATTCATTTATTTTAATTTATCTTTTGGTAAACATAATCCCCAAATAATAATTTAGCGGCGAAAACAACAAAAAGCAAGATTGAGAGGGGAAATGAAAGTACATACGCCTTCAAACGTCGTATTCTTCGCCGATGTCGTTCACAAGGAAACCGCGGCGAATTCAAAACCCGACAAGTCGACTCATTTTTTTTCTCTTCCCTACCAGACCATGCAAAAAATTGATTTTTTTTTCACGAGAAAAAACGAAATTCACTTCACTTTTTTAACAATTTTAAGGGCAATTAATTTGAAATGCTATCAATGCAACATTTTAATAAAACTTTAATGCACACTTGTGTAGAAAATTGAGAGGAAAAACCGGGAATACGAATTTTGTGGAAAAAAACATTTTGCCGATTTTATCCCAAAAAGCCATAATGGCGGCATCGATGGAGAATTTCCACATTGCCCGCGAAATAGACGACAAAGCAGCAACGAACGAAACGAATAAGCGAGACAACAAACGCGAAAATCGAAAACGCAAACGACCTGTGTTTTATCTGTCTCTTTTAGAAATATGCTTAGAATTTGGTATGCGCAGTAATTACACTCACTTTCCCTGTCACACAAAACTTCTTCGAAAAACGAATCAACACCACTTAACAGAACGAGAGGGAGCGATAGTTGTGTTTGATGTGCGTTGTTGGTGGACTAAAAAATTCAACCGAACTTCGAAATATCCGCGCGCTGCTGATCAACTTCGATTTATGCGAAATCCAACAACAACAATCGATGAAGAAGCAAAAGCAAAAAGCGAGACGAATGGACGTTTTTGAAACAACAAATGCGCCACCCAGAGGGCTCTGCATTCGATGTAGCGCACACATCACCAACACGCCATATTGTATTTCACCCCACACAGCATGAAAAAAAAAATCAATGAACGACAAATTTGGTTAATGCTTTTTTTCACAGCATTTTTTTCGCATAAAATCGGGTGTTTTATTCCATTTTTCTTATTGAAATGATTAAACACGATATTAAATTAACTATTTGCACTATTTTCATTAAATTTAACGCACTGGATTGTAATAATTTTAATCAGATTGTGCAACGAGACGAGTTTTTCACAGGGACACGTTCATCACTAATCGTAATGGCGGACTATGAGATGGCTGTTCCGTTTTACCTGTGCGATAAATGTGCTCGTCGAAATCATTTTGATGGCATGTTTAATTTTGGATTTTTTTTTCAAGCAAATAATCGCTGGCAGTGCAGAATTAATTTAAAAAATCATTTTTTTAATTTAATTTGTGACTGTTTTTAGCGAATTATGAGGAAATTATTGCTGTTTTAAAATAATTAAATGTTTTTATTTGACTTCGAAAGCAAATGCGTTCAGTGAGCGAAAAGAATGGCCGTCGCACTAATTATATGTCGAAATGAATGCATTCAGTTTGAAGTGATTAATTTTTTTAAGAAGTGATAAATTTAATTGCAATTGAAAATCGATTTTCAAAATAAAATTTTTGTAAAATCTTTTTTTTTTTGCTTGGCTTTCCTTTAAAGTGACGTCATGACTGAAACGTCATTTTAAGCTAGTATCGCACTAGACTTGTTCATTAGCGGCCTATAATTTAGCACCAATGAAATTCGGTCGATTGACTGAATTTCAGAAAAACTCTGAGCCTTTGTACCGTCGAGGTTCAGTTCTGAGCCAAGTATTAACGAAGAATAATTATAAAAACGAGGATTTATTCACTTTTCTGTTATAAGTATGATTGAAGACATGATATTTTGTTTGAACCTTGATATTTATTTAAAATTTAATAAATCCAGGGTTTTATTAATTTGTTCATTATGTTCATTCGTGGTCCAGCAACTGGTCCAAAAAGAATTAAATTTTCGAGTATTTTTTTGGCAGTGAAATAAACCCACACAAAAAGTTATAGAAAATCAAGTATTTAAGCCGTGAGCGAATTGGATGAAATTGTTTAAATTTAACCACTGCTGTCATATTTTAGCCTACTCCGCAGCTAGTCTAATTTTAACAGATTTTATTCGATGCGAAGTGTCAAAATTTAACCAAACGTCAAGTTTTAACCACTTTTTAACGCAATTCGCACACGGCCTTAACCACTGATCAGTTATAACAAGATGGGAAAGCTTGCTGACAAAATGACATTTGCCTACGAACTAAAATGCAGGTTAGCTGCAAGAGTATGCATGTAATTGTAATAATGATACAATTGCCTACATAATAAAAAGCAAGTTTGCTGCAAGAGTATGCGTGTATAAAAAAAAAAATTGGGGTATTTGGAGGACAACGGCATGACAGCATTGCGTTTACACGAAAAACGATGTTGTACAACATCAGTTTGTGAGTTTTCTTCTAGAGTGTGGACATACTATGGCGAGTAAAATTTTAGCTTCAAGTTACTTTCCACAATTCCGGATGACTTTTGTAAATTTCAAAAAATTCCCTCCAATAAACATTATTGCAAATTGACAACATTCTCAACCAAAATTTCAAAACGAAATGAATTTAACGTCGACGAAATGGCTTCAGTTGTACAACATGTGTTTACAAACCACCAGGTTTTCCAAAAAAATGGAAAACCATCCAACATGGTGTATCAAGCGGTTGTTTTAGCGTTTACATGATCAAAATCGTCATATTCACACCATGTTGTCACACCATGTGTGACTTAAGGCTGTTTCACAATAGAGCGGTCGCACTTGTTTCGCGTTGACATTTCATATAGAATACATGTGAGTAGATGCTTCCACACAAAATAGAGCGTTGAGCGCTCTCGCGGTACGTAACGTAAGCTTGAACGCAATCCTAAATAGAAATGTGTTCTATTTTTCATTCGCGTCTTGAGCTTCATCACAAATTTGTTTGCTCCTGAGAATACAAATAATTGTTTTTCTTCAGAAATAATAAATGATAACAAACACACTAATAAAATAATAAATGAAGGAAACTTTTACATAAATAAGAAAACGAATGTGTAATACAAATGCTGATAAAATAATCTGATGTCACTTGCAATGACGCGGTATTGTGAGCTGAAGTTGAAAGCACATGCGTTTTACTGTCAAAACTGCCAGACGCTTACGTAAAGCTTGAAACACACGAACGACCGAACGCTCTGTTGTGAAACAGCCTTAATCTTGTTATAACTGATCAGTGGCCTTAACTCGCCTTAACTGATATTCAAAACTTAACGAAACGCATGTTTTGAACTAAAATTCTGAATGCGTTCATTTTATACTAATCAAAATGCTGAGGGTCAACACATACTAATTTATTTTCGAACATCTATGAACAAGATAGGGATGCGTTCATCTTACCATACATTTAAAAAAATATATAAAATTTAAATTGAAAAAAAAAATCGCTTCTCATTTTTGAGGACCGCTTGCGTTGAAGTCACTTTCATGGGCTTCTGGGGTACTTTATAATCACACTCGAAAATTAGTTAACTTGTTCGATTAACGGTCCCGGACGGGAAAGCTCCTCCTTCCTCTTAGATTACTATTCAAGGAGGTCATTAAATTCATTTTTGGGTATCCTGCTTCCACTATGGACATTTTTTTAAATCAACAATCAACGGATTTATGAAGAAATAAATACATCACCTTAAGGATTGAACTATCTACTTTAGTTTTATTTGTCAAAGGTTCGTTCAAGCCTTAATTCTTGTCCACTTTTCACTAACTGACCAAAGCCATTTGGCCAAATCATCATTCTGAGCAGCAATTGCAACTTCTTTCGGTTCACAATCACTAAAGTACATGCCGGTTACTTTTTCTAAGTCTGGATCTAATGCAGCATAAATGCTTGTTTGTGCTCCTGCCTTTGCTGTCTTAACAAATGGCCATAATAGTGGTCGGATCAAGAGACTTGTAAAGAAATTATTGAAAATACCCATGTGTCGAACAATTTCGGTATCCACGACTCCTGGATGAAGTGAATTTACTGTGACCCCGGTTCCTACAAAAGAATTACAGACAAATTTAATGAGTTTCAATCATTATATGTGTTTTCCTACCTTCCAACTTCTTGGCCAATTCCCGGGCAAAAAGGACGTTTGCTAGTTTACTTTGACTATAGGCATCGCCTTCGTCATATGATTTTTCACTGTTGAGGTCAGTCACGTTGATTTCCCCTCGAGTATGGGCCAAGCTGGACACAACGATTATCCGACTAGGAGCACTTTTCTACAAATTAAAAATTCAATTGTGAAATAACAGTTGAAAGAATTACAATTTACTTTAATGATGTCTAGAAGCAGGTTTGTGAGCAGGAAATGTCCCATGTGATTGACTCCTAGTTGCATTTCGAATCCGTCAGCGGTTAGCGTACGAGGACAGCGCATAACACCAGCGTTGTTGATCAGAATATCCAATTTACTTTGTTCTTTCTTAAATCTAGAATATTATAATTCCCAACATAGTTATGTCATCAGTTCTATTGAGAATTAATATTTACGCTTCCACAAATCGCCGGATAGATTTCATGGAGGATAAATCACATTCACGACAGAAGACGTTTTTGTTCTTGGTTTCCAGCACAATTTCTTCACGTGCCTATGAAAACAACAAGCATATCAGATGTCTTTGAATTGTTTGCGTTCACTGACTAACCTCTTCACATTTTTGCATATTGCGACAAGCCATATAAACATGAGCACCTCGTTTGGCCAATTCCCGGACGGTTTCCTTGCCAATTCCAGTATTCGAACCTGTTACAATACATACTTTATCTTTAGCTGATACTTTTTTCCTAAATTGACCGCCTTGCATTTGATCTCTAGAAATAGGGAAGACAAATTTAGTAATTTAAAATGTAGAAAAACAGCTTAATGCTTTTAACCAACTTTACAAAACATGATAAACCAATCACTGTGCCGGTTAAACTTATATAAAACACTGGCTTATAGTTGAGGAAAGCGAATAAGCCTTTCATGATGTGATTTGAGGGGATAAACGGTGAATATTCAAACTTATTCAATTAACTTGAGATGAGTAAGTTAATAAAAACTTATTAACGACATTAATTAAGAGAAAATAACAATTGAAAACAGGAGCAAATTTTGATTTTTCTCGGACTAGAAAAGAAAATATCAAATTGTCAATAATCAGAAATAGCACTCATATTTTTTTGACGTTTAGCCAATGAAGTTCCTTACACACGAGCTTTAAGAGATGAAAGAGAAAAACTGATTTATAAAAATATCGCTGTATACTTTCAGGCTCCCGAACTCACTAAAATGCCACTTTAATAATGGCTCAGTTGTGCAATCGGGGATCGACTCTGAACCACGAGTCAGGAAGAAAAAATATAAACAAAGTCATTTCACTTCTAAAAGAATATCATCAATTTCGTCGGCTTAACATATGAGCTAACCCTCGGGGGTACAACGGTCTCTAATGGCGGCTTTGTTCGACTTAAGTTCGCTATCGCTATCGCTAACTTCACTTCGTCCATGTCGAGTGGGTGGAATTGTTGGCCTTCTGCACCCAAATTGAATGGTTCTGTATTGCTGGCGGAGTTTTGCTCGTCATCGCCATTATACAGCTTGGAAAAGTGGTCTTTCCATTTCTTCAGCACTGACTGTGGTTCCACTACGATGTTCCCATGATGGTCTCTACAGGCTTCGGTTCGGGGTGTATAAGCCCTGGAGGTTTGTTTCACCTTTTTGTAAAACTTTCGAACCTCGTTCCTGTTGTGACATCCCTCTTTCTCCTTGATCGCGCGCTTCTCATGATTCCTTTTTTGCTTTCTGAAAAGTTTATGCTCGTCTCTCATTTTCTGTTCATAGAGCTCACGAGCTGCTCGTGTCCTTCTTTGCAGCGCCGCTTTGTATGCCTCTTGTTGAGCTGTATGTGCTCGCCGGCACTCATCGTCAAACCAGGGGTTTCGTTTTGGTGGCCGTGTAAACCCTAGCACTTCAGAGGCGGCATCTCTGATGACTGCTTGGCAGTGCGGCCACTGGTTCTCTATATTTTGTGCTGGCAGCAAAGGACTTCTGAGGAGATTTTCGGAGACACGATCGGAAACGGATCTAGCAATCTCTTGCGATTGTAGCCGTTTGACGTCGAATTTCCTCCTAGCATTTTCGCGTGTTGGCCTTGATCGGGATATCCGCATTCGTACCTTGGCTACAACAAGGTAGTGTGGTCCGAGTCGATGTTGGCAACTCGGAATGTGCGGACATCTTGCATGCTAGAAAAGTGTCGTGCGTCGATCGCAATGTGATCAATCTGGTTGACGGTTGATTGGTCTGGAGATTTCCATGTCCCCTTGTGGATATCGAGATGTGGGAAACCGCGCGTACTTGCTACCATTACGTCTCGCCCCGCAGCGAAGTCGATTAGCCTAAATCAGTTGTCGGATGTGGTGTCTTGAAGGCTATGTCGTCCGATTATTCCACCAAAGATTTCTTCTCTACCTAGCTACAACAAGGTAGTGTGGTCCGAGTCGATGTTGGCAACTCGGAATGTGCGGACATCTTGCATGCTAGAAAAGTGTCGTGCGTCGATCGCAATGTGATCAATCTGGTTGACGGTTGATTGGTCTGGAGATTTCCATGTCCCCTTGTGGATATCGAGATGTGGGAAACCGCGCGTACTTGCTACCATTACGTCTCGCCCCGCAGCGAAGTCGATTAGCCTAAATCAGTTGTCGGATGTGGTGTCTTGAAGGCTATGTCGTCCGATTATTCCACCAAAGATTTCTTCTCTACCTAGCTTAGTATTGCTCATAGGTCTTGTCGAGGAGCTCGTAGAACCTGTCTTTGGTGTCTTCATCCTTTTCCTCAGTGGGGGCGTGAGCGCAGGTGAGGCTTATGTTGGTGAATTTAGCCTTGATGCAGATTGTCGTGATTCGCTCATTCACTGAATCGCATTTCTTGGATGGCAGTTATATCTGCTTTATAGTAGTCAAGGGCTTCCACTAGTTGTTCGGCTGCACGTGGTCTGTTAAGGGACCTAACATTCCAATTGCAAAACCGAAATTCGTTGTCCTTAAATGGTTTGCGTGGGTCGTCATCATTAATTCCGTCCGTATCCGATATCCGAGGCTTGTTGGTGTTTCGGAACCATGTCTTCTTTATGTGGCCGGGCAGTCACCCCGACCGACGCGACGCGACGCACGACCCCCAACCTGAAGGTAAACGAAGAGCCGGCCAAACCGCTCCGTATAGGTCTGGGTTGCGAATATGTCGTAGAAGCCCTATAAGGTGTTCACTAAGTAGTTCATCCTGACTGGAAAATAAACAGACGAAACAAATAAGAAATCGGTTGTCATTCTTGTCAGCAATCCATAGGTCCGTTCGTTTACCTCATAAAACTGCCCAAAGCTGCCCAAAACTGCCCAAAACTCCCACTTTTGCGTTCGTTTACTGCCACTAATCCTAAAATCTGTCACTTTTGAGGGAGAAAATATTTCCCCTACCTGCCGATTTTAGCTACAAAAATTTCTTGTGGCAGTTTGTGTAAGTTCTGTCAAACCATAAGAAGTACATTGAATTTTTTTTGACGTTTGACATAATTTTGTGCATTGGGCAGATTTTGCCTGTAAAGCGTTCGTTTACTTTTTGGGCAAATCATAAAATTTCATCCCCACTCCTCCATTTTTGACAGTTTTTACACAAACTGCCCAAAAAGAAAAAGAACTGACCTCATATTTTCATTTTAAGTGTGTTATGTAGGTAATTAACCTGAATTCGCCTAGAAGTGGACAGTACTTGCACAGAGACATCTAATTTAGGGTTTAGGAGGTCTGACCTGTGATACCTAATGTTTTTAAAACCATTTAAAGTCACTGGGTCTAAAATGGATGATGTGTTGTCAAAGTTGTTGTGTCAATCTATATTCTCGCATTACAAAGTTGGGGTGTGAAACTCAAGACAGCTAGCCAACCTAAGAGCTGACGGGAGATCTCTATTGGCTAAAGCCCGATTGGAACACGAATTACAATGGCTATCTCATTTTGATAAAACTACGTTTCACATTTTCTGAGAACATATCTCATGTTCCTCCAATTTTTTGAAGACACATGCCCGGTTTTATTTATAACATTTAAAAGTAAACAAGGCCACTTTCATCTTAACATTTAATTAAAGTTAAAAAAAAAACAGTTACCTACTCTAATATACGGCTGGGAGATTCCTTTGATCAAAACAACTCGTTTCAATCAGAACGAAATCTTTCAAGTTAAGGCAATAGTGGGCGGTTTAGTATGGCAATAATCAAACCAATCGAAAAGTAATAAATAACAAAGAAGACATCGATATGGCGTCAACATTCTGAGATCCGTGTTATTCGTCTTTTCTTTCAATATTATAAAATTAATTGATTAAATAATTCTGGTATTCAGACATTCTTAAGCAGATAAAACTACTTTCGGATTGAATATTCTGATTTTTTTTTTGATAATTTAGATTAAGTCAATTTGCATTTATATTTAGTGATCAATTTTTTAAAGCGGTTAGAATTTTTATTTGTTATTCTTTTTTGTTGTTGTTGTTGTTGCAGCTAGTCTTCTTTTGATGTAGTCTACAAATTAGCTTGTTTACTTCACGTCAAATTTTTATTTGCGTTCTTAGAAAAAAAAACTAGATTTTTCGGTTTTTGGTTCACTTTTATGTTATTTATTGTTGCACAAATAGTTTAAAGCTCGGTAAAAAATTAATTTGATATTGAAATTAGGTTCAGAATTGAAATAGTAAAAGGTTAGTTGTAGAAACGTGGTTCAGTCTAGAGAATTCATAAAATTGCAGTCAGGACAAGCCCAACATTATGATACAAACAAGATTTCAATGTCATCTTTTTGGAGTGCACGGAAAAGGTTTCTTACCAAAATTACGAAAGACAATTTTGAAAAGTTTTAGATCTGTCTGCATTTGAAGTAGTTAGACTGTAAACCTACCCATCTTATTTGCCCAAGAGTGGAAAAAACTAGCTTACATTCATTGGCTACGTTCAATCATGTATCGGATAGGCTATCTGAGATACCCGTATCTGGGATATCTTTTTGGACGAGACAGATACCTGTATCCAGATAGCTGTCAAAATGTCTATAAAAAAAGAACAACAAATCAAACGCTTGAGAACAGGGAATTGTTTATGGCTGTGAATTCGTCGGCAAACATCTTGAGAGTCATCTAAATTATAAAAAATATTGTTAAAAATAACATCCATAGTCATTCTGTTTATATTTCTTTCAATTCTCTTCTAAATTGGAAGCTGATAAAATAGCGCGCCAAACAATACAAGACAAAAAATCATGTGTTGATCAGAGGTGCGTTTTTGCGCTGACTATAATCAACTATAATCAACAATGGTTGACTATTTCTCGTTTTTGCACGCCAATAGTTACGATTCGTAATGACAATTGTCGTTTTTGCGGTCTGTGTTGATGTGTCAAATCGTAACTATCTCTAACTATTTCCAATCCATCTCAGGAGGTGAGTTGAAAGTGGTTGGTGTGTCAAAGTGTTTTTTTTCTTGTAAAATGGCGTCTTTAATATTTGTCAATCTGGAATCTAAGAAAAAACATTCTGGTTGTGCATTTTTTACAACCGCGTAGCCGCGAATTTAATTACAATCAAAGGATTTCTGTTCGTTTTCAATTATTTCATTACAAAATAAAGAAAATAAGGTTCCCCTTACAAATTTTATATTGTCGGAAAAAAAAGAACTTTATTTCGGCGGATATTTTGCAAAAGGAACTTCATTAGAAAAAAGACAACAAATCATAAGGAAATTCCTCTTGTGCACTTTTTCTTTTAGTTTCAAAATGTGTTGTGTACTCGTAAAAACATTCTGGTTTTAAAATCTATCCCTGGTCACAAACTCTTCCAATCGAATTGACTATACTGCGATCCGCAAACATCCCTCTTTCGAGGAGCGAAGAGCGTCGGCGATATACTCGAGAAGCAGAACGAAAAATTGGAGGATAAGTTGGCCGCTGCCCGTGAGCAGATGATTGTCGAACGTCAGTCGGCACGAACGGCAAACTTAAACTTGTAGAAGGTGGAGAAGCAACTGGAGCATAAAATGTGGGAAAAGACCGAGCAGGAGAGGATGAAGGAGAAATCTGAGGTAAGGTTTTTCATCTCCAAATAGAATTCATATAACGTTTATTGTATTCTTTAGGTCGTCGAACAACTTTTAGAACAAGAAACTCCTTCGTGAACTCAACGAAGAGCGGGAAAAGTCCTCAAACGCCCTCGATGCGGCTTCAGCTATCGAAATCAAGCTCAAAAACCTCGAAGACAACTACGAACGACTTAAGTAAGCATGCAACATCACCGACAACCAGCTGACCGAAGTCGAGGCAATGCTGCAAGCCGAACAGAAGCGCAGTCAATCGTCGCAGGAGAAAATCGATGTCCGGGAGAAGGACGAAGCCATCAGTAAGCTGAGGAAGATAATCAACGAGAAACATGCGAATAAACTCGTCGCCGAAGGACGGTGAAACCGAGACACAAGAAAAAGTGGAAGTCCTTATTATTATTTTTTCTTTCATGTATTCTGTCGGCAATAAAAAAATTTCTTCATTGGTTTCAAAAAATAAAGACTCTCTCCGTTTATTTATATAGAAGCACGAACTAGATTATGGAATTGATAGTTTTTAAGCGAATCTGGAAGCAGCAATTAGGAGAATATCAGGAGCTGGCTTGCTTGGAACAGCTTGAAGATTTCTTTATGGAGGGTGGTCTTCAGATCGAATACTCCATTTGCCTTTCTTGCTATGCATTTTTCTAAGTTAAATAAATATGATCTTATTTCAATTGTCTTTAAGAACTTACCATATCAAGATCATTCTTGAATTTAGACTAACGAAAATTGATTTCTCTTTATGCATTTCAATTATTATGATTAAAAGAAAAAAATATAACCTCAAAAGATTTGTTTTTTTTTCTCTTTTGACAGATCAACCAAACCTAACTAAAAAGCGTTTTTGGATTATTTCAACTATTTCTAACTATTTCAACTATGACACATCAACCATGTTTTTTTGACATGAAAACTATAGTCAACTATCGTCAGCGCAAAAACGCACCTCAGCTGATCACTCGGATACCCGAGGTATACCAAAAATTCTAAGATACCTTTGGATTTTTTTTTTGACAGAAAATGGTTCATGTATTTGCTATTTTTTACTATGGATTACAATAACAAAAAGCTATCCGATACCTTTTGGTTACGTGATTGAACGTACCCATTGGTAACATTGTTTTTGATGGATGCCAGGTGTTGTATGCAATCCTCTTAAATCAGTTCTTTTTAAAATCAATAAACCAAACCCATTCAAAGCAGGACGGAGTCGTCCGTAACTGAGCGAGAACAAGAATTAAATATTTTGTACCTTAAATGGCATTTCGTCAATTTTCGATCAGTTATGCTTACGGACGTAATCTGAACTCCCTTTCGCTTGTAATTGTTTATTCATGCTATGGCCTTCAAAATCCGCAAACTATTGAAAATGAAAAACAGAATTTTTATTCTGAAAGATATCCCGGTACACATCCGTCTATTATGACTTATGAGTAAAACGTGTTCACTTGAAAATTCGGAAGAGAAGGTTTCGTTCGGTTCTGACTCTAGCTTCCATTTGCTTCCGCTTATTATGTTTAGCCCTTATAGTCTAAGATCCGATCCTAGAACGACCTTCACCGAGCTGATAATAAAAATATGTTAAGAATAGGTTGCCTAAAAAAATCTTGGACAGACTGTTTTTAATTATTTAAAAAAAAAATGATTTTTTTTATAAAAATTTTGTAACATTATGATAATAAGAAAATGTTGGCCATGACTTAAGGTTTCAAACGTATAGAATTTGCAGACGTTGGGTTGCCTATTATTCCTTGCCTGGACAAACTATGGGTTGTCAGGCTTAAGCGGGTATGTCAAAATCAGTTACCTTCACCGGCTTGATAATTGAATTGATGTAATTTTAACGCGAGTAGAGTATACAACTTTTCAATTTTTTTTTTCTTCTTTCTTTAGTAACTTCGAAACTATTCATTTTTAAAGTATGAAAGCAACGTCTTCAAGTATTGTTGTCGGTATAAATTACCCCATATTTGTAGCTGCTTGCCTATATGGCCGTTGATTAGAGTTATCCTTTAAGATGACAGCATTTACTTTGTTTTCAATCTGGATGTTCTTAAAACGCTTTACTGATATGATAGACTAGTGCCGAAGCCTTCAAAAATGGAAAAAAAAACGAAAAAAATCACAGTAGAATAAAACAAATTAGAAATGGTGGGGAATGCGATAAAAATGAAAGGAAAAATAAATTACGGGCGATCCGAGTTCGGGAAGTGGGTGGGGGCGGGTATTAAGGGGAAAAATGGTTTATCATGATTTCCGGCCAAACTAGAGGTCCTTTGGAAAAATGTTATATAGCAAAACTGTAGGTAACAAAAAGATCTACAACTTTTGTTCAAACAACTTTTTCACATAACCTCAAAATATATACCTGTGTGCAAAATAATAGCAGTGGTTCAACTATCTTTCCTTTAATGAAAAAAACAAGTTTCCCTTTGACTTATTAATTAATTTATTGGTTTTGAATTATTCCATACTTTATGTTTTAATATATACAAAAAATTAATAACAATATTTCAATAGCTTAGTTGATAAATATTACAAAATTAAGAAAATAAATTAAAAACGGCTGTGCATTAAAATAGCAGTGCTCCAGATAATGTCTTATAAGAACTTAAAAAAAAACAATAATTCACTTAAATTTTCATTACGATTTAATATTTTTTTGTGTGACCTTTATTTGCGAGGTCAGAAGCACAACGACGACAACGAAGAATTAACCAAACACATGCATCTTTCTTGTGGAATGCTTTCCCATGTTCTCTTCACTGCCCTCCACAATTCAGCAACATTTCTTGGTTTTTCCTTCGCAACACCTTCTTTAACATTCGCCCACAAGTTTTCGGTGGGATTTAGGTCCGGCGATTGTACAGGCCACTCAAGCACATCAATTTTGTTAGTCGCAAACCAATTTTTTGCTAACCTGCTGGTGTGTTTGGGGTTATTATTATCCTGCTGAAACGTACAAGTTATTGGCATGTGCCATTCGGCATAAGGAAGGATGATACGTTCTGCAGGATATCAACATAAATTTTGGCGTCCATGATATCCTTTATCCAAAAGATAGGCCTTGTTTCGAAGTAGGAAAAACAACCTCAAACAATTATTTTAGCTCACAGGTCATTTCGTTCTTTGTGACTTTGAGTAACGGTTTTTTCAATGAAAACCAACGCCAATTAATCTGCAAGCCTTATGAATCTAATGACAATGACTAGTTAGACAAAGACTGTAATTTAAATTTTGTACAGGCAACGCACAAGAACGAGACGATTACGATTACCTATTACATATTTCTCAACTTTGGGAAGCACTGCTATTTTTTTGCACACAGGTGTATATGAAAAATTCAAAAAACCAACTTTTTGGTTTTTTATTTTTATCTTAAAAAAAAAAAAAGATTTTTCTACAAAATTTGGTGAAAACTTCCCTTATTATATCCCAGATACACTGTAATTTATTTGGCTAAAAATATTTATTTTTTCCTCTTATTTTGACACTAGCAGTTGCCCGCGACTTCGTCCGCCTCTCCCTCGTCCACCGGCCAGAGTATTATCTCGACTTGTGCATCATGCGCGCGTGGGAATTTTGTTCGGAAGTTATTGTAAAATTGCATTGCAGTCAACTCTCCCTAGGTCGCAATTCTCTTGAACTTGAAAAATTTGAGCATTTTTTATGATTCCCTTCAGTTGTTCATACTTAAAGCATTCCCTTGGGTGAACTCTCCCTAATTCTCTCTTACTTCTGCATCGTTTTTTTCGTTAAGTAAATTTTTTTTCTTTAAACTGAGCATATTTTTTAGTTAAGAAGTACATAAAATGATATGGTTTAAACACAATAATCTGCACAAATAGTGCAATCAATCACATTCACAAATCAATTGAACTCTCAAAATTCTAATTTGAGCAGTTATTAGGCCAGTTCCACCTAACAACATCTCACTGAGATCTCAATGTCACCTTGACTGAGGCAAAATCATTTGGTGCCTTGGTGGAACATAATTCTCAGTTATCATTGAGATTTAATGGTTACCTTACTAATTGTTGCTGCACATATGTCAGCCACGTCAAATAGCTGAGTGAGAAATCGAATCCAAAATAATTTCATCTCAGAGATCTCAGAAAAAAATATCAGTTCTCACATTTCCACAGATTCTTCGCTGCTATTGGTCGCAGCTTAATTTTAAGTAGAATAAAGCCTAAAGCAGTTGCCCGTAGCTTAGTTGGTAAGTGCGTTGGCTGCTAAGCAGAACGTCGTTGGTTCGAGTCCTACTCAGGCCAAGTTTTTATTTCATCTTTCACGGGTACTGCCTCTTGCGAAGACCTGACAAATCTTCCAAGAGTATCAATCTGTAATGAAAAAATGCTTCTCAACTTTGCCGTTCGGAATCGGCGTTAAATTGTAGGTCCCCTCAATTTTTCACACGCACTCAGAGAATTGTTGATTAGAGTAAGCCACTTAGGCGTTGGCTCTTCAAGAGCTGTCGCGCCACTCTATTTATTTATTTTATTTTAATGGACTATCCAACACAAAAAGAATTTTACAATTCGAAATAGTAGTTCCTGAGATTACCGCGTTCAAACGAACAAACTCTTCAGCTTTATACTGTATTAAATTGTATTGTTTGCCGTTTTTTCCACATTTTACACAAATTCTTCGCTCCTATTGGTCGCAGCTAAATTTTATATAGCTTCAAGCCTTCCTTGATAAATGGACCATTCAACATTTAAAAAATTGTTCAATTTCATAAAGCAGTTCTTGAGATAAGCGCGTTAAAACGCAGAAAAATGTATATTTTTTGCCGTTTTTTCCATATTTTCCACAGATTCTTCGCTGCTATTGGGCACAGCTTAATGTTAAATAGCCTCAAGTCTTCCTC
The DNA here is from genome assembly GCA_943590905.1 of Sphaerophoria taeniata. Classification (NCBI taxonomy): domain Eukaryota; kingdom Metazoa; phylum Arthropoda; class Insecta; order Diptera; family Syrphidae; genus Sphaerophoria; species Sphaerophoria taeniata. The sequence goes on along the minus strand of OX016540.1, from coordinate 43,527,106 downwards.
AATTAATGGACCATCCAACACAAAAAGAATTATACCATTCGAACCAGTACTTCCTGAGATAAGTGCGTTAAAACGCAGAAAAATGTATATTTTTTGCCGTTTTTTCCATATTTTCCACAGATTCTTCGCTGCTATTGGTCACAGCTTAATGTTAAGTAGCCTAATGTCTAAGTCGATTAAGGCACCGTCCAACACAAAAAGAATTATACCATTCGAACCAGTAGTTCCTGAGATTACCGCGTTCAAACAAACAAACTCTTCAGCTTTATATATTAGTGTAGATAATATCAAAAAGAAACCCTAATTTTGAATCGAAAATTCACGTGTTAAAATTTCGCCTTTTCTTAAAAAGTCGGCATGCTTTTTATTTGTTTAAACCTCTACTTTCTGATGGTGTAAAAAAAATATACATTACTATAGTAAATATTCTCAGAAAATGCAAAAAATTGAAAAAAAAAACTCGAATTCGATTTTTTTTTTAATCATGATTTTTTTCTATGCATAATATATGTGTAGGATAACTACATTTAACACACACAAAAACAACCTAAATTAAGGCCAAATATATGGGCACTTACACTATTTGAAATTCAATTCCAAATCATTGCATTTTTATGAAAAGACTTAAGGTTAGAACTGAGACTATAAAAATGTAAAGTAACTAATTTTTATTCGGTCAAAGAATTGCGTTATGAACAGTAAAGTGTACAACAAGAAAAGTCAAGCTAAGAAAAGTAAAAGTCATGTGAAAGTCAAATCGAAGATCCAATTTAAATTACCTATTTTCTATATTTTTTACATTTAACATTAATTAATTACAATCAAAACATTATTTAAAATCTTTATAATTGAACTTTCTTTAAAAGGTCGAAGCAATTAGCTTCTGGTTTCAGAACCGGGACACAAGCTCTTCGAAACAGTGAAAGAAACCTAGTCACCGAAGCACAGGGAATTGTAGATGTTTTCAAGCAGCACTTCCAGCAGCTGCTGAATGCGCAAAATGTCGAGCAAGATAATGACGAAAGAGAAGCAAGACCAGTCAATGAAGACCCAGTCCCAGCCCCCAGCAGAGAAGAGGTAGAAAGAGCCATCCAAAAGCTAAAAAATAACAAGGCCGCAGGGTCGGATGGCATACCCGCGGAACTCTTTAAACATGGAGGAGATGTTTTGATGAACCGCATGCACCAGGTCATCACCAAAGTGTGGGAGGAAGAATGCATGCCCACTGACTGGTCGATAAGCTCCATATGCCCCATCTACAAAAAAGGCGATCCGATGTTATGCAAAAACTACCGTGGCATATCCCTGCTTAATGTTGCATACAAAATCCTATCCAACGTACTGTGTGAGCGTCTTAAACCTTTCTGCAACACAATAATCGGCACGTACCAGTGTAGCTTTAGGTCAGGCAGAACAACGATAGACCAAATATTCACATTGAGGCAGATCCTGGAAAAGACCAACGAATTTCAAGTCGAAACCCACCATCTTTTCATCGACTTTAAAGCTGCTTATGATAGCATCCACTTCCAAGAGCGTATTGTGGCGATGTCTGAATTCGGGATCCCGAACAAACTGATCCAGCTGTGCCGCATGACGCTAAACAATACGCAGTGCAGTGTGCAAATGGGTAACAGCTCATCCGAGTTATTCCAAACTTGCGCAGGGTTTAGACAAGGAGATGCGTTGTCATGTGACTTCTTCAACATAGTCCTGGAGCAGATAGTGCGCAAGGCAGGTGTGAGCACGGAGGGCACTATCTTCAACAAATCCACCCAGCTCCTAGGCTATGCGGACGACATAGACATCATCGGTCGATCCAAGAGAGCTGTGCTTGAGGCCTTCACAGCGATTGAAGAACAGGCGAAACTAGTTGGTCTTGAAGTGAATGAGGACAAAACAAAGTACATGTTATCAACAAACAAAGCAACATCTGTCCACCGCCTAGGACAAAACGTCACTGTTGGTAGCAGCAATTTCGAGGTAGTTAAGGAGTTCACCTACCTTGGAACAAACATCAATCCCACGAACGACACCTTAGTGGAGATCCGAAGAAGAATCACCCTAGCGAACCGCTGCTGCTTCGGTTTGGCCAAACAACTGGGTTCAAAACTCCTCACTCGAAAGACAAAGTGTCTGCTATACAAAACTTTGATTTTACCAGTCCTACTCTACGGCGCCGAGTGCTGGACGATAAGTAAAAAAGGGGAATTGATACTGGGCACTTTCGAAAGAAAAATTCTTCGACGGATTTTTGGTCCCGTATGCGAAGATGGCGAATGGAGAAGAAGATACAACCGAGAACTGTATGAGCTGTACCAAGATGTGGATGTAGTCCAGAAGGCCAAGAAAAGACGACTACATTGGCTCGGCCACATCGAGCGAATGGACGACAACGCTCCAGCCAAGAAAGTCTTCTCATCCCAGCCCCCAGGTTCAAGACGACAAGGAAGACCGAACCTACGGTACAAGGACCAAGTGACTGCGGATGCCAGAGCGCTTGGTCTCGGTGACTGGAGAGTGCATGCGAGGGATCGTTCACGATGGAAGACTGCAGTATCTAGGCTGTGACCCTTCATGGATCGTGAGCCGGTAAAGTAAGTAAGTAAGTATAATTGAACTAAAACTTTATTAAAACTATAATCTTTAGTGTGCTTGCTTAAATCCTTTCCTTTCCCCCACATGCTACATATATACATATAAGTTAAAAAGCTGATTGCATTTCTTCATCGTAAGATGTGGCAGACCTTTCCAACTGCAGTTGATCTTCGAAATCTTCAAGACCACCACCTTCCTCGTCTCTAATATTATTTTCAGACTGCATTGGTTCTTCATCCAAAATTTACTCATTTACTTCCTCGTAAGTTTTTTCTTCCATATTTGAGCAATTTTCGGAACCATGGCAATTTGTGCATAGATTTGTACATTTTAAAACATGTTTTCGACAGCCACATTTTAAACTGTTACATCCACTTTCACAGCTGCAGCAAATAGTTTTAAGCAATACTTCCGGAATTAATTCCTTTTCTGTAAATTTGGGCATAATGCCACCTTGGTGTTGCTTTCAGCCCCAATCTATTGCTCTCAATTCGTTACCCAACCAAGTTTGAAGCTGATAATATGCTCTATACTATAACAGTGTTGTTCTGCTGCTTCTTCTGTGGGTGGTTTGCCAAAATAAATGATGATTTAATCTTTGCCAATTGATATTTTTGAAACCTTAATGGATTTAAGGTTTTTTTTTCATTTTTATATTTATAAATAGTTTTGATTAATTGTAGTCCATTTATTTAAATATTTTCTTTGCTTTCATTTTGGTTATAAAAAACATTGGCCAAATTTAACAACACTTTTCTTTCCTGTTCCGGCAAATCCAGATGTTGTATCGCAACCAGAAAAACAATACAGAAGTGCAATAATATTTTTAAAGGAGTGATGTTTGAAACTATTAGATGTGAAAAATAGATCCTTTACATTTCCAGAACCTTTCTTGAGGAAATAAATGTCATGACTATTATTTAAATTTAATTGATTTAAAAGGACCAAAAGGTCAATAGCTTGACCCTCAACAATGACAGGTTTATTAGAGTCTCTAGCAACTTCTATTGAGGTTTATCTATTTGGTTTGCCAACTCGTTCGCCAACTCGGTTTGACCCATCACTAACAGAGATATATGATAATGGAAAGAACACTACGGTTACATCGATTGTTGCAAAAGAAAAACAATCGAATTCGAGTTTTTTTCAATTTCTTGCATTTTCTGAGAATATTTACCAGAGTAATGTATTTTTTTTACACCATCAGAAAGTAGAGGTTTAAACAAATAAAAAGCATGCCGACTTTTTAAGAAAAGGCGAAATTTTAACACGTGAATTTTCGATTCAAAATTAGGGTTTCTTTTTGATATTATGTCAAAATAAGAGGAAAAAATAAATATTTTTAGGCAGTTTTCACCAAATTTTGTAGAAAAATCTTTTTTTTTTGAAAAAGATAAAAATAAAAAACCAAAAAGTTGGTTTTTTGAATTTTTCATTTATATTTTGAGGTTATGTGAAAAAGTTGTTTGAACAAAAGTTGCAGATCTTTTTGTTACCTACAATCGGATCGCCCGTAATTTGTTTTTCCTTTCATTTTTATCGCCCTCCCCACCATTTCTAATTTGTTTTATTCTACTGTGATTTTTTTCGTTTTCAAAAATTATCTACCCTCTGGTCTATGAATTATGGAACCGAATTGTTTTTTTTTCTTTCGCGAAAAGAAACATTTTTTCATGAATTTGCTTCTTAAACCAAAGTGAAAGTAAATCTCTTTGAATAATATTTTGACTGTGACTGTGGATATATGTATAAATTAACCAGAATCTCATCCTTAGAAAATACAGGGGTGGAATCGTGTAAGCTGATTTTTATAGTTGACAGTCAAATTCAGGGAAAAACAGATAGGATATTGACTTTTAACTATCAACTATTAGCTTACACGATTCCAGCCCAGTTTTCCGACATGTGCACTTGCAGTCCGTCGCATGTATTCTCCAGTGGTGCAGACCATGTGATCTGACTTCAGCACTTACTTGGTCGTTGTGGGTACAGCGGGGTTTAGTCTTCCTAGTCCTTTGGAATCTGTCCATTCGCTCTACGTGGCAGGACCAATGCAGTCGTGTCCTTCTTGTTTTCTGGAAGTCCAAAGGTTTAAATATCCTTGTCTTGCGAAGTGTCAACTACAGTTCTTTTTTACTTAACGTAATCATCCAGCATCATTAGGGCGTTCGGTCCCCGCGTCACCGCGTTGTCGTCAAGCTTGAACGCTCTTCAAGCCATCAAATTCTACCAACTTCTGCACAGCACATGTCCAGTTGATGACCATAATATGCTTGGAGCATCCACCATGAGTTGAGGAAGGCGATCACCACACCACAAAAAATTACTGTATTTCTGCTGTTTTGCTAAACTTTGACAGTGCATCCCTTGTTTGTAACCTGCACAGGCTTGGAATTACTAAGACAAAGAAGCTTATCATCAACGGGCACAGCAGTACATACCATGCGCCAAAGCTGAATTGGCTGATTTTCGCCTTGAAACTTGTGGGCGCATCTTTGATCTGTCTAGCCTAAGACTACACTAGTTCCTGGCTTTCAAAGTATTGCAGAAAGGGTTTTTCTGGAAACAATAGAACAAAAAGCATTACTAGCTTAGTTGCAGGACAAAGAGTCACTTTCTACCTAGATGCATGTATTTTTTATGATCTGATACATGCGTTTATTAAGAACATCTTCATGGATGGGTTCTTCCATCTTTCCCGTACTAGGCGATGGGACTACTCTATGCGCTCTACAGCTCTATGTAGCTGCTGGTAATGATGTGGTTCTATGAGTAAATTACGAAGAAGTTGTGTACTTGTTCAATAACTAGAATGCAATTGCTTAGCTTTTTTATTGAACCTTTTGTTGTTAGCGTTGACGTAGGAGAGTCTTTGAGAACTTTAAGATAACTGTTCTACGAAGGATTTTTCTCACCATCCCATCTAGAAATACTCTTGTTTTCTATTTTTGCATTTGAATATGCATTTTCCGTCATACACTTCAGCTTGTTGCCCTTATCATCATTCCAAATGTTTCAATGTCATCGACTAATAAAGGGTCCGCCATCTAACTTTTTTTTTTAAACTAGTGCTTATTTTGTGAATGGTAAGACTTAGCTCATGTCTGATTTGACAGATAATTAGTTTTATCCTTCCGCTGAACATATGGTTGTGTAAACGCTTGAAAAACGCTGGGAAATATTGCGACATTACTTTGAAAATCATGGTAATGTTGCAGAATGTGTGCGAAAGTTGCGTACGGATTTTGGAAGAAGAGAAGCACCGTCAGCTCCGTATGTTCGTTATCTTGTGAAAAAGTGAAAGAAACTGGCATCCCCATCGATAAACCAAAGCGTGAAAAGCCAAAAACAGTGCGTACACCCAAGAATATTGCTGCTGTGGCAGAAAGTGTGCGTGAAGCGCCATCAACATCAATTCACAGTCGTTCTGAACAATTGAACATTTCGAAGACATCTTTCAGACGAATTTTGAATAAAGATCTTGGTATGACGCCATACATCCAATTGGTTCAGGCGTTGAAGCCAACTGACTATCCAATGCGTTTTCGCTTCACTAAGTGGGCCTGCGATTGAATTAGAGAAGATGCCGATAATAATCTTTTCAGATGAAGCTCATTTTGATCTTGGCGGGTATGTAAACAAGCGAAATTCTCGCATTTGGGGCACAGGAAACCCGCACGCATACATTGAAAAGCCGATACACCCAAAACGAGTCACTGTTTGGTGCGGATTTTGGTCCAGAGGCATTTGGGCCATTTTTCTTCGAAAATGAGCAAGGAGTGGTCGTTACAATCAATGGCAATCGTTATCGGGTCATGTTGAACGAATTTTTGTTCACAAAAATTGAAGACGAAGATATTGGCAACATTTGGTTTCAACAGGACGGCGGCGCTACGTGCCATACAGTCGAAGCTACACTCGATTTTTTGCGCCCTGTTTTTGAAGATCGCAATATCTGCCGCAGAGCTGATGTCGTTTGGCCACCTCGGAGCTGCAATTTTACACCGTTGGACTATTATTTGTGGGGTGCCGTAAAAGATAAATGTTACGCCTACAAGCCAGAGACAATTGACGCTTTAAAGGACAATATTCGTGAAGCCATTGGTGAAATACAGCTTCACACAATCGATAATGTGCTTAAAAATTGAACCTATCGTGTAGGCTACTGCATGGCCAGCCGAGGCAGCCATTTGAATGAAATTATTTTCCATTATTCACCGGAAGGATTGTACTTTCAAGTAAAAAAAGAAATTTGAGAAAATATTCAGTAGTTTGGCGGACCCTTTAGAAAAACTCTTGTCTGTTTTGTTACATTTGAATATGCATATTCCGTTTTTTTTTTAATTCATTTTTTTATTCATTTAAACTTAAATCTACCTACATGCTAGACAAAATGGGAAACTAGCCTAATTAATTCTACTTATATATAACTTACTGGCCCTAATCGGGTGCTCTAAGTAATTCATGGATCTTCATAAAATTAATGCCTTTCGGCCTACAAACTAAGTTTATATTCCATTTCAATTTATTTTTTTATTTATTAGAAAGTTTAAAAAACTAATAAGATTAACTTTTTTTTGGATGTTAACTTACAAACTAGAGTCCTTAAAATAAAACTTAAAATTACCTAATCTACCTACAAACTACTTAAAACTAGAACAACCACAACGGCACAAACTATGTCCTCTATTTGTTGGAACTCCATCATGTGTTATGTGTTTGCATTTTTTTTTTGTATTTTTGTATTTTTTTTTCTTTTATTTTCTTTTGTTTTTGTATTTTATGAGATTTTTTTTTTTTTTTATTCTTTTTTTTTTTTATTCTGCCACCATTCCTGCTCTACTTAAACCTAAAACTTAAGACTAAAACAAGTATGTAAGCCGGCCAAGGCAAAAATACCCCACCCCGGATTACCCATTATCAGATGCAGTTTGAAGCCACCAAAACTGGTTCTCCTGCTTCACCCTATCAATGCGGTCCTGTTCGGACACAGCCCTACTGAACCGAAGCAGCTCCGCTCCATCACGAGCGAGGATGCCTCGTTCATACAGGAGCCGCCGGTCTACGGTTTTTCGCCTGACGTGGTAGATAAGCGGTACTGCCAATCTATCCTGTATCATGCCGCACTGGTCTAAATAGAGGAATGCCTCTGGTGGGATGAAGCCGCTCAAGCGTGCATTGTCAAAGTAGTTGTCGTTCGGATAGAACGGCCCGAAAATCAAATTGTTGGTCGAAGTCATAGCTCTCGCAATATGGCCCCGAACAAGTTTTATCACGAAATTGTCAATTCTATTGATTTGAGCTTCGTTGTATAGAACCTCGTTTGAATAATAATGCAGATAAGAAGATTCCGGTGTCCGATACCAACCGAGACAGCGCCGAAGACACTGCCTCTCGAACACCCGAAACTTCTCCATTTGGGAAGGGGCAATGTTGAACCACACAGGACAACCATAAACAATCATTGGCCGTATGAGGGCCATGTAGCAAATTACCTTCACTCTGGGGTCAAGCCGACTGCTGTAAAACAGCCGTTTCTCCAGAGCGAAGGCCCCTCTGGCCTTAGTCGAAATACAGATACTGGTCCAACCAGATACCGAGGTACTTCACTACACTTTTGCTCGTCAATGCCTGTCCGTGAGGATCAACAATGACCATCTTGCGCCAATTCTTACACGTATCTCGCGAGGCTTTAGCCAACGGAGTCCGGAACAAAATTGTCTCCGACTTTTGGACATTTATTTTCAGTTTCCAATCGTCGCAGTATCGCTGAATCTTCTCGAAGTCACGCTGCAAGAGAATTCTAATAACTTCAACCTTTCGAGCCGTTCTGTACGCAATCAGGTCGTCGGCATACGCAATTGCATTAGTTAAGCCACCTATCAGATCGCTGGTGTAAATGCTGAAGAGGATCGGCGAGTTCACCGCTCCCTGTTGAAGACCGTTTTTAATTTCAAAGGTGGTGGTACTGGTAGAAGTTACATTGCCACTTTTGACAACAAACTTCCTACCGTTGAGCATATCATAAAGCATATACAATAATGGTTTACTGATGCCTATTCTGGTGAGTTTTAGGTACAACCCTTCTAACCATACGGTGTCGAAGGCCTTCTCCAAATCCACCAGAACAGCACCCGTGCATTGTTTCTTGGACTTGTTCCATTGGATATCAGAAACGAGCTTAGACGCGGCATGAATGGTGTCATGTCCCGCCTTGAACCCGAACTGGTTATCCGGAATTATACTGTTGTCCGCAGCCCACTCAGCCAGAGCCCTATTGATTACCTTTTCGAATACCTTGCTGATGCTTGGAAGAAGACTTATTGACCGGAGATTCGAAGGATTGGAGTTGTCCTTTCCCTTTTTCGGGAGAGGATGAACCACAGCTGTCTCACAACGCTCTGGATAATATGCATTATTCAGCGCGTTGTTGAACAGAGTGGTGTAGATGTCTATTGCCTGAATCGGTAAGTGTCTTAGTACAATGTTGGATATACCGTCGACACCTGCTGACTTCTTATTCTTTATTGAATCGAAGATGAGCTGGAGTTCTACCTTCGTGATGAGCAAGGGACTTGGGCCCGTTCGCTCGGCGATTATAGCGTTTGCTAAGAAATCGTCATCAAACCGGATAAAACCACGGTTCTCGGATCGCCAATGCGAAATATCATTCCTCAGGTAGAAGTGATGAAGTAAGGCTCTGTTCTCCAGGTCGTGGTTCGGGCGAGTGCAAGCGTTCACCTTATACACTTGCTGGAAAGCAGCACCAACTGTCTCCACTTTCTGCTGCGGATCTTCAATCACAAAGAAGTCATCGTCCAAGACGGCTTCATCAGGATCAATTTGCGCTGTCAGGAGTACGTCTGTGTTCTCTACTGTTCTCTGGAGTTTAAGACACGGAAGGTCGTTCTGATTCTTGGACCTAAATTTTATTAATCTTAGGGAACATACTCGGGTCGCTAGAATTAACGGCCCGAATTTTCTTGTCCCAGTACAAATTAATAGATAACCTGTAGTTTTCCTTGATCAGGGTGTTGACGTTTTTAATCGACAACTTCAGTGTCCTAATCTCCAGGTCGTTCGGGTCTGTAAATCGTCTGTACAAGTTTTTCAGGCTTGTCAGTAGTCCGCTTTTCTGTCTGTGTAGTGCGTCTATAGTCGCGTTACTGTAGACGTTGTTTTGGTCGCGTTCCTTGTACTTCGGTATTGTCCGTTCCATTGTTCGTATTATTATGTTGTCCATCTGTTCAAGGTGTTGGTCGATTTTTTGCATTTGAATATGCATTTTCCGTCATACACTTTAGCTTGTCACCCTTATCATCATTCCAAACGTTTCATGTCATCGACTTATACTTTTTGAATACCATTCATTTCAAATTGATGACATGTCCTCACATCATCGTAAGAGGAATCCTTACTACGTCAATTCCTTGTAATCAACACTGATATTATAAAAGTGGGTGTGGTATTTAAACCACCATCTGGTAAATTTTCTAATCCACATCGAAATCCTCATGATTTTCTGTAATTTATATTGCGTGCGAAGGTTGAATAAATCGTCATTTTAAGAATAAATTTGAACAGAACTAAACAAAATTTTCTGGTTTTTGTTTTCAATCTAGTAGTTCCAAGGGCATTTGCCAGACAAAAAGATCAAACAAACCTGATTGAGGCGGATATGCTCGTTAATGTTCACATTTTCATTTTTCGTGAATTATAAAAACGAGCTTGCCACTCCAACAATCAATAAAACCTAAAATTATGCTTTTGACTAAATTACAAACAAATCGAGTTAATTTTTCAGAATATTTTGTAATAATTTATTTTTCTAACTCATAATTAAAATGGTTTAACATCACATTGAAAGTCTTACACTAAAAAAATTATCGATATAAACTTAAACTTAAAACATTACATGAACTTAATTAATTAGTGAATAAAATGTAATGATAGAAATTTTTGTTCAAATAAAACAAATTTATTTGATTCTTAAATAAAATCAAAAAGTAAAAACACAAAATTGTTAATCATGGGGTATGAAAACAGAAAAATTGTTTTTATGAAATTAACATACAAATGTGTTTAGTTAATTGAAAGAAAGAAAAATGAATTGAAATTTAATTTCCTGCTTCGTCTATAAATAAATGCTAGCAGCCGCTTAGAGCTGCATTACAATTAGATGAGTCGTTGCGTTTTAAATAAACTTTAAAATCGTATGAAGTTGATGAAAAATCCCAGTTTTCTTTTTCTTATTTTTCATACCTTATCGGTATAAAATTAAATTTCCATAATTTACCATCCATTCAAATCATTTGTCCAATAAATCACTCGCGCATTCAAACAGTTTCATTCATTACATACTTGCACTCCAGTCTAAACGGTTCTTAAGATTAACACATATTTGTTTATAAATATTTCTGCAAGAGCCCACGATTGACATTTGTGATGTTGTAGGAGTACTTCGATGATGTGTCATTATGACAACCAGGAAGCTTTATAAATCGCTCTTTGCAGGTTTTTCCAGTGTTGGATTTTTGCCTTTTTTGCTTACACAAGAACCAACCGACGACTGTAGTATGGAGTGCCAGAAACTGTTTGGTATTGCTTATTGACAAATTTCGATTGACGTCTGTCACGTCGCAGTTGTGATTGAACTGTCAGATGTTGACTGGCAATAGTAGCTAATCTCTTTTGTTTGATAGTACTAATTGTTGCCACTTTGTTTTGTTTGGCAATTTGGAGAGCTTCGAGATCATCATCTATTGGGTATGGTTTGTGTTTGTCCTCTTCGATTGGTGTGCCATCGGGACGAACACGAATCACAAATGGACCACTCAGATATGTGGGTGGCTTGGAGCGGTCTTCGGTCGATGATGCTGGGGCAGGAACATAACCATAGGCTGTGTCCATGTCCATTGCGAAAGCGTGTTTGCGATCATGGTCATCGAAAAGTGGATTGCTTTGATATGCTGGGCGATTTTGGTGAGTGAGAACTACAACTGAACTTGTTGATTGAGTTGGTTGAGGATTGCGACTGGGAGCTTGTGCAACAGCTGGATGACCGCGAATCATTGTTGTCCAAACTGAAAGAAGAAAAAAGGATACTAATTAGTAACATATCCAAAAGAGATGGGCTTATGATCTAATTTCAAAAAAAATGTTAAGTATACGTCGTAGTGACCATAACTTAAATCTCCTTCCGGTTGGGAAAGCGAACAAAGTTCTTCATTGCCTCACAACAAATAGCTTCTGAGTGTTCGCATAAAATGCTAATTTCATTCCTTTGAGCTGAATCATTGACTACCGACTCTGAATAGTTCCATTCAGCCCACGAAGTCATATTTCTTACTTTAATTCCTAGAATCTTCTTAAGATCGAAATCGTAATGTGTCTACAGACAATAAAAAACATTTTCTACTTACTCAATTCACTAGCGCCTCGTTGATATGGATCCAGTGTGTCCAATTGATGATCTGCGAACGTCTGCAATTTTTCATAGCCATAGTTAAGAAGATCGCGTTTGCATTGATTAACTGGCACTGTTCGAATGTCTGTACTTGTCTTGCAATGATCACTCACTAGCTTAGCAAATGTTGAATACAAATAAGACATCTGCAATAAGAAGAAAAAAAAAACAAAACCATGAGTATCATATAGAATTGAAAATCAAATTCAGAGTTTGAAAGGTTTTTGTTTATGAACATAAATTTGAGTTTCCCTTGGTGTGGATTGTGCAAAAAAGTGGAGCATCGTACTAACTTTACAGTTTCAGTTTGATCGATCTATAAATCTACATTTTCTAAAACAGCGGCAATAGCGGTTAAAAAGTAATTTTAGTTTATGGAGGCATAAAAAACACGTATCTACAAATTTTACAGTGCTGTGCAAAAAAAATTGACATTCATAACATAATCATGAAGTTTTAATTTAATGAACAAACCCTCCCATTCTATCAGGATGACAGCTGTCAAAAGAAATGAAGTTATGTTAAGTAAATAGAACTTGAGTCAATAGAGACTGCTGTCCATCCTAGAAAAACAAATTTATTGAACAGCATTTTAAACTTAATTTAACGATATCATGGTTCAGCTACTATGTAAGATGATCATGGATGATGAGTCAGTAAGAAAGATAGATGATGTGCATGAGAAACTGGAGCTCATCCGGTGAATAAAACAAAAGCTACTACCTCTAGCTCTACTTTGGTTGAGTAAATATTCTAATTAGATTTTGTTATTTTTTTTTTCTTTTTCGAAATTGAGCTCTAGGCTGTTTGTTACGTGAATGCGTGATATGTATCCGAATTACATTATTTGACAGATTGGTTCTACTGGGTTTTTGTTTTGAAAGCAAGCTTTAATCTACATTCTTATTGATGAAACGTGACTGGCATAATTTTTCTTTTCTGTGAAGATAATAGAAATTCAAAAAAAAAATATCGATTTAGTATCCATCGATGACTAAATTTTTGAATGAGTCATATTTGAAGTTATCGAGAAACTTTGAGAATGTTTTTGTTTGTTATTTTGACTGCAAACCACAATTTAAATTTAAAATCACCTCATTGTCCAAAAAACCAATTCCCCAGAATGTATTATCTAAAGCTGGTGGCTTATAAATTTGCAAATAATTTTCTTAATTGCTTCCAAGTCCTTATAAAATTCCCCTTTAACATGATGATTCTGATTTCAGTTTAACGGTAAGTTTGAGATATTTTTGTGCCTCAATGAGTATACAAAAATGGTTGTATCGTGGGATGGAAGCTGTTTTCTTTGTTTTAAAAGACTTAATAAGGTTATACACCGGAAGTCAGTCAGGAATTAAAGAACATCGTCAAAAAATATATCAATGATAAGGACAGAAGCAATAAAAAGTTCAAACAAATAATCGAGTTGTGATCTTGAAAACTCAATTTCACATAAAAAAAAAACCTATTTGCATTTTTAAAGCTGAGTAAATATTAAATGTTCCTTGTTGTTCGCAAATAATTCTTAAATATGGAAATTCAAGAACATATGCCATACAGAAATAGCTTCATTGAAAATAAGTCTGAGATGAATAAACTTTTCAGAGTGGAAATAATTATCCGCTGTTGTTTTTCTTTTGGCAAAAAATCGTTGAAAGTTTTGCAACTTAAAACCGCTTTGTTTTGGCCAACTGTCAACTCAATCGATCCAAAGTCCATCAACAAGTTTAATACTTTTAAAAAGTTTACTGTCATTTTTTATGCAGAGACATCAAAATATTTGCATTCATGGACTTATTGTGCCTTGAGTAAATGGGATCGACGATGTTGGCTTGATTTGACAATTTTCTTTGGTTTGAATTGTAATGAGGCTATATCTTTTGTACAAGAAGGCCTAAGAAGGGTTTGGCTTGCTTTGGCATTCAAAATAAGTCAACTGCAATAATGCAATGTTACGTGATAATCTTATTAATAAGCTAAAAACCCAATTAAATTAAATTAAGTATGAAATATATGATCTATCACAATTATCTCTGTTAATAGCAGTTTTTGTATGAATTAATAGATTTAATTCTTGAATAAGTTGACACCTAGTGCTTAATCATTTTATTCAGTTTAAATGATAAAAATATGCAGATCCTATTAAAAAATAATCGTAATTAGCTCCAAGTGCCTGTCTGACCCTTTGGACTTTGCCTTCACAAAATTTGGAAAAGGAAACGAGTCTGATTCTGTTGTGGCTTAGACTTTGTTTTGTTTTAAGTCTGAGCGATGTAATTTTTGCACCATTTTTTAACGACTCAAGAAGATATCGAACCTCTACAAATTGGCACTTTGTCAAAGACTCCACTCGACTTTCTAACCCATTCACATAAATTCGAAAGACGATAGCAAACAGCCGCGACCGGACAACCAACGCACGTAATGAATATTAAGATAAACGATGTTCAAAATTTTCATCATCGAAGCAAAATAACTTGAACACAAAACAAAAAAAGAAAGTACAGTTCATTGACTCATTTCATCGTGTTGAATTATCATAATCTACAAAATAAACAAAATGATCTCAAAACATATTATACAACTTAAAAGTTATATTACAATTTATTAGATAAAAAGGTCTTCAAAGAGACCTAAGCAAGTGAGTATTTTTCGAGTCTTGAAGGTGATGAAGACGCCAGTGAACGATCAGAGAGATGTAATTAAGATATATAGTCACTTGAGTATAAGCCCGAGTTCGGTTAAAGGGTATGATATAAGCGGAAAAAGCTATTAAGATTTGCTCTTATGGAAAAAGTTATGGACGTGTGTTTGTTATAACAAAATTTGACCCAAGGGTTTCTTCATGGAAGTTATATGGAAGGAAGTAATTAAACTTTGGTTACGTAATGACATTCAGTGATAACATTGACAACGATCGCAAAACTCATTTACATTTCTCACGTTTTGTTATGTCATTCTCACCCATAAGTCACATTCCAACCTACATATGAACTGTCAAAACTATGTGTGTCACCTTAAACATTCAATAAATTTGACGTTTTATCACCAATGCGTGTCAGAATAAGGGTCGAAGTTTCACACCTTAATTTTTGCCATAAGCAAGTCGAAAAACTAAAGGTGCAAACATTTATTTATAAATTGAATTGTGAAATGTGCAAAAAAATAGCATAAACTTTCACTTTCACACGCATTTTGGACACCATCACTTTTGAGATGAAAGTTTCAAGTGTTTAAGATTAAGTAGCGATTAGTTTTGTGCTTAACACGAGTCAGCAATGACATTCAAATGACTTGGCTTTAATTATCTTAATGAGAGATGTTGTGTAATTAAATCTCTAAAACAGATTTAATTACTTTGTATATGCTTCGGTGACGATGAACATTTGTTTTGATGGAGTTTAAACAAAATTTATAAATAGACATGATTATTCATTAGTTATAATCACACTTAGTTGTGTGAAACAAAAACTATATTTAGCTTAAAACTCATCACCAAACAAGTTTTAAGATTTTTTTGACAGTTGTTCCTCAGATGAACGAAAGATTCACCATTATGCCAAATTATGTGTCTCTAGGATCTCTAAATGACAAATTAAAAAAAAAAAAAAACGATTAACTTGAAAGTCATAAGAAAATACATTTCATTAATTCTCTTTCGGAAGTTAACGTATTCAAGTTCCTAAATAAATTAACATACTGCTTTTAAACCCTGGTAGAAATTTATGACCGGAAATAGAAATAGTGATAGCTTTTACCCACCATAAATTACAGTGAGACTCTCTATTATTGGTCATCATTCGTCACCACAATTTATCACGACAAGAGATTTATGTTTTCTCCTTCGATCTGTCATGAAAAAAGTCAATTGCAATGCAATTGAACTTAATCTGTATTTGGTAACAAATTCATCTCATTGCTTCTCAAAATGAGGATTTATGAAATAACATTTTAATTTGTTATTAGCACGTTTAAGCAATAATGCAGTCTCTTCCACCAAATCATCAAAATACCCAATCAAACAATTTATCAAACAGCAACGAGTGCACAGCACATGCACTGAATTAATTAAGAAAAACAAAAACAAACTTTGCACATTTACACTATGAAGAGGCGAGGGCATAATTAGATGTGTAACAAAGGAAAACGTTGTAATTATAAAAAATAAAATCCATTTATTTGGTAGTGTTACACTATTGCTCACCTTCGAGCTTGTGCACGAGCTCACAAAGCTAAACAAATTTATTTGCTGCAGTTTATACAGACCAGACTTTAATTGTGGAATCGTCTAGACCGGCACGGGAGCAAACAGCAAAGTTGGAAATAATTGCTGTTTGAAACTTGGTTTTGCACAATTTGTTATTTTTCAATATCACAATGATGCACTTTAGCTATATAAATCTATGAGTTAAGATACAGAATCCCGAAGATCATCAAAACGTGATTTCAATTTTCAATATGAACAGAGAAAAAAGTGTTACACGGACACAGTTTAAGGACACAGATACATGATGTTTTGAGATGTTGATATCATCATTGATTGGGATTATGATACATGATGCTTTCAAGCCCACACAAAATAATTAATTTTATTCATTAAGATTTTCATTTCATTTAATGTTAATCCCATATACTGCAAGTCATTCATTTAGTTAACATTTTTACATTATGTACGTTTGGAGGACTTTGCCAGCAGGGCCTCATTTTGTTGATAGCAACAAGTTGATAACAGAAATTATTTTTGATTTAAAAATGTATGTTTACATGCCAAAATTGAATAGCAGAGACCCACCCCGTGATGAATAAAATATTGTTTATCCAACTCTATACTCTCGTGAAAATATTCACATTTTTGTTATGGTCTTATCTATGTTTATATTAAAAAAACAATACAAACAGCTGCAACCGGCATGCATGTGGAAGAGAAAGAGCATTTTGTTTAAATAAACATCACGCTGAGTTATTTTCAATGCAATATCGTGTTGCATTGTAATTATTATGCCATTTAACACAGGGTGTGACCTAATCGGTTCCGATTGTTAGTTAGAATATGTATGTTGCAATATTGCGATTTGCGAGTACATATATCAGACAGGTGAGACGTTTTATCGATTCCGAAACTTGGCTCGACGAGCTGTAAGTAAAATTGTTATGAGACTCGATGCTTTCATTTTAGATAATTCATGAGCAATAAATATAAAGATCACTCTGAGGCTTTGTTGCCTAAGATTTTTGTGTGATCTTAAACATTTGTCGAGCTGACATAACCTTATCACTATTTTTTATGTTCAATTTTGCGGCACCCTGTCCTTCGAATGAATTAACTATTCATAAAAGCGGTTGACGGCCACACCATCCATCCGATGCCGATGTCGCATAACAGAAACGAGCATATTGCATAGACAGATAAACATATTACATGCACCATCGCATAAGACACACGATTTTATAGAGTTCAACAGCGCGGCATGTTGCCAAACGATTTAAATATTAAATTAATATTTTTCTTGATGGTATAATCGTTTCTAGGAAATCTATATCTTTAGATAAGCATAGCAAACGCAAATTACATTCATATTCATTATAGTGAGAGGTATAACGAACTTGGCAATGTATTCATTTTGTCCAAATTACTCTTCTTTGCAAATATTTTGATTGCTTTTCTGGTTTTTCGCATGGTTTGACGTCACGTTTAAGTTCGATTTTTTTCTAATCCGGTTTTCCATTTTAATTTTTAGAACGTTTTGTGGATTCTTGAAAAGATGTATCTTGCAAAAGGTGATACATCTCATTCTTTCTGAGCCATTTATGCCAACAAAACTAAGATTTTTTTAATATACAGGGTGGCTGACGAAAGCTGCTACAAAAATGAAATGTAATAACTTTTTTTTTGAATTTAATGAATCTAGTATTTTTTTTTATTTTGCAGATTGATTCTTAGATTTAATAAAAATGGATAACTGGATCACTGAAGCAAGAATTTGAATTGTCCGCCGTTATTATGCACTGGAGTCCGTAATTTTGGTTCAAAGGAAATATAAGCGCACGTTTGGCGGCAATCCTCCGAGCAGATGGACTATAATGATCAATGAGGTTTGTCAACAATTTTGCCGAGCATAGAACGGTCGAAAGAAGACCTTACCATCGAAATCCTTCAGTTCGGATGGAGGAAACAATAGCTGCTGTAGCTGCTGCCATACAAAATAATCCAAGAGCTTCGACAAGAAACTTATCTGCTCAAATGGGTATAAGCAGACAGTCATTGCAGTCAATTATGCACAATGACTTGGAATTATTCCCCTATAAAATCCAAATGGTCAACAAACTGAATGCAGCAGACTTGCCGATTCGCTTGGAAATTTGCCAGAAGGTGCTCCAAATGGAGGAAGAGGACGGAAACATGTTGAACTATCTTTTTATGTCTGACAAAGCTCATTTTGATTCAACAAACAAACAAAATTGTCGAATATGGAGTGCTTCCAACCCACAGATACTCCACGAGACAGAATCGCATCAACTCCGTGTCACAGTATGGTGTGCAGTTTCGTCACGATGCATTGCCGGGCCCTATTTCTTCGAAGAAAACGGTCACACTGTTACGGTTACTGGAGACCGTTACTTGACCATCTTGAGAGAGTTTTTCTATCCAGAATTACACCGAAAGAGAATTCCTTTCAAAACTGTGTGGTTTCAGCAAGATGGTCTCCTCACATAGCCAGGCCTTTTATGACAGAATTGCGAAGAAAATTCCCGAACAAGCTGATATCCAGGAACTCCTCATTCCGTATTGGCCCCCAGGTCACCTGACCTTACTGCACCTGATTTTTTTTGTGGGGTTATTGCAAAGAGGAAGTCTACAAGTCAAAACCAACAAATTTGAATGAATTAAAGCAAGCCATTCAAGAAACAATTGCGGCTATTTCAGTGTCAACTCTCCAAGCAGTACTGAACAACTTTTTGGTTAGATGTCGCACATGCATCAACGAAAATTAAACTGAATTACATACACTGAAAAAAAAGTTATTTGAGTTTCTTTATGTAGCAATATTCATAAGCCACCCTGTATAAACAAAATATTTATCACCATTTTTTTTCGTTAGCACATTTACAAAATAATGAATTTTAAAAAGGTCAATAGAAGGATGAAGACCGGCTTTTACGCTTCAGAAGTTGTTGTGCTTTTACCAAAATAACATGGTTATGATTAAGAAAGTAGATTGTTTATGTTTATTGTTTTGGTTAAGTATAGATAAACTCTTTTAAAAATTTTGGGTTTTTATTTTGTTCGTGTTTACTTGGTTAGCAAAAACAAAAAACAAAAACGGTGAATATTTATTAGGATTTTGAGCTAACACCAGTTTTTTGGTGGAATTCCACAACTCTAATATATCCGGTTATTCATATACACAAAAACAAATTAAACAAAAACAAAAGACGCGATAAATAGACAGTTAGAATTAATTTAAAATATTTAAATTTGTTTTTAATCAAACTCTCTGACGTAGTTTGGGCGAGAAATTAAATCAAAACAAATTCCTTGAATTAATAAGTTTAATGCAATAGAAAATGTTAAAGGTTATTATTTGCATACATATTGGGGTTTCCAAAAAAAAATATTTTTATTTTTACTTAATGATTTGATAAGGAAATCATTGTTTATGTTTTTTAAGAACAACCTTCTGCTTTAAATTATATTTTAATATTCAAGGGAGCATAACACGCTTTTGAATGTTAAACATTTTGTTATGTTTAAATTGAGCCTAGAACAAGTAAGAAACTTGTATTTCTATTGTTTTTATGTTTTTCAAATAAAGACAATAATTAATTTACATAATTTTGAATTTATTTATTTTTACAGAAGTTCAAGTTTGGAGGCTCGTCATTTTATATTCATGACTCGAAATTATTTTACGCAGTGCTTGTTATTTGTAAGGATGGATTAAAAAAGTCTAATATTCCAGCGGCAAAAAAACAACAAATTACAGATTTAATCAGGTATAACAGCCTGCTAAATATTTGTTCAAAACAACAACAAGAAAATTAGTAATAATTTAAAACAAATCCGGCCTACCACTCAAAATCATGCGAAATATTTTTACTACCGCTATATAAATCGCTGATACACAATCTCCATTTATGACCAGATGATTATGCTTACGAAAATATTATAACCCACATATCCAGATATAAAAAACATATAGCGACATAAACAAAAATAAAATGTTTTATTTATTTTTTATTTGCAATAAAAGTGTTGGAACTTACCTTTTCGTTACGTGATAGAAACTCCCAGATTGGTATCGCTGAACCGGAACTCATCTGCACAGACACGGTCAATATAAGGAGGGTTGCAATAATTTTAAATGCCATTTTACAACTTCAAATTTCTCAAAACAATTAAGAAGCTTGCACGAATGATAAACACCCGAAATTTCTTTTAATAGCCTTCTAGCTAAATGTCTTTTAAAAAAACCTCTTAGTGACGATAAATGAATTTCACTTATGGGCGAACTTTCTTCTCGTTGGACAACACAAATTTCGATTAACACAAAATCCAACCACGCCAATAAAAATCACAATCGAATGTAAATGTATCTCACAGATATAAAAATACAAAAAAATAAATTGCAGTTTAATCGAGTAGTTGCACAGTCGTAAAGTGACTATGTGTAATTGTTGTTGTGGTTTTATTTGAATGGAGAAAAGAGTTGACCTGTTGAAAACTTTCTTTGGCTTTTCACTTTGTGTTTGACTGTTTCTTTTTTTTTACTGTGGTTAATTCGAATCTTGTACTAAGGCTCGTTTCGAATTGATCTTAACAGTTTGTATTTTTTCTTTTTTTCTTATATTCAAAAATATTTTAGTATAATTGAAATTGTATGGTTTACGTTTGCTCGTCTTGACAATTCAATGTGGAATGAGAAGAGGATCGCTACGCTCTCTCCAATTTATAAAATTTTAAACTTTCCGATCGTGTTGTGGTTTGACGTCACAACTCACAACTCTTGCTTGGCGCAATGACATCATCGGTGGTTTGGCTTCATTGGTACGATTCGGGCTTTGTGGATTTTGATGTTGATGTGGATGATCAACAACAACAAAAACAACAACAATAACGAGTGAGTATCTATAAAAAAAATATCAAAACAAGTATCGCGCTGTTAAGAATTTGAACGATCATCGCTTGTACGAAGATAGTCTGTGCGAAGGAGTTGTAAATGAAAAAAAAATAAGATTTTAACAGTAATTTTCGCTTGTTGAAGAAAGTGTACTGGTAACTCTTAAAGTGCAGTCATTTTTTATTATTTATTTATTTAAATTATCGGAACTGGGTACTGTGTGGGCAATAATGTGCTGAATGCTGGTTGGTAAAGAACTATAGACCCTTGTCTATAATAGAACGTGAGCAGTGATCGGCATCATTCAGGCCCCATTCACTAGATTTGCATGCACTGTTCAGGTATTAGCCAATTCAATTTATGATGAAACGGCAACTAAATCTAAGGTTAATCATATAGATATAAGATATAACTGATGAAAAGGTGGATAATATCCCTGCTTAGTAATAGGAGGATTCAATCAAAGTTAGGATATTCAATGTGTACTGTCTCCTCTTTTATGGCTTTTGGTCATGAACAGAATTCTTGTAAAACTCGAGAGTAGTGGAGTGAAAGCGGTTGCGTTGATTTGGTCATTCTAGTTTTAGGAAAATTATTAAGCGTGATTAGTGAAATCTCTCATATGGCTTTGAAAAAGTAAGCACCTGGGCAGCGAGCTGTGGACTAGGTGTTAACAACAACAAAACCGAGTTGATGCTTTTCACCACCAAAACCAAAATACCACCCTTCACTCTACCTCGGTTAGATGATCAACCACTAACATTATCTTCCAGTGCTAATTATCTGGGCGTAATACTAGACACCAAATTAAACTGGAAGCTTAACATTGAAGAAAGGGTGAGAAAGGCGTGCGTTGCCTTCTACGCCTGCAACAAAAAGTGGGGCCTCCAGTCAAGTGGACATATACAGCGGTTGTAAGACCTATACTTGTTTACGGATCCATTGTTTGGTGGCACGCTCTCAGCAAATATTACATAGTAAACAAGCTTACAAAGGTGCAGAGAAATGCTTGTTTAGGGATATCAGGGGCAATTAGGTCCTGTCCTAACGATGCACTGAACGTCATCCTAGACCTTCTTCCGATTGAACTCTTCATTAAATATCAGGTGTCAGGTGTCCTGCAGTATCTTGAGACTTAAGGAAATAGGCTGCTGAAAAAACAAATCCTACGGGCACTGCAGTGTATTCGACTTTGCCAGTGTATTCCAGGAAGAATTGTTAGCGATAAAGATGTAGCCAGGATTAGTGCAACTTGCGCAGGGCACTGTCCTGGAGCATCCGGCAAAATTGGGTACACCATGTTCCATGTAACACTTTCTGCCGTAGGTGTGAGGACCAGGAAGAAAAAGAAACAGTCCCACACTTTCTCTGCCGTTTTCCGGCCTTGGCAAGGAAAAGAGTACTCTGGTATTGAGGAACTCTCAGAATTCAAGATCAAATACATGCTAGCATACCTCAATATCACAAAGTGGCTTTAGCGCCCCCCTTATTTCTCCTAAACTCAGTTGCACTATGAGATATAAAGCCGTAGGAGAATAATACTTCACTATGTATAGGATTGTACGTGCGAAACATAAATCCTTCCTTACCCATTCTTAACCCTTCAATTCCCAGTGTCACCTACAGGTGACTGCAGTTTAAATTTTTTTTTTTCTTAAAAAAACAGTTACTTTTTTAAATGATTCTCATTTTTGGAAAGCAATGGGAATCTAGTAGGCCATGAATTTTTTTGAATTGCTAACTTTAATCATACATGAAAATTATTTTCTTTTTTAGTTAGCACTTGAACTTTTTTTTAGTTTCTGTGAAATTGTGAAACATAGACCAAAATAAAAATGTCAAACTTAACGTACATATATGTATATACATGTTAAAAATTTTCTTATATATACAGAATTTTCATGAAAATTACTTTTTTTTAGTTTCTAACGGAAAAGGAGGTACGATGCATGAGCAATGCCCAGTGTCACCCATAAGTTACACCCCCCCCCTACAAAAGAGGGGGGGCGGTTTTTTTTTTCCAAAATTTGTTTTTTTAGTCGACAACTTATAGTTAATGAAAACTAACAAGGAAAAAATGTTTTTTTCTCGTTTATCTAAGCATGGGAATTGAAGGGTTAAATCTTTTTAGAACCTCATGATGTATGGTATCAAAACGGCACACTCAGCGCTAATTGCATCCTACACGGAAGTAGGACAGCTATTTCTACCTACCTACCTAACTGAGGAGGATGACAAAATATTTGTAAAACGAAGTAGTGTTGCCAAAATTTATACATCCTCAATTTATACATCCTCAAAAAAAAAAAACTCATAATAGATACTTAAAAAATATAATTAATTTTGTTGGACACAACAAACATTAGCTCACGGGCTATAAGAGACATCCACATCAGGCTTACAGGTAGGCGCTTCACGCACAATCCGGTGTTGTAAAAGCAAAAACAAAACAAATACAGTAAGGCTAGTTAGTATCAGTATTGGCTTATATCTTAAGAGTTCATCGAGGTGTTGCAAGTAATAGCTGCAAAAACAATATGTATCCCAGAAAATATGTACCTACCTTTACTTTATAGAAACCCTTAAGAGACGGTAACAATGGAGTTGTAATGAAATACTTACTTGAAATAACATTAACGTCAGTGCCGGTTTTAGCACTATGAGCGCCCTGGGCAAGATTTATACGGCGCCCCCTAACTGCAATTCAAACCCATATGAAAAAAGGAAAAAGATATAATGAAACTACCATTTATTAAAAGAAATAACCATTTATGAAAAAAAAAAATTGCCTTTTCTAGCCTTTCTGTCGACGAACTCTTTTATTGTTTTATCAAAATCGAGGTTTTAAGCAATTTCATCTTCGATTGACAAAGTTGCCATGTTTGTCAATCGGGATATTGTCGATAGCAGAGAGATTTTTATCAGCTTAAGCTTAGAAAAGCTCCTCTCCCCACTAGCAACCGTTACATTTGGATACAGTTCTTGTAAGTTGCGATCTTTGATAAAATTTAAAACAAAAACAGGGGTAGCCACATTCTGCTCAGGCAAAAAAAATTTCAGACTTATGACTTCATCTCACAACATACACCCATCTATATCTGATTTAGAATCTACAGTTAATTTCAATTGGAGATCACCACAGAGTTTGACAAGGTCAGGTTTTTCCGGAATCTGTTTTATATTGTACAAAAGAGACCAATATTCCGAGTACTCATAACTCATTTAACTGTTCGAATCAATTTTTACGCCTGTTTATTTCGTTGCTTTCACTTACCAAATATTACTCTGTTTGTGAACATATCCATAGTTAATGGATATTTTATTTTATTCAAAAAAATTCAATTTAACTGCCAAAATTATTCTTTTTTGGTGAATAGACGGATTGAAAGAATGGCCGCATTCACTACGTAGTCACTACGTAGTCAACTCATTCTGATTGGTCAAATACAACTAAGAAATGAGTTGAAATTTCCCTTCCGACTTAGTGTAAAAATTTTGACTTCAAAGTGATTGACAGATATTGACATTTCATAATCAGCTGTTGAATAAGAAACAAAAGTGCAATTTCAAATTTCAATAAAATTTAAAATGAAATTAATCGTACAATAAGACAACATTAATAATCTGATAGGGTCTGAAAACGAAATGTATGTAATCAGATCTTATCAGGTAGTGTTTTTTCATAGTATTATAAGCAAAACAAGACAACACTTCTCATTAAAGATCTCTAACCTCAAATCACAAATTCACAAACGTTTCTTACTTCATATGTTCATAGTCCAGTCTGTAGTGTTCGCACGTTAATCAAAAGACGACCGATCTTAATGAGTTCAGTTTATTGACTAACTTCTTTGTACTTTCTTAATACTATGTTTTACATTAGGAATAATGTCTATATATAAACTATATGGGATAGAGCGGGACAGAACGATACTCCCACAGTCGTTTTAGGCATTTTGAAAAACAATCTAGGGAAAATTTCCTAACGAGCTGAATTTTTGGATACCCTTTTAATACGGTCTTGTCATGAAGGTGTTAAAAATCGACGTTGATATCGTGTCGACTAAAAAAGTTATAAGGGTCAAAAGGTCTGAGCTATCTTTATTTGACAGCTTGTTTTCGACTAGCTTTGAAGTGCAATTTTGCTAGTTGATTTTCGACTACGTAGTGACTAGGTTAGTGAAGGCGCCCAATATATTAGTGAAAACACGCACACAACTTTGCAATCCGTAAATTTTAGCTTGAAGGCATTGTCATTTAAACAGCTTTGTTTCCCATCTTGTACTTATTTAATCTTTGATGACGAACATCAGGATCGCAACGTAGCATGAACCGTCTGATTACTGCGTCTGTTCCTGCGGTGCCCCTTTATATCCGGCGCCCTGGGGCGGTCGCCCACCCGCGCCCCACCCTAACGCCGCTACTGATTAACGTGATACCTAGACGACTCTATCAAAATCTGGTACTCGCCAAATTTAGCTTGCATTTCAATTGTCAAACAGGTGTACTACAAGGACGAAAAACTACAAAACAAAGTTGAAGAGAACTTGAGTCTTTTATTTAAAAATATGAAAAAAGTGTCATTGTATTGTGCACATTTCATTTCTCAAGTGCACATTTCATTTATTTATTTCAGCAGAACTTAATACTAAGATATACATCTTTTAGATAATTAAGCCATGTGAGGCCCAGTACTTTTATTTCGCATCCAAATCAAAAATTAGGAATCAAATCAATAATTGCCGGAGCACATGCAGTCTTTTTTCCATATTGTTCAGCTAATGCAAATGGCGATCACAGTTTGCAACGCTGGTTGACATGTGTACATTGAACAAATCGGTTAGATTCTGCTATAACAGCAAAAATATACTTTAACTTCCTTAAGAGAATGTTCTTTTTGATTCGTACACTTAGTGTAGGTATTCATGGTATGTCTATGTCGTCTGTCCATATTTATTTCAATTTATTGAATGACGGTTGTGGCACTTTATCGAATGTCGATTATATTTTGATCGATTCAAAAGATCTCGTGTAAACTTTAAAAAGATTTTTTTAGTTATATTCTGAACTGATTTTGTACCAAATTTTTCGTTGAAGTGCAACAGCTCTTCTGAGCCTGAGTTCCATTTCGATTTTCGAACTGACAACTGAACTCTATATGCCTCCCACGTCCACCGAGCTGCGATATGCAGTCCTTAACTAATACTAAGACAACTTATGAACATTATGGTAGGGATTTCCATGTACATGAAAATTTGATGGACGTAATTTTGTCCGTTAACAGAATTTTAAAATGTTTTATTGACAATTTTTGAGTTTTCCGTCTTTGGTTTCAATTTGTTTCATGAAAACCATAACTTACCCTAAAAAAGGTAGGTAGCTTTTGCAATGCAAAAACCAACAAAATATCTTACGTATTTTCTACTCAAAATATTTTTTTCTACTTTTAGTGTAAGCTTGAACTCTGGATAACATTTGAGCATATTTTAGGGTCTTGGCCATGTTTGGCATAGAATATTATGGAATGGCATTTTTTTTTTCATCAAAAACAAAAACAAACAATTAAAATAGAATAGACATAGATGTCTGGAATGTGACTTGAAATGAAGTGTTCCTTATAGATTTTCTACGTTTTTCAAATATTTGTAAACAAAAGAGTCTTCTACTCCATATTTAACTTGTGGAACGACACCGGTTCAAGTTTTTAAAGAATTTATTTTGTTTGAGTATGTAAGGTCAAA
Organism: Sphaerophoria taeniata; assembly: GCA_943590905.1. Taxonomy (NCBI): domain Eukaryota; kingdom Metazoa; phylum Arthropoda; class Insecta; order Diptera; family Syrphidae; genus Sphaerophoria; species Sphaerophoria taeniata. The sequence continues at coordinate 43,500,182 of OX016540.1, read as the reverse complement.
GTCAAAGGTATGTCGTAACTGGTAGAACATGGCTGGCTTATAAGAAATGTAATCAAACATAAAAATAACAAGAATGTTATAAGAATTTAAATATCAATATTAAATGTTACAACTCCCGTAAGTCAAAAAATTCTTGATGAACACTGGAAAACATACAAAACAAGACATATCTAAAGTATTAAGATATGTCGTATTCTTCAAATTTGCTCAGTCAATGCGAGTTTATTGTTCTTTCAAACTATGCCATTAAATATGTTTACATTAGTCCAAAAACGTTCACGTCCGTCCTTGTGTACTTGTTTGTCCATTGACCTATACACCCACAGTGATTAGTTGTAGTAACATTTCTAAACACCCTGTTTTTTTTTCATCAACTTCAGAATATGTGGATAAGAACAAAAATTCAAAAACAAAAACAACTTTGAATCAGGACACAAGAAAGAATTTTTGCATTTTAATTTGTTTGTTTACCGATTTTTAACAAAAAAAAAAGAGCAACAAATTTTAAACGAAAAAATTAACATTAATTATAGCAAATCTTGAAATCATAAGTTTCATCTTCAATAATGTTGTTAGTTAATCAACTCGAAATGTTAAGAAAAGGGAAAATAAAAAAACCCAAAAAGAACAGACGTCAAGAAGATTAATGAATCACCTGGTACCTGGGACTGAAAATGGACACTGCGAGTTGTATTATTCTAAGTCTATGGAATTTCCTAAAATTCTGATTGCTATAAAATCCGTATATGGTATGAACTTTGTTTAACATAAATACTTAAATAAATTATTATTTGGAAGTTGTTTGTGCGAGAGTCGGAAAAGATAACTGTCTGGCGCCATAATTTGAAGTTTGGTATTTTAGTTCTAAATGCCTTCAAAGACCTTTCTTTATTTGTTTTGGAATTTCGTAATGGATGAGGTTGTTTTTTTTTTTGTAGTTTTGGGAAATTTGCAAAATTTACATTTTTTTTCGAATGGGTTAAGAAAGCTTAGACACACGTCTTTTGGTTTTACTCTTGACGGTACTCAAACAATGTTTTTGTGAAAAAAGACACAACTGTTGACCGAATAAGGATCTGCATCTTTATGCTTTACGAACTCGGGAAGACGCCCTTCTTGGCCAGATGCACAAAGAGAACTGAACTGATATGCAGTCCTGCACTACTACTAAGACAACTAACGAACAGGACAGGAGGGATGTTCCTGTTCACGAACATTTGATGCTTGTTATTTTTGTCGGTTAACACAAATTTTATTATTTTTTTTTTCTTTTGAATGAAAAGATACGAGAACGGTCCGTTAAGAATTAAGCCTACAAAAGAAAAACAAAAAAATTGGAAAAGTCTTCTTTGACTCGATACCCATCTGAAAAATACGTTTTTCCGAGATCTGTAAAGTAGGCCCGGCCCCGTGGCGGCGGCGGCGATTACCTCCTCCAATATCGTCTTCAACTGAAATTTCTGACCGGCGGCGGCGCGCGGCGAGTAGTTTCCTCAAGTTTGGAAACAAAAAGAACTCAACGGCGCCAAATATATCTGGAGAATACGGAGAATACGGGACAGCAATTGACTAATTTAACCGTGCGAATGGCGGAGGTATGAGTCAGAGCGAGACCATTGTCAAATAACCCTTTTTTTCTTTGCCAAGTGGTCGTTTTTTCTTCAATTGGACGTCAAAACGGACCTATAATTCGGCCCTGTTACTGTTTTGCCTTTCTCAAAGTAGTCAAAGTGGATCAATTCTTCTGAATTCCATAAAACATGGCCATTAGCTTCATGGGAGGAAAGGCTTTCGCCGGCTGAAGTCCACCGTTTTGACGGTTCTTTTGTTCGTGTTGTGTATTAGTATTTGTACCAGTGAATCCACAGAACTACCAGAAACTGCTTCAAATTGCGCTTAAACAGCGTCAAAGACTGGCTCTAAAATTGTCGCACTGCTGCTCTTGTTGTCCGGAGTGAACAAACGCAACACCCATCACGTTGGCAACCTTCTCATACCCAAGATCTTTTGGAATGCCTTTTTCTAAGCTATGTGTATGTCGCGGACTTCCAATACAAGATCGTGGATTTTGTTTTCTTACTTGGTAGCCGTTTTCGAGGCACCTGGCCTCCTTGGACCGTTTTCGTTAAAGCAACTTCTGATAAAACCAAAGTGGTAAATAACTGATCATCAGTGTGACTTTGAAGCTGTGAGAAGTGGAGGTGTTTTTATTTTTTTTAGTCGGTCAATCTATTTTTTGATGGTTAGTAATCCAAGTGCAATTTCTTTAATTCTAAGCTTTCGATACTTCAATTGCAATATTGGGCTGCATCTGCATCTGCATTTGACTAAGACGTATTTATAGAAAAACTATTTTTCTGTGCGCTTTTATAAGTGTCTTTTAGAATTTTGTCCAAAAGTAGATTGAAAGGAGGTTTTGGCAATATTTTGTAGGAGCATTTGACATATCCAAAATCATGGAATAAAAACAAACTTGGTGGAAAAGCTTGGCTTGCGGATTTTATGAGACGAAACAGTTGCCTTAGTTTAAGCTAGCCAGAAAGTACGAGTTTGGCACGTTTTATTGTTTAAAAAAAGCAATAATGCAACTTTTTTTTTCAAACCCTCAGAAGAATGTAGGAGATGCTCCAAAGGTAGAACAACTTTTATTTCTCTAAGAATTTTTACACAAACTTTTATAATTTCTATAGGTAATTGCGGAAAAGGGATTACTTAAATGCTCCTCTTTCTCTGTCAAAACCTGCTAATTTCATAGTAAAATCATCCTTTACCCGAAGGAATAATGGACAATTTGGAAGAGTTCAGAAAAAAGTCTATTTTACTCAGATAAAAGAATTTAAATCGATACTTAAACGATGGTTTTATTTTCCAAAATAATATTTTAAAGAATGCAAATCCCGACCTTATCCTACGTAATTCCTTTGGAATAAAATTGTTCATTACTCGAGAAAAGTCAAGTAGACAGATTTATTGAATCAGTTCTCAGATTGCTCCAAAAGCAGTGATGTTTCTTCTTAAAAACTGCAAATATCTTGTTTAGAAGTTCTTTAAATTTAAAAATGTCAAAATGTCAAGAAGAAATCAGTTTTGGGAGTGCAAATAAATGTTTAAATGTGTGTCGACATTAACAAAAGGATCTGAAAAAAAGTACCTGCATATTTTAAACGTTTTTATCACATAAAGACAATTTTGATTAAATAAGAATCCAATTTAAAAATTAAAAACTGAAACGACCTGACAGTTTGAGATATCATCTGAAACAAATTATTATACGTTTGATTCATTTGCAAGATTGCCTGTCACAGCTTAAAATGACGAATCGGACGAACATTAAAGTTCTTAGCGTGGGTAACAATAAAGTTAATTGTCTATTCTTAAATTGGACACATTACTTCAAACGACTTTCAGCTTTAGAACAAAAATATCTGGAAAATCATCAAGTCTTGTTCTGTCGCCTTTAATGGTCAGTTAAACATTCAAAATAATTAACAAAAAAAGGATGAAAAAAATTGTTCATATAAATTGGGTAAACAAGTTTTTGAACCATGAAATTATATTGGTTACACCTTACTCCATCTTGGCCACTGAATAAAGTGCCCGTTCTACGTCTACCATGTTGGTACAGGCAGTCATTTTTATAACCTTTTTCTTCTAAATTATTACTTCCTTACTCTTGTCAAAAGTTAAAAATAAATTTAAAATTGAAGTCTTATGGAGGAACAAAAACAAAAACATTATTAACTTTACAATCGGATTATCTTAATTGACTACACAAACAAACGTCCGAGTAGTAATCTGAGTAACTTTCCAAAAATAAAAAGTCCACGAAGAATTATTACTTTACGAATTTTACGAAGAACCCACTTGAAGTGTTCTTACAAGAATAAAGATGAATGTTTTGTTTGTCTTTTCAATGAGCAAAGTCAAACTGCAAACTCAAAGCCAATCAAATCTTAACAATATTACAATACTGCAAAAGTTCTTCCATCAATTAGGTTTAAGTTAAGTTCAAAAGCAAAGTATTTATGTCATGACGCACGGAATGACAATTATTTGCATATTTATCAGTTCGTATCTGAGAGATTGATTGATTTTGAGTTCTTTTCTGTCAATCAAAACAAAGGGTCATTAATTGTGTTTTTTGTATGTAAAAGTTCTCTTAATTGAAGATTTATCTCTAATTTAATTCGTTTTGTTGTTTTAAAATTCGCAGAATTCTTGGTAAATATTTTGTGGTTCTTTTTTTTTTAAATACCTAACCTACTTATCCAACTTGTTGGTTATCTTTATCGTTAAAATTTAAAATAACGATAGAAATAAAACTTGTCATTCTTTAATTAAGACATTAATTATTTAGGAACACCATAAAAGATATCAAAGCTAAGTAATACGTATAAATTAAGTTTAAACGGTATAAGGTCATAAACTTATAAATAAACGAATGTCATTACAAACACGTCACAAAGTCATCGGCTTAAGATTTGTTTGAATCCATTTCTTCAACATAAGGTATATACACTTTTTTTGTGATTTCACCGTTTTCGCTCTTTTACAAATTTTCTAAATCAGTATCCTTATCGACGAATCCGTGCTTCGTAGGATTAGAAACTTTCTTTAGAACCGTCCAACGCAAATTGTATTTGACTGATTCAAATCTGAAACCTACAATATACTGGTGTGCCCCAGGGCTCCGTTTTCTCTCCGATTCTCTTTCTCATTTTCTTTTTAATTATTTCTTGTCTGCAACTTCTAACCCAATAAATTGTTTGGCTGACGATAGGTAGGTAGGTAGAAATGGCTGTCCTACTTCGCGCAGGACACAGCGCTGAGTGCGCCGCGCCGTTTTGATACCATACCTCGTGAGATTCTAAATGGATTTGAAAATGGGTTATGGATTATGTATGTTCCGCACGTACAGTCCTATATATAAAGTTGTATTATTCTCCTACCCTATACGGCCTATTATCTCATAGTGCCATTTAATGAGGGAGAAATAAAGAGGGGCGGGAGGCGCTAAAGCCACTTTGTATTATTGAGGTATGAGATCAAATCTTTGATCTTGAAATCTGCGAGTTCCTCAATGCCGTTGAAGAATTCTTTACCTAAATGGAGTGCTCTTTTCCTAGCCAGGGCCGGACATTGGCATAGAAAGTGTCGGACCGTTTCTTTTTCTTCCTGGTTCTCACAGCTACGGCAGAAAGAGTTATGTGGTATACCCAATTTTGCCGCATGCTCCCCTATAGGCCAATGCCCTGTGCAGGTAGCGACAATCCTGGCTATGTCATGCCTTATGGTTTGGAAATTAAATTGATTGATTTTGGTTTGTTATAGGCGGGCCAGATTTTCCTAGATATAACGCAACTCGTTAAACTACTCCACCTATGATTTGCTTCTGATCTGTATTTGGTAAGGATATTGCCCTTCACAACTCCAAGAGGAGCATATACTCTCACTGCCAATGAGTTGTGAAGGGCTGATCCTTGCCTAGCTAGCTCATCTGCCTTCTCATTTCCCTCATAGCCCCTATGGCCCGGTATCCAGATTAGAGTGACGCTCATATCAAGTTCCTTGAGAGCCTCTTTGCATTGCTGGACCAGTTTAGAGGATGATAAAGCAGAATCTATGGCTTTAATAGCTGCCTCACTGTCTGTTAGTATAGCTACATTTTGGTTCTGTCGGATGTTTTTAAGGGCTTTACAAGCTTCCCTTATCGCTGCCTGGAATACGCTGGCAAAATCGGGAAATCTATAGGATTCTGAAATCTCAATAGATTCACAGAAGACACCTGCACCAACACCGCATTCCATCTTTGAACCATCCGTGAAGATAGTTGTGTCGAAGTCTTTCGTCACATCACCTTTCTCCCAGTCGATTCTTGACGGGAGCAAGACTCTAAACTTCTTTGAGGTGTCTAGGGTAGGGATGCAGTAATCGGTGGTTGTGGATAGGATGTCTGATGGTATCAGGCTTGTTTGTTTGCAGTGCCCATAGGATCTAGATTTCCAACAGCCTATTTCTTTGAGTCTCAAGATACTGCAGGACACCTGATATTTAATAAAGAGGTCAATCGGAAGGAGGTCCAGGATGACGTTAAGTGCATCTGTTGGGCAGGACCTGATTGCCCCTGATATCTCTACGCAAGCATTTCTCTGCACCTTTGTAAGGTTGTTTACTATGTAAGCTTTGCTGAGAGCGGGCCACCACACAATGGAACCATAAACAAGTATCGGTCTTACAACCGCTGTGTATGTCCATTTTATCATTTTTGACTGGAGGCCCCACTTTTTGCCGAATGTTTTGTTGCAGGCGTAGAAGGCGACACACGCCTTCCTCACCCGTTCTTCAATGTTAAGCTTCCAGTTCAATTTGGTGTCTAGTATTACGCCCAGATATTTAGCACTGGAAGACAATGATAGTGTTTGTCCGTTTAACCGAGGTAGAGTGTAGGGTGGTACCTTGGTTTTGGTGGTGAAAAGCATCAACTCGGTTTTGTTACTGTTAACACCTAGTCCGCAGCTCGCAGCCCAGGTGCTTACTTTCTTCAAAGCCATATTAGTGATTTCACTGATCACGCTTGGAAATTTTCCTGAAACTAGAATGACCAAATCATCGGCGTACGCAACCGCTTTCACTCCACTACTCTCGAATTTCACAAGAATGCTGTTCATGACCAAGAGCCATTAAAGAGGAGACAGTACACCTCCTTCGGGTGTTCCTCTGCTGGCACCAAATATGCACGTTGAATATCCTAACTTTGATTGAATCCTCCTATTACTTAGCATGGATATTATCCACCTTCTAATGTAGTTCTCTACACCGAAGTCTGCAAGTGATTCTGCGATGGATTCAGTTAGGACATTGTTGAAAGCTCCTTCTACGTCTAAGAAGGTAGCTAGGGTATATTCCTTGAAATGAATCGTGTTTTCTATCGTTCTCACTACCTCATGAAGAGCAGTCTCTGTAGATCTACCCCTCATGTAGGCATGTTGCGAGTTAGATAGGGGACAACTACTCAGAATACTCCTTATGTGAGATTCTACGATTCTCTCAGGGTTTTAAGAAGAAAGGAAGTAAGGCTTATAGGTCGGTAATCTTTGGCAGATTCATGCCCTCTTTTACCAATTTTTGGCAAGAAAACCACTCTTACCTGTCTCCAAGACAAAGGGACATGGTTTAGCAAGAGGCAACCTTTAAAAATACTCTCAAGCCGTGGAACCACTAATTCAAGCTGATTTTGCAGCATTATAGGCAGTATTCCATCAGGAATACGATAGTTTTAGATTTTCTTATTCTTTTCCAGGCTCACATCCTTCCCCTGCACCGGTAAAGTATGATAATAAGCTCATTATACTCTGAATTAAACATCTTTGTACGTTGGGTAATAAAAAATACACGAATAGTTGAAAACTTCGTAAACTCATTGCTGTGTTGTATCGTTAAAGCGAGATATGTATTATGTATACCCCTTTTGCCACCGTCCATGAGTAGCAGTAGCACTTACATCAATGAGACCGAACGTGTCGAGATTCTCGGTGCCTATGTGCATCACTGACCACCTCTTACGGAACGAGCATATGTGATGTCGTCGCAAAATGTTTGGGTTTCCTAAGACAGTGCAAACAACTTTTCTTCCTGTCTGATCTTGCTTCTAGTTTTAAGACTTATATCCGTCCAAGGCTTTAGTACAACTCCCGTCTTTTGGATGGTGATCCAGCTACAGATTAAATCCTCTTGGATAGTATACAACGGTTAACGAGGGCAAGACCAAGTTAATGCTGACAACAAGGAAGGACAACCAACATCGACGTCTTGGAGCAAACGTCAACATAAACAAATTTAACTTCGAGGTAGCTATCAACTCGGACAACAACACCAGCGAAGAATCACTCTTGCCAATCGCTGCTTCTTTGGACTTGGAAGGCAATTGAGTAGTAAAGTCCTCTCCCGAGCAAATAAAATGACACTCTACAAAACCCTCATCATCCCGGTCCTAATGTATAGTGCAGAGACATGGACCATGACAACATCCGATGAAAACGCTTTGGGCTGCTTTGAGAGAAAAATTCTTCGATTGATTTTTGGTCCTGTCTGCATAAATGGAGAATGGAGACGAAGATTCAATCAAGAACTGTACGAGCTGTACAGCGACACTGACGTAGCCAGAAAAGTTAAGGTCCAACGACTTATTTGGTTGGGTCATGTAGAGCGAATGGAAAATAATGCTCCAGCTCGAAGAGTCTTCGAATCCAACCCAGAAGGACGTCGCAGAAGATGAAGACGGCGACTCAGGTGGAGCACACAGGTGGTAGAGGACCTGAACCAACTTGGCGTGTGAAACTGGAATGCACTGTTCAGGAATTCAAGACCAATGTAAACCGACTGCTTCTTTTTCCAACCCTTGCCTTCCTAATGCGCTCGATGTGTCTCTGGCATGAAAAGGATGTAAAAGGGCCCCTCTAGTGTCTGCAAATTATAAAAAAAGAGAGTTTTCAAAGGACTAGTATTTGAATTATTGACAAAAATGTTTATGTTGATGTATGTACAATTAACATAGCTCTCAATGAAACTAGATAAAATCACTTTGAATCTTTGTATCTTTGGAGTCTCCATTCACAAAGATTGACATTGAATGAAACTACATACTTAATAGAAAAAGGTGTGCAAACCTTCTATTCACCATTTGACCAACCAAGCGAGCTTACAACCTGAACTTTGATAGTTGTTCGCTTTAGTAATACCTGTTTAGTATCAATAAATGAATCCGCTCATCGTACCGTTTTTTCGAACAATTTAACAAAACCCCAAACTGAAAAGCCCCACGTGCCTAAATACAACTTTACCACTTAACCCTGCGTTACTCGCTTCAACGTCAATGGGTGGTTTGAGAAAAATAATAAATTGTAATCAATTTTGAAGATCAGAACAAATACGATTTAACAAAATATTATTTATGCTTTCGAGTGCAAAATTCCATTAAAACGTAACAATGAATACTCACTGTCACAAACCTCAATTTTTTAATTCTAATAAATTGATATTCGTCGTAAGGAGTTTCATTTTGCTTAAGATAACGTTGGCAAACTAATTTCAAAGGAATCACAATTTATTAAATTAATGTGGCTTTTTGACTTATTTTGTTTTTTTGTTTTTTTTTGCTGTAGGTAAACAAAGCGAAGTTTTTGGTTCGAAGAATCAAAACATTGAGTAACCTTGACCTAATGTTTGAGGGTGAGTCGAGTAACATTTTGGATTTCTTTTAAAAAGTAAAACAAGTTCTTACAATAAGCGCTTTAAATTTAAGTTAAATATGGTAAATACTAACAACATCAATAAACATAAGGATATAATATGTTTGTATTCAATATTACGTTTTAAAGAATTTTGATTTAATATTTATACAATTTAAGTCAATTTACTTCATGACATTTTTTACAATAATAATAATTTAGATTTTTTAATTTACTTAAGCGTTACACATACATACATTTGGCGTGTGTACAATTTGTTTTAAAACACAATACCAATACCCTTATTAATCGCTTTCATTGACTTTATGGAAAAGAATAATTATTCCATGAAGTTGATCAGCGCAAAATGTAATTGATATCAATTTGCGTCTAACACTTTATCAATTGATCCCAATTTCCCAATTGGCCAGCAAGTTGCCATCGCATAGACCACAAATTGATTTGTAGATTTATTGTTCCATTTACTACGTTTATCAGAATTACTTAATCGGCTTAGAAAACATAAGGAGAAAGAGAACAACAAAGATAGAATTTGGAATTGGAATTGGAGTATACCAAGTGATCTTTTGAGAACATTTTGTTTGATAGTAATAGTTCAAGAGACGGCTGCTCAATCCCACTCTACATGTCGTCCCGAAACGAAATGTTGAAAAACCATTTCTTGATGTCTGGGAAAACTCTAAACCGCCGACTTGTCTGATTTTATGTGGTGCGATATCATAGTATTTAACTAATGAAAATGCAAAAATCGACAAAAATATGTTGCATAACGTCCCGGGATAAAATTTACAGTTTTGGAAAGCTTTTTAACTGCCCATTCCAAAAACAAGGACTTGCCACCCCGTATTTGGTGCAAAGGACGTGGCAAGTCGCTTTGAATGACGCGATATTCGTGGAAAATGTGTCACATCGCGTCCCGACTTGAAATTTTGCTAGAATGTTTACCTCAATGTTTTTAAGCTAATGGCGTGAATTTGCCAGCGCTAATCTGGTGCAAACCTAAACTTGCCAGCATTCAAAGTTAGCGCACAAATAACGAGAAAAACGAAATAATGTGTGATGAGTTAAGATCCACATAGCTTATGTTGGTGACTCCTTATTATATGTTTTATGACCACATGTTTTCCAACAACTTATTCGGTTACTCTATTGATACCCCTTGGCATAGCATATCTAGGCCTTTATAATTTTATTTTTAAAAACACAGAAATCGTCTATTTAAGTTTACTAGCAAGAAAGAATTCCAGAGGTCTTGCAAAAGTAAGTTGGTAAAGTTATTGTTGAAAACATTGCTTTTATGTTAAATTTTTCATATTTTATTTCAGATGCAATAAAATATGCACTGGGGCGTATACGTGTTTTTCGTAGAATTTTTAATTGTATACGCTTTTTCTTTACTTTTTGCTTGTGAACTTTACGTTTTTTGTATGGATTGTAATCTTGTTATTTTTAAAACCTCATGTATCAGCTTGGAACCACCCTTCCTCAAACATTCGGAAAAGTAGCTGAGTCCATTTTGCAAAAAATTTGCAGCACTTCTTCAAAAGAAATTCATCTTATTTTCGATCGGTACTCCCAGCCTTCAATAAAAGATGTTGAAAGACAGAGTTGCAATGAAGTTGACGTTCAATTTGCCATACAAGGTCCGCTTCAACCTCGTCCAAATAACTTTAAAGATTGTTTGAAAAATGTTTGTAGCTACTCGCTGGGCGAATGTTGAAATCCAATTTTAGGTGACAAGAAAGTGTTCACAACAGTTGATGGACAATAATTTTCGTTCTCCGTTTCAAATAACCGTGTAATTAAACAGAAAGAGAGTAACTACGAATGCCAGCATGAAGAGGCAGATACATAAAGGTTATGTAGTACATTTCCAAATTGGTATCCAATTCAAAGGTTGTCGTAAAAGCCTCGGACACTGATATTCTAATCATTTTACTGGGAAATTTAAGTAAAGTGCCTGGAATGTCAGTTAGAATGACGTCTCCAAAAACACGGAAAGCGAGTTGTAGTTACGACGAAGTATGCATAAATTGCACGGAATTAGCACCCATCCTCGGACCTACGTTGTGTTCAGCCCTTCCAGCATTTCATGCGTTCACTGGGTCAGATTTTAAAGCGTCTTTTTTTAATCGAGGAAAAGTTAAACCGTTCAAGATTTTAGAAGACAACGTTTTCTTTCAAGAGGTTTTCGCTTCTCTGACCCATCCAGCTGTTGCATCCTGCGTAAACTTTTCTGCAGAAGACTGTGGTTGGTTCATTGAAAACGAGCTTTTTAAACCACGCTGGTTGGTTTGTCGGCGAGTCAACATCTCTCGATGTTGAAGATGTCATATGCATTGCAGAAGATGACAATTTAAATAATGATGACTCTGATGTTGTTATTTCGTCTAGTGATGATTCGGACACGGATTAGACGATGATAGTTACAAATTTTTTTATTGAAGTTAATTATCTACATATATATATAAAAGAATAATTCGTTAAATTTATGTTATCTTTTCAAATTGACAACCGGTTGACTGATTTTCTAAATTTTTGGTTTAAACTAAAGAGAAATAACTTAAGAAGGTTTATAACAAAAAAAAACTATGTTGTTCAAATCACAAATGGTTCAAATGTTAAGAAATAATGCTTTTCTCACTTCAGTAAAATATATCAATATACGAATACTCAATTTTGTATGAAAATTATTTCAAATATTTTCGTCAAATATTTTTTTTTAATTGAAAAAAAAAATGATTGACATTTTTGTTATTCATTTGTACAAACAAAAAATTTATACTTGACATTTTTTTGTCATTCAATTGTACATGACAGGTTCGCTTTGCAATGCTAACGGGGATTTATACATAGGTAAGTACAGTGAACCCTCTCATAACCGGACACTGACGGTACCGAGAAATTTGTCCGGTTATGGAAGATGTCCGGTTAAGGGAACAAACAAATCTACATTCCTTAAGATGCATACAATAGAAGTGTTATTGGGATTAATTTTTAATGTATTTCGTTAATTACTCGAAAATTTTGTTTTGAATTTCAAAAAACTGACAGCCGACATCAATTTTTTGAAACGTCTCTCTATTCTTAATTTCATTTCATTTCGTTTCATTTCATTCATTCTTCTATTGTATATTTAAGGCTGAACTCCTACTTTAGCTTTTGCACCAAGCAATGTTTACACTCAAATTCTTGGGCACGACATTTTATACAAAAGAAAATTTTAACATCGATATTCAAAAAAAAACATGGATTTTAGTTTCCAATCCCTGTGCATGAAAATTTCGCATTATTAATATTGGTTTTCAAAGAGAAAATTGCATGTAGTTGTAGGTGCATTGGTTTTCAAATGAAAAACTGGAAAATTTCAAAATGGGTTTTCGAATGGAAAACAGAAAATTCTTGATGAAAAACTCGGAAAACTCATTTTAAGAAAATTGCACGTAATTGAAGGTGCATTGGTTTTCAAATGGAAAACTGAAAAATTTCAAAACGGGTTTTCGAATGGAAAATAAAAGTTCTTGATGAAAAACTAGGAAAACTCATTGGTTTCCAAAGGGAAAATTGCATGTAATTGTAGGTGCATTGGTTTTCAAATGCAAAACTGGAAAATTTAAAAACGGGTTTTCGAATGGAAAATAGAAAGTTCTTAATGAAAAACTCGGAAAACTCATTGGTTTCCAAATGTAATTGTAGGTGCATTGATTATTGGTTTTCAAATGAAAAACTGGAAAATTTCAAAATGGGTTTTCGAATTGAAAGCAGAAAGTTGTTGATGAAAAACTCGGAAAACTCATTGGCTTTCAAACCGAAAATTCCACGTAATTGTAGGTGCATTGGTTTTCAAATGGGAAAATTTCAAAATGGGTTTTCAAATGGAAAACAGAAAGTTCTTGATGAAAAACATAGAAAACTTATTGGTTTCCAAAGGGAAAATTGCATGTAATTGAAGGGGCATTGGTTTTCAAATGAAAAACTGGAAAATTTCAAAATGGGTTTTTCGAATGGAAAGCAGAAAGTTTATTGATGAAAAACTCGGAAAACTCATTGGTTTTAAAAACCGAAAATTTCACGTAATTGTAGGTGCAGTTGATTTCAAATGGAAAACTGGAAAATTTCAAAATGGGATTTCGAATGGAAAATAGAAAGTTATTGATGCAAATCTTAGAAACTTCATTGGTATTGAAAGGGAAATTACATGTAATTGCAGGTCCATTGGTTTTAAATGGAAAACTGGAAAATCTTGGATAGGTAAGTCAGAAAACTCTACCAGAGCACAAAGAACTTCAGCACCTAATATCAAGCATTTGCATAGAATTTAAAGTGCGTTGGTGTGTTTGTATGTCGGGTAGAGACTCTTAATCCGCTCAATCCTCAATGCATTTATGTAAATTTTCGCTGTAGGTATAGGCTTGGTAAAAACAAATTTTTGGGACAAACTTACTGGAAATCACTAAATAAGGGGGGCAATCGAAAACTGCATTTAGTGTTGATTTTTGTGTTATAGTCAAAACACACCAGAAAAACGAGAATTTGTTAAATTTTTCAACGAAATTTGATATTTCTGCATGCTTAAATGGGAGTAGAAAGTTAGTTTTAAAGCTTGGAAAAACTCAGATATGTAAATTTCTATGTTAATTGGATTCAAGTATATTGCATTTTTACAATACCTGTGTTAGTAACAATTATTTATGAGTTGCTCTGAAGGGTGGCGAGACGAAGTTCGCAGGGTCGGCTAGTTGTTAATAAAACGAACTGATTTATTCATTGAGGCGTGAAATTTTCATTTTTTTCTAAACTTGCAATGAGGGGAATAATGGGAATAATGGAACAGAGAAGGGTTTTGGTGCTAGGTTTTTTTGAGTGCACACCTCATTGTGGCTTAAAAACAATTAATTTAATTATTTGGATTATTATTTCGTTTTTCTCGTTATTCGCGCGCTAACCTTGAATGCTGGCAAGTTTAGGTTTGCACCAGATTAGCGCTGGCAAATTCACGCCATTAGCTTAAAAACATTGAGGTAAACATTCTAGCAAAATTTCAAGTCGGGACGCGATGTGACATATTTTCCACGAATATCGCGTCATTCAAAGCGACTTGCCACGTTCTTTGCACTAAAAACGGGGTGGCAAGTCCATGTTTTTGGAATGGGCAGCTAAAAAGCTTTCCAAAACTGTAAATTTTATCCCGGAACGTTATGCAACATACACTAGTCAAAACAATTAAAGGAACACTTGAAAAAACTCAAAAATGGAGTGGTTTTTTAAAAGGCTGTATCTCAGTAGAAAAAAGTCGGATTGAAGTGAAATAAAAAGTTTTTCAAAGGTTATCATTTTTTCTTTTCAAATTATTTTGAGTTAAAAAAGTACCGTTAGTCGTTTTTGCTTGAGCGAAAAAAATGTTCACTCAATTTCAAAATCGAAAAAAAAAATAAACTTTGAGGTTTCATAAAATGAACGGAATTTTTTTTTTCAATCCAACTAATCTAAGATTCAATTTAAGAATTTTGTTGGCTATAATTCACTGTTTGGTTCAGATCGCTACGATTTATTTTCTAATCAAAAAATGGGTTTACATGCAAAAAACACAATTTTGACTTTGGACCCTAATAACTCTGCTAAATATTGGCTTACAAAAAAAATAAAAGCAGATTTGAAAAATTTGTTAAATTTTCTAGACAAAAACATTTCGAAAAAATAAAAATATTGCTTTTTTTCAATTTTTTCTATAAATTTATAAAAAGGTCCAAAATACGCATTTTTCAACTTTTTCATAAAAACTACCGTTATTTTGTGTTTTTCAGTGATACAACTAATTTGAGGCTTAATTATTAAAGCTCATAAAATTTCCTTGTTTTCGGTGAAAATTTCACATCAATACGATTTACCGTTTCTCTGTTTCGATCAATCAAACTTACGAAACACTTTTTTTCAATTTTAAGGAAAGCTTTGTTTTTTCTTATTTTTCTGTTCTTTTGAATTTGTTTATTTTTTAAATTTTTTTTATTTTTTTCATTATCATTATGAATTTGTGAAATTCGGACGAATTTTCATCAAAATTAAGGAAATTCGTCCGAGTTTCACAAATTCATAATGATAATGAAAAAAATAAAAAAAATTTAAAAAATAAACAAATTCAAAAGAACAGAAAAATAAGAAAAAACAAAGCTTTCCTTAAAATTGAAAAAAAAAGTGTTTCGTAAGTTTGATTGATCGAAACAGAGAAACGGTAAATCGTATTGATGTGAAATTTTCACCGAAAACAAGGAAATTTTATGAGCTTTAATAATTAAGCCTCAAATTAGTTGTATCACTGAAAAACACAAAATAACGGTAGTTTTTATGAAAAAGTTGAAAAATGCGTATTTTGGACCTTTTTATAAATTTATAGAAAAAATTGAAAAAAGCAATATTTTTATTTTTTCAAAATGTTTTTGTGTAGAAAATTTAACAAATTTTTCAAATCTGCTTTTATTTTTTTTGTAAGCCAATATTTAGCAGAGTTATTAGGATCCAAAGTCAAAATTGTGTTTTTGCATGTAAACCCATTTTTTGATTAGAAAATAAATCGTAGCGATCTGAACCAAACAGTGAATTATAGCCAACAAAATTCTTAAATTGAATCTTAGATTAGTTGGATTGAAAAAAAATTTCCGTTCATTTTATGAAACCTCAAAGTTTATTTTTTTTTCGATTTTGAAATTGAGTGAACATTTTTTTCGCTCAAGCAAAACCAATAACGGTACTTTTTTAACTCAAAATAATTTGAAAAGAAAAAATGATAACCTTTGAAAAACTTTTTATTTCACTTCAATCCGACTTTTTTCTACTGAGATACAGCCTTTTAAAAAACCACTCCATTTTTGAGTTTTTTCAAGTGTTCCTTTAATTGTTTTGACTAGTGTATGTTGCATAACGTTCCGGGATAAAATTTACAGTTTTGGAAAGCTTTTTAGCTGCCCATTCCAAAAACATGGACTTGCCACCCCGTTTTTAGTGCAAAGAACGTGGCAAGTCGCTTTGAATGACGCGATATTCGTGGAAAATATGTCACATCGCGTCCCGACTTGAAATTTTGCTAGAATGTTTACCTCAATGTTTTTAAGCTAATGGCGTGAATTTGCCAGCGCTAATCTGGTGCAAACCTAAACTTGCCAGCATTCAAGGTTAGCGCGCGAATAACGAGAAAAACGAAATAATAATCCAAATAATTAAATTAATTGTTTTTAAGCCACAATGAGGTGTGCACTCAAAAAAACCTAGCACCAAAACCCTTCTCTGTTCCATTATTCCCATTATTCCCCTCATTGCAAGTTTAGAAAAAAATGAAAATTTCACGCCTCAATGAATAAATCAGTTCGTTTTATTAACAACTAGCCGACCCTGCGAACTTCGTCTCGCCACCCTTCAGAGCAACTCATAAATAATTGTTACTAACACAGGTATTGTAAAAATGCAATATACTTGAATCCAATTAACATAGAAATTTACATATCTGAGTTTTTCCAAGCTTTAAAACTAACTTTCTACTCCCATTTAAGCATGCAGAAATATCAAATTTCGTTGAAAAATTTAACAAATTCTCGTTTTTCTGGTGTGTTTTGACTATAACACAAAAATCAACACTAAATGCAGTTTTCGATTGCCCCCCTTATTTAGTGATTTCCAGTAAGTTTGTCCCAAAAATTTGTTTTTACCAAGCCTATACCTACAGCGAAAATTTACATAAATGCATTGAGGATTGAGCGGATTAAGAGTCTCTACCCGACATACAAACACACCAACGCACTTTAAATTCTATGCAAATGCTTGATATTAGGTGCTGAAGTTCTTTGTGCTCTGGTAGAGTTTTCTGACTTACCTATCCAAGATTTTCCAGTTTTCCATTTAAAACCAATGGACCTGCAATTACATGTAATTTCCCTTTCAATACCAATGAAGTTTCTAAGATTTGCATCAATAACTTTCTATTTTCCATTCGAAATCCCATTTTGAAATTTTCCAGTTTTCCATTTGAAATCAACTGCACCTACAATTACGTGAAATTTTCGGTTTTTAAAACCAATGAGTTTTCCGAGTTTTTCATCAATAAACTTTCTGCTTTCCATTCGAAAAACCCATTTTGAAATTTTCCAGTTTTTCATTTGAAAACCAATGCCCCTTCAATTACATGCAATTTTCCCTTTGGAAACCAATAAGTTTTCTATGTTTTTCATCAAGAACTTTCTGTTTTCCATTTGAAAACCCATTTTGAAATTTTCCCATTTGAAAACCAATGCACCTACAATTACGTGGAATTTTCGGTTTGAAAGCCAATGAGTTTTCCGAGTTTTTCATCAACAACTTTCTGCTTTCAATTCGAAAACCCATTTTGAAATTTTCCAGTTTTTCATTTGAAAACCAATAATCAATGCACCTACAATAACATTTGGAAACCAATGAGTTTTCCGAGTTTTTCATTAAGAACTTTCTATTTTCCATTCGAAAACCCGTTTTTAAATTTTCCAGTTTTGCATTTGAAAACCAATGCACCTACAATTACATGCAATTTTCCCTTTGGAAACCAATGAGTTTTCCTAGTTTTTCATCAAGAACTTTTATTTTCCATTCGAAAACCCGTTTTGAAATTTTTCAGTTTTCCATTTGAAAACCAATGCACCTTCAATTACGTGCAATTTTCTAAAAATGAGTTTTCCGAGTTTTTCATCAAGAATTTTCTGTTTTCCATTCGAAAACCCATTTTGAAATTTTCCAGTTTTTCATTTGAAAACCAATGCCCCTTCAATTACATGCAATTTTCCCTTTGGAAACCAATAAGTTTTCTATGTTTTTCATCAAGAACTTTCTGTTTTCCATTTGAAAACCCATTTTGAAATTTTCCCATTTGAAAACCAATGCACCTACAATTACGTGGAATTTTCGGTTTGAAAGCCAATGAGTTTTCCGAGTTTTTCATCAACAACTTTCTGCTTTCAATTCGAAAACCCATTTTGAAATTTTCCAGTTTTTCATTTGAAAACCAATAATCAATGCACCTACAATAACATTTGGAAACCAATGAGTTTTCCGAGTTTTTCATTAAGAACTTTCTATTTTCCATTCGAAAACCCGTTTTTAAATTTTCCAGTTTTGCATTTGAAAACCAATGCACCTACACATGCAATTTTCCCTTTGGAAACCAATGAGTTTTCCTAGTTTTTCATCAAGAACTTTTATTTTCCATTCGAAAACCCGTTTTGAAATTTTTCAGTTTTCCATTTGAAAACCAATGCACCTTCAATTACGTGCAATTTTCTAAAAATGAGTTTTCCGAGTTTTTCATCAAGAATTTTCTGTTTTCCATTCGAAAACCCATTTTGAAATTTTCCAGTTTTTCATTTGAAAACCAATGCCCCTTCAATTACATGCAATTTTCCCTTTGGAAACCAATAAGTTTTCTATGTTTTTCATCAAGAACTTTCTGTTTTCCATTTGAAAACCCATTTTGAAATTTTCCCATTTGAAAACCAATGCACCTACAATTACGTGGAATTTTCGGTTTGAAAGCCAATGAGTTTTCCGAGTTTTTCATCAACAACTTTCTGCTTTCAATTCGAAAACCCATTTTGAAATTTTCCAGTTTTTCATTTGAAAACCAATAATCAATGCACCTACAATAACATTTGGAAACCAATGAGTTTTCCGAGTTTTTCATCAAGAACTTTTATTTTCCATTCGAAAACCCGTTTTGAAATTTTTCAGTTTTCCATTTGAAAACCAATGCACCTTCAATTACGTGCAATTTTCTAAAAATGAGTTTTCCGAGTTTTTCATCAAGAATTTTCTGTTTTCCATTCGAAAACCCATTTTGAAATTTTCCAGTTTTTCATTTGAAAACCAATGCCCCTTCAATTACATGCAATTTTCCCTTTGGAAACCAATAAGTTTTCTATGTTTTTCATCAAGAACTTTCTGTTTTCCATTTGAAAACCCATTTTGAAATTTTCCCATTTGAAAACCAATGCACCTACAATTACGTGGAATTTTCGGTTTGAAAGCCAATGAGTTTTCCGAGTTTTTCATCAACAACTTTCTGCTTTCAATTCGAAAACCCATTTTGAAATTTTCCAGTTTTTCATTTGAAAACCAATAATCAATGCACCTACAATTACATTTGGAAACCAATGAGTTTTCCGAGTTTTTCATTAAGAACTTTCTATTTTCCATTCGAAAACCCGTTTTTAAATTTTCCAGTTTTGCATTTGAAAACCAATGCACCTACAATTACATGCAATTTTCCCTTTGGAAACCAATGAGTTTTCCTAGTTTTTCATCAAGAACTTTTATTTTCCATTCGAAAACCCGTTTTGAAATTTTTCAGTTTTCCATTTGAAAACCAATGCACCTTCAATTACGTGCAATTTTCTTAAAATGAGTTTTCCGAGTTTTTCATCAAGAATTTTCTGTTTTCCATTCGAAAACCCATTTTGAAATTTTCCAGTTTTTCATTTGAAAACCAATGCACCTACAACTACATGCAATTTTCTCTTTGAAAACCAATATTAATAATGCGAAATTTTCATGCACAGGGATTGGAAACTAAAATCCATGTTTTTTTTTTAATATCGATGTTAAAATTTTCTTTTGTATAAAATGTCGTGCCCAAGAATTTGAGTGTAAACATTGCTTGGTGCAAAAGCTAAAGTAGGAGTTCAGCCTTAAATATACAATAGAAGAATGAATGAAATGAAACGAAATGAAATGAAATTAAGAATAGAGAGACGTTTCAAAAAATTGATGTCGGCTGTCAGTTTTTTGAAATTCAAAACAAAATTTTCGAGTAATTAACGAAATACATTAAAAATTAATCCCAATAACACTTCTATTGTATGCATCTTAAGGAATGTAGATTTGTTTGTTCCCTTAACCGGACATCTTCCATAACCGGACAAATTTCTCGGTACCGTCAGTGTCCGGTTATGAGAGGGTTCACTGTACTTACCTATGTATAAATCCCCGTTAGCATTGCAAAGCGAACCTGTCATGTACAATTGAATGACAAAAAAATGTCAAGTATAAATTTTTTGTTTGTACAAATGAATAACAAAAATGTCAATCATTTTTTTTTTCAATTAAAAAAAAATATTTGACGAAAATATTTGAAATAATTTTCATACAAAATTGAGTATTCGTATATTGATATATTTTACTGAAGTGAGAAAAGCATTATTTCTTAACATTTGAACCATTTGTGATTTGAACAACATAGTTTTTTTTTGTTATAAACCTTCTTAAGTTATTTCTCTTTAGTTTAAACCAAAAATTTAGAAAATCAGTCAACCGGTTGTCAATTTGAAAAGATAACATAAATTTAACGAATTATTCTTTTATATATATATGTAGATAATTAACTTCAATAAAAAAATTTGTAACTATCATCGTCTAATCCGTGTCCGAATCATCACTAGACGAAATAACAACATCAGAGTCATCATTATTTAAATTGTCATCTTCTGCAATGCATATGACATCTTCAACATCGAGAGATGTTGACTCGCCGACAAACCAACCAGCGTGGTTTAAAAAGCTCGTTTTCAATGAACCAACCACAGTCTTCTGCAGAAAAGTTTACGCAGGATGCAACAGCTGGATGGGTCAGAGAAGCGAAAACCTCTTGAAAGAAAACGTTGTCTTCTAAAATCTTGAACGGTTTAACTTTTCCTCGATTAAAAAAAGACGCTTTAAAATCTGACCCAGTGAACGCATGAAATGCTGGAAGGGCTGAACACAACGTAGGTCCGAGGATGGGTGCTAATTCCGTGCAATTTATGCATACTTCGTCGTAACTACAACTCGCTTTCCGTGTTTTTGGAGACGTCATTCTAACTGACATTCCAGGCACTTTACTTAAATTTCCCAGTAAAATGATTAGAATATCAGTGTCCGAGGCTTTTACGACAACCTTTGAATTGGATACCAATTTGGAAATGTACTACATAACCTTTATGTATCTGCCTCTTCATGCTGGCATTCGTAGTTACTCTCTTTCTGTTTAATTACACGGTTATTTGAAACGGAGAACGAAAAACATTGTCCATCAACTGTTGTGAACACTTTCTTGTCACCTAAAATTGGAGCCATTTCAACATTCGCCCAGCGAGTAGCTACAAACATTTTTCAAACAATCTTTAAAGTTATTTGGACGAGGTTGAAGCGGACCTTGCATGGCAAATTGAACGTCAACTTCATTGCAACTCTGTCTTTCAACATCTTTTATTGAAGGCTGGGAGTACCGATCGAAAATAAGATGAATTTCTTTTGAAGAAGTGCTGCAAATTTTTTGCAAAATGGACTCAGCTACTTTTCCGAATGTTTGAGGAAGGGTGGTTCCAAGCTGATACATGAGGTTTTAAAAATAACAAGATTACAATCCATACAAAAAACGTAAAGTTCACAAGCAAAAAGTAAAGAAAAAGCGTATACAATTAAAAATTCTACGAAAAACACGTATACGCCCCAGTGCATATTTTATTGCATCTGAAATAAAATATGAAAAATTTAACATAAAAGCAATGTTTTCAACAATAACTTTACCAACTTACTTTTGCAAGACCTCTGGAATTCTTTCTTGCTAGTAAACTTAAATAGACGATTTCTGTGTTTTTAAAAATAAAATTATAAAGGCCTAGATATGCTATGCCAAGGGGTATCAATAGAGTAACCGAATAAGTTGTTGGAAAACATGTGGTCATAAAACATATAATAAGGAGTCACCAACATAAGCTATGTGGAACTTAACTCATCACACATTATTTCGTTTTTCTCGTTATTCGTGCGCTAACTTTGAATGCTGGCAAGTTTAGGTT
This sequence comes from Sphaerophoria taeniata, assembly GCA_943590905.1. Lineage (NCBI taxonomy): Eukaryota > Metazoa > Arthropoda > Insecta > Diptera > Syrphidae > Sphaerophoria > Sphaerophoria taeniata. The sequence goes on along the minus strand of OX016540.1, from coordinate 43,478,089 downwards.
TGCACCAGATTAGCGCTGGCAAATTCACGCCATTAGCTTAAAAACATTGAGGTAAACATTCTAGCAAAATTTCAAGTCGGGACGCGATGTGACACATTTTCCACGAATATCGCGTCATTCAAAGCGACTTGCCACGTCCTTTGCACCAAATACGGGGTGGCAAGTCCTTGTTTTTGGAATGGGCAGTTAAAAAGCTTTCCAAAACTGTAAATTTTATCCCGGGACGTTATGCAACATATTTTTGTCGATTTTTGCATTTTCATTAGTTAAATACTATGATATCGCACCACATAAAATCAGACAAGTCGGCGACTTAGAGTTATCCCAGACACCAAGAAATGGTTTTTCAACATTTCATTTCGGGACGACGTGTAGAGTGGAATTGAGCAGCCGGCTCTCCTACTATAATGCTTATTTACCTATTTGCAACGGTCAATAAACTAAGGCTTTGAAACTTGACTCTAATGTGTATGTCTGACCCCAAGGCAAGTAACTTCCAGTTGAAACTTTGATACCCAAAAATTTCAAACTTTGGATAAATCAGAAATATAAAACCTTTATTCCTGAAATTAATTAATTGTTTGTAATTTCCTTCTCTATGTGATTTATTTCCGAAATTAATTGAGCTCAAAAACTATTCCGACAGAAGGTATAACAGAAATTCAAAATAAAATGCACGACTGTGGAAGACGAGGTAAGGTAGGCAGGTAAGTTAGAATGGCTGTTCTGGGCAGCCACTGTCCACACAGTACCTAATGTGCATAATAATAATAGAGATTTGGATTGTTTAAATCTAATTGGTTTTGTTAAGGTAGAGAAACGAGTTCAAGTTCTTAAACTTAATATTTGATAGTTCGCTAAGGTCGCTTAGGAAGGGAGAAGGTACTCACACAAAAAGTTCTGGAGTGTTTCCCTTTGCGCGTGCCAAAATTCGTTTTGGAGAATACCAAGTTTCATATGGCATGTTGTCCGTGGGCTGTGCAAATGGCAACATCCAATGCCAATGTCTGGCCTAGGTTTATTCAGAAGTTCCTTGTTACGCTTCTGGTCGTAAGTGGGCCATATCGGTCTCGAGATACTGCAGTTGCTGAGATTTTTCCATCTTACGTTGGATTTTGTAAGGAAATGGTTTTGAATATCCGTTTCATGACTCCTAAGGCTAAGGGAATCCAAAATATTGATCCCGTTTCGTTTCGTTATCTTGAATGTCAGGGGCACCCAGACTAGATTATAATTTTTATATTGTCGCTAAAACTTGCGAGCTCCTGCTTACAATCTCTAACGATTCTGGATCTATTCAGGTTGCTGTTTATAGCGTTCGTGCAGTGCCGTGTCCCTGGATTTGTCTTAAAGGTACAGGTATGTTGAGATTCCCTTCTCCAGGATTCAGGAAGAAAAATACCCTTACCCCTGGAAATGGAATCATTACATCTTGTAACTTTTGTAGCATGGCTGGGAATATATTATCGGGTCCTGGCGACTTAAATGATTGGAAGCTGTTTATAACCCATGAAATCTTTTCTTGGGTTATTAAGGCTGTAATGTTGTCAGCGCTGGGATCAGACAAAAAATAACTCTTACTAATCACAGTTTCCTTGGTCTAAAAAGCAATTGAGTGGGAACTGGTAAAGCCCTCTCTCGATCAACTAAGCACTAAGGTAAAACTAAACAACACCCTCATTATCTCAGTCCTGCTGTATGGTGCAGAAGCATGGTCACTGACAAAATGAAATGGAAGTTTCAAGAGGAAAGTTCCTCGGGTTATCTACAGTGTTCGCTACGTCAGTTACTCCGAGTAAGTTACGCCATTTGTAGTTACCCGTAACTAATTGTAATTATTTTCGTCTCATTTTCTACGTAACTAATGTAACTAATAAAATTTAATAATTAAAACACATTGATAAAATAAAGGAACATTAATTGTTCGGTTTGAATTGATTGTGGAATTGTCTCATCAGCAATTTCGTCCATCCGTCAATTGACTTGGTAAAGGTTGCACTAAAGTATGTTGTGGACTTGGGCCTCAATTATTGATTATATAACGTTATAACCGAGTGCAGAAAAAAGTATTGACTTTGAATGGCTGATAGAATACTTGTAACGTAAGGCCTTATTTTGACGTACAATTGTAAAATTGATTCTATGAAAATTGTGAATAATATTTGATTTGAATTGCGCGAAAATTCTTGCAAATATCTCGGCGTCCAGGCCTCCAAAAAACGTAAACTCATTTTTGATGAATAGAGTACGATCGGGCCTTTCTTATGATGTATCATTTTTTTTCTATTCAAAATGTTGGCATATTTTTTTGCCCGTACGCCGCGTCAGAAAATTCACTTTAATTGCTTCCGTTGCGCAATGTTCTTCTGTTTTCTTTTTTGTTGTGTCCTTTGCTCGTTGGATTCGGCGTCCAAAAATAGTCCTACGCTGTCCATTTTTAAATAATTCATCTTTTAATATAAACAAACAAAGTTAAACAATTTCTTTTGAATTTATTATTGTTTTAGCACTTATAATAAGCAAAAACACATGCTTGGAAATAGAGATGTGACTATGTATATTCGATAGTTTTGATTTGAAAATCGGTGCATCTAATAACGTTTTTTAAGAAGGCTAACGCATGTAAACTGAAAAGCTTAGTTTTAATAAAAAATAAATTCACTCTCCCAACAATATTCTGTGGTTTAAAGTGGTTTTGAAGTTTATTTTATTAAAGGTTATCGAAAAGATATCACATTTTCGATATATCTGTTAATTTTCATATCTCTGCCTAGCAATTATATCCATCGCAATGCGTTGTCGCATTCCGGGAAAATTTCATCCTACGACAGCACCTCGACTCGATCGGAAATTGAGTCTCCGAAAAGGATGCGTTGCGCAGAAATCTCCGCTCCGACGCGTCGGTTACCTGGATAGGGCCGATTATTTTCGCTCTGCCGCGAATTCGTTAATAAGGAAATAAGACGCGAGTCGAATTTGAAATCTCGAATTTATTAATCTTGCATTACTGCTGCATGTTGAAATGTATGTACTTACCTTAGAGTTTTGATTTTATACCCCTCATATACCTACTCTATATGTCGCAAGTAAGAACAGAGCACTGCTAATTCCAATAATACTGTTTTTATCCATTACTTGCTGACCCAGCAGACTTCGTTCTGCCTAATTAAATTGCAATAAAGTAACTCACTTTGATTTGCTAAAATTGTCCTCAATTTTTTTTTATCGTCCGCATTGTTTTTTGTTTTAATTCGTATGGATCCATCTTTAAAGAAATAAGCGACACCAAAAAAAAAAAAGGTAAGTATACGCCCTGTTGCCTGCTTATGATTTTTTTTTAGATTAACCTTCTTAAGAAGGCAGGAAAAAAATCAACAATAAAGAGCTAGAAAAAAGTGGTAAGTTTTCCTAGATTTACTTTAATTCCCAAGTAATTGAGACCTACTTAAGAAGCCACGAAAAAACTTAACACGTATGTATACGAAGCTCGAGAAAATTCAGTTGCTTTGATAGAAGGTATGTATTTGATTCCGTTTTTTTTTCAATTTGTGACCTATTTAAGAAACCAAGAACAAGGTTAATGAATTTGCTGTAGGTACTTATTTTTTGAAGCTAAAACTCACCTGAACATGTAAGTATATGAAGCTCGAGAAAATTCGATTGTTTCTAGTTTTCGAATATTATTTGAATACTTGATTCCTAGATATTTTTTGATTAAGATTTATTTTATTATTAAAACAAAAACATTACTTGCCATGTTTTTACTGTTCAAAGTGTGAGCATAAGGAAAGGTGGAAAATACGGAAAGAGCTTAGGAGGTTTCGGTTTACATTTATTATTGAATTCCTTAATATTGAAATGAAGTGGAAAAGCAGAGTGTGATATTCAGATTCATATTCGTGTTTTTAGGCCAATAAACATGTCTGTACTTGACAGTACGACCGAAGTTGGGTTCGTAAGCATTCCTGGAGCCGCGAGTACTACGATCTAATCTCTTAAGGAGATTTTCCCATCACGAATTCTCTATTTTCCCATTTTTTTAAATCCATTCAAAATATGACTTGGGGTTTTCTTGCTCTTCAGGAGTATTCCATAGCGAATTTGTTATGTTTTTGCGTTGGTTTTTTTTTTTTGTACTAATACTTGCTTTCCAGGACTTCTCCCAGTTCCCCAGCACGAACTTTCCATTTTACCATTTCAAAAGTAATGCATTTCATTTGAAAGTTTTTTTGAGATTTTTGTCTAGTCAAATTTTTTTAGCATTTCAAATTTTCCATTTTTTTTTTTTACTTTTTCTTGTTTTCTAGTTCCCCATCACTAATTTTCCAGTTTTCTATTTGAAAACCACTGCACCTACAATTACATGCAATTTTCCCTTTGAAAACCAATGAATTTTCCGAATTCCTTTTCGAAAACCCATTTTGAAATTTTCCAGAGGCCCTACTCTGTAATGCGTTTCGAAAGCAAATATTTTCGAAAACGAATATTTTGTACTCTCTATTTCTAATAAGGATAAGAAATCTAGTACTTACGGATTGACAAATCCGCATTCGGATTTTTCGTACTTGGCAATGCGTTTTCGAATGTCATTAGCGTTCGAAAACGGAAATTTTCTTTCTACACCAAGAGAGGTAACGGATTGCAATTCGAAGGTCGTTTTTAAAGTACACAAAAGGAAAATAATTGTTTTTAGTTGTGTGAAATAGGTAAAATGTAAGTCAGGAAATAATAATTTTATTCAAAATTTAAGCAAATAAATTTCATAATAGGGAATCATCAGCCAAAAATGTGCTCATCCCGATTTTGCCAAGAGACGTTTAAACGCCTCGGATGCGATAAAAAACTTCCAACAATTTGGGACAGACTATCGCCATCTTTTAATGCAGAAGGACCACCAAAGAGAGACGGTGTTCTTCTCTATTTTCTTCATCCATTCATACGGCAACCGAGGCTATTTTATTAAGTTTTTATTGGGTAATGTATTTTTTCTTTACAAATTAATTTGAACATTCTCGCCTTGTTTGTGTTTTGTTTTGATTTTTTTTTTTGACAGATCTAATAAGAAATACTTCGAGACTCAGCAAATCTAATAAGAAATACTTCGAGACTCCGCAAATCTATTCTATAAATAGAAATAGTACTAGATGATTTTTTTATTCGATTCGAACATTTTACAGAGTACGAATTCATAAACGAATCGAATATCAGATTCGAATCGGATTGGCTTTCGAAACGCATTACAGAGTAGGGCCCCAGTTTTCCATGAGCTAATTTTTCCGGCAGTTATTCGAATTTTTCTCGCCGTAAAAACCATCTTTGAACTTCAACGAACATTTAAAAAAAAAATAGGCCAAATTGGTCCAGACGTTGTTGAGTTATGCACTTACCAACACATTCTGCGATACAGGGTGATTCACGAGCGTTGTGCCAAAAAGCTGGAGCGTGTAGGTTGAGTTGAGACAAGGAAAAAATCGTATGGGAGGGGGGGGGGGTCTATTCCCCCCCGTTTAGCCGGGAGGGGCAATTTTCTGAAAAATTGACTTATTTTGTTTAAAAAAATATTAAAAATCAACGGCTTCGTTTACAACACCGTGCTATACCTTTCTGAAAAGCCAAAAACTTCTTCTTTCACTTTGTTTTTAAATTAAATTGTTTTAACGAATAGTTTAAAAAAAAAAATTTCAAACTCAAAATTTTCAAAAAAAATAGCAAAAAAAACATTTTTGAACTAATTTTTTTCAAAATTTTATGTAATTAAGTACTAATTTTGTTTTAAAAATTCAATTTTTAGTCGAAAACAGAGAACCGGATGCAATAATGTCTTTTCGTTTTTGAGAAATTAAGAAAAAATTAAAACCACTTTTTTCTAAAAAAATATTTGTTTTTATTTTTACCTATCTGGACTTTTAGTTTAATTTATTAGTTTAATTTATAAATTGAATTTTTTGTGATTGGAGTTTTATGAGGACTCAATAAAGTAGAAAAGTATTACATTATCCCTGGATTAACCATTTTGTTCATTGATAACGTCTGAAAACTGAAATGTAATTTTTTCTTACTATACCTGGGGCCGCGGCCGCGGCCACTTGCCGGCGAAGGGTACTATCTGCTAGGGGCTTAAGGGCCAGTTGCTCAATCGAATCACAAATTTAAGTTCTACATAAAGTTTTGATTTTTGTATGAGACGTTCCGGAATTCTTAAGTTCTACATAAAATTCCCATACAAAAGTAGAACTTTATGTAGAACTTAAATTTATGATTCGATTGAGCAACTGGCCCTAAGATAATTAAACCGCAATTTTTCTTGATTGAAAAAAACAATTAACAACCTAAAGGTAAATAAAAGGCATCGCATATTTACTAAACAACCATTTACAATTAAAATATTAACTCATCAACACATAACAATAACAAACTCATACGCACGAGAAGAGTTAGCGGACAGGCACTTCTGCTACGGTTTAACTTAGTGTCGAGATCGGGAAGCTGAAAGACTCTCCGCTGAAAGATATCCCAATAGATGGCGCCCAAGTCGTAGCACTGAGAGGTAGAAGTGAAAGGTCAATGGCAAACGTTATCAATGAAAAAAATGATTAATCCAGGGAAAATCCAATACTTTTCTACTTTATTGAGTCCTCATAAAACTCCAATCACAAAAAATTCAATTTATAAATTAAACTAATAAATTAAACTAAAAGTCCAGATAGGTAAAAATAAAAACAAATATTTTTTTAGAAAAAAGTGGTTTTAATTTTTTCTTAATTTCTCAAAAACGAAAAGACATTATTGCATCCGGTTCTCTGTTTTCGACTAAAAATTGAATTTTTAAAACAAAATTAGTACTTAATTACATAAAATTTTGAAAAAAATTAGTTCAAAAATGTTTTTTTTTTGCTATTTTTTTTTGAAAATTTTGAGTTTGAAAATTTATTTTTTTTAAACTATTCGTTAAAACAATTTAATTTAAAAACAAAGTGAAAGAAGAAGTTTTTGGCTTTTCAGAAAGGTATAGCACGGTGTTGTAAACGAAGCCGTTGATTTTTAATATTTTTTTAAACAAAATAAGTCAATTTTTCAGAAAATTGCCCCTCCCGGCTAAACGGGGGGGAATAGACCCCCCCCCTCCCATACGATTTTTTCCTTGTCTCAACTCAACCTACACGCTCCAGCTTTTTGGCACAACGCTCGTGAATCACCCTGTATATGAAACAGGGTGCCCTTTTGTACGCTTTCAGAAGTAAAAAATGAATAAAACATTCTGTGCTAATATTCAACCTTTTTAATATTTCTCCAGTATTATTATTATCATTCTCTTTTTTGCTGATTTGTTTTTCAAACATTTACAGATTTCTTTGTGTAACTAATAAATAACCGATAACACTAATTGTATTTTGTTTTTTTCTCTGGATTATTATCCTGTTATGTTGATACAGTTTACTTTTGCTATTTTTGAATTTTCATTAACTACTATGTTTAGGTTGGTGTTTTCCTCTATTTTTTTTCTGAATTTTGATTTTTTCTTTTACATTTATATATTTTTTGTTTTCTTTTTTTTCGACATTACTGTTGTTATATATATTTTTTTTTAATTAGATTATTCTTATGAGTTTTGTAATATTGAATGTTTGGGATTGGGTTGTTTTGTTTGTTTTACAATTAGAAGAGCTTTTTTAGGTTATGTTTTGCGATATAATTAATATGGAGAGATTGTTGTTAGCTCGTCTGTTCTGGATGCCGTAACAGGCCGCTAATTAACCAATCATGTTCTATCATAGAGATATACTATTTAGTCTAATCTAATTAGTTTTTTTTTTCATTTTTTTATTTATATATTTTTCTCTCTTGTGAGTAATATTTTTTGTTTGCATTTAATATTATTTAACTTCTTTTAATGATGATAAATAAATAAAAGGAAGGAACAATGGGAGCACAGGATATATTTTCTTTTTTTTCAATTCAATTGGGAGACAAATGAAGGATGGCGAAAAGGGAGGAACGAAAGGGGAAAACGAAAATGCAAAAGGAAAAGAAGAAAATTAAAATACAATAAATTAAAAGAATCTCGAAGTGATTGGGCGTTGGTATATTGCAAGTTAAAAACAAAATAAAACATTTTTTGTTGCTATTTTTAAAAACTTCAAATTTACAAAAACAAAATGATTACAAATTGATTAAATTTTCTATTAAAAAAAAATAATAAAAATTCGAATTGTTTAATTTTTGTAAATGTTGCGGTGTGACGCTGTAATTGGTATAGCGTTTAGGTATAGCCAAAGCTTTTTTGAAAAGTTTGAAAAAACAAGACAAAGAAAAACGCTTTTTTGTTTGTGTATGTGTGTGTGCATAAGCTGACGTTCTGTCGTCTAGGCAAAAAGACAAAACAGCCACAAATGTTAGGCATAAAATCACTATTTTTTGAAAATTCTCTTAATTTTATTAAGTATATAAATAGTATTGTTGAAAAGTGTATTTTATCTCAGCCATGGATGCTTCAAACAGTCAGCAGCTGTTGCTCTTTTCTTCGGATCAAACTCAAGCATAGGCTTTAGAAATTCGGCAAATGCTTCAGCATCTTCGCGTGGCCATTCATATTTCTCATTTAGAACATCGACTAAACCCCAAGGCTTCAGCCCGGTTATATTACGGAGTTCGCCTTGCCGATTGAATGTACACTGATGATAGGCACCACGTGCAATTATGTGTAGGGGTATTGCACCCAGCAGCTCAATTATATGAGCAATATGATCCTCATCGCGAGAATAATTCTCGCCCGAATGCGGTTCGAATAGATAATCACCAGTGGCCAATTCGAATGCCATACAAGCAGTGCTCCAAATATCAGCCGATGTATCATAACCAGCACCTAGAATGACTTCTAGTGAACGATACTGACGTGTTTGGATGTCTTCTGTGAAACGATGATCCACCCAGCAGGCATTGCCTAAATCAGCGATTTTAACATCAAAATCACACGGTTCGAGAGCGGGATCTTTTTTGGGTTGCGATGGTTGAGTATTAGCAGAAATAGGTGGTGGAAGATGTGGTCCATTTGTGGTGTTGTATGAAACATCGGTTGCTGGTGAACCTGAGATTAACTGATTGTTGTTGGGTAAGTTAAGCGTTGACGGTGATGTACTGTGTTTCTTCTTATCGACAGATGATGACCGTTTAACGGAGTTTTCTTCTGTCGTTTCGGATTTATCGTCTTCTGGCGCCGATTTGGGTTCAACTTTATTGTCTAGTTTTTTATTTTGTTGGATGGAATTATCTAAAAATACAAAAGTTTAAAATCAATCAAAAATGATACCAGGTTGAACTTACTTTTACAATTCTTGGTTTTGTTGCCGTCGTTTGATTTAGCAACATGTGAAGAAGGACTTGATTCATAATTCACATGCTCTTCATCGTCAGCATCGTCTTCATTGTCCTTTTCATCATCGCTTGCATCTCCATTCAATGTACTATTATTGTGATTGGCAACGACGACATCGGTCTGTGTTTGTGACTGATCTCCATCATAAGGACCACCTTTAACATCACCATTATTGAGTGGTTTCTCATTCGGTTTTTCGGCACCACCACCACTCTGTTCCAAATAATCCCATTGTTTCTTAAACAATTCCAACCTCTTCTTTGCCTTCTTCTTCAATTTCTTCTTTTTGTTCTTGCTCATTTTGCCAGTGATGGGCGGCTCACGATACTCCTTGGGTGCTCGACTAACAAACGACGGAAACATTTTAAAATTCATTACATACAGTTCGGTAGCTTCGTTGGCTAGAGATCTTATGTACTGCTCATCAACGCAAAGTAGCACATTCTCTGGTTTAATGTCGGTGTGGATTATTTTACAGCAAGAGTGCAAATAATCTAAACCTTCGAGCACCTGTCTTGTTATCGATTTGACATTTTCGATTGGTATGCCGCGATAATTTGATTTGCGAATTAATTTCAATAGATTATCGCCAAGAACTTCGAAAACCATACAGAAATGTGGTCCATTGACGCCGGTTATTTTAAAATCATCCAAAAGTTGAACGGTCTTGTTGCGACGCGGATTAGATGGATCACTGTCACGCACCGATTTCAGAATTTTAATTTCATCTTTGGCTGTTTCGGCAAAGTGACGCGCTGATTTGACAATTTTGATAGCAACATATCGCTTTTCTTGGAGATCCCAGCATAGCCACACTGTCGAAAAATGACCCCATCCGAGTTTGCGTACTACATGATAGCGACCTGAAAGCAAGGAAAGAATCTTCTTATTCAAATATTCGGTCATAAGCATTCTTTCATTGATCAATCCCATCAAAAATCATGTGTTCTAAATTTATTGAGAATATTCGAGAGCAAAAGCTAGAGTAAAATTTGTATGGTATAAAGAAACAGTGTAGAACTGTACAAAACCATTAGAGAATTCGGCATCCCATATACATTTGTAGTGCCCGTGGCGTAGTGGTTATACGCGTTGGCAGTTACGCAGATCGTTGTGGGTTCGAATCCTACTCGTGCCAATAAAGTTTTTATTTCATCTTTCACGAGTACATAGTCCTGGAGCAGATAGTGCGCAAGGCAGGTGTGAGCACGGAAAACACTATCTTCAACAAGTCCACCCAGCTCCTAGGCTAGGACGACATAGACATCATCGGTCGATCGAAGAGAGTTGTGCTTGAGGCCTTCACAGCGATTGAAGAACAGGCGAAACTCGTTGGTCTTGAAGTGAATGAGGACAAAACAAAGTACATGCTATCAACAAACAAAGCAACATCTGTCCACCGCCTAGGACAAAACGTCACCCTTGGTAGCAGCAATTTCAAGGTAGTTAAGAAGTTCACCTACCTTGGAACAAACATCAATCCCACAAACGACACCTTAGTGGAAATCCGAAGAAGAATTACCCTAGCGAACCGCTGCTGCTTCGGTTTGGCCAAACAACTGCGTTTAAAACTCCTCACTCGAAAGACAAAGTGTCTGCTATACAAAACTTTGATTTTACCGGTCCTACTCTATGGCGCCGAGTGCTGGACGATAAGTAAAAAAGGGGAATTGATACTGGGCACTTTCGAAAGAAAAATTCTTCGACGGATTTTCGGTCCCGTATGCGACGATGGCGAATGGAGAAGAAGATATAACCGAGAAATGTATGAGCTCTACCAAGATGTGGATGTAGTCCAGAAGGCCAAGAAAAGATGACTACATTGGCTCTGCCACATCGAGCGAATGGACGACAACGCTCCAGCCAAGAAAGTCTTCTCATCCCAGCCCCCAGGTTCGAGACGACAAGGAAGACCGAACATACGGTACAAAGACCAAGTGACTGTAGATGCCAGAGCGCTTGGTTTCGGCGACTGGAGAGTGCATGCGGGGGACCGTTCACGATGGAAGGCTGCAGTATCTCAGGCTGAGATCTTTCATGGATTGTGAGCCGGATAAGTAAGTAAGTTCACGGGTACTACCATTTGCGAAGAACTGACAAAACTTCCAAGAGTATCTGTCAGGAAAAAAGTGCTTCTCAACTTTGCCGTCCCCTCAATTCTTCACACGCACTCAGAGAATTGTTGATGTGTGTCAACCACTTAAGCCTTGGCTCTTCAAGAGCTGTCGGGCCACTCTATTTATTTTATTTAGGGTCCGTTTCACAATGTAAAAGTGAAGTTCTGAGTAGTTACCCACCACTTAAATTACCTGCAAGTTCAATCTTTCTGTTAGCATGTTGTGCGTTTCACATCCATCTTTCTCATTAACTCATGTAAAGGATCCGCCATCTAACTTTTTTTTTCAACTAGTGCTTATTTCGTGAATGGTAACACTTAGCTCATGTCTGATTCGACAGATAATTAGTTTTATCCTTCCGCTGAACGAATATGGTTATGTATACGCTTGAACAACGCTGGGAAATATTGCGACATTACTATGAAAATCATGGTAACGTTGCAGAATGTGTGCGAAAATTGCGTACGGATTTGGAAGAAAAGAAGCACCGTCAGCTCCGTATGTTCTTTATCTTGGAAAAAAGTGAAAGAAACTGGCATCCTCATCGATAAACTAAAGCGTGAAAAGCTAAAAATAGTGCGTACATCCGAGAATATTGCTACTGTGGCAGAAAGTGTGTGTGAAGCGTCATCAACATCAATTCACCGTCGTTCTCAACAATTGAACATTTCGGAGACGTCATTGAGACGAATTTTGCATAAAGACCTTGGTATGACGCCATACAAAGTCCAATTGGTTCAAGAGTTGGAGTCAACTGACCATCCAATGCGATCGACTTAGAGAAGATGACGATTTTGCCAAAAAAAATCATATTTTCAGATGAAGCTCATTTCGATCTTGGCAAAATTGTCGCATTTGGGGCACAGAAAACCCGCACGCATACATTGAAAAGCCGATACACCCAAAACAAGTCACTTTTGGATGCGGATTTTGGTCCAGAGGCATAATTGGTTCATTTTTCTTCGATTGTTATCGGGCCATGTTGAACGAATTTTTGTTCACAAAAATTGAAGAGGAGGATATTGGCAACATTTGGTTTCAACAGGACGGCTCTACGTGCCACACAGCCGAAGCTACACTCGATGTTTTGCGCCCTGTTCTTGAAGATCGCATTATCAGCCGCAGAGCTGATGTCGTTTGGCCACCTCGGAGCTGCAATTTGACACCATTGTGATACCACATGCATCTTAAAGGCTTTATCCATAAGCTCAATGAAACCACAGTTCCCTACGAAACGTAGAAGATTAGTTATATTAATGTGTTTGAGATCGTTTAGATCATTAAGCAGGACAGGTACAGAAGAGGTGAAGAACTGTTTCCTCCTTCACCTTATCCATGCAGCTTCTGCAGAAATCGTTTGAAAATACGCCCATTCGCGCGGCGTGTCTTCCTATTAGACAGTGTCCAGTTATGACACAAATTAACGAGCTTATATGTAATCTGCTAAGAGATATCAGGCACCTAGATCTCTTTAAGTCTAGTTTAGGCCAACTGTTTTTCGTCGCCTGACAGGTGGTTATGTTATTCCACCTGATGTTGGTGCTCTTTGTAGCACATCTTGTTGTAGCAAAAGTTTACATGTAGCGATTGGTATACCAACATAAGCCATTTGTGGTTGAATGGGTATTGTTGTACCATATTTGGCGAGTTCATCGGCTTTGCAGTTCCTGGAATGTCTCTATGGCCCAGTGAAGTTCAATGTTAAACTGTTGTGCCACCTCCATTAGAGGCGATCAAGAGTTTTGGACCTGAGTTGAGTTTGAGAAAATCCGGATATCAGATGTGGATACCACGTTTTCTCGAAGCCAGGACATGACCTCCTTGATCGCCAAGAGTTCTGCCTGAAACATGCTACAATTATTTGGAAGGCTGAAACACAAACGACAAATCTGGGCCTTAAAAGTGAAATGTTTTGTTGATAAATATGAAAAAAAATTAAATAGACACTGGTTCTTACAGTACCATCATTGTCTTATCGTAAGCTTTGAAGAATGTGATCTACAAAGTGTGTTCATCGCTTATTTCAATAGCTATTTCATGAAGGATTACTTTTCTAGACAGGGAATCTTTTTTTAAATACTCCATAGGAATAGGATCTTTCTACAAGGTTTCTGCTTCTTATTGTACAATTTGCTTATGGGTGTTAAGAGGTGTGGCGTATTTTCATAGCATCTATCTCCGAAAATTAAGCGCTTGTCGAATCGCTGCTTTTTAAATTTTGTTTATTATTGGCACCTGGTTAATTCTTATTTGGAATACGCGATTTCGTGAAGGCTCCATTACGCGGAAAAAACTCATCTAATTCATCATCTAAGGTGTCGAAAAGAATATGAATACCCTTTATTTTCGGCGCCATGAATTCTGTTAACTGTCAGTTATCTTCATCCATCCAATAAGTAACTTGACACATTAACTACTACTTAGACCTACCCAGATATAGTTAAACGCTATAAGACTATGTAGGATGACCATTAGCCAAATTAAAGTATCCGGATTGCAATCCAGACCCGTCAATGTTTTCAATGGACTCCGGCAAAGGGACTGCTCTTCAACCTGGTGTTGGAGAAAGCAATACGTGACTGTGGAACATCTCATCAGAGGGAATATCGTCACCAAGTCCGACCAATTATTTGCATAGGCAGACGACATTGACATCTTTGGAAGGAACCCACAAGGTGTACAATCCTCATTTATCCAAACCGAGCAGGCGGCAAAAACGTGGGGCTGCATAAAATGAGGGAAAAACTAAGTCTTACGGATCTGAGGCCCTGGGTGCTTAGCCAAAGGCACTCGAACACTTAGCCGCGTTCGAGAGAAAAGTCTTACGGAGAATAGTTAGCCCCATTTATAAGGAAGGACGGTTCCGGAAACGATATAACCACGAACTATATAAAATCTGCCGCGAAGCAGACTTGATGACAAAAATTAAATCTTGGTAAAATTCTGTGGGTTGTGCACGTATGAGTGAAGAGGAACCAGCCCGCAAAGTAATTTGCGGTACAATTCATGGTAGGAGAACCCGGCAGACCAAATACGCGCTGGTAGGATGGTAAAGATAGGGATGCCAAAGCCTTGCAGTACCGAACTGGGTGTTGTCGGTCTATCGGGAGACATGGAAGAACTTGCTCAAGGAGGCCCGAACCGAATTCCGGTTGTGGCGCAGGTGAAGAGAGAAGCTTCATTGGCCAGGCCGACGATGTTGATGATGTTATTATCGTTGGCTTAATCCTAAGAATTTGGCTAAGTCTAGAATTTAGCGTCCGAACACGACATCTGCTTACAGACTTTAAAGCCGCCTACCACAGCATAGCCAAGGCGGAGCTTTAAAAAGTCGAGATAATCCGACATCCTAAATAAACTAATAAGACTGCCACTGACTACCGAAAATCTCGGAAAACTACGGAAAAGCTTTCCCAGTATGAATTCAGTGATAGCCGCCACTATCCATCACATAGCATAAGCATAGCATCAAGGCAAGAACGAATTTCCCTAGAGGGAATCGGACTTCCGGACAACGTTTAGGAGCAATTTTGTTAAAATGGATAAGAATCCGCGCCGGCTGTAATATTCAAAAGCGGACATGCATTGCACACACAGCATTCAGTTGATTTTGCATTCATTAAAAGAGAAAATATAGAAGTCCCTTTATATCAAGCAAAAGGCACACAGACCAATTGTTTATTAATCTTCATTCCAAGGGCACTTGGACCGTAATTGAATACATTCTGCATCCCGCAAGAGAACAAAACCAGACGATGGTTGTGTTTTTTTATGAGTCCCAACAACCGACATCCAATCAGTTTATGAACAGAATGTGAAACATTGAATACAGAAGAAGCACCAACAGCTGATATGCAAGCTGTTTCAGTGCTGCTACTCTTAATCATTGCATTGTAAAAAGTCTATTGGTCTCGTACGTCGTTGTTGTCATCATCAACGTCAACACGAAGATTAACCTGTAACAATATGGAATGGATTTTCCTTTTCAATGATTTTCTTTTGTTGTCGTCTCGTTAAATTAATGCGTTTTATTGAGTTTTTTTGTGTCACGACGAAATATTTTCAACATTATTATCGATTCATTGGATCGCTTAGCTCCAAGTCCAAAAAATTCGAGTATTTAAAACGAGACATAAAAAAATACTAAGTGATTAGAGAAAATAGGTCAACGACTTTAGCAGAAGGTGGACCACACCGACACCACAAACAAGCTGCCAAGCATAGATTTTGTGTACCTTCAAAAGGAAATCCTTCCAGATAAATACAGGTGGTTGTTGATTCTAAGGAAAATCTATTCCTGGGTTATGGAGAATGACAAGCTATCTCTAGGTCCAAATAAGACGTAATACCCAACCTGTTGAAGGGAGTGTGACCATTGAACGAAATTAAATCCAATCGAGTAAAACCTTCGACGCTTGCCAATCAATTATCGATTTTTTAATCTTCTCTATTGATGAGAAGCATGTCACCCATTTCTTTATTTATCTAAACAACTACTCGCGTCTGAGCTCAAGGGAAAGAAAGTGTCCCAAACTGTGATCCCAATACAGTTACTTATTTGAGTCTATTTTCGGCAATTTTAGAATAACATACGGTATTGCCTCTGTACAACGCTCGGTATTTGGAGACATTTATTTGCGGTTGGCAAGGGTACATATTTATACGTCGTCAGGGTGGTGTACTTGATAGTACAGGTTTTTTGAGGGAGTATGTCTCCAAAGCTATCTTATTGTACCTACAATCTTATAGGAAAAATTGACTTCTTAAAAATTGAATAAAACAAGAAAAATTCGCAATAAAAAAGACACCAACCTTGAAATAAATCACCAATATTAACCGGATGGTAGCCACCCTTACAATAGTCCTCCTTGGGCTCCTGCTCATCATTCTCGCTATTGAGTTCCGATTCGTCGGATTCATTTGACGAGCTTCTCGGGGGATACTGAAAATCTTTGTTGTTGTCGCTGAACTTTTGGTCATACGAATTATTCGACTTGTTAGCTGTTAATTTCGCCGATGTTACTGCTGAATTCAATTGCTCCAAAGTCGTAGTGCTGGCAACAGAAGAACCAGCTCCACTCGATGGGGCCTTTGAGCCAGCAATCGATTTATTTTTCTCACCACTAGGCCCAGAATTGTTCGGAAGTACTTCGGCCACCGCAATTGGTGGCGATTGTGGACTGTTCGGGGCAGATGCTTCGACTTCGCTAACGCCATCGCCGCCGCCGCCATTACCACTATTATTAGAAATTCCCGGTGCCCCGGGAGTGTTGGATTTGTCGCCGCCAACAACACCATTAGGTTTTCCCTTCTTCTTGTTGGGCTTATGACGTTTTTTCTTGGCCTGAATAGCCAAAACACGTCTGTTGACGTCAGCCTTTGTATTCATTTCCGCCAGGTGATTACTTTTTCAATTCAAAATGATTGATATTCCTTAATAAACTGTTCCCTATGGATGATTTCGGGAATTAATTGCTCGAACAAAAAAAAATACTTTAATAATTTCGAACACCTTTTTTCTTCTAGAGACTCCGCCGCAGTGTGGTGTGTGAAAAATTTGCAGAGAAGAGACAAAACGACCAAGAGAACTGACAATAAATAAAATGAAATAAAATAAATATATAGATTTATTGCATTTGTCTCACTTGCACTTTAATCTGCAAGCAATACGGAAGAGCAGGTTAGCAACACGAGCCAACTACGGTGTATGTTCTTTATTTCTTTTGCTTCTAAAAAGGATGGAGGAATTAGATTTTGATTTATAAATTTTTTTTCTCCAAATCACTTGGACAAGAAAAATTGTTTTTTCTCACAAAATACAACAGTTTTTCTTCATTTTTTGTTTTCGTTTGATTTATGGATAGTTGGCGACTAGATTCAATGAAATAATTTAAAGTTTAGACATAGTTGAGCAGAATATTTGAGAAGAATTAAAAAGCAGAAAACACAACTTTTTCAACTCGCGACGGGCACACCAACCAAGTAATGGAAAAATGTGTGTGAATAAATGAAATGGTGAATATTTTTTTTTCCTTAAAGGCGATTTCTGCGTGCGCTAGTGGCATCGATTGTGAATTGATTGATTTAAGGCGGATGCCGATTCACAATAGTTAAAAGCTCTATTTGCTCAATTTAGATTTGTTCATCGATATGAAATTTGCAATATTAAGGGCTGGTTTGTTAACATTGGATAAAATTCTCAAAGTTTTTGTTTCAACTGGCGTACCGAAATTTATGTTATTGGATTTAGAATAAATCTCAATGATTGAGTTAATTTGCATGAAGACCAATGAATTTAAGAACAGCAGAGCTTTTTGTGATAAAATTTGGGTATAGGTCGCGTAACAAGAAGACATTTAGTGGATTTGGAAAAAATAAGAAAAGCCAAGAAATCGGACGTTTGCAGTTATCATTGAATCGTTACGATGCGTAATCGTTTGCAAGAAAGCGAAATAGCAAGATGATGACATTACACAGTTACCTAGATTTCTTTATAAGTTGATTCCACTGACGCTTATAACGAAATTTGGCGAAGTAGATTAAGAACAAATCTCGACATTTCTCGGATTTAGGGTAAATGAAAACGTAGTATTACACTAAAATTACGACTTTTCTACGTTTTGATCTACTAATAAGCACCCTAAGGGCCAATTCATTCGCAGTGGGTTAAATCTTCAATTTGATTATCACGGATTCCCCTTAATTCATAATTAAGAACCCGTGATAATCAAAGAGTGTTTGTTCACTTTTTTTCACCTTGATTAACAAATCATGGTTTTTCTACAAATCATTCCATTTTCCAGTCTATCAGTCAGTTTCATTGTCAAAACTTAATCAAGAATTAAGTTTTTTAATTCATTTTTTTGTCAAATGTTAATTCTGTACGCGTGGGAAACAAAATAGCATGTCCTTGTGGAGAGGACTAAATTCAATGTCATGTTAAATTTGGCGGAACAACACAACAAAAAGAAACAGAATGCCTTGAAATTGTCGAAATTGTAAAAATCCACATCATCGTCGTCGGCGGAATTGAAGAAAACGCCTCTCAAGAAGCTTCACAAGAAATTAGTTAGCGAGCCTTTGGCTTCGTCGACACCACAACGTGACTCTCACTTGGATGAACCAAAGACACCATTAAAATCCCCACAAATCAATAAAACTACACCAGTCGCTGCTGTGGAAAAAACAATACAAACACCAGCAAAGAAGAAACAACAGTCCAGCATCTTCAAAATTCGCAGATGTTGCATTGAACTTCCCAAACACAAGCTGCTCCTGCAGCTACAACAGCTCCAGCAGCAAATTCAAAACCATCAAAACGACCATGTTCCATATCCCGTCAAGCTTATCGTTCACAAACCCAGCCGAGTCAGGCCCCGCAAGTTGACCGATAATAACAATTATTACCGGGTCTTTCATGGTCATGGAAACGGCAAACACTTCCGCCGCAGCAGGACAGAAGCGCAAAGCCCCCACTGAAAAGACAACCAGTCCGTCATCACCGACTAAGCGGAAGATCAAGAGGAACAATGAGTTCTTCATTAAGATTGGCTATTTCATACGGATGCCATCACCTCGACACCGAACACAACGCTGTTGGTACAAAAAACGATGATAAGCCTCCGCTGAACAGCAAGCAGCGCCGCAACAATGCCAAAAACCTGAACAAAAAGAATCTCTCATCAACGAGTCTGGCACACACCTTCGACAGTCGGTATTTCAAGTCATATGTCAAAATCAAGCGATTTGCCGAGAATCGGGAGAAATCCTAGCCGAGAAAGACTGACTCAAGTCCATCATCACCACCATCGCCGCCCTCCCAGTCGCTTGAAATTGAGCCACATGACTTTGGAACATGTAACAGGAAGTTCTAAAGCAAGCATTATTTCAGTTTTTATGTGGTTATGCGTTCTAAACAATAAAATAGTCTAAAGGATTTGTGCTCAAACCATCATTTTTTCATTTTCATTTTTTTTTGTCTTAGAAGAAAGATAAATATAGCATCAAGGAACTTAACAAAGTTCAGGGTGTTCTTGAAAAATAAAATGTTCCTTCATCTTTTGTAATAAAGTTTACAAGATATTAACACAAAAATGTAAGAAGGTTTCTTCTGAGAAATTCAGGACGGTGGTTCACTTGAGAGTTTTTAAAAGATGATAAATTTGAGTTATCAAGTAATTGAAGGAGTTCAAATATCATGTCAAACAAGTATGAACGTAAATCAAATATGAACAAACTGAATTATAGTACATCCTTGATTAAATGGTCCTAATCGAGCAAAATTGGATGATTAACGAAATCTCCAATTAACTGCTCAAATCATGGATTCCTTAACTACAACTTTTGTGAACAAACGAATTCTAGGATTATCAACTGGAATAATCCTTGATTAAAGATGATCAAGTGTGAACGAACTGGCCCTAAATCTCAGAAAAGTCGAGATTTGTTCTTAATCTACTTTGCTTAGTTTCGTGATAAGGGTCAGTGGAAACAGCATATAAAAGCTACATTCCTTAAATTTTCGTTTAGCTTTTAGGCCGTGCATGAATTGGTTGCATTGTGGTTAATTCAAAGAAGAGAAGGCCAAGTGTACTTCTTTTGCTCACTTAAAGGAAGCTTAAGTTCATTTAAGCAATTATAGTTGGGCCTTTACTTTTAAATGAACGTTTTCCATTTCGCCGGGTTAACAAAATATGTTCAGCCAACTATTATAACACAACACAACTGAATAAATCCTTCTTATCATAGACTTCTTCTTGCGTTGATCAGCGGTTAAGAATTTACCCTCGATTGATCAGCTCATTAGGATTGACAATTGAATGAACAACTAACTAAAAGATTATTAAAAGTTCATGTTCAAATTGAACGCTGTTCCCAAAACCATATTTTCAATAATTAAAATGCCTTCACATCTATTAAATTTTACTCACTTTATTAACTACTTAGTAGGTACTGGCCCTCGGGAGCCTTAATATAGTTTTGGTATCACTAGAAAATATCCCTTTATTGAACGAAAACTTTGAAGCTTTAAAGCTTTTTTACCAATACTTGCATCCTTTTCTGAATCTGAAATCTGAATATCAATAAGCGCTGTCATAACTCATAAGGCCACAAGTGCGCAATTCGGATCAAAACTTTGTTTTCGTTTCTTAACTTAAACCTGTTTTTAAATCCAAAAAAGTGCTACTAATACGTTAGTTTTGTAAGTGTTAAAAATAAGTTAAGCAATAAATTCCCATACTCATCTAAAGTGAAATCATTTCCCTCAGAATAAAATCTGTTTTGCATCCATTTTTATTATTTCACTCACATCATTGAATAAGAAGTACTTCTTATTCAATGACTCACATTCCTATTTCCTACTCCTTCCAACTATGACAGAAAGAGACGCCTCTATCACTCGTGTGAATATAATGACATCACAACGAATTTCATTCAAAAGAAAATCGAGGAAAAATTTCCCAAAACAAAAGCGCGCGAAAAAGTTTCGTTCAATGCAACGACAAAACGAACCCCATTCGATGGAATGCATTCACAAAAAATAATTTTGGAGGGAAAATCATCGTCGAACAGAGTAGACGTGTGACAGAATATAGCGCGCGAAATTTATCAAGTGACGAGTCAAGAAATTTTACTTTGGAAGAAAAAATTATCTATCAGCAAATTGCACTTAAAAATATAAATTAAATAATTACAATCATGTCACAGCCATCGGTAGCATCGTTTTTCAATACAAGAAAAAGAGCAGCTTCGGAATTGCATTCATCAAAATCCAAGGTACGTATCTTCCAGGATCAAACTCCATTTTCCTTTCAAGATCAATTCTGGTTCTGTGTGTGGATGGCGTCCTTAGAAGAAAATAGCTTCTAAATTTGTGATTTAAGAGAATTAATTGTTATATTTTTTTATTTCAATGTGAACTTAGGATGCCTCAAGTCAACCAACTCCGTCATCGAAAATCCGCGAAGATGACGATCTATCCCACTTGAAAAGTGTAATCACAACCCGCTCGGGAAGGACAATTAAACGAATTGGCGTCAATAATCCAGAAGTCGTGGCAAAGATCTCAAAAATCGAAGCAAGCCTGAAGCAACAAAAACTAGTTAAGTTTGTTAAAAAAGGAAACATGTCTCCGAGGAAGAAGCCTCCAACACCTCAAAAGGAACAAGATCATCAAATTCCGGAAGAAACCACATCTATTCAGACTGACCAATCAGCATCAATGAATCTTGCTGCCAAAGCAAACATCACAAACGTAGACCGTGGCATGAAAACACCAGTTAAACAGATAATCAAAGATCCCCTCCGAAAGGACCCCAATCAACTCAAATCGATGGTAAGGAAAGAATTGAACTTCGACGAAGTCAAAACCAAAGTATCGCGTCACGAGAAATTGCATGAGTTAAAAGAGTCTCTGAAACGCATCCAAGAATTGGAGAAGACTCGCAAGGCCCAGGAAGAGAGTAACCGTCGTCTACGTGATCGTGGACCATCCACATCAAAGAATCCCAATCAAGTTACACTTAAGGAATTCACAACAATCGAATTGGAAGTTCTGACAAGGTAAGTTGTGACTTTTGTCTCTACTCTTTGTTTTTTAATCTTTTGTCTATGACCTCGAATAACACGGTTACGATTTTTGTGGCTTCTTCGTCGTTTGTGTTCGAAGCAAACAATTGAGGTCGCTCAGCTGGTAGATCTAGTTATTGTTTTTGTTGTTTTGTTTTTTTATTCATTTGTGATTTCTTTTTACTAGCGCAAGTGCACGACTGTCGCGACTGCATTTGTGTCTTATTTTCCGTCGAACAAAAGACTTATTTGAATAGTTAGCAGTTTTTGAGAACATGTGTTGCTTTTTCTTCTGAGAGAAGCAGTAGGTGCGTTTATAACTGACTGGTGTTTTCTAAAGCTTCGCACTTCTGCTTTGAGGGAAAAAAGCTAAAGTTTGAAAATTGGCCTTATTCAATGGTTAAATGGACACTTGCGATGTAGAACTTCTGCAATGTAGCAACCTCGGAACAAAACACATACGAAAGTAGCGAAGACGAATGAATGTCTGCTTGTTTTTCATTTTTATTCTTCCGTGAAGGGTTTTTTTTCTAACGTTAAGAACCTAGATCTAAACGCTACTTAAATCGTAACTTTTGCTACTTTGAAGAGTTCAGCATTGGCGCCGTCAGCTCCCGCGGCTTTGTTGTTTTTAAGCTTAGATATTGCTATCTTCACTTCTTCTAGGTCGGGTAGACGGCTTGCTTCGTCTTCACCGAATGGATCATTCTGCCTGACAGCGGACTGTGACTCTACGATATTTCCCTGTTGGTCTTTACAGGCTTCAGTTCGTGCTCGGTAACCTTGAGTCATTCGTTTTACCTCTTGGAACCTCATTCCTGTTTTTTACTCTCAAGTCTCAACATCCTCGATCGATCGCTTTTCATGCTCTCTTTTTCTTTCTGGAAAGCTTGTGTTCTTCTCACCTCTTCTTTTCGTAGAGCTCTCGATCTCGTCCTCCTATGCAGCGCTGCTTAGTATGCTTCTTGCTTGGCTGCATGTATCTGCCTGCATTCTTCATCAAACCAGAGGTTTCGTTTTGGTGGCCTCGTGAAACCCAGCACATCAAAGGCAGCATCCCTAAAAGCTTCCTGGCAATTCTGCCACTGGTTCTCAATACTCGATGCTGGCTGTAGCGGACTCTCGATCGGAAAAGGATCTGGCGATCTCTTGCGATTGTAGCCGTCCGATGTCATACTTGCTTCTAGCACTTCCTGTTTTTGGCTTTGGTCGAGATATCCACTGCACTACCTTGGCGACAACGAGGTAGTGGTCTGAGTCGATGTTGGCCGTTCGGAAGATTCGGACATCAATAATGCTTGAAGAGTGTCATTCGTCGATCGCAATATGATCAATCTGGTTGACAGTCGGTTGGTCTGGAGACCTCTAGGTCCCCTTGTTGATGTTGAGATGTGTACTAGCCTCAATCCGTTATCGGAGTTTTTTTCGTGCAGGCTGTGTTTTCCGACTGTTCGACCAAAGATGTCCCCTTAATAGTTTGGGGTTAAAATCTCCCAAGACAATCTTAACGTCGAAGCTAGGGCATCTCTCGTATGAACTTGTCTTTCGTGTCGTCATTCTTCTCTTCTGTCGGGGCGTGAGCGTATATTAGTTAATGTTGCTGAATTTAGCCTTTATGTGGATTGTCGTGAGGCGCTCGTTGACAGCTCTGAAGCTTAGGACATGCTGCCTAAGCCTGCCTCCAACGACAAAGTCACATCCAAACAGCCGCTGTTGTTCTCTGTAGCAGTCGCCGTAGTAGATATTGCAGTTTTTCATCCTCCTTTTGCCCGGTCCATCCCATCGCATTTCCTGGATGGCGGTTATATTCGCTTTATAACGGTCTAGGGCCTCCGCTATTTGTTCGGCTGCACGTGGTCTTAACATTCCACTTGCAGATCCGAATCTCGTTGTCCTTATTTCGTTTGCATGGTTCGTCATCAGTAAATCCGTCCGTATCCGAGGCTTGTTGATGCTTCGCAACTAGCTTTTCTTTACGTGATTGGGAAGTCACCCCAAAGCACGATCCCCAACCTGGAGGGCCAGGTCCTAATTTTTACTCCGCTCCTTATAGGCCTAAGCTCCGAATATGTCGAAGTGGCCCGTATAAGGTGATCACTGAGTAGTTCAGCCTAACTGGATCTGTAGACGCCATCGTTGAATCCATCCTGGGAATTATTCCGCCTGGAAAAAAGAGTAGTGCTTCAGTGGAAAACACTCTCCACGCCCTCTCTCATTAGCTGTTGCCAACAGCTTTCCATACGAGATACTAAACGCCCGGTGGATGTGAGAGTAGGACTTGGTAAACAGAGGTTGTTCAGGACGCTTGGGTCCCCATGAGTGCACCATGTAAAGGAAATCCCTTTAAATTTCATTTCGATACTCCATACTCATGTCCATAGATCCAGTTATCCACCTCATCTTTTTTATTAAGCTCTTAGTAGTCCTTATCCTCTTCCCGCTATTCTAATGTTACTCTTCTGCTTTTTAGCCCAACAAAAGGTTTCAAGACCCCAACAAAGGTAGTACCACCAACACCTGACAAAAATGAGTTGATGTCACCAAAGCACACGCCCGTATCGAAGCGAGTCCTCTTCAGTCCAACTAAAGATGGAAGTCCAGCTAAGATGGTGGTACCGCCAGCATACCAAAAATTCATGCACTTGGTGGAAACGTCAAAAACCTCATTGCATTTGCCATTCAAATATCGACAGCTCATCGAAACATTCAAGTGCCTCGATTCGGTGTGTGCAATGTTTTTCAATCGTAAAGAAGTCATCACACTCAAGAAACTCAAGCCAGCCGTTCAGCGAATGCTACGCCGAAATTTCACTGAAACCCATTTGGCACAAATCAAGCATCTGTATCCGGAGGCGTTTGTTTTCACTCAGATGAAAATGCGTAACTACGGGTCGGCTTCAAAACAGGACTACTTCCAATTGGTTGTCACACCGAATGTCGAAGGCTGTCACAACAATAAAATGCTGCAAATAGATGAGGATAATGTTCTGCAATCGGCCCAAGCTAGTGCTATGAATCCTCATGTAATGACTGAGCGCCTTCAGAAATTCCAACGAGTTTTATTGGAACGCACCAAGAAGGAACATGAGAAGTTCTTGCTCACTCTGGATCCACCAATTGTATTGGATAAACAGAAGCTGACACGTTGGCATCCGTCTTTCGATTTGGAACAGTGTCCGGACATTGAGTTGGGAAGCCTGCCACAACCACCCAATGTTGAAAAGTATTCGTCAGCCAAGGACATTCTGTCAACTGCAAGAAATCTATTCAACTGTGCCACTCCTCTAGAACGAGCTATGGAACGTTACGAGTCAAAAACTACAGAAGAAAGGCAAGAAATAATGAATCCAAGTAACCGTGCACCGCCAACTGAAACTGAAATAGCTGCCAACAAGGAAGTCGAGAATTTGCTCAAAGGTGTACCTAAATCGCTGCTGGAAAAAATACGTGCCAAACAAGCAGCCAAAGCCCTGGACGCCATGACGCGGAGACCATCACAGGATGAAGAAGCTACCATGTATAGCAGACTACCGGAGCTGGCACGGCATCTTCGAAATGTTTTCGTCAGCGAAAGGAAGGGAGTACTCACACTGGAAATAGTCATAAAGAAGATCCAAAACAGTTTCCGGACATCGTTGACAATCAAGGACATCGAAAGTCATCTCAAACTTATAACTAAAGTGTGTCCCCAATGGGTCGGATTCCATGAAGTACGGAAAACAATGTACTTGAAAATTGCCAAGGACATGGACATGGGCAAAGTTATCGAGAAGCTTGAATCGGTAGCCAACGAGAAGACTAAATAGTGCATCATTCAAACCTGACCAACAGAGGCTTAGTTATAGATTTTTTAAGTTTAATGTTAATTTTTTTTCCAATGCTTTGTCGTTAAACAGCCTTCAATCTATTAAAAGTACAATTAATTAATTTATAACCTCATTCATTCATTTTTACATAGTTTATCTTTATATCAAGAAACTAGTTCATTTCACCATTGTTGTCCTAAGATGTGTTAAGTTCTAAGTTTTTTCCAATGTTTCAGTTTGACATTTATATTAAATTTAACATATTGAAAGTTTTGTATCTTAGAAGACCTTTTAACAATAAATATTTGACCCTATTTATTATTTTTTTCTCGCGTCAATTGGCTTTCTTCAAGCTCCTAGGCTAGGATGACATAGGACATCATTGGTCGATCCAAGAGAGCTGTGCTTGAGGCATTCACAGCGAATGAAGAACAGGCGAAACTCGTTGGTCTTGAAGTGAATGAGGACAAAACAAAGTACATGCTAACAACGAACAAAGCAACATCTGTCCACCGCCTAGGACAAAACGTCACTGCTGGTAGCAGCAATTTCGAGGTAGTTAAGGAGTTCACCTACATTGGAACAAACATCAATCCCACAACCGACACCTTAGTGGAGATCCGAAGAAGAATTACCCTATTGAACCGGCTTGGCAAAACATCTGGGATCAAAATTCCTCACTCGAAAGACAAAGTGTCTGCTATACAAAACTTTGATTATACCAGTCCTACTTTACGGCGCCGAGTGCTGGACGATAAGTAAAAAAGAGGAATTGATACTCCGATCTTTCGAAAGAAAAATTCTTCCACGGATTTTCAACCGCGAACTGTTTGAGCTGTACCAAGATGTGGATGTAGTCCAGAAGGCCAAGAAAAGACTACTACATTGGCTCGGTCACATCGAGCGAATGGACGACAACGCTCCAGCCAAGAAAGTCTTCTCATCCCAGCCCTCAGGTTCGAGACGACAAGGAAGACCGAACCTCATGTACAAGGACCAAGTGACTGCGGATGCCAGAGCGGTTGGTTTCGGCGACTGGAGAGTGCATGCGAGGGACCGTTCACGATGGAAGGCTGAGATCCTTCATGGATTGTGAGCCGGATAAGTAAGTATAATGGCGATGACGAGCAGAACTCCACCGGCAATACAGAACCATTCAATTTGGGTGCAGAAGGCCAACAATTCCACCCACCCGACATGGACGAAGTGAAGATAGCAATATCTAAACTTAAGTCGAACAAGACGGGCTAGCCGCCGAACTGTACAAAGCAGCTGGAGATGATTTGGTTCGGAGCATGCACCAGCTCATCTGCAAAATATGGTCGGAGGAAAACATGCCCGATGAATGGAACCTCAGCATCGTATGCCCGATCCTCAAGGCTGCAGTATCTCAGGCTGAGATCTTTCATGGATTGTGAGCCGGATATGTAAGTAAGTTTGTTTCTCTTTATGTAACCAATCGTGGAAACTGGCTAAATGATTGGTTTCTTTGTGTGTCGATTGAAATTTGTGCTTTAATCCGAAAACAATCGAATCTCTCTATGTCAAACTCTTCTATGGCCGGAACTGTCTTGAACTCGCATTTTCACCATGTTCTTTGCCAGAGTATCAGCAGCATACCTACTTTTTTCCCTCTACTTTGCATTCAGTTTCTTACTCCAAAAAAAATGTTTATATCCCGTAAAAATTTGATAAAAGGAGAGTTGACTGTAATTGGATTAGAGTGACAAAAAAACTTTTTTTTAACAGGATCGACCGGACTGATGAAACAATTTGAGGAAAAGGAAACTACAACGACATCTATTTCAACAACGTTAATCTTTTTTCAGGGTCCGTTATGTTAAAATTTCATTGATTCATTTATCAAAATGACATTAAAATCTACAATAAAAATATATCCGTTCAGTTTAATTAAAATTTGGTGTACTCACAGCCTAAGACCGCTTTTAACATTCTAACCAAACAAACCTTGCAGAACTGTCATCTGTATCTGTATCAACTTGTCATCAGCCAGTTGTGAATTTTACAGCTGCAATTCTTTATTTACAAGTTTTATCTCGGGTTTTTGATTTATTTATCAGAAAAAGGAGACAATTTTCATAAAATATGTTGAAACCAAAAGCCTTAACTCAAGTTCTAAGCCAGGCAAACACTGGTGGTGTGGAAAATACCTTGTAAGTTGTTAACAAATCAAAGCAAAAACATCCCACACCCCATTTATTCTCCTTTGTTTTTACGTTGTAGACTCCTCAGTCAGGAAGGGGCTTTGTTAGCCTACTCGGGCTATGGAGATCGTGATGCGAGAGTTACAGCAGCAATAGCTAGTAACATATGGGCTGCTCATGAAAAACACGGCCGCAACGCATTCCGCGAAGATCATTTAACCTTTGTCTTGTTGGAATGCGAGGGAGGTCATGTTGCTATAACTCAAGTAAGTTGTTCAATACTGTTATCAATTTGAGAAGATCTAACAAACGTTCTTTGTTCATAAGGTTGCTAGTATTTTGCTCTGCTTGTACGCTAAGGAAAACGTCGGACTGGGACTGCTGAAACAGAAGGCAATGGCTTTGGCTTCCTACCTTGAAGGTCCCCTAAAACAAATAGCAACCTCCTGATTGTTTTAGATCTTTTTATTTCATCGTTAAACTTTTTTGTTTCTTTTTGCTCATACTTACCTTTAACAACAATTAAAGAAGGACCCAATGCTTATAAGTGTAATACCTTCGTTTATATTTTTTGTCAGTTTAAAGTTTAACATTAATTCTATTTAAAGTTCGCCTGGGTGAAATTATTCGATGGCATATAGCTTGAGCGTACGGTCCATGCTTGTCGATGCAAGATACTGCGCATGTTTTCCGAAACGAACTCCAGTTGCAAGTGCTGTATGGTCGTTGAAAACCTTCAGGTCCTGCCATTGCTTGCATAAATAAATCCTGTGAAGTAATCGAATGTAGGTTAGAGTTTTTTGAAAAGAGGATTAATGAGCTTATAATACCTGACATCAGTTCCTGCAATTGCCAAATAAGTTCCACTTTGATCGAAGCAAAGATCTCTGACTTCATAACCATCTTCCAACTGTATTGTCTTGAAATTCTTCAGCTTCCGTAAATCCCAGAGCTTGACGCAAGCATCATCGGCTGCTGTAGCCAAATAGTAACCGTTTTCGGAGAACGAAATTGCTGAAATGGGACCAGTATGGCCAGGGAAATTGGCAACGTTACTCTGTTCTTTTAAATCCCAAATTTTAACTTGAGAATCGTCAGTGCCTGTCCCGAAGATCAGTCCGTCAGGATGGAATTGTGCTGTAGTCAAGCCAACTTCAGCCGTGTCCATTACCTGAGAAGAGTTGAACGATTATTCTAAAAACGTTCTACAAAATATGCTAATTTCACCTTAGTCAAGAGTCTTCCAGTTCGGATGTCAGAAAATGCCCAGTGTTTGTCCGAGGAAGTTGAGAGAACATAGTCCCCAGTTGGATGAAGCGATAGCCCTGTCACCGGGCCATCATGACAACGCAACAGCAATTGTGTCTGGCTAGTGGGAACGTTCCATATACGAATGCACATATCGGGAGAAGCTGTAATGACGGTGTCCTCGTCAGGATGATAGATAACTTTGGTTATCTTCTTAGTGTGTCCCTTCAGAATGGCAACAACTTGTTCGGTGTCTTTATTAAATACAGTAGCATTGCGATCATTGCCTCCGGTCAGAATTTTACTGTGATCAGCGCTGTTAATATCTAGAGCTAGAATACCTGGCACCGACGCCGAATGTAATCCCTAAAATAGACAAACAAATACAAATACGAACATGAAATCATTCAAGAATTCAGTTTATAAGGAAATTACGGGATGGGATGCGACAGTGAGGAATGTCTTGATTTGATCCTGAGTTATCAATTCCTCTGGCACTGTCCGACCACGTTTCTTACGCTCCTGTGTTAGCACGGTTGCCTTGTCCTGCAGTTTCTGAATAACCTCAGCACTCATTCCAGCTTGTTCGATTGGTTGAGTTGCAACACCAGCTGCTTCAGCAGCAATAGCAGGCTGTGGTATAGTCGATGGTGTTGCAATACCAGCTTGAGGCTTTAGCGTGGCCAAAGCCTCTCTGGCTGCAGCTACCTCTTTTGTTAATCTCGAAACTACACGACAAGCTGCGTCATGCTGATAAAGAGCATGGCTTAGTTCTTGACGAGCAATTTGCAATTGCTGGCGCTGTGTGAATGAGTGCAACATTAAGGCATCCCATTCGTCTTGCATTGTTTTGAGGGTAGCTGGAATGCTGGTGGCGCTCGGCGGTTTTGGTTTGACAATTGGCGGTGTCTTTATTTCAATAAGATCTTCAACTTTCATGTCTTTGCCAGTAATTGGATCGCATCCATTTTCCGAAATGTATTTTTCGATAATTCTCTTCTCAAATATTGCTCCTGATTGTGGCGAGATAACTGGAGTTTCTGGCACTTCGTTTGTTACTTGATTTTTGGGAAGAAAAAGTTGAAAGCAGAAAAAAATTAGAACATACATGAAATTATCTACTGGTGCACATAACCTTAAAATAGATTTGTTTGAAATCGGTAGTTTGCGACGCTTCGAATACAAGAAATTCTTTTATTTATAAATAGAAACTTACTAGCACAAACCAAAGCCATTTTGATGCTTAATAATTAAATATACTTTGTTTTAGAATAATAAAAAATTATATTTTCTTTTTTTAACTCAAGAACAGGGTATAAAATTTCGCGACTCGCGAGTGTACAAAAAATCGTTTAGCTTTTTGCTAGGTGCTTGTTCATTTCACAGCCAGCGAACCAAAGGCGTTTTGACGTTTGGGATTGGACTAGTTCATGTGAATGTAGTACAGAGTTCGATTATAATAGCGTTTTTTTTTTGGTAATCCGGAATTGTACACAGAACTGTCCGATTCCGGATTCCAAACGAACAGCCAAACACATTTTTTTGCTTCTAAGGGTTGAATGGTTGTGTATTTGTGAAACCTCATATGAAGAATTGCAGATGACATGACATTGTTTTTAATTTCTTTATTTGTAAACATGGCAGCGAGTACATATATGCGAGTGTGTGCATGTATGCGTGATTCTGTTTTTGATTCTGACTTCAAATTCGGAATCGTTTTTCTGTTCTATTCAGAACAAGAACTGTCATCTTGTGCCAAGTGAACGAGTACAGAACTGTTCGGAACAGTTCCGGACGACCAAAAAAAAACGCTATAAGATGAGCATAAGGCCGTGTGCATGTGAAAGCGACCAATCACTCATCGTCAGCAATGCTGGGGCCGAATTACGGCATCCGTTATCGAGTGAGTGAATCTTCATACGTTATCGAGCGAACGAGTAACCTCATTGGGATTATGACATTCGATAGGTCACGTATCGTTTGGGATTTAAAAATTGTACTAGTTTTACCGAGTCTCGAATTATTTTGAAGGAATTTTGAGAGGTTTGACAAATAAAAAAACAAAACTTGAGTGAAATAGTGAAGGCAGAAATATTTTTTTTTTATTTTATGAAAATACATAGTTTGACTGTTAAAGAAGACGAGATTGATGTAGGTTTGGAGCGGAATATCTTGACCTAAATAGATTATTGGCAAAGAATTTTATAATAAAATAACTCAAGTTCTCAAAATAAGTAAAATTTAATTTTCTTCTTGGAAATTTCCTCCCATCAGTGAGCTGTTTGTGTGTCGAATGAAATTAAGCTCGATAGCTGAGCAGAGAATTTAAAATTTTTGTACTAGAAGCTCGATACTGAACTCGATAACGTGAGAGGTAATGCCAAAAGCACACAAACACTCACAATTCAGTAACGTATTATTCGATAACGGATGCCGTAATTCGGCCCCTGTACTGCTACAAAATATGGACATTTTCCATCTTTTCAATTCCCTCATTTAATTTTTTAATTAATTTTTTGGTAATTTCCACTTACAGGTTTTTCAATTGTAACGTATGACGTCTTTGAAACGGTGGCTTTGAGTAGTAAGATAGGATAATGAGGACTGTAAAATATGTTGAATTTAGCGAAATTGATTTCTTGATGATTTTCGAAAACTATCATGGGATAATACGATGATTCCACCGAGTCATGAAGTAATGAGTCATCGTGTAAAACCTCTTTTCCGAAATTCTATTTCTGTTTTCCATTGCACGCATTCATTTCGTATCACCGAATGAAATAAACATGAACTAGTCTATTACTTGCTGAATGTTGCTGAATGTATCCCAAATGTCAAATCTGTCAAACGGTCAGCGGTCGGTGCTTTGCTTTTGCATTGGTAATTCGAATTCACATTTCCGATCGTGAGAAAAAGAAATATGCTTAAAAATCTATTAAAATTAAATGGATTGACTCCATTTATTAAACAAATAACAACGACACAGATCTCCATCAAACCCCAGTTCATAAGACATCTGACAACAGATGAAAACCTGCAACCAAATGTCCAAAACAAAGTTCGCAATCCCTTCAGTCAAGAGAAACCAAGTGCAAGAAAACCTGACGTCGATTTGGACAAAGTCGACAAGGAAACAAAGTTGAAAATCCTCCAACTTGAAGTTGAAATAGCTTACCAAGAAGGTCGCCGAGTACCTGAAGGCCGTTTCCTAAAAGAACAGCATTGGGAACACCTCCTCGAACTGCCATCAAAATCTGCTCGATACAAGTACTTGGGATACTTGTGGCAAATTGAAAAGAAAAAGGAAAGCCGCCAAGAGAAGAAATTGGAGAAACAACTCCAAATTGCCGAACGCAAGGAGATGGAAAAGAAAATGAATGAAGAACATAACCATATTATCTATGGTATTGCACATACGACATTCTTCCTA
This sequence comes from Sphaerophoria taeniata, assembly GCA_943590905.1. Taxonomy (NCBI): domain Eukaryota; kingdom Metazoa; phylum Arthropoda; class Insecta; order Diptera; family Syrphidae; genus Sphaerophoria; species Sphaerophoria taeniata. The sequence continues at coordinate 43,445,381 of OX016540.1, read as the reverse complement.
AGGATCTACGACTCGACAATTAATCGTTTATATAATAACAGGTGCGTTAGAATTGGCTTCAACTCAAATCTTAATTTATGTTTGTATGATGTAGGTTAGTGCAAGCAATGCAATTTGGCTCAAAAATCGTCATGGATTGTTCCTACGACGAACACATGAACCAACGTGAAGCTGTTAATGCGGCGAAGCAACTGATGTTGTGTTTCGCTGAGAATCGAATGCACGACGATCCTTTTGACATTCACTTTTGCAATGTTAATCTGAAGAAAACCACAATGCAGAGTCTCCAGCGTCATATTCCACCAATGTTGGAACCGGAGTTTCCCATGAACATCCACGAAAAGTGCTTCACAGAAATATTCCCAAAGAAGAACCTCGTCTACCTCACACCCCATTGTCGGACAGACTTGACAGAATATAATCACGATGATATTTACATCATTGGAGCTATGGTTGACAAGGTTTGCTTTAAATTGTAACGGGGCAATAGGAAAGGGGAAAGGTTATCTGCTGTTGAGGCATTTAGGGATAAAAATATTCAGCGGTTAGGGTCGTGGTATGGCCCAGGATAGCCATCACGGGGTCAGGGTTTTGCCCCTCCGCCGAACCTCACCTCGTCACAAAAACAAAATATACCACTACTTCTGTCACTGGGCGAGTCCATTAGTGACAACTCCTTCCTTGGATCTGCTGCTGGGGTTGCAGATCCTGCCACCCACACCACTCCATGGGATCCGAGAGGCTTCATTCTGTCCGAATCCCCCTAATGCCTTGGCTCCTAAATAACGTGGTCCTACATCGCTCAGCTTACCTTAAGTGGACTCATTCATACCCCATAAAAGTTCTTTGGCGGCAAAACGATGCGGTTGCCTCGCAGTCTTAAAAACCTCTCTCTCTTTTAAAGGGAAGGCGTATTCAGCCTCTTTGCACGCGATGCGGAGCTGGTCTAGCGTGAAAATCGTCTGTGGATGCACCAACCGACCGATGCGTTCATTTAGATTTCTCTTCAAAATCTGCACAAGCTCTGGCTCCGGTATCGGGACTCGCAGTTGCGATTTCATACGGTTGACCGCGGCAAAGAAATCGTCAATGGACTCGCGTACGCCGTGTTGACGCTCCATAAGGTCTCTCATGATTTTGTAGTCTGACTTCGGGTTACGGAATTGTCGCAGAATCGCATCACGCAGCTCGGGCCATTCCGGACAAGGGTGAGTGTATTGGAACTGCCAATACCACTGACAAGCAAGCCCTGAGAGCAGCAAGTGGAAATCCCTCAGGATTTCCGCCCATGGGCAAACGTACTGGCACTGGAGCCTCTCCAAGCGCAGCACGAAATCTTCGACAGTAAGTTTGTCCAACTCTCCATCAAAAGACAACCCCTATCTGTCGACTTTAATCGGATTTCTTCCAGGCGTTGGCCATGTTGGACGTTGGATAATCGTCGCCTGGTCGCCAGTATGCGTTGTATCTTCTCCATCTCGTTCTCGCAGCGTTTCACGGCCCCGTAGCTTTTCGTTTCGGCTATGGTCTGTTCTGTTGGACGTTGACCTAGATCCTGCACTGGCCTATAGGCGCTACCGGATGGCTGACCAGAAACCGGGGGTTGAACGAACCTTCCCTGGGCCATAACACGACCCTATCCGCTGAATATTCTTATCCCTAAATGCCTCAACAGGGGATAACCTATCCACTCATCCTATTGCCCCGTTACAAAATCAGGAAGCACAAAAAGCTCAATAATTTATTTTAAATTCTTTTTAGATGAACAACGAGCCACTTTCCCTTGCCAAAGCAAAACGCTTGGGTATTCGTATGGCTCGCTTACCGTTGGACAAGTACCTGCAATGGGGAACAGGATCTGGTAAGTCATTGACCCTCAATCAAATGGTGAACATCTTGTTGGACTTAAAATCAACCGGAGATTGGGAGAAATCACTTAAGCACGTCCCAAGGAGAAAAGTGTTCAATCCTCAAAACAAACAATATTCGAAAGAACAACGAGTACTTCGCAGTCGGGCTGATGATTTGAAATTCAATTTGGACACGTGGGCGAAATCGAAAAAGAAAGATTCCACCTAGATTCTAGGGACACAATAAAAATGTGATCTTACAAAAATGGACATCAATTTATTCTTTATCCAACTTATATTTCAAAAACGAATGCTTCACATTTATATTGAAATGTGTCAAGTTACTCAACGAGGCCGACTTGGCATAGGTCTTGATGTTCTCTTCAAACTCTTCCAAGTGCTCCTTTCTGCAGATTGAGTACAAGTTTGTTTCAAAGTACATCAACGAATTACTGTCACGCAAACAATCCGCAAATGACGGTTTAAGGAATCGAAAGTAGTTTTGGCCAACAAAAACCATGTCAAAGAACTGATTCCATTTAGGATTGTTTTGCATTCCGTAAACCTCGTCAATCGAAAGGTAATGGACTTTAAGATTCGGTAGACCGATTAATGGTTTGCTGTAATCAGCGCATTCAATGTTTTCTGTATCGTTTCCGGTGAAAGTCTTGCCATTCTGCAAAAGTACATTTCCATATTTGCGAGATAATTTCTTGTCATGCTCGTATGGAGTCTTATTTTGGATTTCGTGAAAGAGTTCCATTAAATTGCGTTCGGTTACCTCAGTCGAACGATAGTCATTTTCGCCATGAGCTGATCTGAGCATTGATTCCTCCTTGCATTTGAGACCAAATGCACAAAACGGACCGACTTGTATGTCTCCAACATATCCCCGGTGCAAATACGAACTACCATTTCGTACTAGTCCCGCTGCTAAAGTTTTATTGGCATGACATTGTTCGTACTCGGGAAAGGTGAAGGCAATTCCAGTATCTCGCCAGAATTTGTATTCCTGCGGACACAGCTGTTTGGCTCCACGATCTTTCAAACACATTTGTAAATCCCAATCGAAAGCCCCATCCCGATAATCGTATCGAGTCTTTAATAGTTGTCTATTCCGCATTTCCCAGCTCTGGGCAATATTGAATTTGTTTGATTCTTTCGTTAACCAAAAATTGAAAGCGTTTTCTAATCCATCCCGCTCACGGTATTTGAGATGCTCTATATCGATGACGGGTGCTAGTTTTGCTCGTATATCCTCGTCTGTACAGATTTTGAGGAGTACATTCGCCTTGCTCGCCAAATATTGAAACGATGATGGACGAAGTAGCGAATTACCGTAAATGTCCATAAACAGATGAGTCTTTTGCATGAGACTTAGACATTCGGAATTCTCGCAGGCTATACTAAGGAGAGCAATGTTTCTTGCAATAATTTCAATACATCCATCGACTATGTAGAAATTGATACTGGTGTCGTGTTTATAAGATTTGGCAGCAGTTTCAATAATATGCCTTGGATCACCGCAGCCATAGAGGAGGAAGTTAAGGGAATTTCGGTCTGTTTCTTGGGAGTTTTTGTTGCGATATTCTTGGACAAAATCCAGGGATTCACTCCAGCCCCAAAACATTTTTTGAAAAGTTAATGAACGAATTTGCTAACAAAATATTCTAATCAGGAGCTAACGTTTTTTTTTTTTTATCGATTGACTTAACAAACTTTGCGTTGCTATGTTGATTTTCAACCTACATTTTAAGGTGTACCAACTTACTTACTTAAGGTGTCGCTACAGTCCGTTGTGGACTTGGGCCTCAATCAACAGTGTTCGCCAGCCAGCTCGGTCCCTAGCTAGCTGTCTCCAGTTTTGCACACCAAGTTGATTGAGGTCCTCTTCCACTTGCGTGCCCCACCTGAGTCGCGATCTTCCTCTCCTTCTGCGTCTCTCGGGAATAGAGTCGAAGGCTTTCCGGGCCGGAGCCCGCTCTAAATGACCGAGCCATCTCAGTCTCTGGACCTTGACCCTTCTGGCTAGGTCCACGTCGTTGTATAACCCGTAAAGTTCGCTGTTGTATCTTCTTCTCTATTCCCCATCAATGTACACGGGGCCAAAGATGACCCGAAGAACTTTCCTCTCGAAACAGCCTAAGGCACATTCATCCGATTTTGTCAAGGTCTATGCTTCTGCACCATACAGTAGGACTGGGATGATGAGGGTGTTATACAGTTTTACCTTAGTTGCTCGAGAGAGGGCTTTTCCACTCAATTGCTTTCTTAGCCCGAAGAAACAGCGATTAGCAAGAGTTATTCTTCGTCTGATCTCGGCGCTGGTGTTATTGCCCGTGTTAATAGCGGAGCCTAGGTAGACAAACTCCTCTACTACCTCGAGGTTGTAAGCGTCTATTGTGACGTTCTCTCCGAGCCGTCAGTGTTGGGTGTCCTTCCTCGAAGACAGCATATACTTCGTTTTTCCCTCGTTTACCGCTAAGTCCTTTTTTGCCGCTTCTGTCTCAATTCTCACAAAGGCGCCACTGACATCACGCTGTGTTCTTCCCATTATATCAATATCATCGGCGTACGCGAGAAGTCGAACAGACTTTATAGACAGATAGTGCCTCTGGTGTTGACGGTGGAGTTTTGCACTATCTTCTCAAGTACGATGTTAAAGAAATCGCATGACAGTGCACCGCCATGCCTGAATGCTTTTGCCTTGATGGCGCAGCGTGACTTCTCCATAGTCATTCTGCACAAGCGAACGAGCTTGGCAGGGATTCCAAAACTAGACATAGCTTTATACAGTTCGTCTCTGTATATGCCTTAATACGCGGCCTTAAAATCGATGAAAAGGTGGTAAGGTATCGATTTGGAGTTCATAGGCTTTTTCCAGGATCTGCCGCAAAGTGAAAATTTGGTCGATGGTTGACTTTCCTTCCACACAATTGATAAGGACCAATCAGATTGCTGACGAAAGGCTGCAGACGTTCAAATATTACGGCAGAGGATCTTGTAAGCTATGTTAAGTAGGCTGATTCCTCTGTAGTTGGCGCAGTTAAGAGAATCTCCCTTCTTCAGGATGTACCAACTCTTTGATTCAAAATAGCTGGTTGATAACTTAACCGCTAATAATTCGCAAATACTAATTTCCCTCATTTCCCTAGCGATTCTACAGATTCCTTACTTGGGGTCTCCATTGAACATTTCCGATGACAGGACTATCGGCCTGTCATCAGATAATCCAATAGAGACCAACAATCCAACATCCAGTCCATGATCTGGTCATCGCAATCTGGATTTTTTGAGCGGATCAAAATCTTGTCATCAATTTGACGTTTGTGTTGTATGTAGTGTTGAGCGTCCATTTTCCACAGACTTTTTGACACATTTACTTGCTGATGGCAAGACATAATATGCCCAGTCAAAAAAAAAAAACACTGGATTGCGGATAAGATTGCAGAAGAGAAGTTGGATTAGATTTTACTCTTGTGGAGGCTCAGGGAAGACAAGGATATATTCGTCTACTCTTGCTGTTGGGGAGACGAAGAATTATATGTAGCGTGTTTCATAAAATAGACCCTCATACAATAATCGCATTCATTAAAATTCGTAAAATTCGTGTTTCTCATCAGAGTTTTGCAGGACATCGTTTTTGCCGAGTTAAAATAAAAATATTTTCCTTTCTTCGACTGCATTCTGCCACTGCCTTGTGCGTTCCCTGAACACAGCCAGGAGCCAGCAAATGTCAAAATTTGAACAGGTGTTTTCGTCGTGTCGTTCTCTTTTGCTGAATTAAAAACATTTTTTGCTGAATATGTTCAAGTCCCACTCAGCACTCAATCATATAAAAAGAAGCCCCCTTGTAATTTATGTAACATTCACTGGTCATCATACGAAGTGGTAGCAGTGTCTGATCCCTTCAAGAAAAATCAAAAAAATTGATTTCTTCGAACAAATCAAAGTTAACAACTTTTTCGTGCTTATAGAACTCCAAGTTTATTTGAAAGGAAAATTAAAAAAAAAAACATTCCAAAAGTCGCATTCTACATAAAAACTTGAAAATCTATCAAAATCGATATTAGACAGACAACTCGTCGAGTGCAAATCCAAGTGAAAGTGTGCTGAATTTACGTAATTTAGCTAGCGATTGCAACAGCCACCTTACCCACATTGAAAACCCATTCCTACCTTTTTTGTAAATCTAATTTCGATTTCAACAAAAATAATCGAAATGCCTTGTCCTTTCCTGAGTCGATTGAGTGCCAATTATGTGCGGAACTATGCTGATGTACTCCTTCAATCGTACGGCTCGCAATGTCCAGTTGCAGCCAGGAGTATTTTTACCATGGGAAATCCTGGGAGTGTTCAACCAACCAATACCAATTCGGATGGTGCTTCGAACGAGACACCAACTCAACCGAGAGAAATGTCAACCATGCAGCAGGCAAAACTCGCTGAAACTCCAATTGACGTCATTCGTAAGACTACGAAACTTGTGGAAAGTGCTGACAAGGAAAAAGTTGATAGCAACAAAAGCTCAGTTTTTCCCTATGAAAACTTCTTTCACGAGCAAATCATGAAGAAGAAACAAGACCATTCGTATCGGGTATTCAAGAAAGTCAATCGATTGGCTGGAACAGGTATGTTCCCGAAGGCTCTTGAGTACTCCGTCAAGGAAAAACCAATAACTGTGTGGTGCTCCAATGATTATTTGGGAATGTCATGTCATCCCAAGGTAAAAGAGGCTGTAGCCAAGGCTTTGGAGGTGCATGGTGCCGGTGCTGGGGGTACTCGCAATATATCTGGCAATTCCTTGCATCACGAACGATTGGAACAACGCCTCGCCGAGCTGCATCAAAAAGAGGCAGCTCTACTGTTTACCTCTTGCTACGTGGCTAACGATTCGACGCTCTTTACTCTGGCTCGCTTATTGCCCAATTGCGAGATCTTCTCGGACGCTGGCAACCATGCATCGATGATTCAGGGAATTCGCAATAGTCTTGTTCCGAAGCACATATTTAGGCACAACGATGTGGACCATTTGCGTTCTCTGTTGCAGAAGGTCGACAAAAAGACACCGAAAATAGTCGCTTTTGAGACGGTACATTCCATGACGGGGGCAATATGTCCTCTGGAGCAGCTGTGCGATGTAACTCATGAATATGGTGGCATATCGTTTGTTGATGAGGTGCACGCTGTTGGGCTGTACGGAGAGCATGGAGCCGGTGTTGGAGAACGTGACAATCAGCTGCATAAAATGGATATGATTTCGGGAACTCTTGGCAAGGCTTACGGCAATATCGGTGGCTATGTTGCTGGATCGGCTAAGCTAATCGATATGATACGTTCGTATGCGGCCGGATTTATTTTCACTACCTCGCTGCCGCCAACCGTTTTGTGTGGCGCTTTGGAAGCCGTTAACATTCTCGCATCGGCTGAGGGACGAGAATTGAGGGAACGACACCAAGAAAATGTTCGTTATCTACGCAACATGTTGCAAAGAGAAGGTGAGTTTATTTTTGAATTCTATTATTCAATCAGACGTCTGCAGTGAGTGAATGGCTAATAAAAGTACCGTAAATAGAGACACATTAAGAAGACAAGTTTCTTAAAGCTACGCCAGACAGAAGGTGTGCCTCATAAAAATCGATGGGACGCACGTGTTTCCTAAATGGGGGAGTTGTTTGGTACCTGAGAATTTCATAATAGATCGAAATTGTCTGCAATTTCGGTACCAAATTTAAACAAAACTACACTTATGGGCATGCACAGTACCTGTGTACCTAAAAAAACAAGATTTTAAGTCATGTGTCTCATGTGACATTTATGTTAAGTCGAATGCGACGAGCGACAACCGGTTTCACTTCAACAAAGTGTTGACTAATGTTAGCTTTAAATGGATTTTTTCAATTAAAGTGATTTCATCGCCATTCAGAGAATATCTTTAAGATAGGTTAGGTTAGGTTGTAGTGGCTGTCTAGATGTTATTGACTCACTTAAACCTCAAGGGTCCATTGTGATACCACTTATGAAGTTACTTATGGAAGAGTAATGAACTTAAACAAACCATTTTGTACTTTTAATGAAGTTAGAGAGACATTTTGTGTCGATCGTTGCCAGTTCACTGGTATTATCGAAGAAGTGATTACCGAGATAGTTGTTCCTTCTATTGGAGAGTGCCGGACATGTACACAGAAAGTGTTGAACTGTTTGCTCTTCCTCCTCGTCCATGCAGCTTCTACAGAAGTCATTTGTGTAGACCCCTAGCCTTAAAGCATGTCTACCTATGTGTTCTGTTATGACTCCAATAATTGTAGAGCTTATATTTTGTCTGCTCAGGGAGATCAAGCCTTTTGACCGTTTCAGGTCTATGCTTGGCCATATTTGTTTGGTTGATAAGCAGGTGGTACCCTGTGACCATCTTGCATTTGTTGATTCTAGAGCATATTGTTTGAGAAGATATTTGCATGAAGCAAGTGGTGTTCCTATGTTATGTGTTTGTCTAACAGTAGACAGAAGTGTTCCGTTTTTGGCAAGCTCATCGACTTTGCAATTTCCCGGGATGTCTCTGTGGCCCGGCACCCAAATGAGGGGAATATGAAACTTATCTGTCATCTCATTCAGAGATGATCGACAGTCGTGGACTATTTGAGAGTTTGTGGAGACAGACGCGAGAGATTTGAGAGCGGCTTGGCTGTCCGAGAAGATTCGTATATCCTTGCAAGATATAACGTTTTCTTTGAGCCAGGATAGTGCCTCTTTAATCGCCATTACTTCTTCACGCACTCAGAGAATTGTTGATGAGAGTAAGCCACTTAGGCCTTGGCTCTTCAAGAGCTGTCGCGCCACTCTATTTTACTTCTGCCTGGAACACTACATTGATTGGGAAGTCTATATGTTAGACTGAGATTCAGTTGTTTCGAATAGATACCACTTCCAACGCCGCGCCGTAATAGGTCTTTGAACCGTCTGTCTTCCAGGAGTCTCTCTTCTTCCCAAGAAGATCCTAAAGGGATTGAAACTTGGAAGCTATTATCGAATACCATTTTTGAGGTGGTATAGTCTAAGTGATCTGGGATGGATCTGAAATTGAGTTGAATGTTTAAGATAAAAAAATGCAATTTCAGATTCAATTGTAGCCGCCAATCTCGTGCCATTAGAAAATCATAAAAAGCGACATCAAATTGAATTTAGTCTCTTATCTTATTAATTTCCGTTTTAATTAATAATTCTGCATCTGAAAACGACGAGGGTCAATCAATATGCTTTATCTCTGCTCTTCTCTGTTTATGATTTCGTTTTCAGATAAGCAAACATGAGAATGCTTTATGAGACCATGAGTACCCATCAATCGCAACGGTATCAGTGTCGCATGGGCATAAAGTGTTTTTGTTTGAGTTTTGTCATTAAATCAACTTGGCGCATTTTATGCAAATTGATTGCAAAATTCAATTTTCTGATAATCTAGTGAATACTTACCTACGCGTGTTCCGTTTTTTTGCTTGTCCTTAATTACGTAAGTTCTAGGTAGCATTAATTGCTGGCTATAATAATTATTATATTAATTTTTGGTGGAGTTTATTGAGTTAAAAGTACTTGAAGTTAAGAAAACAACAAAAATTGACAGGCAAAATTAATAGCTCGATATTAGCAAGATATCGTGACATTGTAGCAACACGAAGACAATTCAAACATAAAGGCATGCCCGATGTCCAAGTCCAAGCAGCAAGGTGCTTGGAATTTTTTTTTGTGTGTCATTGCTATAAGTTGTCTTGGCATTTGATCAATTTATCTCTTTTGAATAATTCGCGTGTCACCGCAGTTGTTGGCTGTGTTTAAGAAACCGCAGTTGTTATTAATTGACATTCGTTTTTTTTTTCAATAAAGGTGACATAATTAATCACGAAGTACGAATGGAATGAGGACTAGCGTGCATATTTGGCATTCAAATTCAAATGTTATTTTTATATTAAAAATTGTAAAACCTAAAAAATAATAAAATGTCCTTAAATTTAATTGGTCGTTCGGGTGTTTCGAACATCTCTTTTTTATAACCTCTATTAAACGATGGACTTCGAAAACTCAATGCTGTCTTCGCACTAGCATCAATGAGACCGAACACCTCTAAATTCTCGGTATGTGCTTCACTGACCACCTCTTGTGGAACGAGCACATATAGTCTAAGATCCGACCATAGAATGACCTTCACCCATCTCGTTACGGGATGAAAATGGTGTTAATGTAAAATTGAATATCTTAACAAATATATTCAAAATGCCGCAAGATTTTTGGGTTTTTTTAAGACGGTATCCGCCCAAAGCTTGAGTTCATCTCTGGGCTGGTGTTCCAGGCACAAATTTCAGCCTCTTGCATGGTATACAAATAAGGGCACTATGATTGATTGTTAATGGAGACATAACTGAATCATTCACTTCATTGGAAAACCGTCGGTCGTAACGTTTCGTGTCGTCCTCTGTTTAATCGTTACCTTTACGATGAGTGCTCTAAGTGAAATAGCCAGTTACATTCCTTCGCTTAAACAATTCACCCGTAATACTCGCGATTCTAGGAATGTCCACCAGTTTACCCTCGAGCCCAACTTCAGAGGTACTGCCACGTACAGAGAATCGTTCCTTAGTCGTACACGTACTACGCGAATTTGGATCTCTCTACTCTCTACCACACTCTGTTTTCCCCAGGCATTGCAAGGTTCCGAAATTCAAAACTAATGTACATCGACACCTCCTTTTAAACAATCTCTCCTCTTCCTAATGAAAAATAGGCAAAAGCAACAACCCTAGCTAGCACTAAAATTGGGCTCAGAAATGGAACACTACAAAACCATAAGTGTGGCCGCCGATTTCTGAGGTTAACCCGAAACCCACACTAGGGAGAGTTATGATCTCTTCAACATCCAGATGATTTATTTATTTTTTATGTGCCAAACATACCCTCAAGAGTCATTTGTTTCTTCATTTAAAAATACTTGTCTCTACATATTATACTTACTTACTTAACCGGCTCACAATCCATGAAGGATCTCAGCCTGAGATATTTAGCCTTCCATCGGGTCGCTGAAACCAAGCACTCTGGCATCCGCAGTCACTTGGTCCTTGTACCGTAGGTTCGGTCTTCGTTGTCGTCTCAATCCTGGGGGCTGCCATGAGAAGACTTTCTTGGCTGGAGCGTTTTTCTTTCGAAAGCGCCCAGTATCAATTCCTCTTTTTTACTTATCGTCCAGCACTAGGCGCGCGCCGCACAGTGCGTTGACCAGTGGACAAAAATAAAAAAAAAATTATGCAATTTTGTTGTTTTAAGCTTTAATGCATGTTAAGCATATGTTGAATAACTGTTATTCACTATTTTTTTATTGGTAGTTTTTTCTTAGATGATAGATTAGCGGATTTGTTTACAGCATAAAATTAAATTTTAGTCATGGTCTTGTTGTGAATCGCGATTTAGTTCGAAGTGGTTAAGTTAGTGCAAGAAAATGAATTGGTTAATATTTTGTTTTGGATATTAATATTAATAACGGATTCATTTAGAGCAGGTATGAGTCGTTTAATTAGATTTTTGGAAGAATTTGGAATTTTAGTGAATTATTTAAAAAAGACCTATTTTTAAGGCATTTTTTCACTATAGTTAAGCTTTTAAAAAAAGTTTAGCAGAGTGTAGCAGAATTGTTCATGTAGTTATGTTGTCTTACTATTTAACTTTGCGGAAAAGTACAGTGTTCATGCTACTTTTTGCTAACCTTCAAAATATTCAACTTTTTGTAGGACAAGGTCAAACCATAAAAAATCAAAAAATTTATGAAAAATTGATTTCTTGCGATGAAAAAACGAGAATTGAGGATATTTTATCATTTATTTGAATGACTTAAGCATAAATAAGTGTCCTCTTAAAATTAAAAATGATTTAAGATGCAAAATTAATTTTTTTTGACGAGAACCTTGAACGAAGATGGAAGCAATGTTCGAGGAATCACGTTTTTTTGAAGAAGTGCCACGAGGCTTGGCTAGGAAATAATTTTCCACTTCCGGACAGTATTTTGGAGTATTTGCATGATGCATCATCTAATGATGCACGGGGTAGACTAAAAACTCAATTTTTAATTTTGTCAAAAAAGACAAAAAAATTGTTTTGTACAAAAGTTTCTTTTGCCTTACATTAATAAATGCATAAATATGTTTGAAAGATTTAATTTATTTGTTCTTCATTATAAATGTTAAAGTTTTTGTTTAAAAGATGCTACAAACGTAATTTAAAAAAAAGTGGGTGTGGCAGTGGGCGGATATAATATATATATTTTTGTGTTTATAAGCTAACCTAGAACCATTAACTCCTTTAGTTTTTTTTTCAAATAGTACTAGTAGTTCTTTAGATAAAGGAAAGTGGGCGTGGCAGTGGGCGGATATGGTCCATATTTTTATTTATTTTTAACAGTTTTTCCTAGAACACTACATTTCTTAAGTTTTACTCAAATCGTTAAAGCCATTCTTAAGATATAAAAAAAGTGGGCGTGGCTGGGGGCGTGAATATAACATTATATTTTGCAAAACTTTATATTTAACACATTTACAATATTTTTTTTTTTTTATTCAACTAAATCTTGGCAAGAATAATTTTGTCCACCATCTCCATACAATCGACGCACTGTGCGCCGTAGAGTAGGACTGGGAAAATCAAAGTTTTGTATAGCAGACACTTTGTCTTTCGAGTGAGGAGTTTTGAACCCAGTTGTTTGGCCAAACCGAAGCAGTAGCGGTTCGCTAGGGTAATTCTTCTTCGGATCTCCACTAAGAAGCACAGCTCTCTTGGACCGACCGATGATGTCTATGCCGTCCGCATAGCCTAGGAGCCGGGTGGATTTGTTGAAGATAGTGTTTTCCCTAATTACACCTGCCTTGCGCACTATCTGCTCCAGGATTATGTTGAAGAAATCACATGACAGCGCATCTCCTTGTCTAAACTCTGCGCATGTTTGAAACAACTCGAATGAGCTGTTACCCATTTGCACACTGAATTGCGTATTGTTCAGCGTCATGTGGCTCTGCTGGGTCAGTTTGTTCGGGATCCTGAATCCAGACATCGCCATCATAAGCTCTTGGCTTTGGATGCTATCATAAGCACCTTTTAAGTCGAAAGATGGTAGGTTTCGACTTGAAATTCGTTGGTCATTTCCAGGATTTGCCTCAGTGTGAATATTTGGTCTATCATTGTTCTGCCTGGCCTAAAGTCACACTGGTAAGTGCCGATTACAATAATCTGCAGAACTGTTTAAGACACTCACACAGTACGTTGGATAGGAATTTGTATGCAATATTAAGCAGGGATATGCCTCGGTAGTTTTTGCATGACATAGGATCGCCTTTTTTGTAGATGGGGCATATGGAGCTTATCGACCAGTCAGTGGGCATGCTTTCTTCCGGTTCATCAGAACAACTCCTCCATATTTAAAGAGTTCCGCAGGTATGCCATCCGACCCGGCGGACTTGTTATTTTTTACCTTTTGATTGGCTGGGCGCTGGGACTGGGTCTTCATTGACTGGTCTTGCTTCTCTTTCGTCATTTTCTCGCTCGACATTATGCGCGTTCAGCTGCTGTCGGAAGTGCTGCTTGGAAACATCTACAATTTCCTGTGCTTCGAAGCTTGTGTCCCGGTTCTGAGACCAGAAGCTAATTGCTGCTCTACAAATTATAGCACATATTAGAACAAGTGATGCAAGTCTAAAACAGATAGAGAAAAAATTGAAAAAAAAATTGCTTCAGATGTTTTCTTCTTCTTCGTACCCTTTGTGGCTGATAGCATTTTGTAGCAATACAAACATTTTACATATTTTTTCAACTAAAAGTAAGCCCGCATAGTAGGAGTCAATGAAAAACAAACAAAAAATCGCCGAACACCAATAACCACTAACGACCTACCTACTAATCGACCTAAAAGCTGTTGGCGCAATTGCTAACGAACAAACATCTTTTTCCATGAATTTTCAATTTGTTGTTGTTTAAATTACGAAAACCGAAAAAAACGTGAAAACACAGAATTTAAAAAACCAGCCAAAAGCAATACACCAAAATATCAAATTTCATACAAAGACAAACATAATTCAATACGATAACATAAATATTTGTTTTTTCTTCTTTTCAGGCTTCCCAGTAGAGCATACACCCAGTCATATTATTCCAATCAGAATCGGTGATCCCCTCAAATCATCGCAAATATCCGATATGCTGATGCAGCAATTCGGTCATTATGTGCAAGCTATCAACTATCCAACTGTTCCACGTGGCGAAGAGAAACTCCGTATGGCCCCGACTCCATTCCATACACATGAGATGATCGATAATCTGATTGTTGATATGAAACAAGTTTGGAAACAACTCGACCTACCACTTAACGGACCAACATGCTCCCAAGAATGTTCATTTTGCAATAAACCCAATCTCTTCGACTACTACGAGGCTCGCTCAAGAACTTGTTCCTCCGCCATGATGGCATGTGCTATTCCCGATTGCCCTCGCATGGCTGATGTAGCCGCATAATAAGCCTGTGTATAACTATGACAGCTTAACTTAAATGTATTAGTCACAAATTAGAAAACTTAACTTATCCCGCTGCATAAGAGAATAGATTTGAATGTCAACGGTTCAACGTAAATTTGGTGAAATTCGCATAACTTTTGGTTTTGTTTTCCTTTCAAATTTTAATGTAAATGTTTAATGGTGTATGTTCATGATTCTGTTAAATTTTTATTTTTTTTCGAATAACGAATTCTTGTTAAACAAAAAACACTATTTGTTGTTTTATTACATTCTATCGGGTGTTATCACCTTGCTCAACCGTTGACAATCGGTTTTCAAGTGATGACGCTGCTTTAAATTTCGTATAATGAAAGTTTAAAGGTTTTAGACACCTTTTTGAAGTGTGTGACGATAGTTTTGCTGCCTTATCGCAACACTTTAAATGGTCATGAAACATTAATGAAGTTCCTCAGGTGAGTATTCGATAAGGATGGACTGATTACTCATTCATTCATTTTGAAATTCATCGTTGCTAATCAGTAGTCGCATTGTACCTCTGGCATATTAACCTCAACGGCTTTGGGATTTTATAATGGGTGTTTTTTTCGAGGTATAGAACTTTAAGTTGGCATTGCTTTTCAAGACGGCCGGCGACCGATTTAACAGCTGTCAAGTGATTTATTCTCAGTTTGGTTTGGCAATTCATCAAGAATAGGCTCACGCCTGAACAACGCTTGCAAATTGTGTAATTTGATTTCGAAAATAACGGTTCTGTGCGGAATACGTATCGCGCACTACGTCCATTTTATCGTCGACAAAATCGTCCATCAGAGCAGTTAGTTAATTCGATTAACCATGGAACGTTTTCATCACGTTTACTCTAATTGATAACTCGCATCTCCAGAGACGCCGTACGGTGCGTACAGAAAAGAAGCGATTGCTACTGTAGAGCGTAGCATTGAGGAAGACCCGAATGAGTCCACCCGCCATCGATCGTCAATGGTGATCGGTATAGAGCCATGATTACTAACTTTTTCATTCCTGAATTGAACAATCATGATGTACAGGAGCTGTGGTTCAAACAAGACGGCGCAACATGTCACCAATCTTTCGAATAAATAAAAAATCATGTCAATCGAATATTCCATCGTTGTTTTATTGCAATTTAAAGTTCTATACCTCTAAAAAAAAACACCCTTTAGAAAGGGCGAACAAACTGTATGAAGACATTTTGAATCTGTTAATCAACAGAAAGTTTCCTAAACAAAATGTTGATCTTTTTATAGTTTCCTTTTTGTGCAGCCAAAATAAACTGACCTTGATTTACAAATTCAAGCAAAGCAACACGAAAACTATTTTAAGACTGTTATTCAATAGATGCACTTCTCTTTGTAAAGACAAGTGCTACTAATGAACTTATTCACATTGGCCGACATTTTCGTGAATGCGGTGAATGGGAGACACTACATTTGAAGCTTCTAAACATTCGAGTGAATACTGAATGTAAATAAATTTACAAAACAACAATGACTACACGTTCTCTAAAGATTAATTGAAACATTGACCTTTACGTTTTAGGTTCGAGTTTGGCAAATTCCGAACGATTAGGAGAGTGGAATGTTTCGCCTTCAATGCTGGTCAATAAAACGTAAATAAATATGACTTAATCATCGAATAAATGCACGTACATTTTATAGGTGTACACATCGAAGGACATCAACGATGGAATGAAGTTGTATGTACTGTAAATTTTTAATACTTTCCATCAGCGTTGCCGCGAAGTAAAAAAATGTTAAGGGCCATTTCCAAAATGTGCGGGCCACTAATCAACTACCCTAGAGAAAATTTGTTAAAAAAAAATAATAACAATTTTTCTTTTCTAAATAAACACTCTACCCCATCCCCGCTCCTGCTAGGACGTTGAAAACGATCCCAAGAAAGGACACTCCATCCGGAGAGGCAAAATATATAACATGTGGAAATGATTCGCCGGTTGAGGGCGCTCCCCGATTGGTATCGGTAGCGATTTACTCTGGAGGTGGATCCAAAACTGTGTCACACGGACACGGAAGGCCAGAAAGAGGTCCACGAAGGTACAGGCGATCGAGATCAGCGTAGCGAATTCTGGCCACAGTCGGTACCTTACCAGCGGCGGAAAGAACCCCGGAGCAAATGCGAAAACTCGAGTGGGCCAGTGGTTTCCTTAGCAGAACCACCAAACCAACCAGCAGCGACTCAACGTCAAAGCGTAATAGGTCTCTTTAGGGCGACAAGCCTGAAGCGAAAAGGCAGAAGGTGCATTGCAGCAGCATAACAGCCTTCAATAAAAATCTTTCCTTTAGCGACGCGCTCAAAGGCAAGATCATAGCCACGGTCATTGACAGGGGTCATGTGGTAGGTAACATATCTCACTATCAATGGGCAGACGTCAAGGCTCATCTCGGTTTCAGATTTTTATCATCGAGGTGAAAGTGGGACTTCCCCAGACACAGCCGATGCAGGATGGTACCAAAATCGTAACAAACTCATCGCCTATGGAGATAAGAGATCTTTCAATCTGTACAGGGCTGCTGTCAATGGCTTGCCAGAAGTCTGACCGGTCGGCAAGCTCGAGGAATATTTCTTGTCGACCAAGAGCACACATAATGGTCCCGGCTCTACACAACTGCCCAAATATTGTCATGAAACTGATTAAAATGAGTATGTAATAGAAACAAGCATACTCACGACTGGAAAGTCCCAAAGGTTGAGAATGAGACAGTGGGTCGCTGTAGATCAGCTCTCTTGGTGATCAATAGGGAATCACTGGCTCCACTGGCAGCGATCGAAGGCGTGATTAAGTACGGTTTTGACGAAATCATGGTCCGTATTTACAAGAAAAACGAAGACTCGCTAAATGCAATCCCTCCAGGGTCTCTTCAGCGGAAAGAAATGCTTCAAAGAACACTAATATGGAGGTCCACACGTGGAACCATCGACGTCTTCAGCCTCTAACAAGCCATCCGACGTGAAAGCTGATCTTGCAGTCGACATTAATTCCGACATGGAAACTGAAGACTCTACTCTAGGCATCACTCTAAGCGAGGAAGTTCTCTACTTCACTCCTTCTCAGACGATGAAAACACCGATTAGACAGTGGTGGAGGTTGATCTGGCGATTAGTTCCGATTAATCTTCGTCACGCCATCATTGCCTCTACAAACCTTTTACTCCGGCTGCATAAAACCAGAGAGGACATCGTCCTAAAACCAGGAGTCGTGGGTCTCAAAATCCAAAACAAATGAAAAGCAATCGTCAGTCTGAATGAATGATATGCGGGCCATTTCATGTTGGCCCCGGGCCACGGGCCAAAATAAAAAACTAAGGGCCAAATAGTGCAATCGGGCACATTTTGGCAACGCTGATGTCCCACACACCGAACTGCAAGGCATACCCGGAAACCATAATCGGCAAATCGATAATTTATTAGAAACTTACCACAAGCCGCCTGAGACAGCGTAGCCATGATGGAATCTGGAATCCCTTTCAAACTGATAAGACTGTAGGCTGACCATGACAACGATTCAAGCCAAATTAAAGACCTGAATATTCAATGGACTCCGACAAGATGGCCTGGCGTTTCCAAGTTGGCATTGAAGAAAGCAATCCGTGACTCTACACATCTACAAGAAGGAATATCCTCACAAAGTGCACCGAATTATTGGCTTAATGCAGACGATAGTGAGCTTGCAGTGATACAATTATTAGAATACCTTTCTTGTGTCTTAATTTTTATTTTCATATATTTTAAACTCGAAGACATAAACATTTCCCAACTACAATCCAAATACAAGTCCATTTAGTTCCTTCTACGACGAACCCTTGATATCCTCCAGGCATTTGGCTCTTCATATTTGTTATACAACGGCTCGAGACGTTGATTCTTCTTAAATTTACTAAGTTTCGTTGGATCTGAGAATCTAAAGAACGACGAAGCGAATTCGACAAGCCATTTCGGATCGATTGTCGTCACTTCTCGCATATACTCCTTTGTGGTTTGTACAAGTTCATGATACACCACCCATTCGGGTTGCCGATTGAAAAGCGCACTCGACGGATGAATATACACAACCTGAGAGTCCACCAGCGTTCTGTAGCCCTCTTGAGGATCCTTCTTCGCAGCGTTGCGGAAGAAACCTGAACAAATGGCTTTTTGCACTCGCACTGTATTCTTTCCAGCCGACACCACATCCAATTTGTGTCTGTCCATAATGCCCAACAATTGCTTGCGTACATCTTGCGAACGTTTGAGAGTTCTTATTTGGACAAAATTCTCATAGCACCAGGCATTTGAGAATTTATTATTCTTCCAACTGTTGTACACTGCGAGCAGTGTTAGATGGTCACCTTCGGCTTGATTGAATTTGGCTTTCTTCTGATCGGCCAGTGATTGTTTGTCTTTGGGGCGATAGAAAACGTTCTGCACACTCAACATGGATACAATTGTGAGGATTTCGTCGGAACACTGCAGAGCAACGGACATAATGAGCATTTTCGAAAGATTTGGCTCAAGAGGGAACTCAGCCATTCGTCTACCTAATCGTGTGAGGAGCCCTTCATCGTCAAGTGCGGAGAGCGAGTGAAGCTGCTCGAGTGCCATTACCAGCGATTCAACTGGCGGAGCGTCCATAAAATCAAAATGAAGCAAATCATTGATGCCCATGGTTTTCAACTGGAGCACGGTAGTCGCCAAATTAGTTCGCTGAATTTCCGGAACAGGCGTGGGCAACATTTCATCTCGATAAGCACGTTCTGTGTACAAACGATAGGTTTTACCAGGTCCAGTTCGTCCGGCACGACCGGCCCGTTGTTTGGCCGCCGCTTGGGAGATGGGAGTCACCACCAGGGAGTCCATGCCAGTCTTTGAATTGTACACCTTCTGCTTCACAAAGCCTGGATCGACAACATAATAAATTCCGTCGATGGTAAGAGATGTTTCAGCGATGTTGGTTGCTATGACGACTTTTCTGCTGCCCGCTGGAGCTGGATCGAAAATTCTGGTTTGCATTTCTGATGGCAGTGCTGAGTATACTGGCAGGATAATCAATTCGGGAACATCCGGGCCCAGACTTTTCATGCGTTCGTAGAGGATCTCACATGCTGTATCGATTTCCTCTTGACCTGTGAGAAAGAGAAGAATATCGCCAGGTGGCTCTCGGAGATGAATCTGCATAACGGTAATTAGTGAAGCATCGAGGTAGTCTGTTTCTGGTTCCTTAGTGTAGAGAACTTCAACGGGGAACGTCCGTCCGGGAATGGTGAAGATGGGCGCTTCGAAGAAATATTGCGAAAACTTCACGGCATCCAAAGTTGCTGAGGTTACAATGAGTTTCAGTTCAGGACGTTTTTGAACCGCCTGTGGAAGAATAAAGAGTTCAATAGATTGCAATAAGAGTTTAGATTTGTGGACTTACAGTTTTAAGGAGCCCGAAGAGCACATCGGTGTGGATGGTTCTCTCGTGAGCTTCGTCCAACATGATCACCGAATAGGACTTCAGGTCGAATTCCATCAGACATTCACGCAGCAACATACCGTCTGTCATGTACTTGATAACAGTCTCTGGACTTGTACAATCCTCAAAACGAATCGTATAACCAACTTCCTGGCCCAATCGACAACCAAACTCTTCTGCAACACGCTTAGCCACCGACATGGCAGCAACACGACGAGGTTGGGTACAACCTATTTTCCCTCTGGCTGTAAAACCGCACTCGGCTAGGTATTGAGTGATTTGAGTTGTTTTTCCGGATCCGGTTTCGCCAATGACTATCAGAATTTGGTTATCCGTAACGGCCTGAAAGACAAAAGTTGAATACAAATTTAATGGTTTGGGGTAGGGAAATTCATACCTTAATCAGGTCGTCACGGAGTTTGTAGATTGGAAGCGATTGCCGTTGCTCAACTAGAGTCATGTCGGTTTTCTTGCCGAATGATGACTTCTTGCCTCCAATAACATGCTTCTTCCATTCGGGTACTTCGACTGGAGCCAGTCCGACTCCACGAACATTAGCAGCAAGCGCTCGACTGTCTTCTTCCGGCAGTGGATCAATCCAGTTTTTGTTTAAAGACGTTGGAATTGAATCCATTTCTTGTTCGCGTTGAAGCATTTTCTGTTCTCTGCGCTCTTTGGCCAATGCCGACTGCATCATGGCGGCTTGAGCCAACGAACCATCGGGATTCTTGACAATGCGAACTGGTGAGAGGTCATGTAACGCTCTACCGTGTCCGGCAAGGAATGGTGGCTCTTCTTCGACTATTTCGATTTCAATGTCTGCTTCATCGTCTTCGTCTTTTGGCAGCAATCTGGAATGAGAAGAGTTGTTTTATGTCGAAATAAGAGATCAAAGACGAATTAACATACCCAGTTTCCTCATCAAAATCTGGCAATTCGCTGCGATCGATGACTCCGGATGATATCATTTGTTTGATCTCCCATCTTTCTGGACTGGAAATACGAGTTACTCTCTTGCGACTTTCGTCATCGCCATTGTCGATATTGCCCTGCAGTTGTAACATCGAAGTTCCTCCAGTCGGTCGATCTGGATTTCGATCCCTTAAATCTTGATCCTTAGTTTGTGTATGTGACAGTGGGTTCAGGTCTTCTCCGGTTGTTTGATCGACCTCCTTCATTGATAGCGATACTTTTTGTCCGGTTATCGACATAACCTTTACCTTGACCATCGAACCTCGATTGACGACTTCAGTGACATCGGTAACACGACCCTCGGAGCGAAGCTGAGATATGTGAACCAACCCTTCCCAACGCTTCCGCAAGCCGAACAATTGAACAAAGCACCCAAATGGCACAATGTTCGCCACTTTGGCGGTGTAAACTTTCCCCGGTTCAGGGTCATCTGGCATCGGAGTAGGACTGCTGCGCTTTTCTCTTTGAGAACTGCGATCTCTGTCATTTCTTCTTTGACGATCCGGTGTACGGGAACGCCTGCTCCTATGACGATCTCTGGATGAGCTGCGGCGTGATCTCCGATCTCTTGAACTATCTCGATTTTTATGTCTCTGGTTCTTGTCGCGAGATCGGCTGCGCCTGTTCCTCGAACGACTTCGATTACGATCTCTTGATCTGCTACGATTGCGTCCACCACGGTTGCGAGATCTACTTCTTCGTCTGTCCCGTGATTTGCTCCGATGCCGTCGCTCTCGAGACTTACTTCTATGCGTTCTGTTTCTATCTCTCGAACGAGTTCTCGATCTTTCACGTTTTCGTTCACGCGACGGAGATGTCTTGTCAACTTTTGTGTGCTTTACTTTTTCTATATTACTCGGAGCTAGTGCTTCTAGTTCGGCCATGGCGTCGTCAATTACAGCGTCGACTTTTTCGTCCTTTGTTATCCCAATAGGTTTACTTTTTTTGTCTTCTTCATAGTCTTCCTCATCGTCCGAGACGACTTTTTTATTAGGTATGGCTAGTCCAGGAAACAACTGTGTCAACTTGCTGGTTTTGTCCCCTTCAAAATTGTCCAGGCTTTCATCGGCACCCTCAGTGGGTTTCATCAATTGGATGATTCGCAATAAATTGGTAACAAACGAATCTGGGAATTCAGCGCCATTTTCAAGAAGAACTTTCTTAAACGATTCGAAAGTTCGATTCTTTTCAGCCAGATCGATTATGAACTCCGCTGGAAACATAAAATGAAAAAAAAAATGTTTAAAGAAGCGTGTTTGTTTACTCGATGGAACATGAATATGAAAAAATACTCACCCAGATCTTTGTCGTTTATGCCCAAATGGTTGTCCAATTCTGTGCATATTTTCGAAACTAAAGAAAGATGTTCTAGCTTTTTTAATTCATCCATTTTAAGGTTTTTAGTTTTGTTTAAAATATTTTGGGAAATAAAACTTGCTTTTTCACTGCCAATGCAGCGAAAAAGTAAACGTAAGGAAAATGTCAGCCTTTCTGTCAAAAATGACAGTTGGTGTATACATCAGGGATGTTATGCTGTGAATAGTCGGCTAGGAAGTGCGATTCTACAAGAAGTGTTCAATGGAGTTAACTTTCTTGGGTGATTTCTATCTACATTCACACGTTTTCAGTGTGATTTAAAATAAACCTTATATTACGTTTCCATTGAAAGATAATCTAGATTATCTTCCAGTTTGATTAAAAATAATCTAGTAGTGTTTCCACTGGATTTTGTTAGATTAATTTTTACTTTCAAAATCTTGGTTACAAAAACTGTCACAACTGAAAGTTCTTTTCGCACAAAAATACAAGGATGACCTCCAATAAAATTAAAATTTTCGTTTTAAGGCTGTTTCACAATAGAGCGGTCGAACTTGTTTCGCGTTGACATTTCATATAGAATACATGTGAGTAGATGCTTCCACACAAAATAGAGCGTTGAGCGCTCTCGCGGCACGTAACGTAAGTTGGAACGCAATCCTAAATAGAATTGTGTTTTATTTTTCATTCGCGTCTTGAGCTTCATCACAAATTTGTTCGCTCCTGAGAATACAAATAATTGTTTTTCTTCAGAAATAATAAATGATAACAAAAACACTAATAAAATAATAAATGAAGGAAACTTTTACATAAATAAGAAAACGAATGTGTAATACAAATGCTGATAAAATAATCTGATGTCACTTGCAAGAATGAACGCGGTATTGTGAGCTGAAGTTGAAAGCACATGCGTTTTACTGTCAAAACTGCCAGACGCTTACGTAAAGCTTGAAACACACGAACGACTGAACGCTCTGTTGTGAAACAGCCTTTAATTATTTAAATGAAGAAAAAAAATGTTTGAATGGATATTTAACTATGTTTTCTTTTGAATAGAAAGGCAAATTATATACCAATCGATCGGAAATCACTCCAAGAATAGAAAGGCAAATTATATACCAATCGATCGGAAATCACTCCAAGAATTTTTTTTGACATGAAAAAGCTCAATTGCACACTTGTTTTTTCATTAAAATGTGTTTTTTTTTCCATTTTTCGGTTGTAAATTCATTTTCCTGAACATATGGGCCAACCATTTTGCTTAGCCTCTTAGCCAAAACCAAGTAAATATTTCTGCACGATTCTTTTAGCTTAAGGGACAAGCCTCTATTGTACCCCTCCAATGTTGAATCCGTACTGCTTTACGGATGCAGAACTTGGGAGGTCACAGACACTGCCACAAGAATGCTTCAAACGTTTGTTATTTGATGTCTCAGAAACATCTTGATGATTTTTTGGCCAGACCGTACCTCCGATGCTGAACTTCATGCGAGAACAGGTCAGGAACCCATAATCTTTATCATACCACACGTTTCGAAAAAGCGACTGCCATGCAGTCGAATCCGCTCACACAAGAAAGCAGAATTGGGCCGGCAGGCAATTGGCTTGGCGATGCACAGGAATCAGCACGACGATGGCGCATAGTAGAGGAGACCCAATGTCCTTTAAAGGACACACCACCGACGTAATAGGTCAATAGCTTAGGTAAAATTTATGTTTATTTCGGAATCAAAAATAAATTGAATTATTAAATTAATGTAGCCGTTAAAAGCAGAAACACAATGACGCTTTGCCGTCGATTTTGACAACTGCGAAAAGTTCAGCTATAGGAAATCTGTGTAACCTCACACAATGACGCTTTTCCTACGTACGCTTTTTTTGACAAACGTAAGAAAACGTAAAGAAGCCACCATCTGTCAAAAAAAAAGTTCAACTTGGTTGAACTTTTGCTTTGTCTGACAGCTCAACAGCTGTTTGTTCATTTGTTGTTTGGAGCAGCGTTACCACTTTTAAAAAAAAATGGAAGCGAAGTAAATTTGGGAATAAAGCGAAGTAGATTGAGAAAAAGCGAAAAAGATTTTAAAATAGTGTATTTTATATTGACCATGAATACATAGACAGATCTACAATTAGAGCCGTGTGTGAATTGTATTAAAATGTGTATACAAACTTGACTTTCGATTTAATTTTGACACTACATGGCGGATAAGATGTGTTAAAATTTAACTAGCAAGCTAAAATATGACACTAGTGCTTAAATTTAACCAACATTCCAACCCAAGTTGCGCACGGCGTAAAATATTAAACACTTTAATACAATCACGTAACTCATACTTTGCGTATATGTATGGGTTGACATTTCGTGTTTGTAAAGTGTGTCCGCTTATTGTTCGTGTATAAGGATAGAAACTTATCGATTATATATTTTCCTGATGAAAATAAGAGAACTGTAGGCATAAAATTACTCAATGAGTTAATCGAAGCAGATTTTGGAAATATCAAGTAAAATCGAGTGAAGTAGATTTCAAAACATTCTTGATGGTGCGAAGTTGGAATAGATATTCAAAGTTTTTCAAAAATCGAAGTAGACTACTTCGAAAGGAGTAAAGTGGCAAATCTGTTTGATGATGATGGAGGGAGAACTGTCATTCAAAGCACTCGTGAAGCGGGTGCATCGTAACGCAACGACGCGTCTGCCTAAAGCGCCATTGTGTTTCTGCTTTAAGGGTCACGAATTTCTCAGATACAAAAGCAATGATACGCGTAAAAAATAAATCAATAAGCCTTCAGTCACTGAGAACTAGTGTCCGACCGAAGGTCGATTTTCTGCCGAAGCCGAATCCGATGCCGAATGTTCGGCTAAATAAAAAGCTTCGGCCGAAGACGAAGCCGAAGGTTGAATGAAGTGAAGAATTCTCATTTCGAATAAGAACAAAATATTTTATCTTATTCAAAAATTGATTTTTTTTCGTCGCCTACTACTATTTTCGATATCAACAAGCCAGGCAATTTTCGACTCCTGCTATGATTTAACATTAATAAACACAAGCTTCTGTGTCCAACAATTTCATAAATTCAAAAATTGAATTTATTCAGCGCCTTCTACGATTCTCGATATTAATACAAAAATTCTTCGGCTTCGGCCAAAACTTCGGCCTATTTTATACCGAAGCCGAAGGTTTGGCTGAATCTTGTTTTTTTGGCCGAATTCGACCGAAGCCGAAGCCGAAGCCGAAGATTCGGTCGGACACTACTGAGAACCAAAAATATCTGCAAGGTTTGGTTACCGAGGTATGACCCCTAATCAATTTTCCTGGTTTTAGTTCTTGGTTTTTTGTTATCCCGTATACCTAAAGTATGCACGTACATATGTATGTACATATATCTTCTGATACAAATTCCTCGGTAACCAGGGCTAGGAAATGAGTTTGGCTTTCAAAAATAGGCTCGCGATAATAAGTACTATCAAATATGTCTCCAAAACTAAGCGAAATCGATTTTGTCTTGATGTGAAATCCAACAATTTCATTTATATTTATTTAAATTTGACACATACAAAATATTTTATTTAAATTTGAAGCTTTCAAAATAACTTCGAAAATCATTAAAATGTTTTAAGGTTGGCATGATTTCTTTCCGGGGAAATAAAAGTTCATTCCTCGAATGAGAATGAAACATTAAGATAAGTTGTGTTAAATTTCTTGCTAGTCAAAAATACCTTTTTCTGTGGTAAACAAAATTTTCCACTGCTCAGTATACTGCTCCAGTTTTTACTAAGTGCTTTAACTTCATATTAATTTCTGTTTTATCGCGCATTAAGTGTTATTTTTTTGTAATTTTGCTTGAAAAACAATCCATAATCACGAAATTTACATATATTTTTCACTTGCGGAATGTCACGAAGTCAAAGTAAATCCGAAGTTGAAGAGCAACAAGTTGCCGGACTATCGCGGCAAGGAACCCCAAAAACATCTGTGCATTCCCCTTTGCCCAGACTTCGTACAAAAGTTGTGAGTCCGAATAGTGCAAACATATTGAAAACCATGCAAACTCAATTAAAAAAACTAAACGAAAATATCACTCTTTTAACAACTAAAATATCTAAAATTGACTCAACAATAACAAACATGGATCAACAACTCAGTGAAATTCAAACAACCATCAACAATTTCGACACTCGTTTAACGCGAGTTGAAAATGAACAAATAAACTACAATGAACAAAATAGTAAAATGCGCGATCAAATCGAAACTATTAACGAAAACATCACAAATGTAATTTCTGACATTAAAATTCTTAAATCTATACCGCCCACTCCCGATCTGACAACTGACATTGGTCTTATGTCTGAAATTGCTCAATTAAAAAAATCACTCGAAGCAATAGAAAACAAAAACATTGCAACTGATGTCGTGTTGTATAATATTCCAGCAGACCAATTGAATCTTGGCAGTATATTAAACCACCTTTGTTTTACACTTGAAATACAGACACCCGCACTAAAAAGTATATTCCGCACGAGGCACACCGCCAAAGCTAGCACTTCGCCTATTATTATCAAATTCCACTCATCGCACGAAAGGAATCTCTTACTGGGGAAAATTTCCGAATACCGACGAACACACAAACGACAACTTACACTTCACGACGTGGGAATCGATTCGGATTATTCAATTTATGTGCGCGAATGCCTTACTAAAAAGAATCAACAGATTCTTCATGCTGCACTTAATTTGAAAAAACAAAAATTAATACACTCAGTTTTCACGATCCGCGGAAGTGTTTATATAAAAAAGCAAGTGCAAGGAGATGCTGTCATAATAAACGAGGTCGAGATGTTGACAGATGAGCCTTCCCAAATAAACATCAACCACAGCTAGCGTCGATAATGTAGTGATACCATCATTGCCATATAGGGTGTTTTTATTAGTAAGAAATTTT
The DNA here is from genome assembly GCA_943590905.1 of Sphaerophoria taeniata. Taxonomy (NCBI): domain Eukaryota; kingdom Metazoa; phylum Arthropoda; class Insecta; order Diptera; family Syrphidae; genus Sphaerophoria; species Sphaerophoria taeniata. Next base: position 43,418,294 of record OX016540.1, on the reverse strand, counting down.
TCTATGCCATGATTATTCTTTGTTAAATTTTAATTTGCTCTGTTCAATTTACATACATATTGTTTTATAATTTTAATTGATCTTTCAAATTTTTAAAATTATTGTAATTACTTTCTTCTTCTTTCTATCTAATGCCTTTATCATTTCTTCTTCTGTCTTTCTTCCTCACAACAATTTTAGTTTTATCCCTTACTAATCTTCCAATTAATGTCGAGCAAATAATTTTCGTTGTCTCTGTTCTTCTTGGTCCGCGTTTTTTATGTTTTTATTTTATAAATGATGATGGTGGGTGATCCCAGTATAAATAATGCTTCGTATTCCAATAGTAGACGAAACTTTAATGTAACTAAAGCGATGTTGAAAGTATTTGGTACTCTTAGTCATGGTTTTGAAGTTTGTCATTTAAATACTCAGAGTCTGTTCGGTAAGATTGACGAGTTTAGGGATTTATTTGAAAGTTCTGATGTGGATGCAATTGCGGTGTCCGAAACATGGTTCAAAAATGACGTTAACAATGCTACCTACTCTTTGAAGGGATACTCACTTTTTAGGGCTGATAGATTTGATCGCACTGGAGGTGGAGTTGCTTTATATATAAGGAATTCGCTTAAATGTAGGGTTATATACACTTCCCTCTCCACCGATGCTATTCAAAGTCTTTTCGTTGAAGTTAATAGCAGAAATGATAAACTTTTGTTGGGAGTCGTATACAGACCTTACTCCTATCTTGACTTATCTTCTGTTTATACTTTTCTTGAGGAAAATTGTACCCAGTTCCCAAACATAATTCTTTGTGGGGACTTAAATAGTAACATTCTAGTTGATAACAGCTTAATAAGTAGCATGAGAACATATAACCTTCATCCGGTGAATATAAGTAATCCGACGCATTTTTCACTTAACTCTAGTACCCTTCTTGACGTATTTTTTGTTACCGAAACCAATAAAATCCTTTTTTACGACCAGTTGTCTGCTCCTGGATTTTCTAGACATGACCTTATTTACCTTTCATTTGACTTTTCATTTACGAGACCTGACTTAACATTCCAGTACCGTGACTTTAAAAATATCAACCCATATGCTCTTGAATCCGACATAAGACAAATTCGTTGGCAGGACGTCTACTATATAGAATCCACATCTGACCAAATAGAATTTATTGAAAATAACCTTAAAAGACTTTTTGACACCCATGTTCCTCTGAGGACAAAGACTATTAAACACAAAGACAACCGTTGGTTTACAGACGAAATCCGTTGCTGCATCAACCAAAGAAACCGTGTGTATCAAAATTGGAAACGCTTCAAAATAGCTGAGGATTATCGAGTATATCGCCAATTGCGTAACAAATGTGTAAGTCTCATCAACACAGCTAAAACCAAGTGGTTCTCCAATCATTTGAATCTTTCACAAAGTGGCCGCAAGCTTTGGAAGAACCTGCGCGAAGTTGGAATAGGGAAGCAAAAATCCGCTACACTTGATATTGATTGTAATGAATTGAACAACTTATTTGTCTCATCCGTTCCACAACCTTCTTCATCTATGAGTCAACATCAAAGTGTTGTTCTTTCTTCCAATCTTCTAAATGGGTTCAACTTTGCTAATGTGTCTGCCGAAGAAGTTGTGGAGAATCTTATCTCTATCAAGAGCAACTCTGTGGGATTTGATGGCTTACATCCTACTTTCATTAAAGCAGTCATGCCTATTATCCTCCCATACATAACATTTGCCATTAACTCAGTGTTGACTAGAAGTGAGTTCCCATCAAAATGGAAATTTTCCAAAATCATCCCTGTTCCGAAGAATAGAATTGGGACTGAGTATCGTCCCATATCCATCCTTCCTTTTTTGTCAAAGTTGATGGAGAGATTGATGCATAGGCAAATTAATCAGCACTTTGACAATAACCAGCTTCTATCCCCTAAGCAGTCTGGTTTTCGGTCTCATCATAGTAGTACCACTGCACTCCTTGATGTGGTTGAGCGGATAAGGAAGGCCATGGACGATGATAAAGTCACATTCTTGATTCTTCTTGACTACTCCAAAGCATTCGACACGATTGACCATAACACATTATGTAACAAATTAACCATAGATTTCGGGTTTGCTCCGGAAGCAACTAAATTGATTCATTCTTATTTAACGGGTAGGAGTCAGGCAGTTGTTTCTGGGAGTAAGGTTTCTGAGTTTATCACTGTGTCGCGTGGTGTTCCCCAAGGTTCTATCCTTGGACCGCTTTTGTTCTCGGCATACGTCAATGACATTCCCAGAATAATTAACTATGGGAATGTGCAAATGTTTGCTGATGATGTCCAATACCTACAGAGTTCATCTCTGGGTCTCATAGAAAACTGTGTTAGCAACATCAATGACGACCTGTCTTCTATTCACAAATGGTCTAACGAATGTGGCCTTGTCCTCAATCCCCTTAAAACCAAATGCTTAGTAATCTCACGGAGTATGGTTGACCTTTCCTATTTTCCCACAGTGCTCTTAAATAATGTTCCAGTGGAATATGTGCAGACGGCTAAGAACTTGGGAATCTGCTTCAATAGGACGTTGACTTGGAATGACCATATAAACGCTGTGGTTGGAAAGACATATGGCGCTCTCAGGACCCTAACGATCTCAAAAAAATTTACACCAATTGAAACTAGAAAAATGCTAGCTAAAACCCTTGTTGTTCCAATCCTGACGTACGGATGTGAAATCTTCTTCAAATTGGACTCTGTGTGTTTAAGAAAGATGACAGTTGTGTTTAACAACATTATTCGCTATGTTTTTGGGTTACGTCGTTATGACCATATCTCTAACTTCTCTTTAGAATTGTACGGTATAAGTTTCATAAACATATTAAACCAAAAGACTCTTACTATGCTTTTTAAAATCATCCAGACTAAACAGCCACCTGACTTGTTCAATCATATACAGTTTTTATCATCTAACAGAACTCAACTTATTTCAACTCCAAGATTTACCTGTCTCACATCTGAGCGACAGTTTTTCATTAGTGGGATTCGTCTCTGGAATACGCTGCCCCGTGAATTAAGAAGAATAGAGCAACTTAAATTATTCAAAAAGAATCTCTTCGAATATCTATCCACCTTGTAGATAACTTTTATGTGTCAAATCATTAAAATTGAATCTTTTATGTTCTCAAATCATTAAAATTGATCTGATGGCGAGTATGGGGATAATTCTATAATTGTTACTTCGTATTTCCTATATTTTTTCTATCTATTACTTCCTCTTTTCATTCTCATCTTCTATCTACTTTCTCTACAACCTATATCTTTATCTTTATTTCTTTATTTATTTTTCTGTTTCTTACTTTCTTCTTTTTTTTTCTTTTTTTATGTTAACTTTAATTCTAGATATGTATATTATTTACTTAATTTTTATATAATTTACTTAATTTTTTGTTTTCTAAATATAATTAATTTAATGTTCTCCTTTGTTTTAATGATCCTAATCAAGGCTTAGTTATCTAAAAGATGTATATCTTAATATTAAGTTCTGCTGAAATAAATAAATAAATAAAATAAATAAATGGGAGATTCTCGATGGGAAAATTCTGTTCCGGGGTAATTTTTGTTTCCCTGGGAAAAAAAGTTCCCATAAAATTGGCGATAGGGGTGATAATTAGGTATTTTTTTAACCTTGCTACACTAGCTGTCAAAATAAATCTTAAGGCCGTGTGCGAATTGCGTTAAAATGTGTATTAAAACTTGACGTTTGATTAAAATTTGAGGTTTGATTAAAAATGGGATCAAATTTAGCCATTTGCTGTGTGAATTCTTGTACATTTATGCATATTTTGATTTACTGTTTAGCTTTTGCTTTGTCTTGTACGTCAGAAGTTCGTTCTGAATCGTTTCAAAATTGTAAAACACCAACAATTTTTTTTTTTTCGAAGACCAGTCATACTCAACCATGGGGAATGTCACACAAATGATAAAATAGCAGAAAACATACAGAATTTTCTTCCATACATACGATGATACAGCAGAAAGTAAAAACTCTTGTGAAAAATAAATCTTTCTTTACTTAATAATATGACAGATCATTAGCAGACCTCCACGTCCATGGTAAAATAAACATCAAATCTCCCCTACTCATTCTCTGTTTAATTTACATCAATTTTTAAGCAGCTCAGCGCGTAGCCATGACTTTTACCTTCATGAAGCACAAGTACTAGCTACATAAGCACAAGCCATAAAGTTGAACGAAATAAAAGTGTATCTTAACAAGGTCAAAATAAACCATTCCTCCTCATAAGCGGAAAACGGATGGCTTCAATAAGCCTCAACAAAAAACTTGTTATCCTTGTATTCAGCCGAAAAAAGCAAAAACCCACATACAAGCAATTTAAGTATGATAAGATGGTTACATCTTATACATTTTTAATTCCTTTGTTGCTGTTGCAACTGAATTGGCCTGCTTCAAACCAAAATACAAAACAACGCATTAAGATTCTATGCAAATGCTAACTACGTCATTCATTCCAGGCCCAGGTTTTCATAACAATTCATTCCATTCCAGGACATTCGGTTCGATGCAACAAACGCATTCGACTTTTTCAAAGATTAATGAGACCGTTTAGCGGTTTAGCTATCCATCCAAGTGAGAAAAGCTAGCCAATGATGCCATATTCTTTTTTTTTCCAATTGGATTGTAATTTGGAACTAAGTCAAACGGAAGTTTGTTCGATAACTTTTGTGTTTTTGCTTTTTTGTTTCGCGTTAATTTGGTGGCAGATAAAAAAAGTAAAAGCTCAAAATTGCTGCAAACCGTAAAAGGCGTAAACTCTCGGTGAAAAATTAAAAATGTTTAACAAAAATGTCTGCGAGATTCACAAGAGTTTTCAATTGTAGCAAAAATATATTCGAGACTCGACCAAACGTCAAAATTCTAACCGCCAAAAAAACACGCCTATTATTATGTTCTTGTCATTGGGTGCGTTCTTTGGAGTTTTTGTGAAAACTGTCAAATTTAAAGGAGTGGGGATGAAATCTTGTGTTTTTCCTAAAAAGTAAAGGAACACTTGACAGCAAAAATCTCATAAATGAAAAAAAATTATATCAAACGTCAAAAACTTACTTACTTACTTACTTCCTTAAGGTGGCGCTACAGTCAAGTGTGGACTTGGGCCTCAATCAACAGTCTCCACCAGCCAGCTCGGTCCCTAGCTAGCTGTCTCCAGTTTTGCACTCCAAGTTGATTGGGGTTCACTTCCACTTGTGTACGCCACCTGAGTCGTGGTCTTCCTCTCCTTCTGCGTCCCTCGGGAATAGAGTCGAAGGCTTTCCGGGCCGGAGCCCGCTCTAAATGACCGAGCCATCTCAGTCTCTGGACCTTGACCCTTCTGGCTAGGTCCACGTCGTTGTACAACCCGTAAAGTTCGCTGTTGTATCTTCTTCTCTATTCCCCATCAATGCACACGGGGCCAAAGATGACCCGAAGAACTTTCCTCTCGAAGCCTTACTTCCTTTCTTCTTAAAACCCTGGAGAGAATCGTAGAATCCCACATAAGGAGCATTCTGAGTAGTTGTCCCCTATCTAACTTGCAACATGCCTACATGAGGGGCAGATCTACAGAGACTGCCCTTCACGAGGTAGTGAGAACGATAGAAAACACGATTCATTTCAAGGAATATACCCTAGCCACCTTCTTAGACGTAGAAGGAGCTTTCAACAATGTCCTAACTGAATCCATCGCTGAATCACTTGCAGACTTCGGTGTTGAGAACTACATTAGAAGGTGGATAATATCCATGCTAAGCAATAGGAGGATTCAATCAAAGTTAGGATATTCAACGTGTACCAAATATGCCAGCAGAGGAACACCTCAAGGAGGTGTATTGTCTCCTCTCTTATGGCTTTTGGTCATGAACAGCATTCTGGTGAAATTCGAGAGTAGTGGAGTAAAAGCGGTTGCGTACGCCGATGATTTGGTCATTCTAGTTTCAGGAAAATTTCCAAGCGTGATCAGTGAAATCACTAATATGGCTTTGAAGAAAGTAAGCACCTGGGCTGCGAGCTGCGGACTAGGTGTTAACAGCAACAAAACCGAGTTGATGCTTTTCACCACCAAAACCAAGGTACCACCCTTCACTCTACCTCGGTTAAACGGACAAGCACTATCATTGTCTTCCAGTGCTAAATATCTGGGCGTAATACTAGATACCAAATTAAACTGGAAGCTTAACATCGAAGAGCGGGTAAGAAAGTCGTGTGTCGCCTTCTACGCCTGCAATAAAACATTCGGCAAAAAGTGGGGCCTCCAGTCAAAAATGATAAAATGGACATACACAGCGGTTGTAAGACCGATACTGGTCTATGGTTCCATTGTGTGGTGGCCCGCTCTCAGCAAAGCCTACATAGTAAACAAGCTTACAAAGGTGCAGAGAAATGCTTGCGTAGGGATATCAGGGGCAATCAGGTCCTGTCCAACGGATGCACTCAACGTCATCCTGGACCTTCTTCCGATTGACCTCTTTATCAAATATCAGGTGTCCTGCAGTATCTTGAGACTCAAAGAAATAGGCTGCTGGAAACCTAGATCTTACGGGCACTGCAACCAAACAAGCCTGATACCATCAGACATCCTATCCACAACCACCGATTACTGCATCCCTACCCTAGACACCTCAAAGAAGTTTAGAGTCTTGCTCCCGTCAAGAACCGACTGGGAGGAAGGCGTTGTGACGGAAGACTTCGACACAACTATCTTCACGGATGGTTCGAAGATGGAATGCGGTGTTGGTGCAGGTGTCTTCTGTGAATCTCTTGAGATTTCAAAATCCTATAGACTACCCGATTTTGCCAGCGTATTCCAAGCAGAATTGTTGGCGATAAGGGAAGCTTGTACAGCTCTTATAAATATTCGACAGAACCAAAATGTAGCTATACTAACAGACAGTCAGGCAGCTATTAAAGCCATTGATTCAGCTTTATCTTCCTCTAAACTGGTCCAGCAATGTAAAGAGGCCCTAAAGGAACTGGATATGAGCGTCACTCTTATCTGGATACCGGGCCATAGGGGCTATGAGGGTAATGAGAAGGCTGATGAACTAGCTAGGCAAGGATCAGCCCTTCACAACTCTCAGGCAGTGAGAGTATATGCTCCTCTTGGAGTTGTGAAGGGCAATATCCTGACCAAATACACATCAGAAGCAAATCATAGGTGGAGTAGTTTAACGAGTTGCGTTATATCCAGGAAAATCTGGCCCGCCTATAACAAACCAAAATCAATCAATTTAATTTCCAAACCAAGGCATGACATAGCAAGGATTGTCGTTACCTGCACAGGGCATTGGCCTGTAGGGGAGCATGCGGCAAAATTGGGTATACCACATAACCCTTTCTGCCGCAGCTGCGAGAACCGGGATGAAAAAGAAACAGTCCCACACTTTCTTTGCCATTGTGCGGCCCTGGCCAGGAAAAGAGCACTCCACTTGGGTAAGGAATTCTTCAACGGTATTGAGGAACTCTCAGAATTCAAGATCAAAGATTTGATCTCATACCTAAATAGCACAAAGTGGCTTTAACCACCTCCCCCTTATTTCTCCCTCACTAAATGGTACTATGAGATAATAGGCCGTAGGGTAGGAGAATAAAATTACATTTTATATTTTACATAGGACTGCATGTGCGGAACGTGCACCATCCATAGCCCATTTTCAAATCCAATCAGAATCTCACGAGGTATGGTATCAAAACGGCGCACTCAGCGCTAATTGTGCCCTGCGCGAAGCAGGACAGCCATTTCTACCTACCTACCTACCTTCCTCTCGAAACAGCCTAAGGCACATTCAACCGATTTTGTCAAGGTCCATGCTTCTGCACCATACAGCTGGACAGGGATGATGAGGGTGATGTACAGTTTTACCTTAGTTGCTCGAGAGAGGGCTTTTCCACTCAATTGCTTTCTACCTCAAAGTTGTATGCGTCTATTGTGACGTTCTGTCCAAACCGTCGGTGTTGGGTGTCCTTTCTCGAAGACAGCATGTACTTCGTTTTTCTCCTATTTACCGCTAAACCCATTTTTGCCGCTTCTGTCTCAATTCTTACAAAGGCGATATTGACATCATTGACATCATTGACATGGCGTGAAGTTGAACAGACTTTTGGAAAATAGTGCCTCTGGTGTTGACGGTGGAGTTTTGCACTATCTTCTCAAGAACGATGTTAAGGAAATCGCACGACAGCGCATCGCCTTGTCTGAATCCTTTTTTGACGTCGAAAGATTGCGTAAGCTCATTGCCAAACTTGATGGAGCAGCGTGAGTTCTCCATCGTCATTTTGCACAAGCGAACGAGCTTGGCAGGGATTGAATTTTGTTGACGTTTGATATGATTTTGTGCATTTGGGAGATTTTTGCTGTCAAGTGTTCTTCTAATTCTTTTGAGAATCACAAAATTTCATCCCCACTGACCTAATGTTTGCATGTAAAATCGTGACATAGGGAAATATTTTTCTCCTTCAAAAGTGACAGAACTTACAAAAATCTTGAGTAAAGGAACAGAAAAGTGTCAGAATTTAGTAGTTTTCAGAAGTTTTAGCGAGTAAAAGAACAGACCTATAGTCAGTCTCAGTATATCAGTCTATTTGTACTCTTGCCATCACTGATGAAATAGTATTAGATTCATTACAACTTCAAACATATCCGAGTTGTATTTTGGTTCGTATTCAACCTCAACTCAAACATGTTTGACCCAGGATATTTCTGTCCATGGCCATTTCTCTGCAACACAGTTGTTGTTTATGTTTTGTTCATTCGAAGTTTTTCCACTGTATTGGTGAATGTTCACCAAACTTGTATATCTTCACTTCTCAAATCTCAACTCACACCAAAGATCTCACTCAAATCCAGCCAAGGCATATTTTTCTGTGCAAGTAGAAGTCGATCCGCAGCAAATTCAGTTGAACGAGTGTGTTTCTGGAGTTCGGAATTGTTATTTGTCGTTGCGTTTGCTTTGAAGGAATTATTATTGTAAATGGTGTTGAAGTTTGCTTGTGCTTGAAGCACCTTCTTTTTGAAGAAGACACGACCACTTTTGCTGTAGGTCATATAATCGGAAATTGTGACTGTGAGTGCAGGCTGAGATTCGAACGAACGGAAGTGCATATTGTGTGAAAAATTAGTTGTCATTCAAATTGTTTGAAAATTGTGATTTTCGAAAGGTCAAAAGCCAAACATCCAGCTGCTTCTGATGCTCTGGATGATTTTGGACGGTTAAGAAGGGAGATACCTCACACATATGTGCGATGCTAAGTATCTATAAGTAACAGTGAGCGTCGTTCTACGTACATATTTGCTTTTAAGGGATGATGATGTACGGTATGGTGTTTGGATGAAGTACTTTAACCATAGAATATATATGTTTGAAGTCGGTTGTGCTCTTATTTGATCCTACGTCGTCATTGTCGTTCGTTTCGATTCGCATCATCGAAAGTGAAGCGCAAAATGAACTGATACGGATACCAAGTTTTCTAACTTCGTTGGTTGGTTGGGTTCTGTTTGTTGTGTTTTATGTTCGTGAAAGGAAAACTCGGTCGTTGTTGTTCAAAATCAAAAAATTACCTTCTATTCCATTCAATCATATCTCCCATTGAAATTTATTAAAACAAAATACAAAAAATAACAAACAAATTTCCTCTCGTTCGTTATTTTGTTTTCCGTCGAAATAACTGCTATTGTTCATACTCATACATATTTTCGAAAAAAAACCTCGATTTTCGTGCTTTGAAAATTTAAGTGATGTGTTTCGTGTCGGTGGTTACAAAACGTTCTTGCATCATAGCTGCTGAAGATATGGTGTGAATATAACACATATACAGTCACATACCTACTTATAATAGGCAAGGTGTATTTTTGTTTGCATAGTGAGTGATTTTTACTCTACCTGTGTGTGTTTACTGTTTGTTAAAAATCACAGGTATCGGGGTGAAGCAAAATAATCAACCGAATTGGTTTTGTTTTCAAAAATAAAGTGTTCGAGTGAAATAATAGGTTTTGTCCTTCGGTTGTCCTTTGAGTGAGCAAAATATCCATCCTGCACCAAAATGGCTCTTTCGAAACGGATTAAATGCTTCAAATATCTTGTCTACAGTTACGTCGTTTTATTAACGGTAAGTGAAAGTTTTAATACTTTAAAGGTACCGATAGGTGCTCCTTTTTTAAAAAGAAAATGTTGGCAAGGAAAAGGAAACGATTTGATTTTTGGTTGTATATCTGAATCTGCTTTTCTCACACCTCGTATTTTGCATTCGATCACACTCATTCTCTTCACTTTTTTTGTGCGATATGGAAGTGCACTCTCTCCTTTGCTATTTGACCTAAATTCAGTTCTTGCCATGCACGTAAGAACAAACTTCGTACCAAAAAAAAGTATCTATCATGCTGGTTTTGGGTTGTCACATAGCTATTATATAAAACTTACTACATACTCTTGAATGTACATGCATACATTACTATAGACAATATTCCTGTTCCCTGGCTGTGCATGGTGCACTCAACAAAAGGGTTACCATCGGTGGCAATTTGACACCAATTAGGTTAATGAAACCACCTATTTAATTTTTTTGTTTGTTGCCAATATATTGTTGGATGTCAAATATGAATGCAGATTCATTTTGATGTTAAGTACTTGGTCATTGGTAAATAATAGCTCGCTACATTATATGAAAATGTAAAAAGGAGGGTATCTTCGACTGCATAATATAAACTCATCTACTATAAACGCCTATGAATCAATCAGAATCGAGAATTTCAGTTCTGCAAAAGTATTTGTATGCTTCACACATATTAACTGTCAAAGACCATAGTAAAAAGGGGTTTGAGTTGAAAAAGGCCAGTTCCACCTAAAAATATCTCACTGAGATCTCAATGTCTATTTGACTGAGGCAAAATCATTTGGTGGAACATAATTCTCAGTTTCCATTGAGATATAATGGTTACCTTACAAATTGTTGTTGCATATCTGTCAGTCACGTCAAAATAGCGGAGTGAGAAATCGAATCCAGCTGAGATTTTTTGTTCCACTTAAAAAATCTCTGAGATTTCAGTGAGATGTTGTTAGGTGGAACTGGCCTAGTTAAAAAACTGTTAACTGACACTGTGACATGTGTCATCTCTGTCTTACACTTTACGTTGTAAGGTGAATTCTTGCACTGATCAGTTATAACAAGATTGGAAACCTACCTACGTTTTACTCTCCAAAGTCCAAATACCTCAAAAGTTATTTTTTTCATACACACATACTCTTGCAGCTAACTTGCTTTTTGTTAGCTTTGTTCAGCGAGAAAAAAGACAGCACAGTACAGCACAGCTTCATGAGAAATGTCAGAACAGTTTAGAACACAAACTGTTCCAAACTGTTCTAGACAGACTCACTGAACACCAAATCAGAACAGTTTGGAACAGCAAATGTGTCAATGAACACCAAAAAGCTGTACATTTCTGTTCCAAAGTGAGCAGACTGCAGAACAGTGTCGCTGAACATAGGCAATTGTATCATTATTACAATAACACGCATACTCTTGCAGCTAACCTGCTTTTTTGAGTTTGTATTACACGCATACTCTTACAGATAACCTGCTTCTTAGTTCGTAGGCAAATGTCATTTTGACAGCAAGCTTTTCCATCTGGTTATAACTGATCAGTGATTTCTTGCAACAAATACAATCACGACAAACTTCTGAGTCGTATAGTTGAACACACCTAACGAAATCTCACTAAAATCTTAAAAAATCTTTTTTTATGTCTTAGATTTCTGAGGCGAAAAATGTTTGAACCCTTTATGTCTGTCAGCAATTTTGTCTTATCAATCAACACCAAAGTTTAAAGAATTCTCGCCACTGTCATACTAAAATAAAAGTGAAATAAATCGCTTTATAATTTTTTGTCAGGTTGAACTGGCCTATTAATATACCTTATATTAGGTCAGTTCCACTAAACTAAAGACTCTGAAATCACTGTCCCATAACAAACTGTCATGAATACCAGACGTCTCTGTTGGTAATCAAACTTATAAATAACTACATATTTCTAGACAAAAGAATACAAAATTCGCATTTGTTCTTATAAACCAAGTGAAAATGAACTTACAGCTCGAAGTGCAACAATTTTAAATATGTTTAGCTATTTTATTTATAAATAAGGTGACAAACAATTGCTTGCCTCAACTGGACGGCATGAATCGATACAACATGTGGTTTCAGCAGGACGGCGGCGCAACAACCTGACACAACGCGCATGAAACAATCGACTTATTGCAGCAACGATTTCCAGAACATATTATAATCTTACGAAATTCTGATATCAACTGGCCACCAAGATCGTGAGATTTAACGCCGTGCGGTTTTTTTTCTTTGGGGTCTTGTGAAATCTCGGGTTTATGCTAAGTTTAGTTCATTTTTAGTTCACCTGACGGTACGTTATGAAAGTGCGTAACGGCAAGTGCCACGAACTGTTTAAAAGAAACTTCATAGAAATAGATTGTAGATTGAAATATATTTGACATTTTTTTTCCAATTCAAGCAAAGGCAATGAAACAAATTGGGTTGTTCATTTTGACACTTGCTTTGGATTGTATTTGCCTTGGTAATTGCAATTGAAACTCAGCGAGCTCAACTGATTGCAAATGCAGACAAGGTGGATGAATTTTAATCGAGTTGCATTCAAAAAAATCATCAACGAAATCAATTGTGAATCGTCTTTGTTCGTGTATCAAAGTGTCGTTTTTGCACTTGACACCTTCCAAAGAATGTTGGTAACCCTTTTAAACAGTGGTCGAGATTCACCCAAGAGTTTCCTCGCGTGAGGATTCCTTGGTTTTAATTTTTTGTTTGGTGTTATACCTACCAAGTGCTGGTTCTACATCAATAAGACGAAATATTCAGTCCAGTCAGCTAGTTCGTTCGGTCCGAACGAAGCTAGCCTGAAAGATGACCAAAGACGAACAAAACTCACTACCTTGTCTCATTATGTATTCGAATCTCGAATTGAAATCTACTTGAAACTTTGCTTTATTCTCTTGTTTTTTATTTTCTTTATTGCGTTTAACGATTCAACGGCCAATACCGAGAACGACAACTGGAGATGAATATTTTAAGAAACTTGTTTTGTGTATAGAAAATGATTGTGCTGTTGTCAGTTGCAGTTTTTTTTTTTAATTTTGAAACATCTCTGTACACTGTACTTTTTGCGGTATCCCTTGCCTTTACTCCCTCGCATAAAAAAAAAAAAAACAAACAAAACTAACCGCACCGCAAGACAGAAGAAAAACAATGTGTTATGTAATTAAATCGAGGGAAGAGTGTATTCCGAGTTTTCACGTTCGAATTACAAATTTCCACCAAGCAAACCGCCGCGCCGCCGATGCTCCCATCCATACCCAACAATTCTCACATCATTGACATTATACAGAGAGTTAGGTTAGGCAGTTCCAGCATCGGCATCATCTCACAGATGTTGTGGCGATGGCGTATTATTATGTTCATTCGGTTCGTTCGTTTCGTTCATCGTTTTCGTTTTGCTGGTTTATATTCGAAACGGAGATGTCGAGATGCCGACTTCCAAGCTTCGACCCGAACCCCGACCTACACCTATCTAGGGATTTTTTTTCCAAAACATACATACAATCCACGTACAAACATAGAAATCCATAATAAATGTTACAGCGAGGCTCCTCTCTGGTATGTAGAACTTATGTACTATGTACCGATGCTTGACCTTGAAATTCAGGCTGCGCAGGTTCTCTTGGAAAATCTCATTGGAAATTGACGACACGACAATTCGTGCTATAGCTCTATGCTCTATGTTGTCCTGGTCGTAAGCGAGCGATGGTAGCGCCGCCGAGCGGCGACAATGCACAGTTAAAAAAGTCCTACTAGGTACCTACACACATAATTGCATTGGATAAAATTAAAAATGCAATATGTGTGGATGTATGTATGCATTTGGCCCGGTTGCAGGTTGCAGAGGGTTGAATTCGGTAAATGGGCCACGAAAACTATTCCAATAGTTACCAATGTAATCCTGTGTAATAAACGGTTTATTCCTTCATTTTTTTGTGCTGCTTAATTTATAAATAGATTTTATAAATATGTATCTGGTTCAAAAATGGGATTTAATTAAATGGGACGTTCTTTTTTATCTTTTTTAAAATGTTACTGCTGTGTGTGTATAACAGTGTTAGTTGCAAAATCGATATAAACGAGTAGTAGGTACAGATGATGTGCTTTGTGCTTATTTGAAAATGAAATTTTGTTCAATCCAAGGATTACATGAGTACGTAGTTTTGTTATCTGCATATACATACAAACATGAGAGTTTTTTTTTGTGTTCGTTTGTAATAGTAAAAGATGTTTGCTTGGCACTCTTTGGCAGTTCGATTTTTCTTCGTTCAAGGTCCTATCACAACTTTTCGTGGGGCCGTGGATAATGGATATTTCCTGCTTTACCTTCATGACATTAGATTGGTGTTGTTGCTTTTTTCATTTCAATAAAAATGAACTTTATAGGATGAGTTGCAAGGATTCTGCTTTGTTTTCCGTGTTTGCCTCTTTTTTCTTGTGTACTTTTATTTGAACTTGGCGCTGTGCTTGAGGGGGTGTGTTATGACATGGTATGGAATTTTTCTTTCCTAATCTGGTAAATGTTGATAGAAAAGAATATGGGTTAATGCAATTTTATGGCTGAATTCATTGAAATGGATTGACACAGTGATTTGATCTCAAATTCTGATTTCAGTGAATTTTGCCGTCATTTTTATGAGCTCATGATCGTCTTTCATTAAGTTTCTTATCGCTCCGTACAATACCGCAGCTGTGACTTTTATCGAATGCTAAGCAAAAATAAACAAAAGTAGTTTTCATGCTAAGAAGGAGTGTGTATTCTCAGTATTCAAATACTTGTAAATAAACACAAACAACTCAACACTCGACCACCACGGAAAAAAACACGATTAAGGTAATTCCATTAAAGCAATTCATTTGAATCGCTATGAATTTCAAATCACCCGAATTCGTTACAGGCGAAACCCCTATGGCAAGATCGTTTAATTTTAGTGAAAAAAAAACACAATTGCGTCCTCTTTGCTATACCAACAATGGTTGACAGTGACTCAAAAAATGAAAATAAAAATCAGAAACAAGAAACTCATTGTATGACAAAACTCAAATTTCATGCCTCGGTTGATGTAGGTTAGGTACAGCAATGTGATGGGTAGGTATATTCAACAATTTGAAGCATTTTGAAGTCATATCGTGGCAAACAATGAATAGCTGTTTTATTTAAGAAAATATGTTTCCAATTTCGTTACATAGGCTTACTGTACATAGGGTAACGGTACCAGTCTCCGGAAAGATAACCTTTTTTGACTTCCAATGTAAATATCTTTATTGCTATTAGTGTTTCATTCAAATCTAAATATTTTGCTAAGACTATAGATCTGTGGCAATATGACAGAGTAGCTTATGTCAAAAAACTTGATTTCGAGAAAAATGGATTTTTATCTAAAGTGTTGTTTGAAAAAATGCATTCGATAGAATATCTTATGTAGACATAAGGGTTCTATCAAACCTAATATATCTGATTTGTGATTTTATTAATTTTTACAAAAGAGCTTATGTCTTTTAAAATACAATTAAAATTTAGCAAAGAAATTTAAGTATACAAAAGATTCCTCAAAAAACTCGAATTAAGCTGGTTAATTTATTTATCATTTATTTTATTGATTTTAACATCGCTTTCAAAGTAAAATAAAAAAAATATTTCATACGACATAAGCGTTTCTGTTAAATCATAATAACTAAATTTGGAATACATAAGAGAATTAAATAACATAAGCTTTTCTGTCGAATGCAATGTATGGCATTAAAACATAAGCGTTTATGAAACGTACGATATCTTTGCAACGGAGAGATCTTTTTAAATGGGGGTAAGACAGAAATGTAGATTTCAAAGTGCTTATGAACAATCCATTAAAAACTCAAAAATCGCTTATGTCGACATAAGCTACTCTGTCTTATTGCCACAGAGATATTTCTCAGCAGTTTGTGTGTATGAAAGAATTGAAAGTAACTTTAAACATTGATTTAAAAGGGTGAACTCTAAAAACGGGCGGTTTTCCGGAGTCTCCGGACGATTGTTCTGGTCTCCGGACGATGTTAAATGGAGTCTCCGGACAGTTCCACTTAAAAACCCAATATCTTTCTTCTCTTAAGTGTTGACTGTTGAGTATAGAGCAATTTCGTTTTCTGCATTGATATTTATTTGTTTACTGCGTGGCATCTTATTAACTTAAAAAAAAAATGCCTTGTTATTGTTATTTTAGAAGAAATATAAAAAAAAAACAAAATCGGGACCAGTCTCCGGACGATGAAAACGGAGTCTTTGGACGATTTTGAACCTACTGCGTCATACTTGATTGCTGCTTGCCTAACACCTAATTTCATCGATCTAATGTCGTGTAAGGCTTACCTTAAGTTATTTGCATTCATCCTCAGACATTTAAAAATTTGTTTCTTTAGTTATTGGAAGTTCATTACCGTAAGAGCGGGTGACTTTGGCCACTTTTCAGATTGAAATGTGAATAACTTTTGCAACAATTTTTTGTTTTTTATGAAAACTTTAACATTTTTACCTACTTCGCTTACTCTTTAAGTATGCTAAGTCTTGAACAAATTGATCGAACAGTTTCCAATACAGAAGCTAAAATATGGGTGGCCAAAGTCACCGTCCATAGCGGGTGACTTTGGCCGGGAGGACTTTTTCTTCATTTTCTAAAAAACTACTAGCAGCAAGTCAATTTCACCAATCCCAAATGAAAGAGCAGAGTTTTTCACTATATGTAGGTATTTTAATAGTAGTTTACACTGCATTTTCGATTTTTAACAGTAAAAAAAAAATATAGTTATGTTAATTTTATTTTAAGTTTTGATATCCATGAGAAGATATTGAAAAAAACAGTCTTTCTCGGAGATCCACTGTTGAAACAGAAAGTTTTTTCTCCAGATCACTTTTGTTAACCTTCTTCAGGCGTGTTTAGATCGGTTTATTCCAATTTTGATATAATTTTTTGCCTATCACATGGATTAATTCCAGTTGCACGGAAGCCAGATATTAAATTCTTCATAGCCTTATTGTCCTCATGTAAGCTTTCCCAGACTTTTTTCAAAAGTCTAGGAAACACTTCTTTGGGCACTGTTTTGTTTTTCGGGTTTGCCAACGTGTAGTTTGTAAGGTTTTTCTTCCACAATGTCTTCAAAGGTTGAAAGAAGGCTACATCTAGTGGTTGTGCTATATGAGTGCAATTGGGGGGAAGACAAATAAATTTAACATCATTTTCTTCAGTTAGTTTTATAACTTCTTCTGAAAAATGGCTCGCAAGATTGTCAGCAATGATTGCCTTTGGACCAATTAACTTCCGGGCGTGAGGGAGATAGACAGTATGGAACCAATCGGAAAACACTTTGATGTCAAACCAACCATGAGACGTAGCATTATATCGGCATCCAGGTGGACCACCTTCCATCCAGTTGTTATAAACATTTTTGGCTTTATAAACAACGTATAAGGGTAACAATGTTCCAGTGGCTGTGCCACAAAACATTATCGAAGTTGAACTTTTAGAATGGGCCATAACTTGCTCTGGATATTTAACACCTCTAGAAAAAATGGCTTTTCTGGCTCCTGGATCGTCTGAGAAATTGGTTTCGTCGTAGTTACTGATGTTTTCAGGTCGTATACCTTCCAAACTGATTTCCAAATTGTTGAAAAAGTCGGATATTGTTGAAACAGATATTGCTGTTCTTGCTGGAGTTATATTTTGGCACACTCGCGATTTTATTTGGTCTTTGTGCCTTTCTAAAAATGAACTTGCCCAATCCTTCCCTGGCCAATTGTTGGTAAACTTGGCGACATATTTGTGTTTTTTTTTCCAGAAAAGCCTTGGTGATGTGACGAGCGGAAATCCCCAGTTACTCGTTGCTTGTAGAATTTTGACTATGCAGGCTTCTTCTTCTTCCAAAAGTGCAGTTTGTCCACCAACAGATTTCTTGTGCATGTTTTTAAATTTGTTTTGGAGTGTGGATCTTGATATTTGAAACTCCTTTGAAGCCTTGTTCAATGACATCTTGCCTTCTCGAACTTGCAATAAAGCGGCTTCTAATGTCTCAGGGGTATAGTTTTTATACGGCTTTTCGTACCCGGTTTGTTTATATGCTTGGGACATCTTAATTGTTTTCTAAAAATGAAAGAAAAATACTTTGTTTGGGAGTTTTGGACTATCTTCTCAAGAACGATGTTAAAGAAATCGCACGATAGTGCATCGCCTTGTCTGAATCCTTTTTTGACTTCGAAAGATTCCGTAAGCTCATTGCCAACCTTGATAGAGCAGCGTGAGTTCTCCATCGTCATTTTGCACAAGCGAACGAGCTTGGCAGGGATGCTAAAACTAGACATTGCTTTATACAGTTCGTCTCTGTAGATACTGTCAAACGCGGCCTTAAAATCGATGAAGAGATGGTGGGTATCGATTTGGAATTCATAGGTTTTTTTCAGGATCTGCCGCAACGTGAAAATTTGGTCGATGGTAGACTTTCCTGGCCTGAAGCCACATTTATAAGGACCAATCAGACTGTTGACGAAAGGCTTCAGACGTTCACATATTACGGCAGAGAGGATCTTGTAGGCGATGTTAAGCAGACTGATCCCTCTGTAATTGGCGGAGTTTAGAGGATCTCCCTTTTTAGGCTGCACTTTTCTAATATACCAACACACACACTCAGGTAGGATACTTAGGATTAGTGATGGGCATAATCGAATGATTTCAATAATCGAGAAAATAGTATTCGAATGATTTGAATAATCGAATGATCATTCGAATGCTCATTCGAATTACGAAATCCAATGAAAATGGTGAAAAATTTAAAGTTTACAGTGCACAATGAGCTATTTTACAGGTATAATAATATTGACGGTCATTCGTCAATAGACCTGCCTTAGAAAATACCCTCTCGGATGGTAGGTACCGACCTGGGTTTACTGTTCAATTTCATTTTAGAAACATTTTTAAAAATAGCCTGTTATTCTTCTAAGCTATAAACAATGTTCCGTATTCATTTTTTAAACACTAATTCGCAGAAATTTCTACCAATCATGTACATATATAAAAAAAAAACAAAGAATCTCCAAATACAAATTTTTGTTTGCCTTTAAAAAAGTAACCAAAAATCATAAACAAAATTCCATTGCAAAGATTTGCAAATTTAACTAGAAATAAAATCTTCTTTCGAATTAAAACTTAAAATAATCATCATTCGATTTGTTTTTATGCGAATACTAATAATCGATTCTTTTCATTCGAGTACTATTTTCATTCCATTACTATTTTCATTCAATTACTATTTTCATTCGAGTACTATTTTCATTCGAGTACTATTTTCATTCGAGTACTATTTTAATTCAATTACTATTTTCATTCGAGTACTATTTTCATTCGAATGATTTTGCATTTGATTATTAATAATCGATTATTCATTCGAATGATTTTTCATTCGAATACTAATAATCGATTATTTGCATTCGAATGATAATAATGGTCATTCGAATACTAATAATCGGCATTCGATTTTTTTTCGTTTGAGATTTTAATTTTGAAGAAAAGTAGTTGTAGCAGGGTTTGAGAAATCATTCGAATGATTTCAATAATCGAATGATCTCGAATGATTGCCATAATCGATTATAATCGATTATATCATTCGAATGATCCCATCACTACTTAGGATGCACATAGTGCAGCTGCAGTGATCTAATATATCAACACACACATATGGCAGATCAATAAACTATATTGCTTACAATTTATCAAACAAAACGTAGTGCAAAATTTAAGAGGGTGACTTTGGCCACCCGGCCAAAGTCACCCGAAATACCGGCCAAAGTCACCCTCCCATTTGGCATTTATTATAAACAAAATAAAATTTATTGTTTATAAAATAGTTACGAGGGTAAAATTAGGAGGATTCAATTTGAAAAACAATACATATATCGGAGTCAAAGTCATTTTGCAATCATGCTTCTGCAACATGTTGAAAATATCCAACATTTTCAGGTGATTTTTTTGTGAACATTTTTTAAAAATAAAAATTGGTATATATTTTTTCCTAATGTTAATTAAATAAGGCTAGTATGATCATTTTTTAGTCCATTCAATTATACAAATTTACAAAGAAGTTAGGAAAAAATCAAACCACTCCTTCATATTTTAACAATTTTTCTAAAAAGTATCCATTCAGTGGCCAAAGTCACCCACCCTGGCCAAAGTCACCCGCTCTGACGGTATATTTTCATTGAAACAAACTCCATTTGATAACAAGATCTCACAAGATCAACTATTCTCAGTATATTTTTCCAAGGTCTGCCACTATTTTTTTGTTAAAAAAAAAAAAAACAGCAGAACAGCAGCGTCTGCTACTTAAAGGACCCTTAACTTTTCCATTATACATTCGATCGAGTTGAAACTTCCTATATGTATGTGAAAAATGTTACTGATTCTGTATTTTGTTGTTTTTTTTCCAGATTCTGTGTTTAGTTTCTCTTGTATTCCCTATTTAAGTGCAAAATCTTCGGGACACTGGGGTCTGTCCGGAGACTGGTGCCGTTACCCTATATTTTAACTTGACTATAATTTTAAGTTAACTTTTAGAACTATTTGCGATCGTATACCGGCAATAAACTTTTTGAAAAGGACTTTAACCGGCGTCGTCGTTAAACAAAAAGTAGTAAAAGTAGCAGATCAAGCTTTCAGTTTTTCTGGATGCTAGGACAATATGTAATGTAGGTATCGGTTCAAATGGTTATAGGGAGATACTTATTTTTGGAGCAATAGAGTTTGATTTTTGATTTTGATTTAAAGTGGCGCTATAGTCCGTTGTGGTCTTGGGCCTCAACCAACAGTCTCTGCCAGCCAGCTCTACCACTTGGGTGCGCCATCTGGAGTTTGGTAATGAATTAAATTCTCATCAAACTAAAGAACAGTGGTGTCGGAGTTATAGCATATGCCGACGACTTAAAAATAAATACCTGACCACTGTTAGAAAACGCATTGACTACCGTCAGTAACTGGACCAAGAAATGTGGTCTTAAAGTAAGCCCCCTGAATACAGAACTGGTGGGTACTTTTCACCAATAGAAGGAAAATACCTTCTTTTGAAATACCAAAAATTGATAACCCCCACTTAAACTTTGGATAAGAAACTCAACTGGGGTCTAACTTATGGCAGTTTGGTTTGGTCGCAAGCTCTGGAGAAAAACACGACCTTAAAAACCCTTACCAAAGTACAAAGAATGGTACCTATGCATTATCACTACGGAGGTCGAGGTGATGAGGACTACCCCAACTGCGGGTCTGGAAGCGATCTTAAATCCTATAAACCCCTATAGACTTATTCGTACAAAAATCGGCAGCAAACAGCGCTCTTCCACTTAGTCAAACCAACATCTGGAAAACTAGTTAAACCGGCCATACCCCGATTCTTAAAAAATACGTTGGCAACAACGTAATACATGACCCCTTCTTTAGACTTCAGTAAAGCCTTTATTACCAGCTTCCCCAATAGAGAAGATTGGGAAAACAGTGTCCCTTACACTAATGAATCGAATTTTACCATCTTTACCGATGGTTCGAAAATTATTTGGTACTGGAGTAGGGGCAGGTTCCTACTCAGAAAATCTTAACCTTGCCAGTTCATTCCGACTCCCCGACCATAGCAGTGTCTTCCAAGCCGAGGTCTTGACAGTAATAAACGCTGCTTATCAAATATACATGATGGCGATATCACACGCTGATATCACTTTTTTCATTGATAGCCATGCAGCAATAAAAGTGATCTCTGCCACTCAAATCAAGTGAAAGCTTGTTTATTGCTGTCGCGAAGAGCTAGAACCCTTAGCAGTAAAACGCAACACTCTGCTGGGTTCCCGGTCTCAGTAGTGTGCCGAGAAACGAAAAAGCGGATGAGCTTGCAAGAGAAGGATTAGTACTTGACCCCTCTCTCATAGACCATAACATCAAAATCCCAAAAACCACAATGCGAATTAAAACTAAACATAAGTAAAAATATCATTCAAAAAGCAAATGATAGATGGAACCTACTAGAAACCTGCGGTAACAAACGGAAACTATGGCCTTATTACGACAAGAAAAAATCCGACAGGATTTTACTTCTTAAAAACCCGTCCCTAAGATCCTACTTGGCTACTACAAAAAGAAGATGGGGCTTATCACAGACGACATATGTAGAGGCTTCGGCAACGAAGAGCACGAAAACACGATTCTCTACCTATGCCACTGTCCAGCACTGTGCCAAACTAGAGATAAATGTTAAGGCAACTATTTCTTTAATGACCTAGAAGAACTATCTGACTTCCAGGCAATCGCCTACTGAACTTTGTCAAGTCCACCAAATGGCTCGACCAACCATAGAATTCGTAGATTAAAACACTTTTTCAGAAGTTACAATACTTCTTAGGTATCACAAGGGGATCACAAGGGACAACTGTCAGCCCATATAACCTAACCTAAACTGTGAGTCGCGGGGTGGACTTCTTCTATTTCTTCGCCCCTCGAGAATGGTGAAGGCTTTTCAGGCCAGAACATTGGGGTCCTTCTCCATCGGCTCTACCAAGCCATCTGAGTCTCTGGACCTCAACCCCTCTCGTTAGGTCCACGCCGTTATATATAACCTGTAATGCTCCCTGTTGAAACTTCTGCATTCCCCATCAAAGCACACGGGCCCGAAGAACTTTCTTCTGGCCTAAGAACCATTCATCCGATTTTGTAAGTGTCCATGCTTCTGCACCATACTGCAGGACTGGGATGATAAGGTTGTTGAGTTTTACCTTAGTTGATCGATTTACCACTCAATTGCTTTCTTAGCCCAAATAAACAGCGATTAGCAAGAGTTATTCTTCGTCTGATTTCGGCGCTGGTGTTATTGCCCTTCCTCGAAGACAGCATATACTCCGTTTTTCCCTCATTAACCTCATTAACATAAACCCATTTTTTGCCGCTTCTGTCTAAATTCTTACTGGCGTAAGCGAGAAGTTGAACAGAAATTTGGAAGATAGTGCCTCTGGTGTTGACGGTGGAATTTTGCACTATCTTTTCAAGCGCGCTGTCAAGGGGGCGCGAAATTTAGCCCAAGGAAATATGGTCCCTTAAAAATATGAAATAAGGCCCCCAAAAAAAGCGCAAACAACGACAACAGTTCGCGCGATTTTTTTTATTTTCACACCCCAAATTGATTCGCGCGAATATTTTTATTTTCACACCCCCTTTTGGGCAAAATAAAATTGTTTTTTTTTTTTTTACGCCTAGAAACCCTGATTATTTCCTAAGTAGATACTAAAGTCTTTGTACATACATGCTATCAAGAAAACATAGGTTCATGTACAACATACATAGACATAACTTCAATTAGGTCATATCAGATTCTTTTTTCCATTGGTTTTCATGTTTTTCCAACCATTTTAATTTATGTGTACTCCTGTCGATCATATTTCAATAATAAGCTTCCTTCTTTTTTTTCTGTCTATCATGGTTCAATAGTTTTTAGTCCAAAGGGAGAGTCTCCACATTTTCTGTCTTCTTTTTTCACTTTTTTTTTTTGTAATACTGTAAACAAGGCATCATCACCAACTTGACATTTGATGGATTTGATATATTTTTCCCCCTTCGTATGCTATTTTCAATTTTATTTCCATCCAAATACATTCTTCCAGTATTGGTTTAAAGCAAAACTGATTTATGTTAGCCCTTTTTTAACTAAAGTAATTCAATAGGCAGAATTGTATCGCCCCCTCATTACACAGTTTTACTTTCTTTCTTCAAATGACAAAACCTAAACATTGTCTTTATTAAAACTTGAAAATGAGCTATGTATAACACTACCTACCTTGGTCAAAATGATAAAGCAGTTTCGGACTCAATCCCCGCAATGCAAATTTTGAAATGAGAATTACTAAATTATACAAAACTCCTGTAGTTAACTAAACCCATAGAATTATTTAATATAACAACCACCCTAACCCTAACCTCAGGAGGGATCAGCAAAGCATAGGTACTGAAAAATCTAGAAATTGTCACCATTGGGTTAAATACTAAATCCAGAGCCACACTTTATGTGATGTCGTGGAAAACAAGCATAAATATAAAATAATCAAGTCTTCCCATGCTTCCTGTAAAGTAGTCCTGTGGGGAAAGGGGCTTTTCTATTGACACGTGATATTAAGTGTAAGTGGATAGGGACACATAATTTTCTGCACCCACTTAATCAAACCATCAATGTGTTGAGATTTGCCGTTGTCGATAACCTTTTACTATAAAGTTCATTATGTACATAGCTTGACGTGGGACAGTGATTCTACATAGATATCGAAGACAGAAACTATGAATAGGTTAGTGTGTATCTTAGGTATTAAAGTATCTTCTTAACATGGTCTATGAGCCCGATAAAGAGTTCAAGATAAATTTATTGGACTACGCTGTTAGTTAATTTGAGTACAGAGAAGGTGCTTGGGGTTCGATATTCAACGAATCTTTGAGTAAGTAATTTTGTTTAATGATATTTTGTTGAGCATGTAAAGGGTGTCCGAAAAAGAACGCAAGATTTAAATATTAAATAAAACGCAGATATTAAAAACAAAAAATCGTGAATTCTTTATTATATCGTAAAGTAGACAGGATGAGGTTATGTATGGAACAACACATCGGCCAGATGGCCGCCGCGGCTTTGCTGGCACATAGCGATCTTTTAATGAAATTTTCAATGACCGTTTTGCATAAATGCTGCAGTATTTCATTAATGCAGCGCCCAATTTCCTCTTTTAAAGCTTGAGTCATCGTCGGCTTATTCGCATAAACCATCGACTTCAAAAAAACCCAAAGAAAACCCAATTCTAGGCACGAAAAAATTGGTTATCATTTCACGATACCGAACACCATTGACTGTTTGCGCTTGACCTAACTCATTTTCATAAAAAAAGGTCCAATGATTCCTTCAGCCCAAATTCCCCACCACACATTGACACGTTGAGGATGCATTTGCTTCTCGTGAATCACTCGAGGATTTTCCTCGCCCCAAATGCGACAATTCTGCCTATTGACGGAAGCCATCAAGATGGAAATGGGCCTCGTCACTAAAGATGATTTTGTCGGCAAAATCATGCATTTTCATGTTGTCTCTCCAATACCCAATTAACGAACTCCATTCGTTGTGAATGCGGTCAGCTGGCTTTAGTTCCTGAGTCAATTGAACTTTGTATGCATGAAGATGCAAATCTTTCGTCAAAATTCGCTGCCTAGTGAATTTGGATACACCGATTTGCTGAGCTCGGTGTCGAATTGAGGTGGATGGAGTTTGACTGACATCATCACGTACTGCTGCGATATTTTCGGTAGATCGACCTGGTCGAAGGCGCGTTGTTGTCTCTACATCAGTGACAGACCCAGTTTAAGCAAAATTTTCCATTAATCACCTTACAGTTGACTCTTTTCGGTTTGGAATGGAATCATAAAGTTTTTTTAAATAGTCAAGCGAAATCTCGTCCCAGGCATCAAGGATAGCTTCAATTAAGGGGTCCTTGTCTTCAAATTGTCTACCGCCTTCATAAACTTTTTGAGATAGCCATGACCATACGTTTTCGATTATGTTCAAGTCCGGTGAATAGGGCGGCCATGGAAAAAGCTCTACGTTTTCTGATAAAATCCAGCTTTTTAC
Organism: Sphaerophoria taeniata; assembly: GCA_943590905.1. Lineage (NCBI taxonomy): Eukaryota > Metazoa > Arthropoda > Insecta > Diptera > Syrphidae > Sphaerophoria > Sphaerophoria taeniata. Next base: position 43,392,503 of record OX016540.1, on the reverse strand, counting down.
AACCCTGGAAGTATGGATGGGGGCATTGTCTTGTTGGAGAATCCAAGGCAGAGGTCCAAAAATATTTTTCATCTTTGGAAATGACCGTTCCAACAATCATTTGTAGCTGTTTCCGTTCATTGTTGTAGAAAGAAACTCCAACTCGATTTTGCCATAGCAGGTGATAGCCCACCACACCATGACACCTGATGTATGGCTGTGATGTCTTCCCAAAATTAGTTCCTCTTTTCTTAAATCATGGAAATAAAAGTTATAACCATCGGGGCCGTCAAGGTTAAACTTTTTTCATCCGAAAAGACAACGTGTTTCCATTGACTGCTCCAAGCGACATGTTCTGTTGCAAAGTTCATTCGCAGCTCCTTATGTACTTGCTTTAGAACAGGTTCCTTTTTGAGTTTTCTTCTCTGGATAGTACCATCTTTTTATTATCCTTCGGACTGTCGAAATACCGGCTAATACTCCGCTTTTGGACCTTATTTTAGTAGCTGGTTGAGTGGAATTTGAAGCAATACGTAGGATTAACCGCTTTTCTCGGGATGTTGTTGCCTGGAATGTGCGTCCTTTTTGTTTTTTTTTTCAAAGTTTTGAGCATCAGCAAGATAGTTGTTTACAACTGTCTTACTTCTGTACAGCTTCCTTGCTATTTCTCGGCTTGAGAGTCCCATTTCCTTGAAAGCATCGATTTGTCCTCTTTCTGCCACTGTCAACGTCTTTCCGGAACCAATTTGTAATTGAAATTAAATAAAAAGAGTAATTTATAAAATGTTCTTAAATATTGCAACCAAAATTTTGAAAAAAATCGCTGATGTGAACTTCTACAACGAAATATTCGCAATGGCCTCATCCTAGTGACGCACTTTTTTATATCCTTTTCAAGTAGCTCATTCATTAATGTAGGGAAATTCCAACGATCTTTTCTAATTAACCCTATAATTGTATCACTTTATTTTAAGAAAATATGTACCTACTCTCATGTAGTAAAATTTTCCGGGTTACACCAATTCCAACAGCTATACAGAGCGAAAATCGGTTGAAAAATATGTGGCCTCATCTTAGTGATTAGCAGTGTACCTTCTACTAACAAACAATAATAATTGTTCAAATGTCAAACAATGATACTTCGAATGACGCCAAATTTAAATTTTGCGTTCTTGTTGGGACACCCTTTATAAGAGGCTAAGGTTTTTATTTATTTAATATATAGGAACTTCGTTTTATGCCCTTTAACTCTTGATATCTATTTAAAGGTTAGAATAAGATGTCGTTGGATTTTCCATCCTTACCATCTCGCCGCTACCCACGCCTTTGTATTAATAATTTATAGCTAAGTGTGACTTGCATCTTATTTCTTTGAAAAGCTCAAAATTCTTAACAAGAAGCAATTAATCACTTCAATTTTCCCCGTAAATAGAAGCTGGGTAAGGTACCTAGTAAATTTTCAAAGAAAAGGGCAATTAAATTGACTACCTAAACCTATACATATTTTAATTACAAAATCAACTTTCATTAAAGTAAACCCTCATTCAAAATTTTGTTTCAAGCTTCCTCTCTGAAAAATATGACTGCGAATTGCTTCTTATTGTTATTGGCCAAGACTGTTCATTACTCTTTTCACCTCTGAACTATAGTTTGAGTAATAAATCTAAGTGTAATGTCAGCTTTGGTGAATTAATTACCAAACACTCAATTCACTTGTATCCAGTGCGTTGGAAGACAGCTGTGGTTCATCCTCTCCCGAAAAAGGGAAAGGACAACTCCAATCCTTCAAATCTCCGATCAATAAGTCTCCTTCCAAGCATCAGCAAGGTATTCGAAAAGGTAATCAATAGGGCTCTGGCTGAGTGGGCTGCGGACAACAGTATAATTCCGGATAATCAGTTCGGGTTCAAGGCAGGACATGACACTATTCATGCCGCGTCTAAGCTCGTTTCTGATATCCAATGGAACAAGTCCAAGAAACAATGCACGGGTGCTGTTCTGGTGGATTTAGAGAAGGCCTTCGACACCGTATGGTTAGAAGGTTTGTACCTAAAACTCACCAGACTAGGCATCAGTAAACCATTGTTGTATATGATTTATGATATGCTCAACGGTAGGAAGTTTGTTGTCAAAAGTGGCAATGTAACTTCTACCACCACCTTTGAAATTAAAAACGGTCTTCAACAGGGAGCGGTGAACTCGCCGATCCTCTTCAGCATTTACACCAGCGATCTGATAGGTAGCTTAACTAACGCAATTGCGTATGCCGACGACCTGATTGCGTACAGAACGGCTCCAAAGGTTGAAGTTATTAGAATTCTCTTGCAGCGTGACTTCGAGAAGATTCAGCGATACTGCGACGATTGGAAACTGAAAATAAATGTCCAAAAGTCGGAGACAATCTTGTTCCGGACTCCGTTGGCTAAAGCCTCGCGAGATACGTGTAAGAATTGGCGCAAGATGGTCATTGTTGATCCTCACGGACAGCCATTGACGAACAAAACTGTAGTGAAGTACCTCGGTATCTGGTTGGACCAGTTTCTGTATTTCGACAGACATATAGATGCTGCTCTGACTAAGGCCAGAGGAGCCTTCGCTCTGACGAAACGGCTGTTTTGCAGCAGTCGGCTTGACCCCAGAGTGAAGGTAATTTGCTACATGGCCCTCATACGGCCAATGATTGTTTATGGTTGTCCAGTGTTGTTCAACATTGCCCCTTCCCAAATGGAGAAGTTTCGGGTGTTCGAGAGGCAGTGTCTTCGGCGCTGTCTCGGTTGGTATCGGACACCGGAATCTTCTTATCTGCATTATTATTCAAACGAGGTTCTATACAACGAAGCTCGAATCAATAGAATTGACAATTTCGTGATAAAACTTGTTCGGGGCCATATGGCGAGAGCTATGACTTCGACCAATAATTTGATTTTCGGGCCGTTCTATCCGAACGACAACTACTTCGACAATGCACGCTTGAGCGGCTTCATCCCACCAGAGGCATTCCTCTATTTAGACCAGTGCGGCATGATACAGGATAGATTGGCAGTACCGCTTATCTACCACGTCAGGAGAAGAACCGTAGACCGGCGGCTTCTGTATGAACGAGGCATCCTCGTTCGTGATGGAGCGGAGCTGCTTCGGTTCAGTAGGGCTGTGTCCGAAAAGGACCGCATTGATAGGGTGAAGCAGGAGAACCAGTTTTGGTGGCTTCAAACTGCATCTGACAATGGGTAATCCGGGTGGGGTATTTTTGCCTTGGCCGGCTTACATACTTGTTTTAGTCTTAGGTTTTAGGATTAAGTAGAGTAGGTGGTATGGTGGCATTTTATAAAATACATAAAAAACAAAAACAAAGAAAAAACACAAAAAAAAGACAAAAAAAAGAAGAACAAATAATTTTAGAAAGAACAAAAAAAAAACAAGATACTGAAAATATGAAAAAAAAGACTATTACAAACTCCATGAGGAGAGGATATAAATGGACATAGTTGTTTTGCCGCTGTGGTTGTTCTAGTTTTAAGTAGTTTGTAGGTAGATTGGGTAATTTTAAGTTTTATTTTAAGGACTTTAGTATGTAAGTAAAAAACCCGAAAAAAGATAAAGGCATTAGTTTTTTTTAAATTTTCTAATAAAAAAAAAAAATAAATAAATAAATAAATGAAAACGTAGCTCGTAGGCCGAAAGGCATTTATCTTAAGAAAACCATGAATTACTTAGAGCGCCCGATTAGGGCCAGTAAGTTATATATAAGTAGAAATAATTAGGCTAGATTCCCATTTTTGTCTAGCATGTAAGTAGATTTAAGTTTAAATTGAATAAAAAAATGAATTAAAAAAAAAAAACTCAATTCACTTGTTGTATTTTTTTTTTTCATTTAAAACCTTGAACAATGAATACATTATATTCCAGCATACATTATTTCATTGGAAATGTAAACGTAAAGGAACAAATTGATTTGGAAAATAAATTTTGTAAAGTTGTTAATTTGTTAGCGAAATAATATTTCATAAATATGAAAAAAAGTGTCACAGAAAATAACGTGTGTCCAAAAAATTAGCGTGTTCCACCTGAATATAGGGCGTAACAATGTACCAATAAAATCAATTTAATATTTTTAATGGAAGTAGGTACACGGTGGGTAATTTAGTGATAAACAAATAAACAAACAAAATCTTTATAAAGCTGTGTGTATCACGTTTTGTTATTTTTAACAGGTTTCAACTTTCTATTGAGTTTAAAATTACAACGCCTCAAGTTAACGAAGAATTCTTGTGTTGACGTGTGATTCATCTTAAAGCCAATAAAAAGTTCATAACAAACTTGAATCTTGTTTTCTTGGAATAAAACCTTATATTAGTGTGAGCCATGTTTAACGATATAATACTTTATTCGATTAAATTGTGCCAACAGGTTTTTTTGCGAACAAGGCCGTAGTTAAAAATTTGGGCTCGACTTTCCATTAAATAAGAACTTTTTTTTACATGAAACTAGTTTTATTTAAAAGATTTATTTATGAATGATCGACAGTATTAATTTTATCGCGAGGAAACGGGTTTTTCTATTTTTTATTAATTTTTAAATCTTTCAATTTTCATACAAATTGCACTGCAAAAACTATGAAAACAAAAATTGTTGTCTTGCTTTTGACAGTTCGCACTAATACTAACACACAGGTAGGTATAAAATTCCCTTTCGTAAGTGTTTGCAGGGGTGTTTTTGCGTTTTAAGTTCTGGGATTTTTTTTTGTTCTTTTGCTAAATTTCCCTTTTAAATTTGAATTACAATATCCGACATTTAACACAGTTGGCTTTGAGTTAACAAATTAACGGAAAATATGCATTGTCTTTGTTGCGTTTGTTGTTTTTCACACATTCCAATGAAATTAATGGAAAATAAGCATTTGTCTTTGCGTTTATATTGTGTTCTTTATAAAAATGGAATCCAATATTGTTTCAACAATATTAATAAATTTCGCGCGAAATTTATTAATATTGTTGAACCAATATTGAATTTCATGTTAAAACAATATTAAAAAATATTGGATTTCATGTTAAAACAATATTAAAAAATTTCGCGCGAAATTTTTTAATATTGTTTTAACATGAAATCCAATATTGTTTCAACAATATTAATAAATTTCGCGCGAAATTTATTAATATTGTTGAAACAATATTGGATTTCATGTTTAAACAATATTAAAAAATATTGGATTTCATGTTAAAACAATATTAAAAAATTTCGCGCGAAATTTATTAATACATATTGTTTTAACATGAAATCCAAAATTGTTGTCAAAATATGCGCAAATTTTTTTTATTGTTGACTCAGTTTTCCTCGTGTCGTATCAAAAACAAATCAGACATAAAAAATCACATCTGCCAACACTGTGAAAAAAAGGCAAGAAATTTTCTAGATGCCATTTTACATGGAGATTTTATTCGTAAAATATTAACATTTTAAAAATTGAAAACAAATACAAATTGAAGTTAAAAAATTTCGAAAATGTGTTTTTTGACAACTATCACTATTTGTTTATTAAATTGTATTACCAAAATATTCTTATTGTAGCTGTTTCATTAAAAAAATTCAAATAAAACCCCTTTTTGGGGTAACTTTAAACATTTTTTAATCGTATTTAAGGGGGTTTCCTCGCTGTAATATTTTAAAGCTATTCTATAGAGATGCCTACCTCTCTGTAAAAAAAAAATTATTAATGGAAAATCGCCCCAAAATTTGTGTGAAGGGTTGTAAAAACTGTATTAATTTTTTCTTTTGAGGACAATTTTTATATTTATGTTTAACAAAACAAAATCCGGGCCAAAACTCAATTTCAAGTTTTTTATTTTCTTAATAGTCAAAATCGGTTATAACGAATTATCGGATCAAATTTAAACCTCAAATTTGAAATTTTTTCGCTTATAACGGATATAAAAAAAAAACTTAGTTGAAGTTGAAAAATTTTTAAATAGCTCAAAACGAAAAATTAAAAAAAAAAATTAGTTGGCGTTGAAAAATTCGTCTATTTTAAATGATAATCTTTAATCTTTAAGAATTTCCTCATTGCTATTTTATTCTCTGTTTGTGAAAGAACTAGAAAACTATTTTGATTTGTGAAAGAAAGATCTTGATTGCTTATATTTCTTTAAAATATAAAGACTTAAAGACTTAAAGCTGGCAGTTCAAATAAAAGTCTGACAGCTGAATTTTTGCTTTCGGCCTGAACAGTTTCAACAATTTTCAAGGACCGCAATAAAATTAAACAGCATTTCGAAGAATCGAAATTGAAAATCAAAAATATTCGATGCAGTCAACATTTTGACTTTGCGAAAGGGTTAGGAAAACCCGATTTTACACATGTTCTACAGCTTGGATTCAACATCAAAGGCATAATATCGCTGGCAAAAAGTAAGTGATGAATGTGGCAGTGTATCAACCGAAATTATAGATGATTGTTTGCGTGCTTTTTGTCCAAAACTAAGAAAAGATTGCTCTGATGAACAAATCTTCAACAGGTTTGTTTTATAAAATAACACCAAATAAAACGTTAAAATTCAGAGGAGAAAAAATGTTCAAACAACGAATAACGGTTTTGGTTTTGGAACTGCAAAGCAAAATCTTTTAGTTATGGGGAATTCGAACAGCCCTAGATGTTTTAAAAACGTTGAGAAACTTCCATTACTCTATGAATGTAACAAACGTGCCTGGATGACGTCCGACGTTTTCGAAAAATGTCTTCAAAATTTGGATAGACAGTTGGCAAAACAAAAGAAAAAAACCTGTTGTTAGTCAACAATTGCCGTGCTCACAAGAAGGTAGATGCTTAAACTTCAATAAAGCTAGTGTTTTTGCCCCTAACACCACATCAGTCTTGCAGCCAATGGAGAATTACAGAAAGCTGCAAATTCTAAACATCATTCAAAACATGGAAAGACAAGGAGGGCAAAATGTTATGAGTTTGTTGGATGCAATTCTGTTGATTTCGAGAGCTTGGCAGGAAGTTTCAATGGAAACAATTAGAAATTTTTCAAGCATGGCGGATTTGTTCCACAAGTAACGAATAATTTGACTGAAGTTTCGTTTGAAGAAGATGATAATTTTCCCTTAAATTAGTGGGTAAAACATATTCGGTAAAATAAACGTTTTGAATTCTTGCTCCTTTGAAGAATTTGTTAATTCGGACAACGACATAGTGACATCGGAGGTACTCACTGATGAACAAATCATTGATTCTCTTCGAAACGAAAATTTAGAGAGTGATGATGATGATGATGAAACAGGTAGGGCTAGGGATAGCTTTAAATTATTTTTTCTGGTCGTTTAAAAAGGGCCTTGTTACTTTCAGAGTGATGCACTCAAAGCTGTGAATACTTTGAAAACATTTGCTTTGTTGACTGACACTATTGACCGTAGTTGTGAAGAATTTTTGACATCACTGGAGATAAAAATTGCGAGAGAATATATAAAAGAAAATTGTCGACAGCAAAAAATTACAGATTTCTTTGTTCCTCAATTTTGTATATATTTATTTCCCATAAAAATTTATTTCTCTGCTGGCAATGAGCAACAAAAAAATGAAAATTGGTTATAACGAAACACCGGACATAACGAACAAAATCATCGGTCCCTTGGAGTTCGTTATAATTATAAGTAATAACCTATTTTGACGTATATATTCTCTTTAATTTTTAGTAAACTTAATCTTGACCCGATTTTTTTGTAAAACACAATGCAAAATAAAAATGCAAAATTATAGTATCACTCAGTTTCGATTTCAAAAAGTAAAGCTTAATAAAACACACATGCGATACATCTTCGAACAAAAATTCTTTTGGATATTGGGAAAAAAAATAGTATTCATATGTCCGACTCGAGAAGGTAGTTTAACCACTTTTTTTTTAATTTTTTCACATTTCGAGCCATTCTCGGCCAAAGCATGAGTCATTTTGGTTTTTGTATTCTCGCCCTGTATACATCACCAATGTCAAGATCCTCAATCGCCTGCCAATCGACTTGCTGATCGATGATAGCATGTTCCCTTGAAATTTTATCACAACTGTGACGACTAAACTCATCTCTCAAAATTTATGTGTTTTGAATCATTACTTTTGTAGTAATAATTTGTTTTAATAATCTGCACAAATTATTCGATTGCTTACAGACGAACTATAATGAACAGAACGCCCGGCGCGGACGGACCCGTCCGTAGCTGAGCGAGAACAAGAAATCCATAGGTATAGGTATTATGCCCTAAATGGTGAATTGCTCCGTGTCGTCAATTTTCGATCAGTTTTGCTTACGGACGTACACTCCCTTTCGCTTTTTACGGACGAAAATTTGACAGCTGACTGGATTTATTTATTTTTCTGAAGAAAAATTCGATTTGTTGTTCATTTTAAATAATAGGTGTGTTTTTTTGTCAAAGCTATCCGTATCCGCAGTAGTAGACTACATGTATTACGAATACAACACGATACTGCCGATAAAATTAGAAGTAGAATCATACTGCGGATAGAATTTAGAAAAATTCAATAATCGTCTTTAAAATGATAGCAGCGACCAACTTCTAAATACAAAAATCTAACAAGTGTGGATGCGTTTTTTTGGTAAATCCTACTGCACTGCGGATAGATTTGCCAAAAAAACGCACCTAATATCTTGTAGATACTTGTTTATTCGTTGTGTGGGCAGCAAAATTAGTAAACTATTGAAAACGAAAAACAGATATTTTATTTTGAAGGATACTTCCGTACACATCCGTCCATTATGGCCTTATGGTTAACTTGTTTACTTGACAGTTCGGAAGGGAGCATTTCATTCGGTTCTGACATTAGCTATATTCACTTAAGCACAGGATGACAGTTCTTGTTCTGAAAAGAACAGAAAAACGATTCCGAGTTTGAAGTCGGAATCAAAAACAGAATCACGCATACATGTACACACTTGCACTTGCACACTTGCAATTCTGCATAATGAAAAATAAATAGAGTGGCGCGAAAGCTCTTGAAGAGCCAAGGCCAGTGACTTACTCTCATCAACAATTCTCTGGGTGCGTGTGAAGAATTAAGGGGACCTACAATTTAACGCCGATTCCGAACGGCAAAGTTGAGAAGAACTTTTTTCATGACAGATTGATACTCTTGGAAGTTTTGTCAATTCTTCGCAAGAGGCAGTGCCCGTGAAAGATGAAATCAAAATTTTATGGGCACGAGTAGGACTCGAACCCACGACGTTCTGCTTAGCAGCCAACGTACCTAACCACTAAGCTACGGGCAGCTGCATATGAGGTTTCACAAATACATAGACATTCAACCTTACGAGCAAAAGAAATGTGTTTGTATGTTCGTTTGGTATCCGGATTGGACAGTTCTGTGTACCAATTCCGGATTACCAAAAGAAAACGCTATTAGTTTAACAGGTGTCAAATGACAGCGCTAAAAGTACGAAATGAATGGCTCTTGAATACCACATCGACGAAAAAACTAACTATTCAAGAGCATATTAAGTGTTTGAGTTATTAAAAACATTTAAAATGATTGCGCTAAGTAGTGGTCCACTTCAACTACCTATTCGTTGTTCGAATTTATTAATCAATCTACTGTTCAGATTTCAAAAATTAACTCGATATTGGTTGGTAATTATTGAGTCTTAAATTAATAAATTACTAATATAATTTCTTGGAAATTTCATCACGTGGTTATGCACCTTTTTTGATACTTATTTTTCGTTGAGTTCAATTCGAAGATTCGTCTAGCACAGTCCGGAATGTAAAAATCATCGTATTCTTAAACGCTTTTACGTAGCAGTTCTATTGGCTTCAGTAGTGAGATAATAATTTTACTCAAAAATTATCTTCATTCCTGCGTTGATGATTTTATAACTCTAACGCTCAAACTATCATGCACATATATAATTGCACCTGGCTTGGCTCATATTCATATTTCATATATGTTATATGTATGTACCTACTATGTAATCATTTTTTTCAAAAGAAGCAAAGAAATGAAGACTTCAATACGTATACTTGCCTGTGCAGTTTAAGTCTGACTTGAAAGAAAAATCTACCTTTGTTTGTACACACACAACCATGAATCGTCTATTCAATTTACACTCAAATGCCTTTTATTTGTAAACAAACGTATGTTCGTTGGTTTGGTATGAGTCTCTTTCTTTTTTTGGAGTTTGTTCGTTATATGCCCGGCGAAGCAGTAAAAAAAACACTCAAACATCTTTGTGTGCGTGTTAAAAGAAGTGGTAAACCGGTATGAGGCAAAAGAGCAAAAGACATTCCACATAACAAACGAACTAGAAATAAAAAAAAGTGAACAAACTCGTTTTACTGATAGACAGTTGAAACCAGGTTTAATGTACTTGACAGCGCAGGGGTGGATTAATCAAAGACGACCTTAAATTAAGGCAATATTGGTTGCATTCGTTAAATATTCGAATTATCGAATTTCACCACGATAGAGAGAGATATAGGACATAGGCAGTGCAAAAGTCACATTGAAATATTACAACACCTTCATGTTAACTCTATACTGAAACAACCAAAATTCAATCAATTAATATCGATTGATAAATTTGCATTCGTTCCCTTTGGAATTACAGTTCTCTCTCGTGCTAAACTCGGTTTTCATATTCAAAAAAAATTATATTGATGTTAAAACCATTCCTGGAACCTGGACTGACGCATTGCGGCGCGTCATTCATAGCGCCATGACACAACCGTACAAATCAAAAGGACAGCAGTCTGAAAACCATTAAAAATAAGCAAAACTCTGTTGCATCTGCGGTCATCAAAATGCAATGTTGTCATAAGTCCTCAGGTAGCCGTGGTGGTTTTTATTGTGTAAAATGCATTATCACCACCAACACTATGAATTTCTCTACACTGTGTCGTCTCTTGTTGCTCTGGCTTGTCTGTCTGTCCGCGTCCGAGTCCGAGTCATTTTACAGTTTCAAAATAACAGAAAAAAAGTACTCATCTCAACTGCAACTGAAATTCAATACCGAACTAAAAGTGATAAACCCGAAGTTCGGAGAGGGAGATATGATATGAGTATGACCCACCCACTGCCATCAATAAAGGAACAACAACAAGCGAGACGTTTAGTTATTTTTTTCGGTTTGATTTCGCTTAGATTTGCTTTGTATAAACAAAAAGATGTTTACTTGTGTGTGTGTGTGTGTGTTTGTCTGACTATGCGAGAATGCTTTTTTGAATGTTTATTTATTTGAATTGTTTCTGTACGTATAGATACCCTATAGCGCATAATAAACCTCTCTCTTTTCCATTGTTTGGTTTTTGGCTGTGGGAGTTCATCTAATGATTGCTTTGGGCCGTTTTTTCGGATCCTAAAAGGTTCACTATAACCAACGCCAACACCATATAGTTTTTCAGAGATAAAGTTTTATTTTTTTTTTCTGATAAAGATACAGATACAGATAAAGATAGTTTGAAGAGATAAATCTACAAAAAAAAGCGAACAAAAAACCCTACAGTGCCCAACGGGTAATTTATGAGAAAATCAAGTCGTCAAATTTGAATCGTTATTGACGTATTAGCGAGAGTAAAATAGAAGAATAGCATTCCGCTTCATTTAACTAAATCATTCAAAAGAACACAGAGCAAAATATTATTCATCATCATCACTTTCCGCAAGAAAACTGAGAGATAACAGATTGTTTTTGCATCTTCGAAATACTTTTCTGTTCAATAGAATTTTCTTTTCTTTTTTTGGTCAGTAGGTATAGCACCTCGTCGATGTTCAATAGAAACTACCAATCTTCGATACTAAAAAAAGGAGTCTCCTAAGAATCGGTGGTGATGGTTTGGGTCTTTGGGACGAAAACTTGCGAGAATTATGTCTGCGAGTTATTCTATACTTTGGAAATTGGGAATTTCTTAAAAAATATGGCAGCGGTCGAAGTTCTTCCAACTTTTTCTTATCGACTTTTGTTTGAAGACAGTAAGTCAACAAGAAGCCATATTTTTTCAACTAAAATAACTTAAAAATAATTTTTGTTGGAAGTATAAAGTTAGCCGTAGATAGTTTATTTTAATGAGATTTTAAACGATTATGATAAATCATAAAGAGTCCGCCTGGGTTTGCTTTATTTGACTGAGAAAAGTTATGTTCAGTAATACACTCATATTTTAGCATTGTGCTAGTATTCTAGGACTTTCCACAAAGATGACTAAAATATTGAAACAGCTTTACCACGAAAATCGCTCAGCTGTCTGGGATGGTAATATACTATCAGAATGGATTCATACAGAAACAGGAGTTAAACAAGGTTGTCTCCTTAGTCCAATTCTTTTTCTTTCTTCCTGGATGACCTCAGCGTACACCTACCAGGAGGTATATCTTACGCGGAAACTAAGATTAAAGTTCTGATGTACGCAGATGATTTAGTCATATTAGCTGATAACACAAATACAATGCAATGATTAACAAACTCCAAACATATTGTGACTCATGGAACTTAAAATTAAACACTAGTTAATCAAAAATCTTGATTTTCCGTAATGGAACTGGACAGTGTGCTAGTAACGAGAAATGGTACTGGGGACGAAAAGAATTGCAGAAAGTCAAAGAATATAAGTACCTGGGCGTCCTGCTAACCCCGCGAATTTCATTCAAGTCTCACTTGGAAGGAAAGTTAAAAGAGGCAAAAAAACAGCACCTGGAGTAAAATTCTCAAAAAGGATAATATTGTGGCAAGTGCCAAATTTAGAATATTCGAAGCAGTTGTCCGTGCAATCATGTGTAATGCAGCTCAAGTATGGGGAATATGGCAATTCGAAGAAGTAGAAAAACTCCAAAGATACTTTATCAAAAAAATTTTCCGACTTCCAGTTAACATACCGAACTATATACTGCACACGGAAACCAGACTACCAACAATGTTCTGGACTACATGAAGAAGGTGTTGAACCAACCAGCACATCGCCTCACATTTATAATTGCTTCGCATATGCAAAACTGCAACAACCAATGCTTCTACTAACTAAGCTCTGCAGAGAACATAATGTCACTGAAGAAACAAATGGACAGTGGGTACAGGAACTCATTACAAAAGTTGACTCCGCCCAATTTGCAAACTTCCGCGATCCGCGACCAAATCCAAGATAGCCAAATGAGATTGACGTATAAGCATCTCCAACATGGTCTAGGACCTAACAATTACTTCCATGACGATCTAAGTGTAGATAAGATATCAACAATCTGTAAGACCAGAAGTGAACTCCTGCCTTTATACTATAGACCATACATAACTGACCCTGATTAAACGTGCACGCTATGCAACTTCAGACAAATAGAAGATCGCAATATGCCCTGCCCAGTGTTGAAAACAATTAGAATACGGGTCTGGGGGAAATCTATGCTACAAACGAATGAACTTATGGAAATACTAAACGGAGAAAACTGGAACCTGCTATACAATTACGTCAAAACGGCACTCAAGTACAGACAACAAATAATAAACGAATAATTTTAACAGAAAACTTTTTTAGAATAAGATATATGTATTATCAAATTTTCATAAAAATTAAAAAAAAAACTCTCTTTTCCGGCTGACGACACAAAGCCAATTGCACTATTGTGAAAGATGTAATATGTATAAGACAGAAAAAAGAACAATAAAATTCACTACTTACTACTACTACTACTTGTGCTTATACTCGGTCGTACTCAAGTGCAAAAATTCGTTCTTCAACCGTACTGCACGAATGTTAAACGTCTAACAATGCTCTCAACCAAAAATTGGTACTGAACTGACAGCAATTTGAACGATGTGAAAGAGAAGTTGCTCTGTTCTGAAGTTATGTAGGTTACTGACCACAAAGACTCAAGGCCTTAGTGATCCAACACCTTAAGAACTTTTCTGAAGAATGGCTATAATGTTGATGATGATATTGCAAGCTATTCGCAAATTTAGCTAGAAATTGAATTTTGTCAGCGATGACGAAGAAAGTTGACCCGTATGGAAGGACCTTAACGTAAAATTATCACAAATGAAAAATTAACTCATATACACATTTACCTACAACACAGTTTGCAAATTAAAGTAAAGAGAATATGGTTCGTCAAATATTTGACGAAAATTATCACTAATTCCCCACTTATGATTGTCTTTGATGGCCTTAAAGGTAAGGCATGCTATTAAAATTGACGTGATTATCATTATGCTAGAATTTAAGCTGTCACTGTCAGCAACAAACAAAGTGATTCACTAAAATTATTACACAGTGTCAACGTCTTTGCAGGTGTTTATGCGTCTCCCGCATACTAATTTTATGTCCCTAATCACGAATGCCTACAAACATAGGTGTGTATGGTTTGTTGTTGTTGATTTATTTTAAACGATTTTGCCAATGGAAACCATAAACTACGAAGAAAATGCTTTCATTAAAAAATTAGTGCGTTTTCCGCAAAAAATTCCTATGAAATAAATATTAAGAACTTGGCCATGAAATAATAATAATTCGTGTTATGACATGATTGCTAACAAAACACCAACTAAGTGTCACGAGTTATTACACACAATCAAAGTATTGTACCTACCTACCTTAATTTGATGGCAGTATGAGTTGTTTAAAAATGCAGGAAGCACGAAAACTGGTATATAGAGAAACAGACGTTGCGTTAAAGGTTAAACGACAAATCTGCTTTATAGTAATGTAATGTAATACTAGTTAAACTAAACATCTTCAAATCTACTTCAAATCACTCCTACTTGAAATTTACGGACACATTTTCTACTGAACACACCATTCCTATTACTCCAATGAGTTTGACGTTTGATCATCGAGTTGTTATGAAGAGATTGGAGTCTCAAATTTATTTTTGTAAAATGAGCACGCACTTAAGGGGCTTATATCCCCTATTTATGCCAAAACACAAAAAAAAGCACGTTAGGGAAAATGAGATAGACGGAGAGGGTTAAGGATTAGGTGTCGGTTAACATTGGTCTTGAATTCTTGAACATTGCAATGGGGAAGGCAGAGTGTTAAAGAGAGTTCCACATTAACGTAGTGCGGCTAAAGAACGATTCTCTGAGCATGACGTACGACCGAAGTTGGGCTCGAGGATGAACTGATGGGCATTCCTGGAGGTGCGGGTATTACGGTTGAACATATTAAGGGGAGGAATGCAAGAGCGTATCCCGTTGAAATACCGATAGAAGAAAGTGAGGCATTATCACCTCACCAATCATCTTAAATGCTCTGGATACTGTCCAAAAGACTTAAATGCGTTACTGGAGCACCAGCCCAAACGTGGGAGTTGTACTCAAGCTTTGGACTTATATATGTTTTATTGATGGTAGCCAGATCAGAAGGGGAATAAAAATTCTTGCATTGTCTTAAGAAACCTAAACATCTTGCGTCATTTTTGGGGACATCGCATTTCGCATCATATGTGATCATTCCACAAGAGGTGGTCGGTGATGAACATACCGAGAATTTCGAGATGTTCGATTTTACTCATGCAAGTGCCACTCATGGACAGTGGCAAGGGGGTAATATCCCGCTTCAACGATACAAGACAGCATTGAGTTTTCGAAGCATTAAACTCAACGTGGTTTCTTATTCCCCATTGTACAATGCTGTTTAAGTCAGAGTTTAATGAGCTTATCATATTTTGCCGTTGCAGTTCCACATCCGAAGAGGAGCTAAGAGTACTATTTTCAGTTAAAGTTTAGAAGTTACAGACAGGAGATCATTTATGAAAATGAGAAAGAGGGTAGGAGACAAAACGGAGCCCTGGGGCACACCAGCATTTATATTGTGGGTTTCAGATTTGAACCCGTCCAATACAACTTGTTTAGAACGGTTCGAAAGAAAGTTTCTAATTCAACGAAAGAGGGACTCATCAATCCCGAAAGCACGCATTTTCGATAAGAGGGTGCCAAACTCTATCAAATGCTTTTGAAATATCGAGTGCAACAATCTTACTTTTTCCAAAACTATGTAAAGATGAGCCGATGAGCTCGCCAAAAACGGAACACTTCTGCCTACTGTTAGACAAAGACATAACATAGGAACACCACTTGCTACATGCAAATATCTTATCAAACAATATGCTCTAGAATCAACAAATGCTAGATGGTCACAGGGTAACACCTGCCTAGCAACCAAACAAATTTGGCCAAGCATAGATCCGAAACGGTCAAAAGGCTTGATTTCCCTGAGCAGACAAAATATAAGCTCTACAATTGGAGTCATAACAGGACACTGCCTCATAGGTAGACATGCTTTGAGGCTAGGGGTCTACCCAAACGACTTCTGTAGAAGCTGCATGGACGAGGAGGAAGGGGAAACAGTCCAACACCTTCTGTGTACATATCCGGCACTTTCCAAGGAAGGACTATCTCGGTAATCCCTCCTTCGATAATACCAGTGAACTGGCGTTGCCAGTTTGTGGCGACCCAAAATGTCTCTCTAACTTCATTAGTGGTATCACAATAGACCCTTGCGGTCTAAGTGAGTCAATAACATCTAGACAGCCACTCCAACCTAACCTAACCTAACCTAACCTATGTAAAGATTTGTTCCACTGTTCGGTGAGATAAACCATCAGATCACCAGTCGGTCTTCAAGATATTTCTTGAGCTGATAATTTATCAGCGTTTCCATGACCTTAGAAGGAAGGGATGTTAGTGCAATAGACGATAATTGGAGGGAGAGGAGGTTTCGCATTTTTTGGGTATAGGCTGGACAAATGCTGTTTTGCAACTACTCATAACGAGCCCAGGAGAATAGGATAGATATAAAAGCTTACGCAAGGGTTTTACCAGCGTTGAAGAACACCTCTTCAGAAAAATAGCGGGGATACCATCCGGGCCAGCGGAATTGTGAATGTTGAGATCTTTTAGGACGATCGCTACAGCACGAGTGCGAAAGAAGATTTGTCCCATGGAGTCATTGACGTGCTCAAGAACTGGGGGAGGCGAACTGCCTAGCAAAAAGGTAAGCTTTCGCCAGAGAGCTAACGACTGGAGTGTCATTATCAATAAATTTGGTCCGTCCAATATAGACCTTCCTGGCAGGGTTGATAAAAATCATGATTTTTTTGTTTCTGACAGATTTTTTTGACTTATTTAAAAAAATCATGATTTTTTTGATTTATTTGATTTTTTTGATTTTTTTGATTTTTTTCTCTATTCTTAAGATACATGTCTTAAATTTGACCGTAAATGATAGAGTTTTATTTAAACTAACAGCCCTGTATCAAATATATGACTTTTCTTACCAAAGACGACATTCATTTAAATGGATTGGGAGATAAAAAAGCAAACACAGCCTTCGAGTATGCCTAAAGAAAATACGCGGAAAGAGGCGCCTCTGATAATCAAATTTAAATCCAAGACTGATCCTCTTAAGAAAAAGTTTTTCAATAAAATAATTTAAAAAAAAAAAATTGTAAAAGCTTAATTTAATTAATAAAAATCAATTTTGATTTAAATCATGATTTTTTCAAAAAAATCATTTGATTTAAATCATTGATTTAAATCATGATTTAAATCAATTGATTTAAATCAATCAACCCTGCTTCGTGGCTTGTTTAAACTTATTCCGGTTTTCCTCAGTAGGTTGTAACAACGGAAACTTACCTCATTAAAGCAAATACATCAACCTTAGAGAGTTCATACCTCAGATCATTAGATTCATGTAACGAAATAATTCTTCTTAACGCCATCAGCGCTGTGTTCTTTTCAAATTGATTTAAATGTTTGGTTGCAAGTTCAATGGTGGAAGCATTTGTCAAATTTCCATGCATTGAATGCACCCAGTCTAAGCTGCACAATCATTTCAACAATATCCTCTAATGACACTGTCAACAAACGTCAATTTACCTGCCAAAAACATTAAACGTCATGTCACTTAAGCAAAATGCATTTTCGCTATCAAAACACGTGCCCAAAACTTTTCAATGATGGCTTATAGGTACCAAAATGCAAAACTTTGCAAAACTTGTCAACAAAAAATGAAAAAAAAAAAATGAAAACGAGTGCCCATAATTAAGAAGCATATCCGCAGCGAATTGGTCCGTAGCTGAATGCCGCCATTCAGGGCAAAACTGAAGGTATACACCTAACAAACGTCAGTTTTCATTCCATTATGCTTATAAGTTTATAACCAACCAACAAAAGAAAAAAAAAAACTGAAAAATTAAATGAGTATGGCGAACCACATGCAGGTCGATACCAAAACGAGCCACCATCAGGTACACGATCCGCATAATGTGCATTTACACATAGTAGTGAACTTAGTTCAAGCCCAGTGCTTTTATCCAGTCACAGAGGCCCTCGAAAACACATTCAAACAAAAACAACCATGCAAACACCCATATTCTTTTCAAGCTCCATTTCGGTGCATGGTTCGGTCAGGCAGTCGGTCGGTCGGTTGATCGGTCTCGATGGTAACCTAGCCTTTTCCATGCAAGCAACACCGTTGCCTGTCTCCTAGCTTTCCCACACCTATTTCCATTTCCATATGGCCCACTCCCTGGGCTTGTGCTTCTTTTCATTGCAAAAATGGCAAATGCCGCAGTATTTCCAAACAGGAAGGCTACTGTCCGCATTATCCTGTCCCACTAAATGTCCTCACTATCGTATTTGCAAACGTTCCATTCACAAAAACGGAAATAACTTTGTTTTCTATGAAAGACGAAAAGCTATAAAATATGTTTCACCAATTACGAATTATTATTCCCAAACGTTGCACTGTTATGGGTTATGTTGGCTGTCATCGTTGTCGTTGCGTTGCGTTGGCGTTGCTTGCGTTGTTGCTCTAAAAGAACTCGGTGGGCTGTTTTCAAATTTGACTGATGCAGGCGTTGAGTTCATATTTTCCTATAGAAACAACGGTGGGGAGTCGTTTTGAGGTTAGATTTAAAATAGTCGACATTTGCGCGTTCTTTGTGACAAGCCAGTGAGTCTTGTCTCATCATCTTCATGCTTCGCAATAATGTTCATATATCAGTTTCGCAATCCATCACTTGGGTGTTTTTTGCACGACCTGAAACCGATGCAACCCATTAAAAAAAAAGAAGAATACTGGGGGAGCTACAATGGGGAGCTGTTTTGTTACAATCTATGATGCGAGCTCGCACAATGGCTGTCAATGCGCTAACGTGTCCTACTTGAATGTAATTCGAAAAGGATGAATCCGCACTGTGGAATATCTACTCCGTTGTGTTCTATCAATTGTTATAAATCGAACGGTTGTGGTGCCTTCGAATGCTTCAAACTCGAACTAAATAGAAACACCCAGCCGAGTTGCTAAATTTCAATTTTTAACTTTCTGTAACTAGGAACGAGTCGCATATCAGTTGACAGATAAAGTAATACACTGGGACATATTAGCGACCTAAAATTAAAAGTGAAACAGAAAAAAATGGGAATATCCGCTTTCTCGTTGGCTTTTTATTATCTGCACTGCACCGAGAATTATATCCTCGTTGATTATCATCTCAACGGATCAAAGTCACATATATTCCGTTATACTATAGTGTAGCCGGTAGCACTTTTACAGTGATAGCGAAAAAATATACAATTCCAGAAAGAAACAGGATGCATGCATGCAAATACGACACAATGACATAATTTAAATGGGACTATCCCATATGCAACACAATAAGGATATGGCACAATCTGTGCCTGGATGCACCTTCATTCTATATCCACTATTCCCAATTTCAAAGCTAGGCACAAAATAAGCAAATCCTCGGCTGACATGTTGGCTTGTTGTATTATTAAGTTTATGGGAATGTAAGTAGGTAGGTATTCGCGATTGGTGCGGGATGACATGCAGCTATCATCTCGTACGAATTAAATTACCACTGGAGTCTTTCCTCTATGGGTCTATGCTTGTGCTTCTTTTCCTGTCGGGATATTCCTTGGATTGTTCTAGTTTTGGGAATGTGAATAATGTAGGATGTGTAGATGAATAACTGAATTTGTAAGAAATACGGAGGTTGGGGTAATAAACTTTTTTTTTTTGAAGGAAGAATTTTGGCAACGAACGTATGTATGGTGAAGTTTTAAAGATTTAAATTTCAAAGCTCTTTAAAGTGGGAGATTTCAACGAAATTAAACATTTTAAAGCTGACTCATTGACTTAGGTTCTTCGACTTCTGTGGGAAACTCTTAGGTCCAAAGGACTTTTATTAATCTTCGTCTAATCTTAGGCTACATTGTGTTTGATGAGAAACTTATTTTAGCCCAGTCGAACTCTTGCCAAGATTCCCTGATTCCTCATCGATTGTCCTGTTCTATTGTTTTTTTTTATTTTTCGAACACCTTCGCTACGTCGGACGTCTTGGGCAAGATCTTTTGGAAACGCTCCCATATTATTTAGTAAATAGTCTTGTCCTCATATTCTGGTCTTCATTAAACCTACCACATACTGCAGAGCACTCCTTGTATAGCTGTGCCCAGGTGCCCAGAATATTTTGAGTGTTGGCTTGGGCACTCGGCTGATTGCTAGAGGATCCCTGATGCTCCCGAACGTATTCTTAGGGTAGCTCCCACAGGCAGCTTGTAAGTCAATAACTCTTGGAAGTCCAGGAACGACTGTCTTATCTCTAAAAGCTTATGGCTAAATTTTAATGAAGAGGAAACTAGGTGTGCATTTGTATCCGATTTCTATAGGAGAAATCATGAAACACTGCTCTGTGAATTTCTTAACCGTCAATCAAATCGACTCCGTTATTTCGGAAACAGATTTGTTGAAGAAGTAGACGATCTAGGGCAGGTGCCAATGGAAAACATGAGGAAATTCATTTTTTGCACAGGCTGGTTCGTTAATGAACCAGTAATCAACCAGTAAACCAATAGTTTATAGACCCTCGTGTACGCAACAGTTTAATGCTGTGCACAATCCTCCCAACCTAATCTAACCTAAGCTCTCACAAAGTGGTTGTCACAGGCAAGCTCTTCTGTTTCTTACCTACCTACTAGAGATTCCTTTTGAGTCATTAGCTCACCGTTGATGTGATTCCTTAAGTTTGATGGTGCTTTTCTGTCCATGCACCTTCATTACATTTCCTAGCCCGTGTCGTTTTTCTGGCACCTCAAGCCACAATAGATCTTTTGGTCCTTAGCGATGTTAGTTCCGAGCTGAAAATTAAATTTAAGCACTTTTTCATGTAGGGAACCCTAAAAGTCTGATGTTCTGCTAACAGTCCGGAAACAATTAAAGCACTTCAACCAGAAAATCGGAGCGGCAGAATGAGCTATTAGCAGGTTACTAAAGGCAGCTAATCGAACAACTACCGTCAGAGCGGGTGACTTTGGCCACTTTTCAGATTGAAATGTGAATAACTTTTGCAACAATTTTTTTGTTTTTTATGAAAACTTTAACATTTTTACCTACTTCGCTCACTCTTTAAGTATGCTAAGTCTTGAACAAATTGATCGCACAGTTTCCAATACAGAAGCTAAAATATGGGTGGCCAAAGTCACCCTCCATAGCGGGTGACTTTGGCCGGGAGGACTTTTTCTTCATTTTCTAAAAAACTACTAGCAGCAAGTCAATTTCACCAATCCCAAATGAAAGAGCAGAGTTTTTCACTATATGTAGGTATTTTAATAGTAGTTTACGCTGCATTTTCGATTTTAAACAGTTAAAAAAAAAATATAATTATGTTAATTTCATTTTAAGTTTTGATATCCATGAAAAGATATTTGAAAAAAAAAAACAGTCTTTCTCAGCGATCCACTGTTGGAACAGGAAGTTTTTTCTCCAGATCACTTTTGTTAACCTGTGCAACATCTGTCTTTCTGGATATACAAAGCTCTGCCCAGCACCTCTTCGTAAGAAGGAGACTGTTAACTCATTCCAATTTTGATATAATTTTTTGCGTATCACATGGATAAATTCCAGTTGCACGGAAGCCAGATATTAAATTCTTCTTAGCCTTATTGTCCTCATGTAAGCTTTCCCAGACTTTTTTCAAAAGTCTAGGAAACACTTCTTTGGGCACTGTTTTGTTTTCCGGGTTCGCCAACTTGTAGTTTGTAAGGTTTTTCTTCCACAATGCCTTCAAAGGTCGAAAGAAGGCTACATCTAGTGGTTGTGCTATATGAGTGCAATTGGGGGGAAGACAAATTAATTTAACATCATTTTCTTCAGCTAGTTTGATAACTTCTTTTGAAAAATGGCTCGCAAGATTGTCACCAATGATTGCCTTTGGACCAATTAACTTCCGGGCGTGAGGGAGATAGACAGTATGGAACCAATCGGAAAACACTTTGATGTCAAACCAACCATGAGACGTAGCATTATATCGGCATCCAGGTTGACCACCTTCCATCCAGTTGTTATAAACATTTTTGGCTTTATAAACAACGTATAAGGGTAACAGTCAATATTCCAGTTGCTGTGCCACAAAACATTATCGAAGTTGAACTTTTAGAATGGGCCATAACTTGCTCTGGATATTTAACACCTCTAGAAAAAATGGCTTTTCTGGCTCCTGGATCGTCTGAGAAATTGGTTTCGTCGTAGTTACTGATGTTTTCAGGTGGTATACCTTCCAAACTGATTTCCAAATTGTTGAAAAAGTCGGATATTGTTGAAACAGATATTGCTGCTCTTGCTGGAGTTATATTTTGGCACACTCGCGATGTTATTTGGTCTATTTGCCTTTCTAAAAATGAACTTGCCCAATCCTTCCCTGGCCAATTGTTGGTAAACTGGCGACATATTTGTGTTTTTTGTCCAGAAAAGCCTTGGTGATGTGACGAAGTTCAAGTTTGGAAAGCGGAAATCCCCAGTTACTCGTTGTTTGTAGCATTTTCACTATGCAGGCTTCTTCTTCCTCCAAAAGTGCAGTTTGTCCACCAACAGATTTCTTGTGCATGTTTTTAAATTTGTTTTGGAGTGTGGATCTTGATATTTGAAACTCCTTTGAAGCTTTGTTCAATGACATCTTGCCTTCTCGAACTTGCAATAAAGCGGCTTCTAATGTCTCAGGCGTATAGTTTTTATACGGCTTTTCGTACCCGGTTTGTTTATATGCTTATTCTACTATATTGCTTACAATTTATCAAAAAAAACCTAGTGCAAAATTTAAGAGGGTGACTTTGGCCACCCGGCCAAAGTCAACCTCCCATTTGGCATTTATTATAGAAAAAATAAAATTTATTGTTTATAAAATAGTTACCAGGGTAAAATTAGGAGGATTCAATTTGAAAAACAATACATACATCGGAGTCAAAGTCATTTTGCAATCATGCTTCTGCAACATGTTGAAAATATCCAACATTTTCAGGTGATTTTTTTGTGAACATTTTTTAAAAATAAAAATTGGTATATATTTTTTCCTAATGTTAATTAAATAAGGCTAGTATGATCATTTTTTAGTCCATTCAATTATACGAATTTACAAGGAAGTTAGGAAAAAATCAAACCACTCCTTCATATTTTAACAATTTTTCTAAAAAGAATCCATTCAGCGGCCAAAGTCACCCGCTCTGACGGTATTGTTTGCACAGGCTGGTTCGTTAATGAACCGGTAAACCAATAGTTTATAGACCCTCGTGTACGCAACAGTTTAATGCTGTGCACAATCCTCCCAACCTAATCTAACCTAAGCTCTCACAAAGTGGTTGTCACAGGCAAGCTCTTCTGTTCCTTACCTACCTACTAGAGATTCCTTCTGAGTCATTAGCTCACCGTTGATGTGATTCCTTAAGTTTGATGATGCTTTTCTGTCCATGCACCTCCATTACATGTCCTTTTT
Organism: Sphaerophoria taeniata; assembly: GCA_943590905.1. Lineage (NCBI taxonomy): Eukaryota > Metazoa > Arthropoda > Insecta > Diptera > Syrphidae > Sphaerophoria > Sphaerophoria taeniata. The sequence goes on along the minus strand of OX016540.1, from coordinate 43,368,771 downwards.
TTTGGTCCTTAGCGATGTTAGTTCCGAGCTGAAAATTAAATTTAAGCACTTTTTCATGTAGGGAACCCTGAAAGTCTGATGTTCTGCTAACAGTCCGGAAACAATTCAAGCACTTCAACCAGAAAATCGGAGCGGCAGAATGAGCTATTAGCAGGTTACTAAAGGCAGCTAATCGATAACCTATGTATTCTATAATAAATGCGAACCATTCCTTAGAGGCAAAGTAAGCACCTTAACAGGGTTGATAAAAATCATGATTTTTTTTGTTCCTGAGAGATTTTTTTGATTTTTTCAAAAAAATCATGATTTTTTCAAAAAAATCATGATTTTTTTGATTTTTTTGATTTTTTTTCTGTATTCTTAAGATACCTGTCTTATTTTTCACCGTAAATGATAGAGTTTTATTTTAACCAACAGCTTTTTACCAAAAATATTACTTTTCTTGTCAGAGACGGCATTTTTTTAAATGGATTGAGAGCTGAAGAGGAAAACACAGCCCTCCAGTATGTCCAAAACAAATACGCGGAAAGGCGCCTCTGAAAATAAAATTTAAATCCAAAACTGAACCTTTTAAGAAAGTTTTGTATTATATTGTTTTTTTTTTTTTTTAATGTAAAAGCACTACAGTAACAGTAGTGGAAGTGTCAGTTGGTTAAAAAACAATGAAGAGCATGGCCAATGTAATCCTATCTTCGACCAGTTGTTTACAGCTGCAGGATCATCTACATACGTCTGTGGAAACGATATTTTCTACATTTGGTTTGGTTCAGTCTAAGCTACGAAACAGGCTGCTGAACAGCAAAATTGGTGTTTCTTTTTAAAGGTTTTAACAATGAAAAAATTAATAATTTTTAATTTGCTGTGAAGTGCAAGTTTTGAAAATTTTATTGAGATCAAAAAAAAAAGTTGTTCACTCAAATGTTTCTATCTTAATTATATTAAAAAAATCAATTTTGATTTAAATCATGATTTTTTTTCAAAAAAATCATTTGATTTAAATCAATCAACCCTGCACCTTAATCTTGCAAAATCTCGAAAGCTTATGATTTTTTTTCTTCAGCTCTTCTCTCTTTCATCACGAATCAAATCGATTGACAGAGTTTCCATACTGGATCACAGCTGTGCCATATTTTTCTTTTGTTAAAGTGCTAACCCCTAAAAATGTCAATCCTAAAAATACTCGAATCTAATACCCGCCGCCCTTAAAGACATCTTTAATCTTTATATCCCTTTTTTCTTGAAATCTAATTCCCAAAACCGAGCCAACCAATAACAAGTCCAATGCAATATGAGAAAAAGCATAAACACTTATGAACCAAACAACATTTGAAGGAACTGAAAATCCTTAACTCGACTGGTATTTTTTTCCGTCAATATCACACAAAAAAGCAATCCTTTGTTTCACCATTATTGTTGTGGCGTACATATTCTATTCCGTTCGACAGTCGTTTTTGGACATCTTCATCGACAGTCAATGGACAATAACGAGAATGTTTTATTTTGGTTTTTTGTTTTGTTCGTGCTTTTTTCTTCCTCCCCAACATTCGACCAAGTCGAACAGTGTAATACTTTATTGCCCAAGTCGTGCTCAATACAATGAAACGTTTTGGCGAGCAGGCATATTTTTTCCTTTATTTGGCAATTGACATGGCGAAGGCTTGGATTTCCGTCCATCTACTTCTTCTACTTGATCATGTTTCTCTCCACAAGAAAATAAAAAAAAATCTACATACATTGTATTATGGCCGAGTTGTATGTTAAAAGAGGATAATATAGATTTACGTTGTTCTTGTTCCCTTGAATTTTATTCAACTGTGAAATATGCTAAGCAAAAAATCTATACAAAAATATAAAAATAAGAGAATCGATAAGTTCCCGCATCATTTTGTGAGTTGAAGAAAGGGTATTTTCCCTAACCACTTGAAAATTCTTTTATTTTGATGGAGGCCGAAATTGAAGTCTCATGAGGATTTGAAGCAGCAGTGCTGTTTCTATTTTGGTAAAAAAAAAGTTTGAGATAACGACAAAAGTTCTAGGAAAAATCTTGAGCATTATCTAAAAATAATTTTGTATGAAAATCTTCAAAAAGACTGTTGGAGCTCTTTCACTCTCGTTTCTATTTTACTTTTTGTGACATGGAAGGTTTTTATATTTTGTTTCAGTACTCGTTCGAAGTTATCTACATCTACACTAATATATAAAGCTGAAGAGTTTGTTTGTTTGAACGCGGTAATCTCAGGAACTACTGGTTCGAATGGTATAATTCTTTTTGTGTTGGATGGTGCCTTAATCGACTTAGACTTTAGGCTACTTAACATTAAGCTGTGACCAATAGCAGCGAAGAATCTGTTTAAAATGGGGAAAAAACGGCAAAAAATATACATTTTTCTGCGTTTTAACGCACTTATCTCAGGAAGTACTGGTTCGAATGGTATAATTCTTTTTGTGTTGGATGGTCCATTAATTGAGGAAGACTTGAGGCCATTTAACATTAAGCTGTGGCCAATAGCAGCGAAGAATCTGTGGAAAATATGGGAAAAACGGCAAAAAATATACATTTTTCTGCGTTTTAACGCGCTTATCTCAAGAACTGCTTTATGAAATTGAACAATTTTTTTAATGTTGAATGGTCCATTTATCAAGGAAGGCTTGAAGCTATATAAAATTTAGCTGCGACCAATAGGAGCGAAGAATTTGTGTAAAATGTGGAAAAAACGGCAAACAATACAATTTAATACAATATAAAGCTGAAGAGTTTGTTCGTTTGAACGCGATAATCTCAGGAACCACTATTTCGAATTGTAAAATTCTTTTTGTCTTTGATAGTCCATTAATCGATGAAGGCTTTAAAATAAAATAAATAAATAGAGTGGCGCGACAGCTCTTGAAGAGCCAACGCCTAAGTGGCTTACTCTAATCAACAATTCTCTGAGTGCGTGTGAAGAATTGAGGGGACCTACAATTTAACGCCGATTCCGAACGGCAAAGTTGAGAAACATTTTTTCATTACAGATTGATACTCTTGGAAGATTTGTCAGGTCTTCGCAAGAGGCAGTACCCGTGAAAGATGAAATAAAAACTTGGCCTGAGTAGGACTCGAACCAACGACGTTCTGCTTAGCAGCCAACGCACTTACCAACTAAGCTACGGGCAACTGCTTTAGGCTTTATTCTACTTAAAATTATAAGCTGCGACCAATAGCAGCGAAGAATCTGTGGAAATGTGAGAACTGAGATTTTTTTCTGAGATCTCTGAGATGAAATTATTTTGGATTCGATTTCTCACTCAGCTATTTGACGTGGCTGACATATGTGCAGCAACAATTAGTAAGGTAACCATTAAATCTCAATGATAACTGAGAATTATGTTTCACCAAGGCACCAAATGATTTTGCCTCAGTCAAGGTGACATTGAGATCTCAGTGAGATGTTGTTAGGTGGAACTGGCCTAATAACTGCTCAAATTAGAATTTTGAGAGTTCAATTGATTTGTGAATGTGATTGATTGCACTATTTGTGCAGATTATTGTGTTTAAACCATATCATTTTATGTACTTCTTAACTAAAAAATATGCTCAGTTTAAAGAAAAAAAAATTACTTAACGAAAAAAACGATGCAGAAGTAAGAGAGATATTAGAATTAGGGAGAGTTCACCCAAGGGAATGCTTTAAGTATGAACAACTGAAGGGAATCATAAAAAATGCTCAAATTTTTCAAGTTCAAGAGAATTGACTGCAATGCAATTTTACAATAACTTCCGAACAAAATTCCCACGCGCGCATGATGCACAAGTCGAGATGATACTCTGGCCGGTGGACGAGGGAGAGGCGGACGAAGTCGCGGGCAATTGCTAGTATAGGATATCTTTGAACATAGGTCAGTATCGAAAACTGACCTTTAAGACCTTTTTTAATTGAACCATCACTAAAACACACAAAATGGCATAATCGGGTGCCGGATTTGAAAAAAAGGTAGTGGCTTTCTTCTTTCTGAAAACTGGAAGATTTAATGTGAAAATCATAAAGTGAAGTGACGACGACTTGCAACGTTGGCAATTGTTTTGAATTCAAATTTTATATTTTCTGCCAAGGTTTCGTTTGCAATAGTAACTTGAGACGAAAGTTAGCAAAAATGCTAAAACATAAAAAAAAGTGAAGTCAAAATCAGACCAGCGAAAAAAAAAGAATTTGCCTAATTTCGTAGTTTTTTAAAAAAACAAAAATTAAAACGGAATCAAATCAGAATTTAAAATCAAGGAAAAAGGATGAAAGTTATGCTTTAAAAACAGTTTTTGAGCTATGACCATTAGATATTGGATGCTGTTCGAAACGAGCTGTTCTAAAGTAATTAAGATTTAATAAAAGTGGGCGTGATAGTGTGTGGATTTTACTTATTAAATTGCATTACTATCGTCCTGCTTCAAAAAATTCTTCTAAAATTTCATTAAAATGCTTTTGTTTATTGTTGTGATATGAATAAACAGTAACGCCCCACTTGTTACCACTTGAAAAAAAAGAACCAAAGTAAATTGAGAAAAAGGGAAGAAGATTTTACAATAATGCATTTTATATTGATCCTCGATACATTTACTTTCTTTAATCCAGTTAGAGAAAGAGCTCCGAAGAGAACCTTATGGCAAAACGAGAAAGCCAACTGGGTACGGTCTAAATAACTTCTTTCGGATATTTAACTGGTCACTATGCTTCCTCGATAGTAACGTAGACTCCCACGCAGATATGATTATTTTGGGAATGAAAACTTTTACCCCGAATAGGGTTAAAAACATCAAAGCTAAAGAAAAGTCATGGTTTGATTCAAGCTGTAAGGGATTCTCAGGGAAAAAGAAGTGCGTTCAGGTCTTTTAGAGCCAACCCAAAATAACCGGATCAAGTTTTAACAAGCCAAGAAGCCATATTCGTCGGACCAAATGTTTACATGGCCAAAAATTAAGGGAAAAAATACTGTAATGTCCCAAAGGCAGTAAGAATTTTTGGTAATTTGTACAAAATATGAAGAATTCTTCATCTTCCTCGGTCGCTACGCTCGTTGACAATGACACTCTAGTTGTTAGCTCTCTCGCGAAAGCTAACCTTTTCGCTAGGCAGTTCGCCTCCAATTCAACGCTGCCCGAGAGTGTCAAGTCTCCCCAGTCCATGAGCGCCACTCGTGCTGTGGCGGGGGTCCTAAAAGATCTCAACAAACATAAATTCACTGGTCCGGATCGTATCCCCGCTATTCTTCTTCTCCCTCCAATTACGACCGATTGCACTTAAGTCCCTTCTTCTAAGGTCATGGAAACGCTGATAAACTACCAGCTCAAGAAATATCTGGAAGACCGAAAGCTTCTTAATGACCGGCAGTACGGCTTTCGCAGCAACAGGTCCACTGGTGATCTGATGGTCTATCTCACTGAACAGGGGAACAAATCTTTACATTGTTTTGGAGAAAGTAAGATTGTTGCACTTGATATTTCAAAGGCATTTAATAGAGTTTGGCACCAGACTCTCTTATCGAAAATGCGTGCTTTCGGTATTGATGAGTCTTTTCTTCGTTGGATTAGAAACTTTCTTTCGAACCGTTCAATACAATTTGTATTAGACCGATTCAAGTCTGGAATCCACAATATAAATGCTGGTGTGCCCCAGGGCTCCGTTTTGGCTCCTACCCTCTTTCTCATTTTTATTAATGATCTCTTGGCTGTAACTTCTAATCCAATCAATTGTTTCGCTGACAATAGTACCCTTAGCTATTCATATTCGTTTCCAGGCTCACATCCCTCCTCTTCGGATGTGTAACTGCAACGGCAAAATATGATAAGCTCATTAAAATTAAACTCTGACTTAAAAAGTGGAATACAAAATCGCGTGGAGTTTAAAGCTTCGAAAACTCAATACTGTCTTTTATCGTTAAAGCGAGATATACCTCCCCTGCCATTGGCCACTCATGGCACTTGCATCAATGAGACCGAACATCTCACGATTCTCGGTATGTGCATCACTGACCACCTCTTGTGGAACAAGCACATATGCGATGTTGCCAAAAATGCCGCAAGATGTTTAAGTTTCTTAAGAAGATGCAAGAACTTTTTTCCTCTTCTGATCTGGCTACTATCTATAAAACATAATATATACGTGACGTAGGTACCTAAGTCTTTTGGACAGTATCCAGAGCAGAGCATTTAAGATGATTGGTGACCATAACATCATTGAGACATTTACGTCACTTAAACATCGACGTAATGTCTCATGCCTCACCCTCTTCTATCGATATTTCAACGGTAGGTATATGATCTAGTGAAATAGACAGTTGCATTCCTCCCCTTAAGAATTTCAACCGCAATACCCGCGCCTCCAGGAATGCCTATCAGTTCACCCTCGAGCCCAACTTCGGTCGTTCGGTCATGTTCAGAGAATCGTTCTTTAGCCGTACTACGCGAGTGTGGAACTCTCTTCCACACTTTGTCTTCCCCAGTCATTGGAATGTTCAAGAATTCAAGACCAATGTTAACCGACACCTCATCCTAAACCCTCTCCGTATATGCCATTTTCCATAACGCTAGCACTGTGCTTTGTCATAAAAAGGGGGTTTAAACCCCTTGAGTGCGTTCTCATTATAAAAAACAAAAAATTTAAATAAGTAATTTTTGTTTCTACGCCATGCGAAGCGGGCGGAGGATTGCTAGTTTTTTTTTTGTATAAATTAGCAACGCCATAGTACAAAAACCCCTTGCAACCCTTTCATCCGCTTCAGTTGCGTTAAAAAGTAGTCCTTTTTCCGACCAAATTTCATTCAAATCGATTCAGTAGTTAAACTTTATTAAGAATCAAACAGATAAATAGAGCTATGCAACATGCGCTAGTCATGAGCATTCCTCAACTTTGTTGACATGAAATCATTACCTTACTCCCTATGACTATCCTCGATACGTCAAAACTTGGTACACGTCAAAAAAACATGGAAATACCTGTTTTTTTTCTAGTGTTTCAATGTTTATGGATATATTTACAGCATAGATTCCCTCTAAGTCGAATTTTCATGGGATGTCAAAATTGGTACGAGTTAGAGGGAGTTTTTGAAAAATTCGATTTAGAGAGATTAATATTTTCTTTGCTTAAAAGCATTTATCTATATACATATTATAAAAATCTAGCGCCGTTCGTTTGCGGCATATAGGCATAAAAACCGGTTGGCCGATTTTCTTAATTTTTGTCTTAAACTAAAGAGGATTAAGGGTAGATGGTTTAAGACAAACAAAATTAGTACTTTTTAAATCACAAACGGTTCAAATGTTAAAAATAATGCTTTTCACACTACAACAAAATATATCAATTAATCAATTTCATTTAAAATTTCGTCAAATATTTTTATTTTCATCACATAAAAAAAAAATGTCAGTGAAGGAAATATTTGTCAAAAATTGTTTTTCATCGAAAAAAAAACTTTATTTGACATTTTTTTGTTGTCGATATTTTTCCTTTTTTAGGTTTGTTTCTTTTGAGATATGGCCTTGGAAGCGGGAAGTGGAGTAGCGGGTAAAAGTAGCGGGTAGTGGGTAGCAGGTAGCTATGGAGGGTAGGAGGGTAGTGGGCAGTGTACTAGCAGGGTACAAAAGGTGAGGTCTTTTTTTATCAGATTTTTTTTTATGAAAAACTCGGAAAACTCATTGGTTTTCAAGGGGAGAAATGCATGTTATTGTAGTTAAGTGGTTCTCAAATGGAAAACTGGAAAATTTCGAAAGGAACTCGGAAAACTCATTGGCGCAAAATTATAGTCCGCTAATGAACAACTTTAGTGTGATACTAGCTTAAAATGACGTTTCAGACATGACTCACTTCAAAGTGGGTTTTCGAATAGAAAATAGAAATTTCTTGATGAAAAACTCGGAAAATTCATTGGTTTGCAAAGGGAAAATTGCATATTATTGCAGGTGCAGTGGTTTTCAAATGGAAAACTGGAACATTTGTGATGGGGAACTAGAATGCAAGAAAGAGTAAAAAAAATGGAAAATTTGAAAAGCAAAAAAAATTTGATTAAACAAAATCTCAAAAACACTCTTTCAAATGAAATGCATTACTTTTGAAATGGTAAAATTTAAAGTTCGTGCCGTTTGTCATCAAATTTTGACAAAATGTTCGAAGATTATTTCAAGTATTATTACAGTAGGGTGTTTAAGAAAATTGTACAAAATCAGCCAAGCCGTTCATAAGATATAGCAAAAAATGTGGAAACACAATTTTCCCTATAGAACGTTAACTATGCATTTGACCATATCCTTAACAAAGTTGTTGTGTAAAAATCTCATACAAATTCGCTAAGGACTCACTGATTTTATACCAGTGCAGTGTTTAGAAGCAAATGTTGAGGGAATGTTCGGTAAGTGGCGTAGATGGGTTCTTAGTATTTTGTACAAAATCGACTAAGCCGTTTTCATGAGAAATGGCCAGGGTAGTGGTTGATGGGGTAGCGGGGTAATGGGAAGCGGGTAGCGGGTTGACGGATAGTGAGTAGTTAGAAGCAGGGTAAGAGGAAGCGGGATAACAGGTAACGGGGTAGCGTGTAGCGCGTAGAAATACTGGGTAGCTGGCAGTGTTTAGTGGGGTGCCGGGTAGCGGGGTAACTGGGTAACATTGTAGTAGGGTAGCAGGGTAGCAGGGTAGCGGGGTAACTGGGTAGAGTAGTGGGGTAGCAGGTTAGCGGGTTATGTAGTGGGCTACAAAAGTTTAGATCTTTTAGCTATCGATTTAGGCAGTGCGAAGTCTGCCGGGTCAGCTAGTTGAATATCAATAAAGACAACAAAATAAACAGATAAATTAACTAAATAAAATAAATAACAGTTTCAACAAAATTAATTAAAAAAATTTGTAATTTTTGATTGATGCATCAAAGTGGCTGGAGTGTTCACTCGTTTAAAAAATGACTCTATTTTCAAAAGGCAGCGTTGAACCTCATCCGGTACATTTTCTGTCTTTTCAATCGCAGATTGTAATATTCCTGGATTTCATTCTTTTCTGGCATTTCAATATTTATTGTTTCGACTTCGACTTCTTCATCTTCAGCTCCACTATCATCATCGTTAGCATCAGTAGCACGATTTATTTTTATTGATCAGAAAATTGATTCGCGTTCAGGTATTTCTGTGGCCGCAATACCGTCATCGACTTCCATATAATTCCTCCTGTTCCAGATCCTCTCCATTTCATTTGTGTCGTCGGTTACACATATGAGTTGGTTAAGTGGAACATCATCTTCATCATCCCATGTATTGTCCTTCAAGCCGGCTTTTTTGAAACAATTCTCTATTTTCAACGGAGTTACATCCTGTATCCACGCTTTCGAAACTTCGCGTACACAATCGAGCAGAGTTAACTTAAAGTCCTTTTTTTTAATTTCCCAAACTTTTACGATGGTGGTTAAAATACGGCGTTTATAGTGAACTTTAAATCTTTGGAATTGGATTATACCTATGTCCATCAATTGCACTATTGAGGTCATGTAAGGTGGAAAATATTCAAGCTTTATAAATTTTAAGTTATCCTTAACTTGTTTTGGGTGAGCCTTGCGCTTTGATCTTCTAAACTTTGCATCTAGCTTCAAAAGCCAATTCGTAAAAAGATCTGCCGTCATCCAAGAACGTTGGTTTGCTACATAATCAACCGGCAAAGATTTAATTTTATTGAAACAGCGAGGGTTTTTGCTCTTTCCGATTATTAAAAGCTTAAGCTTTTTCGAGCCAGTCATGTTGGATCCCACAAGGCATGTCACTTTCTTTACTGTGCCTCCCTCCAAAAAATGTTTCTCCTTTCAAAGCCAAGGAGCATGTCGGCAAACATATATAAAAACAATTCCGTTTTCCCGGGAGGGTGATTTCTTTTTTTTTTCTTGCAAAAGAGATTCGACTTAAAGGGATTGGAAATAGTCCAAGAATCTAAAGAATTTCGACTCAGAGGGATTGCGACTTAGAGGATGGTTTTTGTATGGAAAATTGAGGGGAATGCAAATAAAATATAATATCGATTTAGAGGGAAATTCGACTTAGAGCGAGTTCGACTTAAAGGGAGTCGACTGTATATCGAAAATAACACTAGGACTTCAAAGCTATAAATTAAATATTTAACATTTAGTGTATATATTGCAATACCAACAATACAGCTCATACTTCCACTTACTTCTTCTTCACTTCATGTTCTTCTCTAAAGCTACATACTCCAATAATTAAGTACCTCATATATGTGCATAAACCATACATTATTTGGAATATTGAAATTATAAAAAAAAACGATTTCCACAATATTTGCCTCAAAGTACTTCAGCATTTTCTTTGATCTAAAAAACTTCGAACACACCCTGTGTAAACATCTCTGATTTATATGTAAATATTTGGATTTGGTAAAATCGTTACGATTAGGTTTTTTAACAGACACCTAATAATGCCAATATTTATTTACTAACAGTTCAACTTTTGTTTGAAATTTAATTTGGAAAAAAAACCTCATAATTGCCCCTTTTTTGATTTCGCTATTGATTTCCTAGGTTTTAAAATCGGGGAAATACGCTTTTTTTATCGCCCACCTGCGTTGGCGTTTTGTATTCGTTCCGTTTAACATGCTTTGAAGTTATTTTTAAATAGCTACCTATATTTTGACGAGCATCTCGCATGCTTTAAATAATTAAAATATCTCAGATTCGCAGTTTCATTTTTATGCAGTTTTGCAAGGTGAGTTACCTTATCGACTTGGCTGACAGGTCCATGTTTTATGCCTCCTTCATTTTGTTCGCTCGATTTGAGCATGGCTATATAAAACCCGGAAGGGCGAACCGCCTTCTGGGCTCATTGCAATGCACATGCTGCCGACTCATTCTCTTCTAGATACATTGCGGTAGCAATTCAAAAGAATCGTGCTATGTGCTTAAGTTTAAAAGACATCCTTTGAATGTGCCACACCGAATCGCAAATCATAGTTCGTACCCTGAATAAGCAATGCGATGATACAAGCATACAGATTGTATATACCATACCTATTGGGCGGACAACCGCGACGAACTACGACGACTATGAAGACAGAAACAGAGACAGCAGATTCAACCAGCCGAACGTCAATATTTGTACAAGTGCAAGTCATCTATTCCCTGGGATCGTCTTCACAGGAATGACAGGACACAGAATACCGAAAAATCATGCAAAAGGCAAGTGAACATTGGGAAAACATCCTACGAACAACGAACATCCCACTATGTTTTAGTGCTTCTATCTCAAACATCTTCTTCGTTCGACATGACCCAATTAAGGTGTAGGCACATACCCAGCAGTACCATCATCTATCTAGCTTTTTATGCGCTTCTCTTTGCTTTTTATTTTCTTTCTCGTTTCGATCCTTGAACATTGAATCTTTAACTGGCTGCAAGGCGCAAATTCTGATGTACAAACGAAATGAACATCACTATCTAGCCGGAAGCTAACGAGTGACTGACATTTCCAATAAGCCCGCTCGTCGCCACTCACATACATATAACTGCACCAGTTCACTTGCCACAGCAAAAAGACTCACCACGAGAGACAAAAGGATCAAGAATGAGTTTATAAAGCTTAGAAGATTAAGTCTAATGCAAATTTTGATTTTGGATTGTCGAACGTTTAAATTTTTCCCCATCCTCGACGAAATGACAAAGCATCATTGGGGCTAATCAAATATTCATTCGAATGTCGAAATTCGGAAGCGAAACCAGGTTACCAGTCTATTCGTTCAAGCTGAAACGTTTCCTAATCGATTTAAACACAAAAAAACAAAACAAAAACGAAAGTAAGAAAAAGCTTCGTTGACTATTATAAACAACCTGATTTCTCGTTTGTTGGTAATGAGGAAAAATAATATTAAATCGGGGATAACCGGAAGAATCCCCGTATTGGCAGTGCAGCGCGGCGGCCGGCAGCGGGATGTATATAGTTTTTGTGTTCTTCTTTCCTTGAAGCCTAGAGCATGAATCGGGCCAGTCACATCGCCTCTTTTTCGAACTTATTTAAGTGCTAATAAGGACTCTTTTTTTCTACTTGGCCTAAATAAATACTTCCTATACCGGTACCTATATTTCGCCCTCTTGGGTGGATCGAATTGGATTGGATTGCTATGAAATTATGAACCGCAGGGGGTAGGTGATAAAAAAATATCTCTTCAGACTTTTTCGGAGTGTATATTGAATTAGGTGAAACTCGTTAAATCAAACGTTGCATAATGCAAATGCGGAAGGGAGATACTCTCTGTGGTCCCGTTTCGATTGAACAACGATTCTGATTCATTAGAGTTTCTTTTTGTTTATGGAATCGCGTGTGAGTGGGAAATTATTGAAATGGAATTATTGGTTGGTTTCTAGTCTCATTACGAATGCACTGCATCAAGAATATTGCGATAAACTGATATCGATAACTGAGATTCGTTTGTTGAGAATAGATAAATAGTTTTATATTTTTGCGGAGCAGGAGAAATTGCTTCACTTATCTCTGTTTAGTTTCGTTTTTAAGTTTTACTGCTTAGTATAGAGTATTACCCTTATAACAAATTGATTTCTTTTCATTTGGCCGCAATTTTGTTTTAATACTTTATACAAATAAGTCTTGTAATTTTGATACTAGACAAAAATTTTGCGGGACAAAGTTTGGGACAATTTTATTTCCGATAAAAAATATCAAACATGCTTTTTCGACAAACCTTTCCATTCTCGAGTTATGAAGCAATTTGTCAACACTCATACTACCCAAAAATGTATTTTGTATCATATCTTGTCTTCTGTAGCTGTAATTTGAAAAATATGTCTTAAATGTTGTCCAACAAATAATTACTTATGGGTTTTATTTGTTTAAGATTTGATGTACCGCTCTTATTGTATCCGCAATGAGAGTCGAAAGTCCAAACTCTCATTTCACACTCTTCCACATGTTTTTTTTTTTTCTGAAACCTAGTGACTTTCTTCGTCATCATAAACCTTTCGCGCAATATCACGGCTACGTATTTAAAAGAACTATTTTCCGAAAAATGGTCATCCGATTGAGTTTTTAAGGAGAGAAAGTGATTCTTCTACAATAATGCATGAATGGATCAATCTTCTCCTCTCTCAGTTTCTTTTTTTTTGTAGTCAATCATTCACTTTCCTATTCTTCCGGAAAGCCTTGCGTGACCCAGGTTGATTCTACGAGTTGTTCTGTATTTTCCTATTTATTCTATCCATCCGTGCCACGCCCCTTACTGCTGCATTCGAAGGCTGGGGTATACTGGGGAATCCAGAGTCTGTCTGAAGAAAACACCGAACTCTTCTAATTGGTTTCTTAACTTCTTCTTTATTAAGCTAATTTTCTTTATAACATTTCGTCTTAACACTAAAAGTACATATGTTATGTAAATTCATATTTATACTTTTATATAAAACATATCTAGGATATAGTTAGTAAAGGAGTGCCACAGCCTTGAAGTGAGAAAAGGACGGAGAAAGCCTATATCCGAAGCCTTAGGGTGAAGGGGAGTTTCGGAGGAAGATAAAATAGCATTCCGCCAGAGCCCTAGGGTGTGGGGGAATCTGGGCAGGAGATAAAATCAAAAAATTATATTAAGACAAAATTAGGAAGAAACTAAAGTGCTCTAGGAACCTGTTGCTATTCAACTAGTAGCGGTGGGAGAATAAAGTTGCTCGTTTTTCCTACCATATTTGACTCTTCCTTGGCAACTTTTCCGCTACAAGTACCAGCAAATTATATAATGTCAAAAAACTTAAATTACCTTGATGGTCGGTAGGGCTACTAGCTGTTTCATAGTCCGGGTGCACGGTTTTGTATTAATGTGATTTTTTGTGACGTAATGAGACTTGATCGGTGTAGCAGGGTGCGAAGTGTAACGCTTCGTTACCACATCGAGACAAGAGAGGTCTCCTTAGCAACAACCTCGAGTCTTGCGCCTAGCCAAACCTCGCCCAGCATGCTGACAGCAAGCGTATATAGATCGCGCGACCTCTGATCGTTACAAAGGATGAGTTTGACATGACCTTGATGCCAACCCCCATCGCTTGTTACAGGCGGTGGACCTCGATGCTCTCGCATGACTTTGAGGAAGCCAGCCGAGAGCCTAAGTTTCACCATCTGCCAACGGTCAGAGGCGCTGTCGCCACAGATACATCCTGTACCGCATTAGAGGTGGGGCCACTGCTAGCCACAATCCCTTCTCCGGTGCTTGGCACCTTAGGGGTAACGACAGCCCGGTGTAGATGAAGTACCGGTCTTAATCGGGGTTTTTTTTTTTTTTGGTTTGGCATTGAGTTCCTACAAGCAAGCGAAAAAAGGGGGGGTCCATATGAGCAGAGATTCGCATACACAGATAAGGCTAGCTAGTCCGGTAGTTACCTGGTATCCGGATACTCCGTTAATGACTGAGCTATTTTTAAAAATTGGGCCCTCAATTTTTGAGGGGGAGGATATGTTTTGCAGAAGGAGAGACGAACAGCAATTAAGCCATAAGCGTCGCAGGGAAGGAAATTAGGTGTTGACCGACAGTGTTACACTATACAGTCAAGGGATTAGGAGATATCAGCCAGCATAATAGCACTAAGCCGACGGAGGAGAGGATAGGGATTGGGAAGGAGTGGGACGAGCGACCTTTGGTTTCAGGACTCTTCTGGAGAAATAATTCCCGAGAATCATTGACCTTACTCAGCTTCTACATTTCGACAAGTTCGACGCTCAGGTAGAAGGCAGAACCTACTGTTATATATTCTAGAATAAGCGTTACCACACTTCAAACAACCATAACGCCTGCAATGATTCCGTAATATAAAAATGAAAAAAAACAAATTTCAATAGTTTTTTAAGCAATCAAGAACTTTTTATTGTAGTCTTCTAACTTATCCCTTGTTTATAAACACTGCAGGTTAATGTCTTCCGTGTGAACTCCCCCAACAATCACCCTCACACGTAACCTATTATCTTCAAACAAAAAGTACACACAACCGCCCACTACCAGTAGCAATATTGAAAAAGGGGTTATTAAACCAAACTGATATGTGATAGCAATCAGTAATCATAATTAACACTCTTTCAACATGAAATCTCAAAGCCAATATTCTCATACGTTCCCATGTTGATATTTTCATTCATAAAATGGCTCTCGAAATGTAATAACAACTACAATACTGTGTTTCAGATAACTTAAGCATAGAGTGACCATCAAGAAGTGAGCTTAGTACTGTGGTAATATCAAAGAACGATTAAAATATACAAAAGAAAGTCACAGAATTGAGTTTGTAATGAGGTTATGGTATTCAATATCATGGAATGTTACCTATTTCAATTTCATAGATAGAAATTAGAGAATAATAAATATTGAAGCGTATCGTGTCGTGGTGATGCGTCGGTCGGTGCGGTGCACTGGCCTCTGTTAAATCTATCAATGTGATGGGCTTGTCGTTTCCATTTCGAATGCTTTGTGTTGTAATTTAATAGACATTCATTCAAATTGGAAACTATTATACGTGTGCCACTATTTGGTTTGTTTGTTGTTGGAGGAAGTACTGTTGGCTCTTATCAATTTCATTTTGAAACACTTTCAGATTCGATTAAAAATGTTTGTAACAACTAAACTACCAAGTGTTGGTTTTGATCCAAAATGACATAAACTCCTGCCAATTTAAGTCATCATACATGTTGTCATCATTCCAGTTGCATCGACCAAGCGTCTTCGGTCAGCTTAGTCCCGAGCAAGGTGTATCCAGCTTATTGAGTTGAATTGTGGTCTTCCTCTTTAGTTTTGTTAGGTTGGATTTGAAAAATGAAGACATTCCAGGTCAAATGATCCCTGCTTATTCACATTTCTGACTCTTCTAGCTAGAGTTAGAGTGGTGTCATTGTAAAGGCCGCACAGTTTATTCTACAAGATCACGCCTTGTGGTATGTCTCTTCTGCTTGTGCAGATCGCGAGCAGATCAAGTTCATCTTTGAAGGTCTGTTTTTAGCTGCATGTACTGGCCAGTACCCCTCGTCAGATATTTCTTTTTGCTGTCCAAGCATCTTGAATTGCTGTTTGGAAGTGTTGATACTCACCGACTAAACTTGATACTTGCGGCAAAATATTTGCCTACAGATGTTTGAATTCTAAACCTTGCGATTTTTTTGCGATTCAACGTCGATTTTTTTGTAAGCATTTCAGCAGTCACACGTTGGCTACAACGAGGTTACAAGACCGGGTCAAACCAGTTCATTCTAACAGACTCCAACCGTGAAATCCTTCCGCAGACGCGTAGCGTCGCCGCCTTAACTTTTGTAATGTTGAAAAAATATATCTCCGAATGCATATCCATTTATATTTGACTATCCAACGCTTCCCTTGGATCAGCTGCACTTCAGCAAACATGTATCAACTCAAGCTCAAACACTCCGAGTCCGATTGTCCATTTTTTATCTCGAAGAAATAGAGCCTCTTTCCGAAAAACTATCTGAACTCCTTTTTAAGAGTAATGATTCCCAAACGCTTATCTGACTTTTTTCTTTCAACTGAAAACTTTCAAATATAAGCAGCAGTTGTTTGTGATGTCGTTAAACGTTTGAGAAACTTAAAAGAAAATAAAAACTCCACCAACACCGACCAGGGATAAATAAAGCCATTCCTTCTGGATGGCCTTTTTCCAAATATAAACTCCTGAAACACATTAGTCACTCCAATATACATACAGTTTTAGTGAGAAAAAAAAGGAACTATTTTTAGCGAAGAATTCTTCCTTCCTCCACATTACGTCGACATTTTGATTTCGGGAATATACGAAAGGAGAGAAATATGAATTGATTGTGTGGCACTGTGGCAAGGGAAATCTTATTTGAGTTTATTCATATGAATAGACAGCCGTGTCGGTGACGTCTTACAGAAAAAGGTATGTGTCGGAGGGATAGGGCAATTTTTCAGAAATAGAAGCATTCAAAGTTTTGTTTCCTTTTGCCCTTCATTGTGAGACATTTGGAGATAAATGGAAATTTTCTTATCACGCTTTAGGGTCACGTGAGTGGAGAAAAAGTTGAAGTGTTTAAATGGCATTTAATTAAATGTGATCTCATTGTTATTCAAGCATGATGAGCACATTGTTTTTACGCCTTCGTTTATTGGCATAGCTAATTGGGGTTTACTGAGTTCCTTGAACAGGGCCTTAAGGCGTTAAATGCCCTTGTAAACGGGGAAGATAATAATTCAAGAATAGTCAGACAAAGTGGAGCAATTTGTCAGCACTGATGGCAATCTTCTTGGAAGTATCAAAACCACACAAGCTATGTCAATGACGTCAGGGGAGATGTCTATAACCGTCAGATCTAAATTTAAAACTCCCAGTCATTAAATTAGACTTTGAGCATTCAATTCAAACTCAAACGCTTTTGTCAAAATCCTTTGTACTTCTTTCTCGATAAATTACATCTCTACGATTTTTTTTAATCAGCACTTTGGAGACCCTATTTCACTTTCAAACATACCTAACCTACTACTTGTTCGAGTACTTTGTTGGCAAAAGAATAATTGCCAGAAGTTTTCTTTTCCATTTGGCTTTTAAAAGCGAAGTAAGTAAAAGGCAAACCCTTGCGATATACTCGAGCATTATCTTCTTTGTGGTTGCACCAGACGACGACTATTACGACGACGATGATGATGACGAGGACAAACTACCGACCGACTACCAAACGATGGATGCTATGCCTTAATGAGCTCCTTAAAACCGAAGATAATCTTTGCAGAAAAATTACCCAGTTTACAAAGTAATTGATTGCAATGCAAAGGTCCATTAACCTGGTTTCTTCTTTTTCTCTCTCCCTCTTCGAAAGTCTGAGAAAAAAAGAAACAAGACCGAAAATATGCGGCATCGAAAACTTCTGCGAACTTCCCAACTGAAAAACTGAAATATCCCAGTCCCAGTTGAATTGACTCTCACCCGCAATACAAATTTATTATTGGAATTCGGAATACAACCTAGATGGAGAAATGTTCTGTGGTGCTGGTGCTGCATAAATACAAACAAAATAGGAATTTTCTTGGCATCGCCAAATGCCAGTCAAATCCTACGAGGAATTCGCTATGAACGCCTTCGCATTGTAGGAAAGTTCATGCTGGGAATGATCCTTATGGGTCGTCTACACGGTGAAAAATATATTTTTGCTAAGAACAACAAGATGTCAGACAAAGTTAACCAAGCGATACTGTTGAACCGGAGACTTTAATCTGATACTTTGTTGCATTAAACTGATAAACATGACGATCTTTGGCATTATTAAGCAATTGTTCTTCATAACAGGTTAATTTAAACAGGTAGACTGGCTGAAATAACATGACTTATGGTTGTTTTAAACAGCTGCATTGTTATGTTACAAAAGTTATAATTTCAATCAATTTTGTCGTCATAAGCTGTTATCCTGGTAAAATATCCTTTTCCCTGGGTGTTTACTTATCTTCTATCGAATACAGTTTCAAAATTTCGAAACTTTAATGTTAAAAATCAATATTTTCACCAGACTTGCTCCTAAACACAAAAAAAGGATTATCTGTTCAACTTGCAACTAGGACACGCGGGGATGTCGGCCCACTTATCAGGAGCATTCAATCAATTGGATTTAAAACCAAACTAGCAAAGTTTTCCCATCCAAACCTCACGTAGTGTCTTGAACTCCTCTATAAGACGATTTAAAGTTACGAGTTCTATGGTTTTTTCTGCAATTTTTTGTGCTAAAACGTCTTTCTGGTAGTACATCAATCACGACCTAGACATGCAAGGGTTTTCTTTTTCCCAGGGCGATTTTCCATCACGCAACTTCCAATTGTGGGCGACTCAACGTCTACTTTGTATTCAATGGCCATTGGGAGTTGCAGCTGGTTCTTTTAAGTTGGTCGATTGGATTTGGCTTGTCGTTGAGGCCAACACACCCGCCACGCGCTCCCTTTAATGGAAAATGAACTTATCGCTGGTTTTGTGTGGAAGTTTTGTAGGTAGTATAATCTTTGACCTCAAAAAGTGTATTTCGAATGGAATGTTTTTTTTCGGTTTTTTGTTGTCAAAAGATTAATGTTGACTGCTGCCACAGGTCGATTGGTGGCAATGGCGGTGCTAGCTACCGGTGGATGAGTCCAGAGAGCTATATATTTTCACTGGAGTGAGTTTCCTGTTGCTCTAATTCTTTTTTTTCAGTTTGTGTGTCCTTTTTTATGTTCTGTCAGCGCAATCCACTAACCAAGCAAAACGAGTGGAAATATGTCAATAGTTTTTTGTTTTGCACTTGGTCACAAAGTTACAATAAATGCAATTACATTTGGCGGGATAAAATAAATTTCATCAATCAATAAGAGTTAACGAATTTTTGCAAGTGACAGTTTTTATTTTGGCATTTACGTTTTTCTTTATTTTTGTCGATAATTGATTTTGGGGGTGCATTCCCATTAAAAAGAAAAAATTGGAATGTCATCATGACACACACACAAACAAATAAAATTGACTGCGCTTGAAGGTCCTAAAGGCAGCTATAAAAAAAACATACCTATCCTGTCGTCGTTTCGGTCGTGTCGAAGCTCGAATCATCAGTTTTACAGCTGCTACATAACGAAAGAAGAGAAGTCGAAAACAATGGTTCCGAAAATCCGGTCTATCTGTCAGTCGGTTTTTAGTTTTTCAGGTTCGATTATAGTGGACTGAACTGTAAATACCTTTTGATTTTATAATAAACGCAAATTCGAAGAGATTTTAATTTTGTTTACAATTTTAAATGCGAAAGACACATCAAGACCATTAAGTTAGCAAATAGCAATATCATTTTGGCATTTAAAAAAATTTATTATGCAATTAAATGTCGTGAGACAAAAAAATATTCGTCGCGTACTTACTTTAAAAGTTAACCCCTGGTAGGGCTAACTTGATGCGAAAGTTACCACATGTCAATGTCAAAGGCATAGTTGTGAAACTATCGAACTTGAAAAGCTAGGGACAGTGTCGTACCCTCAGCGAAGAATCGATATTTACAATTTTCAAAAATGAAATACAGAACAGAGCCCTTGGGCACATTAGCGCTCAATTTCGAGGTTGTCGGATTTGAGCTTGAAGCTATTCAAATCTTATGTAACGAAGTCACGTGCTTTCCTAATCTATATCTATATTCTACACTAATATATAAAGCTGTAGAGTTTGCTTGTTTGAACGCGCTAATCTCAGGAACTACTGATTCGAATTGTAAAATTCTTTTTGTGTTGGATTGTCTATTAATCGATGAAGGCTTTAGTCTACATAACATTAAGCTACGACCAATAGGAGCGAAGAATCAGTGGAAAACGTGGCAAAAACGGAAAAAAGTTATTCATTTTTTGTTTGTTTGAACGCGCTGATCTTAAGGAGCTGCTAAATGAAATTGAACAAATCTTTTTGTGTTGAATATTCCATTTATCGAGACAGGCTTTAAGCTATACAAAGTTACGCTGCGAATACTAAGAGCAAAGCATCAATAAAAAATGTTGCTAAAACGGGGAAAGTTATACATAATTTGAAGGCTTCGAGTTAAGAAGAATTTCTACTTAGGGATTTCTACTATTGATTCTATTGCTACTACCAAGTGATACTATAGTGCCAATCTCGTAACATCGATCAAAAGTACCCTCCCTGAAATGGTGAAATGGATGACCATTTCATCATCGGAAGTTTCCCCAACAGCGGCAAGGGGCTTCAATTTTGAGTTCATTTTGTCTGTTTTGATTGCCACCAGCGGCTTTGGTACTTCCTGATCCACAGTTAGTACGGCGGTCCATATTAATTGCCACCAGAGGCATTGTACCTGCTGATCCGTGCCACCAGGGCCTTGTACTTGCCGATCCGTACCACTAGGGGAATTGTAAAGGTAAAGTAAATCGACTTCTAATAAAATACTTTTTTAATATACTTCAATTTAATACAATTTTTATTCTTTCTTGATTCGAGGTTAGAAATCTGTTACACGTTTTCTCATTCGGTTATGTTAGAACAAAAAATGAAGTCATTTTATCTGTCATCATGATATCTTGACATATGGGCAAAGGTTGTGTTCAGCCCCATTTAAAACGAGTTGCCACTTTAATGTGTAACAATATATAACACTCCTTCCTCCTTAGATGTTGCTTAGAATCCAAGACGAGACGGCGGCCTTATAACTCTACCATATCTTGTTGCTTGTTGATTATTGGACACGGGTGGCGCGGATTCCAAGTGAGTTGGGGAAGTTGGTTTTGACGATGCTTCTGTTGAGTCGTTAGTGGTTTTGGTTGGAATTTGTGAGTCTTCATGGTATGTGTGGGATCTTGTTGCTGCGTTAGGTGAAACAGGTGGAATTGGTTCAGGATGATTAGTATCCTCGGTTTGATCAGTGATTGGAAGTTCATTTTCAACTACGACTGGAAGTTCACTTTGTGGTTCGACTCTTTGCCGAATTTGATCTACATGACGTCTGGCTGTCCGATGATCCAAAGTTCTTACAATATACGACACTGGTCCTGTGATTTCCGCAATAATACCCTTCAACCACTTAGGGCCAGCCGAGTAATTTCTGAAGAATACTGCATCTCCTACATGAAAAGTTCTTCCTTTTTCTGTTACGCAACTCTCTTCTCTTGTTTCGTTCTTTGAATTGATGTTGTCTGGATGTAACATATCCAACATAGTTCTTAATTTTCTTCCCATAATTAATTCTGCTGGGGTTCTACCGGTTGTTGTGTGCGGGGTCGTATGTTGTTTGAACAAAAATCGCTGTAATTTAAGATGAATGTCTCCTTCTGATAATGTTGCAAGTGATGACTTTGTATAACGCACCATTCGTTCGGCTTGGCCATTACTCGAAGGGTGATAAGGGGCTGTTGTATTGAATTGTATTCCATTATTTCTATAGAACGCTTTCAACTCTTCAGAGACAAATGCAGAACCGTTATCCGTAATGACTTTCTTGGGAAGCCCGTGGATCGCAAAAATTTCTCGCAGCTTCCTTATAACTTCTATGCTTGACTGATTTGCAACTATCTTTACTTCAAGCCATTTGGACATCCCATCCACGACAATTAGAAATGTGTGGCCTTTATAAGGACCTGCAAAATCTAGATGTAGAGTTGACCAGGGATTTGTTTCTTCTTGAATAAACTGTCGAGGAGCACTTGGAGGATTTGGTCGATTCAATTGGCATTGACTACAAACTCGTACTGCCTGTTCAATCTGTTCATTTAATTTTGGCCACCAAACGTAGCTTCGTGCCAAGGACTTCATAAGACTCATTCCCGGGTGATTGGCATGTAGTAAATTTAAGATATTTGCTTGCAGTGTGGCTGGTATAACCACACGAGTACCCCACAAGATGCAACCTTTATGTGCGGATAATTCGGTTCTTCTTTGGAAAAAGCTTTTAAATTCTTTATCTATTTTTAATGGCCACCCATGAAGTATCCATCGCATAACTTTGTTATAATCTGGATCTCGGGCAGTTTCGCGAGCCACGTCTTCAGCTCGAATTGAAGCATCCTTTAATTTTTCTAGCAATAAAACATCAGACAGTTCACTTTGCCCATCTAGCAATAAAACATCGGATAGTTCACTTGGACCATCTTTAGAGCTCTCCAAAGGAAGTCTACTAAGGCAATCTGCATTTGCGTTCAATTTACCCTGTCGATGTTCTAGCTCATAATCGTAAGCTGATAAAAGAAGACACCATCTCAACATCCGTGGTGATGCCATAACCGGAATAGGTTTGTGTCTGTTAAAAATACCTAATAAGGGTTTGTGATCAGTTATAATCAGGACTTGTCTACCCGCTATATACTGATGAAAATGTTTAACACCGAAAATAATTGCTAAACCTTCTTTATCGATTTGAGCATAGTTGCGTTCACTTGAGCCCAAAGTTCGCGAAGCGAATGCAATAGGACGTTCATTGTTGTCTACGTCTCGATGTGCCAAAACTGCTCCCACACCATATGGTGAGGCATCGCATGACAAAATTAACAGTTTATTTTCATCGTAGTGTGTTAAAACTGTGTCTGACTTCAAAAGGTCTTTTAATTCGGTGAAAACCGTCGTGTGCTCTTTGGTCCAGCACCATTTAACGTTTTTGTCCAACAATCGATGGAGTTTTTCGGCCATAGTAGCCTTGTTTGGTAAAAATTTATTGTAAAAATTAAGCATTCCTAAAAAGGATTGCAGCATTTCTTTATTCTGAGGGAGGGGTGCCTTCTGAATAGCATCTACTTTTGATTTATTTGGTCGTATGCCCTCACCCGATATATTATAACCAAGAAAATCCACTTCTGATTTACCGAAAATGCATTTAGATTTCCGAACAGTGATGTTTGCTTTAGCTAATTTATTTAATACGAGTTCTAAATTTGTGTTATGTGAAGCTTCATCTTCTCCCGATATTATTATGTCATCAATAAAAGCTTTAACGCCCCTTATTCCCTGGAGTAAATTGTCTATAAATTTTTGGAAAATACCCGGTGAAGCAGCTACGCCAAAAGGAAGTCTTCTTACCTTAAATAAACCTCGGTGGGTATTGAGGGTCAGTACATCAGCAGATTCATCATCTACAATAAGCTGTTGATAGGCTTGTTGAAGATCTAATTTTGTAAATATTTTTCCAGTAGATATCGCAGCCATAACTTCTCCATACAATGGCAGTGGGTATGCATTGGACTTGATTACCACGTTGACTGTACTTCGATAATCTCCACATATACGCATGGATCCATCTTTTTTAAGAACTGGCACTATAGGTGTTGCCCAACGTGAAAATTCCACCGGCTCCAAAATTTTTTGATGCACCAACTTGTCAATCTCAGCCTCGACTTGATTTCTTAAGGCAAAAGGAACCTGGCGATGTTTTAAAAATATTGGTTTAACCCCTGGCAATAATTCAATATTGACAGGTTGTCCCACATGCGCTCCTAAATCTTCTCGAAACACCTGTGCATATTTTCTTAAAATCCCATTCCAACTTCCACCTGTTTCCATCACATGTACTCCTTTGATTGATATTCCCAGTGGTTTAAACCAATCCCGACCCAACAAACTCCTTCCGCCACCTGAAACAACAACAACGAGCAAATTCAATTCTTTTGAATTATATTTAACATTCACCCGAGATGATCCCAAAACATTAAGTTTTTCTTTTGACCAGGTTTGAAGAATGAGAGATGATGTGTTCAATTCTTGATTTGGTGTTTTAATACGGTTCCAGGTGACATCTGATATAATTGTACAAAATGCTCCAGAGTCAACTTCAAACTCTTCGCTAGCTCCATTTATAATTAATTTGGTGATAAACTTGCGCGTATGTGCTTCGTCGACATTGTTTATCTCGTAGAAATAGCCATCATCTTGTGACGGCAAAATGTCGCCGTCTCGTGCATTATATAGGTCAGCTGCCTCTTCTTGTAACACGTGCACTTCGTGACCCGTGTTCTTTTGCTTAGTACCGGCCTTCTTCTTAAAACAAGCCCTGCTCGAATGACCTTTTCTATGACAAAAATCACAGATTCTGTTTTTAAAAAAACATTTTTCTTGTTGATGATGTCCATCACAGCGAAAACATTTACTCAAATGTGTGACATTTTGGTTTGGAGCATGCCTTGATACCGCCATCACTTCGTTATTGTTTGAACCACGTACATCCGAGACATTTTTAAAAGCTGTTTCATGTGCTAGAGCCAGCTCATAAGCTCGTTGAAAATCGAGTTTTGTCTCACTGAACAATCGTTTTTGTAAAGCCTCATCTGTTACTCCACATACGATTTGATCACGCAACATATTGTTCAATTCTACAAAATTGCAATGTTCGGACAATTTACGTAAATCTTTGACGAAATCGGGTATCGATTCTCCTGGTTTTTGGCATCTTTTGTGAAACGCAAACCTCTGGACAATTTCGTTAGGCTTTGGATGGAAGTGCCCATCCAATTTATCCAGAATTTCCTGAAACGTGACATCTTTCGGGCCCAATGGTGTAAGCAATGAGCGAATAATCTCGTAAGTGGTCTCACCGACACAAGCTAGGAATATTGCTTTTTGCTGTATTTCATTTTTTAGTCCATTTGCCTCGAAATAGAATTCCATCCTCTCTTTATAATTGTTCCAAGACATCGAGGGTTGGAATTGCTCCAATTTGCCAAAAACCGGTGTTCCATTCACTTCTGCATTCACATTTGCCATTGCGCTATCGTTCATTTTTGTTTTTCCTCGTCGCCAGTAAAGTAAATCGACTTCTAATAAAATACTTTTTTAATATACTTCAATTTAATACAATTTTTATTCTTTCTTGATTCGAGGTTAGAAATCTGTTACACGTTTTCTCATTCGGTTATGTTAGAACAAAAAATGAAGTCATTTTATCTGTCATCATGATATCTTGACATATGGGCAAAGGTTGTGTTCAGCCCCATTTAAAACGAGTTGCCACTTTAATGTGTAACAATATATAACAAAAGGGTTCGCCAAACAACTTTTTTTTTTTGAAAATGCTATAAAAAAAAACTACTGAATATTTTCTCAAATTACTTTTTTTATTTGAAAGTAAATCCTTCCGGTTAATAATGGAAAATAATTTCATTCAAACGGCTGCCTAGGCTGGCCATGCAGTAGCCTAAATGATCGGTCCAATTTTTAAGCACATTATCGATTTTGTGCAGCTGTATTTCACCAATGGCTTCACGATTATTGTCCTTTTAAGCGTCAATTGTATCTGGTTTGTTGGTGTAACACCTATCTTTTACGGCACCCAACAAATAATAGTCCAACGGTATCAAAACGCAGCTCCGAGATGGCCAAACGACATCAGCTCTACGGCTGATAATGCGATCTTCAAAAACAGGGCGCAAAACATCGAGTGTAGCTTCGGCTGTGGGGCACGTAGCGCCGTCCTGTTGAAACCAAATGTTGCCAATATCCTCCTCTTCAATTTTTGTGAACAAAAATTCGTCCAACATGGCCCGATAACGATCGCCAGTGACTGTAACGGCCACTCCTTGGTCATTTTCGAAGAAAAATGGCCCAATTATGCCTCTGGACCACAATCCGCATAAAACCGTTTTGGGTGTATCGGCTTTTCAATGAATGCGTGCGGGTTTTCTGTGCCCCAAATGCGAAAATTTGCTTGCTTACATTCCCGCCAAGATCAAAATGAGCTTCATCTGCAACATTACCATGATTTTCCAGCGTATACAAAACCATATTCGTTCAGCGGAAGGATAAAACTTATTATCTGTCAAATCAGACATGAGCTAAGTGTTACCATTCACGAAATAAGCACTAGTTGAAAAAACGTTAGATGGCGGACCCTTTACCTGCCGAACTGTTCCACCAGGGGCATTGCAATTGCCGATCTGTGCCCTCAGGGCATTGAAATTGCCGATCCTTGACACCAGGGGCATTTTACCTGGTAATCCGTGGCACCAAGGGCAAAACAAAAATATAAAAAATCGCCGAAATGGATCCCGTGTCACTGTATTTCGAGTTCTAATACAAAAACTTGAATTTGAAAACAAAATGGCTCCACCGACGATGCAAGCTGTTGAATTTGATTTTAGCTGGTAGAATCCCTAACATACGAAATCCAAGGAGTTAGTTCATTTATGTGAATATCAAGGCCTTGTAGATCTCTAGAGCAATCATCCCAGCTCTTGAGTACAGGCTAAGTGTCTGGCAAAGCAAAAAGGTAAGCTTTCTTACGGAGCTAAAAATGTGTGTGTCGTTGGTAACTATTATAGGCGTTTTCTGTATGTATTTTTCCGTTTTCGTCAATTCGGTTGACTCTGTAACAGCGGAATCTAACGTCTTTATGATGCCTTTAACACAGTATGGGACCAAAATTCTCATTGTCCATAGTATTAAAAGTTGTGATTAAATCAACACCGCTATAAATAGACGTAAACAGCATTCTTGAATTCAACTCACTTCAACAAAAAACGAACCTCATCAAAATCAGTTCAGTCGTTTAGGACGAATTCAGTCTAATGCAGACGCACAGGCACAGTAAATATATACAAAGGTATGCCTTAAAATTGACATCTTATTGACAAATTGACATTTAAGCTCTTGCTAAAGAGCACCATTTCAAACATTGTGCAAGGCATTCAAATGTTAACATGCCCTTAATAATTTTTTTTTCATTTCTCTTCTATTCTTGTAAAAAAAAAAATTAACTAATGTTCTCTTTCTCTCCTTCTTTTCATTCCAGGTAAGATTTTGGCCACTTAATCTTTATGTAAATGCTCTTGACCCTGAATCGTAAGTGTAAATATTTTGAAAAAGAAAACTTAATTAAGTTCGAAAATGAAAGCTTAAGTGTGTTTACATCCTTAAAAAAGAATCAAACGAAATCGGGGAGTATTTTTAAACACATAACTAAACATCTTAAATGGGCTATACACAAAATAACAAATCACAATCTGATGATGTTGCCATCGACAGCAACCCCACATTATATATCGAACCATATGTGTCGGTTGCTTGCGGTCGCCTCGACAATGTTTCCCATTATACCAAATGTTCTCTTCATTCTCATCATCATTAACCAAGTGATGAAGAACCTAGAAGATAATGACTGGAAATAAAATTATCTTCTTTCATTTCATGCGTGCTTATGAAGCGTTTATGCTACACGAACTCCGAGGATAGCCTGTGCAATGACCTTCTCGGTGGTGGCGGTGCTAATATACATAAAGTCGTATATTTATTAGTGCGTTCCCTTTGCTCGAATCTCCATCTCCATTCGGTTGAAACGAATCTCATATCTAAACCACATGTTGAAAGAGTGCTACAGCAATGTAAACTCAAAACACAACACGTCACATTGAATGTGCGGCAGAGTTGTCGATGCTCTTCGCATCAAGATCCAGATTGAAAATCCATATTGCTATTTTCAATGGAGGCGAATTGCCAACAACAACTTTACACGGAGTGGCATGACAGCCGGCAGCGAAGGCGGAGGCGCGGCAGCGTCGTCGATCTTCCATATTTGCTTGAAAGTTGATACCCAAAGTCTGTAATTTTATGCCATATGGTATTTTTATGTTTTTTCCGTTCCGGACGTGGAAAATGGCAACGAGTGAGTTGGAATATGTGAGCGCAGAGCCAACAGTTCAAGAACAAATAAAGTAATAAAAGTAATCTTTAGGAAAAACACATAGTTTTTGTATTTATTGCAAAATTTATAATTTTAAATTCAAATTTAAAAGCACAGAGAAATGGTAGGAAGAAAAAAGAAAGAAGAAAAGAGGATGATAGGAGATGATGAAGAAGACAGAAAAAAACAACGAAACCCTTCATTGGATTAATGGACTGAGCTTCCGTGTAGACAGTTCCAAAAAGTGAAATTCAGTTGCATTCAAAAAGTTGAAAGCCGCGCCAAAATGGCAGCCAGACTATGAAATAGAATTGTCCTTCCTGGGTGCATGCATTTGCACACTCCACATCATTGTTATTAGGCCATCAACGTGTTTCGCAGCATGTTAGGCGAAAACTTGTTGCTTGAATTAGCATTATGACCACTAGATGTCGCTTAAAAACTGATTTGGGCAGAACAAATGTTTGCAAAAACTAAACACATTTTTAATTGATTTCTGATAAAAATTGCCACATTTTGAAGTACCGGAGTGTATATTTAAATTGCAACAAAAATCCTATTGCCAAAAATTCAGTCTCCTGTACACATCAGACTTCAGACTTCATGCGGCGCGATGCAATGCAAAAAAAGAATACACACAAAGGTCGATAAATAATGCACTTGCTAATATACGGTACTATTAAGGAGCCTAGAACGAACCGAAAGAAAAAAAAATTGTTGGAATTAATTGCAGTTATGTTTTTGAACAGAAAGGATGAAGATGAGAAAAAATCGAATTTCCGTTTTGGTAATCGTCCAATGGGTAATTTCTAAAGTTAGGAGGATGTTGATTTCATTTTTCTTTTCTTGCGCTTAAATTAACAAAGCTTTGCTCATGTGATTTCTTTATTCTTTTTAATTGTTCTCGATGAGAGGGAGGGTGGGGACATTTACAAGAGCTGAAAATGAACTATCCTGGATTCATAAATTGGCGTCAAATACACTGTGTTAAAAATTATATCAAGAGGTATGGAAGAAATAGAAATGGGAGTTATAAATCAATTTTGTCAAGCGAAGGCTGGCAGGAATTTTAATTTTTAAAAGAATTTCGAATGTCTATTAAAAAGCTTTTATTTTTATTGCTAGGGTGAAACAGAGGAATCTACGTATTTTGATTGTTCCATGGGAAACAATTAAAACTCACTTCGCAGACGCCCAAATTCTGAAATCACATCAAGTGAATTTTGAAATGAAATTCAAAGTTTAACGAAACAAAATAGAACAATAAGAACGCCCTAGTTTGTTTAGTTATTTAATTTATGATTTTTCTAAAAATAGTTATTGAAATTTATTAAACCTCAAAGTCATCATTCTGCAAGAAAGTATTTTATTTAAATTTATCTGCATCCATCAGTCACACGATCTTATCCATTTATCACTGGGGTATATTGTTTTTGGTGCAACCCATTACATTTGGCTGGGTGTTGAAATTGAAATATTTTGAAGAAAAGAGAAACTGAAATGTTTTCGATTATCTGTTATGATATTTTGAAACAAGATAAATACCTGAAATTCTGTCAAAAGTGAAATGAGTTCAGAAGAGTAAGACTGAGGTTCCCTAGCGGCTTAATTGATTTTGATTATGAATGCGTTTTGTGTTCGTTTGTTTGTTTGTGTTTTGAATAAAACTTCTTAAGGTGGAATATAGAATTTTTTTTTTCGGGTTTACAATTGATTTTCGATAGGGTTTAGATATTTCTTACTTTTTGAAATTAATTAGTTGTTGATGTGTTTTGATGTATCGCGACAGACTCACCATGCCTGTAAATCTGTCCCATTACATGTAAGTCATCTTTTTGTTTATATCTAAAATATCAACCTAAAACAAATCATTACAACAGCTACCTAGGTTAGGTTAGGTTAGGTTTAGGGGCTGACAGTTGATGTTTTTACCGTCACACTTAGATCAATACAGATCCATTGTGATACCCGAGAGTATTGCTACTCAAGCTAATAAGAAAAACCTATGTGTTCAGTTAGTCAAGCCATTTAGAGGCTTTGACGAAGTTCAGGATGTTAGTACCTGGCGTACTAGAGAGTTCTTCTAAATCCCCGAAGAAATAGTTGCCAAGCAGTTTCTTCCTTTGATGGGAAAGTGCGGGACAGTGACACAGAAAGTGCGAAGTGTCCTCATGCGCCTCCTCGTCACCGCATCCTCTGCATAGATCATCTGAACTGATTCTCATCTTTTTCATATGATAACTAAACAGATTATGTCCGGTGATTACGCTTACAAGAGATCGAAGTGATCCCTTGTGTAGCTGCATAATTTTTTCCGTTCTTTGTTTGTTAAAACAGGGCCAGATCTTTATTGTTGTGCCGCAGGTGTCAAAAAGATTGCACCTTTCATCGGCCTTGGTAGTTATTCTTTTTGAGATTTCCTGTTTTAGATAACAGGTAGGGGTGCTAACTAGCTGAGCTTGACTTACGTCAAGCATTGACCCTAATCTTGCTAATTCATCGGCTTTCTCATTGCCTAGTGTATCGCTGTGGCCTGGGACCCTGCAGAGTCTAATGTTGTGCTGTGCGCCAAGAACCTTAAGCTCTTCGCGGCAGCATGAAACAAGCTTTGATTTTACCTCAGTTGCAGTAATCGCTTTTATTGCCGCTTGGCTATCAATGTAAAAGGTGATATCAGCTCGTGGTATCGCCAT
Source organism: Sphaerophoria taeniata (assembly GCA_943590905.1). NCBI lineage: Eukaryota > Metazoa > Arthropoda > Insecta > Diptera > Syrphidae > Sphaerophoria > Sphaerophoria taeniata. The sequence continues at coordinate 43,337,970 of OX016540.1, read as the reverse complement.
CATTGATACCTTTTAAGCAGCTGTTGTCACTGCCAGGACCTCCGCTTGGAAGACGCTACTGTAGTCTGGAAGCCTAAGCGAGGCGGTTAACCTGAGAGATTCGGAATAGAAACCTGCTCCTACACCAGTGTCCATTTTCATAGATAGCTATTGACGACTCACTGGAATATGGTATATTATCTATCCATTCCTCTCTGCTTGGGATGGCAGCCTGGAATGGTTTGTGAAAGTCAAGTTCGGGTATTTTATAGTCTGTTGTAGTACTATGACCCATAACTTTATGAAGGATCTGGGCATGTCCTATGGAACTGTATTTCTAGACTATAGTTTGACTAAGTCTCAGGGCACTTTTGGCCGCAGATTCTTGAACAAAGAGGTGTAGGGGGATAAGATTGAGTATAACTTCCAGTCCCGCAGTTGGAGTGGATCTCATTGCCCCGTAGTGCCAGTGCACGCAAGCCTTTGAACTTTTGTCAAAGTTTTCAGGTTCGTGCTCTTTTCTAAAGCTTTCCACCATACCAAATTAGCGTAGGTTAGTATTGGTCTAATTATTACATCCATCTGATAATTTTAGGGTTTGGTCCCCAGGTTTTCCCGAAAATTCTATTGCAGGAGTAAAAGGTAGTCGATGCCTTTTTGAATCTATCTTTGGTGTTCAGGCCCCAGTTTAGTTTTTTATCTAAGATCACACCGAGATACTTCAATTGAAGGTATTTTAAAATCGGGTATTTTGCGTTTGTTAGTAAATAGCACTAGTTCTGTTTTAGCTGGATTGACTGTCAGCCCACAGTTTTTAGTCCATTTGCTTACCAACGACAGGGCGTATTCTTTTTGTTCACTAATAGTGGGCAGTCGCTAGTAATGCAAGATCATCAGCGTAGGCTACTATCCTTATTCCACTTGATTTCAATTTAGAGAGTATGCCGTTCATGACAAGAACCCAGAGTAGCGGTGAGAGAACTCCACCCTGGGGGGTGCCCCTGGATGTGGTTACTCTCACACTTTCCTCCGCTAGTTCAGAGTTAATTTGTCTCTTTCTGAGCATACACACTATCCACTGCGTTATTGCCTTTTCGACTTTGTGGTCGTCCAAGGCTTGCTTCACTGTTTCGTTCTTCACGTTATTGAAGGCTCCCTCAATATCTAAGAACGTTGCAAGGGTGTATTCCTTGTCGTTCAGTGATTTTTCTATGACGCTGACAACACTGTGCAATGCTGTTTCAACGCTTCTTCCTTTAATGTAGGCATGTTGAAATTCCGATATACAGGCCGGTTTCAGTGTGCTTCGGATGTGTATATCAATTAGCCTTTCAAAAGTTTTCAACAAAAATGTAACAGCTACCTAAATATTAGGTTAATCCTTTATTTAAAATGGTCAAAAGGACAGAAGACAATTTGGAGGCAGTAGATATTCAACATTTTTGATGAAAGGCAGCGAATGAAATTCGATAATTCCAACAAAAATTCGAATCCCGGTCCTCGTTAGTATATTTATCTCCTCTTTTGCAAAGTATGGTTCCTTGCTTCCGCTAAGCGAAACATAGTTTAAGAAAGAAGAAGCTATTCCTCGTCACAAATAAGTGTTGTTCATATCTACAAACAAATTTCAAAACTTTAAATTTCAATTTTGTTTCAGTGAAATAAGCACAAAGAAATCATTTCTTTCAAACGCAACATAAATCGATATACCATATTTTACACAGCATCAATTTCAACACCCAAACATTTGTATAGGAGAAGATTTTTATTGTTCTTCAACAATAAAGTCATTGGCTTATTTTTGAAGCTCCCTAAAACAGCCCTACTAAAGCCAATAGCCATAAACAAAACAAAAAATAAATCAAAGTGACAAATGGTTATTCAAAGATTATTTACATGCGATGACGAAAATAATTATAAAACATGCTAAGCGAAATAACCTTCGAAAATGTGTATTTAAATGGTTTGGGGTATTTTGTTTCCCCTTTTTTTCAGTTAGTCAGCACTTTGGGGACTTTTTTTTCGCTTTTTTATTTTTTGTATAAACAAAAATGTGCAGACAGAGTGAGAGGCAAAAAAAAAAGAGTTGATGGTGGTGACATGCAGAAAGTAATTGCTTTAGCGAACGGAAATGTTTGTTTCTTTTTTCGAGTGGTGTGTATTTTGATAGTATTATTTTTTCCTAAGAGTCTGGAAAAATATATTCCAAAACTCATTAAAATGAAATGTTTTGTTGATGTATACACTTGGTTTGTAGATGTGTTTATTAACTTTTTGACTATATAAACAAACAGTTTTCAGATGAAAGAAATATTTCTCTGAAGAGTCTTAATGCTTGTTGTTGTAACGAACCTTTGTCTTAACTATTTTTCGTCGAACGCAAAACTATAAAATATGACAGAATAGAAAAATATCAAAACTTTAAATTATTTTCCAAACACTTCAGTAATAATTATAGAAACCAATTTATTTTTTTTTTAAAGAGAATTGAAAACTACTTTTGTTTCAACTCCATTTTCCCAACTAAATACTTCCGGTTCCAAACTCCAAATTTTAGATTCCAGCCTAGCCTATAGTTTTTCTGTTACCTTTTTTCAAATTTCAAGTCCTGAAAACGGACTAACCATTTTCTATTTTCAAATGCCGATTGCCCTCTGTAAACCCTCTAAATATCGATTTTTGTTTTTTAGAGTGCAAGACTTAATATGGTCTAAAGTCTAGCTCGGTTACCCAATTACCGCTGGATTGTGCCGTTTTGACCTGTAAATTAAAACGGATTATTATAAAGTTCTGAGCATCTGTATTTTTAAGGTCGCAAAAAGAATATACTATGGTTGCCTTCCTGAATATTGAGGGCGCTTTCAACAACGTTGACACATCTGCTATCACTTCTGCTATGACGACCCTAAACGTCGAATACTTACTCTGTGAGTTGATCATCAACTCTAAGATGGAGGATTTTTGTACGATAAGGTCTGTCAGCAGAGGCACTCCACAAGGTGGTGTTCTGTCCCCTCTCCTGTGGAACATAGTAGGTAACGAACTGCTAATAGATATCTCTCGAGAAGGAAGGCAACAGAGTGTTTGCGTAAGCCGATGATGATGCTATCACCATCGCAGGAAAACATCCTAATACCCTGAGAGACCTCCTCCAAAACGCACTTAATATGCTCACCAGATGGGCTGATCACTAAGGACTCACTTTGGACTTAATATTAATCCTCAAAAACAGACCTCGTCCTTTTAACACGGAAATACAAAATCCCAGTAATTGTACCTCTATTCAATAAAATGTGCACCACTAATTTTTACCAATGAAGCCAAATATCTTGGTCTGATATTAGACAAAAAATTTAGTTGGAAACCTAATATTCAGAAAAGAGTTAGTAGCTACAGTAGCTCTTTTCTCTTCCAAGAAAGCCAGCAGAGTCCAACGCACTGCATGTCTCTGCATAAGCGGGGCATTGAGAACCACACCCTCAGTAGCGTTAGACACTCTCCTCCATCTGACACCCCTCGACATCTTCAGCAAACAAGTGGCAGCGAGCACTGCTGTAAGATTCAATGTCTCATCTCAATGGACCAACAATAATGTGGGGCATACCATCATTTTGAACTTCTTCAGTTCTATACCAAAGTACATAGACTACACCATTCCAAGACCCCAATTCGGGAAAAACTTCCAGGTCTCCATTCCATCCAGAGATGAATGGGAAGACAAAAATCTCCTGGAAGGCAAAAGCATTCATTTTTATACAGATGGATCCAAGACAAATGATGCAGTTTGTAATGGTGTGTACTCAGAAAAGCTTAATCTAAGCCTCTCATTTCGTCTCCCTAATCATTGTAGCGTCTTCCAAGCTTAAATTTTGACGATCAAAGAGGTTCTCTCCTGGCTTAGAGAAAACGTGATATCAACTTCTGACATCCGCATCTTCCCTGACAGTCAGGCTGCTATTAAATCTCTCGACGGCGGTGTCTCAACCAACTTTCAAACGGCCCTCGATTGTCGATCATCTTTCATGGAGATGGCGCAGGAATTTAATATTCACCTCTGCTGGGTGGCGGGCCACAGAGACATCACGGGAAATTGTAGAGCCGATGAACTCCCTAAAATTGGTACCGTCATACCTATCTCACCTGAAAGATAAAAGATAGGTATACTGATAGCTACATGCAAACTTTTGCTAAAAGAAACAGCCTTAACGATAACAAGCTCCACTCCTTTCAAGATGGAATTATAACTTTAAAATCCTAACTGAGGCTCACAATAGGAGTTCAGTGGTGTTCTTATCGAATAAATGTTCGCAGGGATAAGGTTAGTAATATAACTATGACCGTAGGGCCTAGAATACCAACTATCACATTCCTTTAGTAGAAACGCGCTACAGGATACTAAATATTTAATTCGTATTTCGATTAATAAGAGTTAAAGAAAAACGCTCAAGGCATCCGATGCACATGAGCGCAAAGCTCCAATGGGAACAACACTGGCTGTTCTCTGAATCTTTTTAAGTTTTGTTTTTGTTCTTTCGTAAAACTTTCACGACAGTCGTTGACCATTTGATTGTATTTCTTTAAGATCATTTTATTTCCTCGCCTAATCCATCACATATTTGTGTTTAAAATGCATGAGAACTTCTTCGTTTACTATTTTTATTCGAATTATTTAATGGTTTTCCATATTTTGCCTCTTTTCGAACTTTTTCATTGCTAGATGAATACAAAAAAGTAAGTATACGCCACAGTGTACTTACTCATAAATATTGATGCCAAAAAGAAAGCAATCAAAATTATTTTAGAACTGCCTTCAACTGTCGAGGTTTATTGTTATTCAAACTTCAATACCTACAGAACTCACAAGTAACAAGTTTAAGCTTTGATATCCAATCTTGCTTTTTTCTGAAACATTTTTTTTTTAATTCTAAGTCTTTAGCTACAGTTTGTGTTATCCAATGGTGCATTCTTTTTTATTATTTTTGTTTGTATTACTTTTTATTGCGTGAGTTAAAGCAATCTTAGAAACAAGTATCCTTAATGCTAATGTCCTTCAAACTCACTCAACTTCAACTTCACATAACCACCCAATTTTACCAGTAGTGAAAGTTACATAATTTTTTCTCCCACTCTCGCGTAAACTTTTTGCAGTCGCATAACAATTTGTCAAATTACCTTCACCTTGCGCCAGCTTCGTAATGACGACTTCCTTCTGAATAATGAAAAATCCCCTAAATACAGCCTATTCATACATTTATTGCATTTTTAATCAAATCTTCTTACGAAATGGAAATAGCCTTTTAAATAATACATTCATACCTCCATTCCATTTTCCATCCTACTTTTCTCCCACTGACCTAGTTTCCCACGGACTGAATTTCATTTTCCCGCTCGTGAGATAGGCTGCTATATAATACAAGTTAAATAATTGCATTTGGAAAATACTTGGAAAGCCCTCTGGACTTTTTCCATGCTTATGATTTTCTTTGACAGGTTTTAGTGCATTTTTTGTCTATTTAATTTTTTTAATTCCAATTTCTAGGACAAGACAAATCTCAACATATGTTTCCTTTCTTCTTCGCTTTTCAGCCTTAATATCCTTACAATTAACTTGTGCCACCTACGTCAATTAAACTTCCTCCATCTCATGCTTTTAAATGCAAAATGTGTTCGTGTGTGAGAATGTGTATAATGTGTAATGAGTGTGGCATTCAATCTCAACTTGTCTATTTGTAGAACAACGTTATTTCTCATAGTGCAGAAAATGCATATGAATGTGTTTATCCTTTTTTCCTATTCCCATTCCGATGGGTTTCCATTTCCGACATTGCATTGCAGTGCAGTGGGTCGGTTGCAAATCGTCATGAAATAGTTAAACGAAGGCAGGTACTTGTATATTTGTAAAATGTTGCTTCGTTGTTGGCATAATTAGATAAAACTTGGTAGCTTCAAGCTCCAAACGACCGACCCAACGGCCGACAAACTCGCTGTCGTTATTTTTTTCACTACTGCATGGAGAGGTATTAGAAGAGTTGTTATTTGGAATTCAACGATGACGATGGAGATACGACGATGGCGAAAGCAGTGACGTCGAGGCGGCAGTGACGAAGCTTTTGATCCGTAGTGCGCATAAAGCGAACTGGGAACTTTAAAGCCTTGACACACTTTCGTCCTGATGCAATGGAAGGAACAAAGAGAAACTCAACTACCCTATATGTGTATTGCACAGAAAAATAATCCTTTAACATTTCTCACACTGCAATGGTAGTGGTGACTGGTGATGCATTCTGAAGAGAGCTCGGGTCGAGTTTTTTTTTTTATGTTTCCTAAGTATTGCAGGAGTGCTCAAAAAATATTTTGAGTTAAAAATCAGTTCGGGACTGTTTGTTTTACTCTGCTGTTTGCTTTTGATTTTTCTTTTTGTTTGTTGTATTTTCATTGGCAATTTGTATTTATTTTTCGCTTGTTAAAAGTCAAGAGTTTTTGTTTTTCTTCTACTCCTTTTTTGAACTTTTGTTGTGTAATTGTTACCATTATGGCTGTTTGTAAGGATGACGACGAGTGTAAAAAAGAGAGTATTTGAGCTGAAACTTTTGACTGGAGTGCGGCAGACTTTTTGTTTTGTTTTAAGCTCGATTGAAAGAAAGCAATAAAATAATTGAATCGTTACCTAGACTGGTCTTTGTCGACAAACTATATGTTTTCTTTTTTGCGATAGATAAAAGAGGTTAAATGATTCCATCCGTTTTTGTTTGCAGTAAATGTTTATTTTAATTATAATACTTTGAAATTAAAATAACACGAAATGTTCTCTTGTGACGTTGTGGGGTGCACTCATATCGGGAGCTTTATTTTTTTTATTTTTTTTATCTATACATTTAAAAATACTGAGAATGTCGTGTGCATTTTGTAAGAAAAAGGTTGAAAGAATTGACCTTAAAGTCAGTTGTAGTGATTGTTCTAAATATTCACATGGAAAATGTGCAAAAATCACTGCAAACGAGATTGATTTTATGAAGAATTCTAAAGCAACTTGGAGATGCCCTAGTTGTACGACAGAGAGGAGAGGATCTATATCTGGTACTACTCCAAATAAATTCTCTTCAGTTGCATCCACGTCATCAAATGCAACACCACCTCCCAACGCATCTAACTCTTCATCATCACTTTCATCACCTAACCTAGGCGACAAATTGACTGCTGTCACCTCCACCGCCGCCATCAACTCCACCGCCACCGCCACCATCAACACCACCGCCACCTCTTCCACCGCTGCCACCATGACAACTACATCCACCACCACCTCTACCTCCGCCACCACCGTTTCAAATGCCACTACTTTGGCTATCAACACTGAGATGATGAAAAAATTAGCACCAGCCGTTACTTTGGAGATGGTTTACGCTGAAATTCTTCAACTCAAGAATTACCACAAAATTCAGATCGATGAAATGATTGCCAAAAACAAAGAAAATGAACAAAAAATCTTTACACTCGAACAAAAAGTAAATAACTTAGAGCAGCAACTTCTCTCGAACAGCATTGAAGTGTATAATGTTCCTATTACCAAAGACACTCCAAACATCGATCTTGCACTTGGTATCTTTCGTGAAGCATTAAATGTTAACGTAAATGAGAATGACATCGATCAATGCTTTGTTAAACAAATTAAAAAAGGAAAACCTGTTTCTAATGGTAATTCAAAAACCACCAACATTCTGCACGTTAAATTTGTCTCTCACCGTTTGAAAGAGAAAATTATGCAAAGCAAACGAGAAAAGAAAGAACAACTAACAACAACATTTTTTGGAGTACGAGGTAAACAAGAGAAAGTATACATCAACGATTGTCTGACACATCAGCGGCGTCAACTTCTTAATACTGCGATGTCAATGAAAACTACGAAAGGAGTCAAGTACGTTTGGACTAGGAATGGGAATATATTTATGAGGAATAGTGAGGGTGACAATTTAGTAAGAATTAATTGTAGTTTAGATTTTGATAAATTATGAATATTGTTAATCCCATTCTTTCTTCAGTCCCAAACATTTGTGAAATTCCAGTTTTTCGTAGTTTTCCCGATAATTGTTTTTGTATTCAGCAAAACATCCGTAGTTTGAGAAAGAACTTTTCCATTTTTTTAGCTCACATTGAGTCACTTAAAAAATTGCCAGTTATAATTGTCTTAACAGAGATTTGGGTTTATGAATGTGAAATAAGCCATTATAATATACCGGGTTACACGCTTTTTAGTTGTTGCAACGAATCTTATTCGTCTGGAGGTGTTGCAATTTATATTGATGAGAGTTTTACTCACCAATGTTCTAAAATAGAAATTTGTAGTGCTGATGTTGTAAAGTTGTCATTTTGTTATCAAAATGAAAACTATACAATGTTATGCGTATATAGATTGCAAGCGTTTAGTAAAAGTGTCTTCTTGGATGAACTCAGTCAAATTCTTTGTAATCATAAAACTTGTAATCTAATTTTAATTGGTGATATTAATATTGATATTCTTAACACATCTGATAAAGATGTTGAAAATTACTTATTTCTTATGGCTTCAAATGGTCTCAAAGGTTATATTAAAGAGGCAACCCGCGTTACACCAACTTCTAGTACTTGCATTGACCACATTTTCTCGCGTTTTAGTAGAAATAATAAGTTTCATTTTTGTGGAAGTGTTCTAGATTATAAAATAACTGATCACAAAATGATCGTTTTAAAAATTAATTACATGGAAAATATTTCAAATTCCAGTAATGATAGAGAGCATCTTACTATAGATTATACATTATTAACTAGCATTTTGAAACATGAATTTTGGGATCAAGTTTATTCTGAAAAGGATCCATCTTCTTCGTTTAATGTTTTTAACTCAATCTTGCAAAAGCATATCAAAACATGTTCTTCTTTTTCCATTAAGAATAATAAAAAGAAGTTTTTAAAGCCTTGGATGAGCCATTGCCTTCTTAAGCATATAAAAAATAAAAACAAAGTTGGTACTAAGCTGAAAAAACATCCAAATAATACAAAACTTCACAAATATTATGATTCGTTATGTAAAGCTGTTAAAGCTAACATTGAATCAACTCGTGAAAATTACTATTCTAATTTATTCGAAAGTTCGAAAGGCAATGTAAAAAAAGAATGGAAAATTATCAATGATATCTTAGGAAAAAAAACGAACTCAAACGCAATAGGAACTATTGTTGTGGACGATATTTCACTATGTGATTCAACATGTATTTCGAATAAGTTCAATGAATATTTTACGGAAATCTCGGAAAAATTGAAGCCCTCTTTTGATATGTATGTTGATTGCAACTGTTCTGATCAACGCAGTTTAGATTCTGAATATTTACAACCTAACAGCTTTGCTTTCGATGCTATATCCTCTTTTAAGACTTATAAAATTATCTTATCATTGGAAAACAAAAACTCTTGTACTTCAGATGGAATATCTAGTAACTTATTAAAAAAAATTGCTCTGTATGTCTCAGATGTGTTAAGTTATATATTTAACTTTAGTGTTGAGCAAGGTTGTTTTCCTCAACAATTTAAATGTGCAGAGGTGATACCTCTTTATAAAAAAGAAGATAGAACAGATATGTCAAACTACAGACCTATTTCTCTTCTTCCCACCTTCTCAAAAATTTTCGAAAAACTAATGAAAAAAAGGATTACTTCCTTCTTAGATAAAAATTGTTTTTTTTAGCGAAAATCAATTTGGATTTCGGTCTGGAAAATCAACGGAAGATGCAATTCTTCGACTTTGCAGTCAACTCTATGGCAGCTTGAATCATAACAAACCGACTATGGCTCTTTTTATTGATATGACTAAAGCCTTTGACTTGGTTGATCATGATTTATTGCTAAATAAATTATATAATGCAGGATTTAGAGGAGTTATTTATCAATGGCTGAAGTCATATTTAAAAGAAAGAGTTCAAAAAGTAGTAGTAAATGGTGTAATGAGTGAAGCTCGATATCTAAAATCTGGAGTACCTCAGGGCTCCGTACTTGGCCCGTTGTTTTTTCTAGTTTATATTAACTCTCTCTTTAGGTTGCAGTTGAATGGCCTTCCTACGGCTTTTGCGGATGATATATCGTTTACCTACCAGTCTAGTTCAGAGCATAATTGTAACATTCTGATTGAAGAAGATCTCGAAATTCTAAGAACTTGGTTCTCTGTTCATAAGTTAATCCTTAGTCAAAAAACTAAAATAATGTCATTCAAAACTTCTAGTCATCAGCTTTGCAATTACAATTTTATATTTCATGGGTCGAATTGTAGACAATTCACCTTTCCTTTACATGGCTGTGGAAGACCTAATTTTCAAGCTGTTGGTTCTTGTTCCGATACTTGTTTCAAAATTGATTCAGTGTGCAATTTCAAATATCTTGGAGTTACAATTGATTTTAACCTTAACTGGAAAGATCATATTTGCAATATAAAAAATTATTTGTTGCTCATTACTAGAAAAATGTATCTGTTAAGGCCATTCTGCTCAAAAAAAGTTTTAACTTCAATTTATTACGGTCTTGCACACTCTTAAATACAATATGGTTTATCTAGCTGGGGTGGTTCATATGCTAGTACTTTAAGACCGTTGTTGATTGCTCAAAAACATCTAATTAGAATCATTTGCAACAAAAATCGATTAACTGAAAGTTGGCCCTTATTCAAGGATTTGGGAATTCTACCTTTGAGACACCTTTACATTTTTAAAGTACTGAAAGAATTTTTCAAGCAAAGTGGTAACATTCCGAGTAGGAACTCGCAGCTATATAATCTACGAATAAATAATATGCATCTTGTTAATGTACCCACTGCTCATAAAACTCATTTCTCTAACTTTTATACTGTCGCAGCACCCAAGTCATTTAATAACTTACCAACATCTATCAGAACATCTCAAAACTTAAACTCTTTTTTGAAAAAAGTAAAAGACTGGCTTTTCACAATTGACTTAAATTGTATTGATAATTATTGTTAAAGTTACTTTGATGGATGTGTATCTGCTTTTTATTATATTTTTTTCTCTTAATTTATTTGTATAAGTTGTAATTCTTATTCCTTTTCGGTTTTTTATTTGTATGTAATATTAAAAAAAAAAAAAAATTAGTATTATTGCAGCACTGATTGTCACCCCACATCAGTTTTTAATTCAGTATTTAAATTCGCTATGTATCATTCAACACTAGCTTTCAAGCTAAAGGATGATTACTATTATTTATTCTTTGTATCTTTGTTTATTGTAAACTAATTGTAAAATGTAAATGAATGAATAAAATGTTTTTCTAATTCTAATTCTAATTCTAATTCTGTTATGATATAATTTTTCTGTACGATGTGAAAAGCTGAATTTAGATATGAAAATTGCCACAGCGAATTCGAAATTTGACCTAAATTTGAAAATACAACACAAAGCAGCTCTTCAAAGCAGCTTTCACGTTTCTTAAAACTCTGCTTTATACATATTTTTACTTGTGATTCAAAGGTAGGTAGTTAGTTCAAAAGCTGAGTTTCATGAAAAAATTTATTGTTGAGATATTGATGAAATATTACATTACGATGATGAAAAAGTAGAAAAAAAAATGGTTCCAGTGATCCGTTCTAACTGTCTGTAATCGTACCTACTTACAGCCAAAGGCGCGAGCGACAAATCTAGGCGAAGAGATATTGAGCGATTAGTATCAAAAGATTACATCGATTAGTTCATTTGAAAATCGAGCTCATATTTCTAAATCTATAGATCGATAATTTGTTGATTCGGTGTGCCACCAATTTATAATGAATTTCATCAAGAAGTTTGCAAATTTCCAGATCGGTTGTCGTATGGTCGTATGGTCGTACCATCTGTTGACGTGTCATGAAAAAATGTTCAAGCAAGACTACACAAACAAAAGAAAGTGTATTAGTGTCCTGCCATAGCACCAGACAGCATTGAACAGCTGAAATTAAACTTTCTGGGCCAATTTTATTCATCTTAACACTTTGTCGCTCAGCAATCGACTAAAAAATTAGAACAGATTCTATTAAAGAGCGACGTCGCTATGTCGCATAAATAACTCGCAAAACGCTCAACGATCTTAGGCCTCGGCCACGCAGTAAGCGGGCGAGCGGCTGAGCGGAAAAAAAAAATAAAACATATGAAATCACATAGAAGCGGCCACGTTATGAGCGAGCGGCGAAACAAAATCCTGAGCGGCTAAGCGGCGCCGCTCAGCAACCAAACCTGTTTTAATTTTTAGTAATGTTCTGAGCGGCAAGTATTGAATCTTAACGAAAAAATATGTAGGTATATGCTAATATTAATTAATCTACTGTCGCATTATCTACTGTATTAAATAAAAAACTTTCTCATTGTGAAAACATAGTTAGGTACTATAGCAGGGTGGCGTACGAATGGTCGACAAAAAAATTGTCGACTAGCCAACTGAAAACTTTACAGACTGTTAAAATGTCGACTGAAGTTTGATCGACCAAAAAAAATTTGCCAATTTAAATGTCGACTATAAAAAATTTCGACTGAAAATGGAAGTGTGTTTGTTTGTTTGTTTGTTTGTTTGTTTGTTTGTTTGTTTGTTTGTTTGTTTGTATGTCTCTTATAGACTCCGAAAAGGCCCAACAGATATATGTGAAATTTTTATGGTTCATACTGTTACATTCAGTGATGATTTCTGTGAAAAAAAAATTGGAAAAACCTCATGGAAGAGTGGGAAAACTGGAAAAACCAAACAAAGGTCGGAAATTAGATATTTTTTGCTTGGAATTTTTTGGTTCAAAATGGGTTTTCGAATGGAAAAATAGAAAGTTCTTGATGAAAAACTCGGAAAACTCATTGGTTTTCAAATGGGAAATTGCATGAAATTGTGGATGCATTGATTTTCAAATGGAAAACTGGAAAATTTCAAAAAAGGTTTTCGAAAGGAACTCGGAAAACTCATTGGTTTACAAAGGCAAACTGGAAAATTTGTGATGGGGATCTGGAAAGCAAGAAAAAGTAAACAAAAAATTGGAAAAATGGAAAATTTGAAATGCAAAAAAAAAATGGGCTAAACAAAAATCTCAAAAACACTCTTTCATATGAAATGCATTAGTTGTGGTAAAATGAGTGGCAAAATGGAAAACTCCAGAAGAGCAAGAAAATCCCAAGTCAAATTTTGAATGGGTTTTAAACAATGGGAAAATAGAGAATTCGTGATTTTGGTAATTTTTTTTTTTTGAAACACTGATATTTTTAATGTAAAAAAAATTATTTTGCTGTATTGTTCCATAACAGTAACTCTCACAGCAATCATAAAAAATCATTTTCCATTCAATATCATGGTCAATGTGTTTTATACGCAACAATTAGGGTCGAAGAACTCGAAATGTTTACACAACAGCAACATGAGGAGCAAATCCGTGCACTGCAGGCAACGGGGCGTATACTTACCATTTTGTTTTGTTTTTTTGATATCGCTTATTTGTTTAAAGACGGATCCATACATACGAATTAACAAAAAAACAATGCAAACGATAGAGGAAGAGGGTTATCGATTATCGATTGGGGCAGTACGAAGTCTGCAGGGTCAGCTAGTGTAACAATAAATGTACATACCTTAAAGTTAAAGCCAATCTCTGCTCTGGAGAAATAGCAATTCTTCGTTTTATTAATCTAGGACGCACTTTTTCAAGCAGCAAATCAAAAGATTCGATAGACATACGTAGATATTGCCAGAATCTATCTGGAAATTTTCGTAGGTTCAAAAATAAATGACTAAATTCTCCAAACTCCGATCTTAATTGGTTAATCGGATGAACACCAAATCGTCTTCTTTTTTTTATACGTTTAAGTAATTTGTACACATACAAACGATTTTCCGACAGTAAAATTATGTGTTTCGTCGCTCGTCCCTCAATCACTCAGTCGTTCGTTTCTCAGTCACTTAATCGCTTGTCGCTCACTGCACGGCTAAGGCCTTAGTCGGATTGACTTCAAGTTTGAACCTGACATCAGTAAAAATAAAATTAAAAATAAATAGAATGTCACGTTCTTGAAGAGCTAAGGCCTCATCAACGATTGTAGAATTTTGGGATCCATCAAATAAACGCCGATTCCGGCAAAGTTGAGAAGTATTTTTGTAATGACAAATTGATGCTCTGACATGAGTGGCTGAGAAAATTTGCATTATATTTGTTTATATATTTGTTTATATTTATTTTCAAGATCATAACTAAAGCTACGTATACTATTGGAAGATCTTCCAATATTGGTCAATTTTCCGATACAAATTTCCTCCAATTTTCTATCAATCATGTAAACACCCAATTTTTTTTCCCCAAAAGTGACAGAAAAAAAAATTGGCAGCCAATTTTCTTTCAAATTTCTATTAAAAAATTGGCCGACTTCTTCCAATCGTGTGAATCCGTCTAAACACACAATTTTTCTTATTTTCAAACCATTGGACGGTTGTCGACAAATTGGTTCTTGGATGAAGAACTTGCCAACGATATCGTCCAATTTTTCATTGGCAGACAATTTTTCAGTTGTAGTTCAGAAGAATTGAAAAAAGTATTTATTTTTTTAAACAACGAGAATGGATGAAATGGCTGAGGAGTTGCTCAAAATAGGAAAGAAATTGTGAAAGATTGGACGCTTGAGGTTATTATATAGCTTTTTCGGGAGATCGATACCGGGTGATGTTTTTTAGATGCAGGTTGTGCAGAGTTTTGTTTGACGTTGGTTGGGGACGTCATCGTCATTGGGATGGCCGTCAACGAATGTAAAGCCAAATAGGACAATGTCTTGACCTCTTGGAAGTTTTTCAGGCCTATGGTGTTCTTAGAAAAAAAGCTTAGTTCTGCAGTCGACCGAATCAACATCATCTTTAGAACTGTTAAGTTTGTTGGTTTGACTCTTTATTTTTATTCTATTTTAGTCGTGTCAAATCTGTCTTTTCTTAAAGAGCTTGGTGGACAAGACGCAACACGGATAAAACCACACAGAAGTGTTGCATTTTGAACAACTTAATCTTCATTGGAGGAAAAACAAGACATAAGAGAAATATCGGTAGATTTGATGGAGTATGTTGCATCCGAGTTAAATGCAGTTCCAAAGAAATTATGTTAGGTCTGGGCTTAGATTTTATCTTCATTGTTTATTTAAATATTTTTTTTTATTAGTATTTTCCACTTTTAATCACCTTTTTCGATAAAGCATGATTACAATTCACCTTGCATATCCTTGCCTTCAAATTGTGTTTCATATTTTCTATCATTTGTCAAGAAAATTGTCTTCCAATGAGCCTACCAATTTTTTGTTGTCTTAAGTCTTCCAATCGTTTAAACAGGCAATTTTTAATTGGATGACAAAAAATTTGACAATTGGCAATTGAAAGCTCATTGGTTGCTGTTGGAAGACATTTGACATTTCGGCCAATATTGGAAGATCTTCCAATCGTGTATACTTAGCTTAAGGATAGCTTTCATACAAATCTTGCTCCCGGTATCCATGCAGACCATGATCATATCATAACTGTCACGATTCTGCTGTCGAAAATCACATTTGTGTCCTTTCCTGTGCACCCTTAAATTATATACTTTTTAAGGTATTGCACTCATTTGAATAACGATTAACGATCATGACCAGATTCTTCAGCGATTTTTCGGAAGTCATTATCCACTTCACTAGGTATGTCGGAGAGCGGAAGTAAACTTCTCAAAAAAAAAAAAAAAATACAGGCAAGAGAAATACTTTAAACAAATAGCCCCATATTTATGGCAAAAAAAAAAAATAAATAAACAAATAACTCAACAACTTTAAACAAGCTGCTTAATGTCTACAAATTTGAGTAAATTATAGGAAGATGGTTTCACATCAAGTGAAAACAGCAGCTTTATTTGGATCAAATAATTCTCTTTAAGACACAGCTCTCTTATCTTTCCATAAAGCCGTTAATTTGTCAATTCTTTCAAATGGTGGTTGCGATGTTTGTGATTTAACAATACTAAAAAAGTATCAATTCTATACCCAAACCACTCACTATTAAAATAAATAGAGTGGCAGCTCTTGAAGAGCCAAGGCCTAAGTGGCTTAACTCTCACCAACAATTCTCTGAGTGCGTGTGAAGAATTAAGGGGACCTACAATTTAACGCCGATTCCGAACGGCAAAGTTGAGAAGCACTTTTTCATGACAGATTGATACTCTTGGAAGTTTTGTCAATTTTTCGCAAGAGGCAGTACCCGTGAAAGATGAAATAAAAACTGGCACGAGTAGGACTCGAACCCACGACGTTCGGCTTAGCAGCCAACGCACCTAACCACTAATCTACGGGCAACTGCTATTACATTACACTTACTATTACATTAGTGAAATAGGAGGGTTCCTTATCATTTCTTCAGTCATGTATGACTAAAAAAAGCAATATTTTATCATTCAACTATACCTATACTTAAAAAAAAACCAACATGTCATAATGTTGGACAAATATTTCAAATCATACAAAACGACGATAGTTGGGTCAGCCAGTTAAATAATTCATTTCAGAATGTTGGACTCATTTTTTTATTTTATCGATTTCAAAATTGTCAGACTTGGTTAAACATGAAATGTGCGTCTGCAGCGCCATCCCGCTGGAAACCTTTATATTACCGTCAAACAAAATGAACAGCTTTGAGGTTGAATCATTGACTTATCATTACATGGACTGTCAGTAGCCAATATCACGATAATACCACTTGTGATGGACAAAACACTAGCCCTTGAAATTGGATTGAAAAGTACCTAACCTATGCGTTCTATTCTGTTCCCTCATTTGAATCCTTGCTTGCCTTATTCAATTTTAAATTGAAGGAAGCGTCTTGAATCACAAGTTAATCAATATTTTTGCCATTTTCTTCTCCTAAAACCGAAAATTACCTCAAAGTCGTAAATTCTTGCTTCAGACTTTATTTGAAAATAAAATATAACAAAAAACCACTTACTGCTTTCATAACATGAACGTGCCTAATCAAAAATGGAGTCCGGCGAAAAATAAAAAATAAAATGAGCTCTGTTGTTACGAATTCTTCTCTCCGCTTGCAATTTCAAAGGCTTGCATCGGTGGAACCATTTATTTGTACGGGATTCTCGCACTACTGGCATGTTGTACATGTACATACATTACTTGTATAGTCAATGACTTTTGGATAACGTAAAAAAGTATTGAAAACTTATTTCTCAAGTGAATGGGTTGTAGCTCAAACCGTTAATTTTTCTTTTGTCTTTATGAAGATTTCTTTGAAATGAAGCCCCGCCGCCGCACAGTGTGCAATTTTCGCAATCTAGCTGTACTTTAATGAAAAATATATGTCTCCCAAATCCAACAAAATTGGTATCAATGCACAGTGGGTCCCGTCATAGGTCAAAAATAAAAAAGTGAATGTCATAAATCCAAAAATTTTTGATGAAATTATGTTAAAGACATTCCCGTTAATCAAAAACAACAAAAAGATTGTGTGGTAATCTTCTTTTTTATTACTTATAAGCCCTTCAAAGTGAATATATATTAAAATGCACATCTCGCTTATCAGTTCAATTTTTTGGTTGTGACCTTTTGGTAGTGATAACACGTGTTGAAAAAAGCTTTACATTATTGTCTTAAATATGGATATTAAACTAGAAGGTTAGTTCTTTCTAAAAACATACATTTTATTGTAAAATATATTCAGGTGTTCTTGTAAGGGATCTCCTTCGTAATGTGGTTTTTAAAATATTTTTCAAAGACTTTTTTAAACTAAATTAGAGATTTAGTTGGGTTCCCTCCGAGCTCATTCTAAAAATTTGGTACTAAAATGTAGAATATTGTCTAACCTTTCAAAATAACTTTGATTTTTTTTCCATTTTTTTCCCCTTTTGAAGTTATAACAGTTTATGTGACCATAAATCCTTTAAATTCAGTGTAAAATTGAGTGAAAAAGCCTAAAAACCAAGGAACAAGAATATACAAAATTAAATTTTACAAGAAAAATGTCTCACGTAATAACAAATAAGCACCTTTTAAACGTCTTTTATTAACTTCCGACCCGCTTATTTTCAATTTATGAAAATAGCCTAGTAAAAAGAAATGTCTATTATCGAAAACAGCAGTAGTGCTAATAAAAACATAGTTTTTTCTCAATATTTCAATATTTATGTAATTTTTTGTTATTTTTTCCTTATAATTATGTTCAAATAAACAATCTTAAATCATATGGCCAGGTTTTTATTGAAAAAAAGCAAGAATAATATTTTTGACCGCACTTTGTATGGGCGGGTACCCACTGTGCAATGGAAAGGTAAAACCTCAGACAATAGAATGGCAAAAAAAACAACAAGAAAACAACTGTATTTACCGTTCCACAGAATCACAAACATCAGCTTGGTTCAAGAGAAAAAAAAATTAAAGCTCATTGTTTTTCTTGTGTCACTTTCATAACAGCGTGGTGAAGTAAAATAAAAGTTGTGCAAATTAAATTTATTTTTTTTATTTTAAGTAACATTTAAGAAATATTTAAGGTAAGTTAATTTTTGTGTGCACTAAAAAATAAAAAAATAAAAAATTATTTGTGTGAAGACCTAAAGAGTGTTGTTTTTTTTGTGTTCTTTAACTTTGTGAAGCGTTTTAAAAATGTATCCTCGTGTATCCGTCCTGTTTTTGGGCTTAAAATCTCCGTTGATGTATTCTGTGTTAGAATCCGTTGACTTTTCTTGCGTCTGGAGTGCGAAACCATTAAATTTTTTTTTTTGTTGAACCATGTAGCGAAATGGAAAATTCAGCAATATTTGGAATATGGATAACCTCATCAAAAGAGGATCGCAACCAAAAAATTTCGGCATTCATCATGCAAGAATTCGGTTTCGCAGATACAGACAATGTCCCTAGAGTGCTGAAAACGTATGTTAGTTCTTTAAGTAGCAAAATACAGAAAAGGTGGGAACAAAGCGGGCGAAAACTGGACCATTTTGAAAAAGCTAACGAAGTTTGGTTGCAAAAGGAAGCAAAGCTACCAGAAAGTTTTATTAATAGTGTTCCATCAACCAGCTCAGGTGCAAATAAGGGGAGACCCTCCAAACAATTCGAAGAATGCACACTTAGAGTGCAAAAACGTAAAGTCAAGGATTTGGTTGGCTCTAAAACTCCAAATGAAATTGCACTTGCGGCTGAAATGAACTTGTGGTTAGCTGGCAAGAGAGATGCAGCAACTTTAATAAAAGAACTGTCCAATTGTTCTCCTCAAAGAGCCACAGAAATAAAAAAGGCAAGATTAAACCAAGAAAAGAAGAACAAAATAATATCAGCTGAAGAAGCCCTTGTGCTCATAGTAAATACGAAAATGAGCACGTTTCAATATAAAGCTATGCGACAGCAGCTGAAAGAGCTTAATGCAAATGTTTACCCGCCATACTACCTAGTTCAAGAAGCCAAAAAAGACTGCTACCCTGAAGAAGAAGCATTAACGATAACTGATGTATCTGCACAAATTAAATTGCAAGCCTTGTTGGATTTAACAGTAAAGCGCATCATTAAAGCCGAAAACGATCTTGAAACCTTCCAATTTCAAATACCCAGATTGTTTCTCTACGACTCATATCAAAATGGGGATGCGATGGAAGTTCTGCGCAAAGCAAATATAAAATGAGTATGAATGATGCCGAATATAGTGACGAAAATCTATTTTCGGTTACTTTAGTTCCTCTTCGATTGATCGACGATTTTTCAAAAAAAAATTTATGGCAAAACCCGAGACCGAACTCAACAAGGTACTGCAGGCTGATAAAATTTGTATTTTTGAAAGAAAACACTCAACTGATAAATACAGAAGAGCAGGAAATGC
The DNA here is from genome assembly GCA_943590905.1 of Sphaerophoria taeniata. Classification (NCBI taxonomy): domain Eukaryota; kingdom Metazoa; phylum Arthropoda; class Insecta; order Diptera; family Syrphidae; genus Sphaerophoria; species Sphaerophoria taeniata. The sequence goes on along the minus strand of OX016540.1, from coordinate 43,318,146 downwards.
AAGTACAAATAAATAATCTACAGCCAACGAGCCTCCTTGTAAATGGTGTAGTAGCAAATTGCAAACATGAGCTTCTTTTCACAATGGTTGATGGCAAAGTTTGTAGCGCGTTATCGCAATATAGCTCTTCCCAAAAATGCTTTATTTGTGGAGCCACTCCGAAAGAAATGAACACCAGAAATAATGTATCGACAGAGCCAGAAGAAAAAATGTTCAGCTTTGGCATTTCCCCATTGCATTCTTGGATTCGGTCTTTGGAGTGTCTCTTGCACATATCCTATAAGTTGGAAATAAAAAAGTGGCAAGCAAAGACTCCTACTGAAAAAGAATCCGTGGCTGAAAGAAAAAGAAGTCTTCAATCTCAATTTCGGGAACGAATGGGGCTTTTGATTGACATGCCAAAGCAAATTGCTGGAAACACCAATGACGGCAACACTGCCAGAAAGTTTTTTCGAAATCCAGTAGTAACAGCTGAAATAACAGGCCTCAATATTGACTTGATCAATCATTTTCGAGTTTTACTTGAAGTAATATCAAGCGAATGTGAAATTGATTCCGAAAAGTTTGGAATTTACGCTAGCGAAACCAGGGATATATATCTTCGGCATTATTCTTGGTATTATATGCCTCCAAGTATTCACAAATTGCTCATCCACTCGAAGCAAATTATTGAGGCTTGCATTTTACCACTGGGTCAGTTGTCCGAGGAAGCTCAAGAAGCAAGCAACAAGGAATATAGGCGCTTTCGAGAGCATTTTAGTCGAAAATCTTCTCGAGAGAACTCGAATCGAGATGTTTTAAATAGATTTTTACTTTCTTCTGATCCATATCTTTCGAGCCGCAGCTCTAAACTTCGAAGAAAAAGAAGTCCACTTGCTCCAGAATGCATTGCATTGTTAAAATCTACCGATTCAGAAACCTCAAGTTCTGAAGAGGAAGAGTAATAGTTAATAAATTGATTAATCAGGAATAAACATATGCTTTTATTTTTCTTTTCTTTCTAGGCCATTTTTGGAAAAATAAAGTAGTTTGAATTAAATTTTCAACTATCAACATTAATATTTGTATGTATGAATAATGTATAATTGAAAACAAAACGAAATAACAAGAAAAAACAGGAATTTTTTATGTTTTAAGATAGGTCAAAAAAAGACATTTTTAAAATGTTTTACTTTCCTAAATATATGAAAAATAAATTTTTAAGACACAGGTTAACTTCTAAATAACATATAAATAACATATAATTACATAATTAAACACTTTTGAATCAACAACATTCCATTTAAACGCGCAATGAATAAAGTACAGCTAGATTGCGAAAATTGCACACTGTGCGCCGCCGTGCGTCATTAACCTAAATTATAGTAAAATTCTGGTTCGTTTGCAGACGAAAAGATGGTTCTTGTGTCCAAAAGTGAGAGACTGCTCGTGTACCTGTCTGCGATCATCAACAATTGGACCATTTTTCCTCGAAAATGAGGCTGGAACCAACATTTCGGTCAACGATGGGCATATAGGCCCTTGCTAACACATTTTTAAAGGCATGAATCTGTACGCTACTTGAATGTCGTATATCAAACTTTAAGAGAAAAATATGATCATTAATAATTTAAGCCATTTTAAAATGTATTCCCAGTACCTACCTACCACAAATACATTTGGTGTGCCATTGTGTTTTCTGCCAAAGGTGATGTCTGCTCATTTTTTGTTTCTGTCAAAATGATACAAACAAACACTCACCTTTTGACACATGAAGCTCAAAGACAAACAAAAGCTTGATGTATTTTTTTCCTTTCCCAATGTGTACAATGTTTTGTTCCCTCTTGAGAAATATTTCGTTAAAAAGTAAACTTTTAGCAACTGAAACTGATGGTTTGTACACGATTTTTAATTAAAAACCATGCAACCCGATATCTTGTAGCTCCTTGCAAATTAACTTTTGTACCATTTTTAAAGTTTTTCCTCCAGGAACACTAAACTTTTTATTTTAAACTCGACCAAAACATTATATCAAACCATTACTGTGGAAAAAACTTACATGAAACCGTGATTTTGGTTGAAAATGCACTCTCCGAGTCCGAGAACATGGTGAAGTGCATGTGTGAACCGCAAAACAAGTTCATAGAATTCTGTCGAACAAAATTTTATATGTTCGTTTTTATTTTTCTTTCACTATTTTTTTTTTTTTTTGTTCAAAACTTTTGGACAAAAATCCATTAGAGTTATTGAATTCAACGAACATCGAAAGTTTCCATGCTGTCATGCATCCTTTAACCGACACTGAATGAAGTAGATATGTGTGTCATGCCAGCAACGACACGTATATTATGTATTGGGTTTGTTACTTAGCTATAGCCAACGACTGACGCCGCCGTCGTTAATAAGCCCAAAAGTTGATTCAGTTTAAAATATTTCAACTGACGATGCACGTATACTTTTGTATATAGCTATTCATGCGATAGTGATAACAATGGAAAAGATTCATTAAAGGATTCATTAACCTAATTTTGGTGTGCATCATCCTGTTGGCTCCCATTTTTCGATTATCGCATTATTTTGAAAGCTCATCCGATTATGCATCGAAAATGGACGAAAATGGGGGGAAAATTTCAATCTGATGTTGTCGTATGTGTGTCTTTGTCGATGTATGACTTGTGACGAGCACTTGCTGCAGGCGGCTATGTGTATCGTATCCTTCGTTAATAAAAACCGAGCCACTATTATTTTTTTTATTGTTTTTACTTGGACTAAAGGAACAAGTACTGGTTTAGTGGAAAAAATATTGAAATAATGTGAAGAGAGTAAAGATAAACACTTGTTCTCTAAATAACCGATTTTAGGACGGAAGTAACATTCTGTTCAAAATGGAAATAAAAAATCAAAATATGGGATTCTTAAACCAGAATCTGAAAACATGAACTCGGAAATTCATAATGCGGAAATGTCAAATAGATCCAAAATTAAAAAAAAAAAACAGGAAACGGACGGAAGTTAGATGATTTTTTAATTATAACAGGAAAAAGAGTTTTCTTTTATTTTGTCTTCCTTGTGGGTAAAGCTAAGCGCATCAATATTTTTAGGGTGAGAAGGGGGTTAGAACAGACAATTCTCCTTTTGCCACTCTATAGGAAAGTTACTTATTAAAAAAAAAAAAAACAAATTCATGCATTTTACGACGCATTCCCACATAACACTCTCTAATAAGATCATAATTCTGAAAGATGTGCTTTGAATAATGCGACTTTATAATCATGACGTACCCTAAGACCGCAGAACGAGATAAAAGTGTAACTTTCCACAAGTTCTCGTTTACTTAAAAGACGTCCTTAGGGACGACAAAACCCTACACAGGAACTTGAATTGTCTTACCTTCTTACCTACCACAGACTATGGTACTTTATACCTTTAACATATTGTTGCAGCAGCACTAGTATCACCATCACCATCCACCTTAAACGAAAGCAGCGCCAGTCACAGCTCTACGCTTCGTTTGGGGATGCTATGTCGTCTTTCGTCTATGCATAAAAAAACTTCAGTTGTATGGAGAAAAGTTTATGAAGTGGTAACAATGACAAAAGCTTTTTTTTCCAAGGGGAAGTGACGTCAATGGTTCTTAAGGGCGTCTGATAACATTTTTCATCTAAACGCTGAAGATGTAGGGTAGTTACAGTGAAGAAAAGGGAAAACAACGCGAAATTATTGTACATGCAGAGAGAGAGGTACTTTTGAAGGCTTCAGAGTCTTGAGGGATCAATTTTCGGTCTTTGCAAGGATGATGAAAATTAGTTTTGAAGTTGCAATGTTATTTTGATAATAACCATATGGGGGATGTTATTTTAAGTTTTCGTTTGTTGTTTCGTGGCTTTAAATTTGTACTATTTAAGCATGCAAAATAGAGTGTTTGGACCTTTTTGTTTGCGACATGTGTTGACGGAATTAATATGCTTAGAAGGCGATGGCGTATGATCCTTATTCGAGTCTTGTTGACAGAATTTTATGTCTCATTCAAGTAACTTTTTGTTTTTTGAGAATAGTTTCCCATAATTGCCAAAAAGTAAAGCTTCGAAATTTTGGCTTTTCAAACTTTTCAGTCTTCTTCATTATTCGGCAGCACCTAATAAACCCATGCAATCAAAAGTTAGTCTAAACCCGGGCTAGACCGTTTTAGATAAAACCGACTGTCGTTACATGTGTATGCTCCTTGAATGCAAAAAACGAGGTTAAAACGGTCCATCAGGTAAACCTACAAAGCACATCCATTCAGCAGGTAAAAAGAGAATTTATTTCGTTTGCAGAATATCTAAAGCTTTACAAAGAAATTTCAGTTGGTATAGGAAAAGTGGTTCATGTGCAATTTGTTCTCCATGCATTTGTGCAAGTTGAATAAAGATATTCGGTAGTTGTAAACCTTAATCTAATTTGAATAGTAAATTGTTGAGTTTCTATGACGTAATTGGGCATTCCTTTGAGGAGCATATGTCTGCAAAAAATCTACAAAAAACCCGAGATCAAAAAGATAGTTAAACAAATCTCAAACAAAAAACTTTGGGCTGTCTGTATTGACAATAAAAAATACAGGATGCAGTACTCAAGGAGCCGCTGTTTGTCTGGTTGCAGTAATAAAACGAGTCAAATTAATAGTGTGCACGTAAAAATTACTGCCATTTTTGTAATAAAACGAAATTAAGAAGAGCATTGACTGTTACTTAAAAGAAAAGGTTTTATTATTATTGAAAGTTTTCTTTTCTATTGAGCATGAGCACTAAGAAATATTTTCCTTAACTATTCTTACAGCCCGATTCTTCCCATCATCACTGATACCTCACCTTGTGAGAGTCACAAAAACAATCGAAATTGTGATCTCCTTCAGAGTAGGTCATAACTAGAAAATTATTTGAGATTTGACATTTTTTTTAGTAGTGAAAAAAATGGAAGTTGAAATGATTATGGCGCATATTATTGACGAAGTTTCCTTTGTAAATGAAAAGTAAGAATTTTACAGCAGCACATCATTTGAAACAAACTAATAAAATTGATAAGGTTGCAGCGAAGACGGCTTTTACGGCATTCAACGCTTCTCCCAGCTGATCCCATAATTTTTTTACCCTTTCCGAATCGATTGGGTCATTTTTGTTGGCTATGAGCTGCGGGTGGTCATGAATGCCAAGAAGTATTCTCGTTGCTCCACTGAAGTCCTCTTACCATCGCGATTTTCTTCTGAAAATATATTTATTTATTTATTTATTTATAACTTCAATTAAAAACAAAACATATTGTAGAGCTGAGTTGTTGATTGGCAAATTTGAAATCTTTTAAATTTTTTCAATGAGAAGCTGATGACAATTCCATATTCACCTTGGCTTGGTGAGTTTCGTTGTGACTTTTCTTGTGGAATTATGGGAGAATCCGACAAATGTTATCGAATCACACAATCCTCACAAGAAATAGTCACAAGGGCTTATGAGATGACTTGTGATTTTTACATTTGGTTCTATAGAAATCCTGTTGCCAATGTCTTTCGAATTTAATTTTGTCCTCAGTAATATAATAATTTTAATAACGTTAGAAAAAGTCCCATTTTAGAAAAAGAGTTACTTCCGTCTGCCAACATTTGACTAAATCAACGTCAACTTAGAAATTATATTGTAATATTCGGCTTGGGCCGATAATTAAAACTTATTCACTTTTCAAATAAAACACAAATTCACTTTTTTCAAATCATTCACAAACTTATTTATTCAACACTTTCAATTACTTTTCAAACAGAATTTTTCTTTATCGCAGTTCACAATCAACTAACTGCTTCGACGCCAAACGGGCTTTATATATAAAATATAACACAAAAAGGTTCGAGAAACTACTAATACTGGGGTTTTTAGATGTTGGCCCTTGTTTAAACTGTCCTTCACAAGTGTTTACTACTACAAATAATTGTTACATACTTATTTCACTATAGAACGATATACAGTAATAGAGATAAAGAGTGGGTGTATGTACATTACATATAGACAAAGATACAGAGATACAGAGAGATGAAGATAGTGATAGAGATAAATAAAATGTATACACATTACAATATGAATGATGTGTTGTTAGATTACAAATTTTCAGAAGCTATACGGAGAAAGTCCCGATGTACATTGGTCTTGAATTTCTGAACAATGCAACGACCGAGGAACTAGTGCTTCGGAAATAATTTCATATTCGCGTAGTGCGGCTAAAAATGAATCTCTGTACTGAAAACCTAGTAAGAAAAGCGTTAACGGAACAGGTGATTAAACTTGAAGTATCCAACAGAAGACAATGAGAAAGATTGTAGTAGATCCTACTTTCTCCACAACAATGTAAAGAAGTTCCACTGTTCGTTGAAACTATCAGATTGCCAGTGGACTTTTTGGTCTTCAAAATATGTCTTAGAATGATCTTAGAAAAAGACTTACCGGACTTGCGGGTGTATAAATGTAAGAGCTATCAGAGGGTAATTAGAGGGGAGGAGGATTTCGAGACCAGAAAAAAAGGTAGATAGTACACTTTTGAGAACCCTCAGAACAATAGCGGGAATGCCGTCGATCGATGTCGGTCGATGAAGGTTAGCTTTCTCAAGAGACTTAACTAGTGCAGTGTCATTGTCAACGAGTGTGGAAACCGAGAAAGAGAAAGGATTGCTCATATTTTCTGTATAATATTAATATACCTAGCTTTGGGACATCGATGTATTTTTTGTCTTAGCTTTTGGTCCGTCGAATATTGGTATTGCAGGGGTTCCTATAGTTTGTTTAAACTTAATCCGGTTTAACTCAGTTGGGGTTGGCTCTTTAACAACGGAATCTTACCTCTTTTGTTTTTCCAATATCCTCTTTGCAGCTCAAATCAAAGCATATCACTCACTCCTTTGAGTTGTTTTATAGCATTTTTTGCTCTATCTCTATAGGTTTGAGGATAGACAGACATACTTTCAGCACATGCATGAAAAAAAGTCTTGTAGACGAAGATATTACTTTTAAGCTCAAAGGCAAGCTCTACAAACAGGGACACTTGCCTGCGATTTCTGCAGTAAACCCACCGAATCCTGCAGGCGGATCACTAACGTGAAGAAGATGCGTTGGAGATTTTTGATTCCCAAAACATCAACGTAACAGCGCTTCACATAAAAATGAAGAATACTAGCAGCCCTAGTGAAATGGCTTATTTAATGTTTTTAAATAAACTCAAGAGTGTTAGCAAAACATTTACACTTAAATTAATTATTTTCGCGTACTCAAAAATTTTGTAGTTTTACGTAAAATTTTAGCCCAAGAAATTTCTTTGGGCTGATTGGTGAAAAGTGTCAAATTTGGTTGAAAATAACAAATAAATAAATAAATTAAAATTAAATAAGTTTCAATTTTTCAAACAAAAAATTTAAGTGTCAAATTTTTTGGGTACAATTTGTTGTTTTCCCGTTGGCTTACTTTTTTGTAGTTTTGTCTTTCTTTGAGATAATTTTATCTCCACTCATTAGAATATCTCTTTTTTCGAATTTAAGTGCAGAAAGTACGCAAACGGACCTACAAAAACTGAACTGAAAACTGATGGGAATTTCATCATTTTCAGTTTCAGTTAAGTTAGCATTTACACATGAGTTTAACTGAAAGCTTAACTGATTGCTCAACTGAAACTGAGACTGTAATGGTCGTCTAAATGTGGCTTAAGAAATATTTTTCTCCTTAGAAATGGTAACGTCAATTTTTAAATTTTTTTTCAAAAATGTAAAAATTAATCCGGATGTATGCAATTTTGTACAGTTTTGAAGCAATACCAAAATACTTATTCTAAATTGAAAGAATACAATAAGAAAACTTGTTGAATCCGTTTTTAAGAAAATTCGAATTTTTGTTTTTTCTTACAGCAAATTTGTATGTGGATGCGATTTCTCTTAAATCAGTAATGCTAAAATTAAAGTTTATCAACACTATAGAATCGATAGAAAATTTGTTATTGTAAGTGTTGTTTTACAATACTCGCGCTTCTAGGAATGCCACTCTGTTAACCCAATTCTGACTTACTCTCAATGTCTCAATTATAGAGAATCATTCTTCAGCCGTACTACGCGAATCCACATCCACACTCTGTGTTTCCCAATCATTGCAATGTTCAGGAGTTTAAGACCAATGTACACTGACACCTCCTTTTCCTTCCTTAAGCCCGCTTCACATGACTCTAGTTTTCCTGCTAGAAATGCTTGCTTTCAATCTTACTTATTTTCTTGCAAGCTTTGCTGCGAAGACTTGTGCTAGTTTTGATATTTCAGCTTCACACGACTTTTGTTCAAAGCTGGATTTGCTGCTTGTTTTTTGACACTTCTTGTAGTTTCTTGTGTAAGTTGTTTACTTCTAGTGTTTATTATCTATAAATATGTGCCTTTTCGGGGTTTTGTATAAAGAAATTACAAAATGCCCCACACTTGAAGGGAAATTTATTCCTGTTTTTAATTAATAAATATTTTGAACAAATTTCAGAGTACAGAATTTAACCCTACCTTTCACAAATACAAACAAAACTATTGGAATAAGAATTTGATATTTATTTAAACACATTTTTACAAAGAAAAACATAACATTTAAAAGACTAAATATACAAACACTAACCATCATATTTTTTCCTGTTTAATGAGATAAATGTAATAAAAACTGATAAAAGCTGCAAGGGTAAAATCTAGCAAGAAAAATATCCCCTGTTCTGTCTTCGAAATATAGCAGCACAGCACAGCAAGCAGTGAAGCTCGCAGTGGCATCATTTTCTAGCAAGATAGCCACTGTATCTCTGGCATAATAAGGGTATAAAACACCCCTTGAGTGGGTGCAAATCCTAAAAAAAATGGTTAGGGTCGGAGGGAGGAACCCATCCAAGATCTTTTAGACCAAAATTCTGCAGAGCATTTGACCGGCAATCTACGTTCCCGCAGTACTTTTGTTCGAATGCTACATGCCCTTTTTTTCATGACAAATAACAATCTACTTTCTACTCTCTTTTATCACACAATTTAAATTTTGAGATTTAAGAAAAATCGAAATCTGGTACCTAAATTAGGCCCTTTTTCAAAAACTGAAATTTTATGAGACACGAAATGCTGAGAATCATGGAGAACGAAGCAAATTAATTCTTCGTTCAATTATTCTATATAAGTAATTGCTTATTTATGAATCAATCACATCCAGAATGTTCTAGTTTTTTTTTTAACATTTAAAAAAAAATTTTTTTTAATGCAAGATTTTACTTTTTTATTCATTTTTTCTTCAAATATATTATTTTAGGAGGAAATGTATCAAATTTGTCGCTATTTAGTGTCCTAGTTTGTAAGGGTTTAACCTTAATATATCTGCCACATTTATACACAAATAGTCAATACAATAGTATAAAATTTAATTAATTGTATACAAGACAGGTTTCTATATGTATATTGTATAGTGCTTTGAAGTTTATTAAAATGCATAGAAAATAAAAGAAAACAATCCTTGTCCTTCAACAAGACAAACTGTCAGATAAATCAGGAATTATTTATTTGTATAGAAACGAAGAAAACTGTCTGCAAGAAAAATCATTTCTACTTTACTGTTTTCTCCTTTGTGCCATATCACACAAAGCTATACCTGACCTTCAATCTATGTTTGAATTGTTGATGGCCTAGATTCTGGTCCAGTTTTCAGTTTGAAAAAAGACACAAATTAAATTACACTCAAAAGACCTTTTTACTAGAAGAAAATCAATAAGAAAATGGATGTCACAGTGTGCAGGCAGAGCTCAGATGATGAATTTGAGGTTAGAACGCAGTTTTGAAAAATAAAAAAAAAAAACGTCATGATACTTACTCAGGAAATTAAATTCAAAAATGACAAAGGAATCCAGGACAAGCTAAATACATCAAACCGCAAATAAAAAAAGAAAACATATATCTCCCAAGTAGAAGTTGTGTATAGATGGAAACATGCACATACAAGAGATATCCTTGTAAGAGGAATAGTTTTGCTTTCTTTTTTTTCATCCTTAAATCGGTTGTGTTCACATGCATATTTTAATTTTCTCACATTTCTGCCGGTGCGAAATTGCACACCAACCTAAATGCGAAGCGCGCAGAATGCCAAAGCTGCAAGCGAAATGTCCCAATTTACAAAACACAAACATACACAACCGTTTGGCAAATATGAAGATGGAAAAACGAGATCGTCCTACTACGTCTTGTTTGTCCTTTTTTTCAAGATATATGTACCTTTCTAGCTAATTCTATATGAAAAGCTGCAAAAATGTCATACGAATCGCTTGCCACGGGCAAAGTAGATGCCTTTGCTGCTTGCGAAATACTTAAGCTAGAGTTTTTAAAAATAATAATCAGGATGAAAAAAGGGTTTCATCTAATTTAATCCGTTCTGTTTTTTTTTTTGCTTTGCTCTTGCTTTTGCTTTTTGTGTGGTAAAAAACGTTTTGCTTGTTGTGTGCTAGAGGTTTTGCCCGCATTCAAGTAAACAGATTCAGGGAGCCTTTTTTTCCGTTAATGGTCCTGTGGATATTAAGGACTGACTTGAAATCGTTGGGCGCCTCTAACAAGGATATTGTTCGGGAGATGACAAACAAAGGATAGCATTTTGTGTATTTGAATTTTTTCTTCGTCAGAATAAGGATATTTTTGTGGTGGTCCCGGGTCTATGTTGGTCGGTTAAATATACACTCAAATAAATCGAGTAATTAATTTATGTTTGGCTTACATTTTTAAGTAGTAACCCGAATGGCAGATTGAAAGAGGTTTCTTGGGCTTGTTGACTGAAGCATGAGTTTGGGGATTTTTATTTTTAAGCTTAATAGGGTATCGTGATTTCTTAGAAGTTCATTTAGAAGATTACTTGTTGTTCACTTTATCTGGATTAACAGGATCCTTGCTAAACACCAAGGAAGTAAATTTTTGTTTGGCCATTTAATGCAAAGTTTAATATTAAAAGTTAAATATTTAGATTTGTTTCATCAACATTCTCGTTTTATTACTTTTTCATCGTACAAAATTTTAAAACCGAGGTTTTGGTCAAATATCTTGCACTAGGCAGTAAAGTTATGTAATCAACTATTGTCTCTTGTCTATTCCTGCATGCTAGAGATACCAGTGTATTTACTTATCCGGCTCACAATCCATGAAGGATCTCAGCCTGAGATACTGCAGCCTTCCATCGTGAACGGTCCCTCGCATGCACTCTCCAGTCGCCGAAACCAAGCGCTCTGACATCCGCAGTCACTTGGTCTTTGTACCGTAGGTTCGGTCTTCTTTGTCGTCTTGAACCTGGGGGCTGGGATGAGAAGACTTTCTTGGCTGCAGCGTTGTCGTTCATTCTCTCGATGTGGGCGAGCCAATGTACTCGTCTTTTCTTGGCCTTCTGGACTACATCCACATCTTGGTACAGGTACAGCTCATACAGTTCTCGGTTGAACCTTCTTCTCCATTCGCCATCGTCGCATACGGGACCGAAAATCCGTATTTTTCTTTCGAAAGTGTCCAGTATCAATTCCCCTTTTTTACTTATCGTCCAGCACTCGGCGCCGCCGTAGAAAAGGACTGGTAAAATCAAAGCTTTGTATAGCAGACACTTTGTCTTTCGAGTGCGGAGTTTTGACCCCAGTTGTTTGGCCAAACCGAAGCAGCGGTTCGCTAGGGTAATACTTTATCGGATCTCCACTAAGGTGTCGTTTGTGGGATTGATGTTTGTTCCAAGGTAGGTGAACTCCTTAAATACCTCGAAATTGCTGCTACCAACAGTGACGTTTTGTCCTAGGCGGTGGACAGATGTTGCTTTGTTTGTTGGTAGCATGTACTTTGTTTTGTCCTCATTCACTTCAAGACCAGCGAGTTTCGCCTATTCTTCAATGGCTGTGAAGGCCTCAAGCATGTCGTCTATGTCGTCCGCATAGCGTAGGAGCTGGGTGGATTTGTTGAAGCTAGTGTTTTCCGTGCTCACACCTGCCTTGCGCACTATTTGCTCCAGGACTATGTTGAAGAAGTCACATGACAACGCATACCCTGCGCATGTTTGAAATAACTCGGATGAGCTTGTACCCATTTGCACACTGCACTGCACCAGTGCATTTGGCATGTTGAATTCCCTCAGTACCACCCTAAGTATGCTGGACTTAAAGTCCATCGTCTGACTTAGCGTGGATATCATATATGTCGAATTTCCTGGTCTAAAAAAAAACACATTGATATTTGCCGATTATGGTTTCCGCATATGGGGCTTTCCGATCTTGTGGCCACTTTTTGGTCAAATAAAATAGAAATAAATTCCCTCCTCGTCATCCATCTATGGTGATTGAAATCATGTTGAACATGGACAACATGGGTACACATTGTTTAATGCGCTTTGCGACTCCACTTCTTTAAAAAATAATCACTTTTGGATCTGTCACTTAGCTTCAAGTTTTTAATCAAGGACTGTATTAAAAACACAGGACTCAAGACATTTCCCTGGTGTACCTAATTTGATTTCGAATTCTTCGGTAGCTGAATATAGCTTACTTTAGTAACCGCTCCATCAAACATGACCATAGTTATCCGCACACAGGTTATTTACAAATTGCCTGAGTGCCACCTACATTAGATCTCAATTTGTATACGATGTGCAAATCCTCCAAGCATCACGATGTTTTGCCGTAATAATCCTTACACTTCGGATTGCATCTGCGGTTAACTTACCCGCGAAAAAAACCCGCACTAAACTTTTCATTTCAATGTTCAATACTTCAAAATTGATCTCCATCACTCTAACATCAAACTTGAATAAATGATGTCAGCAATTCAATTACATTTGACATATTCCCACTTGACCAAATTTCACATTTTAAATTGATACTGCATCATGACATCTTTCCATATCGTCTTAGACGAATTTCTTTACCAAATAATTAGAACACAAAAGTGCCATCTGCCCTCAAATCGCATTACACTTCAAATAATTTCAATTCGAACTTGCTTGATGGATATGCCCAAAACCGATTCGTTCTATAAAATATAAAAAAGAACAGAATCCTTGATCTAAATATTAGTGCCACTTTTCAATTTTACACAAGAGTTCCAACTAAATAAAATGAATGTAAGGAAAAAAAATGGTAACACGCTACACAAACACAAGGAAACGAAGCAAAAACACCCACAGCAAAATTATGTCACATTCGTTTTTTTTGTGTCTTGCCTTGTTACCATGATGCATTTATGCGAAGCAAGAAGAGAAATAACCATTTGTCATACAAAGTCACATAGAAAAAATGAATCCTTGCAACCAAAAGGAGGCTCAAACCCAACCATCAGCATTCAGCAATAGCAACAGCAACAGCAACAGAATCAAAAGCAGAAGGAATTGTGTGTTCTCTTCGAGCAACGAACCACTTCGACCATGAACTACTTTATTCTCGGTTGTGTGTCGTCGTCGTCGGTCGGTCGACATTGTGGTTGTTGTTGTGATTTCATGAATTATTAAAAAAAAATATAAATGTAAGTTGTATGCGGTGTGGTGGGTGCTGGCAAGACGAGGAGTACCTCCGAACACGCTATATACACTTCTTGAGCAATCTTGAAACAATAACCAAAGGTCAAAAATGTGGAGAAACAAAATCGCGAAGCATCTTTCGCATGCAAACTTTCAATGTCAAATACTAATCTCGTGCTTCGTACTGTAGTCCGTGTTTGTGCATTCAAGGATATTCTGTTAAGAACAAAAGGACTTAGGAAACCACTTAAAAGGTCAAAGAATATTGTGTCTTTCTTGCACTGAATAGGGCTCATGCTCCAGCTCCATACTCGTTAGCGCATACATAGGCACATTCAAAGAGGAATTAAAACCGAGAAAATAATAATTGAAAAGACAATCCTTTTCTTGCAATTTATTGTCTGACAACAATAAAGGATTAAAAGCAAGGAGCACTTCTAAAAACCCCACAAAAGTAGGTATGGTGTTTCTTACATTTAACGGTGTTTTGCCTGGATATGTGTTTATGGTATTGTTCCAGGAGCATGACACATTTCACAATGCCCCAGCAAGCCAATGTGGTGTATGCACTCCTTTCTCTATGTGGCTTTTCAAAAGAGGCAACCGAGAACTGACCCGACCCGATGCTGATGATGAGCATACATCACCACAAAAAGAGGCTAAAAAATGGGCCAAAACCAATTAGCTCCCGGGCATTTATTGTTTTGTCTGTAATTGTAGTTGTTCGTGGAGCTGGCGTTGTGACTCGCTGTTCTGGCTATTTAGACTCGAAATATGTAACAAGATTATAATTAAAAACTGGGGTGAAACAAAATACCCTTTCATATACAAAAAGGAGAGCTCCACTTGCTCCTAGCTTGTTGAAAAAAAAAAAAAACTCAGCTGACCTAGAACGAGATTGGAAAGTGTCCTCTGCTTCTTTCTGGTTTTCAAACCTCCTGGCTTCTTTGCACAGAGAACTGAAATGCAGAATAGAACAGCATTCCTGCAGAATGATGCTGAATGAATTGCTCAGCTAAAATCCTAGGTTTTAAGTGTATAATAGTTTTCCATATTTTCTCTAAACGAAAGAACTGTGCAAAGCTATAGCAGAGCAGCCAGCAGCTGATGTGCGGGTGTTTTTGTATTAGTTACGATTCTTATTCTCCTCATTCTTTTTTTTTTGTTGGTTTTTTTGTTTTGTGTCCTTTTGCCGTGTTGCTGTGCTGTGAGCTGGAAGCTTGAGCTATATTAAATGTGTGGCTATGCATGTAGTTTGAGGTAGAGGTAGGAGTATTTTTTAATGTGTGTTGCAAGCTGCAAGCGTCCTTGACCGTGACCCTGTAAATGCAATCGCATGATATTTTCTCTGTTTTCATTTCATAGTGCCAGTCGACTTCAGCTGCAGTTGTATGTTCGCCACCCGCCACAAACACCTTCTTTTCATTTGACGTTGGCTGTCATTGAATTTCACATCTGGGTGGATGCCAGTTGGTGGTGCCTGGTTGCTCTATGAAAGTCCGCTCTCATTCCCATCGACATTTGTCGTCGTTGGCGGCATTTCGGTCGTCCTTGTCGACAACGACGACGATCCGACGTTGGTTGTTCAATTTTATTTTGCGCAGGTTTATCCTGCAAATGATTTTTAAAACGTTGATAGTCTGTTGATTGTTGGTAATTGTTGAGCTTTTGAGATTTAAATTATTATGTATAGGCTTTGTTAGGTATGGTAAAAAAAAGTATGGAAAATGGAAGGAGCTTACACAAAACAATTGAGTTGCACAAATATTTGGGGGAGAAATCCCCAGTTGAGCACGTGGGCCTTATTAATATGAAATACCAAATGAGAATTTGAATTGCGTTATCATTTTTTTCGTCAAACATAATGAATGCAGGATGCGTTTGCATATATTTAGGTAATTTTTTGGAAAATCAATAATTGTATTCTTTAGGGGGAATGATTTTATTGTATTCGGTTTGGTAACCTTAAATAGTTGTTGGACTTATGTACAAATGTACATATATAGGTATTAGGGCAAAAAATGTGAACCGTAAAATTCATTGGGATTTATTTTCCATAGGTAACAGTTTAGTTTTTGAAAAAGAAAGAAGGATTTCGATAAGTATGTACCTACCTATGAATGAATTAAATTTTAAAAGCAGGGAAAGAGGGACCCGAAATTCAATTTGATATTGATGGTTTAAAGAAAACAATCGAATATTTCAATGTTTTAAAAGCTTTGCTTCACAAATTTCCATATTTTCTACCAACGAACTCAAGTTAACTTGGTTTACAATATTTACGCTTCGCCCACATCATTACTTAAAATACTTAAAATATTTCAATCCGAAATCGTAAGATCTTTCGGACAATATCAATCGATCTCATGTAAACTAAGTCCCTTTTTCCTTGCCCCCATTTCAACGCATTTTCCTAGGGCGCGGTGCAGGGTTTTCGGTCAAACTATAGAATACAAGGACGCCGCCGCGCCGATTGAATGCTTGCTTATGGCACCTTCAACGTTTATTCCGCCACCACTGACTGTTTCTATTACCAAAAAGTGTTCGGAACTGCGTTTTCCAAACTTGTTCATTTCCTTAAAAGTGTACCTATACATAGGTAATTACAACAAATACATAAAACACCTTAAATTGAATACAAATTCCCTTTAAAAGATTTAACATTTTTGTGAAAAAACACGCGAATACGAAGTGAATGAAACAAACAACCAAAATAATTAACACAGAATAGCGAAGTATTGACCCTTGTTCTGTGAACTAAGTGGAAAATGCTATAAATGAAATAAAATATATCTTAACTGACGTTTAATAACTGATTCAACCGTGGAGGATGGTTTAGTGCAGGAATAGCAAAACTGGACAAGTGCGAAATAAACTCGCTCCAGGAGGGTTCTGTACATTTTCTTGGGAAATATTTACATAGTCTTTCTTTTATACAAAAATATTGTTTTTATTGCAATATTCTTATGAAATGAATGTTAACCTTAAAAACAAATTAACTACAGAAAATTATCTCTTTTTACCAAATATCACGACGAGGTTCGACGTTCGAACCTGCAATGCTAAGAGAAGCAGGCGGTACTTACCTATCAACCGAACAACAAATACGGAAAAAAATAAAAACATATTATGATATTCAAAATCAACTAAGTGGATACATAGCCATGGCCCAATGGTTTGAGAGGTTTAACACTTATCTGAACTCATTGAAGTTCGACTCCCGTGGTCCGAAAATTTTAAAGTTTTAGGTACAATTAAATACAAAAACATAAAATTCTATTAAAAAATAGTAAAAAGGGTTGGGGGGGGGGGGGGTACGGGGCAAAAAATTTGTTCGTGTTAATTAGCAAAGACAACCACAAATCAGTATAAAAAGAATTCTTGGCAAATGCCACTTTATTGGTAACATAAATATAAACCCATGGATTAACTCTTATTTTATGGGTTAGTTAACCTGTGGAATAAGTGGATTAGGTGTTTTTTTTATCAATATAGCTGAATATGTCTAGTTACGAAAATTTAAAACAAAACTTAATTTCAGTTAAAAATCCACTCAATTACTATTGCAACAGTAACTTAAATAACAATTAAAATAAAGTCTTGGCGAAGCAGTATCTTTTAAATATAAACTTTTAAAGACAGTTATTCTGTAAGCACTTCTCTTCAATATGAAATGTTTATCACCTGGAAGAAATTAAAATGCTGGAAGAAAATAGAACTCATAAAAATCATGAAAGGCAAGGGACCAAAAATCGAAACTTGGGGATTGCCAAAATTAAAGTTGCATAAATTACTTAAGCTTCCATTTATTTTATCAAATTGCTTTCTATTTGGTAGATCTAAACAATTATTTATAAATCCACACATTTTTGAATTGTATAATTTTCAAAAAATAATATGGTCGACTTGCTCATAAGTCTGGTTTGAACAAATAGGTAACAGAGAAATAGGTCTGTAATTTTACTCATAATGCAAGGGTTTAAACTTTTGAAATTTAATTCACTGTTAATAAAATTATAATAATAATAATAATAAAAAAAGAACATCCCCAATGTTATATGCAATTATTTTAAAGATTAACAAAGTTTAACTAAAGCAGATTTTTGTAAAAACTTTGTAATGATAAAAAGTTTTTCACCAGGCCGTATTCTTTCTATTAAGGTAAAAACTTAATTTATCAGTAAATTTGTCAGGAATCAAAATGTAAAAGCAAATTGAGCTCGTTAAAATCTATTTTCTTGAGTTGAACATCAACAACACTTGTTTCCAAAATGTAGGTACAGTGATCAGTAATTCCCAAATTAGGTAAGAAACTAACTAAATTTAGAGATTGGCTATCCCTTCTTCCTCTTAACCGGCTCACAATCTATGAAGGATCTCAGCCTGAGATAATGCAGGCTTCAATCAGGAACGGACCCTCGCATGCACTCTCCAGACGCCGAAACTTAGTATTTGTATCGTATAGAGGTTCGGTCTTCATTGTCGTCTCGAACTAGGTAGCTGCGATGAAAAGACTTTCTTGGCTGGAGCGTTGTGGTCCATTCGCTCGATGTGGCCGACCCAATGTAAGTAGTCGTCTTTTCTTGGCTTTCTGGACTACATCCACAGCTCGTAAAGTTCTCGGTTGAACCTTCTTCTCCATTCGCCATCGTCGCATACGGGACTAAAAATCCGTCGAAGAATTTTTCTTTCGAAAGTGCCAGTATAAATTCCCCTTTTTTACTACCTTTTATCGTCCAAAACTCGGCGGCGGCCGTAGAGTAAGACTGGTACAATCAAAGGTGTTTGCCTTTCGACAAGCACAGCTCTTTTGGATCGACCAATGATGTCTATTTTGTCCGCATAGCCTAGGAGCTGGCTGTATTTGTTGAAGATATTGTTTTCCGTGCTCATACCTGCCTTGCGCACTATCGGTTCCAGGACTATGTTGAAGAAATCATATGACAGCGCATCTCCTTGTCTAAACCCTTCGCATGTTTGAAACAACTCAGATTAGCTGTTTCCCATTTGCACACTGCACTGCGTATTATTTAGTGTCATGCGGCACAGCTGGATCAGTTTGTAAGGCATCGCCATCATAAGCTCTTGGCGGTGGATTCTATCATAATCAGCTTTGAAGATTGAAGTCGATGAAAAGTTGATGGGTTTCGACTTGAAAATCGTTGGTCTTCTCCAGGATTTGGTCTATCGTTATATTGCCTGGCCTAAAGCCACACTAGTACATGCCAATTATTGTGTTGCAGAACGCTTTAAGACGCTCACACAGTACGTTGGGTAGAAATTTGTATGATGCAACATTAATCAGGGATATGTCCCGATGGTCTAGTAAGACATAGGATCGCCTTTTTTGTAGATGGGGCATATGGAGCTTATCGACCATTCAGTGGGTATGCATCCTTTCTCCCACACTTTGTTGATTACCTGGTGCATGCGGTTCATCAAAACACTGGGTTGGGTGCTGGGACTGGGTCTTCATTGACTGGTCTTGCTTCTCTTTCGTCATTGGCTCGCTTGACATTTTGTACATTCAGCAGTTGTTGGAAGTGCTGCTTGAAAACATCTACAATTCCCTGTGCTTCAGTTTCCTTCATTGTTTCGAAGAGCCTGTGTCCCGGTTATGAAACCAGAAGCTAATTGCTTCGACCTTTTAAAGAAACGTCGGGTATTGTTCTTAGCCCGAGACTGTTCTAGATCTTTGAGCTGAGAAACTGCTCTTTTCTTCATTCGCAGGGTCTTTTTCTCATTTCTCCTTTTTGTTCGGTACTATTCCTACAGAATTCTAGCGGGTACTTTTTTATTCGCAAGTTTATAATTTACACTGACACTTCGTGTGGACACAAGTTTTGTAGTCAAATTAAAGCTTCAACTCATCAATATGAAGTCCTACATTTTTGTTGCATGTGTATGTTATATGTGTAATCTGTGAACTGTAAATTTATTCCAGGTTATATAAAATTAAAGTTAACTATTAAATCCTCATATGCCTACTTATTATATTCGATTTCTACAAATGCTGCTTTTTGTATTTTTAAAGTAATTTGAATTCATTTCAGAAACATGTAAAAGGTCAACATGGTGTTCTTTTATTTTAAAATCTCATATTAGTTATGTATTTTAATTGTGTAAGTCATTATTTTGAGAACCTTATAAAATTTAAACATCATGTAAATGCCGAAACATATTCCTTGGCAAACACCTACGCAACGCAACCTTCGTCATAATTCTAACCTTTTTTTCGGATTCGCAATTTCATTGGAATCAATACAAAAAAGTATCTGTTCTTGTTGTTTCTTCTAAACTTACTCGTCATTGGATTTGATTTTCATTCGAAATGTTCTTTCTATCTGCGATTTCCACCCATCCATCACTTTAATACTCTTGAATTGCGGCAAGAGGATTACAAAGACTGCCTTAAAAAGGTCCTTGTTACGTAAGCTTTCAAGTTAAATGGGTTATGTAAATTTGAGTTAACACAGAATCAGCACCGAATACAAAATAGTGTGGCCCTTTTTAAATGTGTGTGTGACTTTTTTTCATATTAATTAAACAGACAACAGAATAATCAAAACTTTATTTTTCTATGAAATTATGTTTTAAAATTTGATTTTTGTTTGTGTCCTTGCAGATAACTGGAGCTGCTCAAATTATAATAGGAACTTCTTTGCTCTGGGGACATGTCGGTTATTATGGCATCGTACAAAATAAATTGTGGGCACCATCCGCGATCCTCTTAGCATTGGGTCCTTTTACATTCATCTTGTGCTGGATGGGATGTCAAGCGACGAATCAAAAGAAACGATGTCTCCTAGGAATGGTGAGTACAAACCAGACGCATCGCGTCGGTAAGCCGTCATAAAAAAAATTGAAAAATAAAAATTAAATTTGGTTGGGAAAGCAGATCATTAACATTGTCATGTTTGCTTTTGCTTACAGTTTAGTGCACTTTTAGTGGCAGCAATTTGCGTGCAATTTATTGTATGCGGCTGGGCTCTAGCTATGCGAGAAAATCTGCCCACTTCTGTTGAGATTTTCGTTGATGACTCGTTTGTGGATTTTCTGGATAAGTTCTCGCGTACCAAAGTGGACAATTTGCACTTGTGGAATCGGATGCAATCACAAGTAAATTGGAGTTATCCTAGAATTTTCTTTATATTTCTTACAATTTTGTTTTTCTTAGTTACAATGCTGCGGTGTTGATGGACCGTTGGATTATAGACGCTTATCATTGCCATGGTCTTGTTGCTCTCGGCCAGAACACGCTTATGAATCTGCTTGTGATACACATTATAAACGGGGCTGCCTTGCTGTTCTATCAGAGCAAATTAAGGTTCGACTTTTGTTGGCTTGCTTCGCTGCCGCTGGAATTGCACTTGTCCAGGTGAGTCTCAAGTGACTAATTATTGTGTAGTGGCTTAGAAACACCGAATGTCTTATACGCTGAGCTGTGTGCTGCACCCGTATTTGTGTGCAGTGTAATTTTTTAAAGTATTTTTTGCTTAAAAATTACACAATTTTGACACAAATATGATAATTATAAAGAATAAATGGCACGCTTCAGCGCTTTGTCATCAAATTGGCCGAAATCACTTTATTTTTGTTTCGAAATTTGTATGTAGTTAACCTTGAGTTTGAGTGAAATTGTGTGTCCCTTTATTCACCCTTAAAAAAATATAGACCCCCACAAATATTTAATATTATTTTTGCTTATCATTCTCATATTGTTATCAATTAAGTAATTTTAAACAAACTTAAAACAAACAGATATTGTAGATTGTTTTCAATATATTAATATTTATCTAAATAACTAGCCGCTTATGCAGAAGAGTCGAAAAGGTTTATTTGTCTTAGATTTTTATTCTATATATTTTTTGGTTAGCAGTAATATGTTGCCAACTGATTTAGAATCTTAATTATTGTTTTACGTCGAAGAAATGCACATGACGCCGATTTTGGTTTATAGAAAGCAAATCTTGCGTTTTTGTGGCACTAAAAAAAGTGTATACCTTATACAGGTTTTAACGTTTGGTAAGCAATCAATAAATCGGAAAGAATGAACGAAAACGTAGTATAGGTGGCACAACATTCTCAATGTAACCAGAACCGATAAATATTATTTGTTGACAAATTTTGAAACTGATAGTTCGAACCACTACCTCACTGAAAAAAACTACCTTCCATGAGTATTCAGTAACACACGGATATCCAGAATATTGTTTCCAATTTTTATTGAATTGAAATTTTTAATGCATCAATAAAGTTGTAAAATATCGTTCCGTCACAATAGCCTGGTTATGCTGTAACTTACAGAGAGTTTTTTTTAACTGCGAACAACAACAAAAAATGTCCTCATCCGTCAACTTTTTGTCCAAATGTATGCTTGTATCTCTTGAACGAAGATCTATATGTTCATACTGCAGCCAGAGACAAAATGAGATCGGAAGCTGACTTACGTTTTAGCCTCCGGATACTGCAAATTTTACTGTTACTTCGTGTCTGTGAATAAATGAGAAAAAACAGCAACAAAAATGAGTTGGTAGGACCATATTTACTATGATAGTATTGGTAAAAACACGCATACTATCGCAGTTACTATGGTCCATAGCTTGTAGGCATTGTCATTTTGACAGCTCGGTTTCCCATCTCCCTTTTAAACTCATCTGTGCTGCAGCCTTCATCGGACGAGTGGACGAGAGAGAAAGAAGTTCGACGAGTTATCTCGTTCTCTCTGAGATCCTTTGTAACATAAAACAACAATTTTGATTTTGATTTTTCCTTTATTTTTTTCCTCTGTCATTTCCACCTTACAGCCAATATAAAAAAAAAGGTACTAGGACTAACCACTGTGAATGTGTTAGTTTTCAAATGCATTTTAAATGGGAGCCTAACAAACACATTTCGACTGTTTTCCATAGCTTTAAATTAAGTTTCTCTTCTTCGTAGTGGTGCCACGTACGTTCGCATGCAGAAACAAAAACACATATTAACAATGGCCACTATCACGATTGGCTTCTATGTATTTACTGATTTGTGAAAAAGCTCGAACTATTAAAATTGTAAAAATAACTTTTTGAATCAATAAAAAAAAATAAACTGTTTGAATGATACTCCAGCATTGCATACTATTCTAGCAATTGAGTTGGTTTTATGGTTTATCCCCCTCCCCCGTTACTACGCCACTGCTTAGATGGGACTAAGATCTGTGCTTCAAAAAAGTCCCTAGCTAGCTGTCTCCAGTTTTGCACTCCAAGTTGATTGAGGTCCTCTTCCACTTGTGTGCGCCACCTGAGTCACGGTCTTCCTCTCCTTCTACGTCCCTTGGGAATAGTGTGGAAGGCTTTCCGGGCCGGAGCAATGGTGTCCATTCGCTCTAAATGACCGGGCCACCTGAGTCTCTGGACCTTGACACTTCTGGCTATTCCATGTCGTTGTACAACCCGTTAAGTTCGCTGTTATATCTTCTTTTCCATTCTCCATCAATGCACACGGGGCCAAAGATGACCCGAAGAACTTTCCTCTCGAAACAGCCGAAGACACATTCATCCGATTTTGTCAAGCTCCATGCTTCCGCACCATACAGCAGGACATGGTTGATGAGGGTGTTGTACAGTTTTACTTTAGTTGCTCGAGAGGGGGCTTTTCCACTCAATTGCTTTCTTAGCCCAAATAAACAGCGATTAGCAAGAGTAATTCTTCGTCTGATCTCGGCGCTTGTGTTATTGCACGTGTTATTAACACGCGAAGTCAGGTAGACAAACTTCTCTACTAATAACGTAAACAAAGTATAGTTAATTAGTTTATTTAAATCAGTTGACAATATTGCTAACATATTAAAATTTTCTTATATTCCTACATAATTTATTAGACATTTTTCTTTTATTTTTATTTTGCATAAAAATATTATTAATGAATAATGCATTTATTTTATAACTTCATTTTATTTTGAAAAATAATAACAGATACATATGAAGGATATTATTTCAAAAATAAATTTGCAGTTTATAAAATTGAATTAAAATGTATGTAAAGAGCTATTTTTTTTTTAATGCAAGACAGTTAAGGAATTTCCAAATAATAATCAAATTTATATTTTCGCTCAACGAAACGTCTTCAAATTCAGATTGAAAGAAAATATTCCCTTAATTTGAAAATATGTTTTACGGGAAATTTTCAATAACAGCATGCTTTTATTTCATAAGGGTTATATTATAATATAAATTTATAGCAGTTTTTTCTTTAAGTATTAGGCCAGTTCACCTAAAAATATCTCACTGAGATCTCAATGTCACTTTAGCTGAGGCAAAATCATTTGGTGGAACATAATTCTCAGTTTTCATTGAGATAAAATGGTTACCCTAGAAATTGTAGTCCATATGTCACATCAAAATAGCTGTGTGAGAAATCGAATCCAAAATAATTTCATCTCAGAGATCTCAGACAATAATGTCAGTTCTCCGTCAGCTGAGATTTTTTGTTCCACTTAAAAAATCTCTGAGATCTCAGTGAGATGTACTTAGGTGGAACTGGTCTATTAATATTTTCGTGCAAGGAGTAATTTACAAAAATAAGTTTTGAAGCATTTTTACTCAAACTAAATTCATTGTCATTCATTAGGGACTGGAACTCCATTGCCATACACTTTAAAATAAAAGCATTGCTATCACCCGACAGTTTTCGAACGTTATATACAATTACAGGCGGAAGTGTTTTTTTAAACTCATTCTCATGCTTTTTATTCTTAACCTTGGAAGATTTTTCTAAAGGAGCTATTTTGTTTTTATAACTTGCGGGCACCCAAGTGGTTTTTTTTTCTATACCCTTTATATGCCAGGAGTGTAATGCGAATATCAGGTAAAGGGATATAGTAGTTTAATAATAGCTTTCGGTGAACATCGGTCTTGATTTTTAGGGGCTCTGAGGACTGAATTGTTTAAAATTGAAATATTGGCAATTTATTGTTTTTGAAAAGTAAACATTTTCTCGCATCAGTCTTTAATTACTGACACTGAAGAAGCATAAAACATTTCTAAGTTGTGACATTTTTTCTACCACGATCTTAACATTTTTGTTTTTCAAAACATTATGCATTATGCATAATTTTGAATAGTTTTCAAATTGTTCAAAATTACCCAATTTCCAAACTACTTCAGTGGGCTTCCACAAATCTAAACTCAGATCATGAAAACCCTGTAGGCGAATTTAAAGTAATCAAGCAGTTAATGCACTTTAAATAATTTAAAATTTCCAAACAATTATCAGTTATTTAAGAAAAAGTCTTCAATTATGATAGGTACAAGCCTCATTCGAAAATCAGTTTACATTGTTAACAGGTAAGTGTTTCCGACCGAATACAAAAGTAAGCTTAATTCAGCATACAAAACATTTTTTAACAAATTTAAGAATATACAATTTGAGGAGTACCGTTCCGATAAAAACCTAACAAATATTTGAGAATCAGTCAGGAAAGGCCAAAAGAAGATACTAGAAAACCCCTCTTACCAGTCGTATTTTAAACGGCAACTCAACGGTGTATTTCTTCGTCTGTTTCTACATGTTTTTGTTACATTTATTAATAATTCACAAAAAAATTTATTTACTAATTAATTTTTTCTATTTAAAAACAAACTAGAGCTTTGGACTATTTTGTGCAATCCACTTAACTGTCCTACTTGGACGAAGTGAAAATGGTGAGGATATTAACCGCATTGCTAAACGACAGCAAGAATTTTTACCACTGTCCATTCAAGATAAAGGAAGACGAGACCTGCCATCGCCATTGAGTTTATCACCATCGGCACCTGGCCATCGACTTATGAAGACTGCTCCACCACCGCCACCCACCATGCCCAAATGACAGACGATTAGTTTCTAAATTAAATAATTATATATATATATATTTTAAAAAAATATACGTATAATATATTTAAAGATTTTCAAATTATACTTAAATTTACTAAAACAGAAAAATAATTTATCATTATAAAAGAAAAAAGGCAAAAAAAATTATAAAAATTCCCGCAAAAAAAAACCAACAAAAAAAGGTAAAAACAATTTCAAAAACCAAAAAAACATCTTATTTAGAAATTTGAAAACATTTGAAAACGAAAAAAAAAACAAAAATTAAAGCCCACTGCATTCCGGCACAAGTGGTCAACCATTACCGTAGTTTGTGATAGAATTTTTTGTCTGGCGATTTCTTTCTCTCTCTTTCTAAAAAAATACAAAGAAACTAAATTATATCAACACAAAAATGAATAATTTGTAAACAATCGAATTGATTACAGTTCCAGCGAATATTTTTCCACAAAAATTCATTAAAGTAAAAATACAACAACCATATTACACACAGAGTCAGAAGTGCGCAGAAAAGGATATAATTTGATGAGATTTCGAACCACTCTTTGGTAAGAATCTGCTAGAAAAGGCTGAACCAGATAAATTCAAAAATTTAAAACGAAACGTGATTGGACGATTTCATCGTCCTTCCTCTCTCTATCACTCGAACTGAATACTAAGACAAATGCCAATAAAGCTGTCACCACCTATTATACATTTTTTCTGAAATAAAAAAATAAAAACAAAAACGAATGTGGTTTTCCAATTTATTTTAGATTTTTCAAAATTATTTTTTTTCTATTTTCTTATCATCTAAAATTTTTATTTTTTGTTTTTTATGAAAAAAGTTGGGATGGAAATATGAACGGAAAGCCTTTTTAGAAATTTACAAAATAGACTATAGGTAGGAAATTTAATAAAATTATTTATAAATATATATAAACATTATGAATAAAAAAAAAAAAACAAAAAACACTATTCAACTTAAAACATAATTTATGAAAATAAAAGAAGAACAAACTGCCAGTTGATTAACTTTTCCAAAAGTTAAATTTTCTAAAAACAATATAACACTTAAAAACAAAACATATTCAAACAACATTTAGGTATTTTTATTATTTAGGCAAATAAGGCAATGCACTTTGTAAATGTGCATGTTTATCCTCCGGATAAATAGAAAAACGAAACAACTGCAGAAATACACAAAATTAAAAGAGCACGCAAGAGTTTAAGTAACGAATCGATAAGCAATGAAAGATTTAAATATGGAAAGCATTTTAACTCTAAAGACTTTTTTTTAGTTAGTTTTCGAATAAAAAACATATTTAACACTTTTCACCACAAAATCACCTCATCAAAATTTGTATTAAAAATATATAAATAACAGCCCTTGTAGATTGAAGCGCACTGCGTTGATGGAAACGTTAGAACACAAAACACGAACATTCACATCAGGTCTCAAGCTGACTTTATAAGTCAGCTTTAAGCCAGGCAATGGTAGATGCAGGGAAGTTTTTGTATCCATGGAATTACAGACTGTTTAGATTGCTTTTAAATTTTTGTTTAGAACTTTTCTTTTTTTTCATATCTCCGCTCTCCTTAACACGAAGAAAGACAATTAAAAAATCTTACCATGAGTTTTCGAGATATTAACAATTTTTTTCCCATTCATGTATTCTCTGATTTTATTTTGAAAAACTTATAGCCGATATTTCATTCATCGAAAAAATCTACAAATAACAAACTGGCAAATAAATTTATCTGAGTATTCATCGGTCGAATAAATAAGAGCGTTATTCGTCAGATAAAGTCTATCTGACGATTGAAAAACCAAATATTTTGTTATCTGTCGAATAAACACTATCTGCTTGTTTATCTGACGATTGAAAAATCGGCTCTTAATTTTTTTTTTTATTACCAGCGAAATTTGACCAAAATCTTTAGGGCCGTTCTCGTAGTATTTACAGTGAAAACTTCAAAAACGTCAACCGAATGACCCCTAAAGGAGTTTTTCGATATCGGGTCAAAAGCTTGAAAAAATTAAAATTCTATATTTTTTAGTTAAAATTTTATATTTTTTTTCAATCAAAAAATTCAGATTTATTATTAAACTAATTTTAATTTGGAATTCAATCGAATAGTTGTAATTCTATGAAATAACGATACAGGAACTGCGATGTATAAAATATAAATAACATAAAAAACATAGCAAGTGTATAGGTACTTAGAGAAAGGGATAAAATAGATCTGTTCAAACGCATGTAAATAAGCTAAGCAATGAATAGTATAGCAATAAGGCCCGATGCATTACAAACAATAAAATTTGACATAAAACATAAATAAAAAATATTTGCTGGGATTCAGTTTACAAAATATCGCTATAAATTATAAAAAAAATAATTAAACAAAAACTTAAGCCAGAAAATTAATTTAAAAATCGTAGTTGTTGACTTATAAAAAAATATAAAAAAAAAATAATAAAAATACAACATATACTTAGTTGTTCGCTCTTAGAAATAAATCCACAAAATAAATTACAGAAAAACAAGAAACTTTACTGTAAAATTAAAAGAAAGATAAATAATAAACAAAAATGTATTTTTCTATTAATCTAAGGTATATTAATGTGGGGAGGTATCTGATGATAACGAAGAGGCAAACACAACAAAAAAATCCTCTTTTGATTTAAAGTTTGGTTTTCGTTTAATTTCCTCAGCTTGTACTTAATTTTTTTATTTTCATTAGGTTTTCTGTTTGTATACAAGACTTTTTAAACAAAAAATACATTTTTCATAAACTCACCTCAATCAAAATGTTGCTTTCACTTTCACTTATTCCGCTAAGCAGTACCTTTAAAACGAATGAAAACTAAAATAAACTTAAAAAAAGTAATAAAGTTTGAAGGATGTGAATAAATAAAAAAAAATGAAATTGAAATTGATAATTTTGAATGTACTTAAAAAAAATATTTTTGAGTAGGTAGTAATATAAATACAAACATTACAAAATACACTTAGTAGATTTTAGCTTCACTATTATTGACCAATTTCATCATTATAACAATGGAAATTTAACTTTAATTGAAATTCAATATAAACTTACAAGCAAAAAGAAAAAAAAAACTAACAAAACTTTTCAAAATTCCAACAAAAAAATAAAATGACAAAAAAATATATTAATTAAAAATTAAACAAAAAAATGTTCAAATTGAAAAAAAGTATATATATAAATAAATTCCCAAGTGTTTAAAGTTAAATTTTGAACATTTAAATGTTAGTTGACATTTATATGTTTTTAGATGCAATACATGCGTTAATTTATCATTTACATCGACACACACACATTTACATCTACTACATACTAAAATTTTTGTGATCATTTTAACTAAAACAAAATTTAAATTTGTTTATTTATAAGTCGCTCTGCTATTCGAATGTGCAAGGGTGCAGTATTCCATATTATATTCTAAAATCTCCTAAAAGAAATTATAACAAAAAAAAAGAAAATCTTAAACATGTCAGACTTTTTGTATTTTTTTTAAGCCTCATGTCAATCATCTCAATAAAAATATATTTATTTGAATTCATACAATGGTGTGTAGTGTATTTTTTTATTGCAATTCTTGATCTGAAATATTTTTATTTGAATTAATTTTAAAATTTATTAGAGAATATTTAATTTAAATTTTAAGTTTCCTTGTAAGTTAATAATTAATTAATGAAAACTTCAATTATTTTATTTTTGTTGGAGGAAATCTTTTTACCTGTCGTTTCATGTATTTTTACAAATTTTACGAATTTTAAGGTCAATTAAAGAAAAACTATAAAAATAAAAAATATAAAAATGTTATATTTTGTTTTGGTTCAAACTGCTATTCAAGCGTTTGATAGATGAACGCAGCTTGAAACGGACAACAAGATTGACATTACTTTTTTACAGATTTATCATCGCATCAGAATTGATCGAAAAATGCAGAAGAAAACAGTCATTGATTTAAGTTTTCTATGCAATGCATATACTATGCCCTGAAATCTTGTAATCAATATTTCACCCACGACCTGGTTCCACTGAAACTGTAGTAACATTTTTCGAAAAATCATGAACAAATCGATTTCGCTAAATATTTTATAGTTCTCATTTACCATGTTTACAAGAGATATTGAAACGAGCTTCAAACTCGCTGCGCCCATTTGTATACCTGTGTTGAGTTGAAATGAGCTTCAACTGAAGCAGAGTCGAGTCGAAATTTGTGCTAATTTGGCATCATAGGTAGCTTTGGTTTTGAGTGACTGAAAGAACTCATCTTGCAGTTGAACGCGATCTTCATTTGATGAAATATTTTTGAAGCTCTTCATAAATAAATAAAAGGGGTCCTAGGTGACTACTCTGTGGTATTTGTAAAAATAAAATCACAAATAATCATATTTAAGATAAAAAAAAACAGGTTGAAGTGTGTCATTGATTATGGCTATCAATATTAGAGGAAAAGTCCGCCACAGAATAGTCGAGAACTCTGCGGTGAATATGTACCTACCTATGTATTTTGTAATTTTTAGTGTGGATTATTTGAAGAGCTACAGAGACTTGATAATGCAAGTATTCACCAAACGGAAGAAGTTCAAAACCTTGTTGATCAAACAACTAATATGCTTCATTTTTTACCACCGTACTCCCCAATGCTAAATCGAATACATTGAAGAAGTTTTCTCGAAAATTAAGCTTCATGCAAGAAACTTATTAGCCGATCCAACAAATAACCAAAGTTTGGTTGACATAAGAGACACTTCTGTCGAGACGGTAACTTCCGAAAATTGTCACAATTATTACATGAATATGTGTGCAAAGTTATCCGTTGCAGCTGCAGGAGAAGATTTGTAATATTATTAACCATAATGTTTGAAAAAATGGATTCAATAAAATTGGTATTTTTTGTCTTAAATAAAAACGATCATTCAAGTACAGGGTGAATTTGATTTGTAAAAAAATTGTATCAAGAAGAAATCCAAATTTCCAAAATCCAATTTTCAATTTAAACTTGATAATATTATGCAAAAGTTGATCAAACGCTTTAGAACACAATCAACTTCCTGTCCACTTTCTACAGAAATGTGTCTTCCTTTAGAAGGCACATACAATTTACAAGTTTATCATTAATGGATCTCATTTAAACACAGTTAAAACTTGAGATAGTTGCGTCGACGTCATTTAAGAGCGGTATATATTTTCAATACCGGAATTTATCCGGAAACTGTTGAAAATAAGCTCTGCGGAAGTCATATTTGTACGAACAGTCGTGAGAATTACCTACTATTTTCTAGTACATGACCACTCAAGTAAATAAAAAATGTCAAGTGGTGGGTGATACTTGTCTGTATTAGATATGGCAGAGGAAAATTCAACAATTACTGTACTACCATCATCATTTGATGAGAATGCCAAATCAAGTAAGCGATTCATGAAGATTTCAGCTGACTTGCAACTAGTAAGTTGTATGAGGATGAGGACAGCTTACTAGTTGCAAGTCAGCTGAAATCTTCATGAATCGCTTACTTGATTTGGCATTCTCATCAAATGATGATGGTAGTACAGTAATTGTTGAATTTTCCTCTGCTATATCTAATACAGACAAGTATTATTGTCCGTTTGGGAGATTAAAATCACCTAACAGGAGCCAGGAGAATATTATTTTCAATACCAGCAATTTCTATGACATAGTCAACTATTCCTGAAAATAGTTTTATTTTAATGCTGTGATGTTCCAAGTTAAACACACAGCTCTACTGTTCAACAGTTTCTTTATTGGACCTTACTTCAAATGGCCTTACTTAGCAACTACTTGACAACTCAATGTGTAACTTACTTAAGAGCTAGCAATAAAGAAATGACGTATTGTGTATGCATATAAGATTATAGGCTGAGTGTCGACAACAGCTGAGTTGTTGGTTCAAAACATTGAATAAGAAGTACAGGAAGGGGTCTTATGAAAAAGAAGTGAAGCATTTTTCTAAGTAGTGTGAGTTTCACAAATACAAACGCATTACAACAGGGCTGGTCGGCAGTTGAATGGTTAATCCAAGGGGCGCCAACCGAAATATGATTGAATCAAGATTATATCGATTGTGCATCAATTTTATTTTTCAATTTCAATTCTTTTTTTTTTTGGACTACATGGTGTTTTAACGTTCAAGGTACCTACATGCACGAGTTTTATTATTTATTTTTTTTATTTTTCGTTACATTTTCTTCATTTTTCATCCTTAATTCGTCATATTTATTGTCCTTGTCTTCCTCAGATCGTTTTAGAGAGCGCATTCTATGAACAAACTGATCAAGTGTTAAAAAGCACAAGAAATTGTGTAGCGCCCAACGATCACCAAGAAAAATAAATGCGCCCCTGAACTCGAGTTTTTGTTTTTTTTTTGACAGATGAAAATACAATACAACATTTGACCAATTACAGCTCAACAAAATGACATCACATGCTCAGTTTGACAGATGAGTTCCCCGTATTTTGATAGATGAGTTCCCCCTATTTTACATCATCAGAAATTTTTGTTGCTTCACTCACGTATACCTACTGTGCGTGTAGCTTACACCGCTTCCTGTACTTCTTATTCAATGGTTCAAAATGAAAGAGGCAGTTTTTAGCTTTGCAAGAAGGTATAACACAGCATTTTGAGCAAAGCCGTTGATTTTTTACTTTTTTTTAAGGTCGTGTGCGAATTCAGTTAAAAATGGGTTAAAACTTGATGTTTGGTTAAATTTTGCATTGAATAAAATTTGACTAGCTCGGAGCAAGTTAAAATATGACAGTAGTGGTTAAAAATTCATCCATTTTTAACCATAGCTCATCCAATTCGCACACGGCCTAAATAGGTTTTTTTTTCTTATAAAATCGACCCTCCGGGCTAAACGGGGCAATAGACCCCTCTTTAATATGATTTTATTCTTGTCTTAATGCAACCCATAAACTCCACCTATCAAAACCATCGCTCGTGGATCACCTTATAAACAATATAAATGTTTTAACAATCAGCACTATTCTACTATCCACATGAATCGTAGATTCGATTCAACCATTCGATTCCCTCGAACACTGCCTCTGCCTTTACATTCTGCTATCCATCGGGTGAATTACATTATCCAATTCAATTTGAGACTATACAAGTTTACAGCTGTTCATGTAAAAACCAATAACAAATTTTCCACACAGTCACATCTTTCAATGGTAGACCCAGGAGGTTTACGCTATCTTTAACATTAACCAGATAGAAAATCCATTGAATTAAAAATCCGCAACATTTAATGTGCGGATTTGAATTGTATAGATGAACGGGTTCGCATGAACAACAGAATACTGCGAAGTATTACGGACGTTCACGAGGTGAATCCAGATTCGATTCGAATGGATAGTAGAATAGTTTGAGGTGAAAATTGAAGAAAAACTCCCCCCGATGAATAGCAGAATAGGGCTGATAAATGATTATTTCCCCCAAATGAAACGTTTCTGATTTTGAACAGTATAAAAAACAAAAAACTAGAAAAAAAAATGATGCAAATCCTAGCTGTTTCTGAGGACTTTCTGAAAATGCCTTTTTTCAGCTTTATTGACTCCACTATATATACCGGACACTCAAACGTACAAATACATGTACGCAGTGTTCCCAGGTTGAGGGGAAAATCACCATTCGGGGATAAGTAGGGGGAAAAAATCCAAAAAATGGGAAAACAGCTTGAAAATTTAATGAAAACAAAATATTTATTTTTAAATGCACAATATTCCATTTGAAAAAAATTTAGTAGCATTTGTTCGGACGTGCCAGTGTTATGGTGGGAAAACAAAATTCTGTCTCGAAACTTTTCAAAGTTGTCATTCCAAATTTGTTCATCATGCGGTGTGTGTGCCATTCGTAATTCGTACCATCTCGTGGCAAACAACGTTTTGAAAATTGAAATTCCTGCCTGACGAAATAGAAATTTGTTGTCGCGAAATCTTCTCGCATTTCAATTGCAGTGCCAAAAGACAACATGGTTTAAAGGAATTTCAAGCCTTTTGCAACGTTAAGCCATATCGCAAACACAATGGTTGTCCCTGCATATGGTTATCAAAAGACTTATTTAGTAATACCAAGCTTTAGTATTGTATTCTTTGGAAAGTTATCTGGAAGATTCTATTTACAAAATTCAATGTGGAAAAATATACAGGGTTTTTGGAAAACCAACAACGGTTTTATGTTTAGAATTTTTAGATTTCTTCTTACCGTTTTTTTACGAAACTTAACCTTGAAATGCAATCGGAAGACGTTAAAATTCATATTTTATTTGACCGAGTTGAACTGACACTTAAGACACTTGCTGATTATTAAAAAATGATGGTTTTTTCGTACTGAAGTCCCCTTTTTGAATTGTTTTTCTTTTTGTATGAATATGTTTGAAAAAATAAACAATAAAATTTAATAAAAATTACATGAAAATCCTAATAACTTTTTTCGGGAAAAATTAGGGATTTTTTTTTCGTTCAAGGGGAAAAATAAGTGTTTTGGTGTCAGAAAAGGGGGATTTTGTTTTTGAAAACCTGGGAACACTGCATGTACGCCCATTCTAATTTACATATAGAGAAATCGAAGTAAGTTTTTTCTGATTGAAGTTGATTTCAAGAAATTAGGGATATGTTCGAAATGAATAGTAGATTTTCAAAAATTTTCAAAAATAGAAGTGGATCTAATCAAAAGGAGTAAAGTGGTAACGCTAATTCAGGTAATGTGGAACTTCTAATCCTCATATTCAAATTTTATTCATGCCTCGAAATGAACATCGTTCACTTCCAAAACATTCACCATAAAAAGGTTGAATCGTTGCCAATGCCGAAATATAATAGAAAAAGAAATCTTGGAGATGCGGGGCATCGATCCCCGTACCTCTCACATGCTAAGCGAGCGCTCTACCATCTGAGCTACATCCCCGTGTAAGCTTTGGCATTATTAGATTTGTTTTGTTTATTACTTTCGTTTCTTTTTGTTAAGGTAAAGTAAATGGGTTTGGATATCAAATATTTTCTTTCACAACCATTTATTTTTAGTTAGGTTATAAGATTGTAGATGTCTCTATAGCATGTCCCTGAAAGTATACTGTGTTTTTAAAACTAACTGCTAATACCTAATACAACATTTTTGAAGTATAACAGAATTATTGTGAATTCCCTATCAAATCTATTGTGATTGAATCATATAATTATGAAATTCAGGGGTGGAGTCGTATACGATGGTTTCTGAGAGCTGACAATCAAAATGAAGAAATATGCCATATGTTCAGTGATAGGCAAAGACATACTCATAACTCATAAGTGTCTTTTATATAATTTATAGTCACGGTCACGGTTTGACTAATTTTTATATATGTGCTTCTTATCAAAAGCCTTTTATTTTGCCCCAGCAAACAGAAGTTATAAAAGGCAAAGCAGTTTATTGTTTTTTCGATCAACAATTTTTTTTTGGATTTCAAACTTTTTTTTACACAATTATCCAGCATAATTTCACTGTTAAAAAATGTAATTTTATTAACACTGAACCCTACGTAGCAGAATTCTTTTATAGTAAGATTTTAAAATATTGTAATATTCGGCTTGGTCCGACAATTAAAACTTATTCACTTTTTAAATAAAACACAAATTCACTTTATTCAAATCACTCACAAACTTATTTATTCAACACTTTCAATTATAACTTTGCAAACACAGAGTACTTTTCTTTATCGCAGTTCACAATTAACTATATCGTTTCGATTTCGAATCGGGTATATATAGTCCTGATAATGGTTCTAGAAACTACTAAACCGAATGTTCCAGAAGTTCTCTTTTTAACCACTAGATGTTGCCCCTCATTTTTAACTGTTATACACATAAGTGTTTACTACTACAATTAAACGATATTAAGTA
Organism: Sphaerophoria taeniata; assembly: GCA_943590905.1. NCBI lineage: Eukaryota > Metazoa > Arthropoda > Insecta > Diptera > Syrphidae > Sphaerophoria > Sphaerophoria taeniata. The sequence goes on along the minus strand of OX016540.1, from coordinate 43,282,881 downwards.
AAGAGAGTATGTACATTAAATAAACAAGAGATACAGAGTAAGTAAAGAGAGTAATGAAAAGTGTGTACATTAAATATAGAAAGAGATACAGAGTAAGTAAAGAGAGTAAGAAAAGTGTGTACATTAAATATAGAAAGAAATACGGAGTAAGTAAAGAGAGTAAGAAAAGTGTATACATTAAACAGAGTGTAAGAGATAATAACGTATACACATTAGACATTGCAATAGAAGGAGATACAGAGCGTATGAGATAAAATAAAGTGTATACACATTACATTGCCCCCTCCTTAGGATTGATCGTCCCGAACAAATCCATCATCTTCATCACCACAGTAGCGATGTAGTCGGTCGCGATGTACGACTTTAAGTTTACCTCTGACTCCTTTTTGTATCCGGTACACGACGTCGTTGATTTTGCTAATCACTGTATATGGGCCTTCCCAGTCCCGTTGAAGTTTCGGTGACAACCCTTTTTGTCGATGGGGATTGTAAAGCCACACTCGATCTCCTGCTTGGAACTCTGTTGTTGTCGCTCGTATATCGTAGCGTGTCTTCATTCGGTCACTGAACATCTTCATTTTTGACCTGGTATCGTCGTGGATCTGAAGGAGTCTTTCTCTCAGGTCATCCAAGTAGACATCCTCGGCTTGCGGTTCCGACGTGGGACATCCAAATTTGATTTCGCTCGGCAGTCTGATGTTCCTTCCCATTAAAATCTCAGACGGTGTATGGCCAGTTGAGCTATGTCTTGCACTTCGATACGCCATCAAAAACAGTGGAATGTGTCGATCCCAATCTCGCTGGTTGTCGTCCACAACTTTGCAAAGATGTTCCTTAAGGGTTCGGTTGAACCGTTCGACCATGCCATCAGATTGTGGGTGGAGTGGTGTTGTTCTTGTCTTCTTAATGTGAAGGAGCCCACAAACTTCCTGGAATATGTTTGATTCAAAGTTCCTTCCCTGGTCGGAATGCAGTTCTAATGGAACACCGAATCTGCTCACCCAGTTGAACACAATTTGGTCTGCGACTGTTTTGGCTTCTTGGTTCGGTATGGCGTATGCTTCAGGCCACTTGCTGAAGTAATCCATGACGACCAGAATATAACGATTTCCATTATTTGTTTCCGGAAATGGACCCGCCACGTCTATTGCAATCCTTTCAAAGGGTGATCCGACATTATACTGCTGCATTTGGCTGTGATTCTTTTTGTTCGGGCCTTTGGTGGCAGCACAGGTATCACATTTTCGGCACCACTTCTCGACATCTTCCCTTGCATGTAGCCAATAGAATCGTTGTCGAACCTTTTCTAGCGTCTTGTTTACTCCTAGATGGCCTCCCGAAACTCCATCATGCATCTCTCGCAGAACGTCCACAATCTTTGATCTCGGTAAGACTAGCTGCATTACATAGGACTTTCCATCTGCTGATTCCCATTTACGTCGAAGGACACCCTCTTGGACATGCAATGAGTCCCACTGTGCCCAATAGGCCTTTAGAGCCGGACTTCTGTCGGAGATATCAGCCCATTCTGGTTTTTCCTGGTGTTCCTTGCATGCGAGGATGGGTTCAATATCTGGGTCCTCTTGTTGAGCCTTCCTCAACTCGTCGTTGCTCCAGCCATAAATGGGATCGGTTCTGGTTCGTAGGACAGTAACCACTTCTTTTTCTTCTTGGCGTCTGCAATGCTTACAGTCTTGCTTACATGGTCTCCGAGATAGTGCATCAGCATTTGAGTGAAGCTTCCCCTTCCGATGTTGAATTTCATAATCGTACGTCTGCAGCCTCTCAATCCATCTCGCCACTTGACCCTCTGGATTCTTGAAATTCAAAAGCCAGTTTAGTGCTCCATGGTCGGTTCGGAGAAGAAACTTCTGTCCATAGAGATACTTATGGAAGTGCTTTGTTGCCAAAATCAGTGCAAGAAGTTCTCTTCTGGTCACACAATAGTTTCTTTCCGACTTTGAGAGTACCTTGCTGTAATAGGCAACCACCTTTTCTTCGCCATCATGTACCTGTGACAATACAGCACCAATCCCGACATTGCTGGCATCAGCATCAATGATGAACGGTTTTCCTGGAGTCGGGTAGGTCAGCACTGGTGCATTACACAAGCGTTGCTTGAGCTCTTGAAAGCTGCGCTCGCACTCACCTGACCATTTAAACTGCTTTCCCTTTTCCGTTAGCTGATGTAGACTCTTGGCGATCTCAGCAAAATTCTTGACGAAGCGCCTATAGTAGGTGGCTAGACCCAGAAAGCTTCGGAGTTGATGTTTGTCCTGTGGTGTTGGCCAATTCTTCACGGTGTCAATCTTATCAGGATCCGTCTTAACTCCTTGGGATGAGATGATATGTCCCAGGTATTTCACTTCGGTTTTGAAGAGTGAACACTTTTCTGGATTGAGCTTGAGGTGGGCTTCTCGAAGTCTTTGAAACACGGCTCTCAGATTTGTACAATGTTCGTCAAATGTTTTCCCGTATACGATGACGTCATCCAAATAGACCAGGCAAGATTTCCAAGTGAGTCCTTGCAGGACGCATTCCATAAGGCGCTCAAAAGTCGCTGGACAGGCACGTAGCCAGAGGGGGGGCTAGAGGGGCTCAAGCCCCTCCCGAAATGATTTTTAAAAAAATATTTGAACAAAAGTTTGTATATTCTCTTATTAGTTCCTCACTACTTATGTATATTGTTCTGAAATCAAGGTTTATTGAAAGGCATGACAGCATTCTTTCATTTGAAGAGCTCTTCAAATGTATTGCTATTAGTCTTGAAGAAATATCCACCAAGACGTGGGCAATGTCTTCAAAAGCATCAACTCTATTTGCAGCAATTCAAAGAAGTTATTTTCTGGTAAGCCTCATGGTATGCGAAAAACTTTTTAGTTTAACGCTACCCTTATCAATTTTCCTTCAAAATGAATCTTTAAATTTCGTGTCTGCAATAAATCACACGAAAGAAGTCTTAGGCCGTGTGTGAATTGCGTTAAAATGTGTATTAAAACTTGACGTTTGGTTAAAACTTGACACTAGCGTGAAGAATAAAATGGGTTAAAATTTACCCAGCTGTGGAGCAGGATAAATGGGTTAAAATTTTGACGTTCCCTATTTTCCTCATGAATGATAGAGAAGTTTGCTTTTGTTTTGTTTTTTTTTTGTTCTGTACTTCTCCATTTTATTAAGTTCCTTGTTTTAATGCATTGATATTTTAAAAGATGAGAATAAAATAGTTTAAATTGATCGTATTTTAAAACAGAAAAACGAAAAAATTGTTTTTCTTTCGAGTGTGATAACAGATATCAGCTGCGAAATCAAGCTTTGCAGTGCTACTACAGGGAAAAAACCAACCATCCAAAATGGGAATTTTTGTTTCAATATTTCTTATTGTTGCTTCAAAATATCGAAGTACTACTGCAAAAGCGAGCAAAATAAATAAAACATAGTTTATTCATTGCTTCTGGTGACTTTTTATTTACTTTGTTGTTCTAAATTTTGGTTTCGTACGCGAATTTATTTAACTTGGAAAAAGTAAAATATTTTTTGTTGAGGGAAATTTCTTAGTTCTACCCAGAAATGTTGGTTAAAAAAATCCTTTTTAACGCAATTCACACAGCAAATGGCTAAATTTGATCCCATTTTTAACCAAACGTCAAATTTTAACCAAACGTCAAGTTTTAATATACATTTTAACGCAATTCACACACGGCCTTTAGTTCTCTTAAGAACATAAGAGAAACTGCCAGAGACGGTTTTCAATCCGCATCACAACTTGCCGGGGATTTATTTGAAGTCAGCATAACAATTCCAAGGCTTTCTTTGAAACAAACAACGCGCTCTAATCCAGAAACATCATGTCCAGAAGACTATTTTAGAGTTTCTATACTTATTCCCTGTCTAGATTCTCTTATACAAAATCGTACTGACAGATTTATGGTCAACGAGGACGTTTTACTTTCGTTTCAAGCTCTGCTTCCAGGTTTTGCTGCCTCCAATCGAGTAAATGAAATGGAAAATCTAACACTCTACTTCGATAACGCAATATCCTTGTCAGCTGTTTACATTACATTTACATTATGTAGTTTTTTTTAAATTTTTGTATATAGAATTACTTCTTCGAAATTGAACAAGCCCCCCCCGAACCGAAATCCTGGCTACGGGCCTGTCGCTGGAGCATTGCACAGTCCAAAAGGCATCACTTTGAACTGCCACAATCCGTTTCCTGTCGAGAAAGCTGTCTTCTCTTTGTCTTCAGGATGGATTTCTACTTGCCAGTATCCACTTTTCAGGTCCAAAGTTGAGAACCATTGTGCTCCTTCCATTGCGTCCAGAGTATCGCTGATCCTAGGCAGAGGGTAGCTATCTTTCTTGGTCACATCGTTCAACCTTCGATAGTCCACGCAAAAGCGGGTTGATCCGTCTTTCTTCTTTACCAGGACCACTGGAGACACCCAAGGGCTTTTTGAGTTTTCGATAAGACCCTCTTCTTTCATGGTGGTTATCAGTTCTTCAACCTCACCTTGTTTGGCTAGTGGAAGGCGTCTTGCAGGTTGACGAATCGGCTTTGCATCCCCGGTGTTGATTCGATGTTGAACCAGTTGTGTTCTGCCATATTTCCCTTGCGATGACGAAAAGATGTCTGCAAATTCTTCGAGGAGACCTTCTGCAGTTCTTCGTTGTTGGTGGCCAAGATTAGAGGACTTGAGAATGTTCGTCTTTATGGAGTTCAGCTCTTTGGACTTCAATGTTTGCCTTGGGTCTTCTTCGCTGATCCTTGTTATCGCTGATACAGATTCGCATTGTCCGACAATCTCACCTTTTCTAAGCTTAACTTCGTACGGCTTGATGTTGAGTATTCGTACGGGAACCATGTTCTTTACAGGTCTAACAAGAGTCTTCCCAATGGTGACGTTTTGGGAGGACTTTACAGATGCTGGTTCGACCATGAGGTATCGATGGCTGCCAGGCTTACCTTTCAATTTCGTCCACACGAATACTTCTGAAGAAGCAGGCAAAGTCAGATCTTCTTTGATGACGGTTTTCACAGATAACGAGGTCTCATACGAGTGGATCCCATAGATCATCGGAATCTCGATGTTTCGATATTTCAGGACTTGGTTCCCGATGTCCAATATCACTCCGTGATCTTTCATGAAATCGACGCCGACAATGCACTCGTCGCATATATCTGCTACCAGGAACAGGTGAGAGAATTCCAGCTCTGCCATCCGGATCTTAAGACGTACCTCACCATAAACTTTTGCGGCTTCTCCAGTTGCAGTCCTTAGACGATAGCTGTTGGTGTTGTGGAGCCATGTCTTCTTAACGAGGTCCTGCCGTACAATGGACGCCGTGGCACCGGTGTCGATTGTAGCCACACATTTGTTGCCGTTTATACTTGCTTCCACGGTCAGGCTCTTGTTGTCACGTTTCGTTTGAGAAACCTGGATGTCGTTTCTGGGGCCATCGATACCAGAAACCAGCTTCTGCCCCTCGAAGTTGGTTCTTATTCGTTTCCCGGGTGGGAAACAGCTTCGGAAGCAACGTTGTTGGAGTTACTTTGACTTGTTGAGTAAGTTCTGTTTCCACAGTGTTGGCATGAGGTTCGTCTTCGCGGTAATCTGCACTGTCGTTGAAGATGCCCAGTCTTGTTGCAGTTCCAGCATCGTGCTGGTCCGTCTCGCTGACTCCTTTCCAGAGTAGCCTTCTGACAAGAGCATTCTTGGACTTCCAATTCTCTCACGCGATGCACGTTTTGGGATGCTTGTTCTGCGGCTTCCATTGTTAGAGCGAAAGCCAATGCTTCTGGTAGTGTTTGCTTTCCGGCAGTGCGAATAGCCCTTTGGAGATTTATATCGCCCACAGCTCTCACAAAGGCTTCAACAGCAAGTTGATTTATTATCTCGTTGCCAGCTGTTGGGTATGCCAGGTGGACTAATCGCTCGATATCTGCCTGAAGCTGCTGCAGAGTTTCACCTCTTTTCTGTGCCCTGTTGTTTAGTTGTACTCGGAAGACTTCTGTCATGTGGCTATCCCCAAACCGCTGTTCGATTGCGTTTACCAGAACTTTGAAGTCACCGTTCTTCTCTGCTGGGATGGTTTGTAGCAGTTCAGCAGCTGCTCCTCTCAAGGCAAGCGTAAGAGCAATGTATTTTTCGTCATTGTCCCAGCCGTTTGTTAACGCTGCTGCTTCAAACTGTTTCTTGTAGATTGACCACGGTATCTGACCATCAAAGCTTGGGGGATTCACTTCTCTCTTTCTTGAGCACTCACCAGAAGGTTCTCGAGCTTTCATCTTTCGCACTTTTTCTAGTTCGCTTGTAATGGTTTCGATCTGGTCGTCTATTTTCTTGAAACGTGCATTAGTCGTTGAATTTTGTTTTTCGACACGCGCATCGAGAGTATTGATTTTGTCTTCGAAGTCCGCAAACCTGCCTTCTAGCAGATTTTTCTGTTCATCAAACCGATCTCGAACGTCATCCCTTTGAGCTTGTAGTTGCTTGAGGACATTTCCTTCTAGTTGTTTGAGAACATTCTCTTGTTCGTTCTTCTGCTCGTTTCTTTGAGCTTCTAGTTGCTCCAGAACATTCTTGTTTTGAGTTTCTAGTTGCTCGACAACATCATTCTTTTGTGTTTGTAGTTGCTCCAGAACATTCTTCTCGAATTTGGCTAGAAGAAGTGACATCATGTTAGATAAGTCGGCAGTTGCATTTACCTCTTCCGATTTTGCTTCCACTTCGAAAGCAAACGTATCTGGGTCTTCATTTTGTTCTTCCAGATGTTCCTGTAGCCGTTTTACGAGTTCGATTTTATATCCTGCCGCACTTAAGCCACGTTTGCTTAATTCGGCCTTTAGCTCAGCGACAGTTAAGTCTTTCAAAACTTTACTTATCATTTTTAACTTCACTATTTCACACAAAATAGTTTAATCACTGTTCACTGTTTTATTCTCAATAAGTTTTAATCCCACTTCTGACACCAATGTAATATTCGGCTTGGTCCGACAATTAAAACTTATTCACTTTTTAAATAAAACACAAATTCACTTTATTCAAATCACTCACAAACTTATTTATTCAACACTTTCAATTATAACTTTGCAAACACAGAGTACTTTTCTTTATCGCAGTTCACAATTAACTATATCGTTTCGATTTCGAATCGGGTATATATAGTCCTGATAATGGTTCTAGAAACTACTAAACCGAATGTTCCAGAAGTTCTCTTTTTAACCACTAGATGTTGCCCCTCATTTTTAACTGTTATACACATAAGTGTTTACTACTACAATTAAACGATATTAAGTAAAGAGAGTATGTACATTAAATAAACAAGAGATACAGAGTAAGTAAAGAGAGTAATGAAAAGTGTGTACATTAAATATAGAAAGAGATACAGAGTAAGTAAAGAGAGTAAGAAAAGTGTGTACATTAAATATAGAAAGAAATACGGAGTAAGTAAAGAGAGTAAGAAAAGTGTATACATTAAACAGAGTGTAAGAGATAATAACGTATACACATTAGACATTGCAATAGAAGGAGATACAGAGCGTATGAGATAAAATAAAGTGTATACACATTACAATATAAAGAACTAGCAGTTGCCCGCGACTTCGTCCGCCTCTCCCTCGTCCACCGGCCAGAGTATCGTCTCGACTTGTGCATCATGCGCGCGTGGGAATTTTGTTCGGAAGTTATTGTAAAATTGCATTGCAGTCAACTCTCCCTAGGTCGTAATTCTCTTGAACTTGAAAAATTTGAGCATTTTTTATGATTCCCTTCAGTTGTTCATACTTAAAGCATTCCCTTGGGTGAACTCTCCCTAATTCTCTCTTACTTCTGCATCGTTTTTTTCGTTAAGAAAATTTTTTTTTCTTTAAACTGAGCATATTTTTTAGTTAAGAAGTACATAAAATGATATGGTTTAAACACAATAATCTGCACAAATAGTGCAATCAATCACATTCACAAATCAATTGAACTCTCAAAATTCTAATTTGAGCAGTTATTAGGCCAGTTCCACCTAACAACATCTCACTGAGATCTCAATGTCACCTTGACTGAGGCAAAATCATTTGGTGCCTTGGTGGAACATAATTCTCAGTTATCATTGAGATTTAATGGTTACCTTACTAATTGTTGCTGCACATATGTCAGCCACGTCAAATAGCTGAGTGAGAAATCGAATCCAAAATAATTTCATCTTAGAGATCTCAGAAAAAAATCTCAGTTCTCACATTTCCACAGATTCTTCGCTGGACTATCCAACACAAAAAGAATTTTACAATTCGAAATAGTAGTTCCTGAGATTACCGCGTTCAAACGAACTTTATATTGTATTGTATTGTATTGTATTGTTTGCCGTTTTTTCCACATTTTACACAAATTCTTCGCTCCTATTGGTCGCAGCTAAATTTTATATAGCTTCAAGCCTTCCTTGATAAATGGACCATTCAACATTTAAAAAATTGTTCAATTTCATAAAGCAGTTCCTGAGATAAGCGCGTTAAAACGCAGAAAAATGTATATTTTTTGCCATTTTTTCCACATTTTCCACAGATTCTTCGCTGCTATTGGTCACAGCTCAATGTTAAGTAGCCTAATGTCTAAGTCGATTAAGGCACCATCCAACACAAAAAGAATTATACCATTCGAACCAGTAGTTCCTGAGATTACCGCGTTCAAACGAACAAACTCTTCAGCTTTATATATAAGTGTATTAAACACAAATACCTATAATTAAAAAATAAATATACATAATTGTGTGTATATTTCTGAATTAATTTACATATTTCTGTCCACAAATGACATCCGTGCAATCAATTCTTTTGATAACCCATAATGTAAAAAAAGAAATCACTTTTATAAACTTTCGAATAAAAAATTAAATATTGAGAAACTTAGCGAGAACAAAATTTTTTCTAAGTACCTAGATTAAACAGCTGAAAAATAAAAAGATTTAAAGTTTCTGATCTGCAATCCCCTTTTAAGCATTTTTCTTGGTTGACCGATTCAAAATGTTCGTAGTGTATGTAAAACAAAACTAGAAATATTTGGTAGCAAAGGGAGTTGTAGGTATGTACATTACGTCATCATATCCAGTATTGAGTACTTCGTTTGAATGCCCGAAATTACGCATTTATGAAACGTTACAGACGAATTCATAATATGCGTTTACTAAAATACGTGTTGGCCTGAGAATGGGAAAACTTTATTTAATGGGGCTAGAAAACGATAACAATAATTTCATGGAGTGGTGGTTTAAATATTTGGGGATAACGTCGATGTTTATGTACTATGAAAACCGTTAAGGAGAAGAGAAATAAACAAACAATATACATATTTTGAAATCAAGTAGGTATGTTTGTATTTTCACGCATCAGACAACTTTTGACCAATAATTTGTTTTTGTGTGTAAGTACGCTTTAGGTTTTAAATAAGAGCGGAGCATTTGAAGGTACTTTTCTCATATCAAGATTTAATCTAACTTAAATAGATTTTTAAGTGTAATGCTTTTTTGAGCATAATTATTATTATTATTATCTTTATTTTTCATTTCAAAAGTTTACAAACTTAAAATTAAAGATTACAAGCATGGCTCATGGCTCATGGGCCGTCTGCCGGTATAAACTAAACTAAACATTTATGTGTTTGGGTGTTGGATCATATGTTATTAATTTTATAAATAAATAAACATTATGTGAGAGAAAGTACCGACAATATATTAATTTAAAGTTAATCAAAAATATAAAAAAAAATGGTTAAAAAAAAATAGAGTGGTGCGACAGCTCTTGAACAGCCAAAGCCTAAGTGGCTTACCCTCATCAACAATTCTCTGAGTGCGTGTGAGGAATTGAGGGGACCTACAATTTAACTCCGATTCCGAACGGCAAAGTTGAGAAGCACTATTTCACGACAGATTGATACTCTTGGAAGTTTAGTAAATTCTTCGCAAGAGGCAGTACCCATGAAATATGAAATAAAAACTTTTATGGGCACGAGTAGGACTCGAACCCACGTCGTTCTGCTTAGCGGCCAACGCACCTAACCACTAAGCTACGGGCAACTGCTAACAAAAAATTGGTTATATAAAGAAAATATTTCAGCAATTGAAAAAAAGAAAAAGAATAATGCCAGAGGGAAAACAAATATTCATTTTAACCTTCCTATACTCGCGCATTGGTCTCTCAGACCGACAAATCATTAATTCTTAGTTTTCTTGAAAAATAAAATCGCTGTCTTTTTGAAATTCTGAGTAGCTTCCTAAATAACTATTTTCTTTCGATTAGATGGGCGCAAGCGCACCTGTTAGGTAGACTTGTTGCATATTTTGTTAGTTTTCGGTCTGTCAGACCGACGCGAGTACAGGTGTTAGAGTTTTTGGTTAAGTAATTTTCAAATTTTAGAAGAAACAGTGGGTGGTAAATTTTGTATTACGTTAGGGGTGTTTATATTTTGCATATGCTTATGTGTATGTATATACTTTATATATGTGTATATATATATTTTACATATACAACATTTCTAGGAACCGTTTTGAATTGGTTTTTTGACCATGCACTAATGGTATGTTCAGATTGCTACGATTTGAACAATTATGAAAACTAAATCTCTTTTTATACTTTTTTATAATTATTGTTATTTGTTTTCAATGAATTAATAATTTTTTTTATTTTTTATTGAGACAAATATTTATTTTTGTTTTATAAGTTAAGGTCCAAAAAAAAACTGAATTTTTTGAGAGGCTTGCATAAAATGTAATTGCTACCTAATAAAGTTCAAAGTTGCTATGTTTTTCTATGTGTTTCATTTAAATATATTACTTTCTTTAAAATAAACCGCAAAAACAATTTGGAAAATACATATTCACGAAAATGTAGACGAGATAAGATTTCGGTCTGAGAGACCGTGTGCGAGTATACGTGTACTGTCAAAACGCGCGAGTATAGAAAGGTGGAGTTATTTTATAAATTAGATGAAATAAATGAATCTGATTCGAGTTTTTAGTTTTGTTGACTCAATTTTTAACATTATTTTATGGATTATACCCAGGCTTTCAGTTTAGCTAAAATAAAATAATGAAGAGCCAATTTTTCAATCGTCAGGTAAACAAGCAGATAGTGTTTATTCGACAGATAAAAAAAATATTGGATTTTTTAATTGTCAGATAGACTTTATCTGACGGAAAACGCTCTTATTTATTCGACCGATATACTCAGATAAGTTTATTTGCCAGTTTGTTATTTGTAGATTTTTTCGATGATTGAAAAATCGGTTATAAGGTTATAGAACAACAATCAATTTAAATATGGCAAGATGTGTTAAAAAATTGATTCGAACTGAGTGGTAATGTTTTAAGGGCTTTTAGTTCAGCTTAAACAAGAAAAGGATACATAGATCAAAAGAAATTTCAAATGCGGTTCGGGCTTCGATTTCTTCTATTTGCTTGTACCCATAAACTTCATTGCCGTAACACAAACAGCTTTTGATGGTTGCTTCAAACACTTTGAACTTAGACGTAGGATCTACAAGTTTGTTATCAAAAAAGTTTGACCACATACAATTTATTGCAGTTTTCTCTCACCTTATCTTTTATGTGAACACCAAAATTCAGGTTATAAGTTAGTGTGCAGCCTAAATATTTAAATTCTTTCACCACTTCTAAGTTGGAAACATTGAGGGTCCAGTTGCGGTCGGTTCTAGTGCTACGATGTTGGGACCTAAAGACCATAATCTTCGACTTCGAGGTGTTTATTTGGAGATCCCTTTGATCACAAAGTTGTTTTAATTTGTTTATTTGAAGCTGAAGTGTGACTGCATTATCAGTTAAGATCACCAAGACATCGGCGTAGATTAGAAAACAAATACACACGAACACCTGGCTCAAGGCCCTAATTTCGTGGTGGATTGAATTCCAAACCACTCTATTTTATATGCATGAATTACATGCATATGTATAGTGTATGTTGCCTTGTAGATATGGAAAAAAGGCACAAAATTAATCTTCTGCATTTGTCCCGTTGCCGTAGACTTTACCTTCCGCCAATTTCATTTATCTCAAGTACCAGTTTGCCTTTACCGCTAATAAAAGCCATACTGGTAAATGTGTTTTTATCTATGTAACTGAGCTTAAGGAACACCATCACTCAGTTACCGAGAACGCATTTCTCGTTAACCACAGCCACTCTGAAACTCCCACAAGGGGGCCGACCGCAACTGTATAGTTGAGATTCAATTAGAATCCGGGCACAACTACCCCAGAGCACCAGTTTTTTCAGAAGACATGGTAGTCTCTTTTGTTATTTTGTACTCTGTGAATGTATGACATTATCATCATACATTCTATCGGATGTGTGAAATTATCACACATCCGTACAAACCAAAAGGATAATTTTCCAGCTTCGTGAGTTAGCGGCTCACAGGAACACTGGCATCCATTGTCATGCAGTCTTTTTACCAGAAAAGAGTTGGGTGACCAAACTGGAAGACTGCATGACATATTGCCATGCACCACGCACTTTTCTTAAGAACACTCATTAGTGCCTTATTCTATCACAATGATATCAAGTACAGTCTCATTAATCACGGTATTAAAAGAAAGTGATTATGATACATGTACAATCAAACGTAGGTTCATTCGCCCTGACCGAAGTCAAGTTGACGCTCTGCACCACTTGGAGGTTGAACCTTCCGCACATGAGCGGCAAGAAATCTGTACTTGGAATTGCAAGCAGTCCTTTCCAAACCCTCACCCACTCTTCGCAGAGCACATCGGCGTAGAGCAAAACTTTAATAGAAAGATCACCAAAAGTAACACCACCAGGGATATAGTCTTCAGTATCATTTATAAGCAGTGAAAAGATAAGCGGGCTTAAAATGCAGCCTTGAGGCACACCTGTATTACAACTAAACGGTTTCGATTTGCTACTACCATTTGAAACTACAGCCGTCATGTTTGAGAGCAGCTGCTCATAGATTCGGATAAATGTTGTCGATAGCCCGATAGCTGCAAGTTTAAATAGTAGAGATGTTCTGTTTATGGTGTCAAATGCTGATTTAAAGTCAACGAAAAAAGAGGAAAGATTTATTTTTTTCTCTAAGTAACGCCTAGCAACACTCGTGAGAGTGAAAATTTGGTCGATTGTCGAAAGATTAGCTCGAAAGTACGCCTGAAAGCAACTCATTTTGTCGTTTTGTTCCACCCATCTTACAAGCCTGGAATAGAGGATTTGGGTGAATAATTTCCTTAGAGAACTAAGAACAGAGATGCCTCTATAGTTTTCAGGTAAAATAGGGTCACCCTTTTTAAAATTGCAGAGATAGATGAAGACTGGAAAATTTGAGCTTTGAGCATAACACTTTGTTAAGATCATTTATTGATTTACTTTGTCTGCTATATAAGAATTACACATTTTTAAGAAATTCAAACAGTAACTATCTACGTTCATACATGCAACAGTCATACACTAAGGGTAATAAGGGTTTGGTCAATTGAAAAAAATCCCAGAACCACAACATACCCATATACCTACTGAAAGTATTCAACTGGTTTTCTTTTTTTGTGAAAATTCTAGCCACACACGTTTCAGTTTTCCTTTTCAATAATCTTTTTCTATATTCCACTCTCAGTTTTCAAATAAATACCCAATTCACACACTTCCACACGAATGAGCTTTCAGAATAAATTACTTTTTAATGATATTCATAAATTATTCCAATTGTCAACAGGTAAACGAACAACTATCTACAGCTAACCCATACACAACATAAACACGCTAGTAGCTTTTTTTCTAACAAAAATCCATTAGATACACGTTTGCTGCCAACCTATACAATAATTATTGTCTGGCTTCGTATTTTTGTGTTTACAAATGTGGCTTAGACTTTCCATACTACACCATTTGTGTCTCTATTGAGTCAAACTCCAAAAAAAAAAATAAAACAAAATTACGTTCACTTATAAGACTTTGGAACGAAAATTCGTTGATCTCAGTCTCAGTTTTGTTTGCATTTGCTAGCGCTACACATCGTCGATATTTTGCTCGGTCCCGCTTTTGAACAACAAAAGATCTTTTTCTTGCCAGTATACTCTTGTGCCCCAACATTATTTTAGGTAGTGTATCTCTGTCGAATAACCAAGCGACGAACAAAAAAAAAATCCATCACCCACCACCATCAATTTGAAAATATTGATCGTGCAATAGAAACGATTTTCCTACGCGACAGAAAAAAATAGAACGAAAAAGTATCTTTCCATGAGTCGTGAAAAAATAAAAATTTATTTTTTTATCAACAAAATCAGAAATTAAAATTGTTCACAATCTGTACGGATATTTAAAAAAAAAATTGTGTTTTTCGCTTGAGTCACCGTTAATTGATTGAATTTTTAAGTGTATTGTGATGTTTTTTTAATGTAGAAATTAAATTATAAACAAAAATAATTTATTTTTTTTAGATTTCTTGTGAATATCTTTTGAGTTAAAAACATCGAAAACATTCCATAAAAATGGGTTGCGGAATATCTATGGTGAAATATATTCTATTTCTCTTCAATCTTCTCTGCGCGGTAAGTTAAAACGACAAAAAAAATATAAATTTTTTTAAAACAAAACTTTCTCCCATTTACCTTGTTATTTACCTATGTAAATCCGAAAAGAGTCCCCTAATTTTTTGTTTGTGTCTTCTTTTTTTTCGTTGATGACGACATTGAGTTTGAACGATGATATCATAAAGAAGCTAAAAATACAAACATGTGGTCGAACGTCGAATACTCAGTTCAAGTTAAAACAAAAAAGAATAAAGACTTGTTGGCTTTCTGTACAAGTATGAGTGTTGTTTTTACGATTGTAAGATTTGGCGCTTCAAAATAACAAAAAAATATTCAAAACAACAAGAAAGTCAATTCAAGAGCGAATCCGACTTGTTGCTTTTGTTTAATGTTAACTTCTTTCTGTTTTGGTATTCATCTTTTGATCACGACTGTTGGGGCGGGGGAGGTGGGGAGCTCAAAACAATTTATTAAATGATTTGTTGTTGTTTTTGTTAGTTTTTAGTTGTACATTTCATAACTTATTTAATATATTTAGTTTTAAGGTTGAATAAATAAAATTCATAATTATTTGTTTTTAAAGTTTTTTTTGTTAAAATTTTTTGATTTGTTTTTTTTTTGACTTGTTCTTGTTTTTTTTCCTATAACAATAAACTTTATTTTTATAATTAACTAGCTGACCCCGCGAACTTCGTCTAGCCGCCCTTCAGAGCAACTCCGATAACAATGTTCCCTTGGAAAACCAATGAGTTTTCCGAGTTTTTTAATCAAGAACTTTCTATTTTCCATTCGAAAACCCATTTTGAAATTTTCCAGTTTTCCATTTGAAAACCAATGCACCTGCAATAATATGCAATTTTCCTTTTATTTTTTCCCTAAGAACCATCTACAGACTAACACGAACGAAATGAAAAAAAAAATTAGCCAAATCCGTCCAGCCGTTTGTAAGTTATGCGGTTACACACGAATAGGATTTGATTTTTATGTACCTATACATATAGATATCATCTTCTAAACATTTATGAAATTGTACAGCAAAATGTTTGATTGAATGAACTTGCATACGGGCCTGTTCCGGGCCTACACTCTTTTCATCAATCCCACTCGACCGCTTTTTGACCTCAAGGCAATAACAACACTCTCATGTCTCATAAATGTATTCTGTTAGTATTGCAATACCAATGACTACATCAACGATCAACGAATGAGAATTTCGATACTCGTTCATTAAATTGTTGATGTGACGTAATATAACAAAGTTGTTTGTTGTTTATTTCTATCTTTGACTTATGGTTATTTTTGTACTGAATGATTGTATTTTTCTGTTTTCTCTTAAAATTATTTAATAAATGCAACTTGACAATGTCACCGATGCTTGATGTTCGGCGTGAGAGAGAATTTCAGCGTAAAAAATAAATAAAAGAACACTTAAAAGGACGGAACAAGTTCCAAATTTTGACACAGTTTTAATGTAGTTCTAACAGGGTAGAATGAGCTTTTAAATGAGATTGTATTTTTTTTTTAATAAAAATAAATGAAAAAAAACTGTACCAGCAACTTGGTGTTGAATTCATTTTCGCGGCTCGAAATATGTTTTAAGTGGAGCTTTCACGAACTTGTTTTCACATTTCGTGCAAGTTATACCCGCCTTAAAACTTGGTATGTTGACTCGTGACTCAGACACATTCTCATAAAAAATAAATAGATGCCATATTTGATTTCCAGTTGGAAAAAGACAAACAAAAACAACTTACTAATATAAAATTGTTAAATCGTGTTGTTTGGAAAACATAATTTAATTGCTTGAATAAAATGACATTCGTTCATTCATTTATTTTTATAGAATGAAACAATTTCTATGAATTTCAATATCGCGTTATTAATCGATAGCTTGAAATCATCAACAAGTACCTAAAGAGATTTTAAACTCTGTATGAGTTATGATTACGGAAAAAAATTAAAAATAAATATGAATTGTTTTTTTTCTTGAGTCGAAATACAAGTTAGAATTCTTGATAATTTCTAGGCTTACCTCAATTTTCTTGCAAATTACTTACATTTTTGGTGGTTTTATGAACAATTCTACTAAAATCTAGAAAGAAAAAAAAAAAAAACAAAGGCAAGTAAGAGCCTACACGATGTCATATACTGGGCGATTTAAATTGACTTAATTTATCGAACCGTTCAATACAAGCTGCATTGGACGGATTGAAGTCTGAAACCCACAACATAAATGCTGGTATGCCCTAGGGCTCCGTTACCTTCTTTCTCATTTTTATAAATGATCTCTTGTAACTCCTAATCCAATAAATTGTTTCGCTGACGATATTATCCTAAGCATTTCTTATTCGTCCTCAGACTCACATCCCTCCTCTTCGGATGTGGAACTGCAACGGCAAAATATGATAGGCTCACTAAACTCTGACTTTAAAAGCATTGTACAATGGGGAGCAAACAACTGATTTGAAAACCCAATACTGTCTTGTATCGTTAAAGCGAGATATACCCCTTTGCCACTGTCAATGAGTGGCACTTGCATCAATGAGACCGAACATCTCGAGATTTTCGGTAAGTTCAACACTGACCACCTTTTGTGGAATGAGCACATATGCGTTGTCGGCAAAAATGCCACAAGATGTTTGGGTTTCTTAAGACGGTACAAGAAATTCTTCTCCCCGTCTGATCTGGCTACTATTACTATCTACAAGACCTATATCCGTCCAAAGCTTGAGTACTGGCTGGTGCTCCTACGCATGATCGGTGATAGAGACATCACTGCGTTATTCCATTCGTTAGATCACCGTCGCGTCGTTAAGTTTCACGTCTCTCTCTATTCTATCATTACTTTTACGGTAAGTGCTCTACAGAAATAGCCGGTTGCATTCATCAACTCAAACAATTCGCCCGTAATACTCGTGCTTCTAGGAATGAACCTCAGTCCTCGAGCCCAGCTTCGGACGTACTCTCAGGTATATAGAATCATTGTTTAGCCGTACTGCGCGAATGTGCAGCTCTCTTCCACGTTTGTCTTTCCCAATCATTACAATGTTCAAGAATTCAAGACCAATGTACACCGACACCTCTTTCCAACCCTTCCTGTGTTTCGTTGAAAATTAAAGTGGGAAATAACGACGCATGTTTTTTTATGCCAAATTTTACAATTTTGTCTTACTTCTATGAATTGCTTATTTCTCTAAGAAGACAGCATACCATACCGAAGAATAAGAAGGTAAGGCTTCTCATAATCAACAGGTAAAAATTGAATATAGGTACCTACAGAGTTGATAACACTATGGTACAAAAGCCTTTCGTTATACACTGATAGCCATATTAATAGAAAAATGTGCACCACTCGGTCGTACGAACTTGCTCCTGTATTCACAATTATAAATCATAAAAAAAATTAAAAAAAAACTCATAAATAAAAATTTAAATTGAAATATGTACCTCAAAAATGGATTCAATCGGAAAAAAATTGATGTCATATGATTTCTTAAGAAAATGTTGGTTTTTCAATTTTTTTTTTTAATTTATTAAAAAAAAAAAAAAATTGTAAATATACCTTGTGAATACATTTTATTCCAAAAATTTGAATTCCAAACAAATTAAAACCCTATTTTTGATTTATTAAATTTTTTTTTTGAAAATCGTCATAGCCGTTTGCTTTTAAATTAATTTTTTATATATAAAATTTTTCAAAAATGTCTTAAAATTAATTTGGGTATGCAGTATTCAAGAATATGTAAATATACATTTTATGAGTATATTTCGATTTTTAATATTGATCCGTTTTTAAGATACACAATTTTGAAAAAAAAAGTTTAAAATATTTTTTTAAAAATCAAAAAAAAAAATTGAAATTTTTTTGAATACAACAAATTATTTGAGCAATATATACGTACTTTCAAAAAAAATATTACGCTGATCGGACTTTTATTTTTTGAGAAAATCTAACAACAAAAAAACGGTTCTATGGGAGGTACCGTTTTGGAGCAATACAAATTTTTTTATTACATAAAATACATGAGTGTTTAAAAAAATTAAATTCTAAGAAGTTTTAAAAAAATCCTAGGAACCGTTTTGGAGAAAATTTAAAGTTTTGGTTTTTTGCCATAAAAATCGTATGGTGGCTACCCTAAATTTTGATCTTAAGAATAAAATGAAAAAACTGGGATATGAGTTTTTACTCAAACCTCTTATTTTCAAGTTTGAAGTCAATCGGACCAGTGGTTAAGGCTGTAGGTGCCTGTAAACTTCCCGACAGGCAGACAGACGGAATCGCCGGACTCACTTTTTTCGACTTCTCTATCATCGTAATGTCATATCTCATCATCATCTCAAATTTTTTGTTTTGTACGAATTCTATATGTCGCAAGTAAAAAGGATGTTCCACTCTTATTCCACAGGTTAACTTACCAATAGAATAAGAGTCAGTCCACGGACTTAATTAACTCATTATTGAAAATAATTTGTTCTCGGTATAGTAAAGTGATGTTGTTGATACTTGAAAACCGATTTGTTGTTGCCTTTGGATCGATTGTAGCTAATGAATTGACAGAGATGCAGATTTTTTCCTTTTTTTATTTCTTCGCTAACGGAACGTCAGTTGACAGAAATTTTATTTTAATAACAACATTTTCGACTTAATCCACAGAAATCCTTCGTTATTCTGTTTTTATTATTTTGGGTGGGATCGCAATATTTTTTTGAAACAAATTGTTTAATTGCACTTTCGGCCTTTATTACCTACATTATCCATTAGAAAAGTTTCCATGTTAAGATAACTAAGTAGGTACCTACTTAAAAATAATAATGAAATTAACAAGCTTGTATAAATGTCGAATCAAATGATTTGGCGTTTTTAGAAAATTGGATATATTTTATTTTAAACTGCCCAATTTGCAGTAACTTTCCGCCAGGGACAAACACAAAAAAGTCATTAATGGCTCGAATTACTGAAAGGTCTTTGCACTTAAAGTACAGGCTTGTTCTAATAGATGCTTAAATTTAAATGTAAAAGTTAAAGCCCTCTGAAATTTCTATGCCAGTCTACATAGCAAACGGTTTTCCGTTGTAGCACCAATCTGAACAGTTTGAAATATAGTTTCACTATGAAATGCAGATTTAAAATTGTTGATTTTCTTTTTTATTGGATAAAGTTGTTTTGTTGGAAACGATCTTACATGTAACACCTTGTTGAATTTATATGTTTAAAAAAAATCAACATTAAGTAAAATTTGAGAAAACAACCAGAAGTTTGCTGTGAAAGGAGTCGTAAGGGGACGAAACAAAAAAGCTTTTTTGGATAGACAGATAGTCATTTTCAAAGTTTCTTTTGTTTAACTCTTTCCGGGGCACTACTAGAAAAAAATAAAAATCAAGCAAAATTTTTGTAAAAATAACTTTATTTAGGTCCTGTTATTATAAATTTTATGAAATAAAAATTAACGTAGCAGGATTCACTGTAAGGACATGGTACAAAATTTATACCACTGCACATTTAGTATATTCTTACGCGTGAAAATCTTTGAAACATTTCTTTGTTTTTTTGGCCAAAAATGTTATTATAGCACAGATATAAATGAAAAATAAACAACTTTTGAACAAAATTAGATCACGATGAAACAAAAGTCGAGAAATTGTAAAAACCGTTAGACCGTTTTGACATTTCGAAAAAGTGGACAAAAACTACTCAATTTTTCCATATACTTATCCCTCTCACACTCAAAACAAATTTTTTTTCTTGTAGACATTGGTTCCAATTTCAATAGAAATGTGGTATAAAGTTTATACCATTGCACATTAAAGCATGAAATTTTTTTAAAAAAGGTGGTACGGTTTTCATACCACCGGCCCGGAAAGAGTTAAAATATTTCGCAAAATTTTAATTCCTGTGTGCGTAAACAGAGACAACTTTAAACTATGATCACTAGAATTCATGACCGGAGTCAAAGCTGGGACTCATTTCCCATACCATAACATCATACATTGACATGGTATTTGCCGTTTTAAGCCAAATCTTGACTCATTAGCAAAGTCCACTTCTCGCCCCCGCTACCCCGTCTGAGAATGCAGAGATTTTTTCCTTGCCAACTAAGTCTGTTGTTTATGTCAACTGCTATTTGGAACAGAAGCTGCCCTAAACTGTGCTCCACCACCGGTTGTTGTTTAATGCTTTTTCTGAAGATTTAATTAATTTTTTTTTTGTTATTTTTTTTTATTGATTATTTTCATTCACTTATCTATATATATAAAAATGTTATGTTGGTTTGTGTACGCTCGAAAAACTCAAAAAGTTCTGCACCGATTGAGCTGAAATTTTATCATGGCATAAAATCCGCATCAAGGATTGTTTTTATCTATTTTTTGCATCAGTCACATAGTCGCGGACACGGTCATAAGCGACAAACAAAATTTATACTTTTCAAATCACGAAAGCAAATTATATCACACAGACGCACGTTTGAAAATTTCGTCAAATATTTTTATTTTCATAAAAAAAAACTGTCAGATTTGTTGCTTTTGGTTTTGAGATACATATGACGCGGGAAGCAGGTAGTGGAGTAGTGAGGAAATAAGTAGCGGGTAGCGCATAGCATGGCGACGGGTAGCGGGTAGCGTGGTTAAGGGGCAGCTGTTTTGTGTGTTGAAGAAGTAGGTATGGGGAAGCGGGTAGTGGGGCAGCGAATAGCGGGTAACGGGGTACAGGTTTAGCGGGTAGCAGGTAGCTCTGGCGGGAAGGAGAGTAGCGTCTCAGTACGAAGTTTGCAGTGTTGCACGCGTCGTTGTTGCATATGTTCCACTGTTGGTAATTTTCAAATAAATTCAGAGCTTGACAAGCAGCGCGGAAAGTGGCATATGTGACGCCGCCGCCGTCAACAATTTTTAATTGCTGAAAAGATCTTAGACCGGGCACTGCGAAGCGGGGTAGCGGGATTATGGGAAGCGTGAGTATGTAGAGGGTAACGGGGTAGCGGTTAGCGTGTAGGGAAGGATAACGAGTAACGGGGTATCGGGGAAATAATAAATAACGTAGTGGAAGCAATGATTTTAACGGGGCCTTTCAAAGGTGAAGATGTCTTCATTCCTCGAATACCTATATGATCCCGACCGATACATTTCAATTTAAAAGATGTATTCTTTGTTTTGTTTCTCATTTCTCAACCATTCAATCACTATGTGCCACTGCAAAGCGTGGCAGGGTACAGCTAGTATTTTGTATATAAACTTGTTGATCATAGGAGTTTTCGTGTGACCTTTCCTTACTTAATTCATAATGATTTGTGGTGCACACCCATTTTGTTTCTCTGCCATTTAACGCTCAGAAATGTGGATATCCATGAGAAACATTTGTGACTAACTAAACCATCACAACGTGTAATTAATTTTGTAATTACAAGGTTTTAATCACACATTCAGTCATTCTCGAATTTCGTCATGGAAATAATTATTTTAATTTTTTTTTATTTTCCTCCCCCATTCTGTTGTTAAAATTTCACGTAATATAAACAAATAAAAAGAATTTTTGTGTCGTGTGTTTGGGACCTTACACAAAGTTTTGTATTTCATTGTGTTATAGAACACGGGTCGTTTTAATGTGTCATAAAATCGCAACTGGAAACAAACTTATAGAAGAAGCCGAATTGCATTCTGAAACTTTCATGTTTCATCTGCTTTAACAAAATAATGTTGATATAAGTAAAATCATTTGCAATAGGTACCCAAATGAAATAAGTAGTTACTAATTTTTGTTTGGTACAATTACTGACCCCATTGACCTACGGACATATTTTTGTATAAAGTGACATCATTTTAAGTTATTTCAACTAATTGTTTGAAGTGGCAGAAAGTGCAAATAAATTTCTTTTAACACAAGAGAAAAAGTTATTTTCTTGTGAAATTTGTACAATTTTATTCCAAAATAAACACCTACAGTCTAACAAAACGCATATTGTTTCAGCTATAAACAAAGCTGAGAAAGTTATTCTGGCACGTAATTGTTTATAATTAAATGCGTGATGACTTTTTGCAGTAAACAAAATTCACAAATTTTTTTGTTGCTCACATTTGTGTGCTTGAATTTTCATTAGAGCACGATTGTAATTTTGCAAATTGTTCTAAGCTATATAAATGTATGTAGGTATACGTTTATGTTAAATGTCGGTTGGGTATTTTCTCTTCACTTTTCTTTCAATAATGCACTTACTCATGAATTAAGCTTATTAATGGTTTTTGTATAATCCCGAAAACTGTTGTCATTTTAGTGTCACAACAATTTTCCTTGTCCTTAGATTGTTCTGATTGGTCACAAGGCGTATTATTAGACATTTTTTTAAATGATTAGAGGGGTGAAGGTTAACACTCACTGTTAACATTGTCGATCAACATATTTGTTTATGTTTATGGCACACTTTGTGATTTCTTATCTTATCAATATAACCTCGAATATTTATTTACTTTCAATATTACAATTTTTTTTGGAGTACAAGAAACCGGAACTACTTATAATAATGATGCAGAATAGACATATCGTCACCAATCAATTTCTAAAAGTTTGTTTTCCAAATTTAATTAAAAATTGTACATTTTGGGCCGATCTGCTTTTATCTCTTCAAAGATAATAATGATGATGGATCCAATACGCTGCTTTGTTGCGAATTGTCCGCTTATGCAGACTTACTGTATCGCTTGATCTGTCAAAACAGTTTTAGATATGTCAGGGACAAATTATAGCGATCATTGAAATCCATCAGGAAAAAATGAAACTTACATTAAAGGAATAATACATTTTTCACCAAAAATTTATATTTTTTCTCTTTTCTTGAGTGTTTTACGATCGATTGTATAAATGTACATAAGTGTTAAACGAAAACTAACCAGATTGATTTCTATAATCACTATAACTGGCCCCGTAGACCCTATAGCTTTTTACCTTAAAATCGAACTTTACGAACGCATACTCTACAAACTCAACATGTGATAAAATTAACTAAAAAATATTGATGCATTTTCAAGACCTCGAATTTGAAAATTTAAACATAAAAGGCCAAAATATGTTCTTCACACTTTGTAGACATAAAATCCATTAAATTCAAGGAGGAATAGGTACGTGCCGTAGGAAATATCTTTCAATACCTCGGTATCTAGAGATTTTTTCACAATATTCTGGAATTGAAATCTCGAAATTCCCATTTTTAAATCAATGTATTGTGTAACAAAATATAGTAAAGCAATTTCTTTCCTTGACTTAAACAAATTTTAAGTTTAAAATAAGTAGGTAAGTTCACGAGGGTAGAGCCAAAAAGCTAGAGCGTGTAGGTTGAGTTAAGACAAGAAAAAAATCGTATAGGAGTGGGGATCTATTCCCCCGTTTAGCAGGAGGGCCAATTTTCTGAAAAATTGACTTATTTTCTAAAAAAAAAAAAATATTCAAAATCAACGGCTTCATTTACAACACCGTGCTATACCTTTCTAGACAACCAAGATCTTCTTCTTTCATTTTGTTTTCAGATTAAATTGTTTTAATGAATAGTTAAAAAAAAAATCAAACTCAAAATTTTGAAAAAACAAACATTTTTGAACTAATTTTTTTCAAAATTTTATGTTATTAGGTACTAATTTTGTTGTAAAAATGTTTTTGTTAATTTTAAGTCGAAAACAGAAAACCGGATGCAAAAATGTCTTTTCGTTTTTGAGAAATTAAAAAAAAAAAACACTTTTTTCTAAGAAAATCCTTGTTTTTATTTTTACCTACCTGGACTATCATTTTATTCATTGATAACGTCTGAAAACTGATATGCACTTTTTTTTTTATGGGGGCCGCGACCACGCGCTGGCGAAGGGTTCTACCAGCTAGGAGCTTAAGATAATTAAACCGCAAATTTTCTTGAATGAAAAAACAATTATCAACCTAAAAGTAAATAAAAGGCATCGCATATTTACTAAACAATCATTTCCAATTAATATTTTAACTCATCAACACATAACAATGTCAAACTCATACTCTCGGGAAGAGTTAGCGGACATGCACTTCCGCTACGGTTTAGCTAATGGTCGAGATCGGGAAGCCGAATGACTCTTCGCTGATATCTCAAAAGAAGGTGCCCGAGTTGTAACATGTTTTCAAGAATCCACCGACCGACGTCTATAAGAGAGCACGGAGAGCTAGAGCATAGAAGAAGTCAATTGCAGCACAATTTAATTTAAAAACAAAATGAAAGAAGAAATTTTTGGCTTTTCAGAACGTAAAGCACGGTTTTGTAAACGAAGCCGTTGATTTCACAAAATTGCCCCTGCCGGCTTAACGAGGGGGAATAGACCCCCTCCCCCCTCAGATACGATTTTTTTCTTGTCTCAACTCAACCTAGACGCTCTAGCTTTTAGGCACAGCGCTCGTTAATAGCCCTGTACCTATATAATCAAAACAAATTTCTTTCGATTTCGGCGTTCAGAAAATTTCCCAAGGTTTCAAATCGCCAGACCTCTGGTAGCCTTTATCGAATGATATACGAGAACAAAGATCTGTTTGCCTTGTATCGGTCACTGAAAACCAAAACTATGTATCTGCGAGGTCTGGTTAGCTTATTGTAATCCCATAGAAGGGATACCTTCCGAAGCAAATATAGTTCAGGATTATGAGCACTATCAAATATGTAAAATTTAGCGAAATCGATAATATTCGAAAAATATCATGGGCTAACCCCTTGCTAATGTTTTGGACATAAAAAAAAAATTCTTCCAAAACCCACCGAATGATACATCAAAAAAAAGGTCTGCTCTAACTTTTTCACCAGAATAACTTACAAGGTTTCATGAAGGCCTGGTAGCCGAGATATTGGCAAAAATTTAAATGTAAAGTTTCCAGGGACCAGCGTTGCCGCGAAGAAAGAAGCAAAGCGGGCCACTTCGAAATATTTTGAGGGCCATTTGACTAAACAGCGGGCCAAATGTTTAAAATTAAAATCGATCCTTAAAAAATTAAAACCCATTTTTTAAATATGCGTTTTTATTTTTTAAATAAAATAATGAGTTATCCTTATCACATCTTATCTTAGTTCTATTAATAAGATCAGTGTCCGAATTACCGCTCACGTGAACGAGTGAGTAAGTCTCATCAGTGAACGAACGAACGAGTAGCCACATTGAAATAATGACATTCGTTAGCTCACGTATCGTTTGAGAATTCAAAATTGTAGTAGTTTTTGTCGAGTTTCGATTATTTTGAAAGAATGAGAGGTTTTACAAATAAAAAACAAAAAAAAATAAAAAAAGACAGTTTGACTGTTAACAGAAGACGAGAGTGTGAAGCCTTGGAGAGGAAAATCTTAACCTTAGGCGCCGGTTATAGCTATCAGAAAAATCCATCAGAAAAAATTGGAACAGTGAAAACTTGACACGTTTTTCTGATGAGTGTTTATAGCAACCAAGAATTTTGTGTCAGAAATCTAGCTGCACGCTTTATTTTATGACATCAGAATTTTTATTTTCATCAGAAAAAAGTTTTCTGATGTAATCGGAACAGAAAAAAATCGAAACACATCAGAAAAACGAAATGGAATGTTTTTGAAGTTTTTACAATCAGCTGTTCAGAAAAATGAAATCTCATCAGAAAAAAATTTAAATTCAATTTTCTAATTAAATTCGGTCATAAATGTTTTAATTCTTTTTGAAAAAAATATTTCAAATAAATGTTCGTCGAATTGAATAAAGTATTTCGCTCAAATGAAGTTCTAGAGCAGTCAAATTTGGAAAAGTATTTTTTTTCTGATCGGTTTTTCTGATAGCTATAACCGGCCCCTTAATAAATTATTGGCTAAGAATTTCATGGTAAAATAACCCAAAGAAAAAATTTAAATTTGTTTTTTGGAAAGTTCCTCCCATCAGTGAGCTGTTTATGTGTCGAATGAAATTCAGTTCGATAACTAAGCATAGATTTGAAAATGTTTGTACTAGAAGCTCGTACAGGGTCCTGATTATGGGATTCGCGGCGGATCGTTTTTCTATTCTAGCGAGTTTGACATTTTTTCAATTATTGCTTTCGCTTTTGCCTTCTTCGATTTGAATTCGACCAATTAACGAATTCGAAGGCGAATTTGAAATGTCATAATGTTAACTGGCGAGTTGAAATCCGACAGCTTTTTTTTGGCGGATTCACAGGCGAAAGAGTGGAATAATGGAAGAAATAGTCAAACCAAAAGTGTGAAATCACAGGAATATTGGAAGAAATATTTTCGTTCCGCCGCGTATTCGTTAATAAGGAAATACGAAGCGAGTCGAATTTGAAAGGTCGAATTGAAAACGATCCGCCGCGAAGCCCATAATCAGGCCCCAGAACTCGATAACGTGCCAAATGCACACAATTCAGGACCCCAGTAACGTATTATTTGATAACGGATGCCGTAATTCGGACTCTGCTTTAGAAATAAAATTTCCACAGTTACTCAAGTTGCCCTGCATATAATCCTTAAAACTCATTATAAAGTGAATAACTTCATACGATAGCCTATTTCGAAATGAATGAATTCAGTAATATTTTAATTATGGTAATTTGTTTGGGGGTGGAAACACATCGGTAGAATAATGATATACCTACTTATATATAATTTTCTAAAACGTTTCAGCTATTATTTAGCACTTCTTATGAATGTAAAAACTTCAAAAACAAAGATTTAAGGGCCATTCCAAACTGGCCCGGGCAAAGGGCCAAAATGTTAAACAGAGGGCCAAATGGCCCGATCGGGCACTTCGTGGCAACGCTGCCCGGGACTTCAAATCAATTTTCCTCGACAACTGTTTTACAATTGTCATCAAAATAAGGGCTTACAAGTATTCTATCAGACATTGAAAGCTAATGTTTTTTCTAGCACTGGATTATGAAGTTTTAAGTGATACATAACTAAGCGTAAACTAAAAATCGGCAGGTATACCTACTCCATCAAATATTGTTCAAGAATTGTCCACTTAAAAAAAAAGAAAAATAAACTCATCAAAGACAATGAGAAAATGTTAGCAATTCTCGTTCTCTTTTACACTACTCACGTCTAAATAATATATATCCATAGTTTGACGGATTGCCTACATTAATCTGCAAAACTTGCGTGCATTGTCGTCTGCCTATTTAAAATAAATTTCAAGTCATTTGAACTAAGTAAAAATTAAGCAATTAACTTCAAAGCGTTTTAAGTTAGCAGATCATTTATCAAAAAGAAGACTTGTTCCACTTCCAGTGATGATTCTATACTAATTCTCCCAAATACTAAAATTGTTGATTTACTACTATTTATTTAAATTACTGTATTTAAAGGCTTGTCATTGTTGTAGTTAACTTTTTTAAGACATAAAGGGAAAAGTCTGGTCACTGATTTTCGTAAGCTTTTTCTGTCACTTAAAGTCACGCACTTATCAATACCTACTTCAAACTTCGTCTCGACATTTCAGATTAAGATAAACACAAATTTACGAAATAAAGAATAGAATTAATTTTCAACTTGTTGTGTATTTTCGACTTAATATGCCATCAAACTTGATTGTTTGTTGTTCTACTGCCTATAAATAAAAACAACAATAAAAATGTCTGTCCCTCCAATCTTAGCTTATTGTAAGAAAAAAACAAACCACCAACCGAAATATGTACGTCTGAGGGGGTCTTCACAATAATTACATTCTAGCGTGATTTTCACCCTCCGATTCCCATAAATATTAATATAAAAGCGGATATTTGGTTATATTCTACACGAACAAATATTTCCAACCGCCAAAATAACACGTTTCAAAAATGTTCCCGCCAATAATGACGTAATCCTAATCCTACTACACAGTGCCGTAGCCAGTCCAGATTCTATGGAGGCGCGAACATAAAATGAGGAGGCGCAAAAAAAACAAAAGTTACCATGTTATTTCTGTCCGCTTTAGAGCTTTTCATAGAGCGTATTTCTTTAAAAGATAAAAAAAATAATTCACTACTTTGTTAAGAAATTTCATTATTTGTATTTTATTGAAAAGAAATCGTTAAAATAACTGAATTCTTCTTTTTTTCTGAGCGAATTTTCGAATTATGTCATCCTTTACAAGAGAATCAATCCTTTTTTGGAGGCGCTGTGTGGAGGCTTAGGGGCGCTGGGAACCCCTTCGCACCCCCATGGCTACGGCTATGCTACTACATATTTATTTCTAATTTGTAGATACTAGCAACAAACTTCATTTGCATTTACAAGGTGCCTCAAAGAAAAAATTGACAAATATGAACGAAAATTTTGTGAGAATCCGAATCAACGTCCAGAGACTCCTTGTACCTTGTATGTTCTGAATAAGTTGTCACTTTCGTCTGGAGTAGAAACCTTTCCCCATTACATATTTATTTATCTCTCTGTACTTCGTTTTCCATAAAAAAAAAAAAATATTAATTTATTGAATGCTTCCATTTCAGATATGCGGCATACTGATGATTGTTGCTGGCTCAATGCTCTTCAGTAATGTTAGCAGCGTCGATGAACTGTCCGAAGCAATTAAAGTGCAACAAATACCAATAGCCCTCATTGCATTGGGATCTGTTATCACAATTATCGCTTTCTTCGGATGTTGCGGAGCCCTACGTGAATCTTATTGCATGTCAATGACAGTAAGTTTGATTTCGAGTGTCTTATCGATTCTTCTGAACAATTAATTTGTTTATTTTTCTTTTAGTATGCGTGCTTCTTGTTTGTTTTGTTGGTGGCTCAATTGGCTCTTGTAGTTTATGTGTGGGTCTACAAACAGGACTATGTAAACAACATGGGCCAGGTGGTGGATAAGGCATGGAGCCGCCGAACTCAGAAGGCCAGTTATATGGATGCCCTACAAGTTGGCGTATGTTATACTGATTGTTTTTCTATTTTAGTGATGTTTTGATTTATTGACATGTTTGTTTGTTTGTTTCCTTTTTTATGTATTAGTTCCGTTGTTGCGGAAAGAATGATTACAGGGATTACACTTATCAAGGATTTTTCCCAACCACTTGTTGCGATGACAAGAACAATTGTTCGTCGGAAACTGTTTATAAACAAGGTTGCAAAATGGCCTTCAAGAATTTCTGGGATAGCAACAGTGATTATATTAAATACGCTGGATTGGTTGTTGCTGCAATTGAGGTAAGAAAACTACCGAACGTAACGTTTAAAATCTTTGAAATCTCATTAAGTTTTTTTTAATAAAAAAGTTGCATACTTCAAGAAACATGTTTGATGTTTCAATAGCAAGCCTGAGCGTATGCAATGAAACTTTCAAATGCCGGCAACATGTTGCGCAACGTTAAAATAATGTGAACTTGATAATTCGAAATGTTTTTATAGATTTTTGGAGGGTCTTGGTTGCGAAACTGTTTTGTATTGTTTATATATCTGATCGAATACAAATTTACCTGTTTAGAAGTTCTACATATTAAACAAATATTTATTTGCATTTAATTTCAGTTTGTTGGATTCGTATTCTCCTGCTGTTTAGCTAACAGTATTCTCAACTACAAGAGACGATCAGCCTATTAAGAGGTCCAAAACAGAAGCTACACAAATCATTTAAATCATTTCTCATATTCTAAGATTTAATTCAACGAGGTGCTTATACGAATTACAAATTTTATTATTATCTTTTAACTACAACATCAAAAATAATTTGAAAACATGTTTTTGTGCTTATTTGTTCTTTATTAATGCTGTATTTTTTATATATGTATGTATTTTAATAAATGTACCTATTGTTTAGTTTTAAAAATAAAAAAATAAAAAACAATTGAATAAAAGATGATTTTTAAGATGGGAATTGAAAGATTTATTTATTAAAAGGTCAAAGAATTTGGTAAATGGCACACAGATTATTTTTGGTTTCTGCCGCTTTTGTTTTAGAAATATAGTTCAAAATCAATGAGTGTTTATTTTTTATTTTTTTTATTTTTTTTATGAATTTATTTACACATAAATTTGTAGTTATTGATTGATTTAATTCTTATAATTCATATATTTATTTTCTTTCATTTCCAATAAATACAGGGAGATTCACGCAAGTGTTGTGCTAAAAAAGTTGGGAGTATAGGTTGAGTTGAGACAAGATCAAAATCGTGTGGTAGGAAGGTCCATTCCCCCATGATAGAAGCAATTTATAAACAATTGACTTATTTTGTAAAAAAAATGTATTGAAAATTCAGCGTCTCTGTCCACAACGCCGCGATTTGCCTCTTTGTAAATTAAACAAATACTTTTTATTTTCAATAACCAGAACCTTTTTTGTAAGCTTAGAAGAGTATTCCTCAGTTCTTTATAGCTTGCTGTACTCTAACTTAGTGATGGATTAACTTGAGTAAGCTAACTCGGTTTGCTCACTCGGTTTGCAAGCTCGGCTTGTCAACTCGGCAATCGATTAAAAAGCAAAAACAAAATGATTCAAATTTTGTAAGTATAATCCGTTAAATTGAATTCATATGGATTTCCTCCAGGATTCGTCAAATGGATTTCTTCTTATCTTGATAATAGATCTTACCAAGTTAAATTCAGAAACTCTTACTCAAAACCTTTCATCGCTAAATCGGGTGTACCACAAGGTAGTCACTTAGGACCCCTTTTATTTATTTTAGCTATTAACGATGCTCCGTTAAGTGTTCGAAGTAGAAAAATTCTTATCTTTGCAGATGATATGAAGATCTTCAAAAATATTTCATGTAATGAAGATCGCGTTCAACTGCAAGATGATATAAATAAATTTGTTGTATATGGTGCGAAAAAAACAATTTGAATCTTAACCCAAGAAAATGTCAGACAATGACAATTTCCAAAAAGCGTATTCCTACATCTTATGATTATGTTATATCCCAACACAATTATCCCGTGTCTTTAAAGTTAGGGACTTAGGAGTTCTTTTCACATCTAATTTAGATTTTTCAGAACATATTAACAACATCGTCAATAAAGCTAATTCAATTAAGCGTTGGTCCAAGGAATTCCTTGACCCTAACGTTACCTATGACTTGTACAATAGTTTGGTTCGACCCCATCTCGAATATGCATCACAAGTTTGGTCTCCTCATTATGCGATACATATTGAGAGACTAGAATCAGTTCAACGCAATTTTACGCGTTTTGCCTTTAAAGGGCTTCAATGGTTTGACCCCAATAATATCCCTTCTTACGCTGATCGACTTGCATTTTTCCAGATGCAAAAACTGTGTCAAAGGAGAACAAATAATGATATAGTTTTCCTTCATCAAATTATTACTGGTGTCACTGATGCTCCACATATTTTGAGTTCTATCCTCTTTAATTACAGAGGTGGAGATTACATTTTGCGTTCTCATAATTTTATTAAAGTCCCCCAACATAGAACTAACTACGGAATGCATGAACCACTGACAAGAATGAGTAAGCTATTGAATGCGTATGAAGACTTATTTGACTTTAATATCAATAAAAACAAGCTAAAACTAATTCTTAAAACCAGCGTTCCACGTTCTTAAATGTGTTTTTTTTTGTATTTTTTGTATTGTTTGCCTCATTGAAATTTAATTTCTTAATTACTTACTTTCTTGACAAGTGTCGTCTACACGCTTATTTTTTTTCGTGTTTTTATAATTTTTTGACTTAAAATTTTAAAATTTTTGGATTTTAAATTTTGCATTGTTACTTTTTTTTTCTTTTTGTAAGATTTTAATTTAACTTTGATTTATTCTGTTTTTCCCTTTTGTACCTGCTTGTATTAAGCAATCCCTAACTCTTGCCTTCCTAACGTTCGTATCGCCATCGCTTTTTTTATTTTATTTATTTCAAATAATTTCTAATTAAGTGCCGATACGACTAGCAACCGTAATTGCAATCGTACTCGGTGAAAATGGACCCCAGAGCGTGCGGTATCTGGGGGGGAAAGAGCCGTGGGAATAAATAAAAAAAAAAATATTTAGAACGAAATCTGTGCTAATAAGTTAAAGGAGCTTAAGTCGACAGAAGCGAAAATCAAGTTTTTAATTTCACACATTTACCAATTTGTTTATCTTTCATTTAGTCTGGGTCTGGACGGATATTTCTTATCGTAGAGTAATGATAAGAAATATCCGTTAAGCTTAAAAAATAGCAAACTAGCTTATGTTTAAATGGACAAACAATGCATTTGCATAACAGCTTCTGTCTAATCTGGACGCAAGTTGATTAAACAAAAACAGATATGTAATATTTTTTTTTTTTTCAAATGGCTTAAGTCATGAGTTAAGCACTTATTACTTGTGAAAATTAAAAGAAGTGATAACTTAAGTCGACATAAGTTACTTTAAAATCTCCGCAAATTGAATCATTTATAGTAACTTTTTTCGACATAAGCTTTTTGAAATGTAGTATAAATCATAAAGCATTTTTTTTTTAAACAGCTTATGTTTGGAAAACTTGTTTTTATTAGCTTTGTTGTTGCTTTCAACAAAAAAAGATTTATAGGTAAATAAATAAAGACAAGCATGTATCTTGAAAAAAAATCGTATGCCTGCCACCAATAGTTTTAAAGTTATTGCCAAAATAGTCTTTAAAATCTAGTTACCAAAACTTCACTCCATCATTCTGAAAAATGACAAAAAATGACTTAAGCTACTTTAACTTATTGGCACAGAAGTATCCCTCTAGGGACCTAGAATCACAATACCTTATCTCTCGTTTGAGCCATTAATGGTCAATTCATTTTGGTTTTAAATTAAATTGTTTTAAGGAAAAGCTTTTGATTTTTCTATTAATGTTTAATAAATCACATTTTGAGGGAAAAAATGAAAAAAAAGAACTTTATTTGTTGGGTTTCAAAAACCAGTCAACCCAAGGTACGATAAGAAAAATTGACAAGTCAGTTTTCAGACGTTATAAATGAAAAAAAAAAATTATTCATACAGAGTAAATCCAATACTTCTTCACTTTAGAATGCCCTCATGAAACTCCGATTTAAAAACAATTAAAAAATAGAAAGTTTGATGTGTCATACTCATACATGAGTTTACCCAAAACGCACCCAATGTATCTAATCATTTTAATTATTTGTTTTATATAACATCTAGCAGTTGCCCGCGATTGTGTCTGCGTCTCAACGGCCAAAGTAACGCCCTGACTTGTGCATCATGCGGATGCGCGCGTGGGAATTTTGTTGTGAAGTTATTTAAAAAATTGTTTATGTGCAAAGATGTTAATTGAAATTAAGTGATGTCAAAGACAATTTTGTTCAAATTATATTTAGACCAAATCTGATTACTACAAAAAATTTTATATCTTAGAAGATAGCCATATATTTTCGAATATTTTTTTTAGGCCATTTACATAGGAGTAATACTTTCATTGTTTATTTATTTATTTTATTTATATATTAGATTACATATTTATTGAGCAACTTGAACCGTTTACGCAGCACAACGGAAGCCTTCATGATGATGATGATGCTTTGCTCAAGGCTTAAAGCTTTCCTTGATAAATGGACTATTCAAAAAGGATTGTTCAATTTGATTTAGCAGTTACTGATATCAACGCGTTCAAACAAACAAATAAATGAGTAATTTTTTTTGCCGTTTTTTCAACATTTCCCACTGATTCTACGTTCCTATTAGTTGTAGCTTAATTTATGCAGCCTAAAGCCTTCCTCGATTAATGGACTATCCAACTCAAAAATAATTTTATAATTCGACCCAGTAGTTCCTGAGATTATCGCGTTCAAACAAACAAACAAACTCTCCAGCTTTGTGTATTAGTATAGATTTAAATTTTACTAAAACTGAAATTGTACTTTTGTACCAAAGGAATTTTAATACAATTGAAGGAATTTCCCGCCCCTAAATTGGAGACTTGCTGCTTGCAGTTTGTGAATTTTAGCTTCTGTTCGTATGTTTATGTATATACTCGTATAAGGATTAGGCACAGATAATAAATTTATACAGATGTCTCACCCTTATGGCGAGAAATGATATATGAAACTGAAAGCTTCCAAAAAAAAAGAACACATTCACTAAATGCATTCAAAATCTATTTTCGCTCACCTCATTGCCTTATAAATGAATACTAAGGCAAGGAAAAAAGCTTCCAAAAGCTCCTTGTCTGTTAAGGCTTTGTCTGTTAAGAGCAAAAAATGTTTCATTTTTTTCTACAGGGATGGACATCTGTATAAATTTATTATTTGTGGATTAGGTATATGCTGTTCGACCTATGACTGCGAATTTTGCTGTGGGTATGAGTAAGTTGAGTTATTGTTGCATTTGAGTTATATTTTTACCAATGGCCAGTGGCGTAGATAGCTTTTCGCTATAAGGGGATAGATCTAGTTCGCTCATTTTTACTTGCGACATATAGAACATATGACAAGTTTTGTATGTATGTCTGTCTTTCTGTAAACGCACCTGCAGCCTTAATCACTGGTCCGATTGACTTAAAACTTGAAAATTATGATAAATACCTCTGTCCCCCCCCCCCCTGTCTATGCCAATGCCAAAGGCCAAGGGCAAGGTTAAATTTGCTTATTAAGGGTTGTAGTGTAGATAAATTATTGACTTATGGCCTAAGGGTGCAAATGGTGTTGAATTTTAACTTAGATTTTAGATTGGTTGTTAAATAAAGGTTAACCCCGTTCTGTTAAAAACAAAATATTCAAATAAAGTCGAATATCGTCAAGGACTTGTCGTTCTTAAACACAAACATTTACGCTTCGTAACGAAAATTACTTTGAATCAAGTAGTTCTGAAACGCATTGTTGATGTGTCAAATATGTAGTTGCAATTCGTATATAGCTCAAGCATACCCACGTGAATCATTTCTCAGTAGGTACTTGAAAGTTGTAAATTGTTGCGATTATATACTGGGATCTAAGAACGAAATAAACATGTCTATCTATCATATTTACTTTATCATTCAAGTGGGAGATTATGTACTCAGCAGAGTTTCCGTGATTAGCTAAATTTCTTCGAACCAAATCTTCAAACAGAATCTGTTTTTGTTTTAATCGTTTCTAAAAATAAAATAAATTTTAATAAAAAATCCCCGATAAAAAAAAGAGAATGCATAATTTATTACAAAGCAAGCACCTACCTTTAAAGCATCAACTCAATCTCTCTATTTCACAATGCTTGAAGCAAAACAATACAAATATTTTTATCAATTAATTGCATTGCAATTATATTTTATTGTCAATTAAGTGATTCACTTTACGAAAAGCCCCTAAAGTGTTAAATTATGGAGAAATTGTTTGATGAATTATTATTACTAGCTACGGATCGTGTGAAAAACAGCTTTCAACAATAAATAAATCAATCAAAACTTTTATGTACAGGTAAGAGAAGGTTTCCGACCCCTGGAACGTAATGATAGGTATAGGTACTAAGAGCTGTTCAGACTCTTATTTTAGTCACTTATACCACCGACTAAGGTGATAGATACGGAAAATATCTATTTGTTGCCGCTTGATCACATGGATTGTTGAGTAAGCAAATCGCCCAGTACTTGAATATACTCGAGGTGATGTGTGGTTGTAGGCTAAGGTGACCAATGTAGAGGCCAATGATGCATTATCCTTCGAGTTATCCAAATATGAAACCAATTATTTTTCAACTAATACATGAAATTGAAGTACATTTATGTATGGAACAATTACAAATGCCAGAAGACTAACGACTAACGCGGTGTTACCCCCGATAATCGGGATAAAAAGTAGGCTTTTTCCATTTTCTGACCGCTCAACTACCACTACCTATGAGAAAGTCATGTCGATCCTTTGCTTTATGCAAAATGCCTGTGTGCTATTCCAGACTATAATCTATCTGTTTACTAAATTTCATCCGGATCCGTTCAACCCTTCTGGAGTTATTGACCTCTTGAACACAAACATCATCCATCCATCCAAAATTTCACATTTATCATATTAGAGTGATTTTTTTTTTTTTTATAATTTGCACCCACTCAAGGGATTTTTTATACCCTTTTTATGCCAGAGACACAGTGAGTGCATTAGGAAGAGGTGAAGGGGTTGGAAAGGAGGTGACGATGTACATTGGTCTTGAATTCTTGTACATTGCAATGATCGGGAAAGACAGAGTGTGGAAGAGAGTTCCACATTCGCGTAGTACGGCTAAAGAATGATTCTCTATACTTGAGAGTACGTCCGAAGTTGGGCTCGAGGGTAAACTGATGGGCATTCCTAGAAGCGCGAGTATTACGGGCGAATTGTTTGAGGGGAGGAACGCAACTGGCTATTTCACTAGAGCAATTACCATAGAAGTAACGGTAAAACAAGGAGAGACACGCTACGTTGCGACGGTGGTCTAAAGGGGTGAATGAGTCAGTGATCTCTCTATCACCAATCATTCTTACAGCTCTTCTTTGTATTCCATCTAAGAGGCTTAAGTAAGTAGCTGGAGCACCAGCCCAGAGATGGGAATTGTACTCAAGCTTTGGACGGATATATGTTTTATAGATAATAGCCAGATCAGAAGGGGAGAAAAATTTCTTGCACCTTCTTAAGAAACCCAAACATCTTGCGGCGTTTTTGGCGACATCGCATATGTGCTCGCTCCACAAAAGGTGGTCTGTAATGCACATACCG
This sequence comes from Sphaerophoria taeniata, assembly GCA_943590905.1. Taxonomy (NCBI): domain Eukaryota; kingdom Metazoa; phylum Arthropoda; class Insecta; order Diptera; family Syrphidae; genus Sphaerophoria; species Sphaerophoria taeniata. The sequence continues at coordinate 43,245,783 of OX016540.1, read as the reverse complement.
AGAATCTCGAGATGTTCGGTCTCATTGATGCAAGTGCCACTCATGGACAGTGGCAAGGGGGGTACATCTCGCTTCGACGATACAAGACAGCATTGAGTTTTCGAAGCATTAAACTCGACGCGGTTTTTAATTCCCCATTGTACAATGCTGTTTAAGTCAGAGTTTAATGAGCTTATCATATTTTGCCGTTGCAGGTCCACATCCGAAGTGGAGGGATGTGAGTCTGGGAACGAATATGAAAAGCTAAGGGTACTATCGTCGGCGAAACAATGAATTGGATTAGACGTTACAGACAAGAGATCATTTATGAAAATGAGAAAGAGGGTCGGAGACAAAACGGAGCCCTGGGGCACACCAGCATTTATGTTGTGGGTTTCAGACTTGAATCCGTCCAATACAACTTGTATTGAACGGTTCGAAAGAAAGTTTCTAATCCATCGAAGAAGGGATTCATCGATACCGAAAGCACGCATTTTCGATAAAAGAGCAAGATGCCAGACTTAATCAAATGCCTTTGAAATAGATATCAAGTGCAACAATCTTACTTTCTCCAAAACGATGTAAAGATTTGTTCCACTGTTCGGTGAGATAAACCATCAGATCACCAGTGGACCTGTTGCTGCAAAAGCCGTACTGCCGGTCAGTAAGAAGCTTTCGGTCTTCGAGATATTTCTTGAGCTGATAGTTTATCAGCGTTTCCATGACCTTAGAAAGAAGGGACGTAAGTGCAATCGGACGATAGTTGGAGGGAGAAGAAGATACGCCTTTTTTTGGGATTGGCTGGACAAATGCTGTTTTCCAACTGCTCGGAACGAGCCCAGAAGAATAGGATAGATGGAAAAGCTTACGCAAGGGTTTTGCCAGCGTGGAAGAACACCTCTTCAGAACAATAGCGGGGATACCATCCGGACCAGCGGATTTATGTATGTTGAGATCTTTGAGGACTCTTGCCACAGCACGAGTGCGAAAGAAGATTTGCCCCATGGAATCATTGACGCGCTCTAGAGCTGGGGGAGTCATGACACTATCTGGCAGCGAAGAGTTGGAGGCGAACTGCCTAGCAAAAAGGTTAGCGTTCGCGAGAGAGCTAACAACTGGAGTGTCATTGTCAACGAGCGTAGGGACCGAGGAAGAAGAAGAATTCTTCATATTTTTCACAAAAGACCAAAAATTCTTAATGCCTTTGGGACATTGCAGTATTTTTTGCCTTAATTTTTGGTCATGCAAAAACTTAGTCCGTCGAATATGGGCATTGCAGGCCTTCCTGGCTTGTTTAAACTTGTTCCGGTTTTCCTCAGTTGGGTTGGCTCTATAACACCGGAACTTTACTTCTTTTTCCCTAATAACCTCTTTACAGCTTGAATCAAACCATGATTTTTCCTTAGGTTTGATGCTCTTAACTCTATTCGGGATAAAAGTTTTCATTCCCAAGATAATCATATTAGTAATCATATCTGCGCTGGCGTCTACGTCACTATCGAGGAAGCATAGTGACCAGTTAAAGATCCGGAAGAAGTTATTGAGACCGTCCCAGTTGGCTTTCTCGTATTGCCATACGGTTCTCTTCGGAGCTCTTTCTTTTACTGGATTAGTTTGGCACGAGAAATTTGCAGATATAATTCTATGGTCTGATCTGCCTAGAGGCGTTAATACACTGATAGTGTATTTATCAGGGTCGGACGTAAGGAACAAGTCAAGAGTATTTTCCGCTTGGCCATCAATATCCGATATTCGAGTGGGCTCAGTGACCAGCTGAGTAAGGTGGTTAAACTCAGCAAAAATTTCAGCACACATTCCTTCGGGTGTTGTCTGGCCCGAATGGAGAAGCCACGAAGAATTGTGTACATTGAAATCGCCCGTAATAACGATTTCAGTGTGAGGGTACAGGGAAACAATTCTTTGGATGGAGTCAGACAGAGAATCAAATTCGCGAGAAGTTGAAGCTCTGTCCAAATTTGGGCTTCGATAGAGGAAACAATAGTGGATGATGTGCTTATTTATGGTGAACTTGAACCACATAAGATTAAAAAAAGGGTCGGAGCAATGTCCGTATTGTGGAAGGAATTGATAAGCGACATCATCCCTAATGTAGACGGCGAGACCATGGTGGGAGAGGAATAAAGGCACTAAGCAATACCCATGAATAAGAAATTCAGTAGGGTCGGTATTCTCACCTACTTGGGTTTCACTCAGTGCCAAAACAGCTGGCCTGTTTGTAACAGTGTGAATGTACACAGCAAGAAAATTAATTCTCAGCCCACGAATATTGCAATAATCGACTCTGAAATTATCGATCATTGCAAGTTAAAAAAAAATAAAAGACCAAAACAGACAAGATCTAAAAGAGTTACTGAATTGAATATCAGAAATCTTTACGATTCAGCGCCACTGTCAGTGTTATGCCTTAACGGCAGCGTGAATCGATCCGACCCTGGAATTCAAACAGTTAATCTCTATTCATCTGTTATTGACAACACACCATATGCACACATTGAATGAGTAAAAAAAGCTCAATGCAATGTAATGCATATGATAAGCTGTGCAATTATACGACAGGGAAACGAGGGGAACGGGATGGGTTATGAACTTACTGTGCTCTTGTGGCTAGCGGGTAATTTTTTGTATGCCTTTTTTTGTGGGTGCATTTTCTGGTGGTGATTTGCGTTGTTTTGTTATTGTTGTTGTTTGAGACACGATTGAATGTGATATTGGAATTTATTGTAGGTGTTTTTTTTTTGCTCGTTTTTGATATTAGTTTTATGTTTGTTAAAACACATTAATGTTTTATTTAATGTTGTTTGTTATTGTTGTTTTTATTGGTGGTATTTATAATTTTAATTTTTTTTTCTATTAACGGACGCGAGGGACGTAAACGGGACAAAAAAAAATAAAAACTAGAGACAGAGCACAGCACAGACACAACCGGACTCTTCGAGCACTTGACGATGTGATTATGTTGAGGACGTCATATACAACTTTCTCTTGTTTGGGTGATTTTTTAGCAATTTTATTGTCGGCAACACTGGTTCTTACAGCTCACGCACGTTTCGCGTTTTGTGTCATTCGGGCTATTGTGAGACTGTGACTACTATTTCCTTTAAGATTTCAAAGCTGGTGCAGGAATTGAAGCCAAATGACCTACCACAATGTCGAATTTTTGGTGAATGGGCGATCCACTTATTAATCAACCAAACAAACTTTTTTTTGCTTGCTTGCTTGACAAATGGGTTCAACAAGACGTTGCCACATACTTTATAGCACGTGTAACATGGGCCAATCGAGGGAGGAGTTCGGTTAACAGTTAATTTCATGTGTGGTGCCGCCTAAATAGTGCGATTTAAACGCCTCTAGACTATTTGTTGTTGGGCTATGTTAAGGCTCATGTCTATAGAGAACAACTCGATATAATTGTGACACACTGGAAGCCAACATTAAAGCATTTTTTCGTATGGCACCCACCGAACTGTTAGAAAGAGTATCCTAAAAATTGACTCAGCGAATTCACCGTTTAAGGGAGACATGGCTAACAAAATCAATAACTACAACCTCGTAAAATAATGTCTCCAGATTTCTAATTGATCCAAGAGGTTATTTTTAATGTACCCTTCGTTGCGTCCATAAACACAAATATTTTGAATCAAAAATAGAAAACATTGATTTCTTACCTTCGTCATTCCCAATGTCTTTCATATTTCGTATTCGAAGCATGCACCAATTTGAACTTGAAACATTGAGTCATCATGAATATTTAAGTTACAAATATACACACAATTAAATTGACTTACCTCCTTACCAATAAAAGTAATGAACTCATAGACAAGTACTTCCCGCATGATTCACTTAAATATTACGAGTATCTACTTTGTTGATAAGGTTCTTGTTTTTGTTTCTTTCATGATTTAATATCTTATTTGAGGACGCTTAAACTGTTATCTTTTGTTTTCAAAGATACCGTTATCAGCTTGATTAGCGTTATCTCAAAACTTTTAACCATCTTATTCTTTTTTTTATTGCTGCAAATGGATAGACTTCTCCATTACTATGAAATTGAGATATGGCTATCGACAGATAGGAAGGTGTTTTTGCAACATTAGCTCGAAAACACTTTTTTTTAACTTAACATCGAAGTTTTCATTCATATTGAGGGTAGTATCTATACTGACTTTGAAAAGTGCGAACGAAATTTTCTCATAAAGAAAATTAAAAATACAAAAAAACGAAAAATGAATTGCTTTGCTCATATTATTAAGTACATTCTTTTTGCTTGTAATTTAGTGTTTTTGGTGAGTTTTGAATTTAGAAAAATAGAAATTGAATAAAAACAATTCAGTGTTTTAAGCAAACCTTACATCGTGTGGCCTTAATAACCACGACATTGGATTACTAACTTAAAGCATTTCTTTACCGATCAAATCCCATATTACCATAATTTGTATGTCATACAAAAAGTGTGTTTCTGTTTATAATAATTGAAAACTCCAGAATTTGAAAACTTCAAAATCTCTTAGGTACCTGACAAACATAATTTCTCCCATCAAGAACGTCAGAATCTGTCACTTTGTACTAAAAAAAAGTCTGTTCAATGAGTCTGTGCTGGACTGTATTGGACAGAAAAGTACAACATTTTCCTGTTCAATGACACTTTTTCTGTGCTAGAGTGTTCTAGAACAGTCTAGTTTGCTGTTCAATGACTTTTTCTAGAACAGTTTAGCGTAGGTTAGCGTAAAAAAGAACAGGATTTTCTGTACTTGCTTTTGAGGAAGAGTAACCTAGAACAGAATCATGACAACTGTCAAAGTGTTGTTGTTTCTTTTTGTCTTTGTTATTGTTTTGTGTTTTGAGGTTAAGTGAATTAATTCACTTAAGGCAATAATGAAAGATTTTTTGATTTTGCTCATAAAATAGTTTATATTTATTTGCTTGATTTTTTAAAGATCTAATTCCTTAAATAAATTACATTTTCAAACATGTGTTGAAGAAAACAATGCAGGGAGTTTTTTTTCTGATTTTAGTTTTCACAACTGACGTTTCGATGACTGTTCTAACTTGTCTGACATTTCTGTGCTGATCTGTTCTGTTCTACACTTTTCTGTGCTGTTCTAACCTACACTTTTTCTTATTGAACAGTCTTAAAAATGGAATGCCTTTGCATCATTTTCAAGTTTCTGTCCAATTTTACTTGCCGTCGGTCGTCGCCAGCACACACACTGGGGAATAAAAAAAGAGCCTCGGTATTTTTTTTCTCTGAATTATTGGAATAAATAATAACAAAGGTTTATTGTAAAATAGTTTCAAACGGGGTTTTTGCTGAACATCAGCATTTCATAACGACATCGACACAAATTTACTACGAAGACATATGTAAATACACAAGACATTTTTATTATTATTGGCAAGCAGTCAAAAAATAGGTAAACAATATTTTATCGAAGAAAAACATTAAATTGATTTATTTGATTTTGGATAGTATTTTTCATGAATTAATGTTAGTAAGGAACCTAATTTGTTTAATGTTCTTTTTAGAATAAGAGGAAAAATCCAATAAAAGCTCGTTCTCCTTGATTCTCATGTTTTTAAGTGACCAAAATCAAAGAGGCAAGCCAAAATAAGCAATGTTCTTTATTTCATATTTCAACCAGGAAAAAGTTATTAAATGGTGGAATTAAATTAACAAAATTTTATTCTTAATGCAAGCAACCATACATTCAATTAAGATACGAGACATGTATTCACATCAGTGAATTTAGTGTTAATTTTTACCAGAACCACAAACACTTGTTGTTAAGTTCTTTTGCTGAATGAAAGTTTTCGGAAAATTTCGATATTTTGCTAAACCGACAATGAAATTTTTAATTTATATGTGAATGCAGGGTTATTCACGAACTTTGTACTAAAATGCTAGAGCAGGAAGGTTGTGTTGAGACAAGAAAAAAAATTCAGCTCAGCCACGTTAAAAAAATGTTTCTTTGGAAAAAGTGGTTTTGGGTTTTCTTTAGTTTCTCGAAAACAACAAGAAATTTTTGCATCCGGCTCTCTGGTTTTGGTCAAAAATTATTAACAGCATTGAATTTTTTTCATTTTTTTTTTTATTTCAAAATTGTGAGTTTGAAAATTAATTTTTAAAACCTTAAAAACAATTTAATTAAAAAACAAAATGATTGGGTTCTTGGGTTAGGCTTTGTCGATGATTATCAATATTTTGCACAAGGTTCGTGAATCAGTTCTCCTATACCTTAGGGGAGATCGGGGATAGTAGACTCAAAATTTACTTATCTTTTTTTTAAAAAAATAACTAAAGAAGATATCAACACGAATTAAATGCCTTTTAACTAAACATTTTTTTGTGCTTTATAAAAAAATATGTCTTCTGAAATTGGTGCATTTTAAGACCTTTTTTTCCTAAATTTATAAAACGATCTCAGGTGGGTCAACTTACCCCAAACCCGGGGTAAGTAGACTATGACTATGGGGTTAGTTGACTTTATCCTTTTTCCACCTTTCTGATATCGAAACTATAAGAAAATAGCACTTAAATTAATTTTATTTGAAACAAAAATTAATGTTCAAAAGACAGCACGACAATACGGATAGAAGAATGCCCCAACTTCTTCTGCTTAAATTTTTGCCGTTTTAAGCATATCTTTGCATCGCTTTGAAGGGAACCGATACTCATGAGCAACAGAACGTATGGTTTTTCCATATTCAAGAATAATTTTTGGACATAAGCTCCAAAACTGATTTTCAGTCACCTCCTTGTTGTGTTTCATACTGGAAATTACCAAAAACAAGTGAGTCAATTTACCCCGAACAAAAAAAGTCAACTTACCCCAAGCGGTCTCTCAGCACTTAATGATTATTTTTCGGTACTCAGAAATCAAATAAATATATGTATAACTGCTGGGTGTTGTTAATAAAAACACTCACTTGCTCTTATTCTTTAAAAAAAACTGACGTGACGTTAAAAGCAAACACCTTTACGAAAGAAAAAAAAAATAAAAGGAAGCAAAAAAATTACTCATGAAAGCAAAAAAGTGTTTTTTCGCGATAACTCTTGAACGGCTGTAGACTTTATCAAAAGACAACATGGAACTAAGCGGGCTGCTGTGCTCAATGTAATAACAAGGACAAACTTGAAAGAAATTAGTTTGTTTTGAAGTTATTGGCAGTTAGTCTACTTACCCCTGAGGCCAACTATCCCCGGTTACCCCTAATATTAAAAATAATTAAAATTTATTTTTTTCCATATTGTTTGATCTGTCCTCGATTTTATCGAAAAACCGTTGTTTACCTACATTTCCGCTGTCTGAATGTCAAAGGAAAAATTAATGCAGTTCACCTAGAAGTAGAAAGCACGTATTTTGTGCAAAACTTTATAAAAATTCTTGGGGAGAAACGAAAATTCATTCAGACTATCCAAAAAAAATTGAGAATTCCTGAAAATCATCTGCATCAAGTTTCAAGTAAATCGAGCAATTCGTTTAGGCAGGACCGGAATTAACAAAAGGCAAAATTGTCATCGCAAAGGAAAAGGATTGGTAATTGGTAATATGTATGTCTGTGGAATATTTTTTTTATTTATATAATAATTTCAAGATAATAATTATAAGCGATAATTCGAAATTTGTGACGCTCCAACTCTACCTCCAGGAGTCAAAAATTGTGTTCAAACAATTTAGTTACCTGACATAAGGAACAAGTTTTCTTGCTATTTTAAGGCGAATTGTTAGCCTTTTATATGCGGGCCAGGGAGATTGTTCCGCAGGATATTAGGCCGTAAATTAGATTTTTATACCGGTTATCGCGGTGTTACCCCGATATTTTGGTTTTAATTTCTTTATCACAATTCTTTAAAAAAAATCAAAAAAATACAAAATCAAAATAAACAACAAAAATACAAAATAAGATAAAAGAATTAAGACAACATACAAATCAAACAAAACAAAATAATAATTTAAGAACAAAACATGATAAATAAAAGGGACCATGACTTTATCTCGAAATCGAATACAAAAATCTCGAATGTCAAATATCTCGAAACAAAAAAATAAAAATCTCGAATGCAAACATTTCGAACGTGCAATGATCTCCAAGGACAATGGGTCTCATGCACAAAAACGAGTAAAGGCGCTGAGTTGAGGCATGTGATCAATTGCTCGTAAGTCGAGTTTGATTAAACAGCGACAGCTTTTGCTCAATTTCGTATGCATAAAAATGAGTTCAAACCAATTGCAACTACTTGAGCAAAGGGAGATCAAACGTCTGATTGTTATTGAAGTGCAAACATGTGGTCAAGTGAAAGTGAAGTAGAAGTAAACTCTTTCTTTCGGTAATTTTATCCACTCGCTTACTTTGGCAGATATAAGTTTCGCAAATTCCACAAATTGATGGACTCCAATATCTGTGGCTATACCATTTTGGAATCGAGGACCTGCACAAAATCTTAAATACAGTCGAATTTTATCAATGTTGCTCACGTGTTTCTTCTGACTCCACAAAAAAATAACTAACCAACCAGTAGATGCTACTATCAACAAACCTTTGTACGATTATTTATCATTTTATTATTAACTAGCCGACCCCGCGAACCTTGCCTCGCCTGCCTTCAAATCAAATCTAAAAGAAATTAAAAACAATTCTCGTTTTCCGGAATTTTCCGAATTTTTTACTTAAATAATTGTTCCGTTAGAAAAGCAATTTCTGAAGAGTTGCACCTAGAATCCAATTCAAAAGTATAATTTTCGACCACCATTTTATTGTTTCCATCTGTCCACTTTTCCGTTAGATTTGCCCAAAACTTATTTTCACAGGAACCAATTGAAATAGAGAACTACATCTGAATTTTTCGAAGCTTTGCAATTAACTTTCTACTTTAATTAAAGCATGCAGTAAAATTTTAATTGGCAATTTGGAAGTTAAAAGCATTCTGAATGCTTTGAATTGAGTAAAACGCAAAAGTGACAGTTCTGATTCTGAAAAGAAGAGAATTCTCTTCTGATTTTAAAACCAGCATGCTTTTTTTAGATTCCAGATTGCCAATTAAAAACGCAATAAGAATAAATAGCCCCTACTGCAATGTGATTTGTTACCAACATCAACATCTGATATGGTTGGCCGCTCTTCTACTAATTTGCATTATTTGCTTTTGTTGCGAATGAAATAGAACTCGTTTTTTTCTTTTTTATTTGATTTTGAATTTCATTAATTTCTTCTTCTCTTCCAAATATTCAATTAAATAGATCATCTCAGTCTTGTTTTATTTTTTTTTCCTCGTGACAATTTTTCCGGCAGAATAATGCTTCGAACATTATTTGTCCAGACAAAAGTAAGTGGAGGCTTCTTTCTTACAGCGGTTCCAAATAATAAATTTTGCGCGTGAGCTGCGTACCGTTTGGAAAAATATTGAAGACAAAATTTGTCCAAGGAAAAAATTTGTAGGAGAAATAAAATTTTTCCCGATCTGCGTACTAGGCTTAAAAAACTAAAAATAAATAGTTTTTCAGATAATGGTTCCATTCGCGAGCGCGAATCCATTATCTGCAAAGCTATTTATATTTTCGAGATCTTTGGATTCGGAATTTTTTTTTCGAGATTTTGTATTCGATAAATTAGTTTTCGAGATTTTTACTACTTACTTTACTACGAACGAACAGGAAGTTTGATAATTTTTTCTACGAACATTTTTTTTTATCGGAGCTGTGCTTCATATGAATTGCTTTGAAGACTACCGGGCTCCAAATGCTTCTGTCACCTTCCCGTTATCTTCTTTAGAATAATGACCACACATGGTATCATTTTTTTTTGTTTTTTTCATTCCTATTAAAAAAAACCGCTAAATATGATTTCGGTGAAAATTATCAGTTCTCAATCAAGCAATTTCGCGTCCAATGAGACCAATTACATGTCCATATCTCATTATATAATATCGCGAGATAATCGAACAGACGAAATCTGAAACCACATGCATACACAATACTGCATTACTAATGCGCATCTGAGGAATGGAGGACACCTCAGATTTAATTCAGATCACTGGCAAGCTCTATTCCAAGCTTTATCAGTTGTTCTTAAGAGGCAGTACCCTACGAAGAAATTGAAAAACGAATGCTTAATTCGAAAAAAAACACCAACTATGTATGTAATAAGCCGAACCGTTCAACATCAAAAACGGGGAAAAGTTATATCAATGAGGCGTTTTTCGTCAAGCCGGCTTCGAGGCTGAAGTGCCTTGACTAAACACCAATGTCAGCCTCACATTCCACTACATGCAATCCCCATCACATTTTTCTTTGTACGACCACAGGAACAAAGATTTTTTTATCTCTGCACAGGGACCTTGACCACTAGCTACACAGTCTCACGAATTTCTGCTTTTTCAAAAAGCTGTAACAGCAGAATAGCAGCTTCATTTAGGCCAACATTTCTTTTAGATATAGCAATTGCTGTTGAATCCGTCTTTAATACAAATGAAAACTTTGAATACATTTCACATACACTACGTAGAAATTTAATTTATGTTTTGAATTTCATATTTTGAAGTACGTCAACTGATTCCGAAAGTCCGAATAATTGATTTGTACGTGGCAATGCCTTTATTGATTTTGTTCGGGCCTTATGATTATAATTTCTTCGTATTCGTAGCGGAGCTTTACGTTCGGAACTTTTCTACGAGGAACTCTGTGATAGGGGTGATAAGTAAAATATTTTGAACTTTTTGTTGAAGTCCTTGATTTTGATTTTTTTTTTTTTGATCTTTCAAAATTTTGCTTTATAAGTCAATGGGAACCTAAAGTAAGCCTTTTCCAATTTTGCAGAAATCTTTCTAAAACACATCAGAAACTCTAAGACTCTTGATTTTAAGTTGAAATACATCATCAGAACTCATTTTCTCAAAAACAAATCCTTGCTGCGTGAAGTTAGCATAAGAAACTTTTTATTCGAATTTAAGCCTTAATTCGCCAGAACAATTGAAAAAAAGTATAAGGATCTCTAATCCCTTGGTTTGCTATCGGGAACTCTCCTTTTCGATATGCAAAATTTTCTAATTTCTGATAAACATACAATTATTTTATCACAAACAAGCCAATAATAATAAATTGAAACATGTGTGCATACATTCCATCTGAAATGCTATTAGTGAGTTAAGAAAAGGAGATACCTTCAATTGGAAAAATGAGAACAGAAACTTTCATATAAAATCGTTTCAACCGCAATTTTAAATTTAAAACATTTATTTTACCATTTTGTTTTTTTTTTTTTTTAGATATGTGGTATCTTGCTCATTGTGTTTGGAGCAATTTCGATATCAAGTATTAAAGATTTCCTAACATTTACCGAAGCTGATGCGACGAGCACACTGCCAATATGCATTCTCATTCTCGGCTGCATAATATTCATTGTTTCGTTTCTTGGATGTTGCGGAGCAATCAAAGACAGCCGATGCCTTATAAACAGTGTAAGAATTTCTAAATCGAAACTGAAAAACTGACAAACATTTTAATAACACTTCCCTCTTCTTTACAGTACTGTATATCAATGTTGGTGCTTCTAATACTGCAAATTGCTTTGATAGCCTACGCATGGTTCTTCAAACAAAAATTGTTGGATAGCATGGCTGTTGTTGTTGATAAGGCATGGGAAAAACGTGTGGAGATGCCAGTTGTAATGGATTCTCTTCAAATGACTGTACTAGAGATTGAAATCAATCAATTCTTAATCAAAAACTTAAGATTTCCTTCTATTTTTTTTTTTATAGTATAGTTGCTGTGGGTATAACAAAGGCCCTATGGACTATATTACCAATAAGGAGCAAATTCCCAATTCCTGCTGTGGAACTCTAGATAAAGCTTGCAATCCTATTCAAGCAGCCCCAATGCGAGGTTGCAAACCTATATTTGTGGAATTCTGGGGATCGAATACGAACATTATCAAATATGCCGGTATGGGTGTGGCAGCTGTCGAGGTAAGCGTTTTTATCAGAAAAATAGCTTTTTTTCCAATTCTATTTACAACAATTTTTCTTTTAGTTAATTGCTCTGATATTCGGTTGGTTCTTGTCTTCGAGCATTAAAGTGAGCCAAAGGGACAAAAGGACATATTAATTTAAGGCATATTTCAATTTAAAGGCACTCAATCGATTTTAATAAAAAAAAAAATGTTTTTCTATTTGAAAGTGTTAATAATCTCTTGTTAACAGTTGAAAAAAGTTGAAAAACAAATACTCAACGTTTACGTAAATATTTTGAATTATGAATACCTCACGAGGAGTACCTGCGAATGCATAGGTATAAAAATGTGTGCACCTACGAAGTTTTCCTTCTAAAATAGCAGTAAGTGTTTGATCGCCTTTCGCTGTAAATGTTATTAACAGAGAAAATTTTGTAAGCCGAGAATAGAAGACGATGATGGTCGTGGTGTCAAACTTAGCTGTCATCTGAAGTGTGATAATATTAGTTTATGTTTTTCCATTTACGATTATAATGGATCGCTTAACAGTCGAACAACGGGTGTTGGAACCTTGGAACAACAGACAAAGGTTCGTTCTTCTACTTTTTCGAGAATTTTGTGAAGTGTCAAATTTCGAGGAGTTGGGGTGAAATTTTGTGATTTTCCTCAAAAGTAAAAGAACAATTGACAGCAAAAATCTTACAAATGCACAAAATTATTTTAAACAACAACAAAATTCAATGTATTTTCCAGTTTTGACAAAACTCACAAAACTCCCGCAAGAAATTGTAAAATCGGCAGATAGGGGAAATATTTTCCTTCTATAAAAGTGACAGAACTTATAAAAAAACTTGAGTAAAAGATCAGAAAAGTGTGAGAATTTTCGTGAGTTTTAGGGAATAAAAAAACAAACCTATTATACACCGAGTTTTCATACAACATTCCCTTAGCGATGAGGCACATTTTTGACTCGATGGGTATGTAAATAAACAAAAGCGCCATAGGTATATTGGGCTCAGAAAACCTACAACTGAAAAGAAAGCAAGTGCATGCTGCTTTTCGATGTAAGAGCGATGAAAAAGGAACTCGAATATAATTCCAGAGACGATCTGATGTCATACATCAGTTATCAGATTTTAGCGAATTCGGAAGAAGCAGCATCCAAGCTAGGAGGCATCAAAAAGTACTGAGAGCAAACTATTTGCTTCTTTATTGGATCACCTAATTGTAGAATTTTAGCGAAATGATAACTGATGTCATAAAAAAACCAAACGGAACCGCACTTTATATTCTGGCTACAAATTTAGATCAAGGAGGTATGAACCGGAGAGCGTTTAATATATTTTCTGAAGATCACTACCTTAAGTAGATATAGAGGGTAAAAAGTATTCTAACTCCTTCATTTCGATTATTATCCTTATCGTTTTGAAAGTGTCAGGAATACACATTATTCACATCGGACACGAGAAGATTGATTTTAATAAACGTAAAAAACTGATAAATGAGGATCAAAAATCTGGAACTTTTAGCGTCTGAAGCAAATGGACATCAAGCTTATGAATTTCTGTGCAAAGTTGATCCAACGGAGTTCTAATAACTTGAAATATATCACAAGTCACAACTCTTTTACGCCATAAAACGCAAAAACAATATTTAATTATTTATTATTCATCATTCAATGAACAAATTCTCTTACAGATGTATCGGACCTGGTGTTCTCCTCTCCAGCCTTTACCATCTTACGACCAACAAGTTTAATAAAATTTAAATTCCTTTCATAATACAATACCTTGTATGAATAAAAATACCAAACAAAATAATTAAAATGTTAAAAGAAGAAATAAGTACAATTTAAAAAAAAAACCTTACGTATCCGCCGTGGTGCACGGCGGCGTTCGAAATTTGTTGAGGCTTGAAGAACGTGATTTTTGGAAACAAATTTAAGAATAATGTTTAAATATAAACAGGATCTAAATGTTGTTTTTTAATGTTGGTTTATATGCATACATATATACCTTTATCACACATTTAATTAAATAACAAATAACAAAGAGGAAAAGGCAACAACATTTGCTCGTCAATAAGGCTATCACCTTAGAATAATTTTATTTTGCTCACTTCTTACTTACTCGATGGTACAATTTTTTCAATGAAACTTTTTCAACTCTAATTGTTCTACGTTCGTACCGACCATTATTTCCTATGCAAACAGCAAATATAGATGCAATCAACAACTAGAATTTGAAGAATAATGATTGTAAAGTATTTGAATGATTTTAGAAGAAAAGATAATTCCTTATTTCCATTCCAGCTAATACCATTCCGGAATCTTGAACAATGGCAATATTAGAAGTAAAGAAAGTTCTAAATGCCTGTGAGCATCCAACCTTATTTCTTGCCAATTCAAAGGAGCAAGTTGTTGCTGATGGTCCACAACAGGAATTTGGAACTGTTTCAACAGAATATTCCTGGGTACCAATTCTGCCACAGCAATTGAACTTAAAATTACCAACAGTGAAACAATTAGTTCAGTACAAAATTTGTCATGTTCGAGATAACTTACGACAGTTTGGAAAATATCCATGAAATGACCCTTGTCGTGTCGCTGATGCCAAGCTTTATCGACAACCTTGTCCAATGCTTCAAGGAAGCTTTCTTTTTGCAGCTTAATATACAATACCGCAAATACTTGCAAAATGAAAAGGACCAACATGAAAATTGAATACTGGAAAGAAACACAGATATTGTTAACTAAAAATAGTTTAATTTGTCAATAAAATGTAGCTTGCAGTCATGGTGAGACATGTATTCTCTCGTATAGCACCACAGCATCCCACGAGAGATATGATGAAGACAACGCATCCCAGCACAATGATGCTGATCGGAATGATAGACGTTTCAAAAGTATCTGTGAAATCTCTTTTTATGTCACCCAGATTGGTCAAAATTAGCGATCCAAATACGATTAGAAGAATTCCGCATACCTAAATGAGATGAGATATATTTTGGTTTATTTATTCTCGGTAACTAGACTGTGAATTGTTTTGACTGCGCAAGAATTAAAAGAATAATATTAAGCATTTATGTATAAAATTAAGTAAAAATGCTTATACTGCCATGCCCACTTTTTTTTCTAAATCGAACGACGCAAGCGATGTGGATGAAAACCTCATGTTTTCTTCTTTTAAGTGGAGAACAAGTTTTAAGCTTTTAAATTTCAGAATCCACCCACTGACACGCTTATTTCTGTTTTGCTATCACATATTAAGGATTTAAGTGAAATTTTCAGAGTGTCTTCTCTTTAGTGAGGAATATTTAATAAAACACTTTGAAACGCTTTTTGTATCTGGCACACTGATCAGCGATTCACCAAATATTCACAGCAAGGTAAATTCTATTCTAACCTTTTTGTCGCATATCCTGACTTTATTCAAAGCCAAGAGCTGATGGCGATGTCTAAACTCGATAGCCCTGAATAAAAAAAAAAAAAACTGATGTCACATGACGTTATACAATGCGCAATGCAGTATGAATCTGAACGAGCGCAGGTCTTAAGCAAAGAGTTGTGCTGTCATGTGATTACTACAACATAGTTCTTGAGCTGATTGTACACTAGGATGTTTGAACAATTTACCCAAGGGTACTTGATGGTCCCAAAGCAAGGACCTAAACACATACTTTGGCAGAAAAAGCGCTAGAAAGAAAGCTCTGGGACTCTGGGTACACGAGTGCATTATTTGTGTGCTCAGCGCTTTCGAGCGCTTTTTCTACAAAACGCACCCATTAGAAGCATGTTATCAAAAATAAGCAAAGCAAAGACCTCCGCCCACTATAGTACTCAAGTAATACTTTTACGGCAGCAAGGGATAAACAAGAATAAACATTTCTTGTTTTCATAGGATTAAAAAAATAAGAATTAACAAGTTTTTCCTTACCAATACAATCATATTGAATAAGAACAGAATGTACTTTAGAATTAATGCTCCGCAATCCATTTTGTTTACTGTTATATTAATTTTTCATATACAAATCGTCAGAGCTACAAGAAATGTATAGAACAATTATATTTTCTTATTGAAATTATTCTTGCTTTCAACTCAAATGCTTAAATTCGACTATCAAATGGCTTTTATCTATGTATGTTAATTTTTCGGGTTCGCTTTCTTTGATTAAATATTTTGTTTATTGAGGAATCAACCGATAAAAGAAATTTTATAACAAATTTCAGGTGAAAGCAAAACAAATTAGATAAGAAATGATCTATCACATGAATTCAAGAACAAGAATTCAATATAATTTTCAAATAAGGAATAGACACTTGTAACGGGTGTTTTTTTTCGAGGTATAAAACTTTATGTTTTCATTACTTTTCAAGACGGCGACCGATTTAACAGCTGTCAAGTGATTTATTCTCAGTTTGGTTTGGCAATTCATCATGAGTAGACTCACGCCTCAACAACGCTTGCAAATTGTGCAATTTTATTTCGAAAATAATGGTTCTGTGCGGAATACGTATCACGCACTACGTCCATTTTATCGTCGACAAATCGTCCATGAGAGCAGTTAATTCGATTAACCATGGAACGTTTTCGCCCCACGTTTACTTTAATTGATAACTCGCATCCTCAGACACGCCGCACAGTGTGCAATTTTCGCAATCTAGCGGAACTTTAATGTAAAAAAAATTTCTTTCAAATGCAACAAAATTGGTATCATATGAAAGGTAAAACATCCGGCCATCAAATGGCAAAAACAAAAACAAAAAAATAATTGTATTTACCGTTCACCAGGATCACAAACATCAGCTTTTTGCAAGTGAAAAAAAAATTAAATCTCATCGCTTTTCTTGTGTCATGTTTGTAACAGCGTGGTCAAGTGTAATGATAGTTGTCCATATTCAATTTATTTTATTTATTTTTAGTGGTATTTAAGAACTTCTCAGCGTAAGTTATTTTTTTTTACACTAAAAAATAAAAATATAAAAAATCGTTTGTTTGAAGACCTTAACAGTGTTGATTTTTATTTTGTTCTGAAACTTTGTGAAGTGTTTTAAAAATGTATCCACGTGTATCCATCGTGTTTTTGGGCTTAAAATCTCCGTTATTATATTCTGTGTTAGAATTCATTTACTTTTCTTGCCCTTGGTTGCCCCACCCAAACAAAATTTTTTTTTAAGAGACCTATATTTTCGTGTTCTTTTTTTCTTGAATTACTCAAAAACTATTCATCATACAAACATGAAAACAAAACTTTCGCATCATAATTACATTATAGAACATGCGTACCAAATTTCATTACAATCGGCTTAGCAGTTTCTAAAAAATCGTTTTTGAAAGATGAACGCACAAAAAACGAAGTGATCTTATTAGGGTTTCGTTTTCATCTCAGTGTAAATATTCGAAGTTCTCCTATTTGAATCATTTTGTGATTTATTTTTGTTTTTATTGTACTCTATACATATGGAACTATTTTTAATTTTTTGTTTCAAAATGCCAGGCCCAGTCGTTTCAGAGATCAGGGGGGGAGGGGTGTTGAATACCCTATTTTTGACTTTGCATATTTTTCAATATTTTCAGGTAAGCTTCTAAATCTCACAAAACAACATATTGTTCCATAATCTAACAATTTTATATCAATAACACTCCAATTAAACACTAAACGAATAAAGTTCCGCTAGATTGCGAAAATTGCACACTGTGCGCCGTGCGCCGTATTGTGCGTACAGAAGAAGCTATTGCTACTGTAGAGCGTAGCATTGAGGAAGACCCGAATGAGTCCATCCGCCATCGAGCACAGGAATTGGATCTGTGTCCATCCACTTTATGGAAGATTTTGCGGAAGGATCTTGGTTTGCGTGCTTACAAAATCCAACTTGTGCAAGAATTGAAACCAAACGATCATCAAGCAAGGCGTAGATTCGTCGAATGGGCCCAAAACAAGATGGCCGTTGTGCCCGATTTTCCGTACTTCTTCAAAAACGATGATGGCCACAACGTTACAGTCAATGGTGATCGGTATAGAGCCATGATTACTAACTTTTTCATTCCTGAATTGAACAATCATGATGTCCAGGAGCTGTGATTCCAACAAGACGGCGGCGGCGGCGGCGCAACATGTCACACAGCTCGTGCCACAATCGATTTATTGAAAGACACGTTTGGTGACCACCTAATTTCACGTTTTGGACCTGTGAATTGGCCTCCAAGATCTTAAGATTCAACACTGCTAGACTATTTTCGGTGGGGTAATGTTAAGTCATTGGTCTATGCGGATAAGCAACAAACGCTTGACCATTTGGAAGACAACATTCGCCGTGTTATTGCCGATATACAACCACAAATGTTTGAAAAAGTCATCGAAAATTGGACATCCAGATTGGACTACATCCGAGCCAGCCGTGGCAGTCACATGCCAGAAATCATATTTAAAATGTAATTCCACAAGATTATCTTTCGAATAAATAAAAAATCATGTCAATCAAATATTCCATCGTTGTTTTTTTGCAATTTAAAGTTCTATACCTCTAGAAAAAAAAACAACCTTTATTTTGACTTAAAATTGGAGTGAATAATTCTTAATGAAATTTTTAAGAAGAAAACGATTAACAAAAGAGTCTGAATTGTACCGCAAGGACTACAGGCGTCATGCCTACCGGAGTCTACTCAGCCTAGTTTTTGTCATTGTGTCTACTTCGTGGTAGATTTTATATATGAAATTCGTGATAAGATCGTCCTTATCCTTCCTCAAAAACGGGACTTACTATTTTCCGTAAATCTTTACTCTTGAATGCTAAAAGACCAGTCAGTGTATTCTTGGCTAAGTACCCAAATCTTGGATCAGTAGGTGACTTCTGGTAAGATTATCGTCTAATACAGCAGCAGTTTCAAAATAACGGTAAGATTTCCGTTTTTAAAGAGCCTTAAAAGACTTAAATAAGATCTCTTGGATTCTTTCTTCTTCTATAGTGTTATCGGCTGCTAAAGTGACGATAGTTGCTCATTTAGATATTCCACAGTCCTGGATTTGATTTTCCAGCACTTGGAAAAGGAGAGGGGCCACTTCATCCCCTTTTGTCAGAGTCCATTGAAAATGTTGATGGGTCTAGATAGCAATTCGGATACCTTATATTTGCTTTAACCATTGTTCATGTTCAGCCCATATCATTTAGGTATAGTCTTATGCTGCTGAATTCTCTAATGTCTGGTGTAGAGGTAGAGCGATTGAAACACAAAATATTCGTGTTTAACATTCAGGGATATGTTCGCGAAGACTTCTCATTTTTTCTAAACAATAACCTTCTTCTTTGTCATGCCCCACACACTTTAAAGAATAAATACGAAATTATGTTCCCCAACTTTGTTCGCCGTGAATGGAATAATGAAAACGAGCATGTTTGGTGAGCAAGTTCGTCGTTTACGGCTACCTTAAGGCTAGGCTCACATTTGAATTTTTCTATGGGTTCTTTTACGAATACAAACCTGTCATTATAGAATATAATGCAAGTAACAATTTATATCTGTATTTGTATTCATTACTAGCAGCTGCCCGCGACTTCGTCCGCCTCTTCCTCGTCCAACGGCCAGAGGTGCGTTTTGACTTGTGCATCATGCGCACATAGTAATTTCGTAACGAAGTTATTTCAAAATTGTATAACAGTCGACTCTTCTTAATTCGAAATTCTTCTTAACTGAAAGCTTCAAATATATTAAGAATCTTCTGTTCGGACAAACTTAACAAGGGCCAATCATGCGACCGACCGCATTTTTCAAAAAAGTCTGTTAATTACTTTAATATTTTTCTCAACTCAGCATCAACGTTTGTCCGACCATTAGATTCTTAATGTAGACGTTCTAAGCTTTCATTTGATACCCCATTTGCCCATTTACCCGATGAGGTAGGACGACACCAAAAATACAGTTTTTAAGATGGTCGGACAAAGGGAAAGGCCCGGGTTATTTCTGTCCGACCATAATGATTTGGTCCCCATGGTATAAGCTGACAACAAAAAACGCAACCGAAAGTGCCACTTAGCCGCCAAAAGGACCAGGAAAAGTCTGTCCTACCACTGGTTTTGAAAATTTCATGTCATTAACCATTAGATGGTGGCTAAATTTTCCACTCTGTTGATGAGGTAGGTAATCTTACGGTCGCCTCCCGGACCATAACATTAACATAAACATTTTCTTGTTTCCTCAGAATTCAAATCAAATTGACATTGCAATACCTATGTTGTTCATCTCACTAACCAACAACGTATCACTGATACGAAAGTTCAATTTAGGAAAAGCTCATTTCTTATCTAATGTGTTTTTGCTTTCAACAAAAATTTTGCTATAAAATTTCTCTTATCGGTTGATTCCTTATCTTACCGCGAAAATACACTCAACAGAGATAAAAGAAATATTTAATGAAGGAGAGCGAACTCGAAAAAGTAACATAGATAAAACTCACACTTTGGCAGTTGAATTGAAGCATTTGAGCTGAAAGCAAGAACAATTTGAATAAGAAAATAATTTTTTTCTTATAAATTTGTTAATTTTAGTTTTTAACATTAACATTGACGATTTTTATATAACGAATTATTCTAACATCACAAAATGGATTGTGGAGCATCGGTTGTCAAATACATTCTGTTCATATTCAATATGTTCGTATTGGTAAGAAAAAACTTGTTGCTTCTTTAGTGTCGTATTCGTGCATTTTATTTTAATCGTGAAAAATAATAACACAAATCTGAAGTGTTCCTTTTTTGAAAACAACACATTTTTATCTAACTTTTCGAGCGGTGAGTCACTATCCTTGTTTTTTTCCTCTCAATGTTTTCGAGATAAGTCTCTTCAATTTTACTGATAGGCAAATAACAGCTGCATGTATTTTTATTGTTGTTCAAACTCAAATCTTAGCTCGACAATGTTTTTTTCATTTACTGAAGTTTAGTGAGTTTCTACTATCTTGATAAAAAAAAACAAAAACTCTTTGTTTTATCGCTAAAGCGGCCATAGAAGTCTTCTTGTCAAAGTAGGTTTTAAAGAACCTTTTTCAAGTCCAAGGAAATTTGAAAATTAGAAATTAAAACCTTCAAAACATACGTTTTCGAATTTCGAGAATTCTAGATGAGTACAAATATTTATTCTAATTAAAGATAAATCAACTCATGGCTGACTTTGTTGCTTTTTTTCGTAAGATAAAGCTTCGAGTGCTATCAATTTATACAATTTTTCGTTCAGATAGCGAGTAGTTTGAATTTGAGATTCTTATCTAAGAAACAAATGTAAGAAAATACTTGTGATTCAAACTCCTTTAAAATGTTATTTTTCTGTTTGTTTGGCGCTCTCAACATGCATGATTCAATTTCTTATTAAATTGAAGTACTAAGGCAATCAATTCTCAGAAAATGTCGAGTTTTGTTGGGTTTTGGATTTTTCAATACACAATTTGCAAAAGGAGTATGTACCTACATTTAATGGGGCCCTAGTGTGTGGTGGTGGGACGTGCATTCATCTTTATTACGTTGCTGTTATGAAGATGTGAAAAATCGACATTGATATCGTGCTGGCTAAAAAATTTAAGGTGGTCAAAAGGTCGCGAAATTCAGTTTTAAGTGAATATTTCGTGACTCATTGGCCGGAGGTCAATAGTGTTCAAGGACATATTGTTCGTCTTTATTAAGGCATATTTCTGTAATTTTAACCGTTCCTGGAATAGAGGGACTAGAACGCGCACATTTGCTCTATTGTTTTTATTCAAATTTTTAAGTGGTTTTAGCTAGTGGCCGTGTTTTAGTTGTGCTGCGCAAAACGCATGGGTTCGAATCCTGCTCGTGCCCATAAAGTTTTAATTTCACTTTCACGTGCACTGCCTCTTGCGAAGAACTGACGAAACTTCCAAGAATATCAATCTGTCATGAAAAAAGTGCTTCTCAGTCCAAAGAATGACACATATGTACATCATAATCCGTTCCATTGGAAGTAGAACAAGAAACGTCAAAAAAAAAACCAATGGAGTCTCTGGACCTTGACCCTTTTGGCTAGGTCCATGTCGTTGTGCAACCCGTAAAGTTTGCTGTTGAATCTTCTTCTCCATTCCCCATCAATGCACACAGGGTCGAAGAACAGCCTTAGGCACATTCATCGATTTTGTCAAGGTCCATGCTTCTGCACCATACAGCAGGGCTGGGATGATGTGGGTTTTACCTAAGTCGATCGAGAGAGGGCTTTACCACTCAATTGCTTTCTTTGCCCAAAGAAACAGCGATTAGCAAGAGTTATTCTTCGTCTGATCTCGGCGCCCTGGCATTATTGCCCGTGTTTATAGCGGAGCCTAGGTAGACAAACTCCTCTACTACCCCAAAGTTGAATGCGTCCATTGTGACGTTCTGTCCTAACCGTCAGTGTTGGGTGTCCTTCCTCCAAGACAGCAAACACTTCGTTTTGCCTTCATTTATCGCTAAACCCATTGCCGCTTCTGTCTCAATTCTCACAAAGGAGCCATTGACATCACGCTATGTTCTTCCAATTATTATATCAATATCATCGGCGTACGCGAGAAAGTTGAACAGACTTTTGGAAGATAGTGCCTTTGCTGTTGACGGTGGAGTTTTGCACTTACAATACTCGAGCTAATGACGAAGATATTCAGGACGATATCATGTGTTGACATTTGAGTTAAAATAGCCTAACCCTGGAGTTCCTATCAATAAAAGAATTTTTAATTGATTCCAAAACGTTTGTATGACCTTCCGGATTGACGTTTTGTTGTCAGAACGTAAGCTTGCAACATTATAATTATAATATAGTATTTTTCTTTTAAATAAATGTTAGTTGCAGAGAATTTCGCTGTTGTTAAATAAACCAAAATACATCTCATCTCATTTAGGTATGCGGAATTCTTCTAATCGTGTTTGGATCGCTAATTTTGACAAATCTCGGCGACATTAGAGATTTCGCAGATACTTTTGAAACGTCTAGCATTCCGATCAGCATCATTGTGCTAGGATGCGTTGTCTTCATCATATCTTTCGTGGGATGCTGTGGTGCTATCCGAGAGAATACATGTCTCACCATGACTGTAAGTTACAATTGACAAATTAAACTATTTTTAGTTACCAATACCTGTGTTTCTTTCCAGTATTCAATTTTCATGTTGGCTCTTTTCATTCTGCAAGTATTTGCGGTTGTGTATATTATGTTGCAAGAAGGAAGCTTCCTCAAAGCAATGAACAAGGTTGTCGATGAAGCTTGGCATCAGCGACACGACAAGGGTCATTTCATGGATATTTTCCAAACTGGCGTAAGTTATCTCGAACATGACAAATTTTGTACTGAACTAATTTTTTCACTCTTGGTAATTTTAAGTTCAATTGCTGTGGCAGAATTGGTGCCCAGGACTATTCTGGTGAATCAGTACCAAATTCCTGTTGTGGACCATCAGCAACAACTTGCTCCTATGAATTGGCAAGAAACAAGATTGGATGTTCGCAGGCATTTAGAACTTTCTTTACTACTTACATTGCCATTGCTCAATATGCCGGAATGGTAGTAGCTGGAATTGAGGTAAGGACTTTTATTAGCTTCTGTCATCACACAAATAATTCTTAACATAATTTTTGAAATTCCAGCTGATTGCATTTATATTCGCTTGTTGTATAGCAAATCAAGCTCGTAACGAACGGAGAAGGGCAGCGTACTACACATAGAACTTTTGCATTTGCAAAGGTTTAATTGGAAAAAATAAACTAGATTGAAATAAGTCAAATTAGTTCTTATAAGTATCGATTTTGTATTCCTAAAAATAAATAAATAGAAATGTGTGTTCACATTTCGTGTTTGTAAAAGAAAAGAAACAAATAGTATTAACAGAGAAGAATGGATTCAAAAAGTACTACCTACTATTTGCTGCTGGGCTTCAATTGTTAGCAGGAAAGATTTTTCAATGTTCCTTTTGCACAAGTCCTGAGAGATACTCCCACTCTTCTTCACTCAGTTATGTATAAAAATATGAAAGAGTCGTCTCAGAAAGATATCAAATGCTTCATTTCAATAGATTGCTCTTGCACATTTCCTGTCTCGACATACCATTGGGGTTGGTAATGCAGGAGCGATAAAATACTAAAAATATGACGTCAGCACAATGAAAGCGAAATTAATCACTTTTTTCCCCCTAAATAGATTTCTTTTTCAATGTTAGTTCGTCATAATGTGTTATCAATGGAAATGAAAAGAACAACTAACTTTTTTTGTACAAGTGTTTTTTTGTATTGGAAAGAGTCATAGTGGCGTCAGTTCTGAAATTTGTCATTTGGTGTTCGCACATATTAAATTCCTAAGAATAAAATGGTTGCAATTCTTACAACTACTATTATTAATTCAATTCTTAGAAATGGGACACTGTGACGTATACTTAACATTCTAATTAAAAATCAGTTTTAAGTTATTTTGATAACTATACGGCATGACATACAATGGTATTTCGTAAAGTTGTTGAAGCTATCTAGCTTAGCTTTACACAAAAATAGTCTGCCCGTTAAAAATGTAGGTATACTCTAGATTTAAAAAAGCAAAAAAAAAAACAAACAAACATGTAAGATTAACGTATACTTCCTTTACGGTTTTATCTTTTTACTATCAAGGACTATTTAATTTAGACAGAAAAATTACAAGTCTTGCTACATCTTGTTAACAATATACTCGCCTTAACGAGGCGTCTCAATAGTCTTATTCCGTTTCTGGCTTCAAAGGTTTAACAATAGAAATGTTAGCTTAAAGTTACATTTTCCAAATAAAATGTTAAGATGAGATTTGAGTTTTTCTTATACTCGCGGAAAACTGTTCAGGATCAGGACTTAATAAAGAATGTTGACGCTCAATTATCTTGCCAAAATCGTGCCGATTTTGAGAGTAAATATGTTTTTGGAATCCAGATATGGATGAGAAACTCATTAAAAATCCTAAAGCCTGTTATTTCCGTATCCTATTATCTTTCTTAATAAATAAATGAGATTTTCCCCTCTAAACAGAAATCCGTTAATCATAACTGATCTGTGATTAAGGTTAGGTATACGCCACACTGTACTGTTTTGTAAATTTACCAATGAAAGTAGTTTATTATGCAAACAAATTTCTTTTATACAGCTAAAAGTATGCTTATTTCAGGATTGAGGTCAGCATAAGTTCAGTTCATTCAAATCCTTTTTAACGTTCTCAAATATTCGATAAATGAAAACGGTCAAAATATTTCTATGGGAAGGAAGAAATCGGAAGAATTGACTTCTTCTCATTTTCGAAAAGGATATTTCCCTTCAGAACGTTTATGTTGCCGAAAACTTGCGTTGAGTTAACTATGTGTTGTTATTTGGTTTAAAAAAAATATATTTTTTTATTGATTACACACAGATATTACATTAAGTACAAATGAAGAATTTTAAAAAACTTAATGGAGACCGAGAGGTTGTCCAAACTGTTCGAGGGCACCAGTCGTTCTCCTGCTTGTAGATTTAATTATTTTTGAAGAATCCTCGGTTGATCCTTGGATGCTGCTCTACACATGCGGGAAGTCACGTACGCCTTTTTGGTCAAGTGGCTTCTTCGTCTGTTGTATCTTCTATCCGAGAGTAATTTGAGATTTTAATGGGCTCCAGATATCCTGCACACATTTTGTACCATGTGCATTCATCTTATCTTTCTGTGATGGCTATTTTTGGGTTTTATGTTTTCCAGATGTCGTGCACACATTTTGTACCATGTGCATTCATCTTATCTTTCCGTGATGGCTATTTTCTGGAAAATACCCAAGTTGAGTGGAATTAACTCCTCCCTCCGCCAGTAGACGTTTGTCCCGAACGTTCAAGTTTGAGCTCCTCTAAATTCTTTCGGACGTTTTCTTTTGTTTCCGCCAAGGATATTTCTATGTCGACCTGATTATTCTTGCTGTTGTTGCTTTTGAAGATAATTAATTTATATATAGAAAAGGATACAAGTACAACTATTATATTTATTGTAAGTCCCCATATTATTGGGTGATCTTTTACATTTTTGACGTATGGTTGTAAATAATCGGTATTTGTAAATTTCAATAATTCATTACTTGATTCTAGATATTCAATAACTCTTATTTCCGACTCTTTATTTATCTTAATATGTCTATTTAAGTTTACTTAAAAATTATTAAATTCTTTACCATTAATAATTACAGCGTCGGAGAACTGTACCAATTGTGTACCGTGATATACATTATCGTTTATAATTACTTCTCCTGTAGTTACAATGTGATTATGGTTTATATTACTTATTTTTTCATTCTTTTCTAAAATTATTTCACATTTTGATGTACCTTTATTTAAAATTTCTGTTAGACAATTAGGTTTAAGATCTTGTTTGCAGATTTTAATATTTAATTCTTGTGTACAATTATCGGTATTATAAATGTTTTCAAAGAGTGTTATTTCACTCGGTATAATTAGTTTCCCTTCTGATTTTTGCACACTAAATGTTTTAAAATGTTTACCTATTCCTTTAATAATAGGATACTTAACATAAATTACAATTATTTCCTTATTTTCTAACACATGGACCTCTGAAGCGTCTAATACATCCTTTAGGTTCAATCTGAATAACTTCTCTTATTTCATTTTCGTTAAAGATAATAGTGTTCAAAATTTTATTCTTACTTAAATTTATGGTATTTATTACTTCCATGAGTTCAATGATTATATGCTCGATCAACAAGTAGCTACGTTCTTCTTTATCTTTATGTTTATAGTTGGAAAGTTCTTTACTGGCCCTAAATATCTGCGAGTTAACTTCATACTGTTTATTATTTGAATTAATTAATTCTATCAACTTTGTTTCTATATTGACCTGATCATCGTGGTCTGGTGACCCAGATATCCACTTCCAAACCTTCCCTATTTCATTAATTGCTTTCTTACTACGTGATATGGAGAGTTGGTTGACTAACTTGAGTGCATAATTATATTTAAATTTCAGCTTTTTGGTACTGTGCTTGGTATCTATAGTATTAAGAACCTCCCTATAGTAACTTATGTTGGTAGTATGATATATTTAACCCGTGCTGTTATAAATTGCCACGTTTCCGTCTTCTATCAGAATGTAGTCCTCTGACGAGTAATTTGTTATATGAACTTCTGCGTCTATAGTAACTGTCCAAAGTATTGCTGTTAGTATCGTTAATATAATCATCTGGAAACATTAGCTTCTTAAGTTATCCTTGTGTATAACCTTATTTTTAGAGTCGATTACTGTGTTTTTATTATTTTGTTTAACTTTTCTCTTAACGTATATAGGTTTCCCTTTTGTCTGTCTTCTGTCGGATTTTTCGAATACTATGTCGTTTTCCTTGTACACCTTGTTGTGTCTGTCTTTGTTTCTAACGTGGAGTGTCATACCTTGTTTTTCCTTAATAAGGTCAGATATATAGGAGTATTTCTCGTAGTTGTGAAAAATTTCATTTGGTTTTTCATTCGTTATTGAATGTATTGTTTCGTTATATTGTTTGATTGCGTGTGGCATAAGCTGCTCTATTGTTTGGTGTGGGTTATCGTAAGTATCCAGTCTTATCAGTTCTGTAAGTGTACTGTGTACTTTCTCTATCATACCGTTTGTAGTACTATGGTTAACAGGTGTGTTGTATAGTTTTATGCCTAATCGTGTGAGATCTAATTTGGTTGCTTCAGAGCAAAAAGTTTTTTCGTTATCTGTGACAACAGTCTCAACTGCACCAAAAATAGGCAGGATGTTTATTAGTGTTTCTTTTGCGTGAATTTTGTTTTCTACCTCGAGTGCAATTAAATACTTTGAAAAACTATCTACCGCTGTAAGAAACATTTTATTGTGTGTATAGTAGATGTCAGCGTGGATGCGTTCTCCCCCTCGCCGTGGAATTGGTGTCTCGCCGATCTCTTGTTTCTTGGGATGACGGTCATATTTATTTAGCTTGCAATTTTCGCATAATTTAACATATTCTTGAACTTGTGGTAATATTAATGGCCAAAAATACTCTCTAGTTATATGTTTGTAGTTTTCAAATGCTTCCCTATGGGCTCTACTATGTGTTTCTTTTATGATCTTAATCTGTTCTTCCTTTTCCTCCATATCTTTAACTAATAGACTAGTATGTATAAATTTGCTATTAGGAAATTCTCTTAGTAAGTCTTTTTTTATTTTAAATAATGTCTCCTCTGTACAATAAATAGCATTCACATTTGAGTGGATTATTTCCTTCATATCTTTGACTATATTCGAGTCTTTGAATTCTACTTGGTGCCTCCAAAACTTACCGTGTAATTGTGTTGACTTAATATTATTTATATTGGATTCCAGAAAATGAATTTGATTCTTAAATTGATTTAATTTCTTGTTTACTCTTGGGATATCTATGGCTTGACTGGATTCTGCACTGTGACAGGTACCTATGTCTGAGTTCGGTAAATGATTTAAGTTCTGACGACTTAGGGCGTCGGCAACTACATTTTCCTTCCCCGGTTTATAGATTATTTCAGGAGAGAATTCTTCTATAAAGGCTCTCCATCGTTTTAGTTTCGCGTTGGGATTCTTATTACTTATAGAAAATGTAAGGGGCTGGTGATCTGTATAGATCTTAATTCCAGCATGCCCGTACAGGTAATTCCTAAGGTCGCTCAATGCCCAAACTATGGCCAAAAGCTCTTTTTCGTTGGTGGCGTAACCTTGTTCCGTTTCACTTAATGTTCTGCTTATGAACGTTATTGGTTTCCCCTCTTGACTTAGTACTGCGCCTATGGCTGAGTTACTTGCGTCTGTAGTGAGTTCGAATCCTTTGCTAAGGTCTGGTTGGTTTAACAAGACTTGTTCTAATAGTTTCTTTTTAATTTGTTCAAATGCCTTCTTTGCTTCCGATGTAAATTCTATGTTTATAGTCTTACGTTTATTATTTTCTATGCCTCTTAGGAACTGTGTGAGCGGTTTAGCAATATGTGCATAGTTCTGTATGAATTTCCTGTAGTAACCTGACATACCCAAGAAGCTTCTAAGTTGTCGAATTGTAGTCGGTTCAGGATATTCGTTGATTGTTTTGACCTTGTCTGGGTCAGTTTTAATACAATTATGGCTGATAACATAGCCTAAAAATTTAACCTCTTCCTTAAAATAAATGGATTTTTCATTACTTATGGTCATATGTGCCGCACTTAGTGCTTTGATGATTGTCTCGATGTGTGTTAAATGTTCTTCAGCTGATTCTGAGAATATTATCACATCATCAATATAGACATGGCAGAATTTGCCAACATATGGTCTCAGTATGTCGTCCATTGCTGCTTGAAAAATAGCAGGGGCGTTTTTGAGCCCAAATGGCATTCGGAGGTATTCATATTTTCCATTATTTACAGAAAATGCGGTCTTTTTAATGTCTTCCTCTTTCATCTTTATTTGATGAAATCCACTCTGAAGATCAATTGTTGTAAAGTATTTTCCTCTGCCAAGGTTACTCAGTATAATGGATGTTTCTGCCATAGGACATTTAATTGTTTTTGTTGCAGAGTTCAGTTTTTTAAAATCTATAACTAAGCGGAATTTTTTTGATCCGTCTGGATTAATTCCTTTCTTGTCCACCACCCATATTGGATTATTATATGGACTCCTACTAGGACGAATTATACCGTTCTCTAGTAGTGTTTTAATTTCAGAATTAATGAAAGTGTTTGCGCTTTGCGGATATGGATATTGTTTGCTCCATATAGCGTCATCATGTGACGTGGGTATGTCACATTCAACTTGGGTGTTGAATGGTAGATAATTGGGTTGAGGGGTAAATATTCCTTGATATTGTCTAAGAGTTTCTCTTAACTTAACTACATATTTATTCTCACTATTTTCTATATTGATGTGATTCAGAAATTTATCGTCGAATTTCAGAGGTACTATGCCTGTCGCGAATTCTAACGTGTTCTGTCCAATATTAATTATTCCATTAACCTTCTTTAATAATTTCATTCCTATGATCGCGTCGTACTCGGTTAACTCTGGTAGAACGTAAAATCTTTCCTTAACACCTAAAATATTTAAATCTTGATATTTATCGATAATTGTTGTGCCATGGACACTATTAACTCTAGACCTAACTTCTAATTGTTTTGTTGATATCTCATTGTTTGGTTTAACATAATTATGTGTTGCCCCTGTGTCAATAAGAATATTGAATAAACGACCTGACTTTGTGTGTGTTCGCTGGATACAAGGCAGGTCGTGCCTTACTCTAAAAAATCGTCGTTTTCATTTAGATGATGTAGCCTAGGAGCTTTGGTAGGAATTTGATCACTTGGTGCCCTTTCTCGTTCAAAGGGGTTGTATTGATTCTGGGTATTAAAAATCCTGGGAGGATGATTAAACGTGTTTCGATTTTGATTTTGGGAATGACTCAGTGCGTTATGCTGAGTTGGCCTTGTAAATTGTCCACTACTTGGAATATCCATTCTTTGATGACTATTTTGGGTAAAATTTTGTCTATGAATGTTGCTATTACTCGAAATATTAATAGCTGGTACTACTTGTCTGGGTTGGCTCGTATAGTTGAACCTTGGTGGTAGGGAGGTTATTCTATGTGCGGAATGCTGATTATCTTTATATTGGTACATATTTGACTCTATCTCTTGGGCCCTGGCTAGTGCATTAGGAAGATCAAGTGGATTTAAAGAGAACACTATTTGAGATATTGGTTGATTTAAACCAAGTATGAATGTTCTTAATGCGTTATCCCTGGCTACGTTTATAAGACAGCTTGTTTCAGCTTTTTGTGGCCCGTAGGTCATTATTGTTTTGTTCGTAATTAATGTGAGTGTTTTACTAACGTGATCGTAAAATTCTTGTAAGGACTGTTTTCCCTGTCTTAAATTAGAAAGTTCACTTTGTAGCATATGAATGGGCCTTTTGTCTTCGTACGTAATATCTAATCTACCTATAATCGCATCAACATTTAATGGCGTTCCGTGTGAAGTTAAAATGTCGTTTGCTGCTCCTATCACTTTATTCCTTATTATGTTTGTGACTGCGTAGTACCTACTCCCCCCCTTAACTGGCTCATATATTTTCATGCAGTTTTGGACTGCAGTTCTCCAACTAACATAATTACTACCGTCAAAAGTGGGAAGACATTTCACTACATCTAAAGGTTCTCCTCCTGTTATTAAAGGGTCTATTTCTATGTCGGTGTATGGTATTATTGAATCACCTGAAGTTAAATTAGCTAAACTTAGTGCTAGTTCATCTATCTGTGCTTTAAGACTACTAGTAGTCTCCCTTACTGCCTGAGTAATTAGATCGGCTACTTGTTGCGCGTTCATACTGACACTTTTAACTGAATTATTAAATAATAATAATAATAATAATAATATAAAATTCACTTTCACTTAAAAACAAAAAAAATATAATATGTAGTTAGTTTTCTTACTTTATACATACTATAGTAGTTGTTGCTCTGGATTGTTGTTGGGTTTCTTCTTTTTGAACTCCTGCTGGATTCTTCTTAGATTTTCGACTTCCTATGTGTCTACTTCTCCTGATGCTTTGGCTTTTGCAGTTCCCGCAACGTAAGGTGCTTTACGTCCTACGATTTTTCGTTGAATTATCTTTATGATAATTATTCCAACGGTGATAGATTTTTTTATTTAATCTATTTTAATTTTTTTTTCTCTGGTTCAGCAACTTTTGATTTCACTTTGTGTATCACTTTTATATTGCTGTCCCTGCTCGGGCGCCAGTTAACTATGTGTTGTTATTTGGTTTAAAAAAAATATATTTTTTTATTGATTACACACAGATATTACATTAAGTACAAATGAAGAATTTTAAAAAACTTAATGGAGACCGAGAGGTTGTCCAAACTGTTCGAGGGCACCAGTCGTTCTCCTGCTTGTAGATTTAATTATTTTTGAAGAATCCTCGGTTGATCCTTGGATGCTGCTCTACACATGCGGGAAGTCACGTACGCCTTTTTGGTCAAGTGGCTTCTTCGTCTGTTGTATCTTCTATCCGAGAGTAATTTGAGATTTTAATGGGCTCCAGATATCCTGCACACATTTTGTACCATGTGCATTCATCTTATCTTTCTGTGATGGCTATTTTTGGGTTTTATGTTTTCCAGATGTCGTGCACACATTTTGTACCATGTGCATTCATCTTATCTTTCCGTGATGGCTATTTTCTGGAAAATACCCAAGTTGAGTGGAATTAACTCGTTGCGTTACTCTATGACACACGTTTAAAGCAAAAACTTCCAAAACATCAAAGAGGATGTAAAAAACTGATTACTAGCTGACTCATTAAACGTTGCTTCGTCATACCTATAAATATAGGGTGTCCCAATAAGAGTGCACTTTTTAATTTGCAAATAAAACCAAGTATTTCATGACAGAGGTGTGATATTTTTATTGTATTGTAAAGAAGTCATGTTCCAATTAAGTATGGGATAAAATATCCGGCAAATGACCCCCGCTGCTCCGATGACAGGCCATTACTCTATTCATGAAATTTTCCATGACTTTTGCACAGAGATTTGGCTGTATCTCACGGACAACACGTTGGATTTCCGATTTGATCTTAGGAATTATTTTGGCTTTATTTGCATAAACCCGAAATTTCGCAAAATCCCAAAGAAAAAAATCGCACGGCGTTAAATCGCACGATTTTGGCGTTAAATCGCACGCCAGTTCACATCAGAATTTCGTGAAATAATGTGTTCCAAAAATCGTTGCTTCAATAAGTCGATTCTTTCATGCGCAGTATGGTAAGTTGCGCCGTCCTGCTGAAATCACCTGTTGTCCACATTGATGCCGTGCAGTTGAGGCCACAAGAAGTCCGTTATCACATTTCTGTAACGAATGCCGTTCACAGTCACTGTCGAATTGATGTTTTCGGGTTTTCGGCAACACTCTCGTTTACAGCAGCAATATTTTCAAGAGACCGACCAGTACGTTGACGCAAAGGATTCTTACCATCCATAATTGACCCAGTTTTTTTTAAATTTTTTGACCACTCTTCGAATGGTTGACATATTAGGTACACTCTCTCGAATGAAAATTTGGTGAAGTTTGCGAAGCGTAACTTTCTCCATTTTTGTAATGAGTTTTTACCATTATAACGTATTCTTCTTTCACAAATCGCTCCATTTTAAGTAATCGGAACAAACTGAGGTGACATCTGTCAAATTTCAGAGTTGCCACTTGCATGACAAAAAAGATATTCCAATTTTAAAAAGTGCGCTCTTATTGGGACACCCTATATAATTAGTGTGTGACGACGACGTGGGTATACTTAAGTGATAGTCATTGCAAATGTCCGTCTTATTGAAATTGAAGATGTTTTCAACTCAGAACTTGCCATTTTAAATATTGGCTTCGACAATGTTTTTCATCAATTTTTCCATGACTTATCACGAGCCGTTGCACAGCCGCGCTGGGTTTCAAAATAGGAAGATCCGCCGTTCAGTTGTGAATTATGCAGTGGCATGACTGCCAAATCGATTGAATTCAAAAACTCTGTTGGATAATTCATTCTTCGGTCGTATTGCAAACAGAATCAATGGATTTGTATAACACTAAGTCCCGACAAAGGGAAAGGCCAACTCCAATCCGTCAAATCTTCGGTCGATAAGTCTTCTTCCAAGTATCAGTAAAATATTCGAAAAGATCATCAATGGAGCTCTGATTAAGTGGGCTGCGGACAACACAATAATTCCGGATAATCAGTTTGGGTTCAAGGCAAGACATTACATTCTTCATGCCGCGTCTAAGCTCGTTTCTAACATCCAATGGAACAATTCCAAGAAACAATGCACGGGTACTGTTCTGGTTGGTTTAGAGAAGCCCTTCGATACCGTATGGTAAGAAGGTTTGTATCTAAAACTCATCAGACTAGGCATCAGTAAACCATTACTATATCGTCGCTTGGATAAATGTTTGTCGTATGTGAAAAATGGGGTATTGAGGTTTAAATGCAGTTTTGGTAATAGATTTTTTGCCTACAATTCTGTGCAATCCGTTTTTGGAGTTTACTCCTTTAGAATCGATTCATATATAGACCCCGGTATGAAAAAATTATGGATAGCAAAATCAAACATTGAAAAAAGCGTTATAAAAATTGACTACCAACGCTTTTTTTTAACTCTTAATAACTTTTAACCTACTGGATCGATTTAGATGAAATTTGGTAGTAACATAGATTAAAACCAATAAAAGGGGTTGAAAAGGTCAGAAAAGGTTGAAATGTTAGGTCAAAGTTTGTATGGAGGTCGATTAAGTTAGAAGTTTAAAACTTATTTGTATGGCTTTTGACTGAACATAAATAAGTAAGACATTCAAAGTGTAAAAAAAATGAACCGAGGGGGGGGGGTGAAAATAGGGGGTAAAAGTTTTAGTGCCATTTCGAATCTATTTTATTGAACAGAGATTTCAACGTGTAGAACGGTGAAATTTTCACACATGATACAGAATTTTATGCTCTTCAATTTATTGTACTTTAATTATAACGGTAACTCATTAATATGTCAAATTAAGACATTTTCACATAAATTGGTATATAAGTTTTAATCCTATAGACTGGTTGTTGAAATTTCCATATGTCTAATCATGAAATAACGGTGATTTTGATACCTCATTTGTAAGGATACGTTTCGTATAAGCCTCACAATCTCGATTTAAAAATAAATATAATTGCACACAAACGACCTGCTTGGTTCGTACAAAATGAAACATCACCTGTGGGGGAATCCCGCTATGGCCAAAATTCGATCGGTGTTTTTCGATTAAAAGCATCCTAGCGTGCGTTCAAATAATCGGATTTTCAAGATTAAGATCTCTTAAGAAGCACAAGGCTTCAGGCTTTAGTTAAATGTACAATTCAATGACATTCAATTCCATTGAATAATGCATGAAAAATGTGGGCCCAATTGAATTTTTATCATTAAATAATGAAAAGTTTAACACAATTTTATTTAATTTTAATTGAACTCGCGCACGGCCTTAAGATAATCATTCTTATTGAGTGAACTCCAGTCGCGCGTCGGAGCTGACACGTACAATTTTTTTATATTTGTTTTAGTTCCCGAGATATTCAGTGTTCGTTTAGTCGTATCTCCAAGTTCACTAACGATTTGAGTCATTCTTTTGTCGTATGTGTAAGAAAAAGCTACACATACGACAAATTTTAAACAAACGACAATTTTTCCCATGCAAACCCGGTTTTTCGTCGATTCGGAAAATAATTGTCGTATTTGCCTTTTCTTTGAACACATACGACAATAATTTACTGAAGTCTTAGTGTGCGTTTGTCGTATTTCCCATAACAATTAACACAGTCGTGTGTTATTTTTGGTCTCAGTTTCAGTTGCAATCATGATGTCAAAGGAGTCGGACGCCGAGTCTTCTGCTCCGAGTTTGTCGGAAGAAATTTATGCGTAATGACTATGATATTGCATGCAATAAATGTATGTTTTAATAACTTTTATTTGGTTTCTTATAATTTCTTAGCATGAGTGCCGAAATATTAGGTGAGGAATTTTCAGCTGACGATGAAGACAAAACGAATTCCTTAAATAAATTTATGAGTATGCAAATGAATTGATTTTGCCAACTCTAGATTCCAATGAAATCCAAATGCGAAATCTGCTATCCGATTATAGGTGTGTTTTTTTGGCAAAGCTTTCCGTATCCACAGTAGTAGATTACAAAAACAACACGGTACTGCCGATAAAAGTAGAAGTTGAATCATACTGCGGATAGAATTTAGCAAAAATTCAATAATCGTCTTTAAAATGATAGCAGCGACCAACTTCTTAATACAAAAATTTAACAACAACTGCAGATGCGTTTTTTCGGTAAATCTTACTGCACTGCGGATAGATTTGCCAAAAAAAAACACACCTTATAGTAGTTCATGTAAGTTTCTGAATTTTCGTTAGTATCATATCAAAGGTAGAAATTTAATTTCAATAGCATGCAGTGTAACACCAGCAACTTCCAGAAAAAGAAAGAGGAACCCATCGTTATGGAAACAAAATTAAAGAAAGAGTCTTCGTGAGCAGGGTCTTCCGTATGATGGAAAAAATGGCATAACAAGACCTGCTAGAGCATTGGGCCCGACCTGTACATCACTTTGTTTCTATAAATTGTTGCAATCATATTACGTTTATTTCTTTTTTCAACTTTATTAATGTTGTTTTGTCGTATGTACAAGACTATTCAAGTCAAACATTTGATAAATTTTTGTCGCATGTTTAAAAATTTTGTCGTATGTGTTTGGCGACAAGGGCATTCTGAGCAAAATTGGCTCTAAATTGTTCCTTATCAACTATTTCGATTTTATTTTAACGTTATTGAACTAACAACTCTTTTTTACAAAAGTCATACAATTTTCAAGAATATCTGACGTAGGGTTTTTGAGAAAAAAAATTCTGAACTTTGATGTCGTTTTCCCAAAAGTAGCCAAATGTAACATTCGACAAACATTTATCCAAGCGACGATATAATATGCTTTATATGATAGGGGAAAGTGGTCGAATGACGGTCACTTAAGGGGAAAGTATGAAAACTCAGTTAAAATGTCGTACAATTTTTTTTTGTTTAAATCAAAAAACATAAATTATTGAATTCTTTAAGTTTCTCAGCAGAAACAAATCTTCAATGTCATATACTTTCATAAAAAAAAACAAAGTTTAAAAAAAAATCCAATCTGACCGTAATTGCCGATCATAGTGGGAATGGGAAATCACGCGGGTAATCACAGTCGGACAATTATTGTCTTCATATATAATAGGCGGGGAGCCCTCAATCCTGAAAGTGCACTTACACGGATTTCAAATTTTTTTATATTAAAAGATAGTTTAAAGAAATACCAACAAATTAAGCCCGGTATGACGAGGCCTATCCTGGCACCAGTATTTTTTGCAATTTTTTGCATTATTAATAATTATTGATATATTTGCACTTATCGCGGATTTTAATTTTAATTAGCGCAGATTATTGGAAATTTAATGTGCTTTCAGGAATAAATGGTATGACAGCTGCCATCCTGGCACCAATGTCTGTCATACCTATTTTAAAATTTTGTCACTCATATGTTTTTAAAATAGGTATGACAGACATTGGTGCCAGGATGGCAGCTGTCATACCATTTTTTTCCTGAAAGCACATTAAATTTCCAATAATATGCGCTATTTAAAATTAAAATCCGCGATAAGTGCAAATTATTAATAATGCAAAAAAATGCAAAAAATACTGGTGCCAGGATAGGCCTCGTCATACCGGGCTTAATTTGTTGGTATTTCTATATAAACTATCTTTTAATATAAGAAATTTTGAAATCCGTGTAAGTGCACTTTTAGGATTGAGGGCTCCCGGTGTATAAGAAAAACTACAAAAATACTACAATTTTTACTTTAATTATAGATAAAAATATACATATATGGGAAAATATTAGATAAACATGTCAAATTTATACCCCTTTGTTAACTCCCACCCTGAGCATTCTGCGTGGGCCCACCTCCCACACAAAGTGCAACGAAACCATAACTCGTTATTTTGTCCAAAATCGTCACACTAAAGCGCCAATAACGTAAAACATCTTGCCAAGAAGAATAACCTGATCAACATTTTCTTTTTCCTGTTTAAAAATTGGGTTTCTTCCCATAGAAGGTGGTTTTAAAAGGCAATTTTTAATGCAAGCTGGAGAAGGGAATGTTGTATTTTTTGCCGCGCTCCTCATTGAAAGACCATTTGAATGGGCTCTGATCTTTGTATATAGAACAGCCACTACTATCAAGTACAGTACGGTACACACAATACAAACTTATGTAAAAAATGAACTACTTCTGTGAAAATTCTCAAGATGGCGCCACCATCGTTTGCCATCTTGAGACTACTCCCCAAATATATATACAAATGCTCTGATGGCATTCTGTAGATCTTTATCTGTCCAAAGAGCCTTATTGGACGTTCTTTTGTGATTTCTTGTCATCCTTAAATCAAAAAGTGAAAATAAAATTAATATTTTAATGACGGTCTCTTGACCGATATTTCCCAATTTCATGAGCCACCACAAAAAAATGTTTTCTAAAAAATGTTTGAATAATTTTATGGTGAGAATATTTCTTTTTGAAAAATAAGTGAACTGTACACACAAATGCATAGAGCACATAATTAAACAAAAAAAAATGTTTGTTTATTTAATAATAATAAATAAACACTAACTTTTGTTCGGCTTAAAATAAGATCAGCAATAGTTAGTTAGTTAGTTTTTAGTTTAATTGACTTCTTTATTTCTTAGAATAATAACATTTCATAATATTAATTTCTAAAGCCTAATTGGTATGGCCTATTTGGCCGTCTACCAGAGTGACATATTATAATATGAATTCATTGAAAAAATACAGAAATTGTTAAAATTTGTTTTGTTTACTATTTTATATAATTAAAAATCTTCTTCAATAATAGCTTTTCTATAACGCAGTGCTGTGATAACATAGTTGTAAAGTCCATCCCATCCCTGGTCGCCGTTGAGTATGCTGAGCATTTCTCCTTCTTCCAAGTTGCGTTTGTTGAAGTATCTCAACCGAATTTAAATCAGAACAGGACATATTGCAATAAAATGAAATGTATCTTAACGCGCTTTCAAGTTACATAGACTACACAGTAAAGGCAGATCTGGTCGGTGGGGTAAAAAGTTGAGACTGAGCAATTCTCCTCTTGCTTTGAAAATAATATTTATTTTATTTAATGAGTTCTTATTTAGAAGGTACGAGTTCTGTTGAAGGTTATAGTTAAGACGATTATAGTAGCATCTAAACAGAGAAGAGCTGGCTTCCGATGCATATCTCTCAAACAAGATGCTTCCAAACTTTTCGAGGATCCCATTGAACTTTCTCCTTAGCATTGACGGTTGTTCAGTTGAGGATATGTTCATGGTTGTACCACATGTTTCGGCGAGGTTAGTCCATTCTTCGAACATTGATCCTTTTCCTTGGATAGCTGCTCTTAGAACTTTTTTTGGTATCCGATGACCATCCATTTCAAATACCTTTACAATATAGTTGAAGTGTATTGCGAGGGTGTCCATAATCAAAGGTGGTGTACCTGTTTCTAGGTAAACCATGTAGTTTGGCGTAGTTTTTGGTAGTCGAAGTATTCTTTTCACAAAATATCTTAGGAATTTTTCCACAGTTTCAAAGGAGGAATATCCCCAAACTTGCGTTCCGTAGAGCAGGATTGACAGGGCTGTAGAGCGGAACAACTTTTGTTTAGCACTGTGCTCAACATACCTGTTTCTGAAGCACCTTTCCCATAACGAAGAGATTGCGCGCTTGGCCTCCGCCAATTTTCCCTCCAGATGTTGTCTCATATTCAGGGTTGAGGTTACCAAAATAGTGAATTTCGTTATGTTTGATTTTACTTCACAGTTTGCCATGAATTTGAACTTTACGAACGTCAAAATATTTTCCTTATTCTTCTCTCTCATATAGGTACAATCAAAACCGTTGGAAGTTTGTGGTATTAATCTCCAATTTTCCTATTTTTCCCAAGGTCAGCCTCATCTTTCCTAGTCGTGTTTTTATTTTTGCAACGTAAAACGAAAACAAAAAACATTTTCCACTTCTCTTTTATATTTATTTATTAAAATTTTATTTTAATTAAACTTAACTCCTATTTTAAATGAAATGTATTATAAAAAATATGCATACATAATTTTAACTTCAAAATGATTGTATTAAATAATAATAAAAAAAAAAAAGAAAATTGACCCTACCATCTCCATAGATACATAGACTATGATTTTGTGACGATGCCAGACGAGAGAGTAAAAACAATGCAAAAGATTGATAAAATGATAACAGATGAGAGATAGAGGCATCTAAAGGCATTCAACCACTGCTGTCGTTTTTGCTACTATAGTAGTATTTTACTCCTTTCGAGAGTCAAATGCTACTCTACTACCCTTAGAGGAAATATACTCCCCAAACTTAGTGATCAAAATTTACCTATATTCCATGAAGTATGAGATAAAACAAAAACCGAAAATCAAAATTCTCACATTTCTTAGCTCATTTATGTTCAATCAGTGAGATAGTTATCCTAAATTTAAGTCAAAGTAACCAATTTACGAAAATTGCCAAACATTTTAACGTACATTTTAAGGTTCCTTAAACTACACACCTAATTCCACACCTTTATTACTCGAAAATGTTGAAAAAATAATCCTGCATTTTTTAAACACGCTTTTATGGATCATGATCAGGATCACTTAAGTCTGTATTTGTAGGCACGTTAATGATTTTGGATCACTACAACCTACACTGAAGATCCAGAAATGAAATTATAAGCATTAACAGAAAGGTAAAAGTTAAAAACTAGATTAAACATTTTGTAATGAAATAAATAAAATTCAACTGGTGGAATTATAATAAATAGAACTGTAAGAAAACCTAACCTTTTTAATCACAAGACCTTTGTCGCATGCATTCAACTTTTTCAAATCTAAAGTGATATTTTCTGTGCAGTTCCGTTGTTAAATTTATAATTAAGGGACAACTTGGGGAACTTTTAAATATGAATTCGTCAGAAAAGTGGGA
This sequence comes from Sphaerophoria taeniata, assembly GCA_943590905.1. Lineage (NCBI taxonomy): Eukaryota > Metazoa > Arthropoda > Insecta > Diptera > Syrphidae > Sphaerophoria > Sphaerophoria taeniata. The sequence goes on along the minus strand of OX016540.1, from coordinate 43,205,232 downwards.
AACTAGCGAAAAAGAATTATAGGCAAAAACAATTGATTTGGAGCCGTTTTCTTCACTTATTTCAACTTGTGAACCTTTGCAGTTGACAAACTCAAGAGTTGAATTTTAAAGTCAAGCTGAAGATTGTTTTTCTTTACTTACGTAACTTTTAATTCAGAGTTTTGAATTTGAAAGTAGTAGCCACTGGGAAACTCATAACAATTTGGAGTTGTTATGTTAAAAACATGATTTTTTTTTGCTTTTGAAGACGGTGAAAGCAGCTTCGCGATGAAATTCTGAATCAAGAAGAAAAAAGACGGGAAATACCTCTTAATAATGACATAATAGCCTCTACCGGCAAAAATGTTCTCAAACATTTGTACCAGGCCAAAATGACGATACAGGAAACTACTTTTGTGTTCGTAGACCCGCCAATCAAAGAAATCTCTTGGGAAAGAGTATAAACCCTTAAAAATAAATACAATACAATACATAATTGTGTGGATACAGATAGTGTATAGTCACTAGACAGTTAGATTTTTAAACTTTTTTTTCCCTACTCTATTCATACTTTCAAAGCCCAAGTCTTCGTAATTTTCTCTTCGCTTTATGATGATAACTTAATTATTTGTTAAATTAAAAAGTGTTTTACTAAATGCAAAAAAAACACACAATATATGACAGAAAATTGTACGTATGTTTAATTATCTAATTTAGTTTTTTGGCAGTTGAGAACAATAATTTGAGAGTGACAGCCTCTAATGAAGACAACTTAAATCGAAATTTAAGGATTCAACTTCGATTGAATAAAAGGCTCCTCCTATCCGACAAACACACAATTTGGGTTTTAGAACTCCCAAAAATTTATAAGAAACTATCGTTTGCTAATAAACTTCAACCACATCATTTTTGAAACTTCAAAACCCATTATAAGTGATACTTTTTTCCGGAGGCGATTTATCGGGCTAATAGGCGGGGAGCCCTGAATCCTGAAAGTGCACTTACACGGATTTCAAATTTTTTTATATTAAAAGATAGTTTAAAGAAATACCAACAAATTAAGCCCGGTATGACGAGGCCTATCCTGGCACCAGTATTTTTTTGCAATTTTTTGCATTATTAATAATTATTGATAATTTGCACTTATCGCGAATTTTAATTTTAACTAGCGCAGATTATTGGAAATTTAATGTGCTTTCAGGAAAAAATGGTATGACAGCTGCCATCCTGGCACCAATGTCTGTCATACCTATTTTAAAATTTTGTCACTCATATGTTTTTAAAATAGGTATGACAGACATTGGTGCCAGGATGGCAGCTGTCATACCATTTTTTCCGGAAAGCACATTAAATTTCCAATAATATGCGCTATTTAAAATTAAAATCCGCGATAAGTGCAAATTATTAATAATGCAAAAAAATGCAAAAAATACTGGTGCCAGGATAGGCCTCGTCATACCGGGCTTAATTTGTTGGTATTTCTATAAACTATCTTTTAATATAAGAAATTTTGAAATCCGTGTAAGTGCACTTTTAGGATTGAGGGCTCCCGGTGTATAAGTCTATAGTTAAAAAATTATACTACCCAAACATAGAAAATACTCCTCAAAATAATTCGAAAATACTCCCCATTGCATTTTTGAAACGACAGCACTGCATTCAACCGTTTAAGATGTAAAGAGTAGTGAACAGTGTTACCTTAGTTGCATTTTTCGCTTATTTCACTCCCTTTTTTGGTACAATTTAATCACAAACACCCTCCTTGTGTTTTATTTCTGTTGCTCTGCTGTTGCTTCTTGCTTGTGATTTCATTTGCACTGTGTTCACTTAGTTTTCAGTTAGTGTTCGACCGTTGAAGTTAAAAGTTGTGTGTTTCGAATAGGAATTGGGAAATAAATTTTGTGTAAGTTGTGTTCCAAACAAACAGAGACTTCTTTGTCTCTGTTATGCCAAAAAGTGAAGGAATATTTGTGTTAATAAAATTATTTTACATTTATACGTTTTGAGCACAGGGAATATTGTGTTATGAAGTAGCAAAACCGGTTTTTGTTTATTTTTGCGGTTTTAACTTGCCTACAAAAAAAATTGATTATTGTATAAGAGTGACGGCTTACGTATTTTAATTATTGTATTTTTAAAAACCGCGTTAATTTGTTAACAATTTTATTTTTCTTGTAAAAATTCTAGGACTTGATTTTTTTGTTTTTGCTTTGCGAAATAATTTTATTTCAAAATGGATTGCGGAACAACGATGGTGAAATATATATTGTTCCTGTTCAACACATTGTGTTCGGTAAGTACATATTTTTTTTTCTCAGACGTCTTCACATATTTATCTCAGTTTGTTCTTCCCATTGAATGAGAAATAAGTTTATTTAAATGAATCATTTTTGTACGAATGATGTCATTTATGTGGTTCCAGGTAGATGATATTCAGTTTCAGAGTATTATGTCTTCCTCTTGATATAGAGATTTAAGAAAATAAACAACAAATAAAAACTACACACACTTTACTGGGCTGCTGGAGAGCTGGAGCCTGTTTTCTGCTTCGCGTGTTTAACCTTGAAGAGTCAAAATTATTGAATAATGTTGTATAGAATTTTGTTAAAATTAAAGTATTTTGAGGTTTGAAAAGTGGAAAATTATAAACGCCGACAATTTTCCCAAAGCATCTATCTCTCATCAGCTGGGTTTCAAGGGTGGATTATTTTGAATTGATTTCCCTTTCAACAGTAAAGACGTATAGATAGGTACTATACATTTCTATTCCCATGACATGACTATAGGGTGTATTGGGTTTGTTTCACATGAAAAACCGCAGGGGAAAACCGTTTGCATCACGTGAGTCGGAACATGTCTCGTCAAATATATTTGCCTTGTACCTAGTTGTAATCGGCTTGAGTGTTGACTATTCGATTTTTTTTTTAACTAAAAACGACTCAAACTCACTCTTTCAAGAATTGCATTTTACGTCCAGAAGAAATATTACTTCCGGCAATAGAAATGTCATCGAATAGTGGAAAACATTTCTTTGGGGAAATTTTCCAACAATCCCATAGTTTGTGCTTATGACAAAGTGTCATAAATTACCCGATTATAAGTTGATGTTTTTGTAGGTGCAGGAAAATAACTCCACGGAAACTAACTCCAATGAGGTATTTTTTACCCATCAAGTGAGAATATGGTCCACTTTTGTAAAGTGTAGTTAGCTCAAATGTACGGTGGGAATTCAATTTCTTAAAAAAATAGTGGTTCTAATAGTTCCCTTCGAAAGTGAAATAAATTGCCATTTTAACCGAGAAACAATTAAAAAAGAATTCAAGTATACTGAGCAATATTATTTGTAAAATTAAAATAAATTTCTTTTAGAAACTAAGTCATTTAAAAATTGAGTTTTCAAGACTCTGGAAATATTGAGAAACTTAGTCATAAAGAAATTCAGTTCTCAACAATCTGAAAATAATACAAAAATCACGCGATTCTTTTGATTATTTTCATAGTTTATTTTCGTTGTCAAGCAATTAATTTTTTATGCTGTTGCCCTTTCGTTTTATTTGAAAAAGTGACCACTACACATTTACACATCCTGTAATGCACACAAGGATTTTTTCAAGCAGATGGTGAATTTCAATGATTCATTTTGAGCATCTCTTTTATAAAATTCAAACTAAATGCATATGGCTTCCCCCCATTTTTCCTCACTTGGATATCCTCGTATCTCGAGAATAGGTCTTATCAAGTAAAATTCAGGCATTTTATCTCTAAGTCATTTTTTGCTATTTCGGGAGTTCCTCAGGGTAGCCATCTAGGACCTCTACTTTTTAATTTAGCAATAAACGATGCTCCGTAATGTGTACGTAATAGCAAAATTCTCATCTTCGCAGATGATATGAAGATTTACAAAAACGTCCCTTCTAGTAATCATACCTATTGTTCTGCTACAAGATGACATTAATAGTTTTGCATTGTGCTGTGAGTAGAATAGTTTCAATCTAAATCCAATAAAATATCAAACAATGACCTTTTAAGGAAAGCGTGCACCGTCTTCATATGACTACGCTATCTCATAGCACATTCTTACCCGTGTAACTTCCGTAAGAGATCTTGGAGTTTTTTTTTTACTCCCAAGCTAGATTTTTCTGTGCACATTAACAACATTGTGAATAAAGCCGATTCAATGCTTGAATTATAAAGCGTTGGTCAAAAGAGTTCCCCGATCCAAATATCACCTGTGCTCTATATAATTGCTATGTTCGTCCTCACTAAGAATACGCTTCTCAGGTTTGGCACCTATTCATATTGAGAGGATGAATCTATTCAACGAAATTTTACTGGTTTTGCCCTCAAAGGTATTCTATGGAATGATCCTTTGAATGTCGCCTCTTACGTAAATCGTTTACTTACTCTCCAAATGGAAACATTGTCAAATAAACAACGATATGGTATTCTTCGACCAAGTTATAACTGGTTACTGGTGTAACAGATGCACCGGAACTACTTGGCTCTATGTCTATATCTTTCAACCATCAGGGTGGCGGTTATAATCTTCGCAGGAAGGACATGGTACAAGAACCAAAACGACGGCGGTACATAGTCTACTATGTTGGCAAACCATTGGTCGTATGACTGTGCTTGCTATAAGCTCTCTTCAACCAATTCCGATGATGTAGAAAAAAAAATTCGAATGAGGTTGAGGCCGATACGAAACACTCAAGGTCGACCTATTTTGATTGCGAGCGAAACGAGGGGAACGAATTTGCCCAAAACAACTAAATTAATTTGATTGGTTGATTGATTCTCCTTTGGGCAAATTTTTTTCCGCTTGTGTCCATTCTTGTGCTTGAAGAATGCCATACTCTCACCGATATCTTTGACATCCCAGAGTGCAAAAGAACGTTTGCATTGGAAAATATTTCCTTTATGTCACATAGACTTAAAACATTCGGTATATTTCACCGTTATGCACGGAAAAATCTTGAAAATATGTAAAAACTTCTCTTTCAATTAATAATTTTAATAATGAAAAAAAATGTTTGAATTAAGCAGGAAGGTCAGAAGCCCAGAATTTGATTTCAGGACTTATGACCCACCATAGTGGGCAAGTAGTCCCAAACTACTCAAATTCCACTCACTATTGTAGGTACTTAGTTCCCTTAAAAAAGTGAACTAATATCCCATACACGGAAACTTGATCCACTTTACTAAAGTCGATTTAGTTCTCACTTGGCAAGGAATATGGTGCAATCCTATAAACCGGTTTTCATGTCTGCATCACGTGCATTATTACTCGAATTTTCAAGAAATTTTACCAGCCTATGCATACCAAGCTCAATCAAATAGAAATCCCAACAAAATTTAAAATATTCATAGGGTACTGTACAATGCCTTGGTTAAAAATTGTGATTCTCAGTGTGTTTTTTTTCGAATGTAAGAAAAAGAAAGCAAGTGACTAGTGGTATGATACGAACAGAAGTGAACTCACCTATATGTATAGTGAGGCATTTATTGTCGACAATACCTTGTGCCAAAGTTTTACGATGAATCAACTGTGTTGTATAGTTTTTTATTTCTGCAGCTGTTCAGCATTTACTTCGAAAATGGAAACAAAAAAACACCAAGGCAATGTCGACTGGCTCATGACTTCTTGCTTTTGTAAATTGCAGACCTGCATTGATACAGGTGAGGGTCTCTAAATAGCGAGTTGCGATTGCGAATTGCGATGCACTATTGAGGTTCTTTTTTATCAACATGACGTGAAAGTAAGCAAAATATTCAAAAGTATTTCCTAGTTTACTAAAAATGGATTACGGTTCATTGAAAATAAAATTGATAGACAAAATATATGAATCCCAATCGTAGAACTTCACCTGTACGTAATAAAATAATAAATAGCACATTGCTCCTTAGTCACAGTTAGATTTTTTCTGTTGCGCCCTCATATAGGTACCATGGAAATGACCTATTTAAAGCACGAATTAACTCTCCAATGAAACATGAAAATAGCACATTCCACGAAAACTTTATTTCTTCATTTATGCTTCTACATAACATGCACGAAGAAAACTACTAGTCAACTCGAAAATAAAAGTGTCAAAAGGGTATAACTCAGGTGTCATATCTCGTTTGCTTATCTAAGTTGAAAAAAATATAAATGGAACTACCTATGTTATGTACCTACAATGAGGTCTTATTCTGTCATGAGAGAATAATTTCAACGACATAGGAATAATTGTTGTAATAGACGTTTAATTAATGTTTAGATAATGTAAATTTCAAAGCAATTGAATAAGCACACAAGTCTAGTTTGATGGCCTGAACTGGTTTCCTGGCGATAGAGTGTTTTGAAAAAAATGTGATATATATGGGTTTCATCTTTTGTCTCACTGTGTTCTGCATTGCATTATTGTGTTTTTAGGTGTTCTTAATTTGTTTTATAGCTTTTATTCCATTTGTGGAAATAAATGGCTGCGTTTCCGCTTATATAAATAAATAATTTCTGTTAGGTATCTTGTATGCAGCACTTATATTTGAATTTACACAAAAATATTTTTAAAAAAATATGAGTGCGACCCATGTAGTCCACACGACTAAGTAGAGTAGAAAAATACGCAAAAACATTAGTTGTTTTGTAAAATATCCAGCCGATGCATCCCGTTGTAGTTGTACACGCACGTTGGTTTTTAAAGTAAAATTTCATAAAAGTGATGATTTGAAGACATACATGAAGCTTATTGAATAACAGTCAAAAGTTGGTCGCACTCATGCACAACTACATTGCACAGCCTATATTACTGCTGAATAATGTAGTTTTCTATTAGTGAAAGAATTTTTCTAATCGGATTAGTATTTCCGAAGATTAACATTTATATGGGAAAACAGCGTTTGGTGGGTCAGCAAGTAATAAAATGTAGTCTGTGTTATTGTTTTTTTTTCACACTAAGTATCGTGAATACAACTGTATATACCATGAAAATTTCATTAATATCTGTTGGGCCGACTGTTTTTCCTTATAACCACGAAAATAAATCCGCTTAAACTAATTTTCAATTGTTCATAACAAATTATTAACAAATAATATATTTTATTAATTTGATAAATAAGGTTTTTTGCACTATTGTTGAAATTATTGCAGAAATTATCATAATTTTAATTATATTAGTGTTGTCTTAGTTTTTTGATTGCCATTAAAAAACCGCTAAGCGGATTACGATCTAATCAGCTCAAGACAACACCGCGTCGAATGAGACCAATTTCATGACAATACGATGAGTGGTTCGCGAGATAGTCGAGTCGACACACACACAGACATCATTATAAAAAGGGTTGATTCGGATTCTAGTGACCTCGAAACATGGAGATATGCAAAAACTTGAGATTCACAAAATCGGTCCATTACAAAAACTTCCTCAAGGAAGTAAACAAGTCACCGGCACTGCACCTTAAACACAGATCAGGGATTGAGACAAGTGAAGATAGGAAACTGACGTTTTACCCTCCAGACACCGAAAATTTTATTTTTATTTTACTTTTGTGACAAAAAAGATCCAACGGAATGTTGAGAAAGTATAAGTTAACACACCCATACTTGTACAACATTCCGTTGAACTTGCTTGTAGGAAAATTTATTTTGACAACTTGGTTTCCTATCCCCTTTTATCTCTGGCCTTAAGTCATGACTTGTAATAATAAGATCATGTCAGTTATGTAAGTAGTAGTAATGCATTTTTGGTTAATCTTCCCAACACAAGCCTTGCGACCGACGTCGTTATTTAAAAAAAGATATGGATTAACCCTAATTGTGCAATGTCTGAAATGGACCAATCGGTTTGAATATTGCCATTACAGACCAGCCACAAAACAGTGTTATCAGTTCAACGCCTTATTCGTCTAGGTAATTTTGCAAACAGAGATTGATTAAACAACCGCTTAAGATTATTCTAGAGATAAGGCTGAAACACTATGACCAGGACCACTATAAACGGTCAAATTTTTAAATTCTTTATGGGAGAAAAATACTTTCCTTGCAACGAAGCTGATGTACATAATTTTTGGTTATTTAATAATGTTGATAACAATACCTTACTTGCTATCTTATTTGCATACCTTCGTAGATAAGTAAAAATTTGAATGTTTTTATGTAAGAGATACGAGCAGTGGCGTTGTTAAAACGATTGAAACGCAAATATGATAATATTATTCCAATTTTGCAGCAATGTATTTTCCTTTTTTTATTGATAATGTTTCTGGTGCAATTGGCTAGCTGAAGTACCATTATAGTAAGGGAGACATTAAAACTAAACCTAAGTTCACTTTTATTTTAAAAATTTAGCTGTATTTTTTCTGTTTCATTTCTATTTCGAAATGAGGTTACTTGACACTCGATCGGAAAAGGATGTGGCGATCTCTTGCGATTGTAGCCGTCTGACGTCATACTTCCTTCTAGCACTTGCTGTATTTGGCTTTGGTCGAGATATCCGCTGCAATACCTTTGCTACAACGAGGTAGTGGTCCGAGTCGATGTTGCCCCCTCGGAAGGTTCGGACATCAATAATGCTTTAAGAGTGTCTTGCGTCGATCGCAATATGATCAATCTGGTTGACAGTTGATTGGTCTGGAGACCTCCAGGTCCCCTTGTGGATGTTGAGATGTGAGAAACGCGTACTTGCTACTACAATGTTTCGCTCCACTGCAAAATCGATAAGCCTGAATCCGTTGTCGGAGGTTTTTTCATTGAGCGTCAAAATGGCTCAACGAAAATTCAGACATAACAATTTTTTTTTCTCATAAAAAACGGCTCATCTGAGATTTTTTGTTCAGCGAGAAAAAAATTAAAAATTAATCTCAATATTTTTGTAAATAATGAAGCGTGCCCGTGACATTATAGCACTTTTGGGAGATATGGAAGCACCGACGAAAGCGATGCCTAACTTGGATTACTTGAATAAGCAAATTTTGCTAAGTTGGCTGTTTGATAACACAGTTTTGTTCAAACCTGATGCACCCTAGCAGGGTGCCCAGGTGCACAATGCCCTTAATGAACAGCGACCTGCTGTAATTTAGAAAGAAGTAGATAAATATTGTAAACAACATTTTTAAAGTGTTTTTTTTTTCTTTGTTTGTAATCAGAAATTCTGGTCCCAATTTACCTAGTCAATTATGCTTCCATTTACTTCTGAAGAAATTCTAATTAGTTTGGGTCTTTCAATAGAACATAGTTCAAAGTTCTTCGGCAGAATAGAACAAGAGTGATTGAGAGTTGTCGAAATCTGTATTGACTTAATGCAAAGCCTCCACTGTCTGTGCGACTTTAATTTTAACAAAACAATGTTTTTAATAAGGCAATATTTCAGCGTTTACAGGATGTTAGACTATTTGAAATTAAATGTTAGAAGAAAATTTCTCTCTACACTTATTGGTACATAGATGCAAATATTATAATCTAGTCAAATAGTAGGTAATAGTATTGATAACGCTTGCTCTACAAACAAAAACAAGTTGAAAACAAACTTATAATCGGGTCTTGTTAAGAAACCACCTACACCTTTAAAGTTTCTCCTCGTGATGAAACGATTTTTTTTTATTTCCAGCAAGCGACGAGTTTATTATTTCAAGTGTTAATGGCTCCAATATGTGGTTCACTTATTTATTTATTTGTCATTCATGTAAGGTCACTTCCGTTAAAGTTTTTCATTATGGCCACCTTAACATTATGTGCTCTCATTTCGTTTATTTATTTTTACAAATATGAGTAAGTTTCGGTGAATGTATTCTACAAAAACGTAACCGAGAAAATATCAAACATAAGTGATTCACAATTTTTGTCTTAATTAGAGTTTTTTTGTTTACCTCGGGCGGTAATGTGACAATTTTTTTGTTGATTTCCCAACCTTTATTATCATGTTAAACAAGCGCGTATAAAATCAAGTCTGAATTTTATTTCGATCACGCTTCGCTGTGCCAATTTTATGTGTTTGTTTGCTTTTCAAAACAGAAAAGGGGAAAAAAAACAAACAATTTCAAGTTGAAACAAAATACTATGTTTGTATAAATATCGTTTTAACGTTGTTTTTGGAAAGATAAAAAGCATCTTTATGACATGTTAAACCAACAAGTGCTGATGACGTAATTAACACACTTAATCTAAAAATCTATTTTAAGTTTTGAAGACATATATGCAGTATGTGAGAAGTGATAGATGTTCACATAACCATTAATCATATTCAAACCGGAAATACTATCATGTCTACGTTACGCTCAATCTCACACGCAATGGTTTTGCAAACTCAAACTTCAATACACACAGATTGCGTCTACTCAAAAAAAAACCTGTTTAGTTGGAATTCGATTTTCATGCAAAAGAACTGAATAATATGATGCAGAGAACGAGTTTTTTTTTTTTGTTCTTAGGCTGAAAACAGACCGAAGCCGACAAAACGTCTTTTTGTCTCTCGGCAAAAAATAGTGTCGGGTTTTTCTTAATTACTCGAAAACAAGAAGACATTTTAGCATTCATGCACCTCACTAAGAAATTGTGGCAGCATTTAAATTTGAACAAAAAATAGTACTTAATTAACTAAATTTTCGATAAAAATTAGTTCAAAGTTAAAAATGTCAATGTTTTGACTTTGAAGATGAATTTTTCGAAAATTATTCCTGAAAATAGTTTTATTTAAATGCAAAATGAAAGAAGCACTTTTTAGCTTTGCATAAAGGTACAACACTGCATTGTGGAAAACGCCGTTGATTTAACATTTAAAAAAAAATAGTTTTTTTTTATTTATAAAATCACTCCTCCCAGATAAACGGGGGGCAATAGACCCTCCCTTTCATAGGCTGGCCTAAATCAGAGCCAAATCATTGGGAAAGACCTTATTCTATGATCTAGCTAGACTGCTCGTGCCCGCCATTTTTATTACCACTACTGAGAGCGTACGTTTCAGTTGCCCGAGAGTCTTTCGGTTGTGATATCTGTAATCTCTGTGGTATATACATATTTGTGTTTAAGAGAATTTACCGACCTTAAATTATGCGTTTTAGGCATTCGAATGAATCGGAGATAGATTAGCAATTGAAACGTGTTTTAATACACAATACATTGCTGTAGCGCTTACCAATCCTTTTATTTTATAAACTTGACTTTTTCACTTGTTCAGAAAAATTTGTCTTGAGGTTTAACTTGAAACAAAAAAATAAACTTGAATACACAAAATAGAGAAAAATTCTTGTTTTTCCCTCTCAAATTCTACTTTTTTTGAAAGTTGAAAAAACCTAAATTTTATTAACTTGAGAGTTGAAAATTAAAAGTTTTAAACTAAAACTTTAACTGAACAAAAAGAAAATCTTAAGTTGAAAAAAATGAAAATCGCAAAGTTGAGTTCAACTTTGATTGAACAAAATCAGCCGAAAACATTTTATATCGGAACTAGAGCTTTATTCCGACAAATGTCAAAATTATGTACGAATGAAATAAGAAAAGTTCAATTTTTCGGAGCAAGATCTTAACATGTACATTTTTATTTCTATAATTGCACAAAATACAACAAGAAATAACGCCAGAAAATACAAACCCAACTATATAAGCAACATTCACGTTTCTTTGTCGATTTCTGTTCGGGGACACAAGTCCATTGCTCTTACGAGGCAAACACCGAAAAAGACACGACATGATAAAAAGACTTGTCCGTGGGGTTGTATAGGAGCAAAACACACCAAAGAAGGCAAAAAGTCCGGGACAAAATTACACACCGACTTATGAGGTAACACACACCAAAGTGAACAAGACAAACAAACAGAAATCGACAAAAAAACGTGTCAGTTGTATAGGTTGTATAGGAGCAACACACACCGAAGCGGACAAAGACAAGACATTTTGTCTTTATCGTTCTCGGTGTGGGATGGAATCCGACACGATTTTTTTGTCAAAAGACAAAAAGACGTCTTGTCTGATTTGGTGTGTTCTTACCCTAATAGCGTTTTTTTTTTTTGGTAATCCGGAATTGTAGGTACACAGAACTGTCCGATTCCGGATTCCAAACGAACAGAGGTGCGTTTTTGCGCTGACGATAGTTCACTATAGTTTTTGTGTCACACTTTGACACACCAACCACTTTCAACTCACCTCCTGAGATGGATTGGAAATAGTTAGAGATAGTAACGATTTGACACATCAACACAGACCGCAAAAACGACAATTGTGATTACGAATCGTAACTATTGGCGTGCAAAAACGAGAAATAGTCAACCATTGTTGATTATAGTTGATTATAGTCAGCGCAAAAACGCACCTCAGGCAAACACATTTTTTTGCTTCTAAGGGTTGAATGGTTGTGTATTTGTGAAACCTCATATGCAGATGCAGAATTGCAGATGACATGACATTGTTTTTATTTTCTTTATTTGTTAACATGGTACCGAGTAAGTATGTGCGAGTGTGTGCATGTATGCGTGATTCTGTTTTTGATTCTGACTTCAAATTCGGAATCGTTTTTCTGTTCTATTCAGAACAAGAACTGTCATCTTGTGCCAAGTGAACGAGTACAGAACTGTTCGGAACAGTTCCGGAAGACCAAAAAAAAAACGCTATAAGACGATGTGCAATTTTAGGCGTTGACATTTTAAATCTGTTCAATGAGTCTGTGCTGGACTGTATTGAACAGAAAAGTACAAGGTTTTCCTGTTCAATGACAATTTTTCTGTGCTAGACTGTTCTAGTTTGCTGTTCAATGACTTTTTCTAGAACAGTTTAGCGTAGGTTAGAGTAAAAAAGAACAGGATTTTCTGTACTTGCTTTTGAGGAAGAGTGACCTAGAACAGAATCATGACAACTGTCAAAGTGTTGAAGTTTTTTTTGTCTTTGTTATTTTTTTTTTTTTATAATTTGCACACACTAAAGGGGCTTCTTATACCCTTATTATGCCAGAGACACAGTGAGTGCATTAAGAATTTAGAAAGGGGTTTGAGAGTAAGTGTCGGTGTACATTGGTTTTGAATTCATCAACATTGCAATGACTGGGAAAGACAGAGTGTGGAAGGGAGTTCCACATTCGCGTAGTACGGCTAAAGAACGATTCTCTATACTTAACAGTACGTCCGAAGTTGGGCTCAAGGGTAAACTGATGGGCATTCCTGGAAGCGCGGGTATTACGGTTGAATATCTTAAGGGGAGGAATGCAACTGGCTATTTCACTAGAGCAATTACCGTAGAAGTAACGGTAGAACAAAGAGAGACATGAGACGTTACGACGGTGTTCCAAAGAAGTGAATGAATTAGTGATGCCTCTATCACCAATCATTCTTATAGCTCTTTTTTGTATATCATCCAAGAGGCTTAAGTATGTAACTGGAGCACCAGCCCAGAGATGGGAATTGTACTCAAGCTTTGGACGAATATAAGTCTTATAGATAATAGCCAGATCAGACGGGGAGAAAAATTTCTTGCACCGTCTTAAGAAACCCAAACATCTTGCGGCATTTTTGGCGACATCGCATATGTGCTCGTTCCACAAAAGGTGGTCAGTGATGCACATACCGAGAATCTCGAGATGTTCGGTCTCATTGATGCAAGTGCCACTCATGGATAGTGGCAGGGGGGGTATATCTCGCTTTGACGATACAAGACAGCATTGAGTTTTCGAAGCATTAAACTCTACTCGGTTTCGTATTCCCCATTGTACAATGCTGTTTAAGTCAGAGTTTAATGAGCTCATCATATTTTGCCGTTGCAGTTCCACATCCGAAGAGGAGGGATGCGAGTCTGGAAACGAATATGAAAAGCTAAGGGTGCTATCGTCAGCAAAACAATGAATTAGATTAGAAGTTACAGACAGGAGATCATTTATGAAAATGAGAAAGAGGGTCGTAGACAAAACGGAGCCCTGGGGCACACCAGCATTTATGTTGTGAGTTGCAGACTTGAATCCATCCAAAACAACTTGTATTGAACGGTTCGAGAGAAAATTTCTAATCCAACGAAAAAGGGATTCATCGATACCGAAAGCACGCATTTTCGATAAAAGAGCAAGATGCCAGACTTTATCAAATGCCTTTGAAATATCAAGTGCAACAATCTTATTTTCTCCAAAACGATGTAAAGATTTGTTCCACTGTTCGGTGAGATAAACCATCAGATCACCAGTGGACCTGTTGCTGCGAAAGCCGTACTGCCGGTCATTAAGAAGCTTTCGGTCTTCAAGATATTTCTTGAGCTGATAGTTTATCAGCGTTTCCATGACCTTGGAAAGAAGGGACGTTAGTGCAATCGGTCGATAATTGGAGGGAGAAGAAGATTTGCCTTTTTTTGGGATAGGCTGGACAAATGCTGTTTTCCAACTGCTCGGAACGAGCCCAGAAGAATAGGATAGATGGAAAAGCTTACGCAAGGGTTTTGCCAGCGTGGAAGAACACCTCTTCAGAACAATAGCGGGGATACCATCCGGACCAGCGGATTTATGTATGTTGAGATCCTTTAGGACTTTAGCCACAGCACGAGTGCGGAAGAAGATTTGTCCCATTGAATCATTGACGCGCTCAAGAACAGGCGGAGTCATGGCACTCTCTGGCAGCGAAGAGTTGGCGGCGAACTGCCTAGCAAAAAGGTCAGCTTTCGCGAGAGAGCTAACAACTGGAGTGTCATTGTCAACGAGCGTAGGGTAGGGAGGGACCGAGGAAGAAGAAGAATTCTTCATATTTTTTAGAAATTACCAAAAATTCTTACCGCCTTTGGAACATTGCAGTATTTTTTGCCTTAATTTTTGGTCATGCAAAAACTTTGTCCGTCGAATATGGGCATTGCAGGCCTTCCTGGCTTGTTTAAACTTGTTCCGGTTTTCCTCAGTTGGGTTGGCTCTATAACACCGGAACTTTACTTCTTTTACCCTGATAACCTCTTTACAGCTTGAATCAAACCATGACTTTTCCTTGGGTTTGATGCTTTTAACCCTGTTCGGGATAAAAGTTTTCATTCCCAAAATAATCATGTTAGTAATCATATCTGCGCTGGAGTCTACGTCACCATCGAGGAAGCATAGTGACCAGTTAAAGATCCGGAAGAAGTTATTGAGACCGTCCCAATTGGCTTTCTCGTATTGCCATACGGTTCTCTTCGGAGCTCTTTCCTTAACTGGATTAGTTTGACACGAGAAATTTGCATTTGCATTTTTGTCTTTGTTATTGTTTTGTATTTTGAGGCAATAATGAAAGATTTTTTGATTTTGCTTATAAAATAGTAAATATTTATTTGTTTGATTTTTTAAAGGTCTAATTCCTCAAATAAATTACATTTTCAAACATGTGTTGAGGAAAACAATGCAGGAAGTTTTTTTTCTGATTTTAGTTTTCACAGATGACGTTTTGATGACTGTTCTAACTTGTCTGACATTTCTGTGCTGTTCTGTTCTGTTCTACACTTTTCTCTACTGTCCTAACCTACACTTTTTCTTATTGAACAAACTTTTTGTTTCGGTTTTTTTGTTACCTTCGATGTGTCTTGCTCCTATGCAACCCCATGTATTTACTGCAACCGAATTAGAAATGTTACAATAACCAAAATCTTTCCGTGCACAGAATATTAAGTTGCTAGGGCAAAGTTTCTTATAGTTCTCCCAATTGGCAAGTATTTTGTATGTATTTTCGCTTTTGAAACACGTTCTAAAAAATTATATTGCCGATAATATAAATCCATTTATTTATATTTATTTGGGTAATTGGAAAACGTTCCAAAAAATTATAGCCATCTACATTAAATGAGTTTATTGTTTGCTCGTCAAAATTTAATAATCTCTAACCTACGTTGAACTTTCGAATAAATTCAGATTGCAAGGTTCTTATTAAATTGAAGATTTCAAGAGCTGCAACTGCAACTTATTTTTAGTCACCAAGATGCAGACTCATACAAAGAGAACGATAATAATTGAATGCCTTTTGTCTGTAGATTGTGCATTTACTGGCTGATCAATATAGTGACAGTAAACCTATTCAAAAGTGATTCACTTTTTTTCTTCGCAGTTGAATGCACACCGGTTTTTACATTGAATTGTCAAGTTTTTGTTCAAAAGATTGTATAATCTCAATTTCAGACGAAAATGACAAACCACTGCCCGTAAATAATGTTTTCCTTTTCATGAATAATGTAGTTTGCAATTTGTTTTTTTTTTATCTTAAAACCCATTTCAAAGTGTAAATTTTCAGATTACTCATACGTCATACGTCATGCACATTAATATCGAGCACGTACAATATTGTGCCTCTTTTCAGAATTTAAGGGAAAACTAAAATTCAATAAAATACAAAACACGATAATTTATTTTGTGGTTAAGCAAACCAACTCTTTTCAATTGTTAGGACAAGTTTAGAAAATTCCATTTTTCTCAGATTTTCAAATTAAAAATAATTTTATAAATATTTTCTCAAATATAGAATAACTATTCAGTAAATTTGGTGGCCTGCGATCCTTCGTAAACAAAACAACCACCAACGGGTTCCTTCGAACAATATAAAAACGACCAAATTAATAACAGTTTCGTCGGTCATGCAATCAACTCATCGTTGACTATACATATAAGAATGGCTGACAGTAGTGTGAAATTCACATACAAAGTTTGAAAAAAAAAATGGTTCCAGTTCCACCTAATGCTCCAAACACCTATTTCTATATTGAATGGAACTATCGAGAAGGCATTGCTAGCTGACCCAGCAAACGTTTCTTTACAATATAAATAACTTCTAGGGAAACTAAATCATTGGAGCCTATCAGGAATATGATTTCCCTGGAACTATTTTCCACATTCGGAATATTCGTATCGTTATCTAATAATGTTCTAAATTCCCCTAGAAATTTTTTGCGATTATGAACACTTTTCTCATGAGAAATTTCTCGTGATTTCTCTGGAGTTTTTTGTTTTTTCCCATTTATTTTGATGGAGAAATTTCCAGCTAAAACCTTTCTGCAGTGGAAGGAAGACGGAATGAAAAAGAGAGTTTGGCTTCAGTCTTGGAAGTAGGACTACTTTATTATTACCTTGCAGGAATAGAATTGGAACTAGGAACGGTCCACAAATCATTGGAAATAATATTTAAGCCTACTTAAAAACCACCTGCTATAGAATCGAAAGATGGGTTCTTCAGCTTCAGTCCTTTCAATTTGAAATTGTCTATCAGTTTGGAAAATCCTACATATATAGCAGATTCGTTGTCAAGATTAAGCAATATTCAAGATGCGGACTCCTTCGAAAAAAATTGTGAATATAGGTAACGTTTGTGCATTAACAGTGAATGAAGATAGTTCCCCTCGCTCTTACGATAATATTGACGTGATGAAAGCAAACACCAATTACCATAAGAGAAAATAATCTGATAAAGTCATATCCTTACAGGCCACAGGCCGATAGTGAAGTTGAAAATATGCTTTGATCAATTTTAAAGCTACTACAAACAGTGCACGGAAATGGGGCAAGCTATAAGAAAGAAACGTGACATCACAATCATGGTATAACGGGCAAATCAACTTCGAAGATACTATTTTTTAGATCAATTAGAGTTAAAATCCCTTCTTTATAAGACAGTAGTGGAACTATTAAAGGCATTGAGGCAAGAGACTTGTACAAGATTAGCAAACCCAAAGGAAAAGAGAGATTCGATAGAGTTCGTTGTTGCAATAAGGTCGTAATTTAACTCCGCAGAACAAATTAACAACAACCTTCGATAGTTCTGATTTCATTTTGTGTTTCTTCCTCATTTAGAGATCCTTTGATATGCATTTTTAAGGCCCACCAAACTAAAATTGTTTAAAGATTTAAAGTTCCGTCAAACAAAAACAAAAATTATTCCAAGCAAAAAGAAATATTTCTGTCAAAGCAAAGTTGGCAGTTTATTCCCTGGGACAAATTCATTCCGAAGGAAATTCACGATAACTAGAAATATTTCTTGGGAATGAAATTTTCCGTGAGAAATAAAATTTCTTGGGAGGTTTCCGATAGGGCTTTTAACTGAATTCTATTCTATAGAAATTCAAGCTTTTTGCTTCTGAAGTTTAAACTAGAATATATCAATGCACAACACTTAAATCCAATGTGAGTTTCTTTAAAAGATGGGGAACTCAACGAGTATAAAGTAAAAAATAACAATAGAGACCTTGTTTTTGGTGCATGCAATCGAATAATATACATAAATACACATGCACCTAATAAACATTTATTTATTTTTTACGATTTTATACACACACATCTGTTAGATACCATTGAGATCGGATTGTTTGTCGTTGAGTGTAATTCATCCAATGATAACTGCGCAACTCAAGCTTGCAAGCTATGTATTTCGATGCGTGAATCTTAATTGAATAAATTAGTTGCGATTCCAGGTTTAAGTAGCGTCCGCCCAAGCACGTTTCATAAATTGAATAATTGTCTCTGTATGGATTAGGTCATTCCAAAGGTCAATATGTCTCGCAAAGGTATTGAACAAGTTTATTTAATAAACCGGTGTTGGATTTATTTATTTTGAACTGAGATAAATGCTGAATATAAACGAAAACACTTATGAGTTATGAATATCAATTTTAATTTCCTATTTGTTCTCAATTTCAACAGATAAGTGGAATTCTTCTGATTGTGTTCGGGGTCCTCTTGATGTCAAACACTGGAAGCTATCACAATGTTGAAGAAGCTGTCAAGGCTCAACAGATTCCAGTTGGACTAATTGTTCTCGGATCAGTTGTTCTTCTGATTTCATTTTTAGGATGCTGCGGAGCAATAAGAGAATCCTATTGCATGTCAATGACAGTAAGTTCTTATTGTGCTCTTCAAAATCATTGCATTCTTAATTTTCAATGTTTTTGTTTCAGTATTCCGTGCTTCTATTGATTTTACTTATTGTCCAACTTGTGGCAGTTGTGTTCTTCTGGGTTGATAAACAGAATTTCGTGAATTCCATGGGTAAAATTGTTGACAAGGCATGGGAAGAGCGTTCCAGTCGTGCTGACTTCATGGATGCCCTTCAAGTTGGTGTAAGTTATTTCGGGCAGTAATTTTTGTTTGCACAGTTCTAATTCGATTTTGATTTGAAATAGTTCAAATGCTGTGGCAAGAATGGACCAGCTGATTACTTGACATCCTTATCGCTGCCACCGTCAACATGTTGTGATAAGAATGATTGCTCCGTTCCGTCAAATATTAATATCCAAGGCTGCAAGACCAAAATGATGGAATTCTGGGATAGGAATAGTGATCTAATTAAGTTTGCAGGATTAGCTATTGTCGGCATTGAGGTAAGATACATATCTAGGTATAATGCAAAGACATATATTTTCAAACACTTTTTCTTCCTTTTTTGCAGCTTGTCGGCTTCATTTTCGGTTGCTGTGTGGCCAACAACATTCGCAACTTTAAGCGCAGGCGCACATACTAAATTTGATGAGAACAATTTTGTACAAAATGCTTTTGCATTCCGAAGAATCTTTTTTTTAACTGTTAAAACAAAACGGAAATGTTAATTTAACGTAAAATTCTAAATTGTTTATACGCACACCAAAACTGTCTCATTCATTTATAAGATTTTTGATACATTTTTCTGAAAAAACAAAAACTACAATAATCAAATGTAATATTGAATAAATAATAAAGTTATGTATTCAAACTGTGAACGAATAAAATAAAAAAGGAAAACAATGAAAAATTCTGATGTACCTATTTCTAATTGCCAACTGCACGAAAAAAAAACCATTTGCACATACGCATGTTAAAAAAGTGTGTATAGCTAAGCCGTTAGTACCGTAATTCTTATGTTACTGTACGTGTGTATGCCACTGAAATCCTCCTAAACGGCTCGACTGATTTGAATGATTTTTTGTATGCGTTCAGACGTGGCCTTGGATGGTTATGACTCAAAAAATCAGCCATACTAGCTATCACGGTAAACGTTGTTTTGTCATATAAGTAATTTGAAGGAACGTTGAACCGATTTGGCTCAAAGATGTCAGGTGGCCTAGAACCAGGAAATGACAAAAGGATACTTTTTATCCTACTACCTGACATCCTTCTCTGATCAAGTAACCTCTTAAGAAGTCGTATGCCGCCAACATCAAGTATCGAAGACCAGTTGGCAATATTGCCAGAAAGCAGTTAGAGATGCTACTAGGTTTCACATATCCACCAAAACGAAACCCCTGGTTTGACGAAGAATGCAGGCAGGCCCATGCAGCCAAGCAGCAGGCATACAAGGCTGCGCTGCATAGAAGGACAAGAGGTGCTCGTGAGCTCTACGAGCGAAAGAGGAGAGAGGAACGCCGGCCTCTCAGGAGAAAAAAGAAGGAGCATGAGAAGCGTCAGATCGAGGATGTTGAGATAGTCAACATCAGGCATTAAGTTCGGAGGTTTCATCGGCAGGTAAAACAGCTGGCTCAAGATCATCGAGCAAAAACCGATGACTTCAGAGATAAACAAGAGAACATCATAGTAGAATCGCAGTCAATGCTAGGGATTCGGAAAGACCACTTCTGTAGACTGTATAACGGCGAAGACGAACAAAATCCGGCCGCACCGGGAGCCTTTCATCATACACGATGAGAGCCAACAATTCCGTGATCCCGACCTATAAGATGTGAAAACGGTAAAAACAGGTGGTCTAGCTGCCGAGCCGTTCAAAACAGCAGGTGACGATCCAGATAGGAGCATGCACCAAATCATCTGTAAAATATGATCGGAGGAATGCATGCCCGATTAATGGATCCTCAGCATCGTTTGTCCGATCCTGAAGAAGGGAGATCCTCTTAACTGCACCAACTACAAAGGAATCAACCTACTTAACCCTGAATGGTTACCCTTATTTTACATACACTAAGGTTATGCTTCGTCGAATCGACGAAGTCCACTTTACAACCTGCGTGCTCTGGACTTTGACTTACCTTCAACTTGATATTCTCAAATAAGACCCTTAGGTATATTTTAGAAAGAATAAACCTTATTTGGACATAAAATATAAATTAAAAATATCACTTCATTTTATTACATTAACAGCCATTGGTTCATAAAAAAATAAAAAAAAATACAATAAATTAATAGCACTTCAAAAATTATTTCATAAATAAAAAGGATATATCCATATCACCTTAAAAAAAAATAATATAAAAAAAAAATTATATGCATCAGGCACAGACTTCAATTTTGTGCTCACCACAGATGCTTGTTTTGCACTTATAGCACGACGACTTTGTCATTCGTCTCTTTGAATATGGACAAAATCCGCAAATGTGTCTTGTCTTCTCTTTTTTTGGTTCTTCTAAAGTATTTTCGTCTTTTTTCTTATTCTTAGCCAAAATATTTTCAATTTTATTTCTTGTGTTAGTTGTAAGGGTAGGCGCATCAAGTCTCCGTATTATATACTCCTCAACAAGATCGCAATGTAATTTTTTCATAAACTCCCGTCTGTTCAATGGTTTTTGTTTGGTGTCAAACATATTATGAGAATAAATAATATAGCTGTTAATGAAAGCCATGTTTAACATTCCATAAAACTGACACATAGGCCATCGGTTTGTCTTTCGGGAGCAATTCATTACACTGCACATCTGATCAAAAGTGTCAACACCTCCCTTCGTTTGATTATAAAATTCTACCATATGAGGTTTTTTTTGTAGTTGGATTAATTGTTCCTTCTTCATTGCATGAAGATAGCAAGAAAATTGTTTTGGAAGGTTTTGGTTTGTAGGAAAGTAACGTCAATTCATTGTCATAGCAAAACATGGATGTTTGGCATTTTCGCCCTTTTCTATTTTTCATTTCGTTTGGAATTTCTCGTTTGTTACTCCGTAAGGTTCCGACTATTGTCAATTTGTATGGCTCCAATAAAAGCGATTTTTCCAGGTTTACAGAGGTGAACCAGTTATCCATAGTAATATTTCTATTGGAGCCATGAACTTGTTTCGTTAGTTCCTTGACGTAAAACTCTCCAAGTGGCAGATTGCTATTGTTTGAACATTTTCCCAAATAAGGCATCGCGTCCACCATATATTTTGTACCACTGTCACACATCATTACTGTTTTTAAGCCGTATTTGGCAGGCTTATTAGGAATATACATCCTAAAGGAACATTTCCCGCGGAAAGCGAAAAGCTGCTCATCGATGGTCAAATATAAGCCAGATGTGTAATTTCGTCGACATTTATCAATGAACATATCCCATATTTTCCTTATTGGGGCAAATTTGTCGTTGCAAATTCGAATTCGGATGGCTTTGTCATCGAAACGTAAGTACGCTAAGAGGAACTTAAATCTCGCTTTAGTCATAGTCGAAACGTAGCGAGATCCACTGTAGCTCGAGTCAAAAAGTTCTTCGGACGTAAGGTGGTTGCTTTTCGAAAATGCTGTCAAGCATAAAATACCAATAAGGGCTTTTATTTCTACTAAATCAGTTTGGATGGTTTGGGAAATGCTACTAGCGAAATCGGTTTTTCTCGAATTGATTTCTGCGTTCGTCCATAGCAGTATTTCATTCAAAATGTCATCAGTTATAAATAATTGAAAACACTTCAGCGGTTCCGTAATGTTTTTACATTCCCGTGTTGGACCCCGAGCTTGATGTACTAAGTTCATACCATATTTTCGGCTTTTACCTTTTTTTGTAGACCAGTTGTGTTTTTTTTTCCCACGAAGAATAGTTTTTGTGAATTCAATTATTCACCTTTTTTTTCTTAGAAAGTTCAGGGGAATATTGTCTTCGTCGTCGGAATCAAAAATGTCTTCACTTTCCCCTGAGGTGCTTTCAGCATCGTGTACTCCATACCAACATTTTCTTCATTCAAACTTTCCAAATCTTCGAAATCAGACCCATAGTCTTCACACAACTCAAGAAATTTTTCAACTTCTTCAAGAAGTTGACTGGAACTCATTTTATATATCTGTAACCAAAACAACACAAATAAAAAACACGAACAAAACATACAAAGAAAACAAAAATATCACACTAAGGTGTAAGGTTATCCTTCGTCGTTTCGACGAACATACCTGCAGAAAAAAAAAAAATTTCTTGTGATCGCACATAAATACACGTCCTTCCACTAAAAGAGAACAATGCCAACTGATGTTGTAAAAAAGAAGAAAAGAAGGGATGAATAGTTTAAGGGAAATCATGAAAAATAACGGAGGTGTTCGTCGATTCGACGAAGGGTAACCATCCAGGGCAAAGATTAATTATGTAACAAGATGGGAAACTGACTTACGTTTCACTCCTTAGATCCCGCAATTTTCATATTCTTTCATTTTATTTTCTTTCCTTGTACATGAATAATACAAAAACAAAGAGATGAGGTGGGATTTTTATATTTTTGCAGTTCTCTTTTGTTTGTTTTCGGATTTTCAAATTTAACGTAGATTACTAGATTGAATTTTCAAATTGTCAAACACGTTTTTCTTAAACCCACCACGAAAATACTTGAAGGATGCGTTCCGAAACTTTAGGCTGAAAACTTACTTGTGCCTTACATTAAGATATGTTTGAAGGCAGAAGCACACTCAATCTCAAATATTTATATACATAATATACTGAATTTAGGAAATATCATGCAATTTTCATGGTCAATTTGATTTTTGTTCTAGAAAAATAGGAAAAAAGGGCATAACGGCGAACTGGGTTGCTGTTTTTGTTTTAACTTCAACAAAAAATTAAAATATGTATTTGTCATTTTTTATTGCATTCTATAAACAAATTCTTGTCTCACAACTCAAAAAGTGAAAAAAACTTTACATATGTAATTTGCAGCCAAAACAAACAAAAATGAACCGAAAAATTATTCCGTGTTTTCATACTTCATTTTCCATCGTTTAATCTTTAGAACGTGTCATAAGTGGCCGAGAGACCGTTTCCAAAAACGAATACAACAAAATTATTTCTTGTTATTAGTTTTTTTTTTTGCAAGCATCTCTGTTTTAATAAAATATGTACTTAGCTTCATACAAAAAGTAAAAAAAGGGTATTTTAAAAGCCCTTCATCTTGATGCCTCAGTGTTGGAAAATAAAAATACTAAATCATTTTGATTGTTTGTATGAATGAAAACAAGAAAAATATTTCTCTTACTTTACCAAAACATACAGAATTTTTTTGTTCTGTGCACAATTGTGCGTTTTGTGCACAATTTCTATTACCGTCACTCTTTGAAAATGAAATTTCACGAACAATTTCTACGCCTGTTTATTTAATAGCTTTTACTTACCTTCTTCGCCTCATTGAGGTGAAACAAATTAAGGAGCTGTGCAGACCAGTAGGAAAACTAGTGGTCAAAGGCCCCACCATCCTCAGCGAACGGCTAGAGAGATACATCCTATCTCTGAATAGTGATCTCCTTAGCCAAGACTGGGAGATTGTAAAAATGGAAAAGACCAAGGAAGGCACCGAGGTGGAAGTCAGGCTGACTCAAAAGTCTATTCCACTTCTCAGGGAAGTAGACTTCAAAGTGCGTGTCGGGATAACCCGATGCAAGTTGAGGTTGATTGCCAACAAAAAGAAACAGGTTAGTAAAGCGTTGAACAAGTACTTTATTTTATGATGGAATTGAGAATTTTACAAATCAATCTCCAACACAGTAAAGCCGCCAGCGCTAACCTCGTCTACCTCATGGAGAGTAGACAGTACGATGTAGCCCTTATACAGGAACCCTGGGTATCAGGCGGCAAAATTAAGGGACTACATTCGAGAGAACTTCTGCTGTACAAGCCCAACCTTGACAGCCGAAACAGTAATCCCAGAACATGCATTGTAGCAAGGAAACAGTCTAATCTTTTTCTTCTGACTACTTACAGCAATATTGACCAAACAGCGGTAAGACTGGAGCGAGAAGGGCTCCCAACGCTCATTCTTTCTTCAACGTACATGCCGTATGACGGTACGGAAGGACCACCAGCCGATATCACAAATCTATTGATATCCTTTGCAAGTAAGAACAACTTTGACGTAGTCGTAGGGTGCGACTCCAACTCACATCATGTGCAGTGGGGAAGTACCGATACTAACACTAGGGGCGAATCCCTTTTTGAATTTATTATTGAGAACAACCTTCTAGTAGCTAACAGAGGTAACACTCCAACCTTCGTTACTAAAAACCGAAAAGAGGTACTCGATATCACCTTAACAAGCAATTCAAACACTTGTCATTGTAGAACAGTGGAAAGTATTAGATGATGCTTCCTTTGCAGACCATCGTCTAATTGAATTTCGTATCCCTGATATTAATCGGGCACACAAGCCGTTTAGAAATAACAAACGTACCAATTGGTATATCTTCAACAATGAAATTATTGAGAATATAGGTCAGCTTAGCACCGATACAAAGCTTAGCATAGATAGCTTAGATGAACTTACTACAGAATTCACGGGAATTCTACAGAATGCCTTTGACAAAAGCTGTCCTCTCATCACAACGGCGAAGAAAAGTAATAAACCGCCCTTGTGGACTGCTGAGCTCAGCCTTATCAGAAAAGAAACTAGGAAACTTTTTAATCGGGCTAAACGCACCGGAATAGAAAGGGATTGGGAAGGTTACAAAACCAGTCAAAGAAAATTTAAGTCAGAAACGCAAAGGGCGAAACGTAGCTCATAGAGAAACTTCTGTAGTAGCATCGAATGTACAAATCATTCAGCGAGACTAAGGAAGATCCTCTCCAAAGTTAATACACCCATAGGCTCTTTAAAAGGACCTGATAACCAATGGACAGAATCCTGTCAAGAAAGTCTAAAACTCCTGGTTCAAACACACTTTCCAGGATGTAATGCAGACTTAGATAACGAGTCAACAAACATCATATACTCGGCTCTTGAAATACCTGGGGAAATTATAACGGAAGAAAAGTTAATGTGGGCTATTAACTCCTTCTCTCCTTATAAATCTCCAGGCCTAGACGGCATCTTCCCCTTGATGCTGCAAAAAAGCAGCGGTATCATAGCACCACATCTAATGAACATCTTTCATAACTGCCTAAAGTTAGGATATGTTCCAAAGAAGTGGCGGGAAGTCAAAGTCGTCTTTATACCAAAAGCTGGCAAGCCCAGTCATACAGAACCAAAAGATTTCAGACCAATCAGTCTAACCTCTTTTGCACTTAAAACACTCGAGAGACTAATCGATATGCATATCCGTAGCTACCTAAAGCCGGAAGCTATATCACCTTTTCAGCACGCCTACACAAAAGGCAAAAGTGTAGAAACGGCCCTACACTGTGCAGTTAGAACAATAGAGAAGTCGCTTGCGGTAAAAGAATACACCCTTGCATCTTTTCTTGATATCGAAGGAGCATTCAACAATGTTCACAACAGTGCCATAGAAAATGCACTCACTAATCTTAAAATAGAACCCCCACTCATAAGATGGATCACGTGTATGTTGAAAAACAGACAGATCCACTCTAAGTTAGGTAACTCCGATATTAAAATGTACACATCTAGAGGAACCCCTCAGGGTGGAATACTCTCACCTCTTCTCTGGACTTTGGTGATGAACGAAATTCTCATCAAGCTCAAGAACAGTGGTGTTAGAGTTGTAGCATATGCCGATGATTTAGCGCTTCTGGCGACGGGAAAATACCTAACCACTGTAAGCGAGCAATTAGAAAACGCATTAACTACAGTCAGTAACTGGACTAAGAAATGCGGTCTTAAAGTAAAACCCCCAGAAAAGGACTCTGCGGCCTCACTGGTGCGAGACAAGGGAGTGATAAGATACGGGTTCGAGACGATTACTCTCCGAATATACAAAAAAGATGAGGTAGACGCTTTATGCGAGCCTCCACAACCCACTTTAGAAGCTGTGTCGCAAGACGTAGGGGATCTTGGTGCTACTATCACCTTTCCATCCATGGATGAGGACGATGGTGTACCTGGGCCCTCTTCTGTCGCGGCGCAATCTTCTTCCCTACACTCAGAAGCTGTGTCGCCAGACGTGGGGGGTCCCAGTGCTATCATCACTTTCCCATCCTTGGATGGGGATGATGTTGTACCAGGGCCCTCTTCTGTCGCGGCACAGTCTTCTTCCGAAAACGTCAAAAGTTTATCCCTAATGGAGACTGATGACTCATCCAACAAAGTTCTCTCCAGTGAGGAAGAAGATGAACTGCTAGGTTCCCCTTCGTCCGATCTGGATGAACTGGATTTAACAGTGGTGGAGGTTGATCTGCCTAATTGTAGCCAAAATGCTGCAAATAGCACAGATTAATCTCCAACACTCTATTAAGGCTTCGGCCTCCCTTCTTCTCCGCCTGTCAAAAACTGGGGAAGATGTCGTTTTCATCCAAGAACCCTGGATTGGGAAATCCCGGGTTCGAGGATTGAAAACTCCTGGCTACTGCGTCTTACATGTAACGGGAAAAGGTAACCCAAGGTCCTGCATACTAGTAAAACGTAGTCTAAATGTATTTTTACTCCCTAATTTCAGTGATAACGACGTCACCACAGCCAGTATGGTAATAAACAACCATACCTACTGGCTGGTATCAGCGTATTTGGGCCACGACCACCAAGGCCCACTGCCTGGTACCACTCTGGAGAAGACGGTCGCTGAATCAACAAGACTCAAAACCAGCATAATCATCGGTTGTGACGCCAATGCGCACCATACTACGTGGGGTAGTACCGATATAAATGACAGAGGTGAGTCTCTTTTTGATTACATCTTAACAACTAATCTGGTAGTAAGTAACGTTGGCAATGAACCAACCTTTGTTACTAAAAATCGTCAAGAAGTTTTAGATATCACTCTTGTCTCGTTGCATCTCTCGAATAAAGTATTGAATTGGAGAGTATCAAAGGAGCACTCGTTCTCCGATCATAGGTACATCCAATTCACTCTTAGTGAAGAGTCCCCAAAACCGATCCCTTTCCGGAACTATAGGAAAACAGATTGGCCAAAATATAGGACAACTCTGAAAAGTCTGATTAAACCAGAACTTAATGATCCTTATGCGCTCTTGAACTCGATAAAAAAGTTGATGAGCTTACAGCAGCCCTCAATAAAGCTATGGAAACTGCCTGTCCCCTCACTACAGTGCGAGGAAAGAGAAAACCACATTGGTGGGCTGCAGAACTAGAAATACTCAGGAAAGGTTGTAGAAGGCTTTTTAACCGTGCAAAAAAGTCTAGAAACCTCCAAGATTGGGAGTCCTATAAGGAATCCCTCAAAAAGTATAAACAAGAATTGAGAATAGCCAAAAGATCCTCATGGAGATCCTTCTGTAGCTCAATAGAAGAGTCCTCGGAGGCATCGCGGCTAAGGAAGATTCTCTCGACAAATCCAACCATGCCTAGTTGTCTCAAAAACTCAGATGGTACATGGACTAACTCTTGCGAAGAAACGCTAAACTTGCTATTAGATACCCACTTCCCAGATAGCTCCAAATCCGTCAATACAATAAACCGTCCTGGATCGGGTATTAACTTAACTTTTCCTCAAGGTCTTGTCACAAAAGAAAAATTGACATGGGCTCTGAATAGCTTCAAACCTTATAAATCTCCAGGTCCAGATCAAATCTTACCAGCTGAGCTACAACACACCATCGACATAACTCTGCCCATCATTGAGATGATGTTCAAAAGTTGTCTAGATCTGGCCTATATACCTCAGCGATGGAGAGAGGTAAAAGTAGTTTTCATTCCCAAGGCGGGCAAATGCTCGCATGTCAACCCTAAAGATCTAAGACCTATTAGTCTATCATCTTTCATTCTCAAAACGCTGGAACGATTGATTGATATCCATATACGTAATAGCATTGATAAGGGACTATCGATGTCTCAGCATGCTTACTGCAAAGGGAAATCGGTAGAAACAGCCTTGCATACTCTGGTAAGAACTATCGAATACTCCCTAGAGCAAAAGGAGTATACTATGGTTGCCTTCCTGGATATTGTAGATGCTTTCAACAACGTTGACACATCTGCTATCACTTCTGCTATGACGACCCTAAACGTCGAATACTCACTCTGTGAGCTGATCAATCTAATGCTTAATAGCAGGATCATCAACTCTGAGATGGGGGATTTTTGTACGAAAAGGTCTGTCAGTAGAGGCACTCCGCAAGGTGGTGTTCTGTCCCCTCTCCTGTGGAACATAGTAGTTAACGAATTGCTAATATCCCTCGAGAGGGAAGGCTACAGAGTGATTGCGTATGCCGATGATGTTGCTATCGCCGTCACAGGAAAACATCCAAATACACTGAGAGACCTCCTCCAAAACGCACTTAATATGCTCACTAGATGAGCTGATCGCTGTGGACTTAGTATTAATCCTCAAAAAACGGACCTTGTCCTTTTTACACGGAAATACAAGATCCCAGTAGTTGTACTCGCTTCAATAAAAGGTGTACCACTAATTTTTACCAATGAAGCCAAATATCTTGGTCTGATATTAGACAAAAAATTAAGTTGGAAACCTAATATTCAGGAAAGAGTTAAGAAAGCCACAGTAGCTCTTTTCTCTTGCAAGAAAGCCATAGGAAGCAAATGGGGTTTTCAACCTCGCATAACCTATTGGCTATACACATCGGTCATTCGACCAATTCTCATGTACGGGGTTGCAGTATGGTGGACTGCACTGGAGAAAGTCACCTACTGTGACAAACTCAGCAGAGTCCAACGCACTGCTTGTCTCTGCATAAGCGGGGCTTTGAGAACCACACCCTCAGCAGCGTTAGACATTCTCCTCTATCTGGCACCCCTCGACATTTTTAGCAAACAAGTGGCAGCGAGTACCGCTATAAGACTCAACGCCTCATCTCAATGGACCAACAATAATGTGGGACACTCCATCATTTTGAACTCTTTCGGTTCTATACCAAAGTACATAGACTACACCATTCCAAAACCACAATTTGGTAAAAACTTCCAGATATCCATTCCATCCAGAGAAGAATGGGAAGACAAAAAACTTCTGGATGACAAAGGCATTCATTTTTATACAGATGGATCCAAGACAAGTGATGGAGTTGGTAGTGGTGTGTACTCAGAAAAGCTTAATCTAAGCATCTCATTCCGCCTTCCCAATCATTGTAGCGTCTTCCAAGCGGAAATCTTAGCGATTAAAGAGGTTCTCTCCTGGCTAAGAGAAAACGTTATATCAACTTCTGATATCCGCATCTTCTCTGACAGTCAGGCTGCTATTAAATCTCTCGATGGTGTCTCAACCAAATCTCAAACGGCCCTCGATTGCCGATCGTCTCTGATGGAGATGGCGCAGCAATTTAACATTCACCTCTGTTCGGTGCCGGGTCACAGAGACATCGAAGGAAATTGTAGAGCCGATGAACTCGCTAAAAATGGAACCGTCATACCTATTTCACCTGAAAGGGAGAAGATAGGTATACCGATAGCTACATGTAAACTTTTGCTAAAAGAAGCAGCTTTAACGAGAACAAACTATAGGTGGCAAAACTTACCAACGTGCGCAGCTACGAAACTCATATGGCCTTCACTGGACTTAAAGCGCTCTAAAGACTTGTTATCTCAAAGCAGACTTCACATTAGCTCCCTGATAGGTGTCCTTACGGGACACTGTCTTATAGGCAGACACGCAATACGACTTGGTGTAGCCTCAAATGACTTCTGCAGGAGCTGTATGGATGAGGAAGAAGAGGAAACAATCTCTCACCTTCTCTGCACTTGCCCTGCTCTTTCACTAAGACGCAAACTTCATCTGGGAGAGTACTTCTATGATAACCCCAGTGAACTAGCTAATAAGGATATCAAATATCTTCTTCGCTTTATAAAAAGCTCAAAATGGTTCGACTAGTAAGAAGTAATTCTCTAGATTCATGGTATCACAATGGGCCTTTCCTTTTGGCCTAAGTGTGTGGATTCTGAATCCGCAGCCACTGTAACCTAACCTAACCTAAACCCCCAGAAAACAGAACTGGTACTTTTCACCAATAGAAGGAAAATCCCTTCTTTCGAACTACCAAAAATTGACAACACCCCACTTAAACTCTCGGAAAAAGCGAGATATCTTGGAGTTATCTTGGATAAGAAACTCAACTGGGGTCCAAACACACAAGAAAGGTATAAGAAGGCCATGATTGCACTCTACTCGTGTAATAGGATTCTTGGTAGAAACTGGGGACCAAATCCTAAGATAATCATGTGGATGTACACGGCCATAGTTAGACCCATTCTAACTTATGGCAGTTTGGTTTGGTGGCAAGCTCTGGAGAAATCCACGAACTTAAAAACCCTTACCAAAGTACAAAGAATGGCATGCATTAGCACTACGGGGGTGATGAGGACTACCCCAACTGCGGGTCTTGAAGCGATCCTAAATCTCACCCCCATAGACTTGTTTGCACAAGAATCAGCAGCAAACAGCGCTCTTCGACTTAGTCAGACCAACATTTGGAGATCTAGTCAACACGGCCATACCACGATCCTTACAAAATACGTTGGCAATAACGTTCGTACTGATTACATGACCCCTTATCTAGACTTCAACAAAAACTTTACTACCAGCTTCCCTAATAGAGAAGATTGGGAAAACAGTGTACCCTACACTAATGAATCGAACTTTACCATCTTTACCGATGGTTCAAAAATGGTTACTGAAGTAGGGGCAGGTTTCTACTCAGAAAATCTAAGCCTTGCCAGTTCATTCAGACTTCCTGACCATAGCAGCGTCTTCCAAGCTGAGATCTTGGCAGTGAAAAACGCTGCTAATCAAATATCCATGATGGCGATACCACACGCTGATATCACCTTTTTCATTGATAGCCAAGCAGCAATAAAAGCGATCTCTGCCACGCAAATCAAGTCAAGGCTTGTTTCTTGCTGTCGCGAAGAGCTAAGGGTTCTTGGTATGCAGCACAACGTAAGACTCTGCTGGGTTCCCGGTCACAGTGGTGTGCCAGGAAACGAAAAAGCGGATGAGCTTGCAAGAGAAGGCTCGGTACTTGACCCCTCTCTCATAGACCATAACATCAGAATCCCTCAATGCGAATTAAAAAGAAATATTAGTAATAATATCATTCAAAAAGCAAATGATAGATGGAACCTACTAGAAACCTGCGGTAACACCAGGAAACTCTGGCCTCACTATGACAAGAAGAAATCCAACAAGATTTTACTTCTTAAAAAACCGTCCCTAAGATCCCTCATAAGTGTGATAACGGGACATAACCTACTTGGCTACCACAAAAAGAAGATGGGGCTTAGTACGGACGACATTTGCAGAGGCTGTGGCGATGAGGAAGAGCAAGAAAATACGGCTCACTTCCTATGCCACTGTCCAGCACTCTGTCGTACTAGTTCAAAATTCTTAGGCAACTATTTCTTTAATGAACTAGAAGAACTATCTGAACTCCCAGGCAACCGCCTATTGAACTTTATCAAGTCCACCAAATGGCTTGATCAACCATAGAATTCATAGGTTAAATCACTTTTTCAGAAGTAACAACACTTCAGGGTATCACAATGGATCTACATTGATCTAAGTGTGACGGTAATAACATCAACTGTCAGCCCATATAACCTAACCTAACCTACCTAATAATTTTACTCTATTTGTGAACATATCCATTAACTCACCTCTTTTTTCAAAAAAATTCAAATTTAACTGCCAAAATTATTCCCCTTTGGTGAATAGACGGATTGAAAGAATGTATTAGTGAAAACACGCACACATCTTAGCAATCCGTAAATTTTAGCTTGTAGGCAACTGTCATTTTGACAGCTTTGTTTCCCATCTCCTTACCTTATATCATCTCTGATCCAGGGTTAACATCGCCTACAAGATCTTCTCTACCATCTGAAGCCTTTCGTCAACAATCTGATTGGTCCTTATAAATGTGCCTTCAGACCAGGAAAGTCAACCATCGACCAAATTTTCACTTTGCGGCAGATTCTGGAAAAACCTATATGAACTCCATATCGATATCCACCACTTTTTCATCGATTTTAAGGCCGCGTATACAGAGACTAACTGTATAAAGCTATGTCTAGTTTTGGCATCCCTCCCAAGCTCGTTCGCTTGTGCAAAATGACGATGGAAAACTCACGCTGCGCCATCAAGGCTATGCACTGTCTTTAACATCGTTCTTTAACACCGTTCTTCAAAAGATAGTGCAAAACTCCACCGTCAACACCAGAGGCACTATCTTCCAAAAGTCTGTTCAACTTCTCGCGAACGCCGATGATATTAATATAATTGGAAGAACACAGCGTGATGTCAATGGCGCCTTTGTCAGAATTGGGACAGAAGCGGAAAAAAGGGTTTAGCGGTAAATGAGGGAAAAACGAAGTATAGCTGTTTTCGAGGAAGGACACCCATCACCGACGGCTCGAACAGAACGTCACAATAGACGCATACAACTTCGAGGTAGTAGAGGAGTTTGTCTACTAAGGCTCCGCTATTAACACGGGCAATAACACCAGCGCCGAGATCAGACGAAGAATTACTCTTGCTAATCGTAGTTTCTTTGGGCTAAGAAAGCAATTGAGTGGAAAACCCCTCTCACGAGCAACTAAGTTAAAACTGTAAAACATCGTCATCATCCCAACCCTGATGTATGGTGCAGAAGCGTGGACCTTGACAAAATCGGATGAATGTGCCTTAGGCTTTTTCGAGGGGAAAGTTCTTCGAGTCATCTCGAAGAGAAGATAGAGAAGAAGATTCAACAAAAATTTTACGGATTCGGTCCTAGCCAGAAGGGTCAAGGTCCAGAGACACAGATGGAAAAACTTCGACACCACTCCCCAGGGATGAAGAAGTAGAGGAATACAACGACTCAAGTCTCAGGTGGCGGAGAGGACCTCAATTAACTTGGAGTGCAAAACTGGACACAGCTAGCTAAGGACCGAGCTAGCTGGCGTAGTCTCTTCATTGGGGCCCAAGTTCACAACGGGCAACTTACTTACCTTAAGTAAGTAAGTAAGACTGAAAGAATGCGAATAATAGACCTTTGTTTTCGTGTATCATTTGATATAGGCTACCTGGGATAGTTGAGAGACCTGGCGATTTGAAATCGTGGGAAATTTTCTGAAGGTAGAAATCGAAAGAAGTTTTTTTTGGATTAAAACTCTATAACTAAGCGCTACAAAACATATTTCTATTCAATGGCTGATTGAATACTTGCAAGTCCTTATTTTGATGTACAATTGTATAACTGTTTCGAGGAAAATTTTGATTAATCTATCGATTTGAAATTGGTGAAAATTCCCTTCTACACACGATGAATCCAACTTGTCAATCAGCTACAGAGTATGTTTAGAAACATCCAAGAGTGTAATAAATCAATTTGCTAAATTGCATTATTCATAAATACTACAAACAAATGTTATTGATTCAATCAAATCACTATTGAGCAGCCAAGACTTTAATGTCTCAACATTTAGCACCGACAGGAGTCTACTCCCCCATACGAGTACATTTATCTTCTGCTTTTCAAGACTATATCGTGCTAAAATGAAAATTGACACGCACGTCCCATAGAGAAGCAGCAATTGTTTCACAAGGAATTTACTTTAGTCCCGACATATGTTATCCTTCATCAGTTCGGAGTTTGGAATTTAGCAATAGTAAATCAGTTCTGTGCTTGCCGTCGTCGAAGTCGAAGATAATCCATATATCCTCGTTAATAGTTTCTTATTTACCGGAAACCATGAACCGGATCCGAATGTGAGTGATTTATGAGTTCTGCCGTTAACGGTTGTTATAATGGCTCAATAAAGACTTTTTTTACATCCTAAAACTATATTGAACAGAATTCGATTTAAGTTTTATGCACATAAAATCAACTTCTGTTAAATGCATGCAGGCATAGTATATTCCACATATGATTGTTAAAGGTTAACCCTTTAGTCATTTGGATGGGTGTTGTATCCTGGTGGCCCAGAAATCAATGCCTTTAGGATATATTTTTTTTGTTTTTGCAATGCATGGTTTTGGGTAGTTCATTCAACACGATATCAATACTTGGCTTTTTAATATCATAGTTTAAACATTTTTGCACGTAAGGAGTTTATTTGCGAATCGGATATTGGCACCAGCGGGTCGTATTTCGTTTTTGGATACGAGTATAAAGTGTAATTGTTTAGTAATTATTTATCTATCAGAAGTCAAAACACATATAAAATGGCGTGGAGTATTTTTAAGTCACGGTACTTTATATTTGCAATGTGTATTGTTTTTTTATTTAATTTTTAAAATTGTTTTTTTTTTATTTTTTCCAATTTGTGTATCAACCGGAATTCAAAAACAAATGTTTCATACTAAAACGTTAAATTGTGTGTGTGATCAGCCATCAAACAGGATTACAGAATCCCATTTTTAAAGTTGTTTCCCACAAGTGTCCAAATGTTAACGAAATATACCTACCAGAAACTTTCGATAAACTCTATTTTTACTTCTCACATTTTTTTCCTTTCTTTGCCTTTTCGGAGGCTACACGGAGCGTTTAAAAAATGGAAACTTCAAACTTCAGTTACAGTTGTGGTTTTAATTTAAAAAAATACATTAACATTTTGAACTCATCATCAGATTAGTCTAGCGACCAATTGTTGACCAGAAAACTGCGTTATCAGACCTCCTCATCACTTCTTGCAGTGTTAGTTGTTTTACTTACTTACTTACTTACTTACTTACTTACTAAAGCTGGCGCTTCAGTCCGTTGTGGACTTGGGCCTCAATCAACAGTCTTCGCAAGCCAGCTCGGTCCCTAGCTAGCTGTCTCCAGTTTTGTAATCCAAGTTGATTGAGGTCCTCTTCCACTTTTACGTCCCTCGGGATTAGTGTCGAAGGCTTTCCGGGCCGGAGCATTGGTGTCCATCCGCTCTAAATGACCGAGCCATCTGAGTATCTGGACCTTGACCCTTCTGACTAAGTCCATGTCGTTGTACAAACCGTTAAGTTCGCTGTTGTATCTTCTTCGCCATTCCCCTTCAATGCACACGGGGCCAAAGAAGAACTTTCCCCTCGAAACAGCCTTAAGGCACAATCATCCGATTTTGTCAAGGTTCATGCTTCTGCACCATACAGTAGGACAGGGATGATGAGGTTGTTGTAGATACAGTTTTTAGTTGTTCGAGAGAGGGCTTTTCCACTCAATTGCTTTCTTAGACCAAAGAAACAGCGATTAGCAAGAGTAATTCTTCGTCTTATCTCGGCGCTGGTGTTATTGCCCGTGTTTTTGTTATTGTTGTGCTTTGCAAAGTGATGGCATCGTCCTCGATAGTTAAAAAATATAGAACTCAGCAGGCTTCTGACGCTTGTCATAATTTGATGAAGGAAAACAATGTCAATGAGCATTTGCTGAGACAACGTTTGCGTTTGAAGGAGTATGAAGAAAAATTGTGAAGATCATACCCATACCATATTCAATCCTGTTTAATTCGTAACGACTAAAATTACGTTTCACCGATTTTATCCTGTCAACAAGGAGCCCCAATCTGAAAAGACCACCGCTTTATGCACCAAAGCTTAGAGTTGGCTTTATAAACGATGTTGCTGATGTGCTCAGTTAAATCTAGATTCGGTGTAATACTTACTTACTTATGGTGGCGATACAGTCCAGGTCGGACCAGGGCCTTATCGAGCAATCCTATCTAGTTGTCTTAAGTTACGAGCCGGAGCATTATTTTCCATTCGCTCTACATGACACAACCATCTAAGTCGTTGGACCTTTCCTTTTCTGGCTAGGTCAGTCTCGCTGAACAGCTCGTACAGTTCTTGATTGAATCTTCGTCTCCATTCTCCATTCATGCAGACATGACCAAAATTCACTCGAAGAATTTATCTCTCGAAGGAGCTCAAAGCGTTTTAATCGGATGTTGTCAGGGTCCCTGTCTCTGCACCATACATTAGGAAGGACCGTTATGATGAGGGTTTTGTAGAGTTTCACTTTAGTTGCTCGAGAGAGGACTTTACTACTCAATTCCCTTCGAAATCCAAAGAAGCAGAAAGCGATTGGCAAGAGTGATTCTTCGTTTGATTCCAGCGCTGGTGTCGTTGTCTGAGTTGATAGCGGATCGTAGGTAGACGAAGTCCTTAACTACCTCTAAATTAAATCTGTCTATGTTGACGTTTGCTTCAGGACGTCGATGTTGTTTGTCCTTTCTTGTTGAGAGCATTAACTTGGTCTTGCCTCGTTAACCGCTAGACCCATCTTCCTGGCACGACCTGGAGATTAGGGCGCTGAATTCGTCGATCAAAAACATCAACCAACTGATTAAAGAAAATTACAGACTATCTATCAACTTGTTTTGGGACAACAAAATTCGGGCCGTTAATTCTAGCGACCCGAGTATGTTTCCCCAAATCAATAAGATATTTAGAAAAAACAATCAGAACGACCTTCCGTGCCTGAAACTCCAGAGAACTATAGAGAACAGAGACGTACTCCTGACAGCGCAAATTGATCCTGAGGAAGCCGTCTTGGACGATGACTTCTTTGTGATTGAAGATCCGCAGGAGAAAGTGGAGACAGTTGGTGCTGCTTTCCAGCAAGTGTACAAGGTGAATGCTTGCACTCGCCCGAACCACGACCTGGAGAACAGAGCCTTACTTCATCACTTCTACCTGAGAATGATATTTCGCATTGGCGATCCGAGAACCGTGGTTTTACCCGGTTTGATGACGATTTCTTAGCAAACGCTATAATCGCCGAACGAACGGGCGCAAGTCCCTTGCTCATCACGAAGGTAGAACTCCAGCTCATCTTCGATTCAATAAAGAATAAGAAGTCAGCAGGTGTCGACGGTATATCCAACATTGTACTAAGACACTTACCGATTCAGGCAATAGACATCTACACCACTCTGTTCAACAACGCGCTGAATAATGCATATTATCCAGAGCGTTGGAAGACAGCTGTGGTTCATCCTCTCCCGAAAAAGGGAAAGGACAACTCCAATCCGTCAAATCTTCGGTCGATAAGTCTTCTTCCAAGCATCAGCAAGGTATTCGAAAAGGTAGTCAATAGGGCTCTGAATGAGTGGGCTGCGGACAACAGTATAGTTCCGGATAACCAGTTCGGGTTCAAGGCGGGACATGATACTATTCATGCCGCGTCTAAGCTCGTTTCTGATATCCAATGGAATAAGTCCAAGAAACAATGCACGGATGCTGTTCTGGTTGATTTAGAGAAGGCCTTCGACACCGTATGGTTAGAAGGTTTGTACCTAAAACTCAGCAGACTAGGCATCAGTAAACCATTATTGTATATGCTTCTTGATATGCTCAACGGTAGGAAGTTTGTTGTCAAAAGTGGCAATGTAACTTCTACCACCACCTTTGAAATCAAAAACGGTCTTCAACAGGGAGCGGTGAATTCGCCGATCCTCTTCAGCATTTACACCAGCGGCGATCTGATAGGTAGCCTCACCCAGGCAATTGCGTATGCCGCCGACCTGATTGCGTGCAGAACTGCCCCAAAGGTCGAAGTCATTAGAATTCTCTTGCAACGTGACTTCGAGAAGATTCAGCGATATTGCGATGACTGGAAACTGAAAATAAATGTCCAGAAATGCGAGACAATTCTGTTCCGGACCCCGTTGGCTGGGGCCACGAGGGATACGCGCAAGAATTGGCGCAAGATGGTCATCGTTGGGCCTCACGGACAGCGATTAACGAGCAAAAGTGAAGTGAAGTACCTCGGTATCTGGTTGGATCAGTATCTGTATTTCGACAGACATATAGATGCTGCTCTGGCAAAGGCCAGAGGAGCCTTCGCTTTGACGAAACGTCTGTTTTACAGCAATCGGCTTGACCCCAGAGTGAAGGTAATTTACTACATGGCCCTAATACGGCCGATGATCGTTTATGGCTGTCCAGTGTGGTTCAACGTTGCACCATCTCAAATGGAGAAGATTCGGGTGTTCGAGAGGCAGAATCTTCTTATGTACATTTCTATTCTAACGAGGTTCTGTACAACGAGGCTCGGATCAACAGAATTGACAATTTCGTGATAAAACTTATTCGGGGTCACATTGCGAGAGCTATGACTTCGACGAATAATTTGATCTTTGGGGCGTTCTATCCGAACGACGAATATTTTGATAGTGCACGCTCGAGCGGCTCCATTCCACCAGAAGCATTCCTCCATTTAGATAAATGCGGTCTGATACAGGACAAATTGGCGATCCCGCTAATCAACCACGTCAGGCGGAGAACCGTCGATCGGCGGCTCCTTTACCATCGCGACGTCCTCGCACAGCACGGAGCAGAGCTCCTCCGGTTCAGTAGGGCTGTGTCCGAACGGGACCGAATCGATAGGGTGAAGCAGGAGCACCAGTTCTGGTGGCTTCAGTCAGCACTTGATAATTGGTAGTCGGGGTGGGGTTTTGAGCCTTGGCCGGCTTGCATACCTGTTTTAGTCTAAGGGTTTTGGGTTAAGGTTTAAGTAGAGTAGGCATGGTGGCACAAACATTGATATGGAAAAAAAAACAAAGAGAAACAAAAAGAAAAAAATACAAAAAAAAAAATACAAAAAAATACAAAAAAAAAAATACAGATTTGCTGCTGTGGTTGCTCTAGTTTGTAAGTAGTTGCTAGGTAGTATAGGTAGTTTTAGTTAATTTTAAGTTTTATTTTTAAGGACCTAATTTTAAGTAGCTTGTAAGGAACACATAAAATTGATATCACGTTAGTTTTTGAAATTTTCTAACATGAAAAACAATAAAGTTAAAAAACACAAATAATAGTTCATAGGCCGAAAGGCATTAATTTTAAGACAATCATGAATTTCTTAGAGCGCCCCTTAGGGGCCAGTAAGTTAAATATAAGATTTTAGATGATAAGCTAGTTTTGAATTCTTTGTCTAGTAATAAGTAGTAATAAGTGAAAATGAAATAAAAAATGAATTTTGAAAAAAAACCCATCTTCCTGGCCTCCGTCTCAAGACTCACGAACGCTCCACTGACATCACGCTTCACGCTGTTCTTCCAATTATTTCAATGTCGTCTGCGTATCCTAGCAGCTGGGAAAACTTTTTAAAAGTTTTGCTGCTGGTGTTGACGATGGAGTTTTGGACAATCTTTTCAAGGATGATGTTGAAGAAATAGCATGACACCGCATCGGCCTGCCTAAAACCTTTTTTGACATCAAAAGCGTCCGTTAGCTAGGACTGGTAAAATCAAAGTTTTGCATAGCAGACACTTTGTTTTTCTAATGATGAGTTTTGAACCCAGTTGTTTTGCCAAGCCGAAGCATCTGCGGTTCGTAGGGTAATTTTTCTTCGGATCTCCACTAAGGTGTCGTTTTTGGGATTGGTGTTTGTTCCAAGGTAGGTGAACTGTTTAACTACCTTAAAATTGCTGCTACCAACAATGACGTTTTGTCCTAAGCGGTGGACAGATGTTGCTTTGTTTGTTGATATCATGTACTTTGTTTTGTCCTCATTCACTTCAAGACCAACGAGTTTCGCCTGTTCTTCAACCGCTGTGAAACCTCAAGCACAGCTGTCTTGAATCGACCCATGATGTCTATGTCGTCCGCATAGCCTAGGAGCTGGGTGGATTTGTTGAAGATAGTGTTTTCCATGTTCACACCTGCCTCCAGGACTATGTTGAAGAAATCACATAACAACGTATCTCCTTGTCTAAACACTGCGCATGTTTGAAACAACTCAGATGAGCTGTTTACCATTTGCACACTGCACTGCGTATCATTTAGCGTCATCCGACACAGCTGGTTCAGTTTCAAAACACATCCTCCATGTTTACAGAGTTCCGCAGATATGCCATCCGACCCGCTTCGAGTGTTGTTCTGGTCCGAGACTCTTCTACATCTTTGAGCTGAGAAACTGCGGAAGCTCTTTTCTTCCTTCGCAGGGTCTTTTTCTCATTTCTCCTTTTTGTTCGGTACTCTTCTCTTGCTGCTCTTGTTTTCCGTTGCAGCATTTGCATACGTGCATTTTCCGTCTCACTTTTCAATAACGCGCACTCATCATCATACCACGGGTTCTTTTTTGAATGGAAGATATAGAAATTCATATAACGTTTTCTATTTCGACTGCATATCACCAGCACAGCTATCACATTTTTTACTGAGTTCTTTTTCGACAGCAATAAAATTGTTGCTGGGGCATGAGAAATTAGCAGCACCGAAAGATGTTTTTCCGTTTTCTTTTTAAGTCCATATTTAAACATTTTTTAACTCAAAGCTTGGATACTATAGGTTCAATATTAATGGCAATATTTGCAGAATAACAGCTTCTGTCCGAACAACAAATCGTATGAATGCAATTTTGAACGAAACAGTTGCCAACCGCAGGAAATCAATTTTCAAATTAAAAGACGGTTCAAACGATGCTGATGAAGAAGCACATCCTAAAACGGACATTCAATTTTTACGCACTAATTTCTCGATGGAAAAAGTTTACAAACTGGTTGAAGCAATTATCGAAGAACGTCTACTTTGGAATCGATTGAGTCGCACCTACGATTCTTGGCGTGCTATAAGTTTGGCAGAGAATCTAGCTTCGGAAATAAGAGATCGAATCAAACAGTTGCGCTATAAAAGGTTGGTGTTATTTCGGCTTCCAAATTACTTATTTTTATTAATTTGTTTATTTCCTTAGACATCGCATTGTGTGCATTCTATCTTTGATTGAAAAACAAAACCAGGGAATAAGTATTAAGATGAACTTTTTAATGGACTCAAGTTGTGATAACTTCACAAAATTTATTTATGAACGTGCAACCTATACAATTGTTGCTACTGTATTTTTAGTGCAAAAGGATTAAAATGTTCTTGTTGATTTTTTTTTTCTTAATAAGTTAATTATTATTTAAAATTTTGTTCAATCTTGACATTTTCCTTAAGGGGGGGTTTCCCATGTAAAAAAAGGTTGGGCTTTTGCGCGAAACTGTGTAGCGTTCGCAATTTTTCGAATATTTTAATAAAATAAACGGTTTTCGATTGATATTAAATAGGGTCAAATGTTTGTGCAATTAAAAAAAATAAATAAAAATTCGATGTACCTCAAAACCGACAAGCAAACGGAAAAACTATAAAATTTTGAAAGACGCTTGCGCTAACTAATGGGAAATGGGTTAAATATTACATTTTTATTTACTTTATATTTTTTTTTATAATGACAATATATCATGTTACTTAACGTCGTTGTTTTTTTTTCGATTATCGTTATAATTTTTCCCACACAAAATTCGAAAAACAATGAAAAATACAGCAAATTACGTAAAAAGTATGAATGCATTTTTTAGTATAACTTCTAAAATATAAAAGGTAGTGAAGTCAAATCAACTTTTTTCAAAGCTTTAAATATGTAATTTTAATGGAGTAATTTTTTTTATTTTTGTTTTTATGTTTGTCAAATGTTTTTGTTAACACAAACACAAAAAATACCTATTTTTTGTCTAGCATTTTGCGCGTTTGCCCGGGAAATTGATTAATATATTTTTGAATTTTTTGAAATATTTTTTATATGAAAGATTAATATATGTATTACTAAACGTCGTTGTTTTTTTTTAATTTTTCACCTGTAACATATTTAAAAATAAACTTCAAAATGTCAATATTTGTAAGGTCATTGTAAGTGAAATATGGGCAATAAAACTAGCAAATATTTTTTTTATTTTTTTTCTGTTATTTTTTTTATTCAATTCAAATAACAAAACAATTTGTTTGCTAATGGTCTTTTTAATTTGAATTTTTGAAAAATCGTCTATTTTGCGTTTTTTGTCAAAAAAATAATGGTCGATCACACACACAAAGAAGCTGGGTTCAAGGGAATGCCACTAGGTGGTGCTGCAATTTGTTTTGCTTTCTCTTCTCTTTCTTACAAAAGATGTTGTTTTTTCTCCTCAACAGAAAATGTACTTTTTGTTCTTCAATTCATAGAAGTGTGAAGAACACTCGATATTGCTTTACATAGAAGTAGAAGAAAGATGCAAGATGAGAAAATAGATATGTGCAGATGACATAATTATAGAAGAAGGGTTAGAGCGGGAGATAGAGAAAGCGCATAAAAAGAATGCGGTAAGTAAGTGGCTTCTTTTTGTTTTTTGTTGTTGGAGATGACAAAATAAGAAAATGAATGAGGTACAAAGCATATCGCACATGTGCGATAATTTCTTATCATATCTTTTTGTTTTGGTGGTTGCGAGGGAGATTTGCGATTTATTAGAATATATGACAAGTACAAGTGCAATATGTATTATTTTTTTGCGACACCTTGTATAGCTCAAAAATGTTGTGTAGGTAGGTAGGTAGTAAGAAGTAAGGTCGTAGGTACTACAAATAAATGGGAGAACCCAATTAATTTTTTAATTCGTTTGGAACAAATAAGTATAGGGTGCCTCAGTAAGAGTGCACTTTTTCATTTAAAAATAAAGACAAGTATTTTATGACAGAGTTGTGATATTTTTATTGTATTGTAAGAGGCCAGTTATAGCTATCATTGAAATGGATCCGGAAAATCTTTGAATGGATATTTAACTATTGTGGTTTTCCATTGAACCAAAACATTGATGTACCGTCGACGGGCCGGCAATATTTTTTTCATAAACGTTTTCCAATGGGAAAAGTATTGATGTTTTTTCCCGACGAATTGATTCGTTTTGAATTCGTCTTTTGAGACGAATCTACACAGATTTTCACACTGATTTTAACACATCCTAAAAACTTGACAGTTTTTGCAAATGGAATAATATTATGTGTTGAAAAAGAAAATAGAAGAGAGTGCATTTTTGTTATGTTATAATTACGATAAATAATAGAATAGTGAATATTATAAATAATAATAATGAAAATAAAGAATAATAATGAAAATAAATAAGGTTTATCGCTGTGTTCGCAAGAATAGGTACACATAACATTGACATCATTACAAGCATTCCTCATCCGAGGACGAAGATACACTTACAAAAAGATATTGCTACGTTTTTCCTTTCCATTGAAACCAAAAAATATTGATTTTTAGTAGCGACGGGCCGTCCATTTCATGTGGTTCAATGGAAATCGACATATGTTTTCTTTTGAAAAGCAATTATATACCAATCGATCGGAAATCACTCCAAGAATTTTTATTGACATGAAAAAGTTCAATTACACACTTATTTTTTCATTAAAATGTGTTTTTCTATTTTGCGGTTGTAAAATCATTTTCCTGAACAGCTGATTGTATTATGTCAAAAAATTAAACAAATCATTCCAATGATTTTCGTTTCAATTTTGTACAATTTTAATGATCTACATAAATGTTCAACTTCTCACAGTTCCAATGATTGAATTACGTCAGGAAAAAAATTCCTGACAGAAATTTTCAATGATTGCTATAATAACCGACCTATCGGAAAAATTTCAATGATGTGTTTCAATGATGAAAACCAATTAAAGCTGTAACTGGCCTCTAAAGAAGATATATTCCGATTAAGTATGGAATA
Organism: Sphaerophoria taeniata; assembly: GCA_943590905.1. Classification (NCBI taxonomy): domain Eukaryota; kingdom Metazoa; phylum Arthropoda; class Insecta; order Diptera; family Syrphidae; genus Sphaerophoria; species Sphaerophoria taeniata. Next base: position 43,160,906 of record OX016540.1, on the reverse strand, counting down.
AAATATGTTTTTTTTTAATTTTCTCGGCAGAAAATTTAGCGAAGTTTGCGAGAGTAGATATTCACAAATATAACGCGTTGTTCTTTCGAAAAGCACTCCATTTTAAATAATCAGAATAAACAGAGGTAGCAGCTGTCAAATTTCAGAGTTGACACTTGCATAAAAATCCAATTTTAAAAAGAGCACTCTAACTGAGACACCCTCTACTTGCATCGTTTTATTGCGTAAGGTCAAAAATTTCAATAATAGGTTCATGACTCTTTTGAATAAACTGTTCATCTGTCTAAAAGATGAAAGGTACCTGCCTGTTACAAACGCAATCATCGCCCAATAAAAGAATTTCCATTTCATATAAAATAGTTATCCTGCCTCTTCAAAAATTATTTATTTACACCTCGCAAGAGGAAACAAATAAATAATCTTCTCATAAAGGTTCATCTTTTTTATATTTCTTCAACTAGACAAACACAAAAAGAAATAAAAACCTGACCGTTTATCACATCGCGATGTCTCGTGCTGCAACAACAATATCTATGATACCTACCACTTTTCTTGTACCTACTTACATGCATTGTTTTCATAATATCTATATATTCCTAGCTCAAAGAAAAAAAGGAAAAAAAAGTGCACATTTCTACACTTGATACCTATTTTTTTGGGTCTTTTTTATTGCATTGCATGTATGTATATGAATTTGCTTCCTTTTCTACCTAGACGTGCGTCGTCTGCGTATATTGCCTTTTTTTCTCCTTCATGTGCCTGATCGTGATCGTGGAAACTGGTTCTTGCAAATTCTCGTCTGAGATAAAAAAAAGGAATCGGTGAAGAGTAGAGGCCAAATTCATTTACATGAAATCTGAGTTCGCTATTCTGGGACACATACCCTTAAGGCCGTGTGCGAATTGGATGAATTGTGGTTAAAAAATTAAAATGGATGAATTTTTAACCACTACTGTCATATTTTAACCTGCTCAGCAGCTAGTCAAATTATGCGAAGTGTCAAAATTTAACCAAACGTCAAGTTTTAACCCATTTTTAACTGAATTCGCACACGGCCTAAGAAAAATAAAAGTGGGTGTCATTTTTTCTCAAAGGTTTAGTATAACCACTATTGTTGAAGAGGAAAAACTAACCGTCAACCGAGATCTGAAATTTAAGCTACAGTAGAGGAAAGTCCCATAAAAAATGGCGCAAAATTATAGTCCGCTAATGAACAACTTTAGTGTGATACTAGCTTAAAATGACATTTCAGTCATGACTCAAACGTCATTTTAAGCTAGTATCACACTAAATTCCCTTAAAGTTGTTCATTAGTGGACTATAATTTTGCGCCATTATTATTATAATTTATTAACTTAGGCCGTGTGCGAATTGGATGAATTGTGGTTAAAAATTAAAAATGGATGAATTTTTAACCACTACTGTCATTTTTTAACCTGCTCAGCAGCTAGTCCAATTATGCGAAGTGTCAAAATTTAACCAAACGTCAATTTTTAACCCATTTTAACTGAATTCGCACACGGCCTTATAATTAAGGCCGTGTGCGAATTGGATGAATTGTGGTTAAAAAATAAAAATGGATGAATTTTTAACCACTACTGTCATTTTTTAACCTGCTCAGCAGCTAGTCAAATAATGCGAAGTGTCAAAATTTAACCAAACGTCAATTTTTAACCCATTTTTAACTGAATTCGCACACGGCCTAAAAATTAAAAATTAAAAAATAAATAAATAGAGTGGCGCGACATCTCTTGAAGAGCCAAGGCCTAAGTGGCTTACTCTCATCAACAATTCTCTGAGTGCGTGTGGAGAATTGAGGGGACCTACAATTTAACGCCGATTCCGAACGGCAAAGTTGAGAAGCACTTTGTCATGACAGATTGATACTCTTGGAAGATTTGTCAGGTCTTCGCAAGAGGCAGTACCCGTGAAAGATGAAATAAAAACTTGGCCTGAGTAGGACTCGAACCAAACCAACGACGACGTTCTGCTTAGCAGCCAACGCACTTACCAACTAAGCTACGGGCTTAATTAAAATTACAAAGCTTATTACGAGCACTAGCTACCAGGGCTTTCGGCTCTGATGTTTGAATGTACATTATATTTCGAATTTATATTTACTTATATGAGAATATAAGAAAGTAATATTTTTATGACTAGGGTTTTTTAAGGCCTCGATGATAGGTGATTCTTCTTTAAGATTTGAATTGGTAGATGCGCAGTTTTGTGTTTGTAAAAATGTTTGAGGTCTAGTTGAGAGTGGCAAGATGGGCATGGTGGGTGGCTTTCTTTGCGGAGAAGATGTTGATGAGTGAAGGCTGTGTGGCCAAGTCGCATTCTAATATAGCATGTGTTCATTGCTTTTGTTGTTGTTGGGAAGATTTGTTGTATGTTGTTCTGATTAATGTCAGAGTAGTCATAGCTGAAGTTATTCCATTCAAAAAGAGATTTTACTGTGGATGCATAATCCGCAAGCTCGTTACCTTTAATGCATTTGTGGCTAGGTACCCACATGATTCTCATAGTTTCTTGATTTATGATGAGAAGATCACGGATTTGCGATGTAATTATTGAGGTGTGGTTAGGATTACTTAAAGCATGGATCACTGATAGACTATTTGTGACAATGATTAATTTTTTGTGTTCAGTGTTTGATATACATGTATTAATTGTCCTTAGAATTGCGAATGCCTCTGCAGTGAAAATGGATACCTTGTTATCTAATAGTCCAATGCAAATTAACGAACCGTTTTCTAGAACTGATGCAAAAGAGGTATAGTGTGGTGTTTTTGATCCATCAGTGAAGATTAATGTCTAACCATTTAGTTTAAATTCAGTGGTTAACTTGAGAAACTGCTGATTGAAAATCTCATTATAGGCGTGTTTTTTTTTGTTTGAGTCTTGTGTGGCATAATTGCTTTATGAATGTATTACTTGCAAGAGACCATGGTGGAAATAATTGAGTATATTGAGAAACTTTGTTTGTCAATATCTCCAATTCTTTGGCTGAAGCTGTCGAACACGGTTGCCACTTGGAAATTTAAAATATGACCAAAATTAGAAGGAAAAATGACCAAATGCAGCAAAAAAAGACCATCATATTATAAAATATTGAAAACTTAGTATAAAAATAATGAACTGTATCATTTTAATACATTTTTTTTTCAAAAACGATTTCTCAAACCAATATCTACGCTCGATGGAATCACTAATGAAAATTCACATGAATACAAACTACTTATGATAGCAAGAGAAAATCACGTATACAGGGTGGTTTCTTTGCAAAATGTAATAAAACGAACAAAATTAAATTGTTGTCCATGTATTATGGCTTTATCATTAAAAGCCAACATTCTCATTAGTTATGGAACAGAACTTCGGTCAAGTGGCCGCCCCGACTGGTTTCGCAGTAGCAGTAGCGCATTCTGTCACTCCAATTTTCCAAGACCTTGTTGATGATTTCGAGTTGTAGCTCACGAATTTCTTGGTTGATATTGGCCATAAGTGCATAAATCGATTCTGGATTGTTAGCAAAACATCGGTCCTTTACGGTTTCACACAAAAAAAAGTCCAAAGGCGTGAAATCGCAGCTCCGAGTGGCCAATCGACATAACCAAAACAAGATTTGGGAATCTGGTTTGTAAAAGATCGATTGTGGCACTGGCTGTGTGGCATGGTTAACCATATTGCATGACCCAGGGGTCGTCGAAATCTATGCCTTCAATTTCAGTACAAAAGAAGTTGGATGATATGATACTGTTTTTCTATCAAGATTTCGAGAGGGGGACAGCTGTCAGTGAAAAAAACCTATGATTTAAAAGGCACCACCCGTTACTGCATTCTGGCTATTCTTTTATGTTTAGTATAATGGTGGATTTACATGTAATCTTCCACGTCTGCATCTGCAAATTCGCAGAAAAGTAAAGCGGGGGAGCTATACGACATAACAAGAAAGAGTGAAAGAGTACACATATACCTACCCATTTTTACTTGCTATAATTTTTAAAGCTCGGTGACAACCAACAACAACAGCCAACAACAAAAAATTATGGTGCAGATGAAAAAATTATGGTGCAGATGAAAACGCTATAAAAAAGATGAACATGTTCGTCTTCACCATAATTTTCTTCTGCATGAGTTGAACTTCCTATAATCTTCATCCGTGCAGACGTCTGCATTTTGGTCTTACCTCTCTATTACACTAGTATGAGTTTTGTATCTTGCATCCTCTATTTTTGCAGATGATGGCATGCAGATCAATGTAAATCCACCATAAAGCTGAGCTCTCTTAGTTTTCTGCAGCTTACAAAACTAAGCTAAAACATCTACTATCAGGTGGTAGTCTGCTGGTAATGCGGTGTAAACCAACAACGCATTATGCTTATGGTCTTTTAACAGTTGATGTTTAGATATTGCAGTTTGTATGTAGATACAGTTCGAACCAAACCTTGCTGATTTACACGACTGAATCCACAAGGTTAGATGGAATATTTTTTTTCTCGTTTTAACAGTGTCGTTCATAAACTTTATTTGTTACAATCACACATTTTATGCTGACACTAATGATCTGTTCACATTACGCGAAATATTTTTTTAATTCAATTTTTTCTTAGAACATACAAAATTAAATGGTCTTTTCTTCTAGAAAAAAAATGACCAAATGGAAACAAAAATGACCACAGGACCAAGAGGAAAAAAAAAGACCAGATTTGGTCATAAATGACCAAACTGGCAACCGTGCTGTCGAAGCGTAGATTGCTGATTGAATACTTTTTGGGAATTTGCTCTTGAGAACACTCACCACATCTTTACCGATAATTGATCCATTCCCAAAGGAAAGTTTAACGTCCATTTTGGCCCTTGTAGATATAATTCTTTCTTCCAGCGAGGGGAGGCCAGCCTCCACAAGTAGATTTTTTATGGTGGTTGTGGGAAATGCAACATATTAGGTCTGTTCTTTTACTCCCTAAAACTCCTGAAAACTCATTAAAACTCCCAAATTCTCCCACGTTTCTGTTCTTTTACTCCCGATTTTTGTCAGTTCTGTCACTTTTGAAGGAGAAAAAATATTTCCCCTATCTCCCGATTTTAGACGCAAACATTTCTTGCGAGAGTTTTTGTGAGTTCTGTCAAACCATAAGAAGTACAAAGTGTTCTTTTACTTTTGAGAGAATCACAAAATTTCATCCCCACACTCCTTGAAAAAGTAAAAAAAAGAACGGACCTAATTTTGCGCCATTGCAACTTACCATATATTCAACTTGGCAGCACTCTTTACTTTTGGAACCAAAATGATCTGTCAAAGCAATATGAAAGCAACCGTTATTTTTTCAACCTTTTTTATCACCTTGCAAAATTATGCGTGTTTGTTCGTGAAATAAAATCAAAAAAGTGAAATTCAAAAGCGGAAATTCGTCTAAAAACAGTCCAATTAAAAGTGTTCGTTTCATAAATTTTTTTTTATTCGAAGTGAAGTTTTTTTTATATAAGTGCGGAAGGAAGGTAGAAAATCACTGCATACAAAGATTGTAGCCTTTTCGGTCGCGAAATTGCCAGAAAAATAGGGAGAGCCAATATAGGGATTCATAACTTTTCACGGTCAAGTGAAAGTTATGGAAAAACTGCCAACGACTCGCATAATAAAAAGCTTATAACACGTCAAGTTCAAATGATATCGCGTGAAGCCTTCAGGCTTGCAAACGCCATATTTTAAAATAAATCAATAAGAACAGATCAAAGGGCACAAAATTGCATCATCTTTTATTTGAGAAAAGTCTAGTAACTTTAGAAAAAACGGGACGGATACATTACAAAAATAAATTACTAAAATCTAAGAGAGAATCAAGGCACGCTTTCGTCAACTCTATCGGTCTAATTCGATCGTTAACTCCCACTGGTACGAAACGTAGTCTTTCGAATGATACGATGTAAGCATCAAACCAAATCAGACCTCAAGTTCGCTTCTTGTATTCATGTGATGACACAACGGGCAAGTTCTGTGTCTTGTAATTTCCATTGGCGATGCACAGTGGTGACATCTTGAGCACATCCAAACGTGTGTCGGTTGAGTTATTGGCTTACCCGAAGAAATACAAGCCGGGAAATGTGCTCCACAGTTCGAACATGACGGCAAACTGAAATATTAGAAATTTAGTATCGATCTAAGAGGATGCTTCATAGTTATTCACCAATCGGCAACAGGTGTTAGGCAGGAATAACACTGCACCAGGTCCATTTTGTGATCAATAGGTTCGTTTTTGGAAAAGATACTAACAGCAAGCTCCTCGTAATCTTGTTTGGTTTTCTCCGAAGCCAAATCCAGTGATTCCAGCTTAATAAATGCAATCGAACAAGTAGCTGGAACAATTTGAAAAACTGTAACATTCCTATTAGGAAAGCAATCGTGGAACATACCAAATGATCGATCAGCACAACTAGCCAATGCCAATAGACTATAAATGTCTTCAGTGTTGAGAACATCTTCGTAGTCGCGAAGTCTTAGTGCCGTTATCACTGCACTATGGACAATTCCGAAGCGCAATTGCCGCTGTGCTAGCAACATAAAATGGTAGGCTTCTGCACAGTGCCAAATGCGTCTCACCAAATTTGATTCCTCCGATGCCATTTCATCCAAAACATTCGTTCGATCAAATCGAGTAGCAATCGATCGTCCACCCAGTGTTTTCAAATGCTCTTCGGCCAATAGACCTGCCAAAACATAGAGTTTCTTAACTCTCAGCAGATTGGCTTTCTTATTCACCTCGCGTTCAGCTAATTTGGTCAATAGATGCGCAGCATCTAGATACCTTCCGGCTTTCTTTTGCAACTCAACAGCTTCGGGCAAACGTCCTTCTTGCAAAAGCTGGGCAGCGTGTTTCGATAGAAGCACACCAATTTGTGGCATCTTAAATTGCTGAGCTAAATCCACAGCTTGACCCCATTGCCGTAAGTTCACACAAGTGTTAACAGCCGACTTGTGATCGCCTAGTTTGAGGTAGGCTGCAACAGCTTCATTACACATACCAACAGAAGCCATCATTTCGGCAATTTTCGACAGCAAAGGGCTACGATCGGGCAATTTGTCAATACAGAGTTTAAGCTCGTCAAAATGTTCCAAGTGATAGAGTGACTCCATGAGACCTTCAATGTGGTGGGCTTTTTCGTAGTATTCTCTGGCACTTTCCCTGGTTTATCATCAAAATATAAATTGGTATATTGACGGACAATAAAGAACTTATGTTGCGTGGCAAGAGGAGGGGAGCCTTGGGAAAATCTGACAAGTCAGATTTGGAAGATGAAGGAAACAAGGAATGGGATACTAGGGTCGGAAAAGGAAAGAATACTAAGTTCTGGGGACGCGGCCTGCTTGCGATGCACGGCGTCAGCTCGTCAGACGGGGGGATCTTGCCCCCGAAACCTAACCTCACCTGCAAACAAATACACAAATTATGCCTTAACACATAGGAAAAAAAAGGACTAGAAACTGACGGACGGACTATCTTCACGTCAGAGGCACTGCTGGTGTTAGTGCAGTGAGGCCATTACCCACCCTACCATAGGAGTCTTCGGCCATTCTTAGATTCCCCCAATCCGGCGAGCTAAGCTGAGCGTCGCAAACAGGCCACGTCCTCTGCAAGCCGTCACTCTTTTTCCTTTTTCTGAACCTTTTCTAATTTCCTGATCCGTCCTGGTTCTCCCTACCCTACCGACATCCCAAACATCCTACGATTCCTCTTGCCCTGCAATACTTACCATGACCGAAGATTTGCAAAATGATTGCCGATTTCCTTCCAAGCCGTTTCCATCTGCTGGTCGGATATTCCCTGGCCCATGCGGTAGAGCTGGACAACCCTGAACCAGTCACAAAGTGTCGTCCTTAAATCAATTGACAAATCTCTGCAAAAGACAAAAGGTAAAAATGTATTCCTTTTTGTCTAAGGAATTAGTACCTCCTATCCACATCCATATAGAGCTTCTCAGCTTCTTCGAATTCGCCATAAAACGCAGTCACTTCGGCTTTCTGCAGCGTCTCCGAGGGTATATTCCTCAGTCTTTTAATCAATTGAATACCCGGGTAATTGGCACACCGAACAAATGCTCCCTCAGCTGTGTCCAAATCGAGTTTTTTCAATGCCGCTTCGGCCAACAATCGCCACAACCTCGGGTGCGGGTTATCCTCAATAAACTGCTTGGCATCTTCGATTCCAACATGCTGCAACAAATCGTCGGTGTCTCGCAACGATTTTACTCTCAATTGAATTATATGATTGAGAGGATTCTGAGTCTCTCCGCCGCTGATGATGTCATCCAGCAGAACACTCGTTATTTCGAGATCTTCAAAACAACAAATATAGCCCGAGCAAGCGATTGGTTCTTCGGGATCATTGCCACGAAAGACGTACATTCGGGTCTTTTCCATGAGAGCTAGGAGCAGTGGATTGTCTTTGGCCCAACAAATGGCCCAGACGTCTTTACGCTCGACACGACTAAAATTCAACTGACCTTCTTTGTTGTCGTCGAGATCTAACAGGGTCATCACTCCGTTGTGGTCGATTAGAGCCGCTCGACTGGAAATCAAATACAATGACATTTCTGATCAATTTACAAGTTCGAGGGCTGAATAACTCACGTTGAATTGCAATTGATTGCCATCTTATAGACATAGTGCTTGGTTTGGTGACGTGTTCGAAGTGCCACAGTTGGGACACTATATTCATTGATGATTCCAGAGTTTCTAGCGACTAATAAGAGTTTTTCCGATATGGTTAAGGCACAAATTGGATCTTGGGTCTCTGGAGATTGTTTTGAGGTTAGTTCCTTTGAATTCGCTTCGATGCCAGTTGGAGTGTCGTCGATGTGGAATCGTTTTTCTTTTCTGCTCTTTGCTCCTTGAATGTTTGTCGAACTCTGCAGAAAGGGAATATTTGTTGTCATTTGAATTAGAGCCGGTTTGAATGGGTTACCTTGGGAGTGTGATAGTGCCAGAGAAGAACTTCGTCGTTAGAAGCTATGACAACGTATGAAGAGTTTATTGCAATGAAATTGGGTCTAACGTCAGTGTATTTGGCTACAAGAGAAAAGGAGTAAAGACATGAATAACTCATCAAGAAAGAATACTAACAATCAACGGTGGTCCCAATGGAGTTGCACAAAAGCAATTGATAGCATTTCTCTTCAGTTTTGCGATCGACTCCGCTAGCTACTTGCAAATCCCGAATATTGTTGGTATTCACGCATTCAACTGCCACAACACAGTGTTCATTGCAGGCAGCCATGCATAGGACAGGTTCGACTTCCTTTAAGAATCGCTAAATAAAGAGGACACGAAGGTTAACAAGAATTTCAATTATGTTTCTGGTCCTTGAGAAACCTGATTGGATTTCGTGTTCCAAAATGTTATCACATTCATCACGGACTCATGGACTGTATTCAGGAATACCGTTGTCTTCTCAAAGTAACACCAAATATAATCGGGTCGAATGTTGGCGAAATAAATAAACGAGTCGACTGCCATGGCAATGCGCAGCGACTGTCCTTCCCAGGCCATCGAAGTTATTTGGTTGCCTGGAATTTTTAGAGTTCGAAAGTGTTTGCCGTATGGCGAGAAGAACGAAACTTGGTTTCCCTCCTTCGAACCTGTATCGACTTTGATTCCACAAATAGCTAAGACACTGCCATCGTGGTTCCATTGGGCGTCAACGTTTCGCATTTCTGTGTCGAACAGAACAGGAGCTGGAAGAGAGTTGAATGTTCCTTTCAGTTTAAATCAAGTTTGCAATGGATAACCTCGTTACCATCATCGTTTTCATTCTTCATCAGTTGGACTTTTCCAGTTTCATAGCAAATAGCTAGGATTGGACGATTTGGTGTTGTTTTGCCACTAAACCAACAAAGATTTGCGATTTTGTAGATGCGATTGGAGCTGAGTGGGACACATTGGATGTTCAGTTTCATCTGGAATAAGGAATCAATGGCCTTTTGTTCATTTTCATTGAATATTTGAACTTACAGCAAAGTTTCCTTGATTATCGTAGAGATGACACTCGCCATTAGCCAAACTGAAAAGCAAAAGCCGATTGTCTGGACTCCATTGGATTCCAGTTAAATGGGTGTTTTTCAGTTCCTTGCCCCATATTCGATTTCCATCAACAGAGCCTGCAAAAATCTTACATTTCTACTGGCTTCTTAGCCAAATCTAAAACGAATTTACCAACGATAATAGCTCCATCCTCGTATACAATACAAATCTTCGTTCCATCCGATGTCCAAGCCATTCCATTGACTGTGGACTTCTTTCGATCGTTTGTCATTTCTTCATACCACGAACCTTTATAGAGCATCCAAACCATAATGACTCCATCGACATCTGAAGATGTGAGTTTTTGCTGTGAATCATTCCATGTGACTACTTTGACTTCAGCTTTGTGTCCATCGAGTGTTTGATTCATAGACAAATTGCTTACGGCTGCCAGTCCGCCTTTGATTTGTCCATTTCCAGTTGCTGAGAAATCACATTTTTATCGTCGAGAAAGGGGGAAAGGTTTCAACTTACCCTGTTCCAGCTTTAGGACTTTCAACAAGCCGTCGGAGCCAGCGATGGCGATGTAACCTTGTTCTTTATTCCATGAAATGCTGTTTAATTGGACGTTGTTTGGAATTGCAATCTAGATGGGTCATGGGAGAAGGATTTGAGTTGAGCTTTGTCTATACCGGCTACCTAGAATGTCGGTATTTACCTTTTTGCTTAAGTAAACAAACATTTTGATATTTTGTAAGATTAATTTGAATTGAGGTTTTCCAAGTCTAGTAATAAACACTAAAAATAATTATTTGGTATTTTTGTTTACATTTTGCAGTTTCCATGGATATCATATATCAAACACCAAGCATATTCCTTGCATAGACACATACAATGACAGAATAAGATCAATTTTTGATTTTACGTTCTAGCACTAAAGGGTTTGTGCATGTGATAAATTTCATTGGATTGATTGGAACCTGTAGCTAACCCCGATTTGCAAGCAACAACAACTGCAGTTGCTACTTTTTTCATTCGTCTTAGAATAGAATAAAGTCGATACACATGAAATAAGGATATAAAAGTTGTATTACCTCCACTAAAACCGAATATTACCATTTGAAAAAATAATTCACTTAAAACCTAGTTTGTGCCCCGCAGTTGGGGTGACGAACAATAAAACTGCTTGAACTGCTCTGAACTCAGCCATTAACCATGTGTGTAAACCCAAAGAAATAAATTGAAAGCTGAAATGTCATAAGTTCAATGGCGAATTTCTTTACAATTCACAAACGTCATGTAAATTGAATTGATTAGAAAACTTGGCTTCGGAAAAAATATTTAAAGTTAAAATACAAAAAAATTAGATAAAAATGAGTCTGAAGGTAATTTAGCGTTTGTAAAATATTTATGTAAATAACAATAAGCAATATCTATTGAACGAAAAATGCAGAAAATAAATGAGAAAAAGCTAGAAGCGTTTACGCTTGGTGCTATGGGAAAGCGACCATTATCTCGCAAGGAAATCGAAGACCAAAAAAAGCGTGAAGAAGAAGCCGCCGCAGCCCATGTAACTAATTTCTTCTTTAAACACAAATTTCTAATAATTTTAAAACATTTATTTACGTACGGTTGAAGGCTTTCAAAGAATTTGTTGAGACCTTTCAAGAACCAGCAGCTTCGACCAAAGTTTGGATCAAGGCCGGAACTTACGATGCCGGTTCAAGGCGTATGCATTACTCGCTATTCCAAAAACTATAAATAAATCAAATTGCTATAAAATTAACAGGTGAGGACAAGAGAGAAAAAGGTAAACTGTATATTCCCGGGAAAGGAAGCGATGACAAGACTACAGCCGAACGAGCGCAGGAATATGCCAAATTACTGGCATCGGATTCGAAAAAAGACACTCCCAGTCAAAAGAAAAAGTCTCAAGAGAAGAAAAAAAGTAACTTGGAACTTTTTAAGGAAGAACTCAGGCAGTAAGTACCAATCAATCTCTCTGTTTCCCTCCGAAATTTCAATTTGTTTTCATAGAATTCAAGAGGAACGTGAAGAACGCCACAAATACAAACATATTGCTCGCCAAACGATAGCCAACATCGAAACAGATAAAGAAAATACTCCAAACACGAAGGAAACCAACGAATCGGGCTCATTCGATAACGGTGATCCAAACACCACGAACCTCTATTTGGGAAATCTTAGCCCCAAAATATCCGAACAGCAACTGATGGAGCTTTTCGGTAGATATGGTCCTTTGGCTAGTATCAAAATCATGTGGCCACGTTCGGAGGAGGAGAAATCCCGTGGAAGAAATTGTGGGTTTGTTGCCTACATGAGTCGCAAGGATGCTGAGCGAGCATTGAAAACCCTCCATGGACGCGATGTGATGGGCTATGAAATGCGACTTGGCTGGGGTAAAGCTGTTCCCATCCTTAACCAGCCTATATTCATACCGCCGGCTATGCTTGAGCTAACACTTCCGCCACCGGCATCCGGATTGCCATTCAATGCACAACCGGCACCGAATGAAACACTTGTCAAACCAGAGGGAAATTACAAAGAATATGCCGACGATGAAGAGAAGACCGAAGTGATGAAGAAGATCCTCTACAACTCGGTCGTGAAAGTTTTCATTCCCACAGAAAAGTAAGATCATTTTGTAAATCGTTTGGTTGTAATGTATTTGGTTCTTCCAGGACGGTCCTTTGTGTCATCCATCGTATGATCGAATTCGTAATTCGAGAAGGCCCCATGTTCGAGGCGCTGGTTATGAGTCGGGAAATGGAAAATCCGCTCTTCAGTTTCTTGTTCGACAATGAAAGCCCTGCACACATCTACTACCGATGGAAGCTGTTCTCGCTACTCCAAGGCGACACTCCAAACGAATGGCGTGAACAGGAATTTCGAATGTTCAAAGGCGGCCCTATATGGAAGCCACCGTTGTCGAATTTCTATACGCAGGGCATGCCCGACGAGATGGTTGTGGATGATGAAGCTCCCGAGCCGCACAAAGGTGCTCTATCCAATGCGTAGGTTTTTCTTTTGCATTTTATGAATTGAATTGAGACAAAAACAAATCTCTGTTTTAGGCAACGCGATCGACTAGAAGATCTTATCCGGCATCTAACTCCCGAACGGTCCAAGATCGGCGACGTGATGATCTTCTGCATTGAACATGCCGAAGCAGCAGATGAGATCTGTGAGTGTATTGCCGAATCGCTGGCCAATCAGGATACCCTGTGCTCGAAGAAAATCGCACGGCTGTATTTGTTCTCCGATTTGTTGCACAATTGTACGGTCAAAGTGTCGAATGCTAGTTTCTTTAGGAAAGCGTAAGTTGTCTAACTTAAGTTTCGGGTTCGAAATGTTAAGGTCTCTTCCAAAGGGTCGAAAAGCAGCTCGTGGAAGTGTTTGAAAACCTGCACACATACTACACCAGCATGGACAGTCGACTAAAGGGCGAGGGTTTCAAAGCTCGTGTCTTAAAAGTGCTGCGGGCATGGGAGGAATGGACAATTTACCATAAAGACTTTTTGTACAAACTCAAGGCGATCTTCCTAGGACTTCCTCAAGTAAGGAAAACACTCCACAATCCAGATTTGTTTGTAATTCATCTTTTAACAGCAATCTGAGGAGAAAAAAGAAGAAGAAGATCCAGACATCGATGGTGCACCGATATCTGGCGATGAAAAGGATGACGAAGATCTCAATGGAGTGCCCTTGGATGGAGCGGCTTTGCTGAAGGGTGCCCTAATGCGGGCGCTGCCCGAGACCATACCAATTCAGAAGGATCCTTCAACCGTCAGACGCCACGACAGTAACATGGATGACGACTACGACGACGATATTGATGGCGTTCCATGTAGGCCCAAAAGTACACGTAAATTTGTCCAAATAATGATTTTTTTGTATTTCCACAGTGGATGACGATATCGATGGAATTCCAATTGACAAATTGGGCGATTCACCGAAGAAAGGCGGCGCCTTTATACCATCGAAATGGGAGACCATCGATCCGGAACAAGTCGAAGCTCAGGCGATTACCACCAGCAAATGGGAAACCTTGGAACCACCAGCCGCTCCCGAACCACCGAAATTCTATGAAAGCAATGACAGCTCGGACGATGACGATAACACAGAAACATCAAGGGACTTTAGTGAGGAGAAACGAAATAAATTGCGTGAAATCGAAATGAAAACAATGCAATATCAAGACGAGTTGGAGAGTGGTAAACGGGATTTGCGCACAGGCTGGGATATACATCAACAGGTTGAGCATTATCGCAAGCGACTGCTTAGGAAGGTTTGTTTGGAAATTGGCTATCTTTCAAGTTTCTTTCTAAATTTTTCGTTTCTTTCCGATCGATAAGGACTTTCAGAGGGATGATTTTGACTCTCCATCATCGTTTTTGCGCAAAGAAAGTTCTCGACGGAGTCCTAGTCCAAGTGGATCGTAAGTCCAATTTGCAGCGTCCCCGGAATCAATTTATTTCTTGTTATTTCATTTTTAAGAACCCATTCGAAAAAATCACGCCATTCGAAACGTTCACCCTCGCCACTGCACTCGCTACGTTCCAGTCCATCCAGAAGCAAAAGACGTTCACGCTCGCCCTACTCCAAACGTGAATCCTCCAAACTCAAACGCAATCGGTCGCGCAGTCTGTCGGATTCACCCAAACGATTTCTCGATAGAACTCCGTATGCCTCAAAATCGTCCAAATACGACGACAGTCCTCCACAAAGATCGAAACGGTAAAAAAGAAGAAAAAGTGTTGTACAATTATTTATTCCTTTTTTATTTTGAAACCTTATGCAGATCCTCGTCTCCTAGTCGCTCATCCCCGCCTTCAAGGTCTAAGCGTAGTCCTGCTAAATCCCCAAAATACAGTAGCAGTAGATCTCCATCATCTCGACACCGTAGCGATAAGCATAAGCATAAACACAAACACTAGAGACCCTGTACTTGGCTTAAAGTTATTATTTTCTAAGGACCTAACTTCTATTTAGTTTTTGTTTTATAATTTTTTTTATATAAAGAAGGTTATGGGGACTACCCATTTATTACGATCTTAATGCATCGTATGACAGAAACCAACCAACAAAAATGTATAGATCGTAAATTTTAGAATACATTTTAGATTCTTCGTAAGGCCCTATTGTGGCGCTCTGAAAAACAAACAAAAACTTAACTTATACGACACAACCATAACTCAACGTAAATACAAATCTTTTGTCAATAAAAAAAGTTTTCTTGTTTAAAGCATATTTCTGGCAGAGTTCAATTTTGCAGGCAGACTGATAGACTTCGATGCTTGGGAGAAGTTTGGCTAATAACATCGAACGCCGAATCCCAATTTCTTCTAAAATCTATCAACCTCCAACCAGTTTAACCAAACTAATACCTACACACGACGTGACGCTTCTCTAGCATAAAGGATGACAAAGAATCGGACCATTGTCAAGAAAACGTGAGAATCGCACGATTGACGATATGGAATGAGCACTTTTGCAAGCTATAATGGCGATGACCTCTTAAGAAGTCCTATGCCGCCAACATCAAGTATCGAAAACCAGTTGCAATATTGCCAGAAAGCAGTTAGTGATGCTGCCTCTAATGTGCTGGATTTCACACAGCCACCAAAACGAAACCCCTGGTTTGACGAAGTATGCAGGCAGGCCCATGCAGTCAAGCAGGAGGCATACAGAGCTGCGCTGCATAGAAGGACAAAGGCTGCTCGTACAGAGAACGCCAGGTTCTCAGGAGAAAAAAGAGGGACCATGAGGAACGTCTGATCGAGTATGTTGAGAGAGCCAAGAGCAGGAATGAGGTTCGGAGGTTTCGTCGGAAGGTAAAACAGCTGGCTCAAGGTCATCGAGCAAAAACCGATGCCTTCACAGATAAACAAGGGAACATCATAGTAAAACCGCAGTCAATGCTGGGGATTTGGAAAGACAAATTCTGTAGACTGTATAATGGCGACGACGAACAAAATCCCGCTGTCAGGCAGGAGCCTTTCATCGGACACGATGATAGTCAACAATTCCGGAACCCGACCTACAAGAAGTGGAAACGGCAATATCACGGCTGAAATCCAACAAAGCCGCTGGAGCAGATGGTCTAGCTGCCGAGCAGTAGGCGACGATCTAGATAGGAGCATGCACCAAATCATCTGTAAGATATGGTCGGAGGAATGCACGCCCGATGAATGGAACCTCAGCATTGTTTGGCCGATCCTGAAAAAGGGAGATCCTCTAAACTGCGCCAACTACAGAGGAATCAGCCTACTTTACATCGCCTACAAGATCCTCTCTGCCGTAATATGTGAACATCTGAAGCCTTTCGTCAACAATCTGATTAGTCCTTATCATTGTGGCTTCAGGCCAGCAAAGTCAACCATCGACCAAATTTTCACTTTGCGGCAGATCCTGGAAAAACCTATATGAACTCCAAATCGATACCCACCACATTTTCATCGATTTGAAGGCCGTGTATGACAGCATCTACAGAGACGAACTGTATAAAGCTTTGTCTAGTTTTGGCATCCCTGCCTAGCCCGTTCGCATGTAAAATTCAGACAAGGCGATGCACTGTTATGCGATTTCCTTAACATCGTTCTTGAGAAGATAGTGCAAAACTCCACCGTCAACACCAGAGGCACTATCTTCCAAAAGTCTGTTCGACTTCTCGCGTACGCCGATGATATTGATATAATGGGAAGAACACAGCGTGATGTCAATGGCACCTTTGTGAGAATTGATGCTGTCTTCCAGGAATGACACCCAATACCGACGGCTCGGACAGAACGTCACAATAGACGCATACAACTTCGAGGTAGTAGAGGAGTTTGTCCACCTAGGCTCCGCTATTAACACGAGCAATAACACCAGCGCCGAGATCAGACGAAGAATGACTCTTGCTAATCGCTGTTTCTTTGGGCTAAGAAAGCAATTGAGTGGAAAAGCCCTCTCTCGAGCAACTAAGGTACAAAATGTATAACACCCTCATCATCCCAGTCCTGTTGTATGGTGCAGAAGCGTGGACCTTGACAAAATCGCATGAATGTGCCTTTGGCTGTTTCGAGAGGAAAG
Source organism: Sphaerophoria taeniata (assembly GCA_943590905.1). Lineage (NCBI taxonomy): Eukaryota > Metazoa > Arthropoda > Insecta > Diptera > Syrphidae > Sphaerophoria > Sphaerophoria taeniata. Next base: position 43,143,793 of record OX016540.1, on the reverse strand, counting down.
TTCTTCGGGTCATCTATGGCCTCGTATGCGTTGATGTGGAATGGAGAAGATACAACAGCAAACTTTACGGGTTGTACAACGACATGGACCAAGCCAGAAGATTCAAGGTCCAGAGACTCAGATGGCTCGGTCATTTAGAGCGGATGGACACCAATGCTCTGGCCCGGAAAGCCTTCGACACTATTCCCGAGGGACGCAGAAGGAGAGGAAGACCGCGACTCAGGTGGCGCACACAATTGGAAGAGGACCTCAATCAACTTGGAGTGCAAAACTGGAGACAGCTAGCTAGAGACCGAGCTGGCTGGTGGAGACTGTTGATTGAGGCCAAAGTCCACAACGGACTGTAGCGCCGCCTTAAGTAAGTAAGTGAGACATTGACTCATTGACATTGGGCCATGTAAATGCGAAGGTACATCAGCGTTCTGGCCCGGAAATTCTTCGAATTGTGCAGCTTGAGACAGCTATTTAGAGATTGAGCTGGCTGGAATAACTCCTGGTCCAACGCAACGCCACCTTGCGTGATATTAGTGTAAAAAGTCTTTTGAAACCCTATGGAAGTCACTAAAACAAACAAAATTACATAGTTCAATCTATTTCCGTTCTTCTAAATTGATCGTCAAGTAAAACACATTCAATTCATAATAAAAATGCATCATGGAGCATTTTACTGGTTAAAGTTAAGCAAAATCAATTGTTCGAAAAAGAGGATTATAGGAATTTAGGTGGAAAAATTGTCAAAAAAGAAAAAAAAATCAGATCATGCTAAAATGCACTGAGGTTTGCTCACAAACTCTTCGCATCGAGACTATCACAAATCAATAAATTTCATATCAAATTTTTAAAAGGAAATTTCCATTCGATATGGGATTAGTTTTGGTTCTATTTAGCGTCTATTTCGGCGTCTTGGTTGTAGACTTCCATAATTTCCTCAAGAATTTCCCAGTGCTTTTCCTTGGTCAGTCCGGTTACGAGAACCTGAAATGAATTTCATTTGAACATAGCTCCAGAGTCGATGTGGTGTTTTAGAAACTTGCATTATACCAAGCTGTACTGTCGTCTGACTCCCCGGTCAGAGGAACTTGTACTCCATAGGTTTGAAGGGCCAATGAGAGACAGCAGACAGCGATGTGTGAAGGGTTGTGGTTTAGTATTTTCGGATTGTGATGGAAGTCCTAAGGGGAGTTGTTTACTTCTGTTGGCTTTGAAGGTGACATTAACTTACTTGTAGAAATGCAGCGGCAGTCTTTGCAATGGGCAGTGAATTCCAAGTGTTCGGTCCTAGCCACTCTTTGAGTGACTTCATGAAATACAAAAGAAACTGCCAGGCAGAAAAGGTTTATTAATTGCTTTTGGGTATGGAAATCAATCTTACTTTATGTGGATGTTCAATGTTCAAATCGAACTTTAATGTTCGTGCGATGAGGAGCTCTGCTTGGACAATGGCATCTCTCATCGACCAATATTCATCGCCGAGATCGAGTGGTGCAGTTCCTCGGTTCAATGTGCTGTACGACACGTTGATGATGTCACGAATTTTAACTGGGTCATCTTTGATCTTTCCAGCCAGATATAAACAACTTGAAGCAATCAACTGCAGCATAAACAGAACATGTCAATAAGGAAAGCGTCCGTACTTGCGTATGTTCACTTACGTATTGATCATAGTCACTCCTTTGAACCTCATTGAAGAAACGATGGAATATGATGGCAGCAGTGGCCGAAGTAAGTGGTTTCATGCAGAGTTTGATGGAACACTCGAAGAGAAAACGTGGCACAACACCTTGTCCGTCTTTTTTCCTTGAATGGATTTTTCGTTAGAAACCGAAGCAAGTTCCAAGTAAGCGTTCACTTACCTGTAATCGGTAGGGATGGCTTTCGGAGCATTGGACACAGTATCAGCTCTTTGCTGAATTGACATAACATCGACTATGTTCTTCATCATTGGGACTTTAAAAAGAAAAGAAAAAACAAAATTAACAAACAACCTGCTGTAGTATTCATTCCACTGTTAAACCGGTTTGGCTTGAAGATAAAATGATTTATTGCGAAGAAATTAGAAAGTTTCTTGAACTTTTAAGGCGTTTACGTTTTCTTGGAAACCGATTACATATAATTTACCTATTCTTCGAATTAATTAATATCAAGGCGGAGATTTTTTTGTTCTTAAAGATCACTGCAACAAGAAAATTTCGGCGGAGGTCTTTCAGATGTTAGATGTTCACTTTGTTTTGAAATACAGCAAGGAAAAGTACGATGGCAGTGTGTATTATCTTATAATTTACTGAAATACAACAATTTATTTCAATCAAAGGGGATAAAATCCAAATACAAATTACAACTTGAACTTTCGCAACATCAAAAACCGTACGGCATGTGCATTGAGAATTTTATACTTCTTTTTTGTTACAAATTTTGAATTCAATAATGCAGATTTAATTGAATGAAATTGAATGGAAGTGACAGCTGTTAGGCAGTGATGCCAAGAAAGACGGTAAACAACATTTTAGTTTATTATTGAGGTCCTAGATGAGCTTGGTTAAATTTTTGTGATGTTATGAATTCGAAGATGTGCGAAAGAAGACGGTTTCACTTACCGTTATATTACGTTTCCATTGAACGATAATCTAGATTATCTTCCAGTTTGATTAAAAATAATCTACTAGTATTTCCAATGGATTTTGTTATATTATTTTAACATTCAAAATCTTGGTTACAAAAACTGTCACACTTGAAAGTTCTTTTCGCATAAAAACACAAAGATGACCTCCAATAAAATTAAAATGTTTGAACGGATATTTAATTATGTTTTCCTTTGAAGAGAAAGTCAAATTATATACTAATCGATCGGAAATCGATCCAAGATTTTTTTTTAACATAAAAAACCTCAATTGCACCCTTTTTTTTATTAAATTGTGTTTTTCCACTTTTCGGTTGTAAATTCATTTTCCTAAACAGATGGAACAACCATTCTGTTATTTGTTTTTGTTGTTTGTTGTTTTTATTTTGTTTTTGTTCAGTCTGACAAGAAACGGTTTTTTTTCTCTCTTTCTTCAACCTTTTCATTGGAAATGGGAAAGTGAATCCGTTCAGCACAGTCCAAATCAAGTTGATTAATTTGAAATCTCGAATCGAGATGATTAACTTTTGTATGGCAAATCTAGTGATTTCGAAGAGATTTCAAGTAGGTTTGAGTTTTATTCTTCTAGGCAAAATAATTTTGTGTAGGATACCAAACTTTAAGCAATAAATTTCATGAAATGTCACTAAAACTAACAAACAAACTCTGTTTTATTTATTTTCGACAATTTTGCAGTGGTAATTTGATATTTTGAAGCAACAGTAAAATATCTTCAAACGAAAATTTCCCTTTTTGGGTGATTGATTTTTTCCATGTGTTAACACTGCAAAACATGTTTTCATAGCAGGATAAATTTTAACCCATTTTATTCACCACGCTAGTGTCAAGTTTTAACCAAACGTCAAGTTTTAATACACATTTTAACGCAATTCACACACGGCCTTAAAATTAGACGCTAGAGTGGTGAATAAAATGGCTTAAAATTTATCCAACTTAAAAGCAGTTTAAATGGGTTATGGTGTCTTAAATCGGCAATCTGAAAGTTCAAAAAAAAAAACATTCTGGATGCGTTCAATTGGGCAAAAGTGTTCTTGTTTAAAGCAAATTTCTGGCAGAGTTCTTTTTTTGCTGGTAGTTGTTTGTATGCATCGACAATTGTTCCAGACTGATAGACTTCGATGCTCGAGAGAACACTGCTAATAAATACGCGACACCCGAATCCCGATATACCCAAGTTTCTTCTAAAATCTATCAATCTCCAGTTTAGGCCGTGTGTGAATTGCGTTAAGATGTGTATTAAAACTTGACGTTTGGTTAAAACTTGACACTAGCGTGGTGAATAAAATGGGTTAAAATTTACCCAGCTGTGGAGCAGAATAAATGGGTTAAAATTTTGACGTTCCCTATTTTCCTCATGAATAATAGAGAAGTTTGCTTTTGTTTTGTTTCTTTGTTCTGTACTTCTCCATTTTATTAAGTTCCTTGTTTTAATTCATTGATATTTTAAAAGATGAGAATAAAATAGTTTAAATTGATCGTATTTTAAAACTGAAAAACGAAAAAAATGTTTTTCTTTCGAGTGTGATAACAGATATCAGCTGCGAAATCAAGCTTTGCAGTGCTACTACAGGGAAAAAACCAACCATCCAAAATGGGAATTTTTGTTTCAATATTTCTTATTGTTGCTTCAAAATATCGAATTACTACTGCACAAGCGAGCAAAATAAATAAAACATAGTTTATTCATTGCTTCTGGTGACTTTTTATTTACTTTGTTGTTCTAAATTTTGGTTTCGTACGCGAATTTATTTAACTTGGAAAAAGTAAAACATTTTTTGTTTCTTAGTTCTACCCAGAAATGTTGGTTAAAAAAATCCTTTTAAACGCAATTCACACAGCAAATGGCTAAATTTGATCCCATTTTTAACCAAACGTCAAATTTTAACCAAACGTCAAGTTTTAATATACATTTAAACGCAATTCACACACGCCCTTAACCAAACAGTTTAAATGGGTTATGGCGTCTAATATTATGAGTCCACTGACGCTAATCACGAGATTTAACGAAGTAGATTAAGAACAAATCTCGACTTTTCTGTGATTTAGGGTACATATTAGTAGATCAAAACGTAGCACATTCAAAATAGCACATTCAATATAGTACTACGTTTTATCTTCCTTAAATCCGAGAAAAGTCGAGATTTATCTTTAATCCAATTCGCTAAATTTCGTGATTAGCGTCAGTGGAAATAGCATATTAAATTGGCAATCTGAAGGTTAAAAAAAAACATTCTGAATGTGTTGAATTGGGCAAAAGTGACAGTTCGGCATTGTGGATGCGTTCAATGGCAAAAATGACAGTTCAGATTCTGAAGGGAAGATAATAGTCGTGTTTTTTCACAACTCAGTTTATCTGTCGCAAAATGGACCTGAGGGTTGCGCATCGGATTAAACAAAATTAGCAAATACTTCAACCTAAGTGAGTTCATAACTCAGATAAACTAAGAGCAGCAGCAAAATAATTCTTTTTAACACCATCAGCGCTGTCTTCATTTCAATAATTGAATGTTCTATCGCCGGCACAACTGCAACTTTTTTACTGGCCTTTTTATCGACTGCAATCCAAATTGTTGTTGTTTGCCAAGGGAAATTTTGCTGTGCTGGCTACTAAGGAGTGAAAAAACACGGCTTATATTATCTTTTTCATCTTCATTCACCTTTTAATTTAAATTGTTAAACATTAAGGCCGTATGCGAATTCAGTTAAAAAGTAGTTAAAACTTGACATTTGGTTAAATTTTGGCACTTCGCATTCAATAAAATGTGTTAAAATTAGACTAGCTGCGTTTGCGGAGCAGGCTGAAATATGACAGTAGTAGTTAAAAAATCATCCATTTTTAACCACAATTCATCCAATTCGCACACAGCCAGCCGTTTGATAATGTTGTGATGGGCATATTTGATAGCCCGTCGCGCAACTGCATTGTGTTCACAAATTTCTCAGCGATTCGGGAAGCGAATTTTTGACAGCTGTCATTTTCGTCACCGGACGACTGTCGACTGCATTCTGTTTACCTCTAAACTTTCCAAATTGTTCATGAAAAGGAGAAGAAAGAGAAGCTCTAAGCGAGCTTTGTTCCAACAATTTACTTTGTCCTAAAATATTCGTTGTATTTTTTTTTAATTTTTATTCAACGGTTTAAATAATGTTCAAGCCAAGGAGGTGAACGACTGAATACTGAATACTTATAAAAGAATTTAGAGCACACTTGTGCGTCTGGTATTTTTTGACAGTGGGACAAAGAAACAGAATAGGAGAAATACCAACCCAGTCTCCAGAAGTACATCTTGAATATTGTCTATTTAAATGGACAAAGGAAATATCCCTAGAATATAGAACCTGTCTACGGTTTTCTTTGTTTTGTATTCTCCTTATCCTTGCATACCTTTTATTATGATAGTGCCCCTACCTATACCTATATTTCATGCTTTATTTTTTGAAAAGTAGCGCCTCAAAGAAATTTGTTTTGTTTATTGCATTTTAAAGCGCATGCTCGAAACTTATGAATGGTCAATACGAATTGCATATACCCTTCCAGCATCCCAGCTGCTATTGCCATCAACTATCTAACCAAAGAAGAAAACCAATCAGACAATCGATTTTTCTTGTCTGGAAACAAACTAAATATTTTCGGTATTAAATACAGTAAAATAGAATAATACTTTGGTAATTTACAATTCAGGAGCTTAAAGCGACTTGTGTGTGTAAGTGAAGACAACTATTAAACTTTTATTTTGAATTAAGTCTCCGTTTATCTCGATCCATCGGCGGAAACCCTAATATTTTGCTTGGTTCAGCTTAAAAGATTTTTTTTTGTTTTTTAGACAAAAAAGAGCTTGAATAATTCCAGTTTCAAGCCTGGTAAACATTTACTTTTTTATTTTCATATTTTTAAGTGTTTAATTGAGCTCAGTTTTTATGGATTCATTCAAAGTGATGTTGAAGAAAACATAAATTGTGTATCTACAAACCTACCTTAAAACGGTAAGGATAGGAGATATAATTGTCCTTAGTTTGTCTATTTCCATACCAAAATCTTTCATTTTGACTACACGGATTGGAAGAGTATGATGAAAATGTTATTACAAGGAAATGTATTTGCAAAACGTAAACGAGTGTGTTTTTCTATGTGAAATTTCAACTGTCCTATAAGCTTGTCGTTAAGGTGAATTTTTATAATTAACTTTTGTGCCTAAAAAATGAACTTCAACATTTTACTCAACCTTTAAGTTGTTACCTTACTGTGGAGTCTAAGAACTCATCCTAGAATGGAACTGTTAATCTCGCAAAAAATACATCGAGAATAAAGTGATAAAAACAAAGAAAAACCTTACATTTTCCATTAGAAAGAAGTAAAAAATGTGGTAAGGGCTCGTCTAGCTGTTGAATGGTCTGTTCCTCTATTCTCGGGTTATGGACTGAGCCACTTGGTTAATTGACTCTTAAATTGTAAATAATTGGTCTAAGGCGTTCGACGGATCGTTAAAATATGTTGGATTTAAATTTAAATATTATTGTAAGAAGGATTTTAGAGTTTTTAAATATGACCCTTTGTCTTTTTCTTAAATTGGCTTTATTCATCTTAGAAAGTGTTTTTATTTTGCCCATAAGCGTTTTTGATTTAGTTTAATTATTTTGGTAACCAATAAGAAAAACCTTCAATTTTTATGTTTAAAAAAAATTTGAAAAACAATAATTTAATTTTTTAATGCTTACAACAATACAATAAACATAATTTTTTCAAGACAAAATTATTAATTCCGTTTCAACCACAAAATAAATACGCAACTACTGAGTTTTCGCTTCAAAATTTCTTTTCTGGTATATACTGCAGCACAGTTTTGATTTTACAACCGAATCTTGCAAACTTATTCGCTCATATCTCTATTGTTGGTTGTTGGGAACAGTGTCGTTGCGAATGGAAAATCTTCCACCTTTACTAATGTACCTAACGGGGTTCCACAAGGATCAATACTTGGACCACTTTTTTTCTCTATCTATATCTATATTAACGGCTTACCCCATATAGTAAAAATTTGTTTTATTCACTTACATGCCGACGAACGTGCAGCTTTTGATCAGCCGACCTTTACCTGCTAAGGACGAGGCAGTGTCTGTGATGAACGAGGATTTGCAAATTATCTCTCATTGGTCCAAACTTAACAACCTTCACCTTAATCCTTCTAAATATCACTTATGTTGACTCCGCCCGTAATCTAGGTATGGTTTTTAATCGTGCCTTAACATGGAATGACCATCTTAATAGTTCTATAGGGAAGGTTTATGGCAGTCTCCGATCACTTCATATCTCCCAAGGTTTCATTCCACAAAAAAAAAAAAACAAGGCTTCTGTTAGCATAAACTCTTTTGCTCCCAGTACTGCTATACTCTTGTGCAGTTTTCGGCGATTTGGACTACGCGACCGACGTCTAGGAAACTTAACGTTGCCTCTAACAACATAGCCCGTTTCGTATGTAATCTTCGCCCATACGATCACGTTTCTCGCTTTTCTCAACAACTTTGTGGCTGTAGTCTTGATAACCTGTTGAAATTTCGGACACTTAACTACCTACATCTAGTAATTCATACAAGAGAACCCGATTATCTACATCGCAGACTGAACTTTCCTCATTCTTATAGGTCTCTCATTCTCATTATCATCATACGCCGCGATATAAATATTTGAATTTTCAGCGTCAATTTTTTATTCATGCCATCAGCCTTTGGAACACTCTGCCAATCTCCATTAGAGAAATAGGAAGCACAAGAAAATTCTCAACAACGCTCTTTAATTATTTGGCCACTCGTTGAAATTTGTAAATTTTGAAATGAATGAAATTTTATGTAATTTTTATCTTTATTTTTTTTTATTATTTATGTGTAATCTTACATTATATTCAAGACTTGCAATATTTAACTAGATGTATATTTTATTTTGTAAGTGTTTAAGATTATTAAAAACAAACACAAAATTAAAATGTCCAGTTTTCGGTTTCCGTCTAAACTTCACTTTCTAATTTCAAATTTTATTTCTCGATTTAAGAAATTCAATTTTCCGATTTCCGGTTAAACGTTCTGGTATTTATTTCATCCATACTATATAAGAACTCTGTGTAAATTCCCGTTGATTTAGTTCTGTAACATTCAAAATGTTACTTCCGTCTGAATCCGAAATAATTACACGTCTTTCGTGGGTAGTGATCATAAGATGATTATAAGCTATTCTGCCAAAACATTTGTGAGTGAAACCAGTTTTTTTCCATTCATTGCAATATTTAATATTTATGACAAGGCAGACCATAGTATTATATCTGCAAATTGCTCGTGTCAAACTAATTCATGTTAGAGAAAGACTTCCGAAGAGAACCGTATGGCAATACAGGAAAGCCAACTGGGATGGTCTCAACAACTTTTTCCGGATCTTTAACTAGCCACTATGCTTCTTCGATAGTGACGTTGACTCCAGCACTGATATGATTACTAATATCATTGATTTTGGAAATGAAAACTTTTATCCTGAATAGGGTTAAAAGCATCAAACCCAAGGAAAAGTCATAGTTTGATTTAAGCCGGTAAGAAGTTATTAGGGGAAAAGAAGTAAATTTCCGGTGTTTTAAAGCCAACCCAACTGAGGAAAACCGGAACAAGTTTAAACAAACCAAGAAGGCCTGCAATGTTCATATTCGTCGGACCAAACTTTTACATGAACAAAATTATAAGGCAAAAAATACTGCAATGTCCCAAAGGCAGTAAGAATTTTTGGTCATTTGTAAAAAGCTCGAACTCTTCGCTGCCAGAGAGTGTCATGTCACCGCCTGTTCTTGAGCGCGTGAATAATTCCATGGGACAAATCATCTTCCGCACTCGTGCTGTGGCGAGAGTCCTAAATCGGCTCATCACTGGTCCGGAACAGTATCCACGCTATTATTCTGAACAGATGGTTCTTCCACGCTAGAAAAACCATTGCGTAACTTTTCTCTTTATCCTATTCTTCTGGGCCCGTTCCGAGCAGTTGGAAAACACCATTCGTCCAGCCAATCCAAAAAAAATCGAATCTTCTTCCAATTATCATCCGATTGCACTTACGTCCCTTATTTCTAAGGTCATGGAAACGCTGATTAGCTATCAGCTCAAGAAATATCTCGAAGACCGAAAGCTTTTTAATGACCGGCAGTACGGCTTTCGCAGCAACAGAGGTCCACTGGTGATCTGATGGTTTATCTCACAGAACAGTGGAACAAGTCTTTACATCGTTTTGGAGAAAGTTAGATTGTTGCACTTGATATTTCAAAGGCATTTGATAAAGTCTGGCATCTTGCTCTTTTATCGAAAATGCGTGCTTTCGGTACCGATGAATCCCTCCTTTCTGTTGGATTATAGAAACTTTCTTTCAAACCGTTCAATACAAGTATTCAAGTCTGAAACCCACAAGCCACAACATAAATGCTGCTGTGCCCCAGGGCTCCGTTTTGTTTCCGACCCTCTTTCTTATTTCCATAAATGATCTCTTGTCTTTAACTTCCAATCCAATAAATTGTTTCGCTGATGATAGTACCCTTAGCTTTTCTTATTCGATCCCAGACTAACATTCCTCCTCTTCGGATGTGGAACTGCAACGGCAAAATGTGATAAGTTCATTAAACTCTGACTTAAACAGTATTGTATAATGGGGAACAAGAAACCGCGTACATACTTCAGCCTCTTGGATGGTATTCAAAAATTGATGAATGATCGGTGATAGAGACATCATTGTGCATTCCATTCGTTAGATCACCGTCGTAACGTTTCATGTCTCTCTCTATTCGATCGTTACTTCTACGGTAAGTGCTCTAGAGAAATAGCCAGATTCATTCATCTCCTCAAACAATTCGCCTGTAATACTCGCGCTGCTAGGAATGCCCATCAGTTTAGCCGAGCCCAACTTCGGACGTTCTCTAAAGTATAGAGAATCGTTTTTTAGCCGTACTACGCGAATGTGGAACTCTCTTTCACACTCCTTTTCCAAACATTTGGAATAAAACGTCTTTATATTTTCAAGACAAAATTCTTTCAATTTAGTTTCAACGTGATTTCCATTAGGTTGTTTTAATTTAAGTTCACGAAACCAGTGAGGCAGTAACTAGTCGCATTACTGAACAAAGAGGATAGCTCTTTTGTACAATTTGTTGAAGAATGCAACTAGAAGTGAAGAGTAACCGACTTGCAGCCATTAATGGACACAAATTTCAATTAGCATTTTTTAATGTCTACCTTTTGTTGATCTTCTTGGAAATTACAATCTGTACAGACTCTACTCACGATCAAGAGCGAGGTAAGTCTTTTTGATTAGCGGACGTCAACACATACAATCAGCGGGGACATCTTGGAAAAATAATAAATAATTATAATTTGCAGAAAAGAAAATACACATCCACGAAGATCACGAAGAAAAACAAAATAACAAAGAAAAAAAATACTAATATTTCGCTACAAAAGTATCTCTAGGCCAGCTGCTGTCGAGACGCGCTGCTGTTTTGAGGTACTCTACTAGTACACATCACATACCAACTACCAATTGCGTAGCGAAATGTTTTCAGATTTTCCAAGATTTGTATCTTGTTGGCGCGTATATACCGGCCGCTTTGGCGAGCATCTTCAAAATGATAAAGCCACTCGGCACAAGAAAACGAAAGAAAATGGAATAAATATAAATCTATGATGAGTATGTGACGGTTTATAAAATATCTGCTTAGGTGATCTAGTCACTGAAATTGGCTTGACCAGTTCAAACGGGCTACTCGGATTTTGCGTAAGGGAATTGTTCAAATTTATTTTCTACATATTCTTTTCTCGTGACAGAATTCAATGTACATAATTCTGTTAATTTTTGTTTTGCATAAGATCGGAATTTCCTGCGTTTTCCGTAAAAAGAAATTCATAATCGATTTAATTGTTTCGTAACTATTCACCATAACGGCGAGTTGTTCAAAAATATTGCAATTACACCTACTTTGAAAAATCGAAAATGTGAAAATCTTTGAAAAATCTTCGGATAATAAAACAACAAATTGCCTGTGTGATGGTTATGATGAGCTGATTGAGCTCTAAAAATACAATCGGGCAGAATTTTCGCTTGAAAAATTAATTTGAAAAGAAGTGTATTTTCCTTTTAAATTGATGATATTTATCATTTTTCTCTCCGTGCCTTTGTTGGTGTGATTTCCGTTTTCCAAGTGTTTATCACCATTTGAAAAAAAAGTTATAAAATCGTGCAGCCAAAAAAAAAAAAATCGTTAATTTTCATTCAAAAATTTATTTAAATAATCAAGTCCCTTGGTCTAAATTTAGTGTTTACATGAAAATGTGACCCAAATAGATTTATGCAAAGTATTTGCCAAAAAAATCTGACTGTATATTTTGAAGGATGTGTACAACATGTCTGCGTTAAAGTGTAGTGTCTTGGAACGTCAAAAAATAAAAATAAAAAATGAGTTGTTCAAGAAGATGTGACATTGAATATGTACCTACATATATGTTTTATGAATTGTAATAAATAATACTCTTACTCTTAAACGCTAAGGACAAGGACGTGGACAAGGACTTTCTTCCATTTATTATAATATAAAGAATTTATTTTCTCAGTAATTACATTTCAACTACAAAATATGGTAACAAAAAATAATTCAATATCAAAAATATTTTAACATCAAACACTTTTCAATTTCCACCACAAAACGCTGTCCACCATATTAGACTGTCAAAATTGTTGACTATCTTTACAGCCAGTGGCGGATTATACGTTGAACGCGCCATAGGCAAGCATCTCATCGGCGCGGAGGCGCCCCTATATTGAAAAATATCTCGTAGGGACTTTACTTTGATCGAAACCGATGCACCGCTTCTAAATAAAACGCTTTGAAATGGGGGCCAAGGAAAAAGAGACTAAGTTTACATTCGACCGAATAGTATTGTCCGAAAGATCTTATACGAATTCGGTTTGAAATATTTTTATTATTGAACCGTTAATTTTGTAAACCAAATCTAGAAAATACTTAAAAAGCAGAAAACCTAGGTTTTTATTCCGTCAAATTCTATGCCATCCGCTGATGAATTTCGACCATTATAGGTGATATGCTCTTACAGTAATCAAATTCAAAAACACTTACGCCTAATTTCTTCACCCTTTTAAACTCGATCTTGTAAATCTCGGATTAACGTTAGAACTTAGTTTTTAGAGAATTTGGAACTCGGGCATTTCTTCACTTCTCTAAGACTCGGTCTAAAAATCATTTCCGACAAACATTTTTCATTTTTCGACAAACATTTCCTTCAATTCGAAACAAAATTAAAAAAAAAAGTGCATAATAAATTCATTCCAATTTTTCCCGTGGTTGTGGCTGTTAAAGGGCTTTTACAACCAGTTAAAGGTCTGCTTAACACGTTTGCTTTGTTAATAGGAAGCGCCGAAAAAAAATTAGTGTCGCCCTATGTGTTAATAGTGGCACGTATAGTGGCGTATTCGATAAATACGCCGTTCTTCATCATCAAAAATTAGATCTATTTTCGTATATCTTCGCCTATTATTCTCTTTTATTTTATTTTCCGAAAATGATTAGAAATTAAATTTATATCGCTCGTTGAAAAAAAAGAAATTATAAATAAACCGACGTTTAAGGCTCTAGACCCCCACATTCGAAGGTCTATTTTATCGAAGTTCTAACTATAACAATGTTCTAAATCAAAGTTCTAATGCGTAAGAACTTGGTGAAGAATTGATTTAGAACTGAAATGAGTTCTAAAACTTCACTTAACCGAGTTTTAAGAGCTAGAATTTTGTCAAGAAATTAGGCGTAAGTCGATTGCTGAGTTAGACGAGAGTCAAACACTCTGTACTGTAAATGGAATTGCTCAGGACCGATTTTTATTTTAACAAAAGTGGCAAGTGTGGTTTGAATTCATAAGTGCGGGTTTTTTTTTTAATTCAAAGTACAAAAAAGGTATATGAATTAATCAAATGTCAATTTATATTTTTGAAAAAAAAACCGACCAAATTTCGATATTTGTAATGATAATGAACGTGTGTGTTTGATATTTCAAACTAAAATGAACAAAAAGAGGGATTTTTGCATTCATTATTGAGGGATAATCTTAAAATAAAGGCTGCCATCACTGTTTTGAACAAAATACTTTCTCTTTGAAGAAATTATGTTTGAAAAAAATTTAAGAAGAATAACAAAACCAAGAAATATAGAAATGTGTTTTAAAGTTAACGTCAATTAATGTTTATCGTTTCAACGGCTGATATTCCGTGAAAACACGTATGAATAATAAATCGTATTGACAGTTCAAAGCAAAGCACTCGTCATTACTTCGTGAGCATTTCCGGTTGTTTGAAATCCAAATGCACGCCTTATTGTTGTGTTTTACGTTGCCAATTGATTATGAACATAATTAAATTTTTGCTTTTTTTTCAAGCACTGCTTACCTTTCCCTTAAAACATAAATGAGTGCGTAGCAAAACAGTTCCCATCAATAGCGAAATTTCAAGCTAATTAAAAATAAAAATATAAATAAGTGCGCTGATTCAAATGTCTCAAAAAAAAAGTTGAATTATTATGAGGATGTTTAACAGAAAGTTCGAAACAGCTGCGTGCTTCAAATTTTTGAAAAGATAAAAACAAGACATACAAAAGATCATCGAAAAGATCGGCGAATAAAAATTACGAGATGAGATACTGCAATCGTCATATACATACATATGTATGACTTAAGATGGCTATTGTTTTTGTGCTTTTAATTTAAACAAAAATCGAGTAATTTCCACAACAGGATGTTGTATTTTTTATTTATTTTAGAATGAGTAATTATTTCCTAAAAAAAGAAGCAATTAAGAACTTAGATACTCGTATACATTTGTTTACGACTTCATCCCTATCCCGAAGGAAACTTTTTGTTTATAATAAAAGAATGAGTCAATTGATGTTTAAGACTTAACCTGACAACAACAATGTGAAATGCTTTATCGAACTTTGTCTTTCTCCCTTACTGAGTTTTTTAATTTTTTTTTTGTCACAAAACTTACTTTCTTTGTAAGTCATTTTATTGTTTTTGCGTAATCCATGGCATCTTAAAAACTCTTGCCATTCAATTTCGATATTTGATCTTTCTTTTATTTTAGTTTTCTTTGACAAACTATAAATTTCTAAGTAACACAGTTTGTTTGTAAACCAATTGGTTATTATAAAAACAAAACACAATGAAAAAAAAAGATTTTATTCAAGAACTAAAGAAAACTGCAACATTTTCGGTCTTTTTGAGCCTCGAGGGAGTGCATTTGCCAGTTTTTGTATTTTTTTATTATTTCAAAAACTGACCAATCGAATTTGAAAACATAAGAGATCCGGAATTGAAATCGAATGTTAAAAAATCAGGTGCAGTGCAATAACACCCGCGGTAATAACCCCTGCAGGGGTTATTTCCTTTTTAATGTGGCAATAACCCCTGCAACAAAAAGGCATTTACACCTGCGGGTGTAATTGCCAATTTGAATTGGCTATAAGCCCCACACATGGATTAAGCGTAACTCTCCATTTAATAATTTTAATAAAAAGCAAAAACGCAAAATTTTAGGTAAACTAAACCGCAGGACCGTGTCCTTGGCTTAGTGGTTAGGAGCGTTGGCTGCTAACGGAACTTCATGGGTTCGAGCCCTACTCTTACCCATAGTTTTTATTTCATCTTTCACGGGCACTGCCTCTTGCGAAGAACTGACAAAACTTCTAAGAGTTCAATCTATCATGAAAAATTGCTTCTCAAATTTGCCGTTCGGAATCGGCGTTAAATTGTAGGTCCCCTCAATTGTTGATGAGAGGCCTTGGCTCTTCAAGAGCTATCGTGCCACTCTATTTATTTGTTTATTTATCAAGTAAATACATTTTAATTTATTCTTGAAAATTCAATGTTTTCTGCAGTGACCATTATGGCAAAATATCGCGCAAATTTTTTAATTTCACTAGGTAATGCAAAAAACTAGTCCTGCGGTTACTTCCTGAATTTTATTTTTTTTTTTTTTGTATTACTTATTATTTTAAAATTTTTTTTGGTTTATTGTAATAAAGTGATTATGGTTATTTTGTAAAATTTGTTTTCTTTTATTAGGTTTTCTATGGTAGGCTTTATTTCCATTTGAAATTGGAAATAACCCCCACAGGTAAAAGGCAATAAGACCTACGGATTTTATTGCCACATTAAAAAGGAAATAAACCCTGCAGGGGTTATTTCCTTATCGTTTGGGAAATAACCCCTGCAGGGGTTATTGCCGCGGGTGTTATTGCACTGCACCAAAAAATCACTGTTCACGTTGAAGCATTCAATGCTATAATTTTTTCATAAGCGGTTTCAATTTTGAAAATCAACTGGCACTTTTCTTTTTTACCTCTGAGAAGATCACAAAAATATAAGAAAATCTGTGTTTCTTTTTTAGCTCCGATTTATCAGCTTAAAACAACTTCACTTGTTTTTGTTTTATTTTCTTCTTATTTTATTGAAAAAAAATGTATTCCGAGGAAAGTAGCGCGTCTACTTAAGTTACAAAAAATTACAAAACAAATAATTAGGAAAAAATGACATTTCGGTGTTACTGCTCAGGTTTATTTCTTTATTGAATCAGAGGACTTCGAAAATGATCTGCTCAAAGCTTTGCCTTTAAATATCTGTGATCTGCTTAGAGGTAAGACAAAACAACGCACAATGACTCCGTTGTCAATTTTGCGTTTTTTTTATCGAAAGTTCGGTATGGGGCTGTTAAGCTGCTCAAGATCCAAAAAAGATTTTTTTTATAATTTGCACCCACTTAAGGAATTTTTTATACCCTTTTTTAGCCAGACACAGTGAGTGGCATTAGGAAGAAAGGAAGGGGTTGAAAGGTTGGTGTCGGTGCACATTGGTCTTGAGTTCTTGAACATCGTAATGATGGGGAAAGACAGAGTGTAAAAGAGAGTACGTCCGAATTTGGGTTTTGGGCTCGAGGCCTCGAGGGTAAACTGATGGACATTCCTAGAGAAGCGTGAGTATTACGGGCGAATTGTTTAAGAGGAGGAATGCAACTGGCTATTTCTCTAGAGCACTCACCGTATAAGTAACGATAGAATAATGAATGGAATGACGGATGTCTCTATCACCGATCATTAGTAAGGCTCTTTTTTGAATACTATCCAAGAGGCTTAAGTATGTAGCTGGAGCACCAGCCCAGAGATGAGAATTGTACTCAAGCTTTGGACGGATATAGGGTCTTATATAGAAATTAGCCAGATCAGACGGGGAGAAGAATTTCTTACACCAGTGGACCTGTTGCTGCGAAAGCCATACTGCCGGTCATTAAGAAGCTTTCGGTCTTCGAGATGTTTCTTGAGCTGATAGCTTATCAGCGTTTCCATGGCCTTAGAAAGAAGGGACGGAAGTGTAATCGAACGATAATTGGAGGGAGAAGAAGGTTTGCCTTTTTTAGGATTGGCTGGACAAATGCTGTTTTCCAACTGCTGGGAACGTGCCTAGAAGAATATAGGATAGATAGAAAAGCGTATGGCGTTTTTAATTGGCAATCCGGAATTGTTCTTCGATTCGGAATCCCGATTGAACAGTTTTTTATTATTCCGAAGAATCTGAAGTTTGGTGAGAGTGTATTGGTTGAGTATGACATGTGTGTATTCGTGCCAAATTTCATTTTGTTTTTGTGCTGCAAACATTTATGAATGTGTGAGTGATTTTGCTTCTGATTCTGTTTTTAAAACCAGAAGGGAAATTCTCTTCTTTTCAGAATCAGAACTATCACTTTTGCCCAATTGAACGCATTCAGAATGCTTTTTTTCACTTCCAGATTGCCAATTAAAAACGACATTACGAAAGAGCTATGCCAGCGTGTAATAGGCAGAATTTTAAAATTGACCTTTACCATGAATCATCTTTACTGAAAGAAACTGAAAACTTTACCCTAACAGCTTATTTGATGCACTTCTTAAAGAAGGCCAGTCAGTCGCATCTCTTGGAAGACGTTAAGATGATGTACTAATGAGCCATATTTCAGCCATATTAATAAAAAACTCTTAGGTAATCCACAGGCTACATAACCCATATAATAAGAGTTTATCGAAAGGTTAAAATTTATCATCAATACAAATATCTAAAAGTAAAGTGACTTTAACCGAAAATTTCCTTGGGGATTTTTTTTATGTTGATACTTTACCGTTTTCTTGTTGTTTTTGCGATATAGGTATATGGCAATCGATTGTTGTATCATCAAGTGAACTGACAGAGAAACAGTTTTTTTTAATTTTCTTTCCTTCGTCATTTTATCGTCCTTTATTTTATTAATAGCATTTTCAACTTATTCCACAGAATAAGGGTTAATCCTTTGCTATTCTGTGTTTATTAATTTGAGAACAAAATTTTCAGTATACAAAAAACAAAACAACAAAAACTGTAGGTAATTTTCCCACTTTGAAATATGGTACAATTCTTTAGAGGCATTTTATCGAAGCAGAAAAACAAAAACTATAGTTACATGCAAGCTTATAAAAGTATTGTTCTAACTATAGATTTTACAATTTTTCAAATTTGACTGGATTTTTATAAGATTAACGTAATAAAAAATAGGCCTTCCATTTTAACTGGGCAATGTTTTTTAAGAGCTGTTTTGAGGGAATACTTTCTTAAGGCGGTGCTCACAGTCCAGGATGGATCTCAGCCTCAACCAACAGGCTCTCCAGCCAGGTCGGTCTTTCTAGAGCTTCCTTAAGTTGAACACATGAGGTTGAGGTTATTCTTGAATTGAACGTCTCGAATCGAGGTCTTCCTCTTCCACGTTGCCTATCGGGGTTTGATCCGAAAACTCGACGGGCTGTTATGTAGGGATTCATACGCTCCACATGACCCAACCATCTTAGCCGCTTAAGTTAAAGCTTTCTGATAACCAGGTTGATGTTGCTGTAAAAGCCGTACAGCTCTTTGTTGTATTTTCTTCTCCTGTCTCCGCCGATAGAGACTGCACCGTTATATGAAATATAACTCGAATAAAGTTTCTCTTAAATTAACCCAGAAGGTTTTCGTCCGTTCTAATTAATTACCATGCCCAGCCCATGCCACCGCTCTATACATCAGGACTGAGATAAGTAAGGCCTTGCACAAGGCTTCCATATGTTTCTTTGAGAGAGGCCTCTACTGCTTGAATTCCTTCTTAATCCAAAGAAACAGTGATTGACAAGAGTTATTCCTCTTTTTATCCCTGAACTGATGTCATTGTGCGAGGTTATAATTGTGTACAAAATCCCAGATTACTTTAAAATCATATCCGGCCATTGTGATGTTATGCGTCCGAGCGTATTGTTCCCCTTTGACCGATGACAGCATATACTTTGTTTTCCTCTCATTCCAGGTTATCGATGGTATACACAAACAGGTATATATTAGCATTTAACTAAATAAAAAGTAAAAGGCCTTTTGGGAAAATCGTAGGAATCTTTTTTCTAAACCTATGATTGCTGTGGTGATGAGAACGAGCATGAAGATATTGCTCGTTTTCTCTGCCACTGTCCTTCACTCTGTCTTACTAGGAAGAAAACTCTAGGAAACTTCTTCTTTATTGAACTAGAGGAACTATCCGAACTGCGAGGCAAAAGCTTACTTAGCTTTGTCAAGACCTCTAAATGGCCAAACGAACCACATGATTCATAGGTTATTTATTTTTCAGGAAGTTACAATACTTCGGGGTACCACAATGGATCTACATTGATCTAATAGCGTTTTTTTTTTTGGTCGTCCGGAACTGTTCCGAACAGTTCTGTACTCGTTCACTTGGCACAAGATGACAGTTCTTGTTCTAAATAGAACAGAAAAACGATTCCGAATTTGAAGTCAGAATCAAAAACAGAATCACGCATACATGCACACACTCGCATATATACGTCCTCGCTGCCATGTTTACAAATAAAGAAATTAAAAACAATGTCATGTCATCTGCAATTCTTCATATGAGGTTCCACAAATACACAACCATTCAACCCTTAGAAGTAAAAAAATGTGTGTTGCCTGTTCGTTTGGAATCCGGAATCGGACAGTTCTGTGAACAATTCCGGATTACCAAAAAAAAACGCTGTAAGTGTCACGGTAACAATATCAACTGTCAGCCCGCTTAACCTAACCTAACCTAAACCTATGATTGCCAAAATATTATTCGCTTCTTGTCTTGTAATAAAACCAAGAAATGTTTGGCTCTTACGTCCCGAAAATTATCACAAGATTTTCAAAGCTATCGAAGAAGGACAATAGGCTACCAGACAGACAAAACAAACAGCCGGACCTCAAATTCTGAATAATCAGCTCTTATAATTTTATCAGAAAAACTGCAATGTCAATAACGACACTCCACTTACTTTATGCAATTTTATCGTCTAGCAACAAAATCATTTTAAGATTTCTATCTCAATAAATGCAATAAAATCTATTTCTCAATTTCTTTTGCAGGTTATGTGGACAATAAGGTTTTTACATTAAAAATCGAACTTGTTTAAAATGATATAATTGCAACAAAACTTTCTACTTACTAACAAAATTGAAACGAAAATTGAAAAATTTTAAAAATATATTAGGAAACGAAATTATTACAAAAAATAAAAGAAACATACGCACTAAATCATCATCAAAATGAAGAAGGTACCAACTCAACCAGTGCACGCCAACGAATGTTTAGGTACGAAAAAAACAGCAATTATTATTATCACGGTCGTTGGATGTATTGCGATATTATGGCCAAAAGTCTTTTATCCAATGATGTTTGGTGGTGCGTTGCCAAAACCTTCACCGAAAGACCATCGTCTTCCAGGTGGTAAGTTTGATTATATTCAGTTTCAATTTATGAATTATTATTTATTTGTAAATTCTTTAAAAAAAAAAAAAAAACTTGAGGATGTTGTGATGTCGTTCTCGATAGGGAAACATTCTTGAATTCCACCCCTTATGAAGTTGGACCACAATTATATCGAAAGCGATTAAACTTGCTTACCGGCGAAATGAGTAGGTTTTTGTTTGTTTTCTGTGTTATTGAAATTCAAAGCTGTGTTCACTTTTCCGTAACGTTTTTAATTACATGAATGAGTGTGATGTGGTGTGGAAGATATCATTAATAAACAATTATATTTTTAAGAAGAGTAAAATTGAAAAAGAAAAGTGAAAACAAATGGCTTTATAAAATTCACTGCACTTTTACCTCTTACAGACATTTTTGTGTGCGTGTTAAGATAATCCTAGACAGACATTTAAAAGATGTTGAAGCTTTTTACAAATGTATTTAAGAATTAATTGATTCCAATGAACATCTTGAGTTTTATACGATAACGCAAAAAAAAACACTTTAAAAGTACGCATACGTCACAGTGACCCTGTTTTGGGTGGTGAATACTTCTGCAGCATTAAGATGAATATTTTTGTACATTTCTCTTCCAGAAAGTGTCTAACCAATTCTCTTTGTTTCTTAACTAAACTGTTGCAAACGAGTGATTTTCTAACTTTTTTCTTTTCAACTAACAACTAATCGAAAAAAGGTAAATTTTCTATTTTAAACATGATTTTAATTATTCCTGCAGGCATACGTCAAGAACGACCATCCCATCTACATCCCGAATCTATATACCAATCAATGAAGGAGCGTGGTCGAGCAATACCAGCAACACCCACTGTTCCCATTATTGAAAGGGCAAAATCAGCTAGCAATCCGCCCCCAAGAATCGTGGAAGGAAGAGTAAGTTAAAAAGAAAAACAAAGCAAGAAGCAGAAACAAACAAAATTATTTATCTATTTTTGAAAATTTTGACCGACACCAAATTCTTATTAATCATATAGAAAAAGCTGCAAGAAAAACAGCGTGCTCTATGAGCCTAATAAATTTTGTATCTTCAAAATTAGTCCCACAATATGGCAACGGCATAACAGTATTGAACTTGTGCCAAATTGTTTGCTAAATTACTTTTCGGCTGTGTTTGAATTTCATTTCGTGTATCTACAATATTTTAATTAAGTACGCATTACAAAAGAGAGAGCGAAAATCAAATTTGCAGCCATAAATAAGGAAATCGTTTTGGGAATGATATCTGACAAAATTAATTTGCTATGCAGCGTTGGGATTTTGGAAGATATCATTATTTTGTAAAAGTTTTATATTTAGATAAAGTTTTTGTAAATAAACAGGCGTGGGATTGCAAGACGGGAAAAGAAGGAATATGCGAAAACAGAATTGAATAAGTACAAATGGTATTTTTAGACAAACTTTCTCATTCCCACCTACAGCCGACAGCGACCCTGTCAATGCCGCACGACGAATGTTTTAGTGACCACATTAATATTCATGGTTAAATTTAATACGCATAGTTGCCAATTGGCTACATAAATCTTGTTTTCGTCTATTTGACAAGAAATGTGATAAATCATTTTTAATAAAATCACTCATCGGACACAATACATGCACATAGGTTCATGTATAACAAATTAGTAATTTTTGTTCAACATGAAAAGCAAATTGTTTTGGAATTTACGAAAAAACAATAAATAATAACACTCTGAAATGACCTTAATCTTTAAAGCTCTAAAAACACTGGCGCAAAATTATAGTCCACTAATGAACAACTTTAGTGTAATACTAGCTTAAAATGACATTTCAGCCATGACTTAAACGTCATTTTAAGCTAGTATCACACTAAAGTAGTTCAATAGCGGACTATAACATTGGGCCACTGGAGTTAATTTTCTTAGCTGGTATTTTTCTGTTACGATTTCTTGTTCGTATTTAGTTTAAAGATCTTTTGGAGAAACAGGCCTGGTCTTCGTTGGTTCAGGACTGGGCATGAATCTGACAACTGAGCACTGAACTGTCAACGGGTTTGACAGGGGTTCGAGCTTATCTTACTTAAGGTGGCAATACAGTCCGGGTGGACTTCGGCCTCAACCAAAAAACCCTTCCAGCCAGCTCGATCCCTAGCTGGCTGTCTCCAGTTTCGCACGCCGAGTTGTTTGAGGTCATCTTCAACTTGCGCGCGCCACCTGAGCCTTGGTCTTCCTCTACTACGCCGTTCCTCTGGGGTGGATTCGAAGGCTTAACGTCCATCCTCTCCATGTGACCAAGCCATCTGAGTCTTTGTGCAGCCCTTACAGTTCGTGGTTAAATCTTCTTCTCCATTCGCCGTTTATGCAGACAGGACCATAGATATTCCATAGAACTTTTCTCCCAAACCGGTCTAGGGTACTCTCATCCGTTTTTGACAGGGTCTAGGCTTCTGCACCATATAGCAGAAAGGGGATGATAGGGTCTTATAGAGCGTCACCTTTGTTGTTCGGGAAAGGCTTTATTACTCAATTTATTTCTTAGCCCGAAGAAACAGCGATTAGCAAGAGTTATTCTCCTTCTGATCTCGGCGCTGATGTCATTGTCCGTGTTGATAGCGGTAGTATATAGTATAGCCAAGTATACAAAGCCCCTAACTACCTCGAAATTATGGATATGCGTCTATCGTGACGTTTTGTCCAAGACGTCGTCGGTGTTGGGTGTCCTTTCTCGATGACAGCATATATACTTTGTTTTGCCCTCATTGACCACTAAACCCATTTTTTTCAGCCTCTGTCTGTATACTCGCAAAATCACTGTTAACATCACGCTGCGTTCTCTCAATGATATCAATTTCATCAGCGACACGACTAGTTGCACAGAGTTCTGGAAGATAGTGCCTCTAGTGTTGACGTGGGAGTTCTGCACTATTCGTTCCAATATGATGTTTAAGAAGTCGCATGACAGTGCATCACCTTGTCTAAAGCCTTTTTTTGACATCGAAGCCGTCGTGAGGTTGTTACCGACTTCAATGGAGCAGCGCGAGTTCCCCATTGTCATCCTACTCAGACGAATGAGTTTTGTAGGGATGCCAAAACTAGACATGGCTTTATACAGTTCTTCTCTATAGATGCTGTCATACGCGGCCTAAAAATCGATAAAAAGATGGTAGGTGTCGATTTGGAGTTCTTGAGTTTTTTTCCAGGATCTGCCATAATGTGAATATTTGACCGATATTGGACTTTCCTGTGCAGTTTCTTCTTGTTTGCAAGTTCATTATGCTCGGTCTCTTTTTTCTGAGCGCGTTGGTCGAACTCTGAACAACTCAGAATCAGTGCTCTGAACGAAAAAAGTAACACAACTTTGATGCTCTGAACACTCTGAACTAAAAAAGAAACATAATTTTTGGTTTGACAGTTCAAGCTCTGTTCAGATGTAAAAAAGAAAAACGCCTTGAATAAGATAAGAACTCGTTTAATTTTCTGACTGACATGACAGTCCAGTTTCCCGTTCGGTGGTAAAAAGAAAATTATAAGTGTCATGTTTCAAACTAAAATTGTTGCCACCCTCTGTGAACTCCTTTTATTAAATCATTTATTTTGAAAAAGACTTATTTAAGATTGATATAAAGATAAGGAATATGCGTATTAAATGTTTAAATCATATATTTTTTTATTCAGCCCGGACCAATTCCTGGAATGCGTCCACCGATGGGCGCGGGCTCTGTTCATCAAGCCCAACCAAAAGGAAGCAGTATGGGACTTATAATGCCACTCTATACAATTGGAATTATCGTTTTCTTCGTTTACACTATTATGAAGGTATTTAGTGATATATCAAATTATATTTGCATTTTTCTTAGTAATTTTTTTGTTGAAAGATTGTTTTCAAAAAACCAATTCCTAATGCACCATACGGGCCAGCACCAGCTGATCCAACATTCCGAAAAGAAGTTTTTGGACACGATAAAAAAGCTGACGAACAAAATGGCACAAAATTAGGCAAGTTTTTGACTTCTATTATTTCATTTTCTTTTCCTATGCTTTAAATTAGATTCCGAAAAAAATATTGTTAATCGATAAACCAACATTAAAATAAAAAAAATATTTTCATTAAACATTTAACTGCCCTAAAATATCAGGGTGGAGAGAACATCAGACAAGTAAGCTCATTGTAGTCGTTGAATTTATTTATTTTTTTCTTTCTACATTTTTTTTTATAAATCATTTTATATATTTTTTTTACTTAAAATTTTAAAATATGTCCTTTTTTCGCTATACTTGAGCAAGATGTAAGATGAATGTATGTTTACTAAAGACAAATTTTTTGCAGCATTTGTATGCTTTTAATTATATTATATATTTTAATTTTTTTTATATTTAAACTTAGCCGAACACCAAAAACTTAAAAAAAAACATTATCACTGGTTGTTGTTGAGTTCGTATCAAGGTGTCCTTAATCGAATTAACTTTTTGAACGTTATGCACTTCTTGATGTTGTTTTCTTTAAAAAACGAACTTTTTTATGATCCATTGTAAAAAAATCCCCAAAAGGAAATTTCATTTATGTAAAATCCGATTGAATTTTTTAGTACAAAAATCATTGCATTAATATTGAGACAAAGATTTAGTTAACGTTTTTTCAATGTTTCCGTAATGCCAGTAAGTTTTTATCTGTCAAAATTGTAAGAAAATGGTGGAGCGAGCCTTATCTCTACTGATGATACTCGGGTAACACAATTTACCATTTTTAATTATCATATGACATTTCGAATGTAACTTCTAGTACAGTCTAAATGAACTGTCAACTGTCTAAGTTGTTGTTGAGCAAAATGTAATTAAAGGCTGAATCACAAAGACTTTTTAGCTTCGGCTTCGCGTGACGTTTACGAGTTCAGCTATAGGAATTCAATGTTTGCTATCACAATGACGCTTCGACCTCACGTTTCGTACGTAACGTGACTCCAAACGGAAGCTCTAGTTCAAATGTGCTGAATTTTTGCTTTGTCTGACAGCTCAACAGCTGTTTGTTCATTTGTTGTTTGGAGCAGCGTTACTACTTGGAAAAAAAGGAAGCGAAGTAGATTTGGGAATAAAGCGAAGTAGATCCAGAAAAAGCGAAGTAGATTTTAAAATCGTGTATTTGATATTGTCCATGGATACATAGAACAAACTTGACTTTCGATTTTGTTTTGACACTACGTGGTGGATAAAATGTGTTAAAATTTAACTAGCAAGCTAAAATATGACACTAGTGTTTAAATTTAACCAACATTTTAACGCAAGTCGCACACGGCCTAAAATATTAAAAACTTCAATACAAGCACTGAAGCACGTAACTCATACTTTGCGTATTTGTATAGGTTGACAATTCGTGTTTGTAAACTGTCCGCTTATTGTTCGTGTAGAAGAAACTTTATTGCAGATATCGCTTATCTATTTTCCTGATGAAAATAATGAAGGCACGTCATTTTTCATTACAAACTGTAGGCATAAAATTACTAAATGAGTTAATCGAAGCAGATTTTATAAATATCAAGTAAAATCGAAAAGTTTTTTCTGAGTGAATTAGATTTCAAGAAATTCTTGATGGTACGAAGTAGATCTTCTTCGAAAGGAGTAAATTGGCAAAGCGGTTTTTGAAGGTATAATGATGATGGAGGGAGAACTGTCATTCAAAGCAAACTCGAAGCGTCTGCATCGTAACGTAGGCGAAGCTGAAGCTGCAGCGTCTTTGTGATTCAGCCTTAAGATCGATTGTCACTGCATGACATTTGTTTATTTTTACTTGTTATAAACTTTTTGCACTCAATAATTGCTTTAAACTTAGACTTACGTAACGATTTCCACTTTGCCTAATGTTATATCCTAATGTTACGTAGCGATTGCCACCTAGTGTGATATTCTCTTCGAGAAAAATTCGGAACATGTGTTAGGCTTTTAATTATGTTTTTTTTGTTCATTCAATTTGAAGATTAAATTTAAAACTCTTTAAATGAAAAGGGAATTCAACTCGTCTATTTAGTCTTAGCAAAGTTAAACAGCTTCTTGGCTTTTTCGTAGAATTTGCATGCAATGCGGGTACCTTTTCATATAGGAAATCAAGACGTATTATAATTTATTTCTTTTAAAGCATTTTTTCACACCTAAATTGTTATATCCTTTTTTTGTTATTTAAACACAAACACTATCGTCAAATTTCCTTTAAAATCATGTTTAATCAACAAATGTAAAAACACATTTTCCAATTCATATTTTAATGTCTGAATACTAGATTTATGAGAAAAGAAACACCATGAACATTATTGTATCATACGAAAGCCTTAAACATTCGATTTATTTTTAAATTTGGTTTGTTGGAAAAACTATCCTAAATTATAAGTTTATATCGGCTCAGTTTAATTTGACTTGCATCATATGAAGTTTTTCGTATAACAAATTTTATAGGATCTAACCAGCAACAAGAACTATGTAGTCGGAATAATTGCCAAGATCAACGGCTTCGAGATATGCCATCATCTAACATTATTGTTGCTACTAACGGCTCGCAAGGCATTGGCCAATCATCCAGCTATAATCAACTTGCAAAATCAAGCCATCCAATAAATAAGGAGTCTGAGCAATTAATGGAAATTGAAAAATTAAGGAAAAAACTTGAGGAAACTGAGAAAGCAATGGCAAAATTAATTGCCGAAATGAATTCAGATCAATTCCAAACCAAGGTTAGCGAAAACATAAAAAAAAAAAAAACAAACGAAAAGAAGTGTTTTGCAAAAGTTCGCAGATTATGCACAATACTTATGGTTTTATTTCTGTAATTTACTTTTTATTATTTAAGAATTTAATTTTGGGTTAAGCAGTTTTACTTAAAAAATAAATATTTTGGTTCATTTGATATTATTTTCTTTGCCATACAATTTAAAAATCAATAAACAAAACAACACTAACACTCTGGTGAAAGATAAACATAAACAAAACATAATGTAGGTAACACAACAAAATGTTAATAACAAACATCAAAACACACGACACACCATAAAGTAAATTAGCAGAGAAAAGTAATAAAACACATGGAGTACATACATACAAATATTATAATGTTACTTTGCCTATTATAAATCATACATTTAATATTCTTGAAAACAAATTTGTTGACTTCTCATTTTTCATTCTTCAAGATGCTCGCCATGAATTTCATAAAGCGGCAAACTTTCGGCATCCCTTTTCTTAAATAAGTAATTAGATTTTCATTATTTTCAATTCTATTTCTTGCCATGTATACCTTATAAAGTCCTTAGATCCAGCAGAAAAAGGCTCAGTTAAATATGAAAGCAGTGCTCAGATTTTTTCTTAAATCCTTACTTTAATGTAATACTGTAGGTATATGACGTAAAACCAATGATAAAGTCAAAATGATAGGGGACCAACTCGACTGTTCTACCATATGGCTACACTGTACTTGTCATGTTGACAGATTCCACCCGAAACATTCGGGATCATTTCGAACGTTTCAGAATTCGTTCACTTGGGGCATGGTGAGGATGACAGTTCTTGTTCTGAAAAGTCTGAAAAGAAGAAAAAATCGATTCGCAACAACACTATCAATTTGACGTTTGAGATCCGAGGGTTTTTTTTAACGCATATTTTCGTCAATCAGGGCGAAACAATAGTTTTTTTTTTCTCTACTCAGTAGTTCAGTACCAGGACAGCAAAATTTCCATTGGCAAACAACAACAATTTGGATTGCAGTCGATAAAAAGGCCAGTAAAAAAATGGCAGTTGTGCCGGCGATAGAACATTCAATTATTAGGCCAGTTCCACCTAACAACATCTCATTGAGATCTCAGAGATTTTTTAGGTGGAACAAAAAATCTCAGCTGAGAGTTGAGATTTTTTTCTGAGATCTCTGAGATGAAAATATTTTGGATTCGATTTCTCACTCAGCTATTTTGACGTGACTGACATATGTACAACAACAATTTGTAAGGTAACCATTTTATCTCAATGAGAACTGAGAATTGTGTTCCACCAAATGATTTTGCCTCAGTCAAAGTGACATTGAGATCTCAGTGAGATGTTGTTAGGTGGAACTGGCCTATTGAAATGAAGACAGCGCTGATGACGTCGCAAAATGGACCTGAGGGTTGGGTCTCGGATTTAAAAAAAAAAAGTTAGCAAATACTTCAACCTAAGAGAGTTCTCTTAGGTTGAAGTATTTGCTAAAAAAAATTTAATCCGAGACCCAACCCTCAGGTCCATTTTGCGACGTTTTATGTAACAATTACCATACAAATTGAATTTGACACACAAAGTGAGTTGGAGCGTTTCATTCGCACTTGATTACTGTACTGGCTACTGAGTAGTGAAAAAAAAAACAAGTCAAAATGATAGGGGACCAACCCGCCTGATCTACCATACGGCTGCACTGTACTTGTCATGATGACAGATTCCACTAGAAACATATCGGCTTATAGCTTTTTTTTTGTGTCTTGCGGAATCATTCCGAACGATTCAGAATTCGTTCACTTGGAACATGATGATAGTTCTTGTTTTGAAAGGAGAAGAAAAATCGTTTCGTAATTGATAGTGTATCAATTTGTTCTGGGTTTTTTTTTTTTATATAACGCGTATTTTCGTCAATCAAGGGGAGATAATAGAATCTGTCTTAGTCATTCACAAAGTTTTTCACACACACTTTGACAGTTGGATACCACAAATCGTGAGTAAATTTAATGTTCGTGTCAAATTGTTGAAAAAAATTCGACAAAACACACTTTTTTCAAGATCTGTAGTGCGTTCTTTTTCCAATTTGTTCCAGTCCTTATTTTTATATTCCAACTAAAAGTAAAAGATTTTTAGAAAGAGAACATACCACTGTGCAACGGAAAAAAGAAAATCTTGAACGAAGAAAGAAATATAGCTTCTTTAACAAATCGAACGTGCGTCGATGATCACAGATCGCTAAGAGTAGTCAATACTTCGTTCGTTTTGAATTGTAAACCCCAAAGAAAAAAATTCACGGAGTTAAATCGCACGATCTTGGTGGCCAGTTTAGCTCAATAGAAGAGTCCTCGGAGGCATCGCGGCTAAGGAAGATTCTCTCGACAAATCCAACCATGCCTAGTTGTCTCAAAAACTCAGATGGTACATGGACTAACTCTTGCGAAGAAACGCTAAACCTGCTATTAGATACCCACTTCCCAGATAGCTCCAAATCCGTTAATACAATAAACCGTCCTGGATCGGGTATTAACTTAACTTTTCCTCAAGGTCTTGTCACAAAAGAAAAATTGACATGGGCTCTGAATAGCTTCAAACCTTATAAATCTCCAGGTCCAGATCAAATCATACCAGCTGAGCTACAACACACCATCGATATAACTCTGCCCATCATTGAGATGATGTTCAAAAGTTGTCTAGATCTGGCCTATATACCTCAGCGATGGAGAGAGGTAAAAGTAGTATTCATTCCCAAGGCGGGCAAATGCTCGCATGTCAACCCTAAAGATCTAAGACCTATTAGTCTATCATCTTTCATTCTCAAAACGCTGGAACGATTGATTGATATCCATATACGTAATAGCATTGATAGGGGACTATCGATGTCTCAGCATGCTTACTGCAAAGGGAAATCGGTAGAAACAGCCTTGCATACTCTGGTAAGAACTATCGAATACTCCCTAGAGCAAAAGGAGTATACTATGGTTGCCTTCCTGGATATTGAAGGTGCTTTCAACAACGTTGACACATCTGCTATCACTTCTGCTATGACGACTCTAAACGTCGAATACTCACTCTGTGAGCTGATCAATCTAATGCTTAATAGCAGGATCATCAACTGTGAGATGGGGGATTTTTGTACGAAAAGGTCTGTCAGTAGAGGCACTCCGCAAGGTGGTGTTCTGTCCCCTCTCCTGTGGAACATAGTAGTTAACGAATTGCTAATATCCCTCGAGAGGGAAGGCTACAGAGTGATTGCGTATGCCGATGATGTTGCTATCGCCGTCACAGGAAAACATCCTAATACACTGAGAGACCTCCTCCAAAACGCACTTAATATGCTCACTAGATGGGCTGATCGTTGTGGACTTAGTATTAATCCTCAAAAAACGGACCTTGTCCTTTTTACACGGAAATACAAGATCCCAGTAATTGTACCCCCTTCAATAAAAGGTGTACCCAGTGGCATATTATCCTAAAGGCAAACTAGGCACGTGCCTAGGGGCGCGGCAACAAAGGGGCGTTCTGGCGCAGTAATTCTTACAAGTGGCAAATAATGCGAGTTCATACGTGGTTGTTAAAGTAACAAACTTGTGAACTGGAACTGCACTTGCATGCTTGCATCTTTTGTTAAAATAAAAATCGGTCCTGAGCAATTATTCTTATACAGTACAGAGTCAACTCGGTTTGCAAAAACTCGGAAATCGACTTAGCTTTCTTCTATTTTTGTATGCGTTTTTGAATAGGTTTTGATTTTACTTATTGTAGGTTCAAATAACCTAATGGTCGAAGTTCATCAGCGGATGGCAAAGATTTCGACGGATGTAAAACCTAATTTTTCTGCATTTTAAGTTCTTTCTAGATTGATTTTCGGGGCAATCCGATTTGAGAACCGAGTTGCCACTCGGTTTGCATAAGAACCAACTCGAGTTAACTTGGTTTACAAAATTTACGTTGCGGCAGATCATTAATTAACCAAATTCGTAAGATCTTTCTTTTAACTAAGTCTCTTTTTCCTTGGCCCCAATTTCAACGCCTTTTCCTTAGGCGCGGTGCAGCAATTTCGGTCAAACAATAGTTCCATATAGGGGCGCCAGTGAGATGCTTGCCTATGGCGCACTCAACCTTTAATCCGCACTGGGTGTACCACTAATTTTTACCAATGAAGCCAAATATCTTGGTCTGATATTAGACAAAAAATTAAGTTGGAAACCTAATATTCAGGAAAGAGTTAAGAAAGCCACAGTAGCTCTTTTCTCTTGCAAGAAAGCCATAGGAAGCAAATGGGGTTTTCAACCTCGCATAACCTATTGGCTATACACATCGGTCATTCGACCAATTCTCATGTACGGGGTTGCAGTATGGTGGACTGCACTGGAGAAAGTCACTTACTGCGACAAACTCAGCAGAGTCCAACGCACTGCTTGTCTCTGCATAAGCGGGGTTTTGAAAACCACACCCTCAGCAGCGTTAGACACTCTCCTCCATCTGGCACCCCTCGACATTTTTAGCAAACAAGTGGCAGCGAGTACAGCTATAAGACTCAACGCCTCATCTCAATGGACCAACAATAATGTGGGACACTCCATCATTTTGAACTCTTTCGGTTCTATACCAAAGTACATAGACTACACCATTCCAAAACCACAATTTGGTAAAAACTTCCAGATACCCATTCCATCCAGAGAAGAATGGGAAGACAAAAAACTTCTGGATGACAAAGGCATTCATTTTTATACAGATGGATCCAAGACAAGTGATGGAGTTGGTAGTGGTGTGTACTCAGAAAAGCTTAATCTAAGCATCTCATTCCGCCTTCCCAATCATTGTAGCGTCTTCCAAGCGGAAATCTTAGCGATCAAAGAGGTTCTCTCCTGGCTAAGAGAAAACGTGATATCAACTTCTGATATCCGCATCTTCTCTGACAGTCAGGCTGCTATTAAATCTCTCGATGGTGTCTCAACCAAATCTCAAACGGCCCTCGATTGCCGATCGTCTCTGATGGAGATGGCGCAGCAATTTAACATTCACCTCTGTTGGGTGCCGGGTCACAGAGACATCAAAGGAAATTGTAGAGCCGATGAACTCGCTAAAAATGGAACCGTCATACCTATTTCACCTGAAAGGGAGAAGATAGGTATACCAAAAGCTACATGTAAACTTTTGCTAAAAGAAGCAGCTTTAACGATAACAAACTATAGGTGGCACAATTTACCAACGTGCGCAGCTACGAAACTCATATGGCCTTCACTGGACTTAAAGCGCTCTAAAGACTTGTTATCTCAAAGCAGACTTCATATTAGCTCCCTGATAGGTGTCCTTACGGGACACTGTCTTATAGGCAGACGCAATACGACTTGGTGTAGCCTCAAATGACTTCTGCAGGAGCTGTATGGATGAGGAAGAAGAGGAAACAATCTCTCTTCTTCTCTGCACTTGCCCTGCTCTTTCACTAAGACGCAAACTTCATCTGGGAGAATACTTTTATGATAACCCCAGTGAACTAGCTAATAAGGATATCAAATATCTTCTTCGCTTTATAAAAAGCTCAAAATGGTTCGACTAGTAAGAAGTATTTCTCTAGATTCATGGTATCACAATGGGCCTTTCCTTTTGGCCTAAGTGTGTGGATTCTAAATCCGCAGCCACTGTAACCTAACCTAACCTAACCTGGTGGCCAGTTGACATCAGAATTTCTTGAGATAATGTGTTCTGGATGGTGTGAAGAGTTTTACGTCGGCACCTAGCACTTAAGCCTTATCCAACGTGTGACCATTCACATTGGTATCTGTTTAAGAGTGTTGATACTCACTCTTAATAACACTGTTTGAAACTCATCGATATCAAACTTATGCGTATGTTATTCTTTATCGCTTTTAATATAATTAATTTCTTTTGTGTTTTTAAGTACCATTTTATTTCTTCCATGAAGAAACCATAATGGTAAATGTTTTTCTATCTATATAATCGGTCTTAGAATAATCAGTGCAATTACCGAGAACGAATCTCTCGTCAACCACAGCCCCTCTGAAGCTCCCACTAGGGGGCCTACCGCTACTGTAGTTGGCATTCATGTGATAGGCCATGAATGGGGCGCTCAACTACCCCAGAATAACAATTAGTTTCTAAACACCTTGTCTATTGTTTTTATTGTACTCTTGTGGATAAATTCACTTCTTACACTTTTCAATCGGTTTCTTTTCCCGCTTTGTTTTTATCATGGATTAACAAGGGATTCACAGGTGACCCTATAATGTAGCCTCTTGCCAGTTGTCAGGGCGGTTGAACAATTCTGGAAGACTACATGACTTTTAGCGTAAACCATTCGCCTAGACCGAAGTCTAGTTTCCACTCTGCACCAGCGCGGAGGTTGGTAATTCTGTACTTGAGCTTGGAGAACTATTTACTCGATATTGCAAAGCAACACTTTCTAAATAACTCACCCACTCTTCGCGGGGTAATGTGTTCTGGATATCATTGCTGCAATAAGTCGATTGTTTGATGTGCGGTGTGGCAGGTTGCGCTGTCTTGCTGCAACCACATGTTGTCCAGATTCATGCCGTCCAGTTGAGGCCACAAGAAGTAGAAGTCCGTTATCATAATCCTGTAACGAATGCCATTCACGGTCACTGCAATTTCAGACTCATTTTCAAAAAAAAAGTAAGGTCCAACGACCGGTACGTTGACGCAAGGGATTCTAATTATCCATAATTAACTCGAATGGTTGACCCATTAGGAGTAGGTACTTTCTCGGCTGAAAATTTGGCCAAGTTTGCAAGCGGTTTCAGCGTAACTTTCCACATTTAGTAATGAGTTTTCAAAATAGTAACGCGTTGTTCTTTCGAAAAGCGCTCCATTTTTAATAATCAGAATAAATAGAGGCGACAGCTGTCAAATTTTAGAGTTGCCACTTGCATGGAAAAAAATATTCCAATTTTTAATAGTGCACTCTTAGTGAGACACCCTTTATGTATAAAAATGCTAGAAACGAAAAACTATTGGTGTTTAGCACATGACGAAATGTTAATAGCACAAGCTCTTATTTGACTGAGCCTTAAAGTGACAAGTTCCTATTTTCCTTTTTTTCATTTTTCATACATAATTAATTCGTTTTCCACTAGCATTCTAATTCGTGTTCCATCTCCGAAAGCTTTCTTCTTCTAACAAAAATTTAAAGCAACATTGCTGATACCTTTGCATAGATTGTTTATTTTCTTTTTGAATCACACTAAAGCACTTTTACTTAACAGCACTCCAAAGCATGTCAATTTATTCTATATTAACCACAAAAAAAGGGGACATATTTTAAAAGCGTGTATTAAGCCAATCATTAAAACGTTTACAAAATTAATTTGTTTGCATTTTAGTCAACGCACAACTACTTAAATGTTTTGCGCTCAATCTCTGTTATGAACATTTCAAATAGCTTCGTTTTCTGCTATGTTATTTTGCCCTCCTCTTCTTAAGTCGTAAAATCAAAAATGTATTAAAACAAACCATTCATTATTATTATCAATCAATATAGTTGTAACAGCTATTCAAGGTTTAATTGATGCCGCCGACGAGCAATTAAAAGTACGAGAACAAAATTCGACTACAAATTCAAATAAGGTTAGCACAAAATGGAGTTAAGCCGAACATTAATTCTTAGAGAAAGCAAAATGGCAATTGCAACTTTTTTTTGAATATAACAGCTATTCTAACTGATGGCGTCTAACTCTTTTTTTCTTTTGTGTGTGTCTTTCAACTACTAACAAAACATCTTTTTAAATGCACTTTTAACTACCAAATACATTCTTACTACTTAAACAACATTTATACTTAACAGACTATAATTTTAGTTTTGCTTATTAAAATTTGGTTCTTAATATCTTTTTAGTTGAAATATTTTATTTAGCTTGCATGAACATACACATGTGTTTTTGGTGACATCAAATACTGGTGATAAAAACATTATCACTCAAATAAAATTTCACCAAACGTTTTTTTCTCTCTTCGCAACAATGAATCTCAACTTAATGACTTTCTTTTGATGTTGATAGGAAACAAACGACAAAACGATAAATGGTGAAACTATTTCAAATAGACAAACAAATATTAACGAAAGTGATGATCCTAATTCTGTAGAAAAATCCGTAGGTGTAAAACCTTTAGACGAAATGGAAAACTCTAAACATGAAATTGTTGAACGTAAGAAGAGAGACAGTAGTGCTGATAGATCGGTGGCGGTAAGTGTCAAATATCGTTTTTCGTTTTGATTTTACGTTCGTTTCTTTTTTGTTTATTTTTTTTTTTTAATTTGTGAAGGTGCTTGGTATGGAGGTAACTGCTAGTTGTGAAGGTGGCCAAAAATGGAGTGGTCGTCCTTCCACACCTGTTTTTTTCTCACATCCCGAACATGTAAGTTTCAAATGTCGTGGATATGACAGTTTCTCTAAAGACGCACTGACAGATTTGACAGCAAGTGTGTTTGATTACCGATTTTTTAAAGGATGTTTTTTAGAGGTATAGAACTTTAAAGTGCAATAAAACAACGATGGAATATTCTCGGATGTAGTCCAATCTGGACGTCCAATTTTCGATGACTTTTTCCAACATTTGTGGCCGTACATCGGCAATAACACGGCGAATGTTGTCTTTCAAATTGACAAGCGTTTGTGGCTTATCCGCATAGACCATTGACTTTACATAACCCCACAGAAAATAGTCTAGCGGTGTTAAATAACAAGATCTTGGAGGCCAATTCACAGGTCCAAAACGTGAAATTAGGTGGTCACCGAACGTGACTTTCAATAAATCAATTGTGGCACGAGCTGTGTGACATGTTGCGCCGTCTTGTTTGAACCACAGCTCCTGGACATCATGATTGTTCAATTCAGGAATGAAACAGTTAGTAATCATGGCTCTATACAGATCACCATTGACTGTAACGTTGTGGCCATCATCGTTTTCGAAGAAGTACGGACCAATGATTCCACCAGCCCATAAAGCGCACCAAACAGTCAGTTTTTCTGGATGTAACGGTGTTTCGACATAACACTTGAGGATTAGCTTCACTCCAAATGCGGCAGTTTTGTTTGTTGACGTAGCCATTTAACCAGAAGTGAGCTTCATCGCTAAACAAAATTCGCTTGTGAAAATCGGGAACAACGGCCATCTCGTTTTGGGCCCATTCGACGAATCTACGCCTTGCTTGATTATCGTTTGGCTTCAATTCATGATGAACTGAGAATAAATCACTTGACAGCTGTTAAATCAGTTGCCGCCTTGAAAAGTAATGCCAACTTAAAGTTCTATACCTCGAAAAAAACACCCGTTATTAGTGGAATGCTTGTGTTAGATTCAAACCAGGTTCACAAAAAGATTTTATGCGTTTTTTATTATTATTTTTTTTTCGTTGATTAATTATACCTAACCTAACTTCTTTTAAATCATTCAAAAAAATATAAAATTTTAGAAATAACCCATGCTTCTAAAATTAAATTTCAGTCCAATGACAAACTTGAAGATCCTCCGGTACCCCTGTCAATATATTTGGAAGGATCTTTAGGACACGATTCTCAAATACTGGTATCAGACTCCGAGACTCGAACAGAAGAAGTTTTTGACAAAGAACTCAACGGATCTCCTGAAGAACCAGCTGTAAGCCAGTTCAAACTATAATTTCAGAAAACTTTCGTAATAAACAAAAACAAATGATTATTCTAGGTTGTGCTGAGTAGTAAAATGACATTATCTTTGATAAATCTCGATGCAAGTGACATAAATAATCATGAAAAGACCCCAGCAAGTGAATTAGAGAGTCCTCTGGCAGACGATATTGAAATTATTGGACACGATGAAAATTAAATTTTTTTTGCAATGTCAAAAACTATTTCCAGGTGGTATTGCATTCTCGTTTGGAAAAAAAGTTGGTTTCTTTCACGTCTTCTTATGCTTATCTTTAAAGTTTTATTTTTTCAACTATGTATGCATAAATGTGAAACTTTGAATTTATATATTTAAAATTAACTCAAGAATGACGATGAAGTTTTGTGGGAAACAAAAGTAACTACGAGAATGCAGATTTGAATAAAAAAAAATTAAAACACATCCTCCAATATTTAAAAATATTGACAACAATAATTATTGTTATTTAAGATAAATGACTGATGTTAGATTATTGTAATTTTTATTTGTTTAACTGTTTAATTATTTATTTATTTATGGATAAATGTTGTTTTGTTAATTTATGTTGGAAAAAAGCTTAAAGCACAGTTACAAGTTAAGTTTTGCGACGTGCAATTTTTTTATTTTTCAAATAACAATTATTGTAAATTGCATGTCACTAAACGTAACTCACTCTATAAAACTCTATTCTTCAAGTGGCCACGATCCTTAAAAAATTAATCATCGTTTTACAAAAACAAAAATCATCTTCTACTTTTTTCTTTTCATTCTACAGAAACAATATTAATGTTTTGAGCTTATTCTTTTTGAAAAAAAAAATACACATAGATTACCAGTTTTCATTATTATAAAAATTATGTACTAAAAATAACTTCATGTAAAAGTAATAATTTAAATAGATTTTGAATATGATATTTGAAACAAAAACGCAATCAAAGGTTTACCTATTTCATGGCATCACATGTAATATTATTAACTCCATTTTGAAATATTTCATTTGTGAAGATTAAATAAAGAAGATCACAACCAAACCATTTGAATTTTATTTCCTTTCAAATGCAGGGTGCTTGAAAAAAATACTAATTTTCCTGACAGTTCCTTGCATACTGCTTAAAATCCACTCAGAGGCCGTGACATATTTGTTATGAAATTTGATACAAAATACTCAGCCCAATTCTAAATATTACCCGGGAGATGTTCTCTCCCGGAGAGTAATTTCCCTTGTTCTGAAGTCCGCGGGAGATTATTTTTACCTTCGAAAGTGGAAACAAAAATTCTGAATGTTCGAAACAGCTGTTTGAAAATATTTGTCAGAAGCTTTCTTATTTAAGGGGCCGACCCATAGAATCCGTCAGTCCGCCAGCGTTGACTTTTTCATCTTATCATCTTAGAATCCTTAAGAACAAACAAAACTGAAGATCTATTTTTAAATAAATTATTGTAACGAACTTTTTTTCGTTTTTAATCTCTTCATTTATTTAGCACGTACATTGCTTTCAACAAATAACAGTCAAAAGTTTTTGTACAAAATACGAACAAATGCATTTTATTTTGAAGTTAAAACATATCTTTTTAACGCGATATCTACTTAAATTTGAAAATTCGAATCAGTAACAGCTTTTTTAGTTTGGCGGAAGTAACGTTTATCATTGGAAGGTGTCTCTCTCTCTCTCTCTCTCTCTCTCTCTCGCTTAGCAAGATGCATTGAGCGCATTCCGAACAGTGTTGCCAGACTTTCAGCTCTTTTTACCCACGCGCTTTAGAAGAAAATCCCTCAGTCTTCCCCACAAGGAAATGAATAATTGAATTAAAACAAACTATTTATTAAAACTAATCGAAATTGATAATTGGCATTTTACTTTTTACCTCTGAGCAAATCATAGCTGTGTCAAGGCAAAGTCCTGAGCAAATCATATTCAAAGTCCTCCAATTTAATAAAGAAACAAACCTGAGCTCTGAAATGTAATTTTTACTAATTTATTTTTACTAATGTCAGTGGGAATCCCATTTGACATTTCGTATCTCGTATGCAGATTTCAGAAAAGTTTACCTAAATGATCGCATTCACTCAGATAAGCTGAATAAATTCGATTCAGGCTTTGAGTTTTTAATACATCCACTTAGTTTTTAGAATTAAAATATCCCTTTTTTTTGTTCTACGAGGTACGAAATCGCTCTTTTGCCCTTTTAGTTAACTTTGAGACTTGAAGTACCCACGAAATGGGTAATTACCCACGATCTGGCAGCACTGATTCCGAAACCTAGTGACTACGTAGTCAACTCATTCTGATTGGTTCAAAACAAAAAATCAACCAATCAGAACGAGTTGACTACGTAGTCACTAGGTTTCGGAATGCGCTCAATGTAGGAGACAGTCAGAACCAGTGATGGGACTTGAAAAATTCAAAGTGGTGGTAAATAGCCCAAAAAAAAGGTGGTAGAAAGGTGGTAGAAAAAGAACTTTGTTTCGTGTTAAGAATATCATTTACTGTGCTAATAAGTTAAAGGAGCTTAAGTCGACATAAGCGAAAATCGAGTTTTTGATTTCACATATTTACCAATTTGTTAATCTTTCATTTGGTCTGGGTCTCATTACTCTACGATAAGAAATAACCGTTAAATTCTAAAAAATAGCAAAATAGCTTATGCTTAAATGGACATACAATGCATTTACATAACAGCTTATGTCTACTTTGGAAACAAGATAATACATTTTTTTTCAA
The DNA here is from genome assembly GCA_943590905.1 of Sphaerophoria taeniata. Classification (NCBI taxonomy): domain Eukaryota; kingdom Metazoa; phylum Arthropoda; class Insecta; order Diptera; family Syrphidae; genus Sphaerophoria; species Sphaerophoria taeniata. The sequence goes on along the minus strand of OX016540.1, from coordinate 43,104,199 downwards.
ATGGCATAAGTCATGAGTTAAGCCCTTAGTGCTTGTTAAAATCAAAAGAAGTGATAACTTAAGTCGACATAAGTTACTTTAAAATCTCCCAAATTGAACCTTTCAGTAACTTATGTCGACATAAGCTTTTTGAAATGTAGCAAACATCATAAAGTACTTTCTTGAAACAGCTTATGTTTGGAAAACTTGTTTTTATTAGCTTTGTTGTTGCTTTCAACAAAAAAAAGATTTATAGGTAAATAAAGAGTATTACAAGCATGTGTCCTGAAAAAAAATCTCATGCCTACCACCACCAGTTTTTGCCAAAATAGTCTTTAAAATCTGGTAACAAAAACTTCATTTCATCATAGCGGAAAATGACTAAAAATGACTTAAGCTACTTTTACTTATTGCTACAGAATTATTAATAATGTATTAAAGAAAACAGAAACAAAACAAAATCAGTCCATTCAAATTAGTAGTAACATGTAAAATGACATGTTTTCGAACATTAAATCTCCCATAACGTCTGTCAATTTTTTAAGAAAAATCCACTGTTGGCGAAAAACACCCCGATCCAGAACCATATACAATCGCAAAATAGAGGTCAGTCAATGAGATGGATTGGAAATTTGAATAGGTATTGGAATTTTTACATTTAATGAGAATGTGTGTTAAATGTGTATGGGTAAAATGTGATTTACAAAGCAATACAATGATAGAATAGAAAAATTATTTTTGTTAGCAGCGAATGGTAAAAGGTGGTAGATTTTGAGTTGGAGGTGGTAGAATTTTAGAAACAAAAAAAAGTGTTAGAAATACCACTCAAGTGGTAGAAGTCCCATCACTGGTCAGAACACTCTTAAATAGGGACATGTATATTGTACATATCCGGAACCAAATATGTTGCATATTTCTAGGGTAATTTTGAGATATGACCGTTGTTGACAGTATTGTTCATAGGAAACGAACTGGAACTAGGTTACAAAATTCGTTTTATTAGGCTTCCAAAACTTAAATACAAAATTAAAAGGAATACAAATCTACAATAACTTCAATTACGGAATCACATTAACAAAATAAGAAAAAAGATCACATCTTTTTAAAAAACATCAATTTTGCCTATGATGGTCACGTTTCTTTGTTACTGCAGCTGCAGCTCTAATTAAATTAAGTGCATAATGTCGATATTTAAATCAATAATTTCGTCCTCGTCTTGGTTGGAAACTAAAGAATCAAAATGAGCCCACATTCCAAAGTGTTTTAATTTTTGATTCGTTTCAAGGAATCTTTTCTCAAGAAAAGTAGAAAATTATGTCGTAAGGCGTAAGGGTGGAAATATTTTCCAGAATTCTTTCCTTTTTTTTATTTGGGCTGCAGAGCTTTGATCCTAAATGTAAATAACATGATTAATTTGTTTTTATTATATAAAATTTAGTTGACTTACATAAACTGAATCCAAAAATGAATCCGTTGACTATGGGCTATTTCTTTGATCAGGTATATCCGTATATCTGGTATGTTCGAAACAGATAACATTCTTTTGGTTGGACGATGTTTTAGCACAGTATAAAACTCCATCACATCCTTATAGGTACTGCCATTCCGGACGTTTTTTTTGGCAAACAATTTCATTGGCCACTGCTCCCGATTTGTACGCTTTTTTTTCTCAGCAGCATAATATTTGTCTGAGTTGCGCAAACGTGTACACATTTTTTTTGCAATTAAAAGCGTCGATTCCTGTTGCGTCTGCTATTTTTCTCCAAGTTTCAGCTTCCATATTCTTATCCGAATATTTTGGATCAGTGATATCAAATATATTACGGTATTTGCTCACTTCCGTTGCAACTTATTTTTTCATATTCGCAAATTTTTTTTTCTTTCAATTTTTTTATTTTGGGGACCCTCTTCCATTATGGGGTTTTCATTTAATTCTTCCACAGCATCATCGTTATAACATATTAATTCTTCAAAAAATTGATCCATTATTGTTTTTGTATTTTTTCTCACGCAAAATAGAAATTAATTTCTCGAAAGAAAACACTTCTTCGACTTGACACTACAGTCTACACACAAATGAAAATTTTAAGTTTTTTTTCTTCCAAAACAATGAGAACTGCGAAAAAAAAAATCGAGGTGAGTATAATTTTTTTTCTATTTTGGCTTACAGCTCGGATCACAGTGGTGAAAAGAAAAATATTTTTTTTTCGGCAAAAATCTCTCCCATAAGAAATACATTAGTTTTTTTTTTGAAGAGCTGTTGTTTGGGGTAGATTCCAACAAAATTAGATAGTTAAAGATGTGGTTCCGAAAAAATTAAAACACCAAGTCAATTCGGTTCACAAAGTATGTATAGGTTTTATTAGAGCAGAAGTACGTCTTACCAGCTTGGGGGTTATTATAAAAGAGAGCGATTCGGTCTTACAGGAAATGATAAGTACCAACTTTACAATTTCAAGATTACAATGGATGAAATAGAGAGAATTTAAGAGTGGCTTAGTCGCCATCTAGTGATTATTTAAAGTTAGTAATTGGTATAAAATATTTAAGCAGCATTCAGATTTGACTTAAACATTACCGGCCGCCTTGCCGTGAAGCGGCAAAATAAAGCCCTAGCTACCCTTTCGTTTACAATTCTATCCCTAGCTAAATTTCATAATTCATTTTTCAAAAATATAACTTAAAAATAAATAGTGTAGTGCAAAGGTAGATAAATAACTTATTATGCTTTTTTTTCACAAACATTTCAAAAATATAGTTTTATACATACTGGTATTTCAGGGAATGTATCTATAAGGATTCGTTGCGCGTAATTTATTTCAGAAGATATTTCATTAACTAACAAAAATCTTTTTTTAAGTTGTTGATATATCTATCTTATACGAGTTTATAGATACTCCATCTAAAATAATTAAATAATTCAATCAATTCAAGAGTTTATAGATACTCCATCTAAAATACGTACTTTTGGTATAGTTGAATAAAGTATTAGTCGAATATTCGTAGTTGGTCTCACTTTGAGTGCATAGGCAGAATGCAAATCTTTGCTATTGGCCTTGTTATTTCGCCAAGCTTAGTTTTGATCAATACTACTCTAACTTGACCGTCGATTCCTGGATAGGTTTTGATCACACGCCCGAGACGCCATTCGGTCGAGGGAAGATTTTCATTTCTGATCACGACAAGATCGTCGATTTTAATGTTTGGTTGGGGAACTTGCCACTTATAGCGTTTGTGAAGTTCTTTAAGGTATTCTTCTTTCCAACGCCGACAAAACTCTTGTTGAAGAAATTTAACTTTTTCCCATCTATTTATAATGGAAAGAGAATTGCCAATAACCTCGGTTTCGGGAGCAGAAAGCAAAGGACCGCCACGCAAAAAATGACCTGGTGTTAAAGCTAGTAAGTCATTAGGATTTTCTGACATCGGTGATATTGGCCGAGAATTTAAACACGCTTCTATACGGGCTAAGGTGGTTGAAAATTCTTCAAACGTTAGCTTGCTGTTTTCGAGAACTTTTCTGAAATGAGTTTTAAAGCTCTTGACACCGGCTTCCCACAAGCCTCCCATATGCGGAGATCCAGGAGGAATAAAGTTCCATTTAAACCCCTGTGTACTAAAGTTATCAGAAACTTGTTTTGGAGCTACTGCTAGCATTGTTTGAAAATCCTTTTTTAAAGTGTTACTAGCACCAACAAAGTTGGTGCCGTGATCGGAAAAAAGTTCCTTTGGCAGACCCCTCCTAGCCACAAATCTCGAAAATGCAGCCAAGAAAGCTTTAGTAGATAGGTCACTCACTGCTTCGAGGTGGATAGCCTTGGTCGAGAAGCATACAAAGACACAAGTATATCCCTTTGTAATGCGGCAATTTCGTCCACTAAAGCTTTTTATATCAAATGGACCTGCGAAATCGATGCCTGTGTATGTAAACGGGGGTGAAAAGGTACACCGTTCAGTAGGCAGTGCTGCCATTATCTGCTTTTGCATTTGTTTCTTGTGAATTACACAAGTTTTGCAAAGATGTATTCGAGACTTTATTAGGTTTTTTACCTTCGGAATCCAAATATCTTGTCTGAGTAATCGAAGAACCAGTGCATTTTCTCCATGCATAGAAAGCTCGTGAATATAATCAATAAGGAGGCATGCGTAACGAGAATTATAAGGAATAATAATTGGATAACGTTCGTTATAAGGAAGAGACGCATTACTTAATCTCCCATTAACTCTTAAAAGATTATTAGAATCTAGAGTTGGATTCAGAGATAGAATAGAACTTTTTCTGTGAATTGGTTTTTTGTCAGACAATAGTCGATATTCTGAAGAGAAATATTTTTGCTGCGCTATCCGCATGAGTTTATTTTTGACGAAATTTACTTCAAATTGACTAATGGACAAAGTTTGAGGACGATCAATCTTATCCTTGTTTTTATATGAATGGTGAAAAAATCTATAAACATATGATAGCACTCTTAAGGCTCGCGGAAGTGAAGAAAAACGATCAAGGATATCTTCCATAGACTGGGTACAAAAAGTTGCGGTGGGTTTATATTCTAAATTTTCATTTTGTACAACCTCTGGATGACTTTGTACCCACTGACTTTCTGGCTCCATGAGCCAAGAAGGCCCTTTCCACCAAAGCAAGTTATTCTGAAGGTCTTGGGGTGATTTACCGCGGGTAGCAAGATCAGCAGGATTTTGTGCTGATCTTACGTGTCTCCATTTTGTATCTCCCACGTTTTCAAATATCTCGGTTACTCGGTTGGCTACAAATGTTTTCCAAGTTCGAGGTGACTTATTGAGCCAAGCTAGGACAATGGAAGAGTCAGTCCATAAATATAACTCATATGAGTCAATTGGAAAATTTGGAACATATATGTTAACGAGTTTTGATAACAGAACTGCTCCACATAGCTCCAATCGTGGAAGCGATACCTGTTTAATCGGAGATACTCTAGTTTTTGCACATATCAAATTGGAATCAATATTATGCTCGTTTTCATAGATTCGAATATAAAGAGCTGCAGAAAAAGCTTGTTCCGAAGAATCACAAAAACCGTGAAACTGGATCTTTGTCGTAGGCCTATAACCGGTCCAGCGAGGTATCTTAAAGTATTCTATTTCGGGTAAATTTTGTATGAAGGTTTTCCATTTTTCAGCTGAAATAGGTGTGAGATGGTCATCCCAAGATGTCCCTTCAGACCATATTTGCTGCATCAAGATTTTTGCAGTTATGATCACTGGTGCAAGCCACCCCGCTGGATCAAATAGCCGAGAAATTTGAGAGAATACTTCTCGCTTAGTGCAAGATGAAGAAACTTTTAATGTTTGAGTACTGAAATAAAAGTAATCTTCTTTTCCATTCCACCGAACGCCTAGAGTTTTGACTGAGCTGCCATCATCTAGATTTAAAAAGTGTTCACTTAAAACATGTTCAGGTGGCAAATGATTCAAAAGGTAACAATCATTTGAGGTCCACTTGCGTATTGAAAAACCTGCTGAGTTAAATGCAGCAATTAACTCGTCTTGAGATCTTCGCGCTGTAAAAATATCATGAGCCCCAGATAACAGATCGTCTACGTAGAAATCTGACCTTATTATTTTCGAAGCCAGAGGGTATGTAGTTTCAATATCATCTGCCAGTTTTAGTAATGTACGAAGTGCCAGGTATGGGGCACAGTTGACACCAAAAGTTACCGTAAGAAGTTCATAATCTTCTATTTCAGAATATGGGGTGCTGCGATACAGAATACGCTGAAACGGTGTATCCCGTGGATCTACCAAGATCTGACGGTACATTTTCTCAATGTCGCCGTTAAACACGTATTTGAAAAAACGCCATCGTAATATGAGAGTTGGTAGATCGCGTTGAAGTACAGGTCCAGGATGTAACATGTCATTTAAACTAGTTCCATTGCTAGAGGGACTCGATGCGTTGAAAACAACCCGAACTTTAGTTGAAACACTCTCTGGCTTGATCACAGCATGGTGAGGAAGGTAGTAGGATGAAACTACACCATTTTCAATTTTTTCTTGGGCATCAGCTTTTTTCATATGGCCTAACCTTATGTATTCAGAAATAACCTCTGAATATGTCGATTGTAAGTCTGGATTCCTAGAGATCTTTCAGAACGTAGAAATTGATTTAAGGCAATATGTCTAGATAATCCTAGACTTCTGTTTATATTTGTTTTAGGTTTAAATGGTAGTTTTACTACATATCTACCATCCGGTATTCTTCGCGTAGTGTTTATGTACAAGTCTTCGCAATATTGGTCTGCATCAGAGATAGAAGGCTTTGCATCACGAATCTCTTCAAGCTCCCAAAACTTATTCATGTCAAATGAAATATCACTTTCAGTCGGACTAGATATAAAGGTTGAAAAGGTATGGAAATGGTGTGGAAGAGGACCTGACAACACCCAACCAAAAAGGGTGTTCTGAGCTATGATCGAAGTTGAAATATGAATAAGTCCTGGACGTATAATGGCAGGATATAGATCAGCACCTATTAAGAAATCAACTTGCGATGACTTATTAAACGTTGGGTCTGCAAGTTTCAAACCTTCAAGAGAACCTAAATCCGAAAGTTGGAAAGATGAAACTGGTAAATGATTGGTCAAATGCTTTAAAACGATAGCTTGTCCGGTTATGGGTTTAGACGGATTTTCTTCATTAAGAAGTGAGAAGGTGCATAGTTTTTGAGCTGTAGCAGCATAAGCTGAATTAATACCACATATTTGCGAGTTTATTGAATGGAACGGTAACTTAAGTCGATTGTGAACTGGTTCTGAAATGAAGGACACCTCAGACCCAGGGTCGATTAAAGCTCGCAATACATGGTGATTTCCATTATGTAAAATTTTTATTAAAGCGGTTGCTAATAGAACGCTTCTATCAAAGATGGTATGGTAAGACGAGTGGTTTACTGAATTCGATAATTGTTGTGGATTTGAAGTGGACTGTATGTTGGTTAAATTTGATGAATGAGTATTGATAGAATTGTCAATCAAGGGTGGTTGATTTACATTTTGAGAAGAAGTAGAAGATGGGAAATGCAGTAAGGTATGATGATGACCTTTACATGTGCTGCATGTATAAACACTCTGGCATTTGTTACTAGAATGTGTAACTGACAAGCAATTTGTACAAATGTTGTTTTGTCGCACAAATTCATATCGAGATTTAACTGGTAATTCCAAAAATTTTGAACATTTGCGTAAAGGGTGTTGTCCTTTACAAACTTTACAAGAAAAGTTAAATGTTTTTGTATGAAAAGCTTGAACTTTCATTTGATTATTTGTTTTTGTATTAAAACCCTTTTTTGCGATGCTAGTAGTAGATGTTGATTGAACATCTGATATAGATTCTAAAATCCTGTAACGCGATTCTAAAAATTTGTCCATTTGTTCCCAAGTTGGAACTTCACTTGGATTTTGAATTGATTGTTCCCAAAAACTAAGTGTTTCGGTAGGTAAACGATTCGAACAAGCATAAATTAGCATTGGATCCCAATTCGACGTTGTGACTTTATGAGATTTTAATGAAGCAAGACAATCATTTATAGAACTTCGTAATTCCTTAATTGCTTTTGCAGATTCAATTTGCATGCGTGGTAGGTTAAACAAAACTTTTACTTGATTATTTACCAAAATTCTTTTATTTTCGTACGTATTTTTTAGTGCTTCCCAAGCTAAATCAAAACTATCATTTGTTAAAGGGAACTTCGACACAATAGCTTGTGCAGAGCCTTTCGTTTTAGAACGGAGATGAAACAATTTTTGCACTTGTCCTAACTTAGGATGGTTTTTATAAACGGCCTCAAACATGTCTCTAAAAGACGGCCAAGTGAGATAGTCACCGTAAAAGAAATCGGTATCACACGCTGGTACTTTTATACATTGATATGATTCAGACGAATCTAAATTCCCAGCACTTTTATTTGCATTTTCGTTTTTTAGTTTAGCAATTAGACGCAAAATCTCACCATGAAAGGATATATATGTTTCACTAGTCGAGGTATATTTTGAATCGAGGACTTCAACATTATCGCATCCATCGCGAGTGCATTTTAGAAAGGAAACCTTAAATTCCGACCACAATTCTTTTAACTCAATTTTGCGTGCCTCCAAACTATCAATTGTATGCAATTGCTCAGGTCTTTGTGAAAAAACATCGTAAAATTTCACTATTCGATCGGCGGCATATATGAGTTCCGAATGTGAGGTCATTTTGTTTGAAGCGTTTTGTTAGAAAAAAAGTATTAAAAAAAACCAACCCTGGCAAATACAAAGTATTTTAAGTATTAAAATAGTACAATCGTACTGCAATGTAATGTAAGCACTCTCTAACACAGTAAAAAATGAGAACAACTAACTTATTTCACTAATACTAATTGAGATGTATCTTACTTTACCTTTTATTTTAATTCAACGAACGAATCCTTTAAATAAATCTCCGAAACCAATAGTAAAATGTAATAAATATTTAGTTCTTGATTAAATAAAAAATTAACTAATGTACATAATACACTTTGCACTACACAAACCTGTTTCGTTGATTTTTTTTTTTTTGGCCTTGGACACTGCTCTGCTGCTTGCTGCTTGCTGCTGTTTGTTGCTGTGCACAAGTGATGCTGTGACTGATCTTGTTATCGTGTAGAGATGTTGATCAATGATAGAGTTCTGATGATGATTTAGATTATGATGATGATGATTAATTATGTTTCGATGAAGGTGTAAATGATGTGTGGTGATGATTGCAATGGTACAGATGAGTATTATATGCGTCAGAGATGCATTTTTTTGGTAATTTGATGATGAGGTGATTGTTTGATATACGTAGGGTTAATAGGTGAAATAGATTGGTAGAAATAGATTGGTTTATAGATGATATTAATATTCCGGTGATGAAATTGGCGTCGTATATATGCAAATTTTCAGCTGGATGGCAAAGTGTGTACACGTTGTGTCGTATATGATTACAGGCAAGCTCTTGATGTACGACTGATCGATTTATGCTGAATGATGGTAGCAGCGGGTGGAGATTTCGTTGATGATATGTAGGTATAGAGAAAGTTTGCAAGTAAGGTGGTCTTCTCTTGACTGGATTTTGATTTTCTCTTTTTTCTGGCGTATAGTTTCGGTGCATGCGTTGGGATGCCAGCGCAGTTCAGTTTTTTTATTTTTTAATGATGAGTTATGGTAGGTATAGAGGAGCGCATAAAGGCTCATTTGATCGGTGATCGCATTAATTAATCGATTTATGGGTTTGATTAATTATTGCAAATAATGAATAATTTTGTGTAGATTGATGTTTTAATCGATCCGGCTCGAAGGACCAATGTTTGGGGTAGATTCCAACAAAATTAGATAGTTAAAGATGTGGTTCCGAAAAAATTAAAACACCAAGTCAATTCGGTTCACAAAGTATGTATAGGTTTTATTAGAGCAGAAGTACGTCTTACCAGCTTGGGGGTTATTATAAAAGAGAGCGATTCGGTCTTACAGGAAATGATAAGTACCAACTTTACAATTTCAAGATTACAATGGATGAAATAGAGAGAATTTAAGAGTGGCTTAGTCGCCATCTAGTGATTATTTAAAGTTAGTAATTGGTATAAAATATTTAAGCAGCATTCAGATTTGACTTAAACAGCTGTATTAGGCTTATATATGTTCCCGAAGGTTGTTTCCCATTTGATCTTGGAACATAGTAAGTATGTTCATTTTCATTCGGAAATAAAGCAACGATATCCTCTGCTACTTTTTGCATAATTTTTGGGATTATTTTGATATAATTTAAAAGAAAATGATCTACAATACACCTTGAAATAATTGTCTGATCATGATTCGATAAAATGGAGCTTTCTTGATACTTTCGGAGAATTTTATTACCGTTGACTGACTTTTGCAAGATATCTTTGATTTGGATATCAGGCTTAGGACTTGATATAATTTCAAGTGATTGTGAAGAGGGCAAAGAGCCAGCTTGTACAGCAACAGAAGCAATCCAGCTTGAAACATTGGAAAGCGCTTTGTCAGTTGGGCAGCATGGTAGGAGCTCGTACTAAAAAATGGAGTTTAAATGTTTACTTTATAAAAGAAAAATATCAGTGCGACCTCTGTGGTCCATACGATTAACTAACTTCCCAGAGTAGAAAAATTTATAAAATAAAATGTATCCGCTAAAATTTATTTTCATTTGTTTATAACAAATATAATTTTAATCAACTATAGCATATTATTATGTTATTCTATTTCTACTCATATAGACATATACGCATATATGAACGTACGTGCATGCATACAAACAGACATCTTGGTAAAAGGTTTGTTTCGGATTTTGCTGACCTCGAAACATGGAGATATGCAAAAACTGGAGATTCTCAAAATCGGCTTTATTACAATATCTCCCTCTGGGAAGTGAAGAAACAAAACAATCAATGTGTGTCGACTTTTAATTTTCCAAAAAAGTGTTAGACAGACACGTGGATGTTAAGTTTGTTTGTTTTTTTTTGGAAAATTTTAGGTACTTACATGATTAGTTTCCCTCCATTTACCTACTTAAATGGTAACGAAACTTTATTTCTTCGGCCATCAACTCTTCCTTGCTAAATATTTCCGATATTTCATTAGCATTAATTATTTTAACCCTAGAAAGATAACCTACGTCGAATCGACGTATTCAGTTTTGAATATATCCCTATAATTCATTCTATCCATCTCTTGCTTCTTGCCAACTAAGTCAGTAAAAAGATCTTGCGAGAGACTCGCGTGCCAATTTGATAAGTTTATCAAAAACCATGTAAAATCGCAGTTTTTTTAGATACTATACGTCGAAGTGACGTACGTTAGCTTTTGCGTTACATTTTGAAAAAAAGTATCAAGTGTTTTTGTTGTTTTCTTTTCCATGGTATGCTTTTATTTATGAGTGTATGTTAATGTTGTTTTAAGGGATACCCTAAAATATAAAATGGCGCCACGAAAAACTTTAACAAATGCACAGTAGGATCAATATGTGACATATTTGGACACAGTGAGCCTTTTCAAGACGAAAACGTTCCAATTCAAAAGAAACGGAAGTATTGTGCATTTTGTCCATCTCGCATTCGAAGAATGACAAAATCAGTATGCGAAAAATGTCAGAACACTATTTGTTGAGATCACAAGATCCTAGCTTGCCCGATCTGCCTTGCAGTCCAAGGCGAATAGATGGAAACTATGTTCCATATTGGGACCGAAATTTTTTTTTGATTTTGTGATTTTTATAATAAGATTTGAGGCTGAATACTAATTTCGTTATTTTTAAATTATTTAAAAGAAAGAAATATTTATTTTTGTTAATTTTCTTATATTTTTTTGTGTTAAGATGAAAACTGTTCGTTTTTAAGATTTTTTTGGAAATTAGTTTTTGTTTTTGTTTTTTTTTTATTAATTTTTCAATAAAAGTTCAACAAAACGTCTTTTCTTTTATTGTACTATTATTTCATAACAATTTAAGCTTATAAACGAACAGTTATAGACCGATATTTCGGGATAAACAAGCATAAAAACTTATATACGTCGAATCGACGTATGTTATCTTTTAAGTAATTTTTAGTAAGGGTATCTTTCTAGGGTTAAGGAGGTCAGTGTTGGATATGCGTTTTTTATCCAACATTAAAACTGCATCGAAGGAAATGCCCCAACTTAAATATAAGTCGAGGGTATTTTCTTCAATGTAATTTATTTCACTTTCAGCTTCTGTTATTTTTATTGAATTTTTATCCATTATTTCGCGTTCACAATCCATTTTCACTTTTTACTGACTACTCACGCACATCACAGACTACTCTGATTAATGCCGGCCGGCGGCGCGGCGGCGCGGCGGCGTTCACAAAATACATTTGCAATTTTTTGAAATCAAATTTACAGTTTCTGCAGATCAACAACAAGTAGTTGATATTTTCACATTTTTGTTTTTATTTCAAGAATTAGTTCTCGAACATACCTTTCATTATTTTACTAAAGAGATACTCGATTTAAAATACTTAAAGCAACAAGTTTTATTGTTGTCCCAAGAAAAAAACATTCTTGAAAGTAATTGTTATCGCAAGAACTGATTGTTTGACTTACAATTTAATTTTTGAGAGGAAATAATATTAAAAAAAATAGTATACACAACAATGTTATATACTTGGGAAAACAATTTTGCATTTTTGATTGCATTTAACAAAAAAAAAAAAAAAAAATCGTTACAAGTAGGGTCGTGGCACCAGTTACCGAACAGTTTACGGACTATGAGGAAAGAACATGTTGCAAAAAATACTTTAATTGAGTTTAATATTGTAAGTTTAGATTTTTCTGAAATATCATCTCAAATATTTTCATATTTGATACTCTTTTTTTCCATAAACATTATCAGTAAATATTAAAAAAAGATTATATGGAAAGTAACCATTTTTTCCTATTCTCGAACACCTTATTTTGATTGTTTCCTAAATCCGAACACGGAGTTTCCTATTATCGAACACTGGAACCAAAAAGTCGTTAGTGGTTAGAAAACCATTTTAAAGCCAAAATTTTTGTTACAATATGCAATATTGCAATTTTTTACTATATTAAAATGTAAATAATAGTAGAACCTATTGGAAAATATAAAATATATAAAAATTACATTTGATATATCTTTATATGTAATTAGTTTCATCTTAAAAATAGGTATATGTACTAAAGTTCTATTTTTTTTTATATTCAGATTTATTATAATTATGACCCACTTTGAAAATCTTTAATGTAGGTAGTAGTTGTCACATCAAGTTCCAAGCAATAAAAATGTCAAAATAATAGTTAGGGCCTTGAGAGCTTTTTTAAACAAACAACATTGTTCTATCACTTAATATGCTTAATGTAATAGTTTTTGAACGTTTATTTTTTTTTATACATCTGTTAGCAAGAATTTCAAACGTTCTTTTTTCGTGGATTTGACCAAGTTTACTGAAACTGACTTATCACTTTTAAGCCATTCTCTTCGCAAAGCTTCCCTAACCTCTCCTACAGATGCGTAGCTGTTTCCTTTTCCATAAATTCCCCTGTCTTTGTTTTCCCAAAGATTCTGTTACTATAGAATTAACACCGGGCAATTGCATTAAGGTCATCGAATTAAACTCCAACCAATGAGTTGTTTTCCGATTTGTGGGAATTTTGGTAGTGTCCCGCTGAAAAATTACAGTGATCTGCCAAAACAGGTATCAAACTGCTGCGCAGCACTTAAACATAATCCCTACTGTTGATTTTTGATGACGTAAATCGAATCCCAAGCACCTTACTGAAGAGAGAGCTCGCCATCGCCATACCATCAGTGAACCTCCACCAAAATTAGGCTATTCGAAATATTTCGGTTCCTTTTGTAAATGAGTACAGTATCCATGTAACCCCTCAGGAACATCTAGGTTCAATTTAAAAAATTACTTTTAATCGAATTTTAAATAAGTAAGTATTGAAAAAACTTCTTTTTTAAACTTACAAATTCCAATTCCGATCTAAAACATGAAAGAAAAGGCTGTTCGAAAATAGGATTTTGTTTTTTTTTCACTGTTTCCCATTTCTGAACACACTTGTTCGAGTAAGGCAACTTGGTAAAATTTGATTCCCTATCCTTACAGTTAAAAATCTTAAAATGATTTTACTTTTTTTCATTAAAACATTTATTATATCCTAATCTAGTTTTGTTTTTCTTGAAAAACGTATTGTAATGTATATACACTTTATTTATCTCATACGCTCTGTATCTCCTTCTATTGTAATGTCTAATACTAATGTGTATACTTTATTATCTCTTACTCTCTGTATCTCTTTCTATATTTAATGTACACACTTTTCTTACTCTCTTTACTTACTCTGTATCTCTTTCTATATTTAATGTACACACTTTTCATTACTCTCTTTACTTACTCTGTATCTCTTGTTTATTTAATGTACATACTCTCTTTACTTAATATCGTTTAATTGTAGTAGTAAACACTCGTGAGGGGCAATAATTAATTAAGATTAAGAGAAACTTTTTGTTTAGCATTAAGAACGTTAGCCCCTACAAAAATCCCAGTATTTTCTCTCGAACTTTCAGCTTCCCCAAGAACCAATAGGAACCAATAGTAGTTTCTAGAACCCATCATTTTTGATATAAATAGCCGTTTGGTGGCGAGGCGAGTTAGTTAATTGTGAACTGCGATAAAGAAAAGTACTCTGTGTTTGCAAAGTTATAATTGAAAGTGTTGAATAAATAAGTTTGTGAGTGATTTGAATAAAGTGAATTTGTGTTTTATTTAAAAAGTGAATAAGTTTTAATTGTCGGACCAAGCCGAATATTACATTGGTGTCAGAAGTGGGATTAAAACTTATTGAGAATAAAAAAAAAAAAAAATGAGTAAAGTTTTGAAAGACTTAACTGTCTCTGAGCTAAAGGCCGAATTAAGCAAACGTGGCTTAAGTGGGGCAGGATGTAAAATCGAACTCGTAAAACGGCTACAGGAATATCTGGAAGAACAAAATGAAGACCCAGATACGTTTGCTTTCGAAGTGGAAGCAAAATCGAAAGAGGTAAATGCAACTGCCGACTTATCTACCATGATGACACTTCTTCTAGCCAAATTTGAAGAGAATCAAAAGAATGTTCGGGAGCAACTAGAAACTCAAAACAAGAATGTTCTGGAGCAACTAGAAACTCAAAGAAACGAGCAGAAGACCGAGCAAGAGAATGTCCTCAAGCAACTAGAGGCTCAAAGAAATGACCAAAAGCAAGAACAGCAGAATATTCTAGAGCGGTTTGACGAACAGAGAAACCTTTTAGAGGGCAGGTTTACGGACTTCGAAGAGAGAATCACTACTCTCGACGAGCGCGTCGAAAAACAAAATGCACGTTTCGAGAAAATGGACGAACAAATCGAAACCATCACAAATGAACTAGAAAAAGTGCGAAAGATGAAAGCTCGAGAACCTTCTGGTGAATGTTCAAGAAAGAGAGAAGTGAATCCTCCAAGCTTTGATGGTCAGATTCCGTGGTCAATCTACAAGAAACAGTTTGAAGCAGCAGCGTTAACAAACGGCTGGGACGATGACGAAAAATACATTGCTCTTACACTTGCCTTGAGAGGAGCAGCTGCCGAACTGCTACAAACCATCCCAGCAGAGAAGAGTGGTGACTTCAAAGTTCTGGTAAACGCCATTGAACAGCGGTTTGGGGATAGCCACATGGCAGAAGTCTTCCGAGTTCAACTAAACAACAGGGCACAGAAAAGAGGTGAAACTCTGCAGCAGCTTCAGGCAGATATCGAGCGATTGGTTCACCTGGCATACCCAACAGCTGGCAACGAGATAATAAATCAACTTGCTGTTGAAGCCTTTGTGAGAGCTGTGGGCGATATAAATCTCCAAAGGGCTATTCGCACTGCCGGAAAACAAACACTACCAGAAGCATTGGCTTTCGCTCTAACAATGGAAGCCGCAGAACAAGCTTCCCAAAACGTGCATCGCGTGAGAGAATTGGAAGTCCAAGAATGCTCTTGTCAGAAGGCTACTCTGGAAAGGAGTCAGCGAGATGGACCAGCACGATGCTGGAACTGCAACAAGACTGGGCATCTTCAACGACAGTGCAGATTACCGCGAAGACGAACCTCATGCCAACACTGTGGAAACAGAACTTACTCAACACGTCAAAGTAACTCCAACAACGTTGCTTCCGAAGCTGTTTCCCCCCCCGGGAAACGAATAAGAACCAACTTCGAGGGGCAGAAGCTGGTTTCTGGTATCGATGGCCCCAGAAACGACATCCAGGTTTCTCAAACGAAACGTGACAACAAGAGCCTGACCGTGGAAGCAAGTATAAACGGCAACAAATGTGTGGCTACCATCGACACCGGTGCCACGGCGTCCATTGTACGGCAGGACCTCGTTAAGAAGACATGGCTCCACAACACCAATAGCTATCGTCTAAGGACTGCAACTGGAGAAGCCGCAAAAGTCTATGCTGAGGTACGTCTTAAGATCCGGATGGCAGAGCTGGAATTCTCTCACCCGTTCCTGGTAGCAGATATATGCGACGAGTGCATTGTCGGCGTCGATTTCATGAAAGATCACGGAGTGATATTGGACATCGGGAACCAAGTCCTGAAATATCGAAACATCGAGATTCCGATGATCTATGGGATTCACTCGTATGAGACCTCGCTATCTGTGAAAACCGTCATTAAAGAAGATCTGACTTTGCCTGCTTCTTCAGAAGTATTCGTGTGGACGAAATTGAAGGGTAAGCCTGGAAGCCATCGATACCTCATGGTCGAACCAGCATCTGTAAAGTCCTCCCAAAACGTCACCATTGGGAAGACTCTTGTGAGACCTGTAAAGAACATGGTTCCCGTACGAATACTGAACATCAAGCCGTACGAAGTTAAGCTTAGAAAAGGTGAGATTGTCGGACAATGCGAATCTGTATCAGCGATAACAAGGATCAACGAAGAAGAGTCAAGGCAAACCTCAAAATCTGAGGAGCTGAACTCCATAAAGACCAACATTCTCAAGTCATCTTATCTTGGTCACCAACAACGAAAAACTGCAGAAGGTCTCCTCGAAGAATTTGCAGACATCTTTTCGTCATCGCAAGGGAAATATGGCAGAACACAACTGTTTCAACATCGAACCAACACCGGGGATGCAAAGCCGATCCGTCAACCTGCAAGACGCCTTCCACTAGCCAAACAAGGTGAGGTTGAAGAACTGATAACCACCATGAAAGAAGAGGGTCTGATCGAAAACTCTAAAAGCCCTTGGGCGTCTCCAGTGGTCCTGGTAAAGAAGAAAGACGGATCAACCCGCTTTTGCGTAGACTATCGAAGGTTGAATGATGTGACCAAGAAGGATAGCTACCCTCTGCCTAGGATCAGTGATACTCTGGACGCAATGGAAGGAGCACAATGGTTCTCAACGTTGGACTTGAAAAGTGGATACTGGCAAGTAGAAATCCATCCTGAAGACAAAGAGAAGACAGCGTTCTCGACAGGAAACGGATTGTGGCAGTTCAAAGTGATGCCTTTTGGACTGTGCAATGCTCCAGCGACTTTTGAGCGCCTTATGGAATGCGTCCTGCAAGGACTCACATGGAAGTCTTGCCTAGTCTATTTGGATGACGTTATCGTATACGGGAAAACATTTGATGAACATTGTACAAATCTGAGAGCAGTTTTTCAAAGACTTCGAGAAGCCCACCTCAAGCTCAATCCAGAAAAGTGCTCACTCTTCAAAACCGAAGTGAAATACCTGGGACATATCATCTCATCCCAAGGAGTAAAGACAGATCCTGATAAGATTGACACCGTGAAGAATTGGCCAACACCACAGGACAAACATCAACTCCGAAGCTTTCTGGGTCTAGCCACCTATTATAGGCGCTTTGTCAAGGACTTTGCTGAGATCGCCAAGAGTCTACATCAGCTAACGGAAAAGGGAAAGCAGTTCAAGTGGTCAGGTGAGTGCGAGCGCAGCTTTCAAGAGCTCAAGCAACGCTTGTGTAATACACCAGTGCTGACCTACCCGACTCCCGGAAAACCGTTCATCATTGACGCTGATGCCAGCAATGTCGGGATTGGTGCCGTACTATCACAAGTACATAATGGTGAAGAAAAGGTAATTGCCTATTACAGCAAGGTACTCTCAAAGTCAGAAAGAAACTATTGTGTGACCAGAAGAGAACTTCTTGCACTGATCTTGGCAACAAAGCACTTCCATAAGTATCTCTATGGACAGAAGTTTCTTCTCCGAACCGACCATGGAGCACTAAACTGGCTTTTGAATTTCAAGAATCCAGAGGGTCAAGTGGCGAGATGGATTGAGAGGCTGCAGACGTACGATTATGAAATTCAACATCGGAAGGGGAAGCTTCACTCAAATGCTGATGCACTGTCTCGGAGACCATGTAAGCAAGACTGTAAGCATTGCAGACGCCAAGAAGAAAAAGAAGTGGTTACTGTCCAACGAACCAGAACCGATCCCATTTATGGCTGGAGCAACGACGAGATGAGGAAGGCTCAACAAGAGGACCCAGATATTGAACCCATCCTCGCATGCAAGGAACACCAGGAAAAACCAGAATGGGCTGATATCTCCGACAGAAGTCCGGCTCTAAAGGCCTATTGGGCACAGTGGGACTCATTGCATATCCAAGAGGGTGTCCTTCGACGTAAATGGGAATCAGCAGATGGAAAGTCCTATGTAATGCAGCTAGTCTTACCGAGATCGAAGATTATGGACGTTCTGCGAGAGATGCATGATGGAGTTTCGGGAGGCCATCTAGGAGTAAACAAGACGCTAGAAAAGGTTCGACAACGATTCTATTGGCTACATGCAAGGGAAGATGTCGAGAAGTGGTGCCGAAAATGTGATACCTGTGCTGCCACCAAAGGCCCGAACAAAAAGAATCACAGCCAAATGCAGCAGTATAATGTCGGATCACCCTTTGAAAGGATTGCAATAGACGTGGCGGGTCCATTTCCGGAAACAAATAATGGAAATCGTTATATTCTGGTCGTCATGGATTACTTCAGCAAGTGGCCTGAAGCATACGCCATACCGAACCAAGAAGCCAAAACAGTCGCAGACCAAATTGTGTTCAACTGGGTGAGCAGATTCGGTGTTCCATTAGAACTGCATTCCGACCAGGGAAGGAACTTTGAATCAAACATATTCCAGGAAGTTTGTGGGCTCCTTCACATTAAGAAGACAAGAACAACACCACTCCACCCACAATCTGATGGCATGGTCGAACGGTTCAACCGAACCCTTAAGGAACATCTTTGCAAAGTTGTGGACGACAACCAGCGAGATTGGGATCGACACATTCCACTGTTTTTGATGGCGTATCGAAGTGCAAGACATAGCTCAACTGGCCATACACCGTCTGAGATTTTAATGGGAAGGAACATCAGACTGCCGAGCGAAATCAAATTTGGATGTCCCACGTCGGAACCGCAAGCCGAGGATGTCTACTTGGATGACCTGAGAGAAAGACTCCTTCAGATCCACGACGATACCAGGTCAAAAATGAAGATGTTCAGTGACCGAATGAAGACACGCTACGATATACGAGCGACAACAACAGAGTTCCAAGCAGGAGATCGAGTGTGGCTTTACAATCCCCATCGACAAAAAGGGTTGTCACCGAAACTTCAACGGGACTGGGAAGGCCCATATACAGTGATTAGCAAAATCAACGACGTCGTGTACCGGATACAAAAAGGAGTCAGAGGTAAACTTAAAGTCGTACATCGCGACCGACTACATCGCTACAGTGGTGATGAAGATGATGGATTTGTTCGGGACGATCAATCCTAAGGAGGGGGCAATGTAATGTGTATACACTTTATTTATCTCATACGCTCTGTATCTCCTTCTATTGTAATGTCTAATACTAATGTGTATACTTTATTATCTCTTACTCTCTGTATCTCTTTCTATATTTAATGTACACACTTTTCTTACTCTCTTTACTTACTCTGTATCTCTTTCTATATTTAATGTACACACTTTTCATTACTCTCTTTACTTACTCTGTATCTCTTGTTTATTTAATGTACATACTCTCTTTACTTAATATCGTTTAATTGTAGTAGTAAACACTCGTGAGGGGCAATAATTAATTAAGATTAAGAGAAACTTTTTGTTTAGCATTAAGAACGTTAGCCCCTACAAAAATCCCAGTATTTTCTCTCGAACTTTCAGCTTCCCCAAGAACCAATAGGAACCAATAGTAGTTTCTAGAACCCATCATTTTTGATATAAATAGCCGTTTGGTGGCGAGGCGAGTTAGTTAATTGTGAACTGCGATAAAGAAAAGTACTCTGTGTTTGCAAAGTTATAATTGAAAGTGTTGAATAAATAAGTTTGTGAGTGATTTGAATAAAGTGAATTTGTGTTTTATTTAAAAAGTGAATAAGTTTTAATTGTCGGACCAAGCCGAATATTACAGTATTAAAAGCATATCGAATCAAACTTGCCACTGAACTGAATTTTTTGCTCTCAAAAGATACATTTTTGTTAGTGAGATGTTTTACCTATTCGTAAAGAAAGAATGCCCATACATGTATGTGAAGTTTTCATTGGAAAAAATGGTATAATAAGGAAATTACGTCCATTTTCCTCAAAAGTGTTCGGTAACTGGGGATATTCGGAACAGGTGCCACTATCCTATGTGATTCTTGATCTGACTAACTTGGTATTTGAACAATCAAAAAATATTTCTTGTAATAAAAATTAGTTGTTAGAGCAACACTTTTAAGCATACAATTTTTGGAAAACGAAAGATTCTTACTTTAACAACTTTTTTTTTCTGAGTGTAGCGTTTTTTTTTTTTTTTTGTAATCCGGAATTGGTACACAGAACTGTTCGATTCCGGATACCCAAAGAACACCCAAACACATTTTTTTGCTTCTAATGGTTGAATTGGTATGTACATATTTGTGAAACGTCATATGCATTTTTTTAAAGACATTTTCGAAAAATTTTATATATAAAAAAATAATTAAAAAAAAACACTCCTAGGATTTTTTTTGTTTTAATTTGAAAAATCAAAAATTTCTTAAGAAATCATATGACATCAATTTTTTTTTTCAGATTGAATCTATTTTTGAGGTATATAATTTAAATTTTTTTATGATTTTTTTTAATGTTTTTTATGAGTAATAATTTGAATACAGGAGCAAGTTCGCACGGCCCAGTCGTACACATTTTTTTGTTAACAATTCTGCAACAAATTTACGGGGAACAATTCAGCAAGAGATGAGTAAAAATTTTCCCTGTTTTTGACATTTAGAATGTCTACTTTTTTCCCGGAGAATGTTTTCCCTTTTTCGAAGATTATTTATAATAAGGGAAAGGAAAAAGGAACAAAATTTTCAGGGATTTTTTGTTTGTAATAAGAGAGTAAAGAAAAAGGCAATAAACTCCCGGGGAATTGTTATTTAAGCGTACTTTACACGATATGAATTTTCATATGGACTGTCACTTTTTCCATACAGAAAATTATACAAATCGTTAAGAGCCGTTTTCTTCACAATTGCTCAACTTGTAGGAAACTCTCAAGTTGGCCAACTCTAGAGTTGAGAAAAACTTAAGAGTTGAGGGACAAGTTGAAAATCGTTTTTCTTCACTAATTTAAATCTCAACTCGAGAGTTGCAATTCAAAAGTTGAATTCTCTCATTATTTCAAAATTTCCCTGGGATATTTCTGACATTTACGTTTGTTTCAACTTTAGCTTTGACTTTTATGTTATTCAAAATGTCAAACCAATTGTTTGATGTAGATTTTATCGTCGTTCGTGTAATTTGCTGGACAACGAAGCCAAAAATCTTCTGAAAAATTATTTTAATTCAAAAAACGCACCAAATTTATTTAAAAAAAAAAGAAATTCTTTAATTGTGTTTGTTTTTTCAAATAATTCGTGTGTGAAACATCTGACCAAATACCCGAATCGCAACCCAACAATTTCGGGCAAGAACATTTGGATTGAACATCAACGACGACAAGCCAACCCAATGGAAGGTCAAATGCTAAGCACCGTTGATGGAAATGAAATCATCATACCCGAAAGCGGCCTCAATGGATTGGTACCATGGAGGTATTCAATGTAACCGACCGATGCAAGCATTGTACGACATTCCCTGCAAGATAATGCACGTGCCCTAGCTCGAAGACGAGGACATCACAAATTCATAATGTACGCGAATATTTTGAATCGTATTGTAATTTTGTTGATTGGTTATTGTTTAAACTCCTAATTAAAATATGAATCCAACGAATGGTGTGTCTGGTTTGATTTTTTCTTATTGTTTTGGTAAGCCAAATAGACAATAGAGAGCTTCACAAGTACACAAATATAGAATTGCAATAAAAAAATTCATTACAAAAATTCATACGAATTTAAGTTCCATGACCGAAAAAAAGTTTCCAAAAGTGTTTTTTTCGAAAAGAGAAAGACTGGCTTGGCTTGTGGCGAACGCTTTTCAAGTTCCAAGGCAATGTCCACTTATCAATTCCTAAAAACATACGCTACATTATGTTACATACGTTGTCCGTATGTATGTATGTGTATAAAATCGTGGTCATCCCATATTTCGGGTACTTTCTTCTTCTTCAACTTTTTTTTTTCCAAAATTCATTTTATTCAATTCACTTATGACTACTTAATACTAGACAATGAATTCAACTAGCTTATTATCTAAAATCTTATATTAAACTTACTGGCCCCAACCGGGCGCTCTAAGAAATTCATGATCGTCTTAAACTTAATGCCTTTCGGCCTATGAACTATTTTTTTTTTTTATATTGTTTTTTTCATGTTAGAAAATTTAAAAAAAACTAACTCCATTCTTCAACTTCTTGAGCACACGATGGACGATTTCCCAATACGATTTTTCGCGAAGTATTTTATTTTCAAAACAAATATATTTTTTTTATTTAATTTGAATTTGAGAGAAAACTCTCCAGTTTGCCTCTCAACTTCTACTTTTTTCGGAAGTTGAGAAAATCGGGAGTTGATTAACTTGAGAGTTGAGAATCAAAAGTTGAAACTGTCAAATGTGAGTGAAGAAAACCAAAATCACAAGTTGAGAATAAAAATCCTCAAGTTGAGTTCAACTTCTTGTGAAGAAAATGGCTCTAAACGTATTTAGAATCCATATCGAAATACAGATAAAAATTCCATATGGAATTTTTTTTTCATTTAGAACTATTTCTAAATTTCATCTGTATACAGACGAAATCGAATTTTTTAAAGGACAAAAAAAGTTTATATGTAAACATGAAGAGCGCGAAAAAGGTGAGTTGTTATGTTATTTTGTGTTTTTCATAAAAAATAATAATAATATAACACATATTAGGTGTATTGGACAAAAAAATGTTTTGAAACTACAAACGAAAAATCCAAATCGTCTAAATTCTTTTCAGATTTTACAAACAAAAACCAATTTGACATACATACATATGGAAATACATTTGGAAATAAAAAGTGACATTCCATATGGAAAATCCATATCGTGTAAAGCACGCTTTAGAATCAGGCTTTAAAAAAATGTTAATAAAACAAAAACACAAAATCAATTACAAGCAAACTCTTTAACATGCCTGTTCAAAACTAACCGGATTTGTCGCAGATTTCGATTCTCGATGTTGAGGTAACGATCTTCTTAACCGTCACTTGAGTCAAATTTGTTTGCAGTTATTTACAAAGCTGAGGTTTATGATTTGCATACAAAAACGACTTACAGTGGTCAAATTCGTTACAAAATCGCTCAACATTTTCAAGCCGGAATGAAGCAAAATGCAATCGCTCGCGTATTGCAAATACCAACGTCAACTGCGAGAGATATCCGCAAAAAGTTTAGAAGTGGAAAATCAGTTGAAGCAGACGATTTTGGCGAATAATAAAATTTTTTGCTGAAAGATCCTTTTCATCAAGTTAAGTTAGGTAAGGAATAGTCTAAGAGAATTTGGTCTCTATGCTATGCCTTTCACCCTGCAAAACAGCCACTCCTTACTGTTAGAAATCGGCGAAAAAGCTGAGCATACTCAAAGTTCTTCAGGATCACTTGAAGTTTGAAAATTGAAACACATAATCAGTGTTCAGTTCGCTAGAACATCTGAACTGGTGAACAACGAAATGGAAATGTTTGCTTTTCAGTAAAAGCAAATTCAATTTGTTTTACTCCGATGGTAGAATGACTGTCAGGCGCTCAAAAGGGACACGTCTCAAACCAGAAAGCGTTAGGATGTTGACATGAAAACAAAAATGAAACCTAAACATTAGAACACATTGCCTTGGGTAAGCTCTATCGTAATCGTATCTGCCTCAAGCAATTTATCAAAGATTTTTTAAATTGTGTCGCCTTTACATTCTAGGCTAGTCCAGCTAAACATTAAATTTTGGGTAGAATAAACTTATAGCGACTTCTATCAGCGACTTCTATCTCGTGTTCGTAGACACCTCCAACAAAAAGTTGAATCCTCTTCCAGCCGGAGAGTGTTTCAAATGGAAACCTCAAAGATTTAATAGTAAACATTTAATTGAGCGTAAAAATATTGTATGTTTCAACTTTTGACCAAAACAAACAATACTGAATTTATTGAGCTAACATAATAACTACGATAGTTTCTATTTCCTTGTACATCTTTTTGACTTAAACTTTTGAGTTAGAGGTGAGCTAGTGTCCTTTGAGTAGCGGGCTAGTATTTCCCTCTTAAACGATTCAAATCTCTTTCGATTGATGTTGTTTTGTTTTTCTCTCCAAGCAGGTTTCATTTTCTTCATTTGTAAGCCCCAATGGCATGTGAACACCGGCGACAAAACATGAAATGTATAGCCAGCTATAAACATTTCATAGACCTATGAAAAAGCAGTTATTAACTGAAAAAGTCTCAAAGCAATTTTGTTTTAACCTGAGAATTCCTTGTAAAACCATATCCCATAAATCGTTCATCGTGTGGAGGAGAATCGTCCGGCGCCACATAAAACGGTTCGTACAAGAACTCAAAGTTCGTCACATTGTGACTGATGAAAGTTTCTATATCAGTCCTAGTATCCTGTTGCCATCTGCAAATAAACATAGAAACTTCTAATTGCGAACAGGAGTTACAAATTTATACTGACCTTGAAAAATTTGTCGCATACTGATTGTAGATAAAGACGTTCTCGTGGAACGGTCTCGCCAAATTCTTCTTCACCAGCCGCAGCAGTTCCACCTTATCATATGGAAACTTCGCCCTCACATCAATCTCATATGTGGGAATAACAAAAGCACACATCTTAACACAACTCGTCCCTCTCAGAAACTCACTCAAATGTGTGAAGATATTCTCGCTGGGCACAATGTCAACATCCGTAAGAAACACATACTTCGTCTGACAGCCTTTCCTAGCTAAATTTCTCAAGTGATTCTGTGGATAGACATTCCTTAACCTCCATTTCAGGCTCTCCACACTTCTCGTCTTCAGCATCTTGCTGAGTGTAATTTTTGGCGAATGGCAATCAAAGCTTGTGGTGTAGGCAAAATTCTTTTGAGACGTATTCAACGGACTTGTTGATTGCGGAACAAGAACGTGGAAACTAATGTTGTCACTAATAAAATCAAAGCACAATCTCAAGTATGTAACGTAGTTTTGTAAAATAGAAAACTCTTCGTTATCCGAAACGAAAACAGCCAGCGATATGGGGCCCATCCACTGTTTGCTGACTTGCACAATCGAATATAGCCTTTCTATGGAGCTTTGTGTGGCCAGAGATACAATGCTGTTGGCTGATAGCTTGCCAAATTTGTCGCCAACCAGGGCAAAGTCGAAGATTTTGTACAATCTCTGATTGTCCCATCTTCCAATGTCCGAATTGATATCACTAAAAGCCAAATTGTACGGATATAAGACGGATACTTTTGTTTGTTTTTTAGGAACAACTATTTCATTTGTTATTCGATTGTCCAGAGTTTTAGCTGGAATCTGGACAGAAGAAATGTTAGGGCTTTTGTTGTGAAAGTAGTTTTTCGTGTTGAGGAAATGAAGTGTCCATAAAAAATTGCAAACTACAAATACGGATATAATTCCAAAGAATGTCGATTTGAACTGTGGAATGTTGTTAGAGGTTTGTTTATGGCTGGCCACTTGGGGAATAATTAAACAAAATACTTTACCATATTAGTTCCATCCAATGCTTTGTACGGTTTTCGTGTAAACTATTAAAAAAAAAGTCAAGAAAGGGATGATGGGTGATACATTTTTTAAGGACTGGGGTTAGTTATTGGGGTGGGAAGCACAAAATCCTGCAGGTACGGAACGCATGTGTAGAATTCTCTTTGAATTATTTGTTTATTATTGTCGAGCATCGGCATTATTATTGTTAACATTAAAATTATTATTACAAATGCTTTAAGCGCTTTTTCTGTCGGATGTTATTCAACACATATTTCTCTTTAAAAATAAGCAAATTAATTTAAATCGAAGGTTTATTTTACGTTTTCTTTTCTTACCCAATAACTTTTTGTTTTTGTTTTAAAAAGTCATAACAGCCATGACAGTTAACAGCTGGCGCATTCTATCAAAAGTTGTTGAGGTGCGTTCCGGGTATATTCAAATTTAAGAAAAATTATACAGCGGTTCGTTTTATAGGCACTTGGTGGTGGGTGGTGCTTTATTTAAAATGTAAAGCCTAGTACGCAGATCAGGAAAAGACAAATTTTATCTCTACAATTTTAATCTCTACAAACAAATTCTTAATCCCGCGCAAAATTTTGAAGTTGGAGAAATTAAGAAAAATGTCTATTAGTCGACAATAATGGCGTTTTTAACTGGCAATCTGGAACCTAAAAAAACATTCTGGTTTCAAAATCAGAAGGGAATTTTCTTCTTTTCAAAATCAGAACCCAATTGAACGCATGCAAAATGCTTTTTTTTACTTCCAGATTTACTAATAAATATATCCATACTGCTACGCGATTTGTTTCCAACATTCCATACAGCATACAGTTGGCCGCTTTTCTTTCTACTTATTTGCATTATGTTATTGGTGCGAATTGAATAGAATTTTTTTTTTTTTATTTGATTTGCATTATATTAATTGTCTTCTCTTGCAAATATTCTATTAAATGGCCCATCTTAGTTTTGTTTTTGTTTCATTTTTTGTTTTTTCTTACCTTGTCGCAATTTTTCCGGCAGAATAATGCTTCGAACATTATTTGTCCAGCCAAAAATAAGCGGAGACTTTTTTCTTACAGCGGTTCCAAATATTAAAATTTGCGCGTGAGCTGCGTACCGCTTGGAAAAATATTGAAGACAAAATTTGTCCAAAGAAAAATTTTGTATGGGAAATAAAATTTTTCCCGATCTGCGTACTAGGCTTAATTATGGAATCCATCATTTCCGCTTCCTTATAAATACAAAATTGAGTTCCCGTCCAAACCAAAAAGTCTTTTAAGGTATTAAATTTTTTAAGGCATTGAAAGGAAATTAAAATATCTTGTTGTTACTTTACATCTTAAATCATCTACCAACAATTATGCTTACTTTATTTATCGATATTTTTACTTATGTAGTTTGGACAGAACTAAAGTACCCACACAGATCGTTTTCTTACAACAAAACAGCCAATTATATACTTACCCTGCGGCCACACGAGCAATTTCGGCTTGCCAGTAGCCTACATATTATATTATTTCATTATTTGTCAAATCTCTATCGGTGTACTTGGTGTGACGTAGGTGGCACAGCACTTGCTAGGCAACTTGCTTGCAAATTCACATTTTGTATTTCAATTTCAACGATTTTTTACGAGTTTACCTGCTTTTAACATCCAATTTTGAATTTCGAAGATGTTGGCAACAAAAAAAGAAATTAAAATCCTCGCTTCAACTAATATTCTCATTTAATTTTGTTAATTTTGATACATTTGTATCAAATTATGAAAGAAACAGAAATAGAATCCGTGATGATGGAGACATTTCACCAAATTGCAACAGGTATGCGAAGCCTTTCTTGCTAACTCAATTCACGCCGACCAAGCGAATCTTGGGTTATATGAACTGATAACTGATAAGTAATTTTTTCAATCGGAAAAATTAAAAATGAATAAAAATTTACACCATTTCTTATTTTTAGTGGAAGTTGAATCTGCAAGAATTATGAATTAATTATATGATTCTAAGTGTAATCTTGATGGAAGCTGGGAAACAAATGAAAAATTTTCTCGAAGGAACTCTATTTATACTTTTTCCAGTTCAAGTAAAATCGTATGCACGTACGGCCAATTAAGAAAACATTTTTTTTTATTTAGTGACGTACGTGCATGTCTAAGTTATCGTTTTGTATACACATAAATCAAAACAATACAAAAAAATATTTTTCCTTTTACGGCGCACAGTGGCCCGTTTCGGCTTTTTTGGTTCCAAAAATCATAGCTCCTAAACGAGTTGAGATATTTCCACAATTTTTTTTTTATTTTGAAGGTTACACCCAACGCTATGAAATTGGTGAATTTCAAAATAAAAACATTACAGGGTGTTTCGGAAATAGCTGTCAAAAAGCTTAGTTATATTAAGTGAGATAAAAATGATTAAATGTGAATTAAACAAACAAGAAAATTCATTTTCTGGCGTAAAACAAAAGGAATTGACGTTTAACAGTAGCGCAAAAAGTAAAACACCGATTTTAGAGGAACAGTGGCGAAAAAAGTTTTTTTTTTTTTTTTGTAAATTGACATTAGAATAATAATAAATAACAAATTGAACAGCAAATTATACAATAAAAACAGTTGAAATGTACGTATAAACATTAGATTTCTTGAAAACTATCATCTTGGTCCGTGGTAATATTCAATAAACTCAACATTTCCGGAGAATAAAGTGCTTTCATATCGTTTTGGGTCCTTACGTGCCTCAGAGAAGAAATAAGCGGATCAGATGAGGCTGCAAGCATGTTGCATAAGTCTTCATTCTGCCTTATTCTCGAAACTTTGCAGGTATTTTGATATCTATACCTTTTGTAGTCCTTATTTTTGGATTCCTGGGCTTCTTCAGATAATTCTCCTAGGGGAAGTGATTGATACTCTATAATATCTTGACTGTGAGCCAAAATTTTGTGAAGAGTAGGTGTCAGTTGTTTTTCAGGATACTTTTGAGTCAACAGAGCTGCTGTTGCTTTAGTATACTCCCCAAATTTAACTGCGTTCACAACTTCCCTGCAGTTCAAAACATCAAGCATTATTTTCAGCCTGGAAATAACCTCTATGTTTACTCCAGTTATTTAAGCTGTTATCACCGATTGCTCGAAAAATCTTCTCGAAGTGTTCCCATCATTAGTATTTCCGAATCCCTGCTTTGGTTTGTCTACATCGAGTCCAAGCTGATCACGGAAACACGTTTGTATCCTTTCCTTTCTTCTTTTTTGTGCTTCTTTGATCCCAATCGATTCACCGAAATCCTCTCCATCCTGTCGAAGTGTATATGCAAGTTTTAATATAAATTCCATGCATCTGATTCTACCATGCAGTGGAGATATTCCATATTGGTAGTTATGTTCGTCAATGTTTGCATTGGATTCATCTTGGCTATTGAAACTTTTTTGTGTCCTTTTGCATATTGGGCATGACCGCGTTGATTTTGTTTCTGTAAGTTCATTTAAAACTTTTCCGTCAATCTAAAATTTTATGACATCGAGCAATAAAAATAAACATTTAATCCGATTAAAAATTAATACCTACATAAATAATCACTGAACAATGAACATTTAATCTCCTTAAGTCAAAAGTAACTGCTAATATTTTATTATGGATATAATATAAACCCTTCAATTTAATTTTTTTATTGCCTCCGATTTATGTAATATTTATGACATATCGTATTTTAAAATATTTCCGTCATCAAAAACAAAATTGTGGTGAATTCATTCCCCATTTCAGATAATTTTTTGAATTTGAAAAAAAAAAATTTTTTGTTCGAAAATTCTGGAACACCCTGCAAATGTAATAAATTTAAAACTCATCATATTGTTAGCCGTGAACATTTTCTTCGAATTAAAAAAAAATTGTGGTGATATCTCAACTTGTTCAAAAGTTACAGTATTAAACATTTTATTAATTTGCCATTGAAAACCCAGAAAATTGAAAAAAAGTGCCTGCCATCGATTAATAAAATCGCTCTAGCTCAGTTGGGCGCAAGTTGGCGCAAATTATTTCTTCAGGATTATATTAAGAAATACTTCAGCTTTCATTATGCGTTGAGTTTTGCTTAATGCTTTTTGAAGCTTTTTTTTCCATGCAATGTAAAGTCAGAAAAAGGTACAAAAAGTGGTGTCCAAAAAAAAAAAAAAATATATATATAGACATTTTTTTTTTTTTTTTTTTGTAATATTTTTTCCAAACATATATTTTACCGTATTTGTTAATTTCAGAAAGAAAAAACAAAAATTCTTTCCCCACGTTCGTAATATAGCTTCTCAAAGTCAAGAAAAAGAAAAAAAAATTGTTTGTTATTAAAACTGAAAAAAAAGTTCAACTTTGACCCCCTCTCAAAACCAAACCGTTGGGAAAATTAAAAAAAAACTTCGGTTTCAAGAACTTCAAATATTTGTTAATTCAGCGAAACAACAAATTTTGAATTCTGGAACAACGAAAAAAATGAATTTTGGAATGACTTTAGCCTAAACGGGCCACTGTGCGGCGTACGTTGGAAGATAAAGAACGTACGTCAAATCAATTCTTGCAGTAAAATTTTGGAAAATTGTATGGAAATTTTGACGTATATGCCAAAATTGGGCGTTTACGTCAAAATAATACGTGAAATTTATGAATTAGGTGTATATACGTCAAAACCATTCCGAATATATCCGCAATGGAAAGAGATAGAGCCAAGAGGATGAAAGATTTGGAAAGAGCACCCTCGAAAACATAAGACTGCATATCAAACTCAAAAAACTAGTTTTGGCGTTTACGGCAACCCAATTTTAGGGAGACGATATATTAACATGGCTATTGATGTATGGTTTTGAAATGTCTGATGTTTCCTTGCCCATTCAAGGGCAGTTTAAGAACGTTATTTAAAGACCATTTTTATATACAGAGGCCCAAAATTATAGTCCGCTAATGACTTAAACGTCATTTTAAGCTCGTGTCACACTAAATTCTCTTATGTCGTTTTCCATTGGTCGTCCAGACTGGTCCAGAAGCATTTGGAAGAGTCCAGAAGTCTTCTGAAACCATTCCATTGGACTGACTTTGACAGACGGAATGCTTCTGAGAAGAGCCGAACTCTTCTGTTTTGAAAACAGAATCGTCCGAAGAATAACACATACATCATAACCCATTCCATTGGAGGTAGAAGAGGAAACGTCAAAAAAAGACCAATGGAAAACGACATTAAAATTGTTCATTAGCGGACTATAATTGTGCGCCAAAGAATTAATGTTCTGTGTTTAAAAATTCTACCTAGATTCCGCTATTAACACGGACAATAACAGCAGTGCCGAGATCAAACGAAGAATAACTCTTTCTAATCGCTGTTTCTTTGCGCTACGAAAGCAATTGAGTAGTAGA
The DNA here is from genome assembly GCA_943590905.1 of Sphaerophoria taeniata. Taxonomy (NCBI): domain Eukaryota; kingdom Metazoa; phylum Arthropoda; class Insecta; order Diptera; family Syrphidae; genus Sphaerophoria; species Sphaerophoria taeniata. The sequence goes on along the minus strand of OX016540.1, from coordinate 43,073,130 downwards.
GATCTCTCTCGATCAACATAGCTAAAATTATACAACACTCTCATCATCCTAGTTCTACTATATGCTGCAGAAGATTGGATATTGACGAAATCGGACGAGAGTGTCTTAAGAGGTGCGTGGCGTGTCCATTTAAGAGTTCTATTGCTTGTATACTCTCCAGCGTTACTCTCAGTCTCAGGTGCCTGTCCATCTGAGAGGTAAATTTTTGAGAGTTTACTATCGATAGTTGATATGTTCGGGTCTGAGAGAAGAATTTCTGAGAGTTCTTTCATAACCCTGTCCACTTGATATTATTTGTTCTGCTAGTCGGAAATTGAAAGTGGTAGGAAAAAAAATCTTTCAAGGAAAACGTTGCCGCTTTTTTGGTCACTTCATCGTTTCGAAAAAAGAAAAAGAAGTACCAGAAAATGCTAGGTTGGTCGTCGCTCATTATGTGCTGAGCCTACCCTTAGGGGGCAGTTATAGCGATCATTGAAATCCATCAGGAAAAATGTTTGAATGGATATTCAACTAAGTTTTCTTTTGATTACTTATGCAATTTATATACCAATCGACCGGAAAATACTTAAAGAATTTTTTTTTGAGAAAAAAATATAAGTTCGCAAACTCATTTTTCGTTAAAAATTTATTTTTCTATTTTCCGTACGGAATTAGTTTTCCTGAACAGGCTCTTAAGGGGCCAGTTATAGCGATCATTGGTTTTCAGGAAAAATTGGAACAGGAGGAATCTGAATTTTTTTCCTGATGAGCGTTTATAGCAATCATTGAAAATTTCTGTCAGGAATTTTTTTCCTGTCGTAATTCTATCATTGGAACTGTGAGAAGTTGAAACACAGATAATTGGAATTGTACAAAATTGAAACGCAAATCATTGGAACGATTTGTTTCATTTTATGACAAAAATCCATCAGCTGTTCAGGAAAACGAATTTCCGTACGGAAAATAGAAAAATGCATTTTTAACGAAAAATCAGTTTGCGATCTAAATTTTTTTTCTAAACAAAAATTCTTTAAGTATTTTCCGGTCGATTGGTATATAAATTGCATTAGTAATCACAAGAAAACGTAGTTAAATATCCATTCAAACATTTTTCCTGATGAATTTCAATGATCTCTATAACTGGCCCCTAACTTCGAGCATCTAATTGAAGATGCTCAGCAAACAACTTCTCCGTTCTTCGGTAGTTGTTTTCCATAAAGTCACATTAGTACAACTTTTAGAACGACTGAACGAATCTGGATGAAATTTCAAACCCAGATGGCTTATCTATACTTATGTGGAAAAGCACATAGGCTTTTTATCTCGGTGAGTTGTACTGTAGAGCGACATTTAGTAAGTGAGCTTGAATATTCATGAAAAAATTTAAACTCGTATTCCAACTCAAACACCTAATTTTCCTGCAGCTGTCTGCTACTGCTATAAAACTGTCAAGTAATAACTGCCTTCAAGTTCTTATTGCAAATGATTCTTTTTCCGCTTCCGGACACGAGCATAATGTGCATTAGGCACACTTATAAAAGTCTTTCTAGCCGAAAATGCAACTAAGTACTAAGGTCCTTTGTGCATATACATATGTATTTCACAGGTAATATCAAGATGGCTTTTACTAATCACGCGTCACACCATCTAGTTAGAAGCAGAGATTACCATTGTTTTAACATAAGGTGGTCGCTCACATTTTTTTCTTTTCATCTTAATGAGTAAAAACCAAAACACAACAAATTCCTGATCTGTGCCCCTTTTGAAAGCGCGTGGAATGTGTCGGTGGATTCCACTGCATTCCTTGATTAGCTATGCACTAGTTATCTTTTCGAACCGTATTCTCTCAATCTACTGCCACCTACGCATACCTACCTACTATTCCTGATCCTGTCCTCCTTTCCTTTTGAGAGCTTACAAACCGATTGTAGATGTTTTTTTTTTCGTTTATTATAAATAATGGGCCCTATCGGGAATGAGATTTCCCTGGAAATATTTCCCACATTCGGAAAACTTGTATCGTGAATAAGAGTTCTCTGGAAATATTTCCCACGTTCGGAAAATTTGTTTCGAGAACGATGTTCGAATTTTCCCTAGAAATTTATTGCGATCATGAACACTTTTCCCATGGGAAATTTCTCGTTATTTCTCTGGAGTTTTTTCCCATTCATTTTGATTGAGAAATTGGAAGAAAAATCCTTTCTCGAGGGGAAAGTAGATATTTACAGACCTAAAAAGAGAGTTTGGATTTATTTTGAGGAGTAGGTAAAACGATTTTATTATTATCTTGCTTGAATAGACCACAAAGCACAAACCTTTGGGAGCATTTTTTAAAGCCTACTTCAAAACCAACTGCTAGGAATGAAAAATGAGTTCTTCAGTTACAGTCCTTTAAAAATTGTCGATCAGGCTGGAATGGTAATATAGCATTTTCTTTTTCCAAGACTATGCAATATTCAGGATGCAGACTCCCCCCGTGTGCTTACAATGAGTGAGGTTGTGAATGAAAAAGCCAATGACAGACAGATGTTTGGACAGCTATAGTACTAAACATAAGTTATTTCCATTTCGATTTGAACTGTGCAATTATTGGGAAACATTTTAATTCGTGGTTCGAGACTTGTCAACGCCGAGCACCGGCACAAAGGTCATCCAGGAAAAATAGAAATGGATAGAGAAGTCGAATCATTCATAAAACTGTGTTGAGATTTTCTTTAAGTTTCAAGGCCGCACCCACCAGTTCCTATGATTTTTCGGGCCGGCCCCTGGCAATGGTTTGCAATGGATTTCAGAAGATTGAGATGTCTTAAATCTATAAATGCAGATAATGGTCAGCAGTTTGTGAGTGTTGAATTTAAGGGCTATTGCAGTATTAACAACATTGATCTGATAAAATCACCATCATACTGGTCACAGGCCAATGGTGAAGTTGAGAATATGAATCGATCAATTTTAAAGCGACTACAAAATCACTTGGATGTACAATGTGACACCACATTCTACAACGAGGAAGTCATCTTGAGAGCAACTATTTAACAGATCAACTAAGCCATACAAATAAAAACCGTTCTATACAAGACAATATTTTACACTCTGAGGCAAGAGACTTGAACAGGATTAACAATCGAAAAGGACATTCGTAGTGCGAAGAAAGCGGATGTTTCCATTGGCGGTTAGGAATTACTTCGTAATTATACTCTCCAGAACAAGTTTGTATCCAAGCATCGATCCTACTGATTAAATTTTATTAATTATCAATGGAAGCTGTACAAATCAAGAAAGACGATTGGACTGTTAGTACTAAAAATCAGTTATTTTCATTTCGGTTTGAACTTTGCACCTAGGGGAACTTTCCTCTTTGTGGTTCCACCAACACATTTGCGAATGATAGTATTAGAGTTAGGACCAGACGGCCGGCACTGAGGCAAGAGACTTCTACATTGTACAAATTTAACAAACTAAAGCCGAAAGAGAGAGTTCGTTGCTGTCAAGGAATCGGATGTTTTCTTATCAATAAGGTCGGAATTCAACTCCGCAGAAAAAGTAAACAACAATCTTCGATCCAACTGATTTTATTTGTTTGTATTTCTTCCTCATTTTGAGATCCTTTGCTATGCAATTTAATGAACCATCACACTAAAATTGTCAAACAAAACAAAAATTATTCCAAGCAAAAAGAAAAAATAAAAATATTTCTGTCAAAATTGATTTTCGAAAATAATTTTGTTTTCTAAAGTTGGTAGTTTTTTCCCTGGGAAAAATTCGTTCCCAAGGAATTCCACGATAACTAGAAATATTTCTTGGGAATGGAATTTTCCTTGAGAAAAAATATTTCTTGGGAGATTCCCGATAGGGCCCATTAACAATAACAGGTAGGTACACATTTTTTTAAATATTTTATATGCTCACCTTTAGCATCTTTAACCATTTTTATTCGTTTTGGCATCGACAGAAACAACTTTTCACAGATTTCAGAGTCGTGAAACCATGTATCAATTATTGCTTAAATCAGCTTATTCTTCGTGGTGCAATCCTCTTTTCGAAGCCGTGTCTTGATGATTGCCCACAAGTTTTCGATTGGGTTCAGATCAGGCGAGTTTCCCGGCCATTCCAGCACTTTAATATTCTTCTCCTCGAAGAATTGCTTCATTTTTTTTCGACGTGTGGCACGGAGCAAGATCTTGTTGAAAAATCGAATCCTGCGCTGAAGTTCTTCTTCGTATAGTTGGAAGAAGCATTTGCGTCAAGACCTCGGCGTATTTAACGATATTCATCATGGGCTTCAAGTTTCCAGGACCCTCAAAAGTAAAACAGCCCCAAAACATGACTTTAAGCGGGTGTTTAGTGGCGATTTGACCAGGTCGGAGTTTTTCTTTTGCACTTCTTCTCACGACACTCACCATGTATCCTTGGACTTCGAAATGGCTTTCGTCTGATAAAATTACTTTTTTCCAATCTTCTTGGGTCCAGCTCTGGTGACTTTTAGCCCATCTTAGCATTTTTTTCTGCATGGCGTTCGTCAGAAGCTGTTTTTTTAACGGTCTTCGGGCTTTTCGACCAACTTCAAGAAGCCGACGTCGAACCGTTGAGACGTCTAATTGCACTCCAGCGGTTTCCAAATCTCTTTGAAGCCGTCGTTTTTCTTCTGCGACCACATTTGCCTTTCCTGCGTGCCTCAATTGTTCCTGTCGACCTGTACACTTCAATTATTCTGCCAACACTTGATTTTGGCACTCCGACATCCAAAGAAATTTCCCTGATCGTTTTCCCGTGTGTTCACGAAGAGCGATGATTTTTGTTTTTTTTTTCAACTGATATCCATTATTACTTTTTTTCGACAAATTCTTGATAAAATATGTGCCTAACAACATAATTTATATGATAAGGGCATTTAATAATTAAACCTAGAAAAATTGCGACTTAGCTGCACAGAGTCAAAATGAAAAGAAAGATTTGTTTGATTTAACTAATTCATCAATCACTCACCATAAAATTCAAAAAACAAACGCAAAAATCAAGGCCTACTACCAAATTCATTTAAAAATTTGTTTGTCCCAATTAATTTGCACAAGACTGTAAGATGTTGTCTTAAAACCAAATTTTATTTGAAAGTAACGGTCACAACAAAATGTCGTATTCAAAATTTTAAACTCATGCAAAACTACAAAATGCTTGTGCTTTAAGCTTTAACTTTGTATCTCTGCGCTTTTTGTCGCGATCGCACATCGCGCCTTTCCATTCAACTTGACAAGAAAAGAAAAATCTACACACAGCCAGATCCAACGCGAGCGAGCGACAAAAGTGAAACCAGTTGGTAATGGTATCTGAGAGATGCATGCGCAGTCTGTCTGGCTTTTCGTTTAATTTCGATTCGATTCGTATTCGATTTTGATAGTGTGTTGTGTGCAATTATTATTGAGTGACTTTTTCAACAATATTAAAAAAAAAAAATACTAATCCTAGTGTATCCATACATACAATATTATTCTTTTATTATTGTTTATTTAAAACAAACAAAAAAGTTTTGTTTTTAAACAAAAACTTGTGAAGTGATCACTCCCTATCCAAAAACCCAGCAAGAATCTACAAAACCTAGGTACCTTTTTTCTTTTCAAAAAAAAAAGCGAATAAAAAAAATACTTGTGTATTGGCTAACCAGATCAACTTTCACAAAGTGCCTTGCCAGTGTTGTATCTTGTATTTTTCTTTATGTGTATATAGAACGCGAAAATAGTGCCTACGTTGATCAACAAAGAAAATAAGCGATCTCGAACTGAAACTCCAACTCTATCACTATAGATACTTTGGAGCATGAATTATGGTGTAGTGTGTAGTGTTTTTACGGATAAAATTTTTATACATTCACATAGCTGAATGAGAGAGGTTAGTTTTGTTATTTCTTTTTTTCCTTTCGGTTTTGGTAAAGTTTTCGTGAACGAACGAAAATTCGGCACTCAATTTGGCTGGAAGTGGCAGCAACACCGAAATGTAGTAATAACAACTTTTTTGTTTGACTTGGGCTTTTGGGATGAATTGAATGTGAAGTGAATCGGTGTGGTAGAGATACCGTCATACTCATTCCTCCGCTTTATATGTATGCAGTAGGTTAGGTATAAGAAAAAGAATGTATGTATGGGAATTTAGATGAAAGTATATTTTGCACCACTATGATTTGGATACGAAATGGCAATGGGTAGCGGTAGGTATGAAAAGCATGGAGATGGAGTGACCGCGCTGTATCGTGTCAGCCAGAGTGAATAAAATGTTGGTGTTAAAAAAAAAAAAATGAAAACTTAAATGTGGAAATGTAGTTCTTTATTATACAAGTGCATTTCTCCAAACTATGTATGGCAACCGCTCGGTTGCTCGGTATCGAAAGGCTGGAGAGAGAAAGAGAGAGAGAGAGCGAGAGTTGTGAGAGAATCGCTTGATATTTTGTAATAGGTTAGCTGGTTGGTTGGTTGCTCAAAAAAGTTTAACAGATAGTTTTTGAAAAAAGCAAATATTTTGCTTGAAATTAATTAGGTTTCTTTTGTGTGTATGTGTACTGTGGAAATGTGTAATAAAACGAGCATGATACATATAATTTTTCCCTTTTACTTTTCATGGATATATTTATTGGAAAGGATTTTTCTGCTTATTTGAAGTAAAGAAGAAATACCGTTTTTTTTTTTGTATTTTAAAAGAATACAAAAAGCTTTAAAAGAGGCTTAAACATTTTTTTTTTCTTTTTGAAATGAAAGAAGTATGGAAATACTTTTCTTTTTTGTGCATCAGCTAGTTCTCCTTTCCAAGAACTAAGTTGTGGGTTTCATTCACTGTTGATGAGTAGGGTTGCCGCCTTTTCTTAAATTTTTGTTAAGCTTTTTTTTCTCCTTGATTGGGCATATTTTAAGATTTTAACCAAAATGGATTTCCAAAAGAGCAGACATTTGATTCTTATAAATTTTTGTCTTTAGTAAGTGCTAAAGAGGCTCTACTTTCCTATACCGGATTCTGAATTTGAAGATGAAAATGGTCTCAATCGATAGATACGCGTTTTGTTTGTCGGAAATTAATATTTCTATTTTTAATTAATTAAATAAAATCGCAGTTTTTGCAGAGAATTCACGATTAAATGTCATTTTTAGTACCGGCAGACTGCGTATATTTATGGGATTTTTTCGGGTCGGGAATTTTCCTAAATATTTCCCTTTTTTATGTTTCACGGGTACTGCCTCTTGCGAAGAACGGACAAAATCTCCAAGGGTATCAATCTGTCATGAAAAAGTGCTTCTCAACTTTGCCATTTGGAATCGGCGTTAAATTGTAGATCGCCTCAATTCTTCACACGCACCCAGATCCCAGAGAATTGTTGATGAGAGTAAGCCAATTAGCCCTTGGCTCTCCAAGAGCTGTCGCGCCACTCAATTTTTTTTTTTACTGTAACGAAGTCACATGCCTTTTTCTTATAAAATACTTTTCCATACAGAATTGAACTTCGTTATTCCATTCACACTCACTCCCTTCTGAAAATATTATAAGTAGAGTAGTACGATAGTGCTAAAATCGCCTCTACTACTACTACCGAATGATACTATTGTATCAACTAGTAATATTGGTCAAAGATTTAGTCTGAAAAGGCCCGACCATTTCATAATTGGAACTTCACCCATCAGCAGTAAGGGGTTTCAATATTGAAGTTGAAGCTTTAATCCGTTTTCCATTGCCACCAGGGGCTTTGTTACCTGCTGATCCATGTTTAGTGCTGTGGCCGTCCGTTTTATTTGCCACCAGGAGCATTATACCTGCCGATCCGTGCCACTAGGAGCATTTGTATCTGCTGATCCGTGCCACTAGGGGCATCATTCCTGCCGATCCGTCACACAAGGGGCATCATACCCGCCGATCCGTGCCACCAGGGGTATCATACCTGATAGCTTAGACAAGACCGCAACAATAATAATAATACTTATGTTCATATATATTAAGCTTTAATAGAGTAAGGTGTATTCTTAATAAAGTTTGTCGAAGGGGTCAGAAGAGAACTTTTATGTAAAATTTGTAAAAAGATTTTTTTATTCATAAAATATTTTCTTAGACATAAAACAAGATTCACTATAGAGAGAATTTCGTTATATAGAAGTTTGACTGTATTTCCAAAATGATGATTCTGAAATACCCACGGAATTTCATAAAAACTCAGCTAATGAACTAAAACTGTCAAGAAATTGCAAGTCGTTTATAAATTATGATTTTTGCAACGTACATAAATGAAAACTTGGGTTTACTGTAACCTGACAAAGGTTACGCCCAAGGACTTAAACAGTGACTTACAGGAGTAACATTCAAAGAGAAGTATTACCTCTCATTAGATTCAAATCCCATAGTCATGTGATTTTGACTAATGAAACACATCTCCCGGGGAGTACCATTCCCGGAGAATATTAGAATTGGGCTGAATATCTGCATAAAAATGAACAGAATTTATTATTTTATATTCATTTTATGTGGTGGACACATAAAAGCACACTCTACCTTACATTTGGTGAACTGCATATCAACCTTAGCTTTTCTCTTACAGTACCATTGTTTTTCTTCGCTTTGAAACAAAGAAGCTTGGTGAACAAAAAACTGTTCGATTTTTTATGTTTTTTGTTAGCCTCTAGATTTCATTGTTAATCGTTAAGTATCAGTGTTTATTGGTTGGATATATAATTAGCACAGATTGAGTCTCAATCGTAATATTGTAAATTGTTAGCATAATTTTAATTGGTATTGTAATTAATTGATCGGTCAGTGCTTGTCAGTGGATTTTGAATAAATTTTTGATTGCATAATATTAACAGACATAAGAAAAGGACCATATTGCTCAAAGGACAAAAGACGTTTGATTAATGAAATGAAAGTTCAAGGAAAGACGGTTACTGAAATATCTGAGTTGTTTAATTGTTGAAGAAAACTTGGATATAATGGAATTTACCATCTCGAGGCATTTGGAACAACGCAAATCGTTCCGAAAGTCCCACGGGCAAGAAAAACCACTATAAAAGAAGATTGTTCGGTTCACAGAGCTTCAACTGTGAACTCATTCAAGACATCGAATCAAATCAAATCAGAGCTGAAATCACATTTTGGTATTTCCGTGTCTTCTCGAACAATAAGACGACGGTAAAATGAAAATCAGCTAAGGGTCTGCATAACACAAGAAAAAAACATTCGTCTCAAAAAAAAATTGAAAGGAACACCCTCGAAAACCGTTAAATTTAAAATATAGATATTATGGAGTGATGAATACAAGTTCTGCAGATTCGGATCAGATGGGAAAAAACATGTATGGCGACCACCTTACCAAAAATACAATCCAAAGTACACACTAACTTCTCCGTTGGTAAGATCGTAAGAAAACGTTGTAAGTGCTTAAAAACGGCCGGCTCAGTCTCACAATCCCACAAATTTTGATGATCTGTGGGGAAAACATCAAAAACGCTTGGTATGCAACGCCAATAGCACGGTGCCGAAAATTAGTGGAAAGTCTGCCAAGGAGATGCCAAGCTGTGATTGACAGCAAAGGTTTTCCAACAAAATATTGTAACTTTTTTATAATTGAAGCAACAAAAACCTTACGTGATATAATAACAAACCTTCTTATACTTACTTACTTACTTAAGGTGGCGCTACAGTCCGGTGTGGACTTGGGCCTCAATCAACAGTCTCCGCCAGCCGGCTCGGTCCCTAGCTAGCTGTCTCCAGTTTTGCACTATAAGTTGATTGAGGTCCTCTTCCACTTGTGTGTGCCACCTGAATCGCGGTCTTCCTCTCCTTCTGCGTCCCTCAGGAATACTGTCAGGGGGGCAATATTCTCATGTTCGTCTTTTGTCTACCTTTTTTCCTGGCCATCTTCCTAACATTCTCAGCAAAATTTGCTAAATACAAGTTATTTTCCAATATTTGAACTCTTGGCATTTTCTTTCCATGCTATCGATGCGTTTGTACATTCGGTATCTCAACTGATAGGCTGGATGTTTTATGCATTCTACATTCTACACCCATTTACCTAAGAGATCGACTTTCGAATTTCAAAGGAAAAACTTTCAGTTTTTGTACATTTTCTTATCATGGCAATATGTTATCCTGAAATGTATGTACTTTAAACAAATATCTATTCGCACTCGCACAGCCCTACAAATGCCGTATTTTCTAGAATCTAGAAGTATGTACTTTCTACGGTCCATAAGCAAATTTTCATTTTCAAGGACATTCCTACCATCAATCCGTTAATGATGCCCTTTTAAAAAAAATCAAGGTCAGTGCAAGTGCTATTTAAATCCTTCCTTTTGTACATATCTGGCACAACTGCTGATAAAGAAAACCTTCATTGATGAGTGATATGTAAATTCTAACAAAACATTATGTAATAAGAAAAAGGACTCTCTTTTTGCTAGAAGACAGTATTTCCTTTATTGTCTTTTGTCTATCCTTTCGATTGGACGCAAACGTAACATGTTTAGGAAATTGGAAAGGCAATAAAACGATTTAAAGGTTTTCCTACGTGAATAAGTCTGTTTAAAGGATTATGTAAATAGAAATTCATGATGGAATTCGAAATTTCAGATTTTCCTGCGACCAGTCTAGTTTGGTTCTTGATGTGTAAATAACTTTGTTTTTCTTAACAGCGCGCCAGCGTAGTTGTGAAAACATTGGTGTTGATGGTTTAAGCTAAGTCTTTATTCTTGCGATTTCAAAAAGTTTAAATATGGTATTAAAATTGACTCTTGATAATATTTGTTTAACTGTTGGCTTTGCAATGAATTATTTTTTAGTTTAATTGTGACCCAAATATCGACATTGGACTTCATGGAACATAGAAAGAATGGTAAATCAAATCAAATTGTATCATCGCTTTTGTGCAATGTTGCGTATACGTGTTCAAAGAATGTACTTTAAAAAAAATTACCTATTTATGAAATAACGACATTCATTGTGTCGTTGGTTCCTGTTTTTTAATTTGTGAATTCAAATTTCTTGCACTTACTAAGTGTACTTAGTTGAATTTGTACGAGTAATATGTATTTCTTCATTCAAAAGAAACATAAAACCTCAGTTTGTAATCAGCGTCTGGCGAAAATTGATTTTAACTTGAACTTTTGAAAAGTTTATGTAGTTTGAAAAAATGTCTTTAAGAACAGATACATATAGTCCAGTCATTTAGTAGGTAATTTAAAATCCAAATCTGCGGAAAAATTCCTAATGGCCTGAATTTTTGTGTACACCTTTATTACGGTGCTGTTATGAAGATGTGAAAAATCGACATTGATATCGTGCCGGCTCAAAAAGTTATGGTGGTCAAAAGGTTGCGAAATTCAGTTTTTCGTGAATATTTCAGGACGTATTGCCCGGAGGTCAATAGTGGTCAAGGACGTCTCGAAACTATCTAAAACAAATGCAAACATTTTTCTCTAAAATTAACCGTTTTTGGAGTAGAGGTACTAGAACGCTCTCACATTTGCTCTATTGCTTTTTCTTCTTCTATATCTGAGTCTCCTTCCTCTCGAAACGGCCTAAGGCGCATTCATCCGATTTCGTCAAGATCCGTGCTTCTGCACAATACAGCAAGACTGGGATAATGAGGGTGTTATATAGTTTTACCTTCGTTGATCGAGGTTGGGCTTTTCTTGCTTTTTTAGCCCAAAGAAACAACGACTAGCAAGAGTTATTCTTCGTCTGATCTCGGCGCTGCGCTGGTGTTATTGCCCATGTTAATAGCGGAGCCTAGGTAGACAAATTCCTCTACTACTTCCAAGTTATATGCGTCTATTGTGATGTTCTGTCCGAGCCGTCGGTGTTGGGTGTGCTTCCTCGAAGACAGCATATACTTCTTTTTGCCCTCATTTACCGCTAAATCCATTTTTGCTGCTTCTGTCCAAATTCTCACAAAGGCGCCATTGGCATCACGCTTTGTTCTTCTCATTATATCAATATCATAGGCGCACGCAGGAAGTTGAACTGACTCTGGCGTTGACGGTGGAGTTTTGCACTATTTTCTCAAGAACAATGATAAAGAAATCACATGACAGTGCATCGACTTGTCTGAATCCTTTTAAGACATTAAGAATGGTAAAAAAAAACTAGACCAACAAACCTCCCGGCAACATCCGGAATCAAAATCTGCAAGCCTTTTTTTATTTCAAAACCATTCACAGAATGCGGTCCTCATATTTTGCACACCCAACTCCCCATAGTGCTTGCACTGATAATTAATTTCAAAACATTTGAGTTTCCAAAGGGACTATAAACAAAGGCTGCACAATTGTGTTCGCGTCTCTAATAGGAAATAAAAATCATGTTTTCAACATAACTACTCCAAACTGTCATAAGTTTCCCTTTGGATACTACTTTCAAATTAAAAGTTACGTAAGTAAGGAAAAACACTCCTCAGCTTGACTTTACAATTATTCAACTCTTGAGTTCTTCAACTGCAAAGGTTCACAGGTTGAAAAAAGTGAAGAAAACAGCTCCAAATCAATTGTTTTTGCCTATAAATCTTCTTCGCTAGCTTCCCACTTTTCTGAAGAAGAAGAAGAAGTTGCCTAGAGTTTTCTTCCTAGTAAGACAGAGTGAAGGGCTGTGACAGAGAAAATGAGTAGAGTCTTCATGGTCGTCTTCATTACCACAGCCTCTACAAAGGTCATCGGTACTAAGCCCCATCTTCTTTTTATGGTAGCCAAGTAGGTTATGCCCTATCATTATACTGATAAGGGATCTTAGAGAGGGTTTATTAAGAATTAAAATCCTATCGGATCTTTTCTTATCGTATCCAGGCCATAGTTTCCTGGTATTAACAGTGGTTTCTAGGAGATTTCATCTATCGTTGGATTACTGACGTTTTGATTCAGTACCTTAATAACTTAAAGCAGGAAATTTCAAATAGAATAACTGTTACGGCCGATGAAAGGTGGAATCTTTTTGGCACCTGAAGCACTGTTTTAACAAACAAAGAACGTAAAAATTATACAATTAAACAAGAGATCACTTCGATCTATTGTTAGTATAATCACTACTAAGAAAAATCTTAGATTCAGTTCAGATGATCTATGCAGAGAATAGGGTGACGAGGAGATGCATGAAGACACTTCACACTTTCTATGTCACTGCCCCGCACTCTCCCACCAAAGGAAGAAATTGCTCGGCAATTATTTCTTCGGGAACTTAGAAGAGCTCTCTAGTACTCCAGTTACTAACATTTTGAACTTCATCAATGCCTCCAAATGGCTTGATTATCTGAACACAGAGGTTTTAATTAGCTTGTGTAGCAATACTCACGGGTATCACAATGGATCTGTATTGATCTAAGTGTGACGATAACAATATCAACTGTCAGCACCTCAACCTAACCTAACCTAACCTATATGATGGTCTATGAGAGAGGGGTCCAGTGCTGAGCTCATCCGTTTTTTCGTTACCTGGCACATCCAAGAACCTTTAACTCTTCGCGACAGCAAGAAACAAGCTTCGACTTGATTTGAGTGGCAGAGATCGCTTTTATTGCTGCTTTGTTATCAATGAAAGAAAGTGATGTCCGTGCTTGATTTCGCCATCATAGATACAATGTTAAGCGTTTTTCACTGCCAAAATCTCGGCTTGGAAGACGCTGCTATATTCGGAGCCTGACAGAATTGGAAATGTTGAGGCTTTCCGAGTAGAAACCCGCACCTACTCCAGTATTCATTTTTGAGCCATCAGTGTGGGTGGTTAAAGTCAAGTCATTAGTGTTTGGGCACACTGTTTTCCCAATCTAGTCTGTTGGGGAAGCTAGTACTAAATGATTTGTTGAAATCTAACTTTAATCTTTCTGTTAATGCTTATAATTTTGTTTATGGGCCTTCAGTGTAAGTTCAAGGTTGTAGTGATCCGAAATCATAAACGTACCTACAAATGTAGACTTAAGTGATCCATGAAAGCGTTTTTTTTTTAAATGCTGGCTCATTTTTTTCACATTTTCGAGTAATTAAGGCATCGTATCGAATTAGGTGTGTAGTATAAGGAACCTTAACATGTTTGTCAATTTTGGTAAATTGGTTACTATAACTTAAATTTAGGCCAACTGAGCATAGATGAGCTAAGAGATGTGAGAACATTGATTTTCGATTTTTGTTTTATCAAGCAAATTGAGAAGAAAATAAAGTACCGTTATTTCCTCTCCTGGTGATTAAAAATTAAAAACAGATTTTGATGTATTGCAAAAATATAACCGCACAATGCAAATCTCTTTGAAGCTGCATTCAGTCAAGTGCTTTCAAATAAAAAACAACAATGCCAATGGCTTTTCGGTCAAGCGGCCTAAGTCTTAGGGCTATTGGAAGACGAATTTCACGATCGGATCGTGTCGTTCGAAATTTTTTAAAAGATCCAGAATCTTATGGGAAAAAAATAAGACCCGGGCGTCCGCAGAAGCTGACACGTCGCGACAAGAGGTGTTTAATCAATGCTACATCCAATTTGGTGCATTCTTTGCCGGAATTTCGTGACGAATTGGGTTAAGGAGTTTCGGTTTCAACCGTTTCTCGTGCTTTAAAAAGCAATGGAGTGATTGTTCGGGGCAAAATGGTGCCAGCTCCAAATCTAACAGCAGCCCACAAACAAAAACGATTGGAATTTGCCCGCCAAAACATGAATCAGGATTGGAAAACCGTAAGTGACTTTCTACTTAATCTACACTAAAATCTCGTTATTCCAAATGGCATATTCGAATAACGGTAATAACGGTACAGTGATGCAACTCAATAAAAAAATAGTAAGGATTCACTCCTATTGTAAGTTTTTTTTTTCAAGTGCGGTTATGCTTATGCAAGGCACTGTATTTTGTTCACTAAGTCTGGGGAGCATATTTCGTCTATGGGTAGTATAGTAGCATAAATGACTCTCGAAAGGAGTACTATAGTCTTCTGTTGATATACCAAGCTTACAGCTACTTCTCTGCATCCTTTTGTCTTGCATTGATGTCTTTTCTTTCAGTCCTAACTCCTGAAATAATATGTCTACCAAAACTTAAATTAATCTATAGATCAGTAACGTCATTATTGTAATACGAATTGCTAAAACTAATTCTTTTTTTCACATTTCCAGAAAAAGTTTGTAATAAAATAAAATTTGCTTGACTTTCTTAAAACGGATCTAAAAATGAGTCATTTCACACTCATTCTAGTGTATACAAAAACAAAAATACACATTTCCATGTTAAGACCTTTTCCTCAAGTCTCAGTGTAACCTTCAACTCAAGACTGAGTCCACTTAACGATTTCCTGGTAACTTTCGAAAGCCCATTATATTCTAAAAATATCCACTTACCTACCTACTAGAGCTCTTGATACCCGGGTACCCGATCCATGGACCGGGTACCCGGGTACCCGATGATTTCGGGAATTACCCGGGTACCCGAGTACCCGGGTATTTGCATGGTTCGGGTACCCGGGTACCCGGGTATTTGAAACATAACGATCGTGTATCCGAGTACCCGGGTACCCGGGTACTCGGTACGCTTACGCGATGAAGCTAAAGTTGTTTGAACAAATGGATGCGTTTATGAAGGAAGTTTTTAATAACATTTTGTATTATTTGTTCTCGGTTAATAAAAATAATGATGGTGGTTAATTAATTGTCTATTTCAATTGCAAGGAATTGCAAGTTGGAGGTGGATTATTATGAATATGTAGTTTATTATTGTCATTAGATTAGATACTCTTAGGATGGATATCGCTAGTCCTTATAGCAATAGTTTTTTGTGCTGTTTTTTTTTTTCATTCATTCGTTAAAAAATGTCATTGGATATGATTTTATTAGGGGTTGAAAAGATATAAAACCGATCTTGTGCGTCGTCGTCGTCGTCGTCGTCGTAGTCGTAGGTAGTCGTAAATAAAGAAGAAATTAAGCTGTTGGCAAGTGTTTGTTGATTTATTGTTGTTGCAAGATCGTACGAAAAAGAAATGCAAGTTGTTTTTGGATAATGATAGTTGAAAGGGATGATTTTATTATGTTGGTTAACCACTGTCCTGGTATAATCTATGAGTGTAAGAACAGGTAGTTGGTGCGTTTGCTTTTTTTTTGTTATTCATAAAAAATGACATTTGGTAGAAAATATTAGATGGATTATAATTTTATTAGGGGTTGAAAATTGAGATAACCGATTTTGTGTGTTGTCGTCGTTCATCTGTTTATGATTGGTCTTTTTCTTAGCCACAGGTCAATAAAGAAGACAAAAATCTGTTGGCAAGTGTTTGTAGGGACGGGATTTTATTGCATGTATTATTGTTTTTTAGAAATGGCAAAAAATGGAAACAAATAAAAAATTGCTATGATTGTTACCAGGTGGAAATTTAAAATATAATTGCGAATGGAAAATGAAAAGAACAATTATTTTTTTAAATAATTTTTATTAAATTAAAAGTTTAATTCATAATACATATGTAAGAATTTAATGAGCCACAGCTATCCCATAACTATCGCGACATTTTAAATTGGTGGAAGATGAATGCCAAGAAGTATCCAAAGCTAGCGATGTTAGCGAAGAAGTTCTTGTGTATACCAGCAATGACAGTTTCTTCGGAACGATGCTTCTCTGCTGCTGGTGGTATAGTTACGCCGAGACGTTCTTCATTGCTGCCCGAAAATGTGAATTTACTCACATTTTTAAAAAATAATTTAAAAAAAATTGTAATTTATTTATTTTAACCATTATTTGTGATTATATTTTAAATTTCTTACATATGTATTATGAATTAAACTTTTAATTTAATAAAAATTATTTAAAAAAATAATTGTTCTTTTCATTTTCCATTCGCAATTATATTTTAAATTTCCACCTGGTAACAATCATAGCAATTTTTTATTTGTTTCCATTTTTTGCCATTTCTAAAAAACAATAATACATGCAATAAAATCCCGTCCCAGTACATTGTGCGTTACCATTCATCGTAATTGTTAAAAATGCTCTGGTGTCTACGAGTGGGTCATGTAGAGAAACCCAAACATTAAAAAAAATTTATGACATGCAAAAACCCAAATTAAAAATCCTGCAACTGAGGTCAGTCTTTACTTTTATCGTAGAAATCCTACAAACACTTGCCAACAGATTTTTGTCTTCTTTATTGACCTGTGGTGAACGACGACAACACACAAAATCGGTTATCTCAATTTTCAACCCCTAATAAAATTATAATCCATCTAATATTTTCTACCAAATGTCATTTTTTATGAATTACAAAAAAAAAGCAAACGCACCAACTACCTGTTCTTACACTCATAGATTATACCAGGACAGTGGTTAACCAACATAATAAAATCATCCCTTTCAACTATCATTATCCAAAAACAACTTGCATTTCTTTTTCGTACGATCTTGCAACAACAATAAATCAACAAACACTTGCCAACAGCTTAATTTCTTCTTTATTTACGACTACCTACGACGACGACGACGCACAAGATCGGTTTTATATCTTTTCAACCCCTAATAAAATCATATCCAATGACATTTTTTAACGAATGAATGAAAAAAAAAACAGCACAAAAAACTATTGCTATAAGGACTAGCGATATCCATCCTAAGAGTATCTAATCTAATGACAATAATAAACTACATATTCATAATAATCCACCTCCAACTTGCAATTCCTTGCAATTGAAATAGACAATTAATTAACCACCATCATTATTTTTATTAACCGAGAACAAATAATACAAAATGTTATTAAAAACTTCCTTCATAAACGCATCAATTTGTTCAAACAACTTTAGCTTCATCGCGTAAGCGTACCGAGTACCCGGGTATCCGGGTACTCGGATACACGATCGTTATGTTTCAAATACCCGGGTACCCGGGTACCCGAACCATGCAAATACCCGGGTACCCGGGTACCCGGGTAATATTGAATACCTCGGGTTCCCGGGTACCCGGGTACCCGGTTATTATTTCGAGTACCCGGTCAGAGTCAAGAGCACTACTACCTACCTCTATATCGCCAATGAAACTCACTTGTTTCCGGAGCTCTCTTTTAAAAGTTCACAATCTATACATTCCAATATTTCAATTTAAATAAGTAGATAGCCTTCACAGTCGAAGTCGAAGTCTCAACTCATCCATTTCACATTTGAATTGTGTTGTTTTCTGTCTTTAACGTTTTTCCATAAAACCAACACATTTACTTGCCAGTTTAAGAAGTTGGCATCGTTTTCTTAGGAGTCGGTAATAATCACCTTTTTCTTTATTTGCTTTCAAATTTATTGAAAACGAAGACAAAAAATGATTGAATTCATTTGCGAAACAAAAGAAAGAAAACGCCAAGGTCAGATTTGTCTAAATACGAAATCAACATTCGAGGCATCGTCATTGTAAAACCATCACGTGTAGAGCTTAAGTTTGCTCAATTTTTTGTTAAGAAAGTAAACTAATCTTGTATTTGTTCAAGTTAGCAAACAGTTTGTATAAGTTCCTATAGGCAGGTAAGAAGTATAAGTTGGTACGACTGAAACCAGTGCTTTCCTTTTCTTTTTCGACCTTCACATTCCAATTTTGTTTGTATAGATGTATGTAAGTTTTTATGTATGAATGTAGGTAACAAGAAAAGGCATCGCAAGCAACCAATCGCCGCCGATGCTTTTTATTATTCTTCATTGAATTTTTACAAAATTTAAGATATTTTCTTTGAAAGAAGCTTTTTTGGTATTCTCTTTGCATTCGATGGACTGGGGAAAGAAGCATTGTTGACTGAACTATCTGTTGTTCCAATTCCCTCCCACCTTTTGGCTACCTCTTTAATGACTCTTCTTCTCCAGTTCAAAACCCAGCTAATAGCCCCCACATTTTATCAAAGTTTACAAACGATGAATACAAAAACAACAAAAGTTTGGGTTCCTAAAGCTATACGGCGGCAGAGTAACCAAAGAAGACTCTCCAAACAACAAAACTGTATAGTCTGCAGCATAGAGTGTAGTTTGTCTCGACAAAAATACAAAGCACAGCTAATTTTCTATTGAAACGAGTTTTTTTTTTTTTGTTACTCGTTCGTATAACGCGCGCTTGCCCAACATACTTGGCCTAGTATTAAAGTTATGCAATTACTCCACTACCCTTCTCCAACAAAACAGATTGTACCAAAGCAAAGTACCTACCTACATACATGCATACACAATTTGTTTGTCTTTTTCTCACTCTTTCTACCTATCTTTATTGTGTGTTCCTTTCTCGTATTACGAAATGTAAACAAACGCAAACAAGTTTTTATTTTCAGATTCAGATTCAGACTTCAGACAACAACTCAACTCAACTCACTTTTACTTTTAAAATCAACCTAAACAAAAATCTCTAAGTTGATGTAGTGTGTTGTTTAGTCCACCGACGTTCTTGTTGTTGTTGTTGTTGTTGGTTGGTGTGGAATACAGTGATACCTTACCTACATCAATTGCTCTGTTACTCACTGTTGCTTTTGAATTTTTTTGGTTTTGTAAATTTTGTGTTGAAACTCGGAGAAAGCTTTTGTGTGAGGAAACTTACAAAAAAAAAATAAAACTTATCTGCCTATAGCTACATAACCGTCCATCCGTTGTGTCGCGTATGAAGTTTCCTCTGCCCGTACAACCAGCGGCACCGCCACCGCCGCCACCACCCCCGCATCGGTCCTTTCGACATGAATGTTATGTGAGTTGTATTTTGCTGTAATACCAAGTGCCCTGAATAGTAAAATCTTTTAGGGCATTTTAAAAACGAAAATACCAAATTTTTAATCAAGTCTGAAGAAATGTGGACCTTCACTTGTTTTTTTGGTTGCAAAATGCCAGTGGGTGAGGCGCAGTAAAATTTTCAAATTTTCCTTGAAATAACAGCAACCGTTTACCCTTTAAACAAAAGTATCCAAATCGACACACAGATAGAAATTCATAGTAACTGCAAAAATACATTCACAATAATCGTGTATCTAGCTGTTTAATTTCTTGTCTTTCGCATCAGAGAGAGAAGCTTTTGGTCAATTGTTTTCTATCGCCTTCACCAAAGCATTGTCGCAACCAACAGACCGACACACCGAGACCGTAACTCCGGCCTCGGAGTCGCATCGGTTGCTTGGTCGATCGACCATGAGTTAATACCAGTCCACGAGTATTTCCACATTTCCATTTTCCAACGTTACTTTATTTTTATGGGAATTTCAACATCGAAAGAGAGTTATTGTGCTTTTGCTTTAGCTTAAGCTGAAGTTAAAGCTGTTGCTGATGATCAAGACGAGTCGAGTGAGCTTTTTTTCAGTTTTTGTTTGTGTTCAATGGATTTGATTTCCATGATGACATAGTTTTTATTCGAGTTTGAGTCTTTGGTATATTGAGAAATCAGTATGTGACTAATAGAATGGATGTAGATGAATTGAAAGGAGTAGTGTAGATGGAAAAGCTTTAAAAGCATTGTACCTACTATTGCGAAAGAAAAGAATCTAGAAAATGTTTTAGGCTGCCTTAAGGTTTTTAGGTGAAATGTTAATTTCACAACGTAATTCAATAAAGTTCTATACAAACATACATAAATGTAGGTCTGCAAGACAGCATGACATAGCAAACTTAAACTTTTAGTGCATTCTGAGCATAAAGCTTAAGAAACAGTGAAAGTAAAATGGATATTCTGTTGATATTTAAATTGAAAGACAAGAAGTTTTTGTCTTGGAACTTTTGCAGCAGATTTCTTAGAGATTAGAATCGTGCAAAGTCAATCTTAGGAATTACATTTTAGCTTCACAGTGAAAACGCCCAATTGGACCTTTATGACAAACAGAGAAAGGATATTTTAAGCTGGGGCCTCAGCCTTGGGCTTTGGTTTTTTGTTTTGTCTTAGAAATGTGTTTCATGTTTTAAATAAAAAGACCAACTGAATTTCGCGTTCAAATTTTAAACTTTTTAGGTTCAGTTTCCCGTTTTCCTATTTTCGGGCTTCCGGTTTCAGGTTTCTTGCTTCCTGTTTCTGATTCTCAGTTTCCGATTTCCTGATTTCCAGTGTTCTATCTTCTAGTTCCAATGTATAAATTCCGTCTCAAAAATGAATACCACTTCCGTCCGTAATTCAGCTGTACTTTCTTTATCATGTTTAAGAAAATTTACTTTTTTCCGAAAAGCAATTGTTACGTTCGAAAGAATAGGTTTGTTCGATTTGCAGTTTGGGTAGCTCTGTAGCGCTCTGATTTCGCACTGAGCTGTTCGATATCGTTCTTTTTTCGCCCCGGTGCATTTCCACCGTGTTCGATGTACATTATATTCGATGCTCGCAACGGGAGCGATCTGAATCGCTCCAAGTTTTTTTCGGGCGAGAATTTCGGAGTTGTTCGAATCAGCTGTTGCTATACAACAAAAGGGAAAAAACAGAGCACTACAAATGCGTTGGACGTGAACCCAAACCCAGAGAAATTTTTCAGCTTTTTGACAGCTCCGTTCAGGGTAGTGATAGTGACAAGCACCGGAGCGCCCTGGAGCTGGCTACATCGAACGAACCTAATGTGAGAATAAAAGTGGAAGATTAGTTTTTGTTGACAATAAAGAGAGCAACTCGAAGGACACCAAGGCCACCAAAAAAAAAAAATAGTTTTCCATTTTCCGGACAGTTGATGGATTTATGTGAAAAAAGGAAACGAATTATTCCACTGTTCTGTGTTTCATTTTCATATAATTCCAATGACAGAATTCTGTCAGGAAAAATTATCCACCTTGGATGAAGTTCGGGTGTCTTATCGGAAGGAAAAACAGCTGGGTCAAGATCATCGAGCAAGAACCGATGCCTGCAGTGATAAACAAGGGAACATCATAGTAGAATCCCAGTCAATGCTGGGGATTTGGAAAGACCACTTCTGTAGACTGTATAACGGCGACGACGACCAAAATCCCGCTGTCGGGCAGGGGCCTTTCATCGGACACGATGATAGCCAACAATTCCGTGAACCCGACCTAGAAGAATTGAAAACGGCAATATCACAGCTGAAATCCAACAAAGCCGCTGGTGTAGATGGTTAAGCTTTCGAGCTATTCAAAGCAGCAGGCGACGATCTAAATAAGAGCATGCACCAAATCATCTGTAAGATATGGTCGAAAGAATGCATGCCCGATGAATGTTACCACAGCATTGTTTTCCCGATCCTGAAAAAGGGAGATCCTCTAAACTGCGCCAACTACAGAATAATCAGCTAACTTAACATCACCTACAAGATCCTCTCTGCCGTAATACGAGAATGTCTGAAACCTTTCGTCAACAATCTGATTGAACTTCATCAATGTGGTTTCAGACCAAGAAAGTCAACCATCGACCATATTTTCATTTTGCCGCAGATCCTGGAAAAAACCTATGAACTCAAAATCGATACCCATCACCTTTTCATCGACTTTATGGCCGCGTATGACAGCATCTACAGAGACGAACTGTTTAAAGCTATGTCTATTTTTGGCATCACTGCCAAGGGCCAAGCTCATTCGCTTGTGCAAAATGACGATGGAGAACTCACGCTGAGCAATCAAGGTTAGCAACGAGCTGACGGAATCTTTCGATGTCAAAAAAGGATTCAAACAAGGCGATGCACTGTCATGCAAATTCTTTAACATCGTTCTTGAGAAGATAGTGCAAAACTCCACCGTCAACAACAGAGGCACTATCTTCCAAAAGTCTGTTCAACTTCTCGTTTACGCCGATGATATTGATATAATGGGAAGAACACAGCGTGATGTCAATGGCGCCTTTGTGAGAATTGAGGAAGGATCGGCAAAAATGGGTTTAGCGGTAAATGAGGAAAAAACGAAGTATATACTGTCTTCGAGGAAGGACATCAAACACCGACGCCGACGGCTCGGACAGAACGTAACAATAGACGCGCACAACTTCGAGGTAGTACCTAGTGGAGTTTGTCTACCAAGGCTCCGCTAACTACACGGGCAATAACACCAGCGCCGAGATCAGGCGAAGAATAACTCTTGCTAATCCCTCATCATTCTAGTCCTGTTGAATGGTGCAGAAGCATGGACCTTGACAAAATCTGACGAATGTGGCTTTGGCTGTTTCGAGAGGAAAGTTCTTCTGGTCATCTTTGGCCCCGTGTGCATTGATGGGGATACAACAGCGAACTTTACTGGTTGTACAATGACATGGCCCTCGCCAGAAGAGTTAAGGTCCAGAGACTCAGATGGCTGGGTCATTTAGAGCGGTTGGACACCAATGCTCCGGCGCGGAAGCCTTCGACACTATTCCCGAGGGACGTAGAAGGAGAGGAAGACCGCGACTGAGGTGGCGCACACAAGTGGAAGAGGACCTCAATCAACTTGGAGTGCAAAACTAGCTGGCTTGCAGAGACTGTTGATTGAGGCCCAAGTCCACAACGGACTGTAGCGCCACCTTTAGTAAGTTAGCATTTCGATCAAGAAATTTCCTGATTGCTATTAACGCTCATCAGGAAATAGTTTCCTTCAGCCAAATTAAAAAACACGGGATAGCGAAGGATTATTCTGTGGACTGGTGGAAAATGTTTTAACAAACGTTTAATAACTTAAGCGAAGGAATGAAAAATGTTACAAAAACGGCTTCTTTGTCAGGTCATTGCATCGCGCTACAATTGATTTAGATATAATGTAGCCAAGACAGTAAAAATCGAAAAGGGAAGTTTTGGTAAACGTTCAATTTTTATTGATGAGAAATGTTAACCCATGGATTAACTCTTATTCTGTGGGTAAGTTAACCTGTAGAATAAGAGTGAAATAGGGCGTTTTTTGTTTTAAATTAATATGGCTGTAAATATTTATTTAAGACCTGTGCAAGAAAATGACAGCTGAAATTTGAATGCAACATTAAACTTGTCGCGCTAAAAAGTTGAAAAAAGTTGTTTTGTTTTCTTGTGACAATAAAAGCTGTTTAAAGGCAACAACTAAAATTCGAACGTCTTGTTCTTAGTTTTCATTAGCTGAACTCTAATTTTATCTGAATTATAATATGAACTCCCTACAACGATGTGTATCTCCATAAGTCCTTTTTTTCATTCAAAATTATGTGGGTGTAAAAGATGAAGTCCCTCCCCTTCCCCCCTCATTAACTGATCGACAGATCATTCTACTGAGTGCGAAGTGTGTACGTTATTCGTTTTTTACCGAATTCAAAGATTTTGATTAAATTTAGTACCTAGAACTTTTAACTATTATTTTATTTTAAAATCATTTTTTATCTATTTTTGCAGAAACCTAGAATGTTGATGCTGCAATATAGTAAACATGGAGAGTGTATACTCAAAGAAATCAAAGCTGCTTTCCGAGGTGAACACCCGGCTGACCTTCTAATTGTTTGTGAAAACAAAGTAACCCTCCATGCCCACAAATTGGTTCTTGCAGCAGCCAGTCCTTTAATAAGGTAACATCCCCAATCCCATTGAACACATTTCTAATATTTTATTTCTGCTTAAAAAAACAAAAATTCTTCCGACAGGATGCTCCTTGAGGAAACACAATTCCTGGATTGCACAACTACAGTTTATTTTCCCGATGTCAATGCAAACTATTTCCGTTCCCTCTTGGACTTCCTCTACTCCGGACAAACTTGCATCCCCTCCAACGATATAAACTATCTGCACGATCTCTTACTTCTTTTACAAATTAAGTCCGACTACTTGAAAACTTGCGATTCTCAATACCTTAATGTAGCAAAGCATGAAAACGAAATCGAATTATACAGCTCTTCATACTGCAGCAAAGATGTTAGACGAAAGAAAAGATTATCGAAAACTGAGCCACCCGCCCCGCAGAATTCGGTCAAATGGGAGAACTTAAACGATGAATGTAAAAAAGAAGGCAGAAAACTGAACTCATCGCGAGAGCATCTGAGTGATCGAGTGTCGTCGGGTTCGGGTGGTGAAAAATCACTCGGACCGGATGATAAGCGATGTGACGAACCGCTATACGACAAGGCAACAACACGAACGGAAATATCTGAAAATCGAAATTTGAACATTATAGGCGAACGTAGAATGTCATCGGACCCTGTCAATCTATCACTTGGAACCCGAAACATGGACGAAGAATCCGACTCACATACACAGCCAAACGATGACAAAATAAATCTCTTAAGCAAAGGACCAGACAAGAAAAAAGGACTATCACTTCTACCGGACTCCGAGGTACTCAAACAATTGCCAGATCATCAGCTGCTACAAAACTCTCCAGAAGATTACGTCGTTACACCGCACCGAAAGCGTAGGCCAGGTTTTCATAACTCGCCTAGTCAAAACCAGCCGTTTCTTCCATACCATCCTATGATAATGGATGAGTTGAGCTCACAAAAATCGTCTTCCACATACACTTCCGAACGCAACATGCTAAACTCAACAGCAAGAAGTCTCATCAACACCGATGATCTATTCGTCTATAACCACAAAAACGTCGCCGCAGCAGCAGCCAATCGAGAAAAAATGACAAGTCCCGATCAAAATTTACAAATCAGCTCACCGTTCATATATCAATGGCAATCATCGCACAATTCAGCAGCGTCATCTCAAATTGACATGTCCTCACCCAACATCAATATGTCGACGTTGGGTTGTAAAATTGATCCAGCCGACGCTGAGGGGCCCAATTCGAGTAGTAACAGCAATCGAACCAGTGGTGGAGGTGGTGGAGGCGGTACGCCCGCAAATCAAATATTCAGTGGCAGCAGTGCGGGCGGCAGTAGTACGGTTCGAGAATATCGATGCGAGTATTGCGGCAAGCAATTCGGTATGTCGTGGAATTTGAAAACCCATTTGAGAGTTCATACGGGCGAGAAGCCGTTCGCATGTAGACTTTGCGTAGCAATGTTCAAACAGAAAGCCCATCTTCTTAAACATTTGTGTTCTGTCCACCGTAATATTATAAGTTCAACAAATGATTCCGAAACAATAAAAGCATACAGCTGTTGTTTCTGTTCAATGGGATTTGAATCAGTGCAAGAGCTCATCCGACATTTGTCAGGCCACCATAATAATTTACTTTTAACAAAAAATTTAAGAGATTAAGTTGTTGTATAAAACATTTCTTTTTTTACATACATACCTACCGTTAAATAGAAACAGACAACAAAAAACACAACAGAAAAGTATTCAAAAAAATAAAAATTGGCATCTTTGGTTTTTATGATGTGATACAGTGAGACTGGCAGACCATCATAATTTATTGACTCCGAATTAATCCGAATAAGTCTCCAGTCTACAATATCCTTAAGGCACCATCTTCAAACACTCTGCGTGCTGGAAATATACAAACTACACTAAATTGTAAATGCTTAGGTATTAGCTTTACTTCTAAGTTTCTTTTTTTTTCGTTTAGTAAAAAAAAAAACACACACACACAAACAAACAAACATTTTTTTTGGCGTGTAATTAAGACATTCAAGTTTTAAAAATTGTATTCCATTTAAATTTAATAAAAACAAAAATTCCATAGATTCTTAAGAACACTTTTTTGATTAATAAAAAAAAAAAAAAAACAAATAAATGAAAAAAAAAACTTCACTGAACAAAAACTTTCTACCTTTTATTCTTGAAATGTATGAAAGGTAAGTTTGTATTGAAACGAAGTGTTACATGCTCTTTTACCAGAATATCGAATTTTTAATAAACACCAAATAAATGGATCAGTTTATGCATTTCGCCATCATACAATTCACGCTCGGATTATTTTCAGACAAAACTAATTCTAACCTATCGATTTGGCCTTGAGTCTATACCATACAATGCATATGCAAAAATACCTCCTGTGAAAGTTCGAATTCATACAATTCACACACGGTTCTAGTAGTAAAATTCATATGAGAGTCAGTACTTTCGTAGTAAAATCGCCGCTACCACTACCTTTCGTCACTACATTTGTTGTCATTTCAAATTAAGGTTTCAAATCGAGCGTTTTTGGTCATTACCGCCGCCGTCGCGTCGACCGCCATTTATTTTTTAAAGCTTCCCCACCAGGGGTTTTAATATCCAAGGAACTTATTCACAGTTCGGACAACAACAGGGGTGACACGTCACCAGAGCCAGAGACAATATTATTTAAATGTATCTTAAGCTTGCCTTGATTTTTCTTGCAACCGTTCTTAGTATTTGTCAGTGATAAAAAATAGCTTATTATTGTACCAAAATCCGTACAATTGCATATTAGAATGTACACAAGTACATCTTTTCAATATTTCGTACAATTCATACTACTCATTTACATTTATCTAAATATTCACATATCATATTTCAAGATTTTTATGAGCAGGCAAAAATACTGAGCAGTAAAATTTTTCTATTTCGAATGCATTCATTTCTTTCGTTAAATTTGTTTTCTCTTTGACATTTGTGACTTCTATTTTCCTCTCCTTCTATTCTCTTATTTCACTAAAGTAACGGTTTAACGGATTTTGTTGAATTGAAATTGTTTTTTGATGTTCACTTGAACAAGGCACGATCGTACAATAAATAATTTTGGTTTTTTTCGATAAACAGAATGGAAAAGTTAGTACATACATACGTAAAATATTGATTAGGTAATTTAAAAAAATATCTGTAACTTTATTCGATGCAGGTGGCTTTTAAGGAAGGAGCCCATCAGCGATGTTGATACGTTGGGCATGGACAGCGTTACATTTGACTAGACAACGACAAGCGGCACGACCGACCGACAGCCAGTTGAAAAAAAAGTGGACAAGTGCGAGATAAACTCGCTCGAGGAGGGTTCCGTACTCGATTATCCCACCCTAATTTTCTTAGTTTTGAAGGAAATTATTATACAAAGATTAAGATATGAAACCAAACATTTTTGAATAGTCTTTCTGCCTAATTCCTTCAATGACTTCGAAACTGTGTATCTTAAAAATCTGGTAGCAACATTTTCGGATCACTTGTAGAAAATGTGTACAAAATTTAATTGCAATCAGATTAGCAGACTCTAAGAAATCGCTTGTGAAAGACGAATCAAAGAAAAACGAACGGGTCTAATAGGATTTCGTTTTCACTTGTGTAAGAACCCTAAAAAGAAACAAAAAAGTTGGCCATCGGCAAACAAAACAAAACGAAGTTTGTTTTCGTGTTTTTTTCCTCTTTTTTAACAACTTCGAAACTATTAATCTTAAAAACATGAACACAACATTTTTAAATTACTACTGAATACTAAAATATTGACATTGACATTTCACAGTACTTCGCACATGAATGTAACGAACTACAAACACATAGCAGCACTGGCGACTGAGGCCATCAGCTGGGACAGAACAATACATAACAGAAACCTACGTGGCTCAAAGGAGGAGACTTAGATTTGTACTGTCTCATGTTATCGCACAGGTGCCCTTAGATAAGCTGGCGATTTTTCGTAGAAAAAGAATGCTGCCGAAGCTGGGGCTTGAACTCGTAGCGTTCGGCTTAGCAATCAACTACTCTATCCTCTGAACCATGGCCACCTGCATACTTAAATATGTGTACCAAATTTCATTGCAATCGGCCTAGCAGATTCGAAGAAATCGCTTGTGAAAGACGAATGAACGGAAAACGTAGTGATGTTATAAGGGTTTCGTTTACACTCTGTGTACGGAACCCTAAAAAACGAGCAACATAGAATTTTCAGAAGGAAATACCAGTAACCGCAGTGAAAAATTTCAATCAGCTTGTAAAGAAAGATATGAATGGCTGCACGAAGATCATGGGAGCAAAACCAAAAAGTGCATTTTGTGTAATTCGAAAATATCCGATGGAAAATTTCACATTGAAAGACACAAAAATTCGCTGAGCCACATAAAGGCTGTAAAAGCAGCAAAACAGTCCGTCAAAATCGACATAATTGTTTTGAAAACAAATAAAGTGCCCGAAAACGCTAGAGGCGATTATTTATTTCTGTAATTAAATACAAAATTTCAATTTTCGTAATCGTTATTTTTTTTTCTGTGAGAAACCGTACAATTACGCTCGATTTCGTACACTTTTTTTTCAGCTGTCAGTACAATCGGAAAATGTCTTTTTTAGCACTGGCATTTGTCATTCAATATGTCAGCTATCAGTTGGCTGAAAAAAATCGATGCAGCAGGTTGTTCTGTGTGAATAAGATATGGGGTGTTTTCATAAACGTCAGCCTAACTTAGGCCTAACTTAGATCTGTTCATAAACTCAGAAACTGCGTCGTACAAGCGCAGATGAATTGCAGTAGGCATGTTCATAAACGTCATAAATGTCGTCAGCGTCGGGCAGATTGTGCAGCCATTTTACACTGACTGCAGACAGGAGACAGAAGAAGAGAACACGGGAAATAAAAGCAAATAATTTAAAGTGCGAAAAATGTAATTTATTATTCATATTTTCTCAATAAATTTCTTATTTTAAATTAAATTTATCTTTTTTTAATTTATTAATGATTTTTGTCTGATGTTTATGAACATTCAGTGACTTACTTAAAATTGTACTAAAGCAGGCCTGCACGAGTTCTGCAGAATTGGTGTGTTCATTTATGCAACAAAGCAGAAAGACGATTGTACTAACGCAGATTTCCGACGTTTATGAAAACACCCCGGTTTGGTGTGTGATACACAACCCCATGTGGTTGTAGGGTGACGTGGTCATCAATGCACCAGTGGTGCAAAATGCACCACGGCTATACACGCCAAACTGGACGCTGGATTAGTGTATAGGTACCTCTTTCAAATGTAACCGTTACTTTCAGAAACTCCGATAGACTTAAGTTTGAAAGTGTTTCTCTTTGGTGAGTCACTTGTGCGGAGTGTTTTATAAATTTACAGTGATAAAGTGAAAAATTAAGGTTAGCTTATTTTTTTAATATCTGAGTGAAATTAAAGAGTTTCTTTATAACAAATCAATTAAACATTTTTTTGAACATTTTCTAACATTTTAAAATAAGGAGTGAATAGTTTTGTTCCGTTTGTTATAAACTATTTCAATTTGTTTAAAAAATGTCAGGGTGGTGCATAATGCACCACATAAGCATGGTGCTGAATGCACCGTGGTTTTCTGTGTAAAAAGACAAAGATGAAATAAAGGAACGACTGCAGCAGCTAAAATCTATCTGATCAAGAAGATACCTACCGCAAATTCATCAGTTGCTTTGAATTCTAAACTTCTTGACCGTCCATTTCATGAACTTAAATCCTATAATTACTTTGCTTTAGTGGAGTTCCTCTATTTATTTTTATTTTAAGGTTCCCTTAAGTGATATGGTCTTTTGATCGATTTTTTTTATATTTAAGTTCTCGTAGGTATATTTTTGTTTGAATCAATAAATCTATCTATGACGTTAAAAAATTGTTTTAATTCTTTAAATAAATTTGTGGTGCATCGTGTACATACGACTGGTGCATTTAGTACATACCATGGTGCACCATGCACCATTTGGTTTTTTGGGAAGAAGTACTTTTTACACAAAGAATTCAGATCATATCGAAAATATAAGTTCGTACGTATTTTCATAACATATCTAAAGAATGAAATACAAAAATACGTAACAAAAAGAGTTCATTGGAAAAAGTTATGGTCATTTGAAAATAGGGTGGTGCATCGATGACCACGTCACCCTACGCGTATGTTAGAGTTTTTATGAATTGGTATGGTTGATCAAGCCCAGATCAATTCGATGGTACTATTCCTTTCCTGCAAACATCCCAATCAGCCACCGAAGAAACACAGGCGAATATTTTTGAAGGAATTTGGACTTCAACTTGCAAAACCACACATGGAAAGGCGACTCACAAAAAATTTAAATCGAGATTTAGCTGAAGCAATACGGCAGATTATTGGACACCCTATTCAGCAAAATCAGGATGAACCCCCCGCCAAACTGCAGAAACAAACACGATGTGTGATCTGTCCCCGAAACCGGGACCGAAAAGTAAAAATTGCATGCTTTAAATGTATGTCCTGAATACAGGAAAGAAATTTGCATCAACTGTACTAAGTTGTAAAAATCTTTTAAACAATAATATTATTAAATCTTTATTTTCTTTATTTTTGTTTCGTTAAAGTAAATGAATTGTTATGTGGCAATAAATATGTTTTGTTTTCATTAAAAGTCCTTTTTTTATATAAAATCCTTGTTGTTGTGTATGCCATTTTAAACGTGTTGTTGTCCGAAAGTTAAAGCTTCCTCCACCAGTGGCTAGGGGTTTTAATACTGAAGAAAATTTGTCCTGAGTGCCACCAGGGGCCTTAAATAAACCTGCTGATCCACCAGAGCTATTGCCGGCCGTGCCGAGTGCCACCAGGGGCCTTAAACGTGCCTCCTGATCCCCCGGAAATAAACCGGCCGAGTAAAAAAATACCGAAAAAGACGGCAAACAACCAGACAAACGGAAACAGGAACAGAAGCCCAGTAGCGGAAGCCCCACCAGCTTGTTATAAGGTTCAGAACGACCTTTCATTGAAGTTTCGTGTTTTCTTTAATAGACCTTGGCTAGACCGACAAGCGAAACCTCGGCTGGGAAACAAGAAGCACATCACAGTATATCTAAAGAAAATAAAGCCTTTAATTACTTTCAATACGATTTAGGAGAGTCCCATTTGTGTTAAAATCTCGGGCACATTCACATTACCTACCTCCCCTCTCGCATTAACCGTCATTTTTTTCCCCAACAATACTTACCATTCTCCAAATACCAATCGCAACAGTCAACAATTTTCCTCGACAGCAGCTATACAATTGTGTACATTAAAATAAGGGCTTGCAACTATTCTTATGAATGAGCCATTGAAAGCGAAAATTTTTTTCAGCACTCGGTTATAAAGTTATAATCAACAATTAATTTGTTTTGATTTCTACCTTCACAAAATTTCCAACGATTTCACATCCACACTGTGTCTAACAGGCCAGCTGTTTTGGCGCTAAGTGAAACCCAAGTAGGTGAGAATTCCGATCCTACTGAATTTCTCATTCATTGGTTCAGCTTATTCTTTCCCCACCATGGTCTCGCCGTTTACATTTAGGAATGATGTATAGGTTATCAGTTCTTGCCTCAATATGGACGTTGTTCCAACACTTTTTTTTAATTTATATGGTTTAAATTCTCCGTCAATACGCACATCATTCACTACTGTTTTCCCTATCGAAGCCCAAACCTGGGCAGAGCTTCAACTTTTCGTAAATTTGACGGTCTGTCTGACTCTATACAAAGAATTGTATCCTTGTATCCTCACACTGAAAGCGTTTTTACGGGCGATTACAATGTATACAATTCTTCGTGTCTTCTACACTCGCGCCTGACAACACCCGAGGTATGTGTGCTGCTTGTCACTGAACCTACTCGAATATCGGACATTAATGGCCAAGCAGAAAATACTCTTGACTTGTTCCTTACGTCTGACCCTGATAAATACACTATTTGTGTATTAACGCCTCTAGGCAGATCAGACTTTGATGCTGAGTCGAGAAAAATATTAAAGTAATTAACAGACTTTTTTTGAAAAATGCGGTCGGTTTGTCCGACCAGTAGATTCTTAATGTAGACGTTCTAAGCTTTCATTTGATACCAAATTTGCCCGATGAGGTAGGACGACACCACAAATACACAAAAACCATTACACATTAAATCATTTGATAGTGTTTTATTTTTTCTCTCCATGTGAACCCAGTCATTACCACCGTAAAAAAGTTGACTCATTAGATTTTCATTGCAAAAATGTTGGACCAGCGTTATCATACGATTTGATCCCTTCATTTACCGTTTATTTCTTTAAAATATTGAGCTTAGCTTATTGAACTATTGGCTAACTAAAAATTCGCAGCCGAGGTTCATTATGGCGAGTGGTAAATGCTTGTGTGAAGACATGCCTAAAGCCTAATCAGATAATAAAAAACTACAATAAAATTTTGAAAATTGAATATTGAAATTTGGTATAATGGTAGGTTTTCGGGTGTATACAAAGGAAAAAATCGAAAAATTCAATTTTCTCATTCAGGAGGCGTGGTATTTGCCCACTTTCTAAAAATTGGCGCAGGGTGTTGAAATTCGGAATTCTAACAGGGTTTTGGTTGAATTTAAGGGAAAATATAAGTAAAATATTTAAGTTTCATTTAGGGGCGTAGTGTCCACCCACTGTTTTAAAACGGTCGTAGGATGCTAAATTCGGAATCCTTGGGAGGTTTTGGTTGAATGACATGAAAAAAAAAATGAGAAAAAAATCTATTTCCATTGAAGGGCGTGGTATCCGCCCACTTTATTAAAATGGTCGAAAACGTTTAAATTCGAGATTCTGTAAGGGTTTCGGTTGAATATAAGAGAAGTTATAAGTATAAAATTTTAGTTTCATTGAAGGGGTGTGGTTGCCGCCCATTTTCTTAAAATTGTCATAGGATGTTGACAATTGACAATTGACCCTTGGGTTCTAAATGAGTTAACAACATCTAGCTAGACAGACACTCTAGCCTAACCTTCCTTTTAAAAAGTAATAGATATTTTTATTTATTTTTTTTACTCAGGGGCGCCGATGAGATCCTTGCCTATGGCGCCCTCGACGTTTAATCCGCCACTGCCCTCAATGTATTGCAAACAGAAGATGGTAATTTTATTTTTCAACAAGATGGCGCATCGTGCCAAACAGCTAGGATTAACATAAGCTGGCTTCGAGAACACGACATTCCCGTTCTACCCTGGGGCCTTTTTATGGGATTCGCGGTGGATCGTCTTGCTAGCGAAGCGAGTTTGACATTTTTCAATTTTTGCTTTCGCTTTCGCCTTCTTCGTTTTGAATTCGACCAATTAACGAATTCGAAGGCGAATGTGAAATGTCAACTGCTGGCGAGTTGAAATCCGACAGCTTTTTTTGACGAATTAACAGGCGAAAGAGTGTTTTAGCGTTTTTAATTGGCAGTCTGGAATCTGAAAAAAGGCATTCTGGTTTTAAAATCAGAAGGGAATTCTCTTCTTTGCCGAAACACTACGTTCACTTTTGCTCAATTGAACGCATTCAGAATGCTTTTTTTCACTTCCTGATTGCCAATTAAAAACGCCATTTTTCATTATTAACTGGAATATTGGAAGAAATAGTCAAACTGGAACATTGGAAGAAATACTTTCGCTCCGTTGCGAGTTCGTTATCGTTAATAAGGAAAAACGACGCGACGTGAGTCGAATTTGAAAGGTCGAATGGAAAACGATCCGCCGCGAATCCCATAATCAGGCCCCTGGCCTGCAAACAACCCGGACTTTTCTCCCATACAGACTTTGTGGGGAAAAATGAAAAAATATTGAAGGCAAATCCAGCTAAGGATCTTAATGGCTTGAGAACAAAAAACCAAGAAGTTTGGGATGGAATAGCCCCTGAGTTTAATTAAGGCCATTATCAAACAAAATGGCGATACTACTCACAATATTAAAGACAAGTTCTTAGAACTGGGGACTGGGCCAACTTTTTTGTATAAAAAAAAAACATAGTCCGAGTGCCAGCAAATTTCAGCTTCCCTTTTAAAATTCCTCCTACAAAAAAAAAAAAGAATAAAACATTGACAAAGTTAATTTATATAAGTTGAAAAGCCACTAGCTCCAGATTTATTCATGACAGATTTTACATTATTCCTTTTTTGTCCTTGCAAAATGCAACCTTATTACATATTTTCTTTTTTTTATAAATACAACAATTTATTATGTTTCTTTAAATTGTCATACAGTTTCAATGTAAATATACTTATTTAATGGTAAATAAAAAATAAATATGCCCGTGGTTGTAGTTGTGGTTAACGTGATTCATTCCGTTTTGATTTTTTCTTCTTTTCGCTTTTGCTCTTCTTGTGTTTACTTGAACCCTTACGTGACGATTCCGCAGAAGAGGATCGTTTTGAGGACTTTTTGTGTTTGCTTTTCTTCCTTCGCTTCTTACTCTGTGGCGTCTTGCTTGATGATGAAGATCCTCCCTCACTTGGTACTGGTGAAGGCCTTCTAGACGTTGATGTTGATGACTTACGAACCAATTCCGACTTGTTTTCCTTGGCTGAAGCAGTATCCTCGAGCTTGGACGACTTTCTTTCGTCATTTTGACGTGAACGGGAATGCACTTCGAGTTTTCGACTAGCATGTCCCGATTGTTCGTTTCGCAGCATTGACGAATTGTTTGGGAACATATTATGCGAATTATATTCAGAATCGCGATCTATACCTTCGAATGCTGCTGATGCTGCACGGACATCTTCGCTATTTGGCATGGAAAAATCAAAGTTATCCCATTTGCCGGCGTAATTTTCAGGAGTTGTATCAACAAATGATGTTGGTGTATTCAGTCCAGAACCATTGTTGTCCATTGGTTGTTTACACCTTTCGACTTGATGCATGGGCGGCGATCTCTCTGTTCTGAAGGGATTTCGTGTTTCCCTTTTGACAGTTGTTGTTTGTACGTCTAATTCAATTTGGTCATCATCAAGATTACGATTTATATTTATGTCAGGAGTAAAAGTTTCGGCCTTATCGTCAAACGATTCATCATTGGAATTATCTTTTTTGTTAGAACGAGCTCTTCCCTCCTCAGTGGCTTTGTCGTTTGAGTTTGAAGTTGTATCGGTATCCTTGCGTGATTTCTTGTGTTCATGATGTGTTTTCTTCTCGTCCTTATGACGTTCTCGCTTACGCTTCTCCTTCTTATCTTTCTTTGCTTTCTTTTCGATTTTGTCCTCCTTCTCTTTTTCCTTTTCCTTTTCCTTCTCTTTTTTCTTCTTTCGCTCCTTGCTCTTTTTGCGTTCTGGTTCAGGTTTTGGCGGTTCTTCGTCGGGTGAATGGTATTCATGTCTCCGTTCTTCATGATTCTCCACATGACTCCTCTTTTCCATTCGATTTGGAGGTTCTTCGAATCTATTCATCGAAGTTCGACTCCTCCTTTCATGATGGAATTCATAGGGTACTTCCCTATTTTCAGGAAACTCGGGTTCAAAACCCATTCGTCGCGAATTTGGCGGCGGTCCATAGTTATCAAACATCATTTGATTGCCGTTTTCACGCATTTTAGAATTGTGTCTGCGATTTTCTTTCGGGCCGACATCCGAGAGACTTCTTGTTTCGCTGAAGCGTCCGGGTGGTCGTTTATTGTAGCGCACCATATCTCTTTCGTGATCAATGCGATGGCCCTGCTGCATGCCGTGCTTCTGATGTCTGTTATCATGGCGCAGGATATCCATTTCTCTTGAGTGTGATCTAAAGACAATGTTAAAAACGAAAACTCCACTCTGTTAAAATATTAATTGCACTTACCTAGGATGAGATCTGCTTCTAGAACGTCTTCGGATGGGCGGCGACTTCGAAAATCTTCTTTGTGGAGGTGAATTGGATCGAGAAAAGGATCTACATGAAATGTTAACATTATTAAAGTCTAATTTTCTTTAGTTTTATTTTATTAAAGTCTAAGTTTTATTTTAGCAATGGTTCTTGCCGGTACAAAAGAAAGAATAAGACTAATTTATATTTCAAAAAAAAGAAAGAACTCTCTGTCGCAAACGTCAAACAGCATCGATGACGTTTTACTCTTCGAACATGAGCCGATGATGTTTGACGTTTCGAACATTTAGGGGTAGCTTACATTAGAACAAAAAAAAAATTGTGCGTGTCAGCTCCGACGCGCGACTGGAGTTCACTCAATAAGAATGATTTGATTACCTTAAAATATATAGTACGCAAAGGATTGAATTCATATATTCATTTATCTATTCATAATAATTTGATAAAATGTATTATACTTAAATTAATTATAATTAAATTAATTAATGATGAAAATTCAAATTGGTCCACATTTATCGAGCATTATTGCATACAAAATGGAATTGAATGTTGATAAATTTTACATTGAATTAAAGCCTGAAGCCTTGTGCTTCTTAAGAGATCTTAATCTTGAAGATCCGATTATTAGAACGCACGCTAGGAAGCTTTTAATCGAAAAACAACGATCGAATTTTGGCCATAGCGGGATTCTCCCACAGGTGATGTGTCATTTTGTACGAACCAAGCAGGTCGTTTGTGTGCAATAAAATTTATTTTAAAATCGAGATTGTGAGGCTTGTACTAGACGTATCCTTACAAATGAGGTATCAAAATCACCGTTATTTCATATAGATTAGACATATGGAAATTTCAACATCCAGTCTATAGGATTAAAACTTTTATACCAATTTATGTGAAAATGTCTTAATTGGCTATATTAATGAGTTACCGTTATAATTAAAGTATAATAAATTGAAGAGCATGAAATTCTGTATCATGTGTGAAAATTTCACCGTTCTACGTTGAAATCTCTGTTCAATAAATTAGATTCGAAATGGCACTAAAACTTTTACCCCCTCTTTTCACCCCCCCCCCCCTCGGTTAATTTTTTTTAAACTTTGAATGTCTTACTTATTTATGTTTAGTCAAAAGCCATACAAATAAGTTTTAAACTTCTAACCTAACCGACCTCCATACAAACTTTGACCTAACATTTCAACCTTTTGTGACCTTTTCAACCCCTTTTATTGCGTTAAAAACACCGTATGGCCCTGCCACAGGTTCTAGTCTATCTTACTACCAAATTTCATCTAAATCGATCCAGTAGGTTAAAAGTTATTAAGAGTTAAAAAAAAGCGTTGGTAGTCAATTTTCGTAACGCTTTTTTCAATGATTGATTTTACTATCCATAATTTTTTCATACCGGGGTCTATATATGAATCGATTCTAAAGGAGTAAACTCCAAAAAATTATAATAAAAAATAACGTCAATTCGAATTACCTGTGATTGCTTGGATAATGGTTGCGATGACTCCTCATTGATTTTTCCCTCTCCATGTTTCTATGACTTGATGATGGTTTTTCTTGTCGCAATGGCGAACGATTTCGTCTTTCACTGACCGGAGAAGCCCTATGTCTTGTCCTTTTCTCGGCCAGCGGAGAAGGATCTCTGGGGCCTCGTTTGCTTATTGTAGGTCTCTGACGTTCAGAACGTTCGGCAGCAAGACGTTTCATTTCCTTTCTTTTCTCTTTTTCTTTCATTATTCTATTAAAAGCCTCCAGTGGATCTTCGATTATTCTAAAAGACAGAAATTAACATCATTAACAAACGGAATAAATTAGTTGCCGTACCCCGTTTCCATTGGTCCAGACATTCCTTGGTAGTATGGTTGAATATTGGAGTGCGGAGCCATTTGACGACATCTGGGATTCTGAACGTACGGATATGGTGCTGCATTGATGTTATAGGAATCTCGGGGATAGTAATATCTGAAGTGGGACAAAACATATTCGTTTAAGGATTAGTTTTTTGTTTTCGTTCTTTTAAGACAATAACTACCTTTCGGTGCGATTGCCATAGTTATTGCAATACCCCATATTTGGTGGACCAATTCCTTGGTTAGGTTTTCCATGTCGCATATATGAATCCGATCTAACTGGGTATCCGTCAGATGATCTGTGTGGCATGTCGGAAATACCTGGAATACCTGGACCGGTCGGAACACCGGGGACACCCGGTACACCTGGTTGTCCGTAATGAGTATATGAAGATTCTCTTTGTTTGTAATGATCTTCGCTTCTATGATGGGAATCCGAGCTAAGAGGAATTTCGCCACGTTGCGGCGCAATCTAGTGAGTAAGAGAGATGTTTGTTAGATTTTTTTTTTTCAATTTCAAAGTCGATCACTTTCTTAAAACTGAGCGACAAGGGGGTTGGAGAAACTAAGGGAAACCCAACCCAAGTATTCAGAAAACTAGACTTCAATATGGAAATGCAAATCTCACAACAAATCCAGGAGTTTTTAAAGACTATATGGGTCTTTTTACCCCCCAAGGTGGGGTCCTTTCGCCTATTTTATGGAATAAACGACCTCCTAACATCAATGGAAGCAGATGGTTTCAAGGTGATTGCCTATGCTGACGACAACGTGAAACACCCTCAAGTTCTCTCGAAACTCCTACAAAATGCCTTAAACAGGCTAACCAATTGAGCTAAGCGTTGTGGCTTGCCCGTCAATCTACATAAAACAGAACTACTACTCTTTACGAGAAGGTACAAAATTCCTCAAATTAGCCCACACACGATTAAAGGAATACCCTTAAGCTTTACCGACCAAGACAGATATTTAGGCCTCATTTTAGACAAGAAACTAAATCGGAAGACAAATATTGATGAAAGAGTGAAGGATGCTACTGTAGCACTTTTTACTTGTAAAAAGGGCATAGGCTCAAAATGGGGCTGCTCCCCAAAAATAACCCACTGGCTATACACTTCAGTAATGCGACCGATACTCATTTATGGAGTTGTCGTATGGTGGACCGCACTGGAAAAGATGGTAAATTTGAATAAACTCAATAAAGTCCAGCAGTCAGCAGTTATGTGCATCACAGGAGCACTTCGCTCAACACCAACAGTAGCCTGGGGGTGCTTCTAAACCTAATACCTCTTGACATCTTCTCCAAAATGGTGGCAGCCAACTCATGCGTGAGACTTAGAGCCACCTCTCAATGGATTAGTAACAAGACTGATCATACTACTATCTTAGACAATTTCAGATCTACCCAGATCGCTTGGACTATACCACCCCAAAAATGGTATTTGATAATAACTTCCATGTCTCAATTCCTTCAAGATCTTCTTGGAAAGAAAAAAGACCTGTAGAAGAAAACACAATACCCTTCTTTACAGACGGTTCAAAGACCGACTACG
This sequence comes from Sphaerophoria taeniata, assembly GCA_943590905.1. Taxonomy (NCBI): domain Eukaryota; kingdom Metazoa; phylum Arthropoda; class Insecta; order Diptera; family Syrphidae; genus Sphaerophoria; species Sphaerophoria taeniata. The sequence goes on along the minus strand of OX016540.1, from coordinate 43,033,510 downwards.
GCGTTGGAAATGGTATCTATTCGAAACAACTGAATCTCAGTCTATCTATCATATAGACTTCCCAATCAATGTAGTGTGTTGCAGGCAGAAGTAATGGCGATTAAAGAGGCACTATGCTTCTCCTTTCCTTGCTCAAAGAAAACGTTATACCTTGCAAGGATATACGTATTTTCTCGGACAGCCAAGCCTCACAAACTCTCTAATAGTCCACAACTGTCGATCATCTCTGAATGAGATGACGGAACACCTCACTTAGGTGCCGGGCCACAGAGACATCCAGGGCAATTTGCAAAGCCGATGACATCGCCAAAAACGGAACACTTCTGCCTACTGTTAGACAAAGACATAACATAGGAACACCACTTGCTACATGCAAATATCTTCTCAAAAAATATTCTCTAGAACCAACAAATGCTAGATGGGCACAGGGTACCACCTGCCTAGCAACCAAACAAATATGGCCAAACAAAGACCTGAAACGGTCAAAAGGCTTGATTTCCCTGAGCAGACAAAATATAAGCTCCACAATTGGAGTCATAACAAGAAACTGCCTCATAGGTAGACATGCTTTGAGGCTAGGGGTCTACGCAAACGACTTCCGTAGAAGCTGCATGGACAAGGAGGAAGAGGAAACAGTCCAACACCTTCAATGTAGATATCCGGCACTCTCAAATAGAAGGAATAACTACCTCGGTAATCCCTTCTTCTTGGGGTCATCTCAGCGAACTTTACGGGTTGTACAACAACGTGAACCTAGCCAGAAGGGTCAAGGTCCAGAGACTCAGATGGCTCGGTCATTTAGAGCGCATGGACACCAATGCTCAGGCCCGGAAAGCCTTCGACACTATTTCCGAGGGACGCAGAAGGAGAGGAAGACCGCGACTCAGGTGGCGCACACAAGTGGTAGAGGACCTCAATCAACAAAAACTGGAGACAGCTAGCTTGGGACCGAGCTGACTGGCGGAGACTGTTGGTTGAGGCCCAAGTCCACGCCGGACTGTAGCGACACCTTAAGTAAGTAAGTAATCCCTTCTTCGATAATACCAGTGAACTGGCAACGATCGACACAAGATGTCAAAAATGGTATCACAATGGACCCTTGAGTGGACCCTAAGTGAGTCAATAACATCTAGATATCCACTCCAACCTTATCTAATCTATGGGTTATTTCTAAGCATTAACACGATTATCAAAAAGAAACAACTTACAACTTCAACTTGTCTCATGGGCGAACTTGATTCATCAGCCGCATGATCATCATTCCGTCGCTCTTTTTCTTCTGACTTCAACCTTTTCGGTTCATTCTTAACTTCTTTTCTTTCTGGCGACAAAGATTCTTCCTTCTTCGGTGATGGTTTGCGTGGAGTTAAGGTCTCCTCTTCCTGCTTTGCAATTGTCTCCTTTTTTGGACTGGTTTTTTCGATCTTTTCAACAACAGATTCCTCCTTTTCACCATTTTCCCTCTCTTTTGGTTTCACATCCTCCTCCGGTTCAGTTTCTGGTTCTTTCTTCTGTGGTTCCACCACTTTTGTTTCAACTGGAGCGGGTACAATTTCTTGAACTCCTAAAACAGTAATAAAATTGAATCTGTTTGACATCATTGGATTAATAAAAAATATTATACCGTTATTTTTCCTTCTTCTCTCGTAACCAGTCTCATTCTTAAACGTATTGACCGAACTACGCAAGAATCTATTTGGAATAAGTGAACCAGGAGATGTTCCCTTTTCCTGACAGTCCGGACATTCGTTCTCTTCCGATTCCAACAAAGCCGTACGGACACCTTGAATTTAATGAATTTTAAAAATCATGAATCACTCGTTTGGCTCATTCCAACTTACAATCATCGCAGAACGAACTACCACAGCATGGTATCATAACAGCATCACGAAAAATATCCTTACAAATACTGCAGAGCAAATCCTCGGGAACTTCTGGTTGTTTTTCCGGTATAACAATTTCTTCGGCTATTGCTTCGCTGTATGAAAAAATACACAATATAATGATACAATACAATCAACAGATAAATTATCCGAACAATTATTGTTTAGAGTGTCTTAGCAGCCACACAATTTTACTGTTTTTCTCTTACATACTAGAATTTCTCTTACGAATTAAAGTCTTTGTAGTTTTGATTTTTCTTTTTTTGTTTACAGATTTATGATATTTTAACAAAAACTTAGTTTTAAATAAAATAAACATTTTACATTTGTAGTCAATTTGTATTAAAAAAAAAAGAACAAACAATTTTGACATTTCTTTCATCTTACATGCTACATCTACAGTATTGTTTTTGTTTTTTTTTGAGTCCAGCAACTTTGTTTTATTAATGTTACTTGATACAAATCCTTTGCAACATTCTTACTCACTAGAATTCATCATTTAAACAAATGCCCTCATTTAGAAAAAAAAAGTGTACGAAGGTGTATCCAGAAGACGGGATGATTTTTGTGTATTTCTGCGTTCTACTCTCTCCAAGTGTTAAGAGAAAACCTTTGTTATTATGCCTCTGTGTCTCTCTCCGAAAGAAAGAACCAAATAAATGTTACCTTGTTTTTCAAATAATTTATTCTGTGAGAAAATCATTTTAATTGACAAAAAATATTTTACATTATTTTACAGTAGTTTAACACTAAAACAACTTAATGTAAGCTTCATTGAAAAACAATTTTCAAAAATAGTAAACACGATGAACACAATCTATCTGAATCGCTCTTTCTGGTGGGCTACGGGGTCAATTGTTTTTTTTTTTTTGTAATAAAATAAAAGGACCAATTCATGTTTGTCCACAATGTTGAAATAAATAAACTGCAAACAACTTCACTTCAAACCTTTGGTGTGTTCTTTACCTTAACCTTCGAAAAACCCTAAATAAAAACTTCTTTTTGTTTTTTTTTTAATACACAATACCCGTTTTCAAATCAGTATGTGAACATTGAACAACTTTAATAAAACTGTGCTCTAAAAGACCAATCAGCCTATCATCCTTCCTTCTTAAAACCCTGGAAAGATTGATTGAAATTCACATCAGATATAACTTGAAACCATGTCTCATTTCCACAGCTCAACATGCGTACTCTAAGGCAAAATCAGTAGAAACAGAAACAGCACTTCATTCGCTGGTACGTACTATTGAATATTCCCTCAACCCTCAAGTACAAAGAATATAACCTACTAGCAGTTGCCCGCGACTTCGTCCGCCTCTCCCTCGTCCACCGGCCAGAGTATCGTCTCGACTTGTGCATCATGCGCGCGTGGGAATTTTGTTCGGAAGTTATTGTAAAATTGCATTGCAGTTAACTTTCCCTAGGTCGTAATTCTCTTGAACTTGAAAAATTTGAGCATTTTTTATGATTCCCTTCAGTTGTTTATACTTAAAGCATTCCCTTGGGTGAACTCTCCCTAATTCTAATATCTCTCTTACTTCTGCATCGTTTTTTTCGTTAAGTAATTTTTTTTTCTTTAAACTGAGCATATTTTTTAGTTAAGAAGTACATAAAATGATATTGTTTAAACACAATAATCTGCACAAATAGTGCAATCAATCACATTCACAAATCAATTGAACTCTCAAAATTCTAATTTGAGCAGTTATTAGGCCAGTTCCACCTAACAACATCTCACTGAGGTCTCAATGTCACCTTGACTGAGGCAAAATCATTTGGTGCCTTGGTGGAACATAATTCTCAGTTATCATTGCGATTTAATGGTTACCTTACTAATTGTTGCTGCACATATGTCAGCCACGTCAAATAGCTGAGTGAGAAATCGAATCCAAAATAATTTCATCTCAGAGATCTCAGAAAAAAATCTCAGTTCTCACATTTCCACAGATTCTTCGCTGCTATTGGTCGCAGCTTAATTTTAAGTAGAATAAAGCCTTCCTCGATTAATGGACTATCAAACACAAAAAGAATTATACCATTCGAACCAGTAGTTCCTGAGATTACCGCGTTCAAACAAACAAACTCTTCAGCTTTATATATTAGTGTAGATTAGCTTTCCTAGATGGTGTTTGGGTGTTGTAGGATCTGGGGGCGTATGTTGTAACTTTTCATACACACCAAGTGCTTACTTTACCTCCACGTGGTTATATCTCTAGATATAACTTGCGAAACTTGTAAGCGCGGGTGCAAAACGGAGAAACAAAAGCACCTAATCAACGGCCCAACAAATTTGGAGGTTAGTGCGAGGGCAACCCCTCCACAGTAAAAAACTTGAACGTTATGAGAGACATAGTAGCCTCGGATAATGACCCCCCTCTTAAAGTAACCAGACCCGGAACGACAACGGATTATGCATTGAGAGTTTATACCTGGAATGTAAGAACACTCTACACTCCAGGTGCAAATCAGAAACTTGAATCTGTCCTCTCGCAGTATAAGGCAGACATTACTGCGATCCAGGAAATACGATGGATAGGATCAAGTCGATAGTTGCTAGTCATAATAGGGCTGTTAAGCTCATGCTCGGACCGATGTTGTTATACTATTATTTAAATATTTCAAATCAACGACTCGCTTGTTCGATATCTCGTACACGACAATCAAAACAAATTCATACTCCTAAATTGAAACTCAATCAATGACCCAATAAAGCCGAAGAAGCACTTGGAGGTTGTTTTCCCCTTGTCCTCAATACGATGTCGAAACACAATCGCTGAACTTGCAATAATGTTACGAAACATTGTAATGAGGAAAGTTGAAATTTATACATATACTAGCTGACCCGGCAGACTTCGCACTGCCTAAATCGATAAATAAAAGATCTAAACATTTGTAGCCTACTACACAACCCGCTACCCTGCTACCCCACTACTCTGTTACCCAGTTACCCTGCTACCCGTTATCCCACACACTACCGGCTTCCCACTTTTGCTACGCGTTACCCCGTTACCTGTTATCCGTCTTTCCACTTACCCCGCTACTAACTTACCGCTATCCTTCAACCTTCTACCCGCTTCCCACTACCCTGCTACCCCATCAACCACTACCCTGGCCATACCTCAAATAATAAAACCTCATCTACGCCACTAACCGAACATTCCCTCAACATTTGGTGTTAAACACTCCACTGGTATAAAAGTAGTGAGTCCTTAACGAATTTGTATGAGATTTTTATATATCTAAGAAAACAATGTTTACTGGGTCAGCTAGTAAGGTCGTGACAACTCAGAAACCTTCGTTGCCTCATGCACAGCAACCTTGTTTAGGATATGTTTTTAATTTGATGAGAAACGGCCCAACCGTTCTCGAGCTTTGTGCTTGGCAACACATTTAGCATTCCATTTTTATATAAAAGATTAAAGCAAACACATTACTGGCTATGTGTTTACTGTTCAAAGTGCGAACATAAGGAAAGGTGGAAAACACGGAAAGAGCTAGGAGGAGGTTTCGGTTTACATTTAGTATTGAATTCCTTAATATTGAAATGAAGTGGAAAAGCAGAGTGTGGTATTCATATTCATATTCTTGTTGTTAGGCTAAGCATTGCTGCCGCAAGTACTTCGGTCTAATCTCTTAAGGAGATTTTCCCATCACGACCTCTATTTTCCCATATTTTTTTTAAATCCATGCAAAATATGATTTGGGGTTTTCTTGCTCTCCAGGAGTTTTCCATTGCGAATTTGTTATGTTTTTGCAATTCGTTTTTTTTTTTTTAATTATACTTGCTTTCCAGGACTTCTCCCAGTTCCCCAGCATGAACTTTCCATTTTAAGATTTCAAAAGTAATGCATTTCATTTGAAAGAGTTTTTTTGAGATTTTTGTTTAATTAAATTTTTTTTGCATTTCAAATTTTCCATTTTTTTTTTTAACTCTTTCTTGCATTCTAGTTCCCCATCACAAATGTTCCATTTTTCCATTTGAAAACCACTGCACCTACAATAACATGCAATTTTCCCTTTGAAAACCAATGAGTTTTCCAAGTTTCTTCGAGAACCCATTTTGAAATTTTTCATTATTCCACTGTAATACAATTACATGCAATTTTAATTTTGAAAATCAATGAGTATGCCTGTGCACGCAAGTCTTTGAACTTTTGTCAAAGCTTTCAGGTTCGTGCTCTTTTCTAAACCAAATTACCATAGGTTAGTATTCGTCTGCTTATTGCCGAATACATCCATCTGATAATTTTAGGGTTTGGTCCCCAGGTTTTCCAGAAAATTCTATTGCAGGAGTAAAAGGCGATCGACGCCTTTTTGTATCTTTCTTTGGTGTTCAGACTCCAGTTTAGTTTTTTATCAAAGATCACACCGAGATACTTTGCATGATCAGAGATTTTAAGAGGGTAGCCTTCAATTGAAGGTACTTTAAAATCGGGTATTTTGCTATTGTAAGTAAATAGCACTAGTTCTGTTTTAGCTGGATTGACTGTCAGCCCACAGTTCCTAGTCCATTTACGTACCAACGAGAGGGCATATTCGGTTTGTTCACTGATTTCAAAGATTATTATCACGTATTTTTCTTCGCGAATCAATCGCTGGATAATGGTCAAAGCACAGTTGCATGTTTGTGAATTAAAAAATCATTAAGTCCTAAGCTAGTAATTGACTTATGAATTAAAAACCATTTAATTCATAAGCTAAACATTGAATTATGAATTAGAATTCATTTAATTCACAAGCTAAAAAGTGAATTATGAATTAAAAACAAGTGACTTATGATTTATGAATAAAAAAAAGACAATGCGGAAACAGGGTGGAATTAAAATTTCACAAATTAGAATTCATAGGACGAATTAGCGAATTATCAGGTATCAGCAAAGCTGTAAATGAATAATTGGCCTTATTACCGTACCCGATCGGAGAAAAATTCTCTCCGATTCGTACAATTTCTACGATTTTTCTACCACCGTATACTTTCGGACAGGTCAATCGTAGACATCTACGAACAAATTTGAAATCTGCGTCGGAATTTCAAATTGAGAGCGACGTTTCGCGATTTCATGCGATGCATCGCGATTTGTTACTTACTGTTTTCGTCCGATTGTCTCCGAAGCAAAAAAGTGTCGGAACAAAAAACATTTTTTAACTCACAAAACAAAAAAGAAGTGCGTCGGTACGCATCACTAATTTATGTACGAATCGGGTACGGTGAAGGAAACAAAACTTCCGATCGGACATTTTCTCCGATCGGAGAATTCTCCGATCGGGTACGGTAATAAGGCTGAATGTCGTTTAAAAATACACACTATCATTTTTTTCATCATTTAAGAAAAAATGAAGGAAAAAAGACAGTGGTGTAGCTCTGTAAATGATAAATGATGAGGAAAATGATGAATATCAAAAGTTTTTGTCTGTATGACTGAAATAATGAAATGAAATGATAGTAGGTCCGTTCTTTTACTTTTTGGGCAGTTTGTGTAAAAACTGTCAAAAATGGAGGAGTGGGGATGAAATTTTATGATCTGCCCAAAAAGTAAACGAACGCTTTACAGGCAAAATCTGCCCAATGCACAAAATTATGTCAAACGTCAAAAAAATTCAATGTACTTCTTATGGTTTGACAGAACTTACACAAACTGCCACAAGAAATTTTTGTAGCTAAAATCGGCAGGTAGGGGAAATATTTTCTCCTTCAAAAGTGACAGATTTTAGGATTAGTGGCAGTAAACGAACGCAAAAGTGGGAGTTTTGGGCAGTTTTGGGCAGCTTTGGGCAGTTTTATGAGGTAAACGAACGGACCTAGTGTGTGAGAAACATATCATTTTTGTGTGTAGTTTTTCGCCTGAAAAAAGCATTTGCATGAAATACGAGCCTTGGTCAAGAGAAATAAACGAAAAAATCCAAAAATTCAGTTTTTAGCTTGTGAATTAAAGAAACTTTAATTCATAATTCAGTTTTTAGCTTGTGAATTGAATGAATTCTAATTCATAAGTCAATTACTGACTTGGGAATTAAAGTGAGAGTTAAGCTAATAAATGATTTAAGCTTTTGCAACTCTGGGTCAAAGTCATTCAATATTAGCATACTGACATATGAAAAAGGTCTTAACAAAAGGCCTATGGTATTTTTTATCCATTGACACTTGACAGTAAACAAAACACACAACAAAATCATAATAATTTGTTATTTTTACTCATCGGGGGAAGTTCCAATCCAAATTATACTATGATTCTATGAGAGTGGAAACCCTAAAACGCCCTTTAACTTGTCTTCTGACATCGATATTTTTTTTTGGAAAAATAGGAACAGCCATCTTCCGTCATAGCTTCAATAATTAACGGTGCCTGGATATAATTACAATATTTTCCAGCTCCATTCTTCATGAGAAGGAACAAACCTTGGTTCATATCTAAATTTACAAGAAAAATAAAGAACTAAGCAAATTATGTTCATTCTATCCTCTCTTAACTGCTTTTTTAGCTTTACTCTTTAATATACCAATCCTCAGCCATTGAGTTGGTTTCAAATTAGCAACTCCTACCACAATTTGTTTTCGTTTTCTGTTTTTTGTTCACCCATAAGCCACAACCATAAAAGAAAAGCTTTTGATTTTTTTTTGCAAAATGATTGTCTCTTAAAACTGAACGGTACTTTGTTTGTTGGACAATGTTTCTCTTTAGAACTAGATGATTTTAACATAATTCGTACGTACTTCTCGGCACCTTTCTCATGAAGAAAAGATTTCGGTATCCCCGTATTACGGCGAATCTCTGATTTTTTCACACTGGAATGTGGCAAGGGACAATTCTTAATCCAATGTCCATTTTGATGGCATTTATAACAGCGATAAGTCGGAGGCACTTCCCCCGTCTGACCTGGACCGCGTATTTTTTGATACCTAATTGGAAAAACAATAAAATCCTACATTATACAATTTTATTGAGTTTGGTTTTGTTTACCAATGTTGATAGCTTATAATTCGAGTATCCAAATATTTGCATTGTTATTTCAAAAGGAAACAAGTAGTGACAAGAAATATTTGTTTGTTTGGTTTTTTATGCAATGAATTTAGTTTGAAACTGTTTGGTTTTGTTTTTGTTGCTTTTAAACTTACCCTCTTGGATCGTAGTCGACTGTACTCTGGGCCATCATTGCTTGGATTTTGTCCTCTTCGCTGGCATTCATTTGTGAGAGGTCTAGGGTGTTGCTGTCGAATTTGGGAACATGGCTAACAACTGGAGCATTTTGTGGCTGTGACGACGAAGACGAAGAATTGTCTCTGGATTTCTTTGAGATCTGGGGAATCCGCGATATAATTAACGACGTGTTTTTTGGTATAAGATCATTGTCGTTTTGATACACTGAAAAAACAAATAACATAAACTATCAAACTTTTGAAGACTTTAAAGCCGCCTACGACAGCATAGTCAGGGAGAACTGTACAAAGCCATGAGAACATGTTCGAACTTTCCGAGAAGCCAACATCGGACTCGGACCACTACCTCGTTGTAGCCAAGGTAGTGCTACGAATATCCCGACAACTGCCAAAACAAGGAAATGCTGCAAGAAAATTCGAGGTCGGATGGCTACAATCGCAAGAGATCGCCAGATCCTTCTCTGCGATCGAGTGTCAAGTAACCTCTTAAGAAGTCCTATGCCAACATCAAGTAACGAAGACCAGTGGCAACATTGCCAGAATGCAGTTAGAGATGCCGCCTCTAATGTGCTGGGTTTCACACAGCCACCAAAACGAAACCCCTGGTTTGACGAAGAATGCAGGCAGGCCCATGCAGCCAAGCAGGAGGCATACAGAGCTGCGCTGCATAGAAGAACAAGAGCTGCTCATGAGCTTTACTAGCAAACGAGGAGAGAGGAACACCAGCTTCTCGGGAGAAAAAAGAAGGAGCATGAGAAGCGTCAGATCGAGGATGTTGAGAGAGCCAACAGATGAAGTTCGGAGATTTTATCGGAAGGTAAAACTGCTGGATCAAGATGATCGTGTAAGAACCGATGCCTGCAGAGATAAACAAGGGAACATCATAGGAGAATTCCAGTCAATGCTGGGGATTTGGAAAGACCACTTCTGTTGACTGTATAACGGCGAAGACGAACAAGATCCTGCCGTCAGTCAGTCAGGAGCCTTTCATCATACACGATGACAGCCAACAATTCCGTGAGCCCGACCTAGAAAAAGTGAAAACGGCAATATCACGGCTGAAATCCAAGCCGCTGGAGCAGATGGTCTTGCTGCCGAGCCGTTCAAAGCAGCAGGCGACGATCTAGATAGGAGCATGCACCAAATCATTTGTAAGATATGGTCGGAAGAATACATGCCCGATGAATGGAACCTCAGCATTGTTTGCCAGATCCTGAAAAAGGGAGATCCTCTAAACTGCGCCAACCGCAGAGGAATCAGCCTACTTTACATCGCCTACAAGATCCTCTCTGCCGTAATATGTGAACGTCTGAAGCCTTTCGTCAACAATCTGATTGGTCTCCATCAATGTGGCTTCAGACCAGAAAAGTCAACCATTGACTAAATTTTCACTTAGCGGCAGATCCTGGAACAAACCTATGAACTCCAAATCGATACCCACCACCTTTTCATCGATTTTAAGGCCGCGTATGACAGCATCTACAGAGACGAACTGTATAAAGCCATGTCTAGTTTTGGCATCCCTGCCAAGCTCGTTCGCTTGTGCAAAATTACGATGGAGAACTCACGCTGCTCTATCAAGGTTGGCAGGCAATGAGCTTACGGAATCTTTCGACGTCAAAAAAGGATTCAGACAAGGCGATGCACTGTCGTGCGATTTCTTTAACATCATTCTTGAGAAGATAGTCCAAAACTCCACCGTCAACACCAGAGGCACTATTTTCTATAAATCTGTTCAACTTCTCGCGTACGCCGACGATATTGATATAATGGGAAGAACACAGCGTGATGTCAATGGCGCCTTTGTGAGAATTGAGACAGAAGCGGCAAAAATGGGTTTAGCGGTAAATGAGGGAAAAACGAAGTATATGCTGTCTTCGAGTAAGGACACCCAACACCGACGGCTCGGACAGAACGTCACAATAGACGCATACAACTTCGAGGTAAGAGTGGAGTTTGTCTACCTAGGCTCCGCTATAAACACGGGCAATAACTCTAGCGCCGAGATCAGACGAAGAATAACTCTTGCTAATCGCTGTTTCTTTGGGCTAAGAAAGCAATTGAGTGGCAAAAGCCCTCCCTCGAGCAACTAAGGTAAAACTATATAACACCCTCATTATCCCAGTTCAGCTGTATGGTGCAGAAGCATGGATCTTGACAAACTCGGGGATGAATGTGCCTTAGGCTGTTCCGAGAAGAAAGTTCTTCGGGTAATCTATGGCCCCGTGTGCATTGCGCAGAACTTTCGGCAGCTTGAAATCAAGCAAACCAAGGTATTTCTACATCTAACACTAGGACGCATGCAATGAAAGAAACAAAAATACAATCCGTCATAATGGAGACATTTCACCACATTGCAACAGGTATGCGCGGCCTTTCCGGCTAACTAAATTTACGCCGAGTGGGCGCGATGACGGGAATTTCTTGTATGGGGGCTCCCCACCTATTATCATTGCTTCGAACTGTTGCTGTATAAGACGATAGTCTTACCAGATCTTGGGGGCTTACCCAAAATCATTAGCCGCGTTCGGGAGAAGAGTCTTACGGTGAATAGTTGGCCCCATATTTGAGGAAAGACGATTCCGGAGACGATGTAACCACGAGCTATATCAAATCTACTGCGAAGCAGACTTTATGACAAAAATCTAGCTTGGTTGACTGCGGAGGTTGGATACTTATTCGTATGTTCGAAGAAGCAGTCGCCCGTAGCTTAGTTGGTTAGGTGCGTTGGCTGCTAAGCAGAACGTCGTTGGTTCGAGTCCTACCCAGGCCAAGTTTTTATTTCATCTTTCACGGGTACTGCCTCTTGCGAAGACCTGACAAATCTCCCAAGAGTATTAATCTGTCATGAAAAAGTGCTTCTCAACTTTGCCGTTCGGAATCGGCGTTAAATTGTAGGTCCCCTCAATTCTTCACACGCACTCAGAGAATTGTTGATGAGAGTAAGCCATTTAGGCCTTGGCTCTTCAAGAGCTGTTGCGCCACTCTATTTATTTTATTTTATGATCGAAGAGGAAGCGGCCCGGAAAGTCTTTTACGGTACAATTCATGGTAGGAGACAGCACGGCAGACCAAATTTGGTGGTGACACCTAAAGCCTTGGCGTGCGGTACTGGATGGCGTCGGCGAACAATTGGGATACATGAAATAACTTGCTGAAGAAGTCCCGGACCGGATCCGGGTTGTGGCGCAGATGAAAGGATAAACTTAATTGATCGGGCCGACGATGATGTTCAAGTTAGCGAGAGTCCACTGTAATTCAGTGTATTTTTTCCTTGACAACATCCGCTGAATATGATTTGGGATGCTTCGAGAGCAGAATTCCACGCGTGAATTTTTAATCACGTTTGTCAGCGGCACAGATTTGTTCAGGTCAAACTTGGAATAATGGAAAATAGTACTCCGATCCGTAACGTATTCGAATCTAACCCCGAAGAACGTCGCAGAAGTGCAGAACACGACCAGGTAGACCTTACAGGCTGTAGAGAGGTTTTCGAGATACAAATGTTCAGCAACATACATTTATGCCTCAAATTAAATTAGTTGCAACAATAACATAAAGCTCTTATCTACACGACTCAGCAATATCACAACCCCATTTTGTACCACTTCCATGAATTGAGTTCATTAACCTTAGTTTGATAAGAAACATCACCATTGCTTTGATCGCGAAACTTAAGGACGAGTCTATACATATGGAGATTGGGATATTGAGTTAGAGTCTATAAAGCACAAAACAACATCCGAAAATTGAAAGTTTCTGGAGGTCATTATAAATCATTTGAAGATATCCCCGTGCTTCCCCAAACAGATTTCGTGAATTAGTTACTTTGTGTGACTTACCTTCTTTTGTCTGAGCATTTGTTATTTGCAACTCAAAATCATTGGTCTTTCCAAGGCGTTTTTGTTGAACAACCGCCTTCCGAAAGTCATTCACTGATATGTGAAGTCCATCGAAAGTAATCGTATCAAAGTCCAAGGAGCTTTTGAATTTATAATGCACGGACATGTCCTCCTGTAAAGTATTAAAAACAAGAATATAACAAATTTACTAAACAAATAATGTATATGTATTCAAAATAACACATAAAGATATCAAAGAAAGTTTGTTTAATGGTAATCAAAGGGTGCAAGGTAGGCGTCGGTGAGGTTATGTACATTATCTATAATCAATAGAAGAAAAACATTTTTTAACGCTTGCATCTCGATCTTCTGCAGACGAAAGTATCAAAATCACAAACTTACATAATGCATTCAATTAAATTTTATACACTTTACCAAATAACATACGTTTTAAGAAGCGTGCAGACAAATTTTCGGTGAAAAAAAATATTTTCTCTAGCAGCAGTCAACCCCAAAACATGGAGAAATATTGTTCGCGGGATTGAAATGATGGTGAATGCGAAGCAAGAAATCATAAACGATAAGAATATTCATGCACAATTAAATGTGAAAATTTCTAAATTATTTAGTTTTTATGTTTTTTTCTGGTTTTAATTGTGATTTTTATTTTTCATTTATACCGAAATCAGACGTTTGCGAAAAAATATCCATCCGAAAGAGGCAAATAAAAAATTGACAGAAAAATGGATGCTTCTGTGGATTGTGGAACTAGAATGTTTTCGTTGATTTGCCGGTAGAGGCGCTTTGGTTGGCTAGTCTTTAAGGTGCTGCTATAATGAAAATATGTAATGCTTGGCGTTTTTCTTTTTTACCTCTGAGCAGATTAGATCAGATCACGGATGTCAAAGCGAAGCTTTGAGCAGATCATATTCAATGTCCTCCGATTTAATAAAGAAACAAACCTGAGCAGTGAAATGTAATTTTTTACTTATTATTATTTTAACAATTTTTTTTTCACCTACAATAGACGCGCGACTATTTTGGGAATCCATTTTTAATTTTATGTTTGTTTTTGTCTGTAAAATCCGAAAAAACAAGTGAAGTTGTCTTCGCTCAGCTATCTGCTCTATTTGCTCGGTCGATTTATCCTGAGCAAATAGATTTAGCTCAGAGCATGAAAATTCTTAGCTCCTATATATCGGAGGTAAAAAAGAAACACAGATTTTTTTTGACACATCCGTGATCTGATCTAATCTGCTCGGAGGTAAAAAATAAAAACGCTAGCTGACTTCAAAATTCGCTTATATTGAATACGAATAGAAATTTAAGCACTATTCACATGAGCACGACCAACGAACGACGAATGAATGAAGAAAATTGATTTTACATACGTTTGAAGCCTTATTATCTTACCAATTCTCAACAAAACGATAAAATTATAGTTTATGTTTGATTTTTGATGCATAAATTAACTTTTTAATCTCAAATGTTAATAAATTTGAGAAAACAAGTTTATTCGTCGCGAATAGAATTGTAGTTGATACGAACTGTCAAACTCTATTCGCGTTCCATACACCATCCACACTCCCAACGAACAAAATATTCGCGCGCGTATAACCTCAAAAACATTCCTGCTTTGAATTTTGGTTGTTCATTCGCGACGAATTAAAAACTCTCATGTGAAAGAAATGTCAAAATCGACGAATTTTCGTTCATTCGTTGGTCGTTGTTCGTGCTCATGTGAATAGTGCTTTAAAGCACTAATTAATTCGTCGCGAATGAACAAACAAAACACAAAGCAAGATCGGTTTTTGAGGTTATAGCACTATTCACATGAGCACGACAAACGAATGACGAATGAAACAAAAAAAGTGATTTTAGATACGTTTGAAGCCGTATTTCCTTGCAAATTCTCAAAAAAACGATAGAAGTATAGTTTATGTTTAATTTTCGATGCATAAATTAACTTTTTATTCTAAAATGTTAGTAAATTTCAGAAAACAAATTTATTCGTCGCGAAAAGAATTCTAGTTGATACGAACTGCCAAACTCTATTCACGTTCCACATCATCCACACTCCCAACGAACAAAATATTCGCGCGCATATAACCTCAAAAATCATTCTTGCTTTGTGTTTTAGTTCTTCATTCGCGACGAATTAAAAACTCTCATGTGAATGAAATGTCAAAATCGACGAATTTTCGTTGGTCGTCGTTCGTGCTCATGTGAATAGTGCTTAAGAGCGCTTTAAGACGTTACTTAGTTAGTGCCTGGCTACACAAGGATTTTTCAGTGCCCTAACGAGTGAGTTTGTAGGCAAGAGAAACGAAACGTGAAGGGGGAAGATGCTCACGAAGGGAACTGAATTTTCTGTGTGAGCAATACAGTTCCATTCCTAAATTGTTTCTCTTTTTGAAGTTTGTTTATTTTTTTTTCTGGCTTTGTCATTTCCGTCATTCAATTCAAATTGTACAAATTAATGTTGTGTTTTTTTTTTTATCTCTGTAAGCATCAATACCTACTGAAACAAAAAGAAATTTTACAAACCCATCAAGCCGAAAACTGGTAATTGGATAATCTCTTCAAAGTATAAGAAAACAGAAACAGATATTGAAGAGTGAACAAAATATCTTCATTGAAACTGCTTTGGATTTGGCTAAAAGCCTTGACTCTTTGTCTTCGCGATACTACAACAGTAACTTTGGTTTGGGACTAAGTCCTCACCAAATACATAAACATCATTGGCCTTCAGCACTTTCAAGTTGCTTCAACCCGTTTGCCCGCCATTTAAAAGAAAGCGAAAAGGTTTCAAGCATCGGAAAAGATGGTTTCCAGGTCTGTATGGACGTCCAGCAATTCAAACCGAATGAAGTGTCCGTTAAAGTTGTAGACAATGAAGTGGTCGTGGAAGGAAAACACGAAGAGCGAGAAGAAAATCAGGGCTTTATTTCACGGCAATTTATCCAGCGTTATGCGCTTCCAAAAGATTACAATTCCAAAATACTAGTTTCGACGCTATCATCGGATGGTGTTTTGACGTTAAGCATACCAAAGCCGCCCATAGAACAAAAACCAAATGAAAAAGTTATTCAGATTCAGAAAACCGGTCCAGCACATCTGAATGTGAAGGAAAATGCAGTCGAGGAGCAGTCGAAGGATTCAGGTGCCATAAAAGACAAAGCCGAAATAGACTTTCAATTTGCTTCAAATGTTAAACCGTTAAAAAATCTTTTAATTGCGTTATAAATTATTGTTTTTTGTTTCTTAATTCATCCTCATAAAACACGCCAATAAACCCTTGATTTTTAACAAATGAAATAATGTAAAGTTTTTGTTTTAATTTCTGAACTTCTTTTTGGAAAAGAACGTCCAAAAATTGAGCTTTTGTGTGGGAAGCCTGGCAATTATGTTCAAAGTTAAGACCGGTCCGAAGAATTGTTTTTAGGTCATATTATCTGCCTTTGATGCGATGTTTTGTTTTAAGGGAAGACAAATCTTTCTCTTGGTTTAGATATGGTCAGTGCTACCATCTCTAATATCTTGAAATCAACTTTACTCAGAAAAAACTTACTTCGATTTCTCTATAATATACCTATACATAAACCTTTAGTAGCCAACCCACGGCTAGTTGTTTGTTCGCAGAACTCAGAAATTATAATGTTTTTTTTCGAGCAGTTGTCAAAATTTAAAATAATGTCAATCAAAATAGAGACATTTCCACGTTCCCCTAAACGAAATGGAAAAGTGGAACGTGATTGGGCACAACACTGTGTAGCCACCGCACGTGATTTTTCAGTAGCTTGAAAAATCCCCGTGTAGCCAGGCACTAGTATGCTTAAATATTTAAGTTGCCTTTAAGTAAAGTTACTTAAATTCTTATTTATAATCGAATACCGACAGCTACTTAGTTAAGCGGTGTCTTTATCTAAAAAGAAATAGAAACAACAAATCTATTTCAGGAAACTTTCAATTTTAATTTGTAAAAAGTCAAATTGAACCTCACAAAAAACTAAAAATAAATAAATAAGTAGGCGGCACGCAGATAGTTTCTTCCATGGACTTGTTAAGGTGGCCATACACATATGATTTGTTCGTCTGATTTGTTCGACTACCTTTTCTCCATACACGTCGAACAAATCATATTTTTAGTGTGAAAAATTCTTTGTTTGCCATATTGTTTAGGTACATCAGCTCCGCGCACTTCAAACTTCAAAAAGAAACTGACATAGGAAAAGTACAGAATGTTCGCAAACAACGCCACACACGTGAAATTATTTCGCGAACAAATCACAAGAAATTGAAAAGATTCAATTACATCTGATTTGTTCGCGAACATGCCCAAACATGCCCACACACGTTAAACTTGTAGTCGAACACGAACAAATCAGACGAACAAATCATATGTGTATGCCCACCTTTAAAGAAATGAGAGACGAAGGGAATAACGATGAAGAACGGCGAGGATGACGCCGAAAAAAAAAATAATCCACGCGCCGTTCTAGCTGAACTGAAAAACGCCGAAAACGCAGTAAACGTTGTGGAAAATTTGGATGAAATAAAACCATCAAATACCACGTCAAGAAACTGTCGTTTAAGAGTGTGTAACTTTAAATTTAGTGTGAATTTGATGTGAATAATAATATATTTTGAAATATTTCCTAAAAAAAAGCAAATGAGGATAGTTTTTTTTTTCTTAAAGAGAAACTTCTTACGCTTGACTATGGTAAGACTGGGATCATCATTACTGTAATCATTATACTAGAATTATTATAAATGGCACGGGTTAGGCCGTGTTGGTTGTGTCCGGTTCAATGTTTTTCTCCATTTGACTTTCTCGAATATCGTGGGGTGGAAACTGGTGGTATTTTCTTCCCTCGTGGAGTCTTTCTTTCTCATCCCTCACAATAATTATTGTTTTTGTTTGTATATCTTTAAAACAAGAAAAAAACAATAAAATAACCAATAAAAAAAGACAATTTCTCAATACTATACAAATGTCAACATTTAAGCAGCATTTAATCAACCTTTAAACAACAAATTTGGCGTTTTAGTAAAGAGAGCTTTAAGTAACGTTGCTTAAATCTTCAAATTGATTTAAATATGGATTTTCTACCTGAATTATACTTAAAGCTTGTTTAAAGTTAGACAAGCTTTTAGTTTTGTTTATTAATTTGGCTGAAGATCTTTCAGTTAAATTTTCAAAGTCCGTTGACTATAACTAGAATAACAGAAACAACATTGGCAACAAAATACCCTAGTTTGACACCACATTAAATTTTAAATTCATCAAATAACCTATTTGATTGCACAGTTCTCCATTTGCACAATTTTCCATTTGGAGCCATCATAATGTTAATAATTACATTGACGTTGTCAAAGTCATTTTCAAAATCAATGAACAGCATGTTGTTGATAATTCAAATATTGTTTAGTAAAGATCCTCCTTCTCACGTAGGAGGTTCTCAACCGATTGAGGCGTCAAGAGAACAGTCTAATGCAATCCACAAAATACTTTCTACTATTTATAAAATAAAATATCGCATACATTATCGCATGCGAGATCAAAAATAGTATTCTTGAACGCTTTTCGAACGCTGTCAAACATCTCGTATACGAAAATTATCGAATGCTTCACCTCAAGTGGTCAGACCCTCTCGAGATGGAATTTCGTACACGAAAATTGTGCGATTAATTACGGAATTTCATTAATCTTGCCTAGAATTTTTCAAGGAATAAGCCCTAAGATATTATATTCACTAAAAAAATGTTGTTTTTTGTGTATATACAAATCTCTAGACTCTTATTACCTACATAGAAGGGTACCTAGACCTACCTTAGCTCTTTCAAAGGGTTTGTTTTAAATGTAGGTACTTTAACTCTTAGGCCGTGTGTGAATTGCGTTAAAATGTGTGTTAAAATTTAACCCGCGTTAAAATTTGACACTAATGAGGTGAATAAAATGGGTTAAAATTTATTGAGCTGTGGAGCAGGTTAAAGTGTGTTAAAATTTGACGTTTCTAGTGACAGAGAAACTTGCTCTTGCTTTTGCATTCAATTCAAACAACGAAATATGGATCAAGAAAAAAAACGAAGGAGGGCTGGAAACCCATACAATAATAATGTAAGTTTGAAATCAATTAATTTATATAAATTCAATGCTTTTGTTTTCTAGGGTCTCACGAAGAAAAATTAGTACTGATTGAAAGTGGCAAATGGCAAATGGTTGCAAAAGATTACCCAGATATTAATGTAGACAATCTGGTTGTCTGTTCCTCATCAGAAGATGAATAAAAAATGCTAAACATTGTTCAAAAAGTGTGATAAACGTAACAAATGTACAATTTAAAGTGAAATAAAAAGTGATTTTTTTTTTTTTATTTTGGTATTTATGTTTTTTTATTTAGTTGGAAGGTCTACATATTATGCATCAATCTTTGAAGCAACGAATTGCGAAAAAGTAAATACGAATTTATTGTTTTGTTTCTTTTGAAATGTATGACAGATATCAGCTGTGAAAACAATTTTTCAGTGTTACCACACCGAATAAATCAATTAATCAAAATGGGAATTTTGTTTGAATATTATTGACTGTTGTTTTAAAATATGACATTCGAATCGAGAATAATAAATAAAAAAGATTTTTTTTTAGTTTCAGAGACTTTTTATTAACCCTGTTT
The DNA here is from genome assembly GCA_943590905.1 of Sphaerophoria taeniata. Lineage (NCBI taxonomy): Eukaryota > Metazoa > Arthropoda > Insecta > Diptera > Syrphidae > Sphaerophoria > Sphaerophoria taeniata. The sequence continues at coordinate 43,013,949 of OX016540.1, read as the reverse complement.
TCTTAAAAATATGTTTTGTATGAGAAATTATTTTTCCCTGAAAAAGAAAACCAATTTTTGTTCAGGGAAATTTCTTAAATTATCGAGGGAAATTTTTTTAACCTACGCAGAAATCTTGGTTAAAATAATTGTTTTAACGCAATTCACACAGCAAATGGCTAAATTTGATCCCACCTCAAACAAGACGTCAAATTTTAATCGTGGTAGAAGTTTTAACGCAAATTTTAACGCAATTCAACCACGGCCTTAAAAGGCCACAGAAAACCCCATGCTTATCAGTTGGTACCTTAACAATGTTTTATTATTTTTGCTTTCGAATCACTTGCATTTATTCAGAAGCTTTATTTTACTTTTTACATCAATAAGTTGTAGCCGGAGTTTGTGTTGTTCATAGGAGTGTGTTCTTAAAAGAACACACAACAAAAGGGCAAGTCCTTTCGTCAGCTGGAAGTCATTGTTCGTCGTTGTTCTTCGTCCATTTTCCATTTTGAAATCAAATATGTATTTAAAAGCTTCGCAAACAAAAGGTATTTAATTAAAACTGCAGTTTTCCATCAAGGAATTTTTGTATGTATAGGTCTGTTTAATGAATCTGTTCCGCACAGAAAAGAACAGAAAAGATCCAAAAAGTACAAGTTTGTGTGTTCCATGAGGAAAAACCTTGCCACATACTGTTCTACAATCTGTCATTTTGTATTCCATAGAGAATATATAATACCTAGAGTCGCGACCTTTTCCTCCCTTGCCGAAAACACCCTCAAAATTTTTCCGAGGTGAACTCTCACAATCCTCTCTTTTTTTCGTGTCCGTGAATCTGTGTAAGAGGTGAAAACAAAAAGTGAGTACTCTGCCGTGAGTAAAAAATTTTTCCTGTTGCTCAAAGTGACAGATGAATTTTGTAGATAAAAAATATGTATTTTAAAGTGAATGTTTTCCTAATTTATTTATTTTAATTACAATCTTCAATGAGTAACTCATTGAATATGACAAATTCTGTAAATGTTTCCGTTGAAGCACCTTATGAAAATCAAATTCAAGAAATAACCTACGACGGAACAGAAATATACCAACCGTAAGTTGACTGACCTTAACCGGCTAAATGCTATTGTATCAAATTACCTTTCCAGACCGCCAACACTTTCGGATACCCTAACTAAATGTGCTGCTCGCATAGATTTCAGCAAAACCTCACTCGATGATCTGAAAAAAGAAGAAAAATCAACCGACGAAGACGTTAAGGATCCATCACAATTTTAGCCAAGTCTCTGGCCATGGGACTCTGTACGCAACAAACTCAAAGAGGCACTCACAGAAATTTGGACGAAGAAGAGGGTCTTGGGTCGCAAGTTCTATCGGCTTTATCATCGACTCCGTATACTGTTCAGGGGGTTTGTTGTGCTAATTTCAATTGTGCTGCACTTGAGGCAACAACTGATGCTGAAAGCAATGCAAGTCGATGGAAGGGGGATCAAACTGAGTTAGTGGCTAACGGGGAAAGGCAAACGGAAGCCATTATTCAGAATGGTATCGAAAATGATGACAAGAACAAACATGACCATTTGAATGGGCATTTGGGGGAAGACTGGAAGAAATATTCCTGTTCCGATTTGATGGACATTCGCAATGAGATGACATTAAGACCTGAGATGATTATAACACCTGAATGTCTGGGGAAAGCACGGCTTGACCGACTGCACTTCAGAAAATCTGATACTGGATCTATCGCAGCAAACGGCATGTCTGTAAGTATTTAAGATTTGTCTTAAAATGAAAACCCCGATCACTTTCGAATGACCTTATGCCGACGTTCTTCAAACGCAAAGCGTCCACCATCAACCCCAATCCGAACGCCATTGTCTACGATTCATTCAAGTATAACGATTCGAATCCTTTCATTCATAGTAATGGTCAAGACAATAATTATCGTCGCATTGGAAGCGTCGCATCTCGTGGGGTGGTCAGGAAGTCAATTGGGATTATATCCCTGAGGAGGATCCTGATCGGCAGCAGCGGTCGATGCAAAAACAAAAATACGAACTAGTCGACAATGTGAGTTTTGCTAAGCGTTCTGTTGGTAACGCTCTGCTGCCGGGAGAATCGTCTTTCCGGTCACGGGTCTCGGCATTCGATAAACTCATGCGCCGAGGAACGTTACAGCAGCACTGCTAGCAGCAGCACCGCCAACAACAAATCAGACGAAAACGAATGGTTCAGCTGTGGGCCGACATCGCGATTGGACACCATTGAGTTGAGTAGATTCAACGATTCAGATCAGCAGACAATACGCCTGGAAATGTCCAAAAACAAACCTGACACGAACAACAATCGACAAGACTTCACTGCGAATAAGGAAAAGAAACATTTGTTGCGATTGCCGCAGTTGGAATCGGCTTCGCTGGAAGCATAATATATTGAAGGGCATTCTCGAGCAGGTGGTCAGTTGTCAGGATGCAATTGCCCAAGAATACTTGATGGAGTGCATAATTCAGGTGTTCCCCGATGAATTCCATATGCAGACTCCGGATCCCTTCTTGAAGTCGTGAGATTTCGCCTACCGCCGCTCATCTTTTCCGCTTATCAATTGGTCTCGGCGTCCTTTTCCAATGCATGGCAAAGCTCGAAACAGGGGACTTCTTTGGGATTGTGTCCAATTTGTATGATTGAATTCGACCCCAAATTACTGATTGCATCTTCGATTCAATCTTCGATTCAATCTTCGAGGACAATGTGCAACATCAAGGGGGTGATAGCGAAAAGGACTACGTTGATTTCGAGAACCTCACCTGCCTGCTATGCAAGAGAGCCTTCCAATCGCTGGAGATCATGACAAAGCATTTGAAAATGTCCAACTTGCACAAATAGAATCTGATAAGAGGGGTATCGGATTCCGATCCGATGAACAAAATGCTTTACCGTGAGTATTTTTTGTGTGTTTTCCTTACGTTCCTCTTTAACTTAATAATTCTTTGAAGGTACCGTGACCGAGCCAAAGAACGACGCACGTTTGAAATACAAGTGATACACCACCACCGAATCGCAGCAAAGAGCCTTTCTAGAACGAACTCAAACACATCACCAAAAATAAGTCACGACAGCAACTACAACAACGAGCTATAGTTATGCTAACTGGCGAGAATAATGTTGGCAATCGTCTACTCCAGAAAATGGGATGGTCCGAGCGTCAGGGACTTGGACGCATGAGTAAAGGACGGTTAAGTAAAAACTAGTTACAATAGTTTAATAAAGTCTATTATGATTATATTGGAAATTGAACATTTTAAATCACAAATCTTCCTGTAAATATGTTTTGTTAAGATTTAATTTACATGGTTTTTAATAAATTCTTGAATAAAAAAAATCTATTTTATTTTCGAAAAAGATGAAGCAAAATGTCTCTCCATGGCGATTCTGTTCTATTCGTCTTTGTGACGGTTGTTGTTGCTCCGTCTCTGTCGTTGTTATTGTCGATAGCTTGATCGCTCTCAACTGGTGCCAGAACCATCGACTTTGTGGGCGATTTGTCCAGAGCTGCCTTAGCAAAGGGATTCACAACGTATTCCTTCAACGGGTCTGTGATTTTCTTAGCCGCTGGCGATCCTAGGTTGTCTTGCTTTTCAGAGACTTTCCGTTTCCGAGAAGCGCCCGTAATATTGGTGTTTTGTCTTATTTTCGGCCAGTTCAAAGCTTATATCCAAATCCGGCTTGTACATCAAGTTGTAGCCAATTCCGGAGCGAATTGATCGAATCGAAATGTCGTCATAGGATTTCTGATGAGAACGTATTTCTATTACAAAAATTGGATACCCTGAGAAGTTTAATGCATGGCGACAGTGCTCGGGCAAGTGGCCGCGATGACCGCACACACAGCATGTCTTCCTGTTTTTGTATTCCAGTTTGCTGTTTGGATATTGATTTGCTTTTATCTGCAAAGAGGACAAATCAGTTGTCTGTGAAACTAGGAAGCAAAAAAACTTACTGTGGAGTGATAGCGACGCCATTTGTTTGGACAGAGATTGACACTGTGGCCGCGTACCTTACAAATCGGACAAATCAAACGGTTTTAGTAGTTGCAAGCATTGCAGCTTTTCGTAAACACTCTAGTTTTGTTGCCACACTAAGAGAGAACAACAACGAAATCAGCATGCAAATGAAGGTCTAATACCTTACCCTCAAACAAATAGTATTCGGACTTCTGGGCTCGCAGTGGCCTTTCTCGCCGCACATATAGCAAACCGGAAGTTTCTTGGGCCTCGGACACTTGGATCAAATGTGCCCAAACTCACAGCAGTTCATAAACTTTTGATGCAAATATTTTTGATATTTCGGAAAACGATCGTCCGTGTAGATCTTCCACAGAGTTTTCCAGCTGTCAATATAAAAACCAATCAAGTAAGGATTCAGTGTATCCTCAGTACTCACCCTTCATGTGTGTGCCCAACAGCTTTGACATTGAAGCGCTCGCCATGCCAGGAACCGTTGTAGAGCTTGCGCATCTCTTCGTTCCACCCAATGACCCCGCCAGCAACTATTTTCGCATTCTCACAGTAAACAATATTGTAGACCGGATCACCGGTTTATTTTTTCATCTTGAGATTATTTCGATTCGAAGACGGCTTATTGTCTACCGGCACGAGGTGGGATACTTACTTCTCTCTCTCTCTCCTCGCGATCTCGTTTGATTCTCTTCAGCTCACGCAGTTTGCACGCCAAGCCTCATATTCGACCTCGTCATTTTCATCGTCAGTGCAGACATCTTCGATGTTCGGTTCGACGGCATCGGGCTTGATTTTTCATTTTCCATATTGATTTCCTCATCTTCTGAATCCTCGGATTCCTCCGACTCGGACCCGAAAATTTCTGGTTCGTGAATATGTCGATGATGTTCCAAACGAACTTCCGTTGGTTCTTCTTCAATAACCAGTGATTTTAATCGTCTCAAACGAGGATCGTCGACGTTTTCATCATCGATTTCTTGATTTGACTGACTGGTGATGGTGGAATCTTTTTCTGCTAACGCTGCTGCAGCCTGTGTTCTTTTGCGATTGTCAAGTCTTCCAAGTCGCTGTCTTCGTCGGACGATTCACCGCGAGCGTATTCGGGACGTTTGCAGAGATATATCGCTGGACTTTTTAGTCGTTTTCCATTGGTCTTTTTTTTTACGTTTCTTCTTCTGCCTCCAATGGAACGGGTTATGATGTATGTGTCATTCTTCGGACGATTCTGTTTTCAAAACAGAAGAGTTCTGCTCTTCCCAGAAGCATTCCGTCTGTGAATGTCAGTCCAATGAAATGGTTTCAGAAGACTTCTAGACTCTTCCGAATGCTTCTGGACCAATGGAAAACGACATTACTTTCTGCATAGATATCTCGCCTGAAAGTTAAGAATGTCAATTGGGCCTGTATGGAAGCAAAGATCTGAATTAGTTTACCTTTTTCATTTCGTAGAGGGACGGCACCCGCTGTATACTAGAACTCATGCAGTCTGGTAATGATGTTCTTTGGATTTGGATTTATTGTCATTGCGACGGTGCGATATTAGCATCAATGCGATTTACATTGTCAGTAAATTCGGTAAATTCTTCAAAACGATCCGCATAGCGAAGAGCATTCGATTCAAGTTTTAATAAATTTTGATAAATTTTCTTATTTTCAAGTTCAAACTGTCAAATATTGTTGACATAAGCTGTCAAAAATTTCACCACTCGAAATGCGAGACTTAAGGCACGATTGCATTTTCCTTGTATGCTCCTAAGATGTAAGCATACCATTTCGACTTTTTCTTGTGTTCTTTTTAAGATTTATTTAGTTTTTTTGATTAAAATATTGGTAAATAATAGTGCAATTATATATTACAAGTGCAAATAAACAATACAATGTGTTTATTTTTTATATTACATGCATTTTTTTGTATGTTTAAGTTTTTTTTGAAAATTTTGAGCTCAACGGAATCTTATTTTTGAAATCTGAGCCCAGGACACCCACCTCGACTCAAACCTGAGCACTGTACCTAGGTCAGTGCGAATGTATTGGTGCAGTCTCCCATTTAAAAAGCATTGGAAAACTAACACATTCTCACTGGGTTGGTATAAAACGAACAAATTTCAGCTTGTAGGCAAAAAGAGAGCGAACACCCGAAGTCGCGACTCTAGGTATTATATATTCTCTATGTTGTATTCCATGAAGTTGTTCAGCTCAGTTTAGTACAATTTTTTCTGCCCCTACTTTTTTGGTGGAGCAGCTTTGTGAACACTATCAAATGTCAAAATTTCAAATGCCAAATTATTATTTTTTTTTTCAATCAAACAATTTTTTGAAATTATTATTATCTCGTTTGACGAGTTTTCCGAGGAAGTAAAAATATTTCTACTATCCTCCCAAGTAAAATTTTTTCGCAAAAATCTAATAAAAAAAATCAATTTGATTTGACTTGGATATTTATTTAACGGCTAATTTTATTCTGTCAAAAAGATTAAACAGAGAGCTGATCTTTTCAGTTCTTACTTGTTCTGAGAGTTTTCATTTACTTGTTTTGTTCTGTGCTGTTCTGATCCGGTTTTTCTTCATTAAACAGTACTTATATATGTTTCCACCAAAATAAAGAAGTTAACAGTTTTTCTTGTTACAAAATTTAGAAATAAAATTTTACAATGAAATACAAACTTCAATTAATTATTTATTACACTGTCGTCAAAGTGTCAACTGAATTGAAAACACAAATCAGCATGTTCTTTTTTTTTAACTTAAGGCTGCGCGTACGGTAGTGCGAGAAAGCGATGCGATGCGAGAAGCGAAGCGAGAAGCGTTATTAGATGCGAGATAGTGCGCACAGTAAAGCGATGCGATTTTTTTCTACTAGAAGTGTCAAGAAAATGGTTTCTTGTCATCATTAGAAAATTAATTTTCAAACGAAAATTAATATTTCTGTATGTTGATTCAAAGAAAAAGGATAAACAAGATATTTACTCCCAATTAAGAAAGAATAAATTTATAATGTTCTCTATTTATTAATTGTTTCATAATTAAAATGAACACCAAAACAAGTTCGTAAACACACAACACAAGCTAGAATATATAAATTTTCAAACGTCACAATAAAATTCAAAACAAACAATCTCGCTTGAACTCGCTCCAACTCGCTTGAAAAACTGGTCGGAAGAGTTTTGAAGCGAGTTGCTATGCGAGAAACTCGCTCAAGATATCGCATCACTGTACGCACGCTAATAAGAATCAATGTAAATATTTTTCTCGCATACAAACGCTTCTCGCATCGCATCGCTTCCTCGCACTACTGTACGCGCAGCCTAAGTGGGAGGGAGAGAAATGAACCCCTAACTCTGACGTCTGACAAGGCGTTGCTATTTCGTATACGAACTTCATCGCAGGCACAAAGTCGTATACGAGTCAATTGATTCAAGAATACAACTCTGCTTTCGCATACGAGATTCAGTATGCGATAATTTACGTATACGAAAATTTTCGCATGGTTTCAACAATAGGGCCCCGAGTTCGATGGGTCATCTTTAGAATGTCTTTTAAGGGTTCTGCAGGATATCAATAAAGTCCTATCACTTTATTACTAGTTCAAAAAAAAGTCATGAAACATAAGTCACCGTGTAATAGCAGTCTTCGCTTACCAGAATGGAAGGATGGATCATCGTTCATACCTGTTTGCAGCTTCGGTGGGGAGATGGTTGTTGAAATTTACATTGACGCAAAATTAGAGTCCGCTAATGAACAATTTGGCTCTACTTTCCTTTACCAGATTCTGAATTTACAAATCAAATTTCACCCTTTTACAAATCAAATTCACCCTTTAAAAAAACACCAATAGAATCTGGTAAAGGTAAGTCGCCCCAACAATTTTAAAAGAATTTAGTTTGATACTAACATAATATGACGTTTCAAGACGAAAACTATTTTAAGGCAATCGACATCTACCCAAATGGGCAAGCTACCGGCTAAAAATTAACCCAGTTTATAATCAGGAAAAATGAACACAATACACTCTAACAGCCGTATTTATAATAATTCCTTAAGAGCGCTTTAAGACGTTGATTAGTTAAGCATGCTTAAATATTTAAGTTGCCTTTAAGTAACGTTACTTAAATTCTTATTTATAATCGATTATCGATTGTTAATTAGTTAAGCAACGTCTCTGTCAAAAAAGTAATAGAAACAACGATTCTACTACAGGAAACTTAAGTTTTGTTTGTCAAATTGCTGTCACAAAAAAAAAAACAATTTCTGAGGAATAAATCAAACACGAGCTGGAAGAGTTCTTGTTTCGAATGATTTTAATTCAGGTAAGTTCTATGTTTGGTGTATTGAATTTTTATATTAAACAAATATTTGTACATTTCAGAGAAGAACCCAGAGTCTTCACGGTGGATCAACTTAAACAGGCGCTCACTCGTGTTGATTGTAAATGCTGTTTTGAAAAGAAGGAACTATTCGAAAGAGTTTCACGGCCTTGGAACAACCTCAAATTTTCTCCAGGTAAATGGATGTTAAGTTTTCTTTTTCAATTCCTACATTGTTATTTTTCTTTTTATTAAAGACTACAGATGAAAAACTAAAATTTGAATGGACGGACACTACAATTCAATGTGTGAATCTGGAATGCGGGTATATGACTTCATGCACAAATTGTAGAAAAATCATTAGCCAATGTTCAATTTGTCGATAAGACATTGAATGAAAATAAATATAACACACATTGTATGTTGGTTTTAATATCTTAAAAAAAGGAAGAATTACGATATTTTTGGATTTTCGTGAAGCGTCAAAAACAAACAAAATAATAAGCAAAATAAATTGGATTGAATTGACACGGTGTAGAGCAGAAAGCTTCGTCCTTGGGCTTGGTAAAGAAATGAGTATCGAGGAAGACTGTTCATCAAACCCGGTTCAATCTTCTTCATTCGACCTTTTCGAATAATACACTTAAGAAACACCGCCATATACTTAGCAGCACTTTGTGAGGAATTTCAATTTTTTTGATGCAAATAATTAGGTGAGAATTTGGTGAAATTTAGTGAATCAATTTTAGAATTTAGTGAATCATAGTTTAAAAGTTATTAACAAAATAACGTAAGGCGTATACCTAGCAGCACTTGTTCTGAATTTCAAAAATTTTGGTACCAAAAGATGCGCCTGAATTTGGTGAATCGATCGTAACTATTTTCCGAATTTAGTGAATCTTAATTTGTTAGTTATTAACAAATTAAAAATTATAAACAATTACGTAACGCAATTTCAAAATGACGTAACGTCATCAAAACGATAACATCCCTGAACAAAAACAGCTTAATTCGGAGTCATTCGGAATGTCATTATGTGAATTTGAAATGACAGTTGTTGTCAATAAATTTATTATTCTCATATCTTTATTGGGATTTTCTTCATTCGTAAGTTTTTTCAAATAACTTTTTGTTTATTCACTTTATTTTTTTTTATTTTCAGAAACATCAGCATGCAATATGTTCAACAAATTCATAAAAATATAAACCACGTTAAACATGAATGTAGAAGACACAAAATTAAAGGATCCCTTTCCTTCGATGCCATGCCCAAGCGCACCTTAAATTTTGACGACATCAAGCGCCCAAGCGCGTCTAATCCAACGAGGAGAAGACCAATTCCATTCTATAATTCTTTGAGAAGTTCGATCCCGAACACTAATACATCTGGTTCGGTGAATACAATCTACAATGTGATCACTGGTATGTTCCAGCTTTTGGATAAGACATAAGATGCGCAAGCAGGCCTTCGCCTCTGTCTGCCTCTTCGGCCAGGACAACAACAAAAGCATTTCTGGTGTGTGAGCTTGGGGCGGTCAGGAACTGGCATTCCCTCTCTCTCCCGACTCTCAAATCGATTACGATTGCTACGAATGGAAGAAACTCGATGCCAAATCCAAGTAAACCAAGAAACTCGTCACAGTACTTCTCGTGGACCAGCACCAATAATGATGGTCGCTAATTCAACAGAGCATGATCTTCAAGCAAGAACCATAATGCATACCAAACAAAAGCAAAATACTTTGTGCTTGGACGTCCGACACGCCCTCAACAACAACAACACATAACTCGTCATAATCATAAATAATCTTTTTTTAATGCTGTTTTAATTGTTTTTTTTTTGTTGTTGTATCGTCTTGTAATGGTGAATTTAAAATTCGTGCCTCAAGATTTGTGTACTCTTGTATTCTATGTAAGGTTTTAAGGGTGTCCTATGGTTCTATCTGTTGATTGCGGTAATAGAACTGAATTTGATGATTAAGGTTATGTTCGTTATGAATATTTCAAAATATCCATATAGCTTGTATTTTTACTGGGTACCCCTCGGATCCTATGTTAGAAGCACTATTTGTGTCATATCGAATACTTAAGGTTTCCCCTTAGCCTAGGATTGGACAAGAGGTTAAAGAACGATAGAGGACGACAATTGAGAATTTGGAGATGGGAGGTGCGATGGTCGGTGTTTTTGTATGCAAAGTGGGGAAGGGGGACTGAGGTGGTGGATGTAAGCTGTTGGGGATGGATGGAGTAGTTGCTCCTGATTTCCTTAGTGTAGCAAACTAAAAAAAAGGTAGCTTTTTTTCTCAACGATAACCGAAATCTTAAGTAAAGGTTTCTTTCAAAACAAATCCAAAGAATACAATTTTCTCGCTTGAACAAGTTACGATATAACTTGGAAAAAGTCAAAAAATAAAAACATGAATGAATTTCTAATTCTAAATGTTTTTTTTTGTAAAGTCCTGGAAAAGATAAACTTCTTATCGCATTTCTTTTCATTTGTTATTTAGGTCCAAAAATTACGAAATAAGAAAATTAGAAAAAAATGTTTATCAAATGTGTACACGGGTTAAGCATTTATTTGCTTCAATTGCCAATGGACAAAAATTCGGAGTTATGAAAGTTGGTACAGTTTAAGTGAAAAATTTTGAGCAACGTAACGTTGCACGTTCTACATTCTTAAGATTTTTAAAAGAAGTAAGAGAAAAAAGGACTATAACTTTTCAGCCAGGATTCACCAAATTTTGAATTATGTACCAGATTGTTAAGAAGAACACTCTGATTATCTGTTCCAAATTCTAAAATTTGGTGAATCGTAGTTTGTGAGCTATTGGCTTCTGAACTTTCAAAAATACTGCAAACCAGAAACAAAGGAAAAATGATTTCAACTTTTAAACCAGGATTCACCAAATTCTGAGCCATGTATCAAATTGTTACTTAAGACAGACTTATTCATTGGTCCAAGTTTGGAAATTTGGTAAATCATAGTTTGTGAGCTACCAGCTTCTAAACTTTCAAAAATACTGCAAACCAGAAACAAAGGAAAAATGATTTCAACTTTTAAACCAGGATTCACCAAATTCTGAGCCATGCATCAAATTGTTACTTAAGACAGACTTATTCATTGGTCCAAGTTTGGAAATTTGGTAAATCATAGTTTGTGAGCTACCAGCTTCTAAACTTTCAAAAATACTGCAAACCAGAAACAAAGGAAAAATGATTTCAACTTTTAAACCAGGATTCACCAAATTCTGAGCCAGACAGACTTATTCATTGGTCCAGGTTTGGAAATTTGGTGAATCATAGTTAGTGAGCTACCAGCTTCTGAACTTTCAAAAATACTGCAAACCAGAAACAAAGGAAAAATGATTTCAACTTTTAAACCAGGATTCACCAAATTCTGAGCCATGCATCAAATTGTTACTTAAGACAGACTTATTCATTGGTCCAAGTTTGGAAATTTGGTGAATCATAGTTAGTGAGCTACCAGCTTCTGAACTTTCAAAAATACTGCAAACCAGAAACAAAGGAAAAATGATTTCAACTTTTAAACCAGGATTCACCAAATTCTGAGCCATGCATCAAATTGTTACTTAAGACAGACTTATTCATTGGAATACATTCGTCTTAAGTAACAATTTGGTACATACCTCAGAATTTGGTGAATCATGGTTTAAGATTTGTAATCCTTTTTCCTAAGTTTGTGCTTTGCAGTATTTTTGAAAGTTCAGAAGCTGGTAGCTCGCAAACTATGATTCACCAAATTTCCAAACTTTGACCAATGAATAAATCTGTCTGAAGTAACAATTCGGTACATGGCTCAGAATTTGGTGAATCATGGTTTAAGAGTTGTAACCCTTTTTCCTAAGTTTGTGCTTTGCAGTATTTTTCAAAGTTCATAAGCCGATAGCTCACAAACTATGATTCACCAAATTTCCAAACTTGGACCAATGAATAAGTCTGTCTTAAGTAACAATTTGATGCATGGCTCAGAATTTGGTGAATCCTGGTTTAAAAGTTGAAATCATTTTTCCTTTGTTTCTGGTTTGCAGTATTTTTGAAAGTTCAGAAGCTGGTAGCTCACTAACTATGATTCACCAAATTTCCAAACTTGGACCAATGAATAAGTCTGTCTTAAGTAACAATTTGATGCATGGCTCAGAATTTGGTGAATCCTGGTTTAAAAGTTGAAATCATTTGTCCTTTGTTTCTGGTTTGCAGTATTTTTGAAAGTTCAGAAGCTGGTAGCTCACAAACTATGACTCACCAAATTTCCAAACTTGGACCAATGAATAAGTCTGTCTTAAGTAACAATTTGATGCATGGCTCAGAATTTGGTGAATCCTGGTTTAAAAGTTGAAATCATTTTTCCTTTGTTTCTGGTTTGCAGTATTTTTGAAAGTTCAGAAGCTGGTAGCTCACAAACTATGATTCACCAAATTTCCAAACTTGGACCAATGAAGAAGTCTGTCTTAAGTAACAATTTGATTCATGGCTCAGAATTTGGTGAATCCTGGTTTAAAAGTTGAAATCATTTTTCCTTTGTTTCTGGTTTGCAGTATTTTTGAAAGTTCAGAAGCTGGTAGCTCACTAACTATGATTCACCAAATTTCCAAACTTGGACCAATGAATAAGTCTGTCTTAAGTAACAATTTGATGCATGGCTCAGAATTTGGTGAATCCTGGTTTAAAAGTTGAAATCATTTTTCCTTTGTTTCTGGTTTGCAGTATTTTTGAAAGTTCAGAAGCTGGTAGCTCACTAACTATGATTCACCAAATTTCCAAACCTGGACCAATGAATAAGTCTGTCTGGCTCAGAATTTGGTGAATCCTGGTTTAAAAGTTGAAATCATTTTTCCTTTGTTTCTGGTTTGCAGTATTTTTGAAAGTTTAGAAGCTGGTAGCTCACAAACTATGATTTACCAAATTTCCAAACTTGGACCAATGAATAAGTCTGTCTTAAGTAACAATTTGATACATGGCTCAGAATTTGGTGAATCCTGGTTTAAAAGTTGAAATCATTTTTCCTTTGTTTCTGGTTTGCAGTATTTTTGAAAGTTCAGAAGCCAATAGCTCACAAACTACGATTCACCAAATTTTAGAATTTGGAACAGATAATCAGAGTGTTCTTCTTAACAATCTGGTACATAATTCAAAATTTGGTGAATCCTGGCTGAAAAGTTATAGTCCTTTTTTCTCTTACTTCTTTTAAAAATCTTAAGAATGTAGAACGTGCAACGTTACGTTGCTCAAAATTTTTCACTTAAACTGTACCAACTTTCATAACTCCGAATTTTTGTCCATTGGCAATTGAAGCAAATAAATGCTTAACCCGTGTACACATTTGATAAACATTTTTTTCTAATTTTCTTATTTCGTAATTTTTGGACCTAAATAACAAATGAAAAGAAATGCGATAAGAAGTTTATCTTTTCCAGGACTTTACAAAAAAAAACATTTAGAATTAGAAATTCATTCATGTTTTTATTTTTTGACTTTTTCCAAGTTATATCGTAACTTGTTCAAGCGAGAAAATTGTATTCTTTGGATTTGTTTTGAAAGAAACCTTTACTTAAGATTTCGGTTATCGTTGAGAAAAAAAGCTACCTTTTTTTTAGTTTGCTACACTAAGGAAATCAGGAGCAACTACTCCATCCATCCCCAACAGCTTACATCCACCACCTCAGTCCCCCTTCCCCACTTTGCATACAAAAACACCGACCATCGCACCTCCCATCTCCAAATTCTCAATTGTCGTCCTCTATCGTTCTTTAACCTCTTGTCCAATCCTAGGCTAAGGGGAAACCTTAAGTATTCGATATGACACAAATAGTGCTTCTAACATAGGATCCGAGGGGTACCCAGTAAAAATACAAGCTATATGGATATTTTGAAATATTCATAACGAACATAACCTTAATCATCAAATTCAGTTCTATTACCGCAATCAACAGATAGAACCATAGGACACCCTTAAAACCTTACATAGAATACAAGAGTACACAAATCTTGAGGCACGAATTTTAAATTCACCATTACAAGACGATACAACAACAAAAAAAAAACAATTAAAACAGCATTAAAAAAAGATTATTTATGATTATGACGAGTTATGTGTTGTTGTTGTTGAGGGCGTGTCGGACGTCCAAGCACAAAGTATTTTGCTTTTGTTTGGTATGCATTATGGTTCTTGCTTGAAGATCATGCTCTGTTGAATTAGCGACCATCATTATTGGTGCTGGTCCACGAGAAGTACTGTGACGAGTTTCTTGGTTTACTTGGATTTGGCATCGAGTTTCTTCCATTCGTAGCAATCGTAATCGATTTGAGAGTCGGGAGAGAGAGGGAATGCCAGTTCCTGACCGCCCCAAGCTCACACACCAGAAATGCTTTTGTTGTTGTCCTGGCCGAAGAGGCAGACAGAGGCGAAGGCCTGCTTGCGCATCTTATGTCTTATCCAAAAGCTGGAACATACCAGTGATCACATTGTAGATTGTATTCACCGAACCAGATGTATTAGTGTTCGGGATCGAACTTCTCAAAGAATTATAGAATGGAATTGGTCTTCTCCTCGTTGGATTAGACGCGCTTGGGCGCTTGATGTCGTCAAAATTTAAGGTGCGCTTGGGCATGGCATCGAAGGAAAGGGATCCTTTAATTTTGTGTCTTCTACATTCATGTTTAACGTGGTTTATATTTTTATGAATTTGTTGAACATATTGCATGCTGATGTTTCTGAAAATAAAAAAAAATAAAGTGAATAAACAAAAAGTTATTTGAAAAAACTTACGAATGAAGAAAATCCCAATAAAGATATGAGAATAATAAATTTATTGACAACAACTGTCATTTCAAATTCACATAATGACATTCCGAATGACTCCGAATTAAGCTGTTTTTGTTCAGGGATGTTATCGTTTTGATGACGTTACGTCATTTTGACATTGCGTTACGTAATTGTTTATAATTTTTAATTTGTTAATAACTAACAAATTAAGATTCACTAAATTCGGAAAATAGTTACGATCGATTCACCAAATTCAGGCGCATCTTTTGGTACCAAAATTTTTGAAATTCAGAACAAGTGCTGCTAGGTATACGCCTTACGTTATTTTGTTAATAACTTTTAAACTATGATTCACTAAATTCTAAAATTGATTCACTAAATTTCACCAAATTCTCACCTAATTATTTGCATCAAAAAAATTGAAATTCCTCACAAAGTGCTGCTAAGTATATGGCGGTTTAAGAAACTGGTGGTTTTATGTTCCCATGTGAAGTTTTCCTATAAAAATACGAAAATAATCAAAACGAGAAAGCATAATTTCGCAATGTATAGAAATGTCTGTATGTTTTCTGAGCACATTAACGGCATAGTCAATAAAGCTAATTCTATGTTAGGTTTTATTAAGCGGTGGTCAAAAGAATTCCGGGATCCTAATGTCACCTGTGTTTTATACAACAGTTTGGTTCGTCCCCACCTAGAGTATGCATCACAGGTGTGGTCCCCTTTATATGTTGTTTATATTGAAAGACTGGAATCTGTGCAACGGAATTTCACTCGTTTTTTGTTAAAAGGGTTTCAGTGGATTGATCCCCTTAATGTCCCTCCATACGAAAATCGTTTGTCAATCCTTAATATGCAAACACTACAACAGAGAAGAAATAATAACGATATTGTATTTTTCCATCAAATTATAACTGGAGTCACTGATGCTCCTGATCTTCTCTGTAAAATTTTGTTTTGCTATCGAGGAGGAGGTTATAATCTCCGTAGTCAGGATCTGATTAAGATCGATATTCATCGAACTAATTATGGAATGCATGAGCCTTTGACACGTATGGGTAAACTTATAAACTCGAACTCAAAACTATTCGATTTTAATTTAAGTAAAATTCAACTAAAAATAATTTTGAGAACCAGTGTTCCACTTTGTTAAATGTTTTATGTTAATTATGTCATATTCTTTGTTTATTTTATGTTATTATTTATGTGTGCTGTGTTATTTGTTATAGTTTCGTTATTTGCTTACTAACAACTAACACCACACTAAGTGATGAGCCGGTGGTATAACACAGTTTCTGTGTTGGCAAACCATTGGTCGTAAAATGGTGCTTGCTATAAGCCCATACGACCAATTCTGATAGTGTGTAAAAAAATGTCAACGTTTAATCAACATTTAAGCAACCTTTAAACAACAAATTTTGCGTTTAACTTAAGAGAGTTTTAAGTAACGTTGCTTAAATTTTCAAATTGATTATAAATACGAATTTTCTACTTAAATCATACTTAAAGGTTGCTTAAAGTTAAGTAACCTTTAAGATTTGTTTATAAATATGGCTGTAAGAAATTTGTCTATTCGCATTTTTACAAAAGTTACAAGTTTCACTTTGATTCTGATTATTAAAGATTCCACGCGTATGTTAATACTACATTTTTATCTACCCTAAATCCGAGATAAGTGGAGATTTTTTCTTAATCTACTTCGCTAAATCTCGTGATTAACATGCAATAGATCCTCTTTTTTGTAGTTTTAAATACTGGCACATGAGAGTTGACCTTTAGAAAACATCAAGTGTCATCACGACCTAATCCGAAACAAAAAGCTAAAAATTAACTAGTTTGAGGGACAGTGTTCGAATTATTGTACTAGATTAATTACTTCGTGTTCATGTATCGTATCTGCAAAGGTATAGGTATTTTTAAGTTGCAGTTTCGAAGAGACGGGCAATGATCACTTTTCTCATTTCATTTAAAATTTTCGTATTTTTTTAAATAATGTAAAAGTAAATAATAGAAAGAAAAAAACAACAGTGATTCGTTTAATTCAATAAGTTTAAAGTTTACAAAATACAAAAAAGTGCAATTCGAAAACGCTCAAAAGTAAAAAAGAAAAAATCCAAGAACGAAAAAAAAGAAGGAAATTGCACTTGCACTGATATTGCTTCCATACATTTTACTTTATATATTTTACTACAATCCAATTCCCATACAAGATACAACAAGCAGCAGCATACATCTACACACATACCGATGATGTGTATATACTAATTAATTGGATATAACTATTGAATTTTCTAATTAGGTTTTTTTTGTTTTTTTTTTTTACTTAATTTTACACTCATATTTTATTCAAATTGAGTACGAGTTCTTGAGAAAGTGCCGAAGCTGGATATTGTGAAATTTTTATTGCATTTGAATTGGTTTTTGTTTCGAATGCAAAATTAAAGTTAATTTTAGTAGTTTTTTGTTACTAAATTGAATTAGATAAGCGGATGCGCAAATACCTTTGTATATACATACATACACTAGCATATGAGTACACACAGATAGATTCCTATGGATAAGCAAAGCAACAGCGCCAGCAGCACATAATCCATAAAAATATTTGGACTAAACTTGTAGAACTGCTTGCTCTTCGTCTTCGTCTTCCTCTTCGCCATCGCCATATCGCTTCAGCTTCAGAGTTCGTTCGTCGTATTCATTTCGTATGAAAATTCGTTTTGTGCGCTTCGGATTTGGATTGGATTTGGAAAAATTGGAACTTGGAAGTGGAATAAAAAGAACAATAATATAATTTTGTTCTTTTGTACATAAGATACTTCTTGTCTAGAAAACCTATATATGTACGTCGCCCGTATATGTGTATGTAGTTCTGCGTGTATAAACGATAGTTAAAGAAAAAAGCATGTTTACACAAAAAAGTGAATTTTAAGGTTGTGTGCGCTGCAACAGGTAAAGCTGTCTACCTACCTACCTATCAACTCGAAAAAAATGTCAACGTTCTTCAAATGAAAACAGAACAAAAAAAAAACGTAATTGTTGTTCAACATATTTTATTGTGGTTCTATGAATGCAGAATAGAAAAAAGCTAACGACGACGACGGAAAAGAAACTGCATTTATCTCAAAAATATTTATAAAACAAAAAAAAACAAAAAAAAAGTCTTCCATAATCTAAAACTGCTGAAAAATTGCCTAAAATCTTGGAAAATATCAGCGCACGGGATACAGACACAGAGACGGTGACGGATCACGGATTTTCTTGTGGCTTTTGGAAAATTATTACCAACTACACGAACACGTCGCATGATTTGTTGTAATAGGAAAACAAGGAATTGTTAAGGTATGTCAAGTTACTTGCGCACACACACGCACACACTTGTAATATATTGAGATTTATATTTATATACTTTGACT
This sequence comes from Sphaerophoria taeniata, assembly GCA_943590905.1. NCBI lineage: Eukaryota > Metazoa > Arthropoda > Insecta > Diptera > Syrphidae > Sphaerophoria > Sphaerophoria taeniata. The sequence goes on along the minus strand of OX016540.1, from coordinate 42,995,453 downwards.
ATGTACTTGTGTAGACATAAATATAGGTAGCTATAATTTTTTAGCGAATGTACTTGTTGATGCAACATGGCTTATGTACCTACACTTTGTATTTTTATTTTCCTATATTGGGAAGTTAATAAATTGAATATAAACAAAGTAATGTGATGTAGATGCATTTTAGATAGGCTTCTGTTTTATTTTCTTTTTTTAAATCTTGATTCTGAGTCCTAGGATTCTTTCCACCACTGATCTCGTTAGCACTTAAAATCACATTTAAAATAGGGAATGCAAGGGTGGATAAACGAGCTAAGGAGTTTAAGAAAGCTCCTTGAGGGTGAAGGTGATTATTCTTCATTGTTCAGGTGCCAGTATATTTCCATGGCATAAAAAAAAAGATAGCAAGGAAGTTGAGATTAAATTACAATTATTACGTTAAAACTGCCCAGATTCTGTTGCTTCCTCGACAGATGTAAGTTGAGCCTTCCATTATGTTTAAAGAATGTACGCACACCTTGAGGGACATTGTGTCTCTAATGTGCGGATTCCAGATATCTGATTCAACTCCTTCCAACTTGCTTACTTAAGGTGGCGCTACAGTCCGTTGTGGACTTGGGCCTCAATCAACGCCCGGTCCCTAGCTAGCTGTCTCTAGTTTTGCACTCCAAGTTGATTGAGGTCCTCTTCCACATGTGTGCGCCACCTGAGTCGCAGTCTTCCTCTCCTTCTACGTCCCTCGGGAATAGTGCCGAAGGCTTTCCGGGCCGAAGCATTGGTGTCCATTCGCTCTAAATGACCGAGCCATCTGAGTCTCCGGATCTTGACTCTTCTGAGTCTCTGGATCTTGACTCTTCTGAGTCTCCGGACCTTGACTCTTCTGGCTAGGCCCGTGTCGTTGTACAAACCGTAAAGTTCGTGGTTGAATCTTCTTCTCCATCCCCCTTCAATGCAAACGGAGCTAAAGATGACCCGAACAACTTTCCTCTCGAAACAGCTCAAAGCACATTCATGCAATCTTGTCAAGGTCCATGCTTCTGCACCATAAATCAGGACTGGGATGATGATGGTGTTATACAATTTTACCTAAGTTGCTCGAGAGGGGGCTTTTCCACTCAATTACTTTCTTAGCCAAAAGAAACTCCGATTAGCAAGATGTATTCTTCGTCTGATCTCGGCGCTGCGCTGGTGTTGTTATTGCCCACTCCTCTACAACCTCGAAGTTGTATGCGTCTATTGTGACGTTCTGTCCGAGCCGTGTCGGTGTTGGGTGTCCTTCCCCGAAGACAGCATATCTTCGTTTTTCCGTCATTTACCGCTAAACCCATTTTTGCCGCTTCTATCTCAATTCTTAGAAAGGCGCCATTGACATCACGCTGTGTTCTTCCCATTATATCAAAATCATAAGCGCACGCGAGAAGCTGAACAGACTTTTGGAAGATAGTGCCTCTGGTCACTGATCAGTTATAACAAGATAGGAAAGCAAGCTGTCAAAATGACAATTGCCTTCAAACTAAAAAGCAAGTTTGCTGCAAGAGTATGCGTGTATGAAAAATAAAATTTGAGGTATTTGAGGGGTAAAACATAGGTAGGTTTCCAATCTTGTTATTTCTGATCAGTGCGGTGGAGTTTTGCACTATCTTCTCAAGAACGTTGTTAAAGAAACCGCATGACAGTGCATCGCCCTGTCTGAATCCTTTTTTGTCATCGAAAGATTCAGTAAGCTCGTTGCTCGTTGACTAGACATAGCCTTATACAGTTCGTCTTTGTAGATGCTGTCATACGCGGCCTTAAAATCGATGAAAAGGTGGTGGGTATCGATTTTGAGTTCATAGGTTTTTTCCAGAATCTGCCGCAAAGTGAAAATTTGGTCGATGGTTGACTTTCCTGGTCTGAAGCCACCTTGTAAGGACCAATCAGATTGTTGACGAAAGGCTTCAGACGTTCACATATTACGGCAGAGAGGATGTTTCAGGCGATGTTAATTAGGCTGATTCCTATGTAGTTGAACTCCTTCCAACTCCAACCCTTTTTTCGTAACACATCCATCTCGACGGTTAAACGCCATGTACTCACTTCTATTTCGTCGTTTTGAATGGATTTTATCTTCATTGATTTGAAATAGATTGTCACTTACTTGGGTAACGGCTACAGTACAGTGGAAAAGCAAGGCCTCACTCTATCAACAAGCGTCTCAATCAGTAACTGAAGTGCGTCATTGTTCAGCGATCACGAAGAACCATCTCAGTAACCTTCTTCTTGGGTTAAAAACTTCAAATCACCATTTATGCACTCGAAAATTAATCACAATTAATTTTCCTCTAGAAGCATCCTGAAGCGTTTTCAAGCGGTTGTGTTAAGGTTGATGGCTGAGAACCATACATAAGAACTTGACACTTAGGTTGCTTAGAGTAGATGAATGGCCATAGGAAGCAGAGATTGACAAGGGCAAGTCTACCTTTAATTCATTACAGGAAAAACGTCCTTTGCTATCCCAAATTGAAAGCTGTCGTATGCTTTCCAAAAATTTTAGGGTTCAACGGAACATTATGTAGAGAATTCGTAAGGATGTTGCAAAGATATCAACTGACCATCGTGTGCGGTTCCCTATTAACACTAATGTATCTGGTCACAGCTTGGTTTTTAACCTGGACGCTAAAGCGAACGCTACCTTTGCTTTCCAGACGCTATTTCGGTTCTGCCCTCGCTAGGTACTCCCAAGACATTGCAACCATCTACGATCTCTAGTGGTTGTGAGGAAAAGGTACTCAGATCTCAAGACTCTTCCATCGCGTACGTCCGTTCTCCACAAAACCAAGCGTTTTCAAATCTAGGGTTGCAAGGTCTTTGCAGCTTCTGTCTTCTTGGGTTGTTTAGAAGCAGGACCGTTGTCCATCTAGTCGATGTGGCCGAAATCTGGAACAGCTCGTATCGCTCCCGTTTGATTCTTCTTGACAATTCACCTCATACGGCAAGAGACCGAACCAGCGTACCACCGATTCGCTAGGATACTTCTTCACCGGATGTCTTCAAAGTTGTCGTTTTACGGTTTTATATTTATTCAGAAGAATGTGAACTGATATATTCCGACTTTTATATCCATTTTGTAAATGTCTCGTGCCATGTTAAGAACCATTCTCAGTTATCAAATAATAAAAGGCTGTTTCCGTGAAACAATTGATATTTTCGACAAAGTCTTATCACAGAGCTCTGGAATTACGTCCACACGCTTATTTGAAATTTATCTGGCCCACCAGACGTCATTATATCCACAGATTGTGACCATGACGAATCTGGCCCACCAGACGTCATTATATCCACAGATTGTGACCATGACGAATCGAGCTAGATAAAAAACTCAGTACATAGCTTTCAACTTCAAAAGGGGTGTTCTCAATACATAGTAGGGTTTATTCCTTTCAAAATCACCCGTAGTTCGTTGTATTATTTAAGTTCTTCTAAAATTGTTTTATAGTAAAAACTCAAGTTTTTATTTGTGTTAACATTTCAGCATGGCCCTAAATAAAGATTGCAATAAAACAAGCATCGCAGATGGAGATGCATCCAACCAAGTTGGCTTGGTTGTGCGTATCGATGGCGATTCGGACAACAATCTACAAGCCCTATTCGATAGCGTCCTCAAACCGGGTGATTCCAAACGACCCCTACAAGTGCCATTTCGAATGCGAAAACTCCCAAACTCATTTTTCACACCGCCATTAACCGGTTCCAAATCGCCAACTGTATCACATTCAAGAGCAAACAGCACTGATTCAGCATTTAGTACGGACTCGCAATCAAATACTTGCAGCGAAAACCAAAATATCGCCCTACATACTCCAGCTGTTGCCCCATCCGGTTTGCTAATAAGCCATTCAAGAGCCCACAGTAGTCCAGCTTCATTGCAACAAACTTATGCCGGCTTGAATACACAACCAACAACTGCGGCGGCTGCTGCTGCAGCTGCAGCAGCTACTGGTACAATTGCAAAAACAAATTGCAATCCAAATGCCAATCCACAAAGCCAATCCGATAATAGTATTCAACGTATTCACATGAAGCAGAGATCTTATGATGTCATAAGTCCCATCCAGCTACAAAATGAACTAGGAGCACTTCCTCCGGGCTGGGAACAAGCAAAAACAAATGACGGACAAATATATTATTTGAAGTAAGTAACCCAAAATGAAAACATACACAATTCACATTTATTTATCTAGAAAATGCCAACCAACAATAACTTAGGAACCAATTCAAATTCCGGATCATTGAATTATCGCCATTTCAGTATAACTATGCCAGGGTATATTTCAATATGTATTTTGTAGTTTCTTAAAATTGTGTGCAAATTTTGTTGTTATGTCTGCGGTGTTATCCGCAACTTTGATAAGTAGCCATAGAGAGTAGAAAGAATATCCGACCCAAAACTATGGAAAATTATCTAATTTTTTGTTTGTAATTTTGGAGAAAAACAGAGATGCCTAGAATTGTGAATATTTTATTGAGACTTTCAATCTGTTATTTTTTTTTTATTTGTTGCACTTTTACTGCTTCTTCGTCGAGCGTTATTATTTGTTTAGAAATTTGGCAACGTTTTATTTTGAACTGTATTATTGCTAACTCCCATAGTACCTATTTGCTTCATTTTATTGAAATTGTTTGGAAAATTGCCGAGTATATTAGACCGATCCGAACAATTTAGTCCACCTATATCCTGACCGTTGACCCAACGCGACGCCATCCCATTTCGGATCGAAAGTCTTCAAAGCAGGGTTCGTAAAATATCGATCGCAATCCGAAAAATACCGATTCTTCTCACTTTTTTCCGATTTTCTCACGATCCGAAAAAAATAAAATTCTCATACAGATACTTTTCTCGGGATCCGAAAATTTCCGATCTCTCTCGGCACGAATTGAAATTTTTTTTTCTCTTTTTATCATTCGTGAGAAATCGGAAAAATAAAATTCCCCTCAAATTTTGTTCTCTCACGAAGAGAAATTAAAAAGGATCCGAAAAGATCCGAAAAGTGAAAAGATCGAAAAAAAAATATATTCTTTGAATGTGTTTTGCGGTGTATGGTTGTTTCTTGTTTATTGTTTTGTTTGATCTCGGTTGTTTAAAATGGGACGAAAAAAAGAATTCGAAGTGAATAATTATGTTTTTTATGAACAAGAAAATAATATGGCATCATGTTTAAGATGTTATAAGAAATTAAAAGGACTAGTGACTGGCAACATAAAAAGACATTTTACAAAAGTTCATGGTGTTTGTTTTAACGATGATGCAAATGAGGAACCTTCGGGAAGTAGAAGTGTTGCCATTTCCAGTGCTGGAGTTCGTAAAGAAAAAAAATTTATCAATTTGCGTTGACATGGACAAAAGTCAATTTATTAAATGTTGTATTGGACTTGTGGTCAAGTTAATTATGTTAATTTGAGTATATTTCAATTAAATACATATGCTGAGGGTGGTCGTAGGGATGATGGGAACCCCAGAAATTGTGCATTTTATCCAAATTTTAAGATAGACAAAGTTTTAGCACTATTGGAGCACGTTAACACGTGCCGACGGACGCTTGGACAATTTTTCGCTGGCGAACGAGTTTTCGGAGACATAACTCCGAAACCACTCGACACTTTCTCATGAAACTGGTCTTTAATGAAAGCTTATGCCTAATAACAATAAAATAAATATTTGATAATAACGGAATGCATTAATATTTTTTATATGACAAAATGCTAGTGCGTGCTTCCTTTATTTGAACATTTTATTTCCTGGAGGTACCTTCTACACTTAGATCAAAAAGTATATATTTTCTCGCTCAGACTTAAACTTACGATAAAAATGCATAAGATTTTAAATATTAAGAATATCATAAGCTTTCATTTAAGACCAGTTTTATGAGAAAGTGTCGAGTGGTTTCGGAGTTATGTCTCCGAAACCTCGTTCGCTAGCGAAAAATCGTCCAAGCGTCCGTCGGCACGTGTTAACGTGCTCCAATAGTGCGTCTATCATAAGATTTGTATGATCTGCACAATTTCTGGGGTTCCCATCGACGAAATTCCGACATTGAATTTTTACGACCACCCTAATGCACACAAACAACAACCGACATTTGTTCATATGTATTTTATTTAACGATCGGTTCGTGAATGGATATTTTTTGGATCTTCTGTGATAAATTCGTGATCGAATTTAATTTTTCAGTTCCCGAAAAATTTAATTCGATCGTGAACACAAATTTTATTCTCAAAGAACCGAAAAATAAAATTCGCGATCGAATTAAAAATTAAATTACCGGTTGAATTCATCGATCGCGATCGAATTAAATTTTATCGTTCTCGAACCCTGCTTCAAAGCCGCCTCTTAATATGTATCATACATTCATACCGCAAATAACCGGTTCCACTTTGCTCATATGAGTTACCTGCCGTCGGTCGTTATATCTTCGTCTCTTTAGGTTTGATATATCTTGTCTTTCACTAACCATCCAAGTCTGGGATCGGTAAATTAACTACATATGTTAAAAGAGCCTTCGTACCTTGAGTTCAAAAACAATTAGTGATGAGTGGCCAAAAATTGCAATTATCTAAGAGACTTTAGGAATACCCTTAAGCTCATAAAAAATAAACTCATTAAAGTCCAGCGGTCAGCGGGTATGTGTATCACAGGAGCACTTCGCTCAACACCAACAGCCACCTCTTGACATCTGCTCCAAAATGGTGGCAACCAACTTAGAGCCACCTGTCAATAAATTAGTAAAACACTGGTCATACTACTATCTTAGACAATTTCATATCTATCCCAGATCGCTTAGACTATACCATCCAAAAAATGGTGAAGAGCGTAAGTCACTTAGGCGTTGGTTTTTCGGAGCTGTCGTGCCAACCTTTTCATACAAGATCTCTTTAGTTATGGTTCAAATCTAATCGTACTGGAATTGTTCCGAAAAAGAATTGGTATTTCGAAAAAAATTGTGCGTTCCCATTCAATAGCATTAATTTGTATAAGTCTTGCGCTGTGTTTAGGAGGGTTTAAGAGTGATTGCTTATGCGGACTTAGTTGCTATAGCTGTGTTTTATTAGGAATTTTATACTCAGCTTAGTAAAAACAGCGTGAGTTTTCCATTGTCATCTTACACAAACCGACGAGTTTTTCTGGGATGCCAAAAATTAAAAATCTTGTGATTGTGATTCTTGCACATGAAACAACATCCATGAATCAGTAGTAGTAGAGTAGTAGTAGTAGAAATGGCGGCCACGAGCAGTCTAGCTCGGTGACCCAATTAAGTGCTGGGTTGCGCCGTTTTGATACCATAAAAACTCGTTTGACCTTAAAAATTAAAAGAGGGATTATATAAATTTCTAAGCTTTTGTTTTGAGTTCGCTAACTGGCGATCTCAAGTTGAAGAGGAACTGTAACAATCAGTTTAAAATACGCCTCAAATCCACTTTGTTGCGTTTAGAAAAGAAGTTTTCAAAGCTCATTTAGTTCATTGCAAAAGGACTTTCCCAATCATTTGGCTCTCGTTTTGGCCAGCGCAGGACACTTACACAAGAAGTGAAGAACAGTTTCCTTTTCTCGCTGGTCCCCACAACTACGGCAGAAAGTATTGTGGGGAATGCCCAGCTTATATGCGTGTTCCTCAACAGGCCAGTGTCCGGTGCATGTTGCAACGACCCTGGCTATGCCTTGCCTGGATCTGAAAATAAGGTTATTAGTGCGGGATTTATTGTAGGTGGGCCATATCCTTCTAGATATGATACAGTTGGTTAAGGTACTCCACGTGTGGTTTGATTCAGCGAGAAAAACTGAGAAGATCTTGCCCTTCATAGCTCCAAGAGGAATGTTGACTCTTTCCGCGAGTGACGAATGAAGGGCTGATCTTTGCTTGGCCAGCTCGTCATCGTCAGCCCGTTCTTCAATTCTTCAATTTCTCCCTCTGATTACAGTGCGGGGCAGTGACATAGAAAGTGTGAAGTGTCTTCATGCTCCTCTTCGTCACCGCATCCTCTGCATAGATCATCTGAACTGATTCTCATCTCTTTCATATGATAACCTAACAGAGATCGAAGTGATCCCTTGTGTAGTTGCATAATTTTTTCCGTTCTTTGTTTGTTAAAACAGGGCCAGATCTTTCTTGTAGTACCGCAGGTGTCAAGAAGGTTCCACCTTTCATCGGCCTTAATAGTTATTCGTTTTGAGATTTCCTGTTTTAAATAAGAGGTGGGGATGCTGACTGGCTGAGCTTGGCTTACGTCAAGCGTTGCCCCTAACCCTGCTAATTCATCGGCTTTCTCGTTGCCTGGTATATCGCTGTGGCCTGAAACCCAGCAGAGTCTAATGTTTTGCTGTGCGCCAAGAACCTTAAGCTCTTCGCGGCAGCATGAAAGAAGCTTTGATTTTACCTCAGTTGCAGTAATCGCTTTATTGCCGCTTGGCTATCAATGTAAAAGGTGATATCAGCTCGTATTATCGTCATCATTAATACCTGTTTAGTAGCTGTTGTCACTGCCAAGACCTCCGCCTGGAAGACACTATTGTAGTCTGGAAGCCTAAGACACTAGCAAATCCAGAAAGCCGAAAAGACATAGAGACATTTAAAGAAAATTCCTGCACCAACCTCACACTCCACCTTTGATCCGTCAGTGGCAATAGTTGTGTCGAAGCCTCTCGTCACTAAGTCATCATCCCACTCTTTTCGGGATAGAATTATAACTTTAAAATCCGCACTCAGGTCCACAGAGTAGTTGGTTTTTGTCGAAAAGATGTCCACTGGGATAAGGTTAGTAATATTACCATGACCATAGGGCTAAGAATACCAACTATTCGATTCCCTAAGTCTGAAAACGCTGCAAGATACTTAATATTTGTTGTGCAAGTAAGAGGTAAAGAAAAACGTTTAGGGCGTCCGATGGACGTGAGCGCGAAGTTCCAGTGGGGCCAACACTAGCTGTTCTCTGAACCTTTTTTAATTTCGTTATATCGAAGCTCGAAGGCTTTGCTAAGTGCGGGCCACCAAACAATCGAACCATATGGCGTTTTTCTTTTTTACCTCTGAGCAGATTAGATCAGATCACGGATGTGTCAAAGCGAAGATCTGAGCAGATCATATTCAATGTCCTCCGATTTAATAAAGAAACAAACCTGAGCACTGAAATGTAATTTTTTACTTATCATTATTTTAACAATTTGTTGTTTTTAATTTTGTTTGTTTTTGACTGTAAAATCCGAAAAAACAAGTGAAGTTGTCTTCGCTCAGATCTGAGGTGAAAAAGAAACACAGATTTTTTTGACAGCTCTGTAATCTGATCTGATCTGCTCAGAGATAAAAAAGAAAAACGCCAATAGGTTAAAATTGAACGGACTACGGCTGTATATGTCATCTTGGATTGTAAACCCCACTTTTTGCCAAAGGTAAAGTGGTGGCTTTCTTTCAACTATGATACATTTGATAGTGAGGTTGGATCTATTTAGCATTTTATGATTTTTTTTTAATTTTAAATTCCTTTTTCTTTTGATTAGTGAGTTTAGTAAATTCGCTTCCCATATTGATTCAAATATTTGATTTTGTGGCCAGAACGAACCCATGTTTAGAATTTGTTAAATCTCGTTTTGTTATCGTTTTTATTTCGTTACTCCTGTTTTTAACACTGATATTGTTTAGAAATTACTGTTAAGTACATTAGTGTTCTTGATCATTTATTTTAGATTTTGTTCTCTCTCTCTCTCTCTCTCTCTCTTTTCTTGATTTTGTGCGTTTTATTTGTTTATTTATTGTTTTTTTTTAAATAGTGCATGACATTTTGTTTATATATGTAATTATTTTTCATTTGGGTTCTAGTCATATTACAAAAACAACTCAATGGGAGGATCCCAGAGTTCCCATACAACGGCAGCAACTTCTCACTAATAGATCTGGTAATTATTATTTCCTTTTTTTTACTTTAATTTATGTTTTTTTTGTTTAATTTAAATACATCTTGGTATGGGTTAGGACGAAAAAAAAATTGAAACATAATCCATAATAAAAATAACAATGTAAATGACAATAGAATATTTATAATTTATTTTCAGTGAATCCAAGAAGCGTGAGTAAGGATTCGGCGACGTCCACTGATTCGCTGGGTTCACTACCAGAAGGTTGGGAACAAGCTCTCACAGAATCTGGTGATGTTTATTTTATTAACCATATCAATCGCACAACATCTTGGAATGATCCACGCATACGTACGTTTTCAAAGTATTATTTCGATACATTAGTTTTGCAAAAGTTTACATATTGATTCGCGCATAATGTAGATAGAGCTGTTATTTGTTTTATTCACAAAAGGAACGTAATTAACAAAACTTTTGATTTGTTTGCTTTGTTGTTGATACGAAACTTAAATCTTTCGATGGGTCAACAAATGGCACACTACTTTTCTTCTGCTCGCAATAACCCTTGACTTTGGTCTTTGGCATGAAATGCAGACTCAACATACTGCCTCGTCTTTGAAGCGATAGTTCAATATTATTGGTCATTCTCCTCAATTGGTCTTGCACACATGCAGGACCACATATCCACTTCCTATTCTTACTTACTTATCCGGCTCACAATCCATGAAGGATCTCAGCCTGCGATACTGAAGCCTGTCATCCTGAACGGTCCCTCGCATGCACTTTCCAGTCGCCGAAACCAAGCACTCTGGTATCCGCAGTCACTTGGTCCTTGTACATTAGGTTCGCTCTTCCTTGTCGTCTCGAACCTGGGGGGCTGGGATGAGAAGACTTTCTTGGCTGGAGCGTTGTCGTCCATTCGCTCGATGTGGTCGAGCCAATGTAGTCGTCTTTTCTTGGCCTTCTGGACTACATCCACATCTTGGTACAGCTCGTACAGTTCTCGGTTGAACCTTCTTATCCATTCGCCATCGTCGCCTACGGGATCGAGATTTTTTTTTTTTCGAAAGTGCCCAGTATCAATTCCCCTTTTTTACTTATCGTCCAACACTCGGCGGCGTAGAGTAGGACTGGTAAAATCAAAGTTTTGTATAGCAGACACTTTGTCTTTCGAGTGAGGAGTTTTGAACCCAGTTGTTTGCCAAACCGAAGCAGCAGCTAGGGCAATTCTTCGTCGGATCTCCTCTAAGGTGTCGTTTGTGGGATTGATGTTTGTTCCAAGGTAGGTGAACTCATTGACCTCCTCGAAATTGCTGCTACCAACAGCGACGTTTTGTCCTAGGCAATGGACAGATGTTGCTTTGTTTGTTGATAGCATGTACATACTTTGTTTTGTCCTCATTCACTCCAGGACCAACGAGTTTCGCCTGTTCTTCAATCGCTGTGAAGGCCTCAAGCACAGCTCTGTTGGATCGACCGATGATGATGATGAAATTAGTTGGTCTTTTCCAGGATCTGCCTCAGTGTGAATACTTGGTCTATCGTTGTTCTGCGTGACCTTACGTGCCGATAATTGTGTTGTAGAACGGTTTAAGACGCTCACACACCACGTTAGATAGGATTTTGTGTTCAACATTAAGCAGGGATATGCCACGGTAGTTCTTGCATGCCTTTTTTGTAGATGGGGCATATGGAGCTTATCGACCAATCAGTGGGCATTCTTCATCCCACACTTTGTTGATGACCTGGTGCATGCGGTGTATCAAAAAACTTCGTCCATATTTAAAGAGTTCCGACCAGGTGGCAGACTTGTTATTTTTTTAGCTTTTGGATGGCTCTTTCTACCTCTTCTGTGCTGGGGGCTGGGATTGGGTCTTCATTGACTGGTCTTACTTCTCTTTCGTCATTAGCTCGCTCGACATTTTGCGCATTCAGCAGCTGTTGGAAGTGCTACTTGAAACCATCTACAATTCCCTGTGCTTCGGTGACTATGTTTCCTTCACTGTTTCGAATATCCTGTGTCCCGGTTCTGAAACCAGAAGCTAATTGCTTCGACCTTTTAAAGAAACGCCGAGCGTGTTTCTTGGCCCGAGACTCTTTTAGATCTTTGAGCTGAGAAACTGCGGTTGCTCTTTTCTTCCTTCGTAGGGTCTTTTTCTTATGTCTCCTTTTTGTTCGGTACTCTTCTCTTGCTGCTCTTCTTCTCTTCTCTTCCGTCTCTCTTTTCAATAACGCGCACTCATCATCATACCACTTCCTATTCTTACGTTCGTAAAATTGCGTTTGGCATGGATGATTTTCCGAGAAGGACAAAGCCGCTTAATTGTGGTCGTCAAAATGGGGTGACAATGAACAGCCATATTTTGACCCAGTCGTGAATTGATTAAGTTCTTTATATTGACAGAACATAACATCCTCCCATTGTGGCCGACATTAGTGAAGAGCTTTTCCAGCTTCTGTCTTCGCCAGTCTCTTTTTCCTCCTTTTTCAATTAAATCAAGAGTTACTAATTTGATGGGCGACAACAATTTGGATTCTGCGAATTAGTGTGTGCTTATAATTTTCTAATGGTTTTGTGCGTTGTTTTTTTTTTTAACTCCTAACTCTGCTTTTAATACACTAAGCTAAACCAATCTTCTCTACTCTTAATTCATAATGTAGCAATTTAATGTTCCTTTCTTTTCCTTATTCAAGCCATTTACATGCAAAAGCCGTCATCTGCTGCTCGTCCAGAGATGAATTGGATGGAAAGCAAGAGTAGTATAGATAAGGAGCGTGATTACTTAAAAGCGCGCGACAGCATTCAGGTAGTACACGAGCTTTACAACATTCACATTATACTTAAGTTTTCATTTAAACAAAAAAATAGGAACAACGTTCTCGACTTGTTCATAAACTTGATTTGCAAATGGATCCGTTCTTGTCGGGAATGCCCGATCACAGTAGACAAGAGTCGGCTGACAGTGGTTTGAGTTTGTCATCAAACAACTTTTCAGTGACCCCGGACTATTTATCACAGATTGGAGATAGTATGGATTGTATAAGCGGTAAGTAACGATCACTAAACGATTTAGTTTTGACTAAGCAAATTTACAAATATTTCAGAGAGTGGTGGGGACCTAAACTCTGTAAGTGGCCTGGAGTCACCGGACAACTTAGTTTCATCACTACAAGTAAGGGCCTTCGACTACACTTTATTTCCCATGAGACATAAATAAATATTGCATACTTTTTGGTCTTTACAGTTATCGGATAATTTGTGTACTGAGATGCTTAATGATGTACAGAGTCTGGTTAATCCCGTTTCTACCAAGCAAGACGATATAGATTGGTACAAGATTTAACTGATACATGTTTTCATTTGTCATTATATTAATTTTTTCCGATTTGTTCTCTCATGGCGAGATAGATTGGCAAACACGAATTATGTTTTAATATATATATATATTTTTTTCTTTTTTTCGAACTGATCAAAGGTGTTTTCTTTTTTCAATTTGTTGAGCATCAGTGCACAAAATAGTAAACACTGAGGTGAACAAGTATTTCTATCGGGTAAAACGTGTAGGGGTCAGTGATCACTTATACCAAGATTGGAAAGCTTGCTGTCAAAGTGACATTTGCCTACAAGCTAAGGGAGCAGGTAAGCTGTAAGAGTATGCGTGTTTTTGTAATAAAGATACAGTTGCCTACATAATAGAAAGCAAGTTAGCTGCAAGAGTATGTGTGCATGAAAAAAATAACTTTTGCGGTATTTGGAGGGTAAAACGTAGGTAGGTTTCCAATCTTGTTATAAAGTGATCACTGGTAGGGGTTTTATTGGTAATATAAGGCGCGTCCATATTATGCCGAATGATGGCGGCCGGCCTATGCCGATCGGCCAAGCAAATGAGTCTGGACGTCCCGATCGGCATTTGGTTCTTGCCGAAACCCACCCCAACCGAACCGAATAAAATGGATCCGATGACGGAAACCCGAACCGAATTGCAAAGTGTGGACGTGCCTATGCCGAACCGACCTTCGAGGACAGCTTGTGTGTTTTAATTTTTTGTTATAAATATCTGCCGTTAAATTGTATTTTTGTCTGAAGCGAATATTCAGTGATTTCAAAGAAAATTTAGTTCGTGTTGTTCGGTAGTTCGGTTGCGTTCTCATTATAATAATTATTTACTAACAATATCTACTGTTTTCAAAGTTGTGCAACGATGGTCTGGACTGACAAAGAATCTCTGGATTTTACTGAAATGTATCGGGCCTGTTCGATGTTTTGGGACAATTTTAATAAGGAATATAAAAACAGAAATCTAAGACATGATCTTCTTAATGAAATTGCCGATTCCTTTGGAATAGAAAAAATCATGTGAAAAGAAAACTGAAAAATTTGCAAAGCCACTTCGCAAGGGAGAGGAAAAAAGCGGCCTTATTACCGTACCCGATCGGAGAAAAATTCTCTCCGATTCGTACAATTTCTACGAATTTTCTACCACCGTATACTTTCGGACAGGTCAATCGTAGACCTCTACGAAAAAATTTGAAATGTGCGTCGGAATTTCAAATTGAGAGCGACGTTTCTTGATTTCATGCGATGCATTGCGATTTGTTACTTACTGTTTTCGTCCGATTGTCTCCGATACAAAAAAGTGTCGGAACTAAAAATATTTTTAACTCACAAAACAAAAAAAAAGTGCGTCGGTATGCATCATTAATCTATGTACGAATCGGGTACGGTGAAGGAAATAAAACTTCCGATCGGACATTTTCTCCGATCGGAGGATTCTCCGATCGGGTACGGTAATAAGGCTGAAGAACTCGACAGTAGGGAGACTGGAAGTGGGGCCCACGCACCATTTGTCAGCCGTTGGTTTGCGTACCAGGCACTAATGTTTATGCTAACCAAAATTCATTCCTGTACTCCTAATTCAGTTCATCTACTTCATCAAGCAACACATCCTTCATAAATTCTCCAGCTCTTTACTTTCTTCTGTCATTTAGTAGACTGGGTCGAATCCAAGATCTGCGGGGACGACGATAGCGTTGTCGGTGTATTACTCCAACTAGGATTCCAGCAGCTGCTGCTAAAAGAATATCTTCCTCGTCACTCATGTTTTCAATCCAATAATATTGGCGGGGCACCCACTTATTTGAAAAAAAAGTTAATAGCAAAAAATAATAGCTGACTTAAAAACTTCAACATATTTTGGTTCGGCACGGTCCACACTGCAAATTAAGGCCCTATTATGGATCACAACTCAACTTAGTTAAGTTGTAATCAAGACAACTCAACTTGAAGACAACTGCAAAAAAAATTCGTATTATGGTAGACAACTTTTTTCAGTTGAGTATACCAAATACCATAGAGAATATATAATACCTAGAGTCGCGACTTCGGGTGTTCGCTCTCTTTTTGCCTACAAGCTGAAATTTGTTCGTTTTATACTAACTCAGTGAGAATGTGTTAGTTTTCCAATGCTTTTTAAATGGGAGACTGCACCAATACATTTGCACTGACCTAGGTACAGTGCTCAGGTTTGAGTCGAGGTGGGTGTCCTGGGCTCAGATTTCAAAAATAAGATTCCGTTGAGCTCAAAATTTTCAAAAAAACTTAAACATACAAAAAAATGCATATAATATAAAAAATAAATACATTGTATTGTTTCTTTGCACTTGTTATATATAATTGCACTATTATTTACCAAGACTTGTATCAAAAAACTTGAAAAATCTTAAAAAGAACACAAGAAAAAGTCGAAATGGTATGCTTACATCTTAGGAGCATACAAGGAAAATGTAATCGTGCATTTAGTCTCGCATTTGCTGTGGTGAAATTTTTGACAGCTTATGTCAACAATATTTGACAATTTGAATTTGAAAATAAGAAAATTTAATAAAATTTATCAAAATATTAAAACTCGAATGCTCTTCGCTGTGCGGATCGTTTTGAAGAATTTACCAAATTTACGGATAATGTAGATCGCAATCATCGCATCGATGCTTATTTCTAATTCGAGTGGCAACCTATTGCGACGAGTACTCGAAAGGAGTTCCACGAAAGGAAGCTTGAATAAAAATAGCAAACAGTGGAGGAAATTGGATTCTCCAGAGCTTCTAAGGGTTGCTAAAGTTTGTTCCATGTTTTTTGCCGCTTTGACGACCTTGTCGCAGTAGGAGTGTTTTGGAGAACTGATTTTGATTTTTCTTTTAGGAATCTGTTATAATTACTCAATTTTGTATGATTTGTGGCAATTGATAACATCGGTTGGACATTATTGTGGAATAAAGGAATTCGCTGAACTCTTGACATCCGATCCCACCGGGAATCAGCCGCAGGTTTATATGCTGATGTTGTTTGCGGATTGTATGACGCACTACGTGACGTAAGTAAAAGTAATTTGAACGTCTTTCAAGTTGCTATCGAGTCCTCTTTAGCATTTTAGACGAGTACAAAATGTGCACCGAACAGAAACCATTTTAATTGAACGACTTCGTTGGACTCTCTCACTTCCTGAACAACTTTTTATACAAAATAATCCAGGACAACATTTTTGGTAATTCCAATCACTTCAAAATGCAAAGCGTAATCCTAAAAGACTCCATTTCCAGACCGTAAGAACCTTACGACTTTACCCCTCTTTGTATCACTGTACACGCTGCTCCTCTGTTTGTACCGTCGCGATTGTCGTGATCCGTTTGCCTCGCCCAACCACTGGCTCATCAAGAGACCATCAAGAGGGTGTTTGATCCGTCGCTGAATTTGTTTAAGACAACTTCAGACGAACGACTTTACCCGTCGCCAATCTCATTTGTCCAGGACAGGACAATCATTTGCTAATTGTTTGAATTCGTCGGTCGAATGCTGGGAAAAGCGGTCTATGAGGATATTGTAGTCGAGTTCCATTTGCATCGTTCTTTTTGTCACAATTGCTGGGTCAGACCCAGCAGGCTCTTTACTCCTGCATGGATGAGTTGCCGTCGCTGGACAATGAGCTGTACAGAAGTTTGACATTCATAAAACACTACAAACAGGATGTGGCCGATTTGAATTTGACTTTCTCGGTCGACCAGGATGTCATGGGTAAGATTGTTACTCATGAGCTGCATCCTGGTGGCAAGGGACGTGGCGTTACCGATCACAATAAGTAAGCGATTCACCCAGATTCGTGAGCAGACGGCCGCTTTCAATCGTGGACTTCGGAGTATTGTGAACCCGGAATGGCTGTCATTGTTCTCTGCACCTGAATTTAAGAGAGTCATCTCTGGCGATACAGTTCCACTGGTTTTAAGGGACCTGCGCAAGCATACGCAATACTACAGAGGTTTCCACGATTCACTTCGGGTTGTCGGTTGGCTGTGGGACATTCTGGCCAAGGATTTTAAAGGAAAGGAAGTTATTCCTCAAGGTGCGGGCTGGCTTTTTATTTCTCAAACCTAGTCTCTCAATGTTATTTTATTTTAGTTTGTGACTAGTTACTCGAAACGGCCTTTGCTAGGCTTCGCTCACTTGGAACCCCCGTTTCAATACGTTGCGTTCAGGTGGGTGGCGACGAAGATACTGGCGATACCATCGGCAGTGTTATTCGTGGCTTTTTCACAATCCGCAAAAAGGATCCTCTCAATAGACTTCCAACCTCGTCGACTTGTTTCAATTTACTTAAGTTACCAAACTCCCAAAAGAAATCGACGCTTCGAGGCAAGCTACGTTACGCTGTTTGTAGTAATACTGGTTTTGAATTGTCATAGGCGCTTCGAAAAGGTAAATTGCAGAAGACCAATGAGTTCTTTGTTTCATGGTTTCTCATTTTTTTCCCAGGGATAGCTGGACGAAATTGTTAGATTCTAAGACAAAAAGCACGGTGAATGCTTTAGGGTTTGGACATAAACAAATCATACACTTTTGTTTATTGTTTAAATAATTTAAATGAATGTACATATTTGTTATGTATCTGTGATAGATTAAATTGAGTTATTTAAAATGAATGTATGTGTGTATTGACAAAATCGTAAATGTTTGTAAGTATAAAATACAACTGTAGGTTTGCATAATTATTGTAAAAGGATACTATATTTATAAACATCCATTTCGTATAAATAAAGTAAACAAATATTTTTAATATTAAACTTTACTGTTTATTTTCGAAGAAAACATTGGTTCTATTCTGTTTAGGGTCTAAATTTAACAATCGATTGTAGAGCGAAATTGTGAGAAATATCGATTTGAAATTGCGGGAAAATATTTGCGAATATCTCGGATGACAGACCTTCAAGTGACTTGGTACCCTTTTTAATTATATTTAAATATTTCTCTTTTCCCCTCATTTTCGCTTACAGTCTGTAACCAAGTTTAAAGAAAAGCTTCCACTTCAAAATGAAGCCTCCCTTCTCGAAACGCTCTTTGCTGCGATTTGGTAGTGGTGTGTCACTTTCGCCGTATTTCAAACGTGCGTCGCTCTTTGGCTCGGCCACGGCACCTTCAAAGAATTATTAAGTTAAAGAGGAGCGTAAGGAAATCACAAAAAAAAATACTCACGATAAAGCATTTTGTTCATCTACTGCAGATT
Source organism: Sphaerophoria taeniata (assembly GCA_943590905.1). Classification (NCBI taxonomy): domain Eukaryota; kingdom Metazoa; phylum Arthropoda; class Insecta; order Diptera; family Syrphidae; genus Sphaerophoria; species Sphaerophoria taeniata. Next base: position 42,977,045 of record OX016540.1, on the reverse strand, counting down.
CTGCAAGTTGAACATTTTCAAATGCTTTGTCACGATCTCCAGTGATTGGAAGGCTCTCTTGAACAGCAGGCAGGTGAGTTTCTGGAAATCAACGTAGTCCTTTTCGCTATCACCCCCTTTATGTTGCGTCTGTGCTTGCTGCTGTTGCAAATCTTCTTCGAAGATTGAATCGAAGATGCAATTAGATTTCGATGTTGTTTGTGGTATTTCTTTGAAAATACTCGATATCACAGCGTATTCATTGGCACTTTGACACACAGCATGGACTAGAGCTTGATAAGTACCGTTGGTGATTAGTTTCCAAGTGAATGTTCGTTCTTTCAGTGTTTTCTGCTGGTGAGCTCTTCTCGTTTGTTTCTTTTTTTTGAACCTTGCAACGATTCCTTGTTCCTGGGCAAATTCCTCGGGATTTAATTTATCTTTCATGTTTCTTCACTAGCGGTGCGATCATGGTTAGGACTTTGTCGCCCTCATCGGCCGTCAGAACGAGTGTCTCGTTCGATGTTCATGATGAAGTACAGAGCCAGAGACTCGCGAGAAGTGTAATCAAATTTCTCGAGCAATGGACAAAAGTTGTCGATTGTTGTTTCCAGGACCTTCTCAACATAATACACACGATCCTGATAGACCTTTTGGGCGAGACTCAGCAGAGCGACTTGCAACGAGATAGTGTCTTCCATGGCATATCAGCGCGTCTGGACAATATTGGCCACCTGGCTGAAAACTTCGAATATGTCGACTTCTGGAGAGATCGCTGAACCAGTTTGGCTCGGCTGAAAACAAGAAAATTTATTTCAAAATAGTCTCGAAGGAGGAATGAAGACAAACCTTAGCATTTCTCTGATTATACGCAGCAAGTCGATCAATCAGTGAAATTATTATGTTCTTCACATTCTCACCGATCTCCAGCTTGGCGCACGACTGCAAGAAGGGATCCGGAGACTGCATATGGAATTTATCGGGGAACACCTGAATTATGCCCTCCATCAAGTTTTCTTCGGCAATTGCATCCCGACTGATTTTAACTGACCACCTGCTCGAGAATGCCCGGCATTATCAAGCGCTGATATGTTTCCAGCGAAGCCGATTCCAACTGCGACAATCGCAACAAATTCGTACCCACCAGAATTTTCAGTTCCTCACGTTTCTTCTCGCGACGTGTCTTCTACCTTGAATGACCACGATGTTGCATTCGCACCCACAATTTATTCATTTCGGCCAAATTCACTGGAACAAATTCGATGGCATCGAATACATTGCCTTCGTTTTCATCTTCGGCAACAACAACATCGGGCAAGATGTTGCGAGTGCATTGTAGTAGGTAGTTGCGCAGGAAGAGTCCACGCAATGGATGCTGATGCTGAACACTACGACATATCGTCTTTGTCAGCGATATTTCTATATTATTAGTAGGCCAATTGTTAGGCGGAAAAGATGAGCGGCGGTAGGACGTGCAAAATCTTGTATTGCACGTCGGGATCCTCGGATTTCGTAAGTTTAACGAATCTATAAAGAAAAATAAAACACATTCACTGAAAATCTCATTTACCCTACTTATTTGTCCAACCTTGCAACGATTCCTTGTTCCTTTGAAAATAACGCAGGATCGTATTTATCTTGCATGTACACATTGACGGTGACGTCCTCATCCTTGATTTTCCGTCGCATTGCGATCCAAACATGTCAGACAGACATTCCTGGTGAAACAAGGTCTATTCGCGTCCAGTCGTCCAGAATTGGACAAACATTCCATAGTGTAGACTGAAATATAAGGAAGGAATCAAGCACAAGAAACTTTCTTTTGCCTTTTTAAAAGAATTTAAGTGGTGTGACTTACCAGTTAATTTAATAATTAATTTCATTTCATCAGATTTTGGCTGCTCTTTGAATTTTTTTTTTTACTTGTAATTTTTTTTATTTACAAATTTTATCTGTCACTTTGGGCAACAGGAAAAAAATTTTACCCACGGCAGAGTACTCACTTTTTGTTTTCACCTCTTACACAGATTCACGGACACGAAAAAAAGAGAGGATTGTGAGAGTTCACCTCAGAAAAATTTTGAGGGTGTTTTCGGCAAGGGAGGAAAAGGTCGCGACTCTAGGTATTATATATTCTCTATGCCAAATACGTTGCATACTTTTCTGTGCTTGTTTTGTGTCATAAACAGCTGTGTAAAGTAAAATAAGTATTTCAATGTTTTGAATTCAGTGCAAAATTTTATTAAAAAGACAAAATAATACGAAATGGAGAGTTCTATTGATTTGTTTTTTTTTTTTTGTAAATTCGGAAGAAGAAAATCCCCTCAATGTTGCGCTGATGAAAAAAAAAATATTAGAGATCACTCCAATCCATTGGAACTTCCAAACAAAAAGTAGCAGTTAGGCTGCGTCCGTCAATTCCATTTACATATGTATTTTGAACAATGATAGCAACTTAGAGGTGCTTCCACTAATGGCTTTTTCCGTCAATTCCTTTGTTTGGCAATGCGTTTTCATTGGCTTCCCAACTAGCTGGTCTAGGTTCAAATCCCAAAGTGAACTCAAAAAGTTTTTCGAATAATATGAAAAATAACTAGACAGCACCACTAATAAAGGAGTCTGATGATCGGCTTGGCACCCGTGCCGTGAAATAGCCATAACTCCAGCCAAACAAAGGAATTGACGGAAAAAGCCATTGGTAGAAGCACCTCTAAGTTGCTATCGTTTTCAAAATACATAAAAAGTATTATTTACATATAAATTCTTAGATGAGAAGTGTTGATTTAATGTCTCCGTTTTGTTACAGATTTATAAGTTATTTTTGACTTAACAAAGACGCAAAATGTGCTAAATGAAATCAAAGATTACTTGAAACAACCACAGCGTTCCTCCGCAGTCCCACCAAATCTCAAACTCAGCCCTGCCTAACCACGTTTCATGGCAGAAGGAAGTTACCAAAAGTGCAGCGGTAATGATTTTAATCTAGGCCTTGCTCAGCCAACCGATGGGAGATGCTGGATATCCTTTAGACCTTAGAGTAAAATTTAATGACTCAATTTCGATTGGCTGAAAGTGGGAGTCCAGAATCTTGTCTCAATACCATACATGCACAAACAAGAAACATTATTGAAAGAACGATTGGCATGATCAAAAGTTTCACGTGCCTTAGGTGCGTTTTTGCGCTGACGATAGTTGACTATAGTTTTTGTGTCACACTTTGACACACCAACCACTTTCAACTCACCTCCTGAGATGGATTGGAAATAGTTAGAGATAGTTACGATTTGACACATCAACACAGACCGCAAAAACGACAATTGTGATTACGAATCGTAACTATTGGCGTGCAAAAACGAGAAATAGTCAACCATTGTCGATTATAGTTGATTATAGTCAGCGCAAAAACACACCTCTTCTATCTGCTTTTGGTTTGGTTTCTGCTGTAGAAATTCAATCAACCTCTCGAATTTGGCAGGTTTTGTGATTTTTAGACTAAAAAAAATTATTTGCTTGCAAATGTTTTGATCATTTTTTCTTAAACTTGCAGTTTTTTCCCCATTTGCTCAATAAAAACAAAAAAAAAATTTTTTTGAACACAAAAATACACTACACAACTGGTTAATAGCAGTTGTCTTATTTTGCCAACAATCTCAACTGAGAGACAACTCAACTGGCTTACATAATACCCCGAACACAACTAAAAAGTCAACCATTTTTTAGTTGACTACTGGTTGACTGGTGGTTGACTTGTGAGAGTCAACTAGTTGTGATCGGTAATACCGATTGCCGGATTACAACTCAACTTTGTTCTTAGTTGTCTTACATAATAGGGCCTTTAATGTAGATGTCATGCCAAACCGAATGTGCCGCGTGGCCCAGGCCGATCGACATCATTCGGCATAATATGGACGCGCCGTAACATGGGAAAAAGAAACCTTCTGTCAGGTTCTTGTTTCTTGATTAGTCCTCCCTTGAAGGTCATCATTGGATATTCGATTGGGCCAAAAAATCCTTATGTGGTTTTTCTTACAACCAAGAAGAATTGCTACTAAAATTCGATGTTTTCTGGGGTGTTGTAACGAAGTTACAAATTCAGAAAGCAAACCAACAACACACAACATAGTGCCGAAATAAAACAAAAACCAACAAAAGCCATCAATAGAAGAATAAAACTAAAATGAAAACAACAACAAACACACAGCCAAAGTATACAAACAACAACCGCCGCCGTCAATAGCAGAGTACAAAATGAAACAACAAAAAACACACGAACAACGAAAACAGACAAGCAGCAGCACAGAAGTTACATGGTCGCATGTGCAACTGCATGATTTGTACTTTTCTGTATTCTTTCAATTCACTCCTACTTGTTACTCGAAATATATTAACTAGAAGTGATATCGACCATGAGATGAAGATCAGACTTCATTCGGTCGTCGACCGTCAAGCTGCTCTGTACAATAAATATTATTTATTCAGAGTCTTCCTGAGCCATCTTTTGGTTAGCGCCATAAGAAGCCTCGAATAAAGTTTTGCTTCGGCCTTTATCGCCTTGCCTGGAGATTGAATCCCAATTTTCCGTCAAGGCTAGGGAAATTATCCCATTGCTTTTCTTTATAGCCTTGACTAAGGATTGAATCCCAATTTTCCGTCTCGACTAGCGATTAAATCCCATGTACCGATGAGACTCGGTAAAATATCCCACTGTAGATAACGCTTCGGCTAGGGATTGAATCCCATGTACTGTTGAGGCTAGGGGAATACCCCACTGTGGGCTCGCCTAGACTAGGCTAGGGAAGGAAAGTTATCCCATTGTAGTATTAGTCGTATTTTTATTGTTCCGACTAGGGAATGAATCCCATACATTGTCGGAACTAGGGAAATTATTCCGCCTTTAAATTCCTAGAACTAGGTATTGAATCCCATCCGCCGCCGCCGTTTGTTCTGGGAATCCGCCGTTTATAATCTTTCTTACTGCAATAAATAAATTTGAATCGAATCTTTCTTTAATACCGAGTTTCATTTGGTCTTTCCTCGGAGAAACCTGGACTCGCTGTACTACCTCAGCTGAGAAAAACAAAAGAACATCACAGTGTAAGGAATTTTCAAAAACGTATCAATCCCTTTTTTGTCTGTCTGTGTTGTCCGGTGTAAGACGGGTTATTCTATATCAAGGACTGATGTAGAACTCAGCGACTTCCAGGGTCTGACTAAAGAAATAACAAAACTTTAGCTCTTTGAGAGTTCATACAATTCCTTTATTTTATTTCAAATAGATTAATGATTATAATATTTATTATTATGAGTTTAACATTTTACAAGTACATTAGACAATTTCTTATAGCTTTAGTCTTATAAATATGGTTCCTCTAAGATAACAGAGTCCACTAGTAATTACAACCTGTAATACCAAGCAAGCAAATTATTACAATCTGAGCAAGCAGATGCCACTTGATTATTACAGTCTGCGAGCAGACGCTACAGATAATTTCAGTCTGAAAGCAGACGCCATTGTTTAAGACCCAGTGAATGAATTTCACAGTCTGTCAAAACTTACGAGAGGACCTTGGATCTTCCCTAGTACAACAAGTCTGGTACTAAACCGCTGGGATATTGTTCTCACCTTTTACCTTCAAATTTCACCTCTCTTACTTAATTTCGTACGAAAACATGAATGTGAATTATACTTGGCAAACGAACTGATACCATACATTTTGATATTTGGTTGTTGACTGATTGTAAGAAACGACTTGGTCGTTGGTTGTCCTAGGTGAAGTTTGCTATTTATAATTTGTAATGAATATTTCATTACACTGGTAACAGTAAAACCGTTTTCTGCATGATAATCACAACAATAGAAATGTCAAATTCGTAGTATATGTGTAAAATCCGTGTACAAATATGTCTCCAAAAAGAGAAGAGAAAGGGAAAAAAATCGCCACTAATGCGTCACGGATCAATTCTCTGGTTGTAAGAAAAACTACATAAGACTATTGACGAAGGTTTGCAGCTTCCTTGTGATGGCTGAAGCAGATTCGATATTTGTGCGAAACAGTCGTAGCTTCGTTCTTAAGCTAAGAGAATTATTTCCCCCATACTTTGGACAGGATACCAAACGCCACCTGTCGATGCGGCAGATGATAGGTCCGTTCCACACTCAGTTTGAAACTGCCGAATTTAGTAATATTTGGTCAGAGTCTGTTCCCAACTTCAAAAATTGAGTAGAAGAGAGTACTCACGAGAGAGTAAAAAATTCCCCCACCCAGACAAATTTAGCCCAAAGAATTTCTTCCGGCAGAAATATGCGTTCTGTCAAATGAGAATTTGACATACGTCAAACAGAAAAAAAAAAACAATCCAGTTTTGTAAATTTTTTCTTGAATTTTAGAAGATTTAGACACTTTTTGATAGATTTTTTTCTCTCTGAGAGAATTTTCTCCCCACTCCTCAGAATTTGACAGATTGCCTAATTTAGTGCACAAAAAGTCTGGAACAGACCTGATATCTTATTCCAACGAACAATACTACCAAGATATTGGAAGCAGAAACTCTCCATTTTCTCCACCGGATGTGAGGAAATATTAGGTCCGTTCTTTTACTTTTTCGGCAGTTTTTATTAAAACTATCAAAAATCGAGGAGTGGGGATGAAATTTTGTGATTCTTCCTAAAAGTAAAAGAACGCTTGACAGCCAAAATCTCCCAAATGCACAAAATTATATCAAACGTCAACAAAATTCAATGTACTTCTTATGGTTTGAGAGAACTTACAAAAAATGCCACAAGAAATTTTTGTGGCTAAAATCGACAAATGGGGGAAATATTTTTCTCCTTCAAAAGTGATAGAACTTACGAAAATCGGGAGTAAAAGAACAGAAAAGTGGGAGAATTTGGGAGTTTTCGGCAGACCTAATAGGTCTTTTCTTTTACTTCCTAAAACTGCCGAAAACTCCCAAATTCTTCCACTTTTCTGTTCTTTTACTCCCTAAAACTGCCGAAAATAATACTTATTCAAGTTACAATTTATGAAGCACTTAATGAAAGACCGTGTGTATACAAAGAAATGCAGAATGTAGATGTCGCTGCTTTTTAAGACTGATCCATTGTATATATATTTGATAGGTACTACCAAGAAGTGTCGCCATCTAGTTAGAGGCAGAGAAAGCCATTATTTACAAAGAGTTGGCACTTTGACAAAATGGTGATCTTATAAAAAAACGGCTTTCTATGCCTCTTACAAGAATGCGACACTTCTTGGTAGTACCTATCAAATATATATACAAAGATACAATCGACCTAACAATCGATTGTGACGCCATCTAATGAACTGAGAGAAAAGCAGTTTTCTTACATAAGTTGGTATTGCGAAAAAAATTATCTGATTTAGCAGAGAAATTTTAGAGTGTATGTTGCAAAAACACGTAAAGGTTGAGAGTTTTGTATGTATATTCTTGGCTAGTACTTGCAAGATGGAAATCGATTGTGGCACCATCTTGAGACCTACCACAGAAGCAGTTTTTTTTTCATAAGTTGGTATTGTGACTGCTAGCTTCTGTCATTTCATAGCAAGAACTCAAGATGGCACAACAATCGTTTGCCAGGTCGCGGGTACTAGCTAGATAGAAATACAATGCAGAGAAACAAATCTTGATAGTACTAGCCAAGAATATACAAAGTGCATTGCATTGAATCTTTTTATATGGAAATTGTAGTAGTGCCAGCCTAGTAATTCTTTGGTTGGAAAATCGTCCCGTCTTGGCGCTGGCGTTTATTCTATATACAAACATTTTTGTTCTGTATCGCGTTCCAGACGTCACTGTCGTCGATTCCCGGTGCTGCCACTACTATAAATTCTATGTACTAAGTTTGAATTAGCCCAAAGTTCCTCATATTATTCTCTATCCTTTTCATTCATCTGTTCTGTGCTTCTAAGCCATACAAGTGAAAGTGATTTACTTACATATGCTCCAAATGTATCAAAGATTCATTACGCATGGTAAGCATTGTGCAACAATAAAAAAGGAATGGCTTAAACGAAAATCGTACAATGTAACCACCAACAACAAAATCAATATTCTAAACAAAGTGCAGGCTTACCTTAATCTATTCCCTTCTCATTTCATTCCAGTGTTCCATCTACCACCATACTTCTCATCCAAAAACCAAAATGTCAAAAGCGTTCTTATCAACATGTCATTAGCGAACAACATTCCGTAATATATATTTTTTTTTAGTTTACAAAAAAATCATGAATTTATCATTTAAAACCATAAAAGTTACAAATTTTTAATTTCTGAGGAAGTGGTACAAGCCTCAAAATAACAAAAAATCGAATAAACTAATCTCCAAATACCACATCAGTCAAAAAAGTCGACAACCGCAGTGTTACATTTTGGTGAAAAGGTAAATACCCTTTGGTATATTCTACCAGCAAAACCAAAAAGATTTTATTGCAATATAGGAGGGGCATCTTATTGGTTGAATTTCTTTTTTCCCTACTTTTCTCTCTGAAAATTTTCAAGTGGTTTGTGTCGCCCAAATTAATCTCAATTACTATTCAAACTAATTGCATTGTAAAGTTTAATGAATTTATGGTATCATCCCAATTAGAAATGGTAAGTTTTGATTTTGATTTTGGAATATTCAGCATAAGGAGTGAAAAAGAAAATAACCTGAAATTTGTGTCTCGCACTCGAGCTCCGCAACGAAAGTATCGAAACTCGAATATGAAACATGTCGCTGTATATATGTATACAAATGTATACAAACATAGTTATGATTTCCATCTACACTAGTTTAGTTTGTGTATTATATATTTTGTGTAAATTATTTTGCATGTATCAATGGAAATATATGCACGTGTAAACAAAAAAGAACCTTTAAAATTATTAATTAATAAAAGCCCTTTTTTGAATGGGAATTATTAGAGCGCGTAAGTGGGAGTCTTGCAGGGAAATCGACTAACTACATATATGAGGGAGTGTTGTAGGGAAACGCTGTGATTCTCAATGTTCTTTGACTAAATGTGGGGCCTTCAGAGGAAGTAAATAAAAAAAAAAAAACAATTAATTAGGTATGTATGAGGAGATATAGATGGTCAAAGGCTTGACCATGGCCGAACAAACAGGTAAGATTTGCCAGAAGATGACGTATGACAGTGTGAGGCGGAATTTGACTAAAGAGAAGCTTCCCTACAAACAATGCTAATTCGACAAAAAAAGAAAAGTTGACTGAACATAAGCAGTCTTTTATCTTTTAATTTTCGCTCAAAGATTGACTCATCAAAAAAATTAACTTAAGTAGGAAGTTAAGTTTATTTGTTGTCTGTGTTGAAATCCTGACGAATGAGAACGAAAAATTAAAGGTTCGTGGGATGAAGCAATTAGGTGAGATTTCACACAAAGTAGACACTTACATGGTTTAATCGAATTTATGAATAATCGATGTGAGGTCATGTTTCGAATGTGCTTATTCTGTTTTATATTCAATTAGATGACTTAAGTATGTCCTTAACATACTTGAAGTGTAGACTGGATGTGTACAGACTTGTTTGTAAAATGTGTAAGGGACCTAGATTCGTGGCGACTTGTTTGAGGTCAAAGGCATGATCTATGCCTTATTTTAATAAAATATAATTAAACCATCAATGACAGGACAAAATCACAAATGAGACACTTTTTTTTTTAACTTACTTAAGGTGGCGCTACAGTCCGTTGTGGACTTGGGCCTCAATCAACAGTCTCCGCTATCCAGCTCGGTCCCTAGCTAGCTGTCTCCAGTTTTGCACTCCAAGTTGGTTGAGGTCCTCTTCCACTTGTGTGCGCCACCTTAGTCGGGGTCATCCTCTCCTTCTACGTCCCTCGAAAATAGTGTCGAAGGCTTTCCGGGCCGGAGCATTGGTGTCCATCCGGCCTAAATGACCGAACAATCTGAGTCTCTGGACCTTGACTCTTCTGACTAGGTCCATGTCGTTGTTCAACCCGTAAAGGTCGCTGTTGAATCTTCTTCTCCATTCCCCATCAATGCACACGGGGGCAAAGAAGACCCGAAGAACTTTCCTCTCGAAACAGCCTAAGGCATATTGATCCGATTTTGTCAAGGACCATGCTTCTGCACCATACTGCAGGACTGGGATGATGAGGGTGTTGTACAGTTTTACATTAGCTGATTGAGAGAGGGCTTTTTCACTCAATTGCTTTCTTAGCCCAAAGAAACAGCGATTAGCAAGAGTTATTCTTCGTCTGATCTCGGCGCTGCGCTGGTGTTATTGCCATGTTGATAGCGGAGCCTAGGTAGACAAACCCCTCTACTACCTCGAAGTTGTATGCGTCTATTGTGAAGTTCTGCCCGAGCCGTGGGTTTTGGAAGCCCTTCCTCGAAGACAGCTTCTTTTTGCCCTCTTGCCGCTAAATCCATTTTTGCCGCTTCTATCTCAATTCTCACAAAGGCGCCATTGACATCACGCTGTGTTCTTCCCATTATATCAATATCGTCGGTGTACGCGAGAAGTTGAACAGACTTTTGAAGGTAGTGCCTCTGGTGTTGACGGTGGAGATTTGCACTTCTCAAGAACTATGTTAAAGAAATCGCACGACAGCGCATCGCCTTGTCTGAATCCTTTTTTGACGTCGAAAGATTCCGTAAGCTCATTGCCAACCTTGATAGAGCAGCGTGAGTTCTCCATCGTAATTTTGCACAAGCGAACGAGCTTGGCAGGGATGCCAAAACTAGACAAAGCTTTATACAGTTCATCTCTGTAGATGCTGTTATACGCGGCCTAAAATCGATGAAAAGGTGGTGGGTATCTATTTTTTTTTTTATAATAAGCACGCACTCAAGGGGTTTCTATTCCCTTTTTATGCCAAAGCACAGTGCGGGCGTTAGGAAAACTAGGATAGATGGAGAGGGTGAAGGATGAGGTGTCGGTTAACATTGGTTTTGAATTCATGTACATTGCAACGACTGGGGAACACAGAGTGTGGAAGAGCGTTCCACATTCGCGTAGTACGGCTAAAGAATGATTCCCTGAACATAACTGTACGTCCGAAGTTGGGCTCGAGGGTGAACTGATGGGCATTCCTAGAGGCGCGGGTATTACGGTTGAATATCTTAAGGGGAGGAATGCAGCTGGCTATTTCACTAGAGCATAAACCGTTGAAATAACGGTAAAAGAGGGTGAGGCATGAGACATTACGTCGATGTTCAAGTGACGTAAATGTCTCAACGATGGTGTGTTCACCAATCATCTTGAACGCTCTGTTTTGAATACTGTCCAACAGACTTAAGTACGTAACTGGAGCACCAGCCCAAACGTGGGAGTTGTACTCAAGCTTTGGACGTATGTAAGTTTTGTAGATGGTAGCCAGATCAGAAGGGGAAAAAAATTTCTTGCACCGTCTTAAAAAACCTAAACATTTTGCGGCATTTTTGGCGACAACGCGTATGTGATCCTTCCACAAGAGGTGGTCGGTGATGCACATACCGAGAATCTCGAGATGTTCGGTTTCACTGATGCAAGTGCCACTCATGGACAGTGGCAAGGGGGGTATATCTCGCTTCAACGATACAAGACAGCATTGAGTTTTCGAAGCATTAAACTCTACTCGGTTTTTTCCCCATTGTACAATGCTGTTTAAGTCAGAGTTTAATGAGCTTATCATATTTAGCCGTTGCATATCCACATCCGAAGGGGAGGGATGAGAGTCTGGGAACGAATATGAAAAGCTAAGGGTACTATCGTCAGCGAAACAATGAATTGGATTAGAAGTTACAGACAAGAGATCATTTATGAAAATGAGAAAGAGGGTCGGAGACAAAACGGAGCCCTGGGGCACACCAGCATTTATTTTGTGGGTTACAGACTTGAACCCGTCCAATACAACTTGTATAGAGCGGTTCGAAAGAAAGTTCCTAATCCAACGAAGGAGGGATTCATCAATACCGAAAGCACGCATTTTCGATAAGAGAGCCTGGTGCCAAACTCTATCAAATGCCTTTGAAATATCAAGCGCAACAATCTTACTTTTTCCAAAACGATGTAAAGATTTGTTCCACTGTTCGGTGAGATAGACCATCAAATCACCAGTGGACCTGTTGCTGCGAAAGCCGTACTGCCGGTCATTAAGAAGCTTTCGGTCTTCGAGATATTTCTTGAGCTGATAGTTTATCTGCGTTTCCATGACCTTAGAAAGAAGGGACGTAAGTGCAATCGGACGATAATTGGAGGGAGAGGAGGATTCGCCTTTTTTGGGTATAGGCTGGACAAATGCTGTTTTCCAACTACTCGGAACGAGCCCAGAAGAATAGGATAGATGGAAAAGCTTACGCAAGGGTTTTGCCAGCGATGAAGAACACCTCTTCAGAACAATAGCGGGGATACAATCCGGACCAGCGGATTTGTGTATGTTGAGATCTTTTAGGACTCTTGCCACAGCACGAGTGCGAAAGAAGATTTGTCCCATGGAATCATTGACGCGCTCAAGAACTGGAGGAGTCATGACACTCTCTGGCAGCGAAGAGTTGGAGGCGAACTGCCTAGCAAAAAGGTTAGCTTTCGCGAGAGAGCTAACAACGGGAGTGTCATTGTCAACAAGCGTAGGGACCGAGGAAGAAGAAGAATTCTTCATATTTTTTTACAAATGACCAAAAATTCTTGCTGTCTTTGGGGCATTGCAGAATTTTTTGCCTTAATTTCTGGTCACGCAAAAACTTAGTCCTTTGAATATGAGCATTGCAGGCCTTCCTGGCTTGTTTAAACTTATTCCGGTTTTCCTCAGTTTTGTTGGCTTTGTAACAACGGAAACTTACCTCTTTAACCCTGATAACCTCTTTACAGCTCACATCAAACCATGCGTTCTCTTTGGGTTTGATGCTTTTAACCCTGTTCGGGATAAAAGTTCTCATCCCCAGAAGAATTAAACTTGTAATCATATCCGCACTGGAGTCTACGTCACTATCGAGGAAGCATAGTGACCAGTTAAAGATCCTGAAGAAGTTATTGAGACCGTCCCAGTTGGCTTTCTCGTACTGCCAAACGGTTCTCTTAGGAGCTCTTTCTTTAACTGGAATTTTTTGACACGAGAAATTAGCAGATATGACACAATGGTCAGATCGGCCTAGAGGCGATAGTACATTAATTACATACTTATCAGGGTCAGAGGTAAGAAACAAGTCAAGAGTATTTTCTGTTTGACCGTCAATGTCCGGTATTCGAGTGGGCTCGTTGACCATCTGAGTAAGATGGTTAAACTCAGCAAAAATCTCAGCACACACACCTTCGGGTGTTGTCTTGTTCGAATGGAGAAGCCAGGAAGAATTGTGTACATTGAAATCGCCCGTAATAACGATTTCAGTGCGAGGATACAAGGAAACAATTCTTTGGATGGAGTCAGACAAAGCGTCAAATTCTTGAGAAGTTGAAGCTCTGTCCAGATTAGGGCTTCGATATAAAAAAACAGTAATGAATGATGTGCTTATTCACGGAAAATTTGAACCACATAGAATTGAAAAAAGGATTTGAATTTGAAGAATACTGTGGTTGAAATTGATATGCCACATCATTTCTGATATAAACGGCGAGGCCATGGTGGGGAAAGAATAATGGCACTAAGTTATACCCATGAATATAAAATTCAGAAGGATCAGTAGCATCACCTACTTGGGTTTCGCTTAGCGCCAAAACAGCTGGCCTGTTTGAAACAGTATGGAGGTACGTCGACAGAAAATTCGTTCTTAACCCACGAATATTACTGTAGTCAACTCTGAAATCCTCAGTCATTGCAAAACAAAAAACTCAAAAACCAAAACAGACGATTACTAAGAAAAATTATTGAGTTGAAATTCAGACTTCTTTTCGCTTCAGCGCCCCTGCTAGTGTTATGCCTTAGCAGCGGCGTGAATCGATCCGACCCTGGAGTTCAAGCAATAATTTTCTATTCATCCGTTGTTGATGTCGTATCATAAACCTGCATTACATAAGCAATGCAATGCAGTGCCCATGATAAGACATGCACTGTCTATTGGGAGTTCATAGGTTTTTTCCAGGATCTGCCGCAAAGTTAGTCGATGGTTGACTTTCCTGGTCTGAAGACACATTGATAAGGACCAATCAGATTGTTGACGAAAGGCTTCAAACGTTCACATATTACGGCAGAGAGGATCTTGTTGGCGATGTTAAGTGGACTGATTCCTCTGTAGTGGGCGCAGTTTAGAGGATCTCTCTTTTTCAGGATCTGGCAAACAATGCTGAGGTTCCATTCGTCGGGCATGTATTCTTCCGAGCATATCTTACAAATGATTTGGTCCATGCTCCTATCTAGATCGTCGCCTGCTGCTTTGAACAGCTCGGCAGGTAGACCGTCTGCTCCAGCGGCTTTATTGGATTTCAGCCGTAATATTGCCGTTTTCACTTCTCCTAGGTCGGGTTCACGGAATTGTTGGCTATCATCGTTTCCGATGAAAGGCTCCTGCCTGACAGCGGGATTTTATTCGTCGTCGCCGTTGTACAGTCTACAGAAGTGGTCTTTCCAAATCCGCAGCATTGACTGCCATTCTACTATGATGTTCCCTTGTTTATCTCTGCAGGCATCGGTTCTTGCTGTTTTACCTTCCGATAAAACCTTCCAACTTCATTCCTGCTGTTGGCTCTCTCAACAGCCTCGATCTGACGCTTCTCATTCTCCCTCTTTTTTCTCCTGAGAAACCGGCGTTCTTCTCTCCTCTTAGAGCTCACGAGCAGCTCGTGTACTTTTATGCAGCGCGGCTCTGTTCTCTGTATGCCTCCTGCTTGGCTGCATGGGCCTACCTGCTTTCATCGTTAAACCAGGGGTTTGGTTTTGGTGGCTGTGTGCAACGTAGCACATTAGAGGCAGCATCTCTAACTGCTTTCTGGCAATGTAATCACTGGTCTTCTATACTTGATGTTGGCGGCATAGGACTTCTTGGTTACTTGACACTCGATCAGAGAATTATCTTTCGATCTCTTGCGATTGTAGCCGTGCAACGTCGAATTTTCTTGTAGCATTTCCTCTTTTTGGCCGTTACCGCGATATTCGTAGCACTACCTTGGCTACGACGAGATAGTGGTCCGAGTCGATGTTGGCTCGTCGGAAAGTTCGCACATCTAGAATGCTGGACAAGAGCCTTCCGTCGATCGCAATGTGATCAATCTGGTTGACGGTTGATTGATCAGGAGATCTCCATGTACCTTTATGGATGTTGAGATGTGGGAAACAGGTGCTTGCTACCACAACATTTCGCCCCGCAGCAAAATCGATCAGCCTGAATCCGTTATCGGAAGTGGTGTCGTGCAGGCTGTGCTTTCCGACTGTTCCGCGAAAGATGTCCTCTTTTCCCAGCTTTGCGTTAAAATCGCCGAGGATAATTTCCATGTCATAGCTAGGACATTGCTCATATGTTTTGTCGAGGGGGCATGCGCGCATATTAGGCTAAAGTTGCCGAATTTAGCCTTGATTCGGATCGTCGTGCTGCATTCGCTTACACTTTTGAAGCTCTAGACTTTTTGCTTGAGTCTGCTTCCCACGACGAGTCCGCATCGCTGTTGTTGCTCCCGGTAACAATCACCATAGTAGATGTTGCAGTTTTTCATCCTCCTTTTTCCCGGTACATCCCCTCGCAATTCCTGGATAGCGGTAATGTCTGCTTTGTAGCAGTTGAAGGTCTCCGCTAATTGTTCGGCAGCACGCAGTCTATTAAGGGACCTAACATTCCACGTGCATATCCGAAATTTGTAGTCCTTATGTATTTGCTTGGGTCGTCATCAGTGTATCCGTCCGTTTCCGAGGCCTGTTGTTGCTTCGCAACTAAATCTTTTTCTATGTAGTCGGGAACAACCCCCAACCTGGAGTACCAGGCACTTGATTTGACTACAAGTACAAGACCGGAAAAACCGCTCCATTTACGGCCTGGGCTTCAAATAAGTCGAAGTAGCCCGTAAAGGTGTTCACCAAGTAGTTTGGCCAAACTGGAACTGAAGACGCCACCGTTGATTTCAAAAAAGAAATTCATCCGCTGCCGTCCCTCGTTGTGAGTGCCTTGGTGGGAACCCTCCTTCGTTGTGCTTGCTACCACACAAAAAGCATTAAGAAATTCCATGTCAAAACATTTATTCGAGAAGACTTAAGTTTAATGGAAAAATCATTGTTTCATTTTATTCTAAGATTTTTAGGAATTTTTAAATAAAAATATTTTTGTCTGTTTCAGATCAACTGCGGTGTCAAATTGTCATAATGGGTAAATTGCTGTCAAAAATATTCGGCAATAAGGAAATGCGGATATTGATGCTGGGCCTTGATGCTGCTGGAAAAACTAGTATCCTTTTCTAAAAACTGAACTCATGATATCATTCTAAATATTTTTTTATTTTGTTAACCATTGAAAGTTTAATTTTCCTTAACCTTGAACCTTTAGCTATTTTATATAAACTTAAACTAGGTCAATCTGTTACAACAATACCAACGGTAGGATTTAATGTAGAGACGGTCACGTATAAAAATGTGAAATTTAATGTTTGGGACGTTGGAGGGCAGGATAAGATTCGTCCTCTGTGGAGACATTATTATACAGGTAATATTTTCAATTCATTGCTCATACTCATAAATGGGGTTCAAATGTTAAATTTTTGAATTTCAGGAACGCAAGGACTAATTTTTGTAGTTGATTGTGCGGACCGAGATAGAATTGACGAAGCTCGCACAGAATTACATCGAATTATAAACGACAGGGAGATGAGGGACGCAATTATATTGATTTTTGCAAACAAGCAAGATCTATCCGATGGTATGACGTTACATTCAACTCTTTTATTTTCTTAAAAACTAAAGTGGGTGTTTGTATGATTAAAACATTGCGCTCTAACAGAGGGAGTGATGATAAGGCTAATCTTTAAACTAAGACTTAAACCAATAGAATTTCTCAGTGTAAAAAGCAAATTCTTTGGTATCGTTCAAGGTCATAATGCGTTAGTGTGTTTTTGTGAACAAGTAATCGCGATTTGTTTTTACTTCTAAGTTCACACAACTAAAAGCTGACTATTGAATTCAATTCGTTGTACCTAATGGATAACAATCGTATGCCATGTTTTAGTTTCTACAGACTTGCACTCGATGGGTGACATGCAAAATCTTTATTTCAGTCCTAAATCTAGCCTTTTTTTAACAATTATCTCTTCATATGTGAACAATAAAGTTGCGTTTGATGCGGTTGATAGAAAATTCCCTAATGTACAAGCTCTACAATAAAGGTTTATCGTACAAAATTGGAAGAGTCATCGAAAATCTTTTAAAAGACACGTGGGCAGCAGTTTGGGATAGGGAAACAGTATCAGATTGGTTCCATACGAAGATGGGAGTGAGACAAGGATGTCCTTTGAGTTCAATCCTGTTTACTTTATTCATCGACGATATAACGGATGGTTTACCTGGCGGAATCGAAATTGATGGTTTAAAGATTAAAGCTCTGCTCTTCGCGGATGATATAGTGATACTAGCACAGTCACCCCATACGTTACAATTGATGATCAACCAACTGCAAGAATACTGCGAGATCTGGAACCTAGTCGTCAACATAGATAAATAAAAAGGGGAGGCAGAGTAAGAAACTGGCAATTCAACAACGATCATTTGGAGATTGTCAACGACTTTAAGTACCTGGGTCTAAGCTTCTCCAGCAGTCTCAAACTAGATAACCACCTAGCTAACAAACTGATTAAAGCTAAATCCGCTATTAACTTCCACATGGAAGATGTGCTTTTCCAACCAATAATATAAGCCATAGCTCAAAATATGAAGTCTTCAAGGCGGTGGCAGAATCCATCATGCTCTACGGGGCACAAGTATGGGGGAGCAGCCAATATGAAGCAGTAGAAAATTTTCCACGTTTTTATTTAAAGCGAACATTCAGACTTCCACCTAAAACACCCAACTATGTTTTGAACCTGGAAACTGGCTTGCCACCGTTATATATCAAAACTCTGAAATTACAAGCAGACTACGTTGTAAAGGTCTTAAACATGGAACTACGCTCTTGCCCAAAAAGATTATGATGAAATCAGTGAGAAGCAAGATCGGATGATATGCAGAATGGCTACAACTAGCAAAAGCAGTCAATTAAGAAGTAGATCTAGTCCAACTATCGAGCAGGAATTGGAAGTAAAAACTCGAGAGAGAAGCACGAGAATCCATCTACAGACAGATATATAGCAGCCTTAATTACAATCTTCATCAATCCAATTACTTTCGAGACGAAAATAAACGTGCAAACACTCTCATTGATTCTTAGACTAAGAGTAGAATTGTTGAACCTCAAATATAGACCTTCCTGTCTAATAAAATCAATTAATCTAATCTAAAGAAAGGGTAATACGATGGATCGAAGAGATGAATTTGAAGTTTGGTAACTCGTTTTTCAAGAAAAAAGACAACAGAAAATGGACGTGGATATCACGGAATGGAAAAATAAAAAATGAAATAGACCTGATTCTGACGAACAAAATTGACACAGTCAAAGACATATCCGTGCTCAACAACGTAAAGTTCGACAGTGACCACAGATTAGTAAGAACAGAAATAATTATAAGCCATAAGACACTGAAAAGAAACCGACAACTCCATTTCATCCCAAAAATGATTCCCGAACAAAAATTACTAGATTATAACCAAACATTGACAGCAAAGATCAATCAATTATCAACCTCAAATCGTGACATACAAAACATATATGACGAATTAGAAAGGATCATAAACAACTCTGCAAAACTATCAATTATGGACACCAAAACATCAAAAGATAAATTATCCAACGAAACTAAAGTCTTAATCTCAAGAAGAGATACTCTACGAACCAAGCAACAATTACTTGACCAAGAAAAAACTAAACTAAATGTGTTAAGGAAAACTATCAAACTAGAAATTAAGAAAGATATCAACAAGTTCAACGAAACAATAGCTAGAGATACGATTAGACAAACAAAATCAATAACTTAAACAAAATCATTACTTAACAATCAACCGGAATGGATTATTAGCTTAAAAAGCCAAAATGCAAGCAACATAACAAATAGAAAAGAGCTAAACGAAAGTGCTACTAAGTTCTTCGAAAAACTATTCTCCTCGACCAAGCATATAATTGAAGAAGAAAATATTGACAACATAGATATCAATCTCCTTACAACACAAACTCCCATGTTTAGCAAAGAAAATATTGAAAGGACCATTTGAAAAAGGACAAATGCACTGGAAATGATGGAATCTCTGCAGAAATGTTAATATAAGGGAAAGAATCGCTTTCCGAAATCTTAACTTTTATATTTAACGAAATAATAAGAACTCAGCAAATCCCTAAGCAATGGAGAGAAACAACCATTACACTTATACATAAAAAAGGAAAAAAAGACGATTTGAACAACTATAGACCTATAAGTAACATTTCGACAATTTATAAGCTGTTTTCAAAAACAATCTACTGGAACATCAAACAAGATTTTAACAATAAACAACCTAGGGAACAAGCTGGATTCAGAGAAGGTTTCTCAACAACAGACCACCTACAGACGATGAATCAACTAATAGAAATGACTTTTTATTCATAGACTTCAGTAAAGCATTTGAGAGCGTTGAACACGAAACAATATGGACATCCCTAGAAAATCAAAATATGGACCCAAACGTTATAAGGACTATCAAAAACATATACAAAAATAATGTAGCACAAATAAAAACACAGAGTACAGGTACAGGATGTAAATTTAAAATAATAAGAGGCGTCAGACAAGGAGACCCGCTTTCACCACCGCTATTTAGTGCAGTTTTAGAGGATATTTTTCAAAAGATGAACTGGAAGACAAAATATGTTATAAGGATATGTGGAGTTGTGGACAATTTCTAAACAATTTAAGATTTGCGGACGATATAGTACTCATATCTTCAAAAGCTAAACATATACAAGAAATGACAACAGAACTTTCTAGCTGGTGCATGAACTATGGACTACAAATCAACAAGTCAAAAACAAAAGTGATGAGTGATGACAAACCACATTAGAGAGGATATAATTCTGGACCAAGAAAAAATTGAATACATAGAAGACTACATACATTTGGGACAACTAAAATCTTTTAAGGACCAAGAGAAAAAAGAAATCAACAGACGCATCACAAACAGCTGGAAATAATTCTGGAGCCTCAAACAGATTTTAGAACTCGACCAAAGTGTAGGGCAGGACATATTTCAAGACTACAGGATCAAATATGGACAAAGTTTGCAACAAAATGGAGACCGGAAAGCAAGAGACCAACAGACCGACCGAACAAGAGATGGAACGACGATCTTTGCCAAATAAACGAAAATTGGAAGAGTGAAGCGAAAAATCGAGACCTATGGGCCGCCTTGGGCGAGGCTACCGCCAAAAACTAATAATACAAATTGAACAAAAAATAATCATTTATTATATTTTACTTTTTTCTTATTTATTCTAATTAATAATTCTATACGAGGTGTGACAATTAAGCAATGAGACTGATTCCATAAAAACCGTATATTTCAAAATTATTCTACAACTATGCCATCCCCTTCAAAGTAGTCCCCTTGGGCAGCTATACAACGATTCCAGCGCGTTTTCCATGCTTCGTAACATTTCTGGAACGCTTCGACTGGGATGTCCGCGAGTACCCTCGTCACGGCCGCCTGGATGTCCTCAATCGACTCAAAATGGGTTCCTATGACCACTGATTTTGTTCTAGGGAACAAACATGTCACAGGGTGACATATCGGGCGAATAAGGCGGTTGTTGCAACACGGTGATCCCTTTAGAGGCCAAATACTGGGACACGCTGAGGGCAAAATTTTATCGCGACGCGTTGCTCTTGATTTCGTTTTTCCATTTTCGTGACGAGCACCACGAACACACGTTTACTCAACACGACAGAGCAGGCGAACTAAACAAGCTAGAGCGATGGCAAATATGTATATCAATGGAGAGGGGAAGGATGCCGGGAGAAGGGAAAGGGAATTTCAAGGTCGCAGGGTTACTACAATGTATTAATCTATTCAAATAATTTGTAAAAATTCTAATTAAATTAATAATAATAATAATCATCTAATCTATTTCCGACTGAGATAAATGTTTCGCATCTCGCCCAATGTTTTCAACTTTATTAAATTCAAACTTGTCAAACATTTTCAAGCTTACAAATTTGTTTTACTTTCAGCCATGAAACCACATGAGATTCAAGAGAAACTAGGACTCACAAGAATACGTGATCGAAATTGGTACGTGCAGCCGTCATGTGCAACATCTGGCGATGGTCTGTACGAAGGCTTAACATGGCTCACGTCCAACCATAAGTTATGAGAATCAATTAGGAAATTTAATGTTTTTACGATTTAAAAAGAGAAAAAAGAGTATAATATATATATTTTTCGGATCTACTGTTTTCCCTAAAGAGCAACTCTATCGTATGTCCACACAAAAGCCAACACGTTGAAACGATCTACATTCGGAATGAATACATAGTTTGTAAATTAATTTAATGTCACATTAAACATTCTCATAGAAGATCAATCCTTTGTTTGGTTTTTCTGCCTGCCGTAGATCTTAATTTGATTTTTTTAACTTAATCTTTTTGCATATTGATAGTTTTTAAGACAAGATCTAATCAAAATCATTATTGTTGATTTCTCGTTATTATTAAAGCTTTTTTCTTTTAAATAGAAACACTGTGCACCAGCCACATTTAGAGCACACGTTCGCATCAATGCTCTTCGTTTAGGGAAACAATAGCTAAGGAAATTATGTATAGTAATTGTGTATATGAATAAATTGTATATAATATAATATTAATTTTCGGTTCAAAGCTAAACAGAAAGCTTATTTTTATTTGCCCTATACGTAGTGAAAACAACTTTTAAAAGTATTCGATTGAAAAATATTCAATAAAAAGAACAACAAAAACAACATCCACAAAAAAGATCATGTCTTAATTGTTCATATTCTTGAAATTATTATGTACTAGCCGACTCGCGGGACGTTGTACACGCTCTTAAGAAATTGTTATTTATATTAGAGGTTGAGTGTGCAGTTTTCCCGTAACTGAACAGAGTTGCCAGAGTTATGGAAGAAGCTACGGGTAGTACAATATTCCAAGATTGTCTTACTTTTGCCAATATCAAATTTGATAAGAATGTTTTCCTAATTACTCCTTGTTTATTTGGAATAAATCATCATTGTTGACGTCATCATTGTCAGAAATGAAATTGTCAAATGAAAGTATAAGCCAAATGCAAATCGAAAACTGTGTTTTTTGTTTGTTTTAAAGTTTTTGGGGCCTGATATAATTGGGAAGAGTAGTGTGATTAATTGTTGTTGTTTTTCATACAATAACAACATGCTATATATCAATGGAAAGGTTTTTTTAGTTTTGGTTTTCTACTTTAACTTTTACTATGGCAGTAAGTCCCAAATCGCTGTGTGGAAAAAGTTATTGCACAATAAAGTCATTCACAACTCACAAGTAAAAAGTGATTTCTTGTTTTCACCTTGACCTTTGAACCAATAACGACATGATGTATATCAATTGAAAGGTTTTTTTGTGAACTTTAACTTTTCCACCAACGGTACGTAAGCATTTTGTGAGTTTTGTGAAATTGTATTTTTATTGTTAAACATTATTTTGATAGTGCTTTCCATTTAAAATTTATAAATTAAAGTAAATATTGTGAAAGTGTAACATTTAAAATTTTTTTAAAAAATAGCTGTAAACAACCTTTGGGGCTCATTTGACTTTTTCAAATGGGGCACATTTGACTAGTGTTAGGGGTACATTTGTGTTCTTTCTATGCTTATGGTTTATCAAAAGAAACTCTTAAGAAATTTGTTTATGACTTTGCCAAGACCAATAACATTCACCAAGTTGGGAAGTTTCAAAAAAAGCTGCAGACGATTGGCTTTACGTATTCAAAAAAAAAAAATCCAAATCTCTCCCTAAGAAAGCCCGAAAATATGAGCTTAGCCACGCTCAACGGCTTTTCAAATTTGCAGTTGATAACTTCTTTCAGAATCTTCGACAAATTTATGAACAAAATTCATTCAGCCCTAAGTTTGACTTTTCTTTCCATCTAAACATCAAAAAGACCACATTTGGTGAGACTTATTGAGCTTAAACTAGTATTGTCAAATGTTCCCCGTGCTCGTCGTGTGACTTTTTTTTACAAAATTAATTTTTTTTAAATATTTAAATGTTTAAAACGGAATATCAGCATGACTGCTCTGACTTACATTTTTTTTTGTTTGGTTTATTGTCACCCGTGTTGATTTGCAGCCAATATTACTCCTTAATATTGTAATTTGTAATTGTGAAAGAATTTTTATTACCTATCGGATAAGTATTTTGAAAGATTTATATTTGTATGATAAAGCAGCGTTTTCTGGGTCAGCTTGTAATATATATAGCTCAAAGTGCTACTTTCCTTAGTAGGTATTGTATTTTCTGTTAGTGAAAGAGTTAAAATCGGATTTTTTTTTCCGAAGATACATATAGATAAAACAACAATTTATGTCAAAACAGAGTTAACTGTGTCATCTAGAAGGATAAAAAGTAATCTAATCGATTCCTGGTAATAACAGCCTCTCGACCAATGTTGAGCGGCATCGATTCAGCCGTTCCTTGAAGGTAGGAGTCGAAGGGCTAAAATGCGCTGCATAAGCATAGCTTTTTTTGCGTTTTGTGACTGTCCTAATTTTTTTTTTAACAAAAGTGGAATAAGGGTAGAAGGTTTACAAAAAACAAAATTTATATTTTAAAAAAGCGTATGTTCTTCACTCAAACAAAATCTGAAAAAAATCTTATCAATTTGAATTAGGCCGCATTCATG
This sequence comes from Sphaerophoria taeniata, assembly GCA_943590905.1. Taxonomy (NCBI): domain Eukaryota; kingdom Metazoa; phylum Arthropoda; class Insecta; order Diptera; family Syrphidae; genus Sphaerophoria; species Sphaerophoria taeniata. Next base: position 42,953,183 of record OX016540.1, on the reverse strand, counting down.
TATCCCGACACCGCATCCTCAGGCTTTGCGGGTCCTGGTCTACGCCATCTTTCCTGCGTAAATTTGGACGAATTTGCTTGATTTTGATGAAAATTCGTCCGAATTTCACAAAGTCATAATGATAATTAAAAAAATAAAAAAATTAAAAAAATGAACAAATTCAAAAAACAGAAAAATAAGACAAAAAAAAACTTTCCTTAAAATCGAAAAAAAAGTGTGAAACGGTTAATCGTATTGATGTGAAATTTTCACCACAATCAAGGAAATTTTATGAGCTTAATAATTAAGCCTTAGATTAGTTGTTTCAATGAAAAACCACAAAATAACGGTAGTTTTTATGAAAAAGTTGAAAAATGATGCGTATTTTGGACCTTTTTTTAAAGTGATAGAAAAAATTGAAAAAAGCAATATTTTTATTTTTTCAAAATGTTTTTGTGTAGAAAATTTAACAAATTTTTCAAACCTGCCTTTATTTTTTTTGTAAGTCAATATTTAGCAGAGTTATTAGGGTCCAAAGTCAAAATTTTGTTTTTGCATGTAAACCCATTTTTTGATTAGAAAAAAAATCGTAGCGATCTGAACCAAACTGAATTATAGCCAGCAAAATTCTCAAATTGAATCTTAGATTGGTTGGATTGAAAAAAAAATTCCGCTCATTTTATGACAACACAAAGTTTATTTTTTTTTTTTTTTGAAATTGAGTGAACATTTTTTACGCTCAAGCAAAAACGACTAACGGTACTTTTTTAACTCAAAATAATTTGAAAAGAAAAAATGATAACCTTTAAAAAACTTTTTATTTCACTTCAATCCGACTTTTTTCTACTGAGATACAGCCTTATAAAAAACCAGTCCATTTTTGAGTTTTTTTCAAGTGTTCCTTTAATTGTTTTGACTAGTGTATTATGATTTATGAATATGAACATAAATATGCACATAACGTAATTATATACTTACTGAATGTTTAAGATTGACATGAACTATTGCAGAAGAATTTGTTTATATTTTTTCGAAAAATAGTTTCGCCCATACAAAAATTAAATGGATTACATTTTTATAAAAGTATAACCGACATAATATGCAGGTATATAGTTAGGAAAATGTAACTTTGTCGCATTTTAAGGAAAGATTTTAAATTTGAAATAATATACTATATATAATACCAAATGGTAAATGAATGAGTAACTCTTGGAAAATACGTTCTCGTATTTCATAATAGCAGGTAGTTAAAATTCAGGGACAGATTGGCATTGATTGGGTAAGTTCTTAAATACTGTGTGAATGTGTACCTGCTAGATGCATTATTTATTTATTTATTTATTTATTCAATCTACGATTTGAGAAATCTACAGATTATGCATATTTCCTAATATATGTACAGATTTCAATAATTTATACGTATTAATTATTTAATAATAGACAAAGAGTTTCTTTAAAATGAGATCTAGTATAAACTATATCTAAATTATTATAATAAAGGTTGAAAAATTTACAGCAATGAGAAATTGGTTCCCTCTGACCATAATTTGTAGAATGAGGATTTTCATAAATAAAAGGTCTCAACCTCAGCGACCGAGTTGGTGCATAAATATTAATTGAAGAAAGCAGAAATTCACAATCGATATCATTTGTAATTATATCCCGAATAAATAACACACTATACATTCTCCGTCTTGATTCCAGAGTCTGTATGCCAAGTAATAAACATCTACTTCTGTAGGTAAGATTAACACTATTATTGGCAGAAAATTGTCTTAAAGTAAATCTTAAAAAGTTTTTTTGAATGTTTTCAATCCGATCAATTAATTTTTTAAAGTCAGGATTCCAAATAACTACAGCATATTCCAATAATGGACGAACAATAGAACAATAAATAGCTTTAAGAGTATAAGCATCTTTGAAATCACTGGAATTTCGCTTTAAAAAACCTAACATACTGTTCGACTTAGAAACAATGTAAGAAACATGTGAATCAAAGCTTAGTTTCGCATCAAAAATTATGCCAAGGTCTTTAACTTCATGGACTCTGGATAATTTAAATCCACATAAGGTGTAATCGAAGATAACCTGGTTTGAAAGACGACTGTAAGTTAACACAGAACATTTAGATAAGTTGAGACTTAAATCATTTCGCTGACACCAAACCTCAAACTCGCAGATGTCTAGTTGAAAAGCAACGCAGTCATTATAATTGTTAATGACCTTGAACATTTTTATATCATCAGCAAAAATTAAGCACTCAGATGAAGATAATATTGTTGGAAAGTCGTTGATGAACAAGTCAAACAACGGTGGACCTAAATGACTACCTTCTGGGATTCCAGAAGAAACAGTTATAGGCCTTGATTCTACGTCACCAATTTTAATAATTTGCAGTCTATCAGTTAGATAAGACCAAAACCAATTAAGGAGAGTTCCATCAAAACCATATGATTTTAGTTTTTTAAATAAAATTAGGTGATTCACTCTACTAAAAGCTTTCGTAAAGTCGGTGTAAACAACATCCAATTGGCAACGATTTTCAAGTGTTTCAAAGCACTTTTTTGAAAAAACAAGCCAAATTCGTTGTAGTAGGACGGCCACTATAAAAACCATGTTGGCTATTCGAAATAATACTTTTAATTATTGAATATAATTTATTTTTCATAATTTTATCAAATAATTTTGGAATAGTAGGTTGTTTACGATAGTTTTCAATTTTCTTTCTATCACCGTTTTTGAAAATTGGATTAATGTAACCGACCTTCCATTCATTTAAGAAACATCCAGTAGAAAGAGATTGATTAAATATGAACTGTAGAGGAAAGCTTAAGGAATTAAAGCAATACTTCAATACTACCGGAAAAATTCCTTGAAAATCAGGACTGTAAGAACCATTCAGTTCAAACAAAGCGGTAGAAACCTCTGCCAAATCACAACTCACCTCACCACAATCAATCGTTGAGACTAAATTATCTAAAAAATAATTGTTCCCAGCTACTAAGTCAGAAGTATTATAAGTATTATCAGCAAACCAGTTTGCAATTACATTGGAATCACTTGAAATTTCATTTTTATAAGTCATTACTGTAGGAAAACCAACAGATTTACGTTTTGAATTTATAAATTTCCAAAACATTCTAGGATTTTGCTTAAGCTCAATTTCAGTTTTATGAACATAATTACTGTAGCAAAATTTTGAAAGAAATACATACTCCTTTCTAAGACGCGAATATTGATTGAAATCATCATTGCTTTTCGAGAGTTTATAATTCTTGAAAGCTTTATTCTTTGCATTTTTAAGTTTACGTAATCTAATATTTGACCAAGGAGGATGAGGGTTAACTTTAAGTAAAGAACGCGGCACAGAGGAATTCAATTCTCTTACAACAACAGCTAAGAAATAGTTGAAATTGTCTTCCAAATTATTACTAATTAAGTTGCCAATCAATTTTAAGAAATGAATCATTCAAGATACTTAAATTAGAGTTATTAAAATGATATTTGAATTTATGAACAAAATTGTAAGCATTTACATTATTAAAACAAATAGTTTTCAAAGTAATTGGAAAAAATTGCATTCATATACAGTTTTTGTACCCATCATAAAATTAGCGACGATGCACTTTATTAAATTTGGAATATTTGAATGTCCGTGGTCAAGTTGTTTTTTGATTGGCAGTATGTATCATAAAAGGTAATTTAAAGATCGTCAATGAAGGAGAAGGAGGTTGATACAAATGCATTTAGATTGTTTGTGGATGCGAATTTGAAAAAAAAAATTTTAGTTTGTTTTTATTCGCTGCTATGGGTACTCGTATATCACAAAAGGGTTTGTCTTTGAAAACGAGCTTTCTTCCAAGCAGGAAACATTATCACCGAAAATCGATGGTTGTGTCTTATTCAAATCTTAAGATTAACAAAATTTAATTTTTATAATGTACATATGTACATATCTTTATATCTAACATTTAATTTTTTTCTCATTTGCTGTGCTTGCTTGTTCATGAAAATTTTGCTCACAGAAACTCAGTTCAAAGTTATTCAAACCATTCAAACTCATTTTGACTTGAAAACAAAAATACTCATTTGTATTCATTTGAAAATAGGGGTTGCTCAGAGTTACTTGATTCATAAATAAAAATGTTCAGGGGCCTAACTATAGGCGTGTTTTTTTGGCATCGCTATCTGCAGCCAAATTCGATTTCCCAAAAAAACGTATCCGCAGTTGCCCATCCGCAGCTGTTTTATTTTATTTTTAAGTTGGTATTTGGTTTTGCTTTCGGATAAGTTTTTGACATTTTGGGGGTATGTTCGTAGATTGGCTCCGTCGTCGTCCAATAAACAAAAAAATAAAACAATAATAAATGTTCAGACAAATGTCAAACAGAGAAGTGTGTTTGAAAAAGCGTGTGCTTGTACCTATGTGTGAATTTTGATAAAAATCGTGATTCAGATTTTTGATTCTCGAATCCATTTTTTTGAATCTCAAGTCTCAAATAGATCAGGAAATTTGAGATTTTTCCACTTTTTCCTCACTTCACCAACTCTTTTAGCTGTCAGATTCAAAAATTTGACTTATTCTAAAGGTATGGCTACAAAGAGCACTTTTTGCAAAATATCAAAAAGGGAAAATTTTCTAACTCATTTTGTGACAATTTATCCACCCTAAAATTAAAAGTCAAAAACAATTTTTGTAGTTTTTTTTTCAAATTCAAATGGTGCTACAAAGAAACAAATATTTTACTTTAGTAAATTTCCTGCTTTTTGCAAAAAGTGGCCGTTGTAGTTATACCTTAAATCTCGCAAATAGAAAACTACATTACAGAAGAAAAATATTAAACACCAAGCAACTATGTGTGACTCCTTCCTATGATTTGTGCGTTCCAATTTTAATTCAAAATAAACTTTAATAAAAGCACGCACTTAAAGTGCGTTGCTCACTGCGAACACAGCCTTCGAAACTCTTTGAGTTATCCGATTATCCGAGTTACCAACCTAAGAAATTCAATTTTTCTCCGATCGAGTATCGATACTCGAAAAAAATGTCAATTTTTTATCCGCAGCCAGATTTAAGTTTAAGTTTTATCCGCAGCTGCGTGTTGTATTTGTAATACATGGAAGCTCCCACTGCAGATACGGATAGCTATGCCAAAAAAACACGACTTATGTAATTCTATTCTACAAAAAAATTATTCGAATTCGCAAATTCCGTACTCTGTAATTCTATAAGATTGTTTTAATATGCGAAAGTCGAACAGTTCTAGTAGTGCCAAGTATATTTTTGTATGCTTTCGCAAAAAAAAACAGGAACTCTCTAATTCGAAAGTAGAATTCAAAACAAGGCAAAATCGCAAATAATCACTCTACATCAAATGTGTTATCGAGCCGATCGGCTTGAGAAGTTTTTTGGCTAAAATGTTGGTTTAAAGGTCAATGAGCTGTTGTACCTAACCGAAGCCATCAATACCTCCCTGAGTCCCTGCATAGATGTTTTAGGTATGTTGTATGGACATTGTTATGGTTTCATTTTCATCCGATGCAATTGGCTTTAGGTAGCCCTAAATAATAAACATATTCGGTTAGTGCCGACACAAAAATGGTTCGAATGATGTACTTAGTACGTTGATAAACAAATTTTCCCATGCAAGTTATGCTACCCACAGCAAATGTATTTCCTATGGAACAAGTGCAATCCAACAGGAACTAACGCATCCAGAATTTGTACGTTCAGATAAGTTTCGTTGCAAATGCAATCCAACACCAAATGCAATTCAGCATTTGTGTATTCAAGATAATTTCGTTGCGGCAAATGCAATACAATACCAAATGCCATCCAGCATTTGTGTATTTAAGATAATTTCGTTGCGAATGCAATTCAACACCAAATGCAATCCAGCATTAGTGTATTCTTCGGTGGTCCCTTATCTGGACCTATATATCATGCTTCCCAAGCTAAGCTAATCCCAAAATTATAACTTCAGTCTGATTTCCAGCTCCAACCACAACGGTCGTTTGTAAAAAGATATTTCAATAAAGAATAAATATATTTTTTTAGCAAAACCGTGGTTGTAACACTTAACTTGCACTTTGTACAGGCGCGAATGACACAATAAAAAAACACACAAGCACATCACCCCACAATTTGCGCGCTGTCCATTTATGTGTGTACTTGTACATGTTCATGCATATTTTAATTTAAAATTTGAACGAATTTTTCCACAGCTAATTTTTTTTTATTTTTATTGTGTCAAAAAATCCGAGACTCGTTCGAAAATCGCAAATTTTCTAGCAAGTAGCTTGGCATTACTAGCGTTCTATTCTAATTTCATACATAGTATGATTTAAAAGTAGAATCGCATATGAGTTTCGAATAGAATCAATAGTAGAATCGAATTACATAGTAGGGCCCCAGATTTACTTGTGCGTTAACTCAGTTTGTTCAAACTTGTTTTTTTTTCAAATAAATACTCAGTATTCGTGAGCAAGCTTGATTCATTTTAAGCTCTGATACATAACAGACTTTTGAAGGTGTCTATCAAGAACTACTGGTGGCTTCTGAGGCTGATATTGATATACATTATATAAGCTAATGTAAAATGGTTAAAAGTAAGAAAATGAAAAAATTGGCGGAATACCATTCATTAAGGGAGAGCATAAATAGGAATTTTAATTTTTATCTGGGAAGGACAAGGCAAAACAAATAAATTCGCCAAATAATAATATCAAGGCACTCAGGAGGTTGAGAAAAAAAAATATGATAAAATAAGAACCTCTATGTCGAAATGGTTTAAAGAACTGTTGTCTGCTAAACTGATTCCAGCAATCAACCCCCTGGTACCTACTGCAGTGAAATTTTAAACAAAGATACGGGCTTATACAACTTATGGAACTTCAGTCAGATGTTTTCCGTCCAACGGCCGATTGCTGTTTAGCTTGCCACGACCTCATATGATCTTCTGGTATGAAACGATTCCAAACCGACCACCAAGGAGTTATTCGGACTGTTCTTTGAGACACTAACTCGGCTTACTCATTGTAGTCATTAACAAAAACTCTACTCTTCAGGTTGTTTAAAATAACAAGACAACTATTGGTACAAAAAACGTAAGGTTCTCAAACAAAAAGTAAAAAAAAGCGTTTAAAAAAAATTAAAAACACCTATACGCCCGAGTGTACATTTTCATTGCATCCGTAGTAAAATACGAAAACTCTTTGCATGTAAAGGGTCCGCCTTCTAACGTTTTTTTTTCGAGAATGGTAACACATAGCTCATGTCTGATTTAACAGATAATTAGTTTTATCCTTCTGCTGAACGAATATGGTTGTTTATACGATTGAACAACGCTGGGAAATATTACGACATTACTTTGAAAATCATGATAATGTTGCAAAATGTGTGCGAAAATTGCGTACCGTTTTTTGAAGAAGAGAAGCATCGTCAGCTCCGTATGTTCGTTATCTTGTGAAAAAAGTGTAAGAAACTGGCATCCTCATCGATAAACCAAAGCGTGAAAAGCCAAAAGCAGTGCGTACACCCGAGAATATTGCTGCTGTGGCAGAAAGTGTGCGTGAAGCGCCATCAATCAACAATTGAACATTTCGGAGACATCATTGAGACGAATTTTGCATAAAGACCTTGGTATGACGCCATACAAAATCCAATTGGCTCAGGAGTTGAAGCCAACTGAGAATTCGGTTCGCTAAGTGGGCATGCGATCTTAGAGAAGATGCCGATTTTGCAAAAAAAAAAATCATCTTTTCAGATGAAGCTCATTTTGATCTTGGCGGGTATGTAACGAGTCACTGTTTGGTGCGGAATTTGGTCCAGAGGCATAATTTTTCTTCGAAAATGAGCAGGGAGTGGCTGTTACAGTCAATGGCGATCGTTATCGGGCCATGTTGAACGAATTTTTGTTCACAAACATTGAAGAGGAAGATATTGGCAACATTTGGTTTCAATAGGACGGCGCTACGTTCGTCGCCTACGTGCCACACAGCCGAAGCTACACTCGATGTTTTGCGCCCTGTTCTTGAAGATCGCATTATCAGCCGCAGAACTGATGTCGTTTGGCCACCTCGGAGCTGCGATTTGACAACGTTGGACTATTATTTGTGGGGTGCCGTAAAAGATAAGTGTTACGCCGACAAGCTAGAGACAACTGACGCTTTAAAGAACAACATTCGTGAAGCCATTGGTGAAATACAGCTGCACACAATCGATAATAATGTGCTTAAGCAGATCGTGTAGGCTACTGCATGGCCAGCCGAGGCAGCCATTTTAATGAAATTATTTTCCATTATTAACCGGAAGGATTGTACTTTCAAATAAAAAAAGAAATTTGAGAAAATATTCAGTGGTTTTCAAAAAAAAAGTTATTTGGCGGACCCTTTATAAATATAAATCGCGAACTTCACACATAATTAGCACATAAAGAGCACTTAATAATCGTAAAGGTCCCAGTTGTTTGGTTTGCCAACTTAATAGACGTGATTGCAATTAGCTGGGGACGAAATGCAAGAAAAATAGTTTTTTGATCATAAATCGGTAACCAGACTTCGTAGATTGTGGGAAAAGGATTGCATATAATTTTCATTCTTGGCAAGATCTCGGTTTGAAGAATCCTGTTATTAATTGCTGAAAACCAACACCATTCACTAGCTCTGCTCAATGAGTTGTCTTGTCAAACATTTTGTCGTTCAAAACGATAAACGAGCATTGTTCAGTTAAATTTATAAACTTTATCAGAACAAAACCAAAACCAAAATGAAGGATGTTAAGTAGAATTCCTCAGATAAGTGGGATTGAATAGAATCCATAAATACCATCAAAATAAATCCGTTAAACCCATTTAAATGCAAGTTAAAACAACTGTAGTTTAGCAGTTATTAATACGTCTTTTATTTTTTTAAATTAATCAAATTAAAATGTTAAATAAGTACAGTTAAGGAATTACAAAATAACAATTTACAATTAAATACAGTTAAATTAAACAGGAGGAAATAATTTGTTTACCAATTAATCTGGTTAAATGGAGGAGAGGATAAGACAGGTAGATAATGTTATTTACATTTATGCATGGGTGATACTTCACATGTAGATGTTAGTTGGTCATTATATGCCTTTGGAAATATCCGGCTTATTTACGTAGGTATCTTGTAGCTGCTTCGATCTGGAGGAGAAAAATATTAAGTGTTAAAAAATAATTCTACAGTTTTCTAAATCAATCAAACACAAAAACACAACTTCATGAAAATCCTCTTTCTCACTTTTTGATTCGAAGTGAAGAGTTGCTGAGAAGTTTACACACAGCATGATGACGATGAGTAATACAAAGCATTTTTTTACGCCCGCTGTTACTTATATAAGCCCTGTATGAAGAATGATTAAGGAATTACACCTGTGTTTCGTCAATCTAATAAGCTCGTCTCTCGATCTGAGGATATGGCAACAAAGTTGATAGGTAACGATTTAAAACTGCAAGGGGAACTATTTACTACACAAAACTATCTGTCCGTTACTTATTAGAATGACGATAAATGACCCAATCTCTGCTTTTCTTGTAAAGACTTTCGAATGGTAACGATGAGTTGATGCTGACGATGAGTAGAGTTAATGCTGTAGTAATGAAATGACCCACACATGCACCACACACAACGAAGATATTTAAACAAAACAAACGGTAACCATAAAATACGAAATATTGCAAATTATTTCAAACCAATAAACATATGAATTATTTTATTGTTTTTTCTCAATAACTTTGCGCTTTAAATATTAAAATAATTTAATATAAATTAATTCTAATTTTATACTTAGGGTAAAAAATGTGAAAGAACACGGTGTAAAGTATACAACGATCAAAATAGAGATGTTAACTTGTTGTTTTTACAAATTAAATTAAAAAAAAAAAAACAACAACTGTTTAAGATTCTTAAAGACCACCACCAGAGCGATCAACGCTTATTTTTACTTTGAGGTTGTCGGCTTCGTGTTTCTGTTCCTCGAGCTCAGCCATTCTTGCGAATCGTGAATACGCTACATTTCCGGTTTTGATAGCAGACATCATCTGTCAAAGAAAAGATATACACGAATATATTAATTAAATGAACGAAGTTTTAGAACCTTAAAAACAAAAAAAGAAACTGAATGAGTTCTTATTTTGAGAACCAAAAGATCAGCCAAAATCTATCTCAGAAAAAGCTTTCTCTTGCTCAATTTTTTTCAGTAATACTACGTTCCCACTGAATGAAATTGCGCAATTTTGAATTTTTTTTCAACATTATCTTCAAAATTGTGCGATTTCCCTTATACGAAGCCACAATTTCAAAATCATCTCCAATTGCCTCAACTTCAATGATATTGCGTTCGAAATTGGGATTTACATAAATATCAGTTTATAACAGTTTTTCAGTAAAGTTACCAAACAGAGCTACCGAAAGTGACAGCAAATGTTAAATATATGCACTGTTAAATTTGTGTCATGTGTTGACTACCCAAAATATTCATTTCTATATGAAATTGATTTTTTTTGTTCGATGAAGCAATTTGCCAGTGTTAAAACGGTTGCTACCATTTGTTTTTATTTTTAATCAGTCGCAAAATTTACAAGTTCACTGTTCAAGTTTTAAAATGTTAGTAATCACGCATCAAACAAAAACTTGCCAAGTGAACTTGTAAACTATTTTCTATTTTCTTTTAATATTGTTGTATTATCTTCTATGATACATGTAAGAACTTGGCGTTCTTTTAGATCTCATTACTTTTGGTGGGTGGCTGACTTTTTACACAGTGTTGTTGGCACATAAGAGAACTTGGCTCTTTTTTGACATTTTATGTTTTTGTTCTGATTTCACATCTTTTTGCAAGGTTTTTCTTATGGCTAGCAATTTGAAAACTTCAACAATACATATTATTGTTCTGCCAATTTATAACAAATAATAGGAAGGTTGGGTTAGAGTGGATATCTAGATGTTTTTAACTCATTTAGACCCCAAGGGTCCGTTGGGAAACCACTTAGGAAAGTTACTCATGGAGTGTTATAAAGTTAAACAAACCAGAGTTCTAAATTTCAACATCCTATGACCGTTTTAAGATAGTGGGAGGAAACCACGCCCCTAAATGAAACAAAAATATTTTCCTTATATTTTTCCTTATATATTTACAACCAAAACCCTATTAGAATTCCGAATTTCAACATCCTACGACCAGTTTTAGAAAGTAGGCGGATACCACGCCCCCTGAATGAGCAAATTAAAATTTTCGATTTTTTCCTTTGTATACACCCGAAAAACTACCATTGTACCAGATTTCAAGATTCTGCTATTGTTAGAAGTGCTTCATAATATTGATGATCAGTGAGTCAGTGAGTGAGTCAGTCAGTCATTGAGTCAGTCAGTCAGTGAGTCAGTCAATGAGTCAATTACGGTTTTTGAAATTCTTACTGTTAAATGTCTCAGGAAGTAGTGGTTCTACAAAATTATTTTATTTTATAGGGCCTTTGTGCCCATGAAGTTAATACGTTTTGAAGTTTCTAACTCTATGGGTTCAAAAGTTATGGGTGGTTGAAAATGTACTTGAGTTCGATCCTGTAAAAAGGGAGGAGTGCTAGAACTTGGCTGGGCACTACCGTGCCCTTTGATTTGCATGAGTGGGGGAGAAATTTCTCACTCTCTCTCAGCCAAAGATAAAAAAATGTAAAGGAACGCTTTTGTAGTAAAAGTGACCATTAAAGGCTGAATCACAAACACGTTTCAGCTTCGGCTTCGTCTGACATTTACGAGTTCAGCCATAGGAATCCAATGCATGCTATCACAATGAAGCTTCGAACTCACGTTTTGTACGTAATCTTACGTAACGTGACTCCAAACGGAAGCTCTAGTTCAAATATGATGAACATTTGCTTTGTCTGACAGCTCAACAGCTGTTACAAAAAGTACAAAAACAAAATTCATTTGTTTTTGGAGGGATGAAGATGATGGAGGAACGAGGAAGGACTGTCATTTAAAGCAAACTCGAAGCGGGTGCATCGTAACCATTGAATAAGAAGTACAGGAAGGGGTCTTATGAAAAAGAAGTGAAGCATTTTTCTAAGTAGGATTTTTATTATTTTTTTTTTATTTTTCGTTACATTTTCTTCATTTTTCAGCCTTAATTCATCATATTTATTGTCTTTTTTCGGGTCGTATTCGAAAGCGCATTCTATGAACAACTTGATCAAGTGTTAAAAAGCACAAGACATTGTGTAGCGCCTAACGATCACCAACAAAAATAAATGCGCCCCTGAACTAGAGTTTTTGTTTTTTCGACAGATGAAACTACAAAACAACATTTGACCAATTACAGCTCAGCAAAATGACAGCACATGCCCAGTTTGACAGATGAGGTCCCAATATTTTGACAGATGAGGTCCCAGTATTTTACATCGTCAGAAATTTTTGTTGCTTCAATCACGTACACTGTACGTGTAGCTTACACCGCTTCCTGTACTTCTTATTCAATGATCGTAACGCAGACGAAGCCGAAGCTGAAGCGTGTTTGTGATTCAGCCTTAAATCCGTCAATCCGTCAGCGTCAACAATTTTGTCGGATGGAGTCGTCCTATATACTTTGTATACTTTGACAGTTTCATTTGCTTGGTGTGAAAATTAACCACAAAATTTGCAAACATGCAAACAAAATAAGGCCGTGTGCGAATTGGATGAATTGTGGTTAAAAATGTCATACATTATTAATTAATACATATTTAATGCGAAGTGTCAAAATTTAACAAAACGTCAAGTTTTAACCAATTTTTAAGTCAATTCGCACACGGCCTAAGAATTAAAACATCAAAATTGTGTCAAAATGATTTTTTGCATAAGACTTTGATCATCCATTGCTTTTCCTCGTTTCAACGGGAACACATTGAATTGACTGCTTGTGATTTCAGTTGTCAACGGATCAACGGACGAAAAAGTAGAAGTATGGAACGCTTTCCATAAGAACATGTGTATTCTATTGAGCAGTCAGTTAAAAACGTCAATGCTGACGGATTGGCGAATTCTATGGGTTGCCTTTGAGCTACCTTATATCGTTTTCCATTGGACGTCCAGAAGCATTCGGAAGAGTCCAGAAGTCTTCTGAAACCATTCTATTGGACTGATTTTGACAGAGGGAATACTTCTGAGAAGAGCAGAACTCTTCCGTTTTGAAACTACAAACAAATGTTATATGTTTGACAGACAAATCGGAACCACTCACAAAGGCGAATCTCCGCGTACGTCGAGGGTCGATCTCTATTGATACCGTCATACGTAAGTACTTGTCAATTAACAGAACAAACAATTACCTGTAAGTATTCATCCAGTTCAACTTGTCCATTCATGTTTGTATCGATTTCTCGAAGAATTTCATGAAGTTGTTCTCCTGATACATCGGCTTCTCCGAAGCTCTGAAAAAAAGAAGTTCAAAACAGATTGTTAGCTATTCCACTTTAATCAAAAAAGGGGAATATTTTTATAGCGTTTTTTCGGAATCCTCCGATTCCGCATACCAAACGAACATGCAAACACACCTTTTTGCTTTTAAGTTGCATCTCTATGAAATGACAAGATTTCAAATGACATAAGCCGTGTTTTTTTTACTACTCAGTAGCCAGCACAGAAATCAAGAGCGAATAAAACGCTCCAACTCACTCTATCTGTCAAATTCAATTTGTATGGCAATTGTTACATAAAACGTCGCAAAATGGACCTGAGGGTTGCGCCTCGGATTAAAAACAATTAGCAAACACTTCAACCTAAGAGAGTTTATAACTCAGATCATTAGATTCGCGTAGCAAAATAACTCTTCTTAAAGCCATCAGCGCTGTCTTCATTTCAGTAATTGAAAGATCTAATGCCGGCACAACTGTGCTGGCTACTGTGTAGTGAAGAAAAACACGCCTATTGTTTATTTAAAAATATATAAACAAAGGTGTGCATGTATTCATGTTCTTTTGTGCTTTGTATATGGCTTTGGGTAGTAGTTTTCAGTTTAGATTTCAAACGATGGTGGTGCCATCTTGAGACCTTTCACAGAAGCAGTTTTTTTTACATAAGTTTGTATTGTAGCTGCCTGCTTAGTTTGACAGATCTTCTGTCAAACCAAGCAGAGAACAAATCTTGATAATAATATTCGTGCCATAATACAAAGCTTTTGAGAGCACGAAATGTCATCTTGTGTCAAGTGAACAAATTAAGAATCGTCCGGAACGGTTTCCAACGATTCTGGACGACAAAAAAAAGGCTATCAGTAACCAGACCCACCCTAATACCACTTACCTTCATTGCACGGCGAATATCGGTAATGGACACATATCCCTTATTGTCTTTGTCGATCAACTTGAAACGCTTGACGTACAACTTCTTCTCGTCCTCTGACAGTGCAATTGGAATCTTATCCTTCGATTGTCTGTTGATCTGTTGTCCCATTTCGTTTGCCAAGAATTCAGTTGCTCGTTTCATTTCAGCCTATTCCAGACACAAACAGATTCATAATTCCTTGAAACATGTTAAAAATATAAAAAAAAAACAACCCACCTGCTTTTGTTCCTTTGACCATTTAAGTTCCTCGCCCATAATGTCAATAATTACCGGAAGAGCTTCTTGAGCCGCCTGAACGTTCAAAAAGGCCAACCGAAGTCTCCTAGCAATCATATCCACGGCATTGCAAGCATACTCACGAATACCATAACGAATTTCAGCGTCGATGTACGGGAATTCAGGATGAATTTTGTTACCAATAATTGGCCATCTCTTACCAGTCAACGAGGCCATCTTGGACACCGCGAAAGCACGATCACCATACGACTTGGCTAAATGCTGGGCAACCTCACACTCTAATCCGAAATCTTGCACAAGTCGAATGTACATAGTCGGTGTCCAACCTTGTCCGCCCTCAATTTTTAAGTACGATGTTACAGCTTCGGCTCTTTCCGGTTTTAAGTTACATGCCTTGATTGCTGCATCGAGTGTATGCTCTGCCATTGCTCTGTAAGTTGTCCATTTGCCACCAGCAATGGTCACCAGCTTTGAGGGACTTACGTGTACGATATGATTTCTAGCCAGCGATTGGGTATCATCTTTGTTGGGATCAGAGACCAAGGGACGAATTCCACTCCAAGCTGAGAGGACATCACCACGTCGCACTTCAACATCGGCATTGAGATAATTTTTGATTTCGTTCAAAATAAATTGAATTTCGTCTTCGGTGGGACTGGGATTGTGCGTAATTTCGCAAGGTAAATCGGTTGTTCCGGCAATTGTCTGCCTTTGCCATGGCAAAAAGAAGATAACTCTTCCATCGGATGTACTGGGATCGAGAAGACCCATCTGGTCGGGACTGTAGTAACCAGGGAGCACAATATGCACACCCGAACTTGGACAGCAAATTGTCTTGACAGTTGGGTCGTCCATTTTACGAATTGTATCGGTAAATGGACCGGTGGCATTGATGATGCATTTGGCTTTGACAGAGAATTTCTTGCCTGATATGTGATCGATGAGTTCGGCGCCACTCAAAATTTGATTGCCATTTGCATCGGGCGTTTTAAGTAGTTTGAGTACTTCGACATGGTTACAGACTACCGCACCGTGACGGGCTGCTGTGAGAGCGACAGCGAGGGCCATTCTTGCATCGTCTTGCTGGCCTAAAAAAATAATAAAACGGAAATAAGTTTAAAATTGCATTTTTCAGAAATTCAAGAACAATGTGCTATCGACACCTCATTCGGAAATTGAAAGCCAATGTGAAATACAAATACAAATACTTTCTATATGAAGCAATCCAGCCCTTTAACGCTTCGCTTGGCTAGGTTCCAGCGGTGTAGATAGGGGGGTCGGGGTGATGAAGGTGATAGATCACCTCCATCGAAGTTGGTGATATATGAACTTTTATACAAGGGATAGGCGAGTATTTTCCATATGTGAAATGTTCACATTAATTAATTTCGCATTTTGTCTTGTCTGATTTCATGGCAGTATTTTTAGAAATCGAAGTGAGCACGAAAGAACAGTTACTAGATAGAAGCATCGTGAAAAGCGCCATAGCCAAGTAAGCAGTACAGAAGACTATTTATGCATGTCTGTATTCAATTCATTTCTGGATTTCTAATTCACGGATCTTGAAGAAATATTTACTGATCATGAGAATATTCTCAAGGGATTTGTGGGGCTCTTCAAGCATGAATCATCTGAAGATAACATGCTAGCTGAAGAATTCGTCAAAACTGTTGAGTTCGACCGGGAGTTTCTGACAGCAGGACTAGAAGAAATAGCACCTGAAATAAAAATGTGGCGAATTTATTTAATAACAAAAGGCAGCTCAGTAGGAATATGGACGGTTGGGTCCAAATATGTCTCGGCTAAATGTATGAATAAATGTGTACAGAATGAGTCTGATGGGTTTGTGTACGCTAAATTAAATATGTTTGAATTTGGATTGAACCACCAGTTGGAAGAAGGGAATAAAACACAAAGTTTTCAAAATTGACATTTTGATGAAACTGTCATCTCTATACGTAGACGCCAGGGGCGATTCCTCATAGTTGGCTAGTTTAGCGGCGCTAAACCAATAATTTCAGAATACAAATTAATTTTTTTTTCTAATATATATTAAACATTATTCTTATGTAAAAGTCAATAAACGACAACGAATATGTTACCATATTGTAGGGACTTAATAGCAACAAAACAGAATTTCCTACCAATATGTTTTTTTCATTGCATATAAACAAAACTCTCATGCAAAAATTTATCATGAAACTATATTTGGCTCCAAAGTTTGCGCTAACAGAAGGGTTAGCGCAAAAATCACAGCTAACTATGAAACGAGAACACAACAACGACAGATACGAGTCGTTTCGGTTTCGTACACGAAACACGAACACGATTCGGTTACACGAGTAACGATAACGAGTCTGCTTCTGCTGTTTGCTGTGCTGTTGCTGTGCGCTGTGGGCTGTCGCTGGCTGTCGGCTGTATGCCTATGCTTTTTTTTACTGAACTTCATTTGAAAAATGAAACTTGTTTCTTACTATGTTAATTTTTATATTATTAATTTTTTACTTGCGACATATTAGAATGTATGGCAAAAATTGCATTCGTAAAAAAAATTGAGATTCCAATCAAAAATAAACGATGATAGAGAAGACGAAAAAACTGCTCCGACGATTCCGTCCGTCCATCTGTCTGTCTGTAATTGCACCTATAGCTTTAACCACTGCTTCCGTTGACTTCAAATTAATTTTAAATATACATACATAGTAGTTTGAGAGAATTTGGATGGGTCGCTTTTCTTATTTTATTTTTAAAATCAAAATTTAGAGTAGCCACTATGCAATTTTTTCGGCCAAAATCTTCAATTTTCTCAAAAAGAGCTCCTCCGATTTTTCTTAAACATCCTCGTAAATTTTTTTTCGGAACACTGGTGTTTTTAATGTAAAAAATTATGTTTGTATTGCTCCAAAACGGTACCTCTCATAGAACAGTTTTTTTTTTGTCAAAAGATTTCCTCTAAGAATAATAGTCCGATTAAAAATATAAAAATAAAATAGAGTGGCACGACAGCTCTTGAAGAGCCAAGGCCTAAGTGACTTACTCTCATCAACAATTCTCTGGGCGCGTGTGAAGAGTTGTATTACGATTTAACGCCGATTCCGAACGGCAAAGTTGAGAAGCACTTTTTCATGACAGATTGATACTCTTTGAAGTTTTGTCAGTTCTTCGCAAGAGGCAGTACCCGTGAAAGATGAACTAAGAACTTTATGGGCACGAGTAGGACTTGAACTCACGATGTTCTGCTTGGCAACCTAACCACTAAGCCACGGGCAGCTGCCCGTGTACATTTAAGAGTACATAGATATTGCACAAATAATATTTTGTTTTCAAAGAACATTTAAAATTTTTTGGATTTAAAAAAAAAATTGTTTTGAAACTTTTTATTCAAAATTCCAATATAAGACGTACGAGTATATTAACATTTTTTTCAATACTGGATACCCAGATTAATTTAAGGACATTCTAGAAAAATTGTATGCATAAAAAAATAATTTAAGGAAAACCTCTCCATGGAATTAAAAAAAAATTAAATAAACAACTTTTAAAGAAAACTTATGGCATAATTTTTTTCAAATAAAATTAGTTTTTTATGTACCTTTAAGTTTTTATTTATGAATTTTAAATATGTACTTGTTTTTATTTGAAATGTTTTTTATGTGTTAAGTTTGGAGTACTGGAGCAAAGTGCGTTCGACTCAGTCGTGCAAATTTTTTTAGTTGTATTTTAAACTTTCCCGAAGAACGCTAATATAGCTAACCCACAAAACTTGACCAGGAATCGCCACTGGTAGACGCATCTTTTAGGTGAAAGAAAGAAACGAAAATCATTTCGATCACCGTAAATAAAGGTGATTTTGAAAGCATAAGTTGGAAGAAGGGGACAAAACCCGATTTATTTCCTTCTTCCAACTAACTAATTTTATTGCATTAGAAGAAAACACGTTCAGTCGGTTTTTATTTCCTTCTTCCAACTGATTATTTTATTGTATTGCTAGAAAAAACGAACTCTTGTTTTTTCATCAGTAGGATGAAGACAAAAAACACTCCAAAACCGTATTTATTTAACAACAATATCTATTTTTTTTAAAGTTTAAGCCTTGTCTTTAATGAATAAATCATTTTTCCATTAACTTTGTTTTTTATTTCGAATTTCAAATTTTCAGTTGGAAGAAGGGAATGAAATCGAAATTTTTCTTACTATATTTAAAGCTACCAGAAAGCGATAGAAGAAAAAAAATTATCTCATCCGACTCAGAAAGTCGAGAGCAATATTTTATTCATATGTCAAAAATCTCAGAATCGTCAAATAAAAAAGTTATACAGTTTTTTGCTCTTTACCAAAAATAAAGTCAGATGGTTTTGTTCCCTTCTTCCAACTGGTGGTTCAATTGATAATGGTTTTTGTGGTTTTAGTATTCAGCCCGTGTGCGACTTCGGTTAAAAAGTGGTTAAAACTTGACGTGTGGTTAAATTTTGACACTACTTCGCATTGAATAAAATGTTAAAATTAGACTAGCTGCGGAGCACATGGCTTTAAGCACTATTCACATGAGCACGACCAACGAACGACGAATGAATGAGGAAAAGTGATTTTAGATACGTTTGAGGCCGTATTTCCTTGCAAATTCTCAATAAAACGATAAAAGTAAAGTTTATGTTTGATTTATGATACAAAAATTAATTTTTTATTCTAAAGTGTTAGTAAATTTGAGAAAACAAATTTAATAGTGCTTTAAAGCACTATTCACATGAGCACGAACAACGACCAACGAATGAACGAAAATTCGTCGATTTTGACATTTCTTTCACATGAGAGTTTTTAATTCGTTGCGAATGAACAACCAAAACACAAAGCAAGAATGATTTTTGAGGTGCGAGTATATTGAAATTCCTTTCGCGACGAATAAATTTGTTTTCTCAAATTTACTAACATTTGAGATTAAAAAGTAAAGTGTATCATAAATCAAACATAAACTCTACTTCTATCGTTTTGTTGAGAATTTGGAAGGAAATACGGCTTCATTCGTCATTCGTGCTTTAGTGTTTGCTATCAAGGCCGTGTGCGAATTGGATGAATTTGGTTAAAAATTGACGAATTTTTAACCACTATACTGTCATATTTTGATCTGCTCCGCAGCTGGTCAAATTTTAACACATTTTATTCAATGTGAAATGTTAAAATTTAACCAAACGTCAAGTGTTAACCACTTTTTAATTCAATTCGCACTCGGCCCAAATGAAAAAAAAAATTGTATTGAGCAAGTAAGAATATAACTGATAAGAATGTTTATTTTTAATGTGTTTTGAAAATGAGATAACAAAGTTTTAGTATTTACTTTTTGTTATCAAATGAAAGAAAAAACGAAAAAAAACAACGACAACATAATGACCGGCATCACGATCGCAATAAAGAATTATTATCGAAACAGGATGGAGCAAGTTATAGCATGCATACGACATCGACATAATAAACATTTCGCTACTTTTGATTTTTAGTTAAACAAAAAATGCTTTGAAAAAAAACGACGACAAGCCTTTTTGGTTTCGAGATTTAAACATTGAATTTATTTTGAGGCAAAAAAAGAGGTGATAAGAATGAATGTTGTAAAAACAAAAATAAGGCGTTGGTTTCGAGATAAGACACTCAATTTATTGTGATAATACAGTTTGCATGAAAATTTTGTGGGTATAAAAGCTGAATGTTCCTAAGTTGCTCAGCATTACAGTGTGTTTAGTCAACTTGTTCACATTAAAGTTTCTTTCCTCTTCAATTTCTAAAAATGTCTTTTATAAATAAAATTAAACAATTGGTTAAAAATCAATACGATGAGCACCGGAATAAGCCGTTGTCTAGCCTTTCAAAACTTAATTTGAAAAAACGTTTTCCTATCGTTAATTCTAAAAGGATAACAACACAGTACGGGAAGCGAATTTTACTCGAACTTGAGGAATGTTGTGTGTTCCTTCCTAAACGATGGAACTCGCAACTCACTGACGACGATGTCAATGAGCTGTCGAAATGCAGCTTCGAAGTGGTAGAGCCGTTGGGACTAAATTCCTTCCATATAGACTTCCACATGAAGGATGAAAACCATCAGGAAGAAGAAGAAGAAGAAGAACAACAACAACAACATCAACAACAACAACAACAACAACAACAACAACAACAACAACAACAACAACAACAACAACAACAACAACAACAACAACAACAACAACAACAACAACAACAACAACAACAACAACAACAACAACAACAACAACAACTAGCCCAAAGAACAACGAGAGTGCGATTGTTAATCTTGATTCTTCAAACAGTTCAGGAACACAGGCAAACAAATTGAATGTTTTGATAGCTTTGGGAATCTTCAGCCTCCCATCGAAATTATAAATTATTTAAGTGAAAACATTAAATACAATTATACACAATATAAGTTTATGAATCTTTTAATTGTGGACACTTATGCTTGAAATTTTTATTAACCTATTGTTTTAAATAAATAAAGAGACTTAAGTACAATTTATTTCATTGTGTTTTTTATCAGCATGTCGTTGACACTTACACTAAGCGGAAACTCTTCAGTTCTATCTGTCGAATATTTTCCACCAATTAACTTGGATAAAGACTATACGCTTGTGGCTTGATTGATTTTCATTTCTATAATTCTATACCGAATATTGATGAGCGCAACAACTTATTCCAACTTATTGGGGAGCACACTATTGAAATCCCCCCAGGGTCATATGAAGTAGAAGATATTCAAGAAAATATTATGGAAGAATTATCAAATCTAAATTCTGTCGCACAATTTAATTTAACAGCAAATAGTAATACAATGAAATGTGAAATCTGTTCATCCGAAAAAATATATTGTTATCTCATTTTCAAAACACAATAAAAATAAACATTCTTATCAGCTATATTCTTACTCACTCAATAGTATTTTTTTCTTTCATTTGATAACAAAACTAAATACTTGAACCAGTAGCGGATTAAACATTGAGGGCGCCATATGCAAGCATCTCATTGGCGCCCCTATATTAGAAATAACTCGTATAACAGTTTGATGGAAACCGCTGTACCGCGCCTTAAAAAAACGCGTTGAAATGGGGGGCAAGGAAAAAGAGAACAAGTTGACATGAGATCGTGTCCGCCGGGAAGGTATAGTATACTACTTTCTTTTGCCTTCATTTTGGTAAAAATCAGTTTTGAAAGTTCACATTTGGCAGTCGTTAAGTAGACACGTGGCAAATTTATTATGGAAAATTAGTCGATAAACCAACGTGTTTAAATTGTTAAAACATTTTATCAAAATCAATCATCGATTGCTGGGGAAAAATCATAATGAGTGATGAGGTACATTTTCATGTAAATAAACAGAATAGTCGGTTCTGGGCAATGGAAAACTCTCAAATTATTCATCAGTAACCTTTGTATTTGCAGCCATTAAAAGTTACAGTCCGGCGTGTAATTTGGTCAGGAGCAGAATCATTGGACCTTACTTCTTTGAAAATGAAAACGGCGTAACGGTAACAGTAAATGGGGAGCGATATTGTTATATCGGTGGACACACTTTTACAATATAAATTAGAAGAAAGCTAAATCGATTACCGAGTTCGAAATCGAATAGGCAAACCGAGTTGACACCGTAAGTGGAATTGCTCATGACCGATTTTTTATTTTAACATAGTGGCAATTGAAGTTCGAGGTCATTAGTTTGCTTCTTTAACAACCACATATATGTAAGTATGAACTCGCTTTATTGACCACTTGTTGAAATTATTGCACCTGTGCCCCCCTTTGTTGCATCGCGCCCATAGGCACATGCCTAGTTTGCCTTAAGGATAATACGCCACTGACTAAAACCACAAAGACCGTTATCAATTCATATTCAAACAAATTTAATTTAGCGGATACACAAACCCATCAGACTCATTCTGTACACTTTCATTCATTCATTTAGACGAGACACATTTGGACCCAACCGTCCATATTCCTACTCAGCTCGAAGCCTTCGAATGCCTTAGATGAATTATGTGATGATTGCCCGAATGAAAATTTTCCGAACATCCATATGCTGTTGAAAATTTTGTCGACCTTGCCTATATTGTACTTACTGTCCAGAGAGATCATTTTCCTGATTGAAACAGTTGAAGACCATTCCAAAGAACAATATTAAAAAAGTAATTTTGTGTTACACAAGGATCGCTTGAATGGATTGTCGGGGCTAGCAATGCACCGCAATATCGGCATTACAGCTAAAGAGGTCATCGAAGGTTTATGCAAAATGCACAAGCTTGATTTTATTTTGTAGGCCATGTATATGTATATGGATACGTATGTATTAAAAAACATTTTTATAAATAATGAGGTATGTGCATATGACAAACATTTTATTATTTTCTCCGTCACCCCCCATGACTCGAAGCTATCTACGTCACTGCTAGGTTCAGCATTTAAAAAAGAATTTGCTGGGCAAGCAGCACATTTTGCTAAACAGACCAAAAGCTTTTCATAAAAAATGTCCCTAAGTAATTTTTGATTACGACTCTCTTAACATTTTGAGACAAGAACAAGAGGACTCTTGACAGAATTTTGATGAGAACATAAAATAGATAAAACGGATTCCAATTGTTTCTGCGATGGAGCAACCGATATTTTAGTTTTAAACTGTATTTGAAAGGTTGACATTTTCTGTTCATAGTTGTGGGCTGTTTTCTTAAATTCGGGTTTGTTTTTCGGTTCGTGCTTCGGCTTACGCGAAGAACTGGCAAATCAATTCCAAGGAGAGTTCGAACTCCTTAGGACCTACAAGTATTCTATCAGCCATTGAAAGCTAATATTTTTTCAGCACTCGGTTATAAAGTTATAATCTAAATTTAATTTCTTTTGATTTCTGCCTTCAGGAAATTTACAGTGAATTCAAATCGTCAGATCTTTTAATTTTCTCATGTTCCGTATATCAAATGATGCTTGAGAACAAAGGTCTGTTTGCCCTCTATCAGTCACTGAAAACCAAAGCTATCTGCGTGGACTGGTTGACGATTTATGGTCAAAAAACTTTTTTTTATTTTTGGTTTTAGTCTTTAGCTTATTGTAATCTCACACAAGGAATGTCTTCTGATGCAATTATCTCGGCGAACCAGAGTTCGGAATTGAGTTTGGCTTTCATTAGTAAGCTCAGAATAATGAGGAAATGGATTTTTTGTCCCCTTGCCAAAATTTTGGACAGAAAAAAAAATTCTCGAATGATGCATCAATAGAAAGGTCTGTTCAAAATCTATTCATCAAAATGGGTTACAAGTTTCCTGCGGGCCTGGTAGCGGAGATCTAGGTTGAGTTATTTGCAAACATTTTCCCGCAATTTTAAATCGATATTAATCACGGGTAGAATAATCTTGGTATCGTAGAAGAATTTTTGTTTTTCCCAAAAAATATTATTTTTAGTTGAATTCTATCATTTCAGAGGTTCTCAATAATCTACTATACCTAGTAAAAAAACTGTGTATTTTTTATGCGAATTATGCCCAATTCCGGAGCTCTTTTTATATTTTTTCGAATATAATCATCTTTTAAAAAGTATTGAAACTTAAGTTCCTCTTAAATCATGACAAAATCGCATTGGGAATATTGTTGTCAAAGATTTTTATCTTAATTCAAGAGAAAATGAATCATAAAATAAGAGGGGGTGCGAAATAAAGCCCCAAAAAAATAATGAAATGAGACCCCAAAAAAAGCACACAAAACGACAAAATCGAAATTTCTCAAATTTTGGGGCTTTGTCTAATTTTCTTGGGCCTTTTTTCATTTTCATTGGGGTCTAATTTCATTATGAAATAAGGTTTTTGGGGCTTAATTTCATTTTAGTTTTAAAACTATTTTAAGCCGAGTCAATTGCAGGAAAGTGTCCTTGTTGTAGGGAAACTGTGCAGTACCTACAGAATTCAAGTATATATTTGTTTAATAGTTTCTGGTGAAATAACCTTAATTTTGGTAATAAGGTGTACAGTTACGGAAAAAAATTTGCCCAAAGAGAAACAATTTGGGGTGTGAAAATACAAAAAAAAATTTGGCTCGCTTCGCTTGCAAGCAATTGTTTTAAACTACAAATCTTCAACTATTTAGAGAGACTGATTAAATGGTGCTTACGTATTCAGCATGATGCAAAAATACTGAACTTCACATCAATAAAAAATGCCTTACAGATGGAACCATTAGGTGACGTGAAATAACGCCCAACGAAATAAGGCCCCACCTTAAATGCGGCTTTATTTCCATGAAGAAATCGAAATAACACCCGACAGGCCTTATTTCAATTGCATTGTGGAAATAAGGCCACATTTTACATGGAAATAAGGCCGCATTCCCAGAAGATAAAAATAATGGCTGACTATTGTGGGTGATAAGTGCCGAATTTCATTTTGCGACTACTGACCCACTCTGCTGGTTCATTTGTCCAGAAATCTAATTCAGGGTTTCCGACCATCGCGATTAAAATAAGTTTATTACATTTTCAAGGTTTTTTCTGTGCATAAAGCTGAAACATGCCGCATGCTTTGAGTCTATGTGACGTTAAGAAAACATTATCCAAAGCAAATGTTCTTCTGCATTCTGGGATGTCAAATTTCTGTGAGGGTACGGCATTCTACAAGTACACTATACTTGAAGTCAATTTCATCTTATTGCAATTATCTATCACCTAAAGTAACCAAGCTGTTTCAATTACATTTAAAGCTGCATCAGAAAGATGGATGGATACAAGCGGAAAAAATTTTGCCCAAAAGAGAATCAATTTGGGGTGTGAAAATAAAAAAAATTTTCCGCTCGCTTCGCTCGCAATCGATCTTGAATATTTCGTATCGGCCTCATCTTCAGTCGAAATTCAAAAAGATGCTGAAAATGAATAGCTAATTGAAATTCTTGCAAAAATCTTTCTTTGCATTATAGGATGTGTATAGTGGTTGCTTTTCCAAATAAAAGGAAACCTCAACAGCTTTGAAAAATGAATTGCTCTTACCATTTTTTCGACGGCTAGTGAAGAACTGTGGTCCTAATTATTTGTAAGATTTTTTTTGTAGTGTAGTACCTATACAATTATACATAGGTACAGGAATTTACGGTTTTTATTTATTTTTTTAGCATGAACATTCGTCGTTTCACTTTTTTTTATTTGGACTTTTGTCCCATTAAAAGTAAAACCTAATTGGGACTATTGACCCACCATAGTGGATTAATAATCCCTAAATCGAAGTCGGCACTAATGACCCTCCATAGTAGATAAGAAGTTCCGAAAACAATTTTCCTGAATTCTGATCTCGGAACGAGTTTCCCTGCGCCTACTTTCTAATCAAAACAGAAAAACCGAAATAAAGCCCCACGGGCATTATTTCTAAGTTGCAATGGAAATAAGACCGCAACCCTTGTAGGGGTCTTATTTCCATAAGAAATGGAAATAAAGCCCTATGGGGCCTTATTTCGTCGGGCGTTATTTCACGTCACCGAACCATTATTGCAATTGAAAAAGTTCAGTTATTTAATTTAAACAAGAGAAGCATTTAAATTAAAGTTCGTTCAAGTATAAGTTGCTTGTAGAATGACCTGGTCTCACCAAATCCCAAAGTTCGGTGATTTTGCATTTTTACGTTACGTTCAACGTGACATAGACCTAGAGCGTACATAGACCTTAACCGTTATGCACGCAAAAACCTTTTAAATATAAAAACTTTCTTCTTAATCAATTGTTTGACAAAAAAAAAATGTTAAAAATTAACCGCGAAGGTTAGAAGCCCCGAATTTGCTTTCGGGACTTATGACATACCATAGTGGGTCACTAGTCACTACTCAGTAGTACTGTTTCCCTGCAACTAAGTGTGCATTTGTGTAACTTTTTGAGGTGATATTTCATTGTCTTACTAAGTTCGTTACGAAAAAGACAAATTGGGGTTTTATTTCATTTTTCCAAAAAAGGCAAAACAAGCTGGGGCCTTATTTCATTTATGTTGGGGCCATATTTCATTTCGTTGGGTCTCTTTTTCATTGGGGCATAATTTCATTATGAAAAAAAGGCCCCAATTTGGGACCATATTTAATTTTTTCATTGGGGCCTTATTTCCTGGGGCCTAATTTCGCAGAGCCAAAATAAGATGCTTTTGGAGGGATTTAAGTTGATCACTCATGTCATATTAATAGAAAAGCTCGATGGGCTAAGTCATGGCAGAAAAAGCGCACCGGCAGGAACCTACTTTAGACCCCTTGGCCACGGAAATTAACAGGCACCCTGTGTGCGTTGTCTCTGTCTCGAAAAACTCTATCGATTAATGTGAATAAAATCCATTAACAGGATGAGCTAAATGAACAAATGGGTATAATCATCGCATCATTTAAACTACATAACAGTCAAAAATAGAAATAAATTTAAAATAGTACGTATACGCCCCAGTGACCTGTTGTTATTATTCGATTTCCTGGAACTTTTCATCTGTTTGTCAACTTGTGTTTTTTCTTTAATTCGTTATTGGAGGAGAGTGTTAGTTTCCTCTGAACAAAAATAACAAAAAGCCCCATACATATGATTTGAGGTTGGAAATTGGATTCCTGTATGTATGTATTTATTTATTTACACAAAACCTTTCGCTCATTCTTCTTTTTTCACGTAAGAATTTCTTAACCTTATGCAATTGAGATAGGGAGAAATACAGGATTACTTCTTGTTTATTTTTTATTTTTAGGGAACCGACAGTGAAACTATTTGTATATAAGACTACATACACAAAAATAGAACGAAATCAAGAAAAAAACACACAACTGTTTAGCCTTGAACAAAAAACAAACAAAAAAACAAAAATTATTGTTTCATGTTCTTCCCAAAAGCGAAATATTTTACGAGCACTTAGATTTTTGTTTCACTTTTCTTTTCTATTTTTATTTTGAAGAGATGCCAATTAAATGTATGTGCATTGTGCATGTCTATAAAACGTTTTAATTGTGAAACAATTATGCACTCTATCCATTAAACAATTGCATCCAAGCACGTCGGTCGTCTTCGACTAGACTGAAATTCAATTACACTGCATTTGCTTGCACAGAAATCCTACTCTATCTAGAACTATTTTTACTAAAAGTTTAATGCTTACCATCGTAATAAACAATAGCTCCACACAATTTATCCTTCTTCAACATGGGGAAAAGTTCGAGTGCATCTTTTTTGGATAAATAATACGAGCTCTTGACATTTCTATCACCAGCTACCAAATCGTAAGCTTTGATACCAACCCAAAAATAGGGTACTTGCCACCATCTGCAAACCAAAATATAAACAAAATTGTTTGAAATTCATTCGTTGAAAACTTACTGATAAACTGGCAGCATAATTGGCAGCGGATGAGCCAAATGAGGAGCAGATTCAAGCATCGATGCTCTTTCTGCTAAAGCTTCTTTAACCATTCGATACTGTTCGTAGTCTAACTATTATAGTTTTGTAATAAAAATTACCGTTAACTTGATGTGATGGAGAATATTTTGCGTGTAAACTTACTCCAAGGATAGCTTTTTGCAAATATCGTACACCTCCATGGATCAATTTCGTTGAACGTGATGAGGTTCCACTAGCAAAATCGTCCGCCTCAACAAGTGCAGTTTTCAAACCTCTGGTCACAGAATCAAGTGCACATCCGGCTCCAGTTGCACCACCACCAATAATAAGTACATCGTATTCTTCACCACTTTGGAGTGATTTGATTTGTTCGCTTCGCGGTGGGAGAGTGCGCTTCCGTTTTGGCGGACGAACTGCCGCATTGTCAACCTGTTATAGAATGTTTCCATTGGTTGGAAAGCTTTGGTATAACTGTGATTAATAATTACCCTGATAACCGGACTTCTCCTTTCAAGCGCCCAAACGGATATTGCTGCTCCTAAGCATGCTCCAAGTGTTGTGACACCCGCTTGACATAATCTGGAAACCATCTTCTTTTATCTGTTTTCAAAGTCATGAAAGGACAAACCAAGAAATTATTATCATGTCAAAGTAAATAACTTTTTTTTTTATCTCTTATCACACTAACAAAGCAAACGCGTATTTTTAAACAAATTTCAATCGCGATTATTTTCATCGATTTTCAGCTAAGTGGGTTTTTGCAGTACTGACCTACCCATGCCGTAAAGATCAAGATTTTTTTCTTGTTCAAATCATTGAACTCTGATAAGCACGTTTATACAATCGCAATTTTTAAGACCATGGCTTCTTTTTCAAGGCTTATCAACAACTACACGAGTAATCTCAGAATTCATTGATCGATCGTAATTGATTTGTCTGGATCGCATCAGTTATTGTTATCAAATATTCACCACTGACCTTGTTGATATCATGTGTGAATGAAACTAATAGCTCGTGATCGTTGATAGCGGAAATTGTTTCACTTGCGTAATGTCTGTGTCTTTTACACATCCCGATTCTAGTATTGTGTTTTATTTGCGCATACGACTGTACGCGAGTGGAATTGCATTGTACACGTTCATGATTAAATAATTTATATTCCGAATGATAAGTTGTTAAAGAATTTAGTAAGGTTCTTATCAGTTGTTAATGAATCGACTAATTTGTAAAGATTACTCAGATTACTTGTACAGATTATTGTCATGAGTGGAAGAGGAGAAATGCATCACAGATAAAAACTAAGTTAATTTCAAGCGGTTTAAATATTCGTCGTTTTTATATTTTTATAATTTTTCGAAATAAAGGAAATCATCCGCCATTTTTTCTTATTTCTTGTACTTAAGCGTATGCTTACATTAGGTTCGTTTGATGAAACCAGCCCCGGGGAGCACCGGTGCTTGTCAGTGTCACTGCCCTGAACGGAGCTGTCAAAAAACTGAAAAATTTATCTGGGTTTGGTTTCGTATCGAACGCATTAAGGCCCCGACCCATAGACGTATTGCACTGACAGCTGGATTAAACACACACGTTGTTATGGGATGCTGCCCATAAGCAACGCATGCGGTGAACGCAACGGACAAAGTAGCCGAACTTTTAACTTTTCCCCTCCGGCAGATGCGTTGAAAGGCACAGATTGAAAACAAAATATAAAAACAAAAACAAAATATAATAAACGTCAACGCATTCATTGGGTCACCTCAAATTCATCGCATCCGGCAACGTACACGGATGCGTTGCCGGAACGGATGAAATGGATTCTATGGGTCGGGGCCTTTAGAAATTGTCTGTTTTTTTCCCTTTGTTGTATAGCAACAGCTGATTCGAATAGTTCCGAAATTCTCGCCCCGAAAAAAAACATGGGGCGATTCAGAGCGTTCCCGTTGCGAGCACTAAATACACATCGATCACGGTGGAAATGTACCGGGGCGAACATCGAACAGCTCAGTGCGAAATCAAAGCGCCACAGAGCGACCCAGAGCGCACATCGAACAAACCTATTGTAAGATCGATAATTACGAAGGTGGTCTGGTATTTACTCAACCTTGCCGCCTGATTGGGCCAATATAGGTAGAGCAATTAACAACCGTGCAGTTCATATCCGTAGACAACTATTGTCGAAATTTCAGCCGGATTGGACTCGTAGTTTTGTTTTGACCAAAGATGTATGTCGTGTCAAATGGCCATGTGTCATAACGCCATATTTCGAAATATGTTCTGAGCAAGTGTGGCAGCGGTAGTGTGCGTGGATGTGCACGGTGGCTCTTATCCTACGATGACGATCGTCAACAAATGGTAAAATTAGTTGCAATTTGGTCGAAGGATAACGTGACTAATTACACGATCTCATATTGGAAGACCACCGATCGAAGCTTCGCGACATAGCTGAGACAGCACAAAAGAGCACTTAGCATATAACCTGCATGAACTATTGGGCATGAGAAAGCTGTCGACGCGACATTGAAACCTCTTTAGAGCAATGACTGACACTGATTTCGTGACAATTGATGAAACCTGGAAACACTGGTACCCAATTATTTTGTCGATTCGACGCCGCATGAAGCTCACTATGAGCTGCGTGGGTTTCGTTTCCAAACTTGAAAAAATCACTCGCCGGACAAAAATTTCATTCCAATGAGCAGATAATCGCCGTCACTTAAACAACTTTGCAGACTTCGAGAAAAAGTATTCGAGTACAATCTTTTTCTTTTTAGGTACTTTTTAAAACGACTTACATAATATGCCTTTACTAACAGGAACTGTTATGTCATTTTTTTAATCGTTAAAAAGGAGGTTTAAGACCT
Organism: Sphaerophoria taeniata; assembly: GCA_943590905.1. Classification (NCBI taxonomy): domain Eukaryota; kingdom Metazoa; phylum Arthropoda; class Insecta; order Diptera; family Syrphidae; genus Sphaerophoria; species Sphaerophoria taeniata. Next base: position 42,922,391 of record OX016540.1, on the reverse strand, counting down.
TTATGAGATGCGGAAATATGACCCACTCACTATTCACACTGCTTAAACACTCTCAACGCACGTCTCAAAACATTCAGGCAACATCTCCTTAGTAAATGTCCGTTCTTTCTTGGGCTCTAGCTCTATATTCGGAAAACTGTTAAATTCCAAGGAGTGGGGATAATTCTCCTAACAAGTAAAAAACTCTCTTAAAAAAAAAAAAACATAACCATCATACAATTTCACACACATTTTAAATGTCAAAATTTTTTTATTTCATTCGAAAAATGGAGAAATTCAATGCATTCAAGTCCGAAGTGTTAAGCCTTTTAAAAAATGTTGAAAATAAATTTTTGAACCAACATTCGCTGGAATCCTGGAATTTGCATTCACATGCTAAGAGTCAAATGTATGATTTGAGAAAAAAAAACAAGAGCAAAAACAAAAATGTACATACATACATATACAGTGCCGGTAAAAAAAATAGCACCACTAATACAATTTTCACCATAAGAGAAATGGCGGAATTTTTAAGGACGGACGGAAGCAAAATTGTTTTGCTTGGATGCAAATGATCACGCTCCTACGTTAGAAAACATCTTAAAGCGGAGAATATCCCAAATTTCACCTTCAAAATGGTGGAGCATGGAGCAGCAAGCATAATGGTTTGGGCTTGTTTTTCCTACTATGGTTTTGAACCAATTTTGTTGCATCAAAACCATATTGGATGAAGACGTTTATGTTGACATTCTCAAAAACATTATGCTTTACTATGTAGATGAAGAAATGCCGCTTTTGTGGGTCTTCCAACAAGTTAATGACCCCGAAATACGAGCAAGAAGACTATATTTTGGTTTCAACCCCATTCAATAATTGTGAAAGAGTGGCCAGTCCAGTCACTTAAATTCAACAAAGCACTCTGGGACGTTCTCCTGGAATAATATATTGCGATGTGAGGTGAAAACAGCCAAAAAAGGCTTTGGCACAAAATATAAATTTTAGTACAACACACTATCTACATCTACACTAATATATAAAGCTGAAGAGTTTGTTTGTTTGAACGCGGTAATCTCAGGAACTACTGGTTCGAATGGTATAATTCTTTTTGTGTTGGATGGTCCATTAATTGAGGAAGACTTGAAGCTATTTAACATTAAGCTGTGACCAATAGGAGCGAAGAATTTGTGTAAAATGTGGAAAAAACGGCAAACAATACAATACAATACAATATAAAGTTCGTTTGAACGCGGTAATCTCAGGAACTACTATTTCGAATTGTAAAATTCTTTTTGTGTTTGATAGTCCATTAATCGAGGAAGGCTTTATTCTACTTAAAATTAAGCTGCGACCAATAGCAGCGAAGAATCTGTGGAAATGTGAGAACTGAGATTTTTTTCTGAGATCTCTGAGATGAAATTATTTTGGATTCGTTTTCTCACTCAGCTATTTGACGTGGCTGACATATGTGCAGCAACAATTAGTAAGATAACCATTAAATCTCAATGATAACTGAGAATTATGTTCCACCAAGGCACCAAATGATTTTGCCTCAGTCAAGGTGACATTGAAATCTCAGTGAGATGTTTTTAGGTGGAACTGGCCTAATAACTGCTCAAATTAGAATTTTGAGAGTTCAATTGATTTGTGAATGTGATTGATTGCACTATTTGTGCAGATTATTGTGTTCAAACCATATCATTTTATGTACTTCTTAACTAAAAAATATGCTCAGTTTAAAAAAAAAAATTTACTTAACGAAAAAAACGATGCAGAAGTAAGAGAGATATTAGAATTAGGGAGAGTTCACCCAAGGGAATGCTTTAAGTATGAACAACTGAAGGGAATCATAAAAAATGCTCAAATTTTTCAAGTTCAAGAGAATTACGACCTAGGGAAAGTTAACTGCAATGCAATTTTACAATAACTTCCGAACAAAATTCCCACGCGCGCACGATGCACAAGTCGAGATGATACTCTGGCCGGTGGACGAGGGAGAGGCGGACGAAGTCGCGGGCAACTGCTAGTTTAGAATACAATTTTGTTAATTGTTTTTTTGTTATTTTTTGAAGTAATATATTTTTTTTAACCGGCTATTTTTAGAGTTTGTTTTGAAAAAAAAAGTTTTCGAATACATTCAATGAGTAAAATTTCTAATTTTCTTGGAAATGAGTTGCTTTCATATTATTTCAGATTTTTGCATATTTTAAATTTTTTTCCATAGCTATTGATTTAAGTTTATTCTTCAAAGACCAGAAAAAATGTGTTCGTGCTATTATTTTTACCGCAGCTGTATGTATAAATAACAAAAAATATTGGTATTTTCAATCGTCAGATAAACAAAACAATCTACAAATAACAAACTGCCAAATAACCTTATCTGAGTATTCATCGGTCGAATAAATAAGAGCGTTATTCGCCAGATAAAGTCTATCTGACGATTGAAAAATCCAATATGTATTTATTTGTCGAATAAACACTATCTGCTTGTTTATCTGACGATTAACAAATCGGCTCTAAATTAAATTAGAGCCAATTTTTCAATGATCGAAAAAATCTACAATTAACAAACTGGCAAATAAACTTATCTGAGTATTCATCGGTCGAATAAATAAGAGCGTTTTTCGTCAGATGAAGTTAATCTGACGATTGAAAAATCCATTTCGAATAAACAATATCTGCTAGTTAATCGACGATTGAAAAATCGGCTCGTAAAGTAAAAAAATTGAAAGGCAATTATACTGCAGAAACAATGTTTTGTTTTCTACATATATGGCAAGTTTTTCATTCGTAAGACATATTTACCCCGAAGCTTTGATCTAGAATAGCATTGCGAAGTTAGGGAAGTCGTTTGTATGCCCACCCCTCCGGTCCATACATCATTTATTAATGGGTCAATGGACTTAATTTGCAAACTATCGATTTTATTTTTAACTAGCTGTACCCACGATGTTACCGGGATAAACAGTAGACTGTGTCATTTTCTGACCCCTAAACTACCACTAAATATGCAAAAAATCGTGTCATTCCTTTGCTCTTTGTAAAATAAAACAAATCTATCCCACGGAAACCGTAAATTTTATCGAGATAAAAAGTTTCATGATGAGCGTTTTCTTAGTTTTTTTCGTAATGGCGTACTAAACAAACTTACATTGACAATTATAAATAAACTAGCTGACCCCGTGAACTTCGTCTCGCTTGAATCTAATTGAAATAGAGAACTTCATATCTGAATTTTTTCAAAGCTCTACAACTAACTTTCTACTTTTATTAAAGCATGCAGGAAAATGCAAAAATCTTTGAGAAATTCAACAAATTCTCGTTCTTCCGGTGTGTTTTGAATATTTAACAAAAATCAGAATTCCAAACAGCTTACGATTGTCCCCCTTATTTGCCGACTTTCCCCTAAGATTGTCCAAAAGTTTCTTTTTTCTCAGGCTATATCTACAGTGAAAATTTTACAAAAAATGCTTTGAGGATTAAGCGGATAAATAGTCCCTACCCTACCGGACATATCTACAAACAAAACAATGCATCTTAAATTCCATGCAAAAACTTGATTTTAGGTCTTAAAGTTCTTCGTGCTTTCGCAGAGTTTTACGAATCCCCAATAAAAAATGTTTCCATTTGAAAATCAGTGCACCTACAATAACAATTTTCCGAGTTTTTCATCAAGAACTTCCTATTTTCTATTCGAAAACCCATTTTGAAATTTTCCATTTGAAAACCAATGCACCTGCAATAATATGCAGTTTTCCCTTTGAAAACCAATGAGTTTTCCGAGTTTTTTTATCAAGAACTTTCATTTTTCCATTTGAGAACCCATTTTGAAACTCGTGTCCAAAGGGTTTTTATTTCATCTTTCAAGGTCATTGCCTCTTGCGAAGAACTGACAAAACTTCAATGTGTCATGGAAAAAGTGCTTCTCAACCTTGCCGTTCGGTGATAAATTGTGGGTTTCCCTCAATTCTTCACACGCACTCAGAGAATTGTTGATGAGTGTAAGCCACTTAGGCCTTGGCCCTTCAAAGGCTGTCGCGCCACTCTACTTTTTTATTTAGGGATATCGAGCTTATATTTTTCTCAAAAACAACTATTTAAATGTTCCTTAAATTTCTCGTAATATTTTTCGTACAATAATGGAATTTTTCAACAAAGAAAAGTATTTGCATTATACTCAAAAACTGTACTTTACTGTCGGTCGTTTCAAAAATTTTAGAAGTCGGATGTAAAGAATTGATTACAACGAAAAACCATCTCCAACGATTATCGACAAGAAAATTTGTTTTAATGCATTAAATAGTTTTCTCCACTTTCTACTATTTCTTATTTTGAAATGCAAGGATCGAAAAATATTTATTTAGGAAAGCTTAAACAACTAACACCAAGCATGAAAGGAACTGTCAAAACCGACCTTACTTTTCATACTTTTCAAACAATGTTAATAATTAAATTTTAAATATTAATTTCACCATTTGAATTAAAACAAATAATGTTGAGTGTTATACGAATCTATATAAATCCTTTTTTAACGGTTTGAATCAATAGTAACACCCGTTACCAAAGAGACACAAAATAAAATGCAACGCATATGTTGATTTTTTAAGCAAGCACACACAATCGTACATAAAAACACGAACATATAAACTTGTTCTTAATCATTTCATTTTATTCCGAACAACGTTCATACATATTCATCGTTTATCACATCACGATGACAAGTCAAACATTACATCGCAAAAAACGCAGAGTAAGAAACTCTTTTTTTAACTCGTTCGTTAGAAGATGACATCACACACATTCATATGAGAACAATATGGACACATTCACCAGATGTTATTCTACCACATTTTTGCACAAGGCCCTAATACCGCATAATACCGGCTCTGTCTATTGTGATTTCAACAGATTGTTATGTGAGAGTGCGAATAAAACAAACGCACATACATACATTAAGATGGTATGGACATAGGTATGTACATCTAGGTGAAGAGAATTCGTTTTTATTTTCGCCTGAAAACCGAGACACAATTACATTTCTTGAACGCACTTTTACGCCTACACAAATGCAACAACAAAAACAATGTTTCTAAATTTGGATTTGACATTCATCAACTCCCCATTGTCAAAAATCTTGGATCACTTCCGGGCCTGGCACTAAAAAATATAGAAAATCATTTCATCACCGCGACTCATAACTTTTATCAACACACACACGAAATATTTCGCATTTGAATCATTTGGCATCTCATAAAGGCCCCCAAGACCCCATAGAAATCCAACATTTTTTGTGACTTATATAATCAAGAATTGTAATTAAATTGGTGAATTTATTTCGTTGTTTTATTTTTTTTTGTCTTGTAATAGAAATAGCAGAAATAAGATTTATCTAGGCTGCTATACTACACTGAACATCCATCTTCAGGGCGAGAACGGAAAATAGGGTCAGTGAACCACGACTTATCGTTTCAACTATTTTTGGGTTTCGCGTATCCACTCGATTCGACAGTGAAAATATCTGTCAGAATTCAATTTCAGAAATAAAAGTAAACCACATTAATAAAAGTAAAAAAACGCGTTTGCCTTGAATTACTTAGAACTTGAGCAGCAATAGAACCGATAATTATATGGAAGGTGTGTGATACTTTGCCAACAGTTAAGAGCTTACTTTTGGTGCGATAAAGTTTTGTAAACTGCACATGCGAAGTTAAAAAGAAGACTGTGTCGGCTGGTGGCGGTGCTGAGTAGTTCGCCCTCAGTGTTCAATGCTCGGTGCTCAGTGCTTCTGAATTCACAGATAGAATTTAGATGAAATCAAAAATGTATATATACATGTTCACAAACATTAGCAGTTTCTATGTGATGTAATTTACAATTGTTTTAATGTTTATTGTTAGATTTTTCTAATTGAGTATTTGTGGTGTATTCTCTTCGCTCAGATGTTTCATCGCCATGCGTCTGTTTGTTTTTAGTTGTTTTTATCTTTTGTTTCGAATTAAATGGAAACGAAAATTTTTGCTAATCTGACGGTGACGGCATAAACAAATAGTATCAATACGGTAGGTGACTTTTATACTTGATAGATGGGAATGGAACGTTTCGTTATGGTAATGGGAGAGAGTGATGCCAAGTTTGTTTGTTAAAGAAACATTTTCGAGTTGGTAAGGTAGTTTTTGTAAAAGCTTCAGTAAAGAAAAAAGACGTCTTTCTGTTGTATTTTACGGTATTTTTTATGGTATGTCTGATTGCGATTCATATTGTCTGCCAAGTCTGCTTTTGATGGAGTAAGGCCTCAGTTATAGCTATCTGTAAAATACATCAGTAAAAATTGAAACATCTGAAATCTGAAATTTTTTACTGATAAGCGTTTATAACTATCAGTAAATTTACTAAGTCGCTCCGCAAACAATTTCGTTTTCACTGTTCATATCATCAGTATTTTTTTTAATGATGGCACCGGAACAGAAAAAAATGAAACGCCATCATTAGAGGCCAGTTATAGCTATCATTGGTTTTCATCATTGAAACACATCATTGGAATTTTTCTGGTAGGTCGGTTATAGCAATCATTGAAAACTTCTGTCCGGAAATTTTTTCCTGCTGTAATTCTATCATTGGAACTGTGAGAAGTTGAAACACAGATCATTGGAATTGTACAAAATTGAAACGCAAATCATTGGAACGATTTGTTTCATTTTTTGACATAAAACAATCAGCTGTTCAGGAAAATGAATTTACAACCGGAAAATGGAAAAACACATTTTAAAGAAAAAATAAGTGTGTAATTGAACTTTTTTATGTCAATAAAAATTCTTGGAGTGATTTCCGATCGATTGGTATATAATTTGCACTTCTTTTCAAAAGAAAACATAGTTAAATATCCATTCAAAGATTTTTCCGGGTCCATTTCAATGATAGCTATAACCGGCCCCTTAAAACGAAATGGATTTTTTTTTGACATTTGGCAGTCAGTTGTTCAGTAAAATGAAATTTCATCAGTAAAATTTATAAAATTGATTTTTTAATCATAATATTTAACACTAAATGCATTTTTTTTTTGAAAAAAATAGACGAAATGTGTTTTCAACTTATTTCATCAAAATTTTCCTCAAAATATAAGATTAAAGTTTTCAAAATAGCAAAGTAGAATTTTTACTGATGGATTTTACTGATAGCTATAACTGAACCCTAATTAACAGTGTTTTTTATGGATTTTCTTATTGCGATTCATATTGTCTGCTTATCAAGGGTGTCAACCTGTCAATTGGAATATTTTTTTTTTCATGCAAGTGGCAACTATGAAATTTGACAGCTGTCACCTCTGTTAATTCCGGTTATATTAAAAATGGAGCGCTTTTCGGAAGAACAACGCGTTATAATTGTGAAAAGTCATTACAAAAAGTCATTTTCTCCGATGAAGCGCATTTAAATATGAATTGTCGAATTTAGGACTCAAAAAATACTCATGGAATCCATGAGAAAGAAATGCATCCACAACGAGTAACTGTCTGGTGCGGATTTTGGTCAGGTGGCGTGATTGGATCTTACTTTTTTGAAAATGAGACCGAAATTGCAGTGACTGTGAACGGCATTCATTACAGGAATATGATAACGAACTTCTTGTGGCCTCAACTTGACGGCATGAATCTGGACAACATGTGGTTTTAGCAGGACGGCGCGCAGCAACCTGCCACACAGCGCATGAAACAATCGACTTATTGCAGCAACGATTTCCAGAACACATTAAGTTCGTTCGATGTAACCAGCCCCGGGGCGCTCCGGTGCTTGTCACAACCCTGAACGGAGCTGTCAAAAAACTGAAACATTTCTCTGGGTTTAGTTTCACATCGAACGCATTAGTAGTGCTCTGTTTTGTTCCCTTTGTTGTATAGCAACAGCTGACTCGAACAGCTCCGAATTTCTCGCCCCGAAAAAAACTTGGGACGATTCAGAGCGCTCTCGGTGTGAGCACTGAATACAGATTGAACACGGTGGAAATGCACCGGGCGAAAAATGATAGCGACATCGAACAGCTCAGTGCGAAATCAGAGCGCACATCGAACAAACCTATTATCTCACGAAATTCTGATGTCAACTGTCCACCAAGATCGTGCGATTTAACGCCGCTGTGTGAATTTTTTCTTTGGAGATTTGTGAAATCTCGGGCTTATGCGAATAAACCCGAACCAATTCATGAGTTCTAATCGGAAATCCAACGTGTCATCGGTGAGATACAGTCATTTGCCGGATATTTTGTTCCATGCTTAATCGGAACATGTCTTCTTTACTATACAAAAAAATATGACAACTCTGTCATAAAATACTTGTTATCATTTTGAAATGAAAAAGTGCAAACTTACGCAACTGCCGAACCCACTTTTTTACTTCTTAAGCAAAGTACTTCGCAGCCGCAGGCGACGAGCTAGATAGGAGCATGCACCAAATCATCTGTAAGATATGGTCGGAGGAATGCATGCCCGATGAATGGAACCTCAGCATTGTTTGCCCGATCCTGAAAAAGGGAGATCCTCTAAACTGCGCCAACTACAGAGGAATCAGCCTGCTTAACATCGCCTACAAGATCCTCTCTGCCGTATTATGTGAACGTCTGAAGCCTTTCGTCAACAATCTGATTGGTCCTTATCAATGTGGCTTCAGGCCAGGAAAGTCTACCATCGACCAAATTTTCACGTTGCGGCAGATCCTGGAAAAAACCTATGAAATGCAAATCGATACCCACCACCTCTTCATTGATTTTAAGGCCGCGTATGACAGCATCTACAGAGACGAACTGTATAAAGCTATGTCTAGCTTTGGCATCCCTGCCAAGCTCGTTCGCTTGTGCAAAATATCGATGGAGAACTCACGCTGCTCTATCAAGGTTGGCAATGAGCTTACGGAATCATTCGACGTCAAAAAAGGATTCAGACAAGGCGATGCACTGTCGTGCGATTTCTTTAACATCGTTCTTGAGAAGATAGTCCAAAACTCCACCGTCAACACCAGAGGCACTATCTTCTATAAATCTGTTCAACTTCTCGCGTACGCCGACGATATTGATATAATGGGAAGAACACAGCGTGATGTCAATGGCGCCTTTGTGAGGATTGAGACAGAAGCGGCTAAAATGGGTTTAGCGGTAAATGAGGGAAAAACGAAGTACATGCTGTCTTCGAGTAAGGACACCCAACATCGACGGCTCGGACAGAACGTCACAATAGACCCATACAACTTCGAGGTAGTTAAGGAGTTTGTCTACCTAGGCTCCGCTATCAACACGGACAATAACACCAGCGCTGAGATAAGACGAAGAATTACTCTTGCTAATCGCTGTTTCTTTGGGCTAAGAAAGCAACTGAGCGGAAAAGCCCTCTCTCGAGCAACTAAGGTTAAACTGTACAACACCCTCATCATCCCTGTCCTGCTGTATGGTGCAGAAGCATGGACCCTAACAAAATCGGATGAATGTGCCTTAGGCTGTTTCGAGAGGAAAATTCTTCGGGTCATCTTTGGCCCCGTGTGCATTGATGGGGAATGGAGAAGGAGATACAACAGCGAACTTTACGGGTTGTACAACGACGTGAACTTAGCCAGAAGGGTCAAGGTCCAGAGACTCAGATGGCTCGGTCATTTAGAGCGCATGGACACCAATGCTCCGGCCCGGAAAGTCTCCGACACTATTCCCGAGGGACGCAGAAGGAGAGGAAGACCGCGACTCAGGTGGCGCACACAAGTGGAAGAGGACCTCAATCAACTTGGAGTGCAAAACTGGAGACAGCTAGCTAGGGACCGAGCTGACTGGCGGAGACTGTTGATTGAGGCCCAAGTCCACAACGGACTGTAGCGCCACCTTAAGTAAGTAAGTAAGCAAAGTACTTCATAACCTCATATTTAATAAAAATCTCGAGTATAATAGACAATAGCAGGTTTCAGGCCTATGTTTTCGTATGTATTGTTAGTACAAATTAAAAGTTGCAATAAAGGGAACCGGTAACTATTCATACCCTTAAAACCCTCACTATTACAGAACAGTGCTGCTAACTTCGATCATTTATCGATTAAGTTTCATTCCGAGCAACCCTTCCTTTCCTTTGTAATAGCACAAGCGCAGTTTGAACCTTTCTCAGAAAACATTTATTCAACATAGACGTTAGGGTTTCAAAAATATATCTAGTTTAGTAGAATTGAATGATTCAAACGAAGATATTATAGCAACCCTTAACGTATAATACACAAAGATGTCTCGCATTTACCTTAAATGAATGAATTCCGAGGAATGAGTTTTTTTGCACTGTGGCGTATACTTACTATTTTTTAGGTTGAATATGTTGTCATGATGTTTTACCTTTTTTCCTTGTTCGAGTAAGAAGCTCTTATCATTCAATACAAAGTAACAAAGTATGCAACCTTTATAATTCCTTCTTTGGGTTCCGTTCTTGCCATCTTAGCTACGGAACCCCTAATAATTACGGTGGAGGACGAAATAAAAATAGTTGATCATTATTATTATTAAGTATGCCAAGCATTACTTCTTTGACGGTCATATATGCACACTGACGCAAAACCGTATAGACCTGAATATGTTCTGCAGCTAAATAGAAAAACGATTGGACCAGCGCAGCCTTAGCCCGATAATGAAAACCCCCAGGTCAGGAAGTCTTTTATTCAATTGGCTAGCGGTGTTTAATACATTTTTTTGTCAGAACATACATATATCCGTCGTGGGAGCAAAGCTACCTCCACGAAACGTTCTTTGTTCCACAATAAAATTTAGTCGAAACGATTCGGAGATATGTATGTATCTGTGGCAAGTATATACTTTGATATCCGATCGTAACAAAATTCTATCCGATCTGTACGAAAAATACGAATTTGGTCTAATCGTATTATGTATAATATTTTGATAGGTACTAACAAGTAGTGTCGCCATCTATTTAGAGGCAGAGAAAGCCGTTCTTTTTATATAAGTTCGCCATTTTGTCTCAATACCAACTCGTTGTAAAAAACTGGCTTTCTCTGCCTCTAACTAGTCACTACTTGATAGATAGATGGGATGGGATGGGAAAAAACTCTTAAATGAAACGGGGCTTACATTTGATAAGGCATGTGAGGTAGCTAAAGGTATAGAGATGACAAATAATCAACTACGAGAAATGAGGCCAGAATCTCATAACAGCATCGACATGCTGGATCAACGGTTTAATTCTTACCGCCAGAGAGGAAATACCAGAAATCAACAACAGTTAAGGAGATCGAGTGTTGAGAGAGAACAACGTCAGGAAAGAAGACCAACCAAACAAATGCAACAAAACAATTATACATTTGACAAGAAGGATTGGAAGAATGCGGTTTGTTTTAATTGTGGCCAGAGGGGTCATTTCAGAAAATATTGTAGGAAACAAGAATATTCCTTTAATAACCGACAAATGAATGTAAATAATGTAGAAAATATAACTGATGAAATAAATGATTTATCACTAGGGTATATAAATTCGTTTACTAATGTAAATAGCTTAGCTCAAACAGTAGATTTGTGTATAAATAATGGTGAAGAAAAACCAGTGCTTTTTGCCTCTACAACTCTAAGTGAATCGGAACAAAATTATTCCCAAACTCATAGAGAGGCTCTTGCAATCATTTACGCGGTTAAAAAATTTCATAAATATCTTTATGGGCACAGATTTACAATTGTAACTGATCACTAGGCACTCAGGGAAATATTTAGTGAAAAAAAAGGTCACTTAGCTGTAGCGGCAGCAAGGCTTCAAAGATGGGCCATTCAACTATCAATGTATGATTTTGAGGTTAAATATAAAAGAGGTACACAAGTAGGACATGCAGATGCACTATCTAGACTTCCTTTGTTCGGATCAACGAATATTGGCGACGATTTTATTAATGTACTGAAGTTTGGACCCGATAACATGAAACTTCTAAAACTAGGAGACATTAGGACTGAAACAAAGAAAGATATCGTGTTAAGTAAAGTGTATAGTTGGCTTATTAATGGGGACCATTTTAAAAATGATGTTGCAACGAGATATTATATAGAAAGAGCCCAGAGCTTTTCGTGTAATGATGGTTGCATATACTATGGTGACAGAGTGGTTATTCCAGATATTTTGAAACATGATGTGATCAGGATGTTACATGACACACACGTTGGAATAACAAGAATGAAAATGCTTGCGAGAAGCTATGTTTGGTGGAGAGGTTTGGATGCGGACATAGAGGCGTTTGTTAAAGGTTGTCAGGTTTGCGCTCAAACCCAAAATTTTACAAAATTAGTTGAAGAATCAAGTTGGACTCCTTCACATTATCCTTTCGAAAGAGTTCACATAGATTTTTTTGATATAGATGGGTTGAAATTTCTTTTGTTAGTAGATAGCTTCTCTAAATGGATTGAGATTGCCGAGATGAAAAGTACTAAAGCAGAAGGGGTTATTTGTAAACTTCGTAATTGGTTTGCAACCTTTGGACTACCAACTCAACTTGTGTCAGATAATGGACCTCCCTTTCAATCTTCTGAGTTTATTGAATTTTGCGAAAGTAATGGTATTAGGGTTTTAAAGAGTCCACCATATCATCCACAGTCGAATGGACTTGCGGAAAGGGCAGTTCAAACCGTTAAACGAATTTTAAAGAAATTTTTGATCGAAAATCAATCTATCAAAAGCTTGAGTTACAAAATTGATAATTTTTTGCTAAAATATAGAAACACTCCCACAACTTCAACAAATGAAACACCTGCTAGTATGATTTTTAAATATAAAACGGTAACTTTATTAGATGTTCTAACATCAAAAGCTAAAAATAAAAACATAACGGTTGAAAATGAAACTACTGATGCACGTAGATTAAGTTATTTAAATAAAACGGTAGAGTTTAAAGAAAAAGAAAACATATATTACAAAAATAATTTTAAATCGCATGTTAAATGGATTCCTGGACATGTAATTAAAAAATTGTCAAAATCACTGTACAAAATCTCAGTAAATGGGATTCAGAAAGTAGCTCACATAAATCAACTAAAGCATAGAAATTCTTCTGTTAAGTTTAGTCCACATGCCACACTTTTTGATAACAATAAGATAGAAAACGAAATGCATCAAGAAGAGCGTATCGGTGAGGGAAGCGATGAGTTTCATAGTGCGGAAGAAGAAAACTATAATGATAAGAAAGAAAAACAAAAACAAATACCAAACGAACAACATACATATAACTTAAGAATAAGACAAAAGAAAATAAAATAATGGACAAAACAAAAAAATATTGTAAAGAAGTTAAAATTAAATTGTTAATGAAATTATTAATTTTAAAATAAGAAAGGAGGAGTTGATATAAAGCTTATAAGAGAATTACTCTTTAATCATATGTATTAGAATAAGAACATATATCATTAGGTATAAGTATAAGAGTTTTGTAGATGATAAGTTAGTCTTAAGTGAGATGGAATAAAGAAAAGAACATGGACTCAAAATCGTGCTTGTTTTAAATATATTACCTATCAAATATATAAACATACAAAGGTTCAAATTCAAATGCCAAACTCAGAGTATCGCATCGCTGTTTCTTGCGGCGAAAAGCAAACATTCAACTTCAGCTATGCTATGCGATGCATAGCGATTATTTTTTTTTATGCGTCTCCGATTCTCTCCTATTGTTCCGACAGTTAATTGTGTCGGAACGGAGTATTTGCGGAACGACTAACGACATCCGTTATTACACGTTAATATTTACTTTACGAAACGGATACCGTGAACAACATAAATGTTACGATCGGAACTTTTCTATGATCGATCAGGCTGCTTAATGTAGAACTCGGAGCCAGACGTTAGGATTTCAAAAAATTATCTCAACCATTAAATACCCTACTTAGATGAACTTATCATTTTAACAGATACATATCTACCGAAGCATGGGCTATTCTTATTTACCAGAAATATTCGTGATTGTGTATAATGGAAATTAATTAAGGCAATAAATTGAAATACACTGTCGCGTATTCTTACTTTTTATGTTGAATTTGTTTTTATATTTTCTATGTTGCTATCAGAGGTTGTTATGATACAATACAAACAATACATCTTACATCTTCCCTCGGGAATAGTGTCGAAGGCTTTCCGGGCCAGAGCATTGGTGTCCATCCGCCCTAAATGACCGAGCCATCTCAGTCTCTGGACCTTGACCCTTCTGGCTAGGTCCATGTCGTTGTACAACCCGTAAAGTTCGCTGTTGTATCTTCTTTTCCATTCCCCATCAATGCACACGGGGCCAAAGATGACCCGAAGAACTTTCGTCTCGAAACAGCCTAAGTCACATTCATCCGATTTTGTCAAGGTCCATGATGGGGGAGTTAGAGAGTTTTACCTTAGTTGCTCGAGAGAAGGCCCAAAGAAACAGCGATTAGCAAGAGTTATTCTTCGTCTGATCTCGGCGCTGCTGGTGATATTGCCCGTGTTGATAGCGTAGCCTACTACCTCGAAGTTGTATGCGTCTTTGCTGACGTTCTGTCCGAGCCGAGTCGGTGTTGGGTGTCCTTCCTCGAAGATAGCATATACTTCGTTTTTCCCTCATTTACCGCTACACCCATTTTTGCCACTTCTGTCTCAATTCTCACAAAGGCGCCATTGACATCACGCTGTGTTCTTCCCATTTTATCATATCATCGGCGTACGCGAGAAGTTAAATAGACTTTTGGAAGATAGTGCCTCTGGTGTTGACGGCGGAGTTTTGCACTATCTTCTCAAGAACGATGTTAAAGAAATCGCACCACAGCGCATCGCCTTGTCTGAATCCCTTTTTGACATCGAAAGATCCCGTAAGCTTGTTGCCAACCTTGATGCCGCAGCTTGAGTTCTCCATCGTATTTTTGCACAAGCGTACGAGCTTGGCAGGGATGCCAAAACTAGACATAGCTTTATACAGTTCGTCTCTGTAGATGCTGTCATACGCAGCTATAAAATCGATGAAAAGGTGGTGGGTATTGATTCGGAGTTCATAGGTTTTTTCCAGGATCTTGCGCAAAGTGAAAATTTGGTGGATGGTTGACGTTCCTGGCATGAAGCCACATTGATAAGGACCAATCAGATTGTTGACGAAAGGCTTCAGACGTTCACATATTACGGCAGACGATGATGTAGGTTGTAGGCGATTTTAAGTAGATGTACTAAGCTACGAACCCCGATATAGAATATAAAAAAATCCGAATGGAATCGAAAAATGCATTGCCACGTTTAAAATACCGATGCCGATGTGTTAGGAGCTTTTAAGGGTTCCGTACACAGAGTGTAAACGAAACCCTTATATCATCACTTCGTTTTCTGTCAATTCGTCTTTCACAAGCGATTTCTTCGAATCTGCTAGGCCGATTGCAATGAAATTTGGTACACATATTTAAGTATTCAGGAGTAAAATGTTGTTTTCATGTTTTTAAGATAAATAGTTCCGAAGTTATTAAAGGGAAAAGATAAAAAAATACAAAAATGACAATTCTCCCCCCTGATCTCCGAAACTAATGGGCCTAAAATTATGAAAAAGATACTGAGAATAGGTCTCAACCTGTAGATTACAGGAAACAAATGAGAAGTCTGTACTGTTACATATAACACAGATATGACTCAATAATTGGGGTAACTTTTTAATATTTGACTCAACTTTACAATTTATTTCCTCCAAAACTGTTATACCAATTGAGTTAAAAGTTGGCCAATATATCAACGTGTTAAGTAGAAATACAATCATATTTTTCTTATTTTTTAAGAGAAATAGTTTTGTAGTTATTTAAGAAAATATGGAAAAATAGGCAAAAATGTCAAAAACAGGGCATTCCACCCCCACCCGAACTACTGGACCTATGATTCTAACAAAAATTGAGATATAGGTCTATAACATGAATATTACCGGAAAAATAATAAGAAATCACAGTTATTTATGTAACATGCAAAATTTTTCAATATACTAATTTCCAATTTCATTAAATTTTAAAACCATTTTTTTGAACAGGTGGTCAATAGGGACTTCAAATTAAATACAATCGTTCATTAATTGCCTGCAATGTATTTTTAAGACAAAAAGTTTTGAAATTATTCAAGAAAACACAACAAAAAAGGTCGAAAATGCAAAAAAAAACTTAACTTTACCCCCTCCTAATCTCCAAAAAGGGTGAGCCTGGAATTTAAAAAAAAAAAAAAATACAAAAAATAGTTCCATATGTATAGATTAGAGAACAACAAAAAAACTGCAGTAATAATGTAAATAACGATATATTTTCAAGGCAAATGGTTTTGAAGTTATTAGAAAAAAAAAACAACAAAAAAGGACTATGAAAAGCACTCAATTTTAACCGCTCCCCATCTCCGAAAGGGCTTGGCCAGGCATTTCCAAAATAATTTCAAAATGGAATTAAAACGTATAGATTACAGAAAACACAAAAAACATTACAGTGATGATGTAAATAAGCATAATTCCGAATATGTATTAGGGTTCAGAGTGTAAACGAAACACTTGAGATGAAATTTGGTACACATATTTTAGTATTCAGTAGTAATCTAAAAATGTTGTTTTCATGTTTTTAAGATAAAGTTTCGAAGTTATTAAAGAAAGAGGAAAAAACAATTTTTTTGTATTCGTATTACGATGAGACTTAATTTTTATTACAAGTTAAAGTCTTGTTTGGTATATAAGAAGAGACAATCTATTCGAGTTATAATTAGTTTTTTTTTTATTGTTGAATATTGCAATAAAATCAGTTGTTTATTTCCTGCAGAAAAAATAAAGTTCCTTATTCCTTTCTTACTATGGTGTTTTGTTTTGTTTGCCGATGGCCAACTTTTTTGTTTCTTTTTAGGGTTCTTCACAGGTGAAACGAAATCCTTTCGTTTTCCTTTTATTTGTCTTTCACAAGCGATTTCTTAGAATCTGCTAAGCTGATTTGCAATTAAATTTGGTACACATTTTCTAGAGTACAAGTGATCCGAAAATGTTGCTACCAGATTTTTAAGATACACAGTTTCGAAGTCATTGAAGGAAATAGGCAGAATGACTTCAAATTATTTTCCAAGAAAATATTTGGTTTCATATCTTAATCTTCTTTCCATTTCATTTCATTTTATTTGTATATTTGCTAACACTTTAAGATAAATCTTGTAGGATAGTGATAGATCATGACTTTAATTAAGTTTAAGTTTGAATTTCAGTTGAGTTTCAACAATGATAAGGAAAATATAAAATTTTACATATGTATTAAAAAAAAAAATAGTAAATTATATCCTAGTTATGAAGAATGAACAGACCGAGAGATAGAAAGAGTGAAATAAAAGAGTTAGGATGAGGAGTTAAGAATAACAAGTTAGTTGCTTTGGTTAATAAAGATTTTTTTTTAATTTTTTGTTAAATTCAATGCTGTTACTTATATTTCTCAGTGGCGATGGAAGTGAGTTCCAAAGACTCTCTTTTTATCCAAACTTGTTCCGTCAACGAATGCTCTAGACATCAAGAAATATTTAGCGGATAAACTTGGTACTTCCTTCATTTTGAACGTGGAAAAAATTATTCATCGGAACTACACCAAATATTCATCTTTCAAAATACGTGTACCAGACTCAGTTTTTCATGTTTTGAACTCATCGTTATTCTGGCCAAATGGTGTAATAGTACATGAATTTGAGTATAAATCAAACAACCGGAACTTAATTCAAAACCCTTTTCGGCAAAATCAGACAACGCGGGATCGACGTCGCAGCTTAAGGAATTATTGATTTATTACCAAAATGTGAATGGACTTCGGACTAAGACCAATATGGTCTACAAAAATATAAACAATCTTCCTCACGACGTCATTGTTCTAACAGAAACTTGGCTGAATTCTTCTATTCTTGACTCCGAGCTTTTTGATGCTTCCTATCAAATCTTCAGACGCGATCGATCGATCAACGATAATTCCGACACTGTTGGAGGAGGACTTCTCTTTGCTATTAAGAATTGTCATACTTGCCACCTGGTTAATGACTTTCGATCTTTACAAATCGAGTTACTATGTATTAAACTTAAATTGGAGTCCGGACATTTATTTATAATATCGGCTTATATACCTCCCAATAGCAATAACAATATCTACGAACAATTTAATGATTGTATAGAAAGCCTATATAACCTCTTGGAGCCAAAAGATGAAATTTTGATCGTAGGTGACTTCAATCTACCAAACCTTGACTGGATACAAATGGATGGCGACAACTTTTTTATTCCAATAAATGCATCTAGCTCAAATGAGCTTACAATTATCGATGGTATGTCGTCGTGTGGTCTTAGCCAGTTTAATGGAGTGAAAAATCATATGGATAGAGCTCTCGACTTAGTTTTTTTCTCCGACAATATGTGTACTGAAACTGCAGTGATAGCTTCGGCTGTTAAACTTATTGTAGAAGACCGATTTCATCCTGCTTTAGATATTGCACTTAAATTAAATATGTCTTCTCCAAATAATAATTACGATAACAATAGACTCGAATTTAACTTTAGTAAGTGTGATTATGTTAATTTATTTGATTTATTATGTACCATTGACTGGAACCAATTATTTTTAAACTTAAATGTTGATAATATGTGTAATGTCTTCTACAAAACACTCTTTGACTGTTTCAGTAAAAGTATTCCATTCAAAAAACCTCGTAAGATCTCGAATGTTCCACCATGGTTCGATTCTCATCTCAAAAACTTGAAAAATAAAAGAAACAAAGCTTGGATACAATATAATAGGACTAGAACTGATGATGACCATAGAACGTTCCTTATTCTTAAGCAATTATTTAATGACTATTCAAACTCTTTATATGAAGAATACATTGATAAAATTGAATGTAATCTTAAATCTAATCCAGAAAATTTCTGGAATTTTGTCAACTCTAAGAAAAAGACTTGTGGGTATCCTAACTCTATGTCTTATTTATCGTCATCTAGCCATGAACCTAATGTTATTGCAAACATGTTTGCAAGCCATTTTAAAGAAGCGTTTGATGAGCCTAGTACTGAACATTTTTCTTATTCTTCTTCTTCAGTATTGAACTATCCACATTTAAATGACATTAATTTTAACATAAGTGAACATACCGTTTCATATAACATATTGAATTTAGACGAAAGCTTTAGTCCAGGCCCTGATGGTGTACCATCCTCTATCCTAAAAAAATGTGTTCATTATTTATCATATCCGTTATGTGTTCTCTTTAACATGTCTTTGAGAAATTCAACTTTTCCATCTATCTGGAAAAGCTCATTTATTACTCCAGTACACAAGAAAGGTCCTAGAAATGAAATTATGAACTACCGACCTATTGCCAAACTATCTGTGATACCTAAACTGTTTGAGTCTATCGTTTGTAGTGTCTCTTCCTTTCATTGTAGTTCTATTATCTGTGATAACCAGCATGGTTTTGTCAAGAAAAAGTCTACTGTTACTAATCTGTTTAACTTAACGTCCTTTTGCTTAGATGTTTTTGAAAAGCGTAAGCAGGTAGATTGTGTATTTACTGATTTTAGTAAAGCGTTCGACAAGTTGTGTCATAAAATACTTATTCCTAAATTATCTCAACAAGGTTTTAACGAAAATTTCTTAAATTGGATTTCATCGTATTTAGAAAATAGACATTATAGTGTAATATTTCGTAATGAGTGTTCGAGTCCATTTGTTGTAAATTCTGGTGTTCCCCAGGGCAGCCACTTAGGCCCGATTTTGTTTATTTTATTTATAAATGACCTTGTTGCGATCATAAAAAACTCGTCTGTCCTGATATATGCTGATGACATTAAACTTTTCAAAAGTATAAATTCTACATCTGACTGTCTACTTCTGCAGGAAGATTTAATATTATTTAGGGAATGGTGCAATAAAAATCGTCTTGTTTTAAATGTTGACAAATGTAAGACCATGAGTTTTACACGCAAGAAAAATCCAATTATTTTTGATTATATGTTTGATTCTTGTCCATTAAGTAGAGTATCTATTTTTTCTGACTTGGGAGTAGTTTTAGATTCCAAACTTACATTTACTGAACATATAAATTTTGTAGTTAAAAAAGCAAATAGAGTCCTTGGGTTCATTAAGAGGTTTGGTCGTGATTTCCGTGATCCTTACGTTCTAAAATTACTTTTTATTTCTTTCGTGAGACCAATTCTCGAATACGCCTGTGTAGTGTGGGCACCTTATTATTCTGTACATATAGTTAGAATTGAAGCGATTCAGAGAAGATTCTTGCGTTTTTGTCTCCGTTCTCTTCCTTGGTTTCGTGGAATTACTCTGCCCCCGTATTCTCAAAGGCTTTCTTTTATTAACCTGCCTTCTTTGTCAAACCATAGGAAATATCTACAATTTTGTTTCATCGTTAAAATAATAAATGGAGCTATATCATCACCATCAGTTCTTGTTAATTTTAATTTCAGTTTCAGCCGGTCAAGCATACGACTACAAAGACCTATTAACCAAATTTTTAGCAGATCGAACTATGGTGCACATAGCCCTCTAAATCAACTAATTGACTTATACAATAAATTTCATTTTCTTATTGACTCACCAAATGACAATTTAAAAAGCCTTAAATTCAAAACATTGTTTTATAACAGTTTAAATTAAATTTAGATTTAAGTTAGTAATTAAGTTTTTATGTATTTATAAGCATGTCACGTTAGTATTTAACGAAATTGAATAAATTGAATTGAAGACGGATTGCAGCGATGAAGAATTGTCTTTCAGATGTTAAACAAGTGAAGCGAGGAAGTATTAAAAAGGTTGCACGGTTTGATTCCCCAAAGCGTAGAATATCGTAAAGTTATGTTGGTTCACGAGATTGTATGATGCTGAAAAGTATTTTTAGGGTGCGGAATTTGACAAAGTTTTCAAATGACATATTGAGTAATCTTAAACTTAAATGGGAAACATGGTCATATTTTCGAAGTCCAAATATATAGCGAATCGTGCTGTTGAATGCTACTTTTAACTTGGTTCTGCTAGCGGAATCGCAATTGTAATAAATTTCACAACCTTGGGTAAGGAACTAAGGATAGGTATAACTAAAGTTTTTACGAGGGCAATTCTTGTGTGAAGCGGCGTGAATGGCTGAAATGTCCATAGAGTACGATGTACGAAGACCTCCGTATAATTTCCCTACAATAGAATTTATGTGGTTGTTCCAAGTCAGTGTTCTGTTAAAAACAATGCCTAAATTCTTAGCGGTGTTCACAAACAATCTTAGGAAAATATGATGTAGATATAAGACTTTTTTTGAGATCACCAGACATTTGCATTTAATTGGGTTTAGAGTTAAACCATTGCCATTGTTAACCGACCAATTTGAGATTGATGATAGCTCATCATTAATGGTGCAGACACAATTTTCTATCAAACCTAGTGGGCAGCTTTTGTAAATCTGGATATCGTCGGCGTAGAAGTGTTTAGAGGTGTTAAGAATAATGGACGCTATTTCGTTGATATATAACGAGAAAAGGAGAGGGGCCAGAATAGGTCCTTGTGGAACACCGCGAGTGATAGGGAGGAAGCTTGAGACTTTACTATCAACACACACAGCCTGAAATCTGCCTTAAATAGGATGCGATCAATTTGACAGCTTCCGAGGAAAAATTGCATGAGTTCCTCAGTTTGGCTAACAGCATTGAGTGATCGACCATATCGAAGGCTTTCAAGAAATCGAGTTGAACTAAGAAAGTAACGCAATCATTATTAAGACATGCCCTAACATCTTCAATTACTTTCATCAACGCAGTGGTACAGCTGTGCTTAAATCGAAACCCTGACTGAATATTCGCTAGCAAACCATTCTTTTTGACATGTTCGCTATGCTGTTTTTGCATTAATCTCTCACAAACTTTTGATAAGAAAGGTAAGATGGAGATCGGTTCAACTGCATCCGATTTAACCGAGAGAACACTTTCTAGGACGTCAAGTTCGTTTATTCCTTAAAAACAAAAGGGAGCAAACGAAGAAATTGCTTCTCGGGTCTCAATTTCAGTCGACAGCAGCGGTGTGTTGAGTGGAGTCAGACATTTTTTATTTAGATCATCGCAATCAATATGTGTTAGAGATTGAGGACGTTGTTTACCAAGACCAAGCTCACGCACATTTTTCCATAGCTTCATACCATCTGATTTTACATTTAAATGATTCGAATAGAATATGATTTTCGCAGTCCTTATTTCGTATGCGTATGCGTATTAAAGAGGTTTAATATGTTCATGTTTAAAAACTCAACTTGAATGTCAGGTGAAGGCATAAAGAAAATATTTTCCCAAGATATGAAACGGATATGCTATTCTAACAATGAATTATCAATATTTTTGAAGTCGCGTATGAAGGAAAGTGGATTATTTGTTCTTTGAACGGTTACAAAATCAAAACTAAGAAAAATTAGGTCGTGGCGTGAGAAGACAGGAGCGTTAAGATGGTCGTAAAACAAAATTCTATCACAATTATTTACCAGAAAAATATCCAAAAGAGTGCTTGAGGTTTGTGTAAAATGCGTGGGTACTGAAAAGTTTACAAGATGTAAATAAAAGGAGCTCATTTGCTCACTAAAATATTAATCGGCCAATATATTATTATTTAAATCACCGCAGATTATTAAATTAGGTGATCTGACTGTTATAATTTTCAATAATGCTACATAAGGAGCCTAGGTCTTTCTACAGGGTGCGCCAGAGAAACTTACTTATTTGAAAAAATTCCCGCGCGGTGAGTTGGGCGGGTAGAGGGGCAAGAGGGGGCGCATCTGGAGGGGGAAGTTCCCAAGTTTTTTTCTCCCCCCAGTCAGTTGTCATCATGCTCTGTTCTAGAGAGCAGCGGGCCTTCGCAGTTGAGAGCTTCTTTTCTAACGCTCGCTCACTTGTTGCTACGCAACGTGCCTTTCGCGCTCGCTTTGAAATTCCTCCTCACAGACTCGTTCCTGGCCGTAATTCGATTCTGTCGTGGGTTAACTCATTTCTTAATTGTGAGCCGGTAATGGGAATAACTGGTCCTTATTATTTTGAAGAAAACGAACGCGCAGTTACCGTGAATGGAGCTCGTTACAGGAACATGATCGAGGAATTTTTTCTTCCAAGACTCGAAGAAATGAACGTTACGAACGTGTGGTTTCAGCAAGATGGAGCCACAGCACACACAGCACGAGACTCAATGAATTTGTTGCGACAACATTTCCCCGACCGCCTCATCTCTCTCAGAGGCGATCTCCAATGGCCGGCACGCTCTCCAGATTTGACTCCATGCGATTTCTTTTTATGGGGTTATTTGAGATCCCTGGTTTATGTCGATCGACTACGGACCATAGCACACCTCAAGAACAACATTCGCGACGCCATTGCCAACATACCGATTGATATGCTGCGAAGAGTGGATACGAATTTCAAAAATCGACTTCATCAGTGTATGCGCAATGGGGGTCGCCATTTATCCGATGTCATTTTTAAGACCGCATAAAAAAAAATGGGATATTGTATTCTCAAATAAAAAAAAAATTTAAAACAATAACTGAAGTACTTTTTTTTTATTGACCTTTCAAATAAGTAAGTTTCTCTGGCGCACCCTGTACTTTCAAAACCAATAACATCTAGAAATAAGTATTCACAAATAGAATCTAGTGGAGAGTAGCAAACTATTTTACATGATAAACCCTCTTTTAAATAAATTGCAACCCCTCCACCTCGGCTACATCTATCGGACCGAAAAAGTCTGTACCCATTAAGTTTATAAGAGACGTCGTTTATGCCCGGAGAAAACCATGTTTCTGAGACGCAGATTGCATCTACATTTGATCCTTGTATAAAATTTCCTTCAAAACTAAAAAAAAGTAGGGTTGGATAATCGAGTACGGAACCCTCCTCGAGCGAGTTTATCTCGCACTTGTCCACTTTTTTAAGTACGTATCGCCCCACAAAAGATTAATATCGTGAGAACGCTTTAAAATACCTACCTTGAGAATTTTATTTAATGAACCTGAAAAACAGACTTTAATTATTGATACCTTTGTATGAATCCATAAGAATGGCAAAAAAAAACTAAAATTGTTTGATTGTACTAGATTATTATTTATTAATATTTTGTTTCAATGAAAAAATTTATAGTTATGCACTTATGGAGACAATATAATAGTAGGAGAGCCGCTGAAGACCGACCTTCACCGAACTGTTAACCGGCTGAAACTTTTTTTTATGAAATTTAGTTTGAAAACATATATGAATATGATAGCTTGCCTAACGAAATGTGTGCCAGGCTATATTAAATTTGACTTTATATTTTAATCAATAACTAACTCCTCCTTCACCCATATGTTAAAATAAAACGTTGTGCCACATAGCCATATGTGTAAGTAGGCTTAAGACAAGAAAAAAATTGTATGGGAGAGGGGGGCCTATTCCCCCCGTTTAGCTAGGAGAGGCAGTTTTCTGAAAAATTGGCTTATTTTTTAAAAAAATATTTAAAACCAACGGCTTCATCTACAACTACGTGTTATACCTTTCTGCAAAGCCAAAAACTTAGGCTTTCATTTTGTATTTAAATTTAATTGTTTTAAATAATAGTTTTAGAAAAATTAATTTTCAAACTTAAAATTTTGAAAAAAAAAAATTTTCTTAAATTTCGAACTAATTTTTTCAAAATTTTATGTTAGTAAGTACTAATTTTGTTTTCAACATTCAATGCTGTTTTTAATTTTTAGTCGAACACAGTAAACCGGATTGAAAAATACCTTGCCATTGTCGAGAAATAAAGAAAAAACCAAAATCACTTTTTGCTTTAAGAAAAAACTTTTTTATTTTTACGTTACTGTTTTTTTTAAATTCAAAATTATTAACAGTATTGAATGTTGAATGCAAAATAAGTACTTAATCACATAAAATTTTGAAAAAATTAACTAAAAATTTAACAAAAAAATTTTTTTTGCAAAATTTTGAGTTTGAAAATAATTTTTTCTAAAATTATTATTTAAAACATTTAAATTTAAATACAAAATGAAAGCCTAAGTTTTTGGCTTTGCAGAAAGGTATAACACGTTGTTGTGGATGAAGCCGTTGATTTTTAATATTTTTTTTAAAAAATAAGCCAATTTTTCAGAAAACTGCCCCTCCTGGCTAAACGGGGGGAATATGCCCTTTCTCCCATACAATTTTTTTCTTGTCTCAAGCCTACTTACACATATGGCTATGTGGCACAACGTTTTGTTTTAACATATGGGTGAAGGAGGAGTTAGTTATTGATTAAAATATAAAGTCAAATTTAATATAGCCTGGCACACATTTCGTTAGGCAAGCTATCATATTCATATATGTTTTCAAACTAAATTTCTTAAACAAAAGTTTCAGCCGGTTAACAGTTCGGTGAAGGTCGGCCTTCAGCGGCTCTTAGACTATTTCCTTTATCTTGAAATCAATTTGAAATTTGTGTTTTTTTATTTTTTTATTTGCAAAAATTAACTTTTTTCCCGCTCCACAGATTCTTTTTAATTTGATCGCTGTTTAAATATGTATATTTTCTTTTTCTTGTTTTATTACTATTATTACTACTATTCAAAATTGTTATTATTGTTTACTGCCCTTCAAAGAGATCTATCTCCTTGGAAATAAATAAATAAATAAATAAATAAATAAGAAGTTCGTTATCACATTCCTGTAACGAATGCCGTTCACAGTCACTCTGGAATTGATGTTTTTCGGATTTTCGACAACACTCTCGTTTACAGCAGCAATGTTTTCAAGAGACCGACCAGTACGTTGACGCAAAGGATTCTTATCATCCATAATTAACCCAGTTTCTTCAAATGTTTGTACCACTCTTCGAATGGTTGACATATGTGCCTGGCTACACAGGGATTTTTCAAGCTACTGAAAAATCACATGCGGTGGCTGCACTCTGTTGTGCTTACTCACGTTCTTCTTTTCCATTTCGTTGCGAGGAACGTGAAATGTTTCTTTTTTGTTTGACATTTTTTTAAATTATGACAATCACAATAAATTTTGACGACGCAAAAAAAAATATTTATTTAAACCTTTTTTTGGACATATGTATGTAGGTAGGTAGGTGGGTTCTTTGCAGCCTCTGTCCAGGCCTGTGCAAATGGCAACTATTGTCTGACCTAGGTTTATTCAGAAGTTCCTTGGTACGTTTCTGGTCGTAAGTGAGCCGGATCTGTCTCGAAATAGTGCCAATAGATCCAAAGTATCATATTAGTACCGCCGAGGACATCAGCACCATCGATCTTTGAATGACTCTGGTTCGGAGCATGAAGGCAATGGACTTAGGCAATTAGTCTATTATGGCTATAAGTACCGCACGGATTTCCCTTCAAGTTAAAAAAATTTCGCTTGCAGCGTCAAGGAGGACATCATTCTTTTTTCGTTGTCTGGCGTTTGTATTTTCTGGAAACATTCTTGGATAGAAAATTATAGACCATTATTGTATTTGTATTGCTATTACAAAGTTGGTAACAATAAATTCAATTTTATTAGTTTTAAATGAGATTAATAAAACTTTAACGCCCAATTTCTTCACAAAGTTCTAAAGTTCCCTTAAAACTCGATCTAGTAAATCTCGGTTTAACGTTAGAACTTAGTTTTTAGAAAATTTGGAACTCGGGCATTTCTTCACTTCTCTAGAACTCGATCTAAAATCATAACTGAGTTCTAAGCGCTTAGAACTTGTCATTTTTAGAACCTAGTTCTAGCATGTTTTTAAAATTTTTGAGTCACCCGGCAGTAATTTTTGACACATATTTCCTTCATTTCCAAACAAAATAAATATAATTTTTGAAGTTGCGCTAATTTTTTGTTTGTGTTTGTACATATGTGTGTACGGTGTAGCTATTTGTATGTTTATTTTGGTGATGTCCGTGGCGTGTTATGGCGTTTTTAATTGTTAATCTGTAAGTGAAAAAAAGCATTCGGAATGCGTTCAATTTGCAAAAGTGACAGTTGTGATTTTAAAACCAGAATGCTTTTTTCAGATTCCAGATTGCCAATTGAAAACGCCATTAGTTTGTGTGTTGGCTGTTAGCTGTTACGCAAAATCGAATCCTACTCGTGCCCATATCCCATAAACTGTCAAAAAAAAGTGCTTCGCCGTTCAGGATCGGCCTTTAGGTTAGATTAGGTTAGGTGATAAGGGGTGTTCACAGCATGAAGCTGTTGCGTACACGGGGGCCTACTGGTCCATTGTTATCCCCTATAAAAGAAATAAAAGTTAACATCGATGCTCCTCAATTCTGCCGATTAACGTAGACTGGCTCGTTAACGAACTAGCCTGTGCTATCTATAAATTTCCTCATGTTTGCCATTGAGACCTGTGCTAGATCATCCAGTTCTCCAACAAACCTGTTTCCGAAATGACGGAGTCGGCTAGTTTGAAGGTTCGGACAGCCACAGAGCAGGTGTTTAATGGTTTCTATTTCCTTCTCATCCTGACAGCTCCTGCAGAAATCAGGTGCAAATGCCCCTATCTTGTTGGCCATTGTGCAAATGGATTGCGCAATGACCCGTTAGTACACCTTTCAGGATTTTAATGTTCCTTTTACTCAGCGATAGTAAATACCGAGTTTCCTTTTCATTTGTGTTAGGCCATAAACTTCTAGAGATTGCGCAATCGTCCCTGGATTTCCACGAGTTATTGATTTTCTCTTTTAATTTAAGGTCTATCTTCCTCTTGAGTACCCCAATCGGGACGAGTGGTCCCCTAACTGAATATAGGATCGGCCTTTAATTGTGCATCACATGCACTCAGAGAATTGTTAATGATAAGTGGCTTATACTTAGGCTTTGGCTTTCGTTAAGCTGTCGCCATCGCCGAAGTATACTTCACTGACCATTTGCCAACAAGATTAGCATCATTTGATTCTGATGCAATGCCACTGATGTGTATGTGAATAAGGTAACTCTCACTCTCTTAAATAACTGTATCAATCTTTACCTTAGCCTTAAGTATATGAAATGTACTTGTTACATAATTGAATAAAGTCAGTCTTAAGTTGAAGCTGGTCTCATACATTTCATTGGCGACGAGGAAAACAAAAAAAAAAAACAAAAAAAAAAGCAAAAAAATATACGCATTGAAAAAAAAAGTAAAAAAAGTTCATGTCTGATAGTGAAAGTGAAATAGAAGAAAAAAAAGAACAAAAAGAAGGTTTAATTTTAAAGACAATTGTGTTAAAAACAGAAGTTAAAATGAATAATTTTGTTGGAAGAATAGAATACTTTAATAGTGGAGATGACTTTCAATCATATATTGAACGCTTGCAACATTTACTAAAATTAAATAAAATCGAGGATAGTGCTAGCAAAATTTCGTTCATGATCGGTGTCGGGGGTGCAGAACTCTACAAAGTTGCAAAAACTCTGGTAGCCCCAAAGAAACCAGAAGACTTAACCTTCGACGAACTCGTGAAATTGCTAACAGCACATTTTTCTCCTAAAAAAAATGTGACTGCCGAAAGATTCAAATTTTTAAATCGAGATCAAGGGAGCGATGAAACGTTGTCCGACTACATAGTAGTGCTGAAAAATCTGGCTGATACATGTGCATATGGAACCTTTTTGGATGATGCACTAAAAGACCGTTTCCTTATGGGAATACATAACAAAAAAATACAGTCCAAGCTAATTGATACAACACCAAAATTATTTGAAGAGTGCTGTGAAATTGCACTTAACATGGAGATGATTCAACAAGAGCTAACGGTCATAGGAGGGACAGCAAGCAGTAGCCAAATGGTGAACCGTACATTCTTTACAAAAAAAGGCAACATAAGCCAGAAGAGAGAGAGCAGACCAGAACATCCACAAGAATTACATCAACAGCAACAAGGCAGAGAGGTGAATCTTCAGAATAAACGAGCAGATAATCGAAGGCCGCAGCAGCAAGAATCTTACATCAATCAACACAGTAATTATTATAGTTATCGTAATGGTGGTAGAAATATGAATATTCAATGTTATTGTTGTAAAAAATTTGGGCATTTTGCCAAAGATTGCTTTATAACTAAAGATTATTATAAAAAAAATAATACTAAATTTTCTAAAGGTAAAAAACCTTATTATAATAATAACAACATACGTCACTTAGACGCATATTCAGACTCAGATGATGATTCAGATGAATTAAATTGTATTAACAATCTAAAACTCGAAACTACTAATAAAAACTATGGAATGTATATTAATGGTGTTGGTTCTTTTAAATTAGGAAATATGCCTTTACATATAGATTTATTTTGTGACGGGAAACTGTTGAGTTTCGAAGTTGATACGGGAGCATGTACATCGGTAGTACACAAATCCACATACAATAAATATTTTAAAAATCACGAGATACAAACATTAGACCAAAGATTACATTTGATTTCTGGAGGGCAGGTTGATATTATTGGGTACATTTCGATTTTAGTTAGAAAAAGGAAGCTAGATGACGATGTTATGTTAGATTTAACAGTTATAGACAGCCAAAAATATTTCACGCCTCTCTTAGGGCGTTCATGGTTAGACAATCTTTTCACAGGGTGGAGAAACAATTTAGTAAATAACATGGCGGTTAGTTTACCAAGGTTGCCTCAAGAAACTTCATCGATTTCTTTGACATCGTTATTAGAAAAATATAAAAGCGTGTTTGAGAAAAAGACTACTCCAATTAAAGTGTTTAAAGCCAGTATTATCTGCGAAGATAATACCACTCCTATATTTTGTAAGCCCTATAGCTTACCTTACGGTATGAAAGATGTTGTAGAGGAGGAATTGGATAGATTGGTCTCCGAAGGTATTATTTATCCTGTACGCTACAGTAAGTGGGCTTCGCCGATTGTGGTGGTTAAAAAACCCGATGGGGGCTTAAGAATCTGTGCCGACTGTAAAGTGTCCATCAACAAATATGTAAAAGACGATCACTATCCATTGAATAAACCTGAGGATATTTTCGCGGATTTATCGGGTTGTGAATGTTTTTGCGTACTTGATCTACAAGGAGCTTTTCAACAGCTTGAAGTTGAAAAGGAATGTCAAGAACTTTTGACCATTAACACTCACAAGGGGCTATTCAGGCATCGGCGACTCATTTTTGGTGTTAAGTCAGCACCTGCAATTTTTCAAGCCACTATGGATGAAATTTTGAAAGGTATTCGAAAAACAAAAGTATTCATAGATGATATTTTAATAGGTGGTAAGGATTCAAGGGAGTGTTTGGAGATTTTAGAATCGGTTTTGGAAAGGTTGGCTAGATATAATGTAACAGTAAATATAAAAAAATGTCAATTTCTCAAAGAGGAAATCCAATATTTGGGTCACGTGATTTGCAAGAAGGGTATAAAGCCAAATCCCGAAAAGGTAGAAGCAATTAAGAACGCCCCAATTCCTTCCGATCTGGAACAATTAAGGTCTTATTTAGGACTTATTAACTACTACTCAAAATTCATTCCCCATTTGTCATCTGAATTAAAAGTATTATATGACCTCACGAAGAAAAATGTTAAGTTTAATTGGTCAGATGATTGTAATTTAGCTTTTATGCGAAGTAAGGAACTTTTATTAGATAATAATTTGCTTGTCCATTACGATCCAGAAAAGGAGATTGTTCTTCACTGCGACGCCAGTCCATATGGAGTAGGAGGGATTCTATCACATGTGATAGATGGGGTTGATCGGCCGGTTTTGTTTGTGTCGAGCACCCTTAGTTCTGCAGAGCAAAATTATTCGCAGCTTCAACGAGAAGCTTTAGCAATCGTTTTCAGTGTGAAAAAGTTCCATAAGTATATATATGGGAAACAAATTACGATTTATTCTGATGCTCAGGCTTTGAAGGAATTGTTTAGTCCCACCAAATCCTCACCCCCCGTTGCAGCTGCTAGAATACAAAGATGGGCCATATTTCTTAATATGTACCAGTATACTTTAAAATACCGCAAGGGAAAATTGATGACAAATGCGGATGCTATGTCAAGACTGCCTCTTCCTAGTCCAACGGGATTAGATAGTTATTCAATTAACAGTTTGCAGCCGTTTTTAAAGGATAACATAGACATTAACATTGTGGAACAGGAAACCGATAATGATCCAATATTACAGGAAGTAAAAAAGTTGAGTATAAGGGGGTGGTCCACACATGCACCAATACACCTTAAAAATTATTTTCGTAGGCGGAATGAAATAAATTTTGAAAACGGATGCCTTTATTATGTAAATAGGCTTATTATTCCTTCCAATTTGGTTTTAAGGATTTTAGAACTTTTACACGAATCCCACATAGGCATTGTTCGTATGAAAGTTCTAGCACGTCAATATTTCTGGTGGGATGGTATGGAAGACGACATTGAAGATTATGTTAACAGTTGTGAGATATGTTGTGTTTCCAACAACAAATCTTGTTCAACTTATAAAAGACCCTGGCCGGAATCAAACTTTTTTTTTGAAAGGGTTCATCTAGACTTTTTTTACTTTAAGGAAAAGCATTTTTTTATCCTTGTGGATAGCTATAGCAAGTGGATCGATGTAAAGGAAATGCGGAATACGACGGCAGAAAGTTTAATAATGACACTCAGAACCATATTTTCGTATTATGGGTTGCCAAATACTTTAGTGTCGGATAATGGTCCTCCTTATAATTCTGAAGCATTTTTAAAGTTTTGTGGATCAAATAACATAAAATGTCTGAAAAGCCCAGCCTATCACCCTCAGTCAAACGGTTTGGCTGAGAGGGCAGTGCAGACAGTTAAAAATGGTTTGAAGAAAATGTTAATGGATAATATTTCCGACAAAGTAGTCACTGTACAAAAACTAGTGGATCAATTTTTACTCAAATATCGTACTACCCCAGGAAGCACAAATTTAGTATCTCCAAATGATTTGATATTTAAACATAAAACAAAAACCCTTATAGATGATGTAAATCCTAAAATTAAAGAAAATATACCACGTGAAAGTAAAGTTTACAAAAATATCAACACAGCAGTTTCCCGACGTATTTATACATTTAGACAAGGAGATCACATTTATTATAAACAAAACTTTGGTTTTACTTTCAAATGGGTACCAGGCATAATTGTAAACAAAGTTGGAAATGTCATATATTTAGTAAATATTGATGGGTACAAGCGTACAGCACATATAAATCAATTAAGGCCTATGAAAAATGTAAAATTATTAGATTTTTCGCCTAGTAATGTTGTTTTGAGTAGAAGTTCAAATAATCCAACTGTTAAACCACCCAGAAAAAGAAAAAGATCTTTCGATACAGAATCATCCGATTTTTTGGTTCGAAGATCCAGCCGTATAAGGCAACAAAAACTAGTTCAAAGAAATGAATAATGTTATTGTTTGAAATATGTATATTAAAATTATTTTACTCAAATTGTTTATGAATTATTTAACAATATTATATTGTTAATGTATATAATATAATATACTTTTTTTTTGTAAATATTATTTTAAGTTATCTTAGTTGTAAGTAAGATACATTTATTTAAGGGGGAGAGAGTGATGTGTATGTGAATAAGGTAACTCTCACTCTCTTAAATAACTGTATCAATCTTTACCTTAGCCTTAAGTATATGAAATGTACTTGTTACATAATTGAATAAAGTCAGTCTTAAGTTGAAGCTGGTCTCATACATTTCAGCCACCAGATTTCGACGTCTTAAATATGACTCCTGCAGACGATTCCCATATCCCATGCTCTCTGGTTGAAAAAAAAGCTACAACCCTAATGACGCCATCTCAAACCGTCAATTTTCCACCGACAGCTCAGGTGTCTACAGCTTTGTCCACCGAAACAACGGTGCCGCGGTCGTCTGACAACACCAACAATAATTCATTACCAACAAATTCTACAAAGTAAATACCAATTTTTCCCAACGAACGCTCGACGCCGTTGTCCAATATGAAATCAGCAAATTCGTTGAAAAAACGAAATTCTA
Organism: Sphaerophoria taeniata; assembly: GCA_943590905.1. Lineage (NCBI taxonomy): Eukaryota > Metazoa > Arthropoda > Insecta > Diptera > Syrphidae > Sphaerophoria > Sphaerophoria taeniata. The sequence goes on along the minus strand of OX016540.1, from coordinate 42,889,467 downwards.
ATAAATCGAAGTTCTAAGGCACTAAACCCCCGGATTCGAGGGTCTAATTTTATCGAAGTTCTAACTATAACAAAGTTCTAAATCGAAGTTCTAACGCACTAGAACTTGGTGAAGAAATGACTTAGAACTCAAATGAGTTCTAAAATTTCACTAAACCGAGTTTTAAGGGCTAGAACTTTGTCAAGAAATCGGGCGTAAGATACACAAAATTGCTTGCGAAACAGGCGATTGATTCAATTTTGGTATTAAGGTCAGTTCTCGTTGTTGGTCAACAGGAAGCAAACAGCAAAGGCTTTGTCTTCTTTAACGTCCTTCACTTTTTCTATGTGGTTTTGGCAAAATGCATTTGCCTCATTGGACACGTACATAGCCATATTCATCCTGATCGGGCTGTTCTTCTGTTTCGAAAATTTTTCTGTTATCTGTTTTTATTCTTGGATTTTTCACATAATTGGTCACGATATAAAAAGTAATAATTACTCCAAGGTGGTTGAAAAATACGGCAATTAAATGTTAAACACACGTTTGTCTTTATACAAACTGAATTTATTTAAATGAAAATGACAAATTCAGAAAGAAAATAAACAAACATCAAAAAGAGGAAAAATTTAGGAATGAAACTGTATTGCTCACACAGAAAATTCAGTTCCCTTCGTGAGCATCTTCCCCCTTCACGTTTCGTTTCTCTTGTCTACAAACTCACTCGTTAGGGCATTGAAAAATCCCTGTGTAGCCAGGCACTATTTGGTACACACTCTCGACTGAAAATTTCGTGAAGTTTGCGAAGCATAACTTTCCCCATTTTTGTAATGAGTTTTTACCATTATAACGTGTTGTTCTTACAAAACGCGCTCCATTTTTAGTAATCGAAACAAACAGAGGTGACATCTGTCAAATTTCAGAGTTGCCACTTGCATGACAAAAAAAATATTCCAATTTTAAAAAGTGCGCTCTTACTGAGACACCCTATACGTATCACCCTACAAAAGATTAAAATTGTGAGAACGTTTTAAAATACCTACCTTGAGAATTTTATTAATGAACCTGAAAAACAGACTTTAATTATTGATACCTTTGTATGAATCCATAAGAATGGCAAAAAAAAAACTAAAATTGTTTGATTGTACTAGATTATTATTTATTAATATTTTGTTTCAATGAAAAAATTTATAGTTATGCACTTATGGAGACAATATAATATGAGTATAAAACTTATCATTAGATATATTAAGTACCTAGGTGTTCACAGATTTTAAAATATTAATTTAATAAAATATAAAATATATGTATGTGCTTTCGACAGACTTTATAATAATTAAAAATTTTATGTTTTCTCATTCATTTTTTTCTTTTTTTCTTTTTAATTGTTGGCTTGGTATAAATTGTTTCTTTAAAAGACGATGAAAAGCCAATTGTAGGTATTTGTTTTTTTTTTTTTTTAATAATTATTCCAAAATTAATAAAAATTAGTTATGAGTTTTTTTAGGTATATTATGTATGCATGTTTAGGTATTAGGTAATGTGTTGCAATTGCAAGAAATAAAATTATTTATTTATTTAATCAAATGTTATTATGTATTTTATTAATGTATGTAATGTAGTAGTTAACTATTTTTTATGAGTAAAGTTATGAATTTATTTATATAATGTATTTTTTTTATATATATATGTTCGCATGTGCAGTAGGTCTGATTACGAAATTTTTGGTGTGACCTTAAAAGCAAAGAAAAGGATAAAGGTACATATTGCTGGTATATATTCACTGTTATGTTAACTTTAAATTACATTTAATTATTAAATTTAAAATAAGTTTATTAAAAAGAAAAGTGTTTTATGCAGTTGTTGTTTTGTTCCTTTTAGTTTATGTTGTTTGATTGTTTAAAACGCATAAGGTTCCTTATAATCTTTAACATATTAAAACTATGGATAAACTAAGGTAGATTATTTTCATGGCACTTTATGTTATAAGACTTCATAAGTTCGAGTTAAACAGATGTTATAATATTTTTATTTATTTTTTTAATTACGTATTTTCAACATTTCTTGTTGGAACAGATTAAAATTATTGCATTCGGATGCTAATTAAAAAATTCGAAGAGTCATTGTTCTCCCATTATATTGAAATTTAATATAAATATTACAAGAAATAATTCATCAACTACAGACAAAAGATTCTTTGCCCTGTGAAAATTTTGAATTGAATATTCGTATTCTTTAGATAAAAGTGTAGGTACACATACATATGCTTAATCTTATACAAGTCTAGCCTATGACTATGAGCCGATATACTTCTTCATAAAGCTGTTACTCACGAAACTGTCAATTTTCTGTATTTTTTTTATTTCAAGTTACTTCTTACAGATTTCCTGTCATAGAACGTCCCATCAAAATCGGTCAATCTGTTTACAAATAAGCAAACAAAAAAGTTATTTCACCGATGAAACATGAGTCAAAGAGGGACACACCACCGACAAAATTTGGATCGATCTATCCATCAAAACACCGTTGCAAGCTTTCAACGAACGAAGGGATGTCCACAGGATTAAAATCCACATAGGAAGCTCAACAGGGTTTGTTGACGACGGTTTGTTATGTTTCGTGTCGGGAAACAGTGGTGATTATCATGAAGATATGAATGCGGAGCTGTACGAGAAGTGGTTTGAAAAAATTATAAACTGATTGAGCCCAACTCGGCCACCCTACCACTGTGAACACAACCCAATATAGTTGGTTTGGGCTAGAGTTAAAGGACATGTTGCTAAAATCAACAAATTCTTTAAAATGGCACAGTTAAAAGACCCCCTAACAACAGCCTTAGGAGATGTGAGCTCCGAAAAATGGCATCGGTGTGTTAAAGATGTTGAGGAGATTATCGAACCCAAGATGTGGAACATGGATTTATGTACTGAGCAAGTCCTTGAAAGTCTAATTGTGACTTTGAGTGGCGATGACAGCAGCAACTATAGCACTGAGTCTGAATAGAAGTGATTTTTTTTAATAATACAAAGCGATTTGCAAAATATGCACTGACATTGTAAAGCAGATATGGAAAAATATAAATCCATAAAAGTGAAAATTGATGTTTTTATTTTCTGGAACTAATAAAAATATTAAGTAAAATTACAACACTGATAATTTTTCAATAAATTACTCAAAAATTTCAAGTAATAGTATGGCAGCACTGTGAGAGCTTTTGAAAGAATATAGCATTAATAAAATCTGATATAGTTAAAAAGAGGTGCAAACATCCCTATCTTCCCTGTACTGACAATTAATTATGAACGGATTATAACATTCCAACCAAAGATCTATTTGTCTACGTTATTGTAGTAATGGTTTCCCTGCTGTCTCCATAATTTTCAGAACAATTATTGTTCTTAACTTCATATTGGAGATGTCATCTCTTTTTTTCGACTGATTTGTACTTTTTTTTATATAAATTAGCCCACTCAAGGGGTTTTTTATACCCTTTTCATGCCAGAGACCTGTGTTGGGCAAAATTTAATTGCAAGGTACAATTAAAAATAACAATTAATTAATTGTTAATTGTAATATAACAATTAACAATTAATTAATTGTTAATTGTGACTTTACAATTAACAATTAATTAATTGTTAATTGTAAGTTTTCCAATTAACAATTAATCAATTGTTAATTGTTCTTGCAAATAAAAAATAAATAAAATAAATAGAGCGGCGCGACAGCTCTTGAAGAGCCAAGGCCTAAGTGACTTACTCCCATCAACAATTCTCTGGGTGCGTCTGAAGAATTGAGGGGACCAACAATTTAACGCCGATTCCGAACGGAAAAGTTGAGAATCACTTTTTCATGACAGATTGATACTCTTGGAAGTTTTGTCAGTTCTTCGCAAGAGGCAGTGCCCGTGAAAAATGAAATAAAAACTATGGGCACGAGTAGGACTCGAACCCACGACGACGTTCTGCCTAGCAGCCAACGCACTTAACCACTAATCTACGGACATTCTTGCAAATAAACTTTATAATAATATAAGGAGGAAGAAGGAGTAGCTCCAAGCTGCGCTAAATCTATCTTTTAGGTGTGATGTGATACGAGAAAGACAGAGACAGAAGTAACGTACGTGGCTTTGAGTTTGAGCGAGAACGTGACAAGTGGCAATAAAAGGGAACATAATATGAGAGTGTAGAGTTAAATATGATAATTAATTGTTATTTTTAATTGCTTCTTACAACAATTAAAAATATTAATTGCAATATTTTAATTGTGTCTCGCAATAGACATGCGTTAATTTAAATAAATTAATTGTAATATGCAATTAACAGATTAATTGCAATTAAAATTAATTGCAATTAAATTAATTGCAATTACTTTTTCAATCAATTACTAAGATAATTAAAATATTAATTAATTAATGCCCAACACTGCCAGAGACACAGTGAGTCCTTTAGGAAGGAGAAGAGGGGTTTGAAAGGAGGTGCCGGTGTACATTGGTCTTAAATTCATGAACATTGCAATGATTTAGAAAGACAGATTGGGGAAAGGAGTTCCACATTCGCATAGTACGGCTAAAGAACGATTCTCTATACCTGAAGTTACGTCCGAAGTTGGGCTCGAGGGTAAACTGATGGGCATTCCTAGAAGCACGAGTATTACGGGCGAATTGTTTAAGGGGAGGAAATCAACTGGCTATTTCACAAGAGCCCGTACCGTAAAAGTAACGATAGAACAGGGAGAGCGAGACGAAATGTGATGGTGGTCTAACGATGTGAAGGAGTTGGTTATGTCTCTATCACCAATCATTTTAAGGGCTCTTTTTTGTATACCGTCCAAAAGGCTACAGTATGTAGCTGGAGCAACAGCCCAGTTATGAGAATTGTACTCAAGCTTTGGACGGATATAGATGGCCAGATCAGACCGGGAGAAAAATTTCTTGCACCTCCTTAAGAAACCCAAAGATCTTGTGGCATTTTTGGCGACATCGCATATGTGCTCGTTCCACAAGAGGTCGTCAGTGATGCACATACCGAGAATCTCGAGATGTTTAGTCTCATTGATGCAAGTGCCAGTCATGGATGGTGACAAGGGGAGTATATATCTTGCTTCAACGATACAAGACAGTATTGAGTTTTCGAAGCATTAATTATCATATTTTGCCGTTGCAGTTCCACATCCGAAGAGGAGGGATGTGAGTCAGGAAACGAATAAGAAAAGCTAAGGGTAGTATCGTCAGCGAAACAGTTTATTGAATTAGAAGTTACAGACAAGAGATCATTTATGAAAATGAGAAAGAGGGTCGGAGACAAAACGGAACCCTGGAGCACACCAGCATTTATGTTGTGGATTCCAGACTTGAACCCGTCCAATACAACTTGTATAGAACGGTTCGAAAGAAAATTTCTAATCCAACGAAGGAGGGATTCGTCGATACCGAAAGCACGCATTTTCGATAAAAGAGCAAGATGCCAGACTTTATCAAATGCTTTTGAAATATCAAGTGCAACAATCTTACTTTCTCCAAAACGATGAAAGGACTTGTTCCACTGTTCGATGAGATAAACTATCAGATCACCAGTGGACCTGTTGCTGCGAAAGCCGTACTGCCGGTCATCAAGAAGCTTTCGGTCTTCAAGACATTTCTTGAGCTGATAGGTTATCAGCGTTTCCATGACCTTAGAAAGAACGGACGTTAGTTCAATCGGACGATAATTGGAGGGAGAGGAGGATTCCCCTTTTTTTAGGATTGGCTGGACAAATGCTGTTTTCCAACTGCTCGGAACGAGAGAATAGGATAGATGGAAAAGCTCACGCATGAGTTTTGCCAGCGTGGAAGAACATCTCTTCCAAATAATAGCGGGAATACCATCCGGACCAGCGGGCTTATGTTTGCTGAGATCTTTTTGGACTCTCGCCACAGCACGAGTCAGTGGCGTAGATAGGGGGGGGGGGATCAGGGGGATATATCCCCCCCCCATTGGGATTCATAAATAATTGTTCAACATAACCAGTCATGCCAAATAAGTTAAAGAAACGCATAGTACATTCTATACCTACAGTCTACGGGGAAAACACAAAGTCTACTCTTCATCTGAAAGAAATTATTACTTTTGCAAATCACCTAATTTTTTGAATTTCTTTTTTATATCGATTTTTAAAAAGTATATTTTAACGTCTCTCAACAATTGAAAATAGGTAAACGTGCAAGAAAAAGAGCTTAAATCCAGCTTTCCACATCAAAAGCCCACACCGACACAAAAATTTAAAGTTATTTAGATTTCTTCTCACCGTATGTCACATTGTTAATTGGGTGTAAGAAACCGCCCCAAACACGCAACACACTCATCCACACGAACACAAATGTTTGCATAACTGCGGTGAAGTTAACTCGAATCCTAACGGTAACGATAACTCACACAAATTCATTTAAACCAGAAAGCAAAATGTGCTATTACCCATTAGCGTTTTGGACGAAGTTTAAAAAAAAAAATTTGAGAAAATTGATACTTTTGGTTTTTGGCAAAAAAAAATTGTTTGGTGGCTTCCCTAAATTTTGATCTTAAAAAAAAAAAAAATAATAAAATAAAAAGAAGACCAACGCGAATTCGCTGAGAACTCAATTTTCAAGTTTTAAGTCAATCGGACCAGTGGTTAAGGCTGGGTGCGTTTACACTTTTACAGAAAGACAGACAAACATCCAAAACTTTTCATATATTCTATACTACAGGGTGCGGCACGAAAACTTGCTGATTTGTTTTTGGCGCCAAGGGGGGGGGGGAGTGGTCGGATGTGGGTGGAGAGTGTCTCATTTTTTAGAGGACTTCCTGAAGTTTCATCTACGCCGCAGTCAGTCGACATCATGCATTGGACGAAAGAGCAACACACATTTGCCTGCGAGGCTTACTTTTCCAACAGTCTAATTTCAACTCAACGTGCTTTCCGTACTCGCTTCAACATCCATCCCGCAGGTCGCGTTCCTGGCCGGCAGTCGATTGTTTCGTGGGTGAAAACATTCAGGGAGAGCGGAAACGTGACGAAATCCCATCCAGCACACCGGAGGATCAAACAGAGGAAAACATTGAGAGGGTGAGAGTTTCTGTCTTGCGATCTCCCCGGCGTTCGGCGCGCAAACATGCAGTTGCTTTGGGCATATCTGATCGCACTGTGAGACGAATTCTCCACCAGGATCTTCATTTCCATCCTTACAAATTGGCTTTGGTGCAGGAGCTTCGTGAACGCGATTTTGTTGCACGTTGAGTGGAAATTATGGAACGACTGTTGGAAAAGTAAGCCTCGCAGGCAAATGCGCGTTGCTCTTTTGTCCAATGCATGATGTCGACTGACTGCGGTGCAGATGAAACTTCAGGAAGTCCCCTAAAAAATGAGACACTCTCCACCAACATCCGACCACTCCCCCCCGCTTGGCGCCAAAAACAAATCAGCAAGTTTTCGTGCCGTACCCTGTAGTAGTTGCCCGTGACTTCGTCCGTCTCTCCTTCGTGCTTCGGCCAGAGGTGCGTCTTGACTTGTGCATGATGCGCATGAATTTGGTTGCAAAGTTATTTTAAAATTGTATATTAGTCGACTCTCCCTAAGTCAAAATTCTTCTTAACTCGAAGCCTTTAAATATGTATTATTTTCCCCGCTTTAGTAAGACTTTTCACTGAAGCTTTGCTCTTATTATTCGCAGCGTAACTTTGTATAGCTTAAAGCCTTCCTCCATAAATGGACTATTCTCCACAAAAAAAAGAGTTTTTCAATTTGATTTAGCAGTTTCTGAGATCTTTCCGTTTTTTCCACATTTTCCACTGATTCTTCGCTCCTATTGGCCGTAGACTAATTTGTTATGAAGCCTAAGATTCCTCGAATTTTGGAGAATGGACTATCCAACTCAATTATAATTCGAACCAGTAGTTTCTGAGATAAGCGCGTTCAAACAAAACAAACAAACTTTATATATTAGTATAGATGTCGGAAGTAAAAATGAGCGAAGTAGATCCATCCCCTCCCATAGCGAAAAGCTATCTACGCCACTGGCACGAGTGCGAAAGAAGATTGTCCCATGGAATCATTGACGCACTCAAGAACTGGAGGAGTCATGACACTCTCTGACAGCGAAGAGTTGGAGGCTAGCCTAGCTTTCCTAGCGAACTGGTTAGCTTTCTCGAGAGAGCTAACAACTGGAGTGTCATTGTCAATGACAGTAGGGACCGAGGAAGAAGGAAGGAATAATTTTTCATATTTTTTTACAAATGACCAAAAATTCTTATTGCCTTTTCGATTATGAACCAAACAAGAAATTTTCTCAAAACGTATGTTCAGATGATACCTTTTTATCTTTCGTTCAAATCGAATCGGTTTGATGATAATCGAAATAGAGATTGAAATTTGTTTTTGTTTTTTCAATTAAAATTGTTTATAAACTTAACCTAAGATTATTCACGATTTTAAAATAATAATAAATCGAAGATAAAATACTTTTATTAATTATAACTTGAGCTAGCTAAATCACTTTCTAAATCAAAAACTACACGAATGGTAACACCATTATTGAATCGAAAGCCAAAGTAAAAATTCAGAAGTGTTGAAATTTTAGATATTAATATACAGGGCTGCCTTTAATTTTCCTAGATTAATTTTTAATCGAGATTAAACTTCATAAAACTGTACTCAATGGCATAGGGGGAAGTGGGGTACATTGATACACGGGGCACATAGATACATTCGATATTGTTTGAAAACTAATCATAGTAGACCACTGAAACAGGAGCACAACACACCATTTCTATAAGACCATATGCACCCTTAACTATCTTTCCTATTCGGTCATCCGTTATGTCTCAGCAAAAGCAACTTAGATTGTAAGATAATGTATCTTGTTGTTCAGTGAGGACACTTGGGGCACATTGATACACAAAACCACAAGGTAGTTTGATCTGTATCAATGTGCCCCTACGGGGTAGTTTGATGCCTATCAATGTGCCCCTCTAATGTTGTTTTTTCTTGTAGGTAAACGAAAATGCGTGTGAACATACAAGCAAAAAATAGAAAGATACAATATTAATGAAGTGACTGTTTCTGCTGCCATAAGTACATTTTTTTGTTTGCCATGAATCAAAGTGCCAAATAGTATTTATCAATGTGCCCCACGTCTAGGGCAGTTTGATACAGATTTCGACTTTTATAAAAAAGCCTTAAACTTTTTTTGTATATGAAATATCGTTTTGAATAAGATTACAAAAATGATACTGATCAGTATAAAAATTATACCTTCTTATTAAGCTTAATATTTTGCGACTTTTTGTCGTTTAAGAATCGCATCAAGGTGCCCCACTTCTCCCTACCATCTACTATTATGAGAAGAAAATTGTGCTATTCAATAAAATGTTCTATCTAAATGTCTGCCTACAAAAGATACACATAACACGATAAAGTTTAATGTCGCCCCCTAAATTTCGTAATCACATTGTTAATTTATTTATTAATTTTTGTTTTTTTTTTTATTTTTATGAAGAAAGCATGTTAGCTGTGCAAAATATTTTATGTAATAACGTACGTTTTCTTTTAAAAATTGTATAATAACTATATAAATATTGTTTTTAAAAAAATGTACATATGTGTTGGGGAAATGTGTTTTCCTCTGTTTATATATTACAATAAATATTAAAGTCTTTTAAGTCTGTAGAGATACAACAGTAAAATGTTTTTTTTTTAATTTTTGTTTTTTATCCTTTTCATTTTTAAATATAAAAGCTTAAACATTAAATTTTACGAAATATGAAATGTACATCTTAACTGGATTCATTATTTTGTCATTTTAAGTATTTTATAAATTTAATTAATTTCACAAGATAAAATATAATAAATCGGCTTTTAAGCTTAGTTAGGAAAATTTTATTATATTCTTGTTATGTTAATGGTATTAGATGGAGAATCTCTTCTCAATAAGTATCTTTTATCATTTTCTAAAGGAGATATACCTCCATTTTGGTCCTCCATGTATTTTGACTCCTCTTCGGCGATTTTTTCTAAGAAACCTCCTGTAAGCATAGTAGAAAAATTAGTTTCACTTTTGTCTATATTAAATAAATGCATATATCAACGTTTAAAAAAAAAACTCATTTAAATAAAACGATGAGACAACAAATTCAACCATTTTCTATTTATCAACTTTAAAGGTCCCCTTTAAAAGAAATGACGGCTCTGTCGCCTAGCCATGATGGAAATTCACCGATATGTCAAATGAAAACTTTTTTTGCACATTACTAAAAAATTGGTCCCTGCATCATTTTTTTTTCAAGTTACATTTCCTGAAATTCTAATTTCCTCTCATAAAATAAATATCAAACATACCCTGAATCCTGAAAATGTAATATGGGCCTGTAATCAAGAGTAGGTTACTACTGCTAAAAGCAATCTTTCCATGAGACTCTTCATTGGGCTATATCAACCCATTGAATAAGAAGTACAGGAAGGGGTCTTATGAAAAAGATGTGAAGCATTTTTCTAAGTAGTGTGAGTTTCACTAACACAAACGCATTACAACGGGGCTAGTCTGCAGTTGAATGGTTAATCTCAGGGGCGGGCGCCAAGCGAAATTTGATTGAATCAAGATTATATCGATTGTGCATCAATTTTGTTTTACAATTTCAATTATTTTTGGACTACATGGTGTTTTAACGTTCAAGGTGTACATGCACGATTTTTATTTATTTATTTTTTTTTATTCTTCGTTACATTTTCTTCATTTTTCATCCTTAATTCATCCTTATTTATTGTGCTTGTTCGGGTCGTATTCGAAAGCGCATTCTATGAACAACTTGATCTAGTGTTAAAAAGAACAAGAAATTGTGTAGCGCCTAACGATCACCAACAAAAACAAATGCGCCCCTGAACACAAGTTTTTGTTTTTTTGGCAAATGAAACTACAAATAAAGAACAAATAAATTCTATGAACAATGGACAAATTACAGCTCAGCAAAATGACAGCACAAGCAAAGTTTGACAGCAAAGGCAAAAAATTTGTTGCTTCACTCACGTACACTGTACAAGTGTACACGTAGCTAACACCGTTTCCTGTACTTCTTATTCAATGTATCAACCTGCCTGTTATCCGTTTTATAAGTACAACATTTAAACAACAACAATGAAATATGTTAACATTCCTCTTATCTGGTTGTCTACAAACTAATTTTATTTATTCAATTGATTTCGAGTCAACTCTGAACCAAGGTTTAACGAAAGAACAATATGATAAAGACGAACGTTTGTTTATTTTTGTTGAAATTCTAATATTGGCTGTTCACATGTTAACTCAAGTATAGGTGAGTAGGAAAAAATTAAATAAGTTCTCTCGTTACAGCAAAATTAACAAACGCTGATTACAGAAGGATTATAGCGGTTTTTTATTATTGGTAATGCAGAATTCCCGAATTAGTACATAGAACTCTCCGATTCCAGATATCAAACGACCATGCAAACACTTTTTCGCTTCTAATGGTTGCATTTCTATGTATTTGTGAAGTGACAAATGCAGATGTCACAAGTCCGGAATGGATTTTTTCTTCTTTCTCAGAACAAGAACTGTCATCATGCTTCCGAACAGTACCAAATATAACAGTATTATGTGCAAAATGCTATTAATAAAATAAACACTAGAGACTGGTGCATATACTGACGTCTATTAAGCTTTGCCAACTCCTATTACAATCATAGCCCCTCTGCAAAATTGTTCAAATACAAATTACAGTTACAATGCAATGATTGTACTGGAAGTGGACAAGGTGATTTAGCGATGGAATAAAAAACATGTTATCAAAATTTATTTTGTACATGTCCTAAGAACTATGAAAAGTCACCAGCTCTTATATATGTCGCTGTATTTTCATATGGGACGCAACCTTACATTCATTTTAATGTGTGAAAAACTGAAAATTAATAGTTGTTAATTCTGATTAAGATAGTTACGGTGACCTCACAAACTGTTGTTGTTTATATGTCAATAACGTCTCTAAATGCTGACTGAGAAATCGGATACAAACATTTTTATCTCAGATATTTCAGAATAATAAACTTCGATTTCAGCGGTCCAGAAATCCGCCAACGTTCACGTATAAAATACGTTGCTGTCAAAGTATTTGACGGATAGAATACTTCTAATACTTTGACAGTTTCATTTGTTAATTCTCTTTTTTTCTTCTTGGTATTAAATCGAAGCACAAAACCTGCAAACTTCCAAAACAATACAAAATTTAAAGTTGTACCAAAGGGAACACTTTGAAGTGACCGGCTTGTCAAATTCAGTTGTCAACGGATAACGGAAAAAAAAGTTGAAAGTTATGTCGTTTTCCATTGGCCTTTTTTTGACGTTTCTTCTTCTACCTCCAATGGAACGGGTTATGATGTATGTGTCAATCTTCAGACGATTCTGTTTTCAAAACAGAAGAGTTCTGCTCTTCACAGAAGCATTCCGTCTATCAAAGTCAGTCCAATGAAATGGTTTCAGAAGACTTCTAGACTCTTCCGAATGCTTCTGGTTTCTGGACGACCAATGGAAAACGACATTAATCAACTCTATGCATCGCTTGGCATCGCATCCGTTTTACGCTCAATGCTTAAGTGACGCGTTCCAAAAGAACATGGTATTCCATTGTATATGAAACCACCTAGTATAATCAAGAATGGGTTTTTCGATTTTTTGTGCCAGATCAAAACCAAAAAAATCCCAATACAAAACTTATGTTAAAAAAGTTTGCACTGTGCCAGATCTCAAGATGGCACTACAATCGATTACCAGGTCGCGGGTACTAGCTAGATAGAAATACAATGATGTATTCTATTGAGTTGTCAGTTGAAAATGTCGACGTTGACGGATTGCCTTATGTCTAAGTGCCCAATCTCAATACTCAATACCAAGAATAGGCTCGGTGGAAATTTTATTTCAATTTATGATATGCGAAGTAGGGTACCTACGCACCTCATTAGTTAAATTTCGGAGCAAATTAAAAATGCAGCAAATGGAAAAAATCGGAGTAGATTTCTATTTATCAAGATAACCTGCTTGTCTGACTGAACAGTTAACGTTATTATATTTGCTTGTCATGTCATTCCAATATAAACTTTCATTTTAGAACCCATTTGATAGTTCACAATAACTCCCATAAAAATTCAGAGTTGTGCGATAAATTTAATAATTCATGTAATTTTAAGCAAATCACGCCTATTGCTGGTTTCTCGTGAAAAGTATTCTACCTGAAAAAAACCTTTTTCGTTTCGCCCATTGGGAGTTTCTGGCGAAAAAAGTTCATGTTCGAAAGATTTCCCCTATTACCAGCACTCAGATATGTACCTCCTTGTTTTTTGTTTACTTTTAAAATTCCGGGCGAACAAAAATATTCCGGGAGAATGATTTTCCGGGCGAAACAATAAAGCTGAATAATCTGTTTGGAAAAGTGAAATAAATCTGAAAAATTGCGAGTATCGGAGTAGGTTTGTTTGTTCCCCAAACTAATTTGGAGCAACGTTCGGTCACTTCTAAAATCTAAATATGAATTGTAAGAAACTCATCAACTACAAGTATATGTATATTATGCAGGTACGGATTATTGATGATACCTAGTTCAAATGTTTAAATACAATGCATAACAACAATTGAATTTCACAACAAAACAAATATAAATGTAAATATTTCCGAAAAATATAGTTGATATAATGGGCAATAGATTGAATATATATATACACAAAAATAAAAGAATGATACAAATACTTCTAAGGTAACAAGAAACAAATTTTAAAAATTGGGAAAATGGACACAAATATTAAGCATGCTTATTTATAAAAAAAAATGGAAACCCAGAAATCCAGACATCACTGCAGTCTGCAGAGTAAGAGTCCCATTTTTCGTGTATGAAACGTTTTTGAGAATAGCATCGGATGTTCGTGTACTGAACTCAGAGGAACAAACCTTTTCGTTTACTTTCACCAACCCACCAACCTCCCACCCATCCGTGAATTGTCATCCCAACAAATTAAAGGCTGAAACACAAACACCCTTCGGTTTCGGCTTCGTCTGCGTTACGATGCACCCGCTTCGAGTTTGCTTTAAATGACAGTTCTCCCTCCATCATCTTCATCTCTTCAAAAACAAATGCATTTTTATACAAAGCAAATGTTCAGCATATTTGAACTAGAGTTTCCGTTTGGATGCACGTTACGTAACATGACGTATGAAACGTGAGGTCGAAGCTTCATTGTGATAGCATGCATTGAAATCCTGTGACTGAACTCGTAAACGTCAGGCGAAGCCGAAGCTGAAGCGTGTTTGTGATTCAGCCTTAAGGAATAGAGATGACACTTTTAAAAGAAACAATAATTGTAACTACTTAATGAATCAAATTAATTGAACAGACCGAGCTTGTTTGAATGAAAAGAAAAAAGTACAAATTACAGAACATATTCTAAAAAAAAAGAACAACAATTGAAAGGGTATTATAAGACTATGGAAGAAGTCAAAATTTAACCTTGATTGTTTCCGTTACAGATATAATAATGTATTTGCCAAATTAAGTGAATACGAACAAATTTTCATGTAAATGTACCTATACAACCATGAGCCACACTTTCTTGATTAAACTTCTTCATACATACGGTCACCTGGGTAAATTTTATGAATTTTGAAACTAATATCCATACTTTCGAGCAAATGGCATCTCACCTGTATCAACGGGCATGTCGTTGTCACAAGATTCTCCAATAATTGTATTGCTTGATATATCGTTAATATTGCGGGCAGAATTTTGTTGCAGTGCAACGGCTTTTCTAGTATGACGTGTTGTTAAGACTCCTGTTTCGACATCTCGTTCCAAACGATGTCCGGAACGTGATCTGGTCAGCTGGCGTTGGACATAGTCTTCGAGATCTTCCTCTTCTTTTCGGCTTATTACACAATTGAGAATAAGAAGGAATATGCCAAGTCCGAGAGAGAATAACCCAGTGCAGGTCACTTCATTCCACCAAGCGTTAGTGGGTCCTGTTTGTTCAAGGAATTAAGAAAAAAATACATGAAATTTGGAGGTGACCTTAACAACCGATGGTTGCTTATGTTTATAAAGGGTGTTTTTTTTTAGAGGTATAGAACTTTTAATTGCAATAAAACAACGATGGAATATTCGATTGACATGATTTTTTATTAATTCGACCAATAATGACCAATGACTTCACATAACCCCACAGAAAATAGTCTAGCGGTGTTAAATCACAAGATCTTGGAGGCCAATTCACAGGTCCAAAACATGAAATTAGGCGGTCACCAAACGTGTCTTTCAATAAATCGATTGTGGCACGAGCTGTGTGACATGTTGCGCCGTCTTGTTGGAACCACAGCTCTTGGACATTATGATTGTTCAATTCAGGAATGAAAAGTGGATGGACACAGATCCAATTCCTGTGCTCGATGGCGGATGGATTCATTCGGGTCTTCCTCAATGCTACGCTCTACAGTAGCAATAGCTTCTTCTGTACGCACCGTAAAGCGTCTCTGGGAATGCGAGTTATCAATTAGAGTAAACGTGGTGCGAAAACGTTCCATGGTTAATCGAATTAACTGCTCTGATGGACGATTTTGTCGACGATAAAATGCACGTAGTGCGCGATACGTATTCCGCACAGAACCATTATTTTCGAAATAAAATTGTACAATTTGCAAGCGTTGTTCAGGCGTGAGTCTATTCATCATGAATTGCCAAACCAAACTGAGAATTATTAATCACTTGACAGCTGTTAAATCGGTCACCATCTTGAAAGAGTAATGCCAACTTAAAGTTATATACCTCGAAAAAAAAACCCCAGTCGGTAAAATTCATAGATTTCTAGTTTTGAGCTTCCACTACTTGAAGCTTTTTATGTCATGCGATCGGCTAACCGGCCGGCTTTTAAAGCCGACTCTCTATGGCAGTCAACAACCTGTTTGAAGCTAAATTAGAATGGCAATAAAAATAAATGTGAATGAAGTCATGGATGGTTATTTTCTTTTATGCTGGTGGGTGAAATTCAGTGTTCTTTTTTGTGTAGAATTTTAGGTACGTTCAAAATGTTATTCAATATGAGAATCTAAATTTTGTTCCACGTGTATTCTGACGTAATGGGATGAAAGAATATGGTAACTTACCAAACACATTCCATGAAGTTGCATCATCGGGAATTATTCCAGCTCCAAGTAAAAAGATTCCGAATACAACGAATACAACACCAATGTGAAGCATTCCAATACTGGTAACGACCTGGAGGAAAAATTGAAAATTCATTAAATCTCCGCCGTTTTAAGTTTAAGACAACGACCTATAAAACCAACTTTTTTGTGTCTAGCTAAAGGTGTAACAATCTAGATCAGCGATGGCGAACCTATGGCACACGTGCCCAAAGTGGCACGCAAATAAATTTTCGCTGGCATGTATAATATTTTTCATTTTCATACTTATGTACTGACTAATCCAAATGCATTTTTGATATTGAAAATAAATTGTGAACTAAAGATCAAAAATTGTGAATCAATTCAAATTTTATGTATAAATTTTGATTTTTAAAAACAGACATCCAGATTTCTGGCGCCTTTATTCAAAACGTTAAAATATAATTATATTACACTAGTCAAAAAATTAAAGGAACACTTGGAAAAACTCAAAAATGGAGTGGTTTTTAATAGGGCTGTATCTCTGTAGAAAAAAGTCGGATTGAAGTAAAATAAAAATTTTTCAAAGGTCATAACTTTTTCTTTTCAAATTATTTTGAGTTAAGAAAATACCGTTAGTCGTTTTCGCTTGAGCGTAAAAAATGTTCACTCAATTTCAAAAGTAAAAAAAAAAAATTCAGTTTGGTTTGTCATAAAGTGAGCGGAAATTTTTTTTTCCATCCAAACGATGTAAGATTCAATTTGAGAATTTTGTTGGCATTAATTCCTTGTGTGTTTTAGATCGCTACGATTTTTTTTTCTAATCAAAAAATACGTTTAACTGCAAAAACACAATTTTGACTTTGAACCCTTATATCTCTGACTTACAAAAAAATAAAAGCCGATTTGAAAAATTTATTAAATTTTCTACACAAAAACATTTTGAAACAAAAAAGTGTTTTTCAATCTTTTCTATCAATTTTAAATAAGGTCAAAAATATGCATTTTTCAACTCTTCATAAAAACTGCCGTTATTTTGTGGCTTTTAGTGATACATCTAATCTGAGGCTTAGTTATTAAAGCTCATAAAATTTCGCATCAATACAATTATTACCAAACATTTTTTTCCCATGTTAATCCACCTGACAATATCTCGTTGGGATGGTATTCCATATTTGTTGGGGAGCACATTGGACCGATGGCAATTTTCTTAAATCTGGGTACTCTCGACTTCCTTCCTTCTTTCTACGAGTGCTCGATGTGTGGGACATCGTAAAAATAAAAAATGGAATACCATCCCCAACGTGATATTGTCAGGTGGATTAACATGAGAAAAAAATGTTTGGTAAGTTTGATTGATGGAAACAGAGAAACGGTTAATTGTATTGATGCGAATTTTTTTTACTAAAATCAAGGAAATTTTATGAGCTTTAATAATTAAGCCTCAGATTAGTTGTATCATTAAAAGCCAAAAAAAAACGGCAGATTTTATGAAAATATATATTTTGGACCTTTTTTAAAATTGATAGAAGAGATTGAAAAATGTAGAAAATTTAATACGTTTTTCAAATCTACCTTTATTTTTTTTGTAGGTAAGTCAATTTTTAGCAGAGATATTAGGGTCCAAAATCAAAATTGTGTTTTTGCATATCAACCCATTTTTTAACTAGAAAAAAAATCGCAGCGATCTCAAACAAACAGGGAATTAATACTGTAATGTGTATACACTTTATTTATCTCATACGCTCTGTATCTCCTTCTATTGTAATGTCTAATACTAATGTGTATACTTTATTATCTCTTACTCTCTATAGCACTATTCACATGAGCACGACCGACGAACGACGAATGAATGAAGAAAAGTGATTTTAAATACGTTTGAAGCCGTATTTCCTTACAAATTCTCAACAAAACGATGAAAGTATAGTTAATATTTGATTAATGATGCATAAATTAACTTTTTAATCTCAAATGTTAATAAATTTAAGAAAACAAATTTATTCGTCGCGAATAGAATTGTAGTTGATACGAACTGTCAAACTCTATTCGCGTTCCACATCATCCACACTCCCAACGAACAAAATATTCGCGCGCGTCTAACCTCAAAAATCATTTTTGCCTTGTGTTTTGGTTGTTCATTCGCGACGAATTAAAAACTCTCATGTGAAAGAAATGTCAAAATCGACGAATTTTCGTTCATTCGTTGGTCGTTGTTCGTGCTCATGTGAATAGTGCTTATATCTCTTTCTATATTTAATGTACACACTTTTCTTACTCTCTTTACTTACTCTGTATCTCTTTCTATATTTAATGTACACACTTTTCATTACTCTCTTTACTTACTCTGTATCTCTTGTTTATTTAATGTACATACTCTCTTTACTTAATATCGTTTAATTGTAGTAGTAAACACTCGTGAGGGGCAATAATTAATTAAGATTAAGAGAAACGTTTTGTTTAGCATTAAGAACGTTAGCCCCTACAAAAATCCCAGTATTTTCTCTCGAACTTTCAGCTTCCCCAAGAACCAATAGGAACCAATAGTAGTTTCTAGAACCCATCATTTTTGATATAAATAGCCGTTTGGTGGCGAGGCGAATGAATTAATTGTGAACTGCGATAAAGAAAAGTACTCTGTGTTTGCAAAGTTATAATTGAAAGTGTTGAATAAATAAGTTTGTGAGTGATTTGAATAAAGTGAATTTGTGTTTTATTTAAAAAGTGAATAAGTTTTAATTGTCGGACCAAGCCGAATATTACAATACCAACAAAATTCTCAAATGGAATCTTAGATTGCTTGGATCGCTCAAGCGAAAACGACTTACGGTATTTTCTAAACTCAAAATAATTTGAAAAGAAAAAGTTATAACCTTTGAAAAACTTTTTATTTTACTTCAATCCGACTTTTTTCTACAGAGATACAGCCCTATTCAAAACCACTCCATTTTTGAGTTTTTCCAAGTGTTCCTTTAATTTTTTTGACTAGTGTATAATTTTTAAAATGCATGTACATATTTTCATTTAATAAAAATAATTTTTATTGGCACGCAGTCAAAAAAAGGTTCGCCATCCCTGATCTAGATGATACAATTAAGTTTTGTATGAAAGAAAAGGTTAAGTTCTAAAGGGTCCGCCAAATAACTTTTTTTTTGAAAATGCTATAAAAAAAAAGTACAATCCTTCCGGTTAATAATGGAAAATAATTTCATTCAAATGGCTGCCTCGGCTGGCCATGCAGTAGCCTACACAATATTTAAGGTGCATGGAAATTACTCCATGGGAATCTGCTCCACACGGGAAATTACTCCACTCAAAGCGGGAATTTGCTCCACTTATTAAAGTGGAATAAATTCCCCCTGCAAGTGGGTAATAACTGCACAATTTTTTTGGTGGAATTATTTCCCAGCATGAAACTGAGCTTTATACAGGTTTTTACGAGGAATGTTATAGTATAGTAATTATATTGCAATGAATAATGTGATAAATTCAAACAATTTATTGAATTTGAACATAATTTTACAAATTAAACAATTATTTATTTTTTTCGCACAGTGTAACTATGGTGGGACATAAGTGCCGAATTCTATTTTGGGACTACCAATACCAACCCACTATGGTGGGTCATTAGTCCTGAAATTAAATTCGGTGTGTCTGACCTTCGCGATTAGTCTTAAACCTTCTGTAAATCAATAAATTGAGTGGACAGTTTGAACATATTTTCAAGGTTTACATACCACATGCTCTAAGTCTATGTGACTTAAAGGAAACTCTTCTCCATGAAAACGTTCTTCTGAACTTTGGTGTTCGGTGAGAGTTGGGCATTCTATACAAGCACACTGTACTAATGTACTTGAACCCAGTTTCATCTTATTGCATCTTTTTGTCACCTCAAATAACTGAGCTGTTTCTATTACATCAACAGCTCCATCAGAAAGACATTTTTGTATTGATGGGATGTTCAGTTTTCTTGCATCATGTGGATGCAGACGTAAGTACTATTTTTGCAATACTAAACCTTAACTTAGTCTCACATGTCTTATTATTTCAATAAACGATTTGGAGCTTGAACCGAAAAATAAAGCAGGTACAATAATTTCTAGCGAGCGAAGCTAGTGGAAAAAATTTTGCCCAAAAGAGAATGAATTTGGGGTGTGAAAATAAAAAAAATCGCGCGAATTTTTTTATTTTCACACCCCAAATTCATTCTCCGTTGGGCAAAATTTTTTCCGCTCATTTCGCTCCCAACCAACCAAAATTTTTTATGTTCCAGATCGTCATAATCCTCAGACGAAAGTAAAAAAAGATACTCAAAATGAATCATTGCAATGCAGAATGTGCTTTCCAGACACAAGCGTTCATTACAAAGCGTCGCTTGGATAAATGTTTGTCGTATGTGAAAAATTGGGGTTTTGAGGTTTAAATGCAGTTTTGGTAATAGATTTTTTGCCTACAATTCTGTGCAATCCGTTTTTTTATATTTGTTTTAGTTCCCGAGATATTCAGTGTTCGTTTTGTCGTATCTCCAAGGTCACTAACGATTTGAGTCATTTTTTTGTCGTATGTGTAAGAAAAAGCTACACATACGACAAATTTTAAGCATACGACAATTTTTCCCATGCAAAACCGGTTTTTCGTCGATTCGGAAAATAACTGTCGTATTTGCCTTTTCTTTGAACACATACGACAATAATTTACTGAAGTCTTAGTGTGCGTTTGTCGTATGTCCCATAACAATTAACACAGTCGTGTGTTATTTTTGGTCGCAGTTGCAATCATGATGTCAAATCAAAGGAGTCGGACGCCGAGTCTTCTGCTCCGAGTTTGTCGAAAGAAATTTATGCGTAATGACTATTATATTGCATGCAATAAATAATGTATGTTTTAATAACTTTTATTTGGTTTCTTATAATTTCTTAGCATAAGTGGCGAAATATTAGGTGAAGAATTTTCAGCTGACGATGAAGACAAAGCGAATTCCTTAAATAAATTTATGAGCATGCAAATGAATTGATTTTGCCAACTCTAGATTCGAATGAAATCCAAATGCGAAATCTGCTATCCGATTATAGGTGTGTTTTTTTGGCGAAGCTTTCCGTATCCACAGTAGTAGATTACAAAAACAACACGGTACTGCCGATAAAAGTAGAAGTTGAATCATACTGCGGATAGAATTTAGCAAAAATTCAATAATCGTCTTTAAAATGATAGCAGCGACCAACTTCTAAATACAAAAATTTAACAACAACTGCAGATGCGTTTTTTTTTCGGTAAATCTTACTGCACTGAGGATAGATTTGCCAAAAAAAACACCTTAAAGTAGTTCATGTAAGTTTCTGAATTTTCGTTAGTATCAAATCAAAGGTAGAAATAAAGAGGAACCCATCGTTATGGAAACAAACTTTAAGAAAGAGTCTTCGTGAGCAGGGTCTTCCGTATGATGGAAAAAAT
Organism: Sphaerophoria taeniata; assembly: GCA_943590905.1. Classification (NCBI taxonomy): domain Eukaryota; kingdom Metazoa; phylum Arthropoda; class Insecta; order Diptera; family Syrphidae; genus Sphaerophoria; species Sphaerophoria taeniata. The sequence goes on along the minus strand of OX016540.1, from coordinate 42,867,881 downwards.
GGCATAACAAGACCTGCTAGAGCATTGGGCCCGACCTGTACATCACTTTGTTTCTATAAATTGTTGCAATCATATTACGTTTATTTCTTTTTTCAACTTTATTAATGTTGTTTTGTCGTATGTACAAGACTATTCCAGTCAAACATTTGATAAATTTTTGTCGCATGTTTAAAAATTTTATCGTATGTGTTTGGCGACAAGGGCATTCTGAGCAAAATTGGCTCTAAATTGTTCCTTATCAACTATTTCGATTTTATTTTAACGTTATTGAACTAACAACTCTTTTTTACAAAAGTCATACAATTTTCAAGAATATCTGACGTAGGGTTTTTGAGAAAAAAAAATTCTGAACTTTGATGTCGTTTTCCCAAAAGTAGCCAAATGTTACATACGACAAACATTTATCCAAGCGACGAAAGGTGCGTGGTGGTTTCTTAATTAAAGGAAACGGGAGCAGTTTTGAAAGATGAATTGCTCTGTCAATTTTGTCCACAAATAATAAAAAAAATGGTCCTATTTATTTATAAGACTTTGTTATAGTTTATAAGAAAAAAAATTACATTCTGAGTCCATGTTAAAAAATATATCAAAAAATCGAGTTTTTTTCTACCTAAATAAGATGCGCAGTAAATTGTTTCTCACACTTTTTACTTTTAGTGGACTACTTTCTCACACAATTATGCAGTTATTTCCCACTCGCAGAGGAAATTTATTCCACTTTAAAAAGTGGCACAAATTCCCACTTTGAGTGGAGTAAATTCCCATGTGGAGCAGATTCCCGGGGAGTAATTTCCCTGCACCAATTTTTAAGCACATTATCGATTGTGTGCAGTTGTATTTCACCAATGGCTTCACGAATAATGTCCTTTAAAGCGTCAATTGTCTCTAGCTTGTCGGCGTAACACTTATCTTTTACGGCACCCCACAAATAATACTTAGTCCAACGGTGTCAAATCGCAGCTCCGAGGTGGCCAAACGAGATCAGCTCTGCGGCTGATAATGCGATCTTCAAGAACAGGGCGCAAACCTCAAGTGTAGCTTCGGCTGGGTGGCACGTAGCGCCGACGTCCTGTTGAAACAAAACGTTGCCAATATCCTCCTCTTCAATTTTTGTGAACAAAAATTCGTTCAACATGGCCCATTGACTGTAACGGCAACTCATTGCTCATTTTCGAAGAAAAATGGCCCTGGACCAAAATCCACACCAAACAGTGACTCGTTTTTGGTGTATCGGCTTTTCAATGCATGCGTGCCCCAAATGCGACAATTTTGCTTGTTTACAAACTCGCCAAGATCAAAATGAGCTTCATCTGTAAAGATGATTTTTTGGAAAAATCGGCATCTTCCCTAAACCGATTGCAGGCCCACCTAGCGAAGCAAAAACGTATTGGATGGTCAGTTGGCTTCAACTCCTGATTCCTGAACCAATTGGACTTTGTATGGCGTCATACCAAGGTCTTTATGCAAAATTCGTCTCAATGATGTCTCCGAAATGTTCAATTGTTGAGAAAGACGGTAATTGATGTTGATAGCGCTTCACGCACACTTTCTGCCAGAGCAGCAATATTCTCGGGTGTACGCACTGTTTTTGGCTTTTCACGCTATGGTTAATCGATAAGGATGCCCAGTTTCTTTCACTTTTTTCACAAGATAACGAACATACGGAGCTGAAGGTGCTTCTCTTCTTCAAAAAACGGTACGCAATTTTCGCACACATTCTGCAACATTACCATGATTTTCAAAGTAATGTTGCAATGTTTCCCAGCGGTGTTCAAGCGTATACACAACCATATTCGTTCAGCGGAAGGATAAAACTAATTATCTGTCAAATCAGACATGAGCTAAGTGTTACCATTCACGAAATAAGCACAGTACTATTCTCACGTAAAAAAGATTTCACCTCTTCACCGCCTTGGTATAACAGAGAGCTCCGTAGTTATAGGAATAAACGTAATAAGCTTTGGAAGATGTTTCTACAGTCTAAATCTGACGCCGACTACAATGATTATCTTCGGGCTTATAATGCTTTCTCCGAATTGAATGAATATCTTTATAAGTTATAACTTAACCAAATGGAAAAAACGTTCTCTCTGATGCGAGGAGTTTCTTCAAATTCATAAATGTTAAACGGGAATCCGATGAGTTTCCACCGTCTTTAAGTTTCCGAAATATATCTTCTTCAGATCCGACGAAAATAACTAATCTTTTTGCTGAATACTTCAGCCAATCTTATACCGAACACCATCATGACCCCGATCCTTGCTACTTTCGTTATTTAGAAGGTTGCACTCAGACCTCTCTTTCATCATTTACAATAACTGAGGAAATGGTTCTTGCCAAAATTGAAAGCCTTAAAGAAAATTTTAGTCTCATCTGTTGTTTAGTCCCATCTGTTGTCCTAAAAAAATGTATGCTTGCTTTATCAAAGCCCCTATAGCTGCTCTGTTTAGACTTTCTCTTTCTAAAGGTATATTTCCCAATACATATATGGAAAGATTCTTATATATTTCCGATCCATAAACAAGGCAATAAAACCGAAGTTAATAATTATTGACTAATTGCTAAACTTTCATGTATCCCTAAACTTTTTGAAAGCTTAGTTTACGATTCGGTTTATTTTCATTGTAAACCCATATTCTCTCCCGATCAACATGGATTTCTTAAAGCAAGATCCACCGTGACAAACTTAATTGAATTTGTATCAAATGTTTAAACAGCCCTCGAAAATGGCAATGAAGTTGATGGTGTATACACTGACTACAGAAAAGCCTTTGATAAAATATCTCACAAGGTAATAATCTATCTCAAACTCAAAGCTCTTGGTTTTCCACCAATTTTTATAAACTGGATAAGCTCCTACCTTGAAAATAGAACTTATAGAGTCATCTTCCGTAATTCTGTCTCCAGTCCAATTCATGCTACTTCTGGGGTTCCACAAGGTAGTCACCTAGGTCCCCTATTCTTTGATTATCTGTGAACGATGTTTGTCTTATAATAAAACATTCAGATATCCTAATGTTCGGCGATGACAAGAAAATTTTTAAAATTATCTCAACTCCAGCGGATTCCTCACTGTTACAAAACGACCTGAATATCTTCTCTGCTCGGTGCTCTCATAACTTCCTTGAATTAAATATAAATAAATGTAAGCAAATTACCTTCTCGCGGAAGCAAAATCAAAACATAGAATATACTGTTTGGTTAATGACGCCATTAACAAAGTCAATTCTGTAAGAGATCTCGGTTTAATGTTTGATAAAGACTTGAATTTCCATTCCCACTTCGACCAAATAATTAATAAAGCTAATAGGTCTCTCGGTTTTATTAAGCGATGGTCTAAGGAATTTTCGAATCCCTATGTAACAAAATCCCTTTACGACCTCATCTTGAATACGCATGCCAAGTTTGGTCCCCTTTCTATGAACTCCATTCACATCGAATTGAAAGCGTTCAAAAACGTTTCATTCGATTTGCCCTCCGAGGCCTCCAATGCACAGTGTGGCCAAATGTAGAAAAAGTTGGCAAAAATACCTTTATCTTCAACTCATTAGAAAAGTATTAATATGGTAGAATAGAGGAACTATTGAGCTGCACAAAACCGGTTTTTGTTTCATGATAAGTGCAGAGGAAACCAAGTTATAGTAATTTGAAGTTCGACTCTTTGACAGGTTATATGTTCTTGATATTCATGCAGTGCAAGAGATTGTTTACCATTTTAAGTCGCATTTCTTAAAAAAAAAGCTAGCAACTTGAAATAAAAACGGATCCACAAGCATGTAGTAAGCTTTTAATTGATATCACATTTATATATGTTTTGTCTTAAAATTGTGTTAAGAAATATGTTCGAAGTTTACGTTATTTAAAAGCATTATTTTAAAAAAAGTCCTTTGAAATCGTTAACAGAAAGTATATATAGCCGTGAGATGGCGTAAAACTGTTTGTGTCCTGTCAGTGGCGTAGCTAGACCTTTGGGGGCCCTGTATCCAATTTTTTTCGGGGCCCCCCCACCTCTTACCAAAACTGGGCCATAACCTTGTAACCTTTTTTTTTTAAATTAAAACACTAACGTCAATAAATAAGATAAATTTAATTCAATGTAAAATGACATAGGAACTTTAAAATAAATGCATACTACATATGATGTGACATTTAACTCTGTTTTGTAAAAAGAACATAAAATGTCACTAATTTATTGATTATTATTTAATATTGGTATAATTTATTACTTGCTACATGTAAACTTTGTAATTTTATTTTGAATAATAATTAAATAAAGTTTATACAATACAAAAAAAAATACAAAAAAAAATAATTATAGATACAATCTACACTAATATATAAAGCTGAAGAGTTTGTTTGTTTGAACGCGGTAATCTCAGGAACTACTGGTTCGAATGGTATAATTCTTTTTGTGTTGGATGGTGCCTTAATCGGCTTAGACTTTAGGCTACTTAACATTAAGCTGTGACCAATAGCAGCGAAGAATCTGTGGAAAATATGGAAAAAACGGCAAACAATATACATTTTTCTGCGTTTTAACGCGCTTATCTCAAGAACTGCTCTATGAAATTGAACAATTTTTTAAATGTTGAATGGTCTATTTATCAAGGAAGGCTTGAAGCTATATAAAATTTAGCTGCGACCAATAGGAGCGAAGAATTTGTGTAAAATGTGGAAAAAACGGCAAACAATACAATTTAATACAATATAAAGCTGAAGAGTTTGTTCGTTTGAACGCGGTAATCTCAGGAACTACTATTTCGAATTGTAAAATTCTTTTTGTGTTGGATAGTCAATTAATCGATGAAGGCTTTAAAATAAAATAAATAAATAGAGTGGCGCGACAGCTCTTGAAGAGCCAACGCCTAAGTGGCTTACTCTAATCAACAATTCTCTGAGTGCGTGTGAAGAATTGAGGGGACCTACAATTTAACGCCGATTCCGAACGGCAAAGTTGAGAAGCATTTTTTCATTACAGATTGATACTCTGGGAAGATTTGTCAGGTCTTCGCAAGAGGCAGTACCCGTGAAAGATGAAATAAAAACTTGGCCTGAGTAGGACTCGAACCAACGACGTTCTGCTTAGCAGCCAACGCACTTACCAACTAAGCTACGGGCAACTGCTTTAGGCTTTATTCTACTTAAAATTTAGCTGCGACCAATAGCAGCGAAGAATCTGTGGAAATGTGAGAACTGAGATTTTTTTCTGAGATCTCTGAGATGAAATTATTTTGGATTCGATTTCTCACTCAGCTATTTGACGTGGCTGACATATGTGCAGCAACAATTAGTAAGATAACCATTAAATCTCAATGATAACTGAGAATTATGTTCCACCAAGGCACCAAATGATTTTGCCTCAGTCAAGGTGACATTGAGATCTCAGTGAGATGTTGTTAGGTGGCACTGGCCTAATAACTGCTCAAATTAGAGTTTTGAGAGTTCAATTGATTTGTGAATGTGATTGATTGCACTATTTGTGCAGATTATTGTGTTTAAACCATATCATTTTATGTACTTCTTAACTAAAAAATATGCTCAGTTTAAAGAAAAAAAAATTTACTTAACGAAAAAAACGATGCAGAAGTAAGAGAGATATTAGAATTAGGGAGAGTTCACCCAAGGGAATGCTTTAAGTATGAACAACTGAAGGGAATCATAAAAAATGCTCAAATTTTTCAAGTTCAAGAGAATTACGACCTAGGGAGAGTTGACTGCAATGCAATTTTACAATAACTTCCGAACAAAATTCCCACGCGCGCATGATGCACAAGTCGAGATGATACTCTGACCGGTGGACGAGGGAGAGGCGGACGAAGTCGCGGGCAACTGCTAGTGTTTTATAAAGCTTAAAAAAAAATAATATTTGCACTTCTTCTCAAAGTAGGTACTACTTTCCTTGCCTTTTTATTTATTAAATCTTCCATTCCTGAAGAAGATTTCAGTTTTTTAAGATTATTTACTTCTATTGATGAACACTACGGGTACAAGCCCCAGCTTCGGCAGCATTCTTTTCTACGAAAATCGCCAGCTTATCTGAGGCCACCTGTGCGATAATATGAGACAATAAATATCTATGTCTCCTCCTCTGAGCCACGTAGGTTTATGTTATGTGTGTTTTCTTTCTATGTGTCTATCTGTCTCTTTCTGTTGCATTAATTTCTTCTTCTTTCCCAGCCGATGGCCTCAGTCGCCAGTGCTGCTATGTGTCTGTAGTTCGTTACATTCATGTGCGCAGTACCTACCTACTGTGAAATGTCAATGTCAATGTCAATGTCAATGATGAAAGTGATCAATCTGACAACCTCTTCTGTCCCATTGACGTTCTGAGATAATTTTTTGTTGCTGTGGTTACCGGAAGAGTCAAAAGAGAAAGCATGCTGTTATTACTTCAGAAAAACAAGAAGCAAGACTATTAAATTCGATGACTTATAATTTAGCAAGTTCTTTTATGGAATGAATTTTGAGGGTTTCGGATTTAAGGCATATTTTTAGAGCAATTAGTTGATTGCAGGAATCACCAGATATGTCTGTTTTGTACTTTTCCACTAGCTTTTTTGATCCTTGAGTTATCTCATCATTTGAGAACGATAAAAGGCTTATACGGATCCAACACTTCAAACATACTACAAAGACTGTAAAGGCTTTGAAATCTTTGCTGAGTTTGTCCAATCAAAATATCCAAGCAGGAATAGTAAATATTGACTTTTAAGTAAATTCCCGGATCAGAAATTCTATGATCTTCTGCCAACTCATCAAAAAAGCGCTTCGTTCACTTCACTTCGCATCACTCTCCAATCGTTGGCTTAATTTTTGGACTTTTTAAGTAAATCAGTGAATTTCTTTTGATTTCTTTCTTTTTCTAGACCGTCTAAAAGATTTTGAAGCAAAATACTTGCTTTTTGTAAGTCATTTTCCTAATCTTGAAGGGCTTTGGAAACTGAACTTATTTTAATTTAATTTGTTTATTTATTTGGCTCAAGAGCCATTAATTTACAAAATACATAAGTTAACATTTTTAAAAAATATAAACATTTTAGGTTTGCTCTAGGAATTTTAACAATTAGCTAGCTAGTATAAGATTTTGCATATAACATTATTTGATTTTTAAATTGATTGAGATCATTTATGTTTCTGATGTGTGTGTATAATATAAAACAGCGAAGAAAAAAATTACATCAACACAATAAAGTCGTAGGTCTCTAAAATGTGTATAACATTTTTACATTCGTCTCCTTCGTCTTTTTTTGTTGTGGTCAAACTGATTTATGGTAAGGTTTTCACTCAGACAATTAACCGGACTTTTTTTTGGTTGCAGATACATACAGGGTTCGGAATGGAGTACTGAATTTTTCAGGTGTGAGTTCATGCAAATACCTTAGTATTTTTGAATCTACCGCTGGTCCCTGGTTTATATTTTTGTGTGATGTTGGAGTTGGTGGCTGTGTCAGGCAGGACGATATATTTTGAAAGCTCGGATAAAAAAGTGTTTGCAGGTTGAAGTTGTAGTATTGTTGGTTGGTAGGACATGAAAAAAACAAAAAGATACACAGGAAAAAAAATATTTGACGCATGTAAAAAATGATAATCGGAACATTTTTTTGTAATAAAACTTTATTAAAAATTTAAGTGAATTTTTTACACACGTCTTGTGCTCTGTATCTTTGACGGCCCCTATATCTCGGGGGCCCTGTTACATGGATACAGCTGATACAGCGGTAGCTACGCCACTGTGTCCTGTTATGGTCCATAGAGTAGGCTTTCGTGTGAAGTTAAAATATTTTGCCCATATTTGCCCCTCTTAAAGAAAATTGTATTTTTGTGTGAGCAAAATTGCGTAAAATATTGGATTATATCAAGGGTTTACAATTTTTGTTTTAGGTTTCAACATTAGCCTATCACACAAATTTTTATTTGAAAACCTTATTCAATCAGGTAAACGTTCAATTCGAAATAAAACTGTATTTTTGACCCAATATAGGTACTTGGTAAATCGGAAAAATTGTTCAAAACCAAAAATGCAAGATCTGCGTTTAAAAGTGGTTTATTTTGTATCCAGCTTTACACAAGGTGGTTGAGTTCGAAAAGTATCCGTGGTACAATTTGACTCCTTCCATGCACAAAATGCTAATTTATGGTAGTATTGTTATAAAAAAAGCGCTTGTTCCTATAGGACATTTGAGACACAAGAGGCAAACAACAATTTAAATAAATATATATAGACAGAACTTTTCACGCAAATACTCAAGAGAAAAGACCAATGAAGATGTTCTTTGTCGACTCCTTATTTGATCTTCATATTTGTAACTAGTATGCATAAACCAATAAGCCGAAAATTCAATTTAGACTCATAGTTAAAGAGATGTTAGAAGCTCCATACAGTGGCGTAGATAGGTTTTCGCTATGGGGGGGGATGGATCTAGTTCGCTCATTTTTACATCCGACATCTATACTAATATATAAAGCTGAAGAGTTTGTTTGTTTGAACGCGCTTATCTCAGAAACTACTGCTTCGAATTGTAAAATTCTTTTTGAGTTGGGCTTAAGGTGACATAAAATTAAGCTACGACGAATAATCAGTGGAAATTGTGGAAAAACGGCAAGAAAGAATTAATTTTATGTTTGTTTGAACGCGCTGATCTCAGGAACTGCTAAATCAGATTGAAGAATTCTTTTTGTGTTGAATAGTCCATTTATCGAGGAAGGTTTTAAGCTATACAAGGTTACGCTGCGAATAATAAGAGCAAAACATCAGTGAAAAGTCTTACTAAAACGGGAAAAATAATACATATTTGAAGGCTTCGAGTTAATAAGAATTTTGACTTAGGGAGAGTCGACTAGCTACCCGTGGCTAAGTGGTTAGGTGCGTTGTCTGCTAAAAGAACGTCGTGGGTTCGAGTCCTACTCGCGCCCATAAAGTTTTTATTTCGTCTTTCAAGGGTACAACCTCTTGCGAAGAATTGACAAAAATTCCAAGAGTATCAATCTGTCATGAAAAAGTGCTTCTCAACTTTGTCCTTCAGAATCGGCGTTAAATTGTAGGTCCCCTCAATTCTTCTCACGCAACCAGAGAATTGTTGATGATGTTGTATGTCATTTAGGCTTTGGCTCTTCAAGAGCTGTCGCGCCACTCTATTTTTTTTGTTTTGTTTTTAAAGAGTCGACTAATATATCTACAATTTTAAAATAACTTCGCAACCTGCAGCCTTAACTGAATTGAGTGAATTCACGTTGGTCTTTTTTTAATTTTTTTTTTTTAAAGATCAAAATTTAGAGAAGCCACCATTCAATTTATTTGGCCAAAAACCAAAAGTTTCAATTTTCTCAAAAACGATTTTTTTTAAACTTCCTCTCATAGAATCGTTTTTTTTATAAGATTTTTTCGAAAAACAAAAGCCTGATCAGCGTACTTTTTGTCTGAAAGTACGTATAAATTGCCCAAATAATATTTTGTTTTCAAACAAATTAAAAAAAAATTGTTTTGTATTTTTTAAAAACCTTTTTAAACTTTTTTTCAAAATTCTAAAATTAAATCGAATTAAAATCGAAATTCACTAACAAAATGTAAATTTACATATTCTTGAATACTGCATACCTAAATTAATTTTAGGACATTTTCGAAAAAATTTATATATGTATAAGAAATTAATAAAAAAAAAAAAAAAAACACTCCAAATAACTAGCACAAATAACTTGAAAAATTACGACGAATGACTGTCAATCTGCCGCTTGTGTAAGGCATGCTTTATGTAATGGCTAATAGCGCATTTTGCTTTCTGGTTACCGTTAGGATTCGCGTTAACTTCAACGCTGTTGTGCGAACCTTTTTGTTCGTGTGGATGAGTGTGTTGCGTGTTTGGCGTGGTTTCTTACACCAAATTAACAGTGTGACACACGCTGAGAGGAAATCTAAATAATTTTCATTTTCTGTATCGGTGTGGACTTTTGTGCTATTTGATCGAAAGCTGGATGGAAGCTCTTTTTCTTGCACGTTTACCTATTATCAATTGGTGAGAGACGTTAAAAAAAAAACTTTTTTAAAATCGATATAAAAAAGAAATTCAAAATATTAGGTGATTTGCCGAAGTAATAATTTCTTTCAGATGAAGTTGACTTTGTGTTGTCTCCGTAGACTTTAGGTATAGAATGTACAATTTACAATGCCTCTAGGAATCCTGTGAGTACTAAGAAGACTTGATTCACGTAGGAAGTAGGTACTTAATTTCAGAGTGCGTTTCTTTAACTTATTTGGCATGACTGGTTATGTTGAACAATTATGGATCCCAATGGGGGGGATATATCCCCCTGATCCCCCCCCCCTATCTACGCCACTGGCTCCATATATCATTGACACTTCAAATTACCCGGACTCGGGCAGCGATGGATGACTCAAATCAGAACTAGTTTTATTTTTTCTTTAATTTTGTAATATAATTTGGTGTTTTCTGATTTTTTGTTACATATTTTCATGAATTAAATTTTTTTTTATAATCTGCAATCACAAATAAATAGGTAGTTATCACAAAATTATATACATATTATTCACATATCCTAAAATCTTATTTTTCAATAAAAACTGCAAAAATATTGATGTAGGCTAAAATTGAATTGGGGTGTTTGGATCACCCAATACCGACATAAAAAGTATCCTATCTGCTATTCCGGACAAAAATCTATCTCTGAGCCAAATTTTATCTAGATCCGTTCAAATACTCTGGCGTGATTGAGCAACAAACATCTATACCTTCACAAATCCATTCATCCAAACTTTAACATTTATAATATCACTAGGATTTATAAATATTTATTCTCAATATGTTAATAATTGTAATTTAAACTACTCAACATCCATTTTTCTTGAACAAAAATAAGTGAAAACGAGGAAAAATAATTTTTGCCAACTTTTCATATACTTGGCCACACTGTGCAATGTCCAGAATTCTTCGTCACTGTAATGCTGCTATTTCAGTTTTTGATTTCAAAATCTCTAAATCCCAACTAAAAAATACCCTTTACTTCAACCCGTTTCCTTGAGACCCTACCCGTCGACCACTTTTACATTAGTTAGTTATAAGAAGAAAAAAATTGTTTAGGTTCTTGTTCAATAAAGAACTTTTAAGTGGGTCTAAGGGCCCACACGATTTAACTTTTAAAATCGATAACAAGAACCAAAAAAAAAACATAGTTTTAAGTTAGTGTTAAGTTAAACTTAAGTCAAAGCTTGGATTAAGCTAAATAAAAAATAAAAATAAAAATAAATAAAATAGTTAAAAAAAAACCTTAGATGGCGGACCCTTTACTTTTAATCGAGCGTGAGGTAAATTTGTTTTTTGTGTTCACTGGGGCGGCGTATGAGTGATTTATTTGATTCCTTTTTTACTTATAAGAAATCAAATTTAAGTAGTTTGCAATTTCAGCTAAGTTAAAAATGATATGAAGTTTAAAAGCTTTTGTGGCATAAGAAATATTAATTTTAGATGAAGGTCTAGTATTATCACCTAGCAGTGAAAAAGGCAAGACCTTTGTGAGTGAGATTTTTGTCCAATTGTAACGGACAAAACAGTAGCCCATGAAATTGCAACCGTGCGTGAAATGTATGTTGAATGATTTTCATTGGAGACACGAATTTATTTCTGGTATCAATAGGCTATTCATTTTCATCTTACCTGAGTTTCCAGCATCTCCGTTTTGCCCGAATTTTTAAAATTATTGTGTCTTCTTCTAACTGATCCATTTGGAGAGTGGAGCGTATCTCCACTATCTGAACTTTGCGTACTATAACGCCTTCCTCGAGCTCGCTTTTGCTCATCTCGACGTTTGCGTTGCCTTTTAATAGCCAAGGCAGAATGTATTCCAACCGAATGCATTATTGTTATCTAAAAAGAGTTATTAGTTAGTAAGTTTGCTTATAAATAATTTAAATATATTGATTTATACTATAATAATTAAAATGTAAACAAAAAGAACCACAAAAGAGCGTCAAATAATGAAACCACGATCACTGGAAAGTCACTTCAACAGATGCTTTCATACTCGACAAAATCGAGAGAACACAGTCATATAGTGTGATATCAATAAGGCATTTGAGAGCATCATCAACATCGGGGAAGAAGATATGCAGTCATGAAAAATAAACAACCAGCATTTGGACACAATTGACAGTAACAACAAGTAAGAGGCTTGGGGTCATATACTTAAAGATGAACATATACCTACTTTCTGTTAAGTGGGTAAACATTAAATCAAATGATATCATTCATTTGTATTAATAGTGAATTGGATAATTTGATATTTCTGCAGAAATTTGCTGCACCAAATGACCACATTACTTACTTACTTAAGGGGGCGCTACAGTCCAGGGTGGACTTGGGCCTCAACCTCAACCAAAGAAATTCTTCAATCGGCTCGGTCCCTAGCTAGCTGTCTCCAGTTGGTTGAGGTCTTCTTAAACTTGCGCGCGCAACCTGAGCCTTGGTCTTCCTCTACTACATCGTCCCTATGGGGTGGATTCGAAGACTATAGGTTCGTGGTTAAGTCTTCTCCTCCATTCATCGTTTATGCATACAGGACCATAGATCTTCCGAATAACTTTTCTCTCATCAGAGAGACCCATCCTTACCTATGGCTCTATTGTATGGTAGAAAGCGGTGGAAAAATCAAGCTATCTCAAGAAGCTGAATAAGGTACAGAGACTAGCCTGTATAGGAATAACAGGGGCTCAAAGATCCACACCACAAGCTGGGTTGGAAATTATCTTGGATCTCCCGACTCTGGATGAGTTCATAAGGTGCACGGCAGCCAAAACTGCAATTCGTTTAAAAGAATTGAGTTTTTGGAGGCACAGCACTTATGGACACGGGTCAATCTTACAAAGATATGACACGATTCCAGGACTGATGGAGACCGCCGATTACGCTTTACTAGATTTCGATAGGAAATTTTCTATTTTCATACCAGAAAGACAGTTTTGGGATCCTAATTCACTTAAGTAAACAGGGTATGCCTTTCTACACTGACGGTTCAAAAATGGAATCAGGAACAGGTGCTGCAGTGTTTTGCCAATCTCTCAACATCAGAGCATCGTATAAACTCCCAGCTGATTGTAGTGTCTTTCAGGCCGAGATCTTTGCCATTGAAAAAGCAGCTGAATTGGCACATCACGAAAAGCTAAGCTCTTCGGAGATTACTTTTTTCGTGGACAGCCAGGCTGCTATCAAAGCCTTAGCCAGTGACACCATAAGATCAAAAGCAGTTTTAAACTGTAGGAAGGAATTAAATAAAATCTGCCACACTAACCAGGTAAAGCTCTGCTGGGTTCCTGGACATAGCAATATAGAAGGGAACGAAATAGTAGATGAACTAGCCAGGAAAGGGTCAGAAGCAGACACAAGTAGTAGCGACCACTCAGTTAGGGGACCACTCGTCCCTATTGGGGTACTCAAGAGGAAGATAGACCTTAAATTAAAGGAGAAAATCAATAACTCCTGGAAATCCAAGGACGATTGCGTAATCTCTAGAAGTTTATGGCCTTACACAAATGAAAAGGAAACTCGGTATATGCTATCGCTGAGCAAAAGGAACATTTAAATCTTGATAGGTGTACTAACGGGTCATTGCGCTATTGGCACAATGGCCAACACGATAGGGGTATTTGCACCCGATTTTTTGTAGGAGCTGTGAGGATGAGGAGGAAAGAGAAACCATTAAACACCTGCTCTGTGATTGTCCGAACCTCCAAACTAGCCGACTCCGTCATTTCGGAAGCAGGTTTGTTGGAGAACTGGATAATCTAGCACAGGTCTCAATGGCAAACATGAGGAAATTTATAGATAGCACAGGCTGGTTCGTTCACGAGCTAGTTATCTACGTTAATCGATTTTGAGAAGCATCGATGCTAACTTTTATTTTTATAGGGGATCACAATGGACCAATAGGCCCCCGTGTATGCAACAGCTCACGCTATGCACACCCCTCATAACCTAACCTAACCTAAACTAACTTTTCTCTCGAACCGGCTTAGGGTGCTCTCATCCGTTTTTGAATGGGCCCATGCTTCTGCACCTTATAGCAGGAAAGGGATGATGGGGGTCTTATAGAGCATCATCTTAGTTGTTCGGGAGAGGGCTTTGCTGCTCAATTGCTTTCTTAGCCCGAAGAAAAAACGATTATCAAGAGTTATTCTCCTTCTGATCTCGGCGCCGATGTCACTGTCCGTTTTGATAGCGGAGCCAAGGTATGCTATCATACGCGGCTTTAAAATCGATAAAAAGATGGTAGGTGTCGATTTGGAGTTCTTGAGTTTTTTCCAGGATCTGCCGTAATGTGAATATTTGATAGATGGTGGACTTTCCTGGTCTAAACACTGAACCAAATATAAGAGGTGAAATCAACTAAATGTTTTCGTAACATATTAACTAAAGAATATTACGAAATTGATGATTTTTTGTAAATATTTTATTCAAATCAACAAGCTGATCTACGAAAATAAGGAAATTTATTCAAAGTGAATAATTTATTTAGTTAACTTTTTAACGGAAGAAACAATAGTTGAATTGACGAAATATATAAGAAATTTGAAGATATTTCGTAAAAATTTTTATTCAAATCAACTAAACATTATTCAATTTAGATAACTCTTCGGTTATTTTTTTCCGGGTCTAATAATTTGTAATTGAAGAATTTTCGTTCAATCAACAAGCACTTTGTTTGTTATTTACTAAGAAAATATTCAAATTGACTATTTCTTTTTATTCAAAACTGAAATTTTTTCGTTAAAATTGAAAAAAAATATTCATTATGCCCTTAGCTCTTAAGCATTCTACTTAATCAACGAAACATTTTTATATTTGAATAAATTTGAAAAATTTTCGTTAACCGATTTACGCATTCTGCAAAATTAACGAAAAATTCAAAGATTTGAATAAATTTTGTCAACGTGCTAGCGTCTTTTTCTTGTTTTCGCGTAAGTTAAATAAAAAATGCAACATTCAGTATACATAGTTACTTCTTATCAAACAATTGAACCGTACGGAGCTAAAGTTTGTAATTAAAAACGTGTAAAAATAAAGTGTTCATTGTGTGTTGTGTTTAGTTTGTGTACTTTGTGTCCTAAGTGCTGAGGTTGTTACCTACACCTTGCTGTTAATACAGACGTCTTGGTGAGTTATAAACTTTTTATATTTTTGTTTGTACTTTGTAGACCAATAATTTGGTGCTTATGCTTATACATTTCTTTCTTTCTTTCTTTCTTTCCACAACGTTCACATTCCAACATCAAAAAATCAAAAAAAAAAAAACAACTCCGGCTGGCGAAAATAATAAAAGATCAAAATTGTCCATCGGAGACTCGCAGCTCACCTTTATGCTAGACGGAAAAAAGTGGCGGACTGTGAGGAGCATATAAAGGAAAGGATGGACCAAAATATGCGAATCCAGCCATTTGCGCTCCTCACTGGGGACATTTTAAACCCAATGGATATCATCATTTACATCGATGGAATTAAATGTAAGATGAATTCAGCAATCTATGCGTTTGATATATGTTTTAAAATTTTTCAAGTTTTTAATCTTGAATATCCAGCACCGTCAGTGCTTGTTTGGACATTCATCCAAAAATATTTTTTACAGTTTTAAGTTTGAAAGTACCACCGTGATCCAATCAATGAAATAAAAAAAAACTGTGTTTATTGAAAAATAAAATAATCTAAAGTAATTTCGTTGTTGTCGTTATTAAGGTGTCGTTATTACTTTGGGTTTTTTTTCAGCATTCATCCAGAGCTGCTTTTACTTAACTTGTTTAGATCTTAATCAACGGATTGAGTAAGGCATCTACCATTACTGATTTTCAATTGTATTTGGCTTGATTAGAACAAATACGTGCTATCTAATAGTTGATTTGAAGAATGCATGGTGAAATTGAATATTTTTCTTGTTGAAAACACAAACGTTTTTATTTAAACCAAATAAACAAAAAGTTGAATTGACTAAACTAATAAGTCAATTGAAAAAATTTTCATCAAATTCACAACGGTTATTATAGTCAAATTGATTAAGTTAATATTCAATTTGACTAATTTCTTTTATTCAAATTTAAAAAAATTTCGTCAAATTAACGAACTTAATTAGTAAAATTATAGTCAAATTAATTAAATTAATATTCAATTTGACTAATTGCTTTTATTAAAATTTAATAAAAAATCGTCAAATTAACGATCTTAATTAGTAGAATTGAATAAATAATTAACTAAAAAAGATTCGTGGATTTGACGAAATTTCTTCAAATTCACAGCTGACTACCAAATATTCAAATTGAATAAATGAATTATTCAATTCAACAAACGGATTAGTAGGGTGTATATTAACCTACTTTTCGTTGATTTAACCTGCGATTTAGTTGTTTTCACCACCTTTTTTGGTTCAGTGAAGCAACACTGATATGGACCTATCAGTTTTTTGATAAACGGCTTCGGCTTCAGACGTTCACATAGTATTGCAGAAAAGATCTTAAAGGCGATGTTTCGGAGGCTGATGCAGTTTAGAGGGTCTCCTTTCTTCAGGATTGGGCAAACAATGCTGAGGTTCCATTCATCATGCTATGCACCATATTCTGCAGATGAGTTGGTACCAAGTCATCGCCAACTGCTTTTAAGAGTTCGGCAGTGATGCCGCCAGCTCCCGCGGGTTTAAGGTTTCGATATTGCTACCTTCACTTCGTCAAGGTCGAGTAGACGGAAATCTTGGCTGGCATCGTCTTAATTGAATGGTTCATTCTGGTTGGCAGCGAAATTGGATTCGTCCATCGCCCTTGTACAGTGTTTGCATCCGTAACCTCAACATTGATTGTGACTCTCCTATACAACATTTCTATGTTGGTCTTTACCAGGCTTCAGTTCGTGGTCAGTAACCTTGAGTCATTCATTTTACCTCTTAATAAAACTTCCGAACCTCATTCCTGATTTTTAGTCTCTCAACATCCTCGATCGATCACTTTTCATGCTCTCTCTTTTTCTTTCTGAAAAGCTTTGCAGCGCTGTTTTATATGCTTCTTGCTTGCTGCATGTACCTGCCTGCAGCTGCATTCTTTATCAAACCAGAGGCTTCTTGAGCGCATATTAGGCTTATGTTGCCGAATTCAGCCTTGATGCGGATTATCGTGAGGAGCTCGTTGTCAGCTCTGAAGCTTAGGACATGCTGCCTAAGCTTGCCCCCAACGACAAAGCCACATCCAAACAGACGCTGTTGTTGTTCTCTTTAGCTGTCGCCGTAGTAGATCAGTAGTTTTTAATCCTCCTTTTGTTCGGCCCTTCTCATCGCATTTCCTGGACGGTGGTTATATCCGCTTTATAACGGTATAGGGCCTCCGCGAGTTGTTCGGCTGCACGTGGCCTGTTAAGGGACCTAACATGCCACGTGCAGATCCGAATCTCGTAATCCTTATTTCATTTGCAATGTTCGTCATCATTTAACCTGTCCGTATCCGAGGCTTGTTGGTGCTTCGCAACTAGCTTTTTTTACGTGATTGGGAAGTCACCCCAAAGCACGACCCACAACCTGGAGGGCCGGGTCCTTATTTTAATTCCAAAGTTAAAGAGCCGGATAAATCGATCCTTATCGGCATGAGCTCCAAATATGTCGAAGTAGCCCGTGTTCACTAAGAAGTTCAACCTAACTGGAATTGTAGACGCCACGGTTGACTTCATCCTGGGAATTCTTCCGCTGCCTCTTTCCTCACTGGAAAATACTCTCCCCGGCCTCTCTCGTTAGCTGGCGCCAAAGCCTTCCATAGCGTTTTACCTTATCTCCAGCTGAGGTACTAGACACTCGGTGGTCACCACGTGGAGGTGCGAGTAGGACATGGTAGACATAGGTTGTTGAGGACGCTTGGGTCCTCATGAGTGCACTGATATCTACCATTTGACGCACCCAATGACCACACCAACTCCAATTTGTTCAGATGGTGTACTTGCATACGAATAACACCCCCGAATGGGGGGTCTATAGTGCCTTAAAACTCGGTTTATTTATAATTTCGTTTTTTCAACGAGCGAAATGAATTGAATTTTAAATCATTTTCGGAAAATAAAATAAAAGAGAATAATAGGTGAAGATAGGTACATACATTAGTATGTACACCTACGATAATGGATACAATTTTTGATGATTTCCTATTTATGGACGTTGACTTTGAGTACGATGGGAACGTTATCCTGGAAGATTGGCGTATTCATCGAATGCTAATACGTGCCACTATTAATACATGGGACGACACCGATTTGTTCGGCGCTTCAGTTTAACAAAGCAATAAGGTTCTTAACAGTCGTTCAACTGGTGACAGAAGACCTCAACATCCACAACTACGGTAAAAATTCGAATGAATTCAGTATCCACTTTTTTCATGACAGTTTATGGGCACGAGTAGGATTCGAATATCGAATCCCACGTTCTGTGTAACAGCCAACGCACATCAACACCACGCCACAGGCATCAAAAATATAAAAATAGGCGAAAAGTCAAAAACTATCTGTATTTTGTTTCGAATTGAGGAAATGTCTGTCAAAAAATACTGCCGTGCCGGGTAACTCAATAGTTTAAAAAACATGTTAGAACTAGGTTCTAAAAATATCAAGAACTCAATGAAGATTTAAAAATTAAAATCGAGTTCTAGAGAAGTGAAGAAATGCCCCATATGTCCAAACATTCTAAAAACCAAGTTCTAACGTTAGACCGAGGTTCACTAGATCGAGTTTTAAGAGAATTTGTAAAGAAATTAGGCGCAAATGTAAAATGCCAACTGAGTTTCGTTCTACTTTCGGTGAGTTTGCATGTGTATTTCAATATTTTTTTTCTACAAAATCAACTCTTATTGAGTGTAGTGTAAGCATAGTAAATAGTATAAAGAGCTTCGAGTCTTCACGTAATATTTCCGTTCATAGTTGAACCTATTACCCGGAAAATCAGCACTCAGACTTTGTAATCCGTCAAAATCTCAGACCTCCTTGGATGACAATTTGCTGTTGTATCTATAGAAAGACAACAATCCAATCTGGAGTAATATTTCGCTCCAAATCTTAACAGATCTCCTGCAAATTCACTCCAAAAGTCAATCCATGAAAATCTCAGCTTGAATGAAAGCTTGCAGTTAAGTTGTCTATAAAATTTCTTACAATCAAATGAGAATCGTTGCTACAGTCAAATCCGCTTAACTGAACTCCGTTTAACTGAAAACTTCGGTTATCTGAAACAATAAATTTATGACCGAGCCATTTTGAACATTTTCCACTAAAACTCCTTCGCTTAACTGAACTCCGCTTAATTGCAAACTCCGTATAACTGAAACAAAATTGTTTGCCTTAAAATAACATTTCTCACACATTCAACTCCGCGTAAGTGAAACAGTTGAACGAAACCACAATTGTTGACAGTTATTGTTTAAAAACGAACGCAACACATATCTTGTCATCCTCTCTTGGTGTGATGATTTGTATATGAAATATGTACATATATAAGTAGGTATACAAAGGTGTGATGCATGTGGTCTTTGTATGGCAAAATTATGGTACGCTCAAGAATTACACTAGCGTCATCTACGTAAGCTACTTTCAGATCTACGTAGCAATGGAAGAACATAATAGCCGCGTTTTAATCCTCACTAAACCATATGGGTTACTCCGTGATAATAAAACGATCTGGGTTAAAAAGGTAGATATTTAAGCTACCGCCATATTTAGAACATAGTTTTTGAGTTACAAAATAAACCCCGATAGCTATCGGGGTTCCAGGTTGTTCTTTGTTTGTGTACAAAAAATAAACCCATATGGGTTAGTGAGGATAATAAAACGCGGCTAATATCTGACTGTGCGTGTACCTGTACCTATTATAATTTACACTGTAATGATGCGATGTAATGTGTCAGTCGTTTGTTTGTTGAAAACCGCTCTGATGAAATAGAGATCTTAGAGCCCTAGAAGCCCAATAAAGGAAGCGTATGACTGTCTTCACATTTTGAAAAAATAATTTGCTGAAAACTCCCAAGTTTCCAATACAATAGCTGATCTTGAACATAAAATGTCTTTTTATAATTTGCAAAACAGCAAACATACAACAATTGATTTGTTTTTTTCTTAAATAATTTAATAAACTTAACATGAGCTGCTGAACAATAGTCCAAACAAAATAAACATTCGACCCAGAAAAAATTCGCATAGAGCTGAAAATTGGTACAGAACATTAGAACACCGATTAAAGTAAAATGTCAAAAGTCCCCAAAAATGCATAAAAAATTATTCAAGGTCAAATGTCGAAAATGTTGGTTTTTCATACATATCTTTGAAACGGGGGACAGCTTAAAAAAAAATGTGTTTATATAGAAAACCACATAATCTACAAGTTTTTCATAGAATTTTTTTCAATCGGACACACCGTTTAAGAGTAATACGCAAAAAACCATTATTTTCGACATTTGACACATTTTAAAATCGCAATATTTTCTAAACGCTTGCTCATAGGAAAAAAAGTGGCATAATATTTTTTTTAGAGAACTGCAAGTCGTACAAGCCTTTCATATACTTTTTTTTGATAGCTTCCCCCGTTTCAAAGATATGTACATATGAAAAACCAACATTTTCGACATTTGACCTTGAATAATTTTTTATGCACACGTGGGATTTTTGGGGACTTTTGACATTTTACTCTAAACGGTGTTTTTATGCTCTGTACCAATTTTCAGCTCTATGCGAATTATTTCTGGGTTTGGGCTTTTTTATGTCTAATTTGTCTAGACTACAAGTTGAACTCAACTTGATGATTTTTATTCTCAACTTGTGATTTTTCCTTAATCACATATGACAATTTCAATTTTTGATTCTCAACTCTCAAGTAATTTAACTTCCGATTTTCTCAACTTCCGAAAAAAGTAGAAGTTGAAAAATAAACTTGAGAGTTTTCTCTCAAATTCAAATTTTCATATGATTAATTCATATTAATTGTTTGAAACTGAAAATTTTTCAGGAAAACTAGTATCATTTGCCACTAGCCAGTCTTCGTCTCACTTTTGGCAACTTCTTTTTTTTCGGCCAAGACAATCTGTATATTGAGGAATAAGTCTGGCGAGGGGTTTCTGAAGGCGTAGAAAAAGTCGATCTTTTGTTTAGCCTTTTCGGGCAGAAATAATTTCAATTATTGATCGTCGTCGGTTTGTGTATCGTGTGAAGTTGTTTTTCGATATATTCTCGAAGAGAAGCAGTGCCTTGGGGTATGCTTAGTTCGACATCGATCGTTTAGTTCTTTTCTGGCCCTTTGAGCTTATGCGGGACAAATTGCTAATCATTTTTGGTTTAGAATGAATTTACAGAAAATGGAATTCATACCGAACCGTTTCAATTGAAAAAAGTATGCGGACTGATAAGTTTTTGCACGTAGCTAAGGATGTTTGCAAAATAACAATTTCCACCGGTACGTAAAAATTTTATTTGACGTAAATTCAAATCTTAAGTTGGAACAAGCTCCAAAATATTCCAGGAAAATTTTGAAAAAAATGAGAGAATCCAACATTTGAATTTCAACTATCGATTTGAGGTTTAGAGAAGTGAAGAAAAACGATTTTCAACTTCTCCCTTAACGCTCAAGTTTTTCTCAACTCTAGAATTGGCTAACTTGAGGGTTTCCTACAAGTTCATCAATAGTGAAGAAAATGGCTCTAAGTTACTTACTTTATCTTTTGTTTGTTTTTATTTATTTTTGTATTTAAAATATGACATTATTTAATTTTGACAAAACTCCGCTTATTTGAAACAAGTTTCAGTTATCCGAAGTTCGGTTAACCGAAAACTCCGCTTAACTGAAACAAATTGTCTGCAAAAATGGTGTTTCAATTAAGCGGAGTCGACTATACTTCTAAAAAGGAAAATAGATTATTTTGCTAGATTTTTCTGTTGTTATAATGAAGAAAGGATAAAAGGATTGAATCTTTCGATCGATGTTGAAATAAACTTGATTTCTTTAAGTAAATTTTGACATTTTCAAAGTAAAAAAAAAGGAATATTAAGGGGATACAAAAAAATTATTATTACTAAATTAATTGAACAGTTTGATAAAAAATGCATGTAAATATCAAAAGCCTGTAACTTAGTGACTTGAAATGTTTACAATATTTGCGTACATAGAAGAATTACATACAGTTATCCTTTCAAGTAAAAATTCTACTTTTTCATCAACTTGCAGTTTTATAAGTGAGATACAAGTTCCTACCTTTTAATTTCTAGAGAAGGATTTTATATAGTTTATGATTTAAAAAAGGCGCAAATATTTGACCCGCCCGGGGCGCCAAGATGGCTAAGGCCGGTTCTGTGTATAGTACAATGGTATAGCTGACTAGAGGTCTAGATAGACCAGGTCCTAGCACTAGTACTCGGTCCTAACGAAAAGTTAGTACCTGAGCATTTCTTCACATTTATAGGACCCGACCTAGAATCACAAAGCAGTACTAAGAATTAATACGTCTAAACTGGTCTAACCCTGATTTTGACAGTATTTTGACTTTTCAAATAATTTATATTGATATTTCATACAAACTGATATGAAGAAAAAAGAATATAAAATGTTGTTTTTTCAAAATACTCAAGAATTAAAAAACAGTAATGATGGTGCGTGGCGAAATACCCACTGAACAACCTGTAATAAAAATAAAATGTTTTCATGCTATGGCTTTCTACCACTCAGCTTATTTAAAATCTATTTACCCTTATTTTTTCTGCTTTATAATTTTTAAATTTCCACGAATATTGATATATTGTTTAAAAAGCTTGCATGCGAATTGCATTATACAGGGTGATTCACGAGCGTTGTGCCAAAAAGCTAGAGCGTGTAGGTTGAGTTGAGACAAGAAAAAAATCGTATGGGAGGGGGGGGGGTCTATTCCCCCCCGTTTAGCCGGGAGGGGCAATTTTCTGAAAAATTGACTTATTTTGTAAAAAAAAATATTAAAAATCAACGGCTTAGTTTACAACACCGAGCTATACCTTTCTGAAAAGTCAAAAACTTCTTCTTTCACTTTGTTTTTAAATTAAATTGTTTTGACGAATAGTTTAAAAAAAAAAAATTTCAAACTCAAAATTTTCAAAAAAAAAGCAAAAAAAACATTTTTGAACTAATTTTTTTCAAAATTTTATGTAATTAAGTACTAATTTTGTTTTAAAAACTCAATGTTTTTGTTAATTTTTAGTCGAAAACAAAAATTCCGATGCAAAAATGTCTTTTCGTTTTTGAGAAATAAAAAAAAAAAAAAACACTTTTTTTCAAAAAAAAATCTTTATTTTTATTTTTACCTATCTGGACTTTTAGTTTAATTTATTAGTTTAATTTATAAATTTATTTTTTTGTAATTGGAGTTTTATGAGGACTCAATAAAGTAGAAAAGTATTACATTATCCCTGGATTAACCATTTTGTTCATTGATAACGTCTGAAAACTGATCTGCAATTTTTTCTTACTATACCTGGGGCCGTGGCCACTCGCCGGCGAAGGGTTCTACCTGCTAGGGGCTTAAGATAATTAAACCGTTATTTTTCTTGAATGAAAAAACAATTAACAACCTAAAGGAAAACAAAAGGCATCGCATATTTACTAAACAACCATTTACAATTAAAATATTATCTCATCAACACATAACAATAACAAACTCATACGCTCGAGAAGAGTTAGTGGACAGGAGCTTCTGCTACGGTTTAACTTGTTGTCGAGATCGGGAAGCCAAAAGACTCTACGCTGAAAGATATCCCAGTAGATGGCGCCCAAGTCGTAGCATGTTTTCAAGAATCCGCCGACGAGAGCACGGAGAGCTAGAAGTGAAAGGTCAATGGCAGACGTTATCAATGAACAAAATGATTAATCCAGGGAAAATCCAATACTTTTCTACTTTATTGAGTCCTCATAAAACTCCAATTACAAAAAATTAAATTTATAAATTAAACTAATAAATTAAACTAAAAGTCCAGATAGGTAAAAATAAAAATAAAGATTTTTTTTGAAAAAAAGTGGGTTTTTTTTTTTTAATTTCTCAAAAACGAAAAGACATTTTTGCATCGGAGTTTTTGTTTTCGACTAAAAATTAACAAAGACATTGATTTTTTAAAACAAAATTAGTACTTAAATACACAAAATTTTGAAAAAAAATAGTTCAAAAATGTTTTTTTTTGCTTTTTTTTTTGAAAATTTGGAGTTTGAAAATTTATTTTTTTTAAACTATTCGTCAAAACAATTTAATTTAAAAACAAAGTGAAAGAAGAAGTTTTTGACTTTTCAGAAAGGTATAGCACGGTGTTGTAAGCGAAGCCGTTGATTTTTAATATTTTTTTTTACAAAATAAGTCAATTTTTCAGAAAATTGCCCCTCCCGGCTAAACGGGGGGGAATAGACCCCCCCCCCCCCCCTCCCATACGATTTTTTTCTTGTCTCAACTCAACCTACACGCTCTAGCTTTTTGGCACAACGCTCGTGAATCACCCTGTATAATTAATTCATTCAAAACCTTTAAGTTATTGTTGTGTATATTATTGCTAATTCGAAAAAAATGAAAAGAAAGGAAATGGTAAATGGCCAACTGGAATCAATTTGACACCGATTTGTTGTGCGATCTCGTCCGTGAGATCGGGTTGAAATCGGTGTTAAATTGCAGAACAAATGGCACTACAAATGAAATTAAAAGGGCAGATTGGGTCACAATTTCAGAACGTTACAATTCTCATCCTTCGGTAAGTTCCTAATTTCATCCATCGTGTGTTGTTTAAATTCTTAAACATTTTTTTATTTGAAGGTTGCTACTCAGCGTAATGTGGATGCTATTATATCCCGGTATAAAAAA
Source organism: Sphaerophoria taeniata (assembly GCA_943590905.1). Lineage (NCBI taxonomy): Eukaryota > Metazoa > Arthropoda > Insecta > Diptera > Syrphidae > Sphaerophoria > Sphaerophoria taeniata. The sequence goes on along the minus strand of OX016540.1, from coordinate 42,843,025 downwards.
AATGATGCAAGTGCTTCGCAATCATTTTGCTATGGAAAAGTATAATGCCAAGCAGACAGGCGGAGGTTCGTCGTCTGTGCCAAAAATTGAAATAACCGGCCCAATGTTGGAGCTAAGATCATACTATGGGCATTTGCTATTTGGATTACCATCTTATGATTCTGACTATCACACACCGCAAAAAGCAATGGAAACTAGTAAAACACCACCAAAAGAATGTTCCACTGAGGAAATGGAAATTTTAACTGAAAATTACTGCAGCACCGAAGAGACGAACACAGAGATAACTATCACTCAAACTAGTTTGTCGCAAGCCGAAGAAAAAGAAACTAAAGAAACAAATGTGACACCGAATTCCAGCTCCAATGGAGAACAGCCAAAACAATTTGCTCATCGTTACCGAGTTTTACCGAAGGTAACCGTCGAAGGAAAACGAATAGATCTAATTGACGAAAAGCGTAAGCGCATGGCAGCATTTGGAGCCATGCGCAAGAAGTTTTATGAGGACGAGCATGCGGCTCGTTTGGAAGAAATTAAAGAGCGCAAAGCATGTAATCTTGCTTTACATAAAAAACAGATGGAGTTTTGGAATACTGCGATCCAACACCATACGCCCGAAGATGGAATAATATTTCCGAAACGCGTCGCTCAAAATTACTTATAATGTATTAGTTGTGTTTTGTTATTTATTTATTTTGTTATTTAGTTAGTGAAATAAAGTAACTTATAGTAAATCTTTTCGATTTTTATATATTCAAACTATGAAGTCCAATGAACTATTTCCACCAGTCGGCACTGTTTTCAGTATTCCAAACCCATATATGTCAAAAGGTTAGCAAGTTACATGCAATTTGCGACATCAAATGCAAATGATTCTGGATGTAAAAATGTACCCATTACTACAGAGCAACAATTTGAAGAATTTGTTGTAGAAGCATTGGTTAATCAACCAACTCTTATTGAACCTACAGAAGATACTGATGAAGACAATTGTAATGACATTTTTTCTAAATAACTATTGGAATTGCTATTGTTCTTGTAATTAAACATTTAAAATATATGTAATTATTTTTTAATTGAAATCTTTTGCAATTGCAAAATAATATCATCTCTGGCAGTGCGGTTTCTACTACTAGTACTAGTACCTAGTCTGTGGATGTTCCAATTCGTGTACTACCAATTGTAGTACAAACAGAAATGTTGTTTTTGACACCCGAAAACGCCGAACGAAATCAATATCATCCCAATTGTCGACAGTATGGCGTTGAGGCATACGGTAAATACGACGTACCGATTGACGCAATTCATCGTTCTCAAAAACGCGAAACAAATTGTCCCCATCAAAACTTAAATCCATTTATGCAAAATGCAGAAATCTGACAAAAAAACCAAATCTTAAAATTGCTAAATAAATCTTTAACAAAATGGATAAAATCAAACTGTATTAAATATTATCGTCGCTAGACTGTCGATTTTTAGGTTCTAACTTTTAGGACGTCCTAAGCAAAAATCGGTACCAATTTGACAGTACTAGGCCTTAAAACTTGTGTGAAGAAATCATTTGGTACCGATTTGAGTCCTAACGATTGGTATAATAACCAGGTCCTAGCTGATTTTGAGGAGCTAGCTAGTACCGATTCCTAACTAGTACTCGGTCCTATATTAACAGTTCTAAGGCTTAGTACCTGAGTGAAGAAATGAGTTGATACCGATTTTAGTACTTACTTTAGGACTAGGACCGGTACTAGTGCTAGGACTCTGTGAAGAAATCGGCCGTTACTTTTTTCGAGAAGAAGAATCTTGAAAAAACAAGTGTTCTGTTTTTATTTTATTTATTTCCGAATGTGAAGTCAATTGATTGCTATAGTCTATAGATGCCAGTCCCAGTACTAAAAGACGGAACTGCAAACAGGAAGCGAACCGAATTACCAGACTTACTATTTTCGTATAGCATTTTGTCAACCTTTTCAATTCGATTTCTGTAGGAATTCAATTTCTTTTATATTTCTGTCCAATTCATACATATATACAAACGTATACATATATTTTGCAATATTTAGGTCATCCGAATAGCAAGAATATATGTGTGACGATGTGCAAACACTTAAATCATCTCCAGGTATCATAAAACACTTCTTGTGCAAAGTACCAATAATTTCCACATGAACACAAATAAAAAAAAAATGCTGGATGTTGCGTTCGAATACCGCTTCCTTTGTTGAAGGGTTTACTGTTTTTTTGTTTTTTGTTTTTGGATTTTTATTTTTTGCCGCGCATGTTCAACAAGGATCAACAGTTGTTGAATCGGCTAAGCGATGGTTTTCCTTAGGACTACTCCTTCCCAGACATGAGCTCAGCTCTGACTCGGTTTACTCATATTGACGTTTATACCAAAGCTTTTACCAACCCAGTAACACAAATAGTTTGACGAATAGTTCTCCTTTCGATCTTGTATTCAAAATAAGAACATACTTATGGTTTATGGACATTCATCAGCTGAAATTTAACATACAAAGGAAAGTCTTTTATTCTGTTACTGTTGTCCTTTTTTTGTATATAGATACTCAAACATATGCATGTATCTATATCCGAATATTTAACTAACCGCCGCCGTGAGTCAAAAGCTCACAAAAATATTTGCAAGAACTTCGCCGTTTGTTGAAAATGCACTCTAATTGAATTTCTGTCTGTACAAACAAAAAGGACTTCAATTGCACTGTTCGTGACAGGATTATATATGAAAATTGATTAAAAATGCCTTTAACGATATATAATTTAATTTAAAATAAAAAAAAAATACGAAATTTATGCAAATAAATAGAGACACGTAAATTGGATAGATACCTTTTAAAGTTTCACTTATTTCCAAAACAATTAACTTTTAGATTATTATTTTGTCTCCTATTCACCTACTACACGATTGACTTTTTAAAAAACTGTTAGCCATGAAGTTTTCTTACTCCTCGGTTACACTATAAGTTCATTGTTTAAAATCATTTAAACCGAACATTGTTCCACACAAGAGCAATTAAAAAAATGCAAGAATAAAATACACTGAATCATTTTCTATGAAAATTCAATAATCTGAAAAATCAGGACATTGGTACAATGAGCTTTTAAGTTTTCAGTTTTCGTATATGTATAGAAAAGTTTTATCGCCAGGAACCGACGACGACGACGACAATGATGATGATGATGTTTTCTTTCTATCGCGAAAATTCACCATAATATCGAATTGAAATTTTTCATCTGCACTCAAAAGTTAACCGATAAAAATAAGCACTTAGATTTAATGATATAGAATTTTGAACGGAAACTACGATTTAAATTATAACCTAACGCAGCTATGGTAAGAGATAAACTGTTTTGTTCTAAGTGGATATGGGGCCAAGACTAAAAACATTTATGTTGTGCAAAGTGTTTCGCATTAACTGGTTTCCATGCGCAGCGCAAGGATAACGATGTCGTTATACACTTCCTTCCAGTGTGTGAGGGAACAGGGTGATTGAAACGTTTTTTTTTTTGTTTTGTGTTGTTTTTTTGACATATTTGTAGATAAAAACAAAATCAATTGGGGTTCAAAATATTCTCTTTCTCCTTCGAATGAAGGGGGATATTCCATTGGATCCATGATTCAGACTTGCCAAAGGGTTTGAAGGGAACCTTATTAAACTAATCATAATCACTTTCTTGCGTGCAATCGTACTCGCCACATATGCACAGCACATTAGTAGTAATGTTTGTTTTGTTTTTTTACATAAATACAAAATTCCGCTCTTGACATTTTGAACATAGTAGAGGGGATCTGGCAGTTGCGTCTGTCTATCGAAACGCAGTAGACTTCGTATTTGGAAACAAGTGGTTTACAGAACGCACATTAGAAAGCTTGTTTTTTCTTCAGACCAAGCCTAAAGGCAGCAAACAAACAAAAATGTTTTCAACAACAATAAAAAATTTAAATTTTCTCATGAACGATTCCGACGAGATTTTCAACATCTAAAGGGTTTCCCAATAAGAGGTGTTATTTTGATATTCAAAGAAAAATGGCATTTTTTGAGATAAATGATCGGATGTTTATTTGATTATAAAGAGGAAGGTATGCCGTTAATAATGGAACACAACATCAAATGGCGTATTCAAAATGAGTTTGAAGTTCTTAATAATTTTTTATACAAAGATTATCTAATTCGTACAGAAGAGAATTTAAAGATTAATAGTAAATGCTTTTGGAATTTTATAAATGGAAAAAGGAAATCTAATGGCATTCCTAATCAAATGTTTTACAATCATGAAAGTTCCACTGACGTTCTCACAATCTGCAATTACTTTGCTGACTTTTTTCAGTCGGTTTACACGACGAGTGACATTCCGGTTTTTTCTGTCGATGAAATATTGGAAATTTGAATTTAAATGTTTCACATGTATTTGATGCCTTGAGTAGTCTGGGTCTTGAGAAGCAACCAGGTCCTGACAAAATATCCGCCTATGTTTTAAAACAGTGCGCAAATGCTCTCTGCATACCATTAACAATTCTATTTAACCATTCTCTCAATAAAGGTGAATTTTTAAACGATTGGAAAATTTCTTTCATTATTCCTATTCATAAATCTGGACCTAAACAAGATGTTTCAAACTACCGCCCGATCTGTAAAATCTCATTCATTCCAAAATTATTTGAAAAAATCATCTACAAAAAACTATCCTTTCTTTAAAAAAAATTTTTTTTCACCATATCAACACGGATTTGTCATTGGTAAATCAACCTCCACAAATCTTAAGATTTTAAGCAATCATATCGTTAGCTGTTTTGAAGATGGGTCACAATGTGATGTTATCTACACTGACTTCGCAAAAGCCTTTGATTGAGTCAACCACTACGTTTTGGTGCAAAAGTTAAAAGGGTTAGGTTTCCATTCTAGTATTCAATCATATTTATGCAATCGTATCCAATACGTTCTTATAAACAATTTGAAATCTCATCAAATTCTAGTTTCCTCCGGAGTCCCTCAAGGAAGCCACTTGGGACCACTTTTGTTTTTAATTTTAATTAATGATATTCCACTCCAAATGCGATTTTCTCAAAAACTACTGTTTTCCGATGGTTTAAAAGTATTTTGTCGAATTAAATCAATTTCAGATTGTTTGCTCTTGCAAGAAGACCTAAATAGACTTGGTGTGTGGTGTAAAAATAATTATTTGTTTTTGAACATCTCAAAATGCCAAATCATGTCATTTTTCCGTAACCAGTCTCCCATCTTTCATTCTTATAAAATTGACGATAAACCTCTCTGCAGAATTGATGAAAAAAAAGACATTGGTGTCTTATTTGATCAAAAACTTAATTTTAATCTACACATTGACTTTATTGTAGCTAAAGCTAATTCTATGCTAGGATTTATTTCTCGTAATTCTAAGGAGTTTACCGATCCTTACACTCTCAAATCTTTATTCAATGCCTCTGTACGATCTGTTTTAGAGTACTGTTGTGTTATATGGTGCCCCTTCTATAAAACGAGTTCTGATAGGATCGAAAATATTCAAAAACGTTTTACGAGGTTGATAGTTTATCGTCTAAATTGGAATATCCGAATGCCCTCGTATGATTCAAGACGCCTACTTATCGGCTTACCAAAGCTGTCTGATCGTCGTGAATATTTTGCTATTATCTTCATCAGAGATCTATTATCTTATCATACCAATTGTCCCTTATTGTTATCTATGGTTAAATTCTATGTTCCTTCGAGAGATTTGCGTAATAGACGCTTATTTCTTGAACCGTTTCACAGAACGAATTATGGGCTAAATGAGCCTCTTTCAAGATGTTAAAGAGAATCTAATTCTGTAATAAATCAAATTGATTTCTTTAATTGTGATAATAGAGAATTATTTAAACAACATTTGTTATATTTTCTTTGTAACCTGTGTGGTAATTAAGTATTTATTTACAAATTATGTACCTATCTAGTAATCGTAAGGAATTTGTAAGTTTTTTTATAAGATCTGTTTGATGAAATAAATAAATAAATAAATGGCTGCCACGACCACGCTTACAGGACCATATCCTTTTCATGAAATTTTCCATAACCAAATCGCAAAGTGGCTGCCCTATGTCCTCGATAGCCTCACGAATTCCATCTTTGAGGTCTTGAATCGACGCTGGGCTGTTGGCGTAGACCTTATCTTTCACGTGGCCCCAAAGGAAGAAGTCGCAAGGTGTTAAATCACAAGATCTCGTTGGCCAATTGTGATCACCTCTTCGAGAGATAACACGGTCCGGAAACTTTTCCAGTAAAAGATCGATGGTTTCATTTCATTTTCACCATTTTTATAGTGAATTTTAATAATTTCAATGCGTTGTTGAAGCGTGTATCGTTCCATTTTTTATTAATGGCGTAGTTTCTACTTGTCAAATGTTTAAAAAGTAACAGCTACCGAAATAGCGGGCTATTCAAAATAACACCTCTTATTGGAAAACCCTATATAATTTATAAACATGAAATCCTGTTCGTGTGTAACCGCATAACTCACAAACGGCTGGACGGATTTAGCAAATTTTTTTTTACTTTGTTCGTGTTAGTCTGTAGATTGTTCTTAGGGAAAATTTGTTTACATTACTAGCGGACCCGGTACGCTTCGCTGCACAGCCATTGTTCTGTTAATGGATAATTTGTGAAATTTTCATGGTTAATACTGTTGTATTCAGTGATGATTTCTGTGAAAAAAAAAATTGGAAAAACCTCATGGAAGAGTGGAAAAACTAGAAAAACCAAACAAAGGTCGGGAATAAGATTTTTTCGCTTGGAAAATTTTTTGTTTCAAAATGGGTTTTAAAATGGAAAAATGAAATTTCTTGATGAAAAGCTCGGAAAACTCATTGGTTTTCAAAGGGAAAACTGTTATTGGAGTTGCTCTGAAGGGCGGCGAGACGAAGTTCGCGGGGTCAGCTAGTTTAGTTTCCTATAAATTTTGTTAAATTTGCACTCAAGGAGTTTAATGCCAAAGCACAGTGCGGGCGTTAGGAAAAGTAGGATAGATGGAGAGGGTTTGGTTTAGGATGAGGTGTCGGTTAACATTGGTCTTGAATTCTTGAACATTGCAATGACTGGGGAACATAGAGTGTGGAAGAGAGTTCCACATTCATGTAGTGCGGCTAAATAATGATTCCCAGAACATGACTGTACGTCCGAAGTTGGGTTCGAGGGTAAACTGTTGGGCATTCCTAGAAGCGCGAGTATTACGGGCGAATAGCTTAAGGGGAGGAAATCATCTGGCTATTTCAAAAGAGCACGTACCGTAAAAGTAACGATAGAACAGGGAGAGACACGAAACGTTACGACGGTGGTAAAACGATGTGAATGAGTTGGTTATGTCTCTATCACCAATCATTATAAGGGCTCTTTTTTGTAACCGTCTAAGAGGCTTCAGTATGTAGCTGGAGCAATAGCCCAGTTATGAGAATTGTAGTCAAGCTTTGGACGGATATAAGTCTAATAGATAATAGCCAGATCAGACCGGGAGAAAAATTTCTTGCACCGCTTTAAGAAACCCAAAGATCTTTTGGCATTTTTGGCGACATCGCATATGTGCTCGTTCCACTAGAGGTGGTCTTTGATGCACATACCGAGAATCTCAAGATGTTTGGTCTCATTGATGCAAGTGTCACGCATGGATGGTGGCAAGGGGGGTATATCTCGCTTCAACGATACAAGACAGCATTGAGTTTTCGAAGCATTAAACTCTACGCGATTTTGTATTCCCCATTGTACAATGCTGTTTAAGTCAGAGTTTAATCAGCTTATCATATTTTGCCGTTGCAGCTCCACATCCAAAGAGGAGGGATGCGAGTCTCAGTCTGGTAACGAATAAGAAAAGCTAAGGGTAGTATCGTCAGCGAAACAGTTTACTGGATTAGGTAACAGACAAGAGATCATTTTTGAAAATGAGAAAGAGGGTCAGAGACAAAACGGAGCCCTGGAGCACACCAGCATTTATGTTGTGGGTTCCAGACTTGAACCCGTCCAATACAACTTGTATAGAACGGTTCGAAAGAAAATTTCTAATCCAACGAAGGAGGGATTCGTCGATACCGAAAGCACGCATTTTCGATAAAAGAGCAAGATGCCAGACTTTATCAAATGCTTTTGAAATATCAAGTGCAACAATCTTACTTTCTCCAAAACGATGAAAGGACTTGTTCCACTGTTCGATGAGATAAACTATCAGATCACTAGTGGACCTGTTGCTGCGAAAGCCGTACTGCCGGTCGTCAAGAAGCTTTCGTTCTTCAAGATATTTCTTAAGCTGATAATTTATCGGCGTTTCCATGACCTTAGAAAGAAGGGACGTAAGTGCACTCGGACGATAATTGGATGGTGAAGAAGATTCGTTTTTTTTTTGGAATTGGCTGGACAAATGCTTTTTTCCAATTGCTCGGAACGAGACCAGAAGAATGGGATGGATGGAAAAGCTCACGCAAGGGTTTTGCCAGCGTTTACAAACACCTCTTCAGAATAATAACGGAGATACCATCCGGACCAGCGGATTTATGTATGTTGAGATTTTAGGACTCTCGCCACAGCACGGGTGCGAAAGAAGATTTTTCCCATGGAATCATCAAGGCGCTCAAGAACTGGTGGATTCATGACACTCTCTGACAGCGAAGAGTTGGAGGCGAACTGCCTAGCAAAAAGGTTAGCTTTCTCGAGAGAGCTAACAGCTGGAGTGTCATTGTCAACAAGCATAGGGACCGAGGAAGAAAAAGAATTCTTCATACTTTTTACAAATGACCAAAAATTCTTACTGGCCTTGGGACATTGCAGTATTTTTTGCCTTAATTTCTGGTACTTATACTCTAAATCAGTTAGGTCGAAACCCAGCATCTGCAGTTGCTTCGCGTTAGTAGGAACTTGCGAGACGAGCATTTTCTTGGCTTGAGCATTCTTGTCATTGCTCGATGTGGCCGAATCTATGCAGTTGTTGCGTTTTTGCTTCCCTCTTCCTTGATACGTCTTCGTAGTAGATTAAGACTGTTTTTCCACTGAGGTGCGATGGAAACCTCGCAAAGGGAAAATGATTGCTTTGGTACAAGCATAAGTTACATTATTATTAATTATCATAGCTGGGCATTAACGGGAATTTTTTCGTTAATCCGTTAATCGTTAATTAACGAAGTTAACATTCCCATTAACGGATTAACTTTTCAGTTAACTTTAAAAAAATGCTAACGATCGTTAAATTTTCCAAAGTCCGTTAATCGTTAATCGAACACAAATACCATACAGATACACATTCAAATTAGATTATTGGTTATTATTTTTATAACTTATAAAAAATTAGTCAACACCCTTCAGGAAGCACAACGACACGCGACTTGTCTATTTCGCTGCCTGTCTGTGTGTTTTTTTTTTGGTGCTATAGGTATACAGAATATAATATGCGTTATTAAACGGCAAAAGAGAAGGTTCGGACCACTTATGGACGATGAACAGGGCCAACTTGCTGCGGCTTTTCACCCTAAGTTTCGGTTGATATGGTTGCAGAAATATGATAACAGTCGTGTAGATGCAGTGAAAAAATGCATGGAAAAAAAGTAGAAGAAGTGCTACAAGAAGAAGCTATCGAAATATCAAAGGACGTAGAGAGTGTAAGTGGTGGAGGCAGCACCGCGAGTAACAACGACGATGATGAGGATGACTTTTTCAACTCTGTTACTCAATCTTCAGAAAAACCTAAGAACAAAAAATCATTAAGAAGTAAAGCTCAAAGTCTCGTAAAAACGTGGCTAGATTTGAAGTCAAAAGACTCGTTAAATGAAGCGGCATTCCTCGGGGAACAAGTATTGGCAAATCTGTTTATCCAATACAATACTGCCATACCCTCAAGCGCTGCTGTTGAACGTCTCCACGGGCAAGGATATACTTCAGCCGAAAAGAGCCTCGCTTTCCGACGAGAATTTCAACATGCTGATTTTCATGAAGGGGAACAATCACATTCATATAGATGACTGAATAAATTGTTGTTTTAACACTTAAACTCTTATAAAATATAATTTACTATATTAAACAAAAATTTACTTGTCTTTTCTTGTTTCCAACTTCCAATTTTTATTAGAAAATAAAATTTGTATGGCGTGTTAACGGATTAACGATTAACGTTAACTTGCGTTAATTTTTCTAAAATGTAACGTTTTAACTGTTAACGAAGTTAAATTTTTAATTAACGGATTAGCGATTAACGAAGTTAACTTTTTGATTAACGGTGCCCAGCTATGTTAATTATTATTATTGTTATTATTATTTATTAACAGGTAATTAAGATAACATGGTAACGTACAAAAGGTGAGCCTAGCTGCTGGGACTATTGGCTGTTTGAATAAATTACAATATTAGATTGAATTTTTTTATGAATTTCGTTATTATTTCTATATTGTTCTGATTAGGGTTTTTTTAAATATCATAAATGTTATTGTTTTTAAATATGTGTCTTATTATGGGTTGCAATAATGGGCATTGTTCCAAAATATGGTTAAGGTCCAATCTTGTATTGAATGAAGTGCATAGAGGGGGCGAGGTTTTGTTGAGTAGATGTTGGTGAGTTGTTGTGGTATGTCCAAGACGAAGGCGTACGAAGTTGGATATGTCTCGTTTAGAGACATTTGTACCCTACAGCCTACATTATGCAGTTTTTTTTTTGGGATTGACTTTTTTGTAGTGGTGTTGATATACATAGGTTCCAGCTGTGGGTTGTAATGAGTTCATATCTAATTTCGGATATGATACCGGAGTTGTTGTTAGGGTTGGTTACAGCGTTTAATACGTTTGATGTTTGTTTCCTAAATTTAAGGTTTACAAAAATATCAATGGATAAAAGATAAAAAAAAAGCATGAAATAATAATTCTCGGTATGTTCAGTCCTGGTTGTCCATTGGTTTGGTTCTTAGCCGAGGTTAAAAGCTGACCCCGTGTCAGCGTAGAATTGAAGATCTCCTTCTTCGTTGGTTTGTTCGAGCTCCTCTCTTAGTACGTCCAGTGCGCAGATATCTCGGTTCAGGGTGTCTTTGTTGGGTGGTTATTCCGTTGACGAGGTTGTTGGGGTGATTACTTAGTGATCCCTACGATCCTTTTGGCTGATTGTACGAGATATTCTTCTTTGGTAGTTGAAAGTAAGTCCTGTCCAGCTCCGCAGGACTTTTCGTTCGAACACTTGGAGTTCCTTCATTACTGTTTTGGAGATGGTATACCACACCGGGAAGCTGTAAGTGATGAGGGCCGAATTAGCTGCTTGTATATAAGCTAGATAGGAGCATGCACCAAATCATCTGTAAGATATGGTCGGAGGAATGCATGCCCGATGAATGGAACCTCAGCATTGTTTGCCCGATCCTGAAAAAGGGAGATCCTCTAAACTGCGCCAACTACAGAGGAATCAGTCTGCTTAACATCGCCTACAAGATCCTCTCTGCCGTAATATGTGAACGTCTGAAGCCTTTCGTCAACAATCTGATTGGTCCTTATCAATGTGGCTTCAGGCCAGGAAAGTCTACCATCGACCAAATTTTCACGTTGCGGCAGATCCTGGAAAAAACCTACGAACTCCAAATCGATACCCACCACCTCTTTATCGATTTTAAGGTATGACAGCATCTACAGAGACGAAATGTATAAAGCTATGTCTAGTTTTGGCATCCCTGCCAAGCTCGTTCGGTTGTGCAAAATGACGATGGAGAACTCACGCTGCTCTATCGAGGTTGGCAACGAGCTTACGGAATCATTCGACGGAGGATTCAGACAAGGCGATGCACTGACGTGCGATTTCAACTCCTCCGTCAACACCAGAGGCACTATCTTCTATAAATCTGTTCAACTTCTCGCGTACGCCGACGATATTGATATGATGGAAAGAACACAGCGTGAAGTCAATGGCGCCTTTGTGAGAATTGAGACAGAAGCGGCAAAAATGGGTTTAGCGGTAAATGAGGGAAAAACGAAGTACATGCTGTCTTCGAGTAAGGACACCCAACATCGACGGCTCGGACAGAACGTCACAATAGACGCATACAACTTCGAGGTAATTAAGGAGTTTGTCTACCTAGGCTCCGCTATCAACACGGACAATAACACCAGCGCTGAGATAAGACGAAGAATTACTCTTGCTAATCGCTGTTTCGTCGGGCTAAGAAAGCAACTGAGTGGAAAAGCCCTATCTCAAGCAAATAAGGTAAAACTGTACAACACCCTCATCATCCCTGTCCTGCTATATGGTGCAGAAGCACGGACCCTAACAAAATCGGATGAATGTGCCTTAGGCTGTTTCGAGAGGAAAATTCTTCGCGTCATCTTTGGCCCCGTGTGCATTGATGGGGAATGGAGAAGGAGATACAACAGCGAACTTTACGGGTTGTACAACGATGTGAACCTAGCCAGAAGGGTCAAGGTCCAGAGACTCAGATGGCTCGGTCATTTAGAGCGCATGGACACCAATGCTCCGGCCCGGAAAACCTTCGACACTATTCCCGAGGGACGCAGAGGGAGAGGAAGACCGCGACTCAGGTGGCGCACACAAGTGGAAGAGGACCTCAATCAACTTGGAGTGCAAAACTGGAGACAGCTAGCTAGGGACCGAGCTGACTGGCGGAGACTGTTGATTGAGGCCCAAGTCCACAACGGACTGTAGCATCACCTTAAGTAAGTAAGTAAGTATATAAGTAGCTTCGTTGGTTTGCTGAGTCCTTTTCTCCTTCTTAGAAGCGGATTCAGTCGGTGTAGGGCATGGTTGGCCTTCTTTAACACAGCTCTCGAGTGAGCGTTGAATTTCATAATCTCATTGAAGCGAACTCGAAGGTATTTGGTATTTCTCTTCACTGCCAACGTAGATCCATCGGGTAGAGAAATTGAGATACTTCGACATCTTCCAGCTCTTCTGCCTCTGTTATTGGTGGGCCTTCGGAGGCAAATCAGTTCTGATTTCTCGGTGTTAATACGAATCCCCCATTTCTTGTAATACTGATGAGGCCTTTGTATATGAGATTCCACCTTGCTGGCTGCGTTGATAGGCGATGGTGAAGAGCAGTATGTGATTGAGTCATCTACATACAGAAGACTCTCACATTCACTGCATGTTGGCTGGTCGCTGGTCATCAGACTAAAAAGGAATGGTCCAAGTTTTGATCCTTGAGCTACTCCAGCTTTTATTGTCCTTATCGATGATTTGAAATTCTCCAATTGAACAAAGAAGTTCCTGGAAGAGAGAAAAGAAAATACAATTTTTATTAGATTTGATGGTAAGCCTAATAGGTATAGTTTGTGATTTAGTGCTTCAATCCAGACGCTGTTAAATGCCTTTTCGACATCTAATAGGCACGCAACGGATACACGATGGCTTGTGAGTGCCGCGGCGATGTCGTGTTGGAGTTTAGCCAGTGGATGCAGAGTAGAGTGTTTTTCTCTAAATCCAAATTGGAAGTCCGGGATGAGGTTGTTGCTGGAGCTGCACATTTTAAGCCTTCTTAATATAATCTCTTCCAAGATTTTTTTGTTTGTTGGTTGTGGTTTTAAGGGCTTGAAGAATAGCATAAGCTTCTGCTGTGAAAACTGAGGCAAACGAGTTAAATTAACACAAACTCAAAGTCTATGTTTCATAGTAGTTTTTATTTAAAATGTACGGGTGCCAACAATATCTTTTCGTTTACATTTTACTTTTTGTTTGTTTCATTTAGACTAAGTGTTAATGACGTTCTCACATTCTAGTTATTTTATTCTTAGTCATATACTCAAATACTCACTGGATCAATGTTTGTGTGTGTGTTTTTGTGTACGTGTATATGGTAACAAATTAATATTAATTGAATTCACAATACATATCATCATATTTTGAATAAAATTTATTCCAATATATATTACATTCATACTTCGACAGTTATTCAATTTCAACATTTTTCATTAATTTTTTTGTTTTTTTCTCAAGAACTAAAATACAATTAAATAACTTATTCGTCCTGCATATCTTCTGGCAGTTCATGCGGGTTTAACATTCCAGGCACAGCGCGCTGCATTTGTCTTTTGCTAGCTTGTTCCTCGCGTAGAGCTGCCTCGCGTTCCTCCAAATATAAATCGGAGTCGTCTTCGCCAGTAACTTCCTGCAGATTCGGATAAAAATCAAGAATGAGAAGTTGTAGATAAAAAGGAAGACCATCGACTTACCCGAATTTGAATTAAGAAATCTCTTAGATGTTCTTTGAAAGCAGGAATATTCTCATCTAAATTAAACAAGCCAGTTACAAACACTTTAATTTGTTGATCAGTTAAATGATTAAATGCGGATTTCAATAGTGACGCCACATATTCCTGGACGAATATTGTATTGTCTGGTATTGGGCCAAGACTAACGGTTATCTTATGATTTTCAACCAGCGAGAACATGTATGCCAAAATTGTTGCATGAATTGCTAATCCAGCTGTATGAGATGTATCGGTTACCACCGAAAATATTTGCATTAAAATATCCGTGAAATAGGTTTGATAAAAACTTTGTGCAGCTTGGGGATGTTGTTCCAAGTTCTGTAACATCTGTAAATCGAGAATCGAGAATAAATACTTGCAAATTCCGGCAGAAATCCACCCACCTTATATAAAATATAAAGACCCATGTCAGCCACATTTCGCATTGTATGCTTGAAGGCCCAGACAATAGAATCAAACACTAGTTTAAACTGGGCTGGTGGTATATTCAAAAATGCCTTGAAACAATGGGCATTTGTTGCCTGCAGCAGTTCATAGAAACATATTCTATGCTGGGGATGATCTTCGAAGTTTTTATTGATCATGTCAAGAGTACACTCAAAAACGGCATCGAAAATTTTTGGTACTTCATTTGTGATGTGGGCCTTTAGCTTGCACACGATAACAGCCATTGTACTCAAAACTTTAGGCTCACGCGCTGCTGGGATTTTACAACGCTAAGAAGAAAAATTAGACAAAATTAAATTTGGCTCGTTAGCAAAATCCAAGAATTACTAAACCTGATAGTCGAGAAGCACAGCATTTAGAAGAGGAGGAATAAAGTTCTCCATGACCATTTGGTTGTCATTCGAACGCGATACCCATTCCGATATCAAATTAAGTGTCTCCTTCTTGACGACGTGCATGGCTTTAATGAGCGGCTGGTTGTTAACATTGATTCCATTCAGAGCAATCGCTTGGATAATATTCTCCGATGTTATTTTGTAAACATTCAGCATGTCTAAGTAGATTCTTCCCAATTGAATGACATAAGCATGGCTAAGAGCTTTGCAGGCGGCAACGTTAGTTTTCAAAATGCTTCCCAATTGCTTGACGGCGGACATGTTTTTCAAAAAGTCCACATTTTTCGATGCCCTCGAAATAATTTCGTCCCATACTTGATTGGGCAACAGCATGTACTTTTCGATTAATGCATCTTGCTGGACTTGGTCTGTGCTTGTGGCAATCATGTGGCCCACAGCTTCATAAAATGTATGCACCTGTGAAATTTGGAACAAACAGAATATTAGTTTTCATTCATTCATTGGACATGTTGATTATTTACCTGCTGCGGCTGCAAGTCACATATAATCGAACTCATTGTACTCAAGATTTCATCGATGAAAGTACAAGCTTCGTTTGGCTGAATCGTTACAAAGTGCCTTCTGCATTTGATTGCAATTTTAATGAACGTATCACAGGCCATATCCTGAACGCCATCGTGTGTTTCGTGCATGAACTCGAATAATTTATTGACGACGGTTTTTAAGAATTTCCAGTGAGCTCGCAAGAATCTTGGATATTGTCCGACCACGTACATTATATTTGACGCAATTATTGCTTTATTATCTTTGCCTTTTTTCTGTTCGCAGAGACCAAGTAAGTCCTTGATGACGGTGACCAAAAACCGTTTTTCATCGTCTTCGTTGAAAGCACCTGTAAACAGCAAATAATGGGATTAATAAACTCTTGTGGCTGTCTTAAAAGAGAAGTGCTTTGGTATCAAAAGGAATGAAAAACTAAGAAAAAAGATACGGGCACCGATTTCTGGCAAAGAAAATGAGGGAGCTTGAGTAGGGCGCGATTGAGGAGTTAAACGATTCATCAGTGATTTTCAACCCTCAACCGAAACACATTATGAAGAACACTTTTCCAAGCAACGAAAAGGAACGAAACGAAGTCTAAGCTATTGGACTTAGGCGACACAGGACAACAATTTGACTATGCACTCTGGACGAAGTAAAGGTATCGATATCGAAACTTTAGTCCATCAGCATTTGTAGTTGGGACTCGACTCAGGAGGAAGGTCTTGAGTTTCAACTCAGTGAATGAGCGCATCACGACAATCCGCATCAATGCTAAATTCACCAACATCAGCCTCATCTGCGCGCACGCCCCCACTGAGGAAAAGGATGAAGACGCCAAAGACAGGTTCTACGAGCTCCTCGACAAGACCTTTGAGCAATGCCCTAGCTATGACATTAAAATCTTCCTTGGAGATTTTAATGCTAAGCTGGGTAGAGAAGAAATCTTTGGTGGAATAATCGGACGACATATCCTACACGACACCACGTCCGATAACGGATTTAGGCTAATCGACTTCGCTGCGCGGCGAGACGTAATGGTACAAGTACGCGTTTCCCACATCCTGATATCCACAAGGGAACATGGAAATCTCCTTACGAATCAACCGTGAACCAGATTGATCACATTGCGATCGACGCATGCAAGATGTCCGCACATTCCGAGGTGCCAACATCGACTCGGAACACTACCTTGTTGTAGCCAAGGTAAGAATTCGGATATCCCGATCAAGGCCAACACGTGAAAATGCTCGATCGTGTCTCCGAAAATCTCCTCAGAAGTTCTTTGCTGCCAGCACAAAATATAGAGAAGCAGTGGCAACACTGCCAAGAAGCCATCAGAGATGCCGCCTCTGAAGTGCTAGGGTTTACACGGCCACCAGAGCGAAACCCCTGGTTTGACGATGAGTGCCGGCGAGCACATGCAGCTAAACCAGAGGCATACAAAGCAACGCTGCAAAGAAGGACACGAGCAGCTCGTGAGCTCTACGAGCAGAAAAGGAGAGAGGAGCATAAACTTCTCAGACAGAAAAAAAGGGAGCATGAGAAGGGCGCGATCGAGGAGATAAAGGGATGTCACAACAAGAACGAGGTTCGAAAGTTTTACAAAAAGGTGAAACAAACCTCCAGGGCTTATACACCCCGAACCGAAGCCTGTAGAGACCATCGTGGGAACCGCAGTAAGTGCTGAGGATATTGATAGACCACTTTTCCAAGTTGTATATTGGCGATGACGAGTAAAACTCCGCCAGCAATACAGAACCATTCAATTTGGGTGCAGAAGGCCAATAATTCCACCCACCCGACATGGACGAAGTGAAGATAGCGATATCTAAACTTAAGTCGAACAAAGCCGTTGGAGCAGACGGGTTAGGAGGATGCACCAGCTCATCTACAAAATTTGGTCGGAGGAAAGCATGCCCGATGAATGGAACCTCAGCATCGTATGCACGATCCTCAAGAAAGGAGATCCCCTGAACTGCACCAACTACAGAGGTATAAGTCTCCTTAACATCGCCTATAAGATCTTGTCCGCCGTGCTGTGTGAACGTTTGAAGCCCTTCGTCAACAACCTGATAGGTCCTTATCAGTGTGGCTTCAGACCCGGAAAGTCCACCATCGATATTTGATATTTGTTCAGGAACATCAAATCGATACCTACCACATTTTCATCGACTTCAGGCCGCGTATGAGAGCGTGTATATAGAGCAATGTCTAGTTTTGGCATCCCAGAAAAACTCGTCCGCCTGTGTAAGATGACAATGGAAAACTCATGAGGTCGGAAAAAACCTAACGGACGGAAGGTTTTAGACAAGGCGATGCGTTGTCATGCGATTTCTTCAACATCATTCTTGAAAAGATTGTGCAAAGCTTCAACGTCAACACCAGAGGCACAATCTTTCAAAAGTCCGTCCAGCTACTAGGATACGCCGACCACATTGACATAATTGGAAGAACACAGCGTGATGTCAGTGGAGCGTTTGTGAGTCTTGAGACGGAGGCCAGGAAGATGGGTCTAGCGGTTAACAAGGACAAGACCAGTTAATGCTGTCAACAAGAAAGGACAACCAATATCGACGTCTTAGAGCAAACGTTAGTAGTAAAGTCCTCTCGCGAGCAACTAAAGTGACACTCTACAAAACCCTCATCATCCCGGTCCTCATGTATGGTGCATGACAACATCCGATGAAAACGCTTTGGGCTGCTTTGAGAGAAAAATTCTTCGAGTGATTTTTGGTCCTGTCTGCATTAATGGAGAATGGAGAGGAAGATTCAACCAAGAACTGTACGAGCTGTTCCGCGACACTGACCTAGCCAGAAAAGTTAAGGTCCAACGACTTAGATGGTTGGGTCATGTAGAGCGAATGGAAAATAATGCTCCGGCTCGTAGAGTCTTCGAATCCAACCTGGAAGGACGTCGCAGAAGAGGAGGACCGCGACTCAGGTGGAGCACACAGGTGGCAGAGGACCTGAACCATCTTGGCGTGCGAAACTGGAGACAGTTAGCTAGGGACGGAGCTGGCTGGAGATGTTTGTTGGGTGAGGCCTTGGTCCGACCTGGACTGTAGCGCCACTATAAGTAAGTAAGTAAGAATTGAGGAGACGTACAATTTAGCGCCGATTCCGAAAGGCAAAGTTGAGAAGCACTTTTTTTATGACAATAATCTTGGAAGTGTTGTCAGCTTCTCGCAAGAGGCAGCACCTGTGAAAGACGAAATCAAAATTTTATGGGCACGAGCTAACTCTAGCTTTCTGCGTAGACCCAACGCTTATAGCCACTACACCAAGGATATAGAGAAATTAAACGATTCATCAGTGATCTTATATCTTGAACAGAAGATTGTATACATAGGTATATTGGGCCATAGTCTAAAGATGCGGTAAGAGTAAACGTTGCAGTAATGAGTATGCATATGCACCGCCTCACCTGCGCAATCGGATCGGAACAACGCATACCCGATTAATGGAAACTCATTGTGATGACTCCTGAATTGCTCAAGCTACGGAGGCATAAATCGTTCTTTGAAAACATTTGAAGCCTAATAGATACTTTTTAGTGTTGCTTCCGACCAGAAAAGTCCAGATATTCATTTCTTTTTGTAAAAAAACTAAGAACTTTTTTAGGTAAGCGGCATGGCAATGCGACTTCGCCCTTAACATTCTTGAAAGAATTGTGTAAAAGTCACAACAGAAATACAACAGGGGTTCATTGGCAAAGATATATTTTGGATCTAGTCTTTGGATTATGGAAGTCCTGTCTCGGGCAACTAAGTGTCACTTAGTCATGTAGAGCCAATGAAAAAGTGCACCGACCCGGAAAGTCATTAAATAAACCCGAAGGACGACGCAGTAAAGGAAGACGCGAACAATACCGACAGGTAGGAGAGAACCCAATCCAATTTTGAATATTCAGTCACTTAGATACCGAGCTGGCTGGGAGATCGCTCGACGCGGAATTTAACGCAACCTTCAGTCAGTAACAAACATGCACAGGGTTTAGACAAGTCATGTGATTTCTTCAACATAGTCCTGGAGCAGATAAGGCGCAAGGCAGATGTGAGCACGGAAAACACGATCTTCAACAAATCCACCCTGCTCCTAGGCTATGCCGGCGACATAGATATCATCGGTCGATCTAAGAGGTCGAAGAACAGGCGAAACTCGTTGGTCTTGGAGTGAATGCGGACAAAACAAAGTACATGATATCAACATGCCAGCTGTCCACCACACCGCCTAGGACAAAACGTCACTGTTGCTAGCAGCAATTTCAAGGTACAACTTTGGAACAAACATCAATCCGACAAACGACACCTTAGTGGAGATCCGAAGAAGAATTACCCTAGCCAACCGCTGCTGCTTCGGTTTGGCAAAACAACTGGGTTCAAAACTCCTCACTGGAAAGACAAAGTGCAAACTATACACGATTTTGATATAACCAGTCCTACTCTACGCCACCGAGTGTTGGACGGTAAGTAAAAAAGAGGAATTCATACTGGGCACTTTCGAAAGAAAAATTCTTCGACGGATTTTCGGTCCCGTATGCGACGATGGCGAATGGAGAAGAAGGTTCAACCGAGAACTGTACGAGCTGTACCAAGATGTGGATGTACTCTAGAAGGCCAAGAAAAGACGACTACATTGGCTCGGCCACATCGAGAGAATGGACGACAACGCTCCATCGAAGAAAGTCTTCTCATCCCAGCCCCCAGGTTCGAGACGACAAGGAAGACCAGACCTACGATACAAGGACCAAGTGACTGCTGATGCCAGATCGCTTGGTTTCGACGGCTGGAGAGTGCATGCGAGGGATCGTTCACGATGGGAGGCTGCAGTATCTCAGGCTGAGATCCTTCATGGATTATGAGCCGGATAAGTAAGTTAGTCAGTAGCAGATATAACAGTAATTTGTTGACTCAATAAATTTTATCTGCATATTGATCTTCGCGAAGTTGGGAAGACACCCTTCCTGGCCAGATGCACAGAGAGAACTGAACTCTATATGCCTGCCACATCCACCGAGCTGCGATATCCAGTCCTGCACTACTACTAAGACAACTAACGAACAGGAGGGATTTCCCTGTCCATGAACATTTGATGGATGTTATTTTTGCCGGTTAGCAAATTGTTTCTATAAGAATAGCAAACCTAGTAGTGTGGAGTACCGTTATTTTTAAATCGTACAGTTGGTTATGTATGAACTACCTTTCTACGGAAATACTTTCACCTACTGACAACATCCCGGAACTCTCGGAACTTTGTCAAACAGTTTCTTCAATGAATACATGTATTCAACTCACACTTGAAAAGAGATTTCTGGTTTTAACTTAGTTTACTTGCACTCCGGAAAATAATTGAGTTATAATAAATTCATTAGGTCCCGTAGGTGCGCTCTTGAATTTAACACATTGCCTTTTCAAATAAAAACTTTATGTTCTTTGAAATGTTTTCGAAATTAAAAGCAAACTATACCTGAAATCGATCCGATTGCCCAGCAGAGAGTATTTAGATTCTTCCAGGAGAATTCAGTTCCATTCACTTGATTCATGAGTTTCAAAGTCATGATGCGCTCCGTATCCGCATAATCCAAATGTGTCAAAAATACCAGTGTCTCACGCATATTCTTATACAAATTTATAGCATTTGTATCTTTCATAAATTCTCGAACAACTTCACCATTCTCATTTTCAACAACTAGAACTTCCTCTGGCTTTGCCATACGCGATATCATTATGAAACGAACTTTCGACAATATGTTGCCATAAAAACGACGACGCGTCAATGAACTTCTCTTCGGATGTACATCGCTTTGAATATGAACTGAAATTATAGAATCCGCGTTATAGAGATCCTCAACCAGACTGTACCAATATTCGAGGCAGATTTTAAATATCTCAACATCTTCAACTTCGGATATCATTACCAAGTAGAGTAGAGCTTTGTTCAGATATTCAATGTATTTGACATCCTCAACTAGCTTGCCATGTTCCTTTAGGAAAGTGCACAGGAACATGGCAAAGTTCTGAACGAATTCCTGTTCCATGTCACAACCGTTGGCATATATGTGATTCATATTGGTATTCTGTCCAATCATTTGATCCAATTGTTCCATTGTGTCTTTGAAGAGTTTTATAAAATTGGCATTGTAATTAGGCACATTGAGGCCTGAGATTTCTGCCAGACATTTCAGTGTTACATTCCGGAACATGGGAACACTGAGAAATTTGAATATAAGTGTTTCCACAAGTGGCGTTTCAAATATATAACCCAATGGGATCCAGTTGAGAAATCTAAGCAGAGTGTCCAGGGTAACGGCAATCAATGGTGCATTCATAGAACTCTCGAGGACGAATGAACAAAGTTGAAATATTTCTGAAAATTCAAAACACATAGCATCTTTGAGATGTTTGGCTTTAGTCTGTGTAATTTGTCCGCCGCAAAAGTCAAATACTTCTTCGCTTAAGTTCTTCAATATGACCATGTTGTTTTTACACAAACTCTCATTGGTCTTCGAAGCTCCAACGATGTCTTTGATGAAGGTATTCCAGTTTTTGGGCCATTCTCGTTTCAATATTTGCACCAATATCATGTTCAATTTATTGAGATAGACCTTATTGGCTTCCATGGTTGCCTGATCAGATGAGGTTTTAATAATAAGACCGACAACATATTTTTTGATGCCTTCACATTGATTTCTTGGTAGAATTTTCCAGCGTGTCTTGATGACTTCTTCGAGAATTTGCAATGCGTAGAATTTTGTTTGTTGATTTTGTGAATATTCTAGAATACTATCGACTCTAGTCCAGGCATCTGGGTGTTCCTTGAGCGTTGTAAGAATATCTTGTGCTAAACGTAATTGCTCCCCTTGTGAACTGTAAAGACATTCAACGATTTTATCCAGCAGACCGATGTCGAGTTTCTCCGAGAAGTCTAACAATTTGCTAGCTTCTTCTGTCGTTAACATTACTGCCATTTTTTTGTAAAAGAAATATCGTTCTTTTCTCTTGGAATAAATGTTGATACTTGTGAATGTGAGGAATAATTATGGTTGAAAAATGTCGGCAGACCTTGGTTTGTTGTTTTTATTTTGCTTTAAATGGGCTCCTATGAATATTACACTTGTCACACCACCACACTCGAATTTTCAATTATGCTGCAACGAAAAGAACATGATTTAAAGGTTATGCGTTAACTAAAAGGTAAATTGTTGTATAATGGAAGACTTGGGACTTGGGCAATAACACACCAAATCAGACAAGACGTCTTTTTGTCTTTCGGCAAAAAATCGTACACAAGTCCATTGCTCTTACGAGGCAACACACACCGAAAAAGACAAGACACGACACGATAAAAAGTCTTGTCTGCCCGTCGGTTGCAGTAAAAACATGGTGTTGTATAGGAGCAAGACACACCGAAGCGGACAAAGACAAGACATTTTGTCTTTGTCGTCCTCGGTGTGGGTTGTCATCCGACACGATTTTCTGTCGAAAGACAAAAATACGTCTTGTCTGATTTGGTGTGTTTTTAGCCAAGGGTTTTACTTTATAAAATCAAATCCACTTCCTGCTCTAGAATCAACAAATGCTAGATGGTCACAGGGTACCACCTGCCTAGCAATTAAACAAATATGGCCCAGCATAGACCTGAGACGGTCAAAAGGCTGGATTTCCCTGAGCAGACAAAATATAAGCTCTACAATTGGAGTCATAACAGGACACTGCCTCATACTCATAGGTAGACATGCTTTGAGGCTAGGGGTCTACGCAAACGACTTATGTAGAAGCTGCATGGACGAGGAGAAAGAGAAAACAGTCCAACACCTTCTATGTACATGTCCGGCACTCTCCAATAGAAGGAATAACTATCTCGGTAATCCCTTCTTCGATAATATCAGTGAACTGGCAACAATCGACACAAAATGTCTCTCTAACTTCATTAATGGTTTGTTTAAGTTCATTACTTTCCCATGAGTAACTTCAATAGTCAATAACATCTAGACAGCCACTCCTACCTAACCTAACCTAACCTAACCACCTCCTGCTCTACAAGTCATCAAAATTGCAGGATTGGGACTGCGATTGATTGCTTAAAACTTGGGTTCCTAAACCCCTCACTCTTTCTAACACAACTTGTGGTTCGAATTTGGTTGTTACATTTGCTAACTCATGAACGAATAAAGCCGCAATAACAGTTGTTGTTCTTGAAAAACTCAAAATTCTTTGGTTTTCGTTTGGCGAGTGGAAGAAATTGATGAATACAACACGGTTCTGACAACCCCTTATCACTACTTTCTTCCGCATCACGCAGTCTTTAAGGAGGCGAGCTCCACAACAAAGTTGAGAGTGGTGTTCGACGCAACTTAAGCTTCGGATGGAAAACCCCTCAACGAGCATCTTCTTGTGGGTCCAAAATTGCAGACAAGCATCATCGATCTCGTTCTCAGATGGCGTACTCACACTCAGTGAGTCGACATTGAGATGTACCGTCAAATTTTGATTAGTTTTCCAGACCGATACTTTCAATTGATTTTATGGAGGGAGCAGAAGTCTTCGCCGATCAAAATCTTCAAAATGAATACTGTAACGTTTGGTACAGCAAGCGCACCATATATTGCAATTAAAGTTTTGAAAAAGCTGGCCGACGACGAAAGCCAGAATTTTCCCGAAGGGGAGAAGGCTGTCCACGAGGACATGTACGCTGGTGATCTGATCAGCGGGGCTGATTCCATCGAAGAAGCGAAGAGGAAACAAAGCAACTTCTTGCGTCTGGGGGATCCAACTTGCGGAAGTGGTCGAGTAATTGCAATGCTCTTCTCGAAGACATCGCTGTTGAGGATCGAGAACTAGATTTTGAACTCCCGTTCAACCTTTCAAACCATGATAAGACCCTCGGCATCAAATATTTTCCACTTGACGACTACTTCTCGTACCAAAATCTGCAAGTTGCATCAGAAGAAACCACAAAACGATCAATGTTGTCGACCAAAAACAAATCAGAACCTTCATAGGGGGACGGAACTGAAGTCCATCGGCAT
The DNA here is from genome assembly GCA_943590905.1 of Sphaerophoria taeniata. NCBI lineage: Eukaryota > Metazoa > Arthropoda > Insecta > Diptera > Syrphidae > Sphaerophoria > Sphaerophoria taeniata. Next base: position 42,818,414 of record OX016540.1, on the reverse strand, counting down.
AAAGCCTATGTCGCATTCAGGACATGTCGTCCCAGGAAAACTGACATGAGCAGTTCTATATAAAGAACAGAACTAAAATAACTTTTTCTGGTTTCTGGACTGCTCATACGTGCTGAAGAGAAAACTGTATACGTAAATGTCTGCAAATACACGAGAACAGCATTGGCGTACTACATGAACATTTTTATGGTATGCGATTGTGTCCTCTTTTAAGTCGTCCATAATAAACGTGTGGGTTCGAATCCTTCTCGCGCCCATAAAATTTCGTACTTCTCAACTTTGGCGTTCGTTAGGCCTTGGCTCTTCAACGAGCTGTCGCGTTGAAGTCATATTCGTAGCTTAATGGTTACTCAATGGAGCAATATATTTTATCAAAAGGTGACAAGACGCTTGTGAAAGCCAACATCTTTTTTATTTGGCTATATCGCTATCTCCAGACAAGCTGAGCTACAGATTTGGACCTTTTAAGAGTTCTTAAAAACCTAGTTGTATTTTAGTTAATTTTTGTTCCTGTCTGCATAAATGGAGAATGGAGACAAAGATTCAATCAAGAACTGTACGAGCTGTTCAGCGACACTGACCTAGCCAGAAAAGTTAAGGGTCCAACGACTTAGATGGTTGGGTTATGTAGAGCGAATGGAAAATAATGCTCTGGCTGGTAGAGTCTTCGGATTCAACCCGGAAGGACGTTGCAGAAGAGGAAGACCGCGACTCAGGCGGGGCACACAGGTGGTAGAGGACCAGAACCAACTTGACATGCGAAAAATGGAGACGGCTAGCTAGAGACCGAGCTGATTGGAGACGTTTGTTGGATGAGGCCCTGGTCCGAGTAAGTAAGTTGTATTGTAGGCAGTGGTTTTGCATGAAATGTGCTACACAATAGGGAGAGAGAGGCAAGATGAGTTTCTTAAGGAACGTATTGTCGAAATCGATGTGCAAAATGGTCGGAGGAATGCATGCCCGATGAATAGAACCTCAGCATTGTTTGCCCGATCCTGAAAAAGGGAGATCCTCTAAACTGCGCCAACTACAGAGGAATCAGTCTGCTTAACATCGCCTACAAGATCCTCTCTGCCGTAATATGTGAACGTCTGGAGCCTTTCGTCAACAATCTGATTGGTCCTTATCAATGTGGCTTCAGGCCACGAAAGTCTACCATCGACCAAATTTTCACGTTGCGGCAGATCCTGGAAAAAACCTACGAACTCCAAATCGATACCCACCACCTCTTTATCGATTTTAAGGTGTGACAGCATCTACAGAGACGAAATGTATAAAGCTATGTCTAGGTTTGGCATCCCTGCCAAGCTCGTTCGCTTGTGCAAAATGACGATGGAGAACTCACGCTGCTCTATCAAGGTTGGCAATGAGCTTACGGAATCTTTCGACGTCAAAAAAGGATTCAGACAAAGCGATGCACTGTCGTGCGATTTCTTTAACATCGTTTTGGAGAAAATAGTCCAAAACTCCACCGTCAACACCAGAGGCACTATCTTCCATAAATCTGTTCAACTTCTCGCGTACGCCGACGATATTGATATAATGGGAAGAGCACAGCGTGATGTCAATGGCGCCTTTGTGAGAATTGAGACAGAAGCGGAAAAAATGGGTTTAGCGGTAAATGAGGAAAAAACGAAGTATATGCTGTGTTCGAGGAAGGACGCCCAACACCGACGGCTCGGACAGAACGTCACAATAGACGCATACAACTTCGGGCAACAACACCAGCGTCGAGATCAGACGAAGAATAACTCTTGCTGTTTCTTTAGACTAAGAAAGCAATTGAGTGGAAAAGCCCTCTCGAGCAACTAAGGTAAAACTGTACAACACCCTCATCATCCCTGTCCTGCTGTATGGTGCAGAAACATGGACCTTGACAAAATCGGGTGAATGTGCCTTAGGCTGTTCCGAGAGGAAAGTTTGTCGGGTCATCTTTGGACCCGTGTGCATTGATGGGGAATGGCGAAGAAAATATATTTACGGGTTGTACAACGACGTGGACATAGCCAGAAGGGTCACGATCCAGAGACTCAGATGGCTAGGTCATTTAGAGCGCATGGACACCAATGCTTCGGCCCGGAAAGCCTTCGACACTATTCCCGAGGGACGCAGAAGGAGAGGAAGACCACGACTCAGGTGGCGCAAACAAGTGGAAGAGGACCTCAATCAACTTGGAGTGCAAAACTGGAGACAGCTAGCTAGGCTGGCTGGCGGATACTGTTGATTGAGGCCCAAGTCCACACCGAACTATAGCGCCACCTTAAGTAAGTAAGGCTTGCCACTTCTATGAGACTCTGCGCCCATAGAAAAGCTTTGCCAGTCACATGAGGTGCAAAAAAGTTTTCAATGATGGCGCTATCACCTTTTTTTGGTAAAACGCATATTGCCAAAAGCAATTAAATCTTGGTATTTACAGCTAATACGCTGTTGGGTTCCAAATCAAATTATGCGATGGTCAATACCTGAGTTTAGGTTCAACAGAAGGGTTGTTCTGTGAAATTAATGAAAAAATGAACCATCTTGAAACCCTTTGATAAGAATTCTAACGAAATATGAACGAAGACCAAAAAGTACTTCAAATCCACTTACACATGCCCCACCCGGTATAATTGTAAGAACCGCAGCAAATAATTCAGTTCACTTAACAATAATTTTGCACAAGCACCGTCAACCCTGGTCATGAAATCTGACGATCGCGTTAATCCTTTTTGTAAGAAAATTTTCTCGAGCAATTTTTCTCTTTGCCGAATTGCGTTCTACTTTGTCTGTAGGCAGAATATATGTAGGCAGTTGTTTATGAACTCATTTGTTGCCTATAGCTGCTTCAATAAACAAAAATTGCAAGTGTTTATGTTAACAGCACAAGCGAGTGAGGAGTTTGAGAGCAAATCATTTTCTTCCAATAAAAATTGACAAACTCAAAATTCAGTAGTATTGATGCTAGATCCATTTTTTCTCGAAAAAAGGCGCGTGTTGAGTTTTTCGACTATTGAATTTCTTTTCGTTGAGAAAAGACACAAATAAGTCCTAGAGATTAATGGTTTTTCATTTCGTAACATTCTAACACATTGTGCGGCAAAAAAAAAAATGCTAAAATGGTAAAACGTATAGGAATTTTCTCAAATGAAGGATATCTTAAAATTTGCATGAGCATTGCATAAAACGAATCCTACAAGGAAACTAAACCCAAAGACCGCCAATATTTGATTATCAAAGAATCTGCAAGCCAAACAAATGCATTCAGATTCTTTCTCGATTTGCAACATGCTAGGCCTCTGCCCGAACCGACTCCGACTCAACAACGGACAACGACATCGACACTCACCAAGTCACAACTGACATTTAGCTTTCCGTCGCCATAGTCCGCTGCAGAGACGAGAACGCTTTTTTTTTTTAATAGAGAAGTCGTTTTCGAGTTGGTGGGAAATTAAAATAAAAAATCAAATTTCAACTTTTTTAAGGCGGCAAATTGTTTGAATTCAAGTAAATATTACACTACATTTGAGAATTTATAAAATTTAATAAGAAATTAATTCCAAGAGGTTTTTTTTCAATGTGCATAAAATAAATAGGTGCAATTCTTGTTCAGATTATCGCATGCGAATGAAATTCCGCATGAGCTATACTTACATTATTTTATTTGATATAAACGTTTGTTTCACAAATAACTTCCATACGCACATTGATTGAAAAAGTTTTTTCGATGAAATTTTATTTATTTCAATCGCTTTGGGGCTCAATATTTAACAGAATTTTATATTTTTTTTAACAAAAATGTATTCCTAGCAAAGATGTCAGGTTTCGCTTTAAAGAAATCACACACACACAAGCGCAAAAAATTAAGATATTGCGTTCAGCGAAATAGTTCGAAAATGGAAGCGTGTTCAGTTGTGGAATTGTTTAATGGCGTGTGCAAGCAATGTATAGGGTGGTACAAAGCGAAACATTTTCATTATTTTTTAAGTTAAGTAAATTTATATTTAAGGCGGTGTGCGGACTGCATTTATGTGTGTTAAAACTTGACATTTGGTTAAATTTTGACACTTCGTGTTGAATAATATGTGTTAAAATATGACAGTAGTGGTTAAATTTCACCAGTAATTTTAACGCAATTTGCACACGGCCAAAGCAATATTAAATCAACGACAGCAAACATTTAAAATTATGGAAATAATTATGAACAATAATACGTAGCGTTATTTGTGTCGCATCCGTTAATCTATAAAACAGCTGAAACCTACGCGGATGTGAATTGAAAACACATTCGCCTGCTGCAGTGATTAACAGTCCTATTCTGGGCAACCTCTCTAATACCTCATAAGTCACAGTAACCTCATAACTGGAGGTGAACTTGATTTTGTGACTTTTTCGTATTCTGACAAAAACCTCACAACTTGTGACCCTCAATATAACCCCATAACTTGAGGTGAACTCGATTTTGTGACTTTTTCGTATTCTAGCAAAATCCTCACAACTTCTGACCCTCATAAAAATCTCAAAATTGTGATGTGCTCGTTGGCAGATCATAATCCAGGAGCTCGATATTCTGACACTGAAAACTTAAAAAAGAAGTATGTACATAAACACGGAATTGAATCTCATTTTGATTAATCTGTTTGAAGAAAATATATTAGAAATCAAAGGTAAAAATTAAAATACTGATAAAAGTAAATAATCATCTATCTGTAGATTATCGCGAAGGAGAATCTTAAGAAAATTAAGGGATGTGAACGATTCGTTTACCCTTCAAGACAGAACGTTAATACAATTTTTTCGTTTTCCAAAAACTCTGTGTTGGGACATTATTCAGGAACTCAAGTCACATGATGATCAATGCAGTTCATTGCCAATCACCATTTAAGTACAGTCATTTTTTAGTTTCTTTCAGAGCTTTATTTTCTCGTCCATGGATCTTACCAAAAGTGTGTAGGAAACAACTACACCATTCCTGTAGACAGGAAGAGAAGTCAAAAGAAGCTTTCTTATAAATGTTTACACTTTGCCAATCAATTTTAATAAGAGTGTACCAAGTTCTTGAAGGTCGTGCATAACGATGCACCCTATTCGCTGATTGCCAATTCTTGCAATACCGAGCGGGATGATAATGGAACCTTCGTGGCAGCGACCATTGCGGAATGGAGCGGCAAATTTCAGCTGGATTGCCCGCTGTTAAAAGCTCAAAGATTTCATTGGCATTGAAAAATTGATTATTGTAGGTATATGAGAATTTGTTTTGAAAGAGTTAAATAAATTCTTTTTAAATCAAATTTGTATTCCCTCGACTTCAAGATAAGATTTTTTATTTTCTAATAATTTCTTTTACATTTCACATTTTTATCAATTTATAACTAAATCGCAACCTTTGCCTTTCAATACACATACGGATTCCACTTGGTGCCATCCTGAGTCAGCAATACCACCCACCGTCAAGAATTGCCAACAGCGGCTTCCGTCTGCCCCAAACAAAACCGATCCATCCCCAAAAATCCTAGCAATATGCTGTAGATGATATCAAAAAGTAGTGTTCTGTATATTTAGCGCACGGACACCGTCGTGTTGAAATTTTTTGGTCCATTTCACTCGATGTTTGGGAAGATAACACAATCCACTTCTGTATGTTCGACATTTTCATACCAAATGTCCAAATGCCACCAAATATAACACATCCGATTATTATCAACCGGGCTCCTTTCACTCAAGGAATTCCTCAAATAGGAATCTGCAATTATTGACAAGCGGTCCGAGAGGATTGATTTTCGGTGACTGTTGAATTGAAGCATTACTTTGTCGTTGCTGGCGTGAATCGAATGGACTATACAAATGAATTCCAAGATGGAAGTTAAATACAGAATAATAGTTATAATAAGAATTTCTTACCAATTGATTTGTTTTGACAAATCAGCTGGCAGTCACAGAAAGAAACTCCCCTTCCTTTGGTGGATGTGTTGTGAGGTTTCTTATGAGGTTTTTTCGCAGAAAACAAAATTGTGACAACCTCATAAGTCATAAGAAACCTCACAAAAACAACCTCATGAGAAATTGTGATTTGTGAGCATCACAACTCCAGAATAGGGCTGTAAGTTACCTTCAGGGCCAGTTATCGAATATTTATTCATCCTGCGATCAAAATCTACTCTAATCGTTTCAAAATATTTTGGGTGTTGAGTCCAAATATTTAGTTAACGAAGTTTGAACTTCGAGAAGAGACACCCAGAATTTATTTTAATTTCACTCCCCAAATTGTTTCTCTGTTTGGCAAAAAAAATTTCGGCAAGAGAAATTAATTTATAGAGCAGCCCTGTAAAGCGAGCGAAGCGAGCCGAAATTTTTTTTGCCAAACAGAGAAACAATTTGGGAAGTGAAAATAAAAAAAATTCGCGCGGGTTTACAAAAAGTGCTTGCGGGGTGAATGTGGACACACTATATGGACACATTTTTATTAAATGTTTTTTATACTTTTGTGAATTAAAATAAGAAATTATTATTTTTGAATATTAAAAAAGTTCTTTTTTAAATATCTTGTGTTAGTTTTTAATTATTTATCGGTTATTTTTGTAGCTGTCCACTTCCGCCCCATTAATTTTGGTCCGTGTCCTTATCCACCCCTTGGTGGGTGGCATATGGACAGAAAAAGCTTGTTGATTGAATTATGGAAAACCTTAAAACTTGAAGTCTTATCAAGTTTCAGCCCTATTAATAAAAATAACCTATTCACTGGATAACACACGTTTTACCTAGCACACGGATATTGAAATTATTCGTTTGCTAAATAAGTTAATTAATAAACATATTTTTTCCTCATTGTAACTATTCACTGAACAACATGAAAATTGTACTAGATAATCTAGTATTTTTTCAATGATGAAGGTAAGTTGTCAATAAACCTGTGGCATGATGGACGGATGGTGTAAAATTGACAAAATTTTCCGTACAATACTTCTGAGTCGCAAAAGTAGCTATGACCGTTTCCGAAAATGTTTGAAAAGATAGGGTTTCATTGAATCTGAATTCGATGTCAGCTTTAAGAACACCAAAAAGATTTGTAGTAAGCACGTACAATGCTGAAATTTAAATTTAATAGCACACAAGAAGTTACAAAAAGTTATATAGATACACAACAAGAAAAAAAGAACCACATTGGCTACCATTTCATTTATTTATTCCTGATAGCACTGCCACTCCTACACACTTAACCGGACACGAACCAAGACGTTGTTGATGATGGCAACAGATACAACAGCAACGAAGAAATCGTTATTGTCGTCGAGGCGAAGCGTCGGTCTTCGTCCTATAGTCGAGGGGGAGCATGAACATCATAAGGACTAAGGACTTCAGCTGGGCTGGGGTATAGTACAAAACATTGTTTGAGCCTGAGTCAAATTCACACTCTCACACACCATACTACCAGTGTCAGCCACCGTTGTCGTCGTCAGCATCATCATGATCATCTTGTGTTGAAAGTATAAAAACAGGGGATATGATTTATGTAGTACATACACCGTTTTTTGCTAGCGCAGAGAGAATAATTTCTGTTCCTTGTGATCCTACGTTATTTGATTGAAGATCGAGGTGAAGAAGCTTGGTATTTGGGTCTCCCAAGTATTCAGAAAGAATCTTCATTAACGCAAAACTAGATTTGTCAGTATGTTTTGCCAAATCCAAACCACAACACAAAATTTCCTTCAATTGTTGTCAAATATTTTGAAAAAAAAGATATTCGTTCCTTATACACAAAAATCAATGAAATAAGTTATCCGTTTGCTAACAAGTGTCATTTAAGGCTAACACACGTTTATTAATAGGAATTCTAATTTGAGATACGAGTTATAGCCTATTCCCACCAACGTGATTTAGCTAAATCAACTTAATTTAGCTAAATCACATAATTTATTTCATGATTTGCCATACATTTTCAATTATTTGAAATTACCTGATTTAGCTTGTTTATTTTTTAATTAGGTATAAATCACCTCGATGATTCCAGGCTGAATGATTTCATGCTCAAGTAATGAATAAAATTCATTTCAAATTCATTTCTTTTTTCTTTTTGACAGTGAAAATTCAATTTTTGTGTCATATATTGATATATTTTATTGAAAAGTTCAAAAAAATGTCAAGATTGTGATAAATGTCAAGCTAAATTAAGTAAAAAGTTCAGTGGGAACGCCTTTCTTGATTTATAAATCAAATAAGCTTAATCAAGTCGGTGGGAAAAGGCTATTAGTCTTGTGTTAGGGTTATTTTGTGTTTATTAATAGGGCTGTTTATGTTTAGGGACAATTTAGGGGAAGCCTTAGTTTATCAGCTGGTAAAAAGTGTTGATTTAAAGTCTTTACTGTAGACAAATATTAGAGATTTAATAAAATTTGTCCACAACCGCCCCCTCCTCCCCTATACCAGTAAATTACCACGCAGTTTTGAAGTTTGTGTGTAAGAAACAAATTTGAGATTAAAAAAAAACGCAATCGTGAATTCCATGAGTCACGAATTTGTTTGCGCATTGCTTTAGTGCTTAGTCTGCTATTGCACGGTGACTCATGTTTCAGACTTTTTTTTGAGCTGCGTTGGTGTAAAAGGGAAACAAAATTCGAAAAGCTGAAGAGGAAAAAAAATTGCCCGGTGAGTCGCATGCAATTTTTTATACGAAACAATTTTGACGTTCTTCACTTCTCATTCAACATTTTCGTATTTTGTTTTATTTAAATTCGACTTGCTTCCTTCACATATATACCTTGCTATTTGAAAAAGTGGGAAAGAATGTTTTTCATTTCATTTCAAGGGCCTTGTTCACACGTGAAGAGAATCGAAAATTTTCTTTGATTAGTGATGGCAAGCGGGGTTGCTTGCAGAAGACGTATTTATTATTTATTTTACCGGCTCACGATCCATGAAGGGTCACAGCCTAGATACTGCAGTCTTCCATCGTGAACGATCCCTCGCATGCACTCTCCAGTCACCGAGACCAAGCGCTCTGGCATCCGCAGTCACTTGGTCCTTGTACCGTAGGTTCGGTCGTCTTGAACCTGGGGGCTGGGATGAGAAGACTTTCTTGGCTGGAGCGGTGTCGTCCATTCGCTCGATGTGGCCGAGCCAATGTAGTCGTCTTTTCTTGGCCTTCTGGACTACATCCACATCTTGGTACAGCTCATACAGTTCTCGGTTGTATCTTCTTCTCCATTCGCCATCGTCGCATACGGGACCAAAAATCCGTCGAAGAATTTTTCTTTCGAAAGTGCCCAGTATCAATTCCCCTTTTTTACTTATCGTCCAGCACTCGGCGCCGTAGAGTAGGACTGGTAAAATCAAAGTTTTGTATAGCAGACACTTTGTCTTTCGAGTGAGGAGTTTTGAACCCAGTTGTTTGGCCAAACCGAAGCAGCAGCGGTTCGCTAAGGTAATTCTTCTTCGGATCTCCACTAAGGTGTCGTTCGTGGGATTGATGTTTGTTCCAAGGTAGGTGAACTCCTTAACTACCTCGAAATTGCTGCTACCAACAGTGACGTTTTGTCCTAGGCGGTGGACAGATGTTGCTTTGTTTGTTGATAACATGTACTTTGTTTTGTCCTCATTCACTTCAAGACCAACTAGTTTCGCCTGTTCTTCAATCGCTGTGAAGGCCTCAAGCACAGCTCTCTTGGATCGACCGATGATGTCTATGTCGTCCGCATAGCCTAGGAGCTGGGTGGATTTGTTGAAGATAGTGCCCTCCGTGCTCACACCTGCCTTGCGCACTATCTGCTCCAGGACTATGTTGAAGAAGTCACATGACAACGCATCTCCTTGTCTAAACCCTGCGCAAGTTTGGAATAACTCGGATGAGCTGTTACCCATTTGCACACTGCACTGCGTATTGTTTAGCGTCATGCGGCACAGCTGGATCAGTTTGTTCGGGATCCCGAATTCAGACATCGCAATCATAAGCTCTTGGCGGTGGATGCTATCATAAGCAGCTTTAAAGTCGATGAAAAGATGGTGGGTTTCGACTTGAAATTCGTTGGTCTTTTCCAGGATCTGCCTCAGTGTGAATATTTGGTCTATCGTTGTTCTGCCTGGCCTAAAGCCACACTGGTACGTGCCGATTATTGTGTTGCAGAAAGGTTTAAGACGCTCACACAGTACGTTGGATAGGATTTTGTATGCAACATTAAGCAGGGATATGCCACGGTAGTTTTTGCATAACATCGGATCGCCTTTTTTGTAGATGGGACATATGGAGCTTATCGACCAATCAGTGGGCATGCATTCTTCCTCCCACACTTTGGTGATGACCTGGTGCATGCGGTTCATCAAAACATCTCCTCCATGTTTAAAGAGTTCCGCGGGTATGCCATCCGACCCTGCGGCCTTGTTATTTTTTAGCTTTTGGATGGCTCTTTTTACCTCTTCTCTGCTGGGGGCTGGGACTGGGTCTTCATTGACTGGTCTTGCTTCTCTTTCGTCATTATCTTGCTCGACATTTTGCGCATTCAGCAGCTGCTGGAAGTGCTGCTTGAAAACATCTACAATTCCCTGTGCTTCGGTGACTAGGTTTCCTTCACTGTTTCGAAGAGCTTGTGTCCCGGTTCTGAAACCAGAAGCTAATTGCTTCGACCTTTTAAAGAAACGCCGGGTGTTGTTCTTGGCCCGAGACTCTTCTAGATCTTTGAGCTGAGAAACTGCGGATGCTCTTTTCTTTCTTCGCAGGGTCTTTTTCTCATTTCTCCTTTTCGTGCGGTACTCTTCCCTTGCTGCTCTTGTTTTCCGTTGCAGCATCAGCAGGCGTGCATTTTCCGTCTCTCTTTTCAATGTCACGCACTCATCATCATACCACGGGTTCTTTTTCGGGGGTGGCTGGTAACCTATGGTGGTCTCGGCTACATTTTTTATTACTTCTCGATATTGGTTCCACAGTGTGTTGACGTCTGTAGTATTTGGGAGGACGGCGGAGAGTCGCTCGCTCAGGCGCTCGCTCAGGCGCTCGCTGTAGTCTCTGGCATTCTCTGATGTGCTAAGGCAACCGATGTTGAACTTCTTTCTTTGGGCTGCACGTGTTTTTTTGTCGTTTGATATTCGAGCTCTAAACTTAGCCACTACCAGAAAGTGGTCAGAGTCGACATTTGCTCCTCGGAAAGTGCGCACGTTCAGGATGTTGGATGCGTGCCTTGCGCCGATTAGCACATGGTCGATTTGGTTGGTGGTTCGACCATCCGGAGATCGCCAGGTTGCTGTGTAGATCTTCCTTCTTGGAAACCTAGTGCTACTTATCACCGTATTACAAGCTGCAGCAAAGTCGATTAGTCGGAAGCCGTTATCTGTTGTTTCTTCGTGGAGGCTGTGCTTTCCAACTAATCCGCCAAAGATGTCTTCCTTCCCGAAGACGTAAGGGGAAGGAAAAAATCAAAAAATTTAAAAAGATTGAGTGTAGAAACTTGAAGTTTTTCTTTGTGTTCTTCCCTTAACCCCTTTTTTTTCTTTCTCTTCAAAACTTAATGAAAATACAGATACAAACACAAAATTTTGTTTTCCGACATCTAAAAGAAAATAAAGAACATAAAGGAATAAGCAAAATCTACAGAAGAAAAATACTCACGTATAAATACAATCGTTCTTCACATGTGAACAAGGCCTAAGGCCAAGGAATCGTAATTAAAGAGCGTTGCCAAAATTCGAGTACTGACCAGGGATGAGAATGCTAAGCCCGAAAAGTGAAGCAAATTGCCCAAAAAAACGAAGTAGATTTGAAAAAAATTTAGCAGATAATGAAAAAAAATTTTTACAAACAAAACAAATGTATTGTCATTTTATTTTACATTCATATACGTTGACTAGAATAAGTCTCGCAAATTCATAAAAAAGGTACATTATTAAGGTACATTATTATATTGAAATAAATAGGAACATTCTGTTTTAAATGAAATCTGATTCTCCGCTAAGGGAAACATAACACAAATTCATAAAATATTATAAATTATAAGAATGTGATAAGAATTTTAATCGGTTCTTAATACATAGCCCTCCGTTTTAAACTTTGAAAAATATATAGTAATATTTTCTTGGGAGGTTCATAATCTTCTAGCCCAGCCATAAACTCTCTTATTAGTAAAAGGGAAGAAGCGGTACTTATATCCAGTTTATTTCTTTTTTTTGACGTTGTTAAAATCAGAAAATCGTCTTTCGGCTGCTGCACTGCTAGCTAATGTAAGCATACACCGTAAAAATATCTTCTTCGAAAATATTTTTCTGGGAGTATAAACGCCGCGACCAAAACTCAACAACGTCTTCCTCATCCTTCATTTGGATACTTTTAGTAAGAATAAGCGTTCTAAATTCGGAGTTAAGCGCTTCTATGTTTCCTATTTAATAGTAAGGAAAATCATTCAAAATTGGAAGAATTGTCGGATATTTTTTAGCCTGTATTACTTTTGGATCCAAAAGTTCTAACAATTCCAACTTTTTGTCGGTTAAATCAAACCAAAGTTTCAGTTGATCGCACAATTCAACATAAAATGAAACTATATACATTTTTGTCTGAAATAAATTCGTGTCCGTATTTCTGTTCTTGTTTAACTCTTCCTCATACAACGCTGTTTTTAATCCAAAAAACATTTGTTGTAAATCTAAATCATTCGATTTTTCTTTATGGGCACTCCACGAATTGTATTGAAGAAGAGTTAGAAAAAATGTAGTAGAAATAGGTTGCTACGTAGGTGCCTGGCTACACAGGGATTTTTCAAGCTACTGAAAAATCACGTGTGGTGGCTACACACTGTTGTGCTTACTCACGTTCTTCTTTTCCATTTCGTTGCGGGGAACGTGAAATGTCTCTTTTTTGATTGACATTTTTTTAAATTATGACAATCACATCACAATAAATAAATAAAATTAAATCAAATCACTTCGAAGGAATAGTAAACCTAAAGGTATGCAACTGTCGACTTTTGGCCCACAGTCATTTCGACCGTTTTTTATGTTTCATTTTTTTTTTATTACTCTAGAATCCCAATTCCCGTGCTGACAAGGCACTCATAGCCGCTCGGTATTCTGGGGCTGAAGTGAAAGTGGTCTTCGGCGAGACAAATAAATCTCTAGAATACCTGAAGAAGTTCCCAACTGGCACGGTACCGGTACCAAGTACCACCCTTTAAAACAGCAGTTTGGTCCATTTGTACCAATACATGCTGGAGCCGAACATCTCAACAGATGGTTCAACACTATAACTATAACCCTCAACCAGCCCCAAGTCCAGGCCATTCAATTTATGCCTGGAAATGTGAGGGAATCCTCACCCCGACTGGCAAATCGATTATATGGAAAAGACCACAGCTGATGCAGCGAAATTAAGCCAAATCGAGAAAGAGATTGAAGTTAAGCGGAAGTCGTTTGGGAAGTCCGAGAAAGAAGCCAATAATATATCAAAACCAATTGACGAAATAAAGGCGAATGTGGAGGCTGTTCACGATGAGAAGGTGAAAGCGGTTCAAAATACAATCAACAATTTGAATAAAAAAAAATAAAGCGCTGAGAAACAACAAGTCGAAGCTGAATGTGGAAATCACCGCGTTGGAGAGGAATTGCAAGAAATCAATAAAATCGAGAGTTTAAAAAAAGAAATATAATCCGCAGAGGATAAGAAAGATTCCATCAAACCTTTTTTTTTTTGTTATTTTTTGTATTACTGGTAAATTTGTTATTCCTAATTATAATTCTTTTTCCGACAAATAATAAAAACCAAGATAACATACAAGTTCTTTATTTATAAGTTCTCAACAATGGAATTACAAATGTGTTGCAAGGCATCGACAGATGGTCCACTTAAATTTGTTATGTCCTCGCCACAGTCGCATGCCTTTGCGATTGCTGGAACCACATCCTCACACATTGTAGTGGCATTGCATCCTAGTATAGATTAAGGGCAGTCTGATAGTTTTGTGCTTGATATTGGTCAGTGCCCTGCTCCACACCATTAACTTAATATGTGTTTGCTTTTTTTTAGTACGGACGTTGACGCCTCATGGGCGGTAAGCGATTCGGCGGAGTGATTGAGATGTCGAGGAAGTCTCCGATACAGAATTTCGCTTGGGCTAGGGTGTGATTGTTGCTTTTTTTGGCCAGAACACGTGACTGCGATTTCACGCATCCTGAATGTGTGGCAGCGGTATACTCGGGGTAAACGATGGAGAAGTAAGTATGTACCCTTCTTGCGGGTATCTGGATTGAAGTCGCGTACTAGAGAAGTGAGCTCGTGGAGAGTGGCGTCCTACCAGGTGTAGATTTGGAGTTCATTTTATGGAACATTGCCGTACATGTACTCGGAAATTGAATGGTGATGCCGCCCTGCGGAACAGAATACTCGGAGTAGTGGGCAGGTCTGAAAAGAAGAAATAGGTTAACTGAGAAATTTGTTTATTTTCACCTGTGCTTCCACACTCACCACAATCTCCAGACCTAAAGTGCGCTGATTCCGCGAAATTTGAGCTAAAACAGGCGTTGATTGAAGAATGGCAAAATATTGCAAAACAAACCAACCAACTAACAAACCAAAGAGTTGGTACATTCTATGCCGAAAAGGTTAACTGCTGTAATTAAACAAAAGGGTTTGCCTACAAAATATTAAGGGTTGTTCATTCGTCCATGTATGTACCTAGACTCACCACCGAACTGCATAATATAATGAATAACAAATAACTTGAATTTCTCAAATCAAATGAACAAAAATTATGGAAGTTAAAATATTTTCAAATTCACACAATTTGAAAAATAATTAATTTCAAATGAAGGGTTTGTCAACGCCAACGCCAAAAAAAAAAAAACTTCAAAAAGAGGAACAATTTAGGAATGAAACTGTATTGCTCACACAGAAAATTCAGTTCCCTTCGTGAGCATCTTCCCCCTGTACGTTTCGTTTCTCTTGCCTACAAACTCACTCGTTAGGGCATTGAAAAATCCCTGTGTAGCCAGGCACTAGCAGATGCATAAAAATAAATTAATGAAGTAGATCTGCTACATATGAAGTAAATACTCATCTCTGGTACTGACTTAAAAGTCATGGTGTAATAGTATTCGACTCATAGTACAAGATTTCAAAAGAAAATTCGAAAAAGAGTCATGAAACATTAGGCATCGCCGTCTTTCATATTACTGTTAGTTCTTGATCCAAAGATGATTTTTTGTGGCTATTTTTGTCTTTTCGGTAGAAGAAATCTCACTATAGATGTGAAGACTGTTATTTATTTGCTCCGTGGCTTAGAGTTGATCTTCGATTGTACAACGGCTGGCCTAGGGCATTCAAAATGAAATATCGAGCAAAAATCAAAATTTGTTTTAATTTTTCTAGTTGTCTGTGCAAAAAGAACAACATTCGCAGCACAAACACAAGTTAACTTCGCAAACTAAGATTTGCGAAACTATTTTGTGTCGTGAATTTCAGGCCTAACGAGAAATTCACATTAACATCGCTACACAGTACACACACAACAGCATGCTTGACAAGTATGCTTTTTGTACCAGCGTGCTTAATTTTTCATTTCGCCTCCACACGATTCTAGCATGATTGAACAATTTTCAGTTTATGATGCGAACATGTGTAATTCCGACTGTTACTGAAGAGAAGAAGCTACTCCTATATTGATTTACTGAGTGAATTGAAGATATATCCGCGTGATTGGCATAGTTATCTCAGAATGAGTGAAGAAGCTTATCCGAAGCTTTTGTCACTCGTAACACCTTTAATTAAAAAGCAGGATACGATTATTAGACAAGCTATTTCTCTTAACGAAAGATTAACAGCAACATTAAGATTTCTCGCAACCGTAGAGCTTATTCACGGTCACCGACTACTAACTTATTTGTACAAGCCAATAATACAGGTACATGCGATCCGTTTTGCTTGAGTAAGCTTGCAGGATTGAAATCAATCAATCATCAAGCGGCTTGTAAAAGTAAAATGCTTTCTCAAAATTTCCCTGCAGACGTTACAGTTTGCTTGTACAAAAAGATTGCACAAGCATACTTGTCAAGCATGATGTTGTGTGTGTAGCGACTTTTACTATACTCGTAGAGCTGAAGAAATCCTTGTTCTTATATAATTTTTATCTGATTGATCCTCGAAGTTGCAAAGCACTTTTCACATGAGCACGTGCAATGAACGAGGAATGAATGAATGCAGTGATTTTAGATATGGTAGAGAAATAGTTTATGATGTTTAAATTTACTTTTTAGGCCGTGTGCGAACTCAGTTAAAAATGGGTTAAAACTTGATGTTTGGTTAAATTTATGACAGTAGTGGTTAAAAATTCATCCATTTTTAACCACAGTTCGGTTGCGAATTGGATGAATTGTGGTTAAAAAATAAAAATGGATGAATTTTTAACCACTACTGTCATATTTTAACCTGCTCCGCGTCCGCAGCTAGTCTAATAATTCTATTCAATGCGAAGTGTCAAAATTTAACCAAACGTCAAGTTTTAACCCATTTTTAACTGAATTCGCACACGGCCTTAATTTGAAATATTTGAGAACACAAATTTATTAGTCGCTGAAAGAATTCAAGTTGATACGAACTGCCAAACGATCAAAATAATCGCACGTATTAAACCTCAAAAATCATTCTTATTTGATTTTGGTCGTTCATTCACCACGAATTTAAAAGAAACTCACCACGAATCTTCGTTCTTTGTTTTCAAGTAAAAATTACTATATCTGCTTGTAAATAGATGGCGTGAGTAGTAAATGCCATCTTGATAATACAAAGAAATATACGAAGGCTCCCATGGAAATAGTCCTTATGTTTCCACCCTATATTTTCGATTTCCAGAATTTTCATATTTGTGGACACTGGAAAGAAATCCTGATGTGGCTTTTCTTACAACCAAGAAGAATCGCTACTAAAATCAATGTTTTCTGGCGTGTAAGAAATGTGCAAAAACGAATCAATCCCTTTTTTGAATGTCTGTGTTGCCTGGTCAGCTGTTAAATCGTTTTGTGCATGATAATTACAACAATAGAAAACTCGTAGTATATGTGTAAAATCCGTGTACAAGTATGTGTAAATCCGTCTGCAAAAAGAGATTTGAGAGAATTCAATCCTTCGAGTAAAAAATTCGATTTCTTTGTGAAAGAAATGCGTTTAAGGGAAAAAAAATCGCCACTTTTACGTCACGGATCGATTCTTGGGTTGTAAGAAAAGCCACATGAGTTGTTCTGCTGTCAATCGAATATTTTTAAAAAGCGACTGTTTATTTTGATTTCAAAACCGCATTCAATTTTTATTTATAAAGATTTTCGAAAAAAGAGAATATTTTTATTTTTTAACATCAATTTTATTTGCTTAACTTAAAGTCATTGCATAGTGCAATGAAGAATTCTGAAAACATTTTCGATGTGACCCTGGATGACGATAATTGGAAGGATTCATTTGATCGCCTTCTAAATAAACGATCGTAAGAAAGTTCTTTTTTTACAAGTACTTCATTTTCTTCATCTGAAAACTTCTAGTTTACTTCGAGAACTGAATGTATTGAAAAACAAAAATCATATACGCATATCGTTCAACAATGATAGCAGTGTTGAAGCATCACCTTCAGTAATCCCCGAGGCAAAAATTCAATCACGAAAACGAATATCCAATTCAATTTCAACACCAAAGTTGGTCAACAAAGCCTATGGCCCCTTCGACTGTACCTTGTCGCCAATATCTGCTTGGCGACTTACAAATGCCAATTCAAAAGATCCATGGAACTCAACATGTCTTCTGAAATCAACGCTTTTGGATAGAGGCAAGTAAAACACTTATTTGTGTCGTGGTTGAAAATAAATATTCTTCTGCAGTACCTGAATCTGGGTCTTTTGAGGAAATCTCCCACTCCAAGACCAAATCCCCCAGACAATCGATTCAGGTTTCAAACAATGTCCACTCCATACCGAAAATACAAATTAATGACGAATCCTCCACAAATGAGACGAGCGACATTCTTGCACCGCTTATGGTCGAAAAGAGCAGGTACACCAATGACAATAGAAACGTTAGCATGCTTCTGCCACCAGGCAAATGGCGCAGATCGCTTACTGTTTGGAAACGACTACAACAACCCAAAAGTAGGTATTTAATTCGAGTTGTCTCCCTTGAATTTTAACATTTTTTTTCTTAGTTGAATGCCTTGATAGCTTCTCGACCGAAAATAACCATCGTTTTACATTGAACATTCGAAATTCTCGAAAAACCTCCTTCCTTGGCCGGAGAACTCAGCCAAGCATTTGCCCGAAGCGAAAGAAAGAACTTGAATTGCTTAAAATCTGCAAACAAACATCAGCCTTGAGCTTTGAAAGCCTCTATTCGAACACTGACATGCGAAAGTGTCGGAAAATAGGCGAAGGTACTTATGGCGAGGTGTTTGTTGATTCTTCCGATAGGAACGACCAGACTGTGATCAAGATTATACCAATCGAAGGAGATGCGATCGTCAATGGGGAGCCTCAAAAGACTTTTGAAACTATTTTACCCGAAGTCGTAATAACAAACGAATTGAGTAAACTGAGACTGGCTAAATCTTTTGCAACGTCGGGATTTGTATTCCTTAAAAATGTATTTCAATTGATCTTAAGCTTTCGTAGTAGTAAAATGTCTTCTTTTCTTAAAAAAAAAGGTTCGCTATTTCCGAGGCAAGTATCCAGATCATTTTATGGAATTATGGGATCTCTATGAAGAAACTCATGGATCGGAGAATGATCGACCGGATTTGTTCAAAGAGGACCAGCTTTATGTGTCGTTGGAAATCGCATTTGGTGGCAAAGACTTGGAAGGTTATGTGTTTAAGAACTCTGAGCAGGCCTATTCAGCATTTTTACAGGCAAGTATCTGCTTTTTGAATATCGTCAAAGGACCTTACTGTCAGGATTACTTATTTACTTAAGGTGGCGCTACAGTCCGGTGTGGACTTGGGCCTCAATCAACAGTATCCGCCAGCCAGCTCGGTCCCTAGCTAGCTGTCTCCAGTTTTGCACTCCAAGTTGATTGAGGTCCTCTTCCACTTGTGTGCGCCACCTGCGTCGCAGTCTTCCTCTTCTGCGACGTCCTTCCGGGTTGGATTCGAAGACTCTACGAGCCGGAGCATTATTTTCCATTCGCTCAACATGATCCAACCATCTAAGTCGTTGGACCTTATCTTTTCTGGCTAGGTTAGTGTCGCTGAACTGCTCGCACAGTTCTTGATTGAATCTTCGTCTCCATTCCCCATTTATGCAGACAGGATCAAAAATCACTCGAAGAATTTTTCTCTCAAAGCAGCCCAAAGCGTTTTCATCAGATGTTGTCATGGTCCATGTCTCTGCACCATACATGAGGACCGGGATGATGAGGGTTTTGCCGAATGTCACTTAAGTTGCTCGGGAGAGGACTTTACTAGTCAATTGCCTTCTAAGTCCAAAGAAGCAGCGATTGGCAAGAGTGATTTTTCGTTTGATTTCAGCGCTGGTGTTGTTGTCTGAGTTGATAGCGGATCCCAGGGAGACCAAGTCCTTAACTACCTCGAAGTTAAATTTGTCTATGTTGACGTTTGCTCCAAGACGTCGATGTTGGTAGTCCTTTCTTGTTGACAGCATTAACTTGGTCTTGCCCTCGTTAACCGCTAGACCCATTTTCCTGGCCTCCGTCTCAAGACTCACAAACGCTCCATTGACATCACGCTGTGTTCTTCCAATTATGTCAATGTCGTCTGCGTATCCTAGTAGCTGGACGGACTTTTGACTCTGGTGTTGACGTTGGAGCTTTGCACAATCTTTTCAAGAATAATGTTGCAGAAATCGCATGACAACGCATCGCCTTGTCTAAAACCTTTTTTGACATCAAAAGCGTCCGTTAGTTTTTTTTCGACCATAATGGAACAGGTTGAGTTTTCCATTGTCATCTTACACAGACGGACGAGTTTTTCTGGGATGCCAAAACTAGACATTGCTCTATATAATTGGTCTCTATAGACGCTGTCATACCTTGAAGTCTATGAAAAGGTGGTAGGTATCGATTTGAAGTTCCTGGGTCTTCTCCAAGATCTGCCGTAGGGTGAATATTTGATCGATGGTGGACTTTCCGGGTCTGATCTGAAGCCACATTGATAAGGACCTATCAGGTTGTTGGCGAAGGGCTTCAAACGTTCACACAGCACGGGAGACAAGATCTTATAGGCGATGTTAAGGAGACTTATACCTCTGTAGTTGGTGCAGTTCAGGGGATCTCCTTTCTTGAGGATCGGGCATACGATGCTGAGGTTCTATTCATCGGGCATGATTTGCAGGTGAGCTGGTGCATGCTCCTAACCAAATCATCTCCAGCTGCTTTGTACAGTTCGGCGGCTAGCCCGTCTGCTCCAGCGGCTTTGTTCGACTTAAGTTTAGATATCGCTATCTTCACTTCGTCCATGTCGGGTGGGTGGAATGGTTGGCCTTCTGCACCCAAATTGAATGGTTCTGTATTGCTGGCGGTGTTTTGCTCGTCATCGCCATTATACAGCTTGGGAAGGCGTTCTTTCCATATCGTCAGCACTGACTGTGGTTCCACTACGATGATGATGGTCTCTGCAGGCTTCGGTTCGGGGTGTATAAGCCCTGGCTGTTTGTTTCACCTTTTTGTAGAACTTTCGAACCTCATTCCAGTTGTGACATCCCTCTATCTCCTCGATCGCGCGCTTCTCATGCTACCTTTTTTTCTTTCTGAGAAGTTTATGCTCCTCTCTCCTTTTCTGCACGTAGAGCTCAAGAGCTGCCCTCACCTAATCTAATAAAGAGTTGCGTGTTCTTGTTTCAGGTAACGTTCAGTTTGGCTGTTGCTGAAAAACTATTGGAATTCGAGCATCGTGATCTGCACGTCGGAAACATTTTAATCCAGACAACAAACGAAAAGCATATTGAGTTCGTTGTCGATAAGAAAACAATTCAAATACCAAGTCATGGTGTTAAAGCAACCATCATCGATTACACACTATCGAGGATGTTATCGAACAAGTGCACTTTTTACAATGATCTATCGGCCGATGATGAATTATTTTGTGCCCAGGGCGACTATCAATACGATATTTATCGTTTGATGAAAGACAAACTTGAGTGAGTTGCAATCTGACTATCCATTATACCCTCGCTAACCCAAATGTATTATCTGTTTTAGCAACAACTGGGAATCATATGAACCACAAACCAATGTTATGTGGCTGCACTACTTACTGATCAAACTAATTGATTGTGCTAAATACAAAAACAACAAATCCAAACAGCATAAACTCCATATGGAACGACTGAAATCGATGAGGGACAACGTTATGGGTTACAACAGTGCATATGATTTTTCCAGTAGTCTGAAAGTCTAGACTTAGTCTTAATTTTGATATTATTTATTTTAAAGTCTTTTTATTTACCTACGTGTACAATACAGTTATACAAGAATAGAAATGCTGGTTTAAGTTCGTTTTTTTAGATCAGGAAAGTGGCTCGGTTTTGTTTCAGATACCCATTACCCATCAAATTTACGAGCTGTTCAGAGGAACTGGAGCTAAAAATCAGGTAGTAGTTGACTGGATCGCACTTGAACTAGCTTTTTCTTGGGTGAATCAACAATCAATAGTTTTAAACACAAGACGCAAAGGAAGGTAATGGTACTTACACCGCATGTGGACACGTGTTTTAAATTAATGCTTTACATCTTACAGGGTCTTTTCAAGTTGTGGTAATAATGTCGAGAGGTGCAGCAACGAAAATGGCCTAAACAATATAATAGGCTAGTATTGGTTTAGTTGGTGCGTAAAGCACTGTTTTCGCTAGGTCTGCGGACTGGCATGCTTACGGTTGCTCGGCTCGAGCTCGCCGGAGTCGTGAGATCTTGTCCAAAATCCAAGGAAACCAACCTAAAAAGAGAAAACACAAACTGAACTAAAATACGTTCGGATGGACGTTGCCGCTAGAGGGTGCCGAGATGTTGTTCGGCATGGCCAAAGCCCATCCAACCATAGAAGTCTAGTGGCCTAACGATATTTAGACTTCCCCTAAAACCAAAATGACTCACAGTTTCAACCGCTTGTCTGTCGCCACCATGTTGTCGCCTTCCGCGCGTTTTCAAGGGCAGCATGGGAACTAGCCTCTTTGCAATGGGTGATGCTTTCAAAAATAGCTTGCATATTATCGCCATAATATGTGTGTATCGTGAAAGGTGCCTCATTCTACGACTATCCCGAAACCGTGGAGGAAACCTTCGAGTTGGGTCCGAAGGGATTCCGCTTCGCTTCCCGATTTATGCGATTCGTTGTGGGGATGTTTCTTCGTGTGTCGCAATTCGGATTTTGTTCGATTTATTTGTGTTCATTGCCGAGAATCGTCTGCAAGTTTTCCATCTGCCCGCGCCAGATGAACGTAACTTGGTCAGAGGTGGTGCGAAGATTTCGCTGTTTTTCGGAACTGCTATATTTATGACGAAGGATTTGCACTCATTCTACCGCTGCGATTTTTTTTTGGGTCATCGAAGCGCTTCCGCCTTTCATAGAAACGCGAGAGCAAATGCTAAGCGACAGAGAGTCAATGCGTATTTAATTGGGCTGTATGCAGCCCAACGAGGATTACGGAAGTCAGACAAACTGTATCGCCCTGAACTTCGTTTGTCCGAATTCTCGTGTTGGTCATTTTCCATTTGAAAAATGCACCATGCGTAAGCCATCCCCGGCCACGACTCCTTCGATGGGAAAACAAAAAGAAAATAAAGGTAAAAGAATTCCTCTAAACTTTTCAAATATTTAATTTTCTTTTGTTGCAGGGGCACATGAACATGCTCATGGCAGAGCTCTTGGCCGCCACGTCATCCGTAGTACATAAACAACGCGGATGTCCACTACAACAATTATTGAGAATGTTGAACTACGCAACTTAGTCAGCTCAATACCGAAGCTCTTCACCGGAAATAGCAAATCTTAGTTCAGAATTTCCAATAGGAGTTATCTTTGTCATGAGGGCAAGACCAAGTTAATGCTGTCAACAACCAACATCGACGTCTTGGAGCAAACGTCAATTTAACTTCGAGGTAGTTAAGAACTTTGTCTACTTGGGATCCGCAGACAACAACACTAGCGCTGAAATCAAACGAACAATGACTCTTGCCAATCGCTGTTTCTTTGAACTTCGAAGGCAATTGAGTAGTAAAGTCCTCTCCCGAGTATCTAAAGTGGCACTCTACAAAACCCTCATCATCCCGGTCCTCATGTATGGTGCAGAGACATGGACCATGACAACATCCGATGAAAACGCTTTGAGTTGCCTCGAGAGAAAAATTCTTCGAGTGATTGTTGGTCCTGTCTGAATAAATGGAGAATGGAGACTAAGATTCAATCAAGAACTGTACGAGCTGTTCAGCGACATTGACCTAGCCAGAAAAGATAAGGTCCAACGACTTAGATGGTTGGGTCATGTAGAGCGAATGGAAAATAATGCTCCGGCTGGTAAGTTTAAGAGTCAAGTGCGGAATAACCTGACAATGGAGCATTGATTGAACAATAGGCAAGAGTTGGAAAGAACTGAAGATCTTTTTTGGAGACCGTACACAATGGCCCGTAAATGTAATTGGATCCCATGCGCATTAAGGGATAACCTCACGTAATTGGCCTGAAGTTCTAAGTAAGTAATATCAAATTATACATCAAAGTGCAAGAAAGCACTCTCGAGCAATTTATTAAAGTGCACTTTCCATAACTCCAGAATGCCTTTGGGATCAGTGATCAGATTTCCCTCTCCGTCCTTACAGTAGGTTCAGCGCGGTGTATACTGCGTCATGTTATGGACCGATGGGTAGAACTTTCGCTTGGTGCGGATCGCGATCTCTATTTCTTTCAATTTCACAGATTTTTTCCCCAGGCTGCTTTCTTTTGCTGTGAAGCTTCTTTTCCTCCTTCCTGAGCCTTTTATATTCCAATTCGCGTGCTCGGAATGCAGTGTTCTTACCTTCAGACGCTAGTTTGCATTCATCATCAAACTAGTCGCTCCGATCTCTGCGACTACTGCCTAAGACGGAGTTAGCAGTACTAATGACATTGTTTTTGAGACGTGTCCACTTTTTTTCCACGCCTGGCACTCTGGAATCAGGACTTACTCTTCCGTTTTCATCGAGTTCTTCGACGGCGACTCCAAGCATTGATTCGAGCTTAAGATGCGGATGCATTGTGTCGTCTATTTGCAATCCTCCCTCGGAGCACTGTACCAACAAGATAGTGTCGATGTTGGCACCTCGATACGAGCGTAGCTCGAAGAATAGCGGCGATCTATCAACACGTGGTCAATTTGGTTATAAGTCACTCCATCAGTTGATACCCAGGTGGCTTTGTGGATATCCTTATGCTGCCACTCAATCACTAGCTGTCCATTGTCATTAGTGCAAACTTTGGGATCCAATGTATTGCCCGAATACTGGCTCCCTGTCCCGACCTATTTTGGCGTTGAAATCACCAAGGATTGACGTCATACCTTGGGCAGGCATTGAGGGTCCTTTATACTAGTGCAAAGTAAAAATCATTCTCGTTATGAAGAAATAAATAAAGGATAGCTTCTACTACTTGCTTAACCGGCTCACAATCCATGAAGGATCTCAGCCTGAGTTACTGCAGCCTTCCATCGGGAACGGTCCCTCGCATGCACTCTCCAGTCGGAAGAAACAAAGCGCTCTGGCATCCGCAGTCACTTGGTCCTTGTACCGTAGGTTCGGTATTCCTTATCGTCTTGAACCTGGGGGCTGGGATGAGAAGACTTTCTTGGCTGGAGCGTTGTCGTCCATTCGCTCGATGTAGCCGAGCCAATGTAGTCGTCTTTTCTTGGCCTTCTGGACTAAATCCACATCTTGGTACAGCTCGTACAGTTCGCGGTTGAGTCTTCTTCTCCATTCGCCATCGTTGCATACGGGACCGAAAATCCGTCGAAGAATTTTTCTTTCGAAAGTGCCCAGTATCAATTCCTCTTTTTTTACTTATCGTCACTCGGCGGCGTAGAGTAGGACTGGTAGAATCAAAGTCGTGTATAGTTTGTACTTTGTCTTTCGAGTGAGGAGTTTTGAACCCAGTTGTTGCTAGGGTAATTCTACTTCGGATCTCAACTAAGGTGTCGTTTGTAGGATTGATGTTTGTCCCAAGGAAGGTGAACTCCTTGACCTCCTTGAAATTGCTGCTACCAACAATGACGTTTTGTCCTAGGCGATGGACAGATTTTGCTTTGTTTGTTGATAGCATGTACGTTGTTTTGTCTTCATTCAGTTCAAGACCAACGAGTTTTGCCTATTCTTCAATCACTGTGAAGGCCTCAAGCACAGCTCTTTTGGATCGACCGTTGATGTCTATGTCGTCCGCATAGCCTAGGAGCTGGGTGGGTTTGTTGAAGATAGTGTTTTCCGTGCTCACACCTGCCATGCGCACTTCCTGCTCCAGGACTATGTTGAAGAAATCATATGACAGCGCATTTCCTTGTCTAAACCCTGCGCATGTTTGAAACAACTCGGATGAGCTGTTACCCATTTCCACACTGCACTGCGTATTGTTTATCGTCTTGCGGCACAGCTGAATCAGTTTATTCGGGATCCCGAATTCAGACATCGCCATCATACGCTCTTGGCGGTGGGTGCTGTC
Source organism: Sphaerophoria taeniata (assembly GCA_943590905.1). NCBI lineage: Eukaryota > Metazoa > Arthropoda > Insecta > Diptera > Syrphidae > Sphaerophoria > Sphaerophoria taeniata. The sequence goes on along the minus strand of OX016540.1, from coordinate 42,792,807 downwards.
ATAAGCAGCTTTAAAGACGATGAAAAGATGGTGGGTTTCGACTTGAAATTCGTTGGTCTTTTCCAGGATCTGCCTCAGTGTGAATATTTGGTCTATCGTTGTTCTGCCTGGCCTAAAGCCACACTGGTACGTGCCGATTATTGTGTTGCAGAAAGGTTTAAGACGCTCACACAGTACGTTGGATAGGATTTTGTATGCAACATTAAGCAGGGATATGCCACGGTAGTTTTTGCATGACATCTGATCGCCTTTTTTGTAGATGGGGCATATGGAGCTTATCGACCAGTCAGTGGGCATGCATTCTTCCTCCCACACTTTGGTGATGACCTGGTGCATGCGGTTCATCAAAACACCTCATCCATATTTAAAGAGCTCCGCGCGTATGCTCCGCAGGTATGCCATCCGACCCGGCGGACTTGTTTATTTTTAGTTTTTGGATTGCTCTTTCTACCTCTTCTGTGCTGGGGGCTGGGACTGGGTCTTCATTGACTGGTCTTGCTTCTCTTTCGTCATTAGCTCGCTCGGCATTTTGGGCATTCAGCAGCTGTTGGAAGTGCTGCTTGAAAACATCTACAATTCCCTGTGCTTCGGTGACTAGGTTTCTTTCACTGTTTCGAAGAGCCCCTGAGGGTTTATTTGAATTAAAGAAGCAAAACCAAAATTAATGTGTATAATATTATAATAGTTATTTATTATTACTCACAGAAAGCTTCAAAGAAGAAATTTAGTGTCTACTCTGTTATCTGTTGCAAAACATTATAAATATTTGTAATTCACTTTGTCATATTTGAATAAACATTTTCCATTAATTTTACAAAGGCATTTTACAATAATAATAATTAATAATAGTAGAAGTAGTTATAATATGTAAAACTAAATAAGAACGACGCAGAAACACAAATTGTACTTGTTCGTATTCGAAATGTATTTACAAAAGTTGTCAGTGCTGAAAACAATAAGCAACAACAGAAAAACGCATCTTGTTGTAATGATAGATTTATTTGTTGCTCGGGGTGATGTTATAAACTGGGCCGATTCGGAGAAACACTCGTCTAAGTACACTTCTTAATTCAGGCTTTAATCCAAAGCACATGAGTTCACATAGTTGCGGATAGTAGTTCGATACATGAATGGAAAACTGTGAACAAGAAAGATTTTACAAAACCACCGCTCAAAAATAAGTTCTATACTCACTCTTGAATCTGTCATTTTCAATAACCTCGTCAGCATCAGAAGCAGCAACGATGTCCAGCAATCCCTATGCGACTCGGTTTGCAGCTTCAGGAAATAGGTCAACGCCTCAATACACACCGCAATCAATTTGCCTTCGATTTCTGGCCAATCGTCCCTGCGATTGTCATCGCCGTAGATCTTAAACAAAATCCTCAAAACACAAGCCAACGAGGTAGTCTCTTGTCGCAAAATTTGCGGTTTAACTTGCTCCTTAAAGCCCGGCCTACCCAGAATATTCCTCTGTTCCGGATTCAAATTGAATTGTTTGGCAAATCGATGTGATTGCATCAGACAGTCGGTCAGTTGAACGAGGTTCTTCGTATCCAAATAGCCGTACATGCCTTGTTCTTCGCGCTGGCATTCAATCACAGCGTTTGCTTGATTATTGCCCGACATATCGGCCGTTGCCAATGCCAGAGTTTCGGCATCTTCTTTGCGAGACGTCGCCGGAAAGAATACAATATTGTCAATTGTTTGAATCAATTCCAATTGGACGACACATTTTATTAGCAAATTGTCAATCACATGACTGCTGTCAGCAGTGTATGGCTTCAACTGTTTTTCGTTGAAGGACGAGCCATTGTCCAATGCATACTGATGACCAGCAGAATCTTCATCATTATTCCTGATGCTTCTTATTTTATGATTAGAATTGTTTTGATAATGTAGCAAAAGTTCATTTTGCAATGTCGACTTGAATATTTCCAACATGCAGGTGCAAGTGTCGTCCCAGATTTCCGGCGTGAACTTAAAACCATTCGAAATGACAAGATTTTCGAGACAATTTGTGCCCGACCTCGCCAATTGTTCATTGTTCTGCTGAACACACCAATGCAACTGGGCAAACAAATCCTTCAGCAACAAATGGCCCAACACATCGAAATACTGTGTGAATACGTCAATGATAGCATACAAGGCATGATTGCATGTTGTGGTCATCCATTCGGCCTTCTCGGCAATATGCTCCGGCAATTTCATATTGTCAAAGATTCTAAATATTATATTGAACAAGTCCTTCCACCAATTCGCCTGGAACGTTTCGCCATAAGTTTTGATTATTTCAAACAAAACCGTCAAGCCGCGTGTACGAACATCAAGTTTACATCGATTGATGACACAAGACAACGAAAATAACATCGGAAACCAGCCTCTCACCCAAACTCGATCTTCTTTGGTTACGGCCACATCATTCTCCATTCCGGCATAGTCGGTAAACAATTGCTGGGCATTGTGCACACAAAATGCACACGTCCGGACTAGACGAATCGCTTCCATACTGGTGTCTGGGAATTTGGCATTACAAGCGAATTCCGAGAGACATTTGACAGCATCCTGAAATGAATCGACCATAATGGCAAATTGTTTTTTGTACAATTCGTTGATTATTTTCGATGTTGTTTGGAAAGCGAGTTCAACAATTGCCTCGTCATTGTCGCCAGCGGCCAGATGAAAGACCGAAAAGATATTCTTCCAACCGGATTTGATGTTGTTTGCTTGCGAATTGACCATTTGTGCTATGCAACGTACGATCATGTCTTTGATTGCTGATGAATTGTTCTTTTTCATGATGTGTTCGAATGGTCGAAGGAAGTCTTTTTGAAAGCGGAAATTGGTGAATTCTCCTTTTTCCATGAATTTGATTGACAATTGTCGCAGTGAGTCGAGGGCGAAGAAGGAGATTTCTTCGTTGGCATTGCAGCCGACCGTGTTGAAATGTTCGCCGAGTACTTGCCAAATGCGTGACCATTGCAAACGGATACGTTCCATGTTGTAGTATGAAATTTCAACAATCTTTTGCAAGGAAAACATTCTCGGTTGAGGGTTGTGTAGTTCGTCAAGTGAGACCTGTAAATGAAATGTTTATTCAATTAGAAAGCAGAGTTAATAGAAGAAACAAAACAAACTACCGCGTGAAAGAAGCCTTTAAAATAGAAAGCAAAAGAAAGCGAGGACTTTGGCAGAGTATTTCTTACAAGCCACCCGAAAATCAGGTAAAGACCTCAAAGTATTTTCGAGCGATCATAAGCCACTTTAATGAATTGCTCAAGCCACAAGTATTGGAACAACTAAAAAGGATCTTAACGGGCTTATGGACAGCATAGCCGGAGCAGCCGAAAATGGGGTAGATGCCTGGCGCCGACCAAAAATGAAAGAACTTGTTAAGAGCAGCAAGAGAAGAGTACCGCACAAAAAGGAGGAATGAGAAAAAGAGCATCCGCAGATTCTCAGCTCAAAGATCTAGAAGAGTCTCGGGCCAAAAACAACACCCGGCGCGGCGTTTCTTAAAAAGGTCGAAGCAATTAGCTTCTGTTTTCAGAACCGGGACAAAGGCTCTTCGAAACAGTGAAACCTAGACACCGAAGCACAGGGAATTGTAGATGTTTTCAAGCAGAACTTCCAACAGCTGCTGAACGCGCAAGCTAACGACGAAAGAGAAGCAAGACCAGTCAATGAAGACCCAGTCCCAGCCCCCAGCACAGAAGAGGTAGAAAGAGCCATCCAAAAGCTAAAAAATAACAAGTCCGCCGGGTCGGATGGCATAACTGCGGAACTCTTTAAATATGGAGGAGGTGTTTTGATGAACCGTATGCACCAGGTCATCGCCAAAGTGTGGGAGGAAGAATACATGCCCACGACTGGTCGATAAGCTCCATATGCCCCATCTACAAAAAAGACGATCCGATGTCATGCAAAAACTACCGTGGCATATCCTTGCTTAATGTTGCATACAAAATCCTATCCAACGTACTGTAGGAGCGTCTTAAACCTTTCTGCAACACAATAATCGGCACGTACCAGTGTGGCTTTAGGCCAGGCAGAACAACGATAGGCCAAATATTCACACTGAGCAGATGCTGGAAAAGACCAATGAATTTCAAGTCGAAACCCACCATCTTTTCATCGACTTCAAAGCTGCTTATAGCATCCACCGCCAAGAACTTACGATGGCGATGTCTGAATTCGGGATTTCGAACAAACTGATCCAGCTGTGCCACATGACGCTAAACAAAGCGCAGTGCAGTGTGCAAATGGGTAACAGCTCATCCGAGTTTTTTCAAACATGCGCAGGGCTTAGACAAGGAAATGCGTTGTCATGTGACATCTTCAACATAGTCCTGGAGCAGAGTGCGCATGGCAGGTGTGAGCACGGAAAACACTATCTTCAACAAATCCACCCAGTTCCTAGGCTATGCGGACGACATAGACATCATCGGTCGATCCAAGAGAGCTGTGCTTGAGGCCTTCACAGCGATTGAAGAACAGGCGAAACTCGTTGGTCTTGAACTGAATGAAGACAAAACAACGTACATCAACAAACAAAGCAAAATCTGTCCATCGCCTAGGACAAAACGTCACTGTTGGTAGCAGCAATTTCGAGGTAGTTAAGGAGATCAATTACCTTGGAACAAACATCAATCCCACAAACGACACCTTAGTGGAGATCCGAAGAAGAATTACCTTAGCGAACCGCTGCTGCTTCGGTTTGGCCAAATAACTGGGTTCAAAACTCCTCACTCGAAAGACAAAGTGCAAACTTTACACGACTTTGATTTTACCAGTTCTACTCTACAAAACTTTGATTTTGACTACGGCGCCGAGTGCTGGACGATAAGTAAAAAAGGGGAATTGATACTGGACACTTTCGAAAGAAAAATTCTTCGGCGGATTTTTGGTCCCGTATGCGACGCTGGCGAATGGAGAAGAAGGTTCAACCGAGAACTGTATGAGCTGTATCAAGATGTGGATTTAGTCCAGAAGGCCAAGAAAAGACGACTACATTGGCTCGGTCACATCGAGCGAATGGACGACAACGCTCCAGTCAAGAAAGTCTTCTCATCCCAGCCCCCCGGTTCGAGACGACAAGGAAGACCGAACCTACGGTACAAGGACCAAGTGACTGCGGATGCCAGAGCGCTTTGTTTCGGCGACTGGGGAGTGCATGCGAGGGACCGTTCACGATGGAAGGCTGCAAAATCTCAGGCTGAGATCCTTCATGGATTGTGAGCCGGTTAAGCAAGTAGTTGTTATAGGACGCCTGGACCGCAAATAGCCTGTGGTGCAAATGAAGGCAAAGACTTGTACGGCAAAGCCGAGGATGATACTGATTATGAGTAGTTGCCCTAGAGGTTTGAATATTCTTGGTTGGGCGGCTTGCAATTCCGACCTATTACCCCGTTTCCTGACTCGAAACATAAATTTAAGTTCTACCTTCAGTTAAAAGAATGATGAAGACCGACGGGCAACAGCGCAGTCAAATGCCGACGAGTCCTTTTAAATCAAATTAAGAGAAAAAAAATCATAAATTACCTGACACAACGCCTTGACAAAATCAACAATCGCATCTCCATCCAATCGAATCGAACCAGTAAAAATCCTGTCCACAGCCACAACAACACTTTGACTACTCGTCTCGCCAATGTGTTCCTTGACACTCGGATTAAGTGCATCCTTCAACGTAGTCGGTCCATTCAAATATTGCGGTCTAACGCCTGTTCCAATAAGTTGTGCCAATTCCAGCTGACTGATACACTTCACAATATCCAGCCAACTAGATCCCAAATAATTGCCATCGGTATGAGCTACCGTAATCAAAGTTTTAATTGTATCGATGTTTTTCGCTTTCATTTCGTTTATCGGCGAATTAGCTGTCAGCAGTGTAAATCGAGCCAAAGCCTGAACATACGCATCCCTCTCCAAATCCATATGGAATATACAAGCAATTCGAATGGCACATCTTATTCCATCCAAACACAAACTGGCTATTTCCATGTCATCACAATCCTGCAAGCCAACCGAGAAGGCGGCCAAAAACGGTGTCCAGGCCATTTTGAACATCGGACGAACATGTTCCAAGTGTTTGGCCGATGTGAATGATGCTTTAACATGCGACACCGATTCCATAAGGCTTTTGGCTGTCTGGGAAATTGTCTCCATTTCCATATTCCACAGAAGTTTTCTTCTACGTTCGTTTGTTATAATTTGCTTGCCCGGCTTGTTCACAACATTGCCTTTCATTTTGATTTCATTGCCAGCAATTTCGTCGTAGATTGTCGAAAGATATTCCTCGGGCAAATCCTTGCTATCACTTATGCCTCGATTCATTTTAATGTATTGCTCCTTAGTCATTTTGTTTTTAACTTGTGGGGAATGTAGATCAGTGGTTAGCATTATAATTGAAAACGCCAGCACATAGACGGTATCGGCGCTTTGGAAAAGTTTGTTATTCGGATTGCATTCGCAGTAACGACTGGCGAATTTCTCCATTAGTCTGTCGATTTTTTGGGCTTCGCCGGGCAGTCGGAAGCCTTCCAAGAGATAGCGCAACGATGAAACAACTTCCATGTTTTGGAAGTTCATAGCATCGATGTAGGCGCACATGACTTCTTTGGATTTCTCATCGTTCTCGCCCAAGTAGTGACCGATTGAGGTCTTGTCGAGACGTTCTTCTTCTTGCAGCCATTTGGCAACGTCCTTGGTGGAGAGACCGAGCAATTGTTTCTCTTGCAGAAAGGCAATACCCATTTTTGGCTTGCGATTGAACATATCTATGCCGGCTTCCATCACTTCTTTTCTCATTTTTTGCTCTTCCAAGGCTTCTGGCAAATCAAAGGCTTCTCTGTTTTTGTTACTTTCATATGAATTGAGGCTATAATTCGATCCGCCGTGTAGCGATCGGGTTTTCATGTATTCCATGTTTTCCTCTGTAGGAGAATTGTAGGAGCTGTTGGATTGCGGCTTAGATGTCGCGTCAGATAATGTCGATTGCGTATTTGGATTGATGTACAAATCCTTGCTCCATTCGACCATACACTTGAGGATGGACACAAGACACTCAAGGCCACGAATTCGCATTGATTTCTCTTGCAACGGATTTGCACCCAATTCTAAGGCTTGTCGACCTTGGGCTATTTTCGATAGATCATTTACCAGCCGCTCAAACAAATTGGCTGATGACAGATCGCAGTCATAATTAACATAAATGTCAACAACTGACTGGGCATCGGCACAAATTCTGGTCAATGCATGGATTACCATCCATTTTTGTTCGAAAGAACTGGACGATGCCTCCAAGATGTTGAGGAAAATTTCTTTGAAAAAAACTTCAATTTGTTTTTTGAGATGAACTTTGAAATTGGACAAAAGTGCCACGAATATGGAGAGTGAGAGCTCAAAAACATCGGGCACCAAACTGACACCGTTCTTGGAGAGTGCAACGCACAAGTATTGTTTGATTGCCATGACAAACATTTCGTTTGAACGGAAAAGGGGACCGGCATTTTGTAGAATTGACAATAGTAAATGCAACGACAAGACTTTGGAGCGTAGCTCGTGAGATTTTGGGTCTGGTTGGCCGTCTTGCAGAGGCTTCATTGATAGTTTGCATAGTGCTCGAAATACGAGAAAAGCATCCTTCTGAAGAATGTGTGTGAATTTAGCGGTTATAATTGCGTCGTTCTCGCTCTGGGTCTCGCCGCCTTCGTCATTTTGACGAACTATAGTGTCGTCGATGTCGGCAGACCCTTCAGCCGGTTTCGGTTCTTCGGGCTTCAGATTTCCTGATGTTATTTCGACAGCAGCTAGAAGGGAAATTGGTATTTTATCGTTTTGAACAAAAGAAAAGGTAAAAATAGCCTCACCCGTGATAACTTCATCGACAATTTCTGCAGCGATATTTTCTATTTCGTTTGCACTATCCACAACCACTTTGGGTTGTGGCTCAATGTACTCTTCGTATGTTTGATTTTCCATTCGAGTGAATATTACATTGAGCATTTGTGTGAGTGTTGCTCTGGCCGTTGTTTGATTGACAAGGTTTTTACTCGACAAATATATGTCGTAACATGTCCTAACCGCCTGCAAGACCGTCCCCTCGTGCACTTCGACATGCTGCGATGTCACAACGGTCAATAAAGCCTTGATTATTTGCAATTGCACACCCTCATCTGTGGCCGGCCCATTGAAACAGCTACAAATAGTGTTCACAATACGATCGATAAGCAATTTTCCAGGATTCACAGAATCTTGAATATTTCCAGTTAGATGACCATAAGCAATAAGCTTTTGCAAACAATCTAACGCTGTTATGACGATTCTCGACGTCTTACTTTGACATGCAAGTTCGAAGGGCAAAAAGTATGTTTCAGCATTGATAATACTTTCAGCATTTTTTGGCTGCGGTAGGGCAGCGCAGGGTAGTTCATTGCCTTCAGCAATTTGTCCAGCATTAATTAGCTCAGCTTTAATTTGTTCTAGTGCAGTGTCACAGGATTTTTTCAATTGGGAATGATGTGACCGCTTGATATCCTTATCAGATAAAATTTTTTCCAACGCACGAATAATAAACATTTCTTTCGTTTTGGAAAAAGAACTTTGCATATTGAAATTAAATTCTTTACATAATAAATATTAATTTATTTATGTTGAGTAGTTAGTGATTAATTAGTAAATTGGTTAGAACTTTAAAATTAATTTTTAAAGGAACAACACACGAAAAAATAGAAGACTGCAAAAATTTTATCTGAAACGTCATCACTGAAACTGAAACCATTCAGAAGGACAAGTTAATAAGTTCTGTTTGATTTGTAGAAAGTTAAATGCAAAAATTGTCAAATTTTTAATTTTTCTAATAAATGAGGTCTGTTCTTTTATTTTTTCGGCAGTTTTTATAAAAACTGTCAAAAATCGAGGAGTGGTGATGAAATTTTGTGATTCTCCCAAAAAGTAAAAGAACACTTGACAGCCTAAATCTCCCAAATGCACAAAATTATATCAAACGTCAACAAAATTCAATGTACTTCTTATGGTTTGACATAACTTACAAAAACTGCCACAAGAAATGTTTGTGGCTAAAATCGGAGATAGGGGAAATATTTTTCTCCTTCAAAAGTGACAGAACTTAAAAAAATCGGGAGTAAAAGAACAGTAAAGTGGGAGAATTTGGGAGTTTTCGGCAGTTTCAGGGAGTACAAGAACAGACCTGAGGAGTCGTTGCCCAAGACGTTTGGCGTTTTTTCAAAATGTATACAAATTTTGTCCTGATGCATTTTTGTATTTTTAATTTTAAATTTACTTTCTTTCGGCAAAATTTATTTTCCAAATGAATTAAGGGCCTGTTGTACAATCGGGGGTAGAATCTGAACCACCGCAGATAAAAAAAATCGAGTTAGGCCGTGTGCGATTTGCTTTAAAAAGTATGTTAAAACTTGACGTTTGGTTAAATATTGAAATTTCGTGTTGAATAAAATGTGTTAAAATTACACTAGCTGCGGAGCAGGCTAAAATATGACAGTAGTGGTTAAATTTAATCAGTATTTTTAACACACCTCGCCCAAATCGCACAAGGCTTGACTGGTACGTACCTATTATCAAGATGGCATTTTTTAACATCGCCATCTAGTACGAGGCAGATATAGCCCTTTTTTCTCAATTTATGTACAAAGTAGTAAATTACATCTTGATGATACCTGTCAAATAAATATACAAAGGTTGAAGATTGAAAATGAATATCAACGTGAACACGATCATGAACAACCAAAATGCACCCATAAGAAATGATGGTGAAAACCAGCCTTAAGGCTGTCATTCAATTGGTCCTTCTTTTTTGGGTAATCGAACACACCTGATTTTATTTTTTCTAGTATGTGATTTTTATTTTCGTTTTCAGCCTGTCCCTGACCAAAAACGCGAAGAAAAATCTTTAAAAAATGTTGTAAATACTCAATAAAAACTAAAAAAATAATCAAAAAAACAAAATAATCTGAAATGCGTTTCACCAAAAACTCTAACTGCACATTTTTTAATTATTCTCTCTCACCTAACAAATCTATGATAAATAAAAACTCTTTCAACTACAGTCGCTGTATCCGCAAAATGGAATGATTGTTCAAGCACCTTTTTCTTGTTCCATCACACAAAAAACACAACAATGGGTTGCATCAACAGCAAGGAGGAACTCCGAGAAATACAATCGAACTCCATAACAAGATCATCGAATGTGTACCGTGTAAACGCGTGTCGGATATCTGCCGACGCCGAAACCATACAGAATGGCTATCTGGAGCTCTCGCCCAACGAGCTCGCCTTCCTTCCCGACATGGGCGAAACTATTAAATGGGCTCTGCAACATTTGCGTCGATATGGCTGCACAGGTGATGTTTTTAGCTTCGAAGCCGGTCGCAGGTGTATGACAGGACCCGGAATTTATACTTTTCGCATGCACAATGCTGAGAATATGCACAGACTATTCCAAAGCTACATCAACTCGGTCGCACGAAGCAACGACACTGTTGCACTAGCCTGCACAGATATACCCACATCACTGGATCTATCTTCTTCCAACTCACCAGATCCCTATTTAGAGCCATCGTCTGCAACTTCAAGTCTCCTGCACCACAGAACAAATCTCTATCGCCAGGATTCTGCACAGAGCAGTCCGTTGAGCTCAAACCTTAACTCGCCCAGCTCCTTCCAGGGCGGTGCCAATTTTACCAACGAAGTCATCCACTTGAACGCACAGCCAAGTCGCTTCACAAACCCCAACAGTAATTTATACCAAGAATTTCCGATCAAGCCAAATGAATTCAACAACAATATACCAAACAAAAATAACAAGTCCCATGACGTGCCACCGCAAGAACCGGCTCCGAACATTCAAAGTGCTGGTGCTAGTGCCAGTCTTGACTCCATCGATTACCGAAAATATTTGCCAATCAAGGACGAGGAGCAGCACATGTACGAAAATGTGATTGATATCGAAAAGCCGACTAGTTCGCTTGAGGAGCGATGTTATGAGAACTTTAGTAGCATAAATCTTCCAATTTTGGTAAATGAATCGACGACTAAGACCCCAACGAATGAAAACAGCGCTGTGGTAAATTATATAACGCTCGACCTGGTGCAATCACCAACTTCGACCGATTCGTTTTCGTTGAAAGTGAAAGCAAATGGTGCGGCGGCGGTGGGTCATGTGGGAGTACCGGGCACATCCGATACATCGATTAATAATAGGAAAAAAGACGGCAACAACGAAACTTTATTGAACACTATTAAGGGTCAGGATTACAGAGGGACAAATAATTTGTTTCCGCGCGGAAACGATTTACTTGGCGGTGGAGGCGGTGGTGGTGGTCTGAATGTTGATGCTGCAGGAATTTGCAGTTCAACTTCAATGGGGTATTCAACGATAGACTTTATTAAGACTTGTGCTTTAATTAAATCGGCAGCAGCTTGTGATGTCGATTGCCAGGAGTCGCGTATAACGCGGCATAGTACGTGCATATTGAAGAACAGTTCATTGAGTGAATAAGGTAACCTCGAAGTTTTGCAAATGAGTATTTCACTCAAAGTTCTCTTACATTGCAGATAACGGTTTTATGTTGCACAAATATTTTATGGATAGATACCTGAACAATGAATGGTTGGTTGCCTTCGAAAAGCAGCAGTTTATGGGTCTGTAACACACAAAAGTGTTCAGAACACTGTAATTGCCTTTAAACGGTTTTGGCGCCAATTATCTTTATAACCAAATATCAATGAGCTTTTGTTGTACTTAACGAAAAAAAACCAAAGATTTATGTATAACTTAATGTATTTTGCAATTGGAACAGAATGTTTGGTTTTGTTTAATTTTGTTTTTCACCAATGATTTATGCTAAGTAGATTAAGTTTTAAGAGACAAAAATAATACCAACATGGAATGTAAATACTAAAGGAAAAATATGTTGAATACTATTTATTACAATTGAAATTATTCTCTTTTTTATTTTACTGTTATATTCGGCCTTATTACCGTACCCGATCGGAGAAAAATTCTCTCCGATTCTACCACCGTATACTTTTGGACAGGTCAATCGTAGACATGGACATCTACGAAAAAATTTGAAATCTGCGTCGGAATTTCAAATTGAGAGCGACGTTTCGCGATTTCATGCGATGCATCGCGAATTGTTACTTAACACCATTGAATAAGAAGAAGTACTTCTTATTCAATGCTAAGCACACAAAAGCTGACAGTTTTGGTACGAAATAAAAACTCACACATTAAAAAGAGGTTCACATAAACATTTCCGCCCCAGTCTGAAATCATCTCGTGTGTGCTTGAACTAAAGACTAAAACCTGGTTTCAGTTTCAGTCCCAAAATTATTCATGGGCCTGCACACACGAGACTAATTCATCCGGACTAAAATCAGTTTAGTGGGCAAGGGAAGCGAAGTGTGCAGTATGAACCGGACTGAAATTTTCAACCCGAAATTTGGTGGATGAACGAAGACTAAAACTAACACATAAACAAAAGCTGACAGTTTTGGTACGAAATAAATACTCACACATTTAAAAGAGGTTCACAAATACATTTTCCCTCCAGTCTGAAATCATCTCGTGTGCTTGGACTAAAGAATAAAACCCATTTCAGTCCAAAAATTATTCATCCCGTGTGTGCAGGCCCAATTCCGTGTGTGCAGGCCCATTGTCTGTAGCGGCAGCTGTGTAGGAAATTCGAGATGCCTTCGGCATTACACCACAGAGCGCAAAATCTCTATTCGGAGGCAATAACGTCTGCTGAATCGGATCTGGGAGCAGAGATGTTCTTCTTCCGGACGAGGAATTTTTGGAAAACTCTTATCTGATGAACTCAATGCGAGAGGACTTGGATCCTATCGATGTTGACAGCAATGCACTCAAAGTGGTGTCGTTGATTGTAAAAGGCCCTGGTCCGAGCTAAGACAAGATACAAAAATTGTATAAGATTTCAATGAAAGATGTGACTTTACTTACGTCCTGGTATTCGTGGTTCGGCTCCTTCCCGAGTACGACGAGCCGTTGACCACATTCGCATTGGGTTATTTATGTGGAGGGCCACCAGAAAGATGTCTCCATTGTTATGAGTTTGTGTTTTGTAGCAAGGTGAGGTCCGGTGGAGGGGTACGAACCAGCCCTGATCAGCAGCGAGCGTAGCCGGAGATGCCACGACCCAGTCCACCGGATATTCTACCCTGGTTCCGGCGAGTTGTTCTTTCCGGGATCCGGAATCCCAATACCCGTTTCCTATTCCCCCTTTCCTATCGCCCCGCAACATGTCTCCGAAACAAAAAAGTGTCGGAACTAAAAATATTTTGTCACTTACAAAACAACAAAGAAGTGCGTCGGTACGCATCACTAATTTATGTACGAATCGGGTACGGTGAAGGAAATAAACTTCCGATCGGACATTTTCTCCGATCGGGTACAGTAATAAGGCTGATTGAAAAAATGCGAAGAACAATGGCACCTTTGTGAGAACTGAGACAAGTATGGGCTGTCAGGATTGCAAGAACCACAAGGCCAAGCCCCATGGACCAACAATGGCTCAGTTGCCTAAGGCAAGACTTTCACCGTTCACTCGACCGTTTTCATTTACGGGAATTGACTACTTTGCTCCAATAAACATATCCATTTTAAGAAGAAGTGGGGAGTCCTTCTGACGTGTCTTACCACACGAGCAGTACATATAGAAATCGCACACAGCTTTTCAGCAGACTCATGCATCCTCGCCATACGTAATTTCATAGCTTTAGTGATAATGGCACTTACTTCCAGGGCGCTGAACGAAAGCTGCGAGAAGCATCGATTAATACTGTGATGTGTTTTTTGTTTCCCAGCCGAGGTTTCAATCGTCGGTCTTGCCAAGGTCTATTGAAGAAAACACGAAACTCCAATGATAGGTCTAATAACAAATTCTTTATTGGAAACACTTAATAACTACAATAATTATGATTAAAGGAAATAATTTACTTTTAGGTTGATTCTTCTTAAATTTGGTAAGAACGGGTATCCGCTGATGGCACTTCCGGCGTGTGTTCGGATCTAGTTCTAGCTTCCGCTTGATGGATGTCCGGTTACTTGCTGTTTTGACTGGCGGTAGGGCTCTACTGGGCCTCCTGTTCCTGTTTCCGTTTGAGCGTTTAGTAATTCTTACTCGACCGGTTTACTTTCGGAGGATCAGCAGGTACGTTTACGGCCCCTGGTGGCACGCAGCACGGCAGACAATAGCTCTGGTGGATCTTCAGGTTTATGTACGGTCCCTGGTGGCACGCAGGACAAATCTCCTTCAATATTTAAAACCCCTTACCACTGGTGGGAGGAAGATTTAATATTGAAATGGCGTTTGCTGCACGGTCGGAATTCAGGACAGTTTCCATCGATATTAAAAACCCTTACCACTGGTGGGGGGAAGCTTTAGTATAGAAATGGCGGTCGGCGGCGGAAATGAACAAAAGCACTCACTCAATTCGAAACCCAAAGTTGAAATGACAACGAATAGTAGTGACGAAAGGTAGTGGTGGTGGTGATCTTACTACGAAAGTACTGATCCTCATTATGAACGTTACTACTAAAACCGAGTATGAATGCAAAAGCTAAACTTTCATGTGTTTCGGTTTAATTTGCTTATGTCATTTATCAAGTATGTTACCGATGATTAATGCAAACACGCCATGAGTTAATGAGTCATACGAGATGTTTTGCTTATACATTGTCTGGTATGGATTCAAGGCCAAATGAAATGTATGCAAATACATATATGCTCGAATTTGTTTTGCCTGCATATTTGATTTTTAAGGCGATCGTGAATTATATGAATTCGAAATGTAAATCTGTCCCATGTATTTAGTATTTGTTTTGTATAAGAGCATGTAACACCTCGTTACAATACTGACACCTCTATAAAATCATGCCTATGCGAAACCCTTCAGACGAACTATTGAGGAGCATGATGATAGAAGTTGAGAATATTATCAACTCGCGTCCACTTACATTTATCTTCCGATCGACAACGGAAATGAAGAAGCGCTCACCCCAAACCATTTCCTCCTGGGGTCATCAAACGGAATGAAACCTCTAGTAACCTTCGACAATGATATAAAAGTAGTTAAAAGGTTGGCAAGCAGTATACAGATCATTTCTGGAGACGATGGGTAAGTGAATATCTCCCTACACTGACACGCGCGCCGGTCCAAATGGTTTACACCAGTTGAACCCATAAAAGAAGTCCTTATTGTGGATCAGAACAGCCCGAGAAATTGTTGGCTCAAGGGTCGTGTCATTCAAACCAAGGTTGCAGAAGACGGACGAGTCAGGAGTGCGACTCTTTTGACACGTTCTGGTGTGTATGTAAGATATTCAGTGAAACTGGCTGTGCTGGACGTTACCACCCCAGGGGCCTGATTATGGGATTCGCGGCGGATCGTTTTGCTAGCGAGTTTGACATTTTTTCAATTATTGCTTTCGCTTTCGCCTTCTTCGATTTGAATTCGACCAATTAACGAATTCGAAAGCGAATTTGAAATGTCATAATGTTTACAGGCGAGTTGAAATCCGAAAGCTTTTTTTTGGCAGATTCGCAGGCGAAAGAGTGTTTATTCAAATCAGTGGAATTTTGGAAGAAAAAGTCAAACCAAAAGTGTGAAATCCACTGGAATATTGAAAGAAATATTTTCGCTCCGCCACGAATTCGTTAATAAGGCAATACGAAGCGAGTCGAATTTGAAAGGTCGAATTGAAAACGATCCGCCGCGAATCCCATAATCAGGCCCCAGCAAAAAGAGTCCCGTTTGAACATACCAAGGGGGAGTGTTGGCAGACATCAAACGTGTAAAATCACGTTAAGTTCTTCCTAATATTTATGTATGTCTACATAATGAGTTGACAAGAATCTAGACGTTGGCCCACTGTACCAACATGGGCTTAGCGATAAATGAGTCAAAACAGTGACCGAGGAAAGACACCCAACAGCGAACTTAAGGGGTTGCACATCGACATGGGCCTAGCCAAAAGGGTCAAGGTCCAGCGACTCAGATGGCCCAGTCTTATAGAGCCTTCCACACCATTCCCGATGGACGTTGGAGTTTGGAGAGGAAGACCGCGACTCAGGTGGCGCACCCAATTGGAAGAGGACCTCAACCGACTTGAAGTGCTGGCTGGCGGAGACTGTTGGTTGAGGCCTACGTCCACAACGGACTGCAGCGCCACCTTAAGTAAGTTAGTACTACGATTTTGCCGAGAACAGTGAAGCTGCGACATCGTCGTTTAACGAGGCTAAATTTTAAATTTTGGGCGAAACTCTGTTCTGGGCTTAAATCAAGATTGCTGTTGAATACACTGGTGCCTTTGATTCGATTAACTCATTTCCTCCCCGATTTCTTCTTAATTAAATAGATCAAGCTTCATATTATAATCGAGAGGTTTAAACGTGAACGTGAGGTTATTTACTTACTTATCCGGCTCCCAATCCCAATCACTTGAATCTTGTAACAGAGGTTTGGTCTTCCTTGTCGTCTCGAACCTGGGTCTGCGATGAGAAGACTTTCTTGGCTTTCTGGACTACATCTATATCTTGGTACAGCTCGTACAGTTCGCGCTTGAACCTTCTTCTCTATTCGCCATCGCCGCACACGGGACCGAAAATCCATCGAAGAATTCTGAGGTTAGAGATGAAAACACACACATTCACACACAATGTAAACTCACGCCTTCACTTTTAATAACATTTCTACAATCCGGATACTCAAGCTATTTCTATTAAAAATTTCAATTGAATAGGTTCCGCAGTTTAAACGTTAAAAAAAAACAAGCAGTACATTGACGTCTTTTTCTATCGCATAACTTGAATCTCATATTTCGCAAGATTCACGAAGTGAACATTTAAGTTTTCAATTTGTTCTTTAATTAATTAATTATTTAAAGTACTATTAACAAGTTACGAAAACTTTACAGTGAGATTCAACACACCATGAGCCATGGCGTGGTTTTTAGACAAGACATGAAACGGCTAATCCATGTCTCATCCAACATCAGATTTTCATGTCTTTATTTTAAATCCTGGACAGAGAAACTTGCCATGAAATTTGACAGATGCTGTTTTTTTTTTACTCGAAATTTACCTTTTTTTTGTAAGATTTTGTCTTTCACATTTAAAAATGATTTTATTAAAACCAAATCTAAAATAATATTTCCTTTTTGAATATTGATATTTAATTTTATTTGATGTTCAACAATAATTAATTGATCGAAGAAAAAAATGATGCATCAATAATTTGTTTACTTTCTGTTGCTTTGGTCATTGGTCCGAGAAAACCATAAATCCATCAAGCTTGAAGGTTCTGTCACGAATGAAAAAAAAAATCATGCCATAATTTGCCCAGTCACGTTGACCAAGAAGTTTGCCATGGGGTTGGGGAGGCTGTGGAAAAAACATGACATGGCACATGTCTAATGGAGACTCCGTGTTAAGAAAGAAATCGAAATACTCTTTACTGCAACAACACAAGTTGCATCAGCCAGCACTCAGCAGTAGCACCGTAGCAGCAGCATTAGCATCCTCTTCACTGTAAAACTGGCCTTGATGGCATTTGATTTTCTATGTTAATTAATAAAGTAACAGTTGATTTTGTAAAATAATTTGTTGAAATTAACAAAGCATTCCGTATCATGATAATTTTGCATAAATAAAATGATCTCCATCTGTTTCAAGCATAAAACTCAATCGGTACTGAATCATTCCATTCAACTGTCACAAAATATGGCGCAAAGCATACAGTTAGTTAACTAGGTTCTACTGTACTCAATAAGCAGAAAAAACACACACACATATACCATCATACATTAATATAAATGGCTGTCTGTGTTTTTTCATGTTTTATTTCTGTTTCTTTTTCACTTTTCCATCCCAAACCAAACCGACCGACAGCAGCCGTTGTTTGCGCTTGTCTATCCATTCCATATCCACGCCATGTTCTGTCTTTTCTGTTTCTGTACCGTATTGCTTTTGTGTTTCTGCTTGCGCTCGCTTTAGTGTTTGGTTAGTATTGTTTGGCAGTCACAAAAGGTTGTGTGTTGGAAGAGGAAAAATAAATTTGTTTAAATCGACCAAGAAAAAAAAAAACTACATAAAATATATACCAACTAAATAAACATAAAAAAGTACTTACGAACGGCTTATTTTTCTTTTAAGTTTTAAATTAAACAATATTCTCATTTAATTGACGAACTGTGAACATTTTACAAAAAGATAAAAGAGAAAAAAAACTTAATATTTTGTGAACTGGCGAACGATCCTACTACCCCCGCAACAGAACTACAGTTTTTTTCCCTGGTGAATTTGGATTAATAATAAAAAGAAACACGTTTATTTAAACAAAATACAGAGGAAAAAGGTTTGTTATAAATTTGGTATTTTTAAATTGTGTGTTTAGGGAAACGCTTTACAAGTTTTTTTTTTGTTCTCGAAAAATTGGATACATAAAATCTGCCATTTTGCGGCATATTCCATTTCTATTCCGTTCCCCCTCTCTAACAAAGAACTATTCCTTGGTTTTGTGCAGACAGTCGTTGTCGTCGTTGCCGTTGTCGGCCAGTAAAAAGCAAAAATAAAATAACATTCAAGGCAAGGAAAGGATTGGCTTGTACACTCGTCGTCCAGACTTGAAGCTTTTGTTCTAAGTTTTCCTCTAAAAATAAAAATATTTGTTGCACAATATCATCAAATCGGAAGGAATTCAAAATCCCAACTCAAAGTAAGTGTTTCCATTTTCTTGTCTTCATTTTAATTTCCGCGTGCTCATTAAAGTTTTATATCGAATCGACGTCGATGAATAAGACATTTTTTTTGCTGTTGAATTTTTTTGTATTTCCTCTGCTGTGTGTTCATCGACGACAGCGACGAATTTGAGCGCTCTCCGAGCTCTGCCGCCGAGGGTCAACGTTCTATGTTAGAGGGTTCACATTTTTAATTCAGAATTCAGCATTAGCTTCAGCGCAGTAACAAAAAAGTAACAAATGGTTTGTTAATTTTAATAATAAATTAAATTATTGTTCAACTGGTATCTTGGTTTTGTCTATATTAAGAGATTTTATCGTTTTTTCTTCCATCTGAAGGGACAGGGGCAGACAATAGGAAAACCCTAATATTTTGTTTAACAGGTACATACATTTTCGTTCATATAGACGCTTCTTTATTGTTCTGTTTTTTTTTTTTTTTTTACTTTGAAGATTGGTTAAATTTTGCATTTTATTAATAGGAAAACATTGGATATCTCCTATGTGGTTGCATAGGAAACAGTTGGTATATGCCTCGAGCTGAGCGGGGCTAGTGGAATCTCATTTAACAAACTTCCGCAACTATCCAAACGTTTGTTTTTTTTTTCGTCTTTTTCTGAAGTTAAAGAAACAAAAAAACATGCCTCTTCTTTGCTTTGGTAGTTCGTTGTTCTTTTTCTTATGTTTTACTTTGTCCTCTATAATTGTGAGACTTCTCTCTTGAGCGTTTAGTAGAGTGTTGAGCTAGCGAGTGCGGATGGAGATGGAGGAAACGACGGACTGGCTCTGGCTCTGCCGTCGTCGTAGGTACCTACATTTTGTGTGGTGCTGGTGTTTCACAATTATTAAAGAAGTTGCCGATTACAATAACTAAAACACGTTTTGAATAAAAATAGTAATGACCTTGGTTTTTAGAGTTGAAGGCTCCACTTAGCGCTCACTGCTCTCTGCTGCTCTGGGCTTTATTTTTTCGTTAGCTCTGCTCTGACGAAGCGACGAACGATGACGATGTCGACGGCAAAGACAACGACTGCCACTTCAACAACAACTACTGACTGAACGTTGACTTGAATCTGTTTTTTTTTTCTTCTCTTTGACCTGATCTTGAAAAAGTTTTGTGTTTTTATTTATTAGTTTAATTCTTCAGGGTCTTAATAATAATTTTAATTTTAATAATTGGTAGGCAATTCGTTTTCGACAAAAAGAAAAGAAGACAAAACGCAAATTCAAGCTTAAAATTTCGAATGTAAATTAAACAAACATTTTGTCTACCCATTCATTTTGTTTCTGCTTTGAAATTGTACTTTAAAATGATTGATTTATAGAATTGCGAATTTCAAAAGAATAAAAGGTACAGGTCGCTCGCACTTTCGTATGTACATTGTACATACAATAGAGGAACTATATACGGAAAGGGAGGATAATGTAAAAGTCTAGTCAACGAAATGGTTGTTTGGCTGGCTGTTTTTGTTGTTGGCTTTTGTCATATTTGGTATACAAACCAACCAACCAACCGACACGACGAGGACGAGGACGAAGACGAGAGACAGACATAGGCAACAAATAGATCAATATAGTCGTTACCTACCTACAGGGACTTCATTTTCTGTTATGTTTAGTTGGTATGGCTATGGAATATGAAAATTGTTTGCTTGTGTGTCCTACAATGTTTGGATGTGGTTGTTTTTTAAGAGTAGACACAGGGATGAAAAATCGTCTTTCAGCATTTGTATCGAAATCAAAATAAAAAGTGCATCGAATTGTACTTTTTGATTTGTTAAGTTTTAAGGGCTAACTATAATGAGCGGAAGTAAAGGGAAGCTAGTGTCAGAACCGATCGAACGCTCCCTTCCGAACATGCCAAGTAAGCAAGTTACCTATAGGTAATGGACGGATGTGTACTGGAGTATCCTTTTCAAAATAAAATTTTTTTTTTTTTATTTTCAATAGTTACGAATGTTGTTGGCCACACGTTGAATAAACACAACAAATCGCCCAAAAGGGAGCGCAGTTTACGTCCGTAAGCAAAACATATCGAAAATTAACGAAACGGGGCAATCCGCCATTTAGGGCACAATATACGAATTTCTTGTTCGCGCTCAGTTGCGGACGGCTCCGTTCACGTCGTTCCGTTCATTATAGTTCTGGCTTTATTGAGGATTTTGTTTTTCATAGTTAAAACATAAATAACTAGCCGACCATCTCCTTTCATGTCTGCCAATTGTTCGCCGACGCACGCCATCTAGTTCTGCACAACAAAGCTTTGGGCGTCCTGGGGCCTGATTATGAGATTCGCGGCGGATCCTTTTCAATTCGACCTTTCAGATTCGACTAGTTTCGTATTTCCTTGCGGCGGAGCGAAAATATTTCTTTCAATATTCCAGTGATTTCACACTTTTGGTTTGACTATTTCTTCCACTGATTTGAATAAACACTCTTTCGCCTGTGAATCCGGGATTTCTACACGTCAGTAAACATTATGATTATGACATTTCAAATTCGCCTCCGAATTCGTTAATTGCACGAATTCAAATCGAAGAAGGCGAAAGCAAAAATTTAACAGAAATATCAAACTCGCTAGCAAAACGATCCGCCGCGAATCCCATAATCAGGCCCCTGGTCTACGCCATCCTTCCAGCCCAAATTTGGTCTGACGCCCTTTATCCTACTAAGAATTATTGTACTGCAAAGGACTTTCCGGGCCGTTGCCTCTTCGCTCACACGAACAAGGTGTCCATCGGAGTCTACCAAGCTTTATTTTCGTCATCAAGTCTGCTTCGCGGCAGATTTGATACACCTCGTGGTTATATCGTCTCCGGAATCGTCCTTCCTCACAAACGGATCCGTAAGTGAGTAGTGGTAAGCCTAATGGTAACTGGTAAGATTTTCTGATTTAATGAGCCTTCTTGAAAGGCTAAAGTAGATTCTGTTGGCTTTGAGCAGCCGCCCGCATATTTGTTTGTTTCCATATTGTTATCGCCTGCTACTACTGACCCAAGGTAATTGGAGGGTCGCACTTCTTCGAATTTATGCTCCTCTTTCTTTAAAGTTGTTCTTCTAATTTTGCCAACGTTTTCAGCAGTCGGCGCTTACTAAGGACCATGTAGGCACTTAGTTTTTTCCTCATTTATATGTAGCACTAGATTTTTGCCGGGTGCTCGCTCTGGATAAATAATTGTATAGCTTCTGGATTCTGTATATAGTAGAAAATGCACCTAAATCTCCATATTGCCTTCAAAAAATCACAAAACCAAATGAAAAATTGAAAACGGAAATAGATAACAGAATGAAAACAAATGAGAATGAAAACGAATAAGATAGATGATGCCTACGGCTTACATGTTACTTAACGTCTTAGGTGGTTGGCTGCTAAGCAGTACGTCGTGGGTTCGAGTCCTACTCATGCTCATAAAAGTTTTTATTTCATCTTTCACGGGTACTGCCTCTTGCGAAGACCTGACAAAACTTCCAAGAATATCAATCTGTCATGAAAAAGTGCTTCTCAAATTTGCCGTTCGGAATCGGCGTTAAATTGTAGGTCCCCCAATTCTTCACACGCACTCAGAGAATTGTTGATGAGAGTAAGCCACTTAGGCCTTGGCTCTTCAAAAGCTGTCGCGCCACTCTATTTATTTTTTATACTTATTAGGTCTGTTTAATGAATCTGTTCCGCACAGAAAAGTACAGAAAATATCCAAAAACTACACGTTTGTGTGTTCCATGAGTAAAAACCTTGCCCCAAACTGTTCTACAATCTGTCATTTTGTGTTCCATGAAGTTTTCTATCTCAGTTTAGTACACATTTTTCTGCCCCTACTTTTTTGATGGTGCAGCTTTGTAAAAACTATCAAATGTCAAAATTTCAAATGCCAAATTATTTTTATTTTTTTTCAATCAAACAATTTTTTGAAATTAGGTCCGTTCGTTTACCTCACAAAACTGCCCAAAGCTGCCCAAAACTGCCCAAAACTCCCACTTTTGCGTTCGTTTACTGCCACAAAAACTAAAATCTGTCACTTTTGAAGGAGAAAAATATTTCCCCTTCCTGCCGAATTTAGCTACAAAAATTTCTTGTGGCAAATGTGTAAATTCTGTCAAACCATAAGAAGTACATTGAATTTTTTTGACGTTTGACATAATTTTGTGCATTGGGCAGATTTTGCCTGTAAAGCGTTCGTTTACTTTTTGGGCAAATCACAAAATTTCATCCCCACTCCTCAATTTTTGACAGTTTTTGCACAAACTGCCCAAAAAGTAAAAGAACGGACCTATTATATCGATTGAAGAGTTTTCCGAGGAAGTAAAAATATTACTACTACACTCCCAAATAAAAATTTCTCTCAAAAAACTAATAAGCTATTCAGAATCTTATTTCCAACAAATGAAAATTTGCTTCAATTTGATTTGACTTGGAATATTTATTTAACAGCTGATTTTATTCTGTCACATAGGGAGCTGATCTTTTCTGTTCTTACTTGATTTGACAGTTTTCATTTACTTGTGCTGTTCTGTGCTGTTCTGATCTGGTTTTACTTCATTAAACAGTCCTATTACATCAAGCGAAAGACGAAGTGCTTGTTGTATTGAATTTAGTAAAAATGTATTTGTGTACTTAAAATGAGTCAAGTGTATCGAAAATAGTACAATTGTATCGACTTTTGCAACCCATGTGTGTCCTACAATGTTTGGATGTGTTTGTTTTTTTGAGAGTAGACATCTGCTCGAATCGACGAGCGAAGTTGTGTTTTGTGTATCGCTTTAAACTTTATCCATAAAAGCCAAAAACTCGTAAGTAGACAAAGGGTTTATTCGCCCGCGTTTTAAGATTAAGCACAATCAACGTCATCCTCATCACTACCATCACTTATCGCGTTTCCATCAACCGAAGAAGCGTCAGGGTTCTTCGTGTTCTTGGCCGTGCTTTCAATGTGCCCTAAACAAACCTGAATCTTGTATAATATAAGAATTATTATTGTTTGCCTTTTAATCTGGAAACAAATATGATTCAGAATAAATATTTTGTTCGTTTTGTTTTCTGTTTAAACAAATTACTGCTGATGCTGATATAATTATAATATTATGCAAGGTGAAAGAGAGTATGGAATCATTATATAAAGAAAAAAAAAAACTATTAAACTTTTTTTGGCCTTCGTATTTTTTTGCTTTGTAAAAGAATGAAAGTCAAGTTATGTTGATTTGGAAGTTTAAAAGTCAATGGCCGGAGTAAACTTAAACGCGAAAAAAAGAATTAAGGTGGGGATAAGAATGATAAGTAGGAATATCTTGTTTAATTTGAATTGAAACTTAACAACAAAAAAAAGTTTTTTGGATCTCGTGTTATTATTTCTGCACATGTACCTGCCTTCCTTCCTCCATAGATATTTCTAACGATGAGCAGATAGACGCAGGGTTAATGGCATTAGATTGCGAAACAAAGCCGGGGTGTTGGGTCAAGCAAGACCAAATTCGCCATAGATAGGTAAACCTATGTGATTATTTCAAGTGTGGGGATGTTTGTCCTACGCGAGAGGGCAATGTCCTATCCACAAAAAACTTTTAATTTATATGGAAATAAGCAGTTTTATTAACTTGAAAATCAAAATGTATTTTTTATTATTTTCATCTATTAACAGCAGGTTATTTAAATAGCAAGCTAATACAACACTTTTGTGCAGAGACTATTGGCTTTAAATTTTACTGTTTATGTTTCTAGATATTAATTTATTGTACCTACCTTAGACAAAGCAACAGAGTTATTGCTATACTTTTTCTGGTTGATGAACCTGAAAAATTTCTGTTACTTACTTACTTAAGGTGGCGCTACAGTCCGTTGTGAACTTGGGCCTCAATCAACAGTCTCCGCTAGCCAGCTCGGTCCCTAGCTAGATGTCTCCAGTTTTGCACTCCAAGTTGATTGAGGTCCTCTTCCACTGTGCGCCACCTGAGTCGCGGTCTACCTCTCCTTCTACGTCCCTCGGGAATAGTGTCGAAGGCTTTCCGGGCCGGAGCATTGGTGTCCATCCGCTCTAAATGACCGAACCATCTGAGTCTCTGGACCTTGACCCTTCTGTCTAAGCCCATGTCGTTGTACAGCCCGTAAAGTTCCCCATCAATGTACACGGGGCCAAAGACGACCCAGAGAACTTTCCTCTCGAAACAGCCTAAGGCATATTCATCCAATTTTGTCAAGGTACATGCTTCTGCACCAAATAGCAGGACTGGGATGATGAGGGTGTTGTATAGTTTAACCTTAGTTACTCGAGAGAGGGCTTTTCCTCTCAATTGCTTTCTTAGCCTTAAGAAACAGCGATTAATAAGAGTTATTCTTCGTCTGATCTCAGCGCTTGTGTTATTGCCCGTGTTAGTAGCGGACCCTAAGTAGACAAACTCCTTCACTACTTCGAAGTTGTATGCGTCTATTGTGACGTTCTATCCGAGCCGTCGGTGTTGGGTGTCCTTTCTCGAAGACAGCATATACTTCGTTTTTCCCTCATTTACCGCTAAACCCATTTTTGCCGCTTCTGTCTCAATTCTACCAAAGGCGTCATTGACATTGACGCTGTGTTCTTCCCATTATATCAATATCGTCGGCATACGCGAGAAGTTGAACAAACTTTTGGAAGATAGTGATAGTGCCTCTGGTGTTGACGGTGGAGTTTTGCACTATCTTCTCAAGAACGATGTTAAAGAAATCGCACCTTGCCAACCTTGATAGAGCAGCGTGAGTTCTCCATCATAATTTTGCACAAGAGAACGAGCTTGGCAGGGATAACAAAACTAGACATAGCCGTACGCGGTCATAAAATCGATGAAATGGTGGGAGTTCATAGGTTTTTTCCAGGATCTGCCGCAAAGTTGGCCGATGCGATGGTTGACTTTCCTCGTCTGAAGCCACATTGATAAGGAACAAGCAGATTGTTGACGAAAGGCTTCAAATGTTCACATATTACGGCAGAAAGAATCTTGTCGGCGGTGTTAAGTAGGCTGATTCCTCTGTAGTTGGAGCAGTTTAGAGGATCTCTCTTTTTCAGGATCGGGCAAACAATGCTGAGGTTCCATTCATCGGGCATGCATTCCTCCGACCATATCTTACAGATGATTTGGTGCATGCTCCTATCTAGCTCGTCGCCTGCGGCTTTGAACAGCTCGGCAGCTAGACCATCTGCTCCAGCGGCTTTGTTGGATTTCAGCCGTGATATTGCTGTTTTCACTTCTTCTAGGTCGGGTTAAGCGGAATTATTGGCTATCATCCTGTACGATAAAAGGCTCTGACGGCGGGGTTTTGTTCATCGTCGCCGTTATACAGTCTACAGAAGTGGTCTTTCCAAATCCCCAGCATTGACTGCGATTATACTTTGATGTTCCCTTGTTTATCTCTGCAGGCATCGGTTCTTGCTCGATGACCTTGGGCCAGCTGTTTTATCTTCCGGTAAAACCTCCGAACTTCATTCCTGCTGTTGGCTCTCTCAACATCATCGATCTGACGCTTCTCATGCACCCTCTTTTTTATCCTGAGAAGACGGTGGCGTTTAACTCCTCTTTTGCTCGAAGAGCTCAAGAGCAGCTCTTGTCCTTTTATGCAGCGCCGCTTTGTATGCTTCCTGCTTGGCTGCATGAGCCTGCCTGCATTCTTTGTCAAACCAGGGGTTTCGTTGTGGTGGCTGTTTGAATCCTAGCACATTCGAGGCGGCATCTCTAACTGCTTTCTGGCAATGTTTCCACTGGTCTTCTGTACTTGATGTTGGCGGCATATGACTTCTTAAGAGGTTACTTGACACTCGATCAGAAAAGGATCTAACGATCTCTTGCGATTGTAGCCGTCCGACGTCGAATTTTCTGCATTTCCTTGTTTTGGCCGTTGTCGGGATATTCGTA
Organism: Sphaerophoria taeniata; assembly: GCA_943590905.1. Lineage (NCBI taxonomy): Eukaryota > Metazoa > Arthropoda > Insecta > Diptera > Syrphidae > Sphaerophoria > Sphaerophoria taeniata. Next base: position 42,766,130 of record OX016540.1, on the reverse strand, counting down.
GCACTACCTTGGCTACGACGAGGTAGTGGTCCGAGTCGATGTTGGCTCCTCGGAAAGTTCGAACTTCTAGAATGCTGGACAAGAGCCTTCCGTCGATCGCAATGTGATCAATCTGGTTGACGTATGTTTGATCAGGAGATCTCCATGTTCCTTTATGGATGTTGAGACGTTGGAACCATGTGCTTGCTACCACAACATTTCGCCCCGCAGCAAAATCGATCAGCCTTAATCCGTTATCGGATGTGTTGTGCAGGCTGTGCTTTCCGACTGTTCCGACAAAGATGTTCTCTTTTCCCAGCTTTGCGTTAAAATCGCCGAGGACAATATTCATGTCATAGCTAGGACATTGCTCATATGTTTTGTCGAGGAGCTCATAGAATTCGTCTTTGGTGTCGTCCTTTTTCTCTTCTGAATTTCCTGGTCTGAAGCCACATTGAAAAGGACCAATCAGATTGTTGACGAAAGGCTTCCGACGTTCATATGTTACGGCAGAGAGGATCTTGTAGGCGATGTTAAGTAGGCCGATTCCTCTGTAGTTGGCGCAGTTTAGAGGATCTCCCTTTTTCAGGATCGTTCTCAAATAAAAAAAACCCGAATATACCTAAATAAACAAGTAGATTTGATTTCTCCCCTTATAAAATACATATTTCGCTTATAACAAAAAACTGATTTCTGTAGCAAACAAACTAACACATATGATACCTAAACCGCAATTTTATCGAAATATCTGCTTGATATTCAGTGGAAAATTAAAATTACATCCCATCCAATTTACTTTGCAAATAACACCCAGAACTAATGAGAACTGTTGCAACACTCGATTGCATTTTAGTACCCATTTAAGTGTGAGCCTTTTCAGCACCTTATATTTTCTTAGTTAATTAGTTCGTCATTTATACAGATTGTGAACAACTTCCGTCATTTTCATTAACTAAGTTTTTGAACCGTTTAATTCCAAGTGAACCAATAACTTTTTTCCATTAACAACTTAAGTCGCCTGGGCTGCATTGTTATCACTTTCTGATTTGTATATGCCGCCGGTGTGCATTCAAATGAATACAAATTGCAAATAATGACGGACGGGTGGGATCTATATGAGCAGAGCGTTCTGATTGATATTCTTGAATGAAACACAATTTGCAAAAGATTAAATCAAAAACCAGTTTTAATTATCCAAACACTCAAGTGCAGCTTGGAAAACGTTAACCCTCATGCGAAATCAAATCATCGCCCTACCGCGATTAGGAGTGTCAATTTGGTTAGGGAGCATCCTTCGTTCCTTCTTTGGTTTTATCAAGCACACATTTTTGAATAATCGCACCAACATAAAATTCTAAACACCACGATCTTATCGACAGACCGAACGACCATCTGTCTCAAAATCAAAACAATGCATTGCTCTGGAAGCCGTACAGAATGTACAAACCCCTACGTACATTCCTTTTTTTTCTGTTCTTTGTTGCAATCGGTTTAGAATTTGTATTTAAACAAGAATAAAGTGTGCCTTATGTCAGTTCTAGTAGGGAAGGGATTGGATTAACCATGGAGTACTGTAAAGCCCACAGAAAGGCAGACAACCAGCTGCTAAATTGAAACCACCCCGTTAGTACGCAAGTCGCAAGTGTGTGCGTGATGAGCTGACGCCTGAGCGCATGGGCGTTATTTTTTGTATTTCATTATTCTTTCTTGTCTTTTTTTTCCATTCCATTCCATTATTCAATTCGCAATTTTTGGAAAGAGGGTGCATTTTGAACTTTAGTTTGTTGTCTATCGAACCGAGTTTATGGGTTTTTCCTTTGAAATTTCAACGAAAAACTGGATTTTTGTTTCCACTATTTACTCTTTATATAACAGACCTGTATAAACGCATGCGGAAGGAAGTGAAAGTGGATCAGCGAAGAGGGTTGCCGGTTGAGTGGTGGTGGTGGTCGTTGTGATGGTGGTGAGTTTTTTTTTAGACGAGATCGGGTTTCATTTTAAGTAGAAGTGGAAGCATACACTCTATCTACTGAACTGTGTGAAGAGTGAACGATTTTTATTGTTCGTCACGCAGGATGCATAACATTTCAATATTGAAAGACATAATTTCGTTTTGAAGGTCTCTAGAACGTCCATAACTCAATAAAGGGTATTGTAACAAAGTAATATACTGCGACAGCTGTTCAGTAAGTGGGTTATGGTTATTGTTCTCTTTATTTTTTTATATTTAGTACTCCCTGCTCCCTGGTCGGTAAACTCTGCTTTGCATAAAAGGAGAGCTTTGCGATCATTTGAAAAATCAAAAGTCTCAAGGAGTCCTTTGCACGTTTATGTTGTTGTTTGGTCCTACTGTTAAGTGTTTCTTACTTTAGCATTTACAATTAAGGTATTTGGACTAGAGATGCCGCGAATAGTCATTCGGCCGAATACCGAATACCGAATGTTCGGCCAGACTAATCAGCCGAATACCGAATATTCGGCCGACGAACATTCGGCCAACGAACAATGTGTTTCTCTATCTCTATCTCCTACGTGACATTTAACTATCTGTCTTATTGGATTGCATTGCATTTGTCAACGATTTGTGTGTAGTTGAAGAAAGGAAGTTGCTAAATACAACATGAAAATGGACAAAGATTTTGAAAAAAAAAACTTCTGATGAAAGCAAAAGCGAACTTTATTTAAGATCCATTTACCAAGATTGGATGGTAGAACAATTTGTGGTCAGCAAACACAATCAGTATTGCCATTTGACATCAGTTGCCAAAATCTACCTTTCGGTACTAGTGTACACTGTAAATAGTGAAAGATTTTTTTCAGAAGCTGGAATTGCTTACACCACAATTTACCATTGGTAGAATTTCAATACTACATTTATTTTCAATAAAAAGTAGACATTTTTGTAAATAAATCAATCTTTGTTTCTCCATTTTTGATATTCAACCGAATATTCGGCCGGCCGAATATTTGGTGTACTATTCGGCCGAATACCGAATATCAAAAAAATTGGCCGAAAAGGCCGAATACCGAATAGTTGCCGAATATTCGCGGCATCTCTAATTTGGACTTCTACAATCAAACGTTAAACTCTTTGCAAAAGAGTCCAGTTCTCGACATATTTTTAGTATCATTTCCACTTATCGTCTAGCACTCGGCGCCGTAGATTACTTACTTACTTATGGTGGCGCTACAGTCCAGGTCGAGCCAGGGCCTCACCCAACAAACATCTCCAGCCAGCTCGGTCCCTAGCTAGCTGTCTCCAGTTTCGCACGCCAAGTTGGTTCAGGTCCTCTACCACTTCTGCGACGTCCTTCCAGGTTGGATTCGAAGACTACGAGCCGGAGCATTATTTTCCATTCGCTCTACATGACCCAACCACCTAAGTCGTTGGACCTTAACTTTTCTGGCTAGGTCAGTGGCGCTGAACAGCTCGTAGGGTCGTGGCACCAGTTACCGAACAGTTAACGCCTTAACGGACTATGAGGCAAGAACATGTTGCAAAAAATATTTTAACTGAGTTTAGTATTGTAATTTTAGTTTTATCTGAAATATTATCTCAAATATTTTCATGTTTGATGCTCTTTTTTTCCATAAACATTATCACTAAATATTAAAAAAAAGATTATATTGAAAATAAGCATTTTTTCCTTTTCTCGAACACCTTATTTTGATTGTTTCCTAAACCCGAACACGGAGTTTCCTATTTTCGAACACTGGAACCAAAAAGCCGTTAGTGGTTAGAAAACCATTTTAAAGCCAAAATTTTCTTTATTTTTGCATATTTTTCATTATAAAAAATTTACATTTGTATGATCCATTGGCAAAAATAAAATAAATAAAAATCTCATTTGAAATATCTTTATAGGTAGGTATAGGTATCGGAAATAGTGTCGAAGGCTTTCCGGGCCGGAGCATTGGTATCCATGTGCTCAGTTTAGAGGATCTCCCTTTTTCAGGATCGGACAAACAATGCTGAGGTTCCATTCATCATAGGTAGTTAGTTTTATCTTAAAAATAAATATATGTACCTAAGTTCTTTTTTTAAATAGTCAGTGCGATTTATATTTGAAAATCTTCAATATAGGAAGAAGTTGTCACATCAAGTTCGAGAAAAAAAATGTTAAATAATAGCACAGATAATAAATTTATTATCTGTAATAATAGGTAGGGGCCTGAGAGCTTTTTTTAACAAACAAATTTTTCAAAAAATTAAATTTGCTGATTTAATAGTTTTTTAACCTTTATTTTTTTATACATCTCTTAGCAGGAATTGATTTGAATAAATTCTTATGGATTTGACCAAGTTTGTTAAAACTGACTTATAAAGGCCATTAATCTCTTCGCAGAGCTTCTTAAGCTCTCCTACAAATCCATAGCTTCTTCCTTCTCCATAAATTTTCCTGTCTTTGATTACCCAAAGATTCTGTATCTATGAGATTAACATCGGGCAGTTGCATCAAGGTCATCGAATAAAGATCCAACCAATGAGTTGTTTCCCGATTTGTATGAATTTTGGTATTGTCCCGCTGAAAAATCATAGTGATCAGCCAAACAGGTATCAAACTGTTGCGCAGCACTTAAACATAATCCCGACAGTTGATTTTTCATGACGTAAATCGAATTTCGAAGCACCCTACTGAAGAGAAAGCTCACCATCACCATATCATCAGTGAACCTCCACCAAAATTAGGCCATTTATAATATTTCGGTTCCTTTCGTAAATAACTCAAGTATCCATGTAACCCTTCAGGATCATCTAGGTTCAATTTCTTCTCATCAGAAAAAATGGCCTTTAATCGAATTTGAAGGCACATATTCTAAAAATCTCTAATTGAAACAACTTATGTCGATTTCCATAGAACCACATGAAATGGACGGCCCGTCGCGTCGCTACTAAAAATCAATATTTTTTAGTTTCAATGGAAAGGAAAAACGTAGAAATATCTTTTTGTAAGTGTATTAGTGTTCCAGCTGTTAGCATAAACAAACAAGATAACAATTATTCATTCTTCGTGCTATAAATTTGTACACAACGATAAATTTGATTTATTTTCATTATTATTATTTATAATAATTCACTATTCTAATATTAATAGTAATTATAACACATCAAAAACGCCCTCTCTTCTATTTTCTTTTTCATCACATAATTATTCCATTTGCAAAAACTGTCAAGTTTTTAGTATGTGTTAAAATCAGTGTAGATTCGTCTCAAGAGACGAATTCAAAACGAATCAATTCGTCGGGAAAAATTATCAATAGTTTTCCCATTGGAAAACGTTTAAGAAAACAATATTGCCGGCCCGTCGACGGCACATCAATGTTTTGGCTCAATGGAAAACCACATTACAGATTCCAATCCCGATCTCGAACATGAAAGAAAAGGGTGTTCGAAAATAGGATTTTGTCTTTTTACACTGTTTCCTATTTCCGAACACACTTGTTCGAGTAAGGCAACTCGGTAATATTTAGTTTCCTTTCTTCGAACAGTCAAAAATCATAGTATAATTTTACTTTTTTTCTTTAAACAATTTAAAATATCAATAATCTGGCATACTTAACTATTTTAAAACGCTGGGAAAAGAATTTACTCAAATATTTTTCCTTCAAAACAACTTTTCAGGAAGTCCTAATCTAGTTTTTTTTTGCCTGAAAAATGTATCAAAACCGTATCGAGGGAAACCTACCACTGAACTGAATTTTTTGCTCTCTTAAGATATATTATTTTAATGAAACGTTTTACCTATTTGTATAGAAAGAATGCTCACACGTTTTTGTGAAGTTTTCATTACGAAAAACGTTAAAATAACGAAACTACATTCATATTTCTCAAAAGTGTTCGGTAACTGGGGACGTTCGGTAACAGGTGCCACTACCCTACAGTTCTTGGTTGAATCTTCGTCTCCATTCTCCATTTATGCAGACAGGACCAAAAATCACTCGAAGAATTTTTCTCTCAAAGCAGCTCAAAGCGTTTTCATCGGATGTTGTCATGGTTCATTCTGCAGCATACATGAGGACCGGGATGATGAGGGTTTTGTAGAGTGTCACTTTAGTTGCTCGGGAGAGGACTTTACTACTCAATTGCCTTCTTCTAAGTCCAAGGAAGCAGCGATTGTTAGTTTGATTTCAGCGCTGGTGTTGTTTTCTGCGGATCCCATGTAGACAAAATCGTTAACTACCTCGAAGTCTGACAATCGCTGTGTACATCCTTGGATGACTTGCGGTCGCATACCCCAACGTACACCGAAGGTCTTTTTGCATGTGTAGAATGCACATAGTGCTTTTTTCATTCTTTCCTCAGTATTACGCTTCCATGTAAGCTTGGAGTCAAGGATTACTCCTAGAAATTTAGCTTCCTTAGAAAGTTTTAGAGGAATACCATTTAGTTTGGGAGGGTTGAAGCCCTCCAGTTTCCTTTTCTTGGTGAACAAAACTAGCTCTGTCTTGTTGGGGTTGACCCCGAGACCGTTCTTAGTTGCCCAAGAAGATAAATACTTTAATGCGTTTTCCATGTTTTCGATGATGGTAAGGAACTTGCCTGATACCAAAACCACTATGTCATCTGCATATGCTACGATTTTAATGCCCTGATCTTTAAACTTTACGACTATTTAATAACTTAATATTTTTTTGGTTATTCTAGCTGAAATCGAAAAAGCATCCCAGCGCCATGACTATATCAGAATCATCAGCTGTTCGTGCCAATTAAAAACAAAAAAAAAATATTAGAAATAATCAAACATTACCAAAACACCCACACAGAAACAGAAACATTCAAAAGCCATCAACATTGGGCAAATAAAGAAAATCTTTACCAAACACCAATTGGAAATGGCTACTTCGCCAACGCCATCGCTAGATTCTATAAGAGGAACAAATTCAATTGAATCGTACGGTGATCACAATGGCTACATGTCTGACTCTCCATTAACTTTAAGCGGCTCATCGCCACCAGTGAGTGATTCGGCAATTTGTGACGATTACAGCGGTGCCACAAGCAGCATTGAGTCCCAACATCAAACATCATCAGCATCGTCCTCGTCATCGTCAGCATCGTCCACATCATCGACCAGTGGTCTTAGTTGTGGTGGCACAGTGTCGGGTCTATCGGCGGCCATCCAAAGTATTGACGAAATTCCTGATGATAAGGAAAACATAGGTGTCGTCCAATGTAACGGCATCCTCTCCAGAAATCTCGTAAGCATTAGCTTTCCAAATGGTTCGACAGTGCCCCGATGCACTGCATGCAAAAGCAAACAATCCGATGCAGTAGCAAAATGTTTTGAATGTGCTAATTTTCTCTGCTCAAATTGTGTGACAGCCCATGAATTTATGCATTGCTTTAATGGACACAATGTTTGTTTGATTGAGAACTCGTCAATTTCGAACAATTCGAACATAAACGAGTTCAAATTTGGCAATTCTCTTTCGAATATATTCCAATCACAATCGAATCGAACAAATTCTTCATTGTCGAAAATAATCAATGGTGTTTTTGAAAATAACACAGGAGGAGGAGGAGGATTAGTCGGCGGCGGTGGCGGAACAGGAAGTGGAGGAATCTCATCGTCCTCGTCGTCATCATCATCGTCTCAAAGTCATTGCTTCAACTGCAAGGACGAACTCTTAACAAAGCTCTCTTCAAACAATAACATCAACTCGATATCGAATCGTGACGACGTCAACTTACTTGCATCACAATTGATACCCTCCACCTCAATGACCAAATCTAGTCAGTATTTTTGTAATCAACACAAGAATGAAATTCTCAACTATTTCTGTCGCACATGTAGTGCCCTTGCTTGCAAGGATTGTGTCGCCAATGAACACTCGTCGGCATTGCACGAAGTCGAGCACTCGCAGGAGTTCCTCCACAAACAGCCCGATTGTGTTATTCAAGGAATTGTCGCCGAGCTGCGTGGCAAGGTCGGCGAAGTGGTTACCGTAATTAGTAACTCGGATTTGATTGTTAACCAGTTGAAAGCCCAATACCAGAAGGCCCATAGTGAACTCAATGAGACATACCAGTTTTTCTATTCGATGTTGGACGAACGCAAACAAGAAATTCAAAAGGAACTCGACGGCTTGCACAATGCCAAAATGTTGGCCATTAATTCGTGTGTAAATCGGTCCAAAGAAGCTGTTGACAAGGCGTTGCAGGCATGCGATACAATTGAGAGAACACCTGTTAAAGCGAGTACAGTCAAAGATGTTCTAGCTTTGCGAAAAAGTGTTGAATACCAATATCAATCGGTGGTGCAGGATTTGCAAATTCCATTTGAACTTGAATATGTTTCGAACTATCAGGCAATTCAAGCCGGTGTACGAAATACTTTTGGCTACATTCGTGTCACCAACGAAACATCGGCAACAAAGCAACCACCAATTGCCAGACCAACACCCAGCAGCAACAATCATCAATCATCAATGAACTCGGCCCTAACACTCGGCTCCAATTCGAACAGCATGGTCGGTGGTCTTGGCATTAACTCGAATATGTTGGATATTTCATCGTTTGTCAATAGTAGTGTCGTCTCGGCTGCCATGAGTCATTCTAACAACAGTTTTGTCGATTCAAATGCTGCTGCTGTTGCTGCCGCCGCTGTAGTCTCATCAAAACGCAACTATAACAACAGCTTCCAGAGCTACGGCACCGATTTGAATATGCAATTGAATCCATACGAAAAATGGAGCAACGGCAGTTCTGACACAATTTTCACCGGTCTCTCTGAGCAATACATATCGACATTGGGAAAATCGGCATGCAACAGTCTTGGCGGCAACAACAATGTCCTCTCTGTTGGCAACAACAGTGTTGGCAGTCCAACATCCGACAGCATCATGGATTTAACCTCGAAACTTTTATCGACCACAATGTATCCACCCAAGTCACAAATCAAGCGACAAAAAATGATTTACCATTGCAAATTTGGCGAATTCGGCGTGACCGAGGGTCAATTCACCGAACCCAGTGGTGTTGCTGTGAATGCCCAGAACGACATTATTGTCGCCGATACAAACAATCATCGCATTCAGATATTCGACAAGGAGGGTCGCTTTAAGTTCCAATTCGGCGAATGTGGCAAACGTGACGGTCAATTGCTGTATCCCAATCGTGTGGCTGTTGTTAAGACATCCGGCGATATTATTGTCACCGAACGCTCGCCAACACACCAAATACAGATCTACAATCAATACGGTCAGTTTGTTCGCAAATTCGGTGCTAATATCTTGCAACATCCCCGCGGTGTCACTGTCGACAATAAAGGACGCATCATCGTTGTCGAATGCAAAGTAATGCGTGTCATTATATTCGATCAAAATGGCAATGTCATACAGAAATTCGGATGCAGTAAGCACTTGGAATTTCCCAATGGTGTTATTGTCAATGATAAACAGGAAATTTTCATAAGCGACAATCGAGCCCATTGTGTTAAGGTATTCAATTACGAAGGTCAGTATTTGCGGCAAATCGGTGGCGAAGGTGTTACAAATTATCCCATTGGTGTGGGTATCAATTCGAATGGCGAGATCCTCATCGCCGACAACCATAACAACTTTAATTTGACAATATTCACACAGGACGGCCAGTTGGTATCGGCTCTGGAATCGAAAGTCAAACATGCCCAGTGCTTTGATGTTGCTCTGATGGACGATGGTAGTGTTGTGCTCGCAAGCAAGGATTATCGTCTATACATTTATCGTTATGTTCAAGTACCACCGATAGGCTTGTAATGCAAATGTTTAACTCGTGCATGTTCACAGCACTAAAATTATTAATTATTATTTAGTTTTTTCTTATTCTTCATATTTATATTGTGTAAATTTATGTTTTTTTTTCTATTCTTTGTTTTCTTTTTTTTTATTTGTCTCTTGTTTTCTGTATTTATTGTTTGTATTCCTTTTTTTTTTGGTTATGTTAATGTAGATATATTTAAAAGACAATTGCATTTATAATATATTTTTATATATATAAAAAAAATGAAAGAAACAAACAACAAACAAAAAAAAACAACAATCCAATTTAATATTTTAATAGTTTTTGTTATTTATTTATAAAGTAATAAACGATAGTGTTTAAGTGAAAAACACATGAAGTTACATGATAAAGTTTTTATTTTTATTTTGTATTATTAAAAAAAATATTATTAAATATTGGCAATCAGCAAAGACTAATTGTGGACTAAACAAAAAGAAAAAAAACAAAATAAAATTATATAACTGATTAAACGTACATATTCCTCTTTACATTACATATATATATTTATATATGTAAAACTAAGTAGATGTTAATGAATTTGTTGTCTTTTTTACCGCAACAAACTACAATCTTAAATATCTCTAATCAACAATGTTTTAAATTAAGAGCTGAACAGAATGCATCGCCAGTCGCACGGCGACTAAAATGACAGCTGTCAAAAATGTGAAATTTGTATGGCAGTCGCCCATTAGCAACACAATGTGAAAGGTTCGTTTGACAATTAAAACAATTTACACTTTATTTTATTTATTAACTTTTTCATTAACTTAATACTTAACTACACGTCTTAACAGTCTTAACTCTTCCGCGATTCACACAATACTGAATCTATTGGTTACTACTAACTGGCAGTCCTCTCTTTTTTTCTCTTCTTTATTTATTCTTCTTTTCAAAAATCAGTGTTGCCGCTTACAAATGCGTCGTTCGTCGCTCGACTAGTCGCTCAAAAGTTGAACTTTCTTCAACTTAGAAAATACAGAAGTTTTCATGGAATTATGGAATAATGCAAATTCATTGCATGTCCCACAAACAGAATATCTTCTTCATCTTTTGACTAAAATGAGTGAAAGCATAAAAAAAAAATGTTTGATAATGTTTTATCGTCGCGTGACTGCATTCTGGTCACAAATTTCTCAGCGAATTTTTTGACAGCTGTCATTTCCGTCGCCGGGCGACTAGCGACTGCATTCTGTTCAGCTCTTTAAACAACAAGAAAAGAAATTGCAATTAAATTAAACTTAAACATAAAAAAATGATGTAAATGGGAACAAAATGTATTAAATATTTTATTTGCACAACAAATGCACAATAATGAATACATAAAAACAGAAAAAAAATCGTATTACTACTATAAGTATTATTTTTGCTGTATGTATGTGTTATGTATTGCAAAATAAATGCGTACTTTTTTTTTGTTTTTTCTATACATAAGTCTTGCTTAATATTACTTCTGCGTATACATACATATATTTTTATATAACAAACAAGAAATAATAAAGCAAAACAACAACAACAACAACTAGAGTCTACATTCTATTACAAACTAAACTATTTTTATATTATCAAAAAAATAAATAAAAAAAAAAACAAGTATTGCTGACCATTATAAATATAAATAAAGAGTAAGAGTAGCTAACTATCTACTTTTTTTTACCATGATTATTACCTAACCTAAATATATAAAAAATAATAATAATAATTATTGAGTTGTATCTGTTCTCGAATTAGATAGTAAGCTATATTGACGTCACATTTTGTTTCTTTAAGATCTCAAAAATCAATATATATAGAAATATCAATTTTTATTTCTTTGTTCACAACCCCGAATTATTATATATTAAAAAGAGCATGAACATGACAGACATTCCGTTATATATTAAATAAACAAACAAAAAAATTATAAAAGTTAAAATATTGTGTACTTAAAAATTTAATAGGAAGGAGATGATGTAAACGAAACATAAAAACAAACACTATTTTTATAATATTTCTCTATAACATTCATGTTCTTCTGTTGGATTATTTTTTATTTTTAAAATTACAAATGTTACAATTAATACTACTGTTCAGTTATTGCTAGTGTCCGATCGGAGGTCGATTTTCCGCCGAAGCCAAAGTCGAAGGTTTAATAAAGCGAAGAATTCTCATTTCGAACAAAATAAAAGTACAAACGATGTGACAAAATGTGTATGGCAATTTAAAGAATTCAAAAATGGACATTTTTTCCGCGCCTACTACGATTTCACACTAAATAAACACAAACTTACGAGGTGTGACAATTAAGTAATGAGACTGATTCCATAAAAACCGTATGTTTCAAAATTATTCTACAACTTTGCCATCCCCTTCAAAGTAGTCCCCTTGGTCAGCTATACAACGATTCCAGCGCGTTTTCCATGCTTCATAACATTTCTGGAATGCTTCGTCTGGGATGTCCGCGAGTAGCCTCGTCACGGTCGTCTGGATGTCCTCAATCGACTCAAAATGGGTTCCTTTGACCCCCGATTTTGTTCTAGAGAACAAAAAAAGTCACAGGGTGACATATCGGGCGAATAAGGCGATTGTTGCAACACGGCGATCCCTTTAGAGCCCAAATACTGGGACACGCTGAGGGCTCCTCGGAAAGGTTCCTTGGAACCATCTTCGCGCACAACTTTCTCATCCCAACATCGTCGGTTAAAAGTTGTCTGACTGTTTCACGGTTCATACCCAGTTCCGACGCCAACATTCGAATTCGAACTGTTAAACGCCGATCTTCACGGAACAGGGCGCGCACACGCTGCTTATTCGTGTCAGTCCGCACCTCGACTGGTCTCCCGCTCCGCGCCTCGTCTTCCACGCTTTCACGGCCTTCCTTAAACTCTTTATGCCATCGAAACACCTGGGCACGACTAAGAGCACTATCACCATGCACTTTCACAATTTTAGCGTACCTCTAGCGTGTCAAGTGACACAAGTTTGCGCCCGATGATGGACTGAGTCCGAAACGCGTCGCCTCCCAAAACAATAATTATTTTTGTGAAAATTATTAGAAATAAAGTAAAATTAAAACTTAAAACTTCTTATATTTTTATTTTTAATAAATATATAGTTTTTTACAATTTAATATAAAATTCAAAACACAAAAAGTAGACATAAACCCAAACAAAATGAAAAATTTTATCGCAACGCGTTGCTCTTGATTTCGTTTTTCCATTTTCGTGACGAGCACCACGAGCACACGTTTATTAAACACGACAGAACAAGCGAACTAAACAAGCTAGATCGATGGCAAATATATCAATGGATAGGGAATTTCAAGGTCGCAGGGTTACTACAATCGCGGCAATATAATCAGTCTCATTACATTATTGTCATACCTTGTAAGTTGTGTGTCCAACAATTTCAAAAATTCAGCGCCTACTACGATTTCACACAAATAAACACAAACTTGTGTGTCCAAAAATTCAAAAATTGATTTTTTTTCGGCGCCTACTACGATGCTCGATATTAAGAAACAAATTCTTCGACTTCAGCCAAAACTTGGGCCAATTTTATACCGAAGCTGAAGGTTTGGCCGAATGTTGTTTTAAGCTTCGGGCGGACACTAGTTACTACACATTATTATGAATATTATCATTCTCAATATTGTTAAGGCACGTGTTGTTTTTTTTTTTTTTGTTTTTTGCTTATTGAATTGCTGCGATTTATGTTTGCTCTGCCGAATCTTCTTTTTTTTATTATTATTAAAGCTAATTGAGAATTAAGCTAGCTTGCACGTGTTTACCTAGTCTAGCCAAAAGTTCTGTTACATTTTAAAAGTTCTTAAAAAACAATCTTTTACTACAAAATTTATTTTTCACATTAGTTAATCGGCCCTAGCGAGGTAACCGTCGGAGCGGAATTTTTTCCGAATCGGACGAATCGGAGACATTTTACTTGTCGGAGAACTACCTCGAAGCAAATTTCGAAGGAATCGGAGAAAATTCCGCTCCGACGGTTACCTCGCTAGGGAATAGTATAAGTTTGAAGAAAAAACAAGTTTCATTCAAAATGACCGCCTTTAGCTCTTACACAGGCTTTAAATAGTTGCGGACATTGTTCCATAGCGGGGCACGTACAATTTCGATGGGAATCGGCGACGCTGCTCTTATAAAAACTGCCTTTAGGCCAGAGGCGCCGGAACGTTTCAAAAGCGGGTGGTGAGTTAACAGTTTTTTTAACCCAATGTATCATAGAGGGGTAAGGGTGCGTTTTAAAAATCTAAATTTTCAAGTAAGACACATTTTATTCTGAAACTGTACAAAAATTGTATTTACAGTTTTTTTCGTTTTTTTTTTTTTTTACAAATATTTGATTTTTGTTGGTCATTTAAATTAAGCAGCAATCCTTCGACAGAGCAAAAACGTTAGTTCGTTCTTTCCATAATACCCTCCAAATCGAGTTTTTCTGCTAAAGCCTAGTACGCAGATCTAGCTAAATTTTAGCGTCCATACGAAATTCTCTCCAAAATTTAGCGGAGCTAAAATTTAGCTGAGCTTTTTAGCGAAGAGGTACGCAGCTCTAGCTAAAAATATTTTATTTTTTTCGTAACTCTACATAATCAAAAATCAAAATTTGTCAAAATTTAGCTAGTGAAATAAATGTCCGGTACATTATTCTAGAGCTAAATTTTGACATTATTTGACATTATTGTTTCATTTGCCTCTGACCAGCCAAAATGAAAGATTGTCTTATAGCAAAAAGGTCAACAACAAACATTTTCTTGATTCTTGAAGAACAATTGCTTCTTTTATGTTTCAAATAATTGTAAAAAGTTATTGAATTTTAAGAAAATTCTGGGCCGAAATGAACAGTGAACAGGAATACACCAGAGAAGAACTAGCACAGATGCTAATCGATAGTGCCAACAGACTATGGGGCCAGTGCAAGACCGCTGGAAACAGACTCCTCTACGATTGGGGTGACTACGAACTAATTGACAAGACAGTCCAACTCGCAGCCCGATATCCCTTGGCTGCTTTAAGTGTAATTATAGGCTTCCTAGTTCTGTTTCTGCCATTCATAATTCTTTTGGCCTTTGGATTATCGACTATGGCCATAACTTTCACAGGATTTATGCTTCTAGAAGGTGTGGTGTGGAACGCCTAAATCACCATGAGTTATTTGCCTCCCCAAAATCGAACCATGCCGCATAATCAATACAATCCACCGGACTTACCAATGGTATCGTCCAAGGAGCAAAACCTAATGTTTGTAAAGAATTTAATTTTTGACACAAATTCTGTAGCCTTGTTTGTTTACTGCCTGATTCTATTGACATGATTGAGCTCAAAATCTGTAAAACTCCATATAAAAAAAAAATTAAAATCATAGGATTTGTAAGTTTCAGACTTTCAGAGTAGTACCCGAACAAACTGTTTGTGTCCTAAAAATCATTCTCCATAGTCTCCAAAATAATCTTGTGTCAAAATTTAGCCGGGCATTTAGCTGATGTTTGGAGAGAAATTCGTGAGCTAAAATTTAGCGCGATCAGCGTACTAGGCTTAACTCATGGTAGACGTGTAAAATCGCAACATTATTTAGTCCTTTCCTTGATTAGTTCGGACAGAATTTTCGTAGCCATCAATTCTAGAATTTCATTCTGAATGTCACTGTGGAAAAATTTATTCCCGGGCCGTTGTATCCACGATTTCAACTCTGAAATGTCTGTTGCTCTCGCTTTCAAAAATCTCATGAAATTCGAATTCTCGTTATCTTGGCCACGGAGCGGCAAACCTTATTTGCGATAAAACTTTTATCGTACAGAAAATTTTGCGGAGTGCGGTGCGGTTGTGTATCATCAGTTGTCTTGTGGCGTTGGACAAGTGTTGAACAACACTAGTTTTGTTTTGCCAGTAGAGCGCTTGGTGGTTTTGCATGTGAAACGAACTCGAAGAATGTTTCTTTATTCTTGTTGCTGCGTTGTTCCACGACCCGAAGCCATTTTCAACCCAAGCCAAACGAGACTGTCTGTTGTGCGAGTCATCGACAGCTGACAGATTTTTGTTGCATGCCTCGACACAAATGACGCAAATTGCCTTGCTATCTTGGTTTAGATCCAGCCATGGATTATCTTCTTTCCATTTCTTCCATGCCAAGATCTACCTACAGCTACTTTCAACTGAAACACTCTTTTCTGCTGGCGATTCAATGTTTCCATTTTCAGATGAGATTGAAGAACTCTGACTGCGGCCGTGAATTTGGTATTTCATCGTTAGTGATTTTTCGGACTTCGGTTCTTCATTTTTTTCTTCACTTTCTTCTCTTCACTTCACTTCACTTCACTTTTTTCCAAATGAAAATGCTTATTGCATACTATTCTGCTTCGCCCCTTACAATAAAAGAGCGAGATATTTCCCGTGGTGAATTCCCCATGGGGAATTTCTACGCGTGGTGAGCAATCAACACACACAACAGGTCTTCCGGCGCCCCTGCTTTAGGCTGTCCAAATTTCGGTGGAGAGTCCCCTGCAGACCATGCCCTCCAGACCTGACCACAAGTTGTAATCCAGCGGATTTAGATCTGAGCTTTTCGATGGCCAATCATCAGCAGCAATAAAGTCCGGAAATTGCACCTTAGCCACTCTCTTGTGTCGTTTTGCACTTGTGTGCCGGAGCAGAGTCTTGTTGGAAGACCAATCTTTCACCGTTGAATAGAGAATGTGTTAAACCTTTAACAACACCCTCGAAAAGACTTTTGCTCCTGTTTTACCACCTTTTTCATAAAAATGCAGTGATGTGATACCCTTTTCTATCGTAAACATTTTTTCATCTGCAAGCAAAATATTTTCGTGTCCATTTACCGCGTGTCGCAATAGAATAATCGGTAACCGTCGGAGCGGAATTTTCTCAGATTTCCAGAGGCATGCTTGTCGGAGAGAGAAACACCTCCAAGCAAATTTCGGAGGAAATCGGGGAAAATTCCTCTCGGACGGTTACCTCGATTTAGCCGAATGGCCAACGTTTAAATATTAAAGGCGGTAATTTTGAATGAAACTTTTTTAGCCTGTGTAAAAGTTTAAGGCGGTCATTTTGGATTTTTTTTTCTTCAAACTTATATTAGGTCTGTTCCAGACTTTTTGTGCACTAAATTAGGCAATCTGTCTAATTCTGAGGAGTGGGGAGAAAACTCTCTCAGAGAGAAAATTTACAAATTCAAGAAAAAATTTACAAAACTGGATTCTTTTTTTTCTGTTTGACGTATGTCAAATTCTCATTTGACAGAACTCATATTTCTGCCGGAAGAAATTCTTTGGGCTAAATTTGTCAGGGTGGGGAAATTTTTTACTCTGGTGAGCGCTCTCTTCTAGACAATTTTTGAAGTTGGGAACAGACTCTGATCAAAAGTAACCAAATATTACTAATTTCGCCATTCGGCAGTTTTAAACTGAGTGTGGATCTGACCTTTTGTTAACTAATGTGAGAAATAACATTTGTAGTGAAAGATTTACGACACATTCAGCCTTATTAGCGTACCCGATTGGAAAATTCTCCGATCGGAGTAAATGTCCGATGGGAAGTTTTATTTTTTCACCTTACATAAAATAAAGACGCGTACCGACGCAATTTCTTTGTTGCTTTGTGAGTGAAAGAAATATTTTTATTTTCGACAGTTTTTTGTTTCGGAGACAATCGGACAAAAAAGTAAATCGCTGTCATTTTGAAAATCCGACGCAGATTTCAAATTTTTTCGTAGATGTCTTCGATTGATCTGTCGGAAAGGATACGGTGGTAGAAAATTCTTCGAAATTGTACGAATTGGAGAGAATTTTGCTCCGATCGGGTACGGTAATAAGGCTGATTTTTTTTTTATTGAACTTTTAACATGTAACGGAACTTATGGCTAGACTATTGACATAAAAAGAAAACAAGTATTTCTGTTGGTAACTAACTAACAATGCTCTAGCTGGAATAAGACTAGTCTTCTTTGTTTTTATTTTTTGTATTATTCTGTTTGTTGACAAAAATAAAGGAAAATAAAATAATAAATTATGCGAATTATGTAGTTTGTATATGGAATAAAAAAATATTCAATTTGCTTCTAAAAAAAACAAGAAACTGTATTTGCAGTTGTAGTTAAGTGTATCTGTTGGAGAGATTTTCCTTTGATGAAAACAAAAAAAAAAAAATCTTTGCAAGTTTGTATTTAAGCTGTTTAACTGTTGTATACTCAAAAATGTTAAAATAAGCTGTTTAATCTAGTGTTAATATTTAAATTATATTTTTGATATATTTCAATATTTTGATACGTGAACAAAAACAAAACAAAAGTAAGATAAAATGAAAAAAAAACAACATATTTTAATAAATTCAAAAAAAAACACAAACAAAAAATATTGATGGCAGAAACATTATAGCCCTGGAGCCGCCATACAAGAAATTCCCGTCAGCGCGCCCACTAAAATTTTTAATGGGGAAGAAAAGATAAAGCCAAGATTCGCTTTGTGGTCGTGAATTGAGTTAGCCGGAAAGGCCACGCATACCTGTTGTAATGTTGTGAAATGTCTTCATCAATACTTGCGCAATACCAGCAAATTCAAAAGGAACTCGACGGCTTGCACAATGCCAAAATGTTGGCCATTAATTCGTGTGTAAATCGGTCCAAAGAAGCTGTTGACAAGGCGTTGCAGGCATGCGATACAATTGAGAGAACACCTGTTAAAGCGAGTACAGTCAAAGATGTTCTAGCTTTGCGAAAAAGTGTTGAATACCAATATCAATCGGTGGTGCAGGATTTGCAAATTCCATTTGACCTTGAATATGTTTCCAATTATCAGGCAATCCAAGCCGGTGTACGAAATACTTTTGGCTACATTCGTGTCACCAACGAAACATCGGCAACAAAGCAACCACCAATTGCCAGACCAACACCCAGCAGCAACAATTCAAATCATCAATGAACTCGGCCCTAACACTCGGCTCCAATTCGAACAGCATGGTCGGTGGTCTTGGCATTAACTCGAATATGTTGGATATTTCTTCGTTTGTCAATAGTAGTGTCGTCTCGGCTGCCATGAGTCATTCTAACAACAGTTTTGTCGATTCAAATGCTGCTGCTGTTGCTGCCGCCGCTGTAGTCTCATCAAAACGCAACTACAACAACAGCTTCCAGAGCTACAGCACCGATTTGAATATGCAATTGAATCCATACGAAAAATGGAGCAACGGCAGTTCTGACACAATTTTCACCGGTCTCTCTGAGCAATACATATCGACATTGGGCAAATCGGCATGCAACAGTCTTGGCGGCAACAACAATGTCCTCTCTGTTGGCAACAACAGTGTTGGCAGTCCAACATCCGACAGCATCATGGATTTAACCTCGAAACTTTTATCGACCACAATGTATCCACCCAAGTCACAAATCAAGCGACAAAAAATGATTTACCATTGCAAATTTGGCGAATTCGGCGTGACCGAGGGTCAATTCACCGAACCCAGTGGTGTTGCTGTGAATGCCCAGAACGACATTATTGTCGCCGATACAAACAATCATCGCTTTCAGATATTCGACAAGGAGGGTCGCTTTAAGTTCCAATTCGGCGAATGTGGCAAACGTGACGGTCAATTGCTGTATCCCAATCGTGTGGCTGTTGTTAAGACATCCGGCGATATCATAGTCACCGAACGCTCGCCAACACACCAAATACAGATCTACAATCAATACGGTCAGTTTGTTCGCAAATTCGGTGCTAATATCTTGCAACATCCCCGTGGTGTCACCGTCGACAATAAAGGACGTATCATCGTTGTCGAATGCAAAGTAATGCGTGTCATTATATTCGATCAAAATATCCCAATCGTGTGGCTGTTGTTAAGACATCCGGCGATATTATTGTCACCGAACGCTCGCCAACACACCAATCTACAGGTTTCCGTCAATTCACGACGACCAAGCGAATCTTATTCGTCTTGGCTTTCCTCATTAAAAATTTTAGTGGGCTCGATGACGGGGGAATTTCTTATATGGTGGCTCCTGGGCTATTAAAACTAGACTTAAATAAATAAAAGAGTTTTTTCTTATAAAACAAAAAACATCTACAGTGTTATAGAAGATTGATTGTGTATTCAAAATATATTAAAAAAAAAAAAATAAACGCTCCGAACTAAGTAATTTTTATGACTTGTAGTTTTATACGACTGACTGACTTTATTAAACAAACAAAAAGAAAATTAAATAAATTAACAAAGAAAGAAACAAAAATATGCATTAAGTTGTAACAATCATGTTTCGTTTTTTATTAAATTAACTGTCTAGCTACGTAAGTGATTTTTATTGTGTTTTTTTATTTAGATATATATGTATGCCCCTCCCTTTATACATACGTTCAGGTTATTGACTAAGCGAAAGCCCCATATTTGTTACTTTAACTCTGTTCTTAGATAAACAAAAAGAAGCATGAACCTTTTGAAAGCATAATATAAATACAACTAATATAAATAATTATAATTATTACAATTAAAGATAAGGAAAACAAACCATCGATGGTTTATTTCTCTATTTTCACACCATCCATGATTCCAACTACATTTATATATGAAATATGCAATTTTTAATGAAGAAAACTACGTTTTTTATTATTAATTAAATTATTATTAAATTTTAATGTTAAAAATGAGAGAGTGTGGTTTTTGCATTCGTTTACAGATACATATTGTAATAACGAAACTCGTTTAGGGAATTTTCAAATTAGAAATTGTATTGTAACATGAATTGTCAATTCGTATTTTAATAATTATTTTTGCTAAGCTAAAAAACAACAAAAATGAAAAAAAAAATATGAAACATTTACATAACGATCAAGACTTGTTCGGTTTTAAACAATTTTTCGCGTTTATTACAATGAGATGATGAAGATTATGATGAAAACAAAAACGATATCATAACTAGTGTTAGTTATTATTCGAGAAAAAACAAAAATGTTGCAGCTGTTTTAGTTTGCTTATCTCATACAATTATTATAACCTTCTTGTAGTTTAATGTTTTTAATAAATTTGTCTACTATAAAAAAAGACTTGATGGATTAAAATTTTATTTATAGAAAGATAAATATTATGTATTCCAATTTATTTATTTTTTTATACACAAAAAACACACACACAGATGATGAAAATCCTGAGAAGTAAACTCGCATTTTGTTTTTTTATCTCGTTGTTATAATTGTTATGATTTTTTTTTTGAATTTTTTATTTTTATTCTTATCAATATATAGAATTTTAATCATAAAAGAAAAATGTATGATGTTATTTAAACAGAAAAGAGTAACATCATTCTGACCAACCACACACACACTCGACACTCGAAGTAAATTGTTGCTTTTTTTTGTATTTGCTCGAATTATTTTTTTTTTTTTTGCTTTTCTATGTTATTTCTTTATTACTATTATTATTATTATTATTATTAGAATATTGTGCAAATATTTATGTATTACTTTGTGTTTATTTAATGTTTGTCATATTTTTTATTTTGTTTTTGATTTTTGTTACATGACTAATGCAAGAGTAAAGAACATTTTATTATTTAATTTATTGTTTTGTTTTATTTTTATTTGTGTAATTCTGTTTTTTCTCTCTCTTCTGGCTTGATTTGATTTCTTTTTACTACTTTCCTTTTGTTGTTGTTTTTGAATTGGAATACTATAATAGTTGGTCTTTTTTGGACCATTTTGTTGAGGGATCATAAGCTTACATGATCCTGCAGTCTCAGCTCTAATACTTTTTGTCCAATATCTGATGAAAGTAAACAGCAGAAGTTGGAGAGCCAAAGTGAATTGCTTTTGTCGCAAATAGAAATGAATTGATTGAAGTTCGATTTTTTACTGGCGACATATAGAATATATGTATGGCAAGTATTGAATTCGTAAAAAAAAAAAATTGAGGTAACGATGATAGAGAAGTCGAAAAAAGTGGGTCCGGCGATTCCGTCCGTCTGTAAACGCATCTACAGCCTTAACCGCTGGTCCGATTGACTTGAAACTTGAAAATTAAGGGTTTGAGCGAATTCGCGTGGGTCGTTTTTTTTTTTTTTAAGATCCAAATTTAGGGTAGCCACCATACGATTTTTTTGGCCAAAAACCAAAAGTTTCAATTTTCTCAAAAACGGCTCCTACGATTTTTTGTAAACTTCCTCGAAAATTTTTGTTTAAAACTTTGATGTATTTTATGTAAAAAAAAAATTTGTATTGCTCCAAAACGGTACCGCCCATAGAACCGTTTTTTTTTTGTTATCAGATTTTCTCGAAAAGTAAAAGTCCGATCAGGGTAATTTTTTTTCTGAAAGTACGTTTATATTGCTCAAATAATATTTTTTGGATTTTTTAAAAATATTCTTAAACTTTTTTTAAAAAATTCTGTATCTCAAAAAACGGATCAATATTAAAAATTGAAATTTAATTATAAAATGTATAGTTTCACATTCTTGAATACTGCATACCCAAATTAATTTTTAGACATTTTCGAAAAATTTTATATATAAAAAATTAATTAAAATAAAAAACCGCTCCGACGATTTAAATAAAATTTGAAAAATCAACAATTTCTTAAGAAATCATATGACATAATTTTTTTTCAGGTTGAATCTTTTTTTGAGGTAGATATTTCAATTTAAATTTTTATTTACGAATTAAATTTTTTGTATGAGTATTTGGAATACAGGAGAGCAAGTTCATATGACCGAGTCGTGTACATTTTTTTTTTTTTTTTTTTTGAAATTCTGGCTTCCCCTTAATAATGTATTGAAGTCAGGTTGTGTTAATTAATACGATGAACGATTTAAAACTTATTGGGATCTTGTAAAGTTTTACCCTTTTACGTGTGTGTTTTGGAAAAATTAAGTATTTTGTCGGCTATTTTGGTCACATTAATCGTTGCAATGAAACAAAAGGTTGTTACATTAACTTTTCCCGACGTTTCGGCAGGGGTTGCTGCCTTCCTCAGGGGTACTTTATTTCACATGAAATATAAAACACATAGTACAATGTTATGGACAACAAGAATAAGAAAAACTTACAATTTTACAATTAAATTTTTAAAAAAATGTACAAAAAACACTTCTAATTAAGAAGTTAAGTCTACAACTAAATACTCTGTGTGTCCTGCTTCCGATTCATATTATTTTTGTTGTTCAGGATGTGAAGCGTTTCAAGCGTATATCGCTTAGAGGTGTGTTTTTCAGTTTGAAGAACTTTAACACCATCGAAATCCGGAGAATGACTCTTATCTATTGAATGGGCCGCCAATGCGGTTTTAGCCGGGTTATTGGTATTGATGTCCGATTTGTGGTTGGATAATCTTTGGCGCAAGAACTGTTTGGTGGTTCCGATGTAACAAAGGTTACATGGTTCGTCAGGTTTACCTTTGCAGTTTATTTTGTATATGACGTCAGTGCATTTATCTTTGTCTATTTTGGTCCTTAGTTTGGTGAAAAGGTGTCTGAGTGTTTGGTTAGATTAGAAAGCCAAGCGGACGTCATTGATGTTCTTGGTGACAGCCAGCTTTGGAACATAAACAATGCGTTTGAAGAATCCTTTGTTGTTATCCTCACTTTGTTGTTTAGCGCGTCTGCATTGTTGTTGTAATATCAAGCCTCGAGTGATTGCTAAAATTTTTGTCACTTTGATGGTATTTGAATAGTGGAATCTTTCGTCACTCAACGTGAAAACTTTGTTGATTAAATTGGATGCGGTGTTAAAGATTATGTGTTTGGGTTGGTTGGACCGGAAGTTAATCAGACGTCCTGATGCTGTTGGATTTTTAAACCAATCAAACGACAATTGAGTGTCCATACGGTGAATTTTAACATCAAGAAAAGATGTTGAACTGTTATTTTCGTTTTCGACGGTGAACTTTAGTTTTGAATGCAATGCGTTGAGGATTAATAATAAATCTGCGATTTTGTCCTTATCCATAACTGCAAATATGTCATCCACAAATTTCACTATAAAATTTGGCTTAATATTGCATCCAGTTAAACATTCGTCGACCGATATAGAGCATTTGCTTGACGTCGTCGCCGTTTTCAATACAGTGATAACACACTGAGCAAAAATGTACTGTACAGCAATCAAACAATCGATAATAATGGTCAATATTTTGGCAAGGCATTTTTAGGGGAAAAAAATAGAATCGGATACTCTCCTAAATTGCAAGATATAAAACAGAAAAAAAAGGTCGTGAATCTTTATTTTGAGATTCGATAGCATGATTCAAATGCATGTATAACGTAAGTATGTATTGCCTTCATGATGAAGAATAGAAAAAAAAAATAAATGGTCTATACGCGCGGATTAAATAAATGGATGTAACCGCCATCTACGTATTTTTGTAGCCAGATGCCATTTTTGATGGCAATATCTCTTAGATAGAACAACAAGTACCTTGAATGAGAATGCATCTAGGCATCTACTTTCTCTGAATTACAAAGAATTTGAAAGAAAAACGTTCGTGTTATTAAAATATAGCATAAACAAAGTACATCGGCATTTTTATTTAACACTTAATCTTACATAACTTGTACAACAGATTCAAATGTTAACAAGTTGTGTTTCAAATAAATACAAATTCTCACAACAACTACGTTGTTGACTTCCGTTTCCGTTCTGATTTTATTAATCTCATCTGAGTTTTACGTTCCATTTCTTCATAATGTTCGGAAAACATCAATTTCATAACTGGATACATAGAGGAGAAGTTCTTCAAATCGCCCACCGAGACCTATTGAAACAACAAAAAGTCAGAAAAGTGCCTTGTTAACAAGACCAACAAACAATTACCTGCATGAAATCAAAAGCAATCGCCACATTATTTAACAAGCCCTCAGGTATTCTCGGCAATTTGGCATATCTCTGACTGAAATGTGTCAGAATTGTGTGCTTGGCATTCATTTTTTGGGCTACATTTAATGCCTGGCTAACAGTGCAGTGCATTTTGATTTTCGCTTCATCCAGAAGCTCATCTTCCATCGTTGCTTCGTGTATGAGGATTGTAGAATTCGCCCCCAGCTCAATTAAATCTTCGCATGGCATCGTATCTCCGCTGTATGTGATTTTCATTGGCTCCGAAGGTTCGTCTTTTGAATTCGAAGCCAATAACATCGAGACTCCGAACGAATGTTGGCAATGTTTAACCAAACATGTGGACATCGATTCAATGCCCATGTTTTTTAAAGCAGTCGATTTGAGAGGAACATCAATCTAGAAATGCATAAAGTGGTCAAGGGATTCAATTTTAAAGGCTTGAAATGTTTACCATATCACCGTTCGGAATCAATGTGTAGCCTTGTGCTATTGGTTCAATGATGTCATTATAATAGTTCAGCCATGATTTTATCTGATAAGGAGCAAACAGGTAGAGAGGCAAATTTCCTGCTCCAGGCAGTTTAGACCGCTCCTTTATTAGTCCTATTAAACCTAAGAGTTTTTCTTTAGAATCAAGTCTCAGACAGCACAAGACGAAATGTATACCTATATGATGGTCAGCATGCAGATGAGATATATAGATCGCTTTTATATTCCTAACAACATCTCGCCATCGGGATGGACCATACAATCGAATTATTTGTCCAAGAGTACCTTCGCCACAGTCCAGTAGAATATACGAATCAGCTTGGGGTTGCAATAAAATCGCACTCACATTCCGTGTTTTGTTTGGAATGCAAGATCCTGTTCCAAGGAATGTGACTTTTGGGAATTCTTCTGCTTGCGAAGGTGGTTTTTCGGACTCAGCATTCTCTAGGGAAGACTTGAATGATTGCAAGGCTTCCGTGAAACCTTCCAAGGCATGCGTCTCTCTCAAATACTCTTCAGGCGTGTATTTGAGTTCCATAGATCTGTCTATACCTTTGTTTGGACGCAGTCGGAAGCAGGTTAACGACGCCGCATCGGCAATTATTCGTGTGTCTAAAGATTCTTCGATGTTTCCATTCTTTGACTCGCTTATTAGCCTGGTGCGTTTGTTGTACTCTTCGGTAATTTCATTTAAATTTGAAACTTCTCTGAAAGTTGATCGGGTTAAATGTAAGCAAATTGTTCAATCTTTCACTTACCCAAGAAGCGGGAAGATATTGCTGTGCAATTGGTTTAGTTGTATTTGAAACCTGTGCGCAGCAAAATGACCTGAGAAACTTGAATCGAACATTATTATTATTATGAAGCTTAATACAAGCAAAACTAAAACTTAGTCTTAAAAATTAAAACTTGAACATTTTAGACTTATTCTAACTTAAAAACTAGAGGGATTAAAAAAATTTATGGGAAGGAGAAGTTGTTAAGGGATCTACGAAGGGAAGGAACACTTATGTTGAAATCAAAAATAAAATGGACATTGTTACATAAACGTAGCATTCTAGAGATGGGTTCAAAGTGGCCATAGTTGGTGCGGTGAAGAGGAAGATTGAAGAGTGAAACTGATCGTAGGTTACGTGGGTTGTTGTTTATTTGAATAATTTCCAGCAGGGCTGAACAATCGACTCTACCGGTAATCAATTGGTAGATAAAAATTATATCCGCAATAGCGCGGCGTTGAGTTAGTTTATAAAGGCCGATAAGCATAAGCCGTTCTTCGTAGGGAGGTAGAATGTATTGATCAGACCAGGGGAGACCGCGTAGGGCAAAACGGGTAAAGCGACGCTGTACTGCTTCGATTCTACGGGAGTATGTGAAATGATATGGAGACCAGACTTGACTTGCGTATTCTAAGATTGGCCTCACATAAGTCATATAGAGCGCTTTGGTAACGTATGGATTAGGAAATTCTTTGGACCATCGTTTTACAAAACCAAGGGATGAATTGGCCTTGTTAATGTTATCGATGTGCGAATGAAAATTTAGCTTCTAGTCACAAATAATCCCTAAATCACGGATGGAGGAAACAATCGGAAAGGTAATGGTAAGATCTCCGAAATAGTAAGTCCTTAGAGATTGGGAAGAACGTTTGCGGGAGAAATGTGCACCAAGTATGAAATAAGTTTAAATCTATTAGTCCAGTCAATAAAGGTTTTCACTTCAAAAAAAATCCAACAGTTTTGAAACTTGGCACACTTACTAAGGGATGTCTGGTGATGACCCAAAAAAAAGTCCCCAAGAATCCGACGTGAGCTCTAGCGGCAGTTAAGAGAAACATGGAGTTTGTTTCAGTTTTTCACGTTTATCTCAAAAACTATTTGTCGTATCAAAAAATTTTGTTCTACAAAATTAAAGCTTATTAAATTTTATAAAAAAAAGCTTTTATAAACTTTTTCGTATCTCTTATAGTTTATAAAATAACTCTAGCGGCAGTGAAGAGAAACATACGGTTTTTTCGGTTTTTCGGGTTTATCTTGAAAACTATTTGTCGTATCAAAAAATAATCTTCTACAAAATTAAAGCTTATTAAATTTCCGAAAGAAAAAAAATTAGGTTATAAATAACTCCACCCACATTGACGGAAAACAAGTAGTTTTTTCATGCTTATCTTGGAAATGGTTTCTCGTATTAGTCCAGACAATAAACAATAAACATTCGCATAGAGCTGAAAATTGGTACAGAGCATTAGAACACCGATTAAAGTAAAATGTCAAAAGTCCCCAAAAATCCCATGCGTGGCATAAGAAATTATTCAAGGTCAAATGTCGAAAATGTTGGTTTTTCATGCATATCTTTGAAACGGAGGAAGCTATCAAAAAAAGTATATCAAAGGCTTGTACGTCTTGTAATTCTCTAAAAAAGAAATTATGACACTTTTTTCCTACGAGCAAGCGTTTAGAAAATATTGTATTAAATCTGCAGAGTTAAATATAAAAAAAAACAACATATTCGACATTTAACCTTGAATAATTTCTTATGCACACATGGGATTTTTGGGGACTTTTGACATCTTATATAGAGAGATGCGAAAAAGTTTATAAAAGCTTTTTTTTATAAAATTTAATAAGCTTTAATTTTGTAGAACAAAATTTTTTGATACGACAAATAGTTTTTGAGATAAACGTGAAAAACTGAAACAAACTCCATGTTTCTCTTAACTGCCGCTAGAGCTCACGTCGGATTCTTGGGGACTTTTTTTTGGGTCATCACCAGACATCCCTTAGTAAGTGTGCCAAGTTTCAAAACTGTTGGATTTTTTTTGAGGTGAAGGCAATTTTTTTCGTTCATTGACTGGACTATATTTGTAGAGAATGGGAATCGGGTAAGGAGGCAATAATTTTAAAAATCTTCATATCAGCAGCATAAATGGAAAGGTCAGAATTATGAATTATATTCACGATATCGTTGATAGACAGGACGAAAAGCAAAGGGCCCAGATGACTACCCTGCGGGACGCCTGAAGTGGCAGAGATAGGTTCTCAGATAAGGAGAATCTGAAAACAACCTTATACTGGCGGTTTTCTAAATAGGAACTAACCCAGGCTTTGAGTTTAAGGTTGATAATTTTATGGGAGATTTTATCGAACGCTTTGCTGAAGTCGGTAGTGATAACGTCAACGTCATAACCTTTCTGTAAGACACGAAGGGAATTAGAGATAAATTAAGTTAAGTTGGTTGTAGTAGACCTGCCCTTAAGGAAACCATGCTGTAGATGTAGAGGAGAGATGATGGATTTACAATGGAAGTAAATGGAGTCATATACGAAGCTTTCGAAACGTTTGGGGATACAAGAAAGCTTAGCAATAGGACAATAGTTAGAAACTTCATTCTTTTTGCCTTTCTTAAAGATTAGGAAAATGAAAGAATCTTTCCAAGTAATAGGAAAAGAGGACTGAGAAAAAGAGAGTTGAAATAATCTAGTGAGGGGAAGGAAAAGGGTGTTGACACAGTTCTTGAGAAAGACAGCAGGGAGACCATCGGTACCAAGGGAGAAGTCATCTGTAAGGAGAAGTATTTTTTCTCACAGTTGAATAAGCGATTACCAACGAGACAAAGGATGTTTGCGGGCAGTTGCTTTTGTAATTAAAATAAACAGGATCGGGTTCTAAGTTGCCGTCACTAAAAGATGATCTAATGAAATTCGCGAAGAGCTTGGCTAAGAGATCGCAAGATGATGTGTTTTGACAGTTGAGAGTAGATGGAAAACCATAGGATTTTCGCTTGACATTAACAAACTGATATAAATGGCGAGGATCAGAAATAAGGCTATTTTGCATATTATTTAAATATTCATTATACAGGGATTCACAGAGCAAAGAAAATTTAGTGGAAGCTTGTTGATAGCAGGCGTAGTTTGTGTTGGTAGCGAGCGATATCGATTGGGGTATTTGTGTTAAGAAAGAGATTAAAATCAATGGCGCAAAATTTTAGTCCGCTAATGAACAACTTTAGTGTGATACTAGCTTAAAATGACGTTTCAGACATGACTCAAACGTCATTTTAAGCTAGTATCACACTAAAATTGTTCATTAGCGGACTATAATTTTGCGCCAATATGATTAATAAGGTCGTTCAGTTGCATAAAGTCAGCTTTACAGAAATTAAACGCAAGACAGCCATCAGGATCGACGATGAAATTTGTATTATTATAGGGGAGAAAGAAGGCGAGAGGGAGGTGGAAATGATCAAGGGTAGAAAGAAGGTGGTGGCTTTTGGTGACAACCGAGTAATAAGGGTCGTATGAGAAAATAAAATCCAACTGCCTATCTAATGAATTGATGATGTTGCTCATTTGAAAAAGACCAGAGTCAGAGAAGCGGTCAATGAGAAGGTATTCCTGATTGATTGATGTGCATTTTACTGAGAAAACAACATTTACTTACCGGTTTGATGAATTCAAAACTATATGTGTTGTCTCCTCATCAAAAGAATTGATAAACCTTTGATATGGCTCCAATGAAACTATCCTCTCTGGTGCAAAATGCACTACAACTGATGCGTTTTTGTAGTTTTCAAATTGATTGTTTAAAGAATTCAAGCAGTTCTCATGGGGGATGTCGACAACTTTAAGAAGAAATTGATGTAGTTACAAAAAATTGACTGAGAATGTTAAAGAAATTGAACTTACAAATAATTATCTGATCTCCTGAACTCGGTTCGCTTACATCAACGGATTTAACAACAGTACCGTCGTCTAGTGTAACATCCTGTCCGTTTTTCAATAAGCCCAACAAAGGACCCGGAGGCACTCCTTTTTCGACACATTTCTTCAAGTCTAAAGCTCCGGGTTTTGGCTAGAATGATTGATTTAGTTTCGGTCTTCAATGATATTCGCGTAGCTTACCTTTAATTTGCAAACATACGAAATAGTTGATCCCTTTTCAGTGTTTTC
Organism: Sphaerophoria taeniata; assembly: GCA_943590905.1. Taxonomy (NCBI): domain Eukaryota; kingdom Metazoa; phylum Arthropoda; class Insecta; order Diptera; family Syrphidae; genus Sphaerophoria; species Sphaerophoria taeniata. The sequence goes on along the minus strand of OX016540.1, from coordinate 42,736,136 downwards.
CTTCTTACTATCATCGGACCTTTAAAGATAATTCATTTGACAGTCAATTGGAATTTGACTTTTATCGATTTCTTCATACCAAGCCAAAGGAACAGCAAAAACAGTCATAACTTCATCCTCGAAAACTTCATCGAGCTGGAAGCTAATTGTATCTATTTGGATTTTCTTCAAAACCACGAAACGGCTCATAGCTTGGAATAAAGTATTCTGGAAGACGAATTGTCAGTTTTTTTTATTGAACCGCTCAATAATCTTAAAACTTACCAATTCAGTAGGCCCATGCAATGTAATGTGAGTGACACCGGCATCTTGAGCTGTTAACGCCAATCCCGGCAAGCCACCCAATTTACTCCAACACTTGCCGGTAAAGAATATATGCTGTAGCCTTGATAATTTTGTCTTGTGCTCATGAGCTAAACGTTGCGTACCTTCTCCACAGTTAAACAAATACCTGGATGTATCAAAGTTCGATTTGGCCTTTACTTTTTTAAATAATAAGGAATGACAAGCTAGCATGCTGTATTCTATTTACCTGGACTGATCGGTAAAGAGGTAAACTGAGGATGGTGCTCCATGAGCCCCACAACCTAACACTTGTAGTGTTACCGTACCGGGGGTGTATTTTGTTTTTTGCTTAACGGCATTCATTCTTTTCGATTTACTAAATAAAACGGATTTATTATCAACAAACGTTCTGTACTTGAAAAAGCAAGAACTTTTAAATATTTTGGTTATTCTCAAAGGTAAATACATATGACTATTTCACTTTGTATTGTTTTATGTGAAATAGACCACTAGCTGATGCAATTTCCAGTCTTTTTGACATGTGTCTTTAAATGTGACTTTTTTTTCTCGTCATTTCCAGAATCCACAGCGATTGGAATGTTGATTTCGAGTTTACTATTGAGAAGACATCATGTCTTCTCTTTCTAATGTACTGAGATGTGGGTACTTTGTCTCTGACTTGTGTTCTTGTAGCGTGAGCCTGTGAAATGTGATTGTGTATGCGTAGTTTTCTTATACTTACTCACCTACACCTACTGGAACTGGATGTTGATTGGTGGTGAAGGTACACGCAAGACGCAACAGAAATGAGGTGGTATGTTCAAGTTTACTGAGATAGTTTGGTAAAAACACGCATACTCTTGCAGTTAACTTGAACCATAGGCCATAGCTTGTAGGCAGTCATTTTGACATCTTAATTTCCCATCTCTCTTTTAAACTCATCTGTGGTCAAGATTGAACTTGAATCAGCGAAAAACCGTTGAATTTGCGTTTGACTTATTTATTTGTTGGCCACTGAGTTCAAAAAATGAAAACTTTTGGTCATAGAGGACATATATTACCTAGAGTCCCGACTTCGGTGGTTTGCTCTCTTTCGACCTACAAGCTGAAATTTTCACATTTATACCTTAAAAGTGCATAAGTGTTAGTTTCCCAATGCATTTCTTATGGGACCTCTCACTAATACCTATGCAATTTTAAGGCATGTGGGCCCATTCCAGTCGTGGTGTAAATCCTCTAGCTCAAATTTCAAAAAAATTGATTCCGTTGAGCTCAAATTTTTCAAAAAAAACCTTAACATGCAAAAAAATTCATGTAATATGAAAAATAAATATATTACTTTGTTTCTTTGCACTTTTAGCATATAATTACATTAATATTTACCAATATTTGTAACAAAAATATCAAAAATCTTAAAAAGAACGCAAAAAAAAATTCGAAATAGTATGCGACACCCTTAGAACAAACAACATGAATACTACAATCGGGCCTTTAGTTTCTTATTTGCTGTGGTGAAAGTTTTGACAGCTAATGTCTATTCGTGTAAATTTGGCAAGAAAGTTTATTTTCTTTTCGTGAATTCGCAGAAAATTAGAAAATAAGGCCGTGTGCGAATTGGATGAATTGTGGTTAAAAAATAAAAATGGATGAATTTTTAACCACTACTGTCATATTTTAACCTGCTCAGCAGCTAGTCAAATAATGCGAAGTGTCAAAATTCAACCAAACGTCAAGTTTTAACCCATTTTTAACTGAATTCGCACACGGCCTAACTTAGGCCGTGTGCGAATTCAGTTAAAAATGGGTTAAAACTTGACGTTTGGTTAAATTTTGACACTTCGCATAATTTGACTAGCTGCTGAGCAGGTTAAAAAATGACAGTAGTGGTTAAAAATTCATCCATTTTTATTTTTTAACCACAATTCATCCAATTCGCACACGGCCTTAATTTATATTCCCTTAAAGCTAATTCAAAACTAAATTAGTTAATATAAATATTCCACAACATGTCATCTGATTGGGATGAGATCAAGCGTCTATCTGCCGACTTCCAAAAAGCCCAACTATTCTCAACACTCCAGAAACTATCCGAACGAAATGGCATTAAGCAGTCTCCCTGCTTATACAAAAAAGTCTTGTTGACGTAGTCTTCACGAACAATGGCAAAGATTACATTACACCCGAGCACTTGGAAAAAGAAATTCTCGACGAGCTGGCCGTGTTAATCTAGTTGAAGAATCAAATACGCTCAATGTTGATTTTTCCAGAATCGAACAACTTGCCACCAAGATCGACATCGACAGTGAAAATAAACAAATTCGTCTGGTGCTGGGTCAGTTGATGAGCGATGATTATGTTATTCAGATAGCTCAAGAAATCAATGAAAAACTCGCCCAAAAAGATGAAATCAATGTGTCCGATTTAGCCGTCCAGTATGATTTGCCATCGGAGTTTATTCAAACTCTTATGGAAAAGTATTTGGGTAAGATCATTTGTGGTGGACAAGATGCTTCCAATCCGCGGGCATTCTTTACTCAAGCTTACGTTCAGCGTTGCAAAGCGAAGATTCGGGGTATTCTGGCTGCTGTCACAAGGCCAACAACTGTCACTTCAATTCGTCGGCAAATTGGTGTGCCTGAGAATATATTCCACTCGTTATTGGATGAGATTTACCATCCGGAAGTGTGACTACAAAATTATCCAATGCTCTCTACGTTCCACATATTTACTCAAAAATGCAATCCGATTGGGTGGTTTCATTTTACAAGCAAAACTGATTCTTGGAATACGATGCCATATCGAAGTTGGGTATTTCAGAAGCTAAGCAATTTATAAAGCAATGCTTTCCAAATGAGATTCTCTATCTTCGGAAATGTGCTGTCGGATCGAAGATCATTGATTTCGGCTTTGAATGAATGTGCATTTATGACCTCGTGAAGGAACTCATCAAGAAACTGCACACAAACTCCAAATGGATTTCAGGTATGTCCATCCACCCGAAGGGCGACAAATTGCCTGTGTCGACTTATGAGGAGAAGATGCTGTGGTTCGATTTGTCGACGAAACCCTACCAGACAATGAGACTGCACAAGAACAAGAGAAGTGTGGCTTACCATCCGAGATATCCCCTGTTCGCGTCGGCTAGTGTCTAGTGATTACCAATCTGTGATTGTCTCCCACGGAATGGTTTATAAGTGAGTTTTTGTCTATCTTGACTCCAGACTGAGTTGGTCTTAAATTTGGATGTTTCTCTTCTTTATAGTGACTTGCTGCAAAATCCACTGATCGAAACTACAGACGCGTGAGAAACGTGATGACCTCGGCGTTCTGGATGTTTGTTGGCATCCGGTGAAGCCGTGGGTGTTCTCCACTGGAGCTGATGCAACGATTTTAAATTGTACAAATAAAAGTAGATTGTTGTTTTGCTTTTAATTGTGCAGAAGTTTAGGTTTTATTTTTACGAATAAATTTGAATTACGTAAATGTTAAAATACGTTTAAGGTCTCACTTTTTGTTTGTTTCTAATTTTGAAATTGTTTACGCAGAGCCTAATTAAGGCCAAGAAAAAGTCGGCGTTGAAGAACAACATCAAAAGCAGCTTACACCATTGAAAAACTCCTGAGAGCAATTTCTAGGGCGAATCCCAAGGTCGCTTCATACCCAACACAACCTTCAAACCTCAAATCCGAATGATCCAGTACGATGACTGCGAATAAGGAGAGTCGCACATTTGACAGGACACATTCCAGATTCAAATAAAAACAAGGGTTTGGGTATTCAATGTCTCAAGTACGCTGAGAGGTGTTCGGTATTGATGTTCGTGCTAGACGCTTCTAGCAAAGAGCCCTGGAAGCATTACGAGATTCTTGACAGTGAAATTAATCAATTTAGCCAACAATTGGAATAATTGTTGCAAATAAAGTTTACGAGCAAGAAGCCGAACTGAATGGAACTCGAACAGTGACTTAACAAACCCGTAATCGGAATCAGTGCGAAGATGGGTACAAATCTGGCAAAGCTCTTGGTGGTCATCCGCGAGTACTACGATGCACACTTAACATCTGGGATTATAAATAAAATTGTAGGTCTGAAATTCTTGTTGGCATTAGAACTGTTTTATTGTAATAAAAATAATAATACAAAAATGTGGTTTTCTCGTATACGAATGCTTGTAACTCTGAATGATGAAGAGAAAAAGTGCAGAAAGAATTATGAATGGCCGGAGATCCTCAGTGAACTCTGAACGTTCGACCAAAACCTTTAGACACTTCTCGGCGAGGAGTTTGAATTTTTTCTGTGGAATCTCAATGCCATTTGGATTCTTCCGTAAATAGATTAACATGAATCCTTTGAAAGCTTGCAAGCGATTCAACCACTCTGGAGTCTCGTCGACAGCATGTGATGACCATGGCACTTTCAGCAGATAGAAAACATACTCCAACCACTCATCAAAGTGGGCGCTCTCAAAAAATCGATTGAGAACTTTCTTCAGCTCAGTGTCAGTCTTATTACTCGTGCAGAACACTTCAATTCCGAGAATATTGAACAGCTGAATGTAGGCTTTGACATTCGGAGAAACCTCTCCAAACAGTGGACTACACAGAGACGACCAGAAAGTCGGTTTCTGGACAAGATCCTCCACCAAACTCTGCATATTGTTCTTCAAGAGCGAATGAAACAGTGTCATAATTCGGCTTGGCAATGGATTCTCCGTTCATTATTGAATTCAGTGTAGCGAGCAATTGATTTCGTAGTGGAGGACATTGAAGTAGTTGACGCTTGTGAGAAAGTGAACGCAGCAGGCTTTGGAACGTTCCATAACAACGGTTAAGGTGCCGGATTGAATGATATAATCAATTCTGGGAAATGGCGAGAAGTCTCGCACAAGGATGTATTCGTCTTCGACGTCGGGCGAGGGTTGAAGGTGAAGCATGAATTTGGACTCATCGTAGATGGCAGTGTAGATGGGAAGGGATTCTAGTTGGGATTTTATCTGAAAAAAAGGAAGCAGTGATTTTGGTTTCCATTTTAATGTCAAAAATTGGGACCTATACATAGGTTCGCATTCCAGCTTTGGTTAATGCTATCAATTATCATAAAGATGTTCATGAAGTTGAGAGGAAAACTCTCAATGGCTGTGTCATAGAGGGACTTTACTCCGCTGCCTGGAATAGAATTTGTTGAATGATTTTTTTTTATGATTTTCGATCTTGTCATACCTTCAAGAGCACAGAAATCCTTTGCCAACGTGGGCAACGATATAAGCAACAATTCGTAGACGAAGGGATGGTGACTCACACTTCCGTCGGCATCGAAGAAGTCACGCCAGTAAATCATGAGATTGTAAATGGTTTTCCGGACGATTTTGGTAACAACACTGTCGTCCTGTGGGATAATGAACAAAATGTGAAAATGCAGAAGACTAAGTGACAACTCACCTTGAACTTGAACATATCATGAATGACGAGTTCCTTGAGGAATCTAAAAACATTCAAGTGAACAGCTCGCACCCCCAACTGTCCATATTTGGCCATTGGGTTCTCCTCATTTCCTGAGCCACAACTTCGAAGATTCAAAAGGATCCAGGACAGCAGCAGTGCACCATTTTCTTCATTATGATACATACTGGTGATGTCCTTGTCTTCATCTTTTGTCTTGTTGTCATCTTTTCTACATTCTGGAAGTCAATACACCTCAAAAATAGGGCAACTTCGCTGAAAGCGATTTTCCTCATCAGCTGCTGGTGTAACTCGTTCAATGGATCAATTTGGCGTTGCTGCCTGCCGAATGAATTATTCTTGAAACAATCAAATAGTTTCTGCAATTGTTTTGGTTCCACACCAACATGGTCAACAATCAACAAAAGAATATGTAGGGTTTCGTTGATTTCGCGACAATTTCGTTCTGCCCACGTTCAAGAATTCCCCGGCCATCAGCTTTGTGGGTGGATTTAGGATTTTCCAACTGGAACAGTCAATTTCGACCAAGCTAAAATTTCAAAAAAACCATCAATATAATCTTTTTGATACTCAAAACCGTAAACCCACCTTCGCATACGTCCTCATAAATCCCAAGTAAGCCATGAGGAACTCATAGCGTTCCGTCTTCAGGACATTTTTAACTAGCGTTGATTCGTGCATTTCGTCCATTGTTTTGGGAACTGCATTCGTCAGACATTCATTAATAAAATCAATGCCAAAACAATTGGCTCGAAGCAATTATTCAGTCGGAATTCACAGATTTTCTTCGTTTCGAAATAAATTTTTGATTTTATCTTGAACTTGAACAAAAACAAATGATTTTTTTTCACACGATTGGCTTCTGTCACTTTGGGCCCAGGAAAAAAATTTGCCCACGGTTGAGGTGAATTTTTGTTTTTTTTCTGTCTAAAATTTTCACGGACACGAAATTAAGAGAGGATCGTGAGAGTTCACCTCAGAGGAGATTTGCGGGTGTTTTCGGAAAGGGACGAGGAAAGTCGGGACTCTAGGTAATATATGCCCTCTATGCTTTTGGTTTTGATTTTAAATTTCTTGCTTTATCTTCATTTCAGAAGAAGAAGTTTATTTTTTCCATCAATAGAACAATAACTGAAACATTTCGCAAATTTGGACGACCAAACGGAAATGCTATGGCGTTTTCCAAAAGTTTAGGAGTAGAGTCACGTTTTATCGTACTTTCGGAATCCTTTTTTGCAAAACAGAAGGGAAAGCCAGAAAGTATCACTCCCTTTTATTTTTGGAGGAAAAGGAAATGGGTTGGTTGATATGGCCATAAAAAAAGGAGCCTTGGTTCCTACTAGACATCTGCAACGAGTGGCTTGAAACTACGTCCAAGCCGTTCTGTATTTTTTCAAATACACCATTCGCTGTACTCACTGCTTGAAATTCAAATCAAATGAATCATTTCCTGGTATCAAAACAATAGAATAGTGTATTTGTTCGAAACGAATACACCATTTGATTTTTTTCTCAAATGCATCGAATACAGCGAGTTTATATCGAATACACCGAATGCACCGAATACACCGAATCAAATTCAAAACACGCCAAGCAAACTAAGAATTGCTAAAGAATGAAAATGTGAATAAAATAAAAAAGAAACAAAAAAGCAGTTGTACATCACAAACTGAGGGAAATTTTTGGTGTGGTTAATAAAAGTTAAGAGCGTTCGAGATGTCTTAACCTTTAAACAAGGTACTCGACCATCAAGGTCAAGGTCAATAAAGAAAGTAGAAATGTCAGGCTCCAGGTCAGACTCCATTTAAGCTACAAACGAACAACGAACATTATTAATTCATATTTATGCAAGTCCTTGCACTCAGTGTGTTAATATCTGTGCTGTTTGTATATTTTGTATTTTTCCCAATTCGTTCAATAAGTCAAACTAAGGCCGTGTGCGAATTCAGTTAAAAATGGGTTAAAACTTGACGTTTGGTTAAATTTTGACACTTCGCATTGAATAAAATTATTAGACTAGCTGCGGAGCAGGTTAAAATTTGACAGTAGTGGTTAAAAATTCATCCATTTTTATATTTTAGGCCGTGTGCGAATTCAGTTAAAAATGGGTTAAAACTTGACGTTTGGTTAAATTTTGACACTTCGCATTATTTGACTAGCTGCTGAGCAGGTTAAAATATGACAGTAGTGGTTAAAATTCATCCATTTTTATTTTTTAGGCCGTGTGCGAATTGGATGAATTGTGGTTAAAAAATAAAAATGGATGAATTTTTAACCACTACTGTCATTTTTTAACCTGCTCAGCAGCTAGTCAAATAATGCGAAGTGTCAAAATTTAACCAAACGTCAATTTTTAACCCATTTTTAACTGAATTCGCACACGGCCTTAACCACAATTCATCCAATTCGCACACGGCCTTAACCACAATTCATCTAATTCGCACACGGCCTAAAAAGCGACACCAAACAGTGCGTATTTGATTTTATATAAATACTCGGTGTATTCGCTGTATTCGGTGTTTTTTTAACTGTTAGGCTTGTTCTGTTCTATTTGATTCAAGCATTCAAGCTTTGGTGAGAAACCAAGCAGTGTATTCGTTCTATTATAAAGGGATCGAATGGTGTGCAGTGTATGTTTTTAAGAATAGTGTATTCATTTTTAGTGTACACTACTTTCTATGCATGCAACAAACAGAATACACTGCAGTACTGTACTTGGTCAGTGACGGCAAATGAATGTATTCATGCAGACCTCTAGTTCCTACTACGTTTTCTATTTATTCATGTTTTCACCTCAAACTAGGAACATTATTGTAACGCCGTTTGACTTTGCCCTCTCTCGAACAACTAAGGTAAAACTGTACAACACCCTCATCATCGCTGTCCTGCTGTATGGTGCAGAAGCATGGACCTTGACAAAATCGGATGAATGTGCCTTAGGCTGTTTCGGCAGGAAAGTTCTTCGGGTCATCTTTGGCTCCGTGTGCATTGATGGGGAATGGAGAAGAAGATACAACATCGAACTTTACGGGTTGTAGAACAACGTGGACCTAGCCAGAAGGGTCAAGGTCCAGAGACTCAGATGGCTCAGTCATTTAGAGCGGATGGACACCAAGGCTACGGCCCGGAAAGCCTTCGACACTATTCCCGAGGGATGCAGAAGGCGAGGAAGACCGCGACTCAGGTGGCGCACACAAGTGGAAGAGGACCTCAATCAACTTGGAGTGCAAAACTGGAGACAGCTAGCTATGTAAGTAAGTAAGTTTGGCTTTGCCATTGAAAAATGCATCTTTTTCACAATAATTCCCAAAATTACTGGGCCATAAGGTAAATAAATTTAATAACGGTTCGATTACATCATTATGCCTAAAATATATTTACAAACGTACAAAACAAACTCAAATGACGATCTCCTCTCTCAGACCGAAACAACTCACAAGCGATCGACTAAACTTTTTAATTGCTTCTGAACTGTTTCCCGCAGTTTCTTCTTATCTCTCTCCGATTTCTTCAACACTGCGAACATCGGTTTGTTGTCCGCCTCTCTCATCTTGTCCAATATTATCACAAGTGTTGTTGGTTCAACCAAATAATAGCGATTCTCTGCCTTTCCATAATCATGCAAATATGAACTCCACTCTTCCATGATCAGCAAATCCAGCAGCTGTCGAACATGCAAAAACTGTTTCATCAGCTCGTCCTCTTTAAGGCCAGCTATCGGCTCAGATGCGGCGAAAAACTCACATTGTATCAAGTCCAAATTCAATTGCTGCAGGGCAGCAGGTGTTATTACCTTCACTTCATTGTCCAGCAGAATATTAAGAATATTCTCGGATATATGCTTGCAGGCCTTCTTACAGGCGGTCTGAGCAATTTCTGGCAGTATGTGGGCGAAGCTTTCGAATGTATTTCTCAAATAGGAAATCATGTCGGTAATGTACGACGATGCATTGCCGCTCGGCTCAATCAGAAGCCAGTTGTAGTCCGATAAATCGAAGAATTCGTCAATTTTGGAGCATATTCTTCTTACAACTTCGCGCTCAGCCTCCAAACTTGTGTACAGAATCTTTGTGTTTATTTCGTTGATATTCTTTTGGGTGCTAGTGACTTCGCATATGAAATCATTCAAATTGGGAATAGTCTTGTCGAGATATTGTGTATCCAAGATGACTTGGATAATCTGGGGTAGGGTTAGACTTGGATTCCGAAAGATGGCCGATATGCAGCCGTTGAAGCTTCGAGTGAAGAGAAGGGTGCCAGCCTTTTTGACAGTTATAGCCACTTCATTGGGCATCAGTGGAAGATCCTCACAGAACTTCATCGAAGCATACATAAACTCTTTGGCTTCGTTATAAATTTTAGGAACCATGCTAGAGAAAGGGAATGTCTTCGGAAGTTGGTCTCTGTCAACATTCTCAAAGTTGAACGCCAGATTTTCGACCAGGTTGTCCAGTTCTTCGACGGAGGTAATTTGCATTGGTTGGAATTCTTCCTTTTCCAATATCTCCCGGAAGATGTGGACCCACCGTTGAAGCAGGACTTCATTGTAATGATCCCGTATGGCATAGAGCAAGTCCCAGAGCTGGCCAGCGACGTACCCGCATGACTTAAGATTGTTTATAGCCAGAATAATGATGGTTTTGAGTTTGAGCAGGATATTGGGATCAGTGCAGAGGCAAGTATTAATGTTTAGGTGATTGGCGAATGTGCTGAGCGATGAAGCCCACAGCTCTTCCAAATATGCTTTTGAAGCTATTTCATCTGCGGTGTTTCGCACATGATCCTCAACCACAAAGAAACCTACAACCGCTGATATGTACATTTTGTAGACTTCTAAATCGTTGTGCATGGGCCGCGATGGCACAACAACGAGCTTGATTTGATCTTTTCGTTGCTGTCGATAGTCTTTTTCGAACATTTCCTTGTGACCCAATTCGCTGTATATTCGATAGGTTTTGAAAATTGGCGAGAAGTCGATCAGTTCGTAGGCACTTACTTCATCGTCGGAAGCTGTTCCTCCGCCCGAGGATGTGTTCAAGCTCTTCTTATAATCAGCAATGATGTTCCTGACATCTTTCTTTTGCATTTGCTTTGTGCATCGCATCGAAACGTCTCCAATCTTTGCGGAAAACTTTCTAATATTCTCAAGAAACTCCCGGAACTCACCTTCTGAACAAGCCTTAATGCTTTCCTTCAATTTTGGTATTTTATTGGACATCTGCACACTGAACCGATAGTTCAAAACCGTTGGCAAATGATCTTGCTCCAGAGCTTCCAGTGTCTTCAGTGACTCATAGTATTGCTTCTGAGATATATAATATTTGTACTTGGAAAAGCATTCGAAAACTGGCAAACACTTCTGAAGCCATTGGATTGCTTTTAGAATATTCTTTTCGACAACACGAATTTGATTGATTTTTTCTCCGGTGGCAATGCATTTGGAAGATATTGTATTCATCACAGAATCAACCTGCAATATTTCACTGTTAAGCGATTGTACCTTGGACCTAACTTGCAGCAGTTCATTTATAGAATCGATGAAGCCTTCATAAAATAGATTGCATATCTTTTCGATGTCTCTGTCGTAGGCTTTGAGATCGGCTTCAATTTTTTCGGTAAGTGAGTCGGAGATCTTGTCTAAAAACAAAGTAAAATAAATTTGTAGGTCATGTTTACAAGTGTTTTTTTATGTAAATTGAGCAGTCGGACCTTCTAGGATTGAACGGAAAGTAGAAGAAAAACAATCTTCACTGGTTTCGAGTTTATCATCCATGATGACCACCGTAAGGAATACAAATTAAATGAATTAGGAGGTAAATTAAAAATTGAGGGCGTTTGTTTTTTTTTCAGTTTTTGTAATAAATTTCAAATGTCAAGAATATATCAACTGGGTGACGTCAACATGTCAAGCAAAACACATTCCAATGGCTGGAATAGGCAATCAGCCATTTCCACTTTCCAGTGCCCAGTAGTAGTTTGAGCACATTTCCCTTTCTGATTTCAATGATTATGCACAAAAATTATGGCGACATCTGCAGTGTACAGTTTCCCTACATAAATTGCCTATTTTCATCCGTTAAGAGAATCGTCTACAAGCTTGGAGAGTCAGCTGGCTCTCCCTTTTGAGCTGGTGTGTGTGTATAAATAAGAAATCAGCTGATTCCCTTATAAAGTGGGATATACACAGTTCATATGCTTGTCAAGCACGTGCAAGGGCTTTTCCACTCGAGAGAGAGGGCTTTTCCACTCAATTGCTTTCTTAGCCCAAAGAAACAGCAATGAGCAAGAGTAATTCTTCGTCTTATCTCGGCGCTGGTGTTATTGCCCGTGTTAATAGACAAACTCCTCTACTAGCTCAAAGTTGTATGCATCTTTTGTGACGTGTCCGAGCCGTCGGTGTTGGGTGTCCTTTCTGGAAGACAGCATATACTTCGTTTTTCCCTCATTTACCGCTAAACCCATTTTTGCTGCTTCTGCCTCAATTCTCACAAAGGCACTATTGACATCACGCTGTGTTCTTCTCATTATATCAGTATCATCGGCGTACGCGAGAAGTTGAACAGATTTTTGGAAGATAGTGCCTCTAGTGTTGACGGTGGAGTTTTGCACTATCTTCTCAAGAACGATGTTAAAGAAAACGCACTACAGCGCATCGCCTTGCCTGAATTCTTTTTTGACGTCGAAAGCAGCGTGAATCCTCCGTCGTCATTTTGAACAAGCGAACGAGCTTGGGAGGAATGCCAAAACTAGACGTAGCTTTATACAGTTCGTCTCTGTAGATGCTGTCATACGCGGCCTTAAAATCGATGAAGAGGTGGTGGGTATCAATTTGGAGTTCATATGTTTTTTCCAGGATCTGCCGCAAGGTGAAAATTTGGTCGATGGTTGACTTTCCTAGTCTGAAGCCACATTGAAAAGGACCAATCAGTTTGTTGACGAAAGGCTTCAGACGTTCACCTATTACGGCAGAGAGGAGCTTGTAAGCGATGTTAAGTAGACTGATTCCTTTGCAGTTGGAGCAGTTTAGAGAATCTCCCTTTTTCAGGATCGGGCAAACAATGCTGTGGTTCCATTCATCGGGCATGCATTCTTCCTACCACATCTTACAGATGATTTGGTACAGACTCCTATCTAGATCGTCACCTGCTGCTTTGAACAGCTCGGCAGCTAAACCATCAGCTCCAACGGCTTTGTTGGATTTCAGCCTTGATATTGCCGTTTTCATTTCTTCTAGGTCGGGTTCACGGAATTGTTGGCTATCATCGTGTACGATAAAATGCTCCTGTCTGACGGCGTGGTTTTGTTCGTCGCGCCGTTATACAATCTACAGAAGTGGTCTTTCCAAACCACTGTGTATATCCCGCTTAATATAACAGAGCACGGGAGTTTATATTCTGAATCCCTGATTTCATTTAAAAAAAACTTGAGCGCTGAACTGTCACTTCTGTCAAAGCACTAAAACAAAATGTGAAGTTGCCAAAACTAGTTAGGCCGTGTGCGAATTGCGTTAAAATGTATAATAAAGCAACGTTTGGTTAAATTTTGGCAGTACGTGATGAATAAAGTGTGTTAAAATTCAACTAGCTGCGGGGCAGGCTTATATGCTGATTCCACTAACGCTAATCACGAGATTTCGCGAAGTAGATTAAGAACAAATCTCGACTTTTATAGGAGTAAGGGGACTTATTCGTAGGTCAAAACGTAGAATAATAGAACATTTATTATAATACTACCTTTTATCTACCCTAAATCCCAGAAAAGTTGAGATTTGTTCTTAATCTACTTCGCGAAATCTCGTGATTAGCGTCAGTGGAATCAGCATATAAAATATCGCTCATGGCCTCGAAAAACAAAAAAACTTGTAAACTTAGTTGAATCGCACCCTTAATATCAGTAACCTAAAAATATCCCTGGAAGATTTTCAAACACTTCCAATACAATTCCTGGATGGATAAAACATACCATGGAAAGCTACCTTTCTCTTATCAGCAAAAAAATTTGAATTCTGTGCATATTTGACAGGTTTCATCTTTCATATAAAATTAATTTTATTTTGCCTATGAATGCGATTGCTACACGTTCTATATCCAAATGCACCATTGAAAACAATAATTATTAAATAAATTAAAACACATTTAAATTATTTTCTCTATTAGAAATCACATTGAAAAACCAAAAAGCAAACATCACAAAACATACTTTTTCTATCCTCGCTAACATCGCTCTATCATGAAAGCATAATGGCAATGGAGCCCCAAAAGTTAACTTCTAAATTGTTTATGTGCACTAGTGTAGATTTTAGAGATGAATTCGAAGAGGTAAGCGGAATGATGTTTTTTTTTTTCAATTTCTAAAAATAAATTTTTTTCGTGTTGAATTTTCTTTTTGTTTAAAGTGTTTTTCTTATGTTTGTTATATTTTTTGATTTGTTTGATTATGCGGTAAGTCCGGGACTGAGTTGACTTTTTGGATCGAGTTGGTCTTACATATTTGGGTGATCTCAATCGTTGTATTGATGAGGGTTTTCTTGGGTTTGTAACTTGGCATTTGGTTGATGAAGGAAAATATTGACAGACACAAAATCCCAGTAAAAACGTTGCGGGTACTTCTACTAACCGTGTCAATTTAAACAGAAGCCAAATTGAGTTTTTTTTAAATGTTCATTATAAGCTTGGAGCTGTAGGTGCTCCTTGAGTCATTACGGCTTTTCATTATTTTCACAATCAAAGCTCGCAGCTTCCTTCCGTCCGTTTTGTGCGCGGTAGCTAGCAATTAAACGTGCAACTTCTTACTTGCTGTCAAACGCCCATACCCTTGCCATAAAACATCCTTATTTTCTTCTTTCAGCGCTTTGAACGAGCTAATCAATCATTGCAGTACCAAATAAATGGCCTCAATGACAAAGAAATGCACGACCTGTTGTCGCAACAGGCCTGCAAAGAAAAACAACACGAAGAAATATCAATTGGATTTCTCTACATAATTCTAACCGACCCACAAGCCGCACCAAAAATATACCGTGATCTAACCCTGATCACAAGGGACGGTTTGAATTTTGTTCTTACCAATCTAACGATGCTGGTCGCGGACAAATACACCAAACTAACTGACGTAAGCCGACGGCAATTAATATGGTTACTCCATGAATTAGTCAAGAATAGAGTGTTGAATGTCGAGAACACAATATGGAATTGTATGAGGCAAGCAAGTGGCGGTGATGTGTCACCGAAAAATATATCACTCATCGAAGGATTACTTGACATCTTCATAGAATTCCGACCATGGCTTGAGAACTATCCATTTCTAGTTGGCACTGTGGTCTACAGCTATGTTCGACTGATCGAAGATCATACAAGTCCTTTGCTCACAAATCTGCGCAACAAAGAGATCACCTTTGTGGTGGCATTGATAAGGGACAGATTTCAAGACATTATTCCACTGGGGAGGGATTTTGTCAGGTAAGTCTACACATTTTTGTTTGCAAATCTAGTAAAATCTATTGTGCTGTTTTCACAGATTATTACAAAATGTCGCTCGCATTCCCGAATTCGAACAACTTTGGCGTGATATTCTGTACAATCCAAAAACGCTGTTGCTCTCATTCAACGGCATCTGGCAGTTGTTGCAAATACGAACAAGTCGAAGATATCTGCAGTGTCGACTAACGCCTGAAATCGAGCGAAAGCTGCACTTTCTGGCCTCATCGGTTAAATTTGGCAATCAAAAACGTTACCAAGATTGGTTTCAGGACAAGTATTTCGCAACGCCCGAATCGCATAGCCTGCGTTCGGATCTCATTCGATTCATAATCAATGTAATTCATCCCACCAATGATATGCTCTGTTCGGATATCATACCCCGCTGGGCGATTATCGGATGGTTGATATCATCGTGCACAAATCCGATAGCATTGGCCAATGCGAAATTATCATTGTTCTATGATTGGCTGTTCTTTGACCCCAACAAGGACAACATTATGAATATCGAACCGGGTATTTTGGTTATGTATCATTCGATAAGAAATCATCCGTTTGTGAGTTGTACGCTGTTGGACTTTCTGTGTCGCATCATGAAGAACTTCTTTCCCAAAAGTGAAGAGCAAATAAGAACCGGAGTGTACAATTCGTTGAGAAAAATACTTGAGAAACAGGTAAACAGCAGATAATCATATCATTTCAATCTACGACAATTACAAACGAATCTATTTCTAGGTTATTCCGAATCTGCAACCACTCTTCGAATCGTCCAAACTCGACAGGGATCTGAGGAATTTAATACGTGAAAACTTTCGTGAATTCGTTAGTCCAACAACGCCAGCAGCCGGTGGTGCTCCAGTTGGTCCAATGTTTGCTCCAGTTCAGATCAATCAAACAGGTTTAAAGAAAGAAGATCCAATTTATAATCAAGACGAAAGCAAAATCATCTGCCCGACAACAGTTGACTCGATGGAAATTCGTGAATATGGCAATAGTCAGATAATGGACGAAGCACCAGAAATTACTCCACCTCTTCAAAATGTTATCGAAAAGAACGAATCGGAAGTGGAGCCGTCGTTTAGTGAAGACGAAGATGAACAAATGATTAGCATAAAGTCCGAAGATCTAACTGATGACGATGATGATTTGCCGCTGTCTAAGGTTTGTATCAGATTTAGAAACTATGTGGGATAGAATTTGTGCTAAAGTCGCGATTTAAGTTGTCTTTTCAAGCGAAATTTCAGTCAAATAGATGTCTTGCAATTTATGAGGTTATGGCTAGTAACAAAAGATGTGGGTTCAAAACCCGCTCGTTTCTTATGTATTCTTTCATGGTTACTGCACTAAGCACTGACAAAAACGTCAGGAGTTCAGGCTTCTTATGTTTATTCCTGTTTCTCTGACGACCGTACTCTCAGCTTTCCAGCTCACAAACCTATGCTTCGAATTAGAATCTGCCACGCTCATGTTTATGGAAACCGTGTTGAAGATTCGAGTACGCAATGCTGTCTTTCGTCGATAAATAAGTAGTATCACACCTTTGTCACTATACCCATTCTGACATTGAGATCAATTGCTTGGTGGCCTGCCCTAGACAAAAAATATAACATCGATAAGCTAAAAAGAGTGCAAAGAACTGCCTGCATTGGAACTACGGGAGCAATTAGATCTTACCTGCTGATGTACGCACAGTCATTCTGAATCTTTTTCCCGTTGACCTTCACATTCCCAAAACAGTCTCCTGTAGTGCTTTAAGACTGACTTCTAAAAATTTTACTACCTCAGATGATGTTGCTTTCCTAATAGCTTTTAAAACACACACATTTACTAAAGTGATCAAGTACTATGAAGATATGGGTATTTCCGTTAGAAGTCCGTGGGTATGGTCCTAAAAAGTCAATGTATTAACGTTGGAATGGTCGTTCAGTGATCGTTTGTTGTCCCATCGGCGGTCGAGTCGTCGAGTTAGTAGATTTATTGGCCTTGCAAGTGTCACATGAACCCACCCAACGTTTGACGCAATTTCGCCAACTTCTTGTTGATACCACCGTGTCCAGACGCTGGTGAGTCATTCGCCGCTTGCAATAAATTTTCTCTCAATCCTTCAGGGATCCACAGTTTCCAGGCTCTGTCTTCTTGTACTGCGTCACCTGTGCGTACGTCAATTCGTTTTTAAACGTATCCGTCCGATATGCAAACATCCAGAAGTCGGTCCTGTTGTTGTTCTATGATTTTCTTTAGCTCAACATACCCTTCCGAAGAAACGTGTGAAGAGCTAAAGTCAACTCCAGGCGCTGGTCAAGGACAATATTACGGTCGTGATCTCTTCCATATGTGCTTCAAGACTGAGGGAAAAAAGATGAGAATCATTTCAGATGGTCTATGCAGAGGATGCGGTGACGAGGAGGTGCACTTTCTGTGTCACTGTCCCGCACTCTCCCACCAAAGGAAGAAATTGCTCGGCAACTATTTCTTCGGGGATTTAGAAGAAATCTCTAGTACACCAGGTACTAACATTCTGAACCTCGTCAATGCCTCTAAATGGCTTGATTAACTGAACACATAGGTTTTTCTTATTAGCTTGAGTAGCAATACTCACGGGTATCACAATGGATCTGCATTTATCTAAGTGTGACGGTAACGACATCAACTCTCAGCCCCTTAACCTAACCTAACCTTAGACTGAGGGAATCGAGTATGTGGACTGCAAAGTTTTCGGTTATCGTAAAATTTTAAATCTATTACCTAAAGACATAAAACTAGAACCCTCTGACTACAAGTTACCAACCTTAAGCTTTGGTAAGCAATTTAAGGTTGAAGGGTCAACTAGGCAAAATTGGAAAATTAATAGCCCTACAAAGGATTTTGACATCACAGTTTACACTGATGGAACTCGAAGTTGGGGCTGGTGTCTTCTCCGAAGAAGTGGGTATTAAAAAATCTTTTAGACTGCCCGACAGCTGTATCGTATTTCACGCTGAAGTTCTAGCGATTAGACAAGCACGTAGTTTTCTAAAACAAGCAGTCAAATCTGACGAAATTATAAAAAAGGTGGCAATCTTTATTGATAGCCAAGCAGCTATCTAGGCTATAAACAGCAACTTGACTCAGTCCAGAATCGTTAGAGATTGCAAACAAGAGCTCGCAAGTTTCAACGACAATATCAAATTTAATCTTGTCTGGGTACCAGGGCACAGCGACATTAACGAAATCGCTGATGAACTGGCCAGGACGGGATCAAACCTTGAAATATCCCTAGCTGAGGATGTCCCTTTGGAGTCATGAAAACGGATATTCAAAGCCATTTTCTTAAAAAATCTTACATAAGATGAACAAATCTCACCAACTGCAATATCTCGAGACAGATATGGCCCACTTACGACCACAAACTTACCAAGGAACTCTTGAATAAACCTAGGTCAGACATTGGCAGGATAGATGCCATTTGCACAGGCCACTGGCCAGTCGAACAATATGCCTTGAAACTTGGTATTCCCACAACGAATTTTGTCGTAGCTGTAGAGGTACATCGCAGAGGGAAACACTCCAGCACTTTTGGTGTGAGTGCCCGGCTCTTCTAAATGCCAGAACAATGGCTTTGGGTGCTCCCTTCCTGCGCGAGCTTAGCGAACTCGCAAATATTAAGATTAGGAACTTGATTCTGTATCTTAACAAATCCAAATCTCTGTACTGCACTGTACTGTGCGTAGCCCAGAATAGCTATTCTAACCTACCTACCTACCTTGCCACTATACACGAGTCGCACTTGTATCGAGGAAACCGACTTTCTTGAAATTCTCGGTATGTGTAACACCAACCACGTCTTGTTGTTATACGTCCAAAGTATAATTCCCAGCTGTGGACTGATGGCCCAGGAACGTACTTAAGCCTCTTGGGCAGTATTCAAAACCGAACGTTACTTACTTATGGTGGCGCTTCAGTCCAGGTCGGACCAGGGGCCTAATTATGGGATTCGCGGCGGATCGTTTTCAATTCGACCTTTCAAATTCGACTCGCTTCGTATTTCCTTATTAACGAATTCGCGGCGAAGCGAAAAAATTTCTTTCAATATTCCAGTGATTTCACACTTTTGGTTTGTCTATTTATTCCAAAATTCAACTGATTTGAATAAACACTCTTTCGCCTGTGAATCCGCCAAATAAAAAGCTGTCGGATTTCAACTCGCCAGCAAACATTATGACATTTCAAATTCGCCTTCGAATTCGTTAATCGGTCGAATTCAAATCGAAGAAGGCGAAAGCAATAATTGAAAAAAATGTCAAACTCGCTAGCAAAACGATCCGCCGCGAATCCCATAATCAGGCCCCAGGCCTCATCCAACAAACGTCTCCAGCCAGCTCGGTACCTAGCTAGCTGTCTCCAGTTTCGCACGCCAAGTTGGTTGAGGTCCTCTACCACCTGTGTGCTCCAACTGAGTCGCGGTTTTCCTCTTCTGAAACGCCCTTCCAGGTTGAATTCGAAGACTCTACGAGCCGGAGCATTATTTTCCATTCGCTCTACATGTCCCAACCATCTAAGTCGTTGGACCTTAACTTTTCTGGCTAGGTCAGTGTCGCTGTACAGCTCGTACAGTTCTTGGTTGAATCTTCGTCTCCATTCTCCATTTATGCAGACAGGACCAAAGAACACTCGAAGAATTTTTCCCTCAAAGCAGCCCAAAGCGTTTTCATCGGATGTTGTCATGGTCCATGGTTCTGCACCATACATGAGGACCGGGATGATGAGGGTTTTATAGAGTGTCACTTTAGTTGCTCCGGAGAGGATTTTTTTTCTCAATTGCCTTCTAAGTCCAAAGAAGCAGCGATTGGCAAGAGTGATTCTTCGTTTGATTTCAGCGCTGGTGTTGTTGTCTGAGTTGATAGCGGATCCCAGGTAGACTAAGTCCTTAACTTACTCGAAGTTAAATCTGTCTATGTTGACGTTTGCTCCAAGACGTCGATGTTGGTAGTCCTTTCTTGTTGACAGCATTAACTTGGCTCGTTAACCGCTACACCCATCTTCCTGGCCTCCGTTTCAAGACTCAAAACGCTCCACTGACATCACGCTATGTTCTTCCAGTCAATGTCGTCTGTCAGAGCGTTAATCGTTCATTTATTTCTGAGGTGAAGATCGATGTAATGCCTCGTCCGTTTCCGGGGTATGGCCTTGTGAAATAACCAGTTGCATTCCTCCCATTAAGATATTCAAACAGAATGCCCACGTCTAGCCTCCAGGAATGCTCAACTTCTGCTGGTTTACTTTTTATAAAGACAAACTGTGTCTCTGTTATCCTAGTTTAGTGGAGAAGCACGTAGGATGTAGCAATGGAAACTGGAATAATTTTGTCGATTTAATATCTTTCAGGTTCGCTTAAAGGAAAAACCAACAATTGAAAAAACCGAACTGCCAAGCAGCATAAGTGATTCTTTTGATGAATTCTTACTCAAAAGAAACTCATCCAATCTCGAAGAATTCATCGAAGAATTTCGCACCCTCCCAAATTCAGCCATCGATGAACAACAACAAATCTACATAACATCCAATGTACAAAACATTCTCAAAGAAACCCTACCTGAAAACATATTCACCGACAGCAAAACAGACGAAAAAAGTTTATCCAAAAGCATAAGCTATCCCATATTCACAATATTTCGTAGCCTCTATGAATCTGAAGACAAAGTTAAAAAGCCATTCAGTGCACTGCTGGCTGCGATCTACGAACGAATTCCCGAAACAGGCTATTTACTTTTGTATTTTCTCAAAGTCTACACAAAACTGCAATCACGCCGCAATGCAAGCCAATGCTATCAATTCAAGACCAATGTGTATAAAACTCTGTGTGATGCCTTAGAAGAAAAAGTCGACAAGTGTTTGGTGCGCGATCTGAATGCACTTGAAAATGAGAATACACAAATGTTTTTATGGCTGCTGCCCGATATCTATCGCGAGTTCAAGACCAATGTAGTGAATAACAATGAAATGATCAAAATAACTTTGAGATGTGTGGACGCAAAGAATATTCGCGATCTCATGTATTACATTGCACAGGGCAAGCTGGCTCTGTTCAAGCACGATGGCTTGATTAATTGTATACGAGATAGTTTGTCGTATGAGACATTCGAGCAATTGTGTCTGTGGCAACTTGTTCAAGCCCATGACATACCATTGAAGTGCTTACAGGTAAGTTCTGTCGATTTCGTGTTTCTCTTTCTTTTTGTACGTGGGAACTTTATTTCTCAGGATATACTGCCGGAGTTGGAAGCAGCAAATCATCCAGAAGCGCTGTGTTATATGCTTCTCCTGTTAAAAAATGAGGACCCGAATGTTGAGTTAATAAGACTGCTTTTGAGCAGAGAGACTAAAACGAGAGGAGATCCATTTGTGACATCTGCTCTGAGGTACATGTACAACTCGAAAGGCAAAGAATATTGACAAGAGAATTATTTTTTTTGTTGATAGATTTTGGTGCCAAAGAGGGGAGGAGAAACTTTCGGAAATAATCGCCGGAATACTAACATCAAAATATCCAAGTTCTTCGCCAAACAAACGAAAGCGTCTCAAGGGCAACCAGTCAATGGGCAGTTCACCATCTGCGGACCAAGTAAATTTTCTTCTCTTTTATTTGAACTTTTCTCATTTTCTTATTTAGATCTTAAGCCATTTGGAACATTATCGAAGGAGTTGCCGGCATGGTACCGGAACGGGCCTATATGTTCATGACACAATGCAAAGAGCACTTCAAACAGCATTTAGTCATAGCAGCGATACCACAAAAGTAACTATAAATTGGTATTTCGTTTGTTGACAAGTGTGCCAATTTCACTCTCTTAACAGAAACAATATAGCGACCTTTTTGCCTTGGCTGCAGAAGAAGACACTACAGCTGTTGGACGCCGCGGTGGCAGTGGCCGAGGTAGAAAACCGCCAAACAATAAAAAAGAATCAAACAATTCTGGAAATAATGCGAAAAAGTCATCAGATCCAATCAAGACCATGTATACCAGCGATGAAGATTCCAGTGAAGTAAGTGTTTAATTTTCGTAAGCTTGCAGTTGAAGCGTTGAGAATGAAAAGGGGTTAAGTGACATTTTTGATTTTTTTTTTTCGAAGTTAGCCTTAGATAAAGAGGATAGCTAAATTTTTGTTTTTATCTCTTGTAGGTAGAAATGGCTGTCCTACTTCTGTGTAGGACACAGTTAGCGCTGAGTGCGCCGTTTTGATACCATACCTCATGAGATTCTAAAAAGATTTGAAAATGGGTTAGGGATGATGTATGTTTCGCATGTACAATCCTAAGCATAATAATTATTCTCCTACACTACGGCCATTTAGTTAAGGAGGAATAAGGAGGGGGAGGGGTACTAAAGCCTCTTTGTAGTACTGAGGTATGAGATCATGTTTTTGATCTTGAATTATGAGAGTTCTTCAATAACATTGAACCATTGAAGAACTCTACATAAGTGGAGTGCTCTTTTCCTAGCCAATTCGGATAATGACAGACAAAGTGAGACTGTTTCTTTTTCATCTTGATCCTCACAGCTACGGCAGAAAGAGTTATGTGGTATACCCAATTTTGCCGCATGCTCCCCTATATGCCAGTGCCCTGTGCAAGTAGCAACAATCCTGGCTTTGTCACGCCTTGGTTTGGAAATTAAATTAATTGATTTTGGTTTGTTGTAGGCGGGCCAGATTTTCCTAGATATAACGCAACTGGTTAAGCTATTCCACCTGTGGTTTGCTTCTGATGTGTATTTGGGCAGGATATTGCCCTTCACAACTCCAAGAGGAGCATATACACTCCCTGCCAATGAGTTGTGAAGGGCTGATCTTTGCCTTGCTAGCTTGTCTGCCTTCTCATTTCCCTCATAGCCCCTATGGCCCGGTATCCAGATTAGAGTGACGCTCAGGTCAAGTTCCTTGAGGGCCGCTCTGCATTGCTGGACCAATTTAGATGATGATAAAGCTGAATCATCATGAAGGTTGCCCGTAGCTTAGTGGTTAAGGTGCGTTGGCTGCTAAGCAGAACGTCGTGGGTTCGAGTCCTACTCGGGCCATAGTTTTTATTTCAGCTTTCACGGGCACTGCCTCTTGCGAAGAATTGACAAAACTTCCACGAGTATCAATCTGTCATGAAAAAGTGCTTTGCCGTTCGGAATCGGTATCGGCGTTAAATTGTAGGTCCCCTCAATTCTTCACACGCACTCAGAGAATTGTTGATGAGAGTAAGCCACTTAGGCCTTGGCTCTTCAAGAGCTGTCGCGCCACTCTATTTATTTTTATTTAAAGCTGAATCAATGGCTTTAATAGCTGCCTGACTATCTGTTAGTATAGCATTTTGGGGTTCTGTTGAATATTTTTAAGGGCTATACAAGCTTCTTTTATCGCTAACAATTATGCCTGTAATACACTGGAAAAGTCGGGAAGTCAGGATTTTGAAATCTTAAGAGATTCACAGAAGACACCTGCACCAACACCTCATTCCATCTTCGAACCATCAGTGAAGATAGTTGTGTCGAAGTCTTTCCTTACATCGCCCTCCTCCCGGTCGGTACTTGATGGGAGGAAGACTCTAAACTTCTTTAAGGTGTTTAGGGTAGGGATGTAGTAGTCGGTGGTTGTAGAAAGGATGTCTGATGGTATCAGGCTTGTTTGATTGCAGTGTCCGTGGGATTTGGTTTTCCAGCAGGCTATTTCTTTGAGCCTAAAGATACTGCAGGACACCTGATATTTAATGAAGAGGTCAATCGGAAGAGGGTCCAGGATGATAAGTTGATCCGTTGGAAGGGACCTAAGTGCCCCAGATATCCCTACGCAAGCATTTCTCTGCATATTTGTAAGCTTGTTTACTATGTGAGATTTGCTGAGAGCGGGCCAACAAACAATGGATCAATAAACAAGCATCGGTCTTACAACCACTGTGTAATGTGTATGTCCATTTTATCATTTTTGACTTGAGGTTTTGTTGCAGGCGTAAAGGGCAACACACGTCTTTCTCAACCCTTCTCCAATGTTAAACTTCCAGTTTATTTTGTCGTCTAGTATTACGTCCAGATATTTGGCACTGGAAGACAATGTTAGTGTTTGACCTGTTCTATTTTTTAAAGCTTTTTTATGACCCTTTTCTAAATTTCCATCACTTTCAGAAAAGAAGTTATAAGCCAAAAACTTTAAACGAAGATTACTCGAAACTCGAAATATGTCACTTAACCCCTTCTCATTCTCAACGCTTCAATTTTATTATGTATTCATTTTTGTTTTTTTTTTTTTTTTTTAGGAAGAATGGTTGAAACCAAAAAGTGCACTGTACAAGAAGAGAAAGAAAGCGTTCAATGATTCCGAATAAGACTTTATTTTTGTTTTGTTGATAGGATCACATTATGTTTATATACATATAAAAGAGAAGAAGAAAAAAAATTAAATAAAATAAAACAACAAATGTAGTATTAGTTATGAGAAATGTAAATATTTATGTATAGTCGTATAATTTTTATGAAATGCAAATTACTTTGGTAAATATAGCAAATAAGAATAAAACAAAGAATACAGTTATTCTTTTTTTTATTTTAACGAAGTACATACATATGGAATTGTTGATGTAATCAGCCTTATCAGGAGTTTCACCTGAAAGCCATTCCACCCGAAAAAAAATTCCCTTTTCTTTTCCCTTATTTTGAGTTTCACTCAGGGAAAAAAACTCATGTTCGAAAAATTCAGCTTATCACGAACAGTTAACCCAAGCGAAATATCGCACGTTTTGGGAACTAGAATGTTCACATTTATTTAAGAGGCGAAGAGGAATGGTCCAAAATTAAAATGTAAGTTATTTTCTGAAAAAAAAATCTTTAAAATAAATTTATAAATTTTACAGGAGCAAATCAGTAAACAGCCACCAGAGTGATATGATCTTACTTAAAATGCAAGAAAAACCATCTCTCGCAAGAGGTTTTACCAAAGAAAACAAAATTAAGGTAAATGCATTTTGGAAGCAGCTACAACTCAACAGTGCCGGGCCTCCAATAAATAATATTTGTTTGATTGAATGTCAACAACTGTTAAAACATGAAATCATATAGTTAGACGTGTTCGTTTTGCTCCTCAGGAAAAGCCACGAGTAAAAAATGGAGAGGGAAATTTGGAATATCAGCTTCTCACAAGACTTTTTTTTCAATTAAATCGATTGCAAACGGATTAAAACCGTATAATTGCACTCAATAGCCGAAATTTTAAAAGGAAATTGCAACATTGCAGTCATTTTATACCAAGGATGTAATTCTCTGTTTCAGTAATAGAGTTGGGAAATTTGTTAATCCTCAGTGTCCTGAACAACCCTATTTTTCGAACTGTCAGATCTGAATTCGAAGTGAAATCTTGTTCGGGCGAAACTCTCAATAGCTCCGGGGGGAACGGAAATATTCACGCTCAAACAAAGACTGTTGTTTTCAAATATTTGTATTGCGAAAGGCGTTTCGTAGTCGTAATCTGAGCGTAACGCCTTTATTTTTGTGGAACGTGATTTTTTTTTTGAAATTGTAATTGGCGTTTCACTTTGTTTATTCGACAACTTAAACGCCGATTTCTCGATCACATATTTCAAACGACTCGGTGCAAAACTAGCTAAAAATCTTGGTCAATTGTTGTTTATTTGTATACTTTGTTGTTTATGTGTACTTTGAAAACATATTTCAATCATAAATTAGCAATCCGTAGCTCACGTTCCCGAGAAAATTCCTTTTCGTGTTAAAAACCCGGAGAAGTAATAAATCCACCTTCCCCCCTAGTCAACAGCATCACCAGCCTTTTCCAGCCCTTCAATATGACTTATTTCCCCGCCGTCCACATTTATGAAGAATATATATTATATTTTCCCTCCTTCAGAGAATTCCCCCTCACTTTGAGGCTGTAGCGACAGGTTATATTTTGCTTATGTATTTGAACAATGATAACAGCTTAGAGTACAGATAATAAATTTATACAGATGTCTCACCCTTATGGCGAGAAATGATATATGAAACTGGAAGCTACCAAAAAAAACAGCTTTTTCCAAAAGCTTTAACACATTCACTTAATGCATTCAAAATCTATTTTCGCTCACCTCATAGCCTATAAATGAATACTTAGGTTAGGTTAGGTTACAGTGGCTGCGGATTCAGAATCCACACACTTAGGCCAAAAGGAAAGGCCCATTGTGATACCATGAATCTAGAGAATTACTTCTTACTAGTCGAACCATTTTGAGCTTTTTATAAAGCGAAGAAGATATTTGATATCCTTATTAGCTAGTTCACTGGGGTTATCATAAAAGTATTCTCCCAGATGAAGTTTGCGTCTTAGTGAAAGAGCAGGGCAAGTGCAGAGAAGGTGAGAGATTGTTTCCTCTTCTTCCTCATCCATACAGCTCCTGCAGAAGTCATTTGAGGCTACACCAAGTCGTATTGCGTGTCTGCCTATAAGACAGTGTCCCGTAAGGACACCTATCAGGGAGCTAATATGAAGTCTGCTTTGAGATAACAAGTCTTTAGAGCGCTTTAAGTCCAGTGAAGGCCATATGAGTTTCGTAGCTGCGCACGTTGGTAAATTGTGCCACCTGTAGTTTGTTCTCGTTAAAGCTGCTTCTTTTAGCAAAAGTTTACATGTAGCTATCGGTATACCTATCTTCTCCCTTTCAGGTGAAATAGGTATGACGGTTCCATTTTTAGCGAGTTCATCAGCTCTACAATTTCCTTCGATGTCTCTGTGACCCGGCACCCAACAGAGGTGAATGTTAAATTGCTGCGCCATCTCCATCAGAGACGATCGGCAATCGAGGGCCGTTTGAGATTTGGTTGAGACACCTTCGAGAGATTTAATAGCAGCCTGACTGTCAGAGAAGATGCGGATATCAGAAGTTGATATCACGTTTTCTCTTAGCCAGGAGAGAACCTCTTTGATCGCTAAAATTTCCGCTTGGAAGACGCTACAATGATTGGGAAGGCGGAATGAGATGCTTAGATTAAGCTTTTCTGAGTACACACCACTACCAACTCCATCACTTGTCTTGGATCCATCTGTATAAAAATGAATGCCTTTGTCATCCAGAAGTTTTTTGTCTTCCCATTCTTCTCTGGATGGAATAGATATCTGGAAGTTTTTACCAAATTGTGGTTTTGGAATGGTGTAGTCTATGTACTTTGGTATAGAACCGAAAGAGTTCAAAATGATGGAGTGTCCCACATTATTGTTGGTCCATTGAGATGAGGCGTTGGGTCTTATAGCTGTACTCGCTGCCACTTGTTTGCTAAAAATGTCGAGGGGTGCCAGATGGAGGAGAGTGTCTAACGCTGCTGAGGGTGTGGTTCTCAAGGCCCCGCTTATGCAGAGACAAGCAGTGCGTTGGACTCTGCTGAGTTTGTCGCAGTAAGTGACTTTCTCCAGTGCTGTCCACCATACTGCAACCCCGTACATGAGAATTGGTCGAATGACCGATGTGTATAGCCAATAGGTTATGCGAGGTTGAAAACCCCATTTGCTTCCTATGGCTTTCTTGCAAGAGAAAAGAGCTACTGTGGCTTTCTTAACTCTTTCCTGAATATTAGGTTTCCAACTTAATTTTTTGTCTAATATCAGACCAAGATATTTGGCTTCATTGGTAAAAATTAGTGGTACACCTTTTATTGAAGGGGGTACAATTACTGGGATCTTGTATTTCCGTGTAAAAAGGACAAGGTCCGTTTTTTGAGGATTAATACTAAGTCCAAAACGATCAGCCCATCTAGTGAGCATATTAAGTGCGTTTTGGAGGAGGTCTCTCAGTGTATTAGGATGTTTTCCTGTGACGGCGATAGCAACATCATCGGCATACGCAATCACTCTGTAGCCTTCCCTCTCGAGGGATATTAGCAATTCGTTAACTACTATGTTCCACAGGAGAGGGGACAGAACACCACCTTGCGGAGTGCCTCTACTGACAGACCTTTTCGTACAAAAATCCCCCATCTCAGAGTTGATGATCCTGCTATTAAGCATTAGATTGATCAGCTCACAGAGTGAGTATTCGACGTTTAGGGTCGTCATAGCAGAAGTGATAGCAGATGTGTCAACGTTGTTGAAAGCACCTTCAATATCCAGGAAGGCAACCATAGTATACTCCTTTTGCTCTAGGGAGTATTCGATAGTTCTTACCAGAGTATGCAAGGCTGTTTCCACCGATTTCCCTTTGCAGTAAGCATGCTGAGACATCGATAGTCCCCTATCAATGCTATTACGTATATGGATATCAATCAATCGTTCCAGCGTTTTGAGAATGAAAGATGATAGACTAATAGGTCTTAGATCTTTAGGGTTGACATGCGAGCATTTGCCCGCCTTGGGAATGAATACTACTTTTACCTCTCTCCATCGCTGAGGTATATAGGCCAGATCTAGACAACTTTTGAACATCATCTCAATGATGGGCAGAGTTATATCGATGGTGTGTTGTAGCTCAGCTGGTATGATTTGATCTGGACCTGGAGATTTATAAGGTTTGAAGCTATTCAGAGCCCATGTCAATTTTTCTTTTGTGACAAGACCTTGAGGAAAAGTTAAGTTAATACCCGATCCAGGACGGTTTATTGTATTGTAATATTCGGCTTGGTCCGACAATTAAAACTTATTCACTTTTTAAATAAAACACAAATTCACTTTATTCAAATCACTCACAAACTTATTTATTCAACACTTTCAATTATAACTTTGCAAACACAGAGTACTTTTCTTTATCGCAGTTCACAATTAATTAATTCGCCTCGCCACCAAACGGCTATTTATATCAAAAATGATGGGTTCTAGAAACTACTATTGGTTCCTATTGGTTCTTGGGGAAGCTGAAAGTTCGAGAGAAAATACTGGGATTTTTGTAGGGGCTAACGTTCTTAATGCTAAACAAAAAGTTTCTCTTAATCTTAATTAATTATTGCCCCTCACGAGTGTTTACTACTACAATTAAACGATATTAAGTAAAGAGAGTATGTACATTAAATAAACAAGAGATACAGAGTAAGTAAAGAGAGTAATGAAAAGTGTGTACATATTACATTGCCCCCTCCTTAGGATTGATCGTCCCGAACAAATCCATCATCTTCATCACCACTGTAGCGATGTAGTCGGTCGCGATGTACGACTTTAAGTTTACCTCTGACTCCTTTTTGTATCCGGTACACGACGTCGTTGATTTTGCTAATCACTGTATATGGACCTTCCCAGTCCCGTTGAAGTTTCGGTGACAACCCTTTTTGTCGATGGGGATTGTAAAGCCACACTCGATCTCCTGCTTGGAACTCTGTTGTTGTCGCTCGTATATCGTAGCGTGTCTTCATTCGGTCACTGAACATCTTTATTATTGACCTAGTATCGTCGTGGATCTGAAGGAGTCTTTCTCTGAGGTCATCCAAGTAGTCATCCTCGGCTTGCGGTTCCGACGTGGGACATCCAAATTTAATTTCACTCGGCAATCTGATGTTCCTTCCCATCAAAATCTCAGACGGTGTATGGCCAGTTGAGCTATGTCTTGCACTTCGATACGCCATCAAAAACAGTGGAATGTGTCGGTCCCAATCTCGCTGGTTGTCGTCCACAACTTTGCAAAGATGTTCCTTAAGGGTTCGGTTGAACCGTTCGACCATGCCATCAGATTGTGGGTGGAGTGGTGTTGTTCTTGTCTTCTTGATGTGAAGAAGCCCACAAACTTCCTGGAATATGTTTGATTCAAAATTCCTTCCCTGGTCGGAATGCAGTTCTAATGGAACACCGAATCTGCTCACCCAGTTGAACACAATTTGGTCTGCGACTGTTTTGGCTTCTTGATTCGGTATGGCGTATGCTTCAGGCCACTTGCTGAAGTAATCCATGACGACCAGAATATAACGATTTCCATTATTTGTTTCCGGAAATGGACCCGCCACGTCTATTGCAATCCTTTCAAAGGGTGATCCGACATTATACTGCTGCATTTGGCTGTGATTCTTTTTGTTCGGGCCTTTGGTGGCAGCACAGGTATCACATTTTCGGCACCACTTCTCGACATCCCCCCTTGCATGTAGCCAATAGAATCGTTGTCGAACCTTTTCTAGCGTCTTGTTTACTCCTAGATGGCCTCCCGAAACTCCATCATGCATCTCTCGCAGAACGTCCATAATCTTCGATCTCGGTAAGACTAGCTGCATTACATAGGACTTTCCATCTGCTGATTCCCACTTACGTCGAAGGACACCTTCTTGGACATGCAACGAGTCCCACTGTGCCCAATAGGCCTTCAGAGCCGGACTTCTGTCGGAGATATCAGCCCATTCTGGTTTTTCCTGGTGTTCCTTGCATGCGAGGATGGGTTCAATATCTGGGTCCTCTTGTTGAGCCTTCCTCATCTCGTCGTTGCTCCAGCCATAAATGGGATCGGTTCTGGTTCGTTGGACAGTAACCACTTCTTTTTCTTCTTGGCGTCTGCAATGCTTACAGTCTTGCTTACATGGTCTCCGAGACAGTGCATCAGCATTTGAGTGAAGCTTCCCCTTCCGATGTTGAATTTCATAATCGTACGTCTGCAGCCTCTCAATCCATCTCGCCACTTGACCCTCTGGATTCTTGAAATTCAAAAGCCAGTTTAGTGCTCCATGGTCGGTTCGGAGAAGAAACTTCTGTCCATAGAGATACTTATGGAAGTGCTTTGTTGCCAAGATCAGTGCAAGAAGTTCTCTTCTGGTCACACAATAGTTTCTTTCCGACTTCGAGAGTACCTTGCTGTAATAGGCAACCACCTTTTCTTCGCCATCATGTACCTGTGACAATACAGCACCAATCCCGACATTGCTGGCATCAGCATCAATGATGAACGGTTTTCCTGGAGTCGGGTAGGTCAGCACTGGTGCATTACACAAGCGTTGCTTGAGCTCTTGAAAGCTGCGCTCGCACTCACCTGACCATTTAAACTGCTTTCCCTTTTCCGTTAGCTGATGTAGACTCTTGGCGATCTCAGCAAAATTCTTGACGAAGCGCCTATAGTAGGTCGCTAGACCCAGAAAGCTTCGGAGTTGATGTTTGTCCTGTGGTGTTGGCCAATTCTTCACGGTGTCAATCTTATCAGGATCCGTCTTAACTCCTTGGGATGAGATGATATGTCCCAGGTATTTCACTTCGGTTTTGAAGAGTGAACACTTTTCTGGATTGAGCTTGAGGTGGGCTTCTCGAAGTCTTTGAAACACGGCTCTCAGATTTGTACAATGTTCGTCAAATGTTTTGCCGTATACGATGACGTCATCCAAATAGACCAGGCAAGATTTCCAAGTGAGTCCTTGCAGGACGCATTCCATAAGGCGCTCAAAAGTCGCTGGAGCATTGCACAGTCCAAAAGGCATCACTTTGAACTGCCACAATCCGTTTCCTGTCGAGAACGCTGTCTTCTCTTTGTCTTCAGGATGGATTTCTACTTGCCAGTATCCACTTTTCAGGTCCAAAGTTGAGAACCATTGTGCTCCTTCCATTGCGTCCAGAGTATCGCTGATCCTAGGCAGAGGGTAGCTATCTTTCTTGGTCACATCGTTCAACCTTCGATAGTCCACGCAAAAGCGGGTTGATCCGTCTTTCTTCTTTACCAGGACCACTGGAGACGCCCAAGGGCTTTTTGAGTTTTCGATCAGACCCTCTTCTTTCATGGTGGTTATCAGTTCTTCAACCTCACCTTGTTTGGCTAGTGGAAGGCGTCTTGCAGGTTGACGAATCGGCTTTGCATCTCCGGTGTTGATTCGATGTTGAACCAGTTGTGTTCTGCCATATTTCCCTTGCGATGACGAAAAGATGTCTGCAAATTCTTCGAGGAGACCTTCTGCAGTTCTCCGTTGTTGGTGGCCAAGATTAGAGGACTTGAGGATGTTCGTCTTTATGGAGTTCAGCTCTTTGGACTTCAATGTTTGCCTTGTCTCTTCTTCGCTGATCCTTGTTATAGCTGATACAGATTCGCATTGTCCGACAATCTCACCTTTTCTAAGCTTAACTTCGTACGGCTTGATGTTCAGTATTCGTACGGGAACCATGTTGTTTACAGGTCTAACAAGAGTCTTCCCAATGGTGACGTTTTGGGAGGACTTTACAGATGCTGGTTCGACCATGAGATATCGATGGCTTCCAGGCTTACCCTTCAATTTCGTCCACACGAATACTTCTGAAGAAGCAGGCAAAGTCAGATCTTCTTTGATGACGGTTTTCACAGATAGCGAGGTCTCATATGAGTGAATCCCATAGATCATCGGAATCTCGATGTTTCGATATTTCAGGACTTGGTTCCCGATGTCCAATATCAATCCGTGATCTTTCATGAAATCGACGCCGACAATGCACTCGTCGCATATATCTGCTACCAGGAACAGGTGAGAGAATTCCAGCTCTGCCATCCGGATCTTAAGACGTACCTCACCATAGACTTTTGCGGCTTCTCCAGTTGCAGTCCTTAGACGATAGCTATTGGTGTTGTGGAGCCATGTCTTATTAACGAGGTCCTGCCGTACAATGGACGCCGTGGCACCGGTGTCGATGGTAGCCACACATTTGTTGCCGTTTATACTTGCTTCCACGGTCAGGCTCTTGTTGTCACGTTTCGTTTGAGAAACCTGGATGGTGTTTCTGTAGCTATCGGTACTAGAAGCCAGCTTCTGTCCCTCGAAGTTGGTGGGATGGGAAACAACTTGGGAAGCAACATTGTTGTAGGTGTAACTTTGACCAGTTGACATATTTCTGTGTTCACAGTGTTGGCATGCGGTTCCTCTTCGCGGTAATCTGCACTGTCGTTGAAGATGCCCGGTCTTGTTGCAGTTCCAGCATCGTGCTCGTCCATCTCGCTGACTCCTTTCCAGAGTAGCCTTCTGACAAGAGCATTCTTGGACTTCCAATTCTCTCACGCGATGCACGTTTTGGGAAGCTTGTTCTGCGGCTTCCATTGTTAGAGCGAAAGCCAATGCTTCTGGTAGTGTTTGCTTTCCGGCAGTGCGAATAGCCCTTTGGAGATTTATATCGCCCACAGCTCTCACAAAGGCTTCAACAGCAAGTTGATTTATAATCTCGTTGCCAGCTGTTGGGTATGCCAGGTGAACTAATCGCTCGATATCTGCCTGAAGCTGCTGCAGAGTTTCACCTCTTTTCTGTGCCCTGTTGTTTAGTTGTACTCGGAAGACTTCTGTCATGTGGCTATCCCCAAACCGCTGTTCGATTGCGTTTACCAGAACTTTGAAGTCACCGTTCTTCTCTGCTGGGATGGTTTGTAGCAGTTCAGCAGCTGCTCCTCTCAAGGCAAGCGTAAGAGCAATATATTTTTCGTCATCGTCCCAGCCGTTTGTTAACGCTGCTGCTTCAAACTGTTTCTTGTAGATTGACCACGGTATCTGACCATCAAAGCTTGGAGGATTCACTTCTCTCTTCCTTGAGCACTCACCAGAAGGTTCTCGAGCTTTCATCTTTCGCACTTTTTCTAGTTCATTTGTGATGGTTTCGATTTGTTCGTCCATTTTCTCGAAACGTGCATTTTGTTTTTCGACGCGCTCGTCGAGAGTAGTGATTCTCTCTTCGAAGTCCGTAAACCTGCCCTCTAAAAGGTTTCTCTGTTCGTCAAACCGCTCTAGAATATTCTGCTGTTCTTGCTTTTGGTCATTTCTTTGAGCCTCTAGTTGCTTGAGGACATTCTCTTGCTCGGTCTTCTGCTCGTTTCTTTGAGTTTCTAGTTGCCCCAGAACATTCTTGTTTTGAGTTTCTAGTTGCTCCCGAACATTCTTTTGATTCTCTTCAAATTTGGCTAGAAGAAGTGTCATCATGGTAGATAAGTCGGCAGTTGCATTTACCTCTTTCGATTTTGCTTCCACTTCGAAAGCAAACGTATCTGGGTCTTCATTTTGTTCTTCCAGATATTCCTGTAGCCGTTTTACGAGTTCGATTTTACATTCTGCCCCACTTAAGCCACGTTTGCTTAATTCGGCCTTTAGCTCAGAGACAGTTAAGTCTTTCAAAACTTTACTCATTTTTTTTTTTATTATTTTTAACTTCACTATTTCACACAAAATAGTTTAATCACTGTTCACTGTTTTATTCTCAATAAGTTTTAATCCCACTTCTGACACCAATGTAATATTCGGCTTGGTCCGACAATTAAAACTTATTCACTTTTTAAATAAAACACAAATTCACTTTATTCAAATCACTCACAAACTTATTTATTCAACACTTTCAATTATAACTTTGCAAACACAGAGTACTTTTCTTTATCGCAGTTCACAATTAATTAATTCGCCTCGCCACCAAACGGCTATTTATATCAAAAATGATGGGTTCTAGAAACTACTATTGGTTCCTATTGGTTCTTGGGGAAGCTGAAAGTTCGAGAGAAAATACTGGGATTTTTGTAGGGGCTAACGTTCTTAATGCTAAACAAAAAGTTTCTCTTAATCTTAATTAATTATTGCCCCTCACGAGTGTTTACTACTACAATTAAACGATATTAAGTAAAGAGAGTATGTACATTAAATAAACAAGAGATACAGAGTAAGTAAAGAGAGTAATGAAAAGTGTGTACATATTACAGTATTAACGGATTTGGAGCTATCTGGGAAGTGGGTATTTAATAGCAGGTTTAGCGTTTCTTCGCAAGAGTTAGTCCATGTACCATCTGAGTTTTTGAGACAACTAGGCATGGTTGGATTTGTCGAGAGAATCTTCCTTAGCCGCGATGCCTCCGAGGACTCTTCTATTGAGCTACAGAAGGATCTCCATGAGGATCTTTTGGCTGTTCTCAATTCTTGTTTATACTTTTTGAGGGATTCCTTATAGGACTCCCAATCTTGGAGGTGTCTAGACTTTTTTGCACGGTTAAAAAGCCTTCTACAACCTTTCCTGAGTATTTCTAGTTCAGCAGCCCACCAATGTGGTTTTCTCTTTCCTCGCACTGTAGTGAGGGGACAGGCAGTTTCCATAGCTTTATTGAGGGCTGCTGTAAGCTCATCAACTTTTTTATCGAGTTCAAGAGCGCATAAGGGAGGATCATTAAGTTCTGGTTTAATCAGACTTTTCAGAGTTGTCCTATATTTTGGCCAATCTATTTTCCTATAATTCCGGAAAGGGATCGGTTTTGGGGACTCTTCACTAAGAGAGAATTGGATGTACCTATGATCGGAGAACGAGTGCTCCTTTGATACTCTCCAATTCAATACTTTATTCGAGAGATGCAACGAGACAAGAGTGATATCTAAAACTTCTTGCCGATTTTTAGTAACAAAGGTTGGTTCATTACCAACGTTACTTACTACCAGATTAGTTGTTAAGATGTAATCAAAAAGAGACTCACCTCTGTCATTTATATCGGTACTACCCCACGTAGTATGGTGCGCATTGGCGTCACAACCGATAATTATGTTGGTATTGAGTCTTGTAGATTCAGCGACCGTCTTCTCCAGAGTGGTACCAGGCAGTGGGCCCTGGTGGTCGTGGCCCAAATACGCTGATACCAGCCAGTAGGTATGGTTGTCTATTACCATACTGGCTGTGGTGACGTCTTCATCACTGAAATTAGGGAGTAAAAATACATTTAGACTACGTTTTACTAGTATGCAGGATCTTGGGTTACCTTTTCCCGTTACATATAAGACGCAGTAGCCAGAAGTTCTCAATCCTCGAACCAGGGATTTCACAATCCAGGGCTCTTGGATTAGCGACATCTTCCCCAGTTTTTGACAGGCGGAGAAGAAGGGAGGCCGAAGCCTTAATAGAGTGTTGGAAATTAATCTGTGCTATTTGCAGCATTTTGGCTACAACTAGGCAGATCAACCTCCACCACTGTTAGATCCAGTTCATCCAGATCGGACGAAGAGGAACCTAGCAGTTCATCTTCTTCCTCCCCGGAGAGAACTTTGCTAGATGAGTCATCAGTCTCCATTAGGGATAAACTTTTGACGTTTTCGGAAGAAGACTGTGCCGCGACAGAAGAGGGCCCTGGTACAACATCATCCCCATCCAAGGATGGGAAAGTGATGATAGCACTGGGACCCCCCACGTCTGGCGACACAGCTTCTGAGTGTAGGGAAGAAGACTGCGCCGCGACAGAAGAGGGCCCAGGTACACCATCGTCCACATCCATGGATGGAAAGGTGATAGTAGCACCAAGACCCCCTACGTCTTGGGACACAGCTTCTAAAGTGGGTTGTGGAGGCTCGCATAAAGCGTCTACCTCATCTTTTTTGTATATTCGGAGAGTAATCGTCTCGAACCCGTATCTTATCACTCCCTTGGCTCGCACCAGAGAGGCCGCAGAGTCCTTATTGATAACGATAATCGCACTTCGATAAAGACCCTTCGGCTCCTCCAGTTTTGCGATCTTCCAGTCGTGACAGGAGAGGTCCGGGTTGCTAAGCCTGATCATCTCATGGATGTCTTCAGGACATGCAGGCTCAATCGGGATCCAAGCACGAGCTCTCGGCCTGCAAGGAATGTCTTCCTTTGCAACAACCTCGAGTTTTGCGCCTGGCCAAACTTCGCCCAGCATGCCGACAGCAAGCGTATATAAATCGCGCGACCTCTGATCGTTACAAACGATGAGTTTGACATGACCTTGATGCCAACCCCCATCGCTTGTTACAGGTGGTGGACCCGGATGCTCTCGCATGACTTTGAGAAAGCCAGCCGAGAGCTTCAGTTTCACCATCTGCCAACGGTCAGAGGTAATCGCGCCATCAATATTGCTTCTATCAATGACCGCAACCACGATTTTGTTTTGTTCCTTAAGCACATCACTAAAAGGCTTAGTGAGAGGTACTTTAGGAATTTTGGGAGTGCTGGTGTTCTGCACTTTGGGTTTTTTAGGGATGGGAGTGGACTCCTCCAGAGACCTTTGTCGCTTTGACGTGGAGTCGCAGCTGGTCTTAGATTTGGCTAAAATGGATTTAGCCCACTCAATCTTCTTGCTATGGATGGGATTACTACCATCCCCCAATGTTGCACCAGGAGATTTTAGCAATCTCATCGCATAGCGACGCTGCTTATATAGGACCCTAGGTTGGGTGGCTGTCTTCGTAGTGGAGGCAGGGTCGTTATTCCCGACGCTGCTAACTAAATGAATACTTAGGCAAGGAAAAAAGCTTCAAAAAGCTCCTTGACCGTTAAGGCGTTGTCTGTTAAGAGCAAAAAGTGTTGAATTTTTTTCGGCAGGGATGAGATCTGTATAAGTTTATTATCTGTGCTTAGAGGTTGATTCGACCAATGAAAGGCGAACAAGATAGCATACATTGAGGAGCTTGTAAAAATGCATGTCTATTCATTAAATTTTACTGTGCTTTCCTCAGACAGACTTTGGATTCCGACGAGTATGCCCCAGCCTGAGTAAATTAAGCATCTCAAATTGGTGCCCGAGCAGGGACCTTAAGAAGATTATGAAATATTTCCGAAGTTCGTAGTCCGAAATCATTAAATATGCGATAAAATGCAGAATTTCGTTGACAAAAATTCTTGTTTTTCCGGAGTTTTCCAAATTTTTCACTAAAAAATCAGCCTTATTACCGTACCCGATCGGAGAATTTTTATCGGAAGTTTTATTTCCTTCACCGTACCCAATTCGTACATAACTTAGTGATGCGTGCCGACGCACTTCTTTGTTGTTTCATGAGTTAAAAAATATTTTTAGTTCCGACACTTTTTTGTTTCGGAGACAATCGGACGAAAACAGTAAGTAACAAATCGCGATGCATCGCATGAAATCGCGAAACGTCGCTCTCAATTTGAAATTCCGACGCAGATTTCAAATTTTTTCGTAGATGTCTACGATTGATCTGTCTGAAAGTATACGGTGGTAGAAAATTCGTAGAAATTGTACGAATCGGAGTGAATTTTTCTCCGATCGGGTACGGTAATAAGGCCGAATGTGTTGATTTCAAGAAATGAGGGATGGTGCGAGTAGGAAGTAGATTTCAAAAATCGAGGTAGATGTACTACGAAAGGAGTAAGGTGGTAGCCCTGCATACCTCCGCTAACATTAATTTTGCTCATGTAACTGCTTAGTTATAGCCTGTCGAATACATGAACGCTGTTTCTGTTAACAACAGAGATGTTTCAGAAAATAGAAAACAAAAACCGACTAAAATCCAATTACAAACAAAATGGATAAATTTTGACGGGACAGTGTTTTGTATGAGAAAGTAGATTTTAGAATTAATTTATGTACTCATTTCGGCATTTAAAATTAAGTAAAGAGTTTTAGCAGGAGTCAAAATGAAAAACCTTATTGACCACAACTTATCAAAAAGTTAAAAAGCATCAAAAATAATTTTAAGAAATCTTTTTAATTTTTTCAACTTTTTGTTTTCACATTGAATGCATTTCGAGTCCCGATGTGACTCATCATCAGCAACACACTAATTGGCATAGAAAAAATCACAACAATAATAACAATAGCATATAAAAAAGGAAAAAGAAAAAGTAAACAATGTAGGTATTACAAAAGAAAGTAAGAGAAAATTAAAAACAAATTATAACAAGTGTTAAAGAGAGATGGTCATATTAAATTGAAGAGCGGTGAAATAATATTTCCGTCATCAGAATTCATCAAATTATCGTTGATATGTATGTACAAGCTTTCATACGCATCAAGTCGTCTCGGGTTTGTGACATGTTTGAGCAATGTTACGTCATCGGCTTTTACATCAAAGTGTTTGGTGGTGAGGACATGGGAGGCAACGGAAGATTTTTCGGGGCGATTGTATTTAATGTGGCTAGAGTGTTCTTTAAAGCGTACTTCGATGCTCCTCTTAGTTTGGCCGATATATCTAGCTTCGCAATTTCCACATTTTACTTCGTAAATTCCCGATTTATCATTAGGTTTCGTTTTGTCTTTCGTTGTACCAAGCATGTTCTTTATTCGTGACTCAAAAGACACTATAAAAAGTATAAATACTGTCTTTGAAGTGAACAAATGGAAACTAAATGTTTCCAACCCAGAAGTCCCAAAATTGTATGCACTACCAAAAGTTCATAAGCCCGGCTATAAAATGCGGCACATAGTGTCTAACGTTAATTCACCCTCCGTCAAAATAGCAAAATGGTTGGTGGAAGATTTAAAGAAATACCCAATTAAAAGCCTTTCTGTTAAAAATTCGTTTGACTTCGTTGAAAAATCGAAAGATATCCGTATAGCTGAAGATGAAACCATGATCTCCTTTGATGTCGAAGCTTTGTTTCCAAGCGTTCCCATTCCGGATGCAATTACTGCTCTGGGAGTGCATTTGGACCACTATGCAGTCAACGAAAATAAAAAACTAATTTATATAAAAGCTGCCAAAATATGCATGTCACACAACTTTTTCCAGTACAGAGGACAATTTTACAACATCGATTATGGAACAAGCATGGGAAACCCATTGTCACCTTTAATTGCCGAAGTTTTTATGGCCTCGTTTGAAATGAATCTGAAGACGAGAGGTTTACTCCCACGAATATGGTTTCGTTATGTAGATGATGTTTTTGCTATTATTAAAACTACAGAAATTGAAAATGTTTTAACAATATTAAATTCTCAATTCGAAAACATAAACTTCACCTATGAAAGAGAATCAAACAACATGTTGCCTTTTTTGGACTTAATGATTACACGGAAAAATAATCAAGTTGATTTTTCTATCTATAGAAAACCTACAACAACAAATCGCTATATCACCAGTGATTCTTTTTGCCCAATTCAACACAAATTAGCTTCCTTTCACTCGATGGTCCATCGACTTTGCAAACTTCCTTTATCAATCACCAACTATTCAAAGGAATACAAACATCTAAAACAAATCGCAAACATCAACGGCTATAATGAATCGATAATAGATAAATTAATACTCGAACACAACAGAAAAATCAAAAAATCCACTTTATCAACTTTATTTAGACAGAATAGACGCCTAGACAACAACAACAATTTAGAACGAGCAAGTATGACTTTCTTTCCATCAATTACCGACAAGTTGAAATCAAAATTTAAAAAGAAAAAGATCGATTGTGTTTTCTCTAATAATGGAAAAATAAAGAACATGCTTGGTACAACGAAAGACAAAACGAAACCTAATGATAAATCGGGAATTTACGAAGTAAAATGTGGAAATTGCGAAGCTAGATATATCGGCCAAACTAAGAGGAGCATCGAAGTACGCTTTAAAGAACACTCTAGCCACATTAAATACAATCGCCCCGAAAAATCTTCCGTTGCCTCCCATGTCCTCACCACCAAACACTTTGATGTAAAAGCCGATGACGTAACATTGCTCAAACATGTCACAAACCCGAGACGACTTGATGCGTATGAAAGCTTGTACATACATATCAACGATAATTTGATGAATTCTGATGACGGAAATATTATTTCACCGCTCTTCAATTTAATATGACCATCTCTCTTTAACACTTGTTATAATTTGTTTTTAATTTTCTCTTACTTTCTTTTGTAATACCTACATTGTTTACTTTTTCTTTTTCCTTTTTTATATGCTATTGTTATTATTGTTGTGATTTTTTCTATGCCAATTAGTGTGTTGCTGATGATGAGTCACATCGGGACTCGAAATGCATTCAATGTGAAAACAAAAAGTTGAAAAAATTAAAAAGATTTCTTAAAATTATTTTTGATGCTTTTTAACTTTTTGATAAGTTGTGGTCAATAAGGTTTTTCATTTTGACTCCTGCTAAAGTTTACGCGACCACAAGCAAAATAAGTTCAATTCCTTTTCTGCTTCTTATTCTGGACAAATAAATTCCATTGTGTAATAAGTGTTAGAAAAGACTTTAATTTAAGTAAAGAGTAATTCGTTTTATCAATTTAAGATTCTTCTTCGTTACTAAAATTTCATGTCCGTATTTTGTCTCAGACTAAAGTTAATAAACAATTTTTACATCAAAACTACAACAAACTTTGCAAGCAAGTCCTATTTCACCACGAATTGCAACTTGACTAGTTTTACAATGAAACGGTCGGCGCCAAATTCCCAAAAATCATTGGTAAAAAAACAAAAAGTTCTCTCCGGATTTCCAGATTCGAAGAAACCAAGCAACAGCTCCGTGGAAGGCGTAAAAGATTTCATTCAGAAAATCGAAACAAAACGCCTTGAAGCTGGCGAAAATATAATCGACTTTTCATTCAAAAAGAAGCGCGTTCGCATTCTCTCCAAGGCCTCTGATGTACCTGAAAAAGCTGAAGCCATTCTCTATTGGATGGATCGAGATGCTCGCGTTCAGGACAACTGGGCATTTCTATTCGCCCAGAAGCTTGCCCTTAAAAATGAAATTCCCCTGATGGTGTGTTATTGCTTGGGACCGAAGTACTTGTCGCTGCGGCTTTACAAATTCATGCTCGCTGGGCTCGAGGAAGTCGAACGAGAGTGTAGAGATTTGAATATAAATTTCCATCTTTGTTGTGGTCCAGCACCGGAAGAAATTCCAAAACTTGTCAAACAGTACAAAATCGGAGCGGTAGTGTGTGACTTCTCTCCTCTTCGACTCGCTGTCAAGTGGGTTGATGAGGTTAAGAATAACCTCCCTAAAGAAGTGCCTTTAACCCAAGTTGATGCTCATAATGTTGTGCCGGCGTGGGTGACATCCGACAAGCAAGAGTACGCTGCCCGAACAATTCGAACCAAGATAACTTCGAAGCTGGGTATGTTCCTCAGCGAATTTCCACCATTGGTGAAGCATCCTCATGCGCCAAAGGTTAAAGCCGATTCAACCAACTGGCAAGATGCACTTGAATACATCACAAAGAAATTAAAATGCGACATGAGTGTGGACGAGGTCGATTGGGCAAAGCCTGGCTATGTGGGAGGAATGACGCAGCTTCTTGATTTCTGCACAAGACGCTTGCAGCACTATGATGAAAAGAGAAACGATCCAACACTCGATGTAATCTCGAATATGTCGCCATGGTATAATTTTGGTAAGTTCACCAGATGTAGTGTCCTTTTCAAAAATTCAAATACCTATTGTTTATCCGTTCAGGTCACGTATCCGTCCAAAGAAGTGCCTTAGAGGTAAGTCCTTTTAAATCCAAGTACAAAGGGTCGGTTGAAGCCTACTGTGAAGAGTCTATAGTGCGAAGTGAACTAGCGGACAACTTTTGCTTTTACAACGAAAAATATGACAGCATTCAAGGAATCGCTTCTTGGTCTTTGAAAACGCTCGACGATCACCGTAAGGACAAGCGCGAATGGCTCTACACACAGGAGGAATTGGAAAATTCCAAGACCCACGATGACCTTTGGAATTCGGCACAGTTGCAACTAGTTAAGGAGGGCAAAATGCACGGGTTTCTCCGTATGTATTGGGCCAAAAAGATCCTCGAATGGACAAAGTCTCCCGAAGAGGCTCTAAGCTTTGCCCTTCTGTTCAATGATAAATACAGTTTGGATGGTTGTGATCCGAATGGTTTTGTTGGTAAGTGGAAAGCGTTGGATTGGATTAGACACAAATTGAGGAAGCCTTTTGCTTGCTTTTCAGGTTGTATGTGGTCGATTGGTGGCATTCACGATCAGGGTTGGGGTGAGAGACCGATTTTCGGCAAAATCCGCTACATGAACTATCAGGGATGCAAGCGGAAGTTTGATGTTCCAGCGTTTGTGGCTCGCTATGGCGGAAAGGTGTATACAAAGAAAAAGTAAAGTGTTCATTGAAGTATTCCCAGTTTTTTATTAAATACATATTTCTTGAATCTCAAGACAACCTGAACCGTATTCATCTTTGTCTTCAGCAAATCCAAAGTCTCCGCTCGCAGTCCTTCGGGGAAATTTATTTTCACTTTGGATGTCTGTCCGAAAGTGCTTTCAATCACACCGCATTCACCAGTTGAGAGTTCGATTTTCTTGCCAACGTACGCATCTCGATTGCCGTCTTTCTTGAAGAGATTCTGGACGATGATTTGATGATCATTCGCTACTCGCTGTATCGAACCTTGTTTCTGTTTGTTTCGGTAGATTTTGAACTTCGGAAGGATTTCACTCGAGTAATTCGCCGAGTGGGTGAGCCATTCGATGGAGCCCCAAAACGCCAGACGACAAGTATTTGCCGCATGTGCATCCAAGTCCAATTTGGATGCTATCAAAATGCTGCTCTCGTTAGCCAAGATTGGAGTCTCGAATTCGAGAAGAACAAAATGATGCTTGGCTGGATGTTCATCCGTGGGCAACTCCTCAATCCACTCATACTCTTGAGTGACATCCAATGGTTGGTCGCTTGACTTGGCTTCAAACAATGTGACCTTGGCCATAACAGTTTCATGACCAACAGTCACGTGCAGTTTGCTCTTTGATTTAAGCGGAAATCTGTAGTACTCAATTTTGTTCAGTTTTATCACAGCTGCATGAATGAACGACAAATAGCCCGGCTGACAGATGATTCCCCTTTCCATTTGTTTTGAATTGAATTGAGTAACACAGAGACCGATTCGATCGCCTTGGCCAGCACTTTGAACAGGACTCTTGAACATTTGAATTGATTTCACTTTACGTTGTTCTTTTATCGAAGGAAGTTCGATGGTATCATTAACAGAGACTTTTCCCTGAATTATTGTGCCCGTACACACTGTGCCCTGTCCCTTAATGGCGAAACAGTGGTCAACGGAAACAACCAGGGGTTGGTTGTAATCTCTTTCAGGGATGTATACCATTGTCTTCAATCCCTCAAGGAACTCCTCTAAATTTGTACCATTCATAGCCGAAATGCAAAATATTGGAACTTCTTTGAACATTGTTTTGGAAAGAACCTTCTTAATCTTTACTTTCATCTTTTCTAAATAATCATACCTCTTAGGCTCTTCAATCATATCGATTTTGTTGATGACCACCACCAGCATCTTCTTGAGAATCTGCCCAATAACAATGCACTCGGCAGTTTGAGTTTGAATGCCTTTCTGTGCATCGATAACCAGTATCATTAGATCTATTATCTGAGAACCACCAATTATGGTACGTATGAGACTAGCATGGCCAGGACAATCAACGAATGTAAACTGAATATGCTGAGCTTGAGATTTAAGATGATCCGGTGCTTCGACGAGCAATGCACTGAAACCTAAATCCAGAGTTATTCCTCGTTCTTTGGATTGGGGATTCTTGTCGAATGCTGCTGTACTGGCAACGGTGCTGAGGGCTCGAGCAAGAGTTGTTTTTCCAGAATCAACATGGCCGAGCAGGCCAATGTTGAAATTGATTTTGGAGCTATTCATTTTTAATTCGAATTGGAAACTTGTATACACTTTAGATGTTTGAACTGTTGTGACAGTGGATGCGGATGGTTTGGTGTTTTGATAAAAATTGACATTAGAACAGTGCGTCGCAAACTGTAGTTGGAAGAGCTGCCATACATTAAGTCTGTTCAATGAGTCTGTGCTGGACTGTATTGGACAGAAAAGTACAACAT
Source organism: Sphaerophoria taeniata (assembly GCA_943590905.1). Lineage (NCBI taxonomy): Eukaryota > Metazoa > Arthropoda > Insecta > Diptera > Syrphidae > Sphaerophoria > Sphaerophoria taeniata. Next base: position 42,691,504 of record OX016540.1, on the reverse strand, counting down.
TTTCCTGTTCAATGACACTTTTTCTGTGCTAGAGTGTTCTAGAACAGTCTAGTTTGCTGTTCAATGACTTTTTCTAGAACAGTTTAGCGTAGGTTAGCGTAAAAAAGAACAGGATTTTCTGTACTTGCTTTTGAGGAGGAGTAACCTAGAACAGAATCATGACAACTGTCAAAGTGTTGTTGTTTCTTTTTGTCTTTGTTATTGTTTTGTGTTTTGAGGTTAAGTGAATTAATTCACTCAAGGCAATAATGAAAGATTTTTTGATTTTGCTAATAAAATAGTAAATATTTATTTGTTTGATTTTTTAAAGATCTAATTCCTTAAATAAATTACATTTTCAAACATGTGTTGAAGAGAACAATGCAGGAAGTTTTTTTTCTGATTTTAGTTTTCACAGCTGACGTTTCGATGACTGTTCTAACTTGTCTGACATTTCTGTGCTGATCTGTTCTGTTCTACACTTTTCTGTGCTGTTCTAACCTACACTTTTTCTTATTGAACAGTCTTATTGAAAAAGAAATTTTGAGTGGCACTTTCTTCCACTGGAGAACTCTTGTTTCAGGCTGAGATCGGACTTTGATTTGGGGTCAATAAAATTACCCACTTCACGGGTAGTTAGGGACTTGGTTAATTGTGAGTAAAATTTGTTTAACACCGACACAGCAATTTACTTATAACACGATTTATGGTGCCCAACAGTCTCAACAAACAGCAGCAAATTTTTATGTCGTTTCCATTGGTATTTTTTTGATGTTTCTTCTTCTACCTCCAATGGAACGGGTAATGATGTATATGTCACTCTTCGGACGGTTCTGTTTTCAAAACGGAAGAGTTCTGCTCTTCTCAGAAGCATTCCGTCAGTCAAAGTCAGGCTAATGGAATGGTTTCAGAAGACTTCTGGACTCTTCCGAATACGTCTGTACGTCCAAAGGAAAACGACATCAGTTGTTAAATTGCAATCAAACAGAGCTCCAATACACCGGTTTACAGTTTGACGAGTGCTGTTTCCTCAAATCAGATTCAGCTTGACAGCTTAAAATAAAAAATGTCAACAAAATGCACTTCTAGTTCTCAAAGTTTTCTTGCAAATGCAAAGATAAATAATCAAACTAAAACAAATGAATATTTTCATCATTTTGATTGTAATCATCTCGTTATGCATTCCAAAAGCATTACAAATCGAATACGACTGCAACGACCTGCATATGGGACAGTTTCTCTGTCCGGATCCAAGTAAGAATCCCATAGATCCGAAAACACAACAATTTCGAGGTTGTACAAAGGACAACAAAGCAAGAGGTGAGTCCTTTAACAGGTTTTCAAATCTTTTAAATAATGAAGTTGCATTTAGTATGGTGCATTGCTGTGGATGGTATTGAATGCACCGAAACCAAGAACAACACATTCACGAGAGAACTTCCTTGTAAATGGACGTAAGTACCTTCAACGTTTTATCTTAATTAGTTGACATCACCAATCAATCCTTAAATAGAAATGGATATCGCTTCGATACTGCACTCTTGTTGTCAGTGTTTCTAGGCATGTTCGGAGTTGACCGTTTCTATTTGGGATATCCAGCAATAGGTCTAGCAAAGCTTTGCACGCTGGGCTTTATGTTTCTCGGACAGCTCATTGATATTGTTCTGATTGCTATGCAAGTTGTTGGACCGGCCGATGGCTCGGCTTACATTATACCGTACTACGGAGCCGGCGTGACGATAATCAAAAGCGACAACACGACATATCGACTCCCGAGAGATGATTGGTAGTTGCATTAGATTGTAAGGATTAGCTTGTTTGTAAATATGTATCTAGAAGTAAGTTGAATAAAGCACTAAATAATATCGATTTAGAGAAATTGTTATAATCCCTGTGGGCAGGGGAGAAGAATATGCCCACAGCAGGTCTGCTTGTCGTAAAAGGCGACTAAAAGACTTCCAAAACGTCTCATGACCCTGATTGGCCATACAATGACTAATCACAGTCTCGAGATGTCTCTGGACTCTTTCAAATGTAATTTATAAATTTCTAGAAGTTCAATATGTGTTCAATGAGTTGGAAAGAATTTTTAAAAAGTGCTACAGATTTTCTAGAGCTCTCAAAAGCCTATCATGACACTTGGAGTTTAGTTGAAAAGGTGCAAGCGTTTTTATTGAAATTTGAATTCAAGGAAGTTTATCAAATTCGATCTTTTAGGATCCCAATGAAGGAAATACATATTTAGTGAAGAAGCAAAAAGTTAGCGTCCCACTTGACGAAGTCTTTTTTGATGACGATCCACATCCAGTCGATCTTGAAAGCAATGAAGACCCATCCATAAGAATTGAAAGTAGAGAAGAATTTTTCGAAATCGAATACCATGTTGTTTATAGTTTGAGTTATCAAGTTCCAGTTCTATACTTTCGAGGCTTTCGTCAAGGTATTTTCCATGGGATAAATGGCCGGAACAGCGTTTAATTGATTATAATTTCAGATGGGAAACCAATAGGCCTAGAAGACGCTTGGAAATTGTTTAAAAATCCTTCCGGCGATAGCAGGTCACGAACGAAAATGCTTTCAACTCTTACACAAACAGATCATCCGGTGCTCTTTTTGCCGTTTTTAGGATTACATCCTTGTCGAACTGCTGAGCTTTTACAACAAATGGGAAGTAGTGGCAACTTGATTTTAACATTCCTAAGTGTTATGGGTCCGTTTGTAAGGTTGAACTTGAAAAACGAGTACGGTTTATCGTTGAAGAAATAAAAGAAAGATTAACCACCTTCCTTCTTCTTGAGTTTCAACTCAGTGAATGAGCGCATCACGACAATCCGCATCAAGGCTAAATTCACCAATATCAGCCTCATCTGCGCTCACGCCCCCACTGTGGAAAAGGATTATGACACCAAAGACAGGTTCTACGAGCTCCTCGACAAGACCTATGAGCAATGCCCTAGCTATGACATTAAAATCGTCCTTGGAGAGAAGCTGGGTAGAGAAGAAATCTTTGGTGGAATAATCGGACGACATACCCTACAAGACACCACCTCCGATAACGGATTTAGGCTAATCGACTTCCCTGCGGGGCGAGACGTAATGGTAGCAAGTACGCGGTTCCCACATCTCGATATCCACAAGGAAAAATGGAAATCTGACCAATCAACCGTCAACCAGATTGATCGCATTGCGATCGACGCACGACACTTCTCAAGCATGCAAGATGTCCGCACATTCCGAGGTGGCAACATCGACTCGGACCACTACCTTGTTGCATAAGTCCTCTTAACATCGCCTATAATATCTTGTATGCCGTGCTGTGTGAACGTTTGAAGCCCTTCGTCAACAACCTGATAGGTCCTTATCAGTGTGGCTTCAGATCAGACCCGGAAAGTCCACCATCGATCAAATATTCACCCTACGGCAGATCTTGGAGAATATAGAGACCAATTATATAGAGCAATGTCTAGTTTTGGCATCCCAGAAAAACTCGTCCGTCTGTGTAAGATGACAATGGAAAACTCACGCTGTTCCATCATGGTCGGGAAAAAACCTAACGGACGCTTTTGATGTCAAAAAAGGTTTTAGACAAGGCGATGCGTTGTCGAGTCATGCGATTTCTTCAACATCATTCTTGAAAAGATTGTGCAAAGCTCCAACGTCAACACCAGACCAGAGGCACAATCTTTCAAAAGTCCGTCCAGCTACAAGGGTACGCAGACGACATTGACATAATTGGAAGAACACAGCGTGATGTCAGTGGAGCGTTTTGTGAGTCTTGAGACGGAGGCCAGGAAAATGGGTCTAGCTGTCAACGAGGGCAAGACCAAGTTAATGCTGTCAACAAGAAAGGACTATGTACCAACATCGACGTCTTGGAGCAAACGTGAGTGTAGACAGATTTAACTTCGAGGTAGTTAAGGACTTTGTCTACATGTGATCCGCAGAAAACAACACCAGCGCTGAAATCAAACGAAGAATCACTCTTGCCAATCGCTGCTTCTTTCTACTTAGAAGGCAATTTAGTAGTAAAGTCCTCTCCCGAGCAACAAAAGTGACACTACAAAACCCGCATCATCCCGGTCCTCATGTATGGACAACATTCGATGAAAACGCTTTGGGCTGCTTTGAGAGAAAAATTCTTCGAGTGATTTTTGGTCCTGTCTGCATAAATGGAGAATGGAGACGAAAATTCAACCAAGAACGGTACGAGCTGTACAGCGACACTGACCTAGCCAGAAAAGTTAAGGTCCAACGACTTAGATGGTTGGGTCATGTTGAGCGAATGGAAAATAATGCTCCGGCTCGTAGCTTCGAATCCAACCCGGAAGGACGTCGCAGAAGAGGAAGACTGCGACTCAGGTGGAGCACACTGGTGGTAGAGGACCTGAACCAACTTGGCGTGCGAAACAGCTAACTAGGGACCGAGTTAGCTGGAGATGTTTGTTGGGTGAGGCCCTGGTGCGACCTGGATTATTGGATTATAGCGCCACCATAAGTAAGTAAGTATACACCTTCCTAGTGCTACAAAATGTCGAACAAATTACTTTCTATTATCACAACTTCTCTACTTTATTGCTTCAATATTAACTAAAAAAAATAGTTCTTAAAACAAGTTCAATAACGTCGAAGCCTCATCGTCAGTTCGCTTGATGCTATCTCAATACAAATACAAACAAAAAAGACATCATAGACATTTACACCTAGACTATGGAAATGTTTCTAAATGACATGCATCGCTTCATTCGGTTGGAAGGTGGGAGGGTGGAGCTTGGCTATCGTTTCATTGCCAGGTACAACTAATAGCAAACAACAAACGAAAATAATCTAAAACTGAATCACTAAGACATTGTGCAGGCTACAGAGAGCAGTCGTTAAGTAACTGTCATGGCAGGGCATCTTTTTAAGTACTTTCGTCTTGCACGTTCTCGGTTCGACGAATCTGCACCACTGTGACGGTAGAATTCTTATCATCGAACTTACAAGTCACAGTGACCTCACTCAACTGGAATGTAAATATTTGGGAGCCATACTTAGTTCGTAGATAAACAGAGCGCGGATCAGCTTCTAGTATGTCGACGATGCATTGTCGACGAACTTGAAGTTCGTGAAGCTGGCTTTCGGCCCTCTCATTGAACAGAACACTGAGACGATTGCCGGCGACAATCCAGTTGGGAACCTTAACCGCTGTGGGTGGTGGAGAGATGTGGTTGGCAAAGTTCGGTGGATTGGGCAGAGCCACCGCACCATTCAGTTCTAATTCGGATTCTTCGCCATCTGGCTCTTGGCGAGAGTTGTAGAAGTCAACGGTAGGTTCACCGACAGAAATGCGACCTAAATATAGAAACGATTAGTACTTTTGATTGAGAGATTGATAGCCAACAACTCACCAGACTCAATAGTATTAGGAGCATCATAAAAAGGAATGTACGGTTTTATGTCTAGAACCGGAGTCCCATCGACCATATCGGTTCCACTGAAAACAATAGTTGAACCTTCGATTTTGTCAATTTCCACCAATGACAAACCAATTGGACACGGCCTGTGTGGCGATCTTGTCGAAAAGACTCCAACTCTTTCGCCACCAAGTCGCGGAGGTGCAACTTTCGCCTTCGGATGCGAGCTATTCTTGTGAAAATGATAAACAATCCAAAGGTGGGAAAACTCATCCAGACCGTCAAGTGAATGTTCGGGATTTGTAAATACTTCGGCATTCAATTCGATTATACCCTTGAGACGAGCACCAATGCTTGATTGGCGGGGTACGGCTCGTTTTTCCGGGAATGATGTTTTTATCACGCCGATTGGACGAAAACGTATTGTTGTCTGATCGCAACCATTTGATTCCTGTTTGTTTTTATTTTGAGGTTAGTTTATTTAGATAAATGTTGTTTTTTTTACCTGATTTATGGCGTCATTGCTATTTTTTGTATTTTCTTCATTTTGCCGACAACCTTCACAACGAAAATCACGTAGGAGTTTTGATAAATCATCGATATCCTTGCGCTGAACATGACTGAGATTTTTCACTTGTTGTCTAGGTGTAGAGAAGTATTTTCAGTAGTTTTGGGAGACTATTTTGAATAAACAAACTTACCGCAGTTTATTGATTTCATTTCGTGCAATTGTTAGTTGATTTCGTAGCGATTCAACATTATTTTCAAGCATTTTTAGGATTATGTGTTGCTTTTGACCAAAGTTTTTAAGGATACAAAATTTTCGTTTGAGATTTTTGTTTGACAGGATAATATTTTTTGCAGTGAGGAAGCCACAAATGTCACACTAGATTGGGTTTGAGGAGCGCTGCTTTATGTTTTCTCTAGTGTTTGTCAAACCGATTTTAAATTCCGAGATTGGTCCTCATTATTTTTGATATAACTACGTACTGTTATTCCAAGATTAAGCAAGGTTTATTTATAGATACAATTCGAACTTTGTTTTTAAACTACTTTACTCCAATTAATGCTAAATCATCTTCGTTTAATGTCGGTAGCAAGTGAAAGCGTAGTAGACTTTTTATATTTTTCTAGTGGCAACGCTAGTCAATAGTATAATTTGACATGGAGCCTTCACACAGGATGCAATATTCAGGGATTTTTTGACGTCTCTTCTGTGGACAAGGAAATTGAAGGTACACAAAAGGTTTTGCGAAAAAAACGATAGATGAGGGAGTGTATACAAGTTTTTGATCTTGGACTTTTTAAGGACTCCAAACAATTAAACTTTGTACACACATAAAATCATTTTTTGAATTAAAATCAAGATACTCTCTAAATATCAATTTTCGAGAGCAACCCCAAAGGAAAGCCCCACAAGTACTCCGGAATAGTGACAAGACAACTGACAACAACTGTCAACTTGAAGAATTGTTTGCATTATTTTGATTTTGATTAGATTTGGATACAAATTTTCAGTAAAAACAATAAAATGCAAAGAAATTTCAAGTAAACAAAACAATTTAGTTGAAGAAATCAAAATGAGTTCTTATGCCAAAGCCTGTCGAGTTTGTTTACAAACTAGAGTACGTTCCCGGAGCCTTTTTGAAGCCAAGTCCGGTGATACCCCAGCTCCATGCGTAAAACTTTCTACATTAACTGGGATAACTGTGGTCAGTTATTTATTAATAAATTTTAAGTCAAAAATAAAACTTATTTGCCTTGTTTTTAGTCAGCAGACAAAGATAATGCATATCCCGGATATCCCGAGTTTATTTGCTCTATATGTGAAGAACAACTTGATAACGCCTTCGATATGTATCTGATGGTCCTTGAATCAAACGAAATTCTTGAAGAATGGTATAAAACACAGTCTATTGATCTTCAAACTGAGGCGAGCGTATCTAAGTCTCTATCAAATGAATCAAACTCTCACAGTCCACTGAAATCGCCAACAATCCTGAATAAATGCATAAGAGCCCGAAGAAATCCCAACGATTGTGGAAAGTTACTAAACATGCCGTTCGATCTGCGAGTCAAAAATCGTCAGGTCACAAAAAATACTACTCCAATCGTTCTGAAGTTTAAGCCTAATCAAGCTAATCAAGATCCTCTAAAAGTCATAAACGTTGCCAATCCCAAAGAACTTGTCAAGATTAAGGCTCGTGTTATTAAAGTGCAGAGAATCAAAAGCATCGAAAGCTTAAAACTAAAACGCTGCAATGCTAATAAGAGCTACTTTAACAAGAACCAAAGCAAGAGAAGCATTGATGACAATTGTGAAGATGCTGAAGGCAAACGAAATGACCAATGGACAGACTCCAACATCATCCAGATTGCTGAACAAATTGACAATATGTGCCAAGAGGCTTCTACTGTCGAAAAACGCTTTCGGACTTTAAGCCCTTCAGATAATGATGTTGACGTGAAAAGGGTTAAAACAGAGGATGACGAAAATACCACAACGGTTGATTTAACATCTCAAAATGAGTTCGTCAAAGAAGAGGAATATATCTTACCGGACGGTGAAGACGAACATGAAATTAAACCAGAACCCAACTGCCACGAAGCTTATAATGATAATGCCTTCGTTTCGGTTAGCCTTAAGGAAGAAAAGGATTGTACTGACGAGAGCTTACCTAACAGTACATTTCCTTTGTATGAAAACCCAATTGACCAAATAGAAGGGAGTTCAGAAAATGACGAAGTTAAACCTAAAATTGAAATTGAAACCGACATCCAATTGGAGTCACTTGTACCTTGTCCTTTTTGCAAACGAGAGTTTCCAAATAACACCGAATTACTCAATCATTTTCGGGACAAGCATTTGAATGAAAATTGGAAGAAGTAAAGAATTGGTGGCAAGTCGATCTCTTCGTTTCGATGCAGCCAAAATTCTTAATTTTAAGTTAATTTTTGTAATTTCTATTTTAAGTTATACTAGTTTCCTGTTCCGGAAGCATCCAGAAACTACATACATTCGTAATCTGTAAGTTGTATTTCTTTGTAAAAAGTATTGCTTTGCTCGAACTTATCTCGTGCTTTGATTAAAATCAAGCTAACGTGCGATTTTAAATATCAACTTCCTCTCTCGGTTACAAGTTGTCCATGGAGCCATATAAGGCCCAATCGAGGTAACCGTCGGACCTCGAAGCAAAATTCGGAGAAAATTCCACTCCGACGGTTACCTCGATTGGGCCGATATTCTTTTTCTTTTGCCTTATTGATTATGAGAGTGATAGCTTTTGTTTTCTTTATTTTTTTGTTTTGAAAATTGCTTTATGAAGCAAAAGCTGTACTGAAATAAAAGTAACTAAATTATAGCCTACTGAGTTTCTACCAAAAGCTATTTCCATGATACTGCAGCCTTCCGTCGTGAACGGTCCCTCGCATGCACTCTCCAGTAGCCGAAACCAAGCGCTCTGGCATCCGCAGTCACTTGGTTCTTGTACCGTAGATTCGGTCTTCCTTATCGTCTCGAACCTGGCGGCTGGGATGAGAAGACTTTCTTGGCTGGAGCGTTGTCGTCCATTCGCTCGATGTGGCTGAGCCAATATAGTCTTCGTCGCATACGGGACCGAAAATCCGGCGAAGAATTTCTCTTTCGAAAGTGCCCAGTATCCATTTCCCTTTTTTACTTATCGTCCAGCACTCGGCGCCGTAGAGTAGGACTGGTAAAATCAAAGTTTTGTAAAGCAGACACTTTGTTTCGAGTGAAGAGTCTTGAACCCAGTTCGCTAGGGTAATTCTTCTTCGGATCTCCACTAGGGTGTCGTTTGTGGGATTGATATTTGTTCCAAGAAAGGTGAACTCCTTAACTACCTCGAAATTGCTGCTACTTACAATGACATTTTGTCCTAGGCGGTGGACAGATGTTCTTTTGTTTGTTGATAGCATTTTTTTCCTCATTCACTTGAAGACCAATGAGCTTCGCCTGTTCTTCAATCGCTGTGAAAGCCTCAAGCACACCTCTTTGGGAGCGACCGTTGATGTCTATGTCAGCGGAAAAGCTGGGTGGATTTGGTGAAGATAGTGCCTTTCGTGCTCACACCTGTCTTGCACACTATCTGCTCCAGGATTATTTTGAAGAAGTCACTTGACAGCGCATCGCCTTGTCTAAACCCAAGTATGTTTGAAAAAAACTCGATGAGCTGTTCCCATTTGCACATTGCACTGCGTAATGTTTTGCGTTAATGCGCTCTTGAAAAGCTACATAAAAAAAATCGACATTAAAATAGCCGTTTTTCGGGTCTCTTTCGGTTAAACCGACCTAAAACACAAAGTTGGTCTCTGTTCAAATCTTCGATTTGCAAAAGTCTCGCAATAAAAGTGTGCTCAGCCTTGGTGTAGACATTCACACGTTTATTCTTCCAATCTGCACACACTACATTATCGACTCTACACATGAAACAAAAAATAAAACCAAACAGTTCCTTTACTACTGCCGCCATTTTTCTTTTCTGCAAAATAGAAAAAAAAAATCCAAATTCCGAACTGTCATTGCACACTTGGTTAATGAAAAGTTGTCAAAGCAAAACGGGAAGGCAAAAGAAAAGCAAGTCGCTTATTTCCCCGCAAATGTGTGTGATAGTTTAGTATAACCTCGTATCCTATATTAAATAAATACAAATTTTAACAAATCAAACGAAAATTCAATTAAAATTATGACAAGGTATATCTGCAAAGACCAAACGTCTTATCTAAATGATAAATTCTAAAAATGTGTAATTTGAAACCGGTAATTCTAATTAATTTCGTTTGCAAATTTAATTTAGAGCAAGCATTGAACTCGGCGATGTTACCCCGCACAACATTAAACAACTAAAGAAACTGAATACAGTTGTTTTTCCAGTGTCTTACAATGATAAGTTTTACATTGATGTCCTCGAAGCTGGTGAACTCGCAAAATTGGCCTATTACAATGACATCGTTGTTGGAGCTGTTTGCTGTCGCATTGACACATCCGAAAATCAGCGGAGGCTCTATATCATGACATTGGGATGTTTGTATCCTTACCGTAGGCTAGGAATTGGAACGGTTATGTTTAATCATATTTTAAATTATGTTGAAAACGATGGGAATTTCGATAGCATTTTTCTGTAAGTATCTGATCCACGCCTTCGCTCAGCGTGTTCTGACTTTTGACTTTGATCAATTACAGCCATGTGCAGGTCAATAATGATGGAGCTATTGCATTTTACAAGAAATTCGGTTTTGAAATCGTTGAAACGAAAGAACATTACTACAAGCGCATCGAACCAGCGGACGCACATGTTCTACAAAAAACCCTCAGGAAGAATTCAAGTCCTACAAGTAATAGTCACGATGCTGCCCAAACAAATGGTTTTGACAAGAAGGAGAAGAAGGCATAACTTTCATCGAACAATAAACCTTTCCTTATTACAAAAATCCACATTACGGGGAGTATAATCTGCTCTTGAGGGTAACATTATACATCAAAAGCAAATTTTTAACTACAATAAGGCGAAACAATAACAAAAACCCAAAAAACATAAACAAACAAAAATTTGAAATGTAATCATAAAACCAGAAATCATTAAAAGCAAAATCCAAAATTCAACTTGAAAAAAGCCAATTTGTTTCGCTAATTTTCTTCCCGGCCAGCCGCGCGGCCCCCCACATGTTGAGATTCATTGCGCTTTCCATAGGCAAAACATAATGGCAAACGCAATGCTTTTTCGTGTAACTGTAAGGCAAAGAAAAGTATGAGTTTCGACAGATTTCTATCGATTTTTCTTCTATGTTGACACCGCACACAACTTATCAGCTCAGCTCTCACGAGAAAGAGTTAGCCAGAAAAAGCAAAAACAAAAAGAACATTTTACATACGAAAAAAGTGCACGCCGCGCCGCGCCGTGTTGGTATTTACTTGTTTCTTACTTTTTTTTATGTACATATAGGTACTCAATAGAAGCTAAAGCTATCCAATGTTTTGGGGGTATCTCCGTATCTATGATAACAACCCTTTTTTGTTTTTTGAGATGCATATGACAAAACATGTGTAGGGCTACATAGACGAGTGAGGAGCACTCGTAAGTCTTATTTCAGGAAATACTCGTTATAAATTAGAAGCAAAAAAAAAGATAATTCGGATGTTGCGGCGGGGTGTAATGAAATGATAAGGCGTTCTTGTTTTCTACTTTCTTTTTTTTTCAATAGAAATAATGTGAAAATGCAAAACTGTACTCTTTAGATGCCTTGCCATTTCCACATTAAAACACACAAACACTGGATACATATTATGCTGGTGTGGTATGTAGCTTTGTAGATTATGATATTTATTGGCAGCTGTCTAAAGGAAAATACAAAGCAAGAAAAAAGGAATGCAAATTATCTCCGGTAAAATAACTTTTTTGAAGGGAAACTTCTTAACAGAGAGGCTTTTGTAATGGGGTGCTAACTGCTAATCTCGAAAAAGAAAAAAAAAACGACCGACGACACGATTCCATAGACGGATTGAAATGACAGTTGGGAAATAGAGCTCCACATACTTGTGACGACAGTTCGCATGGTGCTTATGTTTGTGTCCTTTTGTTTTTGCTCTCTGAGAAGAGATTTCTGAAGTTTGTTGCCTACATACAACGGTGAGTGCTGGAGGGTAAGGTGAATCAGGGTTAATATGACTTGGCAAAGTAGCTACTTTTAAAATTGAAATTGAGATTTTTTTTTGCTTTAATTCGTTATGAGTAGCGAATTCAGCGTAATAAAAGAGGCTCACACAATTTATTTGTTTTTGCTCTAAATGCACTAGACTGGTTTGTTGAGGGTGGGTTTAGCACTCTCAGGATGAGCTCATCACTGGTTTTCTTACATTGAGGGTATGAATGTGAGTGATGGAGGTTGTCATTCCAACTTCCGGTTGAATAACAATACTGGTAGAAAGAGGACAATTACTGAGTTTTTTTTCTTGAAGAACTTATTTGCTTTGACAATCATTCCTGAAAAAAACATAAGCAATTAGCAAAATTGTTATCTTATGTAAGAGAGAAGACCAAACGACTTCTATGAAGTATAAAGAGCGACTAACTTTATTAAGTATAAATGTGGAAAATGAATTCAATAAGTTTTAGTACATAGTTTAGTGGGAGCCAGTATTGCCAGATAAAAGAAATTCAAGAAACTAATTCATTATTTTCAACACTCCCACTTTTTAAATAATAAATGAAATCAAAACATAATAATCATTAATTAATTATTTGAAACTCCAATCAGAGAACGAAAATTTTGAAATTTATCTTTAGTTAGTGACTTTGTAAATATGTCCGCTTTTTGGAATTCAGAAGGAACATAATTTATTTTAAAATCTCCTCTTTCATAACGCTCTCGGATAAAATGGTAACGAACATCGATGTGTTTGGTCCGTTTGTGAAATTCAGGGTTTTTGACGAGTCTTATAGCACCCTGATTATCCATGTTCAAACTTGTTTCGCCCACACCAGTTGTAACCAGCTCCAAAAGTAGTTGTTTAAGCCACACCATTTCCTTCACTGCCTGTGAAGCAGCCACAAACTCAGACTCTGTTGTAGAGAGAGAAACACATTTTTGTCTTTGTGATGACCACGACACTGGACCATTAGAGATGATGAAAATGTAGCCAGTGGTCGAACGCCGAGTTACAGGATCGCCAGCGTAATCAGCATCACTGAAACAAACTAAATCAAAATTGTTACTTTTTTTAAAAGTTATACCCATTGTCCTGGTTCCTCTTATGTACTTTAAGATTCGTTTCACTGCATTGATGTGTACTTGGTTTGGTGAATCTAGGTACCGAGAAACAACTCCCACTGCATAGGCAATGTCCGGTCGAGTTGCAATGGCCAGATACATGAGGCATCCCACCGCCTCTCTATAAGGAAATTTGACATCTCCCGATGACATAGGTTCTTGATGCGAACAGGTTTCAGCTGGAGTGGATACTGGTTTGCTGTTTTCCATATTGAACCTCTTCAGGACACTTTCTGCATACCGTTGTTGACTGATAAAAATACCACCATCAGACCTCCTTGCCAATTCGATTCCTAGGAACATCTCTGCATCCAACAACGTTATTTCAAACTGCTTCTTCAAAAACTTCACCAGCTTCATAGCATCTTGTTTTTCTCTCGCCGCAATCAAACCATCGTCAATATATATCGCAAGTATTAAGCGCTTGTTTACATCGCCTGAGATGAAAACACAAGGATCCATTGTACTTGGTTTTAGGCTAAACTCTTTTAGAACGTCAGTGAATTTCTTGTTCCAGCACCGAGATGCTTGTTTTAAGCCATATAGACTCTTTCGGAGCCTACACACCCTGCCAGATCCGTCATTGAAACCTTGAGGTTGTTCCATATAGATCTCTTCACTTAACTCCCCGTTCAAAAAGGCTGTCTTCACGTCAAATTGTGTAAGGCTTAGTCCTTCGTTTGCTGCAATAGCGAAAATAGTACGAATTGACGTAAATTTAGCCACGGGACTGAACGTCTCCCCGTAGTCAACACCCTCTTCTTGACTCTTATAACCAGTCTGGCTTTATATTTCCGAGCTCCATTCAAACCTAAGCTTTTAAGCTTATACACCCACTTATTATCAATGGGTTTCCTGTTGTCTGGACACTTAACCAAGTCCCAGGTGCGATTTTTGTAGAGGCTATCCATCTCATCTGCCATTGCTTCCTTCCAATGAGCTGCATCATCGCAGGCAAGTGCATGACGATAGCTATTAGGTTCCCCCTGCACAAGAAAAGCATGTTTGTATAAGATGTTGCACGTACCTGAATAGTCAACAGGATCCAAGTCTCGCAAACGCTGCTTTAACGGAAGAGTACGTTCACCACCTCCACCATCATCGTTTGAGTCATCGTCTTCACCGGCTGATTTAAAAGCATCATCACTCCCGGTTGCACCTTCATCTTCGAAATCTAGATTACATTCGCGCTGATGGGTTTCACCGTTCTTCGAATCAACATCTGGAGTTGGTAGGATAACAGCTACTTCTGGTTCTTCATGTGTGTCATTCTGCCTCAACATGACATGTTGCTCATCGTCATCTCTTTCTCTGAATGTCACATCTCTTACTATGTCCACTTTCCTAGCTGCAGGTAACCAAACTCTGAATCCTTTTGTGTTGTCCGCATACCCCATAAATATGCCTTTTTCCGCCTTCTTATCCCATTTCTTACGTTTCTGTTTGGGCACATGTATAAACGCTTCGATGCCGAATACTTTAAAATCCTCAACTCTTGGCTTCTTATCCCACCATAACTCATAAGGATTCTTACCTTTCAAAGAACTAGTCCCAGTTCTGTTTAATACATATACGGCTGTATTAACTGCTTCCGCCCAGAATTTCTTTTCTAAATTCTTCCCATGCAACATCGTCCTGGCAGCTTCAACTACAGTTCTATTCTCCCTTTCAGCAGAACCATTTTGCTCTGGAGTGTAAGGAACAGTGGTCTCGTGACGAATACCATGACTTGCTAAGAGAGATTTCACACTTTCATTGACAAACTCGGAGCCATTGTCCGTTCGAATAATCTTTATTAGACAACTAGTTTCACATCTTGCCCGATCAATAAACTGCTCAATCGAGTTGCACACTTCCGACTTATGCTTTAAGAAGAACACCATCTTATAATGCGAAAAGTGGTTCTTGAAAAGAATGAAGTATTTAGCTCCACCTAACGAGGTTTCCTCCATTGGACCACACACATCAACATGGACAAGCTGCCCTGGTCGATTTGCGACAAATTCACTCTTGGGAAAAGGCAACCTATGTTGTTTACCGAAGATGCAAGAATCACATGAGAAGTTTACATCGTCCTCAAAAGCAATGCCTTCCTTCTTTAATTGACTTCGTATATGGGCTACATTCTGATGAGCCATCCTTTCATGCCACAGTTTAAGTGACAAAGTTTGATTAGTTGCCACATTAGCCATCTTGTCAGTTTCAATTTGCACTTTGATACACATTTCGAACAATTGTTCCCTTCGTTCTCCCACTGCTGCAATGGTGCCATCCTTAGACACAAATTCACATCGCAAGCTGTCTGAAATGAACTTCAAACCTTTGTCCAATGCACGATTTTGTGAAAACAAGTTGCAAGAAATCTTAGGGACATAAAGCACATTCGAAAGGTGTTTTTCGGTCCATGATTTACCATTTGAAGCCAGAATATTAATATCCCCGATTCCCAACGCATAAATTTGATCTCCACTCCCTATTCTTATACCAATAGGATCTGAGAAACTTCGATAGTTCACCAACCACTTCTTTTCATAGGTCATGTGATCGCTCGCGCCCGAGTCCAGATACCATCGATTGTTCATTTTTCCATCGTTAACCATCAGTGCATTTGAGTCTGTGCGTGCCCTTTCTTCTTCACCTCTAGTTCCAGTCCATGTCTGTCTGTCATAAGCATCTACCCTTTGCAGCCCACCGCTAGTTCCAGTCTTCACTTTACCAACGATCTCTGAACAATTACTAATGAGTGCGTCACCCCTTAAGCCTTCACTTCTACTTCCAGTCCACGAAGAATTAGAAAAGCTTCGTCTTCGCTCCTCACTGCCACTTCCAGTCTTGACTCTACCATCGATACTCGAAGACTTGGAAACCAGAGCATTTGCCTTCACTCCACCACTTCCACCACCTCTCTCTCTCTGCTCTGAAAATCTTTTCGGACAGTCTTTTTTCCAATGTCCGTACCCATTACAGGTAAAACACTTGCCAGGCTTAGAATTTTTCTCTTTCTGTCTTTGCCCCTTTTTCTTGGCGATAAGTGCGGTTGTATTGGTTGTCTCAGAGTGAGAAGACATTCGCGCCTCTTCCATTACTAGTCGTGACGTCAAATTTTCTAAAGTTTGCTCTTCTTTGACTGACGACTCCCACGCGCAAAAAAAATGTTTGAAACTGTCAGGAAGAGTCATTAATATTTTAGTAACTACCATACTCTCTGAAATTTCCTCTCCAACATCTCTTAGTTGCCGTACGATATTCTCCAACTTTGAAATGTGCGTTGCGACGTCATCACTCGGATCTTTCGTGAAACTGTAGAACCTTTGAAGCAACATGTGGACACTAGCTTTCGATGTTTGTTCATACACCGCCCCCAGCTTTGTCCACATTTCCCTTGCACTTTTGCAATTGACTATATGCCTAAGTGGTGTTGAACCAATGCTCGTAGCAATGATTCTTTGAGCCTTGCTATCCGATCGCATCCATTCACTTTCACGAGCTCTATACGCTGCATGTTCCTCTTTCTGTCCCTGAACAGGAAAAGCACTCAACCCATTAACATGATCAGAAAGACCTGACAAGATCGTAACTTGGAATTTCCATACTGCGAATTGCTCGGAATTCTGCAATTTTTCCACTTTAAAGAGCTCACTCTCCATTGTCTCTTATCTTAAATAAAAAACTAACGATCGTTATATCGTAACAAAGGTTTCCCAAAATAACCGGCGTGTACCAAAAAAAAATTCAACATCCAAGGTGACCTTTAACTATAATTATATGTATAACCTTATCGAATTTAATTTCTCGCGTATTCTGGGCCCATAACCTGTTATCTTATGTAAGAGAGAAGACCAAACGACTTCTATGAAGTATAAAGAGCGACTAACTTTATTAAGTATAAATGTGGAAAATGAATTCAATAAGTTTTAGTACATAGTTTAGTGGGAGCCAGTATTGCCAGATAAAAGAAATTCAAGAAACTAATTCATTATTTTCAACGGTTTTCGGGGTCCACTTTTCTTATGTTTTATCTAGTGTCCGACCGAAGCTTAGGCTTTGGCTTCGGTCGAATTCGGCCAAAAAAACAACATTCGGCATCGGTATGAAATAGGCCGAAGTTTTGGCCGAAGCCGAAGAATTTGTTTCTTAACCCTTATACCCTACCCATCCCGGAAGAAACACAAGAAACACTATGACTACCCTGGGGTCTTAGGGACCCCAAAAAGTTTTTGCCCCAATTTAATAAAAAAAAATTAAATAATTAATAAAAGATAGGAATGTTCAATTATGAAAAATGTTTTAAAAATTTACATCAAGACAATTTTGACACACTGAGCGGCTATTTTCGCCACAAAGTGGATTTCGGCAACTGCTGCATCGTATTTTGGTCATGCGGTCTTTGTCTCGTTGACAAACGGCACATCTTTGTTTTGTAGTGACTGAAGATGTAGACTCAGCCATAGGTCGCTTCTTTTTAGGGTTCCGTACACAGAGTGTAAACGAAACCCTTATAACATCACTTCGTTTTCTGTTCATTCGTCTTTCACAAGCGATTTCTTCGAATCTGGTAGGCCGAATGCAATGAAATTTGGTACACATAATTTAGTATTCAGTAGTAATCTAAAAATGTTGTTTTCATGTTTTTAAGATAAATAGTTTCGAAGTTATTAAAGAGAAAAGAGAAAAAATACGAAAGTTTCAGTGTTGAAGGAAATTAAAAACTATTTAAATAATACCTACGCAGGTACCTCTACAACATCAAGGTTAATAACTAAATATTTCAGTTTCTTTCAAAACCATTTAATTACCGCAAATGAATTCGATTCTGAAAACGCATGTTGTTTTATAAGGCTGTTAGAAGAATTTTGCGACATGGAGCAGGAAGAATATTAATATTAGATTTTAAGTTTCAGTTAACACTACATTTTTAAGATATTGATCAAATGAAAATTAAAAATGAGTAAGGATTTGGAACTTGATACAAAATATATAGTTTAGGCACAAATGCCAGCGAGCGGAGCGAGCGAAAAAAATTTTGCCCAAAAGAGAATCAATTTGGGGCGTGAAAGTAAAAAAATTCGCGCGAATTTTTTTATTTTCACACCCCAAATTGATTCTCTTTTGTGCAAAATTTTGTTCGCTCGCTAGTAAAGCGACTTGATCTTGAATGTTCCGAATCGGCATCATCCTCAAATTAGAGTGAAAAAAGGAGCTCAAAATGAATCATTGAAATGCAGCTTCTGCTTTCAAAAGCGTTTAATACCATAACAAGATGTGTGGATGCCTTTCCAAATTGAAGGAATTGGCAACAGTTTTGAAAAATGAAATGCTCTGACCATTTCGTCAACAAATAATGAATAGGAGTGGTCAAATTAATTTATTAGACTTAGTGTTACACGATTTTAAGATATTTCTTTTTTTTGTACTATGAACATTTATTGTTTGTATATAATATTGACAAGTAGATACAAATAAATTTTGTGAATTAATGTTTTTTCATTTTGTCCCATATAATATAAAAAAAAATCTGACCTACCATACTCGGTAAGTTTTGTTCTACAGTTGATTTTGCGTTAAGTCCAGCTAAAATGCTCTTTCCAAAAGTTAATTTAAACTGGCTTCCTTGTTTTCTCTTTCTCGGGTTTATTTTTCAGTTGGCATTCGGCGTTATTTCACTTTGTCGAAGTGAAAAAAGGCCGAATGCTGAAATTCGGCGTTAATTCACTTTCGTAAAGTGAAATAAGGCCGAATTTCAGAATTCGGCGTTATTTCGTTCGGCGTTATTGCACGGCACCCTATCCTCTTCTTCTAGACTCATTTCGAGTAGTTCGAAAACAGCATTTGGCCAACTCATACTCACGTCCCTTCTTTCGAAGGTCACGCTGTAAATATATTGAAGAACGAAATCTTCTTGATAACCAGCAGTACGGCTTTCGTAGCGAAAGGTTCACTGTTGATCTGATAGTTTATCGCACCGAACAGTGGGACAAATCTTTACATCGTTTTGGAGGAAGTAAAATTATAGTGTGATAGTTTTGCACCACTCTTTCTTATCGACAATGCGAGCTTTTTGGACTCGATGAATCCCTCCTTCGCTCGATAAGTATCTGATATCCACAACATAATACTGGTGTGCCCCAAGGCTCCGCATTATCTCTAACACTTTTTCTAATTTTCTTTATTGATGTTCTGTTTCTGTCTGAAACTATTAATCCATTTTCCTGCTTCACTGACCACAGAATACTAAAACACTCACCCTATCATATTTGCTTTTAGATCCACAACTCTGCGCTTCGGATGTGAATCTTAACGGGTCGCATGATAAACTCATTTAATTCTGATGTTGACAACATCACAAAATGAGGACTGAGAAACCGTGTTGAACTTAATGTTTCGAAAACACAATACTTTGTTCTGCATTAAAGCATAATATAAAACTTTGCCACTTGGCACTAGCATCGAAGATATTCACCATCTTCAAATTCTCGGTATGTGTAAATCTAGATATCAACCACCTCTATACGTCTTTAAAGCTTCAATACCAACGTTATTCCTCATACTCCACTCTCTTTTACAGTAATTTCAACGGTGCGGGTGCATAACTTTACAGGTCATAACTTCACATGGGTCATAATTTCACCTCAAGTGGGTTATAATTTCAATTTTATCGGGTGAAATTGTGTCCCAACTAAGGTGGGAATTAGCTTCACTTTTTTGTGGGCCAGAATTTCACTTCTGTGTGAAGTTATGTCCCACTCAAATTGGGATATAATTTCACTTTTTACTACAGTTGTAAGAAATTATCATTTTGTCTACCAAAAACTGCATTACTCTGGCGCGATTTTACTTATTATTTTCAGAGTCTTTAAAACTGAATTTCCGAACGATTAAGTTTCTTAACATTTTGGAACATGCTTCATTCGGAAATTAAGTTTTCAAGACTCAGAAAATAATAAAATAAAACGCGCGATTTGAAAACTGAGTTGAGGAGCAGGGAAACTGGTCCCGAAGTCAGAAGCTGGAAAAGCAACCACCACAGTAATGCATCCTAGTGTCAGGCAAGCAGGTGCTGCAGTGCAATGATTCATTTCGCGCGAATTTTTTTATTTTCACACCCCAAATTGATTCTCTTTTGGGCAAAATTTTTTCCGCTCGCTAGCAATTATACCTACTACATTTGTTGGTTCAACCTCAAAATACGTAATACAATTTTCTTAAACATTTAAGACTGTTTGTAGAGTTAAGGTTTAGTATTGAAAAACTCAGTGATGAATACGTTTGCTTGATAGGAATTGCCGACCGATAATATTGAAAAAATGATTTTTACGTCTGCATTCACATGATGCAACGACACTGAACATCCCATCAATAAAAAAATGTCTTTCTGATGGAACTGTTAAAGTCATTGAAACAGCTCAGCTAGTTTAGATGACAAAAATATGAAACTGGGTTCTCGCCGTACTCTCACCGAACATCAAAGTTCAGAAGAACGTATGCATTGGAAAAAGTTTCCCTTACGTCACATAGACTTAGAGCATGCGGTATATTTCAAATGTTTTGCACTGAAAAGACATTGAAAATTTGTAAAAATTGTCCACTCAATTTATTGTTTTACAAAATGTTTAAAACTAATCGAGAAGATCAGAAACCCCGAATTTAATTTCTGAATAGTAACTAGTTTCAACATAAAATTCGGCACTTATGTATGAACCACCATAGTGGGTCATTAGTCCCGAAAAGCATTTTCGGGACATCTGTGCCGTGGAATGAGTATAAATAGGTGGGAAATAATTTCACCAACATTTCAGGTGAAATAATTGCTCACCTAAGGTGGGAAACAATTTCACCCGAAAAAAGTGAAATTATAACCCACTAGAGGTGAAATTATAACCTATGTGAAGTTATGACCTGTGAAGTTATGCACCCGCACCATTTCAACGGTATATACTCAAGTGAAACAGCCAGTTGCATTCTTTATTCAACCGTTATACCTGCGCCTTCAGAAATGCCCATCAACTTCGGCCATATTGTCAAGGTTGGAGATTCGTTTTTGAACCGTACATTATTAATCTGTCTTTCCAGGTCATTGCAACATTCAGGAATTCAAGACACCTCCTCATAAACCCTCGCTTTAGCTGGTCAATTTGTTTTTCTAATTTGTCAGAATACAATTTTACAAGCTTGAATAATAAAAAAATCTTTAAAAAAGTTACTTTAAGTGATCCAAAGGGATATACAATTATACATATGCATATCAAGTATTATACATAATTATAAAAATTTAATTGTACATCCATTAAAATGTGCGGAAATATTATTTAATTAATTTTATTTATCTATAAACATTATGCGGGTATACAAACATACATACTAAGTATGTATTCATATGTTTCCATATAATGTGTAGATTTTATACACATTTTCTTTAAAAAATAGGCATAATTTCATAGGGTTGATGTTGTAAGCTTGATATAATCTCTGAAGCTGCAACAGCAAATAAAATATCGTTTGAATCCAGACAAACCTTTATTCGACCTTGTGTCTTTCTCTTTTTTCCTATGAGAACATTAAAAATGACAAATTTCCACCACCTTATATCTCGTAACCTTGTTACACTGTAAGCTTATGAATATCTCTGCATTTTCATCTCTTCAAAAAACAAAATTCATTCAAAAACCAATTTTTCAAGTAAAAAGAATATAATACTTCAAAAATTTTGGTATCTGGCTTGTTTGTGGACTTTTTCCCATTCTTTTATTATTTAAAATCAGAAACATCTTGAAAGGGGTGTTCTTTCTTAACATGCAATATCAGTGGTATGATAGATGCAGCGTTAAAATAGAAAGACTGGACCAAGGATAAAAAAATGTATATGAGGGTGAAGGTCAATTTTCTCTTGCAGCTGGATGAAAAGAAGGAGATGTTTGATGGACATTTCATTCATGTGTACTTACAAGACCAAACATCCATTCGGCAGAAAACTGGGACTGAGATCCAGTATTATTTTCATTCGGCTTAGAATTTATTAGTGATGCATTGAAAACTGAAAAAAGAAGCATTATCTTATATTTACATTGAACTAAGAAGAAGAATCGTCAAATCATGCCTTGCAACCCTTTTTTAAAATGCAGAATTTTGTTTCTCAAAAGCGAACACCCTTACAATTTGAATCTAGAATTAGGTATGTGCTGTACCTACATAGTCCACGTCCGTTTCATTGAAAATGTACGAATCTCAATAATATCGTACATTCAAAAGGTCAGACAAAAATTTAATCACCCTCAATCGAAACTTATCAACTCATTTTATGTACTTATGTATATGAATTAAACTGTTGGTAAATGGACTTTGTCAACTGAATAAAAATGCTTGTCTCTTTAAACTTATAAACCAACTAAAAGTTATTTTGCTGGGTTTAGAGATTTATGCATTTCATCGGTGACGTGAAATAACGCCCGACGAAATAAGGCCCCATAGGGCTTTATTTCCATTTCTTTTGGAAATAAGACCCCTACAAGGGTTGCGGTCTTATTTCCATTGCAACTTAGAAATAATGCCCGTGGGGCCTTATTTCGGTTTTTCTGTTTTGATTAGAAAGTTGGCGCAGGGAAACTCGTCCCGAGATCAGAAATCCCGAAAATTGTTTTCGGAACTTCTGATCTACTATGGAGGATCATAAGTGCCGACTTCTATTTAGGGATTATTAATCTACTATCGTGGGTCAATAGTCCAAATAAGGTTTTAATTTTAATGGGACAAAAGTGAAGTTAAAAAAAAAGTGAAACAACGAATGTTCATGCTAAAAAAATAAATAAAACCGTAAATACCTGTTTGTATACTACACTACAAAAAAATCTTACAAATAATTAGGACCACGTTTCTTTATTAACCTTCGACAAAATGGTCAGAGCAATTCATTTTTCAAACCTGTTGAGGTTTCCTTTTATTTGGAAAAGCAACCACTACACATCCTGTAATGCAAAGAGAGATTTTTGCAAGAATTTCAATTATTCATTTTCAGCATCTTTTTGAATTTCGACTGAGGATGATCCCGATACGATAAATTCAAGATTGGTTTGATTTAATTGCGAGCGAAGCGAGCGGAAAAATTTTGCCCAAAAGAGAATCAATTTGGGGTGTGAAAATAAAAAAATTCGCGCGAATTTTTTTATTTTCACACCCCAAATTGATTCTCTTTTGGGCAAAATTTTTTCCGCTTGTGTCCATCCATCTTTGTGATGCAGCTTTTAATGTTATTGAAACAGCTTGGTTACTTTAGGTGATAGATAGTTGCAATAAGATGAAATTGGCTTCAAGTATAGTGTACTTGTAGAATGCCGTACCCTCACAGAACTTTGACATCCCAGAGTGCAGAAGAACGTTTGCAATGGATAATAATTTCTTAACGCCACATAGACTTAAAGCATACGGTATGTTTCAGCTTTATGCACAGAAAAAACCTTGAAAATGTAATAAACTCATTTTTTTGTTTTACCAAATGTTAAAATTAATCGCGAAGGTCGGAAACCCTGAATTAGATTTCTGGACAAATGAACCAGCATAGTGGGTCAGTAGTCCCAAAATGAAATTCGGCACTTATCACCTACAATAGTGGGCCATTATTTTTATCTTCTGGAAATGCGGCCTTATTTCCATGTAAAATGTGGCCTTATTTCCACAATTCAATTGAAATAACGCCTGTCGGGTGTTATTTCGATTTCTTCATGGAAATAAAGCCGCATTTAAGGTGGGGCCTTATTTCGTCGGGCGTTATTTCACGTCACCCATTTCATCTATTATTTTTCACTGGACCAAATATTTCTGTTTTATTGAAATCAACTGAGAATGGCCAGTCAGAATCGTCTTAGGAATTAAGAATAAATTATCTTATATTTAAATTTATTTAAAATTATTAATTGTTAGAGTTTTCAAATAAGGATTTCGCAACTTTCTTAACTTTCCAGAGGAAGTTATTGTTATGGAGCCGATTATTTGAATCTCCAGTTTTTGCATTTCTGCACGTTCAAGGTCATCAGAATTCAAATCAACCCTTTTTATCATATTTGTACGCACATTATTTACGTATGCCTGTATGGACTGTTTTCCGCGATGACCTTTCTCGCGAACCATCATGATATCGATGACTTTATTATAATATAATAATGTAATAATAATAAATAAATAATATAATAATTTATTAAATACTGAAAGCGACATAAAAAACAACCGAAAAAACTTTTGGAACTATGTTAATAGTAAGAGAAATACTGACGAGTATCTAAACTGCATGTCTTTCAACAACGAACTTAGCCATGACTCTGAAAAAAATTAAAATATGTTTGCAAATTTTTTCAAAGATGCTTTCGAAGTAGCGAACTCCTGTCAAACGCCTGAGCTATTGGCCCTATCACAAAATTTGCCTCGTTTGAATTCAATTAGTCTTTGGATATCTGAACTAACTACGGAATGCATGAGCCACTGACAAGAATGAGTAAGCTATATGAATGCGTATGAAGACTTATTTGACTTTAATATCAATATAAACAAGCTAAAACTTATTCTTAAAACCATCAGTGTTCCACGTTCTTAAATGTTTTTATGTATATTTTTTGTATTGTTTGTCTCATTGTAATTTTACATTTTTACTTACTTTCTTGGCAAGTGTCTTCTATACGCTTATTTTTTGTTTTTTTCGTGTTTTTATAATTTTTTGACTTAAAATTTTAAAATTTTTGGATTTTAAATTTTGCATTTTTAATTTTTTTGCTTTTTGTAAGATTTTAATTTAAAACTTTGATTTATTTTGTTTTTCCTTTTTGTACCTGCTTGCATTAAGCAGTCCCCAACTCTTACCTTCCTAACGTTCGTATCGCCATCGCATTTTTTTATTTAATTTATTTCAATTCTAATTAAGTGCCGATACGACTAGCAACCGCAATTGCAATCGTACTCGGTGAAAATGGACCCCAGCGCGTGCGGTATCTGGGATGAAAGAGGGGTGGGAATATAAAAAAAAGATGAAATCGTTCGCAAAGCTTCAGAAATTGACGTTTGTTATAGCCCTAGTCCAGATGGTGTACCTTCTTATATTTTAAAAAAATGCGCATCCTATATATCCTATCCTCTTCATATTTTTTCAATGAATCGCTCAAATCTTCAATTTTTCCTGAAATTTGGAAGAGTTCTTACATAACACCGATACATAAAAAGAGTAGTAAAAATGAAATAAAAAATTATCGTCCCATTGCAAAACTGTCCGTCATCCCTAAGTTATTTGAGTCCATTATTTGTAAAGTCATATCGTTTAATTGTAAGTCTATAATTTGTGACAGTCAACATGGTTCTGTTCAAAATGATTCAACAATTACTAACCTCTTTCATCGAATACTCCCTAGAGCAAAAGGAGTATACTATGGTTGCCTTCCTAGATATCGAAGGTGCTTTCAACAACGTTGACACAGCTGCTATCACTTCTGCTATGATGACCCTAAACGTCGAATACTCACTCTGTGAGCTGATCAATCTAATGCTTAATAGCAGGATCATCAACTCTGAGATGGGGGATTTTTGTACGAAAGGTCTGTCAGTAGAGGCACTCCGCAAGGTGGTGTTCTGTTCCCTCTCCTGTGGAACATAGTAGTTAACGAATTGCTAATATCCCTCGAGAGGGAAGGCTACAGAGTGATTGCGTATGCCGATGATGCTGCTATCGCCGTCACAGGAAAACATCCTAATACACTTAGAGACCTCCTCCAAAACGCACTTAATATGCTCACTAGATGGGCTGATCGCTGTGGACTTAGTATTAATCCTCAAAAAACGGACCTTGTCCTTTTTACACGGAAATACAAGATCCCAGTAATTGTACCCCCTTCAATAAAAGGTGTACCACTAATTTTCACCAATGAAGCCAAATATCTTGGTCTGATATTAGACAAAAAATTAAGTTGGAAACCTAATATTCAGGAAAGAGTTAAGAAAGCCACAGTAGCTCTTTTCTCTTGCAAGAAAGCCATAGGAAGCAAATGGGGTTTTCAACCTCGCATAACCTATTGGCTATACACATCGGTCATTCGACCAATTCTCATGTACGGGGTTGCAGTATGGTGGACTGCACTGGAGAAAGTCACTTACTGCGACAAACTCAGCAGAGTCCAACGCACTGCTTGTCTCTGCATAACCGGGGCCTTGAGAACCACACCCTCAGCAGCGTTAGACACTCTCCTCCATCTGGCACCCCTCGACATTTTTAGCAAACAAGTGGCAGCGAATACAGCTATAAGACTCAACGCCTCATCTCAATGGACCAACAATAATGTGGGACACTCCATCATTTTGAACTCCTTCGGTTCTATACCAAAGTACATAGACTACACCATTCCAAAACCACAATTTGGTAAAAACTTCCAGATATCTATTCCATCCAGAGAAGAATGGGAAGACAAAAAACTTCTGGATGACAAAGGCATTCATTTTTATACAGATGGATCCAAGACAAGTGATGGAGTTGGTAGTGGTGTGTACTCAGAAAAGCTTAATCTAAGCATCTCATTCCGCCTTCCCAATCATTGTAGCGTCTTCCAAGCGGAAATCTTAGCGATCAAAGAGGTTCTCTCCTGGCTAAGAGAAAACGTGATATCAACTTCTGATATCCGCATCTTCTCTGACAGTCAGGCTGCTATTAAATTTCTCGATGGTGTCTCAACCAAATCTCAAACGGCCCTCGATTGCCGATCGTCTCTGATGGAGATGGCGCAGCAATTTAACATTCACCTCTGTTGGGTGCCGGGTCACAGAGACATCGAAGGAAATTGTAGAGCCGATGAACTCGCTAAAAATGGAACCGTCATACCTATTTCACCTGAAAGGGAGAAGATAGGTATACCGATAGCTACATGTAAACTTTTGCTAAAAGAAGCAGCTTTAACGAGAACAAACTATAGGTGGCACAAATTACCAACGTGCGCAGCTACGAAACTCATATGGCCTTCACTGGACTTAAAGCGCTCTAAAGACTTGTTATCTCAAAGCAGACTTCATATTAGCTCCCTGATAGGTGTCCTTACGGGACACTGTCTTATAGGCAGACACGCAATACGACTTGGTGTAGCCTCAAATGACTTCTGCAGGAGCTGTATGGATGAGGAAGAAGAGGAAACAATCTCTCACCTTCTCTGCACTTGCCCTGCTCTTTCACTAAGACGCAAACTTCATCTGGGAGAGTATTTTTATGATAACCCCAGTGAACTAGCTAATAAGGATATCAAATATCTTCTTCGCTTTATAAAAAAGCTCAAAATGGTTCGACTAGTAAGAAGTAATTCTCTAGATTCATGGTATCACAATGGGCCTTTCCTTTTGGCCTAAGTGTGTGGATTCTGAATCCGCAGCCACTGTAACCTAACCTAACCTCTTTCATTTCACTCTTTTTGTTAAGATTCGTTTAAAAAACGGAAACAAGTTGACTGTGTCTTCACAGACTTCAGGTATTATTCTTGACTCAAAATTAACTTTTACAAATCATTATAATTATATTATTAAAAAAGCAAATCAAACACTCGGATTTATAAAACGGTTTTCGTGACCCTTATATCCTTTAACTTCTTTACATATCATTTGTAAGACCAATATTGGAATATGGCTGCATAATATGGGCCCCCTAATATTCAGTCCATATACCTAAACAGAATAGAAAGAGTACAAAGAAGATTCATGCGCTTCTGCCTCCGTTTCTTCCCATGGTCCAATAGGCTCGAACTTCCACCGTACAATCATAGGCTCACGCTCATAAATCTTCCATCGCTTTCTAAACACAGACAGTACATTCAGCTGTGCTTTATTATAAAATTAATCAATTGGTCAGTCATATCACCATCAGTTTTGGAACAATTAAACTTAAGTTATAGCCGTACAAGTATAAGAAGACAAATTCCTTTAGGTCCTATATCAAGCATATCGAACTATGGCTAAAACAGTCCCCTCAACCAATTGATTTCAGTTTACAACGAGTATTACTTTTTGGTATATTCCTCAAGCGATGATTTTAAAAGTAAAACATTTAAAGTACCTACATTTTTTCAATACTTCAGTTTAGCTTTTAAAAAGAACAATGTATTTAATATTTACTACAACATCAACTTTTGGCTCTGCAAAAAGCATTTTAAGAGAACTTTGTTCACGAAAAGAATTAAAACCTACTAGCATCGGTCTTGCATTCCTCGAGAAATAAATGGTCGTAATATAAGGGAAAAAGGTTCAATATTCATTGAATAACTCCCTTTTATCTTTGGAACAACATAAAATATTTTGTTTTTTACTTTGAATCTCACATAACTTCCAAATTATCGAAAGAACCCAACCCAGCTATTCGTTTCTAAT
This sequence comes from Sphaerophoria taeniata, assembly GCA_943590905.1. Taxonomy (NCBI): domain Eukaryota; kingdom Metazoa; phylum Arthropoda; class Insecta; order Diptera; family Syrphidae; genus Sphaerophoria; species Sphaerophoria taeniata. Next base: position 42,662,981 of record OX016540.1, on the reverse strand, counting down.
TTAAACCAACATTTATACCAAATCATGTTCCTTATAAATGTGTGACAAGAAAAATCGATTCATCGAAATCGGTTGAGGCGTTCTCAAGTTATAAGCGAGTAACTTTCATCACTCTTTTTTATATTTATATATGTAGCTATTAAGTTTTACAGTGGCGAAAATTGATTTGTGTCAAAAAGATACTTGACGTGTCTTAAATGTGGCAATATATTCTATTTTCCTTTACTTCTTACTTATTTCCAATTGTAGGTGGCAACAAAAACTAGTAAGTATGTAATTTTTAACAACAGAGGGTTACATTTCTTCTCCCCACATAATGTCTATTTTCCATTTCCGGTTTCCACTTCTGTCCGCGGAAAAGTAATGTATGGGTTGATCTAAATCTTACCCACTTGTTGCACCACAAAGTCGAGTTGTATTAACCTCACCTTATGCAAACAGGAAGAAGAACGAAAAAAAAGTCAAAAGAAGAATTGTTCACTCATAAGAATTATTATCTTGAAATTGAAACAGGAACAAACGCATTACATATTGAAATCATCGAACCGTAATTAGTATGTGACGTGTTTAGGAAACAGAACAAAGTTACTTCCTCTTGGAGCTGGAGGGAGCGCATTGATGCATGAAAACCTATACTTTGTGACGAAAAATGTTGTGTCGTTTACAGGTTACTTAACCTGTAGAACATTTCAGTTTTCGTAAGTTTTTCTTATATAAACTGTCAGTAACTGGGTATCAATCAAAGAAAGTCATAATTTTAAAAACGTTTACCTAAGGGAGTGAAGGAAATTTTGAATGAAGGTTAATAAAAACAATAATTCACTTTTTTATTTTACTGCGCCAACTTCTCATTAGAACAGAGAAATACAAGCAAAACTGTTTAACAAAAATGTTAAATTCTGAGCTTAAGCTTGGCAAGCTACAGTTAGTTATAGTCAGGGCCCGATCTAGCTTTTCTGCCGCTCTAGGCAAAAGTATTATTTGCCGCCCTTTAAAATCACACCTTAAAAGGCATGAAAAGTTATTTCTACTGTACATATATGTATGTATTTTTTGTACATATTCAGATAATATAAATCTTCTGGATATCTGGATATAAACTATGTGTGTTCAAAATGTCTCCGATACTTGTTTTGTGAACTTACATATGTGTGTTTGCTTCCATACATCGACTTATCATTGAAATGATAATCATAAAAACAAAAAAAATAACAGATAGTTTTTTATTTAATTTTAATTTTAGCAAAAAAAGGAATAATAATTTCTGAAAACAAAACAATTTCAATTTAAAAATTATTTTTAAATATAACAAAACTTAAAAGTAATACAAACATTTTTCACATAACCTCAAAATCGCAATAATTAAAAAAAAAACAACGTAACTAATTGTATCTTTTATAATAAACAAATTCAGGTAAAATATTTATATATGGCAAGTATTGAATTCGTAAAATTCGATGATAGAGAAATCGAAAGAAGTGGGTCCGGCGATTCCGTCCGTCTGTCTGTCTGTGAGTTTACAGGCACCTACAGCCTTAACCACTGGTCCGATTCACTTCAAACTTAAAAATTAGAGGTTTGAGCAAAAACTCATATCCCACTTGATTTTTTTTTTAAGATCAAAATTTAGGGTAGCCACCATACGATTTCTTTCGCTAAAAACCAAAACTTTAAATTTTCTCCAAAACGGCTCCTACGATTTTTTTAAACTTCCTCAAATTATATTTTTTTAAACATTCATATATTTTATGTGAAAAAAAATTGTATTGCTCCAAAATGATACCTCCCATAGAACCATTTTTTTGTTATTATATTTTCTCAAAAAATAAAAGTCCGATCAGCGTGTTTTTTTTTTTTTTTGAAAGTACGCCTATATTGCTCAAATAATATTTTGTATTCAAAATTTTTCTTTTTTTTCAAAATTCTGTATCTCAAAAACGGATCAATATCAAAAATCGAAATTTACTTATAAATTGTATATTTACATATTCTTGAATACTGCATAGCTACCCAAATTAATTTGAAGACATTTTCGAAAAATGTTATATATAAAAAATTAATTTAAAAAACTGCTCCTACGTAAATCGTAGAAAAATCAACAATTTCTTAAGAAATCATATAGATTTTTGAGGCACATACTTCAATTTAAATTTTTATTTATGAATTTTTTTTTTATTTTTTTTTTTTTTATGAGTTATAATTTGGAATACAGGAGCAAGTTCGTACGACCGACTCGTGCTTATTTTTTTATTATTTGAAAACAATACAAATTCAATAAAAATATATTTTTCTTAGAAACAAAAATAAAGAGCGTCAAATACAAAAATAAATTATAATTTCATCTTAGCTTCGTGTCGACTTGTAGGTAGGAACTGCCGATGTTTTCCAAAAAATAAAACTTCGCAGACGGTTAAGCTTTAAGGTAAGTTTAGTTCAAACTTCAAATAGTCCTAGTCTCCTCTTTCTTATTGACGCAAACGCTCCCATTTTAAATGAATTGAGCTACGCATGAGGCACGACGCACGAGCACGAACACAAAAATATTCTTAAGATCTCAATTATCAAGTAATAAATGTGTAGTTGTTGTTTGTAGGAAAAGAGAGAAAAACACTCTCAGTCGGGGATCGGGACTTCATTTATGTAGTAACATTGTAGTATAAAAAAAAGTCATTCATTTTTTTCAACTATCGATTTTGCCGCCCCTAATTTTTGCCGCCCTAGGAAATTGCCCCGTTTGCCCCACCCTAGATCGGGGCCTGGTTATAGTTAGTCCGATGGATTTTGGTGCAGTTTTCTAAGAAAAAAAAAAAATTATTACGCATTGGAATGAGACATCAAGAAGAACCAATTTCAAAATAGTTTTTCTTCCAATTTTTCAAAGTCCTTACCAGAAAAAAGTGGCATACCAAAGTTAACTTAAAAATGAGCTTCCCCCTCATGCGTGAAACCCATTCGTAGAATGATAATGTATTTTAAAAAGCAGCTGCCCGTGGCTTAGTGGTTAGGTGCGTTGGCTGCGAAGCAGAACGTCGGGTCGTGGGTTCGAGTCCTACTCGCGCCCATTAAGTTTTAATTTCATCTTTCACGTACTGCCTCTTGCGAAGAATTGACAAAACTTCCAAGAGTATCAATCTGTCATGAAAAAGTGCTTCTCAACTTTGCCGTTCAGAATCGGCGTTAAATTGTAGGTCCCCTCATTTCTTCACACGCACCCAGAGAATTTTGTTGATGAGAGTAAGCCACTTAGGCATTAGCTCTTCAAGAGCTGTCGCGCCACTGTATTTATTTACTATAAACAAAAAAAATCTGAAAGCAGATGGTCTAGCAGCCGAGTTGTTCAAAGCAACAGGCGACAATCTATGATAGGAGCATGCACCAAATCATCTGTAAGTTATGGTAGGAAAAATGCATCCCTGATGAATGGAACAAACAGGTTTGTTTGCCCTATCCTAAAGAAAGGAGATCTTATAAACTGAGCCAACTACTGAGGAATCAGCCTACTTATCATCGCCTACAAGATCGTCTCTGCCGTAATATGTGAACTTCTGAAGGCTTTCGTCAACAATCTGATTGGTCCTTATCATTTATCAATGTGACTTCAGACCAGTAAAGTCAAATTATCACTTTGCGGCAGATCCTGGAAAAAACTAATGAACTCCAAATCGATACCCACCACCTTTTCATCGATATTAGGGCCGCGTATGACAGCATTTACAGAGACAAACTGTATAAAGCTATATCTAGTTTTGGCATTTCTGCCAAGCTCGTTTGCTTGTACAAAATGACGATGGAGAACACACGTTGCGCCATCAAGGTTGGCAACGAGCTTACGGAATCTTTCGATGTCAAAAAGTATCAGACAAGGCGATGCATTATCATGCGACTTCTTTAACATCGTCAGCACCAGAGGCACTATATGTTCAACTTCTCACGTACGCCGATGATATTGATATAATGGGAAGAACACAGCGTGATGTCAATGGCGCCTTTGTGAGAATTGAGACAAAATCAGCAAAAATATAGCGGTAAATGAGGGAAAAACGAAGTTTATGCTCTCTTCTTAGAAGGACACCCCACACCGACGGCTCGGACAGAACGTCACAATAGACGCAAACAACTTCGAGGTAGTAGAAGAGTTTGTCTACCTAGGCTCCGCTATTAACACGGGCAATAATACCAGTGCAGAGATCAGGCGAAGAATAACTCTTGCTTATCGCTGTTTCTTAGAGCTAAGAAAGCAATTGAATGGAAAAGCCCTCTCTCAGGCAACTAATGTAAAACTGTACAACACCCTCATCATCCCAGTCCTGCTGTATGCTGTATGCTGTATGCAGAAGCATGGACCTTGGCAAAATCGGATGAATGTGCCTTAGGCTGTTTCGAGAGGAAAGTTCTTCGGGTCATCTTTGGCCCCGTGTGCAGACGAAGATACAACAGCAAACTTTACGGCTTGTACAAGGACATAGAACTAGTCAAAGAAAAGAGTCAAATTCCAGAGACTCAGATGGCTCGGTCATTTAGAGCGGATGGACACCAATGCTCCGGTCCGGAAAGCCTTCGACACTATTCCCGAGGGACGTAGAAGGAGAGGAAGACCGCGACTCAGGTGACGCACATAAGTGGAAGAGGACTTCGCTCAACTTGGACAGCTAGCTAGAGACCGAGCTGTCTGTGGAGACTGTTGATTGAGGCCCAAGTTCACAACGGACTGTAGCGTTACCTTAAGTAAGTAAGTATGATAAGCATCAGCTCTTATCACTGGAAACAACATTTTGTGGCGTTATGGAGATTTTGAGTAGTTTAACTTTTTTTTTAACTTTAAATTTATGTTTGAACAATGGTTTCTTAAAAATTTTCCTATCCCCTCCCAGGTCTCTGTTTAAGTGATTTGGTAGGAACTTTTCGAAGAAAAAGTATAGGCAAAAGAGTGTCTCTATATGAACCATCTACGAACTGTTTGCTGCATCTCGGACGTCGCGTCGCCGCTAATAGATTTTTTGTTATCTCTATATATACAGGGTGATTCACGAGCGTTGTGCCAAAAAGCTAGAGCGTGTAGGTTGAGTTGAGATAAGAAAAAAATCGTATGGGAGGGGGGGGGTCTATTCCCCCCCCGTTTAGCCGGGAGGGGCAATTTTCTGAAAAATTGACTTATTTTGTTTAAAAAAATATTTAAAATCAACGGCTTCGTTTACAACACCGTGTTATATCTTTCTGAAAAGCCAAAAACTTTTTCTTTCACTTTATTTTTAAATTAAATTCTTTTAACGAATAGTTTAAAAAAAATAAATTTTCAAACTCAAAATTTTCAAAAAAAAAGCAAAAAAAACATTTTTGAACTAATTTTTTTCAAAATTTTATGTAATTAAGTACTAATTTTGTTTTCAAAATTCAATGTGTTTGTTAATTTTTAGTCGAAAACAGAAAACCGGATGCAAAAATGTCTTTTTGTTTTTGAGAAACTAAGAAAAAACCAAACCCACTTTTTTCTAAAAAAATCTTTGTTTTTATTTTTACCTATCTGGACTTTTAGTTTTTTTTATTAGTTTAATTTATAACTTTAATTTTTTATGATTGGAGTTTTATGAGGACTCAATAAAGTAGAAAAGTATTGGATTTTCCCTGGATTAAACCTTTTTTTTCATTGATAACGTCTGCCCTTGACCTTTCACTTCTAGCTCTCAGTGCTCTCGTCGCGGATTCTTGAAAACATGCTACGACTTGGGCGCCATCTATTGGGATATATTTTAGCGTAGAGTCTTTCGACTTCCCGATCTCGACAATAAGTTAAACCTTAGCAGAAGTTCTTGTCCGCTAACTCTTCTCGAGCGTATGAGTTTGTTATTGTTATGTGTTGATGAAATAATATTTTAATAGTAAATGGTTGTTTAGTAAATATGCGATGCCTTTTATTAACCTTTAGGTTGTTAATTGTTTTTTCATTCAAGAAAAAATGCGGTTTAATTATCTTAAGCCCCTAGCAGGTAGAACTCTTCGCCGGCGAGTGGCCACGGCCCCAGGTATAGTAAGAAAAAATTACAGGTCAGTTTTCAGACGTTATCAATGAACAAAATGGTTAATCCAGGGATAATGTAATACTTTTCTACTTTATTGAGTCCTCATAAAACTCCAATTACAAAAAATTCAATTTATAAATTAAACTAATAAAAAAAACTAAAAGTCCAGATAGGTAAAAATAAAAACAAAGATTTTTTTTAGAAAAAAATGGTTTTGGTTTTTTCTTAGTTTCTCAAAAACAAAAAGACATTTTTGCATCCGGTTTTCTGTTTTCGACTAAAAATTAACAAACACATTGAATTTTGAAAACAAAATTAGTACTTAATTACATAAAATTTTGAAAAAAATTAGTTCAAAAATGTTTTTTTTGCTTTTTTTTTTGAAAATTTTGAGTTTGAAATTTTTTTTTTTTAAACAATTCGTTAAAAGAATTTAATTTAAAAACCAAGTGAAAGAAGAAGTTTTTGGCTTTTCAGAAAGGTATAACACGGTGTTGTAAACAAAGCCGTTGATTTTTAATATTTTTTTAAACAAAATAAGTCAATTTTTCAGAAAATTGCCCCTCCCGTCTAAACGGGGGGGAATAGACCCCCCCCCCCTCCCATACGATTTTTTTCTTGTCTCAACTCAACCTACACGCTCTAGCTTTTTGGCACAACGCTCGTGAATCACCCTGTATAAAAACGGATGTGTGTTTGTTTGTATGTCTCTTATAGACTCCGAAATGGCCCAACAGATATTTGTGAAATTTGCATGAGGTCCGTTCGTTTACCCCATAAAACTGCCCAAAACTGCCATATTCTCCCACTTTTTCGTTCGTTTACTGCCACTAAAATTAAAATCTGTCACTTTTGAAGGAGAAAAATATTTCCCCTTTCTGCTGAATTTAGCCACAAAAATTTCTTGTGGCAGTTTGTGTAAGTTCTGTCAAACCATAAAGAAGTACCTACATTGAATTTTGTTGACGTTTGACATAATTTTGTGTATTCGGCAGATTTATGGTGTGAAGCGTTCGTTTACTTTTTGGGTGAATCACAAAATTTCGAGGAGTGGGGATGATTTTTGACAGTTTTTACACAAACTGCCCAAAAAGTAAAAGAATGGACCTATGGTTTATACTGTTGTATTCAGTGATGATTTCTGTGAAAAAAATGTTGGAAAAACCTCATGGAAAATTGGGAAAACTGGAAAAACCAAACAAAGGTCGAAAATTTGATTTTTTTTTTGCTTGGAATTTTTTGTTTCAAAATAGGTTTTCGAATGGAAAAATAGAAAGATCTTGATGAGAAACTCGGAAAACTCGTTGGGAAAATAGCATATTATTGGTATTCAAATGGAAAACTGAGTTTTCGAGTGGAAAATAAAAAGTCCACTGATTCTCATATAGAAAAATGGAGCTCGGAAAACTCTGCGAGAGCACGAAGAACTTCAAGACCTTAAATCAAGTTGTTTCATGGAACTTAAGGTGCATTGGTTTGTGTCGGATATACACTCTTAATCCGCTCAATCCTCAATGCATTTCTTTTAAAGATAATATAGCCACAGTAAAAAATAAATTTTTGGGACAATCTTCTGGAAAACTCAGCAAATAAGGGGGACAACCGTAAGCTGTTTTGAATTCTGGTTTTCGTGAAATAGTCAAGACAGAGATTTTTTTGAATTTTTCAAAGAAATTTGCATTTTACTTCATGCTTTTATGAAAGTAGAATGTTAGGTAGTTGCAAAGCTTGGAAAAATTTAGATATGTAATTCTCTATTTCAATTGGATTCAAGTAAATCACATTGCATTTTAACAATGCCTGTGTTAATCATATCTAATGATTATTCTGGAGTTGCTCTGATGGGTGGCGAGACGAAGTTCGCGGGGTCTGCTAGTTTTTAATAAAAATAGTAATAGAGGAATGTGTTCACCTTTCATACCTTTCCTTAAGAGGGGTCACCTCATTGCCCAAATGCTGTTTGTTTCAATATTTTGAAGGAAAACTTATAGCTAAATATTATTTATTTTTGCTGTTTTTTTTTGTATATTAATTTAACACCAGCGTTGCCGCGAAGAAAGAAGCAAAGCGGGCCACTTCGAAATATTTTGAGGGCCATTTGACTAAACAGCGGGCCAAATGTTTAAAATAAAAATCGATTCTTAAAAAATTAAAATATATTTTTTAATATGGGTACTTATTTTTTAAATTAAATAATTCATTCAATTTCTTCAATAATTGTAACATAAATAAAATAAATAATTTAAAAAAAAATCATTGATGTACCTATCACATTTGTTTCATAATTCATTGAGATTGATATACTAAATAATTATAAATAAAATTTATTTATATTTTAAGGTATAATGAGATATCACATCTTATCTAAATTCTATTAATAAGATCAGGGGCCGAATTAGCGCTCACGTGAACTAGTGAGTGAGTCTCATCAGTTCCTCCTAACCGTTGAGCTCTGCATGTTTCGAATGAAATTCAGTTCGATAACTGAAGACAGAATTTAAAATAATTGTAGGTACCTACTAGATGCTCGATAGATAACTCGATAACGTGAGAGGTAGTGCCAAATGCACACAATTCAGTCTTGTATTATTCGATCACTGATGCCGTGATTCGACCCCAGTAACGTATTATTTGATAACGGATTCCGTAATTCGGCCCTTGATTTAGAAATCAAATTTCCACAGTTACTCAAGTTGCCCTGAATATTTTATAATCCTTAAAACTCATTATAAAAAATAAATAAGTGGCGCGACAGCTCTTGAAGAGCCAAGACCTGAGTGACTTACTCTCATCAACAATTCTCTGGGTGCGTGTGAAGAATTGAGGGGACCTACAATTTAACGCCGATTCCGAACAGCAAGGTTGAGAAGCACTTTTTTATGACAGATTGATACTCTTGGAAATTTTGTCAGTTCTTCACAAGAGGCAGTGCCCGTGAAAGATGAAATAGAAACTTTATGGGCACGAGTAGGACTCGAACGTTCTGCTTAGCAGCCAGCGCACCTAACCACTAAGCTACGGGCTGCTCCTTAAAACTCATTATAGAGTGAATAACTTCATACGATAGCCTATTTCGAAATTAATGAATTCAGTAATATTTTAATTATGCTTATTTGTTTGGGGTGGAAACACATCGGAAGAATAATGATATATATATATTTAATTTTGTAAAACGTTTCAGCTATTATTTAGCACTTCTTATATATGTCAAAACTTCAAAAACAAAGATTTGGGGCCATTTCAAACTGGCCCGGGCAAAGGGCCAAAATGTAAAACAGCGGGCCAAATGGCCCGATCGGGCACTTCGTGGCAACGCTGTTTAACACGATAATTATTGTCAATTTGGCAATCCTTTTCATCATCAATAATTGTCAAGGGAAAAACGTATAGATTCATTTGTGTTGGAAAATTCGAATTTTGCATCAGGTTATTGATAAATTTTTCTGTTCATGTCAAGAGGCTATAAGAATGGTCACTGATTTTGATAATATAAAAAGAACAAATCATCATATACAGAGTATTTGTTTGCAGGGGGGTTTAATACTGATTTCATTTTTTATAGACAATATTCTTGCCTTATATTAAGCAAGCGGATATACTCTATTTTCAACTGCGAGATTTAAAAGAGTTAATAACTTTCATAGCTATAGGACACATAGGATGGTTTGTTATTAGCCCCTTCAATAAACCACCTTCTTCCATAGAGTAGCGGTTTTTTGAAATTGCACTTTGTCCACATAACTAAGAAAACCGCCGCCATACGAGTTGTATTAGACAGATTCAAGTCTAAAACCCAAAAAATAAATGCTGGTGTGCCCCAGGCCCCCAGGGCTCCGTTTTCACTCTAACCCTCTTTCTCATTTTTATAAACGATCTCTTGTCTGTAACTTATCACATCCTCCTCTTCGGATGTAGAACTATGACGGAAAGATGTGATAAGCTCATTTCATTAAACTCTGACTTAATGTACAATGTGGGTAGAGTTTAATGGAGTATTGTTAAATGCTTCGAAAACTCAATGCTCTCTTGAATCGTTGAAGCGTGCTATAACTCCTTGCCACTGTCTATGGGTGGCACTTGAATCAATGAAACCGAACATCTCGACATGCCACAAAATATTTGGGTTTCTTAAGACGGTGCGGTGCAGGTATTTTTCCCCGTCTGATCTGGCTACTTATATATCCTGCAAGAACTTGAGTTCAATTCCCATCTCCGGGATGGTGCCCCAGCTACATATTAAAGCCTCTTGGATGGTATATAAAAAAGAGATCTAAGAATGATAATTGGTGATAGAGACCTCACTAACTCATTCCTTCGTTAGATCACCGCCGTGTTTCGTGTCTCTCTCTGTTCTATCTACGGTAAGTGCTCTAGTGAAATTGCCAGAGGAGGCTATCTTCATCCCCTGCGCTGTTGATTTGGTTTTTTCTTGAAGACAGGCCAGGCAGGAACAGTGGTTTGACTTTTATCTTGATAAGTTCAAGCTTTCTTAATCGTTGGACCTTAACTCTCGAAGTAACCTCAAACGTGTTCATTTTATCCGATATTGTCAAGGCCCATGGCCTTACACCGTATAAAAGGGATAAAAACTGTAGAAATAATTTGATGTAGAGAGGACTTTACTAATTTATTACTTTCTACATAAGACCAAAAGAGCAGCAATTAGAAAGAAAGACTCTTACTTGATTTCAGCGCTGGAGTCATTTGTCGTTGTCCGAATTAGTGAATTTTTTAACGGTGCTTACGTAGACAAAATCTCTATATAGAGTAGAGACGACGTTTTGAACAAGACGTTAGTGTTGAGTTAGCGCCTGGACTATATTCTAGAAATTAAAACAGGTGATTTTTTGGCAAAAATATCCGAAGTAAGTATGATTTTCCAAGGAAACGTATGGGCAGCTGATGGTGCCAATAAATTTCAAAACAAAAGTCAAGGGAAGGAATGGGTTTCTTAACAGCGGTTTTTATAAGAACTTAATTTGCGTTTTTTATTATAAAAGTGCTGTCATGCCGCATTTTTATTTCACGTTAGTTTGTTTTGTATAGGCATTCGAATAATCATATTATATGTAGGTATTCGTAAGTATAGTATAGTAAGTAATACAACCGCAGTGTTATTCTTGTAACAAATATCGTAATTTTCGATACTCTAATCATCATTAACGTTAATGTTTCTCTTTTTATCTTTTACTGTACAGTCGTATGATTCCATGCTCATGAAACTATAACTCAATGTAATACCAAGCTCAACCATGTTAAAAAGAAGAATAAATTGATTACTTGTTGTTGGCTGTTCAAAACGATTACCTCGTCTTTAAGTTTTTAGCTTAGATTCTATAGTTTGTCGATGAAAAATGAATTTTTTTAAAGGCTTTAAACGGTAAAACGCGTAACCTTTCTAGTGAAATATGAAAAATACCAAACATCAAACTATTTATCGTACTCTACAAACATGCCTCGAGGTACACATCCATATTCTGGACCCGAGCAAATGTCAAAATTCTATCCGCAGTTGGATCCTACATCTGATTTTATCCACAGTGAAGAGTTCTGATCTGTAATCATAGAGATAATAGGTGTGTTTTTTTGCAAATCTATCCGCAGTGCAGTAGGATTTACCAAAAAATGCATCCACAGTTTTTCAATTTTTGTATTTAGAAATTGGTCGCTGCTATCATTTTAAAGACGATTGTTGAATTTTTCTAAATTCTATCCGCAGTATGATTCTACTTCTACTTTTATCGGCAGTATCGTGTTGTATTTGTAATACATGTTGTCAACTGCTGCGGATACAGATAGCTTTTGGAATTTGACGTGACGACTCCACTTGTACGAAGTTCGACCGCTCCCGTGCTCTATTATATTATCTCTATGTCTGTAATACGTGAAAAATCATACTTCGCTACGATAGATTTGCCTAAAAAAATCACGTAATGTCAATGTCGTACTAGTAGTTTGAAATAAAAAGGATTTTTTAAGATTTAAAAATGTTTATTTAGAAAACAATTCTCTGTTCAAGAATGTCTGTTTTTTTTTAAAGGTTATCTAAGGTTTTTTGACTTAATAAGGATTTTCTTAATTTCTTATTCTTTTTAGAATAATTTAAGGTGTTATTGTAGTAATTTGTGAGAACGAGAAATGTCGTTCTGGTAGTGTTTGCCTCTAAACCAACCAAATACTTTGAATGCCAGATTAGTGTCTCAGATTTTTCAAACAAATTCGGATTGTACAACTTCTCTAAGTTTGAAAATATTATTTGCTGAAGCAAAAAGCAAAACTTTTAATAGTGCAATTATACAGGCAGCTGATACATTAATTTCTGGCGCTGCCGTAGATTAATTTAGAAGAAGCTTTCTTGATTGAGAAAAATATAACCGAAAGACAATATAGGTAAAAAACCGATAGCCAATTACACATGCTTCAAAAATACTGTTAAAACCAAAAGTTGCAAAACCTAGCTTAAGAGCTCTATCGATGCAATTACTGAACGGCTATTTAACCCCAAGGCGATGTTATAGCCTCCTTCCAGCCACCACACTTATTTTGTATGCCTTCCATGGATATTATTTGCATTCGAGATTGCTTTTTTTTTCATTTTTGGATTTACTTGACATTACCTATGTCAAAGTCCGCACTTTTCAAAAAGAATAAATATATATAAAAAATTTACATCGCATGTGTGTGTACGCGACAAACACCGGTAGTGGCGGCGGCGGCGGTGGGTACTTCTATTTCTTTCCATTTCATTAAAACATTTTTATCCAACCTTTTTTTTTTGTAATACCATACCAGTCTAACTAAGTTAAAAATCATTTAAAATGCGGAGCTCGGACAGACAGAACTTTCCTCCCCAAAATTTGCTTAGCTATATTTTTTTTTTGTTTCATATATCACAAAAAAATCGATTTTATCTCATCCCGAACCGCAGCTATACATAACTGTTTAAAAAACAGTGGATGTTTGTTTTCGCGCTGCTAAAAAAGTTGACCAATCGCAGCTTCTCTCATGGCCTCATATAATAAAAGGTTTTCTAGAATATCTTTGAAAAAGGAGTATCTACACATATCCAGCAAATTATATTTTAACAAGCTTTTATTTAACTTGCGTCGTGCGTACTTACCTACGCTTTTTCTTTTTTTGTGTGTTTCTTTTTTTTTGCAATTTGAAATTTATTTTTCAAGCTCTCACTGCTGACCAGACCATGTATGTACGTTCGGCGACAGTAATGGTGTGGTGGCGGTATGGGGTCGGAAGGTGGCCATGAACTTTTCGCGACATGGCACGATGACGGAGCCCACTTGTTTCGTGTTTTCTATCGCAATGTAGAAAATGTTTGATCGAATTCTTGAGGTTGGTTTTTTTTTGGTACGGGGTGTTCCTTATTTTTTTAATTTTTTATGTTAAGGTGTGATCAAAGGTGATCATTGAAAATGATGTATTGGTTACTGCCGTAATTAGCGTCTTGTAAATTGAGTGACGTCTTATGACGCTATCACGTTAAACTATCGTCCTTAAACCGACTTTACGGACAACCTATCCTTTGTCAGTTTTATTTTTTACTAAGGCTAAAAAACACACCAAAACACACAAGGCGTCTTTTTGTCTTAAGACAAAAAATCGTATCGGATTCCAACCCACGCCGAGGACGACAAGGACAAAATGTCTTATCTTTGTCCGCTTCGGTGTGTGTTGGTCCTATTCAACCTATACAACTGACATGTTTTTTTTTTTGTCGATTTCTGTTTATTTGTCTTGTTCACTTTGGTGTGTGTTACTTCATAAGACGGTGTATAATTTTAGGCATTGAGATTTTGTCCGGGACTTTTTGTCATCTTTGGTGTATTTTGCTCCTAAACAACCCCATGTATTTAGTGCAACCGACGAGCGTTGTGTGTTGCCTCGTAAGAGCAATGGACTTGTGTCCACAATTTTTTGTCGAACACAAAAAGACGTCTTGTCTGATTTTAGCCTAAGACGGTGTGTACTTTTAGGCGTTGACATTTTGTCCCGGACTTTTTGTCTTCTTTGGTGAAAATGCTTGGCAACTTTTTCTTTGAGGATTTAGAGGAACTCTCTAGTACGCCAGGTACTAGCATCCTGAACTTCGTCAAGGCCTCTAAATGGCTTGACTAACTGAACACATAGGTTTTTTTTATTAGCTTGAGTAGCAATACTCGCGGGTATCACAATGGATCTGTATTGATCTAAGTGTGACGGTAATGACATCAACTGTCAGCCCCTAAACCTAACCTAACCTAACCTAACCTAACCTTCTTTGGTGCGTTTTGCTCCTACACAGCCCCATGTTTTGTGATGTTCTTTTGTTTTTCCCAGCTAAGGTAGGTCAGCGGGTCCAGGTTTCTCCGAGGAAAGAACAAATAAAACTCGGTTTTTAAAGAAAAAATTCGGTTCTTATTTATTTATTGTAGTAAGAAAGTTTATAAACGGCGGATTCCTAGAACAAACGGCGGCGGATGGGATTCAATCCCTGGTTCTAGAAATTTAACAGCGGGATGACTTCCCTAGTCCCGACGATACATGGGATTCAATCCCTAGTCGGAACAAATAATTACTAAACGGCGGATTCGGATTCCTAGAACAAACGGCGGCGGATGGAATTCAATCCCTAGTTCTAGAATTTTAACGGCGGGATAACTTCCCTAGTTCCAACAGTACATGGGATTCAATCCCTAGTCGGATCAATACCTACTACAAATACTATAATGGGATAACTTCCCTAGTCCCGACAGTACATGGGATTCAATCCCTAGTCGGAACAATAACTACTACGAATACTATAATGGGATACTTCCCTAGCCTCGACGGAATGATGGGATTCAATCCCTAGCCGAGGCGATAAACAATACCAAGAAAATAATGGGATAATTTCCCTAGCTTTGACAGAAAAGTGGGATTCAATCCCTAGTCAAGGCGATAAAGGCCGAAGCAAAATTTTATTCGAGGCTTCTTATGGCGCTAACCAGAAGAAGCCTCAGGAATACTCTTTATTTAACAGAGCACCTAGCCGGTCGGAGACCGAATGAAGTCTGATTTTTATGATCAATATCACTCCTACTTGATAAATTTCGAGTAACAAGTAGGAGTGAATTGAAAGAATACAGAAAAGAAACAATCATGTACCATGCGACTTCTGTGCTGCTGCCTCTCTGTGATGTTGTTCGTCTGTTTGTTGATGTTTCATTTTGTACTCTGCTATTGCCGGGCGGTTGTTGTTTGTATACTTCGACTGTGTGTTTGTTGTTGCTTTCATTTTCGTTTTTGCTTCTATTGATGGTTGTTGTCGGTTGTTGTTTTTCTTTTCGGCGCTTGTGGTGTGTTGTTGGTTTGCTTAATTTGTAACTTCGTTACAGTTTTTACTGCAACCGACGAGCGGACAAGATTTTTTATCGTGTCGTGTCTTTTTCGGTATGTGTTGCCTCGTAATCGTAAGAGCAAAGGACTTGTGTCCGCGATTTTTTTTCGAAAGACAAAAAGACGTCTTGTCTGATTTGGTGTGTTTTTAGCCTAACCTTGCATAAGTAGTCATATATTCAAAATACATTTTTTACAATTTTTGTATTTTTATAATAAAATTATGGTTTTTCTTATTTTTCCATAAGCCTGGTGAATGTAGGTCATTAAAGGGACTTAGGTAATGTACGAGACACAGACATTTGAGTAACATGCGGTAGTTGTATTTTGTAAAGTAGAAAGATGAAGTGTACAAAAAAAGTATTGAGAAAAATCTGGATTTTAATCTTTTTACTTTTTCCCTTTTTCGTTTGTTTGTTTTGACTTTATTCGCGGAACAAACTCATACGCGCATACTAATAAATCAACGAGAAGATGCATTGGTTCAACTTCTATGTATCTATTCTGGAATGGGGTCTTGCTTTTTCCAAGCTTTTATAAACTTTCTATCTGTCCTTTTCCTGTTTTTCCAATGCATTTTTCAAGCACTTGCTCGCATTTGATTGAGCTTAAATTTTGGCGCACATATGCAACTGGGTGGTTGGGGGTGACAATGCAATATTGTGATGCAGTGGAGTGGATACCTTTTTTTTTTGTGTGGACACTGGGTGCTATGGAAGGCGTTTGTATATCGCTAAGCAGTGTACAGTGTACATGGAAATAGGGAATCGTCGCCGTTGTCTAGGAAAAGTTTTATTTTTTTCAAGTAAGTAGCCCAAGTTTGAATGCAGTTGTATGATATAGGGGTTGATTCAACTGTAGGTATACAATTGGGATTTACATACTCAAATGTGAAATTTAATAATGGACTTAAAGTAATTTGGGGAAAATTTTTATTAGTTTGGAGAATGTTTCGAAAAGATGATTAAGAGGCTCTAAAAGAAATTAATATGATTCCTTGTCCGCATTCTTATCTCTTTTTATTTGCGTTAATTTACTTAGTAAAAATATTAATATGCAGTAGGTATATGTCTAGTACTATTGGATCCTAGCAAAAGGGGCCAATAATGTAGCCTCAACGACTTTGACATCAAAAAAGCTGGAGCCGACGGATAACAACTTCAAATCGACACCATCCAACTTGTCTAGATTTGTGATTGGAGCTTCTTTACAAGGGGGACCATTTCGTAATTCGATTATGACAACCAGAGAACATCGGTTCGACGATAGAATTGTTTAATTGATTGGATAGGCTTAAGCACTTGTTTTTTTAAAAGAAATCGTCTTGACGATTGGGGATTAGCTTTTCGTAAGCCAGCTATCGCCAAACTAATATTTTCATAACGACATTGGTGGCACTAACTTGCTTTTGGAACGTCACGTTGGAAAACATGCATCAGTCCCGGTCGGAATAGGGTCGCATCCAAGCTAGCTGGGTTGAGATCATCTACTACCTGTTTGCTCCACCTGAGTTGCGGCCTTCCTCTTATGGGACGTCATTCTATTCCTATTTTCCATTCGTTCTTTATAATTAAGCAATCTAATTCGAAGGACTTTATAGCCTATTCCCACCAACGTGATTTAGCAAAAACAACTTGATTTAGCTAAAACACATAATTTATTTCATGATTTGCCATACATTTTCAATCATTTGAAATTACTTGATTTAGCTTGTTTATTTTTTAATTAGGTATAAATCACCTCGATGATTCCAGGCTGAATGATTTCATGCTGAAGTAATGAATAAAATTCATTTTTAATTCATTTTTTTATTTTTTTTGACAGTCAAAATTCAAATTTTGTGTCATATATTGATATATTTTATTGAAAAATTCAAAAAAATGTCAAGATTGTGATAAATGTCAAGCTAAATTAAGTAAAAAGTTCAGTGGGAACGCTTTCTTGATTTATAAATCAAATAAGCTAAATCAAGTCGGTGGAAAAAGGCTATTAACTTTTCCAGCTAGATCTGTGTCACTGTTAAACCTCTACGGGAGCAACCCAGAGCATTTTCATTGCTTGTTTTCAAAGTCAATAGGCCAGTTCCACCTAACAACATCTCACTGAGATCTCAGAGATCTCAGAGATTTTTTAGGTGGAACAAAAAATCTCAGCTGAGAACTGAGATTTCTGAGATGAAATTATTTTGGATTCGATTTCTCACTCAGCTATTTTGACGTGACTGACAGATAATGTGCAACAACAATTTGTAAGATAATCATTTTATCTCAATGAAAACTGAGAATTATGTTCCACCAAATGATTTTGCCTCAGTCAAAGTGACATTGAGATCTCAGTGAGATATTGAGCCATATGCATAAACGGTAGTAAATGCTTTTACTAGTCAATTTTGATAGTATTTACTTTTTTTCGTATGCATAAACTTCAAGTAAATACTTGAATAAAAGCTTTTACTAGAAGTAAAAGTATTTACTAGGTATGGATGAATTTTGGTAGTAAATACTTAAAGTGATATGCATAAAAACCTTTTACTACTAGTATTTACTTCAATTTTTACAAGTTGCTAAAGAGCAACTTGAACATTTGCTAGTAAATACTTTTTGGGTGTTTGAAACGAACATTTTCATTTGCAAATCAACAGTCAAGGCGATCGGTTCAATATTTTTGCCAAATGGCCGCGTTTTTGCACATTAATACCTACTGAACAAGTTTACAAGGAACGAAGATTTCCAGCAACAAATAATTTCAAAATGCTTTACCGCTTTGAAAAAGTAAATGTTGGTTGGCTTTCTAAATTCAGCTTTCCTTCTTGTATTGGAGCCTTGGATTGCACACATATGGAAACACCTGTGATGTTAAAGAATGTTTTACAAGTGTTGTTTGTGAATGGCCAGGTTCAGTTCATGACTCCAGGATTTGGAAAAACAGTTTTCTTGAACCAATTTTAAGAAATTCAGTTAAAACAGTTCATTAGGCAGATCAGGGATATGGAATCGCCACTTGGTTAATAACACCATTTATAGAAACCCAATCACGAGCAAGGTGAAATCTTACAACAAATTACATACAAAAGAGAGGGTCATCAGTTCTGGTGCACCTGAAATCAGGTGATCGGGGCAGCTGCGGAGAAATGAAATAGACTTAATCAAAAGAACCGAATGCACCTCAAGCATTTTGACAGAATCTAACGTAGGGGGAGTCCGGGAGACTTGAGCCACTTTTTGTTAAATCGTTCATAAAAGTGTCCATATTCATTTCAGCCAGATGTTACATACATCTTTGTAAAGGTACATTTATCTACTTCAAAATAAGCCTCATAAGCTTTATGTACAGCCAAGTGATTTTTGCCAAATGCAAAATAAGTGAAAACAGATTTTTGGCTCAAGTCTCCCGCTTAGCCGGGAGACTTGACCACCCTCTTGGGGAGACTTGATCATACTTAAATTTTTCGAGTAAAACAAAACAAAAGATAATAAAATCCATTCATATCTTGTTAAATCACAATTTCATTATATTTGAGGTGTTTTGTATGGACAGAAAATCTGTATTAAACGTGTTTTATAAAAATAAAATCAATAACTTAATTCCTTACTAAAATCACAACATGTTAATGACTTTTCAATAGTTTCTTTGCAAAACACTACTTTGCGTGCTCCTTCTTTTCTTTAATAATGCTAATGGCATGTTAATATCTAAAAAAGAATGCAATTCGTGCATTTTCAGCACATCTGATCATAGATTACCACAAAAGCCTATGGTCAAGTCTCCCCATCAAAAATGGCTCAAGTCTCCCGCTCACGTTTTTTCGCAATTAATGATGATCAATAAATTTTGTAAAATTGAAGATAGCTTGATTTTCTTTTAATGTTTAGGAAGTCGATTAAATGTTTTGTGAGTACATGTCAACGTTTTTTACCTACCACGTTAAATAAAATTTTTATCTTGAAAAACAAAAACAAAAAAAAAGTTACTATTTTCAACAAAAAACAAATTTTTGCATTCACCAGCCAGAGTAAATTGAGGATCCAGAATAATTTTTGTTTGCAAGTAAAACATCGAAGGATGAAAAAAATTTGGTATACTCATGAGTCATTTGAGTGATATTTGAGTGAATTATTTAGAGTGGCTCATGTCTCCCATATGGTCAAGTCTCCCGGACTCCCCCTACAATTATTTTCGTTTTTTGTCAAGATTATGAAACAACCACGCGCCGTATGAAAATTTATAATTAAAAAATCAACAACAAATACTTCAGTTCAAAGTGATGAAATCTAAATACCTAAATTAAAGCAAAGTTATAAGGTTTTTCTTGTTACTTTTTAAGTCTAGTATTTCATTTTTCTTTATTTTTCAATTGCTGTAAGTAATTGCCTGAGTCTTCCGATGAATATGTAGTTTTTGCTTGGATGAATCTAGTATTTACTACTAGTAAATGCTTGCTAGCATTTACTTTTTTTTATGCATACCAAATGAAGTAAATACTACGAATCTGAGCTTTTACTTGTTTATCTAGTATTTACTTGAAGTATTTACTACTAGTAATTACTTGATTTTTATGCATATGCCCCATTCTTACGAGTTCAGCAGTAGGAATTCAATGCATGTTATAACAATGAAGTTACGATCTCACGTTTCGTTTGACACTTGTTAAGATAAAAACGTAATGTAACGTAATGTGACTCTAAACGGAAACTAGTTCAAATATGGTGAACATTTGTTTTGTCTGACAGCTCAACGGCTATGAAAAAAGTCAACAACCAAAATTCGAGGCGGGTGCTTCGTAACATGGACGAAAACGAAGCTAAAGCGTGTTTTTGTAGCAGTCACTATAGAGTGACACTTTGGTTGCTCGAGAGAGGACTTTACCTACTACCTATTAGTCTTCTTAGTCCAAATAAGAAGTGATTGGCGAGATTGATTCTTTGTTTAAAATCAGCGCTTGGCTGGTCTCCTCTTATAGCGGATATTTCTATGCTGACGTTTGTTGTAAAATATCTATATATGGGTGCCTTTCCAAGTTAATGCTGTATTAACTTGGTCCTGTCCTCATTTGCCGCTAGAATACCATCTTCTTGGCCTCCGTATTAAGGCTTACAATTCATAAACTCTATACACTAATATGTATCATGCTGTGTTCTCCCAACTATGTGAATGTCGTCGGTGTATGCTAGTAGTTGGACGGTTTGTGTTAACGTTGGAGTTTTACACAATCGTCATCTTACATAGACGAACAAGTTTTTCTGGGATGCCAAAATATTACATTGCATTGTTCGTCATCAATTATAGTAAGATGCACTGACCGCGTTTTACCTAAGTTCAAGCAAGAGAACTTCGTTCGATTGATATAGCCCCATCAATGGAGGGGACAATACCGAAGTACAAGGAACGCGACCAAAACAACGCCTGAAATAACACGACTATAGAATCACTGGACAAGACTTAAAAACTTGAAGCGACGTTTTACAGGAAAACTACAGATTTATCTGTTAATTTGTACTGGGCCGTTAATTCCGACCCGAGTATGTTCCTTTAAATTAATAAGATATTTAGATCCAAGAATCAGAACGACCTTCCGTGTCTTTAGCTCCAGAGGACAGTAGAGAACAGAGACGTTCTTCTGACAGCGCAAATTGATCCTGAGGAAGCCGCCTTGGACGATGACTGCTTTGTGATTGAATTTACGCAGGAGAAAGTGGAGACGCTTGGTGATGCTTTCCAGCAAGTGTATAAGATGAATGCTTGCAGTCGCCCGAACCACGATCTGGAAAACAGAGCCTTACTTCATCACTTCATCACATCACGAGAACCGTGGTTTTACCCGGTTTGATGACGACTTCTTAGCAAACGCTATAATGCTGAAGAAACGGGCCCAAGTCCCTTGCTTATGACGAAGGTAGAGCTCCAGCTCATCTTCGATTCAATAAAGAACAAGAAGTCAGCAGGTGTCGATGGTATATCCAACTTTGTACTGAGACACTTATACCGATTGAGGCTAGACATCTACACCGCTCTGTTCAACAACGCGCTGAATAATGAATATTATCCGGAGCGTTGAAAGATAGCTCTTCCGAAAAAGGGAAAGGACAACTCCAATCCGTTAAATCTTCGGTCAATAAATCTTCTATCAGCCATCAGAAAGGTATTCAAAAAGATCATCAATAGAACTCTGGCTAAGTGGGCTGCGGACAACACAATAATTCCGGATAACCATTTCGGGTTCAAGGCGGGACATGACACCATTCATGCCGCGTCTTAGCTCGTTTCTGGAGTAAGTGCTGTTCTGGTTGATTAAGAGAAGGCCAGCGACACCGTTTGTTTAGACTAGACATCAGTAAACCACTATTGTGTATGCTTTATGATATGCTCAACGGTAGAAAGTTTGTTGTCAACTGGCAATGTATAACTCTTACCTCCATCTTTGAAATTAAAAACGGTCTTCAACAGGGAGCAATTGCGTATACCACCGACGACCTGATTGCGTAAAGAACGGCTAGAAAGGTTGAAGTTATCAGAATTCTCTTGCAGCGTGACTTCGAGAAGATTCAGCGATACTGCGACGCGACGACTCGAAACTGAAAATAATTGTCCAAAAAGTTGGAGACAATTTGGTTCCGGACTCCGTTGGCTAAGGCTTCGCAAGATACGTGTAAGAATTAGTGCAAGATGGTCATTGTTGATCCTAACGGACAGGCATTGACGAGCAAAAGTATAGTGAAGTACCTCGGTATCTGGTTGGACCAGTATTTGTATTTCGAGAGACATATGTATGTATAGATACTGCTCTGACTAAGGCCAGATAAGTTTTCTGGGATGTCAAAACATTACATTGCTCTACATAGCATTGTTTGTCACCATTAACGCTCTCATACGCGGCCTTGAATAAGCGATGAAAACGAAGTATATAATAGGTTCGAAGTTCATTTGACATTTCCAAGACCAGCCATGAAGTGAATATTTAATCGATGGTGGACTCTCCGAGTCTAAAGCCACACTGATATAAGGTTACGACAGGCGTCAAACGTATACACAGTACTGCAGACAAGAATTTTTAGGTGTGAAGCATAGGAGACTTATGTCTCTATATAACGGGTGATTTTTTAAGAGGTTTAGAACTTAAAAAAAAAAAACACAAAAAATTCGAAAAAATGAATGAAATATTTATTCGAATCGATAGTTTGAACCTTGCAATTTAATGTTTAAAGATAATTTCATGCAAATGTTGACCGCGGCTGCGTCTCAGGTAGCCCATCCGCTGAGTCCAATTTTGGCATACTCTTTCACACATATCGGCCGGTATCTCACGAATGAATGCATGGATGTTGGCTTCCAGTGCGTCAATCGAAGCGGGCTTGTCCCTATAGACATTAGCCTTGACATACCCCCACAAAAAATAGTCTAATGGTGTCAAATCGCACGATCTAGGCGGCCAATTGACCGGCCCGAAACGTGCAATTAACTGTTCACCAAACTCGCCTCGCAATTGCGCCATTGTTTCGCGTGCTGTGTGGCATGTGGCACCGTCTTGTTGAAACCACATATCATGCAAGTCAAGAACTTCCATTTCGGGCAAAAAAAAATTTCCACGTAGTGCTGTAACAAAGGCCTAACTGCTGGGAACGGCGCCGAATCGACATTTCGCGGTCTTCTGTCACACTAGCTGATACGGCCGCAATATTTTCTTCACTACGCACAGTACGTAAACGTGTTGGTGGTTTAATGTCCAACAAAGTAAATTTGGTGCGAAATTTGGTCACCATAAAATGGAAGCAGCGCGCGATGAACATTTCGAACCGAGCACGAATTTTGATAGTAAAATTCAATAATTTGCAAGCGTTGTTCATTTGTTAGACGATCCATGGTTAAATTGCAAACCAAACTGAAGCTGTTTGACAGTGACACAAGGTACTAAACACACGTCAGCTGTCAAAACCAGTGTTGCCAAAACCAAACCAGCTAAAAAATCACCCGTTAGTTGGTGCAGTTCAGGGGAACTGGTTCTATCCGTCAGGCATGCTTTCCTCCGTCGATTTGTTTGAACAATTTGAATGCACATTTTCCAAAAAAAAAAAATAATTACATTTTTTTTACATACTTTTTATTAAAATTTTAAAGGTTAACGTAAAGATTGATTACTAACAATATCGATGACTTTCCGTCGGTGGTATGGGAAGAATTAATAGAATTAGTGTTTAATCCCTGCAGTAGATTTTAATCTTCTTTTACAGATCGCAACTACATCGGCCCGACTCAATCGAACTGCAGGCTGTTTTCATGCAAAGGACGATCAAATAATTTAAATTACATTCAAAAATTTTCTATTGCGATAACGACTTACTCTTCCCAGTTTTACAAATGTGTCTTGTCAGCTCACATTGATTTGAAAATGTTTTCCTCGAATTTTCATTTTTGCAGCAAACTGGCTTATAAATAGCTGGACATACATTTTTGCACATTGACTTACATTTTTCTCTAGTTATGACACGCAAATCTAAGAAAATATTTTAATTATTTGTTAAGTGACAGCAATTAATTAGAAAAAAATATAAAAATACCGGCTTTGCATTTATTTTTGCGACGGCAATTTTCAATTGCCAAGAAACAACTATTTCTAAAAACGTAACACATTTCGCCATCGGTGGCGGAAACCGATTGTTCAAACCAACTACACCTAAACTGAAGATTACATCGCTTTAGTGTAGCAGCTTCAATTAAAGTTAATGAAAACAGGAAAATCGTTAAGTAAAATAGATGCATTGTTGTTTAAATATTTTTTTAATGGATTTGAATAAACAATGAACAATGCATCGCTTTTAAAAGGAAAAATTATATACACGCGGGGAGTTCTTGGAAAAGGTCGATAAACGATAATGGGTGACTTGTGTGGTAATATTTATCTTTTTTGCATGGGGTAAGCGATATTACAATATATTCTCATGAAGATTAGATAATGACAAGTATAAGGAAGCTTAAGAGAAGTCGGTATTACCAGATAAGATTTTTGCTTAACTTTTCCAATTCAACTTTGATTTGATAAATATTTAAGCGTCGAATTGCAATCAAAATGGACTGTTAAGAAAATTGTGCAAGCTTATTATTGGGTGTTGGGTGTTGTAGCAACGGAGAAACAGAAGCACTTCAACAACGGCCCTACAAATTTAGAGGTTAGTGCGAGGGGCTAACAACCCCTTCACATTAAAAAACATGAAGTTATGAGAGTGATAGGCAGAGCCTCGGATAATGACCCCCCGACAACGGACTACGCATTGAGAGTTTGTACCTGAAATGTAAGAACACTCTACACTCCAGGTGCAACTCAAAAACTTGAATCTATCCTCAAGCAGTGTAAGGCAGACATTACTGCGATCCAGGAAATACAATGGATAGGATTAGGGACAGTAGAAAAAATTGTGACATTTATTACAGCTGTCATCAAAGAATGCACATATTTGGATGCGGATTCGTCGTGGGAAATCGGCTAAGTCACTACTTTCAAGCCAATTAGTGATCGCCTGGCTGTAATCTGCATCAAGGCCACACTACAAAACATCCAGTATAATTTGTGCACACGCCCCTTCCAACGATGTTGAGGAGTCTAGCAAGGAGGATTTTTACGACCTCCTGGATAGAGCTCGGAGATTTCAATGCAAAAATCGGGAAAGAAGACATCTTTGGCGGATTAGTTGGAAAGCACAGCATCCACGAAGTTACAATAAATAACGGCTTCCGACTAATCGACTTTGCTGCAGCTCGTAATACGGTGATAAGTAGCACTAGATTTCCAAGACGGAAGGTCCACACAGCAACCTGGCGATCTACGGATGGTCGAACCACCAATCAAATCGACCATGTGCTAATCGGCACAAGGTACGCATCCAACATCTTGATCGTGCGTATTTTCCGAGGAGCAAATGTTGACTCTGACCACTTTCTGTTATAGGCTAAGTTTAGAGCTCGACTATCAAACGACAGAAAAACACGTGCGGCCCAGAGAAAGAAGTTCAACATCGGTTGCTTTAGCACTCTGGAGAATGCCAGAGACTACAGTGAGTGCCTAAGTGAGCGACTCTCCGTCGTCCTCCAAAATACCACAGATGTCAACACCTTGTGGAACCAATATCGCGAAATAATTAAAAATGTAGCCGAGACCACCATAGGTTACCAGCCACCCCCGAAAAAGAACCCGTGGTATGATGATGAATGCGCGTTATTGAAAAGAGATACGGAAAATGCACGTTTGCAGATGCTGCAAGCTGCAACGGAAAACAAGAGCAGCAAGAGAAGAGTACCGAACAAAAAGGAGAAATGAGAAAAAGACAATGCTTAGGAAGAAAAGAGCACCCGCAGTTTCTCAGCTTAAATATCTAGAAGAGTCTCGGGCCAAGAACAACACCCGACGTTTCTTTAAAAGGTTGAAGCTCTTCGAAACAGTGAAAGAAAGCTAGTCACCGAAGCACAGGGAGCTGTAGATGTTTTCAAGCAGCACTTCCAACAGCTGCTGAATGCGCATAATGTCCAACGAGCCAAAGACGAAAGAGAAGCAAACCAGTCAATAAACACCCAGTCCCAGCACCCAAGCAATTCAAAAGCTAAGAAATAACAAGTCCGCCGAATGGCATACCTACGGGACAGGTCATCAAAAAAGCGTGGGAGGGAGGAAGAATGCATGCCCATTGACGATAAGCTCCATATGCCCCATCTACCAAAAAGGCGATCCTATGTCATGCAAAAACTAGCGAGGCATATCCCTCCTTAATGATGCATACAAAATCCCACCCAAAGTACTGTGTGAGCGTCTTAAGCCGTTCTGCAAAACAATAATCGGCACCACGTAGCAGTGTGGCCTTAGGCAGAACAACGATAGACCAAATATTCACACTGAGGCAAATCCTGGAAAAGACCAACGAATTTTAAGTCGAAAACTCGAAACCCACCATCTTTTCATCGACTTCAAAGCGCTTATGATAGCATCCACCGCCAAGAGCTTATGACCCAAGTAACAATTTAACTTCTATAAGGCTTAAGCGAAGCTATTTCTTGATTTTATCTGCAGTGCATTCATAGTGCCCAGATGTCATCAAGTCGACTTATATATAGAGAATTGAACCACACCTTGGGCGCTAATAATTATTTCACTAATGTATTTTCACCTCATCAAATCGGTTTAATTTTCAAGGCAAGAGTCGAAATATTGGGACTTAACTATATTCCTCACAGGCAAAATGATTTAGCTAACTGTAGTCTATGTAATAGACATGAAAAAGAAGATGTCTACCACTTTCTAGCTGTGTGTCCAATTCTTCAAGAATTACGTAGATTATACTTCTCAAAGAGTTATTTCTCTCAAATAGAAGCTAAAGATATCTTAAATGGTAAACATGGATGGAGGGTCCTTTTGAGATACTGCGATCATGCCTTAAAATATCGCAATAACTTGGAGCTTTAAAAAGAAATCCTATTAATTATTTATTTTGTATTTTTCTTCTTCAAATTTCTATTTATTGTTACTTTGTAATAAAATAAAATATACACAAAATCTCTTTTTTTTATGTTTGTAATAGATTATTTAACTTTGTATATGTATAATATCTTAATCCCATCTAAGTTATCTCTTGTAACCTCGATTATTCTTTTTACTTTTTTATGCGTTTATTAAATGTAAGATTATGTCAATTTTTTCGACAGACGGCATCCTATGCCATTGTTCTATTTTCTTTTCTTATGCTCTGTTTTATAATCTTATACTTTTAATAAAGAATGTTATAATAATAATAATAATAATAATATTTCTTGATTTGTATCTTGCTTGTATGAAACCTTATACAAATACGTTTGGCGTAAGTTATGCAAGCCATTGATTCTTTAAATCAATTATGACAAGGCCTTATATCAATTGATTTAAAGAAGTAATAGCTTCTCGGAAGAAATCTCTACAAGGTCTTATAACAGTTAATTTAAAGAAGCAATAGCTTCTTTCAAGAATTGCGAATAAGGCCTTACAACAGCTTGATACAGAAAGCAATAGTTTCTTTAAAACGGTAAAGATAAGGCCTTATGCAAGTTATTGCAAAAGTAGAGAAAAATTTATTTTCAACATGAAATTGTTTTTCTTTTGCGATTTTTCTGTTGTTTGCTGCTTTTATTTCTGACATAACATGGACATTCGGTTATTTTTCTCATTAATTATATTTGTTTGTACACTGAGAATAAATATTAGAGTTTACCTATGGGATTTGAACTCGGGACCCTCCGCTTATCAGTCGAGCATTCATCCACTGCGCTATTGCGACTTCTATGTTATGAGTAGCAAACTTGAAAATAGTTGTTGCAACTCATTTCTCTCAAACTTTATGGCACAAAATGTATAATGTTACTAAATTCGTGAAGAGTGAAACATTAAAATTGAATAAAAAGAAAGTTTTGGATTAAAGGGTGTCCATCCATCCCGATTAGATACAGATAGCTTTATTGGAAACTGACTTGAACACATAAAATGCATAAAATATCTACTCTTCTTTAAAGTTGATTCAAAAAGTAGTAAAATTATATATAATTTGAATTTATTTTTTAGAAAACAAAATTGATCAATTACCATCATTCAGGTGATAACCTTACATACGATATCACATTTTTTACTTGAGACATCATGAGAATAATAGCCTTTCCATTCAATAACAAAAAAAAAAAAAGAACATGCCATGAGATTTGAACTCGGATAACTTGTCATTCCTAAGAGTGTCCACTTTCTTAAGTGAGCAATAATTATCATAAGGAAACCAGAGTACGCATGTATTGAAATGAACAATCAAAAAACAATCACACATACATACGCGAAGTGACATTTCGTTTGTTATAATTTGCACAAGGAGGCCTTATCTGGGTTATCAAATTGCAGACTGTTATTAGGAAACAAAAATAAGGCCTTATACGAGTTATTTTAACTGCGCTTTCACGAGGAAGCAAAGCGAGGCCTTATATAATTTCGGTAAATCAATCTCGAGCAAGCAGTTTGTTATAATTTGCACAAGGAGGCCTTATCTGGGTTATCAAATTGCAGACTGTTATTAGGAAACAAAAATATGGCCTTATACGAGTTATTTTAACTGCGCTTTCACGAGGAAGCAAAGCGAGGCCTTATATAATTTCGGTAAATCAATCTCGAGCAAGCAGTTTGTTATAATTTGCACAAGGAGGCCTTATCTGGGTTATCAAATTGCAGACTGTTATTAGGAAACAAAAATAAGGCCTTATACGAGTTATTTTAACTGCGCTTTCACGAGGAAGCAAAGCGAGGCCTTATATAATTTCGGTAAATCAATCTCGAGCAAGCAGTTTGTTATAATTTGCACAAGGAGGCCTTATCTGGGTTATCAAATTGCAGACTGTTATTAGGAAACAAAAATAAGGCCTTATACGAGTTATTTTAACTGCGCTTTCACGAGGAAGCAAAGCGAGGCCTTATATAATTTCGATAAATCAATCTCGAGCAAGCAGTTTGTTATAATTTGTACAAGGAGGCCTTATCTGGGTTATCAAATTGCAGGCTGTTATAAGTAAATTACAAAAGGTCTTATTCAAGCAAAATAAAAACAATCATCCTTAAATAAGCCTTAAAATAACACTATGGAAGCTATTGCTTCTAAATATTCAGGAATTGGACCTTATACAAGATAAATTGTTACTTGGGGATGGTGATGTCTGAATTCTGGATCCCAAAAAAACTGATCCATCTGGGTTTAGACAAGGAGATGCGCTGTCATGTGATTTCCTTAACATAGTCCTGGAGCAGATAGTGTGCAAGGCAGGTGTAAGCACGGAGAACACTATCTTCAACAAATCCACCCAGCTCCTAGACTATGCGGACGACATAGACATCATCGGTCGATCCAAGACAGCTGTGCTTGAGGCCTTCACAGCGACCACACAAAATAAGAATTGAAGCCGATCAATTTTATAGCAAAATCGTCTTAAGTGACGAAGAGCCTATTTATGGCTTAATGGGTTCCTCAGTAATCAAAATTTGCATTATTGGTCGAGTGGAAATCAACATTTGCTTCTATAGAAAATAACTTCTTGTTTTGCATGCCGGCGGCGCGGCGTTATGGAGCCATATTTTTATGTGACGATATCGATCGTCATGTTACTGTGAATGGCTAGCGTTATCGTGCCATGATTTTCGACAATTTTTTGCCCGAATTGGAAAATTTGGACATGGATGACCCGTGGTTTCAACAGGATGGTGTCACAGGCCACACCAGCATACCTTACAATCGATTTATTGAAGAGTTAGTTTGATGAGCGTTTTTTTCTCAAGAAAGAGGCCTGCCGATTGACCACCTCGTACGTGAGATTCATCGCTACGAAAAGCCTACTACCAATAAGCCGATGAAGTTGGACGACCTCACTATGAATGAAGTCAAATTCTATTTATAAATGTTTTCAGACAATCAATTTATATATTCAACAAATTCAATTGTAATATAAATACACTGTGGCGTATACTTACTATTTTATGCTTGACTTCAGTAATAAAATTCGTGTATCATGCAACATATCAATTGATAGAAACAACTGAAATAAGAAAATAAAAAAATATTAAAAGAACCTCACTTGACAATTCATATCACTGGTGTCAATCATGACACATCGATGTAACCAATTAAAAATCTATTAATTCTCTCAAAAACGCTACCCTCAACACTGAATATCTGTCTATTGTTCAATTCGTGTCTAAGATGATTTCGACAAGAGAACGTTTTTTTCGGTGCTTCCGTTCGATACTCGATCCTTTTTTCCTCACTGGTTGCTTATCATTTCGGTTAAATAACCAACAAAAAATAAATATTTCATATTGGACCATAATTTTGACAAATCTTGGACGTCTTCTTGGTCTTGGATCCCTAATAGCTGGAGGGATATTCAAAGTGAACTCTCATCAATACTCGCAAGGCATTCTGGCCCTGTCACCCCTTCTCCAATTACTGTGTGTCGTCGAGTTGACGCTTTCTATGCTAGTCTACGTCAACATTTCGATTTTAATGGAATTCAACAAGTACAAGCATGCCGAAATATTCAACCGAGCCTATGAACTTGATAAAACTTTCATTGCAAAATTTCACGCGAATTTCAACTATGAACCTGAGATTCGTAAGAATAATCTCAGGGCGCACATTTTACTGTTTTATTGCATTATCTACTATCCAATTTGTTTCGTAAGCTTGGATCCAAATTGGCGCGTTGTTTTGATGGCTTTTGGTTATTCTGTGTGCGTCCTTGGGCCAATGTCAAGTAGTTATACTCTTGTCTCACTTATGGATTTCCTTCGAATTCGATTTGAACTTTTTCGTGGCATTTTTCAAAAATACTTCTCCGATGGTGTAAGTCGGGGTAAAGAACAACAACAACAAGTAGAGTCATTGCTCTTCCACTATCGTCAATACTGCGTACTTATCCACGATATTAATAGTGTTTATGGCGATGCAGCCATGTCAAGCTATGTTCATGACTTTACTCAGACTTCTTGCATAATGTTTGTTCTGTGTCACAAAGCTCTGGAGTCGAAATCTCCTGCTTTGGAATATCTAGTGCTGTTTATTTTTGTTCTGCCAAGGATGTCAAAAATTGTGTATATGGCTTTTCGTGCTAGGAAGACAATGCTTGAGGTGGAGACTTGAAAAATAAAATCTTTCATCACTATATTGCCTTTTTTTTCTAGATGAAATCTTGTCTCAGAGTCATTACAACTTATGATGACCATTTCACTTCAAAACATGTTAAGGACATAATATACGATCTCGTCATGTGGCACAAGCTGAATCGATTTGAATTCAATGTTGGAAGTGCATTGCAATTAAATTTTGGACTTGTTTATGAGGTAAATGTGTGTTTTCATTTATTTTTACAAATCTGATCTTGGGTTACTTGCTAAATCAATATATTTTTGTGTATTTTTAGTTTTTTCTTGGAATCGGGAACTACGTTCTTATACTGATTCAGCTTAAATTTCAAGAAACTTCAATAAAAGACCGACTTGTTGGATCATCTCAAAACCAGTGACTCTTACGAATTAATGGAAAATATACAAATAATAAAAATAGTCTTTTCAATATCCGTACCACTTTATCGGCGAATAAATCAGTAAAAAATTGTTTCTTTGTTTTTTTTCCTTTGTTGGTTTTATAGCGTCAATAATTTGGATAAAATACAAACACGCTTTAGCTTTGGCTTCGCCTGTGTTCCCACAGCAAAACAAGGAAAAGCAATGGATGATCAAAATTGTGTGCAAACAAATAATTTTGACACGATTTTGATATTTTAATTTAAAATTTTTGGTTCAGGTTTGCGGTTAGTTTTCTGAATTATTGTTACACCAAGTAAATGAGACAGGGGCCAGATTCTGTAAGGCGAAAGCGAACGAACGTTTTCGTTTGTGCGAAAGATTTGCTTCATACATATAACTTGAAAAACGAAAAATTTTTTCGTGCGTGCGAAAAAAAAATATACGAAAGCAAATTGTTTGTCGTTTTTCTTCTTTTGTGTTGTTTGCTATCAAGATTTTAATAAAAAACATCACCATTAACTATTTTTAATTTTAAAATTTTGCAAGAATATTTGACGTAGTTTTTGAGTGATAGCGATAATGGTTCAGAAACTCTCAACTTAAGAAACTTGAGAAGGAATCTTAGGGACCATTCCGATCCGTTTACATTGCCGGAAAAAAAGTGCAAGTCACTAATATTTACACTAATTACATACTAGTGTTCAACGCTTCCGGCTTAATAAAAGAGCGTTCTAATATGTGTTGGACAACTTACGCCTTAAAACAGGAACACGCGCTACATATTATATTCCTCCAATTCTGAGGCTCTGCTCTTCTTTAGAGCTCTTAGGTGGAGGATCTTACCAATATCTTGTCGGAAATGCTTTTGCTTGCCCTGTTGCGCAGAGCAAAATGGGTTTTCGAATGGAAAAAAGAAAGTTCTTGATGAAAAACTCGGAAGAATCATTGGTTTTTAAAGGAAAAATTGCATTTTATTGCAGGTGCATTGGTTTTCAAATGGAAAACTGGATAATTTTAAAATGGTTTTTCAAATGGAAAACAGAAAGTTGTTGATGAAAAACTCGGAAAACTCATTGGTTTTATAAGGGAAAATTGTTATTGGAGTTCCTATATCTGGACATTGGAGGCGAAGTTCCTTGCACACATGGCCACATTTAATTTAAAAAAAAAAAATTAACAGTCACACAATCTGCCACAATAATAGTGATGAGTCTTCTCAATTTCTTTTTGTTTATTTAAATTTTACTTCTATCGATATTTTTTCATTTGTTGTTTTCTCATTGTTAAATGTGTTTTTCACTTAATAACGGTCAAAATTGAACTGGAAAACTTTAAAAAAGAAAATACATATGCTTTCTTCTTTGTTTTGTCTCATTTAATATCCAAAATCATGTAAATATTATCGATTTTCTTAAGTTTTAAGTATCGATTAAAATTTCTTTCTCATCTCTCACAATATTTTACAACTGTCAATATCCTAAAAGTAGGCAACAAACTTTTTCTGATTTGAAGCAAAAACGAATACAAAACCAAAAACGAAATGCGATACAGACTTCAAATTATCGTTTTCGCACAATTTCTTTCGTTTTTGAAAAACGAACGTTCGCTTTCGCTTCGTTTATTACAGGAGCCTGATTATGGGATTCGCGGCGAATCGTTTTGCTAGCGAGTTTGATATTTTTCAATTATTGCGTTCGCTTCGTCTTCTTCGTTTTGAATTCGACCAGGCGAGTTGAAATACGACAGCTTTTCATTGGCGGATTCACAGACGAAAGAGTGTTTATTCAGAGTTACCACCACTCGGCATTTTCTGATAGAGTGATTTTTGATAAGCTGGCTCAGGGTCTCATGTTATTAAATTTGACTTATCTTTTTCAGTATTCTACAGTTAGTGCATGAAAAAAGAGTTTATTTTCATTTCTGCATGTTTATTAACATTCTTCTCATGCAAATTATAAAATGTAATCAATACTCTTCCAAAACAGACTGGATTAATGATAACCAAAAGATGTAGCTTCAAAAACGGTCGCTATCAACTGCCAAAGTTCAGAATCTTCCATTAGAAGAACCTTTGTGTGAAAAATAAAATTTATTTTTATTATATGACTATTTTTTTCAGCAGCGGAGACTCATTTAAATTTTAACATGCGGCAACACTGTTCACATTATTAACTGGAATATTAAGTGTCAAATCACTGGAATATTGGAAGGCGTTTTCTCGCTTCGCCGCGAGTTCGTTAATAGGGAAATACGAAGCGAGTCGAATTTGAAAGGTCGAATTGAAAACGATCCGCCGCGAACCCCATAATCAGGCCCCAGAATCTGGGGCCCTATTCTTGAAACCATGCGAAAATTTTCGTATACGATAATTATCGCATATTGAATCTCGTATGCGAAAGCAGAGTGGTATTCTTGAACCAAATTGACTCGTATACGACTTTGTGCATGCGATGAATTTCGTATACGAGATGGCAACGCGTTGTCAAAATTAAAAGTCCATTTCTCTCCCTCCCACTTAAGGGGGGAAAAAAAGGAAAATATTATGCTGATTTGTGTTGTCAATTCAGTTGACACTTTCAGCTTTGACATTAAGAATTAATTCAAGTTTGGTTTTTGGTTTCGCTGTTGTATTTATAAAATTAGAATTTTTCCTCTGCCAACGAAATCATCTTTCATTTGAAAAATGGTAAACGGACTAAGACCGACAAAAGGAAAAGAATGAACTATCGGCCTTGTCTTGGACATTCCAACTCAGCTGCTGCTCTAAATCGCAAAAAAGAAAAGTAAATTGAAACAATCTGAATCGTTAATATTTATTTCCAATTTTTTTTTTTTATGTTTTAGCAACATTCTTTATCGTGCATCATATTTGACAAACAAGTTAGAACCATCTTTTCTCAAATGATGCTCATGTTAAAGTGGCAGTAGAATAAAATTTCGATGAATTTCGATGTTTTCAACAACCACAAGGATACCCTTATTGAATCTTATACCCAATGGTGTAGTCACTGCAAGAAACTCAGACCAATCTACGATGCATTAGCCGAGAATTTTCAAGACAAAGATCTGCCATTGTAAAGATGGATGCTACTCAGGGGCGAACGCAGGTAGGGGTTTTGAGGGTTAAACCCCCTCCGAAATATGAAAATATGTGCAGTAAACAAATATGCATTATTCTTCAAAAGAAAAAAAATACAGAAATGGTACAAAATAAATTTCCAACTCAAATTCTCAAACTATGTTAAACGAGAAATTTCAATGAATCTGTTACGATTGGAGGAAGGTCCCAAGTAACGGGAGCTGCGATGAAAATATACAAAAATTCACTTATCTGCTTTGCACGCATTGCATCGGTTGTTTCGAATCTAACGGGGGTTGGGAACAAAATCTACGAAAAAAACCTTCATCATAGCCACACCAAATCACAC
The DNA here is from genome assembly GCA_943590905.1 of Sphaerophoria taeniata. Classification (NCBI taxonomy): domain Eukaryota; kingdom Metazoa; phylum Arthropoda; class Insecta; order Diptera; family Syrphidae; genus Sphaerophoria; species Sphaerophoria taeniata. The sequence goes on along the minus strand of OX016540.1, from coordinate 42,628,107 downwards.
ATACTTAAAGGAATCCCTAAACGACGAACATGCTCGTGCTCGCCTTAAATTCGTCATAATAGGTTGCCAAACATTTTCGATTTTCTTATTTTCGTAGGTTTTGTTATTCAGTTCACATGTAGGGAGATAGTCGCAAGCCCGCAAGCAAATCTCATTTTTTCTATGAAATAAGAATAACCCATAGCGCAGTGACTTAGCTTCACTTTTTGACACATCCTCAAACACACCTTAAAGAATCAACACGTACGAATTACGAAATGATGTTCGCCAATTTTGTATTCGCCGTGTAGGGAATAATGCAAACGAACATGTTGCGTCGTTGCCCTACAAGGGTGAAACCTTCTATTTCTTAATTTTTTTTCCTGAAAATACACGTTTAAATGGAAATTGTATTCTCTCTTGATTGGCACAAAAAAAAGTTTTTTTTTTTTTAAATGTATTTTCAGTAGTCAGCCGCTTATATAAACGTAAGGGCCGACTTTAGAAGACCAGTAATCTTATGTCAGCCTTTTACGATTAATAGATTAGCAAATGATTTGTTTCTTTAACAACATAAATAGGTAGTGTAGGCAAATAATAAGAAAAGCTTCGTTTCAAAAAAATATCTTAACTTCCAGGACTCTGAAAATGGGAAGTTCCGAAGCGAAAGCAAAATGCGAATTCCACAAGTACCTCGAACGTATAAGTAAAAACAACAGCACAATTGGCCGATCAGAGAAGCATACGGGGTCCCTCGAGGTAGACTACAAGATCGTATCCATGGTAGAAATGTAGAGAAGCAAAGAAAATGGGACCGGAAACTTTCTTTAGTTTAGCCGAAGAACACAAGCTTGTTAAGTGGCTCGTATACCTTGCCAAGTGTGGCTTTCCTTAGGAGCCCACAGACCTCTTGGTGACAAACTTCTATCGTAAGGGTAAACGTACCTAGGTCTGCTTTCAAAGATAGCCTACAAGGGAAAACGTATTACTAGGCCTTCTCAAGATGTCACATTACATTATGAACTGAGGGACTCAGAACAGCAGAGGACGAGCAATCGGAACGTATGAGTATTTAAAAGAGATTGACGCAGCCGGTATTTTAGAAGACCCCCTTCTTAAGTGATATGAAACATCATTCAGTCTATCTCTAAAAACTGCTTAAGTCGATGGCCACAAATCCCTCCTTTCATTGGAATCAAGCGACCTCTGCGTATTAACGGAACCATTTTGTACGCTCTTTTACCCAGTACAACACGCCCACGGGCTGTGTAATATAGCCCATGGGCGCATTTAAAGAACTGGAAAATCAATTACAAACAAAAATTCACAAAATTTCAAACAAAGTTACGAAGACGTACTTTCTTAAAGTGTTGGAAATGATCTTGGATTATTTGGAATAATATACATATTTCACTGAAATATAGGATTGTTTTTAATTAATTAATTTAATTAATTATTGGTTGTATGTTGTCTTTTATTTATTTAGAAATAAACAGTTTTTGAAAAAAAAGCTTTGTTAATACATTTAAGATTTACCAACGGCTTATAAATTACGAATAATTAATTTACTAAAGGGAGCTGACTACTGACAACTCCCGTGGCAGACTACTGGAATTTAAGGGGCTGACTATAAAAGAATCCGACTTCTATTTGAATTATAGTTAATAAATTTGTTTTAGGTAGCAAATATTAATATTTGTTCCTAGGCTGCAAATATTAACAAATCGGAAAAACTAAGTTTCACGTCCAACAATTAAATAACGGATTTTTAAAGACCACGCAAACACAAAAATTAAGTTAAAGGGCTGACTACTAGTGCCATCACTCTATAATATATATTTTTTGAAACACCTCCCGAAATTTTTTTCTGCGTTCGCCCCTGATGCTACTGCTAGTGATGTTCCACCAACAAGCATGCAAGAAAAGAACAGAAGGGCTACGACCGCAGTGAAAAAGCTAAGAAGACCGATTTGTAAGCGGATTTTTATATCCCGTTGCATTAAGCAAAGTCAAATTCACTTTCAATTTGTAGTTTGTTTCTCGTTAAAATAAAACTCTATTGAAATCAACGATTATGTTTTTATTAAAATAACCACAGGTAACAAGGAGATCATGGCGGTGAAACAATCGCTTCTTTTACGTAGATTTTTGAACACGTATACTTTTCCAGAGTCAACTTATGGATGTCATTGAAATACTTCTACGACTGATTGTTGTCGTTGAACCCGCCGAAGATCCATGTCGGATTGTTGTTTCTTAGCTTTTTCAAACTCCTGCAAAAAGAAACCTAAAATAATTGGTTTCATATGAATTCTGCTAGCTTACCTGTGGGTTAACATCGGGAATTTTAAGTATAGCTAAGTCCTCAAATCTCGGTCAGTTTGTTTTGCAGTCCAATAGACTTGGATGAGTGTTAAATCTTTGCGATGGGCATGATTCGAGCGCTTTTTGAAAATATTTCTTCTTAGTAGATTTTAAGATTTTTAAAAGATTTTCTTCTTTTCAAAGATGTCAAGATGTTGTCTTGATTCTGGTTGGTGACGTTCTCTGTGAATTTTTTGTAAACAAATTCAGCCACAAACTAGGCAAAATTTTTCAAATTCAATGTCGTCGCACAATTCTCGTATACGAAATTCCATCTCGAGTGGGTCTGACCACTCGAGATGAAGCATTCGATAATTTTCGTATAAGAGACGTTTGACAGCATTCGAAAAGCGTTCAAGAATACTATTTTTGATCTCGCATACGAAAATGTATGCGATATTTTATTTTTTTGATTCAAGAATAGGGTCCCTGGACAAATCTTGACTCAAGCTCTTTCGAATGCTTTTTCAATGCAATTTTATAGCTTTCCATTGAGGATATTTTGCGTTACTCGTTCGGATTTGAAGTTGGAGATTTGCGAAAAAATGATTCTTTGTTGATATCAGTAGAGTCAAAAGAACATATGACAATGAACACATTGGTTTAAAAGAGTTCTTTTGAGCAACAAATAAAGCCATTTGAATAAAGGCCAACAAACAAAATTAAAAGAAATAATAAAAACTAGTTTATGCTGTTTTTGTTTTTTTTTTTTTAATTTTCCAAACTGACAATTTGAAATAACACACACTGTCAACAGTGTCAATATTGTGTCAATAAAAGTATTGCCAGATAGCAATTATTTGGAAAATTTAGTTTTTCAATTATGGCTGCAATGAAACTAGGCAGAAAATTTAGAAATAGAGACATCACGCAGCGCTGTCTGCATGCAAAATTTGCTCCCATAAGAGCCTGTGTATTTTTAATTTTGCTGCGCAGCAATTCTGCACATCTGTTTTGCCCTTTAGGGACCATTCCGATCCGTTTACATTGCCGGAAAAAAAGTGCGAGTCACTAATATTTACACCAATTACATACTAGTGTTCAACGCTTCCGGCTTAATAAAAGAGCGTTCTAATATGTGTTGGACAACTTACGCCTTAAAACAGGAACACGCGCTACATATTATATTCCTCCAATTCTGAGGCTCTGCTCTTCTTTAGAGCTCTTAGGTGGAGGATCTTACCAATATCTTGTCGGAAATGATTTTGCTTGCCCTGTTGCGCAGAGCAAAATGGGTTTTCGAATGGAAAATAGAAAGTTCTTGATGAAAAACTCGGAAGAATCATTGGTTTTTAAAGGAAAAATTGCATTTTATTGCAGGTGCATTGGTTTTCAAATAGAAAACTGGATAATTTTAAAATGGTTTTTCAAATGGAAAACAGAAAGTTGTTGATGAAAAACTCGGAAAACTCATTGGTTTTATAAGGGAAAATTGTTATTGGAGTTCCTATATCTGGACATTGGAGGCGAAGTTCCTTGCACACATGGCCACATTTAATTTAAAAAAAAAAATTAACAGTCACACAATCTGCCACAATAATAGTGATGAGTCTTCTCAATTTCTTTTTGTTTATTTAAATTTTACTTCTATCGATATTTTTTCATTTGTTGTTTTCTCATTGTTAAATGTGTTTTTCACTTAATAACGGTCAAAATTGAACTGGAAAACTTTAAAAAAGAAAATACATATGCTTTCTTCTTTGTTTTGTCTCATTTAATATCCAAAATCATGTAAATATTATCGATTTTCTTAAGTTTTAAGTATCGATTAAAATTTCTTTCTCATCTCTCACAATATTTTACAACTGTCAATATCCTAAAAGTAGGCAACAAACTTTTTCTGATTTGAAGCAAAAACGAATACAAAACCAAAAACGAAATGCGATACAGAATTCAAATTATCGTTTTCGCACAATTTCTTTCGTTTTTGAAAAACGAATGTTCGCTTTCGCTTCGTTTATTACAGAATCTGGCCCCTGTATACATCGTGTTCTATGGGACGGTTCCATTCGGCAAATACGTTAGCAGCAACGTATACATTGACGCTGACGGACTGACGGATTCTATCCTTTGTTATTTTTTTAAATGTGAAATTAACTTTTTTTTTTTTTAAATAATCAAATAAAAATAAATAATATGTTTGGTTTTTCCAAGACGATAAACCTTGCCCCAACTGTTCCAAATTCCGTCATCTTGTGTTCTATGAAGTTGTCTAGCTCAGTTTAGTTTAATTTTTTCTGCTCCCCCAACGAAAAGTATTCAGTATTTTGTTGCTAATTTGACTAGACAAACTAGATCTTGGAAAAATCGATGTTAATGTAATAAAGGACCCGCCAAATAACTTTTTTTTTGAAAATGCTATAAAAAAAAACTACTAAATATTTTCTCAAATTTCTTTTCATGTGAAGGTATAGGGTGTCTCAGTAAGAGTGCACTTTTTCATTTTAATATAAAACAAGTATTTTATAACAGAGTTGTAATATTTTAATTGTATTGTAAAGAAGACATGTTCCGATTAAGTATGGAATAAAATTTCCGGCAAACGACCACCCGGCTCCGATGACAAGCCATTACTCTTTCATGATTTTTTCCATGACTTTTGCACAGAGATGTGGCTGTATCTCACCAAAGACACGTTGGATATCCAATTTTAGCTCAGGGATTGTTTCGAGTTTATTTGCATAAACCCGAGATTTCACAAAACCCCAAAGAAAAAATCGCACGACGTTAAATCGCATGATCTGGTGGCCAGTTGACATCAGAATTTCCTGAGATAATGTGTTCTGGAAATCGTTGCTGCGACAAGTCGATTGTTTCATGCGCGGTGTGGCAGAATGCGCCGTCCTGCTGAAACCACATGTTGTCCTGATTCATTCCGTCCAATTGAGGCCACAAGAAGTCCGTTATCACATTCCTGTAACGAATGCCGTTCACTGTCACTGTCGAATTGATGTTTTCGAGTTTTCGGGAACACTCTCGCTTACAGAAGCAATGTTTTCAAGAGACTGACCAGTACGTCGACACAAGGGATTCTTATCATCCATAATTGACAAAGTTTTTTCAAATTTTTTGACCATTCTTCGAGTGGTTGACGTATTAGGTGTACTCTCTCGGCTGAAAATTTGGCGAAGTTTGCGAGGCGTAACTTTCCCCATTTTTGTAATGAGTTTCTACAATCATAGCGTGTTGTTCTTTCGAAAAGTGCTCCATTTTTAATAATCGGAACAAACAAAGGTGACATCTGTTCAATTTCAGAGTTGCCACTTGCATGAAAAAAAAAATATATTATAATTTTAAAAAGTGCGCTCTTACTGAGACACCCTATACAATCTGTTCGGGAAATAAAGTCTTCCGTATGTTTGTAATCAGGGGCAAAAACCAAGTCGTGGTCACACGACACAAGATTCTTTTATTGAATTTAAACAGAGAAAAAACACAAAGTACTCCGCTATCGGAAATAGTATGCACTGTTAGAAGATCCAAAATACAACTGCTCAAGTCATCGCCTCGAAGTCACCAAGTGGCCATCCAACTACGCTCCATAGCTGCTGAGTCAGCATCACCAGAGTTCCCATAGATGTACAGAGTCCAGCAGTTGGTACCAGGCCCAAGCCTTCGATACCCAACGACACACCATGAACAAAGTGCCGACGCCAGCGATAGCTGCCAAGAGTCGTGGGAGTGTTAGCTGCATAGTATAACGTTCCGTTCAAGTGTTTCCAAGAAGTACACTTGAACCTCACCACGATGGTTTATTTATCCAAGATAAATATAGGGCAGCCACGGCGACTGTAGATATCTCATGGCACATTGTAGGCGACACATGAGTATCGAGAATGTTGTTGACCACTATAAATCCATCGCACACCATTGATCATATAGCACCCGCTATATTGGCTCCGATCGTGTGCGCTGTGTATCTATCTGATATCAGCATGATATCAGAGAAGCAGCGAGTGGTTGGTGTGAGGTCAATGGGATGGCAGTAAAATGTGTCGTTTATTCTGGGTAGAGGAATTTGCTGAGATTTGAATTCGACAACGGTTGTTGATCGAACACAATCCTTCCGGTTAATAATTTCATTTAAATGGCTGCCTCGGCTGGCCATGCAGTAGCCTTCACGATCAGTCCAATTTTAAAGCACATTATCAATTGTATGCAGCTGTATTTCACCAATGGCTTTACGAATATTGTCCTTTAAAGCGTCAATTGTCTTTGGCTTGTCCGCGTAACACTTATCTTTTACGGCACCCCACAAATAATAGTCCAACGGTGTCAAATCGCAGCTCCAAGGTGTCCAAACGAAATCAGCTCTGCGGCTGATAATATGCGATCTTCAAAATAGGGCCCAAAACATCGAGTGTAGCTTCGGCTGTGTGGCAAGTAGCGCCGTCCTGTTGAAACCAAATGTTGCCAATATCCTCCTCTTCAATTTTTGTGAACTAAAATTCGTTCAACATGGCCCGATAACGATCGCCATTGTCTGTAACGGTCACTTCTTCTCATTTTCGAAGAAAAAAGGCCTCTGGACCAAAATCCGCACCAAACAGTGACTCGTTTTGGGTGTATCAGCTTTTCAATGTATGCGTGCGGGTTTTCTGTGCCTCAAATGCGACAATTTTGCTTGTTTGCATACCCACCAAGATCAAAATGAGCTTCAACTGAAAAGATGATTTTTTTTGGCAAAATCAGCATCTTCTCTAAGTCGATCGCAGGCCCACTTAGGCGAAAATCTCATTGGATGGTCAGTTGGCTTCACCTCCAGAACCAATTGGACTTTGTATGGCGTCATACCAAGGTCTTTATGCAAAATTCGTCTCAATGATGTCTCCGAAATGTTCAGTTGTTGAGAAGGACGGTGAATTGATGTTGATGGCGCTTCACGCACACTTTCTGCCACAGCAGCAATATTCTCGCTTGTCGGCACTGTTTTTGGCAGTTTCTTTCACTTTTTTCACAAGATAACGAACATACGGAGCTGATGGTGCTTCTCTTCTTCCAAAATCCGTACGCAATTTTCGCACACATTCTGTAACATTACGATGATTTTCAATGTAATATTGTAATGTCGAAATATTTCCCAGCGTATACACAACCATATTCGTTCAGCGGAGGGATAAAGCTAATTATTTGTCAAATCCGACATGAGCTAAGTGTTACCATTCACGAAATAAGCACTAGTAGGAAAAAAAAACGTTTAATGGCGGACCCTTTATTACGCTAGCAGAACCAAATTAGAACCAATGCAGCTAGCGATATGAAACTAAAGGCAAATTTTGTTGATAGTTTGTTAGTAATTGTGCCGCAAGAATTAATTTTGTTGCATTTTGTGTTGTATGGGAAAGTTCACTCGGGCGTATACTTATTATTTTTCAGAAGACAGAAGAAGAAACGTAACCGCGCTCTTTTCCGAAAACTATTTGCGCAACAAAATTAATTCTTGCGGAAAAAATAAGCAACAAAATATGGTGGAACATAATCAGCGTCGATAACTCGCAGAACCTTCTTGCCGTACCATCCCTTCGGATAGTAAACCTTCCACATCAATTTGCAGTTCCAAGTGCATTCTCAACTTTATCTCTTCTGTAATCGATTCGATTTTCTTCGGTAATCTACAAGTCAGACAGAATATAAAACTATTGCACTAGATGCTCGATAGATAACTCAATAAAGTGAGAGCAGTGCCAAATACATACAATTCAGTCACGTATTATTCGATCACAGATGCCGTGGTTCGACCACTGAATTTCATTCGACACATAAACAGCTTACTGATGGGAAGAGCTTTCAAGAAAATGACATTGACATTTCACAGTACTTCGCACATGAATGTAACGAACTACATACACATAGCAGCACTGGCGATTGAGGCCATCATGATTCTTTGTAATTCTGTCAAAGAACAGCTAGAAAAGTTTTTTTTACTCCAATAATTTTACAGTTTTTGTTCATTAATCAAACGCCAGCCTCTTGGGCCTGTATTTTTTAGTGAAATTCAATCTTAACAAAATAGAGAAATTGTATGTTTTAACTGAATTTATTTTCCAAGTATTGATTCAACACAACCAAATGAGTTTTTGACCATTTTAAATTATAGTCAAGTTGTTTCAAGGCAATCAATAAGACAGAACTCGAATTCCCAAAGGATTCGCTGTTTGCTGCAATAAACTCATAAAATTCAGTTCTCTGTTCGATGGATGTGAATAATGTGGCGATTTTTCCGATAAGCTCCGCACTTCGCGACCAGCCAAGTCTAGAATTATGAAACAAAACAAAAAACAGCTAAAGGTATCAAACTCTTGCTTAGCAATATTTTTAAAGGTCCTTACGATTTGGCCAAGTCCTGCAGTCTTCCTGTCAGCAATTTATAAACAGGCCATATATTCTCCGGGTTCTGCTCAAATAACAAACTAATAGCATCAACTTTTTCTTCAGTTGGAGTAATCTCATCAGTCAGAGCCAATTCGAAAAAACGTTCGATATTCTTCGAATTTCGAACACATCCAAGACCATTTCGCATCCTTAACTTTTCTCTTGGTACAATTTCAACTTTAAAGCGTTCCAATAATTTTTGAAAATCATCTTCTGAAGCATCTCTCATTCCACTGCAATAAACGGTCGCGCGTATATCAACCGGTATCATGGTTCCATCATACAGGTATGCCTTGAGCAGGTTCTCCGTTTCTCTGATACAATCTCGTCTACCATATTTACAATTCAAAGTGATTATTTGATTTCGATTATAAACGTCGAGTGTGGAATCTTTACTTTTGCCACTTAGCCCAAGACTTCCATATACTTTTTCAGTGGCAAGCAAAATATACTTGCCCAAGTTGTTGTGTTCTAATGGTGTCATGAATTGTCCAACAAACGTAAAGCCTTTTATAGCTGCTTTCCAGGGTGTGTAATGGATTTCAGTTCTCAAGTATTCAAGCCACTCGAAAACTATGTCATATCTATAAAAGCCAGTTCTACCGAAGGCAAACAAGTCGTCAACGAACTGAGCTCGATTTAGTTCATGAATATTCGAATAGCCGTTTTTGAGAAGGGACCTGTGCAATCTGTAGCATAGATTGATATCATACAAGACTCTGTAGTATCCGGTTTGTTGAATATTGAATATGATCCACTCAATTGGTTGTGTGAAATTCAAAACTAAAAATTGTTGGTCCCTGTTGAAGTAGATTTTCGGGAAGGTATTGTTGAAGTCGTTCTCGGTGTTGGTTGTATAGGTTAGTGGAATGGTGTATCGAAGACTGGGATCACTTCCATCGTTTGAATAGAAAATGTACCTGCTTTGTTGGATTGTTACTTCAGAGTTTGTTTTTGAGAGTCTTATGAAAAGAAAGGGAAATCCAACTTTTTCTGTCCAATCTTGAAAGAATAATTCAACATCAACACTTGGCAATGCTGGCCAGTATTTTTTTAGAAATTTCAAAAGATCTGATGGTTTTACAGAAGAACTTAAGCTAAAAGAAAATGAAGTAAATACATTAATAAAATAAATTAGTAAAAAAAATAATACACAGCATCTATATATATAAAAATGAAAAGCTGTTCGTTAGTCTCGCTTAAACTCGACAACGGCTCAACCGATTTGGCTAATTCTGGTCTTGAAATAATGGTGGAAGTTCAGGGAAGGTGTAAACGGTTAGAAATTTTCAAAAAATGCACAAACACACACGTTAAAAGCAAAATTCATTTTCCCATACTTTGCAAAGAAAAAAATCATTTCCCCATATTATACCTACTTTGTAGAAACAATCTTCAAAATTCAAATTGAACAAATTGGAAATTTAATTTGAAGAAAATGAAAATTTATGGCAGTCCATTTAGAAAATGGTTAATGAGCTTATTTTAACGAATCCAACGCGGCAGACAGAGCGGCACGTCCACCGTCGAAAACATTAACAAGTTTCTTCACAGTCTGTCAAACTGATGACTTTGCTCGCACTTTATTGTATTTTATTATATGTATGCTGACATACCACGCTATTACACATGGAATGCATCATCGAAAGCTTTTCAGCGTCGGAAACAAGGAACACCAGTTGAAGGACATCCAAATGAACCTTTATGCTTCAGACGCCCTGGGTCACATCTATACAATACATCCAAATAACGATGAATATTATTATTTGCGGTTGTTGTAAGTGAATGTTCGTGGTCCGACATCGTTTAAACAATTGAAAACAGTTAATGGACAGCTGCTGTGTGCGACCTACCGTCAGGCATGTCAACTATTACATTTACTCAAAAACGATACGTTCTGGGATAATACGCTCAAGGATTCCGTAATATCTTCATCGCCGCATCAAATTCGAACATTGTTTGCGATCATCATATTGACATGTTTGCCCTCGAATCCTAAAGATTTGTGGGTTAAGTATAGAAATAATATGTCTGACGATATTTCGCATCGTATGCGCCATCAAACTATGAATCGTACACTACAAATTACTGCAGAAATTAACAATGAAAACTTGATCATGATAAAAGATATAAGTTTATTGATGGCAAATAAAGTATTGTCGTATCGTCATATCAACGAGTTGCAAAGAAAACAACAGTATGACATTGAATCATTGGCCGAAACAGTTCGTACATATGTTCCAAAATTAAATCAACAACAAAGTATTGCGTACGAGACTTTAATAGAAGCTGTGCACAGTGGATCTGGTGGAATTTATTTTCTCGATGCTCCTGGAGGAACGGGAAAAACTTTCTTAATTTCATTGCTTTTGGCGAGGATCAGATCGCGAAATGATGTAGCTCTAGCGTTGGCTTCATGTGGAATGGCTGCGACTCTACTAGAAGGCGGGCGAACTGCACATTGTGCCTTGAAACTGCCATTAAACATGCAAATCAATGAAACGCCTTTTTGCAACATCGCCAAAAACAGCGCAATGGCCAAAAGGTGTTACAGGTATGCAAATTATGGGGCCCATAAGAGGTGGCTAGAGGCTCTCGAAAGAACGTTGAAAGATATTCGTGAGAGCCAAAATATTTTTGGTGGGGCTATGATTCTGTTGTCAGGTGATTTTCGTCAGACTCTTCCAGTTATTCCCCGATCAACTGTTGCTGATGATCTTAACGCATGCCATCTCATCTTATTTGTGGCGGTATGTACAGACACTCCAATTAACAACCAACATTCGAGTATTTCTACAACAAGATGAAAGTGCAAATGTGTTTGCGAAGCAATTGTTAGACATGGGGAATAATAAAATCGCAGTGGACCCCTCGACCGAATTCATCACATTACCCACAGATTTCTGTCAAATCATTGACTCAAAAGAAGAACTTATTCAGCGTGTTTTCCCAGATATAGCCCAACAGTTCAATAACCATAGCTGTGAAAAAGGTGATGAATAACGTCAGTAAGGCAACAATTATTAAAGGAAAATACAAAGGAGAGGATGTCTACGCACCACAAAACAAAACAAAAAATATAACTGAGTGTGTACTGTGCATGTCAATATCAAATTGAAAGCTTATAAATGTGCAATTAATCGAAAATAATAATCATAAAACTTCATTCATACCAAGCATATTTTTATTAATTACGGATTACTTTTGTTTGTTTTAAGTTTATTTTCTACAAAAGGTTAGGTTTTTTATTTATCCATTGAGGTAGTACGAAGTCTGCCGGGTCAGCTAGTCAACAATAATAAGCTGAAGACTAAAACCAAACAATTACATGTTAAATATGATTTCTGGCATATGACTGTCACGGCTGGCTCGGATGTAGTCCAATCTGGACGTCCAATTTTCGATGACTTTTTCCAACATTTGTGGCCGTATATCGGCAATAACACTGCGAATGTTGTCTTGCAAATGGTCAAGCGTTTGTGGCTTATCCGCATAGACCAATGATTTCACATAACCCCACAGAAAATCACAAGATCTTGGAGGCCAATTCACAGGTCCAAAACGTCAAATTAGGCGGTCACCAAACGTGTCTTTCAATAAATCGATTGTGGCACGAGCTGTGTCTTGTTGGAACCACAGCTCGTGGACATCATGATTGTTCAATTCAGGAATGAAAAAGTTAGTAATCATACCGATCACCATTGACTGTAACGTTGTGGCCATCATCGTTTTTGAAGAAGTACGAACCAATGATTCCACCAGCCCATAAAGCGCACCAAACAGTCAGTTTTTCTGGATGTAACGGTGTTTCGACATACAATTGAGGATTAGCTTCATTCCAAATGCGGCAGTTTTGTTTGTTGACGTAGCCATTAAACCAGAAGTGCGCTTCATCGCTAAACAAAATTCACTTATGAAAATCGGGAACAACGGCCATCTTGTTTTTGGCCCATTCGATGAATCTACGCCTTGCTTGATAATCGTTTGGCTTCAATTCTTACACGAGTTGGATTTTGTAAGCACGCAAACCAATCTTCCGCACAATCTTCCATAAAGTGGATGGACACAGATCCAATTTCTGTTCTCGATGGCGGATGGACTCATTCGGGTCTTCCTCAATGCCACGCTCTACAGTAGCAATAGCTTCTTCTGTACGCAACGTACGACATCTCTGAGGATGCGAGTTATCAATTAGAGTGAACGTGGTGCGAAAACGTTCCATGGTTAATCGAATTAACTGCTCTGATGGATACGTATTCTGCACAGAACCATTATTTTCGAAACAAAATTGCACAATTTGCAAGCGTTGTTCAGGCGTGAGTCTATTCATGATGAATTGCCAAACCAAACTGAGCTTTAGAAGCTGCTAAATCGGTCGCCGTATGCGAACTTAAAGTTCAATACCTCGAAAAAAACACCCGTTATAACTGAACGCGTCAAAATGTTGATTATGGTAGGTTACGGTAGAGTGGCTGTCTAGATGTTATTGACTCACTTAGACCTCAAGGGTCCATTGTGATACCACTTAAGAAGTTACTCATGGGAGAGTAATGAACTTAAACAAACAATTTTGTATTTTTAATGAAATTAGAGAGACATCTTGTGTCGATCGTTGCCAGTTCACTGGTATTATCGAAGAAGGGATTACCGAGATAGTTATTCCTTCTATTGGAGAGTACCGGACCTGTACATAGAAGGTGTTGGACTATTTCCTCTTCCTCCTCGTCAAAACAGCTTCTGCAGAAGTCATAAGTGTAAACCCCCAGCCTCATAGCATGTCTCCCTCTGAGGCAGTGTCCTGTCATGAATCCAATTGTCTTGTCTTGTTGTAGGTGTCCGTGGCTTAGTGGTTAGGTGCGTACCCTGTGACTTTCTAGCATTTGTTGATTCTAGAGCATATTGTTTAAAAGTTATTTGCATGTAGAAAGTGGTGTTCCTATGTTGTGTCTTTGTCTAACAGTGGGCAGAAGTGTTCCGGTTTTGGCGAGCTCATCAGCTTTGCAATTTCCCGGAATGTCTCTGTATCCCGGCACCCAAATGAGGTGAATGTTAAACTGTTCCATCATCTCATTCAGAGGTGATCCACAGTCGTGGAGGACTATTATAGAATTAGAGAGTTTGTGGAGACAGACGCGAGAGATTTGAGATCAGCTTGGCTGTCCGAGAAGATACGTATATCCTTGTAAGATATAACGTTTTCTTTGAGCTAGAATAGTGCTTCTCTTATTGCCATTGCTTTACCCTGGAACTGGAACACACTACATTGATTGGGAAGTCTATATGATAGAGTGAGAGTATAGATACCACTTCCAACGCAGTTGTCGGTCTTTGAACCGTCTGCATAGAAGTTTATCGTGTTTTTTTTTTCAGAGGTCTTTCTTCTTCCCAAAAAGGTCTTGAAGGGATAGAAACATGGAAGTTATTATCGATTACCATTTTTGGGGTGGTATAGTCTTAGCGATCTGGGATAGATCTGAAATTGTCTAAGATTGTAGTATGACCAGTATATTGTTACTGTTGAGAGGTGGCTCTAATCCTCACGAATGAGTTGGCTGCCACCATTTTGGAGAAGATGTCAAGAGGTGTTAGGCTTAGAAGCACCTCCAAAGCTGCTGTTGGTGTTGAGCGAAGTGCTCCCGTGATGCATATACCTGCTGACCGCTGGACTTTGATGAGTTTATTCAAATTTACCATCTTGTCAAGTGCGGTCCACCATACGACAACTCCATAAATGAGTATCGGTCTAATTACCGAAGTGTATAGCCAGTGGGTTATTTTTGGGGAGAAGCCCCATTTTAAGCCTATGGCCTTTTAACAAGTAAAGAGTGCTACAGTAGCCTTCTTTACCCTTTCATCAATATTTGCCTTCCAATTTATTGAATTTAATTTAATCATGGGTGGGCTGATTTGAGAAACCTTCTCGTAAAGAGTACTAGTTCCCTTTAATGTGGATTGACGCCACAATGTTTTTCCCAATTGGTTAGCCTGTTCCGAGAGAACTTGAGGGTGTTTCCCAGATACAGATATTGCAACGTTGCTCGTCGGCAAAGGCCGACCCTTTTGGGGGGTACGGGTACCTCGATTCACCGATATGGTGATAGTAAAGCTCCTCATACTGGATGTTATTGTCCTGCTATTGAGCATGAGACTTATTAAATGAATGGTTTTTCCCTTAGGGTACGCATGTTGAGCAATGGAAATGAGACATGGTTTCAAGTAATGGTTGAGGTGAATTTCAATCAACCTTTCCCTGGTTTTAAGAAGGATAGATCATCCTAGGCTAATTGGTCGTAGATCTTTAAGGTTGACATGGGAAGGTTTTCCATCTTTTGTAATGAAAACTACTTTTGACTTTTCTAGGCTTTGGCAATATATCCCAACCTTACACAGCTAAACAGAATGATCTCTAATGGTGGAATGATCATGTCTGAGCATTTTTGTATTTCGGCAGGAATAATTCCATCTGGCCCTAGAGATTTATATGGATCAAAGCTATCTACAGCCCATTGCAGTTTTTCCCGCGTTGTTAGATCCACTATATATTGTTTGTAATGTGGTGATACTCAGAAGCTAAGTCGTATAAAATGTTAAAGCTCCCTGGAGATTCTTCATCTATGGTAGTCCACGAGCCCGCGTCAGTTTTCAAAGCACTGGGAGTTGTTGGACTTTTTGATAGATTTTTCTCAGTCTTGAGGCTTCTGAAGTATTTTCTATTTTTCCACAGAAATTTCTCCAAGAGGACCTATTGAAGAGTTTGCGACAACTCTTCCTGAATGGTTCTAGTTCTTTGTGCCACCAGCGAGGTTTTTTTTTATTTGGAGTTTACTCCTTTAGAATCGATTCATATATAGATCCCGGTATGAAAAAATTATGGATAGTAAAATCAATCATTGAAAAAAGCGTTATAAAAATTGACTACCAACGCTTTTTTTAACTCTTGATAACTTTTAACCTACTGGATCGATTTAGATGAAATTTGGTAGTAAGATAGACTAGAACCTGTGGAAGGGTATACGGTATTTTTTAACGCAATAAAAGGGGTTGAAAAGGTCACAAAAGGTTGAAATGTTAGGTCAAAGTTTGTATGGAAGTCGGTTAGGTTAGAAGTTTAAAACTTATTTGTATGGCTTTTGACTAAACATAAATAAGTAAGACATTCAAAGTTTAAAAAAAATTAACCGAGGGGGGGGGGTGAAAAGAGGGGGTAAAAGTTTTAGTGCCATTTCGAATCTATTTTATTGAACAGAGGTTTCAACGTAGAACGGTGAAATTTTCACACATGATACACAATTTCATGCTCTTCAATTACGGTAACTCATTAATATGGCCAATTAAGACATTTTCACATAAATTGGTATATAAGTTTTAATCCTATAGACTGGATGTTGAAATTTCCATATGTCTAATCTACATGAAATAACGGTGATTTTGATACCTCATTTGTAAGGATACGTTTGCTACAAGCCTCACAATCTCGATTTTAAAATAAATATAATTGCACACAAACGACCTGCTTGGTTCGTACAAAATGAAACATCACCTGTGGGAGAATCCCGCTATGGCCAAAATTCGATCGGTGTTTTTCGATTAAAAGCATCCTAGTGGCGTTCTAATAATCGGATCTTCAAGAAGCACAAGGCTTCAGGCTTTAATTCAATGTAGAATTTATCAACATGCAATAATGCACGATAAATGTGGACCCATTTGAATTTTCATCATTAATTAATGAAAAGTTGATAAGAAATGTAACTGTTCTGAAAATGTAATGATGCAGTTTTGTAGATTTTTTTCATTATTTACAAAAATGTTTGTAGAAGTAACTACATTGATTCATTAAAAAATACGTAAGAACGTTTTAAACAAAGTTGTTGACATTCATATTGCTTACCATCATTGAATAAGAAGTACAGGAAGGGGTCTTATGAAAAAGAAGTGAAGCATTTTTCTAAGTAGTGTGAGTTTCACAAACACAAACGCATTACAACAGGGCTGGTCTGCAGTTGAATAGTTAATCTCAGGGGCGCCAAACGAAATATGATTGAATCAAGATTATATCAATTGTGCATCAATTTTATTTTTCAATTTCAATCCTTTTTTTGGACTACATGGTGTTTTAACGTTCATGTGTACATGCACGATTTTTATTTTTATTTTTTATTATTTTTCGTTACATTTTCTTCATTTTTCATCCTTAATTCATCATATTTATTGTCCTTTTTCGGGTCGTTTTAGAAAGCGCATTCTGTGAACAACTTGATCAAGTGTTAAAAAGCACAAGAAATTGTGTAGCGCCTAACGATCACTAACAAAAATAAATGCGCCCCTGAACTCGAGTTTTTTGTTTTTTTTGACAGATGAAACTACAAAACAACATTTGACCAATCACAGCTCGGCAAAATGACAACAAGTCAAAGTTTGACACTACAAAATCCAAAAATTGACATTACAACTTCCTAAAATTGACGTCATCAGAAATGTTTGTTGCCTCACTCACGTACACTGTACATGTAGCTAACACCGCTTCCTGTACTTCTTATTCAATGCTTACCATAAGTATTTAAGTATAATATATTTTATCAAATTATTATGAATAGATGTATGAATATATGAATTCAATCCTTTGCGTATTATATATTTTAAGGTAATCAAATCATTCTTATTGAGTGAACTGAGTGTTTACCCTTTACAATGGTTAAAGGGCATAAAGTCCTCATTGATTCCTTTAAGGCTTCGGTGAGCTGATTCACAAAGAGATCTTTGGTGGAAGAGCGTTTAAGAAGATTGTGGTCAAGCAGTTGTGCTAGTACCTCCCTGATTATGGTAAGAAACCGTTAAAAGTTGTTTTGGGGAGCGGCTTCCTGCCGCATTACCATCTGTATTTTTAATTTTCATTATTTTCGACTTACTTCGATTTAATGTAGTCCCTTATTGCCATCACAAATTGAGACTCCGACATTGCATGGCTAATCATTCGAACGATTGAAGCTCCCTTAACATAAGTTATACTGCTGAATTTCTTGGCAATTTCTGCAGGTGATGATACATTCGGCTCGCTCAATGGCTGAGTTTTATTGCCAGCATCAATATCAAAGATTGAATGCATTTGATCAACTGTGAATTGCTTATCCATTTGATATTGTGGGAAGAGCTTGAAAGAAAATATATGTTAAGAGGAATCATTTCAGTGTAAACATGCCTACCTTGTGAGTAAAAAAATATTGGTAGTATCTAGCAAAGGCTTCATTTAGCCAGAAATAGCCCCACCATTCAAAAGTTAGTGAATTACCGAACCAACTGTGGGATGTCTCATGAGAGATGAGAGCAGCGCTGAATTGCATTCCGTTGAGATCAGTTTTATTATCTTCATAAACTATTACTTCATCTCTGTAAGAACAAATCAGTGTAAACAAAAATAACATGCAGTCTTGAGATTTGATATAACCTGTAAACTATCAGACCCCAATTCTCCATTCCATTGTGAATAAATTTTGGCAATGAGACTTTTTGTAAGATTTGATTTCCCAGGCTCGTGTAAGCAATTCCAAACAAGTCATTGTAACCGTTCAAGACCTTATGCGCAATTTCTTGACTTTTAATCGTTTTGTTAGAAAATTCTGGTCTTGAAATCATGGAAATTGTACCCTCGGTGCGTGAAACGAATTCAGAAATCATCATTACTACCAGGTACGTTGACATGTATGGTGTTGTTTCAAAGTGATCAATATGACGGTTTTCATCATTGCTGTCCAACGAAAAGGATCTGTTCAATACAAAATTTTAGAATGCTTTGTGATTTTCTGTTATACCTGTCAACTGATGTCGATGACAGACGAGTGTTTGCAAAGGATCTATAGTTTTTCGGACGGTTAACATGAATGTCAAAAAATGCTTTGAATCCTGGTTCATCGAAACATGGAAACAGTTTTCTTGCATGGATGCGCTGCAGTTGCGTTACTAACATCAATCTTTTCACAAAAAAACAAATTATTTTCATAAACAATTCTTTAAAATATACAGAAACAATACTTTTCGTTTTGTTCAACATCAATGTAACTGCTTCGAAAAAGTCCTTCATTATCGGTGAAGATTCGACCGGAGTACTTAAAAAGTATCGAATAGTTGTCAAATTGCACTAAATTCTTTTCCAAGTTAAAAATCAATTTATTTGTCAGTTCATCATATTCTTTTGAAAATTTCACTCTCTTTCCGACTCTCGAACGAATTTCAATTTCACTAAAATTTAAATATTCCGCATGAAGAGCAAATGTCAAAATATTTGGCTCTAGGGGCTCAATAACCACACTTGTTTCTGCATCAAAAGTAAAACGCTTTTCTCCATCTTCGGGTAAAAAATATGGTTTTATTGTAATATTGTAGGATGAAGGAACAACGTCCTTTGAGAGACGATAATTTTCGTCATCCGTTGATGAGCCGTAATAAATAGCAAACGATAAAAATATTATAACCGTTGCAACCATCGCCGCCGTCATAATGAGTATAATCTTCATGGCGAACTAAACATAATAAGGCTATTATTTTTTGATGGAATATCATTTGTGTATTGAAGTTTATTTTTTGACTAAAGAAGTAAACAAAATTTCATAGTGATATATTTTGCAACAATTTTTGGAAGTAAGGGGCTTAACAGTGGCGTAGGAGGTTGTTGATATTAACGTTAAAAGCTTATCAAATAATATGAGAGTTATTGCATAGTGTGACAGGCAGGACGTTGTACACGGTCTAAAGAAATTGTAAGCGGTCACTTAAAGGTTGTGTGCAGTTTTCTCGTCACTTAACAGAGTTGTCGCATTTCCGGAAAAGCAACGGATAGTGCGATTGTCCAAGATTGTCTTACTTTTGTCAATATCAAATTTGTGAAAAATGTTTTGTCAGTTACACGTGCAGCATCCAGCATCTTATCTTTGTTACTTACCACACTGTTAGTTATATTTTATCGTCCTTGTGCTTTTTTCATAGTCATTGGGAAAGCGAATCGCACCGGGGGCTGCAAACGTTGGAATTCAAATGGCATATCTGTTTGGATCATTTGGATTCATGGCAACAGTACGTCTTCATCTCTGAATTTTTCCGGTCGATAAGATTGTTCATCATTTTGTCCACTAAGAGTCTGGTTCCATTGCAAAGACGTTGTGGATTTATGTTTCTATAAGAAGAATGAACGTTAGGTGGTATGCCTGTCAAATAAAGCAAATTCAAGAATTCAGTTGGATAGTTGACAACTTCGACATTTTAGCCCGCTATTTGACGCTGTTCACATTGGACTATTTCCGCCGACTTATTTTGAAGTAAGGCCAATCTGTCGTGTTCAAACACAAAAGTAGTGTGAACGCTCCAGACTCACTTTGACGTCTTATAGTTGTCATAAATTGACAATAGGCCAGTTCCACCTAACAACATTTCACTGATGTGGCTTTTCATAGAACAAAGAAGAATTGCTACTGAAATTCAATGTTTTTTGGCGTGTAAAAAATGTGCGAAAACGAATCAATCCCTTTTTTGAATGTCTTTGTTGTTTGGTCAGCTGTTAAATCGCTTTGTACAGAAAACTCAGAAATGTCAAACACGTAGTATATATTTGTAAAATCCGTGTACAATGTGTAAATCCGTCTCCAAAAAGAGATTCAAGAGAAATCAATCCTTCGAGAAAAAAATTGAATTTCTTTGTGAAAGAAATGCGTTTAAGGGAAAAAAAATTACCACTTTAACGTCACGGATCAATTCTTGGGTTGTAAGAAAAGCCACATGAGATTTCAATGTCATTTTGACTGAGGCAAAATCATTTGGTGGAACATAATTCTCAATTCTCATTGAGATAAAATAGTTACCTTACAAATTGTTGTTGTACATATGTCAGTCACGTCGAAATAGCTGAGTGAGAAATCGAATCCAAAATATTTTCTTCTCATAGATCTCAGAAAAAAAATCTCATTTCTCATTTTTGTTTCACTTAAAAAATCTCTGAGATCTCAGTGAGATGTTGTAAGGTGGAACTTTCCTAATTAATTTGACGCCATATGCGAAATGTCAAAAAAAATCCATAAATTTTTAGTTTGGTTTGAAAATCCTGCCTCACTTTGTTGTCTTTTTCTTACCAGCAAGTGCGAAAGAGAAAAAACATATAGACGTCAAGATAAGTCGGAGGAAAGAATCCAATGTGAACATCGTCTTTCGGTAGCTGTCACTTTTAAAGCTTTCATTTTTTGACATTTGACAAGTAGAAACTACGCCATTAATAAAAAAAGAACGATACACGCTTCAACAACGCATTGAAATTATTAAAATTCACTATGAAAATGAAACCATCGTTTTACGGGAAAAGTTTCCGGACCGTGTTATCTCTCGAAGAGGTGATCACAATTGGCCACCGAGATCTTGTGATTTAACACCTTGCGACTTTACCTTTAGGGCCACGTGAAAGATAAGGTCTACGCCAACAGCCCAGCGTCGATTCAAGACCTCAAAGATGGAATTCGTGAGGCTATCGAGGACATAGGGCAGCCACTTTGCGATTTGGTTATGGAAAATTTCATGAAAAGGATATTGTCCTGTAAGCGTGGTCGTGACGGCCATTTGGCTGATGTTAGTTGCCATTGTTAACGGCATATCTTCTTCTTTATAATGAAATAAACATCCGATCATTTATCTCAAAAAATGCCATTTTTCTTTGAATATCAAAATAACACCTCTTATTGGAAACCCTTTTATCTTGTCGTTTCGCCGAGTACCTATTCCATTCTTGGCCAAGTAGGTCAAGTACACGTACTGAGCTACTGATGGTTTTTGTAGCTCCGTGGAATGTTTAGGAAAACTCAGATTCATCAACTTGTATTCACCCTCTTCGAATAACATTTAATTATTTTGCGAAACTTCTACCCGATGCAGACCATTTTAGTTGTACACGCACGCTGGTTTTCAAAGTAAAACTCCATAAAACTGACAATTTGACGCATGCATTAAGTTCAATGGAATGAAAAAAGCGCCATCAGTCGAAAATTGAGCTCATGCACAACAACTTTTCACAGTACAACATTGCAGTATACATATATAATATTACTCCTGAATATTGTAGTTTTCTAAGATAAAAATCTATAAGCCAAAATAGCGTTTGCGGGGTAAGCTAGTAATAAAATATAGGCTAAAGCCGTGAGCGAATTGCGTTGGAAAGTGTGTTTAAACTTGAAGTTTGGTTAAATTTTGACACTTCGTGTTGAATAAAATATGTTAAAATTACAGGCTAAAATATGACATCGGAACTGTAATTTTTGAGTTAATTCATTAATGTCGTTTTCCATTGGTTTTTTTTACGTTTCTTCTTCTACCTCCAATGGAACAGGTTATGATATACATATGTGTCATTCTTCTGACGATTCTGTTTTCAAAAAGGAAGAGTTCTGAGGTGCGTTTTTGCGCTGACTATAATCAACTATAATCGACAATGGTTGACTATTTCTCGTTTTTGCACGCCAATAGTTACGATTCGTAATCACAATTATCGTTTTTGCGGTCTGTGTTGATGTGTCAAATCGTAACTATCTCTAACTATTTCCAATCCATCTCAGGAGGTGAGTTGAAAGTGGTTGGTGTGTCAAAGTGTGACACAAAAACTATAGTCAACTATCGTCAGTGCAAAAACGCACCTCTGCTCTTCTCAGAAGCATTCCGTCTGTCAAAGTCAGTCCAATGAAATGGTTTCAGAAGACTTCTTGACTCTTCCGAATGCTTCTGGACGACCAATGGCAAACGACATAAAAAATACAATTCTTTCCGCTTTTTGATATACCTAAGTGTAGATAAGTGTTTGCTTACTTTTAAAGCATTCCTTCATTCATGTCACAATACTTGCCCTTTAAATCAACGTTCAACAACAACTTATCTTTTTTGATACCAACGTTTGATACTCGTAAAACTAGAACCAAAATATAACAACAATCAACCGGGGGAAGTACCAAACTAATCACATATGTATATGGGAAAGAGAAACAAACAAAAATCGACAAGATGAAATATGACACCTTTTTGACATTATCAGCATTTCTGAATGCTGTTCAAAGATTGTTGTTTTTACGATTGAAATCATTTTTATCTGAATTATAGTGGTAAATGAATAGCCTTTCCATTCAGTACAAAAAAAAAATGAAACAAATTCATGGGATTTGAACTCGAGCAGTTTGACATTCTTTACAATGCCGGCCGGTAACTATCATCAGGAAAGCCTTAGAAGCTTACTTCGGTATTTCAGACATGTAAACCTTATACAAGATAAAGAATAGGTTCAATAGCAATTATTAGACTTTGCGTTCATTTTTTCATCCAGAAATTGTATATTCTGATAACGTTCAGAGTGCTCCCAAGTCTCATAGCCTACGAGCCAGTGGGCGGCTACCTATACCAGACTTAAGTTTTGGGTACATAAAGGCTCTGTTACCTACCATACATGAGACAGGGACTGAGGGACTCACTAAGACTAAATGGGGGACGCGACGGGCGCCCAGGTAAGACAAGTATCGATTTTGATTTCGTTTGAAAATTTTGAAAATACATTATTATTTTAATCGTAAGAAAATATTGGCAGACGATTATTACGCGTATAACATTGGGCAGACAGTTATGAAAAGTCTGGTAAAATACATATAGGTAGCCGCCCTCTGGCTTTTAGGCTATCAACTCTCAACATGTGTCATAAAAAAATCTTTAAGCATATATGTCCGGTTAAGTTCAGAAAAATGCTTAAAGCATTTGCTTTAGATAATTTCAAGACGAACAATTTGTCCTTGACCACTATTGAGCTCCTCTGAACTGAATTTCTCGACCTTTTGACCACCATAACATTTTAAGCCGACACGATATCAGTGTCGATTTTTCACATCTTCATAACAGCACCGTAATAAAGGTGTACACAAAAATTCAGCCCAAGCCCACTAAGAATTTTCCGCAGATTGAGAAAGCAGTGTGTGTGTGTGTGTGTGTGTGTGTGTGTGTGTGTGTGTGTGTGTGTGTGTGTGTGTGTGTGTGTGTGTGTGTGTGTGTGTGTGTGTGTGTGTGTGTGTGTGTGTGTGTGTGTGTGTGTGTGTGTGTGTGTGTGTGTGTGTGTGTGTGTGTGTGTGAAAGTGTGACCTGTATATTCACCAAATAGCACAAAAAAAGGCAACCAAGTCGGAAAAGTTATTTTAAATTTTTCAAGAAATGAGTCCACTCGATCTATAGCAAAAACATGAAATTCCGGATCGCAAGTTGGCGTTACTGCTAACATTTAATGAAAGACCGATTCTCCGACTTGCTTCTAATTTCCACGTATATTACGCTAGAATCTCCAGTTTATAAGCCGGACCCGAGGACCATCCGGGAGTTTGTTGCTAATTTGTTTCTATTTTGTACCGAAAGAATTGATTTTGTACCTCCTTTAGTTTACGAGAAACGACTGAGGAGCTGACGTAATATTACGATAGAATCTCCCTGTACTATATCTAGACAAAGAAAGCACTTTCCGATTTGCCAGCAACATTTTTCGGCATTATTGTAATTGTAACCCTTCACGGGGGTGTACCACCCTTTACCCTGTAAATACGAGATAGAACGTATCTCGGAAACTACAGCAGCTTAGGAATACGAGATAAGCGGCGTTGCTAGTAATAATGTCTATTCGCGTTTTGAATGTTTTTTTTGGGCGCAGGCACCTTGCACAATTCAATTTATGAGTAATTTTATTTTCATCCCAAATTATTTTTCACAGATCAATGCAAGTGCAGGTCAAATATAAAAATTGATTTCTCAAGTAGCAATGCAGAATCAGATATTTTGTGCTCATTTATTATTGAAACTAGTTCAGGTTAAGGCTGCGGCCCAAGCTATTTGAGGAAAGCTGAACAAAAAGAAGTGGTGCCATGCCATTTGGCCATATGCCATATGGCCATATTTCAAAATATGCCCATATGACACTTTTGAATTGCGTCACATGGCCATGTGGCTATTTGTCGCTTTGGTAATGTGTCATTTGACCATATTTTCTGTGTCATTCAGCCATATGGTCAAATGACGCTTTCTAAAAGCGACAAATGGCCATATATTCTAATATTGTCATTTGACAGATTTTGAATTTTGAATTTTGAATTTATTTTTATTGAGACTTTTATAGTGACATTATAATTTTATATAAATTCATTTATAATATTGCTGACTTAGAATTGGTCTAGCTTTTACAGATGCGTATACATATATAAAATTAAACAAAAGTTTAATCCTAAAAACTTGAGTTAAATAATGCTTAAAAGGTGGCGTTCACATTTAAGTGTTGCTCAAGGACACTTATCAGAATTTACAATGTGTGTGCTAAGCTTCAAACTAATAAACAAAACAAAAGAAAACATATATATACAACTTAAAACTAAGAAGAAAAAAAAAAAGTAAAAGTAATAAAAATAATACTAAAAGCTAACGTGCCTTTGTCAATTCATTAATGAAATGACATTAGCACAAATCCTCAATAGGAATTTAACAATAAATTATTTTTCAATTGAAACATTAAGAGTTTAATTATTTTTTTTAAGTAACATATTGTATTATAAGAATAGTAAAGACTTTTTAGTTTATTTTTATATAATAATAATATAAATAGTTTTAGCCTCTGTATATGATAGGGTTGCTTTTTTTGAAGAAGTCAGAGAGGTATTCGTTGTGGTTGAGTTGAGTAAGTGTAGTGGAGGTGGGATTTGCTATGCTTATTGGGGAAACATAATATCTTTCTTCTAATGTAAAATTTATATTATCTGAATATATTTTTTTTATTAGAGGGTTTTCGTGGTAGTTGTATGATTGAATTCTCTTAATTGCCTTTTCAGTGAGATAGAAAAGTAATGGTTTAATTTTCGCTTTGTCATATATTATTGAGTTTCTAAACCATATTCCATTAGGTCTTTTAAATTTATGAACGCAATGTCTCAAAATGTATCGCTTGAAAATTTGAAATTCTTTAGCTACCGTTGGAGAAATTGTGAACCAAGAAATAAAGCCATAAGAAAGTATGGGACGAACAAGTGTTTTATACATAAGCAGCCCTATTGATAAAAATACCCTATCCACTGGATAACACACGTTATACCTAGCACACGGATAGTGAAGTTATTCGTTTGCTAAATAAGTTAATTAATAAACATATTTTTTCCTCATTGTAACTATTCACTGAACAGCAAGAAAATTGTACTAGATAATCTAGTATTTTTTTAAGGATGAAGGTTAGTTGTCAATAAACCTAGCGGCATGATGGACGGATGGTCCATCTGAGTCGCAAAAGTCGCTATGACCGTGTTGGGCCGAAAATGTTGGAAAAGATAGCGTTTCATTGAATCTGAATTCGATGTCAGCTTTAAAAAAAACCAAAAAGATTTAAAAGAGAAAGATCAGATGATCACTGCCACTCCTATGTACACGCTTAACTGGACACGAACCAACACGTTGTTGATGATGGCAACAGCTACAACAGCAACGAAGAAATCGTTGTTGTCGTTGCGTCGAATCGTCGGTATTCGTCCTATAGTCGAAGGGGACCATGAACATCATAAGGACTAAGGGCTTCTGCTGGGCTGGGTATAGTACAAAACATTGTTTGAGCCTGAGTCAAATTTGCACTCTCACACACTATACTACCAGTACCAGCCACCATTTTTCGTCGTCAGCATCATCATCTTTTGTTGAGAGTATAAAAACAGGGAATATTTTTTATGTAGTACACCGTTTTTTGCTTGCGCAGAGACTATAATTTTCTTTCTTGTGCTCCTATGTTTTTTGATTGAAGATCGAGGTGGAGAAGCTTGGTATTTGGATCTCAGAAAAATTCAGAAAGAACCTCCATTGACGCAAAAGTAGATTTGTCAGTTTGTTTTGTCAAAGTAAGTAAATCACAACACAAAATTTCCTTAAATTGTTGTCAAATATTTAAAAGAAAAAAAGATATTCGTTCCTTATACACAAAAATCAATGAAATAAGTTATCCGTTTGCTAACAAGTGTCATTTAAGGCTAACACACGTTTATTAATAGGAATTCTAATTTGAAATACGAGTTAGTCTTGTGTTAGGGTTATTTTGTGTTTATTAATAGGGCTGAAGAAGTTTAGTATTTTGATTAATAAAATTAGATCTGAAAAGAAATTTGAGTTGAGCAGCAGCAGCTTTACTTTTATTGAGTAAAAGTCTAGCGTGAGGATTCATTTTGAGTCTATGGTGAAGGTTAATGCCAAGGTATTTTATTTGATTTCTTAATGGTATTGAATTGTTATTTATTAATAATTCAAGTTGTTTACTTTCTTTAACTGCTAAATAGTGTCCTCTGGGTGAAGCGTTTCTGAAGCAGATTAGTTCGCATTTTTGAAAGTTTATTGAAATACCCCATTTATTAAAGTATTCGATGATTTGATCAAGGTGAGATTTGATTAAATGAAGACCTTGATGTGGTCTTTTATGAGGGGCATATAAAATTGTATCATCTGCGTATTGAATACTCTGAGAAAGTCCGGATGTAGATGGAAAATCATGAAGATAGATATTATAAAGAAATGGACCCAAAAATGATCCTTGAGGTACACCAGTTTGAACTTGTATTAAATTTGAAAAAGTCGATCCTACTTTTATTCTTAGATTACGGTTCGTGAAAAAACTGTTCAAAATGTTGATTGTACTTGTTGGGAAATTAAGTAAGATCATTTTATAAATAAGTCCATCGGGCCATAACGAGTCAAATGCTTTTTTAAGATCTAATGCACATGTGACAGTGCATTCTTTTTTTCTTAAGTTTTTAAGAATTTGATCTTCTAGGAGCATGATTGCGTGTTCTGTTGAATGTCTTTTTCTGAATCCAAATTGTGTATTAGGAATAATATTGTTTTCATCACAGAAAGGTTCAATTTGCTTATATATAGCTCTTTCTAAAATTTTTCCAAGATTTGAAAGAAGAGATATTGGTCTAAAAATTTTCAATATCATTACAGTTTCCTTTTTTTTTAAATTGTAATAAGAGTGGCTTCTTTCCAAGTAGTAGGAAAGTATGAATTATTTAAGCAGTTGTTAATTATTATTGTTAGTGGTCTTAATATTGGTTTGTAACATTTTTTAATAAAAAAATTTGAGATTTTTTCAGGTCCAGATGATTTTTTATTATTTAAATTTAAAATGATATTTTTAATGAAAGAAGTTGAAACAAAAATATCTCCATCAGGATTATCTGATTTATTTTGATGTGAAAAAGATGAAATGGTTTCAATGTTTGTATTGAGAAAAGTATTTTTGGACGTTATAACTTCATTAGTAATGTCAGGGCTTAACACAAAATTTCGATTTGAATATATTTCACTGAAAAAAGAGTGGAATGCACTAGTTTTTTCTGAATCAGTGTAATGTGTAGAGTTTCTGTATGTGAGTGGATGTTGGGAAGGGTTACATCTTTTACGACCAGTCAGCTGGTTAATTACCTTAAAAACTTCGGGTGAGGGTCTTAGATTTTGAAGTTTTGAACGAAGGTTTTCATTTAAATCAATTCGAACCCTATCTCTTATAATTTTACTTAAACGTGAAATACGATTTGAAAGTTCCTGATAATTTGTATTAACACGATTTCCATTGCTATGAAAAATGCGTTTAAGTTGACGTTTCCAAACTTTTCTAGTTTTCATGAGATCGATTGTATTTTGACTAATGTTTTTATATGAACTTTTAATTTTTAGAGTAGATGAATGATTGGTTAGACAAGTATTTAAAGCGTTGCACAGTGTGGCCAAGTATATGAAAAGTTGGCAAAAATTATTTTCCTCGTTTTCATTGATTTTTGTTCAAGAAAAATGGATGTTGAGTAGTTCAAATTACAATTATTAATAAAATATTGAGAATAAATATTTAAAAATCCTAGTGATATTATAAATGTTAAAGTTTGGATGAATGGATTTGTGAAGGTATACCTAGATGTTTGTTGCTCAATCACGCCAGAGCAGTTGAACGGATCTAGATAAAATTTGGCTCAGAGATAGATTTTAGTCTGGAATAGCAGATAGGATACTTTTTATGTGGGTAGGGAGGGGCATTGGGTGATCCAAACACCCCAAATCAATTTTAGCCTATATCAATATTTTTGCAGTTTTTATTGAAAAATAAGATTTTAGGATATGTGAATATGTACCTATGTAGTTATGTAGCACACAATTAAAACTGAGTATTTTGTGATAACTACCTATTTATTTGTGATTGCAGATCATAAAAAAAATTTAATTCATGTAACAAAAAATCAGAAAACACCAAATTATATTACAAAATTAAAGAAAAAATAAAACTAGTTCTGATTTGAGTCATCCATCGCTGCCCGAGTCCGGGTAATTTGAAGTGTCAATGATACAGTCGACTCCGCTTAACTGAAACACCATTTTTGCAAACAATTTGTTTCAGTTAAGCGGAGTTTTCAGCTAACCGAACTTCGGATAACTGAAACTTGTTTCAAATAAGCGGAGTTTTGTCAAAATTAAATAATGCCATGTTTTAAAAACAAAAATAAATAAAATCAAACAAAAGATAAAGTAAGTAACTTAGAGCCATTTTCTTCACTATTGATCAACTTGTAGGAAACCCTAAAATTAGCCAATTCTAGAGTTGATAAAAACTTGAGCGTTAAGGGAGAAGTTGAAAATCGTTTTTCTTCACTTCTGTAAACCTCAAATCGAGAGTTGAAATTCAAAAGTTGGATTCTCTAATTTTTTTCAAAATTTTCCTGGAATATTTGGGAGTTTGTTTCAACTTAAGATTTGAATTTATGCCAACAAAAATTTGTACGTACCGGTGGAAATTTTCATTTTGCAAACGTCCTTAGCTACGTGCAAAAACTTATCAGTCCGCACACTTTTTTCAATTGAAACGGTTCGGTCTGAATTCCATTTTCTGTAAATTCATTCTCAACCAAAAATTACCAGCAATTTGTCCCGCATAAGCTCAAAGGGCCAGAAAAGAACTAAACGATCGATGTCGAAATAAGCATACCCCAAGGCATTGCTTCTCTTCGAGAAGGTATCGAAAAACAACTTCACACGAAAGCACAAACCGACGACGATCAATAATTGAAATTATATCTGCTCGAAAAGGCTTAACAAAAGATGGACTATTTCTACGCCTTCAGAAACCTCTCGCCAGACTTATTCCTCAATATACAGATTGTCTTGGCCGAAAAAAAGAAGTTGCCAAAAGTGAGACGAAGACTGGCTAGTGGCAAATGATACTAGTTTTCCTGAAATATTTTCAGTTTCAAACAATTATTTTAATTCATATGAAAATTTGAATTTGAGAGAAAACTCTCAAGTTTATCTTTCAACTTTTACTTTTTTCGGAAGTTGAGAAAATCGGAAGTTATATTACTTGAGAGTTGAGAATGAAAAATTGAAATTGTCATATGTGTCATTGTTAAGGAAAACCAAAATCACAATTTCAGAATAAAAATCATCAAGTTGAGTTCAACTTGTTCAGCAGCTCATGTTAAGTTAAAAAATTAAAAATTATTTAAGAAAAAAACAAATCAATTGTTGTATGTTTGCTGTTTTGCAAATTATAAAAAGAAATTTTATGTTCAAGATCAACTATTGTATTGGAAACTTGGGAGTTTTCAGAAAAGTATTTTTTCAAAATGTGAAGAGAATCATACGCTTCCTTAATTGGGCTTCTAGGGCTCTACGATCTCTATTTCATCAGAGCAATTTTCAACAAACAAACGACTGACACATTACATCGCATCATTGCAGTGTAGTTATAATAGGTACAGGTACACGCACAGTCAGATATTATGTTCTTCCATTGCTACGTAGATTTGAAAGTAGCTTACGTAGATGGCGCTAGTGTACTTCTTGCGCGTACCATAATTTTGACATACAAAGACCACATACATCACACCTTTGTATATATATGTATTTCATATACAAATCATCACACCAAGAGAGGATGACAAGATATGTGTTGCGTTCGTTTTTCTAAACAATAGTCAACAATTGTGGCTTCGTTCAACTGTTTCACTTATGCGGAGTTGAATGTGTGAGAAATGTTAATTTAAGACAAACAATTTTGTTTCAGTTATACGGAGTTTGCAATTAAGCGGAGTTCAGTTAAGCGAAGGAGTTTTAGTGGAAAATGTTCAAAATGGCTCGGTCATAAATTTATTGTTTCAGATAACCGAAGTTTTCAGTTAAACGGAGTTCAGTTAAGCGGAGTTGACTGTATATGGAGCTTCTAACATCTCTTTAACTATGAGTCTAAATTGAATTTTCGGCTTATTGGTTTATGCATACTAGTTACAAATATGAAGATGAAATAAAGAGTCGACAAAGAACATCTTCATTGTTTTTTTCTCTTGAGTATATGCGTGAAAAGTTCTCTCTATATATATTTATTTAAATTGTTGTTCGCCTCTTGTGTCTCAAATGTCCTATAGGAACAAGCGCTTTTTTTATAACAATACTACCATAAATTAACATTTTGTGCATGGTAGGAGACAAATGGTACCACGGATACTTTTCGAACTCAACCACCTTTTTTAAAGCTGGATACAAAATAAAACACTTTTAAACGCAGATCTTGCATTTTTGGTTTTGAAAAATTTGTCCGATTTACCAAGTACCTATTGGGTCAAAAATACAGTTTTATTTCGAATTGAACGTTTACCTGATTGAATAAGGTTTTCAAATAAAAATTTGTGTGATAGGCTAATGTTGGAACCAAAAACAAAAATTGTAAACCCTTGATATTATCCAATATTTTACGCAATTTTGCTCACACAAAAATAAGATTTTCTTTAAGAGGGGCAAATATGGGCAAAATATTTTAACTTCACACGAAAGCCTACTCTATGGACCATAACAGGACACAAACAGTTTTACGCCATCTCACGCCTATATACACTTTCTTTTAACGATTTCAAAGGACTTTTTTTTAAAATAGTGCTTTTAAATAACGTAAAATTCGAACATATTTCTTAACACAATATTAAAACAAAACATATATAAATGTGATATCAATTAAAAGCTCACTACATGCTTGTGGATCCGTTTTTTATTTCAAGTTGATAGCTTTTTGTTTAAAGAAATGCGACTTTAAATGGTAAACACCCTCTTGCACTGCATGAATATCAAGAACAAAAAACCTGTCAAATAGTCAAACTTCAAATTACTATAACTTTGCTTCCTCTGCACTTATCATGAAACAAAAACCGGTTTTATGCAGCTCAAGAGTACCTCTATTTTACCATATCAATACTTTTCTAATGAGTTGAAGAGAGAAAAAAGGTATTTTTGCCAACTTTTACTACATTTGGCCACACTGTGCGTTGGTTAAAAATTCAATGTGATAGTCAATATCTGTATTTGATAAGTTTGTATTATTGGGAATTTGATGGTTAGAAAAATATTAAGTTCTAGTTCTCTGTTACAAATATTCCAATTAGTATATTTGAATGTAACTGGTTTTAATAATGTGTCTGGTAAGGGATTGAAATTCATGATATTTTAATGTCAGTATAACAGAGTAATGATCAGAAATGGCGTCAAGAGTAAGACAAGAGTAATTTTGTGATTGTGGATATCCAGATGTTAGATTGGGGGAGGTTAAAAAGAAGTCTAAATGTGAAGATGTTCTGGGGTAAGTTGGTTCACCGGAAGCAATAATGTCTGTATTAAGAAAATTATTTTGATGCCAATTGAATAGATTTGATCCATTTTGGTTTGTAACAGAATCACCCCACATGGGATGTCTAGAGTTGAAATCACCTCCAATTATAAAGTGACTGAATTCTGATAATTTATCAAATAGATCATCAAGAGCTTGATGATATTCCTGACCTACATTGCAAGGAACATAAATTGATACTAGTGCTAATCTATCCGACTGACCGGTGTGATCAATGAATTGAATGCTTATGATTGTAGCTTGTATTGTATTGCTGTTGAAGTGTATGATTGAGTGTTGAATTGAATTTTTAATCAGAATTCCAGTCCCTACTCCTAAATCATTTCTAATGAATTTATAGTTATCAAATTCTCTTCTGTGTTTGGATTTTAAGCGTGTTTCTTGTATGAATACAACTGTTGGTTTAATATCTCCAATGAGAAGGCACAAATCTGCGCACTTTTCATTGGATATTAAAGAATTAATATTAATGGTTAAGGCTTTTATATTCATGGTAAAAGCGAAGCAACGAATCCAAGATATGCACCATGTTTTTCCTGGTCACTAAGTTGCTTGTATTGTGGCCAAAACGTTTTAACTTTTGACAATAATGTTGTAAGGGGGACTCCAAAAAGATTATTTGATTCATTCATAAAGTCTCCGAATATTGACGTTTCATTTACTGGTTCATTTATTTTAATAGGATGAATAAATGGTATATTGTTTTTAAGACTATCAGCATATGAAGTTGTATAGTTTCTATTTGATAAGTTTATATTACCTAATCTTGTTAATATTAAGTTATTATTAGAGGAGACCTTGGCTTCTTTTTTTTTGAATGTATTATTATTATTATTATTATTAAAAATTCTTTATTTGATCAAAACTCGAGATACATTTGAAACATTTTACAAGAACATTAGCATGGCAAAATATATATTTGCCGTCTGCCTGAAAATTGACATTTATCGAGAATAAACAAAAAGAAAGTTTAAGATTATACTTTAATAAATAAATAGATTTAATTAATTAAAAAAAAAACATAGCATCCAATTTTTTTTTTTATAAATATAAATTCCCTGATGAAAAAAGATAGATACATAATATTAAAAAAAAAATTAATTTACTCTGAAAAACTGTTTCGATAATCTAAGACATGATCAATATAACTATAAAGATTTTTCCAACCGTACTCTCCGTTTAAGATTTCTTTTGCTTCCTAGAGATTGAGAAAACTCTTTGAGAAATAAAGTCTTCGAAGTTCCTGCAGAATCGGGCAAACGGCTAAAAAGTGGTTGACATCTTCGTTTTCATTTCTGTTGCAGAGGTTACACCTGGGATTATCATTTCTGTGAGGTTTGTAATTCAAATCAAGCATCTCAGTCCTTGTTTTAAACAATGTACCTATTTGTTTTGCAGACAGTTTGCTATTAAAATAATTGTTTACAAACAAAGTGTGATTGAGTTGCTTATAGACCAATCTGCTTGGGGAGGTTTGAGCTCTATTCAAGAACTTAAGATACAGTGAATCATCCACCAAAGCAATACAATCATAGAAGCTACCTTTCCAATCAGCAGGAGAAATTGTTCTAAGATTTAGATCAAAACTGTGCGCATTTGCTATCTCATACCATTCTTTAAACGGCGACAAATTCCTTCGGAATGCGAAATCCATCATTTGCTTATAGAGATTTTCATTTGACCTTTGCATTACTTTAACTATGTAATCGGCATTAAATTTAAGATTTTTTAGAAAAGTTGGCGGGATACCTGATTCTACATGTATAGCGTAAGTTGGTGTGGAATTTGGAAGTTTAAAAATTCGCTTGAAAAAGTAGCGTTGCACTATCTCAAATTCGTCGAGATCTTGGTAACCAAATACTTGAGTTGCATAGCATAAGCATGAGTTAATAGTGGCTTCAAAAACTCTAAATTTAGCCGATATGTCAATGTACTTATTGCAGAAGATTTTGTTCCATATAAGGTTAATTGCCGTTTTTGCTGACAAGCATTTTTCTTTAACGTGGGCACGAAAACCCAGATTGCTGCAAAACAGAACACCTAAATACTTAAATTGGTTAACCACCTCTATAGGTTCATTATCCAATGACCATGACTCGAGCGGGTTCCTCCTTCGACGTGTGCTTTCAAAGATCATAATTTTTGATTTTGAGGTGTTAATTTTCAAATCCCATTTATCACAGAAAGTTTTTAGTCTATTAATTTGTAACTGTAGAGTGGTGGGGCTGTCCGCCAAAACAACTAGGTCGTCTGCATAAAGTAGAGCCTTAATAAGAAGGTTTCCAAACCTTACACCCCCAGGCAACTCACTGGAGACATCGTCAATAAAAAGGGAGAACATAATCGGGCTTAAGGAGCAACCTTGGGGCACGCCGATTTCAGTTTTGAAGAAACTGGACATGGAGCTCCCATTTGACACAGCAGCGCAAGTATTGGTGAGGAGAAGTTTATAAAGCTTTAAAAATTTCGTCGATATACCTAAATTCGCTAATTTATAAACTAGTGAGTTCCGATTGATAGTGTCAAATGCTGCTCTAAAATCGATGAAGAAGGCATACAGTTTTTGTTTGTTATCGATGAAACGTTTAGCTATATTTGAGAGTGCAAATATTTGGTCCACAGTTGAAAGACCAGAGCGAAAACCGGCTTGGAAAGTGCTTAGCAGTTTTTTCTCTTCTACCCACCTCATAAGCCTGCAATAAAGAATTTGGGTAAATATTTTTCTCAAGCAAGGAAGAATTGAAATGCCTCTATAGTTTTCTGGTGAGCTGGGATCTCCTTTTTTGAAAATTGGACAGATTTGTGACATCAAAAAAGACTGAGGTATTTCTTCCTTTTCAAGAAGCTTATTAAAAAAATCAAGAAGAAGATTTAGGAAGGACGGGGAGGAGTTTTTATAGAACTCGACTGGAATTCCATCTAGCCCGGCTGCCTTATTGTTTTTCATATTTTTAAGAGTTGTTTGTAATTCGTTATTTGAAATAGGTTCATCTAGTTCTGGAACAGAGATTGAGGGTAGAGCATATTGAAAAAGTTGTGAGTTTGTTGTATCGTTTAGAAGTCTCTTAAAATGATTTGCTAGTAACTCGATATTTATTGTTGTTGCTGAAAATTTTTTGCCGCCACCTAACAATCTTACTTTACACCAAAATGATTTCGAGTCCTTACATTTGGATAAACTTGTTGCTCGACCACACATAAAAGCTTTTTGTTTATCTTTGCATACTCTCTTATAAGTTTTGTTTGCATCTAAATAAAGTGATTTAAAGAAACTAGACTTGGTTTTCCTAAAAATTTTGAGCATTGTGAAAGATTTTTTTTGAATGTATTCAATTCTTTTCTTACATTTACTAAAGTTAGCTGGATGGCCGAATTCATTGCAATTAACGCAATATACCTGAGAGCTGTTATTATCCCCTGTAGCCTTACAGTCTTCTTTGTTTTCGCCATGAATTGTATTGCATTTAACACAGCGGGGAGTAAATGCACAATATTTACTTGAATGACCGAATCTTTGGCATCTGAAGCATTGAATAGGACCATCTCTTTTGATGGAGTCCCACCAAATACTATGATGCAAAATAAATTTAATTTTTTTCAATTTGTTAATTTCTTCATAATTTTCGAGTGTACAAATAAAGACATCTAAGTTAATATTATTATCTCTAGACCATTTTGTGGTAAACTGTTTGATTTGAATAATTTTCAATGAATTGTCTGTGTTGAGTAAATCCTGTTTTATTTCATCAGGAGAGTAGCAGTTAGTAAGTCCTTTAAGAAGAATTGAGGGGTGTCTTAAGGATTTAGGTGTAAAGGAAAAGGCTTCAACTTTTTCCGAAAGTTTAAAATTGTTAATAAACATTGTGTGTAGTGCAGTGTTCCTTACAAATAATTTAACTCTACCATAACCAATATTTTTAAATCTAATATTGTTAATTTCGTTTGCAAAGTCAGTTTTAATAAAATTAATAATAGTATGTACTTGATTTTAATCCTTTGATATAATATTGGTGGACACCATTTGGTTTTCTCTTCAGGTTGTTGTGTTTTTTTACCTTGGTTTTGTTCTTCTGTTGTCATTTGTTCTTGTTCATTTTCATCATCGTTTGGGCGAATTTCGAAAAATTGGTTGTTTGATAATTTGTCTTGTTGGCTTATATTTGGTTTTTTGGAAGTTGAAATGTTGTCGGTATTGCTTTGACGTCTTTTGCGTCTTTCTATTATTTTTATAATACAGTCTTCATCATTTGAAAGAATGTTGCGGAGTTTGTTTGAAGAAATTTCCATGTTCGTTTTTGGTTCAATTATATTTTGTTGTATTTCCATATCTGGATTGTTGTTTGGGGGTGGCTCTAACGGCCACCCGTTAGAGACGCTCATTTATGTAGATGGATGAAGAAATTTTGTTTAAATCCTTTTTTTTTCTGGTTGTATAATAGTAGTTCTTGGTAATTTTATTTTTATTTGAAATAAAATCAACGAAAGAAAGAAAACGACTTTCTTTTTTTTTTGTTGTTTTTGAAAAAAAAATTTATTTATTTTTATTTATTTTTGAAAAATATTTATGATCGATATTTCTAGGACGTCCGATCACTACGAAATCCATTTGACAGATTTTCAAAGCGTCATTTGACACAAAATTTGCAAAATGGTTCGAGCAGGAACTATCTTTTAGATGGTACTTTTAGTATTGTACAGCTTGCGGCTACAGACAGTTGTGAATTGCGCACTTCGCTCATGATAACCACGTTAGTAAAGATACATTAATTTACATTTTGTTCCAATTTTGATTGAGAAATTTTAAATAAGAATCATTGATGATGTTTATAATTTTGAAAACATATGCAAAGTTATTAATAGCGTTTTTTATTGTGCAAAAGAATTGCCCTTTTTCCATTTTTTCATGTTTCATTGTCAAAAAGAATACTTCTAGATCAATTCTGAAGAGGAAAGAATTAATCTCCCAAATTTGAGAGAATTGCTCTACAGGTTACAATGAAAAACGCTATAAGTTAAAATTGTTGTTTGTTGAGATTTTTAAAAACATTATCAGTTTTCGTCAAGGAAACTCTTCCCAATGAAAGCGTTCTTCTGAACTTTGATATTCGGTCAGAGTAGGGCATTCTACAAGCACACTGTAGGTACTTGAACCCAGTTTCATCTTTTTGTCATCTAAAATAACTGAGCTGTTTCAATTACATTAACAGCTCCATCAGAAAGACATGTTTGTATTGAAGGTATGTTCAGTTTTCTTGCATCATGGGGATGCAGACGTAAGTACTATTTTTGCAATACTAAACTTTAACTCATAGTGTTTTTTTTTTGGTCGTCCGGAACTGTTCCGAACAGTTCTGTACTCGTTCACTTGGCACAAGATGACAGTTCTTGTTCAGAATAGAACAGAAAAACGATTCCGAATTTGAAGTCAGAATCAAAAACAGAATCACGCATACATGCACACACTCGCATATACGTACTCGCTGCCATGTTTACAAATACAGAAATTAAAAACAATGTCATGTTATCTGCAATTCTGCATATGAGATTTCACAAATACACAACCATTCAACCCTTAGAAGCAAAAAAATGTGTTTGCCTGTTCGTTTGGAATCCGGAATCGGACAGTTCTGTGTACAATTCCGGATTACCAAAAAAAAACGCTATCAGTCTCACGTGTTTTAAAATATTATTTCAATAAAGGATTTGGAGCTTGAACCAAAAAATGAAGTAGGTACAATAATCGCCAGCGAGCGAAGCGAGCGGAAAATTTTTTGCCCAAAAGAGAATCAATTTGGGGTGTGAAAATAAAAAAATTCGCGCCATATATTAAAATATGGCCATATAACACAATTCAAAAGTGTCATATGGCCATATTTTGAAATATGGCCTTATGGCATATGGCCAAATGACATGGCACCAAAGAAGTTTTCGCTGAAATAAGAGATTGTGGATCAAATAGCTGTCTAATTTGGCTACAAAAGCTAGAGAATCATGAAATCTAAGACAAAAAAATATTCATACTTAGATGTTGATCCAACCAAAACATTGCATTGGATATTTTGAAATATACGTCAGAAACCAACGCAAAGAGATCGTACAGCTATCTAAAACACTCATTGTTTCTGTACGCTATGTGGTAAAGATTGTCACAACTGTAAATATCTGTTGGACCGCTAAGGAGTCAATACCAGACATAAAAACAAAGAAACAAACATACATCCATTTTAATATACATAGATTTCGTATTTTACGACGGATGTAGAAAAATGTACACTAGGGCGTATACGTGTTTTTTTTTAGTGGAGTCAATGAAGCTCAAACAAGGGCGTTTTCAGAAAGTCCTCAGAAACAGCTCGGATTTGGAAATGTTTTTTGTACCATTTTTTGTTTTTTACATTGTTTAAAATCAGAAACATTTCATTCGCGGGAAATAATTACTTATATTGTTTCAACAATTTCTATATTGGGCGATGTTTTTGGTAATTGGAGTGTGTAGGTTGCATTAAGACAAGAAAAAAATCATTTGAAAGTGGTGGTCTATTGACCCCCGTTTAGCCGGCACGGGCGACTTTATATTTTTCAAAAAAAAAAAATTACAAATCAACGGCTTTGTCCACAATGCGTGTTGTACCTTCTTGCAAAGCTAAAATATACTTCTTTTATTTTGCATTTTTCTTGAACATTTTTTTCGAAAAATTCATCTTCAAAGTCAAAATATCGAAATTTTCAACATTTTTTTTTAACTTCTTTTTTTTCGAAATTTTATGAAATTAAGTACTCATTTTTTTCACAATTAAATGCTATCAGTAGTTCTCAGTGAGATCTAGAAAACCTCATGCAAAATGTCTTCTTGTTTTCGAAAAATTAAGGAAAAACCAAAACCACTCAGAAAAAAATTCACAAAATTTCTTGTTAAGTGTTATTTTTTCGAAAAAATAGAACAAAAAATCATCCAAATTTTCTAGTGCTTTTTGGTTTTTTCTTAATATTAAACAATATAAAAAAAAAATTTACAAAAAAAAATTCCAAATCCGAGCTGTTTCTGAGGACTTTCTGAAAAAAGCTTCATTGACTCCACTATTTATAGAATTTCTTATTTTATAAATTTTTTAACTTTTTGTTTGTGAACCTAAGGTTTTTTTTAATAAATTATTATCTTGTTATTTTCAACAACCTCTACAGTATAAACGAAATCTTAGTAATATTTTGAAATAGAATAGTCAGTATCCATTTTTTATCGTTTAAATATTTAGTCAGGCCAAAGCCAACTTCCAGCTCTTAGTAATAATGAAGTATTAAAAACACCTTTACGAGTATAATTAAAAATATAAAAACTTGTTTTGTTTCCATTCTAATGAAACAACTATTTAATTTAAATTTTATATAAAAAAAAAACACAAAAACCAAGTCGTTCTTAACACTTTTGATTTTTGAAGTTGAAGATACACTTCGCTTCAACTGAATAAGCACACTATCATTCACTGCCATTATCTTCATTGGTTATGATTATGACTTGTGATATGAGTTATGACTTATGAGGGTTTTATTTAGTTTGATTGGTGTACCAAATTAAAAGTTGAAGTGTTCTCAGTGACATTTAGCCGTTTATAAACAGTTAAAAAAAATATGGTTAGATCAGAAGCTTTAAATAGTGTCGAAAGAGCTAAGATTGATTCGTTAAAAGAATAAAGACTGACCGTGCGTGCTATTGCTACCAACATTGATCGGAGTCTAAGTGTTGTCTATTCGTACCTCAGAAACAAAAGTTTGTACCAGAAAAACATGAAAGGTGGTAAAAAACGGCAACATTCAAAGTTGATCGACGAGCAATTTTGAAATGTGCTTCCAGTTCATGTGCCTCTGCGGTAAAAATTAAATAAAAAGTTGGTGTAATTGCAGGTGTTTCAACAGTCCGCAGAGCTTTGTATATAGAACTACCAGGTACTATCAAGATTGGTTTTCTGCTTGGTTCCACAGTTCTTTGACAGAAGCAAGCAGAGAACACACAATACAAACTTATGTAAAAAAAACTGCTTCTGTGAAAATTCTTAGGATGGCACCACCATCGTTTTCCGTCTTAAAACTTCCCCCCAAATATATATACAAAGCCGCAGAGTACCAAACCGCGCAGATCATTTAAAATGATTGCAACTCCAAAAGAAACCACCACTAAATGAGCAACGAAAAGATATTCGTTTAAGATTACATTACATTACATTACATTACATTACATTTCACAGTACTTCGCACATAAATGTAACGAACTACAGACACATATGTCGTTTTCCATTGGTCTTTTTTTGACGTTTCTTCTTCTACCGCCAATGAAACGGGTTATGATGTATCTGTCATTCTCCGGACCATTCTGTTTCAAAACAGAAGAGTTCTGCTCTTCTCAGAAGCATTCCGTCTGTCAAAGTCAGTCCAATGGAATGGTTTCAGAAGACTTCTGGACTCTTCCGAATGCTTCTGGACGACCAATAGAAAACGACAATAGCAGCACTGGTGACTGAGACCATCGGCTGGGACGGAACAATACATTAATAAAACAGAGAGAGACACATAGACACATAGAAAGAAAGCACACATAACAGAAACCTACGTGGCTCAGAGGAGGAGACTTAGATTTGTATTGTCTCATGTTATCGCACAGGTGGCCTCAGAAAAGCTGGCGATTTTTGTAGAAAAAGAATGCTGTTGAAGCTGGGGTTTGAACTTCGTTTAAGATTTTCTAGACTCGATGTGGGTTGGAAAAATGAGCGTTGAGCCAACGCGGTTTTAGAGAATGAGAAGAGTTTCAATTTTAATGGCACTGATGGATTTAACTATTACTTTCACGATTTGAGGAAAGAAGAACGATTTTAAGCGCGGCATCATAGTCGAGAACGTGGAGTTATGATATGGTGAGCAGTTAGCTACTGAGCGCTTGAGTTTTAAGGCCGTGTGCGAATTGGATGAATTGTAGTTAAAGATGGATGAATTTTTAACCACTGCTGTCATATTTTAACCTGCTCCGCAGCTAGTCAATGCGAAATGTCAAAATTTAACCAAACGTCAAGTTTTAACCCATTTTTAATTGAATTCGCCACGTCCTAAACGTCAAAAAGGACTACAATTACCTATAAAAGAATATTGGAAAGAAAGTTTTCTTCATTTTCGGGTATTTTTGGGCCCTTTAACTGAACTTTCCAATCGTTATCCTATTGCGCCATCCACACGTCAAAAGTAGGATACAGATACAGGACCAGAATGTTGAATTGCTTCAATGGTTGCTCGATCTGAAACGTATAGAAAATGAATGGGGGTTGGTACGAATAGTTAATGAGTCTGGCCGTCAGTTCGCAGATAGATAGTTTTTCGATATATGAAGCTTTGCAAATTGCAAGACAGCCCGCGAGGAGAAAAACAGCGGTACTTTTTAAATTGTTCTTTTTGATTTGTCTTCTCAACATCATAAGGAATCAGTTTGCATCATCAAATGATGCATTAACGCAAAGTTAGGAAAAAATGGACAACAAACTTCAGAAAAATTGTGTGCTTATTCAGTTGAAGGGAAGTGTATTAGACAAATAATGATTCGAAGCCAAAGGGGTTGCTATTCAAGTGAGCGGCACTGTAAAAAGAAGATTAACTGCGAACAAACAACTTATATGTTAAATAATATTTATTTATTTAGTTTCATTTTTTTAACACATTATAATGAAAACAAAATTAAAAACACATCATGTCCGGACTTGGGACTATTCTAGCAGGGAATTTTTGTTTAAATCAATATTCTGAGTTTCAGTTTATGAAAATAGTTTTATATTTATTTAGTTTTTAGTTGGCCTTAAAGATAGTATTTAATTTTAATTGTTGATATAAATAAAAATGTTTGTTTATCTTCTTTCATTCTGAGTAGAAGAAGTACTGGTAACAACTATACCACTTAACACATTGCATACATTTTACATACTTATACAAACTATTCTACACTTGTATGTTTTATTTACGCCAATACTGTGCAAGTTTATGTATTTGTTCAACTAATGCCGGCATCACAGCTGATATCGAAACATCAAGGAGTCCTTGCAAATGCTGAACAGCCTCTTCGTCTGTCAGTCCAAGCTGAAGATTCTCTTCGACTTTTTTGACTGCTTTGTCCGGTTCAAGAGCAATATCCGGAACTGAAGCATCGACCATAAGAGAGAATAGAT
Source organism: Sphaerophoria taeniata (assembly GCA_943590905.1). Classification (NCBI taxonomy): domain Eukaryota; kingdom Metazoa; phylum Arthropoda; class Insecta; order Diptera; family Syrphidae; genus Sphaerophoria; species Sphaerophoria taeniata. Next base: position 42,585,483 of record OX016540.1, on the reverse strand, counting down.
TCAACATCACATTTGCATGTCGCCGCAAGTGCAGGTAGGCAGTGTAGCATTGTTTCCGGAATTCGTTGTGATGATCGGAGGTAACACCGCCCATTGCTTCGACCATTTCTTTGCTGAGTTTCATTGGTGGTGGCATTGGTTTGGGATCACGGCCGAGAATGTAGCCGAAATCAATGTGGAACAGCTTTCCATTGGTTGTGAGAAGTAAATTGTCCAAATGACGGTCTCCGACACCTGTGAATATTTGTTTCGTCAATAAAAGTGCCAGCTCAATTGTGTTACCACAAACTTACCCAACAGATATGTAATGACACAATATCCAGCACAGCTTTTAATATAGGTATCCATAGTTTCTGGTGTGATGCCATAAGGCGCCGTTTCGCATGGATTGTGCTTCCTGAAGAAATTATGAATACTACCTTCCTTGGCGAGGACATCGGCCACAGTGAAAGAGTCGATGTATTGCAAGAAACCATGCTTTGAACTCGTTGCGAGGACCTTGTAGGGAGTCAGTTTGAGGTCAAGGTTTTCTCTTCGCAACAGTTTATCCATCAGCGTTATCATTTGCAGGATAAGCTGGTCTTGTCGGAGATCATCACCATGCTTGAAAATAGCTACATATTCGTGGGACGCTATCGATGTCACGAATGTTAATCTGAAAGAGCGATGATTAAGTAACGTTTACAATAATCCTCAAGGACCTACTTGGCTGGCATAAGTGCACTCTTGAACAAAGAAGTGTTGGCTGGTAGAATTCCATTAATATAAATATCAGGATCCAACGGGAATGGAATAGCTTCGAATTTTGTGAAATTCAACCTGAATGCGTCAGTCTCTGCAAGCAATTGCTTAAACTTCTCCGTTTTCTTGTTCCGATTACCCGGTTCCTTGGCAACCATCTTGACCAGCTTCACTAGTTCATCGATGAAGCGTTGCTGCTTTTTCAAACTGGCATAGATGTGTTTAAGTTGGAAGTTTCCTACAAACAAACAATCAAAAGGATGACAGGAAATATACGTTTCCAAAAAACTTACCATTCTCAAGAACTTTGAGGAACATTTTTAGAACCATGGCGTACATGTTATGCACCCGTTCGTCTTGTTTCCGAATCATCGACTCCTGATCTTCGACTTCAATCGATAGATACCAGTAAAAGTAATTGGCCAAAGTCGGATTCTTGCATGCTCGCTGAATGAGGAATGTGGACAAGTCACTTGGCCCGGTATTATGGTCACTCGTGAGGGTGTTTGATGCATCCGATGTTACCGAAGCTATCGAAGCATTCGTTAAAGCATTATCCTCATCGACCGAATTCACAGATATCGTCATTGGCAGGTTTCGTTGTGATGCCTCCATCGAATGAATCGAACTTCTATGAAGAACTGATTGCGTTTGCTGTTGTTGCTGCTTAGCGCTAACACTTAAACTAACATCTGAACTGGAACTCTGTTCGATCAGATGATCGTCCAGAGATTTAATTATATCGCGTTCGGGGGCGATCCGCTTGTACGATTCGATGATATTGTTAATATTTTCGTACTTGAGTGCTTGGACCAGTTGCAGGAGATACAGAAGCAGATCTTCATCGGGAGCTTGCATTAAACGGGTTATCGCATATTTTCGAACATCAGGGTGTGAGAACGAAGGACTGAGGAGTTCAAGGGCATCTTCTACATCCATTGGCGTCCATTTAGCAAGCAAACTGAGTGCCTGCAGTACTTCAGCTGGCGTTTGCCAGTTAATGCATTTGAGAAATTTGGTGAGAGCTTTTTTATGTGAACTGAGATAGAAGCGAAATTTCCAAAGCAGATCTTGTTCCTCGCTGCTCAGGACATACGTTGGCGGATAACGGTAGACTATTGTGTGCAGCTGGTCTCGAATGCTGTTTGAAATGAGAAAATCATTATTCTTCCGTGAAACAAGTAGGAATGAAGAGAATCTACCTTGCTGTTGGTTTCGCGTCACGGTCGGATATACGAGATCTTTCTGAACGGGCCAGACGATGGTGTTTGCGTTCCACTAAGTTTTCCTGAAACAGAAACAAAAACGGTCAATAGATTTTATTGATATTGATTTGTCTGTTTTGACTGACAATCACCTTGAGCTTTCGATACCATTTTCTTAGCAATAACTTGAAATTCATCCATAATCGACACCAATGGAATTTGATTTTAAGTTTAAACAAAACAAACATAAATAGAACCATGAGTGCAAGAAGTCATGAATCTCTGCACAAACAACTGTTTAATGCAAATACGACAAGAGTTTAAATCAAACTAATTTGTTGTCGACGTGATGAAGACACGGAAAGCTTATATTTATGTTGAACTCTGGAATAATCCTATGTTGATTGGGGTGGAGGCCAAATATGCGTTGAAAGCATGACAGTGACATTGAAAATTCAATAAATAAATGCAATGCACAGTAGAAACCATATTTTTTTTTTCAGCGTGTTTTGCTTTTCTGTTAAGTGGACTTCACGACAAATGTTAAGGTTTGGTAGAGCTCACACGTTTATTTTTATATCAATCGAGAAGCAGTCTAAAAATATAATTTTTATTGATTTCCATGATTTAAGAGCCTAGGCAGCTACAGGCAGACCAAAAGAAGTCATCGGCAAAGAACGCATTATTCAAACGAAAGAGCAGGAGACCGATAGCAATACAAGGGGTTTCACGACAGATCCTACAATCTTTAACAATTCCCAAGTGCGTGTGAAGAGTTCAATTTTCACTTTGCGGCAGATCCTGGAAAAAATCTATGAACTCCAAATCGATGCCCACCACCTTTTCATCGATTTTAAGGCCGCGTATGACAGTATCTACAGGGACGAACTGTATAAAGCTATGTCTAGTTTTGGCATCCCTGCCAAGCTCGTTCGCTTGTGCAAAACGACGAGGGAGAACTCACGCTGCGCCATTAAGGTTGGCAACGAGCTTACGGAATCTTTCGATGTCAAAAAAGTATTCAGACAAGGCGATGTACTGTTATGCGATTTCTTTAACATCGTTCTTGAGAAGAAGTGCAAAACTCCACCGTCAACACCAGAGGCACTATCTTCCAAAAGTCTGTTCAACTTCTCGCGTACGCCGATGATAGTGGTTAATGGGAAGAATACAGCGTGATGTCAATGGCGCCTTTGTGAGAATTGAGACAGATGCGGCAAAAATGGGTTTAGCTGTAAATGAGGGAAAAACGAAGTACATGCTGTCTTCGAGGCAGGACCCCCAAAACCAACGGCTCGGACAGAACATCACAATAGACGCGTACAACTTCGAGGTAGTAGAGGAGTTTGTCTACCTAGGCTCCGCTTTTAACACGGTCAATAACACCAGCGCCGAGATCAGACGAAGAATAAAATAAATAAAATAAATAGAGTGGCGCGACAGCTCTTGAAGAGCCAAGGCCTAAGTGGCTTATTCTCATCAACAATTCTCTGAGTGCGTGTGAAGAATTGAGGGGACCTACAATTTAACGCCGATTCCGAACGGCAGAGTTGAGAAGCACTTTTTCATGACAGATTGATACTCTTGGAAGATTTGTCAGGTCTTCGCAAGAGGCAGTGCCCCTGAAAGATGAAATAAAAACTTGGCTTGAGTAGGTCTCGAAACAACGACGTTCTGCTTAGCAGCCAACGCACTTACCAACTAAGCTACGGGCAACAGACGAAGAATAACTCTTGCTAATCTGTTTCTTTGGGCTAAGAAAGCAATTAAGTGGAAAAGCCCTCTCTCGAGCAACTAAGGTAAAAGTATACAACACCCTCATCATCCCTGTCCTGCTGTATGGTGCAGAAGCATGGACCTTGACAAAATCGGATGAATGTGCCTTAGGCTGTTTCGAGAGGAAAGTTCTTCGGGTCATCTTTGGCCCCGTGTGCATTGATGTGGAATGGAGAAGAAGATACAACAGCGAACTTTACGGGTTGTACAACGACATGGACCTAGCCAGAAGGGTCAAGGTCATTTAGAGCGCATGGACACCAATGCTCCGGCCCAGAAAGCCTTCGACACTATTCCCAAAGGAACGCAGAAGGAGAGGAAGACCGCGACTCAGGTGGCGCACACAAATTGAAGAGGACCTCAATCAACTTGAAGTGCAAAACTGGAGACAGCTAGCTAGGGACCGAGCTGACTGCCGGAGACTGTTGGTTGAGGCCCAAGTCCACAACGGACTGTAGCGCCACCATAAGCATGTAAGTTTATTTAAGAAGAGGAGCAAAATAATCAGACCTTTTAAGCTCGTGGGAGACCTCTGAAGGGGCAAATAGCCTCTTTAACGTCTAAACCCCATCATGTTCGGTTACCAGAGATGTGTTTCAGCTCTCTCCAACTCTTGCCTAGTGACGCTGATTCCTGCTCGACTGCTTTTCTTCCTTCTTGCTTGATTTGCAAGGCAATCTTTACCATTTCGAAGCGTATGTCTAATCCATTGCCACTTACGTCTTCGTATAAAAGAGTCAATAGGTTCTTGACCTGTCCTCCTTTGAAAGTTATCATTGGTTCGGTTTGCAGCTACCTTGTGACGGCTGAAGTAACTTTGCAGGAACTGCATCTATATAGCAACACAGATTCGACATTTGCGCGAAACAGTCATAGCTTCGTTCTTAAGCTGAGAGAGTTATTCCTCAATATTTTTGACAGCATACCATACACCGCTTTTGATTTGCCGATGCGGCAGATGACGTCTTGTTCGGTTCCGCCTTCGATGGATATGAAACTACCAAGATATTGGAAGCTCTCGATTTCACCACCAGTTGAGAGGAAATATTGATTTGAGAGGATGGTCGGGTTCCGAGGCTGATCATTTTTGTTTTGCCGGAATAGACTTTCAGCCCCACGATTTCTGCTTCTCTCTCCACACTAGTTGTCATTTGTTGGAGATCAATGATCCCATGAGAGAGTAAGCAAACGTCGTCCGAGTAATATAGATTTTTAAATAGGAATCTAAAGACCATTGAATCCCTTCGCTACCTGACAAAGCTGCACGCGAACATCGTGAATCACCAGCAAAAACAATATTGGCGACAGAATACAGCCTTGTTTGACCTTTGACTCTGCTGTGATTTCAAAATCGTCCGACAACCTTGTTCTTCCGGGATGCCTCTCCTTCGTCGGTTGACGCTATCAAAGACCTTTTCGAAGTCGATAAACAGCAGGTGTAGTGGTTATCGATATTCAACGCACTGCTCAATAATGATCCGCAAGGTGTTGATGTGATCAATATAGCATTGTTCGGTATGGTCAATTTGACTGCATGTTCTCCGATCGGCCAATGACCGGTTCTAATATCTATAACCCTTGAAATGTCCTGCCTATGACCTTGGCAGTAGCTTTTTGATGCGCTTTGTATTTTTAAAAAAAGTAGAGTAATTACATTTTGTAGGATACCATTGGGTCTTATTTACTTACTTAAGGTGGCGCTACAGTCCGTTATGGACTTGGGCCTCAATCAACAGTCTCCGCAAGCCAGCTCGGTTCCTAGCTAGCTGTCGCCAGTTTTGCATTCCAAGTTGATTGAGGTCCTCTTCCACTTGTGTGCGCCACCTAAGTCACGGCCTTCCTCTCCTTCTACGTCCCTCAAGTCCTTCTGAGTCTCTGGACCTTGACCCTTCTTACTAGGTGCATGTCGTTGTACAACCCGTAAAGTTCGCTGTTGTATGTTCTTCTACATTTCACATCAATGCACACGGGGCCAAAGATGACCCAAAGAACTTTCTTCTCGAAACAGCCTAAGGCACATTCATCCGATTTTATCAAGGTCTATGCTTCTGCCTGCACCATACAGCAGGATTGGGATGATGAGGGTTTTATCTTAGTTGACCATGTCCGGTATTGGGATAGTTCGTTAATTTTCTAAGGCCACTTATAATTGTTGGAGACCGATTTTGGTTGCAGCTGATCGGTGTGACCTAGTCGCAATCATCATCAGAAAACACAGACGACGAATTTCTACAATTCTGAACGTAAACCCTCAGACATTCATAAATGAATCATCGTTGATAAATGGACAGAGTTAAAACCACGTGTTCGCTATTATGAGACTAAACATTATTATCAATACTGACTAGAGACTCTTGTATATGTTGGATGACCATATCAGAGTCTGGAAGTTAATTATTGAACAAAGAATTACGATGTAATTGATATTCGTGGAAAATTTTGACAGTATAGGAACAAAAGCCGTTTTGTTTTTCAATGAGTATCAAAATTCATACCATGGTTTGTACTTGACTGAAATATATTTCCTAGAAGCTATGAAGCACTGAACCCTGCTTAGGCAAACTTGATCACTTCACTCACTATTCGCTTGTTGTTGACTAAGACAACAATTATCAGAGCATGATCTTTAGATTAGAATTCAATCTCGTCTCAGCATTTCAAGACCAAAAACAATCGTATGACTGTCTGGAAGCTGAAGTTCATATAGAAAAATGTCTATGAGAAACTGATAAGAGAAGTAAACGCCCTATAAACAATTTACATCTTACACACATTTGAAACATTCCAATTAAAGTTTCAGTTCAGTTTGTATGACTAAAACCTTTCTGTTTGTCAAACAGAAATTTCAAAATCAAGACTATACTTACTTGTAATATTTCTGAATCAGGAACAGTAACAAGTCGTGGTTTTGATATGATTTTGTTTGTCTTGTCACCTTCTGGCTCGAAGTATACAATCGAGTACTGAAATCAAAAATAATTTTAGAAAAAGAAAATCAATAAAGCAAAAACACTCACATTAAAACCATCAACTGTAACCGTTGGAAATTCAATCATCAAATAAATATAATTCGATAGGCGTTTCTCTCTTTCATTGATTAATTCGATTTCTCGAAATGTTAATCGATCAAGCCAATCGACCTTCTGAAGGTGGCCGTTGCGATGCATTTTAGCCAGTTTGCCTAGCCTCTGCATTTGTGATTTGCTCGATTCTTTGCCTTTGCCTGGTGTCTTCGAAGGATATCCACCATCGCCTTCAACATCAAGCCAAACACGAAGATCGAACATTCCCTGACGGAACATGCCATTCTTGCCGAATAGCGATATCGATGTTCCGCCAATGATTGATGTTTCGCCAGCACCAGCACAATCCAAAATGGTCAACACTAGAATTGCAGTACGGGGCAAATCAGAGAAAAGCATTGGCAGTGATACCCATTCGTTCCAGCTCCATCGTTTGGTAAAGGATTTGTATGACGATGTCACAGGCAGGCAATAGGGCTTGCCCTTGTTGTAGACTTGCAAACGAACTTGAAATGGTGGACAAGGCTCCGAATAGAGCCCCGAAAAGGCTAATATTCGGTTTTCGAGGAGTTTTTCATGGTCTGGCTTTTGTTTTTTACCTTCAAGAGTGCCACTGTGAATAGAGTTTAGCGAAATTGGTGAAAATGAAAACAAAGTATAGCGTAGCAAAATTTATGTGCTATTTGTTTGGTTTTTGGCTTACATTTTTATTTGTACGTGTTGATTAAGGGAACAACTATAAACATAACGGAAATGATCGTCCGGCTGATCCATGTTAAGATTAATACGTAAACTTTTTTAGAATAAATTCAATTATATTTGGTTTTGTTATCAACAAATAGAATGAAAATCGAAATGAAAGACGAAGAAAAGCAAAAATGCAAATTTCTCTTGACAGGTGACACAGCTGTTGAACGATCTGTTTGATTTAATTTTTTGCTTGTTCCTATTTGTCCGCTTTAAGGACCAGATTGCACTAAAAAAAAATAAACGATTTAGGCCGTGTGCGAATTCAGTTAAAAATGGGTTAAAACTTGACGTTTGGTTAAATTTTGACACTTCGCATTATTTGACTAGCTGCTGAGCAGGTTAAAATATGACAGTAGTAGTTAAAAATTCATCCATTTTTATTTTTTAACCACAATTCATCCAATTCGCACACGGCCTTATAGATATTTGTCTTTTGAACAACAACTGGCCCTGAAAAAAAAAAAAATTGTGCGTGTCAGCTCCGACGCGCGACTGGAGTTCACTCAATAAGAATGATTTGATTACCTTAAAATATTCATATTCATTCATATATTCATACATCTATTCACAATAATTTGATAAAATATATTATGTACTTAAATACTTATGGTAAGCAATATGAATGTCAACAACTTTGTTTAAAACGTTCTTACGTATTTTTTAATGAATCAATGTAGGTACTTACTTCTACAAACATTTTTGTAAATAATGAAAAAATCTACAAAACTGCATCATTACATTTTGAGAACAGTTACATTATCAACTTTTCATTAATTAATGATGAAAATTCAAATGGGTCCACATTTATCGTGCATTATTGCATACAAAATGGAATTGAATGTTGATAAATTCTACATTGAATTAAAGCCTGAAGCCTTGTGCTTCTTAAGAGATCTTAATCTTGAAAATCCGATTATTAGAACGCACGCTAGAATGCTTTTAATCGAAAAACACCGATCGAATTTTGGCCATAGCGGGATTCTCCCACAGGTGATGTTTCATTTTGTACGAACCAAGCAGTCGTTTGTGTGCAATTATATTTATTTTAAAATCGAGATTGTGAGGCTTGTAGGAAACGTATCCTTACAAATGAGGTATCAAAATCACCGTTATTTTATGTAGATTAGACATATGGAAATTTCAACATCCAGTCTATAGGATAAAAACTTATATACCAATTTATGTGAAAATTTCTTAATTGGCCATATTAATGAGTTACCGTTATAATTAAAGTATAATAAATTGAAGAGCATGAAATTCTGTATCATGTGTGAAAATTTCACCGTTCTACGTTGAAATCTCTGTTCAATAAAATAGATTCGAAATGGCACTAAAACTTTTACCCCCTCTTTTCACCCCCCCCCTCGGTTAATTTTTTTTAAACTTTGAATGTCTTACTTATTTATGTTTAGTCAAAAGCCATACAAATAAGTTTTAAACTTCTAACCTAACCGACCTCCATACAAACTTTGACCTAACATTTCAACCTTTTGTGACCTTTTCAACCCCTTTTATTGCGTTAAAAAATACCGTATGCCCTTCCACAGGTTCTAGTCTATCTTACTACCAAATTTCATTTAAATCGATCCAGTAGGTTAAAAGTTATTAAGAGTTAAAAAAAAGCGTTGGTAGTCAATTTTCATAACGCTTTTTTCAATGATTGATTTTACTATCCATAATTTTTTCATACCGGGGTCTATATATGAATCGATTCTAAAGGAGTAAACTCCAAAAATCAATTAACAGATTGAAAAGCGTTAAATTGTTGGCTCAAAGATGAGCCACGATTGCACAATTGACCCTATATGTTTTTTTATGATTGGGTTACATTTTATAATTCTATTCACGCAATGCCCGTGTCGTAATGGTTATGTGCGTTGGCTGTTAAGTAGAAAGTGAGCGTTCGAATCCTACTCGTGCCCATAAAGTTTGTATTTCATCTTTCACGGATACTGCCACTTGCGAATAACTGTCAACACATCCACAGTACACAGAATACAAGGTATTATATTCCCGATTTTATTCTTCTCAAGTTCGACCATATTATGTCAAATTTCAGATCCAAAATGTCATAATAAAAAAAAAGTAAAAAGAAAAGAACAAAACTTTAGATTTCTGTCTCTGCCTGCCTCATTTACTAAAAATATCAGCCATTTTTTTTCCTTCACGAATTTGACACTGAAATTTTTGGCACTTCTTTTTGTGCCTTTTCTCACTTCTGTCATTTTGGTTTCTGACAGATGCGCAATATAATACATTGTATTCTGTGTACTGTGCAACACATCCAAGAGTATCAATCTGTCATGAAAAAATAAGTGCTTCTCAACTTTGCCGTTCGAAATCGGAGTTAAATTCCTTTTATTCACGCACACCAACAATAAAGGAATTTAATGTAACAATGTCCAGACCAGTGATCACTTATACCAAGATTGGAAACCTTGCTGTCAAAGTGACATTTGCCTACAAGCTGAGGGAGCTTATGAAATTAAAAATGTGCATCTACTGAATACTTTGTCCTATTCAATTATATATAATTTCCCAAAATTGTAATCGAACAGAACGAACACAGTATAACACTTTAGCATGTTTACTAGTCAAATGTCAAAACACAAAACGTCAAAATTTTGCCCGAAGCATACGGTCAACCCTGGTCAACTGCTGCCCAACAAAGTTTGTTTTCATTTTGCATGGGAAATAAATAAATTCGCATTCGCATCAAAAATGCCTCTTGAACTCTCAAAACTTGCTATCGATGGACTAAAACATCTAGGCTCAACAATAAATATAGAAATTAGTCGAAAACTCATCGCAAGTACCGTCAAGATGTCGCTTTATGCTGATGCAAGTAAGTTGAAAAATAAATTGATTATTTACCCTCGTTCACATTCCCCTCCTCCCTTTCCCACGAAAAAAAAAGACGTTCCACCAAATCCAGAAATATACGCCTCCAATGCCGACTACGCCAAACAAAGTGAATTCGCAGTTGCAACACTCCTCTTCCTAGCAACCAAATACGGTTACGATGGGTCCAAGCTTCGACAGTGTCTCGAACAATATTCTCTCAACGCAGCCATCATCGATGACTTGATCAAAGTCTACGATGCCAATCGCAACGAATTTCTTATGAGACTCCTTCGAACTGGCCATGCGTTTCCTCACATCAGCGATGTCGAATGGAAAATTGTTTGCGATGTCAAGTCTGCGATGTCCGACTGTAGTTCGGGTGAACTTACATTTCATGTTAATCTGGGTAATTATCGCGAGAAAACAGGTGAACGCGAGACGATTGTGGAGTTTGTGTGCAACACCGAGGAGCTGCAATCGCTCATCAATAAACTTAAGGAAATTGAACGCCACTGTGCCAAACTCTCGTCCGGTGATTCGTCTCAAGGAAAATAGCACTCAGGACCAGAAACAAAAGCCGAATGGAATGTTCACGACAAACATTTATTTATATAGGATTTAAATTATAGGCCAAATAAATTGTTTAAATGTAACACTAGCTTGTGGAAAACCAAGTCTAAATTTACTGCTCGAATTGTGCCACAATCAATGAAATTGGTTCCAGAACCGAATGGTGTCAGTTTGTGGCGCAAAACGATCAGACTTAAGCATACATCACGCGTTTTGTGTTCATACAGAAATTTATATTAAAAATTGAACTAAATCTGTCAATGCCACAGAACTTTGTGCATGAACACAAACAAAAGTGATGCAAGCCTAAGTAACAGAAAAGAAAAAAAAGAATCGCATAGAATTTTGACCTACACTTGCTCGGCAATCAGTGATTTCAATAACTCAGCGCTACACGGTGCATTCGAGTAAATAGTTCCAGAGAATGCACTGTCTTTGTCCGAACTAATTATAATACAATTGTTTAGGGAGATGACTTTCATGCCTATTCCACGGAAACGGTCGTCGATTTTGTACAGATTCTTGCCATTGGACCACGAGAAGAAGGGTTTGCCACTGAATGGATTCATAAAGTCTGCCCAGTAGCCGTGAAGTCGCAGGCGGGATGTTATTTCTCTAGCGGCAAGAACAAACTGTAAGCCAAACCACAAATTCAAACAATTGCGATTCGCTTCAAAATTCAGAACTCACCGTACTGGCACCTTGTTCTATGTCCCCGTCATATTTGAGGGTCATCAATGCTAGTTTCTCGCTTGTAACAACTTCTGGCGCTGGGAATAATTCATGCAAAGTCTTCTTTATCAACGACGGACACTCATCGACGCTAAACTGCAGCTTGGCATCAACCTAAAAATCAAAACAAAATTGTTATATAATCTCGAAAACAAAAGCCACGTAAATATTGACTATTGCACGCGCCTTGTCGGATACTTTGTTTCAATGAAATTAGAAAACAAATCTGCGTCGCAGATAAAAATAAACAAAGTGAACGAACTCCATTCAATGAAAAAAATTAACCTACCTGACCGTCAAAGTCAACTAAATTCTCAAGCGGAACTTCGATGGGTATTGTCGTGGAGGCACTCTGCCACGCTGGTCCTATGGCATTGGGAAAATAGAATCGATTGCCTCGAGGCGACAGGAGTTCCCAATTCGGGCCACATTCAATGCCAAGAAAGTCTCCGCTGTCTGTAATGTTTTTGTTTGTATTTTTTGTTATTGCATCATAAAATTAATTCAACCCCAAATTTAATTTGAGACTAACCTTCAACGCGAACCTTGCTCTTGACAACTTTGAATGCACTTTCGTAATCTTTTGGATCACTTCGTCGTGAATATTGAGCTATGCTGGACGTTGAGATGTTTTTGTTTTGTGTTGTCGTCAACAGTTGCTTCTTATTCAATCGATTGAGAGTCCTTAGAATCGTATTAGACATAATTTCATTTTTGGTAAACAATACAATTGTTAATCGTTCTATCCTTCGGTATTGTTGTTCTTTGTGTTGCCGATATTAGTTTTTGTGTTGTTTCGATTTTATCAGCACTTCAAAATATAATTAATTTGATAAAAATAGGAAGTGAATTTTACAATGAAATTAACCAATGATTCTTCCAAAATAAAAATTTTCTGGTGAATATGAATAACAGCTGTTTGACAGTGAATATACGTTTTATTTCTGCAAAATGAATTTGTTCCGAATTTGACAGTAGGGATGAACTCGAATGGAGGGATGTGTTCGTTGGGCGATATAAAAAGAACTAACGGCCTGTACACACTCGCCTATTTTTGTTTAGTGAAATCTAGTGGGTCTTACATAAGTTTGAATTTGAGGATCTTGGAAAAAGAGGGTATACAGTTCAAATAAGTATCTCCAAATCTGTAGATTAATAATCGTAGATAATAAATAATAATAATAATAATAATAATAATGTATGTGTGAGAGATAAGAAGAATAGTAAAAATAAAGATTCTAACCTTTGAAGAACTTGTTCATTGGAATTGACAATGTCGCACAAACTTTTTTCGACTCGCAGCATTCATTTGCCAATTTGTGGCGTTTTTAGATGTGCGAATTGGATGAATTGTCGTTAAAAATGGATGAATTTTTAACCACTACTATCATATTTTAACCAGCTCCGCAGCTAGTCCAATTTTAACACATTTTATTCAATGCAAAATGTCAAAATTTAACCAAACGTCAAGTTTTAACCACTTTTTAACTCAATTTGCACATGACCTTTATTACTTACTTACGGCCATATTATTCATTAGTTTAAAACTTACATCTGGATGTAAAAAAAGTTAAATCCAAAAAAATAAATCCAAATGCATAATATTCACTATTTATATCCAAACTTAAATCCATTTTTTTAAATCCAATCTTGTTAAATCCAAATGAATTTAAACTGCTCTCTGGAGGTGTGTTTAAGGCCGTGTGCGAATTCAGTTAAAAATGGGTTAAAACTTGACGTTTGGTTAAATTTTGACACTTCGCATAATTTGACTAGCTGCTGAGCAGGTTAAAATATGACAGTAGTGGTTAAAAATTCATCCATTTTTATTTTTTAACCACAATTCATCCAATTCGCACACGGCCTAAGTTCATAAATCCAGATGTAAAATTCAATTTGACAGTATTAATTTGTTTTTCGAGTATTTTGCAAAGGAAAAATAAAGTTTCAAAATCACACGTTGAAAAGAAGTAAAAGTTATAAAAAAACATAAAAAATGGATTTCATACTCATCTTGGTTGACGAAGAGCGGCTAAACTCAATAGTACGAGGGTAAGTTCTCATAAATAATACATTTTAAACAAACAATAACCTGTGCGGTGGTAAATTCAGGTCAAATAATCCAATCACATCATAATGGAGTTGATTCGGAAGCATCACATCAACAACAAATGCATCATATGAACTCCATTGTACACTCATGATAGATTATGAATTCATTCTACAATAATTCCAATGCACGACTGACAAGTGGCGGTGGAGGCACTCCTTCTTCAACAAAGAAAATTGATCCATGTTCAGAAGTTTCTTCCAAAAGCCCTTTGACAGAACCAGAACTATGTACCGCTGGAGCTACGACAAAATATCACCTAATTGTTTGGCTAAAAGTTGCGATGGCGAAAGAATAGGGCATCCCAATGAAGTATAGACAAATCATAAAAGGGATTCTTGTTTCCATTGGCCCGGAGGAATCTCCTTTAATGTTGGCACAATATTTGAATCGAATGCAATGTAATATTACGTTTCCACTGAACGATAATCTAGATTATCTTCCAGTTTGATTAAAAATAATCTAGTAGCGTTTCCACTGGATTTTGTTAGATTAATTCTAACATTAGAATTCTTGGTTACAAAAACTGTCACAATTGAAAGTTCTTTTCGCATAAAAATACCAGGATGACCTCCAATAAAATTAAATGTTGGTTTTATATTATTTAGGCCGTGTGCGAATTCAGTTAAAAATGGGTTAAAAATTGACGTTTGGTTAAATTTTGACACTTCGCATTATTTGACTAGCTGCTGAGCAGGTTAAAATATGACAGTAGTGGTTAAAAATTCATCCATTTTTATTTTTTAACCACAATTCATCCAATTCGCACACGGCCTTAAATGAAGAAAAAAGTAAGTTTTTGATGGCGGCCATTGAAATGGATCCGCAAAAATGTTTGCACGGATATGTAACTATTTTTTCCTTTGAACAGAAAGGCAAATTATATACCAATCGATCGGAAACCAATCCAAGAATTTTTTTAACATAAAAAAGCTCAATTGCACACTTGTTTTTTTATTAAATTGTGTTTTTCCACTTTTCGGTTGTAAATTTATTTTCCTGAACAGATGGAACAACCATTTTGTTATTTGTTTTTGTTGTTTTTGTTTTTATTTTATTTTTGTTCAAGGCCCCGACCCATAGAATCCGTTTCATCCGTTCCGGCAACGCATCCGTGTACGTTGCCGGATGCGATGAATTTGAGGTGACCCAATGAATGCGTTGACGTTTTTGACAGTTGTTGTGAAAACAAGTTGCAGATTTGTGAATTATCAAGTTGAGTGGACACATTCTTATAATTTTGTGAAGTAAAAGTACTTTTATTCTTGTGTTTGATTTGCAACTTAATAAAAAAAAGCAAAAAATGTTTATTATATTTTGTTTATTACATTTTGTTTTCAATCTGTCACTTTCATCGCATCTGCCGGAGGGGAAAGTTAAAAGTTGGGCTACTTTGTCCGTTGCGTTCACCGCATGCGTTGCTTATGGGCAGCATCCCATAACAACGTGTGTGTTTAATCCAGCTGTCAGTGCAATACGTCGACGCAACGGATGAAACGGATTCTATGGGTCGGGGCCTTCAGTCTGACAAGAAACATTTTTTTCTCTCTTTCTTCCACCTTTTCATTGGAAATGGGAAAGTGAATCCGTTCAGCACAGTCCAAATCAAGTTGATTAATTTGAAATCTCGAATCGAGATGATTAACTTTTGTATGGCAAATCTAGTGATTTCGAAGAGATTTCAAGTAGATTTGAGTTAATCTCAGATTATCGCTCAGTGGAAACAGCATATTAAATAAGATTCAACCGAAGGATCAGTTTAGCTCTGAGGTATATATTTTTCGAAAGCAATTTTTTTTTAATTATTTATTTTATATTTTGTTTAGAATGGAATACAGCTCCAACTGGCAATCATTGAATGGAAATACTTAAATGACTTGTATTTTATACACTGCCAAATCACTGCCGGCATGGAACCATCAAGTCATGTCTTGGGTCAGAGTATGGAGCTTATATTTTCTCTGACATGGAAGCCGATGAGCCTGGTACTGCACTTGAAATAATTCTTGGGATAATTCTGGCACAAGTTTAAGCAACAATTCTGTTAAAAATATTGAGCTCAAGTAAAGCAAACATTATTATTGATTTATATATTTATGATTTTATTAAGTATTTGCATTTTTATTCAGAAATACTCACGAGTTGGAAAGTCCCGTTGGGCATGCAAACAAATGTAAACGCACAAACTGTCAAACTTGAAATTTGATGGAAAAGCACGGTCACTGACAGATAAATTTGACGTTTGGAAGTTAGACATTTGGATTTAAAGCTTTTTTAAATCCATTCCATATAAACTTAATCCATTGGATTTAAAATATGTTTTGAGTGAATAATATGAAAAAAAATTTACACCTTGGATTAAAAAAGTGTGGATTTAAATGGTTGGATTTAAAATTCATCTTAATCCAAACTAAATCCAAAGTGAATAATATGGCCGTTACTTAACGTGGCGCTTCCTCTCCTTCTGCGTCCCTCGGGAATAGTATCGAAGGCTTTCCGGGCCGGAGCATTGGTGTCCATGCGCTCTAAATGACCGAGCCATCTGAGTCACTGGACATTGACCTTTCTGGCTAGGTCCACGTCATTGTACAAACCGTAAAGTTCGCTGTTGTATCTTCTTCTCGGTTCCCCATCAAGGCACACGGGGCCAAAGATGACCCGAAGAACTTTCCTCTCGAAACAGCCATAGACACATTTATCCGATTTTTTCAAGGTCCATGCTTCTGCACCATACAGCAGGACAGGGATGATGAGGGTGTTGTACAGTTTTACCTTAGTTGCTTGAGAGAGAGCTTTTCCACTCAATTGCTTTCTTAGCCCAAAGAAACAGCGATTATCAAGAGTAATTCTTCGTCTTATCTCGGCGCTGGTGTTATTGCCCGTGTTAATAGCGGAGCCTAGGTAGACAAACTCCTCTACTACCTCGAAGCTGTATGCGTCTATTGTGACGTTTTGTCCGAGCCTGTTAGGTGTCCTTTCTCAAAGACAGCATATACTTCGTTTTTCCCTCATTTACCGCTAAACCCATTTTTGCCGCTTCTTTCTCAATTCTCACAAAGGCGCCATTGACATCACGGCCTTAATTGGAAATCTAAAATAAAAAAGAGTGGTGCGACAGCTCTAGAAGAGCCAAGGCTTATATTCATGAACATGAACTCTCTGAGTGCGTCTGAAGAATTGAGGTGACCTTCAATTTAACGCCAATTGCGAACGGCAAAGTTAAAAAGCACTTTTTCATGACAAATTGATACTCTTGGAAGTGTTGTCAGTTCTTCGTAAGAGGCAGTACATGTGAAAGAAATAAAAACCTTATGGTTGCGTTCTGCGCAACAGCCAAGTCACATAACCACTGTGTGAGCAGAAGACACAGTTCTGATTTTGAAAAGAAGGGTATTTCTTAACAGAATGCTGTTCTTAGCTTTCAGACTGCCAATTGAAAACGTCTCAGCTTCAGAGTTTTCATGAGGAAAAACCTACTGAATAAAATCAATTATGTAAATCGTTCGATATTATTGACGACAATCGATTTCTTCGATATCTTTAAATGAAATCGTTTTATTCCCATTTGCCTACTGTTTCTGGATGAACCAAAATATTTTTACTCCTCTCTAGAATGAATCACAATTGTTTTTTTTTTTTTAAACAGCTGACTCCCATTGATGACATCTGCATTTGTTTTGACTATTCACGCAAAACAACAACTTTTATCAAAAGTGCCCAAAATATTTACAAAAAAAGTGAAACAAAAAAAACAGTAACCAAAAAATTTTATCTGCATTGACCGCCCAATATTTCAACTTGACGTTGCTCCAATTTTCACAATCTCCAATCACTCACAAGACTTCCTTCAATACGACCATGACATCGAATGAAAACAAAGAAGTTTTTCTCTTCCAACCGCTGCAATCCTTTGTTAGTCCAACATTTTGGCATAAATTATCGGAAATAAAAATCGATTATGATCGATTGTCGGATGCTGCAAAGCCAATCTTTGGTTTCTATACGAATTTCAATTCGAAATCATGCTTTCTTGAAGTGGATTATAGTTCTTTCAACACGTAAGCTATTCTTCGAAGGTTGTCATGTCTGGTCTATTGAATTCTTGTTTAGGTCATTCAATGCACCAAAGAATTGTCTAACTGCAATTGGAACCCTTTACAACAAGAACACCATTGAAGATTTTAAGGAATGTGATAAAAATGGTCTGCTCCAAACTGAAGGCCAGAAGTTTCTCGACGACATTGCTACTGGACTGATTCTGGACGATCCAAGGCTTTTGGCACGATTCATTATTTTGTCATTTGCTGTAAGTTTAATAAACTGTCCAACTAGTCTGGAAATTGCTACAAGAATTGTTTTAGGACTTGAAAACCCACAACTATTACTATTGGTTCGCGTTTCCCTGTCCATTGAAACCAACCCTGGAATACGAACGGAACACAAAGCCAAGTCGGCTTGCAGCCCTTCCGGAACTTTCACATTTTACTCAGATAATAGAGTCTCTTCCCGATGAAAAACGCAGCTTTTTTATCCTTGACAGAACACTCAAAGACCGTTGCTTTGAATTGAAAGATCTCATAGATCCCATCAACTTTAATGACAACCTAAAAGACCAAGAAATTGACGATTTATATTTCTGCTTTTCCGATCCAAGCGAATACGATAGCCCAGGATGGATGATGAGGACTTACGCAGTATTTTTGCATTTAACTTGGTAACATTCTCCGAATGAAGACATCTCGAACATTTTCATAAGATTCAATATTTTTAGTCCCAAGCTGGCTGGTCGGGACATCAAATTTCTTGGAGTACGTTACAACTCAATTGAAAAATATGGAAGCAGCCTTATTTGGACAGTTCAAATTCCCAAAGTTGAGGAATATATTGACGACTTGAAATTCGTTGGATGGGAACCAAACAAAAACAACAAAATGGGTCCTCGAATGGTTGCAATGAGAGACAGTATGGATCCAGCCAAGTAAGTTTTTGTCGTTGAATAGCGTCCTTTCACTAAACTAACATCCTACCACTAGATTGGCAGAAAATTCGATAAATCTTAATTTAAAACTCATGAAGTGGAGACTTGTACCTGATTTGAATTTGGAGATTTTGGCTGAGACGAAATGCTTGCTCTTTGGTGCTGGAACACTGGGCTGTGCCGTTGCAAGGAATCTCTTGGTGGGTTGTCTATTGTTTATCGAAACAAAATCAAATGGAATAAATATTGTTTTCATTCAGAGCTGGGGATTCAAGCATATAACTTTAATTGACAATGGAAAGGTGAGCTTTTCGAATCCTGTGAGGCAGAATCTCTTCACTCATCAAGACGCAGTGCAAGGAAGTAGTATGAAAGCAACAATAGCCGCTGAGAGGTTGAAGGAAATCAATCCAAATACTGTAATGGATAAACACACAATATTTCGAGTTTTAAAAATAACTTTTGCAAAATTACAGATCAGTAAGGGTTATGTTATGCAGATTCCAATGCCTGGCCATACTATTGGTGATTCCTTGAAACAGAGTGCCATCGAAGATTTGGAGACAATTATTTCATTGGTCAAGGAACACGATGTCCTATTTTTGTTGACTGATTCGAGGGAGAGTCGATGGTTGCCAACAATGTTAGGAGCCGCTTATGAGAAGGTTACTTTGTTTGTTGCAAATGTTATGTATTGTTTCTTATCTCTATTTCGTTTTTGTTTGTAGATTGTATTGAATGCAGCACTGGGATTTGATAGTTATCTGGTGATGAGACATGGTAACATGAAGAATGTTGGTGATAATTCAAAATACGTGGACATTGGAGACTTAAAATGCATTGCAGGATCGCAGCTGGGTTGTTACTTTTGTAATGATATCACGGCACCGGGAAATGTATGTACTATTAAATTTTCATGTTTAAATGTTCATCAAAAGACATCAATAAGTCAGAAATAAGGTCCCACCAATGCATATCAGCGTGTCCCTTACAATTTTGTTGATCAAAAGGTTTACAGGTTCGAAATTTACCTCAACCAACTCCTACTCTCCACCTTCTGGCGATGTCTTATACTTCAACCTAAAATTGGATCTCGACTCTACTGAGAACTTGTAATAATAACAGAGTTTCTGGAACCATCTCGGCTTTCGCCCAGAATACCTGTCTTCTTTTCATAGAAGATTAGTCTCTGATGTTATCCCTAGCTCCTTAGTCTCAATATATAAGGCTGGAAACCTATTAAAAAAAAATATACAAAAATAGCTGTGTTTTATTGGGAACTTAGCTTAGCTTAGCAATAGGAATTCCAATAAAACGCTATAGTCAGTTTTGAACTAAGTTTCGTTCACCAGAATGTCAAAAATCGAAACATTCCAAACGCCATCTTGAGACCTATCTGACACATTTTTTTTTACATTGAGTTGCTATGGTAAAAAACTATTTACTTCAAAAGGTTTTGACATTTGATAAACGAATAACACAACGAAAAACTGATGTGTCGAATTGCTGAAACCTTATCTTCAGGAAATTCCTAACTAAAATTCCTAACTATTTTTTACTCAGCTTTCGGTTGTTGTTGTTTGACATGTGATTCCTATTGCTAAGCTGAGCTAAGTTCCCAAAAAAACACGGCTATAATAGAACATTAGAGTATTAGAAAGTCTCTTGTTATGAATCCAAAATGAACACATAAACACTACGTTCATTTTTTATATCACCTGGAAGGTTGTTAAAAGAGTTCATATCATACCATATATCTCCGACGTTCAATACTTTAACCTGCGAGGAACCATTTTATTTTTCATCTTATACAGGGTGATTCACGAGCGTTGTGCCAAAAAGCTGTAGGCAGGTTGAGACAAAAAATAAAATGTGAAAAAAATCGTATGGGAGGGGGGTCTATTCCCCCCGTTTAGCCGGGGGGGGGGGGGCAATTTTCTGAAAAAAATGACTTATTTTGTAAGAAAAAATGTTAAAAATCAACGGCTTCGTTTACAACACCGTGCTTTACCTTTCTGGAAAGCCAAACACTTATTCTTTCATTTTGTTTTTAAATTAAATTGTTTTAACGGAAAGTTTAAAAAATATAAATTAAAATTTTCAAAAAAAAGAAAAAAAAATTGTACGTGTCAGCTCCGCCGCGCGACTGGAATGCACTCAATAAGAATGATTATCTTATTGCCGTGTGCGAGTTCCATTGAATAAGAAGTACAGGAAGAGGTCTTATGAAAAAGAAGTGAAGCATTTTTCTAAGTAGTGTGAGTTTCACAAATACAAACGCATTAAAAACGGGCTGGTCGGCAGTTGAATGGTTAATCAGGGGCGCCAAGCGAAGTGATTGAATCACGATTATATCGATTGTGCATCAATTTTATTTTTCAATTTCAATTCTTTTTTTGGACTACATGGTGTTTTAACGTTCAAGGTTTTACCTTTGTATATACACCTTATAGTAATTGCAGCGTCGAGAATCGACGACAGCGACGCGTGTATTACCAACCAGAACTATTTATGTCGGTACCAGAGATTAAAATGAGTCAAGTATTGTTTGTAAGTTTCGGGTATTTACTCAAAAAAAACGAGTTTGAACAAACTGAGTCAACGCACAAGCAAGTAATTTCGAGTCTTTTTATTTATGAGTAAAATTATTTACAAATCATCCCTCATTTCAAACGAGTTCAAACGAGTTTTCTGGTTGAAAGTAAGATCGCTTGCAATCACCACTCAATTATTCATGGCGCTTGTAAGTAAATCGAAAAATAATGTTTGGTTTCATAGCTTAACCTTAAAATGTTCATTCATACCTCAATTTTTGTTTTATTACTCTAATTACAAAAAGCCAACTTCCTACCCCTAGAAAAGGATTACACATTATCCAGAAAGTAGTAGGTAGCTTGGTTATAGGCAGAAGGTCAGATATGTTATAGAAAGATTAACAATATTTAAAATATCTTTACAAAACTGCATTCTCTACCAACCGGAAGCAGGTATTCCCATGACATAATCTTCGTCAATCACAATTTTCTATATAGGTATACAAACATACCTAACCTATTTTGCATGCATTCATTAATAAATCCTTTCTTTAATAAATGTGAAAAATAATCTTTCCAGTGCGGATTATTATATTTATGACTGCAAATCCGGCCACTGAACTCATTTATAAATATTTCTATTCATTAAATTACAACCCATACAAATCCTGCATCTTTCATTTTTTTCTTCGTAGAGAAAAAAAAATTTGAAACGTCCAATCAATTTTACCCGAAAACACAAACATGTTTGAGTAAGTACAAGCAAGCAAATTGCTTGTGAATCAATTTGACTTGAAATGATCGAAAACGAAAAATATTTAGGCCGTGTGCGAATTGGATGAATTGTGGTTAAAAAATAAAAATGGATGAATTTTTAACCACTACTGTCATTTTTTAACCTGCTCAGCAGCTAGTCAAATTATGCGAAGTGTCAAAATTTAACCAAACGTCAATTTTTAACCCATTTTTAACTGAATTCGCACACGGCCTTACGAGTTCCTTCTGCTTGCTTGGTTTGACTTACAAGCCTTTTTATTTATGAGTCAAATTATTCATAAATAAGGGTTGCAATCGAACGAGTATATGCAAGCACACAAAAAAAAGTTGGATGTGTTCGAACTGTTCAAACATACTCATTTTAATCTCTGGTCGGTACTCTAGTTCCCATGAATAACTGCCAGCGCCAACGACGGGTAAAGTTTCCAACTTAAAATTCTCGACGCTGAAAATACTATAAGGTGTATATACAAAGGTGTTACATGCACGAGTTTTATTATTTTTTTTTTTAATTTTTCGTTACATTTTCTTCATTTTTCACATATGTATTGTCCTTCTTCAGGTCGTTTTAGAGAGCGCATTCTATGAACAAACTGATCAAGTGTTAAAAAGCACAAGAAATTGTGTAGCGCCTAACGATCACCAACAAAAATAAATGCGCCCCTGAACTCGAGTTTTTGTTTTTTTGACAGATGAAAATACAAAACAACATTTGAACAATTACAGCTCAGCAAAATGACAGCACATGCCCAGTTTGACAAATGAGGTCCCCGTATTTTGACAGATGAGTTCCCCCTATTTAACATCATCAGAAATTTTTGTTGCTTCACTCACGTACACTGTGCGTGTAGCTTACACCGCTTCCTATACTTCTTATTCAATGGCGAGTTCATTTAAAAAGTGGCTAAACTAAAACTTGACATTTGGTTAAACAACATTTCGCATTAAATAAAATTGTCTTAAAATTAGACCAGCTGTGGATGGAGCATGCTAAAATATGACAGTAGTGGTAAAAGTTCATCGATTTTTAATTACAATTCATGCAATTCGCACACTGCCTAAAATTTTAACAAATACTATATCGCAAAGGATTGAATTCATATACTCATACATATATTCATAATCTATATATATATATAAATGAAATCCTGTTCGTGTATGATCGAATAACTCACAAACGGCTGGACGGATTTGACTAATTGTTTATTTTGTTCGTGTTAGTCTGTAGATGCTTCTTAGGGAAAAAAATTTAAAATTGCATATTATTGCAGGTGCATTCGTATTCAAATGGAAAACTGGAAAATTTCAAAATTAGTTTAGAATGGAAAATAGAAAGTTCTGATTAAAACTGGGAAAACTCATTGGTTTTCAAAGGGAAAATTGTTATTGGAGTTGCTCTGAAGGTTGGCGAGACGAAGTTCACGAGGTCAGCTAGTTATTTAATAAAATATAATATTACTCAAATACTTATGGTAAGCAATATGAATGCCAACAACTTTGTTTAAAACTTTCTTACGTGTTTTTGAATGAATCAATGTAGTTACTTCTATAAAACTTTTTTGTAAAGAATGACATGAATGACAAAGAGTTACATTTCTTATCAACACATTTATCATGCATTATTGCATACAAAATGGAATTGAAGGTTCCTAAATGAAATTGAATGTTACAAGTACATTGAATTTAAGCCTTAAGCCTTGTGCTTCTTAAGAGATTTTAATCTTGAAGATCCGGTTATTAGAACGCACGCAAGGATGCTTTTAATCGAAAAACTCCGATCGAATTTTGGCCATAGCGGGATTCTCCCACAGGTGATGCGTTATTTCGTACGGCCCAAGCAGGTCGTTTGCGTGCAATTATATTTATTTTAAAATCGGGATTGTGACGCTTGAACGAAACGTATCCTTACAAATGAGGTATCAAAATCACCGTTATTTCATGTAGATTAGGCATATGGAAATTTCAACAACCCGCCCATAGGATTTAAACTTATGAACAAATTTATGTGAACATTGTCTACATTGACAATATTAATGACCATAAATTATTGAAGAGCATGAAATTCAGTATCATGGGTGAAAATTTCACAATTCTACGTTGAAATCTCTGTTCAATAAAATAGATTCGACGTGGCACTAACACTTTCACCCCCTATTTTTACCCCCCCTCGGTTATTTTCTTTTTTTAACTTTGAATATATTACTTATTTATGTTTAGTCAAAAGCCATAAAAATAAGTTTTAATCGACCTCCATACAAACTTTGACCTAACATTTCAACCCCTTGCGACCCTTTATTGCGTATGCCCTTTCGCAGGTTCTAGTCTATCTTACTACCAAATTTCATCTAAATCGATCCCGCAGGTTAAAAGTTATTAAGAGTTAAAAAAAAGCGTTGGTAGTCAATTTTTATAACGCTTTTTTCAATGTTTGATTTTCCTATCCATATTTTTTTCATACCGGGGTCTATATATGAATCGATTCTAAAGGAGTAAACTCCAAAAAAACATTTTTGAACTAATTTTTTTCAAAATTTTATGTAGTGAAGTACTAATTTTGTTTTAAAAATTCAATGTCTTTGTTAATTTTTAGTCGAAAATAGAAAACCGGATGCAAAAATGTTTTTTCGTTTTTGAGAAATTAAAAAAAAAAAACAAAACCACTTTTTTCTAAGAAAATCTTTGTTTATTTATTTTTACCTATCTGGACTTTTAATTTATTTTATTTATTGAAACATTAACCTTTCTTTTACTATTTGTTTTGTAAGTGGAGTCTTATGAGGACTCAATAAAGTAGAAAAGTATAAGATTGTGGATTAACTATTTTGTTCATTGATAACGTCCGTCTGAAAACTGGCCTGAATTTTTTTCTTATTATACCTGTGGCCGCGGCCACTCGCCGGCGAAGGGTTCTACCTGCTAGTGGCTTTAGATAGTTAAACCGTAATTTTTCTTGAATGAAAAAACAATAAGCAACCTAAAGGCATCGCATATTTACGAAACAACCATTTCCAGTTAAAATATTAACTCATCAACACATAACAATAACAAACTCATACTCTAGAGAAGAGTTAGCGGACCATGCACTTCTGCTACGGTTTAGCTAGTTGTCGAGATCGGGAAGCCGAAAGACCCTACGTTGAAAGATATCCCAATAGGAGGTGGCCGAGTCGTAGCATGTTTTCAAGAATCCGCTGACGTCTAAGAGAGCACGGAGAGCTAGAAGTGAAAAGTCAATGGCAGACGTTATCAATGAACAAAATGATTAATCCAGGGAAAATCCAATACTTTTCTACTTTATTGAGTCCTCATAAAACTCCACTTACAAAACAAATAGTAAAAGAAAGGTTAATGTTTCAATAAATAAAATAAATTAAAAGTCCAGATAGGTAAAAATAAATTAACAAAGATTTTCTTAGAAAAAAGTGGTTTTTGTTTTTTTTTTAATTTTTCTTCTCGCATCCGGTTTTCTGTTGTCGACTAAAAATTAACAATGGAATTGAATTTTTAAAACAAAATTAGTACTTCACTACATAAAATTTTGAAAAAAAATTAGTTCAAAAATGTTTTTTTTGTTTTGTTTTTGATAATTTTGAGTTTGAAAATTTATATTTTTTTAACTATTCGTTGAAACAATTTAATTTAAAAACAAAATGAAAGAATAAGTTTTTGGCTTACCAGAAAGGTAAAGCATGGTGTTGTAAACGAAGCCGTTGATTTTTAATATTTTTTCTTACAAAATAAGTCAATTTTTCAGAAAATTGCCCCTCCCAGCTAAAAGGGGTGGGGGGTGATAGACTCCCCCCCCCCCTCCCATACGATTTTTTTCTTGTCTCAACTCAACCTACCCGCTCTAGCTTTTTTGCACAATGCTCGTGAATCACCCTGTGCTCTAATTCAACTCTTATGCGTGAAACAGATTAAACCAGCAACAGGACCAGCGCCGTCAACAGCGAACAGCACGCTGGCCAGCAAATATTTTCCAAACACATTGCCACCAGCACCAGCGATGTCATTTCATCTGTTTTGACATTTCGTTCTCCTTGTTTTCATGTTTGTTTTATTTTTTGTTGTTTGGTGCCTCTGAATTTTGTACATTGAAAGTTGTCAGCAATGGACCAGCAACAGCAAATTTAGGACTTTGACCAAACGTTGCTGTTGACGTTGCTGGTGCTGGTTTATTCTGTGTCGGACGATTAAAATACATGGGTTCTAAAACAATGGCCGCCGCTGTTGCTGGTGCTGTTGCTGTTGCTGGTTCAATCTGTTTCTCGCTTTATTGTCTCGTGATCAGATATTTTAAAATTTGTATCAACAACTGCAGAAAAATCATCCTGCACCTCAGCATTAACACACACATAATCAATCAAAGTTCTAGAATTTTCTGTTATTCTTGTATATTCATTAACTAGTTGTACATCGCCTTGATCAACAATTAAATCTAACATTTCCATTTATTCACATCATTCGCTTTCAAGTCAATTTTAAAATCTCCCATTATCACTATATTGTTTTCCTTCTCCGTCTATCATAAAAGCATAAAAACTCATTTATTGAAGCGGTATGGGATCTGTAAACACCAACAAACACCCACTTTTTAGAATCTATCCATACATAAAATTTTAAAATCCAAATCATACTTTCTAACTCAGTACCATTCTTCAAGCCGCAATCCACTTTTAATATAAGCTGTCACTCCACCTGTATGTCTTGAGTTTGAAAAATAGTTAATATGGGAATAGTTACTTATTCTATATTCACATTCTTCAAAATCTACAGTCAATCTTGATTCGGATACAATTAAAACATCAGGTTTACACTGACTCATCAATCCCTCTATCTGATTCTTGTTGCTAAGAAGGCTTTGTGCATTTAAATAATCTACAAAACAACCTTCTTAACCAAATCGATTGGTTGCTATTATAAATTTATTTCATTTTTTAACTTCAACATCCTCTGAAGTGATCTACAACCACTAACCCTGCTGTCATGATTGATATCAATCTCATTTAGATTGAGCTTTTCTTTCGCCTTTTTACAATTTATAAACTTTGTTATTTCACTTTTACACTCTCTAAAATCATGACCTTCTTCCCCACATTTTGCACATATCTGGCAACTCCCTCTACAATATTTAGTCGTATGGTTGAAACCCCAACATTTAAAACATCTTAATACGTTTACGTTTTCATATACTGGACATCTATCCCACTCAATATTTAATTTCTTGAGATTAATAACAATTCTTCACACGCACTCAGAGAATTGTTGATGAGAGTAAGCCACTTAGGCCTTGGCTCTTCAAGAGCTGTCGCGCCACTCTATTTATTTTTTTTTTATTTAGATTCATAACCAGTGGCGGATTAAAGGTTGAGGTAGCCATAGGCAAGATCTCACTGGCGCCCCTGTATAGAAATATCTAGTACTATAGGTTTGACCGAAATCGCTTCACCGCGCCTAAAGAAAAGGCGTTGAAATAGAGGCCAAGGAAAAAGAGACTTAGTTAACATGAGATCTATAAGTATTGTCCGAAATATCTTACGAATTTGGTTAATTAATGATCTATCGAAACGTAAACCAAGTTAACTCGAGTTGTTTCTTATGCAAACCCAGTGGCAACTCGGTTGTCAAATCGGATTGCCCCGAAAATCAATCTAGAAAGAACTTAAAAAGCAGAAAAATTAGGTTTTAAATCCGACGAAATCTCTGCCATCCGCTGATGAACTTCGACCATTAGGTTATTTGCCCCTAAAATAAGTAAAATCAATAAAATAAAAATAAATAAATAGAATGGCGCCACAGCTCTTGAAGAGCCAAGGCCTAAGTGACTTACTCTCATCAACAATTCTCTGGGTGCATGTGAAGAATTGATCAGCTGTCCGTGGCTTAGTGGTTACGTGCGTTGGCTGCTAAGCAGAACGTCGTGGGTTCGAGTCCTACTCTTGCCCATAAAGTTTTTATTTCATCTTTCACAGGTACTGCCTCTTGCGAAGAACTGACAAAACTTCCAAGAGTATCAATCATGAAAAAGTGCGTCTCAACTTTGCGGAATCGGCGTTAAATTGTAGGTTCCCTCAAGTAAAATCAATACCTATTCAAAAACGCTTACAAAATTAGAAGAAAGCCAAGTCGATTTCCGACTTGGCAAACCGAGGTGACTCTGTAGTCTGTACTGTAAGTGCAATTGCTCAGGACCGATTTTTATTTTAACAAAAGATGCAAGTGCAATTCGAATTCACGAGTTTGTTACTTTAACAACCACGCATGAAGTCGCATTATTTGCCACTTGTAAGAATTACTGCGCCCGCGCGCCCCTTTGTTGACGCTCCCCTTGGCACGTGCCTAGTTTGCCTTTAGGATAATACGCCACTGTTCATAACACTTTGAAAACCTTTTCCATCAATTTCCATTAATGCGTTATAAAAACGTTGAATTTTATATGATTTGAACACTTTGATACATTTAATTTCATCGCGCTGGATATTGTTTTGTTTTTTGATCGCCTCAATAATTGTCTTCTCATTCATAGCCTCACTCATCCCTGTTATTAAAAATTTATGGAAACGCATCTTCGGTAAATGCACTTCATATCTTTCATATCTTGTTGATGTCAACAACCTGTAGAAAAATTTGCAAGACATAAACCACGCCGTAACTTGGTAACCTAACTAGTTTTGTTTTCGTGCACCATAGAAGACTTATACGCCATCGTTTTTATGTTTTTTTAATGTTACGGGTGCCTAGTGTGGTGGCGGCTATGATACAGAAATGGCGCCATTAAAAAAAAAAAACATGAAAAACCATTTCGGTCATTTTAACAAATGATGTTAGTTTTTTTTCTCACTTTATTCAAAAAATTCCTTTAACAGCAGTCCAATTAGAATTTGTATTGAAGACCAATTTTATGCAATTTCATAACCATACGCTGAGTAGCTCTCAAAACCTCTACACGACACATCGCCCATCTGTACATGATCAACTTGAGTAACATGCATCCTCAGTCCATTGATGCAGGTGATTTTAAATCCAACCAAATTGGCGAGAGCATTTTGCGTTCTATAAGCATACGTGCTATAGGGTCTGCCATCGATTGCAAACATAAATTCATGCTCCGCAAAAGCAATGGCAAGAGTAAACTGTTGATTAAATGTGAACGGGAATCCTCCGTGTCTCTCTTCAACACCAAATCTACAAGTAACAAAACGTTTAGAGGACAAAGTATCGAATTTGGGATTTCGATGAAAACTCACTCAAAAGCTTTGTTCATAGAATTTCGAACAACCACTTTCTGATCAAATCGAACACTAAAATGCAATTCCTCACGCTTTGTATCACTCTCTGTGAATTTAATTATGAATTGCCCCTTTTTGTTGTCAAAGCACCTAGCTGTAATAACAACAACATGTCCGGGGCTAAATAATATCGGAATGTCATTGCTAAACGATTTGCCGAAATCTGAAGCGTGTATCGCTGGCCATGGTATTGGAAAAGCTGCTCGATGATCGATTTGTTTGATGGTTTGGATGTGATCCCGGATTTCAAGTGTTCGGATTGATTCCAATGGAATGCGATAGGGAAATGTGCAGAAAGGCTTGCTGTTGATGGAAATGTGAAATTTCTCTTCAGTTGCGAAGATGTAGATCATGAAAAAGTCACCGGAGACAATTGGGTTGCGAGCGGTATGCTCGTCCAAATGTATGTTCGTTTCTTCTTCTCCCCATATTCCATTTTGGCGGGAGTTGCGGATAATATTGTCTTCGCGGAAATAGCAAGACAAACGTAGGCCCACGTCACAATCTGGATTTGTTGAGGTCTTAGAAGTGCACAAGTTAATGTGAAATCTGAAAAGAAAAACACCAATTTTAAGGTTATTTTGAGAAATGAAAGTTCTCTAGCATATCTCATAGTGTTTTGAAAGTATCTTCATTTTCCCCTGCACGGCTCTTGAATCTTGGCAGTTAAAATGTTAATTTTTTTTGAGGTCATACCCCGCACAAGTTTATAACGAAACAACTGTCCATACTGTTGGCCCATGCCCAGTTGTTAGAATATTGTACGTACGAAAAATTCAGCTTCTGATACAAACATAGACACTGTCTCTGAAACACCCGAATCTTCTCTATTTGAAATGGATCATACTGAACCCCGCACTCTTCCACCAAGAGAAGAAAATTCTTGGCAATTATTTCTTCGGGGACTTAGAAGTACTCTCTAGTACTCCAGGTACTAACATTCTGAACTTCGTCAATGCCTCTAAATGGCATGATTAACTGAAAACATAGGTTTTTATTAGCTTGAGTAGCAATACTCACGGGTATTAAAATGGACCTATATTGATCTAAGTGTAAGGGTAACGACATCGACTAACCTAACATATCTGTGGAAATACAACTACTGATACAACTTTATTTCAATTTTGCTTGTTAATTGATTTCCGTGAGGCGCAAGGCGCAACGATGCGACAACCATCTGTAGCGTATTCTGAAGCTTAAACCAACAGAATCCGCAACAGAAGACCACTTCTGTAAACTGTACAACGGCGCTTACGAGTAAAAATCCGCTATCAGACACAATGAGCCAACACTTCCGTCTACCCGACCTTGAAGAAGTGAAAACAGTAGTAACTTGGCTTGAAACCAACAAAACCGCGGGAGCTGACAGCATCACTGCCGAACTCTTTGAATCGACCGGCCGGCGTTGACTTGGTAAGGAGCATGTACTAACTCATGTGAAGAACATGGGCGGAAGGGAGCATGCCCGATGAATGGAACCTCAGCATTGTTTGCCCGATCCTGAAGATAGGAGACCCTCTAAATTGCACCAATTATAGAGGCATCAGCCTCCTAAACATCGCCTATAACATCTTTTCTGCAGTATTATGTGAACATCTAAAGCCGTTTGTTAACAAACTGATAGGTCCATATAAGTGTGGCTTCAACCAGGAAAGTCCAGGATTGATTGATATTCACACTACAGTAAATCCTTGAAAAACCCCATGAGCTAAATCGACACCTGGACGATACCTGGAGTGTTTTGCCAATCTCTCAACATCAGAGCATCGTATAAACTCCCAGCTGACTGTAGTGTCTTTCAGGCCGAGATCTTTGCCATTGAAAAAGCAGCTGGATTGGCACATCACGAAAAGCTAAGCTCTTCGGAGATAACTTTTTTCGTGGACAGCCAGGCCGCTATCAAAGCTTTAGCCAGTGAGACCGTAAGATCAAAAGCAGTTTTAAACTGTAAGAAGGAATTAAATAAAATCTGCCACACTAACCAGGTAAAGCTCTGCTGGGTTCCTGGACATAGCAATATAGAAGGGAACGAAATAGTAGATGAACTAGCCAGGAAAGGGTCAGAAGCAGACGCAAGTAGTAGTGACCACTCTGTTAGGGGACCACTTGTCCCAATTGGGGTACTCAAGAGGAAGATAGACCTTAAATCAAAAGAGAAAACCAATAACTCTTGGAAATCCAGGGACGATTGCGTAATCTCGAGAAGTTTATGGCCTAGCAAGAATGAAAAGGAAACTCGGTATATTCTATCGCTGAGTAAAAAGAACATTAAGATCTTGATAGGTGTACTAACGGGTCACTGTGCCATTGGTACAATGGCCAACAAGATAGGGGCATTTGCACCCGATTTTTGTAGGAGCTGTCAGGATGAGGAGGAAATAGAAACCATTAAACACCTGCTCTGTGACTGTCCGAACCTCCAAACCAGCCGACTCCGTCATTTCGGAAACAGGTTTGTTGGAGAACTGGATGATCTAGCACAGGTCTCAATGGCAAACATGAAGAAATTTATAGATAGCACAGGCTGGTTCGTTAACGAGCCAGTCTACGTTAATCGACCTTGAGAAGCATCGATGCTAACTTTTATTCTTATAGGGAATCACAATGGAACAATAGGCCCCCGCGTACGCAACAGCTCATGCTGTGCACACCCCTCATAACCTAACCTAACCTAAATCGACACCTACCATCTTTTCACCGACGCGTATGACAGCATCTATGCAGAAGAACTGTATGAAGCCATGTCCAGTTTTGGCATCTCTACCAAGCTCATTCGTCTGAGCAGGATGACAACTCGCGCTGCTCCATCAGAGTCGGTAACTACCTCACCAACACCTTCGATTTCAAAAAAGACTTTAGACAATGTGACTTCCTTAACATCAAAATGGAAAGAATAGTCCAGAACTCCCGTGTCAACACTGGAGGCAATATATTCCAAAAAGTCTATCGATACCACACGCTGATATCACCTTTTTCATTGATAGCCAAGCAGCGATAAAAGCGATCTCTGCCACGCAAATCAAGTCAAAGCTTGTTTCTTGCTGTCGCGAAGAGCTAAGGGTTCTTGGTGTGTAGCACAACGTAAGACTCTGCTGCGTTCCCGGTCACAGTGGTGTGCCAGGAAATGAAAAAGCGGATGAGCTTGCAAGAGAAGGCTCGGTACTTGATCCCTCTCTCATAGACCATAACATCAGAATCCCTCATTGCGAATTAAAAAGAAACATTAGTAATATGTAATATCATTCAAAAAGCAAATGATAGATGGAACCTACTAGAAACCTGCGGCAACACCAGGAAACTCTGGCCTCATTATGACAAGGAAAAATCCAAGAAGGTTTTACTTCTCAAAAAACCGTCCCTAATATCCCTCATAAGTGTGATAACGGGACATAACCTACTTGGCTACCACAAAAAGAAGATGGGGCTTAGTGCAGACGACATATGCAGAGGCTGCGGTGATGAGGTAGAGCACGAAAACACAGCTCACTTCCTATGCCACTGTCCAGCACTCTGCCGTACTAGATTAAAATTTTTAGGCAACTATTTCTTTAATGAACTAGAAGAACTATCTGAACTCCCATAGCAATCGCCTACTGAACTTTGTCAAGTCCACCAAATGGCTCGACCAACCATAGAATTCATAGGTTAAATTACTTCTTCAGAAGTTACAACACTTCAGGGTATCACAATATCAAATGTCAGCCCATATGACCTAACCTAACCTAACCTATTCAAAAAGTGTGTATAACTATTCTTTTAGGTACCCCGACGATATTGATATTATTTGGAGAACACAGCGTGATGTCAGTAGACATGCAACATCGACGTCTTCGATAAACTTTCACGATAGACACATATAACTTCTAGGTAGTTGAGGACTTTGTCTACTTTGGCTCCATTATCAACATGGACAATGCAATCAGCGCCAATATTAGAAAGAGAATAACTAATGGCTGTTGCTTTGGGCTAATAAAGCTCATCATCGCCGTTGAGCTGTAAGGCGCAGAAATATGGACCCTGTCAAAAACAGATGACAACGTCCTAGGTGAAACTAGAGATAGCTAGCTAGGGAACGAGCTGACTGAAGAGGT
This sequence comes from Sphaerophoria taeniata, assembly GCA_943590905.1. NCBI lineage: Eukaryota > Metazoa > Arthropoda > Insecta > Diptera > Syrphidae > Sphaerophoria > Sphaerophoria taeniata. Next base: position 42,552,063 of record OX016540.1, on the reverse strand, counting down.
TTGTTGGTTGAGGCCTACTTTCTCCCCGGGCTTCAGCGCCACCTTAAGTTAGTAAGTAGTCATCGCAATATTGCGATGACTTCTTCTTCTTCGAAGTCAAGCAATTAGATTGCACCATACGCAATTGTCTGAGTTAGGCTACCTAACAGGTCGCTGGTGTAGTACTGAAGAGAGTCGTCGAATTTAACGCTTCCCTTTGATGACCATTTTTAATTTCAAAAGTCTCTACCGAATTAAGTATTATACAACAACAGTTGTATACTCCAAGTTGGGTTATCTTTAAAAAAAGACAATACGGTATTGAAAGCTTTTTCCAATTCAATGCACCTATATACAGTGAGCGTCAAAAATAAGTGTAGGTACACCTTGCCGCACACACAGTACAAGGTTCTGCTTATCGGTAAAACAACCGTTATGATTGTTTTATTTTCTTTTTAAATCAAAACTGGGGTGGAATCATGTAAGGTGATTTGTGACTATCACATTGGTGACTTTCAAATGTGATCACATTTTATTTTCCGTCTATGTAAGGTGATCACCAAAAATTATTCGAAGCTTGGCACCACTTTCCACAAAAAACGTTTGACGTTTCAATTTTGAAATAAAAATCTTTGGTATGTATATGGCAAAAAAGCAACCGATTGTGGCGCCACTTTTTATAAGAATTTTACTACATGAGTTGGTATTAAAAAAGAAACGGCGGGGCAGAGAATTAGGAAAACATAGAATTAGGAAAACCTGATAGTACTAGGTATTTCATATACAAACACCAAGTTTTGACATTAAGCTATAGAATGTTTGTTGTAATTGAATTGTTGTGGTTTGTTTACTTTTTTTTGCACACATTTCAAAAAATTATATTATGGGGTGAAATCATGTAAGGTGATTTGGTACCAAAAGACGAACCTCGCCAATAAGTTATTTTCTCTCTCCATTATTTTCATTTTGTTTTTAAATAATTTCACGTTAATTTTGTATGAAAACTTGACAAAATATTCAAAACAATTGAAAGGGGTTCAAAATTTTATATGAATGTGATAACAAAATAGCTGTCACAAGAAAAAGTAGCAAATTGGTGATTATCACTTGTGACTATCACCTTTAGGGTGACGTGAAATAACGCCCGACGAAATAAGGCCCTATAGGGCTTTATTTCCATTTCTTATGGAAATAAGACCCCTACAAGGGTTGCGGTCTTATTTCCATTGCAACTTAGAAATAATGCCCGTGGGGCTTTATTTCGGTTTTTCTGTTTTGATTAGAAAGTTGGCGCAGGGAAACTCGTTCCGAGATCAGAATTCACGAAAATTGTTTTCGGAACTTCTTATCTACTGGTCATTAGTGCCGACTTCGATTTAGGGATTATTAATCCACTATGGTGGGTCAATAGTCCCAATTAGGTTTTACTTTTAATGGGACAAAAGTCGAAATAAAAAAAGTGAAACAACGAATGTTCATGCTAAAAAAATAAATAAAAACCGTAAATTCCTGTACCTATGTATAATTGTATACTACACTACAAAAAAAATCTTACAAATAATTAGGACCACAGTTCTTCACTAGCCGTCGAAAAAATGGTCAGAGCAATTCATTTTTCAAAGCTGTTGAGGTTTCCTTTTATTTGGAAAAGCAACCACTATACACATCCTATAATGCAAAGAAAGATTTTTGCAAGAATTTCAATTAGCTATTCATTTTCAGCATCTTTTTGAATTTCGACTGAAGATGAGGCCGATACGAAATATTCAAGATCGATTGCGAGCGAAGCGAGCGGAAAAATGTTTGCCCAAAAGAGAATCAATTTGGGGTGTGAAAATAGAAAAATTCGCGCGAATTTTTTTATTTTCACACCCCAAATTGATTCTCTTTTGGGCAAAAATTTTTCCGCTTGTGTCCATCCATCTTTCTGATGCAGCTTTTAATGTAATTGAAACAGCTTGGTTACTTTAGGTGATAGATAATTGCAATAAGATGAAATTGACTTCAAGTATAGTGTACTTGTAGAATGCCGTACCCTCACAGAAATTTGACATCCCAGAATGCAGAAGAACATTTGCATTGGATAATGTTTTCTTAACGTCACATAGACTCAAAGCATGCGGCATGTTTCAGCTTTATGCACAGAAAAAACCTTGAAAATGTAATAAACTTATTTTAATCGCGAAGGTCGGAAACCCTGGACTAGATTTCTGGACAATGAACCAGCAGAGTGGGTCAGTAGTCACAAAATGAAATTCGGCACTTATCACCCACAATAGTCAGCCATTATTTTTATCTTCTAGAAATGCGGCCTCATTTCCATGTAAAATGTGGCCTTATTTCCACAATGCAATTGAAATAAGGCCTGTCAGGTGTTATTTCGATTTCTTCATGGAAATAAAGCCGCATTTAAGGTGGGGCCTTATTTCGTTGGGCGTTATTTCACGTCACCCACCTTACGTAGACAAAATTTGTGATTTGTGACTATCACCGATCACAAATCACCTTACATGATTCCACCCCTGGTCTATTCAAAGTGATCAGTGTTGCAATTTGATATCGAAAATAGATAGTTTTTCAAATTTAAACAAAAAATATTAAAATGGCTAAACAAAGTGCAGAAGGAACGCGAAAACTTGCAATAAAATTTAAAAAAAGAAGGAAAATCTTCCCGCCAAATAGCGAAAATAGTGGGCAGATGCCATAATAATAAAAAAAAAATGGGACAAATTTCAAAGGCTCAAGGAGGTAAAAGATCGACCCCGTTCTGGAAGACCAAAAAACTGTCCACAGGTGATGAACGTGCTATTATGAGGGAGGTGCGAAATAATCCAGCAGCAAGTGCAGTGAAGATTGCTGAAAGATTAACAGAATCTTCTGGAGTAAATGTTCGTCGGTGCTTTCATAATAGCGGGCTACATGGCAGAGTTCCACGGAAAAAAACATTCATATCTGTAAAAAACCAAAAACCAAGGATGGTTTATGGGAAGAAAAGAAATACAAGCATGAGAGCTTTTCATTCTGGAGCAACGTTCTTTTCAGCGATGAGAGCAAATTTTAAATCTTTGGTTCACGAAAACCACCAAAAATATGGAGAACACGAAATGCAGAATTTGAAAATATTAATGTAAAAATAAAACACGGGCGATGGTTCGATAATGGTCTGGGGGTGTATGGCAGCTTCTGGAGTGGGGAACCTCGTCTTTATTGAAAGTACCATGAAAACTATGATTACTTAAATATTTTAAGAGAAAATTTGTCATCAAGTGTCGCAAATATGGGGTAACTTATGGGTATTCCAACAAGACAACGACCCCAAGCACACATCGAAACTTGTCAAAAAACGGTTACTCTACCGTACACCTAAGCAATTGGATCACCCTCCTCAATTACCGGACCTAAACCCCATTGAGCATTTGTGGGAGTATCTCGATAATCAGATCCGAAAAAAGGAATATAACAAGTAGAGATGTTCTTAAGAGTGATTTTTAATGAGCAGTGATCACTGTGAGCAGTTTACAAAAAGAGCAGTATAAAGTAGCAGCTAATTGATCACTCTTTAATGAGCAGTTTATGATGAAAACCACAGTACACAGAATAAAATGTATTATATTGCGCATCTCTCAGAGACCAAGATGACAGAAGTGAGAAAAGGCACAAAAAGAAATGCCGATAACACAACAACAACTTTTGTTGTATTTTGACATTTTGGTCTCTGTAATGTGACATATGCGCGAAGTTTAGAAGAAGAAAATCGGGAATATAATACCTTGTATTCTGTGTACTGTGTTTGAAAACCACCACCACACAACACACAATAAAACAATCACTTGTGTTAAATATTCAAATTCAACTGCTCAAGCGCTCAGTGGTCACTGCCTCTTGTCTCTCGCTTTCTGCTCACTGCTTTTCTGCTCATTTATCATTGCTTATTATCTAACAGCTTTTCTGCTCTATTTTCTACTTTTATGAATGAGCAGTGAGTAGATGAGCAGAAAAGCATTGAGCAGAAAAACAGTGAGCAGAATAGCAATGAGCAGATAAGCAGTGAGCAAAAAAGCAGTGAGCATTGAACAAAATAGCAATGGCAGTGCGCCGCGCCGTTGAGTAATGGTGTTTGTTTTAAGGGAAGGGAAAAGTGAAGTTTTTCTCAAAAAAAAAAAAAAAAAACAATTCAGAGAAATAAATCTTCACTCTACTCTCCACTTAAAAGCAATACCGAATATGGATCATTCAATAAAGCATTGAGGAATTATTCCAGTACTCTACTGCTCACTGCCATCCTTCTCACTACTTTTCTGTTCATTGCTATTCTGCTCACTGCTTTTTTGCTCACTGCTTATCTGTTCATTGCTATTCTGCTCACTGCTTTTCTGCTCACTGCTATTCTGCTCACTGCTCATTTAATCACTGAGCATTTTAAAGAGCAGTGAGCAGAATAGCAGTAACATTGAAGAGCAATCACTCCTGCTCACTGCTCAGTGGAATAGCAGAGTGATTAATAGCAGCTATCGCAATAGCTGTCTCACCACCAATAACAAGCAGAGAGTCATTAAAGTCAATTTTAAAGGAAGAATGGCAAAAAAATTCCCGTCGAATTTACCAGAAAGCTAGTTAAGTCAATGCCAAGACGCTTAGATGCTGTTTTAGAACCGAAGGGGAAGCAGGCGAAGTACTAAGTACTAGTTTTTGTCATTTTCAATCAAAGTGTACACTTTCTTTTGACGCCATAAAAAAGAAATATTTTCTGTTATTTTTTATTGAATTTTAAATTTAAATATTTTTCATAAGTTTTTTGTAAAAGTTTATTGAAATAGCCTTAAAGAATTGCATCCTTTAAAAAAAAAATGCTACTTGCTCTTCAAAAAGTCAATAGATAAATACAATACGCAGGTGTACACTTTCTTTTGACGCTCACTGTAGTTTTTTTTTTTTAACTATTCCATTGAAGATCAGACACCCGCCTAGACATGGCATGATTGGTGTCATTTCCCGCTTTAAACCTGAACCTGAGCCCTGTACTTAATCTTTTCAAACAAATCAAAGATGCTCTATTGAGTCGAAAAAGAACTAGATCTTCACCTTTCATAATTTACATAGACATCTGCACCGTTTGTCATGCAGACAAGAATCTTCCAAGAACGGTCGCAGTGTATGCAGAATTGCAGACATTCAATACAGTCGTGCGAATCACTTACGAGTAACTTTGCTTTCAATCAACGGAGAAAAACAATTGCTTGGCTTCTTAATTCTTTAATTTCTAGTGGGTTTTGCATTGCATTTAGGTATACTGGCTGAACACAAAAACTTATTTTCCACACTTATTACCCTAATTAAAGATTCATTATACCTTCCCACACTTCACTTCTGTCGTCTTACATATTTACAAAACAAATACTCCGAAAACTCAATACAATAAATTTAACTTTGATAGTTTTTTGCGATAACAGACCGATTTTAAATTAACTATTAGCTAATATTCCGTCAAACGCCCATCGTGCTTACAAGCAAAATTGCAATAAATTCAAACGAAACTTTGAATAGCTTTTATAATATCGCACCATACCTTAACTGTTTCAAGTAATCACGTTTGGTTCAACTTTGAGCAAAACGAAAAAGGAAGAAATTTATCAGGTGCCTCACCTAGATGCCCCGTCAATGGTTTTTGCCACAATGACAAGTGAATGTCCAAATTCCAGATGATGAGCTAAATTTCCCGTAAATTCGGTCAACATTTTACTTAATCATTGACTTATTTGGCAAAAAAAAAGTGAACAACGAAATAACATCCAAAAGTATGAAACCAACTACGAGTATGTTCTCCGAATAACTGAAATATTTATTTACCTTTTTTGTAAGGCGGCAATAATGTTATCGTTTTTCCACAAAAAAATCACCTTTGTTTATCTAATCTCACATGGTTGTAGCTGTAGGTGTGTAGAAGGTAATATTGTGTTTTTTTTTTTTTTTTTAAACAAGCGACAAGTGTAACAGTAGAATGCATGTGAGAAAGAAGCTAAGTTTAGTGATACTGAATTTGTCAGGTAATTTGAAGTTTGTTATCTGCTACTCTCTTAAAAAAAAACACTTGGTTTTGAAACTTTAAAGTGATATGAATTTGTTTAAAAGCTTTCATATTTTTTGCCGTCATCAAACCCACGAGGTCTGAAAAAAGCTCCTTTTAGACACTTAGTTATACTACAAGACCTCAAATGACGTAAATGTAACTGTTAAAACAAGACTATTCTTAAAGCTTGATGTTTTGTTTGTTTTCTTAACTTGGGGAAATTACAATAAAAACAAATAAGCTTATTAACAAAAAAAATTGATTCGTACCAGTTAACGCAATAAATAATGATTTTAAAATTTGGCATTAGTTAAAATTTATTTGAAGTCAATGGAAATTTTCTGAAGGCAGAACGCAGAAATCAAAAGAAATTATTGTTTTTAATTTTAACTAACCGAGTGCTGAAATAATATTAGCTTTCAATGGCAGTTGCCCGTAGCTTAGTTGGTAAGTGCGTTGGCTGCTAAGCAGAACGTCGTTGGTTCGAGTCCTACTCAGGCCAAGTTTTTATTTCATCTTTCACGGGTACTGCCTCTTGCGAAGACCTGACAAATCTTCCAAGAGTATCAATCTATCATGAAAAAGTGCTTCTCAACTTTGCCGTTCGGAATCGGCGTTTAATTGTAGGTCCCCTCAATTCTTCACACGCACTCAGAGAATTGTTGATGAGAGTAAGCCACTTAGGCCTTGGCTCTTCAAGAGCTGTCGCGCCACTCTATTTATTTCAATGGCTGATAGAATAGGGTCATGGCACCAGTTACCGAACAGTTTACGGACTATGAGGAAAGAACATGTAGCAAAAAGTACTTTAACTGAGTTTAGTATTGTAATTTTAGTTTTATCTGAAATATTATCTCAAATATTTTCATGTTTGATGCTCTTTTTTTCCATATCTCTAAACTCATCACTAAATATTAAAAAAAAAGATTATATTGAAAATAAGCATTTTTTCCTATTCTCGAACACCTTATTTTCATTGTTTCCTAAACCCGAACACGGAGTTTTCTATTTTCGAACACTGGAACCAAAAAGTCGTTAGTGGGAAGAAAACCATTTTAAAGCCAACATTTTCGTTCTTTTTGTATATTTCTTATTAAATAAAAATGTAAATAATAGAAGGACCTATTAAAAAAATAAAAATCAGATTTGAAATACTTAGTTCCATCTTAAAAATTAATATATGTAGGTACTTAAGTTCTACTTTCAGTGCGATTTTTAGTAATTATATTATAACCCACCTTGAAATTCTTTAATATAGGTAGTAGTTGTCACATCAAGTTTCAAGGAAAAAAGATGTTAAAATAATAGTTAGGGGCTTGAGAGTTTTTTTAAACAAACAACAATTTAAAGGCATTTTCTTCGCAGAGCTTCCTTAAGCTCTCCTACGGATCCGTAGCTGTTTTCTTTTCCATAAATTCTCCTGTCTTTGATTTTTAAAAGATTCTGTATCTATTAACATCGGGCAGTTGCATTAAGGTCATCGAATTAAGCTCCAACCAATGAGTTTTTTTCCCGATTTGTGTGAATTTTGGTATTGTCCCGCTGAAAAATCAGTCATCTGCCAGAACAGGTATCAAACTGCTGCGCAACACTTAAAGATTTTTGATGACGTAAATCGAATTTCCAAGCACCATACTGAAGAGAAAGCTCCCCATATCATCAGTCAACTTCCACCATAAATAGGCCATTCGAAATATTTTGGTTCCTTTCGTAAATTACTCAAGTGTATCTATGTAACCCTTTAGGAAAATCTAGCTTCAATTTCTTCTCATCAGAAAAAATTGAAAAAATGTTGAAAAAAACTTATTGAAACTTACAGATTCCAATCCCGATCTCGAAAATGAAAGAAAAGGGTGTTCGAAAATAGGATTTTGTCTTTTTGCACTGTTTCCTATTTCCGAGCACACTTTTTTTTTTAGAGTGGGTTTTTGCCGCCCGGGGCAGATCAAATTTTGCCGGCCTAAATTTTTTTTGTCCAAGTTGGTGAACACTACCATTTCTTCCATAATGAACCATACTTACAGAGCATCCATTTATTTGTAGGTGATGTATATCGATTATAACCATATTGAAAGTAACCACATTTTAAGGAACCTAACATTCAAATTTGGTTAATGTTTTAAATTGCATACTCACTATAAAATAAAGCTCAAAAAATAAATTAAGATTAAGAAATTATATTTAATTTTTTAAATCACTTCATTTTGGTACATATAAAGCAAAAATTTAATTTTTGTATTCATTTTAATAAGGAAAGTTTCGTATATTTTTATTTTTAACGAACATTTGTTTCGATTTTTAAATTAAGCAAATTTGATGTTTTTAATTACATTGTGGCAAGCAACTCAACTGACATTGACTTATGTACGTTACCCATATTTAACAATTTATAAAAGGTAGAAAATGTTTAAATTATTTGTCTTCTTTGTTTTTTACACACAAATTCTTTTATTATAGTTTCGGTGTCAATCGCATCAGTTTTTTGCATTTCTATGGCTAAAATTCCTAGGTTACTTAACCTTAGAGTACTCATTGTTGACCTGAGATAGTTTTTTATTAGTTTTAGTTTTGAAAAACTCCTCTCACATCCGGCATTGCTTATTGCTATTGTTAAAAAAATACGCAGCATAATGATAATGTTTGGCAAACTTGTTTCTAACTTCGACTGTACTATGTATGTAATTTAATATTTCAAGCGGGTTTGTTGTTTCAAGTCTTTCCAAGGAAGATGCAAAGGCTCTTAATCGACCACGTTCTATTTTGAAATCATCGGGAGATACATCATGCTCATTGAATGCAAGTTCCGAATCGTAATCAAAATTTTCAGCCAGTAGCTTGGAAGCTGAAAGAAAGTCGAGTTTTTTGGCTAAACTTTGCAATTGGTTAAATCTCTCCTTGATTTCGACGATGATTTTATCTTGTTATGTTATGAAGATATGATTGTGGATGCGTTCCAAAACTTTAGGCCGAAAACCTACTTGTGCCTTAGAGGCCAGTTATAGCTATCATTGGTTTTCATCATTGAAACACATCATTGGAATTTTTCTGATAGGTCGGTTATAGCAATCATTGAAAATTATGTCAGGAATTTTTTTCCTGTCGCAATTCTATCATTGGAACTGTGAGAAGTTGAAACACATCATTGGAACGATTTGTTTAATTTTTGACATAATACAATCAGCTGTTCAGGAAAATGAATTTACAACAGGAAAATGGAAAAACACATTTTAATGAAAAAATAAGTGTGGAATTGAACTTTTTTATGTCAATAAAAATTCTTGGAGTGATTTCCGATCGATTAGCACTTCTATTCAAAAAAAAAAACAGTTAAATATCCATTCTTATATATCTATATATCTCATATATTTATATAACTCATATATCTATGTGCAATTTTTACCAAACAGATCATGAGATTGAATTTCGAAGTGCCATACAAAAGTACGAATTGTTTTTTTTTTCACTTTAAGTGCCTTCTGTTCAAACTAGCATCTTTAAGTTGTATATCGGGTACAGGTTAAATAACACATTTAACCCTTATAAGTCGTATTGCCAATTTTATAGAACATGGCTTTAGTATAAATTGAAACCCGATTTGCTTGCATTTCGTTACTGATAAAGCCAGGTATTTATATAGCAAAATAAGATTTCAAACAAAAGCTTTTCAGATGTTCAGCATTCTTAATTAGACTGAACCCTTTCTTATTTCCATTTTTGTTCATTTTTTACGTCGGAAATTCAACTGCTTGATACATTTGATGCAATTTGCTGCTTTTACGCAGTTTTACTTTATGCTATCTTTTTGAACATATCCCTCTTCTGTTCACTTTTATTCACCTTTCGTACGTTAAAACTACAAATTTTCAAATTTACCGGTTAATTTACTCCCCAGATGGGATGCCTAAGTTTACTGAGATAGTATTGGTAAAAACACGCATACTCTTGCAGTAAACTTTGACCGCAGCTTGTAGACATTTTCATTTTGACAGCTTGGTTTCCCATCTCCCTTTTAACTCATCTGTGGGTTGGTGCGTGAATGTTTGGTATTTATTTTCGCTGCACTACATGAGGCGTTTTTCTTTTTTAGCACCGAGCGGGGCTCGAGCGAATCGAGCGAGTGTCGAGTCGAGCGCGACCTGAGCGCTCAGAACTATTTGAGAAACACAATTGAGCACTGAACTGTCATAATACAGTAAAACCAGAAAAAAAGTAAATTAAATAATTATAATTTTCTAAATTCAAAATATTATTTACCATCACTGGAAGAGCAACCAGCTTCGCCTGCCATTTCTTTTGTTTTATTTGTTTTTTTTTTTTTTTTCGTCCCTCAAAAACTCAACGCTCTTTATTCTGCTCTATCTGCTCGATCATTTTTGACCGAGCAAATCGAGTCAGCCCCGAGCGTGTTCGGTTCTAAAAAAAGTAACACAGATCGAGCGCTCCGAGCGCCCCGAGCTAAAAAAAAAATGCCGATCTTTTTTTGACAGTTCGATTCCCGCTCCGTGCTAAAAAAGAAAAACGCCTATGGTTGATGGTTTTCGGTAGCAACTACCTCTAATCGTGATCGTGAAGGGTTGATTTCGATGTTTTTCTCTACCCGCCGCGCCGCTCCGCCCTCACCACCCGTCCCAAAAGATATGTGTTCTGCTTGTCAAAGAATAATTTAATGAGGGATTGTCAGAAATTTTCTTTGAGATTTTCGGTCGCAACAACCGCTAATCGTAAAGCAATTGTTATTTAAGATTTTGTTTATCTGAATGTGTGATGGGTGGATCGTAATTCGCAAAAGATTTACCATCGTAGATTTTCGGTGTAATGCTAATGTAAAATTTGTGGTTAAATGAAGTTTGTGGTGGTATAGGTACAGGTCGATTGGATGCCACCCCATACGAAATTCTGTTTACCGAAAATTATTTCAGGGTTCTTTTGTTTTGGTTACCTTTTTTTTTTGCCGCCCCTCAAACAAGTGCCGCCCGGGGCTTTTGCCACTACCCTACTTGAAAGCTGTTGTCGAGAAAAAATTGTGATTAATAACGATTTGAAATTGCCGGAAAATGTTTGCGAAGAATTCAGATTTTTGCAAATTACTCGCCTTCAGAAACCTTGTAACACATTTTGATGAATAGAGTTCCAATAGACCTTTCTATTGATGTATCATGCGATGGGTTTTGGAAGAACTGTTTGTCTGTCCAAAATTTTGGCAAAGGGTTAGCCCATATTTTTTTTCGAAAATCATGATAAAATCGATATCGCTTAACATACACTTCAGTTCAACTGAACAAGCACACATTTTTTCTGAAGTTAATGTATCATTTGATGATGAAAACTGATTCCTTATGATATTGAGAAAACAAATCAAAAGGAACAATTTAAAAAGTACCGCTATTTTTCTCCCCGCCCTTTTCCAAAGCTCCCCATATCGAAAGACTCAGTTTTTTTGCGTCAACTGAATAGACACAACTGTTAAAAGTGGAAATAAAATGTAAGCGAAGTGTATTTGAAAAATGTTTCGAATCGGTTGTAGGTCATAGATGCATGCATTTAGAGGTATAAATTGTTTTTTTTTTTGTTTTTTTTTTTTTCCAAATGAGGATACAATAGATTTGCGATCGTGATGTGATGTGAGGATGTACATAGCAGGACTGGACTTTAAGCTTTAAATGAAAAGCTACTTCTATTAATGTCAATTGTAACGTTTACGGTAGCCAGAGTTGGGCATTATTCGAATAAATTTTTATTCGAATAATTATTCGAATAAAAAATTATTCGCCACTAATTTATTCACGAATAATTTATTCGCGAATAAATTATTCGTGATTTTATTCGTTATTCGTAAATTATTCGTGATTTTATTCGTTATTCTGAATAACGAATAAAATCGACTTTGTACCTTCTTTCATTTGTCTGTTTATCTTCAATTTTTTTATTTACGTTTCCTTTGCAATTAGACGCTGGAATTCCTTCATTCATTCTTTCTTGCTGACAAAAATTCTTTCGACAAATTCTTGTTAAATATATTGAAAAAAAAGGAGAAAATATCCGCGGTTGATAATTCTTGGAAATTATTAGGGAGAGTAATAAAAATCTATCCCCTGAAGTATCCCTGGAATTGATTAAATTTAAAATAAATCTAGAAATAGTTAATTCTTATTATTGCATACAAAGCAGTTGGTGACGTTATGAATGAAAAAGGTGTTGTGGTGTAGGTACTTTTGATTTTTAAAATATGAGCCATTAAATGATGCCATGGATTTAGAAATGAAAATTTGCGCACTGATATATCAATAAAATCAAAACATTTTGAACATCTCAACAGGTTCTAATGAATGTGCTACCAATGTTTCTGTGAATCAAATCTGTGCAAAAACCACATTGACTTTGTTGAATGGAAAATTTCTTAAGTATGACCCTTTATATTCTACAGTATTCCCCGCTTAATTGCACTGACCATTTTGTCAGATTTTTCGGTCAATTATCCGGGTGGTTCAATTAACGAAACCCCGCTTAATTGACATATCTGTTCAATTAAGCGAAACCCGTTTAATTGCACGAGTAGGTCAACTAAAAAATAAAATATTCATCCCAGAAATTCACTCTATAAACATTTCAGTGTCAGCTTACGAAAACCTGGAAAAAATCGAAAAGAATACAGACGCAAATATGTTAAAACATCTCGTATGACAAAAAACCATTGAATAAGAAGTACAGAAAGGGGTCTTATGAAAAAGAAGTGAAGCATTTTTCAAAGTAGTGTGAGTTTCACAAACACAAATGCATTACAACAGGGCTGACCTGCAGTTGAACGGTTAATCTCTGGCGGGTGCCAAGTGAAATTTGATCGAATAAAGATTATATCGATTGTGCTTCAATTTTCTTTTTTTTCAATTTCCATTCTTTTTCTGAATTAGGTACATGGTGTTATAAAGCTCAAGGTGCACGCGCACGATTTGTATTGTTTTTTTTTTTTTAATTCCTCAGTACATTTTCTTAATTTTTCATCCGTAATTCATCACATTTATTGCACCTTTTTGGGTGGTATTTGAAAGCGTTAAAAAGCACAAGAAATTGTACAGCACCTTACGATCACCAACATAAATTAATGCGCCCCTGAATTCGAGTTTTTGTTTTTGTGACAGGTAAGACTAAATATCAAGACCAAATAAATTCTATGGACAAAGGATTTTTATTTTTGAGAAATTTAGCAAAAACTTCACTTTTTAAATTTGTTTTACAGATTTGTTAAATAAATTTATAAAAACTGACAGCACAGGAAAAAAATTTGACATCATCAGAAATGTTTGTTGCTTCACTCACGTACACTGTACATGTTGCTAACACCGCTTTCTGTACTTCTTATTCAATGCAAAAAAAAAAACAAAAAAAAACAAAAGCTAGCTGTCATTTGTTATACAGCGAACAGTACTGATAATTTTAGCGTTTCCACTAATGTCGTTTTTCATTGGTCGGTTTTCGACGTTTCTTCGTCTACCTCCAATGGAACGGGTTATGATATATGTGTCATTCTTCTTGTTTTCAAAACTGAAGAGTTCTGCCCTTCTCAGAAGCATTCCGTCTGTCAAAGTCAGTTCAATGGAATGGTTTCAGAAGACTTCTGGACTCTTCCGAAATCCGAAGGCTTCTGGACGACCAATGGAAAACGACATAAGAGAATTTGTTTTTAGGTTTGTTTCATTATAATTTTTTTTCCGTCCAATTATCCGAAAAATCTCCATGTATTCAGTTTTTCTGCTGCATACTTTTAAGATCAATTAAGCGAGGTGCAACTAAGCGGGGATTACTGTAGTTATAAAAGCATTCTGAAGTGTACAAAGTGTGAACCTAAAATTGTAACAATCAAAGGATTCCCAAACCGTAGGCTGAAAGCCTTGGATTCCAGAAGTGAAGAGGATATTTAAAAAATATAATTCACAACCATGATAAACTTGCCAAAGCAAACACACTGTGCTTTAACCAATAACTATGTAAGCAACTTTTAATAAAAAAAAAAAAAATTTAAACATTAATCGTTCTACCAAATTCCTTGTGTTTATTTTATTCGTTATTCGTTTATTCGTTATTCGAATAATGAATAAAATAATTTATTCGTCATTCGAATAAATTTTCTTCGAATAGATGAAATTATTCATTATTCGTGAATAACGAATAAAATGATTATTTATTATTCGAATGATTATTCGAATAAATTTTGCCCAACTCTGACGGTAGCTATTAGGAGGAACAAGGACTTTCAATGCACAGTTCAACCAGGCACTCTAGTTTTTAAGTCTGACTAAAGATTTGACCCTCCAGCCTTTAGTCTTGCGGTCGTATAACTGCTCGGACACATTCAGAGCAGAGGTTTCTAGTTCGAGAATTTACTAATTAAAACAACGACCTGGACGATAGGACATTTAACTCTTTCGACTTTAAGCTTGAACTAAGCGAGCGTCTTTTTGGGCAGCTTAGGAAGAAAACCTTGAATTTTTACCATGTAAATGAGTGCCTCCCGAGTCCCGACAATTTGCATCGATCTTGCGTATTTCGCCGGCTGGTCTGAGGGCTTTCGCCGGCTGGTCTTACGGATTTCGGCGGATAGATTTACGGCTTTCGCCAACTAGTTTTACGGCTTTCGCCGGCTGGTCTTAAGGATTACTCAAGCTGCTCTTACCCCTATTGCCGGCTGGTCTTACGGCTTTCGGCGGCTGGTCTTACGGTTTACTCCGGCTGGTCTTACGGAGTAATCCGCTAACATATTTCATAGTTCCCATTATCCTGAAAGCCAAACTCGATTCCGAGCTCTAGTTGCCGAGATATTTTCATCAGAAGATATTCCTTATATGGGATTGCAATAAGCTAAAGACTTAAACTAAAAAAATTGTTTTCTGATCATAACTCCGGTAACCAGACTTCGCAGATAGTTTTGGTTTTCATTGACTGATAGAGGTTAAACAGCCCTTTGTTCTTGTGCATTATTTGATATAGGCATTTGATATAGGCCCGGGAAAATTTAAAGATGTGGCGTTTTGAAATTGCTGGAAATTTTCTCGAGTTTTTTTCGAAATTTTTCTTAACTGTACCATTGCCAAAATTTCGGGACTAAATTAAAATTCTCTTGAAAGAGAACAACGATCTTTTTGAGATCTAAGCAAAAAAAGCAGTCGTGACAAGTAAAAAAGACTTTATCGTCATCGACTAGATACGAAAACTAGTTACGAGGTCTGAAAATTGAGTTAGGTGGTTAAGTTCTTTGCAAATACCGACACGTCCTTGCATTGAATTTGAAAATTAATCAATTTCCCTATTTAATATTATTTTATTACCAAAAGTCGCCTTAAAGCCTTTATTGTGATACATGCAGCTGACAAAAAGATAACCATCATTCCTACCTTATCTCTTTGCAGTCCCTCAAAGACCGAACGTTAGATCAACAATGCACTGTTACACGTCCTGGTGTCTCAAATATAGCTGCAAGCTATGCCGTTGAATTGCTTGTCTCAATTCTTCAGCATGCCGACAAGGACTCAGCACCAGCTTATTTCTGTTCGAGTGGCGTGTCAACGGAAAAAGTACCCGAAGGACTTTTAGGTATAATTCCCCATTCCATACGGGGTATGCTATTCAACTACGAGAACATTCTCCCTGCTACAAGGAAATTCTCACAGTGTATTGCTTGTTCGGAGGTAAGCAAAAGAATCCTCAATTTAAATATGTTAATTTGGATGTCGCTGATAAACTGCAATTCTAGAAAATTATAAATGAATTCCAAGCCAACGGCATTGATTTCCTCTTGAAGGCTTTTGAAACTACAAAATATCTCGAGGATTTGACTGGAATCTCGGAGCTAATGAATATTGATGCCAATGTAAGTTTAGTTCTCTATTTTCTTTCTCCTAACCTAAATGCCTGATTTTTTCCCTTCATTTCAGATTATCGAATGTGATGATTCGGATTTTGAACTTTCTGACGAATAGATCCAAGCATTTAAACCAAATTTACTTATTTTTGTTGTAGTTTTAAGCATAATGTTCAACTGACGTTATAAATTTTATTGATCTAAGCCCAAAATAAACCTTAACGAAAGTTTTTAAATCATTTTTCTTGCTTTGCATTCATTCCTGACCCAAATCAAGACAAAGAGATATATCCGCTGCGCTCCTTCCTCCAAGTGCCATGTTATGCAACGAACCGAAATGACTTCTATTCGCCATTATGCCTTAAACTGTTAGCTTTTCCCTGCTGTCTGCTCCTTGCTAACCCAAAAAAACGATATCCATCTTCATACATTAATCTATTTGTGAAGATGGAAAATAAAATTGACGACGAAAAATTGAACCTCAGCGCGAAGAGAGAAGCCATGTGAATAGTTGGTTTCCATTATCAGGAACGAAAATTCCCAGCGGGCTTAAGCGGAGGAGAAGCGCATAAAAGTGCTCCCACTTTTCGAATCCCTTGACAATGCCATCCACAATATAATAGCTGTGCCACGGTACGACGCGGTAGAGGGGGCTGGTGGTATGTGTCTTTACGAGATTGTTGAAGCTTTGGTTTCGACTCGAGGATATCAGCAGCATATGACTGTAACTGGAGGGGGGTGGGGAGAGAGTCCCATTAAGGGTATGATTGAAAATGCATCAAGAACAGCTCGTCGCCCACGACATTCAACAAAGAATCCAGGCGGGCGGAAATGACGGTATATATAATTTTGTTGGTTAAATTTTCTTTAGCGTTCGTTCGTTTCACGTCCGCAGCTGATTTTGGTGACAGGGAAGATGATGGTGCATCGGGGAGGTTGCATTTGCAATGACATAAACGTATATTCAACAGACGGAAGCAGAGCTGGGAAGGAGGTGAGGTTTGGTTTCGCATTTTCATTTTCCTATAAGTTGAAAAAGAGACCTGGATTTTGA
Source organism: Sphaerophoria taeniata (assembly GCA_943590905.1). Lineage (NCBI taxonomy): Eukaryota > Metazoa > Arthropoda > Insecta > Diptera > Syrphidae > Sphaerophoria > Sphaerophoria taeniata. The sequence goes on along the minus strand of OX016540.1, from coordinate 42,535,110 downwards.
AGAGCTTCATGACGAAGATGCGATTTTGTGTGCTAAAGCAAACAGTGTCTGGAATGATGATTTAACATCAATTGGGTGTTTGAGCTTAGAACACGTGAATGTGAGTGTTGCAGTGTTTTTTTTCATGTTTTTTGGAATTGCAAATTGCCAACAGCTTAAGGCAGTTTAATCATGTTCTTTGACGTTTGATTAAACAGTTCGATTATTGTGACCTTTGGAAACAAATTAGTATATTTACTCGTTTAAAATTTAGTTAGAAATTAATAAAGTGTTCCTTTGACAATTTTCGCGATTTATTTAGCCTTGGGATTGGATAGTAATTGGGGAAAATTGAAGTTGAAGCTGCGAGGGATGTTTGTAATGAGGGAAATGAAATAAGAAAATATCCAGAGGTACCTAATGGAAAATATGAAAACAATATTTGAAACGTGATCAAAATCTTAACTTTTGATTGATGATTCTGGGTTTGTAAATAAATTGATTGTTGCACTTCAAACAATGGGGTGTCAATAGTTACTGAAAAAGAAATTTTTATGAGAATACTTAAAGTTGCCAAAATATAGAGATTGGTTAGAGACGATAATATAAAAATGGGTTCAGAAAGGCCGTCTCAAATGAGAGGATTTGACACGTTGCAGCTTGCTAAGGAGACCTCAGTTTCCCTGCGTCAATTCAGGAACGAAAATCTCACTCACATTCAATCAGTCTTTCATACGGTGCGTTGCGTGCGTACTTCGGCGGCACGGTCTTAAACTAATATTTTAATATGGGTTGCCTCATCGGCTGCAAAGCCAGTCGACTCGAAACCTATGGGGAATAAGTGTTATAAAAAAATCATCTTCTGGTTTTTGGAAGCGGATATAAAGGGTGTCCAGCGGGAATTTTTCAACTTTGAATTGCGATTATCGAAATGCTATTGGAGGTAAATAGGCGGCGGATCAATCAAAATGTAGGATTTGCGGAAATGTCAATCGCTATGAGTCACTGGTCGGGAGCTTACCGCGCGTTTGCGGTGGAGCAATATTTGAAGTGCGGTGAATCATTGATACGTGCGCGTCTCGCTTTGTAACGCAGTGTTACATGCTCTCATACAACAATATCGATTTTGCCAACAAATAACTAAATAGACGGTCAATTTTGCATTTCGAATTCAAGCTCGCTTTAAAAATCACATATGCAGGCAAAACTAATTCGTGCATATTTCTGCATACATTTTATTTGGCCTTGAATCCCAGAAAACCATACAATGCATAAACAAAACATCTCGTATGACTCATTAACTCATGGCATGTTTTGCATTCATCAATACGGTGTTGATGAGTGTGACACAAGCAATTAAACCAAAACACATGAAAGTTTAGCTTTCGCATTCGAATTCACACTCGGTTTTAGTAGTAAAGTTCATATGAGGACCAGTACTTTCGTAGTAAAATCACCACTACCACTACCTTTCGTCACTACTTTTAGTTGTCATTTCAACTTTGAGTTTCGAATTGAGTGTTTTTGGTCATTTCCTCCGCCGACCGCCATTTCATTATTAAAGCTTCCCCCACCAGTGGTAAGGGGTTTTAATATCGAAGGAAATTGTCCTGAATTCCAACCGTACAGCAACCGCCATTTCAGTATTAAAGCTTCCCCCCACCAGTGGTAAGGGGTTTTAAATACTGAAGGAGATTTATCCTGCGTACCACCAGGGGCCGTATATAAACCTGCTGATCGACCATAGCTGTTGCCTGCCGTGTGGTGCTGCCAGGGGCCTTGAATAAGCCTGCTGATCGACCAGAGCTGTTGCCTGCCGTGTGGTGCCACTGGGGGCCTTAGATGGGCCTACTGATCGACCAGAGCTGTTGCCTGCCGTGTAGTGCCACCAGGGGCCTTTGATAGGCCTGCTGATCGACCAGAGCTGTTGCCTGCCGTGTGGTGCCGCCGGGGGCCTTGGATGAGCCTGCTGATCGACCGGAGCTGTTGCCTTCCGTGTGGTGCCGCCAGGGGCTTTGTATAGGCCTGCTGATCGACCGGAGCTGTTGCCTGCCGTGGGTGCCGCCAGCGGCCTTAAATAGGCTTGCTGGTCCCCCGGAGGTGGACCGGTCGAGTAAGAGTTGCCAGGGGTGGAGCCTGGAGTAGGGGGCCCAGAGGCGTGATACCTGCCGCTGGTCAGGATGGTAGGAGGCCGTACATCCGACGGGCGGACGCTTTAGCTGGATCCGAGCACATGCCGGAGGTGACGCCAGCGAGTGCTCGTCGGGTCGAAACTGAGTTGTTTTTACTTTAATCATAATTGTGATTGTTAGGTGTTTCCAATGGGGAATTTGTTGTTGGGTTCAGGGTACTTATCATTGGAGTTTCGTGTTTTCTTCAATAGACCTTGGCACCGACGAGCGAAACCTCGGCTGGGAAACAAAAATCACATCACAGCTTTTTGTACTCATTTTTATATTCGAAGATTAAGTAATAGACCAGGGTAGATAATTTTTGAAAACGAAAAAAATCGCAGTAGAATAAAACAAATTAGAAATGGTGGGGGATGCGATAAAAATGAAAGGAAAAATAAATTACGGGCCATCCGAGTTCGGGAAGTGGGCGGGGGGCGGGTTTTAAGGGGAAAAAATGGTTTATCTTGATTTCCGGCAAAACTAGAGGTCCTATGGAAAAATGTTAAATGGCAAAGTTGTAGGTAACAAAAAGATATACAACTTTTGTTCAGACAAATTTTTCACATAACCTCAAAATATATATGAAAAATTCAAAAAACCAAGTTTTTGGTTTTTTATTTTTATCTTTTTCAAAAAAACAGATTTTTCTACGAAATTTGGTGAAAACTTCCCTCATTATATCCCAGATACACTGTAATTTATTTGGTTAAAAATATTTATTTTTTCCTCTTATATTGAAATAATATCAAAAAAATACCCTAATTTTGAATCGAAAATTCACGTGTCAAAATTTCGCCTTTTCTTAAAAAGTCAGCATGTTATTTATTTTTTCAAACGCCTACTTTCTGATGGTGTAAAAAAAAATATACATTACCATAGTAAATATTCTCAGAAAATGCAAAAAATTGAAAAAAACTCGCATTCAATTTTTTTTTTTTAATCATGATTTTTTTTTCTATACAGTATATATGTACATATAAGTAGGATGACTACATTTAACAAACACAAAAACAATCTTAGTTAAAGCCAAACATATGGGCACTAACACTTTTTGAATTCAATTCAAAATCATTGCATTTTTATGAAAAGACTTAAGGTTAGACTTAGACTAAAAAATGTAAAGTAACTAATTTTTATTCGGTCAAAGAATTACGTTATGAAAAGTAAAGTGTACGACAAGAAAAGTCAAGCTAAGAAAAGTAAAAGTCTAGTGAAAGTCAAATCGAAGATCCAATTTAAATTACCTATTTTTCTATATTTTTTTATATTTAACATTAATTAATTACAATCAAAACATTATTTAAAATCTTTATAATTGAACAAAAACTTTATTAAAACTAAAATCTAGTGTTCTTGCTTAAATCCTTTCCTTTCCTCTAGGTACATATATACATATAAGTTAAAAAGCTGATTCTGATTGCATTTCTTCATCGTAAGATGTGACAGACCTTTCCAACTGCAGTTAATCTTCGAAATCTTCACCACCTTCCTCGTCTCCAATGATATTTTCGGACTGCATTGGTTCTTCATCCAAAATTTCCTCATTTACTTCCTCGTAAGTTTTTTCTTCCATATTTGAGCAATTTTCGGAACCATGACAATTCGTGCATAGATTTGTACATTTTAAACCATGTTTTCGACAGCCACATTTTAAACTGTTACATCCACTTTCACAGCTGCAGCAAATAGTTTTAAGCAAAACTTCCGGAATATATGATAATGGAAAGAACACTGCGGCAAGGGGTCGATATATCTCTGTTCGTGATTGGTCAACTCAGTTCGCTAACTCGAATTAACTCTGTTAATTTTCTTCAACTCGAGTTAGGTAGCTCGGTTTGCCAACTCGAGTTGAACGGGTCAACTCGGTTTACCTATTCGGTTTGCCAACTCGGTTTGACCCATCACTAACAGAGATATATGATAATGGATAGAACACTACGGTTACATCGATTGTTGGAAAAAAAAATCGAATTCGAGTTTTTTCAATGTTTTGCATTTTCTGAGAATATTTACTATGGTAATGTATATTTTTTTTTACACCATCAGAAAGTACACGTTTGAACAAATAAATAGCATGCTGACTTTTTAAGAAAACGCGAAATTTTGACACGTGAATTTTCGATTCAAAATCAGGGTATTTTTTTGATATTATTTCAATATAAGAGGAAAAAATACATATTTTTTACCAAATAAATTACAGTGTATCTGGGATATAATAAGGGAAGTTTTCACCAAATTTCGTAGAAAAATCTTTTTTTTTGAAAAAGATAAAAATAAAAAACCAAAAACTTGGTTTTTTGAATTTTTCATATATATTTTGGGGTTATGTGAAAAATTTGTCTGAACAAAAGTTGTATATCTTTTTGTTACCTACAACTTTGCCATTTAACATTTTTCCATAGGACCTCTAGTTTTGCCGGAAATCAAGATAAACCATTTTTTCCCCTTAAAACCCGCCCCCCGCCCACTTCCCGAACTCGGATGGCCCGTAATTTATTTTTCCTTTCATTTTTATCGCATCCCCCACCATTTCTAATTTATTTTATTCTACTGCGATTTTTTTCGTTTTTTTTCCATTTTTGAAGCTATCGGCACTAGTCTATAAGGCCGAGCACACAACTTATCTGGTCGTGGGTACAAAGATTCAGGCAAGAAGGCACAATGATCAATAGACCTATTCCGGGACCATCAAATTCAGTAACAATGCCAGCACATGTGTCTCAAGTTTGAAATGAAATTATTCGAAATCCGCGTAAATCGATAAGGAAGATTGTTTAGCCTCCACAGGAATGAAAAAATTAACGATGCATGTTATTTTGAAGAAGAAATTAAAGCTCTACCCTTACAAAATGCAAGTTGTTCAGCATCTCAACGATAGTCACTTTCCTTTGCGAGAAACCTTCGCAAGAACAATGCTGGAACGGTTTCGGACAGCATCTAAGCTTGGAAACATTAAATTCAGTGACGAAGCACATTTTCATATTGATGGATATGTAACGAACGAAATATGGGATACTGGTGCCCCAAACGCCATCAAAAACGATTACATCGTTTAAAAACGACAACTTGGTATGCCATTTTAGGGAGCGGTGTCATTGGTCCTTGTTTTTGTTAACCAAAATGACCAGGGTACAACATCTGAACGCAATTTCAACAGGACGGTGTCACTCCGCACACAGCTAGGGTGTTGGGTGTCGATGGAAAGGTTAAGGACAGTTTTTCCGAATAAACTGATCAGCAAGTACGGAGACCTTCCATGGCCACCTCGGTCACCAGAGCTTACACCTTGCGATTTCGTTTTATGGGGATAACTCAAATCAAAGGTTTGCAATAATAATCCCCGGTTAATTCAGGCCCTGCACTTAAATATTCGCCATGAAATGCAAAGCATTACTCCAACGCTTTGCCGTAGCAAGAGTACATTGAAAAAACGGCCATCATTTGGATGATATCGTTTTTAAAACATAAAGTCCGCATTGTTAATCTGCATTTAATTGAAATAAAAATAAGTAAAAGTTAAGGAGTTTTTTTATATTGAACTAGCTGACTCGACAGACTTCGTACTGCCTCAATCGATATAAAAAAGACCTAGACTTTTGTAGCCCGCTACCCTCTACCCGCTACCCCTCTATTACCCGCTACCCCGCTACCCGTTATCCAATACTTCTAAGCACTACCCGCTACACCAGTAATTGCTACCCACTAGCGACTACAGACTACCCCGCTTCCCCAATACCCGGTACCCTGGCCCTAAGCATTTGTTACCACTGGTACAAAAGTAGTGGGTCCTCAACGGATTTACATAGAGTTGAAAAATATAAAATGCTATCAAAAACATAGGGGTCGGTTACAATTAACATGATTCATGGCCCATGCGGTAATTTCAATCATTTATCGCTGTGTATGGCAGATGGAAAATGTACCAAAGGATTTCCTAAAGATTTTACTAACGATACGATCACAAATGTTGACGGATATCCAATATATCGTCGAAGGGATTCCGATAATGGCGGACAATCATTTACGAAAAATATCAAAAACATCAATATTGACATTGATATTGTTAGGCGGTGCCTTATTCACCTCTACTGAGCAAAACATTCCAAGCTCATATTAATGCATAGTTTTGTAGTTCAGCGAAGGTTAGGTTAGGTTAGGTTTGAGTGGCTGTCCAGATGTTGTTGACTCACTTAGACCTCAAGGGTCCGTAGTGATACCACAAAATACTCATGGGAGAGTAATGAGCTTAAACAAACCAATTCGTGCTTCTAATGAAGTTAGAGAGACATTTTGTGTCGATTGTTGCCAGTTCACTGGTATTATCGAAGAAGTGATTACCTAGAAAGCTGTTCCTTCTAATGGAGAGTGCTGGACATGTACATAGAAGGTGTTGGACTGTTTCCTCTTCCTCCTCGTCCATGCAGCTTCTACAGAAGTCATTTGTGTAGACCCCTAGCCTCAGAGCATGTCTGCCTATGAGGCAGTGTCCTGTTATTACTCCAATTGTAGAGCTTATATTTTGTCTGCTCAGGGATATCAAGCCTTTTGACCGTTTTAAGTCTATGCTTGGCCATATTTGCTTGGTTGCTAGGCAGGTGGTACCCTGTGACCATCTAGCATTGGTTGATTCTAGAGCATATTGTTTGAGAAGATATTTGCATGTAGCGAGTGGTATTCCTATGTTGTGTTTTTGTCTAACATTGGGCAGAAGTGTTCCGTTTTTGGCGAGCTCGTCGGCTTTGCAATTTCCCGGAATGTCTCTGTGGCCCGGCACCCAAATGAGGTGAATATTAAACTGTTCCGTCATCTCATTCAGAGATGATCGACAGTTCAGCGAAGAGCATCAAATATATTTGCAAGTATGTGATTAAAGGCAGTGATATGGCATTGTTTGCTGTTTTAATGATGACAAACAGTAGTGTATGAACATGTTTATTTATCTTTTATAATTTATCCTACCTTTCACAATAATAAGCTTTAACGTCATTATCACTACTGCGATCAATGTACAAACAATAATAATAATCGACGAAATTTTCAAAAAAACTGAGTAAGAAGTGGCTCTTAAAAAGTAGGGGTAAGTGGTAGGAAGTTGAAAATTAAGGATTGAATGTATTTCTTGATGCCGCACCACCGCAATCGTGCAAATTTTTGATGAAATAAGAAGTGATTTTGACAGAAGATGTATTACTTTAATCTGTCTTTTAGACTTTTCAAAGGCTTTTGATAAAGTCAATCTTTCCATACTCTCTTGGAAGCTCCGGAGTTATTTTGGCTTTGGAAATAGAGATTTAAAATTTTGTTTAAGCTTCTTGACTTGAGCAATAGGGTTCGAAGAGTGGTAGTAGGAAATAAATGTTCTGGATTTATGTCACTTGTACAAATGGGAGCACTCAATTCTGGACCCTTTTCTTCGTTTTCCTTAATATTAATGACATATCTACAGTATGCCATCATTCATCTATACACTTACATACATCAGCGTATATGATGATGTTCAACTTTTATGCTCTAAGCCATTTAGAAACTTGAATGACCATGTCTCTAACTTAAACGAAGATTTACATATGTATCTGCCATATCTATAGATGGGCTCTGCTAAACGGCTCAAGGGGCCGACCCATAGAATCCGTCAGTGCGTCAGCGTTGACGTTTTTAACTGACAGCACAATAGAATACACACGTTCTTATGAAACTCGTCCCATAAGCAACGCATGTGACGGATACGACGGACAAAGTTGGTTAACTTTCTACTTTTTGCGTCCGTTGATCCGTTGACAACTAAATTTGACGAGCATTCAATCCAATGTGTTCCCACAGCAACAAGGAAAGGCAATGGATGATGAAAATTTTGGGCAAACAAATAATTTTAACATGATTTTCATATTTTAATTTAAAATTTTTTGTTCGAATTTGCAGTTTTGTGAATTATTTTGACACCAAGTAAATGAGACTGTCAAATTATACAACGTATTCTATGGGACGCACGGTTTAATCCGGCAAATACGTTGGCAGCAACGTACGTATTGACGCTGACGGATTGACGGATTCTATGGGTCGGCCCCTTTAGTCTTAAATCCGACAAAATGTTAAGTAATTCCTATTCCTAAAACGACCTTTGAACTTTCTTTTGTGCTCGATACTTTTTTATCGGATACGAAATTGAAGCTTGAATTTTGACAAATAATAATTTCAATATTTTAAATTGATCAGTTTTGTTTTTTTTTTTTGTTGTAGTGAGAAAAGCGTTATTTATTTTTTACATTTGCGCCGTTTGTGATTTCAAATGGTTTTCATTGTTTTTAAGATGTATTCTGCTATTCGGGGCGGAGACAAATCCAACGAATCAAAAACCATGAAAATTGGTCCAGCAGATCTCGAGTTATAAGTGTTTTAACAAACACGACTTTCTTTTATAGATATAGATTTGAAAGTTGAACATTTTCCGCTATGTCACTTCTATGTGGCTATGTCACTTCTGCTAAAGCTTATGAAATTAAAAATGGTCCTCAACGGGCAACGGTTGATTCGACAATTTTCTTCAGTATTTACACTAGCAGCCACCTTACTCAGGTATACCGACGATCGTATTGCCCAGAGAAGATTCAGTAATATTGCGACGGCTAGAAACTGAAAATAAATGTCAAGGAATATGAGACAATTCTGTTCCGCACACCCCGTTTGGCTTATGTTATTGTTCGTTAAAGCTTCGGAATACGCACAAAATGGTCAACGTTTGGCCTTACGGACAGCAATTAACAAGGCAAAAGTGAAGCAAAATGTCTCGTTATCTTGTTGTATCACTTTGTATGTCGGAAATTGACAAGCATGTTATTTCTGCTCTAATCAGGGACTGAAGGGCTCTCAACATTAATCCATTGCAAATGGAGAAGATTTCGACAAATAATTTGATCTTTGGGGCGTTCTATCCGTAAATAATGAGAAGTATGCGTGTGCTAGGGCGTATGAGTAACATTTTTTTTAAATTTTAATATTAATATTGTAGAATGTATCAATGCAAAATAAAATAAAACAAACAGCAGTTAGTCAGATGAAATGGGATTCGTTGCTGCAGTGAAGACAACATTTTTCCCTCCTGCCCTTCCAACGACCACTCTCTTTTCTTCAAAAACTGACAGATTATCTATCAGAAGCTTCATGTACGAAAATGTTTCAAACTATGTCTGGGTGTGTTTCTTTAAATCGAAACAAAACTTCTAAAGACGGCAACCAATGCTCAGAATTATTCGTCGAATGTGCTTCTTATTTCTACATATTTTTTTTTTAAACTTATTTTATTTTTAGCCCACGCACCGTGGACCTTTCAATATCCACTCTAAAAGAACTTTTAACAAAATATCCTTCTTGGGATATGTTCCAAACATGTTTCTTTTATATCGTTCGATTCAAAAAGAAAAAAAAACCTAAAACCAAAAAAGTCCTTTTCGGAAAACAGTTCTCTGTAAATGTAACATAAATATATTTCCTTTTATGTTGCAGACATGGTCTTTACTTCCCCTCAAAATATAGGTTAATTTTGAGACGAATACCCTTTTCTGTAAGAAAAATGCAAAGAAAGGACCTTTCTCTGGGATATTTCACCAATAACCGTTTCGCAGCATTCAAAGTGGAGAAATTTAAGCAAGGGGTAAATACAGATACTTGAATTTCCCTCCAGATGGCATCACCAAAGTCACAACGCAATCCCTTTAATAACCGGTGTTTTTCCCTTGTTAGCCCAGTTTCTGTTGAAGCATTGCGCCAACAGGACACCATCTGACTATCCTCTTCATTCGAATCCACGCTGTTGATATGTGTATGTGCTTCTCTCTACACCAAGAGTTGTGTGCCGCATTCGCGTACCAACTCGGTACGATCTAAAAGAACGAATTTAGCTTTTCATCCTACATTTTATTGTTTTTCTCACGCGCCCACGCTTCATGAAAAATATTGTATTTCGTTGAAAATTGTAGAGCCCAGGCAGCTCGTTGTTTTTTTTTTCATTTGTCACACACATAGGTACACTGTTCGTTATGGCGCTATGTATGGCATTGTGGATATACAAAACACAGTTATATCTAGACGCTTTACATTTCGTCCTGTCGTGAAATAGGTTTTTCCTCTTCAAATTCTCATCACTCTACATTTTTGTTTTCTTCTACAAAAATGACGCAGGAAAAAAAGGACCAACAGGAAAACCAAATACAAAAATATGAGAACTCACATTGTCACACGTATTTTTGAGCCTTTTTGTTGTTTGAGCTTTTTTTTTTTTTGTTATTGTCTCCATGGTAAGAGATTAATTAGACAAAAGGACAGATTTTGTCGTGCGATATAAATATTTGAATGTTGACCCCTAAGGGTTGGTTCGTTGTTTTTTTTTTGTTCAGCTCGATATGGTGAACTTTGTAATTTACCTAGTTATAGGGGATAGAGAAATGTACTGCAGAATTGCATGTCGAGTGAAAAGAGTGCATTAAAAAAAAAAGATTTATGTGACATTTATGGGTTGGCAATTAATTATTGCGAATAGTTGAAATATTTATTTGTAGCTTTGTTTGGCTTAATTTTATTGTTTTTTTGTTTTGATTTCACGAAAGTCAAAACTTTGAAGGTTTATGCAATTAACTAAATTATTTTGTTTTTGAATTCTTTATCGTAGAGTCTTAAAGTAGAAATTTGAACGTAACGTTGGACAAGAATCAAAAAATTTATGGGTTTTATATAAATAGGGTTCCAATATGCGTAAGCTTTTCCATTAATCCTATTCTTCAAGGCTTGTTCTGAGTACTTAGTTGGAAAACAGAATTTGTCCAGCCTCTCTCCCTCTGATTTATCGACCGATTACACTTAATACGTCCATTCTTTCAAGGGCATGGAAACGCTGTAAATTTATCAGCTTAAGAAATATGTTGAAGAACGAAATTTTCTTAGTGACCGGCAGTACGGTTTTTGTAGCAATAGGTCCACTGGACATTTCATAGAGTTTCGCACCAGTATCCTAAAATGGAAACCAGTAGTAGAAATAACTGGGCACAACTAAGACAGGTGAGGATGCTTCTGGGTGACTACAATCGAAAGCGTTTTTTGACCTGTATCAGTCTAGGCAGGAATAAACTTAGGATAATTACTGGTTTTCTCTTGGATCATTGTAAATTAAAAAGACTTAGCATCCTCAAATTAGTGGACAATCCAACATGCAGATTCTGCAATTAAGCAGATGAAACACCGGGCCATTCTAGGCAGTTGTGGTGCACTTGTCCACCAAAGGTTTCAACACCTCAGTCATTAGCAGATTAAGGAGGAAGTTCTTTAATCTGTATTATTACTCCAAATTCTGTAGTTTAAGGTACTAACTCATCAGCTAATTAAAGGGACAGAATAGCGATTCGTAGGTAGCAGTGTACTTTTACCCCTATATTTTATTCATTCATTCAACACCGCTTTGCTGAGTGGCGCGCATTCCAAAGTTCAAGTTTTTTATGAGATTGGAGCATAAATCAGGCGGTGTTTTGCGGCTTATGCGCATATACTGTCCAAAGGTGTCAAATCACACGATTCTGGTGGCCAGTGGTGCCTGTGCCTGTTGAAACCATAAGTCTTCGGTGTCTGATCATTCAATTCAGGCCACAACAAATTGGTTATCATCAACCTATAGCTATAATCGTTGACAGGGATGGCCTGGACAGCCTTATATTCGATTTTGGCCCAAAATCCACACAATACTGTAATTTTATCTGCACTGGCACTTCATGAATCTCTTAGGATTGGTGTCGTCCCAAATCCGCCAAGGTGTTATCTTATTCCAAAAATGGAATTTATTGCTAAAAATGAATTTTCGACCGAATTTGGAATCAACTTCCAACTGCTCCAAAATCCAATCAACGAACACATGGGGCTCCGTATGGTCGTTTGATTTCCTGGTTCAGTTGGATTGTGTATGTGCAGGCGTCAATAATGACGCAAAATTCGCCATGTTGTGATCTGTGACATTTCTCATGAGTGACGTTTAATTGATTGCCTAGATTGCTGCTTCCACGAACACCGGCGATGGATGTGTTGTATTGACCAATTCTTCAAAATAGAAGGTGGGAAATTGAATTTTGCGTTTAGTTGATGTACGGGTGTTGACTGATTGATCACTGAACCAGCGGACTCGAATTTGGCCACAATCGTTGAATACTCGACTTAAAAGGACGACCACATACCCCAAGATGCAACGCGAACACACATTTTGATAATAAAGTCTTATCATTATACACGTGTTCTTTCGGACAAGTCATATTAGAAGGATTCAAGAAGAAAAATGTTCGTGTGCCGCAGGGCTCTGTATTGTCACCGAGGCTGTTTCTAATGATCTCCTGTCTAAAACTACAAATCCACTTTCCTGCTTCGCTGACGACAGAACACTCAGCTTTTCATATTCGTTTATGTGTTCACAAACCTCCGCTGCGGATGTGAATCTTCAACGGGATCGTATAACAAGTTCATTAGATTCTGAAGGTAATTGGTGATCATACCATCGTTGAGTCATTTACGACACTTAAAGGTCGATGTAATGTCTCATGACTCACCCTCTTTAACCGTAATTTCAGCGATAAATGCTCTATTGAAATAGCCAGTTCATCCCATTTAAACATTCAACCTGCGACTCCAGCAATGACCATCACCCTCAAGCCCAACTTCGGTCGTACTGTCAAATTTAGATATTCGTTTTTAGCCGTACTACACGAATGTTGAACAGTTTGCCTTACTTCGTCATTGTTATATTCAGGAATTCAGGACTTATGATAACCGACACCTCCTTTTATACCCTTTCCGCCCTTCCCATCTTTCTCGCTCGCATTGTACTTTGTCATACAAAAGTATTGGTTATTGTAAAAAAAAGTATTGAAAGCTTAGAGTTTTTAAATCGAAATTTTCAGCTATCTCCGAAAGAACGTGCGTCGTGTAAAAAGTGAAGATCCAACGTTAAAACTTGTAGCAACTTCAAATTTGTCTACCAAATCAAAAATGAATTTTATAAAAATTCAATTTTTAGCAGAGAAACAACTTAAAGCTGCCTTTGCATGACATCTTACGATATCTTGCAACAGAACACACACGAACATTAATTTATATATTTTGCAAACTTTCATCTTTTGAACAAAACATTTTGATTTCCGCTAGCATTTAAAACACACGAAACAACAAGAAAAAAAAATACAAAAACGAAGACTGCATTCTTGATATGTCCTTGCTTGGGCTTTGTATCCTTTTCTTTTTTTTAATTTAGTATTTCTTTTGTATGCTTTCGTCTTCAACAAGAGAAAAAAAAAACATCTAACAATGATAGAATGCACATTCACACAATGTCTCATCATTTGTGTTCAAATGCGTAACCGTCTATGTAAATTTTACCCCGAGCTCAAACCAAACGAAAATATATAAAAAAATGGGTGAAGTAAAACAAAGAAAAAAAAAGTTCTTTATTTCCTTAACCTTAATGAAGTGCAATGCAGAAAAAGAAATAAAAAAAAATGTTCCACATACGCCCCAGTGAACGGGTGAACTATTGAATTCTGAATTTTACATGAAACAGACTTTGGAATAGTAGAGATTGTTTTCCTTTTCACTTTCTTAGTGATGCACATTTATGACAAACACGAGTATTCCCTCGCCAGTTCAATTTTAAGTGTAGATTCTGAAAAGGAAAAAATAATAATAATAATATTGACGATGTCAAGTGATTCCTGCGGTCCATTAATCAGAGTTTCAGTGAATTGCTTTAGAAAAAAAAAGAAACCGATGGAATTGTCATTGTGCATTGTCCTTGGAAGCTGCCTTAATCGTGATATATTTTATTATTCGTTACAGGGACATAGCTGTCATCATCATCATCATCAGTTGTGCGGAGTCATTGAAAGTATCTCAATTTCTTGTGTGTCGTTCAAAATGGATGGTAGTGATGGTATTGGTTTGCTGTTTTTTTTTCTTTGGATGGATTTTTAAGACATTATCGTCTGGGGACTTGAATGTTTTTCATCCGGAGGGGCTTATAAATTCTGAAGACTTATGAAAATTTTAAATCTGCTGTAAGAAAAGATTTATTCGTTTTTATATTTTATGCTGTTGCTTGCTATTTGGATAGAAATGTTCATATTATTTTGACAGATACCATGTGGCTTAGTATAATATTTATTAAGTAAAATAAATGCGATCGACAGCTGCATAAATTATTTAGTTAGTTCTAAATTGTACTTGCCATTTGGCTTTTGGCTTTCATTATTGCGAAGAAGACTCATTAAAGTCTTAAGCTTGAACATTAAAATCCGGCCTCACATAAGGACGTCCTAAGCCGCGACACATAAGGTAAAAACGCTTTTATTTTTGCCAGTGTAAAAATTGCATCTTTACCAATACTATAACAATTGCTAAAAATTGTCTTATATTATAGTTTTCAAATGGTTTTTGATATAACTGCATGTTGAAGCGTGCTTTTAAATCTGCTCGATTGCCAAGTTTTGCAATGACACTGAATTACGCTTTTAACTTGACGAGGCATTTTGGGGTCATCTGTGGGTCAAATATCAAAAATATCAAATACTCGTACTAATATGCATGTGTTTGCTTTTATTCAAATAATATTTAAGACCCTAAAAATTGAATTTGAACTGAATTTGACATTAGAAAAAAAAGACAACACACAGCAGACACTATTGCAATGACGTGGGAAGACAGAGTGAGGTTAACATTTTCATTTTCGTGTTTTAAGGATTACAAAGTAACTCTCTATTTGACAGTACGACCGAAATTGTGTTCGTGAATATTCTGTTGGGCTTTCCTGGAGGCGCGAGTACGACCGTCTAATATCTTAAGGAGACGAATGCAACTGGTAATTTCAATAGTGCATATTCCGTTAAAATATCGTAAAGGAGGGTGAAGTACAAGACATTAGAACACATTATACATCGGTGTTCATGCGACTCAACGATACGATGATATGATCACCAATCACCTTGAACCCTCTGCCTCTATTTTCAATTCCGCCAGGTGGTTTAGCTACGTTATTGGAGTACCAGCTCCAGCCCAGAGGGTCAGAGGAGAGACTTGTACTCAAGCATTGAATGTATATGTACCAATACATACGTTTTACAAATAAGTTTGTTGTATGTTGTGAAAATAATAATTTAAATCTTAACCCACAAAAATGTCAGACAATGACAATTTCAAAAAAGCGTAATCCAACATCATATGATTATGTTATCTCCCAACACATCTTATCCCGTATCTGTAAGGTTAGGGACTTAGGAGTTCTTTTCACATCTAATTTATATTTTTCAGAACACATTAACAACATCGTCAACAAAGCTTACTCAATGTTAGGGTTTATTAAGCGTTGGTCCAAAGAATTTTTTGAGCCAAACGTTACCTATGCCTTGTACAACAGTTTAGTTCGACCCCATCTCGAATATGGATCACAAGTTTGTTCTCCTCATTATGAGAGACTAGAATCGGTTCAACGCAATTTTACACGTTTCGCCTTTAAAGGGCTCAAATGGATTGACCCTAATAATATTCCCTCTTATGAGGGGATTTGCATTTTTCCGGTGCAAAAACTTTGGCAAAGGAGAACAAATAATGATATTGTTTTCCTTCATCAAATTATTACTGGTGTCACTGATGCTCCAGACATTCTGAATTCTATCCTCTTTAATTATCGAGGTGGAGATTATATTTTGCGTTCCCAGTGTCCCCAAACCAGAGTTGCAAAAGCTTAAATCATTTATTAGCTTAACTCTCACTTTAATTCCCAAGTCAGTAATTGACTTATGAATTAAAATTCATTTAATTCACAAGCTAAAAAGTTAATTATGAATTAAAGTTTCTTTAATTCACAAGCTAAAAAGCGAATTATGAATTAAAGTTTCTTCAATTCACAAGCTAAAAAGTGAATTATGAGTTAGAATTCATTTAATTCACAAGCTAAAAACTGAATTTTTGGATTTTTTCGTTTATTTCCCTTGACAAAGGCTCGTATTTCATGCAAATGCTTTTTTCAGGCGAAAAACTACACACAAAAATGATATGTTTCTCACACACTATCATTTCATTTCATTATTTCAGTCATACAGACAAAAACTTTTGATATTCATCATTTTCCTAATCATTTATCATTTACAGAGCTACACACTGTCTTTTTTCCTTCATTTTTTCTTAAATGATGAAAAAAATGATAGTGTGCATTTTTAGATGATATTATTCATTTACAGCTCTGCTGATACCTGATAATTCGCTAATTCGCCTTATGAATTCAAATTTGTGAAATTTTAATTCCACCCTGTTTCTGCATTGACTTTTTTTTATCCATAAATCATAAGTCACTTGTTTTTAATTCATAATTCACTTTTAGCTTGTTTTTAATTCATAATTCACTGTTTAGCTTGTGAATTGAAGAAACTTTTATTCATAATTCAATTTTTAGCTTGTGAATTAAGGAAACTTTAACTCATAATTCACTTTTTAGCTTGTGAATTAAATGAATTCTAATTCATATTTCAATTTTTAGCTTATGAATTAAATGGTTTTTAATTCATAAGTCAATTACTAGCTTAGGACTTAATGATTTTTTAATTCACAAACATGCAACTGTGCCCCAAACATAGAACAAACTACGGAATGTATGAACCACTGACAAGAATGAGTTAGCTTTTAAATACGAATGAAAACATGTTTGACTTTCATATCAACAAAAACAAGTTAAAACAAATTCTTAAAACCAGCGTGTCACGTTCTCAAATGTTTTTTTTTGTGTTTTTGTAAATTTATTGTTTGAAGGAGAGCAGAATGCATAACTCTTTTCAGAATTTCAGTAGGGAAAACTTTATTCTCAAGTGAAAATTGTAAAGAGGTCCTGTCCGTATGGCATATCCTAGCGGACTGTCCAATGTCACGCCTAATCCCGAACACTGTTTCCTCAGAAGACAAACATGTAAAAATATCCGAAATACTTGATCCCTCCAACACAAGATCCTTGAAGCTAGTAAAAGAAGCCACATCGAAGCACACATAAAGAAATATGAAAATTAATTTATCTCTATATATATAGTTAAACAGCTTCGAATGGTCCTGCTACCCTGATGGGTTCTCTTTAAATAATTTATAAATTTATTTTGTAAGTTATCTTATATATATATATATATATATATATATATATATATATATATATATATATATATATATATAAAAGAAAGTCGGGTTTGTTACAACACTTATAACTCGAGATCTGCTGGACCAATTTTAATGGTTTTTGATTCGATGGATTTGTCTCCGCCCCGAATAGCAGAATACATCTTAAAAACAATGAAAACATCACAAACGGTGCCAATGTTAAAAAATAATAATTTGCTCACTACAAAAAAAATAAAAGCTATATAATTAATTTTGCTTGAAAATCATGTCAAATCGACAAAAAAAAAATATAATTGAAAATTTGTTGTTTTCTAAACAACGACGAAAGCAAAGCAGAGGCGGGCGCGTACTCAAGTAAGCAAGAAAGCAAATGAGATTTACATATGTTCATATTATGTAGGTACCTATGTATGTATGTAACTGGAATAAAATAAGTGCATGAAGGGTAAGTTTAAAAAAAGTCTCAACAACGGAACGAATTACATACAACACACATGTATGTATGTATATATGTATAATGTATGTATATATATGTATGTATGGGTTTTCTGTTAGGCTGTCCAAATTATTTTCCTCCTAGGCCAAGATATTGGCCACGCTTGAGATGCTGGCCATATTTTCAAGATTCGAAAAAAAACCCAAATAATACAAAAGTTACAATGTTCAGTAATTAACTTAGTCATTGGGCGCTTTCAGTTTGGTCTTGGATAGCCTATATCATTGATAGATACAAACATGAGTACCATAATTAGCTGTTTACGAATTTCAATGGCTGTTCCACCTATACCAAAAATTGTTGGATAGTTTTGTATTTGTTTGGTTTGAATCTCTGCTATTTTTTTTTTTTTTTTTAAATGGAAAGCAAAAACAAAAAGCTATCCGGATAGCCTATCCAAGTCAAAGTTAACGCGCCCATTAATCAGATGGATGACCTTCTTAATTTTTTTTTTTTTTTAAGAACCAAGGCATAAGTGCCTTAATCTTATCAACAATTCTCTGGGTACGTGTGAAGAATCGAGAGGACCTACAATTTAACGCCGATTCCGAACGGCTAAGTTGAGAAGCACTTTTTCATGACAGATTGATCCTCTTGGAAGTGTTGTCAATTCTTTGCAAGAGAAATAAAGATGAAATAAAAAATTTATGGGCACGAGTAGGACTCGAACCTCGAACCCACGACGTTCTGCTTAGCAGCCAACGCACCTAGCCACTAACCCACGGGCAGCTGCGTCGTATGAGGCTGGTAAATGTGATCTCACAAACATTTGTTGAACTAAACATACAAGAAGTTTTGGCAACATTTTGGAGCATTTTTTGCAATTTGCAATCATTCGATTCCTCCTCCGGTTGCCCTCTATCTAACAGCTCATTCAGCACTTATTTCCCTTAAACATGTTAGGAAATGAAAATCCAATGCAACATCTCTAAAATGTCTCTAAAATGTATATGATTGCAAAAGTCCATGATTTGAGAAGAGATACCAAAGACCAACAAGAAATCATTGAAAGTATTAATTAATAGAATTTGCTGGTGTTTTGACAGAAGATTTAAGACAAACTCACATGTTACACATGCGAATAACGTGATATTAAATAAACATTCGACTATGTGCTCATCTGTCATCTCTTGCACATTTCCTTTTAAAGACAAGAAAAATAAAAAAAAACGTTACATAATTTCTTAGTCCTGCGTAAAACATATATGGAATGCGGGTACGACGTCCCGCGGGTCGGCTAGTTTTTGATAAATAAATAATAAATAAATATTTTGTTGTAAGTGACATTTTCCGTAAGAAACAGCTTGCTATAAGCTTTCTTCGGCATTATCTGAGAGTGTGTAAAAAGAAAGATAGCAGATCATGAGGGGACACAAACTTCTCGAAACGTCTAGGGATTTTCGGCAATATCACGTATGAGATAAACATTCCTAGAATTTTAATATGGTCGGTTTCTGCGATGACCACTCACGGATAGGGTCAACGTTTAACGACAGAAGGCAGCATTGCGTTTTCGCAGCATTAACTTCAACATAATTTCTCAAATCCCATTCTCCCTTACTGTCAAGGTCAGGATTTAATTAGCTAAGGCATTTCTTGAAAAAAGTAATACAAAAATTATGTAAAACGAGAAATATTACATAAAGAGAAAATTTCGTACTGTTAAGCTTCCCTCTTTGAATTCAAAATCCTCAGTTATTAAGATAAAATATTTAACTATTTAAATGACCACACTTGCTTCATATTTAGCAAAATAATTAGCGGCACCATTTTGTGCACAAATAAAAATAGAAAACATTAAGGATTCACAAATCAATTTTCTTTTTTTTTTGACGGAACAACTTTTGTCGGGTCGGCAAAGTTAAATTGCATAAAAATACTCGAGCGATATGTCGTAAAACTTTAATTGTGGGTTATTCAGACAAGATCCACGTTGACAAGTGTGTTTGTCTATACAGGATTGACGACATTGGATAACTAAATAAAGTGAACGATCCATGGAACTATTTTTTAGTAAGCAACTTTGCAAGAATTCTATTTTGAGTTGAGATAAACTTCAAGAAGTTTCAAATACTGAGTCGTCTTCTGAGGGGATCTTGTCAAACAGTAGGAAATCGACTTAAATCAAAAGTTATTTGATTTAAAACGATTGCCTTATTGTAATCGACAAATCATCATTATGGAAATAAGTTAAATATTTTCGACGTCCGACGTCCTTATTCGTTAAAGAATTTAGTGAACTCCTGTATACCTATACCCTTCCGAGCCTATCTGGAGAATAACGTTAAAGTTGTTCGCCCAGATTTCAATGCAAGCATCCACAAAAGTAGGAAAACATTTATTGTGGCTTGGTTGGTTAACATGATCCTCAAGAAATAACAACAGAAATTCAATCGATTTTGCGGTAGCAAGAGATCAGCGGAATGGGTGGAACTGACTGCCAAATTGAAGAGCCTTATTGAAAATGTTGTCTCGGACGCCTTCATTGTAGTGGAAAAGTTCTGAGTTTGACCGATGCCAGACTCCGGACTGTGTCCGTTGAAGTAAGTTGTTTCCGTCAAATTATAGTTACATACTTGCAAGCGACATAATCAAATTCTGAGTTTTAGAATACAAGCACACAATAAAACTTCATACAGTGCTTCCTAACATTTAAATAAACGCAAGGCTAAGATCGACATCAAACACTGACATCGGTATGCTTTTGACGCTCTAAGACTTGTGGTTGATTTGTATCGTCCCAAGTTCCCGAACAGAACACCCAAAGGCGCACTCACTTTTGCATTTCAACAACAAAATTTATTCTTTGAGAAATATAATCTTATCCTCTCTTATCTCGAAGCTGTTATATAATAATTTGTGTGTTTGTGCATTTTGTCTTGCAAATAAAGGCAACAGGAGGAACTTTGTCATCGTAAATTACGGTCTGATCCCATTTTGTATGCACATTTCACACTCTGGATGTGTAATTCTTTTTTCGTGATTCGCTTCAAATGGTATACTTTTCAACCCATCCAACCAAACATTCATTACATCTTTCACCTTCAAGTCTGTCATTTGCCATGCAACGCTCAGTAAATTATTGTTGAAGAAAAAGAAGAACAAATGCCAACAGAAATCGGGAATCTGGAGTGGCATGGTGTCAGAGCGTGCATTACAATTTTCAACAAAAGGACGACCTCATTTTTAGGAAAGATATGTCTTGCATACAAATGAAGTGTTGGTAGAATGGTTTGGTGGAATTTTAAAGTTGAAATTGGGGTTTTTAAGAACATTAATCAGATTAGTATTGACGATATTTGGTGCAACAAAACAGTTTTCTTTTCCTGTAACTATTACAGTCATTTGTAAAGGTCGACAGAACAACAACGTTTAAAGAATTGGAAGCCAATATCCAAGCCAACGTTGACACAACTTGACTATGTTACTCGTAGCTGTGAGTTTTTAAAAGTCGTTAAGATTGAGAAGTTTTGTAATTTTTGGATTTCAAAATGTCTTACAAAATGATCTAAAAAAAAATGCACTTCAGTCGGACCAGACAATTATGAAAATGAAGAAATTCTTACGCACTTATTAAAAATGCACAAAAAATTTCCAAGTTTCCATTTAATTGGAATGAGATAATTTCTTGCCATTTACTTATTCAAATATCAAAATATCATATTCCAACTATCTCCCTCACACATGTGCAATTAAAGCCATTTCTAATGTAGTCCTCAACATGTGTGTATAGTTTCACTTCCTTCCGCTGCCATCAGAAATTCTGTTCACACAATCTCTAAACCACCTGAAAAAGTACTTTAATATTCGCATTCCATTACAGTATGAATACCTCCATATCGACCGACACATCCTACCTGAGAGCGCTATAGTGCTAAGATGAAGAAATCTTGAAAATTCTCATAAAAATTACGACCAAAGACATCGTTTTCACAACAAGACGCCAACAGTCCCGTCCTCTATTTACTGCCCGACACCACACACCAGCTCCAATCTTTGTCGACGCTGTATTCGGTGCACAATGTCAGTGGCTGGATGCTGGGCTGAGATGCACGTACTTGGAGAAAAAGTATTTTCTTTCACTTATTCCCTTGGTGTTGGGAATTATTTTTTTATATTAACAAAGTTTTGTTGCGACTATCTTTTCAATGGGAAAGTTACTTTATGGGTGTGTGCCTGTGTAATGCATATAATCCTGTGGCATGTTGTAGAGCGAACTAAAGGGTGTTTGTGTTCACAATCCCTCGCAGTTATTTGTATGATATGTGTTAAGATTAGGTAAGAAAAATATACCGAAGATTTGTCAAGTAACACGAATGTATTTCAAATGTACTAACCCACTCAGTTGACACAAAATAAGTTGATTGAACTCGCACAACACAAAATGAAGAAATGTCCTTAAAAACACCCTGTATGCAAACAAATTTTCTTCTTAGAACTAAGTTTTGTTTCAATAGAATCCTCTTATAAATTTGTCTTTAAGTGTTAATAAATGTACGAGTCTTAAGATATTTTGCAGTTTTTCCAAGTCTAATTTAAGTCAATACATTTTTATTTGTGTGTTTACTTTGGGAAGAGGTTGTTTGACTTCAGAATTAAAACTATCACCTTGGGTAGTGTTTTCGAGCGAAAAGATGATTATTTTTTGTTTTTTGTTTTAATTTACTTTTGAAAACTTGTTCTGCTTGAAGGGCTTGCACTAAGTGAAATACGTAATCAACATGAGTGAAATGAAAAGAAAAAACAGAAACTTTTTGAATACAAAATGTTGCAGAGAAAAAATTCCGCCTTGTCATGAATAAATTTTCTTCCCTGGAGTTTTTTCCCAATTGCGGAACAATTTTCGAAAATGGGAAAAATTTTAATTTCGAAAAATTCGTATCGCCAAAAATTTTTGTCCAGGGAACTTTTTCCTTATTTGGAACAGAATTTTCGCCAAATTAGTTGTAAGGGAAAAACCGTGAATTACCATGAAGTGAATTGAAAGACTGTTTCTTTTTTTTCTCTGGTGGAGTGAAGGACAGGCGTCGTGGGGCTAAAGATCAACTCGGAAAAAGTTAAAGGATCAGCCTTGGAACCTAGCCATCAATCCAAGTAAATATTTCTAAACCTCTCTTTTAGCTTACAAACCAACCCTCGACTGTTCCGCTCTACTGTTGAATTCATTCTGCTTTATGGGTGCAAAACTGGGAAAGTCACAGACACTGTCACAAGAAACCTTCAAGTTTCGTTAGTAGATGTCTCAGAAACATCTTCAGAATTTTCTAGCCCAACTTAATCTCAAAAAGTGATCTTCATGCGAGAACTGGTTATAGGAACTCATAGACTCCCTTTACTATACGAACACGAAAGGAGCAGTGAATTGGCCACACGCTTCGAAAAGGCGACTGCTATGCAGTGGAATTTGTATTTTGTATTGTATTGTATTTTATTCATTCATTTAAACTTTAAACAATGTAACAATTATTAATAAAAATAAGTTGAATAATAGTGTACATTCTTTAACTACGACGTTAGTGGTGAATGACACATCAATAGGAAATCCATTGGCATCTGATGGGGGGTGACAATCAGTGTAAATCAAAATACAAACAGTAATTAAAGCTGTTAGAAAAAATATTATAAGATACTTACTTAACAATTCATTAATAATATACCTACATCTTATAGTTTTTATTTTACATTAACTTATTGACGTGATGAAAAAAATACTAAATTAATGATTCGATACAATTCAAGTTCAAAGTGAATAAACAGTCTTTAACTTTTTTATTATAATCAGATCGGACGAATTTCCTTGATTTTGATGAAAATTCGTCCGAATTTCACAAAGTCATAATGATAATGAAAAAAATAAAAAAAAAATTAAAAAATAAACAAATTCAAAAGAACAGAAAAATAAGAAAAAACAAAGCTTTCCTTAAAATTGAAAAAAAAAGTGTTTCGTATGTTTGATTGATCGAAACAGAGAAACGGTAAATCGTATTGATGTGAAATTTTCACCAAAATCAAGGAAATTTTATGAGCTTTGATAATTAAGCCTCAGATTAGTTGTACCTCTGAAAAGCACAAAAAAACGGTAGTTTTTATGAAAAAGTTGAAAAATGCGTATTTTGGACCTTTTTATAAATTGATAGAAAAAATTGAAAAAAGCAATATTTTTATTTTTTCAAAATGTTTTTGTGTAGAAAATTTAACAAATTTTTCAAATCTGTTTTTATTTTTTTTGTAAGTCAATATTTAGCAGAGATATTAGGGTCCAAAGTCAAAATTGTGTTTTTGCATGTAAACCCATTTTTTGATTAGAAAAAAAATCGTAGCGATCTGAACCAAACAGTGAATTATAGCCAACAAAATTCTAAAATTGAATCTTAGATTGGTTGGATTGAAAAAAAAATTCCGTTCATTTTATGAAACCTCAAAGTTTATTTTTTTTTCCATTTTGAAATTGAGTAAACATTTTTTTCGCTCAAGCAAAAACGACTAACGGTACTTTTTTAACTCAAAATAATTTAAAAAGAAAAAATGATAACCTTTGAAAAACTTTTTATTTCACTTCAATCCGACTTTTTTCTACTGAGATACAGCCTTTAAAAAAACCACTCCATTTTTGAGTTTTTTCAAGTGTTCCTTTAATTGTTTTGACTAGTGTATTTTGTTTGTGTCAAATACAAATCCAAATAAAGCAAATTGTGAATTTTCACACCAAGAAAAAAATGGATTTCGCTTAATTTTTTCATTAATATTTGATAGTTCTTATTACTTCTGAAGCCAAACTCGATTGCAAGCCCTGGTTACCGAGTTATTTGCATCAGAAAATATACTTTATATCTGATAAAGGATCACAAGAAGTGAAGAAAGTAAGGACTTACACCAGGAAAAATATTGTTTTGGGATCATAACTCAGTAACCAGACCTCACAGATAGGTAGTTTTGGTTTTCAGTGACTGATAGAGGGCTTATTGATCTTTGTTTTCGCGTATCATTTGCTATTGCCTACCTGGGAAACTCGTTAAAACGTATTTTACCTATTAGCTATTGACCTAATACGTCAGAGGTGTTTTCTTTATGGAACATAGGGTCTCTTGTACTATGCGCCTTCATCGTACTGATTCCTGTTCGACTGTTATTCGCCAAGCCAATTGTCTGTCGGGCCACTTTTCTGCTTTCATATGTGAGCGGGTTCCATGACATGACATCATGACAGTCGCCTTTTCGAAGCGTATGGCCAATCAACTGCTACTTTTCTCTTCGTGTTATAGAGTCTATGGGTCCCTGGCCTGTTCTCGCATTTGAGATATAGTTGGGCCAGAAAATCATCAAGATGTTTCTGAGACGTCTATTAACGAAGGTTTGAAGCTTTCTTGTGCCAGTGTCTCTGATTTCCCAAATGCTGCACCCATAGAGAAGCACGATTCAAAATTGGAGCGGAACAGTGGAGGCTTAGTCTTTAAGCTTAAAGAGTTGTCCAGAAATATTTGCTTGGATTGATGATTAAGTTCCACGGGTCATCCTTTAAGTTTTTCAGAGTTGATGCTTAGCCCCACGATTTCTGACTCTCTCTCTCTCCACCAGAAAAAAAAGAAACAGTCTTCCAATTCACTTCATGTCAAGGCACAGCAAGTTTTTCCCTTACAACTAAATAGGGGAAAATTCTGTTCCAAATATGGAAAAAGTTCCCTGGAAAAAATTATTGGCTATACGAATTTTTCGAATTTAATTTTTTTCCCCATTTTCGAAAATTATTCATGATAGCAAAGTTCCCAAATTGGGGAAAAACTCCAGGGAAAATTTATTCGTGATAAGGCTGATGAAATACGAAGGGTTCCTCTTGTAGATAAGGGCAATTTATTGAAAATATTTGGAGCTGTGAGTGTATAAAAACGAGAGAAATGTGTTCTATGAGTGAAGGGTACATTAACTAAACTCATATCGTTTACACGTAGGTTGAACATTTGATAATTCCTACTCGGAATATTTCCGCTTTGTTTGAAGAACTCTCTTAGAACTTTAAAAACATATAAATGTCTCACTGGAAGAATAAGCAATTCCTTAAATAAAGGCCAGCTTTCTGCCAAACGATTTTTCTTTAAAATAATTCTTATTAATTGGTTTTGTATTATTAATAAAGGTCGAAAAGTATTAACGTACGAACCACCCCAGCTTGTTATGCCGTATTGCAATTTTGAGTTGGCAAGCCCAATATATATAGTTTTTAAAACTTTTTGGGAGCAAAAAGACTTAATTAAAAACATTTTTCGTGTGACCAACAACATATATGATTTGATCATTTGAATATGATTTTTCCAATTTAGATTGAAATCAATTACAACTCCTAAGTACTTAAATTGTTGAACAGTTTCGATTTCAAAGCAATTATTGGTGCAGTTTAAATTGGTTATAAAACTACTTCTACCACACTTATGAATAGGTAAAGGAAACTACTTGCAATCATAAGCGTGGAACCGAAAATTAAAGTCATAAGGACTATTTCCAGAAACCTTAAAACACATCAATTTTGTTTTTTCACTGATAATCAAATTGTGATAAGTAAACCACAACCTTAAGATTTCAAGATCTTCTTCAATATTTACAATACTTTCAAAAACAGTCCTTGATGAGTATGTAAAAACTATGTCGTCAGCAAAAGCAGTAAAAGTACCATTTAATTTAAGTTTGAAAATGGAATTAATGGAACACCGTTCTTTAACAATCTTGGTTCACTATAGATTCCGTTATTGTTTACTTTTTGTTTTCTATTTTTTAAATATGAGTTCAGCAAATTGAAAAAACTGCCACGAAAACCTGCATTATAAAGTTTAGATAGATCGAAAGCCTTGGTCATATCAATAAACAGACCGAAAGTTGACTTGTTGTTATTTAAACTTCCATAAAGCTGACTACACACCCTTAAGATAGCATCTTCAGTTGACAAACCTGCTCTTAAACCAAATTGATTGCTACAGAAAAAATTAAATTTATTAAAGAAAGAAATAATTCGCACCTTAAGTAGCTTCTCAAAAATTTTTGAAAAGGTTGAAAGAAGAGAAATAGGCCTATAGTTCGAAATAATTTTCCTATTTCCTTTTTTAAATAGTGGTATAACTTCAGCACACTTAAGATGATGAGGAAAACAGCCAGTTCCAACACATTTGTTGAATACGAAGGCCAGAACGTCAACAACATACCAAGCAACATTTTTCAACAAAATACTTGATACACCATCACTGGTGCAGGAATTTTTATTTTTTACACACATTATAACATTGAAAACTTCGTTTGATGTTATCATATCAAAAACAAAACTGTTAGATTGTATATTATCCACAAATATTTCCGTAGGAATGGAACAGTCGCAATTTAAACAAGGTTCAATGATAGGTTTTAATGTCTCTGAAATTTCAGTAAAATACTCATTGAATTTATTTGAAATTTTCAACGGATCTGACTCCGTTACTCCCTCAACTTCTATAGAATCAACTTTAACAGAAGTTCTATTTTTACCTAGAATGCTATCAATCACTCTCCACTCTTCACGTATATTACCTTTAGCTCTGGAAGACATATCAGTATAGTAGTTATTGCGGGTATCATCAATTTTTTTGTTAATTGTTTTGCATAACGCTTCATAGTATTTTTTAAGTTTATTATTATTATGATGTTTTTTACCTTTTTTTTCTTTTTTCTTATTTTATTAAGGAGACGGTTAGTCATCCAAGGTTTGAGATGCTTCTTTTTACCAGAATGATGTTTTTGGAAAGTACTTGAATTAATGTGTTTTTTTTTAAGTTTCTAGAAATAAGTCAAATGCCAAGGATGGATTATTTTCTGAATAAACTTGGTCCCAACATTCAAATATCAAAAGTTCTTTTAAAAATGTATAATCGATATAATATTTTCCTGAATCAGATGTAGTTTTAGTGTTTTTAAAATGGTTGTTAGAGTAATTTAATGCAATTATGCAATAAACGGCAATTTTTAAGCCATAAACTTTACCATAGAAAATATTTCTATTGTTATTATGACATCTTAAAAAAAGGTCGTCAATACAACTCTTAGAAGAATCTGTCACACGGGTAGGTTCGTTTATAAAACTCTTAAGACAAGTTTACACAAGAAAGCATACAAGTGGGGCGGCGGACAATTGGCTTGGCGATGAACAGTCGATCAGAAATCCGAACGACGATGGCGCGTAGTAGAAGCGGCCCTATGTTATGTAAGAGAAACACCATGGACGTAATAGATCAACAGCTTGAGCTAAGGTAAAATACGTTTTAACAACAAATATTGGCGCAAAATTATAGTCCGCTAATGAAGAACTTTAAGGGAATTTAGTGTGATACTAGCTTAAAATGACGTTTGAGTCATGTCTGAAGCGTCATTTTAAGCTAGTTTCACACTAAACTTGTTCATTAGCGGACTATAATTTTGCGCCATTGCCGTTAAAGATCACGAATTTCTCAGGTAGGCGCAATGATACACAAAAACAAAGCTCAATAAGCCCTCTATAAGTCACTGAAAAGCAAAATCATCTGCGAGATCTGGTTACCGAGTTCTAATCTGAAAACCATTTTCCTGGTTTCAGTCTTCAGCTTCTTCTTTGCATATACATATTATGTATGGAGATATTTTCTGATGCAAATTTCTCGGCAACCAGAGCTCGGAATCGAGTTTGGCTTTCAGTAGTAAGCTCAGGATAATGGAAACTATGAAATATGTTGAATTAAGCGAAATCGAGTTTATCATGATTTTCGAAAACAATCATGGGCCAAAATTTTGGACAGAAAAAAAAAAATTCCAAAACCCATCGAATGATATACATCAACATAAAGATCTGTTTGTCAAAATCTGTTACAAGTTTCCTGAAGGCCTTGTAGCCGAGTAGCAGAAGCAAATTGCCAGACCCCTGAATTTTCTTGCCTAGCCTTCATCAAATGATGCACCAGAACAATTTGACGAGGAAAATCATTTTCATCTAACAATAAGAGAAAATCCAACATGAACTCACTCAGCTACCTGTGCAGGGCAAAGTTCAACGGCCCCACAACTAAGATTTCAGAATGAAAGTTGTGGAAAGACATTAAGAATGTCTTTGTCGGGCCTTATTTTTTGCATAAATTACTTAAATCATAAAAACAAATAAACAAAAATCTCTTTTTTGCAAAACAACTAAACTTTTTTCTTGTCTTTTACAATGTTGTTTTAATACAGATTTACATTCATTGACGTCGCCGAGTCTCAACCTCATCAAAGAGTTGCCCATCTTTTTGTGGTCTTCCTCCACCTAGTTTTCTTCAACATTCTTTTGCTATTTTTAACTCCAGGTAAAAGTACTTACGTTTATTTTTGGATTTATCTCTTGTCCATGCTTTAAAGTACAAAAACTCGGTGCTAGTGCTCAAGACGAATAACAGGATCAAAACAAAAACGGTAATACCGTAATAGTATCGCGTTCGCGTGTAGGTAACGTAATGGTTGATTAGCATGATCACCAGTGTTGCCAAAATTTTGTATTCCAATAAAATTTCAAACACACATTTTTAAGCCTAAAGATATACACGCAACTTGTGCGTGTATCAGACTCATCAGATGTATCAGATTTATCGTTAACAGATGAACCGATTTCAATGAAACTTCTAACGAGGATTCAAGATGGATTAGATTCACAATTTGAGTCGAATTAATCGTTATTTGTGTTTCTTACAGAAAAAATGACGATGGAATTGGTTTCTATAAAATCGTGGGGCAGCACTGACTCCAAACTGTAAGTGATTCATAACTCTTTCAAAGAAGAAGACGAATGAAGATACAATGTTCATTTCTTGTATGTTAATTTGTGTTGCATGTTTTCCTTTTACACAGCATAAATGGATGGTTTGTTATTTTGTTTTCGTTTTGTTTCTTTATCAACCGCTTTAATCGTCAATTCATGGACAACCACCAAAGCAACAGGTGCAAAGTTCGGAGATTGATACGCGTAACTTCTAATTTGTATACCTGATTGTTTACGTTTTGTGAAATTTATGTCTAAAAAGTGAAACCAGTGCAATTACTGTGTACTCATTACACTTGAAATACGTCTAAAATTGGTATTGTTATTTAAAACAGGAATCCATAAAAAAAATGGTAAGTACTATTTTCGATTTTGGAATAGTGTACCTAATGTGATTGTTTTTGTTGATTTCAAAGGTTCTAGGTGAAATTCATGAATAATTGGTCAAACAACAGAGTTATAAAGTAGGTGGTGTGTTTTGAGTTAAATTTAAGGAGATGAAACATTAGTTCAACATTCCACTCCTCTCTGTGCCGTTCGACAGAGACATTCAAAGAAATTGTAAAGCTGATGAACTTGTTAAAAATGGAACTTCTTTGCCTGTTTATTTATTATTAGCTTAATACAAGCTTGACTTAGAAATTTACTTAACAACTAGACTTAATTTTTTTTGGTTCTTCTTATTAATTTTGCAATTAATCATTCATGTGGGCCCGGAGGCCCCCACAAAGTTTTTTAATGAACAAGAACCAAAAATAAAATGGAGTGTAACTTAAAATTACGACAAATCGGAAAGTCGGTATAGGGTGGTACGTAGGGATGTAGAGGAGGTGTGGAAGTCAAAAACGTGTTGTATAAAGGGTGGATCGATTTTTTATTTTTTTGAAATCTTTGATGCCTATATGCCCAAAAGCTGAATTTAGGGACCCGAAGGATGGGTAAAAAATTTGGGAAATTTGTGACGTCATCTCAAGGTTCCTATATGACGTCAAAGTTTTGGATTTTTTTTTAATTTAATAAAAAAATTAATGAGGTAATTTAGTGTTATTAAGCTCATATTATACTTTTCTACTCTTTTTACGATTATCAATCATCAATTGATAATTGATAGTTTATAAATTAATCAACTGTCAATTAATATGGGCTTAAGACAAAAGCAATAGAATTAAATGAATTTTACATTATCGTTAAAATTTGAATTTTATAATCTAGTTCTCATGGACCCACTTGTTATTGGTTTTTTATGTTTTGGTTGTGTAGTAGCTCTTGGTTTTCTGAAATAATAATCGAAAGAAGGCGTTGATTTAACTGCATTAAATCTTATTATTTTCTTATTTGTAAAATTGCCAATAACAGTTGTCTTAAATTGTAAAAATGCCGCGTACGCGTAGTGAAACCGAGTGTGAAGTTTTTGGAGCACCCGCCGAGCTTAAAAGCAACCAACTTCCTACTTATTGTGATATAATGAAAGCATTTTTGTTTATCAGAAATTCCTTGAAGGAAAATAGAAAAGGATTTGATCCAAGTGTTAATGAAATATCAGCGAAGTTAATGCTTGATATAAAAAGTGTGTGGCAAAGAGCTACCTTGCCCGTTGTTTCAGATCAGCAGATTTTGCATAAATTAAAAACCTATAACGAGCAATATAAATCAATAAAAAAAATATAAAATCCAAGAAAAATTCGTTTGTAGAGAAACTTAAATTATTTAAATCGAACAGCCATCAACTTTTTGACATATCAGCTTGCAAATGTAAAGATTTTTTAAAGTGTCCTTGCGTTACTAAAGTGCCCCATGCGGAACGCGATTTCCTTCAGGACCAAAGGCTGTTAAGGCGCATGCTAATTGGTAACGTCGATTTGGAGTTAACAAATAAAATTAAAAAAAGAAACGAAAGAAAAGTTCAAGAGGTCCTTAAACGAAAAAGATATGAGGAGGCGAAAAACTCTAAAAGACTTAAAAATGAAGTCGAAGTTTCTGCTGAAAGTGACACTGACGATGAACCCGCTGATGCTTCAAGTGATGAAGACGACGTGAGTGATGTCAATATTTTACCTAGCACTAGTTCGTCGGTTAAAAAAGTGAAAGCTAGAATACATTTTGCCAATTTAGCTTCAGCCTGCGATAGAACAGGAATATCCGACAGATCTGCATCAATTGTTGTAAGTTCTGTTCTGCAAGATATTGGTGTCGTTTCCAAGTTAGATTCTTCCAAAGTCATTGACAGAAATAAAATAAGAAGAGATAGAAAAAAATTCCGTCAAAATCTTCAAAGTCAATGTGAAAATATATCAGGTTTATATTTTGACGGTAGAAAAGATAAAACGATGATTTTGGAGAAAATTGGTCCGGGAACCCATCGAAAAATTGCTACCGAAGAACACATTGTCCTTGTTTCTGAGCCAGGTGGACATTATGTGGGGCATGTCACCCCAGATTCCGGAAATGCCAAAACAATATCTTCCAGTATAATTGACTACCTAAATAACATCTTGTGTGTTGATATGCAAGAAATTAAGGCGATTGGATGTGATGGAACCGTTGTTAATACCGGATCTAAAAATGGTATCGTATCTCAGCTTGAAGCGGCCATTGGTAAGCCAGTTCATTGGTTTATTTGTTTACTTCATTTTAATGAACTCCCTCTTCGTCATTTGATGACACATCTTGATGGCAAAACCAATGACCCCAAAGGCTTTTCTGGAGTTCTTGGAAAAGCACTTGAAGCATGTGATAGTCTGCCAATTCAAGCTTTTGAAAAGATAACAGTGGAACTGCCTGAGATAACGAAAGAAAATTTGAGCACTGATCAAAAATATCTGTATCAAATGTGCAAGGCAGTTTCTCATGGCAATGTACCTTTAGAATTGGCAAATCGGCAGCCTGGAAAAATGTCCCATTCAAGGTGGCTCACAACGGCTAACCGAATTCTTAGGCTATATGTAGGAACAGAGAAACCGTCAAAAGAGCTACTGGTTCTAGCGACATACATAATAAAAGTGTATGCGTTTGCTTGGTTTGCAATTAAATCAAAGCCCTCCTGTTTGGACGGACCCAACCATATTTTGTCAATTATTAAAGCATCAAAATATCTACCGAAAAAACTTAATTCATCCCGTAATCCAACGTAACTCATATTTTTGTCATCCTGAAAATATTTTACTTGCTATGTTAGCCGATAGCCGAAGCCATGTCCGTGAATTAGGTTTAAGGAGGATATTAAAAATAAGATCTGAGAAAAGTAGCAAGACGAAGAATGATATCCGGCAATTCAATATTCCAAAAATCAATTTCGATGCCGATGATTACATCGACCTAATAAAATGGGATACAGTAACCATCACCGAACCTCCTTTAACCGCAACAATATCTGATGAAAACTTGAGGGAAATAGTTGCAAATGTTCCTGACAATATCGAAATATCAAAATATCCCTGTCACACTCAAGCAGTGGAAAGATGTATTAAGTTGGTGACAGAAGCTTCTGCTTCAGTATGTGGCCAAGAATCAAGAGATGGATTCATAAAAGCTAGAATCTTATCTCGAAAACTGTTGCCACAATTTGAAACAAAGAAGGACTTTGTTAATACCCTCCAAAATTAATTTCGACCTATAGGTAAACAAAAA
This sequence comes from Sphaerophoria taeniata, assembly GCA_943590905.1. Lineage (NCBI taxonomy): Eukaryota > Metazoa > Arthropoda > Insecta > Diptera > Syrphidae > Sphaerophoria > Sphaerophoria taeniata. The sequence continues at coordinate 42,501,890 of OX016540.1, read as the reverse complement.
TTTGAATTCAAAATATGTATTTCCTTGATTTATAAATTTATAATTCTAGGTTGAAAGTTTGCTTCACCCCTTTCCCGGACCATGTACCTACAAAACGTAAACCAATAACTTTTTGACAATGTAATTAAATTCTTTTACCAACAAATAGAAATTTCCTGTTGTTAAAATAAAAAAAAAAAACAAAAAAAAATTAAAAAAAAATTTATTTTATTTAAAGGACATTTTGTTTTCAAAATAGGAACCTTAGGACATTTTTTTTTCTGCTGAAAACCTCTGGTATCGTTAAAGGAAAATCAAATTCAACTTTTAGAACCATAGGCATAACGAAATTTAAAAAAAAGAAAAAAAAATACCAAATTCGATCCGGCCTATGTATATATATAGCTGACCGCAGCATTCTGTTAACGGGATTGAAATGGGCGTAATTGGTGTGAGCAGAAAGCTGCAAGAGGGGGACAGTTCTCAGATTGCGCGGATTGGTGTTAAATGAGAGCATATTGAGAAAGGATTGCCTGTCAATAGCTCCTGTAGCTAATTGATGGATAAAAATAATCTCCGCAATTTCTCGGCGTTTTTCCAAAGACGTTAGTTGGATAATATACAGACGGTGTTCGTAAGGAGGTATATGAGGGGATTGTTGCAGGGGAGGTTACGTAACGAGAACCGAAGAAACCTTTTTTGAACAGCCTCAATTCGCAGGGAATGGGTTTTATGGTAAGGAGACCATACTATGCTGGCGTATTCTAGAATAGGTCTAGCTCCAATGGGAAAGGGTTGGCATTCAATGGGCCTACGTTTGGAGAAATGTAATCCCTTCAACCCAACCTTACCCAACCGATACGAGAATAAGCGTTCGGTTAGAAATGTTTTTTGTGGGTAACTACTGAAACCAATCTTGCCAATACCGTTCGTAAATTTGAGTCCCAGTTTACATTAGTGTATGACACTCGACCTGTAGAGGTGGGTTTACAGCTGCTGTAGCTACTAATGTACACAATTGCGATTTGTCGTTGTTTTCAGCAGCTTCTATTGCTGTATTTTACATAAGGCTTAAAAACGTACACAATTCACCTAGTTTCAAGACATCCTATGTTCAGTGAATAGGCTCAAGAAGAACTCTAAGAAAATCCGGCGTTTTACAGTGAAATTTGTTCAGAAGCCTATTTCTGGCTCAAAGGTCGGTACGATAATTAACGAAACTGCCACGTACTCGGGCTGATGTCCAGCCTGAAGATTTCCATTAAAAATAAAAATAAAAACTTTTTCAATCTTATCTGTCAATTTAAAAAAAGGTTAACAAAATTTATTTTTCAACTTCTTCATAAAAACTGCCGTTATTTTGTGGTTTTAAGTCTGATGCTTAATTATTAAAGCTTATAAAATTTCCTTGATTTTAGTTAAAATTTCGCATCAATGCGACCGTTTCTCTGTTTCGATCAATCAGACTTTCAATAGTGGTTCTTAACCTTTTTCGCATTTTAATACACCTGACAATATCACGTTGGGGTCGGGTCTCCTACTATATCTACTAGGTTTAAAATAGATCAATTATTATCTTAGCGATTTTATCACTCACTACTCACTACCACTGGCTATTGAAATTGTTCGACGATTTTTTTAAAATAACGTTTAATACGTAGAGTAGATTAACATGGACAAATGTTCACAACAAAAGTGTGCAAACAAAACATAATAGTCATGGGTAGTTTTCCAAGTTGACAGGATAGCAAAAAAAAAAACCCAAGCTTTCGCTTCCGTCACAATCGGTATTATCGCGTGATTATCTGTGGGGCTCGTGTCACTTTTTATACGAAAATCGTAAAACACACATCATTACATCACATCGTTACATTTCAAATTGCTTGAGATTTGCAAAACGGTCTATCCAGCATTTTTGTTTTCGTTTGATAACCCATCATAGGTAGAAAGTAATTTTCTACAATTTTCTTTCCCTGATTGCTTGTAGAGAGATAAGGAAAAAAGCCGATCGAGGTCATTCTCAATAAAATTATTCCATCATCACTTCGAAGTTGATAAGTTCGTTGAAATGTTTATACACACATACCTACAAATGCATACCGAGCGATAATGGAACTTCGACTTGTTTTCTTTTATGTTGTATGGAAATACTGTAAGACTGTGAAACTCATCTGCCAAAAGACAATCAATGGTAACTCATAAAATAATTAACTCTGAAAGTCGAAAAATTAAAGCGAACAAAAAGTTTGGTGAGATCAGTCATTTTTGTATGAGAGCAGGCTAACGTCCTCTTTTTGGCCTACATATTTTTCACACCAGACACAAAACCGCAATGTTGATAAACAGTTTTTAAAACTCTGAAATATATTAGCACCGCATATTTCGGGTTGTTGTTTTCTTACATTTTTTAGGTGAGTTTTTTTTGGCAAGCCTATTCGTTTAACTTATACAAACTCTTCACTGTAGATAAAAAATAGAAGTAGGATCGACCTGTAAATATGTATAACTTTGACGTTTGCGCTCGAGTGTCGGATATGTGAACAGATCCTTCGACTTTTGTTTTGACATTAATATCAACAACTTCTGATACGTCTTTTTTTTAGAACTTATAATTTCATATAATTTCAGTCCACACTTGCTGTTGAGGAGAAGGATTCTCGAATAAATGACAGATCGCTCAATGCTTGTACATTTTCAGTTATGGGCTTATGAAAGGTTTAAAGAAAATCTTATACATATTTTGCAAAACTGATAGTCGTACAAATTTGTATGGTAAAACTCATGTTTTCCATCGGGTGTCTGAAAACAAGAGGAAGTGTTTTCCACTGAGGAACTAATCAGTGAACACCTTATACGGGCTACTTCGACATATTTGGATCTCAGGCCGATAAGGAGCGGTTTATCCGGCTCTTTGCCCTTGGAGTTAAAATAAGGACCTGGCCCTCCAGGTTGGGGGTCGTGCTTTGAGGGTGACTTCCCAATCACATAAAGAAAATACATACTGTTAAGAGCATGCTCACAAGTCAGTAGCACTAAAAATCGCGTCCGTACGTTTTCTCAATTTTTTTCTAACTTAACCCACTTTTGCTCAAATAAAAAAGTTCGAGCTTTGTTTTTTTACACTTTTCATCCAATTGCTATTTCTGTTTGCTGATTTGAGTGTCACTTCTGTTTATAATTCAATTTAAAATTCCATAAAATTCTTTTTCATTGGACTCTTGTTATATACATACACTGCTTGTAACTATGGGTATTGACACACGTTCCACCGACAAGGTAAATAACTCAAGCTCCAGCTCTTCGAGACTCAACTCTCCCAAAGTCTCAAACAGCAGTGCAGTTAATGCTGACAAATTATGGAATAACATTGAGGAGAAATTAAAGAAATGGGGAGATGACTTTAAGGAAAAATTCACTAAATTGTTCGACTTGAAACTAATGGAATTGGAACAGACTATTGACACTAAACTGCATGAAATGAACTTGGAAATTCAACAAAAAATAAAAACACTCACTGAGAATCAGAAACATTTAGAATTGGAAATAGATTCACTCCAACGTGATAAACTTAGCGCCGATCTAATTATATTTGGAGTGCCCGAAACTGCCAACGAAAACTTAAATGATATCGTAAGAAATATTTGCCAAGCAATCAACACACCTCCCCCTCCATATCATGCTGTTTTTAGAGCTAATTCCTCTCGTGGTAAACAAACAACTACAACAACTGATGCTTGCATTGTTCTCAAACTTGTTGATAGAAACCATAAAATTAACATGTTGAAAGCGATCGTTACTCATTGTAAAAATAGTAAGTCTTCACTAAAACTGAGTGACATTGGGTTCGATTCTCCTCAATGTTTTTTTGTCAACGAGAGCCTAACTAAACGCAACTACCACATCCAGAAGGAAACAATCAAGTTGAAACGAAGAAGACAAATCTTTTCCACGCATACTCTAAATGGCCAAATTCATATACGCATTAGCGCTAAACAACCTGCAACAATTATTAAATCCATGGATGATTTGAGACGTATTATCGGATCGAGAATTGATGATGACAACCATGAAACAACGACTGCGCCTACTGATGACAACAATGATGCTGCAACCTAACTTCCTCAACATTTTCATTTGTAAATATTTTTATTATCATATTATTTGTAAGGGTTTTTTCAATTATCGCCTTTTTTATTTTTCTCTCTTTTAATCCTCTTGGGTTTATGTTCAAATGTTTGAATTCTACTTTTGTCCTTCATGCTAAACAACTATGACTATGGGAATAATAGAGTGAACGAAAACTCTCGTTTAAATTTAAATATTTTATGCAAGCAGAATGTTCGCAATGGTCTTAAAATTTCTCATATCAATGCTCAGAGTCTTGTAAATAAGTTTGACGAATTTAAATTAACTTTCGAAAAAAGCCTCATTGATGTGATATGTATTTCTGAGTCGTGGTTCATGCCTGCGCTCAGGGATGAACAGTTCAAGCTTAATGGATTCAAACTCTTTAGGGCAGATCGTACAAGCAGAGGTGGCAGTTGTGCTATATACATAAGGAAATCCATACAATGCCAAGTTGTAATGGGTTCAAATGGAAATTCAAACTCGCAATATTTGTTCCTAGAAATTCCAAACGGCGTCGATAAGTGTATTTTAGGATCTATTTACATGCCACCTAATATAGCTTCCTCTTCTTTACTCTTGGAAATCCTAGAAGAAATATTTCACTTGTCACCTAATGTTATAGTTTTTGGGGACACAAATTTAAATTTGCTCAGCAATCAAGTAAGTAATCAGTTACAATGCTCTATAAGCAGTTTGAATCTAACATTTGCAAATCTTTTGGAGCCGACTCACTTCGGTACTCATAGCACGCCTACACTTCTAGACATCCTTCTATTGAGCAATATGAACATGTTAAAATCATATAGTCAGCTGTCTCTTGCAGCTTTCTCACGGCACGATCTAGTCTTCGCAGTTATAGATATTCACTATGGAAATATCCACTCACCTGAAAAATACTCGTTCTTTGACTTCAAAAACGTTAACATTATTTCTCTTTTCAATGAATGCGACTCTTTAAACTGGGCTTCCATTTTCTATACTCCGGATGTTAATCAACAGGTAGATATACTAAATACTAACATTCAATATTTGTTCTCTAAATATGTACCACTCAAAACTCGTTTTGTAAAAAACTCCAGCTGCCCCTGGATTTCTAGCGGTTTAATAAATCTCATGTCACATAGAGATCGTTTGTATAAACGGTGGAAGCGCTTTCGGTGCTCAAACATGTTTGAGGAATATAAGGTTACCCGAAATCAGATTACGAGCTTAATAAAGCAAGCCAAACGTTCATACTACAGTGCCTACTTTGATTCTAACCGCTCCTCCAAGCATCTTGGTGTCAGGTACGAAAACTCGGGTTAAATAAGACATATCTCGCAATTGATAAAACGGTCGATATCGAAGAAATAAACCGTAATTTCATTGGTTCTGTACCGCCTGATAACAATTCTCTACCGTTATTGCAACATAACAATGACCTTGACCTACCTAGCATCTTTGTAACTCACATATTCAATTCGATGATAACTTTTTCAATGTACCCCTTTGCTTGGAAGCAAGCAAGAGTAATACCTATTCCCAAAAAAGGAAGCAAATCCGAATATAGACCCATTGCTATCTTACCGTTTTTGTCGAAAGCATTTGAATCGATTATCTGCAAACAAATCAAGTGTTACCTTAAACGCAGAAACCTTCTGACCCCTCTTCAATCTAGATTTAGACCACAACACTCCTGCACAACTGCCCTGCTTAAGGTCACTGATGATATAAGATGCTCTCTTAATAAAAACCAAGTTACACTTTTATCACTACTTGATTTTTCAAAGGCATTTGATTCAGTAGATCCTGTCTTATTATGCAATAAACTAAAGACTTTTTTTAATATGTCCAACTCAATCATAAAACTTGTTCATTCTTACATGTCTAATCTCAAGCTGTTTCTTGTAATGGTAAACTGTCTTCATTCTTGTTTCTTCGTAAAGGTGTCCCTCAAGGTTCTTTGTTAGGTCCGTTATTATTCACTATGTTCATCAATGACCTACCACGAGTATTATTAAACTGTTAATTTCATATATATGCTGATGATGTACAGCTCTATATCAGCTTTGATAAAGATTTTGTTGAAGATGCAGTTGATAAACTAAACGCTGATTTGGATGATATAGCTGTATGGTCACGTGATAATAGAATCCTCATAAACCCATCAAAGTCCAAAGTTATACCAATATATAAACGGCATCTAGGCTTAGATGACTTCCCACCAATCATGCTTAAAAATTCTAGGCTTGAGGTAGTAACAAAAGTTAAAATTTAGGACTAATCTTTAACAGCAATTTGTCTTGGAACGATCACATCAATCACGTCGTCGCTAATATATATAGATCCTTACAGAGTCTTTCTACCAGTAGGGACTATCTACCTTTAACAGTGAAAATTAAACTTGTCAAGGCACTTATACTGCCAATTATATCTTATGGTTGTGAAATCTTTGCAAACATGGATTTTGAGTCTAAAAGGAAACTTAAAGTAGCCTTTAATGCCGCAACGCGCTATGTTTTCAACCTACGCAGGTTTGACCACATCTCAGACTATGCTGATAGTATTCTAGGATGCACACTTGACATATTTTTGAAAGTTCGCACCATAAAACTTCTTATCAGGCTTATTGTGTCTAAGAATCCGGAGTATTTGTATGAGAAATTATCTTTCTCGCGATCTGCACGTAATCTTGCAATTATTCCACATACTTCTACGTGTCTGACATCGGCAAGACAGTTTTTCGTCTACTCTATTTCCCTTTGGAATAATATTCCACTTTCTATTAGACGAACATTTGAACATAAAAACTTCTTAAGATCTCTCCTTTCTCATCTAAATAACGATAATTGAAAAATCCCCTTCTTTCTTTCATTTGTTTATAGCTTTTAATATATTTTATAATCATAATTAACATTTTCTATGCCTTTAACCATCTTAAGCCTGTACCTTCTTTGTACAGTTGATGAATAAATTGAATAAATACAAATACAAATACAAAAATCTAGTTGCAAGGAAACAACAAGCCTGGGACACGGACAGATTTACTGATGACGAACCATGCGAACGAAATAAGAACAACGAGATTCGGATCTGCACATGGAATGTAAGGTCCCTTCACAGACCACGTGCAGGCGAACAACTAGCGGAGGGCCTAGACCGTTATAAAGCAGATATAACCGCCATCCAGGAAATGCAATGGGATGGGTCGGGCAAAAGGAGGATGAAAAACTGCGATATCTACTACAGCGACTGCTACAGAGAACAACTTAGGTTTTATCGGTTTTGCAGCGGGGCGAAAAATAGTAGCAAGTATGCGTTTCCCACATCTCAACATCCACAAGGGGACCTGGACGTCTCCAGACCAATCAATTGTCAACCAGATTGATGATATTGCGATCGACGCAAGACACTTTTCTAGCATTATTGATGTCCGAGGGGCCAACAACGACTCGGACCACTCGGACGGAGCGGATATCTCGACCAAAGCCAAAAAAAGGAAGTGCTAGAAGAAAGTATGACGTCGGACGGCTACAATAGCGAGGGATCGACAGATCCTTTTCCGATCGAGTGTCAAGCAACCTAAAGCCAGCATCGAGTATTGAGAACCAATGACAGAATAGCCAGGAAGCCATTAGAGATGCTGCCTCTGATGTGCTGGGTTTCACACGGCCATCAAAACGAAACACCTGGTTTGATGTAGAATGCAGGCAGGTACATGCAGCCAAGCATGATAAGCCAAGACGTGATAAGCTTTTCAGAAAGAAAAAGAGAGAGCTTGAAAAGTGATCGATCGAGGATGTTGAGAGACTAAAAAACAGGGAGGAGGTTTGGAAGTTTTACCAAGAGGTAAAACGAATGACTCAAAGTTACCGAGCACGAACTGAGGCCTGTAAGGACTAACAGGGAAATATCGTAGTCATCATACCCGTCTTGCTATATGGTGCAGAAGCATGGACCCTGTCAAAAGCGGATGAGAGCACCCTAGGCCGGTTCGAGAGAAAAGTTCTATGGAAGATTTATGGTCCTGTCTGCATAAATGGTGAATGGAGAAAGACCAAGGCTCAGGTGGGACTCGAAGAGTACTTCAAACAACTCGGCACGCGAAACTGGAGACAGCTAGCTAGGAACCGAGCTGGCTGGAGAGGTTTGTTCGTTGAGGCCCAAGTCCACCCCTGACTGTAGCGGGGTATGTCAAAGTAAGTATGAAAACGAAAATTCGTTTTATTTTGAACAAACGAGACTAATTGTGATGCTCACTCTGCATACGAAATATTGATTAATTAATTAATTCTCTGTTTTAGAATAAACGTGTCAAATTGTTACAGGCACAAAATAAAAACTATTTCTTTTTGAATAATTTAACTAAAATTCTATAGCAAAAGTACTCGTGCCTTAGGCGGGGTGCTCAAACGAAAGTTAAGTCGTTAATTTCTATGAACATAGAAGTAAGCTTGACAAAAATCAAAAAATCATTTATTTAGTACAACATTACTCACTTGTTCAAACAAAGTGATACAGATGAAAAATTAGCATTTTTCTACCTTTCGGGTTAGTCGTCTTTTTACCGCCAATAGAGACAAATTTGACTCCGAAAAAAGAAACATTTTTTAAACCCAAAAACAGATTGTTTTCTTTCGTTTCTCAGATTTTTAAAATTAATTTCTTTTTAATTGAAAGTGAAGTGACTATTACCCTTTGCAGTATTGAAATTTTAGTTTTTTTTTTTTTAATTCGTTTCGAAAAATCATTGGACTTCGGGGTTTTTGTTGTTGTTTTTGTAGAGTGAAGATATACCAGTTTCGAGAAATGTCTTCCGTTCAAATGTCCAATTTTCAGTGAAGAATTGGTGCGGGTGCATAACTTCACAGGTCATAACTTCACAAAGGGGCATAATTTCACCTCAAGTGGGTTATAATTTCACTTTTTTCGGCTGCAATTGTTTCCCACCTTAGGTGAGCAATAATTTCACCTGAAATTTGGGTGAAATTATTTCCCACCTATTTAGTCATTCCACGGCGCAGAGAATCTGGTCCCGAATTCAGAAGTCTCGAAAATGGTTTTCGGGACTAATGTCCCACTATGGTGAGTGTTTTTTCAATGCATAACGGTTGAAATATACCGCATTCTCTGAGTCTATGTGACGTAAAGAAAATTTTTTCCAATGGTTTGCATCTTCTGAACTTTGATATTCGGTAAGGTTAGAGTAAGGCAAGCAAACTGTACTTGAATCCAGTTTCATCTTATTGCACCTTTTTATCATCTAAACTAACTGAGCTGTTGCAATGACATTAACAACTCCTTCGGAAAGACATTTTTTATTGATGGGATGTTCAGTGTCCTTGCATCATGTGAATGCAGACGGAAGCACTATTTTTGAATGCTATCAGTCGGCACTTCCTATCAAGAAAACGTATTCATTATTGAGTTCTTCAATACTAAACCTTAACTCTACAATCACTCTTAAAAGTTTTAGAAAATTGTATTACGAATTTGGAGCTTGAACCAACAAATGTAGCAGGTACAATTACAATTGCTAGCGAGCGAATTTTTTTATTTTCACACCCCAAATTGATTCTCTTTTGGGCAAAATTTTTTCCGCTCGCTTCACTCCCAATCAAAACAAATTGAATTTGAATGTTACAGATCGTCATCATGCTCGAAATGAATCACTGCACTGCAGCACCTGCTTGTCAAACACTATTATGCATTACAAGATGTGTGGTAGTTGCTTTTCCAAATTAAAGAAAACGCAACAGCTTTGAAAAATGAATTGCTCTCTCCATTTTGTCGATAACAAGTAAATAAAAATGGTTATTAATTAGACTTTTTGTAGTTGTTGTTATAGTTAGTAGTTCGGAAATTCAGTTGTCAAGACTCTGAAAATATTAAAAAATCGCGCCAGAGTAATGCAGTTTTTGGTACACAAATTATGTATAGGTAAATAGTACAAAATGATAATTTCTTGCAACTGTAGTAAAAAGTGAAATTATATCCAAATTTGAGCGGGACATAACTTCACACAGAAGTGAAATTCTGGCCCACAAAAAAGTGAAGCTAATTCCCACCTTAGATGCGACACAACTTCACCCGAAGAAAGTGAAATTATAACTCACTAGATGTGAAATTATGACCCATGTGAAGTTATGACCCGTGAAGTTATGCACCCGCACCGACTCTAGGTAAAAGTGATCTTTTTAATATACGTCATTAGCTGTATCGTTTTTTATTTTTATACCAAACGGTGTTTTTTTAAATTCAAAACTACCAAAACATCATAGAGAAAAGGATTGGGTTTAAAAAACTCATTCCACATTTCTATTCTCCTTCAAATAGAGATTCACAATCTGGAATGAACGAAAATAACAAAAAGATTAATACCTTTCAAATTCTGATCTAGATTATTCCGAATCAATAAAGTTTAAAGTCACAACAATCATCACCGACCAGATTCGTTAAGGAACTTGCCATTATCTCCAGAACTACATATTTTGTTTAATATTAATGCAATAATGAAAATGCGTAATACATATACCTTCTCAGTACCTATACCTACCAAATACAAAGACGACATGGAAATTTATTTTTCTTTCCCTATTTGCAAACATAGATTAAAGTAATGTAATTTTTTTTTCTCTTGAGATACTTTTTTCGAACAGAGATAACAAGTTCAGATTTCAATTTCGAAAAACAAAATGTACGTAGATAGATGCGAGGAAGCATCCCATTCGATGTTTTCAAAAGTACCCGATTGATTTCATTCGTCATTAAATCGTTCGGTCGAGAGTTTAAATATTTCTGATACGGTTTTTTTTTTTTTTTTTTTTAATTCAAGGCAAGGAAAAATACCTCGCTGTAATCTTGTTGTTATAAAGAGTAGACCTATAAGGCATTAATAAAATCGAAAACAAAACGTATAAAAAAAATAAGGAATAACATTTTTTAAAGTAAGTTTTCTAAAAAAAAATCTTAAATACTTCCAGAAAATCCTTGGAGGCACCTTATATTATTTAATCTGTGTTTTTGAACGAAAAATGCATTTGAAAAGTTCATAGCAAATGAGGTTTTCAAATGGTTTTTGGTGTCTTCAGTTTAGATCAAGAATGATAAATAATATTAACAAATTTATAAAATAATAATAACATTTATTATGCAAATAAACAAGCATTAAAGTTGGTTTGGGAACAATGTGTGTTTTCGGATTGCAAAGATTCAATATTATTTCAAATGGTATCGGCTCTCTGTTAACTTAGGTGTTCGGCCCAGTTTTGACAAACTTTCAATTGTTTTGCTGTGATAATTGACAATTTGGGTAGCTGATGCTGAATTGCTTGAGTAAATAAAGGATACTTTTCATTAGAGTTTTGAGAAAGGCAGAAACAAATCATACGTTCGCAAAATATCAATTTATATCGGCTACGTGGGCAAGCGTCAAGCGAAAAAAGCCACAATAACAGTAAACAATTACGTCAAGTTCGCCAAATAGTTAAAATATGAAAACAAAATGTAATCTTTTCACCGTAATTGACGACATCTCGCTGACCAAATTGATTTTAATATCATTCTCCAGAATATAAAAAAAAATGTGAAAAATAATAAAGCCGAAATTTAAATTAAGCTCTAAGGGTAATCTGTGAAAAAAAATATGAGTTCATGAGGTCAAGTTTGAAGGAAAATTAGCGCAAGTATTTATTAGCCTAACGGATGTACATGTGTGTAAATATTCAATTGATTAAAAATTTCGATCTTCGACAAGTTTACAATGGGCCATCAATTGGCCTTACAGGGGCTTACTCCAATTATGACTGTCAGTTTAACCTAATCTAACAAGTTTACAGTATAATAATTTTCTATTTCGGAAATAAGAAAATATTTGAAATTTATTTGGAACGTGATTGAATTCATTACTTATCTATCACAGCTGACTATGAATTTTATTGACCGAAAAATTTGGCTTTTATGCCCAATTTCATAAACAAACACTAAAATTATGTACTTTTATCAAAAATCTTTTTAAATTTTATCAGACCCTTAAAATTTTTGAGTTTCACCAACTTAAAATGGGAAATTTCAAGGAATTTTTTGTCAAAATTGACATCCTCATGAAAATATGTGAGAAAAAATGAGAAAGCTTTATAATCACTTTTTAAAATATTCAATGACACTTTTAAAATTTGAGGAGTCAAAAATTGCCATTTAGTTTTAAAAACTGTCTAAACGCTTGATGAAATCAAAAAATCTCATTTTACGGTTTAAAAGCCTGTTTATAGGGATGCCAGATTTGAAAAAAAAATCTTTGCGGGACACATTTTTTTAAACATGTCAACCAAAACATTAATCTTTGAAAAGTCTTGTTTGTTAAGTAAAAAGCTCTTTATAATTTTTTATTCAGTCTTTTATTATTTAGGAATATTAATGTATATGTGACATAGTAGTAACGTTCAGATAAAAACATTAATAGACGGGGAGCCCTCAATCCTGAAAGTGCACTTACACGGATTTCAAAATTTTTTATATTAAAAGATAGTTTATAGAAATACCAACAAATTAAGCCATGTATGACGAGGCCTATCCTGGCATCAGTATTTTTTGCAATTTTTTGCATTATAAATAATTATTGATAATTTGCACTTATCGCGGATTTTAATTTTAACTAGCGCATATTATTGGAAATTTAATGTGCTTTCAGGACAGCTGCCATCCTGGCACCAATGTCTGTCATACCTATTTTAAAATTTTGTCACGCTTTGCCTTGACATATCAGCTCAGAGGTAAAAAAGAAAAAACACCAATTGACGTTGGCCACAGCCTATTACAAAAGGAAATATCAATATGAGACAATATACTGCCACGCCACCATACAAAAGCGACATTTGTAAGTTACTTATTTTCACCAAAGACGAACAGCGAAGTGGAGATGGGGAATGTTGGTGTAAAAAAAAATTATGAAAATCTAAATTCCGAATACATCTGTTGAAAATTCACTTATGCGTGTTCAGATATGAATCAAAATGAACAAATATTGCATTAGTGAAAAATCCCTCTTTTTTTCTACGGGGTTAAGAAAATCCGTTTATCCCTTTTAGTTCTTTTTATCGGTTTATCCCATAAAAAGGCATAAATCCTTCAATCTGGCAACATTTTTCGATTCTTGGACGGTGAATATTGTATTAGGAGCATAATGAATAAGAGTGAAGCCAAATTTATATTTTAAGCACACGTTACACTTAGGCACGCGCTTCACTATGAATAATACAAAAACAGAGTAAGTTATTAATTTTTTGCGGGTTTAGCGGGATATTAATTCAAATTGCGGGACATACTTTTCCGGCGGGACACTTGCGCGACAAAAGTAGTTTTGCGGGACGTCTGGCAAGCCTACCTGTTTAGTGTTTAAAAGTTGTTCATGAAATCGGGCATTAATTTTTTAATTTAAACTTTTGGTACGCGATTTCAGTTCAGACGGATTGAGTTGGTTAACTTTCTACTTATTTGCGTCCGTTGATTCGTTGACAACTGAAATTGACCGCAATAAGAAAAGCAACGGATGATCAAAATTTTATGTCCTCTGAAATTTGGACAGCATGTACGTAGTGCTTTCGTTCATATCCCTGGGATAAATTATTGAAAAATTCCCCCACAGGGTTTTGCACACGGTGAATTCAAATTAAAGATAACCATGGTGTACTCAGATAAAAGTGAGTCAGTAATATTAAGTCAATACTTAAATTAATTAAAAAAGAGTTTAAGAAACATTTTTGTCAAAAAGACTTAAAAATAGTCAACTGACTAAAATTAAATTATCTGCAGTCAAAGGACCAACTCGCTTAAGTTAACTAACTTATTACTGAATTAACTGACTAAAGTCAGTTAGGTTAGGTAAGGTTGAGAGGCTGACAGTTGATGTCGTTACTGTCACACTTATAGCACTTTCCATTGGACGAAAAGAAGCGTCCAGAAGCATTCGGAAGTCTTCTGAAACCGTTCCATTGGTAAGAAAATGACACTTCTGACAATTCTGAGAAGAGAATTTTGCTTCTGGATTTGAAGTCAGAATCCACTCAAGAAGCACAAATACATGCATAAATCAAAAGTCAAAACAAAATGTCAATTTGACGCATTTTAATTTGTTTTTTGTTTTTAGAATTGTTGAAAGGATTTTGTGTTTCTAAGGAATTATTCAATTAAAACGAAAGTGAAAAGAAATTAAAATAGTGAAAAATAAAATTCATACATTAATAAGTGACAAAATAAAATATGGATATAGTTACGGCTGTAGATGGTTTCTTTTCATCATCTTTAATTCGCACTCACACAAACACAAAACGTCATTATTGAGTAGAAGCAGTTTTGCTTGTTCCATTGGTTTTCAGAATGAGTGGTTCCCCGAGTGAAACCAATGGAAAGTGCCATTGATCAATACAGATCCATTGTGATACCCGTGAGTATTGCTACTCAAGCTAATAATAACCTATGTGTTCAGTTAATCAAGCCATTTAGAGGGATTGTGAAGTTCAAAAAGTTTGTAACTGGAGTACTAAAGAGTTCTTCTGAGTCCCCGTAGAAATTATTGCCGAGCAATTTCTTCCTTTGCTGTGCTGACTAGCTGAGCTTGACTTACATCAAGCGTTGCTACTAATCTTCCTAATTCATCGGCTTTCTCGTCGCCTGGTATACCGCTGTAACCTGGGTTCCAGCAGAGTTTAATGTTATGCTGGGCGCCATGAAACTTTAGCTCTTCGCGGCAGCATGAAACAAGCTTTGATTTTACCTCAGTTGCAGTAATCGCTTTTATTACCGCTTCGCTATCAATGTAAAAGTTGATATCAGCCCGTGGTAACGCCATCATTAATAACGATTTAACAGCTGTTGTCAGTGCCAGGACCTTTGCTTGGAAGACACTACTGTAGTCTGGACGCCTCAGCGAGTCGGTTAACTTGAGAAATTCAGAATAGAAGCCTGCACCTACATCAATATCTGTATAGATAGCTATTGATGACTCACTGGAGTATGGTATGTTATCTATCCATTCCTCTCTGCTTGGAAAGGCAGTCTAGAATGGTTTTTGAAAATCAAGTTCGGATGTTTTAAAGTCTGTCTTAGTACTATGATCCATAACATTATGAAAGATCTTAGCATGTCCTATGAAAATGTTTTTAAAGACTTTAGTCTGGAATGGAACTTTTATATGCAGCTTCTTGAATAAGGAGATCTAGGGGTTTTAAGTTGAGGATAACTTCCAGTCCCGTAGTTGGGGTGGATCTCATTGCCCCTGACTAAGGCCAGTTAAAAAATCATTGCAGTAAGTTAACTTTAAGCCAATTGACTTTATTCAATTGACTGCAGTTAAAAAAGTTAAAAATAAAGTACTACTCGAAAGAAGCAGTACTTTTATGGTTAAAAGACAAAAACAAAATCGTATTAGTGACTTAACTAAAGAGACAATATGACTGCAGTCCTTAAAACCCTAGCACACGTTTGAGAGCCGTTTAATTAGCCGAAATGGTCATGTCAATTGGCCACCAAGACTCTACAATTTGAAACCGTTAGACTATTTTCTGTGGTGCGCCGGTAAAGACAAGTGTTATGCCGAGCATTTAAAGAAAATTGACCGTTTGAAGGCCAACATTCGTTATGCCATTGCCGAGATATGGCCCATTATTCACTCGAAAAAGTGTTCGAAAATTGGTCCGATCGAATAGGGTACTATGGGCATATTTCTTACTGGAAAAATTCACTTTTTAACAAACAAATAATTTTGACAAAATCTCAAAGGGAACGGGTCGTTATTCTGTATTCCAAAATTCTGTATGAACAAAATTCTGTATCTGAAGAAAAAATTCTGTATGAACATAATTCTGTATTCCATTATTCTGCTTTTCTATTATTCTGTATTTCAAAATTCTGTCAATCCAAAATTCTGTTTTCCAAAATTCTGCAAATCCATTATTCTGCTTTTAGAAATTCTGTAATTCCAAATCTCTACATTAAAACTCACAGTTATGAACAGGTTTTTAATTGCCTGTAGAACAATTTTTATTCAATTAACAAATTAAGTAACATTTTATATATAAAAAACAAAAAAAAAAAAACAAACGAAAAACAAATAACGAAAAAAAAAACAAAAAAGCAAATAACAAAAAAGCAAATAACAAAAAAGCAAATAACAAAAAAGCAAATAACAAAAAAGCAAATAGCAAAAAAGCAAATGCAAATAACAAAATGAATAAAATATTTTAATACAGATGAAGATTTTTAGCTAACCGTCTCGAATAGTCTACGTTACTTAATAATCTTCGTTTTTTAAATAAACGTTTAATTTTTTTTATTTTTTAATATGGTTTTTTTACTTTTTGGAATGTAATCACCGTTTTGAACCCTAGCTACTTGTGCTTTTGAGCAAATAAGTTCCCTCCTAAGATCATCAATAATTTTATAAATTCCGGCCTTACTTCTTCCTACTATAACTTTAAGGCATCTGTGCCATGCCTCGACACTATTTTGGGTTCGGGGGAAGATTTCCGTTCTGCTGGAAGGGTTGTCATAAACTGACCAAAACTCCGGCGAATAACTTGGATTGTTTTTTTTTTGCTTCCATAAATATAGTTCTTTTCAAACCAGGTACATATATTTATAACGTCTTCATCTTCTTCAAAATAACTACGCAAGCTGACGTAGTACTGAGAGACCTCATCTGGTGGAACGAAAGCTAAACTCTTTAACATTCGAATTTGAAGTGCAAATTCTTCAGAGTTTCCGTATCTCGCAACCAATCTTAAATAATAAAATGTTAAGTTAATTACACAATAATGTAGATAATTTAAAATAAATACTTTACCGTTCTTTTTGAACCCTTCGCGAAATGATTTGCCCGAAGTGAAAAAGACATCCCCGCAAATCAGTGTTGGGGAAACAATTATTCACTGCGGATATAATACTCTTTTCAAAGTCACAAATAATCCTTTGAGGTTGCAAATTGATAGAATAGGTGGACGAAATTTTGATCAGCTGTAAAAAAAATGCTTTGTACAGCGGTAGGCTTTTTTTGCTCATAAGGCAAAATACAAGAGGTACTATTTCACCTTCTACTCTCCCATGTATAGAGAATAGCTGCCTCATTATTGTAGGGACAACATCAAAGGTGCCGTCCATAATCCAACAGTCACTTTCGCTCAGTAATTTTAGTGAAGACTTTGTTCCGAGCAATATAATATGTTCATCTTCAACCCATTTTTCGGAGAGAATGAACAATTCCTTCTCAAATGTGTCCCAAAGATATAAATTGAGTGGAATGTCCAAATCATGTAAAGATTCTGGTTCTTTAAAATACATATCACTTTTTCGCACTCGCTTAATTTTTGATTTTTGGGCACTTTTTGACGGAAGATAGTCTCTACTAAAATGAGGTGTTTCAGGTACAGATTTTTGTATAATCTGGCTTGAATTAAAAGCACTATTTTGAGCTGAGGACTTGACTGAATTGTTTGCGGCTACAGTATCACACTCGTTTGCACATGGCTCATGCGAATGTTTACCCGATTGTTTAGTTATAGTGTGCACATTATCAATCAATTTTGTTACAACACGAGCTTTACATTTATTTTTTATTCGCTTAGCGCACGCCCAATTAAATGTTTTTTTTTGTTGTTGTTCTTTCGTTGTAGAACATAAAATCATCGACACACAATTTATCCTTTCCTTTATTAGATTTTAATAATTTAATATTTGCCATTTTTTCTGAATACAATTTATCACGATTAACTTATAACACTTAACTTAAGCTGTCGAACGCAAAATGTGTTACAAGGTAGGTGATTCATGTAAACCATATGCAAACTAGTTGGAGAGAGGTCCATTAATATGCAAATTAGTTGGAAAGAGGTCCGTTACATTACAATATGCAAATTAGTTGGAGAGAGATCCGTTACGTTAGAATTATAATCTATGCTTCAAGGTTCTGCATAGAAAACATCAAAAATCTGTACTCCTAAATTCTGTAAATGATAAAAGAAAAATTGTTTTGATAATGAAAAAAAGTGCGCACTTTTTTTCATTATCAAAACAATTTTTCTTTTATCATTTACAGAATTTAGGAGTACAGAATTTTGGAATACAGAATTTTGAAATCCAGAATTTTGAATTTACAGAATTTTAAAATACAGAATTTTGGAATACAGAATTTTGGAATCCGAATTTTGGCCCATACAGAATTTCGACCCCAACCCAATCTCAAACCGTTTTATTGCATTTTTAAAATTAAACTTTTATTATTATTATTATTATTATAACTTTATTGAAAGTATAATAAAATTTTACTAACAATAATTTAATAAAGCGTTAGCTACCAGGGCTTTTCGCTATTTGAAAAATACATGTCATTAAATCAAATATTCTAAGTTAAGTTTAACTAAAATTAAGTTAACAAGTCTTATTGTATCTCCAGAAATAGTTGAAATAAGTTCTGTTAAGGGTTTTCCGGAAGTATTTCTTGATATTCTGTCGATGTAGTCGCATATGAGAGATGGTGAAGGGTGTGGCGGGCGTACAAAAGTTCAATGAGCTTGTAAATGCACGGAGGCAACATCCTACCTACAGAATTGCTAGGCTTTTCTAGTACATCTGTTTTGAGACTTTAAGTATTGCATATCTTACTTCCCTCGCAACATCGACTACTTTATCAAGTTTTTTTTCTTTTTAAAGAGTAGGTACATTGCTTACAAGGGTATCAAATGTAACTCTCAAGGAAAATATCGTTTATTTTGAAATGGCTTCAAAACAATTAATTGCAGCATTATGGGTTTGCGAAAATTGACTGTTCATTTTGTGAAATTGTTGACTATAATGTAGGTTCATGTTTTCAGAAAAGCTCAGTGCTACAAAGAAGTGCGTAGCATCGCATAGACAATATATAACAACAAAATAGAACAGTATGACCCAGTAAATGTTTAATTTCATAGTGGACGCTTTATTTTTATTTTAATAACGATCCGGCACTATCTTCTAATCTAATGCAATCTGGAATTTTCTGGTTTTGAAAGTCAGTTTGAACTCTGAATGAATTAAATCCAAGATTATAATAATGACATAAAGACATAATGTAGATATTTTATAAGCATACGTGGAATAGACATTTCTTATCTCTTTCAAACAAATGTTTGCTGTGTTGGCTGTTCTTAGTTCTTATTATGAAAAAAAAAAAACGGAGTTGAATGTAAATCTATGATGCTGCCATTTAAGGAATTAGCTTTTGATTTTGTTGTTGTTGGTGGTACTTTTTTCCTTTTGATATTTCGCGAGGCGGAACTTTGTTTTGTGCCTGTCTTGCTCCTAACAGCCATTAAACTTGGCACTCAAACTTTTTGCACACATTACAGACAGGGCTGCTGTGTTCTGATAATCACTATAGCATTATTTGATATTTAATGTCATTCTCGCGTTCATGTGTGTGTTTAAAACGCAATTTTTTAGTGCTTTATTTGTAGAAAGTTGCCAGGACTGCTGAATGAACTCAAACCTGAACTCTGTCGTGGGCTTAAGGACGAAAAATCTGCTCTAAGTGACCGAGCCATCTGAAGTCTCTGGACCTTAACCCTTCTGTCGTTATACAACCCGTAAAGTTCGCTGTTGTATCTTCTTCGCCATTCCCCTTCAATGCACACGGGTCCAAAGATGACCCGAAGAACTTTCCTCTCGAAACAGCCTAAGGCGCATTCATCCGATTTTGTCAAGGTCTATGCTTCTTCACCATACAGCAGGACTGATGATTAGGGTGTCATACAGTTTTATCTTAGTTGCTCGAGATAGGGCTTTTCCACTCAATTGTTCTTAGCCCAAAGAAACAGCGATTAGCAAGAGTTATTCTTCGTCTGATCACGGCGCTGGTGCTATTGCCCTTGTTAATAGCTTAGTCTTGGTAGACAAACTCCTCTACTACCTCGAAGTTGAATGCGTCTATTGTGACGTTCTGTCCGAGCCGTCGGTGTTGGGTGTCCTTCCTCGAAGACAGCATATACTTCGTGTTTCTCTCATTTACCGCTTAACATATTTTTGCCGCTTTTGTCTCAATTCTCACATTATATCAATATCATTGGCGTACGCGAGAAGTTGAACAGACTTTTGGAAGATAGTGCCTCTGGTTTTGACGGTCTAGTTTGGCACTCTATCTTCTCAAGAACGATATTGAAGAAATCGCATTACAGTGCATCGCCTTGTCTGGATCCTTTTTTGGCATCGAATGATTCTGCAAACTCTTTACCTTGATGGAGCAACGTGAGTTCTCCATCGTCATTTTGCACAAGCGAACGAGCTGGCAGGGTCGCCAAAACTGGACATAGCTTTACACAGTTTGGCTCTGTAGATGCTGTCATACGCGACCTTAAAATCGATGAAAACGTGGTGGGTATCGATTTGGATTTCATAGGTTTTTCCATACAGCTCACGAGCAGCTCTTGTCCTTCTATGCAGCGAAGCTCTGTATGCTTCCTGCTTGGCTGTATGGGCCTGCCTGCATTCTTTGTCAAACCAGGAGTTTCGTTTGTGTGTATATTGTGTTAAATAGTATTTAATGGAAAAAAAGAGAAATTCTCTGACATTTCCTTTTTGATATTCCGTCTTCTGAAAGAAATTAGGATGAAGGCAATTCGAAATAAATTTTCTGCAGCCAATAATTCGACAGCCCGTTGAACTCAATGAACTCAGAGCTAACTAAAGTTTTTTCTTTATGTATCTCTAAAATGGGCTTTGAATAGGTTTTATTTTAGTCTTTTCAGGATTTTCGAAAAAAATAAAATGTTGAAAAATATAACTTATTTTCGTGCATTGAATTCGGTCACTTTTTATCTATATATAACTATTACTTTCTTATTTTTTTTTTAAAGGTTCGTTCAACTTTTAAAATGGCCCTGTCCAAAGCGGAAAAGAAGGAAAATATCCAGGAAATGTATCTCCGTGAGGCCACCCAGTATTTTCGTGGAATAGAGAAACCACTGAAATATGGTCCATCGATCGACACCTTGCAGGATCTAATCGCAGCGCTGCACAAAGAATTCGAAACAAATTACGTGAACATCGAAATGGTCAATCACATTCTCTTGTCTTATAAGTCGAACATCAAAGAATGGCACAAATTCGCAAAGTTCGATCGTTACAAGTAAGTCAAGTTAAAAAAAACAAAAAAAATAGTACGTATACGCCATAGTGACCGTAACAAAATTGTATTGTTCAGATACACCCGCAATCTAGTCGACGCTGGAAATGGTAGATTCAATCTGATGATACTCTGTTGGGGCGAAGGTCACGGCTCAGCTATTCACGACCATTCCGATTCGCATTGCTTCATGAAAATACTGCAAGGCGAATTGGTTGAAACACGCTATCAAATGCCTCACTCAGATGACACCACAAACAGTTCAGCTGTTGATATTGGCCGTATTGAAGATACAAGTGAGGATATCGATGGTGAGCAATTGAAAGAAGAAGGAAAATCAACAATGACCCTGAACGATGTGTGTTACATTAACGGTATGAAGAATATACACAAAATATGAATTTCTTGATTGAATTGGTGATTTTTCAGATAACTTGGGCTTGCATCGGGTTGAGAATCCCAGTCATACAGATTCTGCGGTGTCTCTGCATTTATATTGCCCACCTTTCGATTCGTGTTCGGTGTTCCAGAAGAATTCGGGCAAGAAAATTAAGTGTCCAGTGACATTCTGGAGCAAGAATGGAGTACGTTTAGCTAAAGGCAATCAGTAATCATTAGTTGTATGTTTTTATTGGTGATATAAGCTTTATGTGGCGCAAAATTCAGAGATTTAAATTACACTTAAATAGAATAAGTTCTAAGGTTAGTGAATTGTTATCCTTTGTATGGAGAATTATACTTTTTAAAGGTTAGACACATTTCTGGGACAAGAACCAGAAAAATTGTAGTTTATTTATGTAAGTGATAAGGTTTCACAGATTATTGTTGACGAATAAATTGTTTAGGTTTAAATTAAAGGAAAACTTTAAATTGCTTGTGAAAATAATTCATAAAAGATCAAATTCGCGCTAGAAGTATGGCATAGACCAGCCGAGACCTTGGGGTGCCAAATTGGCAGCGAATGATCGGGAACTTGCAAGAGGCCCAGACCGGATGCTGGTTTTGGGTTTTGGCGCTGGTGAAAGGAAACACTTCATCGAACAAGCGGATGTTTGAAATGTTAATGGGCATATGTGGCAGTAGTAGCGTAAAAATGGCGGTCACAAGCAGTCTAGCTCCGGTCGGTGACCCAATTGGCGATGGATTGTGGCCTTTTGATACCATAAAAACTTGTTTGGTCTATGAAAATTAAAAAGGGATTATAAAAAGTTCTGAGCTTCTGCATTCTTAAGTTCGCTAGCAAGCGATCTGAAGTTAGAAGAAGAACTGTAACAAATTAGTTTGAAATACGCTTCAAATAGAGCGCATGACATTTACACAGGAAGTGCAGAACAGTTTCTTTTTATCGCTAGTCCCCACAACTACGATGCCCAGCTTAGCTTCGTGTTTCAACGACCCCTTGTCTTGCCCGGGTCTGCAAATTAGGTTATTAGTTCGGGATTTATCGTATAGGTGGGCCATATCTTGCTATACATAATACAGTTGAAAAATTGAGAAGATCTCTCCCTTGCTGTATGCGTCTATTGTGACGTTCTGTCCGAGCCGTTCGGTGTTGGGTGTCCTTCCTCGAAGACAGCATGTACTTCGTTTTTCCCTCATTTATCGCTAAAACCATTTTTGCCGCTTCTGTCTCAATTCTCACAAAGGCGCCATTGACATCACGTTGTGTTCTTCCCATTATATCAATATCATCGGCGTACGCGAGAAGTTGAACAGATTTTTAGAAGTTAGTGCCTCTGGTGTTGCCGGTGGAGTTTTGTACTATCACTATCTTCTCAGGAATTATTTTAAAGAAATCGCACAACAGTGTATCGCCTTGTCTGAATCCTTTTTTGACATCGAAAGATTCCGTAAGCACGTTGCCAACCTTGATGGAGCATCGTGAGTTCTCCATCGTCAAGAGATGTCAAAACTAGACATAGCTTTATACAGCTTGGCTCTGTAGATGCTGTCATACGCGGCCTTAAAATCGATGACAAGGTGGTGGGTATCGATTTGGAGTTCATAGGTTTTTTCCAGTATACTTGCACAAAGTTAAAATTTGGTCGATGGTTGAATTTCCTGGTCTGAAGCCACATTGATAAGGACTAATCAGATTGTTGACGAAAGGCTTCAGAAGTTCACATATTATTACGGCAGAGAGGGTCTTGTAAGCGATTTTCAGTAGGCTGATTCCTCTGTAGTTGGCGCAGTTTAGAGGATCTCCCTTCTTCAGGATCGGGCAAACAATGCTGAGGTTCCAATCATCGGGCAAACATTCTTCCGACCATATCTTACAGATGATTTGGTGCATGCTTCTATCTAAATCGTCGCCTAATGCTTTGAACAGCGCGGCAGTTAGACTATCTGCTCCGGCGGCTTTGTTGGATTTCAATTTCTAGGTCGGGTTCACGGAATTTTTGGCTATCATCGTATCCGATGAAAGGCTCCTGCCTGACGGCGGGATTTTGTTCGTCGTCGCCGAGCCATTGACTGCGATTCCACTATGATGTTCATTCATTCATTCTCCCTCTTTTTTCTTCTGAGAAGCCGGCGTTCCTCTCTCTTCTTTTGCTAGTAGAGCTCACGCGCAGCTCTTGTCCTTCTATGCAGCGCAGCTCTGTATGCATCGTGCTTGGATGCATGGGCCTGCCTGCAATCTTCTTCAAACCAGGGGTTTCGTTTTGGTAGCTGTGGCACATTAGAGGCGGCCGGCATCTCTAATTGCTTTCTGGCAATGTTGCCACTGGTCCTCGATACTTGCTGTTGGCGGCATAGGACTCCTTAAGAGGTTACTTGAAACTCGATCAGAGAAGGATCTGGCGATCTCTTGCGATTGTAGCCTTCCGACGTCGAATTTTCTTGCAGCATTTCCTTGTTTTGGACGTTGTCGGGATATTCGTTGGCTACGACGAGGTAGTCGTCCGAGTAGATGTTGGCTCCTCGGAAAGTTCGAACATCTAGAATGCTGGACAAGTGCCTTCCGTCGATCGCAATGTGACAATCTGGTTGACGGTTAATTGATCAGGATATCTCCATGTACCTTTATGGATGTTGAGATGTGGGAACCAGGTGCTTGCTTCCACAACATTTCGCCCCGCAGCAAAATCGATCAGCTTGAATCCATTGTCGGAAGTGGTGTCGTGCAGGCTGTGCTTGTTACGAATTTGCTTTATATAAGGAAAGGTCACTACGGCGTATACGTAACACACATCAATGGGGAAGGATTTGCTTCCTTCAACTTCGCCTTGGCTCTAATCAGCGCCATGATTGTGTTAGTAGAGAAGAGTAAAACCAAAGCTATAAATTTTTTTAGTCAAAACGTAGTTGAGACACCCTATAATATACATCTTATACGGAGTTATCGAATGGTCGAATATTCCGAATTTCGAACTTAGCTGGTTTCGAACAGGAAACAGCGTTGACAACCTAAATTTCTCGAATGAGAAAATACTCACTAGGTGAGATCAACTTGGTACATTTTCATCTGGACCGCCAAAAAGATAAGTTCGCTTATAGCGATAACTGAGGAGTCCTTTTTTTCTCTTGTTAAACAAAGATCAAATCGGTAAATATCCTTTCCATCAAACTTAAATAAATATTAAAGAAAAAAAAGGTGGTTAAATCGTCACTTTTAGAGTAAAGTTCTTGCCCGATTTTCCACAAATTCCGTGGGGGAAAGGAGAAAAATTTAAAAGCGAGAATTTAAAAAAAATATGAACGGGTGAATTATTATCGATGTGACTGTGAGTAAGGGAAACGGTCGTATTTGACGTTTCGCACTACGTGCACAGCGAGTTCCGAAAGAGGACACCTGGAGAGCCAGGAGGGCTACAGCGAACTCCCCTCAAAAAAACTGACTCCAATGGATTTCTCGCTTTCAGAGATCACCAAGTGAAAGGGCTCAGTAACGGCAAAGAAAAAAGGGGGAAAGAGAGTACTACTCGGCATACGACGTTGTCTGCAGCGCTGCCACTTTACTCCTATAGCAGTAGATCTACTGCGTTTTGCCCCAAACGAAAATATACTGCGCAGCAAAACCAATCTACTGCTTTTTTAGAATTTTGAAAAAGAGTATATTTTCTACACAACTTTAAGCGGGATATACACAGTTCAAAGTGTATTAGTTAATTTGGATTGAAGTGACTGTTTTGTGACAGAACATATTATTCGAGTTGTGAGTTTTAACTTTTAGGTTACTTATTTGCTTTATTTGCTTGTGCTTACAATGAGCGACACAGACGATTGTTACATCGCCATTGGAATTACGCTTTTTTCATCAACATATAACTGGGAATGAGGCAAAAGTGAAGGTATGATTGATCAATCATTAATTTTGCACATACTACCTCTTTTTGGGAGGACAGTCCTCCTTTTCACTTTTTTGTCCTCCTGTCCTCTTAAGCTTTTAAATGTCCTCCTTTTTCAAAACGAATACATTACATTCATACAAATATTTTGCATTGAAAAACAAATGCCAATGTACTCACACCTTTACGTTCGCAAAACTATATCCCTTGTAACTTACTAAACTGCACTCGTTCATTTTCCAAGTAAATGTAAATGAAGAAATTGCTACTGTTGCACTCGAGGCACTCGAGGTTTCACATGTTTTCCACAACTTTAAACATAATCTTTCTCACAACTCCCTGGAATGTGGCTTAATATTATTAAAGAAGACAGCTTCCGATTCATCCTTATGTTGAAAAATATCATGCGGAACCACAAAAGCAGAGTCCGCAGCTATGGTGCTTGGAGATCAAGCTTTGGAATGTGTGTTTGCGTTCTTTAAAAGAAAGTAAGGTGCCATTTACTCAAAAATAGACGCATCAAATCATTAAAAAAAAGAAAAATGTTTCCAATATGCGTACAATTTTTCTCAATACAGAATGGTATTGAAAACAAATTATTGGATTTCATAGAAAACCCCGACAACCGCAGCCGGTATGTTTAATATGATAAAGGATAAAGGGTTGTTTTGATAGATATGGTTTGTCGTTCCAACAAGTGTCTGCTTTTAGTGCAGATAACACTAGCTCAAATGTTTTTGTGACGTTTTTTTTCTATTCTGAAAAAATACTGCCGTCCTTCGTTTCCAAACGGCTTTACGAATCTTTCATTCAAAATAAACTCTAAACTCTGAATGCATCCATCGAAAAATTCAAACTGCATTCGCTATTGGCTTTTGGACAAATTTGTAATGTAACTAGGTCTGCAACGCCAAGGTATTATAGTGGAATCCATAGGTATTGCATATTTTAAAATCTACTGCGCTTTATTTCAATCTACTGCGCTTTTTTGTTGAATATACTGCGCTCAATTGTTCGAAGGGTGGCAGCGCTGGTTGTCTGCAAGTTCTTTTCCAGCCATCAGATTTAGTCAGTTCGCGGAGTTAAGCAAAATCGGGCGACTAAAACCAAGAGCGTGGGTGTAAGGATAGGGAAGAGAAACGGGGAGAAAAAAATCCTCATATAAATCCGTGAGAAAAGTATAAAAAAACGAAAACCGGGAAAGCAGAAACACAAAAAAAAATAGTGTCAGAAAAAACAATAAGAGTAAAATAAGAAAAAAAGGAAGAAAAGAAAAAAAATGTGCACGACTCGGTCGTACGAACTTGCTCCTGTATTCACAATTATAAATCATAAAAAAAAACATAACAAAAAATAAAAAAAAAACTCATACATACAAGTTTAAATTGAAATATATACCTCAAAAATGGATTTAATCGGAAAAAAATTGATGTCATATGATTTCTTAAGAAAATGTTGGTTTTTGGAGTTTACTCCTTTAGAATCGATTCATATATAGACCCCGGTATGGAAAAAATATGGATAGGAAAATCAATCATTGAAAAAAGCGTTACAAAAAATTGACTACTAACGCTTTTTTTAACTCTTAATAACTTTTAACCTACTGGATCGATTTAGATGAAATTTGGTAGTAAGACAGACTAGAATCTGGAGAAGGGCACACGGTGTTTTTTAACGCAATAAAAGGGGTCGAAAAGGTCACAAGGGGTTGAAATGTTAGGTCAAAGTTTGTATGGAGGTCGATTAGGTTAGAAGTTTAAAACTCATTTTTATGGCTTTTGACTAAACATAAATAAGTATGACATTCAAAGTTTAAAAAAAAATAACTGAGGGGGGGTGAAAATAGGGGGTGAAAGTTTTAGTGCCACGTCGAATCTATTTTATTGAACAGAGATTTCAACGTAGAACGGTGAAATTTTCACACATGATACAGAATTTCATGCTCTTCAATTTATTATATTTTAATTATAACGGTAACTCATTAATATGGCCAATTAAGACATTTTCACATAAATTGGTATATAAGTTTTAATCCTATAGACTGGTTGTTGATATTTCCATATATCTAATTTAGATGAAATAACGGTGATTTTGATACCTCATTTGTAAGGATACGTTTCGTACAAGCCTCACAATCTCGATTTTAAAATAAATATAATTGCACACAAACGACCTGCTTGGTTCGTACAAAATGACACATCACCTGTGGGAGAATCCCGCTATGGCCAAAATTCGATCGTTGTTTTGCGATTAAAAGCATCCTAGCGTGCGTTCTAATAATCGGATCTTCAAGATTAAGATCTCTTTAGAAGCACAAGGCTTCAGGCTTTAATTCAATGTAGAATTTATCAACATTTAATTCCATTTTGTATGCAATAATGCACGATAAATGTGGACCCATTTGAATTTTCATCATTAATTAATGAAAAGTTGATAAGAAATGTCACTGTTCTGAAAATGTAATGATGCAGTTTTGTAGTATTTTTTATTCTTTACAAAAATGTTTGTAGAAGTAACTACATTGATTCATTAAAAAATACGTAAGAACGTTTTAAACAAAGTTGTTGACATTCATATTGCTTACCATAAGTATTTAAGTATAATATATTTTATCAAATTATTATGAATAGATGTATGAATATATGAATTCAATCCATTGCGTATTATATATTTTAAGATAATCAAATCATTCTTATTGAGTGAACTCCAGTCGCGCGTCGGAGCTGACACGTACAATTTTTCAATTTTTTTTTTTTATTAAAAAAAAATTAAAATTTGAAAATATACCTCGTAAATACATTTTATTCCAAAAATTTAAATGCCAAACAAATTTAAACCTTATTTTTGATTTATTGAATTTTTTTTTTGAAAATCGTCGGAGCCGTTTTTTTTTAAATTAATTTTTTATATATAAAATTTTTCAAAAATGTCTTAAAATTAATTTGGGTATGTAGTATTCAAGAATATGTAAATATAAATTTTATGCGTATATTTCGATTTTTAATATTGATCCGTTTTTAAGATACACAATTTTGAAAAAAAAAGTTTAAAATATTTTTTTTTAAATCGAAAAAAAATGTTAAAATTTTTTTGAATAAAAAATTATTTGGGCAATATTTACGTACTTTCAAAAAAAAATTACGCTGATCGTACTTTTATTTTTTGAGAAAATCTAATAACAAAAAACGGTTCTATGGGAGGTACCGTTTTGGAGCAATACAAAAATTTTTTTTAACATAAAATACATGAGTGTTTAAAAAAATTAAATTCGAGGAAGTTTAAAAAAAATCGTAGGAACCGTTTTGGAGAAAATTTAAAGTTTTGGTTTTTTGCCATAAAAATCGTATGGTGGCTACCCTAAATTTTGATCTTAAAAAAAAATTTAAAAAATTGTACGTGTCAGCTCCGACGCGCGACTGGAGTTCACTCAATAAGAATGATTTGATTATCTTAAAATATATAATACGCAATGGATTGAATTCATATATTCATACATCTATTCATAATAATTTGATAAAATATATTATACTTAAATACTTATGGTAAGCAATATGAATGTCAACAACTTTGTTTAAAACGTTCTTACGTATTTTTTAATGAATCAATGTAGTTACTTCTACAAACATTTTTGTAAAGAATAAAAAATACTACAAAACTGCATCATTACATTTTCAGAACAGTGACATTTCTTATCAACTTTTCATTAATTAATGATGAAAATTCAAATGGGTCCACATTTATCGTGCATTATTGCATACAAAATGGAATTAAATGTTGATAAATTCTACATTGAATTAAAGCCTGAAGCCTTGTGCTTCTAAAGAGATCTTAATCTTGAAGATCCGATTATTAGAACGCACGCTAGGATGCTTTTAATCGCAAAACAACGATCGAATTTTGGCCATAGCGGGATTCTCCCACAGGTGATGTGTCATTTTGTACGAACCAAGCAGGTCGTTTGTGTGCAATTATATTTATTTTAAAATCGAGATTGTGAGGCTTGTACGAAACGTATCCTTACAAATGAGGTATCAAAATCACCGTTATTTCATCTAAATTAGATATATGGAAATATCAACAACCAGTCTATAGGATTAAAACTTATATACCAATTTATGTGAAAATGTCTTAATTGGCCATATTAATGAGTTACCGTTATAATTAAAATATAATAAATTGAAGAGCATGAAATTCTGTATCATGTGTGAAAATTTCACCGTTCTACGTTGAAATCTCTGTTCAATAAAATAGATTCGACGTGGCACTAAAACTTTCACCCCCTATTTTCACCCCCCCTCAGTTATTTTTTTTTAAACTTTGAATGTCATACTTATTTATGTTTAGTCAAAAGCCATAAAAATGAGTTTTAAACTTCTAACCTAATCGACCTCCATACAAACTTTGACCTAACATTTCAACCCCTTGTGACCTTTTCGACCCCTTTTATTGCGTTAAAAAACACCGTGTGCCCTTCTCCAGATTCTAGTCTGTCTTACTACCAAATTTCATCTAAATCGATCCAGTAGGTTAAAAGTTATTAAGAGTTAAAAAAAGCGTTAGTAGTCAATTTTTTGTAACGCTTTTTTCAATGATTAATTTTCCTATCCATATTTTTTCCATACCGGGGTCTATATATGAATCGATTCTAAAGGAGTAAACTCCAAAAACTGGGATATGAGTTTTTGCTCAAACCTCTTATTTTCAAGTTTGAAGTCAATTGGACCAGTAGTTAAGGCTGTAGGTGCCTGTAAACTTCCCGACAGACAGATCGCCGGACTCACTTTTTTCGACATCTCTATTGTAACGAAGCGTCACACTTCACGCCTTAAACGCCGACCAACCCGGATTACTATAAGAAATAATCAACCGTACCGCCCGAACTATTATAAAAATAATCAACCGACCGCCCGGACTACGAACAACCTTGGAAAAATACAACTTCGTGCACCCGGACTATCATAAAAATAATCAACCGCACCGCCCGGACTATAAAATCATCAGCAGCTTTACCGCCCGGACTATGAATCACATCAACGTAAATAGCATCACAGACTACCTATAATGTATTTTCTTGTGTACTTTTAATTCTGTGATTATACAATTCACATTTAGTTTTTACCTAATAGTTGTTAAGTAGATGCTAAGATTATCATGTAATTCGAGAAACATTTTTGGTTTGTTCTCCCACCGCCGATAATTGAATAGCAATTGTTGATGGTGCGTAAGGCAATTAGTATTGTCTTATTTTTGGATATTAAATATTGGTCAAGGTTGTATTAAATTTAGTTTCCCTCCTTCCGAGGATCCCCCTCACTTCGAGGCCGTGGCTATAGAATAGATTTTCCCTCCTTCTGAGAATCCCCCTCACTTCGAGGCCGAGGCGATAGGTTATAGTTTCCCCTCCTTCCGAGAATCCCCCTCACTTCGAGGACGTGGCAATAGAAAGCTTTTCCCTCCTTCAGAGAATCCCCCTCACTTCGAGGCCGAGGCGATAGGTTACTTTTTTCTCCCTCCGAGAGTCCCCCTCCCTTTGAGGCCGTGGCACTAGCCTATTCATAAGCGTAATTTTAAGAGTATATATATAAGAATTCATATGTACATTATAGCTTAAGTCGAATCGTTGCAATAAAAGAGTTAAAATCTAATTGGAGAGAATTTGGTGTTTTCTATTATTCTGAGTTTTCGTGCTTTCCTCAGAGAAACCCTGGACTCCGGCGAGTATACCCCAGCCTGAGCAAATTAAGCATCACACTATCATCGTAATGTCATATCTCATCATCATCTCAAATTTTTTGTTTTGTACGAATTCAATACTTGCCATATATTCTATATTTCGCAAGTAAAAATGAAATAGAGCAAGTGCATGGTAGTTCTTAGGGCGTGTGTGAATTGCGTTAAAATGTGTATTAAAACTTGACGTTTGGTTAAAATTTGACGTTTGGTGAAAAAAGGGAACAAATTTAGCCATTTGCTGTGTGAATTGCGTTAAAAGGGATTTTTTTAACCAACATTTCTGCGTAGTACTAAGAAATTTCCCTCATGATTTACGAAATTCCCCTCAACGAAAGATGTTTTTGTTCTTCTAGGTAAAGTAAATTTGTTTTCAAAACCAAACTTTAAGCAACGAATTCATTGAAGTCACTAAAAATTACAAACAAACTTTGTTTTATTTATTTTTCTCAATTTTGCAGTGGTAATTTGATATTTTGAAGCAACAGTAAAATATATTCAAACGAAAATTTCCCTTTTTGGATGATTGATTTTTTCCATGTGGTAACACTGCAAAACATGTTCTCCCAGCTGACATCTGTTATCATTCTCAAAAGAAAGAAAAATTATTTCGTTTTTTGGCTTTGAAATATGATGAAAAAAAAGTATTTCATTTCAATCTCTCGAAATATCAATGTAATTATTAATTCGTTATTCCATAGAACTAAATAAAACGGAGAAAAATAGAACAAATCAACAAAACAGAAGTAAACTTCTCTATCATTTATTTGAAAAAAAAGACACGTCAAAATTTTAACCCATTTAACCTGCTCCACAGCAGGATAAATTTTAACCCATTTTATTCACCACGCTAGTGTCAAGTTTTAACCAAACGTCAAGTTTTAATACACATTTTAACGCAATTCACACACGGCCTAAAAAGTTAATTTATGCATCAAAAATCAAACATAAACTATACTTTTATCGTTTTGTTGAGAATTTGTAAGAAAATAAGGCTTCAAACGTATGTAAAATCACTTTTCTTCATTCATTCGTAGTTCGTTGGTCGTGCTCATGTGAATAGTGCTTAAGTCTCAAATTTTTTTTTTCTCTTTTTTATTAAGTTCAAGCTAACGTTATTCTTGCCCACAATAAGAGAAAAAAAAAGAAATAAGTAAAGAAATTAAGAAGTTTGTTTACCTTTTGTGGTAACAGAATTTTTCTATTCATTTAAATTGATTTTTTTTTAATTCTTTCATGCATAATATGAAATCTATTTAAATTTTAAGAGCATGCAATCTTTTACAAATTAATTAAACCACATGTTATTATTTAAGAAACTCGTGAATTAACAACATCTAGGTTTAATGAAATGTTACTTGAAAATGGGTTGACTAGGTTGAACTTTGAATAAAATTGTAAAGCTTAAAGAAGATGTTTTAAGTAAAGAAAAAAGAAGGTAAGTGTGGAAGATTTCGATAACCATGACATGGATTAAGCACGACCATTAGAGCGTTTGAGCATTTAAAGAAGGGGTAGTTCCAATATTTGGAGTACGCGAACTGTCAAGGCGTTAATATACGGGGGGGGGGGGGGGGAATCAAATGTACTCGAGGTGACCATCCACCTGTCACCTACGAAACCGGAGTTGAAGTTAGTAGTCTGTTCGTTATCCAAAAAGCAAGAAGAATACAAATCTTGGCATGAAATAGATTTTTTTTTTATACGAGAGAGGAGGTAAGGGAACACGAACCATGCCACCGGCGCACCTAGCCGCGCTCATGCAAGCATGCCAAGTCCGTTCCTGAATCACCGAATCAAATCCAACATTCGTAGCATGCTTTCCGACTGTTCCACCAAAGAGCTCTGCGAAGAGTGGGTGAGGGTTTGGAAAGGACTGCTTGCAATTCCAAATACAGATTTCTTGCCGCTCATGTGCGGAAGGTTCAACCTCCAAGTGGTGCAGAGCGTCAACCTGACTTCGGTCAGGGCGAATGAACCTACGTTTTTTATTGTACATGTATCATAATCACTTTTTTTTGATACCGTGATTAATGAGACTGTGTGTTCTTAAAAAAGTTGGTGGTGCATGGCAATATGTCATGCAGTCTTCCAGTTTGGTCACCCAACTCTTTTCTGGTAAAAAGACTGCATGACAATGGACACCAGTGTTCCTGTGAGCCGTTAAGTCACGAAGCTGGAAAATTATCCTTTTGGTTTGTACGGATGTGTGATAATTTCACACATCCGATAGAATATATGATGATAATGTCATACATTCACAGAGTACAAAATAACAAAAGAGACTACCATGTCTTCTGAAAAAACTGGTGCTCTGGGGTAGTTGTGCCCGGATTCTAATTGAATCTCAACTACAGTTGCGGTCGGCCCACTTGTGGGAGTTTCAGAGTGGCTGTGGTTAACGAGAAATGCGTTCTCGGTAACTGAGTGATGGTGTCCTTAAGCTCAGTTACATAGATAAAAACACATTTACCAGTATGGCTTTTTTAACGGTAAAAGCAAACTGGTACTTGAGAAAAATGGAATTGACGGAAGGTAAAGTCTACGGCAACGGGACAGATGCAGAAGATTAATCTTGTGCCTTTTTTCATTATCTACAAGGCAACATACACTAGATTAGATTAGATTAGATTAGAATGATTTTTATTTAGTTCTTTTCTGAATTTATCCTTAAATACATACATAATTTTACAAAAATCTTTATGACATGGCATTTGCCGTCTGCCAGAATGACAACTATTTTAATTTTTTTGTATCATATTGTTAACAAAGCATAATAAAACATTTTAGAACAAAGTTATTGAAAGAACATAAGAATACATAAAAGAACAAGAGGCATACATTTAATGTGTTTGTTTATCAAAAATTTTCGTTAATTATTCTTTCCCTATACCTTAGCGCAATTACACAGTATTTATAAAGTCTTTCTACGTTCATTTCGTTCAATTCCGTTAAAACTTGGGCTTCTGATAAATAATCACTTCCAAAAACGCTTCTTCTCGATTCTCTTAGAGTTGGGCATCGTCCTAGAAAATGAATGATGTCTTCCCTTTCCCTTCGGTTACAAATACTGCATTCCAGAGGTAGATCAGGTCTGTGTGGGATATAATTCAAATTCAGGAGTTCGCTGCGTAGCCTGACCATGGTAGCTATGACCTTTACTTTATTGGTATCTCTGAAGTAATTTTTTTTGGGCTAGGTTGTGGTTTAACCTGCTGTAGATTGATCTGTACAGCGAACTGGAAGCTTCAGCTGTGTATTCTGCTCTGCATTTCTCGTCGATTTTTGCTATTACGTTGTAGAAGAGCACCTTACAATTACTTATATCTTCGATGTTTAAAACAAAACTTATATCACACCCCTCCGCAAGTTCTGACCATTGTCTGTACCAGCTATTTTGATCACGTATAGCCTTGATAGCAACCTTCCTTACTAATCTGAATTCTGGCAGCCTAAAGACACTCAGAAGAAAATCAGCTTGTAGTTTCAAGGTCTTTATGAACAACGGTGATAATCCGGTCTCAAGCATAAGCACGTAGTTTGGCGTGTTGATTGGTAGGTTGAATATCCGTTTTAAGTAGTGAGTTAAGAGCTTTTCTACCGTAAGAAACTTCTTGCACCCCCATACTTGGGCGCCATATAACAGGATACTCTCTGACACCGCTTCGAATATTTTATGCTTGCTGCTATGCGCGATATTCCTGTTGATGAAGCAAGTTTTCCAGGCGATATTAATCGCCGTTTTCGCTTTTTCTAGCTTTTCGTTGAAGTGCTTCTCCATGCTTAAATTTCTCGAAAACGTTACACCAAGGTACTTATACTCGTTGACACACTCTAAGGTTTCATCGTTAAATGACCATTTTTCATGAGAGCTATTTCTGCCACCACCCTTTTTGAAGATCATCACTTTGGACTTTTGGGTATTAACAGTTAAATTCCATACACAACAGTAGTCATATAGTCTATTTATCATCAGCTGTAAGGATTCTGGGGAATACGCGAACATGACAATATCGTCCGCAAACAACAAGGCCTTAATGTGCACTCCTGCAAAATCTACACCGCCGGGGAGATAATCGATTAGATCGTTAATAAATAGCGAAAACAAAGTGGGGCTCAATGTGCATCCCTGTCTTACTCCTGATGAGGTTGCAAACCATTCCGACAACGCCGTTCCATTCCATACAGCTGCTTGCGTGTTTTTGTAGAGATTTTCTAGCGCACGTCCAAACTTCAGAGATAATCCTGCGTTATATAACTTATAGAATAAGGCACCTCTGTTAACTACTGTGTCAAATGCTGCTTTGAAGTCAATAAAGAATACATACAATTTCTTTTTTTGATAGTAGAAATTCTCTGCTAGATTCTGCAGTACAAATATGTTATCGGTTGTCGAATAACCTGACCTAAAGCCAGCTTGGAACTCATTCATTATGTTCTGCGAGTTAATCCATCTATTGAGTCTTTTCTGCATCATTGTTGTAAGAATCTTATAGGTTGCGTTCAGAAAGGAGATGCCCCTATAGTTAGCCACATCGGAATAAGATCCTTTTTTATGTATAGGGAATATGATCGCATCTTGAAATTCTTTCACTATCATGTCACCATCAAATACTTTATTGAAGAGCATTAAAAGCTGATCGTTAAGTACGGAAGTTCCATACTTGTAAAATTCGACTGAAATACCGTTGGCGCCAGGTGCTTTTCCATCTTTCAACGACTCTAAAGCTTGTTGTAGTTTTTGGGTGGTAAACTGTGAATCCAATATTTCGCTCGTAAATCGCGGTGTTGCATAATGCCAAATTAATGGTGTCGTGGCTGGGTTAAGGAGTTGTCTGAAGTGTGTGGCTAAAACGTTTGCTTCTATATTTCTGTGTAGGCCTGGTTTTTTACCATTCAATTCCCATGCAATTTTCCAAAATTCTGAAGCATTATTACTGTTGGCCAGTTTAACCGCTTGACGTTCATCATACTCTCGTTTTTTAGATTTACACAATTCCTTATATTTTTTATTGGCTTCGATGTATCTGTTTCTGAATAAACCTAGGGATGAATTTCTGAAGTTTCTGAGCCATGCGAATGATATTTTTCGTGCTTTCTGGCATTCATGATCGAACCATGGCTCATTCCACTTTTTGCTCCGTAAAGTGCCGAACTGATGCCCTGGGTACGACGTCTTAACGACATGTTCTAAGCTCGGGAAGTCTTCAATTTGGTGGCGGTTGAGCATTATGTCCAGGTGCTGTCTGTATAAAGAGGCTTTTGCGGGTTTCCAGTTAAGTCTAGGCATCAATAGTTCGTTATTATTCTCATCGCTTGTCAACTCCATTATTTGAAAGGTCAAGACAACTGGTAAATGGTCCGAGTAAGGCAATTCTCGTATCTCAAAATCCGTCACAAATGATTCCCAATCTTCACCTATCATTGAATAATCGATTGTTGATGTTCCTTGTCCCCCGATAAATGTGTAATTCCCCGCAACATCACTATCGCTTGTTCCATTTAGTACTCGCAGTCCAAAAGAATCGCACAGTTCCACTAATCTCTTTCCTCTTGAATTGCAGATCAAGTCTTTCGATTGTCTATTTATCCCTTTTGCATCGTTCATAACTCCCGCAACTTGGCCAATTCTCGCGTTCAGGTCTCCTATCAACATCACTTTAGATGATTTAATCGTATTAACCACATCATCCCAATTATTGCAGTTCAAGTACATAGGGAGTATCAGAAGTGATTACACATACATACACTATAATATGCATGTAATTCATGCATATAAAAATAGAGTGGATTGGAATTCAATCCACCACGAAATTAGGGCCTTGAGCCAGGTGTTCGTGTGTATTTGTTTTCTAATCTGTTCCACCAAAGATGTACTCTTTTCACTTCAGCATTGTTCGACTAATTTAGAGGATGATGTGGACGAGAGTGAATAGCCGCCTGACTGTACGAAAAGATAGCTGTATTACGATTATGATTTGGAAAAGAATCGCTTTAGGCATCGTATGCACATGAGTGCAAGGCTCCAGTAGATCCACCACTAGCTGTTCTTTGAAACTGAACCGAGGAAGCCTACACGCTAAAAATACCATCTAACCATTAATAAAAACCAATTTTTGTCTGTTCATTTATTTACTGAGGTACAATAATTGATGTAAGGTATTTTTCGATTTTTTCCAGAAAAAAGTGCTCTGCGCTCTTCCCAGTCTTCTTATGCCTACCGTCATTAAGCATTTGGTATGCTCTGAGGTCCTTTCGCTAGGACTGCTTTCATTGTTTTCATCAGGGACGGTATCAAACCAACCTGCTTATCAACACACTGAACAGCGCAACGTTCAAACTGATCTGTGTATTTAGCAATATCGGATTCTGACGGACTTGGTGGCATCTTCACTTTCACATCATCGTTGCATTGCTGTAAATCAAGAGATAAGTTCAACATCTTGGTCCAAATTCTAAAAAAACCCCTACCATTATACACCGTTGTAATCTCCCTTGGAATTCACCCAATTCGTGTTGCACATAATTTTGGGCTTTGGTTATTGGAGTCGAACATCTTTCAACACAATTCTGGACACTGTCAACACTAGCATTCATATCCTGACAGCATCGAGCTGCACATAAATGCATATCGTTCTAGAAAAACAAAATCTAGTGTAAGGATACAGCACCGCTTTCATAACCCTACAAATTCGATTCATGCAATTGAATCGATACTTACTTGCATTTTACGTAAATGTGTTTTATCCATGTCTTCAATCATTTGAGTAACGGCTTGTTCAATTCTTTGGCGTTGTTGTTGAATCATTTTGAATTTGTTTTATTTTTTTATTTAAATTCTATTTTTTAAACTATAAATTTTGGTGTTAGATTTATGAAAATTCTGAATGTGATGGATTTTTGAAATTACACAAATGTCAAATGTCTTGCATAATAATTCTATTCAACGCTTGAAGGCGCTTTCATCGATACAAAGAGACTTTTAAGGTGGTAACCGATGGGAGTGAGTTTTTTATTGGTATTTCAATTTATTATTTTTCGTCACTTAAATAAAATTAAGGAAGCATAAACGAAGTCTAAGCCACTCTTCAACAATTCTCTACCTGCGTGTTAAGAATTGAGGGGACCTACAATTTAATGCCAATTCCGAACGGCAAAGTTGAGAAGCACTTTTTTAACGACAGATTGATACTCTTGGAAGATTTGTCAGTTCATCGCAAGAGACTTTACCCATGAAAGCAGGATTCGAACCCAGGCGTTCTGCGTATAATCAACGCACATAACCACTACGCCACGGACACTACATTTTATCTTATTAAGGAAACTAAAAGACGGATATCACATTGATATTCGAGTGTCCATGAGTAATGCAACAGTTTTGAAGTTAAGCCAAATTCGAATGGGTACTTCTTCTATTGAAACATCTTTTTTTTTGTTTTTTTCAACCGTCAAGAATACTCAAACTTCCATGTCCCTCAGACATTAAACAAAATGTAAATTGTGTTCAATATTCGTCCAAAAAGAACCGAGCATGTGAGCCTTGTGCAATACAATGGGAATTTAAAAAAATATCTGATTCAAAAATTCCCTTCCCTCATGAACACTAGAGCTCGTTTTCAAAAAATGACAATTCACCTGTCACTGTCAATTTGATTACACAAATATCAGAATTGTCCGATGAAAGAAAATTTAATTCAGAATAAAATGGTCAAATTATAATATTTTAATTAATTTCAAGTAGTTTTGCTCTTTCTGAACAATTTTAAACATTTAAGTTCCAAAGTGAAACATTAACGTTTATTTCTTTACATACAATTTTGTCAAAACCTTAAAATTAACATAAGGAAAAGACACTTTTCTTCATTGCAAAGGTAAATAACAATTTGCTCAATGCAAAATCTTTCTTTGGAAGAAGAAGAACACAAATATTATCGTTAGGTATGTTAGGAGTAGGATGCCGGCATTTGAGCTCTAGTAGAGAGTACTAAGCCCTATAAATACTGCCTTAGTAGACTCAGCGTCAGCATAACGTTATTGCGCAACATTCAGGATTGGGTTCTTCCCACGAAAACTAATTAATTCTCTCTGAGATCACACTTGTCTCTTGTGTCCAGGTATCCAGTTGCACAGATCTTCAAATGCCTGCGAAAGACCTATAGCCTATGGCTTCGGAATTGTTGGACGATTTATGCAAACAAATTTATACTTGTCGACGCTGTAAACAAGTATGTTTAGCTAAAAAAGCCATACATTTGTCTAAAAATCTGCCTCTCTTTAGACATTTACCTCAAAACACGATCAACTCATGCATAAAAAGGAAAAACACGACCAGAATCCAGCAGAAAACAGTTATGTCTGTAGTTTGTGCCAAAAAACGTTCGCCAATCACGGCAACCTAGAGCGACATATGAAAGTCCACAACGATGTCCGGCCGCACATCTGTAACGAATGCAACAAATCCTTCGCCCAAGCTGTCAACCTGCAACGACACTATTCTGTCCACAACGGTGAACGACCCTACCAGTGTCAATTATGTGACAAATCATTCACACAACAAGGCAATTTGCGTCGCCACGAACTTATTCACACCGGCGAAAAGCCGTTCCAATGCGAACGCTGCAATCGTTCATTCTCACAGCGAATCAATCTGAAAAAGCACATGATGGCCCATCAGGGATTTCGGCCATTCGTTTGTACTATTTGCCAAAAGGCTTTCATCCAATCTCAGAACTACAAGAAACACTTGAACAAACATACAAAGGAAGCTGTGCGGCAAGAGCAGGCTGATGATGCAGTAGCAAAGGTTAAGATTGAACCAGCGGCGATGTGAGTCGAAGTGGCAGTTTGTTTGTGATAAAATTTATTTATTTCTCTTTCAGAACAACAACAACAATAACAACACCAACACCAGCAGCATTTGGAGCTACGTTAGCTAAACTCAAAATGGATCCGATGTGAGTGCAAAAGTATTCGGAATGCGTCTTACGGTAATTTTGTTGTTTCTTTTAGAATGTACGGGAGTAGTGGACAGAGTCGCACGGTGTTCGAACAATTGAGTGGATTCGATTTTGTTGGTTCGATGGACACAGCAGCGGGTACAGTGGAGCACCACTACGGAGTTAGATATGCTTATAAATAAGTCGGTAAAGTCGTTAAATTTTGTAGGACAAAAAATTACATTTTTGTGTAAAAACATGCAATTGAATTGCTTTTTGAGAGTTTCACTTATTTGCTTCTGGAATTGTACATAAAAAGATATACAAGTCAATAAATATGCCATTTGTAGGAATGTTAATTGGTGTTTTCCTTTAACGACTATCCACTGTACTTTAGGTCACTTATCATTATCAGTTATCAGTTTTCACACACTGGTTAGAGATACTGCATAAAGAGTATGCTTTCCAAGACAATGAAAACGTGTTTAACAACGTGAGCTCATCAGCAATTACATCAGCTCTTATAACGCTGATTCCGCACTGGATCTTCCAGTGTGGATCAAATCAACACCTCGCGAATCATCATGATCATCGAATAGTGCGTTGAATATCAATCACCACTTCACCTGCTGTTCATCGACTTTGAAAAGGCGTAATAATTTATCTGGCTTGCTTTGCGCTGGAGGGACATCCCAGATAAATTGATTGCTACCATCAAGGCTACATTTTATGATGGATCCGAATGTCACATACATCTTGCTAGTTAGGTTGTAAGAGGATTTAGGCTGTATTACCAATACTGTTTCTGTTGGTGATAATGATAAGCGACGTAATGCACGAAACTTTTTCAATGCACCTTGAAATCTTACTTCAAACATCTGGATTACGCCGACGACGTATGCTTTCTCACTCATAGGATCATGGATATCAATCAAATAACAACGGCGGAGGAAGAAGCAGAAGTCGTGGGGCCAAACATCAACTCGGCAAATAAAAGGACCAGCCTTGGGACTTCCTCATCAACCCTTGTAAATATATCTGCGTTTGGAATGCGGTCCAAAATATAGAGAAACAACTCCTTCAGCTTAAATACCGAGCTACGTTTGTTCCGCTCCAATGTTGAATCCGTGCTGCTTTACGGGTGTAGCACTTGGAAATTCACAGAGACTGTCACAAGAGAGCTTCTAACGTTCGTTAATAGATGTCTTCGAAACATCTTGAGGATTTTCTGGCCCAACAACCATGAACAGACCATGAACCCATAGACTGTATTATATGAAGACGAAAGTGACAATGGACGGTTCGAAAAGGCGATGGGTATATTGCGAGCCAAGCCCAAGCTATGCAGTGGAACCCTCTCACACAAGAACGCAAACGAGTTGGGCCGGACTAGAAGTACTTGGCAACGAACAGTCGCACAGGAAGCAGCATTACTGGGGAAGAGTTAGAGAGAGCTGATTAACATCCCCAGAAATCGGCCACGATGGTGCGTAGGAGTAGTAGAGGCCCTAAGTCTCGTAGGGGAAACGCCACGGGCGTAATAGGTGCGAGCTTCAAGTAAGTAAGTTTGTCATAATGCTGAAGATTCGTTTGGGAGAAGCAGGATTATTTAAACGAGGTGCACAAAAAAGATAAGTCAAAAGAGGGACATTTGTGGTTAACATCGGTGACAATCACAATCAATGTAACAGACGACGACCAAGACTACGCTATCGGCTTGACGATTAAAGAATTCTCACAGAATAAAAATTCGTTCACGGACAGCATACTGAGGAATCGAGCAACTTAAAAATAAAAAAAAAACGAGATTCTACAAGACCAAATAACCCCAGACGTGGCAACCATATCAAAGTGGTTTCAGACCAAGCAAATTGACGATTGATTAGAAATTCACCCTAAGGCAGGCGATGGAAAAATGTCTAGAACTTAACATGCCATCTGTTCAATGCCTATAAAAGCCTCCTACTAAGCTGACTGCAGTTCTATCCAGCCCCGTCAATATTTTCAACGAACTCCGACAAGGGGATTGACTGTTCAGGATCTTCTTCAAACTGGCGTCACCAAGTTATTAATGACTCATGCGTACGAGACCGACATCAGAGACTTTAATTGCTGTACAAACCTCATTTATCAAGTTCTTGCGGGCTTCATACAAATGCAGGAAAAACTAAATACATGGCGGCCCCGTCTGCAGAAACATTGGAAGAAGAAGACCAACTATCAAGGTAGAGGTCAGTAGTAAAAGACGATAAAAAAAAAGATTTAATACGTGGCCTTCGAAGATTCTGCTTGTAACGAAGAGTTACATGCTTATCTACTATATTTTAAACAAATATGTGGCCAACAGAGTCGTCACCCAAGTTTGCCATCAGTCGACATAATATTTTAGCTCATTCACACACAGTTTTACTATTTGTGAAATACAATTCACATTCAGTCTTCACATGAAAAAGCATAAGGCAGCCTGCAATAAGCCATATAAAAAATAAAACACAGTCCGCCGAGGTGAAGGAAATCACCAGACAACAGTAGAAACGCAGTCCGCCGTTGCCGTAGTGAAAGAGTTCACTAGTATAAAAAAAAAAACCGTCCGCCGCCGCGCCGTTGTGAAATAAGTTATTATAGTCGTGGAGAAAACTCTCAAGGTAAAGAAATCGTTTAGTGTGGTAGAAAAGTAAACCACACCAGGGTTAATTATATTTGTGAGTCAGTCGGTGTTTCAGCAGCAAAACAGAGCAGGTCGTATCCCGGAGGTGATTGGTTAAATATTATTATTTCCTTGGAATTTTCCCCCACTAGTTGTAAGGGGTTTCAAGGGTATTAGGCTGATTTCGTGCCACCAGGGGCCGTCACCTGCTGATCAACCAGAGCTATTGCCTGCTGTTTCAGGGGCCAATAATCCTGCTGTTTTGCGTGCCATCAGGGGCCGTACCAGAATCTATTTGCTTCACCAATGTTACCAAATAGCTTTTGCTAATTACGCTTATATATTCCCAGAATTATACAAGACAGACGACCTGAAAAAGTATCCATCGATATTCGAGAAACGTAAGCCCGCCGAACCAGCTTTACTCTATAGCCAGAGAGAGGTGTGAACCCAGAAGTACTCTATATCTTCTATATACAGGGTGATTCACGAGCGTTGTGCCAAAAAGCTAGAGCGTGTAGGTTGAGTTGAGACAAGAAAAAAATCATATGGGAGGGAGGGACAATTTTCGGAAAATTGAAAAAAAAACAAAATTAAAAAAACAAAAAAACATTTTTGAACTAATTTTTTTCAAAATAATATTTAATTAAGTACTAATTTTGTTTTAAAAATTCAATGCCGTTGTTAATTTTAAGTCGTTTTTCCTTTTTGAGAAATTAAAAAAAAAAAAAAAAAACCTTTTTTCTAAGAAAATCTTTGTTAATTTATTATTACCTATCTGGACTTTTTGTTAAATTTATTTATGAAATATTAACCTTTCTTTTACTATTTGTTTTGTAATTGGAGTTTTACGAGGACTCAATAATGTAGAAAAGTATTGGATGTTCCCTGAATTAATCATTTTGTTCATTTGGCTTACCAGAAAGGTATAGCACGGTGTTGTAAACGATATCCCATACGATATTTTTCCTGTCTCAACTCAACCTACACGCTCCAGCTTTTTGGCACAACGCTCGTAAATCACCCTGTGTATAAAACAAAGTCGTGTTTGTAACAACACTTATAACTCGAGATCTGCTGGTCCAATTTTCATGGTTTTTGATTCGTTTTATTTGTCTCCGCCCCCAAATAGCAAGAATACATTACATACAATACATCTTAAAAACAATGAACACATATCCGCGGTCGCGGTCATAAAC
This sequence comes from Sphaerophoria taeniata, assembly GCA_943590905.1. Classification (NCBI taxonomy): domain Eukaryota; kingdom Metazoa; phylum Arthropoda; class Insecta; order Diptera; family Syrphidae; genus Sphaerophoria; species Sphaerophoria taeniata. The sequence continues at coordinate 42,457,857 of OX016540.1, read as the reverse complement.
GACAAACAAAATGTATACTTTTCAAATCAAAACAGCAAAATATATCAAACCGACCTTGAACATTTCGTCAAATATTTTTATATTTATCTAAAAAATTAAAAAAAAAAATGTCAGTGAAGAAAATATATATTCGTCAAATATTGTTTTCCTAAAAAAAAAATGTACACTTGAGATTTTTTCCCGTCGATATTTTTTCCTTTTTTGTTTGTTGATTCGTTGCTTTTGGGATATGGCGTGGGAAGCGGGTAGTGGAGTAGCGGGAAAGTAGGTAGCAGGTAGCGCATAGCGTTGTGACGGGTAGTGGGAGTGAGTAGCGGGTAGCGTGGTAAAGGGGTAGCGGTTAGTGTGTTGAAGTAGAAGGTAGCGGGTAACGGGGTATATGTTTAGCGGGTAGTAGGTAGCTCTGGAGGGTAGGAGTGTAGCGTGGTAGCAGGGTAAAAAAGATAAGTTCATTTTTTTATCGATTAAGGCAGTACGAAGACTGCAGTGTTGCACGCGTCATTGATGCATATGTTCCACTGTTGGTCATTTTCTAATTCAAGGCTTGACACGCACCGCGGAAAGTGGAATGTGTGACGCCGTCAACTATTTTTATTTGCTGAAAAGATCTAGGACCAGGCACTGCGAAGCGTGGCAGGGTACAGCTAGTAATAATATAAAAAATAACCAGAGAAGTGTAAATAACCAGATTAAGAAAAGATTAATAATACCTACTTAGTTTCAAGTAAGATTGTATTAGAGTTATTAACAAAGAGAATTAATAAAGAAAGGGTGGACCTTTTTACTGAAGTTTAGTGTTTTTCTTCAGACGGAACCTTGGCGATCTGACGAGCATAAACCTTGGCTGGAAAGTAAAAAACACATAACATGCTATGTAAGACAGTACTAACTTACAAATTCGTGACTTGGGTGCTTACTGCTTAGTCAAAGGCTCAAAGGCTCTCTGAATTCTAAGCCGCGTTCGTGAGGACAGTCCAAGGGTCTATGGAGAAAAGTTGACTCCGTTAGACGATTGCGGGGATGATGATGAACTTTGAAAAAAGAGTTCAAACACATGTCTCGAGACACTAAACACAAAACAGAGTTGTTATTTTTCATTAAAAAAAAATTAATTAACAAAAAATGCATACATTAATTCTTATTCGTACACTTTATTCTTGTAAGTTTAATAATCTCTCATATTTAAATCGATATTAATTTATTAATTTTACATTTAACTACTAAAAATATTTTATTACCTTTTCTCCTAATATAAAATCAATTAAATGTTTTTGTTTGTTTTATTTTAATTAAATAAACTATCAATTTTGATATCTTATTCTTTTTTCACATAACTGTCTTAAATATTTTAACTTTTTTTTCAATACTATAATGATAAATTTGTCATGATCTGAGAAAATAAAATAAACCTTACATCTGTAAATGTATGTATGTACCTATATAATTGTAATAGATTTATGATTAAAATTTCATTGCAAAGGTTAAATTGTGTGCACAAAAAAAGCACAAACAAATCCGCGTCCAAGCGGACATCATGTGGATGCTTGTTGTTTGTTTGTCCTTGATTTGCTTAATTTGCACTCAGTCAAACTGCAGATAGCACATAATATAATACTCCTTTTCTTCCCCGTTTATAGAGTTACAATACAACCACACTGTTAATAAGAAAAACACACAAAATTACTTAAATTCATAACGACATGGGTTTCAATGACAAATTCAATAATCTTTCTCTCTCTATTCTAATCAAGCTTAATTTTAGCCGTGTTTTTTTTCACTAATCAGTAAGCAGCACAGTAATCAAGTGCGAATAAAACGCTACAACTCACTTTATCTGTCAAATTCACTTTGTATGGCAATTGCTACATAAAACGTCGCAAAATGGATCTGAGGGTTGCGTCTCGGGTTAAGAAAAATAGCAAATACTTCAACCTATGAGAGTCAGATCATAAGATTCGCGTAGAAAAATAATTCTTCTTAACGCCATCAGCGCTGTCATTTCAATAATTGAAAGTTCTATCGCCGGGCCAGCTGTCAATTTTTACTGGCCTTTTTATCGACTTCAATCCAAATTGTTGTTTTTTGCCAAGGGAAATTTTGCTGTGCTGGCTACTGAGTAGTGAAAAAAAACACGGCTATTGTGTTATGATGGATTAAGGATGTAAAAGCAATAACCTTAAGGGTATTTCAAGAAAAATGCAAAACATCGAGGATACGGATACCTGTTGATATTTCATAAATACGTATTTGTTTCTAATATTGAATGATGCATTTGATGATCAAAACAATTTGATCTTTTTAACTTTTTTTGTTTGTTAATAATAATTATTGTAATTCTGTTTGTATACGATCAGTTTTGTTTTGAATTGTACATTTTGAAATTGAAAACAAAAAATCTTATCTACTTTCTTCTTTTTTCAAACTTTAATTGTTTTTTTTTTGTTTTTTTTTATGGAAGTTTATTATAATGTGTCTGTTGGGAAAAAGTCCTTGAGAAGTGTTGTTCGTCTTTTCTCGGCAATGTCCATTTGGTTTTCTAAGTCTCCTAAATCAGTCGTTTCGGCGCGTTCGATTTTCCATGAAAGATTCTCGATTTCAGCCTCTAGTTGAGCCTGGAAATTTAAGTTTAATACGGGTTTAGTTTCTTTAACTGTTTTTCGTTACCACATTTCAAACTGCAGTCATTCTCATTCACTCACACCCACTCATTTATTAAATTGACTTTACCGTAAGAAAAGAACGTTGTAGCGGATCAAACTATGAAAGGTTTCAGAAAAATTCCGGGGACCCGAAGCTTTGAAGAGGGGAAGGGCGTGTTACCGAAGGGGAGGGTCTAGGTGATAGAGACCGTCGGAGGATTTGCCCACCCTATGTATCCCAATAGGGTTGGGGTCAAAATCCCGAAAATCAAAATCCCGAAAGCCCAAAATCCCGAAAACCCAAAATCCCGAAAACCCACAATCCCGAAAACCCAAAATCCCGAAAACTCAAAATCCCGAAAACTCAAAATCCCGAAATCCCGAAATCGAAATCCCGAAAAATTATATAAAATGAAAAATTTGCGCAAATTTTTCATTTTATATAATTTTTCGGGATTTCGATCTCGAAATGCTTTGCAAAAGCATAACAGCATCAAATCAAACTGTTTTTTTTTATACAAGATCGGGAATTGCAAAGACAACTTACAATTTTTTTTTTTGAAGGTCACCAATAAAAAAAACCTAAGAAAAAAAAGTCTGTTAGATTCTCTTCTTATGTTAAGAAGAATGTTTATGTTATACTTAAGATTTTTTCTTAAATTGTGCGATTATACTTTTGAAATGCAGAAAAAAAAATGGTTTTCATTTCTAAACATTAGAAGGGAAAGTAACGGAATATATTTTTTATCTCAATTTTCTTATACTCGTATAATGATGCTCTTAAAGAAAATGTTGAGTTCTTTATTCTTTCTTATTTTGAAATAAATTTCAGAAATTTAAGAAAATTTCTGGATTTTGGCCAGTCGGGATTTTGGGTTTTCGGGATTTTGGGTTTTCGGGATTGTGGGTTTTCGGGATTGTGGGTTTTCGGGATTTTGGGTTTTCGGGATTGTGGGTTTTCGGGATTGTGGGTTTTCGGGATTGTGGGTTTTCGGGATTGTGGGTTTTCGGGATTTTGGGTTTTCGGGATTGTGGGTTTTCGGGAGTGTGGGTTTTCGGGATTATGTCCGTCTCCCATCCCAATAGGATACAACTATGGCTGCTGCTTCCTCCAAATAATGCAGTAGCCTCAAATCGGTTAAAACTCAACGGCTTCTCCTGCCTACAGACTCATATATCTTATGTCACCTCCACCTCTGAACCTCCTCAACAAATTAAATTCCAGCCATTATATTGATATCCATTGGTACCTCAGATCAATTAGATCAAGAAGAAGGAAGAATCCAGAATTCTTCTGAAACCATTCCATTGGACTGACTTTGACAGACGGAATGCTTCTGAGAAGAGCAGAACTCTTCTGTTTTGAAAACAGAACCGTCCGAAGATTGATACATATACCCATCACATCCTGTTCCATTGGAGGTAGAAGAAGCAACGTAAAAAAAAAACAATGGAAAATCATAGAAATGTCAAAAATGTTTCTGTTTCTTTTTTATCTTAGATGTATCAGAGTTAAAAAAAAATTATGCGCCTAGCTTAATCTACACTAGTCAAAACAATTAAAGGAACACTTGAAAAAACTCAAAAATTGAGTGGTTTTTTATAAGGCTCATTTTTACTTTTCCAATTATTTTGAGTTAAGAAAATACCGTTATGTCGTTTTCGATTAGTTTCACTCATTCTGAAATCGAATGGAACAGGTCAAATCGCTTCCACTGAGTTCTGTTTTTTTGTGTTTGTGTGAAATTTCAAAAGTCAAATATCTGATTTTTCTTTCAAAAATCCTCATTAAAAATAAAAACAAAACTGATTAAGTATTATTTTTGACTTTTTATTATTCATGTATTAGTGCTTCTTGAGTGGATTCTGATTTGAAATCAAGAAGAGAATTTCTCTTTTAAGAAGCGTTCTGTCTGTCAGTTTCCTGCGAATAAAACGCTTTCAGAAGGCTTCGGAATGATTCCGGACGCTTCCGGAGAGCCAATCGAAAACGACATTAGTCGTTTTCGCTTGAGCGTAAAAAATGTTCACTCAATTTCAAAATTGAAAAAAAAACTTTGATTTGTCATAAAATGAGCGGAAATTTTTTTTCAATCCAACCAATCTAAGATTCAATTTGAGAATTTTGTTGGCTATTCACTGTTTGGTTCAGATCGTTGAAAAAAAAGTTGAAAAATGCGTATTTTGGACCTTTTTTTAAAGTGATAGAAAAGATTGAAAAAAAAAACAATATTTTTATTTTTTCAAAATGTTTTTGTGTAGAAAATTTAATGAATTTTTCAAATCTTTCTTTAGTTTTTTTGTAAGTCAATATTTAGTAGAGTTATTAGGGTCCAAAGTCATGTGTTTTTGCATGTAAACCCATTTTTTGAGTAGAAAAAAAATCATAGCGATCTGAACCAAACAGTGAATTATAGCCAACAAAATTCTCAAATTGAATCTTAGATTGGTTGGATTGAAAAAAAATATCCGCTCATTTTATGACAAATCAAAGTTTATTTTTTTCGATTTTTAAATTGAGTGAACATTTTTTACGCTCAAGCGAATACGACTAACGGTACTTTCTTAACTCAAAATAATTTGAAAAGAAAAAATGATAATCTTTGAAAAACTTTTTATTTCACTTCAATCCGACTTTTTTCTACTGAGATACAGCCTTATAAAAAACCACTCAATTTTTGAGTTTTTTCAAGTGTTCCTTTAATTGTTTTGACTAGTGTATTTGCTCAGGATAAAATGACCCAGCAAATCAAGCAATTAGCTGAGCGAAGACAACTTCACTTGTTTTTCTGGATTTCACGGACAAACACAAAGTTAACCCGCCGAACTGTACAAAGCAGCTGGAGATGATTTGTTTAGGATCATGCACTAGCTCTTCTGCAAAATTTGGTCGGATGAAAGCATGCCCGACGAATAGAACCTCAGCATCGTAAGCCCGATCCTCAAGAAAGAAGATCTCCTGAACAAGATCTTATCTGCCGTGCTGGGTGAACGTTTGAAGCCTTTCGTCAACAACCTGATAGGTCCTTATCAGTGTGGCTTCAGACCTGGACAGTCCACCATTGATCAAATATTCACTCTACGGCAGATCTTGGAGAAGACCCAGGAACTTCAAATCGATACCTACCAGCTTTTCATTGATTTCAAGGCCGCGTCTATAGAGACCAGTTATATAGAGCAATGTCTAGTTTTGGCATCTCAGAAAAACTCGTCTGAGTAAGATGACAATGGAAAACTCACGCTGTTCCATTATGATCGAAAAAAAAACTAACGGACGCATTTGATGTCAAAAAAGTTTTTAAACAAGGCGATGCGCTGTCATGCAATTTGTTCAACATCATTTAGAAGGCAATTGCGTAGGAAGGTTCTCTCTCGAGCAACTAAAGTGTCACTGTATAAAACCCTCATCATCCTGGTCCTAATGTATGGTGCAGAGACATGAAACATGACAAAATCGGATGCAAACGCTTTGGGCTGCTTGGAGAGAAAAATTCTTCGAGTGATTTTTGGTCCAGTCTGTACAAATGGAGAATGGAGACGAGAATTCAATCATGAACTGTACGAGCTGTTCAGTGACACTGACCTAGCCCGAATAGTTGTTGGTGGCCGTGTAAATCCTAGCACTTCAGAGGTGGCATCTTTGATGGCTGCTTGGCAGTGTTGCCACTGACTCTCTTCATTTTGAGCTGGCAGCAAAGGACTTCTGAGGAGATTTTTGGAGACACGATCGGAAAAGGATCTAGCAATCTTTTGCGATTGTAGCCGTTTGACGTCGAATTTTCTCCTAGCATTTTCACATGTTGGCATTGATCGAGATATCATTCGTACCTTGGCTACAACAAGGAAGTGGTCCGAGTCGATGTTGGCACCTCGGAATGTGCGGACATCTTACATGCTAGAGAAGTGTCGTGCGTCGATCGCAATGTGATCAATCTGGTTGACAGTTGATTGATCAGGAGATTTCCATGTCCCCTTGTGGATATCGAAATTAAGGATATCGCAATCTATAGAAGATCTCTTCTAGAATGACAATTTTTTCTGGCGACGTTATTGCTTAACCTGTTGCCAGGGACTGACCGGAAAAGCATGTCACTGCAAATGTACTGGTGGGTTCGAAACCAAAAGGTAATCTCGGTACAGTTTCCCGAATGATTCGACTTCTCTGTCCAACGGTGTTGGTATGACAAGTCTGGAAACATGAAGTAGAATGTTCCCCAAGGTGGACACTGTCTGTCGAGAAGTCTGCATTTTGAATATTGCATAATTTTGACAAAGAATCTGCTACTTTAAATTTTCCAGCCTGACAGACAATTTAAAAGTTTAAGGACTGGAGAACCCATCTTTGGATTCAACTGTTTCAAAGTAGGCTTAAAGATTGCTACCAAAGGTTTCGGCCCTTCCCTAGCTCGAATTCCATTCCTGCAAGGTAATAATAAATACGTTCTACTCCAAAAACTAGAGCCAAACTCTCTTTTTCAGTCTGTGAATATCTCCTTTCCACTGCAGAAAGGATTTTGCTGGCAATTTCTCCATTAAAATAAACGTGAAAACCTGGAAAAATGGTTCCAGAGAAATCTCATTCACAAAATGGACCATTGTTTCAAATCCGATTGTTGTACTTTCCGGAGTTCCACAGGGAAGTCATTTAGGACCAATTTGTTCCTCTTATTTATCAATTATATTTCAAGTGCACTGTTAAATGTATGATGTCCGGTATGGACTCCTAAACGGCCCAACAGATATTTATGAAATTTTCACTAAAGGTATAGTCTTGTTTGTTTGGAGATTCGGACATTCACAAAGCAATTGTTTATTGGTTTCTGATTCTTCTTCATTCTGACAGCTCCAACAGAAATCGGTTGCAAATGCACCCATTGTATTGCCCATTGTGCTAAAGATAACGCAGTCGTTCCTGGACTTCCACGAGTTATTGATTTGTTCTTTTTTTCATAGGTCTATTTTCCTTTTGAGCTAGAAAGACACTACTAATATTGAGAAATTGACGAAACAACACAACGTTTGTTCCCAATTCCATTTTTGAGCCACACGTGTCTGTTGGTTGGCCTGATTTTGCACATAAACCACTGGGTCAATTGACTTCCATCTCAAGGAATATGTACTTTAATGGGCAGCCCGAAGAGAAGGTATGGTTTCATCAAAAATGAGGCAAATTTTGATTTTACCGTCAATGACTGCCGTAATTTCGCAATGTAAACGGACTATGTCTTTGCTGAGATTCAACCCTATCGTCTCGGTGACCTCTGATTTCCAAATACCAGTCGCTAGCTCTAACTAGGTGCGAAAAGTTGACACTGCTAAATGGATCTCCGAGGTAGTCGTAGACGTGGACGGGTAAAGGTCAGCTTGTCAGAGATAGAAAAGACAGAAAAAGTAGCTAACCCGCCAACGCTTTAAGAAATGGAAAAATGTTGTTTGTAATGTCTTGTCTATGCCTACAATAATCCGCCCGAACATTAATAGGACTCCCAACGTTATGGAATGAATCCCTATTCGAGGAGCAAAGGTAAGAAATCAAGAATTGCGTTTGAGAACACAATTCAACAACCTGGCTAGGTGTTATGTCAGCGACTGATAGAAGCGGCGAATCAATTCAATAAACACAATTCAACTCACAGCATACCATATAGTTAGTTTCACATAGCAAGCTCTTACCTGTTGATATTCGAAAAGAACTTTCCTCGGACCGGCCTCCATAAAATACGCATACGGATACGTGTACTGCAGCGTGTATCTGCACTTGGCTAGCAAACCAGCCGCATTGAACAAGTATTGCCAATCAATCCATGTGCCGCGCCCCTTCATCACTTTTTCGTTCACACGATTTTTCAGACGATCAAGTGTCTGCTGTTCCAATTGCAAACTCTTCGAATGATTCTCCCAACGCTCATAATAATGTAGGTACTTTTTGAGTGCTTCACGAGCCTGCACATGCATCGATTCGTTAGCAATATTCGGATTGTCCTTGTACCGTGAGCACTCATAGTATTCGGAGCCGTGAGTCTTCCAATCGCCAAGACACATCCAGCAAAAGTCATGTTTGCAATTGAAGCACTGCATGTGGTTGCAACCACCGTTCTTCTCAATGCAAATATGACATTTGGGACAGTCTTTGGTATTGGCACTTATGTAATTTGCCGTCTCACTGTCATCGGCACACTTTGTTAGCCATTTCTTGATTACTTGACAGTCGGTGGGCGCATGATAGTCCATGCCGCACTTGAAACAAAACGAGGTGTTGCATATTTTACAGATGGCACGTTTGGCGCACACCTCACCCGATCGAACAATTATATGACAATTCGGTCCCGGACAAAAGCGCAATTCAGGATGTGATCGCACAAAGTCTCTGAATGCAAATTGTTGGTATTTGTCGCGCATCACCGGGCGCGACAGCAGATTGAGTACGAGATCTTCGGGAACGCGAACATTGCACATTTGTGCCATGCAACCTATTTGAGTGGATATTCCTTGGAAGATTTGTGTTTCGAAATACATTGACCAGCAGTCTTTGCAGAATGAATGACCACATGAGAGGGCATGGAATTTATCACCGAGCTGGGTGGTAGCACAAACCGGACACATTTGACTGCGATAGATGCTGGTGCCGGCTATGGACAGTGCAGAAACGGCAATATTGTGTTTGTAAGAGGAACTACTACTGAACGATGAGCTGGATGAAGCGGTAGCGGCACTTGATGTTGTTGTTGTTGTGGGTGGCGGGGGCTTGATGCGTGCTGATATGAGAAGAGCGGATGCATTTTCGCGATATTTGTCGGTGATTTCTTTGTTATTCCATTTCTGTTCGAGCAGGAGGACTTTGGCCAGAGATGGTGTAATTTGGAGGATGGTGCTGAGTTTCTCGACGGATTCGTTGAGGAGTTTCTCAACTTCTTCGACGGTGAGACAGTCATAGTCAAAGTACTCCGGGTCGGTTTTTCTTGGATCTATTCGCTCCACGTCACAGTCTTCACCTGAAATTTAAACAGAATGCATTTGTTTTTAGTCTGGAATGTAATCGAATACAATTTAATTTGAGTGAAATCAAAATCAAAAGTTTGAATGGGCGCTAATCCAACAAGCATGTGCCGAACGATAATGTAGTAGTAGGGCAGCCTTACAGAACATTTTATTCGCAATTGGCATCTTTCATCTAGAAGATGCTCTTCCAAAGTGGTTTGTTTATGGAAGGTAGGTAGAAATGGCTGTCCTGCTTTCGTGTAGGACACAATTAGCGCTGACGCTAAGTGGGCCGTCTTGATAACATACATACCTCATGAGAATCTAAAGCTAAAGCCACTTTGTAGTATTGAGGTATGAGATCATGTCTTTGATCTCGAATTCTGAGAGTTCCTCAATACCATTGAAGAACTCTCTACCTAGATGGAGTGCTCTCTTCCTAGGCAAGGCCGGACAATGCAAGAGAAAGTGTGGCCCTGTTTCTTTTCAATTTCGCCGCATGTTCCCCTATAGGCCAGTGCCCTTTGCAAGTTGCAACAATCCTGGCTATGTCATGCTTTGGTTTGGAAATTAAATTGATTGATTTGTGTTTGTTATAGGCGGGCCAGATTTTCCTGGATATAACGTAACTGGTTAAGCTATTTCACAAATTGTATGCTTCTGATGTGTATTTTGTTAGGATATTGCCCTTCACAACTCCAAGAGGAGCATATACTCTCACCGCCAATGAGTTGTGAAGCACTGATCCTTGCCTAGCTAGCTCGTCTGCCTTCTCATTTCCCTCATAGCCCCTATGGCTCGGTACCCAGATTAGAGTGACGCTCAGGTCTAGTTCCTTGAGGGCCTTTCTGCATTGCTGGACCAATTTAGAGGATGATAAAGCTGAATCGATAGCTTTACCTGCCTGACTATCTGTTAGTATAGCTACATTTTGGTTCTGTTGGATATTTTTAAGGGCTATACAAGCTTCCTTTATCGCAAACAATTCTTCGTGGAATACAAAGTCGGGAAGTCTAAGAGATTCCTGCACAAACACCGCATTCCATCTTCGAACCATCCGTGAAGATAGTTGTGACGAAGTCTTTCGTCATTTCGCCTTTCTCTCCCAGTCGATTCTTGACGGGAGCAAGACTCTAAACTTCTTTGAGGTGTTTAGGGTAGGGATGCAGTAATCGGTGGTTTAGAAAGGATGTCTGAAGGTATCAAGCTTGTTTGATTGCACGGCCCGTAGGATTTGGTTTTCCAGCAGCCTATTTCCTTGAGTCTTAAGATACTGCAGGACACCTGATATTGAATGATGGGGTCAATCGGGACAAGGTCCAGGATGACGTTAAGTGCATCCGTTGGACAGGACCTTTATAAGCTTGTTCACTATGTAAGATTTGCTGAGGTTGATCTACCATGTATTATTTATAGTATTTTCGGTTTTTAAGTTCGATTTAAAATTATTATTTATATGAAGCTTTCTTACTTAATAGGTCTGTTTGGCAACTTTTTGTAGCAGTTTGTTTGAAATCTGTCAAATTAGGTGAAGAGAGTAAAATTCTGTCAGAAAGAGAGAAACTTGCAACAAAGTAAACAAACGCGTTGATGTAATTTGTTGCAGTTTGTTTTCATTTTTTCAAAACGATTGACAATAGAGTGTACGTACATTACTTATGCATATGGAAAAATAATGAATTTTTGATTTTGGTGATAGAGTTGATGAAATATGATCTTCGTTCAGTGAAGAAGAATATTGTGGTTGTGGTGCAGTTTTGAGCGTAAATGTTTAATATTCCTGAAGACAGCGATGACGAGCTCTTCAATTACATTATGGAAAGAGGACAACGAAATAGGCGAAACTGTGTGGACAAATACTATGAATAAGTGGTTCGTCAGTATACCGATTTGGAATTAAAAATGCACAATCTCATTCATATACATATGTATATTATTTTTCGACCAGCTTTATGAAAAAATCAGCACTTCTTTTGTCATGATGGGAGATAAGTATACTTCTTACTTATCTCCCGTCATGACAAAAGAATTATTGGAACTAAGCATTAAACCTTTTTCTTTGCTTTGCTTATCAAGTCCTTAAAAAAAATAGTAACATAAATGATATATGTATTGATTGCTGAACACAAAGCAAGTTCTTTCCAAATTTCGACGAACCGTTTCAATTCAAATTCAAATTCGAAGAGCAAGATACATTTAAAAACAAATTGCAACAAGAAATTCCTGTTGCAAGAAGTTGAAAAATTTTCTCTGGAGGGGAAATTTTTTGCTCTCTCGATTTCCCCTTTTTCTGCAACTAATTCGAATAAACAAACAGGAAATTGAAAAACGTTTTACTTCGTTGTACTTCGTTGCAAAAAGTTGGAGTTACCAAACAGACCTAATGTCTCACGTGTCAGAAAATTCACAAGTTGTCATCACAACACTAACAATTTCTTATCTTTAATCTCAGGCAGTTTACCCATTCATTCAATTTGGAATGATTACGTAGTTTCACGCATGACTTCGTGTTAAATGTAATTGTTCTTGTGTAAACATTTTTGCTATCTGAGATGTTTTGCATTTGACAATAGACATTTTCACATGTTTTTGCAACAGATTAATATTCAGAAGAAACTTATGAAAAAATTGACTGAGCATTATTGACTTCAAATTTCAATGGAATTGTAATGACAAAAAATAGCAAATTGAAGTTGCTTAACATGATATTACGGTGGGGGAATTGAATGAGCACAAGAAAACCTCATCATTTGTTGAGTCCGGGAGGGTTTTTACCTCGGACAAGAGCATAAAGGACTATTCAAATGTGCACGAACAACTACCAACGAATGACCGAATAGGTAGTCTTTAAACTATCGTCGTCATTTCCTGAAATGAATTACTTCTAACCTTGTTAATCGTGAATATTATGTCCGGTTTCAATCCTTTTCTAGCCATTTCTTGGGTACCCCAAGGTAGTCATTTAGGCCCTGTCATCTTAGTCCTTACAATTAACGACATTGACATGGTCATTAAACATTGTCAAATATCTCTACACTATGACATGACGATACAAAATTTTTCAAAATCATTGCAGCACGTAAAGATAAATTTCTCATCAAAAAAAAAAATATCGACAATTTCTCAACCTGGTGTACCAAAAATTGCAACATTAGCAAACGTCAGACAATGACCTTTTCACGTAAACGCATTAAAACAATTCACCGTGTTAACTATCTTCATAGTCATCCCGTAAAGATAGGTAGAAACAATACGGGATTCTTTTGATCTTCTTAAGCTATTTCATAAGTATTGCACTCCTTACATAAGTACAAAAATATCTGTAAACGGAAAAAACAACACTGTGAGAGACAACAGGTTCAAAACCTTCTCGTTTGTAGAATCTCGTCGGAATTTTGGAAAACGATTAAAAATACATATCAAAGGAATTTAATGAAATCTTAATTCAGTCCTGCTCAACTCTTCGAGAACATTTTGACAAGCAAATCTTCAATACACACCTCTAATCTCAGGATATCTTGTACGCTAAACCAGCGTTTGAAAACGAAATTTTAGATAGGGAAATCAGGAGGGTCATTCCGTAACTTTCAAAACGACTATCGTCGAACTATCTCAAACTGTAGACGAAATGTCATCTTAGTGCACGTGAATTACTATCAGATCAAGTTTTGTGTTTGTATACTTCATCCCTATGAAGCATTTGCAAGAAAGATATAGAGAGAACTTTATAATATAGATGCCGCTTCTTTCTTTTCACGTGATTGCAGTACTCGTTACTAAAAAACACTATCATAAAAGGAATTTGAGCTAAGCGTTTTACATTATTTATTTTTTGTTTTAAACACAAATATATTAATAATATTACCAACAGGAGAAATGAGTTATTCCTATTTGAATTTTTCTCTTTTTCACTTCAAAGAAAATTTATAAAGTCTTGACAAAAATCTAAACTTCAAAGTCTGTTAAAAGCCGAGAACATTTTGTTTTAATAAAATAAATGATATAAAATAAAATGTTTCATAAGTTTCAACCGTGTTTTGAATCAAAAAATGAAATTCCTTAAAATTTTTGTTCTAGACGATACCTAATTAGCTATCAATGTCGATCTGAAAAAACGATATCGTCTGGACGATAGTGATTTTCAGAGTTACGGAAGCGAGTCGATCGTCGAAACGATATCGTTTCGACGATATCGAGATACGGAATATCGAGATGACGGAAGGACAACAAAACTGCAGGAACGATTTTTTTAAATATGCCTCAGATGCGTTCCTTTCACATTTGAGGATAGCTTACAACAAAATTTTCGGATCCGGAGAAGCTCTCAAAGTTTTCAAGAAGTCGATGGACCCATCGAACTATCGCGGTATTTCTTTTTTGAACTCTAAAAATGTTCGTTTAAATTCTGATATGTCGTTTAGTCGAATGGGTTGAAAGTCATCATCTTCTCAGCGAATTTCAAATAGGCTTTCGAAAAGGTTAAGGCTGGTATGTACCTGCGAAAACGCAAGAAATTGTACGCTTTTTTGTGGGCTTTCAATCATCATTTGACGCAATAAATAGAAAAGATCTGATGTATAAAACTATAAACTGTACAGAGATGGACTATCGCTAAAGTTTGGAAATGTCATTGAGAGGCTCTACAGTCTACACGATATTGTTTCGAAGATCGACTAGCTTCACGCAACTCTGAAAATCACCATCGTCCAGACGATATCGTTTTTTTAGATCGACATTTGCTTTCCGTATCTCGACTATCGTCAAGACGATATCGTCAAAACGATGGAATCGTCTAGATTTCTAGAACAAACATTTTAAGGCAATTTATTTTTTGATTCAAAACACGGTTGAAACTTATGAAACATTTTATGTCATATCATTTATTTTATTAAAACAAAATGTTCTCGGCTTTTAACAGACTTTGAAGTTTAGATTTTTGTCAAGAAATGGACTTTATAAATTTTCTTTGAAGTGAAAAAGAGAAAAATTCAAATAGGAATAACTCATTTGAACTGTTGGTAATGAAATTACATATATTTTTTGTGTTTAAAAAAATCTCCGAGGTACCTACACAAAAAATAAATATGTAAAACGCTTAGTTCAAATTGTCATCTTTTATGGTAGTGTTTTTATTAACGAGTACTGCAATCAGATGAAAAGAGAGAAGCGACACCTATTTAATAAGGTTGTCTCTATATCTTTCTTGCAAATGCTTCATACGGGTGAAGTACACAAACACAAAATTTGATCTGATAGTAATACATATGCACTTCGATGACATTTGGTTTACAGTTTGATTGTGTCTGTAGCTCTCAAAGCACATAGGCAAAAAAATGATGAACGCGACGATGACGATCAACTTACGTGAAGCAAATTTGAGACAATATCGTCGACGACAATCGTTTGGTTACGGAATAACCGTCCTGAACAAATAGAAACAGTTAAGGAATACCAGTATTTGGGATTTACGGTGACAAACAACATGAATTTGGAGATACATCTTGAAAAGAAAATATCGGCATCCAAAAACGCGATCGCAACAGTCAAAGATGTCCCATTCATCGCTAAATATAAAGTTTTTATAGCTACTTCAAAAGCGATCATGCTTTATGCAGTCCTATCTTGGGGGTGGAAGAAGTGATACATTGGAAAAACTTTTGCGATTTTTCTTGAAACCCTTAGACTTAACAGCACTTGAACTCCACTTCATGCTTGGCCACACGGACAAGGTAGCACGAAGAGTTACAGTGTATGTTATTACCTCTAGTTCATCCTGGTTCCAAGAATGGAAGAATCTAGCTATCGAATACTTATTACCGTTCAGTTTAAGCATAACTGTGTCAATTAGAAAATTAACCTAGCGAACCGCTGCTGCTTCGGGTTGGCAAAACAACTGGGTTTAAAAGTCCTCACTCGAAAGACAAAGGGCGTACTATGCAAGAATTTGATTTTACAAGTCCAACTCTACGGCGGCGGCGCCGAGTGTTGGACGATAAGTAGAAAAGGGGAATTGATACTGGGCACTTTCGCTTGTTCCTTTCAATACGGACATGGCACTGTTAAGCATGTTCCGGCTTTCATCAATTGGGTTGGCTTCAACATTGGAAGCTTACAATGTTTTACCGTTTTGGAATATTTATGCCGGCTTGCATTATGCAAGTGATAGTGGCTTAACTGTGCTTTGAAGGCTTGAATTCGATAACGAGGGTTAGTTCACGACAGAAAACTGCTGTGTCTGAGATCTTGCATGGATTGGGAGCCGGTTAAGAATGTAAGTAGAATGCGATTTATGACTTCCCATTTGATGATTTTGCCAAGATCCTTATTTAATCAGCTTATCATACGTTGCACTTGAAGAACGTAGGTACATATTTAAAGGTTGCAAGTAAAAAACGGTCAGATGAACAGATGATGAGCTAACTAAAAAGATGGCTGTGTCGAAGTAAAACTATTAAGCTGAATGGAAAAATGGCCAAAGTAAGTTGGAAAAAAAGCTTTTATAAGAAGCAAAAGGAAATCCAGATGGAAGATGAAAAAAGTGAAGAAACGTACGTTTAAGGTTAATCAAGAGTTTGCAAATGTGGCGTGAAAATCCTTTCAAAATTTTGGATTTTCACCAGCGTTGCAAGATTATTTTGTGCCAAGTCAGGATTTTGGAACTTTTTGAGTGAAAACGACGGGATTCTTTCGTCGAAAGCGGGACATATTAAAAAAACGTACATAATCAAAAGTTTTGCCATATTTTTTAATTTGAATTAAAATTAAGTTTACGTGACAAAAGATAGCAAAACTAGCCATATTTTAAGTCAGATAAATAGTTGAGCCTTATTCGTCTTCAGAATACAAATCAAAATCAAAAATAGTCCAGACAAATTAGACATAAAAAAGCCCAAACCCAGAAATAATTCGCATAGAGCTGAAAATTGGAGCAGAGCATAACAACATCGATTAAAGTAAAATGTCAAAAGTCCCCAAAAATCCCATGTATGCATTAAAAGTTATTCAAGGTTAAATGTCGAAAATGTTGGTTTTTCATATATATCTTTGAAACGGGGGAAGCTATCAAAAAAAAAAAGGGTATGAAAGACTTGTACGCCTTAAAATTCCCTAAAAAAAACATTGTGACACTTTTTTTTCTACGAGCAAGCGTTTAGAAAATATTGCGATTTTAAAATGTGTCAAATGTCGAAAATAAGGTTTTTTTGCGTATTACTCTTAAACGGTGAGTCCGATTGAAAAAATTTCTATGAAAAACTTGTAGATTATGTGGTTTTCTATACAAAAACATTTTTTTTTTTTTAAAGCTGACAGAAAAAAAAATTTGGTCAAAACTCAAAATTTCGATTTTTTTATAATTAGCTCCTGTACAAAATTTGCATAGAGCTGAAAATTAGTACAGAGCATAAGGACATCTCTCTATATAAGATGTCAAAATTCCCCAAAAATCCCATGGGTGCAAAAAAAAAAATTCAAGGTTAAATGTCGAATATGTTGTTTTTTTCATATTTAACTCTGTAGATTTTGTTAATCCCTGCAAAAAACAAAAGAAACGGTTTTCAAACTTTGATTCCTATCTAAAAGTTGTCTCTTGTCCACACCACCCATGAGGTAGAGTCCTTGGCTTTATCCTTTTTTTTGTGGGTGGTGTGGAAAAGAGTGTGGACAAGAGACAACTTTTGGATAGGAATCAAAGTTTGAAAACCGTTACTTTCGTTTTTGCAGGGATTAACTAAATCTACAGCGTTAAATATGAAAAACAACATATTCGACATTTAACCTTGAATATTTTTTTTTGCACCCATGGGATTTTTGGGGAATTTTGACATCTTATATAGAGAGATGTCCTTATGCTCTGTACCAATTTTCAGCTCTATGCGAATTTTGTACAGGGCTTAGTGAAAAACTTGACAGTTATGAGAGAGATACCAGCCTCGGATAATGAACCCCCTCTTATGGTAACCAGACCCGGAACGACAACGGACTACGCATTGAGAGTTTGTACCTGGAACGTAAGAACCCTCTACACTCCAGGTGCAACTCAGAAACTTGAATCTGTCCTCTCGCAGTATAAGGCAGATATTACTGCGATCCAGGAAATACGATGGATAGGATCAGGGACAATAAAGAGAAAAAATTGCGACATTTATTATAGCTGTCATCAAAGATTGCATATATTTGGATGCGGATTCGTCGTAGGAAATCGGCTTAGATCGAAAGTCATGGATTTCAAGCCAATAAGTGATCGCCTGGCTGTGATCCGCATCAAGGCCACATTACAGAACATCAGTATAATATGTGCACACGCCCCTACCGATGATGCTGAGGAGTCTAGCAAGGAGGATTTCTACGACCTCCTGGATAGAGCCTACGGAGCCTGTCCAGAGTACGACGTCAAAATCGTACTCGGAGACTTCAATGCAAAAATCGGGAAGGAAGACATCTTTGGCGGATTAGTTGGAAAGCACAGCCTCCACGAAGAAACAACAGATAACGGCTTCCGACTAATCGACTTTGCTGCAGCTTGTAATACGGTGATAAGTAGCACTAGGTTTCCAAGAAAGAAGATCTACACAGCAACCTGGCGATCTCCTGATGGTCGAACCACCAACCAAATCGACCATGTGCTAATCGGCGCAAGGCACGCATCCAACATCCTGAACGTGCGCACTTTCCGAGGAGCAAATGTCGACTCTGACCACTTTCTGGTAGTGGCTAAGTTTAGAGCTCGAATATCAAACGACAAAAAAACACGTGCAGCCCAAAGAAAGAAGTTCAACATCGGTTGCCTTAGCACATCAGAGAATGCCAGAGACTACAGCGAGCGCCTGAGCGAGCGACTCTCCGCCGTCCTCCCAAATACTACAGACGTCAACACACTGTGGAACCAATATCGAGAAGTAATAAAAAATGTAGCCGAGACCACCATAGGTTACCAGCCACCCCCGAAAAAGAACCCGTGGTATGATGATGAGTGCGTGACATTGAAAAGAGAGACGGAAAATGCACGCCTGCAGATGCTGCAACGGAAAACAAGAGCAGCAAGGGAAGAGTACCGCACGAAAAGGAGAAATGAGAAAAAGACCCTGCGAAGAAAGAAAAGAGCATCCGCAGTTTCTCAGCTCAAAGATCTAGAAGAGTCTCGGGCCAAGAACAACACCCGGCGTTTCTTTAAAAGGTCGAAGCAATTAGCTTCTGGTTTCAGAACCGGGACACAAGCTCTTCGAAACAGTGAAGGAAACCTAGTCACCGAAGCACAGGGAATTGTAGATGTTTTCAAGCAGCATTTCCAGCAGCTGCTGAATGCGCAAAATGTCGAGCAAGATAATGACGAAAGAGAAGCAAGACCAGTCAATGAAGACCCAGTCCCAGCCCCCAGCAGAGAAGAGGTAGAAAGAGCCATCCAAAAGCTAAAAAATAACAAGGCCGCAGGGTCGGATGGCATACCCGCGGAACTGTTTAAACATGGAGGAGATGTTTTGATGAACCGCATGCACCAGGTCATCACCAAAGTGTGGGAGGAAGAATGCATGCCCACTGACTGGTCGATAAGCTCCATATGCCCCATCTACAAAAAAGGCGATCCGATGTTATGCAAAAACTACCGTGGCATATCCCTGCTTAATGTTGCATACAAAATCCTATCCAACGTACTGTGTGAGCGTCTTAAACCTTTCTGCAACACAATAATCGGCACGTACCAGTGTGGCTTTAGGCCAGGCAGAACAACGATAGACCAAATATTCACACTGAGGCAGATCCTGGAAAAGACCAACGAATTTCAAGTCGAAACCCACCATCTTTTCATCGACTTTAAAGCTGCTTATGATAACATCCACCGCCAAGAGCTTATGATTGCGATGTCTGAATTCGGGATCCCGAACAAACTGATCCAGCTGTGCCGCATGACGCTAAACAATACGCAGTGCAGTGTGCAAATGGGTAACAGCTCATCCGAGTTATTCCAAACTTGCGCAGGGTTTAGACAAGGAGATGCGTTGTCATGTGATTTCTTCAACATAGTCCTGGAGCAGATAGTGCGCAAGGCAGGTGTGAGCACGGAGGGCACTATCTTCAACAAATCCACCCAGCTCCTAGGCTATGCGGACGACATAGACATCATCGGTCGATCCAAGAGAGCTGTGCTTGAGGCCTTCACAGCGATTGAAGAACAGGCGAAACTAGTTGGTCTTGAAGTGAATGAGGACAAAACAAAGTACATGTTATCAACAAACAAAGCAACATCTGTCCACCGCCTAGGACAAAACGTCACTGTTGGTAGCAGCAATTTCGAGGTAGTTAAGGAGTTCACCTACCTTGGAACAAACATCAATCCCACGAACGACACCTTAGTGGAGATCCGAAGAAGAATCACCCTAGCGAACCGCTGCTGCTTCGGTTTGGCCAAACAACTGGGTTCAAAACTCCTCACTCGAAAGACAAAGTGTCTGCTATACAAAACTTTGATTTTACCAGTCCTACTCTACGGCGCCGAGTGCTGGACGATAAGTAAAAAAGGGGAATTGATACTGGGCACGTTCGAAAGAAAAATTCTTCGACGGATTTTTGGTCCCGTATGCGACGATGGCGAATGGAGAAGAAGATACAACCGAGAACTGTATGAGCTGTACCAAGATGTGGATGTAGTCCAGAAGGCCAAGAAAAGACGACTACATTGGCTCGGCCACATCGAGCGAATGGACGACAACGCTCCAGCCAAGAAAGTCTTCTCATCCCAGCCCCCAGGTTCAAGACGACAAGGAAGACCGAACCTACGGTACAAGGACCAAGTGACTGCGGATGCCAGAGCGCTTGGTCTCGGTGACTGGAGAGTGCATGCGAGGGATCGTTCACGATGGAAGACTGCAGTATCTAGGCTGTGACCCTTCATGGATCGTGAGCCGGTAAAGTAAGTAAGTAAGTTAGGAGCTTATTATAAAAATTCGAAATTTTGAGTGCACATCATATAAATGATCGCTCAAACGAAAAAAAGGATAAAGCCAAGGACTGTACCCCATGGGTGGTGTGGAAAAGAGTGTGGACAAGCGACAGATTTTGGATAGGAATCAAAGTTTGAAAACTGTTACTTTTGTTTTTGCAGGGATTAACAAAATCTACAGAGTTTAATATGAAAAAACAACATATTCGACATTTTACCCATGGGATTTTTGAGGAATTTTGACATCTTATATAAAGAGGTGTCCTTATGCTCTGTACCAATTTTCAGGTCTATGCGAATTTTGTACAGGGCTTAGGAGCTAATTATAAAAAAATCGAAATTTTGAGTTTTGACCAAATTATATTTTTTTTTTTTGATGACAGCTTAAAAAAAAAATGTTTTTGTATAGAAAACCACATAATCTACAAGTTTTTCATAGAAATTTTTTCAATTGGACTCACCGTTTAAGAGTAATACGCAAAAAACCCTTATTTTCGACATTTGACACATTTTAAAATCGCAATATTTTCTAAACGCTTGCTCGTAGAAAAAAAGTGTCCCAATGTTTTTTTTTAGGGAATTTCAAGGAGTACAAGTCTTTCATACCTTTTTTTGTGATAGCTTCCCCCGTTTCAAAGATATGTATGAAAAACCAACATTTTCGACATTTGACCTTGAATAATTTTTTATGCACACATGGGATTTTTGGGGACTTTTGACATTTTGTTTTAATCGATGTTCTAATGCTATGTACCAATTTTCAGCTCTATGCGAATTTTTTCTGTGTTGAATGTTTATTTTGTCTGGACTAAAAGTCTTATTCAAGAGAGTTACTTATTTGTGATATTTCTGTGAAGATTTTACTTTTTTTTTAAATTTTCTTTTTCTCTTTAATAGAGATGAAGAACTCTTCACAGGATAGCTGTATATTAAACTGGATCAGTAATTCTGCTTTCATTAAATCTACGGAGCATTTATTTCTGGCATCCGACCATTTTAAATTCATCTGGGAAAAAACGCGTTCAGGGAAGCAGTTTGATGTTGGGATACATAATATGAAACACACTGGTCTAAACATATCCTTGGTATCTTTTTTTGGATATTGTTGAAAAAGCTGGTGCCATTTCTGTGCGGTAGTGGCAGTGGTGTCTTTGCAGTTTCTCACTAGTACGTACAAGGATGATTTTAACAAGTTAAATTCTTCATACAAGTTATCTACCGAAACATCGCTTGTCAATTCTACTAAAGATACAACATTTTCAATCATGTCAAAAATAACTTCACTTTCCAGGTTTAAAAATTTAAGTCTAGAAAAAATATTTTCATGTGAAAAATCATAACGTTTGTCTGAATATAGTTGGCAATTCGTATAAAACCAATTTATTTAAATCTGTTTGTCCTGGTAGCCGAAAAACCCATCGTTATGCCTTTGAGTCAACTTTGAGCGGAAGAGGTACAATGACTCATGCATTTCTGTTATTGCACTATCGTTTCCCTGAGACTCTTTTTTAATATACCAGACGCACTCATCACATTATGAACAAAATGAAAGTAGGCTAAAGTTTAAGTTCCCTCTGTTTCAGAGCAAAAAATCTTTTCAATGGCTTTTGCAGATGATTCTTGCTTATTATCAAAGTAACTTTAATTAAAGCAAAGCGAAAGAAGCAAGTTGATATTTTTTCAATTGCATTTCAAAATTAAATCAGAGTGCAGAACATTTTCAAAGCTTAATTTGTTCAGAGCGTGTTCAGCATGTTCTGAAGATTCAGGTTGAATTATCCCCGAAAAGCGGGACTGAGACTGTCCCGCGCGGTACATTGAATTTTGATATAAAAATCGGGACGTTAAAAGCGGGACTTCTGGCAACGCTGATTTTCACATTATTTATTTGGTTTGAGTTCCAATCCGGAATTTGTTGTTTTTCAAGCAATACTTTATTCTAAAAATTGTAAATCAGTTTCCGTTAAATGAACGAATCAAAAGCCGGTAGAAAACAAAAAAAGAACTAACTGCGAAACACACATGCACCTACATTAATTCACAAAAACAAACATAAGAACTTACAAAATACAAACAAACAAGTAAAACATTATTTGAGCTGTGAGTGTGACGCAAAACATTATAATCAATTCAATAAGTTATTTTGTCTGCCTTTTGTTCGACAGTTTGTTGACTGAATAAATTAAAAACCCAGTGACGGTTTCAATCTTGGTAAATATCAATAAGAAGAAATTGCTTTGAATAAATGTAAAAAAATCAGAATCCAAAAACTAAACCTATTTTTGTTAGTTTCGTTTTTATTCTATTTGTTTTGCTTTTTTTTCTTTTAAACAAGAATGCAAATTTAAAAAATGAAATTAAGAACAAAAATTCATAAAATTAAGAAAATTATTTACTGGAGTAGGTCATAAGATTTTAAAAGCAAACCGTACCTATTTCTATTGAGGTTATGATTATTGTGCTTCGGGCCTTCGGAACTTTGGCAGTTTCCAAGATGGCTATTAATCTTATCTCTGGTCAATGCAAATAGGCCAAAAACCACGGCGGCCCTAAAGCTAAATGAACAGGACATGTACAGGCAGGGAACAGATGTTGAATTGTATTTGTATTCTCTTCATCCTCATTCATTCAGCTACTGCAGAAACCATTAGATCAAAGAATACGGAAAGTCGTAAAACAATGCCGCCGTATTTTTGTAATGACCTAATATGCAGCTTGTTTAGGGCTTACCAGTCACTTGATTGTATAACCGATTTAAACTCGCATTCTACTTAAAGCATTAGTTTCCATTTTCCAAGTACCTAGCGTTTTTCTTTTTGATTAAGATAGCCAAAGTTTGAACAATCTGGTCTACGCGTTGTTGTTGTCTTCCACCATGATTTGTACCGAAAAGGATTTTCCGGTGCTTCGCAGTAGAATTGATATAGCTTGTGATTATAATGTCTCTGGGATCGTCTTCTCACAAACGGTGCAAACTATTATCCGTAAGATATTGTAACGAAGCGTTACACTTCACGCCCTACTAACCCGGTCAACCAGCCATCATAAAACAAAAAAAAAAATAGGGGAAACAAAAACTAAGCGCACCCGGACTATAAATCGCAGAGCAACCGTACCGCCCAGACTATAAAAAAACAAGCAGCCGTAAAATCTGGACTATAAATCACCTCGACTCATAAGCAGGTGACGTCAATGAAGACAACAACATGAATACACATATTTTTAGCATTTAAGTTTTTTTGTCTTTTTATAATTCACAGTTGCCAAGTAGAAGTGCAATGAAGCATGAAATTCGAGCAACTAATTCCTAGTAGTTTTTCCACGGCTACAAGTTGATTAGCTACGAGTTATGGTGTTAAGGACAATATAATATTGTTCCTAATTTTTACCAAATATTACTTTTCTGTTTTGTTACCTCCTTCCCAGAATTCCCCTCACTTCGAGGCAGCGGCTAGTTTACCCCCTTCCGAGATTCCCCCTCACTTTGAGGCTAGTCGATAGGATATTTTAGCTCCTTACGAGAATCCACCTGACTTTGAGGCTGCGGCTTATTTACCTCCATCGGAGAATCAACCTCACTTTGAGGCTGTGGTTAATTTACCTCCTTCCGAAAATTCTCCTCACCCTGAGGCTGTGGCGATAGGACAATTTAGCTCTTTCCGAGAACCCTCTCAACCAGAGGCCGTGGGATTCCAACGAGTATACCCCAGCCCATGTAAATTAAGCATCACGCCCGAGTAGGGACCTCAAGATGATTCAACCGAATTCTCACCACCGCTGTCCGACCGAGAATATTCTTAAGGTTCCACTGTTACCAGTTTACCGATCTCCAATCAGTACTCTTCTTACCAATCAGCTAACCTATTCCGCCCTGAGATGTTTGAGTCAGACCAAACTCCACCTGACCAACCTCCACCAGACCGATCGCTGCCAGAAGAGGGAATCTGGGTTTCATAACCCTGATGAAGAAAACCGACCTAGTTGATATGCTAGCTACCCGAAATCTCGATACAACAGGAAACATACAGATCCTCCGGCAACGACTAAGCCAGCACTTGAAACAAGTTCGAGCAGACGCGTCTAAAAAAAAAATTGTGCGAACACTGGTAAAGCATCGCAGAAACCAGTGACGAAGCTAGCACAATGGACGAGGCAATCACTTCAGAGGAAACCGAGAAAAAAGGAGTAATATCTCCTCTATTTACCCAGACTACGATCACCGTTTCGTGCTTCCATCTTTTTCCAGTTCGACCAGCCCAAGTTCCATTGCCCGCCAATACTTTCGTGACCACAAGTAAACCACTGGAGCATGCTAGCTAGCAGTATTTCGCATTCTACACAGGGCCAAGCCAGTTCAACTCTGAGTCACAACCCCACTGCCCGAATCGGCTCACATTGAGCTATGAGTCACGAACACCGTCCGTAAGTGGAACCTGCGATTTGATTCTTCGGGGAATCCCTTGGAGTTTCTTGAAAGGATGACCGAACTGACTCGCTGACTACTTTCGAGAGGCCTTCATACGCTACTTCTTGCCGGCCCGGTACCCCCAGAAACTTGAGGATGAAATTCTTCGCCGACGTCAAGGTCCCCGCGAACGAGCTAAAGATTTCCTGTTACCCTGTTAGCCGTTCAATACTTCGGCCAGAGTACAAACTCTACATTCAACGCCGAGACTTCGAAACGCTGGACAATTAAAAATGAGGAACGGAAAAGTCAGCCAACTGTTTCATCTACGCTCCCTACGCAATCAGCTCCGCGGGGTCCACCAATAAACGTGTCTTACAATAGGGAAACTCACTGCTGGAACTGTAAGCAGAGGGGCCACCGTTAAGAGACCTGTGACCGACCCTTCCGCTCGTTCTGCGGTGAAGATGAAAGAGTGCCTTTGGCTAAGCACCCAAATCTCGGATCCGTAAGCGAGTATTGGTAAGACTGCAATCTCGAAGATATGGCAAGATTTTTGAATTGAAAGTGGCTTGAAAGTTTATAGCAGGTTCCGTTTGCTTTGAGTATTGGACGCGTAATTCTTCTTCCATATATTACAATCAGCTGCTCCTTTTGGACTGGACTTTTATTTATAAAACAGACAACTACTGATTACTGTTGGCAATTTAGCAATTTAGCTACTTTATTAATAAAAAAAATCATCTTTTGCGGGTACTTAAGACCCCAACTTTTTAGA
Source organism: Sphaerophoria taeniata (assembly GCA_943590905.1). Classification (NCBI taxonomy): domain Eukaryota; kingdom Metazoa; phylum Arthropoda; class Insecta; order Diptera; family Syrphidae; genus Sphaerophoria; species Sphaerophoria taeniata. Next base: position 42,432,121 of record OX016540.1, on the reverse strand, counting down.
ATAGCAGCAAACACCAAATCGATGCGTTTTTTGTTGGAGATAAGTTCCTGAAAACTTACTAACCTGTGAATGTCTAATAATTCATTCCGTTAGTGTTTACTTTTTTAAATGACGCGGAAGACCTTTCTGACTACTTTACTTGAAGCATTTGAATACAAATTATGTGACAAACGTGCCTTTTCACACCACATCGGATTAAATACGCCATTAGTCAATAACCTGACGTCTAGTGATTCCGTTGTGACGCAATTCGCAACAATCGGCTTTATTCAATCGAACATGTATTTCTTTTGTATCAACTGTAATCTAGCTTACAGTCAGATGATGTCGCAGCAGGTATATGAACTTGCATTGCTGCGAAGCCTTTCAACAAAAAGGAGGTAAAGATTAACTCGTTTAACGAAGTAACCAAACCAAAGTGCCAATGCACCCTGACCTTGATATAATCTTAAGCGAATCTCGACTCGAAGAAACGGAAGACAACAAAGCGACAATACTTTTCATGGGTGAATAGCTAGGTCGACTGTGTGTGCACAGGTATAATTAGGCACCTGATTTCTTAAGGGCAAGAAGAGGGAGTGAGTGTCTCAGGTAAGCAACGAACGACTGTGGGACACACAGAAGAAATAATAACACCAATAAACCGAAACGAACAAGAAAACAAGGTTCAATTTATAATAATTGGAGTTTGTATTGTTTCAATGGCAATAAACTCTCTGAATGCCAAGCCTTACACGAACGAAGCCACAGCAAAAAACAGCATAGGAAGGGACTAAGGCAAGCAAACAAAACAAAATAAGACTAGGACTGACTCGAACACATGATTATGTAGCGAATGCATCAAGAACTACAAGAACGAAAACCAGATTACGAGAAACAGACAACGACAACAACGAAGACGACGACCCATCCACGGGTATTGATTTTTCCATCCTTTAGTTTTTGTTCACTTCATTTCCCAACAAACTTCGTATGTTTTCATTTTATTTATGGACATTAAGCTGGAGCAAAGCAAGTAGAGAAAAAATCAATATTTATAAAAAAGAAGGAATGTTCGGAGTGCCCTAGCTAGAGCTATCCACCAACAACAATAGCACTGCACAGGACAACACTCGTGCAAAAAGGGTTGTTTTTTTTTATGAAAATTGTATCATGGAAAACTCTACTCACCTGAGTTGTAATAATCATCGTACTCGCAATCGTTATCCGAATATTCCATATCAGAGTCTGCTGACATTTTGTTGGCCTTCTTATTTCTTACAGCTGCTTCACAATCGAATTATATTCCTTTTATACATTTGGAGCTTAGGCACCTTTTTAGGGGGCAACAAAACTGGCAATTTCAACTCACTACTCACAAATTGAAAAATATGAAGCACGAGTTAAGTGCACTTTTTTTGTTGGGCACACAATGCATTCGAGAATGGGTTGGACTACGGAGGGTTTTTTTCTATTGATGTTATTTTTAGATTCAGTAAGCGATGAAAATTATAAAGTGCACTGAAGGAGGATTATATTGTTAGCATTTAAGTTTGGTTCACTTTTGAGGAAGAATATTTTATTTCGTTTGGAAAAATTATATTTTTTTCTACTTTGCGAAAAACACAAAAGAAATATTTAACAAGAGAACCGTGATAAAAGAAAACCTGCAGTCGCGATCGCGATGTGAGCTTTTTGTCCACAAAATTGTTTGACAGCTAATGAGCTAAGTTGGCTGCATTTGGGATTTGAGATGTCATTTTCACAGGGATGTAGTGAGGTATCGTTTTGAAAAAGGATTTTTTAAGGTATATTTTTCTTGTCATGCAAATTGCACTATGGTGGACACTGCATCATACTGGAAGAAAGAAAGAACTGCATTTATGTTGTTTTCCACTGGTCTTTTTTTGACGTTTCTTCTTCTGCCTCCAATGGAACGGGTTATGATGTATCTGTCATTCTCCGGGTGATTCTGTTTTCAAAACAGAAGAGTTCTGACCTTCTCAGAAGCATTCCGTCTGTTAAAGTCAGTCTGATGGAATGTTTTCAGATGACTTCTGGACTCTTCCGAATGCTTCTGGACGACCAATGGAAAACGAGCTTAGAACATAAGATACTCGAGTCTACAATGGTATATAGACTCGATTTATATCGGAAGGGTAAAGTGTATTTTGAAGACAAAAGAATGGGAAATTTGGAAAACATATAAACCCTTGATGAACGCTTCCGCTCTACCATATTTCTGACGAATGTATTTTACATGTTGTCCTTTTCTGTAAAATATGGATGATTATGCAAATACGTACAAATTTATAGAGAAAAATATTTTACCATCTCTGTATGGGAACAACTTGATTAAGCCTGTGGTCACTGGTTGACATTTCAAATTGAAATGTCATTTCAGATGCAAACACCAAACAAATAAAAAACATAAAACGAGGAAAAATGTCGGCTCCTGGGACTTCATTTACGTTTAAAAAACGCGTTTTGAAAAAGCAACAAACTCGCAAAAAACAAGAATCCACCTCAGAATCAGGTAATTTCAATTATTCTACCCAACTTCAGCGCTTGATTTCATTCATTTTAGATAGCAACAGTGACAACGAAAAGTCTGCAGTAGTTCGCACTGGAAATCGTCGCAAACGAGCAAATCCAAATTTTCAAAGCACCAAACTACTTTCAGCAAAACGCGAAAAACAAGCCGCTCAATCATCCTCGTCTGATGAAGATGACAATAAAGATGAAAATGTTATGGTCAATTATAAGTCCAATAAAAGTGCATTACCCGCCGGTCCATCCGACCAGGGTGCTACTGCTATAAATGAATTTGAAACCGAGCTGGATCGGGATGCACAGGCTATTCATTCCAAAGCCATTCAGATAAATGCTGAGCTTGAAGGCAAGGAGGATGACAAGATCTATCGCGGAATAAATAACTACGCACAGTACTACAAAAAGAAGGACACGGCCATGGGCAATGCCAGCTCGGGAATAGTTCGTAAAGGTCCAATAAGAGCACCCGCTCATCTGCGTGCTACCGTCAGATGGGATTACCAACCCGATGTGTGTAAGGATTATAAAGAGACGGGATTCTGTGGCTTCGGCGATAGTTGTAAGTTTCTGCACGATCGAAGTGACTACAAAGCTGGATGGCAGCTGGAATTGGATCATGCCGAAGAGCAACGCGGTGAATGCGAGTCCGATGGAGACGATACAAAGTATGAAATTCATTCAGATGAAGAGGCACTACCGTTTAAGTGCATTATTTGCAGGGATAGCTTTACAAATCCCGTGATGACAAAGTAAACTATTGCGACTGGTTTCGATAGAATATGAATAACATGAGTTTCTTCTTTTTTTTTTCAGGTGTAAGCATTATTTCTGCGAGAAGTGTGCCCTGGAGAACTTTAAGAAATCTTCGCGATGCTTCGTGTGTTCTGTCCAGACAAATGGAATTTTCAATCCTGCAAAAGAGTTGATTGCCCGGTTGAAAAATCGCCCCGATAGCGATGATGGGTCGGATAGCAATAATTAATGTTTCTCATAATTTTAATAAATTAGAACAAATTTTTGTTGGTCACAAATAATTTATTTTTGCATTCAACTGTACCACCGCCAATCTGCCAATTTATGGATACAATCGCTTACGCTTCATGCGATAATTGATTGTTGTTCATCATCACAATAGTACTTTTGCCCACATAAGATGATTGATTACCACTTTTTTGGTATGTTTCTTGAGTATGGCCATTTTATTTTACCTCGCTCGTGTGTGGTGGCCTTAAGAAAAGCATGGGATTCAAGGGCTATCAAAAATTTGACAGTTCATTTGTTTTGTTTACATCAGTCACTCAGTGCTTTGTTCATTATCCATTTTTGTGCATTTTTCTTTAAGTAACGGAGTGTTAAACTGATTTTTAAAACAAGAAGGTAGATTTCCCCAATTGTTTTTAGTATGTTCGTGTAGGAATAAAGTATTTGTTCATAAATATGCGAGTCGTTTTAACATTTAACGCAATATCGAAATTGGCAGCCATCTCGAACTCGATTTATTTGAATTTGACATTACCACTTACCAGTGATGTCAAATTGTCAATAGGAGTAGTCAAGTAGCACATTTCACGAAACTTTCCATCGAAAGGAATTTTGTTTTAAGGCCCAACTATAATAGACGGACGCGAACGGAAGCTAGCGTCTAAACTGAACGAACCGTTTCTTTCCGACTGTCAATTGCATCCGCTTACCCATAAGGCTAACAACAAACCGAAGCGGACAAAACGATTGCTTGTCGCAAGACAAAAAGTCGTGTCGTAATCCACCCCACACCGAGGACGACACAGACAAAACATTTTGTCGTTGTCGCACTCGGTGTGTTTTGCCAGCGGTCAAACAAAGAAAACAAAAATCAAAAAAAATAGGTTGCGTTTTCCCTATCTTGATTTTTATTTTGCTTCTTTATTCCTCGATATATGGCACAAACACATTTATCGAGAAACAGACAAACTGTTGGAATTACATGTGTACATATATACAATACGAAAAAATGTATTCGGGTTTTCATGCACACTTCTTTGAAACCACAAACATAACATCCACACAAAAGAAATCTCTACGTTTTTCTTAATTCTTCTTTTTCTTAATTCTTTTTACCATTACAAAAACATCCATACCAAATTGAACAATATACAACAAGAAATATCGCAATAAAATACAAATCCAACCATGAGCAACCGACATGTCCGTTTGTCGAAATCTGTTTGTTTGTCTTGTTCGCTTTGGTGTGTGGTTCTTCATAAGACGGTGTGTACTTTCAGGCTTCGACATTTTGTCCGGGACATTTTGTCTTCTTTGGTGTGGTTTGCTCCTATACAACCCCATGTATTTACTGCAACCGACGGACGGACACGACTTTTTGTCGTGTCGTGTCTTGTTCGGTGTGTGTTGCCTCGTAAGAGCAATGGACTTGTGTCCGCGACATTTTGTCGAAAGACAAAATTTTTGTCGAAAGACAAAAAGTCGTATTGTCCGCTTCGGTATGTTTTTAGCCTAATTGAACGGAAAGCTTTCTGTCATTATTCTGTGTTGGGCAAATATACACGTTGATTGGGCGCGAAAGATACACGTGATGTTTGTTTTTTCAGGCATACGAATTTTATCAAAATGAATAAAAATAGACAATTTAAAATAATTAAGAGTTTAAAATCAATGCACTTCTTAATGGAGGCATTGTTTGCATTAAAAGAATTAGATGATTACATTAAAAAGAGCTCAAGAAATAGGTCCTGCTGTGTGCGTCCCATCAACCGCGATAGAAACCAAACTTGTTTTTTCAATGTTACATTTATAAAAATAAAAAGTCTGGACAGAGAACAGTTCTTCATTTATAAACGAATGAATTTAGAACTGTATAACAAACTGCTTGATATACTGAGTCCTCATCTCGCAAAAACATCTATAAGGCAGCCAATCAGCCCAGATTTTGAGAAATGTCAAATTTCCGCCCGTAAATTGAGAAAGAAAAGTGAGTTTACGTCCGAAAACAAAATTGAACGAAACCGAGCAATCCGCTATTATGGCTGTGACATCTGATTTGCATGTATTTGGGAATTTTCGTACGTCAACGTACGCACCCTTCGGACTATTATAGTTGGGCCTTTAAGAAAACTGCTTTGGCATTGAAATGAAATTTCGAAAGCTTAAGCATTCGTATAAAAAAAAAAAAAACATTTTACGGGTTTTAGACAGTGGAACGCTAAACCGATGCCATAACGTCCTCGAAATAAAATCTTTTGTAGTACAAGAACAAAATCCTCGAGATGAATCTAGGTGGAAAATATTGACTGTTCTATGTAGTTGCCTAGTTGCTCTGGCTGAATTCTTCTTACGTCACCGTTCAACGATACTTTTTCACTAGGCCAGTTCCACCTAACAACATTTTAAGTTAAAAAAAAAATCTTAGCTGAGAACAGATATTTTTCTGAGATCTCTGAGCTATTTTGACGTGACTGACATACATATGTACGTAGGGTTGGTGACGTTTTCCCCAAGCCAAAATCCCCAAACGAAAATCCCCAAACCCAAAATCTCCAAACTGAAATCTCCAGCAGCGAAATCTCCAAAGAGAGAATCCCCGTGGACAAAATCTCCATGCCAAAATCTCCAAAACAAATATGTTCAAGTAGTGAATCATGCGATTAAATCGCGCGATTTAATCGCATGATTCACTAGTTGAACATATTTGTTTTGGAGATATTATTGTATTCAGTTAAGGTTGTTTAAGAAATAAACGTGTAATTCATTTTAAATGACAAACTGAAAGTGCATTCATAATTTGTTATCATGTCATAACAGTGTCATGCACATATCGTGAGAGGAACGGTGTAAGTAGACGTACCTGAATATTGGAGATTTGGAGATTTCAAGGAGATTTTGGCAAAAAGTATTTTTCCTTTGGGGATTTTTTCCATGGGGATTTTGTCGTGGAGATTTTGGCAAGTTGGATTTTTTTTTTTGGAAATTTTGTCCCAAGACAAAATCACCAGTCTTTTGGGGATTTCGTACTACTCCCATGTACGTACAGGGTGCGGCAAGAAAACTTGCTGATTTGTTTTTGGCGCCAAGCGGGGGGGAGTGGTCGGATGTGGGTGGAGAGTGTCTCATTTTTTAGGGGACTTCCTGAAGTTTCATCTACGCCGCAGTCAGTCGACATCACGCATTGGACGAAAGAGCAACGCGCATTTGCCTGCGAGGCTTACTTTTCCAACAGTCGTTCCATAATTTCCACTCAACGTGCTTTCCGTATTCGCTTCAACATCCATCCCGCACTCGATGAACTGGACCTTGGTGATGTGTCATGTGTGGTTTCAACAAGATGGAGCCACGGCCCACACAGCACGAGCATCGATGGATGTTTTGAGGGATCATTTCCCCGATCGTCTAATCTCCTTGAGGGGCGACCTTACGTGGCCGGCGCGCTCACCTGATTTGGCTCCGTGCGATTTTTTTTTTTATGGGGTTACCTTGAATCTATCGTTTACACCGATCGGCCTCGAATGTTAAATCATCTGAAGGACAACATTCGTGAAGCAATCGATAAGCTTCAAAGAGTTCAGAGGAGCTTCGAAAATTGGGTATCTCAGTGTATCGAAAACGGAGGCCATCACTTTTCCGATATCATCTTTAAAACCATGTAATGAAAAATTCAGATCGTGTGTAACAAGAATAAACAAGTTTTGAAACGGTATGTCCACTACTTTTGGCTTTATTTCCTTTGAAAATCAGCAAGTTTTCTTGCCGCACCCTGTACAACAATTTGTAATGTCGTTTTCCATTGGTCATCCAGAAGCATTCGGAAGAGTCCAGAATTCTTCTGAAACCATTCCATTGGACTGACTTTGACAGACGGAATGCTTCTGAGAAGAGAAGAACTCTTCTGTTTTGAAAACAGAACCGTCCGAAGAATGACACATACAAACATCATAACCCGTTCCATTGGAGGTAGAAAAAGAAACGTCAAAAAAAGGCCAATGCTCTTCTCAGAAGCATTCCGTCTGTCAAAGTCAGTCCAATGGAATGGTTTCAGAAGACTTCTGGACTCTTCCAAATGCTTCTGCACGATCAATGGAAAACGACATAAGTGTAGCTTACACCGCTTCCTGTACTTCTTATTCAATGGTTGAGATGTTGTAAGGTGAAACTGGCCATGACAGCCAATTTGAGAGAAGTAGCGGCAAGAAAATAGCCGCTATGAACTGTCAAAGTTCGGAAGTCCGTATTGAAAGACCCTCTGTTTCATTAATAAATGGTTGTTCAGATATTTTTATTGGAATAAGTTTTTTGAAGGATTAAGCACAAAAGCCCCGAATATAGACTTTGAAGTTTGAACGTTCCTGACTAGCATATCCTGTAAAAAGGGGTTTAAGCTTTCAGTGATCAATAGGATCATTGACATTGACTTCACGGTACTTGGCACATGAACGTTACGAACTATATACAGACACATAGCAGCACTGACGACTGGGTCATCGGCTGAGACAGAACAAGACATAAAAACTATAGAGAGAGACAGATAGCACACATAACAGAAACCTACGCGACACAAAGAAGGAGCCTTATATTTATATTCTTTCATGTTATCGCACAGGTGGCCTAAGATAAGCAGGCGATTTTTGTAGTAAAAGCATGTTGTCGAAGCGGGGGCTTGAACCCGTGTCGTTCGGTTTAGCAATCAACTACTCTATCCTCTGAGCCATGGTCACCTGCATAGGATCATTTTATTATAAATATTCATTTAAAATTATTTAATTTTATTTCAGACAATGGAAGAGCCCTTGGTCAAAAAACCACGAACAGATTTAACTGAAAACTCCATTCAAATCAAGGCTGTCCTTCCCGATGATTTGTGCAATGCAATTCCTCTAACAAAAGTTGCTGTGAGCAAAATTGAAAACAAGAAATCAATTTCCTCGGTAGTTCTTGAATTGAGTCGTTGTTTGCCTCTGCCAAGTCTTCAACACCTCAAAAGAGTTCGTCAAAATGAGATCATACTTTGTCTTGCTTCAGATTGTGAAAGTAAACAGGCCTCTGATGATTTGAAAGACAATATCAAAGAATTCATTGTTTCCAAAGGTGTTCCTTCCGAAATGGCATCATTTCTATCTGAGAATGCTTCAATTGCCGAAGTCCCATCAACACCAACCAAACTCCGCTGGCAATATGATGTCATGAACAAACGTTGGCCTTGTAAATTCCATCCTGATAAATACCTCGAGTCTTTACATAACGGCACAAACTTTTCAAATGAAGATCGGAAGTTCCATTGCAAGATCGGTAGAATTTTAAACAAACTTTCGGAGAAAGAACAAAAACCTGCTGGAATTTGTATCGATCCAAGAACAAACTCAATTGTTGCAATGTCGATTGCAATGTCTGAAGTCAATCCAATGATGCATTGTCCGATGGTTTTGGTTGATTTTGTTGCTCGCAGCCAAAACGGCGGAGCGTGGGAATATGACAGCGAAGAATTTCTTACCTCGGACACTTCAAAACTTAACTTGAGAGGAATTCCAAAGAGCTTGCATCACACTGTCGCTTCAGAGCTAAACGAAGATGTCAATTTTGGAGCTGAAAACGTAAATCTTCGGGAAGGTCGTGTGGCAGTAGACAACGATGAAACGTTGGGGTCAAATAATTTGGAGAAATACGGTCCGTATCTTTGTACTAGATATGATGTGTATTTAACAGTGGAACCATGTTTAATGTGCGCAATGGCACTTATACATAGTCGAGTTCGAAGAATATTTTATTGGATGCCGTCAGAAAATGGCGCCCTACAGACGAGGCTGAAATTGCACGCAATTAAGGAATTAAATCATCATTTTGAAGTTTTTCAGTTTTTTAATGGAAACAACAATTAAATTCAATAAATATTTTATTTAATTTTTTGATGGTTTATTTATTTATTTCACAATGTGACATCAGTGGCCTATTGCACCACCTTACAAATTTGAGAATTACAAACGTTTTTACCACAAATTTGTAAAAAAATCAAGTTTTGTGTTTTGTAAAATTTGTAGGTTACAAAATTGTAGTTGTGATTCACAAATTACAAAATTGTTAAAAAAATTGATTTTCGGTTGCACGACAAAAAGTTTGTAATTGTAAATCACAATCAAAAAAATTGTGAAAAATCCACTTTATTGTGAATTTCTGTTGCACAATATAAATGAGGTTCACAAATTTGTGGCAGTTTGTGAAAAAATTCTACAGGCGAAAGACCGTGTGTAATTTTGTGTACAAATTTGTATTTCGTATTAAATTGAGTGGCAGCAGTAATTCTGAAGCGGTTTTCGTTATATATAAATAATTCGCGTTAAAATTATAGTTTTGAAAATTATTTTATTTTCATATTCTGTTATTTATCTATATATATTTATATTCTGACTATTCACATGAGAACAACCGACGAATGTCGGATTAATGAAACAAAAGTGATTAAAGATAGTTTCAAACCCTATTTCCTCACAAATTCACAACAAAACCATGGAAATTTAGTTTTCATCTGATTTCTGATACAAACATTTACAGCCTTATTTATAAACGAGTATTAGAAGCAGAATAAAGTTATTCCGACCTTAATACTCCTTTAATACTGAAAATCTTATTTATAAAAAAAATAAACAAGAGTCGGAATAAGCTAAACTGATTTTTAGTAGGTTTAAAGCTGGAAAAGATCGGTATAAATATCAAAATGTGTCAAACAATTGTTTTGTCAAATTTGCTATTATGTTGCAGGAGAATTTGCGCCCAAAAAGGCTATTTAATTTAAATCTTCGGACCGTACATGGTTCTTAAAATTATTTGGAACCGTTCCTCTTCTTCATACTTACTTTTGCTGGTACTTTTGCAGTCCCAAAAATCAATATTTTGCTCTTCAATTAATTATTTTTTGAAAAAATGAAAGGCAGTGTCAGGTTTGTATATTTATTTGACGAATAAATATACAAAGGTGTCAAATTTGTTTACAGGAGTTTTAGATTGGTCAATTTTTAATAGCTAAATTTGACATAAGCCAGGCATAACTAAAACGAGTAATAAAATATTTTATAAATAAGGAATAGGAATATATAGGTTGATGTACGTGCTTAAACTCTTTCAGCCTTATTTATAAACCGAACATAGACTTATTATAAGACTTATAATGGCTGTATAAGGAAAATCCTTATTTATAAAGTTTAAGCTACACTACATATATTGATTGAATAAGCTATACAAACGTTTAGGGTTGTATAAAGCTTATTATAAGGTACTATAATACGTATGTGTCAGACATCACACGTCAATAAAACAAAAATTATTAATTTTTATCATAAACTGTCAAAGAAATTTGGAATTTATTTGAGTCTTGTCAGCAACAAAAAATGCCATACCAATTTAGCAGTGTTTTAAATGACATGAATTAGCTTTCAAGAGTGCAAGACATTTATAAAATAACGGTTTGACCCAATGAGCATTTTTTTTATTTTTATTTTCGATTTTTTTTTCAAAAACAACAACCTGTTGTTTCCTGTTGACAGGAAATAATACTTTTTTTATTCAAATGTCTGTCGAATGTAGTAGATCATCGTTTTAATACTTTTTTTTGACAGAGATCTAATATAACTATGCTATGTTGAACAAATTTGTATAAATAAGAATTTATTCAACGTAACATAAGAGCCTATTCACAGCATAGCTATAATACTGTATAGAGGTGTATAAGGAGAATCTAATAAATATGGCTGTTTATAACTATTCCGGGTATCAAACGAGTATTAGTGAAATCTAATAAATAAGGCTGTTACTTTTTAAGTATCAAATATTAATAAATTTGAGAAAACAAATGTATTTGTCACGAAAAGAATTGTAGTTGATACGAACTGCCAAACTCTATTCGCGTTCCACATCATCCACACTCGTAACGAACAAAATGTTCACGCTCGAATAACCTCAAAAATCATTCTCTTTTTGGTTTTGGTTGTCCATTCGCGACGAATTAAAAATTGTCATGTGAAATAAATGTCAAAATCAACTAATATGAAGGTTGTTCGGTCGTTTTCCTTTAGTTGTTTACGCAGCAACGTGAAAAAATTGTAATTGAAATTTGTAACTTACATGGTGCAACAGTAGATTGTAAATTTATTTTACAATTTGTAACTCTCATGCTCATCACAAATATGTGATCCCACTTATTTGTAGTTGGTGCAAAGCAAATTCATATACAAAATTTGTAGTTGTGGATTACAAGTACAAAATTGTGGTTGTAATTTGTAAACTGGTGCAATAGGGCACAGGAATTGATTAATATTACAACAAAGTTATTACTATTTGATGGGTATGGTTTGTTTCGCTATTTTTATTTCGCTTTCGGTTGTTTCGCCAAAGTCGTTTCGCATTTTGTATTTTATTTATTTCGTTTTTTAGTTGTTTCGCTAATTATTTTTTCGTTTTTTTTTTAGTTTTCTCGTTTTTTGTTTATTTTGAATTCGTTTATTTCCCTTTTCGATTATTTCGTTTTCCAATTATTTCGATTTCAATTGTTTCGCCTTCGTCTGTTTTGTTTTTTTTTTTAATTTTAAATGTACATAAGGATCATGAAGACTTTAAAATTAGCGCGAATTTTAAGAGAAATCACAAAAAGTGGAGAAACGATCATTTGCGAGATAACTTGTGGCGAAACGATGTATTACAAGTTAACAGTTTTGCGACAGAATTAATAAGCAAAACAAAAAAAGCGAAACAACTCTGTCGCAAAGCAATAAAAAAGCAAGACAAACAAAAAACAAAACAAGTTAAGCGAAATAAAAGAAAAGCGAATAGAAAAAAGCAAAAGAACAAAATGCCGAAACAATAGGTACCCCTATTTGATAGCATGGCTTAATAAGCCGTCAGCCAGATTTCTCTTGATTTACAAACATTTAATATTAAAAACATTATACAAAAAGAAAGAACAAAAAAGAAAACAAAACAAGAGTATGTAAAAAAAAAAACAACTTAACAAAGAAAATATATGTACGAATAGGAAATTAGGAATTTAAATTAAATTAAAACTATAATTTTTGTTCTATAAGAAAGCGATATTTTAATGTAGTTTGCTAGTTTGTTCCAGTCGCTGCCATTGAGGATTTCGAAGACTTCGGTGAGATCAAGATAGTTTTTTTGCCATATCAGTCGACGAACTTCTACCAACATAGGACATTTCGCGAGGAAGTGAACTATATTTTCTCTTTCCTGAGTATTGCACTTTGCACATCGAACAGATGATAGGTAGGTCATCTCTATGCGGAATGAAATTAAGCGGAAGTAGTTCTCATCTTGCTCGGAATATCAAAGATATTTTGTCTGAGAGTTCGTCTCTAAAAAAATTTGAAGGGCCTAAATTGTATTCCAATTTCGAGTAAATTTCTATGAAGCGAACCTTTCGCATTTTCAATATTTTCGTTCCTCACTTTTATATGTAGATTTTCAAGCAGAGTATCCAGGGAGAAGGGTAATGAGCATTACATAGCTAGATTTCTCCATTCTTGGTACCAGGATGAATTAGAGGTAATAACAGACACTGCAACTCTTCGTGCTACCTTGTCCATGTGGTCAAACATAAGCTTATGGATATATTTGAAGTGGAGTTCAAGTGCTGATAAGTATATGGGAGAGAGGCCGGTTTTCACAAGAAGCATGTAGTTTGGCGTCGATTCAGGGATACGGAATTGACGTTTCAAGAAAAATCTCAAAAGTTTTTCCAAAGTATCACTTTCCTTCCACCTCCAAGATTGGGCTCCATAAAGCATTATCGCTTTTGATGTAGCAGTAAAAACTTTCAGCCATATTTATAATCAAATCTTAAAGGTTGCTTAACTTTAAACAACTTTTAAGTATGATTTAAGTAGAAAATCCATATTTATAATCAATTTGAAGATTTAAGCAACGTTACTTAAAGCTCTCTTAACTTAAACGCCAAATTTTTTGTTTAAAGGTTGATTAAAGGTTGCTTAAATGTTGACATTTGTATGATATTGAGAAATTGTCTTTTTTTCGTTGGTTATTTTAGTGTTTTTTTTTAAATAAGATATGGAAACAAAACAAGAATTATTGTGAGGGATTAGAATGAAAGACTCCACGAAGGAAGAAAATACCACCACAGTTTCTTCGATACGATATACGAGGAAGTCAAATGGAAAATGGTGCACGATGAACCAGGAATGGATGTAGTCTATAAAGCCCACACGTAACAACTAGGCGTGACCCTTGTCTGATTCAAGATGAAAAAAATATTATCTCGTGCTGAGATACTGTACCAAAAATCATTTACACGTAATCAGAATCAGTCCTATCCTAGCTGCCAGTCTTAACAAAACAACCTTAATAATATTCTCCTCAGGAAAATCCAAAAATATCTTCATTTGCTTTTTGTATTAAAAAATTATCCCAAAATATATTTATCCTCCATGTTGGCATTCTTCAAATGTTTTTGTTTCATTACAGGATGCTTGATATTTTTGGAATTGTTTTAACATTATTCTCCACATTTTCCGTTCGTCTGCGTGGCGGCGGTGTAGTCCCTTTTTTGGTATCATCGTCGTCGTCGGTTGATGTCGTCGTCATCATTGATGAGACAATAATTTCTTTACTTAGCCAAATTTTAAGAAACTAGTTGCCAATTTTTGTTTTTTGTTTATTTTTGTTTTTGTTTACGTTAAATTTGACACATAGAGCTTAAATTTCCTGTAATAGAATCGTAGTTTCTATTACATTTTTGGCTTTGACGTCGCTTAACTAAGCAACAGTCGGTAATCGATTATAAATTAGAATTTAAGCAACGTTACATAAAGGCAACTTAAATATTTAAGCATGCTTAACTAATTAACGTCTTAAAGCGCTCTTAAGGAATCTTTATAAATACGGCTGTTTGTATTTAGCGTTGAATGGGAGATCCTTGCTGCAATATACTTTTTTCCAGATAGTTCCGATCGCGTTTTTGGATGCCAATAATTTCTTTTCAAGATGTATCTCCAAATTCATGTTGTTTGTCACCATGAATCCCAAATACTGGTATTCCTTAACTGTTTCTATTTGTTCAGGTCCGTATCTCCATCTTTCGTTCCCCGCTTGCCGTGCACCCCCTGTCCTAAAGACCATTGTCTTAGACTTTCTAAGGTTGACCGTCAAACTCCACTGTTTGCAGTAATCATGCAACTTATTTATCATCAGCTGGAGCGATTCAGGAGATTCTGCCAATAACACCAAATCGTCTGCATACATTAGATTTTGATTTGTAAGCCATCAATGTTAATTCCACACGGCAAGATTCTCAGAAGATTTAGATTACATCCTTGCTTCAATCCTACAGAAGTTTTGATCCAGCCCGATCCATCCCAAATAGCGTTTAATGTTATATTGTAGAGACTTTCAATTACATTTCCAAACTTTAGCGACAGTCCATCTCTGTACAGCTTATACATTAGAGCTTTTATATTTATTGTGTCAAATGCTGATTGAGAGTCCACAAAGAAAGCGTATAATATCATACAGGTACATATCTGCTATATTCGTTAGACTAAAAATGTGGTCAACTGTCGAGTAGCCTTTTCGAAAGCCTATTTGAAATTCGCTGAGGAGATGATGACTATCAACCCTTTCGACTAAGCGACATCTCAGAATTTCCACAAACATTTTTAAAGCGGAGTTCAAAAAAGAAATAGCGCGATAGTTCGATGGGTCCATTCTATCCCCTTTTTTTGAAAATAATTTATTTCTTGAAAACTTCGGGAGCTTCTCCGGACTCGAAAATTTGTTGTAAGCTATCCTTAAATGAGAAAGGAATACGTCTGTCTGAGGCATATTTACAAAATTCGTTTGGAATTCGGTCACTTCCTGCAGCTTTGTTATCCTTTGCTTTGCTAAGTATTAACTTAAGCTCTGATAGCGTGATTTTCCTATCTAGAATTTCGTTTTCAAAAGATGGTTTAGCGTAAAGAATATCATGAGACTGGAGGTGGGTATTGAAGCCTTGCTTCTCAAAATGCTCTCGAAGAGTTGAACAGATCAAAAGATTTCTTTCTTGCTGTCTCACACTCTAAGTCGAACCAGGGTGCACATTGCTTCTTGCAATCCGTTTTTGTTTTTCGAATAATCGCTGAGGAAACAATTATTTGCTGAAGAGTGTCAATTGTGGTGTTAGAAGCAGTAAGATGATGAGCTTCAATATTTCGATTGCGGTTTCTCCTATATAATTTTATTTTATTTTATCACATTTCATTGAGTATTCTTTCTTGTAAATATGCACAAGTTCTTTGTTTGGCCTGCAATATTGCAAAATAACGATAACTTGCGGCATAGGTGGCAAACCACAATTTATCCAAAGTGCAACGTCAATTCATCAAGAAAACAAATTCACACAAGAAACATAAACTTCAGATAAGAACAATTTTTGTTCCTATAAATACTGGTGCACTTCATTTAACGACTTAGTTTGCTTTTTTAATTCATATTCAGGCCAAACCTTTTCCAAATCAAATCGTAAACAATGTCTCTGGGAGCGTTACCTAGCCAAACACAGCAAGCCTTGTGGTTGCTCTCGCAACGTCCTCAGCAATTCGTATTCGTTCCAAGAGGTCCTGTTGCATTGGATGTACCAAAAAGCTTCTTCCCGCCACACCTGGCTAACAGAGCTGAGAAAATTAATGACCAATACGAGGGCAATCCATGGTTGAAACGGGTTCGTGAATAGACTCTTTGAAGAGCATACATTTTTAGTTAGATTTTTCTATTAGATAAGTGTTCTTGACATCGAAGAACCAAATTTGGATTTTGCTGCTAGGAATGGACGAAAGGACCCATTTACGTTGTTCAATCCAAATGATAGGAATGTTAGTTCTCAGTTGATTTCTTTGCTGATGGCACAAAAGGATCCGAAGAGTTTGATTTCAATGGCGGCATACATAAAGTAAGTCAGACTTTTGTTTGTTCCAAGACAATCACAAACTTTGTAAACATATTCTGCAGGGACCGTGTAAATCCGTTTCTCTTCCAATATGCTTACTCTGTTGCTCTCCAGCACATGCAAGTGACCAAAGGCATTGAAATCCCGCCGGTAATCACTCAATTTCCAGGCAATTTCATTGACCCATCAATCCTCCAAGACGCCAAACAAGAAAGCAGTCTCGTCCCTCAGGACACCCAAGATATGGTTCGAAACATATTTCTATGAGTATCTTCAAACCTTCTTACAGGCATTTTTTGCGAAATTTCTTACAGAACGTTTTCGAAGTTCCACTCAATTCCTTCAATTCCGAGGATGAACAACGCATGGCTTATTTCCGAGAGGATATCGGAATCAATATGCATCACTGGCACTGGCATCTTGTGTTCCCCAATAACGGGCCGATAGAGGTAGTTCGCAAGGATCGTCGTGGTGAATTGTTCATGTATATGCACAATCAGATACTTGCTCGTTACAACCTCGATCGGTTTTGCAATAATCTCGGTAGAACTGTTCCACTGACTAATTTAAGGGAACCCATTCCGGAGGGTTATTTTCCGAAGCTTTTGGACTCGGTATCAAGTCGGACCTATCCACCACGAATGCCGGGACAGAAGCTCAACGATATGAATCGTCCAGATTTGGTCACATCTCTGGCTGATCTAGAGCTATGGAGGAACCGGATTATCGGTTCCATAGATCGAGGAGCTGTTTTTGACGTAAGTAAAACTTGTAGAAATTCAAAATTTAACCGACTGACTTGTATGTGTTTCAGCCAACTGGAAGAGAGATCCCCTTGGACGAGAAAAATGGTATTGATCTTCTTGGAAACCTTATAGAGTCATCCGCACTCTCGGTGAATCCACAATTCTATGGTGATCTTCACAACCGAGGTCACTTGATCATATCCTACATCCATGATCCTGATTCCAAATACACTCGAGAATACGGTGTCATGGGAGACACTATAACTGCCATGAGAGATCCAATTTTCTATCGTTGGCACATGTTTATCGAACTTCTTGGAGCTAGGCACAAAGCCTTACTGCCACCGTACAGTCCCCAGGATTTGACCAGTGAAAACGTTGTCGTCGAGGATTTCATAACAGTTTGCAAGTCGAAAGGTTCCGAACCGAATGTTATGAAAACCTTTTGGCAGAAGAGCGATATCGATATTGGATTAAATCTCGATGGACTTGAAAAAGAGTCTTCGGCAATTTTTCGATTTACACATCTGTCTCATGAGCCTTTTGATTACAGGGTGTCCATTAGCAATTCGGGCGGTCCTAAAGAAGTAACTTGTCGAATTTTTCTTCTACCCATCGACGATGAACGTAATATAGAGCTCACTCTTGACGAACAACGGCAATTGGCTGTTGAAATGGATCGTTTTTCGACACTTTGTAAGAATTTTCGTCAATATGAGATAATCTTATAAACTTCTTTATCAATTTTAGTGAACCCAGGACAAAACATCGTTCGGAGGTCCTCGACAGATTCCAGTGTGACAATTCCTTTCAATCAAACATTCAAATCGAATACTAAGCCAGGCGAATTGAAAGACCCAGTTGAAGTTTGCTTGAAGAACTTTTGCAGCTGTGGCTGGCCAAATCATATGTTGCTGCCAAAGGGTACGCACGAAGGGAAAATGTTTAAACTCTTTATAATGGTTTCAGACGATGTTTTGGCTAACATGAGTACTGGTTCTCCTCGTCCGAGTTTCCTGGACTTGAATGCTAAATTTAAGGGTGATGCAAAGCTGCCAACGCCAAGCAATAAGATCAATAATTCCTTTTCGTTTTGCGGTCTGAAGGATGAAAAGTATCCGGATCAAAGAAGCATGGGATTCCCGTTCGATAGGAGGCTTCCAGCGCTTTATTTGAATGGGCTTTTGGAGAATTTAAGGAATATGAAAACTTGCGACCTCAAAATTGTGTTTCACGATCAAGTTAACTGAGGCAGTTTTTCGAAAGCAAAGCGAACAATAAAAATATTCAATGATGAATTTTATTTTTACTTAAACTTCGAAATAATTTTTAGGAGGTGTATCATCATCTCCATCGTCGGCCTGGCCAAAGAAATTGTTGCCTTCATCTGCGGCACACCGGAACTCCTTCAACAAGTTCTACCATCTTGTCTAATCGTTTATCGACATCATCTAATTTCACAACCCAAGCCTTTTAGTCCGGTCAATTTAAACATTCGAAGTTACATAAATTCCCACCAAGCTGAAAATTGGTATGATTGTTTAAAATATCATTAAAAACAAAATGTGAAAGTTCCCCATCATTCCCCTGTACGGAAAATTTTTTGTTCAAGGTCAAAGGTAAGAAAAATGGGTTTTTCGCGATTTTCAGCCAAACGGTAAGTTTTATCATAAAAATATTTGAACAACAATTGTAGATCATAAAATTATCTACAAAAAATATATGCATGCTTTTTCTCTGCGAGCCACCGTTTTTGAGATATAACGATTCAAAAAGTTGTAAAAGTTGTAATCTTCATAATATGCACACGTTTCCTCGCCACCTATGAGGTAGTGTACTCAGCGCGTTTTTTTTTTGTGGTGTCCCCAGTAGGCCTATTCCACGGTTCAGTTTTGACCCTTTTAAATTTGAAACTATTGAAAAATAATGGATATTAGCAGAGATTGAAAAGATAAAAGCAATTTAAGTTAAAAGTACCTAGTGAAATTTAATCGTCCGAGTCGTAACATTCAAAATCTTCTTCTTGTTCTTCTTCTTGATCTTCTTGTTCTTGTTCGTCTTGTTCTTGCTCTTCTTGTTCTTCTTCATCTTCATCCTGAGTGTATGTTAACTGCGTTAATAGCGATGTATCGCATGTTGCCTCGTTGCAATCAAATGGATCCTCTACTGTTGGTGATTCAATATTAGAGCACAACCGGCCTTGACAATGCGTACATGCCGGAGAACAGAACAGTCCGACCTTTTTGCAACCACATTTAGCACTGCATCCCTTTTTGCAGTTGCAAAAAATCGAGTTCAGCAGTTTTTCCGGCGCAGGTGGAAATAAAGTGTGCACTGGTTCTAGTAAATTGTTGACCAACTTCCAACCCCAGTCTGTAGGGTCTAGCTGATAACCAAGCCACACTTGAACTTGGTAATATACCCTAAAAAGATGTTGATGAGCAGCAACTGAGGTTGGAGGAAGACAAGCTAATTGTACTTGTTTTTTATGTTTGGTGTTTTTAACGAAACATGCATATCTATACTTATCTAAGCAGGTAGTTTTTTTAGGAGCTCCGTACATAGAAAGGAGAAAGCGAATGCCGTTAGTAATAATTTCTTGTCGAGTAGAATTACTTTTTTTAAAAACTTCAGCACATTCAATTAAGTTTTGTCTCTCAAATAGTTTGAAGACTGTTATTTTACCCCTCCTGTAAAATGCAGATGTCGTATCACAGCCAGTTATTGCGTGTAAAAATAGAACATGATTTTGACACTTTGCATAAGTAGATAAACTTTTTGATGAATACATTTCCGATTGATGTTGAGCTTTTCCTGGTTTTAAAAAGAAAATAGTCTTTTCTGTTGGAGTTCGAGCAGTCAGTAATACGAGTAAGTCTATATCTTCACCAACAACAATAGTTGTATTTGTCGAAGTGAATTGCTCAATTGCTGTTTCAATTATCAATACATCAGCATCATTATTAGCTTGTCTTACCAATATATTTTCCGTAGTAAATCTTTCTTTCAACATGGAAATGAACCGAGACTTGTTGTGAGTATTTGAAAGAATTTTTTGTTGGGTGGTTGGAACTGTCATATTTTCATCAAATAAAATATCAATTGATGAAGATGTTGCTAAAGTTCGACGACGCTGTTCTGCAGCTTTGGTATTTCTCGTGCAATCATTATAGCCATCAAATACGACAGTAACTCGGGAACCAAAATGTCGAAGTACATACTGTACGTATTTATCCAATATAGCGTTGAATGTTTCTTCACTATCCCATACAACACGATGTAGTAAGTATCCTCCGTCAATGATGTATGTCGCATTTGTGTTGTTAATATCAAAGTCTACCTTTTCGAAACAATCGTAAATTGCAGACTTCTGTGTTTTACGCATCCCGATGTCATCAAATAACGATAGAGGGTAGGGAGATAGTTCATATTCAAAATAGTTTTCTATTTCATCTTGAAATGCTGCAGCAATACTCATGCGTTGGAACAACAATACAGGGTCAACAGGTACTTTTGATCGTTTATTCTTTAAAATCACTCGTTCTACAAAATATGTCAACGATTCTGGGATTTCATTATTTAAATCTACAAACATGCGACCTGGTGGGGGGTAGTTGGAATTATCAAACACTGCGGTTTGACTTTGAATATCTTCGCGAATGATATCTGCAGCTGCCTCTAGGACTCTGAATCGTTCTTCTTTTTTATTATTTTTTTTTTTTCGTACCAGGCCTGATTCAAAATATCATGATGGTTATCTACTAAGCATATGAATGTTGATGCTCCCGATTTCTCAGTGATAATAAGTTTATCACCATACTTTAGTTTAAGTCGTACCTTAATCGTTCTGCTATCTACAGTCGTAGTTTTGCAAATATTCTTTAATTCGTTTATAGTAAACTGACAGTCATCGCTATTTTGCATGTAAGTAAATATTTCCTCCATTGCCCGATTCATAGCTTCGTCCTTAGGACGACCGATTTTAAGTCCAGTGGAAGGTCTCATGAAAGAAGCATAGCAATCGTGATGATATTTAGCTTCTGCAGCAACTAAATCATTTTCAAATTCGAGTCGAGCAAGAACAGCTTTTGCTGTAGTATCGTTACGAGTCTGAGCTGTTTCCACAATTGAATCTTTAAATTGAAGTGTACTTACTTGACTGATTCGACGGCGAATGTCTGAGCGTTTTTTTTCTCATTCTCTTCGTTCAATTCATGGCCACAAAATAGACATTGTTTTTTGGAACAAAAAGGTGATCCACTCGAACGTAATTTAGTACGAGGAGG
This sequence comes from Sphaerophoria taeniata, assembly GCA_943590905.1. Lineage (NCBI taxonomy): Eukaryota > Metazoa > Arthropoda > Insecta > Diptera > Syrphidae > Sphaerophoria > Sphaerophoria taeniata. The sequence goes on along the minus strand of OX016540.1, from coordinate 42,410,633 downwards.
TCTTTCTGTGGATGTACTGGCTTCTTGTTCTTCACGTTGTCTTTTATTAGCTGCAGCAATAGAAGACTTTCGAGTATAATTTTTACGACAACTTTCATGTATTGTCACAGATTTTTGATTTTTAAGATACTCCGAAAATTCATCTGCTCTTTCGATACTTGCATTAATTAATGTCTTAATACCACGTTCAACAGTTACAGTTTCACTTTCAGTTAAAAGTTTAGCGCAAATAAAACAATTATCTGACATTTTTGTTATAAATCTCAAAACAGCACAATATAGGTAGGGACAAACACGTTTTTTCACTATTAACTGGCGTTCAAGACTTTTATTTTTCAATAGTTTCAAAACTGACTCGTCGAAAAGGCCTACTGTGGAAACCACAAAAAAAACCGCGCTGAGTACACAACCTCTTAGGTGGCGAGGAAACGTGTGCATATTATGAAGATTACAACTTTTACAACTTTTTGAATCGTTATATCTCAAAAACGGTGGCTCGCAGAGAAAAAGCATGCATTTATTTTTTGTAGATAATTTTATGATCTACAATTGTTGTTCAAATATTTTTATGATAAAACTTACCGTTTGGCTGAAAATCGCGAAAAACCCATTTTTCTTACCTTTGACCTTGAATAAAAAATTTTCCGTACAGGGGAATGATGGGGAACTTTCACATTTTGTTTTTAATGATATTTTAAACAATCTTACCAATTTTCAGCTTGGTGGGAATTTATGTAACTTTAGTCTTATTTTTTTGTTTAATTTGACCGGACTATTTGGGCGTAGTGGTTCATGCAATCCTTTCAGCGTAAATTAGGTTTGCCGCACTGTTGTATCCCAAAGGATTTTCCGGGCCAGTTCCGTCTCTACTGGCTTCCAACCTCTCTTCGCGTTGAAACCATCGTTTTTTGGGAAGATATTGAGGAGACGAGTTCATAGCAGCCAAATTTTTCATAATCTGCGGACTCCTCAATTGTTCCTTGTACGTTCAATGAGGTTGATGGCCTCTAATGTTCTTAACACGCTTTAGCTCTCTGAAATCCGCAGTTACTTGGTCTTTGTACCGGCGGGGGTTCGATCTTCCTGGTTGTCTAAAAGCTGGAAGCTGCGAAGAGGCGACTTTCTTAGCTGGGGCGTTGTCGTCCATTCGATCGATGTGATGTGGCCGAGCAAATGTAGTCGTCTTTCTGGGCTTCCTGCACTACATCCACATCTTGGTACAGCTCGTATAGTTCGCCAATTGAACTTCTTTTCCATTCGACATCTTCGCATACATTTCGAAAGTGCCCAGTATCATTTCCCCTTTTTTAATTATCGTCCAGCACTCGGCGTTGCGGAAAGTAGGACGGGTAAAATCAAAGTCTTGTATTAAAGGCACTTTGTCTTTCAAGCGAGGAGTTTTGAACCCAGTTGTATGGCCAACCGAAGTAACAGCGGTTCGCTATGGTAATTATACGTCGGATCTCTACTAAGGTGTCATTTGTGGGATTGATGTTCGTTCCAGGGAAGGTGAACTCTTTAAGTAACTCGAAATTTTTGCTAGCACTAGTGATGGTTTGCCCTAGGAGATGGACACTTTGACAGATGTTCTTTTCAAGACAAATGAGCTTCGCCTGTTCTTCAACCGCTGAGAAGACCTCCTCAAGCTAAGTTCTTTTGGAGCGACCGTTGACGTCTATGTCGTTCGCATAGCCTAGGAGCTGGGTGGATTTTTTGAAGATAGTGTTGAAGATCTGCTAAAAAAATATGTTGAATTAGTCACATGACAGCGCATCACCTTCTGTAAGCCCTGTGCATATTTGAAACAACTTTAAAGAGCTGTTACCCATTTTCACACAGAACTACGCATTGTTTAGCGTCATGCGGCACGGCTGGATCAGTTTGTTCGGGATTCCAAATTGGATGCAATCATAAGCAGCTTTAAAGTCGATGAAAAGATGATATGGTTTTCGATTTGAAATTCCTGGATTTGCCTCAGTTTGAATATTTGCTCTATCGTTGTTCTGCCTGGCCTAAAGCCACACTGGTACGTTCCGATTGTAGTGTTTCAGAAAGGTTTAAGACGCTCACACAGTACGTTGGATAGAATCGCCTTTTTTGTAGATTTATATTGCCTACTTTATAGATTTAGATTTCACAAGTTTTACTTATTTTTATTATTTATTAGCGACGCGTATCTGACGATCGTCCGGCACTCTCTTCAAACTTTTTCCTCCGACACCTTGTTGATGACCTGTACAGTACATGAAGTTCTTCAAGACACCTCCTCCATTTTTAAAGAGTTCGCAGGTATGCCATCCGACCCGGTAGCAGTGGGATTTTTTTTTTTTTTTTGCGTTTTGATGGCTCTTTCAATATCTTCAGTGCTGGGCTGTGACGGGGTCTTCATTGACAGTTCTCGCTTCTCTTACGTCATTGGCTCGTTCGACAGTACGCGCATTCAGCAGCTGCTGGAAGTGCTGCATGAATATACATCTATAATTCCCTGTGCTTCGTTGACTAGGTTTACTTCATTGTTTCGAGGGCCTGAGGGCCCTACCTTCTTAAAAGTGGGTAGCTTCACCATATTAGTTGTTTCATCAGGATCCGTTTCCAGTGGCTGTCTCGTAAGGGTAATGGTAACACCTCCATCAGTCCGTGATAGAGAAGGTTCTACTTCTACTCAGCTGGCAGCTAGATGCCATTAACATATATTTCAGCTTAAAAATCAGTTAGTTAAAAAGTTAAGTTCTCAAGACCATGTTTGATCGCAACACTCTGCTTACTAAATAATAGAGAAGTTTTCACCAGCAGATGCTAACACTTTCGCCACTCCCACTTTAACTGGGGTAAATTTGCAGGTATCGCACTACTCCTTTGGTAAGGCGGGTACCCCACATAAACCATGAATAATCTCTGAACTCGTCCAAGCTTTACGCAGTTTTGTCAGCGAACAATTTATAAAAACAGAACATAATTAAAGACAAAATATGCACGGTCACGTATGAAACGAATTCCATTTTTGTTCTTAAGAAAACTATTTTGTTACTTTTATATTTTCGGTTCACTATGGCGTATACGTGCTTTTTAAAATTCTTGTTTTCAACATTTGCAATGTTGTCAAAATTAATACTTCCTACACCACAATTCGATCTTATGTGCAACAACTTGAGTTGGGGAACGAGTTAATTCAAGCATAAACAGTATTCAGGACCCCTTTCCTCAGGTTTGTAAGATAATCCACAACTTTCAAAATATCGCAACGTAAAATTTAACAAAAAGTCGCAATACGTACAAATAAATGAGTCACTTGCCTAAATGCATATCTTATAATTTTATGTGCTATATTCAACTTGTATTTTCTTGAGTACGGAACTTCTTCTTCAAACTGTATCATCAAACAGGTGTTGAACTAAATATAGTCATTGTTAACCATCTGATGTTCGGGCCAGGTTATTTTTGTAAAGATTTTTTATTGCTTGAAGAAGAACCTTATTAATTGCAGTTTTGCAGTTTTATTATTGAATTGAGTGATATAAGGTTTGTAGTTTTTTGTTGTTCCTTAATTTGATTTTTTGAAACCGGATGTTAAGAATTTCATGTCACAAGTTCGTTAGATTGAGCGATTGATAGCGAGTTGTTGCGCAAACAAATTTCAATCGAATAAACTGCATACGGAATGTTTTTTTTCGTGCTTTACAAAATGAAAATGAAATAATTCATCACGATAATTATATTGAAGAGAAAATACTCTTAGAACAAATTATTATCAATTAAACAAAACTATAAAGAGTCATCAACCTTAATAGTCTAACTCAACGAACATCATATAATCACAGAGTTCAATTGTTTAAAGCAACATGCAACAATTTTGTTACGAGATTAAAGATTAACAAAATCGAAATTACACTAAAAGCATTTTTTTTTCATTTTTTTTGTAGGAACAAATTTAAATCATTATCCCAAAGATAATCCGGGGCGATGGAAAGTGCACTTTAATGAATTCTTAAACAATTAGCTGTCAGAACATCTATCAAATGGGCAACAAAGTCGAAGGTGCAGCAGAGGTAATCAAACACGTATTGGAACAAGAAGGCGTTTTATGTCCCATTAATAAAGAAAGGGCATATCACAGAGTGCAAACAAATTTAAGGGTATAATAGTTTTGAGCACATCCTATAAGACATTTTTCTCACCACTTCAAAATCAAATATAATATGCTTATAGATTGTAGCGAACTATACTTTTACTTTGTTTGTTTTTAATCAAATAATTAATTTGATTATTTCTTAAAATACGCCTGAGTCAACATTTTCTTAGGACTTTACCACTAATCCCTAAATAAAGCTTTATTAAAGCTTATTATTATTATTATAAGCAAAACATAGTTAGAAATGTAAGAATTTAATGAATAAAATCTAATCTAATATAATATCTGCTTTTAAGCAGACTTTCCTTAAGACTTATTCAAGCGAAACGTTAACAAGAACTGTTTGCCGGTGGTATGTAGTCGCGTGAACTTAGCCGCGGTTTTTCTACAAAACTTATTTTTGTTGTGAGTTCTGGGTGTATTTCCAATAGTTCTGGAGTTCCTTATACCAAATTTCAATAGTTCTGGCAAAAATCCATCAAAATTTGGACTTTGAAAATTTTGCACCCAAAAAAATGTTAGCCCAGACTTAACAACCCTCAAGGGTTCTGATGCAATAAATATGTTCATAACCAATGTTCCAGGAGTTCCTCATACCAATTTTTCTGATTTTTGCCTTTCAAAGCCAAAAAAATGCATTTAAATTTGTATGCACCAAAGTGCATTCCTAATTGGTTAAAATATTTGATGGCTAAAATGTCTCTAGCGGCAAAAGTTCTGAGGTTCCCTATACCAATATTATCATATTTTCCTAAAACTCGCCGAAAAATCCCAATTAAAATTTTCAACCTAACCTAAAAAAAAAAAAGTAGCCCAGACTTTGCAACCCTCAAGAGTTCTGATGCAATAAATATGTTCATAACCAATATTCCAGGAGTTCCTTATAATAATTTTCGAAAATTATTCCTTGTATCACGAAACAAATGCATTTAACGTTTGCATGCAGAAAGTGCATTCGCCCTTTTTCAACAGTTCTGATGCTGAAAATGAGTTAAAAACCAAGAGTTCTGAATGTTCTCATACTTAAACTAAATAGTTCCGGCATAACGAGCCAACAAACCAGATTTTGTATTTTTCACCTCAAAGTGCACTTTTTAGTAGCCGCACTTTTGTGCCCAGGAGTTCTGATGCAATAAATATATTCATAACCAATATTCCAGGAGTTCCTCATTGCTCTCAAAAACGGATCAATATTAAAAATCGAAATTTACTTATAAAATGTATAGTATATTAAATTGTAAGAGATTTTCGAAAAATTTTAAATATAAAAAATTAATTTAAAAAAAACCGCTCCGACGATAAAAAATTTGAAAAATCAACAATTTCTTAGGAAATCATATGACATCAATTGTTTTCAGATTGAATCTTTTTTTGAGGTACATACATATTTCAATTTAAATTTTTATTTACGAATTAAAAATGCATTTTTTAGACGTTTTAGGGCATCAATTTCAAAAATTGATATGAGGAACTTCTGAAATATTGGTTATGAACATATTTATTGCATCAGAACTCTTGAGGGTTGCAAAGTCTGGGCTACTTTTTTTTGTAGGTTAGGTTGAAAATTTTAATTGGGATTTTTCGGCGAGTTTTAGGAAAATATGATAATATTGGTATGAGGAACCTCAGAACTATTGCCGCTAGAGACATTTTAGCCATCAAATATTTTAACCAATTAGGAATGCACTTTGGTGCATACAAATTTAAAATGCATTTTTTTGGCTATGAAAGGCAAAAATCAGAAAAATTGGTATGAGGAACTCCTGGAACATTGGTTATGAACATATTTATTGCATCAGAACTCTTGAGGGTTGTTAAGTCTGGGCTAACATTTTTTTGGGTGCAAAATTTTCAAAGTCCAAATTTTGATGGATTTTTGCCAGAACTATTGAAATTTGGTATAAGGAACTCCAGAACTATTGGAAATACACCCAGAACTCACAACAAAAATAAGTTTTGTAGAAAAACCGCGGCTAAGTTCACGGGACTGCGGTATGTTGCCCTTATTCCTTCACTCTGACACCATTCTTTTTTACAACCGACCTGTTTGGAATCGAAACGCTTCAGGTCGTTAAGATCATCCACGACAGGTGAAACAAATAGAGTTGTCCACTTTCTACGCAACGTGTAGGCCTGTAAGCACTCGCTTATCCTAGCTCGTCGATGGGGTGGGATCTTGTTGCTAAAAATGGAGTGTTACATTTATTTTTTCAGGCCAATCATTGATCGAAGGTGATACTCGAGAAAAAAAAAATATTGAAATGAGTTTGGAACCCGAATTTAGATTACCTTATGAAAAAAGCTGGGAATATTGGTGGTTGTGTTCCCGGAGCAGTATTCCTTTCCCTCACGCTTCTAATAAAAAAATTATTTCCATCGGATCGCACCTTGGTTATTGCTTAGGCTCCATATGTCGCAATAACCCCAATAATTAATCGTGTAGATGGATTTGGAAGAGGACAGGTATACAATCAGTTTTATGCTGCGTTTTTGTTTTCTGTTGTTTTCTTTTCTTGATTAAGGTAAGGTTCGCTCTTTGTTTTGCAGAAAAATTAAGTCTCTTAAATTTCTACTGTTAGCCCTTTCACCCACGTGGCTCTTCTTCTTGGCGCTTCGTGGGTCTCTCCAAACAAGAACAACTGGTGTCCCTTGTTTTTATCTGATCTGATGTGATAACAAATTCGAATTATAGGTAGTTATATGTAGGAATGTGAATAAAAAAAAAACTTAGGCTTGGGAGTCTTACATCGGTGGAATTTTACCAGCTCTAATTATTTTATTGAGCCGTCTGGTGCGCTTCGATATTCTGGCGCCTTAATTTTTCTACAAGTTTTATTTTTCCTTATTATCATCTTTTAAATTCACGAAAAAACTTTTCTTACTTTATAATTTTTAGGAAAAGACACACTAATCTAATTTAAGGTTGAATTTAACAACCTCTTGAAGTCGGTGGAAAGGCTTTCTTTAGCTATTTGCTTTTGTTTTAAATGTTCGAAATTCGTTAAATTTCTATAATAAAAATTGAAAATATTTATAATATAGGCGATCTGTCTGTTCTCAGAAGAACCAATGCTTAAAATATTTTATTGCTTCACTTCGTCTTGTTGTATTGGAACCTTTTCGTACAACAACTCTGCGCCAGCTAAACTAATTTAAGTTTACGCTCAGACTTAATTCCTTAGAGCCCCCGCACACTACAGACTTTCTATCGGCCGATAGTTTAGTCGGGCTCTTGATCAGTATGAAAATATATGAGAGTGCGCAGACTAGAACGATAAGGTATCGGCTGACGAAAAAGTTTGTTTTGCTTCTCGATTCCCTTCAAACTAAATAATCGGCAAACTATCGCCCGGCTACTTAATCAGTATAGGGCTTTACGGGCGTGCGCACACTACACCGATTATTAGTCGGCAGACTTTTTCTCATTATATTTTATATTTCAGTTTATATCAATACAAGCATAGGTAATTGCATATTATTTAAATGTATTTTAAGGCTGAATCTTGCACACAGTTTTCCGTGGAATTTAAATAGAATATAATGACGTTACATGCTTCATAAAAAATCGATGTTGCGACCAAAAGCTACATTATAATAATGGAAAAGTTAAAAAAATTATTTTCATGGTGCGTGTGCTTTTTTTCGCACGAATTTGTCTTAACATAGAAATAAATCATAAACTGCAGAACGGATGCACTTGCAAATTGATGACAAAGTTACAAAGTTACGGATGCACTTGCAAATTGATGACAAAGTTACAATGAGACTCACACAACAGTTGATGAAGATACAAATTTTGCTTTATCTCTAGTTCCTTCCTTACAAAATTTAACCGGAGAAGAAAAGCTCGATGCTAAAATAGCTATTCTTAATATTTTTAAAGAGATAAGACTATCAAGGAATGTTCAGACTACTCCCCAATCAACATCGAACTATGAAATATTGCAGCAACCAATGCCCTCTTTTCCAGTGTACCATCGTGAGACTTCTATTTTGCCACAGCAATTACAAGGTTATAAAAACAGATCTGCTGTACCTACCAACATACCATTAATGCAGAATGTTCAGACTTTTCCATCACCAGCATATCATCCAGGGAATAACATCATGCCTTTATCACAACCTCTTCAATCTTATTCAAGCAGTTCTACTTCATTCCCTAATTCGCCCTTGACCCAGAAAACACAGAACTATCCATCACCATCCCGTTCCAAGGACACAACTAATTCTAATTCCTCAGATGATTCCCAAATATATGATTTGTAACAACATACATTTTTCAACATTGTTAACATTCTCAGTTTAATTCCAATAAAAAAATATTAAAAATCCTATTTGTTTTTTATTTATTACCGTAGCGTAACGCTCAATCTTTCTTCTACAGGTATCGAAAGTCTTAGGTTGGTATTTTCTTTTGCAATAGCTGGTCCAATTAGTCGCGCAAGTTCATTGAAGCTGGTAATGCTCATGCGATAAAATGCAAATTTTTTTTTGGGTTAATCCAGCAATTTAGTATGCAAGGAGTGAAATTGCCCATTTATTAACCTACAACTATTGATAGGATGGACCCAAAATTCTCTATTTTGCTTGTTGTTCTTTCTTCTTCTCCGGTGTATGAGCGCAATTATTATTTTTCGAGAAAATTTGTAATTATTGACAACTGCCATTGTGCGACTGCTTTCTTCAATGTTTGTTATCAAATACATAAATCCTTAAAAAGCAGTCGGCCGACTGTTTGTCTACTGTGCGCACTCCTATCCAACCATACTGATTAAGAAGCCGACCAACTAATCAGCCGATAAAAAGTCTGCAGTCTGCGGGGGCCCTTAAAGTTTTCATTTTTTATGGGACGTTCCGGAATTCGATAAGTTCTACATAAGATCTCCATACTAAAGATGAACTTTATGTAGAACATAAATTTATGTTCCGAATGAGCAACTGGCCCTTAATTTCTTAAAATGTTTTGTTGTAAACCTGAACTTAGTGTATTGCGTAATGCATCGCCTTACCTGCACTGCAGTGGTTAATTCTCTAACGTTCCTCCAATTTTTATTTAAAGATTTTAAATTAGCCTGCCATAGTATAGGGAAGAAAAAGTTTATAATGCCATGGGAGATCACAAAATAAACTGATAAGACTATGAAGGCTTATCATGATCGATGCTTCAAGCCAAATCAAGGTATACGTTAACGTTTTGAACGGAAAGAGGATAAACTAGCCTGCCTTCTCTTCAAACTGTCATTGCAAAAAGCAGACCAGATCGAGCAACTATTAAAACTGAGATGCACGACTTCGGACTTCGAATAACTTGGCTCAAAGACATCCCAATCTACTTTAGTCTTTTTTTGGCCCGGTTGTTGCTTAGGTGAAGACAAAGCTTTTTTCGACCAGGCCGACGCAACGAGATGTGGATGACGAAAAGAATGTCTCTTGGCGAAATAAAACATGTGACATCGTTCACGTTTTTAAAAGTTAATTCAAAACCGTTTCAATGCCAAGTTTAACTTTAAAGTGCTTTTTTGATTTGATGATTTATATTTGACACATTACAAATGTCAAATATTCTCGCCTTAAAGCTTTGTAAAAAAACTTTATCTTGAGGTCATTAATAAGCGCATTTCAATTGAAAACATCACACATTGTTTTGTTCGATTTAAAAGTTCTTAATTTTTTAGCAAAAACCTCTCAATTTACAATGTGTCGTTGAGTATAAATACAGTCAATTGATTTTGACAGCTGATCTTCTTGATTAATCGCCAACATTTACCCTTTATGAACTGAGTCACAGACCGTCGTAATTATTTTTCAAGCCAGCTTTTGAAAATATTTAGTTAAAGCTTCTGCGGCTATAAATCTCAATAACAATTAAGACGTAACAACCGTTAGAAAAGACTCAAACGTTTGTACAGCAAAAACAGTTTTATTACGCTTTTTGTAATTAATATTTTTGATGATGACAAAAATTGCGTTCAAGCGCCGCCGCGCTATTGGTCAATGCCAAAGTCGGCATTTTCGCTAAAAACTTTGCGAGCAAAAAATGTTCAGTGAGTCGTTTCGCATCACATTTGTTTGCTATTGTTGAAGATACATTCTTGAAGCTGTATCATACTTTTATTCCGAGGCTGTTTCTTTATGTCTTATCTTCTTTTTATTGGGACAATTACAGACGTAAATTGCTTTCAATTTACTTGAGTCTATTGGACTGGGCAGGGTCAGGCAAAGTGTCAAACGTATTCAATGTGTAGTGTATGGACAGCAGGAAGAATCTTTATGTGCACGTTCACATTCCGTGCGAAAGTTTCTCGGTCAATTTTATTGGTCAAACAAAATAGAGGGTAATTTGCAGGCACTACTTCTTAACCTATTTCAAATTCTATGACAATTGACAAAAAATATATCAAAATATTTCGTATTCGAAATTTTCAATTTATGTCTTTATATTCCTAAAACTTAAGCTTTGTCCGTAATATAACAGAAAATATCACATCAAGGAACGAGTCAATTTAGCTTGAGATGTTTATGTTTATTGCATAAAAGAATTTAAATTGTATCTTTTTCTATGAACGGTTGAGAGCAATAAACATGACAATGTCTCTGTATATTATATCAAAGTTAAATTGAAATAAATTGTTGCGATTCTAATGCTATCTTGCTTTGACAATCCTTCTCAGATCTTTGTCACAGTTTTTCTATTTAATTGCTCTTAACTCTTAAGTTGCAAGTTATGGGCTATGAAAAGACTTTATTGCAAGTGACTTTTAAATAAGTTATTTCTTTATCAAGTTCATTTAACTGAGTCCCCGAACGAACAAAATATATCAGATTCCAGCTAGCTGCCTGCAGATAACATCCTCTACCGTTTGTGTTTTCGAAATGAATAGCGATCCAAAACTCCGTGCCGGAGCATAGAATAAATTGTGATTTTGCAGAGGAAGACAATAATAGGATCCCACCCTCCGTCGTTAAGACAAAATCTTTTAAGAGGTACGGCTCGTTGTATCATTGTCGGCCTGGTTGATGAAGTTTTTGGCTTCATCTGGCCCACAAGTGGGATACCGTCTTACATTAATGCCGATCATTGGTCGTCCCGTTCCACATCGCACAAAAAGGCAAAGGTTGTCTTGGTCTCAAACATCTTACCATGGTACCAATCCGGTTTTGACTCCACCGGAGTCTTTACCCGGTTAACATAACGACAGTTTCAGAGTAATGGTAGGACTTTTGGATTTGAAAGACCTAAGTGGGTTGGTTGGCTTTGATCGGCTGATAATACTGATTAGGCTTAGATTTTTCGTCTGTTTTGGGTTTTTTATTTTTTAAATTGCAATGACTGAAGACTTCAGAGCTGATTATAGTAATGTTCGTGGTCTTCGAACGAATTTTCTGGCCACGTACATCCACACTGTGTCTCACAGGCAGATGTTTTGGCGCTTAGTGAAAGTGAAACCCAAGTAGGCGAGAATTCCGACCCTAATGAATTTATCATTCATGAGTATAGCTTAGTGCCATTATTCTTTCACCACCATGGTCTCGCCGTAAGGAATGACGTTGCTCCAACCCTTTCCTTAATTTTATGGTGTTAAAATTCTCCGTCAATAAGTACATCATTCATTACTGTTTTCTCTATCGAAGCCCAAACCTGGAGAGCTTAAACTTCTTGTAAATTTGACGCTCTGTCATTCAAAAAATTGTATCCAACCAATGAAATCGTTATTACGGGCGATTTCAATCTACACAATTCTTCGTGGCTTCTCCATTCGGGCCCGACAACCCCCGAAGGAATAAGTGCCGAGATCTTTGCTGAGTTAGTTTAACCACCTCACTCAGCTTATCACTGAGCACTCGAATATCGGACATTGATGGCCAAGCGGAAAATACTCTAGATTTGTTCCCTACGTCTGACCCTGATAAATACACTATCAGTGTATTAACGCCTCTAGGCAGATCAGACCATAGTATCAAATCTGCGATTTCTCGTGTCAAAGTAATCCAGTTAAAGAAACAGCTTCGCAGAGAACCGTATGGCAAATGGGCAACACGAGAAAGCCAACGGGGACTGTCTTAATAACTTCTTCCGAATATTTAACTGGTCACTTTGCTTCCTCGATATTGACGTAGACTTCAGCGCAGATATTGTAACTTATATTATTATTTTGGGAATGAAAATGAAAACTTTTATCCCGAATAGGAAACACAAAGCAGAGGCAATTCAGCGCTGCCCAAGAGTGTCATGTCTCCCCCAGTTCTTGAGCGCGTCAATGATTCCATGGGGCAAATCTTCTTCTGCACTCGGGCTGTGGCGAGAGCCCTAAAAGACCTCAACATACATAAATCTGCTGGTCCGGATGGTATCCCCGCTATTATTCTGAAGAGGTGTTCTTCCACGCTGGCTGGGGGAATCTTCTTCTCCCTCCAATTATCGTCGGATTGCACTGACGACCCTTCTTTCTAAGGTCATGGAATCGCTGATAAACTATCGCTCAAGAAATATCTAAAAATAGCAACAAGTCTACTGGTGATCTTATGGTTTATCTCACCGAACAGTGGTGAGTCTTTACATCGTTTTGGAGAAAGTAAGATTGTTGCACTTGATATTTCAAAGGCATTTGATAAAGTCTGGCATCTTGCTCATTATCTTTATCGAAAATGCGTGCTTTCGGTATCGATGAATACCTACTCCGTTGGATTAGAAACTTTCTTTTGAACCGTTCAATTCAAGTAGTATTTGACTGATTCAAGTCTGAAACCTATAATATAAATGCTGGTGTGCCCCAGGGCTCCGTTTTGTCTTCGACCCTCTTTCTCATTTTTATTAATGATCTCTTGCCTGGAACTTCTAATCCAATTAATTGTTTTGCTGACGATGACGATAGTGTCCTAAGCATTTCTTATTCGTTTCCAGACTCACATCTCTCCTCTTCGGATGTGAAACTGCAACGACTAAATATGATAAGCTCATTAAACTCTGACTTAAACAGCATTGTACAATTGGGGAATTAAAAACCGCGTAGAGTTAAATGCTTCGAAAACTCAATGCTGTCTTGTATCGTTGAAGCGAGATATACCCCCCTTGCCACTGTCCATGAGTGGCACTTGCACCAGTGAAACCGAACATCTCGAAATGTTTAGTATGTGCATCACCGACCACCTCTTGTTGCCAAAATAGCCGCAAGATGTTTAGGTTCTTTAAGACGATGCAACACTTTTTTCCCCCTTCTGATCTGGCTACCGTTTATAAAACATATCTATAACCGTCCAAAGCTTCAGTCCAATTCCCACGTTTGTGCTGGTGCTCCAGTGACGTACTTTAGTCTTTTGGACAGTATTCAGAGCAAAGCCTTTAAGATAATTGGTGAACATACCATCGTTGAGACATTTACGTCACTTGAACATGGACGTAATGTCTCATGCCTCACCCTCTTTTACCGATATTTCAACGATATATAAATCTCAATAACAAATAAGATGAAACAACCGTTTGAAAAGATGACAAAAATTGCGTTCAAGCGCCGCGCCATTGGTCAATGTCGAAGTCGGCATTTTCGCTAAAAACTTTGCAAGCAAAATGCTTAAATAAAATAGCCAGCTGCATTCCTCCCCTTAAGATATTCAACCGTAATACCCGCGCCTCCAGGGATGCCCATCAGTTCACCCTTGAGCTCAACTTCGGACGAACTGTCATTGTACGAGAATTGTTCTTTAGCCGTACTACGCGGATGTGGAATTGATATTTGGACCCGTCATCAAATAAATAGAGAACAGAGACGACATCAAGAACTATACGACCTGTTCAGCGACCAAGCCAGAAAAGTAAAGGTCTTACGACTTAGATGGTAGATGGTTGGGTTATGTAGAGCGAATAGAAAATACTGGTCTGACCCGAAGAGTCTTCGAATCCAATACGGAAGGATGTCGTAGAATAGGAAGACCGCAACTCAGATGGAACACACAGGTGGTAGAGGATCCCAACCAATTTGGCGTGTGAAATTGGAAACAGCTACTTATAAACCGAACTGGCTGGAAGCGCTTGTTTGATGAGGCTCTGATCTTAAGTGTTTCCTGATCAATAAAAGCCTTGACATTACATACGTACATTGTAAGTGTATGAAAATCGTTAAGATGACTACTATAGTTTTGATATGTCACCTCGTTTTAAGAAAAGGAAAGTGGTAAATGGTAATATATTATCGCAATAAAAAAAATTAAATTATTATTACAGCAACTTGTTTGTTTTTGTTATAAAAAAGTTCTCCCCTTAAAGTGTCTAGGTAAATACACATTTCTAAGTTAATGTATGCATCGATTCTATGAGCCACGTAATCAACTGCGCTTTATTTCCAAAACAAACTTATAGACAAAAAAAAAGAGCTAAAACCCCCCTACTAACAAAAAACACATACCATTTGAGTAAACTACAGACAAGAAAAATAATTCTTTAGTCAATGAAAACTATCGCGATAAAATGATTCTGAGCTTGGAATAGTCTTTCCACTGCATTGCTAATTGAATCAAACAAAGCAGGAACTTGGGCGATTTATCTTTTTTTTGTATCTTTTTTCCACGTTTTGTTGTACTTGTTGTTGTTGTTTTTTTTTAACGCAACACCTCTAACAGGTACTTTTTATTTAAATATTTGCTATCAGATCTACCTGTTTCAACTGTATGAAAAAGATCAAGCTTCAAGAGATACAATTTTCTCTCTGAATTTTTCTTAGTACTAGACTAAGCTCAAAACAAGATTTTTTTACTAGCTCTCTCCATCTCATGTGTGTAGGTAATAAAAAACTTATTGATAAAGTATAAATAGTAACCAATACAAGACCAAGTGTCATAGACAAAAAAAAAGTATAGAAATTATTTCACATAACAGCTGTAGCTAGATTTAAAACGCATTTGACTGCACTTTTAACTAAGTGTGAAATCAATGCTGTCGGATCTCGGATGTTTTGACTTTAGCTCAGAAAACAGTGAATTACTTTGAAAGAATTATGTACCTATGTAGCTTAAATATGCATGTTTTTAAGCTTTGCCGATATTTGGTCTGAAATTACGAATGCATGTGCCCATCTATAGGTCTTTTAATTTCATGTTGGATTGGGTCGATTTTCTTCAGCCGAAATGTTGCTTTAGTAAATTTTCATTGATCCTTTCATTCCATCATTAAAAGAAAATTATATTCAGCTCTATTGTGTCTCACCCGGAAAATCATTTCCCCGGAATATTTTCGTTCGCCCGGAATTTAAAAAGCTATTGTGAGTTTCGCCCGAATAGAATTTCATTTCAATAGAATGCTTACAGAAAAACACACTTTTCATTTATATTTCCTTTTCAAATCTTCAAATGGATGTATGTTTGTATGTCCTTTAAAGACTCTGAAATGGCCCAACAGAAATTTGTGAAATTTTCATGATTAGTAGATACTGTTGTATTCAGCGTTGGTTTCTGTGAAAACAAAATTTGGAAAAACCTCATGGAAGAGTGGGAAAACTGGAAAAACTAAAAATAAGGTGAGAAATTTGATTTTTTTGTATTTTTTTGATTCATAATGGTTTTTCGGAAATTTCATTGGTTTTCTAAGAAAAAATTGCATGAAATTATAGGGGAAACTGATTATCAAATAGAAAAATGGAAAATGTTGGATTTGGAACTCGGAAACTCTGCGAGAGCACGAAGAACTTCAAGGCCTAAAATCAAGTTTTTGCATAGGGACTCTTAATTCGCTCAATCCTTAATGGAAGAATGCATGCCCACTGACTGCCATATGCCCCATCTACAAAAAAGGCGATCCAATGTTATGCAAAAACTACCGTGGCATATCCCCGCTTAATGTTGCATACAAAATCCTATCCAACGTACTGTGTGAGCGTCTTAAACCTTTCTGCAACACAATAATCGGCACGTACCAGTGTGGCTTTAGGCCAGGCAGAACAACGATAGACCAAATATTCACACTGAGGCAGATCCTGGAAAAGACCAACGAATTTCAAGTCAAAACCCACCATATTTTCATCGACTTTAAAGCTGCTTATGATACTTATGATGGCGATGTATGAATTCGGGATCCCGAACAAACTGATCCAGCTGTGCCGCATGGCGCTAAACAATACGCAGTGCAGTGTGCAAATGGGTAACAGCTCATCCGAGTTATTCCAAACTTGCGCAGGGTTTAGACAAGGAGATGCGTTGTCATGTGACTTCTTCAACATAGTCCTGGAGCAGATAGTGCGCAAGGCAGGTGTGAGCACGGAGGGCACTATCTTCAACAAATCCACCCAGCTCCTAGGCTATGCGGACGACATAGACATCATCGGTCGATCCAAGAGAGCTGTGCTTGAGGCCTTCACAGCGATTGAAGAACAGGCGAAACTATTTGGTCTTGAAGTGAATGCGAGGACAAAACAAAGTACATGTTATCAACAAACAAAGCAACATCTGTCCAACGCCTAGGACAAAACGTCACTGTTGGTAGCAGCAATTTCGAGGTAGTTAAGGAGTTCACCTACCTTGGAACAAACATCAATCCCACGAACGACACCTTAGTGGATATCCGAAGAAGAATTACTCTAGCGAACCGGTGCTGCTTCGGTTTGGCCAAACAACTGGGTTCAAAACTCCTCACTCGAAAGACAAAGTGTCTGCTATACAAAACTTTGATTTTACCAGTCCTACTCTACAGCGCCGAGTGCTGGACGATAATTAAAAAAGGGGCATTGATACTGGGCACTTTCGAAAGAAAAATTCTTCGACGGATTTTTGGTCCCGTATGCGACGATGGCGAATGGAGAAGAAGATACAACCGAGAACTGTATGAGCTGTACCAAGATGTGGATGTAGTCCAGAAGGCCAAGAAAAGACGACTACATTGGCTCGGCCACATCGAGCGAATGGACGACAACGCTCCAGCCAAGAGAGTCTTCTCATCCCAGCCCCCAGGTTCAAGACGACAAGGAAGACCGAACCTACGGTACAAGGACCAATTGACTGCGGATGCCAGAGCGCTTGGTCTCGGTGACTGGAGAGTGCATGCGAGGGATCGTTTACGATGGAAGACTGCAGTATCTCAGGCTGAGATCCTTCATGGACTGTGAGCCGGATAAGTAAGTAAGTAAGTAGATATAGCCTTAGTAAAAACAAATGTTTGACAATTTAACGTTAAAGTCAGCAAATAAGGGGGACAATCGAAAACTGTATGGAATTCTGATTTTTGTGAAATAGTAAAAAAATAACGAATGAACGAGAATTTGTTGAATTTTTCAACGAAATTTGCATTTTATTGCATGCTAAAACGAAAGTAAAAAGTTAGTTGTAAAGCTTGGAAAAATTCAGATATTTCAATTGGATTCAAGCAAATCACATTGCATTTTAACAATATATGTGGTTATTATAATTATTCTGGAGTTGCTCTGAAGGGTGGCGAGACGAGGTTCGCAGGGTCGGCTAGTACAAAATATTTTTAACTGAAGTGAACTGATAACTGATCGTTTAAAAGCGGCTTAAAGCGCAGTTTTAGGCGAACATTCGTTGTCGATCATCGTGTGAACATTTCAAATTTGACAGTTCTATGTTGTACCTATTAGTTGTTGAAATAATTTGTTTATTTTTCTGCTTTTATAGTTTAAACATAAATTGAAACATGTATGTACTTATTTATTTATTTATTTAAAATAGTGGAAAAAAGAATTATGGTTTAGCGATAGTGACACAGATTGTGAAAATACCCATGAAAATGTAGGAATTACAAGAAAAAAAGATATTTCAGAGACACTTCTAATCCTCTCGGACCATGAAGCTTCAATGTGAACATTTCCAACCTTTG
The DNA here is from genome assembly GCA_943590905.1 of Sphaerophoria taeniata. Lineage (NCBI taxonomy): Eukaryota > Metazoa > Arthropoda > Insecta > Diptera > Syrphidae > Sphaerophoria > Sphaerophoria taeniata. Next base: position 42,392,688 of record OX016540.1, on the reverse strand, counting down.
CCAAGTCTGGAATTTTCCGCAGATACCCTTGGTGATGTCAAAATTCGCCTCCATATGTTTCGCCTTCCTTTGTTTTGGATAGAATATAATTATAGTAAAAAAACGAATTTTGGTCGAAAAATTAAAATTTCAACCAGCTTCCTCATGATTCGATCAGAAAAAAGCGATCGAATATAATCGACGAGTTTCGATCACAATCGACATTCGCAACATGAAATAAAGTACCTAATCGACAATCGATGATCGAAAAAAATCGAAAAAAGTCGATCATCGATTAGAAAATCGACACTCGCAATCGGGGCCTTTTTTTGTTCTGCAAAACACAAGTATCTGTTAAAACCAGTCAAAACCGAAATGAAATCATTCAGCGATCTGTAATTTATTGAAGAAACGATATTTTTCTGCCTTTCCGCAACAGCAAGGGAATATTAGGCCAGTTCCACCTAACAACATCTCACTAAGATCTCAATGTTAAGAGCTGAACAGAATGCAGTCGCCGGACGACTGGCGACTAATCTGACAGCTGTCAAAAATTCGCTTTCCAAATCGCTAAGAAATTTGTGAACACAATAGTCGCGCGACGGGCTCAGCGTTGCCGAAGTTTTGAAATTTCCCGGTGGCCCCAAAAATTTTAAAATGGCCCTCTAAAAAGTGTTAGAACCAAAAACAAAACATTTGTTCAATTCTTCAGTGAGGATGACGACTTCGATTTTTTTTTTTATTGTACTGAAAACGTAAAACAGTTTCTCAGCTGAGAACTGATATTTTTTTTCTGGGATCTCCAAAATGAAAAGACTTAAGATTCGATTTCTCACTTAGCCGATTTGACGCTACTGATGTATATGAAAGAATAACAAAAATTTGTGAGTCAACCGAAGCTTTCTCAATGAGGAGTGAGGTGAGGTGACATTAAAAATGGTTAAACTAGCGCCAACTTACTTTCATAATTTCTATAGGTTATAGATCATTTGATTAGTTACTATGAAGTGCAAATGCAGACTCAAAACTCGGATTAATGGCATTCAAAATAATTTTAAAATATGCAGTAGGTAGTGCATTATGGCCCTGACAAAACGAAAATGGCCCGATTTTTTTTTTCAAGAATGGCCCGTTTTCAAAAATAAAATTGGCAACGCTAGACGAAAAAAATACAAGGAAACAGCAACACGATATAAAAAAACACAAACGTCAAACTCGTCGCGCGACTAAGTTGAACAAAGTTCAACTTTTGGGGTAATATCAAGAATGGTTTTCTGCTTGGTTTGACAGTTTTTTGACAGTTTTTTACATAAGTTTGTAATGTGTGTTCTCTGCTTGCTACAGAAAACCAATCTTGATAGTACTTGGTAAATCCATATACAAGGGTTAGGTGGAACTGGCATATTGACAGTCTGTTAATAAAATGGTTCATAAAATGGTGACAGTTGATGTAGGGTTGTCAGATGAAAAACTAAAAAGAAAAGAAAATCAATGTGTCCTTACACAAAATACCTTACAGTTTTCATGGAAACTTTGTTCACATTAAGCTTGTTGATAAATGGATTTTAGAAATCAGCGACATAAATTATATTATTTTTTTTGGGGGGTTTATTATACTCTTGTCTAGATTTCTCAAAAACGGCTCAACCAATTTTTTGGAAATTTCGCAAACACGTTTATATTTTTTAATGTCTTAATTGTGTTGTATACCAAAAAATTTAAAAAGTATTTTGATTTCCCTGATTTTTTTTGTAAAGGTAATTGAAACACTAATGCAAATTTTAAGTATGTAATTTAATTTAAACATTGCATATAAACGTATTGATGAAATTTGCAAGAAATTGGTTGAGCCGTTTTTGAGAAATGCAGAAAAGAGTGTAATAAACCCAAAAGGTAGGTACTACAAAAAGGGATTTCTTTTCCGGTTTTTTTGTTTTTCAAGAACATATTTTAAATAATATCTTGGAATGCAATATCACTGAGGATAATGTTAAGTACAATTGTGCAAAATTATAACAAAATTATAACGGAGATATATGGGAATATTCCAAAAATCAGCCGCAAAGTCCCAAGTATTAGAATTTCACTTCGATACAGGGCCAGTAAGGGGTATTGATAAAAACTTGAAAAAATTAGAGGATTTTTTTTATTTATTTGGAGAAGATTGAGCAGATATCTTCATTAATTCTCGAAAAAAAAGCAAATAAGAACCACCATAATGTACATAATGTCCGTAGTGTCCGTGACTTAGTAGTTAGGTGCGTTGGCTGCTAAGCAGAACCTCGTGTCCATAGTTTTTATTTCATCTTTCACGGGCACTGCCTCTTGCGAAGAACTGACAAAACTTCCAAGAGTATCAATCTGTTATGAAAAAGTCCTTCTCAACTTTGCCGTTCGGAATAGGCGTTAAATTGTAGGTCCCCTCATTTCTTCACACGCACCCAGAGTATTGTTGATGAGAGTTCGCCACTTAGGCCTCGGCTCTTCAAGAGCTTTCACGCCACTCTATTTATTTTTTATTTATATCTACATATGAACATAAAAACAAACAAATAACAAAAATTAACAAGAATAAAATTACGAAGAATTTTTAAGAAATTTAAAATCGTAGTATCAGCAGTAGTAAAGCAAAGAAATTAACCGACAGCACTGAGTGATCAATTCAAAAACCAATACACAACCACCAACCGTTTACCCACAAGAACTGATCAGAATATAAAAAAAAAACCTTCTACTACTAAACAAAAGAGAGTAAGAGCCAGTCGCAGTCGGAGTATAGTTTTTAACACGTCTCCTCCGTCCTCCACCCAAAAACCCGCCACGCAACTCGACGAATAAAAAAAAAAATTAAAAACCACATCTACGAGAGTGGTGCTCCACTGCGCTTCAATAAAGTTGTGTGGTTATAATTTTTTTTCTGTTTATTAACTCTTCAACTTGCTTGGTCACTAACTAAACTAGCAATCAGTTTCTTGTAAGCCTGTGACGATAAAACAACGTTTGCTTTTTTTTGAAATTTAAATAAATCTTCGCGGAGAGAATCAAATTATAATAAAGTTCCCCCTGCTCGCTACTACTCTTTAAAATTACAATTTTTTTGTTACTTTCGAAAGCGAAAAAAGTGAATATTTACTTGATCAATTGAAAATGAGAAAAAGCTCTGCCAGCTTCCAAGGGATCTGACAAAAAAAAATTCTTGTAATAATTTAAATTTATATCTGCATCAATATATTTGTCCTTAGTTGAGAATTGAGCTTTTTTAACGGGTATAGCTTTGCTGTAACCACCACAAACGCGCACCACATCTTAATATCGCAACAGCACTCGTTTGAACGTTTGACGTCGACGTTGTCGCTCGACAGCCATTGATTACATCCATCGCCACCGCCGCCACCGCTGCTGTCGTCGCCGCGCCGTAGTCAACGCTGATTGTTAATAATAATTATTGTTCTACTGATCATCTTGCTCACTTGATCGTTTAAGCGTTTCGTTCGTTTGTTCCATTCGTATCTACATATTATTGTCGTGCTTGCTTGTCATCTTCGTTGGGTTTTTTCGCGAAATCTAAGGGTCTGCCTCTGCATCATTCATATACGACAATTGTATCTCTATCTTCGGGCAAAAAAAAGATACTTCTTGGTGTGTTGTTTAGTTTCAATTCAAATAGTAGATACCGCTTGAGTCTTGTAGTGCGCTCGCTCAAAAATACGCTCCGCGAATTTATTTCTTTATACAATTTATTTTTTATTTTTTTGAAGAAAAAAACTAATTTTTGATATTAAAATAATAAATTCTTGATCGATATCAGGGCGAGCAACTCATTTCAAATTCATTGTTATTTTAACCTCGAAAGCGGTTACTACAACTGGGCTTTTGTTTTAAAATAAAAAAAAAAGAGAAAATCGTTCTTTAAACATGCTGTCTTCGTATCGCTATGCGAAGCACTGCTTCGTTCTAAAATTGCTCCTCTGATGTGAATGAAAGATTTTTATATTCCTCCTAATCAATTTTACAACGGTAGATATCACTTATCATAGTTCATCAATAAATTTTTTGTCTTTTTTTTGAATTCGTGATCACCTATTAGAAAAATAAACAAACAAAAGTATTTTATTGTCTTTGCAAAAATTTGAGATCCCTTAAATAAATAAATCAAACAACTTTGACATCGAAGTGTTACAAAATATAAATGTGTTAAAAAATATTGTCTCAAATTTTAATTAAAGTTTTATTTACTTAAGAAAAACACAAACGAAATAAAATACCTCAACGCGATCGGTTTCTTTTTTTTTCGTCGAAGCAATCTATTCGATTAGAAGTGTTTGAAGAGCTCTTTTGTGAAGTTCAAAACTCTGTCATCGTTTTGTCGTCGGTCGAACGTCCTCGTCGCTAAGCCCATTATCTCTCTTCTTATCAGTTAGAGAGAAAAAAAAACATACACTTTGTCTGAAAGTGTAATCAAATAAAAACAGAAAAATATTATCACCATCTTCTCTCTCTCGCAAGTTGTGTTTGATTTCATTTATAGAAAGTCTAAATTTATAAAGTAGGAAAACAAAAATTATTATTTTTGTCAATATTTCTTTTTTACAGAACGACATCATTATTTTTCCAGCCAAAGGAAAAAAAGGCCAATTATATGAAGTCCTTCTTTGAATAACAGTGACTAAAAACTTTTTTTAAAAACACATCAATAAATGGAGACAAGTCGTTATTTTTCAAATGAATGCAACCAAAGTTTTATGTGTATGATTAACAAAATGCTGCTTAAAGTAGAGAATACATTATTACGAAGCCATCGACAACGTGAAACAACTGGAATTAAAAAGCTGTATAATTCGTTTTTCGTATTGTTTTAATTAATTGGACTAAGAGCAGTTTATTTCCCCCACTCATCAAAAGACAAAACTTTACAAAAATCAAAAAAACAAACCTAAAGTGTTTGGCAATAACAACCCTAACACCTTTTATTCTTCTGCTGTAAAAAAAAAGTTTAAAAAAAGTGTCAAAATTATATTTACCCCATACTCGTACTTAGAGAAATATCAAGTTTCTTTAGTGATATAAAATTAAAAATTAAGTGTTTCTAACAACACCACAAATGGAATTCTAAACACAGTGCCTTATTAGTTCTTGTAAGTGTTTTTTTATGTTACAATCTATTTTATCAAAAAATAATAATAAATTGGAAATGTGACTATATACGAAAAATACCAATAAAATAAAAAATTTGCTACAATTAAAACATAAATTTAAACCTTCACAAACAACAATTAAATCTAACGAGTGGGACATCATAAACTTTTCGCCACCAAGCTAAAAAAAAAAAAACGAAGAAAAACTCAAACTGATAATACAAAAAAACAAAAACAAAAACATTGATTTTCGAATAAGAGAAAATCACAAGTCTTCGATACGGAAATAAAAAAGCAAACTTCGGGGACACGAATGGCTCTGTCGTGTCTTTCGCATCCAAATTTTCAGGATTTACAGACATTTCTAGATCCTACACGCTCTACTTTCGATTTTTCAATTACCAACGATCAAATGGAATACCACAATAATAACAGTGCAGCAATAAATCAAGTAAGTTTATAGTTTTTAGATGTAGTGGATTTTTAATTGTAGAAGCCGTTGAAAAAAGAAAAATGTTTTAATCAAACATTATAATGATTTTGCTCTATCGAAAACAAGAATTGACAACTTTATTTTAAAAATAAAACGAAAACCAATACGAAATACAATCAAAACATTTATGAATAGAACTCGACTTCGTTCTAATGGCCACCGCTGCGCTGGCACGTTAAGGGCGCGGGCGGAGGCGGTCGACTCGTTGTACACAATTTCCATGACTTAGGTTGGGCACATATTTCGGCCGAAACGGACTCTTTTTCGCGTTAAACAAGTTCTTCTAAGGTCGCTGACTTGTTGGCATAAATAGTTTAAAGGCGTATTGAAATGTACGAGGGAGACGGCCAATTGACCGGCCCATTCCCTGAAACTACACGCTCATAAAACTGTCTCTACAATAAATCGATTGTACGGTTGGGCACAGTTGAAACAATCATTAAGTCCAAATCTTCCAATTCGGGCTGAAAATAGAAAAATAATGCCCAATTCTTGAGAACACCGCCACAGTGGAATTGACTGATGGAAGCGATATGTTCGAGACTTCAACCCGTTGTCTTACTAACAGAGCAACATCACACAGCACATATGTAGACTCGAATGTTTGCACTAAACTTGTTATTGTCGGACAACTAGGGCCACATTTACGAAGACCGAAAATTAGAGACTCCAAATTTGAGTGGAAAATATTAAATTCAAAATTGTCAAGTCCCTATTGGAGAACCTGATACATTATGTAGGTTCGTCTGTTTGCCAATTAATTGCTCACTTACTTAAATTTAGATTTAGATTTATTCATTGAATGCATACACAGTAGGTTAGGTTAGGTTACAGTGGCTGCGGATTCAGAATCCACACACTTAGGCCAAAAGAAAAGGCCCATTGTGGTACCACATGAATCTAGAGAATTACTTCTTACTAGTCGAACCATTTTGAGCTTTTTATAAAGCGAAGAAGATATTTGATATCCTTATTAGCTAGTTCACTGGGGTTATCATAAAAGTACTCTCCCAGATGAAGTTTGCGTCTTAGTGAAAGAGCAGGGCAAGTGCAAAGAAGGTGAGAGATTGTTTCCTCTTCTTCCTCATCCATACAGCTCCTGCAGAAGTCATTTGAGGCTACACCAAGTCGTATTGCGTGTAAGACAGTGTCCCGTAAGGACACCTATCAGGGAGCTAATATGAAGTCTGCTTTGAGATAACAAGTCTTTAGAGCGCTTTAAGTCCAGTGAAGGCCATATGAGTTTCGTAGCTGCGCACGTTGGTAAATTGTGCCACCTATAGTTTGTTATCGTTAAAGCTGCTTCTTTTAGCAAAAGTTTACATGTAGCTATCGGTATACCTATCTTCTCCCTTTCAGATGAAATAGGTATAACGGTTCCATTTTTAGCGAGTTCATCGGCTCTACAATTTCCTTTGATGTCTCTGTGACCCGGCACCCAACAGAGGGCATACACAGTAAGACATACATCTTATAATATTAGTTGTAATTGTGCGCTACTGTCGGCACTCCAGTTATCTTAGTTCAAATCTACAAGCTGTGTGGTTCACCGAAATGGCTTTTTTCTCTAGTACAAGCCTTCGGGATTGCAGACTCTTGGCCAATCGCCTCCATTATCCATTTTTGTGGAAGCACTCTAAAGCTTTCTCATCTCTAATAAGGAACGAATTGATGATTTTCTTATTAAGCGATACTAAAAACTCTAGAGAGAGCGCTCGTTGAACTACCTTAACACTTGTTGACGTCAATGGCATGTGTTGGTGATATTTCCCGACGTACCTACAAAGGCCTAGTTTCCAAAACTGCTCTATTCAATTGACATAGGCGCTACATCGCTGTCTTCAAATCGATATAAAGATGTATCTAGGTGTGACTTTGAAGTCCCTGGTTCGATGCTCGATCTTTAAGTTTTTATTTAAAGTTTTATCAACCGAACTCCGTTTTTATTTTGGGTTAGAGTTTTGTTTTGTGTCGTGAGATCCTGAATGAATCTCGTTAAAAATGATAAAAGCATGCAAGGCTGAAAAACTACGATACTCGCATAATTGCTAGTTAGATGAAGTCTAGCTCATTAAAAAGCGAGCGAGGATTCCAAATTTTAATTTAATCGACTTATTGTCTTTTTCTGTAAATCGAAGAGAGAAAGATTAACGAACAGGATCCAAGGATCTAATATTGTTGACTCGATTTCTTTCTTTCTTACAAATTTTTTTCCGAATTCAAAACTTGTATTTATCTGTCGCAAATAATGAAGTTTTTAGAAGGAAATGACAGTGCCAAAGATAAGCTGTCGAAACACGGCCAAACAGCACGATTCTGCCAAGTTTCACTCACAAGAAGAGGTGTAATGTATGTGACCTTTTTCTTAAGGTGTTACACAGTCACAACTTGTAACTTGTGAGTCCTTGCGAGTTGCGACCACTATCGAAATGGTGATCTCTAAGTCAGAACTAAAATATTTTGAGTTGAACATAGTTCGCAATTGAATTTGAAGTGAACTTAGATAAAAACTCAATTAAAATTGTTTGTGTGATCATAGCAATCAGTCTGGTATTATTCTATAAATAAAAAACTCACAAAAACCAACGCGGACATGACAGTACAAACCACATTATATGCTTTGCTGAACTTCGATACTATGTAGTTTTCTGGAGAAGATTATTCCAATTTGTTTGACTTTAGAATCATCCAACAGCACAAAGACATAACATTTTTACACTTTCCCGCCTTTTTTCAAAAGGGTTTTCATCATTTATACCTCTTACGAACTTTTACTAAAATTTCTCAAACTCGAAGTTAAGGCAGACCCCGACCCCGCACCTAATGAGTGACGACGCGATCAATCCCGGGTTTGACCCATAGCATTTTCTTGTATTTCTTCTTCTTTTTCCCAAACGATGCAATGACCAAAAAAGCGGCAACCTTTCGCTTGAAAGAATTTATGTTTATGCTAACACTTTCAATATCCGCCTAGCAGAGCAAATAATATCAAGTGGACAGGGTTATGAAAGAACTCTCAGACCCGAAAATGTTAACTATCGATAGTAAACTCTCAAAAATGTACCTCTCAAATGGACAGGCACCTGAGAGTAACTTTCGAGAGGTTACTAGCAATAGAACACTCAAATGGGCACGCACCTTTATATTACACAAATTACTTTTGTGTATCGGTATTCATATTGCTTCGAAGCATCTTTTCAAGGCAAATTTATTTGGGGAAGTAGCTCTGAATACATGCAAATTAAAGAACTAACTCTGAATACATGCAAATTAAATTTTTTCTATGATCAACGCACAATTAGGGGGTTTTAAATACATACCCTTAATAGGCCAAAAACTCAATAGTAGAGCATTAGGAAAAAATAATGGGTTTTAGAGTAGGGACCGTTTGATATAAATAATTGAACTTCAAATGCTAAGAAAAGGGTGAAATTTGCTGTTTTGATTTTGAGCATGGCAATTGGCTATGCCTAATTTTTGTAGACTGTTTTTTCGTCAATTTTATTTTCAATTTTCTGGAGTTATTGCAATTTCACAGGTATCAAGCCCATAATAATCAGACTCCTTTATTTATTTTTCTATTATAAATTTGGTTGAGAGTGTTAAGCATGGCGCTAGCAGTTTAATAGAAACAGAATTTGTTTTCTATATGTAACTTCATAAGAAAACTCAGACAGAATGTTTGGATTTTCTTAAAGTATTGTATTACCAGTATTATACCTTTCTTAGAGAGGTTAAAACGTTTGAAACATTTGCAAAGCTTAAACTAAAGTTAAATATAAACAATTTCCAACAAGTTAAAAATACTCAACATGACTCAAATTACCATTTAACCACAAATCAAGGCTATTTCAAGCTTAGATTTCAATTTTTGTTTGTATGTCCAAGACAAATTACAACATTTTATACGTCATACGTCAACCCAACAAGTTCTAGCCTCAAGTTTAAACTTAAAAACTTGTAACGTAGACCTGGTAATTGAGGGCCCTTGGGCTGTAGTTTCGAAATTAAAACGCAGGGTTTTTCGATTAGAAACATCAAGCACCAGGGAATTTGTTTATTTTTCTATTTTTTTTAGACAAAACAAAATTCTCAGTCTAGTGTCTAGTCAGTCATATATGTTTATTGTTTACGAAAAAATTATCTGTGACGAGAGAGAAAACAGAAAAATGAGTGCGGGATGCTGTTAATCTGTCTAGATGCTGGAGTTACAGCTTTTGTAATTAATCAAGTGATAAGTTGGTATTTGTTGTATAAAGCTCATTTGTTTAAATGGCAAACAACAGCAACTCAGGTTGTTTAGATTCTTGTTTAAGCTTTTCAGATATTCATATGAGTATCAATGGCATACCTTAATGACTTTGGTTTGGTAAATGTACAAACATTGCTTGCGTCTTTAAGAAATAAACGATAAGACATATTCATAATTCTGAAAAATGATATTGCTTTTTTTACCAATTGTGAAGCCACGTGGCTTAAATTAATTTTAATTTTTTTTTTCCAATAAACACTGAACACGTGAACAGGTGTTCGGACAGCCCTTCAAATATTTTCATTGTCAAATATAAAATTTATTTACTACATCAATATAAAGAATAGAAATACATAAGGGAAATTAATGGCCTCATCCAATTTTTTCGATTTGCGGTTTCGAATTTCTGATCTACTGTTTCTGTTCCTTTTTTTTCGTTCTTTTTTTTTAATTGCAATTTTCTACTTTGAAAGAAACCCTTTATAAAATTACTGCTACGCTTACCGCGGTAAAAACTTGAGAACGACTGGACTGATTTTAATTTTTGACATTTCTATTGCAAGATGTATAAGCTTTTGGATTTTGTTTATTTTTCAAAATGTTAGATATCATGTCCCCAAATCTTGCAGCTTTGGGGGGGAAAAAGCAAACACAACGAGTCCATATTTCTATTGTCACAATGTATTTCAGAAATCAGCAATTTCTCTGAAGAATCATCGTGCATGCAATTTGGTGTTATTAAGCCAATGCGATTTTTTTGTTTTGTTCATAAATTTCGAAGTAATAAAACCATCAATAATTATATATTTTTATCTTATTATTCAATGCCCAAATTATTCATTAATTAACGCCATGCACGATGAATGTCAGAGCTCTAACGTCATGTCTCATCAGTGACTGTAGCAAGATGCTAGCAGAAAATATTTAATTGTACATACATCAGTAGATATCAGAAATAATTAATTCAAAGACTCGGTTGCTTTTTAAGGGTTGATTTTGTCAAATCACGTTGAAAATGCATTACAGAGGTTCTAATAGGGACTTCCGAAACTTAACAACTGATAGGAAAATTTTTGAAGTTTCAACCGTCCAACTGACTGGAATTCATTTAGTCTATTTGGCACATTACCATGTTGGATTATTTGGGATCCATTGTTTTATGAAACAATCAACATCGTAACACAAGACCTAGCGAAAACATCGCCGGCGCGACGCCCATGAAAGTGGGCAGGAGAATTCTAAGCTGTCGCACTTACTTACTTACTTATGGTGGCGCTACAATCCAGGTCGGACCAGGGCCTCATCCAACAAACGTCTCCAGCCAGCCCGGTCCCTAGCTAGCTGTCTGCAGGTTCGCACGCCAAGTTGGTTTAGGTACTCTACCACCTGTGTGCTCCACCTGAGTCGCGGTCTTCCTCTTCTGCGACGTCCTTCCGGGTTGGATTCGAAGACTCTCCGGCTCGCATTATTTTCCATTCGCTCTACATGACCCAACCATCTAAGTCGTTGGACCTTAACTTTTCTGGCTAGGTCAGTGTCGCTGAACAGCTCGTACAGTTCTTGATTGAATCTTCGACTCCATTCTCCATTAATGACAGAACCAACAATCAGTCGAAGAATTTTTCTCTCGAACCAGTCCAAAGCGTTTTCATCGGATGTTGTCATGGTCCATGTCTCTGCAACATACATTAGGACCGGGATGATAAGGCTTTTGTAGAGTGTCACTTTAGTTGCTCGGGAGAGGACTTAACTACTCAATTGCCTTCTAAGTCCAAAGAAACATCGATTGGCAAGAGTGATTCTTCGTTTGTTTTCAGCGCTGGTGTTGTTGTCTGAGTTGATAGCGGATCCTAGGTAGACAAAGTCCTTAGCTACCTCGAAGTTAAATCTGTCTATGTTGACGTTTGATCTAAGACGTCGATGTTGGTTGTCCTTTCTTGTTGACAGCATTAACTTGGTCTTGCCCTCGTTAATCGCTAGACCAATCATCCGTCTCAAGACTCACGAACGCCCCACTGACATCACGCTGTGTTCTTCCAATTATGTCAATGTCGTCTGCGTATCCTAGTAGCTGGACGGACTTTTGAACGATTGTGCCTCTGGTGTTGACTTATGAGTTTTGCACAATCTTTTCAAGAATGATGTTGAAGAAATCGCATGATAGCACATCGCCTTGTCTAAAACCTTTTTTGTTTACATCCGTTAGGTTTTACTCGACCATGATGGAACAGTGTGAGTTTTCCATTGTCAAATTGAACACTTCGAATAACCACCACGAGGCTTTTCAAACGCTAAGTTGTATTCAAATTTGAACGCAAAAAGCGCATAATGATCCTTCCTTTATGTTAAAAACCATTAAATATGTCTCAAGACCAATTCCAAAAGTGTAAAAAAAGGAATATTCTGGATTTTTTTGGGGCAGAAGTCGACTATTCCTACCAGAACAAAAAGTTCAAAACGATTCAGTTGTCGTGAGTTTTTTTGTTTATTGACAAAAACTTCTAATGTCTTTCAGGTGGGTACAGGAAGGCGGCAACTACGATGGGACAAAAATTATGCTCTTATTTTAACTCGATTTAATTTATGTGGTGAATATGACTCCATATTTTACAAATTTTCAATGGCAGTCTCTTAAAATGGGGTTTCGATGCAAAATAATTTTGCGAACCTATTTTTAACTCATCTTTTACTTTGTTTTCAATAATTTGTATTGCTTCCACGTTCTCTGATCGTGACTTACAGTGCAAAAGCAAGTGTTTCAATAAAAAGTGTTTAAAAACGCGTTTATTCTTATTTCTGAGCTTAAATGCTTTATGCTTTCTTACTCCATAGAAGGCTGTTCAACGGATTCTAACATATTCTAAAATTCCAACTTTGAAACATAAATTTTAATAAAAAAAAGAATAAGTCTACAGACTCTACAGAATGTCACTTGGTTTGTTCATAGATTTTGATGACATTAATTGAAAATTATCATGTCAAGCAGGGATGTTGAATTAATGACGTCAAACCTCATTCACAAACGGATATGCCTAATCTATGGGTTAAATGTGTTTGTACAAGTGGTATATTGAAATAAAAATTCGTTCTGCTTTTGCATGCGAAACTCGGGTCACATTCGGACACCACTTACTTGTAAATTTGATATACCTACATATCTAGTTAACTCTTACAATGATTATGGACTTAGATAGTCTCAAAAGAGGAAATCTACACTAATATATAAAGCTGAAGAGTTTGTTTGTTTGAACGCGGTAATCTCAGGAACTACTGGTTCAAATGGTATAATTCTTTTTGTGTTGGATGGTCCATTAATTGAGGAAGACTTGAAGTTATTTAACATTAAGCTATGACCAATAGCAGCGAAGAATCTGTGGAAAATATGGAAAAAACGGCAAAAAATATACATTTTTCTGCGTTTTAACGCGCTTATCTCAAGAACTGCTTTATGAAATTGAACAATTTTTTAAATGTTGAATGGTCCATTTATCAAGGAAGGCTTGAAGCTAAATAAAATTTAGCTGCGACCAATAGGAGCGAAGAATTTGTGTAAAATGTGGAAAAAACGGCAAACAATACAATTTAATCTACATCTACACTAATATATAAAGCTGAAGAGTTTGTTTGTTTGAACGCGGTAATCTCAGGAACTACTGGTTCGAATGGTATAATTCTTTTTGTGTTGGATGGTGCCTTAATCAACTTAGACATTAGGCTACTTAACATTAAGCTGTGACCAATAGCAGCGAAGAATCTGTGGAAAATGTGGAAAAAAACGGCAAAAAATATACATTTTTCTGCGTTTTAACGCACTTATCTCAGGAACTACTGGTTGGAATGGTATAATTCTTTTTGTGTTGGATGGTCCATTAATTGAGGAAAATTTGAAGCTATTTAACATTAAGCTGTGACCAATAGCAGCGAAGAATCTGTGGAAAATATGGAAAAAACGGCAAAAAATATACATTTTTCTGCGTTTTAACGCGCTTATCTCAGGAACTGCTTTATGAAATTGAACAATTTTTTTAATGTTGAATGGCCCATTTATAAAGGAAGGCTTGAAGCTATATAAAATTGAGCTACGACCAATAGGAGCGAAGAATTTGTGTAAAATGTGGAAAAAACGGCAAACAATACAATACAATACAATATAAAGTTCGTTTGAACGCGGTAATCTCAGGAACTACTATTTCGAATTGTAAAATTCTTTTTGTGTTGGATAGTCCATTAATCGAGGAAGGTTTTATTCTACTTAAAATTAAGCTGCGACCAATAGCAGCGAAGAATCTGTGGAAATGTGAGAACTGAGATTTTTTTCTGAGATCTCTGAGATGAAATTATTTTGGATTCGATTTCTCACTCAGCTATTTGACGTGGCTGACATATGTGCAGCAACAATTATTAAGGTAACCATTAAATCTCAATGATAACTGCGAATTTATGTTCCACCAAATGAATCAGTCAAGGTGACATTGAGATCTCAGTGAGATGTTGTTAGGTGGAACTGGCCTAATAACTGCTCAAATTAGAATTTTGAGAGTTCAATTGATTTGTGAATGTGATTGATTGCACTATTTGTGCAGATTATTGTGTTTAAACCATATCATTTTATGTACTTCTTAACTAAAAAATATGCTCAGTTTAAAGAAAAAAAAAATTACTTAACGAAAAAAACGATGCAGAAGTAAGAGAGATATTAGAATTAGGGAGAGTTCACCCAAGGGAATGCTTTAAGTATGAACAACTGAAGGGAATCATAAAAAATGCTCATATTTTTCAAGTTCAAGAGAATTACGACCTAGGGAGAGTTGACTGCAATGCAATTTTGCAATAACTTCCGAACAAAATTCCCACACGCGCATGATGCACAAGTCGAGACGATACTCTGGCCGCTGGACGAGGGAGAGGCGGACGAAGTCGCGGGCAACTGCTAGTATATAATAATTCGTCTTCATTTCTGAATATATTTTAACTTTTTGTTGCCTTAAGTTGTCCTTTAAACTTTAATAATTGACTCGCATTTTGGATTCATAATAATAGACTTTCAAAATTCTTCTACTTCTCTAATGTTCTATAATTCAAAAAAGCGGAAAAATATGAATATTTTAATTCGTATCGCTTTTTTTATAATAAGCACGCACTCAAGGGGTTTATATTCCTTTTTTATGCCAAAGCGTTAAGGAAAGTATGAGGTGTTGGTTAACATTGGCCTTGACTTCTTGAACATTGTAATGATTGGGGAAGACAGAGTGTGGAAGAGAGTTCCACATTCGCGTAGTACGGCTAGATAACGATTCTCTGAACAAGACCGTACGTCTGAATTTGGGCTCGAGGGTGAACTGATGGGCATTGCTGGAGGCGGGGGTATTACGGTTGAATGTGTTAAGGGGAGGAATGCAACTGGCTAGTTCACTAGAGCATATACCCTTGAAATATTGGTAAAAGAGGGTGAGGCATGAGGCATTACGTCGATGTTCAAGTGACGTAAATGTCTCAACGATGGTATGGTCACCAATCATTTAAATGCTCTGCACTGCATACTGTCCAAAAGACTAAAGTACGTCACTGGAGCACCGGCCCAAACGTGGGAGTTATACTCAAACTTTAGATCTATAGATGGTAGCCAGATCTGAAGGGGAAAACAAATTCTTGTATCGCCTTAAAAAACCTAAACATCTTGCGGCATTTTTGGCAACATCGCATATGTGATCATTCCACAAGCTACAAGAGGTGGTCGGTGATGCACATTCCAAGAATTTCGAGATGTTCGGTTTCACTAGGTGCAAGTGCCATTCATGGTCAGTTGCAAGGGGGTATATCTCGCTTCAACGATACAAGACAGCATTGAGTTTTCGAAGCATTAAATTCCCCATCGTACTATTCTGTTTAAGTTTTAATGAGCTTATCATATTAAGCCGTTACAGTTTCACTACCGAAGAGGAGGGATGTGAGTCTAGGAATATGAAAAGCTTAAGGGTACTATCGTCAGCGAAACTAAATTAATTGAATTAGAAGTTACAGACAAGAGATCATTTATGAAAATGAGAATAATGCGAAAGAAGATTGGTCCCATGGAATCATTGACGCGCTCAGGAACTGGGTGAGACATGACACTCTCTGGCAGCGAAGAGTTGGAGGCGAACTGCCTAGCAAAAAGATTAGCTTTTGCGATAATCAACGAGTGTTGGGACCGGGGAAGCAGAAGAATTCTTCATGTTTTTCACAAATGACCAAACATTTTTACTGGTTTTCGGATTTTGCAGTATATTTTGCATTAATTTTTGGTCATTTAAAAATTTGGTCCGTCGAATATGGACATTGCAGGCCTTCCTGGCTTGTTTAAACTTATTCTGGTTTTCCTCAGTAAGGTTGGCTTTGTAACAACGGAAACTTACCTCTAAAACCATGCGTTCTCTTTGGGTCTGACGCTTTTAACCCTATTCGGGATAAAAGTTCTCATTCCCAGAAGAATTACAATTGTGAGCATATCCGCACTGGAATCTACCTACGTCACTATCGAGGAAGCATAGTGACCAGTTAAGGATCTTGAAGAAATTATTGTGACCGTCGCAGACGGCTTTCCCGTAGGTATTGCCAAACGGTTCTCTTAGGAGCTCTTTCTTTAGATGAGATTTTTAACACGGATTTGACATAATGGTCAGATCGGCCTTGAAGCTATAATACACTTATTGTATATTTATCAGGATCGGAGGTAAGGAACAAGTCAAAAGTGTTTTATACTTGAACGTCAATGTTTCCAGCTTTCGTTTATTTCGGAGCACTTTCGTCAGCTAAAGTTCACTGTTTTGATTGTTTCTAGGTCTCTGATATGTACCAGAAGATTGCGCTTAATTAGCGTCAAACACTGCTCTGAAGTGGTCCGACGACCGAGCAGACGGCGCGCGTTTTCATGAAAAAAAATTTCTTGCGGGATATGACCCACGAGATCCTTTGAAATGCCACCTATCTCGCCCACCCCTAATCCGCGGTCTGCCAATATGTGATCGTGGATTTTTGCCGTGTTATCCTCGAAGGTAGCAGTTTTCGGGGAACCTGTGGTTTATGACATTCACATTGAATTCTACTGCGAAGTTTGAGGAAATTTCCAGTTTAAATAACAAAAAGCATATTTACATTAGGACTGTTTAATGAAGTAAAACCAGATCAGAACAGCACAGAACAGCACAAGTAAATGAAAACTGTCAGATCAAGTAAGAACAGAAAAGATCAGCTCCCTATGTGACAGAATAAAATCAGCTGTTAAATAAATATTCCAAGTCAAATCAAATTGAAGCAAATTTTCATTTGTTGGAAATAAGATTCTGAATAGCTTATTAGTTTTTTGAGAGAAATTTTTATTTGGGAGTGTAGTAGTAATATTTTTACTTCCTCGGAAAACTCTTCAATCGATATAATTTCAAAAAATTGTTTGATTGAAAAAAAATAAAAATAATTTGGCATTTGAAATTTTGACATTTGATAGTTTTTACAAAGCTGCACCATCAAAAAAGTAGGGGCAGAAAAATGTGTACTAAACTGAGATAGAAAACTTCATGGAACACAAAATGACAGATTGTAGAACAGTTTGGGGCAAGGTTTTTACTCATGGAACACACAAACGTGTAGTTTTTTAATATTTTCTGTACTTTTCTGTGCGGAACAGATTCATTAAACAGACCTATTTCAATGGCAAACAGTACTATTTTTTTACATTTGATAGTTTTATTCAAGGAGAGTATTATTTTCTTTTTCTTTATTCCAGCATTTGACACACAGCAACAATAACAACACAAGCAACAACAATCGCAACTACAACAATTTCGCAGCAAATCAAACACAAAATGCATTCAACAACGATTACGATCAGGTAATCAATTTCGTTGATTCCCCACCAAATTCGGAAGAATCTTGGACAGGTAAGATTTTAATTTCAAAATTAAGCTCAATCTTAACGTTAAGAAGAAGAAAGTGACAAGATGGTCGTAACCAGAAAAATATGTTTGTATCTTTGTATTTTAAGACGAACAACACCAGCAACAGCAAACCCAACAGCAACAACAGCAGCAGCCAAACGGTAAAATTCCAACTGCAGGACCACGTATTATTGATGTTCAAACAATTTTTGGACAACAACAACAACAAGCTGCAGCAGCAGCAAACACAGCAAGTGGACAACGTAAAAGGCGAATGGACTGGAATCCTCTTGAAATCAATCAAAATGTTAACAGTGGAACCGATGCACAATCAACAGCTGCAAAAATTCCAAATTTGACAAACGGCAACGCCAATAACAACGTCAATAATAACATCAACAAGGAAAAGGACAAAAAGAAGATTGCAAATGGCAACGGAAGTGGTAAGTCATTTTTTGACACATTGGTGTCAAACTTTTACACAATTCGAGTATGTCATGATTGTATTCAAATCCAGAGAAAACAAAATGAGGAAAAGTACCAAAAAAAATCAATGGGATCAAGAAAAGTAATGAATCGAACAGGTTTTCGAATTACAAACACACTTCTTTCTCAAATAAATTGGTTTCAAGATTAAGCAAGTTAATAAATTGGAAAGTTAACTGACCCTTTGCATATGGTACGGATTCGTTTGGGTGTTTTCTGTTTTCTTTTTGATTTTATGCGGAAACAAGTTTAATTTTACTCAACGAACTGCTGCGAGGGTCATGCTGTAAAACGTTGCAGACAAACTGCGTTTTTTTTTCGTCGCAATCATATTGAATTTTTGAATGCCGTTATAAATTGAGTCCATTGCAGGGTTTTTTGTTTCTGGATTTGGAAGAGGGGCACTTCTTAATCTTGAAATATTTAGGCCCGTTTTCTTCAGTGCAATCTGTAATGTTTCTTCACAAACATAACAACAAGAAAAAGTTTTTAGTTTTGAAATTTGGGTTTTGAGGTCACTTTTTTTAAACAATTTTTGTAACAACCTTGATTGAATGTTATTGACAATTTTATAACAGTTTTCTAGCAGTCATTTTCGCCAAAATTACTGCAGAAATCATTCGTGGAAAGTTTTAAATATTTTTCAATTAATATTTCTTTATTACCACGTTAATTATTATTCATCAGTGTGTCGGAGAAAATTAAAACAAAAAATCAAGCTTTAAGTAACAAAATATCTTTCAACGCAATCCTCATGCAAAAATTGACATCATTAACACAATTAAAAACAATATTGACATTAAAAATAATAGTAGTCTCGACTTTTTTTTACAACCTTATAGATAATTATTTTTTGTAGTAGCCTTTTCAATATTGAATCAAAGTGCTTCTGTTCACTTCAGATTTTTCAAAAACCTGCGGGAATATCAATCAATTCATTTTGAGTTAAATGAAGTATGCTCTTGAGTAAAGTTAGTAGCAATCTTCCACTGTCAGACAGACTGAGAGACAGCGTCAAATGGCTATTCAAAATGATCGGTGTGTTGTTAATTAATTAAGACCGACAAGAATGTTTACCTTAAAACATTTTCTAGGTAAAACATTTTATGGCTGAATTTCTATTTAACAAAAGCACCTCCTTACCCTAGAAAAAAATTGAGAATTAATTTTGCTGCCACTTTGGCTCTATCTGGTTCTAATAACTCAAAAATGTCTATCATTCTATGCTAATCAACTATCAGATCACTTTGACATGGCAATCAAAAGAGCATACGTATGTTTAATTTTAATCAATGAAAGAGAGCAAAATGTAAACTGGTTAAGAAAGTTTTGTGCCGTGACAACATGTCTGAATATGTTGCGTTTATTTTACGTCAATTTTTTGAATACAACTGGTCTTGTGATGGAAATTTTAATAAGACCAATCGAACCAGTTCTCGAAATTCGAGTGCATTGATTCTTCATTTAAGGGGATTCACATTTATCAACTTCTGCCGTTTTGGCAGATTTGTGTAATGTGAACACCACTGTGACCATCTTACAGCCCGATTCTCCCCATCATCACTGATACCTCACAAGTCATAAGAAGAGGTGAAATTGATTTAGTGACTTTTTCGTATAGAGATGACAGATGAGTTGTTGATTGGCAAATTTGAAATCTTTTAAATTTTTTTCAATGAGAAGCTGATGACATTTCAATATTCACATTGGCTGTGGTGAGTTTCATTGTGACGTTTCTTGTGAGGATTATGGGAGAATCCGACAAATGTTTTCGAATCACAACAATCCTCACAAGAAATAGTCCAAGGGCTTATGACTTGTGATTCCTCACAAGGGGGAGAATCAGGCTGTTAATGACATTTCTGACATTTCTTCGCGAACACACCCTGCACACAACAGTTGTTTGAAAGCACTGGTGGTTTGACATTTCAGATTGTTTTTGTTTTAATAACCTCATTTTACAATTTAGTATTTTGTTTTAAACAATTTCTATACAGAATATTTTAATATTTTGACATATTGGCCCATTTGGTCGATTCAAAGGTTATCACCCAACCTTCAAGCCTTAAATGTTCTAAAATAAGTAAACCGAATAGTTTTGTAGCCTCATTTAAAATCATTGCCCCTAGTTCTCTTTTTGATCCCATTTGTAATTGTTCCTGGCCTCCTAACAATTTAGTTAAGGAATTCACTGCTCCCCTGAGAAAATCACGTCCCTCAACTTCAAGCCTTAATTCAAAAAACTGCAGAGACTCTCCCTCTACTATCAAAACGTAAGAGGACTTCGTAGCAAAACTACTTCTATTTATAAGAATTCTCAGGCATTTCCACATGATGTTTTAGTTCTCTCTGAAACCTGGCTCAACGCCACAATACTAGACACAGAGCTCTTTGATAAAGAGTTCTCAGTTTTTCGGAAAGACCGTCATGAGGATGCTATGAACTTAGTTGGTGGGGGAGTCCTCATCGCTGTGAGAAATAGTCTCTCATCTTCCCTTGTTGTTTTCCCGTTTCAAGTTAATATTGGACTCATCTGTGTTAAAATAACCTTACGGCAAAAATCAATGTTTGTATTAAATGTATATATTCCTCCTAAAAGTCCAATGTCAGTGTTCAGTGAACTTTCCTCAATCTTAGACTTTGTTTTCAGCATTGCTGATCTTGACAGCTGTATTCTTTTGCTAGGTGATTTTAATCTTCCTCTTATTGATTGGGTTTCCTCTGAAGACGAGTCCTTTTTTGAAGCTTCAACAATTTCATCTCAACTGGAGCTTCAATTGTTGGATAACATTTTTTCTTCCGATTTACAGCAAGTAAGCTGTATCAAAAATAAAATGAATCGAATACTAGACCTGGTATTCTCATCTGACGCAGTAAATACTGCAGTTGTAGAATCTACATCTGTTTTATCAACCGTAGATAATTACCACCCTCCCTTAGATATTTTTTTTGACTTGAGCGGTCATTTACTTGAGAATAGTAATCCCCATGATTGCTCATATACATTTGACTTCCGAAAAGCTGATTTTTTGCAGCTTTCAAATCGCTTACAAATTTCCGGTATCCAAGAATTATCGTTCAACAATGATATTGACGCAATTATTGCAAATTTCTATTCTTTACTTATGAGTTGTATTGAAGAGGCAGTTCCTAAAAAGAAAACAACCCACTCTAACACTTTTAGTCATCCTTGGTATACTAAAGAGCTCAAAACACTTCGTAATAAGAGAAATAAGGCTTGGAAAAAATACCTCAAATCCATGACCTTAGAAAACCAAGTAGTTTATATTTCATTTTTTGAAGAATTTAAGAAACTGTCTTATGAACTTTATAGTGAGTATTTACTTACTATGGGAAACTCTCTGGCGTCTGACCCGAAAAGTTTTTGGAAATACATTAATTCTAAGAGGAAATGTGATGTTTATCCAATGAACTTTACTAGCAATAATGTAGCCCTCAACTTAACTTCTGAAATATGTGAAGAATTCGCAAATAATTTCAGCAAATCTTTCATCGATTCTCCGGCTGTTGTGGATAAAGATTTTTTTCAATATTTACGTGACTGTCCACAAGTATTGTTTAATAACATCTCAGTAGAGACTGACGACATTATTACAATTCTTTCTAACCTAAAAGAAGATTTTTCGAGTGGTCCAGATGGTATTCCACCTATTGTTTTAAAAAATTGTAAGTCTGTGTTAGCACCTTCCCTCCGTAATATTTTCGAACTGTCTTTGAAATTAGGAAAATTCCCATCTATTTGGAAAAACGCTTATATTATACCAGTCTATAAGAAAGGAGATAAGGCCAATATTGCCAATTATAGACCAATATCAAAGCTTTCCTGCATCCCTAAGGTGTTTGAACAAGTTATATGTGACAGTTTGGCATTTCATTGCAGGAACATCATCTGTCACCAACAGCATGGTTTCATGCAGAAACGTTCCACTGTCACAAATCTTCTTGTTTTTATAAATCAATGTGTTCGCACTTTGGAATGTGGTCAGGAAATCGATTGTGTCTATACAGATTTTTCCAAAGCTTTTGACCAACTCTCCCACGCTATTATAAAATTCAAACTTAATGCATATGGCTTCCCCCCATTTTTCATCGCTTGGATTTCCTCATATCTTGAGAATAGGTCTTATCAAGTAAAATTTAGGCATTTTATCTCTAAGTCATTTATTGCTAATTCGGGAGTTCCTCAGGGTAGCCATCTAGGGCCTCTACTTTTTAATTTAGCTATAAACGATGCTCCGTTATGTGTACGTAGTAGTACAATTCTCATCTTCGCAGATGATATGAAGATTTACAAAAACATCTCTTCTAGTAATGATCATATTCTGCTACAAGATGACATTAATAGTTTTGCATTGTGGTGTGAGAAAAATAGTTTAAATCTAAATCCAATGAAATGTCAAACAATGACCTTTTCAAGGAAGCGTGCACCGTCTTCATATGACTACGCTATCTCACAGCACATTCTAACCCGTGTAACTTCCGTTAGAGATCTTGGAGTTTTTTTTACTCCTAACCTAGATTTTTCTGTACACATTAACAACATTGTGAATAAAGCCAATTCAATGCTTGGATTTATAAAGCGTTGGTCAAAGGAGTTCCGCGATCCAAATATCACCCGTGCCCTATATAATTGTTATGTTCGTCCTCACTTAGAATACGCTTCCCAGGTTTGGTCACCTCATTACGATATTCATATTGAGAGGATAGAATCTGTCCAACGAAATTTTACTCGTTTTGCCCTCAAAGGTATCCTATGGATTGATCCCTTAAATGTCCCCTCTTATGAAAACCGTTTATTAACTCTCCAGATGGAAACATTGTCAAATAGACGAAAAAACAATGACATGATATTCTTCCATCAAGTTATAACTGGTGTAACAGATGCACCGGAACTCCTTGGCGCTATATCCTTCAACCATCGAGGTGGCGGTTACAATCTTCGCAGGAAGGACATGGTACATGAACCTAAACATCGTACCAACTATGGATTTAATGAGCCCTTGACACGAATGAGTAGGCTTTCAAACTGCAATTCAGACTTATTCGATTTAAATCTAAGCAAAAATAAATTAAAAAATTTGCTCAAGACCAGTGTTCTACATTCTTAAATGTTTTTTGTTTAATACTCATGTTATTAGTTAATTATTTATGTATTAATCTTGTTTTGTTAACTGTCTTGTTTTTGTTCATCTACGTGATTGTAAAAAAAAAAATAGTGTCTTCCACACGCTTATTTACATTTAACTTTGATTTCTTAAATTTTTGACTTTAAAATTTTTGTTTTTTTGACCCTGCTTGCATTAAGCAGTCCCAATCTCTTGTCTTCCTTATGTTCGTGTCGCCATCGTTTTTAATTTTAGTAATTTTAAATAATTTCTAATTAAGTGCCGATACGTATAGCAACCGTAATTGCCGTCGTACTCGGTGAAAATGGACCCTAGCGCGTGCGGTATCTGGGGGGGAAAGAGGCGTGGGAATAAAAAAAAAAAAAATATACAGTCACTGCACTTCTGCACAAAAAATGCTTTCATTTGATATGCTGAACATTTACCTGCGAATTTCAGCATTCTTTAAAAACTTCAAAGTCAAGACTTTGACCAAAATCGATAGAAAAAAAGAGACTTCGGTAGAAGAGGAACAGCTTTCAAAAGTGCCCTCCTTATTTAACTTAGATCAGTAGAAGTAGTCGATAAAACTATGGAAGAAATATGTGGAAAGAACCTACTTTAGTTTTTTAAAACCTTTTGAATCCAAAAAGCTTACTGTTGCTCCAAGGCTTCTATTATAGAAGGCTATAGTTCTGCTTGCTCGATCCGGGTAAAAGAGACTTGTGGGTTCCTTCTAACGATATCGATCTCGTTGGACTATCAAGTCCCTCTGGTCGATGCTCCAGAGCTACAGGCATGAACTACAACTTCATGGATGAGTTTGTGAGGCGATAGTCCTCCACGACTGATCAGATCAGGTGGCATACCATCGGTACATACTGCTTCGTTGCCAGTTGCTGCATTGATCGGTATGCGACTTCTGACTAAGATGAATTTATTATTTTTTTTGAGGCATGTGCCCTTCTCTTCCATACGTACGGTACTCTGGTTTCATTTCTTGATATTTCCTCTTCATTGAGCTCTCCGAGGGCGAGATTAGTTGTTAATTCGAGCTAGGCAACGGTTGCCTTGTATCTTCTGTTAGCAATCCGCATTCGGAACACCATACCAACCAGCTGTAAGCAACTTGATGCAAACAAGTGACTTCATCAGGCAATACCCTGGTGACTTTTTGGATATCCTTGCGTAGGAACCAACTTATAATGGCTTCGCACCTATTTTTGCATTGAAATCACCAAGGATATCTTTATTTTAACATCATAACTTGGGCAGGTATTGAGGGCCCTTTGTACGCGTTCGTAGTAGGCATCTTTTTCTTTATCAGCGGGCTTCTCACATTCTGCCATATATTGCTTTTCACAATACACTATTTCTCAGTAGTGCTGATGTCATGTCAGCATTATAAGTGCTGTTGCCGCAGCAAAGTTCTTGCTCTGTAAGGCGAACTAATGTTACATGTGAGAGTTCTTAAATTGTTAAGCAGTTGTCGTTGCTGAGTACCTCGAAAGTTTCTGAGGTATGTTCTGCTCGTGGTTTTGGTTTCTTTGGAGATGGAGATTACCATCCTCAGATCAAACAACGTTTGAATAGCCCCAATATAATAAGAATAACAATATTCCCCGGGACGCTTGCTCACATCGCAAACACTGTGACACTGTGGCGTATACGTACTATTTGGTTTAAATTTTTTTATCATTCATAAAATGACATGACAATAGTTAATCACTTTCAATATCGAAACAGTGACGTATTAAGGGGATCTGAAAAATTAAGAATATATACCAAAAAATTACCAATACTCTCCATTTTACTCTCTTCAAGGGAAGCCCAGACAAGGTTGATAAGAAAAATATGTTTACTCTCTAAAAATTATAACTTAAACAACGACCACTGTTTCAACACAGTAAAATATGTGAAACCATTACATATAAGTAAAGTGTGCATCATCTGTTCAATGTGAGACATCGCACTTTAATCCGCTCTGTTACTGATAACATAAAATGGAATATTTGTTTGTTTTTTTTTTTTTAAGGGTCAATTATACACAGCTAAGATAGAGATTATTATATTATCGGTTCACATTTAAGCGTTCCTGTATAGCGCATACTAGCCTACATTTTGTGGGTGTGTTTGTATACTTCCGAATGAAGGTTAAAAACTTTAGACCGCAATCCATTTCAATTTTTCATCGAAGGTTTCCTGAAAATTTTATTACAACCAAGTCTGCCGGTTTGTTTGCATCAATGTTAATAAAATTCTTGAATATTTTCAATGTGTCAATAAGTAGCCTTTAAATATCAGCTTATGTGGGTGAACTAGTTGATTATCTAACACTCACAAAATAAACAAATAAAGTCTGTAGCAACGAAAAAAAAAACGTGTAACAAAATATATAGCATTCTTGTTTCGATTTTCCTGTGCGACAGTTTAAAAAAAAATTAAATTTACTCAAACTCTCTGTAAATTAAAAATCACTTCAATCCACTACACGACTGAAAAAACACGTTAAACTCAAACGGGTTTGATAAGCCCTTATCAAGACTTTCATACAAAACAAAACAAAAAAATCATCAACGTAACTCAGAGTAACAGAGAGTTTTTATAAATTTATTTACTCTTACGCTAAATATTACTCACACGTGTATTAATGTTTGTTTAATGAGTACATATGTGTGTGCGTGTGTTATAAGAATAATGCAAAACTTTTCGAATCAAAATGAAACTAGTCGACGTTCGAGCCGATATCAGAATATTGTTGGTATGTGTTTAGACTCCGAGAGAATTGTGTTTTATTTTTGTCGGCTTGTTGTTTTGTTCACTTAAAGCTCTAATTTTTATTTACTTGAACTGTGCTATTTTATTAATATCAGTTATGTTTGTTCGAAATAAAGCAAATAACTCACGTTTTTTTTTAACATGAAGAAATTAATAACTCTTAAAAAAATGCTACTTTGTTATAAATTGTCAATAGCAAAATAAATTAATAGTGGTGCGGTGCTTTTTATTATTTGTCTGTAGTATGTGAGTTTTAATTTGAGGTTCGCTATTAACGCCTCTAATTACAAAAATCTAAAACTAATTTCATTTATTTCAAGAAGTAGTATGAGGTAAAGGGGTTTTCAATAAGGGCGGGTAGATGTGATTCAAAGCCCAGTCAGCGAACAAACGGAGTTGTCTATGGTCATGAACTTTAAGCTCCTGGGTCAGTTGGTTTTTTTTTTAATTTATTTTTATTCATTTTTCTTATAACTACTTAATACTAGACAATAGAATTCAAACTAGCTTATGATCTAACATCTTATATTTACTTACTGGCCCCAACTGGGCGCTCTAAACAATTCATGGTATCTTACAATAAATGTCTTTCGGCTTATGAACTATTTTGTTTTTTTTTCTTTTTGTATTTTATTTAAATTTGTTAGAAATTAAAAAAAAAATAACATCATTTTATCGTTTTTATTGTTCCTTACGAGCTACCTAAAATTAGGTCCTTAAACATAAAACTTGAAATTAACTAAAACTACCTATTCTACCTAACAACTACTTACAGGTGCGGGGAAATAACTCCACGGGAACTAACTCCACTGAGGGATTTACTTCCCACCAAGTGAGAACTTACTCCACTTTTGTAAAGTGTAGTTAGTTCCCATGTACGGTGAGAACTTAGTTCACTTCTTATGGGAACTAAGTTCACACATGTATACATGGCGCAGGGAAACTGGTCCGGAAGTCAGAAGTCCCGAAAATCAGTTTCGGGACTAATGACCCACTATGGTGGATCATAAGTGCCAAATTTTATTATATTTACACTACTACTAACCCACTATGGCCAAATTTATATTATCTTCTATCGGACAAAAGTCCCAAATGGTAAGAAATGTATTTTATGAGAATCACAAAATTTATTTGTACTCGTCAATATAATGTGGAAACAAAAAATGTTCATCGTAAAAATAAAACAAAAAAACTTAAATTCATGTATGCATACATAACTTCAACCCCAAAATGTCTTATAAATAAATAAGATCAGTTTTATTAACTACCTATTTGTCGACAAAATGGATAGAGCAATTCATTTTCAAAGCTGTTGCGTTTCCTTTAATTTGGAAAAGCATGCTAGTGTCTGGAAACCAGGTGCTGCACTGCAATGATTCATTTTGAGCATCTTTTTTCACCTTGGTCTGAGGATGATGACTATTTGTAACATTCAAAATCAATTTGGTTTGAAAATAAAAAAATTCGCGCGAACCAAAAATTGGAAGCGAGCGAAGCGAGTGGAAAAAATTTTGCCCAAAAGAGAATCAATTTGGGGTGTGAAAATAAAAAAATTCGCGCGAATTTTTTTATTTTCACACCCCAAATTGATTCTCTTTTGGGCAAAATTTTTTCCGCTCGCTTCGCTCGCTTCCAATTTTTGGTTGAAGCTCCAAATCCTTAATAATACAATTTTTTTTAACCATTTGAGACGGATTGTAGAGTTAAGGTCTAGTAATGAAAAAGTAGTAGGTACTTACTCCAATCAATACTAAAAAAAATGTCTTTCTGATGGAACTTTTAATGTTATTGAAATAGCTCAGTTATTTAAGTGAAAAAAAGATGCAACAAGATGAAACTGGGTTCAAGTACAGTGTGCTTGTAGAATGCCCTACTCTCACCGAACACCAAACTTCAGAAGAATTAGAAAAAGTTTCCTTTATGTCACATAAACTTAGAGCATGCGGTATATTTCAACCGTTATTATACCGTTTTACAAAATGTTTAAAATTAATCACAAAGGTCAGAAACCCCAAATTTGATTTCTGGACTAATGAACCACCGTCCACTATATAGTGGGTCAGATTCTTAAAAATGGATTTCCGAATGACTAAATTTCTCAATATTTTTGTACATGCGATTTAAAAAAAAAATATGTTTTCAGTCTTAAAAACTGAATTTCGGAATGACTTCGTTTTTAAAAGACATTTATTTTAATTTCACAATCAAAATTGCTCAGAATACTTGAATTCTTATTTTAATTTTTTCTCAATTAAAGTGGCAAATTATTTCAAATTCGAAGGGAACTAGATCCACTGATTTTTTGAGGAATTTAATGCCCACTGTACATGGGAACTATGTACACTTTACAAAAGTGGAGTAAGTTCTCACTTGGTGGGAAGTAAATCCCTCAGTGGAGTTAGTTCCCGTGGAGTTATTTCCCCGCACCCTACTTACAAACTAGAACAGCCACAGCAGCAAATCTAACTTTTTTTTATTTTTTCATTTAACTGTTTATTTTTTTTATTTTATTTTTTTTTAAACTTTTTATTTTTATTTCTTTTTTTTTCTTTATTTTTCTGTATTTTTTATTTGTTGTCCTTTTCAATGGGTGCCACCATGCCTACTCTACTTAAACCTAAACCCAGAACGGCCAAGGCTTAAAACCCCACCCCGACTACCCATTATCAAGTGCTGACTGAAGCCACCAGAACTGGTGCTCCTGCTTCACCCTATCAATTCGGTCCCGTTCGGACACAGCCCTACTGAACCGGAGGAGCTCTGCTCCGTCCTGTGCGAGGACGTCTCGATGGTAAAGGAGCCGCCGATCGACGGTTCTCCGCCTGACGTGGTAGATTAGCGGGATCGCCAATCTGTCCTGTATCAGACCGCATTTATCTAGGTGGAGGAATGCCTCTGGTGAAATGAAGCCGCTCGAGCGTGCACTATCAAAATATTCGTCGTTCGGATAGAACGCCCCAAAGATCAAATTATTCGTCGAAGTCATAGCTCTCGCAATGTGACCCCGTATAAGTTTTATCACGAAATTGTCAATTCTGTTAATCCGAGCATCGTTGTACAGAACCTCGTTAGAATAGTAATGTACATAAGAAGATTTCGTGTCCGATGCAAACCGAGACAGCGCCTAAGACACTGCCTCTCGAACACCCGAAACTTCTCCATTTGAGATGGTGCAACGTTGAACCACACTGGACAGCCATAAACGATCATCGGCCGTATGAGGGCCATGTAGCAAATTACCTTCACTCTGGGGTCAAGCCGACTGCTGTAAAACAGCCGTTTCGTCAGAGCGAAGGCTCCTCTGGCCTTAGTCAGAGCAGCATCTATATGTCTGTCGAAATACAGATACTGGTCCAACCAGATACCGAGGTACTTCACTTCACTTTTGCTCGTTAATCGTTGGCCGTGAGGCCCAACGATGACCATCTTGCGCCAATTCTTGCGCGTATCCCTCGTGGCCCCGGCCAACGAGGTCCGGAACAGAATTGTTTCGCATTTCTGGACATTTATTTTCAGTTTCCAGTCATCGCAATATCGCTGAATCTTCTCGAAGTCACGTTGCAAGAGAATTCTAATGACTTCGACCTTTGGGGCAGTTCTGTACGCAATCAGCTCGTCGGCATACGCAATTGCCTGGGAAAGGCTACCTATCAGATCGCCGGTGTAAATTCTGAAAAGGATCGGCGAGTTCACCGCTCCCTGTTGAAGACCGTTTTTAAAAGCTTCAAACCTTCTAACCATACGATGTCGAAGGCCTTCTCTAAATCAACCAGAACAGCACCCGTGCATTGTTTCTTGGACTTATTCCATTGGATATCAGAAACGAGCTTAGACGTGGCATGAATGGTGTCATGTCCCGCCTTGAACCCGAACTGGTTATCCGGAATTATTTTGTTGTCCGCAGCCCACTCAGCCAGAGCCCTATTGATTATCTTTTCGAATACCTTGCTGATGCTTGGAAGGAGACTTATTGACCGGAGATTTGAAGGATTGGAGTTGTCCTTTCCCTTTTTCGGGAGAGGATGAACCACAGCTGTCTTCCAACGCTCTGGATAATATGCATTATTCAGCGCGTTGTTGAACTGTGTGGTATAAATGTCGACGGCTTCAATCGGTAAGTGTCTTAGTACAATGTTGGATATACTGTCGACACCTGCTGACTTCTTGTTCTTTATTGAATCGAAGATGAACTGGAGTTCTACCTTCGTTATGAGCAAGGGACTTGGGCCCGTTCGTTCGGCGATTATAGCGTTTGCTAAGAAATCGTCATCAAACCGTGTAAAACCACGGTTCTCGGATCGCCAATGCGAAATATCATTCCTCAGGTAGAAGTGATGAAGTAAGGCTCTGTTCTCCAGGTCGGGGTTCGGGCGAGTGCAAGCATTCACCTTATACACTTGCTGGAAAGCAGCACCAACTGTCTCCACTTTCTCCTGCGGATCTTCAATCACAAAGTAGTCATCGTCCAAGACGGCTTCCTCAGGATCAATTTGCGCTGTCAGGAGTACGTCTCTTTTCTCTACTGTTCTCTGGAGCTTAAGGCACGGAAGGTCGTTCTGATTATTTTTTCTGAATATTTTATTGATTTGGGGAAACATGCTCGGGTCGCTAGAATTAACGGCCCGAATTTTGCTGTCCCAAACAAATTGATAGATAGTCTATAGTTTTCTTTAATCAGTTGGTTGATGTTTTTGATCGACGACTTCTCCAGGTCGTGTGGGTCTGTAAATCGTCTGTACTGTTCAGTCTTGTCAGTAGTCCACTTTTATGTCTGTGAAGTGCGTCTATAGTCGCGTTTCTGTAGACGTCGTTTTGATCGCGTTCCTTGTATTTCGGTATTGTCCGTTCCATCGTTCGTTTTATCGTTTCGTCCATCTGTTGTAGATGTTGGTCGATTTCGTTGTTCGTTAGGTTTCTGTTATTTGGTGGGGCTATGTCACTCGAACGGAGTTCTCTCGCTAGGGCGTTGGTGAAACGAGGCCAGCGCACCTTACTGTTGGAACGTATTCATCCAACTCCACGCGCTCGTTCGGAATCTGAATTACAGCAGCCAAGCCACAGTGATCACTGTCGTACTCGATTGTCTGTAAACAGTTTCGAGGGTGATTACCCACTTTGTCCGTTATTGTCAGTCTGGTATCGTACAGCAAAAGGTCCAGGAAGGAACCGCTCCTTGGGAACGATGGCCTTTCAGTAGCCAGCAGGTCGACACCATATTCAACACTGTGAAGATTCATCAAATTAAAAAGATGATTACCTCTTAGATTATTTGTTTGATTTCCCCAATCTTCATATTTGGCGTTCAAGTCTCCGGCCATAACGAAGTAGTTTTCTTCCAAGCTCAGTTTTAGTACTCTAAAGAGAATCTCGAGCTCTGAAATAAAGATAGAAACCTGCGGAGCTTCAGCCGCATAAGCCGCAATCATATACATCCGCTTCCCTTCTGGGACAGTTGGTTCTTGTACGAATGTGGGCCCAAGTCCCGACGCAAAATTCGCCAAGTTGAAGTCTACCAAAGGCCTAGTTCTTGTGCACGGCGAGGAATAGACTGCCTCGGGTTCTGCTGTACACTTTCACGGTCCACGGCGATGTTCTCGGGTGCGAAAAGCGTTAGATGCCAATAAAGATTCATTTTTGGTTCTCTTAGATTATTCCAAGGTGTTTGACACAATAAACTACCACAGTCTGTTTCAAAAACTTTTATAACTTTTTCTACAGACGCAGCGAGACGCCACGTAGTTGGTTTGGGAAATAAATCCCAATTGCCCAATTTCATGTCATTATCTAGCGGAGTTCTACAGGGTTCCATTTTGGGTCCTTCACCTTCCATTTATGTGAATGAAGTACCAAAACTTTTACGTCATTGTGATGACCATCAGCTTATATAAAGTTGACATAGTGGAAGATTATGTTGATGCAATTAACGAGCACCTCATATCGGTTGAACATGGGTCAGTAAAGGCCACCTTGCTCTAGATCCACTCAAAAGTAAGTGCCTCGTTATATTCAAAAGGAGCTTTGATTAGTTTTCCAGATATTCTTTTTTGAGACTCTAAAATTCAGTTCGTGGATACCGCCAAAAATCTTGGTATTTGCTTTAACAGAACCTTCAACGAACAACCATTGCAATAAAATTGTTGGGAAAGCTTATGGGGCTCTTCGACTACTCTGGCCAAAAAAAGTTTCATCCCATTGGATACAAGAACAATGCTTGCAAAACACTTGTGGTACCGGTTCTTACGTACGGCTGTGAAATTCTTTGAGAGCTTGTCAGTGTCAGTCAAAGGAAGATGAATTTTGTATTTAATAACGTTACGATCACTTCTCTCAATTTTCGAAAAGTATCTTTGACATCTCGGACAGCTACTTACTAAGGCTTCAAACCCTTATTACGCCCTTCAACATCATCAATACGCGTCAACCTCCATACTTAAATGATACACTCTAGTTCTCGCTTTGAAGACGACCAAACCAAATTATTAGTTTCTCGATGTTCATGTTTAACATCAGATCGTCAGTTTCTTATTAACGCAGCTCGTTTGTGGTATTCCCTAAAACACGTAAGGGGGGGTGAATGCAGAAAGGACATTTAAGAAAAATGTCTCTTTGTTCTATTATTTGTCTTAGTTGGCAGTTTGTTAAAACAATTTTATCATTTGCAACTGTTTTTGATCTATGTATATCGATCCATAGTGTTTCAGCAAGACGAAGTCCTTAAATACCTCGAAGTTAAATCTTGTATACTGACGTTGGCTCCAAGACGTCGATGTTGGTTGTCCTTTCCTGTTGACAGCATTAACTTGGTCTTGCCCTCGTTAACCGCTAGAGCTACACCCATTTTCCTGGCCTCCGTCTCAAGACTCACGAACGCTCCACTGACAACACGCTGTGTTCTTCCAATTATGTCAATGTCGTCTGCGTATCCTAGTAGCTGGAAGGACCTTTGAAAGATTGTGCCTCTGGTCTTGACGTTGGAGTTTTGCACAATCTTTTCAAGAATGATGTTGAAGAAATCGTATGACAGACCATCGCATCGCCTTGTCTAAAACCTTTTTTGACATCAAATGCGTCCATTAGGTTTTTCCAACCATGATGGAATAGCGTGAGTTTCCCATTGTCATTTCACACAGACGGACGAGTTTTTCTGGGATGCCAAAACTAGACGTTGCTCTATATAGTTGGACTCTATAGACGCTGTTATACGCGGCCTTGAAATCGATGAAAAAGTGGAGGTATCGATTTGAAGGGCCTGGGTCGTCTTCAAGATCTGCCGAAGAGTGAATATTTGATTCCGGGTCTGAAGCCACACTGGTAAAGACCTATCAGGTTGTTGACGAAAGGCTTCAAACGTTCACACAGCACAGCCGACAAGATCTTGTAGACGATGCTAAGGAGACTTATACCTCTGTAGTTGGTGCAGTTCAGGTAATCAATCTCCTTTCTTGAGAATCGGGCATACGATGCTGAGGTTCCATTCGTCGGGTATGCTTTCCTTCGACCAAATTTTGCAGATGAACTGGTGCATGATCCAAACCAAATCATCTCCAGCTGCTTTGTAAAGTTCGGCGGCTAGGCCGTCGGCTCTAGCGGCTTTGTTCGACTTAAGTTTAGATATCGCTATCTTCTCAATGTTGGGTGGGTGGAATTGTTTGCCTGCTTAACCCAAATTGAATGGTTCTGTAAAGCTGACAGAATTTTGCTCGTCATCGCCATTATACATCTTGGAAAAGTGGTCTTTCCATATCCTCAGCACTGACTGTGGTTCCACTACGATGTTCCCTTGATGGTCTCTACAGGCTTCGGTTCGGGATATATAAGCCCTGGTGGTTTGTTTTACCTTTTTGTAAGACTTTCGAAACTCGTTCCTGTTCTGACATCCCTCTATCTCCTCGATAGCTGTGGTGGCCGTGTAAACCCCAGCTCTTCAGAGGCGGCGGCGGCATCTCTGATGGCTGCTTGGCAGTGTTGCCACTGGTTCCCTATATTTTGTGCTGGCAGCAAAGGATTTCTGAGGAGATTTCCGGAGACACGATCTTAAAAGGTCTTAAAAGGATCTAGTAATCTCTTGCGATTGAACCCGTTTGACGTCGAATTTTCTCCTAGCATTTTCACGTGTTGGCCTTGATCGGGACATCCGCATTCGTACTTTGGCTACAAGGTATTGGTGCGAGTCGATGTTGGCACCTTGGAATGTGCTGCCATCTTGCATGCTAGGTAAATGTCGTACGTCGATCGCAATGTGATCAATCTAATTGACGGTTGATTGATCAGGAGACTTCTATGTCCCCTTGTAGATATCGAGATGTGGGAATGATGTACTTGCTATCGCCGCTATCAACTCTATAAGTTAGTTAGTTGCCTTTATTAACACTTTTCCAAACGGTTGTCTTAAGTTAAACCAGTGCAATCACTAATGTTGCTTTAAGTTTGCATACAAGTCATTCA
This sequence comes from Sphaerophoria taeniata, assembly GCA_943590905.1. Taxonomy (NCBI): domain Eukaryota; kingdom Metazoa; phylum Arthropoda; class Insecta; order Diptera; family Syrphidae; genus Sphaerophoria; species Sphaerophoria taeniata. The sequence goes on along the minus strand of OX016540.1, from coordinate 42,358,081 downwards.
GTGCATAACCAATCTTGATCTTCTTGCATTCATGTCCTACACACAAAGAATTCAAAACTTTTTAAAGTTATTTACATTTCCATTAACACTTATTTTAAACCCAAATTTAACCAGAATTTCCCTATCAACAAACATAAAACTTCCGAAAGCTTACGAAGCAAATTGTAAGACTTCACACCTCATTGCCCTGCAAATGAAATTCTCTTCTCATCAATTTCTTCACAAAACAGTACACAATTCAACTGGCAATAAAACTAATTCACGCCAAACACACGTGATGACAATAAACGATTATTATTAATCAAAACAAACAAAAAATAAAGATGAGGGTAAAGTAAGGAAAAAAAAAAGACAATTTTTTATTGTTGGCTAAATTAAATCGACATCGAATTCAATATAGGTCAAATGCGTTGTCCATAGAAAATTGAGGTTAAACGATGAATTGACGATACTGAAAACCTCGCAGTACATTTTTTGTCATTAAATGACTTTAAGTGAAAAATGTCGCAATGTTGCGCAACAAAATGAAAATATCTTGTAAACACTTTTTATTTAGTGTCTGTGAACACATTTTCTCCAAAAGATTTTGTTTATTGGTTTATGGTGTTTTCTTTTTATTTTCAACACACTTCGTGACGGTTTTTGTTCGTATTGTTAACATTGTAACCGAAGTTTTACTGAACGTTTAGTATGAACAATGCGAAGCTTGCGGTGCACTGGCTACCAGTTGGGTTGATCAAGGTTGTTTATGGGTGAAATTAATTTGTATTCAAATAATGCATGAACGTTATTGGGTATGACCAATTTAATGCAAATTGATAATAAAAATAATTTTAAACAAATTTATTGAAACGATTTGAATGATCAATGGATGTTTCTCGTTAAAAAAGGGATTTTTTGAAGCAATTTTAATGGCACTTTTCACTTTTTGTATCTTGGTTCTGGCGTTACTCAAACATTTCATTGATTTAACGAAACAATTTCTGACTCCTCGACTAATAAGCCCTTTTATTTGTTCCACTTTAGGTCGCGGAAGCTGGGCTGATGACATTGATTTCGACTTGAACACAGATTTCAACAGTTCCGGATATTTGAACAAGTACACTCACAAACACCCTCAAAACCACATTGCAAAAACTCTCGAATAACAATTTCTAATATTCTAGTGAACCGTTTCTTTCATTTTCTCCGGCACTGACTGTTCTTAAACAGGAAATCCATTCCCCACAAGCTGATCAATTGAAAGGCAACAAGAGTCCCCTAAACTCTGGCAATCAGGACAATTCACTTAGTTCAGACAATCATGATACCGATCACCAAGCTAATGGCGGCACATCATCATCAGATCTCAACGATTCCAACAACAAGTGTGCATCACCATCGCGTCCAGTTGTCAAATCCGGTGGTTATGATAATTCCAAGCCAATAAACATCAATGGATTCTCGGTGATTAATAACACCAATCAACAATCAGCTGATAATTCTTTGATCAGTGGTAAGTTATATATTTGGCTGTTTGTTTACTTCAAAAAGTACTTTTTGTTATTTAAATTTAGCTCGCAAAAGTCCAATACAAGCAGTAGTTGATTCGTCAAAAAGTGAGAATAACAATAATTCGGTATTGGCTGATGACTACAAGTATGTTCCTTGCCGCTATGCGGTTTATGAAAATTTTGAACTTTCTTGTTGCAATTTTTAGATTCCAGTACATTTTGGCTGCGGCTACATCGATTGCTACAAAAAATAATGAAGAGACTCTTACATACTTGAATCAGGGTCAGAGCTATGAAATTAAGTTGAAGAAAATTGGAGATTTATCTTTTTATAGGGATAAAATATTGAAGGTAAGTTTGCTTTCAAACAGCGAAATGAATAAACGCAGAATATCGAAGGATTAACACTTATCTGTGGAATAACTACAAAATGCTATCAATAATATAAAATTTCTCTTACTTGACGACGTTTACTAACTTATTCCACCGTGGAGGAATGACAAAAAATTAAAAAACTTCTTCTCTATCAGTTCATCAGATGGCGCCACAATCGTTTGCCATATATAATATAGTAAATCTTCATATCATCTGCGAAGATAAGAGTTTTGCTATTACGTACACATAACGGAGCATCGTTTATAGCTAAATTAAAAAGTGGAGGTCCTAAATGGCTACCCTAAGGAACTCCCGAATTAGCAAAAAATGACTTTGAGATAAAATGTCTGAATTTTACTTGATAAGACCTATTCTCGAGATATGAGGATATCCAAGTGATGAAAAATGGAGGGAAGCCATATGTATTTAGTTTGAATTTTATGATGGCGTGAGAGAGTTGGTCGAAAGAAAAATCCCAAAGAGAATTTTTGGTCAACGTCCAAACCCAAAGATTAATTCTTATTGTATTGGTTAGTTAACCTATGGAATAAGATTGGAGTAGGCGTGTTATATTACAATGGCTGTACATGATTAAGTTGCACGTACGTGGTTAGTTGCACGATGTAGCAAAGAACAGTTATAGGCTTCCCGACATCTATTTAGAAGGTCATTTTTGGGTTCTTAGAGTTTAACTGTAACTCAGTGTAGGAGCGTAGGACTTCCTGATGTTCCGTTCCGTTCCGAAATGTTTTTTAGCCCCCTCCAATTTTAGGGACACTGATTCTTGTTTTCCTATCCCACACTAAGGCCTTCTCAGTTGCTGATTATTTTAATTTTTAATGTTATCGTATTCAATTTCATCTCTTCTATAGAAACATCTTCTTTGTTAGAGCAATAGTGACTTTTCAAGTAAAGAAGTTCTTATTCTACATTACAACTAGAAGAATGGCACGACATCTCCGAAAAACCAATCATTAAGGGGCATATGCTTCTTCCGAATTTCTTGAGTGCGGGTAAGGAACTGAGGGGACCTGCATTTTTATGTCGATTATAGCTTAGTGGAGAAGTGTGTACTTTTAAACGAAAAATTTCACTCTTAGAAGTTTGGTCAGTTCTTTACAAGGGGCAATAGTATCAATATTTTATCCATTTGAGTATCGAAATGTTGCTGATAGATATCAAAAACACGCCTTTTGACAACTTGTTGCCAAACTGATAGCTGCTATGTTAGTGGATGACATTAACTGTACTCGTCATCGCATTAGTATGTGGCTGCTGTAGCCGAAAGTGTGAGACTCATTTCGCGAAGATCAAATCATTTTCGATCTTAACAGGTCAATATTACAAGATCTAGCCTGAGGCTGGCTTATTTGTTTCAACAATTGAAAGTGCAGGCAACAACAGCTTGAATTGGACCACAATTTTCGGCCAAAAGTAATCTTCTCTGATAGATGCATTTTCATCTTTAAATTGTCGCATCTAGAATTCGAAAATCTCTCACGCTCCTGTCAAGAAGCCCATGCGTCCACAGAGAGTGGAATTTTAGAGCGCTGACTGTGGACTCTTTTTCTTCGAAAATGAGACATGAGCACAAAGTGTTGGAAGGGCGTTAAAGAGCACTCTTAACCTTTTATTACTGATGCTGAAGGCATCGACTTGGACGAATTATCTATCAGCGATGCCGATTACTAGCCTTGGAGCCGCGATTTAATTCTTTGTTTTTTTTTGTGGACAACTGCGAACCAGTGTTATGCCAACAATCTGGAAACGATTCAAGCGCTAAAGGCCAATATAAATCAAAAATAATACATGAGCTAGAGCCCGAAGCCATCAACAAGGTCTTGGAAAATGATTTACTGCGAAGCCAAGCCAGAATTGCTACTTTAACAACATTTTGCGGTAATCCATGGAAACATTTCACTTTGGTAATTTTACTGCATTATTTTCAAAGAGAGTCATATTTGGCCCACCTCTTTCTAATACCCAGGAACTTGCCCAAGATCACAGCTCTAGCTATCTGAGCCCCTTCTGACACCAGATTCTCATTGGTTGTCCGATCATTACTATCACGCTCGCTCAAATGGGAAGAATTTGGCGCTAATCAGGCCTTCACTGCCTATGTTGAGGTGCGTCCGCACATTCCAGTAACTAATCCGTGTACAGTAATCGAATAATCGTTCCTTATCCGAGACACAGCTTCCGTTTTTGTATCACATTAGGATTTAGTTACGGAGAGTGGGTGCTAGCATCCGTAATGGTGGATCCACAGCGACACGACACCAATTTTGACTCCGACTTTCATTGAATTTTGTCTGCGCAAAAAGTCTGTGCAGACTTAAGTCTGAAAGTCTGTGCCATGTGGACCCAACATAGTATTTTCCAATACAATGATGATGAGATTCTTGAGAAAGAATGCTCTTCTTCAAAGCAATAAAAAACAAGATAAAACCAGAACAAATAAAATTGAAGAATATTTCAAGATAATTTCAACGAATTGAAAAATGAGTGCTTGTATCATTTCAATGAACTCCTCATCTCAAATGATTAATAGAATCTTGTCGAGTTGATACTTTATTTAAAAAGAAAGAACTGAGCTAATTTCATTGCAACACACACATAACATAACGACGCAGTTAGTAACTCACGGACAAATAAGCTCAGCATAAGACTATAAGTCCAATCTAAAGTAATTTGCATGCTTCATACCATTCAATTAAGTTCAATTGATTCCAATTAAACCACTCAAGAGAATGGTCAGGCGAAGGAAATGACGACAAAAATCCCCCAATCGACCATGCAACACACCACCAAGCATATGCATGACCTCGAGAAACTGTGATGTCTTGTATTTGCGTCTTTGGCTTGAAGGAGACTCAAATGCATGACACATGATTGTAGTACTCACGCAGCATGTTTCTGTTTTTTTTTGTATTTAAATAAGAATTAATTAATTTGTCCACTGCATAGGCTTAATAATTTTGTTTTTCTTGTTAACAGAGCGTCATAAAGATTTGTTTTCATGAGCGTCGTCTTCAGTATATGGAACGTGAACAAATGCAACAATGGCAAGCGTCGCGTCCAGGTGAAAGGATCATCGAAGTCGATGTTCCATTGTCGTATGGTTTGTGTCACGTTTCGCAGCCGTTAAATCCAAATTTCCTCAATACGGTCGAAGTGTTTTGGGATCCTCTGAAAGAGGTGGGTGTCTACATAAAGGTTAATTGTATTTCGACAGAGTTTACACCAAAGAAGCATGGTGGCGAAAAGGGTGTCCCATTCAGGATACAAATTGAAACGTATATAGAAAATGCAAATAACTCGCCAATAGGTGGCGATAGTACAACGAATTGCAATAATATAGTAGTAGGAGCAGCAGGAACAGGAGGAACAAGTTTAATTGGTGGAAGTGGCGTTGGTGGTGGTAAACAAGCCATTCACGCGGCAGCTTGTCAGATAAAGGTGAGCATACATATGGCAACGCTATACTTTTAATTTAAATTTAAAAATGAACTTTTCTTGATTCAGGTTTTCAAATTGAAAGGGGCCGATCGAAAACATAAACAGGATCGCGAAAAAATTCAACGACGACCTGTTTCCGAGCAGGAGAAATTTCAACCGAGTTACGAGTGTACCATTATGAATGACATACCGTTGGACACTTTACCTTCGTCGGCGGGTTGCTATAGTCCTGAATAGTAAGTTTTAATTTGTTTAAAATTTTAATTTCTGTCTTCGAATGGAAAGAAACAATTTATATCAATTTGTATTAATTAAGAACATTCCAAGTGAATATCGCAATAGACGGAATATTTTAAAAGCTATTTAATGAAGTTGAAATGGAGTGTGTGGGAAGTTACGTGCAATTTCTTTTTTTTTTTATGGAAAAAGCAATCGCTTGAAACCGGAAAACGAACTGTTAATGACTAACAATATATAACTGAGTCTTTCAACAAGATTCTATTGAAAACTAGTTTGAAGAAAAATGCTGTTTTCTCAACTCATAAGCTTTGTTCAGCGGGAATACAGCAAAGCTTCATGAGAAAAGTCAGAACGGTTTGGGAAAAGTTAGAACACTCAGCTTATTGACAAATGACATTTTGTCTAACTTGATCTATTCTATTCTACTTTAAGTGCGTCAACAGACACACAGACGGACGGAATTGACGGATACTTAGGGTCGCATCAGCCACCCTCTCCCTAGCTGGCTGTCACTATTTCTGCACATCAAGTTGTGTGGGGTGTCGTCCTCCGTGTGTTCCCACCGAGTCGCTATCGTCCTCTTCTTTGTTCTTCTAGTTTCGATTCGTTCTTCTAGTTTCGATTCGAAGACTTTTCGGACAAGAACACTGTTTTCCATTACCTTTTTATGACCCAGGTGTCTAAGACGTTAGACCTTAACTTTTTTGGATAGTTCCTTGTGCGATGTACAGCGAGTACAGTTTTTGGTGAATCTCCATTCTCTAATTATGCAGACGACGGGACCAAAAATCAGGCGAAATTTTTTTCTCTCTAGGTGACCCAAAGGCCCAAAGCAATTTTATCGGATGTTATCAAGGCCCAAGTCTCTGCACATTACGTGAGGACTGGACTGTCGAATCTTCTAGAGTGCCAATATAGTTCTTGGAGAGGACTTTACTACTCAATTGTCGTTTTATTCCTTAGAGGCAGCGGTGAACAAGAGTGATTCTTCGCTAAAGTCACTGTCGGAATTTATAGCGAATGTCAAGTAGACAACGTCCTTAACTATTCATCGAAGTTAAATTTGTTAAAATTTGCTGACGTTTGCTCCAAGACGTCGTATTGGCTGTCCTCAATGTCGTTGGGGTATTCTAGTAATTGGACGGACTTTCTATATACATTTCTATACACACTGTCAAACGTCTTGAAATCGGTGATGAGATTGCAAATATCGATTGTAAGTTCCTTTTATCTACCGTAAATGAATGAATGAAATTTGATCGATGGTGAACTTTCCGGGTCTGAATGCACACTCAAAAGGACCTTATGGACGAACGTTTTGAAAGGTTTACAAAGAACTCTGGGCAAGATGTTCAGTGCAGTGCGGAAACAAAAGTGTCTGTTATAGTGGCTTTTTGGACTCAATGGGATACGTTCCCCGGCCGGTTAAGGCATAATTAGTTGTTCTTGCTAGCCCTTGCTAACGGATTACTTCTTGCCCCTGTTGGCAAATGTTAGGCGAATGCTATTTCTACTCTTGCTCACGAGGTTGATAACAAGAATTTACATAAATTTTCTACCTTTATTTGGCACTTTTGCTGCCAATATCAAAAGTGAATCGAAATAGTGTAATAAAAAATAAACTACATTAAAGGATTTTCTTATTTTTCTTTACATTTCAATTTTCGTTTATGTTAACTTGTCATTGACGGCGCGGCCGGCGCGGCTGTTATATTTACTTGTTGTCGTTGACAACACGACGCAACGGTGCGGCCGGCGGCGGCTGTTTGTTTATTTTGATTTTGAACGTTGCTCCTTGACTTTGACTGGAAAAATTGTTTCTTTATCTTGATTGAGATATAATACGTGTAATTTCGTTACAAACTTCACTTCGTCCATTACGGGTGGGTGGAATCGATTGCCTGCGTCACCTTAGTTGAATGGTTCTATAGCCGCGTTTTATTATCCTCACTAACCCATATGGGTTTATTTTTTGTACACAAAACAAAAACAATCTGAAACCCCGATAGCTATCGGGGTTTATTTTGTAACTCAAAAACTATGTTCTAAATATGGCGGATAGATGGCGAGTGTGAGACAAAAAAGAAGTTATTGTAGAAAGATTTATTAATTTCAGCCATATTCATAACAAATTACGCGTATTCCAATCTTAGCCACAGTTTTATAATGCCAAAGGATAAGAGTCGATCCAATAAATTAATAAAAACAAGTTGTTTGTGGAAAAGCAAAATAAAATTTTACTGGGGGTTGCGTCTCGGATAAAAAAAATAGCTTAAACTTTTACCTTTTTAACCCAGATCGTTTTATTATGATGGGGTAACCCATATGGGTTAGTGAGGATAATAAAACGCGGCTTATGTAACAGACTGATGAGTCTTTACAGACTTCGGCAAACTATCTTTAAATTCGATGAAATAAATGGCGTTTTTCTTTTTTACCTCTGAGCAGATCACATACACTCCGCTTCAACTGAATAAGAACACATTTTTTCAAAAGTTTGCTGTCCATTTTTTCTTCACTTTGAAAGTTAATGCATCATTTGATGATGGTAACCGATAGCTTATGATGTTAAGAAAACAAATCAAAAAGAACAATTTAAAAAGGACCACTAGTTTTTCTCTGGCTCTCATGCAAAGCTTTCCAGATTGAAAAACTCAGTTTTTTTTTGCGTCAACTGAATAAGCACACAATCTTTCACTCTCATTATCTTCATTGGTTCTTAGAGTTTTAAGTTAATTGGTATACCAAATAAAAAGTTGAAGTGTTCTTAGTGGCATTTAGCCGTTTAATTAGAATTAACAAAAAAAATGGTTAGATCAGAAGCTTTAACAGTTTCGGAAGAGCTTAAATTGATTCGTTAAAAGAATAAAGACTGACCGTGCGTGCTTTAGCTACCAACATTGATCGGAGTCTTAGTGTTGTCTATTCGTACCTCAGAAACAAAAGTTTGTACGAGAAAAACATGAAAGGTGGTAAAAAAAACGGCAACATTCGAAGTTGATCGACGAGCAATTTTGAGATGTGCTTCCAGTTCATGTGCCCCCGCAGTAAAAATTAAACAAAAAGTTGGTGTAACTGCAGGTGTTTCAACAGTCCACAGAGTACCAAACCGCGCAGATCATTTAAAACGATTGTAACTCCAAAAGAAACCACCACTATACCAGCAACGAAAAGATATTCGTTTAAGATTTTCTAGACTCGATGTGAGTTGGAAAAATGTGTGGCACAACGCGGATTTTTTGGATGAGAAGAGTTTCAATTTTGATGTCCCTGATGGTTTTAATTATTACTTTCACGATTTGAGAAAAGAAGAATGATTTTTAGCGCGGCATCATGGTGGAGAAGGTGGAGTTATGATATGGGGAGCAGTTAGCTACTTTGGGAATATTGAGCTTGAGTTTGAAACGTTAAAAACGACTGCAATTACCTACAACAGAATATTGGAAAGAAAGTTTCCTTCATTTTTGGATATTTGTGGATCCGGTAAATGGATTTTCCAATAGGACAACGACCCTATCCAAACGTAGCGCACTGTCAAAAGTGGGAAACAGGACCAGAATGTTGAATTGCTTCAATGGTCGCCCTATTTACCTGACCTGAACCTTATAGAAAATGAATGGGGATGGCTGGTAAAGATTATGAGTCAGGCCGTCAATTTGAGGACAGAGAATTGCTTATTCCAGCCATTAAGTTACCATGGAGAGAAATTTCGCTGGACTACTTAAAGAGTTTATACGATTCCATGCCAGCCCGAATTTATGAAGTAATCAAGAATAAAGGTGGTAGTACCCAATACTAGAAATAACCAATACAAAAAATATTTAATGAAAATCTTGTTCATTTCTTTCTGTTAGATTTTATTTGCATTTTTAAAAGTTGTGCTTATTCAGTTGACGCAAAAAAAACTGAGTTTTTCAATCTGGAAAGCTTTGCATGAGAGCCAGGGAAAAACTAGTGGTCCTTTTTAAATTGTTCTTTTTGATTTGTTTTCTTAACATCATAAGCTATCGGTTACCATCATCAAATGATGCATTAACTTTCAAAGTGAAGAAAAAATGGTAAGCAAACTTTTGAAAAAATGTGTTCGTATTCAGTTGAAGCGGAGTGTAGCAGATCATATTCAAAGTCCTCCGATATAAAAAAGAAACAGATCCGAGCACTGAAACTAATCTTTTTACTAAATTTTTGTTTTAGATTTTTTGTTTTCCTACAGTACACGCGCTACTACAGAAAAAACAATTTAACTTGTATTCGCTCCGGTATTCGCTCAATTTGCTCGGTCGTCTTAAACTGAGCAAATAGATTTGGCTCCGCGCATAAAAATGTTTAGCTCTGATACATCTGACCTAAAAAAGAAACACCGATTTTTTCTTTGTCATTTCTGTGATCATCTCAGAGTAACAATATAGTAATAATATAATATAAAAAACACGACCAAAAGGGCACCCATGCTCTTGGCCACATTTTTCAATGTGATGAACAAATCTGAATCTATCTATTGCCACCGTCGTAAAATCTGTCCCTGGGAATGTTGAGGAAAATTTCTATTTCTGAACAATGTTTTATTTTCCGGTGATTTACTCCCAAATTTGACTGTCCACATTACATTTGTAAATTTTGTGTTCACTCGAGTTGCTCATGAAATCACTCCATTTCTGCTGGTAGCCTTGGTAGCCAGAGAAATACTTTTCTGCTAAAAGCCAAACGCTACGGGTTCAATCCGAAAGCGAGTCAAATGTCTTAAGACTGAGTAAAAAACTAAAATACAATGTTTTTTTTCTGTAATCTATTGAAAATCATGTGCAAATGTGCTTTAAACTATTGAAACGAAAGAGCTGATGTTCGAACTTTATTTTAGTAAAATATTAACAGAACATCAATTTCTCTTTAAATTCCTGTTTCTATCTCTACGGGTGCAAAATTTATAAGTTTATTTTAGTAGTTTTTCATGTGACCGGCATAGGTAGTTCATTCAACTGTATAAAAACCAGCCTGAAGTAGAAACGCAACAAACACATTTTTCTCAGTTGCATCCACGCAAAATTCACCGGTTTCTCTCAACATGTATACTTACTTACTCAAAATAGATAGGTCTTGTCTTCAAATGCCAACAGTAACAAAAACAAAATAAAAAATACGAAAACCAAAAGCAAACCGAACTTTTGCATTTTGCTTCATGTTACTTTTCGTTCAGAACATTCAATGCAAGTTGCAGTTTAATCGTTTGCATTTTTATTTGGGTTAACAGCACAAGCAAATACTTTAAGTTATTATTCGGAAAAAGGGATGTTTGTTTAACTTTGCGTGGTTATACCGTAATACACATTGGTACCTAAAATGTCCCTAAAGTGTTCTTAAATGTTGTAAAAATGCATAAATGACGAAAAATTATTATTCTTTTGGAATGGATGTAATCAAGTTAACCGTTGTGTAGTCTCTTTAAATCAGCTGAATGTCTTGTGTGCTGTTTATTAATGAAAGAAGATTCGTCATGTATTCTTATTTGTTTTTGCACGCAACGTGCATCACAGCAAATACGAAGAAAACAAAAATAAAGAACACAGAGAGAAATAAGTGCGCAAAAAACTTGTCTCTCCTCAAAAAGTTGTTGCGAAAACTAAGAAAAAAAAATGTATCTCTATCTGTTTTTTTTTCGAGTGGAAAAAACCAAATCTAATTTTTTTATTACGATGCAGTTTCCAATGAGGTATCAGAGAAGCCGGTGATATTTATTTGTTAGTCTTGAAATATAATATTAAATATTGTTTATGTTTTTATTCCTGATTTGATGTTTTCATTCGTATTCAATGTTTATTTTCTCGCTTGCAGTATGAAACTTTGGCCGAATTCGCCAGTTCATATACCAAAATATGATGGAATTATACCGTACGCCAATGTTTCACCAACAGCAAATTCTAGCCCGATAGCAATAAATAGTGTAACATCAACGAATACCAACAATTTGAAGCTAATGGACGCAAACATGGTCTCACCACAACAACCCGAAATTGATGATTATGTAAAGATTACTATATTTTCTTTAATACACAAAAAATACTTATTTTATTTTTTATTAAATTTGAAAGCAAACACCAAACATCATGGCTGAATCAACACCAGCTCAAGTTACCCAATGGCTAACTTATCACCGATTAATGACGTACGTTTCCACTTTTGCACACTTTTCCGGTGCAGATGTTTTGCGGTAAGGTTTTGTGCTTGAGTTCTAACAGAACTTTAAAAAATGAGAATTTAAGAATTCAGCGCTCAGTTATTTTTTTGTAACTCTCCATTTACAGAATGTCAAAAGATGATTTAATCCAAATATGCGGTCTTGCCGATGGTATTCGTATGTTCAACATTCTTCATACCAAGTAAGGATCGTATTGCAAATAATTTCCCAAACATTTGTAATCTTATTTTAGACTTCCGAAACATTTCAGAGCTCTAGCCCCACGTCTTACCATTTATATTAGTTTGGATGGCAATAGCTATAATGCCATTTATCTAACATCAAGCTCATCCAAGGAACTCGCCCAGAAGATATTCAAATTGCCTGGATTTTATGAGTTGAGTGCCAGCAGCTCGAATATGAATGGTGGAGTCGACGGGAGTGTTTATCCAAATTGGGGTAAGTTTAATTTTGTCCTCCCTTTGATTGTTTACTGATTTTTGTGTTTGTCTGAAGGTATGCAATCAAAATACTCAGGGAGTGGTTCAAATATATTTAATGATGCTTCTAAAACGCCAGTTTACATAACTGGACCATCGGGCGTTCATGTCACCATCACTGATGAAGTACTCAACAACGAAATCAAAGATGGTAGTCTCTTTGCACTTGAAGTACAAAATGGGAAAGTACTTATGAAGGCCGTCAATAAAAATGATAATTGAAATTCTAAATTTCGTTCATAATAAAGAAGCAAAGTAAATCAAAAATTTTATTATCAATTTAATTTATTTCTAAGAAGTTTTAATAAATTTTAAATTAAGAAATTTAATTCGCATACTCTGTTAATTTAAATCAAAAATTAAAAAAAAAATGAAATTATATGCCCTACTTATATAAATTACAATTCGATGTACACAGAAACAACAACAAAAAAATAAAAAGTTTAAGACAATATTAGGAATGATAATTGAGGAATTTACGTCGAATACGAAAAATAATATTGCTAAACTTTTAAAGGATTATTTTTTTGAAATTTGCATTTTTAAGAATAAACATCAAAACATATACGGACAAATTTGTAAGACAAACATCAAGGTGAAGGAGAATTTATTGTTTTAGTGCAAATTTTTTTTTATAAATATACAAATGTGTATTTACAAACTGAAAACATGTTTTCGAAATAATATATTATTTGTATGTTACGAAAAAAACAAAAAATATTTTATGCTATTTTTGATGAATTATATTGTAGTAGTTTTCATTTAACCATAAATAAAAATATAATTATTTGATTAAGAAATAAAAGAAAATCAGACAGACCAAATGGTAATGTAAGCTGCAAGCTCAAGAAATTGTTAACGATAATGAAATAATAAAATTTGGTCCGATCGAAAATATAAGTGGTTTTTGTATTGTTGTCTTATAAGTATGTCCTTCTATGGACAGACGGGGATCTCACTCAAGATTCTAGAAAAAAATGGATTGCTCCAATTTGACAGGTGTGGTTTCAACAAGCGGCTTGCAACTGTTAAAATTCAGAAATACCCTATTCATAAAGCTGTATTCGAAATCAAATACAGAGTCATTCATTTTATGGTTGGCATTTGATACGAGTCAAACTTAACTGTCATCTGAAGTGTCATAATATTAGTGGGATATATGCCATTTACGATAGTGGATCGCTTAACAACGTCGTAGATACGGTTTTTCGGTATTCGAACAACAGACAATAAACACCGATTTTTCGAAAAACATTTTCTTTCTTACTCGGTGGGTATGCAGACAAACAAAAATGCCGTATGGGGCTCAGAAAACCCACAAGTGATCGTAGAAATGCCATTGTTGTGCTCTATGGTCGGAAGGAGTCATTGGTCATAGTCTGTATGCCAATCGCCAATGGGCGGTTACAGATGTGTGAGTAGTTTTACGTCAGCACCTAGCAATTAAGCCTTATCTGACGTGTGACCATTCACACTGGTATCTGTTTATGAGTGTTGATATTCACCCTTAATCACACTGTTTGAAATTCATTGATATCAAACTTATGCGTATATTATTCTTTATCGCATTTAATATAATTAATTTCTTTTGTGATCTTAAATACCATTGTATTTCTTCCATGAAGAAACCATAATGGTAAATGTTTTTCTATCTATATAACTGGGATTAGAACAGTCGTCCCAGTTACCGAGAACGGATCTCTCGACAACCACAGCCCCTCTGAAGCTCCCACTAGGGGGCCTACCGCGACTGTAGTTGCCATTCATATGTCATAAAGACTCTATGAATTGGGCTTACAACTACCCCAGAGTACCATTTGTTTTCTGAACACCTGGTCGGTGTCTATTGTTTTTATGTACTCTTTTAATAGGAAATTTTCCTGCTTTGTTTTTATCATGGATTAACAAGGATTCACAGGTGTCCTTGTCATGTAGCCTCTTGCCAGTTGTCAGGGCGGTTGAACAAATCTGGAAGACTACATGACTTTAGCGTAAACCATTCGCCTAGACCGAAGTCTAGTTTCCACCCTGCACCAGAGCGAAGGTTGGTATTTCCGCACTTGAGCTTGGAGAAATATTTACTCGATATTGCAAAGCAACACTTTCTAAATAACTCACCCACTCTTCGCAGGGCAATGGGCGGTTACAGTCAATTCGGAGCGATATGATCAAAAAGATAACCCAGTTTTTTTGGCCGGCGATTGAAAGTCATGACGGAAGATGTGGTTCCAGGCCACACAACACGACCACGGCTTTATTGCGTGAGAAGTTGCCTGCTCTTATCGTTGTGTGCGAAACCGAACTTTGAAACCGAAAAATGAATGACCCATAAGCAGCTTTGAAGTCGATGAAAACATGGTGGGTTTCGACTTGAAATTCGTTGGTCTTTTCCAGGATTTGCCTCAGTTAGAATATTTGGTCTATCATTGTTCTACCTGGCCTAAAGCCACACTGGTATGTGCCGATTATTGCGTTGCAGAACGGTTTAAGAAACTCACACAGTAGGTACGTTAGATAGGACCTTGTATGCAACATTAAGCAGGATATACCTCGTTTGTTTTTGCATGACATAGGACCGCCTTCTTTTGAAGATGTAGCATATGGAGTTTATCGACCAGTCAGTGGGCATGCATTCTTGCTCCCACAATTTGTTGATGACCTGGTGCATGCGGTTCATCAAAACACCTCCATATTTAAAGAGTTACGCAGGTATGCTACCCGGCCCGGCGGACTTGTTATTTTTAAGCTTTTGGATGACTGGGACTGGGTCTTCTTTGACTGGTCTTGCTTCTCTTTCGACATTGGCTCGCTCGACATTATTTTATTATTTCACGATATTGGTTCCACAAGGTGTTGACGTCTCTGGTACTTGGGAGGACGGCGGAGAGTCGCTCACTCAGGCGCTCACTGTAGTCTCTGGTATTCTCCGGAGTGCTAAGGCAACCGATGTTGAACTTCTTGCTTTGGACCGCACGTGTTTTTTTTGTCGTTTGATTAGTCGAGCTCTAAACTTAGCCACTACCAGAAAGTGGTCAGAGTCGACATTTGCTCCTCCGAAAATGCGCACGTTCAAGATGTTGGATGCTTGCCCTGCTCCGATTAGCACATGGTCGATTTGATTTGTGGTTCGACCATCCGGAGATCGCCAGGTTGCTGTGTAGATCTTTCGTCTTGGAAAGCTAGTGCTACATATCACCGTATTACGACCTGCAGCAAAGTCGATTAGTCGGAAGCCGTTATCTGTAGTAACTTCGTTGAGGCTGTGCTTTCCAACTTATCCGCCAAAAATGTATTCCTTCGCGTTTTTTGCATTGAAGTTTTCGAGTACGATTTTGACGTAGTACTCTGGACAGGCTCCGTAGGCTTTATCCAGGAGGTCGCAAAAATCCTCTTTGATAGGCTCCTCATCATCATCGGTAGGGGCGTGTGTACATATTATACTGATGTTTTGTAGTGTGACCTTGATGCGGATTACAGCCATGCGATCACGTATTGGCTTGAAATCCATGACTTTCGATCTTAGCCGATTTCCCACGACGAATCCGTCCCTGTGTACTAATCAGTAAAAAATTTAGTTTGATCACAAATGTTGCTGTTTTATAGGTTCAATAGACAATTATGTTCACATCAAGTGTACTGGTTGTACCCGCTATAATTTGATGTTGCACCCGTGATATTTTTTTTTGTTGTACCTGCGATTCTATCAAAAGCGAATAAATTATTTGTTCATGTTCATAGTTACTTAAACATCTTACAAAGTATGTAGGGTTGTGGCACCAGTTACCGAACAGTTTACGGACTATGAGGAAAAATATATTGCAAAAAATACTTTAACTGAGTTTAGTGTTGTAATTTTAGTTTTTCCTGAAATATCATCAAATATTTTCATGTTTGATACTCTTTTTTCTATAAACATTATCAGTAAAAATTCAAACAAAAATTATATTGAAAATAAGAATTTTTTCCTATTCTCGAACACTTTATTTTGATTGTTTCCTAAACCCGAACTCGGAGTTTCCCATTTTCGAATACTGTAACCAACAAGTCGTTACTGGGAAGAAAACCATTTTAAAGCCAAAATGTTCGTTCTTATTGTATATTTTTTTTTAATAAAAATGTAAATAATAGTAGGCCCTATAAGAAAAAATAAAATAAATAAGTTCTTAGTTCTATGTTAAAAATTAATATAATGTAGGTACTTTAGTTTTTAAATATTCAGTGCGATTTATAATAATTATAATTTATAACCCACTTTGGAAATCTTCAATATTGGTAGTAGTTGTCACATCAAGTTTCAAGGAGCAAAAAAAATTGTCAAAATAATAGTTTGAGGTTTTTTTAAACAAACTACATTTTTCAAAAACTTAATTTTGTTAATTTAATGTTTTTGTTTTAATGTTTTTAACGTTAATTTTTTTTATACATCTCTTATGCCCGATTTCATGAACATTTTTTAAACACTAAACAGGCTTTTAAACCGTAAAATGAGATTTTTTGGTTTCACCAAGCGTTTAGACACTTTTTAAAACTCAATGGCAATTTTCGACTCATTAAATTTTAAAAGTGTCATTGAATATTTTAAAAAGTGAATATAACGCTTTCTCATTTTTTCTCACATAATTTTCATGAGGATGTCAATTTTGACAAAAATTTCCCCGAAATTTCCCATTTCAATTTGATGAAACTCAAAAGTTTTAAGGGTCTGATAAAATTTAAAAAGATTTTTGCTAAAAGTACTTTTAGTGTTTGTTAATGAAATTGGGTATTTATTAGTAAGAATTTTTTTTCATGGATTTGACCAAGTTTTCTAAAACTGACTTATAAGACATTCACTTCGCAAAGCTTCTTTAAGCTCTCCTACAGATCCGCAGCTGTTTCCTTTCTCCATAAATTCTCCTGTCTTTGATTTCCGAAAGATTCTGTATCTATTAACATCGGGCAGTTGCATTAAGGTCTTCGAATTAAGCTCTTTCCTCGAACAGTTAAATATCATATAATATGGTTTTACTTTTCTCCATTAAAACATTTAATATATCGATAATCTGACATACTAAATTATTTTAAAACGCTGGGAAAAGTACTTTCTCAAATACTTTTTATTTCAAAACAACTTTTCAGAGAGTCCTAATCTAGTTTGTTTTCTTGAAAAACGTATTAAAACCGTATCGAATAAAACCTGAACCACTGCACTGAATTAAGAAAGAATGCCCACACGGCGCAGGGTCAGAAGTCCAGAGGCCAAAAGTCCATAATGGGCTTTTCACCCACTTGGGTGGGTTAAAAGTCCATAATTCCATTATGATCTTTTGACCCACCCTAATGAGTCAAAATTCCAGAAAAAGTTGGGTCATAAGTCCATTATGCTTAAAAGAAAATTGGTCAATAGTTCATAATTTACTCAAACATAAAATAAAAATTTTTCAGAAGAAAAAAATCAATGAATAAAAAAAAAAGAAAAACAAAAACAATATAATTGAGTTCAAAAACCTTTACAAACAAAATTTTGTGCTATTTGTCACAATTTGCCGGCAAAATGGACAAAGCACTTCATTTTTGTTTCGCTTTGCATGCAGTGTCCTTAACATTTTCAAAACAAGTTTCGCAGATTTCGAAGTGGTGGCGCAATTCAGCTCATTTCCACTTGTACTCTGATCATTGCTCTCATATTCGTTATTTTCTTCGTCTTCTTCATCTTCACCGCTGAAATTTTCAAACTCAAAAGTTCTCAAGTCCTCTTTCTTGATATATATAGAACTTAATTTACTCAAAGGTTCCGTTAAAGTAATCTTATTTTTTTTCTAATTGAATGGTCATGGACTCAACTAACTGATTTCGCAGTTGAAATTTGGATTTAGGTCTCTCAAACATTTCCCATGTTTGCCCATCCACCGACGCCAAAAAATCAATGGTAATTGTATGCTATTAAATAATTTTTTTTTTTTAACTTTAAACAAAAAAAAAATATTTTTTAAAATTCAATTAAAAAAGAAATATTTTTTGAAAAGTTCAATCAGGTAAAT
The DNA here is from genome assembly GCA_943590905.1 of Sphaerophoria taeniata. NCBI lineage: Eukaryota > Metazoa > Arthropoda > Insecta > Diptera > Syrphidae > Sphaerophoria > Sphaerophoria taeniata. Next base: position 42,339,822 of record OX016540.1, on the reverse strand, counting down.
TTAAAATATTCGCGCACTTTTAAAAAATTATTTCTTATATGTAGGTAATTGAGTTTTTCAAAAATAGTTATTTTTTAATTTAAAGTTTTAAAACATTTAATCAGATAATTTGAAAAATTCGCGTTGCAAGACAAATTAATTTATAGAGCAGCACTGTAAGGCGAGCGCAGCGAGCGGAATTTTTTGTTTGCCAAACAAATTGTTTCTCTGTTTGGCAAAAAAAATTCGGCTTCTGATCCTGCGCCAGTAGTTCGGTCGTGTTCAACTGTACACAGCACTTGCACTGATCAATGTAAATCAATTCTTCAAAATCTTAACAGAGCACAAAAAGTGCTGGTCTTAATTTTACTCTACAGTTTACCAACTCTAAAACTAACTCTAGTGTATTGCTTTTTCAAGTTAACATTTAAAATCAAACAAAACAATAAAAGTTAAGTTCACAATTAATTTGTAAAAAATAGCCGGGTTTGTGGTCAGATTGATTGTATTTGAAAGTTTTTCACCTTATTGACCTCAAAAATCGTAATAAAAAGAAACAATAAAATAACAACTGTTTAATTTAAAAAATTCTTTTTATTCAACACGAATGCATTTCGGTTCTCAGCTGCGGAACCATCATCAGCGAACGACGATTAAACAAACCAAAGAAATTACAAATATTACTTGCATTTAAGGTTAAACAGAGAGATTGCAAACATTACTTGCAAAAGAAAAAAGAAAACAAAAAACAGAGTTTCTATTTATTCTCTTTTGAGTGCGTTGAAAAGTTGAGAGTCAATAATTGGTCCAGGTTCCAATTCCAAGTTCATCAAATTGTTGTTTATGTGTATATGTATGGATTCATAGGCGTCAAGTTTATTTGGTTTGTTTACTTTTTTTTAAAAGCTTAAAATTGTTGTCAAATGAAGTTATTGTGTGTTGATTGTCATTATTTGGATCAAAGATGTGGGCTGCTATTGCTTTGTCTATCTCTTTCTTTTTTACGGATCGAAGATGTTCGTTGAATCTAACCTCAGCAGCTCTTCTTGTTTGTCCAATATATTTTTTGTCACAGTTAGAACAAGAGATTTGATAAATGCCGCTGCATCGGTTAGTTGGTGTGTTGTCTTTTGTGGATCCTAGGAGAGTCTTTAATTTGTTGTTGTTGGTATGTACAATGCTCATTTCTGATTTCGCAAAGACATGTATTAGCTTGTTGGTAATATTCGGGGCGAAGGGTAGAGTGATACGTTGTTTTTGTGCATTTGTGTTTTGTTCGAACAACGTACTAACGTTGTTTCGCTTTAACTTTTTCGAGTGCTTTTTGATCAGTTGGTCTATGATTGATTTCTCGTACCCGTTCACATTAGCTATATGAAGTATTTGTTGGTATTCTCTCATATAGTTTTCAACAGATAGAGGAAGACGGCATAATCTGTAAACCATGGAATGAAAAGCTGCAATTTTTTGACTGTATGCACAATATGAATCCTTTGTTATATACCGATCTGTCGATGTGGATTTTCTGTAAACACTGAACTCAACTCTTTTCTCTTTTCGTTTGATTTCAACGTCGAGGAAGGGTAATGTGTGAAGTTTGTCGTCCTCCTTCTCAAAAGTAAATTTGATGCTGGGAAATCTATTATTGATTGTTGTGAGAACCTGGTCAACTTCTGATTTTTTCACCACAGCAAAAGTGTCATCAACATATCTATACCAGATACGTGGTAGTTTACCTTCTTTGTGTAAATCTGACTCAAATTTACACATGAATGCCTCTGCGACAACGTTAGTACGTTGTTCGAACAAAACACAAATGCACAAAAACAACGTATCACTCTACCCTTCGCCCCGAATATTACCAACAAGCTAATACATGTCTTTGCGAAATCAGAAATGAGCATTGTACATACCAACAACAACAAATTAAAGACTCTCCTAGGATCCACAAAAGACAACACACCAACTAACCGATGCAGCGGCATTTATCAAATCTCTTGTTCTAACTGTGACAAAAAATATATTGGACAAACAAGAAGAGCTGCTGAGGTTAGATTCAACGAACATCTTCGATCCGTAAAAAAGAAAGAGATAGACAAAGCAATAGCAGCCCACATCTTTGATCCAAATAATGACAATCAACACACAATAACTTCATTTGACAACAATTTTAAGCTTTTAAAAAAAAGTAAACAAACCAAATAAACTTGACGCCTATGAATCCATACATATACACATAAACAACAATTTGATGAACTTGGAACCTGGACCAATTATTGACTCTCAACTTTTCAACGCACTCAAAAGAGAATAAATAGAAACTCTGTTTTTTGTTTTTGTTTTTTGTTTTCTTTTTTCTTTCTTTTTTCTTTTGCAAGTAATGTTTGTAATCTCTCTGTTTAACCTTAAATGCAAGTAATATTTGTAATTTCTTTGGTTTGTTTAATCGTCGTTCGCTGATGATGGTTCCGCAGCTGAGAACCGAAATGCATTCGTGTTGAATAAAAAGAATTTTTTAAATTAAACAGTTGTTATTTTATTGTTTCTTTTTATTACGATTTTTGAGGTCAATAAGGTGAAAAACTTTCAAATACAAAACAATAAAAACAAAATCAAATTTCAATGTTGTTTAAGTACATCATTATGGGCTTTTGTCTCACCTAAGTGGGTCAAAAATTCATAATTAAGGGGTCATGAGTCCACAAGAATTTCTTCTGGAATTTTGACTCACTAGGGTGGGTCAAAAGATCATAATGGAATTATGGACTTCTGATCCGGCAGGCGCACTCATTTATGTGAAGTTTGCATTGGAAAAAATGGTAAACTAAAAAAGTTACATACATCCATTTTCCAGTTCGGTAACTGGGGATGTAACATGTGCGACTACCCTAAATAGAGGTATACAATATTTTATGCATCACATTTAACAGATTTATAAATTTTTTGTCTGTTATCTGAAATCGTTGGACCAAATCTCTAGCCAGCGATGCCAACCTAGGCATTTTCATGCCTTTTAAGCATTATTTTACCAGCTAAGGCTCTAAGGATTATTTTTTGCAAAAAGGCATTTTTTTTTCATTTCAGTTTTAAACTACTGACTTTTTTATTTTATTAAAGCATTCTTAAAATAGTAAACCTATACATATTTTAATATGTAAATTCGCCCTTAGAAATGAGTTCCGACCTTCAAATTGTTCTAATTTTCCGAACAGTTTCTTCTGGTGCTCATCTATCTCACTGTCTTTCACTGTCTTACACAGGGAAGGTCTGATGTTAGGCTTTCTCTATTGTTTTCTTTTTTCCACTTCTAGTCATGTTAAACTGAAAGTAAACTGTTTTTGTATTCATTACGAATTGCGATTTGTTAATTTACTTACATATGCATTCGACCTCGCCGTTCTTAACTGAAGAAAATTAAGTAAATACACTTTTATTATTTGTTTATACGATTTTCAATAATTCCCAATCGAATTCAAGGTTTTAGTCTTAAGTTCTAAGTTCTTAGCAAAATAAAGGGTCCGCCATCTAACGTTTTCTTTTTCAGCTAGTGCTTATTTCGGGAATGATAATACTAAGCTCATGTCTGAATTGACAGATAATTAGTTTTATCCTTTCGCTGAACGAATATGGCTTGAACAATGCTAGGAAATATTGCAACATTACTTTGAAAATCATGGTAATGTTAAAGAATGTGTGCGAAAATTGCGTACGGATTTTGGAAGAAGAGAAGCACCGTCAGCTCCTAATGTTCGTTATCTTGTGCAAAAAGTGAAAGAAACTGGCTTAGGATTTTATACCTTGAACTTAAAAAAAATTTAATTGTTTTTTTTTTTTTTTTTACTTCCACTGATAAAACTCAAGAAAAGGCATGTTTTTAATGAAAAAGGCATCTTTTTTTCCAAATGTAGGCATTTTTTGGGCTAAAGCGGTTGGCAACGCTGTCTCTAGCACACGCATCGGCTTTGATAAATTATTTTAAAATCCTTGTAAACGAATATTAAAAGAACATATAGGGTGTCCCAACAAGAGTGCTCTTTTTAATTTGCAAATAAAACCAAGTATTTTATGACAGCAGAGGTGTGATATTTTTATTGTATTGTAAAGAAGACATGTTCCGATTAAGCATGGAATAAAATATCCGGCAAATTGCCCCCACGGCTCCGATGACAGGCCATTACTCTTTTCATGAAATTTTCCATGAGTTTTGCACAGAGATGTGGCTGTATCTCACCGACAACACGTTGGATTTGGATTTCCGATTTGAGCTCAGGAATTGTTTCGGGTTTATTCGCATAAGCCCGAGATTTCACAAAACCCTAAAGAAAAAAATCGCACGGCCACAGTGGCCCGTTTAGGCTAAAGTCATTCCAAAATTCATTTTTTTCGTTGTTCCAGAATTCAAAATTTGTTGTTTCGCTGAATTAACAAATATTTGAAGTTCTTGAAACCGAAGTTTTTTTTTAATTTTCCCAACGGTTTGGTTTTGAGAGGGGGTCAAAGTTGAACTTTTTTTTCAGTTTTAATAACAAACAATTTTTTTTTCTTTTTCTTGACTTTGAGAAGCTATATTACGAACGTGGGGAAAGAATTTTTGTTTTTTCTTTCTGAAATTAACAAATACGGTAAAATATATGTTTGGAAAAAATATTACAAAAAAAAAAAATGTCTATATATATTTTTTTTTTTTTTTGGACACCACTTTTTGTACCTTTTTCTGACTTTACATTGCATGGAAAAAAAAGCTTCAAAAAGCATTAAGCAAAACTCAACGCATAATGAAAGCTGAAGTATGTCTTAATATAATCCTGAAGAAATAATTTGCGCCAACTTGCGCCCAACTGAGCTAGAGCGATTTTATTAATCGATGGCAGGCACTTTTTTTCAATTTTCTGGGTTTTCAATGGCAAATTAATAAAATGTTTAATACTGTAACTTTTGAACAAGTTGAGATATCACCACAATTTTTTTTTAATTCGAAGAAAATGTTCACGGCTAACAATATGATGAGTTTTAAATTTATTACATTTGCAGGGTGTTCCAGAATTTTCGAACAAAAAATTTTTTTTTTTCAAATTCAAAAAATTATCTGAAATGGGGAATGAATTCACCACAATTTTGTTTTTGATGACGGAAATATTTTAAAATACGATATGTCATAAATATTATATAAATCGGAGGCAATAAAAAAATCAAATTGAAGGGTTTATATTATATCCATAATAAAATATTAGCAGTTACTTTTGACTTAAGGAGATTAAATGTTCAGTGATTATATGTAGGTATTAATTTTTAATCGGATTAAATGTTTATTTTTTATTGCTCGATATCATAAAATTTTAGGTAAAAAAGGTTTTTTCGATTGGGATCAAAGAAGCACACAAAAGAAGAAAGGAAAGGATACAAACGTGTTTCCGTGATCAGCTTGGACTCGATGTAGACAAACCAAAGCAGGGATTCCGAAATTCTAATGATGGGAACACTTCGAGAAGATTTTTCGAGCAATCGGGGATAACAGCTCAAATAACTGGAGTAAACATAGAGGTTATTTCCAGGCTGAAAATAATACTTGATGTTTTGAACTGCAGGGAAGTTGTGAACGCAGTTAAATTTGGGGAGTATACTAAAGCAACAGCAGCTCTGTTGACTCAAAAGTATCCTGAAAACAACTAACACCTCTTCTCTCTTCACAAAATTTTGGCTCACAGTCAAGATATTATAGAGTATCGATCACTTCCACTAGGAGAAATATCTGAAGAAGCCCAGGAGTCCAAAAATAAGGACTACAAAAGGTATAGATATCAAAATACCTGCAAAGTTTCGAGAATAAGGCAGAATGAAGACTTACACAACATGCTTGCAGCCTCATCTGATCCGCTTATTTCTTCTCTGAGGCACGTAAGGACCCAAAAAGATATGAAAGCACTTTATTCTCCGGAAATGTTGAGTTTATTGAATATTACCACGGACCAAGATGATAGTTTTCAAGAAATCTAATGTTTATACGTACATTTGAACTGTTTTTATTTTATAATTTGCTGTTCAATTTGTTATTTATTGTTATTCTAATGTCAATTTACAAAAAAAAAAATTAAAAAAAACTTTTTTCGCCACTGTTCCTCTCAAATCGGTGTTTTACTTTTTGCGCTACTGTTAAACGTCAATTCCTTTTGTTTTACGCCAGAAAATGAATTTTCTTGTTTGTTTAATTCACATTTAATCATTTTTATCTCACTTAATATAACTAAGCTTTTTGACAGCTATTTCCGAAACACCCTGTAATGTTTTTATTTTGAAATTCACCAATTTCATAGCGTTGGGTGTAACCTTCAAAATAAAAAAAAAATTGTGGAAATATCCCAACTCGTTTAGGAGCTATGATTTTTGGAACCAAAAAAGCCGAAACGGGCCACTGTGCGGCGTTAAATCGCACGATCTTGGTGGTCAGTTCACATCAGAATTTCGTGAAATAATGTTTTCTGAAAATCTTTGCTGCAATAAGTCGATTGTTTCATGCACAGTATGGCAAGTTGCGCCGTCCTGCTGAAACCACAAGTTGTCCAGATTCATGCCGTCCAGTTGAGGCCACAAGAAGTCCGTTATCAGATTCCTGTAACGAATGCCGTTCAAATTCACTGTCGAATTGATGTTTTCGGGTTATCGACAACACTCTCGTTTACAATGTTTTCAAGAGACCGACCAGTACGTTGACGCAAAGGATTCTTATCATCCATAATTGACCCAGTTTCTTCAAATTTTTTGACCACTCTTCGAATGGTTGACATATATTAGGTACACTCTCTCGACTGAAAATTTGGTGAAGTTTGCGAAGCGTAACTTTCCCCATTTTTGTAATGAGTTTTTACCATGTGTTGTTCTTTTAAAAAGCGCTCCATTTTTAGTAATCGGAACAAACAGAGGTGACATCTGCCAAATTTCAGAGTTCCTACTTGCATGACAAAGAAATTATTCCAATTTTAAAAAGTGCGCTCTTATTGGGACAGCCTATATTTAAGTATTTGTTTCAGTTAAAAACGTTTTTTTTTATTTTACTGCATCGAACAGAAAAATGAGTCTTAATGTTGAAACCGCGAAAATGGAAGAGCCTCTTCAAAAATAATAAATAAAATATGCACTAGACTACTACCATCGTAATGTGACCTTTAAATAATATTTCCATATCGAAGATTTTTAATTATTATTAATTATTAATTATTTAATTATTATTTATCAAGTCAATGGGTGTCAGAATAAAAGGGCCATTTGTGCAGTTCACATGCGATAAAATTGAAACAACTCCTAAGTACCTACGTGAGGAATTAAGAACGCTTAATTTTGTTTGTTGTTATATGGAAACCCAACTGAATATTCTTCGAAATTTTCATTTTTTTTTACAGCTTCACATTTCCGCTTTTAACTTTTCCGGGTTAAAGTTTTAAAATTTAAATTTCTGGTTTGCTAATCCGACTTGGGACTTCTTTTTAACTGCGAGGAAATCGAGAAAGAAAATGTTGGTTTCTTTGTACGTGTGTTTCTCAAATTTAAAAATCAAGTTTTATTTATAAAGACGTTGCCACGCAAATGCTTTTATTTTTTAGTGACTGGATGGAATGCATAAACTTGTATATTTGAGTTGGAGACACAACTAGACAACTAGACCTCCAAAATGATTAAAATGGACTATAAAAACTTGTAGGACAGTGTGTTGATTGAGAACAGAAAAGCAAATTCCACAAATACATTTTCACTGTTTATATTTGCTACTGTAATTCGCATATGTGCCAATTAACCGTAGGGAAAAGAGAATCAATAAATTGTTATGAACAGCTAGAAACTTAAGGTTTTCCGTGTAACCATTTATGATGAACCTTAGCGACATATCGAAACTATTTAAGTTCTTATGGGATGATAAACGACTAACCTTTGCTATAATATACTTACCAATTTTCTACTTAGGCCTAATTCACTTGCAATTATTGCAAAATTGATCCAATAAATTATTTACAAATCAAAATAAACATTTCCTAATTAATTCCGTTCAGGAGGAAGGTATATAAAATGCTTCAGATGTCTTCCTTATATCAAACAGTCTTTGTCAAAACTAACTCAAGATGAACACCGACTACCACAACAAAGTCAAGCAATTTTACAAGCTTCAAGAACATCTTTACCTGTTGTTGGGAGCTTTCAATCTTGGCAACACCACTTCGAAGACTGCAAGAATAGCTTACGAGGCCTACTGTGTCTTCTCGATTCTGCTTCTAGCTGTCTTTAATCTAAGCTTGTTTATTTCATTTATCATAATTCCGTCGATCTTGGATAAAATCACAAAAGTGTTCTTCATGTTGGGAACAATGCTCGGATCTATGTCAAAACTGATCGCCTCAAAGCAAAACGTCTCACTCTTGCGAGAACTGTCAAGGGCGTTACACAAAGAAGTCTTCAATCCACGTGATACGTTTGAGGAAGAAATATTCTTGAAACATTTAAAAATGAGTACAAAAGTTCGCAATTGGTACGGAGGCGTTTCGGTTGCCTCATTCCTTCATTCTTTTTTCCTTCAACAAATTGTCTATCCTACGACCTTGCCGATAGAAATGTATTCACCTTTCCCAGTGGACAATTTAATAAATTTAGTTTTTTTGAAAGTCTACGTATTTGTTGGAGTGGGCTATTTGTGTTTAATGAATGTCTCATTCGACTCTTGGTGTACGTCGATGTTGATTTTCATCCAAGGCCAATTGGAAATGTTGGCATACCGTTTGGAGAAAATCGGAAGAAATTCGACAAGTAATTTGGAAATCAACAGAGAAATTAAGGATTGTATTCGAGTTCATGCTGAGATCTATGAATTTATTGGAAGGCTCGAGAAGGCAATAGCACTTCCGAACTCGATTCAAATATTTTGTTCAATGATGGTTTTGTGCTGCACCTTTTATGCACTGTCATTTGTGAGTTTTTTTGTTTGCAATTACTCGAAAAAAAACTATTTTTTTAATTAAATTTCATTTGAAGACTTCTATCGGAAGTGAACCTCAAACGTTTGTGAAATTTGGCATTTATCAATTGGCAATGTTGGCGCAGATTTTTCTTATTTGCTTTTTCGCAAATGAAGTAACGTTGACCAGTGTTCAATTGAGTCTAGCACTGTATTCATCGAATTGGATGGAATGGGATAGGGTTAATAGAAGACTTGTGCTTTTGACTCTGTTACGCTTTCGGGACCCTATTAGGGTGAACTCTGTAAATCGGTGTTATAATTTTGATTTGGCTGCTTTTACATCGGTGAGTTGAGGGAGATGTTTATAAACATGTAGCGAACAAATTTGTCAATACTTTTTCTTACAGATAGTCAACACTTCTTACAGTTATTTTGCTTTGCTGAAACAAATGAATAACTAGATGGCAGCACTACTATAATTTTATCGTCAAGATTTTATGTCACCACTCACCAATCAACCTTTTTTATGTGGATTTTTAATTTTTGGTCTGCGTTTTCTTAGAATTTCACAGTAAAATTGTTTTTAAACACCAATACAGTCAAATAAATAAACACAGAATAGCGAAGGATTAAACCTTATGTGGACTAAATGGAAGATGCACACACTTGGGCCAAAGGAAAAGGCCCATTGTGATACCACATGAAGAGAGAATTACTTCTTACCATGTTAAGCTTTTTATAAGTCGAAATAGATATTATCCTTGTTAGCTAGTTCACTGGGATTATCGTAAAAATATTATCCCAGATAAAGTTTGCGTCTTAGGGAAAGAACAGGGCATGTGCGGAGAAGTTGAGAGATTGTTTCCTCTTCTTTTTCGTCCATACAGCCCCTGCAGAAGTCATTTGAGGCTACACCAAGTCGTATTGCATGTTTGCCTGTAAGACAGGGTTCCGTGAGGACACCTATTAGGGAGCTAATATGAAATCTCTTTTGGGATAACAAGTCTTTAGAGTGCTTTAGAATTTTAGATCAAGTGATGGCCATATGAGTTTTGTGGCTGCGCTTGTTGGTAAATTACATCTAGAGCTTGTTATTGTTAAGGTTTTTTTCTTTTAGCAAGTTTACGAGTATAACTATCGGTATACGTATCTTTTCCGTTTCTGGTAAGATAGCTATGACGGTTCCATCTTTGCGAGTTCATCGGCTCTACAATTTCCTGTGATGTCTCAGTGTCCCGGCAGAAAATAGAGGTGAATATTAAATTGCTGCGCCATCTCCATAAGAGATGATCGACAATCGAGGGCCGTTTGAGAGTTGGTTAAGACACCGTTGAGAGATTTAATAGCAGCCTGACTGTCGGAGAAGATGCGGATATTAGAAGTTGATATCACGTTTTCTCCAGGATAGAACCTCTTTGATCGCCAAAATTTCTGCTTGGAAGACGCTACAATGATTTGGGAGATTAGGCTTTTCTGAGTACACACCACTACCAACACCATCATTTGTCTTGGGTCCATCTGTATAAAAATGTCTCGGAAGTCCTTCCGAGGATTGGAAGCATGTTTTGCTGGACTGTCCTCTCTATGCTGATGTAAGGAATCTTCCTTCCATGGGCATAGTCAGGACTGAAAATGACTGGGATGTTAGTGGTGTTCTTCTTTCGAGGGATACTTCTGAGCGTTTTCAGGCATTTGCCCGTGAAGCATTTGGGAGAAGAAGGTTCAGGATTTGACAGGTTAGTTAAGTTCTCTTTTACCTAGGTGTTATATGTTATAAGAGCCAAGGCCTAAGTGGCTTATTCTCATCAACAATTCTCTGAGTGCGTGTGAAGAATTGAGGGGACCTACAATTAATTGGAAAATAAAAAGTATTTAATTTTCTTTTGAAGGAAAAAAACAAACTTGATTCTATAAGCTTTGAAAACAGAATTAACAACATCTATTGTATTCTCGTCAAGTACAAATTCCCCCACTGAACTCTCTAGATTTGGAAAGAAAAATTTAGTAATTTTGTTTTTCTTAATTACCTCTCCAAAAGGCTGGTTTTCAAAACAAATAACATCTCGAGTTTTCATCAGTTGTTGTTTTTCTGGATCATAAACTCTATATCCCTTACTGTTTTCACAATAACCAAGCAGGACGCATTTCTTCGATTTGGAATCTAACTTCTTTCGCTTTTGTTTTGGAACATGCACCATTGCCACAGATCCAAATACTCGCAAGTGTTTAACATCTGGCTTCTTTCCCGACCATATTTCTTCAGGCGTCTTGCAATGCTCCAAAGTTCGACTAGGTATTCGATTCAACAAATATGCTGCATACAAAACTGCTTCTGCCCAAAAACTGTTTTCAACTCCAGAATCCATAAGTATGCACCGAGCTTTTTCTATCAGTGCCCTGTTCATTCGCTCAGCTTTCCCATTCTGTTGAGGTGTGTAGGGTATAGTGGTTTGATGACGAATTCCACATTTCTTGAGATATTGTAAAAAGTTGCTGTTACAATATTCACTGCCGTTATCAGTTCTTAATGTCCGTATCTTCTTTCCGGTTTCCTTTTCAACAGAGATCTTGAATTCAACAAATTTGTCTTTTACTTCTGTTTTCGACTTCAATACAAATATAAATATTTTATGTGAAAAGTCATCTAAGAAAACAAGAATGTAACATGCACCAGCAAGTGATTTTTCTTCTATTGGTCCACATGAGTCCGAATGGATCAACTCTAAAAGTTCACTTGTTCTTGTTTCTGATGATGGGAAAGGGTTCCTTGCATGTTATCCTTGAATGCAATGGATACATTGTTCTAACTTTGAATCGGCAAAATCCAACCCGGTCACAGAACCTTTCTTCATCTTGATCAGTCTCCCGACTTGGATGTCCTAATCTTCGATGCCATAGGTCATACGACGTTTTCTGTTGAACAAGCATGTTCATTGCCTTTGGTTTTGGTTGATCCAAACAGTAGAGCTTACCATCAACACGACTTGCAGTAGCTATCAAATTGCTTTCATTCGAAATTGTGCATTTTTCTGATGTAAACTCAATGTTATATCCATATTTAGTCATTTGGCTGACAGATAAAAGATTTGCACATAGGTTGGGTATGTACAGAACGTCTTTAATTGTCACGGCCACTGGTTCACCTTCAACCAAAATATCAAGTTCGACATCCCCCTTGGCTTCGACATTTAAATTAAAATTATCGGCAACAGTAACTTCTTCTTGATTGACTTCGGACCGATTCTTCAACCATTCTATCCGATTAGTCATATGTTCTGATGCACCTGAATCAATAAACCAAGTAGTGTTTTCTTCGCAACTTCTTCTTGCAATAAGCGAAGTATATAAAACTTGTTTTGAATGTTTATACTTCTTCGACTTGTTAGGGCAGTTTTTAGCAAGATGCCCTTGTTCTCCACATCCATAGCATTTAAAAGTCGAGGAACGATAAATTGCTTTGCCTTTCGCAGAATGCCGACCAAGGAAAACAGTTCCATCAGCTCCAGTTTCATCAGTCTCGTCATTAACATCTTGAAGAAGCTTCATTTTTATTGAGTCAGCTGTAATCTTCAACCCCGAACTTTCTATCCCCATTATCATGTGTTTATACTTGTCATCAAGTCCAGCCAGCAATAAGGAACCAATCCATTCGTCCGAAACATGCATTCCGATTGAATTCAATTTATGAGCGGTTGATATCATTTGATTCACATAGTTCTCTACAGAACCACAAGCTCTTAAATTGATCTTAAGCAAGGATTTCAACAAGCCAACACGTCTGCCCAAGTAACAATTTAACTTCTATAAGGCTTAAGCGAAGCTATTTCATGATTTGTATCTTGCTTGTATGAAACCTTATACAAATACGTTTGGCGCAAGTTATGCAAGCCATTGATTCTTTAAATCAATTATGACAAGGCCTTATATCAATTGATTTAAAGAAGTAATAGCTTCTCGGAAGGTATCTCTATAAGGTCTTATAACAGTTAATTTAAAGAAGCAATAGCTTCTTTCAAGAATTGTGAATAAGACCTTACAACAGCTCGATACAGAAAGCAATAGTTTCTTTGAAACGGTAAAGATAAGGCCTTATGCAAGTTATTGCAAAAGTAGAGAAAAATTTATTTTCAACATGAAATTGTTTTTCTTTTGCGCTCATCTGTTGTTTGCTGCTTTTATTTCTGATGTGACATGGGCATTCGGTTATTGTTATCATTAATTATATTTGTTTGTACAATGAGAATAAATATTAGAGTTTACCTATGGGATTTGAACTCGAGACCCTCCGCTTATCAGTCGAGCATTCATCCACTGCGCTATTGCGACTTCTATGTTATGAGTAGCAAACTTGAAAATAGTTGTTGCAACTCATTTCTCTCAAACTTTATGGCACAAAATGTATAATGTTACTAAATTCGTGAAGAGTCAAACATTAAAATTGAATAAAAAGAAAGTTGTGGATTAAAGGGTGTCCATCCATCCCGATTAGATACAGATAGCTTTATTGGAAACTGACTTGAACACATAAAATGCATAAAATATCTACTCTTCTTTAAAGTTGATTCAAAAAGTAGTAAAATTATATATAATTTGAATTTATTTTTTAGAAAACAAAATTGATCAATTACCATCAATTCAGGTGATAACCTTACATACGATACCACATTTTTTGCTTGAGATATTATGAGAATAATAGCCTTTCCATTCAATAACAAAAAAAAAAAAGAACATGCCACGAGATTTGAACTCGGATAACTTGACATTCCTAAGAGTGTCCGCTTTCTTAAGTGAGCAATAATTATCATAAGGAAACCAGAGTACGCATGTATTGAAATGAACAATCAAAAAACAATCACACATACATACGCGAAGTAACAAGATTGACATTTCGTTTGTTATAATTTGCACAAGGAGACCTTACCTGTGTTATCAATTGCAGATTGTTATAAGTAAATTACAAAAGGTCTTATTTAAGCAAAATAAAAACAATCATCCTTAAATAAGTCTTAAAATAACTCTATGGAAGCTATTGCTTCTAAATATTCAGGAATCGGACCTTATACAAGATAAATTGTTACTTGGGTGATCAGGCCATTATCTGTAAAAACAGCAGCCAGTCGATCGCAAACTTCTTTTGCTGATGTAGCTTCCTTAATATGAACATAATTCAAAGGATCTATCAATAAAATTATTTTTGATTTCGCTTTGGCGATTTTTCTAGCATCTGTTTCGACTCCTGTTACGCAATCCCAAAGATCTTCATGAATTAGAAAATTTTCTACGGCAAATTTCCAATCCTCGAAATTTTCTCTTCCCTTCAATTTCTCGATTGCTGGTAACGACGATGCCATATTCCTTAAAAGCTTTGATCTTCAATTAAATAAATTTATTTCCAGTTCAAATCTTGCTCAGCGCTCCTGGGCCCATAACCAATTGGAAAACAAAAAGTATTTAATTTTCTTTTGAAGGAAAAAAACAGACTTGATTCTATAAGCTTTGAAAACAGAATAACAATTTATTAAAACGAAATATAATAGAGTGCTACATAGGTATACATAATAAGTAAGTAATAGCAAGTAGATTCTCATAAGGTTTTCCAACACAATTTAACGCCGATTCCGAACGGCAAAGTTGAGAAGCACTTTTTCATGACAGATGATACTCTTGGAAGTTTTGTCAATTCTTCGCAAGAGGCAGTACCCGTGAAAGATGAAATAAAAACTTTTATGGGCCCGAGTAGGACTCGAACCCACGACGGCGACGTTCTGCTTAGCAGCCAACGCACCTAACCACTTAGCTACGGGCAACTGCTAATTTAAAATATGAATTTTTAATAATGAAGTATCTTTTGAGTTTTTCTTTTAGGTACTTCTTGATGCAGATTTGCTGTTTCTCTGTTGTCTTTTATGTTGTTCGCATTCCCATCCGCCCAACATGTTTCCTCCTCAGCTGCTGGTTGGTGGGATAATGCATTGAGGTTGCCAACCTTTACGGTTGCGGAGCTCCACCGGAAGCTATATTCTGGTACCACGGGAGACAGGAGCCCACTGAGTTATTCAGGTTCTCTGGTATCTTCGATACCAGTCTGTTTAACTTGGTCCTGTCTAAGACGTAGGCCCCCTTGTGGGAGTATCGTGGTGGATGTGGTTATCCCAAATTTGCGGGAACTAGTAGCCCCTAGATGATCTGTTACCATCTGAGATCACAAGGGTGCAAGAGGTGTTAGATAGACCTCGCCCCTCAGCAAGGGGAGTAATATGCCTAAACATATTGCCAATTGTACTGGGGTGGTACTTGTACTGCCTCAGGGCGTTGGCTGGAGCTTTTCCTCAGCCCTGATATTGTGGGTAGGCCCACCGGAAAAATAAGCCTTAACGGCAGGTATTCTCGATAAGTTTATTCTTCGATAACTGTATAAAAATATCTGTCTTCCAGGATTTTTTTGTCTTCCCATTCATCTCTGGATGGAATGGAGACCTGGAAGTATTTTCCCAAATTGGTGTTTTGGAATGGTGTAGTCTATGACTTTGGTATGGAACCGAAGAAGTTCAACATGATGGAATGTGTTAAATTATTGTTGGTCCATTGAGAGGAGGCGTTGAGTCTTATAGCTGTACCTACTCGCTGCCACTTGATTAAATGAACACTGCTTCTGTCAGTTCGTAAGATGACAATCGCCATATAACCAATCTTGATAGTACTGGTTGTTCCATATACAAAGAGTACCTATACTTATGTCGATTTCCATTGAACCACATGAAATGGACGGCCCGTGTCGCTACTAAGCCTAGTCAGTGCCGGATTAACCACGTAGCAAGAGTAGCAATTGCTACGGGCCCCGCGCGAAAGGGGGCCCCGCATATTCAAACCCACTCATATCTGACTTAGCGTATTTTTTTGAGTGAAACTTTTTAAGATATGGTATGTTGAATATTTTTGATGTCACAAAAACGTGAAACGTTACAACTTTTCCTACTAAGACAATCCACGTCAGACTCTCGGTACCCGCCTATTTCCTTGGCGTAAATAAAACTCCGACTTTCATTCGGTGAACGCACTAGCTCTACAAAAAGTTGTTTGTAAAGGGTGTTTTTTTTAGAGGTATAGAACTTTAAATTGCAATAAAACAACGATTCGATTAACATGATTTTTTATTTATTTGAAAGATAATCTTGTGGCATTACGTCATATATGATTTCTTTTTCTTTTATATGACTACCACGGCTGGCTCGGATGTAGTCCAATCTGGACGTCCAATTTTCGATGACTTTTCCAACATTTGTGGCCGTATATCGGCAATAACCCGGCGAATTTTGTCTTCCAAATGGTCCAGCATGGGGTAAGCCTTGACGTGGCGGAGCGGCTTACGGTAACTACTACTGTGATGCTTAGAGCTATGCGATCGCGAAACTTGTTTTCGCAGCAGGGCCTCCCATGGTCGACAGGTCGAAGCGGAGTAGGCTGTTACTACTAATTACCCCACAACGAAGGAGTGTTCCCACCAAGGCACTTCCCACGAGGGACGGCAGCGGATGAATTTCTTTTTTGGAATGAACGGTGGCGTCCTCAGTTCCAGTTAGGTCGAACTACTTGGTGAACACCTTTACGGGCTACTTCGACATATTTGAAGCTCAGGAGCGGTTTCCGGCTTTTGTACTTGGAGTCACATCAAGTACCTGGTACTCCAGGTTGGGGGTTGTACGTCGGGGTGACTTCCCGACTATGTAGAAAAAAGTTAGTTGCGAAGCGACAACAGGCCTCGGAAACGGACGGATACACTGATGACGACCCAAGCAAACGTATAAAGGACAACGAATTTCGGATATGCACGTGGAATGTTAGGTCCCTTAATGGACTGCGTGCTGCCGAACAACTAGCGGAGACCCTCAACTGCTACAAAGCAGATATTACCGCTATCCAGGAAATGCGATTGGATGGACCGGGCGAAATGAAGATGGAAAACTGCGACATCTACTATGGGGATTGCTACCGGGACCAGCGACTCTTTGGATGCGGATTCGTCGTGGGAAGCAGACTCAGGCAAAAAGTCTTGAGCTTCAAATGCGTAAGCGAACGCATCACGACGATCCGAATCAAGGCTAATCTCGGCAACATTAGCTTAATATGCGCGCATGCCCCCACAGAAGAGAAAAAGGACGACACCAAAGACGAATTCTACGAGCTCCTCGACAAAACATATGAGCAATGTCCTAGCTATGACATGAAAATTGTCCTCGGCGATTTTAACGCAAAGCTGGGAAAAGAAGGCATCTTTGGAAGAACAGTCGGAAAGCACAGCCTGCACGACACCACTTCCGACAACGGATTCAGGCTGATCGATTTTGCTGCGGGGCGAAACGTTGTGGTAGCAAGCACCTGGTTCCCACATCTCAACATCCATAAAGGTACATGGAGATCTCCTGATCAATCAACCGTCAACCAGATTGATCACATTGCGATCGACGGGAGGCACTTTTCCAGCATTCAAGATGTTCGAACTTTCCGAGGAGCCAACATCGACTCGGACCACTACCTCGTCGTAGCCAAGGCAGTACTACGAATATCTCGACAACAGCCAAAACAAAGAAATGCTGCAAGAAAATTCGACGTCGGACGGCTACAATCGCAAGAGATCGCCAGATCCTTCTCTGATCGAGTGACAAGTAACCTCTTAAGGAGTCCTATGCCGCCAACATCAAGTATCGAAGACCAGTGGCAACATTGCCAGAATGCAGTTAGAGATGCCGCCTCTAATGTGCTGGGTTTCACACAGCCACCAAAACGAAACCCCTGGTTTGACGAAGAATGCAGGCAGGCCCATGCAGCCAAGCAGGAGGCATACAAAGCGGCGCTGCAAAGAAAGACAAGAGCTGCTCGTCAGCTCTACGAGCAAAAGAGGAGAGAAGAACGCCGGCTTCTCAGGAGAAAAAAGAGAGAGCATGAGAAGCGTCAGATCGAAGATGTTGAGAGAGCTAACAGCAGGAATGAAGTTCGGAGGTTTTATCGGAAGGTAAAACAGCTGGCTCAAGGTCATCGAGCAAGAACCGAAGCCTGCAGAGATCATCAAGGGAACATCATAGTAGAGCCGCAGTCAGTGCTGGGGATTTGGAAAGACCACTTCTGTAGACTGTATAACGGCGACGACGAACAAAATCCCGCCGTCAGACAGGAACCTTTTATCATACGCGATGACAGCCAACAATTCCGTGAACCCGACCTAGAAGAAGTGAAAACAGCAATATCACGGCTGAAATCCAACAAAGCCGCTGGAGCAGATGGTCTAGCTGCCGAGCTGTTCAAAGCCGCAGGCGACGAGCTAGATAGGAGCATGCACCAAATCATCTGTAAGATATGGTCGGAGGAATGCATGCCCGATGAATGGAACCTCAGCATTGTTTGCCCGATCCTGAAAAAGGGAGATCCTCTAAACTGCGCCAACTACAGAGGAATCAGCCTGCTTAACATCGCCTACAAGATCCTCTCTGCCGTATTATGTGAACGTCTGAAGCCTTTCGTCAACAATCTGATTGGTCCTTATCAATGTGGCTTCAGGCCAGGAAAGTCTACCATCGACCAAATTTTCACGTTGCGGCAGATCCTGGAAAAAACCTATGAAATGCAAATCGATACCCACCACCTCTTCATTGATTTTAAGGCCGCGTATGACAGCATCTACAGAGACGAACTGTATAAAGCTATGTCTAGCTTTGGCATCCCTGCCAAGCTCGTTCGCTTGTGCAAAATGACGATGGAGAACTCACGCTGCTCTATCAAGGTTGGCAATGAGCTTACGGAATCATTCGACGTCAAAAAAGGATTCAGACAAGGCGATGCACTGTCGTGCGATTTCTTTAACATCGTTCTTGAGAAGATAGTCCAAAACTCCACCGTCAACACCAGAGGCACTATCTTCTATAAATCTGTTTAACTTCTCGCGTACGCCGACGATATTGATATAATGGGAAGAACACAGCGTGATGTCAATGGCGCCTTTGTGAGGATTGAGACAGAAGCGGCTAAAATGGGTTTAGCGGTAAATGAGGGGAAAACGAAGTACATGCTGTCTTCGAGTAAGGACACCCAACATCGACGGCTCGGACAGAACGTCACAATAGACGCATACAACTTCGAGGTAGTTAAGGAGTTTGTCTACCTAGGCTCCGCTATCAACACGGACAATAACACCAGCGCTGAGATAAGTCGAAGAATTACTCTTGCTAATCGCTGTTTCTTTGGGCTAAGAAAGCAACTGAGTGGAAAAGCCCTCTCTCGAGCAACTAAGGTTAAACTGTACAACACCCTCATCATCCCTGTCCTGCTGTATGGTGCAGAAGCATGGACCCTAACAAAATCGGATGAATGTGCCTTAGGCTGTTTCGAGAGGAAAATTCTTCGGGTCATCTTTGGCCCCGTGTGCATTGATGGGGAATGGAGAAGGAGATACAACAGCGAACTTTACGGGTTGTACAACGACGTGAACTTAGCCAGAAGGGTCAAGGTCCAGAGACTCAGATGGCTCGGTCATTTAGAGCGCATGGACACCAATGCTCCGGCCCGGAAAGTCTCCGACACTATTCCCGAGGGACGCAGAAGGAGAGGAAGACCGCGACTCAGGTGGCGCACACAAGTGGAAGAGGACCTCAATCAACTTGGAGTGCAAAACTGGAGACAGCTAGCTAGGGACCGAGCTGACTGGCGGAGACTGTTGATTGAGGCCCAAGTCCACAACGGACTGTAGCGCCACCTTAAGTAAGTAAGTATGCATATATGTTTCGGGAATCTGTAGAGCTGGGGGTCAATTCCCGATCTGTGATAATGTGAAATGATAAGTTTTATCACACTTTCACAATAAATTCGATTCTGGATCTGTGAAAAAATCAAAACAAACTTCAAAACTTTTCATCTGATAAATTTCTTTTCACAGCTATATTATTTTGTGGAAAGAAATTTATCAAAAGAATTTATCATTTAGTACTTTTAAGTACAAACAAGTTAGAGAATCGCATAAAGCGAGCTTATGAAAACAAGAAATGAAAAGTCTCTATGAAAACTTATATGATAAATTTTTTATCATTTCACATTATCACAGATCCGGAATTGACCCCCTGGACTACTACCATCGTAATGGACTACTACTAATGTGATCTTTAATCAAAATTTCCATGTCGAAGATTTTTAAGTAATGTAAAACACAATTACGTTCTTACGAGTGTGAATATGCACTAGCTCATATCAACTCAATTAGTTTCAGAATATAAGGGCCATTTCTGCAGTTCACATGCGATAAAATTGAAACAACTCCTAACATACATGAGAAATTAAGAACGCTTAATTGAATATCCGTCGAAATTTTCATTTCCCTTAACAGCTTCAAATTTCCTCTTTTAACTTTGCCGGGTTAAAGTTTTATATTTCTCGTTTGCTTATCCGACTTTGGACTTCTTTTTAACTGCAAGAAAATCCAGCAAGATAAGGTTGGTTTCTTTGTACGTGTGTTTCTCAACATTAAAAATCAAGTTTTATTTATAAAGACGTTGCCACGCAAATGCTACTATTTTTCATTGACTGATGGAATGCATAAACTTTTATATTTGAGTTGGAGACACAACTCGACAGCTAGACGTCCAAAAAATGATTAAAATGGACTATAAAAACTTGTAGGACAGCGGTGTTGATTGAAAACAGAAAAGCAAATTCCACAACTACATTTTCACTGTTTATATTTGCTACTGTAATTCGCATATGTGCCAATTAACCGTAGGGAAAAGAGAATCAATAAATTGTTATGAACAGCTAGAAACTTAAGGTTTTCCGTGTAACCATTTATGATGAACCTTAGCGACATATCGAAACTATTTAAGTTCTTATGGGATGATAAACGACTAACCTTTGCTATAATATACTTACCAATTTTCTACTTAGGCCTAATTCACTTGCAATTATTGCAAAATTGATCCAATAAATTATTTACAAATCAAAATAAACATTTCCTAATTAATTCCGTTCAGGAG
Source organism: Sphaerophoria taeniata (assembly GCA_943590905.1). Taxonomy (NCBI): domain Eukaryota; kingdom Metazoa; phylum Arthropoda; class Insecta; order Diptera; family Syrphidae; genus Sphaerophoria; species Sphaerophoria taeniata. Next base: position 42,318,894 of record OX016540.1, on the reverse strand, counting down.
GAAGGTATATAAAATGCTTCAGATGTCTTCCTTATATCAAACAGTCTTTGTCAAAACTAACTCAAGATGAACACCGACTACCACAACAAAGTCAAGCAATTTTACAAGCTTCAAGAACATCTTTACCTGTTGTTGGGAGCTTTCAATCTTGGCAACACCACTTCGAAGACTGCAAGAATAGCTTACGAGGCCTACTGTGTCTTCTCGATTCTCCTTCTTGCTGTCTTTAATCTTAGCTTGTTTATTTCATTTATCATAATTCCGTCGATCTTGGATAAAATCACAAAAGTGTTCTTCATGTTGGGAACAATGCTCGGATCTATGTCAAAACTGATCGCCTCAAAGCAAAAAGTCTCACTCTTTAGAGAACTGTCAAGGGCGTTACACAAAGAAGTCTTCAATCCACGTGATACGTTTGAGGAAGAAATATTCTTGAAACATTTGAAAATGAGTACAAAAGTTCGCAATTGGTACGGAGGCGTTTCGGTTGCCTCATTCCTTCATTCTTTTTTCCTTCAACAAATTGTCTATCCTACGACCTTGCCGATAGAAATGTATTCACCTTTCCCAGTGGACAATTTAATAAATTTAGTTTTTTTGAAAGTCTACGTATTTGTTGGAGTGGGCTATTTGTGTTTAATGAATGTCTCATTCGACTCTTGGTGTACGTCGATGTTGATTTTCATCCAAGGCCAATTGGAAATGTTGGCATACCGTTTGGAGAAAATCGGAAGAAATTCGACAAGTAATTTGGAAATCAACAGAGAAATTAAGGATTGTATTCGAGTTCATGCTGAGATCTATGAATTTATTGGAAGGCTCGAGAAAGCAATAGCACTTCCGAACTCGATTCAAATATTTTGTTCAATGATGGTTTTGTGCTGCACCTTTTATGCACTGTCATTTGTGAGTTTTTTTGTTTGCAATTACTCGAAAAAAAACTATTTTTTTAATTAAATTTCATTTGAAGACATCTATCGGAAGTGAACCTCAAACGTTTGTGAAATTTGGCATTTATCAATTGGCAATGTTGGCGCAGATTTTTCTTATTTGCTTTTTCGCAAATGAAGTAACGTTGACCAGTGTTCAATTGAGTCTAGCACTGTATTCATCGAATTGGATGGAATGGGATAGGGTTAATAGAAGACTTGTGCTTTTGACTCTGTTATAGCCTTTTCCCACCGACTTGATTTAGCTTATTTGATTTATAAATCAAGAAAGCGTTCCCACTGAACTTTTTACTTAATTTAGCTTGACATTTATCACAATCTTGGCATTTTTTTGAATTTTTCAATAAAATATATCAATATATGACACAAAAATTGAATTTTGACTGTCAAAAAGAAAAAAGAAATGAATTTGAAATGAATTTTATTCATTACTTGAGCATGAAATCATTCAGCCTGGAATCATCGAGTTGATTTATACCTAATTAAAAATAAAACAAGATAAATCACGTAATTAGAAATGATTGAAAATGTATGGCAAATCATGAAATTAATTATGTGATTTAGCTAAATCAAGTTAATTGAGCTAAATCACGTTGGTGGGAATAGGCTATTACGCTTTCGGGACCCTATTAGGGTGAACTCTGTAAATCGGTGTTATAATTTTGATTTGGCTGCTTTTACATCGGTGAGTTGGGGGAGATGTTTATAAACATGTAGCGCACAAAATTGTCAATACTTTTTCTTACAGATAGTCAACACTTCTTACAGTTATTTTGCTTTGCTGAAACAAATGAATAACTAGATGGCAGCACTACTATAATTTTATCGTCAAGATTTTATGTCACCACTCACCAATCAACCTTTTTTATGTGGATTTTTAATTTTTGGTCTGCGTTTTCTTAGAATTTCACAGTAAAATTGTTTTTAAACACCAATACAGTCAAATAAATAAACACAGAATAGCGAAGGATTAAACCTTATGTGGACTAAATGGAAGATGCACACACTTGGGCCAAAGGAAAAGGCCCATTGTGATACCACATGAAGAGAGAATTACTTCTTACCATGTTAAGCTTTTTATAAGTCGAAATAGATATTATCCTTGTTAGCTAGTTCACTGGGATTATCGTAAAAATATTATCCCAGATAAAGTTTGCGTCTTAGGGAAAGAACAGGGCATGTGCGGAGAAGTTGAGAGATTGTTTCCTCTTCTTTTTCGTCCATACAGCCCCTGCAGAAGTCATTTGAGGCTACACCAAGTCGTATTGCATGTTTGCCTGTAAGACAGGGTTCCGTGAGGACACCTATTAGGGAGCTAATATGAAATCTCTTTTGGGATAACAAGTCTTTAGAGTGCTTTAGAATTTTAGATCAAGTGACGGCCATATGAGATTTGTGACTGCTCTTGTTGGTAAATTACACCATCTAGAGCTTGTTATTGTTAAGGTTGTTTCTTTTAGCATAAGTTAACGTGTAGCTATCGGTATACGTATCTTTTCCCTTTCTGGTAAGATAGCTATGACGGTTCCATTCTTAGCGAGTTCATCGGCTCTACAATTTCCTGTGATGTCTCTGTGTCCCGGCAGAAAACAGAGGTGAATATTAAATTGCTGCGCCATCTCCATAAGAGATGGTCGACAATCGAGGGCCGTTTGAGAGTTGGTTAAGACACCGTCGAGAGATTTAATAGCAGCCTGACTGTCAGAGAAGATGCGTATATTAGAAGTTGATATCACGTTTTCTCCAGGATAGAACCTCTTTGATCGTCAAAATTTCTGCTTGGAAGACGCTACAATGATTTAAGAGATTAGGCTTTTCTGAGTACACACCACTACCAACAAAATCATTTGTCTTGGGTCCATCTGTATAAAAATGTCTCGGAAGTCCTTCCGAGGATTGGAAGCATGTTTTGCTGCACTGTCCTCTCTATGCTGATGTAAGGAGTCTTCCATCCATAGGCATAGTCAGGACTGAAAATGACTGGGATGTTAGTGGTGGTGTTCTTCTTTCGAGGGATACTTCTGAGCGTTTTCAGGCATTTGCCAGTGAAGCATTTGGGAGAAGAAGGTTCAGGATTTGACAGGTTAGTTAAGTTCTCTTTTACCTAGGTGTTATATGTTATAAGAGCCAAGGCCTAAGTGGCTTATTCTCATCAACAATTCTCTGAGTGCGTGTGAAGAATTGAGGGGACCTACAATTTAACGCCGATTCCGAACGGCAAAGTTGAGAAGCACTTTTTCATGACAGATTGATACTCTTGGAAGTTTTGTCAATTCTTCGCAAGAGGCAGTACCCATGAAAGATGAAATTAAAACTTTTATGGGCCCGAGTAGGACTCGAACCCACGACGGCGACGTTCTGCTTAGCAGCCAACGCACCTAACCACTTAGCTACGGGCAACTGCTAATTTAAAATATGAATTTTTAATAATGAAGTATCTTTTGAGTTTTTCTTTTAGGTACTTCTTGATGCAGATTTGCTGTTTCTCTGTTGACTTTTATGTTGTTCGCATTCCCATCCGCCCAGCATGTTTCCTCCTCAGCTGCTGGTTGGTGGGATAATGCATTGAGGTTGCCAGGCCTCGGGTTTTTAGCGAGCCCATCTGGAAGTAACCTTTACGGTTGCGGAGCTCCACCGGAAGCTATATTCTGGTACCACGGGAGACAGGAGCCCACTGAGTTATTCAGGTTCTCTGGTATCTTCGATACCAGTCTGTTTAACTTCGTCCTGTCTAAGACGTAGGCCCCCTTGTGGGAGTATCGTGGTGGATGTGGTTATCCCAAATTCGCGGGAACTAGTAGCCCCTAGATGATCTGTTACCATCTGAGATCACAAGGGTGCAAGAGGTGTTAGATAGACCTCGCCCCTCAGCAAGGGGAGTAATATGCCTAAACATATTGCCAATTGTACTGGGGTGGTACTTGTACTGCCTCAGGGCGTTGGCTGGAGCTTTTCCTCAGCCCTGATATTGTGGGTAGGCCCACCGGAAAAATAAGCCTTAACGGCAGGTATTCTCGATAAGTTTATTCTTCGATAACTGTATAAAAATATCTGTCTTCCAGGATTTTTTTGTTTTCCCATTCATCTCTGGATGGAATGGAGACCTGGAAGTATTTTCCCAAATTGGGGTTTTGGAATGGTGTAGTCTATGACTTTGGTATGGAACCGAAGAAGTTCAAAATGATGGAATGTGTTACATTATTGTTGGTCCATTGAGAGGAGGCGTTGACTCTTATAGCTGTACCTACTCGCTGCCACTTGATTAAATGAACACTGCTTCTGTCAGTTCGTAAGATGACAATCGCCATATAACCAATCTTGATAGTACTGGTTGTTCCATATACAAAGAGTACCTATACTTATGTCGATTTCCATTGAACCACATGAAATGGACGGCCCGTGTCGCTACTAAGCCTAGTACGCAGATCGGGAAAAATTTTATTTCCCATACAAAATTTGTCTTTGTCCTCAATATTTTTCCAAGCGGTACGCAGCTCAAATTTTAATATTTGGAACCGCTGTAAGAAAAAAGTCTCCGCTTATTTTTGGCTGGACAAAAAATGTTCGAAGCATTATTCTGCTGGAAAAATTCCGACAAGGGAAGAAAAAACACAAGTTAACACAAAATGAAACAAAAACAAAACTAAAATAGGCCATTTAATAGAATATTTGCAAGAGAAGACGTGATTAAAATGCAAAATCAAATTAAAAAGAAAAAAAAAACAAATTCTATTCAATTCGCACCAATAATATAGATATGTATATGCAAATGAGTAGAAGAGTGGCCAACTGTATAGAATGTTGGAAACAAATCGCGTAGCAGTATGGAGGCTATTTATTTGGCAATCTGGAAGTAAAAAAAAAGCATTCTGAATGCGTTCAATTGGGTTCTGATTCTGAAAAGAATTAATTGCCTTCTGATTTTGAAACCAAATTCAAAATTTTGCGCGGGATAAAGAATTCGTTGAGAAGGTGAGAGTAAAAAAACAAGGATTGTCTCTATTTTTACAAAAGTTGAAAATGAAAGTCACAAAATTGAATTCAAATTTGATTGAACAAAATCGCCCTTTAACTGTCACTGTGAGTGGAAAACTGGAAATTGTAATTTTCACACAGGCTGTTTTCGCATCATGTTATAGACACAGTTTATTTTCCAAAATAGAGAAACGTTGGAATATTGTGTTCCACCTTAAATCGTCCAAGTTACAGAACATGGATCCTGGTAAGATTGAAAGCAATGTCTGTGAGAATCTATTGAAACTTTGAGTTCTCTTTTCAGCTTCTGTTGTTGGTGAAATAAGGTTTGAGCCTTAATTGTGCGCTTTCAAAATGGAACAGATGAATATAGTGGAAGAAGGCGTTCCCAAAAAGTCGTATTGGTATTAATTAATAAAATGTTTTTCTATAATACTTCTTAAAGAATACAATAAAATTAAGAAAAAAATCTACTTCCGTTCAGTTTCCGTAATAAACAACTCGTGTCTGTGATTTCGCAATTTCCCCGACAAAGCCTTAACCGAAGATTCTGCTTTGTCAAATTCTTTTCGTAATGTTGAATTGTACGTCTCGTGAAGCCAATTGGAAGCCTTTTGCATATAATCATATGTTTCAAGAACTGAGCTAATTTTGTATGAAAGTGATAACTAAAAGGCTGTCACAGAAAAAAATCACAAAAGTGTGATTGTCACAAGTGATAATCACCTTACACGGACAAAATTTGTGATCTATGATTATCATTTATCACAAATCACCTTAGCCGATTCCACCCCTGGTTGTTCCATATAGCCTAGTACGCAGATCGGGAAAAAATTTATTTCTCATACAAATTTTTTCCTTGGACAAATTTTATCCTCAATATTTTTCCAAGCCGTACGCAGCTCACGCGCAAAATTTATTATTTGGAACCGCTGTAAGAAAAAAGTCTCCACTTACTTCTGTCTGGACAAATAATGTTCGAAGCATTATTCTGCCGGAAAAATTGTCACAAGGAAAAAAAATTAAACAAAATAAACAAAAAAATGAAACAAGACTGAGATGATCTATTGAATTGAATATTTGGAAGAGAAGAAGATATTAATGAAATTCAAAATCAAATAAAAAAGAGAAAAACGAATTCTATTTAATTCGCATCAAAAGCAAATTATGCAAATTAGTAGAAGAGTGGCCAGCCATATGAGATGTTGATGTTGGTAACAACACATTGCAGTGGGGGCTATTTTTTCTTATGGCGTTTTTAATTGGCAATCTGGGGCCTGTTTCAGAGGTTTCACATCAACTACATCAATTACATCCTACATTCCTACATCAATATTCTACAACTGCATCAGCTACATTTTTCTGTTTCACAACTACAACTGGAAAGGCTGTATGATGTAGCTGGAAAATGTAGGTAGTTGATTTGACAGACTGTTGTGAATTTGAATTTGAAGTAATTTATTTGGGGCAATAATTTATGAAAACTTTCATATTTATTTAATTTTAGTTGGCAAATTTTTCTTATGGAAGAGCCATACGTTGTGGAAAAGTTTTTTATACCAAGAGCATGCATTGAATATTTATTGGACCGTTTAGTTCCATTCTTTGTTTATGGTTCTTGCTGACTATCGTTTTTACACTGTTACGAAGGCCGGTCTCGAATTTCCTCGGCCAATTTATTTTGTCAGACGTCAAACTTATAAAAGAAAAATAGCTTCTGTGAAACTTCTTAAGATGGCGCCACCATCGCTTGCCATCTTGAGACCACTCTCCAAATATGCACACGAATAACCCTTTGTATAAATATTATCAAGATCGACAATTTCATTTTACTTGCTCAATGCAAACTTATTCAAAAAAAGTATTATCACTGCTAGTCCCTAGGTGGCGCTGGGTCGACCCCAAAGATCGGAGATTACGATCGTCGATCGGGGATGGGAGATGGGACTGATCTCAATCTGTCAGATGTCGGCATGGAGGGAGAAAGAAAAAAACTCAAAAAGGTTAAGTCGGCAACTTTTCGGTCTGTGGTATGCTAAACAAAAATTCTAAAACTAAAATTGAAAGCAAATATAGAAAAAAAAAAAACAGAAAAGTGAAACAACGTAAATTTCGAACAGAACAAAAGAATACGAAAACAATACAGTGGGATTGTGAAATACGTAAATACAATAAGAAGGAAAACAAACAAACAGAAATAGAAGAAACAGGGAATAGTGCACAACAACAAGAAAGCAAGTGGTGAGTGGTACAATGGGTGACATATTTGTGTAGTTTGTTTAAATGTTGTCTTTTTGTTAGGAATTAGAAATCAATTCAAAGGCTGCCGGCGGACCCATTTGATGGGCCGCCGTGAACATTTTTTTTGGCGGCAGTCAATTTTGGAGGTTAGCCCAAAATATTGAGGTTAGCCGAAACCTCCACCATAGATACAACCCAAAATAGACAGGGTTGGGGTCGCGAGACCGCAAGCCATATGACCGCAAGACAAAAGACCGCAAGCCATTTGACCGCAAGACAAAAGACCGCAAGCCATATGACCGCATTGTCATATGACCGCAAAAAATCCTCCCTTTTTTCATTAAAAACTACTCCTTTTTGTCACTCAAAGTTATGAGAATTAAGGAGATCGTATTCTGGTACCTTTTTCAATTTTTCTAACAACCCTGTATTAGGCCACACCCTTTTTGAAAAACTGAAATTTTAAGAGACACCAAATGCTGAGAATCATGGGGAACGAAGCATTTAAATTTTTCGTTCAAATTTTACTATATAAGCAGTTGCATTTTTGGAAACCAATCAGTTCCAAATATGACTCGCCAGGGAGAGGACACGCTGATGCGTTTTTTTTGTGTTTATAAACAATTCAATAAAATACAAAGTTATAGTTTAAAATTCGCGCGAATTTTAAACTATAACTTTGTATTTTATTGAATTGTTTATAAACAAATTAAATGAAGGTTTAAAGTGCAAAATTCGCGCGAATTTTAAACTATAACTTTGCATTTTATTTAATTGTTTATAAAAGATATGTCTTTTCTTCCTGTAAAGGATAAAACGTTCTTTTAAGAACGAAGAATAATTCAAAAAGAGATGTGAACTTAAATTGTTAATAAAAATGTTTGAGACCTTAAGTCAGTTTTTGCGGCGTATCTCATCCAATTGTTGTTTAACCTTTTTACAATGTTCTAGAAATTTGTTAACAACAAAATCCCAAACATTTCTCCAGAACATCATGCATGTCTATTTTCAAATTTTTCATACCAAAATAAAAATTTTAACAAAAAAAACAAAAATTTTTTCGAAAAATTAAATTTTTTTAATTTCTCCAAGAACGTGTACTGCAATGCATAAACAAATGAAATTTTTTTTTATTCTCAACCAAAAATCAAAAAAGAAAAAAATTAAAAACGACCAAAACGCAAAAAAATTCAAGCGACCTTACGTCAGTTTTTGCGGCGTATCTCATCCAATTGTTGTTAAAGCTGTATACAATGTTCTAGTAATTTGTTAACAACAAAATCCCAAACATTTTTCTCGAACATCATGCATGTCTATTTTTAACTTTTTCATACCAAAATAAAATTTTTAACAAAAAAAACGAAATTTTTTTTCGAAAAATTAATTTTTTTTAATTTCTCCAAGAACGTGTACCGCAATGCATAAACAAATAAAAAAATTTGTATTCTCAACCAAAAATCAAAAAAGAAAAAAATTAAAAACGACCGAAACGCAAAAATATTCAAGCGACCTTACGTCAGTTTTTGCGGCGTATCTCATCCAATTGTTGTTTAAGCTGTATACAATGTTCAAGTAATTTGTTAACAACAAAATCCCAAACATTTTTCCCGAACATCAAGCATGTCTATTTTTAATTTTTTCATACCAAAATAAAAATTTTAACAAAAAAAACGAAAAAAAATGTCGAAAAACCAAAACTTTTTTTTCCTCCAAAAAAGTGTACCTCAAAGCATAAACAAATCAAAAAAAAATTATTAACCTCAACCTAAAATCAAGAAAACAAAATTAAAAAAAACAACAATTTTGCATATCATACATTCCAATACGAAATTGCACTTTCGGAATAAATTTCCAAAATAGTGCTAAATCCCGCAAAAAAAATAGTACTATTTCCTTTTCAAAATAGTAGTCAATCCCGCAAGGAAAAATTTTGCGGTCTTATGACATGCGGTCATTCCTATTGCGGTCATTCGGCTGGCACCGAAATAGACATCCAAGACAAGACCACAGAGACCCCATAACCAGTGGGTGCGTTCGTTTTCTCCACATCAAAGGCAACAAACCACACACCGTTCAGGTTTTTTTTTTGGACTTGCCATTTATAAAAATAAATTAAACGAAAAAATAATTTTTGTGTTCGTGTTTGTCTTTTAGTATTAAGTTATATTAAGTCATTTATTTATTTATTTATTTATTTATTTATTTATTTATATTATTTTTTCATTATTATCTATTTACTTTTTTTTTGTTATTTATTATTTTTTTTTGTTATTCATTCAATCAGTTGTTGTTCAGGTCTTATTTTCCCATTTTTTTTGTCGAGTCTTAGTGTTTTTTTTTTATGTACTGCATACCATCATCAGAGAGCTCTGTGAGGTAGGATTGTTTTTGTGAACGCGTTAATTTTTGTCTTTTGTTATTGCTCGTCTGGGTGAATTCGCCGACAGGGTGCCCCAGCTTAAATAATTAGGAATAGTAAATTTAACTTTTTTTTGGGAAAAACGATCTTTGTTTTTATTAATTAAATTAGTATAAAGATAAAGTACCAATAATGTGAACGTTTATTTTGTTGATTAAAATCGGTACAAAGTTAATTTTTGTCTTTTTGTCGTTGCTTGAATAAAGCAACATGAAATAAGGACACTTTTCCTTGGGGTGCCCAAAGTGGCCGAAATTTTTGACAGGTGAGGATGTGGTGAGTTGAAGCCGACCATCTGCCATCTTGGGGGAATCTAAAAATGGCCGAAGATTCCTATGGTAGGGTGGGTAATGGCCTCACTGCACTGACACCAGCAGTGCCTCTGACGTGAAGATAGTCCGTCCGTCAGTTCTTAGTCCTTTTTCTTCCCTTTGTGTTTAGGCCTGATTTGTGTATTTGTTTGCAGGTGAGGTTAAGTTTTCGGGGGCAAGATCCCCCCCCGTCTGACGAGCTAATGCCGTGCATCGCAAGCAGGCCGCGTCCCCGGAACTTAGCATTCTTTCCGTTTCCTACCCTAGTATCCCATTCCTAGCTTCCTTCCTCTCCGAAATCTGACTTGTCAGATTTTCCCAAAGCTCCCCTCCTCTTGCCTCGCAACAACACAGCCAGCGGAAAATTGCCGGTTGGACGGAATGACGAAGGGTAGCGTCCATTTCCAGGTGCTGTTATTATTGGTGAATCCGTCTACCCGTATAGCTAGGTTAGGTTGGAGTGGCTGTCTAATGGACCATAAGGGTCCATTGTGATACCCGGCTACCCGTATAGAGAAAATACGCCAAATGCCATAGGAGAAAGCCGAGCAAAAAATCGTTTTTTTTTCAGTAAAATTGAAAGAACAAGACAATTGGTGTAGTGCAGAAAGTTGTCAACTGTACAAGAGCAGTGATGCATGTGTAAAATTGTGTAACATATCTACGAAAAAGGATGTCAAATGAGAAACGAGAAATAAAAAAATTAAAAAGCTATTGTTTCAAACTAAATGTACATAATGTACATATATTTTTATTCAGTCCCTCTAGGTTACGTCCAAGGTGGACAAGCTCCTTGCTTTCAAGCAATGGCAAAAATAAAGTGCAGAATTTGATGAACTATTCGAAGTTTTCAACAAAAATAATGCTTTCATTTACGTTTTTCCGTTTTGAACATTGCATTTTGAATTTATAACATCTGTTATTGAACAAAATTTCAATGTTAAAATGTAGTACAAAATTACTGTTGTTTGTACTAGGTACAACAATGTGAAATAAAAAGCTGTGAAACAGAATAATACATCCTTATAATAATTCCAGCCTATTCTCCGTAGCTACAGTTCTGTGGTACAACAAAGAATTCGTTGTAGCTTTGAAACAGAAATGATGTAACACAAGTGTCAAAGTACTACATTGTAGTTGATGTAAAAGCTGTGAAATAGGCCCCTGGAATCTAAAAAAAGCATTCTGGTTTTAAAATCAGAAGAGAAATCTCTTCTTTTCAGTATCAGAACTGTCACTTTTGCCCAATTCATTCAAAGCATTTAGACCAATAGACATTTTTCTTCATTTCTCCAACTTAAAAATTTTACCCGGGATTAATGGCGTTTTTAATTGGCAATCTGGAATCGAAAAAGAAGCTTTCTGTTTTTGAAATCAGAAGGGAAATTCTCTTTTTTTCAGAATCAGAACAGAACTGTCACTTTTGGTCAATTGAACGCTTTCAGAATGCTTTTTTTAACTTCCAGATTGCCAATTAAAAACGCCATAAGAATTCATTTGTAAAATTGTAGAGATAAAATTTGTTTTTTCCCGATCTGCGTACTAGGCTTATACAAAGAGTATACTTACATTTTTTCTTCATAAAGCCTAGTACATACTTCCTCGTGAAGTGAACGTTCGCCAGTGGAGAAAGTGAACTTTTGACATTGCTCACTGGTACACACTTGTGAATACACGTTGTGAACAGTTCACCAACAGTTCCCGTACATTTTGCACGTGAATTGCCCGTGAACGAAAACTCTCCACTTTGTTCTCCACTCAGCTTCACGAGAACGTTCACAGGTGAACCAAAAACCGAAATTTGTATGGGTTCACGAGATGGTTCACAAGTATGTACTAGGCTTAAGAATGAGAAACCCTAATATACAACTGATACAATAGTACTAAGAAAGAAGACATCACTGTTTAAACTCTTTTAACCTGAACGCCAAAATGTTTTCCAGCATCTGTCAAAATCAAAGCTGTCAAGCTTGTCAAGTGAAAAAATAAGGTAAAAATGTTTGCAAAAACGAAATTAAACATAATTCGTGTCGTTTTACAAAATTAAACAAAATAAAAAATATACATAAATAAATATAGGCAAACCCTGTCCGCGTTCCCAATAATATAATATTTCAGTCGCATCGGAAGGAACCAAAACATCTTTCCGCTTGAGAATAAAATTCTCAAATTCCTCAACTTGTGAATTTGTTAGAAGTCGAGTCGGCAGTTATTATTTAATTTATTTTATAAACTTTATAAGAATCAAAGTTATTAATATGAAATCTAATTGCTTGCGATGCAATACTGCCCTCTCCGATGAGTTTCAATTGATTTTTGATGAAACCGGAATCGAACTACAACTGGATCAACTCCTGTCCGAGCTATTTGATATTTCTGTGGTCAAAGATCTTTCCACGGAACAAGCTCTTTGTCATGAGTGCGTTTGCACATTGATAGAGCTGTACGATGCTAAGAAATATGAGGAGGAAAAGTTGATTATTGAGGACGATATTCAACCAGAAAAAGAGGCTTCCGAAAAATGCGACAGCGAGGACAAAGAGGAAATGTTATATGTGAAAGAGGAAACCATCGAAGAAAATATCAATGCCGAGAGCCCAAATCAAATGGTTGAAGAAGTCGATCATGAAGAGTATGAAGAAATCATTGAAGAATCGTCGTCTATGGACAGTGAAGAATTTTTGGGATTTGCACAGACCGAAGGTAACAGGAAACAGAACTTAATTCAAAGCACTTTTGTTAATATTTAAAACAAAACCAGGAACTGAAGACACGAACGGACTCAATTTTCGGGATTACTTGAAGAATGTCATAAACAGCGATCTGTCGCGAATAAATTTCGACCAAGATTCCGTCTGCAGAGTAAAATTAAAAAATTCACTTCTTTGTTTGTTCCAAATTAACAACAGTATCTTGTAGCTCTGTGGTGCAGAACTCAATAGCCATATTGAACTGCTTTCCCACGTCGAAGAATGCCACCAAACCGAGTCCAAGCAATATGCATGCGTATTCTGTGAATTAGAATGCTTTGACTCTATTGAGGTCCTAGCTTCGCATATTGTGTTGAAGCACTATGACTTGAATTCGTAAGGTTTTCCACTAATTTAAAAGCAGATTAACAATACTTTTTTTTAAGGATCGAAATCTACTGCATGTGTCCCGAATGCAATAAGTCATTCTCATCGTTTCTCGAATACAATAAGCATTCTTGCTACAAGAAAAGTCTCAGCGATCGATTGCAACAAGAATGCCAACAGTGCACCATGAAGTTCATATCGAACAAGAGGTACAAGACTTTTTTTCCCAGTCATAAACTTAACCTCTTTTATCTAGGTACCGCTTTCACCTGCAATTCCATCTAAGCAACCACAGACCAAAAGCTTGCTTCATCTGTGATATTCTATTCTCTGATGAGAATGACTTCTTCGAACACATCATGTTCGCCCATGAAAAGAAAGACTCCTTCGTTTGCAAAAAGTAAGTTTGCACAAAACATCAAAGAATTTATGAAATATTTTCACTTTCTAACAGATGCGATCGCGTTTGTACCACAAAACAACTCTACGAGAGCCACATGAAGCTGCACAACGCAAAGAAACTCTTCCAATGTCAATATTGCCCAAAGTCATATCTCTACAATCAAATGCTAACCAATCACTTTGTAAGGCAGTTCGATTCTATCAAATTTGATCTAATAAATTGACTTTAATTCAAGCAAAAACACCACTCCAATGAAGATCCTTACGTTTGCGCAATCTGCAAGAAATCCCTCACCAATAGCTACCTCCTCAAGCGACACATGCAAGTGGTCCATAAGCAGGACACCGAGAGTGATTTGTTTGTTTGTTCGGCGTGCGGTCAAGTTGGAGCTTGTGAAGATGATATCATGATGGTTTGAAATATGAGGCTATCCTGAGAGAAACGAAAATTAACTCCCAGTAACATTTTAGCTTCATTTAGGTGATGACAAATGTTTGGGGGCAGAAGCGACAATCGAATCATTGACCATAGCCTACGCTTGTGAATTTTGTGAAATGGCATTCAAAAGCGTTCAGCAGCTTAAAGAACACAGGACAACAACTCATTCGGATAACAGATACAGGTGCTGGATCTGCACAAGCAGCTATGGCGAGTACAAAAACCTCAAGACGCACATCCTCACTCACACAAATTGGGAACCGCTCGAGAAAACCTTCCCAATCAACCGGCATTATGTGTGCAATTTTGAAGTAAGCCATTTTGTTCTTGCTTTGACTCAAATCTAATTGTTCTCAATTAGTCATGCGAACAATCGTATTTGTCGTGGCCATCATTGCGAGGGCATCAATTGCGCCATGCGAGGAAGCTTAAGTGCGAATATTGTTCGCAGACGTTCACCACCGAAGCAAAGTACATGCGACATCTGAAATCTCACGACAACAATGCGGAATATCCTTGCCAATTTTGTCCGAAGCTGTGTCTGACACAAATGTCTCTCTCGGTACATGTCGCCCGCAAGCACAACAACAGTAAGTGTCTTTGCTTTCAAGAAACTTTTAAGAAGCAATTTTTTCTTTTTGAAGATTACAAAACTTGTGATGTTTGCCAAACAACTTGCACTTCCGAACAAGCGCTCAAGGATCACATAAAACATCTTCACATCGAAGCGACATGTGAGACCTGCGGCAAGACTATGAAAAACTATCGGAATCTTCAGGTTCATATTCAAATGATTCACAGTCAAGTGAAGAGGTTCTTTTGCTCTGTGTGCGACAGGGGCTATTTTAACAAGAGCGATCTCAAGGTTCATGAGAGAGCAGTGAGTCTGGATTTTTGAAGTCTTAAGTTCAATTTAACGGATTTGATGTTCTTTTAGGCTCATCAGGAAGAAAATAAATTCAAATGTAGTCACTGCAATTTCACTTCAGGCTATGAGGCCTCATTCCAGGCTCATCTGCTCAAGCACAGCCAACACAAACCATTCAAATGTGCGGAGTGTTCAAGAGAATTCACCCGCAAGACGTGTTTCAAGCTGCACATGCTCAGGCATTCGGATAATAAACCGTATGAAGGTTGCCCTTGTCTTTTCTCTTCACTTGAAATAGTTTTTGTTTTATAGATTTGCCTGTCCAGTTGATCATTGTGGTCGAAGTTTTGTCATGCAGGGAATCTTGAATTCACACATCAAAATTGCCCATCCAGAATGTAAGTTGGCAAATAAATTGTTCGAAGTAGTTCTTACTCTCTCTTTTTTTATTAAGGTGGCCTTTCAGTCAAGCACAAAAGGTCTTCAACGGCCAAAAGGACAAAACCCAACCCAACATCCGAGGAACAAGAAATGGCATTCGTGAATTCTCCTGATTATGTGGTTGTAAGAGAAGTTGGTTCTGGAGATGAATATATTCAGATGGGCGATGAAGATGGAGATATTGTCATGTTTGATGGCGATGATGAAGAAATTGTTTTAGAATGCGCAGAGGAAGTTTAAAAAGTTAGAAATCATTGAAATTAAGGCCCTCCGCACACGAAGCAACTGTTTTGCAATTAGAGTCGCAAATCAGTTGCTCAAGCAACTGTTTTACAACTAGTTTGCGATCGATTTGTGACTTCTCTCCGCACACGAGTACGACCGAATTTTGATTTTTTAATTTTTTGTTCACAATTTTTATAAGAAACTATTCAACATGTCAAACAGTTGTACTGATGAAGACGATTTAATTGACTATTACCAGTACTGAAGACAAAGAAAACTTGTACGAAGAGAACATTGGACCCATCCATACATACAGAAAAATTTGAAATGCAGACTTTATGGCATGGTCTCTATACCAGACATACAAACAAACCAAGCCCTTTTCATCCCAATTAAACTTCTTCAGATAAACTCCTTGAATGATTTAACACCACGTATCTTACCAATATCGTTTACCTTTACGTAATCAAAATCCTAAATGTTATCAACCCAAACTTAAATTAAAATGTAGTAGGTTCCTAGTATGAGAAAGGGGAATCTATTTTGAGAGGGTAAGCTTCTTACAGATGTTCGAAGAATAAACACAGTGCATTAAAGAGGACATATGCGTCCACAGCAACCTCTGTCTATCAACTCCTACTCTCCAACTCTCCGCGGTGAACATCAGGTGCCTAGTATCTCAACCGAAGAATGGGTTCCAACCCCAGTGGGAAGTTGTTGGCGGCAGCAAAGAGAGAGCGGGGGAGGATGTATGCGTCCACTAAGGCATGCCTCCTTTTCAACAGGCGGCAGCGGAAGAACTCCTAAGATGGAATCAACGGTGGCGTCTACAGTTTCAGTCAGGATGAACTTCCTAGTGAACACCTTATAGGGCTACTATGACATATTCACTGTCAAGGCTGTTTGGCCGGCTCTTCATCTTAGAGTTAAACTAAAGACCTGGCCCTCCAGGTTGGGGGTGGTCGTGCGTCGGGGTGACTGCCCGACCACATAGAGAAAATATATGTAGTTCCGAAACACCAACAAGCCTCGGATACGGACGGAATTAATGATGACGACCCACGCAAACGATTACGGGAGGATGAATTTCGGTTTTGTACTTGTAATGTTCCCTTAACACACCACGTGCAGCCGAACAGCTAGCGGAAGCCCTTGACTGCTATAAAGCAGATATAACTGCCATCCAAGAAATGCGATAGGATGGTCCGGGACTACGTAAAATGAACAGCTGTGATATCTAATACGGCGACTGCTACCGGGAACAAAATCAGCGTCTATTTGGATGTGGATTTGTAGTTGGGAAACGACTCAGGAGGAAGGTTTTGAGTTTCAACTCAGTGAATGAGCGCATCACGACAATTTGCATCAAGGCTAAGTTCACCAACATAAGCCTTATCTGCGCTCACGCCCCCACTGAGGAAAAGGATGAAGACACCAAAGACAGGTTCTACGAGTTCCTTGGCGAGACCTATGAGCAATACCCTAACTATGACATTAAAATTGTCCTTGGAGATTTTAATGCTAAGCTGGGCAGAGAAGAAATTTTTAGTGGAATAATCGGACGACATAGCCTACACGACACCACCTCCGATAACGGATTTAGGCTAATCGACTTCGCTGCGGGCGAGGCGAAATGGTAACAAGTACGCGATTCCCACTTCTCGATATACACAAGGGGACATGGAAATCTCCTGATCAATCAACCGTCAACTAGATTGATCACATTGCGATAGACGTCCGATACTTCTCTAGCATGCAAGATGTCCGCACATTCCGAGGTGCCAACATCGACTGGGACCACTACCTTGTTGTAGCCAAGGTACGAATGCAGATATCCCGATCAAGGCCAACACGCGAAAATGCAAGGAGGAAATTCGAAGTCAAACGGCTACAATCGCAAGAGATCGTGTCTCCGAAAACCTTCTCAGAAGTCCTTTGCTGCCAGCACAAAATGTAGAAAACCAGTGGCAACACAGCCAAGCAGCCATCAGAGATACTGCCTCTGAAGTGCTAGGATTTACGCGGCCATCACAACGAAACCCCTGGTTGGACGATGAGTGCCGGAGAGCACATGCAGCTAAACAAGAGGCATACAAAGCGGTGCTGCAAAGAACGACACGATTAGCTTGTGAGCTCTACGAGCAGAAAAGGAGAGAGGAGCACAAACTTCTTAGAAAGAAGAAAAGAGAGCATGAGAAGCGCAGCGATCGAGGAGGTAGAGGGATATCACAACAGAAACGAGGTTCGAAAGTTTTAATAAAAATTAAAACAAACCACCAGGGCTTATACACTCCGAATCAAAGCCTGTAGAGACCATCATAGGCACATCGTAGTGAGGATATGGATATGGAATGGCGATGACGAGCAAAATTCCGCCTGCTATACAGAACCATTCAATTTGGGTGAAGCAGACCACCAAGTCCACCCACCCGACATTGATGAAGTGAAGATATGGATATCTAAACTAAAGTCGAACAAATCTGTATGAGCAGACGGCCTAGACGCCGAATTGTACAAAGCAGCTGGAGATGATTTGGTTAGGAGCATGCACCAGCTCATCTGCAAAATTTGGTCGGAAGAAAGCATGTCCGACGAATGGAACCTCAGGATCGAATGCCCGATCCTCAAGAAAGGAGATCCCCTGAACTGCACCAACGGCCGTGCTGTGTGAACGTTTGAAGCCTTTCGTCAACAACCTGATAGGTCCTTATCAGTGTGGCTTAGACCCGGCATATCTTGAAGAACTTCAAGGCCGCGTATGCCAGCGTCTGTAGAGACCACTTATATAGAGCAATTTCTAGTTTTGGCATCCGAGAAAATTCGCGCTGTTCCATCATGGTCGGAAAAAACCTATCGGACGCATTTGATGTCAAAAAAGGTTTTAGACAAGGCGATGCGCTGTCATACGATTGTGCAAAACTCCAACGCCGACACCAGAGGCACAATTTTTCAAAAGTCCGTCCAGCTACTAGGATACGCTGGCGACATTGACATAATTCGAAGAACACAGCGTGATGTCAGTGGAGCGTTCGTGAGTCTTGAGACGGAGGCCAGGAAGATGGTCTAGCGGTTAACGAGAGCAAGACCTAGTTAATGCTGTCAACAAGAAAGGGCAACCAACATCGACGTCTTGGAGCCAACGTCCACGTAGACAGATATAACTTCGAGGTTGTAAAGGACTTTGTCAACTTTGTATCCGCTATAAACTCAGACAATAATACCAGCGCTGATATCAAACGAAGAATCACTCTTGCAAATCGCTGCTTCTTTGGACTCAGAAGGCAATTGAGTAGTAAAGTCCTCTCCCGAGCAACTAAAGTGACACTCTACAAAACCCTCATCATCCCGGTCCTCATGTATGGTTCAGAGACATGGACCATGACAACATCCGATGAAAATGCTTTGGGCTGCTTTGAGAGAAAAATTCTTCAAGTGATTTGCATTAATGGAGAATGGAGACGAAGATTCAACGAGCTGTTCAGCGAAACTGACCTAACCAGGAAAGTTAAGGTGCAACGACTTAGATGGTTGGGTCATTTTGAACGAACAGAAAATAATGGACGTCGCAGAAGAGGAACAACGCGACTCAGGTTGAGCACATAGGTCGTAAGGACCTAAACCAACTTGGTGTGCGGAACTGGAGACAGCTAGCTAGGGACCGAGCTGGCTGGAGATATTTGTTGGATAGGCCCTGGTCCGACCTGGACTGTAGCGCCACCATAAGTAAGTAAGTAAGCAGTCGCCGTAGTAGATATCACAGTTGTTCATTTTACGTACCCCCGGACGATCCTAGCGCATTTCATGGATTTCATGGTTATATCTGCTTTATCAGTCAAGGGTCTGTTAAGGGACCTAACATTCCAAGTGCAAAACCTAAATATCGTCGGCTTAGAGTGCAAACCTGCTAACTCCATTTCTATACATTTTACAGGAGAAAGAAAAAACTTCCCAAAACTGGTTGTTGACACTTTAGGAAAAAATCCAGAACATGGTTTGTGTGTCCTATAGAGCTCTACTTTTATGTACATAAACGAATTGAAATAGGCTTATAGTTTTGTATTTATTTGCATAATTGTGAGTTAGCAGGTTTTCCTATGTGGGTTATGTAAAAAATAAAGGACTTAGCAGGTTTTCCTTCAACAATCAAAAATACACAAATATAGTGTTAAAAACTTCTTTTTATGAGTTTATTTTGTTTATACATATGTATGTAACAAATTAAAATATATTCCTATGAACATCTTAAATAGATATTTTTATATATGAAACAGCAAAAAATTAAATCAAGCAGTTAAAAGACCTTAAAGCAGTTAAAAGACTTCAAAGCACTTAAAAGACTTCAAGCAGTTTAAAGACTACAAGCAGTTAAAAGACTCCAAAAGCAGTCAAATGACTGCATTACATTGAATGCAATCAAAAAAGAATGTAAAAGACTTTTACAAGATTTCCCAGAATGCAAGCAGTAAAAAAGTTATGCATTTTTTTGACTTCAATAAATCTTTTAACTGCTCTAAATGATTTTTATACAAAAGACTTCAAAATAACTGCGATTTTATTTTCGAAGTTAAAGTATTGCAATAAGGAATGTAAATGCATTCCCAAAATTCAGTTAAATGAATAAAGTCCTATTGACGATGCAATACAAAAAGGTTTCATTTTTTTCACAGCTCTGATACAAAAGTTAATCATCTCGATTCCAGATATCAAATTAATCTACTTGATTTGAACTGAACGGATTCACTTTCCCATTTCCAATGAATCGGTGGAAGAAATAGTCCAGGCAAATTAAATATAGAGGACAAAAAAATGTTATCCAGAATTTTACGTTTTCAAATGGTTAAAAGGGTTAAGGTCAACATAAGGAAAATGAGTTTTGCGTCCAAGAAGGTAAGGGGATGATGTTAGGGGATGAAAAGGGGGGAAAATCGATTTATCTCGTGTTTTTTTGCAATTTCACGCAAAATTTGATGTCATACTGAAAAATGTTGTATATAAAAGTTGTAGATCATTTTTTAATATAACCTCAAAATTTTAGAAAAAAATGCAAAAAAACCAGATTTTTTTTTTTTTGTTTTTTACTTGTCAATTTCTCAAAAATAAATATTTTTTAACCAAACTTGCTGATAATACTCCTTTTTATGTCCCAAAGAACAGAAAAAAATTTTATACTGAAATATTAAAAACTGTTTGAAATATTCATTTTTTTCGGTCCGAAGCAAGTTGTTTTCAAGGTTACATTTTACTACATACAATTATCGTAGAGAGGTCATACAGGGCTCATTTTATTCGTTTTGACGTCTTCTTTTCAATGAAATAATAAAACAATACAGCTTCCGTTTAAAAACATGTCTAAAAATTGAAAAATATAAAAAAGTTAATTTTGCAAAAACAATTTTTTTGGTTATTGTTAATAATTTGCTATAAATATTTTTTTTTTTAATCTAATAAGACCATTGAAATGTACGGGAAAAAACACGAAGAAACATATGTTTTTCTTTTTAAATACATTTTTTATTTTTGTACAATACTGCTTTAAACATTGTAATAGCATATTCCGTGTAGTTGAAAGATGTCAGGTAAGTACATACAATGCCATCGACTTTTACTTTAATAAGAAAAGTTCCTCATTTCTCGCGATAAAATTAATTAATTAAATTATTTTCTACATATTTTGATAAATAAATCGTCTTATAATTAACTTTTGTATACAATTATTTAAAACATGCTTTTAAATATAATATAAATATAATATATAAGTTAATTCCACCGAATTTATAATTGAAATTTATATCAACAAAATAGATTGTTAACAAAACTACTACTACTACTAATAATACAAAATAATGGAGGTAAATGACAATAATGAAAAACTCAATTTTAAAATCAAGTTGATTTTTTAATGAAATATGCTCAAGTACTGATAAATATCAAGCATTTACACTTTATATACACTTCATATGCACAGAGTTATGCACAAAATGCCATGGTTCTGAAAGTTGTTCAAACGTTGAAAAAGTTTCAAAAGATATAAGTGATTTTGATGAAATTTCTGATAATCCTGAACAACCAAGTATTATCTTCAACTCAGAAAATCTAGCTATGGAAAAGCTTACACTGGAATTTGATGAAGAAATGATTGAAGATAATAAGGAAGTCACACAAATTTCGACGAACAATTAATCGATGATGATCAACCAAACTTACAATTAGCAAAAAGACAAAAATTGGTTTAGTGTACATATTCATTCATTATTAAATATGTAATAAATCCCATAATAAATGTATAATCCATATTTGTGTACATAAAGTGTAAATGCTTGATATTTATCAGTACTTGAGCATATTTCATTAAAAAATCAACTTGATTGTAAAATTGAGTTTTTCATTATTGTCATTTACCTCCATTATTTTGTATTATTAGTAGTAGTAGTAGTTTTGTTAACAATCTATTTTGTTGATATAAATTTCAATTATAAATTCGGTGGAATTAACTTATATATTATATTTATATTATATTTAAAAGCATGTTTTAAATAATTGTATACAAAAGTTAATTATAAGACGATTTATTTATCAAAATATGTAGAAAATAATTTAATTAATTAATTTTATCGCGAGAAATGAGGAACTTTTCTTATTAAAGTAAAAGTCGATGGCATTGTATGTACTTACCTGACATCTTTCAACTACACGGAATATGCTATTACAATGTTTAAAGCAGTATTGTACAAAAATAAAAAATGTATTTAAAAAGAAAAACATATGTTTCTTCGTGTTTTTTCCCGTACATTTCAATGGTCTTATTAGATTAAAAAAAAAAATATTTATAGCAAATTATTAACAATAACCAAAAAAATTGTTTTTGCAAAATTAACTTTTTTATATTTTTCAATTTTTAGACATGTTTTTAAACGGAAGCTGTATTGTTTTATTATTTCATTGAAAAGAAGACGTCAAAACGAATAAAATGAGCCCTGTATGACCTCTCTACGATAATTGTATGTAGTAAAATGTAACCTTGAAAACAACTTGCTTCGGACCGAAAAAAATGAATATTTCAAACAGTTTTTAATATTTCAGTATAAAATTTTTTTCTGTTCTTTGGGACATAAAAAGGAGTATTATCAGCAAGTTTGGTTAAAAAATATTTATTTTTGAGAAATTGACAAGTAAAAAACAAAAAAAAAAAAATCTGGTTTTTTTGCATTTTTTTCTAAAATTTTGAGGTTATATTAAAAAATGATCTACAACTTTTATATACAACATTTTTCAGTATGACATCAAATTTTGCGTGAAATTGCAAAAAAACACGAGATAAATCGATTTTCCCCCCTTTTCATCCCCTAAAATCATCCCCTTACCTTCTTGGACGCAAAACTCATTTTCCTTATGTTGACTTTAACCCTTTTAACCATTTGAAAACGTAAAATTCTGGATAACATTTTTCTTGTTTTATCTTTGTAAATGAGTTAATTTGCCTGGACTAAAAGAGAGAAAAACAGTTTCTTCGGAGACTGAACAAAAAAAGGAAAGAAAAACAAATAACTGTAAACAACTCTATTGAAACTATGAAATCCTGAACGCCTTCTGTCGCCTCATGTGATATTTAGAAGCAGGTGAGTTGTGGGACGTGGTTAATGGCGTTTCTGCCGCTCCGGCCGGCGGCTGGAGCGACGAACTATGCAGCGAGTATTGCTGCGTGGAGGAAGGCTAATGCCAAGGCACGTCGTGCGATTTCTGGTGCATGTAATAAGCAGCCCCTTTTACGAATCATGAACTGTGAACAACTAAGGACATGTGGGCAACATTGAAGAGTACCTACAAACAGGCTTCAAAGTCAAACATTCTCTTTTTACAACAAAAGTACACAATTTTACAAAAGATCCGGCTGGTGATATTGCTTCGTTTCTATCGAAACTAATGGAAATCGTACAACAGATGAAAGACCAAAAATAAGTCATTTCCGATTCTATAGTAATGACGCAAATACTGATGTCACTTCTTCTAGCGGAGTTCAATCATATTTACAGTGCCTGGAAATCAACGAGTTCGTCTGAACAGACGATGCTGAACTTGCGAGCAAGGTTAATGGCAGAGGAACTTCGATTGAAAGCCCAGGGTGAAGTTGAAAGTACAGAAGCATTGGTTGTCGAGCGTAGTTCTTCGAAAAAGGGCAATTCATTCAATCGTACCAAAAACAATACAAAGAAATTTGTTAAACAGAAAGGAGTTTGTTTTTCTTGTGGTGAAAAGGGTCACGTCAAGAGAGATTGTCCCAGTAAGCAAAGCCAACACAAAACTCAATCGACTGGTGCTTTTTTTAGTCGAATTTGTATTGAGTGCGATTAGTTAGCAGTTGAATTTGGCTTAAATGGAGTTAGCAGTTTTGTTCATCACTCGTTTTGATCAACTTAAAAGACGAATTAAACGTAAATAATAATATCAGTCGACGCGTATTGGCATTACGTATCGAACTGTATACTTATCTCAAATTTGACAAAAAGTGGAGTTAGCAGGTTTGCACTCTAAGCCGACGATATTTCACATCTGATTAAAGTGATTGTCTAATTTTCTACAAACAAGGAAAAGAAGAATAAGAAAATCTTACCTTGGGTTTTCTTTTTTGTTTTTCAAATAAAAATTATGACTCTCTTGAGGAGTCGTAGAGATGAGATCTTGAAAAATATTGTTCTTACTTCTAACAAATTCTTGAAACAACTCCACTTATAATTAATTTCATTCAAATTCTTATTTTCTTTTCCCAAATTTACTTGAACTGAAAAGAAAATTAAAAATCGTTATTCTTGTGTTCCAACTGAAAAATTACAAAAATAACCTACAAAAAACTAAACTTCAAAATACAGGGTCCTGATTATGGGATTCGCGGCGGATCGTTTTCAATTCGACTCGCTTCGTATTTCCGAAAATATTCTTCCAATATTCCTCTGATTTCACTTTTTTGGTTTGACTAATTCTTCCAGCAATCCAGTGATTTGAATAAACACTCTTTCGCATGTGAATCGGATGTCAATTCGCCAGCACACATTATGACATTTCAAATTCGACTTCGAACTCGCTAATTGGTCGAATTCAATTCGAAGAAGGCGAAAGCGAAAGCAATAATTGACAAACTGTCAAACTCGCTAGCAAAACGATCCGCCGCGAATCCCATAATCAGGTCCCAGTTCTTTTTTTCGTTTTGAATTGCCTCTTTTATTTCATTATTTTAAAAAGTATATAATCGTTTTTATTAATTTATTTAGTAATTAATGAATTTCATCTGAACTACATTTAGAAGAACATTTTTACATTTGTTGCCTTCAACTGTTGAATTTTCGACAAATTTTCAAAGAATCAAACACTTTTTTTTTGTCTTTTTCAAAACTACATTTAATTTTAAATTTAATTTATTTGTGTTTTTTGCAATAAACAATTTGTTAGTCAGTATCACAAAGTACTTAGCTGTCAACGCACTGCGTTGTTATATTTTTCGTTTACTTTAGCTGAAGACAAGGAATGTTATTTTCGTTAAAAAAAAGAAAAAGTTTATAAAAGCACTTGGTAGGAGAAATATAAATAAATTCATTCACTTTTGCTTAATCTTTTTTGATTTCTTGTTGTTTTTCTGTTTCTCCTGCTTTTTAAGCTCCTTTTCCATCAGAGATTTGTACAATTTGTAGCCGAAAAGAGCTGAAAAAGAAAAAAAAAACAAATTTATGTAAAAATTCAAATAAAAAGAAAGAGTGCCCCTAACCAAATGTCAAAACAACCCCGAAATACACTAAAATTGACCAATGGAACAACTGTTTGAAGGGCTCTGGTTCGACAACTTTATCTCGAAGAGAAGATATGGTTTTTTCGAAAGACTCTTGCATTTGCTGAGAGAATTTCTCTTTTTCACTGAGAGAGAGTGTTTCGTATTTGGCTTTCAAATCAGCCAAACGTTTGACCAATTGCTCGACGGCTTTGCCATCGGCTTGTAAATTTGTTCCCATGACATTTTGAACAGTTTCTCGCAAGCGATTAAGAAAATCATCATCGCCAACACCACCTGGGAGCTCAACAGAAGCCATAATTGTTTCGCTTGCCTTTAAACACTAACCGATTTCTTTTTGTTATTATTGACAACTGAAAGTGTCAATTTAAAATCGAATTATCGTTATCGAAAGCGATAGGAACACCCGGCCGGCGGCGCTAGATAAGGAATGTGTGCCTCTTTCACATTGCTGTGAAAGACAGTGGGACTCAAAATGTTCACAGGTGAAGGTTGCTTCTGACAAACGTGATTCAAACTTAATTAAATAAAATTTCGATAATTTCTATGATTCAACTACTGTTATGCTTACCAAAGACCAATGCAATCAATCCGATCATTGCCATGAACAAAAAATAATCAATGGATGAGGGCCCGGGATGTTGGGAGGCTTCGAGTTGTTTGCGCATTTCATTTGTTGTTGCTGCATCTGGGAACATTACACTCGATTTAAGTTCTTGACGTTCCTCTTCGGAAATGTCTTTCATGTTATCGATAATTGACATTATTTGTTCAAGACTTGGCATTTCGAATTTGCCCGATTCGATCATGTTGGCGAAGCCCGAACCAACTTCGACATCTCGGTCGAGAATTGTTTGTTCGCGGACAACTTGATTTTCCATTTTTTTTTTCTTAAGATTTCTTTGCTGAACAAATTTAACTTATTATTTATTTGAGTTGACAATTTGTTTAGTTTTGTTGTTGTTTCTTTCTTTTTTTTTTATTTCCTCAAACGGCTTGCGTGGAAGAGAAAACAACGCGACGCATTGATTAGGACAATTAAATTGTTTATGATGTTTGGTCATGCGTCAGTTAACAAGGAACATGCTGGACTCAACTATTTCTAACAATTTCGAACAAAAGCTAGGATTTCTAGATTCATGCAAGGGTTATTGAATAGAGTTTAACGGGGGATTCTAGGGAGTGACTTCTTAAAGTCTTGAAGAAATTCAACTACTGGCGAGTCGTAAACCAGATTAGTTTCTTCGATAAGATAAGATTGGGAAAGTATGTCTTATATAAGTGGTTTTGCTATCCGACACTGGACTTTTCACAGATATCGTCAAATCGATATCGATAAGGCTGGAGTAGTCGGTTGAAAACGGAATGTGATTTATTTAGCTTGTCAATCATTTGGTTGTCCAATTGAACGCACTGTAAGCATACTTGAACCGCGAAGATTGTGGAAGAAGTTTATCCGTTGGCTAAGGTATTGAATAGTCATATCATACATCGATCTGCAACTATTTCCCCTCCATAGGGTAAGCCTATGGCTAACGATGACTACTACTGTGAAGCTTAGACCTATGCGATCGCGAAACCTCTTTTCGCAGAAGGGCCTGCCATGGTACACAAGTCGAAGCGGAGTAGGCTGTTGCTACTAATTACCCCACAACGAAGGAGTGTTCCCATTAAGGCACTTCCAACAAATGACGGTAGCGGAAGAATTCTTTTTTTTAGAATCGACGGTATCGTCACCAGTTCCAGTTAGGCCGAACCACTTGCTGAACACCTTATATGGGCTACACAGGCATTAAGAGCACAGGTCTATAAGGGGCAGCTTAACCGACATCTCGCCTTTGAAGTCAATAAAAGGCGTGGCCCTTCAGGTTGGGAGTTCCTACTGTGCGTCGTTCTATAACTGCATCCTTTTCATGGCCGGAAAGGTACTCCGACGACGCGAGCCTCGGGGACGGACGGATCTACTCATAACGAACCCTGAAAACGAAATAAGGACAATGAATTTCGGATCTGCAGACGAACAACTAGCGGAGACCTTCCACAGCTATAAGGCAGATATAACTGCCATCCAAGAAATTAAGTGGGATAGGCCGGACAAGAGAAAATTGAAGATCTATGACTTCTACTACGGCAACTGCCACCGCCAACAGCTCCCATTTGGATGCGACTTTTTCGTTGGAGCTAGACTCAGGCAGAATGTCTTGAGTCAAAAAGCGCCCCACCACGAGCCGCAAAAAAGCTGAATTCGGCAACATAAGCCTTATTTGTACGCTGGCCATCACGGAAGGGAAAGACGATACTACCAAATACAGTTTCTAAGAGCCTACAAAAAACCTACGAGCAAATACCCAGTTAAAAATTAATAGAGTGGCGCGACAGCTCCTGAAGAGTCCGTGAAAGATGAAATAAAAACTATGGGAACGAGTAGGACTCGAACCCACGACGTTCTGCTTAGCAGCCAACGCACCTTACCACTAAACCACGGCTTCCCGAATACGTAGAAAAATATTAAGTTGCGAAGCAACTACAGGCCTCGGAAACAGATTGTTAGCTCCCTTAATAGACTGCGTGCTGGCGAACAATTAATGGAGACCCTCAACTACTACAAAGCAGACAATACCGCAATTCAGGAAATGCGATGGGATGGACCGGGCAAAGGGGGGATGCAAAACTGCGACATCTAATTTGGTAATTGTTACCGAGAGCAACGAAAGAGGCTGTTTGGATGCGGATTCGTCGTTGGAAGCAAATCCAGGCAAAATATCTTGACCTTGAAGTATGTAAGCGAACTCATCACGACGATCCGAACCAAGGCCTAATTCGCTAACATTAGCCTACCACTAACCACAAGCCCCCACATAAGAGAAAAAAGACGACATCAATAAAGACGAGCTCCTTGACAAAACGTATGAACAGTGTCCTAGCTATGACATAAAAGTTGTCTTCGGGCTTCGGGGTTTTAACGCAAAGCTGAAAAAACAGGACATCTTTTGTGAAACAGTCGGAAAGCACGACACCACTTCCGACAACGGATGCAGGCTGATTGATTTTTCTGCAGGGCGAAATGTTGTGGTAGCAAGCTCGTGGTTCTCACATCTCAACATCCATAAAGGAACATGAAGATCTCCCATGATCAACCATATAGATCACATTGCGATCGACGACGGAAGGCACTTGTGCAGCATTTTAAATGTTCGAACTTTCCGAAGAGCCAACATCGACTCGATACTCGATACACTACCTTGTCGTTGTCAAGGTAGTACTACGAATACCCGACAACGACCAAAACAAAGAAACGCTGCAAGAAAATTCGACGGCTGCAATTGCAAGAAATCACCAGATCTTTCTCCGATCGGGTGTCAAACAACATTAAGTATTGAGCACTAGTGACAACACTGCGTGAAAGCACGTGAACTAGACGGTTTGACAAAAAATGTGGCTTTAATGTGCAAGGTTAGATGACGAAGAACGTAGGCAGCCCTATGCAGCGAAGCAGGAGGCATACAGAGCGGCGCTGCATAGAAGAACAAGAGCTGCTCGCGAGCTCTTCGAGCAAAAGAGGAGTTTATAATATGGCCCCGTGTGCATTGATGGGGAATAGAGAAGAAGAATCAACAGCGAACTTTACGGGTTGTACAACGACACGGACCTAGCGAGAAGGGTCTTGGTCCAGAAACTCAGATGGCTCGCGCATTTAGAGAGGATGGACACCAATGCTCCGGCTCGAAAAGCCTTCGGACGAAGATGTAGAAGAAGACCGCGATTCAGGTGGCGCACCTAAGTGGAAGAGGGGCCTCAATCAACTTGCAGTGCAAAGCTGGAGACAGCTAGCTAGGAAGCGAGCTACCTGGCGGAGACTGTTGGTTGAGGCCCAAGTCCACAACGAACTGTAGTGCCGCCTTAAGTAAGACTACAACCAGGGATTTAAGACCAAGTTCTTGATATTTTGCTTTTCCGCAGTACTCACCCGACTTTAAACCTAAAGAGATTTCATTGGGACTTTTTATAATTGACGGCATCTTAGACTACTGTGCTTGGGGCAATATGATGACAGAACGCCAAATGTATAGCTCTAAATCAAAATCGGAAATGAACAACTCTGCCACACGTTTGTACATATGAACGTCGTCCATACTTCCACCTCGTAATAAAAATTTCCTATGGGTCAGATATCAGAAGACGCAGCGACTCATTTTGGATGCCTGGCCCTTTGTCGAACTCTTCGAAAATCAAACCCCATCTACCTCGAACTTAATCATTGCCTATAATGTCTAATGTACACTCCTTCCAGTTCAAGTACATTGCTTTCATTCCAGCTACTAAGAGCTTTGAAAAAATAATGAAAAGAGGTATTTACTTTAAAAACAACACAAAAGTCAATGTGCAAAGGTTATCAATCAGACACGAAGCACTAACAAGTACCCAGTCCTACAAATAAACCAAATTGCAACGTGGGCAAACCAATCAAACACTTCCCAATCATTGAGTTGGCTTTTCGTCGACGAAAAATAAACATAAAGAAGGAACACCAACTTTATGTGCAAACTTTTGTTCGAGCAGTTCCATAAGCAGTCGTGGCCGAGTGGTTAAGGCGTCTGACTCGAAATCAGATTCCCTCTGGGAGCGTAGGTTCGAATCCTACCGGCTGCGTAATTTTTTTTTTTTTTTAAATAAAACGTTTTAACTGAATCGCTCGGTAAATGATAAAATTTTGGTTGCAAAACACCTGAGTAAACACATTCAAACCGCTTAAGCGCCAACGTGCCTTCAAAAACAACAACAAAATCAACCTACAAGTTCGAAAGCGTTTTCCAAAACTCACGAGATGAAGTAAGAAAAACCACAAACTGAAGCAATCGATACAACTCTGACTGCCGACGATTTAATTGGAACTGGATAACAATTGAGACTATTGCCACTGGCAAAATCTCGAGTATAGCCACTCATAGTCTCACCTATTGCCGCCGGCTTTTACGTTTTGTTGGTTCAATTGTTTTGCCTCTTTTGCGTTGATTGTTTAATGTTCTTGGATTAATTTTAGAATTTAACGAAACGTAAGCATTTTTCATGAGGAAAAAACACTTTAGTGAGCGAAAGCTCATTTTTACAAAATTCATAAACAATTTGTTAAAAATTCTAAAGAGAAGCCAATGCCAACCGAACGATTGCGACGGGTCGATAAAGTTGGCGGCACGTCGTCGTCGGTGTTGTAGAATGTAGAGCTCTTGCAAGTTCCATGTGGTCGATGACGACATGGTTGGGTGATTAGGTATCTACCCGTACGAATAAAATATGTAAACAGTGAATTTTGATGGAAAGATTTTTGGTTAGAATGTTTTTGGAGAATTTTATCTAAGAAGCTAAGGCATTCCACTATCAAAAAACAAACACAGGAACTGGGTTGAACATTCAAGAACGAAAGGGGCTCTAGTTATGTTAATTTTAATTCATCACTCACGACTCACCTGCCAGTCCGAAGACGATCACAGCTGGAGCATAGAAAACAGCATCGGGAATGCTTTGCTGGAATGGATCTGATGAGCCAGATAAATCGACCATTTTCTGGGTTTAGTTTGATGTCAAATGGAACAAAAACTACTGGAGAAAGTTGAGAAACCATTTAAGATACATTCAAGAAAAAAAAACAAGGGTTTTTACCAGGAAGTGTCTAATACAAGAGGTTTTTATATGGAAGACCACTCAGACGTATCACTTGACTTCTCCTCGTCGGCAGATGATTGTCTTGATTTTTTTTTTTATGGATGTGTGATAAATTTCTATTCTAATCAGCCTGGTACTTGAGTGTGAAGCTGAAATCGGAAGACTGTCGGTCGGAAATGGAAAAGAAAAGAAATATCAAAAAATTGAATGCCACACAAACAAATTTTCCATTTCTTCGTTTTGTTATCAGAGGTTTTGTTTTTTTTTTCCTTAAAGGAAAAGTATGAAATGTCATAAGGTTTCAGCATGGTTGTCTTTTTTCTGCTGTATGCAGTCGGCTCTCGAAAGAGTGAAACAAAATACTTATGTTTGAAAGTCAGGGATGGCTTGAGGTAGGTATGAAATGTTTGAAAAAACCAAAACTATTGAAAATAAAAAACTCAAAACGTAGAAATGCATGGGCATGCTTCAACTTATTAAATTGAAAGTGAGGGAAAAATTAAGAATGATAATTGGGAATGGGATATGCTTCTCCACATGAATGCTATTTTCGCATAAAAAAACATAGAAGATCAATCGTATATTTGCATTATGTAGAATCTAGTACTTTCCAACAAATTCATGACATTTGGCACTACTTTTAGTCTGTTGTTTTTTGGCGCTTATTTAAATTGTCATTTGATGTAAACAAATTATGGTTATTCTGTTTTCAGTCAATTTCCTGATTGTTTTGTTAGAAAATCCCTAATTTAAGAAACAACGATGCCCGAACCAGCAAATGAAGTCCTCCTCGCAAGAAGATTCATCAAAGAACGTCTTCAAAGAGACCGAACAAGTTTCCACGGCCACGATTCTGAATGGAAAAACGTACATGATCTTCTTGAGCGGACCGCCGAAGTTGGAGAATCCAATTCCCTGCTCCTTATTGGCCCGCGAGGGTCTGGAAAAACAACTGTAAGCTAAAAATCACCACTAATGTCCAAATACTAATCAAATCCCCTTTAGTTAGTCAATTCGGTACTCTATTCACTGCTTCCAAAGAAAGAATTCCAAAAGAACACACTAATTGTCCAACTAAATGGTCTTGTCCACACAGACGACAGATTGGCTCTCAAAGCAGCAACTGTTCAAATGAATCTCGAGAATGCCACCGACGGCAAAGTATTTGGATCCTTTGCCGAGAATCTCGCCTTCCTATTGGCTTGTCTCAAATCCGGCAACAAAAAATCTAAAAGTGTCATCTTCATTCTAGAAGAATTCGATCTGTTTTGTTCCCATCACAACCAGACGCTTCTCTATAACCTATTCGATGTTTCGCAATCAGCTCAAGCGCCGCTATGTGTTTTGGGAATAACCTGTCGCCTGGATGTTATCGAACTTCTGGAGAAACGAGTCAAATCCAGATTCTCACATCGGCAAGTGTTTCTCTTTCCGAACAGCGAAGATTTCCAGTCTAGAATTGATTTGTTCAAGCAATTTCTTGCCCTTCACAATGACAAGGAACTCAAAGCTATTTGTGAGAAGATGCCGCAGGCTAAGCAGATTCAAGTTCACGCTGATCTTTGCTTTTTACGAAATCATTTTAACCCCTCCAAGTACAGTTTCTCAAAGAAATTCGTCGATTCGTGGAATAAGCACATCGACGAGTTGGCCAAGAATTCCACTGTTCGAACCTGCTTGCAGAACATCTACGATTTCGATGTCAGCGAGGCATTTTTCAAGATTTTCCTTTTCAAACTCATAACCAAAATCAATGAGAACCATCCGAACATCAAAGCTGAAGATATTTCCCAGATTTGTTCGGCCTACGAGTCCGACGACAAAGTGCAGCTGATGTGTGGACTTTCGGTTTTGGAGCTCTGCTTGATTATATCCATGAAACATCATTCAGAGATTTATGACCGGGATCCATTCAATTTCGAGATCATCTTCAGTCGGTTTATGAAGTTTGCCAAAGTAAGCAGCACGATGCAGGGCGTGGAGCGGGCAGTTGTTTTGAAAGCCTTCGAACATCTGCGAAACCTGGAGTTTATAATTCCTTTGAGTTCGGTTGCTTGTAAAGTGCAGAAGGAGTTCGAGATGCACAAGATGGCTTTGACTTATAGTCAAATTGGACAGGCGGTCAACAAGTATCAGGCCTTACCGACGGAAGTTGCTCAGTGGGCCCAAAGCTCGTTAATTTAAGTTCAATTTAACCATCAATATTTATTTCTTTGTTTTATTTTAAGTAAATTATAAATTCTTAATTAAAAAAAGATATCAGCATTCGATGTCTTTAAAGTTTAAACTTTCGTACAAAGGTGCCATACAGGTGCACAAAAACGTCGGCTGGACCGTCTGTTTATTGTCATGGCTTTTGGAAAAGTCGTTAAGGCTGGTAGCAAGTGATTCTTGGATATTTACAAAGGGTGAAGGGGGGCATTTTGTTTTTAAGGCTAAAAGTAGTAAGGAGCGAATACTTTGCGAATCACAACCATCTCTTTAAACGTTTGAACGAAACGGTAAATAATTCTGTCAATACCGAGTATCGAACCTCGAGAGTCGGGAGCAGTTGAACCGGACCGGAATACGGAAATGGTATATTAATGACATTTTGAATTATAATTTCACTTTGTGAACGTTTAAATTAGGTTATTTTCTTGAAGAAAAACAGAAACACAACAACTGGACTTTTTTTTTAATTTTGAGAACTGAGTAATGGAAGAAACGTCAAAAAAAGACCAATGGAAAACGACATCAGTAAATTGACACGGCCGATGTTTTGTTTTATTGCTCTTGTTCTCTATTCCAGGCCGTGTGCGAATTTTTACCACTACCACTACTGGCATATTTTAGCCTACTCCGCAGCTAGTCTAATTTTAACACATTTTATTAAATGCGAAGTGTCAAAATATAACCAAACGTCAAGTTTTAACCACTTTTTAACTGAATTCGCACACGGCCTAAGTTATGACTTATGAAATTCAGAATTTCATAACTTAGGCCGTGTGTCTCTTTTTGACGTTTCTTCTTTTACCTCCAATGGAACGGGTTATGGACATGGTGTATGTGTAACGTGACCATACGTCCCGTTTTTAACGGGACCATTCCTTTTTTTTCGGTTACCCGTCCCGGTGCGTGTCCCGGTAATAGATCTCGGTACGCCAACCTGTCCCGTTTTTCAAAATTTCACATGCGCAATAAAAACATCACTCACAATGAATCGATAACTGCCTTGCCAAGTCCGACTCCAAACATAAAGTTGACAGACCAATTGGACCCTCTTGTGTAGAACAAGATCTCTGGAAGTTTTTCATCACAAAAAAAAAAAAACACTGAAATATCCTTCTGACAGGAAGAGTACAAAAAATCACCAATTTAACGCAGAACTTAGAAAAAAAAAACATATTGCAGTTTTTTTGAGTGCACAATACAGCGTTGAGCAATGTAAATGGAGGAAGTTTCTCTTCAAAATCCTCAATTAGTTAATTCTCCGACAGACGCCGTCTGGACAATCGGCCAAATCGAGGTAACCGTGGGAACGGAATTTTCTCCGATGTCCTCCGAATCAGAGACATTTTGCCTGTCGGAGCACTACCTCGAAGCAAAATTCGGAGGAAATCGGAGAAAATTTCGCTCCGACGGTTACCTCGATTGGGCCGAGTATCTTCATCCAAATAGGTGAATTTCTAGTCCAGACAAAATAAACATTCGACCCAGAAAAAATTCGCATAGAGCTGAAAATTGGTACAGAGCATAAGGACATCTCTCTATACAAGATGTCAAAATTCGACATTTAACCTTGAATATTTTTTTTGCACCAATGGGATTTTTGGGGAATGTTGTATCAACATTCAATTCCATTTTGTATGCAATAATGCACGATAAATGTGGACCCATTTGAATTTTCATCATTAATTAATGAAAAGTTGATAAGAAATGTAACTGATCTGAAAATGTAATGATGCAGTTTTGTAGATTTTTTCATTATTTACAAAAATGTTTGTAGAAGAAACTACATTGATTCATTTAAAAATACGTAAGAACGTTATAAACAAAGTTGTTGACATTCATATTGCTTACCATAAGTATTTAAGTATAAAATATTTTATCAAATTATTATGAATTGATGTATGGATATATGAATTCAATCCTTTGCGTATTATATATTTTAAGGTAATCAAATCATTCTTATTGAGTGAACTCCAGTCGCGCGTCGGAGCTGACACGTACAATTTTTTTTTTCTGACAGCTTAAAAAAAAAATGTTTTTATATAGAAAACCACATAATCTACAAGTTTTCCATAGAAATTTTTTCAATCGGACTCACCGTTTAAGAGTAATACGCAAAAAACCATTATTTTCGACATTTGACACATTTTAAAATCGCAATATTTTCTAAACGCTTGCTCGTAGGAAAAAAGTGTCATAATATTTTTTTTTAGAGAATTATAAGGCGTACAAGCCTTTCATATACTTTTTTTTGATAGCTTCCCCCGTTTCAAAGATATGTATGAAAAACCATCATTTTCGACATTTGACCTTGAATAATTTTTTATGCACACATGGGATATTTGGGGACTTTTGACATTTTACTTTAATCGGTGTTCTAATGCTCTGTAGGGTAGGGCGAGGAGGTTCTGACACGTTAACGGATATTGTCAAAAAATTAGAACTCGCTTTAACAAACAAAGTTCTATTTACATAAAATTAAGTTTATTGGGGTTTAAGCTTATACAAAAACAATTTTTAATACTTGAAATACTTGCCATATCAGAGTTTATTATTAATTTATAAAAGAAGAAAAAGTGACGAAACATCCTACTCTGTAGGAGGTTCCGACATTTAAGTAGGAGGTTTTATCATGGCATAGGAGGTTCCGACAGTTCGAAAAAAATTTCAAGATATATTAAAAAACAAAAACAAATATACATATTTTTTTCTTTGGTTTAAATGATCTTTATAAAAGCAATAAAACAAGAGATAGTAAAACAAAACAAAACGACAATAAAACGTAAAAAAAAAAACAAAAACAAGAAATTCAGTCATTAAAAAATAAAGCCGATTTTTCAATCGTCAGATAAACAAGCAGATATTGTTTATTAGACAGATAAAAAAAATTTAATTTTTTAATCGTCAGATAGACTTTATCTGACGAAAAAAGCTCTTATAAGCTTAATTGCCAGTTTCGCTGATTGAACAATTGGCTCTAAATCAAATTTTAGTTCTTATTTAAATAAAGTAAATTTAATTTTTTTTTAAGTTATTAAAAGCAGTCTCTAAATTATAAATTAACTAGCTGATTCCGCGAACTTCGTCTCGCGACCCTTCAGAGCAACTCCAATAATTGTTTACCCTTTGAAAACCAATGAGTTTTCCGAGTTTTTCACCAAGGAATTTCATTTTTCCATTTGAAAACCGATTTTGAAACAAAAAAATTTCCAAGCAAAAAATCTTATTCCCGACCTTTGTTTGGTTTTTTCCAATTTTCCCACTCTTCCATGAGGTTTTTCCATATCTTTTTTTCACAGAAATCATCACTGAATACAACAGTATTAACCATGAAAATTTCACACACGGGTCCGCTAGTAATTTTAAAATTTTTTCCCTAAGTTTCATCTACAGACTAACTCGAACAAAATAAAAACAAAATTAGCCAAATCCGTCCAGTCGTTTGCGAGTTATTAGGTTACACAAGAACATTTATATACATATATTAGGGTGGTTCTTATTTGCTTTTTTCGAAAATTAATGAAGACATCTGCTCAATCGTCCCCAAATAAATAAAAAAAATCTTCTAATTTTTCAGATTTTTATCTATACCCCTTACTGGCCCTGTATCGAAGTAAATTCTAATACTAGGGACTTTGCGGCTGATTTTCTGATTATTCCCGTATATCTCCACTTCGACTTTACCGATTTTGTTAAAGTTTTGCACAGTCATACTAAACGTTATCCTTTGTGATATTGCATTCCAAGATATTATTTAAAATATATTCTTCAATAACAAAAAAATCGGAAAAGAGATCCATTTTTGTAGTACCTTTTGGGCTTAAAACACTCTTTTCTAAATTTCTCAAAAACGGCTCAACCAATTTTTTGGAAATTTTGTCAACACGTTTATATGCAATGTCATAATAATGTTGCTTACCAAAAAATTTCATAAGTATTTTAATTTCCTTATAAAAAAATCAGGAATTCTTTTTTTTTATAGATATTTGGCATTTTTACTGAAAATTTATAAAGTTTTAATATAAAAAAGGGAAAAATTACAAGCAGAGTTAAAGGAGGAGGTTTCGACATTTTGACTAAACCTCCTACCCAAAACATGTCGAAACCTCCTTAAACACGTGCAAATTTATAAATTTCTTCAGAAAATGTTCACCTTAATATTTACGTCTAATGGTTATAATTATGAAAAAACATTTATTAAGTTTACTTTATTATCAACACAGCACTTTAAAAAAACTTAATACAAAAAAAATATCACTTAAGAACTTACGAAACAAAATTACATCTGCTCTTCACAAGAAACAATACGCGAGTTAATTTGTTATACACTGACAGTAACTGAGCGGTATAGAGGAAAAATAGTAAGGCATGCTTTCTGGCGTTGGATATAGGATATTGTCATTTCAGTCAAATTTCAAATAAGCGAGAAATTTGAGTTTGATGCAACCTCCTACATGTCGAGACCTCCTCGCCTTACCCTACCAATTTTCAGCTCTATGCGAATTATTTCTGGGTTTGGGCTTTTTAATGTCTAATTTGTCTGGACTATTCTATAAAAAAAAAGAAAACACTTCTTTCATATTTTGTACTGTTTGAATTTTTTCGTCATTTTTGCATTGACGGAATCGATGAGTTGAGAGTGAGGAAATTGATGGTTTTGAATATTTCTTCTTCAGAAATGATGCTGATTTCTGGGCTTGCGTCTCCATTACATTGCTAATTGTTGGCAAAGTATCAGTAATTTTTCATCCCCCATCGATGTCGTTTGAATTATAAATCTGAAAGGAGAGCCTTCATATTGTCAATTTCAACGTGTAGGGTACCTCATCTTTCTTTAAGGATGACGTTTCTCTCATTGACAGTACTCAAAATTTTAAACCAAATCGACGACATCACACATTCGAATTCGAATTCATGTATCTTTGAATACCTTTGTTTTAATGGCGTTAACTCTTGCAGACCATCGCGTATCTATAAAATTGTGAAAGCAAGATCGTTTCACTTTAGGAGTTTTCATCGTTAAAGGCTTCCACTGAATTTATTATAATACATATTACTAAACGCCTTATAGAAAAATGTTATAGTGTTTGGGCAACATTTTAATGTTCCGATTTAGAGTTTTTCACCACCCCAGTGGACGGACATGTATGTGCCGTTATGAATAAAAAAATATGAGTGCGACCCATGTTGTCCACACGACTTAGGCCGTGTCCGAATTGGGTTAAAATTTTCTACCACTGGTTAAATTTTGACGTCTGGTTGAAATGGGATCAATTTTTAATTTTTGCTGTCCGAACTGGGTTAAAATTAAATGGGTTGAATGGGATATTTAGTAAAAATTCCCCCTAGATTTAAGAAATTTTCCTATCCTTTTTTGTGTATCGTTATTCCAAAACATAAATATTTTAGACAAAATCCAGCTTGAAATGTATTAAAATACAAATTTGGCTCAAATGAAATAGAATAATTTTAAATTCATTTACTTTTGTAGGTTTTGCATCAATTATATCCCCTCATCATTAGGAACAAATCCTATTGTGTATTGCTTGTTAATGAAGTCTGCGAACACTAGTTCTCAGCTGTTAAATGTCAACAATAATGAAAAAAAAACTAAACACCCAATTCATTTTAATTCTCTTATATTTCTTGAAATATCAGCGTATTCTTAATAGGACTGCAATAATCCGGAAACGACAACGCCAATGATACTGCACCTGCCGAACTTTCCAAAACTATGGAGGATGGTAGTTATGCTTTTTCTCTGCATATTTTTAAAAAAGTGCAAATACAGGAGATTCTTCAAATTCATCCCGTGTTGAAGGGGCGTCATCTCCAGCACCATCTCATGTTTGTTGTATACCAACCGCCTACGATTGAAAAATCAGTTAACAAAAAAAATCCACATAACATTTAAAACTTGATGATACCTTGTATTTTTGAGCAATATTTTTCCATGCTTGGCGGCAGCTTTTATAATGCTTTTGGGGATCTCCAAAAGCGTTCTCCTACCAATCTATAGTTTAACAGAAAATGGAACTACAGTAAGTGAAAACGGTAAACACTTTTGCACTAACCTCCATCCTTCGTTCATATTGGCGTTCTTCGAAGTGAAAATATGATCTAGCTCAATTCTTTTTTTTAAAAGCTTCAACTTTTCTTCTTCTGACCCTAAAAGAAACAAGAATTCATTAATTGTTTTTTATATTGAATTTGTTGAAACTTACATTTCCAGTATGGTTTTCCAGAAGATCTTGGTTTTCTTGTTCGTCGTTCCATCGTTGCGCTTTGAAAAATAATTTCAAATGTAATTTTTTTCTTTCTTGAGAAACGTCAAAATTTAACCACTTGTGTCAAAATTTAACCTGGTCTGGAGCTGGGTAATTTTTAACCCATTTTATTCACCACGCTAGTGTCAAAATTTAACCAGACGTCAAGTTTTAACCCACATTTTAACGGACACGGCCTTTCCCAGAGCGAAATTTCCAGCCGCGCGCCGCCGTCGTAGTAGTACACACGTAGTACACGCACGTTGTTTTCAAAGTTCATTTGAATAACAGTGGCGACTATTATTACTCCCGGATATTGTAGTTTTCTATTAGTGAAAGCATTTTTCTGATCGGATTAGTAGGTATGGCAAAACAGCGTTTAGTGGGTCAGCTAGTAATCAAATATAGTCTAAGATACTCCTGAATTTTGTGTTTTTTTTTCACACTAACTATAAGATTTTCTGCACTATTGTTGAATTTATTGCAGAAATTATCATAATTTTCATTATATGAGGGTTGTCTTAGATAAAGTGACCAGATCCAATGGGCGCGTTCACTTTGACTTGGATAGGCTATCCGGATAGCTTTTTGTTTTTGTTTTCCATGTAAAACAAAATAGCAGAGGCTCTAACCAAACAAAACCAAAGCTATCCAACAATTTCTGGTATAGGTGGCTATCTGACAGAACAGCCATTGAAATTTCGTAAACAGCTGATTTTTGTACCCTTGTTAGCATAGGTATCCAAATTAAGCTATCGAACTCGTTCATGAAAAATGAATTGGATAGGCTATCTAAGATAGGCTATCCAAGACCAAACTGAACGAGCCCAATGAATTAAAATTTGGGACAAATCAACAATTTTTATCCAAAATGAACTGTGTATAGGTACATAATTTTTGTTTTCAAATGTGCCTGGTTACACGAGTGCAAAAAAGAATTACGTTTATGGGTACACACAGAACAAAAAATTAAGTGGGCATGCAAGAAAATTTGACAATAGAGGAGCAGTCGGAGATTAAAACACAAA
The DNA here is from genome assembly GCA_943590905.1 of Sphaerophoria taeniata. NCBI lineage: Eukaryota > Metazoa > Arthropoda > Insecta > Diptera > Syrphidae > Sphaerophoria > Sphaerophoria taeniata. The sequence continues at coordinate 42,278,605 of OX016540.1, read as the reverse complement.
AGAAAGAAAGAGAAGAAACATGATGATGAGAAAAAAACATGATTTTTAACGCAAAACTCATATCTGAAAATGAGGAAAAAGACGAAACTTGGCATTTTTTTCCATCCCTTTCCTTCTTTCTAAAAATCATCCGCTCTCTTTCGTGAATTAATTCTTTTTTTGCGCTCGTGTAATCAGGCACAATGCGGGACATTTTATTTTCATTTTAAGGCTTACAAACCATGAAATCAAACAGAACGTAAAACATTTAAAAATTATGCTTACATTCACAATATTTTGAGCCGAAAGTTCACAATCTAACACAACAATGACATTTCATTTGTTTTTTTTTATCATAGTACTAGCTGACCCCGCGAACTTCGTCTCGCCGCCTTTCAGAGCAACTTCAATAACAATTTTCCCTTTGAAAAGCAATGAGTTTTCCGAGTTTTTCATCAAAAACTTTCTGTTTTCTATTTGAAAACCCATTTTGAAATTTTCCAGTTTTCCATTTGAAAACCAATGCACCTGCAATAATATGCAATTTTACATTTGAAAACCAATGATTTTTCCGAGTTTTTATCAAGAAATTTCATTTTTCCATTTGAAAACCCATTTCGAAACAAACAATTTTCCAAGCAAAAAAAAATCTTATTCCCGACCTTTGTTTAGTTTTTACAGTTTTCCCACTCTTGCATGAGGTTTTTCCAATTTTTTTTTTCTTAGAAATCATCACTGAATACAACAGTATTAACCATGAAAATTTCACAAATTCTCCATTTACAGAACAATGTCTGTGCAGCGAAGCGTACCGGGTCCACCAGTTATTTAAAAAAAAAATCCCTAAGAAACATCTACAGACTTAAACGAAAAAAAAATTAACCAAATCCGTCCAGCCGTTTCTGAGTTATGCGGTCATACACGAACAGGATTTCATTTTTATATATATAGAAGAAACCTCTATAGTAGCTCCGAGAAGCCGAATTCTATGTTTGTTCCAATATCCCACAGAATTGGTGTTTTCAGTTTTTATATACTTTGTCCTTGATTTTTTTGTGGATTGCGTTTGACATTTTTGGTTTTGTGGGACAATTTTCAGTGTGGGACAGTTGACGTAAATGTGGGACGAATGGTCACTTTAGTCTTAGATTTTTAATTGCTATTAAAAAACCGCTAAGCGGATTTCGCTTTAAAACTAATCAGCTCTTACCAACACAATACCGCGTCGAATGATGACCAATTTCATGACAATACGATGAGAAAATCGAGCCGAAAAAACGTAACGCACATACGAACACACATACATACACACAGACATCATCATTAAAACGGTTAATTCGGATTCTATCTTGACCTTGAATATGCAAAAATTGGAGATATATGTGTCATTCTTCGGACGATTTTGTTTTCAAAACAGAAGAGTTCTGCTCCGTCTGTCAAAGTCAGTCCAATGGAATGGTTTCAGAAGACTTCAGGATTCTTCCGAATGCTTCTGGACGTACAATGGAAAACGACATTATTATTCAAAAATTTTGAGAAAGAGACAAGGTCCGTTCGTTTACTCCCTAAAACTGCCGAAAACTGCCGAAAACTGCAATATTCTCCTACTTTTTCGTTCTTTTACTCCCAATTTTTGTAAGATCTGTCACTTTTGAAGCAGAAAAATATTTCTCCTATCTGCTGATTTTAGCCACAAAAATTTCTTGTGGCAGTTTGTGTAAGTTCTGTCAAACCATAAGAAGTACAATGAAATTTTTTGACGTTTAACATAATTTTGTGCATGTGGTAGATTTTTGTGTTCTTTTACTTTTTGGGAGAATCACAAAATTTCATCCCCACTCCTCGACTTTTGGCAGTTTTTACAAAAACTGCCGAAAAAGTAAAAGAACAGACCTACAGGTTGACCAGACGTCAAAAGTTAACGTTCCGTGGAAAGTCATTCGGGGTCATTCGCACACGGCCTGAACCTAGCTTAAGGCCGTGTGTGAATTGCGTTAAAATGTGCATTTAAACTTGACGTTTGGTGAATATTTAACGTTTGGTTAAAACCAATTTAGGAAAATGAGATATTGAATGTTGTTTTTCGTAAAACTCATCCATTTTCAAATTAATTTTGGTCTAAAAAAATGCATGTAGGGTAAAGGTGTTAACAGTGGATCACTTTTTACTTCTTGGGCTGTTAAGCTCGCATTTATCATAGTAGCCATGAACATTTTTTTCCACAGCTTTTTCAATATATTTTCTTTAGTTTGAGCACAAAATTTCAAAACCTTTTAATTTGGAAAAAAATAAAAAAAATGTTTTTAAAATATCTTACCACATGATTCACTGTGTACTCTGGGTGTACACAGTGAATCAGTGACTGGTACACAGTGAATCAAGGATTTAAAAACAGTCTTTAATTTATTAATATTTATTTTTATATTTATTATTCATGTTTTATTTAAAGATAAGAAACTAAACAAAAATAAATACTCTCCATTTATAATTAAAAAAAATTAAATAAAACTCTTCATGTGTAGATGTGTACAAAAAAAATCACAAAACGTTATTAGCTTAAAATAAAGAAAAAAGCAATTCAGTTGATTACAATGGATAGCTTTCTGGTGTGAACATTCATGTTAGAAAAATTAACAGAAAATAAAAAATTTGAATTTTTGAGTCTTGATTCAGTGATTCACTGTGAACCTTTTTCAATTGATCCACTGTGTACCATGTTGCCATTTTAACAAAAACACATTAAAATTATGTATAATATTTCACATAAGTTGACACAAATTATTAAGTCTATGTAAGCGGAAATACAAATATTATACTCAAATGAAGTTACGATGCACTGTTATTTAATAAGAAGAAAAGCAAATAGAAAACAAAAAACTATTTAGCAATGCAGAAAACACAAAAACATGAAAAAAATCTACTTCGATCAAGGGATCGCGCAGATTGATGGTTTGAAGGGAGGAAGTGTACAGGGGTGTTCTTTTCCCTTTTTCAGATGTTTTATAAAATAAAAATATACAGCGTGAGAGCTTGTGATTCACTGTGTACCCTGATTCACTGTTGACACCTTTACCCTACCTATCTACATCCTAGAAGAAACTGTTTGTAGTCAGTTTCATATTGCGAGCCAAAAACTTTAGGGTTGATTTGTATAGTCGAATTTTAAATCTGAACTAAGGATCAAAAATAAGAACAGTTTAAAGAGAATTAAGAGTTCCTCCCTTTTAAGTAACTTGATTGTTGGCTGAACTTATTTTAACCCAATAGAATCGATATATGTATTAACATAGAAGTGATAAATGTACGTCTTTATTAACTTGTTCTTTCGTTGATCCGTGGTTCAGAGTTTATCTTCAATTGTACCTACAATTGGCATTTCATTCTTCACCAAATTCAAGATAGACAAAAAGACGGATGGACTTTTGAACCAATTATTTTCAACTAGTTTCCTATCGTTGTGTCATATTTAATAAGAGTTACAGAAGTATTTCAATGATTTATCAAAATGCCATGTAAGCGAACCTGGGACCTGGGACAACACTCGAAAATGTAAGCAATAATGTTTGAAGATTATGGCACGTAAACGACTTCGATTTCACCTTGAATAACCCCAAGAAGACCCAACAGTATCTACATTTCTATATTGAATAAACAATTAAAATGCTTTTACAATAAATGAGACAGACAATAAATGGGTCATTTGTAGTAAGATCTTTGACCTTCCATATAGCTAGTGAATTTCCAGAACCCATATTCTCAGTTGAAACCTATTCCAAAGTCCAACCACCTGTATCTAACTGTTAATTTTGAGATCACCCCTCGATAAGTGCACATAAAGTAAGCCAATCGATGAAATTGATTAGCATACCCTAAGTTTTTCATCAGATGCGGGTCGAATTTAATTTTTCCGTAAATGCTATAAATGATAAGAATTGACGGAATGGCAATCATTCAGTTCCAGATAGCTCATTCAATAGTCGAAAATGGCTTCCGCATTGATAGTCTTATCATTAACGATAGTCCTTGCAGTAACTGCGATGACATTTGCCGACGAGAGTCCAGGATTCTTCCTTAAAATTACAAAAAACATCCCTCGTTTGGGTCGTCGATCGGACAAGCAATTTGGCAGTTTGTTTTTCAAAAATACTAAGCAAATTCCTCGAAACGGGAGAAGAAATGAGAACGTAAGTTAGAATTTGATTAATTTGAAATACTTTTTGTTCATTCCAAATATTTTGTGTGCAATCGGAAGGAAGACAACACTGAGACAGATCCTGAACTTTTGAAATTGGCTGATGAAATCGTACATCCTTCCAAACGTTATGTAAATCCCACTCCGACATCTCGGGAGTATAGTGTTGTTCAACCAGTTAATGCCAATACCCTCATAGAACTCATTGATAAAGACGCAATTCCAAGAGATAACATCAAGTTTGTGCATTGGAAGGACTTTGATCGTGCATTGCAAGTTGATAGTGATTTGTATACAAAAGTTGTTTCACTGGGAAGGAAACCCGATCGTCACCTGAAGGAAGACTTGAATTTAAGTCGATACATGCCATTTTTCGGAAATACCAACGCAGGGGATGAGAGACTTATGTATGGAAATGACAAGGATATGTACTCTGGAAACGACAAGGAGCTACTTCAATATAATGAAGTTTGAGGGAAGTTCGTAAACCTAAATTAATATTGATTTTTGTGGTTCAAAAATAGAAATGGATGAGTTATGAGTATTTTCTAGTCAAATTAAGAAACATAGGTATGCATTTTAACAAATCTTATAGTCAACATTGCCCAAAATAAAATATAAATTCGATTCATATCCCCGATCATTACGAAAAATCATATCATTGAAGAAGTTTTAAATTGTTTGCAATCCAAATTGTGCAACAAGTAGATCAAACTAACTGCAACTGTATTAATTTCACCGACAATTCACAGAAAATTCAGAAAATGCAATGAACAGAAAATAGAAGATCAATTTTCATTTTCAAAATAAATGTTCCTTTCTTACTACTTACTTAACCGGCTCACAATCCATGAAGGATCTCAGCCTGAGATACTGCAGCCTTTCATCGCATCGGGAACGGTCCCTCGTATGCACTCTCCAGTTGACGAAACCAAGCACTCTGGCATCCGCAGTACTTGTACCTTGAACCTGGGGCTGCGATGAGAAGACTTTCTTGGCTGAAGCGTTATCGCCCATTCACTCGATGTGGCCGAGCCAATGTAGTCGTCTTTTCTTGGCTTTGTGGACTACATCCACATCTTGGTTCAGCTCGTACAGTTCACGGTTGGACCTTCTTTTCCATTCGCCATCGTCGCATATGGGACCGAAAACCCGTCGAAGAATTTTTCTTTCGAAAGTGCACAGTATCAATTCTCCTTTTTTTACTTATCGGCCAGCACTCGGCGCCGTAGAGTAGGACTGGTAAAATCAAAGTTTTGTGTAGCAGACACTTTGTTTTTCGAGTGAGGAGTTTTGAACACAGTTGTTTTGCCAAACCGAAACACCAGTGGGTCACTAGGGTAATTCTTCGTCGGATCTCCACTAAGGTGTCGTTTGTGGGATTGAAGTTTGTTCCAAGGTAGGTGAGCTCCTTAACTACCTCGAAATGGCTGCTACCAACAGTGACATTTGTTCTAGGCGGTGGACAGATTTTGCTTTGTTTATTGATAGCATGTACTTTGTTTTGTCCTCATTCACTTCAAGACCAACGAGTTTCACCTGATGTTCTTCAATCGCTATGAAGGCTTCAAGCACCAGCTCTCTTGGATAGCTGGGTGGATTTGTTGAAGATAGTGTTTTCTGTGCTCACGCCTGCTTTGCGCCCTATCTGCTCCAGGACTATGTTGAAGAAATCACATGACAGCGCATCTCCTTGTCTAAGCCCTGCGCATGTTTGAAACAACTCGGATGAGCTGTTACCCATTTGCACACTGCACTGCGTATCGTTTAGTGTCATGCGGAACAGCTGGATCAGTTTGTTCGGGATCCCGAATTCAGACATCGCTATCATAAGCTCTTGGCGGTGGATGCTATCATAAGCAGCTTTGAAGTCGAAGTAGCTCGCTCTACATTCTGCGCATTCAGCAGCTGTTGGAAGGGCTGCTTGAAAACATCTACAATTCCCTATGTTTCGGTGACTAGGTTTCGCTCACTGTTTCGAAGAACTTATGTCCCGGTTCTGAGGGTGTTATTCTTGCCCCGAGACTCTTCTAGATCTTTGAGCTGTGAAATTGCGGATGCTCTTGTCTTCCTTCGAAGGGTCTTATTCTCATTTCTCCTTTTTGTTTTGTGGTCTCGGCTACATTTTTATTATTTCGCGATATTGGTTCCACAAGGTGTTGACATATGTGGTATTTGGGAGGACAGTCACTCAGGCGCTCACTGTAGTCTCTGGTATTCTTCGGAGTGCTAAGGCAACCGATGTTGAACTTCTTTCTTTGGGCCGCTCGTGTTTTTTTGTCGTTTGATAATCGAGCTCTAAACTACTTCTATTACACTAGCAAAATCATTTCATAAGCCGGTACCGAAAAGTATTCAGTATTTTGTTGCTTATTTTTTGCAAATTTGTGCCGCAAGAATTAATTTTGTTGCTCAAATATTTTTCGGAAAAAAGCGCGGTTACGTTTATTCTTCTCCCTTCTGAAAAATAATACGTATACGCCCGAGTGAACTTTCCCATAAAACGTTAATATCAATATCTAGAAAGGTATTTTCAAAGAGAAAACAACATTTACCGGGTCAGCTTGTAAAATAAAAAAGTAAAATATAAACAATTATTTATGTGTATTGGAAAAATTAGGTTTTCCTTCGGCTTTTTTGGTCACTTTGATCGTTGCAATGAAACAAGGTTGTTACATTCGCTTTTCCCGACGTTTCGGCAGAGGTTGCTGCCTTCCTCAGGGGAACTTTATTGCACATGAAATACAAAACACAAAGTACAATATTGTGGACAACAAGAATAAGAAAAAACTTACAATTTAACAATTAAATTTTAAAACAGTGTACAAAAAACACTTCTAATTAAGAAGTTCAGTCTATAACTACAAAAAGAAAGAAAACACTTTTATGAGGAAACAAGGGAGCAGTATACAGACATAAACAATTATTGTTTACTTTTTGTAATACTCAAACACATATTTTATTGGGGTTTGTTTATGTACAGAATTAGTCTAGGTGCATTTTTTCCCCATTGACGAATGTCGATTTTTCTTTGAGGTAATCGTGGTATGTGTTTTTTATGTTTTCCAATGCAATTGGAATGCTTTTCTCTTCAGCATTGAAAATTTCGAGAAGAATCGCAGAAACAAAATAGCTAGCTAGCTGTATTGGTTCAAATTTGGTTCTGCTATCGTAATATTACGCTAACAGAACATCGTTTTTTTCCCAGAATTAGTGGAGCAACAAAATCAATTAGCAACAAATTAATGCATACTTTTCAGTGCCGGCTTATGAAATGGTTCTGCTAGTGTAATAGACGTCTCTAAACTTAGCCACTACCAGAAAGTGGTCAGAGTCGACATTTGCTCCTCCGAAAGTGCGCACGTTCAAGATGTTGGATGCGTGCCTTGCGCTGATTAGCACATGGTCGATTTGATTGGTGGTTTGACCATCCGGAATTCGCCGGTTGCTGTGTAGATCTTTCATCTTGGAAACCTAGTGCTACTTATCACCGTATTACGAGCTGCAGCAAATTCGATTAGCCGGGAGTTGTAACTTCGTGGAGGCTGTGCTTTCCAACTAATCCGCAAAAAATCTCTTTCCGATTTTTGCATTGAAGTCTCCAAGTACTATTTTGACGTTGTAATCTGGACAGGCTCCGTAGGTTCTATCCAGGAGGTCGTACAAATCCTCCTTGATAGACTCCTCAGCATCATCGGTAGGGGCGTGTGCACATATTAGACTGATGCTTTGTAGCGTGGTTTCGATGCGGATTACAGACAGGTGATCACTAATTGGCTTGAAATCCATGACTTTCGATCTTAGCCGATTTCCAATGACGAATCTGCATCCAAATATGTGCATTTTTTGATGACAGCTGTAATAAATGTCACAATTTTTCCTTTTTATTGTCCCTGATAATATCCACCGTAATAATCACAGTAATGTCTGCCTTATACTGCTTGAAAACAGATTCAAGTTTTGAGTTGCACCTGGAGTGTAGAGTGTTCTTACATTCCAGATATAAAATCACAATGCGTAGTCCATTGTCGTTGAGGGTCTTGTTCCCATAAGAGGGGGGTCATTTTCCGAGGCTCTGCCTATCTCTTTCATAACGTTCAAGTTTTTAACTGTGGAGGGGTTGTAAGCCCCTAGCACTGACCTCCAAATTTGTAGGGCCGTTGTTAAGGTGCTACTGTTTGTCCGTTTTGCACTCGCGCTTACAAGTTTTGCAAGTTATATCTAGTGATATAACCAGTACCCAGTGGTTACTGCTTATGGAGGTTAAGTAAGCACTTGGTGTGTAGGAAAAGATACAGCATTATGCCCCCAGATCCTACAATACCCAACCACCATACTGAATTGTGGAACACTCAAATTCACTTTCGCCAAATGAATTCACAATGAGTAAAATGCTGAAGATGGGTGAATCGAATAGTTTCATTCGTTTAGGCTTTAGGCTATTTCAGTATAGTTGTCAAATTTCGAAAAAGAGGGGATGAAATCGAACGCCTTGCAAATGACACATTGGGTCATATTCTAAAAGATGAGCAAGAGCTCAGAGTCTGAGCTGACGAGCTTAAACTCACCTGTGAGATCGATCGAGCAGGGCGGAACTTAGACTCAGTTTCGTATGCAGAAAAACGAGTTCAAGCTCAACAGCCTTACTCGTTGAAATTGAGATCGTTCTCAAAGCTCTTTTCGTGGCTTAGTTATGATTATACTTTTTGTGAAGCGTGTGAAAAAAAATGTCGTCTGAAAGTGAAAATGTTGCATATAGGTATAAATAGTGAATACGGGAGTCGTGTACGGATCCTGGCCAGCAAACTTCAACACTTGTAAACTTTTCTTCCGCATTGCATGAAGCTTGAACATTAATGGAGTAGTATCCTTTACGATTAATGTACTCCTCATGATAGGTCAAAGGTTTCCTTATACGGACATGAGTGCAATCTAGAGCACCAATTGCATAAGGAAACTCGTACTTCCTGCTCCATAACCTTTGCGCTTCTTGTATTTCTTCCACATTATGTGGGAATATAATCCAATTCTGTGCATGGCTTGCTATTTCTGCAGAAACTTGCTGCACCACACTCTTGATTGATGAACTCCAACATCTCCACCAACCCCAATTTGGAACCTGGGGTCTCCTATGTATCGCAGAAAGATTCTTATTTTTTCTTGGTTTGTGGGAACACCACCACGTATTTCTGAGCGTGGCTCCAATCAACAATCGCATACCTTCTTCACTAAACCGATACAACCGACGAAAATCTTCACCAATTGGACACCTTCTTTCTTTATAAATTCTTTGTCCTACATAATTAACAATAAACTCGGCAATCCTTACTGTTTTATGTGAACTGAGTCCGAGAAATTCCATGCTTAACAATTTGTGAGATCGCTCTCATGTAACCAAGTGTTTACTCAGCTTTTTGCATATGAAAACGATCTCAATCTCATGGCGAGCTTTCATTGTGAGATCGATCTCATCCCTCTGAGATTGAACTCACAAAATTGATATCGAACTCGATCAGTAATTTTTTTTTGCATACCACCTTTAGAGGGGGTGGGATCATGGATATGTGCAATTTCGAAAGGAAACAATGTTTCCGAGTAGATATGGTGAAATTTGAAGTGAAAGTGCTGACCTACACCTTCACGTGGTACCCCTGAGAGGTTCTTGTCTAATTGACATGAACCTGCGAACGTAGGCAGCTAAAATCATACAGTCTTCCAGAATTGTTCAACCAGACTGACAACTGGCAAGAGGCTGCAATGACAAGGACGCCAGCGGATCCTTGTTAATCCATGATAAGAACGAAAGTTGGGAAACCTCCTATTGAAAAAGTGTAACGTAAGAGTACATACAATCAATAGAAAGACAGACCAGGTCTATTGAATAAATTGGTACTCTGGGGTAATTGCAAAGCCACGTTCATAGTCCATTAGGACCAATGGACGGCAGTTACAGTCGCGGTAGGCCCCCTTGTGGGAGCTTCAGAGTGGCTGTGGTTGTCAAAGGATTCGTCTTCGGTAATTGACACTGATTTATTCTAAGTTCCAATTATATAGATAAAAAACATTTACCATTATGGTTTCTTCATGGAAGAAATAAACTGGTACTTGAAAACATTAATGAAATTCATTATATGAAAATGCGATGAGGGATAACATCGCGAAAGTTTGATAACGATGAGTTTCATACTATGTGATTAAGGGAGAGTATCAACTCTAATAAAACAGATACCAATGTGAATGGTCACACGTCGGATAAGGCATAATAGCTAGGTGCCGACGTAAAACTGCTCACACCATACCACCTTTAGAAAGTTCTCAAAAAAGTGAGTAAAGAGTTCGATCTCATCTTTTTGCATACGACCCATTGCCACACATTCTTAAACGTCAACAATATTCAATGTTTTAACAGAACTCGAGTGTGTCTCAAGACTTCACGCTCTCTTGAGAAACGTCAAAATTTAAACTGGAAAACGCTTGTATTAAAATTGAATCAAACCCATACACGGTTAAACGCGGATCAAACGCCGCTTAAAAATAAAGAATCGAGAACTCTACAACCTTCAAATAAATAGGTAAAGTCAGTTTGGTAGGACAAGTAAAATTTAGTAAACAAAAAAAAAACGTTTATAAATATTTGTATAATTTTTTTTATTATCAGGCAATGTTTATAATTTGTGTACAAAATGTTTTCTTCAAAAACATAATTTCAGCAAAAAAATCAAGATCAATCGTAATCTCTATGATTAAACTCTATTTTATTTAAATTTATTTATATTTCTTATTATGCTTGATTTGACATAATACATTCATATTCATGTATGTATAAGTATAAAATGTCTTTTAGTTAAGAAGTGTCTCATATACTCACTCTTATTCGATCTAACAGAATTTCTCTAGATATTAAAACTCGTCCATAATATTTGTGATACAAAAAAATCATAGTTAAAAGAGTTATTATAAAATAATATCATTAAAAAAATACTTAAAAAATAACTAAGCTATGATTATTTTTTTTACTTAAAAGATATGCTAATAAAAAAATAATTTGTAAAAAATATAAATGGTTAGACATTTTTCAAAACAAATTTATTTTGTTTTAGAAAATATTCTTAAATAAAAATTTTGAAATAATCAAACATTTTTCTATTTGAAACAAAAAGTTTATTAATTAATTTCCAATATTTCGGTTGATTTCATTTTGAAGATTTCTTGGTGATGGCTTGATTGGTTTATTTATCTCTCGCTTTTATGTGATAAAGACATTCTCAATCCCATTCCCCAATGTACATGGTTCGGGGAGTCGGAACGTAGCCACGAGTTGGTAACGGCAAGCGACCGTATATGTGATTATAGGGTGACTCTACGATGTCTGAATCTATAAAAAAGAGTAAAATTATTATAAAGTGAATGTTTAAAGATTTACAGATAAGCCGGGCAAATAGCTACAGTTAATGAAAATTGGACAAAAGCAATTTTACATTAAACACAAATTTGTATTAGGTTAGTCACAAAAAAAAAGGTTTTTGAACCCGTTTAACCTAAGCTTGTCTTAAATTGGGCTTCGATAAATGTTTGAGTATTTACAAAACAAATCTTAAATTCGGCTTTCTTAAATTTTATTACTATCAGTTTTGACATTTCAAAACATACGCTTAAAACGTAACGTAACGTAAACCTATGTAGGGTAAATTTAAATAGTTCACGCTATGGTCCTTAGAAAATTATAATTGTATACTTTACTCAGCTGCTGATGAATTTTTTTATGTGAATCTCTCATTCGCATGTTTTGAAGAATTTTTTGAAATATTTGAAAATACAATTTATCCTACCTTCGATAAATACTGTTTCACTCGATTAACAATTGGTGGAGTGAATTTTTCAATCTTCGGTACTTTATTAATATTTTTTGCATTCTTCAATGTATAATCCGAATGTGAATGTTGTAATAGTAATAGTGGACGAGGTGACTTCTGTTGGTACGGGGGCTGCATAACATTAACCAAACCAGGGGAATTTATAGGGAGAACTGGAACACCTTTTTTATTCTGGGAATGAAAGAGCGGAACAACTGGCAAAAAAGAAAGGTATACCAGGCATTGGGTTAGAATTGCGTAACGCAGGTTTTTTTTTAAGCAATCTAAACTGTTTAAATTAGCAATAAAGCGCATAGCGTGCATAAGCAAAGGTTTATAAGGTTTGCTAGTTTTTTAGGAGAGTTGTATCTAAATTGAGCGCTTTTGGATCTTATTGATCTTGGATAAAAAAGTTAAATGGAAATTCTATAATAATTCGAAGTTTGAGAAGTACCGAGTGCTTACGAGAGTGAAAGACGATATTTTTTGTAGAAAACGAATAAAAGAAATTAATGCCAAAAACATCAAATTTTACCAATAAGTTATTATTCTACATACATAAGGAAGTTGCAAGAAAAGTAAATATTTAGTTGTCAAATAGAAGGTGGCACGCTTATATAGAATTGCAAATCAAGGCTTGACTGAGATCTTTAAAGGCCAATATTATAGGAGTTACAACTGTAAGCTGAAATGCCATTTTGTATTTTTGTTATACAGGGTCCTTTATTTCGTGGTTTCAAGTTGGTAGCGCTGGCATTTTATAGGTGTCAAACTTAAGTGTTATCGAAGGTGTCATAATATTAGTTGAATGTTTGCCATTTACGATAATGGATCGCTTAACAATCGAACCACGCGTTACCGCTTTTTCGAACAACATTTTCTTTATCGATGAGACGCAAACAGAATTGCAGTATATGTGGCTCAAAACCTATAAGTGATCATGCGATTTGACACCGCTAGATTTCTTTGGGGCTACGCAAAAGACTGTGTTTACGGGAATAGTTCCCGAACTCTAGACGCATTTGAAACCAACATTACGCAAGTTTCGGCCGTGATACCAAACGATATATGCGAAAAAGTGGTTGAAAATTTCATCAAAAGAGTCCAAACTCAGAAAGGCTCACAAAATTGTTTGGCTTTGACGCAGATGTTATATAAGTCTTAACGTCTTCAGGTTAGTCATCCCAATTACACCACCATGTCGACTCATATCCTTCAAAGTTTGATTGATGTGCCCAAGTCTTCTATGCCACAACTAAATTTCATCTTCTATGCGAAGTTTGGCTTATGATTGGTCCTATAATTTCTCTTCCGAGATAGCTATCTGGAAGAGTAAGAAATACTTGTGATAACGTTGCCCCTGCTGACTTCAGACTTCTAACAAGACCATCTAATTCCAGAAAATGATCATTCAACATGGTACATTCAGAAAGTCTTAATCGGGCAAGCTTCCTCAAAATTGGCTTGGTGCTGATTTCAACGCAAACGCATCTTCAAGGGCCTTCCACATTTTCCTTGCAGAATTTTTATTTAATTTAAGTGTAATCAACTTATCAACATATAGCTCATGGTAAGGAGTTGCACACGCTGCGCTAATTGTTAATCCATTCCAAACAAACGCCAAGCACTAGCAACGGAAGAAGTGGTGCGAGGGCAGCAGTTCATGTCCACCAGGACACACAAATACAACCGACACAAATTGAAAAATGTTTGCTTTGCACTTCGAAGAGCAAAACCGTTGATCAATGCCCGTCGTTTTTTGAACATGGCGATAAACGAACTAACGGATGTGTTTTCAAACACCACCAGCTATTTCAAATTGTCATTTTTGACAAGCCGATGACATTTCATTCACAGTTTGAGAGTTCTAGTATAGCTCTTAAAATGTATAGGCAAAAAAAAAAAAAAACATGGACGAGAAGATGACGATCAACTTACGTGAAGCAAATTTGAGACGACATCGTTGACGATAAATTTAAACTTTTCAAATCACAAACGGAGCAAGGTGTTAAAAAATAATGCTTTTCTCACTACAGAAAACTCTATACTTGTGAATACTTAATTTTGCTTGAAAATTTCGTCAAATATAATTTTCATCTATTCGTCAAATATTGCTAAGTTCGACCCACAACTTTTGTACCAGTAGAGTGTTTGGCATCGAATTTGAATGTTCGGGTAGTACTTGGTTTTAAGTATTTTCTACAAAATCGATCGAGCCATTTATGAGATATGGCCAGGGCAGCGGTTAGTGGAGTAGAGGGGTAGTGGGTGGTGGGTAGCGGGTAGCATGTTGACGAGTAGCGGGGTAACGGTAAGCGTGAAGAAGTAATGGGTGGCGGGTAGCAGGTAGTGGAATAGCGGCTAGTGGGGTAACGGGGTAGCTGGATAGCTGTGTAACGGGGTACCGGGTTAACAGGTAGAAGAAGAGAGTAGCAGGTGGAGGGTAGTAGGGTAGCAGGTAGTGTGGTAGCGGGATACAAAAGTTTAGGTCTTTTATTTTTCGATTGAGGCAGTACGAAGTTTACTGGGTCAGCTAGTGTTCAACAAAAGTGAAACAACTCCTAGATTTGAGTAAGATCAGTTAAGGATAAAATATTTGTTTCTTTTCTTAAAAGAAATAAAACTTAAGGCTATAAAATAAAGTGTATTGGAGCTTTTTTCTATACAGTAGGTAGGGTAAACTGCGGTACATTTGACGTTGGGGCACATTTGACTTTGCGATTTTAAGTGTGAACGTAGCCTTTAAGAAGAAAAATTGGGATTGAAAACGGTGCCTTATTTGATTTAAAAAACAATGTAGCAAACTGTGGCAGTCTTGCTTCAACTTTTCTACGAGCTTTACACGTTTTTTTGTGATTTCCAGATACTTAATGTAATTTTCCACGAGCGGTACGTAAGCATTTTATGAGTTTTGTGAAAGTGTATTTTTATTGTGAAACATTATTTTGATAGTACTTTCCATTTAAAATTTATAAATTAAAGTAAATTTTGTGAAAGTGTAACATTAATTTTGGAAAATAAAAAAATAGCTGTAAACAACCTTTGGGGCACATTTGACTTTTTCAAATGGGGCACATTTGACTTGTGTTAGGGGTACATTTGACATTTGTTAAAAGTGCCCCATATTGATCCTGATAACACAACTTTTCATTTTCGATTGTAATATGTTAATTTTTTTCAGGAAAAATGGTTCGCAACTACAAGAAAAAGTGAAATAGAAACTCAATCGACGAAGAAAAAGTAAAGAGGGACCGTTCAAGTATTACGTAAGCACTATGAGGGGGTGGGGGGTCTTTTATTTGCTTATTTTGGATGACATGGGGGGTAGGGGGGTCTTGATGATGATTACGTCATCTGTGGTTTTTTTCTTTTTTACACGAATGACAACCCTTACATTGTCTATGCTTAAAAATGAAACGCATTTTCGAGGATTCTCGCAAATAATGCATACGTTTAGGCCAGAGAATAGCTTACGTCGGATCATTTTCTACGTTTATTAATCGAAAAAACTACACGTCTCATTTGTGTGATTAACTACCTTCATTTGTTCTGTTTATTACCTACATAAAAAACGTTAATTTTTGAAATAGATTAAAGCAAATAATAACAGTGAAAAATATTGACATTAACTTTACAGTACTTCGCACATGAATGTAACGAAATACAGACACACAGCAGCACTGGTGACTGAGGCCATCATCTGGGACAGAACAAGACATTAATACAACAGAGAGAGACAGATAGACACATAGAAAGAAAGCACACATAACAGAAACCTACGTGGCCATGGCTCAGAGGATAGAGTAGTGGATTGCTTAGCCAAACGCTGCGGGTTCAAACCCCAGCTTCGGCGGCAAGCATTTTTTTCTACAAAAATCGCCAGCTTATCTGAGGCCACCTGTGCGACAATATGAGACAATATAAATCAGTATAATATTTGACGACTACTACGACTAGTTACGTTTCATAGTTTCAAAATTCGAATTCTAAATCTCAACTTTTTGTCTTTTACTTCTACTAGGAGAGCAGTTTATGATTGTAAGATCATATTATTTTTGTATCTTATTCTATTTTGAATACTTTGTACCTATCTGTAAAATCTTTCCTTAATCTATTTTCTTATTTTTAAAATTAAAATTATAACATCATAATTATAATGTAAAAAAATACTTTTAAAATTGAAAAATGTTTACGTAAGCACGGGGGAGGGGGTAAGAGCTTTGCTTACTTTTGATGACAAGGGGGATGGGGGGGTTAACAATTGTAATAAATCTGCTTACGTAATATTTGAACAGTCCCAGAGAGCTATTTCAGACATCCACAAAAATCGTGGAACACCTACATCTGCAGCAAGAAAATATGGCATCAATAGAACAACAACCGATTCGGGAAATGAAAGTAACGAAGATTTTCCTTTTCAATCGAAATATATACAGCACGATAGACGTTCACAAAAATTCAAGAAAAAGAGTTGGTTTATTATTTAAAGAAGTGTTCTTTCTATGCTTAATGGTTTATCAAAAGAAACTTTTAAGAAATCTGTTTATGCCTTTGCCAAGGCTAATAACATTCGCTGTTCACCAAATTGGGAAGTTTGAAAAAAAGGCTGCAGACGATTGGCTTTACGGATTTTTAAAACGAAATCCAAATATCTCCCTAAAAAAGCTCAAAAATATGAGCTAAGCCAGGCTCAACGGCTTTTCAAAATTAGCAGTTGATAACATTTTTCAGAATCTTCGACAAATTTATGAACAAAATTAATTAAGCCTGACTTTTTTATCCATCTAAACATAAAAAAGACCACATTTGGTGAGACTTATTGAGCTTAAACTGGTATTGTCAAATGTTCCCCAGTACAAAGTCAAGGGTGCCCCGTCCTCGGGGCACTTTTGACAAAATGACTTTTTTTACAAAATTAATTTTTAAAAAATATGTAAATGTTAAAAACGGAATATCGGCATGCCAGTAGTTCTATCTCAAACATTCAACGTATTGAATGCAAAAGTAAAGATTGAAATCCATCAACCGAATACAAAAATACAGGCTCTTTAAAATTAATTGTCAAATGTGCCCCAGTTTCCCCTACTTATAAAAAGCAGTTTAGGTAAGTTGATTTTCGTAAGCACGAAAAAAAAACTTATAGTAATTTACGATTGCTCTTCTACAAATCGAAGGATTCGAAATCAATCAATCATCAAGCGGCTTGTACAAGTAAGATTCTTGCGCAGTAAATCCCTACAGACGTTACATTTTGCTTGTACAAAAAGATTGTACAAGTAAACTTGCTGTTGTGTGTGTAGCGACCTTTAGATCTCCTTTCCTACTCCAATGTTTTTTATTTAAAGGAAGATTGGGTGTGTCTGTGGGTGGGTTTTAAAAATAGTTTTAAAAATATGAATTGTCAAATATTGGATCCGCTTTGAGAATGAACGAAGAAGTAAAATAAGTGGGTATGTAAGGTTCATGTGCTTGCTTGAATTCAAACTCTCACGCGCATTTTATAAAACTTTTAGTTTTTATTGAACATAGAATAAGATAGTCCTAGTACAGCAATGCAGTTTTAGCGAGATTTTAGTGAAAAAACGTCAGAATTTTTCTTAAAGTACTATTGTCGTTTCATCTGAATAACATTTTGGGGGCAAAAGTTCTTCAACCTCAGTCAAATTTGTTGTTTAAAATTTGACTATTTCGGGAGAAATGTTTGACGAACTGTTTCTGAGGTCGAATAGTAGTAATTTAATGAATCATTATCACATCTTAGTTTTTCAATAGAGTTGCCAGGTCGTAGTTAAGAAAAAAAAACCTTTAAATCAAAGCTCCACACATTCAAAATTAATGATTAGGTAACTACTAAGCATGCATAGCAATAGTGTCTAAGTTCAAAAGCATAAAAAACCATCAACTTTTATTCGAACTACTAAAAAAAAAAACAATCACTAAAATATAATTTCTAATAATTTACCATGCGAAAATAATGAATGCCCGACACACAGACTTTGTCTCAAACCAGCGAGCGTTTCGATGTCCTCGTCATTTTCGTTTTGGTCATTTTTTCCTTGTCTGTCAGAGTGCAGAGCGAGTATTCATAGTTTCCAAGTCATTATTATTATTTGTACGATGCGTTGCGTTGAGTTTTGTTGAGTTGCTTTTGCTGTGTGTGGTGTCTGTTTTATGTCCTTTCATCTTTAAAGTTTAATAATCTTGAATTTGAATTCGTTTCATGCTTAGGCTGCGCGGTTTACGCGGCTTAAGATATCCATATATGGATTCCATGTCGCTATCGAGTCTATTGCTGCTACTTCCATTGCCATTATTCACAAACGAATTGCTATCGTATAAGGACTGTACGGCTGCATAATCCGAATTTGCGTGTGAAGGTCTTTTACGCCAGCACGGTGGTGGCGGTACTGGCGGGATTGACGTATAATTTGAATGTTCTATCTGGTTATTTTTGTTGTTGATGTTTTTGGAAGTTGAGCCGCTGCTACCGGTAGCGGTGGCGGCGGCGACAACGCCATTGGATGAACTTGGACATTGGGCAGTCTTTGAATTCGAATGGGGAACAGAAGTCGGTTTGGCAGAAGACTTAGAAGTTTTTGCAACCGACACTGGAATTGATGACGCAGATGCAGCCGATGACAGTTGAGCTGAAGCAGTACGACCATTTTGTTGCTGGTCAATCATCAAGGGCTGTTGCTGTCGCCTTTCATAGTTCGAGGGATGGACGTCAATGTGGTTGATTCTATCGTAAATGTTTTTCTGTTTGTTAAGCTCGTCGGAATTCTCAAAGAAACTCTCCGTCGAGATAGAGACTTTGCGAGATCCTGTAAGATCTGTGTTCGCTGTCGTTTCTGTCCCATTGATGATGGGTCGTCCTGCGTAGAGTGAGTAGTGTTTTGTGTAGTTATTGTTATTGTCAAGGCTTCTTGGTCCGGCAGCAGCGTTATTGTTGTTGGTTCTATAGTTCGGTCTTGGTATTGATGTCTCCCGAGTAGGTTGGGCGCTGAGTTTGCGATTGACATTGACCTTAGTTGGAGATAGTGCCAAGCTTTTAATGTCGCCGTACGTTTTGTCTTCATCGTGTATTTCATAGATTCGTTGGGCGTTCATTGCGGCCCTGTCCAAGTCGGATATGTCACTTTCACTGCACCACTTAATGACATTGGGCAGCTGTGCCGGTACCACCCTGTCAATGCCATAATGATTGTACAGCGGATTGTGAGTGTGACGTGTTGTAACGTGGCATCTATTGCAATTGTTTGGGTGTAAATAATCGTGCGCGGTCGGTAGAAGAACCGTACTGCGTCGCAAGGCTGGCCGACGACTGTGATAGCTTATACCAGAGTCACCATTGTCGTTGTTTGTTGGAGCGTCTATAGAATATTTGCCGTGTATGGGAAAATTTGAATAGTTCGGGACTTGGTCTCGGTACGGGCAATGATATGGATGATGATCAAGCATATAATTCATTTGGCTATAAATACCTATTCCGCTCTCGAAACTTCTAGCCTGCCACATCATTTGCTGGTGATGATGAGCAGCAGCTGCTGCTGCTGCATTATGTGGCGTTGGTTGGGCTACAGGATGATGGGCGTGATGCGCCGCAGCAGCTGCGGCAAGCATTTGTTGATGATGCATGTATGGATGAAGTGGAGCAATTGGCATATGAACCATTGAGGTTTTCTTTTGTGATAGAGTATTCATGTTGCTGTGATGATTTGTGTTGATGGTGTTGTTGTTAAGGGTATTGGTGTTGTTGTTGACAAGTGGCTCCTTGATTTCCTTGGATGATTTGGGTGCTTTGCCAAAGTTTGGGACACGTGCGCGTAGGCCACAGTAGTAGGGATCATCTAAAAAGAGAAATACAATTAGACAATTTAACGATTAACTTATGAAATAAAGGTATATTTAGCATTAAAAGAGTTCTTGATCCTCAATACTCAAAGCTTGATTTACTAGAGCTCCTAGGCATAAGAAACAAAAGATGCATTGCCCATGATCAAATCTTAATGATAACTGCCCAAAAACTTCGCAGAACTGTGATTCGCAGATTCAATTGAATTATCTGGTTAAACAAGTTTACCATTCATAGACTATGGCCCATTTACAATACGGTGCGGCGGCGTCACAACGTGACAAGAGCGGAACTAGCCTTGCTCGAACTGTCAAGATAATTTCCAAACCATGAAGTTATATGAAGCAATAAGTACTCAATAAAGCGATCCGCGCTAGAACGCATCGCAAGGATTCGAAAAAATTAAAAAAGGTATCACTGAACGCGAGCGCGGCTTGAGAAGAAGAAGTCATGCCATTGCAAGTAGGCAACTAAATAGAACTGTAAAATTTTCGGCCTAGATTCATCGCAATGATTTTGTACTTAAACCAGTTAATGTCGAGGACGTGACGGCAGTGATTTGGCGTTCCGTTCACATCTCGTTGTGACACCCCGGTGCGCCGCATTGTAAATGGGCCATAAAGTCTATTTTTCTCAGTTTACATTTTTGCAAAAATTGCTCATTATTCTGAAATTCGCACCTTGCAGTTTCAGCATGTTTTTCTTTTTCTTTTTCTAACAGGGCTCGCCTTTAACAAGCGAACCGATCATCCATAACATCGAAACTGAAAGCTCGCCACAAACTTCTTTGCAAGTGATCGTAGTTTCACACGTCATCCAATGTCAAATGTGAACATGCAAAATACTTCTGACATTTCATCGCATAGGTAATCCAAGCAAACCCAAAGGCAGTGGCTCGCTAA
This sequence comes from Sphaerophoria taeniata, assembly GCA_943590905.1. Taxonomy (NCBI): domain Eukaryota; kingdom Metazoa; phylum Arthropoda; class Insecta; order Diptera; family Syrphidae; genus Sphaerophoria; species Sphaerophoria taeniata. Next base: position 42,257,824 of record OX016540.1, on the reverse strand, counting down.
CAGGCAAAGAAAGAATAAAGCTCCCAGCACAGATTCTCCTGGTGGGAAGATCTATAAATCAATCTTGAGAGCAGTTCAAAGATCAGCATGATTTATTTTTATGTGTAAGCACCTTAAAAATGGGTGAGAATTGAACAGAAAAATATGATATCAATACTTTTTCGTTGCATTTGGCCCGATGACGATTTTTCATTTCATCAAACCAAGCTGAGCAAACTGCAACCGTTCGCGTCGCTGCAGTCGCAGTGTTCACGGTTACGGTGTGGTCGAAATGTCATTCATGAAAAAGAATTATTGCATTGACTTATTTATTGCCCCATTGATCTATTACAATTGAAATTGTGTGTACAGTGCGCATTCAATGGCCATTCAAAATGGCAAGCTACTAAGAAACCTGCGCCGCACTATCTCCAGCGAGATGATACCACATACTTGTGCATCTCAATAGAATATAGGTATGCGGATCACAAACTTGGTATAGAATTTCATAACTCTTATAAATTGCTTATTGCTATGAAAATGCTTACCATATTTCTTGTTGTCTTTTCCTTTATCCGATTTACCTCGGGACAATTTGATTCTGCTCTCTTCAATGTCATCGTAGTCCGGCTGTTTAAAAAAAAAAAAATAATGTAAGAACAAAAGTAGCACGACGCATAATATTTAAATAGAAAAGAAAAATTGCATGCGGATGGTACACTCATGTGATGACATAGTGGTCTGCTAGTTTCTGTGCTTGGGTAAATCAGTTTAAACCAAAGCCGGTGTTCAGTGAGTTGAAATAGGTTTGTACATTAGTTCTTGTTTGTCGTAGTTTTTATAGAATGCAGAAGCTTCGTTTGTTTGTTTAATGGCATTGGCATTGTACATTCTGTCAAAATGGATATATTATGGTGACTTCAATTTCAATTGGCGAATACAAAAGCTATGCGCATGCGCACATGCAGTCATTATTTGCTCGCATCTCGAGTGGAATTTGTTACTTGTTCAGTTGTAACAAACTAGTTAGGACGGATTTTAAAAAAGTGAAGGTGACGTTTTTTGTCTCAAACTTTGTTTTATGATGCAAGCAGATTCGTTTAAATAGAGTGAAAGCTAACGATCTTCAGTTCAATTGTCAACTTGGCTTTTGGGCTTGCAAACACGTAATGAAAGGACAGATAGAAAGATTGAAGGAATATTTCAGCGTTTGACGCTGTTTAAGCGCAATCTAAAGGAGGTTCTTCATCGTAAAATGTAACAAAAAGTTCACACCAGAGAACAAAGAGCAGTCGAAACAAAAAAGTTCAGCTGGCGAATGTGTTCACGGGATTGTCCCATTGCCCTGTACGGTGCTGGCCATCGTTTTCTGGGATTCACAAAGGTGTGATCCACATCGACTATTGAGCCGGTGCTAGTCTGAATTAATGTAAGAAACTGGCCCATAAGAAAAAAGTGCTCCTCCACGATGATAACGCACTGGCTCAAACCTCCTTGATCGTCACTTCCAAATTGGTGGATTAAGGCTAGGAATTGCTGCTTCGTCCACTGTATTCTTCAGATCTACTTCCATGCAGTTTCCTTTTGATTTTAAACGTCAAAAAGTCATTCAGCCGAAAGAAATTTCAGTAGGAGGCCTACTTTGCACACTTCGAGAAAACGTATTTTTAAGACGGGTTGAAGAAGTTCGAGCATCGCTGTTACACTTGACATAGATCGCCAGTTTTAAATTTCGATATTTGACAAAGAAATGTTTGTAATGCGGTAAAACTGTAACGAAGATACACGTTTTTCTCTGCCACAACAACACAGTGCGATTGCTGCCAGAGCCAGCATTATCAGAAATCAATGCATACGTAGAAACAATGTTAATACGTGGAATTTTAGTGTTTGCCTCTCTCGATTCACCCCTTCTATTGGTGCCAAAATAATCAAGTAGAGTTCGAAATCAAGAGACAAATCGTACTTTTTTTTCAAACTTGTGTTGTAACAAGCCGGGGACGCTATCTAAACCTAAATGTGCCGCAACTGGTCGGGGAGTTCATCTCAGCCTAATTGTGGCTTAACCGACCGGAAATTCTATCCCAACCGCATTGTGCCTTAACCAGCCAGGGACTCTATCCCAACCTAATTGTGCCTTAAACCACCGTGAATTCTAACACAGCCTAACTGTGCATTAACTGGTCTGGGACTCTATCCCAACCTTATTGTGTCTAAACCGGCCGGGGACTCTACCCCAACCTAATTGTGCCTTAACCAACCGGGGACTCTATCCCAATCTAATTGTGCCTCGCCCCCGGCTGGTTGAGGAATTATAGATTAGGATAGATAAACCTAATTGTGTCTTAACCAACCGGGGATTCTATCCCAACCTAATTGTGCCTTAACCAGCTGGGGACTCTTTCCCGTTTAGTTATACGTTATTCGAAAAACTGTTACTGTAGGCTCTAATGCCAACATTGTAAATTTTACCGTTGCATAAAATTTGTATTAGCCAAACTTTTTCTCAAAGTTTTAATGTTTCTTCGGACAACCCTAGACGCCCTGAATTCTACCTCAGCGGGAAAGTGAAAAATTAAAATAACTGTACTAAACTATACAAGGGAAACGGTGTTCAAGAACTTCTGATCTTGCTCAATTCTTGAACACAGAAAACAATAAACACCACGCTCGACTAAATAAATTGCAAGTTATTATTAATTACCACATTCCAATTACAAATTTATAATAATTCCCACCCATGCTGACTTCAAAAAGTCTTCACATCCATCGACAAGAGTATATACAATCTGCCTGCACTTGCTTACGTAACCCAAAGCCATAATTACCATGTTCTTCCTTGAACAAGTGCAGAACACTGCTTCATGCCGATGTCAAAGAGTGCGCTGCAAATTCCTGCCCTCACACTCTCTGCAACTCGTCTGATCAGTCAAGCAAACTTCAATATAATTATATTCCACAAAACCATAACAATTGTATAGACGTCGAAGTCGATGCAAAAGCTTACCAACTCCACCTCATCATGGTAGATTTGGCTTGTGTTCATGCTTTGTGAGCAAATCAATTCACTTGAAACATACCAAAACAAGAATTTCAACTTCTCTTGAAAACCCGCTCCGCACTCACAACAGCAGCAGCTATACCATAATTTATACGCTGCGCTTTAAAATCGCTAAAACAATAAATTGGAGCAAATATTTCACCATCGCGTTCCTCAGATTACAGTGTATTACACTGATTAACAAAACTAGAACGCTCGCCCTCCCACCTGCCTTGCCTACTCGATTGTCATTCTGCAAGGTGTATAATTTCAACTTGGCAAAGGTAAGGTATACCTAGGCCTCCCGCACCTGTCAACTGCGAATTGACAACCAGCTATTAGAGTTACCATCAAAATCTGTGCCATACCAATATATAGCGGGAATCGATTTCCAATGAAATCGATGTGATATCGATATCGAAACGCTCATTGTAAGTCATATTTACTGAGTGAGCGAGCAGTTCGTTAACCACTCAGCCGGGGCGACCTTAAAATTCCAAACCGTTGCCCATTTGGCACGCATATATCGTATTCGGAATACGTCCGTGGCTTGTCGTTGTCTTCGTCATTAGTCGTCATCGAGTCGCGTCGTCGTCGTTAGTCTTCTAACTGTGAATAGCAAAATTCCTTGAGTATCTAACATCATTTCATGTCACACTAACTCATTGACCACCAGTGACCACCACCTTTTACGAATACCTGAAGACATTCTTTTTTTTTGAGAATTTTGTGCTAGCCACCTTGAAGACTTATAAATATAAACTTACCTTAGGTATGTCATGGGAATAGATATTATCTCTTGGTGGTAATTTTGGCGGTTTCTCGCTGCGTTTATGCGCCAATTGTTGTGTTTGTAGTAGCAATTGTTCTCTGGTCGCTGCAACATGTCCAGCTGGTGTGCCATTGTTGTTATTAGCACCAAAGCCAGAGCTGCCCGAACTTCCGCCACTGCCACCGCTGCCGCCACCATTGCCAGCTACACTGTATGGATCTTCATCTGGAATTGGTATTCTTGGGCGATTTTTAATATCGACAACTGGTCGTTGGACTAGAAATGAAAAAAAAAGACAAACAAATAAAATGAGGAAGTTTGTCAAAATTTTAAATTTATGTGTTTGCTGTTCTCTGGTCACTGCTAAATGCTTATTGAGGACAATGAAGTTGACTGGACGCTTATGGGTGCTATGGGTAGTTAGCAAATTCAATGCGGAAGGAGTGTTTGACCATTTGTTTTGTTTGGAAAATGTAAGAACCGTTAGGAAAAAGTGTGAAATGAAGCAAGTTTATCAGAAACAGTATGACTTTTCGTTCGGTGCCGTGTAAAATGTTAGAAAATTCTTTCTGCTCGAAACGTAATCGTTAATAACCTTAAGCCTTCAGCTTGAAATTACAAAAATAGAAAAGAAGTATGGATTAGGCAGCCAAACTTTGAGGGAAAACTGAAAAGCCATTACTGATTTTCATACAAAATTTCATCGAACTCAATACAGTTAAAATTAAAAAAGCTAGAATATGAAGTTAAATAGTATAGGGCCAACGACGGAGCCTTGTGGAACGCCATAGCTGGAGAGACGTGTTGAGTAAGAGTTGAAGAAGATATTGTTTTTGTTTCAAGCTAGCGAATTTTATCCTAAAAATAAAACAAAATCTTTTTTCTTGGAACTCAGGTAAAAATAACCTTTAATTTTGATGCCAACAAAATATGTGCGAGTGAATCATCTCGTATGACCGAGTTCGAGATGATTAACTTCTTTGTTGTCTCCGCTTGCCAGATACTTTATCCCCAAAAACCACACTCAACCTTCCCATTCATTCCAAACGTATACTGCATCTTGAATGCAGTAATCGATCTTGCCCCAAGACCCGACACGAGATAAGTAGCAGCATTCACCCAAAAGACCTCAGTGTATCGTTTTATTTTTAACCAACCTTGAGAATCGCAAAATTTATAAGGTCTTCTCACTAAGCACATACACAACTACTTTATTTTTTGAATGCAGAAAAAAAAAGATTGTATACAAACCTGGTGGTAATTTGCTCTTTAACATATCCATCGCAACTACATTAACAATGAGTACCCAAACAGGGCAATCCAAGATGTCACTTTCAGACTTAACAAAGGCCACTGCCGACAGGCACTGTGTCTCCAATCTTCGACGATCTGGATAGGCTCGCCTCAGTTCACGATTAACATTCGATTGAAACTTCTTCATGTCGAATAACTGGAAACAAAAAAAATATCAAACAAAAAACAGAAAATGGATATCTCATTTTTAGGGCTTGGCGCGCTACTGAATATCTTAGGTTTGGGAGGACAATCTTTACCTTGACTATTTTTTCACTTTCTAGAGCTTGATTTGGCAGTTTGAGTATATCGGCACCAATTGATGTCTCTTCGTTGGAATTGCTGGCAGTGCTTTTGATGTAGACATTACTTTTTGAATAGCGGCGAATTAATATGTTACCGGCGTCGTCCATTTTGATTTTGACGCCCTGAAATGGGAGAGAAAAATATATGAAAATAAAGTCCAATTGTTGTTTTCTCTTGGCTGCAGAAAACAAATTAAAGTTATTTATATTGCTTAGTGCAGAATTTGAAAGATTTAAACAGAATATATTCAATGAAATTTTAATAGAACGCTGCGCTGTCTGAATATGTAATTTAAAAAACTGACGATGAGCCAACACTTTTTATTTTAATATCCTATGTCAACCGTAAGTTATGAAAAATGTTAAGCAAACACTTTATTACTTAATTAATTTCTTTATATTGTCCGTTGAGGCATTTATAGTGGGCTCCCGAGGAGGTAAAGCATTAAAAACCTCGTTAAAAATGTTTCCTCTCTATTAAAAAAACATGTAAATATCGTTTTGCATATACATTTAAAAAAATGAAATAAAAAAAAGAAAAATTCCCATTATCAAAAAGAAACATCGTTTTTTCAAGTGCCTCGAATTTGAAAATGTCTGAACCAAATCTTGGTGGTTGGGTGCTATAGGATCTGGGGCAAATACTGTATCTTTTCCTATACACCAAGTGCTTACTTTACCTCCAAGTGGTAACCTACGGGCACTGGTTATATCACTAGATAAATAACTTGCGAAACTTGTAAGAGCGAGTGCAAAACTGAGAAACAGGAGCACTTAAGCAACGGCCTCACAAATTTGGAGGTTACTTAAAGGGGCTGACAACCCCACCACAGTAAAAAACATTAAGATATGAGAGAGATACACAGAAAGAACTCGAAGATCAAATCAAGGAAAACAAGCGGTAAATCACGAAAAATGAATCTAGTTAGGACCTTGGATTGGGAATCAAATATTACGAATTCGTGTTTGTAATTTACGAAAAAGAGGAAAATGATGACATTACGACTCAAAAGTTGTAATTCTACACTTTTGAATCGCAACAAAAAAAAGCATTTATGATCCAGAAGCGTAATTTTCGATCAGCCAGTTGTAAATTTACATTTGGCTTGTCAAGAATCACGACTCAAAAGTTTGAATCATTATCAAAAAAAGCGTTTACGATTCAGAAGTGTAATTTACGATCAGCCAGTTGTAAATTACTTTGCTAGGGAATGAAAAAAAAGAATTTTTTTTTTGTTTTGTTCCCCCCCCCCCACACCATCCCCGTTTCGGGGGGATCTCGCCTCTTTTTCTCTCTCCCTTCCTCGCCCTTCCCCGGTATTATATTCTCCCTTCCTCTCTCTCCTCACCGATCAGATCAATCTCCGTACTAGTACTTCCTTCTCATTCTGCACTGCTTTAGTGGCGACTATTTTTCCAAATCCGTAACTCCGCACTGCTGGGATTCGAACCCAGGCATAAGAATGCACGACGGTCTCTTGATCGGCACCTCTACCCACTGAGCTACTTGACGCTTTAAAAAATTGGAATTGATTTTCGACCGCATGAAAACTAGGGAAATAAACAACACAAAACGTTTTTCTTTTTCAGGAAATACTGCCGTAATTTACGATTCAAGAATCGTAACAAAAAAAAAAACAGTTTGGATTCAAAAGTAGTAAAATGCGATAAAAATTCATGATTTAATAAACACCTGTTTCTTAACTCAGGAAATATTTTTGTAAACTACGATTGTCTAAGATCAATTCGTTCATTTAGCTTCAAGAGCTTTGTTTTTAGAATATTGAGATCATAAATCTCGATCTTTAATTTTGTAAATCAGAATAATTTAGTCGTACAATTTATATCATGCTCCAAATGTTTAAAATTACGAATACAAAATTTGTAAATTGCTCTTACAATGGAAATCTAAAATCATTACATTTTTTCGTAATTCTCAAATTATACAGTTTTGTAAATTTAGACGGAATAAAGATTGAATTACAATTTTGACTCTCATTTTACGAAAAAAGGGGGATGATTTACAAAAAAAAGATTTTTCATAATTTACGACACGGAAATTCGTCATTACTGATTTTTCATTTCTTTCCGTGTAGGCAGAGCCTCGGAAAATGACCCCCTCTTATATAACTAATAAAGATACTAATAATAATAATATGGAAACCAGACCCGGAACGACAATGGACTACGCATCGAGAGTTTGAACCTGGAATGTAAGAACACTCTACACTCCAGGTGCAAAATTCAAAAACTCGAATCTATCCTCACGCAATATAAGGCAGACATTACTGTGATCCAGGAAATACGATGGATAGGATCAGGGACAATGAAAAGGAAAAATTGTGACATTTATTACAGCTGTCATCAAAGAATGCACATATTTGGATGCGCATTTGTCGTGGGAAATCGGATAAGATCGAAAGTCATGGATTTCAAGCCAATTAGTGATCGCCTGGCTGTAATCAACAACGATAGACCAAATATACACACTGAGGCTGATCCTGGAAAAGACCAACGAATTTCAAGAAACCCACCATCTTTTCATCTATTTCAAAGGTGCCAAGAGCTTATGATGGCGATGTCTAAATTCGGGATCCCGAATAAACTGATCCAGCTGTGCCGCATGACGCTAAACAATACACAGTGCAGTGTGCAAATGGGTAACAGCTCCTCCGAGGTATTTCAAACATGCGCAGGGTTTAGCCAAGGAGATGCGCTGTCATGTGATTTTTCCAATAAATCAAACCAGCTCCTAGGGTATAGCCTATGACGACATAGACAGCATCGGTTGCTCCCAAAGAGCTGCGCTTCAGGTCGTCAAAGTGATTGAAGAACAGCCGAAGCGCTTTGGTCTTCAAGTAAATGAGGACAAAACAAAGTGCTTACCATCAACAAACAAAGCAACATCTGTTCACCGCCTAGGAAAAAACCGGCACTGTTGGTAGCAGCAATTTCGAGGTAGTTAAAGAGTTCACATATCTTGGAACAAACATCAATCCCACAAACGACACCTTAGTGGAGATCGAAAGAAGACTTACCCTAGCGAACAACTGCTGCTTCGCTTTTGCAAAACAACTGGGTTCAAAACTCCTCACTCGAAAGACAAAGTGTCTGCTATATTAAACATTTGATTTACCAGTCCTATACTCTACGGCGCGGCTCGGCGCCGAGTGTTGGACGATAAGTAAAAAAGGGGAATTGATACTGGACACTTTCGAAAGAAAACTTCTTTGACGGATTTTCGGTCCCGTATGCAACGATGGTGAATGGAGAAGAATTACCAACCGAAAACTATACGAGCTATACCAAGATGTGGATGTAGTCCAGAAAGCCAAGAAAAGACGACTTCATTGGCTCGGCTACATCGAGTGAATGGACGACAGTCATACAAATAATTACAAAAATTCTGATGGCGCTGTATAAGAAATTGATTGAAACGGAACCCTGAAACTATTATTTTTGGTGTGCCATTTATTTTTCCTTTTTCAAAATAAATCTTAGTAAAAATAGCAAATTTTGTATGTCAAGGCGAATACGAATTCACACAGTAGTTGAATTTGATTTGAAATGCCAATAACTTTTAATTAAAATTGTCAATAAGTGTTAAGAAAGAAATTAATCAATTGATGCGCAGCTTAAATTTTCATTAATTTATTTTTATTGTTTTTAAATTACCTGTCCTATGTGCCGTTTAAATTCGTCTGTCTTTGGATCTCTCATTGGATTGTCAAATCCACACAAACCGATTCTGCAAAAGAGAGAACAAACAAAAAAAATGTTTAAAATAAATTATTATCAGTGAAAAATGAAATAAATATTTAATCGCTTTGTTTTTTTGTCGATATTATCAATTTAAAGTTTACAAATCTTCCCACAATTGTCAATCCTCTAGCAATAAATGTTTACATTCTCAACTTCACGACTCGTCTATCTCTTAAGAATGTAGCATGTGAATGCATAACACGTACAGCATGAGATATTTTACCTTCAATGTCTTCACCAAAAGATTACTGATGGTTGCGTTTGCGCAATCCAATGTACAACCGTATGAATGTACCCGCCTTGAAATTGCTGCAGCAATAAGTGTGGCTGCATTTCGCACGAAAATAATGCGAAAATGGGCTAAACATATTCAACAGCACGGTGTAATTGATGAGACGCTTTTTTCAAATAAATGCTGTGCAGTTTCTCGAATTTGGAATTGTGAACACCTCAATTGAGTCCAAGTATAGCCTATTATACAGGGTGATTCACGAGCGTTGTGCCAAAAAGCTAGAGCGTGTAGGTTGAGTTGAGACAAGAAAAAAATCGTATGGGAGGGGGGGGTCTATTCCCCCCCGTTTAGCCGGGAGGGGCAATTTTCTGAAAAATTGACTTATTTTGTTTAAAAAAATATTAAAAATCAACGGCTTCGTTTACAACACCGTGCTATACCTTTCTGAAAAGCCAAAAACTTCTTCTTTCACTTTGTTTTTAAATTAAATTGTTTTAACAAATAGTTTAAAAAAAATGAATTTTCAAACTCAAAATTTACAAAAAAAAAGCAAAAAAAAAAATTTTGAACTCATTTTTTTCAAAATTTTATGTAATTAAGTACTGATTTTGTTTTAAAAATTCAATATGTTTTTTTAATTTTTAGTCGAAAACAGAAAACCGGATGCAAAAATGTCTTTTCGTTTTTGAGAAATTAAGAAAAAACCGAAACCACTTTTTTCTAAAAAAAATGTTTGTTTTTATTTTTACCTATCTGGACTTTTAGTTTAATTTATTAATTTAATTTATAAATTTAATTTTTTGTAATTGGAGTTTTATGAGGACTCAATAAAGTAGAAAAGTATTGGATTTTCCCTGGATTAATCATTTTTTTCATTGATAACGTCTGCCATTGACCTTTCACTTCTAGCTCTCAGCGCTCTCGTCGGCGGATTCTTGAAAACATGCTACGACTTGGGCGCCATCTATTGGGATATCTTTTAGCGTAGAGTCTTTCGGCTTCTCGATCTCGACAACAAGTTAAACCGTAGCAGAAGGTCCTGTCCGCTAACTATTCTCAAGCGTATGAGTTTGTTATTGTTATGTGTTGATGAGTCAATATTTTAATTGTAAATGGTGGTTTAGTAAATATGCGATGCCTTTTATTAACCTTTAGGTTGTTAATTGTTTTTTCATTCAAGAAAAAATGCGGTTTAATTATCTTAAGCCCCTAGCAGGTAGAACTCTTCGCCGGCGAGTGGCCGCGGCCCCAGGTAAGTAAGAAAAAATTACAGTTCAGTTTTCAGACGATATCAATGAACAAAATGGTTAATCCAGAGATAATGTAATACTTTTCTACTTTATTGAGTCCTCATAAAACTCCAATTACAAAAAATTAAATTTATAAATTAAATTAATAAATTAAACTAAAAGTCCAGATAGGTAAAAATAAAAACAAACATTTTTTTTAGAAAAAAGTGGTTTCGGTTTTTTCTTAATTTCTCAAAAACGAAAAGACATTTTTGCATCCAGTTTTCTGTTTTCGACTAAAAATTAACAAACACGTTGAATTTTTAAAACAAAATTAGTACTTAATTACATAAAATTTTGAAAAAAATGAGTTCAAAAATTTGTTTTTTGCTTTTTTTTTGAAAATTTTGAGTTTGAAAATTTATTTTTTTAAAACTATTCGTTTAAACAATTTAATTTAAAAACAAAGTGAAAGAAAAAGTTTTTGGCTTTTCAGAAAGGTATAGCACGGCGTTGTAAACGAAGCCGTTGATTTTTAATATTTTTTTAAACAAAATAAGTCAATTTTTCAGAAAATTGCCCCTCCCGGCTAAACGGGGGGGAATAGACCCCCCCTCTCATACGATTTTTTTCTTGTCTCAACTCAACCTACACGCTCAAGCTTTTTGGCACAACGCTCGTGAATCACCCTGTATAGGAATGCACTGTTAAAATCAGGAATGGACAGAAATGTCAAAGTAAGAAATAGCACAGAGCCAGGTGCCAATGATTACACTTTGACATACACATTTTGAATTCAAGTTATTCAAAAAGACAAAAGAAAAAGGTGATTATAGGGTTTCGGAATGTGTTTTGCAGTCTGCAGACTTTTTGTTAATGATCTTAAAACACCGAAGACTTATTCAGCTGTAACATAGTTATAAAAAAAAAACCGTCTATTAACTTTTACTGGACCCCTTTGTTTGAAATAAAAAAAGTGTATCTAGTGTCTTTGTCCACCTCCTCATGTAGGTTTTGGTGGATAAATAAATTATTTGGCGCCACAAAATTTATAACAGGACAAAGAGTGACTATGCAGCAGCTGCAGCTGCAAATTTTCAATATGTTACACTCTTGGCCTAGCCTATGCATCGATTGATTTTACGAGTGCATAAATTGTATCAATTTTTTTTCTATTCAGACTTTGTTTAATAAATTCGCAATCATTAACCGTACTTCAAGGCATTTGACATAAAAGAGATAAAAAATTGGGAGATAATAAGAACGGTACACAGGTAGGTACGTAGCTTTTGTGAGTCATGCAATCTCGTGTATTGGTCACTTGGGCGTATGTGGAATATTTTTTTTCTTGCTTTTTTAAAGTTTTTTTTATGTTAAACATTTTTAATAAAGACAAATAATTTAATGAAATTAATTGATTATGTTTCTTGAATTGGCAGAACAGAAAAAACGATTTAATTATAGAATTAATTAAAATTTGTTTAACATGAAATTATCTTACGCATACGAATGGTTGGAATGTATGTTTTTGTTTTAATTATTTTCAACGCAAAATATTATATTTATCCGGAAAAGCGAGTTCACCAGTCTCATAAAATACTTTTTATACGTTTTTTAAGTAGATTTAATTTGCGTTTCCTTGTTTTTGAAATAAGATTAAAGGTATTTGACAGATTGCGATTTATCCTCTCAAGCATTGACTTCCTCTTTTAATCGATCTGACAAAAGTATTTTTGTTGTAAGAAATATCGGTACCCAAATACGTATTATTTGTTTCTGATTTTTAAACTTTAACGTCCATATTAATAAAAACGTCTATTTAACTCTTATTCCACCGGTTAACTAATCCATAGAACAAGAGCTATTTCATAGGTTAAAATTTCTCATTAATAAAAATGATTTCTTCCCGGAATAGTTAAGTGACGTTTACCCGAAATTCCCTTTAGGTATTGTTGTCGATTTGTTGTTGTCTTTGCTATGTATATGGCAATCGATTGTGGCGTCATCTAACGAACTGACAGATAAGCAGTTTTTTGCATTTTTCTATTCCTTCGCTAACCACGCTTTACGGTGGAATAAGATAGTACACATCAGTTTAGAGAAATTATATTTTATAAATATGGTATTTTTCACTTATTCGACAGAATAAGGGTTAATCCTTCGCTATTCTGTGTTTTTTAATTTGGTTGAAAGTTGATATAAAGAAGCCAAGAAATTGTCATCAGTACTGCCAACTCTAGCTGAGACAAAAGTTGCAGGGATCGGAGTGACTGGTTTGATAACAATTGCAAGCTAGCGTCTTAACGTTAGCAGCAATCTAATTGAACACGGGCTATCGAAGAATAACATTTTCTGTGGAATTGAAAGAAAAAGAGAGGAAGAACCGAGCCAGACGTGGAAGGTCTAACAATACCTCCGAAATATTACGCAGTCCATAGTCCCCTGCACTTGCTCTAAGGAGGGAAATCTCGATCCTTAAAGAATTCTGGAGCAATGGAGAGGACATTTAAAGGAATTTCTAAACGGTCAGTTACCCGAAAATAGAAAACTTCACCATTTTAAGATTACAATCTTGTGCTGCAACCACCAAGCATTGAAGGAATCAAAAAGACTATTAAGTGGCTAAAGGGTGACAAAGCCAAAGGTGCCGAGTGTGCTATCAAAACGTAGACAAAAACCGTAGCTTTTTTAATCACTCATTATTGATGCAAACCTTATACAAAATAAATTCTCAAGTCAATGACTTTGGTACCATCCTGTATCGCTTTGATACGTAGGTACCGATACCCAAATTAAATATTATTTATATTCAAACCCAAACGGTATTCTAAATCATTAAAATCCAATAAAAGATTGTCGACAAACCAGAAAACCAAAAATACTGTTTTATCTTAAGATGGATATAAAAAACAAAAACTGTCAAAACGATTTTAAAACTTGCAGCTTGGCATTGTCACCGCTTCCAAACTGGTAGGTTTGGTATCATAATACTATTTTCGGCCTTTCAATGTCAGCAGCTTTTTTGTCACTTGTCTCGAAACTCGAAGTTTAAATAGTTCCCTTCCTCACTAAAATAACTACAATTTCATCAGACCAAAGTGTATTATTATCAAAAGGTCTCTTCTGCCGTTTTAAATTAGTACCTTTTGTCATGTCAAGACTTGCCTCTCGATCAGCCAAGCCCTAATCACAAAGCCACCAAAAAGAAGATTATGAGACAAAACCCGAATTCGACCTTGTTGCAGCTAGTTGAACGACCTTCTTTTTGTCAAGACAAGGAAGAATTATGACGAAGAGTTTCATCTCCCTTGTCTTGGCTACAGTCGGTTGGTATTAATATCCTTAACTATTCCAATTATTCTCTTCCTGCTTCTGCAGCAACAAGACATTCATAAATTATTCTTTCCTCAGGCTTTGTTGTCGATTAACTGCAGAATGCACCAGAACCTGCATTATAGGGAAATGTTTCCCCCAATTTTTCTGTTATTGCTGGTGTTGGTTTTTTATTTGCCTCTCATGAATAATAAAATAATCACCCAAGGCGTTAACCAAAGACGAGTTTTGCAACTAAAAGTTTCAACTTAACTATGTAAAGAAAACGAAATTGTAAGCCATACCTACACACAACATTGCCAGGGCGGTCGGTTGGTCGTCATCGTGGTCAGAAAAGGCGGACGAAACGGCTTAAGAGTCGGTGATGTCGGGTGGAAGAAGATGAAAACCTGCCGCTTGACGACCTTGCGACCGATTCATTTACGAATAAAAGTAAAAGTTGTTTTGTTTATCTCAGTTCTTTTTTTTATTTTATTTTGTTTTGTGTTTGTATCTTGTATCTTGAAATTTGTATCTTTTGGCATATTTTGCGTCTGTATCGGTATCATTAAAGCTTTGCAACTTCAAAGTGAATAGAGTTGAAGAAAAAATACCCAAACATGATTTTTTCTCCTCTCTGCCATACCTTGTGAATGCTGGTGGGGCTCAAGCTTGTTCAGAAACCAGCCAGAGTTTTGGATAGGCACTATCATGATTGAGGCTTAAGAAATCCCTCTTTGGCAAACATGCAGCAGCGCATATATCGCCACAATCACACGTTGATGTATGTATTAAGGTCAAAACATGTATGCTCTTTGGTAGGCATCATGAAATAGTAGTAATGGAGTCAAGCGATTGCTCTGACAATTGTTTTCTTGTATGAAAAAGTTTTGCATGAAACAAAAATTAAGACGACTTCGTGGATTTAGTGATGAAAGAATCAAAGAGTGTCTATGGCTTATGATTTTTCTTAGATACGGGTACTTGTTGTTTGTAGTTTTTAGTATATGACTATGCCACAAAAGAGCATCTTCATAGAAGACACAGTTGATGAATATTTAACTTTGGTGAATATAAATGCATTTGTCGGTCGTGGGTCAGTTACTTTCAACTTCAAGTGTAAATAGAGGGGTTTGTTCTGTCTAACAGCATGGGTTGTTGTTGTTGTTATCAAACAAATGTCAAAATGCCAATACCTCATAACAGATGGGTTTTATCAAAACTGATATTGAAAATGGAATGATTTAGTTTTCAAAAACAAATGTGTCTTGTTCTGCTCTCTAGAATGCCAGGATGAAGATAAGGCATGCCGCATGCCAATCCATCTTCTCGTTGAATCCATTTGAAATTGACTTGAAACGCTGTATGCTTTATATTAACAACCATATTGATAAGAAACGCCTATCCCACTCTTATTTCACCGGTTAACTAACCTATAGAATAAGACTTAGTCCATGGGTTAAAATTTCTTCCTAATAAAAATAATTTGTTCCCGAAATAGTAAAGTGATGTCTACCGAAAATTCCCTTTATACACTGAAAAATTTTATTAGTAAAATTGCTACGAATAGCATTCGTACGAGAAAAATTCGTACATTGAATGAATATTCGTAGATTGTACGAAGCTTTTCTGTCATAAGAAAATTACGAATGTATTAGTAAATTTTGATTAAATTTTTGGTAAAATACATGAATTTTTTCGTTCTATATACTAATATTATTCGTAAATCAAAAATATGAGTACATTGTACGAATTTATTCGTGTATTGAACTAAATCATTCGTAAATCATCGTGTACGAATGGTTTGTAATTTTTCCAAATTCATTCGTAAGATTTACTCATGCATTTGTTAAATGTACGAAGCAAAATTAATATTCGTAAAAAATTTAGTCTCGAAAATTGACCTTACGAATAATTCGTAGGATTTACTCATTATAAGTAGAATGCAACTTCTTTATCTGTATATTCTACTAATACTTCGTATATCATAACCTCCATTCGTATATTTATCAAACGCATTAGTAAATTTTACTAATACATCGTACTATTTTTCCTCCATTCTAACACTAAGCGAAACATTAGCCGCGTTTTATTATCCTCACTAACCCATATGGGTTTATTTTTTGTACACAAACCAACAACAACCTGGGACCCCGATAGCTATCGGGGTTTATTTTGTAACTCAAAAACTATGTTCTAAATATGGCGGATAGATGGCGAGTGTGAGACAAAAAAGAAGTTATTGTAGAAAGATTTAGTAATATCAGCCGTATTAATAAAAAATAACGCGTATTCCACTCTTAGCCACAGTTTTATAAAGCCATAGGATAAGAGTCAATTGAATTAATTCAGTGGCTATAAGTTAAAGTAGCTTAAGTCATTTTTAGTCATTTTCCGCTATGGTAAAATGAAGTTTTTGTTACTAGATTTTAAAGACTATTTTGGCAATAACTTCAAAACTGTTGGTGGTAGGCAAACGATTTTTTTTTTCAGGACACATGCTCATAATACTCTTTATTTACCTTTAAATCTTTTTTTGTTGAAAGCAACAACAAGGCTAATAAAAACAAGTTTTCTAAACATAAGCTGTTTCAAAAAAATGCTTTATGATTTATACTCTATTTCAAAAAACTTATGTCGACATAAGTTACTGAATGTTTCAATTTGTGAGATTTTAAAGTAACTTATGTCGACTTAAGTTATCACTTCTTTTGATTTTCACAAGCACTAAGGGCTTAAATCATGACTTAAGCCATTTGAAAAACATGTGTTTTCTGATTTTGTTTAATCCAATTGTGTCCAAAGTAGACATAAGCTGTTGTGCAAATGCATTCTTTGTCCATTTAAACATAAGCTATTTTGTTATTTTTAAAATTTAATGATTATTTCCTATCGTAGAGTAATGGGACCCAGACCAAATGAAAGATTGACAAATTGGCAATTATGTGAAATTATCTTCTTTAATCTTTTAACTTATTACTACAGAATTAATAAAAACAAGTTTTTTGCGGAAAAGCAAAATAAAATTAAGCTGAGGGTTGCGTCTCGGATAAAAACATAGCTTAAACATCTACCTTTTTAACCCAGATCATTTTATTATCACGGGGTTACCCATATGGGTTAGTGAGGATAATAAAACGCGGCTATTAGTACATTTTACTAATGACTTCGTAATATTTTTCCTTCATTCGTATATTTACCGAGAGTATTGTACTAATACGTCGTATTATTTACACTCCATACGTACATTTATCAAGAGCATTAGTACATTGTACTATTATTAAGTAATATTTACACTCCATTCGTACATTCTACTAATACTTCGTACATCTACCAAGAGCATTAGTACATTGTACTATACTTCGTAATATTTACCCTCCATTCGTACATTTCACAAGAGCATTAGTACATTGTACTAATAATTCGTATTATTTACACTCCATTCGTACATTTATCAAGAGCATTAGTACATTGTACTATTATTAAGTAATATTTACACTCCATTCGTACATTCTACTAATACTTCGTATATCTACCAAGAGCATTAGTACATTGTACTATACTTCGTAATATTTACCCTCCATTCGTACATTTCACAAGAGCATTAGTACATTGTACTAATAATTCGTATTATTTACACTCCATTCGTACATTTATCAAGAGCATTAGTACATTGTACTATTATTAAGTTATATTTACACTCCATTCGTACATTTACCAATAGCTTTTGTAGATTCTACTAATACTTCGTACATCTACCAAGAGCATTAGTACATTGCCACTACTTGAATCGGATTGCGTCATTGGTTTTAAATCATGGCAATGGCTCATTTTGGTTGTGATTTTGATCGTGTTTAGTTTGGTTTGTGAGTTTTTTTTTTTAAATAAAATTAAAATAACATAAAAAGCGTGCTAAGAGTGCTAAGTATTTGATGACAGAAAGAACGAGTAGGTAAGTTGTATTTGAAGAAATTTAATAGGACACCCAAATTAACAGACAACTTGCGGAAAGTTTTGGTCGAGGCTGTTTTACAATTCTGTATTATAAAAAACCACGATCTCAAAACAAACGACTGCGATGCTCTTACGAATGGTAAGTATATAGTACGAAGTATTAGTAGAATGAACTAATGCTTTTGGTTAACTTACGAATGGCAAGTAAACAGTACGAAGTATTAGTAGAATGAACTAATGCTTTTGGTAAATCTACGAATCGAGAGTAAATAGTACGAAGTATTAGTAGGGTGAACTAATGCTCTTTGTAAATTTACAAATGGGGAATAAATAGTACCAAGTATTAGTAGAATGTACTAATGCGCTCTGTTAATTTACAAATTGAGGGTAAATAGTACGAAATATTAGTAGAATGTACTAACGCTCTTTGTAAATGTACGAAAGGAAACGTAAATATTGTCATTCCATTCGTACAATGTACAAAGCTCTTTTTAAATATACGAATATGAGTACATTGTACAAATTTATTCGTGGCTGAAAACTACGAAAAAAATTCGTACGATGCACTCATATTTTCGTACTATTTATGCATGAACATTTTTCAGTGTACGTGTTTTGGCAATCGATTTAGGTGCCATCTAATGAACTGACAGAGAAGCAGTTTTTCGACAATCTTTTTATACCTTCACTGAGTTACCCTCCACGGTGGAATAAACTACTTAGTAAAAGTCGTCGGTTCAGATAATTTTTTTTTTCAACAAGTCCACAGAATAAGGGTTTTTCCGTCTAAATGTATAAATAACTAACTAAATGGAGTTTCCTTGTGAATGAATTCCACTTAAACAGCCGAACCGATTTTAATAAAAAAAATATGTTTGTTCATTGAAATGCAATCGGCCATGGCTTAGATTCACGACGTGACGTGAATTCATATTTGCGACTCTTTTCCTAAAAGACGTCTACGATATTGTGTATTTATGCATTCAAGAAGGGTGAATGCTAACAATTTACGTTACTAGCGGACCCGAAGAGCTTTGTCCTGCTAAAAATTGTTTTAGAAAAGCTGTGAAATGTATGTCAGTATTGAATTGGTAGATGCAACCGATAATTATTTAAGAATACTAGCGAACCTCACTGTCGTTGTTCGGGTAAAAACTGAAAAATGGAACTATAGTTAAGCTTCCTGATATTTAAGCTAAAAAGTATTCGATATTGGCGATTGTGGTTGCTTTGTGTTTTTTTTTTTCAAAAGAAGAACCAAACGTATTCGAATGGTCACTCATTATTGATGAAATAACTGCTCTAAAGTAGATCGTATGCATATAAACAAAAGCTTATGGTGATTGCGTGCATTTAAAAAGGGATAAGATTTACAATCAGACACAAAAGTCGGTTTTTAAGATCAGATCCAGCTAACCCACACATTTATGTAATGGTATCAATTTGTTTTTTTCTATTTCACTATCAACATTTAATGATGCGCTACAAAATACCTGTTGCTCTCCCCCATGCCAATTAAGAATCTAGTATTCTAATTAAACGTGTAATTGGCAGTGTCCACTACTAAAGCGAGTGTCCCAGATGTTACCTTCGTTGTCCAATGATGCATTTGACTAATTAAGGAACATTTCTAATCAAGTCTCCAAGATCTCTCCCACTCCTATTACTACTCGTGGATTACTTGGAAAAGGGATTCTCTCAGTGCTAAGAAAAAACCCATAGATTTCCCTCATTCACGCTTACATTTGCATCATTTAATTTTCATACAATCGAACTACCAGTACCTAAGCAAACCTTTCGTGAGTAACTAAACCAAAACGTGTAAATTGCCTCCGAGATGGTTGCGCAGACAGAAAAGAAGAACCAAACAACTAACAACTCCTGACTGAATTAAACCAGACACATACAACTGTCGCGGTCGTTAGGTGAGTTTGAAATTGAAAGTAGACTAGCTGGAAATGTTCGAGTCAGGTCAGTAGCGTCAACGTCATAAAAAAAGAAACAGACAAAAAGTGAATCCACGGCTCCGCAACATTTGACCAAATGAATGTTTTTTAATTAGTCAAAAAGGTAACAAAACAGAGCATCAACTAACGACTTCGAGACGGACCTCTATAAAAAAAGATACAAATCATCACTTAGCTGACTTTAAGAACACGGACCCCAATGCGATTTCTAGGTAGGTATATAGGTTTATATTAAACCAAGAGCATTCAAGAGACGCGCATCATAATAATTAATTATTTCCATAAGCTTTCGGTCTCGTTCCTCGTACCTCGTGCGGTGGTCT
Organism: Sphaerophoria taeniata; assembly: GCA_943590905.1. Taxonomy (NCBI): domain Eukaryota; kingdom Metazoa; phylum Arthropoda; class Insecta; order Diptera; family Syrphidae; genus Sphaerophoria; species Sphaerophoria taeniata. The sequence goes on along the minus strand of OX016540.1, from coordinate 42,237,656 downwards.
TATCTGATGTGTGAGTCTAGAGGTAATTTATTATCCTAGTAAAAAAAAAGCAAATCTTTGAACGATTCCGCTTTTGCGAAATTATCCATGAAACAAAATTCAAAGTAGATAAACATTCAAGCTGTTGAAAGCGAAAGGGTAGCAAGGAAAACAATAGAACCATATTTAACCGTCAGCCACGCCCTTTTTGAGACTTAAGTGAGAATAATTAGAACGTCCACAAAGGTCGCGAACCCAAAAGACACAGCAGCAATAAAAGCTTTGTGTTTCCTATTCTTAAACTCTGTTATTCTGTCTTACTACGATAAAGTGCTGGCGCCGCCGTTTTAAACTAATTCATACTCCGCATTTCGGTAGTGTTCCTTTCATTTGCATCTAGGTACATTCTAAATCAATCTTGTGGGTGGTTTATCTGGGGCCTTCTACGAGGTGGTGATTTTTTTCGATTTAATTCAGATTGACTTAAAAGGTGGGTAGTGCTTGATTGTCTTGATTTTTTCATAAGCGGCACGAGCCGGAGGTAATATTTAAAGCAAAGTAGAGCATATGGCTTTCAAGGCTACTCACAATCTTTACAAGTTGTTTCCTTTTTTGCAATCCAAACAAAGAGTTTGGTACTTGTACTTTTTAGATCTCAAGTGAATGGGTAAAATTGATAATATAATGATTTTTATTTTGGTCCGTTATATGAAAAACAAAAAAAAAGGTGGCAAGGTCTGTTGGGTGTTGGCCCGAGGGCAGTTAACATGATTTCTAACCTATTGAGCAGTGTAGCCTATATTTCACAGTTCAATTAGTTTGTGTTCGTTTTGGTGTTTGTTATAGAACTTGTACAAATTTATTATGTGATACAATTGACTGAGTGGTAGACAGTCATTTTTTATGTTTAAAAGTTATGACGTGAAAAGTTGCGAAACAGTCATAATCGAATAAATTGCTTATTAAATAATATCGGCGGCAATTTTTCAAAAAGTTATTTGGATTAAGTCGATCAGTGAGATATAACTGCCGGTCTTGATATCGGTGGCCTTATAGCGGAATAAAAATAAAATTAGGCATAGTTGGGTGTTTTCATTGTTGATTGTACTTAGTGTGATTTTGCTAAGAAAAAAATAGTTAATGTAAGGCTTTAGAGGTTTTGATTATAAGTAGGCTTTTTTTTTGTTTTGGAAAGAAGGTTGTTTGAGAGTAATGAAACTTTCTTGTAGGCAGCAAATTATATTGAATGTTTCGATTTGGTCACATAACATACCTTTCAAATTTTCAAAAATGAGGTCAAATTTTGGTTTTGTAAGTACATTTAATTAGTTAAATGTCTACCCGGACAGTAGTTTGAAATCCAATTCGGCCCGTGGCGATAATGTAGGTGTGAGCCGGTACGTTATCATTGTGGAAGAGCACTTTTTCTGCTTTCCCAAGTTAGGTCGTTTTATTTTCAATTCGGTATCGAACCGGCCCAATAATTGGCATAGAACAGCTCTGTGAACGTTTTGTCCTTCTCTTAGCAGTCGATGTGAATCACAACTTGTTAATACCAGAAAACGGTATTATTTGCGGGACAGTCTTCAGCATCTTCGGAACCCGTTCACTAGCTAAAGTTTGATTTTTCTTTGATCTATTCGAATTCGTCAAACATTACTCTGAAGTGGTCTTACAGTTTTGCTTGTTGCTCGGAGTAAGCAACCGCATGCTGGCAGCTTTCTAATGTCCGAAATTTCATGCTAGATATGACGTACGTGACCTTTCGAAAGGCCTGCGAGATGGCTGTCATTTCAGCGTGCGATCTCATTGAAACTCGTTAATCAAATTTTTGGAGGTGGCCATCGAAGAGAAAAGAACAAACTTAAACAGGATGTAAACGCTATTTGATGGCGCTGCTCGATTTCCTTTCTTAAATTCGTCAACACTTCCGCTTCGACACGCCGACCGACGCGCAAGAAATAAAACTACGAGTCCGATCTGGCTGATATTTTGACAATTGTTGTCTATTCCCATAGGTTGCACGAAAGTAAATGGATTTTGCGTAGTTTTGGAGTGCTTGGTTTTAATAAACAAAATCTAAACAGTTTTCGAAGATATTTTCCTTACATTGTAGCACTGACACAAGCGGAGGTCCTGGCAGTGACAACAGCTGCTAAACAGGTATTAATGATGGCAATACCACGGGCTGATATCACCTTTTACATTGATAGCCAAGCGGCAATAAAAGCGATTACTGCAACTGAGGTAAAATCAAAGCTTGTTACTAGCTGCCGCGAAAAGCTTAAGGTTCTTGGCGCACAGCATAACATCAAACACTGCTGGGGTGGTCCAATTTCTCAGTCTATCAAGGTTGGCCACATTCCTTAATTGTGGACACAGTACATAGATTGCTTCTTAAGAAGTAAAGAAAGTTTCACGCACATAAATAAGCCGTGAAGGTCATTGATAATCGTAAGATTGAAATAAAAAATAGACTCTGCTGGGGTCCCAGGCCACGGCAATATACTTCGATATCTTGTAAACATAATTACCGGACATAATCTGTTAGGATGTCATAAGAAAAAGATGAGAATCAGTTCAGATAATCTATGCAGAGGATGCGGTGACGAGTAGGTGCATGAAGACACTTCGTACTCTATATGTCACTGCCCGCACTCTCCCACCAAAGGAGGAAATTACTCCTCGGGGACTTATAAGAACTCTCTAGTACTCCAGGTCAGGTACGAACATTCTGAACTTCGTCAATGCCTCTAAATGGCTTGCTTAACTGAAAACATAGGTTTTATTAGCTTGAGTAGCAATACTCACGGGTATCACAATGGATCTGTATTGTTCTAAGTGTAACGGTAACGACATCAACTGTCAGCCACCTAACCTAACCTTACCTAACCTTCTTTACATTGCACAAGTCCTTGTTGAGAACATTTTCGGCTCCGGAAAATTAACTGAGACAAAAAAACAATCGAACAAGCGCGATTTCCGGGCCACCGTTTATACTTACGTATAGACAAAGGTAAACATTTGAAGTAATATTTGTAGGTTGCATCGTTGCATGCCTTCCAGTCGCACAATAAGTCAGTACAAACAAAAAAGTATCCGAAAAAAAAAATAACTACGAACTTAAAAAATATACACCGCATTCCGCATCGCATAGATCAACAAAAAGTTCTATGAACCTCTCAGTTTGTCTCATAGAATTTAGGACATATTTTTTCATAACAAACCATTAGTTAAAATTTACCTCTGGAATATGGGTTACAAATTCTTCTTGAACTCCTCATACCGAAATATGAGCTTTATTCTTTTATTCACAAATTAAAAATAAATTATGTAAATTCAATAACCTCAAGGTTTTTTCAACAATTTTTTGTTTTTGTTTCTTAATTTTTTTTTTTTTTTTTTCTTAAAATCATGTCCACCAATAGTTTGTATTCTTTGAACACAACAATCTTAATTTTAAAATTTAACATCCATTAAAATTAATCAACTGTCAAAACAAAAACTGAAACCAGAAAACAAGATCAATAACCCCAAGTTTTATTCCATATCGTGGAGGCCTCAAAAATAAAAAAAGATGTTTTTAAGTCACCGACACATTGAAGTGCAAAAATTAATCCATGTCATCTTTTCGTCTCTATGCTGACATAAAAGCAAACAACAACAACAACAAAAAAAACTTTCAATTGTTTGCGATTAATAATAGTATAGAAGTATTTAATAACAATTTGATGTACACAACAAAAAGAATTTATAGCGTCTTAAGCGCCTTTTAAGCCTTAATACATTCTTTGACTTAAAAACAATTTAAGGTGAATCAACTTGAATATTTCACAAACACCTTAAGGCACATTAGCAAGTTCTAATGGCTATAAGAATTAAGTGGAAATGGGATTGTTGTAAGCCCTCAAAACTAACCGCCCAAGAACTTAAAGAACAACAGTGGAGAAAACATTAATGTACCTAATTTATGTAATTATTTCTTACTTAAAATTAGTTTAATTGGTATTTGGTATTTTTTAATCTGAGAAAAAATTATTTGATGTTGTTCCCTGATGTTTTTGTAAGTATAAAAACACAATTAAAATTTTGTTTCATGAATCCTTAGTAATATTTAAGTTTTTACAAAATTATCAATTTATATATTAAGAATTGATATTTTTAATATAACATTACTCAGCGTTATTATTATTATACAGTTTTCAAACGCAATTTCATACAAAAGCTGAGTTGCATATGCAAATTCTTAGCTTCAACTGAGAACAACGATCGTTGGATCCGCTAGTATTCAGAATTCTGAATTTGTGTCATCCTTCAATTGAAAACAGAAATTGTTCTGCTATCAAAGAATATTTCATAGGACGACGATTTCTGGATGCATTAGTAATTTAAAATGTTAATCTATGCAATTCTGAGTGCATTTGAATCAAACGCAACCTTTTTCGATTTTGATAAAAGATCCAGTCAGGAGAATGCATGTATTTCTTCAACGATTTGCCATACAAGATATTTATTAGACCCACTCTAAGCTGAACTGTAAACTTATCTAAACTATTCTAAAATGTATTTCAACAAAGACATACATAACATTTTAAGAAATCAGTGAAGTCGTTAGGGAATAGTCGTTGCTTTTCTTTTATCGAAGAAACGTTGGGAAAAGTATGAATTAATTTGTTTTAATTGCAATTAACAATTTTGGAACATTAAGCCCAATAATCATTTTAACAAGACAACGTTTGTTGGGTCTGCTAGTAAACCTAATTGTGAATCTTATATATTGCCAAATGCAGACACAAAATTTCTTTAAAAACGGTTTGACTGTTATAGAAGCATTCGGTATCGAAGAAGTTGTTATTTAACTAAAAGACTAACCCGACATTTGTCGCTCGGTCATCAAAAGAAGAATTTTACTAAAACCTTATATACTGTGCCTTGCATAAGTATAACCGCACCCGAAAAAATGCATTAAATAGAAAACCTACAATAGGAGTGACTCCTTACTATTTTTTTATTGAGTTGCATCACTGATCAAGCAAATTGAGAAGAAAATAAAGTACCGTTATTTCCTCTCCTGGTGTTTAAAAATTAAACACAGATTTTGATGTATTGCAAAAATATAACCGCACAATGCAAATCTCTTTGAAGCTGCTGCATTCAGTCAAGTGCTTTCAAATAAAAAAGAACAATGCCACGTGGTACGCATTCATGCGAAATTGAATAAGGCAAAATCTTGGCTTTTCGGTCAAGCGGCCTAAGTCTTAGGGCTATTGAAAGACGAATTTCACGATCGGATCGTGTCGTTCGAAATTTTTTAAAACATCCAGAATCTTATGGGACAAAAATAAGACCCGGGCGTCCGCAGAAGCTGACACGTCGCGACAAGAGGCGTTTAATCATCCAATTCGGTGCATTCTTTGCCGGAATTTCGTAACGAATTGGGTTTAGGAGTTTCGGTTTCAACCGTTTCTCGTGCTTTAAAAAGCAGTGGAGTGATTGTTCGGGGCAAAATAGTGCCAGCTCCAAATTTAACAGCAGCCCACAAACAAAAAAGATTGGAATTTGCCCGCCAAAACATAAATCGGGATTGGAAAACCGTAAGTGACTTTCTATTAATCTGCACTAAAATCTCGTTATTCCAAATGACATACTGGAGTGAATGTTTTTTATTAGGTTATTTTTAGTGATGAAAAAAGTTTAATCTCGATGGACCAGATGGTTTTAGCGGATATTGGCACGATTTGAAAAAAGAGAAAAAGTATTTGTCCAAGAGGAACTTTGGTGGTGGCAGCTGTATGGTTTGGGGGGCCTTCTGCGAGCGTGGTAAGGTTGCACTTGCCTTCACCTCTACCAGAATTAACAGTTCTGACTACACTTCGGTCCTTGAGGAGAATTTGGTACCTTATTTAAGACGATTTCGCCGAGTTGAGCATGTCTTCCAGCAAGATAATGCCCCAATTCATGTAAGTCGTCAAAGTTTGGACTGGTTCAAATCGAAAAACATTAATTTGATGGAGTGGCCGTCACATTCTCCAGATTGCAACCCCATCGAAAATCTTTGGGGAATTTTAACTCGCAAAATTTATGCCCATAAAAAGCAATTTGCTAGTGTTGCTGAGCTGCGAGAGGCAGTTGTGACATAATGGAACGCTTTAGACGACTCCATATTGAAAAATCTAGTTAATAGTAGGTATGCCAAAAAGAATTCTAAGATTGGTGAAAAATAGAGGCAACAAAATTGCATATTAATTTTTTGTTAAAAATGAACTTAAAAAAAAAAAACAATAAATGCGGTTATATTTTTGCAATACATTAAAATCTGTTTTTAATTTTTAAACACCAGGAAAGGAAATAACGGTACTTTATTTTCTTCTCAATTTGCTTGATCAGTGATGCAACCCAATAAAAAAAATAGTAAGGAGTCACTCCTATTGTAGGTTTTCTTTTAAATGCATTTTTTCGGGTGCGGTTATACTTATGCAAGGCACTGTATATCACAGAGATTCGTTTGGCTAAACACTATGGCCTCCCATCAAGCATACACGATGCGACGATAGTCGGTGAAGCTAAGTTTTTATCTTTGTCTTGTATATTTTCAGATTTGATTTTTTATGCTGGCTGCTGCCTAAAAAGTTTGAAAGTAACCAATCTTTTGTTTCAATAACTAGCGTGCACTCAAAGACTGATTTCTATACCCTTTATATGCCAAGAACACAATGCGAGCATTAGGAAATGGAGAGAGGGATCAATACGAAGTTTTCTTGTACATTGATCTTGCATTTTTTAATGGTGAATAGCAAAGATTTCCAATTGCATGTAGTTTCGCTTAAAAAGGAATATCTCTACTTAAAAATACAACGACGAGGGTAAACTGATCAGAATTCCTAGAAGCGCGAGGATTACGCGTGAATTGTTTTATGGAAAACGAAGACAAAAGCTTTGTTCAACGAAAAAAAGGCAGGACAATACAGCACAATACAGCAATCCAGCTTCAAGGGAAATTTGTAAGAATGAGAACAATCCAGCTTTTTGAAAAATGACATTTGTCTCAATTGGTCTATTCTGTTCCTAAAAAGGTGGAACAGAAAATCCTGGTCCAAACTGTTCTAGACAGACACAATGAACACCAAAGTAGAACAGTTTGAAACAGAGAATGTCTCAATGAACACCAAAATCTGAACTTTTCTGTTCCCAACTGTTTCAAACTGTGCAGACCAGAACAGTGTCACTAAACATACCTTAACAGTTCAGAAACACTTTCTCAGGACCATTCATGTTCTGTCTTTTTTTCGTAAGAGAGAAAGCCATTGCTGCTCAGGTAGGGACACGACCCACGAGTAAATCTGTATTGGTCTAGTTTATTGTCAACTGTCAACTATTATTAATTGTTTTGCTTTCACACAATTCTTTTAACCAAAAGAAATCGAATTTTAACAAAAAAGCCATTTTCATCATTGGTTGACAAAAACAACTTTAAATCAATCAAAACTCCATTGACTTGTAATTAACAATTTTGTTGACACAGAAATCCAGATTATTATTGTTATTGTTGTTATTTTTTTTTTCAAATTCATACAAATATGCCTCTTTATCAAAGGCAATAATTTGAAAGAAAAAAGATAAACATCTCTAATGTTTTCGGCAATTAAGTGGGCCAAGGGTGAATTTAACATAAACAAAAAAATCATAGCCACAGCTTGAGTGTGATGTGTGAAGAAGCTTAAAATCAAAGTGAAAAGAAAACCACTAACTGACTACTAAGACGAAGACGGCAAAGGCCAAATCTTAATTAGCAAACATTTGAATGGTAAAATGGCATACGTTTCTGTACATTGTTTTTTAAGACCAAGATACGTAATAAATGTGAAACGCTTTGTAATATTACACCTTGCGGCTCTATTAAATTCTTACGGCTGTAAGTTTTATTGCTGTCTAGGTTTTGTTATTATTTTGTCTTACAAAAATCGGGTTGTAATAAATCAAAAAAATGTGCGCACAAGTCTGATGAACGTCCGTCTGTTGAAAATCACAAATAAATGATATGGGTTAACAACTTAGGCAACAATTAAATAATAGGAGTGTTAATCATTATTATGAGTCTGCTAAATTCTAGATGAGTTGAGCCCTTAAGGTAAGTCTATAGTAAGGTGGAGAGTCAATGTCCGACCTAGCAGACATTCAGCTCTTAATTTTTATTAAAATTTTGAACAATAAATTTAGTGATTCAGTCATTAAGTTTTTTTCTTCTTTCTTGTGATGCATACCAGTATTAGATAATCAGTATTTATGCCTCATGCATTATGTTGTTAAGGAACTGGAATAAAAATCATTAACTTCCACGCCCATCTCATTTGAATAGTTTTCGAATTTAACAACAATCACAAATAAAGCCATCATTAGTTACTTGAAAAGAAAGTTGATGTCATAATCTTGCAAGAACATGTACCTACAAATAAGAATTACGTTCATATTGTTGAACATTCTTTAAAGAAATAATTAACCGGTCAGGAAGACACTTAAATGGCTTCATCAAGCAAAGTTTTTCCAATCTAAATTGAAAGCCGTACTTAATATTTTGATACTCTATTTTAATGAAATTTTCGGTTTTATTTGAAAAGAGATGCGCTACCATGCATCGGGCTAAGTGAAGAAATTATGAAAAAGTTGTTACGATAGAAAAATGTCTGATCTTCAATCATTAATCTTTATAGGCGATTCTCTTGAGGAATGTAGCTTAAAGGTAATTGAAGAAATTCGTAACATGACGAAATTCATAATGATGAAAGTAGGAAACAAATCTATGCAAGACACAAGTTTGGAGGAGAATACCCCACCAGCATTACCACACAATCCAGGAATGTTTTCTATTTTAATCTTTCAGGTAGTGCGGTCAGTTAAAATACTATGATTAAGTTACATAAAATAGAAAAATTTACAACTTTACTGAAATATTCTTCGTTTTTAAATGCTCAAATTTCAAATTTTCAAAGAACGGCTTAAAAGACACATAAATATATCAAACCCGGCTCAAAAATCATACTTAACTGGTTCTAAATTACTAGGGTATCATGTCGTTACATTGCCTTCACGCGCTTTGATATCTTAAGTTGCTTCTTTGCAACGGCTTTGAAACTTTTTTGACCTTTCTGGACATGTAGAATATGAGGGTTGGGATTTGAAGACTTTCCTAATTGGAGAAAATATTTCCATTTCCATCAAAGCTAGAAGGCGACAACTTAAACATGCTTAGATTACGATTTAGCAATTTTCTGTTGCAAGACGGCTGATCACACGTTTTGGGAATTCGGAGCACGAAATGGCGACCCACTCTGCGTAGATCACTGCATGAACAATGGTTTTTCCTTAAGATAATAGGCGTGTTTTTTTGGCATCGCTATCTGCAGCCAAATTCGATTTCCCAAAAAAACGTATCCGCAGTTGCCCATCCGCAGCTGTTTTATTTTATTTTTAAGTTGGTATTTGGTTTTGCTTTCGGATAAGCTTTTGACATTTTGGGGGTATGTTCGTAGATTGGCTCCGTCGTCGTTCAATAAACAAATAAATAAAACAATAATAAATGTTCAGACAAATGTCAAACAGAGAAGTGTGTTTGAAAGTGCGTGTTTTGTACCTATGTGTGAATTTTGATAAAAATCGAGATTCAGATTATTGATTCTCGAATCCATTTTGTTGAATCTCAAGTCTCAAATAGATCAGGAAATCTGAGATTTTTCCACTTTTTCCTCACTTCACCAACTCTTTAAGCTGTCAGATTCACAAATTTTCACTTACTTAAGGTATGACTACAAAGAGCACTTTTTGCAAAAAATCAAAAAGTGAAAATTTTCAAACTCATTTTGTGACAATTTATCCACCCCAAAATTAAAAGTCAAAAACAATTTTTGTAGTTTTTTTTTTCAAATTCAAATGGTGCTACAAAGAAACAAATTTTACTTTTGTAAATTTCCCACTTTTTGCAAAAAGTGACCGTTGTAGTTATACCTTAAATCTCGCAAATAGAAAACTACATTACAGAAGAAAAATATTAAACACAATAGAGCAACTATGTGTAACTCGTTCCTTGATTTGTGCGTTCCAATTTTAATTCAAAATAAACTTAAATAAAAGCACGCACTTAAAGTGCGTTGCACTCAGCGAACACAGCCTTCGAGACTCTTTGAGTTATCCGATTATCCGAGTTACCAACCTAAGAAATTCAATTTTTCTCCGATCGAGTATCGATACTCGAAAAAATGTCAATTTTTTATCCGCAGCCAGATTTAAGTTTAAGTTTTATCCGCAGCTGCGTGTTGTATTTGTAATACATGGAAGCTCCCACTGCAGATACGGATAGCTATGCCAAAAAACACGACTAATGTCGACTAGCATGGCTTGTTGTCACTATTGCCTCAATTTTGAAGAAAAATCAACGCATATCCTTCGTGAGGATTGAATTTTTTCTACCAAATTTTCCTTTCATTCTGCTCATTTAAAAACTGCTAAAAGTGCTGTTGGGATACATCTGCGATTCCTTGTGCTTCGGCGACTTTTTCCTTAATTATTTTCGGAAGAGTCTTTGTTTCTGTATTTGACCTTGTGGCCAATTGCTTGCTGCTCTTCGTGTAAGACGCCTAATGTTTCTTATCACCAAAATGAGGTACAAGCAAATTAGATAAGTGAGAAGCCCTTGTCTGTCATATTTCATGTTGTGATCCTTCAAACATGATTTCCTCTTTTTGACTCTCATGATGACGTTCGCCAGGGCGCTTTTAACAACTAAATGGAAACGTTCTCGTGCAGCTTCCGTCCAGGAGGTTGTAAATGTCCGTATTCAGCATCAACGGATGTTAACGTTTGAAGTTCGACTCAAACAAAATTATAATTTACCGATAAATCAGACATCAACATTTCGAAAGTCAAAACGACACAGCTGTAGCACATCCTGTCAACAATCTGGCAAAGTGATCACAAACAAACAACACAAGAATTCCGATTCCTATATATTTTCAATTCATAACACGAACATTTATTTTTTCCATAAAAACCAATGAATTCCAAAAGCGCAATAAATAAATAGAAAACATTGCAACTTCCTGCAACACACACGCGTGTATCAACATCAGCGACAAAAATCCAATAAACTATCTTCTCTTCCGACTGACTGCATGAGTGTTGAAACTAGCTGCCAGTTGACTCCATTCCATACGCACACGCTGCGGTCCATCCTTGCGAGGCAAATCAAGTAAGAGTTAAATTCCCTTTTTAGCAATTGCAGTAAAGTCCGAACGATTGCGAAATCCATATCCATATTTATTCACTTGATCAGCATCCGAAACTGATTACTACACAGATTCGCCTACACAGGAACGAAGACGGTAGTAGTTTTGTGCAATAAGCAGGCTCAGGCAGCGCAAACACGATTAACATAAAAAAAGATCAGATCCTTATCTTTCAAATGTTGTTGTCTTCCAAGGGAATTTCGAACACGCAGTCAGCAGTATTTTTTTGTAGTGGCTATAAATATCTCGACGCGCACGCGCCGCCGGTGGAACGCATGCGAGAACATCTTCCAAATCAGCACACTAGTTGCAAATAAAACATATTCAATAAGTTACGAGAAGGTATGTATGAACTGAACATGGACATGGTCCTATTTCCAAAGGTGGCTGTTAGTTAATCCACCACCCATTAACTATGCCTGGTGACACCTAATGGCCTATGGCCTTGGCAGAACCTCGATTACAAGGATGAGGTCCGTCGTCGTCGACGACACCCCACGCCACACATGGTAACTATGCCAATTGCGCACATCTATTCTATTTAGGGATTAATCAAAACAACAGATAAAGTACATGCAATCCTTGCCAGTGAATATAATGTTAGGTGCAGTTCCTTCCTTCCGATTTGGATTTGGATTTGGAGTCTCGTTGGCATCGGACATAAAAGATGCCAATTAATATTGTGTGAGACTGTCCCCAAAAATGTCACGAAGCTTCTCTTGTTGTCGAAGTCGCTTCGTCGTTGTTGTCCGAGCTGTTCACATGGCTGCAGGAGGGGTTCACTATCGCCTTGTACAATCAAATGTGAGGCTCGTTATTTCTTTGCATGTTGCTCTCTGTGACTTCGATAGTTGTGTGCTTTATTGTAAGCAGAAACAGACTGCCAAGCGATATGGAATCGCATGGTTTTGCATTTGGTGCTGGGTTGAAGTCTCGACATTCCTAAATAAAGATGATTTCCACGAACATTTTTTATATGAACTAAGGTAAGACCTATGTTGCTTGTTGCTACACCGCTTGAAGCACTTTTGTGTTTTACTTTTTTGTATTCTTCTTCAATCAGCAAAATGTCATTAAGCTGAAACTCCATGAACATTTTTTTCTTTCAACTTTTAATAGAAGGGGAAAGTCGTTTGAACCAAACGAGCAGTGAGGTTATGCCAATCCTGTTTCCACAACCTCGTTATGTGCAACAACGATGAATTCTAACAGGTGGAAGTCAGTAAAAGTGAGTTTTGTTGGTTCAATCCATCTCGTTGCAAAAAGTAGACAACGATGGAGATGGAAAACGAAAATGAAAGAAAAAATGCCATTGAAAGGAAAAGTTAATTGAAAACAAAAGGGTTTATTAACGTGTGGCTCAACGTTGTGAGACAATGGGAATACACATGGTCATTTCTTATTTATTACTCGAAAATGAGAGTTTTTTCTTCTTTTCATTCGAGCCTTGACCTAAATTTTGTTTATAAGAAGACAGAGAAACAAGGGCTTCGGTCTGGGAACAGGAAACCCATCTGCACAAGACTTGCGAGAAATGTTGCGAAATTCTTTTAGTCTCTTTTTCTGACTGGAGAATGCGATGTCCGTTGACGACCATGGTGTTACGTAAGTTGATTCCAAGGAACTGACGCAGAAACGGTGTTCCTTTTACGTACATAAATATAGATACGGAATATGGCAAATGAAAAATATGTATGACGACTGTCAAATTTTATGGAACGACTAATTTTGTAATTCGCGAAGCAGAAATAGATGGACTTTAGACATAAAGTAATGAGTAGAATTTTCATTTAATTGAAGAAATGAGGCTGTCATTTATATATTCAGTTGGCTTAGTTACATCCATAGTATGGTCGCCACTATTGTCCTTGTATTTTATTCGCAGTGTATGGATAAATTTGAGTCAATTGGTTCAGTAAACATCATCCAACATCGATTCATCGGAAAAATATGCAAGATCTGCTGAAAAAAAATTAAAATTCGCATTCCGATAATTCTCAGTGAGTGTTCACAGAAAAATTCATATGAGGATCAGTACTTTTATACTAGAACATCACTACCACTACCTTTCCCTAATACTTTTAGTTGTCATTTCAAATTATGCTACGAAACTTGTGTTTAGGGTTGTTTTCGCCGCCGCCATTTCATAATTGAAACTTTCCCCATCAGTGGTAAGGGGTCTTAATATTGAAGGAAATTGTCCTGAGTGCCATCAGGGGACTTAAATAAGCCTGCCACCAGAGCTATAACCTGCCGCTTTAGTGCATTAAATAAACTTGCTGATCCACCAGAGTTATTTCCTGCCGTATAGTGCCACCAGATAGGCCTCAAATAAACCTGAGCTTTTGCCTGTCCTATCATGTAAATCACAAAACATACCCGCCGTCCTTGAGAGTGTGAAGGAATATCCAAGTTTGGTGTACGATTGAATTGAAAGTAACTTTAAACATTGATTTTAAAGGATGAATTCAAAAAAAGGGCAATTAAAAAAAAATATTGCCTGGGTATTGTTATTTTAGACGAAATATAAAAAAAAAACCGTGACCATTCTCCGGACGATCAAAACAGAGTCTCCGGACGATTTTGAACCTACGCCGTCAAACTTGATTGCTGCTTGCCTGACCTAAGACTAATTTCTCGATCTAATGTCGTGTAAGGCTTACTTAAAGTTGTTTGCATTCATCCTCAAAAAAAGAAAAGCTTAAGATAATTGAAGACAAATCATACCCACTCTATCTACGCTACAGAACCAAACCATGGCAATTTAATGTATTTGAAATACCTACTTACTTGTTTCAAGGTTAACTTTAAGCTTACTAAGACAAACCGCACTTGGAAATTTTAATCCTTCAACCCTTAACTAATGCACCGTTTTTTGTACAGATCACATTCACATAATATCCCTTCGATAGGGGTGGTTTTGGTTGGTTTCTTTTTGTGTTTTTTGTATGCATAATGGACCAATTTTATTCTGGATAAGTACTTTTTACAAGGAAATTAAACGTTTCAAAAAGAATTTGAACATAGAAAAAATAATAAAATAAGACCTTGGAGCTGTCCGGAGACTAGATTTTCGCTATTTTTGGTACCAGTGTCCCGGACACTTAAAAAATCGATTAAAAACACACAAAACTCAATTACTTCGTTATTTATTGGAAGTTCATTATATTTGCATTGAAAAAAAATCCATTTGATTACAAGATCTCACAAGATCAACTATTCTCAGCATGTTTTTCCAAAGTCAAGGCCACTATTTGTTAGCTTAAAAAAACAGCAGAACAGCAGTGGCTGCTGCTTAAACGACCCATAACTTTTCCATTACATATTCGATCACGTTCAAACTTCGTATGTGTATGTGAAAAATGTTACTTATTCTGTATTTTGTTGTTTTTTTGCAAATTTTGTGTTTAATTTCTCTTTTATTCCCTCTTAAGTGCAAAATCGTCCGGACAATGGGGTTTGTCCAGATACTGGGTGTCGTTACCCTAATCGAAAAATAACCTAACCTACCTAGTCTTAACGCTCTTAAAGGTATGTTTTATTGATATCTTGACGTGAAATTATCTCTGACAAAAAACTTTCTTTTAAGTGTTTTTCAAATTTTTTTTTCCAAACAGATAAATTAAAATCCACATAAACTAGTTTAAATTCATTTTTAATTGCCCACAAAATCAACCAACCAAAAGTTCTTGTCTTCTCTCTTAATCACACCCTCCAATTTTAATACTGTTTATGTAGATATTTAAACAAATTTAATGAAAAGTTTTATGAACTCGTATTTGTCTTTTAGGCTTCAAGCAAAACTAAAAGCATTTTTATGGTTTCGTATTTTAGTGTTTTATCCAAATTAATATTTTTTAACAACACTTGTTGAGGAATTTAGGAATTAATTAATGTTTACCTAGACCTACATGATAGATATTGAATTAGAATCCAGATATGTACAAACAAAAATCATCATTATTATTAATCGTGTTCACTCAGAACATGTTTTTCGCCAATTGATTGCTATTTGTATTTTTACTTAGCATGCATTAAATTATGTATGCAGGCGAAATAGAATTTGTTTCTTTTTTATTTGCAGAAAAAATAGTTTAAAACCAGATTTCTACAAACTAGAAGATGACCGCATAATTAAATGGAATCATATATCAAGCGGGCATTAAAAAAAAAAAAAAACAATTAAATTTGATTAAGTGAAAATATAAGGAATCCCAAAAGTTAAAATCAAATACGCCAAAGATGTTTTTATTATTCTTGTTTTTATAATCTGTTAAAATGACCTTGACATTTTTAACAGAGCAGCACGTGATTTTTTGGAAATTTTGAATTATTTATTACTGCCCTTAAGTTAAATTTAAATTTTAAATGTAAAATGCCCACGATCGATGCTCTAAAATGACGTCAAAGGGTTCATACACATATTTTTTTTGGATTTTCTAATAGTCTAATCACTTATTGTTAACTGAGTTTTCTTTAGGTTTCTCAATTTTCCATAGGGCTAACCCAAAACACTCCTCCAAAATTGTGCAACAAACAATTTACTTGCGATAATGGTTTTTTAATAACTTTAGAAACACCTTTAGTTCCCATCATATCTATCTGGTTAACTTGTATTTAAAAAGAAAAAGAAAAATTAAACGTTTCCAAAGTGGAAATACTATACGCGCTGAGAAGAGGCCCGAACTTTATTGATACTATCAATCCATCATTTTGTAATAATTAGTCTTGCTTTGTTATTTGATGAGAAGATGCGCAAAAGCTTTTGTATGATTTAGCAATATTGCGTTTGGGTGGTCATGTTGCAAATAATAATGAACGATGTATCACTTTGACTTTGGTCTTGCCGCTTTTTAGTTGAGTATCTTAGAAAATATTATCGATAACTTCATAAGATCAGCAAATATAGCTGATTTGATTACCCACTCAACAAAAACCAACCAAAATTCAGAGCAGGTAAATTGATTTTGGAACTTTGCATTTTGAAAAGACAAATAAACAGATAGACGGCATTGCCATCTTAGTCGTTGTCACAAATAAATGCGAGTAGTACCCATGGCTTTGGTTAAGTGCGTTGACCGATAACTAAGAAGATGTGGTTTCGAATCGTACTCGTCACGAAAAAGTATGTATTTCATCTTTCATGATACATGCCTCTTTCGAAGTAATGATTAAGTGATAAAGCTTCCAAGAAAATCACCGAAAAGTGCTTCTGAACCCAGCCGCTCGGAGTCGGAAATAGTAGCTCTCCTCCGATTCCAATATGTACTAGAAAATAAAAGTCAACTTATCACGGTGACGTAAGCTATACTCTGCACACAAAGATAGTATATGCAAACACTTATTTGACGTGTAGGAAGCTAACACACGCTTCTGTTTACCATGCCATCAACTACTCACTGCCCGCTGTTCAGAAATTAACAGCTAGCATCCCTAAACAAATAATCAACAAAGAAAACAGTGAGGTTTATGCTAGCCGAACTTGTTTTATTGTTTGGTTTTGTTCGTTGTCAAATTTGAAACATAAACAAACGATAACAAAACAGAAAAAGAAAACATTAGGACTCCCACAATTTACTGATGGGCAATATACACACTGACGACTGACTGCCCACTCAAAGTCAAACCAGCATTTTTTTTATGTTGAATGTTGTGACATCCGCGTGTCTGCTGTTAATTCAATTTTAATTTTATTGGATTGAATAATTTTGGTGACAGAAAACAAAAAAAGAAGAAAATATTCACAAACCAGAACTGGTGAATTTAAAGCCGGATCTAAGTCTTAAGATGACACACCAACATAATTTTGGCTGGCAACTGTGCTAACGCGAGAAACAAAAAATTAGCGTGTGAGATATTTTGGGCATGGGCCAACGTCATCCACTGCCTTGATAAAAATCTGCCAGCGGTCGTCACTAAATACTGCTAAAGTCATCAAAATATTATGACAATTCGTGAATGATATCAATGAGGAAGTGGAAGTGTTTAGCGTGTGAGCAAATTATAGCAGTTAGCTTAGACCTCCAAATTTTCTAGGTTTAGCCATGAAAATTTAATCTTAAAAAAAAAAACGATACTATTTAAGTAGACTACTTTTTGTCTGTCAATTTCGGAGAAAAAAAATGAAGTCAAAATAGAGGGGTTCAGGATTGCAAAAGTTGAGATGAATCGGGTTTTAATCCGTGAATAAACCGTTCTGCAAAACAATAATCCCCACGTACAAGTGTGGCTTTAGGCCAGACAGAACAACGATAGACCAAGTCTTCACACTGAGGCAAATTCTGGAAAAGCCAAACGAATTTCAAGACGAAACCCACCATCTTTTCATTGACTTCAAAGCTGCTTACGATAGCATCCACCGCCAAGAGCTTATGATGGCGATGTCTGAATTCGGGATCCCGAACAAACTGATCCAGCTGTGCCGCATAACGCTAAACAATACGCAGTGCAGTGTGCAAATGGGTAATACCTCATCCGAGTTGTTTCAAACATGCGCAGGGCTTAGACAAGGAGATGCGCTGTCATGTGATTTTTTCAACACAGTCCTGGAGCAGATAGTGCGCAAGGCAGGTGTGAGCACGGAAAATACTATCTTCAACGAATCCACCCAGCTTCTAGGCTATAGGCGGACGACATAAACATCATCGGTCGATCCAAGAAAGCTGTGCTTGAGGCCTTCACAGCGATTGCAGAACAGGCGAATCTCGTTGGTCTTGAAGTGAATGAGGACAAAACAAATTAGGTACATGCTATCAACAAACAAAGCAATATCTGTCTACCGCCTAGGACAAAACTTCACTGTTGGTAGCAGCAATTTCAGGGTAGTTAAGGAGTTCACCTACCTTGGAACAAACATCAATCCCACAAACGACACCTTAGTCGAGATCCGAAGAAGAATTATCGAACCGCTGCTGCTTCGGTTTGGCAAAACAACTGGATTTGCCACATCGAGCAAATGGACGAAAACGCTCCATCCAAGAATTTCTTCTCATCGCAGCCCCCAGTTTCGAGACGGCAAGGAAGACCGAAACTACGGTATACAAGGACCAAGTGACTGCGGATGCCAGAGCGCTTGGTTCCTGCGACTCGAGAATGCATGCGAGGGACCGTTCCCGATATAAGGCTGCAGTATCTCGCTGAGATCCTTAATGAATTGTTAGCCGGTTAAGTAAGTAAGTGTAAGTTAGCTCCAATATCCGGTCTTAATTCTCGGCCTAGTACACCGGCAGTTACAAGTTTAGTGCAAACATTTTAGTCTAAACGTTCTTTGTGTTATAGCGCCCGTCAGTATAACAACATGTTGGTCGAAGTTTAGAAAATATCGCTGCCGTTCTCAAAAATTGGGTATTTATTGGCATTATTTTTGTCCCAAATTTGAAGATATGGACTTGCATCATATTTGATTCACGGAAGTTTTGATTTGCTGTAAGCTTTTGCTGCAACCATTATTCTCTCAACTAAAAAGGACACTCCGGAGAGGATTTTTGACGCTCAAAATATGACACGCAAAAACCTTTGTGTATCAAATTTGATTCATGAAACGTTAAATTAACGTTAAATTAATTTACAATAAATTACGGTTTTAAAAAGTGTTTAAAGAGACAATGAAGTTGTTAAATAATTTTTTAGTAAAATTTCTGTTTCTAGCTAAATCAGGGACTTGAAACACATAGCGAAGTTTGTGCATTTTTGTATCGAATTAAGTTACAAATTGTCTTACTAAAGCAAAACACGCATGGTACGCAAGACATCCAGCCTTGTGATTTAATTATTTCTTGTTTCCCTTGTTGAAGTGCTCCAAAGCCGTTTGAATAGATATGTTTCGATGTAAACAATATAGCTCAGTGTTTATTCTACATTTTTTTGCTTTTTTTTTTGTGAAAAATCGCTATTCTACTATTCTAGCAAAGCAATAACAGACTTCTAAATTCTGACAAGAACTTGTTTAATGGTATGCAAATTCTTAAGAGATAAAGAGATATCATGCAAATGGAACAAGTTATTCCCTCTCCCCTGCTCACTTCACAACCAAAAGAAATAAAAATAACTTACCGCATTCCATCAAATCCATCGTCTGAGCCGTTAATGGTTAAAACTGGGGCACGTGCATATGCCTTGGCAACGCGACGATTTCGTTCAAAGACAATGACTTTAGCCCAAATTTCATCGTCGATTTGGGTCCATTTATCTAGAACTTCTTGTATGTGTTCCTGCAATGAAAAAATAAAAACACATCAAAAATCTGTCTGTCCCAGATCTTTTCTAAAAGAATGCAACTGCATAAATAGTATCTAGATTGTAACCATGAATTTTTCAGCGATTACAGTTTTCATCCATCTTGAATATCAAGCAAAGAACAAAAAACTATATTTCCCTGCAATAAAGTTTAACCAAAAATGAGATTGAGAACATGTATACGTCCTCGTTTGAGAGAGCATGAAATCGAAGCTTTTTAGAAGTGTTTGCATACATTTGTTAGCTTGAAGGGAGGGGGCTTCAAAGAGAGATCTACCGAAAGATGAAATCAAATCGGAACGGTTATACGAATGGTGTTTGGTGTACCTACTCCCTGCAGCCATAATAGATATTATATCTTTCGGTTAGGTGCTGGCTTTGCTGATTGCTGCACTAATACTATAAAATTATACTTAACAACAAACGGCCTTGCACACGATATCACTTTTACTTGTTTTGCTGGTTGCTGCTTCAAATCCAAACTGTTGGCAGATTGCCGTTGGCTATGCATTTGTTGTTTTTATCTTTGTTGATTGTTACAAGCTTGCGTCATGGCTGGTGCATTTTCTTGCGCACCTAACCATGCTTCAAAGAACTCATATAAAAGTTGTTTAGTTTTTGTCTTGCAGTGTTCAAGAAGTGAAGATGTTGGGGGGTTGTGGGGAGGGAATTCAAATCTAAATAAACAAATCTCGAACAGGTATACTTTTACAAGACGTTCTCAATTTGCTATAATGTTGTTGTTGTTGTTATTCGGCTTAGATTTTGTTGTAAGGTTGCAACTTGAAATTGGAAGTATATCTTTTGTTTTCATATTGCACCAGGCATTGTTGTTTCTGTTTATGTTTTGTTTTAATTTATTTAAAATAAATTGTTAAGTCGAAGATGTATTTCACAATTAATGACTGGGGAGTATTATGCATTTTACTTGTTTTAAATACTCCACTTACATGAAAGCGATAACAAAGTATGGCACATGCCACTTCTAATAATGAAGAATGTTGTTCGAAATTAATTTCCGCATATTTTTACCGCCTGACTTAAGTTCGATGTTGGCAAATTAGTTTGGAATAAGTTTGGTAGGTAAATTGAGCACTGGGGGCTTGGACTTAGTTTTCAATGACTTTCGCCGTTGGCTCGCTCGAAATTATGCGCATTTAGCAGCTGCTGGAAGTGCTTCTTGAACACATCTATAATTCCCTTTGATTCAGTGACTATAGGTTCTGAAGCCAGTCGAGCTTTTGAAGAAACGTTCGGGCGTTGTTCTTGTCACGTGATTCTTCGGAATCTTTGAGCTGGTAAGCTGCGGATCCTCTTTTCTTCCCCTGCAGAGTATTTTTCTCATTTGTCCTTTTTTCCGTTTCAGCATATGCAAACGTGCATTTTCCGTCTCTCTCTATTCAGTATCGCGCATTCATCATCATACAAAGGGTTCTTCTTCGGGGGTGGTTGGTAACCAATAGCTCTCGGCTACATTTTTAATTGTTTCACGGTACTGGTTCCAAAAGATGTGGACGTCCGTTGTATTACTTTCTTTGGGAAACACTTGTTTTCTTGTAGTTTGATAATCGAGCTCAAAGCTTAGCCACTAACAGAAAGTGGTCAGAGTCGACATTTGCTCCTCGGAGAGTGCAAACGTTTAAAATGTCGGATGCGTGTCTTGGAAACCTAGTACTACTCATTATCATTACTGCAGCAATGTCGATTAGTCGGAAGCCGTTATTTGTTGTAACTTCGTGGTGACTGTGCTTTCCAACTAACCTGCCATTTTGCACATTCTCTATCCAGGAGATTGTAGAAATCCTCCTTCCTCCTTCAGCATCATCCGTAGGGGCGATCACTTACTGGCTTGAAATGCATGACTTTGGACTTAAGACCATTCCCACGACGAATCCGCATCTAAATATGTGTGCCCTTTTATGACAGCTGTAATAAATGCCGCCAATTTCTCCTTTTCGTTGTTCCTGATCCTATCCATCGAATTGCCTGAATAGCAGTAATTTCTGCCGTATACTGCGTGAAGACAGATTCAAGATTTTTAGCACTCCTATAATCCATTTCTTCCATTCCATTCTCAATCATAGTCCGTTGTCGTTCCGGGTCTGGTTGCCGTTTGAGGGGGTTACGGGTAATTATCCGAGGCTCTACGTGTCTTTCTCATAATTTCAAGTTTTTTTCAAGTTTCAAGCATTAACCTCCAAATTTGTAAGGCCGTAGTTTTAGTGCTTTTATTTCTCCATGTGCCCCCATGGTTCCAAAATTTGCAAGTAATATCTTAAAGTTATTACCAGTATCCGGTACCCGCGTGAAGGTAAAATAAGAACTTGGTGGCTAGGAAAAGATACAGCTTGCGCCCCCAGATCCTACAACACCCACGTTTAAATGTAGGTTTGCATTAAGAAAGTCATCAAGCTGTATACCGCATTAAGGAAGTATACCCGTAGGTTCAGGAAGAAATGACCGGAAGACTGACAATGTCTTCTTGCTTAAATCCTTTCATATTACAAGATCGACAAGACAGATCGTCAATTGATTAGATTTCGTCACCAAGACCATTTATTATTGGCTAATGCAGACGACTCTGACGTTTTAGAAAGTAAACTAGGGCTGCATAGAAACGAAGGGAAAATCAAAAACCTACATGCATTGGGTCTCCATCTGAAGAAAATGAAGGCAGCAGATAAACAACTTTCAATGTATAGCACCACAGGTTCGAAGTAGTGCGATTCTGCAATTACCTTGGGTCAGTAGTATGAGCCATTCAAATTCAACAGAGCTTTATTTAGTCATTCAAGGCTCTTTGAATTCAAAAATCTTACGATAACAGCGAACTTGCTAGCAGCCTAAGAGCGTAGTCTTAAGAGCACTGCCTCACTGATCGGAGACATGGATGCTTAGCAAAAGTTACTCTAAATAGTGAGTAGAGAATAGTTTGTGAGAAAGGAAGATTCTGGATTAAAAAATAATAATAAATAGAGTGGCGAGACAGCTCTTGAAGAACCAAGGCCTAAGTAACTTACTCTCATCAACAATACTCTGAGTGCGTGTGAAGAATTGAGGGAACCTACAATTTAACGCCGATTCCGAATGGCAGAGTTGAGAAGCACTTTTTCATGACAGATTGATACTCTTGGAATATTTGTCAGGTCTTCGCAAGAGGCAGTACCTGTGAAAGATGAAATAAAAACTTGGCCTGAGTAGGACTCGAACCAACGACGCACAGTGGACCGGCTTCATACAATTAGAAGTGAAAAATTCTAATCTTTTTAGAAAATATCTATTTTCATCTATAGTGTTCATTAATCAAGAAAATTAAGATTTATTTCGAAATATAGTCCAAAAGTTTTTTTGTCCGAGTCAATTTGGAATTCGAACACCAAACATCGAAAAATTCCTTCCTTGGTACGCAGAAATCCTTTCCTTAAAAGTGAATAAAAAGGGCTTTGCAAATCTTTGCGAGGTATATAACATATATTTCTAGAAAGTAGACGTTCACATCTATCCAAAACGCATAATTTATTTTTAAGGCAATCTTAAGCTCATATTTTGATTTTCCAAAACAAACACGCTAAAAACAACGTTTTTTGTGATTTCAACAACGCATTTTTTAAATTCAACAAACAAACGTTACTAAAATTTCAACACAGATTTATAAAAACACATACCTTCACGAACATCTGCCATATTTTTTTTTCAATTTTACTTAAAATTGTAATTTTAAAAATTATTTTCCTAAATAACTTAAGCGCACCAGAACAAAAAAAGATTTTTCACTTTCACTTCTGCAGACCATTTATTCCATACTAAAGTGGTATAAATAAGAAAAAAAAAGTGTTTTCAGACTTAACAGTTATCCGTTATTGATAAGAAATTGAATTGTTTGTAGTTTATGTCATTTACTTTTTCACGTCTAATTATATGGAAGCGATCCACTGTGCGACGTTCTGCTTAGCAGCCAACGTCAAATCCACCGCGAAGAAGCTTGTTACACTTCCTTTGGAATAATATGAGGGAAGAATAACCGTAGAGAGAAAGTTGAAGAAAGTGCACGATAGACCAAATTGGCCCTGGACAGGACGATCGTAACCTGGGGCACGCGCCGGATTTCAACTATAAAACGCGGATGAAGGCCAAACTTCATCGACAAGGTTGACAATCAGGTTGATGATGAAATTGCTTAAACGAGCAACTAACATGGTTCATAGTTATGTTCTAGTCTACAGTTAAGTTTAAAAACGTTTTATTAAAAAAAAAAAAAATTTTAATCCAAAACACAGTTTTGTTGGTTTTTGTTCTATATTGCACCCAAGCATGCATTAAACTGTAAAGACATTCGGTATCGTCTTCAATTTGTCCGCATATTGCTAACAACAAAACACAAACCTAACCGATGTTAATTAATCCGAGCAAACAGTTAAAATTAGAGCACAACTTTAACAAAACATCATTTTATCGCTTGCATCTGAGCCGTCTAGTTCGATTTGCGTTGTTTATGAACATAAGGAAAAACATGCATGCGCTTGTGCATTGCGAGATGCAAAGTTATGTCATAACTCAACTATTACAACATCCACGTGCGCCTGCCCTACTGCCAATAATGACGATGCACGACCTGACGCGACGATACAGTTCGAACGAACATGATATTAAAAATCGACGAGAAACTCTAGAGCCTAGTTTACTTTTGTTTTTTGTGGCTTCGCCGGATTATCGAAGTCGATAAGAATAAATAGCTAAAGATACAAGTATGTAGTGCTAATATGCGATCAAAGGAAGAGAAGCACAGAGATAAGATCGTTATTCGGTGGCGCGTCAACACAGACTTAACCTCATAAAAACAAAGTGCTATTTAAGTGTTCCCACTTTTTGCATTAAATATTTCTTTAACCTTTCCTTGAAATTTCTTCTTCAACAGCCAAGACTTTGAGTAGGAAAATTATGACAGAAGAATGATTAAGAGCCGTTTTCTTCACAAAAATTCAATTTGAAGCAAACTCTCAAGTTGATAAACTCTAGAGTTGACCTCAACTTGAGAGTTGAGCGAGAAGTTGAGAATTGTTTTTCTTCACTACTTTAAATCTCAACTCGAGAGTTGAAATTCAAAAGTTGGATTCTCTCATTTTTTTCAAAATTTCCCTGGGATATTTTTGACAATAACATCTATTTCAACTTTAGATTTGAATTTATGTCAAATAAATTTGTACATTCCTGTATTAATTGTCATTAATGAAATTGATGTTTGTGATGGTGATGGTGTTGAAGTTGTTGTTGATGTTGTTGTTGTTGTTCATGTTGATGTTGGTGTTGGAGTAGATGTTGTAGGTGTTGATGGTGTTGGTATTGTTACTAGTGTTGGTGTCGTTCAGTAGTTTTGATTGTGCGAGAGAGATTTGAGAGAAAACTCTCAAGTTTTCCTCTCAACTTCTACTTTTTTCGGAAGTTGAGAAAATCGGAAGTTGAGTAACTTGAGAGTTGAGAATCGAAAGTTGAAATGTTCAACTTTGAGTGAAGAAATATAAAATCAGGAGTTGAGAAAAAATATCCTCAAGTTGAGTTCAACTTCGAGTGAAGAAAACGGCTCTAAACAGATCAGTTGCATCAATCCATTTAATCGATTTTTGTTGCAAGACCAATGCAAAAAGTGTCAGCACTGTTCTGTCTGTTCTTTCTTCGTACCTAGTACCTACTTAAATTCTGTTAAATTCTTTTTAAACTTTGCAATAGCAACATTTTCACACAGCCCTGCTATAGAATGGTGTGACCGAAGTTAATATCGACACGATCTTCATTGGCGATATCTCTCATCGATTAACTACGTTTCGAGAAATGCAAATTGAAATTGCTTTTTCTATTAATGCTGTCCCGTTATTTGGTTGTTTTGTCATCTTGTTTATTTTAGCCTCCATGTGAGATAATCGGACGTTTTTGAATATTCTAACAGTAACTGACGAGTATCGGTTACGTTATTTGATTTTTTTTGTTTATCTCTTTTTTTAGAACCCAGGCCAGGAGTGTGAGATAATTTTTGGCAAAGACCCAAAAAAACTGTTTTCTCTTATTAATTGTTGTTTTTTTTCTGTTAATATTGTTCATTGGTGTGATATTCTTGTTAACATTTCACAGCCATGTTTATTGCGATGGAATGAATACAAAATTCTTCAAATTAAAGTTCAATAGCAGAGGCAGTCGTGTCGCTGGAAAGACTTCTTTTTTTTAAGACGGTGTCTTCTTCATTTGTTTTTTCTTTTTTTTTTCTTTTTTTTGTTGTAGTGTGTAGTGTACACTTCTTGTTTTAGCGTTACTTGTTTTTTACTATTTAAATTAATTTTCTGTTGAACTTTGATATTTTTCGTAATGGATTAGGTTTTTGTTTCTTTTCTTTCAATTTTTTGAGTGAGCTTCTTCATTGGGACATTCAGCTGATTCTGCTAATAACCTAATTGCAAAACCGTAAACACAATAGTGTTGTGTTTTTATTCTTCTCTTTGGTTTCAAGTGCGGTGGAGTATGGTGGTAGCCGGTTGAGTTGAGAGTAGAGAGATGGATAGAGTTTGTCGTGTCTTCTTCAGTATTCACTGAGCTGTTTATTTGTTTGAGCAAGTTATGTTTCTTTTTTTGATGTGCATTCAGCTTAATGTAATTCTATTTTGTTTTGTAAAAGGTTAACAAGTTTGCAAGAGAGATAAACATGGCGTGAAGCGATATTGGAGATGAGTATTGGAAGTAGAATTTACATCACTACTGGAGTGGTATTTAGATTGGTATTATGGAGGTGCGATGGCACAACATTGTTGTGCTGATGATTTTTGAAATTTTTGAAATTTAATAAAAGAATGACATTTGAGTTTGGAGCTTGAGAAAGATGTGATGGAATTTGATTGGAATTGAAATACACTTGGTTTGTATCATTTAACTCAAGATGAGCTACACAAATGTTTTGGATTTTTTAATTTTTTGATCAAAAGCCACGCCTCTGAACGGAAGAAGAAGTTCGTACAAATTCAAGCCAAGAATGTGGAATACCTGTATCGGGGACTGGATGAAATTTCTACTCCGATTGCTATACCTATTCAACAGCTACGACAAAAGACTAATCATCTTCAAAATAGACGCTTAAAGAAGAAGCAACTATAAATTGTTTGCTAAAGTTCATTAACAATGGTCAAAGCTAACTTGTTGTTGAAGACGACAAGATTCTTCTACAACAACAATCGCTCGGCAACAAGCGCTTAACGTATTGGTATTTGGTAAAATGCTGATATTTTCTGTGACTGAGAAATTACCCCGGAAAGAAAACCTCAGCACCGTAGTTGCGCGACCATCACTCACATACCTACGGTGCACAAAGTAAGAACCTACATATCACAGCCGAAGTAACAAATCTTGATCGAACCAGAAGTACAAAGATTCGAGAAAGCCTTGACGTTATCTCCATTCAAATTAACACGACTAATTCAGGTGGTATTCTAAGACGTTGAAAAACCCCGTTAAAAAGCCGATATCATGTAAAGCCTTCCGACACGATAGCCAAATTAGAAGTAAGGTTGGTAAACGCAACAATACCATAACATTCAGGAGGCCTCAGAAATGGAACAGCCTGGGGTTCAAATCGGCGATAACCCAAAGACGGATCAATAGTGTGAAGCAGATATGTTCCGCTTCAGAGATTATAATAAAAGCAACAAGCCAATTTCGTCCATCTGTCTGTAAATCTGCGGTCATTCTTCAGAGCCTACACATTCGGCTGATTATGTAACATGAAAGGACTTTCTTATTTGAGATCATCCTAAATTGTTTGGTTAAACAGAATCGCATCAATTATCACTTTGACCACTGCAAATATTTCCATGCAAATCAGGCCAAACCAAAATAAATTTCAGAAGAAGTGTGCTTTTGTTTGATAAGGTGTGGTTTTAACTTGTTCAATATTTGTCTCTTCAAAATAAACAAAAAATGTGTCAAAAACATGTCCAAATGAGCTTCTCAAAAGGCCATCAAGAAATTAATTGAGGTCTTCAACATTGGTCTTTTCAAATGAGCAACTTCCGAAAAATTCAAAATTATAATATTTGCATTTCATCAAAAGAAACATAAATAGAATAAACATGAAACTTATTCAAAGCCCGATTGATAAATCTCATAAACATGCAATAAAACGCTTGACCCTTCAGGCAAGAAGGAAGATAAATTACACATTTAATTGATTCATCGCAGACGTTAGCTGCAAAGCATCGATTCGAAGAAGTTAAACATAGCCACAAGCCACAAAATGGCAACGCCGCCGCAAAGTGCCAAAAGCATCGCAACGTTATTCATGAATTTAATTTCTATATACACTCACAGACATATTAAAAACTTATAAGCGATATAGATATTGCGATAATAAAAAAAACATAATCATCAGCGTTTCGCATACTTAAAGACGATTACGCAAGGGCCTCACTACCACACCATGTCGCCTGCCACTTGGCTTCGATTCGACTCCCGTTGAAGTTTTCAATTTCTGTTTTTTCGTTTATTTCTTGTACACATTCTGCAGTCGTTGAAGCAGTTGTTGAGGCTTGCTTTTGGGGTAGGACAGGCCAGCCAGAAAACTGGCCAAGAGTGAATTCCACTGCTTTTAACCCAGTTAACTGATTATGAACGAACTTAGCTTAGTGTATGGACAGGGTATACGAAGCGTTATGCTTGGTTCGTATTACAACGTTACGAAAGTTATATGGCAGTGGTCAGTTATGCCTTTCCGGCGTGTGAGCCATTTGAAATAGACCACGACCATTCTCATTCGCCTTGGCGCACCAACTTGGGCTAGTTTGTTGTTTGTTTTTTTTTTTTTTTTTTTCTCAACATTTCAATAAATCAAACCAAGAGACGCATAGATAGTCAAACGCGAGAGAGAATTACATTTTGTATGTATGATTCGCTCCCAGTCAAGATATCAATCATTTTTTGAGGAGCAGGAGGAATGAATAAAAATCAAGACTCAACAACAAACATGAAAGAACAATCAGTAATCTCGAGGCATTTCTTTTTTTGCTTCAATTATTTTTGTCCAAGAGGCAAGCTTGACTGAAAATACTTAACAATGGGAACTTGATTACGAAAGGGTAAAAGCTAATTTTGGGAATGACCTTAAGCAATTAGTTGATTTCTTTTGAGATTTCGATCGAAATTACTGGAGCGAGTGGCTTATGGACGTTTTTTATGTGTTTTTCTCATTCAATCAACAAGAGAAGCGATTTATACGATAAAATTTTGAAATAATTGATAACTATCAAGTTGATGCGCAACTTTCTGGTTAACAGATGTATGGAAACGAAAGAGCTGAGCAGCGAACCTTAAGATAGAAAAAGTGTAAGTAATTGTGGTAATCATGTGTCACATTTTAACTAAATGCATATGCATAGCAAATCGTAATCAGATAATTTTTTCAAAATGAAGTAAAAAGTTTTATTCAAATACATTACCATAGAGATTAGAAAAATTGAAAGAGGGTGGACAAAATTGACTCAATGCTAAAATAACGCGCAAATGCCATGCATTTAAGGTGCGCATGGTATTTTGCGTCTGAAACTAAAAGAATCTCTATCCCATCAACATAACAATTTATAGGAGACCACACACAGCATCTTTTTTCATGATGCCTACTCAAGATTGATATTTAAGAAAAATGTCAACAATGTTAACCGAACAATCAATTGTCTTAAACAGGCATCTTACCATTTAAATTTTCCTTTCACATCAACCCGACCAAAAAATAAAAACCATTTTCAAAGTAAAATGTCAACACAAGCAAATCACGTTCCACCCATCAACAGTCCACCTCTTGGTTCGGTGTGATTGACTTCTTCCATCAATTTCATGTCATTTGTTCAAACAAAAATATCGCAATCTCCCTACAGGCGACAAAAATTGACAGCAAATAGACTTTTTCGTAATCGCATCAGCCAACATCGAACGACATAAAAGATGACAATCGAGTACCAAGCTTCCTGTAGCCATAATATATTTCAACAGCTGACGCCATAAAGCTTATAGAAAATAAAACAGACAAAAAAGGGCCTTTAATCTGGAACTTTGTACGTCAGCCAGCTGCCCCGATTTGACTATCATTCTAACACAAATGGAAAATAAAAATAAGCCAAGCCAAATATATTGTTCCCCTTCTTGTAGTTTTTGCTTTTGTTGTAGTCTAACAAGCTAGCTCCTTTTTGCAATGGAAATAAGCTCAACTGTATGAGGTAATGGAAAACCGCCACTCCATTGCTTATTGTCTCTTTGATTTGTGTCTTGTTCCCATAATAAAACTTTGGCGAAAAAACATTTTCAAAGATTTTCCTGTTTTTTGTTTGAACTAAAACTTTTTCCCCATTTTTTGATTCATTGCCCTGTACCTCGACTCGGTAATATCTCTAAACGGTTGAGCAACAAGAAACTGTGTGTGTCTGTCTGTACTGTGCATGCTATAATAACACTCGATAAAGTAGATTTTGGGCCCAGCTGTTAGCGGTAAGGTACATGGCCCAGACCTGAATGGAATACGAGTACACCATCCATCACTAAACACAAAACAACTTCCTCCCACCAAGACACCCAAAGTGAGAGGAAAACCCAATTTTCCTCGCTAGGAGCAAGAACCGCCAAAGCTGTTATTTTTTCTATTTTGTTTTGTTTCTCCTTGTATATACCGTCAGAAGCGGTACCACTACCCAGTACTGAACCGTACTGCAAGTCTCAACAAACTCAGCTTGCAATCTTCGTACTTGTATGGGTTGATGGAAAATGAAAGTTGTTTTCACGAGTTTCCGTCTGTCTGTGCTCTGTGCAGTCTGACGTGCAGTTTGGCATATACTCGCATGTGTATCTGAGTTTCTGTATCTCACCTAGTTCACCTGGTTCAAGAAAAACAACAACGGCAGCTCAACGAGAGAAAAAGGAAACTCAAAAAAAAAAAAAGAACAACGAATGTGCGGGTTGCAGGAAAATGCAAAAAAATACTCGTTTAATTGTGCAACATACAATACTTGGGGCAGTCAGTTTTTTTTTTGTGTAAAGGGTGCCCTTTTCTTGTAGAGCAAAATATTGCAGCGCAGTCGACATCGATTAAGTCATTTTTTTCGACATGCACGAACGAAAGTCATTATTATGAGGAATTGTGGTGTAGAATTCCTTTTAACTTTGGAAACAATGTCTTTTTTTCCGCAGCAGAAATTAAGAAAACAAAAAATAGGGAAGGCATTTTTGCCCATAGACAAACTGGACCTTAAGATTGGATATTTCATGTTGTCGAGAGTGTAATACGAGTATTTAGGTGTAACTTGAGCTTCTTTTGTATCATGGGCTGCTGCTGTTGTGTAACCACAAAAGCCTAATGACACATTTTTTTTTTGTAACGAGGTAAATTTGCTATCAACTGGATAGGATAGTGACTTACTTTCAGAAATTGTAACATTTTGGAGCGTATCTAAACGAAATGTGTTACGATAGACAAGAAAAGAGATTGTTTGAGGAGTGAATATGGTTGAAACATGAAAGTATGTAATCTAGCTTTTATGAATTTCAGGTGGTATGTTCGAACTTTCATCAAATTGTGATTTAACGATCTATGGTAAGCCTTAATTAAAAGACTGCCTTGAGCATTATTTTTAAACGACTAGTAAAGATATGTTTTTGGTGAAAGATACATTTTCTCACACGAAACTGATGTAAACTTTTTTTGCAATCCATATTATGACTTTTCTTTAGCTTTTGGCTGAGTTTGAATCAGAAAAAAATATTTTATAAAATCTGACGGATACGCTCACATTTAATGTCATAAATGAATGACCCATTCATTTCATCGTTTCAAGTTTCTTGCATTTGATACGTGTCATAATAACAAAATAAAACTCATAAGCGATCGAAAGGTGCCATTGCATCAAATGTTTGTTGTGCTCTATGGTCGAAAGATGTCATTCGTCCGAGCGATATGGTTGAGCGATAACCGATTTTTTGGCAGACGTTTGAAGATATGTGATTCCAACAAGATGAAACAACAAGCAACACGACTAATTATGACTTTATTGCATGAGAATTTTAACGTTTTGGCTATGTCATGCGATCAAGATCATGTGACTTGACACTGTAGGGCTACGCAATACAGTGGCGTAGATAGGGGGGGGGGATCAGGGGGATATATCCCCTCCCATTGGGATTCATAATTGTTCAACATAGCCAGTCAAGCCAAATAAGTTAAAGAAACGCACTTTGAAATAAAGTACCTTCTTCCTACGTGAATCAAGTCTTATTAGTACTCACAGGATTCCTAGAGGCATTGTAAATTGTACATTCTATTTCTATACCTACTACGGGGAAAACACAAAGTCAACTTCATCTGAAAGAAATTATTACTTCGGCTATTATATCGATTTTTAAAAAGTATTTCCTATCTCACCAACTGATAATAGGTAAACGCGCAAGAAAAAGAGCTTAAATCCAGCTTTCCACAAAAACCCACACTGACACAATAATTAAAAGTTATTTAGATTTCTTCTCGCCGTGTGTCACATTGTTAATTTGGTGTAAGAAACCGCTCCAAACACGCAACACACTCATTCACACGAACACAAATGTTCGCACAACTTCGGTGAAGTTAACGCGAATCCTAACGGTAACGATAACTCACACTAATTCATTTTTACCAGGAAACGAAATGCGCTATTACCCATTACATAAAGCATGTCTAACACAAGCGGCAGATTGACAATCATTCGTCGTAATTTTGCGAGTTATTTGGAGTGGTTTTTTTTTAATCAATTTTTTATATATAAAATTTTTCGAAAATTTCCTAAAATTAATTTGAGTATGCAGCGTTCAAGAATATGTGAATTTGCATTTTGTTAGTGAATTTCGATTTTAAATATTGATCCGATTTCGAGATATAGAATTTTTAAGTAAGTTTAAAAAGGTTTTTAAAAAATACAAAAAACAAATTTTAATTTTTTTTTTGTGTTTTGGAGGAAGTTAAAAAGAAATCGTTTTTGAAAAAATTGAAACTTTTGGTTTTTGGCCAAAGAAAATTGTATGGTGGCTTCCCTTAATTTTGATCTTAAAAAAAAAAATAAAAAAAATACCACAGCGAACTCGCTCAAACCTGAAATCTTCAAGTTTTAAGTCAATCGGACCAGTGGTTAAAGTTGCAGGTGCGTTTACAGCATGACAGACAAATATCCAAAACTTTTCATATATTCTATACTAGCAGTTGCCCGCGACTTCGTCCGTCTCTCCCTCGTGCCCCGGCCAGATATGCGTCTTGTGCATCATGCGCGTGAATTTGATTGCAAAGTTATTTTAAAATTGTGTATTAGTCGACTCGCCCTAATTCAAAATTCTTCTTAACTCGAAGCCTTCAAATATGTATTACTTTCCCCGTTTTAGCAGGTAAGACTTTTAACTGAAGCTTTGCGATTATTATTCGCAGCGAAACTTTGTATAGCTTAAAGCCTTTCTGGATAATTGGACTATTCAACACAAAAAGAATTTTTCAATTTGATTTAGCAGTTCTTGAGATCAGCGCGTTCAAAAAAAAAATAATACTTTCTTGCCGTTTTTTCCACATTTTACACTGATTCTTCGCTCCTATTGGTTGTAGCTTAATGTTATGTAGCCTAAAACCTTCCTCGACTATCCAACTCAGTTACAATTCGAACCAGTAGTTTCTGAGATGAGCGCGTTCGAACAAACAAACAAACTCTTCAGCTTTATATATTAAATATTAGTATAGATGTCGGAAGTAAAAATGAGCGAACTAGATCCATCCCCCCCCATAGCGAAAAGCTATCTACGCCACTGACGCAATAGACCGTGTCTAGTCTACGCGAATAGCCCCCGAACCTTTGAGACATTAAAAACAAAAACATTATGTGCGAAAAAGTGGTTAAAAATTACCTCAAAGGAAAAGTACGCTACAAAAGCTCCCAAGGTGGCCATTGGAATGAAATTGTTTTCCAAACCTTATAATGAAGTAAAATTTTCATTAAAAATGTATCGTTTTGTATTTTCCAACAAAATTGAGTATTCGACCTACATAATTGATCAGCCACAGGGTACCACCTGCCTAGCAACCAAACAAATAAGGCCAAGCAAAGACCTGAAGCGGTTAAAAGGCTTGATTTCTCTGAGCAGACAAAGTATAAGCTCTACAATTGGAGTCATGAAATGAAACTGCCTCATAGGTAGACATGCTTTGAGGCTAGGGGTCTACACAAATGACTTCTATAGGAGCTGCCTGGACGAGGAGGAAGGGGAAACAGTCAAACACCTTCTATGTACATGTCCGGCACTCTCCAATAGAAGGAATAACTCTCTCGGTTATCCCTTCTTCGATAATACCCAGTGAACTGACAACGACCGACACAAGATATCTCTCTAATTTCATTAAAAGTACAAAATGGTTTGTTTAAGTTCATAACTCTCCCATGAGTAACTCCTTTAGTGGTATCACAATGGAACCTTGAGGTCTAAGTGAGCAAATAACATCTATACAGCCACTCTAACCAAACCTGATATAAAAAAGCTATTCATTATTATATATAGACTAGCTGGTACCCGTGGCTTTGTCCGCGTTAAGTTCAAGTTAACTTATTATTTTAATATGGTGTTGTACAGGATGTAAGGTGAAACAATGAAAAGATTCAGGGCATTGAACACCCGTGAAAATGCATCGCATATAGCTGTCCATGGGAGAAGCACAGCTTTTCTTGATTAGAGCACTATTTACATATCTGAATTTTTCCTAGCTTTGCAAGTTGCAACCTTAAATTCTATGCTGTCTCTATGCTAAATTCGTGCTCTCGCAGAGTTTTCCGAGTTCCAATCCAAAATATTCCATTTTTCCGTTTGCACCTACAATAATTGAGGGGCCATTTCGGATTCCATTGGATATATACATACATATGTGCATTCATTTTTATAAGAAGTAGAAGATAATTTGTAATACAGGAGCAAGTTCGTACGACCCTGTCGTCCACATATTTTTTTTAATTTTCATTGGTGTTTTGCAATAAGTATTGAATCAATAACTTGAGCTTCGTCCAACCGTCCTTTCTCATATCCTTCGAATAAAAAAAAAACAAATATTCTGAACAAAAAAATATTGACAACCTATCGTTGGAGAAAGCAATCCGTGGTTCTGGCACATCTATCAGCGGGACTATCGTCACCAAATCCACCCAATTATTGGCATACGCAGACGAAGTAACCCACTTAACTAAGTACATGGTGGCCCCGTCTGCTAAAAACGTTAGCAATAGTAGAAGAACAACTATTAAGGTGGAGGTGCACGAATTCGAAGTGGTGCTATCGTTCAATTAGCTTGGATATGTAGTAGCAGCCGATAAGAATATGAAAGAAGAAATACGCAGGCGGCCGGCTGCTCAAAGCCCACAGAACCTACTTAAGTCTTTCAAGGCTATTTGTATCCTTAAAGGTTACCATTGCATTACTTCTAAACTGCAGCTTTAAGACGATAGTCTTACCAGTACTCATCTACGGATCTGAGACCTGGGTGCTTAGCCAATGGCACTCTGATATCTTATTTCTCCCTGTTTGTGAGGAAGGACGATTCTGGAGACGATATAACCTTGAGCTATGTATGTATATGAAATTAAAAAAAAAATTTAGAATGGTAGACTCTAGTGGGCACCAAGTTGTATGACCGAAGAGGAACGGGTCGGGAAGTCTTTTGAGGTACAATTCATGGTAGAACACAGCGTTGCAAACCAAATTTGTGCTGGGGTAGTATACATATGTATGAATGTACACCACGACGCTCACAGCCTGAGGGTGCGAAACTGGATTTCGATTTTGTTTATTATACAGATTGTCCATTTAAGTTCATAAACTTACTTATATTAGGACATTTATCTAATTTCTTAGCATCGATTTGGAAAACCGTGGACATTCGTCTCCAAGTCTGTGCATCGAAGTAACAAAAGGTTCCTCGTTCTTTTGTACCGTTCTTTTCATATTGATTAAGACCTGGAATTCGAGTTATCCAAATTTTATCTTCTATGTGATACCGACATTCTCGGTTATGTAATTCTGCAGCGGCCATCAATTGCATAACATCACCATTATTTGTGTAGAATAGAAAGAATAGCAGGTCTTCTTGCAATTAAGGACAGATTTCCCCGGGATATATGGAAGAACTTGCTGATCCCGGTTGTGGCTCAGATGAAGGGGGAAAATTCATTATCTCTTCTTTGTCCATATACATATGTTTATGAATGTACATATGTACCTATACATACATACATACATACATATAGCAAATATAAAATTTTAAATTTTTTTGATTTGACAATTTTCGAAAATTGAAATCGATCAGATTTGTTTTTTTTTTTTTGTAGTGAAAAAAATATTTTTTTAAACATTAGCACCGTTTTTCACTTGATTGCATTTGAAAAATACCCATTTTATTTTTTCTAAACCTTCTACCCTAAAACCTCTTGCATTTAGAGAAAAAATTAGGAAAATCGGTCAACCAGTGTGCCCGGTTAGTGAACGAACACAAAAATTAAGCTGTTCTTTTATATATATAGATAGATAGACTAGACTTTGTTTTGACATAAGAATTATTTCTAGAATATGTTATGATTATGATAGTATTTGAATTGAGGTCATTATATTCACCGCCTGTAAAATAGATTTGTAAACATTTATGCGCTTCGTTTGGCATTGGCAGTAAGAGCCCACGTTACATAGTAAAATATTATTATTAACTATTTGTGTTAATGAATTGAAAATCCGAATTGATTCCAGAAACACGTTTGAACATGAATCCGTGCCAAATAGAACATCCTTCAATGGTTCAGGTGGTTTCACCTTACCTGATAAGAAACACATCCCGGCTGGGTCATTTTGGAATTTAAGACTAGGTATTAAATGAAGAGATTCCTTGTCCATTGCACCAATTATGTCTTTTGACTTCTTTGTTAATTTTGCTCAAAGCGTCCATCTTCTTATTCTACATGAATTGTTCTGCGTTTCTTTTGGCCCATTCATTCATTCTGCATGTCGACGAAATTTTTAAGAGGAGGAGTATAAAATAAACACTAAAACTGTGACACGAGATTTTTATATATATATAGAGAAGACGTATAAAATATTATTTCTATACCAATTTCACTTTAAGTACTTGAGTTTAAGATTGACTTAACTAGATCACAAGTCCATTTTTGATTAACAACATCTACAGAAGCTAAAAGCTTATATCCTTAACTTAGCTTAACTAAACTTTATTAATAATTCCTTTTGGACTGTTAGTAAAAACTCACCTTATATAATTTATCCTTTTGATACCAGACATCCTCTTCTTCTTCTTGTTGACTAAAAGTCTGATCCAAATTCAGATCATCTCTAGACCTGGATAAAATTTTTCGTCGCGATACCATTTTTGTTCAGTTTCTGTAAGAAAAAAAGAATAAGCGAATAAGTAGTGTTAATTTGGTAGCAATACACAAATAAAATATTGTAACATTGAGTTTTATAATCAAGTATGTAAAATTGAGAAGTCGGCTGAGTCCAAAACACCTTATCCTCAACCTCACCCGCAGCACTGGAAGTAAGAATAAAAATAAAACCGAATGCATGTTGATTTGAGAGAATTTTTGATGTCTTTATGTAATTAAAACCAGGAAATGTTTCATCTGCCCATAACCATACGCAATCATAAAAATTTCAAGATTCATCTGATTTTCTTTTGTTTTATGGATGTGAAGAAAGAAAATTTACACCAAAAACTAATTAAGGAATTGAATAGGGTTTTTGAACCTCGTTTACTCGTTTAAAGACATGCGGGAGTTGAAATTACAAATCCGCATGCAAATGTCTACATTTGCAATGGCAAGTAGCGACTCAGTTCGTCATTAATTGCTGCATTTATTATTTGTCAGTGTCAGTGAGTTAAATGACCCTTCAAAATTACTAATGTTATGTCATGACATTTATAATACACTAGCAGTTGCCCGCGACTTCGTCCGCCTCTCCCTCGTCCACCGGCCAGAGTATCGTCTCGACTTGTGCATCATGCGCGCGTGGGAATTTTGTTCGGAAGTTATTGTAAAATTGCATTGCAGTCAACTCTCCCTAGATCGTAATTCTCTTGAACTTGAAACATTTGAGCATTTTTTATGATTCCTTTCAGTTGTTCATACTTAAAGCATTGCCTTGGGTGAACTCTCCCTAATTCTAATATCTCTCTTGCTTCTGCATCGTTTTTTTTTTCGTTAAGTAATTTTTTTTTTCTTTAAACTGAGTATATTTTTTAGTTAGGAAGTATACATAAAATGATATTGCTTAAACACAATAATCTGCACAAATAGTGCAATCAATCACATTCACAAATCAATTGAACTTTAAAAGTTCTAATTTGAGCAGTTATTAGGCCAGTTTCACCTAACAACATCTCACTGAGATCTCAATGTCACCTTGACTGAGGCAAAAACATTTGGTGCCTTGGTGGAACATAATTCTCAGTTATCATTGAGATTTAATGGTTACCTTACTAATTGTTGCTGCACATATGTCAGCCACGTCAAATAGCTGAGTGAGAAATCGAATCCAAAATAATTTCATCTCAGAGATCTCAGAAAAAAATCTCAGTTCTCACATTTCCACAGATTCTTCGCTGCTATTGGTCGCAGCTTAATTTTAAGTAGAATAAAGCCTTCCTCGATTAATGGACTATCCAACACAAAAAGAATTTTACAATTCGAAATAGCAGTTCCTGAGATTACCGCGTTCAAACGAACTTTATATTGTATGTATTGTATTGTTTGCCGTTTTTTCCACATTTTACACAAATTCTTCGCTCCTATTTGTCGCAGCTAAATGTAATATAGCTTCAAGCCTTCCTTGATAAATGGCCCATTCAACATTAAAAAAATTGTTCAATTTCATAAAGCAGTTCCTGAGATAAGTGCGTTAAAACGCAGAAAAATGTATATTTTTTGCCGTTTTTTCCCCCGTTTTAAACAGATTCTTCGCTGCTATTGGTCACAGCTTAATGTTAAGTAGCCTAAAGTCTAAGTCGATTAAGGCACCATCCAACACAAAAAGAATTATACAATTCGAACCAGTAGTTCCTGAGATTACCGCGTTCAAACAAACAAACTCTTCAGCTTTATATATTAGTGTAGATGTAGATAACAAGGAAAGATAAAAGAATTAACCAGGATCTTGTTCTATTGTACAAGGATGAGCTACTTAGGTAGGTATTTGATTTTAAATTACATGCACGCACGCCTGGATTAATAGCACTATTAAGTGACTTTAATGTGGTAATAATCCGCACAGCTTTCATAGCTGCTTGTATATTGTTGGGGAAGAGACGATCATAGTAATTGATGAAGGCGCCACAAACGTTATTGTAAATAAATGGTATTCCTGGTCAGTGTTAAATAAATTAATCGCATTTGATAATACTTGTTTTTATATCAGTCTTTTACTATGTTAGTTTTGGTATGAAAATATTAAAATTATTTGTGTTTTTATTTTAAGTGGCACATTATTGAATTCTTCAAAGCCTATATAGAATATAGCTCTTCTTCCTCTAACGTTTCTAGATCTAGCAATACGCAAGTCATTGCTACTTCTTAAATTGTAATTAATAGTTTCACTAACAAGTTCTAGGCTTTCACATAGATAACCAGGTAACATATTGTTTTTTATTCGGTATACAAGTATCATACCTACATATCTAACATTAATTATTCAACAAAAGTAGGAAACTATAAACTGAAGGTAAAAAAAATCCGGGAAGACAATTCTCACAACAATAATTCCCGAGAAATTTTTGATTTCGTTTATTTGTTAAAAAAAAAATAAGACACTGTTTTATTCCTTCAATATAACAATGAAGGACATCTAAGTTTCTTTCTACTACAAGGGACCTGAAACTATGAGAATCAAGGAGAACGAATATAAAATAATTTTTCGTTCAATTTGTCAAACATTAGCGTCTTGGTGGTTTTATTTTCAAACTCAAAATTTGGATTGCGATCGTCTATAAAAATAACTAAATATTCAAAACATTTATTTCAAATTACGTCAAACACATTTCTACAGACCAAAACCATGTTCTACTGCAACATTTGAAGTCTTCAATAAGCCAGCAAAAAACTGTTAACGACTTTCATAAATATCGCGTATCCATCGTGAATGTTTATTCTGAAGGTATGTAAATGCCATTCATAGAAGTCCGTTGAAAACTTTCTTATATAGAACAGGGGAAAGAACTTGAGGAGTGTTGTCGTTACCTCTTCTGGTTGGATTTTCCTATTCGACTTACTTATGTTTTCATAAAAACTAATAATTGCAAATATCGATGCCACGCATCGATTAAATTTAGATCTGGTGAGAGTATTCAATTGGGCCAAAAATAATCAGCTTAAACTTAATCCAAAAAAAAGTCAAGCCATCGTTATAAGTAAGAATGCTATTGATACTTCTTGCTTTCCTTGCGTAGAATTGGGTTGTTCAAGGCTGCCTTACGTAACAACTGTGAAAAAACTTAGGCATCACGTTCAATCAAACCCTAACTTGGGAGGATCATCTGTCTTGTGCAATCGGTAAAACCTATGGTGCGCTCAGGGTCCTCAATACCACAGGTGGCTGTCTTCCATTCAAAATTAAAAACCTTTTGGCTAAAACTCTTCTTCTACCTGTGTTACTATATGGAAATCTTCTTTTCTGCAAAACTGATAATAGGAATCAAAGAAAACTTCAAGTTGCTTTCAATAACATCGCTCGTTTTATTTATAGTATCCGTCGGTTCGATCACATCCCACAATACGCAAATAGGATTTACAACATGCCTTTACAAAGTTACCTGGATAGCAGGGTGTAAATGTTTTTGTTTAATTTGATTCAGACCGGTACACCTGACTACCTATACGAAAAGATTATTTTTCCGCAGTCGCGTAGAAGCAACGTCCTTATTTTACCAACATATAGGTACGTTGTTTCTAAACGACAATTTTTTGTGTACGCCGTGGGTCTGTGGAACTCCCTACCTGCCGACTTGAGGAGAATCAACAACTGCGTTCTGTTTAAAAAGTCTATTGAAAATTTTCTTTGCTGCTAGCTTCATTTGGTTTCTTCTGAGTTAAAGTCTTTGATAATTTAAAATTTAAAATTTCTCTAACTGTTTTATATTGTTTCTTCTTATATATGTATATTTTTGTATATTTTTAGTATATCAATAAGCTAATTTGTTAACCACTCGATTATGTATCTTATCACTAAGTGTTACTTATAAAACAACATGTTTTACAACGCTTATGTTAAAAATAAAATAAATTACAATTACAATTAAGTTTTTGCCTTCATCTCGGCCAAAACCGTGTTAAGAACCGAGCCTCCTTCAACCTCATTCTTCAACCTGTTTCGATCTGGTCAAGCCAACGGGCATCCCCGCCTACGCAACAAAGGAATTTCCGAGACGGTTCCTCTTCGCACATATGGGCTCAGTATTTCTGCTTCTATTTTGAAATCGTGCTCTTCTACTTTAATAGTTGTTATTTTCTTCCAACTTCTTCTGCAGGCAAAGCCACCATCCACTTCGTTTTCATATTCTTTAGGGTTCCTTCTAAAGATGTTCCAGAGTTAAGGATTGCTTTCCCCAACTCTAGGTTAAATAGTTTTTGCACAAAGGAACATCAATAATGCTAAAAAAAAAACATTTAATGTATGTCATGACTCATGAATTTGAAACGAAGTTAATGATCTCGTTTTCTGAATGTAAGCGTCTGCAGCTGTTGAATTCTCTTAGCGAAATCATTATTTCCAATAATCATTCAATTACCGCACAACTTCATACCATTTCGATTCATATTTTTATTAGATAAAATCAAGTTAAAGTGCAGCAGTCAAAATCGAGTTCGCTGTCAGCTCTTTCATTTGGCTGACTGGCATTTTCTCATTGCCGTTTGAACGAATATAACTCATTTCAAGATTAAACGCAAATAATATATTATCAGTGCATTATTATCTGCTTAAAGATGGAGATTTTGGGATACAGCTTTTTCGCAATTGATTTATTTTTAAGGTGTTCCGCATGAGAAATCTGGTTATGTGCAAAAGGAAAAAAAAGAAATCCCCATGATTTGTATTTTATTTCGACTTAGCCGAAATACTAAATTTTAATGTTGTAATACTTAATTTGAAATTTATTTATAACTTAAGGCATATTATGCAAAGAAGAGAGAGTGTCGACAGTCAAAAAACAGCTCCACAAAGGCGGAGGTTTGTTGAAGGTGTAAAAATGCCAGAAATTGTATAATGTATTTTATTTTTAACTGACGTCTTGACCGGATCGGAAGAGCCAAAAGATTAGGTTGCATTTTCTTTGGAATTGTTTGTTCATTGGAATGCAAAGAAGTTTATCCCAAGATATGCCAAAGATGGGAATCTCAAGAGCTTCTTTGTAGAGATGGCGAGGTCGTTCTTTTTTTTCTTATGCAGAACTGCATTATCTACCAATTCGCATAAATTAAGACATCACTTTTGCAGACACACTCCTTCAAAAATGTGTGTTTTGTTTTTTCCTGACAACTCTTGAGATTTCACACGAGACTTGTTAAATCAAAAAAAAAAGGAGAGAGTTGAAAGGTGGACCTCTTGTCACTATACTGTTTGCACAAATTATTATTATTTTTAGGGTAAGAGTCAAATGGGCTCACCGTCATCACCAAGTCATTTTGGGAATCTCTTTCTCTGACAAATATAAACACTGGCTGACAAAGATAACTCGCCGTTTGCTGTTGGCTCGCCTGCAGATGATGACGATGATGATGTCTTGATAAAGTTCTTTGAAGAGCCTATACCACAGGTTAGCGAACCTCATTTGAATGACAATCGAGTGTTTATTATGCAACAGGCGTACGTTCGTTCTTCCCACTTTTTCATATGGCCGATGATGGTTTGCTTTTGTGAACGGATGAACGACGACGACACAAACTCAAGTGCTGGTAAGTTGTATAAGAGTTTTTTTTTGTTGTGTACACAAATCCCAGAACAGAACGGACAAATAAATTGTGAAAATAAAATCAATCTGCGTAAATAGATGCACGTAATGAGTAAGCAAGTCAGGAAATTCATTGCGCTAAATATTTTTTTGTCTGTTTAAAGTTTTTTCTGTGTTGCTGTGCGAGTGAATATGGATTTGTTCACGCACTCAACAGCAGTTCTTGTGAAGTGCCACCAAAAGAAGCATAGCCAGCAATTGGTTGCAAGAATACCAATTGCTGTGGAAAGCAACAGAACGGTGTCGTTTGCCTTCTTGTGCAGTACTGGGCTTAAAGTATTATTTTGTCAATGACAGTATAGTACATTTATGCAGAAAGGGCCTGAAATGCTTGCTGGGTAATCATATGCGAACCTAGAAAATCTGTACATTTTGTTTGAGGCAAATAAATATCTCTTGCACGATAAGATTCTCATTCTCACTCATTCGGTGTTATTCAACTCATGTTTTATTAAAGACACACACCTACATTCAATTGTGGATTTTGCTGATGCAAACCAATTTGCTTGCCAGTATCTCATTGTCTCAGACGGAATATATCTCGTTTTGTGGTAAAAGGTGGAGCTACTAGATTCTCGTAGATGGTATGGCACACAAAAATCTGTTGGAGGTTGAATTTTGATGTCACGTTTGTTTGTCTATCACTGACTTGACTTGGGAGGGAGATGATGATTGTTTGATAAAGCTTGCGATTTATTTGCACTTCAAAAGGTAAGTGTTTATTTTTTGTCTTTTTTGGGCTTAAGTTACGGTACACGATTAAGCATGGACAGACAGATATCATAGTTCTCGAGAAACAGAAACTCAAAATACAACTGATTTGGTTTAATTTACATTTTCCACTTCACTGTTTGTTTTTTTGACTCCAGAGTGTCTTAAAAAAGTTCAACGCGCATTTTGAGTGTGAGATAATAACAATCATCGTTAAAGTGTTGATGGAAGTATTTAAATGTGATAAAATGTTATGTTAAAAACTGTTTTAAGCAAATATTTTTGTTTTTTTCAGT
The DNA here is from genome assembly GCA_943590905.1 of Sphaerophoria taeniata. Taxonomy (NCBI): domain Eukaryota; kingdom Metazoa; phylum Arthropoda; class Insecta; order Diptera; family Syrphidae; genus Sphaerophoria; species Sphaerophoria taeniata. The sequence continues at coordinate 42,194,094 of OX016540.1, read as the reverse complement.
TCCTTCAACAAGTTTTGATTAATTTGAATAAAAATGCTGTTGATGGCCAACGAGTTTAGATTTCATTTTTTTGTCTTCTTTTCGGTCGACTATTTAAATTTAGTTTTGGTGTGTAAGCCAGTTTAAAATGTGGTTTAATTATGCAACATGTCGTTTTTAGCGAGATATTTTTAGTTTGTTCGTGTTGGTGTTTGTGGAGGAGGGAAGGTAATATTTTGTATTTGATTTGTGTGTGTAATAAAAAGAACTAGGCCAAGTTCTGAAAGTAGGCTAGCAATAATTTATTTCCAAATGGACTTGTAATGAATGTCTTTGATGCATCGTTTTGTTATTATAAACGAAATAGAAAAAGTAATCACGTGGAAAATTATGAATATACGTGAGCATTGTTTTAAAAGTCTGTATATACCTATAATTCGTGTTAATGGTGGTCATTAGCGGGTCAAAGTAGTAATAAATTAATGTCAATGTGCTGGAATGTACGAAGAGTTGTTGTGAATTGGAATGCAAGTTTTACTTCCGTAACTTATCGATACCTTCATTTTGTTGTGTTTTTGTTTAAAAATTAAATTTCGCCCTTAAACTTCTGGTATATTTTTGTTATTTTCAATAAGAAAATAGTCAGAAATTAGTTCTTAACTTAAAAGAAAATTACATGTTTTTAATAATTCTTACGCTTTTACTGCATAAGTAATACAAAAATAATCTCTCTATATATAAAAATGGATGTATGTTTGTATGTCCTTTATGGACTCCGAAACGGCCCAACAGATATTTTTGAAACTTTCATGGTAAATATTGTTATATTCAGTGATGGTTTCAGTGAAAAAAAAACTTGGAAAAACCTCATTGAAGAGTGGGAAAACTGGAAAAACGAAACAAGGGTCGAAAATGTGTTTTCGAATGGAAAAAGAGAAAGTTCTTGATGAAAATTTTTGTTTTTTTGTTTTTACTATCAGATAATGCCGAAGAGAGCTTATAACAAGCTAAATCTTACGACATATGTCTCATCCCTTAGTGCAGTGTTAGTTGTTAGTAGACTAATCTAAAACAAACAAACACGTACACGATAACAAACATAACAAAAATAAAATTACAGTGAGACAAACAATACAAAAAATACATAAAAACATTTAAGAACGTGGAACACTGGTTTTAAGAATAAGTTTTAAGTTTGTTTTTATTGATATTAAAGTCAAATAAGTCATCAAACGCATTCAATAGCTTACTCATTCTTGTCAGTGGCTCATGCATTCCGTAGTTAGTTCTATGTTGGGGGACTTTAATCAAATTATGAGAACGCAAAATGTAATCTCCACCTCTGTAATCAAAGAGGATAGAACTCAAAATATCTGGAGCATCAGTGACACCAGTAATAATTTGATGAAGGAAAACTATATCATTATTTGTTCTCCTTTGACACAATTTTTGCATCTTGAAAAATGCAAGTCGCTCATCGTAAGAAGAGATATTATTAAGGTCAATCCATTGAAGCCCTTTAAAGGCGAAACGTGTAAAATTATTCGAGATGGGGTCGAACCAAACTATTGTACAAGGCATAGGTAACGTTAGGGTCAAGGAATTCCTTGGACCAAAGCTTAATAAACCCTAACATTGAATTAGCTTTATTGACGATGTTATTAGGTAATGTGTTCTGAAAAATCTAAATTAGATCTGAAAAGAACTCCTAAGTCCCTAACTTTAAAGACACGGGATAATATGTGTTGGGATATAACATAATCATAAGATGTAGGATTACGCTTCTTGGAAATTGTCATTGTCTGACATTTTCTTGGGTTAAGATTCAAATAATTCTTTTCACACCATACAACAAACTTATTTATATCATCTTGCAGTTGAACGCGATCTTCATTTGATGAAATGTTTTTGAAGATCTTCATATCATCTGCAAAGATAAGAATTTTACTATTTCGAACATTCAACGGAGCATCGTTAATAGCTAAAATAAATAACAGGGGTCCTAAGTGACTACCTTGTGATACACCCGATTTGGCAATGAAAGTTTGAGTAAGAGTTTCTGAATTTTACTTGGTAAGATCTATTCTCAAGATAAGAAGAAATCCATTTGACGAATCCTGGAGGAAATCCATATAAATTCAATTTAAACTTGATAATAGTATGCGAAAGTTGATCAAACGCTTTGGAAAAATCTGTGTAAATACAATCAACTTCCTGTCCACTTTCTACAGAATTCAGACATTTATGCAAGAACGATAGAAGGTTTGTCACCGTAGAACGTTTCTGCATAAAGCCATGTTGTTCAAAGCATATAATATTTTTGCTGTAGAAGGCTAAGTTTTCACAAACAACTTGCTCAAAAAGCTTAGGAATGCAAGACAATTTGGATATAGGCCTATAATTAGTAATATCTGACTTATCACCTTTTTTGAAAACAGGTGTTATGTATGCGTTTTTCAAACTTCTTTGGTTTCCAAAGGAAAAATTGCATAAAATTGTGGGTGCACTGATTTTCAAATGGAAAATTTTGGATTGGGAACTCGGAAAACTCAGTGAGAGCACGAAGAACTTCAGGACCTAAAATCAAGTTTTTGCATAGAATTTAAGGTGCATCGGTATGTTTGTATGTTCGATAGGGACTCTTTATCCGCTCAATCCCCAATGCATTTTCATAAATTTTCACTGTAGATATAGCTTTAGTCAAAACAAATGTTTGGGACAATCTCACGGAAAAGTCAGCAAATAAGGATAAGGGGGACAATCGAAAGCTGTATAGAATTCTGATTTTTGTGACGTAGTCAAAACACACAGGAAGAACGAGAATTTGTTGAAAGTAAGTTGTAAAGCTTGGAAAAATTCGGATATGTAATTTTCTATTTCAAATGGATTCAAGCAAATCACATTGGAATCTAACAATATCAGTGTAGTTATAATTATTTTGGAGTTGCTCTGAAGGGTGGCGGTACAAGGTTTGCAGGGTCAGCTAGTGAAGGATAAAAAAAACATTAATTATTTTGAAAAAAATGACTGATCAATACCAGAATATTTTGCTTTAATTTTAAAAATGTTAGAGATATTTATCATCACAAGCGACAAATTTTACGAAATTCCATTTGAAGATCAACATTTTATTTTTATTTTAATAATTTTCTCAAAAACATGTTAATACTTGTTAAGTGGTCTAAAATATTGATTTCATGTCTTTAACAGGCCATCATACCTAGAGCTAGAGGTTATCATGGATTACGTTGTAGTTTTTTAAGACTTAGTCCAGCATTGAAATTTTTTTTAATCTTCATTAACCCGAACAACAATTGTCCGTTAAAAGAAAACACATCATCTACATGCATATGAATATAGTCCAATGCTCTTGAAAACGCGAATCGGCAGGTGCAATGCCCCTGGTGTCACAAATTGGCAGGTACAATGCCCCCGGTGGCGGTAAACGGTCAGCCGTAGCGTCTCCATAGATGAGTACGTACCCAAAGCCCTGTTGTCAAAGAAAACGAACTGCCGTAGCACTAACCGTGAATCAGCAGGTACCAAAGCCCCCGTTGGCAATTAAAAGGGACGAAATGTCTTTAAAATCGAAACCCCTCCCTTACCACTGGTGTGGGAAACTCCGATAATATAATTGTCGGACTGTTTCAGAAGTTTCAGACTGAATTTGACAAATAGTACTAAACTGATACTAATATATCACTCAGTAGTAGTGGTAGGGGCCAACGAAAGTACTGCTCTACTAATAAAATTTTCCGAAGGGAGTGAGTGTGTATTAATATCAAATGCAATTCCGTGTGGGAAAACATTATTATAATTAAAATCATGTGACTTCATTAAAAACTGTTGAAAGAGCATTTATAAAGAACTAGCAGTTGCCCGCGACTTCGTCCGCCTCTCCCTCGTCCACCGGCCAGAGTATCGTCTCGACTTGTGCATCATGCGCGCGTGGTAATTTTGTTCGGAAGTTATTGTAAAATTGCATTGCAGTCAACTCTCCCTAGGTCGTAATTCTCTTGAACTTGAAACATTTGAGCATTTTTTATGATTCCCTTCAGTTGTTCATACTTAAAGCATTCCCTTGGGTGAACTCTCCCTAATAATTCTAATATCTCTTCGTTAAGTAATTTTTTTTCTTTAAACTGAGCATATTTTTTAGTTAAGAAGTACATAAAATGATATTGTTTAAACACAATAATCTGCACAAATAGTGCAATCAATCACATTCACAAATCAATTGAACTCTCAAAATTCTAATTTGGCCAGTTCCACCTAACAACATCTCACTGAGATCTCAATGTCACCTTGACTGAGGCAAAATCATTTGGTGCCTTGGTGGAACATAATTCTCAGTTATCATTGAGATTTAATGGTTACCTTACTAATTGTTGCTGCACATATGTCAGCCACGTCAAGCTGAGTGAGAAATCGAATCCAAAATAATTTCATCTCAGAGATCTCAGAAAAAAATCTCAGTTCTCACATTTCCACAGATTCTTCGCTGCTATTGGTCGCAGCTTAATTTTAAGTAGAATAAAGCCTAAAGCAGTTGCCCGTAGCTTAGTTGGTAAGTGCGTTGGCTGCTAAGCAGAACGTCGTTGGTTCGAGTCCTACTCAGGCCAAGTTTTTATTTCATCTTTCACGGGTACTGCCTCTTGCGAAGACCTGACAAATCTTCCAAGAGTATCAATCTGTAATGAAAAAATGCTTCTCAACTTTGCCGTTCGGAATCGGCGTTAAATTGTAGGTCTCCTCAATTCTTCACACGCACTCAGAGAATTGTTGATTAGAGTAAGCCACTTAGGCGTTGGCTCTTCAAGAGCTGTCGCGCCACTCTATTTATTTATTTTATTTGAAAGCCTTCATCGATTAATGGACTATCCAACACAAAAAGAATTTTACAATTCGAAATAGTAGTTCCTGAGATTACCGCGTTCAAACGAACTTTATATTGTATTGTATTGTATTGTTTGCCGTTTTTTCCACATTTTACACAAATTCTTCGCTCCTATTGGTCGCAGCTCAATTTTATATAGCTTCAAGCCTTGCTTGATAAATGGGCCATTCAACATTAAAAAAATTGTTCAATTTCATAAAGCAGTTCCTGAGATAAGCACGTTAAAACGCAGAAAAATGTATATTTTTTGCCGTTTTTTCCATATTTTCCACAGATTCTTCGCTGCTATTGGTCACAGCTTAATGTTAAATAGCCTAATGTCTAAGTTGATTAAGGCACCATCCAACACAAAAAGAATTATACCATTCGAACCAGTAGTTCCTGAGATTACCGCGTTCAAACAAACAAACTCTTCAGCTTTATATATTAGTGTAGATGTAGATGTAGATGAAAAAAAACCTTCTAGTATCTTCACTTGTGGTACTCCAAATTTCACAAGGTATGAGATTGAGGAATGTGGAAGCATATATTTTTTTAAGAACTATTTAACAGATTTCTTCTCCCAAAAGCTAAATATCAGAGTATTCGAAAAATAACAGTCATAAGAAAGTTTATTACTCGAAATGTGAAGATTAACACGGTCAAAAGCTTCTGAGGAATCGAAAAGAACCCTTGCCCCAAGCTGAAACATGAAATTCAATATAATCGTTACTAAAGAAGTTTCACAATGGTGGTTTCTAAAAAAAAAGTTGGGAACTTGACAGTCCCTGACTTGAGCTATAAATCGTTCAACTCTACCAAAGATAGGCAGAAGAAAGAAATGAGAGATTTCACAAGCATTTTATTTTTTCGAAAACTTGTAAACTTTTTAGTTTACACCAAAACCGAAAAAAGTCTAAGACTACTACAGACTTTTCTTTAATTACAACTTTAGCAGGTGCTAGAAGAGAATGTTTCAGTTCATTGACATATCAAAATAGTGTTAAGAGAAAAAAATATTTCCATGCAATTTACTCAATCCTATTTCATCCAAAAAACTTCCAAATTTTATTTTTAAAATCGATGAATTTGACAACTGGCTATCCGCAAAACAAGAAATAGAAATAAATGTATAATTCATAATTCTTATAAATAGCTCATGACAAATTCATATTTAAATTTTTTTTCCTGGATGTCAACTGAAAATTTATTGAATTTAAACTAGTTTTACCGTTATTTATATAGACTGACCAAAACTGTTAATAACTGCCAAATGCATCATTTCATTTCACCCAAATTCAGTATGCAAATCTTAAAATTGATTCCTTTTTGGGAGATTCTGAGATGGTCAGCAATTATAAAATATTCATTATTCATTTTTAATGAACAGTTTCTTATTCATATTCATAATCGCTTAGCTTCTGAGTCATGTGTCATTTTTCAAACTCAAAAATGTTCCTACTCAGAAATTCTTCCTTTAAGAATTCACCATCGAATCAATCATAATTTCTTTCCAACTAAACAAAGATGAAATTCCAGGAAGAAACTATCCACAAAGGAAACAAACAATCAAACCGTTCTTTCCTTTGATTTGATGCTGTTCTGTAGGTTTTGAGTTCTGACCATTCAAACAGCATGAGAAGACAGTAATCCCTACAATCATCCCATTTTTTTTCGAAAATGAAAAAAAACAATCCATACACAACATCTCAAATGTTTGCTCATATTTGAAGATTTTACATAACATAGACAGAAACAATGCATACCTAACTTAAGAAACAAGCAAAAACAAGTTCGCTTCTCAGCTCTTTTGTATTCACACAAAATTAGATTTTCCTATGTGAAATTCATATCAAGTTCTCATTTAATCTTGAAATTGGTATGTAATTTCAACGGTGCAGTGCATTAACGCCCATGGAATTAACGCCCGCGGGTGTTAATTCCAATAACAAAAGGAATTTACCCCCGCGGGTGTTAATTCCTTTTTTGATTTGGAATTAACACCCGCGGGGGTTAATTCCTTTTTTTGGTGGGCTTTAATTCCAATTTTAATTGGAAATAAAACCCACGCGTGAAACAAATGGTGACGTGAAATAACGTCCGACGAAATAAAACCGCATGGAGCCTTATTTCAATTTCTTATGGAAATTAGACCCTTACAAGGGTTGCGGTCTTATGTCCATTGCAACCTATAAATAATGCTCGTGGGGCCTTACTTTGTTTTTTCTGTTTTGATTAGAAACTTGGCGCAGGGAAACTCGTCTCGAAGTCAGAAGTCCCGAAAATGGTTTTCGGAACTTCTGAGCCACTCTGGAGACTCAAGAGTACCGAAATAGTTTTAGGGATTATTAACCCACTATCGCCAGTCAGTAGTCCCAATTAAATTTTACTTTTTATGGGACAAAAGTCTCAAATGAAAAAAAAGTTAAACAACGAACGTTCATGCTAAACAAATAAACAAAAAACTTAAATTCTTGTAGGTATGTATTGTATAAGTACACATTGAAATAAATAGGACCACGTTTCTTTATTAGCTGTCGACAAAATTGTCAGAGCTGTTTAGGTTTCCTTTTATTTGGAAAAGTAGTGGTTCTACATTTTTGCAAGCATTTCAATGATTCATTTTCAGCATCATTTCGATTGAGGTTGAAGCCGATACCAAAAATTCAAGATCGATATGATTTGATCGCGAGCGAAGCGAGCGGAAAAAATTTTGGCCAAAAGAGAATCAATTTGGGGTGTGAAAATAAAAAAATTCGCGCGAATTTTTTTATTTTCACACCCCAAATTGACTCTCTTTTGGCCAAAATTTTTTCCGCTTGTGTCCATCCATCTTTCAATGTAAATGAAATAGCTTGGTTATTTTAGGTGACAGATAGATACAATAAGATGTAATTGGCTTCAAGTATAGTGTGCTTGTAGAATGCCGAATAAGTCTTGAATGACCAAAAGTATAATCGTACGAAGTTAGAAATGTAAAATTTGTAAACTTCATTTGTGATGTTTAATTTGTTTCTACTCATGTGGCCAAGGTGTCTAGGATGCCAGCGCAAGTGTCCGAGGTTGAAAAGATCTCTTCCAAAAGAAAATAACACTCGCGGGTGTTAGTGCCAATTTCAAATGGCATTAACACCCGCGGGCGTTAGTTCTTTTTTATGGTGGGCCTTATTGCCAATTCAAAAAGGATTTAACACCCGCGGGGGTAAATTCCTTTTGTTATTGGAATTAACACCCGCGGGCGTAAATTCCATGGGCGTTAATGCACTGCACCAATTTCAACAATACCAGACTATTTCAACAATAAATTACAAGATCAACAAGCTCCAGACCAATGTTAATTATCAACATTTTCATGGAGAAAGTCCTTACGCACACGCGATTTTCCGCCTTCAAAGAGCTTGTGCCATTGTGCTCGAGTTTAATGTTTATTTTTTGTCTGCTCACTGTTACAAATTTAACTTCCTCCAACATAACTTTGTACTTGAAAAAAAAGGCATAATAAAACTTCTCCCAACTCATTAACGACAAATTCTTTGAAATAAAAAAAAAAGTCGTAAAAAAACAAGCCACGAACAGAAAAAAACAAGTCGTTAGCTTCAAATATATATCTTTTTAAGTGCGTACTCGATTTCGATATAAAAATTACTCAATAATTGTTCAAACATTTAAATATCGCTGCGCAAGCGTTTGTTTTTGTGCATGAGAAAATCAGGCTTTCATACGACATTTTCAACGAGAGGAAGTCAAATCTAAGCGAATGCCATATATGTGGTTGCCCTCCTCCTCGGTATAAAGTGAAAACTCTTTAGATACAATTTTTTCCGCTTGAATAAATCAAGCAGTGCAAGTGCACAGCACAGTTGAGCTCTGATTTTTTGTTTTTTGCCTGCTTATGTTTTCATAGTCATGAAAATGTTGTTTTTTTTAACGTCTTCAATTTTTCTTTTGTCTTTACACTTTAGCAGCACATTTACACCAGTCTTGTTCGATTGAAGCAAGTCGATATGAAAAAGAAAGAAACTCTCTCCTATCTGAACCGCGGATATCATCAGCCAGACCATTGCCGAAACATTCATATAATTTTCCACCATATCATGCCCCTACCCCACTCGGTGTGTACGTTTTTCTTGTCTAACAATAAACTGTGAGTTATTTTTGAGTTCATTACATTTGATGGTATATCCATGTTTGTATTAGATATGGAGTGGCGAATGTGAAAGCAGGTGGTATTTGATGGATACTTGGTTTTTGCTGCAATTTTTCAGCTTACTGCCAGTTCAAAAGCAATTAATTCGAATAAATGTTTCAAAAAAACAAAATTAAATACTAATTACAGATAAATTCGAATTAAACCTCAAAGCATACAAAAGAATGGTATTTTCACTTTAACAATGGGCTGGTCAAGGTGTGTATTAAAATGTTAAAATCCCATTTTTTTCGGGAACCTCATTAAGATTATACCTTCCGCATATTGTTGTTTTTTTCTTTTTTGCTGATTCAATGAATAGTTTGAGGATTGAGAACATTGCAAATACTCATAAATCAAATTGTGTATTTCTTTCACTCAGTTGAGTTGAGTAGCTTTTGAATGACTGCCAGAGGCGGTGAAGATCCGTTGGAATTCCTTTCAGAGACGCACGATGTCAACGACATGTGAAATATTAATGATATGATTACTCAAAGGCGCTCTCTGAGAAGTTTTTGTTTACTTTCTTTGTTCTTTGTTTTTTTTTCTTTTTTTTTTTGTTAAATATATTAACTCATAGGTTAGATAACTTTCTTGGTTTCTTCGATGACTTATAAATTGCAAACACCCAAAGAGAAAGGTTTTTTGAAAAATAAAATAAAACACATTTTAAATAGCAGATAAAAGGAGATATAAAAATGTGAGAGGCTAATGAACGCGAAACGATAAGCTTTCTTTCTGTGATTCTGCTGATTTTTTTTTTAATTTGACGTCAAGTGGTGAACAAAAATTATTAGGAACGTTGATTAAGGAATGTATTTTCAATTTTTTAAAAAGAAGTTATTACTTTTCAAAGGGTATAGACGTACTGTGTTTTCAAAAAGACCCAAGCGTATTCAGTTTTTTTTTTTAATAAGAACCACCCTCAGCCCCTGTCTCTGTATAATTTCCTTCTCAACATTTAACCACACAAAAATCGGTCAACCTGCACGTCAGTTAAAATTTGACGTTGTTGGAAATTGTTTATCTCATATCAAGGAGGAGGGAAAGAGGTTTTTTTTAATAATATACACCCACTCAAGGGATTTTTTATACCCTTATTATGCCAAAGACACAGTGAGTGCATTAAGAAGAAGGGAAGGGGTGAGAAAGGAGGTGTCGGTGTACATTGGTCTTGAATTCCTGAACATTATAATGACTGGGAAAGACAGAGTATGGAAGAGAGTTCCACATTCGCGTAGTACGGCTAAAGAATGATTCTCTATACTTGACAGTACATCCGAAGTTGGGCTCGAGGGTGAACTGATGGGCATTCCTAGAAGCGCGAGTATTACGGGTGAATTGCTTGAGGGGAGGAATGCAACTGGCTATTTCTCTAGAGCACTTACCGAAGAAGTAACGGTAGAATAAAGAGAGACATGAAACGTTACGACGGTGATCTAATGATTGGAATGACGCAATGATGTCTCTGTCACCGATCATTCGTAGGGCTCTTTTTTGAATACCATCCAAGAGGCTTAAGCTGGAGCACCAGCCCAGAGATGAGAGTTGTACTCAAGCTTTGGACGGATATAAGTCTAGATCAGACAGGGAAAAGAATTTCTTGCACCGTCTTAAGAAACCCAAACATCTTGCGGCATTTTTGGCGACATCGCATATGTGCTCGTTCCACAAGAGGTGGTCTGTGATGCACATACCGAGAATCTCGAGATGTTCGGTCTCGTTGATGCAAGTGCCACTCATGGACAGTGGCAAGGGGGGTATATCTCGCTTCGACGATATAAGACAGCATTGAGTTTTCGAAGCATTAAACTCTACGCGGTTTTGTATTCCCCATTGCACAATGCTGTTTAAGTCAGAGTTTAATGAGCTTATCATATTTTGCCGTTGCAGGTCCACATCCGAAGTGGAGGGATGTGATTCTGGGAACGAATATGAAAAGCTAAGGGTACTATCGTCAGCGAAACAATGAATTGGATTAGAAGTTACAGACAAGAGATCATTTATGAAAATGAGGAAGAGGGTTGGAGACAAAACGGAGCCCTGGGCACACCAGCATTTATGTTGTGGGTTTCAGACTTGAATCCGTCCAATACAACTTGTATTGAACGGTTCGAAAGAAAATTTCTAATCCAACGAAGGCACGCATTTTCGATAAAAGAGCAAGATGCCAGACTTTATCAAATGCCTTTGAAGTATCAAGTGCAACAATCTTACTTTCTCCAAAACGATGTAAAGATTTGTTCCACTGTTCGGTGAGATAAACCATCAGATCACCAGTGGACCTGTTGCTGCGAAAGCCGTACTGCCGGTCATTAAGAAGCTTTCGGTCTTCGAGATATTTCTTGAGCTGATAATTTATCAGCGTTTCCATGACCTTAGAAAGAAGGGACGTAAGTGCAATCGGTCGATAATTGGTGGGAGAAGAAGATTCGCCTTTTTTTGGGATTGGCTGGACAAATGCTGTTTTCCAACTGCTCGGAACGAGCCCAGAAGAATAGGATAGATGGAAAAGCTTACGCAAGGGTTTTGCCCGCGTGGAAGAACACCTCTTCAGAATAATCCGGACCAGCGGATTTATGTATGTTGAGATCCTTTAGGACTCTCGCCACAGCACGAGTGCGAAAGAAGATTTGTCCCATGGAATCATTGACGCGCTCAAGAGCTGGAGGAGTCATGACACTCTCTGACAGCGAAGAGTTGGAGGCGAACTGCCTTGCAAAAAGGTTAGCTTTCGCGAGAGCTTACAACTGCAGTGTCATTGTCTACGAGCGTAGGGACCGAGGAAGAAGAAGAATTCTTCATATTTTTAACAAATGACCAAAAATTCTTACTGCCTTTGGGACATTGCAGTATTTTTTGCCTTAATTTTTGGTCATGCAAAAACTTTGTCCGTCGAATATGGCCTTCCTGGCTTGTTTAAAATTGTTCCGGTTTTCCTCAGTTGGGTTGGCTCTACAACGCTGAAACTTTACTTCTTTTTCCCTGATAACCTCTTTACAGCTTGAATCAAACCATGACTTTTCCTTGGGTTTGATGCTTTTAACCCTATTCGGGATAAAAGTTTTCATTCCCAAAATAATCATGTTAGTAATCATATCTGCGCTGGAGTCTACGTCACTATCGAGGAAGCATAGTGACCAGTTAAAGATCCGGAAAAAGTTGTTAAGACCGTCCCAGTTGGCTTTCTCGTATTGCCTTACAGTTCTCTTCGGAGCTCTTTCTTTAACTGGATTAGTTTGACACGAGAAATTTGCAGATATAATGCTTTGGTCTGATCTGCCTAGAGGCGTTAATACATTGACAGTGTATTTATCAGGGTCAGACGTAAGGAACAAGTCGAGAGTATTTTCCGCTTGGCCATCAATATCCGAAAGATTTCAGCACACATTCCTTCGGGTGTTGTCTGGCCCAAATGGAGAAGCCACGAAGAATTGTGTACATTGAAATCGCCCGTAATAAGGATTTCAGTGTGAGGATATATGGATACAATTCTTTGGATGGAGTCAGACAGAGCATCAAATTCGCAAGAAGTTGAAACTCTGTCCAAATTCGGGCTTCGATAAAGGAAACAATAGTGGATGATGTGCTTATTTACGGTGAACTTGAACCACATAAGATTGAAAAAAGGGTCGGAGCAGTGTCCATATTGTGGAAGAAATTGATAAGCAACATCATCCCTAATGTAGACGGCGAGACCATGGTGGGAGAGGAATAAAGGCACTAAGCAATACCCATGAATAAGAAATTCAGTAGGGTCGGTATTCTCACCTACTTGGGTCTCACTCAGTGCCAATACGGCTGGCCTGTTTGTAACAGTGTGGATGTAAACAGCAAGAAAATTAATCCTTAGGCCACGAATATTGCAATAATCGACTCTGAAATTATCGATCATAACAAGTTAAAAAAAAATAAAAAGACCAAAACAGACAAGATCTAAAAGAGTACTGAATTAAGGTGTGCGAAATTAAGAACTGCATAAGTTTGAGCAGCAGATCAGCGCTCTTCTGCTGCTAAGACAAGGTGCAAGCTGCGAAGGTGTTCTACAGATGAAGTCAAAGATCTATAGCTTAGCTATATAACAACTTATTTCTAGCTGAATTCTTCCTCTCTTCTTCCGGAACACTATCATGTCCTCCTGCTTATGGAAGCGATGAGAACTGTGCTACGAAGGCTGGTATCGGGAGAAAACAAGCTTGTCGTTGCGGCTAAGTCTTTTGCGTATGATCGCACCTCAGGAAAATCTACTCCAAGGTTTAATATTTCATTAGACTGACTTAACTTGACTTGAGCTCCAAGCTCCAACTAAACACCTCAAAGACAAGTTTCGAGATCGCCTGAGTAGAGCGGAAGACTGGTCGAGGTAAAGAGGAAGTTTTGGATGGGGTAAGCAGACAAAGACGTAACGTCAACGATTTTGGACTGAAGCGAAACATTATGGTAACAGAAGTGATGAACACATCTCGATATCCATATCCCTAGATATCGAGACCTCGTCTGATAAAATTAGCCAACTTTAACATATAGAATTTCCGTACACTTCGAGCAGTTAAGCAAGCATACTGACCCAAAAAGATCATCCCACTGACTATCTTGTTAGTCAATTTGACTACAAAATATTCAAATTTCAGTCGATAGCCACAGTGACAATGGAAATTTGTCTGACAGAGTTGTTGTCAATACGAAACTGCGGTAGTCAATATGACAACTGCGGTAGTAAATATAACAACTGTGGTAGTCAATATGACAACTACGGTAGTAAACATGATAACTACGGAAGTCAATATGAGAACTGCGGTGGTCAATATGACAACTGCGGTAGTCAATATGAACACGAATATTCAAATTGCCACATTGACTACCAAGTTGTCAAATTGACTACCAAGTTAACGATGAAAGATGTCTCGTTGCTAATTTTAGTTTTTGTTTTGGTTTTCACAATCACTACCTTATTTCCGTATTGACGATAAAAAATATGTTCGTATTGGCCATCGAATTGCTTGAGTCAGATTTTATTTCGGTTTTCATATTTTCTACCACGTTGTCTCATTGATTTGATTGCCGCATTATCATATGTTATTTAGTAAAAATGTCTGTCGTTATTGTTAAATTCAATTTTCATTTGGGTAAAATACGAAATTGACTACCAAATTGTTATATTGACTACCGAAATTGTTCTATTGACTTAATGCAACAATTTCAGCAAATTTCAAGTTGACAAGTTTTCTATGAAGCAAGTCGTGTTCCGATCTATGTATGACTCCCCTTGTGGCCATAACCAAGAGAACAGAACCTGATGAGCTGACAAACCCACACCTTTCACACTTCTGTACAACTATTTCAATGAACTATGATCTAGTGACTGAGGGAATATAAGATTTGTAGCGAAACCGCACTACACGAATGTGGATAATATTATCACGAAAGAAATGATAATTATCGAAAGCCCCTTGATTATGTACTGCAAACAAGCGCTAGAAAGAAAAGAAATCAGAAGAAAAGAGACTTCAAACGTTCAATCTCTTAAAAAACTCACGGATGAGTTTGACATCAAAAAAGTTTTTAGACAAGACAATTCGCTGTCTTGCGACTTGTTCAACATCATGCTTAAAAAGTTGTGCAGAACTCACAGGTTAACACCGAGGCACTCAAAATTGGTGAGAAAAAAAAAGCTAGGATAAGATAGTTGGTGATAAAGGGCGTCATTCAACTTGGCGTAGAAAACTAAAGTCAGCTAGCTGGATCCAAGTCGGCCTTGAAAGCTGCATGAGACCCTAGTCCGACCTGGACTGTAGCGAAATCTCAATTGTATAAGTTAGTAGAAATTACTAGTAATTCAGATTGTTCATTGTGTTGCAAATTATTTTGGCAGTCATCCTTTGTTAACACACATAAAACATGAGACCTGAATATCGTCTAACAAAAATGTATTGCAGTTTTCGTCATCAAAGAATTCCGACACATATAAGGTGATGTAACCCATGTGGAAAAAAATCGAACATGAAGTCTAAAAAACACAAAATTATAGAAGGTGCCAACATTTTTTCTGCAATCGATGACTCATAGACACCATAAATAAAAAAAATAATTGATAGGTGGAATTTCCGTCCGATTTAAATGCGTAGGAAAGCAATGCATCAAATACTAAATACAGCCAAAGCTTCAACAACAATACCTCCGCAAATGATCTTGAAATGGTGTTTTGTTTGTAATTTTGCATTATCATATAGCTGAAGGTCACTCGGTATATTGCATTGCGAAATGAGCTTTGAAGAAGATTGGGTATAATTTTCTTGGCAAAAACAAAAATTATAGTTTTTCGTCAGCTACGGAAAATTAGAAAAAAAAACGACGAACTATAAAAAGCTAGTAAAAAACACGTTGTTTCATTTCCTAACATAAATCTTGTTGTTGCTGCTAGTTATGTTGAAACTTTCTATTTTTTTTTCTTTTTTGCGACAACATCAAGTTTCCTAATTTGTCAGAGAGCAGTACATATGATTGTTTGTTGCTGTTTCTCTGTCGATCTAAGCAAATCGATAATCTTCAATGATTGCAATGATATTTATTTAATAGTTCAATAGATAAAGTACATTCACTCACGCTGGCACCGCTGTCGTCTCTTTCAGAAAAGTCTGGTGGAGCCACATTGGTTTGTTTAGGTTTTGGTGTTTGAAAAGTTCAGCTACATGAACATAACCTTTCATTTTGCGATGACGGTTTTTGTTTGTATACTCAAGAAGGCTATAACTTCTTTTAGCACGACCAAAAATTTATGTTGTCGTTTGTGTTATCGATTTTTTTTTGCTATGCACATTCATAGGCAGGCTTTGGTTACATAAACAAAAACAAAAAATAAAAAAAAAATTGTTAATTTTTTGTTTGTTTGTGGCTCATTTGATAAAATCGATTGGGGTTTGGAAGATTGTAGTTAACCTCTGACATCAATTTATTGAAAGTAGTGGCTGGTTTGTTTGGTTAACTGATTTGAGGAGTGATCATTTTGCTCTTTTTTTTTAAGGAGAAGGAGATTGAAGTTCAACACATTAAAGTTGGTGGGATTTATGAAAATGACATCATTCACATTCTCATAATTTGATAAAATGTTTATTTAAAGAAGTTTTAAGTTATGCTGTTTCCTTCCTCTGGAATTTTGTATGGAATTCCAATATTTATTGTTGATCGGATCCGGGGCCGGTTTTTCTTGGCTCAGAGCCACCGAATGGCTTTCTTTTCAGAGCGAGTCCAAGCATATTATTGTTGGTATTTCTAACCGTCCATACCGACAGTAAATACCCGGAAATATTCTTATTGTATTTTGTACCAGAAGTCAGACCACCCATGTGTGTACTTTGTAACTTAGTAAACGCTGTCTCCTTTAAAATTCATGTTTAAAAAAAAAAAAGTAAAAAGAAAATGAGAACCATTCCGATGCTTATGATTTCCTAAATATTTTCCTTGACTGTCAATTTCCTTTAAACACAAAATTCCATTTCAAAACAGAAAACAACATGTTTCTATAGTGAATGAATCAGCAGCACGTAAAATAAAAAAAAAAACTTCGTGCATTCGAACTGCATTGTGGGACAGAAAGGGAACTTCAACTGAACGGGAACGATATTCCGCCCAGTTGAAGAAGCTAAACATTAAACACGCCAACACGTATCGGTGATTGACCCTAAACATCACAGACATACGCTCGGAAGCGTCGTCGTCGTTGCCACCACTACCCCACCGTCCGTTCGTCAATTTAACCAGTCGCTTCACTTAGATGTAGTTATATCGATTTTGTTTTTACTCAATGTAATAAATATTATTATTATTATTTTATGAAAAGTCTCTCGTACAGGTATCAGCGAATAACCGATTTGTAAAAGCGTATGGGATTATTAATAAGAATTACGTGACAAGAAATCCGTTGACGGCGGTGGCGGCAACGGCGACGATGATGAAGAATATTTTGGTTTTTAATGCACTTTCGAGAAAATCGTGTAATGCATTTTCAGTGATTCAGAAAAAAGAAAAAAACTACTAAAGAGGGTCATCATAATAATTTTTATAGTTGGTGGCAATGTGATTTAAGGAGGAAATATTTTTTGTTTTATGTTTTGCTTGGGTGGTGCCGAACACAGCTGGCAACAAATGGTAGAAACAAAGTTACATACTTCAAACTCTGGATTTTCATGGTCTTGGGAGGAGTTCTTTCCGTTGTTATTCAAAACTCAGGGAAAGAAAAGGCTATAAAAATTGCCTTGTTTTCCATGGCTCATGAGGCTTTATCAGTTCTTCACACCATGCATAACCAATTAATGAAGAAATATAAACATCTAAGGCATGTTAAGTCAAAGATCATGACAATTACACTACGGGTACTAAAGTGCCTTACATTTTTACTGGATAGGACCAAGATCTGATCTGAGCAAACAAGCAAGGTGGGGCAAGCTCTGAATGGACATACAATAAGAAATTTTGGTACGAAAATTCACCAAATGCTCTCTCTTAATCAAAATCGTAATGGAAAGGAAGAAGCAGACGAATCAATATTTGTTATATTCTTAATACGGTAGAGTATGAACTGTCGACATTTCGTTCTTACTTAATAATTTTTGCGCAAAAACACCGTGTGTATTTCATCATAATTAAGTTTAAGTTTGTTTTTCTGCATTTATTAATCATTTTATTCTTCTTGTTTTTAGCTGACTGTTGTCCGTGCTGCTGGTGGTCATCGCAACAAAATAGTCTGGCGGGTCAGGCTGCGGATCGGGACTTATGGTCTGGGGGATGGGGTTGAAATGGTAACGGTTTGTTACAATGGCATATGTATAAGAAATGGAATATGAACAATTCTCAACCGTTTTCCTTCTTTTTTATTTTCTGGGAAGCAAATGAACCTATTCAATTATTTTTTGGAGTTTACTCCTTTAGAATCGATTCATATATAGACCCCGGTATGGAAAAAATATGGATAGGAAAATCAATCATTGAAAAAAGCGTTATAAAAAATTGTCTACTAACGCTTTTTTTACCTCTTAATAACTTTTAACCTACTGGATCGATTTAGATGAAATTTGGTAGAAAGACAGACTAGAACCTGGAGAAGGGCACACGGTGTTTTTTAACGCAATAAAAGTGGTTGAAAAGGTCAC
The DNA here is from genome assembly GCA_943590905.1 of Sphaerophoria taeniata. Classification (NCBI taxonomy): domain Eukaryota; kingdom Metazoa; phylum Arthropoda; class Insecta; order Diptera; family Syrphidae; genus Sphaerophoria; species Sphaerophoria taeniata. The sequence goes on along the minus strand of OX016540.1, from coordinate 42,175,907 downwards.
AAGGGGTTGAAATGTTAGGTCAAAGTTTGTATGGAGGTCGATTAGGGTAGAAGTTTAAAACTCATTTTTATGGCTTTTGACTAAACATAAATAAGTATGACATTCAAAGTTAAAAAAAAAAACCGAGGGGGGGTGAAAATAGGGGGTGAAAGTTTTAGTGCCACGTCGAATCTATTTTATTGAAGAGAGATTTCAACGTAGAACGGTGAAATTTTCACACATGATACAAAATTTCATGTTCTTCAATTTATTATACTTTAATTATAACGGTAACTCATTAATATGGCCAATTAAGACATTTTCACATAAATTGGTATATAAGTTTTAATCCTATAGACTGGATGTTGATATTTCCATATGCCTAATCTACATGAAATAACGGTGATTTTGATACCTTATTTGTAAGGATACGTTTCGTACAAGGCTCACAATCTCGATTTTAAAATAAATATAATTGCACACAAACGACCTGCTTGGTTCGTACAAAATGACACATCACCTGTGGGAGAATACCGCTATGGCCAAAATTCGATCGTTGTTTTTCGATTAAAAGCATCCTAGCGTGCGTTCTAATAATCGGATCTTCAAGATTAAGATCTCTTAAGAAGCACAAGGCTTCAGGCTTTAATTCAATGTAGAATTTATCAACATTCAATTCCATTTTGTATGCAATAATGCACGATAAATGTGGACCCATTTGAATTTTCGTCATTAATTAATGAAAAGTTGATAAGAAATGTCAATGTTCTAAAAATGTAATGATGCAGTTTTGTAGATTTTTCCATTATTTACAAAAATGTTTGTAGAAGTAACTACATTGATTCATTAAAAAATACGTAAGAACGTTTTAAACAAAGTTGTTGACATTCATATTGCTTACCATAAGTATTTAAGTATAATATATTTTATCAAATTATTATGAATAGATGTATGAATATATGAATTCAATCCTTTGCGTATTATATATTTTAGGGTACCTAATCAAATCATTCTTATTGAGTGAACTCCAGTCGCGCGTCGGAGCTGACACGTACAATTTTTTTTTTTTTCTTAAGAACTCCTTGACTTTTGTGTTTACGTTGCGTTTTTTTTTAAATTTGATATACAAAGAACAGATCAATATTTTTTTTCGAATTAAAATTAAAAACATTCATGTAGGTATTTCTTCTATAAGAAATGTAACATAAATAACCAAAGCTATAATATTATTTTCATTATTTTATTATCTTTGATGGCAATAATAAATTCTTCTTATTTTTCGATTTTTAATTTTTGTCAAATTACAATTTTTTTATTTTCTTTTTTTTTTGAATTTTGTGTTAGAGTTTATATTTGTATTTAGATTTTTTTATAATGCAATATTTCAAACTATGACAAATGTTTTTTTTTTAAGTTAAAACTTATACAAACATGTTAAAAAAATTATTCAAAAAAATTGCGCCAGACGTGTTTTTATTTGTGAAATTTCTTAGTTAAAACGACGTGTTTTTACGAAAACTAATAAAAGGGGATCACCCGATAATTTTAAAAATAATTTTAGTTGAAAGTACCTACATATATTCAAATATTTTTCAATTTGTTTGATGCTTTTCGATAAAAAGTAAGTAAGGGATACGGGGACAAGTTTGTTTTACATTTTTGGAGCGATTCATTTATGAAAACATTGACGGTTAGTTAAAAGTATGGTGTGCCTCCCCTAAGCATGTGTTTACTAAAATTTTACAACAAACCTAAGAAACCCCAATCCAGAAACTGCTAATGTTAAATTTTCATAAAGTTTGTTACACACGTAGACAGACGGACGTTTTTGTCATTATAACTACACAGAACCTTAAAAACGCCTTACCCGAATTCATCTTAACTCTTTTGAATTTTTGAATTTGAAGACACAATGTTATGAGAGTACACGAGGTTAGATAAACAGACTGACAAGACATTTTTCGAAATCTCAACATTAATTTTTCAATATTTGTGAAATTTTGATTTCCAATTGAAAGTTGTTCTTGGTGTAAAACTTTCAAAACAAAAAATTATTTTTCCTGAAGTCATGTTTTTTCAAGGGTTTATCTTACGAAAATACAAAATTTGCTATGAAGAAAAAAGTAGGTAAAAATAAAAAAAATATTAGGTACTCAAAAATTTCACTTTTGAGAAAAATGACCACCAATAACTTATCTCAACGCAAAGCTTAATGACTCACAAGGCCGCAAAAAAATAAAAACAAAACAAAAAAACAAAATTATCCAAACCACTTCATCTTCATTACGCACAAAACAAAATGTGCATCATACACATCTTCTCTCACGTACGCTGTACATAACCTCAATTCCCCAATCTTGTTTAATATTTCTCGATTTTTTTTTTCATTTCGCTTTGAAGTTACTGAAATTGCAAACATCACCACATTCATCAATTTCTACAAGAAGACAAGAAGACACCTTGACTCATTACGCGCCAGAGGAAATACTCTTACACAATGCATTTACAATAATCTCAGTAACAGAAAGAATGAAGAAGACAAACAAAAAACCAACACCTCAACCATTAAGGCACAAAAAAAACACGCTTAACCACACACTGTTCAAAATCATGTAGTGATTCTTTTTTTGTTTAATAATAATTCCTCATTTGTCTGAGTTTGTAATTACCACCCACCTTCGAACCTGCCAAAACCGCCCACAAAAAAAATAAGCACTCACCATAAACATACCACCTATCCACACGGTCGCGACCGTCTTACAAAGTTACCTTTCCCATATTAGGTATACAAACTGTATTTTTAAAAAATATTTTCCAAGCAATATTAATTTTATTAAGTTTGCCATTTAGGGCACGCTTACCGTTACATTAAGTCGGATTTGGATGATTTCAAAAATAAGCTTACTTAAATATCAACCCAATGACCTTAAAACTTAAACTTACCTCAAAACGTTTTGCAGATCGTATTCCCAAAATTGAAATTTAAAAAATTTTATGATGATTTTGAATCCGACTTGTGTATGATTTCACTCAAACGGTATCCTGCTGCTGCTGCTGTTGCTGAAGGCAAATTCAAATGTTTTGAGTCAACCAATTTAAACAACCACTTAGCGAATGCCAATTATCAACACAAAAAATTAGTTTAAAATTACGATGATGACAGAGATTGGCAGTGGATAGTTCTTCTATAAAACAAATTTTATGTTTTTTTTTTATTAACAAATCGAATATTTTCTTTTGCAATCTGTAATTTCACTTTTTTTGTGTTATTGTTGCTTCGTTTTAGCTTCGCGCTGCTGGACGACGATGACGGACGATGTTGATGATGGCTTAAGCGCTTTCTATTCGTTGCATGTGTGTTTGTGTTTCTGCTACACAAATATAAATTATAAATAATAAGAAAATATTTCTTTTTTTTACTCCGTTACTTTCACAACAAAAAATTAAAGACAACGTGCACAAGATATTAAAATGAAGAAAAATCGATTTATTGCGGAACGTTGACAACGACGTTGACAGACGAATGAAATCACGACGAGACGTCAAAATATTCAAATTACAAGATCACTATAGCCAATGAATATTAATTGAATTAAATATAACTAAGACAGTCATGGATTAGTTGTGCGCGATCACTTCCATATTATGTGTGCAATATTTATTTTTTTATATAATCTCACAATATAGTCAAAATTTTGATTTAGATGGTCAACAAACCATCGTCTAACTCAATTTTTTTATTGGCAAACTAAATTTTCTGTTTTGATTTTTTTCTCAATTTAAAAAAATTAAATTTTAAACAAAAATTTATATCGTCTACCACAAAAATAAAAGAAAGAGAGCAGCACCTGGATTCAGAAGATTGAAAATTGTAAAAATTTTCGGGAGAAACCAGCGTACTCGACGACTTTCGCGACTCAACTAAACTTAAGTCGAGTGGTAGGAGGAAATCGATGGTAACAAGACGGTCGTCGTAGTCGTCATCGTCATCGAAGTTGTCTTTGTTGTTGGTTGGTATACGTCGGTGGTGCTATAAGCTTAAGACGGCGGTAAACTGGTATACACGAGAAAAGAAAACTTCAGTATAACATTTTTATCCATTGCCATATCATATTATGTTAATGCCAATGTGTGCGTTGCGTGTTGGCCAGAAAAGTTTTCGGTTTCATTTGTTTTCTCTCTTTCTGAATGTTGCGATCAAAGAGAGACTATTGCAGCAGCAAAACTTTTGAGACTCTTAAATGTATTTGCATGTGTTTTTATTTTTGCTGAAATTTTTGATCGAATTTGTGTTTTTTTCTTGTTTTGGTATTAAGCAATACCCGTTTTCTACTGCGTTAGAGAAAGATGCGACTTGTTTCAGATAAAAGTTTGATAATCATCATAATTTCTATAATTTTATGATGTTAATCCGTGGATGAGAACATAGAGGAAGATGAAATTATTCGAAAAAATCGTAAAATGGATTTTAAAGTAAAAAAAAGGTGTAATATGTGTTAAACAAAAGAGCTGACTAGCGAACTTTTTTTTTAGGTCGTCGTTTATATTCCAAAAGGGTGAAAACGATTAGGTGGAATCAAATAATGACAGTTATGTTCAATTTAAGTATGTTATCAGATCGGATCACGTTAAAGAGAAGTTCACATCTTAATTTGTGAATTTCAAATAAATGGCATCATTTCTTTTTAGATTTTGAATTGAGTTAAAATAAATTGAAAAATAAATTCAGGAAATAAAAAAAATATCACTTCTATTTTTAAGACTGGTGACTCTTGTCTAGCATGTAGTCTTACGAAATAAATGTAAACGCAAAATTTTTTTCAAAGTATTTGTTTTCTTTGGATTCAGAAACAAGGTGTTTTCCTGATTAATCCTTTTATAGTTTTTTAAGTTTCCAAAGAATTTTTAATTCGTTATGAAATATAAAACGAACTTGATAGATTGATATAATTTCGAATAAAAAGTTTATTTCATATTTGATTTGATGTTAAAAACAATTTTAGGAAAGATCAAAAATACAACAAGTAGAGTTCATATTTAAAGTATTAAAGTTTTATATTAACAACTTCAACAAATCCTAGTAATGAGAAAACCTTTAAAGACACTTTTATTTATTTATTTATTCCAAAAACATCTTTATATTGACTACGATACATTGAGATATAAATCTTTTATAGTATCAAGAAAACTAAATTAATGAACAATTATAATAACGATAATGCAAAATAAACAAAAAAAAGAGTATTTTGGAGATGTGATACACTAGTAAATCGAGGAATGTTATGGATAAATCGAATGCAGTCATTAAAAGCAACATTGAGCTTACGTCTGCAAGGACTGGAAAGACTGTACAGTTTACGGCATAACTAATGTATTTATAAGGTACTTTTTCATAGAAGGCGGGAACAAGCTTGAAGAACATCTCAAGGATCGCAGTCTAGCATAAATTAGTCTAATAGTATTAGATATTGCACTATAACAGCTAAATATTTAACGTCATTCACAAAAGGAATACATTCATTTCCTATTACCACCGAGGGAAATTGTTCATAATTAAGTTTATTCCTAGAACATAAAAGGGCAACAGATTTAGTAGGGTTAAGTTTCATTGCAATTGTCGTTTGACCACATTCGAATCTCGTTTAAGTCTTCATCATCCATCAGGCCAATTGGGCGGCAAATGTAAAGAACAACATCATACACATATAGATGAATTTGGCAGCATTAGGTATATCTACATCTACACTAATATATAAAGCTGAAGAGTTTGTTTGTTTGAACGCGGTAATCTCAGGAACTACTGGTTCGAATGGTATAATTCTTTTTGTGCTGGATGGTGCCTTAATCGACTTAGACTTTAGGCTACTTAACATTAAGCTGTGACCAATAGCAGCGAAGAATCTGTTTAAAATGGGGAAAAAACGGCAAAAAATATACATTTTTCTGCGTTTTAACGCACTTATCTTAGGAACTACTGGTTCGAATGGTATAATTCTTTTTGTGTTGGATGGTCCATTAATTGAGGAAGACTTGAGGCTATTTAACATTAAGCTGTGACCAAAAGCAGCGAAGAATCTTTGGAAAATATGGAAAAAACGGCAAAAAATATACATTTTTCTGCGTTTTAACGCGCTTATCTCAAGAACTGCTTTATGAAATTGAACAATTTTTTAAATGTTGAATGGTCCATTTATCAAGTAAGGCTTGAAGCTATATAAAATTTAGCTGCGACCAATAGGAGCGAAGAATTTGTGTAAAATGTGGAAAAAACGGCAAACAATACAATTTAATACAATATAAAGCTGAAGAGTTTGTTCGTTTGAACGCGATAATCTCAGGAACCACTATTTCGAATTGTAAAATTCTTTTTGTCTTGGATAGTCCATTAATCGATGAAGGCTTTAAAATAAAATAAATAAATAGAGTGGCGCGACAGCTCTTGAAGAGCCAACGCCTAAGTGGCTTACTCTAATCAACAATTCTCTGAGTGCGTGTGAAGAATTGAGGGGACCTACAATTTAACGCCGATTCCGAACGGCAAAGTTGAGAAGCATTTTTTCATTACAGATTGATACTCTTGGAAGATTTGTCAGGTCTTCGCAAGAGGCAGTACCCGTGAAAGATGAAATAAAAACTTGGCCTGAGTAGGACTCGAACCAACGACGTTCTGCTTAGCAGCCAACGCACTTACCAACTAAGCTACGGGCAACTGCTTTAGGCTTTATTCTACTTAAAGTTATAAGCTGCGACCAATAGCAGCGAAGAATCTGTGGAAATGTGAGAACTGAGATTTTTTTCTGAGATCTCTGAGATGAAATTATTTTGGATTCGATTTCTCACTCAGCTATTTGACGTGGCTGACATATGTGCAGCAACAATTAGTAAGGTAACCATTAAATCTCAATGATAACTGAGAATTATGTTCCACCAAGGCACCAAATGATTTTGCCTCAGTCAAGGTGACATTGAGATCTCAGTGAGATGTTGTTAGGTGGAACTGGCCTAATAACTGCTCAAATTAGAATTTTGAGAGTTCAATTGATTTGTGAATGTGATTGATTGCACTATTTGTGCAGATTATTGTGTTTAAACAATATCATTTTATGTACTTCTTAACTAAAAAATATGCTCAGTTTAAAAAAAAAAAAATTACTTAACGAAGAGATATTAGAATTATTAGGGAGAGTTCACCCAAGGGAATGCTTTAAGTATGAACAACTGAAGGGAATCATAAAAAATGCTCAAATTTTTCAAGTTTAAGAGAATTACGACCTAGGGAGAGTTGACTGCAATGCAATTTTACAATAACTTCTGAACAAAATTCCCACGCGTGCATGATGCACATCTCGTTCCCGAAACTATTGTTAAACCAAGGACAGCCAGAAATTTTTATTTCTTTGGATACAACTGGGATGTAGTTGTCATAAAACGAAGTCACAAGGTGTTAAAAATCGAAACCTTTGTATTCACATCAGCTAAGTAGCAAATCCTGTCCCATTCCAAAAACCTAAAATTTGACTCTAGATGTTCATAGTCAAAGCCATCTAAAAGTAATTGTGCGAGGGATGTTAGCCCTATAAACATCAAATTGATAGGAACAGAATATAAAATCACGAATGAAGTCGGAAGTAGGGCGTATCTGATCAACTCCCATAATTCTGCGTTTAGAGCTAGTCAGAAACATATCTAATAGCGAAGGGTTAGAGTCAGATTTGAAACCAGTAGGCCAACGGTCATTTAATTAACACCATACATCACAAAAATGTTTGAACAATCTCGTTACGCTATTGTCAAGTAAAAAATTAACGTTAAAATCAACCCCACACTTATTTAATAAAACTTTAAGAATCGAAAAGTAGAGTCTCCAAGCATGGATTCTGGGAAGCATGGTCAGGGATAGAATGAATAAAGGAATTAATAGAGCACGGATAGAATATGGATCACGGAGTTTCTAAGACTAACGCTTTATAAACCCTAACACGGAATGGCTTTATTGCCGATTCTGTCAATGTGCACAGAAAAGTAGAAATAGAGGTTAACATAACTCCATGTTTTCTTATACCGACAACGGTGTTTACTTCTTTTAAAAAAATCATTATTTGACATTTTATTGGGTTCAACTTTTAATTGATTTTCTCACACCATATCAACAAACTTTATCATTCACTGATTCTATATGTTTTTCAATATCTTCATAGCATCTACCAAAAATAGAATTTCGCTGTTTTGGACACATAGCCAAAATTTTGATAGCCAATATAAAAAGAAGCGGCCCTTAATAGCTGCCTTGAGGGACACCGTCTGAACTTCACTTGATAAAATTTGTTTTCAAGTAATGAAAAAAATGACCACCTGTTCAAGCAGCTTTGTTAGATTTCAGCCGTAATATTGCCGTTTTCACTTCTAGACCTAGAGGTCGGGTTCACAAAATTGTTGGCTATCATCGTGTCCGATGAATGGCTCCTGCCTGACGCGACGACGGGATTTTGTTCGTCGTCGCCGTTATATAGTCTACAGAAGTGGTCTTTCCAAATCTTCAGCATCGAATGCAATTCTACTATGATGTTCTCTTGCTCATCTCTGACATCGGTTCTTTCGCGATAACCCTGAGCCAGCTATTTTACGTTCCGTTAAGACTTCCGAACTTCATTCCAGTTAGACACAATGTGCGTTCTGAGCACATACAAAAGTGATTAGGCATTTGTTCAAGAAGATGAGAACAATTGTGATCGTATAACGTCTTGGATATTGGTCTGTAATTTGTTATATAAAATTAATTCTCTCAGATTGTAGCCTAAATTCCTGATTTCGAGGACGATTCAAACATGTTCTGTAGAAGAAGAGGTTTTAGACTAACTTGCATTTTTTAAAACAGGTATATAACGCCATCTGGTTCAATTGTGTAAGTTGATCAGTCTTACTGCGTTGTATAATATTACACAAAAAAATACATACCTACGTAAGTCATAGTTTATAGGTGATGTGCTGAATTCTTAGTAACCAACTTGAAAGTTAAAACATCCTAAATGAATTGGATTTCTGCAATGCTGATCCTGAAAAAAAAATGTTTGTCCATATCGAATGATTTTTATTCAAATCACATCCAACAAAAGCCTAATTAATTTGCCAATTTATTTATATGTTCATTTAAAAACAACATAAATGCAGGATTTGAATATAACCTGCATTATAGTTGACACTTCACACTTTATATGACATTTTATTTTTCTGACTGATTGCTGCCATTAGTTCAAAATGTGTTTCATATGGATATCTTTAATAAATCACCGAGCCGATGTTAGGTATTAAACATCCTGATAATGTATAAATTAATTTGCTAACACAACATCCATTTAAATGAAGAGCATTTGTCATTTTGCTTGCGGCAACGTGAAACAGTAACGACATCCTATTTATTAACTGATCTCATTCGGAATTTGAATTGGTTCGATTTGTATCATATTTTTGACGTTATGGGTTTTGACAGATGGTTGGGTATTATGAGGTGTGTGTTGTGACAACCGAACTGACATTATATGAAATCTGTCAGACGTGATGGTATTTTCTTTTGGTTAATGACACGTGTTAGAGATTTGTTTTCTTGGGGGATTTTTGATGAATACGAGAGGAGACAGTTTAATTGTGAATTCCAAATAAAACATGGTCAAATGACAATTCAAAGCGAATTCTCTTTGTGAGTCAGTTCCTCATTCAAAATGTGAATCAGTTTTTGTTTTTTTAAGTGATGCATTCCTTGTTTTCATTTGAAACAAATCGAGTCACAAAAACCCCAAAATACAAACATTAAAAATTACATCAGTGGTAAGACCAATAAATTGCAAAATAAAAAAAAAAATCTTTAAGACGGATATTTCACATGAAGAAGTCTTGCCCCCAGTCAATCCCAACTGTCCAAGCAGCGTTGCCAAGGCTCACAAAAAAACCATAATTAATGGAAGACCATTAAAAATATCCAATTAATTTATTTTCTTCAATTAGACAACAATCCGCCACTCCAAGCAAAAAGCATATAACCCCAGACCCAACATGTCAATGGCTTGATTAATTTCATAATAATTAAAAACAACTTCTCTGACAGCAGAACAAGAAAAGAAATCTTTCTCATGCAATTCATTGCGAATCGATAGAGAGGGCGAGTCGCACCCAAGCATGTTTAATTAATTCAATTCGAAGCTCTACAAAACTTCACCTTTGTTATTGCACTAATATTAATTCACTTCAGACTTCAATTTTGTGTGTGTGTTTCTATTTTGACAATCCAAGACTATTATAATTTTTTATTTAGACAAAAGGAAATAACGTTTTGATTGAATTTTAAAAAAGTTTAAAAAACTATCGACATTTTAAGCACAAATTAATTCAAATAAAATACTTGGCATAATTTTAACACTCATTCGTCTATTGTTTTTATTTGGTATCTTACTAATCAATGTCATTTATATCAGACTTAATTCAACGCACTTAAGTCGCTTTATTGGTCAAGACCTTCTCGGGACCATTAATTTATATTTTATTGTGAATTTTGTGTCAGAGAAGAATAAAGTCTTGTCCATAAATATATCATAATGGAGTCGTTAAACTAATTTTGCCTTAGGCGATTCATTTTGATTTCAAATTCGTTTCAAGTAGCTGTGTAAGAAGTCGTTTCCCAAATACAGTTGCAACACATATAAGTAAACGCACAAATATTTGCATTTGGATCAAAAAAATGACCTTGACTTATGAGACAATATTAACAATAGCCGAAAATTAGGATGCCAAAATGGTGCAGAAACGATAACAAAGTTTGCTGATCAAATCTTTTGTTTTGTATTTTTGTTTCTTTATTATTGCATGGAAGAGTTTGGTTAAACGTGTTTGAAACGTGATTTAAATAAAAAGCAAGGTGTTAAATATATAAAGTTCTAGTAAACAACTGAAAAAAGTTTGTTTACCAAAAAAGAATTTAATGTGACAATTCATTTTTTCTAATACGACTCTGATTTGTCTGCATTCAAATTCTTTTCTTTCAACTTACACTCCTGGTGTCATCTCAACTTCAGGTAGTACCACGTAGAAGGCCTTTTGCTGATGTCCGCCTTCAAAGTTGTACAGCCATTGCATGTTAATGCTGTTTTCTGCCATTATTGTTACCACGTTCTTCCTTATCCTGCTGATCTAAACAATGATGCCACAGAGCTTTGGCCTACTTGGTTGTGTGCCCCAGACACTAGGAGCATTGCCAACAGAAGATTCTGTGCTAGGCCACTGAGCCACTAGGAGAGATGCACTTCCTAATCCATTCGAGTGATGGGTGTGTAGTCCAATCCAAGCCCACTATCTCCCCCAACACTCTCTTTGTTATCAATCATTACTTATTCCTTCTGCGGTTGATACGCAATCCTCTGTTGAAGTACCCAATGTTCACCACGTGGATGTGGAGAGCAGGAGTCGAAGATAGGTTACTATGAACACTTGTTTTCCCTTGACAACACGAATGTCTAAATTTTTGCCGTGAATTGTCCCTAAAACTTAACATGAACTATTTTACCTTCGTTCTCCATGATTCTCATCATTTCGAGTACCTTGTTTTGAGAAAGTTGTGTCTTAATCTAACTGTTTTCTAGTTTCAGAAACAAGCAGACCATATTTTAAGTTTTATCAACTATCGAAAGCAACCCAATTACGTTTCGCAGACGAATAATCTACACTAATACACTCCGCTTCAACTGAATAAGCACACAATTTTTCTGAAGTTTGTTGTCCATTTTTTCCTAACTTTGAACGTTAATGCATCATTTGATGATGCTAACCGATAGCTTATGATTTTGAGAAAACAAATCAAAAAGAATAATTTAAAAAGGACCACTATTTTTTCCCTGGTTCTCATGCAAAGCTTTCCAGATTGAAAAACTCAGTTTTTTTTTTGCGTCAACTGAATAAGCACAACTTTTAAAAATGCAAATAAAGTTAAACGGAAAGAAATTAACAAGATTTTCTTTAAATATTTTTTTTTATTGGTTATTTCTAGTATTGGGTACTACCACCTTTATTCTTGATTCCTTCATAAATTCGGGCTGGCATGGAATCGTATAAACTCTTTAAGAAGTCCAGCGAAATTTCTCTCCATGGTAACTTAGTGGCTGCAATAAGCGATTCTCTGTCCTCAAACTGACGGCCTGACTCATAAACTTTAAGTACCAACCATCCCCATTCATTTTCTAAACGCTTCAGGGCAGGTAAATAAGGCCACCATTGAAGCAATTCAACATTCTGGTCCTGTTTCCCACTTTTGACAGTGCGCTACGTTTGGATAGGGTCGTTGTCCTAATGGAAAATCCATTTATAGGGTCCACAAATATCCAAAAATGAAGGAAACTTTCTTTTCAATATTCTTTTGCAGGTAATTGCACTCCTTTTTGACGTTTAAAACTCAAGCTCAATAGTCCCATAGTAGCTAACTGCTCCCCATATCATAACTCCACCTTCTCGACTATGATGCCGCGCTAAAAATCGTTCTTCTTTTCTCAAATCGTGAAAGTAATAATTAAAACCATCAGGGCCATTGCTTTATGAAATTGAACAATTTTTTTAATGTTCAATGGTCCATTTATCAAGGAAGGCTTGAAGCTATATAAAATTTAGCCGCGACCAATAGGAGCGAAGAATTTGTGTAAAATGTGGAAAAAACGGCAAACAATACAATTTAATACAATATAAAGCTGAAGAGTTTGTTCGTTTGAACGCGGTAATCTCAGGAACAACTATTTCGAATAAATTGTAAGATTCTTTTTGTGTTGGATAGTCCATTAATCGAGGAAGGCTTTATTCTACTTAAAATTAAGCTGCGACCAATAGCAGCAAAGAATCTGTGGAAATGTGAGAACTGAGATTTTTTTCTGAGATCTCTGAGATGAAATTATTTTGGATTCGATTTCTCACTCAGCTATTTGACGTGGCTGACATATGTGCAGCAACAATTAGTAAGGTAACCATTAAATCTCAATGATAACTGAGAATTATGTTCCACCAAATGATTTTGCCTCAGTCAAGGTGACATTGAGATCTCAGTGAGATGTTGTTAGGTGGAACTGGCCTAATAACTGCTCAAATTAGAATTTTGAGAGTTCAATTGATTTGTGAATGTGATTTATTGCACTATTTGTGCAGATTATTGTGTTTAAACAATATCATTTTATGTACTTCTTAACTAAAAAATATGCTCAGTTTAAAGAAAAATAAAAAATTACTTAACGAAGAGATATTAGAATTATTAGGGAGAGTTCACCCAGGGGAATGCTTTAAGTATGAACAACTGAAGGGAATCATAAAAAATGCTCAATTTTTCAAGTTCAAGAGAATTACGACCTAGGGAGAGTTGACTGCAATGCAATTGTACAATAACTTCCGAACAAAATTCCCACGCGCGCATGATGCACAAGTCGAGATAATACTCTGGCCGGTGGACGAGGGAGAGGCGGACGAAGTCGCGGGCAACTGCTAGTTATGTAATATAGTTGAGTATGCCTAGACTATCAAAAAAAAAAATCTAAAAACCATCGAATGACTAGATACAACAATTTCAGGAACGAGTATCCAGCGCGCATCTTGAACTTGTTGTTATCTACATTTTTCTAACACCATTTTCTAATGCCTTGAAAGACGAACATTGTGAGAATTCTGAAAAAAGCGAAGCCTATAAACTATGACAGCAAACGTAACTACACGCCACTGACTGTGCATTTTATTTCCCATAAGCTTCCAACCAATAAGACAAAAAAAATTAATTCACGAAAGATTTATATAAATTTAATTGATGGAAATTATTCATCACAAAAGATGTCATAACAAGGTAAACAAAAATAATAAAAGAGGCTTTTGATTGAAGATATCAAAAACATACATTATTGTTTTTTAATTCTCCGCAATGTCCAAAAACGGTTTTAAGAGACGATTTTCAATATTTATTTTGATGCAATTTAAAATTCACTTGATATGTTAATTAGTATTGAGCCCAATCAAGATTTGATTGATGTGACAGTAATTATTGTTTAACTATGAATTGTTGTCATTGAAGAAGTTCACACACAACTTTCATGGCTATCGATTTCAAACCATTTAGAAAACGTTTAACGAAAACGATAAATCAAGATTTTATTTCCTTTGATTTTGAGCAGTGTCAGTGTATGTATAACATATTTTCGGATGGCGTCAATGTCAAATCAAATGGAATAGAACTTCAAGAAGTGTGTTATAATTTTGTTTCTACCAAAGGTTCACTTCTATAGTACTGTGATGTTGATGTCAAACCTTTCTGCCTTGTACGATATCTAAAATTGACTTATGTATGTAACTTTAAATCACAAAAAGTAACATCAAGGTAAAGGATTGGCAAAATCGGATCTTCTTAAGCCAAAACCGCAAAGCATTTTATGGACCTCTGGTTACCACAAATGAATTAGACCCATTCAACACTTTGTTCATCAGAAATCGATTAGCAATTTTACAGATGATTTAAAATCATCCAAGTCTGCCCATTCAATTGCATAATCAAATTTTGATTCTCATGCCAAATTTGCGGATGTTGAATGTTGATGAAAAAAAAACAACATTATTGACATTGAAGACAGACATCATTCTTTTCTTTGTCATGTTTGGATAGAAATCAAAATAAAAGAAAATAGTTAAACCTATTTGAGTTTCATGTCGAGTGTGGATTATTCTCTGCATGTCTTTTAGTTGGACTTGAACAGATGCAACAACACAAGGTTCACGTGCTAGGAATAAATCAAAAAAATCAATTTTATGGAATGTTGAAAAGCCATTCGACTGCACATCTGCCATAGAAGCGAACATTTTTAGTTAAAATTTGAATGTTTACCACCTTTTTTGTTTGGTCTCTTTGTTTTTCGAAATTCCGATAGTATGATGTGATCTGAATATTATTTGCCCGTTGTAATGGAATTTGCATGGAGTGCAAGTTATTGATTTGTAAAATTTTACTCACATACTTTCTTAAGACACCTGACAGGAACATTTGGATATAAAGCGGAGTAACTTAATACTGTTTTGGAAAAGGGCCCATTTTGTTATTTTTGTAAAAAAAAAAATGAAAATTTCCTAATAGTTTGCCAACAATCATTTTGAAAGCGAGCACTGTGTGTGCACATAGGTGAGGGTGACGGCACGGGTGATATGTACTGGTTAAATCAAAATAGTTGATTTCTCTTTTAGCTCGATCTTCAAATCCTTTTGAAGGTTTATAGTTGTAAAAGTAATAGAAAGGAAAATTAAATTAATGAAAGAACTGGTGGAAGGGCCTCTACGCGACGTCCACTCACGCAAATTTTGCACTTTAAACATAAAAGTTGATATTTGCAGCCATCGTCCTAGCTGCATCAGTAAGAAATATGTCCAGTGAGTTGATTCGGGCTTCCTCGTAGACTGGCTTTTTTTTAATTACTTGCGTCTCTGCCTATCGAAGTCCAGTCCAAGCGCATATCCTAAGGAATGCAAGCCTCCTGAGGATGATTTTTTCAAGAATCTTGATGATGTTATTCAGTAGGCATTCAGGCCGGTAGTTGAAGACCAGGTTGCTTGCACCTTTCTTCGGTATGGCCCTATTTTTGCTGCTTTCCACTACTCTGGAACTGAGTTATTGTTGATGCAGTTGTTGAAGATAAAAAAATCCTTAGAATTCCAAAAATAGAATTTCAGTTGACTTCTTTGACTTTAAACTACTCCGGATGAAGTATCCTTCGGTGGCGGTTCTTTATCTTTTGCCTGTGGGCGTATAGTATCTGTACATATGTATTCCGGAAGATGATCGTATATATCCATCGTTGACTTGGGTACTTTTTGTGCATCAAGTGCATTGGAAAGAGCTGACTGAAGACGATCGACTGCGCTGTCGATTTCCACATTTTCACGATAGTTGGGTTCTTGTTTGTGGGTGGTAGGTTTAGATAGGCTTCTACGTCCCTCTGCAGTCTTTCTATGTTTAATGACTGGATTTCACAAAAAAAGCAGTTGTTTCAATAGAATTGTTTGAACGAAGAATTATTTTGTTTCCTTCTTCATGACTCTGCAGTTGCCCGTAGCTTAGTTGGTAAGTGTGTTGGCTGCTAAGCAGAACGTGCGTCGTTGGTTCGAGTCCTACTCCAGGCCAAGTTTTTATTCTTTCACGGGTACTGCCACTTGCGAAGACCTGACAAATCTTCCAAGAGTATCAATCTTTTTAATTCTCATAACTTTGAGTGACGAAGAGGAGTAGTTTCATGAAAAAATGTAAATCTTTTGCGGGAAAATGACATGCGGGCAAGAGAATTCTGCAGGCAAAAGTACTGAGAGAAAGTAGTTTGCGGGGTTTTACTTGCGAGATTTTGGTATGCAGGATTTTGGTTTGCGGTATTTCGACCCCGACCCATACAAAAAGTTAGCATTGAAAAACATGAGCTGCCACTCAAAGATTATACAACTCTACAAATTATTTTGAAAAACACATAAGACATAACTAACCGAAATTGTATAACAGCCGTTTTCAAAGATGTTTGCAATAAGAATAAATGGGTAGTCCATTTCTTTGTTATATGTACTTTCAAAAATCTCATCTTTAAAGAACCAAATCGTACATTGTCATATTTCTTTACTAGCCATTTATTAAAAATGATTTTTGATCGATTGAAACCTCGCAAATTTCCCAAATATAATAATGTCTTACCACAAAAAAGTTAGTTTTAAGAACATTTAAAATTTGTTTAAATAAATCAAACCGTGCGCCAACATAATTGTGCGTGGGACAGTGCTTGGATCATATTTCAAGTAAAGCTTCCCGTTCTTCAACTTCAGACTTAACTTCAAAGAATTAAATTGAATAAACCTTATTTCTATTTGGAATGCTTATAAGACCAGTGAGCTTATACCTATTGATGTCAGACGGTTTCAATGAAAAATTGCTTCCAAAGTAGTTTTGGCAAGCTTGAGTGGTTAAAGGTAATTGCCTGTCGCAAACGACAGTTTTGATCGTGTCCAAACAAGGAAATGATTTCTTGACATATTGTCAAATGAGCTAAGTGGGATTTGAGAACAACATGGATTTCCATGACGAAAGAATAAAATGAAGAACGATTTTGATTCGCTTCTTAAAATAGAATCAACTTCCCCAAAAATCCAAAAAAAAACATATCTCTTCATGTTAAGTTGTCATGAATGTTGGATAAATAATTAATCCAATTTGTCTGTTTTGAAAATGAAAAATTAATAAGTTTATTGTCAAAGTCTTAGGTCGATTACTTCTTGTTTATTAAAATAAGATTTTTTGTATGCAAAGTCAACCTACCTTGCAGCCGATTAAAGGTGAACGACTCTTCGACATTAGATCAACCTTCAAAATTATGTTCCATACAATTCGATTCCAAGATGTGATTCCAATTTGGTTTCATCAAAATGTTGTGATTTAAAGTGAGACAGATTTAATAATGTCTTTGCCGCAAACAACAAAAAGCACTGATTTCATCGAAGGTTGCAATTAATTAAAAACAATTTGAAAGCCATCTTGACAAGAGTTCCTCCGCGCGAACACCGTAGTCTCTGTCGATCGCACCATGCATCAACCGTATGGAATATAATGACTTAATAATGAGTAAGAGGTTGTTGCACGATTGATTCCTTCACTCAACATTTGCTTTGGATTTTACATTAATCTTCAAAACAAATGTGCGATACACTGGCATCAATGCGTGGCGTCGCGGTTGTAGCATCGTCGTAGAACCCGCGAACGTGATTCGTGAGCTATGAAGATGCTGTACAATCTAAAGCTGAGTTATGAATCACCAACAACAGTAACAATCAAAGAGTGCTCTTCATAAGTTAAGGAGAGCACATTGAGATATGTGATGGTACTGGCCAAACTGAAGGTCATTCGATTGAAAGATGTGTGATTTGTTTTTCGAATGAAAATGAATCGGTAATCGCAGATGTTCCGAATATGAATAAGTTAATGATATAAATGAGTACATGCACTGGTTAGGTGGGATAAATCTATTTTTTGCGAGCCAATACACCTTGGAATTCTCTGAATTTGTAAATAAATTAATTGCAATTGAACTGTAAACTATGCAAAGGTGAAGGAGAAGTACAACTTGAAGTTCAAGGCAAATCAAATTCTAAAGAAAAATATTTGAACAAGTTTTATTTTCGCAAAAAAGGCCAGATGCGATCAAATTGGGGTTAAGAAATTATATCAAAGTGGCGTCAACCACCAGGACATCGAATCGATTCACAGGTTAAGCCAGTATAGACTATGTTGTACATTTCTGGAGTGAAATTGGAGTAAACCAGTGATTTGAGCACGCTAACCTGCTGAACAATAATTGCCAGAATAACGATCAACAACATTAGAAGGCCCACAGGGAAAATTCCCATTTCCTAAACGAAACGGTCCCGCTTGAAATCCCTCAAGCAAAGTCCTTGAGAATTTAGGAAATCGATTTATTTTACCTTCATTTCATTGGTCTTGTTTCCAACCCTTAATTAATGTAGATTCTTTTTTATAATCTGAGAAATTTGGAGATTCAAAACGATGAGAATCATGGAGAACGAAGCAAGCAAATTCTTTGTTCAATTTTTACATTTTTCATAAAAGTTGTCGCATTTTCGAATGTCAAATATACATCTTCGTATTTGTGGATTCCAATTGAACTTAATTCTATTTGCTTTAATTTAAAAGTAGCCAAAATCCTGCTTAGGTGCCAATCAAGCATCAATCATGAAGGAAATACAGAAACACTTTTGACAAGCTTAAGCTGTCCAGTAAACATGCAAGTAAACAGAATAACCCATGACAACCCGATGTCTACTTATGTCTCTTGATCTGCCGAATGCTGTTTTTCCAAACGACCATTAGCTCAATCCTATGCGCATAACCAAATTCCCAATCCCCAAGCAACGTACTTTCCATTAATAAATCACCAAATATGACATCAACGAGCAGCCCTTAAAAGCTAATTGGATTTTCCGCATCTTGCTCATGCTCAAAAAGCCAGGCCCTCCATGGTCGCTTCTGGATTTTCCTCATTACATAGCTTAAACTTGGTCTTCAACTGACCAATAAATGACATTTGAATATTGGCTGACATACAGTCGAGATCATCTATTTGTGCGGCTTAAGGTAATTTTCCAATTGTGTCACTTACCGGATTATGTTTCCTTTCAACAGAAACGAGAATATCGGTCGCCATCGCCTGTCATTGCCATTGCTACCGCACCGCATATTTCTCCAAAGTCTGACCCTACTTTGGATAATTTAATTGACAACAAGGCAATTGCTAGGTATAAGCTGCCGCATGGCTACCTGTCGTCTAATGGTTTTTTTGTTTCATGCTGTCTGCCATAGGTGATTAAACTTGAAAGCGATTCATGTTCATATGAATGTAGGTACTTTACTACTTTTTCTCTTGTTCTAATCGCAACAATGTGACTGGAAACAACATTGTCAACATGACAACCGCACAATACTGCGGTGACCAGTTTTGTGAACTACTTTTGACTGATATGATAGATGACAATGCATGGATCGACTGTCATATTGACAATCTGACATTCTAAAAAGTCCCAATCTCTTAATAACTCGCTGTTTCAAGAGATCCGGTTTAGATTCGTTGAAGTACTTTTATCAGATAAGAATTTTGATTTGTTAATCAAAAAACCATAACGAAATTAGTTTGTTGCCCGATTTGTTCGAAAAGTTCAACTGTGGGCAAAATAAATTACCTACCTTAAGCGGGTGACAGACCTACAAGAAACGAATTGTCAAAATGCTCGATTAAGTGTCATGTGAATTTAGTGTCATGTATTTTCGGGATTAGAAATATGAGACATGATTAATTGAAAATTTGTGGCTTTGGGCAGTTTAGGAGATCGTGTTGAGTGGTTTTTTTTTCTTCAAAGATTTGTCAAATTATGTTTCTTGCTGATCAATCAATAAATTAAGGTTTGGTTGTGAAGTAGGTGACTGAATGACAGATTTGAATTAGATAAGTGAGAGCCTAAGTCTACCCTTACCTTTATTTCATTAAAATTTCGGAAGTCACTGAACTACATTTTTAATTAGTCATGATCTGTTGATCACGTTTGAGATTGTTGTAGCATTCGGTTTGGTTAAATGACTTGAATAGTTAAGCTTGATATTTTCTTTTACTCTTTTGGGTTGGTTATGTCAAACGGCTTGTAAGTACACATACCTTTACCAGATCTTGTATCAAAAGTGATGAACTTTCAATAGAAGTGTTTTTTTTTTTTTCTTAACAAAATTTTCCTATTTTTGGAGGTTCAAAATACGTTTCCTTATATAACCATCCATTTCTAGTTCGAGTGGTTTAGAGTAAGGAATATCTTTCTTTTGTAAGAGGAAGACGCGCTGCAATGCGACTTGGATTTGCTTGTGTCCAAAAAGCATCGTCAGTCATATCCTTCCCTAGTATAAGCTGTCTCCAGTTTTACAAGCCAATTTAAATGTATTAAGGAATATGTATACTGGTACAGAAGCAGCGGTGTGGGATGGATCTACGTTCTCACAATGGTTTGATACTAACTCTGGTGTTAAACAAGGATGCCCTCTGAGTGCTTTGTTGTTTGCATTGTTTATTAACGATATTGGCAAATATCTTCCTGGTGGGATTCGGATAGCTGACACTACAGTCAATGTTCTTCTGTATGCAGACGATCTGGTGATTCTCTCAGAGTCACCAGAAAAGTTGCAGCTTATGATAAATCGATTGTCAACATACTGCAACACATGGGGGCTTACAATAAATGCCGAAAAATCCAAAATCATGGTATTCACAAGATCTTCTCAGAGTTTGGTTAGAGAAAGATGGACCTTCAATGATCATCTTCTTGAGGTCACTAAAGAATATAACTACTTAGGCGTCAAGTTGAACAAAACGATGGATTTCAAAAACCACCTAATTGAAAAATCGAAGTCTTCACAAAGCTTGCTGAATATGACATGGAGGAATATTTTCGCAAACCAAAATGTATTGTTGTCAGCTAAATACAAAATATTCGAATGTGTCGTCAAAACATCTCTCTGCTATGCGGCACAAGTTTGGGGAGCGGATGAATTTGAAATTGTAGAAAAGCTCCAAAGAAATTTCATAAAAAAACTTTTTAATCTACCAAATGGAACACCCAACTACGCAATTTATTTGGAAACAGGAATTGCTAAACTTTTTACTTACACCCTTAAGCTGCAGGCAGACTACGTCTATAAAGTTGCTTCACATTCTGATGATCGTTTGACTAGGAAAATGCTCCTTTATGAAATGAGGAATAAGGACTGGTGGATTGTAAAGTGGAAAAATATTGGTGATGCCTGCGGAGAAGTTATCCAATTTGATCTAAATAACTTAGTTCAATTAAAGAAACAGCTTTACAACGTAATTCAAAAATACGAGGACTTTGTTCGAGAAAAATTAGTAGTAGAAGCTAAGCAGTCTGAGAGCAGAATAATTTACTCACAACTCAATCATAACCTTATGAGCAATAATTACTTTCAAGACGCATTCAGTTATAAAGAAATATCGCTAATATTCAAATCCAGATGTGAACTTTTAACCTTAAATGGCAGTCCATACAACGGAAACTTCCAGCAATTCTGTACCCTCTGCAACATTAAAGCAAAAGAAGATTGCTTCCATCTTATAAGCATTTGTCCAGTATTAAAACACCAAAGACTAAATTTCTTCGGAAAAAACAGCTTTACAATGCAAGAAACAATAGATTTATTAAATGGCTTAGATTGGAAATTATTATACGGTTTTTTAAATTCAATTTATAAATATCGCAATCTTTTAATGACTGAATTTATTTAAATCAATTCATTTAAATTGTATTACAAAAATTAAACGTTTTATAACTTTGTCAACTGAGCTGACGGCTATGTCAAAGCTTTAAAATTCGTTATGTTTATTCAAATTGTAATGAAATATTGTTAAATAAATGAATTACTTACTTACTTACTTACTTACAAGCCAATTTCTGTTGGTGCTTGACTTGAGTCGCGGCCTTCCTCTTTTTATCGCTTTTCTCAGATATTTTCAAGTTCAAGAGGACCGGGATGAGATCAGTCTTCTAGAGTGAAACTATATTTGCTCGAGAGGAGACTATAATTTTGATTCTTGCAGCCTTGAAACGTACGAAAAAAGAAATTACCTTTTTTATTTCTCTCATTTACAACTTACACAAATTGTCCCACACACTCAAGCTTTTGTGATTGGGCACAAATACCTATTAGCTGAATTGAGGAACAATTTTCTGCAAAAGATATTATTCATGGAAGTCATTCATCTAGTATCTTTTTTTACTTCTCTACCAATGCTGCACTCAGCAGAAATTTCGAAGAGACTCGAAACGATGAGATTCAAGGAGAACGAAGCAAATTAATATTCCGTTGATGCATTTCTATATGAAGCAAGTGCTTTATTCCAGGCGTCAGGTTTCTAGTTTATAACCTTTGCTGCGGTTGTAGAATTTGATTTGAAAATTTCTAGAATTCCAACAAATATAATATAAGTTAGTATTAGAGTAAAAGGCGCTATACACTTGCTGAACAAGTGAACAGTCAATTGAGTGTCCAAAAACAGTTTTGAGGTGTGGGCGCTTAGTTTTGAGACCCGAGCAATGCTTGAAATAAGATTTAATATAGACTAGTGATGGGCGTATTCAAATGATTTAACCGATTACAATCGATTCAGGGTACTATTCGAGATCACTCGATTATACGCTGTGAAATCATTCGAATGATTTCTTAAATATATTACTACTTCTACTACTAGTACTACTTCTACTACTTCTACTACTTCTGCTCTTCAAATTTCAAAAGAACTCGAATGACGAAAAATCGAATTTTGGTGACGAGAATTGGAATGACCAGATATCGAATGACGATTACGAGAATTTGAATGAAAAGAACTTGAATGGCGATGACGAGAGCTCGACGAGAATTGAAATGAAAAGAACTCGAATGACAAGTACGAGAACTCGAATGCCAGTTGCGAGGATTCGAATGAATAGAACTCGAATAAAGATGACGATAACTCGAATGGAAAGAGCTCGATTTAATACAATTTCGTAATTTGAATAATCAATCGATTATTTCTATATAATCTGCTCCCAAATGTTTCGTTGAACGTTGACAATTCAACCCTAAAATACTTTGAATTTACAAACACACGATTTTAACCTCTTAATCTTTGAACCTTGTTTTTTTTTTTAGTGAGACCAACGCAATGCAACAATTAAAAACTCTTATCTTTGAATTTTATCAACAATACACAAATTAATATTAGATCACGAAATGACCTCAGTTCGGATGGACCCAGAAGTGCCTACTATACACTTTCAGGTATTTCCAATTCCCAATACCAAGCACTAGTTCCATTTTGTGGGTTGTAGCAAGGTCTTTGCATAACACCCGTCAGAGGTTTTTCTTTCAACCAAATTTTCAATGAGGAAATGATTGACTCTTGTAGGCCACCACACCCAGACGCAGCCCCTTTTGTAGGCCTGTCGCATGTTCGACATTAGTCTTATGCAGTCCAATTAAATTTCATGGTTTTTTGTACTGAAAAAATATATTATTTGCCATTCACTGTTTCGAGTATCTTGTAAAGTCTGCTGTCAAATTATTCCTAACCGCTGCTGCTGCTGTGCAACTCCAACTCGATTGTTCATACTCCAACTCTTTCCGATGATTGTCGTGTAGCTATGTCCCCAGATAATGGAATTATATTGGAGCACATATTCAATGCATAAAAAAGAGTTAATGTATCTCAAGGCTAAGACAACGGTGAATTTGTAACGAGCTGTTGTTATTTGGAGCTTATAGGGAACACAGCTATCCACAATAAAATCTTGGCAGCAGCTACAGTACTCATTGCTTGGACACCTGAAAACAGTTAGGCGTCCAATAACGTGTTGACGAAGTTTTAGTTTGAAAGTTTTGACACGCGCCTTGAATTCATAAGAAGTCCTATTCAGAGCACTCACAAGCCGACGAGCATGGCATTTGGCGCAACCGCAAAACAATGGCCATCAGGCTTGATGGAGTAGAAAAACAAGACACACTCACTCCAGAGAGTTAAGATTTTCGTCACAATGACATTGCAACAATTGTTCTTACAATAAAAAATCTGTTCGGGCTGCTCCCAAAGTGCAGCATATGTGCACGCTCAAAGCCGTTTACGCAACCAAAGCACTTAGGCTTGGAACTATTTCTATTTGGGTCACAAATTAAAGTTTCAAGTCAAATCGAGGGTAGGCATTTGTTCCCACCATCATATTCATCGTTCTTGTTCGATATTCACTGCAACAAAGCGCAACGAAATGCGTCAAATGAGTCAAATGAGTGTTTTCAAAACAATTTTTTTTGTTTAATTCCATATTTGGAAGATTTGGTTGTTATAGAAATGATTTTCAAAAAAAAATCGTTAGTGACTGGCATTTACAGTGCGATTGGTTTGAACGAACCCATGGCGGCACTTTTCGAACTTTTTGTGACTGCGATTGAGTAAGCGAGGACACTTAGAGATGAATGATGCAAGATTGCCAAATTTGGAAGTCCACTTGGAATAAACATAGTTAGCTAAATGGCAAAAATCCTTAATGGCTTTTGGGTGGTGTCGTTGGTGGTTAGTTTTTAAGAGTTAGTTTTTTGTCTGAATGCTATCGTAACGATTTATTTGTATTGACTTTTGTGAAGTTATTTTAATTGGGAGCCTGGCCAGTATTTTTATTTGAATTTTAAATTTTCAAAGGCTTGGTTGCAGCTTTGACTTAGAATTGTTGTGTGTAAAGGTTGTCTGCCTTCATTCTAAAATTAATAATTATCCTGAACTGATGGACAAATATGACTCAACTAACAACTATATATCGAAGAATATCCTGTGATATTTCAGTTGATGGCTTCATATTCCAATAACATGTAGGTATAGTGCGTCTCTGTCAATTTCTTCATGATTTTCGAAAAATATCCATGGGCCAAATTTTGGGTAGAAAACAAAAAATCTCATGAAACCCATCGAATGATACATCAAAATAAGGTCTTGTCGAATTCTATTCATCGAAATAGGTTACAAGTTTTTTGAAGGTCTGGTAGCCGAGATATTTAATTTTTCGCAAACATTTTCGTTCAGATTTTCAGATCAATTCTATTATTCACACTCAGTGCTCCGTGGAAAATGTATGTAATGGTCAGTACTTTTGTACTAAAACTACCACTACCTTTCTCTACTACTTTAAGTTTTCATTTCAACTTTTAGTACGAAATCAGAGTTTTTGTTTATTTCCGCCGCGGAACGTCCAACGCCATTTCATTATTGAAACTTCTCCCCACCAGTGGTTTGGGGTTTAATATTGAAGAAAATTATCCTAAGTGCCACCAGGTTCCTTAAATAAACCTGCTGATCGACCAGATCTAATGCCTGCGATGCTGAGTGCCACCACAGGGACCTTGAATAAACCTGCTGATCCTCTGAAAATAAACCACGTAACCCAACAATCAGCGATAGAGATGGCATATAAGCGGACATCCGACAAGCGAAAGCGAAAACTGAAATCAAAGCACCGGAAATACTACCAGTGGATATCCTTTAATGTATTTTTAGTTTTAAGTGTTTCTAATTAATAGTTTGTCACCAGGTCAGAAAGACCTATCTTTGAAATTTCGTTTTTTCTTCGTTAAACCTTGGCAAGACCAATGAGCGAAACCTCGGTTGGGAAGCTGAAAACACATCACAATTCACAATGTTAGGATTTTCAAATTATTTAGTTAACAGTGATTACATACTTACTCAGTAGCGGAGCTAGGCGTGGGCGAGTGGGACAACCGCTCACGGACTCGCGCCTGCAGGGGCCTCGCGCGAAGCTGCCGACCTATTGGAATAAAATGAATGATCATCAAAAATTAACTAACGCATTGAAACACTTCCAATGAAACATATGCTACAATTTCAATAAATACCTACAAAATTCTATCTTTTAGAAAATTGGCCCTCCCGGCAAAATAAAACTCTCCCCCCTCTCGTTCGTACGATTTTGTTTTAATTTGACTTAGTTGGCTCAAGTTAAAAAAAAAAAAACTGTTCGGTTATAACTTCACATCACATTCGAATCTAATTGTTTAAAAATACTTTTCGTTTGTAAATCACGATAGCCTTCGCTTTTTTGAAAACGAAAAATAATTCTCAATTAAGTTCTCTCCATTCATCAGAGAAATAAATACGTTACTGCCATTTTAAAACAAATCAACCGCAAAAAATCGAAGAAATTGTTTTAATTTTTTTTTCTCATTAAGACGTTCGAAGATCTCCCTGTTTTGTTCAACCAATTACTTGAAGTTTTGGTTTGGACCTTTTTTTATGATCCAAGCAAAGATAAACTTTGATTTTGGTAAAGCCAGATTTTGAATCATTGGGAAGTCTTTCTATGTTTCTGCGAAAACCGAGTTTGTATAATATTTATACTAACTTGGACAAACCTCTTCGTATGACATCATGTACTCCAGCGACAAATTGTCCGGTGAAAGAAAATGTTCTTAGCTAAAAAGCAATCAAAAATGATTTAAGTCGTCCCTAAGTCAATAAAAGTCAAATGCTGTAGCTGTATTTGTGTATCGAATCGGAAGGAATAATGATTATTTGAGTTTATTGATAACTTTGTATGTATTCCATAATCCAACTATGTATCTAAATTTAGTAATTGTAAATAATTTATACTTCTTCGTTATTAACCCCCGAACCGCACACTTATTTTTTCTAACTTTCTATCACGCACTTGGCTCTTCAAGAGCTGTCGCGCCACTCTATTTATTTATTTATCACGCACCCCAACAAAAAAATAAAAAAAAAGTATGTTCCAATTCTTTTTAAATTTTATTTTTTTTACTTATATTTTTATCCCATAAAGTTCAAAAGATGAAATAAAATTCATTAAAATATTATAAGAAAAAAACACATATTTAACTGCACTTATTTTTTCTAACAGCTACCGCACTCTGGGGAAATCTTTACGCCTCAACCACAAAATTTGTGAAAATAAACATTTAATAATTTTTTAATTATTATTTTAATTCAAATTTTATTTCGTCACTTTAAAATCGATAACTTATTCAAATATTTCAATACAAAAGAATATTCATCACTGACAACACAGCTCACAATTTTCGGAAAAATACTGAGGCGCACAGGACACTGGGGTGTATGATACGCAAGATAACGCTGATGGTAAAAATTCAACAACTGAAAATTTCCACTTATTCTAAACTTCTAGATAACTTCTTTTATTTTAATTACATTTTCAATTTTTTGAAAAATAACAAGTATACGCCGCAGTGAACATATTGGAAAACAAATTTCTAACTCACAAGTCACGATATTGGTCCCCAATAAACTATGACTTTTCGATTTTTTCAGTATTATACCCTAATTCAGAACAAATTATTCATTGAAAAGAATTTCGAGAATATTAATACATATTATATTAATATAGCTCAAGGTAAATAATATTTATGTGCATGAAAAGGGCCTCGCGGATAAGACTTTGCCCACGCCTATATCCGGGATTGCTACGCCACTGTACTTACTTACTTACTTACTTACTTACTTACTTATCCGGCTCACAATCCATGAAGGATGTCAGCCTGAAATACTACAGCCTTCCATCGGGAACGGTCCCTCGCATGCACTCTTTAGTCGCCGAAACCAAATGCTCTGGCATCCCCAATCACTTGGTCCTTATACCGTAAGGTTCGGTCATCATTGTTGTCTCGAACCTGGGGGCTGCGATAAGAAGACTTTCTTGGCTGGAGCGTTGTCGTCCATTCACTCGATATGGCCGAGCCAAAGTAGTCGTTTTTTCTTGGCTTTCTGGACTACATCCTCATCTTTTAATTGAAAAAATCCTTAACTACCTCGAAATTGCTGCTACCAACAGTGACGTTTTGTCCTAGGCTGTGTGTGACAGATGTTGCTTTGTTTGTTGAAAGCATGTGCTTTGTTCTGTCCTCATTCACTTGAAGACCAACGAGTTTCGCCTGTTCTTCAATCGCAATCGCTGTGAAGGCCTCAAGCATAGCTCTCTTGGATCGACCGATGATGTTTATGTCGTCCGCAAAGCCTAGGAGCTGGGTGGATTTGTTGAAGATAGTGTTTTCCGTGCTCACACCTGCCTGGTGCACAATCTGCTCCAGGACTATGTTGACGAAATCACATCACAGCGCATCTCCTTGTCTAAACCCTGCGCATGTTTGAAACAATTCGAATGAGCTGTTATCCATTTGCACACTGCACTGCTTGTTTTAAAGCGTTATGCGGCACAGCTGCCTCAGTGTGAATATTTGGTCTATCGTTGTTCTGCCTGGTGTAAGGCCACACTGGTACGTGCCGATTATTGAGTTGCAGAACGGTTTAAGACGCTGACACAGTTTGTTGGATAGGATTTTGTATGCAACATTAAGCAGGGATATGCCTCGGTAATTTTTTCTTGACATAGGATCCTCTTTTTTGTAGATGGGATGTAGCAGTGATTACCTACATACGCAGCATTTAATCGACCCTACATAATGTTATTTCTTACAAAAACTTCATTTTTTATAATTTCTGTAACATTAATTACTAATTTTGTTTTGAATAATTTTACGTAATATTATGCCTTTGTTTTTCAAGAATTATTTGTCAAATAAAAAAATCTTTTGACAGTTGATACCAACAAAGTAGTTTTATTAATTAAAAACATATAAATACAAAGAATGATTCGAACCAAGTCTATCAAATTTCATGCTGATTTGTTTCACTATAATTAAATATTTTAAATTATTTTGCACAAGCTAAGCAACTATACCTATACATATGTATATAATTATTCAAAAAATATATTTGTTTCTCAAATAGATGCGCCTCGGAATTTCTACAAAATTAAGAAACAAACAAACACCAAACAAATTCAGTATGTCAATTCTCAACCAAAAACAAGCGAAAGCTCACATTTAATTTTAATTTTTTTTAAGGTATTTTTAAATCCGGTAGATTAACATTTCGACAACTTCAAATTTATTGGTCAAAATCAAAACGTGTTCCTTAATTAATTTAAGAACAAACGAGAACTTTTGAACTAAACCATCAAGTTCCATCCAAAGGAAAAAAAAACATACAAATTCAAAAAAACACGTTTACTATAGCTGAGCTTGTCCTCAGGAAGAACGTATACGTGATTGAAATTTCATAATTCTTAAATTGACAAGGAATTCCACCCCGCTTGGAGCGCTATCAGGGCCATGCTTTTTCGGCTTAAAACTCAATCATAAATCTCATTACCTTAACCATCCAAGACATATTTCCGAATCAATTCGGAATGCTTGGCATTTTCATTTTTCATTACCTACATCGCGATCTCCACACCTTGAACAGTTTCAGATCTGGAAGCCATCGCTGGGTTCACCAAAACAAACTAAACAAAAAATTGAGAAGTACATTTTATTTATAAGAATTTAAGCAGTAAGTGAGTTTATTTTTAGCCAACGACCTTGATATTTGTTGGTTTTTTCCGCTCCTTAAAATCATAAAGCAACCCACTGAAAAAGCTAGACTCTTCTCCTTACCAAAAGAACCATCTGGATCTGGCAATATTTCTTTGTTCATCAGAATTGAAGATGATGATAAAAAAAAGTTTGATTGGTGCAGAAGTTTACTTGCTACAAACAAGCTTAACCAGAAACTGTTGCACCCGATCACGTCACAAGTCACCAGAACACAAAGATTCAGATAAATACTTTCGTTAAAAAAAAAGACACCGAAACATGAATTTAAATCGTTCTCGAACATCAAGGTCATCAAAAGTTAATTTATTATACTCAACCTTCTTGTGGGTTAAGCATTTATCTATACCAAAGCCTGAAGCCGCGAGAAGAAACATATTTACACTGCATTCGGGTGTGTAATTACGAATATAGTTTTAATAAGCATGGATTTCATTAAATCAGTCTATAAATCATTGAAATGATTGTTTAAACGTTTTTGTGTTCTTATTTGCATTGTTGTTTCGTTGAGCTTTATGTTTGGGTCTTGTGTATTTTTTTTTCTCTTTCACAGCTGAACGGTGTCACTGAAGAAGGTCGCAATGTAATTGTATTACACCGGAAACTATTTTAATTGATTAAAGCTTTTTTGTAATTTTTTAGGTTTCATGTTACTTTGGAATGTAGTTAATTTAGTTGGGTTTGATTGGCATTCATTATGTTAAGAGTCATAATCTCAAATTGGATAGAATAATCTTTTTTTTTTTCTTGTTAATAGAGGCCAGTTAGATTTGGATCATGTATGCAAGAGTTTATTGTAACCCAAAAGCAAATACTTCCGCTGAAAAATGATTTATCTTGACCATGCACGAAAAGGTTTGAGTATATTTTCTTTTGGAGGTTCGACGCTCAGCTCTTTTGTTTTAACAACTTGTTTGGAAAATGTTTATTACAACGCATTAAGTGCTGGCTTCCTAGGTGGAATTTAATCTTAAAATAGTTAAACTCTTTCGAAATGTTACCTCAATTTCTGCAGCAATGTTGTTGGTTTTCAAGATGACAAAATGTCATCACCTTTACCCAATGAATGATCTAAAAGAAAAAAAAGTTCAAACGATTAACTATTTGAATAAGAAAATTTACGAACAACTCCCCAACCAAAACGACCTCATCGTGCGTCATCTGGCGTCACAGATTTAAGCCAAGTCTTGCTAAAGTACATCAAATTAACAACTTAATTTAAGACTAACAAAATGCATCTTAACTCTTTCTGACAAGCGTTTAAAATACATTTTCATCTCAAGTATTTACTCAACTAAACAGGAACACCTCCTCGGATAGACTCTTTACGTTTCTATTGAATGCATCATCAAAATGTCTCTCCGTCTGACCATATAGAAAATGTCTATTTTACAGCAACAATGTTTGCCCTAACACATTCACTCGGCTGAACACCTCAAACAGTTGACACCATGATTTATAATATCAAGTCAACAGGTGCCGCGTGCTATCTATTTTCAATCCAAGCTTCAAGTTTAAATGAAGATAATCACTTGAGGTATGCCGGCCGCAGCTACAGCCACAGACGCCAGCTTTAAACACCTTCTGTTCTAGCTACTGGTTCTACTTGAGACCGACCACATTGGCGTGGCGTTGGTGCTGGTGGCTGTTGTTCTGATCTTGAATGCATTCCATCACGGCTTAAGATTTAGTTCGATTCGCTGAACGTTATTCCATCCGATGGATAAGAAAAATGTATTTAGTAAATTCTTTGACCATACAGTTGATTTTAAATCGGAGAAGCAGAAAGATTCACTGAGATGTGCATAATCGAATGATCCGAAGTTCCAAAGGACCTAGAGTGACAAAAGAAGTAAGTGGAGAAATAGTAATGAACATATTAAAAATCTCAAAAACAGTTGCAACGAACTTAACCAATGTTGTTCATGTCTTAAACTGGGTGTTTATGGTTTTAAAAAAACCAAGTCGATTTGAACTTTGCTAAACTTCTTTTATGAATTTTTTAAATTGCAAATTTGAGCAGGGAAATAAAATTCACATTCTTGCCACATAACTGCAATTCAGGTTTTTTTTTATCTTGCAAACAAGATAAAAATAAAACTCGAGCTTAAACTTGTTAGCAACCATAATTATTATTTAAGTCACATTCACAGTCGCAAGAAATATTGAAAGAAGTATGCAAAAGCCAGTCTTCATATCAAAGCTTAATTCCACTGTCTTCTCACAGAAACAAAAAAAACTAAAAGCAAGTTAAGAGACAAAAACCGACTTCGACAGACACTTCACTTTAAACATAGCGGAATGTTTCGAAAGTGAGAGTAACTAGCACCTGGAAATCGTGTCATATGGTCTGAAGTGGGTATACAACCTGTTTTTGTTAGCTTTTTTCATACTCTTTTAAAATCAAGTATAGATGTGCATTGTTCGAATGAAAATGCTCTTAAATTTTGCTTACAATAAGCTCAATTTAATGGCTTAGTTGTGTTTGCCACCGCCGCTTTTTAAAAGAGAGTATCATAAGGTTTATTTTTCATCCCTGTATGTCTGTGTAGGTTTTTTGAGTTACTAAGAAACAAAAAAAATAAAAATAATAAAACATGTCTGCTAATTGGTAGAGCTTTAATAAATAGGCAGTGTTTTGAGCTTTCTTTTCATTGTGCGATCGCAGAAAACATAAGTGTTTGTCATGTTGGGTTAGTTAGTTCTTGCATACTTTGAGGAGTGAATTGTTTATAACTTTTAGTTATTGGGGTTATTTAGTAAGACATAATCTTCAGTCTTCACTTAAACAAGAAGCATGCACTATAGTAGCTATTAATTATATGACAAATGTTCTTCATTTTATCAGCAGTTCAGTACTATTGTTGACTACTCTTTGAATAATTCACATCAGAAACTTTGTTCAAAAGAAATGAGGAAAGTAATGACATGTCGTACGTTAGATCTTTTAAGAATTATAATTAGCCCTAAATTCGGCCACATCCTTTTTCAAATACCGAAATTTTATAAGACACCAAATGCTGAGAATCATGGAGAACGAAGCAAAATAATTCTTCGTTCAAATAATTATTACATATTAGCATTACTATTTTATGAAATCATTAGAGATTCATTTTAAAAGATTCAGATTTATGTTCAACACAGGGCCCTACCAAAAAATAAATTTAAATACTGCTTGAATATTAAAGTCAACTCTTAGTTCTGAACCACACCAATAACCAATACCAAATACTGAACTTTACCTAAAACGTCGCTTTAAATTTTAAAGTTATTTTCAGTTTATTTTCTTTAGTTTAGTTTATTTCATAAAGTAGAAATATGTAAAATTATTTTTAAGATTGTGAAATCTATGTATAAATTCATGAATGTACAAGTCGCGTTGTTGTTATCATTCTGGCAATAGCGTTTTTATGATTTTTTTTATTTTTGTGATGAGAAGAGCTCATCCAATGGCTTCAAGCAAAGAAAAGAAAGCCAACGTAACTTGCGCATGGCGTAGAAATTCGAATCAATGGGAAACGCAAAAAGATTCTAACGATGATAAGTGTTATGCATCGCAAACGAAACAAAAAAAATCCAGAGTGAACTTGGGCATGTTTACACGACGACTCGAAGATAATCCTGATGAAACGCCAGGTGCTGACTAGTACATTAATATAGTGGCTAGCCACTTTCAAAAAGAGGCGAATCTTCTTCTCCCTCCAATTATCGTCCGATTGCACTTACGTCCCTTCTTTCTTAGGTCATGGAAACGCTTATAAACTATCAGCACAAGAAATATCTCGAAGACCGAAAGCTTCTTAATGTTCCGCAGTACGGCTTTAGCAGCAACAGGTCCACTGTTGATCTGATGGTTTATCTCACCGAACAGTGGATCTAATCCTTACTTCGTTTTGGAGAAAGTATAGATTGTTGGACTTGATATTTCAAAGGCATTTGATAGAGTTTGGCACCAGGCTATCTTATCGAAAATGCGTGCTTTCGGTATTGATGAATTCCTCCTTCGTTGGATTAGAAACTTTCTTTCGAACCGTTCTATACAAGTTGTACTGGACGGATTCAAGTCTGAAATCTACAACATAAAAGCTGGTGTGCCCCAGGGCTCCGTTATGTCTCCGACCCTCTTTCTCATTTTTATAAATAATCTCTTGTCTGTAACTTCTAATCCAATCAATTGTTTCGCTGACGATAAAACCCTTAGCTTTTCTTATTCGTTTCCAAACTAACATCCCTCCTCTTCGGATGTGGAAATTCAACGGCAAAATATAATAAGCTCATTAAACTCTGACTTAAACAGCATTGTACAATGAGCAATACTAAATTGCGTAAGTTTAATGCTTCGAAAAAACAATCCTGTCTTGTATTGTTAAAGACATACCCCTTGCCAAGTCCATGAGTGGCACTTGCATCAATGAAACCGAACATATCGAGATTCTCAGTATGTGTATCACTAACCACCTCTTGCTGAGCAAGCACATATGCGATGTCACCGCAAGATGTTTAGGTTTTCTTAGGCGGTGCAAGAAATTTGTCTCGTCTGACGTACTCTCAAGTATAGAAAATCGTTCTTTAGCCGTACTACGCGAATGTGGGACTCCCTTCCACAATCTGTCTTTTCAAATCATTGCAATGCTTAGGAATTCCAGATTAATGTACACTGGCACCTCCTTTCCAAACCCTTTCCTCCTTCCTAAAGCACTCACTGTGTAAAAACCCCTTCAGTGTGTGCTAATTATAGAAAAAAGTGTTAATTATTATTAGGACAGATGTCATTTCTACAGCTGTCTATTTGTAGCCGAATGTAGTAGAGCGGTAGTTAGTAAAAAAACGTGTTTAATTTGTTTTAAGAAAGTACACATTTAGACACCACTTTAAGATTTAAGTAGGCATCTTTCTAAATGCATGTTTAGCGCTTGATTATTTATTTATCATTTTAAAAATGAAACTTTGGACCCTACTAAGTTTCATTTTTAAAAGGGACTTTCCGGAATTCAAAACAAATATTTAAGTTCTAAAGGAGAACCGGCAAATATGTATGGAAGCTGGCCTAGGAACCAATATCAATGGAAAGGTGTTTTTGTCTACTTTAACTTTTACTATGGCAGTTAGTCCCAAATCGCTGTGCAGAAAAGTTATTGCACATAATAAAGTCATTCACAAGTTATTAATAATTTCTTGTTTTCATCATGACCTTGGATCCAATAACGACATGATGTATATCAATTGAAAGTTTTTTTTGTGTACTTTAACTTATGTTTTGGCAAGAAGCTCCAAATTACTGTGGGGAAAAAGTTATCGCACAATTAAGTCATATACTTTTCATAAAGCACATTGTATTTCATCTTAATTATATTGCAATCATATTAAAGAAATATTCCTTGTTCATCAATGTTTTACTTGTCTTGTAAGTAGAGCAAGTATAGGCCATCAACCTGAAAACGGCCTACTGATGTGTCATTCCGATTAAACAGATTTCACACATTTCCGTTCCATTTTCTTGAACTTCAAGGAAACAAAAATCCAATTTCAACCTAAATATAAACAACTGTAACATGATCTTAAAAACCCACGAGCTTCAAAGTTACAATTATTAAAACTACTACTAATTCAGTTTATGTTTTTATAGACTCAATATTAAAATGTTAACCACAAAATTAACTTAACGCTGAGTAAGCTGGTCATCGACCAAACCGTTCCTTGTGATGTGTCACCTCCTGAAGATAAAAACCCAGAACTCGAAAAACTTCTAAAAATAATATTTACCCATCTGCCGAACGTAATTAAATTGCTGTATCGTTGATTATGGCTCAATAAATAAATGACATTGAAGAGTTCTGTCTTCTGTTGGCGAAATCCCTAAATGACACATTTCCCACATGGATTCTGAGTTTAGGGCATTCTCTGGAAGAAAGATAACAAATCATTGATTTATATTTTACGAGACACATTCGATTTCCTACCCAGATTCTGCAAAGTGTGTTAATGATTAAGACAGTATATTCGCGGTGAATTTGGCGGTCAAAAATGATGACCGGCAGCTTTAGAATCTTGTATTTTCATTTGATGACGAGTGTTGATTTTTGGTCAAGCAATCAATTGACCTAAATGCTCAAGAACGTCAATATTGACTTTTTATTGGGAAGCAATATAATCGAATCCTGACTTGGACTGCAATAAACTTTAACAGCAAAATGGAGATGAATTGCCGTAAAAGAGCTTTTAGTGGTTTTTCATGGTTTTGTGTACGTGAAGAGAAATTCAGTAGCAATGTTAAATTTGATTTATTTCGAACATTGTTCGGTACAGTATTACTGTAAAGGCTATTAAAATATTCTGTTTAATTTCAACATTCTAATTTGCATGCAATTAAACAACCAAAGTGGTCTTAAGACCCAGTTTTTCTATTCTGAGTTAAGCCTGAGTTAATTCTCGATTGATTTCAGTCTTCAATTCGTTGTAGCAGGACCGTGCTTCATGTTTCGTTTGGAAACCCGCTTGTATTAAAAGAGAATTTGTTCAATCACCATTGATTCCAATTGAGGTGTGAATGAGTTCGATACTTTTTCAAAGGAACAGTTGATATTTGAAAATCCATGAATTTTCGTCTTTAACATTAGTAAACATTTGTTCTTTTATCTTAATTTGCAATTCCAAAACTATAGTCATCAAAATCCACAGACAACTTCATATAAAACAAAAATTCACAAAACATTAAAATATTCCTGTTCCAATTAAAACAACACATTCAAAAACAATTTGCAGAACGATGCCAAGTCACAGTATCACGATGCCAAAGACCTCACTCATTCATGCCCCGAAGGTCACCTTGACTAATCAACATCAACAGCAACACCCATCCAACCGCCAGGGCATTGATTGCTGATTCATACTCGAAACAACCGCAATTCAAATCCGACCAACAATTTAATGCATGTTTTTTCCCGCCATATCCCCAGTCAGAACACAACGCCTGCCATGTTCAAAGTTGAAAAGAATTACGGTACATACCCCACTTGACAGATTTCTAACTCACCAAAAAAAAATCTCAAAAAATTTACATTTTCATAACCAAACCGGAGCCGCACCAATTGTGCGATGTGTCACAACGACCAAGACCGAATCCAACTCATGAACTCTTTTGTCCTCGAGAATTATGCATTCACCAAACTCCTTCTAGCCCTCATAGAACGATATACCATTGCCTCTGCTGTGATGGAAAACTTAAAATGCCAACCAGGTTCCATCGAAGATGTTAAAGTTTATTTACTTAAACTCCGGAACTCACTCACATACCAACCACTCACAAAACGCTCATTACCAAATTCGAATTCGAAAGTCATGCCCAGAGAGCAGTGTTTAGATAATCAGCACAGCCCATCAGTTGTAGAATCATTAGAATCAACAATGAACAGGCATATCTTCATCTCGCGAAGCATGTCCTTCTTGATCTCGTTTTGGATTCTGCAACGAGTTTTACATAAAAATGAAGCATTATGAAAATTCGGTCTGCGCACTGCCTGGGTTCTACATTTGCGGCTTGTAGCTGTCATCGAGAGTTCAGTGTGCTGTCAGAGCAAATGCCTTTCATAAATAATAATATTCTTGACCTTGGGCTCTTAAACGGTGCTTCTAGTTGGGTAAACGGTCATGCTTGATACCTGATGCCTAGTCAGTCCCTTGTGTGGCTATACAGTGCTCTAAGCTAGTGCTATTAGGTAAGTATCCAGAACAAAAAGAGCTCACAATCATGTCGAAGGATATATAACGGCGTGTCAGAGCGTACCGTCATCTCTCTATCTGTATATTCAGAGTCGCTGCCGCCGCCGCCATCGTCGTCGGTCGTCGTTGCTGTCACTATACATCGTCCAAGGAGAACAACATTAACAATGCAAAATCATGCATTTATGCACTCTAAAATGGGCGAACGTGACAAATTCTCTCGCCATTTGTCAGAGTCGGTCTTGGTCGGTTCGTGTAATGTGGCATGCTGGGCTAATACGGGACAAGTCGGTATATCATAGCAAGTTAGACGGCCGAACAACGCGCAAGTTTAAAAAGGCCAAACAGAAAAGAAACAATTGGCGCTAGAGATGCACTTTCTTGTAGGTACTTAGGAATAGGTCTTGACTTTATTCCCGCATATCCAATCAAGTGATGAATGTGGGGGCAAAAGTACTGTGCAACCTTTCAGGGGCAGAACTGCGTTTGAAAAACAGTGCTACCAACTTGATACTCGAATTTAAGTTTGGTGTCAAAACAGAAGCCTAAGCTGCAAGGTCTATGAAGCGACTAAACATTTGCTTGTCAAACTATAAGCCATTAAATAATTTCAAGAAAATACACGATGAATTTCTCTTATTGTTTATTACACAAAATAGCGAAGGATTAACCCTTATCCTGTGAAATTAGCGGAAGATGTTATAAATTAAAGTAAAATTTCTCGTAACAGACGTGTAGTAATTTATATACCGGAACAAATTATTATATTAATGAGAACCAATGGATTAACTCTTATTCTATGGATTAGTTAACCTTTGGGATAAGAGTGGAATAGGCGTTTTTTAACAGAGGTAATTTTAAAAAATGCGCATGAAGCGTACCGTAATAGATTTTCACGGCTTGTTTCTCTCCACTCAAAAGAGCTTGGAATAAAATTCCATAAAAGTAGTGATCAGAATCGATGTTGGCATCTCGACGCGAGTGAATTGCGAACAAGTTCGAAAAGTGGTGACGATCAATCAATACATTTCTAGTAACTTCAGTGTTTGAAAGAGACCCCACTGCACTGCATCAAAGACAAACGTTTTCCGAAGACGAATGTCTTCTAAATACTAAAAGAGACTTCTTTGTGAACCTGCTTCCTGTATATAAATAAACAACAATACAATACCATTCTCCTATCTCTGGTATCGTTTTATTGTGTACAACGTCGAAGAAGTCATCCTCAGCATAATTTATTAATTTATCTTGAACAGCAGAAATCATGCTATATCACAGTGAGGACAGACAGGACACGATATCAGACATCATACTAGACCTGGGCCTTGCGGGCCATCCACCGAAATAACACTACCACATCCTATCAAAATAAACTGAGGCAAGGCATCCACCAACTCGCAACAAGGTAGTTGTGCTTTCCTTCAAATTATGAATGTTATTATTTGCTTTGATTTCTTCCCATATGGAACGGTATCACTTGAAGGGAATATGAATCACTTAGGACACAAGAATTTCTGCTCCTGCTGCATATGAAAGGCGAACAATAAATCTCTGTTGCAGCCCTCATTTTTTGTGTTTTGCAGATCCTCGAGTGAGCATAACAACGTTTTCCATACGTGTTGACATTTCTTACAAGATTTTTGCTGATTTCCTTACTAGTCGGTATTGAAGAAAAAAAAACCTTCTTTAACGTCAATTCGCGTTGTCGTCGTATTCGTTGGTCTATTTGTATCAATATCATGCCCTCTGACTGTGTTACAGACTTCGAAGTGAAGTGGGTTCTGATCTCGCAGAGGCGTGAATAATCCACATCTACTCGTTGCACTTCAAGCTAGAGCAAGTGAAGAAAAAAAACAACCAAGACGAGATTCATCGGGCTTCTTAGAGTTCAATTACCACAGATTATAGTGGATTGTGTATCTTTGCAGTGCCATAGTCCACGCTGCATGTAGCTATTTTACTGAAAGGAAGGTATAACATTTGTTGGATATCCTACAAAACCGACAAACCGACAAGCCGACCGACCGACAGCAACACCAGTTCCTAAATAATCCATCGACCATATCCGACCGGCCGGTTTTAACTTGGTGATTGTGACAAATATGCAATTGTGAGTGTTGAAGTGAGCTACTCCAATTTAAAACATTTGGTTTTTTTTGCAAAGTTAAAGCTTAAGCAGGTCGTAAGCCAGCTCCATAGATCAGATGGCAAGTGGTCGCACCTAACCTAGGAATGCATAATTCAATTGGATATGGAACATTTCAGTTGATTCTTATTGTTGTAATGTGTCTTTTGTTGTCATTTTTTGCTTGTGGCTTTATAATGCACCATATCGATTGGATTCGGATATTATGGAGAAGCCCAATCACAATGAAAGGGGAGTTGGCGACATCACTGACGGTGTTTTACTGTTTCGAGCTGTGGAACAAATTCGAAGTAAAATTTTGTAATAATTTAAATGTCAACAGGGGGAAGGTACAGCATGACATGACACTGCACAATGTCGATTTATGGAGACATCAAGATTGGGTAAAGAACAGAAAAGCTGCGAGAATTCTCGGAAGATCTCTTTTGGCAAACGAGGTAGATATGTATATTTCTTTAGTGCATGAATTGAATGTTCTTCCTAGAAATGCATAAATTTCGATTGAGGACTTATTGTTATTTATCTAAATGTCAGCACATTGGTTATTGCGACTTAATAGGGACAGATGATATTTAGGGTGGGTTTAAAGTCCATAAATGGTTTGGCCACCCTCTCCTTTAATAATTTGTATGTTGTCACTATGAATGTAGGTTGAAAACCAACAAAAGCACTCAGTCTAAAATTACTTCATATGATATCATTTAAACAGCGAAACATTTTGTTCCTAATAAGTAATAATTAGCATCAATGTATTAACAAAGCTATTATATCTCAGACCCAACCTTTTAGACCCTTGACCAAACACCAAAGTTAAGGCAAACCTTCCATCTACAATTAGAATGTTCGAATTAGAATGTTCGAACAACAAATCGTGTCCATATGCCCACTCTCATCGGA
This sequence comes from Sphaerophoria taeniata, assembly GCA_943590905.1. Lineage (NCBI taxonomy): Eukaryota > Metazoa > Arthropoda > Insecta > Diptera > Syrphidae > Sphaerophoria > Sphaerophoria taeniata. The sequence goes on along the minus strand of OX016540.1, from coordinate 42,135,576 downwards.
AGATCTCTATTGGTAAGGATGAATGTTTCTAGCACGCACCTACCCATTTTCCACTGTCATTTTGCACCATAAACCTACTCAAACTTATAGCTAAGGCCAAAACATGCTGTCTTGTTCGATTTAACATATGACCAACATATTCCTCTATGTAAAGTGGAATATCTCCCTGTGTCAACACCATCACCTCACTCGAGCCTCGACACCGCAAGGATCATATCGACGACAACATTGTGTGGTTGTTTCTAAGTCTAGCGGCTTGCGGCCGAGAGTATAGAACAAAACAAAAACTTCAATAAATTTCCACAAAAAAAAACACGCATTTTCCAACAAAACTCACGAAAGCGAATTTGAATTTTCCCTTTTTTTCGTTGTGCGGTTTTCTGTGTGTGTGTTCCCGATTTTCCACAATTTTATGGACCCTTGGACCCAAATTTGAACTCCATGATAATATTCAGCGATGACAGCAAATGACATGGGCTGGAAGACAGCGCCACATATGTACCTGCATACCTAGACCGACCGTTCCATCTATGAAGTGACTATATGGTATTTGAACAGAGCTGCAATGAGAAATGAAATTTAAGTGAGGCCTTAGGGCTCCTTGGTATATTAATTATGAAAAATAAATATGTTAGTAATGTTTTAAAGCAGTCAGTTGTATCAAAATCACGTCAAATTCAATTCCTAGAATGAATTTTATATGCATGGACCTGAGACTCATTTAAGAACTTCGATAATTATTTACAATAATATCTTTTACCTGCGACTTCGCGCGCTCTATGCAAAACTAAACCAAATTTATCCAACGGGAACCGTACATTTTTTCGGGATAAAAAGTACTGTCAACACGAAGTGTGATGTTTCACTAATTTAATTAAAACCGTTAAAAATAATATCCGCTGGTGAAGGTAAATCTTCTTAAGCATAATAAGCAATTTTTTAAGATACCCATAAAAATTTAAGGAGTACAAAATGTATATTGAATTATTCCTTTTGACCAATAGAACAACTACAAATTTCTGTTTTTTTTTTTAACGTTTTTACATCCAATATTTCCGAATGTGTGAAAATATTTAGGGACCAGTGTTTCAAAAAAAATTGTCACAACGTCATCTATCTTGAAGTTTGTATCGTAAAACATAAGCCGCTCCATACAAAGTGTATGATAAAAAGGGAGGATTTTCTGGAATTTTCTTTTTGGCCGGAGATCAGTCCGAATTGGTGCGAATCGAACTTAAATCTCTCCAAGAGTTCTTGGCTAACATGTATGCGTAGTTATAGTTACTCTATATTCACTCTTTTTTTTATTAGAGACTAGCAATCCCCCGCCCGCTTTGCAGGGCTTAAAAAGAAAAGTTAGTTACCTACTTCAATTTGTTTAGTTATATAAATGTACATTAGGGTGGTCCTTAACACAAAATTTATGAAGACGTCCGCTCAATTGTCTCCAAATAAATAAAAAAAAAATTAAAATCCCAATTCATGTTTTGGCGGGCAAATTCCAATCTTTTTTGTTTGTAGGCTGCTGTTAGGGGCCAGTTATAGCTATCATTGGAATGGATCCGGAAAAATCTTTGAATGGATATTTAACTATGTTTTCTTTTGAATAGAGGTGCAAATTATATACCAATCGATCGGAAATCACTCCAAGAATTTTTATTGACATAAAAAAGTTCAATTACACGCTAAAATGTGTTTTTACATTTTCCGGATGTAAATTCATTTTCCTGAACAACTGATTGTATTATGTCAAAAATTGAAACAAATCGTTCCAATGATTTGCGTTTCAATTTTGTATAACTCCAATGATCTGTGTTTCAACTTCTAATAGTTCCAATGATAGAATTACGGCAGGAAAAAATTCCTGACAGAAATTTTCAATGATTGCTATAACCGACCTATCAGAAAAATTCCAATGATGTGTTTCAATGTTTTTCAAACCAATGATAGCTATAACTGGCCTCTTAGATTTGGAGCTGGCACCATTTTGCCCCGAAAAATCACTCCACTTTCTTAGCCCGAGAAACGGTTGAAACCGAAACATAAACCCAATTCGTCATGAAATTCCGGCAAAGAATGCACCGAATTGGATGCAGTATTGATTAAACGCCTCTTTTCGCGACCGACGTGTCAGCTTCTGCGGACGCCCGGGTCTTATTTTTGTCCCATTAGATTCTGGATCTCTTAAAAAATTTCGAAGGACACGATCCGATCGTGAAATTCGTCTTCCAATATCCCCAAGACTTAGGCCGCTTGACCGAAAAGCAAAGATTTTGCGTTTTACAATTTCGCTTAAATGCATAGCACTTGACTCCTTGACTGAATGCAGCTTCAAAGAGATTTGCATTGTGCGGTTATATTTTTGCAATACATCAAAATCTGTTATAATAATAACAGTACTTTATTTTCTTCTCAATTTTCTTTATCAGTGATGCAACTCAATAAAAAAATAGTAAGAAGTCACTCCTATTGAAGGTTTTCTATAAAACGCATTTTTTCAGGTGCGGTTATACTTATGCAACGCACTGTATCTACACGTGTTTAATCTAAATACATCCATATTTTTTTAAATAATTTTAAGAGAAATAGATTTCAAGACATTTAATAAAATATGGAAAAACATGCGAAAATGTCGAAAATAGGGCATTCCCCACCCCTTAATCTATGAAACTACTGGACCTAAAATTCAGAATAAAAATTGAAAAATACATAGGTCTTAAACATAGAAATTTTAATATACTATTTTCCAATTTAATCGAATTTTAAAACCATTTTTTGAATAAGTAATTACCTGATTTTTTTTAAATTTCGGAAAATAGTTCCATATGTGTAGATTACAGGAAAAATAAAAAAAATAATAATAAAAAAATAATAATTATTATTATTGTTTTTTTATTATTGTCAAGTCAAAAACCGTTACATTTTATCCTAATTAATTCCTTTTTTCACTGCATGTATTGTGAAAGAATTTTGGGTTGGGGTCGATAGACCGCAAACCATTGACCGAAAAGTACTTTCCCGCAGGGGTTGGTAATGAAAAACTGGAAATCGAAATCTGGATAACGAAATCCCGGAAAGTACTTTTGCTCGTGTTAAGTTTTCCCAGAAAAAATCCTACCTTTTTTCATGAGTATCTAATCCTTTTCCTCACTCAAAGTGTGATGAGAATTAAGGAGATGGAAATCTGCTATTTTTTTTTCTATTTTTCTAACAGCGCTTTTTCTAAAAACAGACATTTTATGAGAAACCAAACGCTGAGAATCATGGAGAACGAAGCATTAGAACTATTCGTTCAAGTATTTCTATCTTATCTTATTTGTAAATGTAATAAAATGTATTATTTGTCAATAATTTGCTATAAACAATTGTAAATTAGCTTAAGCGGATTTATTTTCGTGGTATTAAGGAAAAACAGTCCATATGAGTACAGGAATAGAATATTTATGATTTTAAATCGGTAAAACCTAATAAGTATAATTGACAACAGTTTGATTTAAGCAATTGAAAATGAATTTTTTACTTGTTTTTCTACTCTGGGAAGTTAGTCGTGTGGACCACATGGGTCGCACTTATATTTTTAAAAAGAGATATTGCCTAAAATTGTTATTAATATGTAATATTTGTTTCATATCCATATTGAGACAGTGTCTCTATAATACTCATTCAACTGAATGCCTACAAAAGTTTATTTTTGGGTCCAGTTTGGTAATTTAGTGATTTAGTAATTTATAAAAAACAAAATCCCAAACATCATGTATGCCTCCTTCAAAATGTTAATACAAAACTGAAAATGTTAACAAAAATAACGGAAAGCAAATTTCGAAAAAAACAAACATTTTTTTTTTCTTCAAAATATCTGCACCTCCATTTTTCAAACATAAACAAATGTAAACAAATTATTTATCTCAAACTAAAACAAAATTTAAAAAACAACATATTTGCGTATCATACATTCCAATACGAAATGAAATTCCAAAAAAGTACTAAATCCCATAAGAAAAAGTACCATTTCCTTTTCCAAAATGAAGTAAATCCCACAAGGAAAAAATTTCCAGAATTTCGTTATCCGGGATTTTATTTTCTGGGCTTTCATTATATGAACCGAAAAGTCGAAAGTCCACAAACCGAAATCCTGCAACGCAGGACAATCTACTCTTTTTCGTCACAAAAAGTTATGAAAATTAGTGAGACTGACATCTAATACCTTTTCCGATTTTCTAACAGCCTTGAATTAGATCTTAGACCACATCCTTTTTCAAAACTAAAATTCTATGAGACACGACATGCTGAGAATCATGGAGAACGAAGCAAGCTTAATTCTTCGTTCAAATTGTTCCAAAATAATAAGATATAAAAACCATTAATTGCTGTATGAAATTTAAATCAGTGAGTTTCGGATTTTTTTCTTAAAAAATAAAATAGTTATAACTTAAAATATACTTCAAAAAGAGACACAGCCGTAAATTTTAACTAAACTTGTAGGTACATAGTGGAACAATGTCTTCTATGATACTCATGTTGCAAAAGTTGGTTTTTGTTCACATAATTTGAAAATGGACATAAACCATGTCCTATCTAGAAGTCTTTCATACCATTTTTAAGTCTTGAGACAAGAAAATTGTAAAATATCTAAATGTATTCGAAAACTGAATGGAAAACTAAATAGTTGCTTTTGGTGGTTTAAGTAGAATGGCTGTGCCAACGGTTTAATTTTCTTTAGATGATTGGTAAGTGGTATTACTGTTATTTTGTTATTATGGCCTGTTTCCACATTTTATTTCCTTCATAAAATTGTCTAAGCAAACCCTTTTTCAACAAATCCGTCCATGTATGTTTTCGATTTGACAAGCTCACTAAGAATAACTTTGGCCCACCGTTTGGTTGTCCTCATCTTAGACGAACTCTGATCGGTCGTCTAGACTAAGACGAACATAAGAATGCCCATCCGGCTGTGGTGTGTGCCATCGCAATTGCGCTGGCTTGTGTGTCTTATTCCTCAAGGTACCATCACCACAATTTTGAATAGAATTACACAAAAACAGAGTTCTAGGTCAGAATGCGAAAGTACGACAAAAACATCTTAAAAAAAACAGTAAGTACTTCTTTCCCTTTAGACAAACGCATTATTTGCCCTCATGTTCGAGGGGACCTTCCAATAACTCCTCAGGTTTTGCTATACTTTGACTGAAGTTTATGTTGGTAATATTTTTGTTACTTTGGTCTGAGGATTTTTTGTTTGTCTTTTCGAATGCCAAGATATAGGCGGCCCTCTGCAGCTTTATAGATAGCAATAGGACCTTTTTATTCCACAATTGCTGTTGAATTTATTGGTCTTAAGCGTATTAGTTGGTATTTCTTTGGTCTGATGATAGCTGTGTGATGTGCTGTGGACTGGACAGGACATAGAGATAGACAAGCGATCAAAGAGGAATTCTAAGTCAGTCTACAACGAAGAGGATGGCGATGACGATGACAATGACAACGACGACAAACGCGACGTTTGAGTGAGAACTGAGAAAGATTACCAAACAAACAAGACCCTTAGAATTCCAACATCCTGAGAGACAACTAGACCGACCTAAAGGTCTAACGACGAAATGTCTACGGATTTACATTGCAATTACGGTTTTTTATTGACTTTGTCAAGCAATACGTTGCTTTGATGGGCAAATAAATTTATACTTCACCAGATGGAAAGTGATTCCTTATCGGTTTTCAGAAATCAATCTAAGTTCTTGTGGACAATGGGGTCGGTTGTAACACATAATGTGAATTGTTTATTTTAATATTGCCTGATCGTTTCTTGATTAATGAAACCTTTAGGATTGCCCGAAAACTGCATTTGTCTATACCTTCGTGGAAGAAGCACACCTTCACAAAAAGTACAGGAATATAAAATAACAACACTTACATTTTGAAAGGCTTCACTGTGCACTGCAATAGCTGTTCAACCATTACAGAGAAAAATGCTATCATTTCCATATCAAGGAACTTCAATCACTGCATCGAGTGGTAGCTTCAGATAACTTTATCTATTGAAGGATGCGCGTATCAAACGACCTCCCCAGTGCGCCACAGCCAAAGGGTCTTCTAATTAATAGATACTGGTTTGTTTTTGCTCCCATCAAATGCTGCTGACTTGAATGTCTACACTATCGAGAACATTAATCAATAGCTTGCATTGATACGACAAACAGGTGGGCTGAGGAACATCTCCCAGAAAACAACATAAATCTTTAAGTTTAGATAAATTGGACTTGAGGAATTTTTGCTTTTTGATTTTGCAGCGTTAGCAACATTTTTGGGGCAGTACAATCTTACTACCAGGAAATTCTGCATCGCACAATGTATACATAATGCCAAATGACCCATATTTCAAAAAACAAAACGGGGACATTGTCATAATGTGTGTTAAGTAGTTTGAAATCATACGCCTTATGTCAAGGAACAAACAGTTGATGTTTATGAGGGGCAATTAAGTAGAAAAACTCAACACCGCCACCGCAATGAATTCTTACAGTTTGAGTACATAAGCCGAAGCGGGCGGCTTGATGCGCAATGCGCTCATAATCCTGTCAGACGTAAATTAGTTGGGTTACTGGCAATTGCGAACTACGATCGCTACGTGCGCCGCCGTGTCGACGATGACAGTTTAGAAAATGTTGTTCTACATAAGGCGTAACGGTTGCTCACGGTAATTGCGTCGTATTCTATGCTTGTAACGTAGGCTCCTTAACCGCTGCTGACACTGGCGCATGCGTAGGAGTTTCATTGCATTAAATCCGGGAATCTGTTGTGGAATTATTGTGTTAAGCTTGAAATCATAATGTAGGTTCTATGGAGAGGTAAAGGTTATGAGATACGATCAAGGAAGGCAGTGAGGACAAATAATGGTTTGGATTGTAAGCTAATATGTCGACACAGTGGCGGCGACCGGCGCGCGGCGGTGACTTCTGAGAGATTATGATCTTATAAATGACGACATTTTTAGTTCAATAGGTGTTAAACAAGCACTATCAACATATACGCAAAACGTCTTAAGAGAATGTTCTGAGGGAACAGTACGAATCAAGTTCGCCATCTTGAATTTATTTTCGAAGAATCATGAAAGCGTTATAAAATTAGGAAGCATTTCGGAAGATTTCCGATTATGTTTCTAATTGAGCTCGGAATTTGAATTTTTTAGCATGGTTTGCGGTCCAATTTGTTTCAACTGTTCGATACATGTTCCATACAAGTTTTAGCAATTTTCTTGCACGCCAAAAATCCCCTCGCTCAAACTGCTGTTATTGTTTGAATGTTAATTGTCAATCCACAGCTGTCAACATGTCGCCTAGACAAGTACACTGCAATGTATACTTTAATTGTCTTCGATTGAACCAAAAGATCAATCTTTAGTATAAGGTGTTCATGAACTGAAATCACCTTTTTTCACGACCGACGCGACGCGACGTCTTCGCATCCATTGTGCGATCGCTCTAGATTTGTTTTGAACCTTACACATCATGTGTACCATCCAGTTCTCGCAGTTCATTACATCTGACTTTGAAACAGAAATGACCTTCAACTTTCGTCCAAATCCAATCTTGTCTTTTTTTCAGTTTTCACGCTATGCGCCGCCGCCGTGCACCATGTCAGTCAAAAGAACACGATGTTTGCATTAGTAACCACCATCAGCACAGGCTAGTCAGTCACTCCCTCTGTCTTAAGGGAATTTTAACTCGTCACTGGACATTGGACAATGTAGTCGTTAAATCCATTAAATTCTGTGCAAACAAACAGAACAAAAAATGTGTCATGTCGTTTGTGGAGATATCTCGGAACTCCATCGATCTGTCTCTTGTCTTCTATATTGTTGAGGGCTTCATATAGGCCCAACAATATGCTCATAGTTAGACCTGAATGCTGAGTGAGGGGTTAAATATTCCCGATACTAGTTGCACTCGTGTTTAACATTGTTTTGGTTCTCCTTAATCTTGATAAAAATTACTCTTGTTCTAAATCTGGTTGAACTTGAATCCCTATAGTTTGACCATGTACAAATGCAAAGTGGCACAAGCAGCAACGTTTTCATTTCAATATCATCATTTTGGAATAAAGTGTGTAGTGTATGGGTGGGGCGCAAGAGCTCCGAGGACTTGAGTCTTGAGTGCATACAGCAGCAATTTATCGAACTTAAAATACTGTAACAGATTCTGCTGGAAATCTTAACCCAAAATAAATATGATTTGTTTTGAAAGGTGAAACAAACAAACGAACAAAAAACAGACCTGAAGAATGGGATCCTTGAAAACATCCAGTCAAAGCTTTTCTCTCAAAATCAAATTTCAGATTAACCTTCGAGTAAAAGCAAAAAACAAACCAAAGCATATCCAGGCGATCATTAAGGCTATTCATTGCTTGAATTTTACTATCTCAACCATCGATCGTAGCGGGGAGGAAAAGAGTAGGTGGCCGACTTCAGCTGCCCTTCATGACGATCGAACCAATGTTCTCGCATCAACATTGTTGAAGGTGAAACAGTCCGTCCGGACATTCCTGTCCCAGGATCGATCTGACTGCGCTGCGCCCTGATTTTATATTTGTTCGCAGCCGCCATAGTTTGCAGATGTCAAATACTACACAGCCCACTGTTCTATAAAATATGTTAATTGAATTTTTTGCTCCACAATCCAACTGGAGCGCAGTATGGAGTGCCAACTACAATCACAAGTCAGATTGTCCTAGCCGAAGAAGTTGACTGCATCAACTGCCAGTTACTTTGCAAGTAGAGTGTCATTGCTGCCAGAGATCACCCTTCACCACTGTTGCCGCCAACGTATATGAAAAAAAACAGATACAGGGGGAGTTGAAAATTTTGTTGTTGTAGAGCGCGTTTCTTCATTTGCTTAAATCAAACGCGGGTTGTAAGACGAAGATGTTTGTTGGCACTTAAAACAATAAATTGTTCGATTTCGTTGTTCGAGTATGTTCGCCGCCGCGCCGCCTTGATAAAGACCCCAAGACTTATGGCCTGTGGCAACAAAGGGACAATTCCTAGCTTTTATAGAGAAGGTATGGGTGCATACCTATCTGAAGCTGATGGGGTGCCTTAATTAACGCACGATTTGTTTTATAGACTCTTGGAAAAATGCTACTTTAATGGATTTCCAAGAAAAATGTCCCAGAGTATAGAAATTGGAGCATATCACGAGATTCTACAATTATTAAGTAGAGTACGTACGATACTTCTTAAAACGACCTGAGTCACTGTGTAGAGTGTCCAAGTCACGAAAATGAGGTTAACATTGACTTTGGAGTGGGTCAGGGCGATATACGATGAACAACGACGAGCGACGTCGACGATGACAACTACGACTAAAAGACACGGTATGACGAGGATTATCTGGTATCGGTACTTTAGATCACGATTGATCCAATTAAATGTGAGACTTTAAAAATCAGACAGAGCGAACTCGAGTTAAAATGTCATGAACAAAATGATTGTCAATGGCATGGGCTCGATTGTTTATTTTCTTATCGTGACAAAATTATCTTGGTATAAAATTGAAGATGACAGTTTTTATTAGTGTTCGTTCCTTTCAAATAAAGTTGTTTTTTCGGTAATCTGAAATCTTTTGGTAGTTCTGATTGAATAAAAAAAACCGCTCAATCTATTTTTCTAGTTTTATGAGGTTTTGTTTACATATTCAATTGACATGAGTATAAATCGATTTGAAAAGTGTTGCAATCTATAAATAGAAAAGTAATGCAATCTGCTCTACGAGCAAAAGAGGAGAGAAAAACGCCACCGTCTTCTCAGGAGAGAAAGGAAGGAGCATGAGAAGCGTCAGATCGAGGATGTTGAGAGAGCCAACAGCAGAAATGAAGCTCGGAGGTCTTATCGAATTGTAAAAAAGCTGGATGAAGGTCATCGAGCAAGAACCGATGCCTACAGAGATAAACTAGGGAACACCATAGTAGAATTGCAGTCAATGCTGGGGATTTGGAAAGACCATTTCTGTAGACTGTATAACGGACGATCAAAATCCCGCCGTCAGACAGGAGCCTTTCATCGGACACGATGATAGCCAACAATTCCGCGAATCCGACCTAGAAGAAGTGAAAAAGGTAATATCACGGCTGAAATCCAACAAAGCCGAGCTGTTCAAAGCAGCAGGCGACTACGATCTAGAAAGAAGCATGCACCAAATCATCTGTAAACTGTTAGATATGGTCGGAAGAATGTACGCCCGATGAATGGAACCTAAGCATTGTATCCTGAAAAAGGGAGATTCTCTAAACTGCGCCAACCAGGGGCGAACGCAGGTAGGGGTTTTGGGGGTTACTTATCTGCTTGCAAATACATTGAATCGGTCGTTTCGAATCTAACGGGGGTTGCGAGCAAAATCTACGAAAAAAACCTCCATCATAGCCACACCAAATCACACATGCTTAAAGGAAGCCCTAAACGACGAACATGGTCGAGCTCGCCTTAAATTCGTCATGACAGGTAGATTAAAGAATCAACACGTACGAATTACGAAATGATGTTCGCCAATATTGTATTCGCCGTGTAAGGAATATTGCAAACGATCATGTTGCGTCGTTGCCCTACAAGGCTGAAACCTTCTATTTCTTATTTTTTTACCTGAACATGCAGTTTTAATGGAAATTGTATTCTCTCTTGATTGGCGCAAAAAAAAGGTGTTTTTAAAATGTATTTTCAGTAGTCAGGCCGACTTTAGAAGACAAGTACTCTTATGTTAGCCTTTTATGATTAGGAGATTAGCAAATGATTTGTTTCTTTAACGACATAAATAGGTAGTGTAGGCAAATAATAACAAAAGCTTAGTTTCAAAAAAATACCTTAACTTCCAGCACTCTGAAAATGGGTAGTTCCGAACAGAAAGCAAAACGCGAATTCCACAAGTACCTCGAACGTATTAGTAAAAATAACAGCACAATTGGTCGATCAGAGAAGCATACGAGGTCCCTCGAGGTAGACTACAAGAAAATAGGACAGGAAACTGTCTTTAGTTTAGCCGAAGAACACAAGCTTGTTAAGTGGCTCATATACCTTGCCAAGTCTGGCTTTCCTCAGAAACCCACAGACCTTTTGGTGACAAACGTCCATCGTGAGGACAAACGTAGGACTGCTTTTCAAGGATAGCCAACAAGGGAAAACGTATTACTATAGGCCTTCTCAAGATGTCACATTACATTATGAACTGCGGGACTCAGAACAGCAGAGGACGAGCGACCGGGACGTATGAGTATTTAGAAGAGATTGAGGCAGCCGGTATTTTAGAAGACCCCTCAAGATTCTGAATAAAGATGAAACATCATTCAGCCTATCTCTAAAACCAGGAGTCGGCAAGAGGTTGGAAAAATCTTTACACTGTACAACATGGAAACGAATATGAGGCGATCACTGTATACGTATAGGTACTTTTTCTCTTCAGTGACGACACCTTTGGTTGTGTTTCCCTATGTGCTCCCTCCTCCAAGCTGTTGCAAAAAGTGTGCCGGATAAATAGTCTTACCTCTTAGGCAGATCTGAAAGTAGATGGATTTAAGCCGAGACGTTTTTCTAATATGTGGCCAATATAGTTTCAACGAACGGATTATGGAAAGTAATATAATAAGCTCAGGACTGCTTTAAGCCGATGGCCACAAATACCTCCTCTCAATGGAATACGCAGAGTATTAAAGGAATCATTTTGTACGCTCTTTTACCCAAAACAACACATATTACACAATCCGTGGGTGCATTTAAAGGACTGGAAAATCGATTACAAAAATAAATCACATATCACAGAACTGTGTATGCTGCCAATGAACCATTATCCAGGTGTTTAAGAGAAACAAATACTGTTTGCGACATGATTGATTTCAATGTTAGTAGATAGGGGAGAGTGGGTATGTTTGGGACACAGGAGGAATGGGACTTAGGCATTTTCTCAATTCCTACCTTTTTTTTCTCTTTCCTTGTATGGCAGATTCTGTCTTCAGTCTGTCCCCATCCCTCAACAAAACAAGTTGTGTCTAGGAAAAAAATTACGGAGTGGAGATTAAAAAAAGGTAATTTGTGTATAAAAAGTAAAACATCTGTGTAAACTTTGAGTGAATTTTTTTTTTAATGTGTGAACTTACTGCGCAAAAGAGTGTAATAATTAGGTAGCAACACCATTTTTTAAGTGAATTCATCGTTGTTTTGTTTAATTATTGCCACACGAAAAGTGATATTATAAATTATTTATATAAAGTGCCACGCAGGATGATTGGGACATCACTATTCCACCCTGTAGTTGTCCCAATCCTATTGATCGCAGGAGGAATGGGACAAACCCAATCCTCCTCCTCGCAGGAGGAATGGGACAAAGTGAGTTGGTTCATGAAATGATTTTTTGCTTTTCTTCTGTCGGACTTTCGCCTTCTTTATAGCTGAAAATAGGTTGCCAAAATGTTATTTTATCTTTAGAAATTAATTTTGCTCAGATACGATCTATAAGATCTCGGCAAATGTAATGAATTCGAAAAGTGTCCCATTCCACCCCATAGTTGTCCCAATCCTCCTGCTCGTAGGAGGAATGGGACAAAGTGAGTTGGTTTATGAAATTAATTTTTTGCTTTTCTTCTGTCGGAGTTTCGCCTTCTTTTTAACTAAAAATAGGTTGCCAAAATGTTATTTTATCTTTAGAAATCAATTTTGCTCAGATACGATCTATAAGATCTCGGCAAATTTAATGTATTCGAAAAGTGTCCCAAACATACCCACTCTCCCCTATTTATTTAAATCAAATTTATTGTTAACTTTAAATAACTATGCTGGTGGTAATGTTCAAAATTAAAAATGTATATTTATATCAAGTAATCACTAAATTAAATTTCAAACAAGTTTCGAAGACGTTCTTTTTTAAAGCGTTGGAAATGTTCTTGAATTATTTTGAATAATATACATATTTGACTGAAAAACAAGATTGTTTTTAATTAGTTATTTGTTGTATGTTGTCTTTTATTGTTGTCTTTTATTTATTTAGAAATAAATAATTAAAAAAAAAAAAAGGTTTGTTAATACATTTAAGATTTTAGCAACGGCTTATAAATTACAAATAATTAATTTACTAAAGGGAGCTGACTACTGACAACTCCCGTGGCCGACTACTGGAATTTAAGGGGCCGACTATAAGAGAATCCAACTTCTATTTGATTTATAGTTAATTAATTTGTTTTAGGTAACAAATAGCAATATTTTTTCCTTATCTGTAAATATCAACAAATCGGAAAAAAAAAATTGTGCGTGTCAGCTCCGACGCGCGACTGGAGTTCACTCAATAAGAATGATTTGATTACCTTAAAATATATAATACGCAAAGGATTGAATTCATATATTCATTTATCTATTCATAATAATTTGATAAAATGTATTATACTTAAATTAATTATAATTAAATTAATTAATGATGAAAATTCAAATTGGTCCACATTTATCGTGCATTATTGCATACAAAATGGAATTGAATGTTGATAAATTTTACATTGAATTAAAGCCTTGTGCTTCTTAAAAGATCTTAATCTTGAAGATCCGATTATTAGAACGCACGCTAGGAAGCTTTTAATCGAAAAACAACGATCGAATTTTGGCCATAGCGGGATTCTCCCACAGGTGATGTGTCATTTTGTACGAACCAAGCAGGTCGTTTGTGTGCAATAAAATTTATTTTAAAATCGAGATTGTGAGGCTTGTACTAGACGTATCCTTACAAATGAGGTATCAAAATCACCGTTATTTCATGTAGATTAGACATATGGAAATTTCAACATCCAGTCTATAGGATTAAAACTTTTATACCAATTTATGTGAAAATGTCTTAATTGGCTATATTAATGAGTTACCGTTATAATTAAAGTATAATAAATTGAAGAGCATGAAATTCTGTATCATGTGTGAAAATTTCACCGTTCTACGTTGAAATCTCTGTTCAATAAATTAGATTCGAAATGGCACTAAAACTTTTACCCCCTCTTTTCACCCCCCCCTCGGTTAATTTTTTTTAAACTTTGAATGTCTTACTTATTTATGTTTAGTCAAAAGCCATACAAATAAGTTTTAAACTTCTAACCTAACCGACCTCCATACAAACTTTGACCTAACATTTCAACCTTTTGTGACCTTTTCAACCCCTTTTATTGCGTTAAAAACACCGTATGGCCCTTCCACAGGTTCTAGTCTATCTTACTACCAAATTTCATCTAAATCGATCCAGTAGGTTAAAAGTTATTAAGAGTTAAAAAAAAGCGTTGGTAGTCCATTTTCGTAACGCTTTTTTCAATGATTGATTTTACTATCCATATTTTTTCCATACCGGGGTCTATATATGAATCGATTCTAAAGGAGTAAACTCCAAAAATAACTTTCACGTCCAACAGACCAACAATTAAATAACTAATTTTTAAAGACCACGCAAACACAAAAATTAAACTACCAGTGCCATAACCCTATAATACGTATATATTTTTTGAAACCTCCCCCCCCCCCTCCCCCGAAATTTTTTTCTGCGTTCGCCCCTTGCGCCAACTAAAGAGGAATCAGCCTACTTAACATCGCCTACAAGATCCTCTCTGCTGTAACATGTGGACGTCTGAAGCCTTTCGTCAACAATCTGATTGGCTTCAGACCAGGAAAGTCAACCATCGACCAAATTTTCACGATTCAAACGATGTGCCTTAGGCTGTTTCGAGAAGAAAGTTTTCTGGTCATCTTTGGCCCCGTGTGCATTGATAGGGAATGGAGACGAAGATACAACAGCGAACTTTACGGGTAGTACGTACAACGAAGTGGACCTAGCCAGAAAGTTCAAGGTCCAGGGACTCAGATGGCACGGTCATTGAGAGTGGATGGACACCAATGCTCCGGCCCGGAAAGCCTTGGACAGTCTGAATGTTAGAATTGTTCTTTTCCGTGGTTTTTTAGCAATTGAAAAATTCGTTGCAAGACCTTCTTTAAATTTCTTCTTCAACAACAACGGGCACACATTTTCATTTCTGTTTCGATCCGATTTTGGTCATTCAATTGAATCCACACAATTAATTGTTTAATTTTTTGCATCGCTCAATAGCTTTTTGCTCAATCTCTTTCATCGTTCATCGCTTGGCAGCAAGTTTAGTAAGGAAAATTAAAAAGTAAAGACTAGTGTGTTTAAAAAATAAAAATAACAAGTTTATACGAAAGCGAAGAACTAAGCTTATACTCTTCAACAACTTCTTGAGCTTGTCTGAACTGCTGCGTTGAGCAACACTTTTAGAAGCCTTGTAGACGCAAATGGTATTACCCATAAAAGATATAGATATATTTTCAATTTGTCCATATTATGCAAAACAAATATATTCTTCTTCTTCTGATGACTGCGATCAAGTTTTTTCCTTCCCTACCATTGCTTCAAAGCACTGCTGTCAAACATTTGGTAAAGTTATTTTCCATGCGAAATAAGTGCCCGTAAAGTTAATCCCCTTCGACCAAGAAACATATCCTATACATTTTTCATGTTAATCGATAGTTTCCCTTTAGGCGAAAAACAAGCGATCATGTGCATTGACTTCTCACTTTCATTTCCTATAATAAATGTTTTTAATCAACAATTTAACTCTGTAAACTTGTTGTTTGTTTATGTTGACTGTTTTTTCTTCAATTTCAAAGGATTAACTAAAGTAACAATAAAACATCATTAATTACACTGAGTGCTTCTTTTGTTTTACTCAAGTGCTTTTTGTCGCTATTGGCTTCTGTTGTTTTTGGAAGAAATACAAGTTTAATTCTTATTTACATAAATTTAAAACGTATTACTCACTTTAATGACTTACTCAACAGCCAAAACATTGTCCGTCACTATGGAATATATCAAAACAAAGAAAAGTTCATCGAACCGTCTACAAATGTTTCATACTCAAAAATATAAACCTTTATCAATAAAGACTCATTAATGTAACCTCAAATTAAACTAAACTTGATGCATGTCGAAAGGAAAAGCCAACAAAAGAAGCAACCAGTTTCTTTCGGTCAAATGTGATATGAATAAATTGATAGCTATCTACTTTTGAAATGCATCAAATGAGATATATCAGCTGACCAATACCGTGGTCTGAGAAGGAATTTGTTAACACGTCACCGAATTACATCATTTTGATTTGACAGTTGGTACTTGCAATTTCGCTTCTGGGCAATAGTTTATATTTTACCAATGAGTTGTCGTCAAAAGTGATTTTTGATTAACAGTACGACGACCTGTCTTCAGATATATACGACTTCAAAGCAAAGAAAAAGTTGCGTAAGTTCGAATTTTGTTTTTGGTAACATTAACAAAACTCGTTCTTGAGTATAGTCTATTAAAAGCTTTAATGTATCTTGTTGGAAATACCAGGCATCTGAGCTTGAACGGCCTTGAACTTGGAATTAAAAACAAAGAAAGACAAACACACACTTCACGAAAAGTATATCAACTCTCAGACGGAAACGAATGAGCTACATCCGGAGAGTTGTTTTTGGTTAATTATTACCTATTAACAAAAGATTTAAGGAATGTTTCATACACTAGCGCCATCTCTCAATTTGAAGACGTGTGTCTATGCAATGAAGCGTCAAGAACACATCACTGAAGGCGCCAAATGATTAATTCGATAAAAATAGCTCTTCTCATACGAGATAGAATTTTTGAAATATAATTGATCATGATCAATTATGAAGTTTTTTTTTTTTAAGTTGAAGATGTTAAATGGAATATGTTGTGACAACAATTATTTTTTTCTATTAAGAGAGATCAAAGATATGTGTTATTGGGTCTGTCACATTCATATTCTCTCGAGTCCATTTTTCCACAAACGTAGAGGTGTCCGTTCTTCTAATTAACTTCATGATCTTCAAGCAGACAGCTATTTTATATCATGTTAAAAAAATAATAGCGCATTCTTTTCCCATCACAAGAATAATAGACCGAGTACATGTTGTGTCATATTATTATGAATTTATGATGAAATTGAACTGAAATAACACTGGTGACCACACAACTCGCTTGTATAAGGTTTTGTAGTTGGAGCCTTGAAGTCGATTTGCAATCATTAAGAAAAAACGTTCGTTGGTTTGTTTGGTGGCAAGACAAATGTGAACTGTCAAAAAATTGTCTTGGATTTTAAATTGAAGTTGGTAAGAATCTGGTTGCCGGAAATGTTGGCTTTACTTGACGAGAAATTGTTGATGATTTAGTTGTTGAAATTACACTTAAAGGAACTCTATGGCGAGTGAAACATGCGTTAAAATACACTAGTCAAAACAATTAAAGGAACACTTGAAAAAACTCAAAAATGGAGTGAATTTTTATAAGGCTGTATCTCAGTAGAAAAAAAAAACGGATTGAAGTGAAATAAAAAGTTTTTCAAAGGTTATCATTTTTTTTTTCAAATTATTTTGAGTTAAAAAAGTACCGTTAGTCGTTTTTGCTTGAGCGTAAAAAATGTTCACTCAATTTCAAAATCGAAAAAAATAAACTTTGAGTGGCCATAAAATGAGCGGAAATTTTTTTTCAATCCAACCAATCTAAGATTCAATTTGAGAATTTTGCTGGCTATAATTCACTGTTTGGTTCAGATCGCAAAAACACAATTTTGAATTTGGGCCCTATTAACTCTGCCAAATATTGACTTACAAAAAAACTAAAGACAGATTTGACAATAAAAAATAAAAAAAATAAAAATATTGTTTTTTTCAATCTTTTCTATCACTTTAAAAAAAGGTCCAAAATACGCATTTTTCAACTTTTTCATAAAAACTACCGTTATTCTGTGCTTTTCAGTGATACAACTAATCTGAGGCTTAATTATTAAAGCTCATAAAATTTCCTAGATTTTGGTGAAAATTTCTCATCAATACGATTAAGCGTTTCTCTGTTTCGATCAATCAAACTTACAAAACACTTTTTTTTTCAATTTTAAGGAAAGTTGTTTTTGTCTTATTTTTCTGTTCTTTTGAATTTGTTTATTTTTTTTATTATCATTATGACTGTGAAATTCGGACGAATTTTCATCAAAATCAAGGAAATTCGGCCGAATTTCACAAAGTCATAATGATAATGAAAAAAATAAAAAATAAATAAAAAAATAAACAAATTCAAAAGAACAGAAAAATAAGACAAAAAAAAACTTTCCTTAAAATTGAAAAAAAAGTGTTTTGGACCTTTTTTTAAAGTGATAGAAAAGATTGAAAAAAACAATATTTTTATTTTTTCAAAATGTTTTTGTGTAGAAAATTTAATGAATTTGTCAAATCTGTCTTTATTTTTTTTTAAGTCAATATTTAGCAGAGTTATTAGGGTCCAAAGTCAAAATTGTGTTTTTGCATGTAAACCCATTTTTTGATTAGAAAAAAAATCGTAGCGATCTGAACCAAACAGTGAATTATATAGCCAGCAAAATTCTCAAATTGAATCTTAGATTGGTTGGATTGAAAAAAAATTTCCGCTCATTTTATGGCCACTCAAAGTTTATTTTTTTTTCGATTTTGAAATTGAGTGAACATTTTTTACGCTCAAGCAAAAACGACTAACGGTACTTTTTTAACTCAAAATAATTTGAAAAAAAAAATGATAACCTTTGAAAAACTTTTTATTTCACTTCAATCCGACTTTTTTTTACTGAGATACAGCCTTATAAAAAACCACTCCATTTTTGAGTTTTTTCAAGTGTTCCTTTAATTGTTTTGACTAGTGTATTTAGTTCAAAATTGTAATCAAATATCCCACCAAAAAACATTCTGTAAAAAACTAGCCAAGTCTCGATGGAGCTTGTTTATCTCTAAAAAAAATGAACTCTCCTTACTGCTATTTCTTTACTGTAATAGTTAATGAGTGAGTGAGTGAGTGTCATAAATGCGAAACTTTGTTTTCGCTTAACTTGGGAACTAAATGACCTACAGACTGGAAATTTAAAATTTTAGGAAGTAGTAGATTCGTACTACAAATCCCGAAAAAGAGTATCATAGGTCCCGTCGAAATAAAAATATTTGCTACGAAATTCGGAGTTCGTAAAATTGACATCGCGAGACAATCGAGCAAAAAAATCTGAACGCACACGCATATATATACAGAGATATCATGATAAAAAGGGTTGATTCGTATTCCAGTGACAAAAACTGGGGATTCACAATAATTTCTTCTAGCCCAGGAGCCCCCATACAAGAAATTCCCGTCATCGCGCCCACTAAAATTTTTAATGAGGAATAAAAGATAAAATTAAGACGAATATGACTCGCTTGGTCGGCGTGAATTGAGTTAGCCGGAAAGGCCGCGCATACCTGTTGCAATGTGGTGAAATGTCTCCATCATGACGGATTCTATTTTTGTTTCTTTCATTGCATCCTTGTGTTAGATGTATAAATACCTTGGTTTGCTTGCTTTCAAACTGCCGAAAGTATTGCGCAAACAAGATTTTTTATAAACGAAACTACTGTAGTTTTTAATAAAAATATAGTACTTTAGGTCATAATCAAAACTTTGTTTGCGCGGTACTTTCGGCAGCTTGAAAGCAAGCAAACCAAGGAATTTCTACATCTAACATAAGGACCCGTGTAATGAAAGAAACAGAAATAGAATCCGTGATGATGGAGACATTTCACAGTCATTCACCAAATTGCAACAGGTATGCGCGGCCTTTCCGGCTTACTAAAATTACGCCGACCAAGCAAATATTATTCGTCTTAACTTAACCTTTTATTCCTCATTAAAAATTTTAGTGGGCGCGATGACGGGAATTTCTTGTATGGGGCCCCCTACCTATTCGTGGAAGCTAAAAAACGTTTCGGAATTGTCCAAGAATAAACAATAGCATCAAAAGGTCGAAGTGAACGCCTATTGGGACCAAGTGAGACAAGAGCTAAATAGCATCAGTGCACCCGCATTGAATGCAACTAGTTGGAGAAGATGCATATTTTTTCAACTCAAACCGTCTAAAAGTATTTCTATTTTTTGAAGATTTGGGCATTTGGCTAGATTTAAAGGCGTGTATTTTAAGAAAACTACTACATATTTAATGAAAAAGAAATTTATGCTTCAGGTGGTCAGATCAGATTAAAATGCACACTTTTTCAGACCTTGAAAAAACTGTAATAAAAATGGGTGTCCGGGAAACGTCAACAAAAGGCATCCAATTCACTCGTTCTTTTGGAGAAAATGGATTAAATGCATCTTTTAACATATTCCTTTATATTTTTAATGCACGTTTTCGTTGTCGGTTTCTTTAAATAATAACAACAACTGCAACAGCTTTTAAATCCATTTTTAGTTCAAATAAAAACTTCAAATCCGCTTTGCAAAAACTTCATAGAAATTTAATTTTTTTTAAATTTCATATTTAAAAGTATGTCAACTGATTCCGAAAGTCGGAATGATTGATTTGTATGTGGCAATGCTTTTATTGATGTAGTTTTAATTTGTTGGTAGATTATAATTTGTTGGTATTCGTAGCTGTGCTACATTCGGAACTTTTCTGGGAGGAACTCTGCGATAGGGGGGTATAGCTTTCTAGATGACGAAAATTTCTGCGTTCTGGTCTTATCCAGAGGTTCTCAAAAAGGAGACTTGGCAGGGGCACTGTTCCCCCCGATATATGATACATGAAATTTCGATGGTTGCAAGGTGAATATCTAACCCTTGCAACCATCGAAATCTCATGTATCATATTGTTGTTGATTTTCGGAATGGATTTAAAAAGTGGAACAAATGAAAAAAAAAACCGGAACAGATTTGAAAGGTCATTTTAAATCCTAAAACTAGCTTGTTTCACATGGTAATTCTTCCACACGTCATAAAAGGCACGGAGAGAATTCCAAATTCAGGTGGTACGGCTATTCTCTATATTTGGGAGTACATCCGAAGTTGGGTTCGTGGGAAAACTGATGGGCATTCCTAGAAGCACGAGTATTAATTACGGCCGAACTGTTTAAGTGGAGGAATGCAACTGGCTAGTTCACTAGAACACTTACCGTAGTAGTAACACTAGAATAGAGAAAGACGCAAAACGTAACGACGGTGGTCTAACAAAGTGATGTCTCTATCACCATCATTAGAGCACTTTTTTGTATACCATCCAAGAGGCTTAAGTATGTATAGCTGGAGCACCATCCTAGAGATGGGAATTGTATTCAAGCTTTGGACGGATCAGACGCGGATGAAAATATCTTGCACCGTCTTAAGAAACGCCAACATCTTGCGGCATTTCTGGCGACATCGCATGTTTGATCGTTCTATAAGAGAATCTCGTAATCAGGCTGCCTTATGCCTTTGTGGTCGTTTGAACGTTTGATAGTTTGGTCTTCTGTATATTGGCTTTTCGTCCGTTTGGTTTTTTAGTCTTTAAGGACTCGAAATGACTGGACATACGACATAACTACACTTGACAAAAATCACATCTACTTCAATCTCGCGTATTTAATCTGCCTGTCTGAGCTCAAACATTTGGCAGACCTTTTTATCAAGCAAACTAAATCTAAGAACCCAGAAAACGCAAAAAAGGCAATAAATTAAGTTCAAAAATAATCTTCAAATTTCTCACACTATGACGCACTTGAAAAATTTTGCCAGAAGTCTTATCAATTAGAATTCCCCGTGAATCAATACCAATTCAAGGGCACTATAAGTAACGCCTTTAGGACCATTAAAAAGGCAATGGTTTCTCAGAAACTATTATGACTAAATAAATTCTCTCTAGAAATGCAGTCAAGGCAAAGCCAAAGTGGCAATTTTAAAGAAGATTCATCGTCGACCTCTCACGACTCTCGAACAAGTCTGCAACAAACAATTAAGAGAAACGACAACCCAAAAGCGCGTAGGCGTCAGGTCTATGATATATGACAACATTTCTTCAAGACAAACAAAAAAATAACTAGCCAACAAGATAATTACATTTTTTATCAACTACATTAATGCCAAAAGCCAAAGACTCACATCTTTTCGCCCTCAGTTCCATTTCAAGGTCTTATAGGGCAAAGATAAGAGCCTGCTTGTAACTACTTTAATGCTTGTCTAGCGCGTGAAAATTTAATTTTATTTCTATATTTAGCATAAATCTTTTTAAGTGTGGGCAGCAGACACTACTTACATTAGGTCCTACATACCTTAAGATCAGTCGAGTTGTCCCAAAGTCTAAAGAATTCATCTGTTGCAGACCCAATTTATGACCCGTGGCCCACGGTTGGGCAAGAATGTCTCCTTTATCTGACACTTCGATTGCTTTTGTAGTGCAAAAAAATGATAATTGCCTCACATATCCTTAAAAATAAATCCCAATGATATATTGTCACGTTCAATGGCAAACACACGAACAAAACACATTTCCTTCACAAACAAAGCAACACAGACAACGACGAAGACAACGAAAATCCTAGGTCAGGATCAGGACCTCCAAGATTATGACAACTGTATGACAATTAATCAAAAAATCCATTTGCTTGTTCTTCTTCTTCTTTGTGCTACAGTCGAACAGTCAACAGTGGCCAATAATAAGCAGAGAAACAAACTGTCAGTTAATGGAAAATTGAAAATATGTATGTCCATTGTCACAACGAAGTGGTACCTTAAAATACCATCCATTCCAGGTTTGCCAGGAGTTCGAAGCTAGAACTGGTAGCCTATACGCGTGCATCGTTGGTTTGCGCTTTGTACTTTGCAACAGCTAACAGCAGCAGCCACTGTTCGTTCGTTCGGTCGGTTTGTTCGGTGGTTGGGGTAAATTATGAAGTCAAGGAGCATGCAAATCACTGCTAACAGCATGGTGTCTTCATAATGGGAAAATTGGTTTCTAACTCGTGCCGGGGTCTGTCTGGCCTGGCTTGTTGGCGCTGTTGCTGTAAGACGATGTCCGTCTGTATTTACACAGCGTCATGTTTGGATTCACACTATCTTGGAGGACATATATATATATGTTGTCTACAGAGTCTCTTCAAGTCACTCGTAATGACTACTGCACCGAGCTGCAGCATCAAATCACTCGAGCGGCTAATGGCAGAAAGTGAATCTAAAATATCACTTTCAATGGTGTACCAAAGGTTTATGGCAGTACATGTAAGGCACATTGGTGCCGAGGAATAATTCAGTCTATATGGTTAGTGGTTCCTTTTTTTATGATATAAATGTTAGTAGGAATAACGTCAGTTGGGCATGGGAAATCGGAGTAAGAAAGAGGTAGCCTTAAGCTTGATTGAGAGAGGTGAATTTGAATTGTAGTTTAGAAATTTAAGCACATTTTATAGTATAGTAAACAGGAAATTAAGGTTTAACACGGACTGAACAGGTCTGAGGACCTAATTCAAAGCTGCTAGCAATAAATACAAACGATTAAATATGGCTTCTATGAAAGAATCCACGTAAAACCTCACTGATCGACCCCCATGTTCACATACTAAATTCAACACAAAAATATGTTGTCTCGATTGTTGTGACCCCCGCCACTCACAAATCAACTGAAATGAAAAATATTTGCTAGCACTAGTGAACATTTATAGTATTGTTATTTTTTTACTTGTTTCAACCGCCTCAAGGCGCCACTTGTCAGCAAAACGTTGCTTACGAGTCCATTAAAAATTCTTCTTCACAACTGCATAGTCTTACACATATTATAATATATTTGTTGGAAGGATTTCCCATGACCCTTTGCCTACACAAGAAACTCTTTTGTTCTGATGGGTGCGTGCGTTTGCGTTTCATGGAACTTGTAGATCTTATTATGCGAACAACGAACTTCATTTGTTGCGTGATTGGTGGTCTATTGGAACTCGCAACATATCATTAAAACTCAATTGATCATCATTGAAAAAAGTGCTGAATTCATCATCATCATATCAGCAGCGTGCAGATTTGCATATGTGTTCAAATGGTTGGCCTGCAGGTTTCAAATTTCTTCCCAGACACCAAAAACTAATTATTCGAAATGCAGGTATGAATTTTGTTTAACTTATTTTAATCGATCCACTATTCAAATGAGACTTTATATTAAACAACTTAAACTTAACTACGCCTTCAAATTCAGTCGCATATGTTTGCTGAGTGAATTCGTGTGAGTTGTGCCAAAATCAGCATATTAACTATTGGCACGAAACGTTCAAACACTCGATGACCTTGAATTTTAAGTCTATCTTGGCATGAGTGTTATTATAGTTGAAAATGAATCCATGGTGATGGGAGCTACTCAAACCAACATAGTTTAAAGTGCTTTTTTCAAACTCTGATACATTGTAGCTGAGAGAAGAAAAAATGCCTTGAAGTTTAGGCAGTAAAAATGTCATTTTTATTGGCTTGATGATGAAAATGGTAATTTATTCGAAAGCCTATTTCTTGTTGGCTTGTGCGTAGACAAATTTATTTAAATCATGAAAAACCAGAAAAATTAGAATCATTCGAAAACTAGTTTAGTTGAGAGTAAATCCGTCTGAGGCGCATAGAACGCTTCTTGTTTTTGAACCAAAAATAGAATATGGTTCACTGAGAATGTGAAAAAGTATTTGGTTTGCTTTGATTAAGGCTTTCATAAGAATTGGACGTGATCTCCTACTTTAATACGTAAACTTTGAATTTGTTACACATATGTCGACTTAAGAAATAAAAGCGAGGCCAAGAGCTCCGACATCTGTTTTTTCTCAGAGTTGCATGTTATATGGAGCTCCTTAACAATCTCCTTACAGTTTTGTGTGTAAAAAATGCCGAACTAAGGTTTCATTTGGCGTGAATATCATCTTAAAATCAAAATCGAGTTTTAACCTCAACTCTTTCGTTTTCTCAGTCGAACCGAAAAATGATTAATTAAGAATGCTGCTAAGATCTGCAAATTATTCTTTGAAAAATAATGTTTATTTTTGCACATTAAAGTTAAAACAAAACGAAAAAAAGTGGCTTATCAAAAGTCAATTCAGAAATCTCATTAATTTTTCTCTATTCAATGTCCATTTTGATGTTAAAAATGCCTATTGAATTTACTCTTGCATGATTAATTGATGGAAAATTAAGATTCTTAAAATAGAATAAAATCCTATTCTTGAAATACCAAACCTTCGACACTGAGTCTTTTTACACTCGTACATAAACACATATCCCTTTGGCCTTTGGGTTGAAATGCTTGAAATTCGCAAGAGACTTTTCTACACTTGTAAGATTCTGACACCCTGAACGGATTAATAGAAATCCACCACATCACCTCAATTAGTCAGAGAAATATTATCTATGATCGGTGAAACGAGCTAATTGTGTTGTCCCATGACCGTCGTCATCGTCGTCGTAGGGCGCCACAGCTACTGGCGCTGGCTGGCTGTCTGGCTGGTCGCCACTGATGATGACGACCATCATGACACCAAGAAAACAACGAAGTGGATGAAAACGATTGCCCCTGGTTGCATATGTCAGATAAAATCAAAATAATTCGCATTGTACCACAATTAATGACGACATTATTAGTACCAGTAGCTGACACGAGGAATCTGTATTCATTCTGGTCTTACCCAAACTATATATTCCCAACCGCCAGCGATGATGGTACTTAAAGATGAGTCCAAGTGCAATATAAAAAGAGCAATACTCAACCTGGCACTTGTCGATGAATGTATACATGTATGGAAAAAAAACATAAATGTCGCCAGAAATGCGAACTATATAGATAAATCTTTTCAAAACCGTCTCATGTGCAAATTTATAACATACTCCAAGTGCCGGTGATAAATAAATTGATGTTTAGAACTTATGTTTTAACGTTGGAAGCACACTTCGAATATGACTGTCACGGTATCACTGATTATT
This sequence comes from Sphaerophoria taeniata, assembly GCA_943590905.1. Lineage (NCBI taxonomy): Eukaryota > Metazoa > Arthropoda > Insecta > Diptera > Syrphidae > Sphaerophoria > Sphaerophoria taeniata. The sequence goes on along the minus strand of OX016540.1, from coordinate 42,109,771 downwards.
GTATAAGTAATTAATGAACAAAAATTGTGTGACAGTTGGTGGAATTGAGGTAATCTTAGAGTATATGAGACACTCTTTTCTAGAAAAGGTTCAAGGCTATTTATGATTGTTCTTATCAGCGCTCATTGGTCGGTTGCTAAGCGAGGGTACTGGTTCTATTCTTGGTTTTTCTTACTAGTTGTATGATATGAATTGGGAGCACTTGTTATGTTTTTAATTTTTTTTTTTACTAAGAACGTGGCGAATTAGACAGCCATATTTGTTTCTTTGAATTTTAAGAACAATAAAGCAGACTTTCGAATAGTATGGTTCGTATCGGTCACTGTGGCGAATACGTATTATTTTTGTTTTCATAAGATAACCAAAGGGTAGATAGGTACAAGGATAGCGAAATTCTGATTATGTAGTTGATTTGTTTAACTTTTTTCTAAGTTGCGGTGAAATGTATGTGTATATTTTTGAAGATGGAGCAAGATGATTCTAAAGCAGTTCATTAGGCCGCAGTGACGTCGTTTGTGTAAGACATGATTCATGGTCCACCTTATCGAAATAAAGAATTAGCTGTCAAATGAATTCAGACATATTGTAACGAAAGCAATTAATAATAGCCAGGGACAATGAAGTATCACATTTAACTCTGACAAACAAACACATTTTTTTGTTTTATATCCAATTACTTGAATACATTCTTCTTAAACTAATGAAAATTGGCTCCATCATAATCTCAATTTTCAAGCTTTGCCAACAATGGTCATCAAGAAAATTTAAAGTCTAAACACTTTAGTTTTATAAAACATCATAAGACATGAACAATAAATGTGTTGATCGCAGGTATTATATTAGAACATTCATAATTCATTCAACCACCATCATAGCTCCAATCCAATTTATATTTGTTTTCTTAAATCAAAGCCTCAATTTATCATTTCTTCAAACAACAACAGCTCTAAAAAGTGACCTCATACAGGCTTCAAAATTAATACGGGTTTGTTAATCTATGATAAACCAAATCAAATCAAAATTCATCTCCAATTAGTTTTAAATTGCATCATTTTGGCAACACCAAACAACAGTGTTGGACAATGATTAGGCATCAACTAATTTTTCTCATTCATTAATCAAATAAGCCAGCTACGTGAATTGAAAATGTAACAAGAAAAATTCTTTTAGTTTTCTCACCAAATGACACTCTTTAATGACAATAAAAAAGAATTCTCAATTTCAATCTTTTCCGCATAATTTTTACTGCTGAAGGCTGCACGAGTTTCATACAAAACAGTTGCAGCAGTTTTTTATATTCTGTATTTGCTTTTTATTCCATTCGCACTGTTTTAAATTCAAATTGAAATCAAAACATCATAACAAGAAACAGTGGCGCATTTTGTATTAGTCACCACAGCTAAAACAATTAGCATAGAAATGGACGCAAAATTCAGATCCCACCATGGCGAATTGTGGGTACTGGCTTCCGCGTAAATTTAAAAAAACGTTGAACTTTGTAAGTGGATGAACAGATTCCCTGAAACTAGGCCCACGCAGGCGGCCTTCCATAAAATCAACTTTATGACATGAATTCCCACATTAGCACAATATGTTGGAATGAATTTTTATTTTTTTTCATGACAATGGTTCCGTGACCAATATATTAAGTAAGGTTTGGAATCTGTGTATTGATTGTAAACTTAGTACCTCAAACAGAAACCGATTTTTCCGAGTCAACTCGTTAGTTTACTACTCTCAGAACAGATATCATTTTTTTCAACAAAATTCGAAAAAACAAACATATTAAAACAAATGCCAACCCCTAAATCAGATTGACAAATCTGTTCAAGATTTGATTTTGAAAACTGATTGTTTTTATAAAATGTCAGCCAAGCCTCCTCCGTGATGCAGTGTCACCCATACGATGCATTTCACCATTTTCTGAAAAATATCCTCTGGCGAACTGATGTTACAGATTGACGTGGCATTTAAGCGAGGTTATCAGCTTAAGACAAGATTCTTCAAGTATCATTACTCATTCTGCATCGTAGACGCTCCAACATGTCCAACCAAATCTATCTCTCTGAATCATCACTGCAGGAGCAATTACTAAAGGTATTTTGTTAAACGTCATGGTTATCTATATCGATAGCAATGGCATCATTGTTTAACAGACATTTATATCCAGTAAACTTTCGCAATACAAATAAAAACTTTAGGTACTGATGAGAAGGTCAATCCAGTTTACCACAGAGGTGAATAACTTCTTCATGAGTTTTGTATTTGTGTAAACATTTCAAGGGAGCTTTCCTGAACAAATAAATGAACTGTTTTGGTTTTTAGGAAATATTACCGGAAATACCAAATTGTCCATTGATCAGAATTGGGCTAGGAATGGCAGGGTCTGCATGAAGAATGATTAGTGTGCAGAGTCACGCATTTTTGTAAGAATTCACTAAATTATTATTATTCATTGGATTCTCTTGATTCAAGAGTAAACAAAAATTCACAAGCGTTAATCTATAAAAATCAAGGAGAATTGTAATAAATGACAATAATTTAAGTTTAATTTGGCAAGATCTTATCGTGTCATCGCCATGCAGCCAATGCAATGTTGACAATTTTTTGTCCAGTGACATTTCGCACTCTAGGTTCGCTTGGATTTTTGATTATGAATGAGAAGATACTCATTTTTTTCTTAAATAGCAGTGCTGTAAGGAAATTAATAATTACTGCGTAATTTTTTCAAAAATAAAAACAAACTTTGGGTTGATTTTCCCTCTTAAATATTTTGCATCATATTTCAGTATTAACCTTATCTCTTTTTGTTAAAAACGCTAACTCCTGAATTGGAGTCGCAATAATTGATTAATGTTTCCAATCAACAAACACTTTGTTAAGATCGAAAGAATTTTAAAACATTTATTGTTCAGCAATTTAACATTTTTGTTTAATGTAGGCACAAACGTTCATTGTGTATTTAAAAACAAAACTACGCAAAATTGATGGCTCTGAAAAAAATGATTAATAATTTTAAGAACTAAATTGCGAGTCTAAATATTTCTACGAGACAAGAAACAATTAGGAACGATAAAATTGATATGATCGTATTCAACTCAATTCCAGTGAATTCACTACGCTGTTCGTTCGTCCTTTATGGCTGTTCATTCGAGAACTTCTGTAATTAGAAATAAAGTCAAGAATTTAATATTTTAAAAATAAGCACACATTTTGTTAACAAAGGTTTTTTTTAAGAGGTACCTATAGAACTTTAAAATGCAATAAAACAACGACGGAATATTCGATTGACATGATTTTTTATGTATTCGAAAGATAATCTTGTGGCATTACATTTTAAATATGATTTCTGGCATATGACTGTCACGGCTGGCTCGGATCGGATGTAGTCCAATCTGAACGTCCAATTTTCGATGACTTTTTCCAACATTTGTGGCCGTATATCGGCAATAACACCGCGAATGTTGTCTTCCAAATGGTCAAGCGTTTGTGGCTTATCCGCGTAGACCAATGACTTTACATATAACACCACAGAAAATAGTATAGCGGTGTTAAATCACAAGATTTTGGAGGCCAATTCACAGGTCCAAAACGTGAAATTAGGCGGTCACCAAATATGTCTTTCAATAAATCGATTGTGGCACGAGCTGTTTGACATGTTGCGCCGTCTTGTTGGAACCACAGCGCCTGGACATCATGATTGTTCAATTCAAGAATGAAAAAGTTAGTAATTGTTAAACTAAGATTTCGAACAACCTACTTGTTTACTTTAACTCAATTATTTTACTTTTATTTTAATCCTGTAATCATTTCTTCTCATGTTTTATATTTCAACGTTTCTCATTATTATTATTAAAACTGTTCTTGAACTATAAACGTTGTCTGCCTTTAATTATTCTCACAGGTTATGGGCCCAGGGAACGCCCTGCGTAACTAGAACTTTAATCATTTTAATTTTCTTGCGTAAATAAAACTATCTAAAAAAATTTTTTCATTCTTTTCAAATAATTTAAAATGGCTTCTGAAAAATTGGACGTAATGCATATCAATAAATTTGATGGAAAGAATTTTCACCAATGGAAATTTCAACTCAAATGTGCGTTGCGAGCTAAAGGAATCTACGAAAACGTGACCGGAGCATCGACATGTCCAGCTCCTGATTCAGATGGGAAAAATGCTTCATACATCAAATTATGGAAGAGAGAAGATGCTCATGCTATGTTTCTTCTAACGTCCGCTATGGATTTTTCACAAATTACCCTTGTAGAGAACTGCGAGACTTCAAAAGAGATGATGGAGAAATTAAACTCAATATATGAACAGAAGACTGAGACAAACAAGATGTTGGTACACGAACAGTTTCACCAGTATACAATGAGTAGAAATGATTCAATCGTTCAACACATTGCAAAAGTTGAAAATCTTGCACGTCAGATTCGGGAGTCAGGAGACAACGTGAGTGATACAGCTATTATCACCAAAATAATTGGTTCTCTTCCATCCAAGTACAGAAGCTTTAGGCAAGCCTGGTTATCAATGGAGGAATCTAAGCAAACGATTTCGAACCTTACTGCACGTCTCATCGATGAAGAATCAAATCTTAATTCGATTGAAAAAAAAGACACCGCATTAGTAACGGCTTCTTCCTCGTCTAACAACCAAAGACATTTTGAGAAACCAAAACCAAAAGGTAGTGGTAAGTCTAGGCCAACATGTTATAATTGTAACAAGAAAGGCCATTTTGCTTCTGATTGTTATGCTAAAGCTAAAGGTAATCCGAAGCAGTCACGGAACAAAGAATCCCAAGGCAACTTCTCGGCATTCATGACTGAAGAATATGAGCATTCCTTAATTTCGAACTTGGAACCAGAAAAAGTCTGGACTCTAGATAGTGGTGCATCTGCACATATGACCTTCAACAAAGAGTTATTTTCTAGTTTCCAACAACTTGATCAGAATCAAACAAAGGTGGTCAAAATCGGAGACGGAAGAACTCCCCCAGTAGAAGGTATCGGATCAGTCAACATTAAGAAGATGATTAACAACAACTGGTATGACTCAATCATAACCGATGTGTGGTTCGTACCTCAGCTTTGTAAGAATTTATTCGCTGAAGGACCTCTCACCAACAAAGGTTACAAGATTGTGAAAGAGGCTAAAGTTGCAAGAATTTTTGACCAGGATGGAATTTTGATAGCCACTGGAGTAACGGAACCTAACAACATATGCAGAAGGAATTTCATTTCGATCATTCCCAAATATGTCAAAGAAGCTCACGCTAACACAGCATCGACTGCAACACTCAAGACATGGCATGAGCGATTAGGGCATTTAAATAATCAAACACTGAAAGAAATGGTTAAACAAGAACTGGTTAATGGAGTCAACTTGAAGGACATCGACAATTTCTTCTGTGAAGCTTGCAAGTTTGGAAAGCAACATAAATTGGTTTTTAAGCCATCAACTTTCAAAGCCAAGAAACCAGGAGAAATTATCCACAGTGATGTGTGGGGACCTGTAGCAGAACCATCTGTTCAAGGAGCAAGATTTTTCGTTTCTTTCAAGGATGATTTTACAGGATACCGAATGGCATTTTTCATAAAACACAAATCCGATGTACTTGATTGTTTCAAACAGCTGACACAGATGATATGGACGAAGTATGGATATAAAGTAAAAGTTCTTCATACTGATAACGGAACAGAGTACTGCAACAACGAGATGAAGAATTTTACATCCAAGCATGGCATCATTCATGAAACAACAGCTCCATACACCCCTCAACAAAATGGTCGAGCTGAAAGAGATATGCGTACCATTGTTGAATCTGCTCGGTGTATGCTATACTCGATAAATGTTCCTCGTTATCTATGGGCAGAAGCAGTTAACACCGCCATATACATATTGAATAGAACTTCAACAACACAAGCACCAAACTCAACTCCATTTGAGATGTGGACCGGGAAAAAGGTAGATCTTTCACATCTCAAGAAATTTGGTTATGATGCCTACATGTTAATTCCAAATGAACTTCGGACCAAACTTGACTGCAAAAGTAAGAAGTATGTTTTGGTAGGTTATGATGGAAATTCAACAAATTATCGTCTTTTTGATTTACAAGCAAGAAAAATCAAAGTGGCGAAACATCTCGAATTCAATGAAGAGGCTACAACAAACCCTAACAAAGAAAATCCAGCTAAAACAGCAGTGATAAACCACCAGCAAGACAATCTATTTACAGATGTTGAGGATCCAGTTTGCAGAAGTTTAGAGCATGAACATCCCACGTGCAGCGAGGAAGACTCATCACCACTTGAAAGTCCACCAGCTTTACCTTTGGAAACAACTGAAAACATCAGTTATTCGCTACGTCCAAGAGAAGGGTTAAAGAAACCCGATCGTTTTGAAGTGAATGTAGCTGAGATCGGTGTTCCACAAACCTATATCGAAGCAATGCAAAGTCGTGAAGCTAAATTTTGGAAGGATGCCATAAAAGAAGAACTTGAATCTCTACAGAAAAATGAAACCTGGACTTTGACAAATCTTCCTGCTGGAAAGAGAAAGATAGGATCAAAGTGGGTATTTAAAGTTAAAAGAACCCCGAGTGGAGAAGTAAGTCGATACAAAGCTAGCCTTTGTGCCAAAGGTTTTTCTCAGAAGGAAGGCATAGATTTCAATGAAACTTTTTCCCCAACAACAAGATACGATTCAATAAGAGTGCTGTTAGCTATTGCAGTCCAACGTGATTACAAGATAAAGCAGTTTGACGTCAAAACAGCGTTCTTACACGATATACTTCAAGAAGAAATATACATGTCACCACCTGAAGGCATTGAAATTGTTGATAAGGACCTGGTTTGTAAATTAAACAAATCACTTTATGGGCTCAAACAGGCACCGCGTTGCTGGAACGAAAGAATTGACACTGCTCTTAAATCTATTCACTTCTCTCAAAGCAACGCAGATAAATGCATTTATAGAAGAAAATTGAATAGTTTAGAAATCCTTCTTGCCATATTCGTGGATGATGGATTAATAATGGGTGGTTCGGAGGACGATATCGATCAAGTGCTTGAGGATTTAATGAAACAATTTGAAATCACGACGAGCACCGCTGAATTCTTCATTGGTCTTGAAATTATTCACGATGTTAAAGCACAATCGATTTTTCTTCATCAGACCAGTTACATCCAAGGAATACTAAAGCGTTTCGATTTTGTCAATACAAAACCAGTCTCAATACCGGCCGATCCACATGCTGCACTTAAACAGTGTTCCAAAGAAATATCCGAAGTAGAAAAGTATCCATACCGAGAGGCTGTCGGTTCACTCATATTTGCTGCCATAGTAAGTCGACCAGACATAACGTACGCCATTGGTAATGTTAGTCGATACTTGGATTCTTATGACAGCAGCCACTGGAATGCAGTCAAGAAAATTTTTCAATACCTCAAGAAAACTTCTAACTATGGAATCCACTTTAAGAAGAAAACTACATCAACACCACGACTTATTGGATATTCAGACGCAGATTATGCCAGTGATCTTCCTACACGTCGGTCAACTACTGGATATGTTTTCACCATGTGTGGTGGGCCAGTTTCATGGAGTAGCAAGCGACAACAATCCGTCGCATTATCCACAACTGAAGCGGAATACATGGCAGCGTCTGATGCAACAAAAGAAGCAGTTTGGTTGAGAAATTTATTGAAAGATCTTCAATTTCTGGACCAAAATCCAACAACAATTCGCATCGACAACCAGAGTGCGTTTAGTTAAAAATCCCGAATTTCACAAGCGAACTAAACATATCGACATTAGGATCCATTTTATCCGTGAAAAATACGATTGCAAGGGTATTGATGTGGAATATGTTTGTTCATCAGAGCAGCTAGCAGACATTCTTACTAAGGCTCTTCCGAAACCAAGATTTACAGAGTTATGTGAACGAATGGGTTGCTCAACAGTCAACAATCCTTAACATTAACAATTATTGATAGTCAATTTTAAATTCTTACACTCCTTAAAATTTTGAAAGAAACTTAATTGAAAATGTTTTTGAAAGTCTGTTCTCATCTAGGGGGAATGTTAAACTAAGATTTCGAACAACCTACTTGTTTACTTTAACTCAATTATTTTACTTTTATTTTAATCCTGTAATCATTTCTTCTCATGTTTTATATTTCAACGTTTCTCATTATTATTATTAAAACTGTTCTTGAACTATAAACGTTGTCTGCCTTTAATTATTCTCACAGTAATCATGGCTCTATACCGATCACCATTGACTGTAACGTTGTGGTCATCATCGTTTTTGAAGAAGTACGGACCAATGATTCCACCAGCCCATAAAGCGCACCAAACAGTCAGTTTTTCTGGATGTAACGGTGTTTCGACATACACTTGAGGATTAGCTTCACTTCAAATACGGCCATCTCGTTTTGGGCTCATTCGACGAATCTACGCCTTGCTTGATGATCGTTTGGCTTCAGTTCTTGCACGAGTTGGATTTTGTAAGCACGCAAACCAAGATCCTTCCGCAAAATCTTCCATAAAGTGGATGGACCCAGATCCAATTCCTGTGCTCGATGGCGGATGGACTCATTCGGGTCTACAGTAGCAATAGCTTCTTCTGTACGCACCGCAATGCGCGGGTCTCTGGGGATGCGAGTTATCAATTAGAGTAAACGTGGTGCGATAACGTTCAAACGTTCTGATGGACGATTTTGTCGACGATAAAATGGACGTGGTGCGCGATACGTATTCTGCACAGAACCATTATTTTCGAAATAAAATTGCACAATTTGCAAGCGTTGTTCGGGCGTGAGTCTATTCATAATAAATTGCCAAACCAAACTAAGAATAGATCACTTGACAGCTGTTAAATCGGTCGCCGTCTTGAAAAGTAATGCCAACTTAAAGTTCTATACCTCGAAAAAAACACCCTATATTTTTGTGTCAAATAGAATCAAATAGCAATAACACAAACTATCCCACTCTCCAGTTTCATTTAGGATCCCAAAACACATTTTTTGCTCTTTTTCTATTTGTATAATTTTAACATTCCGCTTATTTTAATTCAAATACTATTTCCTTGATAAATATTAATATCTCAGAAATGAGGTTATTCCAAATAAAGGATGAAGTCTCCAATTGTAGTTCGCTCCACAGCTCACCAGCAGCAAGATATGCCACTGGCTACAATAGTAAACACACAAAATTATGATATTTAAGGTTATTTATGTTTCTTTCTACAAAAACATTGACTCGATTTGGCAAATATTATTTATGACAAACTACACATGTTCATTGTTCAGACCACTAAGGATTTCTGACACATAAATTTCATTTTCATTTAACACAATTTTAATATTTCTACTAAACCCGTTTCGCAGGAAAAAAAATAAGTTATTAAAACAAAATTCTTTTTGATGACAAAGACCGCTTCAGGCGTACCATCAACATTTAATATTAAAATGTTAAGAACAGTGCCAGGTCAGGCCAAGCTTATTACATCACTGGACAATCTTAGATCACTTCTTTGGCTTAGTAATAATAATAATAAAAATAAAAAGAAGAATAAACTTTGATGAGAATATCGGCACATTTTAGTATTAAAAACAAAAAAACAAAAAAAAAAAACAGAACACAAAAAAACCTCAATAAAATGTTTGCACGGGTTGTTTGTGGTCAATCTGTTCCGTTTGTCTGAAAATCGAAAATCAGCAGTTTATATGCACGGTTCTGGTTCTGGACAAGAATTTTGTTATTTTATTTGATTGGTTTTGTGAATTTTTAATAGTTGATTTAACGAAATGATTTTTATTGATTTTAGGAATAGCATACAACGATATATGTGTCCACACATCTTTGTGTCTGAAAGATCTTACTTTCGCAAACTTGAAAATCTTTCTCAACTGTTGAAAAGAATAATTTTTTTGGTTGGTGAAAATGTATTGTTTTCTTTTATAACAGTTAACGTATAGAGTGATGCACTGTAGAAGTTTATAATTTCTTATTTGAAGTTTGTGTTTATTTCGAGTAATTTTTTTTTTTTGTCAAAAGTTTCACTATAATTAATTAATTTATAGTCAGCCTGGCCTATGAAGCGACTGTCGTAATCTGGTCTGGAACAGAGGCCCCCTTCACCCATGATCCTTGCAAGTAGTTCCTTCTTTCCAGATTGTTTGTACACAGGTTTTGAGAAGTACAATTTTCAGTAACACAACCCAATTCGATAAATAATTCAGCTATTGTATTAGAGCTGCTTTGAATTAATACAGTCCACATGTCCTTTGGAACACTGGCAAGAGTGTTTTAAGTTCTGCTAAGTAGATTTTGCGAACAGAAAAGTGAAAAAATTGTACGTTCTTAAACAATGAATAGAAGCAAAGATTTCTTAAACTATGCAAACATATACAATACACTTTATTTTTAAAATCTCTTGATCAACTATCTCATTCAAGTTGAAATCAACTTCAACTTGAACAAGCCCAGTGCATGAATTTCTTTTTACCTCGAACTTATCAAAATAATTTCAGAGACATGTTTTCGAAGACTTATACTACAAAAACAGGTGTTCCACAGGGTAGTCATTAAGGACCACTTCTATTTATTCGTTTTTTTTTAAATAAGATTCCTTGGAATTCTTTTTACACCGAATCTAGAATTGAGTTCATATTGACAGGCTAGATTCAGTGCAATGTAATTTTACTTGTTTCGCATTAAAAGGTATTCAAGTTCAAGGGCATGATTCTCAAAAAATCATCATCTTATTACCATAGCTGGGCATTAACGGGCATTTTTTCGTTAATCCATTAATCATTAATTAACGAAGTTAACATTCCCATTAACGGATTAACTTTTCAGTTAACTTCAAAAAAATGTTAACGGTCGTTAAATTTTCCAAAGTCCGTTAATCGGTTATCGAACACAAATACCATACAGATACACATTCAAGTTTAGATTATTGGTAATTATTTTTATAACTTATAAAAAGTTAGTCAACACCCTTCAGGAAACACAACGCCGTCTATTAATTCGCGATAAAAAAAAAACAAAGTTTCAATTTCTAATCGACACTGATGCTGAAATTTCGATAATTCCTCGCAAATTCTGCCAGCAAATTAAAGAACCAAACGATTTCATTCTGCTTACTGCGAACGGTGAAAAATTCATATATACGGTTGCAAACGATTAACAGTTGACTTGAATCTTAGACGCGCTTCTGATTTCACTTTTGTTATTGCCGACATCGATCACCCTATTATAGGAGCTGATTTTTTACACAAATTCAATATTCAATCGTGGCTTGTGCAAGTTCGCCTTCTTTTCCATTCGTTTAAACATAAATAAAACTTAACATTTATCTTAAAGCTAATTGTAAATAACTTAGAACTAAGAAACGTAAAACTAAATAAAAATCTTTTAATATTTATGTTGTATCTCCTCCAATATTTACCAGAGGAAATCGTCGTGCGTTGAACTCAGCACACTTCAATTGTGTTGTACTCTTTATTTGTCAATTCGATATCATATTACGGATATTGTTTTGGGTCAATCAAAGTGCAATCATACAATAGTTGAATTGTGCTGACTCTTTAAACGTGCCGACGATTATCCACTGCGAATGTTTGGACTTGCGATCACCTAAATGACACGACAAGATCGGTCTTTTGAAAACATTCAAAGAAGTCGGTCGTTTCTTGTACTTATCAACCTAACACTTTAACATTTAAAATAAATTCGCGTCTGCTTTTATATAAAAGATTGTGCCAATAAGAGGGCACAAAATATTCAACCGTGGCTTGTGCAAGTTCGCCTTCGTTTATTTAACTTAAATCTAAACTTAAAATTTATCTTAAAGCTAAATGTAAAAGACTAAATTACAAACTTAAAACCAAATAAAAATATTTTGTTCGCGTTGTTTTGATTTAAAAAGATTGTGCCCTCTTATTGGCACAGTCTTTTATATAAAAGCAGACGCGAATTTATTTTAAATATTAAAAGATTTTTATTTAGTTTTACGTTTCTTAGTTCTAAGTAATTTACAATTAGCTTTAAGATAAATGTTAAGTTTTATTTAGGTTTAAACGAATGGAAAAGAAGGCGAACTTGCACAAGCCAGCCAGAGTTTTAAAGACTGCAGTCATTTCGGTACTTTAGTTAAGTCACGAATAAGACTGTTTTTTTTTAGTCTTTTAACTTACAAAAGTACTTTAACTGGAAAGGATCAGTCACCAGTCAGTACTTATTTTTTTAACTTGCAGTCAATTATATAAAGTCAATTGACTAGAAGTTAATTAACTGCAGTACTTTTAACTGGCTTTAGTCAGTTAAGTCACTAAAAAGTCTTTTAACTTAAGCGAGTTTGGTTTTAGTCAATAAGTCTTTTGACTGCAGTCAATTAACTTTAAGTCAATTGACTTTTTTTTAGTCTTTTTGACTAAAAAGTAATAAATTGAGTTTGAGTCAATATTATTGAGTCAATACTATTGAGTCACTAATATTGTAGTACCGAAGTAAACAGGGATTTTTTTGTTTGAATTCACATTGTGAAGAATCCTGTCTATGGATTCGTCCAATAATTTACCCCAGTGTGGGATATGAACGTACGCATATGCTGTCAAACTTTAAGAGGCCAGGGCAGTATAACTCAGGAGATACATACAGGTCAAAGGGGCGAAATGATACACGAGGTTGAAAAACAAGCCAACAAAATTCCAAATGAAAAAAATTAAGAAAAATCTGTATTTCGAAAGATTAGAAAAGTAAAAGTTTTTTGAATAAAAGAATCTTAAAAGGGATGTTAAGGGATGGGAAAAACAGAAGAAATTTCAGAGTTAAGAATTAATAACTAAAATCGAAAAGAGACCAAGTTTACTATAGCACTTGAATGTTAAAAAGATCAAGTGGTTTAATATCAATAGAAATGTCAGCACTGAATCCCCTTAAAATACGAAAACGCATATCAACGAGATTATGAGTTTGAGTTTAACACGTATGCTCAATTGAAATGTATGTTTTTTTTATAAATTTCAAAATATTGTCTTTTCTACGACTTAATGGCTTGTTTTTCAACTCTTGTATCATTTCGCCCCTTTCTGTATGTATCTCCTGAAGAATACGGCCCTGGCCTCTGAAAGTTTGACAGCATATGCGTACGTTCATATCCCACACTGGGGTAAATTATTGGACGAATCCATAAACAGGATTCGTCACAATGTGAATTCAAACAAAAAAATCCCTGTTTACTTCGGTACTACAATATTAGTGACTCAATAGTATTGACTCAATAATATTGACTCAAACTCAATTTATTACTTTTAGTCAAAAAGACTAAAAAAAAGTCAATTGACTTAAAGTTAATTGACTGCAGTCAAAAGACTTATTGACTAAAACCAAACTCGCTTAAGTTAAAAGACTTTTTAGTGACTTAACTGACTAAAGCCAGTTAAAAGTACTGCAGTTAATTAACTTTTAGTCAATTGACTTTATATAATTGACTGCAAGTTAAAAAATAAGTACTGACTGGTGACTGATCCTTTCCAGTTAAAGTATTTTTGTAAGTTAATTAACTGTAAGTCTTTTTTTAAGTTAATTAACTGTGACTTTACTGACTGCATTACCAAAGTACTGCAGTCTTTTAAATCTCTACAAGCCACGATTGAATATTGAATGAGGATGACTTTTTCAACTCTGTTACTCAATCTTGAGAAAAACCTAAGAACAACAACATTAAGAAGTAAAGCTCGAAGTCTCGTAAAAACGTGGCTAGATTTGAAGTCAAAAGCCTCGTTAAATGAAGCGGCATTCCTCGGGGAACAAGTATTGGCAAATCTGTTAATCCAATGCAATACTGCCATACCCTCAAGCGCTGCTGTTGAACGTCTCCACGGGCAAGGATATACTTCAGCCGAAAAGAGCTTCGCTTTCCGACGAGAATTTCAACATGCTGATGTTCATGAAAGGGAACAATCACATTCATATACATGTGACTGAATAAATTGTTGTTTTAACACTTAAACTCTTATAAAATATAATTTACTATATTTAAAAAAAATTTACTTGTCTTTTCTTGTTTCCAACTTCCAATTTTAATTAGAAAATAATTTTTTATGGCGTATTAACGGATTAACGATTAACGTTAACTTGCGTTAATTTTTCTAAAATTTAACGTTTTAACTGTTAACGAAGTTAAATTTTTAATTAACGGATTAGCGATTAACGAAGTTAACTTTTTGATTAACGGTGCCCAGCTATGCTTATTACAGATGCTTTACTTTCTAACTATCGAGGAGAAGGCTATCACCTTCGCAGCATTGATCTTATTACAGACCCAAGACATAGGAACAATTTGGAATACATGAATCCTTAACACGACGGATTAGTAGGCTTTTTGATTGAAGAAATGATTGTTCATCAGGATATTTGGTTTTCAAAATAAAATTGTATATGCCCAAGCCTTCGTTCCATTTTTTAGCAAAAAGAATTTAAATAAAAATCATAAAATGCAATTCAGTTGAAATAAAATTATCATCCGATATTTAAATTTCCTTTTTAAACTCTAATGACTATTAATTTTCCTATTCAACAGACACAATATATAGAGCTTAAAAGATAATAAAAAGAAATAACACAAACACTGGCAACACCTTAAACAAGTTGTTTACTTTCAGGTTCCAATCAACCCTCGCTTTCAATCACAACAAGCATATGACACAACTTCTACTTAGCTTAAAGATCACTTGTTTCCAAAAGCCAAACATCTGCCGACTTAAATCAGAGAGGCTATAATGTTGGTATTAAAAGCACAAAAAACCCACTAAACGAGCTTTTAACAACATATCGCTCCTCAGGCTTGATTCTCTCTCTCAATTGATGTCGATTTTAAGCAAAGCCTTAACTATGACGTCTTCTGGCTGTTTTGTATCTCTTATGTACATTTTGTATTGTTATTTTCAAAGAACGTGCGGATACCTTTTTTCAAAATCTATGTTAGGTTTGGTGTCTTTTGGTCATATCTTCCGTTAGTTAGTTTTATTTTCAACCTTGTCGAGTGCGGTCGCTAAGCTGCGAATTTCGTAGACCGTAGGTTTAGCTTGTGATCTCTTTATATGCTTTAAAGTTTAATCTAATGCAAATAAAGTATCTCTCTCTATTTTGGTCGTGTCCATTGTACCAACATACCTACTCTCTGTGATCATCATCACCATCGTTGTCGGTTGTTATTTATTTTTGTAGCCCTAGTGGTTTTAGTGGTTCGCAAAACGGCTAACAGTGATCACTTTAAAGCAAATAAAAATTGCAGCAGGCGTTTCGTGCATTTTGACAAGAATTGGATAAAATTGTTCAATAATAACAAAACAGAGAAAAAATTGTGCATGTGTAAAAAATCGTTCTTAATTTATGGACTGTTTGTAAAATACAAAAATCTGGAGTGGAAAAAATAAATAACTTTCATACAAAAGGATACAAAAAAAAAAAAAAAAGTTGCACTTTTAATATAAATAAAAGATCAAAAACAAGTTTTGTGTCTGCTTAAGCTAAAATAAGTGAAGCTTAACGAATACCGGATTTTCAACTGTTCTTATAAACTATTCAAGCAAGTTAATTAATTAACTAAGGTGAGTTTAAATTCGTATTTTTTGATTTTTTTTCTGATGGCATTAAGTGGATTGAAACCTGTCAACACGAGATGAACTTTAGAAGTATTTAAGGTTGTTCAAGGTTAAACCTAATCAAAGATTTTTTATTGTTTTAAGGGGTATCCTTGTCTAACACTTCCACAAAAATTATTTCAACCTTACTTTCATTCGACAATCAATTTGAATTTTTTTTTCACAAAACGAAAGAGCTGAGGAAAAAACTTTGTTTTGGAAATGAGGACCCTGAGCGCGATTATTTATTACTGCATTTAAGAATGTTTTTGAACGTAAATGAAAGAAACGACAACAGCTGCAAATAAAACAAAATAAAATTACTATCTCTGGCCTTCACCGTGTTTTGCAGGTTTTAAAAATTCAATCGTAATGGTAAAGGATGAATTTCCTCAAGGTCGATCGCACGCGGTGGTAGTACGCACGAACTAATTTTGAGATCGTATTTTTACCATCAACTAAATAAGTGTTGCCACATCAACTCCGAACAGTACACCATCAATTATTTAACAGATATCTTCCCAAATTGAGGATTTTATTCCTTTTCTCATTGTTTTAAATTGTATTATTCCGATGAAGAGTAATGAACGCTTCCCAATTCATATGATGTTAAATATTAGGATGTTCTTAATTCAACAAATACACCGCACATGACACACAACCCATGTCATTAAAAGTTCAGCGCCCTCGAGCAATTTAAACCCACAATAATTGCGTATTCAATGCGTACACTTTGCCAAGATCCAATTCTTGTCAACTCGAATCATTACTTTTGATTAAATGTATGTAAATAGTTTATTATCTTGTTCAAACAACCAAAAACACGCGAATCATTATTTTGTGTGTCACGTAAATTCTTTGTGACTCATTTTCGCCACAATCATCTTCCCATCTCATAGATTCACATACTGCTTGTGAAGTTCGGTGGTTATTTCTTGTTTTCCCAAAAAATGTATACGATGCTGAAAGATCCCATTCAACATACATCTGCAAAAAAAAAACTTGTTCTTTGACTTTGAGATTTTATTGCTTGGATGCATATTCATCGAAGCGAATAAAAAAGCCAAACTATATAGAGAACGTTCTTTTGTTTTTTTACGAATTAATGTATTCAAGCACAGGTTTTTGTCTCCAAACATTTAAAAATTTAATGCAAGAAATTTAAATTATTTAAAAAATTAAATCACTTGATAACGGATTAACTCAAGAGATGATGTAAGCCTTTGTTTAAAGTAGAAATAATAGATTTAAATATAGAGAAGGTAATCATCAACAACAACTGTTAAATGGATACAAAGTGCGTGAAATAATAACATTTACGCACTTTTTTAACTTTTTCAATGAATCAAGTAATAATGGGTTGTGTGTGGCATTACATTTGTTCATTGTCTTATAACTAATATAAGTTGGTATAAACCTTAACACATTTTTGTTACTTTGGGTAAAGGTCATTGCTTGAAGCAATAATATTGGTTAAAACTATAACTTCCTCAATCATTCTGTATTACTTTTAGAATAGTAAGAACATTTTTATTACTTTTTCCTAAATAAAACAAAAAAAAATTGACACTGCACGTCACAATCTTGTCTAGCCTTTCCTTGGAATTCTTCCACTTTCTACCTACGATCAACAGCAAGGGAAAAATATAAAGTGGGTTCTCATTTACAAACAAGCGGAGACAATTTCTTTGAAAATAAAAAAGATGTCCATTAATAGCACAATTCGTCAAATGCAATAAATACTAAATAGGTCCAAAGCAGTGCGTTGCGCATGCAAAAGAAAATAAAGTAATAATGCAGTATCTACGTGACCACCTTGTGGAACACCTGTAAACATTGTACACACTTGTTGGGTCTAAGGACAATATTTATAGACTTGGTATATATTTTTGAAGGTTTCTGTTTTCTGAGAATTTTTTTTTGACAAATCACGTTCTTGTGAGTGCATTGCATTAAAAACCACTTTTGAATGCGGTCAATTGAATTAAAAAGTCAATTTTCTAGACCTAGAGCATCATAATACAAATAAATTTCAATATGGAAAGAACTTTTCCTTTCAACTTTAATAATTCATCTTGTGCGGTGTTCTCAAAAAGAACACTTCACATTATTCATAAAATAATAAGCCATAGACAGAATAGTCCAAACATAAGCCGACAATAAAAATAACAATTTAAGACAAATCATAACAATGACCATGGTAAGTTTGAAGCAAAAGGTATGTTAAATTATGACGAATTGCCTGGAAGAAGAAAAATATTCGCCAAGAGACAATGACTTACGTTTAACGTGTACACGTTTTTGTTTTTTTCTTTATTTTTGTTAGTGTTTGTCTGAAAATGTTGTTACAGATTTAAGATACTGTATCAACAAAAATGTGAATTAATTTTTATGGACTCTTAACAACCTTGAAGCTTTTTTGAATAATAATTAATTAGAAGTCCGGTAAGAGTTTGTTAACACTTTGCCGGAACAAAATGGTAATAACTATTTTCATCCAATTTTGTTTTTGTTTTTAGTAAAGCATAACTGAAATTAAAAAAAAAAAAAAAGTGAACATTAATTGAACGCACCTTCATTGCTGAAATTTAGCGTGTTTTTGAGTTTTTTTTTCATAATAATTGTTGTAAGATAAGAATCTCTTTATTCTTTTTGTTCTTTTAATTAAATTTAACGAACTCATATGCGAGATGAGGAAGTTTATCTCTTAAATCCAAATTCTTTAAATAAAAAAATAGCATTTTTTTAAACTTATTGTCCTTTATGCCGCATTTGGTTATTTATTTAAATAGGATTAAATTTACAAATCGACAAATCAATAATTTTCTACTATTAATTCCATGCGTATTTAAAACAGCTTTTAGTTCCGAGGATGTTTACTAAATATTCTTTTTAACAAACATTAAAACTTACCAACTCAAGAACAAGTTTGACACAAGTTATTTAAAGTATGGGAAGAATAAATAAATAAAATTATAATGTAACATTAAAAACTAGCAAGAAATTTATATACAAAGTTATCAAATGAATATTATTAATACTGATTTAATACAAGTTTACAATAGAGCCCTTGTAGTTACAAGCAAACGAATGCGAGAAATATAGATGTAAGCTTACTTAGTTATTTCAAGAGCATGACTTATTGAAAGGTAACCGAAAATACCAAACTTGTTTCATAGCAAATCAAGCTTCCCCTTTTCCTCATTTTTTTAATTTAAAATAGTCAGTAGACCTTTATTTGTTTTATTAACTGGCTTGCCTTTTAGAACATACCGTCAGAGTGGGTGACTTTGGCCACTTTTTCAGATTGAAATGTGAATAACTTTTGCAAACAAAAATTTATGAAAATTTTAACATGTTTACCTACTTTGCTCACTTTTTACGTATTCTGTCTTGAACAAATCGATCGAACAGTTTCCAATACAGTTGCTAAAATATGGGTGGCCCAAGTCCGTCCATTCCGGGTGACTTTGGCCGGGAGGACTTTTACATAAGAAACTTACTAAGAAACTACAAGCAGCAAGTCAGTTTCACTAAACCCAAACGAAAGAGCAGAATTTTTTTCTTTTTGTAGGTATTTTATTAGTAGCTTACGCTGTATTTTCGGTTTTCAACATTTTTTTTTTTTAAAACAACTATGTTAATTTTAACTTAAGTTTTGATATCCTTGAAAGGATACCTATTGAAAAGAACAGTATCACTGGGCGATCCACTGTTGGAACAGGAAGTTTTTTCTCCTGATCACTTTTGTTCACCTTGTCTTTCTGGATATATAAAGCTCAGCCCAGCTAACACCTCTTCGTAAGAACAAGACTGTTAACTCATCGTAGTATACGCTTAAGATACAGCCGACGTAAAATGCTTTTGTTTTCTATACTGAAAACCTGACCAAAACAATGCCACCAAAGCTGGTAGAAATATCCTCGTTGGCCGTTATATCTTCATCACTCATGATTTATTGTTCTTGGCATTCAGCGAGGTTTATACTATCTGAGTCATCCAAAGATAAGGACTTCATTGAGTTTAAATTAAAGTAGTATTATTAGTTGAGGATTCTGATGAAACGATGAACTGTTATTCAATGAAATAGTTAAATAGGTATACAATTTTCTTGCGACGTCATGGCTTCCGGTTGCGACACTTGTTTGATGGACCAGGTTCATCAGTATATGTTTCTTCAGTTAAATCTTCATTTACTTGTATACTGGAAGACTGTTTTAAGACGTTTGGCTATATTGTGAAGTCTGCCATAGTGATGCTAGTGCCAGATTCAGTATTAATCTCTTTAATTCTTTCTTGGCTTTCTAGTTGAGGTATTTGGGTCCAAAGGCTCTTCATATAATCCAAAACTGACTTGCTTAGGGTGATCATATTTTCTTCAAGTGTCTTTGGATCAGTTTTTTCCAATTTAGATATAATTTTTTGCCTATCGCATGGATAAATTTCAGTTGTACGGAAGCCAGATATTAAATCTTTCTTAGCCTTATTGTCCTCATGTAAGCTATCCCAGACTTTTTCAAAAGTCTAGGGAACATTTCTTTGGCACTGTTTTGTTTTTCGGGTTTGCCAACTTGTAGTTTGTTAAGTTTTTCTTCCATAATGCCTTCAAAGGTCAAAAGAAGGTTACATCTAGTGGTTGTGCTATATGAGTGCAATTGGGGGGAAGACAAATAAATTTAATATCATTTTCGTCAACATCTTCTTCTTAATATCAACATCGTCTGAGAAATGGCTAGCAAGATTGTCACCAATGATTGTCTTTGGACCAATTAACTTCCGGGCGTGAGGGAGATAGATACATAGTTTGGAACGTGACGAAGATCGAGTATGGAAAGCGGAAACCCCCAGATACTAGTTGTCATTTTGACAATGTCGGCTTCTTCTTCCTCCGAAAGTGCTTGGGTGCTTGGATCTTGATATTTCAAACTCCTTTGAAGCCTTGTTCAATGACTGTTGCCTTCTCGAACCTGCAATAAAGCGGCTTCTGATGTTTTAGAGTTACAGTTTTTATAAGGCTTTTCGTGCCCGGTTTTTTTAAATGCTTGGAGCATCTTAATTGTTTTCTAAAAATGAATATACCAACACACACACATGGCAGAGCAATAAACTGTGTTGCTTACATTTTATCACACAAAACCTAGTGAGGTACTTAAGAAAAATTGCACAAAATATCTCGTTCATTATTCTTACAAGAGCACATTCTCTAATGAAGACCTATGCTGCTTGTAACCTATTGGCCTTCATTTTTCAGACACATTTGAATATAAAAAGAGAATCGATATCTTTCAAACGTATGCATGATATAACACTGAAACCAATTAATCTCTTAATCGACGCAACTCTTTGCTGACATCTAAACCTTTGATATGCATTGTTATTGGTGCTTTGTAGCATAATTGAATTTCTGTTTTTGGTTTTCAAAATTTAAATAGAGACATTAATAAAATCTATGAACATTACACAATACCTACTAGAAAAAGGGATTTACAACAGAGAAAAAGTCAAACCACTACGTTTATTAATCGTACAGCAAATGCTTTGATTAATGTTCCCTAAATGTTGGGCATTATCATCTCATAATGCATTCGACTAAGCGCTTATCTAAATAAGAAATGGACAGCATGAAACACATGCTTTTTATCGATTTTCTGAACGAAAATCTCAGAAAACTTGGTTTGTTTCTCGGAATGCAACCTGTTATTCCAACATGTGACACAAACAATTCCCTGCCTTCACTTTTATGTCAGCATTTGCATAAAAGACTGATACAAGTGATACCAAAGTTCTTCTGTATTTGCTTCTTGGCTGCGCCTCCTCCGCATACGAAACAATACTATAAAACAAAGGAAAAAAAAACATAGCGACCTAATTTTTCAACATCAATCTTAAAACTTATTTCTTCATCACCCTTGCACTTTACTTGAAGTTGAAAGAAAAAAAAAATTGACTATATGCTTTGGAATTCGCTTGCATGCCACCACAATTTCAATTATCGCTCGCACCATCATCATTTTTCGTGCATCAGTTTCGAGGCAAGACTATCTACCGAGCCGAGGAACAAAGTACACTCCTCCACTTTTAAGACATAAAGTTCAAAACAGATTGTTCTTCAACTCAACAAAACAAAATACCTCTTTTATTATAACGTACCTTGTATAAGGTTTTTAATCTTGTAATTTATCGATCATTAGTGCTTGCGCCAGTCAAGTTGCAGGTAACAGAGAGTAAACTAAACAGCAGCCTTTTGTGCATGATTGTATGATTGATGGGGCGTGATTTCTTGCAATTAAATCATAAAAGTGAATTGGAACGGTTTTTTTTTTGTTCATGGAAATGTTTTTAAAGAGGTAGGATAGTTTATAATGTGAAGTGTATTTGATTATTAGCTGATATTATTGCACCTGTCAAGTTGAACTGTTCTTGTCATTGGATTGACAGTCACCCGGCACAGTTCTGTTTCAAGGATATTTCTACAATGGAAGTTGATTTGATTCGTACAATGACTCATATCCATTTTAAAGAATTTTCCCTTGAATTTTTATCGGTACTTCAATACAAGATTTCTTAAATTAAATAAGACTTCTTCATATTTTTTTTGGACGAAAGTAATTATTTAAAGCGTAGGAAACCAGAATGCAAAAACAGAAAGAAACTGGGTATCTGCACCCAGAATTAAAAAACCGAAAGCTGAGACAGGAAACCAGAAATTCGAAAATGCGAATCCGAAAACATCATTTTCAGCGCCTTGCAAGGAAACTAAATTTTAGTTTGTTTTTTTCACAATTCATGTCAGCAGTTGACTGCATCTCGTAAACTTTAATTTTAGGTATGTGGTGTTTAGAAAAAAATTGTATGTCTTGCCAAAGGCTGGGTCTTTCAATTTCAACAAATAAACTAATCCTCCAATTACCTACATACTTTCAAACAATTTTAATTAACTAATTTGACAAGTTAGTTATTTTCAGTTTTCATAACCTAATTAACATGACGAAGTAAGAAATCAGTTCAATACTCGATCTTTAAAAAAATACAATCTCCAATTAAAATAGACAATAACACACTTTCAATTGTTGCTTACATTCGACTTGTATTACACAATTCAACTACCTAAGACTGTAACAACCTTGCATTCCACAATTGTTTACATTTATCCTAAAATTGTTCCTTTTTCCAGTCAACTTTTAATCAGACATAAAGTATATTTCTTTTGATCCAAGCTACCGTTCCCTCATATTTTGTAGCAGGCACATTCACCAACTTGTGTGACACTGTAAAATCGAGATGCGTTTTATTTTTCTCGATCCTTGGTGTGCCGCAAACTACCAACATACATGAGTACGTACTTTCCAATTCCTATAAATAAGATAAAATTATTAAATGAAACTGATTCACAGAGGTGAACGAGTAGCATGACCTTCAACACCAGCAAGTACTGTGGCTTTTCCATGTTGTGTGGTGTTGCCATCATTTAAGTGTGTGCCCGCCGTTCGTTCATGTAACAAAACACGTATATCGAATTTGTTTCAAATGTCTCAATTATATTGCGCACAGAGTTTACGGGTAGTGTTGGCATAGGCCAAACCAAACATGACCAGAATTTGCATTCGCAAGAAAACGTTTGGATGTGCCTTATGTGCAATCATCGATTTTTGATAGTCAGCCAAGGTCGTTAGACAGCACTGAAAGTTGAAATGTGCCATTTTGTTGTACACCTGAACCGGATCAGTTAGCTTAAGTAAAAACCAACATATGTACATTTTCTCAGTAATGCATAAAGAAGTGAACACAAAAAAGAGAAGCTTAACGGGGCGTATACTTGTTTTTTTTTGTGCTGCATTGCATTTGCGGACAAAATCTTTCTAGATTTAAATTTAAATAGTGAAAAGTGCAATAATTAGATCTCGTTGGTATTTAAGGCGTGCCAATTTTTCCAAAACGATGCGTTGTAAGGGTAGGAGGATGATGTTCAAAAGTTGTCTAGATCTGGCCTATATACCTCAGCGATGGAGAGAGGTAAAAGTAGTATTCATTCCCAAGGCGGGCAAATGCTCGCATGTCAACCCTAAAGATCTAAGACCTATTAGTCTATCATCTTTCATTCTCAAAACGCTGGAACGATTGATTGATATCCATATACGTAATAGCATTGATAGGGGACTATCGATGTCTCAGCATGCTTACTGCAAAGGGAAATCGGTGGAAACAGCCTTGCATACTCTGGTAAGAACTATCGAATACTCCCTAGAGCAAAAGGAGTATACTATGGTTGCCTTCCTGGATATTGAAGGTGCTTTCAACAACGTTGACACATCTGCTATCACTTCTGCTATGACGACCCTAAACGTCGAATACTCACTCTGTGAGCTGATCAATCTAATGCTTAATAGCAGGATCATCAACTCTGAGATGGGGGATTTTTGTACGAAAAGGTCTGTCGGTAGAGGCACTCCGCAAGGTGGTGTTCTGTCCCCTCTCCTGTGGAACATAGTAGTTAACGAATTGCTAATATCCCTCGAGAGGGAAGGCTGTAGCCTTCGGCGTATTCCGATGATGTTGCTATCGCCGTCACAGGAAAACATCCTAATACACTGAGAGACCTCCTCCAAAACGCACTTAATATGCTCACTAGATGGGCTGATCGTTGTGGACTTAGTATTAATCCTCAAAAAACGGACCTTGTCCTTTTTACACGGAAATACAAGATCCCAGTAATTGTACCCCCTTCAATAAAAGATGTACCACTAATTTTCACCAATGAAGCCAAATATCTTGGTCTGATATTAGACAAAAAATTAAGTTGGAAACCTAATATTCAGGAAAGAGTTAAGAAAGCCACAGTAGCTCTTTTCTCTTGCAAGAAAGCCATAGGAAGCAAATGGGGTTTTCAACCTCGCATAACCTATTGGCTATACACATCGGTCATTCGACCAATTCTCATGTACGGGGTTGCAGTATGGTGGACTGCACTGGAGAAAGTCACTTACTGCGACAAACTCAGCAGAGTCCAACGCACTGCTTGTCTCTGCATAAGCGGGGCCTTGAGAACCACACCCTCAGCAGCGTTAGACACTCTCCTCCATCTGGCACCCCTCGACATTTTTAGCAAACAAGTGGCAGCGAGTACAGCTATAAGACTCAACGCCTCATCTCAATGGACCAACAATAATGTGGGACACTCCATCATTTTGAACTCTTTCGGTTCTATACCAAAGTACATAGACTACACCATTCCAAAACCACAATTTGGTAAAAACTTCCAGATATCCATTCCATCCAGAGAAGAATGGGAAGACAAAAAACTTCTGGATGACAAAGGCATTCATTTTTATACAGATGGATCCAAGACAAGTGATGGAGTTGGTAGTGGTGTGTACTCAGAAAAGCTTAATCTAAGCATCTCATTCCGCCTTCCCAATCATTGTAGCGTCTTCCAAGCGGAAATTTTAGCGATCAAAGAGGTTCTCTCCTGGCTAAGAGAAAACGTGATATCAACTTCTGATATCCGCATCTTCTCTGACAGTCAGGCTGCTATTAAATCTCTCGATGGTGTCTCAACCAAATCTCAAACGGCCCTCGATTGCCGATCGTCTCTGATGGAGATGGCGCAGCAATTTAACATTCACCTCTGTTGGGTGCCGGGTCACAGAGACATCGAAGGAAATTGTAGAGCTGATGAACTCGCTAAAAATGGAACCGTCATACCTATTTCACCTGAAAGGGAGAAGATAGGTATACCGATAGCTACATGTAAACTTTTGCTAAAAGAAGCAGCTTTAACGAGAACAAACTACAGGTGGCACAATTTACCAACGTGCGCAGCTACGAAACTCATATGGCCTTCACTGGACTTAAAGCGCTCTAAAGACTTGTTATCTCAAAGCAGACTTCATATTAGCTCCCTGATAGGTGTCCTTACGGGACACTGTCTTATAGGCAGACACGCAATACGACTTGGTGTAGCCTCAAATGACTTCTGCAGGAGCTGTATGGATGAGGAAGAAGAGGAAACAATCTCTCACCTTCTCTGCACTTGCCCTGCTCTTTCACTAAGACGCAAACTTCATCTGGGAGAATACTTTTATGATAACCCCAGTGAACTAGCTAATAAGGATATCAAATATCTTCTTCGCTTTATAAAAAGCTCAAAATGGTTCGACTAGTAAGAAGTAATTCTCTAGATTCATGGTATCACAATGGGCCTTTCCTTTTGGCCTAAGTGTGTGGATTCTGAATCCGCAGCCACTGTAACCTAACCTAACCTAAGGGTAGGAGTCATGATACTCATAACGATTTTGTTCAAATAAAAAGCGGAATTGTTTGCAAATCCAAATTTTGCTCTATAAGACAGTTTATGAACACTTTACCATTCAAATAAATTCCATTAAAACGTTCATTTCCTTTTTTCTTTTAAGCGGAAGTAAAAAATACAAACCATCATCCACAGTGATAGGTAGGTTAGACCTCGAAACCAACAAACCGAACAAGAAAAAAACACAAAAGCAAACATTGGTTCACATTTTTGTTGCTTTATTTAACTTCCTATCGTGTATTACAATTTTTACACTTTATTATCTCCTACACCCACAACAAAGCCGACAAAATTAATTGAATTCCATCTTTCTGACACAATAAATAATAATTATCGAATGCCATAAAACAATGCAATTAAACGTCAAACACCAGATATAACAATGGCGGCGAAAATAAGAAAACAACAAAAAAAAAACATTAACGTCTTAATAGGGAAAAATCATGTCGTGCAGTCGCCATTGCTTCGAACATATTAGCACGGTTACGGGTCTCTTCCGCTTGTTGGTGGGCTTTTGAAGGTACTTTTCAGCAAGCAAATATATCACTCGAATTTTGATTGACAGATGCTCTTTGCGCTATTAGTTAATATCGATAGTTATCCGAAAGTATTTCTGCGCCACCTCCTCAATGCTAAACGAAAAGTCAATATACAAAACATTGTGATCATCGACCTATGATCTTTTCAATGTTGACACTTGAAGTGGGTTCATTCGCTATAGAGTTTGTTTGTCTGGTGATTAATGGAACTCGACGATTCTTGATTGACAGTTCAATTGAAAATAATTCAGCGCACATGCACACATGTTGATATGATTGCGCACACGCTATTTTGAAGTTAGGCGTGAGCAATCGAAATTTATAAACTTTGTGTAATTATGCATCTTTAGAAACACACAAAACTTGATTCACATACCAGTCAAGCCACCAAAACGACCTTGCATCATTCGCCAGTGTAGTTTCTTTTCGAACCACTGAAAATCGCAGTGATCGCGGTGCATGATGGTGATGCCATGATGCCATAGGAATATTAATTGTGAATGCATCACGATCATCGTTATAGAACGATGGACCGTATTATTCCAGCGACAGTATATAGTAGTCGAGTCGAGGTGCAATTTATTATTGCTATAACAGCCTTGAAAGACTTACATAATGACATAACAAACGACAATTAAATTGAGGTGTGCGAGACTGTGCGAGTCATGAATGATGTCTCAAATGTCAGAGTTTCATCTCGTTCGGTTTTGCCTGTTGTGTTATACTACTGCTTGTGAATCATTTTAGTAGCGCAAAAGAATAAAATTTTCATTTAATTTTTTCACAAGCATCTCATATAGGTAGTGGTAAATTATGTGTAGTTTTTTTTTTTTGTTGTGCTTGACGAAGCTGCTGAAATGGGAAGTGATTGTTTTGTTGTACGAACGAACATGGAAGCTTCTTTAAGATTTTAAATGCAAATTTTTGCTTGCAAGAAAAAAGAGCATAAATTTGCGCGCCTGAATGAAATAATAATTCAAACAAAAGATGCATTGTTTTTTCAAACATTTGCATAAAACACACAGAAAAAATAGACCCCAAGTCGGATGGTTGATTTTCTTGAATTGAATTTTATATGCTCGTTATTCAAAGCAATAAAAAGAAGATTGGCATTATTAGTTTGATTATGAAGGTTTTCCATTGCTTAATTTTTGTCATTGCTCCAAATTAATAAAAAGCGATATTTTGCTGTTTTGTGAGTCTTTTTGTTGTCAAGGTTTTTTGGAAAAATGCACGTTCCAGGAAACATAACTCAAAAAAAAAGAAGGGGATTAATAGCTAATTAAATATTTAAGAAGGCATAGCTTTTCTGACAGTTAAACTGTTTATTTACAAGCTAGACGATCATAGCCAATAACGCAGTGCAATGGAATGACAATGGAACTCACGCTGCACCAGCAGGTTCGTTGTGACAAGTTGTCATGCGATTTTTCAAAAATACATCGTTCTTGATAGAATTTATTTTCAAATCAAAACCATGACTTGTGCGGTTAAATACTTGAGAATAGTAATCCCCATGATTGCTCATATACATTTGACGCTGATTTTTTGCAGCTTTCAAATAGCTTACTTAATTCCGGTATCCAAGAATGACCGTCCAACAATGATATTGACGCAATTATTGCAAATTTCTATTCTTTATTTATGAGTTGCATTGAAGAGGCAGTTCCTTAAAAGAAATCAACCTACTCTAACACTTTTAGTCATACTTGGTATACTAAAGAGCGCAAAACACTTCGTAATAAGAGAAATAAGGCTTGGAAAAAAAACCAAGTAGTTTATATTCTATGTTTTGAAGAATTTAAGAAACTGTGTTATGAACTTTATAGTGAGTATGATGCTCTCTGGCGTCTGACCCGAAAAGTTTTGAGAAATACATTAATTCGAAGAGGAAATGTGATGTTTATCCAATTAACTTTACTAGCAATAATGCATCCCACAACTTAACTTCTAAAATATGTGAAGAATTCGCAAATAATTTCAGCAAATCTTTCATCGATTCTCCGGCTGTTGTGGATAAAGATTTTTTTCAATATTTACATGGCCGTCCACAAGTATTGTTTAACAACATCTCAGTAGACACTGACGACATTAGCACCTCCCCTCCGTAATATTTTCAAATTGTCATTGAAATTAGGAAAATTTCCATCAATTTGGAAAAACGCTTATATATGCTTATATACCAGTCTATGAGAAAGGAGATAAGGCCAATATCGAATTAAAGACCAATATCTAAGCCTTCCTGCAATACTTAGATGTTTGAACAAGTTATATGTGACAGTTTGGCATTTCATTGCAGGAACATCATCTGTCACCAACAGCATGGTTCATGCAGAAACGTTCCACTATCACAAATCTTCTTATTTTTATAAATCAATGTGTTCGCACTTTAAAATAATGGTCAAGAAATCGATTGTGTCTATACAGATTTTTCGAAAGTTTTCGACCAACTGTCTCACGCCATTATAAAATTCAAACTTGATGCATATGGCTTCCCTCCATTTTTCATCAATTGGATTTCCTCATATCTTGGGAATAGGTTTATCAAATAAAATTATTTTTATTTTATTTTATCTCTAAGTCATTGTCCAATCCAAATGTCACCCGCGCTCTATATAACTGCACAGTTCGTCCTCACTTTGAATACGCTTCGCAGGTTTGGTCACCTCACTACGATATTCATATTGAGAGGATAGAATATGTTCAATGAAATACTAGTTTTGCCCTCAAAGGTATTCTATAGAGTGACAACGACATAGTATTCTTCCATCAAGTTACAACTGGTGTACAAGAACCTAAACATCGTACCAAAACTATATGGATTTTATGAGCCGTTGACACGTATGAGTAAAGGCTTTCAAACTGCAACTCAGACTTATTCGATTTAAATCTAAGCAAAAATAAATTAAGAAATTTGCTCAAGATCAGTGTTCTACATTTTAAATGTTTTTTTTTTGTTTAATTAATGTTATTAGTTAATTAGGTATTTATATGTATTAATCTTGTTTTGGTGGTGGTTGGGTGTTGTAGGATCTGGGGGCTTCGGCTGTATCTTTTCCTACACACCAAGTGCTTACTTTACCTCCTCGTGGTAGCCTCCGGGTACTGGTTATATCTTAGATATAACTTGCGAAACTTGTAAGCGCGGGTGCAAATCGGGAAAAAAGAGCACCTTATCTACGGCCCAACAAATTTGGAGGTTAGTGCGAGGGGCTAACAACCCCTCCACAGTGAAAAACTTGACAGTTATGAGAGAGATACCAGCCTCGGATAATGAACCCCCTCTTATGGTAACCAGACCCGGAACGACAACGGACTACGCATTGAGAGTTTGTACC
Source organism: Sphaerophoria taeniata (assembly GCA_943590905.1). Taxonomy (NCBI): domain Eukaryota; kingdom Metazoa; phylum Arthropoda; class Insecta; order Diptera; family Syrphidae; genus Sphaerophoria; species Sphaerophoria taeniata. The sequence goes on along the minus strand of OX016540.1, from coordinate 42,079,926 downwards.
TGGAATGTAAGAACCCTCTACACTCCAGGTGCAACTCAGAAACTTGAATCTGTCCTCTCGCAGTATAAGGCAGATATTACTGCGATCCAGGAAATACGATGGATAGGATCAGGGACAATAAAGAGAAAAAATTGCGACATTTATTATAGCTGTCATCAAAGATTGCATATATTTGGATGCGGATTCGTCGTAGGAAATCGGCTTAGATCGAAAATCATGGATTTCAAGCCAATAAGTGATCGCCTGGCTGTGATCCGCATCAAGGCCACATTACAGAACATCAGTATAATATGTGCACACGCCCCTACCGATGATGCTGAGGAGTCTAGCAAGGAGGATTTCTACGACCTCCTGGATAGAGCCTACGGAGCCTGTCCAGAGTACGACGTCAAAATCGTACTCGGAGACTTCAATGCAAAAATCGGGAAGGAAGACATCTTTGGCGGATTAGTTGGAAAGCACAGCCTCCACGAAGAAACAACAGATAACGGCTTCCGACTAATCGACTTTGCTGCAGCTTGTAATACGGTGATAAGTAGCACTAGGTTTCCAAGGAAGAAGATCTACACAGCAACCTGGCGATCTCCTGATGGTCGAACCACCAACCAAATCGACCATGTGCTAATCGGCGCAAGGCACGCATCCAACATCCTGAACGTGCGCACTTTCCGAGGAGCAAATGTCGACTCTGACCACTTTCTGGTAGTGGCTAAGTTTAGAGCTCGAATATCAAACGACAAAAAAACACGTGCAGCCCAAAGAAAGAAGTTCAACATCGGTTGCCTTAGCACATCAGAGAATGCCAGAGACTACAGCGAGCGCCTGAGCGAGCGACTCTCCGCCGTCCTCCCAAATACTACAGACGTCAACACACTGTGGAACCAATATCGAGAAGTAATAAAAAATGTAGCCGAGACCACCATAGGTTACCAGCCACCCCCGAAAAAGAACCCGTGGTATGATGATGAGTGCGTGACATTGAAAAGAGAGACGGAAAATGCACGCCTGCAGATGCTGCAACGGAAAACAAGAGCAGCAAGGGAAGAGTACCGCACGAAAAGGAGAAATGAGAAAAAGACCCTGCGAAGAAAGAAAAGAGCATCCGCAGTTTCTCAGCTCAAAGATCTAGAAGAGTCTCGGGCCAAGAACAACACCCGGCGTTTCTTTAAAAGGTCGAAGCAATTAGCTTCTGGTTTCAGAACCGGGACACAAGCTCTTCGAAACAGTGAAGGAAACCTAGTCACCGAAGCACAGGGAATTGTAGATGTTTTCAAGCAGCATTTCCAGCAGCTGCTGAATGCGCAAAATGTCGAGCAAGATAATGACGAAAGAGAAGCAAGACCAGTCAATGAAGACCCAGTCCCAGCCCCCAGCAGAGAAGAGGTAGAAAGAGCCATCCAAAAGCTAAAAAATAACAAGGCCGCAGGGTCGGATGGCATACCCGCGGAACTCTTTAAACATGGAGGAGATGTTTTGATGAACCGCATGCACCAGGTCATCACCAAAGTGTGGGAGGAAGAATGCATGCCCACTGACTGGTCGATAAGCTCCATATGCCCCATCTACAAAAAAGGCGATCCGATGTTATGCAAAAACTACCGTGGCATATCCCTGCTTAATGTTGCATACAAAATCCTGTGTACGTACTGTGTGAGCGTCTTAAACCTTTCTGCAACACAATAATCGGCACGTACCAGTGTGGCTTTAGGCCAGGCAGAACAACGATAGACCAAATATTCACACTGAGGCAGATCCTGGAAAGGACCAACGAATTTCAAGTCGAAACCCACCATCTTTTCATCGACTTTAAAGCTGCTTATGATAGCATCCACCGCCAAGAGCTTATGATTGCGATGTCTGAATTCGGGATCCCGAACAAACTGATCCAGCTGTGCCGCATGACGCGAAACAATACGCAGTGCAGTGTGCAAATGGGTAACAGCTCATCCGAGTTATTCCAAACTTGCGCAGGGTTTAGACAAGGAGATGCGTTGTCATGTGATTTCTTCAACATAGTCCTGGAGCAGATAGTGCGCAAGGCAGGTGTGAGCACGGAGGGCACTATCTTCAACAAATCCACCCAGCTCCTAGGCTATGCGGACGACATAGACATCATCGGTCGATCCAAGAGAGCTGTGCTTGAGGCCTTCACAGCGATTGAAGAACAGGCGAAACTAGTTGGTCTTGAAGTGAATGAGGACAAAACAAAGTACATGTTATCAACAAACAAAGCAACATCTGTCCACCGCCTAGGACAAAACGTCACTGTTGGTAGCAGCAATTTCGAGGTAGTTAAGGAGTTCACCTACCTTGGAACAAACATCAATCCCACGAACGACACCTTAGTGGAGATCCGAAGAAGAATCACCCTAGCGAACCGCTGCTGCTTCGGTTTGGCCAAACAACTGGGTTCAAAACTCCTCACTCGAAAGACAAAGTGTCTGCTATACAAAACTTTGATTTTACCAGTCCTACTCTACGGCGCCGAGTGCTGGACGATAAGTAAAAAAGGGGAATTGATACTGGGCACGTTCGAAAGAAAAATTCTTCGACGGATTTTTGGTCCCGTATGCGACGATGGCGAATGGAGAAGAAGATACAACCGAGAACTGTATGAGCTGTACCAAGATGTGGATGTAGTCCAGAAGGCCAAGAAAAGACGACTACATTGGCTCGGCCACATCGAGCGAATGGACGACAACGCTCCAGCCAAGAAAGTCTTCTCATCCCAGCCCCCAGGTTCAAGACGACAAGGAAGACCGAACCTACGGTACAAGGACCAAGTGACTGCGGATGCCAGAGCGCTTGGTCTCGGTGACTGGAGAGTGCATGCGAGGGATCGTTCACGATGGAAGACTGCAGTATCTAGGCTGTGACCCTTCATGGATCGTGAGCCGGTAAAGTAAGTAAGTAATCTTGTTTTGTTAACTGTCTTGTTTTTGTTCATCTATGTGAGTGTTTGTTATGTTATGTTTGCTTACTTTCGCCAGCCAAGTATGGTCCCCTTATCACCAAGTCCATATAAAGAGAATTGAAGCAATACAACGTAGATTCCTCCGTTTTGCTTTAAGAGGACTTTCGTGGGTTGACAATTTCAACTTACCTCCGTATCAAGAACGGTTGCGGCTTATAAACCTGCAATCTCTAGAAAAACGTCATGAAGTTGCCGACATTATTTTCGTACACCAAATTTTATCTGGTGCTACAGAATCCTCAACCCTCCTTGACGCAATGGGTATTAACGTTAACTCACATTCTCTAAGATCAGTTCCACAATTTCATCAAGCTCACCAGAGAATTGATTATGGCAGTAACGAACCTATAACGAGAATGAACGAAAACTCTAATATTTTTGATTACAACCATAGCAAGATCACACAAAGGAAGCTTCTATACTGTGCTTCCTTAGATAGCTAAAAAATAAATAAATACGCATGTGTAGTATAGTAAAGAGGAACTGACTCTTTCTTCTTTTTTTTTTGTAAAACTTTAATTTATTTTCTTTTTCCCTTTTGTACCTGCTTGCATTAAGCAGTCCCAATCTCTTATCTTCCTAATGATATATACGTACCGCACCACTTTTATTATTAATTATTACTAATTAAGTGCCGATACGACTAAGCAACCGTAATTGCAGTCGTACTCGGTGAAAATGGACCCCAGCGCGTGCGGTATCTGGGGGGGAAAGAGGTGTGGGAATAATTAATTAATTAATTAATTAACAACTAACACTGCACTAAGCGATGAGCCGGTGGTATAACATAGTCTAACATGTTGGCAAACCATTGGTCGTAAGACTGTGCTTGCTGTAAGCTCTCTTTGACCAATTCTGATAGTGTAAAAAAAAAAAACCAGGATCCTGTCAAAGCCAAATGCTTACCAACTCGCTAGGAGGATGAACGAATCATGGTTAGAACGCAGCGTGATGTCAGGCGGTTATGACTTGCAGACAGAAGCACAGCAGGTGGGTTTTATGGTCAGAAAGGGGAGAAAATAAATCATTCTCTGGACTAACCAACAATCATCATCCCAGTCCTGTTTTATCTTCCAGAAGCGGACTAGTGTCTAAAGCAACAAAAATGAACACCATATGGTTAAACAAATAAGGATGAAAAATCTTAAAATCTCAACCCACTTTAACAGTTTTATTTATAGTCCTTAGCCGATTATTAAATTAAGTTAAAATTACTCTCAATGTAAAAATAAAAAAAACGCACATGGTGCTTAAATCAATTTTACTTTCCTTACATGAAGAGCAGTACTTAAAATATTCTACCATAAGTCATAAAACAATCTCTTAGCCAGAAATAGCAGACATCAAAAATCGAATCCGGTTGCGATTATATTTATTTTTTTCAATTAAAAAAGAAAATAAAAACATTCCGGAGACTTGTTTTTTACCATAAATTAACACAGACTTGAAATTAAATCCAAAAATATTTTATTAAAATCAAATCAATAGAAACAAACTAGTTTTTTTATAAAACAAGAAATCATCATTCAAATACTTGATATACATGTATCTAACGGTAAAGTCAATTATAATTTTCGGTTTCTAAAGAAAATAAAAAAAATAACTGACATTTAAAATTGTGTGCTTGGTATCGAGTGTCACCGTTCGTCGTCAACGACGTCTCCGCCAATAATGGTATTTTATGAATATCATTAACTTTTTGAAAGATATAGCCAGTCTCATGACCTCAAAAACACTCCGTCAAACTGCATTTTTTTTTCTTAACATTTAAACCTTTCTGCTAAATTTAATGATATAATCAAAAGGAATTTGCTTCGGAAAATTATGTTTTAATAATAATTATGGTAAAGAACCTCGAAGGCGACGAATTTATTCTTACAGCCTCTAATCAAAATTTAAATAAACAAATAAATACTGGCGAACTTCAACAGTTTCACACATTTCAAGCATGAAATAACCATCGTCGTTGCCGGCCATCAAAAGATTTTGCGCTGCTGGCCAAGAAAAGCCAAAACAAAAGATTTAAACGTAATATTTAAAAATACAAAAAAAAAAAATAACGAATGATTTTTTTTTTCAAAAAGGCCACCGGGTTAATTAACTTGATGTGTGATATCATCAGAGTAAATTTACAAAATTGGCTAACAAAACAATAGAACCAGACTGGACTGACAGACAGATGGATGGCAATAATTTTTATTGTAAAGAGTCGTGATGATTCCCAGAAGACATAAGAAATTCCATTCCGTAAGTTAAGTGGAAAAAGAAAACAAAACTCACCCATAAATCAATCAAATCAAAAATAGGTTGTAAAATTTGACCGTCTAAATCAGAGCAGTAGGTAGTAGGTACGTAGGGCGGTGATAAGTTCAATATCCTTGTTTTTTTAAATTAAAAGTGAACCCTACTTGTGAGTACCTACTTGTTTTGTAAAGGGTGTTTTTTTTTTAGATGTATCAAACTTTTAATTGCAATGAAACAACGATGGAATATTCGATTGACATGAGGTTTTTATTTATTCGAAAGATAATCTTGTGGTATTACATTTTAAATATGATTTCTGGCATATGACTGCCACGGCGTGCTCGAATGTAGTCCAATCTGGACGTCCAATTTTCGATAACTTTTTTCAACATTTGTGGCCGTATATCGGCAATAACACGGCGAATGTTGTCTTCCAAATGGTCAAGCCCACAGAAAATAGTCTAGCGGTGTTAAATCACAAGATCTTGGAGGCCAATTCACAGGTCCAAAACGTGAAATTATAGGCGGTCACCAAACGTGTCTTTTAATAAATCGATTGTGGCACGAGCTATGTGACATGTTGCGCCGTCTTGTTGGAACCACAGCTCCTTGACATCATGATTGTTCAATTCAGGAATGAAAAAGTTAGTAATCATGGCTCTGTTCCTGTGCTCGATGACGGATGGACTCATTCGGGTCTTCCTCAATGCTACGCTCTACAGTAGCAATAGCTTCTTCTGTCTGTACGGCGCGGAGTCTCTAGGGATGCGAGTTATCAATTAGAATAAACGTGGTGCGAAAACGTTCAATGGTTAATCGAATTAACTGCTCTGATGGACGATTTTGTCGACGATAAAATGGACGTAGGGCGCGATACGTACTCCGCACAGAACCATTATTTTCGAAATAAAATTGAACAATTTGCAAGCGTTGTTCAGGCGTGAGTCTATTCATGATGAATTGTTAAACCAAGCTGAGAATAAATCACTTGACAGCTGTTAAGTCGGTCGCCGTCTTGAAAAGTAATTCCAAGTTAAAGCTCTATACCTCGAAAAAAAAACTCCCGCGTTATATGCCTTGAGACACTATAGTCGATCCTGTTTGATTTGATCAGCTGAAAGTCATGTTGAAGTAACACATTTTTCCTTCTTTAATTCAGATACCTTCACTTTTCTTGAAATATAAGATTTGTTTGGCCTATAAAGACTTGTCAATTAATTCTGTTTATGGTCTTGTGTCGCTCAACGTTTTTTTTCTAAACTCAATATAACACACTTTTCTTTAAAACTGATATGCCACTGGCTAAAGGCGTGTGAACTTTCATAAATAAATAAACCCAGGCGTAACGTTACATAATGAGTTTAAATAGTAACGAGTAAGTACTTAGTTCTGCAAATTCATTCAGCAGAGTACGTGAACTGAATTAATTCATTAGACTTTGGAAAAAGTTTTCTACAAGACAAATTCATTAGATCTCAAGGTAGCACGCACCCCTTTACTAAAAATTACACCGCATACGTACATATGTATAAGAGTTTTAAAAGCGGCATAAGACTGTGAGAAACCAATGAATGAATTGGTTAGTCTTTGGAATATTAAATGTTTTCTTTTGAAATTTCTGCAAACCAGTCATTATGTGTCGTATTTTTCCGTCTGGTGTTTTCTTGCTTGTAGAGTTGCGTTCTCTATTCCGAAGCAAAACTTTGTAAGGTTCTTACCTCAGCTCTTTCGTTTGTCCCAGCTCAACTGTTTTTATTTAGTTTTAAGAATTTATATTCACACATTCTTCGTTTCAAAGCTATTGAGCCCATTTGGCTCATTTTTATGTCTTAGTTGAACTTTTTGCTTTCAATTTTATATGTTTGTAGCTGAAAATGAAGAGATTTGCAATTCCAAAACACATATTACTTCATAATATTTTTAAAATAATATGTTATCAAACAATATCCAGAACAATAGCCAATCAACTCAGCGCCAGACACTCCGAAACGCAACAAACCGGAGATGATGTAAATTATCACAGAATCAAGACCTTTGATTAATGACACCTTAATGCCAAGACCGATTTTCATAACCTAAATCAACAACATTCATCAATTTTTGTTGGTGTTGTGCATGAATGTGACATAAAACCAAAGAATAGTATTGTGCGTAGCAAACCAGTTATTTTAAAAACAACCCGAAGGCATAAAATCATAAATCAACATAAAGTAACTTCACAGTTTAACACAAGCCGAAAGCAATTTAAATTAATTTGTGCTACTATTAGTGTTGCACCTTGTGTTTGAGATCACTCAATTAATGCTCGATCTGTAAAATAGAATTGAGGTAACTAGATTAGAAGCACGACTCAATGGTTAGAATTCTAATTTCTGGCCACGAAATGGTAATTACACGCGGCAAGTTCGATTGGGAATCATTTGCATTTCAAAGCTAGGTTGGTCTGTTTGGCTATTTGGGATTGGGAATGTTTTAGGAACTGCCATCTCTGACGACAACGGACTCAAATGAAAAGCATGACCAAGAAAAATCGATTAAACGAAGGTTGATTACATCGCCCTTTTTTTGTTTGTTTTGTTTTCAGAATGCATACTGAACAAAAGTCAGAAAAACTTCACGATGAATCCCAGATTCTTTGCGTGTAAAGATTTCGTGGCTCTGATTTAAAACGGTAGCCTTATGGTAATTTGCACGACCAAACCGCTATCGCTGGTCAGGAACATTTTTTTTTATAGTGTTTTACTTGCATGCGTTGTGTTACAAAAAAAAAAAAAACCAAGTTGACCGAGCTTGGCATATCAATTGATCTTGAAACTTCGAACTGAAAAATTTATTGGTTTTGAGTTAATAAATTCAGATCACACAAGTTTGTGCTTTAAGCCAAGGTATAGCTCCTTATAAGCCCTCTCTTTCCTTCTGATGCGTACCTTTGTTTTATTTCGAAAAATATGTGTCAAATAGATGAAATCAAAGAGTGAAATAGTGACAAATAATTACAATGACGTTTTTGTTGACAAAGTAGAATGATTCACAGAAATAGGCCACCTAATTGTTAAACATCTTACAGAGGGAATTTATTTATTTGATACTTCTTGACATAGTTTGCTTTAAATAGTGTCACGTTGAAGAAGAGATTGTGTGTTTTTGACTTTGACAAAGAAGGCAAGAGTATGGGCGTAAGGGTCCGGTGCAAATGTGATACCTACCCAATTCTGTTTTTGGAAAAGTTCAATGGACTTAATTGGAAACAGTAATGTTAAATCAATTGTAGGCGTTAATTGACATTGTTTTCCAAGTTGGTGGCTGTTTATTTACTGCCAATGGTTTAATTTTTTTCCGGTACCAAAGTACAATTTCAACACGTTTTTGTTTTACTAGAATATGTAAAATTGTTCACGATTATTTTTCATTCTATAGTTGAAATCATGTCACGCTCTGTGGAGTACATAAGAGAATTCCAATTTTTTTATGCAATATTGTTACTGATGGAAAAAAAACGGAACCACTTTTGAGAAAGTCCCCATATCTTCATTTATTGTGATTGAATAACGTCAACATGGAGTAATTTTTGGTGGAGAAAAATTCAGACTATGTTCATGGTTTATTGATGGTTTAGTTTTATTCCACTGCAAGGTGTTGCATTTTGAATATTGATTCAGATTTAGTTTGAGATGAATACTAAAGAGATGGGACACAAATCACCTTCCATACGTTATATAATTGGCTTGAGTTTAAACTAGATATATAAAGCTTGTGACAGCCAAATGTCTTACTTAATTTTTTTTTAAGAAAAAAGTTTTGGGTGCCCGCCCTAGTCTATCCTATCCTTCCTCTGCAAGTTTGGCGTGCGACAGTTCGACGTCTCTTGCATACATTTTACAGCAAAGAACTTTTGAGCCTCTTAGTTTTTCTTCTGTTAACTGCGGCAATAAGCTTGTTTGCTTTTTTATTTTAATTTATGCAAGGATGTGTATTGAATATTCCCTCAAATACAAAGAATATAACCTAGTAGCTTTCCTAGATATTGAAGGAGCTTTCAACAACGTCAGTCACCAGGCGATCACAACAGCAATGGACAAGCTGAAATTAGAGAAATCACTCATAGATCTTATAAGTCTCATGCTCAAAAGCAGGACAATAACTTCCAGCATGAGAAGTTTTACTACCACCAGATCCGCCTCTTTTATGGAACATGGTAGTAAACGACCTACTAACATCATTGGAAGCAGAAGGTTTCAGGGTGATTGCCTATGCTGACGATGTTGCAATATCTGTATCTGGGAAACATCCCCAAGTTCTCTCGGAACTCCTACAAAATGCCTCAAATAGGCTAACAAATTGGGCTAAGCAATGTGGTTTGGACGTCAATCCACATAAAACAGAACTAGTACTCTTTTCGAGAAGGTACAAAATTCCTCAGATTAGCCCACCCAAGATTAAAGGAATACCATTAAGCTTTTCCGACCAAGCTAAATATTTACGCCTCATTTTAGACAAAAAACTAAATTGGAAGGCAAATATTGAAGAAAGAGTAAAAAAGGCTACCGTAGCGCTTTTTACTTGTAAAAAGGCCATAGGATCAAAATGGGGCTTCTCCCCAAAAATAACCCACTGGCTATATACACTTCGGTAATCAGAGCGATACTCATTTATGGAGTTGTCGTATGGTGGACCGCACTGGACAAGATGGTAAATCTAAATAAGCTCATCAAAGTTCAGCGGTCAGCAGGTATGTGCATCACAGGAGCACTTCGCTCAACACCAACCGCAGCCCTGGAAGTGCTTTTAAACCTAACACCTCTCGACATCTTCTCCAAAATGGTGGCAGCCAACTCATGTGTGAGGCTTAGAGCCACCTCTCAATGGAACAGTAACAATACTGGTCATACTACTATTCTAGACAATTTCAGATCTATCCCAGATCGCTTAGACTATATACCATCCCAAAAATGGTATTCGGTAGCTTCCATATTTCCATCCCTTCAAGATCCTCCTGGGAAGAAGAGACACCCCTGGAAGACAATGCGGTACACTTCTATACAGACGGTTCAAAGACCGACTACGGAGTTGGAAGTGGTATCTATTCGGAACAACTGAATCTCAGTCTATCATACAGACTTCCCAATCAATGTAGTGTATTCCAGGCAGAAGTAATGGCGATTAAAGAGGCACTATCCCACAAAGAAAACGTTATATCTTGCAAGGATATACGAATCTTCTCGGACAGCCAAGCCGCTCTCAAATCTCTCGCGTCTGTCTCCACAAACTCACAAATAGTCCACGATTGTCGATCATCTCTGAATGAGATGACGGAACAGTTTAATATTCACCTCATTTGGGTGCCGGGCCACAGAGACATTCCGGGAAATTGCAAAGCCGATGAGCTCGCCAAAAACGAAACACTTCTGACTATTGTTAGACAAAAACATAACATAGGAACACCACTTGCCACATGCAAATATCTTCTCAAACAATATGCTCTAGAATCAACAAATGCTAGATGGTCACAGGGTACCACCTGCCTAGCAAATAAGCAAATATGGCCAAGCATAGACTTAAAACGGTCAAAAGGCTTGATATCCCTGAGCAAACAAAATATAAGCTCTACAATTGGAGTAATAACAGGACACTGCCTCATTGGTAGACATGCTCTGAGGCTAGGGGTCTACACAAATGACTTCTGTAGAAGTTACATGGACGAGGGGGCAGAGGAAACAGTCCAACACCTTCTATGTACATTTCCAGCACTCTCCATTAGAAGGAATAACTTTCTCGGTAATCACTTCTTCGATAATACCAGTGAATTGGCAACGATTGACACAAAATGTCTCTCTAACTTCATTAAAAGCACGAATTGGTTTGTTTAAGTTCATTACTCTCCCATGAGTATTTTGTGGTATCACAACGGATCCTTGAGGTCTAAGTGAGTCAACAACAACTAGACAGCCACTACAACCTAACCTAAGGATGTGTAGACAGCCTTGTACCTAATACTTTGAGAGTGTCATCGGTTTTAAATGGCCATTACTTACTTACTTACTTAAGCTGGCGCTACAGTCCGTTGTGGACTTGGGCCTCAATCAACAGTCTCCGCCAGCCAGCTCGGTCTCTAGCTACCTGTCTCCGGTTTTGCACTCCAAATTGACTGAGGTCCTCTTCCACTTGTGTGCGCCACCTCCCTCGGGAATAGTGTCGAAGGCTTTCCGGGCCGGAGCATTGGTGTCCATTCGCTCTAAATGACCGAGCCATCTGAGTCTCTGGACCTTGACCCTTGTGGCTAGGTCCATGTCGTTGTACAACCCGTAAAGTTCGCTATTGTATCTTCTTCGCCATTCCCCTTAAATACACACGGGGCCAAAGATGACCCGAAGAACTTTCCTCTCGAAACAGCCTAAGGCACATTGATCCGATTTTGTCAAGGTCCATGCTTCTGCACCATATAGCAGGACTGGGATGATGAGGGTGTATACAGTTTTACCTTAGTTGGTCGAGAGAGGGTTTTTCCACTCAATTGCTTTCTTAGCCCAAGGAAACAAGAGTTATTCTTCGTCTGATCACGGCGGCGCTGGTGTTATTGCCCGTGTTAATAGAGGAGCCTTGGTAGACAAACTCCTCTACTATCTCGAAGTTGTATGCGTCTATTGTGACGTTCTATCTGAGACGTCGGTGTTGGGTGTCTTTCCTCGAAGACAGCATATACTTCGATTTTCCCTTGGCAGGGATGCCAAAACTAAACATAGCTTTATACAGTTCGTCTCTGTGGATGCTGCCATACGCGGCCTTAAAATCGATGAAAAGGTGGTGGGTATCGATTTAGAGTTCATATAGGTTTTTTCCAGGATCTGCCGCAAAGTGAAAATTTGGTCGATGGTTGACTTTCCTGGTCTGAAGCCACATTGATAAGGACCATATCAGATTGTTGAGGCTTCAGACATTCACATTATACGGCAGAGATGATCTTGTTGGCGATGTTAAGAAGGCTGATTCTTTTCTCAGGATCGGACAAACAATGCTGAGGTTCCATTCATCGGGCATGCATTCTTCCGACCAAATGGCCATTTAGTCCCATTTTATGCAATAATTAGAGATCTTACTGATCAACCCACTTATCTACTTTGAGGTTTTCTGACTTACATACTTAATAAAGACTTCAAACGGAATAATAGTTTGTGATTCATTTCAAAACATATTCAATCGGCGATCCGGATAACCTACTCCCTGAAGACATTTATAATTAATTATTAGCATTGTCATTTCAAAGACCTCATTTATTCCGAGTTGACTATTTTTTTCTATTCCATACCAACCAACGCCTTTTTTAAAATACTCAATCCGCATTCAATACAACTTAGATATGATCCAATTTCGACAAACACGGATCTATATAGGCGCGATAACGTGGTACCTATATATTTTTGTATATAAATTAGCCAAAATGGAATGTCACATAATTGTTTAAAATCTTGCTGGAGCAGTGGAGCTACCTAATTCTAATTCAAAGTATCAACCTGTACCAGTATCTAAGCTCGAAAGAATCTTAAAGCCAGCATTCGCTTTTGTTTCGTGTTAAACAAGTCTAAGGGGCAAAACAGCTACAAATTAGAGACCATTAAAAAAAAAAAAAGAAAAAAACCGTCAAACTAGATGACCTTCAACAAAATAATAACTCTCCGACATTCTTAGTATGCTTTATTTTTATTAACTGCCGCCACCATGCAACAAGAAACACTGATCCACTGAGCAATTGGACAGGGCTGGAGTTTTCTCAATGTGCATTTGAACCTTTCGATTTGTAACTGGATGTTAATTTGAAAGAATAAAGAAAGACATTTTTAGTCCGGACCTGGAAAAACGCCTTTACACTGTTGTTGTTGAATTTGATTGCATTAAGTGAGTGTGGAGCATGGCATTAAGAAAAAAAAAACTTAATTGCACCACTTGCTAAAGTAGCCCATTGCACGTTGATACCCGATAGTGGTAGCAAGTTGCTCTAGCTGGCTCTGGCGGTGGTTGATGGTAAAACATCTATCTTTATTGGATATTAAATGATACGATTATGACATATAGCTATCAAGTATCTTGAAGATATTCTTTTAATTGCCAACTCAGCGTATGACAGATACTCAAAACAGTGATGTCTAGCCGTACATTTTATATTTATTTACATTTGTGAATCAACAAATGATTTCACAATCTATTTTTATATCTTAATTCCAGATACAATCGCGTCAGATTACTTAAGTGTCTATTGAAAGCATATAGTTGGATCAGAAAAAACACAGGAGCAAAATGATATCAAGGAGAAAAATTATATCACGGTCCCTGGACAATCTTGATTCAATAGGACCCAATGACGATGAAGAAGACATGTGGTATGACAAGGACAAACTGTGCAAGGTAAGCCACATATATGAAGCAAAAGTGTTGGGGGATAGATTTAATTTAATGAGCAATAAAAGCGACATGGAAACCTAATGACAGCAATTAACGAGCTTTAAAAAAAATAAAGAAACAGTGCAGAGGGTGATGTGTTTAGTGACTATGAAAAAGCGTTATAAGCGGTAGTTGGAGTGACAATTTAGAGTTTTTTGTTTGACATTAAATTATTTGTTACCATAAGACTGTTTAACTTTAGCAAAGATGAAATAATCGACAAATATGACATTTGGAATTGTGACAGATTGCTTCGCATTTTTAATGTACTCTATGGGGACATTAGAATCACTTGAAAAATTTGTCTTCTTCATTGGCAAACGTCAAATTTGAGATTTTTCTTACTGTAAGCACAACATATTGTCGCTTGGATAAATGTTTGTCGTATGTGAAAAATTGGGGTTTTGAGGTTTAAATGCAGTTTTGGTAATAGATTTTTTGCCTACAATTCTGTGCAATCCGTTTTTTTATATTTGTTTTAGTTCCCGAGATATTCAGTGTTCGTTTTGTCGTATCTCCAAGGTCACTAACGATTTGAGTCATTTTTTTGTCGTATGTGTAAGAAAAAGCTACACGTACGACAAATTTTAAACATACGACAATTTTTCCCATGCAAAACCGGTTTTTCGTCGATTCGGAAAATAATTGTCGTATTCAGTGTTACCACATGGACTCAATAGAGTCAAAATGGACTCGTTTTTTCTTCCTTGACTCGGGGACTCGTTCTTATCACGTTTGACTCGTTTGTTTTCAGAACACAAATAGGTACAATTACTAAGAATTTTATATTTTGAAAAAAGAAATCATATGTTTGAAACATTATTTCTTGTCCTAAACGCTTGTATTTCGAACATTCAAACCATACAATTGATTTCTTGTATGTTAAAAGTAAAAAAAGATGATTTCTGAAAGAATTTTAATATTTTTTTTACGTGGACTCGTTTTTTTTGTAAATGACTCGTTTTTTTAGCTTCTTGGACTCGAAAATATTTTTTCCTGCGGTAACACTGGTCGTATTTGCCTTTTCTTTGAACACATACGACAATAATTTACTGAAGTCTTAGTGTGCGTTTGTCGTATTTCCCATAACAATTAACACAGACGTGTGTTATTTTTAGTCTCAGTTGCAATCATGATGTCAAAGGAGTCGGACGCCGAGTCTTCTGCTCCGAGTTTGTCGGAAGAAATTTATGCGTAATGACTATGATATTGCATGCAATAAATAATGTATGTTTTAATAACTTTTATTTGGTTTCTTATAATTTCTTAGCATGAGTGCCGAAATATTAGGTGAGGAATTTTCAGCTGACGATGAAGACAAAACGAATTCCTTAAATAAATTTATGAGCATGCAAATGAATTGATTTTGCCAACTCTAGATTCGAATGAAATTCAAATGCGAAATCTGCTATCCGATTATAGGTGTATTTTCTTGGCAAAGCTTTCCGTATCCACAGTAGTAGATTACAAAAACAACACGGTACTGCCGATAAAAGTAGAAGTTGAATCATACTGCGGATAGAATTTAGCAAAAATTCAATAATCGTCTTTAAAATGATAGCAGCGACCAACTTCTAAATACAAAAATTTAACAACAACTGCAGATGCGTTTTTTCGGTAAATCTTACTGCACTGCGGATAGATTTGCCAAAAAAAAAAACACACCTTAAAGTAGTTCATGTAAGTTTCGGAATTTTCGTTAGTATCAAATCAAAGGTAGAAATTTAATTTCAATAGCATGCAGTGTAACACCAACAACTTCCAGAAAAAGAAAGAGGAACCCATCGTTATGGAAACAAAATTTAAGAAAGAGTCTTCGTGAGCAGGGTCTTCCGTATGATGGAAAAAATGGCATAACATAACCTGCTAGAGCATTGGGCCCGACCTGTACATCACTTTGTTTCTATAAATTGTTGCAATCATATTACGTTTATTTCTTTTTTCAACTTTATTAATGTCATTTTGTCGTATGTACAAGACTGTTCCATTCAAACATTTGATAAATTTTTGTCGCATGTTTAAAAATTTTGTCGTATGTGTTTGGGAAACTAGCAGACTTGGTGAAATAGTCACATACGACAAGGGCATTCTGAGCAAAATTGGCTCTAAATTGTTCCTTAACAAATATTTCGATTTTATTTTAACGTTATTGAACTAACAACTTTTTTTTACATAAGTCATACAATTTTCAAGCATATCTGACGTAGGGTTTTTGAGAAAAAAAATTCTGATTTTTGATGTCGTTTTCCCAAAAGTAGCCAAATGTAACATACGACAAACATTTATCCAAGCGACGATATGTGACGCTTGTCGTTTACGAAATGTCAAAACTGGTCACACATTTTAAAGGTGAAGGGTTTTCAACAGCGACAGGGACAGCAAACGATGCCATATTTCTTGCCACTCTTTTGATATTTCTCTTCAGTAAGGTTTGCCATTTCATGATGGGAAGATATTCGAGCCAACAACGAGTCGAAATTATTAAAATTTACTACCGAAATTCGGAGTCAATGGCCTCAACGTTAAGAGCGCTTCGTTCAATTAATGGTCGTCATAATCGTCCTAGTAGATCAATGTTCCCGTGACAGTGAGACAAAAAAGTGCCCGTAGTGTCGAGAATATTGCTGCCGCTGAGGCTTCAGTTTCAGAAAGCCCAAATGTGTCTCTCACACGTCGTTCTCAAGCGTTGGGCATCTCTGTGACTTTGTTGTGGCGAATTTTGCGAAACGATCTTGGCCTACATCCTTACAAGATCAAATTGACGCAAGAACTGAAGCCGCTTGACCACCAGAAGCGTCGTATGTTCGTGAATTGGGCTGAGCAACAACTTGAAAATGATTCGGATTTTCATCGAAAAATCATCTTCAGCGATGAGGCTCATTTCTGGCTGAATGGCTTCGTCAATAAACAAAATATGCGGTATTTGTCAGGCAGCAATCCACACGTACTCCATGAGTCATCATTGCATCCCGATGACGGTTTGGCCGGCGGGCGGCGTCATTGGGCTGTACTTCTTCCGTGATGATCAATACCGGCACGTTGCTGTGAATGGGGATCGCTACCGTTCAATGATCACCGAACATTTTTGGCCCCATTGCATGATATGAACTTGGAGGACATGTGGTTCCAACAGGACGGCGCCACAAGCCACACAGCGAATGTCACATTCAATTTATTGGAAACCAAGTTTGGAGAACGTCGTGCGATTTGACGCCGTTAGACTATTTTCTGTCGACGATTGATGAACTTCGTACGAATATCGAAGCTGAAATTGCAGCAGTATCGGCCGATTTATGCTTTTGAAAATCGTCAAAAATTGGGTTCAGCGTCTGGACTTCTGCAAGCGAGCCCGTGGTGGATAATGGATACGTGCATACCCCAATTATTATAATTTCTTATTGTTCAAATATGTACATACTTGGGTATTCATTTAGCAAACGTCTATAATCAAAAAAGTGCTGAAATTGAAAGTGTGTTCGAGATTAATCATCATCAACAGACCAAGAACAAAAGGCAATTTTGAATTCTTATAAACAAGCAACCTATTAGCGTCTATAAATAAATTCTAATAGAGGCAGTTCAGGGATAACCCCATGGTTTAGATTTCTCATCACGTCGTGTTATAATTAACAATTGTATAAGTGCATTAATGTCGATTGAAGCCATTCTAAATGATGTCATCTTCATACTTTGGTAAACAGAACATCAAAACGATGAAATATGCAACACTTGTAGTAGAATTATATTGAGAATAGCTCAGATTTAAAACTCTCATTGCGATTCAAACTTTTGTAAAGTTATTTTTCTTAAAACAAAGAGCTTCAAAAATCTTTAGGGTACTTCCCCTTTCAGTTCTGTGAAACAAGAAGTTCTCGAAATATCTTAAAATAAAACAAAAAATCTTTCAATTTCAGGATCACATTGATGAAGTCCTTTCCAAATGGGAGCAAATAGATGATGAAATTTGGGCAAAAATAGTTGTTTTCGAGAAGAATCGACGTGTTGCAAAGGCCTACGCCCGATCATCAGTTATATCAATCAATGGATCTAAACATGGATTTGACGGAGTAAGGTAAGGTTCCATTCTCCCTTTTGTCGAACCTTAAGTAATGCAACCATCACTTTTTTTGTAGAATTGGTTTGAATGGCTTTCATAACCCAATGCGTGATCCTCAAACAAAAGATGTCAAAAAAGCAATCGGTGAGGGTTTCAAACTAAAAATGGACGAAACGGGAAATATCCTTATCAAGCGTTATGGCAAATCCAATGTTTACGTCCATAGTACCTCGAAGCTGTCCAACGAAGAAACAGTAATTGGGGCGGATATACTGCAATTGCCACAACAAGCCATCAACATTGGAACATCGGCCAAGGTAAGAACATCGATTTCCGGTGTCCGGTTACAATTTTTAAAATCAAAAATTTAATTTCAGCTTTTCGATATGCGTAAATTCACAACAAACATCAATCGAGAATTTTCTCGAACAGCACCTGAATGCAATCGCCTGGAGCGACAATGTCTATCTGCCATTTCTGTTGTGAAATCCAGCAATAACCTCATTCACAGTCCAGTTTGGATTCTGGTCATAAATATTGTTGCCATTGATATGCTTAAGAGCCGAATGACAACAATCGGAAGAAATATCGATAACGATCTTAGAATTTCACCAACAACATCGGGAAGTGAAGATCCATATTCAACAATCGAGAGTCAAGCCGAGCTCATTTTGGCCGAGGATGCCAAAATGAATGCCAAACTTAAGGAATATGTTACTTATGATGATCATCCATTCGTTCCAAAGGTAATTTTGCTAGAGTTGTGAAATACTTTCAGCACTGTTAACACATTCTTTATTCACTTTAGCCTGATTATGAAATCTATAACCAAACAATTTCACCGATCATGAGTCCCAAGAACAAAACGATACAACGTAAAAAACAAGATGATCCTTACTATTGTGGTCTCCTAGCACGAATTCCAAATTTTATCAAGTCAAACAAGTCATCAAGTAGCAGCAAAAAGAAGGAATCTAAAGCTGCTCGCAAAATATCAGCTCAACACCTTCACTTGCCATCGCATCCAGTTCCAATTGGAGCGTTTCACCAACATCCTCCAGCATCTTACTATCCATTTAAACTGCATCCGCAACATCATAGAATATCGCAATCGCAAATGTCTTTGTGGGATGCACGTAGTTTAGTTAGCGGAATTGGTAAGATATAACACTCTATACAAAAATAAACGTTTTTTATTACCAAAATTCCATTTTCTTTTTAGAATAAATTCGAGGCGTTAAAATTTTGTTGGAATAGTTTTTTTTTATTGGTAAGCAATAATGAGAGTCAAGGTAAAAACCACATGAAAGGAATTCGTATCGCATCGTGAGTGAGGTCCTTTGCCATAAAACCGCTTAAGACTGAAATACGTCCTATAAAAAAAAGAAAGTAACATTTTTTTACGTAGGCCAACGACAGAAATGTTTCTGATCTTTTTTTTTAAATTTAAAAATAAGTCGTGCGACAGTTTTTTTTTTTTAATGAATATTTTGTATGTATAATAAAATAATAATTAGATAATGTTATTAAAATCAAACTGCCTTGTTTTTTCAATAACTTGTTTTGTTTCTGTATACTTGAGTATGTAGTGTGTACAGTATTTTTTGTTTGTATATAATTAAATGGAAAATTATTTTTATAAACATAAATTTAAATATTTAAATAAATTTAACTTAAGAAAAAAAAATTGTGTTACAATGTTTCCAATTCTAGGATGGAGTGATAAAAACTGAAAAGCTGTTTGTCATTGATTTGGTAAAGACAATACATTTTGTTGCCATTATTTTACGATTTTCGATTGGTACTCCGGAAGAAAGACAAGAAAGTAGTGTCAAATTGTGAAGAATGTGGAGGTCAATTAAAGGTGAAGACGAGGATTAAAGCAAAACTTTTTTTATTTGCTTATATACATATATGCTACGACAAGGTTCTATTCACGTTTAATTTCCCAAATCAAGAGTCCGTATTACTTATACAGGGTCCGCCAAATAACTTTTTTTTTAAATGCTATAAAAAAAAACTATTGAATATTTTCCCAAATTTGTTTTTTTTTTTATTTAAAAGTACAATCTTTCCGGTTAATAATGAAAAATAATTTCATTCAAATGGCTGCCTTGGCTGGCCATAAAAAAATCCCAATTTTACGATTTTTCGTAATCATTTTCTATAAAAAATAAATAAATACATTAAAAAAGTTAATAACAAAAAATACATAGTTTTTTTCAATAAACGATTAACCAAATAATGTGATGAATAAGAAAAAAGGAAAATTGTACACAAAACATGTAGCGGATCGACTCTCACACGTAGTACAATCTCAAACCACGTAGTGTGAACAGAGTCCATTAGGAATTCCATCACCTATGCCAAAAAAGTATGTCCGGGCAGCACTTAATTTATTCAACGAGGCCACGTCACCTTCGTTGAATTCATATAAAACGAAGCCGTTTTTTTTAACGAAAAGAGGAAATCGTGGCTAGACACGATCAAATCTTTCTTTTTTGTTCTGGATTGTTCTGCGAATAACATATCACTCCCCAAAATTTAATTTTCAACTTAAAACACGATAAAAGTAACTAAAAGAGTTTATTAGTAAGTGGCTTTCTAGTTTTCCTTCGGCATTTTGGGTCATAACCGACTCCTTCCGAAGATAAAAAGAAAAGAAGTTGGTGAAGTATTTGGTGTTCGGAGGTCTCAAGCAGCGAGGTGCTCGAAAATTGCTTGCCGCGAACCCCAACCCCATTTCGACAGCAGCAAGGCTCTCGACACTCGAGTCAAAAGCGAAGCACGGTCGACGACATCGGCTATCGGCACCGCACATCAGCCGATCTCTTTTTTTTTCCTTCTGCCCACGAACGATCGGATTTGCGACCCGTATAGTTCTCCAAACATCATCTATCGTCTGCCATTGACCGCATCATCACCGTTCGCTTGCTGGTCGGAGCCGAATTTGTGTAGAGGTCCAAAAGAAAAGCAAGGCATCGGGTGCAGTGTGTGTGTCCGGAGTTCTACAGCAGCGAGGTGCTCAGAATTGTTATTTTTTGCTCGCCGTCGTGCGGCCGAACCCCAGCTCCTTTTCGACACCAGCAAGGAGCTCAACGAAATTGCTTGCCGCCCTGAAACCGAACCCCAAATCTTTTCGGCAGCAGCAAGGAGCTCGACACTCGAGTCGAAATTGAAGAACGACCGACGACATCGGCACCGCACAACAGCCGTTTTTCGTCTTCCCCTGCTGCCCACGACGACTGGATCTACAACACGTTGTTCTCCAACCATCATCTATCGCCCGGCCATTGTCCTCGTCTTCATCGTTCGCTCGCTGGTTGGAGTCGAATTCCTGAGGAGGACCTAGACGAAAGCAACGTATTTAGTGCAGTAATTGTGTCTGAATTTCGACGGCAGCAAGGCACTCGACACTAGAGACGAAATAGAAGCACGGCCGACAACATTGGCACCGCAAAACAGCCGTTTTTCTTCCTCCCCTTCTGCCCACGCACGATTCGAGTCTCCAAACACCATCTATTGTCTTCCCTGTCACCTACGAACGATTGGATTTAGTTCTCCAAGCATCATCTACTCTCGGCGAGAACAAGTGGCCGATCATCACCCGAACCAACAAATCGAAGTGCAGTAAGCCGAAAGCCTGTTTACTGCTGGTGAAATCTGCCCGCCTGCGTGCAAGTCGGACTTCTTTTGGCCTCGCCATCGGATCGAGTGGAGCTCCAAAACCGAAGAAACAAGACCAACCACCTACTTTCAAGACACCTGATGTGATTTTTTTTTTGTGTAAAGTCAAGTGCAAATATTTTGTTTAATTTTTAATTTTATTTAATAACCTGATCTTCAAAAAAAAAAGAGAAAAAATAACCCCAGCCTTTACTTACCTGCAGTGAAAATTATCAGCCTAACCTTACTTAATCTACCTTTAGATTCAGTGCTTCAGCAGCCGGATATCTTCGTGCGCACGGATGATGGTTCCTGAAAATGCAAACTGTAAGTAATATTCTTTTGTTAACTATATTTTATGCTGATGATTTCCCCTGCCTTACATGATATAAAATTTAAAAACTTGACTTACCTTTGATGTTCCTTTGACTTACTTTTTTTTATATAAATTTTGAATACTAGACTTACCTTGGATTTACAAATTGTTAATTGTTTCTCGGACTTACTTTTATTCTAAAATTAAACCCTTTGACTTACCTTTTTTTTATAAGAATTATGAAAACTTGACTTACCATTGATGTACCTTTGACTTACCTTATTTTATATAAATTTTGAATCTGAGACTTAACAATAACTTAAAACTTAAACCTTGATTTGCCATTGGATATAAAATTTAAAATTTGAGTCACTATTATGCGATACAATTTAAAACTTGATATACTATTTTGGCTATAAAATTTAAACTTGCTTTACCATTTTTATATAAATTTTGAATCTCAGACATACCTTTGACTTACCCTTTTTTTATATAAATTTTGAAAACTTGACTTACCATTGATGTTCCTTTGACTTACCTTATTTTTTATATAAATTTTGAATCTTAGACTTATCTTGATGTACCATTGACTTACCATTGATAATTTTATAAACTTAGAATCTCTTTTGATGAATATATATGAACTTAAACTTACCCTGGATAATTATAAGAACTTAGACTTACCTTTGATTTACAAATAATAAAAACTATGTTGAATTCCCTTTTGAAAGAAAACAAATTCGAGTCATTTTTTGTTTTTCGGAGTTTAGAGCAGACCATCATGTGGTAAGCAAGGTCGATTGAGGCGATGTAGGGATTGGCATTGCAACGTTCGGAGAAAAGGTTAAATAGACAGTTTGGGGTCGTCGACAAAATTACGGCAATCGACGACCATGGAGCCCTGAATTATGATCAGTGGTTGGGTGGGTAATGCCCTGGGTCAACAACAACCGACCCAGTCTATGTCTTGTGTTGTGTCCCCCTTTCCTTTCCTTTTTCGAACAGCACCGCTGTTTCCTTCCATACTAGATACGCGTTTGGCTTTTCGAAGCCCATGATTTTTTTTTATTCCTTTTGAGAACTCACTACTGCATTATAGCAGTGATTTGCCATCTTTCACCCCTTTTCCAGTTCCCGACTCGGCATGATTTTTTTTTGTTGTTTTGTGGATAGTTTGGACAGCGGAAAAGAACCCCCCCCCCTCGACTGAGAACTAGCTGCACAATTGCCAGCATGCCGAAAATAATCATCCGCTCGGTGAAGAAAATAAAAGAAGATTGCTCAAACAATTTTCATTTTTTTCCCCTTCACTTAACCCGGTCCAAGTCTGGTCCAGACCAGATCCGTCCTATTAAGGGCGGCCTCATCACGTGCCACAAACAAAAGAAATATAAGACTTGAAAAATCCCATTTTTCGTGTTCACGTTTTTTGTCTTTTTTCACAAAAAATCAGACAAATCAGTACAGCAAACATAAAAAACAATTAAAAAAAAAACATAGAGCACAAATTCATTTACAAGATTAAAAAAAAAAAAAAAAACATTTAAATGCGCACTACAAATCACAATAAATGCATATACTTTTAAAGTTGTACCTACAAGCAAATTTAATACTTTTTTCGCACTTCGCCCTAGAGGTCAGCTCACGGACCCAAAAATAGCTCCCTGAGATAGTAGAAGCAATTTTCTTAACAAAATAATTAACTTTTTAATAAAAGTAGCTTAAAATGTACAACCCCTCAAATATAATAATAAAATTGAAGACAATTTTTGTTTGTTACACGAGAGGTCGCGTGGTCTACGATCGTAGACCAAGAGATCTTGAAAACCTACCTTTTAAACTTCCGTATGTCCCCTCCGAAGAAAAATAGCATACTTATTATTACTTATTTATTAGTTATTAGGTAGAGCAACTATTGTGAACTATGGCGGAAAAAATGGTTTTTCTGAGAATGGCGGCGTTTTAAAAAAGACTGGTCTACGACCGTAGACCACGCGCCTACTGGACGGTTAAAGCACATTATCGATTGTGTGCAGCTGTATTTCAACAATGGCTTCACGAATATTGTTCTTTAAAGCGACAATTGTCTCTGGCTCGTCGGCGTAACACTTATCTTTTACGGCACCCCAAAAATGATAGTCCAACGGTGTAAAATCGCAGCTCCAAGATGGCCAAACGACAGACATTTGTCAAATCAGACATGAGCTAAATGTTACCATTCATGAAATAAGCACTAGTTGAAAACAAAAAAAAAAACGTAAGATGGCGGACCCTTTAGTAAATTTCCCTTGGAATTAAAAGCATGTAAATAAAAAACCCAAAACGGAGCTGTCAAAATAGTAAGTATACGCCATACAACATCATTTATAAAGAAGAAAAAATTATTCAAATCAAGAATTGAAATTGAAGAACGATTTTTCATCGTGTCGGAGTAACCACGATCGGCTCCACAGTCTAGCTTTTTTCTTTTCTTTTTTTCTCTTAGCAATAATACCAAGCAAACCAATTACTGATATCCTTTTTTTTTGATAATTTCCATTTTTAATTCCATTTGCAACTTCTTTTTACAACTAAGGGCCTTGGATAAATCATAGAGAGAAAAACAAGCAGCAAATCTACCTTTAAATGGCGTGTGAAGCCAAAAATTCAAAACTAGCACAAGTCCTAGCAGCAAAGCTAGCAAAAGAACAAGCAAGATCCCTATCAAGCATTTCTAGCAGGAAAGCTGGCGTCGCGTAGTGTGAGGCAGGCTTTATAGTCAAAAATATTTTTTTTCGACTTCTGCCTTAAGCAAATTTCCCGCGATTTCAAATCACCATATCTCTCAATTTTCCCAGGTAGCCTGTATCAAACGATGTATACGAGAACAGAGGTCTATTTGCCCTCTAGCCAAAACTGCATGCGAGGTCTGCTTACCAAGTTATGATCAAAAAAAATTTGTTTTTGGTTTACCGTCCTTAGGTTATTCTTATTGTAAATCCTTAGAAAGACTTTCTTCCAAATATCTTGACAACCAGAGCTCGGAATTGAGTTTTGCCTTCAGAAATAAGCTGAGGATAATGAGGACTGTGAAATATTTCAAATTAAGCTAAATCGATTGCTTCATTTTTGAAAAATATCATGGGTTTCAAGGTTTTTGGAGGCCCTGTAGCCGTGGTATTGGTCAAAATGTTAATTTTTCGCGAACATTCTCCCACAATTTAAAATCGATATTACTCACAATTTTCCTCGACAACAGTTATACAATTGTAGGTACATCAAAACAAGGGCCTAGAGGTATTCTATCAGCGATTGAAAAGGGATATTTTTTGCAGCACTTGGTTATAGAGTTTCAGAACAACTATCAAAATTGTAAGCTCACTGTTAAACGAGCTGTGAATGTGATCCCAATAGAGTTCGATGAAAAAACGTTTATCGGTTCGGCTAGTCTCCTTATATACATATAATAACGATTTTTTTTTATTACGTAGGATATGTGTCTATAGGTATGTTCAGCGACACTGACACTGTTCTGCACAATTTGGAACAGTTTGGAACAGAAAAGTAAAGCTTTTTGGTGTTCATTGACAGTACCTACACATTTGCTGTTCCAAACTGTTCTGATTTGGTGTTCATTGAGTCTGTTTGGAACAGTTTAGGACAGGATTTTCTGTTCCATCTTTTTAGGTAGAACACATTCTGTGTTCTAAAAAGTTCCAAACTGTTCTGACATTTCTCATGAAGCTGTGCTGTGCTGTACTGTGCTGTCTTTTTTCTCGCTGAACAAAGCTTATGTCGAAGACTGGGAGGTATATGGCCTCCTTTTTTGGAACCTTCTAGTTTGGCTCGAAATAGGTCAATAATTTTTGTCATGCTCAATTTGAGAATCGGTACCTATCTCTTCTTAAACATTTTGTCGTCCAACTCCATTGGATTAATTCGGGTCTTGTATATTTTAATGGCTCTTCTAGTCCTCAGCCGTAATATCCTTAATACATTTAAGTCTCGAATAATTTGTTGATGTTCCACTTTTATTATTAGTCGTGTTTTTTTCACTACTCAGTAGCAATTTGGATTGCATTCGATAAAAATAAAAAGGCCAGTAAAAAAATTACAGCTGTGCCGGCGATAGAGCTTTCAATTATTGAAATGAAGGCAGTGCTGATGGCGTTATGAAGTATTATTTTGCTACGCGAATTTAATGATCTGCGTAATGGACGCGCTTAGGTTGAAATATTTGCTATATTGCTTTATCCGAGACGCAGCCCTCAGGTCCATTTGTTTACTTTTTATGTAACTATTGCCATACAAATTGAATTTGACAGATAAAGTGAGTTGGGGCGTTTTATTCGCACTTGATTACTGTGCTGGTAACTGAGTAGTGAAAAAACGCGGCTATTATTGTTTCGGCGATAGTTGCGTAGATAATAATAAACTGAATTAAAAACAACCAGATCTAAAAGTTTCAATCTCATTGAAATTTCAATATTTAATAAGGGTTTAATCAGCCTTTAAACCCGTTAATTAGCGTTTAACTTAAGCGACCTTTAGTCATCCTTGCTTAAATCAGAAAATTGATTATGAATAAGGATTGTCTGCTTAAGTAGGGTGACGTGGTCATCGATGCACCACCCTATTTTCAAATGGCCATAACTTTTTCCAATGAACTCTTTTTGTTACGTATTTTTGTATTTCATTCTTTAGATATGTTATGAAAATACGTACGAACTTATATTTTCGATATGATCTGAATTCTTTGTGTAAAAAGTACTTTTTCCCAAAAAACCAAATGGTGCATGGTGCACCATGGTATGTACTAAATGCACCAGTCGTATGTACACGATGCACCACAAATTTATTTAAAGAATTAAAACAATTTTTTAACGTCATAGATAGATTTATTGATTCAAACAAAAATATACGAGAACTTAAATATAAAAAAAATCGATCAAAAGACCATATCACTTAAGGGAACCTTAAAATAAAAATAAATAGAGGAACTCCACTAAAGCAAAGTTATTATACTATTTTAGTTCATCAAATGGACGGTCAAGAAGTTTAGAATTCAAAGCAACTGATGAATTTGCGGTATCTTCTTGATCAGATAGATTTTAGCTGCTGCAGTCGTTCCTTTATTTCATCTTTGTCTTTTTACACAGAAAACCACGGTGCATTCAGCACCATGCTTATGTGGTGCATTATGCACCACCCTGACATTTTTTAAACAAATTGAAATAGTTTATAACAAACGGAACAAAACTATTCACTCCTTATTTTAAAATGTTAGAAAATGTTCAAAAAAATGTTTAATTGATTTGTTATAAAGAAACTCTTTAATTTCACTCAGATATTAAAAAAATAAGCTAACCTTATTTTTTCACTTTATCACTGTAAATTTATAAAACACTCCGCACAAGTGAGTCACCAAAGAGAAACACTTTCAAACTTAAGTCTATCGGAGTTTCTGAAAGTAACGGTTACATTTGAAAGAGGTATACACTAATCCAGCGTCCGGTTTGGCGTGTATAGCCGTGGTGCATTCTGCACCACTGGTGCATTGATGACCACGTCACCCTACTGCTCAGAGCTCGCTTAAATTTAAGCGGCCTTCATGTTTTGGTTATGAATACGGCTGTTAGTTCATCTACTCGTTGTTTTATTTTTAATTTTCTAAGGCCGTGTGCGAATTCAGTTAAAAATGGGTTAAAACTTGACGTTTGGTTGAATTTTGACACTTCGCATTATTTGACTAGCTGCTGAGCAGGTTAAAATATGACAGTAGTGGTTAAAAATTCATCCATTTTTATTTTTTAACCACAATTCATCCAATTCGCACACGGCCTTAATTGCAAATCTGAAAGTTGAAAAAAGCATATTGAATGCGTTCAATTGGGCAAAAGTGACAGTTCTGATTCTGAAAAGAAGTGAATTGCCTTCTGATTTAAGGCCGTGTGCGAATTGGATGAATTGTGGTTAAAAAATAAAAATGGATGAATAACCACTACTGTCATATTTTAACCTGCTCAGCAGCTAGTCAAATAATGCGAAGTGTCACAATTTAACCAAACGTAAAGTTTTAACCCATTTTTAACTGAATTCGCACACGGCCTAAAAACCAGAATGTTTTTTTTTAGATTCCAGATTGCCAATTAAAAAAGCCATGTACCAAAGTAAGAAACGACTGAACGAAAATTAATCCAATTGGCTTTGGCGTTTTTCTTTTTTACCTCCGAGCAGATTAGATCAGATCACGGATGTGTCAAAAAAAAATCTGTGTTTCTTTTTTAGCTCCGATTAAATCGGAGCTAAAAATTTTCATGCTCTGAGCTAAATCTATTTGCTCAGGATAAAATGATCGAGCAAATAGAGCAGATAGCTAAGCGAAGACTGTAGCTTGTACCTTTTTTCTTCTCATGAAATGTATGGAAATGACAAGTGACTATCAGTCCATATATTATTATGTCAATGGTCAAACCACTTTCAACCCATACTGCACCCTGAATGCAGCCATTTTCAATACTCGCTAAGCCATTCAGCGCAAATTCCACCATTTTCTCAGCTGTCACACGAACGCATCCCTCATTCAAAATAATTTTTATATTCCGTTGGATATTGGATTCGGAATTGTTTGCTCTTGTTCGACCTGTGACTTCATTGTAAAATTCCGCTCTACCAATAAAATATTAGGGTTTAAATGTTTACTGAGTCCTTTATTTGCTAGTTTTTAAGTTCGTTTGTCTGGTTAAACTTAAAATGGATCGTTTTATTACCCGAGCTCCGACATGGAAAACCCTCGAAATGTCGTCATTCTCTCGAAGCTTTGCAAATGTCTCCCTCACTGGCAAAAAATCCACACCCAAAGAAGACAAATCTACTAAAACCTCAAAAATTCAATCCACAGCGAACAAAAGACTTAGCATTCGTGATGAAAATCTATTAAAAATCTTCAGTGGCCAAGCCGATGAGCCTCTAGTGCTCACACCGAAGAACCAGCATTTTTCACCAACAACAGGGCGCTTCGGTAGCGTTGCCTCTGCCGCCGTCAGTGATAAGAACAACGTCTGTCTCGTTCCAATCAACGATGAAAACACCCCGCCTACAAATTCACGGGGAATCATCTGTGAGTAATGTCAAAACTGACAGAAGCGATGAACAATAAAAAAAATATATTAATAATAGTACATAAGTGTATATATGTAGATATATATTATTTAAAAAAGTTAATTTCACTTTGCTTTGTTTATCTCCATTCTGTACAAACGCTCGTTTCTCTTGAGTAATGTACAAGTACAAATTTGTTCCTTAATAATATTCATATTCGTTTATTCATAAAACACTAGTCAAGGACCAGCAATCGCTGGATGTTCTGGGCGGCAAATTCATTGGAAGTGACGGCGGGAAGAACGGCTCACGGCCGTCAACCCCAACTAGCAATATGATACCAACAAATTTGGGCTCATGCACACCCAAAGACAACCCGTTCATGGCTCGAATTCAGAGGGATTTGAATAGTCCTTCGGCTGCGAATAGAGTTCGAGCGCTGAAAGCTCTCAGGTAAGTGCAATCGTCATGTAACTGACACGTAAGCATTTGTTATGCGTTGTATTTTCGATTCGTTTTGTTTTTGTGCCATAGGAGTCCCACAAAATCTGCCTATGGAAATTTTGATATACCTCACGAGGAGCAGGATATTATCACTGAGGAGGAACGAAAATCTCCCGTGAAAATCAAGAGTATCCAAGAACTGATGAAAGATGTTGTAGTGTATGTCGAAGTACGAACTGGTGAGGACAACCGTTCGTCGGGTGTTAAGAAAGTGATCTCAGCTCTGGGAGCAAAAGTCAACGATAAATTATTAAGGTAGATGATTGATGAATGTTCTGTTGTTGCCAGTTTTTTGTTAAATATTTTGTATTTGTTTGCAGAGACACGACGCATGTGGTATTCAAGGATGGCCTTTTGTCGACATACAACAAGGCCAAAAAGTGGAATATTCCTATTGTTTCGATTTTGTGGATCGAGGCGTGTAAAAAACAGATGAGACTCATGTCCCCGAAGGATTTTCCAATTTCAAATGCAGATCGATATGAGAATCCTGAACTCTATGATAAAATGAAGGTAAATGTTTACTTTTTGCTTGAATTCAAAAGTGAGGTTATATTTGATTTGTGCGCATTTAGTACTCTACTAAGTATCTTGGATTGTGAGCATTTTAATTGAATAGAATGGATATCGGATGAGTGATTGACATTTGCGCTATGCTAAGTGGAATTGAATTGCATTTGGAAAATACAAATTTGTTGTTTAAAGTAAAGAAAAGCCCAAGTCTGTTAGTATTTCTTGATCTGATATTTTTGGACGAAAATGGAAATAGCGAGTTAGCGCCTTGGAAGAAACTCCACGGACCGGATTCACTGTCTCTTGATTTAACAAATGTTCTTAAGAGAATGTTTTGGTTGCTTGGACACAAAAGTTAAAGTATAGGTTAGGTTAGGTTGGAGTGGCTGTCTAGATGTTATTGACTCACTTAGACCTCAAGGGTCCATTGTAATACCACTAAAGAAGTTACTCATGGTAGAGTAATTAACTTAAACAAACCCTTTAGTACATTTAGTACATCTTGTGCCGATCGTTCCCACTGGTATTATCGAAGAAGGGATTACCAAGGTGGTTATTCCTTCTATTGGAGAGTGCCGGACATGTACATAGAAGGTGTTGGACTGTTTCCTCTTCCTCCTCGTCCATGCAGCTTCTACAGAAGTCGTTTGCGTAGACCCCTAGCCTCAAAGCATGTCTACCTATGAGGCAGTGTCCTGTTATGACTGCAATATTGTGGAGCTTATATTTTGTCTGCTCAGGGAAATCAAGCATTTAACCGTTTCAGGTCTACATCCAAACATGTTAGGCAGGTGGAACCCTGTGACCATCTTGCATTTGTTGATTCTAGAGAATATTAGTGTTCCTATGTTATGTCTTTGTCTAACCGTAGGCAGAAGTGTTCCGTTTTTGGCGAGTTCATCGGCTTTGCAATTTTCCGGAATGTCTCTGTGGCCCGGCGCCCAAATGAGGTGAATGTTAAACTGTTCCGTCATCTCATTCAGAGATGATCGACAGCCGTGGACTATTAGAGAGTTTGTGGAGAAATACGCAAGAGATTTGAAAGCGGCTTGGCTGTCCGAGAAGATACGTATATGCTTGCAAGATATAACGTTTTCTTTGAGCCAGGATAATGCCCCTTTAATCGCCATTACGTCTGCCTGTTTCGAGTAGATACCACTTCCAACGCCGTAGTCGGTCTTTGAACCGTGTATCGTGTTTTCTTCCAGAAGTCCTTCTTCTTCCCAAGAAGATCTTGAAGGGATTGAAACATAGAAGTTATTATCAAATAAAGCATAGGTTTTTTGTGTGTTTGTACCTTCAAACCCTTGACAAGCGTTTCATTTTGAAATAGTTTTGAATGTTCGTCTGGAGCTCCTTTTACTTTCTGCATAGAAAGTTATCAGAACATTCAAACGTAATGAAATGAAATTTTGAGCAACTTGTTTGAGTCTAAACTTACTTACTTACTTACTTATGGTGGCGCTACAGTCCAGGTCGGACCAAGGCCTCACCCAATAAACATCTCCAGCCAGCTCGGTCCCTAGCTAACTGTATCCAGTTTCGCATGCCAAGTTGGTTCAGGTCCTCTACCAAATTTTGCAGATGAGCTGGTGCATGCTCCTAACCAAATCATCTCCAGCTGCTTTGTACAGTTCAGCGGCTAGCCCGTCTGTTCCAGCGGCTTTGTTCGACTTGAGCCTAGATATCTTCACTTCGTCAATGTCGGGTGGGTGGAACTGGTGGTGCTCGCCGGCACTCATCGTCAAACCAGGGGTTTCGTTGTGGTGGCCGTGTAAACCCTAGTACTTCAGAGGCGGCATCTCTGATTGCTGCTTGGCAGTGTTGCCACTGGCTCTCTATATTTTGTGCTGGCAGCAAGGGACTTCTGAGGAGATTTTCGTTAACACGATCGGAAAAGGATCTAGCAATCTCTTGCGATTGTAGCCGTTTGACGTCGAAATTCCTCCTAGCATTTTCTTGTGTTGGCCTTGATCGGGATATCCGCATTCGTACCTTGGCTACAACAAGGTAGTGGTCCGAGTCGATGTTGGCACCTCGGAATGTGCGGACATCTTGCATGCTTGAGAAGTGTCGTGCGTCGATCGCAATGTGATCAATCTGGTTGACGGAGATTTCCATGTTCCCTTGTGGATATTAGATATATGATTAGATACAATGATTACTAGTGTATAGACGTGTTTCACTTCGGCGCTCCCTCTTTTCAAGTTTTTCCACACTAAAAGATCCCTTAAAGTATACGGTTTTTGGTCTAAAATATCAATAAGTGACCCCCAGTGATTTTTCGTTTAATTTGCATATTCAACATCTAAGACTTTGCTCTAATAATTAAAAATAAAAATTCATAAAAAACGAAAAATGGCAAATTCTGCTGACGTAAGTGTTCGAAAAATAAACTCTCCACTAGTTGGATCTCAAAAAAACGCGAGAAAAAGCTCTGAAAATGAAAACGTTTTGTGGAACAAAATGGACGAAAAACTGATGAAATTTAATAAATCCATAACCCACGAAATCACCTTACTTCTCGACAATAAACTCGAAGAAACAATTGCCCGGATCACAACTTCGATAAATTCGCAGCTCCTAGACATCAAAAGTGACCTAACTAATCTTAGTTCCCGGGTCTGCGATATTGAGGAAAAGCAGGAGAAACTTAATTCTGACAGCAAGTTGCAAAAAAGTGATTTACTTAATGTAAACAACAGTCTTACAGCTATAAAAACTGAAGTGTTTGCATGCACCGCCAAATTAAAACTCACCGATGACAATGTCGCAGAACTTCGAGACACTTTGTGTACTGTGAATCATCTGCAAGAGGTCCAAGAAAATCGGAATATCTCCTGCGATGCTGTTTTAAACGGAATTCCTTTTTGTCCCGACGAAAATCTCAAAGGAATACTAAATCACTTATGCTTGACACTCGGTATTAAACCACCAACCTTGGCAAATATTTTTCGCACCCGACCAAAGAATATGAACAATCCCGATTCGTCGATAATTATTAAATTCACTTCTCCGTTCGATAAAAACACGCTTCTTCGATCTATCGCCGCATATCGGAAAACAAATAACAACAAGCCACTCAGCTTACGAGATGTCAACGTGGGGACTAAAACTGACAGACCGATTTTTCTCCGAGAATGTTTAACCAAAAAAACCAACTTGTTACTTCAAGAGGCTCTAAAACTCAAAAAACAACAGAAGCTTGTGTCCGTGTTTACTAGAAACGGACTTCTTTACGTTAAACACCAACCTGAAGATGCACCAGCCTTGATCTCTCAAAATGATGACTTATTAAGGG
Source organism: Sphaerophoria taeniata (assembly GCA_943590905.1). NCBI lineage: Eukaryota > Metazoa > Arthropoda > Insecta > Diptera > Syrphidae > Sphaerophoria > Sphaerophoria taeniata. The sequence continues at coordinate 42,046,838 of OX016540.1, read as the reverse complement.
TTGCCATGATGCCTGATGTCTACAACGATAATATTTAGTAACATAATATCTCATTTTAAATTAACTCTAACTTATTTCAAATTTATTTTTGTACTCAAATTTAATTTTGTTTTAAACTCTATTGTTTTTCTCTCTCTCTTCTTCTTGATCTTCTTTTTAAATTTTCTCTTATAAATCATGCATTTCTCTTTTCTCTTTTCTCTATTATCTTTTTCTTTACTACCTCTACGATCAAAATCTTTCCTCACTTGTTTAAACCGTTGCATTAAACTTCTCTCCTGTATGAAGATGCACATGTTGTTGGTCTCTCGCCTTCGAGTAATTCTTAACAGAGTTGAGTGAAAGTTATGTGAATTCCGTGAGCGATCGTAGTGCCAGGGACGTTATATTGCGTTCAATGCTTAAGATTTTTTGTAACTATCGGGATGGCTTTAAAATTGTTCACATCAATGCACAAAGTCTGATGCCGAAGATCGACGAGTTTAGGTATTTGTTTGGTGATAGTGGAATCGATGCAATTTGCATTTCAGAAACCTGGTTCTCCGAAGATGTAAGTGATGTGGCATATTCCTTAAATGGCTATAATTTATACCGGTCAGATAGATGCGGGCGTGGAGGGGGTGTTGCCATCTTTGTTAAGGCATGTCTGACATACAAAATAAAGCGTCTTTCTCCACCCGGCTCTGCAATCGAGTACTTGTTTTTAGACATCATTGGGGTCGAAAATAATCTTCTCTTAGGTACCGTATACAGACCAAATAGAAATGTTGATATTCAGCCGCTTTATCAACTCATGGATGAATTGACAGTGAGTTCACCGAATATTGTCATTTGTGGTGACTTTAACAATAATATCATTCTTGACAAACATTTTTGTGAGAATATGAGTTCATATGACTTGCACTGTGTTAATACTTCCGCACCCACTTACTTTACGTCAACCTCAAGTACGCTATTAGATCTCTTCTTTGTAAATGAACCTAACATGACACTCTTCTATAACCAACTTTCAGCCTCAGCCTTCTCCAAGCACGACCTAATATTTTTGACTTACGATTTTACTACGACTAGAAGCTCCTTTAATCCAACGGTCCAGTATAGAGATTTTAAGAACATAAATAGATCCTCACTTGAACACGACATTCTAATAACACCTTGGGATAGTGTCTACTATATGGCCTCTCCAGATGATCAAGTTAACTTTTTAACAGCAAACATACAACACTTGTTCAATAAACATGTCCCATTGAAAACAAAGAAACATGATCATGCTTCTAAGCCTTGGTTTTCAAATCATGTCAAAGAGCTTATGAATCAAAGGGATCAAGCTTATAAAAGATGGATTCGCTTTCGTGTTGAAGCGCTCCATTCGACTTATAAATCGCTTCGAAATAGAGTCGTCCAGGCGGTGAAACTCGAAAAAAAATCTATTTCTCAAGTCGCCTCAACATAAGCTCGAATGGTCGTAAACTATGGGAAAATCTTAGAAGTCTCGGAATTGGCAAACAAACACCAAATTGTAAGAAACCTATTGATGTCAATGAACTCAATCAAAAATTGATTTCCACCCCGAATTTGATAACTACCAGGCAACCCGATAACTCCTACATTCGTCACCGGGTCTTAAACGATGCCCCTTTTGGTTTCTCGAATATAACTTCCATGGAAGTGGTAGAGAGCTTTATCTCTGTTAAATCAAACGCCACCGGTGTTGACAATCTTAGCCCCATATTCTTAAAGTCTATTCTGCCCTTACTACTTCCGTACTTAACTCATATCTTCAACTCAATTCTCATGACAGGTACATTTCCTCAGCAGTGGAAAATGGCCAAGATCTTACCGATTCCAAAAAACGCCCTTTGCACAGAGTTTCGACCAATCTCTATACTCCCTTTTCTTTCCAAAGTAATTGAACGGATTATGCAAAAGCAATTCAATGAGTATATCACGCGGAATAATCTCCTAGTCCCAATTCAATCTGGGTTCCGCCCTAAACATAGTTGTACCACTGCAATCTTAAAGGTTACAGAAGATATAAGAATTGAACTTGATGCTAATAACGTCACGTTTCTAGTACTGCTGGACTTCTCCAAAGCTTTTGACATGGTAAACCATAACATACTTTTAAATAAGTTGCGTCAGGAGTTCAATGTATCTGCCGAAGCCAATAAATTATTTTCTTCCTATCTGAACAACCGACAGCAGGCAGTTTGCGTTAAAAACTCTTTCTCTGAATTTCTACCTCTGAAGAAAGGTGTGCCTCAAGGATCTATCCTGGCCCCCTTACTCTTCTCACTTTATATTAATGAGATCGGGTCCATCATTTGCAACTCATCGAAACACTTCTATGCAGGCGACATTCAAATATACAAAAGTTGTCCACTGGGTCTCATTGAAAACTGTGTCCTGAGCATTAACGAGGATTTAGAATGTATTTCTAGGTGGGCAGAATCGAATGGGTTATCACTCAATCCGAACAAATGTAAGTGCCTCGTAATTTCTAAAAAACCATATGACGTTTCCTACTTCCCACCAATAGTACTAAATGCTACCTGCTTGGAATGTGTCGGTAAAAGCAAAAATCTTGGTATAATATTCAATAAAACCTTAACGTGGAATGACCATATAAACTCTATCGTAGGTAAAACTTATGGCACTCTCAGAGCTCTCTGGGCTGCTCAAGAATTTACCCCACTAGAAACAAGAATACTGCTTGCTAAGACCCTAGTCATGCCAATCTTAACACATGGATGCGAAATATTTTTCAACTGTGATTTTGCTAGTAAAAACAAACTTAAAATAGCCTTCAATAGCATTATTCGCTACATCTACGGTCTAAAAAGGTATGATCGTGTTTCGCATCTTCGGCAAAACCTAATCCAAATGTCGCTTGAAAATCTGATTAAATATCGAACACTGCTTCTGCTTTTTAAAATTTATTGCACTCACCAGCCAAATTATCTTTTTGAAATTCTTCGTTCTCCGACATCAATCAGATCAGCAAGTTTTATCCTTCCCCGTTTCTCCTGTCTGACTTCTGAAAGACAGTTCTTTGTCGCTGCGTGTCGCTTGTGGAATTCACTTCCTTCTCATTTGCGAGTTATTAACAACATGTATCAATTTCAAAAAAGACTATACAGCTACCTTTCTGATTAATGCAACTAACCATAAACTTCGTGCCTCCTATACTTCAACTTTTCTTTCTGATAAACTTACTTTTTCATCTTTTAACCTCTCCATCTGTCCTATTTTCTATCTTCTATCTTTCTTTTTTTTACTCTTCACTTCTTATTTTAATTACGTTTTACTTTAATTTTAGTTTAAATCATTTTTTTTATTTGATAAATTTTTAATTTTTTTTTTTTATTGTATATTAATTTACTTTACTTCCACAAATATTGTATCCATTCTATATGAACCACACTAATTTATAAGATACTTATCTTACTGTGTTGGCGTTACATGAAATAAACTGAAACTGAAACTGAATATCGAGATGTGGGAAACGCGTACTTGCTACCATTACGTCTCGCCCCGCAGCGAAGTCGATTAGCCTAAATCCGTTATCGGAGGTGGTGTCGTGTAGGCTATGACGTCCGATTATTCCACCAAAGATTTCTTCTTTACCCAGCTTAGCATTAAAATCTCCAAGGACGATTTTAATGTCATAGCTAGGGCATTGCCATTGGTCTTGTCGAGGAGCTCGTAGAACCTGTCTTTGGTGTCGTCATCCTCATGTGAGCACAGATGAGGCTGATGTTGGTGAATTTAGCCTTGATGCGGATTGTCGTGATGCGCTCATTCACTGAGTTGAAACCCGACTACAAATCCACATCCAAATAGACGCTGATTTTGTTCCCGGTAGCAGTCGCCGTAGTAAACATCGCAGTTGTTCAGTTTTCGTAGGCCCGGACCATCCCATTGCATTTCTTGGATGGCAGTTATATCTGCTTTGTAGCAGTCAAGGGCTTCCGCTAGTTGTTCGGCTGCACGTTGTCTAACATTCCAAGTGCAAAACCGAAATTCGTTGTCCTTAAATCGTTTGCGTGGGTCGTCATCATTAATTCTGTCCGTATCCGAGGCTTGTTGGTGCTTCGGAACTAAAACTTGAGAGGTAATTTCCTCCTATTTCTAGATCTTACTTATTTACTTAAGGTGGCGCTACAGTCCGTTGTGGACTTGGGCCTCAATCAACAGTCTCCGCCAGCCAGTTCGGTCCCTAGCTAGCTGTCTCCAGTTTTGCACTCCAAGTTGATTGAGGTCCTCTTCCACTTGTGTGCGCCACCTGAGTCGCGGTTTCCTCACCTTCTACGTCCCTCGGGAATAGTGTCGAAGGCTTTCCGGGCCGGAGCATTGGTGTCCATCTGAGTCTCTGGATTTCGTTGAAGAAGTCGTTAAAGAAGAATCCTAATCTCGCAGTTCTTATTCTTCCTGCTTGATGACATCAAACATTCTCACCAATTCCTGTTTTGACAATGTTTTTTTAATGCAGTTTGTTCTTTACAGCGTTACAAATCAATGCAGCCAGACGCTGAAGAAAATCGACGAGCAAAACCAAAGGCTCCTGTGAAAGAAAACGCTGCCAAAACCAAAACGATTCCGGCGACAGCTCCTCGAATCACACCAACAATAACTTCAGCCAAGAAAAAGGTACAGTTCAATCAAAATCCCTTTAAACTCAACCAAACAAAAAATATATTTTTAGACTGAAATAACTCGTTTCTTTTCGCAATTGGATTCCAAGAAACCAGCAACTCCACGGAGTGCAGCAGCAGAATCACCTGTCACTCAAATGTTGAAAAAGTACGTAAATTAAATTTGTCTCATCTTTTGTCTTCCCTTTTTGACTAATTTCTCTTTGTAGAATAAATGAAACCTTCTGCACACCTAAAACATTCAGCGACTCTCTCACAAAACTGGCACACCTTGACACTGTATCAAGCTTAGAAGACACTACCGAAAAGCCATGTGAATCTGTTAAGAAAGTGCTTAACTTCAACGATTATGAAACCAAAACTGCGACTCCAAAGAAAACACCCGGACGTCGACGGAGTTCAATGCAAGTCGCACAAACCCCAAGTAAATCGAAAAAAGTTCCTGAAGCAGCTACACCTGATACTGATAGCATTTTAGAAACACCAGGCGTACGAACTCGCCGACGCAGTTCTCTACACATTCCAACCAATATGAGCATCGCCGATAAGGAGAAAGAAAAAGTAACCACATTTGCCAGCATAAGCGAGGAAACACAACCAGAAAATGATAAACAAAAACGTCAGACTTCTTATGGAGCAGACATGCCAGACAATACAAATGAAGAAGCTGCTGAAAAACGACAAACTACGTTCACAGAAAAATCTGTGGAAATGAGCATAACTCCGGCAGCAAGTGCTCAGAAAAATCGCAGGCGCACTTTGTACACTCCATGCCGAATGGAAGAAACACAACCGAAGTCAATACGACAATCAGCATCGGCAAATAAGAGACGAACTGTCCTTGCGACACCGACTTTTAAGAACCACGGCGACAGTATGTCAAGTTTGGCAGCGATTACTCCCATTGGCAGTGGTGTACCATGCTCAACGCTCATAGCAGATGACTTGGCCAAGACTCCAGTGCAATGTCCAACCTTGTTGGAAGAACATGCTTCGGCTACAATATTCAATTCGGGGAGGACGCCAGCAAATCCTCGTCGGCGTACACTTTTCGATGTTTCCATGGATATTATTAGTCAACGTTTGCAAAACATCAATCAATCTGCTAAATCGATACGCAATGGACATTTGGATGATCTGCAGACCATGGACCGTCGGAGTTCGCAAGACGATCCTGAAACCATTGCGGCGCTCCTCACTCCAACCGAAAACAACAACCGAATTCGAAAGGAACTTTTCTACGACAAAGAAATGTCAGCTCCAAAACCAGTTGTTGTCGATTCAAGTGTTACAACATCATCCCAAACATCGCTCGAACCACTTCCCACAGCTGAAGCAGCTGTTACCAAGAAGAAAAGAAAACTCTTCGTACCCAACAACGATGTTCTCCTCACACCAACATCCTCTCAAGAGGATAACACAAATTTGACAAAGAGAACCATAAGTCCATCTATAACGCCTCTCTCAACGCCAGTCACACAAAAGCGTCGCAGAACAATTATGCCAACATTATCACAGTCAAAAACCGAACAAAAAAAGGCTCCTGCTCATAAGTTGACGAACGGAACAACATCCCGAACAAGCCGACGCAGTACAATGGACTTTGAAGCGATAAAAAAAGCAAAGACCCCAGTTGCGGCATCAAAACGCTCTGGAACGGCGACCCCAACAAACAACAACATTGCCGACAAACCAAAACCCTATCCGTTTCTAGTCTACACGAACATGCACACCGAACAGATCGATTTTATCAAAGAGGTTGGTACGCTTAGATAGCCAAGCCAGGGTTGTTCTGGCTCTAATTTTGTTTTCTTCTTTTTTATTATCTGATTTTATTTTATTTAGTTTCTTGTTGCTTGAATTTTACTATTTTTCAAACGCAAACATTGTAACTTCCTCTTAAATGGTATTCTCATTGAAGATATTACTTGAATATTGTATTCGTTGAATTTTCCTATTAAATATCATTGAATTTTCATTATGAAAAACGAACATTGTGTTTGGACTTTTATGTTCGTCCTGTTGGTTGTGATTTTAAGTTGGATCTAGCTGATCTAGAGTTGTGAGAATGTAAACCTCTTTGAAAGTCTTAAATTCATTCGAGGTCTAGCTTGTAGTATTTAGTAGAGAATAAGCTTAAGGTATAGAAAGCAAAGAATTAAATTTAATCATTAGTTTCCGACCGAAGCTTAGGCTTCGGCTTTGGTCGAATTCGGCCAAAAAAAACCACATTCGGCCAAACCTTCGGCTTCGGTATAAAATAGGCCGAAGCCGGAGATTCTGTTTCTTAATATCGAGCATCGTAGTAGTCGCCGAAAAAAAACAATTTTTGAATTTTTGAAATTGTTGGACACAAGTTTGTGTTTATTACTCCTAGGCTCCACAAGAGTTAAATCCAATCCAACTTCTCTTCCGCAATCCAGTGTTTTTTTTTTTGACTGGGCATATTATGTCTTGTCATCAGCAACCTCAAATTGTCACATTTCACACAACGGTTAATCTGTTGTTTACTTTTTTGTTGATTTACCTTTTGTGTCGGTAGTTGTTGTTGTACATATGACCGCACTCGACGACAACTTAAACGAAATGAAATTCGAATGTCAAAAAGTCTGTGGAAAATGGATGCTCTCCACAGTCCACACTCCACTACATACAACACAAACGTCAAAGGAGTTGGCCCATTTTCCTATGAAGCCTGGTCCCAGTGCGTTCACTAACGAAATTGATATCAAATGAAAGCTATAGTGGAGCAGATTGTTAGGGTGAAATATTTACGAAATCGTTGGTGGGGTTTTCGAGATATTTGGGCTTAAAGTTGGTTAACTCTGAAAATGAATTTTAGTGATTTTCTTGATAAAAGCTTTTATAGCGTTTGATCTAGGGCACGTAGAAAAACGATTTTGGTATCAAATGAAAGGTATTTATTTTGTCTTTTAATAATGTTCAAAATTATATGTCAACCTTCACTATACATATTTTCAAATATTTAGTTTTTACTTTTTGAAAATCAAGTTTTTTCACTTACTTTTTGAACAACGAGATCTCTAAAAGATCAACGGTCACATACAATTTTTTTTACATAATTTTAAAGATTTATGTCTTACCTTTTATTATATATATAATATAGGGCCCTTTCTCACAAAAAAAATACTTTTTTACTCACTTTATCAAGCTTTTTTGTAGCTGAACAACAAATAGTCTTCAAAGTAATTTATAAAAGGTGATGCCATTCAAGAAAATATGCACCATGCTTTTTATAAGAAATAGTTTGTTTAAGAAAACTTACCATTTTCATTTGTTTTGCTGAAAAATTCTTTCAAAAGACATGAAAAATGTTAATTATTTGTTTTTTTTTTTTTTTAATATTGAGTTCTAGAAGATCTTAACGAAACTCTAGAGCAGAGGCAAACTCTAGTGTGACCATATTCGCGTATTAGGGTTATTTCTTAAACTGATTCTTTCCAGGATCCGAACGCAATCAGAACATATCAAGTCAGAATTAGATATCTTAAATCGTAAAAAGGAAGGGATATATAAAGATTTTGGAAATCTAAAACATTTCATTTGAGTTTTTTCGTACTCGTTTGGTAGTAAAATCATTAACAAAACAACAATCATCAATGATTTATACGAGTTGTTTTTATTTTCCTTTTAAAACAATAAATGTGTAGATTCTAGGTGATAGAAAAAAAACGGCTATTGTAAATTGAAAACCTTAATTCTAATGATAACAATTTATTCCAAGTTACATTATCCTGTCCCGTATTTCAATAGCTCGTCCCGGTTTCTTTTTAAGGAAACCCGAGACCTACAAGTGTCCCGGGTTAAGTAATTGGTCCCGTATTTGAACATACAAATATTAAGAGTATTAGTAACCATTAAAATAAATGTAACATAAATTGAAGACCATGAAATTCTTTACCATGTGCGAATATTTCACAGTTCTAGGTTGAAATCTTTGTGCGATTTGCTGTTTATAACATAGTGACGAAATCGCACAAAAACTTTCATCCTCTATTTTAACCCCCTTCAGCGTAAAATTTTTTAAAACTTTGAATGTCGTATTTTTTATGTTTTATCAAAATCCATTACCATAACTTTCAAACTTCTAGCCTTACCAAGAATTATACAAACTTTGACCTAGTATTTCAACTCCTTGCAACCCTCTCAACCCCTTTTACTGCGTTAAAAAATAACCTTTCTAAGCCTCCAGTCTATCTTTTTTAAAATTAAAAATTAAATTATAAAGAGTTAAAATATGCCTAACCCTAACCCCTTACTCTTTTGGTAACACTTTTTCTCAACATTTTATTTTACTCCCATAGGTACATTTTTCATACCGGGCTCTAGTTCTATACCTATATGAATCGATTCTAAAGGAGTAAACTCCAAAAATACGTTTTTTTTTTCTACGTTTTCAATTTGTTTATTTTTTGTCCCGGGTTTTGCTCCCAGAAATATGGTCACCGTATGTATATATTATATATGTACATTTGCCTTATTATTATATTATATGAAGCAAATAGGTACATTTACTTCACGGTTTTAAGAAAAGTAAGGACTAACTTGTTCTCTAGATATCCAACTAACTTAATTCGAAGAGAATTAAGAAGCACTTCTTAGTATCTTAGTTGGATACGTATTCTGCAATTAACACAAAAGTTACACTATTCATTTTCACTCTTTATTGTAACAGTTCAAAGACTTAATGCTTTTATATTTATAACAATTTCTTTTCACTATAATTGAAAACACCTTATAATTCAATTTGAAGGAAACTTACACTTTTAACTACGAATACTTTTTAAGAGAACATTGCTTTGGAGCAGAAGTGATATGAGAACTTTGAGTTGTTGAGGGAAAGCTGTAAGTAATTTGTGGTACTTTGAATTTGGTCGTCATAAGGAAAATAAAAACATACTTCCAAATTATTAATCACCGATGTAAAGAGAGATATTTGGCTAAATGATTATAATAAAAAAAAGGCTTCCTAGAGTAAGTGCGTGAAAAAGTATTTTTTTTTTGTGAGAAAGGGTCCTTAATTATATATACACTAGTCAAAACAATTAAAGGAACACTTGAAAAAACTCAAAAATGGAGTGGTTTTTTAAAAGGCTGTATCTCAGTAGAAAAAAGTCGGATTGAAGTGAAATAAAAAGTTTTTCAAAGGTTATCATTTTTTTCTTTTCAAATTATTTTGAGTTAAAAAAGTACCGTTAGTCGTTTTTGCTTGAGCGAAAAAAATGTTCACTCAATTTCAAAATCGAAAAAAGAAATAAACTTTGTGGTTTCATAAAATGAATGGAAATTTTTTTTCAATCCAACCAATCTAAGATTCAATTTTAAAATTTTGTTGGCTATAATTCACTGTTTGGTTCAGATCGCTACGATTTTTTTTCTAATCAAAAAATGGGTTTACATGCAAAAACACAATTTTGACTTTGGACCCTAATAACTCTGCTAAATATCGACTTACAAAAAAAGGCAGATTTGAAAAATTCATTAAATTTTCTACACAAAAACATTTTGAAAAAATAAAAATATTGCTTTTTTCAATTTTTTCTATCAATTTATAAAAAGGTCCAAAATACGCATTTTTCAACTTTTTCATAAAAACTACCGTTATTTTGTGGTTTTCAGTGATACAACTAATCTGAGGCTTAATTATTAAAGCTCATAAAATTTCCTTGATTTTGGTGAAAATTTCACATCAATACGATTAACCGTTTCTCTGTTTCGATCAATCAAACTTGCGAAACACTTTTTTTTCGATTTTAAGGAAAGTTTTTTTTTGTCTTATTTTTCTGGTCTTTTGAATTTGTTCATTTTTTTTATTTTTTTGATTATCATTATGAATTTGTGAAATTCGGACGAATTTTCATCAAAATCAAGCAAATTTTTAAAGTGATAGAAAAGATTGAAAAAATGTTTGTTTGTAGAAAATTTAATGAATTTTTCAAATCTGCATTTTTTTGTAAGTCGATATTTAGCAGAGTTATTAGGGTCCAAAGTCAAAATTGTGTTTTTGCATGTAAACCCATTTTTTGATTAGAAAAAAAATCGTAGCGATCTGAACCAAACAGTGAATTATAGCCAACAAAATTTTAAAATTGAATCTTAGATTGGTTGGATTGAAAAAAAATTTCCATTCATTTTATGAAACCACAAAGTTTATTTCTTTTTTCGATTTTGAAATTGAGTGAACATTTTTTTCGCTCAAGCAAAAACGACTAACGGTACTTTTTTAACTCAAAATAATTTGAAAAGAAAAAAATGATAACCTTTGAAAAACTTTTTATTTCACTTCAATCCGACTTTTTTCTACTGAGATACAGCCTTTTAAAAAACCACTCCATTTTTGAGTTTTTTCAAGTGTTCCTTTAATTGTTTTGACTAGTGTATTTGAAAATATAGTGAAGGTTGACATACATATAATTTTGAACATTATTAAAAGACAAAATAAAAAAAATAAACAAAGAAATGTCAGCTCCAAAACCAGTTGTTGTCGATTCAAGTGTTACAACATCATCCCAAACATCGCTCGAACCACTTCCCACAGCTGAAGCAGCTATTACCAAGAAGAAAAGAAAACTCTTCGTACCCAACAACGATGTTCTCACACCAACATCCTCTCAAGAGGATAACACAAATTTGACAAAGAGGACCATAAGTCCATCTATAACGCCTCTCTCAACGCCAGTCACACAAAAGCGTCGCAGAACAATTAAGCCAACATTATCACAGCCAAAAACCGAACAAAAAAAGGCTCCTGCTCATAAGTTGACGAACGGAACAACATCCCGAACAAGCCGACGCAGTACAATGGACTTTGAACCGATAAAAAAAGCAAAGACCCCAGTTGCGGCAACAAAACGCTCTGGAACAACGACCCCAACAAACAACAACATTGCCGACAAACCAAAACCCTATCCGTTTCTAGTCTACACGAACATGCACACCGAACAGATCGATTTTATCAAAGAGGTTGGTACGCTTAGATAGCCAAGCCAGGGTTGTTCTGGCTCTAAATTTGGTTTCTTCTTTTTTATTATCTGATTTTATTTCTTGTTTTTATTTTATTTAGTTTCTTGTTGCTTGAATTTTACTATTTTTCAAACGCAAACATTGTAACTTCCTTTTAAATGGTATTCTCATTGAAGATATTACTTGAATATTGTATTCGTTGAATTTTCCTATTAAATATCATTGAATTTTCATTATGAAAAACGAACATTGTGTTTGTACTTTTATGTTCGTTTTGTTGGTTGTGATTTTAAGCTGGAACTAGCCGAAGATTGATCTAGAGTTGTGAGAATGTAAACCTCGTTGAATGCATTCTAGCTAGTAGTAGTAGAAAATAAGCTTTAGTTATAGAAAGAAAAGAATTAAATTTAATCATTAGTTTCCGACCGAAGCTTAGGTTAGGTTAAGCGGGCTGATAGTTGATGTCGTCACCTTCACACTTAGATCAATGTAGATCCATTGTGGTACCCCGAAGTGTTGTAACTTCTTGAAAAATAAATAACCTATGAATCATGTGGTTCGTTTAACCATTTAGAGGACTTGACAAAGTTTAGTAAGCTTTTGCCTGGCAGTTCTGATAGTTCCTCTAGTTCATTGAAGAAGAAGTTGCCTAGAGTTTTCTTCCTAGTAAGACAGAGTGAAGGACAGTGGCAGAGAAAATGAGCAGTGTCTTCGTGCTCATTCTCATCGCCACAGCCTCTACAAAGGTCATCCGTACTAAGCCCCATCTTCTTCTTATGGTAGCCGAGTAGGTTGTGTCCTGTAATAATGCCGATAAGGGATCTTAGGAAGGGTTTATTAAGAGTTAAAATCCAATCGGATCTCTTCTTATCGTATCTAGGCCGTAGCTTCCTGATGTTAACACAGGTTTCTAGGAGATTCCATCTATTGTTGGTTTTTTGAATAATGATTTTACTGACGTTATGTTTCAGTTCACATAACGGGAGAGAGGGTTCCAGTGTAGAGCCTTTTCTTGCAAGTTCATCTGCCTTTTCGTTGCCTGGTACATCACTGTGGCCAGGAACCCAGCAGAGTCTTACGTTATGCTGTGTGCCAAGAACCTTAAGCTCTTCGCGACAGCAAGAAACAAGCTTCGACTTGATTTGGGTGGCAGAGATAGCCGACCGAAGCTTAGGCTTCGGCTTCGGTCGAATTCGGCCATAAAACAACATTCGGCCAAACCTTCGGCTTCGGTATAAAATAGGCCGAAGCCGAAGAATTTGTTTCTTCATATCGAGCATCGTAGTAGGCGTTGAAAAAAATCAATTTTTGAATTTTTGAAATTGTTAGACACACAAGTTTGTGTTTGTTAGTGTAAAATCGTTGTGGGTGCGGAAAAAATTTCATTTTTGAATTCTTTGATACACATTTTGTCACATCGTTTGTACTTTTATTTTATTCGAAATAAGAATTCTTCGGCTTCGGCCGAAGGTTTTCTGTTCTAATATTCGGCTTCGGTCGGACACTATTAATCACTTTTAAATCTTTTCGGCGTGATGATCTACTTTGCAAGTAATTTGGCTATGTAACCTTAGGTTAGGTTAGGTTAGGTTGAGGGGCTGACAGTTGATCTCGTTACTGTCACACTTAGATCAATGCAGATCCGTTGTGATACCCGTGAGTATTGCTACTCAAGCTAAAAATAAAAACCTATGTGTTCAATTAATCAAGCCATTTAGAGGGATTGATGAAGTTCAAAATGTTCAAATGTAACTGGAGTACCAAAGAGTTCTTCTAAGTCCCCGAAGAAATAATTGCCGAGCAATTTCTTCCTTTGATGGGAAAGTGCAGGGCAGTGACATCGAAAGTGTGAAGTGTCCCCATGCTCCTCTTCGTCACCGCATCCTCTGCATAGATCATCTGAACTGATTCTCATCTTTTTCATATGATAACCTAACAGATTATGTCCGGTAATTATGCTTACAAGAGATCGAAGTGATTCCTTGTGTAGTTGCATAATTTTTTCCGTTCTTTGTTTGTTAAAACAGGGCCAGATCTTTCTTGTAGTACCGCAGGTGTCAAGAAGGTTCCACCCAGTGATCACTTTATAACAAGATTGGAAACCTACCTACGTTTTACCCTCCAAATACCGCAAAAGTTATTTATTTTTATTTTTTTCATGCACACATACTCTTGCAGCTCACTTGCGTTTTATTATGTAGGCAACTGTATCTTTATTACAAAAACACGTATACTCTTACAGCTAACCTGGCCCCTTAAGTTTGTATTACACGCATACTGTTTCAGCTAACCTGGCCCCTCAGCTTGTAGGCAAATGTCACTTTGACAGCAAGGTTTCCAATCTTGGTATAAGTGATCACTGGTTCCACCTTTCATCGGCCTTAATAGATATTCTTTTCGAGATTTCCTGTTTTAAATAACAGGTAGGGATGCTGACTAGCTCAGCTTGGCTTACGTGAAGCGTTGACCCTAATCTTGCTAATTCATCGGCTTTCTCGTTGCTTGGTATATCGCTGTGGCCTGGGACCCAGCAGAGTCTAATGTTGTGCTGTGCGCCAAGAACCTTAAGCTCTTCGCGGCAGCATGAAACAAGCTTTGATTTTACCTCAGTTGCAGTAATCGCTTTTATTGCCGCTTGGCTATCAATGTCCGTGGTATCGCCATCATTAATACCTGTTTAGCAGCTGTTGTCACTGCCAGGACCTCCGCTTGGAAGACACTACTGTCGTCTGGAAACCTAAGTGAGGTGGTTAACTTGAGAGATTCAGAATAGAACCCTGCCCCTACACCAGTGTCCATCTTAGAGACATCAGTATAGATAGCTATTGACGATTCACTGGAGCATGGTATGTTATCTTTCCATTCCTTTCTGCTTGGGATGGCAGCCTGGAATGGTTTATGAAAATCAAGTTCGGGTATTTTGTAGTCTGTTGTAGTACTATGACCCATAACTTTATAAAGGATCTGAGCATTGCAGGAGTAAAAGGCGATTGCCGCCTTTTTGTTTCTATCTTTGGTGTTCAGACCCCAGTTTAGATTTTTATCTAAGATCACACCGAGATACTTATGATCAGAGATTTTAAGAGGGAAGCCTTCAGTTGAAGGTATTTTGCGTTTGTTATTAAATAGCACAAGTTCTGTTTTAGCTGGATTGACTGTCAGCCCATAGTTCCTAGTCCATTTACTTACCAACGAGAGGGCTCGTAGTCGTAACCTTAGATGCCTTGTTGCTACAGAAATAAAAACAAAAAAAAAACATTGTCTTTCTCTCCTGCAAAGTCCTTTTGATTTGCTTGTGAAGAAGTTCCCGAACGGGGGCAATTTTGTCCGATCGCTCTACATGGCAAGCCCTCTACGTCATCGTAAGAGCTTCACTACATCTGTATCGCTGTATAGCGACTCCGACTCCATTCTCTTTTCAAGCCAACCAGTCAAAAGATCACACGAAGATTTTATCTCTTGGTGCAACCTAAAGCGTTTTCCCGGAAAATTATGTCTTTCAAAGTGACTCCTTACTTACAAAAATGTGCGCTTTACTACTCAATTGATTTCTTAGCCCTTACAAGCAGCTATTTTCAAGAGAGGTTCTTCGATTAGTTTTCACGCTGGTATCGTTGTTATCTCGGGGATTTGCCCGACGGCTTTCAGTGAAAACATGGAAACAGCTCTCAAAAAAGTTAGCAAATGGACCACTAAATGTGGACTTGGAGTTAACGAAAAAAAGACTGAACTGCTGTTATTCACTACCAGATATAAAATACCCTCCTTTCCTCTACCAAGATTAAATGGACAACCACTTGCTTTATCCAAAGAAGCTAAATACCTAGGAATTATCCTAGACAGCAAGTTAAATTGGAAAAGTAACATAGAAGAAAGAGTAAAGAAAGCTAGTATCGCCTTCTACTCTTGTAATAAAACCTTTGGTAAAAAATGTTGACAAAGACCTAATATGATCCTTTAGATTTACACGGCGAACGTTCGCCCCATTCTGACATACAGATCAATTGTTTGGTGGCCTGCCCTAGACAAACAAAAATATAACATTGATAAGCTAAAAAGAGTTCAAAAAACTGCCTGCATTGGAACTACGGGAGCAATTAGATCTTGCTTTACTGATGCACGCACAGTCATTCTGAATCTTTTTCCCATTGACCTTCACATTAACGAAACCGGAAACAGTCTCCTGTAGTGCTTTAAGACCGAGAGAATCGGGTATGTGGACTGCAAAGTCTTTGGGTCATAGTAAAATTCTAAATCTATTACCCAACGAAATATAACTAGAACCCTCTGACTACACGTTACCAACCTTAAGCTTCGGTAAGCAATTTAAGGTTGAAATTCCAACTAGGCAAAATTGAAAAATTAATAGCCCTACAAAGGATTTTGACATCACAGTTTACACTGATGGTTCCAAGGTGGAACTCGGTCTTCTCCGAAGAACTGCCCGACAGATGTAGCGTATTTCAAGCTGAAGTTCTAGCGATTAGACAAGCATGTAGGATTCTAAAACAAGCAGTCAAATCTGACAAAATTATTAAAAAGGTCGCAATCTTCATTGATAGCCAAGCAGCTATCAAGGCTATAAACAGCAGCTTGACTAAATCCAGAATCGTTAGAGAGTGCAAGCAAGAGCTCGCACGATTCAACGACAATATAAAAATTAATCTAGTCTGGGTACCAGGGCACAGCGACATTCAAGGTAATGAAATCGCTGATGAACCGGCCAGGACGGGATCAAACCTTCAAATATCCCTAGCTGAGGAAGTCCCTTAGGAGTCATGAAAACGGATATTCAAAACCATTTTCTTAAAAAATCTAACGTAAGATGGAAAAATCTCACCAACTGCAATATCTCGAGACAGATATGGCCCACTTACGACCACAAACGTATCAAGGAACTTCTGAATAAACCTAGGTCAGACATTGGCAGGATAGTTGCCATTTGTACAGGCCACTGGCCGGTCGGACAACATACCTTGAAGCTTGGTATTCCCCACAACGAATTTTGTCGTAGCTGCAGAGATACGGCTCAGAGGGAAACACTCCAGCACTTTTTGTGTGAGTGCCCGGCCCTTCTAAATGTATGAACAATGGATTTGGGTGCTCCCTTCCTACGCGAGCCTAGCGAACTCGCAAATATTAAGATTAGGAACTTGGAACTTGACTCTCAATGTGTGCGTATCTTTTTATAATTTATTCTTTTTAGCTAACTTCGAGTTTATGGTATCAAAACGGCGAAATTAAAGCGCTAATTGTGTTATTGGGCAGAGGCTGCCCAGAACAGCCATTCTAACCTACCTACCTACCATCGTTGTTAAGACTTAGTGATAATGTATAGTCCGAGGCGTCGATGCTTCTTCTTGAGAACACAAAACCTTAAAGAATGGAATGGAATGGCTTTATTAAAAACATGCCCAACATTTGTTTTTCGATCCTCCATTCTCCTCCGTTGTGTTTACCTTTGGGTAATATACTCCTTTGGGTTACGACGATGCGGTACCACCAATAGATAGAGTATGCTTTCTCTAGTCATAGACTAACGAATTTTGTTGTTAATGGAAAAGTAAATGTGCCTAACAGTCGGACGTCCGGAAAGACGTTGCTAAGCACACAAATTTAAAAAAAAATTATCTTATTCCAGGCAATATCAAAACTTCAAGGATTCCAACTTGAGAGCAATGTCAGCGATAATACCACTCACATAATCAGCTTTGAACCACGTCGCACATTCAACATGTTACGAGGCCTGGTCCGCGGCTTATGGATCCTCAACTATAATTGGGTTGTGGATTCTGTTAAAGCTGGTCATTGGCTTAACGAAGAACAATATGAAATGCAGGAATTCTCCTCAGCAGTTGAGGTAAGCAGACATATACATTTTTGAAACGATTCAATTTATTTGCTTCTTTTTTATAAATCAACAGATCTGTCGTTCGCAAAGACAAGCCTTTGGAAGACACTACAAAATGGAAATCTTCTCTGCTCTGGGTCCAATGTTTATCTCATCGAAAAGCAAAATTCCAAAAAATAATCTTGCCGAATTAGTTGCACTGTGCGCAGGTCGTGTAGTTGATAATCGTAAAAGAGCAAAATATATCATCGGTGATCCTAGTCCCGATCTACAACCGGACAAAATCTATGTCGAACCGCAATGGATATTAGATAGTATAAGCAATAATTCTATTCAAAAATTAACAAAATATATTGTTAACAAACAAATACCGACTGAACAAGAATAGCAAAATATTCTTTAATGTTAGTCAAGTAGGTGCAGACTGTTTACACAATTTTGTAAAATTATTATCTTAATAAAGATGTTTGACTGAAAATGCAGTGGATTTATATGGGATAATCAAGATAAGATAGATTGCGTGTGTTCTGAAGTCGTCCACGCTAATCTTAGTTTGTTGGTCTTTGGTTCGGAAAATTGACATCCCTTCAAGATCTTTTTAGGAAGAAGGAAGACCTCTGGAAGAAAACACGATACACTTCTATACAGACGGTTCAAAGACCGTCTACGGCGTTGGAAGTGGTATCCACTCGAAACAACAGAATCTCAGTATATCATATAGACTCCCCAATCAATATAGTGTGTTCCAGGTAGAAGTAATGGCGATAGAAGAGGAACTATCCTGGCTCAAAGAAAACGTTCTATACGTATCTTCTCGGACAGCCAAGCCGCTCTCAAATCTCTCGCGTCTGTCTCCACAAACTCTCTAATAGTCCACGACTGTCGATCATCTCTGAATGAGATGACGGAACTGTTTAACATTCACCTTATTTGGGTGCCGGGCCACAGAGACATCCCGGGAAATAGCAAAGCCGATGAACTCGCCAAAAACGGAGCACTTCTGCCTACGGTTAGACAAAGACATAACACAGGAACACCACTTGCTACATGCAAATATATTCTCAAACAATATGCTCTAGAATCAACAAATGCAAGATGGTCACAGGGTACCACCTGCCTAGCAACCAAACAAATATGGCCAAGCATGGACCTGAAACGATCAAAAGGCTTGATTTCCCTGAGCTGACAAAATGTAAGCTCCACAATTGGAGTCATAACAGGACACTGCCTAATAGGTAGACATGCTTGAGGCTAGGGGTCTACGCAAACGACTTCTGTAGAAGCTGCGTGGACGACGAAGAAGAGGAAACAGTCCAACACCTATGTATATGTCCGGCACTCTCCAATAGAAAGAACAACCATCTTGGTAATCCCTTCTTCGATAATACCAGTGGCAACGATCGACACAAGATTTCTCTCTAACTTCATTAAAAGTACTAAATGGTTTGTTAAAGTTCATTACTCTCCCATGAGTAACTTCTTTAGTGGCATCACAATGGACCCTTGAGGTCTAAGTGAGTCGATAACATTTAGAGAGCCACTCTATACCTAACCTACGGAAAGTTGACTTTCTTAGCCGTCTCCAACGTCTTGGATGGCGCGTTTTTGTCCACCCGCCCGATTTAGCCAAGTTAACGTAGTCGTTGTATTTCGACATTCGGGAGATACATCGAAATCCAAGTCGTTGAATGGCGTCCTCCATTTACCATAGAAGAACTAGACATCCTTATTCGTAGTGCATTTTTATCTTTCAGAACTCGTCCGAAGGAGTAGGATTCCACAGCACGAACTTTGTCTTACGACTAGAGTCTTACAAAATGATTAATTTATACGGTTACTCTGATCTTTACCACCGATAGTGGCAAAGAACGTTATGAGGCTTAGAGATTAGATTTGAGATCGGATGTGGCTTTCTATGATCACCTCGTCCAACTTGTTGAAATTCCTAGACTTGATATCACCTACTACCTAGTGAAAATTTGAATTGATGCGAGAAAAAATAAATGAATAGAGTGGCGCGACAGCTCTTGAAGAGCCAAGGCCTAAGTGGCTTATTCTCATCAACAATTCTCTGGGTGCGTGTGAAGATTTGAGGGGACCTTCAATTTAACGCCGATTGCGAATAACAAAACTGAGAAGCTGAAGCATTTTTTCATGACAGATTGATACCCTTGGAAGTTTTGTCAGCCCTTCGCTAGAGGCAGTACCCGTGAAAGATGAAATAAAAACTATGGACACGAGTAAGACTCCAACCCACGACGTTCTGCTTAGCAGCCAACGCACCTAACAACTAACCCACGGACTCTGTCTCTGATCACATTTTCGATGGTTCATACGGACAGACAAACGACACATAGATAGTCCAAAGAACAGGCTCACTATCGTAAATTTGTTTTTAATTTCTACCAGATTCCGATCCGGCCCAATAGAGGTAACCGTCGGAGTGGAATTTTCTCCGATTTCCTCCGAATTTTGCTTCGAGGTAGATCTCCGACAGGCAACATGTCTCCGATTCGGAGGAAATCGGAGAAAATTCCGCTCCAACGGTTACCTTGATTGGGCCAATTGAAAACCAGAAAAAGAATAAACCACTGACTTTGTATATTCCTCCTCTTCAAACGGAAATCGAGGAATGTGAAATACATCAACTACATGAAATCTCTTCCAAGACAAAATTAACCCAATTCCAAAAAACAATTTCCTGATCAGTCGTTCAACTTAAAGAAGACTTGGGAATGCGACCAAGTTCACGGTCACAACACGTTTCCTCCAATTGCCTACTTGGCAAAGCAAAAAATATAACCAAGACCAATCAAATTTGCCACTTAATCCCTTTTCCTACAAAACAAAATAACAAATTTCTCATCAAATTCTATTCCCATCGAAAAGCCTTTAAAGAACCACCTGCAAAAAATCTACAAACAAGTTCAAGTAGTGTAGACGCCACTTGCCTACTTGGCACGAACGGCATTATGACTAAACTTAAGCTAAAGATGCACACTTCCACGTGGCACATTGCCAACAGGAATTGCAACCACAGCAACAATCACAAAGTATACCAAGCACAAGTCAATGCCCCCTGAACTGCAAGAATGCACATGCATTTGAAATAAAAATCAACAAGTGAATCCGGACGAAAGAAAAAGACGTTTTGTTTTGTTTAAAGCTTCCAAATCGCATGTATTTTACTTTGTTTCTCTTTTTCAAACTACAATCTTCCTTTTCATTTGTTTAATTTAATAAAAAAAAATGATTTTGGCCCAACACTTTCCTTTTGAGTCTACAGACAATTTAAATTTGTGCTTTCTGCCGGGGGAATGCAATTCGGAACCAAAACGCACACTGTCCACCCCACTCGTTTCTGTTTTTGTACGACAAAGGAATATTTGTTATAAAACCAAGAGTAGAAAACTATGACATGTAAATATACTTTTCAAATATTTCATCATTATATAAACTATATATAATATTTTTTATATTATTTATATAAATGCTTGAGTAGTGTGTGGATAATGTTTGTTGTATTTCTCTTTATAAAAAAAATAAATGAGTAAAAAATAGTTTTGTTTAAATAGTTATTTTTAAATGTAGTAGTAGTAGATGGAATGAATACGGAGACCCGTCTCCTCCTTTCCTGCGAAACTCTTTACGATGGAAGCAATGATATTTTCTATCAAATATTTTTTTTAATGTTGTTGCTGCTGTTTTAGTGGTTGTTGTTGTTGATGTTGTAACGCTGCTGTTGTTGTAGTTGTCGTGGAAGCTAGCGTCGCTCATATTGTTGATGTTGGTGTTTGAGTTGGTTGAGCGCAGCTATTTCTTGCCCTTGGTGGCCTTTTCGGCGGCCTTGGTTACTTTACCACCGCTGGCATCCTTGAAGTTCACAGACTTGATGACACCAACGGCAACGGTTTGCCTCATATCACGTACGGCAAAACGTCCCAGAGGTGGGAATTCAGAGAAAGATTCAACGCACAATGGCTTGCTTGGTACCAATGTAACGATGGCGGCATCACCAGACTTGATGGCCTTGGGGTTGGCTTCGGTGGTCTTACCAGAACGACGATCAACCTTCTCCTTGATTTCGGCGAATTTGCAAGCAATGTGAGCGGTGTGGCAATCCAACACTGGAGTGTAACCGTTCGAGATTTGACCGGGATGGTTCAAGACAATAACTTGAGCGGTGAAATCGGCAGCTCCCTTGGGTGGGTTGGCCTTTGAGTCACCAGCAACGTAACCACGACGCAATTCCTTCACGGAAACGTTCTTAACGTTGAAACCAACGTTGTCTCCGGGAACGGCCTCAACCAAAGCTTCGTGATGCATTTCAACGGACTTAACTTCAGTGGTGATGTTAGCTGGGGCGAAGACAACAACACAACCTGGTTTCAAGACACCGGTTTCCACACGACCGACTGGTACTGTTCCAATACCACCGATTTTGTAGACATCCTGGAGTGGCAGACGGAGAGCCTTGTCTGTTGGGCGGGATGGGGGAAGGATGGCATCCAAAGCTTCAATCAAGCACTTGCCTGAAAAGTTAAATAAGTGTTAGTGGGCGGTGCGCAATATAAAAATTGAGTAGATAGAAAGAAATTTGCAACAGTCAAGTGTGTATTCATTGAGACCTGCGCGATAGATGGGAAACGACTTGATAATCATTTGCAAAGGCAATTTAAATGGAAATTTATATGACTAATGTGTGACGTTCGTGCAAAAAAATTGCAACGTCAAAGCATTGTATGTCCGGTTTATTTAGACAAAATATAACCAACAAAATGGCAGAACATGCGCATGCAGCACTTTTCCTTTTTCTTTTTTGTCATTGAAAGAAAGTCATATGGAAATGAAAAACGTGGTTTTAGTTTAACAACGTGGTTGAGTTTTAACAACGTGGTTTGTTTGAAATAGATATATTTACCTTCAGCGTTTCCATCCTTGCGTTCGACCTTCCATCCCTTGAACCATGGCATGTTGGATGATGGTTCCAACATGTTATCACCGTGCCATCCTGAGATTGGTACGAATGCAACAGCAGCTGGATTGTAACCAATCTTCTTGATGTATGAGGATACTTCCTTCTTGATTTCCTCATAACGGTTCTCGCTGTATGGTGGCTCAGATGAATCCATCTTGTTAACACCAACAATCAATTGCTTAACACCCAAGGTGAAAGCAAGAAGAGCGTGTTCACGGGTCTGACCGTTCTTAGAGATACCGGCTTCGAATTCACCAGTACCAGCGGCAACAATCAATACAGCACAATCAGCTTGGGATGTACCAGTGATCATGTTCTTGATGAAATCACGATGGCCAGGGGCATCAATGATGGTAACATAGTATTTCGATGTTTCGAATTTCCACAAAGCGATATCAATGGTGATACCACGTTCACGTTCAGCCTTCAATTTGTCCAAAACCCATGCGTATTTGAAGGAACCCTTACCCATTTCTTGGGCTTCCTTCTCGAATTTTTCAATGGTACGCTTGTCGATACCACCGCACTTGTAGATCAAGTGACCGGTGGTAGTGGATTTACCAGAATCGACGTGTCCAATAACGACAATGTTAATATGAACCTTCTCCTTACCCATTTTGGATTAAATCTGCAAAAGAATAAAGATTTCTTGTTAGTATTTTTTTCTTTCATACAAAAAATTAGTCTTTTTTAGGTCTGTTAGGGAACTTCAGTGGATTTGGTATTTTTTTGTCGTCAAGAACAATTCAGTAGCAGAACTGATTTGATCATCATGTAAAAATTATAAATTTTCTAAATTGCAAACAATTACCGATTTGTAAATAACAAAGAGAAAAATTCTAATAGCAGAGCAAGATAGCGTGGCTCAATGACTACCGGTGTGGTTTTCGCCATATTGAATCCGCCATTTTGAAAGGAGAAATTTTAGGCTTGGCAAAATGCCAAGAAAATTGAGGTGACTGCCATCTTGCTTCGTTTAGGTACATACATATATATATATATATATAGAAAAAAAGCAGATGTGCAGTTAGCAACCGGTTCAAGACAGAAATTTTCCTTTTGTTAATATGCCCGTTGGACTTCACATCCGTTTAATTTTCACGGAAAGATTAAATGAAAATTTTGTAATCAGATATACCCGACCAAATATGGCTGCCACTGTCTAATTAGAAAATGGGAGACAGCAAGAACAGATGGAAGAGTCAGAAACGTGTTCTGGAACTTTCCAGTTATACACAAAATTTGTTAATTTTCTTTCAGCAAGATTTCGATGAAGTCTATTTTATGAAATGCACTTTTTTTAGTTTAATTTTATTAGTTTTGAAGACATTTCATTTCCAAGGAAAACTGCCACGTGCATTAAAAGAAAAACCGCACTATTGAAGAACAAATTTTATCACAATTTAGAATGCATTTGAACTTCACTAGCACATTTTTTACTTGAAAAGGGGACAGTTTTATTTACTAATATTATTTCACTTGATTTAATTAAATAAAATAAGAATTTGTTTGCGATTTATAAAATTTAGATAAAATTATTTTAGCTGAATCACTGTAATGAACACTTACTTATTGCAATCGGATGAAAGAAAAATCAAAAGACTATGCTATTTCGGCAACAGACCCGAACAAAGTGAACGAGAAATTGGTTTTTGATGGACGATATACCTATAGCTATGGTGGTTAGCCGGATGCCACGTTTTGGTCATGTTCGCAGTAGTTTCCGGTTATTGTATCGAGATATCGCTTTCGAAACGTTCCCCAATGGCAAGAACGTTTTCAACAGAAGTGCAAACAGGTCTAGTGCGAGAGTTCAAAAAGTTGTTTCTTTTTATTTTTAGCTTGAAAACATACTCCACAACCATGTGAAAATAACTAAAATTATATATACTTGTACATACAGTAATATTTCTCCTATATTCTTTTTGAAAACATAAAGAATCGAACTCTTTTAAAGACCAATAAGAATTCTCATTGAAGGACTCGTTAAATAGCTAAGAACTCAAACACACCTACTGAGGGTAAGCTCACAGTTCGCTGATGGCCAATTGTACAATCGATGGTGAATTTTGACCCGCGTATCAACAAAAGAACTCTTTTACGAGCAGTCTCCAGTGGCTATAAACGATGGCATGCTTTTAAACATGTTTAAAAAAAATCCAATGGAGACCAAAAAATCCACATCTAAACTCATAACATAATTGCAATTTCCTATTTTTCGACGTGACATAGCGCTGTTGAAAAGTTGATCATGAATTTGACATTTCATGTATTTTATGTACATGCGGGAAAAAGAAAGATATATTTTCGTTTGACTGAGACATTTTGCGTTTCGCCTGTTGCATTGTGGTATTGCTTGTTTTCTCTGCTGCGTTGAATGATGAAATCTTGTTGATTGGATTGAGGATGAGATGTTTGCCATTGATTATGGTCAATGGAAACTGCGTGTTATTTCATTTCATTTTCATTTTCATTTTATTTGTATATTTGCTAACGCTTTAAGATAAATCTTGTAAGATAGTGATAGATTATGACTTCAATTAAGTTTAAGTTTGAATTTTAGTTGAGTTTTAACAATGATACTTACTTACTTACTTACTTTACCGGCTCACGATCCATGAAGGGTCACAGCCTAGATACTGCAGTCTTCCATCGTGAACGGTCCCTCGCATGCACTCTCCAGTCACCGAGACCAAGCGCTCTGGCATCCGCAGTCACTTGGTCCTTGTACCGTAGGTTCGGTCTTCCTTGTCGTCTTGAACCTGGGGGCTGGGATGAGAAGACTTTCTTGGCTGGAGCGTTGTCGTCCATTCGCTCGATGTGGCCGAGCCAATGTAGTCGTCTTTTCTTGGCCTTCTGGACTACATCCACATCGTGGTACAGCTCATACAGTTCTCGGTTGTATCTTCTTCTCCATTCGCCATCTTCGCATACGGGACCAAAAATCCGTCGAAGAATTTTTCTTTCGAAAGTGCCCAGTATCAATTCCCCTTTTTTACTTATCGTACAGCACTCGGCGCCGTAGAGTAGGACTGGTAAAATCAAAGTTTTGTATAGCAGACACTTTGTCTTTCGAGTGAGGAGTTTTGAACCCAGTTGTTTGGCCAAACCGAAGCAGCAGCGGTTCGCTAGGGTGATTCTTCTTCGGATCTCCACTAAGGTGTCGTTCTTGGGATTGATGTTTGTTCCAAGGTAGGTGAACTCCTTAACTACCTCGAAATTGCTGCTACCAACAGTGACGTTTTGTCCTAGGCGGTGGACAGATGTTGCTTTGTTTGTTGATAACATGTACTTTGTTTTGTCCTCATTCACTTCAAGACCAGCTAGTTTCGCCTGTTCTTCAATCGCTGTGAAGGCCTCAAGCACAGCTCTCTTGGATCGACCGATGATGTCTATGTCGTCCGCATAGCCTAGGAGCTGGGTGGATTTGTTGAAGATAGTGCCCTCCGTGCTCACACCTGCCTTGCGCACTATCTGCTCCAGGACTATGTTGAAGAAGTCACATGACAACGCATCTCCTTGTCTAAACCCTGCGCAAGTTTGGAATAACTCGGATGAGCTGTTACCCATTTGCACACTGCACTGCTTATTGTTTAGCGTCATGCGGCACAGCTGGATCAGTTTGTTCGGGATCCCGAATTCAGACATCGCAATCATAAGCTCTTGGCGGTGGATGCTATTATAAGCAGCTTTAAAGTCGATGAAAAGATGGTGGGTTTCGACTTGAAATTCGTTGGTCTTTTCCAGGATCTGCCTCAGTGTGAATATTTGGTCTATCGTTGTTCTGCCTGGCCTAAAGCCACACTGGTACGTGCCGATTATTGTGTTGCAGAAAGGTTTAAGACGCTCACACAGTACGTTGGATAGGATTTTGTATGCAACATTAAGCAGAGATATGCCACGGTAGTTTTTGCATAACATCGGATCGCCTTTTTTGTAGATGGGGCATATGGAGCTTATCGACCAGTCAGTGGGCATGCATTCTTCCTCCCACACTTTGGTGATGACCTGGTGCATGCGGTTCATCAAAACATCTCCTCCATGTTTAAGGAGTTCCGCGGGTATGCCATCCGACCCTGCGGCCTTGTTATTTTTTTTAGCTTTTGGATGGCTCTTTCTACCTCTTCTCTGCTGGGGGCTGGGACTGGGTCTTCATTGACTGGTCTTGCTTCTCTTTCGTCATTATCTTGCTCGACATTTTGCGCATTCAGCAGCTGCTGGAAGTGCTGCTTGAAAACATCTACAATTCCCTGTGCTTCGGTGACTAGGTTTCCTTCACTGTTTCGAAGAGCTTGTGTCCCGGTTCTGAAACCAGAAGCTAATTGCTTCGACCTTTTAAAGAAACGCCGGGTGTTGTTCTTGGCCCGAGACTCTTCTAGATCTTTGAGCTGAGAAACTGCGGATGCTCTTTTCTTTCTTCGCAGGGTCTTTTTCTCATTTCTCCTTTTCGTGCGGTACTCTTCCCTTGCTGCTCTTGTTTTCCGTTGCAGCATCTGCAGGCGTGCATTTTCCGTCTCTCTTTTCAATGTCACGCACTCATCATCATACCACGGGTTCTTTTTCGGGGGTGGCTGGTAACCTATGGTGGTCTCGGCTACATTTTTTATTACTTCTCGATATTGGTTCCACAGTGTGTTGACGTCTGTAGTATTTGGGAGGACGGCGGAGAGTCGCTCGCTCAGGCGCTCGCTGTAGTCTCTGGCATTCTCTGATGTGCTAAGGCAACCGATGTTGAACTTCTTTCTTTGGGCTGCACGTGTTTTTTTGTCGTTTGATATTCGAGCTCTAAACTTAGCCACTACCAGAAAGTGGTCAGAGTCGACATTTGCTCCTCGGAAAGTGCGCACGTTCAGGATGTTGGATGCGTGCCTTGCGCCGATTAGCACATGGTCGATTTGGTTGGTGGTTCGACCATCCGGAGATCGCCAGGTTGCTGTGTAGATCTTCCTTCTTGGAAACCTAGTGCTACTTATCACCGTATTACAAGCTGCAGCAAAGTCGATTAGTCGGAAGCCGTTATCTGTTGTTTCTTCGTGGAGGCAGGCCGATAATCCTGACATCGGAAATGTTCAATGGAGACCCCAGGTTTACGGAATCTTTCGACGTCAAAAAAGAATTCAGACAAGGCGATGCGCTGTCGTGCGATTTCTTTAACATCGTTCTTCAGAAGATAGTGCAAAACTCCACTGTCAACAGCAGAGGCACTATCTTCCAAAAATCTGTTCAACTTCTCGCGTACGCCGATGAAGGAAGAACACAGCGTGATGTCAAGTATGTATGTATAGGTATATACGAAGTATGTATATATATATACTGTCTTCGAGTAAGGACACCCAACACCGACGGCTCGGGCAAAATGTCACAATAGACGCATACAACTTCGAGGTAAGAGGGGTTTGTCTACTTAGGCTCCGCTATTAACACGGGCAATAACACCAGCGCCGAGATAAGACGGAGAATTACTCTTGCTAATCGCTGTTTCTTTGGGCTAAGAAAGCAATTGAGTGGAAAAGCCCTCTCGAGCAAATAAGGTAAAACTGTAGGTACAAGGTACAACACCCTCATCATCCCTGTCCTGCTGTATGGTGCAGAAGCATGGGCATGACAAAATCGGATGAATGAATCAAGGTCCAGAGACTCAGATGGCTCGGTCATTTAGAGCGCATGGACATCAATACTCCGGCCCGGAAAGCCTTCGACACTATTCCCGAGGGACGTAGAAGGAGAGGAAGACGGCGACTCAGGTGGTGCACACAAGTGGAAGAGGACCTCAATCAACTTGGAGTGCAAAACTGGAGACAGCTAGCTAGGGACCGAGCTGACTGGCGGAGACTGTTGATTGAGGCCCAAGTCCACAACGGACTGTAGCGCCACCTTAAGTAAGTAAGTTGTCGATGTTGTAGAGATATAAGGCACTTCACAACTTATTGTGGCTTTTGGTGTTCCTTTCCTACACGACCTTTAGCGAACCATCAAATATTAAGATTTAGAACTTGATTCTTTTTCTCAACAAAAGCAATTGGATTTTATGGTATCAAAACTGCGCAATCAAACGCTGATTGTGTTCCTTGGGCTTCCTTAACAGTCATGTTCTGCCATGAGCCAAAGTATGCTCTGTCTGGATTTGCACTGAAAAAGTAAAAATGCAATTTTTTCTACAAGAAGAAATAAGCAAAGCAGTCATTTTATCATATCGAAAAACATTTTCATCAAAAAGGCCTAATCGCCTTTCACTCTTCAATTTCTGAGAGCGTGTGAAGCATGAGTATGGATGGTAAAAAGCGCCTTCAGCAAATTCTTTAAAATCAAATTGATATTGTCGGCTTAAGTTGCTCTTAATTTAAGTAACGATTCAGCAAATTGGCCTATTGAGTTCAAAAAGCAGTGATTGAACCGTCCCGGCCGCATTGAGAGAACAGAGCCAAGATAGATGGAATTATCTTTCCAAGAATCGTTCCATGCAGGTTGAAGAATACTTTGCAAAAACTCTGTGTTAACCAACATGATTCCAACCAAATAAATAAAGCCAATATTTTCCAATTCGTTTCCGTAACCAACTTTATTTCAGTAAATTAACTATTTTAAAATATCAAATCTCCGGCATCATTGCCGTACAGCAATTTCCATGAGATTGGGACAGTAAGTGTTAAAGTACTACCATTTTTCATTTGTAATTCTGGTTCCAATAAATCATCCAATTGCTTCACAAGTTGTGTAGCATCCGCTGAATTATCGCCTTCCAAAACATATTTGAACAGCAAAAGAACAGGAACACTGGATTCATCTAAGGCCTTGTACAAATTACCAGCATTTCCTCCACCATGAATAACTTTACCCGAGTGTTCAATCCACTGAAGGCTTTGAAATCGATCAGCATGATTTTGTTTGAAGATTACATTCGCCATGTATTCGAACGGACTGGCGTCTATAGTATGCTTCTCATAGCCAAAACTACTAGTGAGTATTATCACTTTGGAACATTTCTGAAGAACATCAACCAAATCTGTATTGAAACTTTTCAGATGTTTTCCTACGAGTGGTGAACGAAATTGTATAGCAAGAAGTTTTTTTGTCTCATCTATGTAGATTTCCCCTGAGGCTGAGTTATTTTCGGAATCATGTTGAAAGGCAGAAGGTCCTGTAATTGGAATTAGTGCTGGATGCCATATATTGCCAATCCGTTTCAGTTTTAATGTTGAAATGATCAAATCGCAGGCAAGCTGACCGGCATTTCCAACACCAATGCTGGGAATAATTGCTGTGTATCCTTCTAGATTGATAGAGTCCGAGTCGCCTTTTAGCAACAACATTTTAGTGTTTAGTTCGACAATTGATATTAGAGCAATTTAAAGTAGTTCAGAAATTATAATTTTTCAACTCCATTCAAGACTCAAAATATTCAAATTCTGCAAAAACACAAGTAATGGGGTTTGTTCGTGTACAAAACATCAACTTGTTGGTTGACACATGACACTTGACATTGACAGGAGGTTAAGTGATTAGTTCTGTTAACTTTGAAAACAAGGACGTAGCCAAAAATAAATAATTTTTTGTTGGATTAACCAGATGACACTTAATACTACGTTTTCACCTACACCTAGATCACCTTTTTCGAGATTTAGGCCGTGTGCGAATTCAGTTAAAAATGGGTTAAAACTTGACATTTGGTTAAATTTTGACACTTCGCATTATTTGACTAGCTGCTGAGCAGGTTAAAATATGACAGCAGTGGTTAAAAATTCATCTATTTTTAGAGCTAAATCTTCTTCTAAATCTCGAGATTTACCATACAAATTTTAAATCTCCTTACGAGGAGATTTAAAATAAATCTTCTATAAATCTCCTCGATGATTCCAGGCTGTAATAACGATTCAAACATACCTAATTTCTTATTCAGTTGAATGTCTTTTTTTTTCTTGACAATCGATTTGACAGTTTTGGTGGAAGAAAGCGTTGGAGGTAGGCAAAACAATTGTTTTATTTTATTGTTATGTTTCATTGAATTTTTTTCTTTTTTCATTTAAGGGCTTCCTTTTTCTCAGACATTGACGATTGAGGATGCTGATATTGATAAAGTTGAAGAAATTGTTCTCTCCATGTCCAACGATCCAGGGCCATCATCCAGGGTATCCGTTCCAAGCTCGCAAAATATTTAATAAGAATTCTTGACGTTTTTTCCTATATGTATGAATTCGTCTATCAAGAGCATTGTGTAATTAGCAATGCTCTTGATAGACGAATTCATACAGCACTGCTTAGTGCTTTGTAGAGCCAACAAATGTGATAGCAATAGTTTCAATACCATTCTTTTAACAAAATTTGCAAAAAATTGAAAAAAAATAAGTTTTTATTTTTATGAAATCCTTTTTTTCTTTTGTGAATTGTGAAATGTCATAAATATAACGGGAAAATAAATCTTGCAAAAGACAAGCTAAATCTTATTGGGCCAGTGAAAACACTTCGAGATTTATTTTAAATCTTCTTCGCTAAATCTCGGATTTAGGGTTGTGAAAACGTAGTATATGAGGTACAAAGGGTTTTGTATATTTCTTTGATAGGAATTATCAAAATGACATGCTGTCTGTGGTTACCTACTTAGATGTGGAGATGGCCTATACCTATATTAGGCCTTCCACCTAACAACATCTCACTGAGATCTCAGAGATTTTTTAGGTGGAACAAAAAATCTCTGCTGAGAACTGCGATTTTTTTCTGAGATTTCTGAGATGAAATTATTTTGGATTCGATTTCATACTCAGCTATTTTGACGTGACTGACAGATGTGCAACAACTATTTGTAAGGTAACCATTTTATCTCATTGAAAACTCAGAATTATGTTCCACCAAATGAATTTGCCTCAGTCAAACTCAAAGTGACATTGAGATCTCAGCGAGATATTGTTAGGTGGAACTGGCCTATTATCTCAGTATCAGTTCAAACAATATACCAAAAAACTGGTTCTCTGTGGGCCAGTTGTTAAATAGAGGGTAATAAGCTGTTTCCACTGAACGATAATCTGAGATTATCTCAAATCTACATGAAATCTATTCGAAATCACTAGATTTACCATACAAAAGTTAATCATCTCGATTCAAGATTTCAAATTAATCTACTTGATTTGGACTGTGCTGAACGGACTCATTTTCCAATTTCCAAGGAATCGGTGGAAGAAGGAGAGAAGAAAAGACAAAAAAAAGAAGAGACAAAAGGAGATCGGAAACTGACTTACGTTTTACCCTCCGGATACCGCAAATTTCATTTTACTGTAACTTCGTGTCTGTGAATACATGAGAAAAAACAGCAACAAAAATGAGGTGGTAGGAACATATTTACTGTGATAGTATTGGTAAAAACACGCATACTATCGCAGTTACTATGGTCCACAGCTTGTAGGCATTGTAATTTTGACAGCTCTAATCTAACAAAATCCAGTGGAAACACTACTAGATTATTTTAAATCAAACTGGAAGATAATCTAGATTATCGTTCATCGGAAACGTAATATAAACCTTCAACCGGGGATCAATGAAAGAATAATTATTCTATTGTTGTCCGAACGTATGTTTATCTGGTGTAAGGAGAAATTCAATACAGTAAAATAAAATATATATAATGCTAGCTCATCCCCGCGGTTTTAGCAGCTATGACCCCTCAACTACCACTATCTATGGGAAAAATCATGTCGATCCTTTGGTCTATGCAACTAAAATCAAATCTATCCCGGGGGAATTGTACATTTTACCGTGATTGTGCTATTTGAGACTATAATAATCTCTCTGTGTGCTAAACTTAATCCAGATCCGTTCAGCTGTTCTGAAGTTATTTATTTGCAAACATACATCATCCATCCATCCAAATCCAAACTTTCACATTTATAATATTAGTGTGGTGAAGCTTGGCATCACTTTTTCAAACTTATATTCGAAATTTCGAAAATCTTAACCAATCACAATCGGCCAACACAAGAATGTCGTACACTGGAAACACATTGGAAAAAGCACTCGAAATTAACAAAAACGAATGAATTTTGTTCTACGTCCATTAATTCCTCGAAGAAGATTTTTCTAGCCGGTGAATCTTTGCTACAAGTCAACGTTTTCGTCTTTGCATTTGCTGCCGCAAGAGGATTAAATTAAACACAATTGATTTGTGTCATAGATTTTATTCTATTCATATCAAAAAACAGTATTTAAATTTATTGATATAACAATGTCCATAAAATCGCTTGCCCTTTTGGCACTATTTTGCTTTAATGCATCGGTAAATTGTGCTGAAGAAGATGTTCTAGAACTTGACGACGACAACCTCGCCTCTACGTTAGCCGAACATGAAACAACTTTGGTCATGTTTTATGCACCATGGTAAGTAGTTTCCCTTTTATCATTTTCATTCAATTTTATGTATTTTGAAAACCACAAAGTTTTATAATTAATTGAAATGATGGTAAAGTGCAGAATAAAGTATTTTTGGTTTTCGTTTGGTACATCTGCATTTTGTTCTACATATTCGACTGAGAATAGTGTCATCGCCACGTATGATGATGGAGAACGATAACCTTTATTACTTCCTCTTTAATTTTATCTCAAAAAATTTTTTTTTTTTGTTTTAACAAGGCCTTGGTG
The DNA here is from genome assembly GCA_943590905.1 of Sphaerophoria taeniata. NCBI lineage: Eukaryota > Metazoa > Arthropoda > Insecta > Diptera > Syrphidae > Sphaerophoria > Sphaerophoria taeniata. The sequence goes on along the minus strand of OX016540.1, from coordinate 42,013,747 downwards.
TTTGGAACAACACCCAAGGGAATAACATTTTTGATTTTTTTAAAGCGAAGAAAAATCGATAAGTAAAAAAATATGTAGTGAATGATAAAAATTACAAGCCTTTTTTAATGAGTAATTACTTCAACTGTTGCCGGCGCGTGATGTTTGAAGAAGATAGAGAGAGAAGTTATTGGTTATTCTAAGAACTTGGATTCGTTCTGCTACATTTGAAAGCAAAACATGCCTAAAATTTAATGAACGTGACCCAAACATAATTGCTAGTAGGAATTTAAGTTAAAATTTGGTTTTCAAGAAAAAGTAATTACAGGGAAGATCGCGGCCTCTTATTCTGGTTGCAAAGTAAAAGCAAACGCTCTTCAAATGTTTCCGTACATTACGTACATTAACAATAAGAACAAGGATTGTAATTTACTATTATTAAGTTTCTGATACGATTTGATCCTAAAGAAAGGAAACCCTCTAAAGTCTAAACTGCACCAACTACAGATGCATTAGCCTCCTAAACATCGCCCATAAGATCTTTTCTGCAGTACTATGTGAACGTCTGAAGCCGTTTGTCCATATCAGTGTGGCCTTAGACCAGGAAAGTCCACCATCGATCAAATTTTCACATTACGGCAGATACTGGAAAAAACTCAAGAACTCCAAATCGACATCTACCATCTTTTTATCGATTTTAAGGCCGCCTATGACACCATCTATAGAGAAGAACTGTATAAAGCCATGTTCAGTTTTTGCATCCCTACAAAACTCATTCGCCTGAGCAGGATGACAATGGAGAACTCGCGCTGCTCCATTAAAGTCGGTAACGACCTCACCGACGCCTTTGATGTCAAAAAAGGCTTTAGACAACATGATGCACTGTCATGTGACTTCTTTAACATCATATTGGAACGAATAGCGCAGAACTCTCACGTCAACACTAGAGGCACTATCTTCCAGAAGTCTGTGCAACTACTCGCGTACGCTGATTACATTGATATCATTGGGAGAACGCAGCGTGATGTCAACAGTGCTTTTGCGAGTATAAACGGTGAATGGAGGAGAAGATTTAACGATGACCTGTACGGGCTGTACAGCGACACTGACCTAGCTAAAAGAGTGAAGGTCCAAAGACTCAGATGGCTTGGTCACGTGGAGACGATGGACACCAATACTCCCGGCCCGTAAAGTCTTCGAATCCACCCCAGAGGGAAGGCGCAGTAGAGGAAGACCAAGGCTCAGGTGGCGCGCGCAAGTTGAAGATGACCTGAACCAACTCGGCGTGCGAAACTGGAGACAGCTAGCTAGGAACCGAGCTGGCTGGGCTGGAGAACTTTGTTGATTGAGGCCCAAGTCCACCCCGGACTGTAGCGCCACCTTAAGTAAGTAAGTAAGGTTCTGATACAATCCGAATCAGAGTCTGGAAACGTTAGAGGCCCGAACACTTCGCTTCACATGATCCAGCGATCTGAGTCGCTAGGCCTCTACTTTTATTACAAGGTCTATGTCGCTGTGGCTGTACCACGCGTTCAGTTGATGATTAAACCTTTGTCTCTATTCTTTGGAGGAGGGATCGAAATTATCGATGCAGTTTAAAGATTTTTTCATTACATGTTGTCAAGGTTCATTTTGGTGTATCCCATACCTGAGAACCAGGCTAATGCGGATCTTGCTTTAGTTGCTTGGGAGAAGACTTAAGTACCTTGTTTATTCCAAAGAGGCAACATTTGTCCTTTCTTCGCTTGATTCCAGTGCTAGTGTTGGTACCTGAAAAAGTGGATCCCAGGTAGGGAAAATCCTTAAGTAAGACGTCGATTAACTGCATTAACATGGTCTCAACCTCATATACCTCCAAACTGAACTTTTGGGCTCCGCCTCAGGGCTCACAATGAATACCTTATCGACGGTAGACTTTCCTAGTCTAAAGTCACGCTGATAAAGACCTATCGCGTTGTTAACGAACGACTTCCGGCGTTCACAAAGTATTGCAGAAAAGATCTTGTATAAGATGTTTAGGAGACTGTTATTGGATTGAGTATTGGGCATGCGATGCTGAGGTCCAATTCGACAGACATGCTTTCTTCCGATGAAGCATCTAACCAACCTCCTCTGAATATACTTTTTAAGATATTCAATTTTATATTAACACCATTTTCATCCCGTAACGCGATGGTTGAAGGTCATTCTATGCTCGGATTTTAGACTATTTCTTGTGATATCCTAAGAGATTATGTCCGATGATTACGCTTACAATAGATCGAAGTGATCTCTTGTGTAATTGCATAATTCCTTGTTCTTTGTTTGTTAAAACAGGGCCAGATCTTTCTTGTAGTGCCCCAGGTGTCAACAAGGTTCCACCTTTCATCGGCCTCTCTATTTGAGATTTCCTGCTTTAAATAGCAGGGTGGGGTGCTTGGTTTACCTAAAGCGTTGATTCTAATTTTTTGCTGATTCATCGGCTTTCTCGTTGTCTGGAGAACATTCCATTGGTCTATTGCTATTGTGCTTAAGTTGTTGGTTAGGGTAACGTCAAACACTTCTTTCCTATTTTTAGTAACAAAAGTGGGTTCGTTGCCCCTGTATGCTACTAACAGATTATGATCTAGTTCTAGTATAAATTCAAAAAGAGACTCACCTCTGTTGTTGATGTCGGTACTAATCCATTGGATATGATGTGAGTTCGTATCACATCCGAGTACCACGTCCCATCTTTCAGAAGTGGCTTTTTGCTCAAGTTGGCTTGTGATGCTAGCGGAAGGCCTTTCCTCTCCGTAGTACGGCATATAGCACGATGCCAGGATAAGTGGTTGGAGTCCCTCCCTTTCTAGTTTGACGGCACATTGGTCTTGATCGCTATAATTTGCGAAAAGAAAGAGATTTTAACTTCTTCCTGACTAAAATACAAGATCTGAAATTACTATTCGCTACTTGTGTGGCTTTGTATAGTATAAAGTTCTCTAATGCACCTAAAGTCCAGGGTTCTTGAATGAGGGCAATGTCTATGCTACTTCCCAAGAGGTAGACAAGATTGGAGCTGGCGGCTTTACTGTGATGAAGGATAATTTGTATCAATTTCATGCGCATATTGAATTAGTAACCCGCGCTTTCTTACTTACTTGCTTGTTCTTATTGGTTATAACTCATATGTCGCAGCCTGCATCGGTTTATACCGATTCACACCTTGAAACCAATTTTGCTCAGAAGTGGTATGGACTCGTAGCTGAGTTGTACAACCATCCAGTACACTCCTCTGTCTTTTCTCCAATCTCCAACTTTGGCTGAGTTGTTCCGTATTTAGAGATTGAAGATGCCTCTCTATACGGTCTCGAGGTATCGTGCGTCCTTTAATCGTCATTTTCGCCTTGGGCTTCGTGAGATCGCTGATTTCCTTCGGTAAAATTAGCCGGAGATCAGCGTTGGGCCAGGGAGCGAGGGTATTGTCGTCCTCGCATGTCAAAAGTTTGAAAACATGGATGGTTTTGAGGTTGCCAAAGGGTTGGTGGTGGCCTGCTATTTAAAATGGCATCGTTTACCTCATCCAGGATTTTTTATTCCAACAGTTACCATTGATCCTCGGAGAAATTGCGTAAAGGATTGCCGAAATCCTCAATGGCGAATTTACGGTTCTCTACCGTCTCTTCTATAACCAATGACTTTTTCCTTTTTTTGCATGGGTGACCTCTTCGTATGCGATAGTGTGTCGTCCTTCCTGCCTAGTTCTCTTGAACTTTGTTGACACTGAATCATTGTCAAAGCCTTCAAGTTGCGTGTCGCGTTTTCGAGAACTATCTTATCCCTGGCTGTCAAGGGCTTTGGATCTTTGCTATTTAGGCGTCGAACGAACGTTGTTTCGTTTTTTCTATGAAGGATTCTGTCTTCGGTGAGTTTTTTGGTGGTCTTCTTCTCGATCACCGTTTTTGTTGTTTTCGTACTCTCTGTTGTCACGTCCATGACACTGTTATTTGACGAAGGTGAAGGGGTTATGCCAGAGCTGCAGTCGGGGACATGGTCCCTTGTACGGCTCCCACGAGTACCCTCCATATTCGTCTCCTTCGAGATCGAGACCATCTTACTGTCGTCGTCAGTCTTTAGAGTTCCGATGCTAACTCCAACCTCCACACCGAGGTTGGAAAAAGGAGTGAAAAGAAATTCCTCTTCCTCCTATGTAGTTGTTGTTGACCTTGTCTTTCCTGTAGTCTTGTCGTTGTGTACGTTCGGGTCTGTCACTGGCGACTTCTCCCCTCCTACTGTTGGAGAGGCCAAGCCCGCGCCGACAGCCGTCACTTTTTCGACCTTTCAGCGCGTATCCCCGCTGGTGTTTCATGTGTTCATGTGCCTAAATTCTCAGCTGACCAGTTGAGGACTTAAGAAATGAAAATCTTCAGCTGGTCAGCTGAGGATTTAAGCGTAAGCCTCCCCACCACTACAAGGTGGGCACCCGCGGGGAAGATAGCTACAACTAAACTTCTGACTCTATCGCAACTATGGGAAACATCGTCAACACCATTTATGTTTCCAATCCGCTGACTAAGAACTCAGCCGGTTGAAGCTTACACTTATTTTTTTTTTTCGAGGAACAATACTGAAGCTTATAAGGTCTTAATTGTTATCTATGTGAATTGTGAATAGACGTAATCATTGTTCCATTTTTTCTTAACAGGTGTGGCCACTGCAAAAGACTGAAACCAGAATATGCCAAAGCAGCTGAACTCCTCCGCGGTAACGATCCACCAATTGCTTTAGCCAAAGTCGATTGTACCGCAGGTGGAAAGGATTCTTGTAGCAAGTACTCTGTCAGCGGCTATCCAACATTGAAAATTTTCAAAAATGGCGAAATCAGTCAAGACTACAATGGACCACGTGAAGCAAATGGCATTGCCAAATACATGCGCGCACAAGTTGGCCCAGCTTCGAAGACCTTCCAAACAATTGAAGAAATCGATGCATTCTTAGCTGTCAATGAACCAGCAGTTGTTGGTCTATTCGAGGAAAAGAATGAACTATCGGCCTTGTTCAATAAATTCGCCGACAAAATGAGGGAGAAGTATCGTTTTGGACATTCCAACACAGCTGCTGTTTTAGCTCACAAAAATGAAAAGTAAATTGAAACAAATTGAAGTGTTAATATTCATTTTTCACAAATTTGCTTATGTTTTAGCAACGCCATCATTCTTTACCGTGCACCCCATTTGGCAAACAAGTTTGAACCATCTTCTCTCAAATTTAAGGGTACCACTGCATCCGAATTGGAGAGCTTTATCAAGGAAAATATGTAAGTTTCAATGCGAAAAAGAAAGGGAAATATCAAGAAATTTTTTTTTTTTCAAATTGCAGTCATGGTTTGGTTGGACACAAGACACAAGATGTCGCTGCTGACTTCAAAAACCCCCTCGTCACTGCCTACTACTCGGTTGATTACGCCAAGAACCCGAAAGGAACAAACTACTGGCGAAACCGTGTCCTTAAGGTTGCCAAGGAATTCTCTGGAAAACTTAACTTTGCCATTGCTGCCAAAGATGAATTCCAACATGAACTTAACGAGTATGGTTATGACTTTGTTGGTGATAAGCCAGTTGTCTTGGCTCGTGACGCTAAAAATTTGAAATACACCATGAAAGAGGAATTCTCAGTTGAAAATCTACAAGCTTTTGCACAAAAATTGTACGACGGTGAATTAGAGCCCTACATCAAATCAGAACCAATCCCAGAGTCAAATGATGCTCCAGTTAAAGTGGCGGTAGCAAAGAATTTCGATGAACTTGTTATCAACAACGACAAGGATACCCTCATTGAGTTCTATGCTCCATGGTGTGGTCACTGCAAAAAACTCACTCCAATCTACGATGAATTAGCCGAAAAGTTGCAAGACGAAGATGTTGCCATTGTTAAGATGGATGCTACTGCCAATGATGTTCCACCAACATTCAATGTACGTGGCTTCCCAACACTGTTCTGGCTGCCCAAGGACGCCAAGGACAAACCAGTTTCATACAATGAAGGCCGAGAAGTCAATGATTTCCTTAAATACATTGCAAAGCATGCAACAAAAGAACTGAAGGGCTACGATCGCAGTGGAAAAGCGAAGAAGACCGAATTGTAAGAACATGGGACTTGTTACAATTAAGTTACACCAACAATAAGTTCCAAAAATCGAGTGAAATAATTTGTTAGAACATTGTCGGACATCGGAGTTTCATATTCCGTTGCATTAAGCAAAGTCAAGTTCATCTTCAGTTTGTAGTTTTTGTACTATCGTTTCTCGTTAAGAAAAAAAACTCGATTTAAATCAACGATTGTGTTATCATTATTAAAATTTCCATGTATCGAAGCAGACTTAGCATTTGATTTGATGTTAAAAACACATTTTCCATTTTATCAATTAATTTACAAACTTATTTGGATAATGAATAGTGATAAAACAGAAGTTTAGAATATAAAATAAAACTTAATTCTTTTGTAATTAATAATTGGAATCAACCGTTATTTTTATTTCATTTACTCTAAATCACAGATGAGTTCAAAAGAGAGATGGGAAACCAAGCTGTCAAAATGACAATGCCTACAAGCTATGGTTCAACTTCACTGCAAGAGTATGCGTGTTTTTACCAATAGGCCTTTTTCTTTTTTAGCTCCGAGCAGGGTACGGAGCTGTCAAAAAAAACCCGTATTTCTATTTTAGCTCAGACATATCGGAGCGCTCAACTTTTGTTTATTTCTTAGATCAGACCGTGGTCAGAGCGCGATCTACGAGCTCGGTTAAAATTGATGGAGTAGGTAGATGGAGTAAAAAGTTGAGCGCGGCCAAGTTCATGTATTTTGTTCATTTATCATGACTGAGATGAGCGAAAAAAAATTAAAACGGTAGAAATGGCGGTCGGAGTAAGTTGTTCTCCGAATGAAGGAAAATAATTTTTTTTTCAATTTTTTTTGTATGTGTGACAGTTCCGTGCTCAGGTTTGTTTCTTTATTAACTCGGAAAGGTCTGAGCTAACTCTGCTCAGACCGAGCTCGATGAGCTCAGGCTCTACTCCGTACCCTGCTCAGAGCTAAAAAAGAAAAAGGCCTAATACTATATCAGTAAACTTGAGCATAGCACTTCATTTTTGTTGCTGTAATGGTAAAATATAATTTTCGGTATCCGGAGGGTAAAACGTAAGTCAGTTTCCGATCTCCTTTTGTCTCTGATCATGATACCAGCAAACAGGTTCCAAAAACTGTTATAAACGGTCACCAAAATGAATGCATTTGAAATTTTTTTGTAAATTAGAAAGGAGTGTCGTTTAGTACCATTGTTATACGTTACGTTAACTACACTTTTTTTAATTATCAACAAAGTCCGTTCGATTCGTTTAGTTTTTGAAAAAGCTGTCAAAATTTATGTCATGCCAGTTATAGTGATCGAAGCAAAGGATTTCGATGAAATTGTTATCAACAACCACAAGGATACTCTTATCGAATTCTATGCCCCCTGGTGTGGTAAATGCCGTCATCTCGTTCCAATCTACGATGAACTAGCCGCAAAGTTACAAGACGAAGATGTTGCCATTGTAAAGATGGATGCTACTGCTAATGATTTTCCAGGAATATTCAAAGTAAGACGCTTCCCAGCATTGTTTTGGCTACCAAAGGACGCCAAGGACAAACCAGTTGCATACATAGACGGTCTTGGAGTCAAGGATATCATTAAATACATTGCTAAGAATGCAACAAATGAACTGAAGGGCTACGATCGCAATGGAAAAGCGAAGAAGAGTTAATTTTTGTTAAAACATTGTAAGACACCCTGGTTTTTTTTCATCCCGTTGTACTAAGCAAATTCAAGTTCGTTTTCAGTTAAACAAAAATTTATTTTATCAATTTGTTTAAAGAAGTTTTGAAATAAAATTGGGATCAACAATGTTCATTTTCTACTGCTGAACTCGTAAACTACGCATTTTGATTTAAGCTTTCGTTTCGTTGGAAAAGCCGTAAATCTCCTTAAGCGGCAAAAAGTAACGATTTGACAAAAAAAAAGTATCAATATTTTGAACCTCAATATAATAAAATTTCAAACCAACTTTTGTTAGAATTATGAGTGAAATGAGATTACGGACATGGCATTTCTAAAAGCTAGCAACTGGGCTACAAGCTGTGGCTTGAGTGTCGATCAAAGCAAAACTGAACAAATGCTCTTTACCAAAACAAAAGTACCTCCCTTCACCCTTCCTCGCCTCAACGGTGAGACTCTTTCCTTGTCTTCCAGCGCTAGATATTTGGGAGTAATACTTTATCCAAAGTTAAACTGGAAACTTAATATTGAAGAAAGGGTCAAAAAAGCCAGCACAGCTTTCTGTTACTTACTTGGGCGGCCTCAATCAACAGTCTCCGCCATCCAGCTCTGTCCCTAGCTAGCTGTCTCCAGTTTTGCACTCCAAGTTGATTGAGGTCCTCTTCCACTTGTGTGCGCCATCTGAGTCGCGGTCTACCTCTACTTCTGCGTCCCTCAGGAATAGTGTCGAAAGCTTGTCCGTGTCCATGCGCTCTAAATGACAGAGCCATCTGAGTCTCTGGACCTTGACCCTTTTAGCTAGGTCCACGTCATTGTACAACCCGTAAAGTTCGCTGTTGTATCTTCTCCTCCATTCCCCATCAATACACACGGGGCCAAAGATGACCTGAAGAACTTTCCTCTCGAAACAGCCTAAGGCACATTCATCCGATTTTGTCAAGGTCCATGCTTCTGCACCATACAGCAGGACAGGGATGATGAGGGTGTTGTACAGTTTTACCTTAGTTGCTTGAGTGAGGGCTTTTCAACTCAATTGCTTTCTTAGTCCAAGGAAACAGCGATTAGCAAGAGTAATTCTTCGTCTGATCTCGGCGCTGGTTTTATTGCCCGTGTTAATAGCGGAGCCTAGGTAGACAAACTCCTCTACTACCTCGAAGTTGTATGCGTCTATTGTGACGTTCTGTCAGAGCCGTCGGTGTTGGGTGTCCTTTCTCGACAACACAGCTTTCTATGCCTGTAGTAAAACCTTTGGCAAAAAGTGGGGTTTGCATTCGAAGATGATTTTTATACAGCCGTAGTCCGTCCAATCTTAACCTATGGTTCGATTGTTTGGTGGCCCGCACTTAGCAAAGCCTACAATATAACGAAATTAAAAAAGGTTCAGAGAACAGCTAGTGTTGGCACCACTTGAGCTTTGCGTTCATGTCCATCAGACGACCCAAACGTTTTTCTTTACCTCTTACCACTGATCTCTATTATAACTGGATAGTGGATAGGAGCAAAAAGTTTGACTCCCATAGAAGACTGTTATAAGTGTAAAGGTACCATCCAGGTATAACAGTTATACCAAAATATAACACTTCCCCAACACTGATATCTATAATAGAGATAGAGATAATATAGATCAGAGATATAGACAAAGGAGATCAGTCACTTTTTTTGTTGAACATCACTTCACTCTGTCTCACTTTTTCGGTTTATATAGAAAGAGATGCACAAGTGTAAGAGTACCATGTCAAAATCAATAGGAGTCAAGAAAAGTGTTATAATTTGTATGGAATCCACTATCCAGTGTATTATAGAGATCAGTGCCTCTTACCAATGGGATGATGACACGAGAGGCTTCGACACAACTATTTTCACTGACGGCTCAAAGATGGAGTGTGGGGTTGGTGCAGGAATTTTCTCTGAATCTTTCGGTCTTTTCGGCTTCCTGGGTTTGCTAGTGCAAATTACTAAAACTATATCCAAATCTTTTCGGACAGTCAGGCGGCTATTCAAGCGATTGGCTGGTCCACATCATCCTCCAAATAAGTTCAACAATGCCGAAGTGTTGGAAATTAAGATTGAATGTGGCAGCACTGCTACAGTTTGTAATCTCTCAACCTTTATATTTGACACAATAAATTCACTTATTTTCATAGAACAACTTCGTTTTTGCTAAAGCTCTGGAATTTTCTTTTTAATAAAATAAATTTCAACAGGTTATGGGCACCAGGCCACGTAAAAGTAATTCAAGCTTTCTGTTAAAGTAAAAAATCTTTGAAATCCGTAAAGTGAATAGTTTGGTTTGAGCACAGTTTAATTTTTTTTTGTTCAACTAATTTCGTCAATGATGGCCGGCATTCTCAGCACCATAGAAAAATTAAAAGGGCGGGAAAACTACGACGACTGGCAATTCGCTGTCCAGAATTATTTGGAACACCAGGAGTTATGGAATTGTGTTCTCGGAGTTGAGACAGACGCACTGAAAATTTCCAAAGCAAAATCCACAATTATTTTGCTCATCGAAGCAGTTAATTACGTTCACGTCAAGGACGCCAAAACTGCGAAGGAAGTTTGGGATCGATTGAGAGTAGCTTTCGACGATAGTGGGTTGACGAGAAGAGTAGGTTTGTTGCGATGCCTCATAACTACCAATTTGCAAAACAGTGGTGGTGTAGAGAGTTATGTTACCAAAATTATCTCAACCGCACATAAGCTCAATTCTATTGGGATGCCAGTCTCAGACGAGTGGGTCGGCACATTGCTACTTGCTGGCTTACCAGAAGAGTATAAGCCCATGATTATGGGAATTGAAAGTTCTGGGGTGAAGATTTCGGCGGACTCAATTAAAACGAAACTGTTGCAAGACGTCAAAGATGATTGCATTTCGAATGAGCAGTCTGGCTCAGCTTTTTATGGTGAAAACAAGAATTTTAAGAAACGTTTTAATAAACCTGCGAAGAAGAATGGTCCTAGATGTTATGTGTGCAATCAATATGGCCATATAGCAAAGAACTGTTCACAGAAGCAAAAAACAGAAACAGATGCTAGCCGTTCTAAGGTTCTTTATACAAGTTTTGCTGCACAACAAATTGGTGGTGAAGAATGGGTTGTCGACTCTGGCGCTTCTTCACATATGACGTTCAAACATGATTGGCTTGAGAATTCTACGGTTGTTTGCGATGACGTTATAGTTGCAGATAATAATAAATTGAAGGCAACGGCAAGAGGAGATGTGTCATTGAAGGTTTCATGTGGTGATGTCATAGCAAAAGATGTTTTGTTTGTCCCAAGCTTATGCGTGAATTTGTTGTCGGTGGTGCAGATGGTAAAAAATGGTAATCGTGTTGTGTTTGGCTCAGATGGTTGTTCTATTTTCAATAAAAACAACAAGCTGATTGCGACTGCAAGTTTGCACAACAATACTTTCAAATTGGACAGGCCTTCTCAAATAGTGAACATTGCGAAACTAAGTTCTGATTTGTGGCATCGACGTCTCGGCCACATCAATTATCAAACATTGAATAAGATGTCCAACGATGGTTTGGTGGATGGAATTTGTAGTGATGCAAGCGATAGATCTGATGGATGTGAAGTATGTCTCAAAGGCAAACAATTTCGGCAACCGTTTAAATTATCCGAATCCACAACAAGTAGGCCACTTGAGTTGGTACACTCAGAAGTATGCGGGCCTATGGAGCATACATCGATAGGAGGTTCACGATACTTTCTATTGTTTCTGGATGATTTCTCAGGAAAGATTTTTGTCTACTTTATCCATTCGAAGAGTCAGGTAATAGATAAGTTCGTCCAATTCAAAAATTTTGTTGAGAATCAAACATCATACAAAATTCAGAAATTCCGCTCGGATAATGGTACAGAATTTTGTAATCACAAATTCGCAAATGTACTACGTAGCAGTGGCATCAAGCATGAGACAACAAATGCATATACGCCGCAACAGAATGGCAAAGCGGAGCGAATGAACCGCACAATAGTCGAGAAAGCAAGATGCTTACTTATAGATGCGTGCATGCATAAGCGTTTTTGGGCAGAGGCTGTGTCGACAGCTGCATACTTAATTAATCGTACAGTGACAAGAACATCCGAATTATCAAAGTCCCCAGAAGAGATTTGGTCAGGAAGAAGAACAAACGTTGAACATCTTAGAGTTTTTGGATCGACAGCAATGGTTTACGTACCGAAACAAAAACGACAGAAATGGGACTCCAAATCTTCAAAGTGTATTATGGTTGGGTATAGTGAAGAAAAGAAAGGATACCGTTTATATCATCCTGAATCCAAGAAGATAATCTTCAGTCGAGATGTGAGTTTCTTCGAAGACGTAATGTACTTTCAGGATTCAGTGGGAGATACCATAAGAAATAATGTCTTGATAGAACTTGATAACAAGATAGATGTCAGCAACGAAACAGACGAATGGGAAGACGCAGAGGATCAGAATGGCACATATATTGAAGAGATTTTGCTAGATGCAAATGAGACTGATTGCCTTGCCAGCAGCGAAAATGATGAAAATTCCAACGTAGACTCTCCTTCAACTTCCGACTTGGTTCAAGACAATTCACCAAGAACATCAAAAAGGCAGCCTAGACGACCAGCAAATTTCGACGATTACATATGTTATCAAATGACTTCAGATGATTCCTATGATCCAGTTACATTTGACGAAGCGTGTTCAAGATTTGATAAGACTCACAGGAAGAAGGCTAAGAGTATGCTGCTCTGATTGACAACGATACTTGGGAAGCTGTTGATTTACCTCCCGGAAAGAAAGTCATCAACACGAAGTGGGTATTTAAGACCAAGAGCGATTCTCAAGGTAAGATCTGTAAATATAAAGCCCGTTTAGTAGCGAAAGGCTGTAGCCAACGTTTGGGAATAGATTATTGCGAAACATATTCTCCTGTCATTCGTTACGGCTCTATAAGATTTTTGATAGCTTTGGCAGCAAGACTTGATTTAAGAATTCACCAGTTAGACGCTATAACAGCTTTTCTTCAAGGCGATTTAAAGGAAGAAATTTATATAGCTGAACCCGAAGGTTTTGATCACAGCAAGAAGGTTCTTCGACTTAAGAAATCATTATATGGACTCAAGCAATCTTCGAAGATGTGGAACGACAAACTAGATGAAGCCTTAAAGAACTTTGGTATGATAGCTTCGAAGATTGATCCTTGTATATATTATAGAAACTATAATGGTACCTACTTAATTGTTGCAGTCTATGTAGACGATTTATTGATTTTTTATAATAATTCCGAAAATATGAAAGAACTAAAGACAGGTCTAATGAATACTTTCAAGATGAAGGACATTGGTGATGCAACTTCGTTTCTTGGACTACGTTTGACAAGAGATGAGAGTTCCGGGAAGATATGGATTGATCAAGAGCAATATATCAATGAAATGGTCGTTCGTTTTGGAATGAAGGATGCAAACAGCTGTTTAACACCGATGGAAACAAATTTGCATTTGTCGAAAGAGATGTCACCAAAGGACCAGTCTGAGAGAGATGAGATGTCGAGAGTTCCCTATCAGGCGTTAGTTGGTTCGCTACTTTTTGCAGCTCAGGTATCCAGACCCGATATATGCTATGCCGTGAACTACGTTAGTCGTTTCAACAACGATCCTGGTATGCAACACTGGAAAGCAGCGAAACGGATCTTGCGTTATTTAAAAGGAACTGCTCACAAACGACTTTGCTTCCAGCGAGATGATTCATCGACGACGCTAATCACTGGCTACTGTGATGCTGATTTTGCGAGTGACATCGACGAGCGAAAGTCAGTTTCTGGTTACGTATTCATAGTTGGAAATGGAGCTGTATCGTGGATGTCGAAAAAACAATCAACAGTGGCACTTTCAACCACGGAGGCCGAATACATGGCTATGAGTATGGCGATGCAAGAAGGACTATGGCTTCGAGGTTTGGAGAAGGAACTCATTCAAAATCCATCAAAGAACTTCGATCTGTATTGTGACAACCAGAGTGCCGTATTTCTGTCATCAACATCAGGATTTCGCGCTAGAACGAAGCATATCGACGTAAAACACCATTTTGTTCGAGATATCATCAAAGAAGGCGAAGTCTGCTTACGTCACATTGGAACAAACGAAATGATAGCAGACTCACTCACAAAAGCGTTGCCATCAGTCAAGTTCAACATATTCACATTTTCGATGGGAATTCAATCTAGTGGGAGTGTTGGAAATTAAGATTGAATGTGGCAGCACTGCTACAGTTTGTAATCTCTCAACCTTTATATTTGACACAATAAATTCACTTATTTTCATAGAACAACTTCGTTTTTGCTAAAGCTCTGGAATTTTCTTTTTAATAAAATAAATTTCAACAGAAGTGAGCTCGCGGGCATGAACATTGGACTCAGGGTCACTCTTGTCTGGGTTCCGGGCACAGTGGGTTTGAGGGCAAAGAAACGGCTGACGAGCTGGCAAGGCATAGCCCTTGGTGCTATGAAGGGCAAGATCTTCTCAATTTTTCTCGCTGAATCAAACCACAGGTGGACTAGCCTAACCAACTGTATCATATCGAGAAGGATATGGCCCACCTACAATAAATCCCGTTCTAATAACCTTATTTGCAGACCCAGACAGACAAGACATGCACCGGACACTGGCCTGTTGGGGAACATGCATCTAAGCTGGGCATCCCCCACAATACATTCTGTCGTAGTTGTGGGGACCAACGAGAAAAGGAAACTGTTCTTCACTTCTTGTGTCAGTGTCCTGCCCTAGTCCTTCTTTTAATTTTATAGGTCAATCGAGTTTTTATGGCATCAAAACGGCGCAACCCAGCGCTAATTCGAGAGTTTTGGTTAGTTTGGGAAATAAACAAAAAAAAACATTTCATTTTGTTTTTTTGTAAATGCGAAAACAGTTTTGAAAGTTTTTCATCTGTTTTATAAAATAGAAAATTACTTGGCTATGTTCTCTGACGTCTGAAAAGTGAATACATTTGAAACAAATTCCTTTCAGGAGAATGGACTGGTCTAATCATACTACTACTACTGGCATCACTTTTTGTTAAGTTGTCACTTGTCACTTGTCACTTTGTCAGTCTTTCAGTCAACTTTTTTCAGTACTGAAATTAAATTTGTACAGCAGAGTGAATCTAGAGAGAGAATCTAATTGTTTATTTGAAAATTAACTAATTAATTAAAATGAATATGCACGGAATGCCTCAACCGGGAATGGGTGGACAAATGATGCCCGCCGGTGTATCACCAGTAATGATGCAACAAGCTTCGCCCCAGGCCCAACAAATGCAAGGTGTAATGGGACCTCAGCAGATGCAGCAAGCCAATCCCCAACAACAACAGCAACAGCAGCAACAACAAGCCGAAAAAATCGACAATGTTTCCAAAGTTAAAAGTCTATTCGGCCCATTAAGGGAATCCCTCTCACTTACATTCAAGCACGGAGCAGTTTCTCTACAACAGAATAACCTGGCTGACACACTTAAACGGGATACTACGAATCCGGCACGATTCGACAAACATCTTGAAGACTTCTACTCGTATTGTGATCAAATAGAATTGCATCTAAAAACCGCAATCCAGTGTGTGCAACAGCTATCCTCCGTACAGCACTATCTGCCAGGAGGAGTTACTCCAGTGCGAGTTGATCCGTGTATGCCCCAAGACAACACCAACGGACCAATGTCATATCCTCAGTACTTGACTACTGTTCGTGGCCATGTTCAGTCTGCCAAGGATATTCATGATACCCTTATTAGCGCCGCGCAGAACATATCGCCAAGTGACTGATAAAGGGGGGCCGTCTAAATCTTTGATTTGGGCACACAAAAACACAAATAAAATTCATTGTAATCTTCTCTTTAGTAACAAAATAAATAAAAAAGTATTCTAATAAGATGTATTCTTTTTGTGGTCTTGTCAGCTTTTGTGGTCGATTTGTGTTGTGTAAAGAAAACGATCCCGATGTTTAGACGAGGTTATTGCCCATGAAGATGGCGACGACCCTTGTCGAAACGTCGTTTTTTATATACAAGACAGCGACCAAAAAAGCCGACGGTAAATTCATTTTTCCACAATCTACATTCTCTAGTTTTCATTATTGATTCGTCTCTGAAGTTTCATTCTGAAAACAGGATCCTCCTGAAGGTGGGCTTTTTGTACAAACTGATTGTTTCCACAGCCTGCTATTGGACACCTATGTGAATGGAACAGAGAGTCAATACATGTAACTAAATTAACATGTCATCGTCAAACGAACCTTAATCTTGGGTTTACTTGAATCGACTCGAGAATTGTAGACTTTTCGTAGTAATGGCCACAGACAGAGTTCTTGACTGGATGTGTCATTCGGCGTTTAGTCAGCGGGTCAATGTCGGATATTTCGATTTCCATTTGGAAGTCATCTCCTTCTACGACACTACTGGTTGATGCAACCGCCTCGATATTCATTGACAAAAGAGTGCCAATCTCTTCCATGATCCGTTTATATTCTTCTGTGCTTTTTGGTTTGCATTTTCCCTGCTTATTCAGTTCCTGAGTAAATGCCTACAAATTAGGTAGATATTAATTGCCCAAACGTTAGATTTAAGGTTGATTTACTGCATCGAATTGTGCAATTGAATTTTTGTCCTTGGCAACTTGGCAAGCTCTGTCGGCTTTTTTTGCATCGCTTTTAGTGTTGATAAGCAGTTCCACAATATTACTGAAAATTCTTGGATCTTTTTGTTCTGGAAAGATATTCAAAATATTAAATTGTATTCGTTCACATTCAATAAACACAAACCTTCGCCTCCATACTGTGCCGCTAATTCAGCGGTTTTAATCAAACTCTGAATAGCTTCATCTACTTTTGTGTTAATAATTTGTGCCATTTTTCATGTGTTTATGAGGAAAAATTAGATTTCAGTAAGGATTGAGTAGGTTTTGTTTTAGTGCTTAGGGTTTTTATTTTATTTATTGTTTATAACTTTTTTTCTTTTTGCGTTGTGTCTTGTGTTTTGTGCCGTTGTGCGTGTATCTTGGTTCTTGGCTAACGGATTAGGGTAATTTAAATTTCTATTAGACTAGTTCATATTACTGCGAAATAATATGGGAATTATTTAAGTGAAAGACCCAATTCACACACGAAACACGATCAGAGGATCAGAGACAAAGCAGAACATTATTCCCAGTTCTCAGCGAAGTAGTGACGGTTACCTTACAAATTGTTTTTGTTATACTTATGTCAGTCACGTCAAAATAGCTGAGCGAGAAATCAAATCCAAATATTTACTTAGGCCGTGTGCGAATTCAGTTAAAAATGGGTTAAAACTTGACGTTTGGTTAAATTTTGACATTTCGCATTAAATAAAATTTAACTAGCTGCGGAGCAAGTTAAAATATGACAGTAGTGGTTAAAAATTCATCCATTTTTAACCACAGTTCATCCAATTCGCACACGGCCTTAAGAGATATCGGAAAAAAAATCTCAGTTCTAGCTGAGATATTTTGTGGCACTTAAAAAAATCTCTGAGATCTCACTGAGTTGTCGTTAGGTTGAACTGGCCTATTTTGAAACAGAACTTTGTCTTGTCAAAATGACAACGATGGCGTAAACAGAGACAAAAGGAGATCGGAAACTGACTTACGTTTTACCCTCCGGGCACCGCAAATTTTATTTTTCCGTTACTTACACGAGAGTGAATAAATGAGAAAAAACAGCAACAAAAATGAGGTGGAATTCCCAAGTTTACTGAGATAGTATTGGTAAAAACATGCATACTCTAGCAGTAAACTTGAACCATGAACTTGACAGCTTGCTTGGTTTCCCATCTCCCTTTTAAACTCACCTGTAGGCGTAAATAAAAAGCAATGCAATTTGGGAGTTTGAAAACATCATCACGTTTTTGTAACCAGTCAAAAAGCAAACTGTCGAAGAACATTTTAAAACAAAAACTAAACAAATGAATTTGTAGTTGACGACAATCAGAGAATGCTTTTGTTTTGTCCGACGTGTGGCAATATTTTGATGGTCGAAGAAGATACAAACGGTCTTCGTTTCTCGTGTAACACTTGCCCCTACATCTGTAATATAAATAAGAAAATCTCAACAAGAACTTATCCACACTTAAAGGTTAGTTTTTTCATTTTATACTTGGCTTTCCGCAATTCTTAAACACGTTTTTTGCAAAAAAAAGGAAGTGGATCATGTTATGGGAGGAGCTGCTGCTTGGGAGAACGTAGATTCAACAGACGCCGAGTGCCCAGCCTGCTTCCACAAGCGTGCCTACTTCATGCAAATGCAGACACGTTCTGCCGACGAACCTATGACAACATTCTACAGATGCTGCAATCAATTGTGCTGTCACACTTGGAGAGACTAAACTAACTAACGAAGCTAATGACTAATTTTAAGATTAACCTTAAACAAAGCCCAAAATCATTCAGGCAATTGCACAATATCGCTGGAAAAATGTTTGACAGAATATTCGAAACAAATTTGCCAAATTCCTTGGACATAGCTAAAGATTGCCTTGATAATGGCGATGTTATAGCACTTCCAACGGACACTGTTTATGGCCTAGCCTGCAGTGCCAATAACGAAAAAGCTATTCAAAAGTTGTACGCTATAAAGGGACGGCACTTCCATAAGCCTGTAGCCATATGCGTGAAAGACTTTGATTCGCTCCGGCATTGGGGCCAAGCCGAGCACATAAATGATACGCTGCTCGAGCAGCTACTTCCCGGCCCAATAACAATAGTCATAGAGCGCTCTGGACATCTGAACAATAGATTCCTTAACCCCAGTACTACGAAAATTGGAATACGAATACCCGACTTTGATTTCATTAAAAATCTTTGCGGTAAGTTTGACAAACCTTTGGCACTAACAAGTGCCAATAAGTCGGCTGAACAAAGCAGCTTAAATATTCGAGAGTTCGAATGTTTATGGCCGTGTTTGGGAGGCATTTTTGATGGCGGCCAACTTGGTGTAGCTGAAGAATGTCGTTCGGCATCAACAGTGATTGATCTTTCCATTCCCGGCCGATACAAAGTTGTTCGGGAAGGTGTAGCTCTTAAGAAAACTCTTTCAATCATGGATAGGTTCAATATAAAACCGTTGTTATGAAATAAATCTCCAGCGTTTGTTTCCTAGAATAACTTTAATTTTGTCCAAAAGATTGTTCGTTAATGAGCCTGCAAATGAGAATATCTTTTAGAGGCTGATGTTAGAGGTCGTCTTGGCTTGGGGAGATCAGCCGGCAAACTCCGCCATCTGGATGGTGGCCAAACAATATAAGTAGCCCGAGCTGTCATCAACCCTAACGAAACCGGTCCGAATGTATTGCTATCCAATGAATTGCCCATATGGTCGCCTTCAATCCAACAATGTCCGTCGGGTATCCTCACTACCTCCGTTTTGTATCCCAGAGTTGAGACAACATCTCCTTCGAGTCCAACAATTCTCTTTATGATTTTTTGATTGGGATCCTTTGGGGATATGAGTGAAACTATGTCACCACGGTCGATGTCGTGGTTTCTCACTGCCCATCGCGATAAAAATACGTAGTCTACTTGGTTTGCGTCGGGATTGAAGGTTGGCTGCATGGAACTTCCTAGAGGGAGATCAGTAGAAGTTATTCTCAGTGAACGATATTAATTGGTGGATTAACGAACCCTCGACTCGGGCAACATAACCAATGCAATCGAAAAACGTAACGCCTACTGGTATACCGATAAGAAATGATTTGCAAACTGATGTTAGTTTCATTTAAAATTAAAATTCAGTTTGCATATACAAAATAAAGGAATTAAAAAGAGAAATTGTGTAAATAAATTAATTTTGACATATTATCTAAGAATAGATCTGTTTGTGTTAAATGTTGCAAGAGGTCAGTAACAGTACGATCTGCCAAAAATGTCACAGATCTCAATTTGAATTTAGGCCGTGTGCGAATTCAGTTAAAAATGGGTTAAAACTTGACGTTTGGTTAAATTTTGACATTTCGCATTATTTGACTAGCTGCTGAGCAGGTTAAAAAATGACAGTAGTGGTTAAAAATTCATCCATTTTTATTTTTTAACCACAATTCATCCAATTCGCACACGGCCTTAAGGGCTAACTATAATGAGCGGAATCAAGCGGAAGCTAGTGTCAGAACCGAACGAAACGCTCCCTTCCGAACTGCCATGTGAACACTATACCCATAATGAACGGATGTGTACGGAAGTATCTTTCAAAATAAAATATTTGTTTTTTTATTTTCAATAATTTGTGAACATCGGTTGTCATACAACAAACAAACAATTTTCAAGAAATTAATTCCTTAAAATCAACAAATAATCGAATTCCTCTTAAAAAACAATAAATCCAGTCAGCTGTCAAATTTTCGTCCGTAAAAAGCGAAGGGGAGCGCAGTTTACGTCCGTAAGCAAAACTGAACGAAAATTGACGAAACGGAGCAATCCGTTATTTAGGGCACAATATACGAATTCCTTGTATTCGCTCAGTTACGGACGGCTCCGTCCGTTATGTTCCGTTCATTATAGTTAGCCCTTTAGCTGAATTGAATTGAATGATTGGGCGCGTTCAGTTTGGTTTGGATAGCCTATCCAACTCGTTTTTCATGAACGAGTTCGATAGCTCAATTTGAATAGCTGTGAAAACACATGTACAAAAATCAGCTGTTTACGTATTTCAACGGCTCTTCTGTCCGATAGCCACTTATACCAGAAATTGGGCGCGTTCACTTTGACTTGGATAGGCTATCCGGATAGCTTTTTGTTTTTGTTTTCCATGTAAAAGAAAATAGCAGAGGCTCAAACCAAACAAACCCAAAGCTATCCAACAATTTCTGGTATAGGTGGCTATCTGACAGGACAGCCATTGAAATTCGTAAACAGCTGATTTTTTTACACGTGTTTTCACAGCTATCCAAATTTAGCTATCGTACCCGTTCATGAAAAACGTGTTGGATAGGCTATCTAAGATAGGCTATCCAAAACCAAACTGAACGCGCCCATTGTTGGATAGCTTTGGGTTTGTTTGGTTCGAGAAAACAGAAATCTTTCCGGATAGCCTATCCAAGTCAAAGCGAACGCACCCAGAGACTCGAGAATCGAACGTTACAATTTTTGAGTTTAAAAGAGGGAAATCCCACGCTACGGTTGGAAAAATTGCGCTTGGATAGGATCAAAAAAATCAAATGGAGTTGAACTAAACTCAAGTAGTAGTGTTTTGTCGTGGACCTCGTGGTCTCTGCTCTGGGATTGCTGCATTTCAAATTTCAATAGGTTTCGACAATCAAATTAAATAAATTAAATTAACATTTCGAAATGACATACTTGAACACCGGTCTCAGTAACAGATTTATTCCTGGTCAACATTTACCCTCTCCTAAAATAGAAAATCCTTTAATTCTTGGTTGCTTCAGCATCAATACAAATAGAGGCTATGAAAATACGGCCGAAAACTTCCGCTACTTCCGTATGCCACACAAATTTCCTTTAGATCTTAACATTGGCTACGGATTGGCTAAATCAAAACAGCAAGAAGATCTACAAGATGAAAGATTGGACAATCTCCTCCAATTCATATATCATCGGCAAGACCAACTCTTATCAGAATTTGATGGTACAGGTACAAGAGGGGTGGGAGACTTCGATTTCATATGCTTCCGCGGACTCCTCCGTCAGATCATGTGCACCCCGTATGAATTTCGGGAAGATTGGTGCATTCATGCCACTCGATACAAAGGTAATATTTACATGAACAAAAAGGAAACCGAACAGAAACGACGAGGCCGTTCCAACGAATCCGAAATGGATAAGAAGTTCTGTTCCTATGGCTTTAAATTTGAGCAATACTGTATGACACGTGATCCGTCGGAAGAACCAAACACATCTGAACCCGTCGATGAATGTGAACAATTCTTCTGCACGTACAAAACGAAAATTCAAGGCATGGAGTTATTGTTCGCCGCTGAAGTTGATGGTGGACTAAGCAATGTTCTTTGCCAGAATATCGAAAGCAAGGACGTTCTGAATTCTCTGCAGCTGGTGGAACTCAAATGTTCCCTTCGGCCTTCAAACGAGAGGCAACAGCAGAATTTTTATCGCTTCAAGTGCAGAAACTGGTGGTGTCAGAGTTTTCTTGTTGGCATTCAGGATTTAATGGTTGGTTACAGAAACGACAAGGGATTAGTGGATGAAATCAAACATATGGAAGTTCGATCTTTGCCAAAATTATCTTCGGTAAGTGTGGAATAGCAAAGCGTAACATTATTAAAAGAGTTTGGTCGTTTCAGAATTTCTGGACACCAACACAGTGTGCTGATTTCCTTGTGCGATTTCTCCAGATGGTCAAAAGTGTGATGAAAGACGTTAACTGTCCTCATACGGTGTATGAGTTTTACTTTGATCCAAGAAGTAAAGTGATTGGCTACCGGATTTTTCATGAGAAATCGATGCATACCATATTGCCAGATTGGTATGTGACCATGTTGCAGCAACGATGACAAACGATTGATTGACAAGAACGATGTCCAATGTTTAAAAAAATGCATCTTACTTAATAAATTAACAAATTTATTTGTCTTTCTTTAATAACAAGTGTCCCTTTGGTTTGAGTTTACTTCCTAGAATTTTCTTCTTTTGATTTTCTTGGCTGGCTTTCATCTCGACAAAGCGTTTCTTTGCAAAGTCCAGTTCTTGGAGAGCAGCAACCATCTTTTTGGCGATTTCCTGTTGGTGTTCAATGCGCTTCTTCTGATTTGTCTATAAATAATTTATTTATGTGAAAAGGGTTCAACATTCATATTGGTCGTTACTCACCCCTAATGGTGTGGGCCTTCCGTCAACAAATGAATAGTCGGGAAGATTTGCAAGGGGACCGTCAGAATTTGGGTTGGAAGGAAGTCCATGGTCTTCTCGCCAATGTTGATCTGCGAGTGTTGAAGTGGTTGATAGATTTCTTGATAGAACTAAATAGAAATAAGTTATGTAGATATTAGATTCACTAAGATGCAGTGATATGAATTAACGTTGTTTTCATACTTCTGCTTAAAAGAATTAAATGGGAATTTGTAGATATTTTCATCATTTTTGACAAAAAAAATATTAAAGAAAAATAACCTTAAACAGAACTACCGAATATTGAAAATGCCATTGTATATGAACCACCTAGTACAATCAAGAATGGGTTTTTCGATTTTTTGCGCCAGATCGAAACCAAAGAAAAAAAAATCCCAATACAAAACCTATGTAAAAAGAGTTAGCGCTGCGCCAGAACTCAAGATGGCACTACAATCGATTGCCAGGTCGCGGGTACTAGCTAGATAGAAATACAATGGAAAATGCATATCAGCTGTCTAATTACAGAGTTTCTCAAACTGTCATTCCGAATATCCGAAAACAATATACTTCCAGTGATACCAATCTTATTAAAAATGTTAAAAAACAGGGTTGTGTAGACAATCCTACAACTTTACTTCTTTCGAAGTAAATCTACAGCGAAATCGATTTCTTCATGATTTGCAAAAATTTTCGACAGAAAAAAAAAATTCTTAAAAAATCAATCGAGTGAGACATCAAAAGAAAGGTTTCTATTCGTCGAAATGGGTAAGAAGTTTTTGAAACTCTGCTAGCCGAGATATTGGCTAAAATGCAAATTACTCGCTCACAGTATTCTGCAATTTCAAATTGATATTTCTCACAATTTTCTTCGACAACCGTTATGTAGTTGAATATCAATATAAGGGCCTACAAGTATTCTAACAGCCTTTTGAAAGCAAATATTTGTTTGTAGCACTCGGTTATCCTACACATACGGATTCCTTCGGCCATCCTGAGGCCACAACCGCCCACCGTCAAGAATTGCCAACAGCTGGTTCCCGTCCTGCCCCAAACAAAACCGATCCATTCCCAAAAATTCTAGCAATAAGCTGTAGATAAGATCACAAAGAAGAGTGTTCTATATATTTAGCGCACGGACACAATCGCCTTGAAAATTTCTTGGTCCATAGCACTCGATATTTGGGAAGACAATAAAATCTACTTTCGTCCGACATTTTCATTACTCTCATCAACAATTCTCTGAGTGCGTGTGAAGAATTGAGGGGACCTACAATTTAACGCTGATTCCGAACGGCAAAGTTGAGAAGCACTTTTTCATGACAGATTGATACTCTTGGAAGATTTGTCAGGTCTTCGCAAGAGGCAGTAAGATGAAATAATAACTTGGCCTGAGTAGGTCTCGAACCAACGACGTTCTGCTTAGCGGCCAACACACTTACCAACTAAGCTACGGGCAACTGCGTGTGATACTTGCTTATGCCCCTATTACCGCTGACGAGTCGAACTTAAAAACATGTGAGTGTAAGATTTTCGTATTACGGTTGGCGAATCGAGAACCTTAAATTCGACTTTAATGTCACGTTTTTTTCGAAGTTGGATCTCACTGTATTATGAGAATCGAATGTTCGTTAATTTGAACGTCGTTCGTGTTTTAATTTGTCGAACGTTACACATTGTGTGAGAAGAGCTCGAACCTTGAATAAAAGTAATATTTTTGTCCAATATTGCTAGATTTTCGAGAAAAAGTTATGAAATTCAGAAAGAGAAACTTCTTGCAGCAGAAAAAAGAAAAGAAAATGAAAATCTTGACAAAAACCTTCCACAAAAAGAATACCTAGGTGTTGGAAATTAAGATTGAATGTGGCAGCACTGCTACAGTTTGTAATCTCTCAACCTTTAAAGCAGAAACACAATGGCGCTTTAGGCAGACGCGTCGTTGCGTTACGATGCACCCGCTTCACGTGTGCTTTGAATGACAGTTCTCCCTCCATCATCATCAAACAGATTTGCCACTTTACTCCTTTCGAAGTAGTCTACTTCGATTTTTGAAAAACTTTGAATATCTATTCCAACTTCGCACCATCAAGAATGTTTTGAAATCTACTTCACTCGATTTTACTTGATATTTCCAAAATCTGCTTCGATTAACTCATTGAGTAATTTTATGCCTACAGTTCTCTTATTTTCATCAGGAAAATATATAATCGATAAGTTTCTATCCTTATACACGAACAATAAGCGGACACACTTTACAAACACGAAATGTCAACCCATACATATACGCAAAGTATGAGTTACGTGATTGTATTAAAGTGTTTAATATTTTACGCCGTGCGCAACTTGGGTTGGAATGTTGGTTAAATTTAAGCACTAGTGTCATATTTTAGCTTGCTAGTTAAATTTTAACACATCATATCCGCCATGTAGTGTCAAAATTAAATCGAAAGTCAAGTTTGTATACACATTTTAATACAATTCACACACGGCTCTAATTGTAGATCTGTCTATAGCCGCGTTTTATTATCCTCACTAACCCATATGGGTTTATTTTTTACACACAAAACAAAAACAATCTGGAACCCCGATAGCTATCGGGGTTTATTTTGTAACTCAAAAATTAGTTCTAATTATGGCGGATAGATGGCGAGTGTGAGACAAAAAAGAAGTTATTGTAGAAAGATTTATTAATATAAGCCATATTCATACAAAATAATGCGTATTCTACTCTTAGCCACAGTTTTATAATGCCATAGGATAACGGTAAATCCAATTAATTAATAAAAATGAGTTGTTTTTGGAAAAGCAAAATTAAATTTCATTGAGGGTTGCGTCTCGGATAAAAACATAGCTTAAACTTCAACCTTTTTAACCCAGATCGTTTTATTATCACGGGGTAACCCATATGGGTTAGTGAGGATAATAAAACGCAGCTTATGTATTCATGGTCAATATAAAATACACTATTTTAAAATCTTTTTCGCTTTTTCTCAATCTACTTCGCTTTATTCCCAAATTTGCTTCGCTTCCATTTTTTTTTAAGTGGTAACGCTGCTCCAAACAACAAATGAACAAACAGCTGTTGAGCTGTCAGACAAAGCAAAAGTTCAACCAAGTTGAACTTTTTTTTGACAGATGGTGGCTTCTTTACGTTTTCTTACGTTTGTCAAAAAAAGCGTACGTAGGAAAAGCGTCATTGTGTGAGGTTACACAGATTTCCTATAGCTGAACTTTTCGCAGTTGTCAAAATCGACGGCAAAGCGTCATTGTGTCTCTGCTTTTATATTTGACACAATAAATTCACTTATTTTCATAGAACAACTTCGTTTTTGCTAAAGCTCTGGAATTTTCTTTTTAATAAAATAAATTTCAACAGGTTATGGGCACCAGGCCACGTAAAAGTAATTCAAGCTTTCTGTTAAAGTAAAAATCTTTGAAATCCGTAAAGTGAATAGTTTGGTTTGAGCACAGTTTAATTTTTTTTTTTGTTCAACTAATTTCGTCAATGATGGCCGGCATTCTCAGCACCATAGAAAAATTAAAAGGGCGGGAAAACTACGACGACTGGCAATTCGCTGTCCAGAATTATTTGGAACACCAGGAGTTATGGAATTGTGTTCTCGGAGTTGAGACAGACGCACTGAAAATTTCCAAAGCAAAATCCACAATTATTTTGCTCATCGAAGCAGTTAATTACGTTCACGTCAAGGACGCCAAAACTGCGAAGGAAGTTTGGGATCGATTGAGAGTAGCTTTCGACGATAGTGGGTTGACGAGAAGAGTAGGTTTGTTGCGATGCCTCATAACTACCAATTTGCAAAACAGTGGTGGTGTAGAGAGTTATGTTACCAAAATTATCTCAACCGCACATAAGCTCAATTCTATTGGGATGCCAGTCTCAGACGAGTGGGTCGGCACATTGCTACTTGCTGGCTTACCAGAAGAGTATAAGCCCATGATTATGGGAATTGAAAGTTCTGGGGTGAAGATTTCGGCGGACTCAATTAAAACGAAACTGTTGCAAGACGTCAAAGATGATTGCATTTTGAATGAGCAGTCTGGCTCAGCTTTTTATGGTGAAAACAAGAATTTTAAGAAACGTTTTAATAAACCTGCGAAGAAGAATGGTCCTAGATGTTATGTGTGCAATCAATATGGCCATATAGCAAAGAACTGTTCACAGAAGCAAAAAAACAGAAACAGATGCTAGCCGTTCTAAGGTTCTTTATACAAGTTTTGCTGCACAACAAATTGGTGGTGAAGAATGGGTTGTCGACTCTGGCGCTTCTTCACATATGACGTTCAAACATGATTGGCTTGAGAATTCTACGGTTGTTTGCGATGACGTTATAGTTGCAGATAATAATAAATTGAAGGCAACGGCAAGAGGAGATGTGTCATTGAAGGTTTCATGTGGTGATGTCATAGCAAAAGATGTTTTGTTTGTCCCAAGCTTATGCGTGAATTTGTTGTCGGTGGTGCAGATGGTAAAAAATGGTAATCGTGTTGTGTTTGGCTCAGATGGTTGTTCTATTTTCAATAAAAACAACAAGCTGATTGCGACTGCAAGTTTGCACAACAATACTTTCAAATTGGACAGGCCTTCTCAAATAGTGAACATTGCGAAACTAAGTTCTGATTTGTGGCATCGACGTCTCGGCCACATCAATTATCAAACATTGAATAAGATGTCCAACGATGGTTTGGTGGATGGAATTTGTAGTGATGCAAGCGATAGATCTGATGGATGTGAAGTATGTCTCAAAGGCAAACAATTTCGGCAACCGTTTAAATTATCCGAATCCACAACAAGTAGGCCACTTGAGTTGGTACACTCAGAAGTATGCGGGCCTATGGAGCATACATCGATAGGAGGTTCACGATACTTTCTATTGTTTCTGGATGATTTCTCAGGAAAGATTTTTGTCTACTTTATCCATTCGAAGAGTCAGGTAATAGATAAGTTCGTCCAATTCAAAAATTTTGTTGAGAATCAAACATCATACAAAATTCAGAAATTCCGCTCGGATAATGGTACAGAATTTTGTAATCACAAATTCGCAAATGTACTACGTAGCAGTGGCATCAAGCATGAGACAACAAATGCATATACGCCGCAACAGAATGGCAAAGCGGAGCGAATGAACCGCACAATAGTCGAGAAAGCAAGATGCTTACTTATAGATGCGTGCATGCATAAGCGTTTTTGGGCAGAGGCTGTGTCGACAGCTGCATACTTAATTAATCGTACAGTGACAAGAACATCCGAATTATCAAAGTCCCCAGAAGAGATTTGGTCAGGAAGAAGAACAAACGTTGAACATCTTAGAGTTTTTGGATCGACAGCAATGGTTTACGTACCGAAACAAAAACGACAGAAATGGGACTCCAAATCTTCAAAGTGTATTATGGTTGGGTATAGTGAAGAAAAGAAAGGATACCGTTTATATCATCCTGAATCCAAGAAGATAATCTTCAGTCGAGATGTGAGTTTCTTCGAAGACGTAATGTACTTTCAGGATTCAGTGGGAGATACCATAAGAAATAATGTCTTGATAGAACTTGATAACAAGATAGATGTCAGCAACGAAACAGACGAATGGGAAGACGCAGAGGATCAGAATGGCACATATATTGAAGAGATTTTGCTAGATGCAAATGAGACTGATTGCCTTGCCAGCAGCGAAAATGATGAAAATTCCAACGTAGACTCTCCTTCAACTTCCGACTTGGTTCAAGACAATTCACCAAGAACATCAAAAAGGCAGCCTAGACGACCAGTAAATTTCGACGATTACATATGTTATCAAATGACTTCAGATGATTCCTATGATCCAGTTACATTTGACGAAGCGTGTTCAAGATTTGATAAGACTCACAGGAAGAAGGCTAAGAGTATGCTGCTCTGATTGACAACGATACTTGGGAAGCTGTTGATTTACCTCCCGGAAAGAAAGTCATCAACACGAAGTGGGTATTTAAGACCAAGAGCGATTCTCAAGGTAAGATCTGTAAATATAAAGCCCGTTTAGTAGCGAAAGGCTGTAGCCAACGTTTGGGAATAGATTATTGCGAAACATATTCTCCTGTCATTCGTTACGGCTCTATAAGATTTTTGATAGCTTTGGCAGCAAGACTTGATTTAAGAATTCACCAGTTAGACGCTATAACAGCTTTTCTTCAAGGCGATTTAAAGGAAGAAATTTATATAGCTGAACCCGAAGGTTTTGATCACAGCAAGAAGGTTCTTCGACTTAAGAAATCATTATATGGACTCAAGCAATCTTCGAAGATGTGGAACGACAAACTAGATGAAGCCTTAAAGAACTTTGGTATGATAGCTTCGAAGATTGATCCTTGTATATATTATAGAAACTATAATGGTACCTACTTAATTGTTGCAGTCTATGTAGACGATTTATTGATTTTTTATAATAATTCCGAAAATATGAAAGAACTAAAGACAGGTCTAATGAATACTTTCAAGATGAAGGACATTGGTGATGCAACTTCGTTTCTTGGACTACGTTTGACAAGAGATGAGAGTTCCGGGAAGATATGGATTGATCAAGAGCAATATATCAATGAAATGGTCGTTCGTTTTGGAATGAAGGATGCAAACAGCTGTTTAACACCGATGGAAACAAATTTGCATTTGTCGAAAGAGATGTCACCAAAGGACCAGTCTGAGAGAGATGAGATGTCGAAAGTTCCCTATCAGGCGTTAGTTGGTTCGCTACTTTTTGCAGCTCAGGTATCCAGACCCGATATATGCTATGCCGTGAACTACGTTAGTCGTTTCAACAACGATCCTGGTATGCAACACTGGAAAGCAGCGAAACGCATCTTGCGTTATTTAAAAGGAACTGCTCACAAACGACTTTGCTTCCAGCGAGATGATTCATCGACGACGCTAATCACTGGCTACTGTGATGCTGATTTTGCGAGTGACATCGACGAGCGAAAGTCAGTTTCTGGTTACGTATTCATAGTTGGAAATGGAGCTGTATCGTGGATGTCGAAAAAACAATCAACAGTGGCACTTTCAACCACGGAGGCCGAATACATGGCTATGAGTATGGCGATGCAAGAAGGACTATGGCTTCGAGGTTTGGAGAAGGAACTCATTCAAAATCCATCAAAGAACTTCGATCTGTATTGTGACAACCAGAGTGCCGTATTTCTGTCATCAACATCAGGATTTCGCGCTAGAACGAAGCATATCGACGTAAAACACCATTTTGTTCGAGATATCATCAAAGAAGGCGAAGTCTGCTTACGTCACATTGGAACAAACGAAATGATAGCAGACTCACTCACAAAAGCGTTGCCATCAGTCAAGTTCAACATATTCACATTTTCGATGGGAATTCAATCTAGTGGGAGTGTTGGAAATTAAGATTGAATGTGGCAGCACTGCTACAGTTTGTAATCTCTCAACCTTTATATTTGACACAATAAATTCACTTATTTTCATAGAACGACTTCGTTTTTGCTAAAGCTCTGGAATTTTCTTTTTAATAAAATAAATTTCAACAAATTTAACGCCGATTCCGAACGGCAAAGTTGAGAAGCACTTTTTCATGACAGATTGATACTCTTGGAAGATTTGTCAGGTCTTCGCAAGAGGCAGTAAGATGAAATAATAACTTGGCCTGAGTAGGTCTCGAACCAACGACGTTCTGCTTAGCGGCCAACACGCTTACCAACTAAGCTACGGGCAACTGCGTGTGATACTTGCTTAAAATGACTTTTGAGTCATGACTGAAACGTTATTTTAAGCTAGCATCAAAGTTGTTCATTATATGCTATTTCCACTGAGTTTTTTCTCTCTTTCTTCCACCTTTTCATTGGCCTTGTTCACACGTGAAGAAAATCGAAATTTTTTTTTTGATTAGTGATGGCAAGCGGGGTTGCTTGCAGAAGACGTAAGGGGAAGGAAAAAATAAAAAAAAATAAAAAGAGTGTAGAAATTTGACGTTTTCTTTGTGTTCTTCTCTTATCGTCTTATTCTTCTGTTTTTTTCTGTTTTCTGCGCTTAAAGAAAATAAAGAACATGAAGAAATAAGCAAAATCTACAGAAGAAAAATACTCACGTACGAACACAATCGTTCTTCACATGTGAACAAGGCCATTGGAAATGGGAAAGCTAATCCGTTCAGCGCAGTCCAAATCAAGTTGATTAATTTGAAATCTCGAATCGAGATGATTATCTTTTGTATGGCAAATCTAGTGATTTCGAAGAGATTTCAAATAGATTTGAGTTAATCTCAGATTATTGCTCAGTGGAAACAGCATATTACTCAACATTTAAATTTTATTGGCGATCATCCTTGTATTTTTATGCGAAAAGAACTTTCAATTGTGACAGTTTTTGTAACCAAGATTTTTAATGTTAGAATTAATCTAACAAAATCCAGTGGAAACACTACCAGATTATTTTTAATCAAACTGGAAGATAATCTAGAATATCTTTCAGTGGAAACGTAATATTAGCAGAATACAATTTTACGCCATTTCATTCATAATCGTTTGAACTAAAAATGAATATGGAATATCAGAAAACGGATGAGAAATTTATTTAAAACTTGTGCTGTTTCAATCTGTCAACATCAAGGATCTCTGAAAAAAATTTCAAGTTTCAGTTGAGATTTTTTGTTTCACTAAAAAAGAATCCCACGGTCTTTGAAATCTCAGTGAGATGTTCTTAGATGGAACTGGCCTAATGTAAGACCCCATTAACTACATCTACTGAACACGCTTTTTTTTGACTTTTGAAATGTCAGTGCAGAATACTCCGAAGAAGTCCGAACTCCAAGAAGATCAACCAATTCAATTTGTAAATATAAATAAATTGCTCTCCCTGTTTTTCTTTTATAAATTGAAAATAAAATATCAAGGAAGGAAATAAATAATCAAAATGACATACGTCGATACCGGTCTCAGTACCAGAATCATTCCGGACGAACATTTACCATTTCCTAAAATAGAAAAACCCTCCATTCTGGGTTGCTTTAGCATCAATACAAACAGAGACTATGAAAATACGGCCGAAAACTTCCGCTACTTCCGTATGCCAGACAAATTTCCGTTAGATCTTAACATTGGCTACGGATTGGCTAAATCCAAACAAGAAGTTATACAAGATGAGAGATTGGACAATCTCCTCCAATTCATATATCGTCGGCAAGACCAACTCTTGTCAAAATTTGAAGGTCCAGGTACAAGAGGGGTGGGAGACTTCGATTTCATATGCTTCCGCGGACTCCTCCGTCAGATCATGTGCACACCGTATGAATTCCGGGAAGATTGGTGCATTCATGCCACTCGATACAAAGGTAATATTTACATGAGCCTGAAAGAAACGGAACAGAAACGACGAGGCCGTTCCAACGAATCTGAAATGCAGAAAAAGTTCTGTTCCTATGGCTTTAAATTTGAGCAATACTGTATGACACGTGATCCGTCGGAAGAACCAAACACAACTGAACCCGTCGATGAATGTGAAGAATTCTGTTGCATGTACAAAACAAAAATTCAAGGCATGGAGTTATTGTTCGCCGCTGAAGTTGATGGTGGACTAAGCAATGTTCTTTGCCAGAATATCGAAAGCAAAGACGTTCTGAATTCCCTGCAGCTGGTGGAACTCAAATGTTCCCTTCGGCCTTCAAACGAGAGGCAACAGCAAAATTTTTATCGCTTCAAGTGCAGGAACTGGTGGTGTCAGAGTTTCCTTGTTGGCATTCAGGATTTAATGGTTGGTTACAGAAACGACAAGGGATTAGTGGATGAAATCAAACATATGGAAGTTCGATCTTTGCCAAAATTATCTTCGGTAAGTGTGGAATAGCAAAGCGTAACATTATTAAAAGAGTTTGGTCATTTCAGAATTTCTGGACACCAACACAGTGTGCTGATTTCCTTGTGCGATTTCTACAGATGGTCAAAAATGTTATGAAAGACATTAACTGTCCTCATACGGTGTATGAGTTTTATTTTGATCCAAGAAGTAAAACGATTGGCTACCGGATTTTTCATGGGAAATCGATACATACCATATTGCCAGATTGGTATGTGACAATGCTGCAACAACGTTCTACAACGGGATTGACAAGAACGGTGTCCAATGTCTAAATAAAATATGTCTTGCTTAATAAATAAACTTATTTATCTTTTTTCAACAAGTGTTCCTTTGGTTTGAGTTTCTTCTTGAATTTCTTGAAGTGCAAGGGTGCCGTTCCCGATGGAAGGCTGCTGTGTCTCATGGAGAGATCCTACATGGATGGGGAGCCGGTTAAGTGTATGTAAGTATAGCGTTTCTTTGCATAGTCCAGTTCTTGGAGAGCAGAAACCATAGGTCCTGCAATTTCCTGCTGTTACGTGTACTTTTTCCGGTTTGTCTGAATTTTTAGTCAAAACCGGATCCAAAAATGTGTTGTCGTTTTCGAAAAGTAAAAAAACCAAAACCAATTTTGTCGTTTGAGATGAGTTCCTGCAGAACTACTCTACTCACCATTGGGTTCAACTCTTGAAAAAATGTTTATATTCCTAAGAATTTGCTTCATTTTCTGAGAAATACTCTTGCCTCCTCTTCTTATTTCAGCGAAAATTTTAAGCGTTTGCTGTAAAAGCAACTCCACATATTTTCAAGTTAACTATTAGGATTGTCTTTGCATGTAAACAGTCAATGTTTCCGAATATTTCTGCCTCATAACATCCCTGTTTCCACACCCGAAAATTGACAACAAAATGACAGATTCAAGAAATTTCAGTGACGTTAACCATCACTGCAATTTTTTCAAGGGATACGCCATCCATTTATATATAGATATCAGTAATTAGAAAAAAAAACGAGAAAGTGTCGCAAATTTCCTCCAAAAAACTCACTATTTAATGTTAATTTCTATTTTAATAATAAATTTAAGTGTTCTTTTATAAAATACAAATATTTTCCCCACACAACTCTCAAAGAGTAACCCGAAAATAGTGCACTAAAAATTCATACGGAAGAAAAGAAAGACAAAAAAAAAATTGTCGATTGTCTCGGGGAGAAAACTTTTTTCTTTTATTATTCTTTTATCATTAGAAAAGAAAAGAAAATCAAAACAGAGTTTTGATTAAATAACTCCTTTTTATCGAAAAATAACCAACATAACCATAAGCAACAAAACTTTTTCCATTTTTTATGCAAAATAGAAAAATGATTTTGAGAAAATAATGATCGGTAGCAAAAGTAGTTGTAGCAGCAGCAGCACCCGCCGACGCATTGTGTGACGAATGACCTACAAATTTATGGCAAAGAAAAAATCTTTAAAGACGAAAAAACCAGCAGCAGTAAAAATTCAAGTAAAATTTCTTTGTTTTCCCAATTGAATATTATTTTTTCTCAAATTATTAATATTTACTTTGTTTATTATTTAATTTTAGTTTTGTTCAAGAAATATAATTTGAAAAGAGATAGAAACAAAAAAACTGGATTGAAAATTTGTACAAGTCCACAACACTGAGAAGAGAAGAGAAAGAAACAAACAGCATGGACATCGAAACGCAGGAAATTCGTCTGGCTCGACAAAGAGCTTCCGTGAAATGGCTTCTGTCAAAGGCATTCAACAATCGAGTACCAGACAACCTCAAAGAACCATTTTATCGCGACAATGAAAATCAAGAGCGACTCAAACCTCAAATCACCGTCGAAATGGGCAATTCAACACTTTATTGCCAAACTCTATCGAACTTGTACTTGGATCCGAATTACCAAAGTCTGAATCATTGTTCGATATTACAAATACTAGCACGCAAGGGAGTACCGGTTAAAGAATCTCCAGATATGCCAATTACCGAAACTATATTAATTCAAACAAATCCATTACGAATCAACGCCCACATATCTGTGATAGAATCATTGATGATTTTGTATGCTAAAGAGATTTCATCTGGCGATCGAATACCGAATGCCATAAAAAGAGTTTGTGGTGGCGGTGGTGCCATTCAAGTGGCTACCAACCAAAGTTGTGAGCAAAATCTGTTGGCTTGGATGTCGCATGTGTGTGCATCTCTGAAGAAACGCATTGTCAAAGAAGTCGAACACGGTTCAGCCGATGACGCAGGCGTACACCTTCAAGTACCAGACATTCCACCCATCCGCGATTTTCAAGATTTATGCGATGGCGTTTGCTTGGCTCTGCTAATTTCATATTATTGCCCAAAAGTCGTTCCCTGGCCGAGTGTGAGAATAAATTATTTGCCAGCTGTCGCCGATTCGATTCACAATATTTTATTAGTCAGTAATTTTTCACAAAAACATTTGCCATACTCTGTTTTTCACATGACACCCGAGGACATTACCTATATGCGCGGATCAATGAAGCCCAATTTGATTGCTTTGCTCGCCGATTTGTTCAATTTATTCGAGATTCATCCAGCCAAATGTGTGTGCTATCCTGAAATGGACGGTCAGGTTGCTCGTTCAGCGTCTGAAACGGTCATCCATCACCGGCCAACTCCACCGAGAGACGTGCGTTCGGTCGAAGAGAATACTTACTTTCCGATGGGCAGCGAGGAAGCTTTTGTTGTTCACAAAAGCCGTGGCGTAGCAACTTTGTCATCGATTCAGAATCAGGAACCATTGGTCCCGGCTCGTCTGCGTCAGGCCAAAGAAAAGATTAACTTGGAAACGAAGGCGGACGAAAGGGGTGACTATGTTCCGGCTGGACGGCCAAGCAATTGGGAGGAACAACGACGTCCTAGCTATGCCGGTCGGCGTTCACGTCGCAATTCTTCCAGTGAAGATTCACAGCTAACAATCGAGAATTTTGGTGGGTCCCAAGACCAATTGAATATGTTGGGTCGTGGTGTTGACAGAGATCGCGATCGGGAACGCGAACGCGAGAGGGAGCGAACACTTTCGAATGCAAGTATCGAACCAGCAATTGCAGTGAGATCTTCAATTGCCGACGCCCGAGGCACCCTTCAGCTTGGCTACGACACCGATTCGGGCTCGGAGAAGCAAGACCGCGAAACTGAAAAGACTTCAATGCGACGTCAAGGCAGTGTTGATAATATATCATCGCCTCGCAACACCAAACATTCCAACAGCAACAAAAAAGAACTGTCAGACGGCGATTTATCATCACACAGTGGCTTAAATAGTTCAAGAACAAATCTCTTCGAAAGTAGTAATTTGGTAGAGGAAACAACAACAACTACAATAACAGCAACACCCAAGCGCAAGACATCGTTCGCCGAATTACCATCCAATACAACAACATGGCATCAACAGTCGGCATTGCAGCAACAAACTGACGACAACGAACTGTATCCCGAAGAAGAGAGTCGATCGGTTGTTGATGCTTCGAAATTGACAACAATTCGTTTGAAACTCGAAGAGAAACGTCGCCGAATAGAACAAGAGAAGCGTAAAATTGAAGTTGCCCTCTCCAAACATCAGGAGAAAGTTGGTAAGGCTGCATTTTTGCAGGCGATTAAACAACCTTACGGCTCACAGCAGCATATTCCGGATCAATTTAGTCGACAGCAACCTATTCAGCAGGCTTTCGGATCAACTCCGCAAATTCCGCAAGCGTTTTCGAACTCAAGTCAAAACTATAATTCCCCGCCAACAAATTCCGATCCCTATAATCAACATCAATCACATCAACAGCAACAACAACAACAACAACAACAACAACAACAGCATCAACAACATCAACAGCATCAAATACAGCAACAACAAATTCATCAACAACAACAGCAACTTCATCAACAGCAACAGCAGCAACATATTCAGTATATTAACGAAAATGGCCAATATATGAGCCAACGTCCAGTGTCAATGCAAATGCAGAACCAACCGCAATTCATGCAGAAGCCCCAAAATAGTCAACAGCCACAAACGATGATTTATAATCGTGGAGGCGATGGTCAACTGGAGAACGGTGGCTTCAACAAGCATGGCAGCCAGCAACTTCATCATTTACAATATCCCATAGAACATACTCCATATCAACAGCCGCAACAATACATCAACCGTCCATCCGAGTACGATCACTATTCACCACAACAACAGCAACAAGTGCGTGATCACAACTCACCACAGCCGCCAAATCAATATTACTTATACGAATCGTCACCGCAGCCAACACACCGAAAAACATGGGGTCAACCAGAACCAGTTCATCTTCAACAAACTCACTACCAGCCCCAGCCAATGCAGCTAATCGACATCAATGCATGGCAGTCACAAACACTCTCGCCCAAAGTGAATAGCAGCGGCGGCGGTGGTGAACCTGGTGCTTGGAATTCACCATCAAACCATCAAAATAGCAGCACTGCTGGCAGTGGATTTATGTTACATCAGAACGATGATAATGACTACTGTCACCAGGAGAAAACCTATCAGAATCTATTTCAAGTTCATCAGACAAATCCACAAAGCCGGCATACACCACCCAGAGCTGCCCAGATGATGACCAATCATCATATGGCTGAGAATCGACAGATGAAGTCATCGCCCGTTCCAGCAGCTCCAGCATACGATGAAATGGCACCGCAGAGTATTTGTTTCATAGGCGACGAAGACGATGTCAGCGATCCCATGGATCAGATGAACATGGAGCCGATGAATATGCGAAAGATGGGCATGGCGGGCATTGACTACAATCAAAGCATGCGACCCCAAAGGGGCTTGAATATTACGAGTGGAAATTTAACTTATCGAATTCCCTCACCATCGAGGCCAAGTTTGAATGCAAACAGTTTTCAAGATCCTCAAGAAGAGACAACCATCGAAAAAGGATTCTACATCTCGTTCGATAATGATCAGCCAAAGCGACCCAAGCCTCCACTGCGGGCCAAACGTTCGCCCAAAGTCGAAAAGAGCAACAGCACCGACACGATTGACAGGGGACAAAAACTGCCAAACATCTTTGATAAATCTGTTGAGATTCAGCGCTCTAGTAATTTCGAGAACAACAATGCCACTTACAACAAATACAAGGATGCGCCCATTCAGCTGCGGCAAATTGTCGAAAATCAAGATTCCAAGACTCTCGATAGGCGTCATTTGGAGGATGTCACCAAAAAGCAACAGCATATGCAAAATTCATCTCCACAGCAGCAGCATCAGCAGCAACAGTATCAACAACAACAGCATCAACAACAACAGCAACAACAACAACAACATCAGCAGAGCCAACTGCAAAAGACATTTAGCATGATGCAACTGAACGAACCTAAAGAGAACAAAGCTCTGCTTATCGAAACGGAGTTGTCAAATTTGAATCCCGAGTCCGCGGAAGAGATGGAACGTAAAAAAGAGAAAATCATGTTGCTCTCCTTGCAGCGACGTCAATTGCAAGAAGAAGCCAAGGCACGCAAAGAAATTGAAGCAATGCAGCGCCGTGAAAAAGAACAAGAAAAAGAAGAAGAACGCATGCGAAAGAAAGAAGAACAAGCTGCACGACGAGCAGCCATTCTCGAACAACATAGACTGAAAAAAGCAATCGAGGAAGCCGAACGCGAGGGCAAAGTCATTGATCGTTCCGAATTCCCCGTGCACACTCAGACACGTGTCCGTTTGCAAAAACCCAGTCGTCCACGTCCAAAAACAATCCATGTCGAAACGAGTTCGGTCGATTTGCATGATAGTGCACCATCTACATTGACTGCAAGTCGTGGCAAGAAGGGCTCTATCACAAATCTCACCGACTATAGTCAGCGCTCGAAACTAACTCGAGATCTATACAGAGGCTCACAAGACTCACTAGCAATGAAAACACCCGGAGCCGGACGAGCCACACCGCCACGACGTGCGCCCTCGCCTGGTATGGGCCCTTCGTCAGCCGGCGGTCGTCACATGCCTTCGCCGACAGGACCAGGTTCACTTCCGCCCGGTTTAGTATCCAAACGTCGTGGCATCGAGGACAGTTCAAGTGATATCTCTTCGTCGAATCCAAATTCGATAATGGAATATTCGGGTCCGAAGCTCTACAAGCAACCAGCTGCCAAATCAAATCGCGGCATCATTCTAAATGCCGTCGAATATTGTATATTCCCGGGCGCCGTTAATCGCGACTCAAAGCAAAAGGTTCTCGAAAAAATCGCCCGCTCCGAGGCAAAACACTTTTTGATCTTATTCCGCGATGCTGGTTGTCAATTCAGAGCTTTGT
Source organism: Sphaerophoria taeniata (assembly GCA_943590905.1). Classification (NCBI taxonomy): domain Eukaryota; kingdom Metazoa; phylum Arthropoda; class Insecta; order Diptera; family Syrphidae; genus Sphaerophoria; species Sphaerophoria taeniata. The sequence continues at coordinate 41,974,994 of OX016540.1, read as the reverse complement.
ACAGTTTTGTTCCCGAATTGGAACAAGTATTGAAATTGTATGGTACTGGGCCTAGTCATGTCGACGAAGTCATGTTCGATAAATTCTTCAAATATAACTCAGGCGGTAAATGTTTCTCCCAAATTCATACAAAGCATCTGACAGTCACAATCGATGCATTTACAATACACAACTCACTATGGCAAGGAAAGAAAGTTCAGTTACCAAGTAAAAAGGACATGGCACTCGTCATATAAAAATTTATCAACAAAAGACATTTGTTATCTTGGAATATTTTATTAAAGTATGAAGAAAAGCAAAGCTACAAAGCAAGCTACAAAAAGAATGTTTTCGTTTCTTTTGATTAAAGCTTTTTCAAACAAAATTATCGCATATTGTCTAGAAATACTGCTGCCTATGCCGAATTCTTAATATTTTTTTTTTGTTTTTCACAGACTATGGTTTATATTGTAATAAAATAATAAACAGAAGAATAATAATTATTAAAAACTAACAGGACTGTCATTTAATGAATATACCTACATTAAAGTAATTATTAATAATTAATGATAATAATTTGGCCAAGTTGATTTCTATGTTTTGTGTTCTTGATGGCGTATGTGGTTCCTCTTCGGCTCGCATGGTCCCTTGTATTGTCAAATGAAAACACGAATCCCATATCGATGCTAGCCAACAAGGGATTTGCTTGGTGTCTTCCTCCTCCGCTGGGATCATATTTGGGAAACGGCACAAAAACAAACATTAACATTTTAAAAAAAGTAAAAATGTAGACAAATATTGAATACAAATTTAACAATGATACAATATGACATATTTTAAATTAAAAATAAAAAAAAAATAAACTTGCGTTATTTGGTAAATAAAATTATAATTTTTGTATTTCACCGTTATTGAAATATTAATAAATAACAAAATATTAATATTAATAAAAAACCAATGCTCGTTCTTTCTATTTTTGTTGTTTTTATTAAGGAAATATTGACCGGCAGCAATAGAATAGGTTCACACCAGTTACAAAAATCAAGTGCTATTTTTTCATCAAAAGAGTATTGAATGGATACTTTTTTCAGTGGATTTTTAAAGCATTATATGTGTACTTAACTACAAGTAAGACAAAAAATTCAAAAATTTTAATAGCTCTAAATTTTAAACGATTTTTGAAATGCACTCAAAAATATTGCCATTTCGATGGGCCAATGGAATAGGTTCACCTGTGCCAACTGGGGAAAATGAAGAATAAATTAAAACAAAAAGTATTTGCTTTGAAGGTTGACATTTTGTGTTTTATTTAGTAATGAGTTGACCCTCCTTTATTTACATATAGTCACCTCAAAAATTCTATTTGGCATGGAATCATACATTTTTTGTAAATAATGTAAAGAAATTTTGTCCAAGCCTTTTTTATTGCTGTTGAAAGTGATGTTTTGTCTTCAAATTGTTGTCCGGACTTGTATACTTCACGTACGAGCCATCCCCAAACGTTCTCAAAAATATTTAGGTCTGGTGAGTAGGGAGGTCACTCCAACATTTTGCTGATTTATCCAAGCTTTCACGACTCTGGCGGTGTGGATACGGGCGTTACCTTGTTGAAAAGTCCATTCTATAGGTGCAAACATTTCACGAAATTTCGGAAGAGCCCTTTCGAGAATGTTCTTGTATCCATTTGCAGTCATTCGCGATGATGGGAACTCTAATTCAATTGTTCTAAAATACGATATTGCACCCCAAACCATAACACCACCTTCACGGCTATGATGACGATTCAAAAATAATTTTTCTCAAATCATGGTAATAATAATTAAAACCATCTGGGCCATCGAGATTAATTTTTTTTTTCATCAGTAAACACGACAAACTGCCACTCCTTTTTCCATGTCATATGGAATCTGCAGAACTCAAGCTGTTTTTCTTTTCTTTGAGCGTTTAGCGGTGGCTTCTTTTTTAATTTTAAGCGCTGTATGTTTGGGGCACCTTTTATCACTCGTCTTACTGTTCGAAGGCTCGCCGTTGATCTTTATTTGACTAGCAGACTGGCAAGAATTGGACGCCAGTCGGGTTATTAACCTCCTTTCAGCAGCTGTCGTAATTTTTGGTCGCCCTTTCATATTGCACCCGTAGTTTTCTTTATTTCTCAAATAGCTACTCACTACATTTTGCGATTTGCCTATTTTTTTTTTGCAATAAATCGCGCACTAAAACTTTGTTCAGCGTATACCTGTATTTTAATTTTTTCCCATTTTTGCAGTAGAAGTATTTTCAATATTAAAATTTCACACACTTAACTTCAAAAATTCTGCACCAAAAGTAACTTTGAAGTGAATGAACCTATTCTATTGGCCTATTGGAAATGCTCTTTTTTTCAATAACATTTCATAATTAATTGATCAACCTTTGTACCTATATGGAATTTATAGTAATTGCAGCCTAGTGATTCTTAAGTTGGAAAATCGTCCCGTGGCGCTGGCAGTATTTCTATACACAAAATTTTAGTTCTTAATCGCGTTCCAGACGTCGCTGTCGTCGATTCCCGGTGCTGCAACTACTATAAATTCCATATACAAAGGATCAACTAGGTATATAGAGTGATTTCAGAATATAAAAAAAAGCCTTTTTAAAGCTCTGTTTGGAAGAACAAAGCTTTTTTTCTTGTTAAAGCTGTGAACGTATTCTATTGGCCGGCAGGGTATGTTTTAACAGATCCTCAAGAAAGTAGATCCCCTGAACTGCACCCACTATAAGTCACCTTAACATCGCCTACAAGATTGTGTGCCGTGCTGTGTGAACGTTTGAAGCCCTTCGTCAACAACCTGATAGGTCCTTATAATTGTGGCTTCAGACCCGGAAAGTCCACCATCGATCAAATAAATATTCACTCTACGGCAGATCTTGGAGAAGACCCAGGAACTTCAAGTCGATACCTACCAGCTTTTCATCGATTTCAAGGCCGCGTATGGCAGCGTCTGTGGAGACCAACTATATAGAGCAATGTCTAGTTTTGGCATCCCAAAAAACTCGTCCATCTGTGTAAGATGACAATGGAAAACTCACGCTGTTCCATCATGGTCGAAAAAAACCCTAATGGAAGCATTTGATGTCAAGGCGATGGGCGATGCGTGTCATGCGATTTCTTCAACATCGTTCTTCAAAAAGTTTGGGCAAAACTCCAACGTCAACACCAGAGGCATAATCTTTCAAAAGTCCGTCCAGCTACTAGGATACGCAGACGACATTGACATAATTGGAAGAACACAGCGTGATGTCAGTGGAGCGTTTGTGAGTCTTGAGACGAAGGTCAGGAAGGTGGGTCTAGCGGTTAACGAGTGCAAGACCAAGTTAATGCTGTCAACAAGAAAGAACTTCGACGTTTTGGACAAAACGTCACGATAGACGCATATAATTTCGAGGTAGTTACGGATTTTGTCTACCTTGGCTCTGTTATCAACACAGACAATGACATCAGCACCGAGATCAGAAGGAGAATAACTCTTGCTAATCGCTGTTTCTTCGGGCTAAGAAAGCAATTGAGTAGTAAAACCCTTTCCCGAACAACTAAGGTGACGCTCTATAAGACCCTCTTCATCCTAGTCCTGCTATATGGTGCACAAGCATGGACCCTGTTCGAGAGAAAAGTTCTGCGAAAGATCTATGGTCCTGTATGCATAAACGGTGAATGGAGGAGAAAATTCAACCACGAACCGTACAGCGACACTGATTTAGCTAAGAGAGTGAAAGTCCAAAGACTCACATGGCTTGGTCACGTCGAGAGGGTCCCGTCCACCCGAGAGGGACGACGCAGTAGAGGAAGACCAAGGCTTAGGTGGCGCGCGCAAGTTGAAGATGGCCTCAACCAACTCGGAATGCGAAACTGGAGACAGCTAGCTAGGGACCGAGCTGGCTGGAGAGGTTTGTTGGTTGAGGCCCAAATCCACTCCGGACTGTAGCGCCACCTTAAGTAAGTAAGTATGTATCATCATCATCGTCGGTCTGGCCAATTAAGTTTCTCCCTTCATCTGGGCCACAACCGGGATCCCGTCCGGGCCTCCTTTAGCAAGTTCTTCGATGCATCCCGATTGTTGGTCGACGCCATCCAGTTCCACACCCCAAGGCTTTGGGCGTGCTGGTCTATGCCATCCTTCCAGCGAAAATTCGGTCTGCCATGCTGTCTCCTACCATGAACTGTACCGAAAAGGACTTTCCGGACTGGATCCTCCAGGACACTAGAGTCTACCAAGCTGAATTTTTGTCATCAAGTATGCTTCGCGGTAGATTTGATATAGCTCGTGCTTATATTTGTCTCCGGAATCGTACTTCCTCACAAACAGAGCCAACTATTCTCCGTAGGTCTTTTCTCTCGAACGCGGCGTAGAGTTCAGATTGCCTTTGGCTAAGCTCGCAGGTCTCGGATCCATAAGTGAGTACTGGTAAGACTATCCTCTTATACAGTATTAGTTTCGAAGCAACGGTAAGATTTTTGAATTTAAAGAGCCTTGAAAGACTAAGGTAGTTCTGTTGGTTCTGAGAGCAATATTGTTATCGCCTGCTACTACTGACCCAAGGTAATTGAAAGATCGCACTACTTGGATTTCGTGCTCCTCCACCTTAATAGATGTTCTTATACTATTGCCAACGTTTTCAGCAGGTAGAATCTTAACCTTTAGCCTTTCTCGAAACCTAATTTTCAAATCTACGAACCTTTAAACTCAATTAAATTTTAACCATTTATTCAGTCTTTTAATATGCATACTTTAATATTTACAAACTATTCAAATTCACCGGTGTAAAATTCGTAAATAATTTTACTTATCGTCAACCCTAATGGTCTACCAAGTTGACCACAAGGAAGATCTGCCAGTAATCTTTGCCCCTCCTCCTCCGACATGCAAAGCTCATAGGCCATTAAAAGCGATCTAGGTGTAGGATACTTATTGACAATGGCCATTGCACGCTCCATGGACAGCGTTCGCAATTGCAAAAGCTGTTTGATGAAAACATCACGAACCGTCAAACCACTGTTGCGCGATGAATCATCGTAAAAATCCTTAAACTTCAACAAACCAACTGTTGAATCAAGTGGTGTACAACGTTGAATGTCTTCTTTGGCTGTGCTTATAAGAAGTTTATCTTTGAAATGACGAATCAAGCTATTCGTCATTGCTTTCAAATACAAAATTGATTCCCAGTGATTGTTTGTGTACTTAATTTGAAAATCCCCATGTACTTGGGTATTGACAGCCGATTGAAGAAGACTTCCGATCGGCAGGCCAACGTGCTCATTGTTTCCATAGTTTTCTATTAAATAAATCAAATTTTGAATTTTACTACTTTTAAGACGGAATTTTTGTTCGTGGAAGCGTCCATCACGGATACTACTTGCGAAATCATCCATCCGCTTGCGTTCAACAATGTATGGCAAGACGAGTTCTCTGCCTTGCTCATCGCGACATATCCAAGTGAAATCTCCAACCGTTAAACGACGAACTTCATGCGGGATTTGAAGTTTTTCAATGAATTCTCGTGTCTTGTCGAAAGTCTTCTTTGCTTTGCCATTGGTTTCTTGGATATCCACCAGAAGGAGAATGCGAAAGGTACCTGGACTGGCAATAATTTGAGCCTGAGATTCCTCAAACTCTAATTGTTTGGCTTTTTCCTTGGCCGATGGTTCTTTTTTCTTTGCTTCTTTCTTCGACTTTTTAACGGATTCAACTATGGTTTTAGTGTCATGGGAGTAGGTGTTTGACGTTGTGTTTAGTATGGAATTGGGATTATCTGTGCGTTGCTGAGCAAGCTCCTGGTCTATCAACTCGCAGAGTTTTGGTCCAAATCCTCTTAGAATTGCACAATCTCTTCCAGTTGCAAGTGGCAATGGGAACCGACAAAGAGAATCGAGGGCCTCGCGGAATTTGTGCTGTGATTTATAGCCTTTGGTGATGGCTTCTTGTAGCCAGCGTTCAATCCATTTTTCGAACATTGGATTTGGGTTCTTTAGGGTGATTTCAATAAATTGTTCTGTGTCCATTTAATTATTAGCGATGAAAAACGAAACATGCAATTCTTGAGCTCATTTAACAAAAAGGTTCAAACTTCAAAATTCAAATGATCAACAAACAACGCAAGTGACAGCATAAAACGTCAATAATATTCTGGGTTTGCATGAAGAAGTACATTTGCATTTTTTAAAATTTTCTTATGACAGGGTGTTAATATTCTTTTAGATATTATGTTGTTGATAATGTAGATGTTAGCATAACATGGATGTATCTACTTGGCGTAACTCTCCACAAATACAACAAAATCACATACGCAAAATGAACTCCACAATAAAAATTATGGTTCTGATCGCTGAACTTTTTTAAAGAAAAATTAGTTTAAAAGGGTTCAATCCTTGATCCAAAGTTCTAAGATTACCCTTGATTGTAAAATTTACCATTTGAAGAGTCAATTCAAACTGTGTAAGTTCATTCATAAAAACAGATCAACTTCCATTTTTTTCACTACTCAAAAATCAAAATGTCAAATCTCAAATAAATTGCTAGTTATGACCTGATCTGAAGGAGATCACAATTTCGATTGTTTTTGTGACGCTGTCTCAAGGGGCCAACCCATAGAATCCGTCAATCCGGCAGCGTCGACGTATACGTTGTTGCCAACGTATTTGCCGGAGAGAACCGTCCCATAGATAACGTTGTATACTTTGACAGTTTCTTTTGCTTGGTGCTTTGTATATGGAGACCTAGTACCATTGAATAAGAAGTACAGGAAGCGGTGTAAGCTACACGCACAGTGTACGTGAGTGAAGCAACAAAAAATTCTGATGGTGTTAAATAGGGGGCACTCATCTGTCAAACTGGGCATGTGCTGTCATTTTGCTGAGCTGTAATTGGTCAAATGTTGTTTTGTATTTTCATCTGTCAAAAAAACAAAAACTCGAGTTCAGGGGCGCATTTATTTTTGTTGGTGATCGTAAGGCGCTACACAATTTCTTGTGCTTTTTAACACTTGATCAGTTTGTTCATAGAATGCGCTTTCGAATAGGACTCGAAAAAGGACAATAAATATGATAAATTAAGGATGAAAAATGAAGAAAATGTAACGAAAAAAAAAAATAATAATAATCGTGCATGTACACCTTGAACGTTAAAATACCATGTGGTCCAAAAAAGAATTGAAATTGAAAAATAAAATTGATGCACAATCGATATAATCTTGATTCAATCATATTTCGCTTGGTGCCCCTGAGATTAACCATTCAACTGCAGACCAACCCTGTTGTAATGCGTTTGTGTTTGTGAAACTCACACTACTTAGAAAAATGCTTCACTTCTTTTTCATAAGACCCCTTCCTGTACTTCTTATTCAATGGGCCTGCACACACGAGACTAATTCATCCAGACTAAAATCAGTTTAGTGGGCAAGGGAAGCGAAGTGTGCAGTATGAAACGGACTGAAATTTTCAACCCGAAATTTGGTGGATGAACGAAGACTAAAACTAACACATATACAAAAGCTGACAGTTTTGGTACAAAATATATACTCACACATTTAAAAGAGGTTCACATATACATTTTTCCCCCAGTCTGAAATCATCTCTTGTGTGCTTGGACTAAAGACTAAAACCCATTTCAGTCCAAAAATTATTCATCTCGTGTGTGCAGGCCCAATGCCTAGTACCCGCACGCTTTGGTGTTTTTTAGGTGGAAAGGCGTCCGCTAGAGTGTAGAGTGTCGCTAGCAGTTTTTCGCCCGTATTTTATATTTTAAATCGAATCTGTGATGATGAATATGACAGGAGAGAGGATAGTGGAAAGCTTGGTGTAAAACTTATTCACAAAACCTCAATTCCGAACAAAAAAAATCAAATTAAAACATTACTTGGGGTCTCCATTGAATATTTCCGATGACAGGACTATCGGCCTGTCATTAGATAATCCAATAGAGACCAACAATCCAACATTTAGTCCATGATCCGGTCATCGCAGTCTGGATTTTTTGAGCGGATCAAAATCTTGTCATCAATTTGACGTTTGTGTTGTATGTAGTGTTGAGCGTCCATTTTCCACAGACTTTTTGACACATTTAACTTGCTGATGGCAAGACATAATATGCCCAGTAAAAAAAAAAAAAAAACACTGGATTGCGGATGAGATTGCAGAAGAGAACATGGATTGGATTTTACTCTTGTGGAGCCTCAGAGGTGCGTTTTTGCGCTGACGATAGTTGACTATAGTTTTTGTGTAAAAAAAATGGTTGATGTGTCATAGTTGAAATAGTTAGAAATAGTTGAAATAATCCAAAAACGCTTTTTAGTTAGGTTTGGTTGAGCTGTCAAACAAGAAAAACAAAAACAAATCTTTTGAGGTTACATTTTTCTTTTATTTTGATCATAAAATTATTGAAATGGATAAAGAGACAACAATTTTCGTTGCTCTAAATTTATTGCAAAAATTCAAGAACGATCTTGATATGGTAAGTTTTAGAAGAAAATTAAAATAAGAAAATATTTATTTATCTTTGAACAACCCACAGCAAGAAAGGCAAATGCAATATTCGAACTGAAGTCCACCCTCCATGATGAAATCCTCAAGCTGTTCCAAGTAAGCCAGCTCCTGATATTCTCCTAATTGCTGCTTCCAGATTCGCTGAAAAACTATCAATAATCAATTCAATATCTATTTCGTGCTTTTATATAAATAAACGGAGAAAGTCTTTATTTTCTGATACAGTGAAACCCGCTTAAGAGAAACTTGAAAATGTCAGAGACTTTCTTCCACTTAAGCGGGTTTTTCACTTAAGCGAACCCCGGTTAAGTGAAACAAATTTTCACTTAAGCGAACCCCGGTTAAGTGAAACAACTTTTCACTTAAGCGGGCGCCGTTCTAGTGAAACAGAACCAAATCAAATTATCTTTTTTTTAATTTGGAGAAAGGAAAAATTAAAATTTAAGCGTAAAAAAGTTTGAATAATAACAAACAGTTATTAGCTTAAACAAATTTATTATTTTATTAAAAAAACATTGTGAAAAATTTACTGCCGACAGAATTATATACATGCATAAAAGCAATAATAAAAATAAGGCCGAATTTGTTCGCATGTTTCTTGCTGATTGTCTTCCTCAGCTGATGGCTTCGTCCTTCTCCTTCACCCTTCTTCGGCTTCCAGTATTGCATCGACTTCGGTCAGCTGGTTGTCGGTGATGGTGCATGCATACTTGAGTCGTTCTTAATTGTCTTCGAGGTTTTTGAGCTCAAGCTGAAGCTGCATCGATGACGTTTGATGACTTTTCCCGCTCTTCGTTGAGTTCACGAAGGAGTTTCTTGTTCTCCAAACGATGAGCATGTGAAATTTGTTCGACGACCTAAAGAATACAATGAACGTTAAATGAGATCTGTTTGGAGATGAAAAACCTTACCTCAGATTTCTCCTTCAGCCTCTCCTGCTCGGCATTTTCGCACATTTTGTGCTCCAGTTGCTTCTCCACCTTCCACAGGTTTAAGTTTTCCTTTGACGTTCAACAATCATCTGCTCATGGGTAGCGGCCAACTTGTCCTCCAATTTTTGGTACTGCTTCTCGAGTAGGTATATCGCCGACGCTCTTCGGTCGTTCTCTGAACTTCTCAGCCATGTCCTCCCGAAATAGGGATGTTTGCGGATCGCAGTGTAGTCAATTCGATTGATGGGATTGTCACCAGGGAGAGATTGAGATTCTTGAAATTGGTGCTGACTTTTAAGTCACTTGGAAAGGCGATCATTTCCTTGGCGTGACTCTCCTCGCAGTGACTGAGGATTTTCAAGTAGGTATGTCTCGTGGACATTGTGGCATTGTCCTCGTGAAATGGTGTGACTTCGCAGATGAGTTCATAGCCTATAATACCCATGGACCAGAAGTCACAGCTGACCTATAAGTAGTTTTTAGCATCAATGTTTTGTTTAAAACTCGAGGTTTGAAAGAACTTACGCTCTGCTGGGATTTGGTCAATCTGCAATAGGAAATTTTCTCGAGCAGTTCTGGAGCAATGTAATCAGGAGTTCCAACCGGCGAGGAACTGTGCACATGCCCGTAACGATTCAAGGCAGCGGGATTTCAAAAATCTTCCAGTTTGATGGCGGTCGATTAGAATGTTTTCCGGATTGATGACGCGATGGACATAGCCCATGCAATGGAGAGCATGAATTTATGAAAATTATGAAATTATGAATTTATGAATTTATTCTGATTTTGAAAACAAGAGGATTCCCTTCGGATTTTAAAACCAGAATGTTTTTTCGAGTACACACTACACTACATGAGAAATTTCCTCATGATTTGTTTTCGTTTTTCTAATGAAGTTCCTTTTGCAAAATCTCCGGCGAAATAAAGTTCTTTTTTTCCGATAATTTAGGGGAAACTTATTTTCTTTATTTTGTAATGAAATAATTAAAGACTAACGGAAATACTTTGATTGTAATTAAATTTGCAGCAGTACGGATACGGACGACTACGCGGTTGTAAAAAATGCACAAACAGAATGTTTTTTTTTTTTAGATTCCAGATTGACAAACGCCATTACACACAAAAAAAAAAATTTGACACACCAACCACTTTCAACTCACCTTTTGAGATGGATTGGAAATAGTTATGTCGTTTTCCATTGGTCGTCCAGAAGCATTCGGAAGAGTCCAGAAGTCTTCTGAAACCATTCCATTGGACTGACTTTGACAGACGGAATGCTTCTGAGAAGAGCAGAACTCTTCTGTTTTGAAAACAGAATCGTCCGAAGAATGACACATACATCATAACCCGTTCCATTGGAGGTAGAAGAAGAAACGTCAAAAAAAGACCAATGGAAAACGACATTAGAGAAAGTTACGATTTGACACATCAACACAGACCGCAAAAACGACAATTGTATGATTACGAATCGTAACTATTGGCGTGCAAAAACGAGAAATAGTCAACCATTGTTATTATAGTTGATTATAGTCAGCGCAAAAACGCACCTCAGGGTTAAAATTGTGTCAAAATGATACTTTTGCACAAAGTTTTGATCATTCATTGCTTTTCTTTGTTGCTGTGGAAACAAATTGAGTTGACTGTTCGTCAAATTTATTTGTCAACGAATCAACGGACGCAAAAACTAGAAAGTTAACCAACTTCATCCGTCGTATCCGTCACATGCGTTGCTTATGGGACGAGTTCCATAAGAACATGCATATTCTATTGTGTTGTCAGTTGAAAACGTCAACGCTAACGTACTGACGGATTCTATGGGTCGGCCTTTTCACAAGTTGTGACTTTGGGGGAGAATACGAAAACGTCACAAGCCTACATATTGCTAGGAAGCCAACAACATGAAAATTTCAACACTCATAAAAGCTCTTCACATAATACTATCCAAAATCTACCACCAAACCAACTGCAACGAGAGCTTTTAAATAGGAAGCTTACTGTTTATTTTATTTTAACTTCATTCAAAAACAAAAACCAGCTGATCAATGTTCACTAAATGTAGTGCTACAAGTGAATCTTCCTTGCCGGTACTATTGTTTTTGTTAATATTGTTCATGTGCATATCCAAAAGGACTTAAAGCTTATATTTGAATGACAGTATACAAACTTCCTGTTGTATCCTACATTACCAGCCCCAACAGTCTAGGACAATGAATAAATACCATTCAAAGCTCCTTAACCACCCACCAATATTGGGTGAAATATGGCAGGTGGTGCTTTATTGTGGCAACCGTCATGGTTGAACTCTTTGTCTGAGGTCTTCAGTCAGACTTTAACCGTGCGACCGTGTAAAGTACAAACCGGAGGAAAATTCGGTTCAATAATTCGCTTTGGAGTTTCTTCAAAAATTGTCACTAAATTAAACAAATTTTTTAATTATTTGAGGGTTTTCCGACTTGAAAAAATAAAAAAAAAATGAAAGGGTTCCTGAAATATTCCCTTAATGGGCTTGGGTTAACGTTAACGCTGTTAAAATCATGTGTTCTCTTCTTGTAACGGCCGCAAGTGTTTCGTTTTTGTGTGTTAAGATGCTATATGAGTTCTGTTCCTTAAGTTGTTTTAAGAATCCTTGCCATTATGAGTGGTTCTTGTGACGTGTCCGCCGGTGGTAGATAAATATATTATTATGCAAGTTGCTTCCTTTCTCAATGTGAAATTCTAAATTTATAGCAAAACCGTGTCAAGGGCCAGTTAAGTGACAACAGTACATAAGCTGTGCAAGTGGAAAGGAAACCCAAAAAGAAGTGCGTGTTGTTGTTCGTGGTTGTTATGCAAGAGTAAAAGAATCTTCAAAGGATTTGAAAAAAAGCTGCAGTTGCAAAAAGTCGAATTAATTTTGAGGTGTTAAAGGTGGCGTTTTTTTTTTTGTTTTTTGAAATTTGATGTTCAGAGAAATGAAGTGCATCACTGCAGCATTAAACACCTAGGAAGGTACAAGGATATCATATGAGGTGAACGCTGTCGGATTTTATTGATACTTAAGTAAAAGTAAGTCGATATTTTTGGGGGGATGTTGTTGCATGTATTTAGTTCGGCACAATTTCATTATTTTCCTCCATTAAGCTGTTGTACATTGAACATGGGCCGCTAAAGGAAATAATCATATAAAATTCAACTTTACAAGAGTTGTTGTTGCAGCTATTTCTCAGTCTATTAAATTTGTTTTCGGGTTCAATCAAATCCTTTTTTGTCTATGGATTTCTATGAAATTTCAGGATTTAAAACTAAGAGTTTTGTTTTGCTTTTTTGCTACGTGCAAACAAAAACTTTGCAAACTGAAATCAAGTTGATTTTCAAACATTCTGCTTTACTACAAAACGAACAAAACGAAGTACATAGGTACAACTACCAAATCAAAACACTATTGAATTTTTTTGCGATAACATCCCAGTGCTAGAGTTAAAGTCTAAATCCAGTTTTTAAATTGATGGTCCCGAGTTAATTTACAATGTAAGATCAGTCTCCTAAAAATGTCAGCCGTTGGCAAAGTTCCTTTTTCTTATCCTCAAGAAATCATTGCAAAACCAGCAATAAGGTACAAAAGGCTATTATAGAGCTTCTAATGTGTTAACCCGACGAAATTAGAGAAAATCCAAGAATTCTTGATAAAATACTTTTATCGGTTCATTCGTTTTCGATGAAGCAATTTATTTTTATACAAACAAAAGTTTAAATAAATTAAACCCATTTTTAAGGACAAAATATTTAAAAAGGGCTTATACGAATGGATAGATTGAACTTTAATTCTGTAAAAAAATTATAGAGTTTTCGCAAAAACCATGTTTTAAAAACCAGAAATCTATTCAGGCTTTTCTTTGACATAATGTAAGGCTACTTCCATCTGACTTATAGCGTTTTTTTTTGGTCGTCCGTAACTGTTCCGAACAGTTCTGTACTCGTTCACTTGGCACAAGATGACAGTTCTTGTTCTGAATAGAACAGAAAAACGATTCCGAATTTGAAGTCAGAATCAAAAACAGAATCACGCATACATGCACGCACTCGCATATACGTACTCGCTGCCATGTTTACAAATAAAGAAATTAAAAACAATGTCATGTCATCTGCAATTCTGCATATGAGGTTTCACAAATACACAACAATTCAACCCTTAGAAGCGAAAAAATGTGTTTGCCTGTTCGTTTGGAATCCGGAATCGGACAGTTCTGTGTACAATTCCGGATTACCAAAAAAAAAAACGCTATTAATCTCAGTGAGGTATCGGAGTCCGCTGAAATTGTTCAGGTGGAACAAAAAATCTAATTCTTTTTTCGAGATGAACATTTTATAGATCCAGTTTAGCCAATTTGACATTGTTGACATGTATATGTACAAGGTCATTGAAACTATCTCGCTGGGAACTGGATATTATGTTCCATGTTTTTATATTTCCTCATTCACAGTGACTGAATTGAACTGTCCTATTACTTACTTACTTACTTACTGACTTACTTAACTGACTTAAGTCACCGAAACCATGCGGATGCCAGAGCCGCAGTAACTTGGTCCTTGTACCGCAGGTTCGGTCTTCCTTATCTTCTCGAACATGGGGTGTGCGATGAGAGGACTTTCTTGGCTGGAGCATTGTCGTCCATTCGCTCGATGTGGCCGAGCCAATGTAGTCGTCTTTTCTTCTCCATTCGCCATCGTCGCATAAGGGACCGAAAATCCGTCGAAGAATTTTTCTTTCGAAAGTGCCCAGTATCAATTTCCCTTTTTTACTTATCGTCCAGCACTTGGCGCCGTAGAGTAGGACTGGTAAAATCAAAGTATCGTATAGAAGACACTTTGTATTCGAGTGAGGAGTTTTGAACCCGAAGCAGCAGCGGTTAGCTAGGGTAATTCTTCCCCAGATTTCCACTAAGGTGTCATTTGTGGGATTGATGTTTGTTCTAAGGTAGGTGAACTCCTTAACTAACTCGAAATTTCTGCTACCAACAGTGACGTTTTGTCCAAGGTGGTACGTGGACAGATGTTGCTTTGTTTGTTGATAGCATGTACTTTGTTTTACCCTCATTCACTTCAAGACCAACGAGTTTCGTATGTTCTTCAATCGCTGGAGGTGAAATCATGGACCTTGGCAATTTAGAAAGGAAACATGTTTCCGAGTACATATTCGCCAGTAAGTGAACGTGCTGACCTACACCTTCTAGCGGTGCCTCTGAGCGGTTCTTGTCAATTTATTGACATGAACCTGCGGACGGCCGGCGGGCGGCAGCTTTAGTCTAATGGAATTAACGGATTGAAGCAAGACGTATGATGAAGATCAATGCGATCTCAAACAGATAAATAGCCTATCATACAGTAAAGGAGGAAATTACGATTAACGAGTACCGAATGTGGATAAACGTTAAGGAAATTAGACAAGCTGTTGGGTGTGTCCCTTGATTGGCTGGTTCATCCCTTCGATCAAAGTGGATATACCTGACTGAGGGTGGCGTTGTCGCTCATCCGCCAGCTGGAGAAGCTGCGAAAAGCTAATAAAAGCATGATATTATAAAGTATGTATAAACTAGCGTTGCAGAACATCACAAAAATGTGTAACGTAGGAGTATAAAAAAATGTGATACCCTCACCCAGGTAGTTGGGTACCGCGGTTAGTGAGATTTAGCACCTCACTAGTGGGATGGACCTTCGTGGGGGTTGTGGTTGTCTGAGTTTGGCCTCAGCTGCTATTCGTATATCACGGTTAACGGCTCTACTTCGGTGACTGAAAGTTTAGTGCAGTTTCCGTGACCGGACAACGGCTCCTCTTTCGGTGACTGAAAGTTGATTGCGGTTTTCCGTGATAATACCTGAATAGTAAGTCTAGAATCAAACCAAGATGAACAAGAGCTGGCACTAATTTAATTGGTACTGGTGTGTATCTGGATGCAGGGTACTCACTATTCTTTCTTTTTAGAAAGTTGAGGTGTGCTTTTGTATTCTGGTGGATCATCAGGAAGAGGTTTAGTGTCCTCTTAAATAAAACATAGTGACTCAGCTGACTTCGGTTGGAATTTGTCACGCCGACAGTGTGGATAGGTCCACCGTGAGATAAGGCTTAATTGCTAGGTGCTCACGTTAAATCTTCTTAATACTGTTCTTCAATCATTGTGAAAGCCTCAAGCACTGAAGCACAGCTCTCTTGGATCGACCGAAGATGCCTATGTCGTCTGCATAGCCCAGGAGCTGGGTGGATTTGTTGAAGATATTGTTTTCCGTGCTGATCAACAGGACTATGTTGAAGAAATCACATCGGATGAGCTGTTACCTATTTGCACACTGCAATGCGTATTGTTTAGCGTCATGCGGCAGAGCTGCATCAGTTTGTTCGGGATTCCGAATTCAGACATCGCCATCATAAGCTTTGGCGGTGGTTGTTATCATAATCATCTTTGAAGTTGATGAAAAGATGGTGGGTTTCGACTTACAACTCGTTAGTATTTTACCAAAATTTGCCTCAGTGTGAATATTTGGTCTATCGTTGTTCTGCATGGCCTTAAGCCACACTGGTACGTGCCGATTATTGTGTTGCAGAACGGTTTAAGACGCTCACACAGAACGTTGGATAGGATTTTGTATGCAACGTTAAGCAAGGATATACCTCGGTAGTTTGTAGATGGGGCATATGGAACTGTCCTATTATACATCTTAAATGTCGACACCAACAAGAGGGATCGAAGATATTTTCTTGTATGGGACTGTCACCTTTCTTTATACTAAAGTGCTGTTTGTTTCTCAAAAAAAAGCAAAGAAAGTTATGGACAAGTTCTTCTTAATAATTTTTGTTTGCTTTTTTTACAAATTTATTAAGTCGATTTATGTCAATGTTGTATAAGTATTTATGATCTCCGCGTGATTTAAAATGTTTTTCAGCACATCCTTCTTGAAAAAAATCTTGGCATTTTTTTTCTGAATTCCATTTCCGGCAACCTTCCTTCAACTTTCAAATCTCATCCTGAACAAGTGTATTGAAGACAAAAACAAAAAAAAAAACATGGAGAATATTCCATGAATTACCGATCGCTGAATGTATCAATTTTTCGGTATTGGCTGCATTTAACTAAATAACTTCTAGTTATTTTCCTCCACCTGACAATACAAATTCGACGGTTTTGGAACCTTGCACTTTAACTTAACAAAATTCAATCCGCAGAAAGAGGCTACATTTGCGTCGAAGAAGGGATATTGTTCGTTTTGAAAGACAATCGATTGGTGGAACCCTGCTGTTTTTAAAGTCAAAACATTTTTTGTAGGGGATCATGATCAAAACGGTGAAACCCGAGAGGAGTATTTACTTTCTTATTTCGTAGTCATTGATCCGCACATTTTGTGGGTGTAATTAAAGGCGTAAAAAATAAATGCACGAAAGTATTACAAAGTCAATTCCATTTTTTGACGTAGATAAATATTTATTTAAAGTTAACCCAAGGGCCATTAATAATCCTTAAGAAACAAAACCTTTGTGCTCTGTTTTCAATAATATGCCACATTCATCACCGTGACCATGACAATTTCAAGCACAAATCACGTCTTTAAAAAGAGAAAAAATAGAACTAGTAAGAACTTAAACGACCACAAACAGTTCGCACAATGATCCGACAGACAAAAGAAAACTCCCGCAGGCAAGTAAATGTATGTGTATTGCACAGGTATGAATATTTCATAAAACCAATTGCCAAACGCAATCTGAAAGATAAATCCCACTCACTATCAACTATACACTATACTGCCCGCAAGCAATATAAATCAATTGAACGAAACTAGCAATTAAGTATTCATCTTTCACAAATGAAAAATGAAATAAATTTTCGGAGGGCAGTTTTCCGTTTGGAGTTTTAAGAGACTTCCTTCCTTAAAAAAATGTCTCAACTGAAATGAAGACACCCACAAAAAAAAAAAGAAGAAGATACCAAACAAACACACCAAAATCACCTCAATAGACTTAATGGCAGAAAATAGCTTTATTAATGACAACGTACAAATGGACATCATTATATTAGTGATACTTAAAGGAGGGCAATGGTTTCAGCCTACATATTTGTGTGGTAAAAATGAAAAAAAAGTATTACGTATACGCCCCAGTGACCGGAGAAGTCATTACACAGTGTATAAGAGAATTTTTCAGGAATTTCGTATAAATACCTTATTTTTGAACTTGATATTGAATTAATTTGGTAATAGCGTATTTATTTTCAAGGTGGTCGTTCAAAATGACGATTTAATTTGCGTCACGTCTAATTCAATTTTAATCTTGATTGGTGGTCATTGTCTATGTTTTTGGCCTGGCTGAATGTCATCATCAAATTTTATATCCAAGGAAGAATAAAAAAGCTCGTCCTGATGTTCTGCAACACAAAGTTGGTACTTTGCTATAGATTTCATTAAAGATTCAATTCCCATGGTGCACATTTGCTTTTCATAATAAAATTCATTTATTTAAAATTTTATTCAGTTTCACTCCTTTCATTCTCGTATTCACACACTTGAGTATTTTGTATGCTTTTACGCCATGCTTGCTTTTGTCACGTCACATGCAGGACATGCTCGCCCAGCCAGCCTGCCAGACAGCGCAGCGTGTCATTCTCCTTTGGGTACTTTTGCTCCCTCGTGTCAGGAAGTAGCTTAACCCAATATCATAGTGACAAGTTGCCACACATTTCAATCATGAAATTGTATTTTGCATTACATACTTCCCCCTTGAGGGGCTCAAATGTGGTGTTGGTAAATTTGTTCTATCTATCATAAAAAGGAGAATTCTGCACTCAAAATTTAATCTAGTGTGGCATAGCGATTATGAAGAAGTGGAAAGAGAATTTATGTCGTTAGTCGATGTGTCTTCGGCTTGTCAAACAGCGATTTGAAATTTATACTGAGAAGGATTTTTTTTTTAAGTTTGAAAATTTCCGGTGATTTCCGTAGAGGAAATTGTGTTTTATTTTTTTTATTCTAAATATAGCTGGGCCTATGTCAAAAAGCTATTAAGGGACACTCCGTTTCTTTTTGACTTTGAAGTTGCTTTTTACACAGCAAGTGATTTCTTGAATTGAAATTAACTTCTCTTTTGGTAAATATGTAAGTTCCGGACTTTGTTATGTCCAGTTTTTAGGCCAAGTTGACGCAAATCTTCCAAGATGGAATTCTAGAACTTTTCAAGCCGGATAGTTGTCCATGTCCAAAAGCATCATCAATTAATGCCATAAGTTCCAATTCCTTATTTAAACCTGATGGAATAATTCCCCTTTTTCACTCCGAATCAATAGTGCTTAACAATTCAACCAGTTTGAAAATTTACATGGTATTAAAGTTTTGGAGTTGAATATCTGACTATCGATTGAAAGACTTAAGCGTGGGAATTAATACCCAGGTACCCTCAAAAGTATTATATCAACTGAAGCAGCAGATATTTCATGTTTCAATGTTCTATTTTAAGAACAAAACAATGAATTTATGGTTTCTATTGTCACGCATTTAGCATATTGATTTTATTTACCGTTGATAGAAAAACAGAAGAGAAAAACACGCAAGTTAGAAAGAACTTCGCTTAAATATCCCATGAAGTTTAAATATATTTGTTTTCAATGTTTGATGCATTCGATCAGGAAATACTTAAGAGGTAAACTTCTAGAATAGGAACATAGGTTATAGAAATTTGGTATGTGGTTTGCTACGTGAACAGTTGAAATAACATAACCACATAGATTATGGTCATTCAAGAAGTTCTTGTTCATAGAACACATGATACAGACACTATTGGGTAACTAGAATTTACTTATTATCCAGAAGCTTATGGACGTCATGTCTCGCATAAAACGCGTAAAGTCGACTATCTTCAAATTTGATTGCGATGAAGACAAACGTCTTCAAGTTAAAAAGCAGCATGGTTGAGAAAAAAAGGAATTGATAGACATTTACACAATAATTGATGCGGTTTGGAATTTTTTAAACGTCAATAAACAGAAAAGCAATAAAAGTAAATCTAACTTGTGTTTCCTTTCTCTATACAGGGTCTTCTACGATCTTGGTGTATTTAATCTTATCCTCCCGGTCTTTATCGGTTATAATGCCTTCCTGTTAGTTTTTAGCAATCTTGCCGAGAACGAACAGGGCACTTTGGAGTCGCTGCTCCCTGCGTTAACATCCAAATTGCCTTTCTGAGCTGCCGTTAAGGTATCGCCGACATCACTAACGACAGATGGTGCTTCTGATGGTATCGCCTTGCTGTTGCCAGCATCAGCTGCATCTTCAGCCCCTTTTACCACTGTCTCTTGGCTTGAGGCAAGTAAATCATCTTCCGACGAGAAGCCAAGGAAATCTGATCTCAGTGATTAATTTTCGGTATCCATCCCATTTTCATTTTCGTTTGCATTTTTATTCATTTTTGTTTCTACGAGTAAATCGGAAAGGGAAAGGTCAGACCCGGCAGAGCCGAATACCGGGGTAAGGCAAGAGATATGACGGACCCTGCCAAGGCATCTGAAAGAGCTCGTTATATCAGCTGGTTTTCCCCCAGCTTTTCATTCTTGGGCACGGTTCTAAAGCTCACACCACCACTGAAATTAGGAACCCCAGATTGCATTTCCGAATGTTTAACTATTGAAGAGTAGAGGACAGAGAACAACGGGAGTGATCATTACCGCCCGACACCCACTTGGAGGGTTTGAAACGAGGATTTTATGTACAGGTTAATTCACGAGCGTTGTGTGGCAACAAGCTAGAGCGTGTTGGTTGGGTTGAGACAAGAAAGAGGGGGAGAGGGGGTGTTCTTCCACCCGTTTAGACGAGAGGAGCATTTTTTTTAGAAAATTGACTTATTTTGTAAGCAAAAATATAAAAAATCAACGACTTTGTCCACAACACCGGTCCTTTAGCTTTTCGTAAAGCCAAAAACTTTTGATAGCAAAAAAATGAGAAAATATAATTTCAAACTACATTTTTCCAAAAACAACTTTTTTCTTAAAAAAAAACGTTTTCTTATTTTAAAGCGACTGGATATCATTTTTAGGTTAACTAATTTATAACACAATAAACTTTCTTTTATTCATTTTTTTTAAACCGAAGACATATCAATATATTTTTAAACGCAAATAATATTTTATTTATCGTACACAACATCTTTTGTTCGTTCCCCCACTTCTCTCTTGAGCCTACAGAAATATCTTATTTTCTGTTAATTAAATGAAGGTTTCTCACTGAAGCTTTTCCTTCAAAATATTATAAAATCTGTGATTTCAAATAAATAGAGTGGCCGCACCGCTCTTGAAGAGCCAAGGCCTAAGTGACTTAGGCCCATTTGCTGATTCGAAACATAAATTTATGTTCTACATAAAGTTTTCATTTTTATATGGGACGTTCCGGAATTCCCATGGGGATTTTATGTGGAACTTCAGAATTCCGGAACGTCCCATATAAAAATGAAAACTTTATGCAGAACATAAATTTATGTTTCGAATCAGCAAATGGGCCTTACTCTCATCAACAATTCTCTGGGTGCGTGTGAAGAATTCAGTGGACCTACAATTTAATGCCGATTCTGAACAGCAAAGTTGAGAAGCACATTTTCATGACAGATTGATACTCTTGGAAGTTCTGTCAGTTCTTCGCAAAAGTAGTACCCGTGAAAGATGAAATAAAAACTTTATTTTGTATGGTGGTGACCTTTCTGACCTTTCATTCAACATAAAAACTTTATGGGCACAAGTAGGACTCGAACCCACGACGTTCTGATTAACAGTTAACGCACCTAACCACTAAGCCATTGGGCAAGGTAGGTTGTACACCAAATCTCTGTAAATTGTGCAATCTAGTTTAAGATATAACATTTCAGCTTCAATAAAGAATTCATTCATTCATTCAAATCGACAAAACAAAGTGAAAAAATATTGGACACAGCAGAGTAATCATTTTTTTCATTGATAACGTCTGAAAACTGACCTGTCAAGTTTTGTTTTTATTTTGCTTTGGGCGACGCGCGAGTGCCGCCTATGGTTTTCACAAATAAATTGATTTTTATCGAAGAATAGTAAAAGACAAATTTAATTTTTTGCTATCAATTTTCTTCTTCTCTCGTGAAGGTATATAATTTTTGTGGGTGCGTATCGCCCGTATACGTGTTCCCATCCAGGATATTCATACCTATAGTCAACGTCGAGTCGTTTTGCTTTGTATCCGATATTCCTGCAAAAAATTATGTTACGAAAGTCTTGATACTAAATATGTATGAATTTTGTTTCCTTGCAGAGCTAATGTTCAGCAAGGGTACTGTAATTTGCGTCAATTTTTGATGAAATTTACCAGCAATTTCACTAATTTCCTGGTGCGTTGGCATCATTTGTGTGAATCTTAATAAAAGTAATAAAGTAAAGGTGATTTCATATTTAACAGGAAATTCATGTTTCCCATGGTTGGTAATGAAGTTTGAATAGGTTCTAAAGTTTAAATAATTTATAAGAGTGCTTCTGCTTACACATAAAGAAAGCTCAGTAAATGTTATCACAGCTCAAATACGAGTAAGAATGAAACAGAAAGAAGGAACTATTAAACTTAAAAAAGTTGATACTATTTTTGTTCCTTAAGTGATACAACATTGACTTTGAAAATTATGGAATAATTTTTCTATTTTCATTATATACCTCCTAAAAACGAATTTTTAATTTTTGTCTAATATCTTGTAACTACTTTTATTTTTAATTCCAGACGAATTCAATGCAAGTGTCAAAAATGTAATCACAATCTAAAATGAGGATAAACTGTCTTTTTTGAGGACACATTTTTTCCTTGAAGAAGTTCTTTATACAAACAAAAATCAAAATTTTCAATCTGTGGTCACGCATTAGTTCGCCACGGCCCAACAGGGCTGGTGGCGGGTACTGTTTGACAAATACATCAAATGTAGATGTTGCAGAAAACACAGGATCTGATGATTTAATACTTAACACGGCTGCCAACACCGCGGATAAGGATTCATTAACAGGTCATTCTGGAAAAATGATCGCACCGAGATATCGTTTTAGGGATTTACTACTTGGTGATTTCTCATTCAATGACGATGGAGAAAGGTATGTTATACACTTTTTATTTTATTTTAAATAACATACCCTAGTTTATTTAAGTTGTAGGAAAAAGTTTGATCTTAAAACAAATCTCACAAAAAGCAAGCAACAATGATCAAGGTCCAACAAAAAAACATTATGTAATAAAATTGATAAACTCATAATAGGAGTGTCACTTACACAACTTCAAAATCTATAAATTCTTTTCCATGCTATCGGTGTCCAATAAAATATGCACATTCTTCAATTAAGAGCAGCTGTTGTTAACTGTTCACCATCACCAGTCCTTGCAGTTCAGGATAAAATAAATACAAAAAAAAGACTCTGAAAATTGACTGAACCCATTTCCTTTATCTGAGACTATGTATCGCTATTAGTACAAATATTGTACATATAAGCTTTTGTGTAACATGTCTAGTCATCAACATAGTGAAATAGACATTATAATATCCTATCTATAATTTTCCATCATAATATTTTAACACGAACAAGTACCTAGATAAGTTGGAATAGAGAAGTGTAGATGACAAATGAGGGTATCGGAAGGGGTTCAAGTGATTTTGTTTTTGTTCACTTTGAGCTCAATGAAAAGATATTGTAATATGCATGCTTTTATCATCCCTCTACGTTTCAATCAAAAGTCTGGAGTACAACACAAAACACAATGTCGAGTCATCATACATGAGTGCTGCTGAATCATAGCTTTTTATTAGTGCACTTTTTTTCTTACCACATACTAAATATCCTTTCAAGTACCTTTTTGTTCTTACGATGACAGAAAAAAACTGTGTATGAACTTTGATTGAAACCGATCATTTGGAAAAAATAAATAACAACTACAACTGAGAGCTTCATAAAAAAAATAAAAATCATAATAATAATAAAAAGAGCGCGATAGCCCCCGCAAGCCAAGACCTAGTATGTATGTAAGTGACTTAAACTACTAAAAAATTGCTAAGGGATTATTGTAATCTCAATAAGAATTCGATATTTAATAATTTATTTAATGCAATAATATTAACAAGAAATGAATACTTAAAAATGCAAAAGAACAATGAATATTGATTGGGATTAAAAATACTTCTTCATCAGTCTTGCTACATATATATCGAAATTATAATATAAAAAACAAAAACGAATATTTTAGAATGAACAGATTTTAATTTCAAAGCAATTATTGTTTTGTCTAAGGTTGTAAAGTTGTTCAGTTCTTCAGTTATTCATATCAAGGTCACAACAGGGATGCAAATGAATAATTGAGAGGACCTGAGAACTTATACCCAGAGAGTAGGACAAATCGATGCGGACCTTTAACTGGGAGCGGGAGGAAAACCAGCGTAACCACTTGAAAAGAAAGGACCAAAGTAGATTTTAGGAAAAAGAAAAGTAGATTGAGTAAAAGGGAAGTAGATCTTAAAATTGTATATTTTATACTGATCAGAGGGACATAGACCCTACGTACAAAAAACATCATTATTAGTTATTATTTTATTAGGAAACTATCCGACCCAATAAACGTTTTTCCATCTAACGTTATTGGGATCACATCTCGGTAAATAGAGCTTAAAGATAGATTTTGATAGTTGTCCTGAAGGCAGAGATCGAAAGAAATTAGTTTTTGACTATAACTTTTTAACCGAGTGCTTAAAAAAAGATTCGCTTGCAATGGCAGATAGACCACCTGATATACAGTTGATTGACTGTTGTCGAGGAAAATTGTGAGTAATCGGTTTGACATTGGGAGAAAATGTTGTCGAAAAATTAATATTTTGACCAATACCTATCTCGGCTACCAGGCCTTCAAAAAACTTGAAACTTATTTCGATGAATAGAATTGAACCAAACCATTCTATTGATATATCATTACGAAGAATCATTTGGAAGAATGTTTTTTTCTGTCCAAAAATTGTGACCCAGTATCTATATTATTTTTCAAAAATCATGAAGAAATCGATTTCGCTAAATTCAACATATTCCTCAAGGCCAAACTCAATTCCAAGATATTTGCATCAAAAGATAGTCAGTCTTTCTAGGGGCTTACAATAACCTAACCAAAAAACATATTTTTTGGTCAAAACTCGGTAAGTAGACTTTGCATGCAGTTTTGGATTTTTGTGACTGATAGATGGCAAGCCTTCCTTTGAGCTTTTGTCCTCTGTAGGCTACCTGGGAAAATTTAGAGATATGGCGATATGCAACCCCTGAATACAACAGTAAATATGAAAATATGATTTCGTTCATTATTATGGCTGAGACGGAACAAGATATTCATCTCTCGCTGTTGGAGACGGATATGCAGTCAGATGTCAGAAAGAAAGTATGTGGCAGAGAAATGAGGCCACACACTGAAATTCAGGAATTTTGAGAGTGTATGGAGCTAAAGATATGTTCTCTCTCTCTTTTTCACTTTTCTGTGGAGCAGCATGAGTTTTCAACAAATGAATAAGCCAAAGGTCAGAAACACCTTCCGTTCTTTCTATTGTATTATTAAAACAAAATTAAAGGCATAAAAATATAAAATTTCTGTTGCTTGGCACCATGTGGATGTGACATGGAATTTTTTATTGACAGCTCACTTTTATAATGCTGTTTTCATGAAGAGTTATATAATTATGTATGTAGGTATGTATGCTTACATGGCATGAATATCTGAAAGCAAACTAACACATATTGTTTTGTTTTATTTGCTGAAAGGTATGCGTATGACAATAAGCTGTCATGAAAAAAATATTACTTAACAACTTTTGTTTATATAGGTGTGTAAAACAAACCAAAAAATGTACCTACTTAAAATAAATTCATAAAGTTATTAATACATCATATTTCTGCTTGCAAGAGGATCTTATGTTGCAGGTTTATAAAAAAAATAACCGCATTTGTTTTTCAATTGTTCTTACTCCCATTGAAATCCACCTAGGCTACTCTCCGAGCCCATGTAAACATTACTTTCTCTGCCATCTGGCATGAATTTACTATTAACTTTAAAAAGTATCCTTTAGAATTCCATGCCCGAAATTTTCCATTTTGTTTTAATGTCGTCAATTTCAGATTTCAACGTGTCTGAACTACAAATGGACTTTGTGTTAATAAAATCCTCCAAATCTGTATTTTTCCTTAATAATTGCGATTACAAAAAATGAATTTGAATTGGAGATTTTTTTTTATTAACTAAAAAGGAAATTTCAAATATTAACATTATGTAAAAGAAGTTATACATTCTCCAAGTTTTGATATCAACTTTGTACATGCTTACCACAGAAAGGAAACTCATATGTATGTACTTTTCTTGCCCCCCCCCCTCAAAAAAAACTTAAATTCAAGAACGATTCACATTTCAAGAAATTATAAAACTTTCTTGTGGCTGAGCAAATTGCTCAGGATCGACTGAAGCATATAACATTTCAATTTTACATGGCTGTATGTGCACCTACCTAACTCTTCTTTGATTTGTTCAAGGAAATGGAGTGGAAGTAATGTTTTGTTCAAATATGCTTCCCTTTTTTAAAGTTCTGTTTGTTTTTGCATTTTATTTTTTACTTTTTACCTACTGCATACATTTCGTCTGAATTTTCTTTTTTGTAATTTAATTTTTTTCTTTCTCAAGAAAAAATCACATTTCTTGAGTTAAGAGGATTTCCAAAAATGGTTATAATAAAAAAATAAAACACAAGGGCTTGGTATACCATCAAATGCATCACGTTAATTTAATCTCTTACAATCTTGAATGAATTCTGATGGATGTGTAATATTCAATTAGAATTTTAACGCAATGTCTGTGTGGCATGGTAAATCCTATGAAAGATCATTATCCAGTTTTCGTTTCACGTGTGGCTTGGCTATGCAATTATTTTCCAATTAAAAACCACCAGAGTCCTCCGACAATTTGAACCTTTTAATATAATGGTGCATTTGGATTCAGTAATGAGTAAGAACAGTCTTCTCAAATTAAAATATGAAGGCAAAGTACTGGATGACATACTGTTATATGTTTAATATAAGTAATCTCTTTCGTACTGAAGTACATGAATAACACTATCCTTTTATTTTGATGTTTTAGGGAAATAAAGCCATCTATACCTACTTAACAAAATTGGAACAAACAATTAGGTCAAGGATAATGTATACCTATGCAATATGTATACTTATGGATGTTATGAATCAAAAGGGTCAATGTCTGCCGACTTGTAATTGCATCTGTTAAAATAAAATCGATGGGCCCTAGTTCGTGCGCAACAACCGTGCGTTTTATTTAAGTAGTTCTGTAAATTTTCTTCTAGCCTTCTGTATTCTTATTTCTTTACAGGCCGACTCCACTAGAGATAATTTCTCTCAGAATACTCATCCTGACATGAAAAGTCTAAAGACAAGTTTTCATTTGTTGTTGTTAAAACGCGACTCCATTAGACTTTTCATGTCAGGATGAGTATTCTGAGGAAATTATCTCTAGTGGAGTCGGCCTGTTAAGAAAACATCGAACAGTATTAACACAATTAACTGTAAAGCTTTGTGTTACAGATATTTAACAACTTTATTTGATTCCCATTAACCAAATTTCATACACAATTGTTTAATACTGTGTTTCCAGCTTCCATGAATCATATGCAGAGTTGCGAGTTTATGAATTAAAAAAACTTATGATTTAATTTATTTTTAATTCATAAGTCACCAAGTGAATTATAAATTAAACTTTTTTAATTCATTAGTCAAAATTCACTTACTGAATTATGAACTTATAAAATCTAATTCATAAGGCAGTTGGTGACTTATGGATAATTTTTTTTTTATCATAAATCAGCAATTACCTGGAGAAAATATAAAAAAAATGCATTCAAAGCAATTAAATATTATAGTTCTTTTGAAATGTTGGTAAAGGACAAAGGGTTAGGTAATAGGAAGGAAAGAACAAATAGATCTTTTCACTTCAACCTATTCTTACTTATTAAAGGTGGAGGAAGTTTAAATTTTCAAGGATATGTTTAGTTTTTGTACATATTCATTATACACATAAAATTGATCTCACTTACGCCCGATTTCTTGACAAAGTTCTAGCCCTTAAAACTCGGTTTAGTGAAATTTTAGAACTCATTTGAGTTCTAAGTCATTTCTTCACCAAGTTCTAGTGCGTTAGAACTTCGATTTAGAACTTTGTTATAGTTAGAACTTCGATAAAATTAGACCCTCGAATTCAGGGGTTTAGTGCCTTAGAACTTCGATTTATTAGAATTTCGTTTTTTCAACGAATTTGCTGATTTCATATTGGACAACGGCGTCGAGCTTTCGTTGGGAAAAATTGGTATTTACTTTGTAGCATTTGTTGGTAATGAATTATTGTTGGTGTTGTCAGACGACCGCGGCACCGTTGTTTCGGTGGACAAAGCTGTAGACACCTGAGCTGTCGGTGGAAAATTGACGGTTTGAGATGGCGTCATTAGGGTTGTAGCTTTTTTTTTCAACCAGAGAGCATGAGTTTTTTTGCTCACGCAGTGTATGTATATGGTGAGTCGGCAATAACGGATGAATAGAGAAATTACAATTTGAATTCCAGGGTCGGATCGACTCACGTCGCCGTTAAGGCATAACACTAACGGGGGCGCTGTTTCGAAAAGATACCTTTTGTTCATAGGGTAATTTTTCTTAGATTTTCGTCTGTTTTGGTTTTTATTTTTTTAAATTGCAATGACTGAAGACTTCAGAGTCGATTATTGTAATATTCGCGGGCTTCGAATAAATTTTCTGGCTGCATACATCCACACTGTATCCAACAGGCCAGCTGTTTTGGCACTTAGTGAAACCCAAGTAGGTGAGAATTCCGATCCTACTGAATTTCTCATTCATGGGTATAGCTTAGTGCCATTATTCTTTCCCCACCATGGTCTCGCCGTTTACATTAGGAGTGATGTAGCTTACCAGTTCTTGCCTCAATATGGACGTTGCTCCAACTCTTTTTTTAATTTTATATGGTTTAAATTCTCCGTCAATAAGCACATCATTCACTACTGTTTTCTCTATCGAAGCCCAAACCTGGACAGAGCTTCAACTTCTCGTGAATTTGACGCTCTGTCTGACTCCATACAAAGAATTGTATCCTTATATCCTCACACTGAAATCGTTATTACGGGCGATTTCAATGTACACAATTCTTCTTGGCTTCTCCATTCGGGCCCGACAACACCCGAAGGAATGTGTGCCGAGATCTTTGCTGAGTTTAACCACCTGACTCAGCTTGTAACTGAGCCTACTCGAATATCGGACATTGATGGTCAAGCGGAAAATACTCTTGACTTGTTCCTTACGTCCGACCCAGATGAATACACTATCTGTGTATTAACGCCTCTAGGCAGATCAGACCATTGTGTTATATCTGCAAATTTCTCGTGTCAAACTAATCCAGTTAGAGAAAGAGCTCCTAAGAGAACCGTATGGCAATATGAGAAAGCCAACTGGGACGGTCTCAATAATTTTTTCCGGATCTTTAACTGGTCACTATGCTTCCTCGATAGTGACATAGATTCCAGCGCTGATATGATTACTAATATGATTATTTTGGGAATGAAAACTTTTATCCCGAATAGGGTTAAAAGCATCAAACCCAAAGAAAAGTCATGGTTTGATTCAAGCTGTAAAGAGGTTATCAGGGAAAAAGAAGTAAAGTTCCGGTGTTTTAGAGCCAACCCAACTGAGGAAAACCGGAACAAGTTTAAACAAGCCAGGAAGGCCTGCAATGCCCATATTCGACGGACCAAGTTTTTGCATGACCAGAAATTAAGGCAAAAAATTCTGCAATGTCCCAAAGGCAGTAAATTTTTTTTGGTCATTTGTAAAAAATATGAAGAATTCTTCTTCTTCCTCGGTCCCTACGCTCGTTGACAATGACACTCCTGTTGTTAGCTCTCTCGAGAAAGCTAACCTTTTCGCTAGGCAGTTCGCCTCCAATTCTACGCTGCCAGAGAGTGTCATGACTCCTCCAGCTCTTGAGCGCGTCAATGATTCCATGGGACAAATCTTCTTCCGCACTCGTGCTGTGGCGAGAGTCTTAAAAGATCTCAACATACATAAATCCGCTGGTCCGGATGGTATCCCCGCTATTATTCTGAAGAGGTGTTCTTCCACGCTGGCAAAACCCTTGCGTAAGCTTTTCCATCTATCCTATTCTTCTGGGCTCGTTCCGAGCAGTTGGAAAACAGCATTTGTCCAGCCAATCCCAAAAAAAGGCGAATCTTCTTCTCCCTCCAATTATCGTCCGATTGCACTTACGTCCCTTCTTTCTAAGGTCATGGAAACGCTGATAAACTATCAGCTCAAGAAATATCTCGAAGACCGAAAGCTTCTTAATGACCGGCAGTACGGCTTTCGCAGCAACAGGTCCACTGGTGATCTGATGGCTTATCTCACCGAACAGTGGAACAAATCTTTACATCGTTTTGGAGAAAGTAAGATTGTTGCACTTGATATTTCAAAGGCATTTGATAAAGTCTGGCATCTTGCTCTTTTATCGAAAATGCGTGCTTTCGGTATCGATGAATCCCTCCTTCGTTGGATTAGAAATTTTCTTTCGAACCGTTCAATACAAGTTGTATTGGACGGATTCAAGTCTGAAACCCACAACATTAATGCTGGTGTGCCCCAGGGCTCCGTTTTGTCTCCGACCCTCTTCCTCATTTTCATTAATGATCTCTTGTCTGTTACGTCTAATCCAATAAATTGTTTCGCTGACGATAGTACCCTTAGCTTTTCATATTCGTTTCCAGACTCACATCCTTCCTCTTCGGATGTGGAACTGCAACGGCAAAATATGATAAGCTCATTAAACTCTGACTTAAACAGCATTGTACAATGGGGAATACAAAATCGCGTAGAGTTTAATGCTTCGAAAACTCAATGCTGTCTTGTATCGTCGAAGCGAGATATACCCCCATTGCCACTATCCATGAGTGGCACTTGCATCAATGAGACCGAACATCTCGAGATTCTCGGTATGTGCATCACTGACCACCTCTTGTGGAACGAGCACATATGCGATGTCGCCAAAAATGCCGCAAAATGTTTAGGTTTCTTAAGGCGATGCAAGAAATTTTTTTCCCCTTCTGATCTGGCTACCATCTACAAAACCTACATACGTCCTAAGCTTGAGTACAATTCTCACGTCTGGGCTGGTGCTCCAGTGACGTACTTAAATCTTCTGGACAGTATCCAAAAAAGAGCATTCAAAATGATTGGTGACAATACCATCGTTGAGTCATTTACATCTCTAGAACATCGTCGTAATGTCTCATGTCTCACCCTGTTTTACCGATACTTCAACGGTTTTTGCTCTAGTGAAATAGCCAGTTGCATTCCTCCCCTTAAGACATTCAACCGTAATACCCGCGCCTCTAGGAATGCCCATCAGTTCACCCTTGAGCCCAACTTCGGACGTACTGTCAAGTACAGAGAATCGTTCTTTAGCCGTACTACGCGAATGTGGAACTCTCTTCCACACTCTGTCTTCCCCAGTCATTGTAATATTGAAGAATTCAAAACCAATGTTCACCGACACCTCCTTTTACATCCTCTATCCTTTCCCTAATGCTCGCACTGTGCTCTTGGCATATAAAGGGTAATGAAAAAAATCCCTTGAGTGCGCGTTAATTATAAAAAAAAAAAAAAAATGGGATATGGGAATCGTCTGCAGGAGTCATATTTAAGACGTCGAAATCTGGTG
This sequence comes from Sphaerophoria taeniata, assembly GCA_943590905.1. Classification (NCBI taxonomy): domain Eukaryota; kingdom Metazoa; phylum Arthropoda; class Insecta; order Diptera; family Syrphidae; genus Sphaerophoria; species Sphaerophoria taeniata. Next base: position 41,943,776 of record OX016540.1, on the reverse strand, counting down.
GCATTGCATCAGAATCAAATGATGCTAATCTTGCTGGCAAATGGTCAGTGAAGTATACTTCGGCGATGGCGACAGCTTAACGAAAGCCAAAGCCTAAATGTAAGCCACTTATCATTAACAATTCTCTGAGTGCATGTGATGCACAATTAAAGGCCGATCCTATATTCAGTTAGGGGACCACTCGTCCCGATTGGGGTACTCAAGAGGAAGATAGACCTTAAATTTAAAGAGAAAATCAATAACTCGTGGAAATCGAGGGACGATTGCGCAATCTCTAGAAGTTTATGGCCTAACACAAATGAAAAGGAAACTCGGTATTTTCTATCGCTGAGTAAAAGGATCATTAAAATCCTGATAGGTGTACTAACGGGTCATTGCGCAATCCATTTGCACAATGGCCAACAAGATAGGGACATTTGCACCTGATTTCTGCAGGAGCTGTCAGGATGAGAAGGAAATAGAAACCATTAAACACCTGCTCTGTGACTGTCCGAACCTTCAAACTAGCCGACTCCGTCATTTCGGAAACAGGTTTGTTGGAGAACTGGATGATCTAGCACAGGTCTCAATGGCAAACATGAGGAAATTTATAGATAGCACAGGCTAGTTCGTTAACGAGCCAGTCTACGTTAATCGGCAGAATTGAGGAGCATCGATGTTAACTTTTATTTCTTTTATAGGGGATAACAATGGACCAGTAGGCCCCCGTGTACGCAACAGCTTCATGCTGTGAACACCCCTTATCACCTAACCTAATCTAACCTAAAGGCCGATCCTGAACGGCGAAGCACTTTTTTCTTGACAGTTTATGGGATATGGGCACGAGTAGGATTCGATTTTGCGTAGCAGCTAACAGCCAACACACAAACTAATAGCGTTTTCAATTGGCAATCTGGAATCTGAAAAAAGCATTGACAACTGTCACTTTTGCAAATTGAGCGCATTCAGAATGCTTTTTTTTTCACTTACAGATTAACAATTAAAAACGCCATAACACGCCACGGACATCACCAAAATAAACATACAAATAGCTACACCGTACACACATATGTACAAACACAAACAAAAAATTAGCGCAACTTCAAAAATTATTTATTTATTTTTTATTATTTTGTTTTGAAATGAAGGAAATATGTGTCAAAAATTACTGCCGGGTGACTCAAAAATTTTAAAAACATGCTAGAACTAGGTTCTAAAAATGACAAGTTCTAAGCGCTTAGAACTCAGTTATGATTTTAGATCGAGTTCTAGAGAAGTGAAGAAATGCCCGAGTTCCAAATTTTCTAAAAACTAAGTTCTAACGTTAAACCGAGATTTACTAGATCGAGTTTTAAGGGAACTTTAGAACTTTGTGAAAAAATTGGGCGTTAATATTGTTAATATTGAGTTATCAATCTGAGCTTGCGTTTTTATAAAAAAAAAGGAATTTTTTCCACTGCGAGCACTGTCATATAAAAATTTATTTTGACCTTCGTAATATACTTATGTTTGTAAATACATGCTTATGTTAACATTTATTAACCAATGTTACAGCAAAGTAAAATATAATTTAAAATTCATTATATTAAATTGTTTGTTAAAAAAAATGATAAAATTGAAAGCAATTAGCCTTATTTAATTTCATTAAAAACGTTTATTTATTTATATATTTGAATTGATTTCTACTTAAATTACCCTTTCATAAAAAAATTTTATCATCCATTGTTTTGATTTTTTTTATCATAAGAAAATTAAAAACAGTAAACAAAATACATAATAGAAATAGGTATGTATTTAATTTAAATATTTCAAAACTAATGGAAGATAATGCAAAATTTCAAACAAAAATCGTATATTTGATTTATATTATGTCAATTTTTTTTCATGTATGTATGAACATGTGTACTATATAAAACTTTGTATTAAAATATTTTCTTCTTTAATGTTTAAGGATTATATGCAATCAAAATAAATCAACATTTATAAAAATGGAAATAAAGAAGTTTGTTTTTATTTTAGGTCAATAAAATCCAAAGAAAATAAAATGTTATACAATGTACTTTTTATTAAACGGAATATACATAATCGTCGTTTCAGAGGTAAAACTCTCTAACTTACAATTCAAACTTTTAATGAAATGACTTTCAAACATAAATTTCAAATCCTATATTCTAATCTAAACTAATTCGATGCAAAATGAAAACTAATTTACATATCTTCTAATTGCAACATCAACATCTATGAAATTATATCTGTTTCTAATTTTTTGAAATATTTTTTCATGTTCTTACTTCTTAGTGAGGTTTACCTCTGGAACGACGCACGTTCTTTTAATTCATTTTGTCACATATGACCTGAAAAATGTTATTCGTAACTCCCTTATGATTTAGAAATTTTTGAAAAAAATAATAATTCATAATTCACCTAGCGACCTTTGATATAAATTTATAAAATTTAATTCACAAATCTTTTGGTGAATTACGAATTAAGAAAGTTTAATTCATAATTCAGTTGGTAACCTTTGAATTGAAAAAGTTTAATTTATAACTCACTTGGTGAATTATGAATTGAAAAAGAAAATAATTCACAAGTCACTTGCTAGCTTGTGAATAAAGGACTAGCTTAAGTTGTGAAATGATTTAAGCTCTTGCAACTTGATCATATATGTGATTCAAGATAAGAAAAATGTTCTCTTTAATTCCAAGTTTTTTCTGTTTGTAAGGAGTATAACGATGAACTTTGGTTTATATATAAACCAATATCATTGACAACTAATGATATTTAATTGTTGACACACAAGAGTAACAGTTTTTCCCTTAAAATACTAGACTAAAAACGTTAAATGTGCACAATATTTTGGAAGTCCTGATCGCAGTAATACCACCTAACGTTCTATTGTACTAGCAAGTATTTTCAAATTCAAGTTCAAATTGCGTCTCAAGTTTTCTGGCAAATCAACCAAAAGCAGTTTTTTCGTGTAAAAATATGAACGTCTTCTTTATACTTCACTGGGTTCACACACAGTTACAAAAAATGCTTAGGTATCTGGAAATAACATGCGAAAGTTCACATTCTCAGAACACAGCAGAAACATTTTGAGTACATTTCAATTCAAGTAATTCAATTTCACACTACTTGTTTGGGATGTTAAGAAATGATATGAGTAATTTCGCAGAGGTGTGGGGATGTTTTACTCTATCTCAGTTTGTCGGTGGGTTCCTTATGTTTCGAAGAAAAGTTACAAGATAGTTTGTATTAAAAAAATGTGTGAAATTTGTTTCTTATTTTCTTTTACAAAAAAGCCTCTTAAAAATTGAAAAATTTCATTATTGCTTAAAAACACAATGCGAAAACCAAAATAAATTGCAAAAACTTAGTCGACAGATTTTTTATATGATCTCCTGTCTCAAAATAAAAATTGAAATCCTATTGTTTGGAGTTTTTTGCATTTTTCCAAAAAAATTTAAGTTAGTCGAAATTTCGAATTAAAAAAAGTTGAACTTTAGTAAATGGTGCCCTCTTTGCATATATTCTCTTATATTGTATGATTTACTTCATACAAAATTAAATACCTACTTAAGAAAACAAATTACAACGAATTCCATAAAACTTAAATTAATTTTTTTTTATAATGGTAGTTACAAGAATATGTACATTGTACATATGTATACGACTTTTTTTTTTACAGATTTTTACTTAATTTTTGAAATATTGTTTTCTCGTTTTTTTAGCAGCGAAGTATTTTATAAGTTCATCGAAATCTATTTCATGAAGCAAATCACTCTCAATACAGAGCAGAGATAGTGCATCAAGTCTTTCCTGCGTTATCATTGTTCGACAAGGCCTTTTTGAGCGTTTTAATTGACTAAATGATCTTTCCGCAGAACAATTTGTCACCATCAGACTAAAAAATAAACGTAATGCCGTGTCTACGTTCGGAAACGCTGATGTAATTTTATCTTCCCACATAATCTTATATAAATTAGCTTGATTAAAAAATTTAAAATTATTGCCATTTTTATGCATCACATAACGATGGAATTGTATTAACTCGTCAGCAAATTCGGAATTTAAATCTTCCGGATAATTTGACGCCAAACGCTGGGCACATGGCTAAAACGTTGACTTTTTCATTGCTTGTGCAAAGAAAATCAAATCGTTCAGAAATTTCTTTATATATTTGACCTCTGGAATCCATTTGTATACTTAACTTATCGATAATAATATAAAAAGCGTTTATTCGAAACTTATCCTTCGGGCTTAAATCTACACCGGGAATATTACTATCGTTAGCCATTTTTTTGCGAATTCGTTTTCGTGTAATCATGTAGCTGCCATCAGGTAGAAGTTCCTTAGAGCGTATTTCAATAGTTTCAAAATTATCACGCATTTTCTCCAGTTGATCGGACAATGATCTATACAAATTCGCGCATGTCAGTAGTGTTACGTCTTCGCTTTGCAAAACCTTACTGACTTTTTGAAAACTTTGTAAAATATCGTTCCAAATCACAAGCATTAAGGCTAGGCGCGCACATGCAACTTTTAGTTTCGAAACTGTTTGGTTTCTAAACTGAGCACTATAGACTTATACGAGAGTCCGCGCACATGCAGAAACCATTCTGTGGCCCATTCGAGCAACTTTTTAGTTTGTGTTTTGACACAAACTGAACGATCACCTCCTTAGTTTGTGTCACAAGGAATTATAGGTAACTGCGCGGACATTCAACTAAATTGTTGAAATAGAAAAAGTGGATAAATGTTTTCTGTGTATTGGTTTATTTCGTTGATTACTTTTGGAGTTGCTTATGTGCGCGATGTTTGGGCAGCTAACGATCGAACTATTTGGTTTCGAAAAAGTTGCATGTGCGCGCCTAGCCTAAGGCAAATTCTAGTTTATTCATTTTGTTTAGTAGATCACCAGCTTCCCGCCTAGCATCTCCTTTTAATGTATTATCTTCAGAAATGTCGTTTAAAGTATCTACTAATTTATTATATGATTTAATGATGGCAAAAGTAGCTGCAGTATGAGCTTCCCACCGTGTATCTGAGAGTGATTTTATCACATTATCATTTTGAAGAGCAGATTTTAACGTTTGCCATCTACTAGTTGATGCAGAAAAAAAATTGTAAAGCGATTGTACGACAGAAAAAAAAATCAACTGCGATAGGACAGCAATCCACAGCACAGCGACCAACAAGATTTAACGAATGTGATGCACAAGGTACATAGACTGCATTATGGATTTGTCAGAAGAATTTGCTGTTGCATCCCTTTATACTGACCGGACATATTTGGAGCATTGTCGTATGTTTGCCCTCTGCATTTCAAAATTGATATGTTATGTTCACTCAGATACTTTAATGCTTGATTAGCAATACCGGATCCAGTATGAGAATGCATCTCCAAAAACGTTAAGAAGCGTTCAATAGGCTGGCCATCTTTAACATACCGCATAACAATACTCAATTGTTCCACATGAGACAAATCTGGCGTAGAATCTACAGACAAGCTAAAATACCCAGAAATATTTTTATTTGTTTAATGATTTCCTCGCAAACTCTTTGGGCCATTATTTCAATCAATTCTTCATATATAGTTTTAGATAGATATGAAGTTGCTCCTGAACCAGGATGTCCGAATTTTGAAATATGAGTGGACAAGTATATCTATTTAGATATACTCTGTCTATGGGTATGGGCCCTTAAACGGGTGAAACAGTTGCAACTAGCCAGCGCAGCGGTTGCAAATGAACAAACAGCTACTATGAAATTACAGTTTTAAAAAATCTACCCTTTATTAGTGTATATTATATATGGTATGAATGTATGATGTATGAAGCATAGCCGCATACAATATATGCGTGTTGTATTTGTATAGTAAGACAACCAAAAGAGAAACAACGAAAACTGCAAGCAAGTAATGAAAAGTTAAAACAGATTATGTTATTTAAGAAAACAAATACATGTGGTGCTATGTGTTTGCTTGAAAATGAAATGTATTTATTTGTAGGTACATACATATATGAAAATAATTGAGCGTTGCCGTTTGCCGAGTTTGAAGATTTTTGCAAACCTATCATCCATTTTGCTCGTATGAGCAATAAAGATTCAGTTGCTTCTACTTACTTTTGTGGCCCCTTTTTTCTTGATGCCCTAGGCCTGGGCCTAGTTGGCCTAAGGGTAAATCCTTGGCTGATAAACAGGTACAAAAACAAAGCAATGAAAAGCGAAACCGATTGAACAAATAATTGATTTTCTTCGTTTCATCGTTTCTAGTCTCTTAAAATTTCAGTTTTGAAAAAGGATGAGACCTCATTTGAGATTGGGAACAAAATTAACAGTGGTTGGTCTTGACATTGTGGATCACCACATTTGGGATTCACCAAATCGGCTTCACTTCCTTTGGGAAGTTAACAAAAACAGTAGACAATTCTAGAGACAGATAGCGTATCTTTCAAAAGAAATTTAAATTTCTGGCTACAACGGGAAGAAAAATTGGAATCGTTTATGCCTGTACTGCACTTTCATAGAAATTCTGTCTGGAGACCTTCCATCACCTTTATCCTCAATAATTTTCTTAGTTCTTGTTACGTTTTCCTTAAATTCTAAAACCCGAAAAACCAGAAAACATCGAAATATTAAAAGGAGCAACCCATTTACATAAAAAAAGATCATAATTCACTCATGGCATTATTAAAGGACTTTCGTATCATTACCTTTTTAGTTACAAATTTCTTTCCTTCTTGTATATTTTTATCACGCTCTTAATTCCTTTTTTATTTTTTATAACGGAAGTATGCACTAAGCTGAGAGTCTGTTAAGTTTTAAATGGTGTTCATAAATCAAAGAGCATTTAATAGAGGTCGCTTGATAATTTATGTATGTATATCGTGGGAAGGTTTTATTTAGCAAAGAAATAAATCAGAAAGTAAATATGTTTACATACAGGAAGCTGTCTATAAAAGAAAACTGTCTTTTCCTCTTGGCATGCATGGCATGATGTAAGAGCAAATGCTGTACAAATTTAATGATTATCAAATACTAATTTGACGCAACGCAACAAACAAATATCAACAAAGTACTGCTCGATTATTTTCTATTTGACTTTAGTCTGCTTGCATCATTTATTTTGAACTAACGATTTGGAAGGCTTCAGTTTTTGTTTCAATATTTAAATAGAAAACCCATTCCCTTTCTTTCACAAACAGGAACTGCACCAAGGAATGTATTGTCGTTATACTTTATTTTGACTGCTAACCCATCTCTTGATGTTTTTTAAATTTCCATTTCACTCGTGTTAAGAGTTATTTCAACTGAAACACATTCAATTGTGGTTTTCGAAGTTTACATCTTCTAATTGATGATTGATGCGTTTGTTTGTATTGATTTTGCTATCAGCATGTTTGCATGAAGTATCTACGTCAAGTAGAAGGAGCAGGTTAGAGATTTGAAAAGAAGATTATTATGCACTTTGTCCCGATGCACATATTATGTAAATGAATTGTTTTTAAAGTATGAATCAATTTCTTAAATTCGAAAAAAATGTTCACTCTGTCAACAACCATTCTTAAAGGATTTCTTTACCTTGCCTTGAAGTCTACCTGCCAAGGTTATACTTAAACAATTGTACTTTAAATTCAAATTACAATCAGTTTGTTCTATTCAAGCAAAAATATCCTTGCCAAACGAAACTATAATTGCTTTCGTTTGCTTAACATTAGATTTGCAAAACAAATTGCCAACACTCTCATACCCTTGGAAAATATTAAGAAAAACTGCATAAATTTCACACAAAAACAAAGTTTCTCCATTTGAATATGCAATTCATTCAAATATTATGTAAAAGAAACTCCTCATTCACAGCCAAAAAATAGTAGGAAAAACAAAATTACAGCAAGGACGCAACATTGACGACGACATTCAAGAAATATGACATTTCTACTAGTTTACGTATTTTGTTAAATATTTACATTTTGGATCCCGGAACTTTTGAAAGTTCATGCCTTTGGCTGTGAATACAAATGAGAATTACATTAAATTAACAAAATCTACTACAATCTTACGTGAATAGTATTATTCACGGTATTATGCGGAAAATGTCTTTTTCAAAGTAAGGCGAATGGATTTCCTATGCAGAATTGGCGACTAACGACTGTTGAAACCTTAGGCTGTTATTCTAGCATGAATACGGGTAACCGTAACACACATGAGGATTTTGTTTTCTATTCAAAATAGTTTTTGTTTCCTTCGTTTGTCAATTTATTATACTTCATGAGTTGTGTATACTTTTTGGGTAAAGGTGCAGAAGAAAAGTCATTCAGACAAGTTTTTAATTAAATATTGAATTTATTAAAGAATGCAAAAGAAAAAAGAAAAGCAAGGAGAAATCGTTGTTAAACTAAAAATAAATTATACTGTTGCCCTTGCTGGAAAAGTACATATGCATGTTTTTTTGAGATGTCACATATTACGAATGTTTCATTGGTAAGTAAGTTAACATTTTCAACAATAATTGCCTTGTCATTCAAGGATCCCACTTCCCACTCACATATTTGTCCTCGTTTTCGTGAAGTGAGACAAGCATGTAATGTGCCGACTAAATAGTAACAACTTTTGGAACCGAAACATATTCTCAAAGCCTCCTTGTTTCTTTGGTTTTAAAAATTTAATAGTGGCCACTCCTTTTTTCCCAAAAATAGAAATAATTTTCTGGAACTTACGAATGAAAAAGGCAAACTTTAAAACTCAATTCAGGATTGGCTATACAGCGGATTCTATTAATATTATATTTACATTGATAGCATAATTCCTGCTTGATATCTTGACAGAAAGTCCAGGGTCTGCGATTGAAAACCTTTGGGAGATTATTGTTAAAACCGGTACAACCTGAAAGCACGCAAAATAAATGAATGGTTGTCATAAAACCACACATTGTTTCCTTGCGAGAATAACTACCTTTTGGAAAAAGATATAATACAATTTTTGTTCCGGGATTTAGCACTATTTATTCCAGAATTATTATTTCGTGATGTATGAAATGCAAAATTGTTGTCTTTTAATTCTTTTTTTATTTTTAAACAATACAAAAAACAGAAACCGAGGTCCCCCCCCTATATGGAATTATTTGAACGAAGAATTCATTTGGTTAGTTCTCCATGATTCTCAGCATTTGGTGTTTCTATGATTTCCGTCTCAACAATACAATACAACCTGAAAGCACGCAAAACAAATGAATGGTTGTCATAAGACACACATTTTTTCCTTGCGAGAATTACTGCCTTTTGGAAAGCACTATTTTGGAAACTTATTCCAGGGGTGGAATCGTGTAAGGTGATTTGTGATCGGTGATAGTCACTAATCACAAATTTTGTCTGTGTAAGGTGATAGTCACAAGTGATAATCACCAATTTGCTACTTTTTCTTGTGACAGCTATTTTGCTATCACATTGATATAAAATTTTGTGTCCTTTCATTGGTTTTGAATACTTTGCCAACTTTTCGTACACAATTATTTTAAAACAAAATGAAGATAATGGAAATAGAGAAATTACCTACAAAGGTTCGTTTATTGATACTTGAATAGCCAAATAGAATAAATCACCCATATTGAGTCGTTTATCGAGTCGTAACGCCTTACTCTGAGTGGAACGTAAGTTTTTGTATGAGAAATTCAGTAATGGCGCTCATTTGTGTTATAACTGTCGTTTTACTCGCCTAATACGACATAACATAAATTTTCAAACGACTTATTGGCGAAATTGGAATTTAACATAAAAATAACTAACCCAGAGCAAATGAAGCGCCTGGTCGAGCTGATGGAGTGGAGTCCATCGTAAGCGACCAATTTTCAAAGAGGATTCTTGCAAACTGGAGAAAAAAAAATTTGGGACGAGTTGTTGCTGGAAAAAACAATTAAATGGCAAATGGGAGTCCATAGCCAATACGGGTTGGAAAAGAGTGGCTATAAAGGTTATTAACCTCTATGTATTTTATTAAATTATAACGGATTTCACGTTAAACCACACTAACAATTCATACCTACAGCCGTATGAGGCTGGTCCGGGCAGCAGGAGATAAATGGATGTCCAGACTCCAGCCCCTTTTTAGCTCCTGAGTAGGGAGCCGGAGGCTGGACGGCCGCTACATTTTCAATGCCAATTCAATAGCAAAAACAAAAAATGTCGCGAAACTGCTTTTCAGAAAACAAGGTTAGGACACGCCACAGTTCCACCAGCCCGTCGTCCGTGCGTCGTAGTGCCATCTCTCAACTGACATCGACTGACATCACGCTGAAATAGAAAAGGACACTCTCAAATTAAACTTGATGGACTTGCAAAGGAAGGGGACATCGGCAGAGAATCCTCTTACGTGGAAAAACACAACCCCTCCCCTATATCCTCGATACTTGGCAAACGTGTCGAAGAGCATCTCACGGTTCCGAAGGAATTGCTTTTTCGAGAAAAAAACAGGAGAAGCAAATCAACTTTCTCCCCAGTCAACAACACCACCAGCCTGTTTCAGTCTTTGAAGACAAACGATATCTCCCGCCGTCCGCATTTATGAAGAATATACCACGTCCAGAACACAGAAAAACCCGGACCTTCAAAAAACCAGAGCGCTGCAGCTCTTGCACGAACGTCTTTGTCCCTGCTAGGAGGCCAGGAAGCGGATTTTGGTGAATCAAATCAGAATTGATGTGGAAAAGCTCATGAAACTGAGAAAAAGTTCCAAGAGAAGAAGGTTAGGTTAGGTTGAACGGGCTGATAGTTGATGTTGTTACCATCACACTTAGATCAATGTAGATCCATTGTGGTACCCCGAAGTGTTGTAACTTCCTGAAAAGATATAATAACCTATGAATCATGTGGTTCGTTTAACCATTTAGAGGTTTTGACAAAGTTTAGTAAACTTTTGCCTGGCAGTTCTGATTCTGATAGTTCCTCTAGTTCATTAAAGAAGAAGTTGCCTAGAGTTTTCTTCCTAGCAAGACTGAGCGAAGGACAGTGGCAGAGAAAATGAGCAGTGTCTTCATGCTCGTTTTCATCACCGCAGCCTCTACAAAGGTCATCAGTAGGTACTGAGCCCCATCTTCTTCTTATGGTAGCCGAGTAGGTTGTGTCCTGTAATAATGCCGATAAGGGATCTTAAGGAGGGTTTGTTAAGAGTTAAGATCCAATCGGATCTTTTCTTATCGTATCTAGGCCATAGCTTCCTGGTGTTAACACAGGTTTCTAGGAGATTCCATCTATCATTGGATTTTTGAATGATGGTTTTACTGACGTTATGTTTCAGTTCACATAACGGTATCCCTATATGATGAAGAAGATCTACAAAATCCTACAAAATTGAAAATTATTTTGAAAACAAATGACATTTGAATTTAAAATTTATATTTGCCGTATTCGAATGTATGAAATGCAAAATTGTTGTCTCTTTTTATTCTTAAACAATACAAAAAAAAAGCAACCGAGGTGTCCCCCCTATATGGAATTATTTGAACGAAGAATTTATTTGCTTCATTCTCCATGATTCTCAGCATTTGGTGTTTCTATGATTTCCGTCTCTTAAAAATGGTGTGTTCAGGATTGTTAGAAAAATCTAAACCAGATTTCAGTCTCCTTAATTCTCATAACTTTAAGTTTAGAAAAGAAGTAAATTGTCATGAGAAATGGAAGGATTTCTTGTAGTCCTATGACATGTAGCTACTTTGCGGTCAAATAGCTTGCGGTCTTTTGTTTTGCGAGATTTTGGTTCACGGTCTTTCGACCCCAACCCAATCCATGCCGTGCAGCTTATGCAAGGTTTTTGCTGGTTTCTCATCACATAGCCACGTTAACCAATTTTGCTTTGAAAGACCTCTGGAATCATTCTAAATGGCACTCCATGCCCCACAGCCCATGCCACAAACATTTTATATGCAATAAATTCACAAATCAGGCAAAGCAATTCTTATCTTCTGGGCCCTGAAGTAACGACCCAAGGAAATCTGTGAATCACAGCCAAAACCATCAACAACCTCCTGGAAAATTGATGTGAAAGACTGATTCCTTAATTGGGTATATTTTGATTTGCTAGCATAACCTAACCACATTTTTCAAAACAAACTTGCGATGACTATGTGATGGTTGATTAACCCTCCAGTGGGCGCGTGGTCTACGGTCGTAGACCAGTCTTTTTTAAAACGCCGCCGTTCGCAGAAAAACAATTTTTTTCCGCCATCGTTCACAATAGCTGTAGATAATTAGTTGCTCTACCTAATTAATATGCTATTTTTCTTCGGAGGGGGCATACGAAAGCTTAAAAGGTATTCAAAGTCTCTTGGTCTACCATCGTAGACCACGCGACCACTCGTGTAACAAAAAAAGTTGTCTTCAATTGTATTATTATAGGTAAGGGATTGTACATTTTTAACGACTTTTATTAAAAAATTAATTGATTAGTGAAGAAAATTGCTTCTACTATCTCAGGGACCTATTTTTGGGTCCGTGAGCTGACCTCTAGGGTGAGGTGCGAAAAAAGTGTTAAATTTGCTTGTAGGTTCCACTTGAAATGTATATGCGTTTATTGTGATTTGTAGTGCACATTTTAATTTTTTTTTTAACTTATTAATGAATTTGTGTTCTTTGTTTTTTGAATAGTTTTTTATGTTTGCTGTACTGTTTTGTTTGATTTTTTGTGAAAAAAGACAAAAAACGTGAACACGAAAAACTGAATTTTTCAAGCCTTATATTTCTTTTGTTTTGTGTACAATTTTCCTTTTTTCGTATTCATTACTTTATTTGGTTAATCATTTATTGAAAAAAATATGTTTTTTTTGTTATTAACTTTTTTAAGGTATTAATTTATTTTTTTTATAAAAAATGATTACGAAAAATCGTAAAATTGGGATTGTTTTTTTATTCCGATTATTTTTTTCAGTGTATCAATAACTTTTTATCTTTGAGTGATGAATATGAAACAAAATATGTTCCTCTATGATTTGACCACGATTTGGATACTTAAAACGCTATAGTATATATATTTTTTGGCAAAACAAAATGGTCTACAGTCGTAGACCACGCGACCACTCGTGTCTCTTTTAACCACGCGCCCACTGGAGGGTTAATATCTCAACTATATTACACTTTGCTTGAAGGTCAAACACGTTTATACATACATATTTTCTTCATGATTGTGTCCGTCAATTAATATCAGCAAATAGTAAAAAATATTTCCAAATAAGGAATAATTGTTTACCTTAACATTTTTGTAACATAGAAAAAATGTCCCTAATTATTTTGACAGAAACAACCTTTTCTTAATTTAGCTCAATTTATCACTTCACATAATTTGCTGAAGTGCAAAATCAAGGCAAAAGACAGAAGACAAAAAGGAGATATAGCACGAACTAAATTGATTTTCTACATCATTGTTATGTCGAAGCTATGTAGGTATGCAGTATTCTAAATGTCTTTATTTCTCTCACTCGATTTGATTGATTAGGGGTAAGATTTTATCGACGTGTCGTGTTGTATGAAACCTTTTTACGGTCTTCAATCCGATAAGCCAAACCAAATAAACTGATCCCATTATCACATAAAAGTCTTATCACACAATTTTCAACTTACGTTGGTTAGTTCGTTGATATATGATTAATTTTTGAGATACCCTCTCCTTTTTTTTTTTCTTCATGTTGAGAAATCACCCAGGACAAATCTTCTTCAATCCACACTGAGAGAAAAATGCATACAATCCTAAAATGTTTATTTTTTTTTAGATATATGTTATGTTTTATGGTTCACTTGAGAGAACAACATCTTGCCTTCAGTGTAACTTTTGAAAGAGAAAGCTTTTGCCAAATAGCAAATTAATTTGTTGATGTTGCTTTGAAGTTTTATTCTTATAGCCACTACGAAATAGTGAGTGGATATTAAAAAAATAAATATTCGTAGGTGCTCAGTGCATATTCATTCATGTCCTTTTATTCTCGTAGAAAGACCAAATTATGGATCAATTGAGAAAATAAAACGAGTTGTCGACTTTGTTTATGACAGAATAAAATTAATATTGAAAAAGGACACAATAAGTTGTTTAACTTAGAACAGAAAATATGAAAATTGTTTTTCCTCTTTGTCCTTGTTATTTCCTTTAATTATTTTCACAGTGAATGCAACAGAAAAACGTCCAAACTAGAACAAGGAATGTTGAAGAGTTTACGAGCTATTTTTATTGACTAAAAACGATTTTCTTTTAGTAGAGTTTTTGCTTTGAAGCCTTAATTTATCTAGACAGAGCAAATATTTCACATAAAATTCTCACTAGAATAAATGTTTATGTTATTTTTACGTCATCTGAGCAATGAACTCGGATTTATTGCGTTTTAACAAAGAAATGTACGTCAAGCTTGATGGTCCGGTCGAAGTGTCGACTTAAACGCTTTTCTTCTTATGTTTTCATTTAATTTTCATAATCAGGAGCTAGGGTCAAACAGTGCGTTTCAGATCACTCACGTGTTGCCAGTATTGGCTTTTTATAATCTACTGTCCAATAAAAGTCAACGTCAATTGACTTAGTGTCCCGACGAGAAACCCAAGGTGAAAAAGGTGGGTTCTAGTGAGTACAACCTCAGCTTCATCGGACATCATAAGCTTTTAGAACAAGTATAGCGCACTTCATAAAATTTCTTGCCGAGGCCATCGGAGGTTACCAACCATTCCCTGATAAGGTGGACTAATACAAATGATTTAACGGTAAACAGGGGCCAATTGTGAAAGCGTATGGAAGAAATTGAAGAAGAAAAATCTAATAAAAAAAGAAAACAAAAAACAAAGACCACGTGCAGCTTTCCGACGCCATCTAGTTTCACACCCAAAGACTTTCAGTGTTCCTGCCATGTTGAAAATTATGCATTGGCCAATCCATCCCCATCCATTGAAAATATTTATGTATCATGGATTCTTTGGGTTTGAAACGATGGTCAAGATCTGGTTTAAAGTGTTATTTATCACTTTATTTGGGGTGCGGAATTCTCTAATGAGTAAAGTTCTACCCTTTCTATGTGTCTGTTAAATTCTAGACATTTTTCCATCGCTTTCGTTGCAGTGAAAATCTGAGCAATTGTCAAAATTATGCAATATAATGCTTAACATTATTTTTTAGGTGAGTTGAACATAACATTTCCGGTTTAGGAACGATTCCCCCTTTATTAAAGGACCGACGCGACGACTGCTTACATGTTTTATATCACATTATAAATCATTCTTGATCTTTTTATTTCAAAAGCTATATAAATTTTAAATCGATTAAAAAATGCAGTTTATTTTTGTTTTGATGGAAAGTACAAATTTAATCGCAAAAGAATTTGTTCCAGTAAACAAAACTTAATAAAAAAAAGCAATTTTATATCTTCCCTAACTTGTGTGTACCTTCCAAACATTCCTTGCCATAAGGATATATTTTTATCATCTTGCTTAATGGATTTTGAACTTATTCTTATAATCTTTGAAGTGATGCGAAACAGACTAAAATAAAAGGAAAACATTTTATTTATGCGTTGGTTGGGGGAAAAATAATAAAAGAAATTAAATTTAATTTAATTTCTTGTAGTATTGAAGCAAAACTTTTCGACAGTGGACCATGAAATCAAATTAAATATTTTCATTTCAAAGCTTTTATTGCGTTGAGAGAATAATATCGAGAAAAATATTATGGCAACTAAAATTTGAAGAGAACTTATGCAAAATTCTGTAGGTTTTCAAGAACATAAAAAAAAAATAGAGTGGCGCGACAGACCTTAGTGGCTTACTCTCATCAACAATTCTCTGAGTGCGTGTGAAGAATTGAGGGGACCTACAATTTAACGCCGATTCCGAACGGCAAAGTTGAGAAGCACTTTTTCATGACAGATTGATACTCTTGGGAGATTTGTCAGGTCTTCGCAAAAGGCAGTTCCCGTGAAAGATGAAATAAAAACTTGGCCTGAGTAGGACTCGAACCAACGTCGCGACGTTCTGCTTAGCAGCCAACGCACTTACTAACTAAGCTACGGGCAACTGCAAGCACATGGTTTGGTTAAATATCATTTTACAAAATAGTCATTTAGCAATTTGGCTGTTTTTTTTAGCCAATTAAACATTTAACAATGTAACCAGCTAGCAAAACAAAATTTGAGTGTGAAGGGATGCAAACATCCTCAGCAGAACAGCTTTTGTACTTTTATGTCTGCAAATTAGGTGGGGAAAAGGATGTATTACTCGTAGACAAAACTATCCCCCATCTACCGGAACCGGCAAGCGTCAGGAATTGGATTTGTTTTCCAATCAAAAGTTGAAACAGTTTTTATGCAATCGATTTGTAGCTCTGTGTGTGTTTTAAAAGAGCTTTATAAGTAGACTCTATGTACCTTTTAATAAAACAAAAAAAAATTATAAATTGCTTACCTTCGAAACAAGACGAAATTTCAGATAGCTTACTCAAATTTCAATTTGTTTGTTAACAAATTTAAAAGTAATGAATCGCAAAATGCCATTCCAAGACATCTTCTTCAACATTTGCAAATTAAATCCAATTAAATCCGGTTTGCAAATTGACCGACTCTGAAACAATTATCAAAATATTCCAAATCATATCTCTCTCAAAGGCAAATAAATACCAAAAATCATTCATTATTTACTTGGATTAGATTTCTCCCCATAAATATTACTGGTACAAAGTAAAACCATACGATTTATGATTAATTTTAAAATCGATACTATGCCTTTTACTCTGCTTTATTTAAAATAATCATTGTGTGATTTGAACTGTAACAATTATTCAAACTAACCTCATAATACTGGAAATTCGATGCTATTCTACCTTAAATGGAATTAAATTTATGTTTGTGCTGATGTTTATAGGTCAATAGCTGCATTATGTAGTTGACCGATTATAAATAATTAAGGGCTTTGTATTTACCTTTGATTTTCGATTGAAATTCTATGCGTGATTTTGGGTGAATATTTTTATAGCTTTTTACTTTTACTGCTATTTACCTACATGTTATATTATTTATTTGGGTTTTCCCAAAAAGGCTTATAATATAACTATACAACTAACTTTGATTGAATTTAAAGCTTGTAAACAAAACGCCATCTGTCACAATCACATGATTTGGTCACTCACTTGAGGTGATGTCGTGGGATCGGACGAGGGCCTACCCCAACAAGGAGGCACTCTTCCTCAACTGCGTCGTCCATCGGCATTTTACTCAAGGCTTTCCCGGGCTGTAAATGAACCAACTAAGTCGTTGAAATCTTCTTCTTACAGCTAAATCGGCATACATCTTTACAGCCCGTATAAATCTTCGTTTCAATTTTCCGTTCGTATTAAATACAGTAGGTACAGAGTACAGACCTAGTTATTCACTTAAAATTTAGTGGCTTGCAAGCAAGAGCAATTGTCAAGAAATGATTCATCGTTTGAATTTACTTATTATTTGGCTGTCTGATTTTAGAGCGTTGCCGCACGGTTCTAACTATCTCAAACTCACTATGACGACGTTTGGCCGATGCGATGGAATTCTTGTTGACTGAATTATCACTTGGCCTTCCTCTCTTTTCTTGCCCGATCATACGGAGCCGTTAGGTTAGGTTAGGTTAAAGTGGCTGCGGATACAGAATCCACACACTTAGGCCAAAAGAAAAGGCCCATTGTGATACCACATGAAACTAGAGAATTACTTCTTACTAGTCGAACCATTTTGAGCTTTTTATAAAGCGAAGAAGATATTTGATATCCTCAATAGCTAGTTCACTGGGATTATCAAAAAAGTACTCTCCCAGATGAAGTTTGCGTCTTAGTGAAAGAACAGGGCAAGTGCAGAGAAGGTGAGAGATTGTTTCCTCTTCTTCCTCGTCCATACAGCTCCTGCAGAAGTCATTTGAGGCTACACCAAGTCGTATTGCGTGTCTGCCTATAAGACAGTGTGCCGTAAGGACACCTATTAGGGAGCTAATATAAAGTCTGCTTTGAGATAACAAGTCTTTCGAGCGCTTAAGGTCCAGGAAGGCCATATGAGTTTTGTTGCTGCGCACTTTCGTAAATTGTGCCACCTAGAGTTTGTTATCGTTAAGGCTGCTTCTTTTAGCAGAAGTTTACATGTAGCTATCGGTATACCTATCTTCTCCCTTTCAGGTGAAATAGGTATGACGGTTCCATTTTTAGCGAGTTCATCGGCTCTACAATTTTTTGTGATCTCTCTGTGGCCCGGCACCCAACAGAGGTGAATATTAAATTGCTGCGCCATCTCCATAAGAGACGATCGACAATCGAGGGCCGTTTGAGATTTGGTTGAGACACCGTCAAGAGATTTAATAGCAGCCTGACTGTCAGAGAAGATGCGGATATCAGAAGTTGATATTAGCTAGGAGAGAACTTCTTTGATAGCTAAAATTTCCGCTTGGAAGACGCTTCAATGATTAGGGAGGCGGAATGAGATGCTTAGATTAAGCTTTTCTAGTACACATACGGAGCCGTGAAATCGATAAAATTTAGGTAGGTAGTAGTTTAAATTACCTGATATTTTTGCAAGATTCACAAACAAAAAAGAACGGTTTGTAAGGTCAACTAAACTATCTCACTGAGACTTAATAATAATGTTAGGTGCAACTGGCCTAATAAATGATTCCAGTCACATATGTGTTGGCTTTTCAGCCAACGGAATAAATATTTTTTCTTCATTGAGTAATTTCATGAACTTTTTGTTTCTTGATCCATACATAAATCTAACATAAGAAATAATTTATATTTTTTTCAGTAATAAATTAACAAGGGTTTTGTCTCAAAGCAGATTTCAGTGATTATTCAACTCTGAGTTGATATAGTAGTGTCCGTGGCTTAGTGGTTAGGTGCGTTGGCTGCTGAGCAGAACGTCGTGGGTTCGAGTCCTATTCGTGCCCATAGTTTTTATTTTATCTTTCACGTGCATTGCCTCTTGCGAAAACTGACAAAACTTCCAACTGTATCAATCTGTCATGAAAAAAGTATTTCTCAACCTTTCCGTTCAGAATCGGCGTTAAATTGTAGGTCCCCTCATTCTTTCACACGCATCCACATAATTTTTGATGAGAGTGGGCCCCTTAGGCCTTGGCTTTTCAAGAGCTGTCGCGCCACTCTATTTATTTATTTTTTAAGTAGATATACCTAACTAGCCGACCCTGCGAACTTCGTCTCGCCACCCTTCAGAGCAACTCAAAAATAATTGTTATTAACACAGGTATTGTTAAAATGCAATTTGCTTGAATCCAATTAAAATAGAAAATTACATATCTGAATTTTTCCAAGCTTTAAAACTAATTTTCTACTCTCATTTAAGCATGTAGTAAAATCAAATTTCGTTGAAAAATTCAACAAATTCTTATTTTTCCGGTGTGTTTTGACTATTACACAAACATCAACACTAAATACAGCTTTCGATTGTCCCCCTTATTTAGTGACATTCCAGTAAGTTTGTCCCAAAAATTTGTTTTTACCAAGCCTATACCTACCGGACATACTAACACAACAATGTACATTAAATTGTATGCAAAAGCTTGATATTAGGTGCTGAAGTTTTTCATGCTCTCGCAGAGTTTTCCGAGTTCCCTATCCAAAAATTTCCATTTTTCCATTTAAAAATCAGTGCACCTACAATTACATGCAATTTTCCCTTTGCAAACTAATAAGTTTTCCGAGTTTTTCATCAAGAACGGTTTATTTGCCATTCGAAAACACATTTTGAAATTTTCCAGTTTTCCATTTGAAAACCAATGCACCTACAATTACGTGCAATTTTCCCTTTGAAAACCAATGAGTTTTCCGAGTTTTTCATGAAGAACTTACTATTTTCCATTCGAAAACCTATTTTGAAACTTTCCAGTTTTCTATTTGAAAACCAATGCACCTTCAATTACGTGCAATTTTCCCTTTGAAAACCAATGAGTTTTCCGAGTTTCCCACCAAAAAATTTCTATTTTCCATTCGAAAATCCATTTGAAATTTTCCAATTTTCCATTTGAAAACCAATGCACCTTCAATTACGTACAATTTTCCCTTTGAAAACCATTGAGTTTTCCGAGTTTTTCATCAAGAACTTTCTGTTTTCCATTCGAAAACCCATTTTTAAATTTTCCAATTTTCCATTTGAAAACCAATGCACCTACAATTACGTGCAATTTTCCAATTGAAAACCAATGAGTTTTCCGAGTTTCTCACCAAAAATTTTCTATTTTCCATTCGAAAACCTATTTTGAAACTTTCCAGTTTTCTATTTGAAAACCAATGCACCTTCAATTACGTGCAATTTTCCCTTTGAAAACCAATGAGTTTTCCGAGTTTCTCACCAAAAAATTTCTATTTTCCATTCGAAAATCCATTTGAAATTTTCCAATTTTCCATTTAAAAACCAATGCACCTACAATTACATGCAATTTTCCCTTTGAAAACCAATATTAATAATGCGAAATTTTCATGCACAGAGATTGGAAACTAAAATCCATGCTTTTTTTGAATATCGATGATAAAATTTTCTTTTGTACAGAAAGTCATGCTCAAGAATTCGCATGTAAACATTGTTTTGGCCCAAAAGCTTAAGTAGGAGTTCAGCCTTAAATATAATAGGTCTGTTCCAGACTTTTTGTGCACTAAATTAGGCATTCTGTCCAATTCTGAGCAGTGGGGAGAAAACTCTCTCAGAGAGAAAAAAATCTATCAAAAAGTGTCTAATTCAATAAAAAATTTACAAAATTGGATTGTTTTTTTTTCTGTCTATGTCAAATTCTCATTTGACAGAACTCATATTTCTGCCGGAAGAAATTCTTTGGGCTAAATTTGTCAGGGTGGGGAAATTTTTTACTCTCACGTGAGCGCTCTCTTCTACACAATTTTTGAAGTTGGGAACAGACTCTGACCAAAAATAACCAAATATTACTAAATTCGGCAGTTTCAAACTGGGTGTGGAACGGACCTAATATAGAAGAATGAATGAAATGAAACGTAATGAAATGAAATGAAAAATAGAAAGACGTTTCAAAAAATTGATGTCGGCTGTCAGTTTTTTGAATTTCTAAACAAAATTTTCGAGTAAGTACATTAAAATCAATGTTTTTTAATATTAATAATTATTTCTTTTACTTTCAGAACATCCTACTGCACATTCAGTGCATCGAAGAAGAATTCGGCCACTTTTATAAGGTAAGACTTTTATTTGTTTGTGAATTTATCGGCTACAAACATACAACCGACAAACAAACAAAAGTCTTACTTTTTATATTAGTATAGATAATAGATATTTCAGATATTATCTGAAATAAGTAGGTACTCAGTTTTTCATCACTACATAGTTGCCCAAGGCTAGACCCAACTCACTCATGGATGCACCGATTCTTTATAACGTTTTTTCAAAATATATCTTTCTTAAAAGACTAGATGGATATTTGTTTCCGAGATCTAGTTGCATTTTGTTAATTACTTCACTTCATGGTATATTTAAACGAATTCATTAACATTCAAATCGTCTTTCTTTAAGCATATATAATTGACCTTTAAGGCAGAAGTGTAACGGCCCAGTTTATAGTCGGTATATAAGTTTATATAAGGTAAACCAGTATACTATTGTTCGGCTTTATTGTTTATTTTTATAAAGTCCTTAACAACTTCAACTTTTTAAAGAATATGTTCATGTTGAATGCTGTTGGCTACAACAGTAGCAAAATACTTGTCATTAAACCACCTGCATGTTTGTTTTTCGTCTTTGTTCCTGAAAAAAAACTTGAACAACTTATAAAATTGTATTATTGTATAGCCCTTGACCTCCATTAAAACATAAAGGAATATTTTCTCATTCACTCCGCAATCGTTGTTGCAGAACATCTTTTAGGAAAAATAAAGTTACGAGAATTCAAAATAAAAAAATCAGTAAGTGTTTCAGCACATACATACATGCATGCTTTAAAAAACCTAAAAAAAAGTTCAAACAATATGAAATAGTTTTTGAGTAATAAGATATTGATAAGGTTTTTCTCGGTCAATGATTTTTTCTGTTTTGTTTTATTTTCTTTTTTTTTGTAGGTAAAAGGAAACCCAAAATCGTTAAAATACCATCATAAACCCAATGGGACTATTGACTTTTTGTTTGAAAGATATTAAAACCCCTGTTAAACAAACGCAATTCTAGTGGTTTTGAGCAACGAAAATTCCCAAGAACACGATAAAGCAATTATAACTATGAAGACTCGTATATGGCACCTACCCTAGAGAGAAATCGATAAATTTTCTCTGAATGAAATTTAAAGTTTGTGTTAGAAAGTTATGGAGCTATATGTCCCTTGTCTCAGTTCAAGATTTAAAGATTCGTTGAAAATCAAATCTTCGTTCGTTCGATAGAGTTAAAAAAGTAGACAGGAGATGTGCCCTTTTTTATTTAACTCTTTTATCCAGAAATCCAGAATATCCATCGCTATTGGCAAGGTGTGCAGTTGTGGAGCCCCTTTCCTTATTTTTGTTTTCAAAGAAAATAGATTACAATCGACAATTTTGCAGCATTTTTAGTAATGAACAAATGAAGTAAGTTATGATGGGTGTAAGTGCTAAATATCTGATCGGTGTATCTTTGAAGTTGTACAAAAAGTCCATAAAATTAATCACTGAAGAATTAAAGAAATTGCACTTGGATTACTTACTATCAACTTACTTACCATCACTATCTAAGCTTTCAATACTTCAATTGCAATATTGGGGTGTACCTGCATATGACTAAAACCTAGGTAGAAAAACTGCGCGCTTTTATCATTGTCTTTTAAAATTTTGTCCAAAATAAGATTGAAAGGAGGTTTTGACAATTGTTTTGTAGGAAGATTGTAAGCAAACCAGCTGGGAAAGCTTGGCTTGCGGTCTCTATTAGACGAAACAGTTGCCTAAGCTTAAGCTAGGTAGAAAATACGAGTTTGGCACGTTGTTTTTGGTTTTAAAAAGCAATAGTTGAACTTTTTTTTCAAACTCTCAGAAGACTGTACGAGATGCTCCAAAGGTAGAAACTTTACACAAACATTCATAATTTCTATAATATATTGTGGAAAAGGGATTTTTCAAATGCTCCTCTTCCTGTCAAAGCCTTCTAATGTCAGTGTCAAATCATCCTAATCCGAAGGAGGAATTGACAATTTGAAAGGAAAAGTCTATAAAAGTCTCAGATAAAAATATTTAAATCGATACTTAAACGATGTTTTTATATTGCCAAAATGACATGAAACTATATTTGGATTTTGAAATATTTTGAAAAAATTGTTAACGTGTCAAATCATCCCGACCTTACCCTACAGCCTTAATCTCTTGCTTATAAGAAATTTTCTTGTTCCATTTTTAAACAATTTATCTTCACAATTTAATATACCTAGAAACCACTCAAACACAACGTGAATAATAGCAATATGAAACTGTGTGAAAATTCCTAAAGATGAAATCACAGAAAATTTCATCATTGCCACACAAATTGATAATGAATGCTTAAAACTGTATTTTAAAAATGCATTTAGGCAGGTAGCTCAGAAGTTTTTTTTTTTTTCCCACGCAGGAAAGAGTCCTCCCCAGATACCGCACGCGCTGGGGTCCATTGTCACCGAGTACGACAGCAATTACGGTTGCTAGCCGTATCGGCACTTAATTAGAATTTTTTAATATTACTAAAAGAATAAATAAAGTTATGGCGATACGAATATTAGGATGAAAAGAGTTAGGGACTGCTTAATGCAAGCAGGGTCAAAAGGAAAAACAAAAAAAAAATACAAAAATATAAAATTCCAAATTAAAAATTTTACAAAAAGTACGAAAAGAAAAAAGTACAAAATTTTAGAAAACAAAAATTTTAAAGTCAAAAATTTGAGAAAAAAAACATAAAAAAACAAAGTAAAAAAGTAAATAAGTGTGTGGAAGACACTTGTCAAGTTCGCAAAAAACATTACGTATACTGATACAAATAAATGAAACTAATACAAAATTAGACAAACAAAAAACAATTATTGGCGTACCACACTGGTTTTAAGTATAGTCTTAAGTTTATTTTTATTAAAGTGCAGGTCAATGAGATCTGAATTACAATTCAAAAGCCTACTCATCCGTGTCAAGGGTTCGTGCATTCCATAATTGGTCCTATGTCTTGGGACATTGAGAAGATCAATGCTACGAAGGTGATAGCCTCCGCCCCGATAGTTAAAAAGTATAGCACTGAGAAGGTCTGGTGCATCTGTAACGCCAGTAATAAGTTGATGAAGGAAAACAATATCATTGTTAGTCCTTCTTTGAGACAACGTTTGCATTTCGAGGAGCGATACTCGATCCTCATAAGATGGAATATTTAGAGGATCATGCCCTTGAATACCTTTTAATGCGAAACGAGTAAGTTAAGATTTCCTCCCTTTAAAATTGCTGTTTTTCTGAACCCCAGGAATCTCTATATAAAAAATGGATGTGTGTTTGTTTGTATGTCTCTTATAGACTCCGAAATGGCCCAACAGATATTTGTGAAATTTTCATGGTTGATACTGTTGTATTCAGTGATGATTTCTGTGATAAAAAAAAAAAATTGGAAAAACCTCATGGAAGAGTGGGAAAACGGGAAAAACCAAACAAAGGTCGGAAATTTTTTTTGCTTGGAATTTTTTGGTTCAAAATGGGTTTTCGAATGGAAAAATAGAAAGTTCTTGATGAAAAACTCGGAAAACTCTTTGGTTTTCAAATGGAAAATTGCATATTATTGCAGGTGCATTGGCTTTCAAATGGAAAACTGGAATATTTCAGAATGGGTTTTCCAATGGAAAATATAAAGTGCACTGATTCTTAAATAGAAAAATTGAATTTTTTTATTGGGAATTCGTAAAACTCTGCGAGAGCAGAGTTCAAGACCTTAAATCAAGTTTTTTAAGGTGAATTGGTTTATTTGTATGTTCGGTTTGGACTCTTAATCCGCTCAATCCTCAATGCATTTTTATAAAATTTTCATTGTAGATATAGCCTCAGTAAAAAATAAATTTTTGAGACAATTTTACGGGAAAGTCAGCATATAAGGGGGACAACCGTAATCTGTTTGGAATTCTGGTTTTTGTGAAATAGTCAAAACAGAGAATTTTTTGAATTTTTCAAAGAAATTTGCATTTTACTTCATGCTTTAATGAAAGAAGAATGTTAGTTGTAGGGCTTGAAAAAATTTAGATATGAAGTTCTCTATTTTAATCGAAGTGTGGCGAGACGAAGTTCGCGGGGTCGGCTAGTACCATATAGCCAATTTAAGTTTTAAGCATCCGTTATCAATTTGTTTGGCAATGATGAAATTTTCTGTGAATTCACCTTTAGGAATTTTCGCACAGTATTGTGTAGTAGGGTTGCCGAGTGGTTTGCCCCGGTTTAGCCAAGGCAACCCTATATATTCGTTAAGAGTACATTCAGACCTTGAATTTGATACCAAATTTAGCCATTTCCCTGATGGGTTAAGTTATCGTTAAAAATCAGTGGCTTCTGGGCGGTTGCCGACCGCTTCGCCCCGGTTTTAACTAGGCAACCCATAATATTTTGTTTCGTCTCGTCGAGCTTTATAGTTGGACACTAATTTTATCCATTTACATGATTTTTGGCCAATATAACGCACTATCAGTGTCCCGTTTTACCCCCTTTGACCCGGACTGAGAGGCAACTCTGGTGCGCTGTTATGCATGTACATACAATGCGTTTATTCAATGTCTAGTTTTAAGCTCCATAAAGATAATAAATATCACCTGATGTACTGTATTCGAAGAGCAACGTTGTTTAATCTAACTCCTACACATTGTTTTCGTTTTTCATTGATAACTTATAAATTTGTTGATTTTGCTTCGGTGCCAGCACTTTCCTCTGATATGTGAGCAGTCATCCTGAACGTGAAGCACAACTGCGAACCAACCTGGAAAGCACTATCCTCTGGTGCACTCCAAAGATAGGAAGGCTGCCGAACTACTCTGCAGAAGGACAAACAAAAACCCACTTTTCAAATTGGAGACTATATTGTTTTATAGTCGAATAAGTAAAGGCACTTTCGTAAGTGTTCCAAGAAATAATACTAAAATTGAAATACTCATAAAAAGCATTCATGGTTGTGAGTTTTCTAATTTAGAAAAGATTCGCGGGTTTAATGGCCGGGAACTTTAATTTGCAATAAGAAGAAAAATCTTCATTCGCTTCCATCTTGAATACTTGCTGTAAGAAGTTTGCAATTACATAAACATCCGTAAGCACGAATTTTTAATTGCTCTTGGAGGTAAGCATAAGTTTTGAGGAAGCAAATGTTCGTCGGTCGACTGCTCGTCAGCGCGCTTCAGAATGTGAGTGAGTTTATAGTTGGATTAATTTATTTTGCAATTCATTTTGAGGAATTCAAAGTGAGCTTTATTTAAAGTAGAACAGCCTCCCACATCACTCTCGGTTTGTTGTGGATTTAAAATTGTGTAGAATAATTGTTTATCAAATGTTGCATAAAGCTCGCTATACAAAATTTTATACCAGGAAATCGCTGTAGGTATGAGACTTCTCCATACCATACTTCTTGAAAACAGTACCTAACATGTATCATGACATAAAGTGTCAGCTATACTTCTGAATCCTTTCCCACACGCTCGCACACCTGGCAACATTTGATAACAAATTTTCCATCCTGTCTAAATACTTGACAGGACTTAAGAAACAACCCAAATCTCACCTATAATTTGTAGGTCCCGATGATATAAAATTCATGCAAAATTTATTCAAAATTTTATATCAAAGCAAATCAACGCAACCCACACACAAAGTCAAAACAGCTTGTAATCTGTTTCAAAATCCTTTCGGTTTATCAAAATAATTATCTTCTTATTGGTGCGGGAGGAGTGCTTTTAGACTTCAAACGATACCTACTCATTGTGTTTGAGGTTAGATTGGGCAGAATTAAATGCCGCACGGGGTTATTATTTAGTCCTTGTTGAATACCAAACGTAATTAAATTCACACCTTTTGAAGTTGGGAATCGACTTAAGTTAACTTGTCTTTTCAGTGGATACATTTGTAGGTAGGTATTAAAACGTCCTGTTTGGGATTTCTAGGGTTGTGAGTAAAATATCAACACTTAAAAATGATAAGCTGGGCACACAAACATAAAATTATATTTACATTAAGTCTTAACTATGAGAAATTTTTATCTCGAAATTTCACTGAGTGTTTTATTTGTGTGCACTTTTATTTATTTGCTATTTAAAAAAAAATAAAAAATAAACATTTTTCATGGACAATCATTTGATGAATGGTGCTTTTAATGGTGTCGTTGTTCCTCTTCTTCCTTCTTCTATTAAATGCTTTCTAAGAGAAACTTAGACTTGTGCTTTAGTTGTTCGATGCACTCAAGCAAATATGTTCACATAAAATATTTTTCTTCATAAATAAAATGTCAAATTAAACATGATTGAAACTGAAATTTTTATGTTAAGAAAAAATAACCTTTGATGGTTGTTGAGTTACAGCAGTATTTTGTTTTGTTTCACACAACCTGTTTTGACAAATCACCGTGATATCAATCCGCACATGAGATCCAAGAGAGCGCAATGTATCCCGATTAAGGTTTATGAAAATCTATCATCAGTGGCATTTGTGTCCCCTGACAGAAGCATTTCTATAGATAGTCTCCTTTGAACACTTCTTTTAGGCTTAGAAGTGGATTTTCTAAGGCAACTTAAAGTGGATCAGAAGTCAAAGGCTACCTATTGCGTTTATCAAGTTAACAGTCCCTCTAGAGAATTTTCTTGCATAATTAAGCCGGTTAAGTCCATATTTAAAAGTTTTGTGTTAATATATTTGGAAAAATCATAACTTTTTAAGAATGAAAATGGAAAAGTGAATAAACAAACCTAAGCGTTTTCAACTAGAACAGATCCATGAACTAATATTTTATACAATGAAGAAGGCATTGAGTACCATTATAAATAACTCAAACATACACTAAACCATATTGTATTTCTCCCCTTCAACAAAACACACTTACTATTCGCGGTTCGCGCCCATCAGTTTGCCCTCAAACTCAAACCCTACTTAGGACGTTCTCTCAAGTATAGATAATCGTTCTTTAGTTGTACTATGCGGATGAAGTACACATCACTATCTTTCCCAATCATTACAATTTTCAGGAATTCAAGACCAATGTACAGACACCTCCTTTCGAACACCTTGAAGGAAATAAACATTATTATTTAAAAAAAAGAAAAAAAAACAATACTGACATTTCTGGTTTTTCCCAAACAAACTAATAAACATAGACGATAACTTATGTAGATCGTGAAGCTGCAGAGAGGGCCAAGAATTAGAAAAGCCTCCATCCGGAAGGTTCTTATCATCGTAACGGTGAGCATTGATTTAAATGTTTCATATTCGTTCTGCTAATATTGATTTGATCTTTCCAAAAGTTTCAATTGCTCATAACCCATGAAATATTGGCATTTGCAAAGTACGATAAACAAACTAAAGTATGGTTGATCCGTCACTTTGATTATGGCTGGTATGTTATGGGCATTAATATCGCTTGTTTGTTGGCAATGGCGTGTATTGAGAAATGTAGAAGAACTCAATTATATACTCATGATAGTTCTTACACTCGGCCTATCGTTTTTGCTTTCTGCAACGGGATCTGATGAGGAACTGAATCTTGTAAGTTACACGAACAAAATAGTAGGTATATTACTCCTTTGTCCTTTGGGTAACTAACTTATTTTGTCTGCCTTTTTTAGCTTCTGTACGTTGGAATACTAGCGGTTGATGCCATTTTGTTTACAATGTTTGGAATTTATACAAAAATCAATTTTACTGGTTTGGGAGCTGTTCTGATCGTCTTTGTTGTTGTGATCATTCAACCCGAAGATTAGAATTTTTTGCTGCGATATTAATTTATTATTATTATTATTATTATTATAACATTCTTTATTAAAAATATAAGATTTGTATAAAATAGAGCATAAGAAAAGAAAATAGAGCAATGGCATAAGATGCCGTCTGTCGAAAAAATTGACATATTCTTACATTTAATAAAAGCATAAAAAAAGTAAAAAGAATAATCGCGGGTACAAGAGATTACTTACATGGGATTAAGATATTATACATATATACAAAGTTAAATATTCTTTTGCAAACATAAAAAATAAAGAGATTTTGTGTATATTTTATTTTTCACTTATCGATTTATTTAGATATTGTTGTAATTGATTTTTTCTAGTTTAGTTTATTATTTTCATTATAAAATACACAGTAAGATAATAAATATCTTATTATTTAGTAAAAGCCTATGAATTGATTCACATTTTCGAAAGCAAATTAAAATAAAAAAAGAATAAAAAAATCATATGTAGGTATGTATAACAAAAAAATTACAAAAATGAAGAAAAAAGAACATCAGAATGAGAACAATAGCTACCAAGGTAAAGGAGCAAAAGTTTGATGTTCTTGTGAGATCCCTCAATTAACTTGGGACAGTAATAGCACACGGCTGCTCAAATCCTACAGAACCTACTTTAGTCATTCTCTGTGAATACTAATAGTAAATAAATTATAATTAAGAAACTGATGTCTTGAAAGACTGAAGTTTTACCATTCAGGTATTCACTTATTGGATTCTGAAATGAAAAAGTCCAACATTGAAAAGTTGTTGTAAATCAATGTAACCATGAGCTACATAAATCAACTGTAATCACCGGTGGGCCAGACACCTAGTTCTGTTTGATGGAGGCTGGTATGCGGCTGTTGTTGACTTTTTATTTCTTTGAGCAGTATGTAGGTTTTCCATTGTCCATTGTGGACTTGGCCTGAATAAACAGTCTCCGCCAGCGAGCTCGGTACCTAGCTAGCTGTCTCCAGTTTTGCATTCAGAGTTGATTGAGGTCCTCTTCCACTTGTGTGCGCCACCTGAGTCAAGGTCTTCCTCTACTTCTACGTCCTTCGGGAATAGTGTTTTATGCTTTCCGGGCAGGAGCATCATCGGTGATCCGCTCGAAATGACCGAGCCATCTGAGTCTCTGGACTGACATCACGCTGTGTTCTTCCTATTATATCTGGTGTTAAAGGAATCCTTTTTTGACATCAAAAGATTCCGTAAGCTCGTTGCTAATCTTTATGGCGCAGCGTGAGTTCTCCATCGTCATTTTGCACAAGCGAACGAGTTTGGCAGGGATGCAAAAACTAGACATAGCTTTATACAGCTCGTCTCTGTAGATGCTGTCATATGAGGCCATAAAATCGATGAAAGGGTTATTAAGACGATCTGCCTATCTACATATATCCGTCCAAATCTTGAGTACAACTCGCATCTTTGGGGTGGTGCTCCAGCTACACATTTAAGTCTCATATGGTATACAAATTCAGATTGATTTGTGAAGAGAATGACAATGACTGACTCATTTACTCACTCCTTTCGAACACCTTGAATGAAATAAACATTATTTAAAAAAAGAAAAAAACAGTACTGACATTTCTGGGTTTTCCCAAACAAACTAGTAAACATTTCATTATTAAAAACCAATCTAGATGATAACTTACATAGATCGCGAAGCTGCAGAGAGGGCCAAGAACTAGACAAGCCTCCATCCGGAAGGTTCTTATCATCTTTACGGTGAGCATTGATTTCAATTTTTCATATTCGTTCTGCTAATATTGATTTGATCTTTCTAAAAGTTTCAATTGAGAGAATGATCACAACAACAAAGACGCCGATGAGAACAAATCCCAAACCAGTAAAATCGATTTTTGTATAAATTCCAAACAATGTAAACAAAATGGCAACAACCGCTAGTATTCCAACGTACAGAAGCTAAAAAAGGCAGACAAAATAAGTTAGTTACCCAAAGGACAAAGGAGTAATATACCTACTATTTTGTTCGTGTAACTTACAAGATTCAGTTCCTCATCAGATCCCGTTGCAGAAAGCGAAAACGATAGGCCGAGTGTAAAAACTATCATGAGTATATAATTGAGTTCTTCTACATTTCTCGATGCACACCATTGCCAACAAACAAGCGATATTAATGCCCATAATATACCAGCCATAATCAAAGTGAAGGATCAACCATAATTAAGTTTGTTTATTGTACTGTGCGAATGCCAATATTGAATGAGTTATGAGCAATTGAAACTTTTGGAAAGATCAAACCAATATTAGCAGGACGAATATAAAAATTTAAATCAATGCTCACCGTTACGATGATAAGAATCTTCCGGATGGAGGCTTGTCTAATTCTTGGCCCTCTCTGCAGCTTCACGATCTGGATTTTAATAATGAAATGTTTACTAGTTTGTTTGGGAAAAACCAGAAATGTCAGTACTGTTTTTATTTGTTTTTTCTTTTAATAATGTTTATTTCCTTCAAGGTGTTCGAAAGGAGGTGTCTGTACATTGGTCTTGAATTCCTGAAAATTGTAATGATTGGGAAAGATAGTGTGTACTTCATTCGAGTAGTACGGCTAAAGAACGATTAATTATCTATACTTGAGAGGACGTCCTAAGTTGGGCTTGAGGGCAAACTGATGGGCGCTAACCGCGAATAGTAAGTGTGTTTTGTTGAAAGGGAGAAATACACTATGCTGTTTCACTAGGTGCGGGGAAATAACTCCACGGGAACTAACTCCACTGAGGGATTTACTTCCCACCAAGTGAGAACTTACTCCACTTTTGTAAAGTGTAGTTAGTTCCCATGTACAGTGGGAATTAAATTCCTCAAAAAATTAGTGGATCTAGTTCCCTTCAAATTTGAAATAATTTGCCACTTTAATTGAGAAAAATTAAAATTCAAGTACACTGAGCAATTTTGTTTGTGAAATTAAAATAAATGGCTTTTAGAAACGAAGTCATTCCGAAATTCAGTTTTTAAGACTGAAAATAATTTTATTGAGAAACTTAGTCATTCGGAAACCCATTTTTAAGAATCTGACCCCCATATGGTGGTTCATTAGTCCAGAAATCAAATTCGCGGTTTCTGACCTTATTAATTTAAAATATTTTCTAAAACGGTATATAACGATTGAAATATACCGCATGTTGTAAGTTTATGTGACATAAAGAAAACTTTTTAATGTAAATTGTATTATTAAGCATTTGGAGCTTGAACCAAAAATTCCAAGCGAGCGGAAAAAATTTTGCCCAAAAGAGAATCAATTTGGGGTGTGAAAATAAAAAAATTCGCGCGAATTTTTTTATTTTCGCACCCCAAATTGATTCTCTTTTTGGCAAAATTTTTTCCGCTCGCTTCGCTCCCAATCAAATCAAACTGATTTTGAGTGTTACAGATAGTCATCATCCTCAGACCAAGGTGAAAAAATATGCTCAAAATGAATCATTGCAGTGCAGCACCTGCTTTGCAGACACTAGCATGCTTTTCCAAATTAAAGGAAACGGCAACAGCTTTGAAAATGAATTGCTCTATCCATTTTGTCGACAAACAGGTAGTAAATAAAAATGATCTTATTTATGATATTTTGGGGTTGTAGTATGTATACACGAATGACTTCTGACTTCCGGACCAGTTTCCCTGCGCCATGTATAAATGTGTGAACTTAGTTCCCATTAGAAAGTGAACAAAGTTCTCACCGTACATGGGAACTAACTACACTTTACAAAAGTGGAGTAAGTTCTCACTTGGTGGGAAGTAAATCCCTCAGTGGAGTTAGTTCCCGTGGAGTTATTTCCCCGCACCGTTTCACTAGAGCATTTACCGTGGTAGTAACGATAGAACAGAGGGAGATAGAGAGACTAGACGAGTGAGTAAATGAGTCAATCATTGTCATTCTCTTCACAAATCAATCTGAATTTGTGTACCATATAAGAGACTTAAATGTGTAGCTGGAGCACCACCCCAAAGATGCGAGTTGTATTCAAGATTTGAATGGATATATGTAGATAGGCAGATCAGATGGGGAGAAAAATTCTTGCATCGTCTTAATAACAGTCACAGAGCAGGTGTTTAATGGTTTCTATTTCCTCCTCATCCTGACAGCTCCTACAGAAATCGGATGCAAATGCCCCTATCTTGTTGGCCGTTAGTAAACCTATCAAGATTTTAATGTTCCTAGTGTTAGGCCATAAACTTCTAGAGATTACACAACCGTTCTAAGATTTCCAGGAGTTATTGATTTTCTCTTTTGATTTAAGGTCTATCTTCCTCTTGATTACCCCAATCGGGACGTTTGGTTCCCTATCTGAATGGTCGCTACTACTTGTATCTGCTTCTGACCCTATTTCGTTCCTTTCTATATTACTATGTCCAGGAACCCAGCAGAGCTTAACATTGTTAGTGTGGCAGATTCTTTTTAATTCCTTCCTACAGTTTAAAACTGCCTTTGATCTTATAGTCTCACTGCTTTGATAGCAGCCTGGGTGTCCACGAAAAAAGTAATCTCCGAGGAGTTTAGCTTTTCATAATGTGCCAATTCAGCTGCTTTTTCAATGGCATAGATCTCGGCCTGAAAGACACTACGACTACAGTCAGCTGGGAGTTTATACGACTCTCTGATGTTGAGAGATTGGTAAAACACTCCAGCACCTGTTCCTGATTCAATTTTTGAACCGTCAGTGTAGAAATTGATACCCTGTTTACTTATAAGTGAATAAGGATATCTACCCTGTCTTTCTGGTATGCAAATAGAAAAGTTCCTATCGAAATATAGTAAAGAGGGGATGTCATAGCTCATAGGTGGTCTTTATCAATCCTGGAATTGTGTAATATCTTTGTAAGATTGACCCGTGTCCATAAGTGCTGTGCCTCCGTTTTTTCGCAATTAATGATCAATTAATTTTGTAAAATAGAGGATAGCTTCATTTTCTCTTAATGTTTACAAAGTCGATTCTCGATTGAGAGCCATTTTCTTCACTATAGCTCAACTTGTAGCGACCGTACGACAAATACCACCACCGCTAATATTAATTCTTTTGTCGATAGTATTTTGCTTCACCATCCTCATAATTCACATTCAGGCACACCCGGAAAATTTATAAGAAGATGAATCAGAACTGAGGAAGGTACGTAGTTTTTGCCGTTTACCAGTCGAGGTGGTCTTGATATGAAAACTAGTAATAGTAAGAAAATTACTGCGCCCAGTCAAGTAACTAGGATTTTATTATACAGGGTGATTCACGAGCGTTGTGCCAAAAAGCTAGAGCGTGTAGGTTGAGTTGAGACAAGAAAAAAATCGTATGGGAGGGGGGGGTCTATTCCCCCCCCGTTTAGCCGGGAGGGGCAATTTTCTGAAAAATTGACTTATTTTGTAAAAAAAAATATTAAAAATCAACGGCTTAGTTTACAACACCGTGCTATACCTTTCTGAAAAGCTAAAAACTTCTTCTTTTACTTTGTTTTTAAAATAAATTGTTTTAACGAATAGTTTTAAAAGAATAAATTTTCAAACTCAAAATTTTCAAAAAAAAAGCCAAAAAAAATTTTTTGAACTAATTTTTTTCAAAATTTTATGTAATTAAGTACTTATTTTGTTTTAAAATTTCAATGTCTTTGTTAATTTTTAGTTGAAAACAGAAAACCGGATGCAAAAATGTCTTTTCGTTTTTGAGAAATTAAAAAAAAACCAAAACCACTTTTTTCTAAGAAAATCTTTGTTTTTATTTTTACCTATCTGGACTTTTAGTTTAATTTATTAGTTTAATTTACAAATTTAATTTTTTGTAATTGGAGTTTTATGACGACTTAATAAAGTGAAAAGTATTGGATTTTCAATGGATTAACCATTTTATTCATTGATAACGTCTGAAAACTGACCTGCAATTTTTTCTTACTATACCTGGGGCCGCGGCCACTCGCCGGCGAAGGGTTCTACCTGCTGGGGGCTTAAGATAATTAAACCGCATTTTTTCTTGAATGAAAAAACAATTAACAACCTAAAGGTTAATAAAAGGCATCGCATATTTACTTAACAACCATTTACAATTAAAATATTAATTCATCAACACATAACAATAACAAACTCATATGTTCGAGAAGAGTAAGCGGACAGGAACTTCTGCTACGGTTTAACTTGTTGTCGAGATCGGGAAGCCGAAAGACTCTACGCTGAAAGATATCCCAATAGATGGCGCCCAAGTCGTAGCATGTTTTCAAGAATCCGCCGACGAGAGCACGGAGAGCTAGAAGTGAAAGGTCAATGGCAGACGTTTTCAATGAACAAAATGATTAATCCAGGGAAAATCCAATACTTTTCTACTTTATTGAGTCCTCATAAAACTCCAATTACAAAAAATTAAATTTATAAATTAAACTAGTAAATTATACTAAAAGTCCAGATAGGTAAAAATAAAAACAGAGATTTTCTTAGAAAAAAGTGGTTCTGGTTTTTTTTTAATTTCTCAAAAACGAAAAGACATTTTTGCACCCGGTTTTCTGTTTTCGACTAAAAATTAACAAAGACATTGAAATTTTAAAACAAAATTAGTACTTAATTACATAAAATTTTGAAAAAAATTAGTTCAAAAAAATTTTGTTGGCTTTTTTTTTGAAAATTTTGAGTTTGAAAATTTATTCTTTTAAAACTATTCGTTAAAACAATTTATTTTAAAAACAAAGTAAAAGAAGAAGTTTTTAGCTTTTCAGAAAGGTATAGCACGGTGTTGTAAACTAAGCCGTTGATTTTTAATATTTTTTTTACAAAATAAGTCAATTTTTCAGAAAATTGCCCCTCCCGGCTAAACGGGGGGGAATAGACCCCCCCCCCTCCCATACGATTTTTTTCTTGTCTCAACTCAACCTACACGCTCTAGCTTTTTGGCACAACGCTCGTGAATCACCCTGTATAGGGTTTTCCAATAAGAGGTGTTATTTTGAATAGCCCGCTATTTCGGTAGCTGTCACTTTTGAAGCTGTCAAGTGACATTTGACAAGTAGAAACTACGCCATTAAATGGAACGATACACGCTTCAACAACGCATTGAAATTATTAAAATTCACTATAAAAATGGTGAAAATTTGGCAAAGTTTTGAAACCATCGATCTTTTACGGGAAAAGTTTCCGGAACGTTTATCTCTCGAAGAGGTGATCACAATTGGCCACCGAGATTTTGTGATTTAACACCTTGCGACTTCTTCCTTTGGGGCCACCTGAAATATAAGGTCTACGCCAACAGCCCAGCGTCGATTCAAGACCTCAAAGATGGAATTCGTGAGGCTATCGAGGACATAGGGCAGCCACTTTACGATTTGGTTATGGAAAATTTCATGAAAACGATATGGTCCTGTAAGCGTGGTCGTGGCGCCAATTTGGTTGATGTTGTGTTTCATTATTAACGGCATAGCTTCCTCTTTATAATGAAATAGACATCCGATCATTTATCTCAAAAAATGCCTTTTTATTTTTTAATTTCAAAATAACACCTCTTATTGGAAAATCCTTTACAAGCAACTTGTTCACTCTTGAATCAACTTATTCGAAGCATTCAAATTCTTCGTTCACCAACACTCAAAATGATAAACTTGAATTCTTTTTTCTTAATTTTTTGTTTTCATTTATAAGATCAAGACAAAGGTTAGTTTCCAAATAAGTTAACTTTCTTATTAAAGGATTCCTACAATTTGTTGATAACTTTCTGATACAAACTGTTTTCTTACAATGGCTTCTTTCAACAAATATTTTTGTATTGCTTAAAAACAGAAAATGCAGACTAAGATCGCAAGAAATTTATTAACACAAATTTTAGAAATGCAGACGATGTGTGTGTGAATAAAATGCTCGGTTTGCAAAAATAATCTATTCCCAAGCACGTCTGTTTGTTCACGTAACATTTCTTAATTAAGACAAACAAAACGAAGGTTGCCTGGTACCTTTTCAAATTGATTAATAAATAGGAAATCCTACTTTTGTCAACTAGAAACTAGACAATGATTTACTCATAATAGTAATTTGTAGTGAAACAGAGTTTGTAAATTAATATCCCAGAATACATTAGTATACCTTACCTACTGCCTCCAGACACACGTGCTATGTAACTTCATCTGGAAAGGAATTTGTTCATCTCAACAAAACGACAAGGCAGATTGATATTTTGCCTCTATTTAAAGATACTTCCCATTTTAATATATTAATTTAAGTTTAGCGTATCGAAAAAACAAAAAAATAACATTAAACAGTTTTTCACACGGAAGTCTTCCTTAATAGTTTATGGAAACGTAATCTTCAAAGTGAACTAATTTGTTTTGAAATATAAAATTTGGTCGCTACATAGGTTGAAAATTTTATGGTAGATTTCGATTGAACATTGAAAAAATTGGCTTATCAAAATTCAAAATGCAAATGACTGAACAAATTTTATCCATCCCTAATATCCTAATGGATTGCGTGAAATGAATACTCACGTGGTTGTAGACGTGTATTATTCATATAAGACCAAGAAACCATATTCTATTCCTTTCGGAAACTGTTATTTTATTTACGGAATCGTAAAGAAAAATATCCGTGAATGGAGGGTTCGTGTTTCGTTTTCCTTAAGCCAACAAGAATCTAGAAGGACAAACAAAAAAATCGATTATCAATTGATCCGAAAGCTGACTCTGACCTTTGTGTAGTTCTTGACTGCAGTTATGTGCTTGCTTTGAATATGAGTAACTATTATCTTTCTTCGTTTTGGAGTTCTTTTCTTATCTGCTTTTTGGCCAAAATTCCTTATGAAAATGAACTCACATCTTTATACGCTTCAAACATCAGCAGCAAAACAATTCTAAATTGTAGGTACAAAAGCTTTGTAATCGAAAATCGA
This sequence comes from Sphaerophoria taeniata, assembly GCA_943590905.1. NCBI lineage: Eukaryota > Metazoa > Arthropoda > Insecta > Diptera > Syrphidae > Sphaerophoria > Sphaerophoria taeniata. The sequence goes on along the minus strand of OX016540.1, from coordinate 41,906,030 downwards.
AAGACATTCGATATGCTTGAGCTCTCGCATCAAAGGAGATGGCCGATTGCAATTTTATGTTCAAAGATTAACAAAAAAACAAAACGTACGCTCCTCTGTTGTTCTGTCCAACACGGCCAATGTGAATTTGTGACCATCATGATATCCTCGTCGTTGTCGTAGCCTTGTTGGCAGGAATGTGGAAATCGAAACCTGGAACTCTCCGGACAAGTGGTCCTTCAATATACCCTAGCAAACACTTTAATGTCCACCTTCCTAAACGGATTCAATTCCAAGCTATTGGCCTTTGCAAAATAGCTTAACTGAGATAGCTTGTAGTAAATTGCAGAGCACGTCCAACTCAAACACACACCACCCCCTGAACGCGGTGATTGCCGTCATCTTCATCAACAGCAACATCAAATCAAATTCACACACATTCTGGTGCAATCGACTCTCTTTAGGTATTGGATTGGTCAATCTAATCCCTGCCGTCATACACAATGATTTCAAGGACTCGCTTTACTCTGTAGGTTGTTTGTCGTGTATGATTTTTTATATCATGTTTTATTAGCTGTTAGTGGAGAAAACCCACGTTGTATGCCTCTTGTGATTAGGTTGAATCGATGTGCTTGACGTCTGCTGTTGCCGGAACAGTAGGATCCACTCGGCATTGAAAAATGGTGAATCGTTCTTTCCATTTATCAGCAACGATTGGAATCAAGACTTAGAGGAGAGAGTGTTTTTGTAAATCTTGCGTCGAAATGATTTTCACAGCAGCCAAGAATGAGTATAAATAATATTTCTCTTAAATACATACCTAAACGAATACTTGAGGTATTTCGAAGAAGATTTGTTTTGTTATTTCAAAGCACATCCTTGGGAGTATTTGCGGATAAGAATGTATTATTAACGGATTAATGGCATACAAAGGAACGTGTCTTGTATCTCAGATTGGTTCATCCTTTTAAAGACTTTTTTTTTGTCTTGTTAAGCGGATGGTGTTAAGAGTTCGCCTGAAGTAAATGTTATTGCTTTTAAAAGTTTTATAAACTCAGGGAATTTGTTTGAATTAATAAGAAATTCAAAACTGGATATCACGTATGTAGGTAGGTAATTTCTACTTAAGGTGGGAATTTGAAATTTATTTTCTAAAGTTCGAGAGTGAATGTTCCCAAAGAGGATTTTGAATTTGAAATTTTCGAAGAAGGGGCTGACAGTTTTGAATTTTATGTTCAAATTTGTCGCTAATATTCATATGTTATCGAAAATTAACATAATATGAAGGATGACATGATAAAGTTTTAGACATTTTAATCGTTAATTATTTGATATAATATGAAAGAGAAGTGAAAACGTTTTTTTAATTTATACATTCATTCCAGAGCATAGATCATGTATTCAAATAATAGTCCGATTTGTGGATTTAAAAATTAATTCAAATAAACAAACTTAACGAACCATAAGGTTTGTTTTGATGAATTTGAAAATCAATTTGTATTTGCCGTCGAAATATAGACAACATAGCCTAACTTGTAATAATGAGTAGGAGTGGGAAAAATTTGAAAGAATTTTACGTTGTAGGCGCTGAGTTTAAAATCAAACGAATTAGGATTCAAATTGACAAACCTACGGGTCAGATGTTTGTTGATTGCATAGGAGTTGTGGTGTGTTGATATTATATAACAGGCGTTGATAATGTCTCAGGTTACGGGTATTAGGAGTGGAAGAAATCGAGTTAGACGGACTCCGACGCATACTTTACTCAGACTAGGACTTTTTTTTCTATTTATAATCATCGCGCACTCAAAGACTTTTTTCATTACCATTTATATGCCAAGAGCACAGTGCGAGTATTAGGGAAAGCTTAGAGGATGTAAAAGGAGGTGTCGGTGAACATTGGTTTTTAATTCTTGAATATTACAATAATTGGGGAAGACAGAGTGTGGAAGAGAGTTTCACATTCGCGTAGTACGGCTAAGGAACGATTCTCTGTACATGACAGTACGTCCAAAGTTGGGCTCAAGGGTGAACCGATGGGCATTCCTGAAGGCGAATGTAACTGGCTATTTCACAAGAGAATAAACCCCTGAAGTATCGGTAAAATAGGGTGAGGCATGAGACATTAAGCCGATGTTCTAGAGCTGTAAATGACTCAACGATGGTATTGTCACCAATCATTTTGCTCTGTTTTGGATATTGTCGAGAAGACTTAAGTACGTCACTGGAGCACAAGCCCAGACGTGAGAGTTGTGCTTAAGCTTAGGACGTATGTAAATTTTGTAGATGTTAGCCGGATCAGAAAGGGAAACAAATTTCGTGCACCTTCTTAAGAAACCTTAACATCTTGCGGCATTTTTGGCAACATCGCATATGTGCTCTTTCCACAAGAGGTGGTCAGTGATGCGCATACCGAGAATCTCGAGATGTTCGGTCTCATTGATACAAGTGCCACTCATGGACATGGGCAGGAGAGGTATATCTCGCTTTAACGATACAAGGCAGCATTGAGTTTTCGAATAACCATTAAATTCTACGCGATTTTGTATTCCCCATTGTACAATGCTGTTTAAGTCAGAGTTTAATGAGCTTATCATATTTTGTAGTTGCAGTACCACATCCGAAGAGAAGAGATGTGAGTCTGGAAACGAATAAGAAAAGCTAAGGGTACTATCGTCAACGAAACAATTTATTCGATTAGAAGTTACAGACAAGAGATCATTAATAAAAATGAGAAAGAGGGCCGGAGACAAAACGGAGCCCTGGGGCACACCAACATTTATATTGTGGGTTTCAGACTTGAAACAACTTGTATTGAGCAGTTCGAAAGAATGTTTCTAATCAAACGGAGGAGTGTTTCATCGATACCGAAAGCACGCATTTTCGATATAAGAGCAAGATGCCAAACTTTATCAAATGCCTTTGAAATATTAACTGCAACAATCTTACTTTCTCCAAAACGATGTAAAGATTTTTTCCACTGTTCGGTGAGCTAGACCATCAGATCACCATCAGTGGACCTGTTGCTGCGAAAGCCGTAGTACCGATCATTAAGAAGCTTTCGGTCTTTGAAATATTTCTTGAGCTGATAGTTTATCACTTTATCAGCATTTCTATGACTGTAGAAAGGAGGGACGTATAAGTGCAAATGGCCCATATTGGAGGGAGAAGAAGATTCGCCTTTGTTTTTGGAATTGGCTGGACAAATGCTGTTTTCCAACTGCTCGGAACGGAAGAATAGGATAGATGGATAAGCTTACGCAAGGGTTTTGCCAGCGTGGAATAACACCTCTTCAGAATAATAGGGGGACTTGGACTCAGACCCAGTCTCTAACTCGTAAACAGAGTTGAACTTCTGTTCGTTATCTTATATTACTTTACTTAATACAGCTCCCCTATAGCTCCAAACATTTCTTTCTTTTTTCATTTCGATTTGAGCAACATGATGTTTTTAAATTAACATAAAAACTGTCAAAGTGACTATGGCCAAACATTTATCTTTCTTTTTTTTTTAGCCAAATCTAATACAATCTGATATCATCTGTTGACGTGAGAGTATAGATATAAATATTTGTGTTATAGTTTAAACCATTGTTCCACGAAGAACTTCTTTGTTGTCTCAATTTTTTATTTCTCTGCCCCTTTGTCCTTTTTCATTGTTATCTCTTCAGATATTTAAAACGATGCATTTTGTGCTCGTTCGTCAGCACTGCAGTGAAACTTTTCTTGGAATTTATTTGGAATCTGATTTAAATAATTTAAAACCGTCCATCCAACATCTCAATTTTTTAGATGTCAGTCAACTCAGCGAACGCAAAACTTTCTCTCTGGTAAACTTCATAGAAATCATATTCTATACAAAAGGACAATCTCTTTCAATCGATGTGTGATGTTTGTTCTTAAAACAAAGCGTGTCATTGGCAGCTGTTTTGTTTTATTGTTAGATTCTTCGAAAACCAACAAAGACAGCCATCCATTGTGAAATAAATCAAACTTGAACTTGTTCAATACCAATTAGTGTCAAGGACACCTTTTTTCTGATGCTTTCAGCTAAAGTTTTCACCCTTGTCCTTAAACTGTAGTCTCCCGCCGCCGCCGACCTTATAATTGCATTGATATTGAAAGAAACAAATGGAAAAAAGAACCCCCTTCAAAGATTGACACAATGTCGAAAATTATATGAACCACTCGAATTTTGTGTGTGGTTGACACTACGTGAAATGTCAAGTTGAAGTATAAATGACAATGGAAACGCAATTAATTGCATTTATGCTTTCGTTTCACGAAATACCATGTCTCTCAAGTTCAGCCGGGACGTAGTTCCCCAGCTGATTTGTTCGACTTCCTAATGGATTGATACAAAAACAAAACTAAAAAGAAATGTCCACAACAGGTCATCCGACGGGATCGAATTTATGTGTGAATTATTTTTTGATTAAGGTTGAGGGTGGCCGGTGTCCCAAATAGATTGGTTAGGATTTCCCATTGATGGTTTATGGGTTGGAATCGTTGAAATGCCAATTTTGCTAATGGAAAATAACCCATTTTGACCTAAAATGGATTCTAAAGAATTATAACCCGTTGTCGTTCAAAGTGCAAACATTACGGATATCCTGAATAATGTATGAATTAACCTGTCTCGAATAGATATGGCTGATGAACTGTCATAACAATTTATTGATTTTGTTTACTTTGGGGCAGTATGTTTCTATTTTCACTTGGTTGGTCAGTATCATATTATTTTGGAATTAACTGTGGTTTATTTTGACTTTGAAAAATGTATTTATGAATTTGTGCTGGTTGTTGTTTTTTAAGTTGTTTAAGGATTTCGCTTCAAAGTCAATTTCTTTGATGTCACTAAGGTAAGTGAAATGGGAGACAAGTAATTTTCTGGAGTGCAAGCTGGTATAAAGGTTCATGACATTTTCAAGCTGACTGATAAGGGTAGGAAGGAATTATCACGTTTTAAAGACAGCGGAACTACTTAGAGACACATCATTGAAATCCGATGGTAGTTTATTATGAGCTTAGTGTGTACTGAGTTTTGCGACCCAAATTCTGAAATAATTGACCATCAAGTTTGGTAACAGTTTTTATTTGACATGCAGCGGTACTAAGAATTTTAATTTTCAAAGAATGTTTTTTTTGAAGGTAATTTAAAATCATATAGGTTGTTATACAGGGTGATTCACGAGCGTTGTGCCAAAAAGCTAGAGCGTGTAGGTTGAGTTGAGACAAGAAAAAAATTGTATGGGAAGGGGGGGGGGGGTCTATTCCCCTCCGTTTAGCCGGGAGGGGCAATTTTCTGAAAAATTGACTTATTTTGTTTAAAAAAATATTTAAAATCAACGGCTTCGTTTACAACACCGTGCTATACCTTTTTGAAAAGCCAAGAACTTCTTCTTTCACATTGTTTTTAAATTAAATTGTTTTAACTAATAGTTTAAAAAAAATAAGTTTTCAAACTCAAAATTTTCAAAAAAAAAATGTTTGAACTCATTTTTTTCAAAATTTTATGTAATTAAGTACTAATTTTGTTTTAAAAATTCAACGTGTTTGTTAATTTTTAGTCGAAAACAGAAAACCGGATGCAAAAATGTCTTTTCGTTTTTGAGAAATTGAAAACTGAACTGTAATTTTTTCTTACTATACCTGAGGCCGCGGCCACTGGCCGGCGAAGAGTTCTACCTGCTAGGGGCTTAAGATAATTAAACCGCATTTTTTCTTGAATGAAAAAAACAATTAACAACCTAAAAGTAAATAAAAGGCATCGCATATTTACTAAACAACCATTTACAATTAAAATATTAACTCATCAACACATAACAATAACAAACTTATACGCTCGAGAAGAGTTAGCGGACAGGAACTTCTGCTACGGTTTAACTTATTGTCGAGATCGGGAAGCTGAAAGACTCTACGCTGAAAGATATCCCAATAGATGGCGCCGAAGTCGTAGCATGTTTTCAAGAATCCGCCGACGAGAGCGCTGACAGCTAGAAGTGAAAGGTCAATGGCAGACGTTATCAATGAAAAAAATGATTAATCCAGGAAAAATCCAATACTTTTCTACTTTATTGAGTCCTCATAAAACTCCAATCACAAAAAATTAAATTTATAAATTAAATTAATAAATTAAACTAAAAGTCCAGATAGGTAAAAATAAAAACAAAGATTTTTTTAGAAAAAAGTGGTTATGGTTTTTTCTTGATTTCTCAAAAACGAAAAGACATTTTTGCATCCGGTTTTCTGTTTTCGACTAAAAATTAACAAACACATTGAATTTTTAAAACAAATTTAGTACTTAATTACATAAAATTTTGAAAAAAATTAGTTCAAAAATGTTTTTTTTTGCTTTTTTTTTGAAAATTTTGAGTTTGAAAATTTATTTATTTTTTAAACTATTCGTTAAAACAATTTAATTTAAAACCAGAGTGAAAGAAGAAGTTTTTGGCTTTTCAGAAAGGTATAGCACGGTGCTGTAAACGAAGCCGTTGATTTTTAATATTTTTTAAAACAAAATAAGTAAATTTTTCAGAAAATTGCCCCTCCCGGCTAAACGGGGGGGAATAGACCCCCCCTCCCATACGATTTTTTTCTTGTCTCAACTCAACCTACACGTTCTAGCTTTTTGGCACAACGCTCGTGAATCACCCTGTATAACGAATCGAAATAAAAACACAAACGACAAGTCTTTCAAATTTTCAAGTTATAATTAATTAATTTTTTCTGACATACAGACATATGATTCAATTACGACAAAAAAATTTTAAATTCAAAGTAGTTTGTAACAAGTAGAATACAAAATGAAATATTATTTAAAACATTCTCAAACATAGGTAAATAGTTTTTTTTTGGACTGTGCAAGAACAAGATTTATTTTGAAACCAACTTTTTGATAACATGTCAATATTTCTGACAATCGCTACCTTCAGAAAAACTTATTACCTGTGAAAGAAGAGCTGACAATCTCTTAAGGGTTGTTTATTATCTGTTTTGAACAAAAGAGGTGCGAAATTTGAGTGGTGGTAAGGTGTGTTCATAACAAGAAATCTTGGTATATGTATCCCAGATAACATTTTATATTCACCCAAAATGCTGCCACTTGCAAAAAAGAATGCACTTCTTTGGAAAGTTCTTAGTGTACAAGAAACTCTCTTGAAAGTTTTGTAGTTCATGCAAAATCGTTATATTTTTAATTACATTCATGAGTTTCAAGAATTAAACCCACGATTTGTCATATTTTCCAGTGTGTGTGTTCATTTTGTTTCGGTCGGTAAATATAACCTTCGAGCCAATTGCTGCAATCAAAATTGAAATAAGCTCGAGGATTTTTGTTCTTAAGGCAGTGTGCGAATTAGGCGAATTGCATTAAAAATATTGGTTAAATTTAACCGCTAAACTGTCATATTTTAGCCTGCTCCGCAGCTAGTGTAATTTAAACACATTTTATTCAACACGAAGTGTCAAAACTAAGCCAAGCGTCAAGTTTTAACACACTTTTTAACACAATTCGCAAACGGCCTTACTTTAGATTTTATTTCTTCGCTTGAAGTTGTCATTCCCCACTTAGGATTGTCAACTCTGAAGTTAATCTATTTTAGTTGTTTTTTTTCAACTTCCAATAATAAGAGACGTTGACAATTGAGTTCTTGATTTTTTTTATCAAAACATGCGCATTGTATTTAATAAAATACTTTTTTTTTTAAACTTCGCTTTATTATCTGGTGTTTTTCACACAAAGACTTCACACTTCTGCTCTTGGTGGCAACAAATCATATTCCCTATTAGAACAAAATGATTTTAACAAAGAGTGCATAAGGTTAGCTTTTGTTGGAAAAGCAATGTTCAACGATTTTGCTTACAAGCTTTGTGTTTGCTTAATTTCGTTGCTCCGTCTGTTTATTTTTTAATTTGTTTAACATTTTGAAGAATTTCGCAGACTTACCAAATTGTTTCTATCTTCTTCCGCAATTCTATAATATTTGCATTTAAGGGGAGTAAACTAAACGTGTATTGAATAGTTTTTTTTTTTATAATCAACGCACACTCAAGGGTTTTTTTTTTCATTTATATGCCAAGAGCACAGTTCAAGTATTAGAGATTGGCGTTAGTCGTCGAAAAAAAATTTGGATTTTAACCAAATATTCACCAACGGTTCACGTCCCCAAAACACGCGGAAATAGTGACAACATTCATTATGTAATCGTTCAGTTGTTCCAACAAAGCACGCTTATCGTCAAAAGTATAGCGGTCGTTCTGCGCCTAAAAGTGACACTATTCATCGCCTAGTTTCAAAATTCCAGAATCAAGGGTCTGTGGACTGTCCACATTAAAATCGACCACTCCCTCGACGACCAAAAGAAAATAATGAAGCAGAGAATCCAAATAATTCGTACCGACGCACAACGTCATTGTCATCGGTCTCAGCAACCAATCATCAGTGGAACTTCTTTGAGAAGGTTTATGGTCTGCATATTTTCCGTATAAACTGCAGTTAACTCAAAGATTATTGGAAACAGACAATCCGCGACGCCTGGCTTTCGCCAATAACGATATTCGAGTGAGTGATATGAGCCCGATTTTTGGGACCGAATTTTAATGCGACTGACGAGGCCCGTTTCAAGCTTTCTGGCAATAAATAAAACTGTCGAAACTTGGGGAGAGAAAATCTGCGTGATCAGAAAGTGACTATTTGGTGTCTGTGGACTGTCCACATTAAAATCGACCACTTCCTCGACGACCAAAAGAAAATAATGAAGCAGAGAATCCAAATAATTCGTACCGACGCACAACGTCATTGTCATCGGTCTCAGCAACCAATCATCAGTGGAACTTCTTTGAGAAGGTTTATGGTCTGCATATTTTCCGTATAAACTGCAGTTAACTCAAAGATTATTGGAAACAGACAATCCGCGACGCCTGGCTTTCGCCAATAACGATATTCGAGTGAGTGATATGAGCCCGATTTTTGGGACCGAATTTTAATGACTGACGAGGCCCGTTTCAAGCTTTCTGGCAATAAATAAAACTGTCGAAACTTGGGGAGAGAAAATCTGCGTGATCAGAAAGTGACTATTTGGTGTCCGCTGAAAAAACAAATATTGGGCGGGTCTTCATCAGAATTGGAGAAACTGTCATTGGAGATCGGTGTCGACGGATGTTGGCACACACTTTGTTTTACTAGAAATGCGTAAGAAAAGGACTTAAAAGCTTCTCCTTCTCGTTTCAACAAGACGGCGAAAAATTATGAATTTCTTGCGTCAAAAGTTCCAATGGCTTGTTGTTTTGAAAGGCGGGGATATTGACTTGCCAACAAGATCACCCGATTAAACGGCATATGACTTTTACCTGTGGGAATTTTTGAAAAGCAAAGTGTATGGTCGCAAACCGAAGACTTTCGACGAGCTTAAGGACTATCACCCCTGTTCTGATTTTCGCTCCGAATTGAATTCGTTATCGAAATTGATATTTGCATCAGTAGATAGTTTTTCTAGGGGCTTACAATAACCTAAGGACAAAAACCAAAATCATAACTCGGCAACCAGACCTCGTAAAATTGAGAGACCTGGGGATTTGAAAAACTTGAATACAAAACTATTTACCATGAAAATTTCATAAAAATCTGTTGGGCCATTTTAGAGTTTTTACCGGACATTGAAACATTCAAACATAGAGAAACTGAAATTTTTTTTTTAAGTGAAGTAGAATTCATGAAATTAGGGATGGTGCGAAGAAGAGAGTAGATTTTCAAAAATGTTCTAACATCGAAGTAGATCTAATTCCAAAGACGTAAAGTGGTAAGGCTCTCATGAATAAAAAGAAAAAAACTGGCACTCGAAACACCCCTTCTGTTAGAATTTTATTAATATTTGCTTGACACCATAACGCTTACGTTTTTTCCATTTTGTCTACGGATAATAAGGATGCTGCTTCTAACTTTATTTTTTACTTTGATTTTTGAATGAAAGAGGTTTTAAAAAAATGCGTTTACAAACTTTCTGATTTGCTTTAAGACAAGTTAACGTTTTTGATATATTTTAAATTGCAACTTTTATTCCTTCCTCCCAATTGAAAGTTCTGATGGGTTAAAAGAAGCATTTAAACAAAAAAATACGTATACGCCACAGTAACCCCAACAACATATCCAGAAAGTTATTCCACATAAAAATAGATTAACTTTATGCATTGTTACTGAAAAGTAACCTTTAACAGACAATTAATAATGTGTCTCCTTCTTTTTCAGGTAAGACGTGGGATTATCTAAATAATGAATAAATTAATTGGTAAGCAATTCACAACTTCTTTGTTCAATGTTTTTTTTTTTTTTTGTGGGAAAATTTTTTCAAATATGTTTTAAAAACAAAAGCGTTGAAAATTAAAATCATTTCTCATTGAAAATGCCTGCGCCAAAAACAAATTCGCAATAATCCAACAGATGTCACTTTTCAAAAATGTGTCTTCTCTAAAATTAAAAGTTCCAAACTTGCGTCTAAGCTTGACACAAATAAAGAAGCTTCACAACAGATAACAAAAATAAAAACATAAATCATAACGCACTTCACTGAGAGATGACACACATAACACCCATACAAAGACGAACGGTCCTTTACCAAACATACCCAGAGATGTCATAAAACTGAGCTCATCTCAGTGCTCGTAAAATCTCGGAGCAAACGTAAAAGCTCAACATTAAGTGTGTTTCGCGCCAAAAATCCAAGCCCACACATACGCTCAAACGTACGCAATTCAATGTTTTTGGGTTACTAGTTCAAAGCACCCCATTTCGTACAACCAAGCAGCATGTGCTAGATGACTTGCCTATGTTCTTAATGGACACAACGGATGGATGTCCTTTAACTCTCGCTCTCTCTTGGTGTTATTGTTGCTCTATATACGTTTTCCCCATTACGTAATCATGAGGAAAATGAGAAAACCTGATAAACAAGAGTTTAAAGTGAAATATTGCAATGAAATCACAATATTGTAGCAGGAAGGAAGAAAATGTGCGAGAGCTTTGGAATACCTCCACTTTCTACCTTTATTTGGACTTCTATTTTGGGCTTCATCTTCATCATCATCATCATTAATGTTGAATATAGAAGGAATACCAAAGGTTAGGTCAGTGAATGAAAAGAACCAGCGTGTGTGTGTTGGTGGTGACAGGTGTTTGGTAGATTCTTCGTTGTGATGTGCAGTCCTCAATTCGAGATGAATATGCAGGATGAAAGCCTGCATATTGTTCCGGCCGCAGCATCGTTAACAATACCAGTATGATTTCACATCCCTTGTGGAAATAAACATTAGCATAAACTTCCAAAAAGGACATAATACCCTAAACGACGACGGTTGATGGGTAAAACGAAATCTGCTTATGTATGGGTGTTGTGGAGCACGGATTGTGTGTGCAGAAGAGGACCGAAAGAGAAAAATTTGATTTTTTTTTTGTTGTGTTATGACTCTTTCAATTGGGATACATTTGGATGGTTTTTCGTCGCTCGGGGTAAAGGAAAAGCTCCATCTGCAAACTCCATTCTGAATTTTCATTTTCTTCGTGCTGCGACTCGTGAGGCGTATCACTGGTCGGTGTGTCGGTTCGGTGGAAAAAATTGCTGGTGTCTTCTTGTCATACAGTTGATGGTTAGAAAACGTTCTATTCGGACATCCTTGTATGTGTTTCGCACTTTCAATCCCATGATACATGGATTTAAAAAATTTGACCATGAAGTCATGGTTGTGTTTTTTCTTTTGTACAAAAATTAATGAGTGAGACAAAAAATTGCCCAAAATGATAATTTCGTGACCCATCGAAATTCGGTTGTGAAAATGTGGAAGTGCAACATTAATCGTCCTTGATGTCAAACAAAAGATCAAAGAATAATCGATGTTCTTCCTTTGGTGAACTAGTGCTGATGTGAGAAAAAAAGAATACAAATAAAAAACAAGGCCGTTCTTTGTCTGATTAGAATTTAGGTCCCCATTCCCATCTCTTTTTTGCTCGACATGTCGTCGAAGGATTTCACATTAAATGCAAGAATCATGTAAGAAATTTGATTTCCACGAGTGTTGATTTATGTGACGGGTATTAAAAATGAATTGAAAGTGAAAGTGCTTTTAGGATTGCTTTGGGATGGGTAACGACAAATTTTTACGGTTGGATTAATGGATAACAAAAGTATCAAATTGTAAGTAATTTTTGTTCCCTTTTTGTTTTATTATAACAACATTTACCAAAAGAAAAACACGAGTGAAACTTTTTACCTTAATTTTTCTTGATCGAAAAAATTAAAACAAAAAATTATAATTGATGAGATTTTAATGACAAAACAGACATTCTTGTTTGGGCAGAAGTTGCTTAAAAGAAATACACATGTCAAAAAGAAAATCGATAGAAGAAAAACGGACGATTTCAAACAAATATAATGAAGGGCTGGACAAAAAAACAAAAAACTCTTATCTTTACGCAAAAAATGTTATTCATTTGTGTACCAAAAAATAGCCAACGAAAAGATAAAGCACGCATGCTAATCCTCTAGTGCCCTTTGTTATGTAACAGAGTTTTACGCTTTACGTTATTCTATCACGAAAAAGGATACTGCCAACAAAGAAATAGCATTATTCAAATCAAATTTGGAGTGTCTAGAAATATTTTGCTAGTCACGTCTAAATCGGAATAGCCAAAAAAGAAAAATACAACAACACAGAATAAAATAAAAGAAATGTTTATTTGATTTGCTTGTAGCTTTTGTGATTGTGTTGCGATTTACGATTGACGGTTTTGATAAGAATGTTGTATGCGAATAGGTGGGTGTTGCTGTTCAGGAATGTCATTGATGTGTAAATCCTTTGTTATGGATTCAGTGAAATTTGTTCATATAATTTGGACTAGGGAATTGAGATATTTAGAAAGAGTTCAAGGAAATTGCAGAGTGGAGTTTTTGAAATATTTATTCTGCCTACAAAATTTGAAAAACATTCAAATGTGTGGCTTACCTGGCTTTATGTTTTTTTTTTTTTAATAAACTTGGAAAAAATTTAATAAAAGAGATCAGTAAAATAGAATTTCAAGAAATTTAAAATTCTCAACGACGCACGACACCTCTATATAAACATTTGAAAAAAGTGTTCAGTTGTAACACATGCGATAAGTGCAAAACAAATCTTGGACATATAGATTGAGAGGAAACAAGAAAACAATCGTTTTTTTTTTGGAGGGAGGAGGCAAATAGCCGAGAGGGAAAAATAACATTAGATACCAGCTGAATTTTGCTTTACCATTTTGTAAAAAAGGACATTACTTAATTTTTTTTCAACTTATTTGAAAAATTATTTTAATTTAAAATTTTTGATAGAAATTTCTGTTTTTCATCTTTACAACTTTTATTAAAAATTTAATGAGTTAAATATTTGTTTTTTTTGTGCTAATTTTCAAATTGATAAAACACAAAACATCGGATTTCAAATTGATTTGTAGTTTTTGAAAAATAACTAAAAATTTATTTTTTTTTCGAAAAAAAATCTTTTCTTTTAGCTTTATCTTCTTTTATTCTCAACAACATGAATTTTCTATTTTTCCGGAAACTCAAATTTTTAATCAATTGTCAATTTTTTTCAACTCAAACATTTACGTAAAATGTTTCGAAATACATAAAACATCCCTGGACACAAGTTTATCGCCCTTGAAAATTTAATAAAATTCCGCTTGTTTGTTCAAAAACATGCCTCCATTTCTTACTTGCGTTTTATAGAATGTGTATATGGCAAGTATTGTATTCGTAAAAAAAACTTCAGATTATGATCGAATATGACATTACGATGATGGAAAAGTCGAAAAAAGTCGGTCCAGTAATTCGGTCCGTGTGTCTGTCTCTCTATAAACGCACTTGCAGCCTTAACCACTATTCCGACTGACTTTAAACTTGAAAATAAGAGGTTAGAGCGAATTCGCGTGGGCCATATTTTTGATTTTTTAACATCAAAACTTAGGGTCTCAAAAACGGCTCTTACGGTTTTTTTAAACATCCTCCTAAATTTTATTTCACTAGGTGACGTGGTCATCAATGCACCAGACTATACACGCCAAACCGGACACTGGATTAGTGTATACCTTCAAATGTAACCGTTACTTTCAGTAACTCCGATAGACTTAAGTTTGAAAGTGTTTCTCTTTGGAGGTTCACTTGAGCGGAGTGTTTTATGAATTTACAGTGATAAAGTAAAAAAATAAGGTTAGCTTATTTTTTGTAATATCTGAGTGAAATTAAAGAGTTTCTTTACATAAAATCAATTAAACGGTTTTTCGAATATTTACTAACTTTTTAAAATAAGGAGTGAATAGTTTTGTTCCTTTTGTTGTAAACTATTGCAATTTGTTTAAAAAATGTCAGGGTGGTGCATAATGCACCACATAAACATGGTGCTGAATGCACCGTGGTTCATTGTGTAAAAAGACAATTTTATGTAAACTGACTATCGACTTGTTGCTAAAGATGAAATGAAGGAACGACTGCAGCAGTTACAATCTATCTGATCAAGAAGATACCCTCGCAATTTGAATTCTAAACTTCTTGACCGTCCATTCGATGAACTTAAATCCATTAATAACTTTGTTTTAGTGGAGTTCCTCTATTTATTTTTATTTTAAAGTTGCCTTAAGTGATATGGTATTTTGATAGATTCTTTTTATTTAAGTTCTCGTATATTTTTGTATTAATAAATAAATCTGTCTATGACGTTAAAAAATTGTTTTGATTCTTTAAATAAATTTGTGGTGCATTGTGTGCATACGACTGGTGCATTCAGTACATACCATGGTGCACCATACACCATTTGGTTTTTTGGGAAAAAGTACTTTTTACACAAAGAATTCAGATCATATCGAAAATATAAGTTAGTACGTATTTTCATAACATATCTTAAGAATGAAATACAAAAATACATAACAAAAAGAGTTCATTGGAAAAAGTTATGGTCATTTAAAAATAGAGTGGTGCATTGATGACCACGTCACCCTATACTGATGTTTTTTTTTTTATGTAAAAAATATTTTCGTATTGCTCCAAAACGGTGACTCTCATAGAACCGTTTTTTTTGTTATAAGATTTTCTCGAAAAATAAAAGTCCGATCAGCGTAATTTTTGTATGAAAGTAATATTTTGCCCAAATAATATTTTATTCAAACAATTGTTTTTGCGTTTTTAAAAAATATTTTTAAGCTTTTCTATCAAAATTCTGTATTTGAAAAATTGAAATTAAAATCTACATATATTTTTACTAATATGCCTACATAAAACTGAAGAGTTTGTTTGTTTGAACGCGATAATCTAAGGAACTACTGTTTCGAATTGTAAAATTCTTTCTGTGTTGGATAGTTCATTAATTGAGGAAGGAGACATTTTATTAAGCTGCGATCAATAGGAGCGAAGAATCAGCGCAAAATGTGGTAAAAAAGGGCAAGATACTACTCATTTTTTTTTGTACGCACTGATCTGAGGAACTGCTGAATCAAATTGAACAATTCTTTTTGTGTTGTACAGGAGCGCACCTCTGGCTAGTGGACGAGGGACAGGCGGACGAAGTCGCGGGCAACTGCTAGTGTACTATGTATATTAACATGTTCTTGAATACTACATACCCAGATTTATTTAATGACATTTTTGAAAATTTGTATAGATATATAAGAAATTAATTAAAAAAAAAACGCTCCAAGGAACTCAAAAAAAAAAAAAATTGTAAAAGCAACAGTTTGTTTAAGAAACTTTATGGCACCAAATTTTTTTGGTAGATATTTCAATTATAAATTTTTGTATGAAATGTAATTACTTTTTTTTTTGTTAATGTTTTTTGTGAGTTAAGGTTTGGATTACAGGAGCAAGTTTGCCCGACCCAGTCGAACAAATATTTTGTTATAGAGATTGTAGCTCATCTAACTAGCATCGTTGTACGAAAACAAATATAATCACGAATTTTCGAAGAAAAAGACAGGAAAGAAATTTTGAAATTTTGATTGACCTCATTTGTGAAGAACTATGGACCAATGATTACAACATCCCATGAAATTCACCGTTCCTACCGTTGTTTTTGATGGACGAAATGGAAGCTCTTGGTACTCTTCGGACCGCTCATTAAATCAAAAAAAATCATTTTTTTATTCATAAGCAAATCTACTTACATGCTAGATAGGAAACTACATGCTAGATGAGAAACTAGCCTCTAGCGCTTTAAGTAATGACTATCTACACTAATATATAAAGCTGAAGAGTTTGTTTGTTTGAACGCGGTAATCTCAGGAACTACTGGTTCGAATGGTATAATTCTTTTTGTGTTGGATGGTGCCTTAATCGACTTAAACTTTAGGCTACTTAACATTAAGCTGTTACCAATAGCAGCGAAGAATCTATTTAAAATGGGGAAAAAAAGGCAAAAAATATACATTTTTCTGCGTTTTAACGCACTTATCTCAGGAAGTACTGGTTCGAATGGTATAATTCTTTTTGTGTTGGATGGTCCATTAATTGAGGAAGACTTGAGGCTATTTAACATTAAGCTGTGACCAATAGCAGCGAAGAATCTGTGGAAAATATGGGAAAAACGGCAAAAAATATACATTTTTCTGCGTTTTAACGCGCTTATCTCAAGAACTGCTTTATGAAATTGAACAATTTTTTAAATGTTGAATGGTCCATTTATCAAGGAAGGCTTGAAGCTATATAAAATTTAGCTGCGACCAATAGGAGCGAAGAATTTGTGTAAAATGTGGAAAAAACGGCAAACAATACAATACAATACAATATAAAGTTCGTTTGAACGCGGTAATCTCAGGAACTACTATTTCGAATTGTAAAATTCTTTTTGTGTTGGATAGTCCATTAATCGAGGAAGGCTTTATTCTACTTAAAATTAAGCTGCGACCAATAGCAGCGAAGAATCTGTGGAAATGTGAGAACTGAGATTTTTTTCTGAGATCTCTGAGATGAAATTATTTTGGATTCGATTTCTCACTCAGCTATTTGACGTGGCTGACATATGTGCAGCAACAATTAGTAAGGTAACCATTAAATCTCAATGATAACTGAGAATTATGTTCCACCAAATGATTTTGCCTCAGTCAAGGTGACATTGAGATCTCAGTGAGATGTTGTTAGGTGGAACTGGCCTAATAACTGCTCAAATTAGAATTTTGAGAGTTCAATTGATTTGTGAATGTGATTGATTGCACTATTTGTGCAGATTATTGTGTTTAAACTATATCATTTTATGTACTTCTTAACTAAAAAATATGCTCAGTTTAAAGAAAAAAAATTTACTTAACGCAAAAAACGATGCAGAAGTAAGAGAGATATTAGAATTAGGGAGAGTTCACCCAAGGGAATGCTTTAAGTATGAACAACTGAAGGGAATCATAAAAAATGCTCAAATTTTCCAAGTTCAAGAGAATTACGACCTAGGGAGAGTTGACTGCAATGCAATTTTACAATAACTTCCGAACAAAATTCCCACGCGCGCATGATGCACAAGTCGAGATGATACTCTGGCCGGTGGACGAGGGAGAGGCGGACGAAGTCGCGGGCAACTGCTAGTTATGTATATAAACGTATACATTGAGCCATAAATCGGCTTCAACACTAAACAAAGTCACTATAAAAAGTGGATTTTCATCGAGTGTTTCTTTGAAAATACGTCACAAATTAAAATCAATTCTTGAACAAGTTGAATATTGTTCGCTTTTAGGCCGTGATCTTTCGGTTAAATACGCCAATTCATGCTTGTAAGAACGACGATAGATCGATTCTTCATGGTCTTCCAAAGACTCACAGCTATACATTTCCTTTGTTTAAGGCAATCCAAGCTTTTTTCCTTTTTTTATTTTAAAATTTTTTTTTTTTTTAATACAGCTTATACTGGTGAGAAAATATTTCTTGCGCCCTTAACAAATAAATTCACTGTTCAGTGCTCACCCAATACATAAGTTTATACGAGTATATATACGATTATTATAAATGTACATTTTGGTATACCAATTTTTCAAGCCCTCAATTTCTTTTGATGTGAATTTTGCATATCAATTTTTGTTCATAAGATACTATTTTTAATGTTCAGTTGAAATAAAAACCGCTGATTTCTGTTGAAGAATAAAAATGATGTATATTTTTTCAACCAAACAACGCCAAGGTTAAGCTGCTCGTACTGCAGTGTTTTTAAGTTTTTTTGTTTCAATATTTCAAGTGGAGCGTGATACTGTCTTAAATGGAAAAAAGAAGTAGAAAAGGATTTTATTCACATCTGTGATGGTGGTACGTGCATTAAATATGTATTTCAATAGAGTGATGTTAAGCGAATTCTTATACGAAATTTGAATATCCGCAAATATCCAAGAGTTACCTAGCTTGCAAGAAGCTATATTATGCGCTACTAGGTCTAACCTTAATGCTCCTTCAAATTAAATGAAAATATAAGAAGACACATACACAGGTTGGTCGCCCAAAACCAATGCACCACTGTCCTTAGAAGCAACAAATAATGAATGTATACGATTATAACCCTAAATCGATGAATCAAAGTTCAAGTCAATTATCTGTAATTCAATTACTCATCTGCTCTCACACGAGTCTTGGCTTTCAGAATCTTTTTCCTTGTTAATGGCAATGCTACAAATCAATTTCCACGGCGTAAAAGAGTTGGTTTCACTTCAGTTGTTTACTAATTATTTCTGGAAATGTTGGATGTCTTATATTTCCCGAGTGCAAGAACACTCAAAATATTGATTGCAACTGTGGATTTGATGATGAATGTGGAACACTATATTATGTGTGTGCCTTTTGGAATGTCCTTTTAATGAAAATTAATTAAAAACAATCACAACCTCATTTATTAATTTCGTTCAAGCATGTTCTTGGTAGATGTTATAACAAGATTCAAATTTGTAGAGTCTTACAATAGCGACTTGTTGCGTTGTAGCTGCTGCTCTCAGATTGACTGTCATTTATTCGGGCTGTTTTGCCAAATAACCATAGACGGATTGAGCGCATAAAATTGTTATGTCAAAATGGGTGTTCTCTTGCGGCATCATTCCGCCTGCTTTGCCTATTGCAGTTGCTTTGTGATCTCCGTATTCTCGCTCATCAGATCGTGCTGTCCAAAATTACGTAAGCTGTCTTGCAGGGCGCAGGGACATAAGTGCCAGGGACATAAGTCCCAAATTTATTTTTTGGGTCTTATGTCCCTGCGCCGTCTTGCAGCAGAGTCTGGGTAGAACAAGATTATCCAAGTTGATTGTTTCCATTAGCTCTGCGTGACCGTATCGGTGCAGTGCATTAACGCCCATGGAATTAACGCCCGCGGGTGTTAATTCCAAAAAGAAAAGGAATTTATCCCCGCGGGTGTTAAATCCTTTTTGAATTGGCAATAAGGCCCACCATAAAAAAGAACTAACGCCCGCGGGTGTTAATGCCATTTGAAATTGGCACTAATTCCCGCGAGTGTTATTTTCTTTTGGAAGAGATCTCTTCAACCTCGGATGTGAACACTTGCGCTGGCATCCTAGACACCTTGGCCACGTGAGTAGAAACAAATTAAACATCACAAATGAAGTTTACAAATTTTACATTTCATTTTGGTCATTCAAGACTTATTCGGTTTGTGAATTAATTTTTTTTTTTTTTATTCAAAAACCGAATTAATCTTTGGGATGTCAAAGCTCGGTGAGGATACGGCATTCTACAAGCACACTATACTTGAAGCCAATTTCATCTTATTGTATCTATCTGTCACCTTAAATAACCAAGCTATTTCATTTACATTGAAAGATGAATGGACACAAGCGGAAAAAATTTTGGCCAAAAGAGAATCAATTTGGGGTGTGAAAATAAAAAAATTCGCGCGAATTTTTTTATTTTCACACCCCAAATTGATTCTTTTTTGGCCAAAATTTTTTACGCTCGCTTCGCTCGCGATCAAATCAAATTGATCTTGAATTTATTGTATCGGCTTCAACCTCAGTCGAAATGATACTGAAAATGAATCATTGAAATGCTTGCAAAAATGTAGAACCACTACTTTTCCAAATAAAAGGAAACCTAAACAGCTCTGACAATTTTGTCGACAGCTAATAAAGAAACGTGGTCCTATTTATTTCAATGTGTACTACAATACATACATACAAGAATTTAAGTTTTTTGTTTATTTGTTTAGAACGTTCGTTGTTTCACTTTTTTTTTTTTCATTTGGGACTTTTGTCCCATAAAAAGTAAAATTTAATTGGGACTACTGACTGGCCATAGTGGGTTAATAATCCCTAAAACTATTTCGGTACTTTTGAGTCTCCAGAGTGGCTCAGAAGTTCCGAAAACTATTTTCGGGACTTCCGACTTCGAGACGAGTTTCTAATCAAAACAGAAAAAACAAAATAAGGCCCCAAGGGCATTATTTCTAGGTTGCAATGGACATAAGACCGCAACTCTTGTAAGGGTCTAATTTCCATCAGAAATTGAAATAAGGCTCCATGCGGCTTTATTTCGTCGGACGTTATTTCACGTCACCATTTGTTTCACGTGTGGGTTTTATTTCCAATTAAAATTGGAATTAAAGCCCACCAAAAAAAGGAATTAACCCCTGCGGGTGGTAATTCCAAATCAAAAAAGGAATTAACACCCGCGGGGGTAAGTTCCTTTTGTTATTGGAATTAGCACCCCTGGGCGTTAATTCCATGGGCGTTAATGCACTGCACCGACCGTATCATTTGTTGTCCATTTCCTGGTTGGATTTTTTTCGCTCTTTAACCGTAAAGGTCTTTTTCATATAGGCCTTGGAATTGATCAAGAAGCGGGAGGCGGGTCCACTAGGATGTTCTTGCTTTCTCCAGTTGTTGACGCTGAACGAACTCAAAATCACTTAATTAAGCAATCAATACCAAGAGAATTAAATTTTCTGTTAAAAAGTCTTAAAGCTACCTAATGGGGTATGCGACAGTGAATTGCTTATCACTATAGCATCCATTCAGAAAATCAAACACGTTAACAGGAAATTTGTCCACGCTAAATATCGACGCAGATTGCGAAAGTTACAGCTTTGCGAACAGATTGAAAGCATTTAATCTATTCACTGGCAGTCGTTTACCTAAATTAAAAGAAAGCAGGGTTTTTTAACAAGTCTAATACACATTTTAAGTTTACAAATGTTCACGTGTTCTCTCTCCCAGCAAATTTATTTCCAAAAACTTTGGTTAATTTGAATTAAAGCTGATTACTTTTCAAAACAAAACTTTTTAAAAACTATTCTCATTTGTGTTCTCTCCGATAAGAGAATAAGTTTAAATTTTAGTTAGTTATTGTTTTACTACTTTTTTTTTTTTTAATTCCATCACCGTATCAAAACTTACACACAAAGATTCCTCACTATATCCCAAGGTACTAGTACCAGCATTGAATAGAAGTATGAAACAAAAAATCATATACCTACCTATCTCATTTCATCTACAGGAAAAAATAAAACAAAAAATTACTTTTCATTAAAATTTTTCTCAATGTTCTTGTTAACCGTCAGTTTGGTGTGCACCTTGGAGCTTCACAAAAGCCCTTCGGCAAATAATAATATCCTTTAAGATAAATAATCTCAAATTACCGTGTCTACTCCTCGTTCTGTAGCAGAATGACCCAGTTAATGTGCTATATGGCGAGGAATGTAATGTGTATAGAAAAGTTGGCAAGGTCATAGGAAAAAATTGTTGTTTCAACTTGCACACTCAACCGCCCCTATGTTTTGCTTCCATGCCACACGACTTTTTCAATTTAAAGTTGAATAGATTTCCATTGATATTCTTTTTTCATTCTGCTACTTCTGTTAACAACATACAAACTGTTTAAGAATACGTAATGTAAAGAAAATGTGATTGTATATTATTTCATTTTACCGGCGCGGAGTACAAGTTCTTTTGCAACATTTGGATGGAAACAAGAATCTGCACTAATGTACGTCAGATGTTTGGCTTAGAGTGAAATTGTGTTGTCACGTCATTGGTAATTGCAGATGTGCATTTAAATTGAGTGTTTACATAGCTGAGATTTCGAAACAGTTGTACAAGTTCCGTAACCAGAAATTTATTTGCTGTAGTCAAATTAAAGTGGTTTTCTTTAATTTGACTAAAATGTTGCTCATTCTGCCACAAAAAATTATCAATTTCGACTATTTTTTAGTTCTTAGTTTTTTTTTGTGTCTGGTTGATGAGACATTACCACCACCACTGGATTAAATGTTTTGGAAAGTTTTCCAAAAAAATTAAAAAAATTGAACAAAATACAAACGAGGATGATAACCACACGACATTCTCCAGAATCGTAAATGACTTAAATAAAGTTAAACTAAAATCTCAATTGCTTTCTTTAATGCCCTATTGCCCAAAGGACGTCATTTTAACATTGCTGGCGCATTCAAATAACCTTAAAATTAGAACAATGTTTTGCGTTAGTTAATGTTCAGGCTTCCACGTTCAATGATAACCAACAACAACTAGAAAAGAGAAATTAACACAGCTCTTAGTTCCTTCAAGTATGGTTTAATTAAAACTGAACATTTAACTATAGGGAATGAGTGAAAATCCCCTTTTCTTTGCCTACTTGAATGCAGAAGGTTGAGGGATATAATAGCTGCCACTATTCAAAATATGGTTAAATAACTCTTTTTGATGAGGGTTGAAGTAATTAATTTTTGAATGGCATGCGTACTGGATAAAGGTATTTGGAACAAAATGTAACAGATTTAACAGGTAGACCGAAAACTGTGGTTGCGCTTCTGTTTTTCTGCAAGTACCTACTTGAACAAATTTTGGTTCACTTTAAAAAGAAGTCAAGTCCAACACAAATGGTTGAATTGAGTTATACAAAAATATTATCCACACATTCGCTTTTAAGTGTGCTCCGACTCTGAGTCATCTGCCATGAACTGAAGTTTGAGTTTCCGTTTTCAAAGAACAAAGTCAATAACTTTTCAACAATCAGAAAACTTACCAATGTACTTCTTAGCCTCCTACTCTTTTTTTTTTTCAAGACCATTAGAAGAAGGAAAAGTAGATGTTAAACAAACTTGTCCTCCCTTTTTAGCACCCTAATAAAAATTTCATCAAAGTTACCTTTTGGCAATCAAAAAAATTCAAGTTACAAATCATTTCTTTTTTTTTCATCAAAAGAAATGTGGACCTGTTTATTTAGTTTGGGTCACTACGATTTTTTTTCCAACCAAAAACTTTGGTTAACTTTTCCTTCATATCCTTTAAAATTCCTTAACCACAACATACTTTTGCAAGCAATCCGTAAAAGTTGTCAAATATTTGTATATCCATTCCGAAGGCTTTTGAAATTTTGCAGAACCCACATTAGTAAATTCAAACCACAATATTCTCTAATCTCTAATGGATTGAAATTTCCTTCCTGTAGGGAAGAATATTTTTAAGCAAGGATAAAAGCAAATCCTCCTAGCCATGACGAGTATAAATATATGAAATAGGAATAACTTATGCACAAGCTTCTCATGACTTTTGATTTCTCTCTCGAAGCATTTTCCGTAGGCACAATCTCAAATTCAAATAACAAATTAAATAAAAATCGATTTGGAAAAAAGGCAAAAGAAATTTTATTCAAAAGCTAAAACTTTTGGGATCACAGGTCACTGCTCTCCCTTGGGAATTATGATGCAGAGTGTTTTAGTTCAAGATGAGAAAATCGTTGACTGAATTGACAAATTTATGAAAAAATCTCAACTACTGTAGGTATATTTCCAAAAGTGAACGAGGTCACAGAATTATTATTTTTCCTCAGCTCAAGTAGCTAAAGATTGTCCTCTTCCTGCTTTCAACAAAAAACTTTATGCTGTGTTGCAATTTGAACTATCAAATAAAACAATATCAAAAGATTGATTTATTAATATTTGTAATCGATGCTGACGTTATTTTTTTTTGAAGACCTCGATGTTGTGTGCCTTTCTATCACGAAAGTATTATCTTGGTCTTGCCCTCTTTAATCGCTAGTCGCTAGAGAAAGAGTTTTTTTTTATAATGTTCGGTGGCAGAAAAATAAACTTACGATATGAAACACTAAGTTTCAAGGAATACATTCTATGGAATGGCTATTTGAATTGAATTTTTTTACTTAGAAGTAGGTTTAATTTGATCAAGAATATATTATTTTAGTATTAAGATTCAATCCAAGAAATAAGGAACAGGAAAAACATTTTTTTTTTAATTTTTTTCCAGCATCTTCCCTTAGCCAGTGTATGAAGGTGAGTGCGCACCTAGGTATATGTCAAAAAAGTGGATTAGTGTTAATGTTAACTTCGCGTAGAAGGGGGGCGGGGTAGTATCTATATTACCAAGGATCAACTCATGAGCAAAAGTAATGTCAGCTATTTGACGCCGTTACCTTAATGATTGTAAGCCGATTAGATACAGATGGTCAAGGTAGGGAGGTAAGTTGGTTCTGTAGTCCCAAGGACTTCGTTGATTGTCTTTGATTCTATGTGCATGACATTCATTGTGAGGAGACCAAACCTGATTGCATTATTCTAGAATGGATCGGACGTACGTAATATAAAGGGACTTCGTCACATAAGGGTTATTGAATTCTTTGGACCAACATTTGATAAAACCAAGAGAACGATTGGCTTTGCTTATTTTCTGGTCAATATAGGTGTTGAAATTTAGTATTTTATCACAAAGAACACCTAAATCAAATATGAATTCAATAACTTTGATGGGTTCATTTTGAAAAGAGTATATTTTTGAGGTATTAATTATCCGTTTTCGTGGAAAGGTTAGTTTATGGCGTTTACTAATATTTAATTCCAGAAAATTTTGTGTGCATGAAAAATCGATTGAGGTTGGTTTGGAGGAGAACGTTATTAGGAGGAGTATAAATGACTTTAAATTTTCATATCGTCTGCAAACATTAAGAGAGAAGAGTCTCTTAAAATAAGACTCGCATCATTAATTGTAAGGATGAAAATGAGCGGTCCAAGGTGACTGCCCTGAGGATAGGATTGGAGAGGGAACAATGAAAAAGAACTCGATAAACTCGGTTCTCCAAGTATGAAATTAACTACTTAATAAAACATGGCATAAAACCAAGATGTTCGAATTTGAGTCGAATAATTTTATGGGACACCTTAACAAAGGCCTTGGCAAAGTCTTACTTTGGGACCTTTTTTATGAACTGAATATATAAAGGCGTCTTTCCAATAATCGGGAAAATAAATAATAAAATTGAAAAAGCATTTTAGATCATAGAGAAGCGTATTTCCAACTTTAGAAAGGTATTGATTATAAAGAAATTCACTTAATTTGGAGAAACGATAATAATTACAGTTATCAATTACTTACCTAGTCATTAAGAAGATTTTCCAAAGTTTATAACGTTTGCTTCGCAGTTTTCACAAATCTTTGCTATTCCAAAGTGGGGAGGATGTAAAGTTTTTCTTTCAAACGAGGGAACGGATTCATCTATACACCACAAAAAGAGTGCGCAACAACCAACGTTGATATCAGAATTCTTGCATATGAAATAAAAAAAAGGGGGTGACAGCGGTCAAGAATCGAAAGGAGGTGGGAACTTTCAGAGACTACACAATTATGGACATCGGAAGAAAATACCAGGTCGATTTAAACTAAATCAATTGTGTTGTAATGTACTCAAGGTGTGTGCTATTACTTCTTAAAAAAGCTTTTAAAAATAATAATAATAAAAAATAAACAACTTTGAATCAAAAGTTACCGTTGATTTTTCCTCACAAGATTCCTTTATTAATGATCCTGAAATGTAGCATTCTATATGAATCACTAATGCTTATAAGCCAAAGGAGTTTTAACCTTAAAATAAGAACTAAGACGTGTTTTCTAATTTTAATTAAGGTAGCTTGAAACTTAAACCATAAGCACATATTGAGCGAGTTGAATCCTTAATCCTTGAAAAAAGAGATTAGCGAGCGAACGAGATAGACGTGTTTTTTAACTTCTCCGGAAAATATTTTCAATTCGATTAATAAGTACGCAAGAATTATGGAAGAAAATTGTAAAAAGTGCGGTGATAGGTTTGCCGAAAAAAAAACTAAGATGAAAGTGAAATGTGGTGGATTCTGTGAGGCTTTATTTCATGACAAGTGCACTGGCTTGCCTGAATATGATTTAAATGCTATAAGGTCTCATAAAAACATTGCATTCATCTGTGACGACTGTTTAGATAATAAAAGTGCGATCCAAAAATCCTTAGAAGATATTTTGCAGTCAGTCAATGCAAATAAAGAGAGTGCCGCGAAACAAGAAAAATTGGTTACCGAAATTATTGAAAAACTAAATGCACTAAAAAGTGGTAAATGTCGACAACAAAGTGAAGAGAAAGCGGGAACATATGCAAGTCAATTGCAAAAATGTCCACCCGTTATAGTTAAGCCTAAAGAAAAACAAAGTGGTGAAAAAACAAAGGAAGATTTGAAAAGTCATGTTGACCCATCGAACCTAATCATTAGTAATATTTCTGCAAGAAACAATGGAGTGGTTGAAATTATGTGTGATAGTGCGTGAGAAAGAGACAAAGTGAAATTAGCCGTTGAAAAAGAACTTGGAAGTACATATGATGTAAAAGTACCGATATTAAAAAAACCCAAATTATTTATTACCGGTCTGAGTGATGAAATGAGTGAGGAAGAGGTTGAGAAAAGGCTTATAGCTCAAAACAAATCATTGAGTGAAGGTGAAATCAAATGTGTCAAAGTAATGAAAGTAAATAAAAAGAAGAATGGCAAAAACATTGAATATTACAACGCAGTGGTGGACAGGCCCGGATTTAGAAATTTGCCGCCCCTAGGCAGTTGCGAAAATTGCCGCCCCCTCGCCCTACGAAACTTTTTCAATGGTGTAATAAGTTTGGTTCGGAAAGTTTTTCAATAAATTAAATGCACCTTGCTGAGAGCAGATTTTTCATTTTATTATAGTCAGTTTATTATAATCATTTAACAATTAGCATTGTGTATGCGATTATTGATTATTGGTTGAAGTTTTTACGTATCGATTTTCGGACGGCAAACTTATCGATAATGGAATCGAAATCTAAAGACATAAGCAAATCTGACTCTATAGTCAACAAAGCGATTGCGTTCAATCGTTCTGCAACCAGTTTTGATCTCAAGTAGTTTTTCACTCGCCGCAGTACGGAGAATGATCGTTCAGCGCTACAATTTGATACGGGTGTGCAAACGAGCATTCGGTACGCTATATCAACATTTGGAAAAACTGTGTGGAGCTCATTGCTTCTTAGTAATTTGAGCAGATCCATAGGAGAATTTTTTCTATATTCTTGTTGACGCAATAACTTTGAAATAAAATCATTTCATTTGCGAACGATGCTTCGATATCTTGATCGTAGAAATTTATCAATTGAGCAGATTTTTCACGAATTTCTTTTTCATTCAAACGATGAATGTCTGTAATAACTGAAAATTTCTGATAGAACGCTTTTTCTTTTTTTTGTAATTCAGATAAAATTTTGTCTAAAATGAGGTTAAAGGTATTTATTTTAAAGTTTTCTCGACCAACAACGACAAGGTTATGTTTATCAGAATACTGTAGGATGGATATAGAACAAGTCTGAACAAGATGATTTTCGATACAGAAACTTATCGAATATTCGATATTAGGCCAATATCGAGAATTGTCCGAATCGATTTTTTTCGATTCGAGCATTTTACACTCATAATGTTGGTACGCGTGCTGACGAAATAGGCGGGAAATTCAATTCCCACGAATATAACAAGTTTTGAAATTTTCTCTCAAAATTTGCCGCCCTCCAATTCTTGCCGCCCGAGGCAACTGCCTACTGTGCCTGCATGGTAAATCCGGGCCTGGTGGTGGAATTAGATTCTAAAAGCTTTCAAGCAGCCATGGGCGTAGGGAAAGTAAATATTGGTTGGGATCGGTGCAATATTTATGAAGATTTAAAAGTTAAAAGATGCTTCAAGTGTTTAGGATTCAATCATGAATCAAAAGACTGTACAAATAAATCGGTGTGTAGAAATTGCAGTGGTGAGCATGACTCTCGAAATTGTGAAGAACCAGAAAAAATTGAATGCGTGAATTGCAAGTCGGCAAATGAAAGATTAAATTTGAATTTAGATGTTATTCACAAAACTTTGGACTATAATTGTCCGGTTTACCTAAAAAAAACTCGAGGCAAAGAGGAGTCGTACCTTTTATTAGCAATTAAATGAACAATCTTCCGAAAATTCAATTTCTTTTTTTAATGGACTATTTTTGAATGTACAAGGGTTAACGGGAAATTTTACATTAATCGAGGATATCGTTGCAAAAAACAATTTTGACTTCATTTTGCTAACTGAAACACATCTGACGGACAATATAGCCAGTTGTGAAGTATGTTTAACTGGTTATAGGAGATATGACTGCCTGTCAAGTTCTAGATTCACTGGAGGTGTTACCATTTATGTCAAAGAAGGACTTAAATCATCATATAAAACCTCATTAGTGATTGACAAAAGAATCTGGATTATATCAGTTACAATTGCATACGGAAGTGAAGTGTGGAATATGATTTTAATATACAGATCCGAAACTTTAAACGTAATTCAATTTTTTGATATACTTAATGAATGGATACCCAGAAATGTGAATGAAAATGAATATTTTGTGATAGCAGGTGATTTTAATATAGATTACAGTAATGTTAACAATTATGAAATGAATCATGTAAAACAATTTGAATACCTTATTGGTCTTCAACAATTAGTTAAAGAACCAACCAGGATAACCCAGCAATCAAAATCGCTAATTGATTATGTGATGACCGACTTTACCCTTAGGGCAGATGTTAAAGTGCGTAATGATTGGAAAATATCAGATCATGAATCTTTGTGCATTAAAATATATACAAGACTGTCCATTCCTTGCAAACCAAACACGATAAAGTATGTGAAATATGAAAAAAGTAAATTTATAAATGAATTTAAAAACTGTTTTAACGAAAATGTACAAGATAATTTAAACGATTATTCAGTGAAATTTGAGACAGCAATACAAAATTCCTAATTAAAATTAACTAAAAAAGTAATAATAGATAAAAAGTGTACGGAGTGGTATAGTGATGAATTGAGACTTTATAGGATAGAAAAAAATTGTTTACACGATAGGGCAGTTTTCACTAATAATATGGAAGATTGGAACAAATATAAAATTGCAAGAAATTCATATAAAAATATGTGTGTCCAGGCAAAAAGAAAATACATTGAATTCAAAATAAATGAAAAAGCTGGTGATCAAAAGGGTATGTGGAAAATACTAAAAAAACCAAATATTCAAAGACCAAAAAAGTGAATTTAACAACTTGGAAATCAATGGGATTATTTTAAAAAGTAATTAAGATATAGCAAATGGTTTAAATACATTTTTTATTGAAAGTGTTTTAGAGATAAACAGTAATATCCCAAATGTTCAGTATAGTGACAATTTTCCCGAGTATGGCGATGCATTTAAGTTTCATCAAATTGATTATCAAATACTTGAAACAACCGTTAAATCAATGAACAACAAAAAAGATAATTATGGTCTAAATTGTAAAATAATCCTTGAATGCAAGGAAATCATGTTTCCTCCACTCTTAAAAATAATAAACTCATCGCTTAGTGAGGGGTTGTTTCCTGAAAGTTGGAAAGTAGCAGATATTGTGCCGGTGGAAAAAGTAAAAAACGCCAAGAGTCCAGAAGATTGGAGGCCAATAAATATGTTACCTACATATGAAAAAATCATGGAAACCATAGTCTGTACACAACTTACAGCTTTTATTGAGGAAAGGACACTTATATGTGTTGAACAATCGGGTTTTCGGCGAGCTCAC
Organism: Sphaerophoria taeniata; assembly: GCA_943590905.1. Lineage (NCBI taxonomy): Eukaryota > Metazoa > Arthropoda > Insecta > Diptera > Syrphidae > Sphaerophoria > Sphaerophoria taeniata. The sequence continues at coordinate 41,876,169 of OX016540.1, read as the reverse complement.
TCGTGTGAAACCTCTATTAGTTTCGTTATAGATGAATGGAAGAAGGAAATCGAAAAGGGTAACTCTATATTGGCTGTTTTCTTAGATTTCAAACGAGCATTCGAAACTATAGACCGAGAAATACTAATTAAGAAGCTTTATAAATATGGAGTAAGGGAAAATGAACTTAATTGGTTCAAGAGCTACTTGTCAGGAAGAATGCAAAGAGTAAAAGTGAATGACACTTATTCCAGCTCCAAGCTTATTCCCGTTGGTGTACCACAAGGATCGGTTTTGGGTGTTTTGCTCTTTTTACTTTACATCAACGATATTGGCAGTTCCTTAACGAGTTGTAAAGTTTGTCTATTTGCTGATGATACCCTAATATACATAAGTGGAAAAAATATTAATGAGTGTGAAAATATTCTTCAACAAGAACTTGATACAATGTATAGTTGGTTATGTATAAACAAACTAATGGTTAACACAAAAAAGACAAAATGCATGTGCATAAATGGTAATTCAGGTGTGAACATTCAAATAAACAATGAAGACATAGAGTGCGTAAATGAAATCAAATATTTAGGTGTGTATATTGACAATAAATTAAAATTTGACTTTCATATTGCTAAAGTGTGTTCTAAAATATCACAAAAGATTGGATTCCTTTCAAGAATAAGGAAATATATAACAAAAAACTGTGCTTTAACAATATATAACACTACTATATTTCCTCATTTCAACTATTGCTCTTCGATTATATATATGTGTTCCATGCAAAACCAGAATAAATTACAAATACTTCAGAATCGAGCAATGAGGGTTATTTTAAAGTGTGGTCGTTTAACTGCAATAGTAGATATGTTACAATCCCTAAAGTGGTTAAGTGTAACTCAAAGACTAAAATTTAACGTTCTGATTATGATTTTTAAGATAAAATTAAATCTTTATCCAGTCTATTTACAGAATAATGTTCAATATGTAACTAATGACAGGTACGCCCTACGGAACATTGGTGATTTTCGTTTACCTCTCTATAGAAGAAGTTCTACCCAAAACAACATTTTTTACAAAGGCCTGCAACTATTCAATTTACTTCCTAACGAAATAAAAAACTTGAGAAACTTAAATATTATAAAAACACGTCTAAAATCAGTATTATATAATAATTTGTTATAATTTTATTGTTAATTATTATTAAGAGTTTCTTTGAAACTAATAAATTCTATTAAAAAAAAAAATAATAATAATAGTTTGAATAAGAATGAGTGAATTTTTTGGCGTAACAAAAGGAGAAAAACAATATTTTGTTACACTCATGCACGTCTTGTTGAAAAAATTCTATTATATACTTTAGCAGTTTCATGTTGGTATTGATTTGCAACTACAAATTTTGCAGAGAAAACTAAAGCTATTTCTGAAAGAAATAAAATAACGTATAAAGGCGTAATTTCGTGCGGGAATCAAAGCAAGTATCGTTGTTCAAATAGATTAATTTGGAAAGTTCAGTTCTTGGGTTTCCCACGTTGATCTTCTGTTGAATATACAAAATGAAAGTAGAAACCTCTTCGTTTCCTTTACGATATCCGTTAATAGGATATATTTTATTTAAGACTTTATTTAAAGGCAAAAGAGCACGTTGCATCTTAAAATCCAAACAAAATCTAACAAAAGCAGCAAGGGCTATTATTATACTACCAAATCTGTTCGCAATCTTCGTAAATGCAACGATATGGTTGAACGTCTAGCGATTTTACTCTGGAGCCTGGAAGTTTGAGAGTGCGTTTTGTTTATTATCATGACTGTCATAAAAGTTTATTCAAGTGAATTAATTTATTTTATGAATTAATAAAAAAGACTGACTGCAGACAAAGACTGTGTGTGATATTAACGAAAGGAGATAGAAAAACACTTTTTTTCGAGTTTATATGTACACGAAACTTACACTGAAATTGATATCTTGTGGGGCCATTATAATACATTTAACTAAAGTCATTTATATCGCCATCTGTTCAACTAAAGTCATGGTGATAACGATGAGAAAAAAGAATTGAAATATATGTAGATTTGATTTTTAATAAAATAAATAAATTCCTTTGTATAGCTTAACGTGCTGAATGGAAATGAAAGTCATGTATTTAGCATGACATTTTTCATTTTTGAATTTCAAAGTAGCACTTGGATTTTTTAGAGACTGTTAGGACAAACGTGTTGGGATCTAATTTCTCCGTTGTTTTAACTGTCTTTCTCTGAACTTTTAATAGATGCAGTCAAAATTGGAAGTCTTATGGGTGAACTGTCAGGAGAAAAAAAGGACTGAACTCAATTTCGTTACCGAAATATTTTGCCTACCGATTACTATTGATCATATGAAAAATATAAACTGATATTTGAAACTTTACCCAATGAATATTTTCAAAGAGGCGAAAAGCAACATGGACAAATTGATAAAATGGCTGTTTTAAGGAATTAACCCAATGAGAACAAATTTAATTTAGAGAGTGTCAAGCTTACAGCGTCAGCGTGAGTTTTTATGACTCAATTCAAGTTTCGTTCTTGAATAGGTTTCAGTTAATGTTGAAGTTAATGAAATAAAAGAACGAAAATATACTTTTTGAGTAGTTAGAATCACACAACTTGTTTTTAATTTGTTTGTGAATTAACTGTTGTTGCGTGCTTAAAGAAATTTCGAAGAATGATTTACTTCCAGAGGTCAAAATATCCATGAGCCTTATACAGCAATTTAATCTACGTCAAGAATCCTGTAAAAGTTCTATTAGAAACTCCAAGAATGTTTTCCCAAGTTTTAGCAGAAACATGAATTTTCCCCTTCTTTTACAACAAAGTTTTTCCTCAAATTAGAAATTGGAATTTCTAAATAAGAATGAACAAAACCAAACACGATTCTAGAGAGAGTTCATTGTTGTCACAGTAGTGTTGACAAATAAGTCCGCAAGTCGTTCGTGACACATTTCATTCAGTTTCATGCTTTTTGTCAGTTTTCGAACAATTAAACTGCTAAAACGTCGTGTTGCCGAAAGTTGACCCATATTTTTTTTTTTGGAAAACAAACTGTCTGCGGACATGCTAGCTTGGGGTTGCAAAGCAAAAATATCACAGCTTTCGGGCATTTTTGTATGGCTTAATCTAGAGAAATGTTCATTTCGTATATCAATCAGATGAAATAAAAGGTTTAGTGTATTTTATGGCTTTTTGAGGAAGTTCTATTTCTTGATTAAATTCGAGAAAGAATGAAAATGGATTAAGATTGAATTATTAGATTATTGATTTATATTTTGAGGCTATAGCCAAATTTTGATTTATATTTTGTTTAGAGTTCACCAGCTTATGACATGGTATTAAACTGTGTGAATACCTTTCCGGTTGCAATTTCATGTTATTTCCTTTCCAATATTAATTTAGAATCCCGCAAAGCAATTTTGCTTCAAAATATGCCTTTAAAAGCCTTGTTTATGACATTTAAATCAATGGAAATTAAGAAACTCTAAGTTTAAAGCTACATTTTCTTTTCATGTTCATTTAAACGATTCGAAATTGTGAGAATCAAATAGAACAAAATAATTTTTTGTTCAATTGTTATTCCCTTAGGCTTATTGCACACAAACCGATCTTGAACGGCCAGTATAAAAACGGCCGACATTTTACTTGTAGCAGGGTGCTAGCACACTCGCCGGATTCTTACCGGTCTAACAATCAGTTGTAGTTGTAGTAGTATGTACGTATAATTTCACACACTGAATGAAGCGAGAGTATTCGAATGGAATAGTCGGCAAAAAATCGGTGCGTGTGCAATTAGCCTTATGGGTTGTTCTTTTATTTCACAATATGATGAAATGATGTGATTCGTCTCCAAAAAGAAAGGCGAATCAATATAAAAACAAAATCGACAGAACAACTCAAAAGCTGTAAAACAAAATATATTTCACGAAAAATAATACTTTTCAATGTTTACAATGTTTTTTTTTTTGTTTTTGTGTTGCTAAAGCTTATTTATCTTAATGTTTATCCTTATAGTGCATTTACAGAAATATCGACATTAAAACTTCGTTGACATTCCGATTTTTTTTTTATTTAAAGCGCCAAATACTCCCACACATATTTAAAGGTAATGAACACAAAATTCAATATAAATTGACTTCTTCCTTTTGCGTGCTTCTCTTTCCGGTTATTAGTAGACAACTTCCTTATTCGATCTATTATTTTTATTTATTTATATTTAAAATAGCTAACTCTGAAAACAGTCACATCCTTTCTATATGTTTAAACGACAACGTTCATGTTTAAGGAATCAGTGTACTAATTTTATTCTGCTTTTCAAAAATCAAAAATAACATTTTCCTTACTTGAATTTTCTCGTACTTTGGTTTGTGTTCGATTTCTCCAAATCCTTATGAGTTTAAAGTCTTTTAGTTAGATCAGATAAAAAGACCCAACAAAATCCCACAGCTGATGATTTGGACGCTGAGACAATTTCTAGGAATGACATGAACCTTTTACCCCAAACTAACAAACAATGAAATGGGCTAAGAAAATTTGTTGTTGTTATATCGCCCTGCTGGAAAAGAAGGAAATGAAAACAAAAACATGCGCCTTGAAGTGTTTGCTTTTGAAAAATGTTAAATGCACGCCTTGAATAAATAAGCTCATTAAAATGTCCTCAAAGTTTTTTATTGCAAAAATTTAAATTGACAGTAAATATTTTATGTCAAAAATTCTGAAAAAAATTATTTCGCCTTTAAATTAGGGGACAAATTTATGTCCCTTGACAATGTATGTAGCTTCATAAAAGTGGTAATAAATAATGTAGTAGGCTGAGATCATTTAATGCTTCATAAAGCGAAGGATATAAAATTATGATAATATCGGAAATGTGAGGTCAAATCAGAAAGTTGTTGTTTTTTGTTTGTTGTATATCATAGGCTATATTCAATAAAAAATGGTATATACAAAAAATAACAAAAGCCTCAACCCGATTTAATACTTCCTGAAAAAAATTTCACATTAAAAAAATATAATACATAGTTAATAACAAAACTAAACCTTGTTTTAATTGATTGCATTACTCTCTTATTCCTAAAAGTGTGATGATTGATGAATTTTGTTAATTTTTTGCTGTTGAACTGAAATATTTAGGGTTTTCTTTTTAAAAACATTTATTTTGTTTTTTCTCACCTATACTAAAAACTGCACAAAAATAAATCAATAAATATTTAAATTTACCTGAGCTTTGCTTCAAGATGTCGATAGCCTTAAGGATAAAGAAAAAACAGATAAAATTAAAAGCAAATACTTTCTTGGCCTACCAGTAGCTTTACCAAGACTTATCAACCCATCTCATCATGAGGAGTCTTAATATAAAATATAGTATCCCCAATCTTTGACTTCTAATGCCGACCTACCGCCCATTTACCTAATTATCTCCGCCCACAACAAAACGCCCAAGGAATTTAAGGTGTTTGATCGTAAACCGTTGATAACGTTCTTTAAAAAGGTTTCGTACCATTTGTTTTTTGTAGTTCTCTAATTTATTTATATTTTTTTTGGGTTAAATAGGTTGGGTTATGTTTTTTGATTGAAAATAACCTTTTTTCTCAAATTTCATCGAGGATGAAGACAAGAAATGCCTCGAAGACAAAAGATGATTGCTTTCTTTTCTGCATTTTTTATAACCTCTTTTGTTTTAAATTTTGGAGTTGTTTTTGTGCAAATTGTGCAACAGTTAATTAATTTTTTTTTTCATTTTTTCAACACAACATAAAAAGGCTTGAAGGTATGGTTTTCGAGGTCATTTTTTTCTTTATGTCCAACTTTTCCATCAAAAATAAAATATAAAAAATATAGAAAAACAAACAAAGGACCAACAGATAAGAAATTGATTTACCTCATGCCATTTGCAGTAAAATAAAAAAAGTAATCGCTCCTTGGGGGACCATTTGAAATTCAGGAGTCATGATTGGATTGGATTGAGATATCCGTCATGGTGAGGTTGAATAAAACAAAAGAGGATAACACCTCAAGGGGCCGATTAGAAATGGTGTAAGTCCTTGATTCGCATTCGACATCACGATTTAAAATCAGAATGAAGTCAACGGACTTAAGAGGTCAATGAACACAAAAATATCAAATAGAAAAATGTATGTGAATGTTTTCAACTCTAAGGGTGTTGATTTTTCTATTTTCTTATTGGTAATAAATTCTAAATTTTAAGTTGCATCCTAAAAACCAGCTTTGTTGATTTGAAAGTTTAAGGTTTCCAAATCATCCCCAAAGATTAAGGATAAATTTATTGTAAAGTGATGCAGGAATTTTATTGAAAACTCGCCATCTCCATAAATTAATTTGAATGTCACTCTTGGGAGATTTCAGAAATTTCAGATTTCCTTTAAATGTACCAAAACTATGTATATCAAGCCAATTTTGAACAATCGTTAAAGTGACATACAGTTAAGAAATATAAAACCCTTTTTGATGAAGAATTCTCCTGAGCCACTGTACTGAGAGAAAATATTATACCAAAATGCCTCGGGGGTTTGACATTGGAGAATTTAAGTTTGTTCACTGCTTGTGGCTTAAAAGCTTAAAATGATGTTCTTTGGCTTGATTTCCTTTTCAAATCCTCCAATGAGTCTAGGAGTTGAAGTTGTTTCATTTAATATTCATGAATCATGATTGTTAAAAGTTATATTTCATCTTCTGTTAAAATGTCTAAATTATGGAGATTTTATTTGATTTCTATTTGAATACAATACCTGAGATAAAGAAGCGATTTCATGATATTTCAAAAACGAAGGAAAATGAAAAGGAAAATTCTTCCTTCCTATACCTATAAAATCTGTTGTTTTGTGTTTTTTTTGACGAATGTTAGAGATGCTGCCGGAGAACAATTTGGAAATTTTGTTGCACGTGTTGTGAGAGGAGTCTCTCACTGTCATTTTGGTGCGAACACGCTGCCAAAAATCCATAAAGGTGTTTTTAAACGGTTAAGTAGCGTCATTGGTTCAAAGCCGGTCTCGATGAAATATTACATTGTGATCCTTGTCTATCTTTCGACTCGCCCACAGTGCAGGGTTAACCAAAGGCTTATCAAACATCCCTCTTAGGAAAATTGTACATAGATTCAATAAAGTAGGTTTCTGCTTAGTTTTTGTTTTTTTTTTCCAAATTAAAATTTGAATTAAAGAAATAATTACAAGTAATTACCTCGGCGAAAGTGTTTAATTAACCAAACATTCCCTTGAATTGTTTATAAAAAGGAATTTTGTTCTAATAATATAACAGTTAAAAAAGAAAGCAGATATGTCCCCATTTCTCTGATCGCTCAACAACAAAAACAAAAAAAAGAATAAAAATAAAAAAACAATGGCTGTCGCATGTGCTTTATGTTCAATAAGAAAAACCTTAATTTCTCCATTTTATTCCCACTTCTTCCATCTCTCCTGTTTGAATTTTCCTTGAGGCCACTTGCTATGATTTTTATAGTTCTCTTTGTAATTTATTGTACGTTCAGAGTCCAAACATTCTTAAATTATTATTTATATTGTTTTTGTTTCCGTTTACTGGCCGTGACCGAAATTTATGAAGCGCCATTTTTCGTTGCCGTCAGCATTGTTTTCTCTTGTCTATTTGTATTTGTATACGGACAAAAAACAGGATTTTTAATGTTTGCTGAAATCATAAACATTTCCACAACTTCGCGGTGAAACGATAAAATAACGCTTGTTCTTCAGGTACACTACGGCGTATACTTACTCTTTTTTCGTGTGCTCTCTTCACTCGTCAGCAGCAAAGTATAATGCGATTATACTGAAATGGTTTCGAGTTATTTTGAAAGACTTATGGTATGACCATCTATCAACAATAAAACCAAGTGAATCGATTCTTGGGAGAAGTATTAATTGCTGAATGAAGGTCAAAGATAAATGGAAATGCAATAATTGTATGGGATCGTATTTAAGAACGCACACATTAGATTTTTCTTCATAAATTATTCATCAAAATACATTTAAAAACAGATGCTAATGGAAAATAATTTGAATTAAATACAATAAGTCCGCTCAAAGCTTCTATGATATGGAAATCCACACAAAGTTAAATTGCCTCTGAAATTGCTGAAAGAGAATTTTCAAAAATGACAGTAAGTCAACTGTAAGAGTATGCAAATTATATGATAACCTGCTGACTGACTTTATTGTTTTGGATTATAATTGAAATGCAAAGTGGAATAATGGGAATATATTTGTTAAAAAGAAAATTTCTAAAGGACATTTCTTTAAGCAAACTAACTTCTTTTGTTCAATGTCATTTTTTTGCATCTAATTTTACGGGTCAAAAGAAATTAAACATTTTAATCGCGACACTTTATATAAATTCAAAAAAGGAACCAATAATTGCCATTAAAATAAATGCCCCACATGAATGAGTAGCCTGATTTATGATTTCATTTAGTGACTATTTAATTTCATGGCTGTGGGCAATTGTTTGGCTTATGTGCTGTCACTATTTTGTCAGTTACCTCTTCCATTCCATTCTAGCAGGTCATGTTGGTTGAGTGCCGTACTGGAGCGCTGGCTGGTCGCTTACAAAGTCACAAATAATTTAATTGCATTCTCAAAATGAAACTTATATCTGGCCATATGTGTCACTACACTATGCATATATGTTATGTTCCATAAAATCGAGGAATACAAACAAAGAACAAGTATTCGTTTTCTAAACTTCTTTATGAGTGTGGGGGTTGGCAACCTTGTAAAGTTGTGATACTTTTCATAAAAGTTGGAGTATTTTGTTCTCTAGAGCTCATTTCAGGGCGTAGTAAGCCACAAGAACGTTTATAAAACAGTCCAAAAAGTGTAATAACAAACAATAAGCAGAAGGACGAAAGCATTATTTGCTCTAAATAAAAGACACAAGCTCACTTAAGCTCATATCATTACAACAAACCATATGCTCATATTTTTGGAGCTTTATTGCACACAAAATCATATAGAACAACTGTTTCACAATGACCAACAAAATTTGAAAGCCGTTGCGTCAGAGGGTGTTTTTATTTTTGCAGTTTATGTTTCTGATGAAATGAAACTATCAACGTGCAAATATAGGTTATGTAATCTTCAAATTGCAGCAATCGGGCTCTTACGAATTTAGGAGAGTTTTAATCTGCGAAGTTTTTTCTTTAAATAAATTTATTGTAAACATTCTTAGCACCATTTTCTAAACATCTTGCTCAACACCCTGTAATATCTGCATCATTCATACACCAGCAACTATGGCTCATCAAAAATCCTTCATTTCACACATTTGATATATGAAAATAGCTTCTCTTATAAACACGCCACTCAAACACAAAAGGCTTATGTGCAGATAAAGTCTGTATCATACGATTCAACAACGACGAAAGATGAAAAAACAACAACGAGACGTTGGACTCTGGAATCTAGCTCCTGCTCCTGGCATTTGATAAATGAAATGACAACATGGATCTAATCATGTGGCAGATAAATACTGCTTTGCTTAGTTGTGCGTGTAAATACCAAAGTGACGAAGCTAATGGGGGAGCAAGTGACATACAAGAAGCCACAAAAATGTGGCGAGTGTCAGGTCTTTATTGACTTTGAGTTCTAATGATGTAATCCATAAATAAGCTGACCAAACAGAAGCGGATTAATAGAGCCACAAACTATATACTTGAGTTTTGTGAATTTGTGGGTGTCACTCAATATGGACTGCATTTATATGCATGAATGTAGGATATCATCATTGACTCACTGCATCAACCCAACATATAACCGACTGACATCGAACATCATCATTATCATCTTAATCATTGTCACCAAAAACGAATGATATAAAAAGCCGTAAAGTCAGACGAGGGATTATGGCTGTTTTTGTCTTAAGCCGTTTAACTTAAATCTGCTGTTAATAAGTTGTTTTTGCAATCTCTATTACTAAATTAAATTATTGAATTGAAACTGTTTAAATGAATTACTTATAATAAACCTTGATAAATAAGAAAGAAGCCTTTTGATTCCTACATGAATTCTATGGCGAATTTTAAAGATTTTCAAGTAAACGCTGATTGTAAAATGGTATTTATTGTATTGTAAAATGGTATAAACACAAACCAGCTTATACTAAAATGTAATTAGAATATCCAATCGCTCTCGTCCTCGGAAAATAAATACGAATAAGATAGTCATCCAAGTGGATATAGTTGGCAACCCGATACGAGCGCAACGTAATCAGGCTGGAATAGTGGCGGTGATCTATCAACATCCGAGTAACTCCATGAGGTGAAACGGTGCGGGTGCATAACTTCACAGGTCATAACTTCACATGGGTCATAATTTCACCTCTAGTGGGTTATAATTTCACTTTTTTCGGGTGAAATTGTTTCCCACCTTCGGTGAGCAATAATTTCACCTGAAATTTGGGTGAAATTATTTCCCACCTATTAAGTCATTCCACGGCGGCGCAGAGAATCTGTTCCCGAAGTCAGCAGTCCCGAAAATGGTTTTCGGGACTAATGACCCACTATGGTGGGTCATAAGTGCCGAATTTTATTTTGGGAATACTAACCAACTATGATGGGTCATAAGTCCAGACATTAAATTCGGGGTTTCTGACCTTCGCGTTAAGTTTTAAATATTTTCTAAAACAATAAATTGAGTGGACAGTTTTGACATATTTTCAATGTTTTTTTCAGTGCATAACGGTTGAAATATACCGTATGCTCTAGGTCTATGTGGCGTTAAGGAAACTTTTTCCAATGTAAAAGATCTTCTGAGCTTTGGTATTCGGTACTTGAATCCAGTTTCATCTTATTGGACCTTTTTGTCATCTCAACTAACTGAGCTGTTTCAATGACATTAACAGCTCCTTCGGAAAGACATTTTTTATTGATCATCCTCAGTGTCCTTGCATCATGTGAATGCACACGGAATCACTATTTTTCAATGCTATCAGTCGGCAATTCCTATCAAGAAAACGTATTCATTATTGAGTTTTTCAATACTAAACCTTAACTCTACAATCAGTCATAAAAGTTTTAGAAAATTGTATTACGAATTTGGAGCTTGAACCAACAAATGTAGCAGGTACAATTGCTAGCGAGCGAAGCGAGCGGAAAAAATTTTGCCCAAAAGAGAATCAATTTGGGGTGTGAAAATAAAAAAAATTCGCGCGAATTTTTTTATTTTCACACCCCAAATTGATTCTCTTTTGGGCAAAATTTTTTCCGCTCGCTTCACTCCCAATCAAAACAAATCGAATTTGAATATTACAGATTGTCATCATGCTCGAAATGGATCATTGCACTGCAGCACCTGCTTGCCAGACAGTATAGTATGCGTTACAAGATGTGTGTTGTTGCTTTTCCAAATTAAGGAAAACGGCAACAGCTTTGAAAAATGAATTGCTCTCTCCATTTTGTCGATAAAAAGTAAATAAAAATGCTTATTTATAAGACTTTTTTGTAGTTGTAGTTAGTTCAGTTTTCAAGACTCTGAAAATAATAAAAAATCGCGCCAGAGTAATGCAGTTTTTGGTAGACAAATTATGTATAAGTAAATAGTAAAAATGATAATTTCTTGCAACTGTAGTAAAAAGTGAAATTATATCCCAATTTGAGTGGGACATAACTTCACACAGAAGTGAAATTCTGGCCCACAAAAAAGTGAAGCTAATTCCCACCTTAGATGGGACACAACTTCACCCGAAGAAAGTGAAATTATAACCCACTAGAGGTGAAATTATGACCCATGTGAAGTTATGACCTGTGAAGTTATACACCCGCACCGGTGAAACCCATCTGGTGACTTTCTGGATATTCTTACGTAGGGGATACTGCTATTGTCATTACCTCATAACCAATTCTCATGCAATTTATGGGATCCAATGTATTGAATCAATTATGGCGTGGACCTATTTTTTATTGAAGTCATGAAATTTAATTACAGTAAACTAAGATACTTAATACGTGTTTACTTTGAAATTACTTGTTATTTTGTTAGGCTGAAAATTAAAGTTTCTTATTTCATTCTATAATAATAATAATTGAAAATTTTCATTCGAAAATTGCACTATACTTTTGTTTATTATTCAAGACCTAGTATTTCATTAAGAATGGAATATTAAATATAATAGGTTATGGGACCAGCATTGGCTTAGAAGACAGAGGTTAGTACAAAATCAGTTAGAAACTAATAAAAACAAATAAAGAAGATAAGACGTCGGAGAAATCAATTGAATAATTGAGAAGAAAATAATTTCAATCTTTAGAATAATTCAAGAAGAAGAATTCAAGAAATTCAAGTGGAAGAATTGAAAATCCTTGCGGGGAAGAAAATAATTCAAGAAGAAGATCAGCAAGTTCAAGAAAACATAAGAAGAAAAAAAGAGGTGTTCTTGACTATCATGAAGGTGCTATTGATATAATTGACGGTAATATAGCCAGGCCAGATGCATTGACGGACAATGCTTCAGAAATTCAGAAACAAGAGCATAAGAAGAGGTACGATTTGTATAGAAAGGCGAACAGATATTTAAAGTCTTTGATCAGAATTTCAGTCACTGATTCCGTGTTCCAAAATATAATGGGCAGCATTTGGTGCATAGAATGCATTTGAGGCAACTGCGAAGGACCAACTTTTTAAAATTTGCACTGATCTTATTAGTTTTAAACGGAAGACATCAGCTGAAGATGTGTCTATGTAGCTCAACCTAGAAATTTATGGATGGAACATGGTCTTGCTGCGAAGTATCATAAAACTCTTGAGGATTTGATGCTAGTTTTGCAAGATATTACATATTTTACCTAGCAATGGATGTCCACAAAAGAATGTTTAGATCCCGTTTTTCCAACAAAACTTACAACTTAATTGGAGATATTTGTAAATGCTTCGTTAATGTCATTGTGCAATAAAGTATTTTCATTTGAAAATAATCCCAACGACTGGTGGATTGACAATAGAGCAACAAAACATGGGATAAATTGTGTTGATTTTTTTCAAGATTTCAAATATTTTTAAGCCCCGTGCTGAAATCAAATGCCAACAACGATGTTCTACCAATTTAATGAAGGACGCCATGTAGCAATTACAGAAAGCAACACTCAAAATCTTTAAATTAAAGCTATAAAGCAATGTTAGTGAGACATGTACATATTTATGGAAAGATGCATCGGTTACCATTCGGTAGTCGGTACTCGAAGAAAAACAAATCAATCAGGAGAACTAATGTTGATGAGAACTGAAGTTTGTGTACCTACTTTTTAATAAATCGTTTAAAAATTAGCCTTATTTAGCGACATTTTGTTGAAATATTACTCGTTGTTCAATAACTCCTATACTTGTTTGTTGTTATAGTATGTTATAAATATTTTGCTATTTATAGAAAACATTTGTAACTCACTTCGACGTTAAACTTACATTGGGCTGCAGTGAAGCGTATCTTTAGATACTTAAAAGGTACTATCAACTTAAAATTGTGTTTTAAGGGTTCTGAAAATCTCAATGGTTTTTCGGATGCTGATTGGGCTTCCGACATCGACAAACGTCGCTCATGTACAGGTTTTGTGTTCAACTTGTGTGGAGGAGCAATATCATGGGGCAGCAAGAGGCAACCAACCGTCGCATTGTCAAGTACAGAAGCCGAGTATATGGCACTGTCGGCCGCTGTCCAAGAAGCAACCTGGCTTAAACAATTTGGAACCGAAATTGATAACTGTTTTGCGAGCCAACACATAATTATTGCATGTGATAACCAAAGTGCAATTAAACTGGCGGAAACAAATTGTTTTAGATCAAGATCCAAACATATTGAAGTTCGCCATCATCATATTCGTGACCGAATTATTGACAAGACTGTTGCTGTTTGTTACATACCAACTGAAGATATGGTGGCTGATAACCTTACAAAAGCAGTTCATCGTAACAAACACGAATTATGCGTCCAAAAAATGGGAATGTGTATTAAAAATTGAAATTTTAGTTTATTTAAATCTTTTAATAAGTGGGTGTGTTGAAATATTACTTGTTGTTCAATAACTCCTATACTTGTTTGTTGTTATAGTATGTTATAAATATTTTGTTATTTATAGAAAATATTTGTAACTCACTTCGACGTTAAACTTGGAATGAAATACATCGTTTATAAATATTTCTATAATCGTCTTGGTTTATACTTCCTGGTACAATCTCAACACATTTCCTGAAGCTATATGGGCAGAATAAGTTAATTCCGCTATTTCATACGTTTTGAAGAGAACTGAGAAATGAAAGAAAATGGATAAAAAAGCTGTGAATAGATATCTTGTAGGATTTGATAGTGAACGTTGGACAGTATTCATAAAAGAAAATAATATCATGAAGTTTTTTATAGTGCCTTTACATAAAAACTTAGAAAAATCTGCACTTGGTTCAAACCAGTTTTTTTTAATATCTTCCAATGCACCCTTGTTTTCGAAACAAACAATGACCATAAAATCGATGAAAGGGTTATTAAGACGATGCAAGAATTTTTCTGCCCGTCTGATCTGCCTATCTACATACATCCGTCCAAATCTTGAGTACAACTCGCATCTTTGGGGTGGTGCTCCAGCTACACTCTTAAGTCTCTTATATGGTATATAAATTCAGATTGATTTGTGAAGATCACTCGTCTCTTCGTTCTTTAACCGTACTACGCGACTGAAGTACACACTATCTTTCCCAATCATTACAATTTTCAGGAATTCAAGACCAATGTACAGACACCTCCTTTCGAACACCTTGAAGGAAAAAAACATAATTTAAAAAAAGAAAAAAACAAAAAAAACAGTACTGACATTTCGGATTTTTCCCGAACAAACTAGTAAACATTTCATTATTCATTATTAAAAACCAATATACATAGATGATGACTTAGATCGTGAAGCTGCAGAGAGGGCCAAGAATTAGAAAAGCCTCCATCCGGAAGGTTCTTATCATCCTAACGGTGAGCAATTCAATTCGCTTCATACGCATCAGCACGTGTTTTTCCAATATTGAAGAAAAAATTAGTGAAAAAGTGGTAAAATATTATTTTTAAAATGGCAGCAACCGATCAATTAGCGGCTGCATTATTTCTAGACTATTTTACAAGTTTTCCAACAAAAAACAAAAGCTGTTGCACTTCCTAAAGGATGCCCGAAGCTGGAAGAAATTCTTAATCATTATCAGACTACAGGGAGCAAAAAAATACCCGAGCTTAAAGGAAAAGCCGCAAGCTCAAGTGATGACAGTAGTGACTCCGACGAGGATGAGGCCCCAAAAAAACCAGTAATTGCAAATGGAAAAGCTCCTGCAGCAAAACCAGCCGCAGCCAAAAAGGATTCCTCTTCAGATTCATCTAGCGATGAAGAAGAAAAACCAGCAGCAAAGAAAGCAGCAGCCACCCCCGCTAAGCCTGCTGTTGCAACCAAAAAGGCAGAATCTTCAAGTGACGACAGTGACGACGACGAAGCACCAGCAGCAAAACCAACTCCCGCAAAGGTTGCACCAGTTGCTAAAAAAGCCGAATCATCAAGTGACGACAGTGAGGACGAAGCACCAGCAGCAAAACCAACCCCCACAAAGGCTGCACCGGCTGCTAAAAAATCCGATTCATCAAGTAACGACAGTAATTCAGACGAAGATGAGGCACCTGCCAAAAAAAACCCGCTCCAGCTCCAGCAGCCACACCTAAACCGGTTAAAAAGGCCGACTCTTCAAGTGACAGTGATGACAGCGATGAGCATTGATTTAAATTTTTCATATTCGTTCTGCTAATATTGGTTTGATCTTTCCAAAAGTTTCAATTGCTCATAACCCATGCAATATTGGCATTCGCAAAGTACGATAAACAAACTAAATTATGGGTGATCCGTCACTTTGATTATGGCTGGTATGTTATGGGCATTAATATCGCTTGTTTGTTGGCAATGGCGTGCATTGAGAAATGTAGAAGAACTCAATTACATAGTCATGATAGTTTTTACACTCGGCCTATCGTTTTCGCCTTCTGCAACGGGATCTGATGAAAAACTGAATCTTGTAACTGAGGCTTGTCTAATTCTTGGCCCTCTCTGCAGCTTCACGATCTAAATTATCATCTATATTGGTTTTTAACAATGAAATGTTTACTAGTTTGTTTGGGAAAAACCAGAAATGTCAGTACTGGCTGGTTTTGCTGCAGGAGCTTTTCCATTTGCAATTACTGTTTTTTTTGGGGCCTCATCCTCGTCGGAGTCACTACTGTCATCACTTGAGCTTGCGGCTTTTCCTTTAAGCTCGGGTATTTTTTTGCTCCCTGTAGTCTGATAATGATTAAGAATTTCTTCCAGCTTCGGGCATCCTTTAGGAAGTGCAACAGCTTTTGTTTTTTGTTGGAAAACTTGTAAAATAGTCTAGAAATAATGCAGCCGCTAATTGATCGGTTGCTGCCATTTTAAAAATAATGTTTTACCACTTTTTCACTAATTTTTCGTCCTCACTGTCGTCACTTGATGATTCGGCTTTTTTAGCAACTGATGCAACCTTTGCGGGAGTTGGTTTTGCTGCTGGTGCTTCGTCGTCGTCACTGTCGTCACTTGAAGATTCTGCCTTTTTGGTTGCAACAGCAGGCTTAGCGGGGGTGGCTGCTGCTTTCTTTGCTGCTGGTTTTTCTTCTTCATCGCTAGATGAATCTGAAGAGGAATCCTTTTTGGCTGCGGCTGGTTTTGCTGCAGGAGCTTTTCCATTTGCAATTACTGGTTTTTTTGGGGCCTCATCCTCGTCGGAGTCACTACTGTCATCACTTGAGCTTGCGGCTTTTCCTTTAAGCTCGGGTATTTTTTTGCTCCCTGTAGTCTGATAATGATTAAGAATTT
Source organism: Sphaerophoria taeniata (assembly GCA_943590905.1). NCBI lineage: Eukaryota > Metazoa > Arthropoda > Insecta > Diptera > Syrphidae > Sphaerophoria > Sphaerophoria taeniata. The sequence goes on along the minus strand of OX016540.1, from coordinate 41,859,308 downwards.
CTTCCAGCTTCGGGCATCCTTTAGGAAGTGCAACAGCTTTTGTTTTTTGTTGGAAAACTTGTAAAATAGTCTAGAAATAATGCAGCCGCTAATTGATCGGTTGCTGCCATTTTAAAAATAATATTTTACCACTTTTTCACTAATTTTTTCTTCAATATTGGAAAAACACGTGCTGATGCGTATGAAGCGAATTGAATTGCTCACCGTTAGGATGATAAGAACCTTCCGGATGGAGGCTTTTCTAATTCTTGGCCCTCTCTGCAGCTTCACGATCTAAGTCATCATCTATGTATATTGGTTTTTAATAATGAATAATGAAATGTTTACTAGTTTGTTCGGGAAAAATCCGAAATGTCAGTACTGTTTTTTTGTTTTTTTATTTTTTTAAATTATGTTTTTTTCCTTCAAGGTGTTCGAAAGGAGGTGTCTGTACATTGGTCTTGAATTCCTGAAAATTGTAATGATTGGGAAAGATAGTGTGTACTTCATTCGAGTAGTATATGGCTAAAGAACGATTAATTATCTATACTTGAGAGGACGTCCTAAGTTGGGCTTGAGGGCAAACTGATGGGCGTGAACCGCAAATAGTAAGTGCGTTTTGTTGGAGGGGCGATATGCATTATGCTATTTCACTAGAGCATTAACCGTAGAAGTAACTATAAAACGAGTGAGTAAATGAGTCAGTCATTGTCATTCTCTTCACAAATCAATCTGAATGTGTATACCATATAAGAGACTTAAATGTGTAGCTGGAGCACCACCCCAAAGATGCGAGTTGTACTCAAGATTTGGACGGATATATGTAGATAGGCAGATCAGACGGGGCGAAAAATTCTTGCATCGTCTTTATTACCTTTTCATCGATTTTATGGCCGCATATGACAGCATCTACAGGGACGAACTGTATAAAGCTATGTCTAGTTTTTGCATCCCTGTCAAACTCGTTCGCTTGTGCAAGATGACGTTGGAGAACTCACGCTGCGCCATCAAGGTTGGCAAGGAGCTTACGGAATCTTTCGATGTCAAAAAAGGATTCCTTTAACAATGTTCTTGAGAAGAACACCAGATATAATAGGAAGAACACAGCGTGATGTCAGTCCAGAGACTCAGATGGCTCGGTCTTTTCGAGCGGATCACCGATGCTTCAGCCCGGAAAGCCTAAGACCTAAGACACTACTCCCGAAGGACGTAGAAGTACAGGAAGACCTTGACTCAGGTGGTGCACACAAGTGGAAGAGGACTTCAATTAACTCTCAGACCAAGTCGACAATGGACAATGGAAAACCTACACACTGCTCAAAGAAATAAAAATTCAACAACAGCCGCATACCAACCCCCATCAAACGGACTAGGTGTCTAGATCACCGGAGTTTTTGCAGTGATTACATTTACAGTTGATTTATGTAGCTCATAAAGAAATTGTATTGAACAAATTCGCTTCTACAACGAAAGAGTATAGCAGCACTGCAAATCAGAATTTCTAACGCTAAGTTATCAATCATTCAAATCTACGCACCAACCAACGGAAGCAGCATCTGATGAAACAATAGAAAAATTCTATGAAGACATAGACCGAGCATGCAGCGATTTCAAGGCAGAATTTTTGTGTGTATTGGGAGACTTTAATGCTAAAATTGGTTTTAATGAAGAAAACGAAGACTTGATAATGGGAGAATACGGATATGGAGAAAGGAACGGCAGAGAAAAAAAAATTGCCACATGGCTCTGGTAACATGGTTTATGTGTCGGAAACAGACTTTTTCAAAAAAATGAGAACAGGGAATGGACTTGGAGATCACCAAACGGGCTAGTGAAAAATGAGTATGACTTTATCATTGTCAATCAAAAGATGTCTCGGTTCTTAACAACTTCAGTTTCTATAGTGATCATCGAATAGTAAGAGGAACGTTCCAAATCAACCATAAGACCAAAAAATATCGAGCTTTAATTTTATTAAGTCGCTAAAACTTAAATTTTATATGCAAGTCTGTGTTCTCATATTTTCAAAAAATAGGTTTGATACATACATATATATTTGTGTTATCAAAATTTGTATACTTGTCTAAAATCTTACAACTTTCTTTTCTCCACCATTTGTTTCAAATATCCAAAGAATAAAGTGCTATTACCTTGCAACCATTTGTAAATATGTGATAAATATTTTTCAACGTTAAAGGAAGGGGCAATAGCTCGAAAAAATGAATGATTATGACCGTTTTGTAGACTGATAATTCAAATTACTTCAATCATTTATAATAAGAAAACCTTCTTGAATTATCTTATTTCCAGTTGTTTTTTTTTATAATTTTTATATACATAAAACAAAAATAAAATTATAAATTTTATTATTTACTATTTTTTTAATTCAAACTATTTTTGGGTCTTATGTCCCACTTTCAGGAAAAAAACTGGGCCTTATGGCCCACTTGGGTGGGACTTAAATCCCAAACTCAATTTGGGTGTTATGTCCCACTTAGGTGGGATATAAGACCCAAAGAAAAAATTTGGGACTTATGTCCCTGTGCGGTAATTTATACCCTTAAATTTAATTGAAATATGTTTTAAAAGAATAAATAAACAGGAATGGACCAAAATTTTTAGTTAGTTTTGCACCGAGTCGTTTAAAAATTTGTCATCGACAGAAATCGGTGATAAAGTTGTCGAAAAACAAAGTGAAACGCCAATTACAATCTTCAAAAAATTGTACGTTCCACAAAAAACAAGGCCTTACGCTAAGAAAACGACTACAAAACGCCTTTTGAAATACAAATATTACATTACATTACACAGTACTTCGCACATAAATGTAACGAACTACAGACACAAAGCAGCACTGGTGACTGAGACCATCGGCTGGGACAGAACAATACATTAATACAACAGAGAGAGACAGATAGACACATAGAAAGAAAGCACACATAACAGAAACCTACGTGGCTCAGAGGAAGAGACTTAGATTTGTATTGTCTCATGTTATCGCACAGGTGGCCTCAGATAAGCTGGCGATTTTTGTAGAAAAAGAATGCTGCTGAAGCTGGGGTTTGAACCCGTAGCGTTCGGCTTAGCAATCCACTACTCTATCCTCTGAACCATGGCCACCTGCAGCAGGAAATACAAATATTTGAGCGTTGTTTGAGCGTAACGCTAATTACAATAAGGGTGAATAATAGACGAAGTACCAACTATGGCCGCAGTTATAGCTATCAGTAAAATCCATCAGTAAAAATTGAAATATCTGGAATCTGAAATTTTTTACTGATGAGCGTTTATAACTATCAGTAAATTTACACCTTCGCGCCGCAAAACAATTTCGTTTTTACTGTTCATCTCATCAGTAATTTTTTTAATGATGGCACCGGAACAGTAAAAAAATGAAACGCCATCAGTAAAACGAAATGGAATTTTTTTTGACATTTAGCAGTCAGTTGTTCAGTAAAATGAAATTTCATCAGTAAAATTTATAAAATTGATTTGTTAATAATATTTAACACTAAATGCATTTTTTTTCTTGGAAAAATTAGACGAAATGTATTTTCAACTTGTTTCATCAAAATTTTCCTCAAAATAAATGATTAAAGTTTTCAAAATAGCAAAACAAAATTTTTACTAATGGATTTTACTGATAGCTATAACTGAGCCCTATAATAAAAAATGAAGAATATAACACCGATAGTGAAGAACATCAAGATATATCAACTAGATGCCTCAGGAAACGCGTAGAGATAAGAAAACTGAAGTATACATATATGCCAATAATATTGTACTTAGAATTAAACATAAAATGTATTGCTTTTTGCCGAATATTTATTGCAGCATTTAATCAGTTTAAATCATTTTTAATGCTAAGGTTTTGTTGAAACAAAGTTAATTTGTTCGTTATTTTTCGCTGTTGAACGACGACGTCTCATGAGTCATCTAGTTTAGGAGGAGCAAGATAGCCAAATCTTAACGTTTAGGAATGTAGTGCATTATAACAGGGATGAAAATAAATTTAATACCAACCTAAATCACGTTTTTACTTTCCTTCAAAGCTTTAATATTGTTTTTTATTTCTAAACCTTAATGACATCTTTCTACCATGATATATTTCGTTTCTTCACGGCATATCCCTTCTTCAGCTATGTATATCCTCCTTTAAGAAAAGAAAAACAATGTCAGTCATCACCAGAAATTAGTTTGGTCGTTAGAAATACGCACAGGAAGCTCCGTGTCAGCGTTTCTGCTTTCCTTGAACACCCAAGAGCACATCAACAAAAAAGTTCAACACAGCTCCCATTTCATCAGATCACATTAAGCTTTAAATCCTCTTATAACAGAACAGAAGTGACGTTTTTATTTCGCATTATTAACTCTCGCTTTTTTCATTTTATTACGAAAAATTTAAGTGATTGGCGTTAATAGTCTCAAAAAAAGTTTACGTTTCATAATGCTGACGAGGTGACAACACTACAAGGTCATGAATACATGAATTTACTTTGTGTACCTATAGTCTCCCATAACAACACCATGAATGTGCGTGCACTTAATACCATCAGTTTCAACATTTTTTAAATTATGTATAAACATTTCAAAGGGACACAAAGTGACAGATGAGAGACAACAAAAGTCTGATTACACGAAAAAGAAAGAAAGAGTAATTTTTTTAATTTATTCCGATTTACATATGTACGAAACTTGGAGTTCAAAAAGATTGTTTTTTTTTTTTTTTTTTTGGTTCATACTATATAAAAATAAAACTTTTTCCACGCATTGCTTTGGGTAAACATGTTTCTAAAGGAGTTCCAACGTAATTGGATTGAACGAAAAATTCGAGGTTTTGAATTTTTATCTCTTGAAGTTTCACAAAGAACGGAATGGAAATGAAACTTGTGTATTATTTAAGGATAATAGGTACTGAATTCTTAATGTGGATGTTGAGTAATTTTAAAGTGCTCAGAGTTTTTTTCCTTCGATTGAATTTAATACTGTAGGAATGTTCACCAATGAACGGTAAAAATTAAAAGTACAAAAAATAAAAAAAAGTTTGAGCCCTCTGAATTTTATATACTTTCTACTAAAAACGTGACTGAGTTAAACAAAATATTTTATTTAAGATTTTCTTTTTTGATTTCACAGTTCGCGAAAGTTATATCCCACCAAAAACATTCTGTAAAAAACTAGCCAAGTATCGATGGAGCTGCTTATTTATCTCTAAAAAGTAATGAAATTAAGACAAAGTCGAGTGATTTCTTTATTATTATAGTTAACGTTGTGTGACTTGGCCGATTAGAAGTCCGTCTGTACTGAAAATAGTTTTTATACTGTTTGTTTGAGGCTCGCCTATACATGAGTATTATTGAAATACGCAGCTTTATCAAGCCTACAAGCAGTTTTTCATCGGTTCTGGCGACAGATTGGTGCAATGGTGTCATGGCCAAGTCACACAACGTTAACTATAATAATAAAGAAAACACAGTAAGGAACCTTAAACATGGCTCTACTTTGTCTTTTTACTTTTTAGAGATAAACAAGCAGCTCCATCGAGGCTTGGTTAGTTTTTTACAGAATGTTTTTGTTGGGATTTCACTTCTTTGCAGAAATGTGGGCATATTGATTTATTTGATTAGGTTTTATTATTTGATATTTTAAATGGTTTAGACAGTTTGATTTCTAAAAGATCAGGGCGGTATTTACACCTTAGCCGGTTGTATTCGGTGATTGCTGAAGCTTGAGCTTTTATACTCTTGACGTCAACATAATAAAGCTCTCTGAGTTTATGGGAAGTAGGTACTAGTTCTTCTTTTGTGATCATTAGTGAGTGTCTAAAATGCGAAATTTTGCCTTCGCTTAACTTCGGAAAGAAATGACCTACAGACTTGAAATTTTAGATTTTAAGTATTATAAGTTAGCTTACTGGATGGCGAAAATTTCATTGTTCTGGTCTTATCCAAAGGTTCTCAAATAGGGGCCTGAAAATGCGGCGAAATGATTCCTGTAAAGGATAGCGCTCAACTTAGCGGGGGCACTGCCGTGTCCCCAGATTTTTGCGTTAAAATTCATAAAATTTAACACACGGGTGCCGTACAATAACGCCGAGCGAAATAACGCCGAATTCTGAAATTCGGCCTTATTTCACTTTACTAAAGTGAAATAACGGTGCCGTGAACGAAGGCCATATGAACTAACGCCATAATGGCTTTAATTCTCATTCAAATGTGAATTAACGCCATAATCCGATTATGGCCTAAATACACATTGGAATGAGAACTAAAGTAATATGGCGTTAGTTCATTTTAAGAAGTGGCCCAAGTACTCATTTCAATGTGAATTAAAGCCACTCGCAGCAATCAAAATAATTTTAATATGATATTGGAACATAATGTAGATAGGTAAATATATGGTTTAACGAAAAAAGGATGAACGCTCTATTAGTTAAGGGGGCGTAAACACAAATATTTTAAACACGGGTTACTATAAATCAAATATAAGATCCAATAGTCCCACATTTGCCTTATACTTAACTTTTTTCGTCACGCTCATAACTTAAAAATTTTGGAAAAATTTCTTTGTTATTAATACTTTCGCGGTCCCCTCAGTTTTTGGCTCCAGAATCGAAAATAATCCGTTTTCGATGATATTTTTTAAATCTTCGTTTTTTCGGCGGAGTTATGCACAAATTTACGAGGATGGAAAACAAATGAAATCGTTTAATTGTTGATAATGTTTTGCAAAGTAATCGAATGAAGTTGCTTTCTAAACGAATAAGAAAATCAATACAAAAATAATGATTTTTCATATTTGTATTGAATTTCAGAATGAGTACCTAAGTTTCTCAATATTTTCGTAGATGCTTCATTCGGAAAATTAGTTTTCCAGAATTTGAAAGTAATCAAAAAATCGCGTACTGCAGTACTACTAGAAAGCGAGCGGAGCGAGCCGAAATTTTTTTTGGCAAACAGAGAAACAATTTGGGGTGTGAAAATAAAAAAATTCGCGCGAATTTTTTTATTTTCACACCCCAAATTGTTTCTCTGTTTGCCAAAAAAAATGTCGGCTCTTAGAACGCGATTTTTTTTATTTCTTCAGAGTTTAGAAAACTAGTTTTCCGAACGAAGCACCTACGATCACCTAATTATTAGGTGTAGCACAATTTTCAAATTTCAGTGAGATTCCTTGAAATTAATATTGTTAACTCATGATTACGTTCAAATGGCTGACCAAGAAAACGGACCAACAAATTTGTTTCTTTCAGAAATTTTAAAAGAAAATATAAGCACTCGCTGAGAGTGAGATCTCTTGTTCCATTTTAGAAATATCTGAGGTCCCTGAGATCTCGATGAGATTTTGTTAGGTAATTACTTGCTATGCTAACTTTGCTTCAAAGCTCAAAGCATGTTATGGCATCAGTTCTCATTTGAATGTGAACTTACCCCATATGGCGTAAGTTCTCATTCAAGTGATGGCTTTAGTTCTCATTCGACTGTGAATTAAGGCCAAAATCGGATTATGGCGTTAGTTCACATTTGATTGAGAACTAAGGCCATTATGGCGTTAGTTCATATGGCCTTCGTTCACGGCACCGAAATAACGCCGAATTTTTGCATTCGGCCTTATTTCTCTATGGCAAAGTGAAATTATGCCGATTCGGCGTTAATTCACTTTGTCAGTTTTAATTTTTGGTAAATTTTCATCAGGTGTCAATGGCATTTTCTATACTTTATAATAAAAAAAGACAGTGTTTTATAGGTTGCCTTCTCATGTTTTGAAATAAATTCGCGAAACAAAATTTTGCTTTTCACTAAAATTATTTTATCAAAAAATTAATCATATGTTATATGTAGATACTGTACATATTCCTGCTTCATAAGTAGGTATTTAAAAAAATACTTGGTCTTAAGCTCAATTAAGTTAAGCGAAGTCACATAAAGTGAAAGTTTCAGTATTGGTGGAAATTTAAAACTATTTAAAAAATACTTACGCAGGTACCTCTACGTCAACAACAAGGTTAATAACTAAATATTTCAGTTTCTTTCAAAACCATTTAATTAACACAAATCGATTTTGAAAACACATGTTGTTTTTTATGGCTGTTAGAAAAAATTTGCGGCATGGACCACGAAGAATATTAATTAGATTTTATATTTCAGTTAACACTACATTTTTTAGACTTTGATCAAATGAAAATTAAAAATGATTAAAGATTTGGAACTTGAAACAAAAAATATAGTAAAGGTACAAATGCCAGCGAGCGAAGCGAGCTAAAAAAATTTTGCCCAAAAGAGAATCAATTTGGGTGTGAAAATAAAAAAATGCGCGCGAATTTTTTTATTTTCACACCCCAAATTGATTCTCTTTTGGGCAAAATTTTTTTCACTCGCTAGTAAACCGAATTGATGTTGAATGTTCCGAATCGGCATCATCTTCAAATTAGAGTGAAAAAAGGAGCTCAAAATGAATCATTGAAATGCAACTTCTGCTTTCAAAACCGTTTAATGCATAACGAGATGTGTGGATGCCTTTCCAAATTGAAGGAAGCAGCAACAGTTTTGAAAAATGCTCTGCTCATTTTGTCGACAAATAATGAATAGGAGTGGTCCAATTAATTTATAAGACTTCGTTTGTATTTGTAGTTAATGTGCTTACACGAACTTAAGATTTTTTTTTTTTGTACTATTTATTGTACACTTATTGTTTGTACATAATATTGACAAGTACAAATAAATTTTGTGAATTAAATTTTTTTTCATTTTGTCCCATAAAATATAAAAAAAATCTGACCTAAGACCTACCATACTCGGTAAATTTTGTTCTACAGTTGATTTTGCGTTAAATCAAGCTAAAATGCTCTTTCCAAAAGTTAAATAAAACCGGCTTCCTTGTTTTTTCTTTCTCGGTTTTATTTCTCCAGATGGCATTCGGCGTTATTTCACATTGTCGAATTGAAATAAAGCCGAATGCTAAAGTTCAGAATTTTAGAATTCGGCGTTATTTCCCTCGGCGTTATTGCACGGCACCATAACACACGATCAATCCAATCCAAATAAGCACATATCTGAAAATTTGACGCAAAAATTATTATTTAGGTGTACAAGCTGCACCTATTGCTTTCTTGAGGTCAATGTTGGAATGCTTTTCTAAAACAAATCTCAAAATTGAGTTCTCATATATATGTATGTATAAAATGCTTAACCATCCACCTATAACCCAGTTTGATATTAAAAACTTGTGGACGAATAAAATTTCTTCCACTCTAAAGATTGGATATCGGTGTGTGCAATAAACATTCTGAAACTCAATTATAACACAAAACTAGAAATTTTGTATTCGAGTTCAAATCAAGTTTTCCAAACCGATGATAAGTTCATTGAAAGTTAAATTAATAGCAGACAAGTGCATCAGCATCACTCTTAAATTCAATATATATTCATATTCGTATGTCGTACACGAATTGCGGTTCATTGCATTTTCTATCGAGGTTAAATATTACGTTGGGTATAATGGCTGTTTGCAGATTTCAGCTCAAAAAGAAGAGAATGATAGTTGTGTTGACTCTTGGGTCAAAACTAAGTAAAGTTCAAGAGTGACTTTGTTGATTGACGTTTATGTCATGAGCGCCGGTCGGTTAAAAGCTTGAGGATACAAAATTTCATTCGCAAGCATTCGAGTTGACATCAAAAGGTTCTTTGCAAATATCAGAAAGAAAATATGTACATAAAATGAAAAATTCCTAACATAATAGCCTAAGAGCCCGCTGTAGTTTTTTTGTTTTCAAAAGAAACAACAAGGGATAGGTGGATCTTAGAGTCTGGCATGTAGTTTGGTTTTTTTTTTTTTTTTCTAAACTTTAAATATAACATGCTTACTAAAATCAAACTACCTTTCATAAATTTTACACTAGAACAGATGTCACTTGTGTCAAACTGTTGCTGCCAGTTCGTTGTCATATTGTTATCTTATTACTCAGCATATACCACCTTCATACAGCGTGCTCTTAGACTATTACAAAAAGCAAACGAAAAAAAGTTTTACCAAACACTCAATTTCTCCTTCATCTTCTTTTCCATACAGCTCTTAGATCAAGATGCCTTATCCCGTTGTCATCTGTTGAAGTGTTGAATGAATATTTTATTCCTTTGGATGTTATGTTCCCACAATATTAAACCATTACTTCAAACCAAAAACATGTCGCATTGTAATGAAAATTAATCTTTTGTCGCATTTATTCGTGGGGAAGTAATATAAGGAATATGCTTGCGGGGTACTTTAAATGAAATTAACGAAACTTTTTCTTGGTAGTATTAAAAAACGAGGTTTAAGAAATGTTTGTAGGAAGGATATGATGTTCATGCTTTTTAAGTGAATGTTATTTCTGTTTTTTTGTTTTGTAATGAGCGACTCTTATCATCTTGCTGTAAATATAAGTATTATTTTCAACACAAAAATAATAATAATTATTCATAAGAAGATATGACTTGTGATTAATTTAAGTTCGTTGTTTAGGTCACTCAAATGCATAAGAATCAAGGAGAACGAAGCTTATGTTTGATTGCTTTGTATTCCTTTATGATATGCGTTCGACTTTGATCCTTATAACCTGATAAATGGAAACAAAAAACCAAATCCAAAAATAGTAAGACAAAATCGTAAACGAAAATTTGCACTCCACTTTTCGTTATGCTGTACGTTGGCTGTCATGCAAAATAGATTTTTAAAGTTGGACAAATGTAGATGTTATAACACTATTTCCAGAACTCTCCACGCTATTTTTTGTATATTTTTTTTACCCATTGGATTTATTGATCGAGAAACTGTGACAAACAATACAAATAATGAACAGCAAAAAGTGGAAAACAATTGAACTTAGATTTACTTATTACCTTCGTTCTCCTTAATTCTCATAGCTTCGAGTGAGTGTATAAATGCCATTCCTGACCAAAAATTTGAGCATTTGTTAAATAAAAAGTTTAGAAAAACTTTTGGATCTGCAAAAAAATTATTTTCTTACACCTACGCCACTGCTTTTATGACACAAATGATCGATTTATAAATGTCAACAGAAACTAATTGGCACATCAGTGTCTCTCTACTTAAAGAAACAGAACGTCCAATATGTATGTGTTGGAATTTATTCATTCATTAAAATTTAAGTCATTCGTGTTTTTCTTAAAGTGTTGGTAAGTGTTCATTTGATGAGCTATTTCTGATATTTATTTTATTTGAATGCATTTAAGGTTTAATTGGAATCGACCATCGTTCGTCATGTGAGAATCACTGTACGTGCGTCGGTTTAAAAATCTGCAAAGGACAGTAAAAATAATACATTTTATAATACAAACCGCTTTATGTTTCATTGTTCTTGGATATTAAAGACAAATAACATTCAATACGCTTTCGGTGTTATCGTAAACATTTTCGGGTCGCGTTGCGGCACCGCAAAAATAAATATTACTCTACGGTAACGGATTTCCGGTATAAGAAGCGGTTATGTGTCCAAACACAAACTCGCGCAATGAGTAATAAGTTCGAGGTCAGCTACAGTGCACTTGGTATGTCTGACGATACTGCATCAACGGCACAATCCTCCAGCCGGGTGGGCCGAAATGTCAACTTCGAACCAGATTCTTCAAATATTCCACAGTCCAGGAGAGGATCAAGGTTTTTCCAGCGACCGCGTTCTATGTCTGCATGGAGTGACATAAGCAGAAGTAGCATGCGTCTGGATGAACGGTATGTATTTTGTTTGTTTGTTGTTTTTGTTCAGAAAAAAATAAATAAGACGTTTTAATTACTTTACAACCCGCAAGGGAAATAAAATTGTGAAGGTTTTGCTTGTGAAAAAATAAAATAATAATTACTGTTTCCTTGGAATATATACTTCGTTCACAAATAATTGTCAGCATTGCTCTTATGGCAGAGCTTTTTCATCTACAAAGGTGCCTGTCTATATAAAAAAGGCAGAACTGCCACTGAAAACGACGTGACACCCTTGAACTCACCACACAAATTGTTATTGTAATTTCCTTGAGCAGAGAGTATACCCCACACATGTCTCCTGCACATCTCAGCGCAGACTGATTTCTGTTCATTATATACTACCCTTATCATGTATAAAAAACGGGGCTGGCAAAATGAGTACGAAGGTGGTTTTCGTGCTACTCAAACGCGGTTATCCTCTCGAAAATATTTTTCTTTAATACAAAACAACTTAAATATTATTTCTTAACGTTATATTCCACATAATTTATTAAAATATGAGGAGAAAAATTCTTTTAGCATGGTTCTTTCGAACGTCAACATACTCCCTTTGTGGTATTTCGGAGCAAATAATTTCATTATCAGCCCTGGTAAAGAACGAACACAACAATGTGAAAAGCTTTTCAACCGCTTGTATTTCAATGAAAGCTCTTAAAAGCTGTGCTTTTATGAATAGAAAAATCTATTGTATTGACAAAAAAAGTGTTGACATTGATCTTTTTTTCATTTTTTGCTTCGTTTAGTATGTTGATTACACACTTTTCTGAAAAAAGTATTTGTTTTATAATGTCGTTAAATCCAAGGTTTTCAAACTTCGATTTTTTTGGTATTTTAAGCTTTAAAGGTGTATGAGTTATGGACGCGGGAAAATATAAATAAGTCAGCATGTACTCTGTTGCCACAGATTTGTTGAAGCAATAGGTAATCAGTCAGTCACACAAATTTAATATTTGTATTTTGTAGTAAGTTTTGCTTTAAAATACCAAAAACGGGAATACGTTCCAATTTTTTAAATTAAATCAGGTTGTGTTGATACAGATTTGTAATTCTTCTTCTCTATCTCTATATATATAAAAATGGATGTGTGTTTGTTTGTATGTCTCTTATAGACTCCGAAATGGCCCAACAGATATTTGTGAAATTTTCATGGTTCATACTGTTACATTCAGTGATGATTTCTGTGAAAAAAGAAAAACCTCATGGAAGAGTGGGAAAACTGGAAAAACCAAACAAAGGTCGGAAATTAGATTTTTTTTGCTTGGAATTTTTTGTTTCAAAATGGGTTTTCGAATGGAAAAACAGAAAGTTCTTGATGAAAAACTCGGAAAACTCATTGGGAAAATTTCATATTATTGCAGGTGCATTGATTTTCAAATGGAAAACTGGAAAATTTCCAATGGCAAATAGAAAGTGCATTGATTCTTAAATAGAAAAATTGAAATTTTTTTATTGGGAACTCGGAAAACTCTGCGTGAGCACGAAGAACTTCAACATTGAATTTAAGGGGCATTGGTTTCTTTGTATGTCCAGTTTGGACTCTTAATCCGCTCAATCCTCAATGGATTTTTATAAAATTTTCATTGTATAAAAATAATTTTTTGAGAAAATCTTACAGGAAAGTCAGCAAATAAGGTGGATAAGCTGTTTGGAATTCTGATTTTCGTGAAATAGTCAAAACAGAGAAGTTTTTGAATTTTTCAAAGAAATTTGCATTTTATTTCATGCTTTAATGAAAGAAGAATGTTAGTTGTAGAGCTTGAAAAAATTCGGATATGAAGTTCTCTATTTTAATCGAAGGGTGGCGAGAAGAAGACATCTTTAGTCAAAGTGTTCGATATGGCGTCAACATCTTCGAAAGATTTGAGCGACGAAAAAAAAACGAGAAATCGATGCTTTTTAGAACGTTTCATCATTAAACAAGAGTTATTTTTTTTTTTTTTAATATAAGGCGATTTGCATAATATGCCCTGACAAATCACTTTGTAAATTTGTATGTACCTACATATTTAATTATAATTTATCAATGCATTCGTTTCTTATGTTTTTGTTAATTTTTAGATTGTTAGGGACTAGGCCTACTGGGGAAACCATTTAAAAAACGAACCTTATATCTTACCCCATGGGTGGTGAGGAAAAAGATAAATCAGTAAAAGCGAAAATGTATGCTTTTATTTTGTGGAATATTAATATAAATAATAAACAAAATGGCAACACTTATCATTTTCAATACAATTTTCAATAATTTAATGTGTATAGTATGGCAACACTGATGGAGCTTTTGAAAGAATATAGCATTAATTAAATTTGCAATAGTCAAAAAGAGATGCAAACATCCCTATTTCTTCTGTACTGACAATTAAAGTTGAACAGAGTATACCTACTGTTTGGTGCAACCATCACGAGCCCAAAGTGAAACTCAACTTAGGTTTTCCTTTTCGCATTCTTTCTAAATTCTGCTTCCTTGAAGATGCTTTCGTGTTGTTTTCTAGCGGTATATCCAATTCACAATTAATTTAATTCAGTTTGCTCAGTTAGCCGCCAGGCTATTATGGTTTGAAGACGACATATATTTTGACGTTGGAAAAATTAAAACAAAAGAAAAAAGAAAAAATATTCTCAAAAGAAGGCTGCGAAGTATAACAAGAAAGGTGTATTAAATCAGACACGGCGACGAAAACAGTCAAAGTAAACAAAGAAGCAAGAAATTTATAGAATCTGAAATTATGCCAGAGTCCTTGAGGTAGGTCAAAATTTCCATACCTACTCACAAACTTCTTGGTTTTTTCGTGGTGGTAGCGAAAGGATGAACAAATAAGAAAATATACTTCATGGATGAATAAAATTCCTTGGGATTTCCTTGAGTATATTTAGTTTGTTACATTCGTACATAATTTATACAATGGCTTAGAGCAGCTTAAGGAAAAGTGAAATTATTTGGGTCACAGCACCAATATTCTATCGGAAATGGTATGAACATTGGCATTGAGGAAGAGCCAATGCGTGCAAAAGAAAAAAAATCGATTACGAATGGTTTGGATGTTGGAGAAAGTTTTGCTTGTGTAAGAAGAAGAGAGTGCAAGGATAATTTGGGGTTGTTCATGATGCAGAAAATTGCTGCTGACGCATAGTTTTCATATAATTTTTTTTTTATTTTTTTAAATTTTGTTTTAATAGACGAAAACAGAAACCTAGAAAAGTGAAAACTCTTATTTATATTTCGTGTATGTATAGGCATTTTGTCCTCAACCAGTCCAAGGTTATTTTTCAGCCAAATATCTTAAGCTCTTTTCACCGAAATATCGAAAATCATGAGCACATCGTAAAAAATGTAAGACTTCCTCTTACCTCATGAGAGAACACAACATTCTCCCGTGAAGAAAAATATATGCTCAGAATGTTTCTCTTCATTTAAATTTGTTCCTCGAGTTGGCCTTGCCCGTCACAAAATAAATAATCCTTATTAAGATACCAAACGTACAATTTTGACAAATATTATCCCTGCACGTGGTTCCTTCAGGACAGAAAAAGAACCTAGCAAAGTGAGTGAAACTGACACTTCTTGCGGAGACATTTCCTTTAAGGGCTAAAGCCTTTTCTCTATGAATATTTTAACGCATATATCAACACTTAATCCTCTCTGCAAATCCATTTGCGGTAGTCTGCATTAAGCTCTTAGAGCTTGTTTGTTATCTTATCATTCTAACGATTTAAAAGGGAATAGTAAGCAATCCCTGCCAGATACTTAACCCATTCCCAAGAGCTGTGTTATTGTGTTGATGTAAAAATTACATTCTCCATTTCTTCTTCGTTCTTCGTATACCTTTTTGCTCTACTTCC
Organism: Sphaerophoria taeniata; assembly: GCA_943590905.1. Lineage (NCBI taxonomy): Eukaryota > Metazoa > Arthropoda > Insecta > Diptera > Syrphidae > Sphaerophoria > Sphaerophoria taeniata. The sequence continues at coordinate 41,843,738 of OX016540.1, read as the reverse complement.
TAATAATATCCCAAAAGTTTAGGATTTGATTTTGTGGAAAAACAAAACTGCAGGAAACTTAGATGGAACTTGATTTTCTGTTGAATTTTGAAAGGTTTTTTCCTCTTTTAATGAAAAGGTATAAAGAAAAAGAGCATTTTTTTTTTCATAAAATAACAAATCCCTAGTATACTTAAGTCTTAACCCTACAGCTTTGAACATGTAGAAGCTAATTCCCTTAAATCTATTACGAGTACGAGAAAAAGACTTGCTCTTATGGGTATTTGTGATAATTTCATTTAATTCAAGCTCCAAACACAAGCGGTAATTTTTTCAATATGTTATATTCTAATGGTAGAAAGGAAATTGAAATTGTAGATTGAGTATTATTATCCAGATAATCGCATATGCAACAAGTTTTTAATGAACTGTTATGAACCAACTGCCAGGAAAATTTGTTTCGCTTATGTTTGTGGGTGATTTATCAAAAACAAAAACATTTACGGTGTTTTTGGCAGTGTTTTGGCGCTGATTTGAGTGTTTTGTTGTTGTATTCCCAAAGCTACTGCCAAACTTATTCTATTGAACATGCTGACACGTCTATACACTTTTCGATGTTAAATAAGTATTTATATGTCTCTGTTGATATATTTGTGTAAAGGATACATGCATATCTGAAAATCCTGCTTAATATTTTATATTAAAACATTTTTGAAAAACAATTGGAAAGAAATGTTTTGAATGAAAATAACGGGTGTTTTTTTTCGAGGTTTTGAACTTTAAGTTGGCATTACTTTTCAAGACGGCAACGGATTTAACAGTTGTCAAGTGATTTATTCTTAGTTTGGTTTGGCAATTTATCATGAATAGACTCACGACTGAACAACACTTGCAAATTATGCAATTTTATTTCGAAAATAATGGTTCTGTGCGGAATACGTATCGCGCAACGTCCATTTTATCGTTGAGAAAATCGTCCATCAGAGCAGTTAATTCGATTAACGATGGAACGTTTTCGCACCACGTTTACTCTAATTGATAACTCGCATCCCCAGAGACGCTGGCTGTACGGTGCGTACAGAAGAAGCTATTGGTACTGTAGAGCGTAGCATTGAGGAAGACCCGAATGAGTCTATCCGCCATCGAGCACAGGAATTGGATCTGTGTCCATCCACTTTATGGAAGATTTTTCGGAAGGATCTTGGTTTGCGTGCTTAACAAATCCAACTCATGCAAGAATTGAAGTGAAACAATCATCAAGCAAGGCGTAGATTCGTCGAATGGGCCCAAAACGAGATGGCCGTTGTTCCCGATTTTCATAAGCGAATTTTGTTTAACGATGAAGCGCACTTCTGGTTGAATGGCTACTTCAACAAACAAAACTGCCGCATTTGGAGTGAAGCTAACCCTCAAGTGTATGTCGAAACACCGTTACATCCAGAAAAACTGACTGTTTGGTGCGCTTTATGGGCTGGTGGAATCATTGGTCCGTACTTCTTCAAAAACGATGATGGCGACAACGTTAAAGTCAATGTTGATGGGTATAAACCCATGATTACTAACTTTTTCATTCCTGAATTGAACAATCATGATGTCTAGTATTTGTGGTTCCAACAAGATGGCACAACATGTCACACAGCTCGTGCGTCGTGCCACAATCGATTTATTGAAAGACACGTTTGGTGACCGCTTAATTTCACGTTTTGGACCTGTGAATTGGCCTCCAAGATCTTGTGATTTAACACCGCAAGACTATTTTCTGTGGGGTTATGTAAAGTCATTGGTCTATGCGGATAAGCCACAAACGCTTGACCATTTAAAAGACAACATTCGCCGTGTTATTGCCGATATACGGACACAAATGTTGGAAAAAGTCATCGAAAATTGGACGTCCAGATTGGACTACATCCGAGCCAGCCGTGGCAGTCATATGCTAGAAATTATATTTAAAATGTAATGCCAGAAGATTATCTTTCAAATAAATAAAAAATCATGTCAATCGAATATTCAATCGTTGTTTAATTGCAATTTAAAGTTCTATACCTCTAAAAAAAACACCCTTTATTAGGTGCGCTTGCCAAAACCCAGTGGTGAGATCGACTTTCACTTTTTTAGATATAGACAAAAAAACAAAACCTTCGAAGTTCAAAATCAATACAAACTGATTTTCTTACTCAAATAAGAAAGAACTATGTATATGACTTGCTTTCGATAATTAAGTAAATAGATGATATGAAAATCAATCAAAAGGTTTGCTTTTAGTTAATCAAAGACACAAGTATCCATTAACTCAATAAAAAAGAAAAACTTCGCCGTTTGTCCATTCAAGTCTCGAGTAAATTGTAGGTAATAGGTATGCCTATTGCGTACCTATTTCTACCTTTGGAATTTTTCCTTTTTTTGATTTATTATCCTAAGAAATGTAGATTTCGTTTGATGAATATTAATTGAGTATAAGTTAAGTCCATCTGGTTTACTTAGAAATACTTTTTGTTATTTTATTGATTCGAAGTCAGAAATTAAATCAAGAATGTTCATGCCCCTGACCTCAACGTTTTCAGTCATCCATCTTAATGCACCCTAATGGACGAAGAATCGTGAAGTACCTAAGTGTTTGTCTCGAGTCTCATTGAGGTCCGTGTTGGAAATATCACGAATTTGGTAATGGAAAATATTTTAATGTGAACCACATGTCTTCTGGTTTAAGTCCGTTTTTTTCGCCTTAGCCAGATAATATTTATACATTTGGGGACAAAAGTTAAAACCGGAACGGCTATAAATCAATGTCGCACTAAGAGCATAGAAAAAATATTCAATATGTTTGTACAAGCAACACATATTACTATATTTTCAGTTTCCCTGATTTTAGTCATGAAAGATGGAATGGATTTTGGCGAAAATCCCAGTTAAAAAAAAAGATTTTATAGTAAGAAAAACGGATCGCTTCTAAGGATGGTTACCACAATTGAACCTCATTTATTTCAAACGAATTCATTCAAGTGAGAAACGTATGCTTACAAAGTACTTTATGACTTTTTTTAAAGCGTTTTTTTTTTTTTTTTAATAATATGCAATCATGTCCATATGTTTGCCCAGCTCTTGGTATTAACAGTGGACTCCTTGTGCTCTATTTTCTTGTTTGGCCTTCGCATATGATTCTGGTTTCGTTTTTTGTTTTTATTTATTATATTTCTTTTTTTGTTTAAGTGTTACGGATTTCTAAAAATGATTTTGCAGCGAGAAAAGAAACCCGTAAATCGAAGGCTTTCGAAGAATAAAATTGAAATATTGAAATTTCACGAGGTCGAATCCAAAGGCAAAAAAAGGGCGAAGACTCCACAAAATGCAATTTATTTCATCCTTTGAAATTTCAACAGATTTAAATACCATAAATAATTCAATAGATCAATTAACCACGATGATATATGTATTGTGCAGGAGTGCAGGTTATTTCATAATTAATAAATTACAAGATGATAGTTATCCAAGTGCAGGGTTAATGGTGTGGTCTCTTGCACGATCTCAATCTAAGTGAACGAGATAATTTGATAACAAATTATAAACGCAGATTTGCTGAATTGTTGCACAATATTGCATTGTTGTTACAATTTATCGAATCTGTTACAAATTGAGAGTAATAGCGTTTTTTTGTTGTTGTTGAATTCGTTCACTTAGCACAAGATGACAGTTCTTGTTCTGAATAGAACAGAAATGCGATTCCAAATTTGAAGTTGGAATCAAAAACAGAATCACGCATACATGCACACACTCGCACATACGTACATACAATGTCATGTCATTTGCAATTTTACATATGAGGTTTCACAAATACATAACCTTCAACCCTTAGAAGCAAAGAAATGTGTTTTTGCCTGTTCGTTTGGAATCCGGAATCGGACAGTTCTGTGTACCAATTTCGGATTACCAAAAAAAAATCCTATAAGAAGCTATCCGTGAGAGTTCACCACACCATTTAAAACTGCAAGTGCAAAAAAATTTAAGGATTAAACAGATTGATAACACTGCCTACATGAAAGTTTAAACAAATTTAAGGAAAAGAATTTTATAATGTAAAAGAATGCAAGAATGTTTAAAACTATACAAATGTGAGATTACTTAAATTGATTCAATTGAATTAAAAATGAGAAATAAAAATATTAATATTTGTTATGATGATTGTTGATTTCTATACAGTAAGAATAAGATATACAAAATTTTTGAATGTCTTTTAATCTTCGAACCCCTGTTTGATGTATAAATGAACCACCAGCATCTAATTCAATTAAAATGAGATTAAACAAAAAACATCAAAATGCTGTTGGTTGATACAGGAGCACGTTTGTTTCATAAAAGTTAGTTCGTTTGGGAGAATTTTCGTATTTATATCTTTATTTCATAGATACACTTCCAATTTTAAACCGCCATTAAATTGTAAGCTAATTATATTTTTCAACTTTGAATTTTCGCTTCTTGTATATTAAACAGAAGATATCAAATCCAAGGGCCCTCCAAAACTATATGAACAAACAGGACGATAAAAAAGGTGATTAAAGCGTTGCTGGTTTTGAATTAATAATTAGCTATCTCGAGAACACAATTTCATAGCTATAAAGTGAAAACACCTTAAATTCAACTTTGAAGGTTAAAAGGTTGCAAGACTGATGAAAAAAGTTATTTTTTTCTACCAATTTTCAAGGTTTTGTATGTACCTTTTGATTCTATGGAGAAACAAAAAAGCAACAACCGAAAGTCTTGTTGAAAATTACTATATAAGGGAAAAAAAGAAAGTTGTTTATTTGCTGAGAAAAAATATGAATCCTTAAGTAAACTATTTCATTCTTTTGTTTCTGAGAAGAGTTCGTCTTTGCAATAATAAAATAAATTGACTATAAAAATGGTCTATCTGTTTGTCATCATGTTTTCAATCTTAAAAGACTTCTAATTTGGAAAATAGTGGTTGAGAGTTCGCGATGTGCACGTTGATCATTCCTTTAACAGAATGTTTTCATAATAATGGAAGGCTAGGTAAACTTAGATTGTATTAGATTTAACCAGGTGTCCATTATTTTTTCGTACATTTTGGTACAAACCAAACCAGAACCAGAAAAGATAATTCCACATGACCGTGGTAGCTTTTTTCGCAGTCGCTTCTACGATGTACTAAGTTTTCAAGACGAACATTTGAAATTGCGATGAAAAAAAAAATCAATAAAGTGACGGAAATTATTATCTGCTTTGTTTAACAACCACGAAAGAAAACTGCTTCGTGGCTAATATTTAGAAAATCGTTTATAGGAAACGTGACTTTTGTCCCCTAACAAAAAAGAGGTGTTTTTCATCTAAGTGTTTACTCTCAGAATCCGAATTTAAGTTCACACTATTGTGCAATAAATTTGATATAGCATCCCGTTTTTGGATATTGCTTTTATCTTGGAAATACGTACGGACATATTTTGACTTTTTCGATTCTTGCCAAATGGGAAACGTATCAATTTCCTGTTATTGATTTCAGTCTTTTTTCCTTTTGTATATTTTTTTTTCTCAAGCATACTAAAATATGTCAAGAGAAAACCAAAAAAAAAGCATTTTGTGTTTCTTCTTTTTTATTAGCAAGATATGTCCATAACGCGTCCTTATAAGTTGGTTCGAACCATCCAACCGTTAGAAAAGGCCAGAAAAAAATTATTACAATATACAATACGGGGCAATGAGACACAATTTTGTTAAATTATATACCAACATGAATAAAAGGATAAAAAGGAATAGCTACTTAACGTAAAGGATAAAATGAAAATTTAGTCAAGTGTAAGCCAATTTTAAATTTGAAAACCTGATCGAAGCAGTTTTGGGATCAACGTTTCTACAAAAGGAATATAGATGAATTGAAATTTTCTTTTATATTAGAAAAAGGAAATATTTTTTTTTTCACAACTTTATCAAAAATCGTTGAGAGATACAAGTTTTCTTTTGTGTACAAGATACCTTAAAGCTATAAGAGATGGAGCAACCCTGAATGGCTTACATCTCAACCCTTCTAAATCCAAATGTCTAATAATTAGCAAAATTCCTATAAGTACCGATTACTTTCCAAACTTGTGTCTAAACAATATACGGCTAACCTACGTTCAAAACGCTCGCAATCTCGGAATGTTGTTTAGCAATAACCTATTTTGGGATACTCATATAAATAGCGCTATGGGTAAAATGTATGGAGTTTTATGTACCTACGTTTTGGCTATCCTAATATTAGATCCCTCAAAAAACGCGTCTCCTCTTGGCAAATACGTTAGTATTACCCATTCTAACATACGGCTGCGAAATTTTTTTGTAGCTGTGATTCGATAAGCTGTAAAGGATTGAACGTGGTTTTCAACAATGCAGTGCGGAATGGCAGAGTGAATTAATGCCGATTCGGCGTTATCTCACTTTGTCAGTTTAAATTTTTTTAAGTTTTCATCAGGTGTCAATGGCGGGTCTACCACGATATCTAGAAATCAATTATCTAGAAAGTAAAAATCTCGAATATGAAAATCTCGAAAACAAAAATCTAGAATGGAAAAAATCTCGAAAACAAAAATCTAGAAAATAAAATCTCGAAATGCCAAAATCTAGAAAAAAATAATCTCGAATGCAAAAATCTAGAATGTATGTTTGAATTTTTGAGACAATGTTTAAAATTCGCCGCGAATTTTAAACATTGTCTCAAAAATTCAAACATACATTCTGGATAACTTACTTCTCCTTAACAAACTTAAAGTTGACAAGTAAAGTTATCAATCATACAATTGCACATTGCTACTCATGCACCTGTGAGAACAGTTACCCATCTAAACACATTGTCAATGAAACTGCAAGAACATCCACAGTAAATTCAGTATTATTAAAATTAGTCTAACGTGAGCTTGAAATTACCTCTATAAAGATGAAAGTAAATGAAATTGTCACAAATAAAGGAAATATTAAAATTAAGGTTTTAGTTGGAAGGCCTCACATTGGCCTGTACAGATTCTTTGAAATTTTGTCGAATGAATCTGTTCATGTTAGCTGACTTGTTGAAAAAAACTTCAGATGGGAGAGGAGACTAGAGTTAGACGAGAGTACTTACAAAAAGAAAAACGTATCTTGAAAGTCCTCGACGAAAAGGAAGAGAAAAGTTATGTTGGGTTCCTAAGAAGTCTTGCGGCTAACATTTATAAAACTTGTATTAAGTATTTGTTTTTTTTTTTTTTTTAAATACATATTTAATTTGTTTTTGTTTTCTTTTTTTGTTTATTGTTTTGATTTTCTTATTGTTTGCAACTATTTTTCTTGCTCAGAAAACAAAATATTGGGTAAACTGATATATTTGTGTTTTATTGAGATTTAACTGTTAAAAATACAAAAAAAAAATCTCGAATTTTTATTTTTTTTCGAGATTTTTTTCTAGATAGAGTCTTTCGAGATTTTTGTTAATTCTGGATTTTTGTGGATTCGAGATTTTTGCGTTCTAGATATTTTTTTTTTATTTTCGAGATTTTCGGCATTCGAGATTTTTGGCATTCTAGATTTCGTCATGATCCCGTCAATGGCATTTTCTATACTTTATAAATTATAATAAAAAAAAGACAGTGTTTTATAGGTTGCCTTCTCATGTTTTGAAATAAATTCGCGAAACAAACTTTTGCTTTTCACAAAAATTATTTTATCAAAAAATTAATCATATGTCATATATACATATTCCTGCTTCATAAGTAAGTATTTTAAAAATACTTGGTCTTAAGCTCAGTTTAGTTAAGCGAAGTCACATGAAGTGAAAGTTCCAGAATTGGTGGAAATTTAAAAATTACCTACGCAGGTAGGTACCTCTACGTCAACAACAAGGTTAATAACTTAATATTTCAGTTATTCTTTCAAAACCATTTAATTACCACAAATGAATTCGATTTTGAAAACGCATGTTGTTTTTTAAGACTGTTAGAAGAGTTTTGCGGCATGGACCAGCAAGAATATTAATATTAGATTTTACATTTCAGTTAACACTACTTACATTTTTAAGAATTTGATCAAATGAAAATAAAAATGATTAAGGATTTGGAACTTGAAACAAAACATTTACCTAGTACAGGTACAAACATTTCAGGAAGCGCGCGAATTTTTTTATTTTCACACCCCAAATTGATTCTCTTTTGGGCAAAATTTTTTTCGCTCGCTCCGCTCGCTAGTAAACCGTATTGATCTTGAATGTTCCGATTCGGCATCATCCTCAAATTAGAGTGAAAAAAGGAGCTCAAAATGAATCATTGAAATGCAGCTTCTGCTTTCAAAACCGTTTAATGCATAACAAGATGTGTGTGGATGGGTGACGTGAAATAACGCCCAACGAAATAAGACCAAAATTCGAAAATTTGGTCTTATTTCGTTTTCGAAAACGAAATAAAACCAAATTTAAAATTTGGCTTTATTTCATTTGCTAAAACGAAACAAGGCCATTTTGGTCTTATTTCGTTTTTAAATTTGTATAAACTCCTGTTAAAATGTTTGTCAACACTTGAACTTTTTTTGCTTATAGAAGAATTTGCGCAAATTTTCTGATTCGCCAAATTGGCCCCTTTGCAATGGCTTGGTAGCTTTTTTCCCCTTGACATCTGATGGGGAGCTTGCAAAGTTTTGTTTCATAAATCTACATCCTTTTTCTTTTGTTACGTAGGAACAATAATTTCATATGCAATGTATGTCAATTGAAAAACCTTGTTTACTTATGTGTTTAATTGGTACCGTGTCATATGTGAAACAGTCATATTTCCATATATATGGCCATTTTTAACTTTTCTAAAGTGTCAATCTACCATATGATGGCAATAATTAACATTGTAAGAGTCAGCCATATTTACTTGCTACTTTTTGGAATAAATGGTCAATATAGAAAACATTTTGAATTTACAAGAATAGACTTTAATTTATTAAGGTACTTGATAAAAAATTTGAATTGAGAAAAAGATAATTGTCTCTCGCGCAAGACGTACCGAGCGGAAAATAATGTTTTGCCCTAGAGAGAATCAATTTGAAAAAAAATTCGCGCAGCGGAAAATTTTTTTTGCCCCAGAGAGAATCAATTTGATTGACGATTGACGAATGACGATTATTTTTCTCTTAATTTAAATTTTATATCAAGTAAATAATTTAAAATCTTTCTTTGGAATTCATAATTTTTTCAATAGATAAAATCATGTAAAAATAACAACGCAATTCTCTGCTAAATTTGCAGTGGAATTGTATAAAATATCAAATGTGTTTAGAGTTGAAATATGTACATGTTAATGTACTTATATTTACTTCATTAATGTTGATTACATGAACGTTTGTTTAGTTTAAATTCTTTTTTTAATTATCATTTCTTCGTTATATATAGGAATCTTTTTTCACTTAAAAAAGAATATTTGAAGTTCTTTTTTTTTACAAAGAATTCAGCTGTTTTTTCAAAGAATTATTCGGCTTGACTACTTTTTTAAGATTGCAAAAAAGCTGAAAAACTTGTTTTGAAAATTTTGGCATTATTTCCAAATTTTTTTTGGCGCAATTTCCAACTGACTAAGAATTAAAGCCAAATTGGGGTAGTTTCATTTTTGAAATGGAAATAAGGCCGAATTTCAAATTCGGTTTTATTTCGTTGGGCGTTATTTCACGTCACCGTGTGGATGCCTTTCCAAATTGAAGGAAGCAGCAACAGTTTTGAAAAATGAAATGCTCTGCCCATTTTGTCGACAAATAATGAATAGGAGTGGTCCAATTAATTTATTAGACTTCGTTTGTATTTGTAGTTAATGTGCTTACACGAACTTAAGATATTATTTCTTTTTTTTTTGTACTATGGAAATTTATTGTTTGTTCATAATATTGACAAGTACCTACAAATTAATTTTGTGAATTAATTTTTTTTCATTTTGTCCCAAAAAATATAAAAAAATTTGACCTAAGACCTACCATACTCAGTAAATTTTGTAGTACAGTTGATTTTGCGTTAGGTCCCGCTAAAATGCTCTTTCCAAAAGTTAAATAAAACCGGCTTCCTTGTTTTCTCTTTCTCGGCTTTATTTCTCAGTTGGCATTTGGCGTTATTTCAAATTGTCGAAGTGAAATAAAGCCGAATGGCTTCCAGCCGATGGTCTCAGTCGCCAGTGCTGCTATGTGTCTGTAGTTCGTAACATTTATGTGCGAAGTACTGTGAAATGTAATGTAATGTAATAAAGCCGAATGCTAAAATTCGGCGTTATTTCACTTTGGTAAAGTGAAATAAGGCCGAATTTCAGAATTCGGCGTTATTTCGCTCGGCATTATTGCACGGCACGCAGATATAATCACATTTTTAGGTACTCAATGGAGGTATACCAAATGTCTTTAGATCAGCTTATGCGCTTTCGTACCCTCGTCTAGTTATTTAATGTCATCCAATCGAAACAACCTTGTAGCCTGTTCAACAAGATACAATTTTGTTCCTCAAACAGAATACATCAACTTATTTTACCGCCCTTCACGTGTCTTAATTCTGAAAGACAATTTTTCATCAACGCCATCCGGTTGTGGAAAATTTTGCCAAGGCACATAATGAGAGAAGTGTGAAGCTCAGTTTCGCAGGGAGTTTCAACTTTTTCTTCGAAATTAATAAAGAAAATTTTCTCTTTTCTATCTCTTTTTATCTTCTTTCTGTTTCTATCCTCTTCTTCTACTATCAGATATATTTTTATGTTCATATTTTTATTTGTTAATTTTTACTTCTAATATCTTATGCTGTTTCATAAGAAATATTTTCTTAGTGTAAGCTTACGAAATAAAAACAAACAAAGCAACCAAGCTTACCTTTTATTTAAAGTGCAATAAAACAAAACTCAATTTTAAAACCTAAAATATCTGTTTTGCATGCAATTGAGTGTGGACAATTTGATTCGTATCTCTTGAGCACTTAGAGTTCAATGATACGAAAAGCAAGCGGAAGTGTGGCCACTTTAAAAATCATTTATCACCGACGAACTATTGCAAAACATGAAGCCATTGAACGAATGCACAAAACATGCAATGCAAATTGCACGAACGGCTCATATTTCATTTGGAAGAACTAGCTTTTATGTTCTTTTACACCAGAAACACAATACTGTATTAACGACTCACTCAGAATAATACACACGCTAAAAGAACCTGTTGAAAGTTGAGGCGCCAGAGTAGCATGAACTTATTATGACAGAAAACTTTTTTTAATTGCAAGATTCATGCAAATTACGGTCTTTAATTAAGCTGCCATTTGAACCATCGAAATAAGTATTATGTGTTGGAAGAACAGTATATTTGATTTGTAATTTTTCTTTTTCTGAAGATTTTTTACTTTCAAAAAGTTGTTGTTTGTACTATTTATATGTTTTGCACAAGGCCACAAGATAATGAACCGAAGGACCATTTATTGAAGTTAACAATTTGGCGTAGTCAGTTTCTTATGGAATGTCTCCCTACCAAACAACAATGAATTTGTAGCTTATCAACTATTGCGATTAAAAATTATTTAATTTTGAGAACTTTTAACTAACTCAAAGAATGACGCTAAAATTTCTGAAATTTCTCAATTTAAGCACACCTAAATACCTCGCTGTAGCCAAGGGGTACATGGGGATACTTCAGATGGGACCTAGACAGGAATAAAATTGTAGTCAAGACTATGTAGGTAAACAAGATTTTTACAAAACACCCAGCTCTGCAAGTAGGGACTGTAGCCGCGTTTTTATTTCCAAAACTAAGACCTGTAGAGAAAATCGGAGGAATTTCATAATACAATCTCAGAATATGACGAGGATATTAAAAAGAATAATGCTCTCTACGCAATAACGTGACGATGAAAAATCCGCTAGTTAATTACTGCTGTTGGGTATTATACATATACTTATAGGCCAAGGAGAGCTACATTCTTTCTAACCGACCGTAACGAAGTGGAAATTGTGAAATTTATACGAACAACTCTCTTAAAGTTTATCAGATCTAAGCATAATCTGACCATTGAATGCTCGCTCTTTAACAAAACACTATACTATATACTATATATACATTTATAAAAATAAAATGACGTGGCAAAGTCACGGCGCAACTACTTACTTTGATAAACAAACATTTTTTCTTTTTACAAATCAAGGGATCTAATGGTATAATCAAATTACATTTATATTCTTTTAACTTCATTTTTAATTTCAGGCAGTGAAGTAAAATTAACTGTTCCTTCAAAGTAGTCCTTAAATTTTTATGAATAAAGTTCTTTAACTACCAGCATTTGGTGTTTTCCGTGAGTTCTTAAGGAGCTACTGTTTTCATGACTGAAAATTAAAATCACAATCCTTGGTTTTATGTTTGTAACGTGCGCAAATCGTTATTTAACATTTAGAAATAAATTGAAAGAAGCTTACAGTGAAAGAAGCTTATATATTTGTATATGAAATTAACAATAAAATGTATCCCTTGGTTTTAATATCATTTTTTTTCGTTTCTTTGCAGGTAAGTCATTTAAAAGTTGTTAAAGTTACATTTATGCGGTGAGTAAAAGTTGTTTGAGGTGACACTTTGGATTCGCAGCATAAACAAAAAAACAAGGGGACATAATATAAAATTAATGGTTTCTTGAACAATGTACATTAGTCATGGTAATGCTTATGTCAACAGTAGGTAAACGAAAATTCCCAGGACTCGTAAACATGAGTTTTTCCCATTCACTCCAAAGTAAATATTGAATTTTTCCTCGTGTATACAAATGCGAAATTTAAGTCAAATAGTGATACCTACTCAATTGTATAATACATACATGCATTTTTGAATTCCATTTAAAGATAAATTAAAAAAATAAAATTAATTAATACATAATATTGATTTCATTTAGGTAATATCCGAGTTTTCGTTTAATTTATTTTTCGATTATAATGGGTGGTAACACCTTGTCACTGTTGCTGCATGAGATTGTGGCTTTAAATAATTCAATTTATTCATATACACGAGCTGGAAGCGAATCATACTTGTTGATATTTTCACTATTATAAGCTTCACTTGATTCATTTTAAAATTATTTGGGTTTTAAATTTGTTGAAGAAAATTCGTATTCATGGCTCGAATACCTACAACATTTTTTTTTTACTATTTTCTTACTTAAAATTGATTTTATAGTTGATTACTTCCGCCCTTGCTGCAAGGAGAACAAAGATATTATTTCACTCAAAAATTGCATTTTGAAGTTTCCCATGTTTAAATGATTCCATAAATGTTTTCTTTTTATGATTTTTGTCACCTTTGTCTTGCTGGATAGATAAGGGATATACTTTTTTGAGATGCTATAAAAATGCAGTCTTGTTGAAAGAAATGTTTTCATCAAACTGAAACATCGATATAAAACTGAGCTGTAAGTTAAACAGATTTTACTTGTATTTGACCCCAAAAAATGTATTTAATGTGAGAATCAGACACATAAATGAAGGATTTTGTCATTTCACACAATTTTATCTTTAGTGCTTGATATTCGTTTTGCTTTAAAAATATTTAACGAGGCAGAAGGTGAGGGTACGAAATCTACAACTTACTTGCTATTTTATACGAGGTGCTTAAAATAACAATCTGTAAATTCTGTTGACCCCAACTCCGTTGTTTAGAACTTCGTTAGAAGATTAATACTTGTCGAAAACCTTAACATTATTTTCCGTTAAGATTGAGCAACGTATGGAACATCCCTGGACAACCTTAAAAGTGATAGCTAACTGGCAGTATGAGGGCTATGTAGAAAATTACCTTCGAACGAATGCTCCTATGGCCTTGGTCAAATCAGCACTCATGTGTGCTTCTAAGGTACTTCACTTCACTTTTGTTCGTTAATCGCTGTGGGCGATGAACTAACGTTGCCCAACGATAACCACTAGTGCAAGTTCTGAATTCACAACGTAAGAGAATTTTATTGACTTCGGCCTTTGGGTAGTTTTGTATGCAATTAGATCATCGGCAGACATCGGAAAAGTATTCAATTACTTTTGCGAGGCTGGTAGCTGAACTTGTTCTTATTTCAAACCAGTTTGACTTACGTCAAGTTCAACCTGACATTTGGAGCAAGTTTAACAGTTTACATTATTTCGGTAGATCATTTTTGAATTAATACTTTAGTCAACAAACTCTCGTAGAAAAAGAAAACCACAATCATGCAGAACAACCAACATTTTGTGTTGCCAATTTTAACAACATGGATAACAATTTTTTTTTTACTCAGCAATTTTTGCTCCTTTCATTTATTTCTTTTTATTCGCAATAATGTCAAAAGTGACTTGAAGATTACTCGAATCATCGTTTTTATCTTTTCACGATGATTTCTCATTTTTCACCAACATTAAAAAAAAAATAACAACACTGTCACTAAAGATAAACCATCAACATTATATCGAGTCTGATACATTCTTGAAACAAACACACACACAATTCAACTTCGAAATATTTTAATAGTCCTTTTGATTGATAGAGTTCTTAAAATTGAAATTAATCTCCGACATATTTCACATCAAGATTAATTCGAAGAAAGTCAAACAGTCTCTCTCTCCCTCAGCCTTTACCTAAACTGGCAATGATAAGAGCCATTTATACTGTCAATTAAACTTGTCTCCTTCGAAACTCCTCCTGCAACAAAAAATATAAGCCACTCAGGTTCGTAAAGAGATATTGGAACAACAATTTATATCACAAGACTTTATACGACATAATTCTAACAGTAAGACCTTCACCTTACCCAAAATATATTGAACAGGTTCTCTACGATATGAGACTTTTTGTGTGTTTTGTTGCTACTGGAATAGGAACAAGGACACTTATCGCCAGCAGTGAAGAGGACAGGCAGATCTGAAAAAATATGAAATTTCGTTACCGAACGGAAGATATGTATTCTCCCAAAGGGATGTTACATGGTTCAGCGTTTTCAACGCTCCATGTAGACATATTGCATGTCAAATAACCGGGTGTCAGAGCTTGCAATTAGTTTTGTGAATGGGAAATTAAACGAGGCACACAAAGCGTGTTATTCGTGTCGCTCGAATTAAACCCAGTTACCAATCCACAGGAAAAGTATGGAGTAGTGGTTTAATAAATCAGAGGCAATATACCGTTGTGGATTTTAGATTTTTATGGGATTTAATTGTGCACAATTAAACGGTTTCCGGTAGAAACTATTCTTGTTCGGCTTCTATTCCTGACTCACTTGCGGTATAAAAAGGGCAATTTAGCTGTTGGAATTTTCGTTTTATGTCTTTTCAGGATTAGCTTTGACCTCAATTTAGTTTTTTCATGTTAACCATAAACGAGGATGCAGGAAAGCAGTTAAGTGCCTTACATTTATTTATAGGAAACGAAATTTATGTCCTTTCGTCCGCGTTTCATATCACGGTTTGTGAGTACGCATTTGAAAAGCGTCGCTCAATTATTTGCTTTGCATCAAAGCTTGTTTTGTTGATATTTTGCAACAGAAGGACCATTCTGTCAACAATGATTAATTCCAAATTCTTAAGTAAGTCCGCTTTCAGACCTTTGTTCTCGCTGATACGGGTTGTCTAATTAAAATTGAGATTGGCAGCAATTGAAATTGCTTGGAAATTTTTGGGAGCAACATACAACATTGAACAATGCTTTGAAATGTTAAATGTTGGCCTAAAAACGAAACGAATATTCTTTGGATCAATTTGCTCTCTCTAACCCAGCCCATAAGTCCTTCAGTGTTGATTCCACTTGCTACACTGGTGCCTTCAAAGTGATTCTTCGTTTGATTTCACTTTGGTGAAGCTGGCTAAACTTCAGAGTAGAAACTGCGAAATACATAAAATTTCCGATCTCAAACTCGATTTATTTTACAAATGCCATTCTAGATATTGAACACGTTTGGTTTTTAAGTGTTTATGGCTTGAAGAAAAAAAATGCGATTTTTTACTGTTTAATATATAAATATAAAAAAAAACACGAAAGCCCATTTAGAATTGAAATCAGCAGAATAAAACGAAGGCTTAAAATTCCTTAATATTTTCGACCCATTTTCATTCATAACAAAAATATATTCAGTACCCTCATTATTAAATGAGTCATACGACAATTTTCAGGTCGATAGCGTGATATTTTCTCGATAATTTTTTTTCCAAAAAGTCTTAACATAAAAGTAAGACATTCCCTGAAAAGGACCTCCATTCCTTTCAAAATGTGGGACTCAGAGCATATCTTTTAACGATACCATAACATTATTGTGTACAAACCCCTAAAAGAGGAAAAAAGTACCCATTCGACCCAGATGATGCGAAATTGACCTTGTGGTTGGGTTGAAGCGTACTCTGCAATAACAGCTCCTCTTTAACTGCTGCTCTATTTTCATCGGAGTTTTTACTTTTGTTGCATTATACACACAATATGGCTTGCCTATTTGACATTTCTCCCAGAATTCCGTTACAATGTTTGTGTTTTCTCAATTTTTCCATTCCTTCATGTCCTTTTCCCGAGAGATAGAACTATATGGCCACGTGTTTGAGCAATTCACCAATACATGTACAATTTTTGGCAAAAAGAAAAACAAAAAAATTTAATACAAATAATTTTTTGAATGTGTAGGTGTTTGAAAAAGACTTTTTTGTCTGCAAGAATTTGGGGGCCAAATGAGAGGAATATCAAAATTAGAGCAACGTGTGTGTTATTTTTAAGCTTTTGGGTTTTCATTTTTCAATCATACTTGTGTGTTGCCAAGATGCTGGGATTATCTCATGAACTTTTCTCAGAAGTTTATGAAATTCATACTTACCAATTTCTATGTGTGCGTACTGTAAGGGAAGCTTTTGTTTGGGGCTTCTTCCCCTATTGTCATAAAAATTCAGGTTACAACCATGAGTAAGCTTTGAGCTTTAAAACTTATCAGGGCGCAACAGTTTGATCCAAATACAAAAGATGGAGCTTTGCCACACATAATAAAGTTAATTTCAGTTGAGTTTCCAAATTTGAATTTAAACCTTTATGTACAAGAAATGGTAAAATAATTTTCACGTCGAAGCAGAGAGAATGCATTAATTTATGTATGTCTTCATTTGCCTATACATTTCTTTTCGAGATTTCAATAAGCAATACAATAGTCAACATTGAAAATTTATGTTTTAAGCGGCCCCTAGACTATCGATATTATTGTACAATATTTGATGTTATACAATATTATTGATAGTCTAGGGCTCATATTTAAGCATTGAGCAATATATTGTAGAAAATCAAAACCCTTGTGATATTTATTATACAATGAAAAATATTGTATATTCTGTGGGGTAATATTTTGTCATAAAGTTTTTAGACTTGTCTAGCTTAATACAGTTAATTTTAAAAATACGGTGTTAACGTTTTACGAATTTATTTTTGGGAGGTGCACGTTTTCCAATGTTCACTATCACTATAACTACCTCCCAATTTCTTCTCTTTCTACACGTATTTCATTGCATTGTCGTTTTGATTTAAGATTTAACTTTTCATGTCAAAATGCTTTTTAACATGAAGCTAGGATATATCCTATTTTTGCAAAGCAAACAAAACATCGTCCTTAGAAAAAGTCCTTAGTGAATTTACTACTGTTTCGCTTTTTTGTTATGGCTGGCTAATCTTCATCAGCCAAATTAATAAACACAGAATTGCGAAGTATTTACCCTTATTCCTGGGCTAAGTGCAAAATGCTGAAAATAAAATAAAATTTCTCTTAACTGACGTTTACTTACTTATTCCACTGTGGAGGTTGGTTAAGCGAAGTTGGTTAAGTTCGAAGTTGAAAAAAAAGTTTAAAATTTCAATATTTTCACTTTGAAGATGAATTTTTCGAGAAACATTCCTAAAAACAGTTTTATTTAAATGCAAAATGAAAGAAGCATTTTTAAGCTTTGCAAGAAGGTATAACACGGCATTAGGTGAAAAGCCGTTGATTTTTAATATTTTTTTGAAAAATAGGCTTTTTTTGTTATAAGATCGCCCCTCCTGGCTAAACGGGGGACAATAAACCCCCCCTTCCATATGTTTTTTTCTTGTCTTAATGCAACCTAAACACTCCAATTATCAAAAATATTGTTTTTGGATCTCTCTTTATAAACAATATAAAAATTGTCTAAACAATATAAGCAATTATTTCCCCCAAATCATTTGTTTCAGACTTTAAAGAATATAAAAAACAAAAAATTGGAAAAAAGAATTTTCAAAATCCGAGCTGTTTCTGAGGACTTTCTGAAAACCCCCCTTTTTTGAGCTTCATTGATTCTACTAATAACTCACAAACGTCTGGGCGGATTTGGTTTTTATTTTGTTCGTGTTAGTCTGTAGATGGTTCTTAGGGAATTTTTTTTTAATTACTGCACAGACATTGTTCTGTAAATGGATAATTTGTGAAATTTTCATGGTTAATACTGTTGTATTCAGTGATGATTTCTGTGAAGAAAAAAATTGAAAAACCTCATGGAAGAGTGGGAAAACTGGAAAAACAAACGAAGGTCGGGAATAAGATTTTTTTAGCTTGGATTTTTTTTTGTTTCAAAATGGGTTTTCAAATATAAAAATGAAATTTCTTGATGAAAAACTCGTAAAACTCATTGGTTTTCAAAGGTAAAATTGCATATTATTGCAGGTGCATTAGTTTTAAAATGGAAAACTGGAAAATTTCAAAATGGGTTATCGAATGGAAAACAGAAAGTTCTTGATAAAAAACTCGGAAAACTCATTGGTTTTCTGATATCAGAGTTGCTCTGAAGGGCGGAAAGACGAAGTTCGAGGGGTCAGCTAGTACAATATAAGAGTCTCGATGTCGAAAAAGAATCCTATTATATCATCACAATTTTTTGCATGTTACAATCTGCGAGGTTTTTTGAAAAATTCATCAAGTATTTCGTTTAGAGTAAATGGAATGAATATTCAATGATGTAAGCCCATTTAACCGTTCTGGGCCAATTGTACTTCGCAAATATGTTTACAGTCTTTTGAGTGCAGAAAATGTACGTTCTGTCATCGCAGTTGAAAATGCTAAAACTGTTAGAATACGAAGTATTGTAGTCACGTTTGGAAAAGCATCGTGATTACCCATTGAAAAAAAAATCGACATGTAATTTAACTTATAAACATATGAAAATTATCCCTACGTCAAGTGATTTTTCATCCAACTCGCCTTCTTCACATCTACGAACCCATTTTCAGAACAGTCAAGAACCGTAGCCGTAGCATAAAATTCGTATAATCCCTTGCACTTATCAACATCGAAATCATTTTTCGGGAACAAGATACCAAAATTTTCGAAACTGTTTGGTGTTTTGTGAAACGAATTCGAAGATGAGTTATGTAAAACGGCCCATACACAGGAACATTGTGTGAACATCGGTGTATGTGTGCCGTCTGTGGGCTGGCGTGCGCAATATTTTTGGTGTGCGTGTCACGATCGGTTTGATGTCTATGTGCATGTTGCACACACATTTCATATTTTTTTTGTGCGCACACATGGGTGCTGTGTATGGGCCGTTTTACATATAAATTCCATAGATTAGATTTACACTGACAATTTTTTCCAATCGAAACCCCCCCCCCCCCCAGATTGAAATTCTAGATCCGCCGCTGGTTTTAGTAAATCATTCAACTAAATAAACTCTTATCTATAGCAATTATATTTTTCAATTCGGTTTGTTCTTATTTATATTATTGTTGTCCTTACAGCAGGCAAGTCCTGAACCTAATCGGTATTCTGTTTAATCGTTTACCAAGTTTAATAAAACTCAGACTTTTTATTTTGCATATTAACCATTGTACTTTTTGGACTGCAAACCTCTTGAACAAAGGTGTCCTTAAATAAAAATGTACAAACTCTGCTACCCAAATAGGACATAATATCCAATATCGATTGATTTAAAAAGGAAATAAAACAATCAAGTCATTCCTTCTTTTCATTTCTTTTCAAAACACTAGGTATGCAATTTATTTTTTAAATAAAGATATTATTTTTGTCCATGAATGATTTTTTTCTAAATTTCATATCTTCTCCTTTCTCTGTTATTGAAGCTTTTGTGTTCTTCTCAACTTCAACATAAATTCAAAAGAAAAAACAAGCAAAATGGCACTCATAAAAATCATACAAGCTCCTGTAATGTTTATTTATTTATTTTCTTCTTTTCCTCATAATGTTCATTATTATCTTTTTAAAGCATCTTGGAACTGATATTATCGGCTAACAGCACCTGTCTCATTTCCAACATCGACATATCGACGGTTAACTATGAATACCTCCTAACAAACATTTTTTGTGAAAATCACTTTTTGATGCAGTTTTGTTAAGAATTACCATCTGCATCGCTGAACGCATTCATTATGTCTCCAGCAGCTGTCAAAATATTGTTATTGTCATTTTTAATACCTCCTATCATCTTGGCGCCTAAAATATCTCCTATCATCACATTTCACTCATTGTTTTGCTGGCACAAGGACCCACAAGAAGTTTTTGCTTCATATTTTATTTAATGTAAGTATTTGTTTAGTTTTTTTCTGTTTTTTGAAGAAATAAGTGTTTTTGTAGTACCATAGTTATAAAGTTATTCGATTTTATTACAATTATAAACAATTGAACTCACAGAACTTGTGCAAAGTATGATAGGAGGTATTCTGTTTGTTACAACTGGTACCATAACATCTCCTATCAACGAATTTGTATTGAAATTTTCATTTTTTTAATTTCAGTTCTTAAATAAGTTATTGACTCGTCGTACCACAAATTAAGGTTTTAATAGACCCTTCTTGGTAGGTTAATTAATTTATAGATTTAGAATGCTCTTTTAATTTATTATTTAAAAGCAAAATGTGCTCTCGAGCGAAGAAATGCCTCGAAATGGCGCGGGCTCAAACGGCTTCTATCTTTCCCAGGGCTTCTACATTTTTCAAAAAAATTTGGCGTCAAAATTACGCAGAAATATTTGACTAAAGGTCACACTCAAATGGAGTGTGACTCAGTTCACAGCTGTATTGAAAGAAAATTAAAAAACACGACCATACATTTGCCATCAGATTACATTAAGATTTCTAAAGACGCCAGAAAAAAAATCCCTACGAAGTCCTTTCGCTTAACTATACTTTCTTCAAGGACTTTACCGAAAACATTGTTTATCCATCTATTCGACCTGGTAAAAAGCAAGGTGACCCAGCAGTAACCGACATCAAAGCAATTTTATATGACCAAGGAACAATAAAAGTAAAGCTCAATTTCGAAAATGATTGGCAGGATTTGCCAATTCGTGTTAAAAAAAATTTGGATGAAGACCACGAGTTTAAGGCCTTAAATTCAAGCCAACTTGCTATTCCAAAGAAGAAATGGAATCATCTACAAGAACTTAAAGAGTTCTTACCTGAAGACTGTAGACATTTTTATGAAAACTTGTCATTTAAATAATAAGTTATTCGTTTTTGCTTAATTTAATGTGAAGAATAGAAAAGTTTGTGATATTTTCTAATGAATTAATATTTTTAATTATTTATTTTTTGTTATAATAAATTTTATTTATTATTTTTTTAAGTTTCCGTTTCCTATTGCTATGAGCATTATCATTTTAAATCAATAAATGAATTCCTCTTATCAGCATAAAAAGTTTTTTTTTTATATATGAATATCTCCTAAGTTCTTTTTTCTTATGAAAATTACAATTTGTAGCATTTAAAACTATTTCACATATTACAGATTCAAAATTGGTAAAACTCTGTCGAATTTCATTACGATACGATTTTGTTTTGAGAAAATATTCAGTTTTTTGTGTCTCCTGTAAAATTTGCAAAATGCGACATGGGAGGTATTCATAGTTAACCGTCGATATTGTGTTTGTTTTTCATGTGTGAAATTTTCAATAAAAGCAACATCAGGAGAGGGTATTATTATTATTGTGCTTGTGCCAGACCCCAGACGGTAGAAAAGAAAACAACTGTTCAGGCTCTAAAGGATTATTTCAAGTATTGGGAACTTATGAAGACTGTTGAATGTACGTACTTATTTGTGTTTTGATGTGTTGTGTTTCAAGTAAGGATTATTCGATGCAAGGGTACCAGGAATACTTTGTGTGGGTTCAAAGAGGTAGGGATATTTAAAAGATATTGTCGTGCAATGAAAAAAGAGTGATGAAATATTCGGATGAATTAACGAACAACTTATTTAAAACTTGTTATTTAATTAAATTAAATTAAATTTAAGCTTTAAACTTAAAAGAGAAAGTAATTAATCACGAGCAGAGGGCTTACAAACTTCTTGTTGCAATTTATTTTCATTGAACCCGAAGATGATTTTTAATCAGAATATAATCAAAGTTGAAAAAGGAACCTTTGAAAGAGCTTTGTGGAATGGAACTGTTCACGCAGAGGGTAGACATATCTTCTCTGTTAATAGGTGGAGATTTAAATGAACACAACTTTTTTCCTCAAAACGGCTGCGACTTTGACCATTAAAAAAACAAACTTTTTAAATGAAAACTAAACGATTTGCATATTCAACCTTTTCTGCAAAAAGATATGCCTTCGAAAAACATGACAAAATTCATTTCCCTTCACATAAAAAATTAATAAATTCTTGTTTCTATTTTCCAACACTTCAATATCCCAAAATGTTATTGCTTCTGAGAACAATTTAACTTTCTATCAGTCGCATTGAACTCTTAACCACCATCTGCTGTGATTTTATATACAAAAATAAATTCAAACTTTCCTCAGGCAAAATCCCTCAAATCCCGTAGTCAAGAGTCAAAATATTGATTGCTCGAAGCCAAATCCTCCATTAGCGAGAATTCCCAATTCTCATAAACAAGCCAAAATACTTAACACAAAAACTATGTCAACATCAAAATTCTCTCACTGGTAAAATTTAACCAAATTCCAAGGGCAGGGACAGATGCTCGTTTAGCCTGTTCGATTTATTTGAATTTCAAGACTGTGTAACATTTCTTCGGAATCGATTATGCCTGTTCTGTGCTGGTAATCGTCCTTATTATAATCATCTTGTTCGTAGTCATCTTTGTCTTAAGGGTCTGGGGTTAAACGGTTATTGCTCTTGAGCCTCCTTGACACTTTTACTTGTTTCGGGAAGAAGGCGGAAGACATTCCCATAATGGTAGTATTATTACAATTTTTGACTTAATCATTTTGGTTTGGTGCGGGGTGTCGGGTGTTATAATAAAGAGGAATTTACGTTTTGTTGCCACTTTGGAATGATCATGAGTGTGCTAACAATAAATGGCTTGTTTTGTAGAGTTCAACAACGCGCAAGGAAAAGTAATTTGAAGAAGCAAAAATAAGGATAAAAATGTACTCTGTGTGTTATTAACTGTAATTTTTTTTTTATTTAGTGTTGAATTTAACTAAAATGTTTCGATATTTGTTATTATGTTGGAGATAATATCGAGAAAACCTTCTCTACACTGTGGGTATAATTGGTCGCAATTTCCACCAAGGAATCCTTTGTTTTCAGCTTCTTCGTAGGCTTCCTTGTAGACAATTTCATTTCTGCCAAACGCTTGATGTGATGCAGGGCTATTAAGATGGAAAAAAATGAAAAATAATAAAAATAATTGTTAGTCCATTGTCCATTATTGAACAATTAAGGTCTGAAGCTACAGAATATGAAGGAATCCTTATAAAAACAAGTGACTTCCCGAGTTTATTATGTTTGCACACTTATTATTAAGCTAATCGATGTCTAATCACTTTCAAGTAAACCTGAATTAGAACATCTCATTATTCCAAATCGCAAATTTTAGGATATTCGAATTGATGAGAATCATGGAGAACGAAGCAAATTAATGCTTTGTTCAAATGGTTCTACATCAACAATTGCTGTTTTTGTTTTGTAATATTCAGCAATTCTAAAGTGATTTTCGGGATAAAGAAAACATGTCTAGTGTGTTTTCTTTTTGAAATAAAATACAATCCTAAAAAAACGTTACATGGCTGGATAAAAAAGAAAGATCTAATAAATTGCAGTCTATACATAGCTTATAAGATAAAAACTAACAACTGAAATAAATCAAACCATGCGCACAATCACTCCAACTCACTGACCTTAAAATAAATGTCACAATTTCCGTAATCAAATTTTCCTCGTCATCATGGAACGGATGTTTGGCCAGCTCGCAGACACTTTTCAACAAACAAGTCTCATGATATCCATAGCTGCGCAGTTAATCAATTAATTCATCATTTTTTTGTTTTATTCACTGCATGGAAAATGTCAAAACAAATTTATCCACTTACCTCACCAGCATGTCTTCCAATCCAATGTATAATTCACCAGCAGTAAAATCATTCGAGTGTACGCCTTCATTTAGTTGTTGATATTTGGAATGATCAATATCTCTGGATTCTCGCCTATTTAAGGCTCCTGGCCATATGGGAATCGAATAGAATGATGTCAAATTGTACGGCAAGTCATAATTCATTTGGAATCCCCAATCGAAATACATTTTCTGGTTTGGAACGTAGACTGGCGTTGAAATTGACATTGTAATCTACAAGAGAGATGAGCGCATTAACACACATTGAGCGACATTTTCGACAGCGAATAAATACTATTCATCACAACCACACAAACCTGCAAAACGGAGGTTTTAGGAAAAAGCAGATACGATCGCGAATAGTTAATGATGCCGGCAAAGCAGACAATTAGGCATATGCCTTGGCTAAACATTTTTCACTGAATAAATTATTTAACTCTTACGTGAAATCGATAGTGAGTTTGATTGCTTTGAAGTAGACATTAAAATTAAAGTCGAAAAGCAGTCATTTGACTGACGCGTAGCACTTTTGATTAATACCTATGACACGTGCAAACCTTACCTTCAAACTGAAGTTGGAATGAGTACAAACATAAAACTGGAGCCCAGTCACACAGCATTCAAAATTATTGTGTCAGTTAATTAGCACTTGAGAAATTTCGTGTCATTTAATGTTGTATGATGAATTTTTGAAGAGTTGTATTGACTGACGTCAGTTATTCGTTGGTTTTCATTTACTTGAAATACTGTTGTGGTTCATTGAACTGCGATGTTGAATGCTTTTGCGAGAAATAGACACATTAGAGTAGGTACACATAAGTGCGTAAATCAATAAATTTGAGACATTTTTGTTCAGATTGCGCAAAGATGAAGAGGAGTAGATTCTAATGAAAAAAGGTAGGGTATTTTTCCGAGCAAATAATATGCGGGCAAAAGAGGCGCCGGAAAGTACTTTCCCGGATTTCGTTATCCGGGACTTTGATTTCCAGTCTTTCGACCCCAACTCAGTTTTTTTTGTGTAAGATTTTAGCTATGGTGTGGAAAATTTAACAACATGGGCAATAACACCAGCGCCGAGATCAGACGAAGGGTAACTCTTGCTAATCACTGTTTCCTTGGGCCAAGAAAGCAATTGAGTGGAAACGCCCTCTCTTGAGGAACTAAGGTTAAACTGTACAACACCCTCATCATCCCAGTCGTGCTGTATGGTGCAGAAGCATAGACCTTGACAAAATCGGATGAACATGGCTTAGGCTGTTTTGAGAGGAAAGTTCTTCGGGTCATCTTTGGCCCCGTTTGCATTGATGGGGGGCAAAGAAGATACAACAGCGAACTTAACGGGTTGTACGACGACATGGACCTAGCCAGAATGGTTAAGGTCCAGAGACTTAGACGGCTCGCTAGGAGCCGAGCTGGTCCTATATATCTAGAAAGTGAACAGGAAGTTGACTGATTTTTGAAAAGCTTTTCATCAGCTGTCTCATTCGGTTATCAAGTTAAAACAAACTAATATACTGTGACTTTCCTTCTGGATTTCAGAGACACGTTTTCAATTGTCACAACAAAATTGGGTGTCAACTTCGACCCATGAGTGTATTATAACACAGAAAATTCTATCTCGTATTCTGAGAGCAACGGACCTTCAAGTTCTTTTTCTACCGAATAATAAGTAAAGCTAATTCTACAGTCGGGTTCATAAAGCTATGGTCAAAAGTATTCCTTGATCCTAACGTTCTTCTTCCCAGTTTATCCTCAACTTGAATATGATATCTATAGGAACCTATATAATCACTGTCAATGAAATGACATCCGTTCATAACCCGCACATTTTGTGGGGGTTGAAACACAAAACAAAAACTTTTTTTTAATTTAATTTGTTTACTTCTCACTACAATTATCGAAAGCTGCCTAACCTGAAAGAAAAAAACTTCCTTCCTATCAATACGAATTGATCTACAAAAGAAAATTGTAAACATCGATGACACATTCGCTCAACCGTTCATTAATTAACACACATGCCTTATAAAATCTTCAGACACTTCACATCTGCTCGCCATCTGAACCATATATCATTTTATCCATGAACCATATTCTATCACCTTGTCGCTAATGCCGACAGCATGGAAGATAGTCAACATTTGTATTTCAGAATGCACTTACTGTCAATGTCAAAATAATAACTCGCCTTAATCATTAAACTGCTCCACAAAATAGACAGCCGCAAAAGTTCCCATCATCCACCACCCGCCTGTTGATACAATTTTTAACTGTTGTCATTTTAAATGATGTCACTTTCTATTTACTTTCGGGTTCAGAAAAGCAAAATAAAAAAAAAGGAACAACAATAATCGACATCGTGGGAATACAACACCCACAAACACTTAGCCATCTCATCTCTACCCTACCTAAATTACGAATAAAACAACATTGCGGTTCATTAAACACGAAAACAAAAAATTAAAAAAAAAAGAAAAGTACACCGGCGTTTATTTATCAATTGAAAACCTAAAGTAGATTTTCTCAAACATAAACAAGATTCTTCCATAGAAACCAACCGACAACGACGACTATGGATGGAAGCAAAAACTTCCCACCCACACTTTTGATCCCACAACTACCCCCTATAGACTTTTTTATAAGCAGACACTTGCCGTTTGCCGGCAACGGATACATCTGAAACCATAGACTATCGCGCACATGGTTAGCTCAGCTTATTGCTAAATTGTCGGGTACTTGAGTTCTCTTTTTCTCTTTTAACGGATTTCAATGGAAATGTTGCCCTTAAAGTATAAAATGTTGTTTCTCTTAAAATTAAGTAGGAGTTTTGGTGAAAAAGGTTGTATGCACTCTCTTAAACTCCTTGCATGATTTTTTGTATTGGGTAAATGGTCTAAAAGAAAGCTTTCGAGCTTCCCTTTAGGGTCGGAAATTGAAAACAGTTGACATCCTGTATTTGTGTTTATCAACATTCTCGTTTACCGACTAGCAACATTTTTCCGACTTTCTCTCTCTCAATTCAAATTCTCTCAATGCTATTTCCGTTTGATAAGAAATGAAACTTTTTCCACAGAATGAGTGCGGCTTTCAGATTGATCCGAGTTTTTTTGTCTCGATGTTGTTTTTATTGTACTGTTATTTGGACCGGTTGGTGGCGGTGGCAATGTAGACACCAATGTCGTTGTCTCTGGCAGGCTTCTTAAATGTCGGGGGTTTTCAGTGAATCTGTAAATTTTATGTAATTCAGTTTGTTTTCATTCGCTGTGCTTTTAACATGATACGTTAGAACGGTTTTTCGTTATTTCGGTTTATTTTCCACAACAACATTTTGACGGCTAAATTCTTGTGATATCCCTAAAATGTATGTTTTCGGAGACGTTAACATGTCCATAAAGGAACATTGACAAGCATTAGGATTTCCAGGATCAACTTGCCTGTACACATATCCTTTCCTATCGCCTAGTCAAATATGACCTATAATTTATTTTCTCTCTTCCGTGTGTGATTTAATTTTCGAAAGTGCAAAAGTTTAACCCGGACTGTCTTTTTTTTCGTTGGATCGGTTCACCGGCAATTATTCGTTTAATTAATTTGATTCACCGTTGATACTTTTGAAACTTTATAATTTTAAAACAAAAAGTTAATTAAAATTGAATGATAAGAAAGAGATAGTCATATTAAATGTAATTTTGAATGTCGATGTTCTAGGTGTAATTTATCTAAATTGGTATTAAATATTGTGCGGATCAGTGTGAACAGTCGTCGTTGTTGTCGTTTTTAGATAATCAATTAATTGACAAACATTTGAAAAAAGTGCTTTTAGTGGATTTTACCTTAGCTTTTCTCTAAATCGCACTGGACAGGGGCTTACAAGGAATATCTGGATTAAATATTAATTCTGATAAAAAAACTAAACAAACACTTTGAAGTTCACAAGAACTTTAATCACTGGTAAGTTGTTTTTCTCAATAATTCCTTATTTTATTTGCTGCAATTGAATCGAATTTAGAGTTTTAATTGGATACTCCCAACAGTTGAATACGCTTATTCCTCTTTTTTATAGTCTTTTGATTACCTTCTAGAGGGGAAAGTATTTGTAACAAAGGGTTTTAATTTGAGTGGTTAAGATCCCATTCAAACAGAAACAGGGCATAAATTTGTCCAGTAGAATTTTTCATTCCTTAGTTAAAAGTCAGAGGATTATTTTCGAAAACGGTTCTAAGAATTTGTATGAAAGTAAAGTACTTCGACGTGCTTTTTACATTTAAAACTAGCATCATCTACCTAAAAAAATTGTCGTAATAGAAACTATTTTTAAAAATAGAGAAAATTTATTTATTCAATAAAGCTGACAGAGTTCAAGTAAGAAAAGTCTGGAACAAAAAAGACTCTATATAGCTCAATGTTGTTTTGGTTGTAACTTGATTGCTTTTTATTATCTCATATTACAATGAAACCCGCCCTGATTTGATAAGAGAAATGCACATTGAACATCTAAGCTGACGATGAAAGCACTGTGCGATCAATTTTGAATAACCGGTTCGGTTGGCAACCGGTTTGGTTGGCGAACGTTAATCCTGCCACTCAAGAAGCTCGCCTTCATAACTGAAGTCATGACCACGTGGCTTTTTAAGATTCAACTTGACTTAATGGCGCTTGTCTGACCTTCTTTTACTGATATTTTAACCAGTTACATTCCACCCCTTAAGATATTCAACAGTAATTCCCACGCATCCAGGAATGCCCATCAGTTCACCCTCAAGCTAAATTGGCGTACTGTCAAAAACAGAGATTCGTTCTTTAGCGGTATAGCACGAATGTGGAACTGTCAACCTAACTAAGCGTTACCACTTTACTCCTTTGATGTAGATTGAAAAAACCTCATGCAAGAGTAGGAAAACTGGAAAAACCAAACAAAAGTCGGGAACTTGATTTTTTTTTGCTTGGAATTTTTTGTTTCAAAATGGGTTTTCGAATGGAAAACTGAAAGGTCTTGATAAAAAACTCGGAAAACTCATTGGTTTTCAATGGGAAAATTGCATGAAATTGTAGGTGCAATGTTTTCCAAATGGAATTTTTTGATTAGGAACTCGGAAAACTCTGCGAGAGCACGAAGAACTTCAACACCTAAAATGAAGTTTTTGCATGGAATTTAAGATGCATTGGTTTGTTACAAGTCCGGCAAGGACTCTTAATCCGCTCAATCCTCAATGCATTTTTATAAAATTTTCACTGTAGATATAAAAATAATAAATAGAGTGGCGTGACAGCTCTTGAAGAGTCAAGGCCTAAGTGGCTTACTCTCGTCAACAATTCTCTGGGTGCGTGTGAAGAATTGAGGGGACCTACAATTTAATGCCGATTCCGAACGGCAAAGTTGAGAAGCACTTTTTCATGACAGATACTTTTGGATTTTTTTTCAGTTCTTCGCAAGAGGCACTACCCGTGAAAGATGAAATAAAAACTATGGGCACGAGTAGGACTCGAACCCACGACGTTCTGCTTAGCAGCCAACGAACCTAACCACTAAGCCACGGACATTACTCACTGTAGATATAGCCTTAGAAAAAAAAAATTTTTGGGACAATCTTACGAGAAAGTCAGCAAATTAGGGAGACAATCGAAAGCTATATGGAAGTGTGATTTGCGTGAAATTACACCGGACGAACGAGAATTTGTTGAATTTTTCAACGAAATTTGTATTTTACTGCAAGCTTCAATGAAAGTAAGAGAATAGAGATATTTATGAAATTTTCATGGTTAATACTTTTGTATTCAGGGATTTTAAATAGCCAGATCGATTTTCTTGAAAGCGAATATTCATTAAAGTCTTACCTAATCAAAAAATAGTTAGGTACTTTCGATTTCTGCCTTCAGAAAATTTCCTGCGATTTCAAATCGCCAAATCTCTCAATTTTTCCAGGTAATTGTAAACCCCTAGAAAGACTATCTTCTTTTGTAAATATGTTGAATTTAGTGAAATCGACTTACCAAATTTTTTGGACAGAAAAAAAAATCTTTTTTGCATTTGAACAACAACAACAACTTAGAGGTGCTTCCACCAATGGCTTTTTACGTCAATTCCTTTGTTTGGCTGGTGTTATAGCTATTTCACGGCTATAACTCCAGTCAAACAAAGCCATTGGTGGAAGCACCGCTTAGTTGTTGTTGTTGTTCAAATACAAAAATGGAATTGACGGATGCAGCTTAACTGCGGTGTTGAATTAACACAAAAACGAATAAGAAAAAAAATTCTTCCAGAACCCATTTAATGATATATCAAAAGCCGAATTCTATTCATCAAAATGGGCAAAAGTGTTAATTATTCGCAAACATTTTCTCGCAATTTTCCTCGACAACTGCTATATGCATGTAAATCATGTAAATAAAGGCCTACAAGGATAATTTTCTTTGCAGCATTCGATTATAGATTTTGATTTGTCTTAAGAAAACCTATTAAAAACTGTAAGGTCACGGTAACCGATCCCAATAACGTGAGATGAAAAAAACCTTTATAGTATAGGGTCGGCTGGTTTCTTAATATCTATGACTCTATGCCCATTTGTCTATGCGTCAAAGTCGTAAGGGTCAATATATAATACACTGTTTTAGAATCTACTTCCCTTTTTCTCAGTCTACTTCTCATTTCTCCCAAATCCGCTTTGGTCCATTTGTTTCAAGTGGTAACGCTGGTCCTTCCTCTTCATTGCTATATTCAGGAATTGAATACCAATGTTAACCGAATCTTTCTCTTAAACCCTCTCCATCTTTCCAATTTTAGCATTTTCTGAACTGTGCTTTGGTATCAAAAGGGCATTATAAGCCCCTTGAGTGCGTGCTTAAAAAAAGAGCTCTGGTAGGTTCTACGGTTGATGTACGCACACATTACTAAGCTTACTTTATTGTGCATATGAAGGACATTGTTCCGTCAATTTTAGGGGATTTATTTTCATGATTCAAAAATCGTCAGAACATGTTACTGGCATACTATTTTTGGAATAAGTTTAAATATCGCTAGCACTGAAGCCTCTGCTAAAAATGTCAACGTGATCATACCAACTAGTATTTTTGTTTTTTTTATATTTTATTGCCGTTTTGGCGGTTTTTGTTCTTTTTACGTATACCTCAACCGTATTTTAAAATATTTGGAGACCATTCATCACAAATCGGAACTTGAAATGGCTTTAGTCTACGGACGAGGAGCGAACCAGCTGTTAATCGTCGATGCATGTTCACTGTTTGTACCTACATTTCCATATCGACTTTACGTACGTTCTGCATTCAAAACATAAATTCCTACCATTACAACCAATTACCGGCTATTTTTCACAACAAGGCAATACTATATTTTTTTCTTCTGTGGATTAAATTTGATCACAACAATTCTTTAGAACAGCATTGAAATCAACCTGTGTGGCCACCTCACATTTCATTCTATCAAATTTCTTCCGTAATACAAAGATCCGAGGATGTCTCAAACATTTCAGGCGAAAAGAGTAGATTTTCACTGTGTATTTCCCTTTATTGAAGCATTTTCATGCGACTCATGTTCGCTTCGTTATGTTGATTGAGAACGTTCACTTATCATGTTTTTCTTCTTGACTTTGTTTTTCTTTTGTTTTCAATTAACAGAAAATAAGTGACTTTGGTTATTCACTTTTATCTCACCCTTCCTGAAATTAGATACTGATAGAAAAATAATTACAACTTGCAATATTGATTTTTGTTTTCCCTTTAGGATAAATTCTATTTTCTGGTTTTTCTTGTTTTTGTTTTTTTTTGCATGGATTTCAATACATAGTTAAATGGAGTTTTATAAATGAAATTGCAAATAAAAATATAAAAAAATATAAAAAAGTAAAACGTCTCATCAAATATATCTATGTAAAATTTGCTGAAGTGGTGCTCTTCAGTGGAAATTGACATTTCCTTATCTAGAAGAAGTATAATTTTACCCCCACGCATTGTCCAAATTATTCCATTCTTCTAGCAATTCCGATTTAGGTATTATAAGTTTCTGTGATAAAGTCTGCTCACTTCTTCCAAGTATGTTCCAAACATGCACTGTACATTTTTGTTCATGTTTGTACTCATCGCAGGCGAATCCATAACCGTTTTACGTTAGCATATTCACAGTAGTTTCCTTTGTCGCTATTGGCCTAGTGCGATCTGCTGAGGCCGCTATTTGGTGCCAGCCTTATAGAAGTAATTTTCTATCATCTCTCTCCAAAGATGGTCTTGACCGCACAATAAGGAAGTTTTTTTTCAGGGTTTATAGTCATCTTTTTCTGATAAAGCAAGGTGAGTAACGCACATTCAGATCATTCCCAGCAAAAGCCACTGTCATCGCAGGAACACGAACCAACACGTTGTTGGTATACCAAAACCACAAAACATCACTGGTTTTAAAGCTCTAAGTTGTGTTACTGTCACGCTCCGTATTTTTTTGCAATTATTTAAGTTTTCTTTACTTGTTTATATTTAAATTAATTGTAATCTTTTACAGAGTGATTGAAATTAATTGTTTTGATTTTCATTTGGTGATTTACTCGGTTTTGAGTTGTTAATCAAGTAAGTTTTGTATTTTAATACAAAGGCTTATTATTTTCTTGTCAAGTGTTAGCTCACTGAAAAGCATCCAATCACATTTCCCTCATCTCAATTTTTTTTTTAAACATTCTCTCCTTCCCCTCTTTGAATTGAGTTTCATTGTTTAAACCGTTTAAAGCTTTATTCAGCAAAGCTTTTTTGTTTTAAATCTAAATTTTGTTTACTCTTTTAGCCTTTCTTTTTACCATAATCACACAGATAATTATACCAATCGGTGGTTCTGATCGTCTAGGCGTCGCGTGCGTCGTCGCGAACCATTGTTAAATCCAACGTACGCGGTTCGAGTCCCAGCAAGGCCAATAATTTTTTTTTCTTTTTTTCCTCCTGTATTTTTTTTTTTTTACTTCGTACTTCTTTCATTTCTTTAAATATTTCTCTGTGCACTTTTTCGATTAATTTTGTTTCAATTATTAATATAATTTTAAGTTTGTTAATAAAAAATAATAAATATAAATTTAATATGGCTTGCGCAAACTCTAACTGTACTGAAAGATCTAACAGCTCTCCCCTTTTTGCGTGCCTAGGCCCCTGTGGTAATTTATTCCATTCGAAATGTGTCGTTACTACTAATGCTTTCCTGGATAAGATTGTTGCATCCGATTTTGCTTATTGGTACTGCCCTAATTGTAAAAAAATTTCGCTATCAAATCTTTCCTTCAAAATATCGACTCTGAAAAATGAAATTAAAAAGATTTCCAAGAGTTTTGAAGTCCTAACAAGTAGTATTATGGAATCTACTCTTGATAGTGTTTCTGTGCCTCCAATGTTAACTGACAATTCCTCCTCTACGGATGATCTTGAAATACCCCAAATAAACCCTGTCCCACTTAGTTCTTTGAATAATACCACTCCATCTAATTCCAAGAAAAAGTAGAAAGAGAGAAAATAATAATTTGTCTTCTAAGACCCCTGAATCTCACACTGTGATTTCTATAGTTGAAACTTCTAAAAAAACCCTTTTGTCAATACCCAAGCCCAAGTCAATATTTGTTTCTCGGTTACTTCCTGGGACTGTGTCTGATGAATTAATAAACCATCTTCTGGAGCATAAGGCTATAACTAATACTTCACAAGCCAAATGCATTAAAGTAAGTAAGCCTGACAGCTTCGTTTCATCATTTAAGATTACTGTCTCAAGCGACCGATTCGATCCGATTATCAATTGTCCTTGGCCGCCTCATACCCTTGTTAAGGAATTCATCGCCTCCGGTAGAAAGAAATTGATTCGCAACTCAATTGCTCCAAAAAACTTATCAGGTTCTCCTTCTATTACCAGAACGTAAGAGGACTTCGTAGTAAGACTACTACAGTTTTTAAAAATTCTCAAACATTTTCGTATGATCTTTTTGCTTTTACCGAAACGTGGCTTAACGCCTCAATATTAGACGCTGAACTTTTTGACAAAGATTTCATAGTTTATCGAAAAGATCGTCATGAAAATTAGTTGAATTCAGTTGGTGGTGGAGTCCTTATTGCTGTTCGTAATAGCTTGTACTCGTCCCTAGTTATTATTCCTTTCGTTCTAAATTAAGAACTTATATGCATTAAATTAAATTTACAAACAAAGGAAGTTTTTATTATTAACGTTTATATTCCACCTAAAAATCCTAATTCTGTCTTTATTGAATTATCTTCAGTTCTTGACTATATCAGCTGCTCAGGCATTGAAAGTGAGATAATCTTGTTGGGTGATTTTAATCTTCCTAACATTAACTGGGTTCCCTCTGAGGATGATTCTCATTTAGAAGCTTCCCCAAGTTCTTCTCAAATGGAGCTCCAAATGTTAGATAATATAATCTCAGCGGATTTACAACAAGTAAACTCTGTTCTAAATTCGTTGAATAGGTCACTTGACTTGGTTTTCTCATCTAATGCGGCCTGTACAGTGGTGGTTGAATCCGCTTCTTCAATAAACTAATATTGATAATTATCACCCTCCTTTAGATATTATTCTTGACTTGAGTGGTCATTTACTAGAAAATAGTAATTCTCATGACTGCTCATACAAATACGACTTTCGCAGAGCCAATTTTCAACAGCTTTCAGATAGTTTATTAAATTGTGGTATTGAAAACTTACCATTTTCCAATAACATTGACGAAACTGTCTCGAGTTTCTATGCTGTACTCATGAGATGTATAAACGAAATTGTACCTAAGAAAAAAATCAGTCAAACCAACACCTCTTGTCATCCTTGGTACACAAAAGAGTTAAAAAGCCTCCGTAATAAGAGAAATAGGGCATGGAAAAATTATATAAGATCTATGTCTTTAGAGAACCAAGTGGTTTATATATCTCTTTTCGAAGAGTTTAAAATATTGTCATATGATCTTTACAATGATTATATTGCTACTATGGGTGATTCCTTGAAGCAAGACCCTAAACTTTTTTGGATGTTGGATGTTTACCCAGTTAAGCTCACCTACAACAATGTAATTTTGAGTTCTACTTCTGAGATCTGCGATGCATTTGCCAATAATTTCAGTCAATCTTACATAGATACTCCCGTTGATGTAGACGTTGATTTTTTCAATTACTTGAAAAATAGCAAACAAGTCACGTTTGATAATGTCCCGATCGAGATTGATCAAGTCCTAAGATTTTTGTCCCTTCTGAAAGAAGACTATTCTTCTGGTCCTGACGGTATTCCTCCCATATTATTGAAAAAATGCTATTCAGTTTTAGCTAAACCTATTAGTAAAATATTCCAACTATCCTTGCGACTTGGAAAATTTCCTTGCGCCTGTTTTTAAAAAGGGAGATAAGTCGCATATTGTAAATTATAGGCCTATTTCTAAACTTTCTTGTATTCCTAAACTGTTTGAACAAATAGTATGTGACAGTTTATCCTTTTACTGTAAAACCATCATATGCAGTGAGCAACATGGCTTTGTGCAAAGGAGATCAACTGTCACAAACCTTCTTGCCTTTACGCATAATTGTCTGAACAGTTTAGAACATGGACTGGAAACTGATTGTGTATACACTGACTTTTCAAAAGCTTTTGATCAATTGTCTCACTCAGTTATCAAGTTGAAATTACAGTTATTAGGTTTTCCCCCTGGGCTTGTTTCATGGATTTCTTCTTACCTTGAGGATAGAACTTATCAAGTTAAATTCAGAGATATGTTTTCGAAGACTTTTACTGCAAAATCTGGTGTTCCACAGGGTAGTCATTTAGGACCTCTTCTATTTATTTTATCAATAAATGATGCACCGTTATGTGTTCTAAACAGTGAAATTCTTATTTTTGCAGATGATATGAAGATCTATAAGAAAATTACATCTAACAATGATCGCATTCTTCTGCAAAATGATATTAATAGGTTTTCGGTATGGTGTAATAAGAATAGTTTAAATTTTAATCCGTCGAAATGTCAGACAATGACATTCTCAAAGAAACGAGCAACTTCGACTTATGAGTATTATATATCTCAGCAAAATCTTTCTCGTGTTTTTAAAGTAAGGGACTTAGGGGTTCTTTTTACACCGAATTTAGATTTTACAGAGCACATTAACAACATTGTTAATAAAGCTAATTCTAACTTAGGGTTCGTGAAACGTTGGTCAAAAGAATTTCTTGATCCTAATGTCACCCTTTCTCTTTATAATTGCCTTGTTCGTCCCCACCTTGAATATGCTTCACAGATTTGGAGTCCTTATTATGACGTTCATATTGACAGGTTAGAATCGGTGCAACGTAATTTTACTCGTTTCGCATTAAAAGGTATTGAATGGCATGATCCTCGAAATATTCCATCTTATGAGGATCGAGTATCACTTCTTCAAATGCAAACGCTGTCTCAAAGAAGGATCAACAATGATATAGTTTTCCTTCATCAACTTATTACAGGCGTCACAAATGCACCAGACCTTCTTAGTGCTATACTTTTTCACTATCGGGGAGGAGGTTATCACCTTCGTAGCACCGATCTAATTAAAGTCCCAAGACATAGGACCAATTACGGAATGCATGAGCCCTTGACAAGGATGAGTAGGCTTTTGAATTATAATACGGATCTTATTGACTTTCATATTAATAAGAATAAATTAAAAATTATACTTAAGACCAGTGTGGCACGCTCTTAAATGTTTTTTGTTGTCTACTAACGTATTTTTTTCTTTTTTTTATTATTTGTTAAATAAAACTGACTCTTTTTTCTATTTTTCTTGTATTTTTTACGAACTTGACAAGTGTTTTCTAAACGCGTATTTACTTTTCTCTTTGTTTTTTATATTTTTAAAATTTTTTTGACTTAAAATTTTTTAAATTTTTGATTTTAAAATTTTGCATTTTTTCTTTTTTTACTTTTTGTAATATTTTAATATAAAATTTTAATTTATTTTGTTTTTCTTGTTGTACCTGCTTGTATTAAGCTGTCCCAAACTCTTGTCTTCCTGGTACCTACCTATTCGTGTCGCCATCACTTTTTTTTTATTATTTTATTTATTTCAAATAATTTCAAATAAAGTGCCGATACGACTTGCAACCGTAATTGTAATCGTACTCGGTGAAAATGGACCCCAGCGCGTGCGGTATCTGGGGGGGAAAGAGGCGTGGGATTAAAAAAAAAAAAACAACGACATTTTGTCCATTTATTACTTGTAACCATGGACAAAAAGCATGATGAAGGGCTCCGTAGTTCGTCCTAGTTAGCTTTTTGATGGGAATTTAAAGAGGTTAATCCTGGACCAGTGCAAGGTTGTAGCGCCGATGAAGGCGTAAACGGTCGATGATGCTGATAATGATGAAGCCTCTAAACTATCCTTGTGCTACTTCAATTTATTTTTTGAAGATGATGGAGTCATCTTTTTGCTGCCCGTTTAGTTGCATTTTCATAACAAATTCGGTGAAATTCGGGACATGTTTAAAAACTCCTGAACTGATTTTAAAACATTTTCTTACTATTTCATATTGTTGGAAATTTTCAGCATATAGAGACACGGTATAGAATTTCATGCACTTTTACAAACATGAATTTTGGTTTGGGAATCCAAAAATAACTTGGAAATTCAATTTACAAATGAGGTAACCCTAAACTTCTAAAACTTTTCCTGATTCTATACGACTGTGTAACATCAAAGTTTTATACGTCTAGTTTGGTTGAGAATCTAGCCAATCCTGTTAATATTTTTTTTTCTTCTTATAATAATTTGAAAATTAGAAACCAAAAAAACAACAAACCAGTCAACCTAAAATTTTTTCCCCATTTCCAGGAAAGACCAATTTCATCAAATTTTTTTAACCACTTTCTGAAGAGTTATTGTGACCTTTAGAAAAACATCAAATTCCTCGAAGAAAAAAAGACACCCACCCCACTAAAATGGAAAATTCTTCTCTTCCATCTTGCGATTGATAAGAGCGATTGATTAGAACAATTGAATAGAACGAATAAAATATTCAAGTGCGGACCATTCTAGATTCTAATCCCCTAAAAATCACTAAAATCCCAAGCCACAAGCACATTGCATTAAGCTAATTGGTTGATTATCCTCGATTTATTTTTATTTACACATTTAATTCTCCTTTTATGTGGAACCAACCACAAAAACTAACCGATTGTTTTTGGCACGATACACTCTCACAAAGTAAACAATTGTGAAAAACAGATTTCATCTCGATTCGGTAAAGGTATGTACTTACTTGGCCCACGAGAACAAATATCTGTCAATAAAATATACATCGAGTGCCTTTTATGTAAACAAAATAAAACTCCGATAACTAATTCAAATATCCTATTAAGCTAAGCTGTAGAGTATAGCTATAGTGCTTTTGCATGTACCTACCTAGTTTGTGGATGCGACATAATAAAAGCCACACAATAAATCCAATGGATAGCGGTTACATTTAACCTTTGAGGATGTGCTTAGTGCCTAGATGTAGTGACCACAATGTCCCTGCAGGACATTTTTGCTATTTCAAACAAAGGCCAAACAACCATTTCTGCTTTTGTTTAACTGTTGTACACATTTTATGATCATTTAACACGTACATTGTCGAAATCAATTATTATCGAGAAAAAAGAGGACAAGGGAGCTTATTGTTGATGTCGATTTCAGAGTAGCTAACAACATACCCCTTGTGATTCAGCATTCAAAACTTAACACAACTTCGGAAAATGAACAGATAGAGAAGACAAACTCTGAATTAATTTGTGTGTAGTTGTGGAAGAAAGAGTGAAGCCCATTTTGTGTTTAATAGTTATTACTGCTCTGTGCTCGAAATGAAAGCCTTTAAGTTGTCACATAAAGTTTCGGCAACTTATCTTCGAGCAGAGTGTTTAACTAAAACTCCCAATGCACACTCGATGCAACCTACTTTCATTTTGAGTCAGGCAACAACAAAAAAGACGACTAGAACGTTGAAACGGAAACGGAAAACACGTTTAGTTGCACTAGAGTTTCAGTAAGCAACTATACTTTACTACATGGAAGTAAGGTTAATCCGTTTTTAAAATAATACTCTCTGGAGGTGTCTTCTCAATTCTCGAGTAGTTTTGTGTTCCTCAGTGTTTAACTCCTTTTATGAGAGAAGAAAATGTTTTATTTGTTATCTTTGAGATGAAAGTTCTTTTGTGGAATATTTTTGTTTTCCATTTTTTAATAAAGGAACAAAAATGAAATTAGATGCTTGAGTTTTAAAAACAAAAGTTTGTTATAAGTTTTGTTTGTAATAAATGCATTACTAGGAATACTGCGAAAGAAGGAATTTTGTAATTTGAGGTAATTTGTTTGTAAGTTAGTCTCAGGTGAAAAGTGACTTAAAAATGCACTATTATTCCATAAGTAAATATTGGAATCTGATTCCTTGATTTTAATCAATCGATGTCAAAGAACTAACTTTTCCTCAAAAGACGGATGGTGGCATAAACATGGATTACATTTTTTGCAGAATATTTTTTCTTGTGAAATCTATCCTTAAATATATTAAATTCTCGAGTCACAGTTTTAGTGCATCGCTAATTGTTAAGGATGGCTCACCCACATATTTTGTTTTTGCATTTTTCGTTAAGTTTTTTTTTATAATTTTTTTATGGTCTGGCATTAAGAAATACATTCTGTCCTTAACTTTTAACTTCCTACCATTTACCCCTACTTTTTAAGAGCTCTATGGCTTCTTACTCAGTTCTCATGAAAATTTCGTCGATTATTATTATTGTTCGTACATTGATGCACCAAATCTTGAAGGAATGTTTGGGTAGTGGCGTAGAAGGATTTTAAGTATTTTGTAAAAAACTGATGTACATGAGATATGGCCAGGATAGCGGGTAGTGGGGAGGTAGGGCAGTTAGTAGCGGGTAGCAGGGTGACGGTTTGCGGTAAATGGGGAGTGGGTTTCAGGGTAAGGGTTAAGCGGGTAGAGTGTAGAAGTAGTGGGTAGCGGGTAGCGGGAAAACAGGGTAGCGTGGTAACGGGGTAGTGGGTATGGGTAGACGTGTCCTGTAGCGGGTATATGGTAGTATGGTAGTAGATTATCGATTGAGGCAGTACAAAGTCTGCATGGTCAGCTAGTATTAAATATGAATTCCGATTTGGACTTCGAAATTGGATTTGAGCAAATAGCTAGGTTCGGACCATTCTTCTATG
Source organism: Sphaerophoria taeniata (assembly GCA_943590905.1). Classification (NCBI taxonomy): domain Eukaryota; kingdom Metazoa; phylum Arthropoda; class Insecta; order Diptera; family Syrphidae; genus Sphaerophoria; species Sphaerophoria taeniata. Next base: position 41,803,275 of record OX016540.1, on the reverse strand, counting down.
CTTTTGATGGTTTTTTGTGGGAAAATAGAAATTTTGGAGTTTACCTACTCGTTATTTACAATTTGAAAATATTATCAAATTAAGAAAGGATCGGCTCACCCTACAAGTAACGCTTGATCATGTTTGACGCTCAAAGTCATAGTCACGATATTTTGTTGATTTGCGATGCTCATGGAAATAGCGGTCTCAAATAACGCTGTGTCTGGACTGGAAAGCCGGTTTATCTTGTTTTGGCTTTCAAAGTTGTCCATGTGCATTGAAGTTATTTCCTCTCATTTACCAATACCGGAGAGCAGTACTGCAACTTGTAGCAAGTTATTACAACTACACCGATTTTTGGCGACGCTCAAAGTCATGGGCAAATTTATTTTATTGCAAATTTCTCGGTTACTAGGTCTTCAAAAAACTATAAACCAATTTCGAATAGAATCCGACTAGACCTTTCTTTTGATGATTCGATGGGTTCTGGAAGAACTTTTTTTCTGTCCAAAATTTTGGGTTTCACTAAATTCAACATATTTCATAGTCCACATTATTCCTGAAGGCCAAACTGAATTCCAAGCTCTGGTTGCTGAGATATTTGCATCAGAAGATAGTTTTTCTATAGGATAACAATAGGTATTCTTACCACAAAGACAAAAAAAAAATAGTTTTTTGATCATAGTTCTGTAACTAGACCTTGTGGCTAGTCAGCCATCGGCAATTGCAGCTTTGTTGCTTTTAACTGGTTAGTAGCCGTTTTGACTTCTTTGGTGCACAATATTGAAATGATTGAGCCGTAATTTCTTTGATAACTGGCCATTGAACAATTATATACCTAACGTGCCTTTGGAATACCGTCATGCTATGGCCCGACGACGCCGATGTTTCATTTATTGCTTTGGAGCCAATGCGAAAGTGGTGGAAAGTTTTACTAGGTATATCGATGACTAGAAAACCTATCTCTTCTAACACCATATAGTCTGTTTGATGACAGCTGTGGTAAATGTCATTCTCTGTTTTAAGTGAGAATTTATTTCTTTGCCACCGCATCTCCTTCTGCAGGTTTTTACATTTTTATGTTTGGCCATACATCGACCAGCTGCTGCGAAGCCTTTGCCCTGTGCAGCGATATGACGATTCCTGTGAGCATTCTTTAATACATAATTTATCCAGGTATTTCCACGGAAAAGTTACTTGCCTTACACCTAAACTTACTTTGAATTGACAAGTTACACCACATCAGCCGGATGATTAGGCCTATTTTAGCGGCCGTCTCTAGAAGGGTAGGGTGACAGTCTCACAAGTCCGAGATAGACATGGTGAGTTAGCTAACTCCATTGGACTGTTTATGTTTTCTTTTCGAATAAATCTTAAATTCGTAAAATATCAAATTTTTGAATCTTGTGAATGTGGAAATGATTTCATGTAAGATAGTCAGTGAAATGTTTCAAACAACCAACAGTTCGAATTAAAAGGTCACATAATATCGTGTTTCTAAATCTTAACGATAAGTATTTTTTGTAATAAATTTCAAACTACTATAACACAAGTTCTAATTTACGGTCTATGTTTTTCTATGACACATTCTTTAGTGATATAGATTTCATTTTTTGTTCGTCAAAGATCAAAGTTTCTATTCTCGAAAAATTCCTCCAATCAATATGTGAACATTGGATTTCTCAAGGCTGATGCGTGTTATTTGAAAACTTTAATTCTATAGCATTATTGGTATATTGCATGAACTATTAATCAAAATCGATAAGAACAAAAGAAACATAAAATATTTATTGACTTTGGCTAAGAAATTAGTTAATGGAATTTAAGGTGTGCACGAAATGATTTATTGAAGTGTAGCGTTGAAAAAAAAAATGCCAAGGATATCCAGCTAAGAGTTCTTTGTTCTATGTAAGGGTTGTACCTAAAAGTTAAAGCCTTCTGTATGTTATTATATGTTCCAGCAATTGCTAAGGATATGTGGTCAAAAGTTCATTTGTAATTTTGAAAGGAATGCGATTCTTGGCCTTGAAGTAAAAAAGTAAAATTTTGTTTTCTTCAACAATAGTTCCTTTTTTTGTCACAAGATGTTTTTTCTCCAATGCTTTGCGATTGTTGTACATAGTAAACAGAGTAAATTAAAGTTTTTAAAACAAACAATTTTTACTCAAACATTTTTTTTTATTCCAATAACAAATTTGAAATATCCAAGACAGTCTGTTTTACTTCCCCATCGTTGAAGGAAAATTTCCTTGTTTTATTTATAAACAGTTTCTAACCCGACCCCAGCCTCTTCTTCCAAAGTTAAATAAGAACTTCACCTTAACAACATCAACTCTCCTGCCTGTGCTCAAATTCATTTCTGTTTTTTTTCCTTTTTTTTGTACAAAAAAGTAAATGTGAATTTTATTTTGAATTGAAAATGTTGCCTGTCGAGAGCCACGTACAACCACCTTTTTGCGTTTTCAAGTTCAATTAGCTAGCTGTCAGCCTTTGTTGTGGTTTTTGATGGATACTCGGATAAATAAATGAAAATGTTAAAGGAAATTGCAGAAGATGATAATTATGACGTTTATGTGGAATTATTACCTTTTCTATCAAAAATTTACATTTCTCACACAAATCATGTCTAAGATAAGTGCTGTTGAAAGTTTAGATTTTCTTCATTTTATATTTTGTTACCCTTCGGCCACACGTTGATCCTTGTCAAAGATCCTTTTTCTTTAAACTTCGAAGTAAAAATCGAACAAGTTGAATTCGATCAAATCATCAATCATTCATTGTTTAAGGAATGAGATTCAAGGGTTAAAAGAATTATTATATCCGTGCGCATAATGTTTCTTAAGGTTTTCGTTTGTCTTTGAGAGATTTCCATTTGACCCTTAAAACGGTTTTGACAGACTGATTTGCATATTGTTGTTTTTTTTTTGCCTTTTTAAAAGTGAAATACCAATTTAAAAGACAAACAAAATAATGCATACAAGGACGTGACTGAGACAAGGAACTCAAATGAATTTATTATTCTTGAACACAAAATGTAGGTAGTTGGTACTCAAATATCCAGACAGCTAGCGACATGACTTTGGTTACAAACAGCAACTTTTTTTGTAGAAAAAATGTAAGCTTTTTTTCTTAAATATTTGAGAGGTGAGCCTCCGTCCAACGCTATGAAAAAGAACGTCTTGTACATAAAAAGTCGACATTTGGTCTTAAAATGTCAAAAAAGTAAACAAGAACAAATCCACTATGATCGTATTCAACCCTGTAAAGAAAACACTTTGTTTTTCTTATTTTAATGCGTCAAATTTTACAGGACACAGTTTTAACTGTTCATACTTCATTATTCAGGTTAAAAATCAATGAACGAATAGTGATTCTACTGTCATAAAACGTTACGAGAAGAAATTATGCAGTGGTAATGGTCTTTTTTCATTTAAATACATTAGTCAAATTGTTTGTTCAGAACTGTAAACTTTAATGGCTTGAATTTCAGTTTTTGATTTTTCAAATGTTTGCCCCTTCCATGAAATGAAATCAAACGTCAAAAAAGCGTCCGCCTCAAAAATAACCCTATTTTTGAATTCATCTTTTATAATTTGTCTCTGGCTTTAAGTGTATTCAAAATTAATTATGCGCACAAACTTTGTTTGCTTAAATATAAATTCAAAAAATTTAGCTTTGTCTATTTTTGATCCCAGCATAGGGTTAAGTTCTATTTTGGAAACACAATGAAATGTATTTAAAGTTTTTACATTTGGAAACAAGTCAAAGATTTCCACTAACATATAGTTTTGTCTAACTTTTGTTGGGTCTAACATAGGATTGACTTCAATTTTTACTTACAGCAAAAAAATGTTTTTAAAGAAGAAGAAATAATTGTAATTTTAATGGAATACTAAGTTGTATTTTCTGCTAACTTTTTCAAAAAATAAAAATATAGATCGTCAACAAAAAAGAAAATTTTGATTGTGACACTTAAAATCCTATGTTTTTTATTCATACAAAAAATTTACCTATTTACTTTTCATACATTTTTGCATTGAAAATGTATCGTTGTGTGTGATTTATTTAGCTACCGCTACTTTGAAAATCTTTCGATTTCTCAAAAAATAAAAGGCCTTCAACTCTCAAAGTTTTATTTCGACTAAATTTTGTAGACTTCCACAAAAGTTTAACCAAACCCTACTCAAATCAATCACGAAGTTAAGGTTATTGTTGGGTATCCCCGAAGTGGCCTTAAATATTATTATCATACCATACCCACTAATGTAGTAATAAAAGAAAATATAGATGAGTAGGTATTTGATTGGAATTTCTTGTGATGTCAATTTTCTTTAATTCCCTTTCAAGATGACGTGCAAACCTGTGATTATCGTTTTTCAGATACTAACTTTATCCTAACATTATTCCGATGACAATATTCTTTTATCAATATTTGATCACGATAAAGGGAACAATTTCGCTGTTTTTTTTTTATGAAGACTGTCTTAACTTAACGAAACAATTCAAACATTATTAATACGTTTTCATAACCAATAATCACTTCATGGACGCTATAAAATTTTGAGTTTTAATCAAGATTCAGTTTTTGTTATATTTGATTTTATATAAGACGTGGATTAAGGATTATTTTATCATTAATCAGTTTCATATAAAAATAGAAATCTCATTAAATTTACAAGCCCAGAAAAATATCACATATTATCTCATAATATTCGAGGAGTTCGTCCTAAAACTAAGCACTTTAATGGTTAGTCATGCGTTTTAAGAGATGATTCTATAGGTTTTCGTATATCTTATCCTGTACATTTGGTAGGGAATGTGATTTTGGGGTGGCATTAATACATTTTAATGAGATCATGGACTGAATCAAGTTATTAGAAACAAAGGACACAAAGTTCAAATAAATGTTCGAAAGTTCTTTGGCTCTTGAATATTTAATGATATCTGGTATGAATTATATATTGTATTGAATTTGAACTTAGTTGTGTACTGTAAGTGATGTTATGGACTCTTAAAAAAAATTTACAATACGATATAAAAAAATAAATAAAGCTGTGTTTTAAGGGATGGAATTTTTAATGGGACTGTTGATGCGATTGATAAGAATAATTTATAATCATCATGACAAGTAACATGTATTGAAAATTTATTTTTTTTAAGGAAAATATATTTGTTATAAATATGAACAACGTTTTGTGAAATTTATAATCTCAAAACAGCTGTCGAAGAACCTTTATTGTTATTACTTTTATAACTATCAGAAAAATAAAAATTGACTCAATAAATTGTCAAAATTAATCTATACTAATATATAAAGCTGCAGAATTTGTTTCTTTGAACGCGCTAGTGTCAGCAACTACTGGTTCGAATTGTTAAATTAAGCTGCGACTAAAAGGAGCGAAGAATATAGTATAAAATGTAAAAAACGTTATTCATTTTTGAAGGCTTCTGTTTTTTGTTTGAACGCGCTCATCTCAGGAATTGTTAAATCAAATTGAAAAATTCTTTTTGTTTTGAATATAGTATGGAATATATCAATGTTGTTATTGTTTTTAGTAGTGTCCGTGGCTTAAAGCTTAGGTGCGTTGACTGCTATGCAGAACGTCGATGGTTCAAGTCCTACTCGTTCCCATAGTTTTTATTTCATCTATCACGGGCACTGCCTCTTGCGAAGAACTGACAAAGCTTCCAAGAATATCAATCTGCCATGAAAAAGTGCTTCTCAACTTTGCCGTTCAGAATCGGCTTTAAATTCTTCACACGCACTCAGAGAATTATTGATGAAAGTAAGCCACTTAAGCCTATGGCTCTTCAAGAGCTGTCGCGCCACTCTATTTTTTTACACGGGCACTGCCTCTTGCGAAGAACTGACAAAACTTCCAAGAGTATCAATCTGTCATGAAAAAATGCTTCTCAACTTGCCGTTCGTAATCGGCGTTAAATTATAGGTCCCCTCAATTCTTCACACTCACCCAGAGAATTGTTGATGAGAGTAAAGCCACTTGGGCCTTGGCTCTTCAAGAGCTGTCGCGCCAATCTATTTATTTATAGCCATTTTTAAGCTACACAACGTTACGCTGCAAATACTAAGAGCATGAGTGAAAAGTGTTGCTAAAACGTGGAAAATGATACATTTGTAGGCTTCGAGTTAAGAATTTAAGAAGAAGAATTTCGACTTATGGATAGTCGACTGTTATACAATTTTAAAATAACTTCGCAACGAAATTCTCAGTTGCTCATGATGCACAAATCAAGATGCACCTCTGGCCGATATACGAGGGACAGGCGGACGAAGTCACGGGCAACTGCCAGTATACTTGTATAAATACAAACATTTCCGATCCATGTTTAAGATTGTCAATTCTCAAAACTTGACAGTGACTCTGACTAGTGTCAAATAGGGTTGGGATCGAAAGACTGGAAAACGAGATTCCAGAAAACGGAGTGTCAGATAACAAAATCCTGGAAAGTATTTTTGCCCGTGTAACATTTTCCTGGAAAAAAATCCTTTCACTTTTAATAAGAATCTACTCTTTTTCGTAACTCAAAGTAATGAGAGTTAAGGAGATCGAATTCTTGTGTTTTTTGATTTTTCTAAGATCCCTGAATTAGGCCACATCCTTTTTTAAAAACACACATTTTATTAGACACCAAATGCAGAGAATCGTGGAGAACGAAGCACTCAAATTGTTCGTTCAAATAATTCTATATTAGCAATTCCTTTTCAAGGAAATCACTGAGTTCCAGATTGTTCATTCTATAAGGAGGAGGCTCGATTTTGTACCGAAGAATATACTCGATCAAAACCAATTTGAAATTCGAATTTTAACGCACCTAGATACTCTATGTTTCTTCTTGAATTTGATAAGAAATTCACTCTACGTCGGTGTATGTATGCCTGTATGGAAATCAATTATTTAGAAAACAAACTTTGAAATATTCTGACTTCAACGGTCCCTTCATAATTTATGAATTTTACAAATAGAAAGTCCGCAATTTCTAAATCCTTAAAATGAAGAATTTATTGTTGACTCTCATATACATAGCTTTGCATGTATGTATATTTTTGAATCCTAAATATTCACATGTTTCTTATTTGAATGAAAATACATTCAATGTGAAAAGTTTCAGGGCAAATAGTACTAACATGAATATTTAATCAAAACTATCGCCAAAGTGGAATGAATATTTATCACTCCATCTGCTCTGCGACTTTTACCCACTTATTATGCCTTCCAGATTCCTCGCAATCATAACATATGCATGATAAGTACGGACAACGGCAACTTGGCCTAAAATTTCACTTTAAATACTGCCGTGTTGTTGAATTTTAAAATATCCTTCAAAAGGTCATTTTCAACATGAAAGACCGATTGAGTGCGTCCGCAGGTATGATGCGTATTTTCAGAAAATGCGGATAAGAATCTCCCCGGTGTCATATTATTTAAGTGAAACGTAAATAATTTAATTAACTTAAGTCAACATATTTGATTGAATATCCATTCAACCGAGGTATCTCACTGTGTTTCTGTATGACGGAAATCTGAGGGATATAAATATTGAAAAGTGTCTGGACTTCATTATGATGCATTTCATATGCGAGGGCGGAAGACTAGCAAAAAAGGATCACTCATTAAATTTTTCCTTTCTGATTTCTTGCTGCTTGTAGCAGTTGTGCTTAAAATTAAAGCTGAAAAACATGTTGTAATCTGAGTACAATTTTCATTAAATCAAAGCATCTTTATTGTCCCACCCCACCATATTTCAAGAAAACAGGAATGTGAACGTCTTCTTCTTCGTTAATACCTAACATCATCATCACAATCCTTTTTATAGAAAATTAACATTTTACCACTTTGAGAAAGGCAAACGAAACGACTAGGTAAATAATTAAAACCGCATCCTGCATTTTGTGCTGCCTCTCGGGCATGATTGCACCTTTGAAGCAGCTAATTAGCCAGGCGTTGCATTATGTATTCAACGGCTATGGTTCGCCATAAATTAAAATTAAATTCAGCCATGGACGTTGTTCGTCCTTTATCCATACCAAGTGCAATTTTTTTTAGTCAAGTTAACACTAATGAAAGGCAAAAAAGATGTTGCGTCAAATTGAAAACAACTTCATGTCGGCATAATACCATTCCATTCCTATCACTTCACTTCAGAAGCTTCATATATGTATCTCTGCAACTAGGATACCGACTTTGTACATATCGGATGAATAGTTTTTTAAACAACATGACAAATGTGATACCAATGTGAGCAAATTAGTACACAAAACCTTTGGCAGTGATGTTGTCCTTAATGGTGATTACCTGGTGGATGTGAGGGCTCATGAAAAGCAGTTTCCTTTCAGGACACCAGGACATGCTAAAACGATACGGGTTCATGTCATTCATTTATGTGTGATTTGTAACAGAAAGGGTATGTTTTGGATGATAGAATTCTCGACATGTGATTTTGCAACATTTGTAATAAGGTTTCTTTTGATCAAGAAAAGCATTTCAAAAAAATTTAAAGCCGGTACCAGCAGATTGTATACAATTTTGTTTGTAATTTAAAACAATTTCAAAAGTCATTGGGTTGTATAATTTAACCGGTTCATTGATGTAACTTTTATAAAATCATATTTCTACATTTTATGTACACCTAGTTTTTCATTGTTTGGAAATGGCAAAACTCCATTTTTGTTTTATGTTTTCAACGTTTCATAGAATATCTGAATATGGTATATCCAGAGTTGGGCAAAATTTATTCGAATAATCATTCGAATAACAAATAACCATTTTATTCGTTATTCACGAATAATGAATAATTTCATTTATTCGAAGAAAATTTATTCGAATGACGAATAAATATTTTTATTCGTTATTCGAATAACGAATAAACGAATAACGAATAAAATAAACACAAGAAATTTGGTAGAACAATTAGTAGATATTTTAATTTTTTTAATTTTTTTTTTTATTAAAAGTTATTTACATTGGTTCAAGCTCCAACAACAAAGCACAACTTTTATATTTATTTTAGATTTTTTTAAATTTAATCACTTTCGAGGATACTTCAGGGGATGGGTTAAAGGGGTTTTGCAATAACTAGAATTGGTGAATGAATTTTATTACGATCCTAACCTGTGTACCTGTGTATCATGTTGATAACAAAAAAGAACCAATTATTAATAATTTCCAAGAATTTATCAACCGCGGATGTGTATTTTGTTTTCTTTTTTCAATATATTTACCAAGAATTCGTTGAAAGAATTTTTGTCAGCAATAAAGAATAAATGAAGGGATTCGAGCGTCTAATTCCAAAGGAAACGTAAATAAAAAAATTAAAGATAAACAGACAAATGAAAGAAGGTACATAGTTGATTTTATTCGTTATTCAGAATAACGAATAAAATCACGAATAAATTACGAATAACGAATAAAATCAAGAATAATTTATTCGCGAATAAATTATTCGTGAATAAATTAGTGGCGAATAATTTTTTATTCGAATAATTATTCGAATAACAATTTATTCGAATAATGCCCAACTCTGGGTATATCCATTCACGGCGAAAAAAGAAACCACACAAAAAATGATTTTCCCACATAACTTTCGCCTCGCAAAATTTAATCAACTCATACCATCTAACATAGAAGACTTCAGATAAAAAAAGACTTATAAATAATAAATCAGTTTTTGAACTGGCGGAATAGAAATGATAGAGATTTTTTTTTTCAATTTACTTCAACTTTTGTGCAAAAGGAAATGGCTTTATTATACGAGTTAAATGGTTTATAGTTCCATACTTCCACTTCCAACAAAGATCAGACATCAGGGATTGCCCTGTGGTTTTATTATTTGTTGTTGAATTTCACCAGGAACAATTTTATCTGTTTTTGGTGGTGGTCAACGTTATATGGAAAAATAAATAAATCAGACTTGTGAAATGCACCCATAGTTGAACATACTTATATTTATACAATGGACAATGGAGTATTTCAACTGTACAATAAATCGAATTCATTTTAACACTCAATATTGGCTTCTATATGCGTACGAAATTGTTATAAATGAAATTTGTTGACAGCGCGCCGCGCGTCGCCGCGCCGGCCGGTCGTCGGTGTTGTTGCTTGAGTTGGTAGCGGAGTTATGGTAAGCAGCTCATGCTCGATGCATGTCGCTAGTGTTGGTTTTTTTCTACTATTTTGACCATACTACTAGTAGGTACTTTTAAAACTCTTTTCGAGTCGGAGTCCAACGCAAACCATTTTTGTTGCACTCAAACTAATAAATGAGAAAACTATTGAAAGTGTATATGCATGTAGTCTTACTTTATTTGCATTGCAAATTCCCAGCAAACACATTTCTCTGATATTCTACGAATTACACAAAATTCTGATGCAAACCTGTTGAGTAACGAAAATCAGAATTTTGACATTGCAGTGAAAGCAACGTCCAAGAATGCAAACACTTTCGTTAATATCACAAAGTAACAGTGTATATAGATTCCTTAAAAGTGTAATGAAAAAAAAAACTTTAGACATCAAATTCATCGAATTCCGAAATTCAAATGAAACATTTATCGAAGTCTTTACTTTCTATCCAACTTTGCTCTTTGAATCCCTAAAAGCATTTAAGCCAACTGTCAAGTTTATCGCCCCAAATTGTCGATACTAAATAATAAATGTTTTTAAGATACCTAAATACTGACAACCGGCCATCTCAATATCAAAGTCAGGAACAATTTCCTTTCTGAGTGTGATGCTATTAAAAATGTATCACAATATATCGATTTTCAGCAACCGAACAAATGCTCTTCCTGCATATATGGTTAGATCTATGTATATTACTTGGTTCGAAGAAGTCACTTCCCAGAGGAATGGTTAGTTCGCAGTGAAATATTAACTTTACATACATGAAAACAGGTATGTACGTGGGTATGCATGTGTCAGTGTTTGGATGGAATATTTACTATGGAAGCAAAGTGCACTCCTTGTCCTTACGACAGCTTTTCGACACTATAGAGTTTTGCTAATGTGTGCGATGACAACGAGTGCTTGCAATCGTTTAATATTATAATTGCATTATTAAAATACCTGAGTGGTCTTTAAAAACGAAGCCAGAGAAGGAGTGACTGATCAAACCGATAGAAACGTTTTAAAACAATGCTTCCACTTCAACGTATATAATTTAAAATGGCTGAAGTACTATTTTTGTTCAAATTATCTCTTGTACAAATAAAAGCCAAACATTAATAAATCTCCACTCTCTGTTTTTCAGAATTTAGAATAAAGTAATTTTTGTACAATAAAAATAAATAAAAAATAAATAGAGTGGCGCGACAGCTCTTGCAGAGCCAAGGCCTAAGTGGCTTAATCTCATCAACAATTCTCTGAGTGCGTGTGAAGAATTGAGGGGGCCTACAATTTAACGCCAATTCCGAACGGCAAAGTTGAGAAGCACTTTTTTATGACAGATTGATACTCTTGGAAGATTTGTCAGGTCTTCGCAAGAGGCAGTGCCCAAGAAAGATGAAATAAAAACTTGGCCTGAGTAGGACTCGAACCAACGACGTTTTGCTTAGCAGCCAACGCACTTACCAATACAGTGGTTCAATTATTGTCTAAATGTGTTTTTAGAGCCTCTCATTTTTGGTCTTTTTTGATTACGATTTGTATAGGAACAGAGTCGATGGTCCCAGGTACTCGACATAATGGCAGCTAAAACTGTCAATCGCCACCTTCAAGCACAAATTTGGTTTGAGCAAATGTTTCGATGAACCAAAGCGTAGGTTGCTAACACGACCTACAATTTTATGCCGATTTCGGAAAGTTACCGTGAAAGATAAAAATATATAAGGCTAGAGTCTTGAGCTTTGTCAACGTTTATGCAACTGTTCTTCATCACATAGAGGCCAACTATTCACCGCACCATTATTCCTTTCATTGCGGCTAGGAGATAAAAGTGCCTCAAGTCTCGGATCCATATTAATTTGACTTTTGGTAGATCAGCCTCCCTACTACTCAAGGTAAATTAAGGTTCGCACTTCTATAAATACCTGCTCTCTATCTTGAAAGCTATTCTTCTTCAGTCAACGTTGTACCTACTGTAAGAGAAAATAGAAAATAATGAAAGAATTATTATCAAAAGACAGAATCCCACTCTCCAATAACAGATACAAAAGAAAGACGAAAAGACAATTGTAAAATAATAAGTAGCTGTGCAATGTATGCAATGTAGAGCTGAACTATAATGCAATTTTTATCACGCAAGCACGCGAACCAGCGAATACACATGAACCCTATTATAGCTATAAGCAAATCACAATGTACTTAAGCTACGTTCGTTAAATTTTCGTTCAAACTCTAATAGTGCGGTTTCATTCGCTGATTACTTAAGTGAATTTGACTATTTGAAGAATTTGATTAAGGAATTTTCCCTCCGGTTTTTTGGCGAAAGCTTAAGTTCACTTAAGCAATTATATAGCTGGGCCTTAAGTCGTAAGCAGCGTTGCCGTGAATTTTAAACTTTTTAAGTAAAAAACGAAACAAATAAAAAACGCAATCGACGTATCCTCCCTGTATGAAAAAATTGGAACTACCCGATTTCTCGAGAAATGATAATGATTTGTTCTACATGATTCTCAACGTTTGGTGTCTCCGAAAATTTCTATTTTTGAAAAACAAATTATGCGGGATTTCGTTATTTCTCACAAGTAAGTTTTCAAAATTCTTCGTACGCGTATTTCCCGTTTTATGAGAGTCGCCCGATCTATGCAAATCCAGAATAGATGTAGTTGATTTGTAAGCTTTTCTCCCACGTACGGCACTATAGTTTTGGGACTTACTTTGGATCTAAGTTTGATCTTTTGAAGAATGTTTAAGAGACCTATGTACATTCGATAGGTTTCTTAAACATTTTTCATTTTTTAACTTGTTCCGTGCATCTACATAACTATCTAAAGAATGTATGTTTTATGGTGGTGACCGTTTTGCTTAGTATTTTGTGTTTTTTTAAAATGGTCTCTCCATTAAGAAAGGTAGTTGGTTGATAATTCATATTTTTTTTATTTTTTAATGAAACAAATGTAAGTTTGAGTTAGATGTAAGCAAATTTTGTTAACTATTTTTCAATGCTTAATAGAAAGCTTGACACCTGATGATGTTCATAGCCATGAGCGAAACGTCGAAAAAAAACTTATTTGTTTCATTTCTTTGACCTAAAGCCCATTTTAATAAACACAAAATATCTAAAAAAAAAATTAACGAAATATCGATTTATGAAAAACTTATTCAATAACAACTCAAACCTGCCAAGAAATATTTTCCTATAGTGTTTACTATCCAGAATAGTTAGGGAAATTCTTTTATCCTTAGATCTGCCACCTGTAAAAAATAAAATTAGTTCTCACGATTAGCTCGAGCAATATATTGTTTGTTTGACTGTCCCTAAAAATTACGATTATCAACTATTTATTCGTCTAAATGGAGGGGTGAAGATGAATAATTAATGTCCCTCTGTACCTTTAAGAGCTTGGTGGTAGACATTGAACAAAGAGAGTATTAAATATTGTCAAGTGTCAACCCTTGCAGTAACATATTAAATATTCAACGAAATTGAAATTGTTCCTGTCACTTGAAACAGGCTTGAAAAGAAGCGAAAGTAAGCTCTTCAACTATAAAGGTTGTCACTAAAGAAAAGTGTCATAGTCATAGTCATGTGTTCGCATAAGCCCTTCCCATTTTTGTGCAAAGTTGAATGAAATGAAAGGACTAGCTATCATACAGCAAACAGAAATTAACAAGAAAAACTATATGCGTTGTATATGCAACTTGAGAGGAAAAAGCAATGCATTTCTCTTTGTTCAAGTGTGAACAGCAAATCAGAGTCAAATGCTTTTCATTCCATATAAAAAACTCTGGTAGCTTGCGTAGGTGGAGCAGAGTGGTTGGTATGAGCAAAGTGAAGGTATGTCTCCTCTATGATGATGGGCATATCAACAACAAAACAATAAACACAAAAACAACGGCGAAGTATGAATGAATAGGTATGAGGAAAAAAGGATTAAATTTCCATGCATTAAAGATAGCTAAGACGTACGAAGGATTGAAAAATCTTGCATGGAGTTGACGTTGGGTTGACATTACTTTAAATGGAAAATCTATTCTGTGTCAAATGAATTGGAAAACAACGACAATTGAAAACAATCTTTTGTTTGGATTGCGTGCAGATAAAAAAACATATTAAAGTTTGAATGTGTAATTGTGCCTATCAAAACATTGTGAGATTGCAAAAGAATAGAATGCTATCAATATCTCAATCAAAAATCAATTTTCGTTCCGTGCATTTGAATTTTGTAAACAATAATTAAGGACTATAGATTCTTTTGCAGTTAAAAGTTTTAATATAACAACATACTTTTCTGTAAAAAAAAAGCGTTTTTATATTGACAAACTTTCATTAAAATCAAATCACACGTTCTCTCATTGCGCCAGCTCGTCAATATTATTGATTTAACCTAATTAGTCCCGAAAAGCCAAACAAATACATCCTACATTCTTCATGTCATCAAATTTAAAACTCAATTTGGATACACTGAATATTTGTTCGCCCAATCGATACCATCAATTTGTGGAGAACCATTTGGTCAAATTGGGAATTGAATAACAGAAAAAAACCTCTACCGAAATCATGGGACAATGCACCAGCAAAAATTGGTAAAAGTCAACAGATACTCGTACCTTCTTTCGGTATTGTAAACTCTCTCTCTCTCTCTCTCTCTCTCTCTCTCTCTCTCTCTCTCTCTCTCTCTCTCTCTCTCTCTCTCTCTCTCAATATCCGAGTGGTAGAATTTTTTGAATTAATTTTATCTCCAAACACTCAGTTCGCTGTTGTTGTTGCGGAATGGTGAATACCTTTTTGAATAAACTAAGTGGTCTCTAACTGAATAACACTGTAGGAAAATGGAAAAAACCAAGACCAACCAACCTTTTGAATTGTGGAGCGAAATATACCTGATGGAATTGAATGGTAAATGGAAATAAATCAATTGAACAAGTACAGACACATTTTTACCTTTACTCTGGCTTAGTGCTTTCTATGCTTCCTGCATGTATATTTTTCATTTTTATTTTCGTTTTGTGGGAGATCAGGAGTTTTTGGAATTCATGTCACAGTTATTTTCTCTTATTAGTCCTCAATGGGGATGTCAATTGGGATTCGAATATTTTGAATTCTTCGACATTAAGGTTGAATTTTCGAGTGGGGTCCTCATGTTTTGAAAAGGTTGGTTTTCAGACCCAAAAATATAAAAAAAATTAAAAAGTACAATTTTACAGACTATTTTGAAGTTGAATATAAAACATTCAGTGAAAGGAAAAGAAACTCTGTGAGGGGGACCGGGGATAGTAGACTCAAAATTTACTAATCTTTTTTTTTTTTTTGTAAATAACTAAAAAAATGTCAAAACGAAATAAATGTCTTTTTCCTAAACATTTTTTGTGAATTTAAAATCTAGTTTTTTTTTCTTAATTTTGAATTTAAGTAAATTCCCTTTTTTTCTTATGAATAAAATTTGTTTGCAATAGAAAAATATTGATTAAATTCATTCAATAATGGATTGCTAAACTACAACACAGAAGTGGTGGAGGACTCAGTTGAGTCGACAACGGAGAATTTGAGTTAAGTTGACACAACCTAGGTAGAACATACATTTACGGACTTTAATAGACGACGACACACAATGATAAAAATGACGTTGACCGACAAAGCACCTACCTTCTTCGACATAGTTACCGGCAAGACATTAAATCGACGGACATTGCTACCAACGTGACTTAAGACAAAAAGATCAAAAGGGTACACCTGGGCGTATACTTACTATTTTGCACTTCGAATAAAAATGAACTTACATATACTAGGTGGCTTACACTCATACCTACTGACATGCTCGAACGAACCAAACATAATTTAGAATTTTAACAGAACGACAATCCGACCAACGCAACATGACTATAGAGCGCGAATTGACATCGGACATAGGTTTCAACTGAAATGTGACTGGATGAAGACTTTAGGGGTTATTTCTGCAACATCGGCCAAGGAGATAACATTGGTTAGTATTTAGCAGCGGCGACGCGTGCCTGTAAAATGCAGTCGTTCAAACAAAAAATCAACGCAAATACACAATAAGTCTGTTCAATGAGTCTGTGCTGGACTGTATTGGACAGAAAAGTACAAGGTTCAATGACAATTTTTCTGTGCAAGACTATTCTAGTTTGCTGTTCAATGACTTTTTCTAGAACAGTTTAGCGTAGGTTAGCGTAAAAAAGAACAGGATTTTCTGTACTTGCTTTTGAGGAAGAGTAACCTGGAACAGAATCAGACAACAACTGTCAAAGTGTTGTATTTGTTTTTGTCCTTTGTTATTGTTTTGTGTTTTGTGGTTAAGTGAATTAATTCACTTAAGGCATTAATGAAAGATTTTTTTATTTTGCTTATAAAATAGTAAGTATTTATCAGAACAAAAACATAAAATGTAAAAAAAGAGCCAAGTTCTCTTATGTGCGAACAGCACTGTGTAAAAAGTTAGCCACCAAAAGTAATGAGATCTAAAAGAACGCCAAGTTCTTACATGTAAAAGTGTTATATTGAATATTTTAAATCATAGAAGATAATACAACAATATTAAAAGAAAATAGAAAATAGTTGGGATGAAAATTTACAAGTTCACTGTTCAAGTTTTAAAATGTTATTAATCACGCTTCAAAAGAAAACTTGCCAAGTGCACTTGTAAATTTTCATCCCAACTATTTTCTGTTTTCTTTTAATATTGTTGTATTATCTTCTATGATTTAAAATATTCAATATAACACTTTTACATGTAAGAACTTGGCGTTCTTTTAGATCTCATTACTTTTGGTGGCTAACTTTTTACACAGTGCTGTTCGCACATAAGAGAACTTGGCTCTTTTTTTTACATTTTATGTTTTTGTTCTGATCTCACATCTTTTTGCAAAGTTTTTTTTTTCTTTATGAAAGCATGAACTTCGAAATAACTTAATAAGCTAGCAATTTGCAAACTAACAGTAAAATTTCTCTGCCAATTTATAAATAAATAATAGGTAGGTTAGGTTAGAGTGGCTGTCTAGATGTCACATTTAGATATCAAGTGTCCATTGTGAAACCACTAAGGAAAGTTACTCATGGAGTTTTATGAAGTTAAACAAACCAGAATTCTATATTTTAACCTATGACCATTTAAAGAAAGTGGGTGGCAGTCACGCCCCTGTAATAAAACTATAATTTTGTACATATACCTATTTTCTCTTTTACTCAACCCAAACCCTATCAGAATTTCGAATTTAAACGTTTTCGAGCATTTTAACAAAGTGGGCGGATACCGCGCCCCTAAATGAAAATAGATTTTTTTTCTCATTTTTTTCATGTTATTGAACCAAAACCTTACAAGAATTCTAAATTTCCACATCCTACTACCGTTTTAAGATAGTGGGCGGAAACCACGCCCATAAATGAAACTAAAATATTTTACTTACATTTTTCTTATATTCAACCAAAACCCTATCAGACTTCCGAATTTCAAGATCCTACGACCAGTTTTAGAAAGTGGGCGGATACCACGCCCCCTGAATGAGAAAATTGAAATTTTCGATTTTTTCCTTTGTATACAGCTGAAAACCTACCATTGTACCAAATTTCAAGATTCTGCTATTGTTAGAAGTGCTTCATAATTTTGATGATCAGTCAGTCAGTGAGTCAGTCAGTCAGTCAATTACGGTTTTTGAAATTTTTACTGGCCAATATCTCAGGAAGTAGTGGTTCTACAAAATTATTTTTTTACAGGGCCTTTGTGCCCATGAAGTTAATACGAAATTCAAATTTAAAGCTTCTAACTCCATGGGCTCACAAGTTATGGAGGGTTAAAAATGTGTTTGAGTTCGATCCTGTAAAAAGGGAGTAGTGCTAGAACTTGGCTGGGCACTACCGTGCCCTTTGATTTGTTTGATTTTTTCCTGAAATAAATTACATTTTCAAACATTTGTAGAAGAAAACAATGCAGGAAGTTTTTTTTCTGATTTTAGTTTTCAAAGATGACGTTTCGATGACTGTTCTAACTTGTCTGACATTTCTGTGCTGATCTGTTCTGTTCTACACTTTTCTGTACTGTTCTAACCTACACTTTTTCTTATGGAACAAACTTATTCTAAAATTCAAAAACTATGCTGGGCTAGTCTTATTTCCTTCATTCCATTATTCAAACAGGAAAAAAAGCTTTCCTTTTTCCAAACTGATTTGAACACAATCATGAACATGATCGTCCGTCTGTTTCATTTATCATATTCAAAAACTACCCACTTTTCTCATTTCCAAAATTCTGTGTATTCATTCAAAAAAAGCTCTACTCGTCCGCAACTGCACTGCACGACAAGATCCCTTCTACGAGCGATTTTTTTTTTCTTACATGCTCTCTAGTGGTTCAAGTCGTTGCCAGATCGTTCAAACGACTTTGGTAGATACACATCAGTTGAGTAAAAAAAAAACAGTAGCAGGTAGCTAGTTCGTTTTGTTTTATTTATGTGGTTTACTAAAGGTATGCACGAGTTGGAACTGGAAGTGGATATATTATATGTAGGACACAGGCACATTAGATATGTGTGTATGTATATCGTATTTGGAATAAAAAAAACAAAAAATGTGTGAGATGTGAGTACGGTGCGTGGAAGGTGAAAATGCTAGTCGTTCATGCACGACTTGAACAATATGACGCCTCGCCACTTTAGATACTGGGAGGGGAAGGCCAATTCTGCCAATAAGACCTGGTAGAGTATTTGGTGGATCAGATGAACCATTGTGTTGTTGAGACAGTGGTCCAAGTAGTTTTGCATTTTAAGTAAAAAAGGTATTTTTTTTATTAGGCTATTCATATTTTTTTTAGGTATTTAGTTAATATCATGGGGGATATTGAGATCAATAATATTCTATGATATTAAAATTTTGTTAAGGTTAGGATTAGTTTTAATTAGGTTTAATTATTCTTTTTTTTCTTTTGAAATTTTTTCCTAAATGGAACCAAAGACCACTTTTTCAATAATGCAATGGCATAGGTAATCGGGTCTGTGCGTCTTCTTTTTTTTCCAGTTAAAGGTTCCTTATCCCAATCCCCACTCCCCCTTCCTATCCACATATAATACGGCATGATTTTTTTGTTTGCTGAACGAGTGGAGGTCAAATAGGGCAAGAACCATCCCCAATCCTTCGAGCTTAGCCGAGCCAGAGCAAGCATGCCGTTGCCCTTAATTGACTCTCCAAAGGAAACCCCCGTGGTAGCTCAGTTCGCAACAATGGCAATATCTATGCCAAAAAGAAGCATATAAATTACGCTTTAGAAAACTGACATACAACCATATGTTCGAATATATTTCGAAATATGGCCTTATGGCACATGGCATGACCGATCTTTAGCCATATAATATCCAACTGGTACAACCATCGAAGCCAGTAGGCAGTGAAGGAAGCACATGCTTGCTTACCCTAAAAATCCTCAAAATCCCATCTTAAAAATATTAATGCCATTTCCAAGACATGAACGTAAATAATTTCAGTTCAACTCTTTTCTTGCTTAAAATTTAAAGTTCCAAGGGTATCAAAAAGCACCCGTTCATCATTCACTTGAAAATTAAATTTACCAGACATCTGCTGGCGTCATTGATTTATAAACAATCTATTTTTTAAAACGAAAAAGGCCATCAATCATGTTTGTTCATATTTTTGAAAACAATTAATATCTATAAATGTTCTCCTCTGAACATGAAAAGTTATTCAATCATGTTACGTTACCTCTTTCTTTTTTAAGATTCTTCGGAAGTTGTTATGAATAAAATAAGTTTGTATAGAATCCTTTAACGTGAAGACCTTCTCGGCAATGCATTTCCCCCAAGCATCGTCGTTTTTCTGCCCTCCCAATGGAGCATTTATTCTTCCATTCTAGGGGATACATTTCACACAATTGTGTCGCTGTTTCTTCCTAAGCCGTGTCGTTTTTGTCGTTGTTTCGCGTCATATTAATACAGCACACTTTGTTCTGCTTAGATTGCGTACCTACCTACTCCATTTCGATTGAGCTGGAACACTTAGAAAGATACTTTTGCATCTTTTAAATAGCTCCGCAGTGCTATTTGGATGAGTCAATTCCCCATAAAGCGAGTACGTTTTTTTTTTTATTTCCTTTTTGTTATGCAATTTGCAAGCGAGGGAAACCCGTAGATTGTTTGCTCACAGGAGCTATTAATGGCAACAGCAGAGAACTGACACTCCTTTGCAACGCAAGTGTGGAAATGATAGTTTGGCAGACAGACTAGGTTTATTAAAGTTTCAAACGAACCATTTAACCAGAGAACGTTTTGTTGAACTTGCAAAGGGAGCAGGTTTTGAATTCGTTACACAAGCCCAAAGTTAATTTTAAAATTTTATTTAAAATGTCAATGAAACAGTTTGTATAGTGTAGAGTGGAGTGGATTGGAGTGATGCGGGAAAAGCTTGAATAACGTCTATTTGCTCATTTCTTGTGTAATCTTATGGAGATAAAATACAATTTGCAGAATATTTTATTTTGGTTTAATTCGTCTAATTGAAGAATTCAATTTTCACTAGACAAGTGGGAATTGCTTTAAAATGAAGGAAGATACTGAGATAGAGCTTTTGGGTTCTTACTATAAAACATCTGAATACTTTTAAATGCATTTAATATTTTTAATGCACGCACACAAATCTATGCAAGAGTAACTGAAGAGCTGAAGTCTAATTTTTTTCTTCCTCGCCATAAATATAGACCGAAAACCAAAGACCACAAACTACTTTCCCGCAGTGTGAATGTCATTTGACAGCAGGAAATCCTATACCTTTCCTTATGAAAGTTAACTCCTTTTCGTCATTCCATGTTATGAGATCTAAGGAGATCTGAATTAGGCGACACAGTTTTTGAAATACAGACATTCTAGGAGATAACAAATGCTGAGAATCAAGGAGAACGAAGCATTATAATTCTTCGTTCAAATAATTCCATATATAAGCAATTGCTTTTTAGTGAACTCTGAACTCAGATTGTTCATGTAATCAAGTTAAAAGTTATAGTTAAAAATTCGGGTGAACTTTATAGTAGGTATCATTTGTATTTTTTTTTTTTTTATAAATTACTGTTAGTTCAAAATTCTCGCCACTGCAGTGCTTTTTAATAAGAAAACAAGTTGTATTTTTGGCAATATCAAGGTTGTAGGCCGTACCTACAAAATCTCTTCTTTGAATGCTTAGGCTTTCAAAACGTGTTCTCTGCACCTGGACTACACTAAAACATCTCGCGTGAGTTACTGTCTTTGAAGTTAAGAGTTTTTCGGTTGGCGCGGGTAGATTTTGGCGCCCCCGTAGCGGCAATTTTGTTTTGGTGATATTTGTCAAATCTTTTGTTTATTAATCAGTTGTTTACGCTGACTGGGCTTCGAATCACATCTTCCCATTTAAAAAACCCTTTACTTAGGCCCGTCAAAATAATTCAGGTTGCTATACTCGTCGTGGAAGCATGATTGATGTGTGGTGGGTGTATTCCCTCTGGTGCCTTTCGATGAGTTTTTTGCAGGTCTGGCCAATAAATCTGCATAGCTATAAAAATAGGTTTCAAGCTTACTGCGTTATTGTAGTTCTTTTACAATTTTCAATTTGAATTCTTGATTAATATTGAGCCCACAAACAAAGCACTTTTTTCTAAAGTTTGTTTTACTGTTGGTATTCCTTTTGGCTAAGAATATGAACCAATTGATACAACTAGGTAATTCATTTAAATAAAAATATTTGTGTTACTTATAAAATATTTTGTACACATTTTTTAGTTCATTTCAATTTAATTAATTTATAATGGGCTTTGTGTTTCTCAAATAAATTAAAACTGCGAGCTACAAACGGCCCACACAAAAGAGAAATCAACCTCAATGAATAAATGATATGAAAAAATAAAAAAAATCAATCCGAATTTGTTTCAAGCAATAAACCTTTGTTCTGTTTCGATTGATGAATAGTAGCATGTCCAAAAAAATGCCAAAGGCGGAAATAAATGTTCGTTTTAAATCTTTTTTAATTTCCTAAAAGTGTGTTGTCCGTTGAAAACTGTTTTTTTTTCTGTTTTTATGAGGACCTGAACCTGAACCTGACGAACCAAGCCCTTCTTTCCAGTCATAAAACGAATAGCAAAAATACGATGTTCTATTATGTTATCGACTCAGCTGTGATACGTATTGTTTTATGACTTTTTTCTCCTATAAATATGAGTTCTTTTTTTCAGTTTATTCCTCTGCTTTTTGTAGGTATCCTTGTAGATTCAACTTAATTTTTAAATGGATAGTGACACTGACAAGTAACATGGATAGGGAACTCTCATTCTCTGCTATAGTGTCACAATTTTTACGATTTAAACTCGAGAAGAATATAAAGTCGTACTATTGAGTTTTTCTTTTCGTCTTCTCGTTCTCATTCATTGTGTCGAAGAAAGTATGTGATATCCTGGATAGTGGTTATTTTTAATGTCATAAACACTGCTATGTCATTTTTGGCGAAAGGAAAACGAAAATATCACAAAGAAACTAAATTTAGCTTTTAGTCGTGTGTATGGATGTCGTATAGTATTTTTTGTACACAAGGAGTTCTGTGTTCCAATGATTATTTGGTGTTTTTGTGATTTAGGTGAAATATTGATGAGGAGCTTGGTAAATCTTGCCAGATCCGTAAAACGCTTCTGGGCAAAGAGTACTATCTGCATATGAACAATTTCTGAATTCATTTGGAACAAAGGCTTGATATTTATTAGCATCGTGATAACTGAAAAAGTGTTATTGTGTCTTGCAGTGAAATTGAATTTTGGTTTGGTTGCTTTGAAGTTGGATTACTACAGTATTATCAACCTGTCATTTTATATTCGTTCAATCAAAAGACAAATTGTGTGACTTTTGCTTTTTAAAAAAAATATTTTAAATTCTTTTCCTTTTTGTCCTGAAAGACATGTTGGTTTCTTATATTTTCTGATGATTTGTATATTAAACTAGTAACTACACAGCCCTATGATAGATTTTCAACACATTGAAAAATAAGAGATCAAATAAGTAAATCTTTAATTTTGAAAAATAAAAATGTATAAAATAACAGAAAAAATTTAATACACTTGTTGTGATCATGAAAAATAAATTAAGTCGATACGTTCTATTCCTTTACAATATATAGTATCATTTGTGTACTGGTGCTGCTTGGAGTAAAATAAATTTGAAATATTTTTTATAAAGTGTTAAGAAAAAACATTTCCCTTAACTTTTGGTCGACATATGGCATAAAGTCAGAGGACTTTTCAAACAAAATTCTTATTCCGGTCACTATCCATTCCAATACAAAGTTCTACGACATCTTTGACAGCCTGTCATCGCAAAAATTGAAATGACTTTTGAACATTCTCCCCCACTTTTGTGTTTACTATTGTTTCTCTATAAAGTTTTCAAAAGAAGACCAAGATACATTTTCAAGCTTTCGTGCTTTTTTTGTGAAAATTTTACTTAGGTTTGTTAAAGGAAGCCGCTTAAATCAATTTTACAATTAAATTTCAATAAGTACTTGCTAAGTATGTTATTCTTTCGGAAAACAATTATGTATTTTCCATTCTATAGCTTACTCTACTTTACTTGAACCATGTAACAGTAAGCTTCTTAAAAAGTTCTCATTCACTCCTAAACAATAACATTCATTCCTAAACAACTAAGGAGCTATAATGCCTGCAAACTTGATTGCTTAAGTGAGCGGAGCCTAGTCCAATATATGACAAAATAAACAACTTATCTTGGTGTTCGAAGGATATTGTTTTCAAAGTTAAGGACAAATTGTTTTTACTGTTTTGTTACTTCAGTTTTTATTGCTTAGTTACATATGTACCTATCTAATATCCATACTCAACTTTAAAATATTCTAGAGCTACCGGAGCTGCCAAAGAAACTCTTAAGGAGCAACTTGTCAGCTACATAAGTCCCACATTGCTTTAGTTTCATAAATTTTACCGGTAGTGTTATCTGTTATTCTGTTATTTTGAGGAGTATTTTCTACGTTTTGAAGTTTCAAACGTTTATTTTCATTTAACATGACAGTAAAATCCAATACGTTTAACTAATATTCATAAAGGTTGGGACACATTTATCTTATTTGTTTGAAGTTCAAAAAAGAAGTTTTAAATGAAATAGTAATTTCGTCGGTGGTGCATCTCGAAAGCACGCAAAACAAATGACCGCATGTGGCATGTCATGAGACAGCGCATTGTTTCCTTGCGAAAAAGAAATAGTACTACCTACATATTTTTGAGGGATTTAAGACTTTGAAAATTTATTCCACAGTTATTAATTCGTATTGGAATGTATAATATGCAAAATTGTTATTTTTATATTTTTCAGATTTGCTTATGGTTTTAGGTACAGTGTTTTTGATATTTTCTTTTCGTTTTTTTTTTCTTTTTTGTTAAATTTTTAATTCTTGTATTCGATAATAGGAGATAGATATATATGATGATTGGAAAAAATGCTTAACAAATTACTTGGACATTGTATCCAGTTAAAACAATGATCGCAAGACGTATGCCGCAAAAACTGAACTAAATTCATTTGGATTTTTCACGGTTTAAGTATGTTTTTAGAATGCATGCAGCAAAATTTGAATTTCAAAATATTCATGGTAATTCTTTGATAAGTACCTATTGACATTGACTTCACAGTACTTCGCACATAAATGTGACGAACTACAGACACATAGCAGCACTGGTGACTGAGACCATCGGCTGGGACAGAACAAGACATACGACAGAGAGAGACAGATAGACACATAGAAGGAAAGAACACATAACATAAACCTACGTGGCACAGAGGAGGAGACACAGATTTTTAATTGTCTCATATCATCGCACAGGTGGCTCAGATAAGCTGGCGATTTTTGTAGAAAAAGAATGCTGCCGAAGCTGGGGCTTGAACCAGTGGCGTAACTATAGATATGGGGGCCCCGGTTGGAGTCTTAGCGGGGACCCTTCCTAGGAAAATGTTTTTTTTTTTTTTAACTTAAGTGCTATTATTCTATTCGTACAAATAATGTTGAAAATTGAAACACACTTTATTTTTCCTACAAAATTTTACAAAAATTGAACAAAATATTCAATTAGGTAACAAAAAAGAGTTTTGAGCTAAGCTTCTTAAGACACCGATATAGCTTCTTTCTTCTTTTTCTTCGACTATTTCCAAAATTTGTTTTTCTTGTATGGCATACTTTCGCATTATTTTAAATTCTTCCCCCATTTTAAGTTTTTCTACCTTACATTTTACTAGAACCGACTCCTGCACTAAAACATGAATTAACTTGAACACGCCAATGTGCAGCTTATCAACTACTACTTATCAACTTTAAGTCTTCTATGCTCAAACTCAACTTTGTTTTGAGTTCTTGGTAAATTTCTCTTGTTTGGTCTGCACAAGACCATAATGGAAAATACATAGGTTTCTGTATTTTTGTACCTATGCTTCGAAAGAGTCACGAATTTGACTCTGAGGTAGGCATTTGAGCATTCGCATATGTAGACTTAAGTTTTCATCTTTTCCGTACTGTTTAAAAAAACCTTCCTTTTGTATTTTTCCAGAATTTGTCATTCGGGATTATTTTTTTTGTTTTCGAGATTGTTTTCGTTCGAGATTTTTGTTTTCGAGATTTTTACTTTCGAGATATTTGCATTCGAGATTTTGTGGTAGACTCAGATCCAGGGTTCAGAATTTTATACGGCTAACTTCTAAATCAGCAAACTTTTGAATAATTTTTCAATTTTTTTTTTTTTTTTTTGAGGCATGATCGAATAGAAACCAATTGTTCAGGAAATTTGTATTAAGTATTAAAGCTTCCGTGTAGAGTTCTCTTGATCCGTCATATTTTTTAGTTCCTTAGGTTGATGTACTCGAAAAGTTTTGATAACGTTCTTCAAACTTTCAAATCGATTAAATATTTGATTTCAAATAATATCAAGACATCCATGGAAAATATTGACCCTAATTCATTTCTCTCGGTTCTCGAATTACCGATAAGAATGAGTTTGAACCTTTGAAGGCACTTCAAAATATCACAATATGAAGGAAACAGCTTGTAGAGAATCGTTCCGGGATGACCATATAGTTGGACATAGTCATTTCGATTTTAACGAAGAATTTTCTGAGAGAAAAGTATATAATAACACCCATATCTTAATATTGTTCGCAAAAAAAAACGTAAATTTGTTTAATTGTTTCCCAGAACTTTTGGATCTCAGGTATTGCACCATTGTCTAATACCAAACAAAGAATGTGGTTTTTGAGTTATGATTGTATTTTATCTCCAATATGTAATAACAAGGAGGCAAAAACTATTATTATTTATGTAATTATGTATGTCTTTTATTTATTATTGTTTTTAATATTTAAATACCCAAAAATTCTTGCCAGCTTTGGGGGCCCCTCTGCGATCGGGGGCCCCGGTTTCTAAAACCGGTAAGACGGGTGGTAGTTACGCCACTGGCTTGAACCCGTAGCATTCGGCTTAGGAGTCAACTACTCTATCCTCTGTGCCATGGCCACCTGCTCTTTGATAAGTATATAAAACATATAAAGATTCTGCATTCAGTTTTCGAACAAATGAACATATCTTACAATTTTCTTGTCTCAAATTGACCACGTTGGAACAGTAATAAACTTTTGTATATACATTTTATTAAATGAGTAGGTATTACAGAAGAAACTGTCTCACTTAACAAATATTAATTTGTCATTCGCGTGCGCGAATTGAACCATTATCTGAAAAATTATTGATTTTTTCGAGATTAGTTAGTTTGTTAAGATTAAAATAAAGGTTGTTATTCATGTCTACAAATGCGAATACTTGCTTAGCTTTTTTACCTCAGTGAAATTCGTAACTATTTCTATGCATTGAGTAATCAATTTTCCGAAAGTACAAAGCAAATCGGGAAGTGGTTTGGCAGAAACAAGATAGGTACAAGAAATCAGAAATCTATGTATTTTCAGTCTTTGGTGTTGTGCAGACCAAACAAGAGAGATCTTACCAAGAACTCAAAACAAAGTTGAGTCTTAGCATAGAAGATTTAAGGTTTTAGTTGGTAAGCCGCACGTTGGCCTGTATAAGTTGATTCATGTTTAAGTCCAGGAGTCGGTTAAGGTTGAATGTAAAGGGTTTTCCAATAAGAGGTGTTATTTTGAATAGCCCGCTATTTCGGTAGCTGTCACTTTTGAAGCTGTTTTTTGACATTTGACAAGTAGAAACTACGCCATTAATAAAAATGGAACGATACACGCTTCAACAACGCACTGAAATTATTAAAATTCAATATAAAAATGGTGAAAAACATGTTTTCTTTCAGAAATATAATTAAAAGATAAATCTCGAAAAGTCTCGAAAAATCTCGAATTACCATTTTTTTCGAGATTTTTTCGAGATATTGTAATTCGAGGTTCTTGAACGTTCGAGATTTTTGTACGTTCGAGATTTTTGCATTCGAGAATTTTTTTTGTTGTTTCGAGATTTTCTACATTCGAGATTTTTGTATTCGATATAACGTCATGATCCCGTTTGTTTTTTATGCCGTTTATACATAATAGAAATTGGCATAGCCATAATAAGGATAAAATAGCTCCGGCCTATTTCTTCGTTAACGTCAACAATTAATAAAAAAAACGAAAACTACATTATCATAATACGAATATTTTCAATTGAGCACTCAACAAAATTTGTCACAAACGAAACATTTGCTTAATATTGTGATTTATTTTGTTTCACTGATTTTTATCGCAACAAATAAGTGATACACAGAACAACATTTTTCCACAATTATCGCATAAATTTTCAATGAACAAAAATCAAGTCAAATAGAAAAAAATTGTACTTCAGCAATTTGTACAAGCTTTTTGGATAATTACAAGTTATTCAACGGTTTTGTGATGTTAATCTTTCACCTTAATTTCGTTTGTTGGCTTGTAATGAACCGAAACAAAAAACGTTTGGTAATCATTCGTTTTATAAGTTTATCGTCAATAATCCATTGAACAATCGAAAAAAGAACAAAAAAAGAACATATCAACACACATACGATCTAACATAAAAATGAAAACGAATTGACCCATTTATTACCCCTAAGAGGGGTGTTGAGAATAAAGCCTGTGAAAAAGACTTTTTCCTTCAGTACAATGGAACACGTATAGGTATTGATTACCACATAAAATCATTTGAGCGTTTTCTGTTTTAGATGACCGAAAAGAACATAAATGGGGTGGACTTATTTATGACGTGGGGGAAAAATTATTGTTTTTTTTTTTTTTTTTGCTCAACATCTTAAATGTCACAGGAAATTTTGTTCAAAATCCTTTATTTCGCTGGAAGTTGAAACAACTTTTGAAAAAGAAATAAATCAGACCAAAAGCACTATATAAATTTCACCAATGGTTTTCAAACCTCTGATGCAGTTTGCCGATTAACACTCAAACTTCAAGCCAATTCAGTCCTTATTTATTAGAATTGAGTATACAATAGCGCTTCTATTCCTAGCTAGATCCGAGCAAAAACCCCAGTTCTATCAGTTTAAAATACACAGCTATATATTTTTAATGTATCCAAGGCCCAAGGGAGACGTTAACTAAGACCAAAAATAGTGTTTTTGGTTTCAAACCCATCAGTGAACACAAGAGCAACATTGCTTATGCTGAAAGGGCTAACAACTAATCAAAGTCAACATGACTATCAGCATTTACCAATGCACAATGCTCACAATAATCAACGGATTTTCGGTCCAATTAATCCCAGAATCCTTCCCAAACCAGTGGCTAATTCCCACCGACAAGTCAACAGTCCTGGTCCTAAAATCCTAAACATCCAAAGTATCTCATCAATCAGACGGATGCTTTGCGATTCTGTGAATCTCTCAATGCACATTTCTATGCCAGCCAACCGCGTGTTCATTCAAATGTCAAACATGAAAGCATTCCCACATAATTGAGATATAAACCACTCTACCGCAATTTTTCGACCAAGCTGCTGAAAGGATTTATCGATTTTGAGTCCCACCTGAAGCCATATCGCTACGCAGTGCTTCCTCTTTATTCACACCTCTGGCGGTGAACGTCAGCGATTTTTATTGCTCTGCCAGGCATGAAAAATGTGACAATTCATAGCGTTTTAATTTTAAAAGGGAATACAAAAAAAATCAGGTTGATATTGAACTTGATTTATGTAGCGTGAGGGAAGTGCGAAAAAGTAGAAACAAAATGTTACGACAGCCAGCTTCTTTGACGCCGAAATGTTGAGTATGAAACCTTTTTGAAAGATTTCAAGCATTGAAAATAGGTCCTAGGTCTTCTTTGTGATGTAGACAGAGATAAAAAGAAAAAAGCGCAATGGGTAATACATTTCATTTCGATTGGTTGAGTAATTTTTCTTTCTACGACGACGACGGGAAAATAGATTTTTTCGTAAGCTTTAACCAAATTTCCAGGTAGCTATTCTGCCCTTGTCATTCAGAAATCGGTAAATCTTCAATGTTGAAAGGTATGTTAGATAAATGGGGTTTGAAACTTTTCAACGTTGAGATCTACTTTCTCTATGGTTGCGTGTTAAGGCTTGAAAACGATATGTTAACACCAAGGAATTGGTAAGTGTGTGAGGTCTGATTCTTTTTTCTTTTTTAAAGGATATTTGCCCTTTATGGATTTTATTTGATTGAATTTTTATTATGAACCTTTTTTCCATTTTTTGAATAAACGTTATGAAATATGGCTTTTGAAAAGTGGTTGAAATTATTATACATGGATTATATGGTATTTTGATATTGATAGCTATTTTCCGCCCGAAATCACTAAAGAAATTGAGGAAAACAAGTTACAACTCCATGAAGAAAACTTTGAAAACTTATTTCCTGTACGTACTGTGTTGGCCAAAGAATATGTATACTTGTTTCAATGGAATGTTACTGACTACTTTCTTGATGTAGCCATTGTAGTTGTCATATTTGAACGTCCTCTACAGATTCCGGTATCACTCATAAGGTTCTACTCAAGTATTCTTGTGTAATAGTCGTCCTCGCAGGACCCAACGTCTGTCGAAAAATCCTTTTTCGATTTTTATTCCTTGCACCACTTGGCGCCGTCGCGTCGCGTCGTCTGTGTCTATGTTTGGTCCAAGCAGAGTCAACTACTTCATATCCTTGAAATCGCCACTGCCAACAGTGACTGCATGTTCAGACGAATTAAATCTCAGAATTATATGTCCGATCCTCGAAAAAGGATTTCGACGGAATGGATCAACTACAGATGTCTTCTATATCTCACCAACAAAATCTCGTCTGCAGTACCTACTTTGTGAACGTTTATAAAGAGATAAGAATCTGGTGAGTTCCGTGAGGGAGCAATCGATGATGAATTTATCTTGTCAATGTCACCTATACCCACGGAAATCATTCAGCTGTTGGATAGTGAAAAACACGTCTCTTTTATTCTTCGATTGTAACTATTTTGCATAACCTGTACATACCATTTAATTGCATTATGAGCCCTCAGGATTGCATTGATAAGCCGAATATAATTGATTCTGTCGCTATTCAAGTATAGATTCTAAATCTAACGATTAACATCAAATTATTTCATTTAATCCCGAATCACAACTCATTCAATATCAACATGATTTTATATAATATATGCATAGATGGCGCATTATTTCCCACTTTTGTATACCCAGCTTGTATATGTAATCGATATAATGTTACACACGAACACAGATCTCGGAAGCAATTAATTACAAGAGGGCTTATGACTTCCTTTGTCAGGAAGTTAAATTACAAATTGTTCTCTGAAGTTACTCGAACAAGAGAATAGCGCATTCAACAGGTTTCGGAGTTCATGAGCTTAAACGACTTCATATTCTGGTCGGAAATGTTTACAAGTAGGTATATACAAGGAAACATGCTTATCTTTATTTGGGGATAAGGAATTGCGTGCAAGAAGTTGCCCAGATTATGATGTTCAATGTAAATGTTTATCCCTTGTTCGTGCTCAATATCAAAGTGTTTTTGTGGTTTATTAATTCGTATTGAATGAAAGTTAATTTTACTTTCGTTGGATGTGTTGAGAGAGTAATTTGCATTGTGATTTAATGGTTTTATTAATATTAAGACTGTTTTAATTAATTGGTTGTTCAAAGTATCGACACAATGTCTTATGCTGTATAATATGGAATCAGTTGAACGAAGAATAATTTTGCTTCGTTCTCCATGATTCTCAGCGTTTGGTGTCTCCTAAAATTTCTGTTTTTCAAAAAGTGTGTCAACTTATTCAGAGCTGTTAGAAAAATCGAAAAAAAGTAATAAATTTTCATAACATTGAGTGACAAAAAGGAGTAAATTGTCATGAAAAAACGTGGGATTTTTTGCGGTCATATGAAATTCAGGCGCGAGAATGTAGTTTGCCGTCATATGGCTTGCAATCTTTTTCTTTGTTAGATTTTGGTTTTCGGTATTTAAACCCCAACTCTCCTTCGGTTCATTGTAAGTTGCGTTAAAAAGCAACAATGTTTTTTAATAAAATCAACTAAGCTAGCATTTATTTTATTAATGCACTGCAGATATGAACATCCTTCTTAAATCTATTTTCCTTTTCTGCCTTAATATAATTTTTGGTGAAAAACAAATACAAAAACACTCATGGATATTTATTTGAATTGTTAAAAACAGATTTTTTGTGGGCTAAAGAGTTTAATCACATTGTTATTCGTAAATCATAAAAAAATATCCATACGCTTCAAAATAAACGTAGCATTTAATTGATTTATCAATTAGTGGACCGTAAAAAATTATACGTTGGAGATTGAACTGCACAGAGCAAAAAAAATCAAATTTGAAGGCAACCGAAATGTTGTTTTTATGTAAATTATATGCAATAAAATATCCTTACATTCAATAAAACATCACAAATAATTCCTCTCAGGCAAAACACAACACTGCAAAATGTTTGCTCTTTAAAAAAAGCTCACGTATTTCACTCAGATAATTCTAACCAAAAAAAGACATTTTATAAACTTTGCTTAGATGTGACCCCTGTCTGAAAACCAATATTTGAGCTATACCAAATCTCACAAACTATGACATGAAATCCCTTGGTCATACATACATGTCAATGAAAATAAAACAATTACTCACATGTGCCAAACACACTCATGTTCATACTCCGTTGACACCGAAGGTTGTCTACATTGTCGCTCGTCTTTGACGTATGTTGGCACCAACAAAACTTGTTTGCTTAGCTCCTTGAATCAACAACTGGGACATCATATCTTGTTCCTTAGCCTTCATAGTGTGACACAATTCCAGAGTTCATAAATTCCACCCGAGTAATGACTTTATTCACACAGGACCAGAACACCCAGGCCTCGTCCACCACACCCTTTAATTATAAGGCCAACACACATTAACACTCACTGTATGCAGTCGATTATCGTAGAGTACCGCCTCAGTCTGTCTGCTGTCATCCAGTTTGTTTACTTTCACCCTGATGACATATTACTTGTGGGAGCAGACAACCAACCGATACACGACAAACGATTCTCCGACCGGAATGTAGAGGAGGCATTGAATTTAAAGAGTCCTCCGACTTTGATCAAATGGATTGATAAAGTCTGAACCGTTCTGGCCATTAGAGCTTCCTTCTCTGCCTTTTTACTGTTTCTTCTTTTATTTATTTACTTAGATTGTGTTATTTTCGATCTTGAGTGAAATTTATTCTTGTGCTCCTTCTATGTATTTGGAGCAATTTATTTCGTAAGCTTCTGGTGAATGGACAAACTCATCCGGAATATTGCAGGTGCACAAACGACTTGTCCATTTCCATAGATAAGAGTAATTCTATCGTTTTTATTCTCTCTTTTTTTTACCAGGGTAACTTGATACCTACACTTGAAATATTTAAGCTCCCTTCCAAGGGATGAAAATCCTTGTTTGGGGTTTGGAAGATTATTTTTTTTAACAATTTCATTACTTTGCAGAATACATCCATGAAAAGTCAAACGAAATAAAGTATTGGCTTGCGGTTTTTATGGTTCAATTAATGGGAGCAAAAACTCGTTGTTTTAAGGATCGATTTCGTGATTCATGGGCTAAGGTTTTTCTTTTAATTATTTTTCCTTCGACTACTTCGTTTGGTAGCTTGTACGAATCATTTACCTTTGCAAAATTAATTTTAAGGATTTATTAAAGCATACTCAAGAAAATTAAAAGCAAGATTCTGTATAACGTGCGGTTAACTTTACGTGAAAGGTTTATAAGCACATCCTGCTCCTACAGAGGTGAAACAAAAAATTAAGAATTGAACTTTATCTATTTTTTCTTTTTGTTGCTTTTCGTATTTCGTATTTATTTATTTGTATAGCTTGATTTTAAGATTAACATCTTGTTTACAATTAAGCTTAGAATTGGACATTAATAGAAATAAGTTACAATTATAACTAAACTTTGGAATCACAATTAATATATTTTAAAGAGACAACAAAAAGGTAATGAAAAATGAAAATACATTAGTAATATTTACATGTTACAATTTATTAAGGTTTATATTGAAGCGATGTGTAGCAACCTAACAGGGAACAGAGAGAAAAAAAAAAGTATTTATAATGTAGAATAGTATTCGATGGTCTTCTTTTTGAAAATATGTTTATTATCTGCATTTCGCACCTGAAGCGGTAAGGAATTCCATAGCCGAGAGGCGTTGACAAAGAACTGGCGCTCTGAAGTTACACATGAATAACGTGGAATTATTATATGATTTGAGCGTGCAGATATCGAGAATTGAATTCTATTATAAAGGTATGAGGGCTGATGCGATTTGATTACATTATAAAGTAGCATAAGTGTACGGAGCTTTATAAGATTTTCAAAGGAAATACCATATATACTTTTTGAGAAATGTGATATGTGGTCAAAGCGATTTAAGCCATAAATATAGCGTGCCACACTATTAAACGCTACGTTAAGTTTCCTTTGGCTTATGGAGTCGAGTTTACAAAAAATTTCACAGCCGTATGTCAAGATCGGTACTACGAGGGTTTTAGCTAACATTTTCCTGGTTTCCAAAGGCGTAAAATTCCTGGCTGGCCAAAGAAGTCGAAGAGCACCGTAAGCTTTACCTACTGCTTGGGTTATATGGGTGTTCCAGTTAAGACTCCGATTAAAACATATACCAAGATTCTTAGCAGTATCAACAAAATCTATTCGGGTGTTGCTTAGTTCTATAGCTGGAATATTTGAATAATCTATTGGTCTTCGTGATATGACTAGGCACTTAGTTTTTTGAGGATTAAGTGTAAGGCCACATTTAACAGACCAACTGTTAATTGATGCAAGGTCCTCATTAATCTTTCTTACACAATCTTCAATCATATCAAATGAGCAGCTTTTCAACAATTGGATGTCGTCTGCAAATAAGTGCTCATCACAGTGACAAATTACTCTTGGGACTTCATTAACATAAATGGAGAAAAAAGTTGGACCCAGTATTGATCCTTGGGGGACACCATATTGAAGGGGCATAAAGTCCGAAACTTGATCTCCAACTACAACGGCTTGTTGTCTACCAGTTAGATATGAAGAAATCAGCTTCACTGATTCCGGAGAAAAATTATACATTTTCAGGAGCTTGTTACACATAATGTTGTGATCAATGGTGTCAAATGCCTTAGAATAGTCTAAGAGAATCAAAAAAGATGCTTTGTT
This sequence comes from Sphaerophoria taeniata, assembly GCA_943590905.1. Lineage (NCBI taxonomy): Eukaryota > Metazoa > Arthropoda > Insecta > Diptera > Syrphidae > Sphaerophoria > Sphaerophoria taeniata. The sequence continues at coordinate 41,768,453 of OX016540.1, read as the reverse complement.
TCCATCTATCGCATTCCTAATCCGTTCGGTAACGTCGAGTAAAGCTGTGGTGCTACTGTGACATGCTCGAAAACCTGACTGCTTTGATGCAAGTAGACTATTGCGAGCAAAGAACGCTTGAATTTGATTCTGCATCAGTTTTTCAAACACTTTTGACAGGACCGGTAAAATAGAAATTGGTCGAAATTCTGCATTTCCACTGTTTTTGGGAATAGGTATAATTTTTGAGTACTTCCATTGCGTTGGAAAAATGCTTTTTGTAAGTATTGTATTGAAGATGTGCGTAATGTAGGGTAGAATAATAGGAAGTATTGCCTTAATAAACATAGGATGTAAATTGTCAAATCCAGTAGCATTTGATTTAAGACTTAAAAAACATTCGACAACCTCATTTACATTGACTCCAGCGAAACAGAATTCAGCTCCCCTGAAGACAGGGGTAAATTCTTCACCCGAAAGATTTTGGCATATGTTCTGTGTTGTTGGAATCGATGATATGAGATTGGAGTTGATTTGATTACAATCAACATCCATGGTTTCAAAACTAACTCGTTTGCCGACAATTTCCTTAAGATTTGTCCACAATTTTCGTCCGTGTAAGGACAAGTTTAGGCGCTGTTGATACCATGTGACTTTAGAGGAACGTATAAGGCGGACAGTTACATTACGAAGCCGACGATACTCTTCATAATCATCTGATATTCTGAAACGCTTCCACTTTTTAAACAAAAGATTTCTTTGGTTTATACTCCATCTTATTCTTTGGTTGAACCAAGGACACTCACCATTCTTAACGGATATGGTTTTTAACGGTACGTGACGATCAAATAAATCAAGTAAATTGCTCTGTAAAAACTCAACTTGGTCGTCAGGTTGCTGAAGCGTATAAACTCGTTCCCAATGAATTCTCCTTAATTCGAGCTCCAATGTATGGTTGTCAATATTCTTAAAGTCCCTATATTGAAAAGTTCTTGTTGGTCTGCTCAGACTAAAGTCAAAGGAAAGATGAATCAAATCGTGTTTGGAGAACCCAGAAGCTTGAAGTTGTTCAAAGCGAATTACCTTATTTAAGTCACTTACGAAAAAAATGTCAAGTAGAGTAGAGGAATTATTCGAGAAATGAGTAGGATTAGTGGTATTAGCTGCATGCAAGTTATAAGTACCTAGACTGTGTGTAAGACTCTGGTCAGTTAGAAGATCACTATTAAAATCTCCGCAAAGCAAAACACTAGAAAAACAAACGGAATTGTCTTCAAGAATATTCGTAGGAGATAAATTAATGTGTCTATTAGGTCTATAGATTACTCCTAGGAGAAGATGTTCCCGATGATTATTAATGTCAACACAAAGATATTCTATAGGACACTCAGCTGGAGACATATATTTAATTTGATATTTAATAGTATCTCTTAGATAGATAGCTACTCCACCCCCAACACGACCCGTTCTATCATTCCTTATCAGTTTATAACCTTTGAGTCGCACTATGTTATCAGGAATTTTACTACTGAACCACGTTTCACTAACACAAACTGCATCATACCTTGAACCTTCAAATAGATCTCTAAACTCATCAATTTTCTTGCACAAACTTTGAGCATTGAGGTGGAAAACTTGAAATCCTTCATTTCGCGATGTGATTATATTAATCAGAGCTCGAGTTATGCCAACGTCACTCGAATTAGAAATCAATTGATAACTATTACCCAACATTAAGTTAGAAAACAGACTTTCAAGTTTGAACTAAAACACATCAAGCACAGAAAAAGCAGATAAAACGCGAAAAAGGCCACAGATACTCTGTTTGATATAAGGGTTGCTACACACGACTTGTAAACGAAATAACTTTTAAGGTTCATAACAAAATATTTAAAAAAGAAACAAGAGAAAAAAAATAATACAATAAGAGTTAGTTATTTAGAAAGAATAATAAATTAAAAGGGAAAAAAGACAAAAAATTTAATGAAATATAAAGTTTATGAGCGTTGAATCATTAATGTTAAAATAAAAGAAAAAAAACAATTAATAAATATTTATGTAACATAAGTCATTCTAGCAATATTGAAGAAAAAGTTTTATTTGTAATATGAAACTCGTAGGATGGTCACCCTAATAGGTTTTCGATTGTATCAACAAGCATTGCATCATCATCATCTCTTCGTTTTATGTATACGCTCCCACGCATGGTGAAGACTACTGCAATTTGTTTACGCTTTTTCATGTCGAGTGCAGCATGTAGAATTTTTTGGTTAGACTCGGTTAAGCATTCTCGCAGGTAAATAGGTCGGTCTGATGATATTCCAACATCACGTAAACAAAGTTGACGTTTATTTAATCTGCGGAATTCTGATATTGCTTTTAATATGGTGTTTCTCTCATGAGGTGTGTGGAATTTGACAATGATTGCCGATGAATTGTTCACTGTGTTCCTGGAGTTAGTACGGAAAATACTCTTAAGAGTCGGTGGTCGTATGCTTAAGGTAAGGCATAAGTGATTGAAAATGTTGGTGAGAATTTCGTTATTTTGGCCGGGGAGATTATAAAGCACAGCATCTGTTGCAATTTTGTTGTTTTCTTGCGTTTGAAGAGTGCTCTTAATTTTGCTGATTTCAGAAAAAAGCTCAGTGGTAGAATTGGAAGCAGAAGACGGTTGTTGTTGAGTTTTCAAGAGTAATACATCTGCGGCTATTCGATCAATGGTGCATTTGACATCTAATAATTCGGACTTGTATATTTGTTTTCCTCGGTTAGCTTTGAGTTTTTATTTTCTATGTCTGCAATTCGCAAGCATAAATTATTTAATTCGGTTTTGATTTCCAATATTTGTTCATCAATTTTATTTGCAAGTTTTGTTTCAATATCGTCTAACTTAAGTGAAATATTTTGAATCGACTCACTTTGTGCTTGGAATTGCTTATGCATCTCGGCTAGAATATTGGAGCTGGTTATTTCACGTGGGCTTTGAGGAACATGTTGTTTAGATGACAATTTTTTGCCTTGAGTGATGTTTGACGATCCTTTTGGTGTGTTTGTAGCAACTTGTTTTTGTTCGGATTCCGTAGAGTTTCGTTTTCTCACATCAAATGAAGACATTTTTCTTTATTTACTTGTATATAAATGTTTTAAAGTAAAACTTAAAAATGTGAATTTAAAACCAAATTAAAGTTAAAACACAAGTTTTTTTCTTTGTGGATTGCTACTTTGACACAAAACTTCACAACTATGCAAACTTGACAAATGTATGGGTTTCGAATGTGGATAAAACTTTAATCTCAATGAGCGCCAGAAAAACACGTCTTTTAACTTTGATGATTCATTCCCCTTACGAGGAAAGTTTACATCAATAAAAATCCAAAAACCCACGCTCTCTCCAATCTAAAGCAATCATTCTATTAAAGCAACCTTTTGTCTTTAGCATTCAACTATGGTCAACTGTATGCTTACAGTTGATTACTTCTTTGCCAACAACACAATAGATTTTTCAATTGATTGATCCAAGATCATTCCCAAGGTGTTAATAAAATGTAATGGAAAATGGTATTGTATTGTTTTATTAAACAGAAGAGAAGATAACTTTAAAAAAGCAAATGAAATGGGACCCAAGCGATGTCCTATATCAGATGACAAGTAATCTGTTTTTATTAATTCATTTAATGTGAGATCAAAAATAGGTAGCAGTTATGAACATACCATTTTACTTTAAAGTTAGTTTGGGAATGATTGCTTGTGGTTATTTTCGGATTCATTAAATACGGTCCAAGAACTTAATGCGATCCAGCCGTCCTCATAGCCCATACTATTCTTGGGTTAGTATTTTGCATGATGTTCAAACCCCGTTAGTTGAGTGGTCTGTTTAAACTTCATTTTAGATCTGTATAGTAAAATTGTTGATGTATTGGTGCATTATAGTGTTGATTAAAATTGATATTGACATTTAACAGTACTTCGCACATGAATGTAACGAATTAATCCACGAGGGATGTTCGAAAAAAGTTTGAAAGAATGAAAAGTCTTCTTTCAATATATGCCATTGTAAAACAACGTATTCATTGTGGCGAACATGAAATGTAGTTTCAATTGAAGGTGTTATGTTAGAAATAACCCCGCCAACCTCCAGCTCTGCTATTTAATATGTCCAAGTTCCGAGTTCGGTGGTAAGCCATTCTATTCCTCTCCGAAGTCCAAGACACATGTTCACGACAAAAACAGAGGTGTTGCAGTTTTCGAATTGGTTGTAGCTTTTTCATGATTTTAAGTCATTTTTATAGTTTTTGTATATCTTTTATAGCTTTTAAAATAACATTACATTTTAATCTAATTTTTGTTAAGGTTTTGTGTGATTTTTCAACGTCACTCGCGTAAGCACACTCACTGTGTCTGTGCAGCTTTTTGCGTTTGTTTCATACTTTTGTTTCACTACTTAAAAATGTTGATATTATAAGTTTACTTTTTTCGAATCTCCCTTTTCAACAAAATATTTTTTTTTACTAAACTGACCCAAAACTATGTTGGCAAGCCAAAGGTGGTTTCAAACTACTTAATAAAAAAATACAAACGGTGCATTGTACTTAAAGGTATTTTCCCATAATATATGTATATTGTCCTTCAAAATTTGAATAATTTTGGTCACAATAACACGACAGAGACCATCCAAGGTAGAACTCAGTAATACGTGTTGTATAACAGCTTTTAACTTTCAAGCACTCAAAATTGGAACATCAATGATTTCGGCTTCTTTGCCGATAACTTTGTAGTTTTTGTGTTAAAAACGAAAATGCCCACCTATCGTCACCAATTGCGCATTACACTTTTTAACTACGACGAATCAGATATGATTCATATAACAACAATTATGATGTAAAACGACAACGATAATCATTTGTTTCCATGAATCATATATGATTCCTCATTTCTCATAGCCCTGAATCATATAACAGTTTCATCAACATAAAAACATTACTTTAATTTGTAAAGCTCAAAAATGGCTTGACTGATTTCGCTTTTCAGTAAACAAAAAGCTTAAGAAACACGTTTAATAGAGTCAATAACAATTCTGCCAATTTATTTGGTATTATACAGTTTTTACATTATCATACAATTCGTAATTGATTGAAACAGCGATATATTTAGTGTAGGAAAAGTCGTTTTTAAAATTTTATTTTCAAAAAAGGATAAAATTCGTAAATCTAAACCCATTTAACAAAGCTGAATAGTTTGTTTGGTTGAACACACTGACTTTTGAAGCTTTTAATTTTAAATAGTAAAATTCTTTTTGTGTAGGTATGAAAGTTAACCACATTTTGCTTCCACGAGTAAAAACTCAGAATGAAAGCAAAATATTGCTGAAAAATTATTCCTGTTGAAACTTGTGATTTCTTATCAAAATACTAAAAATGCGCCCTAGCAAAATATTTAACAGTACATTTACAATATAAAGGCGGGTGAAACCGCATGGAACAGCTAGTCAAGAAGACAACAATAGCAGGAATAACAAAAGCAATAAATGCAGCATAGGAACAGTAATCATCTGTTTACCACGAATCCTTATTAATGAATCATATTTGATTCATAATTTGCAGCCATGAATCATGCATTATTCATAATTTCTTGCCATGATTCATATACGACTGATCATTGAATCTTATATCATTCATCATTTTTAACATCATATAAGTAAAAATAACGAAGCTGGAATGCTTATCATCGCTTTTACACACAAGTTATTTGATAAATAACAAAAAATATAGCAATGGAAAAATTAATATTGATGACAATAATTTGAAATAACTACATTTCATTCTGTGAAAAGTCACATCATAACCCTGATTTTCAACTATAACTAAAAGTGAAAACTTTAACAGATTTGAAAGGTTTTGGTGTTTTACTGAATTAGTTTTAATAGAAGAAATGAAAAATTGACCAAACTTCATTCCGAATTCAGCTCCTTGTGTACAAAAAAGACACCACATTATTACTATGCCACTTATTTTTCGCAGATTTTATGTACATTTTTGTTAAGTCTCTAATTACTCAGAATTCCTTCGTGTCCATGAGAAAAACAAGTATTTCCAAGAAATGTATAACAGTCCTTTGATTGAATTTACACATTGCCCTACACAAAAATTAGTTGACCTTAACACAACGCAGCTAATGATACTTAATTATAATGTCATATCATAAGGCTTATCGAAGGAGTGCTCAAAATGTAAATAAGGACCTTATTTCATAACGCTTCAGGTGCTAGTGAAACAAGATATTCAAAAGTAATCAATGGTTGCGTGGTTATGTTTCACTTGAAATTTCAAGACAAACAACTTACTTTGTTTTTTTTTTCTGTTTCGACACAACGACCGTAGATTATTTGGACAGACATTCCATTTACTGTAACTTGGCCTTAAAGTCAACTGCTGGAGCTAAATGTTCAATATTCATCCAATTATTCCATCCAATTATCCAGTATAATGGATTCCTTTAATCTTCAGTTTAAGCTGATTTGGCGGAACTGCTTAATCAATACTTTTAAATAAACATCGTACCTATAGGTTTATTTTCAGTTCCTTTTATTTTTAATATTTCTGAAAAATCACATCCTTATATTTTCAGCCATAAAGATTATAAACATTTTTTCACCTTGACATTTTCCTTACTGCACGCAATATGTTTCAAACAATCAATTTTAAGAACAGAATGCAAATTCATAACATTAAATTTTCACCCATCTCTTATCATCTTCACATCCTTTAACAATTGTGTTCAGTTGTCACACAAAAGTAACAGAAGCAGAAAATATCCTTTTGCGGAATTACTTTTGTTCATTCATTCCAGCACAAGCTCAAGAAATCCATTGATTTGATCCGCACACACAACCAAAGAAGAGTTCGTTTAACATTTTATTAAGAGATTATGTATAAACTTCACGTGAAGGAGGAAGATACGAAGGAAAGGCCTTTAGCCGTTTGACATTTTCATCATCTAGATTGGGACTGGGATGCCTGAATTCCTCGTGCGACAGCCGACACGGTTAAGTTATCCTTGAGGGAATCGATGACGTTTATCTGTGTGTATCAATAAAAGAAGTACATAGTTAAGAAGGTATGGCACTTTGTTTTTAGGAGATGATTATTAATTTATTTTTGGAAACAAAAAAGAAAGTGAATTTGACGTCGGGTTGTGGTTATTTTCGTTTGGATGGAAAGTCCAACAGTCTCAATTAACTACCTCTATCTCTAAACATTTTCTTTTATCAAAACATAACCCTCGACAGAATTGTTTTAACTATCTCTTAAACAAAAGCAAATGTCACACATTATTTTGTTATTTTCGAGAATACTTAAAAATATAGATGTGTTACATCTTAAAAAAATATATTGTGTCTGTGGCTCATTTTTTTATATTGAAATGGAAATCTTTGATTTAACACCTAAGGACGGACTTCTTTTAGAATTAATATCAAACTTTTTTTCTCGAATCGTTAAATGTATTTAATTGCTAAAAGAGTTTCAAAAACCAACAGTGCGTTTTCTTATTTAATGGAAATCGAAACAAACAAATTTGATAATAAAAAAATTGTAATCTGTTTTTTTATGGTTTATAAAAACATTATTTTTAAATGTGAACATTTTAAGATTCTATGAAAAATGTCAAAAAAATTAATTTTTAATTTGGAGTTGACCTACTCCGACTATGAAACATGGCCGTAGCCAGGGGGGGGGGGGGCAAAGTAGGGCAATGCCCTACCTTAAATTTAAAATGCCCTACCTTCAAAAATGCACTACCTTCAGAAATTGAGAAAAGCCCTACCTTCAAAAATTGCCTACTTACAAAAATTTCCTGCTTACAAAACGACCGCACACATTCCAAAATTATCTAGCTTTTGGTATATATATACCCTGCATAAAAATGCCCTACCTTTGAAATTCACTACTTATGAAAATGTACTACCTTCCAAAATGCCCTTTTCGTTCAAATACTTTATATTCTCTTAACATTCCTCCAGCTTACCTTGCAAATGCCCTACCATCATCATCACCATGTGTGCTTAGGAATGAGGTTCATCGTAGTGAATTTAAATTTGACTCTTCCTTTTTCTGTTAACTGAAAACTCTTACACCTATGTTTAACTTGAGAATGGTCCAAAAAAAATGTAGTTGCCTTACTACGATAGTAAGTTGTCGTTGGTCCATTCGCCCTTAGTCAAATATTAATAGGTACAATTCACAAATATTGTTAAATTTTTCCTTCGTTGAATTTGTATTTCCTTTAGAAATAAGAAAACAACAAAAGACATTTGTTCTTGAAGAATAATAATTTAATGGAAATAAATTTAATATTGCTTGCTTGAATGAAGTGAATAGAATTTCTCAGAGTTACTAGAGTTAAAATTAAAAAAATGTAAAATTTAAATGATATCCTGAGTACTGCTTCTTGGGAAGTAGCGGTATAGGTACTCACGACCGAAAAATACAGAAGTCAACATCACCACACCATCAGCGATTACCAAAATTTGACTAGCATCGTCCCATCACCGAAGTCGCTCTCAAGTAGCGACCGAATTCTATGAATGAGCCATCTGTACGCACAGAACTCATTATCTGTAGATCTTACATCTTAACCGTCAACATCAGTAGTCGCGGCCGAAAAATAACAAGGCATAGCTCTTATTGCAGCTGATTCCTCTTCGTGTAGTGCTTCGACAACGCTTTTCATTTTTTTTCAAAAATTTCTGCACAGTAAACTGTTCCCTACAAGATACCCAACGAGTCGTAATAGGTTAGGTTAGGTTATGAGGGGTGTGCACAGCATGAGCTGTTGCGTACACGGGGGCCTATTGGTCCATTGTGATCCCCTATAAGAATAAAAGTTAGCATCGATGCTTCTCAAGGTCGATTGACGTAGACTGGCTCGTTAACGAACCAGCCTGTGCTATCTATAAATTTCTTCATGTTTGCCATTGAGACCTGTGCTAGATCATCCAGTTCTCCAACAAACCTGTTTCCGAAATGACGGAGTCGGCTGGTTTGGAGGTTTGGACAGTCACAGAGCAGGTGTTTAATGGTTTCTATTTCCTCCTCATCCTGACAGCTCCTACAAAAATCGGGTGCAAATGCCCCTATCTTGTTGGCCATTGTGCCAATGGCACAGTGACCCGTTAGTACACCTATCAAGATCTTCATGTTCTTTTTACTCAGCGATAGAATATACCGAGTTTCCTTTTCATTCGTGCTAGGCCATAAACTTCTCGAGATTACGCAATCGTCCCTGGATTTCCAAGAGTTATTGTTTTTCTCTTTTGATTTAAGGTCTATCTTCCTTTTGAGTACCCCAATTGGGACAAGTGGTTCCCTAACTGAGTGGTCACTACTACTTGCGTCTGCTTCTGACCCTTTCCTGGCTAGTTCATCTACTATTTCGTTCCCTTCTATATTACTATGTCCAGGAACCCAGCAGAGCTTTACCTGGTTAGTGTGGCAGATCTTATTTAATTCTTTCTTACAGTTTAAAACTGCTTTTGATCTTATGGTCTCACTGGCTAAAGCTTTGATAGCGGCCTGGCTGTCCACGAAAATAGTTATCTCCGAAGAGCTTAGCTTTTCGTGATGTGCCAATTCAGCTGCTTTTTCAATGGCAAAGATCTCGGCCTGAAAGACACTACAGTCAGCTGGGAGTTTATACGATGCTCTGATGTTGAGAGATTGGCAAAACACTCCAGCGCCTGTTCCTGATTCCATTTTTGAACCGTCAGTGTAGAAAGGGATACCCTGTTTACTCATAAGTGAATTAAGGTCCCAGCCCTGTCTTTCCGGTATGAAAATAGAAAATTTCCTATCAAAATCTAGTAAAGGGGGAATGTAATCGGTGGTCTCCATCAGTCCTGGAATCGTGTCATATCTTTGTAAGATTGACCCGTGTCCATAAGTGCTGTGCTTCCAAAAACTTAGTTCTTTTAAACGAATTGCAGTTTTGGCTGCCGTGCATCTTATGAACTCATCCAGAGCCGGGAGGTCCAAGATCATTTCCAACCCAGCCTGTGGCGTGGATCTTTGAGCCCCTGTTATTCCTATACAGGCTAGTCTCTGTACCTTATTCAGGTTCTTGAGATAGCTTGATTTTTCCACCGCTTTCCACCATACAATAGAGCCATAGGTAAGAATGGGTCTGACAATCGCTGTGTACATCCATTGGATGACTTGCGGTCGCATGCCCCAACGTGAACCGAAGGTTCTCTTGCATGTGTAGAATGCGCATAGTGCTTTTTTCATTCTTTCCTCAGTATTACGCTTCCATGTAAGCTTGGAGTCAAGGATTACTCCTAGAAATTTAGCTTCCTTAGAAAGTTTTAGAGGAATACCATTTAGCTTGGGAGGGTTGAAGCCCTCCAGTTTCCGTTTCTTCGTGAACAAAACTAACTCCGTCTTGGTGGGGTTGACCCCGAGACCGTTCTTAGTTGCCCAAGAAGATAAATCCTTTAATGCGTTTTCCATAATGTTTTCGATGATGGTAAGAAACTTGCCTGATACTAAAACCACTATGTCATCTGCATATGCCACGATTTTAATGCCTTGATTTTTGAACTTTGTGAGAATTTTGTTGACTACGAGGATCCATAGCAGGGGTGAGATGACTCCTCCCTGTGGTGTGCCTCTAGTAACTGTTTTCTCAATAGTGCTAACTCCTATTTGAGAGTTGATAATTCTGCCATTTAACATGGTGAAGATCCAATCGACAATGACAGATTCAACTCCAACTTCAACTAAGGCAGTTTTGATTGATTCCGTTTTAACGTTGTTGAACGCACCCTCGATATCAAGAAATGCTGCCAGTGTATATTCTTTATGTTCAAGACTTTTCTCAATATGTGAAACCACTTCGTGCAGAGCAGTCTCCACTGATTTACCTTTAAGGTAAGCGTGTTGGTAGTTGCACAAATTGTTTTCGTTGAGAAGTTCTCTAACATGTAGATCAATTATCCTCTCTAGTGTCTTAAGGAGAAACGAGGAGAGACTTATTGGTCTATAATCCTTGGCGGTCGAGTGAGTCGGTTTTCCTGCTTTTGGGATGAAGACTACCTTGACCTTTTTCCAGCTATTAGGGACGTATCCAAGTTTGATACAACTTATGAAAATTACCCTAAGCCACGGAGTTATTACTTTGAGAGCATTTTGAAGAAGAGCTGGGAAAATCTCGTCTGGTCCCGCTGATTTGTAGGGTTTGAACGAGTTTATTGCCCAGATAATTTTCTGCTCAGTAATAACCTGTTTTAGTTCTAAATTTGATTCTGTATGAGTAAAATCCAGCGTGTTCGATTGCAAGTAATCAGAACTTTCTGGGTTTTTACAGCCAGGGAAATGGGTTTCCATGAAAAGTTCAAGCGTTTCTAGGCTTGAGTTCGACCATGAACCATCAGGGTGTTTTATATACCCCGGGACCGTGGGATTAAGGGCCAGGGTTCTACGGAGCCTCGCCGCCTCGCTTGTTTTTTCAATGGATTCACAATGTTTAGCCCACGAATCTTTTTTGGCCTTCCTTAACTCTTTAGTGTAAGTGTTAAGTGCGGCTCTATAAGACTTTAAGTCCTCTTCTAATTTACTCAGTTTAGCTTTATTGAAAAGTTTTCTAACCTCTGTTCTACGTTTCTTTAGTACGCCATTCCACCATGGTGGGTTAGTGGAGATTTTGGAACGAGATAAAGGGCAGTGCTTTTCGAAAGACGTTCTCATTTTACTAGACAAGTTTTGGACAACAGTGTCGATGGTTGAAGTGTTTAGACTTGTATTGTCCCCTGGAGGATCAATACAGTTTTCCAGCCATCTTTCGTACTCTGTCCAATTCGTTCTAGTTGGGTTCCTGTAAGGTTTCTTTTGAGTAGAGTTCCTGTCTATGGAGAAGAGTATCCTAAAGTGATCCGAAAAAGATTCTTTAGGTGAGACTCTCCAGTCTTCGACTGAAATTTTACTGTTGTTACTAATAAGAGTCAAATCTATGATTTCCTCCCTGTTTTTGTTACGAAAGGTAGGGTGATTGCCCCTATTACATAAAGATAAATTTGAACAGAGAATATATTCAAACATTGACTCACCTCTTTTATTGATGTCCTTTGAGCCCCATTGTGTATGGTGAGCGTTGGCATCACAACCCACCACCAAAGGTGTACCGCTTGTTGTGGCATGGGCTACAAGATCGCGGACTGTTTTTGATGGCGGGTTCTCCTCCTCGTACGGCATGTACGTCGACGCTAGAATAAAGTTACCTTCATTTGATTCGACGCTGATTGCCGTATTGTCCTTGTTGCTGTATCTAGATAGGAAGAAAGCGTTAATTGATTTTTTCACTAGAATACAACTTCTAATATCACCTTCATCTGACGTGGAATGGAAAAGGTTGTAGTATTTTGACATTCTTCTGACAACGCTGTATATATACACGAATGTCTTACTCAAAGAAATCGAGCACTTCTGCAAGCTGCAATCAAAATGAAAAATGAAGGACAACTGTCTTCGGCTTTTACAATGCGTGGGTTTGTTTACGTTAAAAAGAACCGCAATGCTAAAGCTCTTTTTGTGGAGAACAACGATATTCTCATTGATATTGCCACTAAATCTTCTATGAGAACTGAAACAGCTGATTAAAGAATAAGACTGAAGAAGAAAAACAACAAACCATAAACAACAATTTTTTTTTCTCTCTGTATTCAATTCTTTTCCCTATTTGAATTTCTTGCTCTTATTATTTCATTCTTTTTTTTTATATATATAATTTTTATAGTTAGTGATAATAACTTTCCTTTCAATTTATACTTTGTTATTATAAAAAATGAATATTAATATAGAAACACATAAATTTGTAATTGCCATTGTCATTATCATTGTTAATAACACTTTCATCGTCTTCGGCTTTCTGTCCTTGAAATTCTTTCATAATATCATGGTCGTGCTGCTTCTTATCTATGTATTGTGCTGGACTATTTCGGGTCCTTGTCGTTTAAATGTCTTTATCAATGACTGATTTGAGTCATGGTAACAGGGATTCGGTTTTCGAGGGTGTACATGATTCTACACGTTCAATGATTCGAATTTTAGGTGCGCAGCACACTGGCCTGAGGGTTTGTCATATTAATGCCCAGAGTTTAGGTCCTAAATTAGATGAATTTCGTTATTTGTTTGAACATTCTAACGTTGATGTAGTGTGCGTTTGTGAAACCTGGTTCTCTACAGATTCTGTTTGTTGCATTGAGGGGTTTAACGTCTTTCGTTGCGATAGAGTAGGTCGTGTAGGTGGCGGGGTGGCGATTTTCACTCGCAGTGAATTGAGCTGCAGGTTAATTTCAAAATCTCGATCAGGTAGTGGAGTCGAATATATATTTGTTGAAGTAAAGTGTAACGACAATAAAATTTTGCTAGGTTCAGTTTATCGTCCAAATCGTAACATTGATTTAACACCGTTGTTTGCAATATTAGAGGAGTTATCGTTTGTATCACCCTACATCATTGTTGCGGGAGATTTTAATCATAATGTTCTTAGAACCCCTGATCTTGTTGATAGAATGAGAGCACTTAATCTTTTTCCTACTAATGTATCAATCGCAACTCACTTTACCAGGGATAGTAGTACCTTACTTGACATGTTTTTTGTCAGTCATATACAAAAAGTTCTTCTCTATGACCAAATTTCCGCTCCCTGTTTTTCTCATCATGATCTAATTTACCTTACGTTTCAATGTTCGCCCCTGATTTCTTCATCTACTTTCAGCTTTCGAGATTTCAAAAATGTCAACAAGCAGCAGTTGGAAATTGATTTGAATTCACTTGATTTGCTTCAAATATATAGCTTGCCATCTGTTGATGACCAGGTCTCATTTCTGCAAAACAATATCAACCATCTCTATAACTTGCATGTTCCTCTAGTAACAAGGCAATCACGTTATAAAGGACAACCGTGGTTTAATAACACTATTAAGTCCCTTATAACTGAACGTAATCGAGCATATAAACGTTGGAAGGCTTTAAGGGTTGACGAATTACATAGTGAATACAAATCTTTAAGAAATAGAGTAGTCTCTATAATCCGTGAAGCTAAACAACGTTTCTATGCCCCAAAATTAGACCCTTCGTTAGCAAAGCAAAAACTTTGGAAAAATCTGAGAGAGATAGGTGTAGGTAAAAAAATTAACAACAAAATCGTATCTATCGATTGTGATGAACTCAACAAAAACTTTGTTTCTCTTAATTCTTCTCTACCTGAAACCCACATTGTTGACACACAGTTGCAAGAAGATATGTTAAATGACCTTCCATCTACAAGTGGTTTTTGCTTCTCACCTGTTGATGAGGCTGATGTTTTAGAAAGTATTTTAGCTATTAAGTCGAGCTCTGTTGGAATTGATGGTATCAACCCTGTGTTTTTAAAAGCTATACTGCCTTATGTTCTCAAATACATAACTTACGTATTTAATAATATTTTTATGACAAGCACATTCCCCTCTTCTTGGAAACAAGCCAAGGTTATACCTATACCTAAAAGTCGTGATGCAGATGATTTTCGACCTATAGCCATATTACCATTTCTCTCTAAGGTTTTGGAAAGACTAATGAATCATCAAATTAGGACTTTTATCAACAGAAACAAGTTAATATGTATCAACCAATCGGGTTTCCGGCCCAAACATAGCTGTACCACTGCCTTAATCGATGTAACGGAAAATATAAGAATTGCTTTGGATGATGGAAAAGTAACTGTACTTACGCTCTTGGATTTTTCCAAGGCTTTTGACACCGTCAATCATTATACACTTTGTAAAAAGCTTACAGCTCAATTTCATTTCTCAACCCCCTCAGTGAAACTGATTTTTTCCTACTTAACCAGTAGATATCAAGCTGTTTTTGCAAACAACTCTATGTCATCTTTTCTTCCTCTGCAGAGAGGTGTCCCTCAGGGCTCTATTTTGGGCCCCTTGCTGTTCTCGATGTATATCAATGATCTACCATCTTGCCCATTGAGTTCGTCTGTTCACATGTATGCAGATGATGTTCAATTGTATAACAGTTTTCCACTTGGTATGCTCGAGAACGGTGTGCACGAAGTTAATGAGGATTTGAAAGAAATCGTTATCTGGTCCCGTAAAAATGATCTTTGCTTAAATCCAAAGAAATCAAAGTGCATAGTAATTTCCAGGACCTTAATCGACACTTCCTATTTTCCTCAGATATATTTAAATAATTCAGTTATTGAGTTTGTTGACACTGCAAAAAACCTTGGTCTAACATTTAATAGAACGCTTAGTTGGAACAATCATATTAGAATTTCGCTGGGGAAAGTGTATGGAGGTCTTAGAATGCTGTGGGCATCTCAACATATTACTCCATTAAAAACCCGACTAATTCTGGCTAAAACCTTAATTATACCACAATTGCTTTTCTGTTGTGAGATTTTTAGTAACTGTGATTCTGAACACAAGCGGAAACTTAATGTTGCTTATAATAGTACTGCACGTTACGTCTTTGGTCTTAGAAGATATGATCATATCTCAAATTTTTCTAAATCAATCTTTGGTGTTACCCTAGATAATTTATTTAAACTTAGAACACTAACTTTGTTTCATAATATTTTGCAATCCCATCAGCCGGAATATCTATACAACAAAATCAACCCTACACGATCTGTAAGATCTTGCAATCTTAT
The DNA here is from genome assembly GCA_943590905.1 of Sphaerophoria taeniata. Taxonomy (NCBI): domain Eukaryota; kingdom Metazoa; phylum Arthropoda; class Insecta; order Diptera; family Syrphidae; genus Sphaerophoria; species Sphaerophoria taeniata. The sequence goes on along the minus strand of OX016540.1, from coordinate 41,752,778 downwards.
ACCAATACGCTACTCATTTTTAGTCTCTGAACGCCAGTTTTATGTACATGCCACTCGATTGTGGAATTCCCTGCCTCAATCTATTAAGATGATAAGCAGCTCGACCTTGTTTTGTAGGATGCTCAAAGAATTTTTCTCCTAAATTTTCTTTAAGATGTTATGATAGTGATGATGACAATCATAATTATATTTGCTTTTGTTTCTGTTTTGAATAAAATAACATGAATTAGCTTTTCAATTTTCAATAAATTTAAACCACTTTAGAATAAGCACAATGAATGTACTAATAGTATTACTATACTGATGTTTACTCTAAATTATAAGGTATTGTATCTTACTGAGTAAATTTATCCAAATAAATAATAAATGAAATGAAAATGAAATGAAACCCTCGGATTCGGTTTTTGCCTAACCATGGTTCCTGGATCAAGGCCACATCCACGTTCTCGTGAGACATGTAGAGCGTAAGGTCGTACGTTGCTGCTTTAGCGTGATGCAGGTTTATTTGCACCACTAGCAGCTTTTGACTCCCTTTTGTCTTCATGCCTCTTAACCTTTACGGTTCCGAGACCATACCTCAGCACGTCTTTTTTCTCTTTGAGCAGAAGGTCAGATTTCTTGTCTGCCACGAACAAGAGGTCCTTTCCTTCGCCACCAATGGTCTTCCTTGAATGTTGGAGCTTCCATTCTAAAATGGGAAGCTCTTTGTTCTGCTTTGCCAACAGTTTAATAATGGCTGCGTCCTCATGTTCTGCAGGAGGGGGGATCCAAATGCTAAACTGCTGGCGGAGTGGTAAAGCTGCGACGGGTAGAACTTCAAGGGAGGAGCCTTTCCAGAGTTCACCAATATTGGCGATTGTGCTGGTCAGGAAATCCCGAGATTTCTGGTCGCCGCAGCATACCACTTTGACTCCTCGCCGCCACCCTGCACCATCAAAGATATAGTCGTCTGATGCCGCCATCATGGCTTTGAGGATCTCGCTTTCCACAAGAAGCCAGTTTTTTGCCGAGATTTTTCCATCTGGGTCATCACGGCTTATTATGGCTATCTGTAGGTCGATCGGGGTGGTGTCAAAGCTACTGGTTTTTTGTTTTTTGTTACCTTCTTCCTTGACTGTCTCTTCCGATCTTTGTCTCTTGGAAGGTCCTGGTTTCATTCCAGAAGAGGTGCTCGCCGGTGCTTGGTCTTTCCTAGCGTTGGCTTGCTGTTTCTTACTGGAAATCGCCTGAACTTTTCCTTTGTCGTTCCGAGCGGTCGAGTTATTGCCAGCCTGTTCACGGTTTGCCTTTTTAGGGACAGACCTAGATTTGGCAGCATCTACTCCTTTGCTCTCCGACTTTTTGGTCTTCGCTGGTTCTGTTGTTCCCTTGGGTGCAGTGGCAGTCTCTGCCAGATGCCGCTCGAAGTTCTTAACTTGCCTTCTGTGCTTTTTAAGGAGAGCCTTATCTCTCGAACTGAGCGTTGCAGGGTCTTTCAACTCGGTCATTTCCACGAATCTTTTGGAGGCTTTGTAGTTGCTGCGTAGCCTCGAAGCTTTGAGGGGTGCAGCAGACTCCAGCGTAGGCTCTTCTTGATTCGGGTCCCTCAGTAGCTCGTCCTCGGTTTGACTACCTATTGAAGGAGGTCCGTCCGAGGTCTCCGTACCTTTGATAGTTAAACTATCTAGTGCGGGAAGGAGATCTACCGAGAGAATGGCCGGTTGTCTTTTGAGTTCTCTTATGTCTTTTCCGTTGTTTACTTTTGTCACTGGCGACTTAGCTTCTTGCGAAGCCAAGCCCTCGCCGGCAGCCGTGACTTCTGCCGACTCTTGAACGTATATCCCCGTTCGATTTTTATCTTCTTGTAAACTACTCATCATGGTTTTTTTAGATTGACATCTCTGCTTTTGGTGGTTTTCTTAGTTTGTCGTTCTCCGCAGCTGGATTGCTGAAGAGTTTGACGTAAGCCCCCTCGCCACAACAAGGCGAAAACCGTGAGGGGGAACGAGTCGTAATAAGTTGCGAAGGAAGTGGTATTTCCGGTGCAATATCCCTGAAGACCCTTTTTCTTGACGGAGCTTTAAAAAAAACATTTTTTTTTTTCAAATTTGCGGCCAGAGGTGCGTCTTGACTTGTGCATCATATGCGCGCGTTGAAATTTGTTGCAAAGGATGATTTTACTATGTTGGTTAATCATTTTCCTGTGTTTACCTTTGAATTTACTTCGCGAGCAGTAAAAGATATAGGGTTTACACAAAAACACATTGTTCATATCGGGAAAATGCAAAATTTTAACTCTTTTCAGGTCTAACAATTCCAACAAGGGAAGAGGCTACTGTGGTCAAAAAATATTTGAGTAATCTCGAAGATAAAGCTGAAAACCAAATGCAGATCTTGTCGTTTAAAGATACTTACAAACTTTTTGCGCCTGTTACGACTTTAGAATGTAGCACAGCAGTATGTGAATCCACATTTTCAACTGTAACTGCCTGCAATAGGCCTCAAAGGATGTCAATGAGACATGAGGGAATGGTTAACCTTGTATTTCTGGCGTTTGAAAAAAAAAAAACTAAATCAAGAGATCTCATAAGAGTCCTTCGAGTGTTTAATAAAATGAACACTCACTACATATAATTTATTTGGAGAAATAATAATGAAATATTCAAATCTGAATACGTTTATGTTTTGCACTTTACCATTGTGAACCTTACGGACATCAAATAGAAAATTTACCAATGCCCTACCTTATATGACTGTTAAGCTATAAGCCGAAATATTTTGACGATGTGCCCTTACCACTTCATTGTCATGATCGCAAGAATAGCTTCTGCAGCTTTTATAATTTCAGGAAGAAAAAGTATATGGCCTGCTCCTAGGAGGACCATCATCGGTTCAAGGCGGGAAGCGACATTGAATATATACATTGATGGAAAGAGAGCTGTTCATCCTTTTGTTGATTTCCGTTTTGGTGGTGAAAATCAATTATTTGGGTTGATAGTATCGAAAAGAAAAGGTGTATTAAGCAGTGCAAAAAGTAAGATGTTTGTAAGTCGATTTTCTTGGAAATTGAATAACCAATTTGACTTTTTTAACTTAAAATCTATGTACCTATGTGTTTGCCTCATCGATAATATAATCTACATGTGTATTTACAACGTTCATATAAGCGGTGCGTCTCGAAAGCGGGATTCAGCACTATTTAAGAAATTTATCCCGAAATTAGTTTTTCGTATTGGCTTGTATGATATGCGTAATTGTTGTTTTCAAAGATAATTTTGTATTTTATTAAAAAATAAAAAATAAAAAACCCAATCGTGTACTTTCCCCTTAGCATGAACGATCTGGAACAAATTTTTTAAGGAAAAAGCAATTGCTTATATGGAGTTATTTGAACGAAAAAATATGATGCTTTGTTCTCCATGATTCTCAGCATTTGGTGTTTCCTTAAATTTCTGTTTTTGAAAAAGGGCGTGGTTGAATTCAGGGCTGTTAATCTCCTTAATTCTCCAAACTTTGAGTGACGAAAATTAGCTTATTCTCATCTTTAAAACATTTTTCTTCTACTTTTGCTGAGTCCCGAAATGTTTTCACAGATTTGAAAAATGTTCTTTACATTGTCCTTCATTTGAATTCCTTTTTATTTTGGCTCCTTACATCGTGACTCATTGTTATTGGTATTATCTCTTGGTCATTTTCAGTATAATTTCTTTTGAGTCCAAGTCTTAAATTGTGCTATTTTTTAAAATGTTGTCACGAAAATGAAATACTTTATGTTTGTATGTTGCCATGCCATACGTTTTAAGAAGTAGTTCAAATTTAAAAACGTATTGCTACTCAAGAAGTAAATCAATACACCATTTCGAAACGTCTTATCCTCCAATATTGCATGGACGTAAAAAGTAGACATCAAAATCGATTAAGTGTCAAGTCTCTCGCCCTTAGACCAAAATTAATAAAAACGGATTCAAGGATCAGCAATCCCAACCAACATCGAATTCACCAAAAAAAGGTAAAGTTAAGACACCAATCACCCGGACTATCATTCAACCTTCCATCTTAATTTTTGTTTAGCAAGGATAAGAAGGAATCGTTTTCAATTATTTAACTTGAAGCAGACATAACTATACAGACATACATGGATCGACTACCCTTCCTGCACATGCGAAAGCATACAACCGTTTTATAGATATATTTTGTTATAATACCCTTGCTTCTTTGGTTTGAAAAGGACGTTCCTTAATGAATTCCACCTGGTCTACTGAATAGAAAGGTTTTCGTCAAGCGTTGATTTATTTGTGTAATTTTGGCTTAGCAGCCAACTAAATGTATGTAATTTGTTGGTTTTGTAGGGCTTTCAAGAGACAATATATTAAATTGATTTAAGTGGCACCAGTGGGAGGTAATTTTTGGGTTATTTGTGGCTATTACAAACATTAAAATCGAATTAAATTCGCTTCAGATTTTAGGTTAAAATTTTGAATTCAAAAGGTTAAAATTGAGTTGATAGAATGAGTTTGTCTGCAATTCAAAGTTCAAGAATGTCAAACCAAAATTCACTGAAATTTTTTCACATTTCCATTTTCATTGTGTTACGAAAAATGAGACCGCATGTTACATCAGGTACCTACATTATGTTATTCAGAATTTCGTTTGCTTTCGTCTTTTGTTATTTCGGTAACTTCTGCTTAATAATCTGATTACAACACGTGTCCTAATCTCACCAAAAAAAAGCTAACAAATGTGATAAAATGGGCGTCAAAGTGTCTGGAGTGGATTTCTACCTTTTATTAATTATAAACATACGAATTACGTAATTAAAATGATAAGGGATTGTGTGCGTTGCGTGGGTTTAAAAATGTGGAATGTTTTCTAAGATGCAAGGATTTTCCACAAAATTAAAGGATTAAACTTACATACTTTTTGGAAGTGTTGATGCTGCTACTTTGAATGTACGAAAATTGGAAGAAGTGTTTGAGTGAAATAGACTTCATTATTGTCCTAATTAATTTTAATTGCTACTTAGGTAGAAAAGATTATACCAGCTGAGTAATGACAATTGACAATGGAATTTTATTTTGCGGTGAATATACCTTTACCTATATAGCTTAAGTTCTATGACAACATTTTAAGTGAATTCAAATAAGAAAACGATAAAATGTGAAATTTTGTGGATTGTAAGTGCCGAACGAATTGTGTTGCACTAACAAAATACTTAGTGCCGTGAACGAAGGCCGCTCACTGAGATCTCTTGTAACTTTAAAGAAATCTCTGAGGTCCCTGAGATCTCGGTGAGATTTTGTTAGGTGGAACAGTCCTATTTGATTGATTGCTTTTTCTCAAACGTGTTTACTTACTGTTAGCTTTGCTCCAAAGCTCAAAGCATTTAATGGCATCAGTTCTCATTTGAATCTGAACTTATCCCATACGGGAGTAAGTTCTTATTCAAGTGATGGCCTTAAATCAAACTCGACTGGGAATTTAAGCCATAATCGGACTATGGCGTTAATTCTCATTCGAATGAGAACTAAAGCCATGATGGCGGTAGTTCATATAGCCTTCATTCATGTCACCAATTTTTTATTATCAAAGTATTACATGCGTGACAGTACTTTCAAAATTTTAAACTACCAAAAAAGAAGCAAAAATTGAAGACAAGATCTAATTCATGTAAGACAATATTTGGCCAAAAATATCATCAATAAAAATAATGTTTGTTTGACATTTCCTATGTTTGATTGGATATTGACCTACCTCCAATCCTGAACCATTCATAATTTTAAATCAGAAAATATCAAAGGAAAAACTCAATTATAAATGAGTGTGTGGCCCGTGTCTTTTTCCTATATCTATCTGGAGAATTTTTGAATTCTTTTTTCACCACAAGTTTCACATATAGTACAGCGTCTCCTCTTCATCGACTGTGTTCACTCGATCTATACTCTATAGCCAATTCTATAAACCTTTTTATATATATTAGGTACGATGTATTTTTAACTTTTCTTGCTACAGAATTCATGTTAGCATGTGGAATAGTATAGAGAATTCCCACTAAAAACAGGCAGAAGTGGGTAATAAAAATTTAAAAGGTATTTTAACATTGCATGAAAGATATGAAAAAATTCTTTTATCATTATATGTGTCATTTTATAACAAGGGCTTTGGTATGGTTCTTTTTTTTCATGTTAGATGAAAAAAATAAATAAAAATAGATTGAGAACACAATATAGGTACATATGTAATTATGAAAGTTGTGACAAAAAAAAGTAATATGTTTTTCTGGTTAGCATTAGCGTATTCTCAGATCCTTATTTCACTCTCCAAGAAGAAGGTTTACCAAACATTGATTGAATCCTTTAAGATATTCTGATCGAATAGACCGAATTGCATTGTAAACTCTTTCAATCAGAAGAACAGAAAATATTATTATTTTCCAAATAATTCACATTTTTATTAATTGAAAATATTTGACGATAAAAGAAAAGAAAAAAAGTGTTTCACAGTTCTAGTGGTTAGCTGTCGAAACCCTTTTAGCTCTTATAGAGTAAGAGAATGATAAATTGAATAAGTTTGTTCATAAACCAACCTTGATTGAAACAAATGAACCCAATGAGTATGTTTAAGTTTCTGCAGTTTGTTGAGTGACAAAATTCCAAGAAATTAGTAAAGTTAATTAGCTTATGTGTGATGAAAACAACACATTGATTGATTTGGATGTTTGTAGGAGTTTCCTCGCAGCAAATAGTTACACATGGCATTTTTTTTTTCCTTCATGAAGAATATGATGCCAGATTTTCGTAGAATCATTTTTCATTATGTCGGTGTTAAGATTAACTCACTCACTCAGATACTTCTATTATTTAATTCATATACAACTTCAGCACAAAATCAAAGTGGGTTGCAAGCGAAAAGGGTATTAAAGTTATCTGGTTAAATTAAATTTTACTCTTTCCTCGACATATTTATTGTTTTTCTTGACATGGTATATCGATGTTGTCTTCTTTGAGAGGTTAATTTCGAAAATTGCAAAAAGGATTAGAATTCTTGACCTAAATATGTCTTAGGGTAAAGAAGATGTATTGGTTATTGGAGAATTTCATAAACCATTTAATAATAACGGAATTTGACTCTTTAAGAATGTCATTACTGACATATCTTGAATGAAAATGTTTCCAAAAAAAATGAGAAATCAATGCTGTTTTGAAATATTTGCACTTATGCGTAGGTATGCAGATTGGGATGATTTTGAAACTCTTGTCAAAAAAAGGTTCCTTAAATTATAAAGAGGAAATATTTGTAATTTTGTATGTTTGTTTCGACTTAACTCAAAAACTACTGATCCAATTTCAAGGATCCATTAGAAAGCTACATTTACCCTGAGTAACATAGACTATATTGTGTTACTAGCTGACCCACCAAACGCTGTTTAGCCACATAAATTTAAGCCTTCGGAAATACCAATCCGATTAAAAAAATTCTTTCACTTATTGAAAACGATAATTATTCTGGAGTGCCATATAAATGATAATCTTGATGAATTCTCAACTGACTATCCGCGTATATTATGTCTCAAATTATCAGTTTTATGGAGGACTTTCAGAACCAAAGTGGGTGTACAGAAAATTTTGCTAAGCAAAATGGGAATTGGAAACGGGCGAATGCAAATTGATTAATCTTGGCCATATATCACATTGCCAGCAAACTTCTGTAAGATCACAGAAAGCATAGCCGAATTGGTAGAAAGAGTTTTCCCAAACATTGAACAAAATGTTAAAAATCATCAGTGGCTCAGAACTATGTTAACGGCCAAAAACAACAATTCCAACAACTTCACTATTCAGAATGGAATGCACGGCGATGAAGCAACAACATCATAAGTCCACCGATACTGTTGTATATCAAGACGGGGTAACGGGGTAACGGGGTAACGAGTAGTGGGGTACTTGGTAGCGTGGGTATCAGGTAAGAGAGTTTTCGTTGTGAAGGGTAGGGGGGGGGGGGATTATTAGAAAAAATTCATATGGTAACTCTTTTAAGTGACGGGAAAACTGCACATGCAAGCTTTGAGCTACCACTAACAATTTCCTTAGAGCGGGTACAACGTCCCGGTGTTTAGTCGGCTAATATATAATATAAATAATAACAATAGCTTCAAGTCTCGAGTGGCTCACATTTTCCAACATGAGGGGAATTATAGTCATAATCTTACGAACGGATGAGTTTTCCAAGACAGATGATAATTCCATAAGTCTTGCCAGTTTTTCAAAAAAATCAATACCTATGAAATGTATAGAAAGGTGAGATATATAAAAATTTGGGCAACTTCCATGTTACTGGCCAACATCCACAACCATTATAACACGGATATTATGTAGGTATTTTGTGTTCTCCTTATTCGAAATCAGCTTAAAAGTCTTGGTGATACTGATCTGAAAAGTGAACATGATACCTCTTATGCAAATTAAATATTGCTTACCTAATACCTTGAATTTTAATTACATACTTCTTGACGGTAAACTTTAAATTATATGAAGCAGGAAAACACGATTTATTTATTGAAATGCAAATTGATTTTGCAGTAGGTTGTATAGCAAAACTAGCCCTAATGAACTATACAACAACATAGTGGTCTCTGGGTAGTAGAACCGCCAACCAAAACCACCACTTGCTAATCGCCCAAGACACGTACTTGACATCCAAAGCATTCACAGCCTCCAAGGAACAAATATCGAATATGACATTATCCTGATAGCGGTTTTCTTAGCAATATCGAGAATATTCTTGTCTGCAGTGAGCGCTTGAGTTAAAAACTCTGCTATTCACCCACTGTAAATGGTGCAATGCAGTTCACTTATTTTACGAGATATTAACGAAGCGATTAAGTGCTGGAATATTATACATAGTTTAAATGGGAAATGCATAGCTTTGTCGAACGTTCTTGCTCTCAAAGTGGGGTCTTTAAATACAATATCTATTATCTATTATCTATTATCTATTATCTACTATTATCTATTATCTATTATCTATACATATTATAAAAATCTAGCTCCGTTCGTTTGCGGCATATAGGCATAAAAACCGGTTGGCCGATTTTCTTAATTTTTGTCTTAAACTAATAGTAGGAGAGCCGCTGAAGACCGACCTTCACCGAACGGTTAACCGGCTGAAACTTTTTTTTATCAAATTCAGTTTGAAAACATATATGAATATGATAGCTTGCCTAACGAAAAGTGTGCCAGGCTATATTAAATTTAACTTTATTTTAATCAATAACTAACTCCTCCTTCACCCATATGTTAAAGTAAAACGTTGTGACACATAGCCATGTGTGTAAGTAGGCTTGAGACAAGAAAAAAATTGTATGGGAGAGGGGGGCCTATTCCCCCCGTTTAGCCAGGAGGGGCAGTTTTCTGAAAAATTGGCTTATTTAAAAAAAAATATTAAAAATCAACGGCTTCATCTACAACAACTTGTTATACCATTCTGCAAAGCCAAAAACTTAGGCTTTCATTTTGTATTTAAATTTGATTGTTTTAAATAATAATTTTAGAAAAAATAATTTTCAAACTCAAAATTTTGCAAAAAAAAATTTTTGTTAAATTTTTAGTTAATTTTTTTCAAAATTGTATGTGATTAAGAACTTATTTTGCATTCAACATTCAAAACTGTTAATAATTTTGAATATAAAAAACAGTAACGTAAAAATAAAAAAGTTTTTTTTTAAAACAAAAAGTGATTTTGGTTTTTTCTTTATTTCTCGACAATGGCAAGGTATTTTTCAATCCGGTTTACTGTGTTCGGCTAAAAATTAAAAACAGCATTGAATGTTGAAAACAAAATTAGTACTTACTAACATAAAATTTTGAATGAAATGAAATTAGTTCGAAATTTAAAGAAATTTTTGGAGTTTATTGGAGTTTACTCCTTTAGAATCGATTCATATATAGACCCCGGTATGGAAAAAATATGGATAGTAAAATCAATCATTGAAAAAAGCGTTACGAAAATTGACTACCAACGCTTTTTTTTAACTCTTAATAACTTTTAACCTACTGGATCGATTTAGATGAAATTTGGTAGTAAGATAGACTAGAACTTGTGGAAGGGCCATACGGTGTTTTTAACGCAATAAAAGGGGTTGAAAAGGTCACAAAAGGTTGAAATGTTAGGTCAAAGTTTGTATGGAGGTCGGTTAGGTTAGAAGTTTAAAACTTATTTGTATGGCTTTTGACTAAACATAAATAAGTAAGACATTCAAAGTTTAAAAAAAATTAACCGAGGGGGGGGGGGTGAAAAGAGGGGGTAAAAGTTTTAGTGCCATTTCGAATCTAATTTATTGAACAGAGATTTCAACGTAGAACGGTGAAATTTTCACACATGATACAGAATTTCATGCTCTTCAATTTATTATACTTTAATTATAACGGTAACTCATTAATATAGCCAATTAAGACATTTTCACATAAATTGGTATAAAAGTTTTAATCCTATAGACTGGATGTTGAAATTTCCATATGTCTAATCTACATGACATAACGGTGATTTTGATACCTCATTTGTAAGGATACGTCTAGTACAAGCCTCACAATCTCGATTTTAAAATAAATTTTATTGCACACAAACGACCTGCTTGGTTCGTACAAAATGACACATCACCTGTGGGAGAATCCCGCTATGGCCAAAATTCGATCGTTGTTTTTCGATTAAAAGCTTCCTAGCGTGCGTTCTAATAATCGGATCTTCAAGATTAAGATCTCTTAAGAAGCACAAGGCTTCAGGCTTTAATTCAATTTAAAATTTATCAACATTCAATTCCATTTTGTATGCAATAATGCACGATAAATGTGGACCAATTTGAATTTTCATCATTAATTAATTTAATTATAATTAATTTAAGTATAATATATTTTATCAAATTATTATGAATAGATAAATGAATATATGAATTCAATCCTTTGCGTATTATATATTTTAAGGTAATCAAATCATTCTTATTGAGTGAACTCCAGTCGCGCGTCGGAGCTGACACGCACAATTTTTTTTTTTTTCAAAATTTTAAGTTTGAAAATTAATTTTTCTAAAACTGTTGTTTAAAACAATCAAATTTAAATACAAAATGAAAGCCTAAGTTTTTGGCTTTGCAGAATGGTATAACAAGTTGTTGTAGATGAAGCCGTTGATTTTTAATATTTTTTTTTTTAAATAAGCCAATTTTTCAGAAAACTGCCCCTCCTGGCTAAACGGGGGGAATAGGCCCCCCTCTCCCATACAATTTTTTTCTTGTCTCAAGCCTACTTACACACATGGCTATGTGTCACAACGTTTTACTTTAACATATGGGTGAAGGAGGAGTTAGTTATTGATTAAAATATAAAGTCAAATTTAATATAGCCTGGCACACTTTTCGTTAGGCAAGCTATCATATTCATATATGTTTTCAAACTAAATTTCATAAAAAAAAGTTTCAGCCGGTTAACAGTTCGGTGAAGGTCGGCCTTCAGCGGCTCTTAGACTATAAAGAGGATTAAGGGTAGATGGTTTGAGACAAACAAAATTAGTACTTTTTAAATCACAAACGGTTGAAATGTTAAAAATAATGCTTTTCACACTACAACAAAATATATCAATATACCTACGATTAATCAATTTCTTTTAAAATTTCGTCAAATATTTTTATTAAAAAATGTCAGTGAAGAAAATATTTGTCAAAAATTGTTTTTCATCAAAAAAAAAAAAACTTTACTCGACATTTTTTTGTTGTCGATATTTTTCCTTTTTTAGATTTGTTTCTTTTGAGATATGGCCTTGGAAGCGGGAAGTGGAGTAGCGGGGTAGTGGGGTAGCGAGGAGCGGGTAAGGGTGTAGCGGGTAGCAAGTAGAAGTATCGGGTAGTGGGTAGCAGGTAGCTATGGAGGGTACGAGGGTAGTGGGCAGTGTACTAGGAGGGTACCAAAGTTAAGGTCTTTTTTTTATCAGATTTTTTTTGATGAAATACTCGGAAAACTCATTGGTTTTCAAGGGGAGAATTGCATGTAATTGTAGTAAAGTGGTTCTCAAATGGAAAACTGGAAAATTTCAAAATGGGTTTCCGAAAGGAACTCGGAAAAATCATTGGTTTTAAAATGGAAAATTGCATATTATTGCAGGTACATTGGTTTTAAAATGGAAAATTTCAAAGTGGGTTTTCGAATAGAAAATAGAAATTTCTTGATGAAAAACTCGGAAAATTCATTGGTTTGTAAAGGGAAAATTGCATGTTATTGCAGGTGCAGTGGTTTTCAAATGGAAAACTGGAACATTTGTGATGGGGAACTAGAATGCAAGAAAAAGAAAAAAAAATGGAATATTTGAAATGCAAAAAAAATTTGACTAAACAAAATCTCAAAAACACTCTTTCAAATGAAATGCATTACTTTTGAAATGGTAAAACGGAAAGTTCGTGCTGTTTGTCATCAAATTTTGACAAAATGTTAGATTATTATTACAGTAGGGTTTTTAAGAAAATTGTACAAAATCGGCCAGGATATTGGTTGATGGGGTAGCGGGGTAATGGGAAGTGGGTAGCGGGTTGACGGATAGTGAGTAGTTAGACACTGCTGGGAAGCGGGATAACAGGTAACGGGGTAGCGTGTATAGCGCGTAGAAATATTGTAGCCGGCAGTGTTTAGTGGGGTGATGGGTAGCGGGGTAACTGGGTAACAGAGTAGTGGGGTAGTAAGGTAGCGGGTTGTGTAGTGGGCTACAAAAGTTTAGATCTTTTATTTATCGATTTAGGCAGTGCGAAGTCTGCCGGGTCAGCTATAATATATAAAGTAAGACTTTTGTTTGTTTGTCGGTTGTATGTTTGTAGTCGATAAACTAACAAACAAACAAAAGTCTAACCTTATAAATGTAGCCGAATCCTTCTTCGGTGCACTGAATGTGCAGTAGGATATTCTGAAAGTAAAAGAAATAATTATTAATAGGAAAAAACATTGGCGCAAAATTATAGTCGCTAATGAACAACTTTAGTGTGATACTAAGCTTAAAATGACGTTTGAGTCATGTCTGAAACGTCATTTTAAGCTAGTATCACACTAAAGTTGTTCATTAGCGGACTATAATTTTGCGCCATTGATTTTAATGTACTTACTCGAAAATTTTGTTTTGAATTTGAAAAAACTGACAGCCGACATCAATTTTTTAAAATGTCTCTATATTCTTCATTTCATTTCATTTCGTTTCATTTCATTCATTCTTCTATTGTATATTTAAGGCTGAACTCCTACTTTAGCTTTTGCACCAAGACAATGTTTACACGCGAATTCTTGGGCACGGCTTTCTGTACAAAAGACAATTTTAACATCGATATTCAAAAAAAGGATGGATTTTAGTTTCCAATCCCTGTGCATGAAAATTTCACATTATTAATATTGGTTTCCAAAGAGAAAATTGCATGTAGTTGTAAGTGCATTGGTTTTCAAATGGAAAACTGGAAAATTTCAAAACGGGTTTTCGAATGGAAAATACAAAGTTCTTGATGAAAAACTCGGAAAATTCATAGGTTTCCAACGGGAAAATTGCATGTAACTGTAGGTGCATTGGTTTTCAAATGAAAAACTGGAAAATTTCAAAATGGGTTTCCGAAAGGAACTCGGAAAAATCATTGGTTTTAAAATGGAAAATTGCATATTATTGCAGGTACATTGGTTTTAAAATGGAAAATTTCAAAGTGGGTTTTCGAATAGAAAATAGAAATTTCTTGATGAAAAACTCGGAAAATTCATTGGTTTGCAAAGGGAAAATTGCATGTTATTGCAGGTGCAGTGCAGTGGAAAACTGGAACATTTGTGATGGGGAACTAGAATGCAAGAAAAAGAAAAAAAATGGAATATTTGAAATGCAAAAAAAATTTGACTAAACAAAATCTCAAAAACACTCTTTCAAATGAAATGCATTACTTTTGAAATGGTAAAACGGAAAGTTCGTAAAATGGAAAGTTCGTGCTGTTTGTCATCAAATTTTGACAAAATGTTAGATTATTATTACAGTAGGGTTTTTAAGAAAATTGTACAAAATCGGCCAGGATATTGGTTGATGGGGTAGCGGGGTAATGGGAAGTGGGTAGCGGGTTGACGGATAGTGAGTAGTTAGACACTGCTGGGAAGCGGGATAACAGGTAACGGGGTAGCGTGTATAGCGCGTAGAAATAGGGTAGCCGGCAGTGTTTAGTGGGGTGATGGGTAGCGGGGTAACTGGGTAACAGAGTAGTGGGGTAGTAAGGTAGCGGGTTGTGTACTGGGCTACAAAAGTTTAGATCTTTTATTTATCGATTTAGGCAGTGCGAAGTCTGCCGGGTCAGCTAGTAATATATAAAGTAAGACTTTTGTTTGTTTGTCGGTTGTATGTTTGTAGTCGATAAACTAACAAACAAACAAAAGTCTAACCTTATAAATGTAGCCGAATCCTTCTTCGGTGCACTGAATGTGCAGTAGGATATTCTGAAAGTAAAAGAAATAATTATTAATAGGAAAAAACATTGGCGCAAAATTATAGTCGCTAATGAACAACTTTAGTGTGATACTAAGCTTAAAATGACGTTTGAGTCATGTCTGAAACGTCATTTTAAGCTAGTATCACACTAAAGTTGTTCATTAGCGGACTATAATTTTGCGCCATTGATTTTAATGTACTTACTCGAAAATTTTGTTTTGAATTTGAAAAAACTGACAGCCGACATCAATTTTTTAAAATGTCTCTATATTCTTCATTTCATTTCATTTCGTTTCATTTCATTCATTCTTCTATTGTATATTTAAGGCTGAACTCCTACTTTAGCTTTTGCACCAAGACAATGTTTACACGCGAATTCTTGGGCACGGCTTTCTGTACAAAAGACAATTTTAACATCGATATTCAAAAAAAGGATGGATTTTAGTTTCCAATCCCTGTGCATGAAAATTTCACATTATTAATATTGGTTTCCAAAGAGAAAATTGCATGTAGTTGTAAGTGCATTGGTTTTCAAATGGAAAACTGGAAAATTTCAAAACGGGTTTTCGAATGGAAAATACAAAGTTCTTGATGAAAAACTCGGAAAATTCATAGGTTTCCAACGGGAAAATTGCATGTAACTGTAGGTGCATTGGTTTTCAAATGAAAAACTGGAAAATTTCAAAATGGGTTTCCGAAAGGAACTCGGAAAAATCATTGGTTTTAAAATGGAAAATTGCATATTATTGCAGGTACATTGGTTTTAAAATGGAAAATTTCAAAGTGGGTTTTCGAATAGAAAATAGAAATTTCTTGATGAAAAACTCGGAAAATTCATTGGTTTGCAAAGGGAAAATTGCATGTTATTGCAGGTGCAGTGCAGTGGAAAACTGGAACATTTGTGATGGGGAACTAGAATGCAAGAAAAAGAAAAAAAATGGAATATTTGAAATGCAAAAAAAATTTGACTAAACAAAATCTCAAAAACACTCTTTCAAATGAAATGCATTACTTTTGAAATGGTAAAACGGAAAGTTCGTAAAATGGAAAGTTCGTGCTGTTTGTCATCAAATTTTGACAAAATGTTAGATTATTATTACAGTAGGGTTTTTAAGAAAATTGTACAAAATCGGCCAGGATATTGGTTGATGGGGTAGCGGGGTAATGGGAAGTGGGTAGCGGGTTGACGGATAGTGAGTAGTTAGACACTGCTGGGAAGCGGGATAACAGGTAACGGGGGTAGCGTGTATAGCGCGTAGAAATAGGGTAGCCGGCAGTGTTTAGTGGGGTGATGGGTAGCGGGGTAACTGGGTAACAGAGTAGTGGGGTAGTAAGGTAGCGGGTTGTGTACTGGGCTACAAAAGTTTAGATCTTTTATTTATCGATTTAGGCAGTGCGAAGTCTGCCGGGTCAGCTAGTAATATATAAAGTAAGACTTTTGTTTGTTTGTCGGTTGTATGTTTGTAGTCGATAAACTAACAAACAAACAAAAGTCTAACCTTATAAATGTAGCCGAATCCTTCTTCGGTGCACTGAATGTGCAGTAGGATATTCTGAAAGTAAAAGAAATAATTATTAATAGGAAAAAACATTGATTTTAATGTACTTACTCGAAAATTTTGTTTTGAATTTGAAAAAACTGACAGCCGACATCAATTTTTTAAAATGTCTCTATATTCTTCATTTCATTTCATTTCGTTTCATTTCATTCATTCTTCTATTGTATATTTAAGGCTGAACTCCTACTTTAGCTCTTGCACCAAGACAATGTTTACACGCGAATTCTTGGGCACGGCTTTCTGTACAAAAGAAAATTTTAACATCGATATTCAAAAAAAGGATGGATTTTAGTTTCCAATCCCTGTGCATGAAAATTTCACATTATTAATATTGGTTTCCAAAGAGAAAATTGCATGTAGTTGTAAGTGCATTGGTTTTCAAATGGAAAACTGGAAAATTTCAAAACGGGTTTTCGAATGGAAAATACAAAGTTCTTGATGAAAAACTCGGAAAGTTCATAGGTTTCCAAGGGGAAAATTGAATGTAACTGTAAGTGCATTGGTTTTGAAATAGAAAATTGGAAAATTTCAAAATGGGTTTTCATATGGAAAATAGAAAGTTCTTGATGAAAAACTCGGAAAACTTATTGGTTTTCAAAGGAAAAATTGCATGTAATTGTAGGTGCATTGGTTTTCAAATTGAAAACTGGAAAATTTCAAAAAGGGTTTTCGAATGGAAAACAGAAAGTTCTTGATGAAAAACCCAGAAAACTTATTGGTTTCTGATGTATATATATATACATACTAAGTATATAGAGCACGAAAGCTCTTAGTTTTTAAGTTAGTTTTAAGTTAGTTGTAAGTTGACCACCAATAAAGAAAGTTGTTCAAGCAATCAAAAGAGTTATTTCAGTTGGCGACGAGGAAAAATAATTAAGAGACCGCGTGTTAAGGCAAACGTATATGGCTGGTGTTGAAAATAAAGTGAAAGAAAGTGAAATTAAGTTTGAACCTCAAGACTCAAAAGATTTATATCAGTTAGCAGACAGTGAAATAAAAACAATGACATTCATTGGTTCTATAGAATTTTTTACTCCAGGCGAGGACTTCGAAGATTACAAAGAACGCCTACAGCATTTATTATCAATAAATGGAGTAACAGACGATAAAAAGAAAGTGTCATATTTAATTACTTTAATCGGCCCCGAATCATATAAAATTTTAAAATCTCTAACTGACCCGGAAAAGCCGGATTCTAAAACATTCGATCAATTAATTGAAATAATTGAGAAATACTTTAAGCCAAGAGTAAATGTAATCGCGGAACGGTTCAAATTTTATAAGAGAAACCAAAAAGCTCACGAAACGGTTTGTGATTATGTACTTGAGCTTAAAACATTGGCTCAGTCATGCGATTTCAAGACATTCTTAGACGATGCACTTAGAGACAAACTTGTGTGTGGTATATATCATGAAGCTATACAACAAAAGCTTTTAAACGAAACGGGATTAACGTTTGATAAAGCTTGCGAATTTGCAAAGAGCATGGAGATGACAAAATTGCAGTTACGTCAGATGAGACCAGAGAATTTCAACAGCATTTCTTCGCAAAACTACAATCAACATTATACAAACCAGCAGCAACGTAGGAGGGACCAGTCGGGATCAAGAGCAGCAAGTAGAAACAACACATTTAATAAAACAACAATGCATGCAAATAACGATAAAAAGTTTAATGATAAAAAAAATGCTAAGAATTATGTTTGCTTTCATTGCGGCAAAAGTGGCCATATTAAGAAAAATTGTAGATATTTAAATAGCAAAAGCATGCATAGAAAATATAATAGTGTTAATAAAATAGATGATGATAATGATAATTATTCTAATGATGTATCCTTAGGTTATATAAATTCAGTATCAAACATTTCAAATTTAGCGCATGTTATTAAATTAAAAATAAATGATAAAATACTTGATATGGAAGTAGATAGTGGCGCGTGTTCAACCGTTGTAAATTATGACTTTTACCGTAATCAGTTTAATGATGTTAAAATTTTACCTGTACAAAAACAATTGAATGTCGTAACGGGCCAAGAAGTAGAAGTCATGGGCAAAATTATGGTGTGTGTACAGGATTTGCAAAATATGTCTTGTTTTCATAATTTGGAAATGCTAATTATTAACACAGAACGAACTTTTATGCCACTTTTGGGTCGCGATTGGTTAGATGCTCTGTTACCAAACTGGAGGGCAAATTTTACAGTTAACAGAGTGGATGATATAGTGTCGGATAAAATTAAAACATTGTCTTTAAAATTTCCAAGAGTTTTTTCAAAAGATATGAGGGAGCCGATTAAAGGTTACAATGTTCAGCTTAGATTGAAAGAAAATATCGTTCCTAGTTTTTCCAAGCCTTATACAGTTCCGTTTGGCATTCGTGACAGAGTAGGTGAAGAAATTGACAAATTAGTATCACAGAATATTTTAGTACCGGTCAAATTTAGTGATTGGGCATCTCCGATGGTAATAGTTCCTAAAAAGAACGGTGACTTAAGACTATGTTTAAACTGCAAGGTTGCAGTAAATAAGTCAATAGAAAGTCAAGTATATCCACTTCCGAGAATGGATGACTTATTTGCAAGATTTAGTAATTGTTCTGTATTTTGTGTATTGGACTTATCGGGTGCGTACTTACAACTCGCGGTGCATGAGCAATCTCAGCACATATTAACGGTAAACACGCAAAAGGGTTTATTCAAATTTACGAGGCTTCCCTTTGGAGTTTCGGTGGCTCCAGCTGAGTTTCAAAAGGTCATGGACGAAGTTTTGAAATCAACGGATAAAGTTGGTTGTTATTTGGATGATGTGTTGATTGGGGGGTCGAATATGGCAGAGTGTGAGAAAAAACTTGTTGAGGTGTTAGAGAAGTTAGAAAATCATAACATTAGAGTTAACTTGGAAAAGTGTAAATGGTTTATGAAGGAAGTAGAATATTTAGGCCATATAATAACAGGGGATGGTATCAAGCCTAACAAGGAAAAAGTGAGAGCCATTTTAGAAGCACCTAGCCCCAAAAATATAACACAGCTTAAAAGTTTTTTTGGATTAATTAACTTTTATAACCGGTTCATTCCAAATTTAGCCTCGGAATTAAGAGTTTTATACGACCTTTTAAAGAAAAACAATAGATTTGAGTGGAATTCAAAGCATCAAGCTAAATTTGAAGAAGCTAAAAAGCTCATAGTTAGCCATAATGTATTAGAGCATTTCGATCCTGAAAAACATATTGTTGTAACGTGCGACGCAAGCCCTTATGGTGTGGGAGCAGTTTTATCACACCTAGTTAACGGTGAAGAGAAACCTGTAATTTTTGCATCATCTTCTCTAAGTGATGCAGAGAAAAATTATTCTCAGACGCACAGAGAAGCACTTGCGATTGTTTATGCTGTGAACAAATTTCATAAGTATCTTTATGGAAAAAGATTCACAATAGTTACGGATCATCAGGCACTAAAAGAAATTTTTAGTGAAAAGAAAGGACATTTGGCAGTGGCGGCGGCAAGGTTGCAAAGGTGGGCGATTCAATTGGCTATGTATGATTTTGACGTGAAATATAAAAAAGGATCCCAAGTAGGTAATGCGGATGCCTTATCAAGGTTGCCGGTCAATGACTCAACGGAAATTTCCGAAGAGTTTCTTAATTTTCTGTCCTTTGCGCCTGAAAATATAAAACTTTTAAAATTAGAAGATGTAAAACGCGAAACAAAGAGGGATAAACTTTTACTGAAGGTATACAATGGATTGATAAATAGTAAAAATGAGTGTATTGACGAAGAAATTAAGTATTATTTTAATCGGGGCTTAAGCTTTTCTTGTAATAATGGGTGTATTTATTACGGTAACAGAGTTGTGATCCCTGAAACACTTAAACATGATGTACTTAAAATGTTACACGATACGCATATAGGGATTACAAGGATGAAGATGTTAGCACGAAGCTATGTATGGTGGAAGGGCTTGGAGGTAGACATAGATGAGTTTGCAAGATCTTGTAACGTTTGTTGTAAAACCCAGAATAATAACCAATCGTTCAAGGGATCGCATTGGACTCCATCATCGTTTCCTTTTGAAAGAGTCCACATTGACTTTTTTGATATCGGAGGAAAAAAATTTTTATTGCTTGTGGATAGTTTCTCAAAATGGATCGAGGTGTCAGAAATGCATAGTACTCGCGCAGAAAAGGTTATTGAAAAACTTCGAAGTTGGTTTGCAGTTTTTGGATTACCTTCTCAATTAGTTTCCGATAATGGGCCTCCCTTTCAGTCTTCTGAATTTATAGAGTTTTGCGAAAAAAATAGTATAATTGTGTTGAAAACCCCACCGTATCATCCACAATCAAATGGCCTGGCCGAAAGAGCCGTACAAACCGTAAAAAGTGGTCTTAAGAAGATATTAGTTGAAACAATACCAGTTAAAAATTTTAATTTAAAAATTGCAAACTTTTTACTAAAATATCGTAATACGCCCACGGTTTCTACGAATAAGTCTCCTGCAAATATGATATTCAATTTTAAACCAATAACTTGCTTAGAAATTTTAACAAGACCTTATCAAAAGAACACAAAAATAACAAATGAGCATGCGTTACAAAATAATCTTAGGTTAAGTAATCATGAAGGTTTGAAACAATACAGACGAATTAAAGAAAACAAAAAATTTAAACCAAATGAAACAATTTATTACAAAAATTATTTTAAAAATTATGTCAAATGGATTGCAGGATTCATTGTTAAGCAAATTTCGAAATTTATTTATTTAATTTGTGTAAATGGTACCAGAAAAATAGCTCATATCAATCAAATTAAAAAATATAACTATTCTGTTCGGTTTAGTCCAGCTAATACGTTTATTCAAAATAATAATCAAGAAAATCTAATTGAAGAACAGCAAATTGATTCAAAAATAAAATTAGAGGAGGAAGATGAAGAATTTCAAAGTGCCGAAGAAGAATTTGAAACAGAAAAAGAATTAGAGAGTAGGAGAGTAGCTTTAAAAAAACAATTTATGGAAGACCAAATGAAGTTCAATATGAAATTAAACCAAAACAAAAATTTAAATGTTAAATAATTAAAAATAAAATGAAATTTAAAGAATTTGAATTATTGTAAATACTGAATTAATTATCTTAATTAAAAAAAAAAAAAAAAAAAAAAAAAAAAAAAAAAAAAAAAAAAAAAAAAAAAAAAAAAAAATTAATTGCTAAACTAAGTTGGGAAGGATTGATGTATATATATATACATACTAAGTATATAGAGCACGAAAGCTCTTAGTTTTTAAGTTAGTTTTAAGTTAGTTGTAAGTTGACCACCAATAAAGAAAGTTGTTCAAGCAATCAAAAGAGTTATTTCAGTTTCCAAAGAGAAAATTGCATGTAATTGTAGGTGCATTGGTTTTCAAACGAAAAACTGGAAAATTTAAAAATGGGTTTTCGAATGGAAAGCAGAAAGTTCTTGATGAAAAACTCGGAAAACTCATTGGTTTTCAAACCGAAAATTCCACGTAATTGTAGGTGCATTGTTCAAATTTGAAAATTTCAAAATGTATTTTCGAACGAAAAACAGAAAGTTCTTGATGAAAAACTCGGAAAACTTATTGGTTTCCAAAGGTAGGTGCTTTGGTTTTCAAATGGAAAACTGGAAAATTTAAAAACGGGGTTTCGAATGGAAAATAGAAAGTTATTGGTGAAAATTGATTAAGTTGGTGAAAAACTAAGAAACTTCATTGGTATTGAAAGGGAAAATTACATGTAATTGCAGGTCCATTAGTTTAAAATGGAAAACTGGAAAATCTTGGATAGGTTAGTCGGAAAACTCTGCGAGAGCACAAAGAAGCTCTTGCATAGAATTTAAAGTGCGTTGGTGTGTTTGTATGTCGGGTAGAGACTCATCCTCAATGCATTTACATATATACATTTTCACTGTAGGTATAGGCTTGGTAAAAACAAATTTTTGGGACAGACTTACTGGAAATCACTAAATAAGGGGGGCAATCGAAAACTGTATTTAGTGTTGATTTTTGTGTAATAGTCAAAACACACCAGAAAAACGAGATTTTTTTTAAATTTTTCAACGAAATTTGATTTTTCTGCATGCTTAAATGAGAGTAGAAAGTTAGTTTTAAAGCTTGGAAAAACTCAGATATGTAATTTTCTATGTTAATTGGATTCAAGTTAATTGCATTTTAACAATACCTGTGTTAGTAATGAGTGTTATTTATGAGTTGCTCTGAAGGGTGGCGAGACGAAGTTCACAGGGTCGGCTAGTTTAAAATAATTTAGTCGAAATCTTTAAGCCATTTTAGAGATATATGTATGCAGATACTTTAAAAAGTAATTTGTGGCAAAAAAAAGCAAAATACATAAAATCAATTCCTTTAAAACCGTTTTGAGGAAAAACACAATTTCATATGGAGACAACACCCTAAGTGAGATAGTGCAAAATAAAAAAAACGATCGAGGAATCCGCAAAAAAGAAAATCATAAGTGACTACTTTAAACGTTTAAGTCGATTAGATTGGAACTTAGTTATAATGAATTACAGTTTTTGACTTTCTCTATCATCATTATGTTTGGCAGAATTGTAAATTCGAAAACTTTTTTTTATTCTAGAGCGCAATACTTAATACTGTGCACTCTCGTTAGGTTAGGGTAAGCTTAGGTTTTCAACCGGATATGGATGTTGTTCAGAAAGTCAAAATATAATTATTATTGCCAATGCGGATTCATATCAAGGATTTATGTTGTCAACAAAATATTAGTCTTCAAGTTTCCTAATTGTTGAAGACCAAGTAACTATATTATAATCAAGACTGTGCCATGTCAAACATTACAGTGTTTTAGGTTGAGATCCTACATGGGTTGAGAACCGGAAAATTAAAGGGATTAAGATTGTTTATTAACAGCTAATCATTCAAGTGGTGCTGTCATATTAATTTTAATATTTTATACATCTTCCAGAATTTGAAAATGTCTCCTTTAAATGTAGTGAATAAATTTACACTTCGTTCATACACCAAACGAAATTGCCCGAATCCATTAATTAAGCGGTAAAATTTAATGAAAAAATTAAGAATTTAGAGTGTTTATATAAAGTTCTATCGAAGGACATGGTCTTAAGAAATATATACTGTTCATTGGCTCGAACCTTAAAAATAGAATCAAATTAAAGCCTAAACAACAACGAAGAAATAAGCAAACCGACTTGAACGCACTCAATTTGCCAATATACCTGACGTAAATTTAATCAATCCAATTTCGAACGATACGATTACAATAGACACAGAATCCTGAAACGAATAAAAGCCGAATTCAAAAGGCAAACCTTATAGAATACCCTTACCAAGCCTTATAAATTTATTGGTGTGCGGTAAAGTGATGTCGGACATCAGAGCAAAACTCATTCGAAAGTTTTCCGATCAATTCAAGGTAATTTGCATACACACTATGCACAATGTTGCTGGTGCCTTACCTACTTGGTTATTCGAGAGCTGTTGTGTGTTGAACGTCTTTTGTTGAGCCATAAGTCGTTTTTGGGGATGAATTTTGCTTCTGCGGCTGTACAATATGCCTATCAAGTCTTAGACATTGAATTGGAACAGAAATAGAACGGTTAACATGTTGAAAGCCAAAGGTTCCTAGAAGAACAATTGCACCTTTAATTTTAGAATTTGTTTAGCAAGGCTGTTGTTAAAAATTCAATTAAGAATTTGGATATACACAGTGGGGATGAGACAATATCAAATTTCGATTGGTTTTCATGCCATTTGACTTGCAAATGAGCTTGTCCTTGATAGTGGATTGGGAGTTCTTTGAAACAGTTTCGTGTAGAAAAAGTGATCCAGATTTTGATCAACAAAATAACTGACAATTATCAATGTAACTCTAAATTTGAGTCCTTGAGTAAAACTTTTTCGCAAAACAAATTCAAATGAGCGCATTATTATCTCATTTCAGAAAAGTTAACCGACATTTTTGCTGTGCTTCCTTCTCAAAGAAATCCACTTCATAACACTATCTCATTAAATTTGCAACTGCAACACCTCCAACCACAGTATCATAATAATCTTGAGAGCTACTTGCGAATGCAGATTGTAAAATTCTTCATTTTCGTGCAAAAATAATTGAAAAAGAAACCAAGACTCTATTTGAGTTAGATTCTAAGTAGCAAATAGGGTTAAGTATTCACTTTTCTTCTCTCATGCTGTTTTGCCCTCTGCACTATTTTTAATTTTGCATCATAATTGGAGATGACGTCCGCGCGCCGCTGAGCTGCCGTTGTTGTTGTTTGTGAGAAAAATGATTCTGAATTGCAGTCTGAGGATTATCCTGCACTAACAACACCGCCAGGCAACAATGATTAACTCGTCGGCCATTGAAAAGGAGAAGCTCCTTTAGATCATAAGAATTTCTGGGATTGTAAACAGTGTCAAGAGGATCTGCTTGAGCGAATCCCTTAAAGAAAAGTGGAATAACTTCGCAATGTAAATTAAACTTTTTTTTTTAATTGTCAGCAGCTGTCGCTTTGTTTTTCCTCAACTTTGGTTTTATTTTTTGTAATTTGTTTTTGTGTTAAATTGTATAAAAAAATTAATCACGTAGAAAAAAAGGATAAATTCATGAAAAGAAAGAATGTCGAGGGATTTTGTTTTGAATTGTAAATGTTGCTTTTATGTATACAATGAATTTTTAATTGAGGATTTGGGTCGGAGATTTCCGCCTATTACTTTGAATTTCCGACACGTAGAATGGGAAAAACTTTGGAGAAGAGTTTTTTTCAACAGCATTTTATTATTGCCATTTCCGTATTGACAATTGAACCCATTTCTTTTGTGGAGCCAACCTTGGTTGCCATCTGGATTCCTTATAAGCTTTTGAATATCATTCTCAATGAGTTGTAGGAACCAGGCGTCTGTGTATAGATGAGTTCACAAATTGCCAGATTCATTCAGAATCAATACAACAAATCTACCAAACATGTGGTTCCAATTACGGCATTCTGGAATCTACAAGTAGAATTTCAAGGAGACAAGAATGCAAATCATATCAGCATCCAAAGCAATTGGAAAAATATTTGAATGCTTATTTGTGAAGCTTTCGATGTATTGATTCCAAAAGAAGACGTTACATAGAAAGGTTGGCAAAATTAAAATAATTATTTTTTAAAGCTATTTTTGGAGAAACTTAATTAAAAAATGGAGACGTGATCAAAAACAAACGGACTGAATTAGCGAAGAAGCATTTTCTGAACTTCTCTACATTAAAAAATTAGTGCGCTTACTATAACTAGGGGTTTCCCTTGATACTTTTTTTTTTAATTTCCTTACAGATGATAGATCGGTCTTTCAAGATCCAAATTTATTCAAAATAATTGTCATCCCTTTATTATAATTGCAAACAATTTTAAATGTTATTGATTTTAATTTCTCGTTCTCGTCTAATTAGATAAATTAATTTTCGAAACCAATAAGCAACCAAAACTTAACAATTCCTCAACCGCAAATTAAGGCATTAGCTAGGTATAAATTAAATCCTTATTGTTACAAATTACGATAATATGCCAAAATCAATATCAAAACAACCCATCATTCATTCAGATGTCCACCCATAATTCCACTAATCGATTCACTAATTGGGACAGTAGGGACGATACCCCGTCTGCAATGTCGGTCGTGGTGAGACGAAACCTAATTGATTTTAATTAAGTTAACTTAAACTTTTCGGCCGTCCATCACCGCATTTTGTGTGCAAGGACAATGTTCACTTTACTTAACCATAGTCCTCGTTATTTCTTCCATGGAATTTTAAAGGACCAGTAGAAGTCATTATCACCAATTTAGAATATTTCAAGATAAATTCGTTGGATTAGGCTGACTAATGAGACTGAAGGAATTGGGGAGTTTATTTTTATTACAGTAAGTTTAACTCGCTTAAAAGCACTCAGAACAATTGCAGAGCAAAAGGAAGTTGAATAAACTGTCAAATAAAAAAACATCGTTCAAAAGGCTTTATTGAAGTTTCCTTGGAGCTTAGACTGCATTAAGATAAAGCTTTTTGTATATGACTAAGATAGTAAGTAATATTTTGGCCTTCTCGGAGGGTTGAATGAATTCAAAACCTCCTAGTTACAAAATTTGTTTTTGTTTTCAGTTAATGGTGGGGGTGTCAGAAAGAATATTTCTACTGTTGCAAACACAGTCAAAATATTGAAGACTATTTACTGAAAGAGGAAAACATGAGTTCGTGATTTGTTTTTTTTTTTTTTGGAGAAAAGGTCAGAGGATTCCACAAAACAAAATAGGTACTAGTTTCTTATTTAAGAAATTGCTAATTTCAAAGCGATTTTAATAAAAAAAACTGAATTCGATTCAATTGCAAATTTAAGTAAAAAACGAAAATATATGCTTAACAAAATATCGTCTATCCTTTTTTCAGGACCATAAACAAAACCCCAAAATGTCTACATAACCAATTTATACACAAGAATCTTATGAATTTTCTACGTCTTATATACAAAAAAATATAACTCCAATTATTTTAAACACAAACAAAACTAACTTATTTTCTACCAACAAAATTTAACAAATTTTATATTTTCTACATGGATTGAACCAAAATAAAAGGAATCACTGAGGACCAAACGGAAATATTCCGAATATCAGCACTATTTTTGATTATTTTTGTCTCAAATAAATGGTTTGGATAACAACATAAATAACCCCTATAAAAAGTGAAATATTTATATACACATTTATATTTTGTATAATGTCGTTGTATTAAAAAAATAATAAGAATATTAATCGTGTACATATATTTGAAAATAATTATTGGTGAAGCTTTAAACATGTGTCAATTAAAAATAAGTGAATAACTTACATGCTACATTGAAGTTAGTTATTTGTTAAAATAGAATAAATATAGGAGAATAAAAACATCATACACAATTTTTTTTAAAGAAATAAGAAAATTAAAGCAAAATTAAATCAATAACAGTAGGTATTTTTGAAGGTAAATATTTTTCGGTCGTAACAAAAAAATATCGTGACATGATACACGACACAAACTACTGTTTTTTTTCATTTTTAAAAATGGATGTGCCTCTTAGTTATTATTCAATTCTAAATAGAATTTACCTTAAATAAATCAATAAATGACTACAAACACATAACATTATTTAAATATAAATGTTAAACAAAAAATATAATAACATCGTAAAATTTATTAATATCACTATAAACGGGTGACAGTGGATTGCATCCTATACAACAACAAAGAAAAGCTTTGTAATAGATACATATACATGTTTTTTTATTTTGTTTTAAGTTTTTGTGTATGTGACATTAAATAATTTTTAGTGGCAGTAAAATGCCCGTCTATGTTATAAGCAACAATGTAGCTGGAAGGACCCGCACAGCCTCTTCTTCTATAGCTGATTGGTTTTTATTTGTAAGTGTGTATTCATACTTATGTATATGTTTGACATGTATGTACTTTTGTTTTTGTATTAAAATTCATCAATTGCATGATCTTAATTTTTTCATTATATATATTTGTTTTTAATAAAATAAGAATTTTTCATAATTTACCACCTTCCTATTTCAAAGGCCTATTTCTTATTAAAGTTTTCTTTTAACAAAATGTATGTTTTTTTTTGTAAGTTTGATGCTTTTAAATCGTCTGCCTTCCTTACCTCTGAAAACATATTTTAATCATACGATACACAGACTCAAAAAAAAAGATGTTAAAATAACATCAACTCATTCGCTTCCAGCTTCCTACCTTAAATATTGACTGTTGGGTTGATTGATTACAAATATGGAAATACCTAAGTCGGCTTTATAATAAAATATTTTGTAAAAGCTGCCCATTTACTTTTCACTTTCATTAAACTCAGACTTTTTCTATCTTATATTCCGCTTCTTATATCTTGTCAACTGATTGTAAATAACAATAACTAAAACCTTGAAAGGACATCTGGCCTTCCTGTTTTTGTGATTCCATCTCTACTTAGGGCTATAGCCTATTATAGTAAAGTTTATTTATACTCCATCTAAACTTTCTATTTAAAGTCCGAGCAAGGAAATTAATCTAATTGAGCTCCAAATTACTCTGGTTCTGGTTGTGACGTCTTCTAACTTTTATTCTCTATTTCCTTGTTTCTTTCTTCGATTTAGATATTTTCCACAGAATTAAACATTTTGTGTGGTTATTGTTTGATTTTGAATTTGAGTTCATTTGAGAAGAAATAATCTTAAGCAGGATAAAAAGATAGCATTCGTATTTGAAATTTCATGAAAAACGATAAGATTGGCCCTTTCGAAAAAAGAACAGTTTATTGAGTGTTGAGTGGACCGGTTGAAGCTAAGCTAAGACGCTTACAGAAAAGATAAACATTTTAGCGATTGAGATTTATTAGTGCATAACTGTATAGGCATGTAGGATGAAATATATGTACGTTTCGACAGGTAAATGTTGTTTCTATACGAAAATACACTCCGTAAACAAATGGACATCAAATAAAGGGTTTGTATAGGTATTCTATCTGCCATTGCGAGTGAATCTTTTTTCAGCACTCGGTTAAAAAGTTATAATCAAAAAATATTTCTTTTCGATTTCCGCCTTCAGTAAAAGATGAAAAGAATATATCAAAAGAAAGGTCTGGTCAAATTCTATTCATTGAAATGGCTTTTAAGCTTTTTGAAGGCCTGGTACTCGAGAAATTGGTTAAAATGTTAATTATTCACAAACATTTTCGGGCAATTTCAAATCGGTTTTACTCACAATTCTCCTCGAAACTTATTCCATGAATTCTGAGGTTGGTTAATAACATGGTATGGCCATAATAATGATAAAAGCGTGACACGACCGACTGCGAAAGTTCCGAAGAACCAAGGTTTAAGTGACTGCACACATCAACAACAACTTTTTGCAAATAACTTAGCATTTTCCGTGACAAGTGATACTTTTACTTTTTAAACCCAAGAAAAGTGAATATAAACCTGAATAAAAATCACATTCAAATCCATCCCTTAAATGATTTCCAATATTATAAGACCCCCTCGCACAAATTCTATTTTGCTAACAAGTAGAAGTGTTACATGAACACAAATTCATTTTAAAGCCGTTGACTATGAAAAAATAAAAATATTTTGCATTTCCTTTTAATTGGAAAGCTTCACGACAAAAAAAAAAAAAAACCAAATTCATCACAGTCAAAGTTTTTCTTTCAATTAAAACTCCAAATAAACTTTATTTAATTAATCTCATTAATTTAATTTTACTGAAAAAAAATATTAATAAAAAAGTGAATTATGAACTTGTAGGATGAGTTTTGAAATTTACTTTCCATCTCCGTAGTCCGTATCCGTACCATATTAAATGGAAAAAGAAGATACATATTAAGGTACGGCAAAAAGGGATGATGTCAAAGTCAGCACCTCAAATTTTGTGCACATGTAGGTATTTACGTTCATATGCATGTAGGTACCGCGGTCATGGTAACCGTTTTATCTTTTCGATGTTTGCCCTTCTTTTTTACAACTTTTGATGACAAATGAAAGAAACAAAAATTTATGTTTGAAGAAGAATTACTTAAATTTATTTGTTCACCGCTTAAAAAAAAATTTGTATCGAAGGATTCCAAATATGATTAATAATATATGCTTCCCACTAACCATGATAAAACTAAAAACAAAAAGGAAATAAAAAAAAACACACTAAATAGAATCATTTTTTAAAAGTTTTTTATCCAAACATGACTTTCGCATTTCCTAAAACCCTTTCGCTTATGAAAAATGTATTTTCTGTTCAAAAAGCTACAAATATTTGTAAGGGCTGACATTTCCTTCATCCTCTTTTTTTGCCCTGTTTTTAATCTAACATAACACAAAATGCAACCACTTGAGAGACCCATGTGTTCGTATAAACGCGAATGCCTCTTTTTTGAAAATAGGTTTTTCTTCACGTTTTATAAACTCTCTGAATACGTATGTAAGTCTGTACATTTTTGTTTATTTCTGTGTTGAAAAGCTGTGTCCATATGACTACTATTCCCTCAGGAGATTTCATAAGGCCCAAGGTATCCAAATCGACGCACGGCAGTAAAAAGAAATAGCTACCTTAAATCTGTGTGTGTATACTTTTTTCTGAGTTCCCTTAAGGCGTGAGAAACGGTTTACAAAGTTTAGAAAATTGTTGGTCCTTTTGAAATACCAATAACATTTCAGTTTTTCAATGGTAATTGAGAGCCGATCCATGCACCAATCAATTAGTTGGTTTTGATTCTCCAATGTTCATGAAAACATAAACAATGCATGAACCACGCTCAAATGAGCAGATATCTGCGACGCATTGAGGCACTTCTTCCGCATTTTGGACATAATCCAATCCGGAAATGGCTAGGAGCTGTTAACCATCGCAAAAGGTCAGCTAAGCCTGAAGTTGTCCCTTCTGCGCACCAAGCTGTTTGGAGTAGCAGGAAAATCCCATAAGGATTTTATCCTTTTTTTTATTCGGATGTTTCACACATTCTAGTGTATGGGATGTTTTTTTTTTTTATATATAACGTTCTTAAATTCCATTGGCATGGCACGATGATTTTATAGAATACCTCGTAATCCTTTTGATAATAAAAAATAAACGTAAAATAAAATTCAGTATATGTTTTTATCAGGGAGTCTTATATTTCTCTGGTCTTTTTTGAAATGGCAATAAAGTCGCAAAATCGTTGATAGGTGTAATTTTTTGGGTATTTGGGGTGGATTTGTGTGGGGGTCGGAAAAGTCATAAAAATTGCATTATTGTGGTCATTTTATAGTTTTGACACTATTTCAAACAAAGTTGGAAACTGATTTTAACTGATGTTAAAATAATAGATTTATTTTAAAACAAAAAAAACTTAAAACAACAAAATTAGCAAAGAAAATAAATAATTTCTTTTGATTAAGCTTTAAAATGTAAGAGAGTAGGATCATCGTTTCTGCTTCCCCCTATTCCATAAGCAAAGGGATCTGGAATCGTCTAGGACTATTGGCAAATTTTTTAGCTTATAGTCATCATCATCAGCATCACTCATCATAGTAGGTATGGCTTAATCTCGTCGAAGTCATACTGTAAGGATATTATTCTTAGTTTTAATTGTCGTTTGCCCTTAACTTCTATTTTCCATATTAGTAACACAATAGTCAATTTGATGATTAAGGACACAAATTGCAGCTCGAGTCCATTACTCGGTACACATGACACAAATATCAAATTAACTCTCGAAAATAAACGTTTTTGCTTTATACTCGAAGATTTATTTTCTTCATTTCGTAACAAATATTACAGCAAACGTGCCAATTTCACTGTGCAGCCAAACGATTTGCCTTTTTTCTTCCTAGATTTCATGGAAAATCTTTGCAAACATTAATTACAATGTTGTTCCATTAACCGCATAAGTGCGATTTCCTTTCTCATTCTCACCCGAGTCCTTAAGGATCTTTTGCTTTGAAAATATGGCAATCACGGCTTCTAGACCATGTTGTCGATATACTTAACATTCAATGTTAATGAGCCCTCTGAAAAGCATGTTCCAGATTTATGTTTGAGGCAATTTTTGTGCGATTGTACCTTTTTTCTTCAAAATGATGAGAAACTATCCATCCATCCGTTTTTAAGGACGGTTTTTCTGGTCTAATGGATAATTAAAGTAATGTCACGTTGTATAAATTTTACCCAAAATAACTTCTCTTTTCTCGTTTACCTTCGAAGCCCGGTCTCATTATCATCCAGAAATAATAAAACAACAATTAGGCATCCACCAGCAAGCCATTAAAGTTCCATGGTCTGTTTTGTAATTGCGGGAAGCAGAAATAGGTATAATTATTTGGGTAGTGGTTTCTGCGTTCGGTGATAAATTGATAGGGATTAATTCGTGAGTGCAGCCGAGAGACGGGTCCTTTTAATTGACGCGGTTTTTTTTCGAACCCTTTTTAATGATTTTTGTTTGTGTTCGGTAAAAATTCATCTGTCAATTTTGAGGATTTAAAAATACGTGTCAAGTATCCTTTTGATTGTAATTTAAGTCCTTTTCACTTTCTCCAGTCGATTTGTGTATTTCTGTTTGTGATTTCGTGACCAATTTGATTTTCTTGGGTTCATGGAGCATGATGTGGTATTTAACTTGGAGATTAGTTGAATAGGTGTTGCTGTGTGTGGATGTATTCATGTCTCGATGCTTCTATTTGAGCTTGCAGAAGATTTATCAGGTACTACCTGTCAAAGGCAGGCGGTTGCACGTTGTAATAGTACTAAGTGAGAACAAGTGGAAAATAGAATCGGAAGAGATACTCCTTGGCAGGTGGATAATTATAATTGTCAAGTGCAATGAGTACTTATTTGATGATGCTTGCATTTTGAAGGAGATACTTGATGTCTACTTACTTAAGAACATTTATTGCTGAAATGTTGTTTTCTCATCAGCAGAAGAACTTTGTTTTGTGTTTGTCATGTCATTGAGTATAACTGTACTCTAAAATAATTATGATGTAGTTGTTGCTGTTTTTGAAACAAGAAAACATCTTTTGCAAATTACTGGCGTCAGTTGACCTCAAATTTGGAGATAAGCGATTTCTTTATATTCAGCAAAGACAACAACAAATCGGTTGTCAAATATCAACAAAAACAAAATTCTCTAACGTCATTTTACTATTCCGGGAACAACACATTTGTACCCGTGGATTAACTCTTATTCTATGAGTACGTTAACCTGTGGAATAGTCGTTTTTTGTTTTTTTTTTTTTACTAATAAGGCCGTTATTGACTAGGCCTTTACTCTACAAGCTGTACATAGCTTAAGCCAATAGGTACAATATGTGGAGCGAAAATATGGCGGAAGACAGAAAACTTACTCGAATTAGGTACTTACTGGGAATATTTTTTGTAGGGCAATGTACATTTTCCCACTTTTTAGCAGCTCCATTTTTTTGGATATTTTTTTTTACGATTCTGTCCTTCATTGTCTCGCATCAGTCTAAAGGACTGTTGCTCTGTTCTTCAGGCGTGTGGTTGATAACTTTCAATATGCGTCTGCAAATTTTCTTAAAACTGTATTACCCTTTTATAGAAAACCCTTTCATAGAAAAAATAAATTGACAACTTCTAGGTCATTCACTTACTTCATGAAAAAAAATTTCTACTTCATCGAATACGAAAAAAAAATCACTCAAAACAAGAACTCTATTAGGTGCGTTCCTTTGGGACTTTTAAACTACTTTTTAGTACTTCGCAGTAGACGTTGAATGGAACGCGTTAATTTTTCAAAAAGTAAAATCTAACCTCCAAAATTATACGTCATTGCGAAAACATTCGCAAAATTATTATTTTTGAGAAACGTCAAATCAAACAACAACAGTTTCTATTTTTTTTAACTGACGCCATGTGGCGTAGACTAGTATCGTAACTACTTCGAAGAACTACTTTGACCACAGCCAGAAGTACTAAGCAGTAGATAAATGTTCCCAAAGGATCGCAGCTATTATAAACTTTAAAAATAATTATCTAAAGTCTTATCTAATATGAAAATTATTAAACAAAACAAAAATCAATTTTGTCGCATATCGCTGCAAAACAGCAATAATATAGCAAAAGCTATTCGTTATCTCTTGTTCATCTCTGCATTACTCAAACAAATCTTCAGAGTACGTACCGACTATTCACTTGACGCTCGTAAATGCCATGAACAACTTCTTCACAAGGCAAGCAACAAGGACACATATTACGAATACCAGGCACAAGTGAATGCAGTAACCTCAAAATCCAATTCAATCGGAGAACAAAGATACCAAGTTGAAATAAAAAGAAGAATCTATCTTCAGAATTGTATAAATTTGGTGCTTGTCTTTGTTGTCCTTGAATAGAAGCATACCATTGTTCGTTCTGCAAAAGATTTTCTGTTTCTTTTTTCGTTTATTTTAGATAAGATTGTCGGTTTCACAAATTGGCCACAAAGTGGTTCTAAGGACCTGGTAGTTAAAATACGTTGACGGTGACAGAAACTGTATATAAAATAATTGATTTTCTGTAATTACATGCATGTTTGTCCCTGGAGATGTTCTATTTCGTATATTTTATCAGTGCATGATCTTTTTTAGCCAGCTTTTTGTTGTACATGTATATTTTTTATCACTGCCACATCACCATACTTACACAACACTTTTACGAACAATAAACCGTATTAAAATATAAAATGCTTAAACCAAACTTTATTCAACCATATTTTTTTCCCTCTTAATCGTCACGTCAAAAATTGTTATTTTGGGGCAACAATCAACGCTCTTTCCCTCTATAAATAATAAACATTTTGTGTAAATTGTTTTAACAATTTAATCTTTTTTCTTTAAAAATATTGATAACAAAATAATATCCCCATGTTTTCGTTAAATTAAAAAAAAAATTGTAAAAAATAATGTATAATGATGTGTAACAATAAACCTGTGCAAACAAATCGAAGAATGTCAATGTTCTTCTTCCGATTACATAATCTTCAGCGTGCTGAGGAAAGTAAACGCAAAAAACGTGTCGACCGCCAACGCCAGCAGCGTCAGCGTCAACGTCGCGGCGCCAGAGTGTTTCGTTGTGTTAGCAGTTCAAACGGTCATCTAACATTGGCGCCATCACGGCTGTTCGAAAGGACTCCGGTCAGTCCATCGGATAGCTTGGATGAAATTGCATTACAGATACCAAGGTAAGATGAGAATAATTATGTTACATTGATGGTAATTGCATTTTAATGGTTGAAATAATTAGTGTAAGTGGATTTTAGGATAGGAAGTATTTCTAGCATAATAAATCGAAGATGAAGAGTTATTTGCAATTTTATATGAAGTGCAGTATTCAAAATCAATAAAAGCGGTTCTTTATTTGAAAGAAAGCTTCGGAATTTCCAAGTTTGTTTTGTGTGGAAGAACAGAAATATTTTCAAATAACTATGACCTTAACTGGAAAATTTAAACGAGTGTTTGCATTGAGTCTCTCTTCTTGTTGGAGAGGTTGCCTATTATAGTCTTTTTCTACCTGCCTTATAAGAGATAAAACCTAATTTTTTCGATAGGAAGGAAAAGGATGATGAAGGGAGGGAAGTTTAAAAAAATAAAGGAATTTCCCAAAGCTTATTCAATTTTAATAAAATGTATATTTAATTAGTTTTAAAAATAATGGATTTTAAAAGCTCCTTTGCTCGTTGATGCATATGTGGCATTAGCATCTTACCAAAATGTTGTTCATTAATCATAGCTCTTTGGAGAGTTGAGGCAGGAATAACTAAAACTGTTTCCCGAATGGATTGCTGCAGTTCATTTAAATTTGTTGGTTTTGCTTTGTGGACTTCCTGTTTGCAATGAACCTTCAAGAAAAAGTGAAATGCAGTGAGGTGCGGTCAGGTGACCTGGGGGCTCACGGAATGTGAAGTTTCTGGATATCAGCTTATGGGAAATTTTCCTCGTAATTCTATCACAACAGGCCGGGCTATGTGTGTTAGTCTAGATAGAAAAACTGTCCCAACATGCTCAAGTAATAGTTCAGTTTGTAGCCTATTTGAATTTTATATTGGACCTAGCCCAAATCATTGTGTGCAGTGATTTTCTGCTTATACCCATTTGACCAGATTAGATTCTTGTCGAAACTCTTGGATTGTTTTGTATGGCAGAAGTTACATCACCAATTGTTTCCTCCGTCTAAATTGGTTAGTTCTTTTTTCGAGTGTCCCATGCTAAGCAAAATTGTTAACAAATTTCATTATGGTCCATTTGGTCACAGGATTACCGGCAAACGTGCGTCTATACTCTCTTTCTGAACCTTAACTACGGAATCCAGTGCGTGATAGCGGCGGACAATTCAAATTCTTGTTTTAGTGTTCCAGTTATCCATTTTTGTTAAATCTATAAAAATCAATCTGCAAAATAAACGAAAAATTAATCCAATTCATTCAATGGCAGCTTTCATCAGCCACCCTGCATCGTAAACCTTAGGTATCGCTTGAAGATAACACAGCCTGTGTGTCACTAATTCCGTCTGCAATTATGAAACATAATTAACGAAGGCCTTCAATGCCCTCAATTGTCATACCAAGACTTCGCCAAAATTACGGCAAATAATATTGTTAATAAAGGGAAGCAAGAATTTAAAGTCATTTGTAAGAAATATAAATAATTCTTTTTCTTTTTCGGATTACTTTGCTAAGCAATACAACGCCGATTGTCACGACTCCTCTAGTTCTTGAGATTTCAAGGTTCATAAGTCAGCTGGTCCCAATTGCGACACTGAAAATTTGTTTTTCCACACTACAAAAAAAAAAAGATTTCATATCTATCTTATACAGCAGTGAGCGTTCCGAACAGTTGGAAAACTGCATTTTTCCAGCCCATACCCAAAAACGGAAAATCCTTCTCTCACTCTAATACCAACCGTCCGTCCTTTATTTCGAGGCCGTTCTTAACGTCTCCCGTGTCAATTGATCCATGGTTATTTAATGGGTTATCTCACGGAACAGTGGTTTCCATTTGAATGAGATAACTGATCTCCATATCTCGAACGCATTTGATAAGGTTTGTTATCTTGAGCACTTATCCAAAATGTGTGCGTTCAGTATCGAAAAATAAACGCAGGCGTGTTCCAAAACCAAGCACCAATATTTACCAATTTTTGTAAATATTGATTGCAGCATTTTATTTTCATCGAAAAAGTATATAAAGTCTATGAAACAATCGTTGAGAACTTACCACCTACTTTGTTATTTAAATTAAAGCACTGACGAGTTCACTAATCAATATTTAGCTAGGTTAATTTTCCTTAATTTCCATAACATTAACATGCACTCGTAATTTCATAATGAATATGACAAAAATAAAATCGATGCACGGCAAAAAGACCGAACCATAAATTAAACAGCTTACTGAAGGTATTTTTGTTTACTTGTATATACCTAACATTCAGTGATGGCGATTTTCCAATACAGGAGTGGAATAAGTTTCATAAGTAGTATTTGAAGTAAAAAAAAGTGGATCAGAAGATTCTTTCTTCAAAGTTGAAAATATTCCTGTTTTCAGCTTAAGCATTTGCCACCTCTGATCCTATTTCATTATTGATCTAATTATTTACCGTTGACACAACATGTCATGGCTAAAATTCAAAGCCTGCTGCACACAATCATTTGCATAATGCATGCTGCTCTAAGCCATGTCCTTCATGGCTACTGGATATCCATATATGGTCCATATGGTCCAGCACCGACGTCAATCCCGTGACAAATCCTCCAAACCTTCATAAATATTTCATATTTTTCGCCGCATTCCATAGCACTTTGACATCATTGTGGCTGAAAACTGAATTTAACATCATTTTAATTACAAAATTAAATTAAAACTAAATTTGCCGTTTATGAGTTTCCAACACGGAAATTACATTAGCGCTTCAATTTTAAATGCATGGAGTTTACTCTTTATCAATCGGGGTCGAAATATTTATTAAAATCTATTGAATGAATTTCGTTAAGAGTATAATTGGGCATAATTTATTTATTTACAGTCATGTGCGTGTGTTTGGTTGAGGTCATGACAAGAATTACTAATTGGAGTGGTTCTGTATACTTAATGATGAAAGCCTTAGTTTCTAAATGAAAATTGTGAATTAAATTACCAAAATAAATAATTTCATTATAACCTGATAGAAGTATGTAAACAACTATCTATTTTGCTAAAAAAATTTAAGCGAACGTAGTTTAATTGATAAAAGTCACACTTTTACTATAGGATACAATGGATTAATGGTTTGTTTGCATATAGGATTACTGCATTCAAGCACATATCGACTTTTCTCCTTGCACGTAAATCCTTTCTAATGAACAGAGTGCTTTGTTTAGCAACTTCAAGTCCCAAAATATGAATCTCTATGCAACAAGTTCAGTTTGGAAAACCCCAATCTTACTAGCAATTTAATAATAATTTTCCGATATGTTGCTTCCTGTTTTTCAAACAGCTTATAAAGTTTTTAGGTCCTATTAATATTCAAGCATTAACAGTCTACCTATTGAAATTTAATCATACCAACTAGCCTTTGAAAGCATCCCAAGCATTCAAAGCAATCTGAATGATTGATTTCGATTTCCGAAGTTATGTTGTTCATTGTCTAGCTCTAGATTATGAACGAAATTTGTGGGATTCAATAATGTTAACGTTACTTCACAATAGTCACATGAAAAACAAAGTTAGTTTATAGTTTCGTCCAGTGGCGTAGCTAGACCTTTGGGGGCCCTGTATCCAAAAAGAGAAAGCATGCTGATATTGATGACTAATAAATTTAGCAAGTTCTTTTATGGAACGAATTTTGAGAATTTCGGATTTAAAGCATGTTTTTAGAGCAATTAGTTGATTGCAGAAATCACCAGATATGTCTGTATTGTACTTTTCCACTAGCTTTCATGATCCTTGATTTATCTCATCATTTTAGAACGATAAATGCTTATCCGGTTCCAATACTTCAAACATACTACTAAGACTACACTGAAAAAAAAGCCGTCATCATATTGATGAATGGCGTTCATCAACTGTAATTCATCAATAAGATGTACTTTTCTTGCATATTATGTATAAATTCATGAAAACTTTTTTGATGACGGATGAACCAATCATCAATAAGATGAAAGTGCATTCATCAACTTTTTTTGGGAGAATTTCGGCAGAATTTGATAAAAATTTAGTTCATCAGTTCATCAAAAGTTTTCGTCAATAGGATGAAAGCATCTATTTGACGAAAAAAAATGTTTTTACATCCCATTGATGATTTCTTCTTCAATATGATGAATTGATTCATCATATTTAAATGACAATTTTATTTCATCATATTGATGAAGACTATCATCAAAAAATCGACTTCAATTTGAATTTGGAAGAAAATTAGGTGATGTAAATGATTATCATATTGATGAACAAAACAGGCTTGTGTTTTCATCATGTCCATTATATACCTCAATATTGATGAAGTCGATCATCAGTACGAAGAAGAATATAAACGCTTTTTATTTATGAATAGTATCATTGCATGAATGAATCCTATTATTCATATTGATGAAAATATTCACTGAATTGATGAAAAATGTTCATCATATTGATGTATACGATCTTCAATATGATGAAAATGTGAATCTTATTGATGAAAATATTCACTGAATTGATGAAAAATGTTCATCATATTCACGGAAAGAAATGAAAAATCAGTAATCACGAATTTCTATGTCGTAAATTATGAAAAATCTTTTTTTTTTTGTAAATCATCCCCCTTTTTTCGTAAAATGAGAGTCAATATTGTAAATCAATCTTTATTCCGTCTAAATTTACAAAACTGTATAATTTGAGAATTACGAAAAAATGTCATGATTTTAGATTTCCATTGTAAGAGCAATTTACAAATTTTGTATTCGTAATTTTAAACATTTGGAGCATGATATAAATTGTACGACTAAATAATTCTGATTTACAAAATCAAAGATCGAGATTTATGATCTCAATATTCTAAAAACAAAGCTCTTGAAGCTAAATGAACGAATCGATCTTAGACAATCGTAGTTTACAAAAGTATTTCCTGAATTAAAAAATAGGTGTTTATTAAATCATGAATTCTTATCGCATTTTACTACTTTTGAATCCAAACTGTTTTTTTTTGTTACGATTCTTGAATCGTAAATTACGACAATATTTCCTGAAAAAGAAAAACGTTTTGTGTTGTTTATTTATTCCCTAGTTTTCATGCGGTCGAAAATCAATTCCAATTTTATAAAGCGTCAAGTAGCTCAGTGGATAGAGGTGCCGATCAAGAGACCATCGTGCATTCTCATGCCTGGGTTCGAATCCCAGCAGTGCGGAGTGACGGATTTGTAAAAAAAAAATAGTCGCCACTAAGCAGTGCAGAATGAGAAGGAAGTACGGAGATTGATCGGTGAGGTGAGAGAGAGGAAGGAAGGGAGAATATAGTACCGGGGGAAGGGCGAGGAAGGGAGAGAGGCAAGATCCCCCTGAAACGGGGATGGTGTGGGGGGGGGAGGGAAACAAAAAGCATAATTTACGTAGTTGATAACTGGATGATCGTAAATTACGCTCCTGAATCGTAAATGCTTTTTTTGGTTATGATACGATGATACGATCATCAATCTGAAAAAAAACATCAATATAATGAATGCATTCATCACATTGATGATTTACTTGCTTAAATATTCATCATATTCATGAATACGATAATCAGATCGATGAAATAATTCATCATTTTGATGTACAAATAAATCAAAATTTGGTTCATCATTTTTCATAATATTGATGAACAAAGTTGATGAATGATGATCGAAATTTGTCGCTGAAAATTTTCATCATATTAATGAACAATGCTTCATCATATGGATAAAAAGGTTCACTGGACTAAAATTGATAAATTCTACATCATATAGATGACCTTTTTTATCAATATGGTGTACCTTTTTGGTTCAGTGTATGAAGGCTCTGAAATCTTTGCTGAGTTTGTCCAATCAAAATGTCCAGGTTAGGTTAGGTTAGGTTATATGGGCTGACAGTTGATTTTGTTACCGTCACACTTAGATCAATGTAGATCCGTTGTGATACCCTGAAGTGTTGTAACTTCTGAAAAGATGATTTAACCTATGAATTCTATGGTTGATCGAGCCATTTGGTGGACTTGATAAAGTTCAATAGGCGATTGCCTGGGAGTTCAGATAGTTCTTCTAGTTCATTGAAGAAATGGTTGCCTAAGAATTTTGATCTGGTACGGCAGAGTGCTGGACAGTGGCATAAAAAGTGAGCCGTGTTTTCGTGCTCATCCTCATCGCCGCAGCCTCTGCATATGTCGTCCGTACTAAGCCCCATCTTCTTTTTGTGGTAGCCAAGTAGATTATGTCCCGTTATCACACTTATGAGGGATCTTAGGGACGGTTTTTTGAGAAGTAAAATCTTTTTGGATTTTTCCTTGTCATAATGAGGCCAGAGTTTCCTGGTATTACCGCAGGTTTCTAGTAG
This sequence comes from Sphaerophoria taeniata, assembly GCA_943590905.1. Classification (NCBI taxonomy): domain Eukaryota; kingdom Metazoa; phylum Arthropoda; class Insecta; order Diptera; family Syrphidae; genus Sphaerophoria; species Sphaerophoria taeniata. Next base: position 41,711,724 of record OX016540.1, on the reverse strand, counting down.
GTTCCATCTATCATTTGCTTTTTGAATGATGTTATTACTAATGTTTCTCTTTAGTTCGCATCGAGGGATTCTGATGTTGTGGTCTATGAGAGAGGGATCAAGTACCGAGCCTTCTCTTGCAAGCTCATCCGCTTTTTCATTTCCTGGCACACCACTGTGACCGGGAACCCAGCAGAGTCTTACGTTGTGCTGCATACCAAGAACCCTTAGCTCTTCGCAACAGCAAGAAACAAGCTTTGACTTGATTTGCGTGGCAGAGATCGCTTTTATTGCTGCTTGGCTATCAATGAAAAAGGTGATATCAGCGTGTGGTATCGCCATCATGGATATTTGATTAGCAGCGTTTTTCACTGCCAAGATCTCAGCTTGGAAGACGCTGCAATGGTCAGGAAGTCTGAATGAACTGGCAAGGCTAAGATTTTCTGAGTAGAAACCTGCCCCTACCCCAGTAGTCATTTTCGAACCATCGGTGAAGATGGTAAGATTCGATTCGTTAGTGTAGGGTACACTGTTTTCCCAGTCCTCTCTATTAGGGAAGCTGGTAGTGAAGTTTTTATCGAAGTCTAGATAAGGGGTCATGTAATCAGTACGAACGTTATTGCCAACGTATTTTGTAAGGATCGTGGTATGGCCGTGTTGACTAGATCTCCAAATATCGGTCTGACTAAGTCGGAGAGCGCTGTTTGCTGCTGATTCTTGTGCAAATAGGTCTATAGGGGTGAGATTTAGGATCGCTTCAAGACCCGCTGTTGGGGTAGTCCTCATCACCCCCGTAGTGCTAATGCATGCCATTCTTTGTACTTTGGTGAGGGTTTTTAAGTTCGTGGATTTCTCCAGAGCTTGCCACCAAACCAAACTGCCATAAGTCAGAATGGGTCTAACAATGGCTGTGTACATCCACATGATTATCTTTGGATTTGGCCCCCAGTTTCTTCCCAGAATCCTGTTACACGAGTAGAGCGCAATCATGGCTTTCTTGTATCTTTCCTGTATGTTTAGACCCCAGTTGAGTTTCTTGTCCAAGATAACTCCAAGGTATCTTGCTTTTTCTGAAACTATAAGTGGGGTGTTGTCAATTTTTGGTATCTCAAAAGAAGGTATTTTCCTTCTGTTGGTGAAAAGTACCAGTTCTGTTTTCAGGGGGTTAACCTTCAGACCGCATTTCTTGGTCCAGTTATTGACCATAGTTAATGCGCCTTCTAGTTGTTCGCTTACAGTGGTCAGGTATTTACCCGTCGCTAGAAGCGCTAAGTCGTCGGCATAGGCTATAATTCTGACACCGCTGTTTTTGAGTTTGATGAGAATTTCATTCATCACCAAAGTCCAGAGGAGGGGTGAGAGGATTCCGCCTTGTGGAGTCCCTCTAGATGTGTACATCTTTATATCAGAGTTACCTAGTACGCAATGGATTTGTCTGCTTTTCAACATACACGTAATCCATTTTATAAGTGTAGGTTCTATTTTAAGATCAGTGAGAGTTTTTTCAATGGCACTGTTGTGGACATTGTTGAATGCTCCTTCGATATCGAGAAAAGAGGCAAGGGTGTATTCTTTCACCGCGAGCGACTTCTCTATTGTTCTGACTGCACAGTGTAGGGCTGTTTCTACACTTCTGCCTTTTGTATAGGCGTGCTGAAATGGTGATAAGGATTCTGGCTTTAAGTTGCTACGGATGTGCATATCAATCAATCTCTCAAGTGTTTTTAGTGCGAAAGAGGTTAGACTGATAGGTCTGAAGTCTTTTGGTTCTGTGTGACTGGGCTTGCCAGCTTTTGGTATGAAGACGACTTTAACTTCACGCCAAGCCTTTGGAACATATCCTAACTTAAGACTGTTAAGGAATATGTTTACCAGATGTGGAGTGATGATATCACTGCTTTTTTGCAGCATCAAGGGGAAGATGCCGTCTAGGCCTGGGGATTTGTAAGGAGAGAATGAGTTAATAGCCCAGATTAACTTTTCTTTTGTTATTAATTCCCTAGGAATTTCAGGTACCGAGTATATGGTGTTTATTGACTCGTTTACTAGGTCTGCGCTACATCCTGGGAAGTGTGTTTGAACCAGGAGTTTTAGGCTTTCTTGACAGGACTCTGTCCATTGATCATTAGGTCCTTTTAGGGAACCTATGGGTGTGTTTACTTTGGAGAGTATTTTCCTTAGTCTTGCTGAATGGTTAGTACATTCAATGCTACTACAGAAGTTTCTCCATGAGCTTCGTTTCGCCCTTTGAGTTTCAATTTTGAATTTTCTTTGACTGGTTTTATAACATTCCCAGTCGCTATCTAGTCTAGTGCGTTTAGCCCTATTGAAAAGTTTCCTTGTTTCTTTCCTAATATTACTGAGCTCAGTAGTCCACCAGGGCGGCTTATTGTTTTTCTTCGCCGCTGTAATGAGTGGACAGCTTTTGTCAAAGGCGTTCCGCATAATTCCCGTGAATTCCATAGTTAATTCATCTAAGCTATCTGAATTGAGATTAGTATCGGTACTTAGCTGACCTATGTTCTTAATAATTTCGCTGTTAAAGACGTGCCAATCAGTACGTCTATTGTTTCTAAAAGGTTTGCTTTCCCGCTTAGTATCAGGGATGCAGAATTCGATTAGACGATGATCTGCGAAAGATGCGTCGTCTAGTACCTTCCATTGCTCTACCTGACAAGTATCTGAGTTGCTTGTTATGGTGATATCGAGCACCTCCTTACGGGTTTTTGTAACAAAGGTGGGAGTGTTACCTCTGTTAGCTACTATAAGGTTGTTATCAATAATGTATTCAAAAAGGGACTCGCCCCTTGTGTTAGTATCGGTGCTTCCCCACTGCACATGATGTGAGTTAGAGTCGCACCCTACGACTACGTTAAACTTGTTCTTACTTGCATAGGATATCAATAGATTAGTGATATCAGCTGGTGGTCCTTCCGTACCGTCGTACGGCATGTAAGTGGATGAGAGAATGAGCGTTGGGAGCCCTTCTCGCTCCAGTTTTACCGCTGTTTGGTCAATATTGCTGTAAGTAGTCAGAAGAAAAAGATTAGACTGTTTCCTTGCTACGATGCATGTTCTGGGAATACTGTTACGGCTGTCAAGGTTGGGCTTGTACAGCAGAAGTTCTCTCGAGTGTAGTCCCTTAATTTTGCCGCCTGATACCCAGGGTTCCTGTATAAGGGCTACATCGTACTGTCTACTTTCCATGAGGTAGACTAGGTTAGCGCTGGCGGCTTTACTGTGTTGGAGATTGATTTGTAAGATTCTCAATTCCATTATATAATACAGTATTTGTTCAACGCTTTACTAACCTGTTTCTTTTTGTTGGCAGTCAACCTCAGTTTGCATCGGGTTATCCCGACACGCACTTTGAAGTCAGCTTTCCTGAGAAGTGGGATGGCTTTTTGGGTCAGCCTAACTTCCACCTCGGTGCCTTCCTTGGTTTTTTCAGTTTTAATAATCTCCCAGTCTTGGCTTAGGAGATCACTATTCAGAGATAGGATGTATCTCTCTAGCCGGTCGTTGGGGATGGCGGGGCCTTTGACCACTAGTTTGCCTACTGGTCTGTACAGCTCCTTGATCGCTTTCACCTCGATGAGACGAAGATCAGCGCCTTGCCATGGGGCTGACGTATTTTTAATAAACTCTCGGAGCCACTCAAGAGTTACGTCATTCTCACAGTTCAGCACCTTGAAACCATGAGTTGTCGTGAGGTTACCGAAGAGTGGCACTTGCCTACTCTTAACGATAGCCTCGTTGACTTCCTCAAGGATCCTTAGTTCAAGGAGCTGCCATTCATCTTCGGTTAGCCTACGTGTGGGTTTACCATAGTCAGCTATAGCGACTTGGTGACCCTTAACGATGGCCCGAGAAATCTTCACTCTCTTCGTTGCTGCGTGTGGCGAAGAGGTGTTTGGAGAGTTACTGGCATTCCTCGCCCTTTTCGAGGAGCATGCTGCTTCTTCCGGGGGGGGGATTGTGACCGCTTTGCCAGCAACCGTAATTTCCGACGCTTTTTGCAAACGAGACTTGGATTTCTCAAACGCTGCCCTCTCCTTGGCCGTAAGAGACTCGGGAGTTCTTTTGGCAAACCGACGAACGATTCTCTCAGCATTGCGTTGCTGACGTCTACGAATTTCGTAATCGTTGAGAGCGCCGGTTTTGCGCTGTTTAATCCCTTTTCTTAGTACTGTGGCTAAGCTGTCGATTGTGGTGTCAATCGTTTGGTTTTCGGGCTCAGAAACGGAGGTTGTGCTAAGGTTGCCTTGTGAGCAATGGCCTACTAGGTAACCCTCGCACTCTCTTGTTTCTTTACCCTCATCTGGGGTGCCCGTCACATTCGCTTGGCTAATCGGACCCCTAGGTTCCGGGATTAGTTCGGCTGGTGTGGCTGACTCCCCGATGTGTGTCCGCCCGATTTGTTCCATTTTGTTGTTGTTCTCTTCTTGTTGTTTGTCAATTGGTTTTATGTTCGCTAAGTGTTTTGAGGACTTAGCACCGGACGTTGATGGGGTGCACCCTTTCCCGCGCTTGGAATTAGCGTTAGGAGCAGGTGGTCCCATCTGTGTCTTCGAGCTCGAGTTTTCTGGAGGGGGATTACTTGATGTCAGGTTGTCCTTAATCAAGATCTCCCTATCCAAAAAAGCACGAGCGTTGTGCAGCCTCATACGCTCCACTTCCGACATCTGGTCCCAATTTAATTGACCCAATCTTTTTATTGTGCGTTTGCAGTTGGAGATTCTACTCCGCCTGGAAACGTTCGATACGTTGGAGACGTTCGAGCTAGCGACTGAGGAGACCTCGCTGGCGTCATCGACGTCAGTCGCACTAACTCCGTCCTTCATACCGAGATTCGCGAAGGGATCGACGAGGAGGAGATTTTCTTCCTCCTCGGTTAATGGTATGTGCTTTGATGAAGAGCTCATAATGTCCAAGCAGGAATAGTAAATATTGACTTCGAAGTAAATTTCCGGATCAGAAATTCTATGATCTTCTGCCAACTCATCAAAAAAGCGCTTCGTTATTTTCCTCCTTTTGTTTTTGAAGACAGGCGTCACTCCCCAATGGTTGGCTAAATCCTTGGACTTTTTAAGTACATCACTGCATTTCTTTTGATTTCTTCTTTCTAGATCTAGACCGTCTAAAAAATTTTGAAGCAAAATACTTGCTTTTTGTAAGTCATTTTCCTCATCTTGAAGGGCTTTGGAAACTGGACTTATAATATCAAACAGCGAAGAAACAAATGGCATCAACACAATAAAGTCGTAGGTCTCTAAAATGTATATAACATTTTTACATTGGAGTTGGAGTTGGTGGCTGTGTCAGGCAGGACGATATATTTTGAAAGCTCGGATAAAAAAGTGTTTGCAGGTTGAAGTTGTACTATTATTGGTTGGTAGGACATGAAAAAAAGAAAAAAGATACACAGGAAAAAAATATTTGATGCATGTAAAAAATTATCATCGGAACATTTTTTTGTAATAAAACTTTATTAAATATTTAAGTAAGTTTTTTTACACACGTCTTGTGCTCTGTATCTTTGGGGGCCCCTATAACTCGGGGGCCCTGTTACATGGATACAGCTGATACAGCGGTAGCTACGCCACTGGTTTCGTCCCTAAAAGAGATGAGACTACAGTTTGGGAGATAATTATAAATGCTCAATATGAAGGTAATTTACACAAAATTGCTGACGTCATGTATAATAATGTTATCTTGCTTGTGAAAGAAAATAAAAGTATTCCTTTCACATTTCGTGAACAGTAATTTAAGTCAAATTCTGAACTCAACACAAGTGGCATAATTTTTCAAAATGACATTATTATCCTTAAAAAAAAAGAAAAAAAAATCCTGCCAAGATTCTCCTTCATAAGAAATTGTTTTAACCTTAACTTCCTTCCGGGATAGTAAAAAAAAGTATGTATTTAAAAAAGAACGTCCAAGTATGCCTCCAAGGATCATAGCGGGATTTCAAAACAAAGACTACAAAAGGTATTTTTCAGCAGTACTTCATTTCAATACAAAGCCGCCCTGCAGGAAAAAAAAACATTTTTTCTTTTCATTCAGTTTTGCCTACTTGTGCCTACTTCAAACTTCTGGATTTTTATTTTTTTTTCTGCACGTATATCTGTACAATATACAAATTCGTGTTGAGGGATGAAACCGTGGGAATAAAAAAATTGGCAAAATTACATTTGTTTGGTTGGTTGAGAATTAAACTTGTGGAACACCGGGATTTATTAAATTGCGGTTCGTATAGCACTGCTATGGAATTTGTTTTGGGTCGGCAGAAGCGGAAATGATATTCCCTTAGGCTATTTAGTTCACTTTATGATGGGGTGTTAAAATGTGTTGTTCGTTGTTAACGCAAAACCGATTTTAAGTACTCATTGTTAAATATGTACTTTAATTGTTGTTTTCGGGGTAATTGCGGTGTATTAAAAAAGTTTTTTTTTCTGTTTTTTTTTTTTTTAGAAGGATTTATTTTTATTTTATTTCATTTGTATAATTGCTTGTGCGGGCTGGTTATTGAGAAGGTCTGTTAGTGGCAGCTTCATTGTTATGAAGTAATACGATTTTTGATTTGATTTAAGTGATATTATAAAAGGAACTATGTACTGATTTTTTTGTAGGTTTTAATAGTTTAATCCACGTCGACTATTTTTTTTGTATTTAAAACTAAATACTTGATGAAAAATTGCTTTGAAGAAAATAGCTTGAAGAATATCAAACGACCGACTTCGATTAAGAATACACTGCGACTGATTTTATTATTTAGAGAAAAAATAACATATAAATGAACAATATTTTCAGTGAGAGTATAATCAATTTTAAAGTAAAGTATTCAAATAACAACAGGTAATTCATTACATATGTTCAACACTCCCACTTTTGAATAATTTAAATTTAAACAAAATTAATTTTAAAATGAACTGTTAACAACTCCAATCAAATTTATAAATTTTGCAAATTTATCTTTGCTTAAGGCCTTGGTAAAAATATCTGCAATTTGGTGTTCAGAAGGAACAAACCTCATTATAAAATCATCTCTCTCATATCTTTCACGAATGAAGTGATAGCGCACGTCTATGTGCTTTGTACGCTTATGAAACTCAGGATTTTTAACAAGCCGGATTGCTCCTTGGTTGTCCATATTCAACTCAGCCATACACTGAACCAAAAAAGGTGGTGAAAACAACTAAATCGCAGGTTAAATCAACGAAAAGTAGGTTAATATACACCCTATTAATCCGTTTGTTGTTTTGAATAATTTATTTATTCAATTTGAATATTTGGTAGTCAGCAGTGAATTTGAACAAAATTCGTCAAATCCACGAATCTTTTTTAGTTATTTTACGTTTGTTGATTTGAAGAATAATTATCCAATTAAATAAAAAAATTAGTTAATTTTTATTCAATTCTACTAATTAAGATCGTTAATTTGACGAAAGTTTATTTAATCTTAATAAAACAAATTAGTCAAATTAAATATTAATTTAATTAATTTTGCTTATGACTTATAAGTTTAGTCAATTCAACTTTTTGTTAATTTTGTTTAAATTAAAATATTTGTGTTTTCAACAGCAAAAATATTCAATTTCACAATGCATTCTTAAAATCAACTATAAGATAGCACGTTTTTGTTCAAATTGAGCCAAATACAAATATACAATTTAGAATCAGTAATGATAGATGCCTTACTTAATTCGTTAAGTTACGTAATAGCAGCTCTGGATGAATGCTGAAAAAAAAACAAAGATTCCACTATGAAAGCAATAACGACACCGTAATAGAAAGACAAGAACGAAATTTCTTTAAATTATTTTATTTTTCTATAGAGACAGTTTTTTTAGTTTATTGATTGAATTAAACAGTTAGTGGCTGTACTTTCAACGTCGTACTCTGTTGTTAAGTTATAAAAATATGTTTGGATGAAATATTATGAAAAAAAAACTAGTGCTGATGGTGCTGGATATTCAAGATTAAAAATTTGAAAAATCTTATAGCAGACATCAAATGCAGAGGTTGCAGAGTTCATCTTGTATTTAATTCCATCAAAGTAAATGTTGATGTCAATTGGGTTTAAAATCTCCCCAGTGATGAGCACAAATGGGTGAATTCGCAAATTTTGGTCCATCCTTTCCTTTATATGGTTCTCACAGTACGCCACTGTTTTGCCGTCTAGCATGAACATTATTTCAACAATTTCATTATCGTTTTCGTTTAAATTACCATTGATATTATCATGACTAGCATCTTGCCCATCATCATCTGTGTTATCAGAGTCGACATCTTGTGATGAAAAAACTTCACACCTGACTTTATCTTCACCTTGCTGTCTCGGAAATTCATCCTCCAAATACGATAACCTTTGGTGTTTTCGGCATATCCCATGAACAAACCTTTCTCGGCCTTACTGTCGAACTTTTTTCGTGTCTGCTTCGGTATAAGTATGAACGCATCAACATTTGCTTCAGCTGAAGTGGGTGGTTGAACCTTAAAAGACATTCGAAATAGCTGTCCTTGTCGTTCTCCCACTGCAACAACAGATCCGTCCTGTTTTACAAACCTGCACTGAAGTGAAGACTATCGGAAATAAAGCTCAGATTCTTGTCTAGCGCCCTTGTCTGCGAGAAAAGATTCATAGAAATCTTTGGGACATACAGAACGTCGGATAAATGTTTCTCGGTCCAAATGTTCCCACTAAGAGCAAGAATATTTATGTCGCCAACACCCTGCGCAAAGATCTTTTCTCCGCTTCCTATCTGAATGCCAACAGGATTAGAAAACTCCTTATAGCATACGAACCATTCTTTCTTGCACGTCATATGGTCACTGGCACCAGAGTCCAAGTACCAATTTCCAGTACTATCCTTAACAGTTGACTCATCACAACCAATAAGGGCTTCTCTCTTTACCTCACTTGTAATTCCGGTCCTTTCTTTAACGTCAACGTTGTATATAAGCGCATCACCCCTTCGTACCTGAGCTTTAGGTCCAGTCCACCTTCTGCTTCCTTCCCCATTCTTCTTGGGACAATCAATCTTCCAATGTCCATGTTCATTACAAGAGAAACACTTTCCAGGCTTCGAAGACCTTGGAATTTTTTTCTTTGGCCTTTGCTTTGCAAATAAAGCAACGGGTGATGATGAATCTGCCTGCGATGACATGCGTGTCTCTTCCATGACCAGCCGTGATGTAAGATTTTCCAAAGTTTGGTACTCTTTTGCCGTTGACTCCCATGCACAGAAAAAATGTTTAAATGTAGTTGGAAGCGTCATCAAAACTTTCGTTATGATCATACTATCAAAAATTACTTCACCGATGTCTCTCAATTGCCTGACAATATTTTCCAACTTGGAAATATGTGTCGAAACATCGTCACTCGGATCTTTTTCAAAACCGTAAAATTTCTGAAGCAACATGTGGATATTTGCCTTTGTACTCTGTTCATATACCGACCTTAGCTTAACCCACATTTCCATTGCATTATTGCAATTAACTATGTGACGCAGCGGTATGGAACCTACGCTGGTTGCAATTATCCTCTGTGCCTTACTATCAGATCTCTTCCAATCCGAAAGGCGCATATCAAAATCAGTTTGATTTTCAGATTCAGCCTTCACCGGTGTCTGATTTCCACCATCGACATGCTCAAATATTCCAGAAGCATTGGGCAAAATGTAGACTTGAAATTTCCATACTGAATACTGATCTGCAGTCTGGAGTTGTTCAATTTTAAAATTATTCTCCATCCTTAACCGATTGTCGTTTAGTAAATTTATTTCTTCGCAAGCTTTTAGTTCAAGAAAGCTCGCAGAGTTCAAAACGCGTGCCAAGAAAAAAATAGAATAAAAGAAATATTAAATTTTCTTTATTATGTAACCTCTAATTTTTCTTTGTTACGTGATCTGGGCCCATAACCTGATGAAAAATTGCTTTGAAAAAAATAGCTTGAAGAATATCAAACGACCGACTTCGATTAAGAATACACTGCGACTGATTTTATTATTTAGAGAAAATATAACATATAAGTGAACGATATTTTCAGTGAGAGTATAATCAATTTTAAAGTAAAGTATTCAAATAACAACAGGTAATTCATTACATATGTTCAACAATGCTTGAAACCAAAAAGTATACATTATTATACACACGTTTTCAAAAACTTGTTCTACATATTTTTAATTAAAATGGATCCCAGATCCATAAAAATTTTCTTATATATTTGTACCTTAAAAAATATTTAAAAAGCACACAGAACGAAAAATCTAAAAAGCTTGAGAGTTAAAAATCGAAACCTTTTCACTGAATAACTTTGTCGCTTTTTACTCCCAAAAACTGCCTAATTGTGATTAGTGGCTACACCGAGAGAAGCAATGTAGAAAAGAAGGTTCCATTTGCATTTTGAAAAGATATCTTATAGATGCTCTTGGCCACAGGCGTGTTGGAAAATGCGATGGTCTTAAGTTTTACTTACCTGCACTTCTCTGAACGTAAAGGATGCACCTGGAATCATGGATAAAATCTTGGTGCAGTGCATTAACGCCCATGGAATTAACGCCCGCAGGTGTTAATTCCAAAAAGAAAAGGAATTTACCCCCGCGGGTGTTAAATCCTTTTTGAATTGGCAATAAGGCCCACCATAAAAAAGAACTAACGCCCGCGGGTGTTAATGCCATTTGAAATTGGCACTAACTCCCGCGAGTGTTATTTTCTTTTGGAAGAGATCTCTTCAACCTCGGATGTGAACACTTGCGCTGGCATCCTAGACACCTTGGTCACGTGAGTAGAAACAAATTAAACATCACAAATGAAGTTTACAAATTTTACATTTCATTTTGGTCATTCAAGACTCATTCGGTTTGTGAATTAAATTTTTTTTTTATTCAAAAACCGAATTAATCTTTGGGATGTCAAAGTTCGGTGAGGATACGGCATTCTACAAGCACACTATACTTGAAGCCAATTTCATCTTATTGTATCTATCTGTCACCTAAAATAACCAAGCTATTTTATTTACATTGAAAGATGGATGGACACAAGCGGAAAAAATTTTGGCCAAAAGAGAATCAATTTGGGGTGTGAAAATAAAAAAAATTCGCGCGAAAAAATTGATCTGTAATTTTTTGTATCGGCTTCAGGCTGAAAATGAATCATTGAAATGCTTGCAAATATGTAGAACCACTACTTTTCCAAATAAAAGGAAACCTAAACAGCTCTGAAAATTTTGTCGACAGCTAATAAAGAAACGTGGTCCTATTTATTTCAATGTGTACTTGTATAATACATACATACAAGAATTTAATACACCGGGAGCCCTCAATCCTAAAAGTGCACTTACACGGATTTCAAAATTTCTTATATTAAAAGATAGTTTATAGAAATACCAACCAATTAAGCCCGGTATGACGAGGCCTATCCTGGCACCAGTATTTTTTGTATTTTTTGCATTATTAATAATTTGCACTTATCGCGGATTTTAATTTTAAATAGCGCATATTATTGGAAATTTAATGTGCTTTCAGGAAAAAATGGTATGACAGCTGCCATCCTGGCACCAATGTCTGTCATACCTATTTTAAAAAAATATGAGTGACAAAATTTTAAAATAGGTATGACAGACATTGGTGCCAGGATGGCAGCTGTCATACCATTTTTTCCTGAAAGCACATTAAATTTCCAATAATATGCGCTAGTTAAAATTAAAATCCGCGATAAGTGCAAATTATCAATAATTATTAATAATGCCAAAAATTGCAAAAAAATACTGGTGCCAGGATAGGCCTCGTCATACCGGGCTTAATTTGTTGGTATTTCTTTAAACTATCTTTTAATATAAAAAAAATTTGAAATCCGTGTAAGTGCACTTTTAGGATTGAGGGCTCCCCGCCTATAAGTTTTTTGTTTATTTGTTTAGCATGAACGTTCGTTGTTTCACTTTTTTTTCATTTGGGACTTTTGTCCCATAAAAAGTAAAATTTAATTGGGACTACTGACTGGCCATAGTGGGTTAATAATCCCTAAAACTATTTCGGTACTTTTGAGTCTCCAGAGTGGCTCAGAAGTTCCGAAACCATTTTCGGGACTTCTGACTTCGAGACGAGTTTCCCTGCGCCAAGTTTCAAATCAAAACAGAAAAAACAAAATAAGGCCCCAAGGGCATTATTTCTAGGTTGCAATGGACATAAGACCGCAACTCTTGTAAGGATCTTATTTCCATAAGAAATTGAAATAAGGCTCCATGCGGCTTTATTTCGTCGGACCATTTGTTTCACGTGTGGGTTTTATTTCCAATTAAAATTGGAATTAAAGCCCACCAAAAAAAGGAATTAACCCCTGCGGGTGGTAATTCCAAATCAAAAAAGGAATTAACACCCGCGGGGTTAAATTCCTTTTGTTATTGGAATTAACACCCGCGGGCGTTAATTCCATGGGCGTTAATGCACTGCACCTAAAATCTTGCTGATATCGGTTAAGAGGATGGATCTCCAAAACTATTCGCGTGACCTAGAGCGGTATTTTGAGATTTCTTGATGGCTGCCATGGAGTCTACCAATAGTGTCTTGTCGCTTACAAAGACCACGCAGATGCTTTGCAACACAAGGCAATATTTCTAGGCATGACGAAGAGTGCAGAAGATTTCTTTCCAATAAGCAGAGTACAGTTTTCATGTTCTTCTCATGTTCTTACCTTCAGTTCCCCAAATGGTAGGCGATTGTAAGAGAACCTCCCAAAAGATGAGATAAAGATATTTAGCAAATTTGACAGGAAGCTTCGATGACACCTTGTGACATCTAACTACATTGTAAGTCGCTTTAGAAGTGGAAGTGGCACAAGTCTGCAAATCCAAAGGTACGGGATCGGAAATGGTGCTTATATCGCTAAATAGTTTGTTAAGCTTGTGTTTATGAGTAAAAATGTTAAATGTTGAATGAATGTTGAATGTTAAATGACTTCAAAAACTCAACACTTAAGTTAAAATGTATATCTTGGCCATTTGCTGCACTGATACGGAGGACGGTGCGTGGAAATTACTCAACGGAAATCTGCTCCACATGGGAATTTACTCACTTAAAGTGGGAATTTGCTCCACTTTTTTAAGTGGAATAAATTCCCACTGCGAGTGGGAAATAACTGCATAATTGTGTGAGAAAGTAGTCCACTAAAAGTAAAAAGTTTGAGAAACCATTATTGCACTTCTTATTAAAAAAAACACGATTTTTTAATATTTTTTTTTTTAACATGAACTCAGAATTTGATTTTTTTCTTATAAACTATAAAAAAGTCTTATAAATAAATAGGATCATTTTTGTTACTATTTGTGGACAAAATTGACAGAGCAATTCATTTTTCAAAACTGCTGCCGTTTCCTTTAGTTTTTAAAAGAAACCACCACGCACCTTTGTAATGCACGCTTGTGTCTGGAAAGCAGGTGCTGCATTGCATCTTTTTTCACTTTCGTCTGAAAATGAAGATGATGACGATCTGGAACATTCTAAATCGATTTGGTTTATGTGCAGCGAAACAAGCGAAACAATTTTTGACCAAAAGAGAATGAATTTGGGGTGTGAAAATAAAAAAATTGTTTTCGCTTGCTAGCAATTATTGTACCTGCTTCATTGTTTAGTTCAAGCTCCAAATCCTTTATTGAAATAATATTTTAAAACATGCGAGACTGAGTTAAGGTTTAGTATTGTACTTACGCCTGCATCCACAAGATTCAAGAATACTGAACACCCCATCAATACAAAAATGTCTTTTTAATGGAGTTGTTGATGTAATAGAAACAGCTGAGCTTAGGTGACAAAAAGATGCAATAAGGTAAAACTGGGTTCAAGTACAGTGTGCTTGTAGAATGCCCCACTCTCACCGAACACCAAAGTTCAGAAGAACGTTTTCATGGTGAAGTGTTTCCTTAACGTCACATAGACTTAGAGCATGTGGTATGTAAACCTTGAAAATATGTTCAAACTTTCCACTCAATTTATTGATTTACAGAATGTTTAAAACTAATCACGAAGATCAGAAACCCCCAATTTAATTTCAGGACTAATGACCCACCATAGTGGGTTGGTAGTCCCAAAACAGAATTTGGCACTTACGTAATTTGTAAAATTATGTTCATATTCAATAAATTGGTTGAATTTATCACATATATTGATTGCATTATAATTGCTAACATTCCTCGTAAAAACCTGTATAGCTCAGTTTCATGCTGGGCAATAATTCCACCAAAAAAATTGTGCAGTTATTTCCCACTTGCAGGGGAATTTATTGCACTTTAAAAAGTGGAGCAATTTCCCGTGTGGAGTAGATTCCCGTGGAGTAATTTCCCTGCACCCGGAGGGCAGTGGCGATTCCTGGTCCTCATCATTGGTTTACCTACGACCCTCGGAAAAGTTAAGACAATAATAAAAAAAAACTCAAAACTGTTGTTGTTCAAAAGTTTTTTTTTTTAATCTACACTAATATATAAAGCTGAAGAGTTTGTTTGTTTGAACGCGGTAATCTCAGGAACTACTGGTTCGAATGGTATAATTCTTTTTGTGTTGGATGGTGCTTTAATCGACTTAGACATTAGGCTACTTAACATTAAGCTGTGACCAATAGCAGCGAAGAATCTGTGGAAAATGTGGAAAAACGGCAAAAAATATACATTTTTCTGCGTTTTAACGCACTTATCTCAGGAAGTACTGGTTCGAATGGTATAATTCTTTTTGTGTTGGATGGTCCATTAATTGAGGAAGACTTGAAGCTTTTTAACATTAAGCTGTGACCAATAGCAGCGAAGAATCTGTGGAAAATATGGAAAAAACGACAAAAAATATACATTTTTCTGCGTTTTAACGCCCTTATCTCAAGAACTGCTTTATGAAATTGAACAATTTTTTAAATGTTGAATGGTCCATTTATCAAGGAAGGCTTGAAGCTATATAAAATTTAGCTGCGACCAATAGGAGCGAAGAATTTGTGTAAAATGTGGAAAAAACGGCAAACAATACAATTTAATCTACACTAATATATAAAGCTGAAGAGTTTGTTTGTTTGAACGCGGTAATCTCAGGAACTACTGGTTCGAATGGTATAATTCTTTTTGTGTTGGATGGTGCCTTAATCGACTTAGACATTAGGCTACTTAACATTAAGCTGTGACCAATAGCAGCGAAGAATCTGTGGAAAATGTGGAAAAAACGGCAAAAAATATACATTTTTCTGCGTTTTAACGCACTTATCTCAGGAAGTACTGGTTCGAATGGTATAATTCTTTTTGTGTTGGATGGTCCATTAATTGAGGAAGACTTGAGGCTATTTAACATTAAGCAATAGCAGCGAAGAATCTGTGGAAAATATGGAAAAAACGGCAAAAAATATACATTTTTCTGCGTTTTAACGCGCTTATCTCAAGAACTGCTTTATGAAATTGAACAATTTTTTAAATGTTGAATGGTCTATTTATCAAGGAAGGCTTGAAGCTATATAAAATTTAGCTGCGACCAATAGGAGCGAAGAATTTGTGTAAAATGTGGAAAAAACGGCAAACAATACAATTTAATACAATATAAAGCTGAAGAGTTTGTTCGTTTGAACGCGGTAATCTCAGGAACCACTATTTCGAATTGTAAAATTCTTTTTGTGTTGGATAGTCCATTAATCGATGAAAGCTTTAAAATAAAATAAATAAATAGAGTGGCACGACAGCTCTTGAAGAGCCAACGCCTAAGTGGCTTACTCTAAACAACAATTCTCCGAGTGAATTGAGGGGACCTACAATTTAACGCCGATTCCGAACGGCAAAGTTGAGAAGCATTTTTTCATTACAGATTGATACTCTTGGAAGATTTGTCAGGTCTTCGCAAGAGGCAGTACCCGTGAAAGATGTAATAAAAACTTGGCCTGAGTAGGACTCGAACCAATGACGTTCTGCTTAGCAGCCAACGCACTTACCAACTAAGCTACGGGCAACTGCTTTAGGCTTTATTCTACTTAAAATTAAGCTGCGACCAATAGCAGCGAAGAATCTGTGGAAATGCGAGAACTGAGATTTTTTTCTGAGATCTCTGAGATGAAATTATTTTGGATTCGATTTCTCACTCAGCTATTTGACGTGGCTGACATATGTGCAGCAACAATTAGTAAGGTAACCATTAAATCTCAATGATAACTGAGAATTATGTTCCACCAAGGCACCAAATGATTTTGCCTCAGTCAAGGTGACATTGAGATCTCAGTGAGATGTTGTTAGGTGGAACTGGCCTAATAACTGCTCAAATTAGAATTTTGAGAGTTCAATTGATTTGTGAATGTGATTGATTGCACTATTTGTGCAGATTATTGTGTTTAAACAATATCATTTTATGTACTTCTTAACTAAAAAATATGCTCAGTTTAAAGAAAAAAAAATTTACTTAACGAAAAAAACGATGCAGAAGTAAGAGAGATATTAGAATAAGGGAGAGTTCACCCAAGGGAATGCTTTAAGTATGAACAACTGAAGGGAATCATAAAAAATGCTCAAATTTTTCAAGTTCAAGAGAATTACGACCTAGGGAGAGTTGACTGCAATGCAATTTTACAATAACTTCCGAACAAAATTCCCACGCGCGCATGATGCACAAGTCGAGATGATACTCTGGCCGGTGGACGAGGGAGAGGCGGACGAAGTCGCGAGCAACTGCTAGTTTATGATAAAATTTTTAGTAAGGAAAAATGTTAATTTTATATATTTCAAAAAAAAATAAAATAAAATAACAACACATAATGTCCGACAGTTATGATTTAAAACAAATATTAAAATACAAAAATCAAAATAATTAAGAAACTCGAAAAATATTTTTAGTGAAAATTTAAATATAGGTAAAGTAAAAACTGCTTTCACAATTATTGAAATTACAATATATATTCAGTTTTAAATATTAAATTGAAGTTATAAAAAGAAAAAGATTTGTAAAATCCTTAGAGCTATTTTTTCGTAAAGAATTTTTTTCTTCTTCTAAATAAAATGTTTAAAAAATTCTTAAAAGAAGAAGTTAGTGTTTTTAGCGAATTCATGACGGATGTTTTTTTTATTATTTTTTTTTTAAGTCAAAATTAACCTTAGCAGCCATTCAATTTTGTTGAGAAAAAATCGACAATGTTTGTTTTTTTGTTCTCTATGTTCTTCTTGATTGATCAACGAAAAAGAATATTTTTTTTTATTTCACAATATTAAAAATTTTTGTTTCTTTTTTTTCAAAATTCCAGATTTCACATGTATCTTTATAAAACCTAAAAACTGACATGCCAAATTTATTTTTCAAGAATTTTCAAAAAATTTGATTAATACAAAATTATTTAAAAAAAAAAAACAAAATCGCTCTAACGATTTTCAAAACAAAAATTTTTCATAAATTTAAATTTTATACTAGAAAACTCTTTTTCAATTGAAATTTTCAGTTTAAGAACAAAACCTTTTTTGAGTTTCTTAATATTTTATATTAATACCCCGCTGTTGAAGACATGGGCAAGTACGTGCGACCCGAATAAGAATATCTTATTAGAATGTACATAATCCGCCTTATTTATTATCAAATCTTAAAGTTATCTTTAATATTTGGTTTGTTTACCGCTTTGTTTTGACGGTAAGTTATCATTTTATGACTATTCTTAAGTAAGTATACTTAAAATACATATTTCAAGGTCTTAAAAATCTTAAACATAAAAAACGTCAAAAACTGAAAATTTGTCATCTAAATAAAGCCGTAAACAATCGGCTTTAATATATTATTTAAGATTTGAGTATAGGTACATAAATAAGAGGAATTATGTACTAAATACTCAAAATGAAGAAATTGATTTACCTAAATCAAAACAGCGACTATGAGCATAATCGTTTCGTGTTGGCGAACACGTGCATCATCGTACGTCGTCGTGCTAATTGATATAGAAACATTAGAAACACTACAACTACGACCACGAAAGTTGCTTAAGAGTTAAAAATGTGTATCTGTGTACTGTGTGCCTTCTCAGTCGAAGGGAATCGCTTTTTTTTGCGCTCAACCTTCTCTTTATTTTTACAGGCGTTTAGTGGAATGTATGCGTCTGTCTCTCTCTGAAGATTGTATGCAAATAGTGACCGCAAATTTTTACGGTAACAGGGATTTTTTGTGTATGCCAAATTCTCATCAAAGGGAAGGGAATCGCTTTTTTTTGCGCTTTACCTTCTCTTTATTTTTACATGCGTTTATTGGAATGTTTGTGTCTACTGTTTTTGAAGATTGTATGAAAATAGTAACCGCAATTGTTTACGGTAGCAAAGCGGTGTATCAAATAGATTTTCTGCACAAGTTATTTCTTGTGTATGCCAAGTTCTGGTTCAAAGGGAATCGCTTTTTTTGCGCTAAACTTTTATTTTTTTTTGTTCAGGCATTTATTAAAGTGTTTGAAACTATAAATTTTTGAACTGTTGATTTGCGGAAGAATATTAAATATCTGAAAATACATTTATTTTTTGAAATTCTTGGTTTACCGCCGATATACTTGGTTACTATGAGGAATCGCCCCTGCCGGAGGGCAAGTCTTAATAAGTCGAGTTTAAAAGATTAAAATGAAGTAAAAATAAATTTATTTCCTCCTTTTAAAAAATATAACAAAGTTTCCATTTGGTAACAAGCAACAAGATACCCATAAAAGTGTATCCATACCAACATGAGTTTAGAAGTCAACGTTGAAAACAGAAGACAAAAAATTTAGGAATGTCAACTAAACACATCTTAGTCATATAAAATAGGATACACCTATTTTACCTTTTATGCAGTTTGGTTGAGGAGAATTTCTGAACACCAAAACAAATTGCCTTAAGAACTTCGTTAAAAAAAGGATATATCACTAGCAGAACGCACATTTCTACCATGCAAATTTTTCCACTGAAGCAATATACCTTACCTACTGCACATTTCTACACCGTCGCACCTTTCTTACATGACCATCATACCTCTAGACTAGACCAAAGCAAGTATGCCATATATTCTCCAGTTGCAGCACGATGTCATTGGTGATAACCTAGTGATGGGAGAATTAAGTCCAAAAAAAAAACTTTTAAAAAGCTGGGGCATGAATTCTGGAATAACGATGCTTGGAATTGCAATTTTCATGATGCAACTAAGCAACCCCCTTTGACTCAATGTTTACTTAATTTTGCCCAACCTCTCAACCCAACCTTTTGAATCTTCCCCGGCCCGGCCATAGAATATACAAAAAATTAGAGGAGTGCTTTAAAAATGGATTTAAAAATTTCATTTTGGTTCGTTCCTCTCTCTTTAATTTTCCATGCGATACAAGTAAGTTGTGAAAAGTAATGAAATTTGTTTTACCACCGGATTTCCGCAAGCACTACGAAAGAGGGATGGAAAAAAGGTAAAAAAAGAACATCCCGAAAAAGGAAAAAGGTTAGCATGCATTCAGGTAGTCTGTTACCTACATATATGTGATCTTTCCTTAAATTCAGGACTAAGTTTTGTGTAATCGGTTTAGGTACTCGTTTGGTGAATTTCCTGAGTTTTTTGCCATCTGCTCGGGATTTATGGGTTTTCCATTTCACCTCATCATGTGTACATAGGTATTTATACCACAAAAAACGTATGAATTTAGAAGCTACTTAACCTACAACGATGTTTTTTGGAGTCTTAATGTGTTTATCTAAATCATGTAAGCTCTAAAATGAGATGTCATTGTCATATTTGTGGACAATTCACTGATGACAAAAAGGTTTTCTGCTTATTTTTATTTATTTTTTTTTCAAGAAATTATTTTTGGCCATGGACTTAATGCCAGTAAATGTAATGAGTGACTGGGCTCGTCTCGTGACGGATGGTTTTTAACAAAATAAGAAGAAACTTGAAATGTTAGAATATGTAGATACAATTTATGCAACTATGATAAATTGTTTTTATGTTTTTTTGAACAACGATAGCAACTTAGAGGTGCTTCCACCAATGTCTTTTTTCCGTCAATTTCTTTGTTTGGAGGAGCTTGTAGAAATGCATGTCTATTCATAGCAATTGATAAACAATAAAAAAAAAGTCTGCAAAGGGAAACCAAAAATCAGTGGAGTTGTAAGCGCAATGCGTAGTGCATTGGTATCCCAACTAGCTGATCTAGGTTAAAATCCCAAAATGAACTAAATTTTCGATTGAAATGAAAAATAACTAGACAGCACCACTAATAAAGGAGTCTGATGATCGGCTTGGCACTTGTGAAATAGCTTTTACTCCAGCCAAACAAAGGAATTTACGGAGAAAAGACATGGTATCGTTGTTCGAAAAAAAACATAAATGGAATTGACGGACGCAGCCTAACTGCAAATAACACAAAAACAAACTATAATTGTTTTTGTTGGCGGGCGGTTGTGTTTTTACATTTTTAATCGCGACACTTAGAATATTAATGCAAGTATGCATTGTATTCGTAAAAAAAACTTGAGATTTTAATCAAAGCATTACAATGATAGAGAAGTAGTAAAAAGTGGGTCCGGCGATTCTGTACGTTTGTCCTTAAACCTACATTCAGCCTTAACCACTGGTTCATTTGATTTCAAATTTGGAATTTAGTGGTTTGAGTGAATTTGGGTGGGTGGTTTTTTTCGTTTTTCACATAAGATCAAAAAATAGGTTATAGCCACACAATTTTTGCGGCCAAAAACCAAAAGTTTCAATTTTCTCAAAAACGACTCCTTCGATTTTTTTTAAAAACATCTTATTAAATTTTTTTTCGGAGCAACTATGTTTCTAATGAAAAGAAATCATAGAACCGTAGGATTTTCTCAAAAAAATTATATTTTGATTTCAAAAAAAATTTAATTTCAAAATTCTGTAGTTTGTGAGTTAAGTTTTGGATTACAGGAGCAAGTTCGTGTGGACCTGTCTTGTATATTTTTGTTTTAAAAGCGATTTAAGAAAGATGTGACTGGGCTTTACCCCAGCACAATTATATGAAAAATTAAATGAGCTCATTCATAAAATTTAACGCTGACATAAAATCGCTCACTTTGTTATAACGCAGATACCGTCTTATTAATGTTTACAAATAAAGTGTTTGTATTTCACTGAATTGTTTACTTTGTACTACAAAAGAATGAGGAGACTATGTAAATTGTTGACAAACTTGTAAATTTTTTGTATTACAACAACGAGAAGGCGGTTTTAATTTTGGAAAACGCTACTTTAAAAAATTGTTCAGTCCTATCACGAACTATTCACCTACAAACGCCCGATGGAATCTGCGGAAGAAATACCTCTTTCAGAATAAATTCCGAATAACGGAATCGCTATTGCATGCCACAACTACACTAGTCAAAACAATTAAAGGAACACTTGAAAAAACTCAAAATGGAGTGGATTTTTATAAGGCTGCATCTCAGTAGAAAAAAGTCGGATTGAAGTGAAATAAAAAGTTTTTCAAAGGTTATCATTTTTTCTTTTCAAATTATTTTGAGTTAAAAAAGTACCTTTAGTCGTTTTTGCTTGAGCGAAAAAAATGTTCACTCAATTTCAAAATCGAAAAAAAAATAAACTTTGAGGTTTCATAAAATGAACGGAAATTTTTTTTCAATCCAACCAATCTAAGATTCAATTTTAGAATTTTGTTGGCTATAATTCACTTTTTGGTTCAGATCGCTACGATTTTTTTTTCTAATCAAAAAATGAGTTTACATGCAAAAACACAATTTTGAATTTGAACCCTAATAACTCTGCTAAATATTGACTTACACAAAAAATAAAGGCAGATTTGAAAAATTTGTTAAATTTTCTACACAAAAACATTTTGAAAAAATAAAAATATTGCTTTTTTTCAATTTTTTCTATCAATTTATAAAAAGGTCCAAAATACGCATTTTTCAACTTTTTAATAAAAACTACCGTTTTTTTGTGCTTTTCAGTGATACAACAAATCTGAGGCTTAATTATTAAAGCTCATAAAATTTCCTTGATTTTGGTGAAAATTTCACATCAATACGATTTACCGTTTCTCTGTTTCGATCAATCAAACTTACGAAACACTTTTTTTTCAATTTTAAGGAAAGCTTTGTTTTTTTCTTATTTTTCTGTTGTTTTGAATTTGTTTATTTTTTAAATTTTTTTTATTTTTTTCATTATCATTATGACTTTGTGAAATTCGGACGAATTTTCTTGATTTTGATGAAAATCAATCTGAACCAAAAAAGGAATTATAGCCAACAAAATTCTAAAATTGAATCTTAGATTGGTTGGATTGAAAAAAAATTTCCGTTCATTTTATGAAACCTCAAAGTTTATTTTTTTTTTGATTTTGAAATTGAGTGAACATTTTTTTCGCTCAAGCAAAAACAACTAACGGTACTTTTTTAACTCAAAATAATTTGAAAAGAAAAAAATGATAACCTTTGAAAAACTTTTTATTTCACTTCAATCCGACTTTTTTCTACTGAGATACAGCCTTTTAAAAAACCACTCCATTTTTGAGTTTTTTCAAGTGTTCCTTTAATTGTTTTGACTAGTGTATATTAGAAAGGACCATTTTGTTTCTCAAAAATTTGATGGCAAAATTTCCCAAAAAAAAACTTAAAATTTGCCAGGGACTTTTTGTTTCCAATTTTGTTGATGTATTACTTGACTTATGAACCTAAGTTTTGAGAAATTTCTGAAATCAACTTATTATTTCCAAATATTACTTTTAGAAAATAATTTCCATTGAAAATTCTTCAAAATAATACCAAATAGTAAGTTTTCTGTAGATGATGACCACTGCCACAAAATCTTAAAATTTCGAAACTCATGCATATTTGTTTAACCATAAACTTACCCTTAATCCTTTTTGATTTATAGGAAATTAAAATTCCTTTAACTAGAATATTCATTTTGATTTATGTAAAAGAACTTAATTGCTAAACAAATTTAATTTTCTTCTTATTTTTCAGGTAAATACAATTCATTTTCAAAGGCTCTTATAATAATTCAAAGGATTGGTATGAAAACAAAACATAATAATTGAAGTGAACTTTATTTAAACTATTCATTTACCGAAATTTATTACTTAAACATCTCATATGTTATCCATGAATCCATGTATATTTACAAAGGAATCTGAATTTAATCAATCATTCAAAGTTTCCAACAAAAGCACTTAGTCAAGATGAGAAGAAACTGGCTTCAGGTCATGTATCCATTTTGTCTATCCCTTATCCAAATGTCACCGATCCTTTTGTCATATACAAGTCGAAATATTCATTACCTTTTGAAAGGCAATATTTTTTTAAAGTTAAAACATTTCTAGCGGCACAACAACAATGGATTATAGTAAGGATACGTTTTGTTTATTTGACGTAACATGCTAAATAGGTTAAGCAGTTCGTTTGTTAAAAAATGAATAGAAAAAAGGGTTAAAAAAGTAAGGAAGAATTTAACTTCTTAAAATTTCAGAATTCCGGAAGAAAGCAAAGTTAAGAACTTTAATTAAAATTCTTTAAATTTATTTTCGTGTGACCTCAAACCCCAATTAACTTACAATAATTACTCCTTGATACATTTTGGGCAACCCGAACTATAACATCCTTATTGTGTCCTTGATTTCTGTCAACACACACACAATTGACTAGATTAGTAAAACATCTTGTTCTTGTATCAATATGTAACCCAAACATATTGTCCTTTGTTTGCAAATATCTGAATTTAAGACTTAAATGTTTTCCTTTGCAAAACATTATTTATTTATTGTTTCCGTTGTTAACCATGCCCAGGCAAAAGTTTTTATGTGTGAATGTATACAAGCTCGAATTTATTTATGAAATAATGCCTTATAACTTAAGGTATACATAATTTTGGTTTGGGTCTTACAGGGTTGGGGTATTTTGTATTGTCTGATAAACGTCAGTATTCATTCTCTGCTGTGTTATCTTTTTTGTTGAGCCTTTGGCATTTATGCCAGACATTTGACATTCTATGGTGTCATCTGGAGTGTCCCAGGAGATCTATTTGAGGAGTTATTTAAGTTCTGGACACTTGTTCTTTGGCATTTAAACACCGATGGATATTATGTGTCAAACATATCAACTGATTAATGAATTAATCATAAATAATGGATACAAAAGTTAGGACAGCTAAAAAGAAATACATTAGGATACACAGACAACTTAACACAAGTGAAGTTTAAACATGTTCTTAGCCAATATCAAGAAATTGATATTGATTACTTACAGAGTACTGATTAATGTATTCGGTTTATCTTGTAAAATGTTGTTAAAGTAGCTATAGTCACATATAATATAGATGTATAGGGACATTTTTTTTCAATATATTCCGTGATTTTTTTTTTACATTGTCGGAACATAGTGACGGGTATATACGAATGGTTTTAATAATGGTGTAGAGAAATATAAAACTAAATGCTTTGACAAATCGCTCGGAACTAAAAATCATTAATGAAATGATAAGAAACACGATAAAACTTTGCCATTTCATTACAAAACCATCGTTCTCCTTAATTCTCATTTAATTGAGTCAAGAAATCAAAGCATAGAAAATATGCAAGATTGACTACGCCGACACAGTTCGTCAATGTAGTTCATATTGTAAATATTATGTTGAAAACGCGTTCATAAACATTTCGTTGTCAGCTTTATGTTCTATATTTTCGTCAATAGAATCCGATGTTTAGTAGAAGCTTGTTTAAGGGATTTTAACTATTCCACAGTCATGGAAAACTACGGAACGAAAAATATTACTTGTTTTTGTATATCTACCATTTTACCCATAGAAACTGCAAACAAAATTTAAATATTAATTGAACGAAAAACGAAAAGGAATAACTTAAAAAAAAAACTCACAAAAATAAAAACAAACTTATAACGAAGCAAGACTGCATTCCCTACATTCTACTTTCCACATTGCGCTAAAAGTGTTTTACGTTTTGCATTGCGAATTGTTTATTCAAAAGCAATATACTGGAAACAAGGACTCAACTTCTGTTGCAACGTGTGCTAGTGCTTGTATTCAAGTAAGTTCACATTTAAACGTTCTCTACAGGTTTTTTTTTGTGTCAATTAAAATTGAAGAGCAAAGTAAAATAAATGATAAGTTGAAGGCAAGCGGTAAATATTTGCTGAGAGTTATTTTCTTTTTTTGAGAGGTATTCGTTGGAAGGTTGAATGAATTGTTACGAAAATTCCAACTCCTTCTTAGAGCCTGTAGCTTTGAACTGTGTTAATTTAAATACCTCTTTCTTCAGCTATTGAAATAAATATCGAAATTTTGTAGACATTTATAAAAATCTTCAATTCTTAAGCGACAAAGGCTTACTCTATTTCCATAGCAATCCCCCTTGAAACTATTGTTCATCCTTCTCCCCGTGATGGCTACTTTTAAAGACAATGGGAGGATTCTTTTATTTATCTTGTTGGATCCAAAAAGGATGCAACCAACTATCGTCCGATTTGTAAAATATCTGTGATCCCTATGTTATTTGATTTTTTTTTTTATAAAAAAGTGTTTTTTTTTTTCTATTGAAGAAATGATCACATTTTTGCAGTAGGTATGGTTTTATCAGTGGAAGATCAACTACAACTAATCTTACAACTTTTAGTAATTATGTACTCGAAGTTCTCGATCAGGGATACCAATGTGACGTGGTGTACACCGATTTCGCAAAAGCGTTCGATAGAGTTGATCACTCAATACTGATATCCATACTGATATGGATATACAGGGTGATTCACGAGCGTTGTGCCAAAAAGCTAGGGCGTGTAGGTTGAGTTGAGACAAGAATAAAATCGTATGGGAGGGGGGGGGTCTATTCCCCCCGTTTTAGCCGGGAGGGGCAAATTTCTGAAAAATTGACTTATTTTGTTTAAAAAAAATATTTAAAATCAACGGCTTCGTTTACAACACCGTGCTATACTTTTCTGAAAAGCCAAAAACTTCTTCTTTCACTTTGTTTTTAAATGAAATTGTTTTGACGAATAGTTTAAAAAAAATAAATTTTCAAACTCAAAATTTTCAAAAAAAAAGCCAAACAAAAATGTTTCAGATCCAAAATGTCATAATAAAAGAAAAGAACAGAACTTTAGATTTCTGTCTCTGTCTGTCTCATTTACTTAAAATATCAGCCTTTTTTTCCCTTGACGAATTTGATGTCATTTTCCATTGGTCGTCCAGAAGCATTCGGAAGAGTCCAGAAGTCTTCTGAAACCATTCCATTGGACTGACTTTGACAGACGGAATGCTTCTGAGAAGAGCAGAACTCTTCTGTTTTAAAAACAGAATCGTCCAAAGAATGACACATACATCATAACCCGTTCCATTGGAGGTAGAAGAAAGAAACGTCAAAAAAAGACCAATGGAAGACGACATGACATTGGATCTGAAATTTTTGGCGTTTCTTTTTGTGCCTTTTCTCACTTCTGTCATTTTGGTTTCTGACAGATACGCAATATAATACCTTGTATTCTGTGTACTGTGTGTATAATAAATCAATCAAAAAGAAATATTTCTGTCAAAAATTTTGAATTTTATTTATGAAAATAATTGTTTTTTTTTAAGTTGGCAGATTTTTCCATGGGATAAAATCATTCATTTGAGTGTAATCTTTGATTAAAAATTCAAATTGGCTAATAACATCTACTATATTGTTTCTAAGACCAATTGTCCTCACTTGCTTTCGTTAATTGGCTTTCATGTTCTTAGTTGTGAATTACGTGATTTATAATATTTACATAAGTAGGAAATGTTTTAAACAAAAATTGTTATTTATAATAAACTTCGGTGGATAGTGGAATTGAACACTTGAATTTTATTTATTTGTTATTATTTTTGTATAAATTTACTATTGTTCTAAGTAATCTATAAGAGCTGTGTCTCTGCTTGATGAATAAATAAATAAAATAAAATAAATAAATTCTGTATTCAAATTTGTGATCTTGAAGAAGAACGAGAATAACCATACAAATGTTCTATTTATAGAATATTCCTAACAGCTTCATCTATCGTTTAATAGCTGATAGATAGCCCTCGAAATTTTCTCACGTTAAATGCATTACAAAATCTAATCTAATTTAAGGCCTATCGTTTAAACCTGACTGCTCCAGTGTAATAATTGCCCTATGTAGCATGCCTAAATGTGCGGAATAAAACTAATTCCCCTCCTATCACCTATGCTTCGTTCGTTCGGGGATTAGGATGGTTGGGTAGATAAATAGGGAGACAATCTCAATAACGATTGGATTAAGTGACTTCTTTAATTTTGTTTGTATTATTTTTTTTTTAGAGAATAGATGATATCGAAGGTCTTGTCTTTGTCGCCTACTGGTCGGCGTCTTGTCATTGTCATATTTTTAAGCAAAAGAAAATTGGCAACTAACGTTTTAATTTACGAGAAGGCTGCAAAGATTGTTATGCAATGAGTAGACAAGAAGGAGAGAATATTAAACTGATGATGCCATTATCACTTTCAAGCTTTAAGGGAGCTATTAAGATAATTTTAAGTAGGTATCAATTTATTGGATTAGGTTTCTTCTAATAAAGGGACTTACGAACAATAGATTGAAATCAGATCTGAAAGGAAACAATTGGAAATCAAGATACCGCCAATTGCCGAAATCACAGTTGCCTGCAAAAAATCCTCTTTTGTCATGACATTTTACTGTTGAACGTAATGAAAATTAAGTAAACAGGCCACAATCTTCAAAAGAAAAACTAATAGCGTTTTTTATTGTACAAAAGAATTGCCCTTTTTCAATTTTTTTATGTTTCATTGTCAAAAAGAATACTTCTAGATCAATTCTGAAGAGGAAAGAATTGATCTCCCAAATTTGAGAGAATTGCTCTTTTTAAAACACACAAGAAAACATTCTAGCTTGTCAAACCTCAAATTAAAGATTTTAATTTGTTTATACTGCTCTACCCACCGACCAAAGTGCAGTTTTTTATTTTTATTTTGAAAGGAAATTGGAAATAATAAGAAAAAAAGTAAAATAAAGAATGGGTGTAAGTCCTTGCTAAACAAATTATATTACAAAACCAAAAAACATGTTTTATTGAGAAGTGTTCTAAGGGCAATTCTTTCAGGTTACAATGAAAAACGCTATAATTTTTAGGAGACTCGAAATGGTGAAAATCTTGGAGATCGAAGCAAATTTTTTTTAGTTCATTAATAATAGTTTTTTGTTACAATCATGTTGTTTGTGTTCCATTTTTAAAGACGTGATGAGTTGTTTCCGAATTAATGAATGTGGAGTTTTCATCGCTTGTATCTTTAATACAAAAAAACTTCGCAGCCGAGTTTACTTGACCGACTGTCAATTAATTAAAATTTGTTAAAAATGACATCACATCCGAATGAGCCCTATTAGCTGATCTATACATCATATTTATCTTCTTCGAGCAAACATTAAATATAATTAAGAATAACTACCGCTCTCAATAATGCCACACAATCCCTTACTTTTACTTCCAACCATTTGATTTGTTACGAACGACAAAATCTACGAAAGACTATACCAAATCTCTTCATTTTTCCATTTAAAGTCACAAAAGGTTTGCATCCTCATTTATTTTAAGTGCCAATAGTACAAGCAATTTTGGTCACACCAATAGCAACATTTCGCCTATCAAAGTTTTCAAACTGCATCTTCTAATCTATAAAGCTTTTATGTCACAATATAATCCTCACGTTTCTCTGCACAAAAACACTACCTCCGACCAAAATAAGGACCTAATTTGTTCTATCATCAAAAGCTGACAAGCTATTTGCCAAGACATTAGATCCCTCATCTTCGGGGTAATGAGCCAAGGAATTATAAGACAAGCTATTTTGTTAAGCCTTTTCAGTTTTGATGAAATACAAGCATTTGTGTTTCAGTGCTTTTTAAATATGCGAATTAGCTGCCATCTAGTGGCCAAAATTTGCAACTTCCAAATGGTCTAAGTGTATACAAATATGAGCTTAAAACAAGAGCTTTCTTGCAAAACTTCACCAAAAAAGAGTGACTTTCGAGACCCAAGCTCTCTAACTTGACTTTCAATCCGTAACTCTTGAAGACCATTTCTCTTCGTTAACCAATACAAAACATAACATTTTGCTGTGAGCGAAAAGAAAAAGTAAACATAAACAATGAGTATAACAGTTTCCAAGTGCAAAAGAGCACCCTTATAAACACAAAAAGTGCGCATAAGCAAATCCTTTTTCAAGCCATATGGGGACAAGGAATCCTTTCACAAGTTGTGCTTTTATGCTTTATGTGGAAGCTGCCAGAAACAGCCCCTAAAAATGTAAATAAACCATGCTGAGTGTGTTTTGAGGAATTTCTTCGTATAACAGTTGTTGAATTGGTTGTAGTCCTTGTGACCGTTAGTCGTAGATTAAATGTGAACGTGATGGTTCGTAACTCGTAAAGTTCGTTTACCTACCGATTTGTGGTGCAGCCGTTGTTCCCTAGATAATTATTTTCGAAATTGTAACGCACTTTCATTAAATGTAAGAGTTTCGAGTTTTTTTTCTAATTATTGTTAGGTTCACCATAAATGATGCGTGAGAATTAATAAATGATTAATGTAGTCGGTTCCGTTTGGCGGCGCGTTCGTGATATCATATCATTAGCTTAAAACGATTTAGTGTTTGTTTGTCAAGTGTGCATTTGAAATAAGGAATACAAATATCTCAACAAAAGTGTGTACATGTGTCTCAAAATGTCGATAAAAAAATATATGTTTAGAGTGCTTACAAGAGGATCCTTTAAAACCCTTAGCCCCAGAAGAACAATTATTATCTTCTTCTTCATAAAAATATATAATGATATTTTTCGAGTGCATCATTCTCCCAACTGAATTGCAGGAGAAAACTACTTCACGTTCGTGCTCGAGCTTATCTGTTCCAAGGGTTTCTTAATCTAGAGCTTAAAACACTCGTAGGTTTCGGTTTTTATTCGATTTGTTTAATGTCTTATTTTATGTTGTTTTATTATCTACCTTTGTTATGGCCATGATGACTCGTTTTCATCTTGCTTTTGCATCGAATGGGTATTATTGTTAAGGTTTGGAATATAAGACAATGTCAAATGGTAAGCGGTAAAACATATAGAAGAATAAAAAGACAATTAAAAGTGGGATATGGTTTAATAGAATATAAATCAGGTTTATGGGTTTGTTTTCTGACGTAATTTAAGGTTGCACAGTCGAATGTCATACGATAAGGATGAAATTGCTATAGCATTCTTTTGTGTTTTTCATCTTCCTGCTTTTGATTGAGTTGTTGAAGTTAATATTAAGACTTGTGTTCCATGGATTTCAAAGCAATTATTTTTACAAACGAATCTTGTTAAGGAATGGACAATAATTTCTTCTTAATCATCTTTTGAAATCAATTTCGCTGGAATAGAATGCTAAAACCTTTTTGAAAAACAAATAACATTTATCAGACAGTGAAGTTTATTTTCTTAACAATGCAAGGGAGATAAGCCATGGAGAAAGAAGGTTCATAAAAAAAATTTTAATAGCCAATTGCCAATATTGTGAGCATCTGGATTTCTGTTCCTTTAAAGAGCATGCATGCTTTTGTGAACAAAAATGTTCGGATAACAATTTATTTTCAATTAACAATGACGGCATTCTGTCAAAAAAGGGTTTCGTAATGTGCATTTATGTGTTTGTCTTAACGTCCGTTCATCAAACTAACTAACATTATTGAAATTCCCCGCCCTGTTTAAGGCCGGTACGTTATATTCAAAATCAGCTAAATTAATAACAAAACCTTGTACTTCCTTTTAATGAAAAAAGTCTTTTAATTGTAAGTTTTTGTTCATGCGCCTTCTGCAAACTGCAAACACCTACGACAGAGTCTTTCACTTTCTAGTTTCTACTTGCAACAGCACTAAATGGTAAGAAATGTCTATCTGTTCTAGCGTCTATTAAGGTTTTCAATGGGTTGACAAACTTCAAATTTGAAGCTGAAGAGAATTTGAGTTCTTTTTTTTTTTTGTAAAACCTAAGAATATATGTAGAACCCCTCCTTAGATTTTGTAAGTCAAAAGTAAACAAAAAATCAAATTTCAAAAACAGCTCCTCCCGGACGAACTGTTCAAACAATTTTCTGCATATTTATTAACACTATATTGGATTTAAAAAATTCAATATTTGAGAACAGAATCTTAAGAGACTCGAAATAATGAGAATCATGGAGAACGAAGCAAATAAATTTTTAGTTCATTAATTGATTGTGACACTCATGTTGTTTGTGTTCCATTTCGAATGACGCGATGAGTTAAGCAACAAACAATGTTTGAAATTTATATTTTAAACTTACTAGTGCTCTAACTGGAAAAATGTCATTTCATTTTGGTGTTTCAAGTCCAAAATTGTACCTAAAAAAAAAGAAAAGTGATTTTTGTTTAAATATGTTTTCCAAAACGTTATTCAGAATTTGTATGTCCTTTGCCCAACGTTGTTATTTTGAAATCTTTAATTTAAAGTTCTATAATAACACCCTTCAGGTTGGTCCATGGAGGTCTGTTAAGTTGAATGATCGACATACTACATGTAAATATTTTACAAGGAACTACACGACAATAGCTATTGATCAAGTCAACATCTTATGATATTTAAAGCGTCATCTCTCATCAAAATTTTATAGGCCCTGACTCAGGTGTGACACACAAGTGGTAGAGCAGCTCAGCACACTTGGTTTGTCAAAATGTAGGCAGTTGTTGGCTATATAAAAGAAAATATTAATCCCTTATCGATTTCCGACAAAAAAAAAGTTTTCACTGAAACTCTAATTATATCTAACTCTAATACATATCTAACTTTTTTCATTTAGTTAACCGTTTTGTATGACTCCTGTCGTTTGTGAACAAATTCTTAAAACCAAACAGTGGGCTGCAAAAATTAATATAAATTATTAACATGTAAACAAGCCCAACAACCATAACCTATACTAAAAGTGGATATTGACATAGAATAAAAATTCAAAATATAAATATTCCACACAAACATTAACTTTCTATTATTCAGGTCATATTTAATAAAACATTAGATACATAACACATTTTATGCAAAATCAAATGATCAAACTCACAAAACCAAACTGCTTGTGAATTTTGTAAGCATTTCGAAGCCACACAAATATGGTTACATTTAATAATGTGGCACTCGTCAAATTCTTTTGCATGAAAACCCCTTTAAGACCGTTTATAAAGGAAGTCTTCTCTCAGATTATGTTGAAATTGAGGTGTTCATGTGAACTTATTTGACGAGTACGTACTAAATTGTAACGTCATAGTTTTCTTTACAACCCCATCGAACGTCAAAAAAAGGCTCTACTTCTTTATGTACGTTAATAAGAACAAGATAAGAGGTTGTGGGTAAGAACTTATTTCTTAATGAAGAATAAAAGTTTAAATACATAATGAACCAGTTTTTGAGCATAAATTTAAAACAAGACGTTTTATTTCAAGAAAAATATTTTTGAAATATCAAGAAAAATATTCTTGAAACACTTTTACAAGTTGAAATTCCAACAATTTCCAAGCAATGTTAAGCAATTCGAACATTGAAGTTTTTACACCTGTGAGTTGGTGGCTAAAAAAGACAACGCTACTTTTGTTATATTAGAAGTTTGAAAATGTCAGAAGTTATCCGGTAAAAAAAAAAGAAAGTTGTAAAGTTTGAAACAAATTCAAAGAAAAGCAGTGATCGAGGTTCACCGCTTTCTTACCATTCGGTGATACATTATTGTTTACCTAAATCTAAATCTACTTAAACCTAATTGAAGTTTTTCATCCTTATTAGAGTTATTGAAAGGCAAACTCATAGGACTATAAGGATGGGATATTGTTATTAGTTTTGAAACATTTGGGTTTAAATTGTTTATGTTAAGCAAATTTATTTTAATTTCAACCTCTAAAATTTTTCAGTAAAATTGGAAAAGCAGATCTTAATATGGAAAGATTTGAATTGATATTGCTTCAGACTTATTTTATTTAAACACTTAAATGTTTTTGTTTCCATGAGAAATAACAAAAAAAAAAAAACAGGAATAAATTTGAGTGGGTTGATAGCATATGCCTGCAGATGTTAGCTGTTGGTCCTCTACGGAAACATGAATAAGACATTATCCATATTAAATTAAAGTAGTTAAAAGCATTCGAACTCCAAACAAAATCTTATACAAATTCTTAACCTTTGGAGATTTATCAAAACCCAAGATGATATCTTGAATTTAGATTGATTGAACTCGGTCTACAAAAAACTTGAGCTTGATGGTAAAGGGTAAGAATTATTGTGAGATAAATATAAATTAGTCTACGTTGTTAACTGCTGCTCATCTTATAAAGCTACACAATTTTCCTATCGTTGTGTTCTCTAACATTTTTTAAATGTTAAATTCCTAAGTGTGTAGGCAAATTAATATTTGTTTTTAACTTCGCAGAGGAAGTATTGTATTTATAATGGGGCTGATTTTGTGAGTCTCCACTTTTATTTCGAGGTCAATAGATTTCGAATCAACCCTTTTTATTGTGATGTCTGTGTACGTGCATGTACGTATGCATGTTCTTATATAATTGCCTATGTACGTCCGGCTACTTTCAGCTTGGTTATCACGCGATATTGATATGAGACTGGGCTAGCTTTATTGAAATCGGTTAAGTTGTTCTTTAAAAGGAATAAAAAAACAAATAAAACTAACTAACAAAATTTAAAAGTGGGCAAAATTCTTCATTTAAGTGGAGAAATTATGTTCATTTCAGCATAAATGGTAGGTTTAAAACTGTTATTTGGCAATGTGAAAAATTGGAAATGACTTTAAGTGTTTCTAAGACAAAAAACAAAAACGCAATGTGTTGAAATTTACTTTGCTATTGTTCCCATCAGTATAAGAGTTAATTAAAATCTTTGCAGCCACATAAACTGTTTTCTCAAATGTGCTATAAAATTCAACATATGTATACATACATTTGTACATTTCCGTTTTTTTGGAAGCTTAAGTCTTAATAAAAGTTTCATGGATTTGAGAGTTTTTTGCTGTTTCTTCCTTTCAAACGAAAAACACAGTGAAAATTTTAAATGTTCTTGGTATAAAATTTCAAAATAGAATCAAAATATGTCTACACCTATAGCGAATTGCTCAAATCGATCTCTTTGGTATTTTTGTTTGATATGTCCTTGTTACGATATTATAAATAGATTCATCTATTGTCACTGTGGTCTTAAAATAAAACCGGTTTTTTTCGTCTGAAAAATATCTCCATCTAGGACGCCTTTGGTTTGAAGTTCCTGAAACTGTCTATTGAAAATATAATATTGACATTTATCTGTAGGTTAGGTTAGAATGTTCTTGTTTCCACTTTATTATGTGTTCCTATGAAGTCAATGGTCTAGTTGGATCGCAACTAAATGCATTTGAGCGCATTTTTGTGGGAGGGTAAATGGAGTACCTTAACTAAATGTCAAACTATAATATGTCAATTATATAAGTATAATGATTGGATTGAGGATATAATGGGATATTGACATATTTTATGGGCTAAGTGGAGCAACTATAGATAAAGCACTTGACGAAATTGTTTGTGGATGATTTATGGTTTAATATCAGTTTTTGGAGTTTACTCCTTTAGAATCGATAAATGTTTAGAGCCTGGTAGATATGGGAGTAAAATGAAATGTTGAGAAAAAGCGTTCACAAAAAAGTGAGGGTTAAGGCCTATTTCAACTCTTAATAACTTCTTACCTACTGAATCAATTTAATTGAAATTTGGTAAAAGATAGGAGCCTGAGAAAGCGGGCAAAGAGTATTTTTTAATGCAATTAAAGAGGTTGAAAGGGTTGCAAGGGGTTGACATACTAGGTCAAAGTTTGTATAGTTCTTGATAAGGCTAGAAGCTTGAAACTTATGTAAGGGGTTTTGATTAAACATAAATAAGTTGATTTTGATTAAGTATAAATATGTAAATACGACATTCAAAGTTTTGAAAAAATTAATGTTGAAAAGGGGTGAAAATAGGGAACGAAAGTTTTTCTGCTATTTTATAAACAATAAATCGCACAAAAATTTCAACCTAGAACTGTGAAATTTTCGGACATGTTAAAGCATTAAATGCTCTTCAGTTTATGTTAATTTTATTATAACGGTAATGTGCAGTGTAACAATTTTACATAAATTTGTTTATAAGTTTTAATCCTAAAGATTGTTTGTTGAAATTTCCATATGTCTAGTCAACATGAATTAACGGTGATTTTGGTTCGTTCGAAATGATACATCACCAGTGGGAAAATCCCGCTACCATCAAAATTCGATAGATGTTCTTCGTCCTAGCGTATGTATTAATGTTCGGATCAACAAGACTAAGGTTTCATAAGAAGCACAGGACTTCAGGCCTACATTCGATGCAGAATTTATCGACATGAAATAAAATAAATATAAAATTTAAATGCTATAATGCATGATAAGTGCTGGATCAATAATACTTTCATTATTAATTGAAAATTTGAAAGAAAATATAACCGTTATTTAAATCGAATGATACAGTTTTGTAGATTTTTTCATTCGCTACAAAAATGTTGGCAGTTGTAAAGGATTAATTCAAAAAGACGTTAGAACGTTTTTAATCAAATTATTGACATTATTATTATTTTTATTTTTATTAGCAAAATACTATATATTTATAATGGGTAGCAACGTCACTTACTTCCTTATTAGATGTTAGATTCAAGACAATAAGGCAATGGCAAGGAAAAAATAAAAAGTATTATTGTATATAAAGTTTATTATGATACGTCAAATTTTAATACCTACTTAAAGTTCTTAATTTTAACTTCTGTCCCCAGAATTGCTTATTTTCAAATCAAATTGATGTAAATTAAAATATGAATATATTTAATTATAATTAATTTGCTTCTTTTCCGTATTATATGTATATATGTATTTTAAGACAATCATTTTTATTGAGTAAACTCTAGTCGCATGTCGGAGCTGTCACGTACATTTTTTTATAGCATCTAGATCTACGTTCCTCGAGGTTAGGTATAAAAATTTCCTTTCAACTTAGATTCGGATGAGGACAATAAAGTAATTTTATTCAATTTCATCACATAAACCTCCATATTTGAAAGTTATTTCTTTGGTTTCGCGGATGCGTCACTAGCTGCGTTTAATTATCATAATGATCCAGATCAGATCATTGATTTATATGTGAAACAACAAAAATCGAAATCCTGCTTTTTACTTAGATCAATTTTTGTGATCCAAATTTAAGTTCTTCTTCCGCTTATAAGATGAAATGCTGGCGTATATTTTCAATAAAAACTGTGCTGCCACTTTCACACATTTATTATCCGGGAATGAGATTTTTTTCAATTACACAGCAAAAGCTGTATATTTTTAAAAAAACAACAGAAAAATCGTTCAACAAAATTATCGTAGGGCAACTCCTATGTAATTGACGGAATGAATACATTTCAAACAGCTGCCAAACGTGAAGTGATAAGTAAATTGATGATAGAAGTTGTTTTATTTTCTTGATCTGATCCGGATCAGCACATAGGAATAAAAAAAACACAGCTACTGTTGTTTACGTTTTTGCGAGGCCACCATCACCAGTGACAGAATATTTGAAAGCATAATAATAATTGTTAAGAACAATAGCATTTGATAAGAACATAACAATAGCCGTAAAACTATACATCTATACTGTTACTGACATCTGATGAAAATGTAGAGATAAATAATAATATCGCAAAAACAATTAATCGAATTTTCTGTCGATAAGTTATTATTTTTTAAAATAAATTTATTTAAAGTTGTAATGGTTAAAAAGCAATAAAAAATAAAATACTTATTCGCCGTAGTAAACGAAACTTTTGGACAGCAAGACGTTGGATTGCACTTAAATTAAGAATCATCCCATTTTCTTGTATTTACCTTATAAGGCAGGGGTTAACTTGATTAATTTGTCGTCAAATCAGTTAACAGTTTTGGAAAACATTTCACATCACACTAATACACATTCCTGTTATAAACATATTCAGTGCTTATAAATATACGAGTTGTATTTGAATTCCTTAAATTAATCCTTACCCGTTTTCAAGATTCGTAATTTTGAAGAAATAATATTGTAAAAAAATATTTAGCAATTCAAAAGATTTAATTTTTCACACCCTGTTTGAAAGGGCGCAATTTACCCAAATAATATAACATAGGACCTACTGGACGTCTGTGTCACTACGAGAAATTTACGATCGAAACTCTAAATACGAAAGAATTTCACATGTCTGGGCATTCTGCCATCAAAAGCTGGACTAAACTTTCATGATCTGTGAAGAGCTTGAGATGACGAAAATGAAAATGAAATTAACTTCTTTTTTGTTCTCTGCTGTATCAACCAAATCTTTTAGGCAAAATAGTTGCACTTAATCATTTTCTATCAAATCGCTTGTAGGAAGTTTTCTAGCAAGTTTCAATTCCCTAGGGTACCTACTCCAATAGATCCTCACTGATTTTACTATGACACCACTGAGAAAAACTCCCAGATTATCTACCTAACCTAACCTAACTTCGACGAAATTCACTTACTCCTTAGCTGAAAAGAATTGATTTTTTTAATATCTGATGACTAATTAGGCACACGCAACAGACAGGGAAAGTCCATTAAATTAATTTACCCTTCAACCCATTATGAACTCTACGTGTCTCTTTCTTTACCCAAAATTTAATTTATAAACCCTCGATACCTTTTCCCCAAAAGGCACCTACACCATGTTCAGTTGAGTAACCCTTCAAGCAATTGGGTAGGTAGATAGCCTTTTAAATCCTATCGCGGATCTCAGATTTTGTGTTTGTTTTTATCCTTAAATTTGGTATGCTATTGGCATTTACATTCAACCCTCAATGTTGTTATTTTGTGGCAATCCGTTTTACTGTCGCTCCTCCAAATTCTAAGCAGCTTTTGGGTTTTCTACCGTCTTGACATTTGCGTCTGAAGCGATTTGTTTTTGCGCCACTTTCCACAACAAGAGAATATTGACAAATCGTTAAGCCGCCTTTAGGACAGACAGAGAGAGAAAGATTTCATTTGTGGCGGTATTATCCTTTTACAATATGACAATTCAAATCAGCTGGTGTATCATAATTGAAGAGGATTAAACTGCCAGAAGAAGTGAAATCATTGGCACATATAAAAGCCTCAGAAGCAATTGAAACAAAATTATATCTGATATGGTTTGTTTGCAGGGATCTTGAGTTTGTTGTTTGGCTTTTTCTTTGAATCAAAGTGGAAAAGACTTTTGTACACATACATGAACACACGATGAATATTTCATGAGTTTGTAGCTCTGTTTTGTGATTGATTGAAAAAGTCTGCAAATAGACAATATTATTTTCCAACTAAAGCAGAGTTTTCACAGTTCGAAGGTAGGTTCTGAAATTAGAAAACTGATATTTGTTTTGTGGCGTTTATTTATGGAGTTTGCTTGTAATTGCTTAAGAGGTAATCTGAATTCAGAAAGCCAATAAGATTATTTGATTATTTTTTTCATTTACTTGATTGGAGGTTGGGTGGATGATAGTTATACCAAGACTTGACTACATTCATTGGATTGAGTTATTTCTATTGATAAGAGAATTTTTGAAATACAACCCCTTGATTTGTTTTTGTCATTGCGTTCATGTATTCGAAACCAAACTCAATTTAGAATCCCACACGAATACTTTTAAAATCTTAAACGAAATACATATGATTAAGATTCTGCTCAGTTTGCTTTTATGTTAAAGAAGGCATTGATTTTACACAAATAACACCAATGCCAAAGTCGAATAAATATTCATAGTTGTCTGTCTAAGAGCAAACACTTCACTGCATCCTTGAAACACGCCATAACGAGCTTGTTTCTGTATTCGCACAGCCTAGTCAGGTAGCGAATTTTCCAAGAAAAAGCAAATAAATAAACATCTTATATGTTGTAGAAAGCTAACACGCAGCAACCAACAACCGGTGGAAGGAATTCTAATGGAAATGTTTGCATTACCTTTGAATAGAATTTTGTCAAAAGAAAGGAAAATAAATACAAATGAGAAGTCCCTGATTTTTCTTAAACAAAAATGTTTTCCAAATTGTTTAAACCTCAAATGTTCGTTCATGTGTTTTGAGCCAAAAATCTTAATCGAAAAAGACTAAATTATTTATATTGCTCCAGACGAATAGCACGCACCCAAGTTGCAAGAAGTGGTAGCTTTTCACCTTTGCAGTTGTTTAAGCAAACAAACAATTTGTGATTTTCTGCTTGTTTTCGGGGGTATTTGTCTTGACCTTGAATTTAGCAAATTTGGAAGTCTGCCCTAAACCAGTTAGGTAAAATTTTCGAAGAATCAAGGTTCTGGTTTGTTTGTGTTCTCAACCAAGCCTTTAAAGAAAGTTATTTTGTATGCTTATGAGGTTGTTGGATGTTCTTTTTATTTTAATTATTCAAAATTATAAGAACCTTTGCTCTTAAAATATCGGAGGACTGCAATTTTATGTAATTGATGCTTGCTTGACATTTGATCAGCTTGAACCTTTTAACCGTAATTTGTTATTGACCATGACCACATTGCTTGCTATCAACAACATAAATATCGCCCATTTATGAATATTATGCGCAATAAAAATGAAAATATTCAAACTGATGCTGAATTATCCTTTTTCAATTTTTACATATGGACACTGCAACATAAGAGTTTCCATTTTCCAGTAACCTGTTACTTACCCATTCCAGGGCCAAACTATACCGCATTACAAATTCTATTGCCATCCTGCAAAATGTCATTCAAGCAGAAATAACTGGCTCAGAAAAGAAAACTAACCCAAATCGAAAGCTGGCAGGCACTCTTCGTTCGGAGTGGCCCAGTATCCCACGGGAAGATCTCCATTTATTCAAGGACCTTCAAAAAACCATTTTAAATTTACTCTTTTCTTCCATCGGAATTTCCATCCGTGTTCAAAAAATATATGTGTATCCTTTTGGCGATGATTGTTAAAGAAGACCCATCTCATTACCCATCGGCTTTACATACACTCTGGATTCTTTCCTGTATACTTGGGAGACTATCAAATAATGTCCATGTCGTCCCCAATGCCATTCGAGCTGTGAAGAGAGTTTATAAACGCTCCGAAAGGAAATTTTATGAAAGGATTGTACATGGTAGATTGGTTTTCTGGGACATCGAAATTACTCTACCTTTGGAATTTCTAAAATGATTGATTAATTTTGAAGACGGTGGAAAAAAAATTAAATAAACATAAAGTTCAAAAGAAATTTGTGATCGAAATCAATTTGAAAAAGGATTCGTCAAGGTGGAACAAATTTACGTCTCCCATATCGATGATAATATTTTTCCCAAAGCTGTTGCTGTAGAACTTTTCGGGCCACCCCTTTTCACAAATTACCGCACCCCAGCCCAGCCACAGTGTTAGTAGTCCTTTTGCTCCTTGCTAATTGAAGTGTTGAAATTTTACTTTAAGGCAGGAATACTTTTCTTCGTCGTTGTCGTCGTCGTCAATATGGTGCTGTTTCATGAGGTAATCATTTAAAATGTAATTAAGGACTTTAAATGACGACAGAAGAGAAGTGGGATAGACGGTTCCGTATGCTTGACTTTTGATTTTGATTGACATCTCGGAAGTTAGGAACAGAAAAATGTATGCCATTTATTTACTCAGGAACATTCAAATAGCGTTTAATGGAGCTGACACAACAATTTGATTTCATCTTGATTGCTTAAAACGTTTCAAGGTTCTCTTCTTTTCAAAACATCAATAAAAGTTGAGTATTTTTTCTTTGGCAACAAAATTTTGGGTGTGCGTCCTTACAATTTCCCTATCAGACGTGGGAGAATGATGATGATTCAGAAAGTAAGGCCTACATCCCGGTATGATAAATGTCTGTGGTTGAAAAGCACTTAAGATTATTTAAGCAAATTTATTTATTTTATATGAATTTTAATCAAATTTTTTTAATGAGCCAAAGTGATGTCAAGCTCAAACAAAAATGTTCAAAATCCATAATATCTTGTCAAAATTCTTGTTAAAGTCAAAAGAAAAAAAAAATTTCAGTAAACACTGTAAATAAAAGACGAATAAAATCAGCCCTGTTCTGATTTTCGCTCCGAATTGAGTTTGTTTTCGAAATTGATTTTCGCACAGCTATTATGTATGTAAATAAATCTGTTTTCTAATTTTCATAAGAATACAATTTTTGACAAATATTTCTCTCGAATAATTTAAATTTTTAAATTTACGATTTCAAATTCAGTCAGCAAAATCGAAACGAATTTAATTCGAAAAAATTTAGAACACCTCTGCTTTAAAAAGGGAAATTTTTCTTTCGTAAACGAAAATCAGAACAGGGATGAATATCTGTTTTATGAATTTTTGGTCTTCAAAAAAACTCAAATCTGATCTCTGGTTGTCAAATTACATTTCAGTTTTTCAGGTTTGAAAAAAAGATGTTTTGAACATTTTTTTCTTTAAATTATGGGTAAAACATCTTCTTAATCTATGTACCTACATAATACATGTATATATAAATGAATTCTATTTTAACTTGGTCACGGCATCACGCCTGAACGGCTGAATCGATTCCGTTAATTCTTTTTGTTTGTTCATGGGAAGGTTCCTATGAAAGAAAAAATTCAGAAAATTGCATGGAAACCACAAAACTCTTTTTGGACAGTACAAAAAATAGTAGGTACTGTGCTTGTTTTTATTCAAATTATATTAAAAAATTAAAAAAATAAATCTGACATTTAAATATAATTTTTAAAAACTGAATTTGACATTAAAAAAAGACGTCACAGCAGAGGAAGGAAAATAAACTAAGGTGGAAGAAAAGTTAAAATCTCACAAGAATTTTTTTTTTTTTTTAATAATGTGCCCATGCTCACTGCGAGCTTTATAAACGAAACTACGGAGAGGGGTTTAGGAAGAGGTTTCGGTTAACATTGGTCTTTAATTCATGAATATTGCGAATATTGCAATGATGTGGAAAGTTAGTGTGTTAAGCAGTTTCACATTGATTTTCTACTAAAAACATCTCTGTATTTGATAGTACGACCGAAGTTGGGTTCGCAAGTATATTCTGTTGCGCGTTCCTGAAAGCGTGACTACTACGCTCTTATGTCTTAAGGAGACAAATGCAACTGGTCATTTCAATAGCGCATATTCAATTCAA
The DNA here is from genome assembly GCA_943590905.1 of Sphaerophoria taeniata. NCBI lineage: Eukaryota > Metazoa > Arthropoda > Insecta > Diptera > Syrphidae > Sphaerophoria > Sphaerophoria taeniata. Next base: position 41,669,545 of record OX016540.1, on the reverse strand, counting down.
GTATCGCTTAAGAGGGTGGAGCACAAATTATTACGTCGGTGTTCACTGTTCAGGTGGCGTAAATGACTCAACGATGGTATGATCAAAAATCATCTTAAAGGCTCTGGTTGAATTCTGTGCAGGAGGCTTATTAGCGTTATTGGAACACCGGCCCACATATGGAAGTTGTACTCAAAGTTTGGATGTACTTATATGTATACGTTTTAAAAATAGAAAGTAGATCAGAAGGGTTGACAAATTTCATGCAACGTCTAGACTTTTTCGGCAATATCGCCAATGTGAGCATTCCACAAGAGTGTTTGTGATTAACATTCCGAGAATTTTGAGATGGTCGGTTTCTCCGATGCAAAAGCTACAGATGGATAGCGGCAAACGTTTAAAAACAAAAGATGGCATTGCCTTCTTCAGCATTATTTCTCAAACTCAATCCAATTCCCCCATGCTGTCAAGGTCAGAATTTAATTAGCTTATTTCTTGGATAACATACAAACAAAAAAATAATATAAAAAATTATATAACACAAGCAGCATTATATATAGAAAAAATTTCACATTGATACGCTACTATCCTTGAATTCAAAATCCCTTACTAAGATAAACTGTTTTATTATTTAAATAACCAAAATTCCTACAGTTTTAAGAAAAATAATAGAGGCACCATTTTTCTACGCAAACAAAAATAGAAGACAAGACATTCACAAACCAATTTTTTTTTAAGGACAAAACAACGTTTGTCGGGTCGGCTAGTTTTACATAAAATGGGTTTTGCTTTTATAAGCTTCTTAAAATTGTTCAAATTTATAACTAAATAGGTTGTTGAAACCGCTGATTTATTTTAAAAAATGATAAAAGTAATAAAATAGTACGTATACGTCGCAGTGACCTCACATATTTGCATTTTTTTTCGATTGTTTTTTTACGTTAAAGGACTTTCAAATTGAACTGTACATAATTAATAGCTTTTTAGAAAAAGGATAAACCTTATTCTAAACAACATATTCCATGACAACAGCTATGAAAGTGTTGCATCATTATAAGGCCTGGAAATGTTTTCAGAATATAGTTTGATATTGATTTTCACTAAGGAATTATTAACATCTTGCAGATTTAGTAGAAATACCTTATACTTCTTATTTCATTTTCTGTAACATTTCTTACTGTAACAAGCTAGAAACCAATCTGTAGAAATATTTTAAAGATTTAACGACAAAACGTCTTAAAATAGAAATATTGTTGTTTTGGGTTTTTTTAGGACATACTCAATTGCACTTCACCATTCAATCTTCAACTACCATGAAAGATATACAGAGACAAAAATCGAGTAGAACGCGGTTTGTCGAAAACTTTCCCGATGTGTTTTATTTTAAGCATAAATTTCAAAAATATAAGAATATTTCAAACATTTAAAGACAAAAATATAGAAAAATGCTAATATAAATATAAATCTTGTATGAGCAAAACTTGGAATAATTCTTAAAAACAGAAATACCTTTTTTTTATTTTATCTATTATTTTTTAAATATATATTTGCAAAATTTCAACATACAAGTTATTTCTCACTATCTAAGTAGAAATCCTTATAGCGGTTTTTGAAAAAAAGAGCAAATTACTGTTTAAAGTAATAAAAATCACATATTTACGTATCCTTCATCTTCATATTCGGTCAAACACATCGCGAGCTTTGAACAAGAGAAGTGGTTTCAAAAGGCGCTAATTAGTTTTGAATGCAATGTTCTGGAAATCTGGAAATTGGCATATATTGCTAGTTTTTCGTTAACGCACGATTATTACGACTACGGTTTTGTAAAGAGGGAATGTACTACCAATTTTGTAGACCATTGACCGATGCGTTAACCAGTAACATAGAAGACGTTGTGGGTTCGAATCATATTCGAATCTTCCATGTATTTGGCTATGACGCAGAGGAATGTGTTGTTGACTGACTGCTAAGCCATTATGAGTGCAACCTCCAGCTGCGGCAGCATTCTTTTTCTACGTTGACTGTTATCCTTTAACTTTTTGTTTGAAACTTATATGTGTTTGTATTCTTCCCTTAGCAAGTATTAACGAACAAAAAAAAAATTTTTTGAAAGTGTCTTTTTTAATGGGACATTGCTTTACCTGTGATATTTAGTTTTGAATTCATTTGGAAAGATATCCTTAATCCTTTCTGAACCAAAAACAAAAAAAAAAGAGAAGAAACAAATCTATACACTATTTTTCTTATCAATTTTAAACGAAAATAATTCTTCATTTGCAGAGAAACTCAATATCCAAAAAAAATAAAACAGTAAAGTTAACTTCTTGTACCTACTCATGTAGGAAATTTAATTCATAAGTATAAATTGCTTAATGTATGGAGTTCTTAAGGAATATTGATATTTAGTTGCCATATTACGTATTACAAAGTATTAAACTTTACTAGAATTCATGAGGAATTCTTAAGAACAAAATGAAACTGACGACATGTAAAAGAGATAATCATGTATAATTGAATTCCATTCAATCCCCATTTTTAATTTCCAATTTGCAAGGATAAAAAATCAATTATTGAGTCCTCTTTGTTCCTTAAATCGGTCTTTTTTGAAAAAAGAAAATGAACATAAAATAAGTTCCCCCGTTAGCCAACGTACATCTTCTTTCATGAATGAAGGTAACCAATTTAAGTCTCTCTAAAAGTTTCAACCCAACGAAATAAGTGATTTACAAAAAAAATTCACAAATGATTTTTTTAAGGCAAAATCTTCTTTTCTTAAGACAGTTTCCTCTCTGCGTCACATAAGCACAAGAAATGTAATTTATTTTAATTCTTTTTCTGAAGTATTCTCGCAGTTGATATTTATTTTCTTTTGATTTATTTTTTGAATGAAATTTTTCATTCATCTTCTCACGCACGAAACAAGAAAAAGTCTACTAAATTGTGTTAAGGTCTACCACCCTCTGGCTCCATCTTTCAGTTATTTTTCTGAGCGATGATGTGTTCTCAAAGACAATCTCCGGAAGATGGTACTAACAGAAGTTAATCCATTCATCTAGGCACTGAAACAATGTACAATACATTCTCATCAAATGAGGTTTTTTTCCCCCAAAGGTCATATTAAGATCCCATCCAGTACACTCACATCATATCATATGTCTACCGAAGTAAGTGCCTCTTAGTCTTCTTTATGCTCTTCAGTCAAAAATTAATTCAATCGAATCAATCAAAATCAATTAAGATTTCGTATTTAAGTTCATATACAAACGAATTTACCTGTATAGGGATGTCGGGATGTGAGGAAATAAATAAATCAATATCAGAGGAGGATGGACAGAAATGTAATAAATGGAGTGAATGTCACTATCTCTGAATATTTTTCATATTTGCGTGAGAGGCCGACCTGGTAGAGAATTTATTGTACCATGATTCTAATGTTCTTTTTCTTTGGATCATAACAACAGCGAAACTCTGAATTGGACACAGACTTTCATGATATATATTCGAGGCGTATTTCAAAATGTTTATTATCATTTGTGTTAACAATGATGGATTTCGATAGCTTCGTGATGAATTGGAAAGACACACGTGTTGTATTAGTCTGTAGATTGTGTTTGCAAAGTTCGTAGACTAAACAAATCACATGTGTTAATGTGAAATAATTTGTTCTTACATTTATTTTTTGATACAAATTTTGTCCATGCGAATTAGTGAATCTGTATTTTTATAAAAATATATCACCATCCTTTTTGATTGGTGGGTGGAAAAAATACTTTGGCACACTTAAAAAATGCTTTTTCATTTCATTTCTATAGTGTTTAAATGTGAACTTACCTAAATAGCAGTCAAAGTTTCAATTTATAATTTAAAATTGTATATTGCCGATATTAGTGGTGCAGCGTTTTATTATTGTCGTTTTGAACTTAACACTTCGTCTTCGAATATATATTATTATAAAGTCTTGAGATCTATGAAAACCTTGTAAGTGTTCCCTTTTCGTGTTCCTTATTTTTTTTGTTTTGTTAATTAAAGCAGACTTGAAGTTCCATTGTCAGATTTGTTCAAAGTGTCTCCTGTTTTCAGCCTGGAAGATAAAAGAACATCATTAGTTTGATATATCACCGCAGTTCAACCCAGAAGCATACGCTTCTTAACTTCAACTTAAATCGGTAACGAAGTAGCGGTTAGTGCATCAACTCTTGTTTCGTTGCCAACATCACTGAAGACTGATATCACAGTCATGAACCTTCATACATCTTAACTTTAATTCCCGCTTTGTAATTTCATCCTTTAAAATGTAATTCCTCGGATCATTAACATAATACAATCGTAAATTCCTGAAACCGCACACCTGTACATTTCCATCGAGGTATTCGAAGTCACAGAGCCTAATTAAAAATTTCGTTCTCATTCTGAAGCCCAAAACCCCCCCCCCCTTAAAAAAAATATAAAAATATGCATTCTTCCTGGAGCTGATAAAATCCCTAATCCCCAAGAATACCTACATTTAAATAAATAAATCAATAAGCCACAACGAGGTTCATCATTTCCTGCTGTCGTCATTCAAAAAGCCAAGGATGTTCCCCAAAGGTGTTTGTATTCCCATTCATTTCATATGCTTTAAATCTGAGTATGGTTGAATGCATAAAGCAACACAAAAAAAAAGAAGAAAAAAATAGGAAAAAGAATTCAATGTATTTGTGGTAAATCGACATTTATATTGAATAATTTATTAACCTCTATGAAATCGGTATTTGCTGTCGTAGAAATAAGCAAACGAACAGTGTACACAAGTGGGTTCACATGATTTCTATGCTCTGACAACCCAAACAGGTATGCCGTGAAATTGAAATATGCTTTGTTTAGTTTTTTTTCATTTCCGGTATTGATTACATCGAAAAACCAATGGAAAAAAAATCAAATGACTTGAATGGCCTAATTTTCCTTTCGGTTAATTTTAGTTTTGTTGTTGGACGGGCTGAACAAACTGTGGAAATAATTTAATGACTTCTCACAAGCTTGTGGAAGTTGGAGTGAAAATGTATTGTGGGTTCAATGAATATTTAAATATCATTGGATGGATGGATTTACATTAACAAAACAATTTACTTTTGTTTTCTTGGGAGTGACTAATGTTTAAGTGCTGGAAGTGGGTGTCACATGAGAACAGTCAAATAGCCAGTTTCTTAGTAATTGCAGATGTCTGGCAATTTATTTGCTTGCTGTCAAGAAGAATGATATGGATTCGATGAAGTGGCTTAAATCTCCTTTTAAAAAGTCTTCTCTAATAACAAAGGTTATCTTCTTGAGAATTTTTGGATATATGTTGGACGTATAGGTGCTCATCAGTGATCAAAGTTCTTTTTTTTCAAAATAAGCTGACGCTACATTGATATGTTCATGCGTGCGAGGGAATTTTGTTCGGAAGTTATTGTAAAATTGCATTGCAGTCAACTCTCCCTAGGTCGTAATTCTCTTGAACTTGAAAAATTTGAGCATTTTTTATGATTCCCTTCAGTTGTTCATACTTAAAGCATTCCCTTGGGTGAACTCTCCCTAATTGTAATATCTCTCTTACTTCTGCATCGTTTTTTTCGTTAAGTAATTTTTTTTTTCTTTAAACTGAGCATATTTTTTAGTTAAGAAGTACATAAAATGATATGGTTTAAACACAATAATCTGCACAAATAGTGCAATCAATCACATTCACAAATCAATTGAACTCTCAAAATTCTAATTTGAGCAGTTATTAGGCCAGTTCCACCTAACAACATCTCACTGAGATTTCAATGTCACCTTGACTGAGGCAAAATCATTTGGTGGAACATAATTCTCAGTTATCATTGAGATTTAATGGTTACCTTACTAATTGTTGCTGCACATATGTCAGCCACGTCAAATAGCTGAGTGAGAAATCGAATCCAAAATAATTTCATCTCAGAGATCTCAGAAAAAAATCTCGGTTCTCACATTTCCACAGATTCTTCGCTGCTATTGGTCGCAGCTTAATTTTAAGTAGAATAAAGCCTTCCTCGATTAATGGACTATCCAACACAAAAAGAATTTTACAATTCGAAATAGTAGTTCCTGAGGTTACCGCGCTCAAACAAACAAACTCTTCAGCTTTATATATTAGTGTAGATTGTATTGTATTGTATTGTTTGCCGTTTTTTCCACAACTACACAAATTCTTCGCTCCTATTGGTCGCAGCTAAATTTTATATAGCTTCAAGTCTTCCTTGATAAATGGACCATTCAACATTTAAAAAATGGTTCAATTTCATAAAGCAGTTCCTGAGATAAGCGCGTTAAAACGCAGAAAAATGTATATTTTTTGCCGTTTTTTCCATATTTTCCACAGATTCTTCGCTGCTATTGGTCACAGCTTAATGTTAAGTAGCCTAATGTCTAAGTCGATTAAGGCACCATCCAACAGAAAAAGAATTATACCAATCGAACCAGTAGTTCCTGAGATTACCGCGTTCAAACAAATAAACTCTTCAGCTTTATATATTAGTGTAGATGTAGATGTAGATTATAATATTTTTAAGTAAATAAATAGTTGACTGAAGACAACTTATACTGATAAATTAAAGAAAAAAAAAACTAAAACTAATTGTTAATTTTCTTTCTCTTCTAAAAGAAGATTTTTCGAGTGTTCCAGATGGAATTCACCTGTAGTTGAAAAATAGAGTAAGTCTATGTGTCTTTGAACTCTCCCTCCAAGGTCCTTTTTCATCACTTGGATATCCTCATATCTCGAAAATAGGACTTATGAAGTGGCCTTTTATCTCTTAAAAATGTTTTGTTTATTCGAGAGTTCCATAGGGAAGCCATCTAGGACCTCTTCTTTTTATCTCAGTTAAAACCGATGCTCCGTTATGTGTACGTAATAGAAAGATTCTCATCTTTCCAGATGTTGTTTGGTAAGATTAAGATCCAAATGTCGTCGATCCTTATGCAACTAATTTTTAGAAATTAAATGAGATAAGTGGTTGATGAACATTTTGGTGCTGCTCTGGAAAAACAGGGAATACAGTATATTCATGTGACAAATAGAATGTTGCTCATGATAAAGTGTATATAGCACTGTGCAAAAATATCTTCGCACATCTTAAAAGAATACTTTTTCTTTTCCCGGAAATGTTGCTTCTCTCACGCAAAGCAAGTCTAATAAATTCCACTATGCTTGCATGAGTAAAACCAGCATATCGCAGTTTCAAGGAAATAATTAAAGTTCATCAGAAAAAAATGTAACTTTCAAGTGACACACTACACCATGTTAAAATAATCAGTTCCAGTAATTCTAAGCATTTGCATGTTGACATGTAAGCATTACGTTAACCCTGTGCGACCTACAAAATAATTTAACATTATCCTGCCGGCTGGTCAGCTGTGGCTTGTGTTTCCTTCAAACTCTTATCAATTCTAACGAAGTAGGTCAACACTTCCACAGTCCTGCCAGGCATATTATTAAAATTGTTTCCAATTTGTGGTGTGCGTGGAATGTGTGCAGTTAGAATATTTATGTGGCACTGAAGCCAAGTAGTACGAGAGCTGTTATTCTGTTTCTGTTTTGAATCACTATTTTTTAAAGGCTCATAGGAACGAACGTCACGAATTGTAAGCACTCTAAACGTATAGAAAATCGCAGTGAGATCGAGTTACATTTTAAAATTTGATAAATTTCTTGCAGTTCTCTATTCAAAACCACCGCTAGCGATAAATCTTTCCCACCTTAACCACAATTTTAACATAAAGCAATACAAGAAATGCCTTTCTAATAGTTTAACTTAAACAAAAGCAATACGCTCCCCGACCAACAATTAAAAAAAATTTACACCCCACCGTCCAATTTTCAAAAATCTAAAGGAGTTCCTCAAAATCTCTAACAAATTGAATTATTAAAAGTGAAAAAGAAAATTAAATTTTTATTGCGGCAATCGCAGTTCCTAAACTCAGTGGTGATTTCGTAGAATAGTTAAAAAAGAAAAATAGAAGAAAAGCAAAATCCCTTTGTATCATGACAAAGTGTAGTAAGGCAATCACGTTACGCCATAATAAATGTCACTTTAAGTGCTTGGCTTCAAAGTGATAAAAAAAAAGGAAAACACGAACAAGAAAATAACACCCAACAGAAAAAAGAGCGAAAAAACCAACTACAGCGAAGACAGAAAGTCCCTATAAACTGCCATTGATCGATAATTTAATATTTTTCTCGTTCCATCGAACTTGAAAGAACTGTCTTGTATACATTCATCTATCTATTTGTGAGTAAAATAAAGTTTGTTGAGTGAATGTTTGTGAACTCGAGGAGGAATTGTTCTGTTTTCTAAGCCAAGCCAGACACAAATGGATAATCTACTTTGCAACATGGCAAGTAACAGTAGATATTCGTCTTACAATTGCTTAACGTCGTGGGATTCGTACGATAAAATTCCCAGGTAAGTCAGTTTTCAAATAATAATATTTACGAAAAGTTTTATCAGTCATTCGACCGATGACGACGACGTGGGAGGCGACGACGACGGACGACAGGATGGACGTTTGGTTGAAACGTGTAGTTCGTTGTGTCTTGGGATTGCGATGTAGTTATACCGATGTCTTTGTCTGTCTGTCTCTTCTTACAGACCAACACTCAATTTAATTAATGAAGAAATTCGAGTAAACTTCAGTCAATTGAAATTAGAAAATTATTTCAAACTCTTGTTGGCTCATGAAATTCTGATTCCTCAATGTAATCCAGAAATCAAAAACAAGTTCACTTTTTGCTAAATAAAGCCGAAAAATAAAAACAAAATTGTTCATTTATGTATAATTTACCTATACATTTTAATAAGGTAATTGAGACATAAATAGTTTAACTTTGACCTGTGTAACCATAAAACCACATAAAATAATAATTCAATCTACTTAAAATAAAAAAAAAACATGCCAAGAATAAACTCACAACACGAACCGAAATAATCATCTCCAAACTCTCCAAATACCCTGTTCTATGCACATAAAGGTCCCCAAAGTGCTATTTTTATATCAATGAAACTATTTTTATACCCAAGGCAACGAAACTTTAATAACAATAGCCATAATCTGTAACAGTAACGACATCATTACTTTGCTTGCATCCTCATTCATGTAAGTTCAAAATGTTTATGTCACAAGTATTTGCATATTTATTATTTTTTTTATTGAATCCCATTTGGCTTAGAAAAGAAATAAAGAAAGAAGCTTCCTGTGTGGTTCTAGTTCTTTAAACTGCAATATTTCTTTCTTAATGGAAAAATGCGCTGCAAGAATAACGTTTTCAAGAACATAATTTTCTTCTTTATTTGAATTAAAGCTTGAGGATATAAAAAAAATTTTAAATGATACTGTTTTGTTTTCACAACAGATGTTTAAAGTCATTATTTTTCTATGCACATTATTCCAATACTTCCTTGCATTCCTGTAAAACAAAAGTAAAACTTCAGAAAAAAAATAAGAACTTTAAACTTTCAATTTATCCACTAACCGACACCACTTAGGGGCCTTCTTTCTAAGATCATGGAAACACTGATAAATTATCAGCTTAGAATATCTGTATATCGAAGACTGAAAGGTCTTTAATGGCCTACAGTTTTATTTCACTTAACAGTTTGACAAAGTGAGATTATTGCCTTTTATATTTCAAAGACTTATCGATGCTGCGTGTCTTGTTTCGGACTATGACTGATACTTGCACTAACTTAAGCTTCTTGGACAGAACCTAACCAAATAAGAGTGTACTTACTTACTTACTTAAGGTGGCGCTACAGTCCGTTGTGGACTTGGGCCTCAATCAACAGTCTCCGCCAGTCAGCTCGGTCCCTAGCTAGCTGTCTCCAGTATTGCACTCCAAGTTGATTGAGGTCCTCTTCCACTTGTGTGCGCCACCTGAGTCGCGGTCTTCCTCTCCTTCTGCGTCCCTCGGGAATAGTGTCGGAGACTTTCCGGGCCGGAGCATTGGTGTCCATGCGCTCTAAATGACCGAGCCATCTGAGTCTCTGGACCTTGACCCTTCTGGCTAAGTTCACGTCGTTGTACAACCCGTAAAGTTCGCTGTTGTATCTCCTTCTCCATTCCCCATCAATGCACACGGGGCCAAAGATGACCCGAAGAATTTTCCTCTCGAAACAGCCTAAGGCACATTCATCCGATTTTGTTAGGGTCCATGCTTCTGCACCATACAGCAGGACAGGGATGATGAGGGTGTTGTACAGTTTAACCTTAGTTGCTCGAGAGAGGGCTTTTCCACTCAGTTGCTTTCTTAGCCCAAAGAAACAGCGATTAGCAAGAGTAATTCTTCGTCTTATCTCAGCGCTGGTGTTATTGTCCGTGTTGAAAGCGGAGCCTAGGTAGACAAACTCCTTAACTACCTCGAAGTTGTATGCGTCTATTGTGACGTTCTGTCCGAGCCGTCGATGTTGGGTGTCCTTACTCGAAGACAGCATGTACTTCGTTTTCCCCTCATTTACCGCTAAACCCATTTTAGCCGCTTCTGTCTCAATCCTCACAAAGGCGCCATTGACATCACGCTGTGTTCTTCCCATTATATCAATATCGTCGGCGTACGCGAGAAGTTGAACAGATTTATAGAAGATAGTGCCTCTGGTGTTGACGGTGGAGTTTTGGACTATCTTCTCAAGAACGATGTTAAAGAAATCGCACGACAGTGCATCGCCTTGTCTGAATCCTTTTTTGACGTCGAATGATTCCGTAAGCTCATTGCCAACCTTGATAGAGCAGCGTGAGTTCTCCATCGTCATTTTGCACAAGCGAACGAGCTTGGCAGGGATGCCAAAGCTAGACATAGCTTCATACAGTTCGTCTCTGTAGATGCTGTCATACGCGGCCTTAAAATCAATGAAGAGGTGGTGGGTATCGAGAGTGTATAATAATAATATACTTCACTGCTAAGTAAAGACCTTTGTTCCTTAGCTGTACAACACGAACGTGGAACTGTTAACCACACTCTCTCTTTCGAAATCATTGGTATGTTCATGAGTTCAAGACCATTGTAATCCTTCACTTTCTCTCAAACTCTCTGTACCTTTTCTATCTTTCCTAACCCACTCTGCTTTCATAAAAAGGGTATTTAAAACCCCTTGATTGCGGGCTTTCCAAAAAACCTGTTCTATGTTTATGCACAACTTTCATTCTTCATTGGAATTATAGTAGAAGGAAAAGCTTAAAGGCACATAAACTTCTTAAATATGTCCGTTCTTTAATTATCGATTTGAATTTTTCCCGTTGAACCAACATAAACCCCACATGAACAATAACATACCTATAGAGCAATGACTATCTTTAATACGTCTTTCAATTAGCTTAATTAATTTTTCCACACTGTAGTTCATTTTATAAAGACTAAACATTATGTGACTTACCTTTAGAATGCTACATGCTAAGTCGGTATAAAAGAGGATATTATACATGCATTTCTCAGTTTTGATAAGTCTTCACATGGATTTTGATACAATGAATTATTTATTGATGAAGGAAAATATCTCATTAAGAGACTTAAATAAGTGAACAGAAATGTGAGAACTTCAACACATTTCACATGACATGTGAAGTGAAAAATCATGAATGGAAAGTAATACCTATTTTATAACATATGGTAACATTGGTTAGGTAGAATGGGTTTAAGATAAATTGAGAAAGGTACACTTAATTTAACCAAATAATTCATTGCACATTGTGTCGGTATGTACTAAACGTGTGAAACACAAGTTATGAAAAAATAATGAAGCTACATACATCTTATATGTATGTTTGTTTGGTGTGTACCTTAAATAACTTAGAAACTTAAATACCACATTTTTCTATTATTTAAAAAACTGCGAAACATTTTGACATCCTTTAAGAGCATTGAATTGAAGAAAAAAAGTAATACTTAGTTGTTTTGAGCTAACAAAAAAAAAACCTTTTTTTCAGAAAACAATTCACCTGAACAAATTTATAAAATAGACTTTCAACAATAGATTTCTGTTTATTTGAAAATTTCGCAACATAAATCTGAGGGTATGTTTGTTATTCTTTAATATTCTACTTCCAATTTAAGTCAAAAATACTAGATAATTTCATCTCTCAGATTCCACATGCTAGGACACACCAAAACTCCTTCCAATATTGCTTTGAGATTTTTGGTATAATAATAGAACATTTCTTGTAAGTCAACTGAGAGAAAAATGTGTAAAAATATGTAAAAATCGTTATTTTAATTTATAATTTTTTTAAAATATTTTTAACAGTTTTCGTTACTCTGTATAAGGAAGTCCCGTCAATTATTTTGCATAGTTCTGGTCTGACTTACTGTATATTGAAAGCTATGCACAATAGGAGCTACAAAAATCTCCAATTCCAATCAGTTTCAGCTTCTTTCGGCGAAAGTTGAAGTGACTTAAGAGCACATTTAACTTCAATATGTTCATATAATTCAATGAAAACTCAATATTCTTCAATTTGTCTACAGCAAATTCATCGTCAAAAAAGCTATATCAAATAATAATCTTAAAAGGCAAAACGAGAAAAGAGCATTTTAATTCAACTCATTTATTTAATTTTCTGAAATTGCCTTTTCTAGTATTTCATTTCACTCAAATATCTCAGTTGAGAACCATAATAAAATCTTTACGAGCTGAATTCTTGAGAGAAGACAAAAAATAGAGAAAAAACTTAATAAATGAAAAAAAAATCATTTAAATATAAACGCCAGCGCTATGTTTTCTGCCAATAATGATACTTCATTATGACGATTGCATTATTTGGTTGTTTGGTATGCCAATACCTAAAATTTATACTCCGTGTTTAAGTGTTGGATACAAATTAAAAAGAAAAAGCTTTTTCCGCAATTGGATAGAGACTAATTCATTTGAACAAATATGAAATAGAGGCAAGATAAAAAAAAAACGACTAAAAGAACGTTGGTCAACTGGATTTCACCTTTATTTGAAGTTGGCTCAAATATTTCCTCAAATGTCCAAATGATTTTGATCTCACTTATTGAATTTTCAAACAATCGTTAGTATCCTAATGATTTTCTTCGAAACTAGACATTAATTTCATAAAATTTTGATATGATAAATAGAAGAAGGATTCATAAATTGAACAAACATATACACTCACTAACAAAAATTATCGTCCCATTACAAAACTGTCCGTCGTACCTAAGTTATTTGAGTCCATAACAAGTACTTTGTTAGATGTTTTTTTCGTCAGTAAATAAAATGATGTTGTATTTTATAATCAATTGTCAGCACCCGGATTCTCAAAGCATGATCTGCTTTTTCTTACTTTCAAATTTTCGACTACTTTTACGTCTGTTAGCTTTGAATATAGAGACTTTAATGCGATCGACTACAACTCCTTGGAAGAACACGCTCGTAGCATCGAATGGCATCAGGTACTACATATGCATTCATCTAGTCTTCAGGTTGATTTTCTTACCAAAAACATTCAAGTTCTCTTTGATGTGCATGTTCCAACCAGAACCAAAACTGTAAGACATGGGCAATGTGAATGGTTTACTGATGATGTTCGTAGTCTAATTCAACAGCGAAATCAAACATATAGATTGTGGAAAAGATATCGGATAGACACACATCTGCAACTGTTTCGGTCATTAAGAAATAAAGTTGTTCAAAAAATAAAACAAGCTAAACGAAAATACTTCAGCCGTAAGTTAGACCCTTCACTACAAGGGCGAACAATTTGGAAGAAGTTAAGTGATATCGGACTTGGAAAACAAAAATCGATACCTGACGACAACCTTGATCTTGACGAACTCAATCAAAAATTTATACCTTCATCAACAACCTCTGTTTCAAATGCGAGTGCTGAAATAATTGTTCAACGGGAACCATCTGTTAATCTGTTTGTTTTTGAGTGTATCGACTAAACTTGTTTCATGTTTATTATCTGTTAAATCGAATGCCGTAGGTTTCGATGAAGTACACCCAAAGTTCATCAAAATCATTTTGCCGGTTATTCTTCCCTACCTAGTTCATATATTTAACTATATTATAATGACTAGCGACTATCCTTTACAATGGAAAGTTGCTAAGATTTTACCTTTTAAGAAACAAAATAGTAAGGACTATAGACCTGTATCCATTCTACCATTTTTGTCTAAGGTGTTTGAAAAAGTTTTACAGGGACAAATGAGCTCATTCTTGCAAGCTAATTGTTTACTTTCACCACTACAATCAGGTTTTCGAAAACTTCATAGCTGCATCACGATAACGATCAAAGTTACAGATGACATCAGAATGTCCTTAGATGATGATAAGGTAACATTTCTGGTTCTTTTAGACTTTTCGAAAGCCTTTGATAATGTGGATCATTCGATTATGTGCAGTAAACTTGCCTCTCAATATAGTTTTTCAAGTTCAGCTGTCGCTTTAGTATCCTCATATCTTAACGGTAGAATGCAAGCTGTATCAGTAAGAAATCGGATTTCTGAATTCCTGTGTGTACCTAGAGGTGTACCACAAGGCTCAATTTTAGGTCCAATTTTGTTTTCATTGTATGCCAATGAACTGACATCGACTGTCCAATCCTCGGTTCATATGTATGCAGATGACGTACAGCTTTATAGATGCTGTAATTTAGGTTTAATTGAAGACTGTGTACAAACAATAAATGACGACCTACTTGCCATAAATTTATGGTCACAACAAAATGGTCTGGTCTTAATCCCCTCGAAAACAAAATGTCTTGTAATAAGTAAACGGATACTTGATCTTTCTTATTTTCCGGATGTTTGCATAGAGAGTTCTAAAATAGAATATGTGGGTAAGGCGAGAAATTTGGGAATTGTTTTCAATCGAAATTTAACATGGAATGACCATATAAATTCTACTGTTGGGAAGGTCTATGGCACATTGCGAAAACTTTAGATGTCACACAATTATACTCCACAAAAAACACGTATGCTATTAGCGAAAACTCTAGTCATTCCAATTCTAACTTACGGAGCTGAAGTCTTTAGAAATTGCGACTCCGCAAGTAAGAGAAAACTCAATGTTGCTTTTAATAATACCGCGCGCTACGTTTACAATATAAGACGATATGAACATATTTCTGGCCATGCAAAGCAACTGTTTGGTATGACATTTGATGATCTTCTCGCTTATAAGGCTCTGACCTTACTTTCAAAGATAATTGAAACCCGAGAACCAATGTACTTGTTTGAAAAATTGAACTTCGGATCCTTAAATAGATCTCATCAACTCATTTTCCCGCGATTTACGTGTACAATATCAGAGCGACAATTCTTTATTGGCTCCATTCGCCTGTGGAATGGATTGCCGGCACATGTAAGGGAGTTGGGTGGCACTGGGCGTTTCAGAGGGGAACTAAAATCATATTACGCGCGTTAGATAAACATTATTTTTGTAAATTTACTGCTTCACTCAACACGAAGATGTACCTATGTTTTTTTTTATCATTGTTAATAATTCTTTTTTTCTTTTTCTTTTTCTGTAATTAATTATTATTAATTTTTCTTTAAAACTTGTCTCTTAATTTAAATAATTTTGTTAAACAAATTGTACATGTACCTACATCTGTAGTTCAATTTTAATTTTTCAAAGTAAAGCTTCACTAGCTAAAAGATAATTATGTCTTAATGTGAAAGCATTCATAACTATAAATAAAATAAAATAAAATAAATTATTTGTAAAGTCATATCGTTCAATTGTAAGTCTATAATTTGTGACAGTCAACATGGTTTTGTTCAAAATAAGTCAACAGTTACTAACCTCTTTCATTTCACTTCTTTTTGCTTAGATTCGTTTGCAAAACGGAAATAAGTTGACTGTGTCTTCACAGACTTCAGTAAGGCTTTTGATAAATTGTGCCATTAAAAATTAATTGATAAAGTATAAGAAGACAAATTCCTTTACGTCCTATATCAAGCAAATCGAACTAAGGCAAAAACAGTGCCCTCAACCAATTGATTTCAGCTTACAACGAATATTACTTTTTATTGCATTCCTTCAGCGATGATTTTAAAAGTAAAATATTCAAAGAAAATTTTTTCAGTACTTCAGTTTATCTTTTAAATTCACATTTGCAAATTGCTTTAATAAGTATTGTAAGTCTATAAATCTTAGAATAAATGTTATATTGCTCTTAAGTTCTAACGTTAGTTTGCTTTACGAATTCATTAAATTAAATTAAATTAAATTACATAAATCATGCTATAATGTTGCAGAATTTGTGCAAAAATTGCGTACGGATTTTAGAAGAAGAGAAGCACTGTCAGCTCCGTATGTTCGTTATCTTGTGAAAAAAGTGAAAGAAAGTGAAAGAAAGAAGTGGCATCCGTTCTCAACAATTGAACATTTCGGAGACATCATTGAGACGGATTTGGCATAAACACCTTGGTATGACGCCATACAAAGTCCAATTAGTTCAGGAGTTGAAGCCAATAACTGACTATGCTAATTTTGCCAAAAATCATCTTTTCAGATGAAGCTAATTTTGATCTTGGCGGGTATGTAAATAAGCAAAATTGTCACATTTGGGGCACAGAAAATCCGCACGCAAACATTGAAAAGCCGATACACCCAAAACGAGTCACTGTTTGGTGCGGATTTTTGTCCAGAAGCATATTTGGGCCATTTTTTCGAAAATGAGCAAGGAGTGGCCATTACAGTCAATGGCGATCGTTATCGGGCCATGTTGAACGAATTTTTGTTCACAAAAATTGAAGAGTAGGATATTGGAAACATTTGGTTTCAACAAGACGGCGCTACGTGCCACACAGCCTGTTTTTGAAGATCGCATTATCAGCCGCAGAGCTGATGTCGTTTGGCCACCTCGGAGCTGCGATTTGACACCGTTGGACTATTATTTGTGGAGTGCTGTAAAAGATAAGTGTTATGCCGACAAGCCAGAGACAATTATAATTGACGCTTTAAAGGACAATATTCGTGAAGCCATTGGTGAAATACAGTTGCACACAATTAATAATGTGCTTAAAAAGGCCATGGCCAGCCGAGGCAGCCATTTGAATGAAATTGTTTTCCATTATTAACCGGAAGGATTGTATTTGTAGTTTTTTTTAAAGCATTTTCAAACAAAAAAAGTTATTTGGCGGACCCTTTACTTTAGTTTTTCTTTTTTTCTTTTCAATAAAACTTAAATAAAATTACGTTTTCTACTGACAAATCGAAGTGTACGTAGACTTTTGTTAGTAAGTGTATATATTTTCACCATCCCAATACAATTGAAATGATCATCATCAAACCTCTTGTCACATTTTTTTAACTCGTGCCTTTTTATGCCGAAAATGGTTCCTTAACGGAAGATGCGTTTTATATGTCACGACACATTCCTTCCTCCTCCAGTAATACCGCGTGAAAGTCGTTAATTGCATAAACAACAGTGACGTTAGACATTTGTGTATGACCTTTATTATAATGGCAGTATCTAGTATTTTATGACATGAGTTGGACGTTTTAAATTCGTTTTTTAAATGTTGGTTCAACAATATTTCAATTGGTAAACTTATAAGCTGCATTCGTGGAAAATATCAAGCTGACCAGTGGCCAACAAATTTCATTACTTTAATACTTTTGGTGTTACCTTATATACCAACAAATAAACACAATTCCTGGAAGAGGAAAAGTGAATTCTATTTGATATGAGTAATGTCAGAAAAGCAAACAAATTGAAGATGTCACTTTTGATGCTTGCAAGCCTTCACCGCTTTCATTGATTTTGGCTGAAACATATAATGCAATGTTATATCTTTGCAGACAGTAATTTGCTTTGTAACTCTACTGTCTTGACTATAAAAAATAAACTTCTTAAAGCAATTACAAGATTATGCTTAAAATTTTATCTTCCATTTAGCATATTATTATTTCTTTTTTTGTTTCTCCTAATGGCGTCAGCTCTTCTGCTGACCTTTTATCTAATAACGCGCATGCCATTAGTCATTTTGTTTTTATGGTTTTATTTTTGGCATATCAAATTTTTGCGAACTGCACTTTTAGTGTTTTAACTAAATTGTTCTAATGGATTGCTTGTAATATTTTATTGCATTTTCACTGACGCTCGGATCATAACCATCCATCAAAGTTCAAAAATAGTTTCCTTCCAAACTGTGAAACAAAAACAATCACAAATAAAATGAATATCCTCAGTAAAAAGTTGCACTATAGTGAGGTAATGTGTGTCCTCGTAAAAAGAATCCATTTAACCTGCACAGTGGGTGAAGCCTGTCCAAGTCCCAGAGGGAAATATAAAGAGAAAACATCCATCCACCTGATGAAGACAATTTTTTTATGGCAAAGTCGTGTGGGATGTCTTGAATTTTGGCGTGTCTTGAAACTGACGTTTTTGAACTGTGAAAGCTGTTACTCCGTTTTATAAAATAGTTTTCCTTCTCAAACAGAGGCGAGTTCAGGTTTTGATAGGTTGAGCTTGATTCGGATTGTTGGAATAATACGTTGCTGATACAAATTTCTGCATAAGTCTGGAATTCCGAGTGCTTTCTGATGTCTGTTTTGTTTTTATGGATGGGAATATTTTCTCTTGCCTTATTTATGATTTTCTATTTGGGTATAAAGGTATAAGTATATTTCTTTTGCCTAGGTTGCAGGACTCTTGAAGAAAAAGACGCTAAAAATTTGATTTATTTGAGTTTGATTGCCTTTCAAAAATGTTTCTGAATTCTGTGTCAATCTATCTATCTATTAAAGGTTATCAAAAATTGAAGAGACTTTTTTGACTGACATTTGTATTATTGAAGAGAACTGAATACATATTGCGTGAGGGTTCTCACGATGTGTGTTTGGAGTTTCACTATATTATCGAAACTATGTGGAATAGCTGACATGGAATATACCTAACTTACATACCTAACTTTAGGACGGTTTTAATTTCTTCTTATATTGACAAAACATGAAACATTTATAAGAATAAGGTTTACAAAGTAGGAAAGAACATAAATCTATAAAACAAAAGATCAGCAGATCAAAAAGCTAGACAGACAATGAATTGGTCAAATACATTCACTGAAATCCAATTTTATCGGTGAAAATACAATTAGGCATAATTTTTATATGTATACATATTTCTTAAACTTTAAAATTTAAATTTTTACTTAATTTCTTGTTATGTAAGTAATTTCATTGAATTTGATTTAATTTATATTTGTCAATCTAATTTGCTCAAAGTAAAGCTTGTCACTAATTTATAAGATTGTATTATCTTACTGTGTTAGCATTCGAAATAAATAAATATGAAAAATATGAAATGGTATTCCAATTTTTTGTTAAATTAATGTTCATGTTAATTCATATCGACCCATATTATAAATTTTGTATCATGACCTCTTCATATCCTCAACAGTGGAAACGTACAAATGTTTTCCCCCTACTTAAAAAAAAGTTATCCTTCAAGCAGTGCAATTCAGATAGAAAAAGATAATATCTTAACGCTACTCTGATTGGTTGATAGAGTCAATCACAATATTCTCTGTAAAAAAAACTCAATACGTATTTTTGAGACAACTTGACGCCGCCGCCGCCGCCCGCCATTGTCAAAGAGTTAAAGTTGGTGACATTTCCTCTGAATTAATAGAATTGGTTACTGGTATTCCTCAGGGTTCAATTTTAGATCCTATATTATTATATATGTTTAATGTTTGTAAATGAGCTTGCACTATTTTGTAAAAATGCTATGTTAACTTGTTGAAGGACTTAACTTGCCGAATGAATGAAAATCTTGAGGAGATTTATGAATGGACTCTGTGACTCAGATCAAAACATTGCCTTTTCTAAACCTAAATTTGATACGGTCAGTCTTCCACCTTTAAAAATGTTATTACAGGAATTTGTTTCAAAATTATTTTTTCCTTTTAAGCCAACGATCATATTATTAATACCTCTATAGGGCGCAACTACGATGTACAATATCGTTCAATCGTGTACAATTATTTCCCATAATTTTATAAATAACTCTCCAATTTAATAGCATTCAGTATTGGTTAATAAAGTGCCAATAACCTTTCGATATTGCTTTTCCTGTTGAAACTTAGTTACGTAGTCGTCTCCAGATTAATGTAGGATATCGGCCTGAGACACAGCAGTTTTCCATTGGAAACGGTCCTTCGCATGGAGTCTTCTGTCAAAAATGTGTAAAAGAATATCAAGTTGTCATGTCTTATCATTGAAAAGCCACATTCTAGTCAATTTTTCATGCGACATAGAAATATGGCAAGTACCTATTGAATGCGTAAAAAAAAACCTGAGATTTTGATCAAATATGGAATTACGATGATAGAAAAGTCGAATAAAGTGATTTCGGCGATTCCGTCCGTCTGTCTGTAAGCACAGCTTCAGCCTTAACCACTGGTCCGATTAACTTCAAACTTGAAGTTTTGAGCGAATTCGCCTGGGTCGGTTTTTTTTTATTTTATTCTTAAGATCAAAATTTACTGTAGCCACCATTTAATTTTTTCGTCCAAAAATCAAAAGCTAAATTTTTCAAAAAAAATCTCAAAATTTGTTTGGATTAAAAAAAAAAATATTTGTTTACTTTTTTTTTTATTCTGTGTCTCAAAAACGGATCAATATAAAACATATAAATTCAAACTAAGACGTAGATATACATGTTTTAACATGTTCTTGAATGCAGCAAACCCATTTTTGACAAATTTTATATATAAAAAATTAATTAACAAAAACAAAATAAACGCTCCGTGCACATTTTTTTCTAATCTTCGCTGACTGTTGTCTTCTGCAAGAACAAATTATGATTATGATTATGAGGTAGGGGGGCCAAATAAGGCCTAGCTAACAGATTTTTTTAATTTTCTGCCAGATTTTTAAAAATATCGGAGTGATCTAAAAAGATTATGAATCTGTATCATTTTATCTACAAGAAAACATATATATTTTTTATTTTCTAATTATGTAAAGTTTATGTTTCCGACATTTAAAAAAACCTTACGTCGGGCCTTATTAAGAACAAGGGGTCTTAATAAGGCCCATTCATTTTTCATAAGATTTTTGCAAAATTTCCATCTGAAATAAAACGTGTTTAACTTAAAACACAAAAAAAGACAATATTTTTTCATAAACAATTTTTAAAAAATTTATTTCATGAAAAAATACATAAAAACAGCCTCTTCGACATAGTCTCGTTTCAAACGAAAAAACATAAAAATATCCTTCTTGGTAAAAAAAAAAACTTAAATTCCCTTCTTGGGTAAAATATCACATAAAAACTTACAAAAATTAATTTAAAAAAAACAGCCACTTAAGCGTTAAGTTAAGTTTAAGTCTTTAACAGGTGCTCATTCGCATCCACCAGGGCATTCGAATCCTTCATCTGCTGATGTCAACCCAACACAGAGTTCATGGAACCAGGCTTCACAATTCTGGCATTTCCTCATATCCTCCATGCGGTCTTCTTTGCAGGCATGACAATACCA
The DNA here is from genome assembly GCA_943590905.1 of Sphaerophoria taeniata. Classification (NCBI taxonomy): domain Eukaryota; kingdom Metazoa; phylum Arthropoda; class Insecta; order Diptera; family Syrphidae; genus Sphaerophoria; species Sphaerophoria taeniata. The sequence goes on along the minus strand of OX016540.1, from coordinate 41,648,097 downwards.
AGCTGCGTTAGCACTATTTTGCTTTCGCGCGGACTTTGATGTTGAAGGCTGCGGCGATTCATGTGCCCAACAAGGCCCACCATGTTTTTTTATGGGCCTTATTAGGAAAACTAAAGACAATCGAAAAAAAAAAATTATAAGTTATAAACATCAAGACGTTTTTAATAAAAAAATATTGTGATGTACTCAAAATTGAATTTACTTTGTCCGAAAAATATTAAAAAAGTACTTACTTCGTTGAATTTTCCGCAAAACACACAAATAACGCGCTCTTCTTTATAATTCTGGTGTTGTTCACCCTTCAACGAACTTCAATCGACTGCAGGTCACGACATGAATCGCGCAGCTGGCTGTTTTTGCTTTGTATGAGTTTCTACAGACAGAGTTCACATAAAAAAAAGCAAAAAAAGTCCCGTTATTTGTTTGTTTCGTTATTTTCTGTGAGTTGGGCCTTATAAGGCACTGGGCCTTATTTGGCCCCCTACCTTACATTAAAATAATATGAAAACGATAAGCATTTCTGAAATACCAACATTTTTTCCGAGAATTCAATTCAATTCAAATTATTAAATTCTTCCTAAGACAAGAAGGGAACTACCTAATAAAAAATCACTTGTAAATAAAAATAAATAAAATAACATGAATACAGAAAAAATAAACAAAGCCCAAACTGGATAAAAATAAAAATAATCCAAAGCCCTATTCAAAGGACCAACCGCCACAAAAGGTGAGCATTTGGTTGGAATTAAATAACACTTCAAAATGATTTACGCTACGACGACGACTCACGATGTTATCCTCTGCCTCCGCACAAAAAATAATAATCATAATAATAATAATTCAAAATAAACAATTTAGGGTCACATAATTTCAACATTATGAAGTGTGTTCAATCTACCCCGAAACCATCATAACGAATTATAAGGAACAAGAGGCTGGTTGTTGGAATAAAATGAATAACAATAGCACCTCACCTACCCATAGTGCCTACCCACGTAATCATAATCTTTTCCTCCAGGACACGAAAATAGCCTTGTAGCAATGTTGAGGTTCAGTTTGTAATTTTTTTCTAAGCTCTTTTTCATACTTTAATGGAGTGATCCTGGCGGTCTACGCTGCGGAAGCTGTTTGTTTATTTTACTAAATTGTATATTGCTTAATGACTTAGCCTCAAGAAGGTAATTGCTTACATTTTTCGTAAGTTTATTTGTGTATTTTGCAAGGAGCAGACAAGGACTTTCAATTGCTTTCCTTTCTTTTTTACTTTCTGAAAGAGGAGCAATATTTTGAGGCTTTGAAAAGAGCTTCTCCTCCAGGACTACGCTACGCAATTGCTTTGTAAAAATGAATTCCGAATAAGCTCTTTTGTTCATTTGTTGGATAAATCTTGAAATCATATTAACTTCTTTCTGTTCTTGAAAAAAGAAACAAAGCAAATAACACAGGCATTACTATAACTCGGAATCTCGTTATTTTTTGTTAACCTTTTATCGTAAGTTTGATCAAAATCGTTTCTTCAACTGAAACATATAAGCTTCGAATACCACTGTTAAAGGGAAAGGACACGATGAAAAATGGAACGCTTTGATTAAAACAACAAGGACATCGATTTTTATGGATGAACATTGACTGATGATGAAAGATACACGCAATAGGAAAGACTAAACGCGGAAGTTCAAAAGAACAACAATATCAACCCTTATACTTTTAACATTGGGAAGATAAATTAATCGTTGCGCAAAATGATGATAGATGTTCAGCTGACTTGAGCACAGAATAGGATTGCATTTTTTATTTATTTATAGTTGTTTTGTAAGCTCTTGCTTTAAGTGAGTTAAATTGAGTTTGAAAAAAATATGTTTTGATTTATTAAGGCATTTTGGATGGACTCGGTGATAGGATTTACTTACAGTTGCTGATGTAGTCTAAACGAAAACTAACTAAAAAGAAAAAAATAAGTCAATATTGAGTATATTACAATTTCCAAACATTTTTTAATACATTTTATTTTCAAAATGAAAAAAATCGATTATATTAAAAAATGCCTTGCCTCTTAAATCAAAGTGAGTAGGTAACTTAAAAATATGACGCTTAAAGCCGTCTATTTTTTATTCCCTTTGATGGCATTGCCTTTTTCAGTATTTTTGTGTGTAATGTAACTGAAGTGTCACCAACAGTTTGTGAGTTCCCAACCAGTCCTCAGCTAGGAGCAGGAACGTCTCTCTTTCCAAAGCCCTCTGCTTAACACAGAAGTTCTGCGGGGCGCAGGGTAGTTAAAAATTCTTTTGATACCCAATTTCTATCAGGAAAACATATTTGCTTTCTTGTGCATCAAATTAAGGGAAACTCTAGCGAAGAATGAAATCAGGACAATTTGGAGTTTCGCTTCGATAGAAAGCATAAAGTGAAACATTTTCATTAACAAAAGTGCAGGTATTATAGAACACATTATTGAATTTATCTCCAGATTACAATACTATATCACACCATGGTTTTCGAAACCGTTTGGTTAGCATTTCCCTGTCGGACTTGTCTGACTTGTCACAAGTAAACGATTGTTGTATTTTATGTGTGATGATGATACAAATTCTGTTTCCAATAGTGGAAATGTAATTTCAACCAAAACTTTTGAAATTAAAATGGTTACACAAATTGACAGCAATTAACTAGCAAAAGTGGGTGCAGTGCATTAACGCCCATGGAATTAACGCCCGCGGGTGTTAATTCCAATAACAAAAAGAATTTACCCCCGCGGGTGTTAAATCCTTTTTGAATTGGCAATAAGGCCCACCATAAAAAAGAACTAACGCCCGCGGGTGTTAATGCCATTTAAAATTGGCACTTACACCCGCGAGTGTTATTTTCTTTTGGAAGAGATCTTTTCAACTTCGGATGTGAACACTTGCGCTGGCATCCTAGACACCTTGGCCACGTGAGTAGAAACAAATTAAACATCACAAATGAAGTTTACAAATTTTACATTTCTAACTTCGTACGATTATACTTTTGGTCATTCAAGACTTATTCGGCATTCTACAAGCACACTATACTTGAAGCCAATTACATCTTATTGTATCTACCTGTCACCTAAAATAACCAAGCAATTTCATTTACATTGAAAGATGGATGGACACAAGCGGAAAAATTTTAGCCAAAAGAGAATCAATTTTGGGTGTGAAAATAAAAAAATTCGCGCGAATTTTTTTATTTTCACACCCCAAATTGATTCGCTTTTGGCCAAAATTTTTTCCGCTCGCTTCGCTCGCGATCAACTCATATCGATTTTGAATTTTTGGTATCGGCTTCAACCTCAATCGAAATGATGCTGAAAATGAATCATTGAAATGCTTGCAAAAATGTAGAACCACTACTTTTCCAAATAAAAGGAAACCTAAACAGCTCTGATAATTTTGTCGACAGCTAATAAAGAAACGTGGTCCTATTTATTTCAATGTGTACTTATACAATACATACCTACAAGAATTCAAGTTTTTTGTTTATTTGTTTAGCATGAACGTTAGTTGTTTAACTTTTTTTTTCATTTGAGACTTTTGTCCCATAAAAAGTAAAATTTAATTGGGACTACTGACAGGCGATAGTGGGTTAATAATCCCTAAAACTATTTCGGTACTCTTGAGTCTCCAGAGTGGCTCAGAAGTTCCAAAAACCATTTTCGGGACTTCTGACTTCGAGACGAGTTTCCCTGCGCCAAGTTTCTTATCAAAACAGAAAAAACAAAATAAGGCCCCACGGGCATTATTTATAGGTTGCAATGGACATAAGACCGCAACCCTTGTAAGGGTCTAATTTCCATAAGAAATTGAAATAAGACTCCATGCGGCTTTATTTCGTCGGACGTTACTTCTATTGAATTTATTAGAAATGAAAAGCACGGTTTATAAAAAATATTGAACAAATTTATTGATTAGAACGTTTGAATGTTTTCAGCTTGAAAATATTTTCTAGAGTGAAGTATTGAAGTTAATAATTTTTCGACTAAAAATTATTTAGCTACTCAGTATAAAATAAACAAGTAACATACATAAAGGTAACTTAAAAGTAACATTAACATAGTTAACTTCAACACTTTCCCTTGTTGCTTGAAAGTTACATTTAAAAACATAATCCCATTTGTTGGCATAACATTTTGAGTCGTGGACCTGGCAGAGGTTTCGTCATTATATCGGCCAGTTGTTGCTCAGTTGAAATTTGTTGTACCATTATTTGGGCTTCCATTACCTTCTCTCTTATGAAGAAATGTTTGACTGCGATGTGTTTGGTCCTTCGATGAAATTCAGGATTTTGTGAAAGTCTGACAGCCGCAGAATTATCAACTTGAATAATGGGAGTATTCTTGAGATCACAAAAATCCTTGAAAAGTCTTTTTAGCCATATGACTTCTTTGGCTGCTTCATTCGCCGCTACTATTTCTGCTTCAGTTGTTGACGTTGCTACCATGGCTTGTCTTTGGCTTAACCAAGAAATAGCACCTCCAGCTGGAGAAAAAATGAAAGCGGAACAAGATAGCATACTTAAAGGAGCTTGTAAAAAGCTCTTGGTTCATGGCAATGATAAACAAACAAAAAAGTCTAAAATGGGAAACCAAAAATCAGTGGAATGGTTAGCGCAGTGCGTAGTGCATTGGCTTCCCAACTAGCTGGTCCTAGGTTCAAATCCCAAAGTAAACTCAGAAAGTTTTTCATTAATATGAAAAATAAAAAAAAAACCAGGCAGCACCACTAACAAAGGAGTCTGATGATCGGCTTGGCACCCGTGAAATAGCTATAACTCCAGCCAAAGAAATTGACGGAAAAAACCATTGGTGGAAGCACCTCTAAGTTGCTATCGTTGTTCAAACAAACAAATAAAATAAAAACCAAAGCAGCCTGACTGTGAGTGTTAAATAACACAAAAACAAACTATAACAAATAAAAAACTGACTAAAAAGTCAAATCTTTCAAAAATCTAACCCTCTGTGTACACAAACGAATTGTTGTGACACAGAGATAGGAAATTAGAAAAAATGAAAGCGGAACAAGATAGCATACTTAAAGGAGCTTGTAAAAAGCTCTTGGTTCATGGCAATGATAAACAAACAAAAAAGTCTAAAATGGGAAACCAAAAATCAGTGGAATGGTTAGCGCAGTGCGTAGTGCATTGGCTTCCCAACTAGCTGGTCCTAGGTTCAAATCCCAAAGTAAACTCAGAAAGTTTTTCATTAATATGAAAAATAAAAAAAACCAGGCAGCACCACTAACAAAGGAGTCTGATGATCGGCTTGGCACCCGTGAAATAGCTATAACTCCAGCCAAAGAAATTGACGGAAAAAACCATTGGTGGAAGCACCTCTAAGTTGCTATCGTTGTTCAAACAAACAAATAAAATAAAAACCAAAGCAGCCTGACTGTGAGTGTTAAATAACACAAAAACAAACCATTTCTATAATAGTCCTATTTTCTCGCTCACTTTCACCATTTTGTTGAGGAGTATATGGAGCTGTGAGCCTCTGTACAGTGCCATTTTCTCTTAAAATCTTTTTAACCTCAGCATTGTCGAACTCGCCACCATTATCACTCAACAATTCTTTTATATTATGGCCTAATCCTTTAGCGTGAGCTAAAACTTCTTGCAAAGCATACTTAACATCTGACTTATGTTGTATAACAAAACCATATCGAAATTTAGTGAAACTGTCTTTAAATATAACTAAATATCGTTTGTTTTTGAAAGAAGCATCGAATGGTCCACACACGTCCGTTGACATAAGTTCTCCTGGGTGAGTAGCCTTTCTTCGTGTCCCGAATGGTAAACGGTGCATCTTACCATAAATACATGGCTCGCAAACTTTGTCATCTACCTTGACCAAAATACCTAACTCTTTTTCTTATTTTGCCTTCACATGTCGCTTGTCCTGGTGACCCCATCTCTCGTGGTAAAGCTGTAAGGTTGTACTATCTGCAGTAGCTATATGAACCCCAGAACCTTCAGCGACTGTAATAGCTTTCATATCGGCCTTGTATAACGTGCCATGTTGACTACGATAGCCACATAACTTGATTTGATTATCAATTTTGAAATAGCATTTGGTTGAAAATGATTTAAAAATGCTACCTTGATTTCTATCGTGCGCTGCTAGCACAGAAAATAAATTTTTGGAAATATTAGGTACATACCAGACATCTTGTAGAGTAAAATCGATTTGTTGATCATTCACGTTGGACTTCATTTTAATGCTGCCTTTTCCTATTGCTTTCAATGTTTCCTTTCCAGCTGCTTGGATACTGCACGGACTGTCGAATTCCTTAAAATCGAAAAAATGGGCTGCGGAATTTGTTACATGTTGAGTTGCCCCATTATCAATCCACCATTCGGTTTGCGTTCCTTCGGAAGATTGTACTTCATTGAAAACTGAGACCATTGAACAATTGTTTTGGATGTGGCTTGCAGATCTTTTATTTGGACGTCCATCCGATATCCACTTCCGGCAATCCTTAAGCAAATGCCCTTTCTTCTTGCAGTAGTTGCAGATGTCTTCTTTTCTTGAGAATTTGGTTTGAAACTTGTGTTCTTTCTTGTTTACTTTTGCTGTAAATGCCTCTTGAACTTCTATTGGTGTATCTTTTTGAAAATTCCTCTCGAACATGCAAAGCTGTGATGTCAACTCATCAAATGTTTTCTCTTTTTCTTTTGTCAGTAACATCCAACTCGACTTGAATGTATCAAATTTATTTGGCAAAATGTGTAAGGTTTTACATATCAGCATCAAATCTGGTAATTCGTTCTTATCGCTTGCTTTGAGTCCATTGTTGAGCTCATTCCATAAGTTTCTTAACTGAGCAATATGTGTTGATACGTCATCACCTGTCTTCCAGTTGAAACCGAAAAAATCAATACATATCTTGAATATTTGATCTTTTGCGCTCGCTTCAAACTGAGCCTTTAATGCATTCCATGCATCAAAAGCGGTCTCCTTGTCCATGATCTTCTGATAAACAGCATCCGTAACTGAACTAGTGATCATGGATTTCGAATAACTGTTTGCTTTTCGAAAGAAATCACACTGTTTCTTGTGTTCAGTTTTCTCTTGTTCGGAAGCACTATCGACTAACGGTTCTGGCTTCATTAACTTGCCCTCTATTACGTCGACTGCCCCTTCATGATAGTCGAGGAGATCTCTCATCTTCCTCTTCCAAATTGGCCAGTCTGATTCTCCAGTTAATAACTTAATATTCTTCATTAAGTCCATGCTGAGCCTTTCTTGAAAATTTTGTCTGGATGCTTTCTTCTTTATCTTTTCTTTAGCTTTATCTTCTTCTTTTTTCTGACTCTTTATATTTAACTTGAAATTCAAAATCTCATTAATAAATTTATCTTTTCAATTATTATTTAAAAACCATTTGCTGAACCCATAACCTATTGAATTTATTAGAAATGAAAAGCACGGTTTATAAAAAATATTGAACAAATTAATTGATTAGAACGTTTGAATGTTTTCAGCTTGAAAATATTTTCTAGAGTGAAGTATTGAAGTTAATAATTTTTCGACTAAAAATTATTTAGCTACTCAGTATAAAATAAACAAGTAACATACATAAAGGTAACTTAAAAGTAACATTAACATAGTTAACTTCAACAACTTCACGTCACCATTTGTTTCACGTGTGGGTTTTATTTCCAATTAAAATTGGAATTAAAGCCCACCAAAAAAAGGAATTAACCCCCGCGGGTATTAATTCCAAATCAAAAAAGGAACTAACACCCGCGGGGGTAAATTCCTTTTGTTATTGGAATTAACACCCGCGGGCGTTAATTCCATGGGCGTTAATGCACTGCACCGCAAAAGTGGTTGGACCAGTATTCATTTTTCGACTGTTGCTCTGACAGGCCATCAGAAGTCATATGACAATTTCACACAGCTCATGCGACAATCTATCTTTAGTGTTGCGAATTCCAATATCCTCTTATCTGCTGCTTTGGCGACTATATTTGGATTATGACTTGGAGCTTCGACATGAATTTGATTACTTTTAAGCGTAAAAAAATCAATACATATTATGTTGCCCATTGATAATAAAATGTGTTGACTATAAAGTCTTTCAAATGAATGTGAATAGCGCATATTATAAGGCAGTGGTGTTTCGTCAAGGATTGTCTGTCCTTATCTTTCCTCACACGCATTTAACGAATTTTTGATGAGTGCAAACAACTCGTTAGAATAGCTATGTGAGTAAGAAAATTCTGACGAACCGAGACATCGCCGAAAACAAGTTGCGCTTATGCTTCAAAATAAAGTGCTTCTGATGCCATTAATATTAAGATGGTTGAGAGAGTTCTCGATGCATCTTATATGATTATTGATTAATTTCTGATTTTGACTAAAATTTAATCAAAAATCTGAGTTGTCTAACATAAATTGTTAAACTCCTGTTTCTATTTCTGACTATTTCTCTTCAGCAGTAATATCATTTGAATGAAGTGGGTCACGACGCGACGGTAAGGCTTTGACACGTAATCATGACTAATCTTTTTCAAGGTCCAAAGTTATGGCGGGTAATTTGTAACTCACGTTCACGAATTTTTAAGATTTGAAACCATAACGTCCTTAATAGGGCATAAGAATGCTCTTTATAAAAATCCAGAGAGGCGCAATTTATTGCAACGATATTTGCTATTTTGCCAGGCTTAAAGGTGTATCACATAAAAATAACCAAAAATGCTACAAAGAGCTTTGTCAATTCCCCCAATGCCTTGAGTACCAATACATGACAAGAACAAAGACAAAATCGCAATGCAATTGGAATGCACAAAATATTGTGAGCTTTGTACATGTGAATATTTGAATTCAAAGGATTATAAAAAGATACATTCTCACTGCATCGGCGAAGAAAAGAAAACGTACGTAAGAATTGAGTCACACAGAAAGGACCTACACCTGCATTCCATTTAAAAGAAATTTCTAGATAGAGTTATAGTTGATACCCATTCTCCATTCCAATGAAATTCTTCACTTTGAAGGAACTCACGCTTACAAATATCCCGGAGCAGCTATTTTTCTTTGCGTTGCGATAACTCTGCAGTAGAAAAGTGTCGTTTGAGAAAGAAAAAGGAAACTTAAGTTGATTCCCCGCAGCTCTCGTTTTGAAATGTCAATGAAAAGTGCATTTGAACTTAAAAATGTCGCATTCTTACTCTGTGTTCCTTAAAGTCATTGCAACATCGAAACATAAGGATAGTATTATCCTTCTTTCTGATTCTTTTAGTTCTTACATTTCGTTTTACATTTTTTGAATAATTTATTTTAATTTGAATTTTTACAAAATTTCTATAAAATAAATATTTTTGTTTCTTATTTCAGAGTCCGAGTTGAATACTACGTTAATGAAAACACATTCAAAGAAAGACTGCAACTATACTTCATTAAGAACCAAAGATCAAGTAAGTAAAAATGAACTTTTTTTTGCTTTACACTGAAATCCGTTTGAGTGATGATTTTTTCAGGTTTCAGAATTTATACGAAAACGTCCTGTAGGCAAATTGAAACCTTTTGTTGGCTTCAAATTCCGTTTTGTTTGTCTCCAAAGATTCTCCAAGTTAAAAGTAATTTTTGTTTGGGTATGGAAAATTAGGAAAGGATAATAAATTCTCTTCACGTTCCTTTTGCTGTTATCATTCGTGGTGTGATTAATCAAATTATTTGAATTGTAGGAGCTCGAAGCCATTTTCCCGATTGATTAATTTACTGGCTACACGTAATTTGCGCATTTGTAGGATTTCATTTTTAACGCCCGCCGCCCCGTCCGGCAGTTTGATTTGCAAAAAGTTCAAGCAATTAATGATGTAAGAAAAAAATTGATTGTGGTCAAATAACAGTTTCGAATTGGCCGTTTTAAATCGACAAGAAGATAGCGTATACTTATATTCGCCAAATTGGTGCAATAAAATCGATTGTGTCATAATACGCTGTGTCATGAGTCAGCCTTCTGGTAAAAACCAAAAGGTGTTCAAGTTAATATGTATTTTCAATTTTAGTTAAAAAAAAGGAGATTAACATACCTCTGTAACCACTACCTTCGTCCGGAGATGCGGCACTTCTGCACGTATAGCCGCTCTTCTTCAGAAAATATAATTTTTTTCCCAAGTTCGTTGTGTAATTCAAACACTTCTAAGTCCCAAATAGCTTATTTGTAATGAATTAGATTTTCAAGGGTCAGCAGTGCAATTTCTGAGTCAATTAAACATTGTGAGCGTGTTAGATTTAAAAATGATTCGAAAGGTCGCTCACCCTGTTCATTACATTTGCTTTCTATATCAAATTATAAATATGTACCTCACAATAAAAATAGTTCCATTGTTCAATTCTAAAAGCGCTTGGTCCATTAATCACCCTATTTTCATCTCTATTATCTGAAGAAAAGACAGAAAGTGCCATACATAAACTTCTTTATTTGTAGATTGTAATTATTCCTTTGTTCATTGAATTGTGGTTCCAATGTCGATTCGAAGACTTAAGTTTCAATGTTAAGCAATATTAATTACTGTTCGTGTTTCACAGACTTTTCTTTATATACATTTATCTTTGTTATGAACTTAACTACAACAATGCGAGTGCCTGTAAGTAAATTCTTCGACAAATTAACTCTACTCATCAATTCAGTTGAATTGAGCTGAGTTGACCTTCTCATCGCATTAGGAAGCAGAAACAAAACAAACCAAAAGTCATCCTATAAATGTGTTTTACCATTTAGGCCTACAAAAGTACAAATCCTTGAATGGAATACAAGAAATAAGAACAGGTGACAGCTTGAATAACTTTGAAAGGCTACAGTATATAAATAAACCTCTTTTTTGTAGCATAGGTATTCAATGGAGAATACTATATATTTATCTATTTTTCAGACAAGACAGACAAAAATATTATCAGTTTTCTGTCTTAATCCTAATGAAACCAACATTTATTGTAAAAAATAGTAGGTAATATGTACATATTATAGTAGAAAAGCAATTTATAAGATAGAACAAAAGACTAACGTTGAAATTTCCGAAAACCGATGAGAAGAAAAAATAATAATAAAGAAATCGTAGTAAGGAACGTTAAACTTTGCACAATTTTGTATAGATATCATTACTTTTTAGAGATAAACAAGCAGCTAGATCGAAACATTACAAAATATTTTTGATGAGATTTCACTTCTTTTTGTAGAAACGTGGTCATATTGATTTATTTTATTAGATTTTCTTATTCGACACAGTTTTTTTTTCTTTTAAGGAGTCCTTTTTTTTATTACAAATCGTTCTTTTCTTTTTTTTCCGGTTCTGATTCTTATACAGTAGCAACAGTTTTTTGTACTGTCATAAATGCGAAACTTTGCTCTTAACTTCGGAACTAAATGAACTACAGACTTGAAATTTTAGATTTTAACTTTGTGATTATAGCTTACTGGATGACGAAAATGTCTTTGTTCTATTTTATCCAGCGGTTCTCAAATAGGTGTCGGAAAATGCGGCGAAATGGTTCCAGTAAAGAATGGTACGGCAGTGTTTCCTCCGCGCTCGACTTGGCGGGGGCACTGCGGGAAAATGTTTGCGAATTAACATTTTTGATAATATTTCGGCTACCAGGCCTTCAAAGAAAACCTCCAACCATTTTGGAAAAATAGAATTCGACCAGACTTCTCTTTTGATGTATCATTCGATGGGTTTTCGAAGAATAATTTTTATTTCTGTCCAAAATGTTGGCGATGATATTTTTCGAAAATCATGAAGAAATCGATTTCGCTTAATTCAACATAATTTCATAGTTCTCATTATCCTGAGCTCATTCCTTAAAGCCAAACTCAATTCCGAGATTCCCGAGATATTTGCATTAGCAGATATTTATATTGAAAACCATTGAGTTTTCCCAGTTTCCCTTAAGAACTTTTTATTTTTGCATTCGACATACATAGCCATTCTGGAACAACAAATTCTACGTAAAAAATGAAGTTTTTGTCTATTTAATTTTATCAGATTTCTGACTCATCTGTATGGTTTCAACAAGTTTTTTTCACAAAAACCATCCCTGAATACAACAGTATTTAATTAGACATAATTTCTATGAACACATAAACTTTTGTTTGGTATATAAGAAGAGACAAATTTCTATAGTTAATTAGTTTTTGTGCTTATATTCATTCCATAAGAATATGTATTGCAATAAAATCAAAAATTTTCTTATACCTATTTCCTTAAAAAAATAGTTTTGAAGTTTTTACGAGAAAAAGGCAAAACGACTATGTGTATATTTCCGAAGAAATGTTTGGTTTAATAGTAATACCGTATATACAATTTCCTTAAAAATTCGAAAAAAATAGGGTCCTACAAACGAGTGCGGAACCCTCCCCGAGCGAGTTTATCTTGCACCAGTCCAGTTTTCTTTTTTTTCACATACAAATTTGAACCTCAATAATTTAAATCTAAAGGTACAACAGTAGTTCCCAGGGGACTTGGTGTCATACAAATTCATTGATAGAGTTTGCAATACTGTGCTGTGAGTTTTCCAACAGAGGCTTCGAACTAATTGGATTTACCAGTCATGTCACTGCATAATTTACAACTTGGCGGATTTCCATTATTTGAACCCAGCACTTCTGTGCAACAGTACGCGATTAGTCATTGAAAAATTAATGAAAAGTATTGCCAAAGCCAGCATTTTTTAGAGCAAATTCCGAGGTGAAAATATAAAAATACCACAAATCCCTATTATACCCACAAATGTGTCCTCAATTTTCAATTGAACTGGCATTTGCCTGGCTTTGTTATTATTTTAAACTCTTAAATTGCCTTGAAATATATTACATCGCAAAACAACGTTTGCTGGGTCAGCTAATAATAAACTTCTTCTGGAAGGTGGTCCATTCATTTCAGAATAGCGACTGGTATCTTGGCTTCCAATAAATCAATCTTTGCAGCCTTTTCTTAGGACCAGAGATTTTATATGGGCTTTTAGGATGTGATCCTCGCATACGAACAATTCGAGCAATTTTTGAATGCGGAAGCCAATCAGCTGAAAATGACGACGAATCGATTCGTCAGCGTCAGCTTATAACCACAACGTGCTGAATATGGTTTAACCAGTCTAGTATAATCAATTAATGTAAACTTTGCCATAAATTTGCAAGTTCTTAAACTAGTTCTTGAACAAATTCATTTTGCATTTTAGAAACACTTAAAATATTAATGACTTTGTTAAATTCTATGACACGCTTCACACAAAATCATGTTCTAGATTGTGTAATTTTATTAATTTTTGCCTTTTCATTTTTGTCTGATATCCTTTTCTATGTATATACAATTACGAAGGTTGACATGGTATCAGCATTTGACATCATTTTATCCAAATGACCAATTAAATAAAGGACATTAAGGGTTAATAGTGAAATATGTTCCCATCATCCGGATCACAAGACACTCTGTGTGCTGAGTCTGTATCCGTAATCCGTAATGTGCCATCATTGAAGGAGAAAACTGTTTTGTCTTGCACAATGATGTTTTTTCTAGTCTTAATTTTCAAAAAGAAATTGTCTTCCCTATACTTATCTGAAAGTTGTTTATTGCAATTTTTTCCTTTCAGGTTTAAGAATACGAATAGCTGACCTGATTTTCAAATTACTAGCATGTGTTCTGTATATTTTACGTGTGATAACGGATTCGAATCCAACATTTGCAACATGGTAAGTTTTTTCTATATCCGACTGGCACTGGATCATAAATACATATTGACACAAAATTCTGTTTGTATTTTTAATTTTTATTAGTTATGGCTGTTTACCTAGTAATAAAACAGAATTCCTTGAATCAGCCCACTTAACGGAGGAGGAATTTCAAGAAAATCCAATAATCAACTGGGAAGCAATTCTCTGGGTTAATCGGCCAACGATTTTATGGGCTGCACAATTAATTTTAGCTCTTGTGTCGTTAACTGAAGCATTTTTACTAACATATCTGGGCTACAAGGTTAGTATATATGTAAGTAGCTATCGTTCATTCATTACTATTATCGATGTCGTGGCCCCCCTAAGTCCTCACTCTTAGAATTGTTTTTGTTTCTCATTTTTTTATCCATTTTTTCAGTTCAAAATGAAATATTGAAGAGTATTTTTTTTCTTTTTGAATTGTGTAATGACTTAATTGGTTTTGAATTTCCAGGGAAACATATGGCAACAGATTCTCTCGTTTCATTTTATATTAGAACTTGTAACGACAATACCTTTTGCACTTACGGTGAGTCTTAAAATTGAATGATTGATGAGAAAATCGATACGATGGTTGTTTTGTTTTCGTTTTTTTTTTCTTACTTTCAATTGAAGATATTATGGCCTCCTTTAAGACATCTTTTCATACCAATTTTTCTCAACTGCTGGCTTGCCAAAAGGTCACTGGAGAATATGTTCGTAAGTGTTGTTGAAAGTCTTTGTTTCAAAATGGTTTTTTTGTCTTGATGGTTTTTTTTTATTTCTTTAATCCTTCAGAACGACCTACATCGAGCTATGCAGAAATCTCAGTCTGCCTTATCACAACAACTAACAATATTATCAGCAACGTTGCTGTGTTTAGTTTTTACCAGGTGAGCTTAAAAATTAAATCATTGTGGTGTTTTAAAAAGAAGGGTAAGTGGGAAATTTATTGTAAGTTTTCAGCGATAAAATCATGGCAAAAATCATGTTTGTGAAAATTTTTGCCGAATTAATGTCTTTAAGTAATTTTTTATTTTTTATTTGGCTTCAAAAAATGTTCCGAAAACATTTGAACATTCTGGTGAAAAAACCAAATTGATGCATTCGACACATTGCAAAACATAGTACAGTCACTAATATTTGTTTGTTCATATTTCAAGTGTTTTGATGGTTGTTAAGAACTAACAAAACTTCCCAGAATGTTAATTTGTCGTGGCAAAAGTGCTACTCATTTGTCAAGGCAATGACAGCATTCAAATTTTTTTTGAAAAGTGTAAGCTGCTTATGACTTGCCTTTTTTAAGCTGTCACTCCATCCTGCATGTACAAATTGAAAAATCACTTTTGTGAAATTTCCAGGTGTAGTAGACAGCAACACGTTACTTATTTAAAAAATTTATAGTTTGACTTTACCTTGGATAAAAAATCAGTCAATTTGACTTTACCTTGGATTCAAGCTGTGAGAACAGTCAGAACTATGCACAACTTTGCATATGTTTACAATGACGAAAAATATGAAAGGAGTCCCCTCCTGTATCCTCCTGACATTTACGCAGTTTGTTGGTTTTTCAGATTTTGTGAACCCACAATAAAAAACGAAATCAAATTTCAGGAGATCGAAAATTTTATTCTTTTGGTGGGTTACAAAATTCCTATGTGAAATCAATTCAATTCATTAGTTTAAGAAATATAATTAATGTGAATACATACTTTTAGTTCGACTTTAGTATAAAATATGGAAATACAATTTATTAATTCTTTGCTCTTAAAATGGTGGCTTAAACGAGTTAACCTCTGAAGAAAAAAGTACAAAAAGAACTTTTTGCGCGGTCATTTCCATGTGTCAGATTTTCATTATTTTAAGTTTTGTTATGTTGGCGAATGTGACAAACAGGGTTGTTAACACTCCCCCCCGGTATGCCCACTGGCAGAAGTGGACTTCACTATATCCATCACACCCACATCTAACACAGCCAACTTTACGGTAGGCCGATCGTACACTTCTGAACTTGTTTGGACAGTAGCGCTTCGAATTTGTCCATCTTTAGAGCGCCGAACTCCAATAATCTTCCCCTTGGGCCAAGTATTTCGTGGATTATTAGGATCTGCGATAATTACGATATCGCCTACTTCAAGTGGCTTAGTCGGAGTGAACCACTTCGCGCGCCTCGGGGAGGTATTCTTTCACCCACCGCTTCCAGAAACTGTCTGCATATTGTTGGCTCGTCATCCAATTCTTCTTAAGAACCAGTCGGTCATCGCTGAAGATAGCTGTGGGTTTTAATCCATTGGAGGACCCAAGCAAAAAATGATTAGGGGTCAATGCATCCTCATGCTCATTCGTAATTGGGAGATGTGTTAATGGTCGCGAGTTTATGATGTTTTCTACTTCGATTAGAGAGCTTCGCAGAAGTTCATCAGAAGGATCCCGTGAGCAGAGTGTTCGCTAATGTTGATTTGACAGATCTGACCAGCCTTTCCCAGCTTCCTCCCATATGTGGGGAGCCGGGTGGGATAAATACCCATTTGGTCGTTACAGACGTAAATGTTTCCATTAGTTTATCTCTGTTGACATTCTCATATGCTTCTTTCAACTCTCGTTCTGCTCCACGGAAATTTGTACCATTGTCACAGCAAAACTCTATTGGCATACCACATACCTCGTCGCGCAGAAAAATTTCGAATCGCCAAAATACATGAGTCGGTCGATAAAGAGTGAGCAACCTCGATATGAATTGCTCGAGTTGTTAAGCAAGTTAGGAGTACTCCCCAGCGTTTTTCCATCCTGCGGTGTATTGTGACATACAATGGACCAAAGAAGTCTATTCCAACAAATGAGAATGGCCGGCTAAAGGAGGCAAGTCTGGCGGGCGGTAGAGGGGCCATGATTGGTTGACTTGGCTGGGCTTCACGATTTTTGCATATTTGACAGGAGCGTCGGATGGTATTGAAAGCTGCTCTTAGACCAGTGATGTGATATTGCTGTCGAATTTCATTCAGCACAGTTTCATGGTTTTGGTGTTTAAATTGCTCATGGATGTGACGAATAATGAGTTGGGTGATCGGATGCTTTCCAAACAGAATAATTGGTTGGTTGAAGTTTGGGGTGACATCTTTGGAAAATACTAATCTTCCTCTGGCACGTATTAATTTATCTTGATCTAGATATGGACACAATTTGAAAATAGAGCTGGTTTTACTCACCGGTATATTCTTGGAAAGAGATTCAAGTTCATCACGGTATTTTGAATTCTGAACTTCTTTAAGGAGAGTTCTTTCAGCTTTCTGAAGTTCTTTTTGCGTTAAGGGTCCAACGATTGAGGCTTCTTGTCTTGGCTGAGAATGTTGTTCAGTTGAGGCGAGACCTTTCAAAATTGACCGTTTGAGTTTGACCTTTGCTAGCATCTTCTCAACAAATCGGTGAACAAAGGCACAGCTGCGAAGTAACTTCCTCCATTGCGAGAACCGTTCCACTGCGAAAAGTTCCGTATGATCAACGATATGTATACTCACGTATTGGTTCTTCAGTTCTTCCAAAGTTTTTTCGGTTTGACTTCTCTCGACAGGCCAAGTATCTGGAGATTGGATCAAGAACGAGGGACCCACAAACCACCGACTGGACGCAGAAAATGTTGGCGTTTTTGACCATTTTGTGGCTTCATCTGCCACGTTTTCCTTAGTTGGCACCCATCTCAACTCCGATATATCAGTCAGCTCCAAGATTTCGCTTACTCGAAATGCAACATAAGCTTTATACTTTCGGTGATCTGATCGCAGCCAGGACAATACGTTCTTTGAATCGGACCAAAAAACTTTGCTGGTGAAGGAAATTGAATGTGACT
This sequence comes from Sphaerophoria taeniata, assembly GCA_943590905.1. NCBI lineage: Eukaryota > Metazoa > Arthropoda > Insecta > Diptera > Syrphidae > Sphaerophoria > Sphaerophoria taeniata. The sequence continues at coordinate 41,630,544 of OX016540.1, read as the reverse complement.
GCATTATTGATTTGGCTAACCGAGCACCAAGAACTGCTGCTTGCAGTTCAAGCCGAGGTATTGAAAGGCTTTTTAATGGCGCAACTCGGGTCTTGGCTCCGATCAAAGATACTTCAGTTGAATTTCCGTCTGAACACCTCAAGTAGGCCGCTGCTGCAAAGCCGTCTTCACTTGCGTCGACAAATAAATGTAGTTGCAGCGTGGGCGAGTTCTTGAACTTAATTGCATTGTAGCATCTCGGTAATTGAAGCATTTCAACCTCGGGCAGGAGATTTATCCATTTAATCCATTTTTGATTTTGTTGGTCGTGAATTTCTTCATCCCAGCTAATACCTGATCTCCAGATCTCTTGAAGAAGTACCTTTAAATACATCAAGAAGTGAGCTATTAATCCCAGGGGATCAAATATGGTCATCAACACTCGCAGCACTTCTCGCTTAGTAGGACGACGATTTCCAGATAGTAGTAATGAGCAGCTAGGCTTAGCGGTTGGTTTGAATATAAACGTGTCGTACGTGGTACTCCACCACATGCCCAGTACTTTCTCTGAAGTGGCTTCAAGATTCATGTTTAAGTTTTTTAAATCAAAATTGTTTGATTGAAGAGCCGCAACGACCTCGGGTGAGTTAGAAACCCAGTTTCTTATAAAGAAGCCTCCTTGACTATGGACGAATCGGATTTCCTTAGCAAGTTTTATTGCCTCTTGCTTTGTATCGGTGCTTACGAGCAGATCGTCAACATAATGGTTCTCAAGAATAGCTTTCACCGCTGCGGGGTAATCTTGTATGAAATCTTTGGCGTTTTCGTTCTTGACGTATTGTGCGCAGGCCGGTGAACATGTTGCCCCAAACGTCATAACGGTCATTGCGTAAGTTTCGGGAAACTCATCTTCGTTCTCGGACCACAAAAAAAGCTGGGAGTGTTGGTCTTCTATTCGGATCTTCACCTGGTGGAACATCTCCATAATATCTCCACATATAGCAAATTTCTTCTCTCTGAATTTATAGAGCACTGAGATCAGACTAGTTAGCTCATCTGGACCTTTCATCAGAAATGAATTTAGGGATACACCTCGGACCTTCGATGCAGCATCCCACACAATTCGCAGCTTGGAAGGCTTATTCGGATTGGTCACTGGAAAGATTGGTAGATACCATGTTCGGGGATGCCTTTCATATGATTCTTCTCTACTCAGCTTTCGCGCATAGCCTTTCAATAGATATTCTTGGATTTTGTTGTTGAGAGCTTGTGCTAATTCTGGGTCCCTTTTCATGCGTTTCTGTAGGCTTTTAAGACGATTGGAGGCCATTTCAAAGCTATCTGGAAGTTCAGTGTGTTCTTGTTTCCATAGAAGTCCGGTCTCGAAATATCCTTCTTTTCGACGAGTGAGCCTTTTTAATAATATCAGAGCCCGCTCCTCTTCAACGGGCATCACCATTTTTTCCGGTTTGAACACACCAAGGTTATCATACTGCAGGAACTGCTTTACGAGATCGTTAAGGCTTCCGTCATCACAATCTTCACACTCACAAACGTGAAAGTTACAGATTTTATTCGCAGGGGTAAAGTCTTTTGAAGTATTCTTCAGGCAACCGTGAACAGTCCAGCCCAGCCTTGTTTTGGTAGCAACGGGTTGGCCGGCGTCACCCTCTTTGTATTTTAAGGGAAGTCCAAGCTTCCAGTTATCGATGCCAATGAGTAACTGAGGTCTTTGGTTTGCAAAGGAACTAATTGGTAAACCTTTCAAATGGTCGTATTGTTGTTGCAGGATTTCCGTTGCCACTGATTGCTCAGGCAGTTGGAGACTTTTAACTGTGTGGACTTTTTCTATTATATACTTTTTAGTATGAAAAGAAATACCTGATATTTTAAGGTCCATAACCTCAGAGTCATCTTCGCATCGGTGTTGATCCGCAGTCCATCTCAAACGCAATGGATGAGCAGAGCCTTTAATTTGAAGTTGACGGGCTACTGCTTCGTCAAGCAGTGTAACTGATGAGCCTTCGTCAAAGAGAGCGCAAATGTTTACTTTGTTTCCGTTGCCATAGAGTGTCACAGGTATGACTCGGAATAGAATCGCTTCGGAGTTGTGGTGGTGAAAATGGTCATCGTGTTGAATTGGGATTTCTGCGGCCTTTAGTAATGATGCATGTTCGCGAGAATCTTTTTCTTCATTGTGCAGCAACGGATGATGCTTAAAAACACAATTGTTTTTCCCGCATACGGCCTCTACCTTACATTTCTGTCTACCATGTTTACTTAGACACCGTCTACACAGCCTTTGATCGCGTACAAATGCCCATTTCAGAGACAAGCTCAGGTTCTCGAATTGTATACACTTCGCAATCGATGTACAAATTCCACCACAGATAGGACATTTACGATCAGTTATGGGATATTTCGTAACTTCGTTTTCCAAGGAATGTACATGTAAATATCCCTTATCCTTCGATAATTTTGTGTGCTTATCACTCAAGCTGCTTGGTAGACTTACGAGGTTAACGGCCTCTGCCATTTTATACAGCCATGAGCTAAAATTAGAAAGACTGTGATTATTGACAGGAATTGTTTGAGAATACATAGCCCAGTTCAAACGGATTGGTGGCGGCAGCTTGTCTACTAGTTCTTGTAATAAAGTTGGATTGCTAAGGTAAAGAATACACCCAGTTGCTTCAATAGTAGCGCAGAGATTTTGCACTGCGATGGCAAAGTTTACAATACTCTCCAGTCTGTCAGCTTTCGGCGGTGGTGTGGCATGTATCTTGTTCATAATGGTTTGAATTATAAATTCTGGCCTTCCGAATAACATCTTTAAAGTGGAAATCACTCGTGGAACACAATCTGGTTGGATGAGCAAGCTTTTTACCGATTCTAAGGCCTTACCCTTGAGACACTGCTGAAGGCGCATGAGGTTTTCTTCACTCGAAAATCCACATAGCTCCGTACTCCTTTCGAAGCTCCTTATAAATAGTGGCCACTCGTCAGGGTCTCCACTAAAACTTCTCAGCTCTTTGGATATAGAGTGACGCGCGGCCAAATGATTTCTAGTCAGAATTGGATAAGTGTCTCCAAGGTCGGTGGTAAAGTGGGGATCGATTTGCGAGGCGTGTTGTTGCGGATAAGCGAAATGAGGTGGTTGTTGCGGATAAGCGAAATGAGGTGGTTGTTGAGGAACAGATGAGCGGCTGATGATTTGGCCTGAAGTACTTGCAGGTGGTGGTTGCGATCTTGAAACCTGTTGAATTTGGTTGATGTGAACATTTGAGTTTTGTGGTTCATTGGCTATAGGATTTCGACTTGACTTTAGGTGAATCATCTCTTCTTCTGGTTGGTTTCTATATACAGTTTGCTGGCGAGGTGGCATTGCATTAAGGGATGGTCGATCGACAATTTTAGTGCTTTGACCTTGAACATTAGATCCCGTTTGACGAATCCAATTATAGGTTCTGTCTGTGGCACTTGTATTGGGACGAGCGTCGGCGTCGTCGTCATCTTCCGAGTCGGAGTTAGCATCCTCTAACTGGCTGAGGATTTGGTACTTTTTGTTTATGTATTCGCGTTCGCTTTGTTCTTTCTTTTCGGCCAAACGTCTTTCTTCATTCAACCTTTGCAATTCAAGTTGAAGATGCCTGCTGGTCAATGCTTTAGAGGACTTGGAAGTATAAGATGCCGCCTTTGATGGGTTAGATATTCGGGCCATCTCTGTCGATTTAACTGCGAATTCTGATTGCCCGTCATTAACGCATGTCGCGCATACCCATGGGTGATCCCCAATGAGACTTTCGGTGCATTCAGGATTCGGCTTATTACATATTTTGCAGTTTTTATTGGTTCGCTCGCATTGGCCTTCCTTTTGTTCATTTGGTAGTTGTTGGTGTTTGTTGGTTAATTGTTTCGGTGCTGGTCCCGCCTCAGCCGCATCGGCTTTGTTGGTTAATTGTTTCGGTGCTGGCCCCGCCCCAGGCGCATCGTCTTTGTTGGTTAATTGTTTCGGTGCTGGTCCCGCCTCGGCCGCATCGGCTGCTGTTTCAGTAGGTCTTGCGTATTCGGATGTCTGAGTACACCCACTGCACATCCATTTTCGGTCAGCAACGAGACTATCTACTCCTACGCAATTAAAGTGGAACCAGGAGCCACATGTTGGATTGTCACACAATACCATATTGTCCAAGGAGTCCGATGCGCTACATGCTTTGCAGTTGTATTCTTTGCGTGCATTTCTTGACGCTTCGGAGTCGAGACGTGGACTCTTTTCGATGGCAGGAGTTCTGGGCAGCATTTGCTTTTGTTTTTTCTTCGTATATGATGGCATAAAAGAATTTTGTAATGTTGGTTTTTCAGATTTTGTGAACCCACAATAAAAAACGAAATCAAATTTCAGGAGATCGAAAACTTTATTCTTTTGGTGGGTTACAAAATTCCTATGTGAAATCAATTCAATTCATTAGTTTAAGAAATATAATTAATGTGAATACATACTTTTAGTTCGACTTTAGTATAAAATATGGAAATACAATTTATTAATTCTTTGCTCTTAAAATGGTGGCTTAAACGAGTTAACCTCTGAAGAAAAAAGTACAAAAAGAACTTTTTGCGCGGTCATTTCCATGTGTCAGATTTTCATTATTTTAAGTTTTATTATGTTGGCGAATGTGACAAACAGGGTTGTTAACACAGTTTCTTTCTAGATTTTTATTTATGTAAGTTCACATTTTGTAGTTTTTTTTTCAAAATTGTTTTCTGGTTATAGCAATCATTGAACATTTCTTTCATTGAAAAACTTTCGTGGTTGAAAATCGACCGGAAATGTTTGCCTAACTCTAACAGAATTCTGTAATTGGAATTGTACGAAATTGAAGCACAAATCAATGAAATTGTTTAATATTGAAACACAAGTCATTAGAACTATTCTTTCCATTTGTCTACATAATACAATCAGCTGTTGAGGAAAATGAATTTACAACCGGGAAATGGAAAAAAAACTAGCTGTTTCCCGCGATCTAGCAGTGACTGAGATCAGTGCATTCAAACAGATAACTTAAGTCCTCACTGATGATTAATTCTCCCCATTTTTCCACATTTTCCCCTGATTCTTAGCTTCTATTGATCGCAGTATGATGGTATATACTATTAAGCCTTCCTCGATTCATTAATTCTTACTACCTCGCGCTCGTACTAATATACAGGGTGATTCACGAGCGTTGTGCCAAAAAGCTAGAGCGTGTAGGTTGAGTTGAGACAAGAAAAAAATCGTATGGGAGGGGGGGGGGTCTATTCCCTCCCGTTTAGCCGGGAGGGGCAATTTTCTGAAAAATTGACTTATTTTGTTTAAAAAAATATTAAAAATTAACGGCTACGTTTACAATACCGTGCTATACCTTTCTGAAAAGCCAAAAACTTCTTCTTTCATTTTGTTTTTAAATTAAATTGTTTTAACGAATAGTTTAAAAAAATAAATTTTCAAACTCAAAATTTTCAAAAAAAAAAGCAAAAAAAACATTTTTGAACTAATTTTTTTCAAAATTTTATGTAATTAAGTACTAATTTTGTTTTAAAAATTCAATGTGTTTGTTAATTTTTAGTCGAAAACAGAAAACCGGATGCAAAAATGTCTTTTCGTTTTTGAGAAATTAAGAAAAAACCGAAACCACTTTGTTCTAAAATAATCTTTGTTTTTTTTTTACCTATCTGGACTTTTAGTTTAATTTATTAGTTTAATTTATAAATTTAATTTTTTGTGATTGGAGTTTAATGAGGACTCAATAAAGTAGAAAAGTGTTACATTATCCCTGGACAATTTAATTTAAAAACAAAATGAAAGAAGAAGTTTTTGGATTTTCAGAAAGGTATAGCACGGTGTTGTAAACGTAGCCGTTAATTTTTAATATTTTTTTAAACAAAATGAGTCAATTTTTCAGAAAATTGCCCCTCCCGCCTAAACGGGGGGAATAGACCCCCCCTCCTATACGATTTTTTTCTTGTCTCAACTCAACCTACACGCTCCAGCTTTTTGGCACAACGCTCGTGAATCACCCTGTATACCTTGAATCACCAATTGTAAGAATACAAGTCTATCACAATAGCTACTTCCCCTCGTTTGATCTATTGAACGTTGATGCCAGTGATATTACTGTTAGATCCCAGTTATTGAGAATTGTACCACGTCAGTCTTCCTCTAAGTCATTTCTCCACTTTTAATTCCTCCACTTCTAGATAGCCTTTGCTTTTGCTTTTGCTTTTGCTTTTTATTTTTCATTTGCATTTTACCTACTTTGATTTTCTAATTTTTTTTCATTTCTTTTCTTTTTCTTTACTAATTTTTACAATTTTTTATAAAATCTCATAAAAATGTATAAGTTGTTTTTCCAGTTAACTTTTATTACTTAATTTTAACTATATAATAATTGAATTTCAAATGCTTCTGGTAATTGGTTTATATAATATGTTAGAATAGCATAATATAATAATAAAAAAAAAAATAAAAAAAATATAAAAATATGAAAAATAGGAAATTACAACACAAAAAGAATTTTTCAATTCAAAATAGTAGTTTCTGAGATTCGCGCGTTCAAACAAACAAACTGTTCAGCTTTATACACTGCCACTCATCTGAATAGGTTCACTTTTTTTCGCACCCTACTTTTGGAGTATCTTTATATAAGTGTAACAAAACATATGTGCTATAAATATGAAATGAAAGAGCATTTTAATATGCTCAGTTTGCTAGAAGAAGTTTTGTCTTAAGGCTTACCGTTATTCGTTAGCGTTTGCTGTCATAACTAAAATACTTTTTAAAAAAATGTACGTTTTTTTCGGCTCTCCTGAAAAGATTAGCCAGTAAAACAAATTATTTTGTGGTGATTAGCGTGGTCATAAGCTGTATTGCATTTTTGTTTAGTTCTTAACCGTTAGGAAAAACAATGGATTGCGGAAAGCTTTGAGCGATTAAGAAAAAGGGCAAAATCAGAGCATTTCCTGAATTAGGGCTACGCCACGAAAAATTGCAAACAAAATTTAAAGAAGCCAAAACTAAGTGAACAATTATTTGCGGAAAATCAAAGACTACGGGAATACTATGAAAGGCGGAACTTATTGGTCAAACTAAAAGCCTAACAACACACAATCATTACAGACGCATGTAGTTCTCGTGATTCCACGTCAAAAATTACATTAAAAACGGGTGTAAAATGCAGTTTGGCGACAGTGAAACGTGTAGTTAAAAATATCTACTATTAAAGAAAAAAAAATAGGAAAAACCGCCTTTGAATGAAACAGAAAGAAAAATCGGCTCAAATTTTGCAAACAATGCATGTCCTGTAAATCAGAGATGCATCAAGTTGTATTTTTTATGAAAAAAAAAAATGTGCACGACTGAGTCGTACGAACTTGCTCCTGTATCGTATTATAACTCATAAAAAACATGAAAAAAAATAAAATTCATAAATAAAAATTTAAATTGAAATATATGTACCTCAAAAATAGATTTAATCTGAAAAAATTGATATGGTTTCTTAAAAAATTGTAGATATTTCAATTTTTTTTCAAATCGTAGGAGCGGGTTTTTTTTTAAATTAATTTTGTATATATAAAATTTTTCGAAAATGTTTTAAAATTAATTTGGGAATGCAGTATTCAAGAATATGTAACTATACATTTTATAAGCAAATTTCGATTTTTAATATTGATCCGTTTTTGAGATACAGAATTTTGAAAAAAAAGTTTAAAACTATTTTTTAAAAATACAAAAAAATTTTAAATTTTTTTTGAAAAAAAAATATATTATTTGGTCAATATATAATTATATACGTACGATCAGATCGGACTTTTATTTTTCGAGAAAATCTTATAACAAAAACACGGTTCCATGATAGGTACCGTCTTGGAGCAATACAAAAATAGGTTTTTTTTGCATAAAATACATCAGTATTTTAAACAAAAATTTACGAGGAAGTTTTAAAAAGAATGTAGGAGCCGTTTTTGAGACTTGAAATTGAAATTGAAACTTTTCGTTTTTGGCCAAAAAAATTACATGGTGGTACCCTAAATTTTGATCTTAAAAAAAAAAAAACTCAAAAAAACAACCGACACGCCAATTCGATTAAACCCCTAATTTTTAAGTTGGAAGTCAATCGGACTAGTGATTAAGGTTGTAGGTGCGTTTACAGACAGACAGACAGACGTATGGAATCGCCGGACTCACTTTTTTCGACTTCTCTTTCATCGTAAGATATCATCAAAATCTAAACTTTTTTTTACGAATTCAATACTTGCCATATATTTTATACTAGCAGTTGCCCGCGACTTCGTCCGCCTCTCCCTCGTCCACCGGCCAGCGTATCATCTCGACTTGTGCATCATGCGCGCGTGGGAATTTTGTTCGGAAGTTATTGTAAAATTGCATTGCAGTCAACTCTCCCTAGGTCGTAATTCTCTTGAACTTGAAAAATTTGAGCATTTTTTATGATTCCCTTCAGTTGTTTATACTTAAAGCATTCCCTTGGGTGAACTCTCCCTAATTCTAATATCTCTCTTACTTCTGCATCGTTTTTTTCGTTAAGTAAATTTTTTTTTCTTTAAACTGAGCATATTTTTTAGATAAGAAGTACATAAAATGATATGGTTTAAACACAATAATCTGCACAAATAGTGCAATCAATCACATTCACAAATCAATTGAACTCTCAAAATTCTAATTTGAGCAGTTATTAGGCCAGTTCCACCTAACAACATCTCACTGAGATCTCAATGTCACCTTGACTGAGGCAAAATCATTTGGTGCCTTGGTGGAACATAATTCTCAGTTATCATTGAGATTTAATGGTTACCTTACTAATTGTTGCTGCACATATGTCAGCCACGTCAAATAGTTGAGTGAGAAATCGAATCCAAAATAATTTCATCTCAGAGATCTCAGAAAAAAATCCCAGTTCTCACATTTCCACAGATTCTTCGCTGCTATTGGTCGCAGCTTAATTTTAAGTAGAATAAAGCCTAAAGCAGTTGCCCGTAGCTTAGTTGGTAAGTGCGTTGGCTGCTAAGCAGAACGTCGTTGGTTCGAGTCCTACTCAGGCCAAGTTTTTATTTCATCTTTCACGGGTACTGCCTCTTGCGAAGACCTGACAAATCTTCCAAGAGTATCAATCTGTAATGAAAAAATGCTTCTCAACTTTGCCATTCGGAATCGGCGTTAAATTGTAGGTCCCCTCAATTCTTCACACGCACTCAGAGAATTGTTGATTAGAGTAAGCCACTTAGGCGTTGGCTCTTCAAGAGCTGTCGCGCCACTCTATTTATTTATTTTATTTTAAAGCCTTCATCGATTAATGGACTATCCAACACAAAAAGAATTTTACAGTTCGAAATATTAGTTCCTGAGATTACCGCGTTCAAACGAACAAACTCTTAAGCTTTATACAGGGTGATTCACGAGCGTTGTGCCAAAAAGCTAGAGCGTGTAGGTTGAGTTGATACAAGAAAAAAATCGTATGGGAGGGGGGGGGTCTATTCCCTCCCCCCCGTTTAGCCGGGAGGGGCAATTTTCTGAAAAATTGACTTATTTTGTTTAAAAAAATATTAAAAATCAACAGCTTCGTTTACAACACCGTGCTATACCTTTCTGAAAAGCCAAAAACTTCTTCTTTCACTTTGTTTTTAAATTAAATTGTTTTAACCAATAGTATAAAAAAAAAAAATTTTCAAACTCAAAATTTTCAAAAAAAAAGCAAAAAAAACATTTTTGAACTAATTTTTTTCAAAATTTTATGTAATTAAGTACTAATTTTGTTTTAAAAATTCAATGTGCTTGTTAATTTTTAGTCGAAAACAGAAAATTGGATGCAAAAATGTCTTTTCGTTTTTGAGAAATCAAGAAAAAACCAAAACCACTTTTGTCTAAAAAAATCTTTGTTTTTATTTTTACCTATCTGGACTTTTAGTTTAATTTATTAATTTAATTTATAAATTTAATTTTTTGTGATTGGAGTTTTATGAGGACTCAATAAAGTAGAAAAGTATTGGATTTTCCCTGGATTAATCATTTTTTTCATTGATAACGTCTGAAAACTGAACTTTAATTTTTTCTTACTATACCTGAGGCCGCGGCCACTCGCCGGCGAAGAAAACGTACGGCTCTCCTGAAAAAGTTAGCCAGTAAAACAAATTATTTTGTGCTGATTAGCGTGGTCATAAGCTGTATTGCATTTTTGTTTAGTTCTTAACCGTTAGGAAAAACAATGGATTGCGGAAAGCTTTGAGCGATTAAGAAAAAGGGCAAAATCAGAGCATTTCCTGAATTAGGGCTACGCCACGAAAAATTGCAAACAAAATTTAAAGAAGCCAAAACTAAGTGAACAATTATTTGCGGAATATCAAAGACTACGGGAATACTATGAAAGGCGGAACTTACATATATGGTCAAACTAAAAGCCTATGAACACACACTCATTACAGACGCATGTAGTTCTCGTGATTCAACGTCAAAAATTACATTAAAAACGGGTGTAAAATGCAGTTTGGCGACAGTGAAACGTGTAGTTAAAAATATCTACTATTAAAGAAAAAAAATAGGAAAAACCGCCTTTGAATGAAACAGAAAGAAAAATCGGCTCAAATTTTGCAAACAATGCATGTCCTGTAAATCGGAGATGCATCAAGTTGTATTTTTTTTATGAAAAAAAATAAAAAAAATGTGTACGACTGGGTCGTACGAACTTGCTCCTGTATCATATTATAACTCACTAGCAGTTGCCCGCGACTTCGTCCGCCTCTCCCTCGTCCACCGGCCAGAGTATCGTCTCGACCTGTGCATCATGCGTGCGAGGGAATTTTGTTCGGAAGTTATTGTAAAATTGCATTGCAGTCAACTCTCCCTAGGTCGTAATTCTCTTGAACTTGAAAAATTTGAGCATTTTTTATGATTCCCTTCAGTTGTTCATACTTAAAGCATTGGGTGAACTCTCCCTAATTCTAATATCTCTCTTACTTCTGCATCGTTTTTTTCGTTAAGTAAATTTTATTTTCTTTAAACTGAGCATATTTTTTAGTTAAGAAGTACATAAAATGATATGGTTTAAACACAATAATCTGCACAAATAGTGCAATCAATCACATTCACAAATCAATTGAACTCTCAAAATTCTAATTTGAGCAGTTATTAGGCCAGTTCCACCTAACAACATCTCACTGAGATCTCAATGTCACCTTGACTGAGGCAAAATCATTTGGTGCCTTGGTGGAACATAATTCTCAGTTATCATTGAGATTTAATGGTTACCTTACTAATTGTTGCTGCACATATGTCAGCCACGTCAAATAGCTGAGTGAGAAATCGAATCCAAAATAATTTCATCTCAGAGATCTCAGAAAAAAATCTCAGTTCTCACATTTCCACAGATTCTTCGCTGCTATTGGTCGCAGCTTAATTTTAAGTTGAATAAAGCCTTCCTCGATTAATGGACTATACAACACAAAAAGAATTTTACAATTCGAAATAGCAGTTCCTGAGATTACCGCGTTCAATCGAACTTTATATTGTATTGTTTGCCGTTTTTTTCCACATTTTACACAAATTCTTCGCTCCTATTGGTCGCAGCTAAATTTTATATAGCTTCAAGCCTTCCTTGATAAATGGACCATTCAACATTAAAAAAATGGTTCAATTTCATAAAGCAGTTCCTGAGATAAGCGCGTTAAAACGCAGAAAAATGTATATTTTTTGCCGTTTTTTCCATATTTTCCACAGATTCTTCGCTGCTATTGGTCACAGCTTAATGTTAAGTAGCCTAATGTCTAAGTCGACTAAGGCACCATCCAACACAAAAAGAATTATACCATTCGAACCAGTAGTTCCTGAGATTACCGCGTTCAAACAAACAAACTCTTCAGCTTTATATATTAGTGTAGATAAAAAACATGAAAAAAAAATAAATTTCATAAATAAAAATTTAAATTGAAATATATGTACCCCAGAAATAGATTTAATCTGAAAAAATTGATACGGTTTCTTAAAAAATTGTAGATATTTCAATTTTTTTTTCAAATCGTAGGAGCGGGTTTTTTTTAAATTAATTTTGTATATATAAAATTTTTCGAAAATGTTTTAAAATTAATTTGGGAATGCAGTATTCAAGAATATGTAACTATACATTTTATAAGCAAATTTCGATTTTTAATATTGATCCGTTTTTGAGATACAGAATTTTGAAAAAAAAGTTTAAAACTATTTTTTAAAAATACAAAAATATTTGAAATTTTTTTTGAAAAAAAAAATATTATTTGGCCAATATATAGATACGTACGATCAGATCGGACTTTTATTTTTCGAGAAAATCTTATAACAAAAATACGGTTCCATGATAGGTACCGTTTTGGAGCAATACAAAAATAGTTTTTTTTTTTGCATAAAATACATCAGTATTTTAAACAAAAATTTACGAGGAAGTTTTAAAAAGAATGTAGGAGCCGTTTTTGAGGCCAAAAAAATTACATGATGGTACCCTAAATTTTGATCTTAAAAAAAACATCAAAAAAACAACCGACACGCCAATTCGATTAAACCCCTAATTTTTAAGTTTGAAGTCAATCGGACTAGTGGTTAAGGCTGTAGGTGCGTTTACAGACAGACAGACAGACGGATGGAATTGCCGGACTCACTTTTTTCGACTTCTCTATCATCGTAAGATATCATCAAAATCAAAACTTTTTTTTACGAATTCAATACTTGCCATATATTTTATATGTCGCAAGTAAAAACAGCGGCAATACTCACTATTATTTCTAATTATGAAGTTACAACCTTTTCAAAAATACAAAAAGAAATGTTAAAGTTTGGTTATTTTTCTTGTTGTATTTCATTTCATTCGTTGAACCTATTCTGATGAGCTGAAAAAAACTTAAGTTTTTTTTGAAATATTTTCGTTTATCTGAAAATGTGAATAAAGGTAACCCTTAAGAGAAAAATTCTTCTCCCAAACGAACGTATTGCAATGCTCTTTCATTACATACATAACACAGACGTATCGTTACAAAATATATAAAGATAGTCCAACAGAAAGAGCGAAAAGTGCAAAAAGTGAACCTCTTCAGATGAGCGGCAGCGTATATTAGTGTGAGATAGTTGACAGTGAGGCATGAGAAGCAAACTTGCTTCCAATACTATTTTTATTAGTTTGTTACTTTATTACTTATTTGAATCCATTTGTTAAAAGGCAACCAATAACAAAAGAATCGCTACAACTTCATTGTTACTAAATATCCCGCTTGGTAAAAGTTGTAATGATTTTCCGTATTTGTGACCTTGCTATAATTGTGTACCAGTCAAGGATCTCCAAAAAATTTGTTTTTATTTGTCAATTTTAAGCTCTAAACAAATCAATTTTAGTAATCATCCTATTGGTCCATAGTCCTTAACTAATTGCAAACCGATTTGAGGTTTTGAAACTTAACATATCTCGAGAACGAAAAATACTTACAGTTCCGGAGTGGAGTTAAACGGCAAAAACTGTTATTTTCACAATTTTAACATAAGGATCAAAATACCTTGTCGATAATTGCAAGGAATAAATTACAGAATTTTCGAAAAAGTGGGTTTTTATCAAAAAAATGATACAAAAAAGATTTTAATATTTATCAAAACTGTCTTGTTATTCGTTTAGGGAGGGTACAGAACATGAATGACAAGTAGAATTGAAACGGGTATTATTTTAAAGTTAAATCCTATTTTTTCTGGGTAACTATAAAATTAAATTTGAAGAACAATATTTTCGTGAGTCTTGAAACACTATAATATCCGTTTTCAAATTTATCCTATTGCAAAAAAAAGGTCATATTGTACCTACCTTTTTAAAAGAACTGAAGGACGAAGTTAGCAGCTTATAATTTGTTAATATAAAATTTGTTATTCCGGAACATGAATAAATTTTAAATCATAAATGGCTTAGTACATTGGATTTAACAAAAGATTCGGACCTTTCCAGTATTGCTTTTTTTCTTTTTGTTCAAATTCTACAAAGGTCAATGAAAATTCGTTAACAAAACCACATACTTCCCGCATTACACGAAGCCGCAATTTCTAATTATTACCCTACTCCACGTGGAACCGATTTTAAATCAGTCATCCACAGCCCCTTATATTTTTCTTGGATTTAAGAATATGTATAACGAAATTATTTTTCTAAGAGGCACGTGGACGATACGTGGCAAATAATATCCTAAGTTCCTCCTTATCCGTCCACTTAATTAGTTTTACTTTTATCTACGAATAATAATATTAAAGAAATTAAACAAACAAATACAATGTGAGTAATTTTCTAATCGATTTCAAATTTTTTTTTCTAATTTCTTCAAAAAAAAAAAAATAATAATAATAAAGCGTTTGTGGAATTCAACACTTCCAACGAGCAGGACACCGTCACTTGAATTTATTCCAAAGTACCTACTACGTGGTGGTGACATTCTCAACAGTTGGCTATGGAGATTTTGTGCCCGATATCTGGCCATCACAGATGTACATGGTCATAATGATATGTGTAGCCTTGATTGTCCTTCCAACACAGGTAAGTCTCTACGATGAATTAAACAATAGCAAATACAAAATGAGTTATTCACATTATATCATACTACCTACACCACCTACATTATACCTATATAGCTCCTCGTTATAATGGTAATGGTAAGACTGTCGTGTGTGTTTGTAAGAAGTTTAACTAAACCTTATCGTTGTAATCACTAAACCGGTGGCACTGGATAGGCACACCCAGCTCACAGAAAACGAAGGACACTTCATCACATACATGCACATATTTATACAACATCAAAATCACCCAAACCCAATCTCATTTAAAATCATTATACTTGGGGGAAATGATGTTATTTTCGATGACATGGGTAAAATGTTTTTTTGCGGTGGAAGTGGTTAAGCTTTAAAGTCCTTTAAGTTTGAGGATGGGAATCAGAAACATGAGAATCAGAGAGTTGGGATGATTTAGGAAAAAACGACCACTTGGAACTTTATGTGGGCAGTTGTGCTGTTTGTTCTAAGATTATTATTATTGTAATTTGTGTTTTGTGGTTCAGTTACGAAAATTCGTTTTGGGGAAGGGTTTTGAAAAATGGGATGATATATGAACAGACATTTTATATAATAATCTATTTCAATCAGAGATATTTTGACGAATCATGTTGATTTGAACGATATCAACCTTGTTAACCTTGATAAGATTGTATTTTTTTTTTTTTAATAGAATTTAAACATTCATTTAACAAAATCCCAGATAGCGAAATCCCGGAAAGTAGTTTTCCGCAGTATATTTTCTCGCCCATCATTTGCCCGGAAATCCTACCTTTTTTCATGAGAATGAAGGAGATCGAAATCTGGTTCCTTTCTCGATTTTTCTAACATCCCTGAATATGGCGAAACCCTTTTTTTAAAACAGAAATATTATGAGACACCAAACTCTGAGAATCATGGAGAACAAAGTAATATATTGTACAAGCAATTACTTTTTAGGGAAATCAAATCTGTCAATTGCAGTTTTTTTTCTTTTTTTATAGGGACGACAAGTTTTTTTTTTATTTTTTAAATTAAATACGAAGTTGTAGTTGTATAAATACGTACATTGTTGAAAATAAGGTTTTTATGGACCAAACTATCGCACACTAGGGAACATAGTTGACAAGTAAAAGTGCATTGTTTAACTTTATTCTTAACAGAGAATTTGTTTGTTGTTTAAAAAAGGAGAATGGTATAGGATGCCATTTAATTTTCTCGAAACAAAATTTATTGTATTTTTTCATTATTTTCTTCGTAACTCTTGTTGCAAATAAAATGAAAATAGTTATTCAAATTGTAATTCTTATAGATACTATCTATTAATATTTTGTAACTTTTCAATATTTACAAACTGTTCAATAATCTCATTTGTGAAACTGAACTGTGACTAACAGCCCGATTCTCCCCATCATCACTGATACTTCACAAGTCATTAGATGAGGTGAAATTGATTTTGTGAGTTTTTCGTATTCTCCCCTGAAGTCACAACTTGTGAGAGTCTCAAAAACAATCGAAATTGTGATATCCTTCAGATCAGGTCATAACTAGCAAATTATTTGAGATTTGACATTTTGATTTTTGAGTATTGAAAAAAATGGAAGTTGAAATGATTATGGCGCATATTATTGACGAAGTTTTCTCCGTAGATGAAAAGTAAGAATTTTATAAAAGCACATCATTTGAAACAAACTAACAAAATTGATAAGATTGCAGCGAAGACGGCTTTTACGAACCCTGAGAGAGAGGTGGGCCATTCATGGCATTCAACGCTTCTCCCAGCTGACCCCATAATTTTTTTACCTTTTCAGGATCGGTTGGGTCATTTTTTGTTGCCCATGAGCTGCGGGTGGTCGATCATGAATGCCACAAAGTATTCTAGTTGCTCCACCGAAGTCCTCTTACCATCGCAATTTTCTTCTGAAAATATATTAATTTATTTATTTATAACTTCAATCTCTATATACAGGGTGATTCACGAGCGTTGTGCCAAAAAGCTAGAGCGTGTAGGTTGAGTTGAGACAAGAAAAAAATCGTATGGGAGGGGGGGGTCTATTCCCCCCCGTTTAGCCGGGAGGGGCAATTTTCTGAAAAATTGACTTATTTTGTTTAAAAAAATATTTAAAATCAACGGCTTCGTTTACAACACCGTGCTATACCTTTCTGAAAAGCCAAAAACTTCTTCTTTCACTTTGTTTTTAAATTAAATTGTTTTAACGAATAGTTAAAAAAAATAAATTTTCAAACTCAAAATTTTCAAAAAAAAAGCAAAAAAAAACTTTTTTGAACTAATTTTTTTCAAAATTTTATGTAATTAAGTACTAATTTTGTTTTAAAAATTCAATGTGTTTGTTAATTTTTAGTCGAAAACAGAAAACCGGATGCAAAAATGTCTTTTCGTTTTTGAGAAATTAAGAAAAAACCAAAACCACTTTTTTCTAAAAAAATCTTTGTTTTTATTTTCACCTATCTGGACTTTTAGTTTAATTTATTAGTTTAATTTATAAATTTAATTTTTTCTAATTGGAGTTTTATGAGGACTCAATAAAGTAGAAAAGTATTGGATTTTCCCTGGATTAATCATTTTGTTCATTGATAACGTCTGCCATTGACCTTTCACTTCTAGCTCTCAGTGCTCTCGTCGGCGGATTCTTGAAAACATGATACGACTTGGGCGCCATCTATTGGGATATCTTTCAGCGTAGAGTCTTTCGGCTTCCCGACCTCGACAATAAGTTAAACCGTAGCAGAAGTTCCTGTCCGCTAACTCTTCTCGAGCGTATGAGTTTGTTATTGTTATGTGTTGATGAGTTAATATTTTAATTGTAAATGGTTGTTTAGTAAATATGCGATGCCTTTTATTTACCTTTAGGTTGTTAATTGTTTTTTCATTCAAGAAAAAATGCGCTTTAATTATCTTAAGCCCCTAGCAGGGGCCGGCGAGTGGCCACGGCCCCAGGTATAGTAAGAAAAAATTAGAGGTCAGTTTTCAGACGTTATCAATGAACAAAATGATTAATCCAGAGATAATGTAATACTTTTCTACTTTATTGAGTCCTCATAAAACTCCAATTAGGAAAAATTAAATTTATAAATTAAACTAATAAATTAAACTAAAAGTCCAGATAGGTGAAAATAAAAACAAAGATTTTTTTAGAAAAAAGTGGTTTTGGTTTTTTCTTAATTTCTCAAAAACGAAAAGACATTTTTGCATCCGGTTTTCTGTTTTCGACTAAAAATTAACAAACACATTGAATTTTTAAAACAAAATCAGTACTTAATTACATAAAATTTTGAAAAAAATTAGTTCAAAAAAGTTTTTTTTTGCTTTTTTTTTGAAAATTTTGAGTTTGAAAATTTATTTTTTTTAAACTATTCGTTAAAACAATTTAATTTAAAAACAAAGTGAAAGAAGAAGTTTTTGGCTTTTCAGAAAGGTATAGCACGGTGTTGTAAACGATGCCGTTGATTTTAAATATTTTTTTAAACAAAATAAGTCAATTTTTCAGAAAATTGCCCCTCCCGGCTAAACGGGGGGGAATAGACCCCCCCCTCCCATACGATTTTTTTCTTGTCTCAACTCAACCTACACGCTCTAGCTTTTTGGCACAACGCTCGTGAATCACCCTGTATATAAAAATGGATGTGTGTTTGTTTGTTTGTTTGTTTGTTTGTTTGTTTGTTTGTATGTCTCTTATAGACTCCGAAATGGCCCAACAGATATTTGTGAAATTTTCATGGTTCATACTGTTGCATTCAGTGATGATTTCTGTGAAAAAAAAAAATGGAAAAACCTCATGGAAGAGTGGGAAAACTGGAAAAACCAAACAAAGGTCGGAAATTTGATTTTTTTTGCTTGGAATTTTTTGTTTCAAAATGGGTTTTCGAATGGAAAAGCAGAAAGTTCTTGATGAAAAACTCGGAAAACTCATTGGGAAAATTGCATATTATTGCAGGTGCATTAGGTTTCAAATGGAAAACTGGAAAATTTCAAAATGGGTTTTCCAATGGAAAATAGAAAGTTCTGATGAAAAACTCGGAAAACTCTTTGGTTTTCAAAGGGAAAATTGCATATTATTGCAGGTGTATTGGTTTTCAAATGGAAATTTGGAAAATTTCGGAATGGGTTTTCCAATGGCAAATAGAAAGTGCATTGATTCTTAAATAGAAAAATGGAAATTTTTTGATTGGGAACTCGGAAAACTCTACGAGAGCACGAAGAACTTCAACATTGAATTTAAGGTGCATTGGTTTGTTTGTATGTCCGGTTTGGACTCTTAATCCGCTCAATCCTCAATGCAATTTTATAAAATTTTCATTGTATAAAAATAATTTTTTGAGAAAATCTTACGGGAAAGTCAGTAAATAAGGTGGATAAGCTGTTTGGAATTCTGATTTTTGTGAAAAAGTCAAAACAGAGAAGTTTTTGAATTTTTCAAAGAAATTTGCATTTTATTTCATGCTTTAATGAAAGAAGAATGTTAGTTGTAGAGCTTGAAAAAATTCAGATATGAAGTTCTCTATTTTAATCGAAGGGTGGCGAGACGAAGTTCGCAGGGTCGGCTAGTTATAAATATTTCTATAAACTTTATCATACCTGTTGCAGTCATATTATAGAGCTGAGTTATTGATTGGCAAATTTTAAATCTTTTAAATGTTTTCAACGAGAAGCTGATGAAGTGATGACATTTCTATATTCACTTGGCTGTGGTGAGTTTCGTTGTGACTTTTCTTGTGAGGATTATGGGAGAATCCTATAAATGTTATCGAATCACAACAATCCTTACAAGAAATAGTCATAAGGGCTTATGACTTGTGATTCCTCACAAGGGGGAGAATCAGGCTGAAAATCGTGATTGGCCATGACGTGGATCAATAATTTCAGTTCCTTGGGAAACTGTTTACAGGTCCATCAGGAGAATAGAGAATTAGGAAGAAGGAAAACAATTTATATTGCTGCCATTTTCAACCATTTATAACATTTTACTTTGAATCAAAACTAACACCATAATAAACACAACAACACAATTGAAATAGAGAAAAGCAAACTGAATACAAAAAGTGATAAGCAACTATTTGTATAATATAATCAACATTTATAACCTTGGAACAAGAAATTCACTATCATTGCCTGGTCCCTGGTCCAATATACAATAATCATGAATCAGTATGAATATAATGAAATGTATCAAATTAAGTCAATTTTGTAGTAAGTATAGCATTTATAACGGACGAATTAGTTGAATACTATCAAACACGAAAATTTCAAAATTTCCTCAAACGATAAAAATTCAAATTTTAATTTCTAATAATTAAATAAAGTTGCATCGGAGAATACTGAAAACAAGAAAATTGAAATCAGCAGCATTCTCCGATCCTGAAAAATAAAACAATAAAAATCTTTTAATCATTCGTAGTTTGTTGATCTTATTTTTTTTGCCAATTTTTTCTTATTTTGCATTTTTAAAATTTTAGACTTAATAAATCCTTCCTTTGTTTTTTTTTTCTCACTAGTATATTTTTTTTTATTGGAATGCTGTTTTTTGTCTTTTTTCCATAATAAATAAAATCATTGCTTACTACAAAATTTAAAAAAATAAATAAAAAAACTGATGCATTTTTACAATAATTATACTGATGTTACGATTCATGGTTATTGTATTTATTTATAGATAATGAACAGGACATCATAGACGTTTTTGAATGCGAATCAGATGGTGAAACGGCGAACGAATTTACACCGCTCCAAAGTGATGAATGTTGATTTTGTCATTGTAATTTTATACGCCATTTCTTATAAAAAATGTTTATTTGTATATTTTTCAGTTTTTATTTGCTTTATATATCTACCATGAGTCCATGAATCCTCTCAACAATAAATCCCATTATATTCGCTGCATGTCCCAAGATATCCTGAAAATAACAACTATAGGTGCTAAGCATGTTCGCATAGTAAATCGATAACACAATCGTCGTCAAAAAATAAAATTAGCACTGCCAGCAGGGTTGTATATTATATTAAGAATGACAAAATTGTGACAAAAATGCGCTTTAAATTGTCAATCTTCAATTTTTGAACTTTCTGGCCCAGTTCATCACTGGTGCATCAATCTAGACGAACAGTTGAAAGGTGAAAAAAATGAACAAGCAAACAAAATTGGTCTAACTAGTTCCTAAAAAAAATTGCTGTCAGCTGCCAAATTCACCACACGAATAAAACAAGTGTCCTTTTTTCCATAAATTCAGGTAATTCCCAACTACGATGTGCATTCAGTTTCAATTGATGAAAAAAGAACAAAAACAAATCTCTTTCAAAGTTGATATTTCCTGAGAAAAAAAACCAATACCATTTTATTCCTAAGATAAAGAAAAATCGACACCGATAACCGATATTGGCATTGGCATCCCATATCACTGTCAATGCGCTTTTCATTTTGCCTTCATTCATTCGTATGTTGACATTTACAAGTTTCGTTTCTGTTTCATTTTCTCATCGTTTTCTTTTTTTTTGTCTCCAATTCTTTTTCAATCCCTTATCTTTGGTGCATAAAGTTCGAACAATTGGCATTCACATGGATGGAAAGGCAAAAATTAGGTGGCAGCTATTCATCACATCGTGCACAGAGCGAGAAGCACGTCGTCGTTTGTTCTACTACTCTTCATGCGGACACAATTATGGATTTCCTAAATGAATTCTATGCACATCCCTTGTTGCAGGATTATTATGTGGTACTGCTCAGTCCGATGGAACTGGACACAACGATGCGAATGATATTGCAGGTGCCAATATGGGCCCAGCGGGTCATATACATTCAGGTGAGTTTTGAGCTCATGAGCGTAGTTAGAAGAACTATTTCAGAATTGTATAAATTAAAAAAAAAAAAACATAAATTGCTAAGGAAACCAAACACCGGGAGACCGAATCAGCCATGGAAATGATTTTTTTTTTTTGATTAAATAGAAAAAATACAAGGCTTTCATGGTGTCTCAAGTGGAACCAAATCCAGGAGACATGAGAATTATTTAAGATCTACTTTACCAGAATATAAGGTTATCCTTAACCCCGAAGACATTGCAAAATTGTGAAATAAATCAATTTCATTAATGAAATTTATGGTCTATTAAAAATTGTATCCAAGAAAAAGTCATGAATTGCTTATTCTGCTTGGACACTTTATTTTAATGAAAAAGCTCAAGTCGCAATTTTTAATTGAAACATTATTACGGAGAAAGGATACTTAAAGAATTATGAAATTAATTTTTTGTGTTATAGCTCGATTTATCTTTAAGGATAAAAAAGAAAACAGTTTCGCGATGAAATGTTTGCCAAAAATTATGGTGCAGCGCATTAACGCCCGCGGGTGTTGATTCCAAAAACAAATGGAATTTACCCCCGCGGGAATTAATTCCTTTTTAAATGGTACTAACATCCGCGGGGTATAATTCTTTTTTTTGGTGGGCTTTAATTCCAATTTGAATTGGAAATAAAACCCACACGTGAAACAAATGGTGACGTGAAATAACGCCCGACGAAATAAAGCCGCATGAAGCCTTATTTCAATTTCTTATGGAAATTAGACCCTTACAAGGGTTACGGTCTTATTTCCATTACAACTCAGAAATAATTCCCGTTGGGCCTTATTTTGGTTTTTCTGTCCCGAAGTCAGAAGTCCCGAAAATGGTTTACGGAAATTCTGAGCCACCCTGGAAAGACAAACGAACCTTAAAAACTTAAATTCTTGTATGCATACAGTACACATATTGAAATAAATAGAACCACGTTTCCTTAATCCTTTTGACACATATCTTCAAAATGGTCAGAGCTGTTGAGGTTTCTTCTTATTTGGAAAAGTAGTGGTTCTACATATCCTGTAACGCAAAGAAGAATTTTTGCAAGCCTTTCAATGATTCGTTTTCAGCATCTCTTCGAATTTCGATTGAGGATGAAGCCGATACGAAAAATTCAGGATCGATTTGATTTGAATGCGAGTGAAGCGAGCGGAAAAAATTTTCAAATTTTCAATTTGGGGTGTGAAAATAAAAAAAAAATTTCCGCTTGTGTCCATCCATCTTTCAATGTAAATGAAAGAGCTTGGTTATTTAAGGTGACAAATAAATACAATTAGATGAAATTGGCTTCAAGTATAGTGTGCTTGTAGAATGCCGTATCCTCACCGAACTTTGACATCCCAGAGATTTATTTGGTTTGTGAATTTTAAAAAATTCGCTCGATTTTTTTTTTTAATTCAGAAACCGATTGAGTCTTGAATGACCAAGAGTATAATCGTACAAAGTTAGAAATGTAAAATTTGTAACCATCGTTTGTGATGTTTAATTTGTTTCTACTCACGTGGCCAAGGTGCCTAGGATGCCAGCGCAAGTGTTCACATCCGAGGGTGAAAAGAACACTTGCAGGTGTTAGTGCCAATTGCAAATGGCATTAACACCCGCGGGCGTTAGTGCCAATTTCAAATGGCATTAACACCCGCGGGCGTTAGTTCCTTTTTATGGTGGGCCTTATTGCCAATTCAAGAAGGAATTAACACCCGCGGGGGTAAATTCCATTTTTTTTTGGAATCAATACCCGCGGGCGTTCATGCCATGGGCGTTAATGCGCTGCACCAAAAATAATATGTTAACAGAGAATGTCAAAAAAGTGGCCTCATGAAGACCGCGTGTCTGTGTCTGTGATAATTTTGGGTTGGTATCGCAAGACAACAAATCCTACAAAGTACTTTCTAACACGTCTATTACGCTAGCAGAACCATTTCATAAGCCGGCAATGAAAAGTATTCAGTATTTTGTTGCTAATTTGTTGCTAATTTGTGCCGCAAGAATTGATTTTGTTGCTCCACTAGTTCTTGGAAAAATCGATGTTCTGCTAGCGTAATATTACGCTAGCAGAACCAAACTAGAACCAATGCAGCTAGCGACATGAAACTAACGGCATATTTTGTTGCTAATTTGTTGCTAATTTGTGCCGCAAGAATTAATTCTGTACCTCAAATAGTTCTCGGAAAGAAGTGCGGTAACGTTTCTTCTTTTCTCTTCTGAAAAATAATAAGTATACGCCCGAGTGAACTTTCCCATAAAACTTTAATTTCAATATCTGGAAAGGTAAAAAAACCAGATTTATCGTGTTAGCTAATAGAATAAAAAGTTTCCTATATACAGTTGTTTACTTCTTGTAAAACTCAAACGAATTTTATTGGCGTAGGTACATTTTAGCACATAGCAGTCTGCGAAATTTTTGGACTTTGAATTACAAAAAGCAGAAAAGCTTTATTCTTCAAAATGTTGAAAGCAACCCTCCAAAATATCGAAGACCAAGAAATGAAAATGCAAATCTTAGACAAACTGCTAAAAAGTATTTTTTTACTCAGGATGAAAGTAAAACAAGAGTCTGTCAACAGTTTTTTTAAATACGTTGAATTTTTCCAACCGAAGTGTAATTAATGCGTTCTTAGGAAGAGAAGAGATTGGTGGTCATTTTTCAGCGGAAGATAAAAGGGGCAAACATACACCATCCAATTAAACAAGTCCTGAAGCTATTCTGCATGTTAAAAAACACATTGAAAGTTTTCAGTGCATGGAAAGTCATTACTGCCGCAAGGACAGCCAGAGTAAGTATTTAGACAGTAAGCTTTCCATAAGGAAAATGTACGAGCTATATAAAATATAGTGTACTGAAATGCGTATTCGTCCTGTGTCTGAAATAACCTACAGAAGAATATTTTGTAATGACTACAATTTATCATTTTTTGTGCCAAAAAAGGATCAACGCCTTTTTTGTAACAATAATATAAAATCGCATCACCTGACGCAAAACTTGATCTGCAAGTTGATTATGAAAATCATTTACTTCGCAAAAAAGAAGTATTCAAAGAAAAACAAAAAGACAGAGAAAGAGCAAATTTGGAAGCAAATTTTAAATCAATTTCGATGGACATGCAAAGTGTACTTCAGATACCATCAACTGATGTTTCTCTGACTTACTATAAAAGAAAGCTCATACATCACAATTTACGAGGCAGATCTACCGAATGAAGCTTTTTGTCATGCCTGGAGAGAGATAAGTGGTAAAGGGGGGAGTTGTGAGGTAGGGTCGTGCATTTTGAAATATATACAACAATTACCTGGAAATATCGTAGAGCTGTCAATATTTTCGGATACTTGCGCAGGTCAGAACCGAAATGTAAACATTGTGGCATTTTTTCTAAATATAGTGCAGACCACTAATTTAGATATAATTGATCAAACATTTTTGGAAAGTGGCCACTCATACATGAAAGTCGACTCAATGCATAGTGCAATCGAAAAACAGAAGAAGTTCTTTCCAATTTATTGTGTTAATGATTGGCTTAATATATTCAGGGCTGCAAGATTTAGAGTTCAGAATAAGTCCCCTTATGAAGCTGTTGAAATGAAATTTGATGATTTTTTTTAATTTAAAAATGTTAGCAGAAAAATTGATTAAAAATAAGACAGTGGACACCGATAGCCAAAAAATGAACTGGCTAAAAGTTAAATGGTTCCGGTATGAAAAAAGTAATCGAAGGATTCTGCAGTTTAAATACAATTTCGAAGATATTCATTTCAGAACAATGAACGTTTTAAAAACATTAAAAAGATTAAGAAACGCTGTTCCAAAGTATCTTCCTCTAACACAATGGCCTAAATTGTACCAAGAACCTCTTATAATAAGTGCAGCAAAAAAAAAGACTTAATAGAGTTGTGTGACAAAGGAGTTGTACCTCAATTTTTCCATTCTTGGTTTAGGTCTTTGCCCTCACAATTTAATTCAAAAAACTACTTGCCAGAACCTTATAAAGGGTGTTTTTTTTAGAGGTGTAAAACTTTAAATTGCAATAAAACAACGATGGAATGATTGTCATGATTTTTTTATTTATTCGAAAGATAATCTTGTGGCATTACATTTTAAATATGATTTTTACATATCACTGCCACGGCTGGCTCGGATGTAGTCAAATCTGGGCGTCCAATTTTCGATGACTTTTTCTAACATTTGTGGCCGTATATCTGCAATAACACGGCAAATGGTGTCTTCCAAATGGTCAAGCGTTTGTAGCTTATCCGCATAGACCAATGACCTTACATAACCCCCACAGAAAATAGTCTAGCGGTGTTAAATCCCAAGATTTTGGCGGCCAATTCACAGGTCCAAAACGTGAAATACGGCGGTCACCAAACGTGTCTTTCAATAAATCGACTGTGGCACGAGCTGTGTGATATGTTGCGCCGTCTTGTTGGAACCATAGCTCCTGGACATCATGATTGTTCAATTCAGGAATGAAAAAGTTAGTAATCATGGCTCTATACCGATCACCATTAACTGTAACGTTGTGGCCAACATGGTTTTTGAAGAAGTACGGACCAATGATTCCACAAGCCCATAAAGCACTCCAAACAGTCAGTTTTTCTGGATGTAAAGGTGTTTCGACATACATTTCAAGATTAGCTCCACTCCAAATGCGGCAGTTTTGTTTGTTGACGTAGCCATTCAACCAGAAGTGCACTTCATCGCTAAACAAAATTCGCTTATGAAAATCAGGAACAACGGCCACTCGGCCCAAAATTCGACGAATCTACGCTTGATGATCGTTTGGCTTCAATTCTTGCAAGAGTTGGATTTTGTAAGCACGCAAACCAAGATCCTTCCGCAAAATCTTCCATAAAGTGGATGGACACAGATCCAATTCCTGTGCTCGATGGAGGATGGACTCATTCGGGTCTTCCTCAATGCTACGCTCCACAGTAGTAATAGCTTCTTCCGTACGCACCGTAAGGCGTCTCTGGAGAGGCGAGTCGACAATGAAATGGACTTAGTGCGCGATACGTATTCCGCACAGAACCATTAATTTCGAAATAAAATTGCACAATTTGTAAGGCGTGAGTCTATTCATGATAAATTGCCAAACCAAACTGAGAATAAATCGATCGGCAGCTGTTTAATCGAATCGAATCGAATCTTGAAAAGTAATGCCAACTTAAAGTTCTATACCTCGAAAAAAACACCCGTTACATCGGAAGAAAGCGATGGTGAATAGTTCCAGGCTTTTCCCTTATTTTTTGTTAAATTACCCTTAATTTTCATAAGTGTTCCTTCTTAATTTTATTTTTATAACTTACCATATTCTTCAATGTATTATAAGTATAAGTTTTATTCATGAGGTATGGTCATTAATAAAACTTTTTAAGAATACTTAAAGAAAAACATTTTTTTTTAAATTTATATTTTCAGTTGTAATTGCTTATTTCCCGAATTTAATATTATCAAGTCTGCTAAACAGCATTAAGTCAGGATATTTTGTAAAACTAAAATTTTTGATTAGAAACTTAAGTCATAATAGGACTGTTTACTGAAGAAAAACTAGATCAGAACAGCACAGAACAGCACAAGTAACCCTGCGGCCACACGAGCAAGTTCTGGTCAGCAAGTAGCGTACATATATTATTTGTCAAATTTCTATCGGTGTGACGTAGATGGCAAAAAACTTGCTAGTCAACTTGCCATCAAGTTCACATATTTTTTACAAGCTTACCTGCTTTTAACATCCAATTTTGAATTTCCAAGATGTCGCCAGCAAAAATAGAAATAAAAATCCTCGTTTCAACTAATTTTCTAATTTAATTTTGTTCATTTTGATATATTTGGCAAAACCTGTCAAACTACTTGCCGATTTACTTGCTCGTTTTACTGGCTGGAAAATTTGCTAGCCAGTTGACCAGCCAGTACTAAAGCAAGTACTAAAAGTTTGAAAGTGTGAGTAAAACTTTTGATGGTATGCCAACTTGCTAGCCAGAACTTGCTCGTGTGGCCGCCGGGTAAATGGAAATTGTCAGAACAAGTAAGAACAGAAAAGATCAGCTCCCTATGTAATCTTTTTGACAGAATAAAATCAGATGTTTAATAAATATTCCAAGTCAAATCAAATTGAAGAAAATTTTCATTTGTTGAAAATAAGATCCTGAATAGCTTATTAGTTTTTTGAGAGAAATTTTTAATTGGGAGTGTAGTAGTAATATTTTTACTTCCTCGGAAAACTCTTCAATACAGATAATTCAAAAAATAGTTTGATAAAAAAAAATAATAATTTGACATTTGAAATTTTGACATTTGATATTTTTCACAAAGCTGCACTACCAAAAAAGTAGGGGCAGAAAAATGTGTCCTAAACTGAGATGGACAACTTCATGGAACACAAAATGACAGATTGTAGAACAGTTTGGGGCAAGGTTTTTACTCATGGATCTTTTTTGTACTTTTCTGTGCGGAACAGATTCATTAAACAGACCTAATGTCAACAAAGCTTTCTAAGTGATCAGATGAAAAATAAATATCGGTATTGAATTTTCATGACTTAACAAACATAAAATATCAATTAACTCAAAACTATGTTTTTTGACTTAGTGCTTTCTGCTTGTATACAGACGATATAGGTACTTACTTTTTCTTCTATTAGCTTACCCGGTAAATGTTGTTTTCTCTTTGAAAATACCTTTCCAGATATTGAAATTTACGTTTTATGGGAAAGTTCACTTGGGCGTATACTTATTATTTTTCAGAAGAGAAAAGAAGAAACGTTACCGCACTTCTTTCCGAGAACTATTTGAGGTATAAAATTAATTCTTGTGGTACAAATTAGCAACAAATTAGCAACAAAATATGCCGTTAGTTTCATGTCGCTAGCTGCATTGGTTCTAGTTAGGTTCTGCTAGCGTAATATTACGCTAGCAGAACATCGTTTTTTCCAAGAAATAGTTGAGGTACAAAATTAATTCTTGCGGCACAAATTAGCAACAAATTAGCAACAAAATATGCCGTTACTTTCAAGTCGCTAGCTGCATTGGTTCTAATTTGGTTCTGCTAGCGTAATATTACGCTAGCAGAACATCGATTTTTCCAAGAACTATAGTGGAGCAACAAAATCAATTCTTGCGGCACAAATTAGCAACAAATTAGCAACAAAATACTGAATACTTTTCATTGCCGGCTTATGAAATGGTTCTGCTAGCGTAATAGACGTCTTTCTAACAATACTTTAGCTTGGAAAAAATCCTACCTATTTTGAGAATCTACTCCTCTTCGTCACTCAAAATTATGCGAATAAAGGAGATCAAAACCTGGTACCTTTTTCGATTTTTCTAACAGCCCTGAACAAGGCCACACCATTTTCAAAAACAAATAATTACGAGATACAATAAAGGCGGGCATATTTTGCTAATAATAATTATTTAAGTAAAAAGTAGTAAGTATACGCCAAAGTGACCATAAAAGGTTTCGGTGAAATAATAAACAAAAATTAACTCTTGCTAAGCCTTTGAACTTTCAATTGGAAAATGAAAACAAGTAAATTAATTAATCAGATTGTTTAATCAGAAAGACTTAATTTAACCAGTTTAATCAACCTTAAATTGATTTTCCATCACTAATGACAGTGTCTGAGGATATCACTTAATTAAAAGAACTTAAAAACAATTTCAGAATTATAATCAATTTTCTCACTCGAAAAAAGGAACCCAATTAGTAAATTAATTACAAAAACGAAAAACTTTTATTTCTCTTTCTACTGTGGTTCGAGAATAGAGTGAGAGTGTTCATTTAAACATTATTATTTTTTAGGGATCGTGCCTGAAAGACGGTGACCTGGCACGTGCGAGAATGAATGAAGCCGAAGCCTGTTTTATCCTGGCTGCTAGGAATTATGCGGATAAGACTGCTGCCGATGAACACACGATACTACGATCATGGGCAGTTAAAGACTTTGCACCGGTTGTGCCGCAATACGTGCAAATTTTTAGGTGAATTCAGTTGCACATAATATACTGTTGTTATTTTATTGGTTTTCATCTCTTGAACTTTATTTGAATTTAAAATTTGTTTGGTTTTATTTTTTTAAGGCCTGAGCATAAACTTCATGTCAAGTTTGCCGAATATGTGGTCTGCGAGGATGAGTTTAAATATGCGTTATTGGCAAACAACTGTACGTGTCCGGGCGCTAGTACGCTGGTGACACTTTTGCTTCATACCTCCAGAGGACAGTGAGTATTTATTTATTAATTTCAAAACAATCTTCAACAACAAATATTTGGTTTGAGTTTGGAATTGTGTTGAAAAAAAAGTAGAATTTTTTGTTTGGTTTGCATATTGATTGGGTCCTTGCACAACTCGATTTGTAGAATGTATCAGTGACGGCTGTGATGGTCACGCATAACTATGTTTTAATATTGCAATTCGAGCACTTTGAAGTCGATTTAGTTACAGTCGTTTTAAAGCTCCTTTCGAATAGCACGTACAAGGACTGACAGCGAGTTTCTTAACATTTTATTCGGTTCTAACAACAAAACAGAGCTAAAAAATGATAAAAATTGTCAGAGCTGTGTATTGTTCAATGGCAAAAATCTTAACATGTCTTTTTTTGGAAACCGAGAATTAAGAACAAAAATCGATAGTTTGTCCGTTAACTTAAATTTGTACATAAAAGTTAGCTATATAGTTCTGCTAACATTTTAAAATAATACAATTAGTGCTTATGAGTGCTGGCATCCTATATCCTTTTGAAACTATTTTAGTAATTTCTTTTTTATTGATTGTGACTGCTTTTCATCACGCAAGATAAATAAGTATTTTACTCCAACGCTGTTCAAATCACTTAAAATTCTGACATTTCTCAGAAATCTGTCTCTAAAGAGCAAAAGCAGTCGTGAATAAAGGTTCAAGTGTAAATAACACACGACTCTACCAATCTACCTACCGTTGTACTGTACGACATTCATCTTTCACCTTCAACACATCCGCTCCCCGTTTGCGCTAACCCAAATTGAGGTTCTAAGTTAATATAGGAATTGAATATTTCGTCCTTCGGTAAAGCAAATATTAAGCAGCCAATTAACTGACTATTATGTTTGTGGTCAAGTCATTAGGTCAATGTGCAAATGGCAGTCGGACTAGTGCTTAACAGTGTTTATCCCTTAATCAACTGTCTACGTGCGTTGGCGCTTCGCGACGCCCTCGTCATTTGGCCAACATCCGGTTTGGTTGTTTGGTTAAGGATTTCCCTCATGCACATTTTGGATGTATGTTAGTCTTTCTACGTGCGAGTACACTTTAAGTACAAAGACAAGAGGAAGAGAGAGAGAGAGAGAGAGAAAAAAAATTAATTTCATTATATTCATTTTTATTCCATTTTATATGGTTTTATTTCATTTTTATTATTTCATAGGGAAGGACAACAATCCCCAGAAGAATGGCATCGGTTATATGGCAAGTGTTCAGGAAACGAAATCTATCACATTGTACTCGGTGATAGTCGGTTTTTCGGAGAATACGAAGGGAAGAGCTTTACGTATGCCAGTTTTCATTCGCATCGAAAGTAAGTGAAACATATTTATTCCATTATTTTAAAGTATTTTGTATGACAATTTTTTCATTCTCTATTTAAATTGAAATCAACATCCACTTAAAAGAGAAAGTTCGAAGGAAGTAACACTGCGAGATAATTTCGTTTTATAAAAACTCACATGTCGGGAGGCTTTGTTTTCCTCAACGACAAAGCTTACAAAATTTAATTACACAAACAATATCGTACTTTGTGTGGTTTCCTGATTTTTCCTTTTTGGAGAGATTTCCATTTAAAATGAAAAGAATGTAATTTGTTTGTGGTTCAACATGGAGAGGACATAATAACTTCATTGCCTCTTTTATATTTGGTTTTTTTTTCTCCAGATACGGAGTTGCCTTAGTTGGTGTTCGACCAGCCGAATTACCTGAATTCTATGAAGACAGAATATTGCTGAATCCCGGCCCAAGGCACATAATGAAAAAGGACGACACATGCTATTATATGAGCATAACGAAGGAGGAAAATTCTGCTTTCGTCGTAAATCAGAATCAAAACCAAAATACCGAAGCCGCGAAAGATGGTTTGTGGATTTTTGTTTTTTGCTTTTCTTTTTTCAACATTTTAAGTTTGTTGTTTTAAAAGTATTTTTTAAGAGAAACCTGCTAATAGTTGTTGATTTTAGGAAATTTGTTGAGGTTGTTGATTCATAATATTCAGCTTCTGTTTGAGTAAACCTCTTCTTTATTTTTTTTACAACACAGTGTTTTAATCCAAGATCAAAAATATATAATTTTTGGAAGTGTTCGTATTTCAAGACGATTATTTTATGCAGCTGATTTTGTACATTGTGCATTACGGATTCGAAGTAAAAGTTAAAATACGATCAAAATTCATGCATATATCAGCTGTGTATAGAAAATATCACAGACACCTTCCTCTTGTTGTTATTGTTGGCTTATAGCTCAAAAACATGTAACTGTTATTAAAGCCAATTTGTTTACTGTTTGTTTCAATGCATAAGATACTATATTGTCTTTTGCTCTTGTGAACACTATTTCAATTGAAACTGTCCACAATTTTTATGATTTTTAATTTGAAACTGAAATTTATTGTTTATTGTTTTTATGATCACAAAACACAAAACATATTTAAGAATTTTAGGCACCACATAAGATATTTTGTTGTATGGCAAATCAGTTGTGGATTTAATATCTGAGCTATACAATTCTTCATTTTGATTAATTATTTACACAAAAAAAATCCAACACTAAATTTAAAAAAATTCCTCGAAAACATGTCAGTTTTATTCCCATTAAAAATTTTTCCCTTATTAAGGTTTGCAATAGTTGATCTTTTTCAATGTTTGAATTTATACAAAACATATATCAGAATTAATGTGCATCATTCAAGCATTAATTCTTCGTCGAATTAAATGTAATGTATCCGTTAAATAAATACAACCTTTATCTTCTTCTCCATTAAGAAGTCTCTAGACAAAAAACCCATTGAAAGTTGATTCAAACAAACTTTTTTCATGAAAATCTACACTCAAAGTTGTGAGAGTTAAGGTGAGAGATATCTGGTACGTTTTTCGATTTTTCTAACAGCCCTGAATAAGGCCACACCCTTTTTCAGAAACGGAAAGCAACATTAGCAACCAAACGTTGAGGATCATGGAGAACGAAGTATTAAAATTCTTCGTTCAAATAATTCTATATACGCAAAAGTTCAAAATTTGTGCGACGTTTTTGCTTTAAACCTTAATTTATGTATTTTGTTTATAAACATTTATGTAGTGAAATCCTCGCGAATAACTTTGTAATTGTTTATTTTTCCAATTAATTTATATTTTTCTGTTAAATTTCAATATTTGTGTTACATAATGGTCCCAGCATATAAACCACCGCGACCGGCCCTAATTTTCTTGAGCTCTTAAATCCACAACTGAAAATCATTATTCCTTATATTCTTTATAGAAAACATTTGCTTAAAAAATTAATAAAAACAATTAAATCAGATCAAAAATAAACAAAAACTTAATATCGATTAAAATTTAGTTAAAACAACAACAATAAACAACAACAACACCACCACCACCACCACCATGACCACATCACACCATATGGCACCTGTGCCGTCCGTTTGTGTGCGTGTGCCCCATACTCCCAGTGTAGATTCGGGTGCGGGTACACCAATAGAAAGGCATCATTCAGACAGTGATTTTACAACACTATTTGTGCGTGAGTGTGCTGCTCGTTATGCCATCTTCTCATTAGCATTTTTTTTTAAATAT
This sequence comes from Sphaerophoria taeniata, assembly GCA_943590905.1. Lineage (NCBI taxonomy): Eukaryota > Metazoa > Arthropoda > Insecta > Diptera > Syrphidae > Sphaerophoria > Sphaerophoria taeniata. The sequence goes on along the minus strand of OX016540.1, from coordinate 41,597,342 downwards.
TCTATTCTACTAGTGCCTTTACTTTGAATAGTTTTTTTTTTTTTATAAAATCGCACACTTAACATTAGTTATAATTTTCACATTTCTAAACTAAAATCTCTTCAAGCTGAGCATGAATTTTGTCAATGTATTTTTTTTATAAATAAAATTTCGTGATAACACTTCAAAGACAGCCTCGTAGCCTTTGGGTTCAATTTTCTGTTTGCAAACTTTTATTTTTTTTTTTTTTTGAGAATCCCATTTATTTTGTTTGTCAGTGGAAATTAAAATTTACATACGCAATGCATGACATTAAAATATGCAAAAAGCAGGACGGCACTAAAAGATGAAAGGATTTCCGGAAAACAATGGAACTGGCTGGGGCTGCTTCCTACAATCGTTGCTTTTGCCAACCCAATATTTCCTTCCTTCCTGCCTGCATGTCTGTTTGCTTCTTAACTTAAACCCAGAGTCCCACCAAAGCTCTTGAATCTGGCCAGAAATTGCCAACCCACTTTGTTCGCATCAAGTCCCGTAGAATTAATCTTAAACTCCTTAAATGTTTTCAATGTGCTTGAATATTAAATATTTAATATTTAACTGTGGATCGGGCATCGGAGGTTTTTTTTTTTTGTAAGTTCAGTATGGTCGAGAGTATTGAAGGAAAATTGAAAGAGACCTCTTTTGTAATCATTTGCAATGTAAATTTTTGAAATGAAATTAGAGTTTTCGTCTGTGGAAAACTAATTCAGTCATTTTCTATCGCTGGTTGATTTGAGGGACTTGTTTCTTTTTTGTTATTTCCTTGTTTTTGAAGCTTAATTGGTCTGATTGTAGCAAGGCATAATGTCGAATACAGTTATTAGGAGAAATGGTCTTTGGGAACTTGTAATAAAAATAATCTCAAAAATCAACAAAAACAAAAAAGGGCTTTTGTTTGGAATTAGTGTCAGGGTGAGAAATTCGAGTGCCAAGTTGTCGAAGTTAGTGACAGGGTAGATCCAATAAATTGTATTTTTTTTTTGAAGTTCATAGAAATTGTGTTAAACGTGAAAGGATAATGATGTTGGTATAAAAATAAAACAGTATTGAACTTGGAAAACACAAATTCGTTTGAAATTGGGAATACTAATAAGAAAAGCTTTAAGAATTCTGTGATACTTTATTATCTTCTTCTGTGTTAAGAAGTCTCCGCACAAAAGGACCATTGAAAAATGATTAAAGGACAACACACGCACTCAGAGAATTGTTGATGAGAGTAAGTCACTTAGGCCTTGGCTCTTCAAGAGCTGTTGCGCCACTCTATTTATTTTTTAAGTGACGAGTTTTTTTTATCATTCCGTCTTTCTTTGAGAAAAACAAAATCGGTCATTTGGACGTGAAAAGCTGACCGTAAGCTTTGTCAGAATAGAAAATTGGCCAGATTTTTCCATCTAGTTTCTAGTATGCAGGTATGCAAAAAATCTGTTTTTTTCATAAACGGAGCTTGGCCTCGCTTTGCTACTGATGTGAAGTGTTAGCAGCTTTTGGGAAAGGTAGTTGTGTATTTTCTTTTTCATATTCTTCCACATCTGCAACCTTTCATACCAGTTAAGGTTGCAGATGTGGAAGAAAAATTATGTTGCGAAATTTATCTTTCCAGTTTTCTTTCACAAAAAACATAGATCACAATAAGTTAAGACCATTTCAGGAAGAACAATTATGCTTTTATTATTCATTCCTCGTCCTTAATCCGTTATTTTATAAACTTTTGGAATGAGTTATGTGCCTTTCTTTAGTTTTTAAGTACAAAATATGTAATTATATTTTATTCTCATAAAATATTTGAAATCAAATCAATACAAATTTGTCTTATGTTTTGAACCTGCTTTCAAAGTCACGAATTTAGCAAAAATTTTCACTAAGAACATATTTTGCAAGGCATTACAAGCTATTAAGTAGATTAAGAATTATATAAGCGAATGCATGTTGAACATTCACTGACGTAACTTTGTTGAAGAGCTATTCACTAGTAGAAGTAGTTATCATATCATTAATATATATTTTCCACCTACCATTCGCCAAAAAACAACACAAATTCGCGGTGATGACAAAACTTCTACCACACACAAAACACAACATCCTGCATTGTGCCCTTGCATCGATTTATTATTTTATTATTTTTGTTCTTGAATAAATTTAAACTTAACAAAACATCAAGAGAAAAAATCTAAACATTTACTTAAGACTAAAACTCTCTCCAAATACAGTATTGAAATTAATCCCTGTAGCTTAGAATTGAATGCAATAATAATATAGAAACAATAAAATAATTTAAAATAAATAAAATATGCAAACGATTGTTTTCAATTAATTTTTCAAATTGAGTTTCAAATCTTTTATTCAATGTTTCTATTTTAATTGTTAAATAATATAGCATCAGATATTCCAACTTCTGTGATAATACCCGACGCTAAACAAAACCCCAAGGACACAACAGTAACATCGACCAATGCATCGTTAGCACCGTCAGCTACAACCACAACAACTGCCGTTACAGCCTCAAATGTGCCATTGTCAGTTGGTGGCGGAGGAGGTGGCGGAATTGGTACTGGCGGTCCTGGTGGTGGCGTTAGTGGAAGCAGTGGATCAATATTAGCGACCGGAAATCATTTGGAATTGCCACACCAAGGCAATCCGCATCTTCTAAGTCCGGATGTTTTAAATCAACGAAGGGGTGAGTTTAGTTTTGTTACTTTCATTTTAAACTGTAATGGCCGTCTGTTTTTAATTACTCAATTTAACGGCGTACTTCGAAAGTGGTTTGGATTTGAATGGATTTTCACTTTGAAGAAAAGTAAATAAATTAATTTAACTAATTTCAATAAGAAAACTATTGCGTTTTGTTAATGAATTTGAAAAATCCACTTACTTCGTCTTGAATAGTTCACTTAATTTAAGTTACAAAATTATTCTATGTTACTGGACGTGTACACGCACTTTTCAATTACTTAACGGAAAGTATTGGTTTTTAAACACAAGTTGATTAAAAACGGAATAACAGACACGGTATGTACCTGAAATTGGGTTTGCTTGGCTAAATATTTAATGTCATTTAATGGCATTAGTGTTTGATTTGAAAAAATTACAAAAATGTATTTGTCTCTTCCTATTTGTATGCTGTGGTGATGGGCTTTCGTTTCATGGAGGAAAATCACAATTATTATTATTGGGAACAAACTAATTTTCTTCTACAACTACGTTGCAAGTTAACGGAGTTGTAAAAATAGTTTTAATTTCCTTTTTAACAGTAATCCGGCTTTAATGGAAAAGCCAGTTAAGTTACCCATAGAATAAAAGTAAGTCCATGGGTTCAAATTTGTTATTAAGGAATAGAAAGTACCGTTTACCAAAAATTCTTACTGTGTTCTTACGATCACAGCCATGAACTTTTCGCTACGTTTTATCATGCCGAAATTGTTTTCTTCAAAGTTATAGCTTTAAAAATCTTTTGAGTGTAATTAATTTGGGAAAAACGTCAGAAATTTGACCACAATCTTGTGAAATAATTGTTTGTAAGAGAACAAGCTCGACAACGAACGGGCCTTTAATAGCTCGAGGTCAGCAAGCCGCCCCGAAAATGAGAGAGAATGGACTAATGGTTTCTGAGGTGCTTCCGCACACGCATACTTAGCAAACCATTTTCACTTAAAATATTTTTTTTTGGATATTAAAAGTCATTTCGTATTTTTTTATCTTTTCTCTTTAATAACTTCGAAACTATTTATCTTAAAAACATGAAAACAACATTTTTAGATTACTACTGAATACTAAAATATGTGTACCAAATTTCATTGGAATCTGCCTAACAGATCCGAAGAAATCGCTTGTGAAAGACGAATGAACAGAAAACGAAAGTAGCGAAGTGATGTTATAAGGGTTTCGTTTACACTCTGTGTACGGAACCCTAATACATATTCGGATTTATGCTTATTTACATCATCACTGTAATGTTTTTTGTATTTTCTGTAACCTACACGTTTTAACTACATTTTGAAATTATTTTGGAAATGCCTGGCCAAGCCCTTTCGGATATGAGGAGGGGGTGAAATTGAGTGTTTTTCATAGTCCTTTTTTGTTGGTTTTTTTTTGAATAACTTCAAAACCATTTGCCTTGAAAATATATCGTTATTTACATTATTAGTGCAATTTTTTGTTGTTCTGTAATCTATACGTATGGAACTATTTTTTGAAATTTTTTAGGAAATTCCAGGCCCACCCTTTTTGGTGATGAGGAGGGGGTAAAGTTTGGTTATTTGCATTTTCGGGCTTTTTTGTTGTGTTTTCTTGAATAATTTCAAAACTATTTGTCTTAAAAATACAAAAAAAATATGTTTGTCATTGCAGGCAATTAATGAATGATTGTACTTAATTTGAAGTCAATAGGGTTACCACCTGTTCAAAAAAATCGTTTTAAAATTTAATGAAATTGGAAATTAGTATATTGAAAAATTTTGCATGTTACATAAATAACTGTGACTTCTTATCACTTTTCCAGTAATATTCATGTTATAGAGCTATATCTCAATTTTTTTAAAGAATTTTAGGTCCAGTAGTTTCGGAGATTAGGGGGGGGGGGGAATGGCCTGTTTTTGAAATTTTTGCCTATTTTTTCATATTTTCTTATATAACTACAAAACTATTTCTCTTAAAAATATAAAAAAAAATATGATTGTATTTCTACTTAACACGTTGATATATTGGCCAACTTTTAACTCAATCGGTATAACGGTTTTGGAGGAAATAAATTGTAAAGTTGAGTCAAAAATTAAAAAGTTACTCCAAATATTGATTCATATCTGTGTTGTATGCAACAGTACAGACTTTTTATTTGCTTTTTTGTAATCTACAGGTTGAGACCTTTTCTCAGTGTCTTTTTCATAATTTTAGGCCCAGTAGTTTCGGAGATCAGGGGGGACAATGGTCATTTTTGTATTTTTTTATCTTTTCTCTTTAATAACTTCGAAACTATTTATCTTAAAAACATGAAAACAACATTTTTAGATTACTACTGAATACTAAAATATGTGTACCAAATTTCATTGGAATCTGTCTAACAGATCCGAAGAAATCGCTTGTGAAAGACGAATGAACAGAAAACGAAAGTAGCGAAGTGATGTTATAAGGGTTTCGTTTACACTCTGTGTACGGAACCCTAATACATATTCGGATTTATGCTTATTTACATCATCACTGTAATGTTTTTTGTATTTTCTGTAACCTACACGTTTTAACTACATTTTGAAATTATTTTGGAAATGCCTGGCCAAGCCCTTTCGGATATGAGGAGGGGGTGAAATTGAGTGTTTTTCATAGTCCTTTTTTGTTGGTTTTTTTTTTGAATAACTTCAAAACCATTTGCCTTGAAAATATATCGTTATTTACATTGTTAGTGCAATTTTTTGTTGTTCTGTAATCTATACGTATGGAACTATTTTTTGAAATTTTTTAGGAAATTCCAGGCCCACCCTTTTTGGTGATGAGGAGGGGGTAAAGTTTGGTTATTTGCATTTTCGAGCTTTTTTGTTGTGTTTTCTTGAATAATTTCAAAACTATTTGTCTTAAAAATACAAAAAAAATATGTTTGTCATTGCAGGCAATTAATGAATGATTGTACTTAATTTGAAGTCAATAGGGTTACCACCTGTTCAAAAAAATCGTTTTAAAATTTAATGAAATTGGAAATTAGTATATTGAAAAATTTTGCATGTTACATAAATAACTGTGACTTCTTATCACTTTTCCAGTAATATTCATGTTATAGAGCTATATCTCAATTTTTTTAAAGAATTTTAGGTCCAGTAGTTTCGGAGATTAGGGGGGGGGAATGGCCTGTTTTTGAAATTTTTGCCTATTTTTTCATATTTTCTTATATAACTACAAAACTATTTCTCTTAAAAATATAAAAAAAATATGATTGTATTTCTACTTAACACGTTGATATATTGGCCAACTTTTAACTCAATCGGTATAACGGTTTTGGAGGAAATAAATTGTAAAGTTGAGTCAAAAATTAAAAAGTTACTCCAAATATTGATTCATATCTGTGTTGTATGCAACAGTACAGACTTTTTATTTGCTTTTTTGTAATCTACAGGTTGAGACCTTTTCTCAGTGTCTTTTTCATAATTTTAGGCCCAGTAGTTTCGGAGATCAGGGGGGACAATGGTCATTTTTGTATTTTTTTATCTTTTCTCTTTAATAACTTCGAAACTATTTATCTTAAAAACATGAAAACAACATTTTTAGATTACTACTGAATACTAAAATATGTGTACCAAATTTCATTGGAATCTGCCTAACAGATCCGAAGAAATCGCTTGTGAAAGACGAATGAACAGAAAACGAAAGTAGCGAAGTGATGTTATAAGGGTTTCGTTTACACGTTGCGGAAGTTCTTACATCTCGAAAAGATGGCGGGAAAATAAATATATGTGTGTTGGAGCGTTAATCACTCCTCTTAAGCCAAGAAGCAGACATATAAATCTTTCGGGACTCCTCACCAGAACCACATTTCACCAACACCATCCACACTTGCAGTCCAAAAGCGATGTACAATGAGTCGATGCTTATTGCTGCATCGGGCATCCCTAATGTTTAAATGAAATCCACCAATAATTTACGTCTAAAACTACTTATTTTACCACTTTAATCAAAAATTTACGTATGGCGTATACGTACTATTTTTTTCCCCTAAGATCTTAATAATTGACTTATTTTCAATGTCGTTTCCCACAAATTATTGAATTTATAATTTTCTCACAGAACACTTTTTGGAGTTTAAAACCGTATTCTGATCAGAGTATTTCTAGAAAAATGAGCCATGTTTTGTTTGATCTGATAGAACTTTTAAGATAGATTCCCCGTTTTTCTCATAAGATCAACCAATATGTGGAAGAAAATGTTTTCATGAATTAATCGCGTCTCATCAAAGTAAGGTTTTCTTCACCTATAAAGGGCGACCATAAAAAATTTTACCTGCCATCAAGAAGTCTTCAATATCTTGAAAAGAAGGACTCAACACTTTAAATTGTATTTAAAGCCTAGGCATTTTATTTATGAATTGGATTTTTGGTCTAAGACTTATGTCTGCTCTAGATTATTAGAAATTGGAACAACCAATTTTTATGGTTTATGGTTTTCTGGTCAAAATGAGATTTAATCTTTTCAAAACATATGTATGGGCATTTGTATACCGCTTTAATACCCAAAAACTCTCTGGTTTACAATATTTACACAAGGTCTGTCGTCTGTTAACCCACACTCTCACGCATGAATATTTTCTATCAATCAAAATCAAATCACTTCACTTTCATATACTCAACTGCTCGACCTTAATTCACATCAAAATCTGTTATTAACTCAAGCCGAAAACTGCCAAATTATATCGTTTTGTTTATAACTGGCTTTTTGTTATACACTCTCGTTTATGTTATCCTTCGGTTTGACTACATAAATAATCATTGTCATTATCTCGTGATAACATGACATCTTAGGGTAACGAATGACAAACTTTAACAATCGCTCTTTGTAATTTTCAAGAGTGATAACATAAGAAGATTACAAGCTCTCCTCAAACCTCAAAATCCTATTAAGGTCATTTTGTGGATTGACTGTTAACACACATGCCTACAGGATATAAGTAGGCATATGAAGTAACAGAGAGCTTGGTCGTTTTTGTAAGCTCGTGTAATGGGCAATAACCTGCGCGTATAATGGCTATGAATGAAAACATGAAATAAAGAGGAGAAAAGTTCAAGGATTTGTAGAGTTACTTTTTGCCTTTTCTTAAATTTAATGTCATGAGGTCAAATTTAGGATTAGATGGGAAAATGATATATTAAACAACTTAGAGTTAATAAATTTGATAAGGTGCCTTAAGTAGATTTGAAGTTTTACAAGCAATTATACCCACAAAGTTGAATACATTGTTTATCATCCCCATAAAATATTCATTCGAATTTACCTTTCAATCTTGATTCGTTCAAATTTGCTGTCGAGTGAAAGTGTTTAAAATTAAACAAGTTTTATCTCATCGATTGAGTTAAATAATCCTCTAATTTCGTTCCACTATTCTCACTCAATTACACCCTTAAGATGCCATACAACTAGGCAAAGTAGGTAAGAGTGGCTGTATGGATGTTGTTGAGGAACTTAGACCCCAAGGGTCTATTGTAATACCACTTAGGAAAGTAACTGATATAAGTGTTGAGAACTTAAATCAACCATTTAGTATTGTTTATGAAATGAGAGAGATGTCAATAGTTGCTATAATTCATTGAATCATTGCGATAGGTATTCCCTCTAATAAAGAGTGCCCGGCATATACAGAGGAGGTTTCTCCTTCGTCCTCGTCCAAACAACTACTAATACAGAAGTCATTAGAGTGGACCCCCAGCCTCACGGCATGTTTTCCTATTAGCGTCCTGTTCCCATATCGTTCAATATGGGCTATCTCCGAAAATTAAGGGACCTGTCGATTTGAAAGTGTGGAAATTTTTCTAAAGGCAGAAATCTAAAGAATTTATTTTTTTAATTAAACCTCTATAACCGGGTGCTTTAGAAAATATTTGCTTTCAATGGCTGATTGAATGCTTGTAGGCCCTTATTTTGATGAACAATTATATAACGTTTATCGAGAAAAATTTTGAGAAATGTCGATTTGAACTCGTCCAAAAATGTTTGCAAATAATTTCTTGCAAACATTTCGGCTACCAGGCCTTCAAGGAATATGTAACCCGTTTTGATGAATAAATTTCGAGCAGACCTTTCTTTTGATGTACCGATGGCTTTTGGATTTTTTTTCTGTCCATGATATTTTTTGAAAATCATGAAGAAATCAACATACTTCATAGGATACTCCTGAAGGCCAAACTCAATTCTGAGTCCTAGTTGCCAGGATATTTGCATAAGAACATAATATTCTGTATTTTTGATGACAATACGCTGAGGACAAACAAAAAGAGTGGTCTTGTGATCATAACTCAGTAAACAGACCAAGTTTGATTGATTGATAAATACGAATAGACCTTTGATTTCGTGTATTTTATGATAAAGGCTTCTTGGGAAAACTGATAGATTTCAAGAAATTAGAGATGGATGAAAGTGAGAAGTAAATTTTCAATACATTTCAAAAATCGAAGTGGTAACGGTGGCTAGTGTGCTGTGACATTCTAGCATTCCTTGATTCTAGAGCTAATTGTCTCAATACACATGATGTAGCAAGTGTTCTGTTTTAGACAAGCTTATTATCAGCTTTACAATTTCCTGCAATGCCCGGCCTCCCTATAAGATGAGAATTGAACTGCTCTGGCATTGAGTTCAGAGATAATTGAGAGTCGTGGATATCGTTATTGAGTTTATGGAGACAGGCGCGAGAGATTTGATAGCGGCTTGAGTGTCTGAGAAAGTACTTCAGTACATACATATATCTGTGCTAGACGTAACGTTCTGTTTGACCCACGATAATGCCCCTTTTATCGCCAGTACTTCTGCTTGGGTCACGCTACCTTCTCGTTAAGAGTACTGGTGTTGTCTTTTGTAGATTGACGTCAAAGCCACAACACTGCCTTATTTGTGAGCCTACGATAGGACCCTATCTTGAGGATTACCTCGATTCATCGATGTGGTGGTAGTAAAACTCCTCATGTTACAAATGATTTTCACCACATGCAAGACTTACTTGATCAATGCGTGAGTTTGTTTGGTTGTGATGACATAACATGAAACTGCAGAACTGGAAACTCGCCTAGTTATCAATTTTAAGAAACTAAAACTTAAACTGGGAAAACCTTCTGATACAATTCCTCTTAATGTTGGCTTTCAACCCATGAGAAACAAACTCTGTGAGTTATCTATCATAAAGGACAAAAAATATTGTGCATCAAAAGCTTTCCTCATCCAAACCATATTTAATTGCCAAATAAATGGTAAATTCCTTGCAATATTAAATTCCATGAAAATCCAATAGGTACATTTTTCAATTAACGTTCAGTTATGAGTCCTTTTTTACACAACATTGCTCTCCTCCTTTTTTTACAGGTAGTCGCCGACCATCAATTTTACCAGTGCCCGACATGTTTACCTCATCCTCATTTAGCATATCCGGCAACGATGATGGTGAAGAAGGTGACGAAAGTGATGATGAAATTGACGATGACGTCCCTTGGAGATCTCCATCCGAGAAAATTGCGTAAGTACCTTTGCTTCTACTGTCATGGCCGCAGCCGCCGCCCGCCGCCGCTTAAAGACTTAGCAAGAAAATGAATAAGAAACAAAAATGTGCATCATCACTCATTCAATTACACACAGTGTAGAGGTAGACTCTTTGTAGCTCTTTTTCTTTTTCTCCACAATTATTTTTGTTTTTGGATGTTTACAAAGCTACTCCTTTTTCTTCCATTCGCAAGAGAGAGAGAGAGAGAGGTGATGGGGGGTTAGTGGTGTTTATAAGTGGAAATTTGAATTTATTATGTTGTCCTTAGTAACATTTATTTAGTTATTTCTCATGAGAAAGAAAATGAACAGAATAATAAAATTCTATGCTGCGGAACAAAAGGATGGCTTTCAATATGTTGACAGTCAGAACACCACTTGGCGTTGACGTCTATAGAACTATATAGTTCTAGAGAGATAGACGGAGATATTCTATTCCAAAAACAATTTCCTTAATTAAATTTGTACCTCCATCCCGTCGAGAACTTTATTTCACATTTTGCTCCCTCTTTAATTTGAAGATAAGTTCATTGAGCAATTCCTATTTACATTGAGGTTCTGTGACGTTTCTGTTTTTTGGTTACCCACTGTGGTTCCTATTTGTTGAGCTGTGGCGATGCGATAAGTCGGAAGGTGGCTACTAAGCAAATAACTGAAATAGGAAACTGCAGTCTAGTTTCGAATGCCCTAAAGCATCATAGAAGAAATGCGAGTCCTGCGATTTTATTTGAATTCTAAATTATTCATCTTCATTTAGCATTCAAAACACAAAATTGGACCAAAGAGCAAGTGCAAATATTATGTGTGTCTGGATTTACTTTACAACTTTGCATATGAAGCTGGGGGTGGAATTTATTCAACTGAAACCGTTGCAAGCTAAGGGAAAAAATGAGAGTTGTGAATGTGTCGATGTCGTTTATTTTTTGTTGGTCAATGACTGTGATTCATAAATATTCATATAAGTAGCTGTCGAGACCGAAAGTATGACATGAGATTTTTAGAGCAATGCCATTACCTTTTGCTTGGTATTTCCTTATTTGCTCATTTTTCTGTGGTCAAAAGAGAGTAGAGATTGATAGTTTATAATCACAATAATATCGTGATTGCATTATTGAGACAGTGAGGTTTCTTTAAAATGTGATGTGAATAAGAAATTATGGACTAATTTTTGCAAATATACTCTTTTAGGTTTAGTTTGCTATTTTAAGCTTACACATTTTCCAATATTTTACCCATTAAAAACTAAAGAAATTGTCAAAGATTTTCAAGAAAATTAATAGAAAATTATTTCATCCAAAAGTAAAAAAAAAAATTATTATGCCGAAAAATCGAGGTGCCTGCCTTTCAGATCTTTGCTTGACTTTGTTTTTAAGAACACAGATTTTTTGTTGCAGGATTTTTGTGGTTTTTACAGACCCAAGAGATTTCATCGATTTACCCATTCTAAATTTTTGTAGATATTGTTGCAAACTTTATCGGAGTGTCTTAACAAAGTTCCTAAAAGTCTTTGCGAAAGTTAAGAATATCACGGTACCTATTAAGTCATAAAAGGTCAACCAGAAAAGCTTAAACATTCCGAATGGAATTTTCAGTATTCACTAAAAATTCATATTGAAGCAAGATTCAATTAAACTCTTGGAAAAATTTCTTTCCCTTTCATTCACTTTCTTCCTACTTGAAGTGCTGCATAAACTAACGAATGTTTCAGCATTCTCGTCTATAGTAACTTTTTAGCAAGACAAGTGTTGTGTCACCTTGGGTATTTATCTGCACATCAAAGTCGAACAACCAAGAAGTTTCCGTTTTGTCATAAAGTTTGTTCGTTTACCTTTTTGCTGTTCGAAACAAAACAAAAACTGTCTACCAAAGAAAGGATACCTACTCTCCATAACTATACCGCCCCCCAACACTAGCATGCATCGCCAATACAACTCATCTCATGCTCTTGAACGAAGCTTAGGTACTTCCCTGGAATAAAGTTTTTACCTTCAATGTATCGAGGGTGTACTTTTGCCACTTGCCACGTCTGGTGGTTATGCAATATCCGTGTTCGTATAAGTTTAATATTTAACAGTTCCCATTTCCGGGCAACAGCTTCCTTACAATGTGTCCTCAACATCGGTTGTCGGTTATTCCTGTTGTGGCTGGGTTACTTTGTATACATTTCTTGCATCTCACATCGTATTTTTCATTTTTCAAAAATTTTGACTTTGTTTTGTTAATTTTTTTTTATGCAAAATTTTTTTTTTCCACCTCAAAAATATTGAAACGTTTTAAATATATATATATACAACAATATATTAAACAAACCATCAAAAAACAAAGATGCCTGGGTGGTCATTTTCCACAATCACGCACCTATTCCCTCATTATGAGCTCCTCAGAGGACTCGAATCGATTGTGTTGCAACAATCCACCGCCCGATCGTAGATTTCGCATGCACAAAAGTTTTAGCTGTGATAGCTATAGAAAAATATCAACTACGACTGATACATCGACTACAACAATTGCACCATCGTCGACAGCTACAACGCTTACGACAGCAACGGCAACAACAATGACGAGTAGTTCGAAAAAATCATCGCGTCCAGTTTGGCATGCTGATTATTATCGGTAAGTTTTTTGGACATCAGGAAGCAGCTGCCATTATCTTCAGCTTGAATTTGTTTTTGTATTGTCATCTTTTGGAAAATGTTACATTTATGCTTTAAGGAAGCTTTTTTGAATGAACGCGAACAACGGGAATGGCATCAGTTCATTATTATATTGTTGCTTATCGACTCATTTGAATACAGTGTGTCTAAAAGTCATTTTTTTTATTTGAAGGTCATGAAGTATCTGCATTAGTTTTGTTAGCGTTTACTTACGTTACACACCTCCTTCAACGGGTTGGCAATGAAAGATTGGAAAACGAAAGCCCGCAAAGCGATATCGCGGATAACGAAATCCCGGATAACGAAATCCTGTAAAGTACATTCTATCAGTACTTTTGCCCGTGTAGCGTTGGTTCTTAAAGTTCTATATCTTTCTTATGCGAATCTACTCTTTTTCGTCGCTAAAAGTTATGAGAATAAAGGAGATTGAAATCCGATACCTTTTTCGATTTTTCTAACAGCCCTGAATGTAGTGTCTATGGCTTAGTGGTTAGGTGCGTTGGTTGCTAAGCAGAACGTTGTGGGTTCAAGTCCTACTCGTGCCCATAGTTTTTATTTCATCTTTCACGGACACTGCCTCTTGCAAAAAACTGACAAAACTTCCAAGAGTATCAATCTGTCATGAAAAAGTGCTTCTCAACTTTGCCGTTCGGAATCGGTGTTAAATTGTAGGTCCCCTCAATTCTTCACACGCACCCAGAGAATTGTTAATGGGAGTAAGCCACTTAGGCCTTGGCTCTTCAAGAGCTGTAGCGCCACTCTATTTTTTTATATTTATTTAACAGCCCTGAATAAGGCCAGGCCACACAAATTTTCAAAAACAGAAATGTTGTAAGACATTAAACGCTGAGAATCATGGAGAACGAAGCATTCAAATTCTTTGTTCAAATTATTTTATATCAATATATTTATATACCAAATCAGTCCGTTCCAGATAATTCATGCTGGATTACGTCGATGATTGTGTTTGTTTGTTTGCTTATTTTTTTGTTAATGCAATACAAAGTTTAAGTTTTAAAATTCACAGTTAGTGAAGGAACAAACAAAGTTTCAGACTCCAAGTTATAAATTGTATGGTCTACTGTTCGATGCTTATTTTTTCAGTTGTTTATCCCCTCAATGAATCTTTGAATTCCAAAGATAAGTTTTGAAAACTTTTATTAAAGTTCTCGAAACTAAACCTCTTCAAAAAATGTTAAACAAATTGTTCCTTTTTCAAATGTTTAATGACACACTGTATTTAAGCCTTCATTTTATGTTGTCTGTTCCATAAACTGAATAGTTAAACATTTAAAATATTTCTATTGATTAACAGTATACTAACGCAATAACTGAAAAATTTAAATTCTTTTGAAAACAACAATTGGTAGTTCTCTTCCCTTAAAATTAATAATTGTTGATATTTCTCTATTTTCTCTGCTTGTTTTAAACAATCACTTTCCTATCATACACAAAAATCAAATTAACAACCAACATCAAGAACTACTGGATCGCATTTGCAACTGAAATAATTTTCGAACAAAGTGTTGGAGTATGACAAAAGGTGCATGTGTAAAATCTGCTGCGTTCACTACACACTGGGCGATTATCAAAAACATCAACACAATAATTTAAAAAAGGCTTTTGTTAAATTTATTACTGCTTCACTAGTGGCCGTTCAAATTAAACTAACAAAATAATGCTTTTAATAAAAGAATATCAGTTTGTGTTTTCTGATTTTAAGAGGATTGTCGGAATTGAAAATCCACAAGAACTAACAAACACAGTTAAATTAAAATAGGCACATAAATAAATAACTAAAAGGACTCTTTTTGTCTTTATTGTAATTAACATATTTGAAATGTTTGGTTTGTTTACAAAGTTTGTGCACTTTGTTGAATTTTGTTGTATAAGCTTTTGTTTTTAGTTACTTGTTTCAGTTTTTGTTGAAAAGTTTCTTATCCCAGTTTTGTTTTGTTTTACTTCGGTTTATAAATATTTTTCTCATAAAAAAACAACTTTTTGAATTTTTGGGTAAAGGTGGTTAAATTTTCTTTTGTCTTGTATTTCTTTTCTTCTTTCATGAATTTATTTACAGGATTGTAAAAGGATTTCCACCAGTTTCACCTTTCATTGGGGTCAGCCCGACTTTGTGTTATTTACTGAAGGAGAAGAAACCGCTTTGTTGTTTACAATTAGCTCAGGTAAATTTTATTAAATTTATATACTCGATTTGTATTTTCGTAGGTAAGAACAATTTAAAGTAAAGTGAAGAAACATATGTTCGGTATTAATACCACATCGTTTTGTTTTGAGAAGAAAAAAGAAAAATTATTATTAAAAAAACAGTTGAGGTGGAAAATGTATCGAACGTCAGAATATCAGATCATAGATTTACAGTGAATTGGTTACGCCAGCAATTTCAAACTTCCCCATATCCTTTTAAGTTCACTTGACAATTTATTGAGATGTCACTCTTCCTTATTTTATCTAAATGTTGGTAAATTGTTTAACAACGTTCTTTCCTCATTTTCCTTTTTTTTGGTTTTCAATAAAGCTTGATTCACCTAAACAAAATGACAATCAACAAAAGGTATAACGAGTATCAATTCTTTGAGTTTTATTATTTTGTTTTAAACTCTGTTTTTAAAATTTGAAAAGAATGGCTTAGTTGTTCATAGTTCTTTAGTAATAACACAATTGCTTACCAGCTGGAGCAAATTTGTTGAAGTGTTCATTTTTTCCTTTAACAAAAAAAAAAAAATAATTAACAAATCCATGGAACTGTTGAACAGAAAATGTATAGATAATGAAAAAAAAATGAATCATTAAAAATAGAGTGCGAAAATTATTTTTTCTTTAGAAGTTGACACCTCTTTTTCAGATTGAAGAGATTTTTTTCTAGAATTGAAATTTAACTTTGCGAATTTTAATGCTTGAGTTCAGTTTTGCTTTTTAAATCGAGTTTGCCTTCAGAACTGTCGCCGCCACTCATTTTTTAACTTCCTTTGTTCTTTTAACACCGTTTTGAAGGGGTGACACCTATTGTAAATTAACGTTCTTCCTGTTGACCCAGTACTTTGAATAAAATTACTAACAAATAAACTATCTTTGTACTAAAATTAAACAATTGTTTTTTAATACCTAGATCTGTGAACATTGTAGCTATCGAAATGCCAAAGAATATCAATGGCAAAACAAGACTATAATTTTAGCAGCTGATTATGCATCGAATGGCATTTATAACTTCATCATTCCATTACGGGCACATTTTCGATCGAAAACATCATTGAATCCAATAATTTTGCTCCTCGAAAGAAGGCCCGATGTGGCATTTCTGGACGCACTTTCTTATTTCCCTTTGGTAAGTATTTGAAAAGTATTCTTTTCCCTGATGTGAATTCAAAAAATTATAGTTAATTTGTTTCCATGTTATTTACAACGGTTTTAATTTTGTATCGAAGGTTTATTGGATGCTAGGATCAATTGACTGTTTAGATGATTTGCTTCGCGCTGGCATAACCTTAGCTGAAAGTGTTGTTGTTGTCAACAAAGAACTGTCGAATTCAGCAGAAGAGGACTCATTATCTGATTGTAATACAATCGTTGCTGTTCAAAATATGTTCAAGTAAGATCAAAGTTTGTAATTATATTTCTATTCCGAAACACAAAATATCCAAACATTAAATTTGACGTAAAACTATTTTAACTTTCTTACTGTCTTTTGTTTATAGATTTTTCCCAAGTATAAAAAGTATAACTGAGCTGTCGCAAAGTTCCAATATGAGATTCATGCAGTTTCGAGCCCACGACAAATATGCATTGCACCTCAGTAAAATGGAAAAGGTAAACATATATAAGAAATACATACCTAAATATTTAAATACATATTAACATTTTTTGAAATTTTGAGAATAAAGAAAGCTCCACTAAATATTGTTTCCAACTGTATTGTCTAGAATGTAACTAACCGATTTGAAGATTTATTGCGAGAATGCCTTATGATTATGATTATTTATCCAAAAGTAAAAGACGAATTAACTATCTTCCAGGTCATAATTTCAAAAACACAGAAGTGCTGCATCAATTGCGTATGCAATTCCAAAGCGACTTGTTATTTTATTTTATTTTATGCTAAAAAAAATGTTTCCAACAGTTTCACATATTTCCAGAACGTTATATACTATAATAATGTAATAAACGTTACTTATATTGACCTTCAACGCAAATCTGAAAGTCCCTACATTCTTCATTTCGATTGCGATTGCTTTAATATTTTTTTTGTTGAATAAAGGAAGTGAAACACTTCATTCCACCAGAGAACAATAGCTTCATCTATATTGGCCCGTTCGTGACAAAGTTTCAAAGTGAATTTCGAAATAAAGTTTCAGCAAAACTTTTTACTCACACAAACTCGTATTTAATGTGCATAGTACAGACACACTGACGACACGACGACGCGGTGTATAAATCTGCTCAAAGAGAAGGTTGATGGCAATATACATATGTATGACCCCTTTCTTTCAAATGTCACAAAAATTATATCTCGACTAAGAAGAAACATTCCTTAACACATGCCTGAGTAAAAGCAACACCAAGTTCGTATACTAATTTTTAATGAACCAAGTAACTGGTCCTTGTTCGGAAAACTAACGAAAATGTCAACTACTGCACACATGGGTATCGTTAAGGAGTCGGTCGTGTTGGTTTAATATACCAGTCAATTTGTGTAACTTAAAGGGTGTAGAATTGACGAAACGAACTTAAAAGTTTATAAACTTTTTTGTTTTTAGTTCTGAAAATGTTGCCATTACTTCTATTCGACTAACAGGACACTCCCACATGTGTCTTAAAATTCAAAATTTGTGTCAATTGATGAAGAAACTTATTCAGAATGTGTGTTTGAAAATTCAAGTTGTCTATTCAATTTTTTCGTAAGCCAGTGAAGTGCACAATGTGTGCATAATTTTAGATGATTGCGCTTGCCCTTTTGAGCTCGTGGACCGTGCCTCGAATAAAAATATTAATTTAGTGCTTTTAATGATCGATTAAATCTCATTTGTAATAATTATATGTTGAAGCATAAAAATTAAATTGGTGTTCTATAAAAAACAAACTAATAAATTTCTAAAAACTACGGTACTAGAGAGTAGGGGCCCATGAAAAATGTTCAAAAGTTTGATTTATAGGCAAAAGTAAATTGAAAACTCGTGAATAACTAAGCCCGCCCGTCGATCAGTGCACTCAGAAGGCAAAATATGTCAACCTCTCAGTTAGTTAATATTTAACTTTCTTGCAACAAACTTTTTAAACCTACAAATTTAGTCTAATGCGGTGCTGGATACCTTGACCAGTAATTGTTACTTGTAACTCAAATGAACTAAATTTTATTCCATCTCGAGATAAAAATCAAATAAGTGGGGATGGTCGTTCACTTTCCCCTTGCCTATACAGCCTTTACCATGACTTGATATGAATAAAAATAAATAAAAGAATAAAACCTATTAACATAATCCCATAGTCTAAGCTTCCAATATTTAAAAATAATCTAACGACGAAGCCTGGGGATTCATTTCATGAAGAAAGGTATTTTTTTTTTGTTAATCTTATTTTTAGATTTCTTTGCACACTCCATATTTTTCCGGTCCAATCCCTACCAATTTCCGTTTTATCTGTTTTATCTTTTTTTTCAGCGGGAAAAAGAACGTGGCTCCCACATCTCTTATATGTTCCGTCTGCCATTCGCTGCAGGTGCCGTATTCAGTGCTTCAATGTTGGACACACTTCTCTACCAGGCCTTTGTGAAAGACTATGTCATTACATTTGTCAGGCTTCTACTTGGAATAGACCAGGCACCAGGAAGTGGGTTTCTCACATCGGTAAGTTTATCCTCAGGAAGAGTCCCAATCAAAAAAAAAAAAAAAGGAAGCAAACATCAAATGACATTTTTAATCTTTGAACTCTAGATGCGAATCACAAAAGAGGATATGTGGATTCGCACGTACGGGCGATTATATCAAAAGCTCTGCTCAACGACATGTGAAATTCCAATTGGTATCTATCGGACACAGGATACATCCAATACAGAAGCGACACATGTGAGTAGTTCACCTGTAGACAAATGGGGACCATTTTCAGCCTTCGGAAAGCCCTGTGTGCGATTGCGGCCATCGGTGAGTCCGTGAAGTCCAAAACGTGATTTGATTTAACAAAAACAACAGATTATTAAAAATAACAAAAACAATATTTACCTATCGTTTGACTAATATAAACCATAACATTTTACATCAAGTCTGAATTGAATCTAAATTCGAACACTCGTTCCGCTTTTAAAAATGATTAACTACTTAAAAATAATTTTTATGTCAGAAGAATACAAATCCTTGAAGTCCTCCCTTAGATTTTTCTCTTATTGTCGAATTCAACCCTTTTAATTTTTCTTAAAACTCGCTATAGTCAGTACTAACTAAGGCACAAGATAAGACTACTTTACACTATTTCTTTAGCGACACAATGACACAAACCAATAATTCTTAAACTCTAATATAAACTTAAACTCATGAATAAATTGAATAAATAAAAACAACACATATTTAACTTTATTTATTTCGTTTCTAATTTCCTTCCATATTATTATGTTTTTTTTTCTTTGTAAATTATGAAGCCTTTAAAATGCCAAGTTCAATAAATTTCATACTTTTAAATTCCTTTCTAGTTATTTAATTCATAAGATTCTTATAATAATACCTTGGCTATAACTTTTATTATTTTGCTTGAAAATTTGTTTTATAGATCATTGTGTTTCACAAGTACTCTTACCACTAGTATTTATTTTGTTTTTTGGAAATAAACTTATGACTAATAATTCTTTTATCTCTTTCTATAATCTTTTTAACTATTTACATATTTTTATATTTTTCACAAGCTTATAGCATAACTTAAGTTTTAAAAAAGTGACTCTAATTAACATACACTTAAACGACACGAACTTTATTTTTTTGTTTTATGTAAGTAATTCTGTTTATTGAAGAATTTTTGGAACATTTTTTAAATTAAGAAAATTCTCAAATCAAGCTAGATCGAAAACTCTTACGCTAGTTAAAATTTTAAGAAAATGAGCCAAATTTTATGACTGACAAGCTTTTTTCAAGGATTAACGGTAAGAATTTTATCCTAATTAAAAAAAAAAAGTGAAAAATCCAGAAAAGGCCAGGTCGAGGAATTATTAACTTTAAAGTCATTCACAAATAAAAACACCAGAGTAGGAGCTAGAAGAAGTTTATTTCAACAAAAGACAAAATATAATAATTCATTGCTTGAATAAAATATTTTGTATGTAAAGGGTGGTTTTTTCTTAGAGTTATAGAACTTTAAAAAGCAATAATGGATGGAATATTCGATTGACATGATTTTTTATTTATTCGAAAGATAATCTTGTGGCATTACATTTTAAATATGATTTCTGGCATATGACTGCCACGGCTGGCGCGGCAATAACACGGCGAATGTTGTCTTCCAAATGGTCAAGCGTTAAATCACAAGATCTTGGAGGCCTATTCACAGGTCCAAAACGTGAAATTAGTCGGTCACCAAACGCGTCTTTCAATAAATCGATTGTGGCACGAGCTGTGTGACATGTAGCGCGCGCCGCCGGCCGTCTTGTTGGAACCACAGCTCCTGGACATCATGATTGTTCAATTCAGGAATGAAAGAGTTAGTAATCATGGCTACCGATCATCATTGACTGTAACGTTGTGGCCATCATCGCCTCAATGCTACGCTCTACAGTAGCAATAGCTTCTTCTGTACGCACCGTACGGCCGGGCGGCGTCTCTGGAAATGAGAATTATCAAACAAGGTAAACGTGGTGCGAAAACTTTCCAGGGTTAATCGAATTTACTGCTATGATGGACGATTTTGTCGACGAAAAAGTGGACGTAGTCCATATTCCGCACAGAATCATTATTTTCAAAATAAAATTGCACAATTTGCAAGCGTTGTTCAGGCGTGAGTCTATTCATGATGAATTTCCAAACCAAATTGAGAATAAATCACTTGACAGCTGTTAAATCGGTCGCCGCCTTGAAAAGTAATGCCAACTTAAAGTTCTATATCTCGAAAAAAACACCCGTTATTACAGTAAAATTATTGTTGGGCAAAGAAAAAATTAAACAGGCTGATATTTTTTATATCAAGGGTTTATTGTCGGAGTGAGTAAGTAAACTTGAACCCGATTTTTAAAGCTCGTAGCTCGTTATGAATTCATTGAAAGTAACGATGTGAATGAAATGTTTTAAAGTTTGTTCTTTAAGTCAAACATACATTTGCAGATTTTTTTAAAGAATCCATACCGTTTTTTCCCGAATTAATGAATATTCAAATAATAGGTTTTTAAAACAATTTTCATTTTCACTTAAACCTGAATGGAAAGAGGAAAGAATCCGTTTCTTCTTCACTCAAAATTCAATAGGAATCCTTGTAATAATAACAACAAACAAAAAATTAACGAATTGTTCCAAAAAGTTCCGCTTTTGTTTTAAAACATATTTTTTTACTTTCCAACATGTAACGTTCCCTTTTCAAAATTTATTAATTTTATTCTGACACCTTAAAATTTTTTATCTAACAGCATTACTCAAAATGCTTCGCGTTAAATATTTATCATCCTGTGTAAAATTTCCCATCCATCAAAATGTCCTGTTTTAATATATTTTCCCGTAAAAATAAGAAAAAAAAAAACAAATACAGTTTAATTTCGGACTTTCTGATAATAAACGCACACGCACGCAGTGAGTCTTTCTTGTAAAAAAAATAAACATTTTAATTAACGCCTATAAATAAAAGTTTTACCATCTACCAAAATAAAATTAAATCCCGAATTTAATTTGTTAATTAAATTTCGTCTAGTCGCTTTTGCCTGCCTCTTCATTTATTTCTGAGTATTTTTTATTTTATTTAAATTGGTTATAAAATTACTTTTTCTTAACAATTAAGGCATCCTTACACAATATTAGTTAGAAGTTTGTTTCTTTCAAGTAGTGTTTTATTTTTTTTAATGTTTGCAACAAAAATTATTTACTGCCTTAGTTTAAGATTTCTTATAACTCAGTTTAACGAACTTTACTTAGAAATAAAATTTCTAGTTAAAAAAATGCAAAAATAATAACTATAAAATATTTGGTTCCTTAAAATTGGAAAGTTACGTAGCATAAATTTTGCATTGAGATATTTTTCTGTGCTTGGCCTTGATTTTGTTTTCAGTTTTGTTTTGTTATCAAAGTTTTATGCATTCAAAAGTTTTTCGAGAACCAAGAAGGTACATATCAATGTAAGCTAGCAGTAAACCTTCCGACTGGACGGTTTCAGGTCTGAGCAGTCCAAAGTTCTGCTTGCATGTTTTTGTTACTTTAATTGCATTTTGAAGAAAATACATTAAACACATTTTTGTTTGTCAATTTCGTTGTTGTATTTTGTTTTTATTTTTGTTTGTGTACTTTTGTTTTCTTTACTTAACATTCTATTGAGCTTAACTCGCGTGTTTCCACTGAACAAATTTCAAGAATTATAATCAAAAGCTTAACTGTTTCTTTATTAAGCATGACAGTTAGTTAAATAGCATATGATGGATGAAAAAAAAACAAATTGCATCAGCAAAAGATGAATTATTCCAGCCCAGGTTTTGGAGACCGCTTTTTCCGTGACAGTGAAAATTGATCCATTAGAATAAAATCAATAATATATTATTATATATTATTATATATATTATTTTACAATAAAACTCATTACAAAAAGCATAATTATTTTTTTTTTAACTTATGTCATCTTGGTACAAGCTTTAACATGAGTGGTGTTGTTGAGGCTAAAATTAATAGGTGAATTGTTTGGGATTTTATTATTAACAAATTACTAAAACCACTTAAGGGTCAGAACTGAAATTGGAATAATTACGTAATGCTTTTGAGTTTGAGGCTTTTTTTGGCAACTTCTCGCGCGGTCAAATATATCAATTATTTAATTTAAATTGAAATATAAGAAGGTCTTTTCGAAGACGCTGTTTTACAGATCTATCTGCTTCCGAGAAAATTCGCTTCATAAAAAGCAGTTGCTACGTAGAAGAACTAAAGAAATTAATTATTTTGCTTCGTTCTCCATGATTCACATCGTATTGAGTCTCAAAATATTTTAAATTTTGGTATTTTATTTCTCAGGAAAATAACTGATAGTAAAATTAGGTGACGTGAAATAACGCCCAACGAAATAAGGCCCCACCTTAAATGCGGCTTAATTTCCATGAAAAAATCGAAATAACACCCGACAGGCCTTATTTCGATTCAATTGTGGAAATAAGGCCACATTTTACATGAAAATAAGGCCGCATTTCCAGAAGATAAAAATAATGGCCCATTATTGTGGGTGATAAGTGCTGAATTCTATTTTGCGACTACTAACCCACTATGCTGGTTCATTTGTCCAGAAATCTAATTCAGGGTTTCCGACCTTCGCGATTAATTTTAACATTTTGTAAAACAATAAAATAAATTTATTACATTTTCTTGGTTTTTTCTGTGCATAAAGCTGAAACATACCGCATGCTTTAAGTCTATGTGACGTTAAGAAAACATTATCCAATGCAAACGTTCTTCTGCACTCTGCGATGTCAAAGTTCTGTGAGGGTACGGCATTGTACAAGTACACTATACTTGAAGGTTGAAGCCAATTTATTGCAACTATCTATCACCTAAAAAAACCAAGCTGTTTCAATTACATTAAAAGCTGCATCAGAGAGATGGATGGACACTAGCGGAAAAAATTTTGCCCAAAAGAGAATCAATTTGGGGTATGAAAATAAAAAAATTCGCGCGAATTGAATTTTTCGAATCGGCCTCATCCTCAGTCCAAATTAAAAAAGATGATGAAAATGAATAATTGAAATTATTGCAAAAATCTTTCTTTGCATTACAGGATGTGTAATGGTTGCTTTTCCAAATAAAAGGAAACCTCAACAGCTTTAAAAAATGAATTGCTCTGACAATTTTTTCGACGGCTAATAAAGAAACGTGGTCCTAATTATTTGTAAGTTTTTTTTTTGTAGTGTAGTTTACATACAGGAACTAACGGTTTTTATTTATTTTTTTAACATGAACATTCGTTGTTTCACTTGTTTTTTATTTGGATTTTTATCCCATTAAAAGCAAAACCTAATTGGGACTATTGACCCACCATAGTGGATTAATAATCCCTAAATCGAAGTCGGAACTTATGACCCTCCATAGTAGATCAGAAGTTCCGAAAACAATTTTCGGGATTTCTGATCTCGTGACGATTTTCCCTGCGCCAACTTTCTAATCAAAACAGAAAAACCGAAATAAGGCCCACGGGCATTATTTCTAAGTTGCAATGGAAATAACACCGCAACCCTTGTAGGGGTCTTATTTCCATAAGAAATGGAAATAAAGCCCTATTGGGCCTTATTTCGTCGGGCGTTATTTCACGTCACCGTAAAATTACTTAACGGGAAAGCGACTCCAAACCAAGTTTGATTCAATATCTGTAAGATTTTAGAAATCAAGTTACGAAAAACAGAAGTCCCTCATACTCTTCTATAAAACTATAAAGAATTTCTTTTAACCTAATTTGAACCAATGAGCCCTTCTTAGTAGAATCACGGCACCCTACAATTTTTAGGGTCGTCTGCAAGTACCCCTCTTAGATCAGTTTAATAAAATCTAATTTGGGCAAAATAAATGGAAACACGCTTAAAATCCAATCATCCCATTTGATTTATTTCTGTTTTGCGCTTCAATCATCATTACAACGATATAACACCAAAGAATTACACGAAAAAGGACAATCAAATTGAAGCGTTCTTTATATATTGTGCAAACAAACAACCAAACACCCAAACATAAATATTATGACATTAAACCCAGCCAAAATAAACAACTTCTGCCCGAAGCTCATAACATTCTTTTTCATTCGTTTTCTCGCCATTTTATTGTGTTCTATGTTTTATTTTTTTTTTTGTGAAAGATAAATATCTACACACGACTTGCATACAAATTTTCTTTCTCTCTGATATGTGATATCCTTGATTTTCTTACAAATGTCTTGAAAGTCGTATTTTTATTTTCCTTAACTGTGCCTGACTTTATGTTTTTGGATTTCGTCACCAAAACATGAGCGTGAAACGAGAATGATAAATTTGAAAAAAGAAGAACTTCTAGATAAGTCCGCAAACAACTATAATGAGATGATTAAAATGTTAAATTTGCATGAAAAAAACTCTGATTTCTTATTAAAACGTTACTGTCGTAATTTCGTATCAACTGTCAAGCCATATGTCCCTTTAGTAGTTGTTGTTGTCTGGACAGGATATTTTTTTTTGTCATAAAATAAAAACTTAATTTTATATTATTATGCATTAAATGAAATTCAAAACAAAATAATATATACTATATACCTAAAACTGACAATGCACAGTACGATGAGGGATCTCGAACGCCGGAATCAACAAAGGACAGCAGTGAAGCCCTGAGAGGCGTGACCTATCGTCCTCCGGCTCATCACAAGCCAACCACTTGCATGGGTGGTTGCTCTGACCGCAAGGGATCATCTGTAAGTATACACCAAATAGTTTTCATTTTACCACTACAATCATCAAATAATTTAATGAAAAAAAAATACATATATACAAAAAATAGCAAATTTGTTTGTCTATAGTAAAATTTTGTATACCACCACCGTGTTATTTTTACTTTCTTTATGGCGTAATAATTTTGATTTTGACCCCGTAAAAAAACACCTTGGGAAATACATTTTTTTCGTTATATTTTCAAATTGACTTTTCAGCACCAAACACTTTGTGTGAGCTGTCGTTATAGCAAATTGTCTTCCCATGTAAATAGCATTATTTGTTTGTTTTCTTTTTTATCTGGAAAATATATCTTTTGAACGACGAAGATAGACAGTCGCTTATGACTCCCTTAATAAGCTCATATTTCTGTTGTCGTTTTCCTCGAGGAAGTCGGATTATTGGAGCGAATCATGGTTGTTGTTGTTGGAGCTGGATAAGACGACAATTGGAATACGGGCTGAGTTAACCCATTTCCCTTTTTTATCTTCTCGGTGTGTTTCTTTTAGTATCTTAAAACAAATATACAGTAATACATTATATTGGTGTTGTACTTTTGGTGTTTTTGATTTATTTAAGTCTATATCAAATTTAATGGTAATCATTTGAAAATATATAGGACTTTGGGTAGTTTCGTTTAGCCCCTTACATATTATTGTTATCAATGATTTCATCACTGTCAAAATAAGATTATGAATGTTACTCTCCCTGAGTCGAATTTTCAATAAATTTGTAAAGGCAGTTCGGTTTAGAGAGAGTTCCTGTTTTGTCAATTTGGGGGATGAAAAATTAATGTAAACATCGTTAAACGCAAAATTTAAAATTCGCAGTTAGTTAAACTTGTTCAACCTCGCGTCGTCCGTCGGGTCCTGGGACACAAAAGTAAAATAAGTGAAGATCATAGTTTTCAGTAGCCAATTACGTAAAATTTGAATCAGTAGTGTCTTAGCAGAAGCAGAACCAAGTCAAATCTCCTATATTTGGTACAACTTTTTCATTGACTTGATGAACGGTTTTGTTCATCAAAACGAAGTAAAATTCTGAGTTGAAACCAATAAATTCATAATTTTTTGACGAAGGTGTCGTCAAAACACATTTTAGAAATTCAGGCATTGCTTTCAGTTACTAAATTTAGCTACACGTAACCAAAAATCTATACGGTTTCCGTCAGAACTCCGATTTTTGCATTCAATTACATTAAAGAAACCCCTAGTAAGTAACGAATGTAGCATATCACTCGAATAAAATCTTTTTAACGTTTCACTGAGTCTAAAAAGCTATGGTTTCCTGCCTCGGTTGATCCCTATTTCAAGCTTTCAGAGATTGTATGCTCTCGCCAAACCACAGCTTGTCAAGCATAATTTTGCCTTTCGAATACCAAATGAGGACCTTTACGAGCTAGTCTTTTAAAGTGTGTCCCTTTAACTTAATCATTTTAATTGGAATCTGAGAAGGATGAGTGTTTATTTTGCCCCTGGATCTCAAAAGTTGGTGTGTTTGACTCTTGCTTATGCTTTTGTTTGTAATTAACTTGTCACTCTTATAAATTTGCCTCTGAAATTGTGTCCTACTAAGGCCGACAAAAATAAGAAAGTTAGTTTGTATGTCTATTGAGGCTTAGAGTAATGTAATTTGAGGATATTTTCGTAGTTTTCAAGGACGATAATTAAAAAGTAAAATTAACGAGAAGGAATTCAAGTGGTGTTTTAGGTGAGTTGAGTAATTTTGTTTATCAAGATTTTCTAATTTTAATGATTTTAAAATCTAAACAAAAGGGACATTTGAAAAGTAAAAAATACTATCCACTCAATTATAAGATTTTGCGGTATTTAAATCGCTTGTCAATTAAAAATAAAAAATGATTCCAAAGTTATCTGTCTAAATTTTGTCATCATTCAAATTAAACTAACCTAAAACGATGATGCAAGCAGAAAAAAAAATTATTTAAATTCAAATGGTCCAGATGACCAGTCATTGGAAAACTGTAACAATTAATTTGAATTAATATTTATTTGTTGTGATATCTAAAAAAAAGCAACACAAAAACAACAATTCAGGTGACAAAAAATACAAAACAACGAATTCAAAGTTGTCGTCATATTTGTTTCTAGACATTTTCCCATAAATATTCATTGCGGAATTACCCAAACCGAACGTCTAGAACTCGATTTGTGTTTCCAACAAAATGAAAAATAGTTTTTTTTAATAATATGAAGCGTCTTGTTGTTTAATTATAAATCAATAATCAAAATTGTTTGTTTGTTAAGGTTTCAAATGTTTATGTTAAGAGCATGGTGGCGAGGGAGTCGGTTTTGTTTTTGATGCTATTAACATGTGAATGCACCGAACATAAAGACAAAAGGTTGCAACTTCTATTTTGTTCCTGTTTAAACAACTTGATAAGGTGGTGTGTGAAGTCAAACTGATTTAAAATAAATAATTCTTATATTGACCACATGACTCAAGCAAATAATTGATGGCGCATTAGTTTTAGTCTCTTAGTTGTTTTAGCAGAAAAACTGAATTAGTAATTAGTTGTTTTGTTTTGAATTTCGGTCTTTGACGTAAGGTTTGAATAGAATCAGCTTTAATGCATCTAAAAATACCCAAATTAAGAAGATGAACTAGAACCTACTTATTTTTAATTTATAAATACTTAAATACTTCAATGGATATCGCAAACCAGAAATATAAAATACTTTTGATTTGGTTTGTTGTTTGACATTGACTTCATGTTAAATTTCTTAAAACAGTAAACAATTTGGAAGCGAGGGTGCGATGCAATAATAAAAAGTCTTATGAAGAAACAAAAATATTAAGTTTGTTCAACTGAGAATTGTTATCATTTTCTTCAGCTTGTCTAGTAATAAACATTTTCATTAATTGAACTAGCGTGGAGCTGCAAATTTCCCCAATCTTTTTCATGTTTTTTGAAAGAAAAGTTGTATGAATTATCGTTACGTCACACGTATCTAAGAAAACTTTGTCCTTCATTTTAATGTTTGTTTCGATACCTCATAGAAGTATCGAAAATAATGGTTTGCTTAATTTTTACTCTTTCCCATGATTTTCGCTTGCTGTGCTCCCGTTAAAGCGAAACGTTTACAAACCCTCACCTTGATTTTCATGAAGGAATGAAATTACACAAATTCGCTATTAATAGCAAGGCAAAAAGCCCTTTCCAAAGATACACACAACGCAACCAAAAATAAACTAAGATTTCCCATTTTGAACTTCTGTATGAAACAAAGATATTGCTAACAAAAATATATTAATATCAAAATTTGAATCATTGTACACTCTCCCACGAACAACCTCAGTGTCACCGTTCTTATGTTTAGTATTCTTTCTTTCAGTTCATGTTGAAATGACGGAAAAGTTTTCTTCCGGGACTTACTAATTTTGGAAATAGAAATTGTGGTGTTTTTAAGGGATTTAGCATACTATTTTAGAACTTTATCCGAAATATTTATATTGATATTTTTTTAATTTTATATTTTAGGATAAGATAAGCAATTTTTTTCAAGATTTGTTTATGATTTGAGATACCTACAGTTTTTTGAAGGTCAAAATTGTTCGAGATTGTTCTTTGTTTTTTGTTTGTGCTAAAATTTTAATTTTAGTATGAAAAAGGTGAAGATGGACATACATACATAAAATGTACATTGTACATATTATATTATACATTGATTGACATTTCAACTGTCAAAGTAGAAGTGTAAATTTTGTTTAGCTCCTTCTTGTTTTTTCGATTTTAATTAAAGTATACAAGTTAATTTCAAACTTATACCATTTTTGAATACGCGCTATTTAAACATATTCGAAAATATAGAAGGTTTGCTTGAAATCATTGAATAATTAAGTTTTCAAAGGATTTTTTCGGCTTTCAATTTGGAAATCAAATTGCGGTACCTACTGATCGTTTTTAGCAGATGAACCGCAAGCGCAACATAACCGAAATTTCACCAGAACACAACACCACTAACAAAAGAAGCTCTTTAGACACAAAAATGGGAGTAGGAAATTTATCTGTTGCCGATCTAAAAACTCTTCTTAATGAAACACTGGATGCGAAGCTTAAGGATCTAGCCACAAAAAATGATTTATTATCACTTTCAAGTGAGATTACTTCCATGAAAGCACTCAACACCCAACTGACTAACCAATTAACCGTCATGTCAGAGAGATGTGAATTTCTTGAAACTCAATTGGAAATACTGTCTCGCAAAGCAAACGAAAAATCTATTGTGGTTCACCTCCCTTTAGGCCCAGAAACCAATGCAATCCAATTCGCTAAACAGACTTGCGAGGGGCTTCTGATGTTAAAAGAAGGTGAAGAACTCCAAGTTAAAAGTAGCCGGCAAATAAAAAACAACAACACTCAACGCGGCACTGTCATCATGGAGCTTACTACAGCGGAGGACGCCGAAAAAATGATTGCGGTCGCGCACAAACTAAAAGGCTCTGGAATTAGTATATTTCGCGAGCAATCACTTATATTCAGGAAAAATCGACAATATTTAGTTTCTACTAAAAACAAACTGCTGCAAATTAACCCGAACGTCAAAATTTTAATCAAAGGAGACAGAAAAATGCAAATTAACAACCACCACTTTGTTTACAAAGTTTCACGAGGTTTGATTGTCAAAACAGTAGCCGATATGACATTTGTAGCAGAAGCTTTTGGTGACAGCTGCCATGACTTTTTTGACTGCAGCGAGGGAACGAAGTTAGCTCCAGTTTCAATTGGTCAATCATCTTCTTCCTCTCAATCGCTACGAGTGCCACCTGATAGTCGGATGCCACAACACTTTAAGCGGAATACACAATAGGTAAAGTCTGTCGTCTGCCATAATTCAAACTTAGTTAATTTTAAAAATTTAAAAATATGTTGTTATAATATTACTGGTCTCAAAAACAAACTCTTAATGCCAAATTTTTTTAAGTATTTACAAGATTTCGATATTATAATTCTTATAGAAACATTTGTAGAACAAAAAAACGAAAACGAATTCTTAAAATATTTTAAAGATTTCAAATTAATGTTTAATTCAGCAATTAGATCGAATTCGCATGGAAGAGCCAGTGGGGGCATATTATATGGGATAAAACAAAACTTATGGGGTAATTTAGTTAAGTTTAAGACAATTGAACAAAAAATAATTTTTGAAGTGGTTTGCAACAACTTAAGTTATTATATAATTCCAGTGTACTTAAATTGCAATAACTGGCAAATTGAATTTGATGAATTAGTAGAATTTATGAATACCATTACTTTCGAAAGTGTAATGATAGTTGGAGATTTAAACGCTAGAATTGGCAGATATCAAAACTCTAATGTTAATTTTTTACATCCGCGAACGGCTTTTAATGAGCTCAGAAACTCTAAAGACGAAATTTTTAATCGTAGTGGTCGGAATTTAACGGAAATGTTTGAGTTATTTGGTCTTTTCGTACTAAATGGGTCTTCTAAAAGTGATGCTTGTGGTGAATTTACGTTTGTAAGTGGACAAGGTCAATCGGTTATTGATTTCGCGGCTATTTCCGGAAACTGGTTTAACATTATAGAGGATTTTGAAGTTGCTCTGGCCAACTTTTCGGCACATTTCCCAATAGTCGTTAAATTACATTTTCCTGATGAAACTCAACTTCCAAATCCTACTAGCTTTGATAAACTTAAATGGTCTGACTACAATGCACTTCGCTATAAAAGACTTTTGAACCTAAATTTGCACTCGCTTCTTCAGCATTCACTCTCTATTGAAGAGACATGCGGTAGAATATCTGAAGTCATTAAACTTTCGGCCCCTTTTGCCCAAAAAAGCGCTCATACATTTGTATCTGCGAATAAATGGTTTGATAATGACTGCAGAAATCTCCGCAAAAAATCTTTTGTTTATTTAAAACTTTTTAGAACGACAAACTCCCAATTTTTTAAAAATAGGTACGTGGAATATAATAGAGATTATAAAAAAATATGTCTATCTAAAAAGATAGATTATCAAAAAAAATTGGCCAATGAACTTGAACACTGCAATAACTCCAAATCGTTCTGGCAAATTGTAAACGAACTGAGTGGGCGTAATCAGGGTGTGAAGTACTCTTTAGACGCTGAGACGCTAGCAGCTCATTTTAAAACTCTGCTCTCAGCTGACGAAGACCTTCATACCTTCGATTACGCGCTACATAACTTTGTAGTAAATGAGCTGGATTCTGAGATCTCGATCGTGGAACTGGAAGCTACGCTCTCAAAAATGAAAAACAATAAAACACCAGGTACGGACGGTATACCAGTGGAATTCTACAAAAACAGCACTTTTGAATTTAAAAATTTCCTCGTAACCTTTTTTAATAGATTGTACAACGACGCTACCGCTCCAACTAGTTTCAAGAAATCCGTTATATTTGCTATTTTTAAGAAAGGTGATGCAAATGCGCCTGAAAATTATAGAGGTATTTCGGTATTAAATTCAATTCGAAAAATTCTTTCAGCCATTCTGAATGAAAGACTTGTTAAATGGATTGAAAGTAGTAATCGTTTGAGTATATTTCAAGCTGGTTTCCGGCCAGGTTTTTCTACAATGGACCATGTCTTTGCTATCTCCAGTATCGCTAGAAAGTTTATTGAACGGAAGAAGAAACTATACACTTGCTTTGTTGATTTTAAAGCTGCTTTTGACAAAGTCAACAGACAGGCTTTAATTTATAAGATGTCCTGCATAGGTGTATCTCGCAAGTTTTTGTTAATGTACGAAAATCTAATTCTCGCATCAAATGCAAGGGTATGGGATGGTTACGATTTCTCGAATAGTTTCGAAACAACAGCCGGTGTGCCGCAAGGTTGTATTCTTAGCCCTTTACTGTTTTCTCTCTTCATTGATGATATTTGTGATCATCTTCCGGGTGGAGTTTATTTTGGTAACAGCATTGTCAAAGTTTTGTTATATGCTGACGATTTGGTTATGTTTGCCGACAATCCAGTTTCGCTACAGATGCAAATTAACCGACTTTGCTTATTTTGTGTGACTTGGGGTCTGCAAATAAATGTCCAAAAAACAAAAATTATGATTTTTGAAGGAAGGCAAACAAGAAGACGCTCTGATGAAAAGTGGTCGCTTAATAACACCGTCATCGAAACAGTCCAGGAATTTAAATACTTGGGTGTTCTTCTTACCCACAACTTAGATTTCACTAAACATGCTAAAGTTAAAAATAAAGAAGCCAAGCTGGCTCTAAATTTGATGTGGCCTAAGTTCTTCTCCAACTCCAACATTGATCTGGTATCTAAATATAAAGTCTTTAATGCAACAATAAATTCATGTTTGTGCTATGGTGCACAAGTTTTCGGTTTTATGAACCTAGATGCTTTCGAGAGCCTGCAAAGGCACTTCTTCAAGCGCTTGTTTCGTTTGCCGAACTCAACTCCAAATTATGCCATTTACGTAGAGTCAGGCATCACCCCTATATATATAAAAAATTTAAAGGCTAATGCGGATTTTATTGTTCAGGTGATGAAAAGAGGTGAATTGAGCCTTCACAAAATAATTTTGAAAAAATTGCTGCAATCGAATGCATCTCCTTTCAAAGACTGGAACCAACTCGCAATAGCAACAGAATCTTCCCTTAACCTTTCGGAAACCAATGTTGACGATTGGCAGGCGCAGTTCGCAGGTGTTATTGCTAAGTTTGACCAAAAGTTGTATGTTGAAAATCTTTTTAGCGCAACTTCTTCAGCATCTAGAAACGTTTATAGAAACTTAAATCATCAACTGACTTCAGACATGAACTACTTCAGGAATGATTACTCAGCTGCCCAGATAAGTATGATTTTTAAGGCCAGAGTCGAAATCTTAAACTTAAACTTTATACCACACCGAAGCGATTTGCCGCAGCTATGTGATCTGTGTAACAGAAGAGAAATCGAAGATATCTACCACTTTTTAGCTATTTGCCCAATTTTACAAGAAATTCGACGATTATACTTTCGGAAAAGTCTTTTAACATTGCAAGAATTTTACGAAATCCTAAATGGAGCACTTGGTTGGCTAAACGTTTTTAAATTTTGTCAACAAGCTCTTAACTACCGGAACAGTTTCAATTACTAAGCCTTTTATTGTAGTTCTAAACTATCTCATTTTATGTTTCAAATCATTCAAAATTGTCTATTTGAACCATTCACTTTTATGCTTTTATGTTGCAAATCATACAAAATTGTCTTTTTTTTTCTTTTGTGTTTCAAATCACGTAAAAATTGTCAAAACTTTACTTTGAGTAAAACCTACTATTCAAAAAATTGTATTATTTTAATAAATTGTAATTTTGTGTTTCAAATCACGTAAAAATTGTCCAAATTATTCTAATATTTTTATTTAAATAATTTTACATTTTCTTTTAAATTTATATTATTTTTTTTATCACTAATGAAATGTCATTCAGGCAGACGGCAGTCAATGCCATGTCCTTATTCTTAGGAAATTATATTGTAAGATCTTATGATGAAAAAAACAAATAAAGAATTTATCTATCTATCTATCTATCTATACATGATATTTGGGAAAACTGTTTTGGAATTTCGTTGTTGTCAAATTACTATAACATTGTAGGTATACAGCTAAAAAATTTAATAATAATACTGGAACAATGTATTAGGTAGGTGATTTTAATCTACCCAGCTTAATCTGGACCGCATATGACGATGATTTGATGATGATGATTTGATCCCTTTAACGTTAACACAGACATTGAAGTGCTTTTATGTGACTGTCTGACTGATTGCAGTCTTTTTCAATTAAATGGACTACCAAACCACATTGGAGGGAATCTCGACCTAATATTTTCTTCACAAGCCCATAAGTGTGTTGTTTCGGAAAGTCCCCACCTTCTTTCAACTCTTGATCGCTTTCATCCCCCACGCAGTGTGTTTTCCCGACTTTTGGAAAGAATCTTCTTTTTATCCTATTCATAAAAAAGGTTCCAAGAATCTTGTCGAGAACTATAGACCGATTGCCAAACTATCTTGTATCCCAAAACCAAAATATCAAGCCGATGACAACCCTTTGACAACTACAAACGTCATCTCTAATGGTAGCAAAGATCAGAACCATATAAATCTAACGAGTAGTTCAAGTTCTAGTCAATAGGACAGGGTAGTCATTGAGGAAATCAGCAAAGAAATAAATATTTGTTTTAATTGTAAAATCGTTTCGTATAATGTTGGTGGACTGAATAGTAAAACAATATTTCCTGGTTTTTTTACGTACTTATTTAATTTTGATATCATCTTTTTGCTTGAAACACACACAGAAGAACACAAATGTAAAATTTTTGAAAAGTATTTTACTTCGTACGATTGTTTTTGGATACCAGCTAAGAGAACATCCAATAGAGGTAGAGCAAGTGGCGGAATACTTACTGCTATAAGAAAAAAATGTTTTCCCTGTATGTAAAATTAAAATCGAAGAAGAGATGCTCTATGTAGAAATTAAAAACACAAATAGCTTCTATTATATAGTACCCGTTTACCTTAATTGCAACCATTGGCAACAAGATTATGATGTGTTATATGACTTTCTATGCTCCTTGAAAGCTCATAATTCGTGTATATTAGGGGATTTTAATGCTAGAACAGCAGATATGCAGTCGCAATTTGTAAAATTAAGTGAAAAACGCATGAGCAAAGATTTAAAGTGTAATGCAGAAGGAAAAAAGTTAATTGAACTATGTCACGATTTCGGACTGAGTATTTTAAATGGAACAGCAAAAGGGGACAAAAACGGAGAATTTACTTTTATTGGAAAGCAAGGATGCTCAACAATAGATTATGGTCTGATTAGTGGAGACTGGCATACTATATTTGAAGACTTTATGGTTGGGGATGCTACTTATTCTGAGCATCTTCCAATAACAATCACTATTTGTAAGAAGATCATTCAGAAGTTATCTTATTGTGAAAAACAATTAGAAAGGAGTTGCTTGAGATGGAAAAACAGTTATAAAAATGAATTACCAGGCATGATAGATACTAAACTTAGCCTCAAGGAAACTGTTTCTAAAGTCAACTATATTCCGCTATGTGACCTGGAATCAATAATATTAGAAAAAGCGAATTCTCCTAAAACAAAAACGAATTTTCGAAGAAAATCTTCTTGGTATGATAATGAATGCGAAAGTCTAAGGAAGAGATCCCTTGCGCTGCTGAATTTATTGAGATTATATTCGTACGATACAAAATACATTAAAATGGAGTATGTTACAGCAAATAAAGAGTACAAACGGATATGTAATGAGAAAAAAAGAGCGCATGAAGAAGAAATGGCAATTATATTGAGCCAAAGTAGAGATTCTGCGGAGTTTTGGTCGCTGACAAGAAAATTAAATGGGAACAACAATAAAAAAGAAGATGCTGTAATAGCAGTAGATGATCTGCGGGCACACTACTCAACGCTACTTTACTTGACAGAGAAAACAGTATGGTATTATCCCGAACCTTGTTTTAAAGATGAACACCTGGATGCAGATTTTGGAATAGAAGAAGTCGAAAATGCCCTACAAACTTTAAAAGACGGAAAAGCAGCAGGAAGCAATGGTATTCCGGCAGAATTCTTTAAATATAACTCCGAAAAATTCAAAAAGCATCTTACACAAGCTCTGAACGTTATCTTTAATTTTGGCACATTGCCAGAGCAGTTTTACGAATCTTTGATCTGGCCAATTTACAAAAAAGGGGATCCACGTGACCCGGCTAACTATAGGGGTATATCTTTCTTAAACTCGTCAGTTAAAATATATACGACTCTTCTTTATAAAAGATTAAATAACTGGGTAGATGTTAACCAAAAACTCAGTGAATTTCAGGCTGGATTTCGGAAAGGGTATTCTACAGTTGACAATATCTTCGTCCTAACTTCAATTGCTCAAATAAAACTGGATCAAAGGAAGAAATTATTCGCTTTCTTCGTAGATTTTAGAGCAGCCTTTGATACGATTAACCGAAGTGCTTTGTTTTATAAGTTGTTCAACCTCGGAATCTCGTCTAAATTCGTACGAGCGTTGGAAAAGATATACCAGCAAACTACAGCGAAAATATACAACGGTCAAGAGCAATCTGAAAGTTTTGAAATAAACAGCGGAGTCAAACAAGGCTGTAATCTGAGCCCCCTTTTATTTGCACTATTTTTGGATGATATAGTGAATTGGTTACCGTGTGGAGCTGAAGTTGCAAGTTCAAAAATAAAAGCTATAATGTACGCAGACGACATAGTTATACTCGCAGAGACTCCATGCGCTCTTCAAATGATGATCAATAAACTGTTTGAGCATTGCAATCTATGGGACTTGGAAGTTAATGTCGCAAAATCGAAAGTGATGATATTTCAAAACGGAGCTGGCAGATTAGCAAGAGGTGAAAAATGGAAATTTGGAGAACAAACACTGGAGGTTGTTAAAAAGTATTCTTATCTTGGCATGGATCTGACATTTAATTTAAAAATGGAAAAACACCTTAAAACTAAACTAGAAAAAGCTAAGATAGCAATCTGCTCGAATTGGAAAAGGATCTTTTGCAACAAACTGATAACTTTTAGCTCAAAGTATAAAGTCTTTAATGCAACGGCACAGGCCATTCTCTTTTATGGAGCGCAGGTGTGGGGTGCACAGAAATTCGAAATCGTTGAATATCTACTACGTTTCTTTCTAAGAAAAGTTTTTTTCTTACCAATTAATACACCAAAGAATATGTATAATTTAGAATCTGGTCTGCCAACAATGTTCATCTCAACTCTAAAATTGAATGCTGACTATCTATTAAGGGTGGCAAAAATGAGTAATTCCAGGCTGCCTAATCTGATAATGCGCCAGGCAATACAAAATAAAACTCTCTTTATCAAGGAATGGACAAAGATAGCGGCTGATTGTGGTGTTACGATGAACTGGGAAGTGAGCAACATAGCTAACTGGAAAAAGGATTTATACGAAGTCATCATGCTCACTGACGAAAATGAAAGATATGCCTTTATTGAAAAAGCTCGTGCGTCGACAGAAAGAGTGTATTACTCAAAGGCCAACCTTAATCTAAATGAGCTCAACTATTTCAACAGTCGTTATTCCTGCTATGTCATTGGGACGATTTTCAAAATCAGAGGGGAGCTCATCAAGCTGAACGCCATGCCGCATCGAAACGAGGGTCCAGGTCTTTGCAACTTGTGTAACCTACAAGCACGGGAAGATGTGTATCACTTCATCGGAATCTGTCCAATTCTAAAGGAAATAAGGCGAGTCTACTTCGGAAAAAATGTTTTAGAGGAGGAAGAGGTGCATGATTTTCTGAATGGTGGTGATTGGAAGCTACTTTTTGATTATTATACTGACGCCAGCACATACAGATCCAAAGTAATTAATGAAGCCTTTTAAAATATACATATAAGAAAGAATCAATTTGAAATCAATCATACCTTTACAAATCTCAAGATGCGTATTTTGTTTTAACTAAACTAAAAGTCCTATTAACTATTTAAAAAAAAAAAAAAAATACTGTAAAAGATTCAAGCAATTTTGCCACTCGGGCAGACGACAGATATGTCATGCCCTTAAATATTCAAGATTTTCTCAATGACTTTATGTACTAATTATTATATTGAATAAAGATCTATCTATCTATCTATCTTGTAGCCCAAAACTTTTCGAAAGTCTAATTTATGACTCGGTCTATTTTTACAGTAAGCCAATTTTCTCATCTGCTCAACACGGCTTTCTATAAACCTACTTGAATTCGTCTGCCAAACATTAAAGGCTTTTGAGAAAGGATATGAAGTCGATTCGATCTACACCGATTTTGACAAAGCCTTTGATAAGATTTCCCATAATATAATTTCAAGCCCTCGGCTTTATCATAAAAATGTCTATTTTTGAAAAAGAGTGTGGCCTAATTCAGGGCTGTTACTTTGAGTAACGAAACTTTTAAACTTCGATCTTACGAGTAAGTTAATTTTTTTAGTATGATGAGTCGTTCCGATATTTACGTATTAACGTAGTGGTTACGTGGGACGGTTGTTATGAAGAAAATGTTGAGTCAAATTCTGCTCATGATGTTTTGAGTGTTTTTATTTTAGCTTTGCGAAGGATTTACAAAAAATTTATCTTCGATAAGCAAAATTCTTCTTCATCATTCGGACATACCATCTCTTCAATTCTCCACACTCCCTTCTTACAAACTTGGAGCCACCAATATTGAAAATTCGGTCATGTTTTGACACTTTTTGCCAAAATTTTATATGCATATTTGGATCAATCGTTTTTCATATTTTTAAAGAAGTATGTTTTTTTTCTAAATATTTAATAATGTTTTTGAGAAAACTTCTAAAGAGTTCTAGACCATGCACTATGGAAACTGTTTTTTTTTTCAAATAAACTTACAAATCAAAAGTATCCCGCATCGAAGGGAAGATTTGAGTGATTAAAAAAAGCTAAGCTATTTAGTAAAATGTATTTGGAATTTGTGAATATCAGCACTTAACCATTTTTTCATTGAAGATAATAACTTTATTTGTATTTGGCATAGTTAATTTTTAGAAAATTATGTCAATTCATTCAAAAGCAAACATTGTGGGCGTTTATTGAACAGTTTTTGAAAACAAAGCACACTTCATCGAAAACAAAGCACAAAAACAAAACTTTTCACAACTTTCAAGCAATACAAACAAATTTCGAAAATTACCTAACTCCTTCTTTTGCAATTTTTCTATTTTTTGTATTAAAACTTCTACAATCCCCCAAAAAATCAGTCTTATGTCAAATACAGTAGCGACTTGCAGATTGCTTATTCAAAGGTAGGTAAAGCGAATGCTGCCAAAAGTTCCAAGGTAAATCAGGTAATAAATTGAAATGCATTATGAATGAATACGTATAGAGTAGAACATTGAAACACACCAACACTTTTGCAGTATCGAAATGCAAGCGAATGCGAGTTCTTGAAAAACAAAAACAAAAACTTGTCACAAAATAGATTGCCTGAGAATCGCACAGAGGCTTAGTGTTCATATAGAAGATTGAAAATATTTGATATGAAACCCAGAGAATGTCCTTAGATGGAAATATTGCTTGAAAAATAAAACAAACTTAAAAGATTAATAAATTCCTTGCTTTTTTCAGTTTTTGCGCCTTGTTTACCTTAATCCCAAATATTTGTTTGAGTTTCGTTTGAACTAATTTTCCCTGTCCCCTACCTAATTATGCTTCTTACCTGCGCTTTTCCCTCTCACAAATAGATATCGGTAGAGTTTTGTTTTATTTCCATTATCTGTGTCCCACGCAAACATCCCCTCGTTTAACCGAAAAAAAAATAATGATCACCCTCTCTACACCACCTCATTGCTTCCGCTAATAAAAACAATCTAATCGTAAACCAGTCTTCTATGTTCTTCCAGTACTCAATCAATTTAGCCGATGAGGCCCGGGACAATCATGCTCAACAAATCGAACGGGCCGAAATTGCAAATTTGGTTCGTAGTCGCATGGAATCGCTAAATCTGCCGACCATTGACTATGACGATGTTAGTGAGAAGCGAAATCATCTATCGTATGTGATAATCAACCCAAGCTGTGATCTTAAATTAGAGGAAGGAGATGTCATGTAAGTTTTTTTTACAAAATTTATTCCATTAACGTTTTCTTCTTTGACGAAATCAAATTAATTCGTATATAAAAACTATGCTAGGCTTACTATCAACTATACCCCTTTCAACATGAATTCATAAGACCGTTTTTACTAAGTAATTTTTTCCTACAACACTCAAAACCTCAAGAGCTGTTTAAAAAGACTGAAATCCTTAAAAGTTGGTCCCGACTACACAAGTAGGTACATATATCAAGAAAAAGTAACATCCGCCATAAATTCGCTGATCGAAGCTAGAAAATAATAGTCACCTTAACGCATTAGAACTATGTATGAAAAACAATCACCTTAATATTTCAATTTCTTGACAATC
Source organism: Sphaerophoria taeniata (assembly GCA_943590905.1). NCBI lineage: Eukaryota > Metazoa > Arthropoda > Insecta > Diptera > Syrphidae > Sphaerophoria > Sphaerophoria taeniata. The sequence goes on along the minus strand of OX016540.1, from coordinate 41,556,864 downwards.
AACCTCAATAATTTGAGCAACAGTTTCTGGTTGTCCGTTAAATAATTAGCTATGTTCTCTTTTAAAATATTTTATTTACTTACATTTTATTTGCACAGCAACCGCAAATCTTGTTGCGAACATTAAGACCCTACCTATTTGTAGGTTTGTTTGGTTTGTTGATTTAAATTATTCTAGAAACACAACATAGGGTAAAACTATACAAAGCGCCCCGGTTTACAAAACGCCCCACCAGCCTACTGCGTTCAAAACAGTAGATATTCAAATCAAACTAATCGTGTTCAAACAGATTTAAATGGTTGCCCAGTTGGGCTTTTGTGTGGATGGGATTCGTTTATGCGTGTAAGAATAAAAGAGAAAAAACGATTTTGTGGGCCCAAAAATATTGAGGTGGGGATCCACTTAAATTTAATTTTCTCGGAAAGTATGAGCAATATTTGAAAACTGTTCATACACATAAAAACAGTTTTGTTTTTGTTTTTATATTATTTTTAACTCATAACGTTATCTTATGTTGAGAGTCAATATTTCATGTGGGGCGCTTTGTGTTCCAGCATTTACAAATCGCCCCAGTGAAGAAAATGCAAAATGCCCCAGTTATACTTTGATGCATTTAACAAATTTGTCTTGCAAATTTCTTTAGAAATGCATTGAAATTATCTGCGAAAGACATTGTGGGCCTCATAGTTCGAAAAGGATATGGCTAAAGCGATTGAGTTTAGTGTATTGATGACCATTGGCAAACTGCTTCCTCAGAAGACTGGATCTCATGCGTAACTTGCAAGGCTTTGTTACATGAGTCCTGTACAACGTATTCGACTAATTATAACAGTTTCGGCTGCAAATTGAAAAGAGACGCTATTTTACTGGGATATTAAAATATTTTGAAAGAATTTAATGTAATATTTCTTCACTTTTCTCATGGGGCGCTTTGTAAATAGCCTGGGGCGTCTTGCCCGCTACCCCAGTTACAAAACGCCCCACCTTAACTTTCAAAAAAATATTTTTATTTATTTTATACTATTGTTGTTTTTATGTTTATTGAATGTAAATACTAAGAAAAAAGACTGATTATTGTTTTAAAATAAAAGAATGTGATTTTATGTTAAAATTTTGTGTTTTATTTATGTTTGATGAATTGTGGGGCGCTTTGTATAGTTTTACCCTAGTTGTATTTATTTCACATTTTTCTTTCTTTGCACCATTTTATAAAAATTAATAGAAAACGTTTGCATTTTTAAAAATCCTTCAAACAAAACAACTGTTTTATAGACTGGACTCTGACTGTCGAATTGAAGGAAAAAACGCCTTTCTCTTGAAATTTGCTTGGTATTAAGTTCTATTTTCAGCAGATTATTCCTCATTACAATATATTACAACTATTAAAAATACCCGTTTTATAATAAATTGAATTTTTCAACGAACCCAAACGTAATAGTCCGCTATTATTATCTGACCCTATCAAAGGTGTTTCTCGTACCTACTTAAAACATAGATTCCTTGATTCTCTTTCATCAACATCTTTCTCTTGTTGAAAAAACTGATTAGTTTTCAAATGGAAAAATTATGATTTTCGAAAAATATCCCTTGCCAAAATATTGGACAGAAAAAAAAATTCTTCCAAAACCCACCTGGCCCGCATTTCAAACCGATATTACTCACAATTTTTCTCAACAACAGTTATACAATTATACATCAAATTTTGAAAATCGTTGTGTAGGTGTTCTAATATTCAAGTGAATATTTATTTCAACATTTAGTTAAAAATTTATAGTCAAAAAATATTTTTTTTCGATATCCGCCTTCAGCTAATTTCCCAATATTCGTGAAGCCATTGGTGAAATACAGCTGTACACAATCGATAATGTGCTTAAAAATTCGACCGATCGTGTAGGCTACTGCATGGCCAGCCGAGGCAGCCATTTGAATTAAATTATTTTCCATTATTAACCGGAAAGATTGTACTTTCAAATAAAAAAATTTGAGAAAATATTCACTAGTGTTTTTTTAGAGCATTAACAAAAAAGTTATTTGGCGGACCTTTAATATCAATCACTGAAAACCAAAACTACATGCGAAGTCTGGTTACCGAGTTATGATCAAAAAACTATTTTTTTTTTGGTTTTTGTCCTTAGGTTATTGTAATCCCATGGAAAGACTATATTCTGATGCAAATATCTCCGCAACGAAAGCTCCGAATTGAGTTTGGCTTTCAGGTATAAGCTCAGAATAATGAGGACGACGATCTACGAAATATGTTGACTCTAACGAAATCGATTTCTTCATGATTTTCGAAAAATATGATGAGCTTAACTTTATTCACACCTTGCCAAAATTTTGGACAGATGATGCATCAAAAGAAAGGTTTAGGCGACCCTATTCTTGAAAATGGCTTACACATTTTTTGAAGGTCTGGTCACCGACATTGGCAAAAATGTAAATTGTTCTTAAACATTTTCCCGCAATTTCAAATCGATATTTCTCACAATTTTCCTCGACAACAATTGTATAGTTATGTAATTGTCCATCAAAATTAGGGCCTACAAAGATTCTATCGTCCATTGAAAACTGACTCTATGAAAAGCTAAATTCATAATTTTGTAAGGGAAAGACAATTTATATTTAATTGAAAGACTACCTACTATTTTTATAGCTAGTAGCAAAACAAACACAAAGGGTACCCCTTATTAATTTTTTTTTTTTGGTAAGTTGAATTTGTTTGTTATATTTTCCTGTTTCGCTCCTTTTGAATTAAAAAGCGACTTATAAATCAAATCCTACCTAATACCTATCAGAAAAAAAAAACTATTACACACACAACACACTTTTATTAACTACCATACCAATTTCAAGCTAAAAATAATTATAAGTCGATGTTTGAAAGAAAAAAACAGTTAGGCATTTCAAAGCTTTTAATTTAAAATTTGCTTAGACACACCGCGAAAGTAAATATCCCTTCTCCATTACCTAGATTTTGAGTCAGCTCTTCTGCTTATGACTTATACAAAACACACTTACCTTAACTTACAAATTATAATTCCTGTTTTTTGTTTGTTTTAAATTGTAATGCAGCCTCTTCCAAAAAGTTAATTTCTTACTTCACTTGTTTCTTCCGAAAAATTTGATAACACTAAATATAAAATATTGTCATTAAACCACCGTTTTATTTACAATTACAGCTACTTAGTTCGACCATCACCATTTTCAGCGCAGAAAACATTCGAACGTCACAATTCACGCCGGAAGTCAAACATATCGTTCTGTTCGAATATAAATCTCGGGGCCACCGGTGGTCCTGGATCAAGACGTGGCTCCGGCATTAGCTTGAATCCAATGCAAATGCAAAGCGTTCAGACTCTCGCTGGGTATGCATCACCACGCTGCACACCACCAATTCACGCATTTAAATCCAATTCTCTTTCTCTACCCGACAGTCCGACAGTGATGGGCTCTGCTCGTGGACGCAGCAATTCCTTGCGGGTGGGCTACATTTTGATTCAATGTTATTTCTTTTTTTCTCCATTTCAATGTCGTCTCACTCTTTTATTTGTTTTTATTCAAAAATCACTAATCAATTATTAAAAATGCGCATAATGTACCAATCGAACTGGAAAAATGTTACTTTTGATCACCATGCACTTACATACGTCATAAAAAAGATCGATTTGTTTGGATGTTTTTTTGTTTGTTTGTGTTTATAAACCAGCAGTTAAGTTAAACTAAAATGGAACACCATTCCATGTGTTTCAGATTGAAAATGATATTCTTTTGCGTCGATCGAGTTCCCTGCGTCAGGGTCTGCCAAATATTGGTGTCAGTGGCAGGCGGAAGTCGTCGTTGGAAGAAATCGGTATCAGTCACTTTACGACTCTCATGCATGCAACGAATCACTCGAATCCAATTAAGATTTCTCTAAATAACAGTATTGGACTGGAGGTAAGCTAGGCATTCCCAAAATCATAATCCTTTTCGGCAACACTTCCTCTGTCTTTCTTACTTGATCAACAATTTTCAATTGATATCGGTAAGAATCAAATATCATTGCAGGTAACACCGCCTGAGGAGCCCACCCAGTCGATGGGGCAGCCATTTACGGGTGGCATTAATCCGTCAACTTTGGGCGGCTCATCGTTCGGAGGATCATCGCTCTGCATGAATTCACCCGATTTTGGTAATAATTCTTCGTTGCAATATCAGCAGGAACAATCACAATCAACGGCACCATCGCCACAACATCAGCAGGGGACAATTGTATGATACAACCTAATGTGGGGCCGAAGGCCCCACTCTACGATGCCGAAGAAGAATAAATGGATTTAATGTAAATTTTGCATAAAATATTTAAGTTAATGTTTAGGAGAAAGAAAATATACCAAACAAACAACAACAGAAAAAAGCACAACGATCTTCAATATGTTCATCGCAAGGACTTTCTATTTTAAGCTGCTCTTAATTGCATAAGTCATATGATTTTTAGTTTTTTGCATGTTTGCATTTTAAAATTCCTACATTGAATCAGACGGTTAACAGAATCTCTATGGAAAGCTTACGACCTTATTGTTTTCTGAGGTATTATTTGAAATTAACACTACTGGGTATTATGTAAATCTTTTTCCATATCACCGCTCAATAAGGCAAGAAAAGTTTCCAAATTCCTAACTGCACTTTGAGTGCTGTCGTTCTCATCGATAAACTTGCTAGATTTGAGTAAAGCAAAAGGACTATGGAAAAGACCAATCTGCGGAACTATTTTACTACCAAATTCTAGAAGATCAAAATTTCAGAGCTACATTCCCAAACTTTGAAATTGCAATGAGAATCAGTTTGGATGAAAGTTATAAAAATTAGGCTCCGAACCACCATGGGACAAAACCATCTATCAAAGTTGTCTCTCCTGATTATTGAAAATAATCTAAGTACTTCTTGAAATCATCAACAATTTTTCTACGACAGAAACTCGGCAGGTTCCGTTCGTTAACGCTAAAATTTAATTTCAGATCATTCTTATTTCCGATTAAATTTTTACGTTTGTTAGATAATAAAATAATCTATACTTGGTTTCAAAAAAATGTGTTTACTGAAAAATTGTCCATTTCATTTGGATAATAATTTTTGGCCAGGGGGCCTCCACTTCTCCGTTCCCAGGCTTCGCAACCTTCTCAAACAATTTTTAAATTATTTGTGTTTGCAAAATAAGAAATGAAGTTTTTAAATAACCGAGCAAGAACTTTTCAATTAATGGAAATGCCATTAAAATTTGACCTAAAAATCTAAACTTGAAATAAGTTATGTGGGTGGTTCCAACAGGTTTGTAAGTTGAAAATAAAAACAAGGTCCAGACAAATTAACCTCGAACGTTTAACTTACAACAGATTAATTCAAATGGATCAAATGGACTTATCTAATTTGATCAATATCCACTATTAGGGTTAAGCAAGTTCTCCCTTATCTGAATTAAACACATAAAGCTTGTTTAAAAAAAAACACAATTTTATTTTTGCTGTTTCGTTTTGCTTAAGAAGTATTTTTTGTTGCAAAATAAAAATTATCTTCTAACAATCTTCAAACAATTTTTGAAGAGATTTAGAAAATTGATACAAACAAAAGTGTTTTTGGGAACAAATCAGAGTAGTTTTCTATTTCATTAAATCCAGAAAAAAACTAAATAAATATACACAAAATATAGTTATAGTTTATATATAAATATATATATGTAAAACATCTAAATAGTATTTATACATACATGTATTGTACAAATAAATTATGTTATATGTTTACAAATAAGATTCAATGAACAAAGAAAAAAACACAACCCTTGGCTTTAATAATTTATTTTTATGCACATTTTAAAGAAAAACAAATTGCGTTTGTAAAAATAATTCCAGTAAATTATTATTTTTTTCAAACACTAAATTTAAAAAAAAAAAAAAATGCATAAACTCTATATCGTAATATTAAGATTGTTATAAGAATTAAAATGCACTTTATCATGTTAAACTTATTTAGTCAAATATTTTTTTATAAAATTTCAAAACTTTTATAAAATATATTTACCCACACAGACGTTTAATTATATTACTGTGATATCAGAACTCTGTTGCTTGAACCATATCTTTCCTAATCTTTTTTTTTTATAAAAATGCTGTAAAAAATATAATTTCTTAAAAATTGCTTTAGTTTCAAATTTTCCACTAAATTATGTATTTAAAAAGAAATTATTTAAAATCAATTGTAAAGAAAAATGAAAAAAACAAATAACGCTTTGGTATACTATGAACGCTTTACAAAAAATAAAAACTCTCGACTTTAGATTAAGATATTTAAAATTGTATGTCAGAAATGTATTGTAAAATATAAATAAGATATAAATAGTTAAGAAATCTTTAACGACAAGCATATTTTAGAGACTAAGCTGCTTATTTCCTCATTCAAAATAATTGTTTTCTTCTTTTTCTCGAAAACTTGAAGATTTTGGTTTTCTTCAAAACTTTATTTTGCACAAAGAATTCTTTATACCTATTTACATAATATAACAACATTCTTTTATTTCCTACTTAGTTTTTTAATAAATAAATCATAAGTCTTACAAAAAATAAGATCTTTTTATTGTTTTATCATTTTTTTTTTTATATTTGCAATCAAAGATATTTATCAGAAATGTAAATAAAAAATATTGTAGCCCAGTAGAATGTTAACATGTAGTATAAAATAATAAAAATCTTTTGTTCCTTCAACGACAGGCATACAAATACTACAGTGGTAATTTTGTTACGCCTAATAGCTCTGTATATATCGCTTGAAATAATTTGCTTACTTTAATGAATCTGATCTGACTTAAAGGCCTTAGAAAAAATTAACGTTAACCTAGTTAAACCTACGACAAAAAAAAACTTAGCTAAATATGATTTAACTACTGAGCATTATTATAACGAATAGATCTAATATAACATAAATACTTAGAGACAAAATTTATATATATAAAACATAATGCTTCTGCTAAAGTGCAGGTATCCAAAAATTAAGTCTTGGATTTTACACAATTTCGAAAAATTCATTTAGCTAAATTGTCAGTTGTTTTATTCATCTCACAAAGAAAAAAAAAACAATGAGTCATCGTAAAATTATAATTTAGAATTAATTACATGTAAATAAACTGAAAACATGAGTATAATAGAAGGTAATTAATAAATAAAACACATGAACATTTTCCTAAAAACATAGTTTGCTTTTATTTTTAATCAAAAAGGGAAGGTTTAATTTTTCTCTGACATCATCAAGATTACAAGAACTTCAGATTTTCATTAGTGAATAGGTAGGTACTGCAAAATATGGCACAAATGAAAGAACTATTAAACTTACTTAATGTCTTTGTTCATGCAACGCTGCCGAAGCTTCAAAACAAACAAGACATTTATTTAAACCACTGTTTAAAGCCGAAATGCATTTCAAATCGCAATGATGTTGGGCTAAATAGTTCCAGCTGACCCAACATGTTGCAATCGAACCTACAGGTGTTGTGACTTGTGATCGCACAAAAAGCTTTTGTAACTCAGCTCTCAAGTCTCAATCAATCCATCCAGTGTTGGTTTTCTTTTACTAAAAATACCAAACACAACTGAAACGCAAGAATTGGAATTTCAGGAGAAACCAGTTTTCTGTTTTTTTTTGCGGTTACACCGCGCATAAAATAAAGACAATCATTTTATTTAATTGATCAGATTTGAAGTTATATTCATATCGCAAAGAAGTGTGGAAGTGGATTTCACTGAACCATGACGAAAGATTGATTTTTGACACTTACGGAAGGCCTACTTTCGGTTCTGTAGGCAGCGTTAATAATTTAGATAGGTAAGTTAAGTGGAGTTACCGCATCGTCATAATATGAAATGACTCAAAATGTGGCAAAAGTTTCAGAACAACAATTTTCTTTGTCAAAATAGTTTAAATGTAAACGAAACATTCACGCTTTACAATGATGTCTACAAAATTATGTTTGCTTTGAGGTGCATACTTTCTTGTTATGCCCTCTGTGCAGAAAATGATACACTGAAATTCCCTCTTCATTACATTTATTTTGATAATGATGTTGTACATAAGCTGTCTTAATCCATCTTGTGTGCGTCCGAAATTATAAAAAGCAAAAGATATTTAAGCAAACAAGTTCACAATTTGACACGGAAAAGGTAAGAGAAGAGGGTTATTCTTGAATTAATTAATTCAGCGGAACAAGAAACAGGAGTAAGTAATTGATCATGTAAGTAGGTAAGCCTGGTTGTTAATGGTTTTTTAAGTAGCCCAATGCCAACCAACATGTTTGGTAGTGTCAGTCATTAACAACTTAAAAAAAAGATTGTTTGTCACGTAGTTTAATTTTTAGTCCTTGTTTTGTTGTTGTTAAATAAACAAATTTGCTTGCACACGACATGAAATAACCGTTTGTTTTTAAATTCTCAAGCCCGCGCCCACACAAGACTTAACATGAAAAAATCATTTAGAACCAAAATTATCGATAAACAAAATTCGATGCAAGAAAAAATTATCTGAAAGGTGATCGAACCGAAAATTCTCAAGGCAACAAAAAGACCAACCAACAAGTTTTGCAAGAATTAGCATTCACGAAAATAGACAAAATAAAAAAATTTGAAGTTCTTATTTTTACTTGATTTGATAACAAAGGAATAAAAAGTGACTGTCAATTGGACTGGTTAAAACAAAAAATAGAAAAATAAACATGCTTTTGAAAATTGCTGAGAAACTTTGAATAATAAATATGACATCATTGAGATGGATGCGACAGTTGATAAATTAATCATTTGAGGTGAACCGCACGCTTGCTGCATTTTGATTTATATTTAGCGGCGGCGTTTTTGGTTTGTTTTGCAGACCCCAGATTAACATTATTTATATTGGCTTCCTATAAGAACGGGACATCTTAGTTGACATTCAAATGAAATCAAACAAAATGCTTACCCCTTATGAAAATTTATAAAACTACAAAACCTTCTTATACCAAACTATAGAGTGCAAAAATTACTTCATTGATTTTATTTCATAAGAAAATAATTAAATTCCGTCTTTAAAAGAAACCTTTAAATGAAGGAAATCAAAAATTATCTGATTTGCGATCGCTGACGCTGTGCCATAAAATAAATTTAAAGTGGTTGTTGTGTAAAACTCCTCAGAAACAATACCTATGAAAGTATATTCCTATTTTAAGGACAGGTTATTTCTCCATGATCTTGGAGTCTTAAAGACTTCTGCGGCGTTATGCCATTCGGAACTAAGGAGTTCATAGTGGATGTCCTAAAAGCCTCATTGCCACTCTCCTGAAGCATAAGCCGTCGTCGGTTTTCATGACAAAACTTGTTTTATTTCTGAGCACTGTTTACTAGAGACTTGAAATGATGAGAATCAAGGAGAACGAAGGAAAATATTTCCTTCTTCAATTACTTGCACTGAGCGATTGCTTTTTTTTGTTATCTTTATGGGAATTATTTTTATACTTTTTCCTTATATTTTTGTTTGCTTTTATTGTATACTAGCTGACCCCGCGAACTTCGTCTCGCCGCCCTTTAGAGCAACTCTTTTTTGAAATTTTCCAGTTTTTCATTTGGAAACCAATGCACCTGATGCAATAATATGCAATTTTCACTTTGAAAACCAATGAGTTTTCCGAGTTTTTCATCAAGAACTTTCTGTTTTACATTCGAAAACCTATTTTGAATTTTTTAAGTTTTCCATTTGAAAACCAATGCACCTGCAATAATTTAAAAAAAACTCCCTAAGAACCATCTACAGATTAACACGAACAAAATAAAAAAAAAATAGCTAAATTCGTCCAGCCGTTTGTAAGTTATTCGATTATAAACGAACAGGATTTCATTTTTATATATATAGATTTATAAATATTATAAACGGGTCTGCCACGATATCTAGAAATCAATTATTTAGAAAGTAAAAATCTCGAATATGAAAACCTCGAAAACAAAAATCTAGAATGGAAAAAATCTGGAAAACAAAAATCTAGAAAATAAAATCTCGAAATGCCAAAATCTAGAAAAAAAATCTCGAATGCAAAAATCTAGAATGTATGTTTGAATTTTTGAGACAATGTTTAAAATTCGCCGCGAATTTTAAACATTGTCTCAAAAATTCAAACATACATTCTGGATAACTTACTTCTCCTTAACAAACTTAAAGTTGACAAGTAAAGTTATCAATCATACAATTGCACATTGCTACTCATGCACCTGTGAGAACAGTTACCCATCTAAACACATTGTCAATGAAACTGTAAGAACATCCACAGTAAATTCAGTATTATTAAAATTAGTCTAACGTGAGCTTGAAATTACCTCTATAAAGATGAAAGTAAATGAAATTGTCACAAATAAAGGTAATATTGATTTTCTTATTGTTTGCAACTATTTTTCTTGCTCAGAAAATAAAATATTGGGTAAACTGATGTATTTGTGTTTTATTGAGTTTTAACTGTTAAAAATACAAAAAAAAAATCTCGAATTTTTATTTTTTTTCGAGATTTTTTATCTAGATAGCGTCTTTCGAGATTTTTGTTAATTCTGGATTTTTGTGGATTCGAGATTTTTGCGTTCTTGATAATTTTTTTCTATTTTCGAGATTTTCGGCATTCGAGATTTTTGGCATTCTAGATTTCGTCATGATCCCATTATAAACATTAACGTATAATTAAAATCTCTGTTTGCGTTGCCAATATTGACAAAATCGCATCATATGTTGCGTTGAAAAACATATAGCAGTTATAAAGAATTCATTCTGGCAACGCAGGATATTATGTTGGAAGGAAATGAAAAATGTTTCATTGCTCATCGCCTTTGAAAATCTTTGAGAGAAAAAAGGAAAGATGCAAGGGATGAACGCATAGTCGAAACTTCTTGCACATACAGTTTTACATAAGGAATTGATTTGACTGTTTTCCCTCATGGAATTGTTGTTAAGTTTTTAATTGCAAATTTGTGATTATAATAGTGATAACCACTTTTGCAAAAGAGTTTTCCTACTCATTGTTAGATGTACTCTGTTTTTGCCTTCAAACTTGATCTCTCGTAGATCTCACCAGTAGCGTGCTGAAATTGATTGATCTACAAAAACCCTAAAACAACTCTGTAGTTTAAATCTGGTTGGAGACCACGTTGCTTAAATTCTTGTTTAATTTGTTTGTTTTTTTTTATTTTTTTTTTTTAAAGCGGTTTAGTTTGTTTCTTTTTTTCAACTTCATACCTTCTTTTTTTAAATTTTGGTATCAATTTTGTCAAAAAGTCTTGTTTTATTCAAAATGTGGCATAAGCATAAGGAAATAAAAAGTTTCATCGGGATGAGTAAACATTATGCAAATCTTGTGTTTTTTCTTTGTTTGTTCCAATAATCTACACGCGTCACGCTGATAAAAAAAAAATCTGAGCAAACGATTCAGAGTTTCTGTATTTTTTAACCGCAAAACGCGAAGTGGTTGATCTTTGCAAAAATATATACAACGGCAACTACCCAGAACAACATAAACTTAAGGCAGCACGTTGAATAAACATGACGTTTAATATTTGACAATTGCTCAAACGTTTTCACACTCATCTCTCATCTCTCGTCGTCGTTGTTTTTGTTTTCTGAGATCCATTAAAAAGAGAACAAACACTATTTCAATTTTTTTTTCTTTTTTTAACAATATCCTGTTTTATTTACATTAAATAAAGTATAATACAGTAAGATAACTACAATCTAGTTAATACCAATTTACATTTACATAATATTAAACATTTTGTTGTTTTTTATTTGCGAAACCGTGTCGAAACAAAAATCCCTTAAGAACTATTTTCCAAATAATTATAATGTTTTTTTTTTATTATTTTTTAGGTATATGTATTTACATAAAGTAACAATTTAAAATCACAATTTTTCTATAAATAAAACGAAAATTTTCTGTAAAAATTTTGTTCTATTTTATGTACATTTGAATAAAATTATAAATTAAAAGCTAATTAAATTAGAATTTTAAATGAGTTTTATTATTTCAAATCTTAGGTTTGATATTTCATCATACATTAAAGATGCCAAATTGTCTGCTGACGAAGACGTTGTTCGCCACCGATCGATTTTGAACGATGTGTCGTTCATAAATTACATCTCTGGCATAGGGTTGATATTATAACTTATTTATTCTGTTTTCTTCGGTTTGAAGAGATTGAAAAATAAGTTTAATCTCCAAATCTGTCACACTACCAATAAATAGTTTGTCCAATATATTTATCTGAAATAGAAGAAAAGAAACGTTAAATCATTAAATATTTAATATTTTTAGTTAACTTATTTTGTGTTACGTATTAGTTATAAATTTTATTTATAATAATTTACATTAAATTGGTATACATGCTTCAATAAGCCTTGAGACAGAATTGAAGGAAAGTGCTGATAATAAGACCAAGTTTTTGTCAAGAAGAGAGAAGACCATAAGCAGATTGTGACTGAGTTGTCGTCATAACAGAGACGGTGACTTAACAAATTATTGTCCGTCAAAATGGGATCCCCAAATTTCTTTTTTTTTTAACGACATATCAAGTTCTATAGCAACATTTTTAGTGAAACGTTCAAGCGTTCATTTCAATCAATTTTTCTTCGCAGGCAAATGCAAAATAGTTTAAGGAAAATTTAAATAACGAATTTTTGTATTGAAACACAAACATTTCCCTTGCGCGAAAAGTGTGCATGCTTCTTTATCAATCCTAACACATTAACTTCTCTTGTGAAATAACTTAGTAAACCAACTACGATCTAAGTTTAATTTTGGTCTGCTCATTCATTTCGTATTCCTTTTCCAAAAGCAAAACACACTCCAATATCTCAATCATTCTTCATTAATTCATAGCCTGAAACCATTAAACTTATTCGTAGGTCGAGATGAATCAATCGAAAATTACGTTTTCCTTATCATTTATTAACAAAATAAACTTCCAATACAGCAATGAAACTTTAGTGGTAATTAGAGATGATGCGTGATGTAATAAATGGAAGCAACAACGAGTCATTATCACATTCGATACGAGTAATACTAATTCAACTGATGAGTATCAATGAGTTATGTAAACGTAGCCACTGATGGACTTTTTAGCACTTTGAATCACAGATATACCAGTAATGGCATTGACTAGTTTTTTTGTTAAGCTTTGTTTTAAGTAAAGAAAACAGTTCCTGATGGGTTATCATTTTTTTTAAGATACCAACTTTTTAAACATCATATAAAATGAAGTCATTCACTCATTTTCAACCCACCATTCTGATTTTTAATAAAAACTCTCATATTAAGTACAATATAATTATTTAGGATTTCATTTTTTTAGGAGGTAATAAAAAAAGTATGCTTAAAATATTAACTTGTTGATACTGCTGAAGACGCTTGAAAAAGGTAGAACCAAACCGAAATGCTCTTGAAAATGTAAAAACCCTTCAAATTAAACGCAATGAACTTCCTTTAACATTAAAAGTAAAAACACGAACCATTTACAAGACAATTTATATCAAGGTAAGCTTGACAGCTCAATAAAACTTGAGTCATGTCCATAACAATTGTGTTATGAATAAATTTAATAATAAAAAGTTAAGAATTTTAATAACTTTGAGTTATTGGACTATGAAGGTGAAGGTCAAACTTCTTTATTGTTCAAATGTTAACATTTTAATAAAGTTATCACTTAAAAAATAAACTTGCTTGCAATAATGTTTTTTTTTTTTATTAATTGGTAATTCAACTTGTTTTAGAAGATTTAAAGTTGTATGAACACATAATTTCAAAGCTATTAAAGGTGTGGTTACGAATTCAATTTTATAATTCAACTTTGTAATCAAATATAAAGTGTCTTCAAGTCTTTTAAAATTAATATAAAAACGTGAATTTTAAAAACAATTGAATTGTATTTCGTCCTAAAAATGGAATTTTCTTACCGGAAGAGAAGACTATAAACAATTGAATATAACACAAGCTTACAGTCTAAAATTCGCACGAATTACTTTGTATTTTATTAAAATCAAAAGCAATCGACATGCGTCCCTGTAACATGAACAATTTAAAACTGATTGATTTTGATTTCCCAAAAAAGCAATTGCAATTATTATTTGAACGAAGAATTTTAAAGCGTCGTCGTTCTCTATAATTCTCATCGTCTCCTAAAATTTCTGTTTTTTGAAAAAGGGTGTTGCCAAATTCAGGGCTGTTAGAAAAATTGAAAAAGAGAGCAAATTTCGATCTCCTTAAGTCTCAACTTTGAGTGTAGGTTCTCATGAAAAAAAAGTAGGATGTTTTGCGAGCAAATGATATGCGAGCAAAAGTACTACTGCGGGATAGTATTTTTTATTTTTTTATTTATTTATTTGTCTTAATAGTTACACACTCTATCTAGACTACAGTTAAAAATCGTTTAAAAAAAAAAAATATAAACTTAATCAATAACATTATACAAAATTTAACAAACTCTTTTTTAATACATTTCTATTTACATTAAAATCTATGGCAAAGCCAAATTCATTAAAATATTTACATGCATGTGTGAAAGGATTATGCATAATAGCAAAGCTAGTACCTACTGTGAAAGGGAACATTAAGAAAATCACCATTACGCGGACGGAGGTACATAGATAGAAAACAAAGATAACAAGACTGGACAGTCAATAACACAATTTAAGACATCAAAGGCAAAAAGTATAGAGTTAAGTTTTCTTCTCTTAGCGAGTGGTTTAAGATCTTTTAAAGTACACCTCAATTCATAAGCTGGAATATTAGAGTAACCAAAAGTTTTTCGTATCGCGAATTTCGTGAACCTTTTTGAACTTTTTCTATAACCGGTAAATGCTAGATTGCGTATATGGGCTCCACATAATGCTGCAGTACTCTAGGTGTGGCCTAACGAGGCTAGAATAAAGAGCCTTAAGTGTATATGGATCCTTGAAATTTTTTGAATTTCGTATAATAAACCCAAACATAGAGTTTGCTTTGGAAATAACATGATCTATGTGGTTCGAAAAATTTAGCTTAGAATCGAAGATTATACCTAGATCCTTTTGAGTTTCAACTCTTTGTAACTTTTTGTTATCTATTTGATTTGCGGTCTTTCGGTTTCGACTCTAACCCCCCCAAAAAAAAATCAAAAGACCCAATTAAGAATTTATTATGAACAAAAATGAGTGTGGACATTTTTCTGTTGTATATCTGACAGCCTTGAAACGATTTATTGACCAAAGACAATAATTTGACATCTTCAAATTCACGATATTAACAAATCCATCGTTCCAGTCATATAATATTTACCATCGTAATATTTTGTATGAGAAAAATATAACCTTAGCAAGTCAATGCAAAATATTTGTCAAAATATTTAACAAACAATATTTTGATTGCAATTCTGAAGTTTGTTTGTCAATTTTTTCACGCTCATAGCTATATGCCAATTTTGGTAAGTAAATTCTATATTTAATCAACCAAGAGGAGGAGGTATCAGAGTATATTTACTTATAAGAAGTTTCAAAGCTGTGATTGTCACGTAGTTGAGCGTAGTTGTGAATATGAGAAGAATTCGAAATGTGAATTTCATTATTGATTGAGTATGTTTACTCATCAATGGAAGGTCATTGATTTTAAAATCACTTTTTAGACAAATTAAGAAGTGTTTGAAAATATTTGTTTTTAAAATTAAATGTGGCCAATGACACTGTTTCAAGCACATCCTTCAATTGAGGTTCTAAAATGGCTTGTAAATCACAAAAAGAATAATAAAACTAGCTTCCTCCAAAATAAAATTTATAGTTGTTATCGGGATCACAATCACAATGCATGTACGCAAACTAAATATAAGCAAATACGAGTACGAAAACGTTTTGTTGAAAGCAATTAGGTAGAGCTAAAAGGGTGTTTCTTCAGAACGCCCAGTGAAATTCAAAAACTAAAGTGTTCCGTTTTTATTACATAAGTAGGTACTTCAGCAGGCATTTGTTGATTTCAACTATCAATGTCGCATTACTTCATAATAATAACCAGTTAGAAAAAAATTAATGTGGATAATTGAGTCTTTAAATAAAACCAAAACAAAAACCGCAGATTAATGTTTAGCAAACAATATTAAAGATTCTTTGTTTGTAGGTTTAATTAAGAGGTGGTTCTGTGACCAGTTGTGTCGGTTTTATTCTTTTTAATAAATTTTTGTTATTTTAGAATAATTGTTGATGTTTTGTTTTGTTCTTAGAATGACGAAATCATCACTCATACAACCTTATACCTTTGTTTTGTTTAATATCTTGATGTTAGAATTATCTGCTGTGGACAAAGAAAAAAAGCACTAATTGTTGCGAAGACGCTAATTGAATTTACCTACGTGAATTTTTCAAGATATTCTCAGTAACTTTATTTGATTTGATCTTTTCTTAAGTGTTGAACTTAGAATTAAGTACTTAATTAAAAAGCAATATCAAGTAGACTCACAAATTGAAAAAAAAAAAATTTCAGAACCAATAATCAAGTTTGCACGTCAAATCTTTTGTTTAGCAATTTGAGACAACAATAACTTAATATGTATTCGCAGTCGATTTGAGACATATGTTCACTATTATGCGCAATTTATTTCTAGGAAGTCTGAAGATAGCTTTTTGCCTACTATGGCTTGTGGTTTCTCATCGGCAGTCTTAACACCAGATGTGAGCTTGGAATAGTCTTGGCCGTGTTTTTTTAGAAACTCGATTCCATTCATACCAAGGAGTTTTCACGTGGATAATCTCGAAAGTACGAACAACGACTTTTTTGTTAACTTTTTCAAAAAAGAGTTCAAATGTTCTAAGTAGATCAAAATTTATTTTCTGCCGAAGTTTGTTTAACCTTTTTCTCAATTATCATAACAACATTCGTCAGTTTGAGTTGATAAACTTTTTGTTTGATCAATGACAGAATTATTTGCCAACAATTTTGCAAACAATTTTGTTGCTCCCAATCTTTTCCAAGTGTTGCTCAACACATTTCATTTCACCCTTCAAGTTGGTATCGGTCAAAAAGTAATACAAAACGGAAGAACCTCCACCGCAGCAAGTGCAATCAACTAAAAATTATTGCTTGATATAATTTTCAAAATCATCGAAAGGCAAGTATGGTCTATCAGTATAATGAAGGTCATCTCTCCATTGAAACGTTAAAACATGGAAAACAATATGAATTATTAAAGAAACAAAAAAAAAACAATGTGCAACAACAAGTTTTCCTCAATATATTTATTAACATACCTACATACTATATTCACAACCAACAAACATAATCCACAGCCGCACATTAAAAGTTAGCAACGGCGTATGCTTCCCAGGTGTATGTGGCTCTGAGGCTATGAAATATAAATATAACCATCATAGAGCAATTATTGCCCTACTTTCAGACTAAGCAAGTATTTCTACTACTCAAAGTCATAGAGCTGCTACCGCTCCTACAAAAATGCGCGCTGGAGTGCTATGCAACTTCTATATAGTCACGCATTGAAACAGGTACCTACCTACTCTATGTGTATCTAGCAAGCAACTTTTAAGTAGCTATCTATGCATCTATAAAAGCCAAAACCGTAGTCGAAGCCAAAGCAAATTCATATGAGTATGACTATGAATATGGTGTACCTAGCAATTTCGTGCGGTAATATTAATAGTAAAAGTGAATGA
Organism: Sphaerophoria taeniata; assembly: GCA_943590905.1. Classification (NCBI taxonomy): domain Eukaryota; kingdom Metazoa; phylum Arthropoda; class Insecta; order Diptera; family Syrphidae; genus Sphaerophoria; species Sphaerophoria taeniata. The sequence continues at coordinate 41,539,161 of OX016540.1, read as the reverse complement.
GACTGTAAATGTTACAAGGTCGTTCATTGTATTTTGTTTTTTTTTTTTTCGTCTTCGATGTTGATACCATGTCTGACAACGCGAGTTGAAAGAACTGGTTAGTCTGAGGATTGAGGACTCGAGGAAAACGAGGATTGTCGAAATGTTTTTCGTACAAAAGACAGCACATAATGGAAATCGATGGATGATGACTGAGAAGCATCTCATCAGGAACAAGATAAATTATTGTGTATATCTTATTCTTGGAAACATAATACAGAAAGATAAATAAACAAAAACACAAAAGATATTTTGGCTTTTTCGTAATATCCTAATAATGGAAGCAATTAGTCTTTTTAATGAAGGCAATTCGAGGAGTTGGTATGGTTTGCTTAATAATTGAGATTGAGTCGGTTTGGTTGCACTCTGTCGCTATGGGATATCCATCTTGTTTGTACATGTTGTTTAGTGTATTGATTATGATTATTCTTATTGTTTTGTTGACGTATAAGAAAAAATATTTTAGTTGGTGTTTTGGTTGTGGAGTTATGTTGTCCTTAAAGAAAGAATGTTCACATTTAAAATCTTCATGGTGCTGACGAATAGCATTGAATTATGCAAAACATAAACAAAACATATACATTGACAGATAATATGGTTAGAAGTAACAAGCTAATATGAGTATAATCAGACATCTAGGCAATCGTTTCCAATGTTAGCCCAACATTTTTTTGTTGTATGCATTAATGTTTTTTATGAATTTTAAAATCCCGTCTTCTAAAATACAGCTTTTATTAAATCCCTAATTTCAAAATCCCGTTTATTCAAAATCCCGACCTGCTATAATCCCGCTTTTTAAAATTCCGCCTGATCCCGTTTAATCCCGCCAAGTTTGTTTTTCTAAAACTACTTATGTTTGTGTTTTAACCGGTATTCAAAAGATTTAAAATAAGACTAAAAGAAAATGCATGACATGACTTCTTATCACGACTGTACGCATTTGAATCTGTCCTCTTGGATTAAATTAAAACAAAAAATATTGCGGATCTTGCAAAGAAATCCATATTTGTGAAAGCCGTAATAGAAAAATTAAAAATGGTAAAACTAAATTATATAAAAAACTTAATATTGTAAGATCACGCGTTATAAAAAACATAATGAGAAAGAGAAACAATATGAGTAAAACTGTTTTTTTTTTTTTTGCGGCGAATAGCTCAGCATATATCTACAGTTGAATTAAAAGGGAGCACTACTTTCAACGAAATCTCGCAAATTTGAAAAAATCTCGCATTACAAAATCCCGCATTCTTAAAATATCTTCTTTCTAAATCAAGCATTTTCAAAATCTCGAAATCACTCATTTTTTGGGAAAATCTTGCTTGTGTAAAAAAAGTCTTTCACTATCGAAATCTTGCATTACAAAATCCCGCACTACAAAATCTCGCACTTTAAAAAAAGTCAACCATTAAATATTTAAAACAGTGCATTTTTTAATAAGAAAATTTAAAGATAATTTTTTTCATTACAAACAACATTTGTAATTTCAATTAAATTTACTGTACAGTTCAAATAACTAAATATGTATATTCTTAAACCTAGGAAAGAGATAGATTTCAAGCTATGCCCTTAAAATATTTAACTGGACATTCTTTGTCTTTTTTAAAAGATGGATCTTAAGACCTTACTGCGAATAACTGTTCGACTGCATGGTTTCGTAATTCTGTTGCTTTTCGACTGTCCCAGGTTTTACCTTTCCGTTATTAGTTAATCCCGTTTTCCTTTGGTTCATGCTGAAATATGTTTGAGAAAATAAAATACTAAAACTTGAAATCTCGAATTTAAAATTAAATATTTATTTATTTGCGGGCGCGAAATTTCAAATTTCAGGATTTTAATCTGCGAGATTTTAAAATTGCGGGATTTGAGGAAGCGAATTTTTGTGACTGCGGGATTCTAAGAAACAAGATTTTAGTTTGCGAGATTTAAGTTTGCGAGATTTTGTGAACAAGATTTTAATCTGTGGTCTTTCGTAGCCAACCCGAATTAAAATATGAACACATTATTGTATGAATAAGTCTATGAAAAAAAATTTGTTTCGTTATTTTATATCTTGGAATGAATACGGTATATTGTTTTATGTTATATTTATTATAGTTATTATAAGGTAGGTAGGTAGAAATGGCTGTCCCACTTCCGTGTAGGACACAATTAGCGCTGAGTGCGCCGTTTTGATACCATACCTCATGAGATTCTAAAAAGATTTAAGGATGGATTAGGAAGGATGTATATTTCGCACAATCCTCTATATAATGAAATATTGATCTCCTTACACTACAGCCTATTATCTCATAGTGCCATCTAGTTTTACGAGAGATAAGGGGGGCGTTAAAGCCAGTTTGTGTTATTAAGGTATGAGATCATGTCCTTGATCTTGAATTCTGTGAGTTCTTCAATACCGTTGAAGAATTTTTTACCTAAGTGGAGTGCTCTTTTCCTAGCCAAGGCCGGGCAATGGCAGAGAAAGTGTGGGACCGTTTCCTTTTCATCCTGGTCCTCACAGCTACTGCAGAAGGAGTTATATGGTATACCCAACCCAATTTATCCGCATGCTCCCCTATGGGCCAATGCCCTGTGCAGGTAGCAACAATCCTGGCTATGTCATGCCTTGGTTTGGAAATTAAATTGATTAACCAAAAATCGGTTTGTTATAGGCGGGCCAGATTTTCCTGGATATAACGCAACTCGTTAAACTATTCCAGCTATGATTTGCTTCTGATGTATATTTGGTCAGGATATAGCCCTTCACAACTCCAAGAGGAGCATATATTTCACTGCCAGTGAGTTGTGAAGGGCTGATCCTTGCCTAGCTAGCTCATCGACCTTCTCATTTCCCTCATAGCGCCTATGGCCCGGTATCCAGATTAGAGTGACGCTCAAATCGAGTTCCTTGAGGGCCTCTTTACATTGCTGGACCAGTTTAGAAGATGATAAAACTGAATCTATGGCTTTAACAGCTGCCTGACTGTCTGTCAGTATAGCTACATTTTGGTTCTGTCGAATATTTTTAAGGGCTATACAAGCTTCCCTTATCGCTAGCAATTCTGCCTGGAATACACTAGCAAAGTCGGGAAGTCTATAGGATTTTGAAATCTTAAGAGATTCACAGAAGACACCCGCACCTACACCGCATTCAATCTTTGAACCATCCGTGAAGATAATTGTGTCGAAGTTTTCCGTCACATCGCCTTCCTCCCAGCCGTTTCTTGACGGGAACAAGACTCTAAACTTCTTTGAGGTGTTTAGGGTAACGATGCAGTAATCGGTGGTTGTAGATAGGATGTCTGATGGAATCAGGTTGATTTGGTTGCTGGCCGAATTTGAAATCGAGAAAAATTTGTCAAAATGTAAAAGCAAATTCTTCCCAAATTTAGAACACAGTTTTTTAGTTTCAATTTCAATTCGGAACGAAAATCAGAACAGGGGTGAATATAACACGGGTATAAAAAACATTTTTCTTATTTAATTTTCAAAATTTTCAATAGTTATACTTTCTTACTACGCATTATTTGTTTATATTTCTTATTTTTAATAATAGTAATTGCTTTGGTTTTTTTTCAGCAATTAAGAAAGTGTGGAAAAATTACCAAACACTCTATTCTTAATTTTCTGTTAGGCCTCACTATAAAAACAAAAAGAAACTATAGTTCTTAAGGTTTTATAATACAAGTACTACGAGTATAAGTACTAAGATCAGATGATGTTTTTTTAGTTTCCAGACGCAATAAGAAAATCTATAAGAACCTCTAGTCTAATTTTTCTAACAAATACGTGTTTTCAAAAGAATGGCACCACTTCTCTTACTTTTTTATAAATTTATACCCCCACAGAGAGTTCAATCTCTGCTAACAAATAAAAATTATTAAAAATGTAAATTTATTCAAATCTAATAGGGTCCCTAAAAGTTATGTAAACTGTAAACTTCTACCGGTGAATAAATTAGTGATCTAGATCAGTTTAAAAATATTAGTTCATGGAGCAAAAAAATCTTCAACTCACCTCACAATGCGATCGTGTACTCAACACTCTCCGGCCTTAAATTTCAATGCAAATGTTGTTGGACTTCATTTAGATTTAATTAAACACAAACAGCGAATTCGTGTCTCTAACTATTTTAGTTGTTTTTATTATTTTCTTAACTCTTGCAAAATTTCGTGTTAATGATGGTAGTAACGACCACGATGATGACTAACAACGTTGCAGCTTCTGGTGTATTTTTTTGTTTGACAGTTTTTATTGTTATTATTTCTCACAAGGTGTCGCACTGATTTCAAGTCAAGTCATAAGTTATTATGGTAATTGGTTGGCAAGTAAATTAAATTTTGTTGTTATTTTATTGTCTTCCATATTTGGTAAGTTGGTAGGTTATTTTTGAGTTACGCAAAAGTTTGGCTCTTCTTTCATTTTATGTGACACGCCAATCGGAACAAAATAATAATAAAAACAAAAAAGCAGAGAAGCGCGAGAAGGAGGAGATGGTAGGTACCCTTATGTAAAACTATGCGTTGTCACATTCAATGATGCTTATGACGATTATGTTGGGCTTACGGGTGGGCGGAAAACACACACATTATAATGTAGGTATTATACAAAATGAAAGATACAAAACCGACTACCAAAAAAATTACATTTCAAACACGACCAGGCGCGTGATTACACTTTAAATGGTTGCCAAATTGTTACGCCAGACTGACACACCGGTAACGACGACAATTTAACGCTTGACAATCACGAAAATTCGATGTTCTTCTTTGTTCACTGATGTTTTTTTTTGTTTTTGAATTTTACACTTGGTATTAATGTTAGGTCACCCAACAAAGAAGATAAATAAATATGCAAAGCTTAAAGTTATGAGAAAATTGATCCCCGGACAACCAAAAAAAAGCTAAATTACAATTTAGACTCTAATGCAGTTTTTTTTCTAATTCCGACTCCAATTAATGTCTTTGATCACTTTTAAACAAATCACCAACTTAACTGATAGTTTTATCGTTTTTTAAAGAACCCGTTCGCCCAATGAAGGTGACCGTTGTATCAAAATTGAGGCCGTCTTCGCCATGGTCTCACCCAAATCAGTAAACACATTATTATTCGACTTCATCATGTCATTTTTGACATTCGCCGCTGATTGTGCAACAGTCTGTTGCAGTCCATGTGGTGATGCATCCGGTACCAGACGACGCAACAAACCAGCATTGCAGCCCCACGGGAAGGTCCACTTCAACGACAGCAAAATCTTGATGTATCCCGGAATGATGGCAATCTTCTGCTTGGTCTTAATTGCCTTGATCACTCGATCGGCAACATCATTGGGGTTCAGTGTTGGCACCCAACGGGCGTTGACATCATCGAACATTCCCGTAGCCTGAATGAAGAACGGACAAATGCATGTCGTGTCGATGTTTTTATGTCCCAGAACATCCAATTCGAGACGCAATGCCTCATCAAAGCCGACCACAGCAAATTTGCTCGCACAATAGTCAACCAGTTTGGTTATGCCCACATGTCCAGCCAATGAGGCAATCGACACAATATGGCCATGATCTTTCTCAATCATTCGTGGGAGGAATGCCTTTGTGGTCCAAAAGTGTGACAGTGCATTTACATTGAACGAACGTTCGATCAGATTATCGGGAGTTTCGAGTAGCAGAGTGCCAGACACAACACCAGCATTATTGATCAACAATGTTACATCACCGACTTCGTGACGGACAACATCGGCGGCTTTGTACACCTGTTCGCGTTTGGAAATGTCCACAACGTACCCTTTGCAATAGCCGCCGAGGGCTTTGACAATACTGACGGTTTCATTGATGCCTTCTTCGTTTATGTCCCAGATGACGATTTTAGTGCCCATTTTGCAGAGAAGTTGGGCAAGGAGTCGACCCAGGCCGCTGCCTCCTCCAGTGATCAATGCTATGTCGCCATTCAGATCCTTCTCGGGATAGCCAAAGGTAAGATAATAAATGTCCTGCAGGATAAATCCAATCGAGGTGATAATGAAAGCGAGGAAGTCCACGAATGCGTCCCAGGTTGTAACAATAGCCGGAACTGGAATTTGTTCAATTTTGTTGCCATTTCCGTCACTGGGCGGAATATTCCCATTTGATTGACGTGACATGGTTTCGTGTTATAAAATATTAAAGTAAATTTTTTGTTTTTTAGAAAAAGAAAAACACTCAAACTTCAAGAGTCACTAATTGCAGCATTTAATGTTTTTTTTTTGTGTGTGAGAACAACTTTTACTTTCGTAGCTTCAAAAGACGTTTGAGATGCGAACTAAAAGAAATTAAAAATAAAATATCAAGAAACGGACAGCGAGATCCAACAATAACAAAACTCAATCAAAGACTAAAATGCGACTGCTCATCAGAGCGGTACGAATGTGTTTATAGCCAAAGGTTTTGATTTTGGCTGATAAAACTTCGGCTTAGCAAATAAGACGACGGCGGCGGCGCGGCAACCCACCGAACTACAAAATAACTGTCGACGATGACGACTAAGCGAGACGCGAGAGACACGATCAGCACAGATCGCAGAGAAACTGAAAGGTAGGTAACACAAACAGCAGCTCTAAACAGCTTTACTCCAAAGACCAATGTTGTCTATACCTACTACTGTGGCTTGTTTTTTTTTTTTGGGAGATGAATTGAATATCAAAGCTGTTTTGTTCTCTGTCGGCTTGGCTTGGGGTTTTGTGGTTTGTGGTAACTGCACGTACGCGACGACTTCGATTGCGAGACGGCGACGACGCTGTTTGATTGCCCTCCGTTCTGCCTTCTCGAATATTTTGCAGCAACCACCTCTACTTCTGCTGCTACACTTAAGAGACTTAGTAATGAAATTGTGAAAAAAACATGAGCTTTGGTCGTGAGCGTTAGTATGTGGTTAAGTGGTGTTACTCGTTACTTTTCTTCAATCAGGCGATGATTTAAAGTGTTCAAATATTGTGGAAGATTTTTTTTTCGATTTCATGTCCCCACTATAAGGTTGCTTTTGTCTGGACCCACAATGGACATGCCGCATAAGTCGATCCTTAACTCTACAGCAGCGCTATTTTTAGGAGCGCTTTGATATTAAAAGTAATGCGTAGGTGATAATATTCGCCGCCACTACGCAACGACACAACCGACGCCGACGTGACGAGTGGTCTTGATGCAAATTATGTTATTATGCAAATCGTTTGGTTTTTTTAATTAAGATTTTTTTTTTAAATACCTCGTTTGCTGTTATCTTTTGAGATGATGCTTGCTGGGTCTGGCTTGGGGTCAAGCAACTTTAAAATGAGTTTCTGTTTGGTGATCGCTTTTCAAGCTGTCGCAATTAATTTAAATTACAAATTCTCGGATCAGAGGTGTGCCATATTATTTTGTTGATTTGAGTCGGGGTTCATTTTTAACTAAATTGTGTTAAGAGACTTAATTTAATGGAGGTTAAAGGTTAGTTGTGTGTATTTTAATAGAGATCATCAAATCTTTATAATTTTACCATTTCAATACAATGTTGTACCTAATTTCAATGCAATGCAATGTCGTCAAAAATAACAAATTCTACGGTTGCCAAAGCAACTTGCTTACTTACTTAACCAGCTCCCAATCCATGAAGGATTTCAACCTGAGACAATGCAGCCTTCCATCTCCAGTCGCCAAAACCAAGCGTTCGGTCTTCCTTGTCATCTCGAACCTGGGGGCTGCGAAGAGAAAACTTTCTTGACTGGAGCGTTGTCGTTCATTCGCTTAAAGTGGCCGAGCCAATGTAGTCGTCTTAACTTGGCTTCTGGACTACATCCACATCTTAGTACAGTTCGCGGTTGAAACTTCTTCTCCATTCGCCATCGTCGCATACGGGACTGAAAATCCGTCGAAGTATATTTCTTTCGAAAGTGCCAAGTATCAAATCCCCTTTTTTACTTATCGTTCAACACTTGGTGCCGTAGAGTAGGACTGGTAAAATAAAAGTTTGGTATAGCATACACTTTGTCTTTCTAGTGATGAGTTTTGAACCCAGTTGTTTTGCCAAACCGAAATAGTAGTGGTTCGATAGGGTAATTCTTAGTTGGATCTCTCACTAAGGTGTCGTTTGTGGGATTGATGATTGTTCTAAGGTAGGTGACCTCTTTAACTACCTCCAAGTTGCTGCTACCAACGGTGACGTTTTGTCCTAGGCGGTGGACAGATGTTGTTTGGTTTTTTGATAGCAAGTAACTTGTTTTGTCCCTATTCACTTCTGACCAACGAGTTTCGCCTGTTCCTTGATGTGGATTACACCCAGGCGATCACTAAGTGGTTTGAAGTCAATGAGTTTTAATCTTAGCCGATTTCGCACTACAAATCCGCATCCAAATATGTGATTCTTTGATGACAGCTGTAATAAATGTCGCATTTTTTTCTTTTCATTGTCCCTGATCCTATCCCTCATATTTCTTGGATCGCAGTAATTTCTGCCTTATACTTACTGCGTGTGGACAGATTCAAGTTTTGAGTTCTTGCACCTCGAGTTTACATTCCAGATACAAAATCTCAATGCGTATAGTCCGTAGATATTCGTTCCGGGTCTGGTTGTCATTTTAGAGCGGTCATTTTCCGAGGCTCTGCCTACCTCTTTCATAACTTCATGTTTTGTTTTTTACTGTGGAGGGGTTGTTAGCCCATCGCACTAACCTCCAAATTTGTAGCGCCGTTGTTTAAGTGCTTTTTTTCTCCGTTTTGCATTCGCGCTTACAAGTTGCGCAAGTTATATCTAGTGATATATAACCAATACCCGGTGGTTACCGCTTGGAGGTAAAGTAAGCACTTGCTGTGTAAGAAAAGATACAGCATTTGCCCCCAGATCCTTCAACACCCAACCACTATTTGCCAAAGGAACGGACATCTCAAATTATTTTTTTTTATTTGGCGAAATGCATATCAACGAATTTCGAACAAGTATTTAGAGTACAGTACAGTCAACGTGTACGTATATACGAGTATTGTAGAAAATCAAAACCCATTTGATATTTATTGCGCATATCAAATTACATTGCACAATATTTTGCACACACATTTTAAGCGTCTGGGAAACAGGTCACTCAATTGCATGAGAATCATGGAGAACGATGTTTTTTTTATGTTCTTCTTTGTTGTTCAAATGGTCATAATCTTTCTCTTAACGATTTCCGGCGACATGAAGGGTTCTGTTTGAAAAAAATAAAAAAACTGATACCAATATATAATTGATCGAACATCAAACTTTTTATATTAAATGTAAATAAATATATAAAATTCAAATGCAATTAAGTTCGGCGACGAATTTTCGATTGCATTTGAAGAAGTGTAAGACATTTGAAAGTATTTGTTGTTTTATTCACCATTCATTGACTTTCTATTAACTGTGTTCGATATTTATATTGTTCGATATTATAAATATTTAATTTATATTTAAAGTAAGAAACTACTTATTTGTCGTTTTGTTAACGCTATTGTATTTTTTTTCTTTTTTTCATCTGTTGAGATCTGTTTGCCTTTGCATTTTTGTGAATACAAATTGTTTGCTTGTCTAATATTAGGAAAGGGTTTTTTTATGGTGAGTCCTTAAAATATAAAACTGACCTTTTTTGAGTCAAATGTCGCTTTAAATTTTCTTAATTAAGAAATTGAACTTAACAGCATGTGCTTAGAAATTAAAAATCTTTGTCAACACAATAAAAATAATTGTCAATAAAAGTTGTAATAAACACTTATTTTTATCAAAACATTTTTTAGTATAAAAATTAGAACGTTGAAAGGTTTCCAAGTCAATAATGTCAAGCGCTTTTTCAGTGTTTACCGACAACGTTGACGCGATTTTAAATTAAATCTTATTTCAATTCCAGAACGATGTGCGGAGTTTCAATGTTATAACCTTGAAATGTTCAACAGCTAATTTTTTTTTTCTTTTTCACTTTAAAAGTAATAAATTATTTTGCCCAAATTATGAATAAAGATAATTGAATGTCGGTAGTCTTCATAATGTATCATTTAAGTGTTAACAAAAAAAATATAAAAAAATGAACATTGAAGAGTGTGAACTTTATGTTTTGGTTTTTGTTTGAGATGTTATTTCTTTGCTCAAAAAAATTAAAGCTCAAGACAAGGTTGGGCAAAAGTTAAAACTAACCTATTCAAATTAAACAAAGACTCTTGTAAGGCTAACATGTGATCTTCAATGTTAAATTCCTTAGGATTTTATTTTACTTACTATATCTTACAACAACTAATTGATTGGAAAACGCTTTGTTTTTTCTCTAATACTTAGCCAAAATTTGGAAATTTATTTTTCAATTCAATCTCCTTTTAGTTCGATAACCTTGACACAGCGATGCTCAAGCTTTTTTTCTCGTCTGAAAAACACGTTTCCTGGAGGGTTACGAAATAGGCCAATTTGGCAGTGATTACCTCCTCATTCTAATGAATGCCATCGAAGGAAAAGACAAAACCCCTAATACTGAACCGAGTGCCCTTAAAAGTATGGGTATCAATAAATCAATATTTCTCTGGTTGAAAGCAGACTGGAATGCCATTTTGTAGAGGAAAAATCACAGTAGTGATTTGCTGATTTCACTGCGCGATTGCTCAAGCTTTTTTTCTCGTCTGAAAAACACGTTTCCTGGAGGGTTACGAAATAGGCCAATTTGGCAGTGATTACCTCCTCATTCTAATGAATTCCATCGAAGGAAAAGACAAAACCCCTAATACTGAACCGAGTGCCCCTAAAAGTATGGGTATCAATAAATCAATATTTCTCTGAATGAAAGCAGACTGGAATGCCATTTTATAGAGGAAAAATCACAGTAGTGATTTGCTGATTTCACTGCGCGATTTTTGCATAACAAAAACAAGAATCGAATCACCGGCCGATATTCCTCTTTTTCCACAGAACACACGGTGAACATTAAACAACCTGTCCGCTGGACGTCCGTGCGTCGGTCACTCGATTTTATTGATTTTCTTCATAGTCTTAAAAACTGAACTTCCGAATGACGAACAGGAAATTTGGAACATGCTTTCGATAAGTCAGGACCTTTAAATTATTTTAAAAAAATCCTGCGATTTGAAAACTGAGATTTGGAATGACTAAGTTATAGGTGGGAAACAACTTCACCCGAAAAAAGTGAAATTATTTCCTATGCGAAGTTTTTTTTATTACGTTCTTCATACAATTTTTCTTTATTTTAAATCGAATTTTTTTTTGGAATAAAAAATTTGATTTGCTACAAGTTGATGTTCTCATTTTTTTCCTGATTCTGCAAAAATTACCAAACTTTTGGAATTTGGGGCTTTGAGCTTTAGACCATGTATTTTTAAAATACCTACTTATGAAGCAGGAATATGTACATATTACATAATTATTAATTTTTTGATAAAATAATTTTTGTGCAAAGCAAAATTTAGTTTGGCGAATTTATTTCAAAACTTAAGAAGGCAACCTATAAAACACTGTCTTTTTTTATTATAAAGTATAGATACAAAATGCCATTGACACCTGATGAAATCTTAAAAAAATTCAAACTGACAAAGTGAAATAACGCCGAATTTCGGAATTCGGCGTTATTTCGCTCGGCGTTATTGCACGGCACCATGGAAGGGTGCCGTGCAATAACGCCGAGCGAAATAACGCCGAATTCTAAAATTCGGCCTTATTTCACTTTACCAAAGTGAAATAGCGCCGAATCTTAGCATTCGGCCTTATTTCACTTCGACAATGTGAAATAACGCCGAATGCCAACTGAGAAATAAAGCCGAGAAAGAGAAAACAAGGAAGCCGGTTTTATTTAACTTTTGGAAAGAGCATTTTAGCTGGACTTAAAGCAAAATCAACTGTAGAACAAAATTAACCGAGTATGGTGGGTCAGATTTTTTTTATATTTTATGGGAACAAAATTTGGAATGAAAAAAAAAGTAATTCACAAAATTTATTTGTACTTTTCAATATTATGTAGGTACAAACAATAAATGTTCATATGGTACAAAAAAAAAGAAATATCTTAAATTCGTGTTAACCCTTAAACTACAAATACAAAAGAAGTCTAATAAATTAATTGGACCACTTTTATTCATTATTTGTCGACAAAATGGGCAAAGCATTTCATTTTTGAAAACTGTTGCCACTTCCTACAATTTGGAAAGGCATCCACATCCACACATCTTCTTATGCATTATGCAGCAGAAGCTGCATTTCAATGATTCATTTTGACCTCCTATTTTCACTCTAATTTGAAGATGATGCCGATTCGGAACGTTCAAGATCAATTCGGTTTACTAGCAAGCGAAACGAGCGGAAAAAATTTTGCCCAAAAGAGAATCAATTTGGGGTGTGAAAATAAAAAAAATCGCGCGAATTTTTTTATTTTCACACCCCAAATTGATTCTCTTTTGGGCAAAATTTTTTCCGCTCGTTTCGCTTGCTAGTAAACCGAATTGATCTTGAACGTTCCGAATCGGCATCATCTTCAAATTAGAGTGAAAATAGGAGGTCAAAATGAATCATTGAAATGCAGCTTCTGCTGCATAATGCATAAGAAGATGTGTGGATGTGGATGCCTTTCCAAATTGTAGGAAGTGGCAACAGTTTTCAAAAATGAAATGCTTTGCCCATTTTGTCGACAAATAATGAATAAAAGTGGTCCAATTAATTTATTAGACTTCTTTTGTATTTGTAGTTTAAGGGTTAACACGAATTTAAGATATTTCTTTTTTTTTGTACCATATGAACATTTATTGTTTGTACCTACATAATATTGAAAAGTACAAATAAATTTTGTGAATTACTTTTTTTTTCATTCCAAATTTTGTTCCCATAAAATATAAAAAAAATCTGACCCACCATACTCGGTTAATTTTGTTCTACAGTTGATTTTGCTTTAAGTCCAGCTAAAATGCTCTTTCCAAAAGTTAAATAAAACCGGCTTCCTTGTTTTCTCTTTCTCGGCTTTATTTCTCAGTTGGCATTCGGCGTTATTTCACATTGTCGAAGTGAAATAAGGCCGAATGCTAAGATTCGGCGCTATTTCACTTTGGTAAAGTGAAATAAGGCCGAATTTTAGAATTCGGCGTTATTTCGCTCGGCGTTATTGCACGGCACCTTCTTCCATTTGGCGACATTTCACGTCACCTGTTTCTTCTATATAAAAATAAAAAAAACACAACAACGATTTCAAACATGAATTGCTTTTATTTAACATACATCTATGCCATATATATACAATAACAACTTTTTTTGTGTTCGTTCGCTAACCGGCCAAACAGCTTACCGATTTTCTTAGTTCTTTTTCTAAGCTAAAGAGGAATATGGGTAGAAGGTTTAGGGCAAACAAAAGCTATACTTTTCAAATCACAAATGTAGCCAATGATAAAAAAAATCATATTTTTCCACTACAACAAAATATAAACAAATCTGATCAATTTCAATTTTTAAAAAAATTTTATGTCAAATCGAAAATTATTTTGATTCAAAATATATTATTCTATAGACGAAGGCGACACATGAGGGTAGGATTTATCTAATGCCTTTTTTCAATTTTTTTATGTTTCATTGTCAAAAAGAATACTTTTAGTCTAGATCAATTTTGAAGAGGAAAGAATTGATCTCCCAAATTTGAGAGAATTGCTCTTTTTAAAACATATACATATGAAAACATTCTAGCTTGTCAAACCTCAAATTAAAGATTTTAATTTGTTTATATTGCTCTACCGCTGGACCAAAGTGCAAAATTATTTTTTTTATATTGAAAATAATAAGAAAAAAAAGTGAAATAAAAAATGGGTGTAAGTCCTTCCTCAATAAATTCTATTACAAAATCAAAAAACATTTTGTATTGAAAAGTGTTCTAAGGGCAATTCTTTCAGGTTACAATGAAAAACGGATTAATATGTAAGTTGCTGAAGGTTATCATCATAATCATCGGCCTGGCCAATGAAGTTTCGACCTTCATTTGTACTACAACCCGGATCCGGTCCAGGCCTCCCTCGCCATTTTCTACCATGTACTCCGATGTCATCCAGTTCCGCACCCTCAGGCTTTGAGCGTCCTGGTCTACGCCATCCTTATAGCCTAAATTTGGTTTGCCGCGTTTAATTCTTTCAGTTCGCTCATAGGAGCTAGGTGTCTAGACCCCTAGAGTTTACTAAAATTAATTTGTGTCATCAAGTCTGGTTCGTGGTAGATTTGATATACATAATATCGTCTCCGGAATCGTGCTTCCTTACAAACGGGGCTTTTCTCTTGAATGCGGCTAAGAATTCAGAGTGCCTTTCGCTAAGCAGCCAGGTATACATACGCACATACGCACATATGAACGTACGTACACGCGGACATCATGATTAAAACGGTTGATTTGGATTCTAATAACATATAAAAAAAGACGTCAAACTATTTTTTTATGTTGAAATATTTGGGTTAATTGATAAAACTTGTTGCTTTGCCAAAAGCCATCATCGCTAGACATAAATTCGAGATTCTGGTACAAATAAATATTCAATAGAAAGACATAGCAATAACCGATGTTATTATTCCTACCATCCCCAAATATGTAAATTAACAAAAGAAGAACAGATTGATCTGTTGTATAATAGTTCCCTGAATTACGTATTCGAATGACTGGGCTATCTGCAAAACAAAACACAAAAACACCTGTTATTTTATTGACGTCTAACATTTAATATTAAGACGTTATTTAATCCTTTTGCATGAAAAATAATCGCAATTCCTATAAACAAAAACAATAGTTTTTAATTAAATTAATTATTGTAAACAAAAAACTACGGAAACCGGTTATTGAAATTGAATCAAGCTCGATTGGAAATTTATACCGATGACGACGATGTCTTGAAAATATTTCCGTCAAAATTTGAACTTGTTTGAACTTTGGCTTTGAATCTTAAGCTTGCAATGTTTTGTAACCGTATAATTTTATGCAATTTTTTGTTTGTATTTATCTACCTAAACTGCGTAGTTATGACTGATTATATTCGAGTGAAATTCAATCTCAGGTTTGACAGCTAAAGACGAAATCTCGTCGTTTGTTTATAACAAACAAAATTAAGAGCATAATGAATAAGTGAAAAAAGCTGTTGTTATTTCAGAGTTTTGCGCAATACGAGTTCGATGAGAACAACTAAAATCGCATTAGAACCAAAACTAGGTTTTCAAGTGTTTCTAATCACAATCCTTAAACAAGTTTCTTAGAATGCGAAATTCAGCTGAATTGATTAGTGCGACCTTCAAAAGAATTTTATTCTCAACTATGTATTTTTCTGTTCATTTATTATTTGTTTTACTCAAATTGACACTCATTGAATATGCTTAAAACAAAGAGTCTTTAGGAATCAAATATTCTTACGATGTGTTTTATTCCTTTAGAACTCGTTGTTGAACTTTGTTTGTTTGGCGATTAAAACAACCAAAACAATTTAGAACTAGTCTCACTAGTTAGTCTTCTTCAAAGTGGGGTCTGAGTTGAAGTCGTTGTTGTGTCTTAAAAACATCATCAGGTTGTGGAGATTAAGTGGTTGCTTGGATCAAAAAATAGCAAGCTACACCTAGTGGGAAAAAAGAAATATTTGCAAAATATTAAAACGTACAATATAAACAAATATAATTATAACAATGGCATTGAAATATTGATTAAAATATATTTTCCGGGTAGATTATCATACTGACACGCGAATAATTGTGATCAATTCGGTTGTGTTGAAGGTCTTGAAAAATGTTATGAAAGTTTATAGAACCGGCACGAGTCTTTGAATACGAAAAGTGATATATTGTATAATGCGTTTTCTTGTCAAACTCGATAGCATCTTCAAAGAGCAAAGTACAAATAGCTATCAAAGATCGCCTTGGCTTAAATCAAGCGGAAGATGAAATGCCGCTTTGAAATAGTTAAGAAACACACTCTACAGCAGAGCAACTGATGCAATCTTAAATTATTGAGTGGTTTGCAAATGTGTTTAAAGTAACACCTCTGAGTTCCCAAAGGGGAGAGGATGGAAACGAAACTAGAATATAATATAGTTTTTAATAAAAAATACGGCCAACCCAAAAAAAAAACCATTACAAATCGATTCAAATTATAATGTCTGTATTTTGAATTTCGAAATACCAAAAGTCCGTGAGCCTGACAAGTTACTAGAAACTAGATGCAAGTGCATTAAGCCCAAACAACATTCAAACGCAATAATTACTACTGCAACTTGTCTTTTACATTCAGCCTCGATATCCATCACCATCACAAAATAAACTCACTCTTCGATAGTGGGACACAACACTCAACTCATTTCGAAATCAAAAAACAAAAATCATTTTTTTTTCTTCATATCCACAGGAAGCTGCAATCTGCAAGTCTTTTTCTGATTGCAACCAAACCAAACAGCATAACAAAACTGGTAAATTGTAAAATGTGCCAATTGAAATGCCCCACATTAACCACATCTCTGACCAAACCAACATGTTTAAGTCAACTTTTAGTTTGTTGCTGGTTGCTGTTGCAACTTGCAAAACGTAAAAAGCTTTCAACAAAGATTTTTCAAAATGTTTTTTTTTTTTCTTAATTTTCCATAAGACTATCTGTCACAAAAATGTACCAACAAACAAACAGAAGCAAATGCCAATTGTGGAAATGGAAACAAGTTTGGTAGAGCTATAATCTCGTCATGTCTACGGAGCAATTTTATAATGATTGAGTTGCAACCTGCGCAAGGTGTAGTTTTTCTACCATGAAGTTCACTGATGAAGAACAGATTTAAATAAGCAGAATGAGTTGCAGTTTGAATGGCTTAAGGTAGCACTTCTTTTTTTTTCTTTTCCATAAAAAAGGTAGTATTGAGAAAAATACCAACATTTCCCGACACTAGGTTTCGAAGCATCAACGAAAATACAACTTTGTCATTTTTTTATTCAATATTTGGTGTTGAGAATGCATTTCCAAAGAAGTAACCAAATGACAATATTAGTTTTCCTATACCAGTAGCTTAACATTTGCCTACTAATTACTGAGCTAAGTGCAGAGTCATTAGGTGATGTTTAAACTACTTAAATCCTTGCGATGTTAACCTTTGTCACGTCAGTTGTTGTCATCGGCAGCATTTCAAGTAACTAGGTACACAATATGTCAGGGTTGCGAAATTATAAAGAGATCTTTACAAAGCAATTTCGCAAACAAATATTATATTTTGAGACTGTCTGATCGTTAATGGTTCTTTGCACTTAATATTTTATGGATTTTTAATATTAATGCTAAATTCTATGATCAATAACATCATTAATAAAATACTGTAAAATGACTGGGGATTAATCGATTTTGCACAAACCAGGAGTGAACAAATTACCTGAGATTAAGTTTTTTACCAACGAAAGCGTGTGCTTAAAATAAATCTGGTCAGTTATCTTAGATAGAACACTGTTAAGTAAATCCAAATTGAATTGAAGGGGTGCCCGCCAAGGATTAATGCAATACATCAATTTACATGTATACACTATACAGCTTCCAGAAAAAGGTGGACTAGAGAAATAAATAGAGACTAAAACAAGGTTCTACAATGGTCAGATTCCAATAGACTATGTATGAACCCAACCAAGACCAAATGTCTGATTATTTCAAAAATCTCATTGGAAATGAGATTCATCTTCTTCATCTTTCAAAAACGTTCTAGTCCAGTTTGTAGAGTCGGAATAGAATCTGGAAGGAATATTATGGACTATGTACTCAAAAACTTACTACAAATAGTCGTCATTTTATTGTTTGTGTACACGATCTTGTTATAAATTCACTACTTCTATTAATACAGATGATAGATGCAGCACTCGGTTGAGGATCAGTTTATTCGATGCTCTTCAGTAATAGATTTTCAGTTTTTTTTTTTGGTACTCTTCATACTAACCTTTCTTTTAGAAGTGTTGAATTTACCAACGTTTCAATGACTGAGGAAGACAGAGTGTGGAAGAGAGTTCCACAATCGAGTACTACGGCTAAATAACGATGCTCTGTTCATAACAGTACGTCCGAAGTTGAACTCGAGGGTCAGCTGATGAGCATTCCTAGAAGCGCAAGTAGTACGGATGTATTGTATTGTTTAAGGCGAGGAACGCAACTGGCTATTTTACTAGTGGACATTCCGTCCCGTAATTTATAAGACTAAACGTTTTCAGGCAGTAACAACCTATGGGATTGCGAAAGTGCAAAATGTTTATGATGACTATAGACGTTTTTATCCATACAGATGCTTCTTTCCTATGATCGAAAATTGTAGCAACAGCCCAAAAGTTCTCTTTTTGTTATCTATTAAAGTACCTTTCACTATTATCGACGATATGAAAATGTGTGCGTGTAGCATTTATTAAATGTTTGGTCTTATTATGTGTTCGTATACATTTATGTACACTGAAAAAAAAGCCGTCATCATTTTGATGAATGGCGTTCATCAACTGTAATTCATCAATAAGATGTACTTTTCTTGCATATTATGTATAAATTCATGAAAACTTTTTGATGACGGATGAACCAATCATCAATAAGATGAAAGTGCATTCATCAACTTTTTTTGGGAGAATTTCGGCAGAATTTGATAAAAATTTAGTTCATCAGTTCATCAAAAGTTTTCGTCAATAGGATGAAAGCATCTATTTGACGAAAAAAATGTTTTTACATCCCATTGATGATTTCTTCTTCAATATGATGAATTGATTCATCATATTTAAATGACAATTTTATTTCATCATATTGATGAAGACTATCATCAAAAAATCGACTTCAATTTGAATTTGGAAGAAAATTAGGTGATGTAAATGATTATCATATTGATGAACAAAACAGACTTGTGTTTTCATCATGTCCATTATATACCTCAATATTGATGAAGTCGATCATCAGTACGAAGAAGAATATAAACGCTTTTTATTTATGAATAGTATCATTGCATGAATGAAGCCTATTATTCATATTGATGAAAATATTCACTGAATTGATGAAAAATGTTCATCATATTCACGGAAAGAAATGAAAAATCAGTAATCACGAATTTCTATGTCGTAAATTATGAAAAATCTTTTTTTTTGTAAATCATCCCCCTTTTTTCGTAAAATGAGAGTCAATATTGTAAATCAATCTTTATTCCGTCTAAATTTACAAAAGTGTATAATTTGAGAATTACGAAAAAATGTCATGATTTTAGATTTCCATTGTAAGAGCAATTTACAAATCTTGTATTCGTAATTTAAAACATTTGGAGCATGATATAAATTGTACGACTAAATAATTCTGATTTACAAAATCAAAGATCGAGATTTATGATCTCATTATTCTAAAAACAAAGCTCTTGAAGCTAAATGAACGAATCGATCTTAGACAATCGTAGTTTACAAAAATATTTCCTGAATTAAAAAATAGGTGTTTATTAAATCATGAATTCTTATCGCATTTTACTACTTTTGAATCCAAACTGTTTTTTTTTTTTGTTACGATTCTTGAATCGTAAATTACGACAATATTTCCTGAAAAATAAAAACGTTTTGTGTTGTTTATTTATTCCCTAGTTTTCATGCGGTCGAAAATCAATTCCAATTTTATAAAGCGTCAAGTAGCTCAGTGGGTAGAGGTGCCGATCAAGAGACCGTCGTGCATTCTCATGCCTGGGTTCGAATCCCAGCAGTGCGGAGTGACGGATTTGTAAAAAAAAAATAGTCGCCACTAAGCAGTGCAGAATGAGAAGGAGTACGGAGATTGATCGGTGAGGTGAGAGAGGGGAAGGGAGAATATAGTACCGGGGGAAGGGCGAGGAAGGGAGAGAGAAAAAGAGGCAAGATCCCCCCGAAACGGGGATGGTGTGGGGGGTGAGGGAAACAAAAAGGATAATTTACGTAGTTGATAACTGGCTGATCGTAAATTACGCTCCTGAATCGTAAATGCCTTTTTTGGTTATGATACGATGATACGATCATCAATCTGAAAAAAAACATCAATATGATGAATGCATTCATCACATTGATGATTTACTTGCTTAAATTTTCATCATATTCATGAATACGATAATCAGATCGATGAAATAATTCATCATTTTGATGTACAAATAAATCAAAATTTGGTTCATCATTTTTCATAATATTGATGAACAAAGTTGATGAATGATGATCGAAATTTGTCGCTGAAAATTTTCATCATATTAATGAACGCTTCATCATATGGATGAAAAGGTTCACTGGACTAAAATTGATGAATTCTACATCATATAGATGACCTTTTTTATCAATATGGTGTACCTTTTTGGTTCAGTGTACCAGTAAGTCAGTAAGTGGTTATCCAATCCATGGATTTATTTATTTCGCAATGGTCCCAGAGTAGGTACAAATGTTTGGCTTTAACGTTCAATAAAGACAAAAAACGCTGTCCTTATATTTCTACCATTGATAAACAAAACTTTAAACATTAAAAAAAAAACAACAAACAAAACAAAAAAACACATCACATCAATAAAATTAGCAAAAAAGTAATAACTTCCACTTCATGGTTGTAATAATAATAATAATTCTGAGGATATTCTCGCTTTCAGCTTGGTCACGAAATTCAATTATCCCACTCGACTCTATTGCACTTAATGCTTCAATATTTGTTCCGCCCTTCATCACAATAAACACATCAACTAGCTATACAATGCGTCCTTAACTCAAAACGACTGTGCTTGAATTTTAATTGAAATCTTTTCACACAAAAATCAAGTGTGATGATGCGTGTATTTCAAAAATTAAGAGAAAATAGTTTTTATTTTTTATTAAAATAAAGTTAATCCCTACAAATGTAGAAACAGAAAAAAAAATATAAATAAAAGGTTAACGTATGCATCAAATTATGTTTGGGTCAATTTTCAATATTGTCATGTGAATGGCATTAACTTAAACATTTAAATCACAATTTTGATTGAGTGGACATAGCTTTTTGGAAATGACAAAACAAAGTTATTTTTTGAATTAAATGTGATGGATTTTATAATTAATTTTATTTTATGGTTAATTGAAAAACAAGACAACAAACATAATTTCGATTTGTTCGAAAGTGTTTTGTATGCAGATCGTAGGAAATTAATTTGAATATGGTGTTTTTTCTAGATAAGTTGGAAGTCTATGATTCTATTTCATTCAAATCTTAATCCCAGCATTGTTCTTTTGAGGTACATTAATGCATATTGAATTAGGTACTCAAAAATAAGTGAAAACAGGTCTAGCAATAAATTTGGGATTTGGATATAAAAATTAAGAAAAAACGCTCTATTAAGCCAAGTAGAACGTAATTTTTTTCAATTGGCTGCAGATGTAAAATATTCTTGCTGCATTTTTATCAAAACCAATTTTTTTATTATATGACTGGTCAACCAAGCTCTCGAAATTTGAGTGCCAATTTATTAATGTAGTTATACAATGTAAACAGCACTGTGAGTGTGAACCCACTGTATTATTTTGGTTTGATTCTTAATGACATTTTTGCTGACAACAACTGTTTGACACCGCTATGTTTTGATACTTCCAATTTTTAGTATTGAAATAATATTCAGTCACGTCTACTAAAGCATACGGCCCTGCAGCACTCTGAAAGTTGGACAGTAACTGGGTACGTTCATATTCCACACTGGTGTAAATTATGGGATCAATTCCCACACAGTGTGAGTTAATGGTACTCCTTTGACCCTCTGAAGCAACTAAAGTATACGGCCCTACGTTCATATTACATTAAAATAAAAAATGAAATTATTGGACATATTCCCCCACAGGATTTTGCACCGGGTGAATTCAAACGAAAAAACTGAGATAAAAGGGAGTCAGTAGTATTCACTCAATACTAATAAAATAATCATATTAATTAAAAAAAAAAGAGTTTTTGAAACATTTTAGTCAAAAAGTCTTAGTAAAAGTCAATTGACTAAAAGTTAATTGACTGTAGTCAAAAGACTTATTGACTAAAACTAAACTCGCTTAAATTAGATGACTTTTTACTCAAGTAGCCATGGTTCAAGGGAATGAGTAGTTGACCGCTAAGCCAAACGCTGCGGGGTCAAGCCCCAGCTTCGGCAGCATTCTTTTTCTACGAAAATCGCCAGCTTATCTTATCTGTAGCCACCTATGCGATATAATGAGACACTAAAACATCTATGTCTCCTCCACGCCACGTAGGTTTCTGTTATGTGTGTTTTCTTATACATATAAATCTCTTTCACTCTGTTGTAGGGGAAAGTGGCCTAAAATGGCCAACTTTTTGGTTTTTAGCTTTAGAATTTACAAGATTAGGTTTATCGGTTTGATATGGATAACAAAAGTTACGATGTCTTAAAGAAAGGTCCCTTGAATCAGCTATTTCAGCAATATATATTTTTGAAGAGAACTCCAAGAAAGACCATCTTACCCACCAGTGCAATATAGGCATGGAGCATCATCCTCATTTTCTTCCTTTGCAAAGGGATTCCTAGGATGGCATGGTGTGCTGTTTTGCCCGTCGTCATGGTATACTATCTTGCCCTTTTTGACTCGTTATTCGAAATAATAAATTTAGCCATTACGCACACACTCGGTAGCCTTTTCATAGAAAAGCTAATATTTTTTAAACCAAACCCTGCTTCAATATTGATTATTGATTAAATATTCACGTTTAAATATTCTGTTGCAACAGGCAAAAATTGAGAATATTTTTCTGTGTACTAACTTTTTCTTCTTTGAGGGCCAGTTGCTCATTCGGAACATAAATGAGCAAACGGGTCCGTATGAGCAACTGGCCCTGAGCTTTTCAATTAATTTACCGCACTTCAACAGAAGACCGCCTATATCAGGTTTTTAGTACAAACTTAACAAACAAGGACATGTTCATATTTTTGGAATCCATTGAACCGGAGAAAAGGGCAGTGTGCCGTCTTCGGCTCTATGCCATCTTAGGCCACTTTCCCCTATTAATGTCTTGTTCCGTCCTTACTCCCAAGTGCTGCTATGTGTCTGCAGTTCCTCACATTCATTTGCGAAGTAATCCAAAGTTCAATGTTCAATGTCTTTTTACTGACTTAACTGACTAAGGGCCAGTTGCTCAATCGAATCATAAATACGTTCCGGAATTCTTAAGTAGTTCTACATAAAATCCCCATACTAAAGTAGAACTTTATGTAGAACTTAAATTTATGAATCGATTGAGCAACTGGCCCTTAGGGCCATTTTAAGTAGAACTTAACGGATTCCGGCACGTCCCATATAAAAATGAAAACTTTAAGTTGAACATAAATTTATGTACCGAATGAACAATTGACCCAAAAGCCAGTAAAAACGTACTGCAAATAATTAACTTTTACTCAATTTACTTTGTTCAATTGGCTGCAAGTTAATATAAAAGCCGGTACTGACTGATTCCTTCCAGTTTAAGTATTTTTATAAATTAAAAGACTAAACGAAAAAAGTCTTATTCGTGACTTAACTACTGTACCGAAACTGTCCTTAAAACTCTGCTCAGTAATGCCTTTGGGACCGATAATCAGATTTTTTCTCTTCGTCCTTAAGTATGCAGCGTTGCGTTGTGCTCACAGACAATGCCTTTTTTATAGACTGCTTTCTTTTCAGAATGTAGAATGAATTTTTTAGCTTCCACTTTGCCAAACAAATGAAAACTTCATACGTTTTTTTTACTTGAGCTAAGCCACCCTGTGAATTGCCTCACCATTGTGAATTATCGGATTCTGGGTTTACACATTTCAGTTTGGTTCAAGTATTTGCTATACAGTTTTTTCAAGTAGCCTATATCACAATCCCTGGAAAAAGTTGATGCAGCTTTTACAGCAGTAGAATAATGTAAATGTACACAAAATCGTCACTATGTCACACATAAGGACAAGGAGTATCTATGAAACAATAAAATTATGTTTTGTTTTCCTCAGTCACGTTCAGTCTGAGCCAAGCGTGAATGCAATAGGAAGGCACGCAACGCAACAGAGTGAATCGTAATTTTACAAAGAAAATATTCTTCATCACTTTCCTCTCAGTCCTCAGGATTCATTATCAAGCAGAACTTTCGTATTCGGAAATTGAGCGGTTGCATACACAAAGAGTGATTTTTGTTGCAGTTTATGGGCTGATGGCGTAATCGGGCCCTAATTCTTTAAAAATGAGGTGGACCAAGTCGTTACCGTGAATGGTGTCCGCTATTGCGAGATGATAGCGCATTACTTGTGGTCAGTAATTGAGGGAATGTACCTATGTATCTGACGATATGTGGTTCCAAAAGGATGGCTCTTTTTCAATCTTATCTCACGTAAAGTGCCTGAGATAATTCGGCACATTAACGATATTGAATTATGCAAATAATACATTGCTTAAAAATTATTAAAAACAATTGTCCTTACTATTAAAATATTTTATTATGGTTTTCTTGTACAAAAAATTAATATAATATGGCACGCATAATGGTTACTGAATCTGTATGGTAGTTTTTTTTTTAAATCAATTAAATTGTGTTGCAATAATTTTTAAACAACTAAAAAATATTAAAAACTGTTTGTTCATTAAATTAAGCATTATTTAAATTAAATACAATCTCAAAGAAACTGTTGAGCATTCTCGTCGTAAAACTGCAAATCACAAGTCTTGGACATCTTCGTGCATTTACAACTTTTGCCAGATGGTGAATTTCGATTGGCCAAGCAAATCCTCTCCACCGGGCATCCACCGTTATTGAATTGACATGGACTTGAAACTTGAGGACAGAAGTCTTCCACCGCTGTCATTCCGTACATTTTTTGACTACCGAAACCACGAGTGAGCATTCCTGGATGACGTTTACCATCAAAATCGACACGTTCGATTTTTTTCCTACAAAACAATATTAACAAAATTTTAAATTAAAACTTATTTCGCTTCAACTCACGTTGACCAATCAGTCCAGTAGAAACTGCTATCGGTGGCCGATAGTCCGAATGGATATGACAAATCCGAAGCAATGGTCCTAACCGAGTTCAAATACGAATCGATGCACTCAATCTTATGGCTTCCAGCATCGGCAAAGCAGAGCTCTCCTGATTGTTTAAGCACCACCAACGAGTTGGGTAGCACAACTCTAGATTTATCGAAGAGAATTTGACGACCGGTGCCATCCAAATCGGACATTTCAATTTTTGGTGATTCACGATTCCAGTCGGACCAGTAGAGTTTTCTGAAAGGAGAAGCAAACGAGGTTAAGCACCATCATCATTCCAATTTGTTAAAGAAGCGAATGTTTACTTACTCTCTATATGGGTCGACGGCAATGCCTCGCGGATTGACCAAATTTTTATTGACCAATACAGCTCTCATCTGTGGATCTTCCAAGCTGGCCACTTCGATAGTGTCCTTCACCGAATCAGCCCAATAGATACGTCGGGATACCGAATCAATTGCTATGCCTTCCGGCGATTCGATGTCTTCAATATATGAAATCAGACGAAGAGGAAAACAGTTTATACATCGAAATGATTTTTGATTAAAAATCAAATATTATATTAATATTAGTTTCATGAGGAGGGTTCTTCGTTTCAATACCTACCGTCTGTTATGAATGGACGACTATCTGTGCCATCGTATTTTGCGCTTATGATTTTCTTGGCTGAAATATCACTCCAATAGACACGTCCTTCGATGCAATCCTTGTCGAGTCCAATTGCCATGGAAGCAACTGAAATGGGTCGACTTTGTTTCCCATTGAATGGTACACGCACGATAACGACACCCTGACTTATCAACAAGAAGCCAGAATCGTGGGTTGGTCGTTCTCGGCAGATTGTTCCGTTGCCCAGATATCCTGTGGAGAACGAAGAGAGAATGTGTATTCAGACTTGAAACAACAATTAATATGGAATCCCGATGGGGATTGGATAGATTTGATTCTTGTATTATAATCGATAAAAAAATGTTTTGCAACGATTGCAAGAAAACTTTTTAATGATTTTTGTTGAGTGTTTTGTTGCTATCGCCTAACCCCTTCCACTAACTCCTATAATTTTTTCATTTCGCAGTCAGGCTTGACAGATTCGGATATTTTTCGTCTTTGTTGCCAATAATTTCATGATTGGACAATATTTGTTCTTACGTAAGCACAAGTCATATAAATATAAAGGCGCAAAATTATAGTCCGCTAATGAACAGTTTTAGTGTGATACTAGCTTAAAATAACGTTTCAGTCATGACTCAAACGTCATTTTAAGCTAGTATCACACTAGATTTTCTTAAAATCGGACTATAATTTTGCAGCAAAACCTTTAGACCCTAGACTTCCTAATGAGTCCACAATTTGGATCAAATCGCCACATCTCTCAATTTTCCCAGGTAGCCTATATCAAATGATGTACGAGAACAAAGGCATGGTCACCCTCTATCAGTCACTGAAAACCAAGACTACATGCGAGGTCTGGTTACCGACTACCGAGTTAAGATCAATAAACCATTTTTTTTTTATTTGTCCTAAGGTTGTTGTAATCCCATAGAAAGACTATCTTCTGATGCAAATAAAGGGTCCGCCAAATAACTTTTTTTTTGAAAATGCCAAAAAAAAAATTACTGAATATTTTCTCAAACTGGCCATGCAGTAGCATACACGATCGGTCCAATTTTTAAGCACGTTATCGATTGTGTGCAGCTGTATTTCATCAATGGCTTCACGAATATTGTCCTTTAAAGCGTCAATTGTCTCTGGCTTGTCGGCGTAACACTTATCTTTTGCGGCACCCCACAAATAATAGTCCAACGGTGTCAAATCGCAGCTCCAAGGTTGCCAAACGACA
This sequence comes from Sphaerophoria taeniata, assembly GCA_943590905.1. Taxonomy (NCBI): domain Eukaryota; kingdom Metazoa; phylum Arthropoda; class Insecta; order Diptera; family Syrphidae; genus Sphaerophoria; species Sphaerophoria taeniata. The sequence goes on along the minus strand of OX016540.1, from coordinate 41,512,348 downwards.
TCAGCTCTGCGGCTGATAATGCGATCTTCAAAAACAATTCGCAAAACATCGAGTGTAGCTTCGGCTGTGTGGCACGTAGCGCCGCCGCCGCGCCGTCCTGTTGAAACCAAATGTTGCCAATATCCTCCTCTTCAATTTTTGTGAACGAAAATTCGTTCAACATGGCCCGATAACGATCGCCATTGACTGTAACGGCCACTCCTTGCTCATTTTCGAAGAAAAATGGCCCAATCATGCCTCTGGACCAAAATCCGCACCAAACAGTGACTCGTTTTGGGTGTATCGGCTTTTCAATGCATGCGTGCGGGTTTTCTGTGCCCCAAATATGACAATTTTGTTTGTTTACATACCCGCCAAGATCAAAATGAGCTGAAAAGATGATTTTTTTTCCAAAATCGGCACCTTCTCTAAGTCGATCGCAGGACCACTTAGCGAAGCGAAAACGCATTGGATGGTCAGTTAGCTTGAACTCCTGAACCAATTGGACTTTGTATGGCGTCATACCAAGGTCTTTATGCAAAATTCGTCTCAATGATTTTTTTTTTTTTATAATCAACGCGCACTCAAGGGATTTTGTCATTACCCTTTATATGCCAAGAGCACAGTGCGAGTATTAGAGAAAGGATAGAGGATGTAGAAGGAGGTGTCGGTGAACATTGGTTTTTAATTCTTGAACATTACAATGACGGGGACACAGAGTGTGGAAGAGAAATCCACATTCGCGTAGTACGGCTAAAGAACGATTCTCTGTACTTGACAGTACGTCCGAAGTTGGGCTCAAGGGTAAACTGATGGGCATTCCTGGAGGCGCGGGTATTACGGTTGAATGTCTTAAGGGGAGGAATGCAACTGGCTATTTCACTAGAGCATATACCGTTGAAGTATCGGTAAAACAGGGTGAGACATGAGACATTACGACGATGTTCTAGAGATGTAAATGACTCAACGATGGTATTGTCACCAATCATTTTGAATGCTCTTTTTTGGATACTGTCCAGAAGACTTAAGTACGTCACTGGAGCACCAGCCCAGAGTGAGAATTGTACTAAAGCTTCGTACGTATGTAGGTTTTGTAGATGGTACCCAGATCAGAAGGGAAACAAATTTTCTTGCATCGCCTTAAGAAACCTAAACATCTTGCGGCATTTTTGGTGGTCAGTAATGCACATACCGAGAATCTCGAGATGTTCGATCTCATTGATGCAAGTCCCACTCATGGATAGTGGCAAGGGGGGTATATCTCGCTTCGACGATACAAGACAGAATTGAGTTTTCGAAGCATTAAACGCTACGCGATTTTGTATTCCCCATTGCACAATGCTGTTTAAGTCAGAGTTTAATTAGCTTACCATATTTTGCCGTTGCAGTTCCACATCCGAAGAGGAAGGATGTTAGTCTGGAAACGAATGTGAAAAGCTAAGGGTACTATCGTCGGCGAAACAATTTATTGGATTAGAAGTAACAGACAAGAGATCATTAATGAAAATGAGAAAGAGGGTCGGAAACAAAACGGAGCCCTGGGGCACACCAGCATTTATACCAATGTTCACCGACACCTCCTTTTATATCCTCTATCCTTTCCCTAATACTCGCTCTGTGCTCTTGGCATATAAAGGGTACCTAATGAAAAAAATCCCTTAAGTGCGCGTTGATTATAAAAAAAAAAATAAAAAAAAATATTGTGGGTTTCAGACTTGAAACCGTCCAATACAACTTATATTGAACGGTTCGAAAGAAAGTTTCTAATCCAACGAAGAAGGGATTCATCGATACCGAAAGCACGCATTTTCGATAAAAGAGCAAGATACCAGACTTTATCAAATGCCTTTGAAATTACAAGTGCAACAATCTTACTTTCTCCAAAACGATGTAAAGATTTGTTCCACTGTTCGGTGAGATAAACCATCAGATCACCAGTGAACCTGTTGCTGCGAAAGCCGTACTGCCGGTCATTAAGAAGCTTTCGGTCTTCGAGATATTTCTTGAGTTGATAGTTTATCAGCGTTTCCATGACCTTAGAAAGAAGGGATGTAAGTGCAATCGGACGATAGTTGGAGGTAGAAGAAGATTCGCCTTTTTTGGGATTGGCTAGACAAATGCTGTTTTCCAACTGCTCGGCACGAGCCCATAAGAATAAGATAGATGGAAAAGCTTACGCAAGGGTTTTGTCAGCGTGGAAGAACACCTTTTCAGAATTATAGCGGGGATACCATCCGGACCAGCGGATTTATGTATGTTGAGATCTTTTAGGACTCTCGCCACAGCACGAGTGCGGAAGAAGATTTGTCCCATGGAATCATTAACGCGCTCAATAACTGGAGGAGTCATGGCACTTTCTGGCAGCGAAAAGTTAGAGCTAGAGGCGAACTGCCTAGTTAAAAGGTTAGTTTTCGCGAGAGAGCTAACAACTTAAGTGTCATTGTCAACGAGCGTAAGGCCGAGGAAGAAGAAGAATTCTTCATGTTTTTTACAAATGACCAAAAATGTTTACTAGCTGCCTTTGGGACATTGAAGAATTTTTTGCCTTAATTTTTGGTCATGCAAAAACTTGGTTCGTCGAATATGGGCACTGCCGGCCTTCCTAGGTTCCGGTTTTCCTCAGTTGGGTTGGCTCCGAAATGTTCAATTGTTGAGAACGACGGTGAATTGATGTTGATGGGGCTTCACGCACACTTTCTGCCACAGCAGCAATATTCTCGGATGTACACACTGTTTTTGGCTTTTCACGCTTGGGTTTATCGATGAAGATGCCAGTTTCTTTCACTTTTTTCACAAGATAACGAACATACGGAGCTGACGGTGCTTCTCTTCTTCCAAAATCCGTACGCAATTTTCGCACACATTCTGCAACATTACCATGATTTTCAAAGTTATGTCGCAAGATTTCCCAGCGTTGTTCAAGCGTATGCACAACCATATTCGTTCAGCGGAAGGCTCAAACTAATTATTTGTCAAATCAGACTTGAGCTAAGTGTTACCATTCACGAAATGAGCACTAGTTGCAAAAAAAAAGGATAAATGGCGGACCCCTTATTTCCGCTACCCAGAGTCCGGAATTAAGATAATAGTTCAGGAATAAACTCATAGGCGGGGAGCCCCCATACAAGAAATTCCCGTCATCGCGCCCACTAAAATTTTTAATGAGGAATAAAAGTTAAAGCCAAGACGAAAAGGAACATCCTACACTAGGACGCGTGCAATGAAAGAAACAAAAATAGAATCCGTCATGATGAAGACATTTCACCGTCATTCACCAAATTGCAACAGGTATGCGCGGCCTTTCCGGCTAACTAAATTCACGTCGACCAAGCAAATCCTTTTCCTTTTTTAAATTTCTTGTATGGGGGCTCCTGGGCTATCAGGATAATGAGAACTATGAATTTAGCGAAATCGATTTCTTAATGGTTTTCGAAAAAATATAGGGGGTAACCTCTTGCCAAAATTTTGGATAGACAAAAAAAATTCTTCCAAACACCATCGAAGGCCTAGTAGCTGAGATATTCCTTATTCCACTCTAAGTGATACACTACAGCGGGTCTTGCAACCCTTTATAAAAACTACCAAACAAAGAATCACAAGGTACATCAAAACCAGTATGCTCATTTCTGCAGGAGTTTCATTTTTAAAAATTCCACTTACCAGGCTTACACACGCAACCAATTCCACCATTAACCGCCTGGCAAATAGCATTTGGATCGCACATGGACGGTGTATTCTGACAGTTCTGCTCTTCAATGCAAAGGTATCCATCGCCGTAATATCCAGAATTGCATACGCACTCAAACATTCCGGGATCACTTCATTGAAAATCATAAACTTAGTAACATTGCGAATCCAATGAAAAAAATTCAAACTACTCACGTTCTTGATTGTTCGCAAGAGGCATGCACACCGCATGTATTCCTTACACGACACGATGTAGGGATACTCTTGCAACTACTCACTCCATCGCCCATATATCCTTCCATACACTCACAATACTGAACATTTTGTTTATTATCCCACTTGCACATGGCATTGTCAGCGCAAAAAACTCCACTGCACATACCGGCGGGCACGCAAAAGTCCGACAAATCACGTTCGTATCCTTCGACGCATTGACACACTCCCTTATCACAATACGCCGACTGACCACAATCACTGTCGGAACGGCACTCTGGAGCGAGTTTGCATTGCATGCCATCACCTTCGTAGTGCGGCTCGCACTTGCATTCGGATTTCCCAATGGATTCGTTGTACTCGCAGCTAGCGTGGGCGCCACACAAACCTGGGTTCTGTAAGTAAACATTTAACTATGCGTACGAGGACAAGAAAAAGGAAGACTGGATGCCTACCGTTGTACATGATTCATCAATCTTGCTGCACTTGAAGCCATCACCGGCATATCCATGAATGCAAATGCAAATGTGATGCATTTTCTCCTCGGACCATTCGCAAGTTGCATTTTGATGACAGTTGTCGTCGACGTCACAAGTCACTGTTTGATTTTTTTCCCAGAGAGAAGGTTTAACGTTTTATTTTTGTCAATCAATCAACGTTAAGGATTTTCGAACTTACCCATATCACTGCCGAGTTCATTTGAGTTATTAGACCGACAAACGTTTTCATCCGAAGCCAAATCGTAACCCTCAGGACATGTGCAATCACCGAAAAAGCCGCATTTTGGTGTGACGGTTGAAGGGACACATTCTCCATCTACCCAGTTCTCGTCTTGTCGGCATATGTATTCGCAATCGAAACCGTTGCCTTTGTGTCCTTCGCGGCACTCGCAACGCCCTTCATTGCAATTGGCATCCTTTGAACAGCGCTGTTGAGGGGAGAAAATTACAAAAATGATTCAAGCTTTCAGTTTGTGGTTATCTTTAGGAACAGTATACTAAAAAAATACAGCATGTATGCATGTTGCTTTGAGAACCTAAAATTAAGAAAACCTTCATAACTCACATAACAATCAGAACTCTGCTCTGGCTGCTGTTGTGAATCTTCTGTGCCACTGTCTTCGCCCGCTCCTGGCCTTCTATCGTCACCCCATTTCTCTTCATCTTCCCTCTGTTCTTCCTCCCTTCTTCTTTCATCGTCGCGGTCGTTCCTCTCGTCTTCTTCGCGCCTTTCATTTTCTATTCGATCTGCATTTCTTCGCTCTTCTTCTCGCCTGGCTTCGAAATCTCTTCTCTCGGCTTCTCTTTGACCTTCAAGTTGTTTTCTCTCATTCTGTCTTCGGAATTCTTCTTGCCTCAATGTCTCACCCATCCTTCTGTCTTCTTCTTCCCGCCTCCTCTCGTCATCTGCATTCTCCTGCTCTTTTCTTTGTTGACTCTGTCTTAATCGATCTTCCAAAGCTCTTCTTCTGTCTTCTTCTTGTCTTCTCTGCTCTTCTTGGTTCCACAGTAATTCTTGCCTTCTCTCTTGATCGAGATCATTTTCGACTTCTTCACTCTCACTTCTAGCGGTGGTTGACTCAACAATGTAATTTTGTCCTAACAGCCTGCACTCGTATCCGTTTCCGTAATAGCCCTCGAAACAAGTACATGTATAGCCGCCAAGAGTGTTGTCGCACTGAGCGTTTTCGTCACAGATATTTGACCCAGTTTGACATTCGTCAATATCAACACAGATTTCCCTATCGCCTTCGACGTCATCGGGTGCGAAGCCATTCATACAAACACAACTGTATGAGTCGTCCTCTGGAACACACACCATGTTGGGCCCACAGTTCGCTGAACCATCCGAGCAGGGGTTCGACGCAACATCCACACCAATTTTGACCAATAATCCAGTCCGCAGAGCTTGATCTTGTTGGAAGTAGTCCAAATTGATCTTTGACACTTTCTCGAGAATTGTTGTTCCAGTCAGGTCGGTCTCATGGTCCAAATGGCATGATTCGAACGAAATTTTTGTGTTCACTTGGAACTCTATCGCTCTGTTTTCCGCTGGAATTTCGATCTTATGCTCTATTGTTGACGAAATTGAATTCGAGGACGTGAATTGCAGCTGTTCAATATAATCGGCAATCTGAATTTTCTCATCATGCGAGACCTCTGGCACATGTCCGTTGATATCGATCTTCACCGTTTGCTGATCCCAATAGTTCAAACCGTCGAAAGTTTGATTAATGTGCAAGACTTCTCCCGACTTGAAGATCACCTCAGAACTGTGAACAAGTTTGCCACCTGTCAATTGGTAACCATTCAAGCCCTCAGCGGTTATGGGCTTAGCAAAAAGCCAGCCAATAGAAGTTACAACTGGCAGGGCTAGCTTCAAACGGGCACCCAACTCGTGAGTGATCGGATTGATTGCAGTGTAACTTCGGCCGTCTTGTAAGACGATGTATGATTGGAGCTTGGCAGATGTGTCGATTGGCTGATTGTTGATGTTTCCGCTCAGTGATCCAGACACTCTGATGGGAACAGTGTTCTTGATGCATGACTGACCGTTGCCGTAGTAGCCCTTGAGACATTTGCAACAGAATCCCTCGGATTTGTCCACACAAGTGGCCGAAGAATGACAAGTTCCTAGATGACCTTCGGCACAGGACCTTGGCGGAGGAGGATCAATGATGGTTTCTTGGCTGACTGCGTCCGAAATGTTTGACTCGAAATCTAATAGTCCAACATGGTAAAGGAAAACGCCATCGATACCAATGTTCGACATCTCACTGAAGTACCGAGCCTGTGGAGGAAAAGCAAAAACAAACAAAAATTATATTCTTTCAGTTTTCATGATGTTTTGAAATTTGCTTACATTATCGGTGGCCGATCCTTCGATAGTGAAGAACCTTCCATCCTCCGAGATGAAGCCAGCTTGAGCTCGAACATCAGGCAAGCCGAGTTCGCCAGTATCAGCCTGCAGCCAGTTGATGCCTCCCTTCGGATAGATGAATTGCACATAGGTTTCGTCTGGATTGCAAATTATGACAGCCTAGAAACACTTCAGATTAATATGCGGTTTAAAAGAAAAGAGGTTTTGAGGTTACCTGGAAAGTGTTCAACTTATCAGTTTTGCCATCGTAGTAACCAACATTCTCCCAAGTGGCTATATACAGCGTTGTTGCTTCAAAATCATATTCTTCAGGAAATATGCTGCGAATGAGGCCGTTGACCTTTTGGAGTTTATGCGGATTTTGTGATTTGAAGAGACTGATGGTAGTTGAATCGTTTCCGCCGGATGTATCGACATTCGAGAAGAATGGGGCTATCGACGGATATTCCAGTGGGAATGGTTGATTGAGGTATTCAGGGAATTGTGTAATGAAAGTGAGAATACCATTTGTATTTATCTGCAAGAAGAACAAGAAAAAAATTGTAAGACAAAAATTATTGAAAACAGATTTAAGAAAAAATACAGAAGCCCAGCATTATTTTTTGCGCTAGTTTCCTTTTATGATCTGAATGATCAATTTCGGCAAGCGAAGGAGCGAAACCAAAAGAGAATGTTTAGTAAAGAATTCAAAATGTTTTCGAACTTTTAAAAAATTAAAGTTTGTGAAAAGATTTAAAATGATATAACAAGCAAAATTATCATTTATCACAAAGAAGAGTTGTCAGATACAAAACCGTTTTCTCGGCTTAAAGTTTTCAAGAACCCGAAATATAGTCACACTCACGTTATTATATGAAATTGAGCACAGATATAGATTATGGTCTGGAAAATTACATAGGCTACTTTTTATCAAGGTAAAATGTTAGGTTTTGTAAGCCAAGCTCAGCCAGTCAGGTGGAACCTTCTTAACACCTGCGTCACTACAATAAAGATCTGGCTTGTTTTAACAAACAAAGAACGGAAAGAATTATGCAATTACACAAGAGATCACTTCGATCTCTTGTACTAAGCGTAATTACCGGACATAATCTATTAGGATATCATAAGAAATAGATAATAATCAGTTCAGATGATCTATGCAGATGCGGTAACGAGGAGGTGAATAAAGACAATTCGCACTTTCTATGTCACTGCCCCACACTCTCCCACCAAAGGAAGCAATTGCTCGGCAATTACAATTATTTCTTCGGGGACATAGAAGAACTCTCTAGTACTCCAGGTACTAAAATTCTGAACTTCGTCAATGCCTCTAAATGGTTTGATAAACTGAAAACATAGGTTTTTATTACCTTGAGTAGCAATACTCACGGGTATCAAAATGGATCTGTATTGATGTAAGTGTGATGGTAACGCCATCAACTGTCAGGTGTCAGCCACCTAACCTCGGTTTTGGTGGGATTGATTTGTTTTAATTTTGCTTAGATTTTTTCCGTAGTTAAAGGCAGTTAAGGGGTCAGAAAATGTACGATTCTTATGAAATAGCATACAGGAAGAAACAGATTTAAACGCATTTTTCTCATGAAGATGGCTTCCCTACCTACTGGTTTAAGTACATTGTTCTAAGATTAGTTTTAATTTGAATTTGATTTATTTATTATTTGGTTGTTTTTCGAAATTACGTTCTTAAAAATTCTCCATCGATAAATACTTACTCGATTTTGATTAATTGGTCGTTCAGTTCATGCAAATATATCACATTCAAATATGTCATAGAAACTCAAACTTTTTATTTCTGGAGTTAAAATAAGGTCGATACTAAGTTGGCTGGGTTTGCTAGTTACTTATAAGTCTTTTATTATTCATATCACCTACCCTATTTTTATAAAATTGAATCACTTTAAAAGAGCTTGGATGCAATTCATATGGAAACATGAAAAACAAATATGCAAAAACACTGATCCACTTCCACACCCATTTATTGTTTACCGCGAATAAAAAAACCTTACTTTTCAAACCCAGAGATATATTGCATTATTAGGTATTTTGTTGAGTGCCTATATTTTGTCAAATTCGCGACATGACAAAAAATAAAAATATATTTTGCATTGCTGTTGAAACTAACGTTTTCGTTTGTATTATTTGAAATTCACATTTAAGGTTATAGTGTTTTGTTTGGGTTGAGTATACCCATTATGTGTACAGCAGAATTCGCAAGCACAAAACTTTTTGTAAAAATTAAATTAAAATTAAAATTATTTTTCAAAAATTTTTGAATTCAGTACAACCTCAATAACATGAAAAAGCAATGCCAATAGCATTCACTAATTTGATTACCAGTTTGCATTAGAGGATGATACTCGACCGATAAGGATCTAAGGCTTAAAGCGTACAAAATTCAATTTTTTCTTGAATTGAGCCAGACGGCTACGACTTTCATCATATTTTCAGTCAATGCGCTCTGGAAAAGCTTAGGTAATGAAAATCTCTTTTTTTATCGTTAAACTTTGGTCAGTGTAGAAGCCCATTTCTGGCACAATGGAAAATTTAATTTAAAAAAATGCTCTATTTGGGTTGATAATCATAAACAACTCGACGAGTATGTATGTACATGTACATCCATTAAAAATCTGAATTTAACCGTCAACGGTAACCGCCATGTTAAGAGACTATGTGCTTCCTGAAAATCGAGCTTATGGTCTCGGTGAATTTTGGTTTTAACAATACGGTGGCTGTGGCAGCACGCACTACTAGATAAGAAGCGCATGAAACGGTGCCGTGAAATAACGCCGAGCGAAATATTGCCGAATTCTGAAATTCGGCCTTATTCCACTTTACCAAAGAGAAATATCACCGAATTTTACCGAACTTTGACAATGTGAAATAACGCCGAATGCCAATTGAGAAAACAAGAAAGTCGGTTTTGTTTAATTTTTTCAAAAAGCAATTTAGGTGGGCTTAACTCAAAATCTACTGTAGAACAAAATATACCGATTATTGTAGGTCAGATTTTATTTTTTTGGGACAAAAGTCCCGAATGAAAAAAATGTGTTTTTTTCTTTAATGAGAATCACTTAATTTATTTGTACTTGTCAATATTATGTATACAGTACAAACAATAAATGTTCATGTTACAAAAAAAAAGAAACGACATATCTTAAATTCGTGTATACTATACACATTAAATACAAATACAAAAACCTCTAATCCAATAAATTGGACCACTTTTATTCATTATTTGTCGACAAATGGACAGAGCATTTCATTTTTCTAAACTGTTGCCGCGCTTCCTTAAATTTGGAAAAGCAACCACTGCACATCTTGTAATGCATTAAAGGGTTTGAAAGCAGAAGCCGCATATCAATGATTCATTTGAGCATCTTTTTTCACTCTCGTCTAATGTTGATTCCGATTCGGAACATTCAAGATCAATTCGGTTTGCTAGCGAGCGAAGCGTGCAGAAAACATTTTGCCCAAAAGAGAATCAATTTGGGGTGTGAAAATAAAAAAAGTTTATATTGAAATCCTTACTGTGTTCAGATAACTAAAAAAAACTAATATTACGTATTAAAAATTTTACTTTGTTTTTTTTTTTTTTTTTTTGAATTTTTACTTTGGGCAACAACAAATTGTAATTGTAGAAGAAACCATGGCCTACCGCACCAGTTACATCATTACACATTTACACAATTACACAAAATAAAAACAAAACAAAAAACATCAAAACCACAAACTTGTTTCGCCTACATTGCTAACAAGCACAATTTAAAAATATAAATTAGGTCGTCACCGTCACTAAAAAAAAAGACCATACTTTATGTATGAAATATTAAGTTTTAGTTATTGCCACGTTTTTATATTTTCCCTGCGTTCGAAACTTTTCTCAATGAAATACACAAGGAACCAAAACATTTTTCAAAAAAAAAAAAAAAATATTTATTTTCAGAAGCGAAACTAAGTGTGTTGGGTTAATCATTATGATTTGTTTTGATTTTTCGGTTGATTGATGTTGAAGTGGAAAATTATCTCTTATTTTGAAATGTGGTGAATGTTGCCAAAATGTATTTTAACAAATTAACACAAAAGTAGCAAAAACGAAATATCATCATATGTGGAATGCGAGTTTCAGAAATTCTTCGAATTTGTTTAATAGCTAATTTGGAATTTAGCCCAGGATTCAAAATAAATATTTGTTTATACATGTTGGTTAAATTGGGAAAATGTTTTACTTTGTCAGAGGAATTTGCAATACAACAGTAGCAACCTTTGCTGAAATAATTACAAAATTGAAATTGTTACATGCTATTATTAAAAAACACAGATAGATTGTCATAGTCAAAACCTGTTAAAAATGAATTGAATATAACAGACCATCTGGGCAGTGGGCCATAGTAATCCTGTCGGCCGGCATTTCTAGTTGAGAAAAAGTCGGTCATAGTTTCTTATACTAAGGCCAATTTCAGCTACCATTTTGGAGTTTAATCAAATTTTATTAGAGTAGGAATAACCGAGTAAGTTTAGAAATAAACAAGTTGTTTATTGCATAAGAGCTTTATTGCAACTAACTTAAGTTTGGCATAGGTAGGTACATAGTTTAAATATACGATAATGGAATACATAAACTGTAATATCAAACCATTAGTGGATTATAAAAAAATGTATAAAGATGATATACTTCTTGATGATTATATGATCTTTTCTAACGTTTGCATTTTATAGGGTAGGTTAGGTTAGGTTATAGTGGCTGTCTAGTTGTTGTTGACTCACTTAGACCTCAAGGATCCGTTGTGATCGAAGAAGGGATTACCGAGAAAGTTGTTCCTTCTAATGGAGAGAGCTGGACATGTACAAAGAAGGTGTTGGACTGTTTCCTCTTCCTCCTCGTCCATGCAGCTTCTGCAGAAGTCATTTGTGTAGACTCCTAGCCTCAGAGCATGTCTACCTATCTGAGAAGATATTTGCATGTAGCAAGTGGTGTTCCTATGTTATGTTTTTGACTAACATTGGGCAGAAGTGTTCCGTTTTTGGCGAGCTCGTCGGCTTTGCAATTTCCCGGAATGTCTCTGTGGCCCGGCACCCAAATGAGGTGAATATTAAACTGTTCCGTCATCTCATTCAGAGATTATCGACAATCGTGGACTATTTGAGAGTTTGTGGAGACAGACGCGAGAGATTTGAGAGCGGCTTGGCTGTCCGAGAAGATTCGTATATCCTTGCAAGATATAACGTTTTCTTTGAGCCAGGATAGTGCCTCTTTAATCGCCATTACTTCTGCCTGGAATACACTACATTGATCGGGAAGTCTGTATGATAGACTGAGATTCAGTTGTTCTGAATAGATACCACTTCCAACTCCGCAGTCGGTCTTTGAACCGTCTGTATAGAAGTGTACCGCGTTGTCTTCCAGGGGTCTTTCTTCTTCCCAGGAGGATCTTGAAGGGATAGAGACATGGAAGCTTTTACCGAACACCATTTTTGGGGTGGTATAATCTAAGCGATCTGGGATAGATCTGAAATTGTCTAGAATAGTAGTATGACCAGTATTGTTACTGTTCCATTGAGAGGTGGCTCTAAGCCTCACACATGAGTTGGCTGCCACCATTTTGGAGAAGATGTCGAGAGGTGTTAGGTTTAAAAGCACTTCCAGGGCTGCGGTTGGTGTTGAGCGAAGTGCTCCTGTGATGCACATACCTGCTGACCGCTGAACTTTGATGAGCTTATTTAGATTTACCATCTTGTCCAGTGCGGTCCACCATACGACAACTCCATAAGTGAGTATAGGTCTGATTACCGAAGTGTATAGCCAGTGGGTTATCTTTGGGGAGAAGCCCCATTTTGATCCTATGGCCTTTTTACAAGTAAAAAGCGCTACGGTAGCCTTTTTTACTCTTTCATCAATATTTGCCTTCCAATTTAGTTTTTTGTCTAAAATGAGGCCTAAATATTTAGCTTGGTCGGAAAAACTTAATGGTATTCCTTTAATCTTGGGTGGGCTAATTTGAGGAATTTTGTACCTTCTCGAAAAGAGTACAAGTTCTGTTTTGTGTGGATTGACGTCCAAGCCACATTGCTTAGCCCAATTTGTTAGCCTATTTAACGCATTTTGTAGGAGTTCTGAGAGAACTTGGGGATGTTTCCCAGATACAGATATTGCAACGTCGTCAGCATAGGCAATCACCCTGAAACCAAACCCTCTGCTTCCAATGATGTTAGTAGGTCGTTTACTACCATGTTCCATAAAAGAGGCGAGAGGACCCCACCTTGGGGGGTACCCCGATTCACCGATCTGGTGGTGGTAAAACTTCTCATGCTAGAAGTTATTGTCCTGCTTTTGAGCATGTGACTTATAAGATCTATGAGTGGTTTCTCTAATTTCAGCTTATTTTATAGGGTATTTTAGATAAAAAAAATTGATAAATTTAAAACTTCTGACAATAGTTTCGAATGCTAAACAAATTCTCCGGCTAATTCCTAATTCCGCCTTTCTTTTTCCTCTGCACTATAGACAAAGATAATGACAGTATTTGGTTCAATAGTAGCCGGGTGGTGATACGTATTCTTTTGCTAAAAATAAAACTCATTCAAAAATTCTTCGAATCATGATAAGAATTGAGAGGCCACAGATCATCGATAATTGCTTTACATCCGTTCGCTTTTGTACATTTGTTAACTTTTAATCATTTCGATTTTCTATTGATTGAACTGATTACCTCTATTTTCAATTACAGTTTCTTTTTCCATTCACAATCGACTTTAGTAATCACTCTTAAGGGTGTTTACTTCAGAAGAAATTTGTTTTTTTTTTTTTAATTTAATAAATAGGTATTCGCTTTTTTGACAAGAAAGTAGGTAGGTACTCATATGTCATATCTCTACTTCAGTCCTTGAAGTAGAAATAGCGAGTACAGGCTGACAAGACTCTAAATTCCGTTCTTATTATATTAAAACAGAAGTTCTCCCTTAATTGAATGATTTGCCAAGTTTATTGTTTTCCGTAATAGTTTCCACTTAAGAAAATTGTTACATGAGTGAGTTAAAAGTATTATCAACAAATAGACGAAAACTGTCATGTGATAAAACATTTGTCACAAACTAACATCAAATGGTATGAATTGCTATCTATCCTATGGCTATGGCTCTTTGATCAATTAATATGATCCAGCTGTGTTACTTTACACGCTGCACTGCATGTGCATTTCGGGCAATCATAATAATCCCTTGTCTCATATAATGCATGATATTTTCGCTACTTCAAAGCATTGCTCTTATTCCGACTGCCAGTTTTAAATCATAATTTATAAATTAGAAATTGAATCTACACTCAAACATTTTCTAGCGTTAATAGTACATAATTTGTGTTTTATGGTATCTGTTAAGATCTAACGTGATTCAATCATTGCATATTTATACAATGTAGAAGAAATAATAATTTTTGCAAGAAATTTATACTGATAAGATAATCTTTGACCTTTCGGTCGTTATCAATGAACAGCTTTCGTTTTCTATCTTCATTTTTCTTTCACTAAAGTCAGTCCAGTAAATAAAAGATAATAATGAAGTCAAACTCAACTGATTTAACTTATTTTTGATTGAATTAGTTTGATATATGAATCCCCATAATCGTGGGAATTCCTAATTTTTATTTCAAATGCAAAACGTATTTGAATCTTATTTCTTCTTATTAATACATCTTTATAATAGCTCAATTAATGGTTCATAATGAGTATGAGGTTTTCTCTTTTTTATGTAAGAAGATGTCTGGTGATATTCTCAGCAAACATATTGAATACAGCATTCAGGACGTTGTTTAAACAAAGTTTGTGCTTAGTGAAAGAAGTTATAGTTTGCGTTTCTCAAATGCAAGATTGAAAAACTTCCAAATCCCAAAATGTCATCAAAATTAAATTAAGGCAAAGTTCAAACGAAGCAGTATAGAATTTCAAACAAACAATACGTCGGTCGACTTAAAAAATTTAGATTTACCAAAATTTTAAGTTTTACTTTCAAAATTCTTTGCTTTGCATTGTATGGAATCGAAATCATGAAATAAAATTGTTGTGGAAATCAAAATCCAGGATAACGAAATGCCGCATTGCGAAATCCCGGAAAGAAAGTACTTTTCCGCAGAAATTTTGCCGGCGTATCGTTCTCCCGGTAATAATTTTACGTTTTTTCATAAGAATTTACTCCTTTTCGTCACTAGAAGTTGAGAGGAGAGTTAAGAAGGATATCGAAATCTGGTATGTTTTTCGAATTTTCTAACAGCCCTGCATTAGGCCAGACTTGTTTTTTTGAAAAAAAAAACAGAAATTTTAGTTGACACTACACGCTGAGAATCATGGAGAACGAAGCTTTAAATTCTTCGTTCAAATAATTCTATATAAACAATTGCTTTTTTGTTAAATCAGTCAATTTCTGATTGTAAATGTTGGAGGGAGGACACAGCGATTCTTTATTATTATTATTTTTTTTTTTTTTTTAATAAAAGCAGGTTTTACATAGTTTAAATTACGTGCGAATTTTGAAGTATAACTTTGTATTTTATTTAATTGCTTATAAACCTAATAAATTAAATTTTGTTTTTGTGTTATTTAACACTGCAGTTAGGCTGCGTCCGTCAATTCCATTTATGTTGTTTGAACAACGATAGCAACTTAGAGCTGCTTCCACCAATGGTTTTTTCCGTCAATTCCTTTGTTTGGCTGGAGTTATAGCTAGTTCACGGGTGACAAGCCGATCATCAGACTCCTTTATTAGTGGTGCTGTCTAAGTTGCTATCGTTGTTCAAACAACATAAATGGAATTGACGGACGCAGCCTAACTGCAGTGTTAAATAACACAAAAACAAACTTTAACAAATAAACTGACTAGTGTCAAAACTTTAAATAGTCTAACCCTTGGTGTACGCAACGAATTGTTGTGACACAAAGATAGGAAATTAGAAAAAATGAAAGCGGAACAAGATATCATACTTTGAGGAGCTTGTAAAAATGCGTCTATTCATTGCAAATGATAAACAATACAAAAGTCTGCAATGGGAAACCAAAAATCAGTGGATTTGTTAGCGCAATGCGTAGTATATTGGCTTCACAACTAGCTGGTCTAGGTTCAAATCCCAAAGTGAACTCAAAAAGTTTTTCGATTAATATGAAAAATAACTAGACAGCACCACTAATAAAGGAGTCTGATGATCGGCTTGGCACCCGTGAAATAGCTATAACTCCAGCGAAACAAAGGAATTGACGGAAAAAGCCATTGGTAGAAGCACCTCTAAGTTGCTACCGTTGCTCAAACAACATAAATAATAAATTAAGGTTTGGGCCGTGTGCGAATTCAGTTAAAAATTGGTTAGAACTTGATGTGTGGTTAAATTTTGACACTTCGTTTTAAATAAAATGTGTTAAAAGTAGACTAGCTGCGGAGCAGTTTAAAATATGACAGTAGTGGTTAAAAATGCATCCATTTTTGACCACATTTCATCCAACTCGCACACGGCCTTAAAGTGCAAAATTGCAAAATTGCGCGAATTGTTTTTCCTACTATACATTACATTACATTTCACAGTACTTCGCACATAAATGTAACGAACTACAGACACATAGCAGCACTGGTGACTGAGACCATCGGCTGGGACAGAACAAGACATACAACAGAGAGAGACAGATAGACACATAGAAAGAAAGCACACATAACAGAAACCTACGTGGCTCAGAGGAGGAGACTTAGATTAGTATTGTCTCATGTTATCGCACAGGTGGCCTCAGATAAGCTGGCGATTTTTGTAGAAAAAGAATGCTGCTGAAGCTGGGGTTTGAACCCGTAGCGTTCGGCTTAGCAATCCACTACTCTATCCTCTGAACCATGGCCACCTGCTTTTCCTACTATGTACCTTATGATTCAATAAAAGCAAATTACAAACAAAATACTAAAAAAACTTTGTTTTCTATCTTATACAAAAAATGCTGTGTTATTTTTTTGACACCCTTCACAAACATCTTGTTTGAAGGTATTTTCGCTAATCTTGAACGTATAAACCGATTTCGAGGTGATACAAATAATAAATGTAGGTAGGTACAATATCCAAATGTTCAACTGCCATCCAAAAGATTCACGGAACACCAATTAAAATTGTATTTCGCAGGACAATGTGCAATGTGCATGTCATTCTGAACATTCATTTTATCAGCCTATATGAAGTAAATGGGAATAAAAATGAATGTTGTTTATTCTAATCAATAGAGTTTCAAGGGCTCTATTCATACATGAGCACCACCAACGAATGAACACACGAATTTTCGATAGTTTTGACATTTCTTTCACATCAAAATTTTTTTTTAGTCTTATGACTTTCATATTCATAACAAGTATAAGTTAAAGTAGGTACATATTTTAACTATAAAACAGGAGTCAGGAGTTTTGTTTGTCCTTAAAATTCTTTTATAAAAGTTAGGTCTCTTAAAAATTTTTAATTGCGACTAAAATTGAGAAACAATTGTGTGCAAGTGACACAAATGACAAATGATCATCATCTTTCATAATATTTTAAAAATAATTTCTTAATACAACAATAAATTATATTCTTACAAAGTGTTTGAGAAAGTCTTGATATGGTCTAGTCAACTCAGATCTATCAGCTAATCCTTATTTGAGCTTGAGTGTATCATTGACAGTTGTTGAACAATAGAATATTTGGACCTTCTTATAAAAAGTAGATTAAATTGTAAGCCTCATTTGTATTTCTA
This sequence comes from Sphaerophoria taeniata, assembly GCA_943590905.1. NCBI lineage: Eukaryota > Metazoa > Arthropoda > Insecta > Diptera > Syrphidae > Sphaerophoria > Sphaerophoria taeniata. Next base: position 41,494,850 of record OX016540.1, on the reverse strand, counting down.
TCGCATTGGAAACAATCAACAAAAATTAACATTAAAAACAGTAAAATGAGTGCAATACCGAAAAATATTTTTGATCAAAATTCTTGCGATGTCTAGGAATTATATTTTGAAAGCAATATGTATGAAATTTGAAATAATAAGCATTTCACAATTTTGTGAAATTTAATAATGTGTATTATAAAATATAAATATTTCAGTTATTTTTTAATTTTTGCTTAATAAAAGTTCATATTTAACTTATTGAGATCATGCATCCAAATTTGCAGTCATGAAAAATATTTGCATTGATATCAAAGAAAAACATAGATTATGATGCAAATAACAAACGACAACGGCGCCTTATGAGTAATTCCTGAACTACAAAATGACACAAATAAACAACATGATCCCAATAGATAAATCATTTCCCAGTTCTTTGTTATGCATAATAGAACCCTGAAATAATTATACTAGTCATTACCCATTAACTTTATTAAATAAACCAAAATAAGGTTAGCCAAACTCTTCGATTTAAATTATTGATCTTTAAAAACTCACATAAATATGATCGTAAGTTTCACTGTAGAAATGAACCGGAGTCTCCAACTGCATAAATCCATACTCGCTATCGCCTTGCCTTAGAACCTCTATCATAGGCTCATCGGTGCGCCTGAAGAGCTGATTGAAGTGCGTACTATCCAAATAATGTTGATATTGTGAATTGGCAGTTTGCAATACCCCTAACACGATCACCATGCACAAAAACTGTGCAATTTTACAAAAACTAGTCATTTTGTTCACTTTCAATGCCAATGCGTGTTCATCAATGGCAACCGAAAAAGGACACTAAAATTATAATATTTTCTTATTTTTTTTTCACTTTAAGAGAAAATTAAAAATAATAATTTTCTTTTAAACACTTTTGACTATAAAAGGGACATCACATTCGTTTGATTTTTATATTAAATTAATTAAATAAAAATAATAATACGTTTTTGTCTTAAAGGTTACACACAAGAGATAAAGTTCGAAAAGAAATAATATGAAAAAGAAATAAAAGAATTGAGAAATTATATTCAAAAGTTTAATCTGAAAATAACCCCGACGAGACCGCGTTTCCTACAAATTCAAAGATAAGACACACTGAAGAACAAACGCACCAAAGAAATCTTTTTCTTATTTATTTATTTTTTTCACTTACAAGAGGATCACTGAAAAGAGAGATGTGCGAACGCTATCCCGACACTTCGTCAACTGATTTAAATAAAATCAAAGTGGATCTTCTTATTCTAAGTATAGAGGAATGGGCGCTGGAAGAAGCAACTCAATCTCATCGAGAGCGAAGAAGAATATGTTGAACGCTCGCCAGCGCTCGCTAGTCATAATATGAACTTCATTATGAAGTTTTCTTATAAATTGTTGAGAAGCATCCCTTTCGATTGCGGATGAATACAGTAGCAATGGCAAGAAATTATTAATTATCTTTACAGAGCTGATAAATCCAAAGCATGTTAGCATTGCGTTTTTTGAGAATTTTTGTATATAACCTGAAAGAAAGTTTGTAAGAAATACAAATTTTAATAGAAAAACATTGCTAAAAATTGCTAATGGTTAAGAACATTAAATTGAGACTAACATTTCTTGAAAACATGTCTTCAAAATGAAAATTAAAAATAACTTTAAAATTTTGCAAGACATTTTTATAAAATAATTGTAAATACCTTTATTCAAATAAAATTTGTATGAATCTTAAACGTTGTTAGATTCAAATTGCTTCTACAAACATTATGAATAAATGATGCGTTGACTCATTGTTCTAAGTTTAACGAAAAATTTACTACAAAAATAATGTAGGTAATAAATGTTTTGTTTTCTGCGATCAATGAAATTAAATCTCATTTTTACCATAGCCATCGAAGAATATATAAGTCTCCATTTTATTTCAACACAGCATCTAAACTTAAGACTTTATCAAGACCGTTATAGTTTGGCCAGAAAGAATAAAAGAGAAACTATTTCAAATCAACAAAAGCATGCTTACTAATGTTCATGCTTTATTCTTTTGTTTTTGTTTTAATAATAATTTTTTACTCAAGTCTTACAAATTCAATTAGATCCACAATAGCAAGGTCAACCACTGTTGATTTCGTTCCCAGTCTCAAATTAAGTCACACCCTTTTTTTCAAAATTGAAATTTTAGGAGATTCGAAATGATGAGAATCATGGAGAACGAAGCACATCAATTATAGGTATTCATTCAATCGGTTTCTTTTTTCATTGCTTTGTTTTTGTATTTGTACAACTTTTAATTTTTGTTTGTTTTAAAGGAAATATCAATAAACCAACTCAATCGTTATGTTTGATTGTTAGAAAGACTTCGAACTCCTAAGTAGAGACAGTACAAACTATTCAAATAAATTTCTTAAGGGAGTGGTACGAAATCCCCAAAAGACAAAATCACCATGGGGACAAAATCTCCAAAAAAAAATCCAACTTGCCAATATCTCCACGACAAAATCCCCACGGAAAAAATCCCCAAAGAAAAAATACTTTTTGCCAAAATCTCCTTGAAATCTCCAAATCTCCAATATTCAGGTACGTCTACTTACACCGTTCCTCTCACGACATGTGCATGACACTGTTATGACATGATAACAAATTATGAATGCACTTTCAGTTTGTCATTTAAAATGAATTACACGTTTATTTCTTAAACAACCTTAACTGAATACAATAATATCTCCAAAACAAATATGTTCAAGTAGTGAATCATGCGATTAAATCGCGCGATTTAATCGCATGATTCACTACTTGAACATATTTGTTTTGGAGATTTTGGCATGGAGATTTTGTCCATGGGGATTCTCTCTTTGGAGATTTCGCTGCTGGAGATTTCAGTTTGGGGATTTTGGGTTTGGGGATTTTCGTTTGGGGATTTTGGCTTGGGGAAAACGTCACCAACCCATTTCTTAAGCCGATGACTTTGTTAAATTTTCGAAAGAAATCGTTGTGCCCCATTTTTCACTCTACATAAACAATCCCTATTAACAGACTTATGTTGAAAGTTGGCCACAAACCCCCTATTAGAGGATATGCGATGAGTTCATCACGCACGTTGTTGACATAAGAACTACCAAAACGTTTTACGCACTATTTAATGAATTTTATCTGTCCCACAAAATTAAACCATCAATCGGTTGTCCCACAAATATAATCACTCGACATTAGTCATTCTAAATTAATTACACTCACAAACATTCTGTGACCCCAACCCCACAACAAACGCCACATCGTGCGTTGGTCGTCGAAGTGGCGCGAAGCAAGAACTCTCCAATTTTAAAACCTTCATACTATAAAACTATTTTTAAAACGCCTATTTATAATACAAAAACAAATACATATCTGTCAATCACTTTAAGTGTGGCACGTGTTTAATTGATCTACATAGAAACATAGAACATGAAACAAATGAAACCGAATCAGTGCCTAAAATATCTCTGGTGATGTCCAAAAATTCTAAACACAACAATTTCTCTTCGACCCATTAGAATCTTAATCATTCCGTCTAACAAAAGCAACAAAGCGAAGGTACTGATACAAAAATGTATTTCTGTTGCATCGTCACGCTTAAGTAAACATTATGTGGTTTTATTTTGTTTTGTCTTGAAGAATGCACTAAGCGTATATTTATTTGTGTCTAAGAACTTCCCCACACAAATTCATCATAACATCGTAAATTTCAAGAATTTCCTTTTTTTTATTTTGAAAAAAAAAAATAAATAAATAAATGAGGAAAACAAAAGTGAAGAGTAATATCTAATATCTAAGTCAGGGATGTGCCTTTCCCAATATGTTTCTATACTTTCGAAATATTCAGTCAGTTTTTTGTGGTTCTGTGTAGAAAATTTTCGCAGTTTTTGTTGATGTTTTTGTTTCTTCTTAAAATAGATTCCAAAATTATTATTGAAAATAAACAATAACACTTCGAGCAATGAGGGTATTCACACATGAGCTCGCCATATGCCATTCAATGCAACATGTGTGTGAATTGTAGGTAGGTACTTCGGGATGTTGTGTGTCATGTAGTTTTGAAGTAGGTACTTTTTATGTAAATCATTTGCATAGTGAAAGATGTACGAGACCGGGAGTAGACGTTTTCACTATCTGCATAACAATTTTCATCTTAAAATAAAATACACTATAGAAAGTGGGCAACACACATGTTTCATTTAAAATGTCTGTCGGTTGAGAATCATATGAAACAGTGTGGGCTGATTCAGATTATTGAAATTCACCACACCATTAAAAATTGCAAATATGCAATGAACTAGATCCTATGGGCTTTTCGCACAAATAAATTGTTTAAATATATTTTGTGTGAAAAGTCAAAAAGGTCAAGGAATGAAACATCATCTTTCCTTGTTATTAACAAAATAAAAACTAAATTAAAAACTTCTCTCAAGAAATATGTACGAAGTTTCAATAGCATGAAATGAGTTATAAAAGAAAAATTGTCTCCCCAATATACTCACTTTCTATTTTCAATAGTTTACTAACTATCTCCTAAAATATAGTTTTCCTGAAGAAACAATTTTGAAGATATATTGAAAAGATATCGTTTGTTTGCAAAATAATAAAATGATATTATTTCAGCCAGCTCCGATTCACTTTAAGGGACAATCCAGAAACCCAAGTCAAAGTTATCTCTTCAAATACAGGCTAAAAAAAAGCATCAAACTTTTTTGAGGATTTTCCTGATTTCATAGGAATCACTATGTTCTTGTTTAATGGTAAACAAATAACTAACGAGGACTTGAAACTTTTGTAGATTTCTATTTCTTTTCATATCTGGTGTACCCAAAAAATCCGTTGGGAAATTTTTGGAATACGAGATAACAAAGCGTAGAAGTACTTTTAAAGAAAAGCAATTGAAGTAAGTAATTGGTCTGAACTCTGAATGGACGAATAAGAAGAATATTTCCCATACCGGGAATCGAACCCGGGCCTCCTGGGTGAGAGTCAGGTATCCTTACCACTAGGACTAGACAATATGAGAGTGGATTTGTTTTAAAATTTTCATTTTTTTTAAAGAATATTGTTTCTGTTTTTTTGTTTTTCTTTTTTTTATGAAAAAAATATGTAGCGAGCCAAAAAATTATAATATCACGATAAAGTAAGATCACCTTATATCCCTTCTGTTAGAAAACTATTCTTCCTGGTCCTGATTGAATAACCCATTTTGTTGATAAAATGTAAGGCGGCTAATCCTCTTATCACAATATTTGAATCATTGTTGGAACTTGCTAAATAATTACCATGCGTTTGGAAGAAAGCTTCCATCACTTCTGTGTTCGAAAAAGCCCTGCGAAGAGTGGGTGAGTTATTTAGAAAGTGTTTGCAATATCGAGTAAATATTTCTCAAAGCTCAAGTGCGGAAATACCAACCTCCGCGCTGGTGCAGGGTGGAAACTAGACTTCGGTCTAGGCAAATGGTTTACGCTAAAAGTCATGTAGTCTTCCAGAATTGTTCAACCGCCCTGACAACTGGCAAGAGGCTGCATGACAAGGACACCAGTGAATCCTTGTTAATCCATGTTAACAACGAAAGCTGGGAAAATTCCTGTTGAAGAAGTGTACGTGAATTTATTCACAAGAGTACAATAAATCAATAGAAAGACTACCAGGTCTTATGAATAAACTGGTGCTCTGGGATAGTTGCAAGCCCCATCCATAAGGACCTATGGATGGCAACTACAGTCGCGGTAAGCCCGATTGTGGGAGTTTCAGAGTGGCTGTGGTTGTCGAGAGATTCGTTCTCGGAAACTGGGAAGGCGTTTCCAATCCCGGTTATACATATAGATAGAAAAACATTTACCATTATGGTTTCTACATGGAAGAAATAAAATGGAACTTAAGAACACAAAAGAAATAAATTATATTAAATAATGCGGCTTGGGAACAGTAAACGCATTAAAAGTTTGATATCAATGTATTTCAAACAGTGTGATTAAGGGTGAATATCAACACTCATAAATAGATACCAATGTTAATGGTAACACGTCGGATAAGGTTTAATTGCTAGGTGCCGACGTAAAACTACTCACACTTCTGTATTCGAAAAAGAAGATAAGACCAAATTGCAAATTATAGTAGTGTCCGTGGCTTAGTGGTAAGGTTAATTGGCTGCTAAGCAGAATGTCGTAGATTCGAGTCCTACTCTGCGTCTTGCGAAGAACTGACAAAACTTCCAAGAGTATCAATCTGTCATGAAAAAGTGCTTCTCAACTTTGCCGTTCGGCATCGGCGTTAAATTTTAGGTCCCCTCAATTCTTCACACGCACCCAGAGAATTGTTGATGAGAGGAAGCCACTTAGGTCTTGGCTCTTCAAGAGCTGTCGCGCAACTCTACATTAAAGCAAATAATATTTGGCAGTTTATTCTCTTACAGTGTCATATGCATTGAAAAAAATTTCATTATACATATATAACGGCGACCTACGGTCACAAACTTTCTTGTCTCCATGCATAATTGTTTTAGGATAAAATTGACAATAAATTTTCCAAGTTAACTTCAGAGAAACGTTTTCGAAAACTTCCACAGGGAAATAGGGCATTCCACAAGGCAGTCATTTGGGACCCCGTTTATTTATTTTATCCGTTTTCAGTACCGTTTAAAAAAGTTTAAATGTTTACTCGTTGTACTGTCAGACAATGCATTCTTAAAGAAATTAGCAGTTTCGATTTATTTTCTTCTATAAGAAGAGAATCCGCTGAAGACTCCCTGAGTTTTATGTTATTAAACCATAGAATCACCACTAAATAGATTATATTAAAATTCCACAACGCAGAGCCAATTATGAAATTCATGAGCCCTAAACATGGAAAGTTGTAGTCTAATTCTAAAGGCTAAGTTGGAACTTAATTAATTTCTTAGTATCTTGTGACAACTGTTCGTTTGTGATAGATTGTGTAAGTTTCACATTTATTGGAAGTTGAGTATTGCTTCCTTTAAGCTTGCTTCGACCTCATGATGGTGTGCAGAAAATCAAATTTATTTAAGTTTTCACATTTTGACTTGTTTAACATATTACTTTCTCGAAAGCTCGAGTAAAAGTCTACTTTAAGGAATACAGCATAAGCTTTAAAAATCTATACCATAGTTTTTGAAGCTATCGAGTTCATAAGCATACGTTTACCAATAATGCTATATTTGTTCATCATTTCCCTTGAGGGTTAACAACTTCTGCCCTTCATATTTATTCAATTTACAAATTCAGTTTATTGAACTATGCGGTGTTCCCTGTATTTTTAAGGATTCTACGTTCGACATTTTAAACAAGCCACTAATGTTCGAAATTTTTGTAAGTCTCCCAAACATTTCGTGAGCCATCTATTGAAAAAACATTCTCAAAAAGTGTCTCTGCTGCAATTGAGAAACCACCACCAATGTGGACCGTAATGTGGAAACCACCCCTTCTGTCGTCAAGTCGTCTTTGCTATAAAACTAATTTACTTCTCCTTCATTTCTGAAGGAGAAGAAGGGTGGTTTCGTTTTTCTAAAAAATCGATGTGCTGACCGCTGAATAAGTCTGCCTCAAAAGCTCTAAGCAATTAAGCTTTTTCCAGACCTACATATTTGCCCGCTTTCAAGTTCAAGTGGGGTAGGTTTATTTTGTTTTTCTCACTAAGCTTAAAGTTCATCAATTTTTCAAGGGATGAGAAATGAACTAAGCTTCCCCGTTTTTACGCTCTTCCAGTGGAAAAATAAGCTTACAACTCTCAATTTCTTCTGTTCCGAACTTTAGAGTGTAGTAAAGACTGCTGCTTGTCCTATTGACATATATGGGTCATTAGGTGAACTCGTTTCGTGTTACTGTATTCACGAAAGGGCTTAATTTAAAAGCACCAACAAAAAATAAAACTGGCATAGAATATGATGACTTTAATGACCTCCTTAGAATTGCAATAGAAACAAACAAACAAAAGTAAAACAATGACTCTGAATAAAACAACTTTGTGTGAATACCTGAAGTCACTTAAGCTTGTTAATGTGTGCAAGAGTGGGTACTTATGAGCTGACTTTAGTAGACACTTGTTGAAGGAAGTTCTTTGTGTTGTTTTTGCTTAGCTTGAGTTTTATTTTGTAAGTGTTGACAACGAATGAGGTGATCAAAGGAATAAGGTGGATTTTTTGAATTCTGGTTTAGTTGAAAAACGTTTGGATTTAAGGTGTTTGGATATTGGATTTAAGAGGATATAATTATTTTTTGCAACTTTCATTTGGTGTTGCTGCTTTAAAAAGTATGCTGGAAAACAAAGGCATCAAATATTTAAACGTTTTATCAAGAAGTCATGGACCCATGTTTCATTAATGGTTATGAATCGACGCAAAAACTCGGCTTTATTTCTATGAAACTTGTACTAATTTATCCATGTTAACCAACTCACGGAAAGCATCTATTTTTAATGACTGACAATGACAATTAGATATTAAGATATGCAGGATCGTTAAACTTTAAATTTAGCTGCAAAGGGTTAGGAGTTTCCTCTATATTCAATATCTTTATTCAACAACCACCACCATTTTTTTTGCGATTTCAAAACAAATGGCACCTACAAGGAAACAAAGATTTGCGTGCCCTGTATTCACCACTGTAAACCAAACCTAACTGCGATACCAGGTTACAGAGTAGGTAATGATCTCAAAACCATATTTGTTGGTTTTGTTCTTAGCGTATTGTGATCCCATAGAAAGACCATCTTCTGATACAAATATTTAGGCAACCAAAGCTCGGAGTTTAGCAAAATCGATTTCATGATTTTTGAAAAATATCATGGGCCCCCTAGCCAACATTTTGGACACAAAAAAAATTCTTCCAAAACTCATCGAATGATGTAAAAGGTCTGGTCGAACTCTATTCACCGAAACTGGTTTCAAGTTTTCCGAGGGCCTGGGCCGAGTAACTGGTAAAAATGTTAATTATTGGCAAATAATTTCCAGAAAGTTCAAATCGATGTTATTCAGAATTTTCCTCGACAGGTATTCTATCTTTCGCTGAAAGCGAATATTTTTTTCAGCACACAGTTATAAAGTAATGGTAAAAAATCTTTTCTTTCGATTTCTGCCCTCCGAAAATTTCTCACGATTTCAAATCGCCATATCTCGTGCAAATCCGAAATTCGTTGTCCTTAAAACATTTGCTTGGGTCGTCATCAGTGTATCCGTCCGTTTCCGAGGCCTGTTGTTGCTTCGCAACTAAATGTTTTTCTACGTAGTCGGGAAGTCACCCCGACGTACAACCCTCAACCTGGAGTACCGGGCATTTGATGTGTAAGATCCGGAAGAACCGTTCCTTTTACAACCTGGGCTTCAAATAAGACGAAGTACCTTGTAAAGGTGCTCACAAAGTAGTTCGACCTAACTGGAACTAGAACGCCACCGTTGTTTATAAAAAAGAAATTCATTCGCTGCCGTCGCTCGTTGGGAGTGCCTTGGTGGGAACACTCCTTCGTTGGGGGGTAATTAGTAGCAACAGCCTACTCCGCTTCGACCTGTCGACCATGAGAAGCCCTTCTGCGAAATCAAGTTTCGCAATCGCATAGCTCTGAGATTCATAGAGCTAGTCAGCGTAAGCCGCTCCGCCACGTCAAGGCTTACCCCATGGATGTAGCCTATATCAAATGATGCACGACAAAAAAGGCCTGTTCGCCATCTATCAGTCACTGAGAACCAAAGTTACCAAGTTATGATCAAAAATCTATATTTTTTCCATATCAAAAAAAACAAGAAAAAATAAACTCTGTGCGCCCTCTATCTGTCACTCACAATTTAAACTACCTGTGATGTCTGCGGTTACTCAATTATGATCCCAAAACCATTATTATTCTTAGCTCATTGTAATCAATGAAATGTATCCATATTCATAGGCATGAACATAGAGACTTTTATCGATAGCCAAAATCATCTTGCAACGAGCAACATCTTCTTCTGAACATCATTACAAAAATTCTTTCATTGTGTTTGGCATAGTTCACCTCAACTGGGACTAATAACACTCTTCTTGATTTTCTCACCGAATTTCAAAAATCTATTTGTATTTTAAGATAAACCATTAAATTGCTGTGGTGTTCAATCGACATCGACAAAACTAGCATAACATACTTCTGAATCTCTCATTATTTAAATTTGTCATTCCAAGAAATTACAACTGAAAACAATTGTGAGTTCATGAAAACCCAAAGTTAGTCATTCATTAGTAGTTATCATTTACTTCTCGTGTTGTCAATTTACTCTCAGAATTTCCAGAAATATTCAACTTGAATTCTAACTTCTAAATAATATTGTCACACAACCGAATTTTGTAGGTGATTAATTTTCATCACACTCAACAAATATTCAATTCTGAAAATCAGTTTGGAATTCGAAAAATTCAAGCAATGTGTGTGAATTGTTATTTTCTATTACTTCAAACTTCGTCATACATTATTGAGGTCAAATAAAATCCATTGGATGTCTAGTGTCTTGTTATCGATTCTCCACAAAAAGCAGTATTCTATTTCCTGTATCGATGGCAATGTCCTGGCACTAATCAAAGTTTTGTGGACTTCCGTAGTGAGTATCAGAAATACCTCGAATCTAACAATTCCTCTTCGTTCAAGGATACGTAAAGGAATTTCTATGACACTCTCATGATCTTCATCTTCAACAACAACAACAAATTAGACTTTCATAGATGTATACAACAAAAAATCACCCGTTTGTCTTCCTTTAACGCTCTGCAAAAAAGGGTATTCATTCCACAGCACACCACATAAAAGGACATTCGTGCGTGTTCTTTTTTTCCCAAATCAGGCCATGTTATATTATGTTATATTTCGAATGTTCAGTGACCTCCCCAACTCGACCTCAACCTTCTTTTAGTAAATGAAAGCAAATATTCGCTCGTTCGAGACTGTGGTCTTATTTCATACTTCTGATGAATAACTAAAGTTTCTTGACAAAAGGACGATGTTGAAGTGACTTCATTAGTGCTGAAAACTATATATTATGAAGGTCCTTGGGTTGTGTTTGTAGTGTAGGGTAGGTTTTCGAAGATAGTAGAACATACAGGACAACTTGGGTTACTACTTATAAAATACCATCCACCGTATATCTGTCTATCGTTCAAAAGGATTTTAATTTGACCACATTTCAATCAACCGGAGCAATAAAGGATTCTAGAAATACATTTTGCTTACCAATGTTCTTCTAAAAAATAAATACATAGAGTGGTGCGACAGCTCTTGAAGAGCCAAGGCCTAAGTGGCTTACTCTCATCAACAATTCTCTGAGTGCGTGTGAAGAATTGAGGGGACCTACAATTTAACGCCAATGTTCTTCTACTGGGTAAAAACAAAACTTTACTAACCTAAAATAAAAAAATATGAAAAGAACAATATCTGCCCACGTTCTTGTCTTGTCGAAATCACCTGCCTGCGAAACTCCATAAATAAAAAAATAAATAGAGTGTCGCTCTTGAAGAGCCAAGGCCTAAGTCGCTTACTCTCATCAACAATTCTCTGTGTGCGTGTGAAGAATTGAGGGGACCTTAACGCCTATTCCGAACGGCGTAGTTGAGAAGCATTTTTTCATGACTGATTGATACTCTTGGAAGTTTTGTCAGTTCCTCGCAAGAGGCCCGTGAAAGATAAAATAAAAACTATGGGCACGAGAAGGACTCGAACCCACGACGGCGACGTTCTGCTTACCAGCCAACACAACTAACCACTAAGTGTGTCCTTGGACTACGAGACTACATTTGAACGAAGAATTATTTTGCTTCGTTCTCCATGATTCTCAGCATTTGGTGTCTCATAAAATATCGGTTTTTGAAAAAGGGAGTGGCCTATTTCAGGGCTGTTGGCAAAATTGAAGAAAGGCACCATAACTATATGTAAGTGACAGAAAGGAGTAAATAGTCATGAAAAAGGTAATGTTTTTATCGAGAACATGATGTACGGGCAAGTGTGCTGTGAGATTTTGCTACGCGGGAGTTCGCTTTGCGGTCTTTCCACTGCAACCCTGAAAATTGCAGGAATCTTATTTCGTAAATTTTTCGCAAGAAACAAAAAGACTTGAAGAGTCCACTTTAAAATCTCTTGGGAAATTTTCTCTCAATGCAGACAAATATTTGGCCAACGAGAGATCAAAATTGAGTTTTGATAACAGAAATAAAAAAAATGACAACATTTTTTCATGAGTGTTCGCAAAAGCCTTTGCCATTTTTTAGTCGAAAATAAAAATTCTTCAGAAAACCCTTAAGTGATTTTAAACGAAATGTGTCGGAGAGTCATACTTGAAACGCATATATTGAAGGCCCCAAGCCAAGTTATAATAATTTCACTCACAATTTTCCTAGATTGAAGGTTCAAAAATTTTCCTTTCAGAAAATATAAGAACGTAGGGATTTTGGCTAGTTTTTTCACTTTAAAAAATTGTGAAATTGAAAAGCAAGCAACATAATGGCATGTATAATATCGAGTGGACAAGAAAATAAATTCGGAGGGTGGGCGTTGAAGGTCAATAATCATCCTCTTCAACAACCCTCTCATGACCTTCGCTCTTTCCGACTTTTTCAAAGCAAAGCTTAAAATAAAGAACATTGAAACTCACAGATTATTAAGAAAAACTCATCACTTTACAATACAATTCATAGTCCATTCGTTTACAGGAAGCATTCGTTTCTTTTATCACAGCAGCACCCTGTGTATACTTTCATCTGCATTAAATATGAGTATGATACGTTCACATTGTTAATTCACGTTTTCCATTAAACATAAAATATTAAAACTCTTGTAACGATTTACCACCTCCATCGTTTTCCCTCCAATCTGGTTGATATACATTTCCATTACAATGAACATAATTAATTCGAATCTTTTCTTTTGTTTCGCAGTTAAAATGGTTTCCTTTTTGTATTGTTTCCGTCTACGTTATCCCCGCCACAGAAATCAAAAGTCCAAAAAGCATATTTTACAAAATGGATTTTTTTTTGGTTTCGATATCTTTTTCAGATTTAATCTTTTAAAATGTTCATGTAATGTAGAAAAAAAGTCTAGATTTGTTATTCCACTCAATGGGGATGACAGTCGTAGTGCTTAGAGTTTCAAAATTCAATTTCAAAATGTGTTTTGTATTTTAAAATCAATATTTATTGACAGAGTCCAGCAGCATTGTTTTCACCATGCAACATAATTAAAAAGAAATCATTTTTACTAAGGCATCTACGTGCAAACAGTGTCAACGTTTGCATTTTAAATTGATGACAAAAATGTATGGGAAGCTCTCAAATAATGAGAATTTATTTTAACTTAGCAAATTATTTATAAAATAAATAAAACTAAACACAATTCTGATTACCTACATTGAAATGCATGTATTGCATTTTATTATGTCGTCCTTATTATTCTTTTTGCGACGATAAACTTTTCACATACAATTTCAATTTTAATCAGAAGGTAGTTAATTGATGGTGTTATGGCACGCTTCGGGGCGTTTATTCAAACGAAAAATTTAATTTTATCAAAATTGTTCAAACAAGGTGATATTGGTTTGTGAGGTCTGTGGACCGACCGGCCAGCGGTAGCATATCGAGATAGGCGCACACGTATGTTGGTGTGAAGCATAGTCTGATGGTGGACTAACTAACTTATTTATTTATTTAAAAGTTTGGCAGTTAATATTTTGCAAAATAGTTATTATTCATAGACCAATGTAAACAAAAAATGGCAATTAGTTAAGTGCATACATAAAATTGAAGTATTTCTGGACTCTGTACATATAAGACTTCCACTTAATTTGAATTATGAAAATTAGTTTTAGAAGCATTACCTACTATTTGTGAATCATTTTTTTTTTAACTTTTTATTTTAGTTTTGCTTTGCAAATATTAGGAAATGTGGTATTTTTATTTAAGAAAATTAAACTATTCATTTTGGGCTCCCCAAATTTTAAATAAATAAGTTTCCATAGTAAATACGAAAATCAATTGAAAAACAAAGCAAACTGCATCAACTCAACTCAAAACTAGGAGATGGGACGAAAAGATGCCATTAACATTGAACACCTCAGAGGAGAATCCTATATCCTCTTCTGTGGAATGTTGTATTCAACCAGCTACTAGTTGCACTGAATGGAGAGGGCTTCAAAGTAATTGATTTTATGAAGGGTATTCCTAGATACCTCTGCTTCTTAACATGCCTCACTTGTTGCATATTGCCTATCCGGGCGATTGTTGGTAATGGATATAGGGTATGCTTGATAATATATCCAACAAATCACCATCATCTTTCTACCGATTATCTTCGACAATTTCAGGAAAAAAATAACAAAAACCAAACAAGCATTGCAATCGTTCATTTCAATGCCTACTCTAGCTGGGAAAGACATTGAATTGTCGGTGGTCCCGAAAGTGAAGATGGCGTTAGTAAAGAATTTTCTCGTCTATCAATTTATGAAATCCCCATCTTTTCGGATAGTCAAGCCAATTACGCAATTGTTTTGAAAACTCCTCTAAAAGTAACCTAAACCATCGATCAAAGCGATGGCGATGGTTAGGTTTCAGGGGTTGTGGATGCCAGACAACAGATAAAATGTAACGTAGTTATTTTTGCATTTTACATAACTCATTAAAATGTTCGTCTTTATGTATTTTCACATGCTTACTGCAGAAGCTGCCTGGATGAACACAGACTGGGTTAGTGTGATATATTGACGGCTAGCCGACACGCACGGCGCGAACCTCGTCTCGACAGCTATTTTATGTCTTCAGATTAACTTTTGGGTGATAATGAATTACAAATTTTGTCGAAATTTAACAATACATATTTACTTGAATCCAATCACAGTCAGTTAAGAGCGATAGGTATGAGTTTTTTCAAAGCTTAAAAACAATTAGCTTTTGTCATTTAAGTTTAGTCTAAAATCATTAAGCATGTCTACATTTTTATACACAAAATAATGTTAGAAGACCCACTCGCGCTCATCTCGCCCCGATTTAGTTATGATAAAAGTTTTATTATTTGGCAGAACTATGCGAAGTGAGGTTTCATTTCCCGCAAAAGAAAAAAAAACTGTCCGTAGTTGTTGATACTAATGCCAAAACAAGATCAAAGACACAAATATCTTAGACACGAGAATAACTCGATTCAATGTTCACTATATTGTTACTGGTCAATGCGCATAACCATTACGCCGCCAAGGGTACTTATTTATTGAGAGCATACATCTTTTATATGCATTAAAACGTATACGTATGTACGTTCCATGAAAAGTATTTGAACATTTCATTAAAAACTACGGAATTTGGTATCGTCGAAATTTCAAACTGAAACTACAGCTGGGACTGCTTAAAAAGATCTGAAGACTGCAGAAAAAGGTCTGTTATTTTTGAAGACATCGATTTCTTTTTATAATAAAAGAATGAGGAATTTGAATTATTTATTTGGATGAACAAATTTTTAGAAAGCACAAGAACAATTTTCTAGAATCATGTTAACGCAACTTTAATAAAAAGAATTAAAAAAAATAGAATTCTGAAAAGATATGTGGCGGTGGTTCTACACTGAGCATTTTAAAAACGGTTTTAACGGAGCATTATAATGCATCTAGATACAACCTTTGGGGTAGAACTAGTATATGTGGACAATTTTTTTGGTGCAAGAGTTCTATGTTAAAGTTTTTAAGTTAGTTTTGTTAACGATTTTAGCTCCTGAAGTTATCCGAGTTTACTCTCGGACAAAGATATGAAAATAAGATATGGTAGAAAAAGTTGCGGAGAGAGAAAAAGCGTTGAAGTTTATCGATTGATGATATGACAAAATCCCATATATGTGTGTGAATTGAATAACACTACTTAGAGGTAAAAATATTGATAACTAAAAAAAGAAACACATCTGAATTCTAATCATAGAATAATAATACGTATACGCCACAGTGGACAGTTTTATTACTAAACATTTAATTCAAAAACAAAAATTAAGAGGTACAACCAAGATTCTTTCCGGCCTTCCTTCAACAAGTTCTTTCACAAGTTGTTGTCAATAGGATCTTCAATATAATAAAATTATCGAAATATTTGGTTTTATACCAAACTGAAAATATGTTATTATCCTTATATTCATACAATAAAGCCGGTAAAAAACGAAAGGAAATTCGACAAAAAGATTGTTTGTTTAATTTTTAAGACCAAAACAATCATATTTTCTCCAAACAAATCAGGAATAGTTTTCACATTTGTTTTACTCCTATGTACCTTAATGTTCTATATACAACAAAAGCTCAAACCTTCTTTATATTCGCTTTTTATAAATGTTTTCATTCTAAGGAATCCATTTAAATAACTGAAACATTTTGATTTTGTTTTAAGACTTGAAATAAATCTTTTAATAAGTCAATACTTGAGGAAATAACTCCCATTTGTAGATATCCTTGGCACGAGTTTATCTTCAAAATTGCCTTTAATTCTAAAAACTACCCAACCGGTCGAAGGTGAAAAACTATAAACATGATTAAGCAAACTTTTATTCCGTTCTCACTCATCAACTTTGTTACCTGCCAAAACTCTATCATATTTCAATGCTTAATTAAACACACAAAATAAGATAAAACCAGCTAAAAAATCATTCTAAGCCATTTAAAAAGGCTCTTATCTCTTATGATCTTATCTCTGACACTGATAGAGTACCTAAAACTCAATTTGGCTTCACAGCTCTGGAAGTTGCTTCCTGGACTAGCTTCAGCAACAAGACTTAAAGTTCATAAACTAACAGACAAACTTCTTCTACTCATCGTCCTCCAAAGGCATCACACACAGGTAGAACATTGTTGAACAGGATATGAACACAAAGGGTGTGTGCTATTTTTTGCTCTAGCCTCTTTGTTGCTATGGCCGGTTGACGGCTGGGGCTCAAACTTGTTTGAGGCGACAAAGTTTGGCAGTAAAAGCAGCATACGTGGAAGAGTGGTTGCTAGCATGAAAATCAAATGCCTTAGGTTGAAGAACCTTATACTTAATCTTTTAAAAAAAAAGTTCGTTCAATAATTTTAATCAGGCTCTAGTACATGACGAATTCACTCCTGAATATCTATGCATTCGTTTTGTGCTCCTCGCAGAAGTTACCTTTATGACTTAATCCCTATGGAAACTTTCCTTCACTACTGCTGCGTAGCCAAAGCGAATGCAGTCGCCTCCACAAGGATTAGGACCTCATTCATCTTTCTATACGGGCCGGATGCATATATTTTTTCTTTCTCATATTTAGAAAATTTCGAAATTTAAATTTTCTATTCATTCCTTTGTCTTATGTAATATATTCAAAGGCAGCACAAAAAAATTAAATTCATTTTCACAAGGCACCTCTATGAGCCTCAAGTCCAGAATGATATGCGAAAAGGCGGTAGCGTGCGGCATTACTCGTACCGAAAGTTGACTATCAGATGCACAATGAAGAAGAAAATGTGCAGTACCTTAACTTCTGAATACGGATTTAAAATTTAATCCGATAATACAGATGAAAAAGAATTCTCCTTTACAACATATCTACAGAACGGTATGTTTTTCTTATTTTGCAAAGAATGGAGTTTAAGAGAAAGTTTTTCAATTGCTCTGCGTTGGTAGTTGTTTCTTTTTTTTGTCTTCCTATTAGAATATTCACGCGCATTATGTGCAGTAAAGTACGTTTTACTTTGTTGGAAGAAAAGAGCAGTAAAGTCAACAAAATTTAACAAAACCAAAGTATTTTTATGGAGAGCACTGCAATGGATGAGATCTTGTGAATTGTATGGTAATATGAAGTGCGCTTAATGCGTGTATAAGCTGTTTGGGAAGAAATCCTTTCAAAGTGCTTCATTGTTGAGTGCGGGTTAAAATGGACTTTATAGATGAACGATTTGTTTTTTCTTTTATGAGTGAAATTGATTTACTCACGGAAATGCAGTAGCTAGGATTTAAAGACGAGTGTGGTTTCTATTCTTGTGGTGAATTATTCGATTCACCACAAAAAAAAGTTTTTTTTTATTCTTGTCAATTATCAATAATATATAACAAGTTTTGATCCGACTTCGATTAAAATTTGAAGAGAAGCCTGAGGCTAGAGATGTCAGCATTCGAAAAGAATTGTTCCTAATGAAGAGGATGTCTCGGTTGTTATGAGTGGTTGCTACAAATTTCACAACAGGGTAAGGTCGGAATGATTTGACACGCTAACAAACTTTTCAAAATATCTCAAAATTCAAGTAGCAAGATCTTGGAATTACATCGATCAGCAGTAGCAAGAGCAACCGAAAACAATATGGAAGAAGAAATAGTTGGCAGCTGATAAACAGAGTCTTCTTTAGCCTTTCAAGGACCTTAGCATTGTTTCAAAACTTCTGCTGTTAGTCTCGCTTACGGATTTGATACTTTTGAGCTTAGCCAAAGTCATTTTGGAATTGAATCAAATGTGCCGCGAAGGAGATGTGATGGCAAAAATAAAACTTAATAGATTACATACGGTTAGACAATAAGCTCGTATGAGCGAAGAGGACCTGGTCCAGAAAGTCTTTTGCCGTACTAAATTTTCGCAGAAAGGATGGTATAGAACGGCCAACGATCGGGATCGGTGGAAGAACTTGCTGAAGGATTTCTGAAGAGAATCCTGGATCTGTCACCGCTGAGGGCAGTCAAATTCATCGGATATGATGATAATTTTCTTCGATTCAATTTTTCTTTAAATTTGTTTATGTAAAATGTGAAACTTGGCCACTGTGGCGTATACGTACTATTTTTTTACAAAAAAAAAATCAAACGAACATAGAACACCGCATGTTTTTACTAAATATCACGTTTCTTTGCGGTAATTTAACAAAAAATACTCGAATATATTCAAATATTTGACCTATTAAACCCTACTGTTTCTTCCTCCAGAACTTCAAAAAAAAAAAACTAATATCTCAATAGCAAAGCATGCTGCAAGCTTTTTTCTCATTCTGTTTTTATCCTCCTGCCAAATTGTTCACCAAAAACATAAAATTTTAATGTCCCAGATTAAATGGTCACTCAGAAAACCAAGCTTAATAATTAAACAATCCATACCAGCTGCTTTACTGTGGGTTCTTACTGTTTTTTTTTATTAGGATCCATCATCCTTTTGCAAGTTTTACTATCATCCCTTACAGCGTTTATTGTATCAAATCGAACAAAACTTCTACAGCTCTCGCTTATCACCCCATTAACACCTGATAGGGTAGCAATTTGTCACTATCCTGAACACTCCTGCCATTAAGAAAACCATAAGATAAAAACGAGATCTCAAGTTGTACCCTAAACCACGAGCTCATTAAATTCTAAACAAAGCTTGCCGAATGCGGTTACCTATCACCTAACTATGCTATTAACCGACACTAAAACGAGATTTCCTGTCACGTTTCTATTTTATCTCCTTATCCTTTCGCATCTTCATATGCGTCCGGATGATACTTGATCTCATTTGGACTGCCTAATGCTGATTAATATTTCCGTCAATGTGAATGAATTGCCACAATGTTCTCACATTACTTGCTCTGAACTACCGCCAAACGATAGGGAGTATGTGAAACGAAGAGAACAACACCTAAAATCAGGACATTAAAATATGATCAAAGGAAAACGACAAAACCTGAATGGACCATAATTCCATGAATGCATTTTCCCCGAAACTGCACTGATTCCTATCTGAAGTCACGTCTTGATCGTAAAACCACTTCCTGCCAAAGTTTAGCTTCTAATTTCTTCTTCAGTTTACTGCAACATAAAAGTTTCGTTCTCCCAGAGAAAAATCATTGCATAACCCAAACGATTATTCTGCTCTTTCTATGACTACGGCTGGAGCTGGCTGGCTGGTGTGTGTATGTGGTGTCGGTTGTGTTGAAAGTGGCTGGGTGATTTATTTTTACAATCTGCATCGATAAATGCGCCTCTATGGCCCTTCTGGATCTGGATAGATAGCTCCTTATGTTGCGAACGTCATAAAACCAATAATAAATTCATATTATCTGCTCATTAAGTGGAATTGTTCCATTTTTGTTGCTTCGCTGCGCCGCCGACCGCTTCTCCTCATTCTTTGATGTTTCCCTCATAAATAATAAAAAGCGAATTCCTGGATCCACTGAACATCTTTGCATGAGCATATACCGAAAAGAGCCTATTCATCTCGAGTGTCATGTCCTTGGACTAAAGTTTCGCTTTGCTATGATATCGTTTCCCTATTTTAGCAGATTTTTTTTTCTACCACGGTTTGTTGGCGATACGCGTTTACACTTTTATGACAAGCTCGAGTCTGAGCGGGTCGATGATACTGCACGGCCTTGTAATGGATTGGGACTTAAGTTCTTTTAGCCAGAATATGGAACAACTTTCTGTTCTACGGTTGAATTTGTCTCAAGATGAAAATTCAAAGGAAAAAAAATTGTTGCTAGCATCCATATTTATAGATAAGAACCACGCAAAACTTCCTGAGTGCATGAGACTCGAAAAAGTTTTTTTTTCCACTCCGATGGAAGGCGAATAAATTATTTACGAGCGCGACAACGAACAGTGACCGGGTGGCATGGCATAAGTTGGTGTGCCTACTTAAGCTGCATTCACAAATGAGCAGAGCCTCTTGCTTTATCAAATATCATCACGTTTGTATAGCTCGCAAAATGGGAAGCTCGCAGAAAGTGCACCCTTAAGAATGCACGGAGAGTGAATTTTTTTTTCTGCATTCGAGAGACAACAAGACTTTATTTTTATTGACCAATTTAATGCTTTTGCAATATGGAATAGTTGAGGAGAGGAAACGGAAATGTAGTGTCCTAGTTTTCTGGGCCATATTTAGCTATCTGACTTATTACAGCCGTTCTATTTAATATTCCTAGAATAATCTTGCACTTTTTGGTATGCATTTGAAGAATTTGCACTTTATAATAAATTGTTCCGTTTGAGGATGGTGGTGTTAAGAGGGTAAATAAACAAAACAATCTTGAACAACCTTGGTTATAAATAATTATGGTTTTGATCTTGTTGGTGTTAAGAAAGTAGAATAGTTTGCTTGTTTAATGAAAATGAATGCACGACTTCTGGGTAGTACGAACTTGAATTTATCGACAAAATAGTTCTTGGGTAGTTATGAGACCCAAGGACAAACTGTCAATATATAAACGTATTTCGAAGCCCTGAAAGAATGCATTGTACCGAAATTGCATTTAGGGACTTCAAATTTGTTTACTTTTTAAAATTCCACAGGCTGTCTTCCTATGTAGCAATGATTTAATCTGGGGCATCCCTAAAACGGTAGCTTTATTATTTTAATCATTTCGAATGCTAAGTAATACCGTAAGATACAATCTACATAAATAAAAGACTAGTTCGTTGAAATGTTGGTGCTCTTATAAGTTGACAACCGGTTGACCGATTTTCTTATTTTTTGTTTTAAACTATAGAGGAATAAGGACAGAAGGCTTATGACAAAAAAATGTATACTTTTATATCACAAACGGTGAAAATGTTAAAAAATAATGCTTTTCTCACTACAGCAAAATATATCAATATAGGAACCTACGAATACAGAAATTCGTTTGAACGTTTCGTCAAATATTAGGTCTGTTCTTTTACTCCCAAAAACTGCCGAAAACTATCAAATTCTCCCACTTTTCTGTTCTTTTGGAAAAATATTCCTCCTATCTCCAGATTTTAGCCCCAAAAATTTCTTGTGGGAGTTTTTGTAAGTTCTGTCAAACCATAAGAAGTACATTGAATTTTGTTGACGTATTATAATTCTCTATGCATATTAGTTTGCACAAATATTTTTAATTCAATGCAACTGTTTTTCCTTTTGCCTAGAATTTATTGATCAAGAAAATCATGCCTGCACGATTTCGAGCAACTAATCCTAATTATGCCAATGCTTTAATTGCAATACGGGATGAAAATATATTACTTTTACGAATCTCTATGGTACACAGATGTGCCAGTTCAATTTTAACGCATTCAGTTCCTCAATAAGATTGGCATATGCAATGACTTTTAACTCAAGGCCTAAAAATGTCTGTTTGTGGCATAGATTTGAGTTCACCATTTTTTTTTTTTTTTGTAATTCATTTTTTTATTCATTTTAACTTAACTCTACTTACATGCTAGACAAAATGGGAAACTAGCCTAATTAATTCTACTTATATATAACTTACTGGCCCTAATCGGGCGCTCTAAGTAATTCATGGTTCTTAAAATTAATGCCTTTCGGCCTACGCACTAATTTTTAATTTTATTTCAATTTATTTTTGATTCATTAGAAAATTTGAAAAAACTAATTCCAATAACTTTTTTGTGTTTTAACTTACATACTAGGGTCCTTAAAATAAAACTTAAAATTACCTAATCTACCTACAAACTACTTAAAACTAGAACAACCACAGCGGCAAAACAACTATGTCCTTTTCTGAACTGTTGTGGGTTTTTGTATTTGTCGTTTTCTTTATTTCGTATAATTTCAATAATTTTTTTTTTCTCTTTTTTTATATATTTTTTTTTTGTTTTTTTTTGTATTTTTTTTTTATTTTTTTATTTTTTGTATATTCTTCAGTGCCACCATACCACCTACTCTACTTAAACCTAAAACCTAAGACTAAAACAAGTATGTAAGCCGGCCAAGGCAAAAATACCCCACCCCGGATTACCCATTGTCAGATACAGTTTGAAGCCACCAAAACTGGTTCTCCTGCTTCACCCTATCAAAACGGTCCTTTTCGGACACAGCCCTACTGAACCGAAGCAGCTCCGCTCCATCACGAGCGAGGATGCCTCGTTCATACAGAAGCCGCCGGTCTACGGTTCTTCGCCTGACGTGGTAGATAAGCGGTACTGCCAATCTATCCTGTATCATGCCGCACTGGTCTAAATAGAGGAATGCCTCTGGTGGGATGAAGCCGCTCAAGCGTGCATTGTCGAAGTAGTTGTCGTTCGGATAGAACGGCCCGAAAATCAAACTGTTGGTCGAAGTCATAGCTCTCGCAATGTGGCCCCGAACAAGTTTTATCACGAAATTGTCAATTCTATTGATTCGAGCCCCGTTGTATAGAACCTCGTTTGAATAATAATGCAGATAAGAAGATTCCGGTGTCCGATACCAACCGAGACAGCGCCGAAGACACTGCCTCTCGAACACCCGAAACTTCTCCATTTGGGAAGGGGCAATGTTGAACCACACTGGACAACCATAAACAATCATTGGCCGTATGAGGGCCATGTAGCAAATTACCTTCACTCTGGGGTCAAGCCGACTGCTATTAAACCGCCGTTTTGTCAGAGCGAAGGCTCCTCTGGCCTTAGTCAGAGCAGCATCCATATGTCTGTCGAAATATAGAAACTGGTCCAACCAGATACCGAGGTACTTCACTACACTTTTGCTCGTCAATGCCTGTCCGTGAGGATCAACAATGACCATCTTGCGCCAATTCTTGCACGTATCTCGCGAGGCTTTAGCCAACGGAGTCCGGAACAAAATTGTTTCCGACTTTTGGACATTTATTTTCAGTTTCCAATCGTCGCAGTATCGCTGAATCTTCTCGAAGTCACGCTGCAAGAGAATTCTAATAACTTCAACCTTTCGAGCCGTTCTGTACGCAATCAGGTCGTCGGCATACGCAATTGCGTTAGTTAAGCTACCTATCAGATCGCTGGTGTAAATGCTGAAGAGGATCGGCGAGTTCACCGCTCCCTGTTGAAGACCGTTTTTAATTTCAAAGGTGGTGGTAGAAGTTACATTGCCACTTTTGACAACAAACTTTCTACCGTTGAGCATATCATAAAGCATATACAATAATGGTTTACTGATGCCTTGTCTGGTGAGTTTTAGGTACAAACCTTCTAACCATACGGTGTCGAAGGCCTTCTCTAAATCAACCAGAACAGCACCCGTGCATTGTTTCTTGGACTTGTTCCATTGGATATCAGAAACGAGCTTAGACGCGGCATGAATGGTGTCATGTCCCGCCTTGAACCCGAACTGGTTATCCGGAATTATTTTGTTGTCCGCAGCCCACTCAGCCAGAGCCCTATTGATTACCTTTTCGAATACCTTGCTGATGCTTGGAAGAAGACTTATCGACCGGAGATTCGAAGGATTGGAGTTGTCCTTTCCCTTTTTCGGGAGAGGATGAACCACAGCTGTCTTCCAACGCACTGGATAATATGCATTATTCAGCGCGTTATTGAACAGTGTGGTATAAATGTCGATGGCTTCAATCGGTAAGTGTCTTAGTACAATGTTGGATATACTGTCGACACCTGCTGACTTCTTATTCTTTATTGAATCGAAGATGAGCTGGAGTTCTACCTTCGCGATGAGCAAGGGACTTGGGCCCGTTCGCTCGGCGATTATAGCGTTTGCTAAGAAATCGTCATCAAACCGGGTAAAACCACGGTTCTCGGATCGCCAATGCGAAATATCATTCCTCAGGTAGAAGTGATGAAGTAAGGCTCTGTTCTCCAGGTTGTGGTTCGGACGAGTGCAAGCATTCACCTTATACACTTGCTGGAAAGCAGCACCAACTGTCTCCACTTTCTCTTGCGGATCTTCAATCACAAAGAAGTCATCGTCCAAGACGGCTTCTTCAGGATCAATTTGCGCTGTCAGGAGTACGTCTCTGTTCTCTGTAGTTCTCTGGAGCTTAAGACACGGAAGGTCGTTCTGATTCTTGGACCTAAATATCTTATTAATCTTAGGGAACATACTCGGGTCGCTAGCATTAACGGCCCGAATTTTCTTGTCCCAATACAAGTTAATAGATAACCTGTAGTTTTCCTTGATCAGGGTGTTGACGTTTTTTATCGACGACTTCAGTGTCCTAATCTCCAGGTCGTTCGGGTCTGTAAATCGTCTGTACAAGTTTTTCAGTCTTGTCAGTAGTCCGCTTTTCTGTCTGTGTAGTGCGTCTATCGTTGCGTTACTGTAGACGTTGTTTTGGTCGCGTTCCTTGTACTTTGGCATTGTCCGTTCCATTGTTCGTTTTATTATGTTGTCCATCTGTTCAAGGTGTTGGTCGATTTCTGTATTTGTCAAGTTTCTGTTGTTTGGTGGGGCTATGTCACTCGAACGAAGTTCTATTGTAAGGACTTGGGTGAAACGCGGCCATCGCATCTTACTATAATTGTAAGAATGCGTTGGAACGAATTCATCCAATTCCACAAGCTCGTTCGGAATCTGTATTACAGCGGCCAAGCCACAGTGATCACTGTCGTACTCGACTGTCTGTAAACAGTTTCGAGGGCGATTACCCACTTTGTCCGTAATTGTCAGTCTGGTATCGTACAGCAAAAGGTCCAGGAAGGAACCGCTCCTTGGGAACGATGGCCTTGCAGTAGCCAGCAAGTCGACACCATATTCAACACTGTGAAGATTCATCAAATTAAAAAGATGATTACCTCTTGGATTATGAGTTTGATTTCCCCAATCTTCATGTTTGGCGTTCAAATCTCCGGCCATAACGAAGTAGTTTTCTTCCAAGCTCAGTTTAAGTACTCTGAAAAGAACCTCGAGCTCTGAAATAAAGATATTAGCCTGCGGAGCTTCAGCCGCATAAGCCGCAATCATATACATCCGCTTCCCTTGAGTGAGAGAGATGCATACGACGCAAACTTCTAGCGTCCTGAGCTTTCGCAAATCATTATTGTATATGACTTTATAATTAATGCCCTTACGTATGAAGATGGCGACACCGCCTCCTTGAGTAGAGCCGGGTCGATCTCTTCTTACGATATTGTAGTTGTTGTTAGTCAGTTTATGTTTCTGGTTTAGCTTGGTTTCGCTAGCCATAAACACATCAGGACTGTGGTCTTTTAACAGCTGGAACAAATTGGCTCTACGTTCGATCCTAATCAATGAATTCACATTCAAACCTAGGATCCTAAGGCGCGTCTTCGGCAGCGCGCCCTTAACCCTGAATTTGCGCTGGGCCAGCCATCATAGAGTAGAGTTTATCTACTCTTCCGGCTTGCTCCACGATCTGACTTTGCAGTCCTGCCAACTGGCTTTGAATGCTCAGCAACAAGGACAGAATGTCTGGCTGCCCCTCCGTCGCCTTAGGCACTTGGGCCTGTGGGGCGACCGGTGGTGGAGCCTGTCTCGCTTTACCCATTCCTTTCGCAGATCTTGCGTAAGAAACACCGGGTCTCACGAGTGAATTTGCTGTCGGAGCTTGTCGTACGGGTCGACTTTCTTTTGAGTTCACCATGTTTTCACACGGACAGTTATACGTGGCAAGCTCTCAAGTGGACAAACCTCCAGTTTGTTCATGTAATTGATGGGTGATGAAGGTGGAATGACAGAATACGCCAACCTTTCATAAGTTTAAAACCGGTTGACCGATTTTCTTAATTTTTTTTTTTAACTTTGGAGGAATAAGGGTAGAAAAAGCAGTGTGCAACATTTTAGATCCGCTTTGGAGGGATATGAATTATTGCATTTGAAAAAGTTAAGATTTGCACTTACTAACAAGTCCCTTTCAAAGCTCGAGGAAGGACTTGTTTACTCGACTCCCTTATTCTTATTCCTAAAAAGCATGCTACTGGCAACTCGCAACAGTTATTTCTTTGGTTTCGATGTCTGAATAATATATATTGGAATAGGTATCTGAATCGGAAGGCCGATGTAAAGGTGGAGCACACATGTTTTAGAGGACCGCTCACCGCAACAAACTTGACGTGAGAAATTGAAGATATTTACCTTAAGCTAGGTAGACACTCTTGTTTGATGAGTTCTTGTTCCGATTAGGGTGCAAGCAAGTAGACATTACCCCATTACTAAAAATGGAACGATACACCCTTCAACAACGCATTGAAATTATTAAAATTCATTACAAAAATGGGGAACATTTAGACGTAACATTTTGAAAAACTAAAGCATTTTTGGGTCGTCGTGAAGAAATTGGTAAAAAAAATTCGAGCTGTTGGGACAAGTCAGTGTTGTGAAGAATAAAAACCGTGCAGGTCGCTCAAGAACAACTGAGAATATTGCTGGTGTAGCCCAAAGTGTTGAAGAAAACCCAGATTTGTCCATTCCTCGTCGTTCTTTGGAATTGAGCATTCCACAAACGTCATTATACCGTATTTTGCATAAAGACTTGGGTCTTAAGGCGTATAAAGTTCAGTTAACACAAGAACTCAAGCCAGCCGATCATCAACAACTTTGCGATCGTGCCTTTGCTGATTGGGTTCTTGAAATGCATGAAAATGCTCTGGGATTAGACATGAGTCGTTCCGGACATGTATAGTTCCAGGAACTATGTCCTCTCCCGGAGACATTTCCTTTCGTTCCGAAGTCTGAACCTAAATAGTTCCGCACATGGACATGAAAGAACTAAACATGTTCATAGTTCCGACTGGATATGGTATGAAAATGGAAAGAGAACGAAATAAACATGTTCGTTCATAGTTCCGACTGGATATGGTATGAAAGTGGAAAGAGCATGAACTAAACATGTTCGTTCATAGTTCCGACTGGATATGGTATGAAAGTGGAAAGAGAAAGAACAAAACACATGTTTGTTGAGCAGTTCATAGTTCCGACTGGATATGGATATGTATGATATGAAAGTGGAAAGAATCGCGCTCTTGTGCTTGTAGGTATACACTAACACTATTCACATACAAATGGAACGAATGAATGTGAAATACTAAACCAACCACCATTGTATTAGCATGTGTAGGTATAGGTTGAAGATGGATTGAAGCGTGTTTGTATTGTTAATATGATCTAGAACGAAATGAACGTTGATCGGTCTGATGTCTGATATCTCTGTTAATACTCATAGTTCCGAAGGTTCGTAGTTCCTCGCGTATGACATAGTTCCTTTGGATCGGAGTCGGAACTATGAACATTAAAAGACAAGATTCTAGTTTATTTCGTTCATGAAAGATGATAATGAAAAATGATGTGCATTTTATTCGTGGTATTAGCAATTAAGCATGTGTAGTGTATCTTTGATTGTTTGTTATTGTTTTGTTGGTTTTTGTTTGTGGGTTGTGGATTGAAAGAAACCAACCAAGAAAACAACTCTGCCTTTCGCTTACATGTTACCATGTATAAGTTTGTATGCATTTACAGAACCTTAACAGTTCCGCGGAACTAGTTCCAGGAACTAGTTCCGACTACCAAAAGAACCGTTCCATGTTCGTTCCGGTCATGGAACTGTTTTGCGCAACTCTATCTGGGATTCTATCGAAAAATCATCTTGAGTGATAAGGCCCATTTACACTTCGGCGGCTAAGTCAACAAGGAAAATTGTCGCATCTGGGGCGCGGAAAAACCAAAAAAAATTGTTGAGAAGCCTTTCAATCCTCAACGTGTGACTGTTTGCTGCGGTTTATGGTCCTGCGGGGTTATTGAACCTTACTTTTTCGAAAATGTGGTTGGATCAAGTAAGAGTGAATTGATTAAGCTATCGAGAGATTATTAATGACTTTTTATGGCCGGAGTTGGATGGTATTGATCTGGACAACATTTACTTTCAACAGACGGCGCTACGCGCCACCATTGATCTCTTATGGGAAAAGTTTCTAGACCGCGTTATCTCTCAAAGAGGTCAGGTGATTTAACACCTTTTAACTTCTTCCTTTGGTGTCACGTGAAATATAAGGACTACGTCAACAGCCAAGCGTCGATTCAAGACCGCAAAGATGGAATTTGTGTGGCTATCGAGGATGTAGGGCAGCCACTTTGCGATTTTGCTATGGAAAATTTCATGAAAAGCGGTATTGCAGTTCCTTTCCACTCTTTTCAAGTGATGTTACAAACACCTCAATAAACGAAAATTTGCAGGTTCCTTGTTCTAGTAATATAGCTATACGGATTTTACATTTGATCCGAACAAACTGAGAGAGGAGGATATGTTGGAGGATATGGAGGATATGTTGGACAGAATACCGATTCTTTCGTTACTACCTCGGTTCTTGATACCTTGTCCTTGATGCCTGAATCCTATTCACTCGTTTAGTGAACGGCAGCCCAACGTACATATGTCTGTGACAAGAAAATATTCGTTTCTCTTCGTCTATCTAACGTCATTCCTGTACAGAACACTTTTTTTAATCTGACTGAAAAAGAATTGTCATTTTCTTTGTCGAGAAGGGTCATCACATCCAAAACACCAATATTTGTCGTGGTACAGAAGCCAAAAGACCGAGTGATCCTTCACTGTCCGAGTCGTAATATCGTGATGATACAATATACCCTATCCTCAAAAACTGAATTGTTATTGTATAGAATATGTCATTGCACGATTTCAGCTCACCTAGAGTATTTGAGGTTAGCATTTTGTAAGAAAGTAGAGTTGCTGACCTAAGCTAATTTAAGACACTCAACACCGATATCCAGCTAGGAAAAGCCTTTATCCCTAAATAACGTCCTGCTTCGAAATTAAAAAAAAAAATTAATTAAGGATACTACTTTTTATTTTCTTGTTTCATCAGTGTGTGATGGACGTACAATTTAAGTACTGTTATTACTAACTCAATTTGTTTGTTTTCGCAACCGGAAAACTAAATAAAGCAATTCTGGAAATGGCATCCTGATTTAGAATTGGTCAATACTTGAATTAAAAATTCACACATTACACTTCACTTCACTTAAAATGCATGACGTCAAATTCCAATATTATTGACTGCCAATGCATGACCACAACCTAAAGCGCGTAATCATATACCAAACATTAAGCAAAGTCATTATTATGGTTGACCCAGTATTTGCCAATGCAATTAATTCTTGCCAAAACCCGAAAAACATTTCATCGCCAAATTTATCCGGCCAATTTAATTTGACCACAATTTCAGCTCTCTCTACACAATCATTTTGTTGGTACATATAATTTTTAACTCCCCTATGCAATTTTAGGATTAATAAAATCAAATAGCTACTTGATGGAACAAAACGTCATTTCTTTATTTTTTGTCAGGCGGTGGCAGCTCCGGCCGGAAGTGACATAGGCCGTTTTGAAATATATAGCTGCCTGTCGGACGTGTGTCGCGCCCTCTACCAACTGATTGCATTACCTAGATCGCTAATGTGCGATGTGCAAATTAGTTCCAAATTATTTTGTCACACATTTAAATAAATGTGAATTTAAGTGGCATAGCTGGGCCAATTTAATTATTATTCTAGTATTGGGATTGGGATTTGGGAGTATGAATTAATTGGTGGTGATTGCGGAAAAGAATTGGACACGAAAAATACTAACGAGTTCGGTAATTTTTTTTTGGATATTGTGTACGAACGAGTGCCTTCGGCAACAATTTATTTTATTGTACAATCAAATTAAAGTACCTACCAATTTTTTGCATTCAAATGGTGAAACAATAAAGGTATCATATATTTCAACGAGAATTACGCTATTGATAGTTTTTTTGTGTCTATGTGCAGACAAAAATTCATTAAATGCATTCTTTCTCGCATCTTCCCTGATTTAGAATTTTCGTGTTTTTAATATGTGCACATGCACACATGAATTCAAGTCCGTTCCAATTTTCAGGACCGCGAATAGAGCAAAATTTCGGTGCCGTGAACGAAGGCCAAATGAATTAACGCCATAATGGCCTAAGTTCTCAATTGAATGTGAACTAACGCCATAATCCGATTATGGCCTTAATTTCACAGTCCAATGAGAACTAAAGCCATCACTTGAATGAGAACTTACGCCACACCCCAAATTGTTTCTCTGTTTGCCAAAAAAAAAATTCGGCTCGCTTCGCTCGCTTTCCAGTACTGCAGCATGCGATTTTTTTAACTTTCAAAGTCTGGAAAACTAATTTTCCGATTGAAGCATCTACGAAAATATTGAGAACGTACTCTTTCTAAAATTCAGTATCAATATGAAAAATCAAAATTTTTGTATTTGTTTACAAAGCAACTTCATTCCATTACCTTGCGAAACATTATCAACAATCAAACGATATCATTTTTTTTCCATCCTCGTTAATTTGTTCATAACTCCGCCTTAAAAACGAAGATTTAAAAAATATCATCGAAATCGGATGATTTTCGAATCTGGAGCCAAAAAAAGAGGGGACCGCGAAAGTATAAAATAACAAAGAAATTTTTCAAAAATTTGCAAATTATAAGCGTGATGAAAAAAGTTAAGAGTAAGGCAAATGTGTGACTATTGTTTTTTTCAATTTGATTTATCATTTGCACGAGAGAAGTGGTGTACTAAAAGTCTCAGAGAGAATTGAAAAACTTAATGAAAAATTCTAGCAAACTTGGAAGTCTCATAAATATTATAAATGTTTCGTCATTATTTATTTATTTATTTATTTATTTATTTGTCAACTATTTATTAAATTTGTTATTTGTTTATTTCTTTATCAATTATTTATTAAATTTGTTATTTATTTATTTATTTATTTATTTATTTATATATTTATTTATTTATTGATCAATTATTTACTAGATTTGTTGTTTATTTATTTATTTATTGATTTTTTGTTTATTTAGTAAATATAATTTATCATTTAATTAATTATTTGTTTATCAACCTGGTAGTTCCATTAGCTTTAAGTTTATTTTCAACAACAAATTTCTCAAATAAAGAAATCCTTAGTTTAAGATACAATTCTTTCAAATGAAGGTTTTTTCACGTAGTTCTCCTTCAATAGTTTTATTCATTCTATCAATTTATTAGCATACCGAAAGATATTTTTTCCTCAGTTGTAAGATATAAACTAAATATCATATCTCTGTGCAAGCTGTGTGTATTCACTAAGATTCATGTAAATTGTAACGCTTTATTCTACGTTAATAAATATCTATCTATCTACAATTTGATTTATAGTAAATCGTGTTTAAAATAATTGTTTTTCAGCCGATGACCTCAGTCGCCAGTGCTGCTATGTGTTTGTAGTTCGTTACATTCATAGCTGGGCATTAACGGGCATTTTTTCGTTAATCCGTTAATCGTTAATTAACGAAGTTAACATTCCCATTAACGGATTAATTTTTCAGTTAACTTCAAAAAAATGTTAACGATCGTTAAATTTTCCAAAGTCCGTTAATCGTTAATCGTTAATCGAAATACCATACAGATACACATTCAAATTATATTATTGGTAATTATTTATATAACTTATAAAAAATTAGTCAACACATTTCAGGAAATACAACGGCACGCGACTTGTTAACTTCCCAGAGGAAGTTATTATAATGGGGCCAATTTTGTGAATCTCCAATTTTTGCATATCTCCATGTTTCGAAGTCACTAGAATACGAATCAAGCGTTTTTATGATGATGTCTTTGTGTGTGTATGTGTGTTCGTATGTGCGTATGTGCGTTACGTTTTTTCGGCTCGATTATCTCGCGTCTCATTCGACGCGGTATTGTGTTGTTAAGAGCTGATTAGGTTTTGAGCAAAATCCGCTTAGCGGTTTTTTAATGGCAATCAAAAATCTAAGACAACCCTAATATAATGAAAACTATGATAATTTCTGCAATAATTTCAACAATAGTGCAAAAAACAATATTCAGGAGTATCATAGACTATA
Organism: Sphaerophoria taeniata; assembly: GCA_943590905.1. Classification (NCBI taxonomy): domain Eukaryota; kingdom Metazoa; phylum Arthropoda; class Insecta; order Diptera; family Syrphidae; genus Sphaerophoria; species Sphaerophoria taeniata. The sequence goes on along the minus strand of OX016540.1, from coordinate 41,462,309 downwards.
TTTGATTACTAGCTGACCCACCAAACGCTGCTTTGCGGTAAAAATATTAATTTTCGGAAATACTTATCCGATTAGAAAAATATTCAGGAGCAATAAAGGCTGTATTTTACTGTGCAAAGTAGTTGTGAATGAGTTCGCGAATTGGTACGATTAACTTTTGACAGATGGCGCCACTATTATTCATTAAACTTAATGTGTTTCATAAAATCATGTTTTATGGAATTTGACTTTGAAACAATAACGTGCGTGTACAACTACAACGGGATGCATCGGCTGAATATTTTGCAAAACAACTAATGTTTTTACGTATTTTTCTACTCTGGGAAGTTAGTCGTGTGGACTCCATGGGTCGCACTCATATTTTCTATTTCGCTGCCTGTCTGTTTTTTTTTTTTTTTTAGTGCTATAGGTATACAGAATATAATATCGCAAATTCAATTCATTGCCGAGCATTTTTTACTGGCTTCTTTATTGCCAGCAAAAAAAACTGTTCTTGGTTGCCAATGGAAAAATTTTTTGCGCTTTTTTTTGGGTTGTTGGTGAAAGGTTGACCGTGCGCACCGCCGCCGCCGGCAGGCCGCGGCTTCGCGAAATAACAACAATTCTCATACGAATCATGAGCTAGTCGAAATGTATGGCGCCCGCCGTGCCCGTGCCGGCGAGGTTCGGTCCCTAGTAAAATTTGAAATGCCATTATTATTCCGATTCCAATTTTTATTACAAAAAAAAATTTTTATGGCGTGTTAACGGATTAAAGATTAACGTTAACTTGCGTTAATTTTACTGAAATTTAACATTTTAACTGTTAACGAAGTTAAATTTTTAATTAACGGATTAGCGATTAACGAAGTTAACTTTTTGATTAACGGTGTGCCCAGCTATGGTTACATTCATGTGCGAAGTACTGTGAAATGTCAATGTCAATATTTGTTTTTAACGCCCGCTTAACTAATAGAGCGTTCATCCTTTTTACGTTAAACCATACATATATTTCATATTAAAATTATTTGGATTGCTTCGAGTGGCTTTAATTCACATTGTAATAAGTAGGTACTTGGGCGGTGCCGTGAACGAAGGCCATATGAACTAACGCCATAATGGCCTTAGTTCTCAATCAAATGTGAACTAACGCCATAATCCGATTATGGCCTTATTTCACAGTCGAATGAGAACTAAAGCCATCACTTGAATGAGAACTTACGCCATATGGGGTAAGTTCACATTCAAATGAGAACTGATGCCATAACATGCTTTGAGCTTTGAAGCAAAGTTAGCATAGCAATTAATTACCTAACAAAATCTCATCGAGATCTCAGGGACCTCAGATATTTCTAAAATGGAACAAGAGATCTCACTCTCAGCGAGTGCTGATATTTTCTTTTAAAATTTCTGAAAGAAAAAAATGTGTTGATCCGTTTTCTTGGTCAGCCATTTGAATGTAATCATGTGTTAACAATATTAATTTCAAGGAATCTCACTGAAATTTGAAAATTGTGCTACACCTAATAATTAGGTGATCGTAGGTGCTTCGTTCGGAAAACTAGTTTTCTAAACTCTGAAGTAATAAAAAAAATCGTGTTCTAAGAGCCGAAATTTTTTTTGGCAAACAGAGAAACAATTTGGGGTGTGAAAATAAAAAAATTCGCGCAAATTGTTTCTCTGTTTGCCAAAAAAAAATTCGGCTCGCTCCGCTCGCTTTCTAGTAGTACTGCAGTACCTACGCGATTTTTTGATTATTTTCAAATTCTGGAAAACTAATTTTCCGAATGAAGCATCTACGAAAATATTGAGAAACTTAGGTAGTCATTCTGAAATTCAATACAAATATGAAAAATCATTATTTTTGTATTGATTTTTTTATTCGTTTAGAAAGCAACTTCATTCGATTACTTTGCAAAACATTATCAACAATTAAACGATTTCATTTGTTCTCCATCCTCGTAAATTTGTGCATAACTCCGCCGAAAAAACGAAGATTTAAAAAATATCATCGAAAACGGATTATTTTCGATTCTGGAGCCAAAAACTGAGGGGACCGCGAAAGTATAAATAACAAAGAAATTTTTCCAAAATTTTTAAGTTATGAGCGTGACAAAAAAAGTTAAGAATAAGGCAAATATGGGACTATTTGTTCTTATATTTAATTTATAGTAACCCGTGTTTAAAATATTTGTGTTTACGCCCCCTTAACTAATAGAGCGTTAGCGATCATCCTTTTTTCGTTAAACCATATATTTACCTATATCTACATTATGTTCCAATATCATATTAAAATTATTTTGATTGCTGCGAGTGGCTTTAATTCACATTGAAATGAGTACTTGGGCCACTTCTTAAAATGAACTAACGCCATATTACTTTAGTTCTCATTCCAATGTGTATTTAGGCCATAATCGGATTATGGCGTTGATTCACATTTGAATGAGAATTAATGCCATTATGGCGTTAGTTCATATGGCCTTCGTTCACGGCACCAAAATTTCTTATACCTACGGAAAATAAATATTAATGAAATTCATACTACGTTATTTTTTCTGCAAACAAATTTCTGCTCGGCTGGCGAGCGACTTTTTTAAAATTGGAAAGAAAAAGAAGTTGCACACGCACAGATCAAATCTGGAGAGTTCGGTGGATGGGGTTTTCGTATAGCTCAATTTGACCAGTTTGACCGTGGAAATTGCGGAGCTGTGAGCCGGTGGGTAATCATGTGGATTGAGTACGTTTGTCTTCACAATGTAGGGCTGTTATGTCTTCAATTCGGATTCGAATCGGTCCAATACTTGGACATAATATAGTCTTGTGACTGTTTTGCCTTTCTCCATGTGTTTATCACACATTTTGAATTCCACGACACCTTCTTTGGAGCCCGGACGCAGAAACTCTTTTGGATTGAGCTTAGTAAACGTCAAACTTTGCTCTCAACAATGTCACAGTGTGTTGCGCTCCTACTGCACCCATCACGCCTTGTAACACTTTATAGAAGAACACGAGCATCACTACCAGAAGCCGAAGAAGAATGAAGTTGGAAGTAGAAATGGGTTGGTTTGGTAGCTCGGAGCTCAAAGCTGTGGACCTGATGGGAAATCTTCTTAGCTAGCGCGCACATTGATTTGTGTACGTGCTGTTATCATCCGTCCAACTTTGCAACATAATTTTTCATTTTATGAATATGTAATGCTCTGGCAAGGGGGTTATAAGGCATACCGTTACAGCCAACAACATCAGCTCTCGGCTGCCTATCTGCTTCCTGGTTATCCCCCAAAGTGCCCAGACCCAACCGTTTGTCCAAAACACGCTCGCCCAATTGATCCCGGTTCAACTTTCACACGTACGCTTATAAATCGTATGATTTTGCCTTCGAAAGCTTATGTTTATGTCCCTGACTTGCAATAGAAGCATGAAGCACTACCACATCAGTAGTAGTAGCTGCAGTGGCATTTTGATGTCTGCCACCACTGCATAACTCGGTTAAGGGATTGTGGGGTGCATTTATATTTTCAGGCCGATCTACGAAGGGTAGCCAAACTCAAACTACTTTTGTGTGCAAAACATGTGGTTGTTGCTCAATATGCTGCGAAAATGCGCTACTCTCGTTCTTGTACTCCTTTTGCAATCCATTCCGTTGCGACTCCTCGCCAAGAACGTGCATTGGAATTTATTCTGGAGTTTGACTCTGAATTTGAAATTTCGTAATTATATTAGAATCATGCACTTGTTGCCCCTTAAGGACACCAAAGGATCCACAGCGAACTCCGATACTAGGGTGCATTTGTTTAGATTTTCTATCTCAGCACTAGCACACTGGAGAGCCTGGATACGGGCGAGTATCTTAAGTGGATGTACTGGCTGGTTTGCAAAAGGATTGAATCTTGGTTTGACAAGTTGGAAAAGCATGTATGAGTGTTGGTGTATGTATGTAAAGTGTTTCCATAGCAAGGACATGAATAATTTAGTAGAAGAGTTTTTGTTTTGTTTTTATTTCTTCTTGTGGTGTTTCTCGGGTGTTGTTTGGAAAACTTTCTTACTTACTGATCAATTTTGCGAACACTTGCGAAAATAAAGTTATACGTCGCAAGGAGGAGATTAATAGATTTGGCATGTGAGTGATGGTTGTTTGGAAAATCACTACGGTGACCTTGAAATGAAAGAATTCATTTAAATTCATGGCTTCGTTAGCTGGATATGAGAGTCATCAAACTGGTTAACTAACTTGATCGATTTCTTGAAGCAGTGTCGTAAATGTCAAAAATAATGACACTTCCTTGCATGATAACAAAAGAAGCTCATTTTAAACTTCTGCTTTTTTATCGTGGATGGAAATGCTTCATAAGCAAGATGTACCCTATTACAGCGACATATTTTTATGTTTAATATTTTGCTTGGCCTTAAATGTTCTTCTCTAAGGTCCTCTGCTCTTGACAGAGAAGTCAGTTCATCTTAATTCCAAACCCATTCAGAATCTGGCAATTAAGTAAAATAATATTTCAAAGTTTATTGAGGTTACCAGAATTAAATAACACTTGAAGATAATGAAAGTGGCTTATTTTTATTCCAACGAGACAAAAATACGACAAGCATAAAGAGACAAAAAAAAAGAACAACCAAGCAGCATTTCGAAATGTCTTTCTCCGTCATTCTGTATGCTGTTCGTCCTTTTCAATTTTCTACTCAATTAAAGCAAACCAATTAAAAGTTGATTTGTTGGCCACTTTGCTGCGAGGACATTGCTAGATGCTTGCAAGTTGAAAGCAAAAGTATAAAATAGATGGACGGATGTAATGAAAACAGCGAAAAAAAGACAAAATATTTCGAGAATCCAAAAGACATGGTCTTTAAGTGGATCTGAAAATGGGTTAAGGTAAGAGATGATATAAATTATTACTCTGTCTATTTGTCGTCGCTGTTGTTGATTTTACTCAGATTTTACAGAAATTCAAGTAGTTGTTGTACTTGAAATGGTTTAAATGTGAGAATGGAAAAGTTTTGACATTGAGAAGAACTCAAAAGATTTTAATATGGGCAATTTGCAAAAACTAAAATAAATACAGAACTCAACCTTTTCAACTAAATCAACAAACAAACAATTTAAGTGTTGTTAGGGGTTGAAAATTTGTGGATAATTTTGTCAAAATGAAAGTAATCTTGAAGTAGGTATTGTTTGCAATGTATACTATTTAAGCAAATTCAAATCCATATTCCCTGGAAGCCTACCTATATCAAATAATGCTCGAGAACAAAGGCCTATTCGCCCACTATCATTCGCCGAAAACCAAAACTGCATGCGAGGTCTTTAGGTTATTGTTATCCGTGTGATGCTTGTTTTCTAAGGCTGAGATATGCTCAGTCTGTGCAGGGCGTTCTGGACGAAGCACCAACGTCGAGTTAAAGATCCAAACCAAATAACACAACTAACCTTCACTATTCGTTTAATAGCTTTTTATTTTACAATCGGCCCTAGCGAGGTTACCGTCGGAGCGGAATTTTCTCCGATTCCTCCGAAATTTGCTTCGAGGTAGTTCTCCGACAAGCAAAATGTCTCCAATTCGTCCGATTCGGAGGAAATCGGAGAAAATTCCGCTCCGACGGTTACCTCGCTACGGCCGAATAGCTTATAATACCACGGCGGCCGGCCGGCGCGGCGTCTCTAGGCTCGGTGTCTGGATAGTCGCGGCTCGTCGTAGATGGATCGTAGGATTGTATGACTGTCAGTGTTGTCACCGAATTAACGATGGCTTTTTCCTTGTCTTTGATACGCACAGAGGGTGTGGGTCAAATAATAAACTCCTGTTCACAACAAAGGCTGTGAAATCAACTGTTGAGCTCTCGCTCTTGCTTGAGAATTTTCCAGAGGGGAAGAATACACGAAATAAACGGTCGAGTCGAAACTCTTGTCAGCGAGCAGCAAACTCCACTGAATAAACGTTGGCTTTCGCCCTGTCTTCGATACACTTAGAAGAAGTGGATCAAAGAATAAACTGAGTCTAGTCAAAATCAGACTTATTTTCACAACAAAGGTTGTGAGATAAATGGTCTAGCAACAATATTATTAATGGGGAAGAATACACGAAATAAACGGTCGAGTCGAAACTCCTGTCAGCGAGTAGCAAACTCTACTGAATAAACGTTGGCTTTCGCCCTGTCTTTGATACACTCAGAAGGAATGGATCAGAGAACAAACTGAGTCTAGTCAAAAGCAGACAATCAAACGGTCGAGCAACAATTACTCCTGTTTGTATATTTTCCAAAAGTGAAAATAAAAAAAAAAATCGGTCGGACAAAATATCGGATCGGAGAGAAGCCCGGTCGGTTGAGAATATATTTTGAAGAAATATATTCCCAATAGGCGGGGAGCCCTCAATCCTGAAAATGCACTTACACGGATTTCAAATTTTTTTATATTAAAAGACAGTTTATATAAATACGAACAAAATAAGCCCGGTATGACGAGGTCTATCCTGGCACCAGTATTTTTTGCATTATTAATAATTATTGATTTTTTATTTAATATAATTTTAACTAGCGCATATTATTGGAAATTTAATGTGCTTTCAGGAAAAAATGGTATGACAGCTGCCATCCTGGCACCAATGTCTGTCATACCTTTTTAAAAACATATATGAGTGTTAAGTGTTAGCCTTATCACGGAATAACTTTTTTTTTAATATCTTCCTATTTTTGTCTATTTTACAATTACTTCGGTCTGACAGCTCCCAACCAGTGCTGTCGTTTCAAAAATGTAATAGGGATTATTTTTGTATTATTTTGAGGAGTATTTTCTATATTTGGGTAGTATAAATTTTTTACTATAGGAACGTAGCCCGATAAATCGCCTACAGAAAAAAACATCACTTATAATGGGTTTTGGAGATCGTTTTGAAGTTTCAAAAACGATATGGTTGAAGTTTATTAGCAACCTGTAGTTTCTTATAAATTCTTGGGAGTTATAAAACTCAAATTGTGTGCTTGTCGGATAGTAGGAGCCTTTTATTCACTCGAAGTGCATATAAGCTTGAGGATTTTATCCCTAAATTTCGATTAAGTTGTCTTCATAAGAGGTTATCATTCTCAAATTAATAAGTTTAGTTTTTCTCAGCTGTCAAAAAACTTTATAAGACCATTAAAAATACCTACAATTTTCTGTCAGATCTTGTGTGTTTTCTGCATTTAGTAAAACACTTTTTTTAATTAAACAAATATTAAAGTTATCATCACAAAGCGAAGAGAAAATTATGAAGACTTGGGCTTTGAAAGTATGAATAGAGTAGGGAAAGAAAAAGTTTGAAAATCTAACTGACTAGTGACTATGCACTTTCTTTATTTTTAAGGGTTTATAGTCTTTCCCAAAAGATTCCTTTGATTGGAGGGTCTTCGAACACAAAAGTAGTTTCCTGTATCATCATATTGACCTGGTACCTCCTAGAGAACTTTTTTTCCGGAGGAGACTATTATGTCATTATGAAGAGGTATCTGTCGTCTTTTTTCTTCTTGATTCAGAATTTCATCGAGCAGCTGCTTTCATCATCTCCAAAAACAAAAAAAAATGATCAAGTTCCCATTAACAAAAAAATCATGTTTTTAACATAACTACTCCAAATTGTTATGAGTTTCCAAGGGAATACTACTTTCAAATTCAAAACTCTGAATTAAAAGTTACGTAAGTAAAGAAAAACAATCCTCAGCTTGACTTTTTAATTCAACTCTTGAGTTTGTCAACTGCAAAGGTTCACAAGTTGAAATAAGTGAAGTAAACGGCTCCAAATCAATTGTTTTTGCCCATAATTCTTTTTCGTTACTTTCCCACTTTTCTGACGAATTGATATTCAAAAGTTCCCCAAGTTGTCCCTTAATTGTAAATTTAACAACGGAACTGCACAGAAAATATCACGTCAGATTTGAATAAGTTGAATGCTGTCTTGCGACGAAGGTTTATTAAAGAGGTTTGGTTTTCTTACAGTTCTATTTATAGTAATTCCACCAGTTGCATTTTATTTATTTCATTACAAAATGTATAATCTAGATTTTGTTCTCTACGTTTGGGGAGTATATTTCGTCTAAGGGTAGTAGAGTAGCATTTGACTCTTGAAAGGAGTAAAATACTACTATAGTAGCAAAAACGACAGCAGTGCTCCCAACTTGACCAAAACATCTGTCATACCAGTTCAAAGAAGCGAAGTAGGGGCGTAGATTTGTACAATAACTAATACATTACCTGAACCAATTACGCAATTAATCTTTATTCAATATTCATTGTTGAAATACCATTTATTATCATAATGTGAAAAAAGGTTGATTAAAGTGTACATTACATAAATAATCTTAATTTATTATATAAAAAAATTAATATCAATTTAATTTTTTGTTCTACTTATTCGCAATCATCAAAATCATCACAATCATAATGTTCGTTTGTGGCTTCTTCTTCATTTTCGTCACCATCTGCAGAATTTTTAGTGATTTCCTCCACGTCCACGGTTAGAGGAGCTGCTTCACCAGTGAACCATAATGGTTCGAGTTTATTTTTTTCGTTAAACTACCAACCACACGTTGTAGGGTCATGTAAAATGCACGATTCTTCAGTCGCATTTTGCTACATTGCATTGATAAATATTGACGGTAGAATTTTTTGCATTAAAGATTTCCAACAGGGAGGAATTCAAGTTTATCATGCCCTTATAAAATGCCTCGTTGTTAGTCGTGCTAGCAAAAAAAATCAAAAAAAAATCAAATCTGGCCTTATTGACATTATTGTGGCTCACTCCATACAATTCGTTGGTAAATTTTTGTATCGTGTTCATTTTATGTTCATTCGAAATATCTTCTGGACTTATAAGATTTTGAAAAGCATTTTGATATTCATAATTTTTTAAGAGAAAATTGTACGCTTTTATTTTGCCTTTACGTACAAACGCTGCTGTGTAGTCAATACCTGTAAAAGCATGAAAACATGGCAGAGCTTTGCCATGGTAAATCGAATCAACTGCTCTGATGGACGATTTTGTCGATGATAAAATGGACGTAGTGCGCAATACGTATTCCGCACAGAACCATTATTTTCGAAATAAAATTGCACAATTTTCAAGCGTTGTACAGGCTTGAGTCTATTCATGATGAATTGCCAAACCAAACTGAGAATAAATCACTTGACAGCTGTTAAATCGGTCGCCGTCTTGAAAAGTAATGCCAACTTGAAGTTCTATACCTCGAAAAAAACATTCGTTACGAATCTACGCCCCTACTTCGCTTCTTTGAACTGGTATGACAGATGTTTTGGTCAAGTTGGGAGCTGTCAGACCGAAGTAATTGTAAAATATACAAAAATAGGAAGATATTAAAAAAAAAAAGTTATTCCGTGATAAGGCTAACACTTAACACTCATATATGTTTTTAAAAAGGTATGACAGACATTGGTGCCAGGATGGCAACTGTCATACCATTTTTTCCTGAAAGCACATTAAATTTCCAATAATATGCGCTAGTTAAAATTAAAATCCGCGATAAGTGCAAATTATCAATAATTATTAATAATGCAAAAAATTGCAAAAAATACTGGTGCCAGGATAGACCTCGTCATACCGGGCTTATTTTGTTGGTATTTCTATAAACTGTCTTTTAATATAAAAAAATTTTAAATCCGTGTAGGTGCACTTTAAGGATTGAGGGCTCCCGGTGTACAAGGCAAAAATAAATGTTCAGCTCTAAAAAATAGTGCCTTCCCGGAAAAATTATAATAGGATGATAAAAAGAGCGAACTTCTCAAACGTTCACTCTACCGCAGCGGAGTTAAAACTGATTTTCGTTGGCGACAATATTTCGTCTTGCTGATTTTTCTGTCGACGTTGAGTGTGAATCGTATCACATCCAAGTCATTATTATGTATAGTCGGCTGTCGCATGTCGCTTCTTATTGTTGTATTTGGTATTTTCGTGTTGTTGCTTCTTATTTCGATAATCGGGGTTTTTCGGTTGTTGCTTTTTTCTTCTTATGGTTGCGATCGGTGTTTTTGTGTTATTGTTTCTTATTGCTATGTTCGGTGTTTTTCGGTTGTTGGTTTTCTTTGTTTACTTGTTTATTTCCAGGGGTGGATCTATGTATGTTATTTCTGAGTGGGGTGCTCGTCTTTTTTATACTTTTTCAGGTTTTGTAGTGGGCCCGCTCCTGAATTTTGTTGAATAAAATCAATATATTGTAACGCTTCGTTACATCCCATAGAAAGCCAGCTTCTGATACAAGTTCCTTGTCAACCAGGGCTCAGAATTGAATTTGTCTTTCAGTGGTATGCTATCACAAACTATTTGTAAGGTCAAATCATCAAAAACTGATGTCAAAGATCAAAATCAGACTTTACCGTAGAACAATTTTAATTAGAATATGACCAAGAATAACATCCATACATTCATTTTGGCTGGCCTATATATTGGTGTCGAAATCAAGTTAGAGCCGTAAATTTGTGTGGCAGGACCACAGAAGTTGTTACAGGTTCAAATCCGTAAACATCTCAATCGTAAAAATGTATAACAATTTCCCTTATGTTGTTAAAATAAAAATATAAAAGGAGATAAACAGTAGAAGAAAACACGAACTCATAATTTGTTTTCATTCAAGTCGTACATTTTATTTTATTTTTTTTAGATTACTTAAAATCATTTTTTGTTTATTTGTTACATTTACTACACAGATATTAAGATTTATTTAATTAAAAAAAAGTGTTAAGTTTAAAACCGACAGTTTCACATCCGTCCAGAAGGTTTTATTAAAATACATGAAAACTATCACCAAAAGTTTTAATCTTGAGAAAAAATAGAAGGACGAATCTCTAATACAAAATAGTGTCTGAATTTTTTACTTCAACACATTAAAGAAAACCAAGAAATTATAAAATTAGTAAATTTAGTAAATTGATAAAATTGATATAATGTGAAAGACTTTTTGTTTGTGGAAGCAGTTGTTTTCTTAAAACAAACGATAACTCATCGGATTGGCGGTAACTGTTAAACGTTCAATAGCCTGTTCGACGTGATTCCATTTAGCAGCAGCTGCAACCATAGCCAATTCTTCATAAACATCACGGCAACGTTTGTCATCATAGAGTTTTTGCAATATTTTAACCATACGTCCATGATGGCCGTGTACGTATGCATGCCATAAAGTAAAGTTAACAACCTGCCAACAAATAAAATAAACGCACAAAAACAAACTTTGTTTTACGGCTTACCAATAAAACTATGAAAAAAAAAACTTTTACCTTGCTGTCAGAAGCATCTGTAAACTTTCCAATTTCATTGAATGTGGCGTCGATTTCCTCCAGACGAGCACTTTTCTGGGAACCATGTTCGATAACATTCAATTTGGCGACCGCAATGCCCTTCTTGGTGAGTGCTTCAAGCAAGTTGTTCTTTTGTTTTTCCATGTCTCTGAAATACAAAAAAAAAAAAAAATAAATGTTAACGACTTTCGGCGAAGAACTTTTCTACAAACACACCGAACTTCGTGGCGAGATGCTATCAGGTAAATAATAATGATAATAATTATCGTTTAGCAGACCAACCCCAAGACAAAGAAAATGCTTCAAAGTCTTTTTAACATTCTTATCTTTTATGCGGCTTCAAAAAATATTTAAAAAAAAATCAATAGTCTTGAATTTTAAACGTGAATGAGTATTCATATTCAAAAGCATAAAATCTCTTCGTTAATGACATTTACAGAAGACGAATGTCGCAGACCCAAATAACTTCGAAAGCTCAAAGTTTAGAGACAAGAAGAGTTTGTGATAATTTTGTACCAGGTTTATCGAACCTTTTGGTCTGAAAAGTTATTGAAATCATTAAAGCGATTCAGAGAGAATGAGCGACAGAGATAGTGAGGGCAAATGAAGCAAAACGGAAAAGATTAAGAACAAATGGAGAATAACAAGGAATAGTCAATCGCTATTCGGAAATCTCTAAACCAATTCAGAAGTTTCAGGACATTGAGTTTCAAACACTGCGAGTGATTGAAGTAAAATGTCGAAAAGAAATGTTCAGTTTGTTCTATTCGCAGAAAAATTCTGTTCTTTTTTCATTGTTTGATAAGTTTTATTATTGAAGGGTAATTTACTGAATTTGACACTTTGGTGGTGACTTAAAGGAGTTAATGTTTTTGATGGAGGCGATTTTCTTTGAAATTGGTTTTATTCTTTTTTTATGGATGAACGTTTTTCTTTTTTTTTTTTAATTTAACAAATGATATTTTTAAAGGAGAGATAAGTGAGAAGAGGGTTTCGATAGTAATGTAAAAGAATCAGGTATAAAAACTACTGATATCAAAATCATACTCTCAAAAATACTCTTAGTTTTTGTCCGCAACCCTTGACTTGAGAAGTTTTGGTTTCGCTTTCAGTTGATCAGGGTTAATATTTCAGTTCAATGTTTTAAAAAAAAAAAACACACACTTTTCACAATATACAGCAAAAAAAAAAATTGTATCGAACACCGGAATCTTCTTATGTACATTACTATCCTAACGAGGTTCTGTACAACGAGGCTCGGATCAACAGAATTGACAATTTCGTGATAAAACTTGTTCGGGGTCACATTGCGAGAGCAATGACTTCGGCGAATAATTTGATCTTTGGGGCCTTCTATCCGAACGACGAATATTTTGATAGTGCACGCTCGAGCGGCTTCATTCCACCAGAGGCATTCCTCCATTTAGATAAATGCGGTCTGATACAGGACAGATTGGCGATCCCGCTAATCTACCACGTCAGGCGGAGAACCGTCGATCGGCGGCTCCTTTACCATCGCGACGTCCTCGCACAGCACGGAGCAGAGCTCCTTCGGTTCAGTAGGGCTGTGTCCGAACGGGACCGAATCGATAGGGTGAAGCAGGAGCACCAGTTCTGGTGGCTTCAGTCAGCACTTGATAATGGGTAATCGGGGTGGGGTTTTGAGCCTTGGCCGGCTTGCATACTTGTTTTAGTCTAAGGGTTTTGGGTTTAGGTTTAAGTAGAGTAGGCATGGTGGCACATTCAAGAACAAGGATAACAAATATAAAATAAAAATACAAAAAAAAGAAAAAAAGAAATAAAACGAATAAAAAAAGATACATACAAAAAGTGAAATAAAAAAAAAAATGATAGATTTGCTGCTGTGGCTGTTCTAGTTTTAAGTAGTTGTTAGGTAGAATAGGTAGTTTTAGTTAATTTTAATTTTTATTTTTTAAGGACCTAATTTTAAGTAGCAAGTAAGAAACACACAAAATCGATATGGAGTTAGTTTTTTTTTTATTTTCTAACATGAAAACAATATAAAATAAAAAATAAAAAAATAGTTCATAGGGCGAAAGGCATTAATTTTAAGACGATCATGAATTTCTTAGAGCGCCCGGTTGGGGCCAGTAAGTTTAATATAAGATTTTAGATAATAAGCTAGTTGAATTCATTGTCTAGTATTAAGTAGTCATAAGTGAATTGAATAAAATGAATTTTGGAAAAAAAAAATAGCAGTGCAGTGTCCCATGGAGTTGATTAGATCCTCAAATCTTTTCGGTGGTATCAAATTCCAAGCTTTTTCAACTACACAGCCCAGAGCTCGTTGTTATTTTGTGGTTTGGCATTCCACACTGCTTTCTTGAAATCTCCCCAAAGATGTTCAATTGGGTTGGTAGTACTTAACGTGGCGCTACAGTCCGGGATGAACTTTGACATCACGCTGTGTTCTTCCCATTATATCAATATCATCGCCGTACGCAAGAAGTTGAACAGACTTTTGGAGGATAGTGTCTCTGGTGTTGACGGTGGAGTTTTCCACTATCTTCTCAAGAACGATGTTAGAGAAATCGCATTACAGTGCATCGCCTTGTCTGAATCCTTTTTTGACATCGAAAGATTCCGTAAGCTCGTTGCCAACCTTGATGGCGCAGCGTCAGTTCTCCATCATCTATATATATAAAAGAACAGCCTAATTTTTGTGTTCGTTCGCTAACCGGGCACACTGGTTGACCGAGTTTCCTAATTTTTTCTCTAAATGCAAGAGGTATTAGGGTAGAAGGTTTAGCAAAAATAAAATGTATATTTTTCAAATGCAATAAAATGACAAACGGTTCCAATGATAAAAAAAAAACATATTTTTTCACTAAAAAAAAAAAAAAAAATCTGATTAATTTCAAATATTGAAATTATTATTTGTCAAATCGAAAAATATTTTAATAGAAAATTAATTATACATGTCATACATATGTACTACATATGCTATACAAGGACGAGGGCGATACAGAAACTATTTCAAAAAGCTTGCAACAATATTTGACGATGTACCCGCATTCATATTTTGTTTGTTCGATGGACTTAGAAATCATGATTGGTAATAGTAGCATGATGTGCCATTTTTGTCTTTAAAAGGAAGTGCAAAAGGTGTATATGACTGGTCTGTGAGTGCCCTCCAATGTTTTTCAGTTCCTGAGTTCAGACAACAAGTTTAAGAAAATGGGTTGAAAAAAAATCATAGATAATCTCGGCTGGACTATTTGTGGCCATTGACGTGTTCTTAGTCATGTTCCCTAGCCTAGAAGTCCTAAACAGAAAACAGTATTTACATTGGAGGCGAAGTTCCCTGCACCCATCAGGTCCGTTCTTTTACTTTTTCGGCAGTTTTTGTAAAAACTGTCAAAAATCGAGGCTTGGTGATTAAAATTTGTGATTCTCCCAAAAAGTGAAATAACGCTTCGCAGCAAAAATCTGCCAAATGCACAAAATTATATCAAACGTCAACAAAATTCAATGTGCTTCTTATGGTTTGGCAGAACTTACAAAAACCGCCACAAGAAATTTTTTTGGCTAAAATCGGCAGAGAGGGGAAATATTGTTCTCCTTCAAAAGTGACAGATCTTACTAAAAATGGGAGTAAAAAAACGAAAAAGTGGGAGAATATGGCATTTTTTGGCAGTTTTAGGAAGTAAAAGAACAGACCTACAAAAAAAAACAAAAAAAATTTAACAAACACACAATCTGCCACAATAAAAGTGGCCTTCTCAAACTTTGAATGTATGTATATTAAATTTTACTTCTATCGATATTTCTTCATTGGTTGTTTTCTTATTGTTTAAAGTGTTTTTTACTTAATAACGGTCGAAATTGAAGTTGAAATCCTTAAAAAAGAAAATACGCATGTTTTTTTCTTTGTTTTGTTTCATTCTTCATCATAAATCCTGTACATAATTATCGATTTTCTCGAGTTTTAGGTATCGGTTAAAATTTATTTCTCTTAAAATATTTTACAACTGTCAACATCCTAAAAAATTCTGGTTGATGTGAAGTATAAACGAATACAAAACTAAAAATAAAATGCGATACAGATACAGAATGCCAATAATCGTTTTCGCTCAATTTCTTTAGTTTTTGAAAAACACACTTTTTAGCTTCGTTTATTACAGAATCTGGCCCCTGACCTTTTGGCTGACCCTGTTAACGTTTTTTTTTGCTATATTGTTTTTAATCTTCGCAAATAGGTACTTATCCGATTTAAAAAATTCTTTCACTATTCACTATAACAGAAAATACAATAAATAGGAATCGAGTAATTTAAGCAGTATTTTACTTCTAGCTAACCCAAAAAACGCCGATTTGCCATAGTACCTAAGATATCTTATGAAAAACAACAATTAACCATAATTTTATTCTTGAATTCTGCAAACAAATAAGGAACACAGGCTAGGTAGCTCTGCACACTTTGAAAAAAAAAAAATTGACGATTACATTTTTGACAACGATCAAATCTACAATGACGGTTTATTGCAAAGAGAAAATAAACTAATAGAATTAAAGAAAAATGCGTAGTTGTTTTTGGATCGTATTACAATGCATTCGATGCAATCCTGATACGATCGTATTCGTTGTTAATAGTTAGTATTTTTTAATGAAAATTTACCGACGTTTACCAAGATAAAAAAACGCTTACGATAAACTAATCGACAATGTGGTTCATAATAAAGATGCTCTATTTGGATACTCCAGCAGTAAATGGGAAAACCTTCGTCGCAAACTTGATATTCACCCCTATCACAGAGTTCCTCGTAGCAAAGTTCCGAACGTAAAGCTACGCTACGAATACGAACAAATTAGAATCATAAGGCCCGAAAGAAATAAATAAAGGCATTGCCACTCACAAATCAATATTCCGAATTTCGGAATCCAGTTGACGTACTTCAAAATATGAAATTCAAAATAAATTAAATATCTACGAAGTTTTTGCAAACCGGATTTGAAGCTGTTATTTGAACTGAAAATGGATTGAATAGCAGTTGCAGTTGTTGTTGTCATTTAAGGAAATAGACAACGAAAACGTGCATCAAAAATATAAAAGAAAACGTTAAAAGATGCATTCAATCCATTTGATTCTTCAACTTTTTTTTGGATGTTGGATGCCATATGTTGACGTATGACGTGTCCAGGACATTAATTTCAATTACAGTTTTTTCTAGGTCTGTAAAAGTGTGCATTTTATTCTGACCACCTGAATCTTAAATTTTTTTTTATTAAATACATATGTACTAGTTTTCTTAAAACACGCCTTCAAATCTAGCCTAACGCCCAAACCTTCAAAAAAAATAGGAATACTTTTAGCGGTTTCAGTTGAAAAAATATGCATCTTCTCCAACTACTTGAATCCTATGCGGGTGGACCAATGTTATATAGTTCTTGTCTCACTTGGTCCCAATAGGCGTTCACTTCCCCCTTTTGATGCTTTTGTTAATTCTTGGGCAATTTCGGGACTTTTTTTACGAGGATGTCTCTGAATGTGTATTGTGTATGCATGTGGGTTGAGATTTTTTCTGCTCGATTACCTCGAGAACCACTAATTATATTGACATGTGATTGGTCTCATTCGACGCGAAATTGCTTGATTGAGAACTGATAGTTTTCAGCGAAATCATTTAGCTGTTTTTTAATAGGAATGAAAAAAAAAACAAAAATATTCCCATGTGTGGTCCTTATTCTAAAGAAGATATGGGGAAGGTTAAAGAAGCATTTGGAGCCCGGTAGTCTTCAAAGCAATTTATATGAAGCACAGATCCGATGAAAAAAAAAAATCGTAGAAAAAACTATCAATCTTCCTATTCGATCGGGGCTTGTGATGTCGATTTTACGAACTCCGAATTTCGTAGCAAATAATTTTATTACGACGGGACCTGTGATACTTTTTTTCGGGATTCGTAGTACGAATCTACTACGTCGGGGCCTGTGATAAGGGTGATTGACAAATGTAAGAAAATCTGGGAAAACTGTGCTACCCGTGGCTCCTTCCAGAATTGTGACAATTCTGTTAAGTGCGAAAACTGCACACTCAACCTTTAAGTTTCCACTAACAATTTCTTAAGAGCGGGAACAACGTCCCGCAGGTCAGCTAGTCATTATATAAAAGATTACGATACGAGTTCGTCTATGTAGATTTTGTCATACGCGGCCTTAAAATCGATGAAAAGGTGGCGGGTATCGATTTGGAGTTCATAGGTTTTATCGGTGCAGGGAAATTACTCCACGGGAATCTGCTCCACATGGGAATTTACTCCACTCAAAGTGGGAATTTTCTCCACTTTTTAAAGTGGAATAAATTCCCACTACGAGTGGGAAATAACTGCATAATTGTGTGAGAAAATAGTCCACTAAAAGTAAAAAGTGTGAGAAACAATATTATTGCACTTCTTATTAAAAAAAATTTCAGAATATGATTTTTTTCTTTGAATTATAAAAGTCTTAGCAATAGATAGGACCATTTTTTTTACTACATATTTGTGGACAAAATTGACAGAGCAATTCATTTTTCAAAACTAACTGCTGCCGCTTTCTTTACTTTATAAAAGAAACCACCACGCACCTTTGTAATGCATGCTTGTGTCTGGAAAGCAGGTGCTGCATTGAAATGATTCATTTTGAACATCTTTTTTCACTTTCGTCTTGACTCTAGAGATTATGACCATCTGGAACATTCAAAATCGTTTTGGTTTGGTTGGGAGCGAAACGAGCGTAAAAAATTTTGCCCAAAAGAGAATGAATTTGGGGTGTGAAAATAAAAAAATTCGCGCGAATTTTTTTATTTTCACACCCCAAATTCATTTTCTTTTGGGCAAAATTTTTTCCGCTCGCTTCGCTCGCTTGTAATTATTTTACCTGCTTCATTTTTTGTTTCAAGCTCCAAATCCTTTATTGAAATAATATTTTAAAACATGTGAGACTGAGTTAAGGTTAAGTATTGCAAAAATAGTACCTACTTACGTCTGCATCCACATGATGCAAGAAAACTGAACAGTGAAAGTCATATCAATACAAAAATGTCTTTCTAATGGAGCTATTGATGTAATAGAAAGAGCTCAGTTATTTTAGGTGACAAAAAGATGCAATAATATGAAGCTGGGTTCAAGTACCGTATTGCTTGTAGAATGCCCTACTCTCACCGAACACCAAAGTTCAGAAGAATGTTTTCATGGGGAAGAGTTTCCTTAACGTCACATAGACTTAGAGCATGTGGTATGTAAACCTTGAAAATATGTTCAAGCTGTCTACTCAATTTATTGGTTTATAAAATGTTTAAAACTTATCACGAAGAAACCCCGAATTTAATTTCAGGACTAATGACTAATGGGTTTGTAGTCCCAAAATAGAATTCGGCACTTATGTTCCACCATAGTTAAACTGTGCGGAAAAATAAATAATTGTTTAAATTGTAAAATTGTAAAATTGTGTTCATAGTCAATAAATTGGTTGAATTTATCACATTAATTGATTGCATTATAATAATAATAACTAACATTCCTCGTAAAAACCTGTAGAGCTCAGTTTCATGCTGGGAAATAATTACACCAAAAAAATTGTGCAGTTATTTCCCACTTGCAGGGGGAATTTATTCCACTTTAAAAAGTCGAGAATATTCCCACTTTGAGTGGAGTAAATTCCCATGTGGAGCAGATTCCCGTGGAGTAATTTCCCTGCACCGGTTTTATCCAGGATCTGCCGCAAAGTGGAAATTTGGTCGATGGTTGACTTTCCTGGTCTGAAGCCACATTGATAAGGACCAATCAGATTGTTGACGAAAGGCTTCATATTACGGCAGAGAGGATCTTGTAGGCGATGTTAAGTAGGCTGATTCTTCTGTAGGTGGTGCGGTTTAGAGGATCTCCCTTTTTCAGGATCGGGCAAACAATGCTGAGGTTCCATTCATCGGGCATGCATTCTTCCGACCTTATCTTAGAGATGATTTGGTACATGCTCCTATCTAGATCATCACCTGCTGCTTTGAACAGCTCGGCAGCTAGACTATCAGCTCCAGCGGCTTTGTTGGTTTTCAGTCGTGATATTGCCGTTTTTACTTCCTCTAGGCTGGGTTCACGGAATTGATGGCTATCATCGTGTCCGATGAAAGGTTCCTGCTTGACGGCGGGATTTTGTTGTCGATATACAGTCTACAGAAGTGGTCTTTCCAAATCCCCAGCATTTACTGCGATTCTACTATGATGTTCCCTTGTTTATCTGTGCAGGCATCGTCGGTTCTAGCTCCATGACCTTGAGCCAGCTGTTTTACCTTTCGATAAAGCCTCCGAACTTCATTCCTCTCTCTCAACATCCTCGATCTGACGCTTCTCATGCTCCCTCTTTTTTTCTCTTGAGAAGCCGACTCCTCTTTTGATCATAGCGCTCACGACTCACGAGCAGCTCTTGTCCTTCTATGCAGCGCAGCTCTGTATGCCTCCTGCTTGGCTGCATGGACCTGCCTGCATTTTTCGTTAAACCAGGGGTTTCGTTTTGGTGACTGTGTGAAAACTAGCACATTAGAGGCGGCATCTCTAACTGCTTTCTGGCAATGTTGCAACTGCAGGTCTTAGATACTTGATGATGGCGGCATGGACTTCTTAAGAGGTTACTTGCACTCGATCAGAGAAGGATCTGGCGATCTGTTGCGATTGTAGCCGTCCGACCGATGTCGAATTTTCTTGCAGCATTCTCTTGTTTTGGCCGTTGTCGGGATATTCGTTCGTAGCTCACTACCTTGGCTACGACGAGGTAGTAACGGAATTCCTCTGCAGATAGAGTGAGCTATGAACGTCCCATCTTCCCTGTACTGCACATTGTATTTGGACAAAGTCAAGATTTAAAATTAATATGCCAGCCCATTTCTATTTTCTCAAAATCATATGAACAGGCTACCATTTCTAGGAACCACTTGATTTTCGTTAAACATTTTCAAAGTAAATTTGAAAGCAATTTAAAATTACACTGTTTACTTCTTTTTCTACTAAGCCCTGAATGACACAACAATGTATGAACAGGTTTTCTAAAGACAAAACAAAGAGGTAAAAACAAGATTTATGTTCTAAAATGACATAAAAACGGAAAACAAAATTTTACTCAAAAAACAGCATAATCCCTTTTTGCCACCCATTCAAGCCCATTAAGACAAAAAGATAATGAAAGACTATTGGATTCGTTATCTCGGCTTTTCTATTGTCAATTTTAATACATTCCTAGAGTAAACACACAAACTAAAAAAAAAAATCTTAGTTTAAACTAAAACAGCAAACAACTCAAACCCATTGACAATGGCAACACCGTCACAGTCGTTTGCTTCGTCGTGTCGTCGTCGGCAAAAAGATGGCCCGATGTGGGCGCACAAGTCGTCAAAAGTTAAGTGTGGGTAAAAATTACAGCTCACAAAGGACTAATCCGCATTAAAAAACATTTGTGTGTTTTGTATATGTTGTGTGCTCGCTATTTTCCAGATTCATTGAATCTGCGTTTTGTGTTGGCGGTTGTTGGGAATGGGGAGGAATTTTGTAGGGAAAAATGTTTGGAATCGCATATTTAGCCTGGAATGGCGCATAAGCTTCTGAAAACACAGAGTGAAACTTTGTTTTAACAATCGCACAGTCACCCATTCAAGCAGCCTTAGGGCGCTACACTTGGTGGCAGATGGTGCTCCAACTCACACAAAAAAAAAAACTCTCCTGCACAATAAATCGCGCTCAGACAAAAGCAGCGACGACGAGCTTAAAAAAGAAATCCTACTTCTGTCTGTGGGGGCAGCCTACACTCTCTCGCATTTCCAATGTCATGATGAATATGATCGGGAACAGAAATAAATGGTCCTCGACCTTTGCTCGCTGTGTTTGAAAAGAAATCACAGTCTTAAGGTTCTTGCTCTTGTGTCATTCAAGAAAATGCGAATTTTTAATGTAAAAAGTTTTCTACCTCCAACCCAAACCCGAACGACTTATGATACTCACGTTTTAATCTTCGCAGCATCGGAACGTGTATCGTTCTTGAGACCATAATACGCCAACAATGCATCCTTGTCAGTTTCTTTGATAACGATGCCAGCCTTGTCTGCCACCGACTCCAAGGTTGTCGTAATACTAGCTACGTCTGGTTTCGTCTCAGCAACAGCGGTCGTATCCTTTGCCATGGCAATGTACTTGGCAAAAGTAAACGGAAATTGTGGCTTCAAATGGTTGCTTTCAACATTCTGAATGTACATCAAATGAGCTGTCAGATGTTTTGGATGGGCGGCAATTACAGTGTTGTAAAGTTCTTCTGCTTTTTCCAGATCTACAAGAGGACGATGACAACGAGAGAAAGCAATAAAACGGTTGTTTCGAGAAAAGGGATTTTGATTGATTTGGATATAAGAAAAAATTTAAACTCACAAAAAGAAATAACTTACCAATTTTCGCAATCAACGAACACTGGAAATCACGCAGAGCTTCTGCGTATTCGTCCTTTCCGGTTTTGGTGGATTTCTTTGGACTGGCACTGCCATTGTTGGCTTTACTGCCATTGCCACCTCCTCCATTGCCACTTCCTCCATTGCCACCACCACCAGCAGCAGCGGCCGGAGAACTGCCGTTTGTTTTCTTGCCCGATGCAGACGATGACGACGAAGCGGAGGACGACGACGATGATGACGATGAGGATGATACAGCTTCCGGTAGCAAATACTGGAATTTCAAAACATGAGCCCGCCGACCAACATCGTCTTTGGCCAGCGACATATTTCCATTAAGCCAGGTCGTGCCATTGGGCAACGATGCCTTTGACAACTTCTCACTACTCAATGGGGCCACAAAGACAACTTTATGTGTGTTTTGCAACATACAGCTGCTGAACTTCCGTCCACCAACAATACACTGATTGTAGTGGTCGTAGATGTCAAGCGTTATCGGACTTGACAATTTGAATAACGCCACCATTGTCGCCTCGGAGATTTTCTCCAGAGCATCTTTTTTTTCATGGCGTATTTGCAGTCGAATTGTGTATTCGCCTTTTTCCAATTTCGTACAAAATGTGTGCGAGTGTGCATCGCCGCAAGCAATCATCATTTTATTTACATCGAATAGCATCCACAATTGTGATTCGAATTCAGATTCGTAGAGTAGTGAATTGAAGAGGGGCGCATACAGGGAGACTTCATGTGCCTTGGCGACATTTAAGTTATACGTAAGGACATTTTGATAGATTTGCCTGCCCGCCGGGATGACATCGCGTGTGGAACTGAGTGGGCTGATTTTGGATTCAGTTGGTTTGAGGACGACAGCGGCGGTTTTTAATTGAATGGCTGGTTGGAAATCTTCGGCGGAGAGTGCAGTCACTTGGAAACGATGGATGCCCTTGGCCGAGTGCATGACAGCTGCAAAATTTACGAATGGGAAATTAAATCGTTGTATATACATGTTGAAAGAGAAATTACGTATTTTTATTTTCTGTTCGGATTTTAATTTTCTTGAAAAGCAATTGTAAAGTAAATCGCGTCAAAAGGAGTGAGAGATTGAGGGGTTTTTATTAAATTAAGACTCTTTTTTATTGCGAACACACTGGAAAGCTTAATGAAACGAAGCCGGAGAACAATGAAATTTTTCCAATGAAACAATAAGCTCAACAGAGGAAAATGACAGAGAATGTACGGATAGGGGCTCTAGAATCAATATCGTTATTTAATGTGTCATTGAACAGGTACTTTTTCAGAGATTGATTTTGGGGTAAATTATCATAGTTCGTTGAGTTTAAATTTGGCGGTGAAATATGGTGTTAGCATAAAATCACAGCTGTGGTATTTTAATTTTAGATTTCAGAAGGAACTTCAGCGTGAGAGTCGCTGTGAATTGTAAGCTTTTGCAAAAAGTTTTTCATTTACCAAAAACAGAAAGTAAAGCTCAATAAAACGCACACAAGTTTGGACTTTACCATTAAAGTGTGCAAAACAAAACCATTCTAATGGACCCTCAGGAGTGTTCCCAGGATGCGATTCTTTTGACGAATTTTTAACCACTTCTTGGCACATATCGGGTGGTAACTCGGTCAAAACTTGATTAAATAAATAAAAATAGAGTGGCGCGACAGCTCCTGAAGAGCTAAGGCCTAGGTGGCTTACTCTCATCAACAATTCTCTGTGTGCGTGTGAAGAATTGAGGGCACCTACAATTTAACGCCGATTCCGAACGGCAAAGTTGAGAAACACTTTTTCATGACAGATTGATACTTTTGGAAGTTTTGTCCGTACTTCGCAAGAGACAGTGCCTGTGAAAGATGAAAAAAAACTATGGGCAAGAGTAGGACTCGAACCCACGACGTTCTGCTTAGCAGCCAACGCACATAACCACTAAGCCAAGGACACTACCTAAGCCACGGACACTACGAGTAAAATTGTATTAAATGTGTCTAGAGTTCGGGGACTATTCGCGTGAGCACGGTCTAATGCGCAGTCCCAAAAATCTTGCGGTTTCAAATTGCATGATCTTGGTGGCCAATTGACGTCTCCAAAACTTGAAATTACGAGACCAGGAAACTTCTCACGTTGTGTGGCTGTTTGCTCCTTCTTGTTCGAACCAGATATCGTCCATGTCATGATCTTCAATCGCCGGCCAAAGAGAAATCGGTTATCATCCGACCATTTCGTTCCGAATTGACAGTAGCCGTCCGCCCATTAGCATCTTCGAAACAAAAAAAATGTGGACCAATCATCACTTTTTCTGGATGCAATGGCACCTTTTCGAACACTTGTGGATTTTCTGAGCCCCATATACGGAAATTTTGAGGGTTTACATACTCACCGAGTGAGAAATGTGCCTCATCGAAAATGTTGCTCAAAAATCGGTGTATATTACCTGTTTTTCCAACACCCGTTCTTCGGTTGTTTAGCAATCCATAATCGTAAATGGAAAACTTCAGATGACAGATAAGTTTAACACTTATCAAATGCCAGCGCTACCAACTTGACACCACGAAATGAATGACCCTATGGCCTATATATTACAAAACCATTAATTCTCAGTGTAGTTTCACCTCTATTTTATTTCCCTTGAACTTAAAAAGCCTTCCCTTAAACTATTGGCACTCAACCTAATCAATTAACAAGCCAAATTCGAAACCTCCGCCAACAGATAGCTTTGCCAAAACATCGACCATTAGTTAACATGTCCAAATGAATCCTATAGGTGGATTTGGGTGTGTTTGTACATTACCTACAAACTAAAAATAAAAAACAAAAAAAAAACATTTCAAACTTGAAACTGGGTAACCGAAGAGGTATGATGCGAGCTTCAACCGAGTAAACCGAGTGAGCAGCAAAGCACGCAAGTGCTGTAGTACAAAATGCAACTTCCGATTGACCAAAGACTTCCTAAATTGGCTTAATCAAAATTCACTGAACGAACGTGCACTATATGAATGACTTTCCACATAATTCACTACCATCCGCTCCTCACTCGTCTACATCCTTTTTGCTTTTTTGCTCTTTTGTACATTTTCAATGACACCCAATTTACTGGCACACTCACACACTAAAAAAGCACCAGAAGGCTAGCATGTGGAAATGGCAATATTAACATACACTAGGTATATTTGCAATGTTGTTGGTTTGGAAAATTTACTTCTGTTCAACATTGAATTAACATTTGCAAACCAAAATTGTTGTATATATTTGTTTAAACAAAAGAATCTCATTTCAAGTGTTGTGTAGCTGGTACTCGGATGTCTTGTATACACACACTTGCAAGTGAGATGAAACTGGTGCATAATTTTATTCTAAAATTGTACTTTGGTATTATTACATGTGAATGAATTTGCACAAACAAAAGGAGACCGTTGTTTTATACATTTTTGCACATCCTTTAGAAGCTGGAACATGTTCCGATAGGTACCCTATCGTCTCGTTTGCTTGTTGTGCATCTTAATTTAATAGTCGTCGTCCTCGTTGTCGTCTTTCTTAAAGTTAAGGTTTTGGCTGCTGCACCAGGACACATACAAAGAAAACGTAACATCACATCCTTTTTCCGTTTCGTTTGTATGATAACTTTAAAACAACAAGCAATGTGATACCTTTTAAACAACGATATTGTCATTATAACGTCCTGTTTGGCAGACTTTATATCCAAAAGGGAGACGAAGAGACGACGAAACTATAAAACTGTTGAAGCACTTGCTAATGTGTATGGTAATTTATATATCCAGGTGGTTTGTCGCATTTTATTACCCAACTTAACTTGGTCCTCTGCCGAAAGAAGGACCTATTTCAAACCGAAAACATCACCATGAGTATAGGGTGGGCTCTTCCAATACCTGGAACCACATCTCTCATCTACTGGTTGCGACTTAATACATTTTAAGGAACACAAGACAACAGTACAAAGCATGTCTTTTGTTTTGGTGTAAGTTTAGAAGAGAAGACGAATTTTAAAGGTTGGCAGGAAACTTTCCTTGAAGCGTGTATGGTGTAACTCTGATCTTCTTGTATTGCCGAACATGTTACAGGAAAACTTTATTTTGGATTTTCTTGACAGTTCTGTTGTAGAAGTAGACAGTGATGTTAAATAATTTCGTCAGTTTCGCATGTCCTTTAAATTTGGCAATGAAATTTTGTTTAAAGAAAAAGTACCACAGTCGAAATTGTTTCAGTCACAATTTTAAACGAAAAATTTAAAATTTTAAGGCTTAAGAAAATTTATCAGAATTTTTCTATTTTAATGTTTCGGTATAACATTCCTGTGTTCACATGAAAAAAAAGTACTGAACAAGCGTTGTTACACCTCATGTTTTGAAGACGAAATACCTTGTAATAATGTTTTGCTTCTTGTTGCCGGAAATTGCGAAAATGAAGTGTGATACAACACCACAGCCACATTGTTGAACTTTCAAGTTACGTAAACATTAAAATTAACTACACTAATCAAAATTCTGAGGAGAATTTAAAGAAGCAATGAGAAGCTATATACAAATAAGACGGATCTAAAAATGTACAAAATGGAAAAGCCACTACTCTGTCTTGAAGGGCCTTACTTTCGAGGTCCGAAATAGCCGGATGCGAAGTAAATACGTTTTTTTATTTTATTTTGAATTTCAAAAAGACTAAGTATGTAGTAAAAAAAGCAAACTATAATTTTTTTTTAATGGGCGGACTCTAGAGATTTCTGATACCATTTCAATGCCAAGGGCAGTGCGAACGGAAACGTTGGTAACGTTGCTATACTGACGACGACGATGAGTATTCCTCCTTGCGTGAGCATGCAATTATCCTAATCGCTTTATATTGAAGACTTTTGAAGAGGCGACAAATGTTCTGCATAGCCCTAGAAAACGCAAACATATTGTGGTATTTTTGATTATATCGTGTATGTGATAGTTCGACATATACCTAGAATGATTGGTTTCCTTGGTGCAAGGGCCACTCATGCATAGTGGCAAGGAACGTATATTAAGCGACAAAATATACGTTTTAAACGCATTCCATTTTTTGCTAAGTCCCCACAGTTTGTTGTACTATGCCTCTCTGATTGTTAAGGGCAAGGTCGTTTAGAATCCTTGGTGCTTCCGAAATATTTCTTTTGTTGTAGATTTATCAGCAATTGCATGACCTTAAAGAGGGACGTAAGTGCAATTGGAGAGGGCGGAGTGTTTGCCTCTTTTGTCATGAAAAAAAGTGCTTGTCAACTTTGCCGTTGGGAATCGGCGTTAAATTGTTGGTCCCCTCAATTCTTCACACGCACCCAGAGAATTGTTGATGAGTGTAAGTCACTTAGGCCTTGGCTCTTAAAGCTGTCTCGCCACTTTATTTAGTTATTTATTTATTTTATGCTGAGGTTTTGCCAGCTGATAAAAGTTCTCATTCCCAAAGGAAAAAGAATTTCTTTTTTTTTCAAATGAGTATTTGACACGTGAAATTGGACGTGGGTGGACCATCAACCCAAATGCGCCAATTCTGTTTATTAACGTGTCCATTGAGCCAGAAATGACCTTCTTTACTGAGTTTTTATAGAGCCCATTCACTGAAAATTCGACGCAAATTAAATAAGGCAAATTCGACCACAATGAGCAAATATAATTTTGGAGTAGTCAGAGACTTTGTATACCTAGGTTCTACTATAACCTCGCGCAATGACATCAGTGGGGATACATACGGAGCTGTACGGGCTTTACAGAAACATCCACCCGGTCAGAAAGCAGAGGCTTGCTGTTTGAGGCCGAAATCCATCCTGGATTTTGAGCGCCACGGTTAGTAAGTAAAAGTAAAAAATCGAATCTTCACGTTCACTCTCAACGATAAAGTCCAACCATTACGTGCTAGTTGTGGTCTAACCGGTCCAATATCATCCACTACTTTAAAGTGGGACCCACATTTACGGACGGCATTGCCTACTCTTGCAAAGTACTGACTAAGATATAAAGTTATCATTTGTCGCCGAAAGATGGTTCTCAACTCAACCGTTCAGAATTGGAATAAAATTACAAGTCCCCTTAATCATGGGTGTATTTGGGTGTACCCAAGAAGCGTTTGAGTCCACTTAGGCCTTTGTTCTTTGCACAGCAGTCGCAGTCGCTTTCTTTTCAGCTTCTCGTTCCGTTTTTTTATATGTAAATTGTATGGAAAAAAGAATATCTAAACAATACATATTGTAATGTGTATACACTTTATTTATCTCATACGCTCTGTATCTCCTTCTATTGTAATGTCTAATACTAATGTGTATACTTTATTATCTCTTACTCTCTGTATCTCTTTCTATATTTAATGTACACACTTTTCTTACTCTCTTTACTTACTCTGTATCTCTTTCTATATTTAATGTACACACTTTTCATTACTCTCTTTACTTACTCTGTATCTCTTGTTTATTTAATGTACATACTCTCTTTACTTAATATCGTTTAATTGTAGTAGTAAACACTTATGTGTATAACAGTTAAAAATGAGGGGCAACATCTAGTGGTTAAAAAGAGAACTTCTGGAACATTCGGTTTAGTAGTTTCTAGAACCATTATCAGGACTATATATACCCGATTCGAAATCGAAACGAGATAGTTGATTGTGAACTGCGATAAGTAAAGTACACTGTGTTTGAAAAGTTATAATTGAAAGTGTTGAATAAATAAGTTTGTGAGTGATTTGAATAAAGTGAATTTGTGTTTTATTTAAAAAGTGAATAAGTTTTAATTGTCGGACCAAGCCAAATATTACATTGGTGTCAGAATAAGGGATTAAAACTTATTGAGAATAAAACAGTGAACAGTGATTAAACTATTTTGTGTGAAATAGTGAAGTTAAAAAAAAATGATAAGTAAAGTTTTGAAAGACTTAACTGTCGCTGAGCTAAAGGCCGAATTAAGCAAACGTGGCTTAAGTGCGGCAGGATATAAAATCGAACTCGTAAAACGGCTACAGGAATATCTGGAAGAACAAAATGAAGACCCAGATGCGTTTGCTTTCGAAGTGGAAGCAAAATCGGAAGAGGTAAATGCAACTGCCGACTTATCTACCATGATGACACTTCTTCTAGCCAAATTTGAAGAGAATCAAAAGAAGCAAGAAACTCAAAACAAGAGGCGCAGTGTCATAAGTCCGTAGGTCATAAGTCCGTAAAGGACTTTTGACCCATTTAGGTGGGTCAAAACTTCATAAATCAATTATGAACTTATAACCCACGTAAGTGAGTCAAAAGTCCGTCAAAATTTCCTACGAAATTCTGACCCAAAGCTTACGGTTTTTTGGAGTCATTCTCTCTGATAAGCGAATGCTTCCGAAAATTGTTATTGGTTGCGTTCCTTTCACTTACCTACTAGCTAGTATTTTTTTTACAACCTTCAGTAATACGTACTCTCTTTTAAATCTTACATCGGCAAATAGTAATCAAGAGCATGGTTTTAAAATGCTCAATGTAAACATATCTGCGTTTGATAGCTTTGACTTGTAAGCGTCACTTCCTTCGAGTTTTTCTTAAATTTGGCTTGTTTTTTGGTGCGTTTTCATTCATTTTGAGTATCTTTTTTCACTGTCGTCTGATGTGATGATTATGACGATCTGGAACGTTTAGAATCGCTTTGGTTTTGTTGGGAGCGAAATGAGCGGAAAAAATTTTGCCCAAAAGAGAATGAATTTGGGGTGTGAAAATAAAAAA
The DNA here is from genome assembly GCA_943590905.1 of Sphaerophoria taeniata. Classification (NCBI taxonomy): domain Eukaryota; kingdom Metazoa; phylum Arthropoda; class Insecta; order Diptera; family Syrphidae; genus Sphaerophoria; species Sphaerophoria taeniata. The sequence goes on along the minus strand of OX016540.1, from coordinate 41,432,903 downwards.
ATTCGCGCGAATTTTTTTTATTTTCACACCCCAAATTCATTCTCTTTTGGGCAAAATTTTTTCCGCTCGCTTCGCTCGCTAGCTGTTATTGTACCTGATTTATATGTTGGTTCAAAATATATTTTTGAAATAATGTTTTAAAACATGTGAGACTGAGTTAAGGTGCATCCAGATGATGCATGAAAATTGAACATCCCATTATAATAAAAAAAAATGGCTTTCTGATGGAGCTGTTGATGTTATAGAAACAGTTCAGTTATTTAAGGTGACAAAAAGAGGCAATGAGATGAAACTGGTTTCAAGTACAGTGTGCTTGTATTAGAATGCCCTACTCTCACCGAACACCAAAGTGCAGAAGAAAGTTTTCATGGAGAAGAGTTTCCTTTAAGTCACATAGACTTAGAGCCTGCACCATATTCACTTAGATGTAATGAAGGAATTGAGCGAAAAGGAGAATGAAGATGACGATGGTTCTCTAAACAGAAAAACTGAAAACGCTATGCTTTGTGGAATCTGCTTCAATAACCAGCGTAATGTTTCACAAGTATAGTTGAAACAGCAAATCATTTCAAAAACGAAATTTTGTGCCCCTTTCGCAGACTAATAGTGACAAAGATCGCGAAGGTGTTTTTCGGAATTAATAGTTAATTATTCAAATTCAATTTTGTATTATGAAAGAATCCTAAATTATTCTGTTTTCAGTTAAAAAAAATTATTTCATTCAATCTTAAATTTGTTGGTTTAAGACCTTATGGCTCTTTTTATTGCGAACTTTTGGCTCACTTACGTGGGTTATAAGTTCATAATCGATTTATGAACTTTTGACTCACTTAAGTGGGTCATAAGTCCTTTACGGACTTATGACCTACGGACTTATGACACTGCGCCAAAACAAGAATGTTCTGGAGCAACTAGAAACTCAAAGAAACGAGCAGAAGACCGAGCAAGAGAATGTCCTCAAACAACTGGAAGGAAATGTCCTCAAGCAACTAGAAACTCAAAAGAATGATGTTCTGGAACAACTACAAGCTCAAAGGGATGACGTTCGAGATCGGTTTGATGAACAGAAAAATCTGCTAGAAGGCAGGTTTGCGGACTTCGAAGACAAAATCAATACTCTCGATGAGCGTGTCGAAAAACAAAATTCAACGACTAATGCACGTTTCAAGAAAATAGACGACCAGATCGAAACCATTACAAGCGAACTAGAAAAAGTGCGAAAGATGAAAGCTCGAGAACCTTCTGGTGAGTGCTCAAGAAAGAGAGAAGTGAATCCCCCAACCTTTGATGGTCAGATACCGTGGTCAATCTACAAGAAACAGTTTGAAGCAGCAGCGTTAACAAACGGCTGGGACGATGACGAAAAATACATTGCTCTTACGCTTGCCTTGAGAGGAGCAGCTGCTGAACTGCTACAAACCATCCCAGCAGAGAAGAACGGTGACTTCAAAGTTCTGGTAAACGCAATCGAACAGCGGTTTGGGGATAGCCACATGACAGAAGTCTTCCGAGTACAACTAAACAACAGGGCACAGAAAAGAGGTGAAACTCTGCAGCAGCTTCAGGCAGATATCGAGCGATTAGTCCACCTGGCATACCCAACAGCTGGCAACGAGATAATAAATCAACTTGCTGTTGAAGCCTTTGTGAGAGCTGTGGGCGATATAAATCTCCAAAGGGCTATTCGCACTGCCGGAAAGCAAACACTACCAGAAGCATTGGCTTTCGCTCTAACAATGGAAGCCGCAGAACAAGCATCCCAAAACGTGCATCGCGTGAGAGAATTGGAAGTCCAAGAATGCTCTTGTCAGAAGGCTACTCTGGAAAGGAGTCAGCGAGACGGACCAGCACGATGCTGGAACTGCAACAAGACCGGGCATCTTCAACGACAGTGCAGATTACCGCGAAGAGGAACCGCATGCCAACACTGTGAACACAGAAATATGTCAACTGGTCAAAGTTACACCTACAACAATGTTGCTTCCCAAGTTGTTTCCCATCCAACTAACTTCGAGGGACAGAAGCTGGCTTCTAGTACCGATAGCTACAGAAACACCATCCAGGTTTCTCAAACGAAACGTGACAACAAGAGCCTGACCGTGGAAGCAAGTATAAACGGCAACAAATGTGTGGCTACCATCGACACCGGTGCCACGGCGTCCATTGTACGGCAGGACCTCGTTAAGAAGACATGGCTCCACAACACCAATAGCTATCGTCTAAGGACTGCAACTGGAGAATCCGCAAAAGTCTATGGTGAGGTACGTCTTAAGATCCGGATGGCAGAGCTGGAATTCTCTCACCTGTTCCTGGTAGCAGATATATGCGACGAGTGCATTGTCGGCGTCGATTTCCTGAAAGATCACGGAGTGATATTGGACATCGGGAACCAAGTCCTGAAATATCGAAACATCGAGATTCCGATGATCTATGGGATTCACTCGTATGAGACCTCGCTATCTGTGAAAACCGTCATTAAAGAAGATCTGACTTTGCCTGCTTCTTCAGAAGTATTCGTGTGGACGAAATTGAAAGGTAAGCCTGGCAGCCATCGATACCTCATGGTCGAACCAGCATCTGTAAAGTCCTCCCAAAACGTCACCATTGGGAAGACTCTTGTTAGACCTGTAAAGAACATGGTTCCCGTACGAATACTCAACATCAAGCCGTACGAAGTTAAGCTTAGAAAAGGTGAGATTGTCGGACAATGCGAATCTGTATCAGCGATAACAAGGATCAGCGAAGAAGACCCAAGGCAAACATTGAAGTCCAAAGAGTTGAACTCCATAAAGACGAACATTCTCGAGTCCTCTAATCTTGGCCAACAACAACGAAGAACTGCAGAAGGTCTCCTCGAAGAATTTGCAGACATCTTTTCATCATCGCAAGGGAAATATGGCAGAACACAACTGGTTCAACATCGAATCAACACCGGGGATGCAAAGCCGATTCGTCAATCTGCAAGACGCCTTCCACTAGCCAAACAAGGTGAGGTTGAAGAACTGATAACCACCATGAAAGAAGAGGGTCTTATCGAAAACTCAAAAAGCCCTTGGGCGTCTCCAGTGGTCCTGGTAAAGAAGAAAGACGGATCAACCCGCTTTTGCGTGGACTATCGAAGGTTGAACGATGTGACCAAGAAAGATAGCTACCCTCTGCCTAGGATCAGCGATACTCTGGACGCAATGGAAGGAGCACAATGGTTCTCAACTTTGGACCTGAAAAGTGGATACTGGCAAGTAGAAATCCATCCTGAAGACAAAGAGAAGACAGCGTTCTCGACAGGAAACGGATTGTGGCAGTTCAAAGTGATGCCTTTTGGACTGTGCAATGCTCCAGCGACTTTTGAGCGCCTTATGGAATGCGTCCTGCAAGGACTCACTTGGAAATCTTGCCTGGTCTATTTGGATGACGTCATCGTATACGGGAAAACATTTGACGAACATTGTACAAATCTGAGAGCCGTGTTTCAAAGACTTCGAGAAGCCCACCTCAAGCTCAATCCAGAAAAGTGTTCACTCTTCAAAACCGAAGTGAAATACCTGGGACATATCATCTCATCCCAAGGAGTTAAGACGGATCCTGATAAGGTTGACACCGTGAAGAATTGGCCAACACCACAGGACAAACATCAACTCCGAAGCTTTCTGGGTCTAGCCACCTACTATAGGCGCTTCGTCAAGAATTTTGCTGAGATCGCCAAGAGTCTACATCAGCTAACGGAAAAGGGAAAGCAGTTTAAATGGTCAGGTGAGTGCGAGCGCAGCTTTCAAGAGCTCAAGCAACGCTTGTGTAATGCACCAGTGCTGACCTACCCGACTCCAGGAAAACCGTTCATCATTGATGCTGATGCCAGCAATGTCGGGATTGGTGCTGTATTGTCACAGGTACATGATGGCGAAGAAAAGGTGGTTGCCTATTACAGCAAGGTACTCTCACAGTCGGAAAGAAACTATTGTGTGACCAGAAGAGAACTTCTTGCACTGATTTTGGCAACAAAGCACTTCCATAAGTATCTCTATGGACAGAAGTTTCTTCTCCGAACCGACCATGGAGCACTAAACTGGCTTTTGAATTTCAATAATCCAGAGGGTCAAGTGGCGAGATGGATTGAGAGGCTGCAGACGTACGATTATGAAATTCAACATCGGAAGGGGAAGCTTCACTCAAATGCTGATGCACTGTCTCGGAGACCATGTAAGCAAGACTGTAAGCATTGCAGACGCCAAGAAGAAAAAGAAGTGGTTACTGTTCAACGAACCAGAACCGATCCCATTTATGGCTGGAGCAACGACGAGTTGAGGAAGGCTCAACAAGAGGACCCAGATATTGAACCCATCCTCGCATGCAAGGAACACCAGGAAAAACCAGAATGGGCCGATATCTCCGACAGAAGTCCGGCTCTAAAGGCCTATTGGGCACAGTGGGACTCATTGCATGTCCAAGAGGGTGTCCTTCGACGTAAATGGGAATCAGCAGATGGAAAGTCCTATGTAATGCAGCTAGTCTTACCGAGATCGAAGATTGTGGACGTTCTGCGAGAGATGCATGATGGAGTTTCGGGAGGCCATCTAGGAGTAAACAAGACGCTAGAAAAGGTTCGACAACGATTCTATTGGCTACATGCAAGGGAAGATGTCGAGAAGTGGTGCCGAAAATGTGATACCTGTGCTGCCACCAAAGGCCCGAACAAAAAGAATCACAGCCAAATGCAGCAGTATAATGTCGGATCACCCTTTGAAAGGATTGCAATAGACGTGGCGGGTCCATTTCCGGAAACAAATAATGGAAATCGTTATATTCTGGTCGTCATGGATTACTTCAGCAAGTGGCCTGAAGCATACGCCATACCGAATCAAGAAGCCAAAACAGTCGCAGACCAAATTGTGTTCAACTGGGTGAGCAGATTCGGTGTTCCATTAGAACTGCATTCCGACCAGGGAAGGAACTTTGAATCAAACATATTCCAGGAAGTTTGTGGGCTTCTTCACATTAAGAAGACAAGAACAACACCACTCCACCCACAATCTGATGGCATGGTCGAACGGTTCAACCGAACCCTGAAGGAACATCTTTGCAAAGTTGTGGACGACAACCAGCGAGATTGGGATCGACACATTCCACTGTTTTTGATGGCGTATCGAAGTGCAAGACATAGCTCAACTGGCCATACACCGTCTGAGATTTTAATGGGAAGGAACATCAGACTGCCGAGCGAAATCAAATTTGGATGTCCCACGTCGGAACCGCAAGCCGAGGATGTTTACTTGGATGACCTCAGGGAAAGACTCCTTCAGATCCACGACGATACCAGGTCAAAAATTAAGATGTTCAGTGACCGAATGAAGACACGCTACGATATACGAGCGACAACAACAGAGTTCCAAGCAGGAGATCGAGTGTGGCTTTATAATCCCCATCGACAAAAGGGGTTGTCACCGAAACTTCAACGGGACTGGGAAGGCCCATATACAGTGATTAGCAAAATCAACGACGTCGTGTACCGGATACAAAAAGGAGTCAGAGGTAAACTTAAAGTCGTACATCGCGACCGACTACATCGCTACAGTGGTGATGAAGATGATGGATTTGTTCGGGACGATCAATCCTAAGGAGGGGGCAATGTAATGTGTATACACTTTATTTATCTCATACGCTCTGTATCTCCTTCTATTGTAATGTCTAATACTAATGTGTATACTTTATTATCTCTTACTCTCTGTATCTCTTTCTATATTTAATGTACACACTTTTCTTACTCTCTTTACTTACTCTGTATCTCTTTCTATATTTAATGTACACACTTTTCATTACTCTCTTTACTTACTCTGTATCTCTTGTTTATTTAATGTACATACTCTCTTTACTTAATATCGTTTAATTGTAGTAGTAAACACTCGTGAGGGGCAATAATTAATTAAGATTAAGAGAAACTTTTTGTTTAGCATTAAGAACGTTAGCCCCTACAAAAATCCCAGTATTTTCTCTCGAACTTTCAGCTTCCCCAAGAACTAATAGGAACCAATAGTAGTTTCTAGAACCCATCATTTTTGATATAAATAGCCGTTTGGTGGCGAGGCGAAGGAGTTGATTGTGAACTGCGATAAGTAAAGTACACTGTGTTTGAAAAGTTATAATTGAAAGTGTTGAATAAATAAGTTTGTGAGTGATTTGAATAAAGTGAATTTGTGTTTTATTTAAAAAGTGAATAAGTTTTAATTGTCGGACCAAGCCGAATATTACAATATAATAACATTCAAGGACAAATTATTTTCAATTCGCAGTTCTTATTTTATTTTTTTTCTAACAAACGGCGATGACAAAAACTCATCTATTCAGTTCGGCTTGCCTCTCATTACGGTCCTGATCACAATTTAAAACTCACTCACTTCCATGAATTATACACATCAAACTAAACAACATTTTGTGAGTAGATTTAAATAATTAAATATTATCCTAATTTCATCAAGAACAAAATTGTAATGCCATGTGGCGATAAGCTTGCCCACAATTTGTTTGGGCCACTTGTCTAAACTTTATTTATTTACAACAAACTCGACAAAGTTTTGTTGATTTTTATTTGTGAATTCTTAAGTAGATCAGCCGGCCTGACATCAACAGAGAAATGAGAGGAAGAAGACAAAAAAAAAAACATGACACACAAGATATCCTTTTTGGAATTTCAAAATTGCTACAAAATCAAATGTTACTCGATGGATGGCAAGCATCAAGCACCAGAGATCTCTTTGCCGAATCTACTTAGACGCATGGCAGTCAAACTACTCGTATCTCGTATGATGATGCATCAGACGAGTTTATGTACATTCCGGAATCTGTAATCTGTCAAAAGTTAAAGGACACGAAGTTATAATATTGAACTTTAGTCTTTCTCTCGCTCCAGCTTTTGATATTTTTATTTTTTTCTGATTTTGGTTCTGGCTCTTCGGGATTCTGGAATGTGGTCGTCGTCGTCGCAACCATTTTGGCAGGAAAATCCTCTATGATGCTGTACCGCGTGCCGCTGCGCTTCTCTACCGAATCACTAAGTCCTTGTCGTAGTCGTCAGAGTCTTCCTTTTTGCAAATTAAATGATGGATGGATATTAGGGCAAACACAAACTGTGAGAAAACTTATGCAAATGTCCTTTCTTCTAGTCGGTCTAGTGGTGCACATATGTGCCCAAACATGCAGTAGCAGTCTTCAAATCATGTAACCGCACATATGCACAGTATACACACAAATAGTGCTTAGTAATGCAAAGAACCTTTTCGAAGAATCGGGGGGAAGAAGTACTACGCAAGAAAGAGGGTCCCGTAGTTATATGGGATTTAAAAGGAAATAAGTACAAATACGGCCGACATCATCAGAAGTAAGGATGCTGCACCACCAACGACGACCAAAGGGGATATGGTAACAAACTCAAGGGCGAAAAGAAAATCTGTTGCCAATGTACGAAATTTTCCAGAGCAAAAGCATCAGAAGGCAGGAACAGAATCAGCAACCAGAAAGCCCAAGGCGGAAAGCGGAAGGCGGAAGACGAATCCTTGCAGTTTATCGGAAACGAATGCACATGCACAGGCACCGACATACCCTCACAAATATTCACATATGTTGGTCCTCATCGTTCTGCCTGTCTCATATATGTTGATTTCTCATCCTTTCTTTCTTTTTTGCAAAACAGAACTTATATATGGCGTGGCAATGGGGTCCGGATTTGCAGTTTCTTCTTGTTCTTGTTCCATTCTTTCGTTTTTCGATAAAATTCCGAACATTTTGTTAATACGTGGACACACACACACAGCTCATGCATATGAAATTCCAAACACGCAAAGCGGTGCAGTGCGGTGTGAATGTTTTTTTTTTCCTTTCCATACTCCTTCCTATATCGGATATGGTAGTAATGGGCTCTGTAGTCGAAATTGCATAGCATCAGGATTCAGGAGCAAAAGTTTACCGAGAAACTGTTGTTGAAACAGAAGGGTGAATTTTTGCGAAAAATATGTATGCAATGGTATTTATAGTTTGGTATATGCGTACGTATAAAATTGGAATTAAATTTAAAATTCATAGAAACTATAACAGTGGGGAGGGGAAAGTGAGAAGGAGGCACCTTTTCATTTTCGTGCTTATGAGATGCCATCACCACCAATAAATTCCATTTGCCACTATGATATCCCGCATATAACACTCTCTGCCGGATGTTAAGCGTTCAATATTTAAACTACTCAAATTGGTGCTCAGAGGGGTGTTCTGTATACAAACGAAAATATGTTCAATCTTTTTTCTTTGATTTTATAATGGACGTGTATTGGCAAAGGAATAGAGAAAACGAGATCAAGGCAAAGAAGCAATTAAATCAAGCCAATGTGCAGGTCGGTTTTTTAGGTGCATTTGATTTTGGAAATGTTGCTCACATCAAACAAAAATGCGATTATGCTTTTTTATAGTTTGTTTTTGTGTTATTTAACACTGCAGTTAGGCGGCGTCCGTCAATTCCATTTATGTTGTTTGAACAACGATAGCAACTTAGAGGTGCTTCCACCAATGGCTTTTTCCGTCAATTTCTTTGTTTGGCTGGAGTTATAGCTATTTCAGATTATTGAAAGTTTTGACACTAGTCAGTTTATTTGTTATAGTTTGTTTTTGTGTTATTTTGTTATTATTATGTATTGTTCAAACAACATAAATGGAATTGACGGACGCAGCCTAACTGCAGTGTTAAATAACACAAAAACAAACTATAACAAATAAACTGACTAGTGTCAAAACTTTCAATAATCTGACCCTTGGTGTACGCAACGAATTGTTGTGACACAAAGATAGGAAATCAGAAAAAATGAAAGCGGAACAAGATAGCATACTTTGAGGAGCTTGTAAAAATGCGCCTATATTCATTGCAAATGATAAACAATAAAAGTCTGCAATGGGAAACCAAAATCAGTGGAGTTGTTAGCGCAGTGCGTAGTGCATTGGCTTCACAACTAGCAGGTCCTAGGTTTAAATCCCAAAGTGAACTCAAAAAGTTTTTCGAATAATATGAAAAATAACTAGGCAGCACCACTAACAAAGGAGTCTGATGATCGGCTTGGCACCCGTGAAATAGCTATAACTCCAGCCAAACAAAAAAATTGACGGAAAAAGCCATTGGTGGAAGCACCTCTAAGTTGCTATCGTTGTTCAAACAACATAGATTATGCTTTTTCTGAAGTTTTTATGCTTGAAAATGAATTTCAAAAATAAACAAAAATTGACTCATCGTCGAAATATTGAATTTTGAAATAGAAGTAAAGTCATGATCGATTGGAAGTTTGAACTTTTTTAACGAAACCAATACTTGCCATTAACTGCCTTAATATCTGGAAGGTAACAAAAACGATACCTAACCTATAGTCTTAAGAAAATATTGGTTTTTGTCAAGTAAAATGACAACATTTAAGGATTTGACGATACTCTTTACACAGAAGCTAGTTCATAAGAGCCCTTATGGAGTCATTTTATGATTCAAAGAAATAAATTTTCGATAATAAGGAGTACCAAGTATTCCTTATGAAATATTTAACTTACACTAACAAAATTACATATCAACTGAAAACAATTCAGCAGAGTTTTACTTTTCATACGAGTATATAATTCTCTTAGACCCGTTTGCTCATTCGAAACGCAAGTTTATGTTCTACAAAAAGTTGTCATTTTTATATGGGATTTCTGGATTTCTTATTTTCCACATAAGATCCTTATACTAAAGGAGAACTTTATGTAGATCATAAATCAATGTTCTGAATGAGCAAATTGGCCTAAGAGTTGCAACAAATGACCAAGATTTACATAAAACGTTCATTTTGCGAATTGGAGTTTTAAGGTAAATGTTGTTAATGTTTTTACTATTTAATATTTGTTGCCATGTTTTGACAGTTAAGAACTGTAATGACAATTGTGTTCAGTAACATTTGCAAAATTCATCACAAATCGTTTAACGCCAAAAAATGCTTACAATTTGTAGAAATTTACTTTGAAATAAGTCCCGAAGTTTATAGAGCACTTCCTTTTAATAGCTTACTTTATTGACCTGGTGGATAAGCAAGGTATTTGTGCAGTCATTGATCGTTTTGTATGAATTTTACATTTCTGGATTTAAAACCATCAACAACACAACATGAATAAATGTTATTGACGTCCAAATTGCTTTAGAAATGAGGAAAACATTCCTTTGCTTTGAGAGCAAATACTATAAAAAAGCATGTATACGCCACAGTGTTCAAATTCTTGTATTTTGCTTGTACATATTTGTTTTACTTTTTTTTATTAGTTTATGTAATTAACCACATAGTATGTAAGACAAAACTAGCCTATGATATAGCTCAAAGTAACGAACATTGTGCCGATTCGATTTTTTTGTTTGTCCATCCCAAACTACACGCTCTAGCTTTTAGACAAAACATTCGTTAATCACCTTGTATAACGGTCCTAATCCTTATTTAATTTTGCAAGCTTGAAACAAATATTAGTTTATTCAATTCCTTTTAAGCAAAACCAAATAACTTTTCAGGCCAAAAACCTAGTACATCAGATTGATATTTCAAAGCGAGACATTTAATTTCCGTTGAAGTTATATTTATAGATGTTCTTCATGCATTTTATTTAATTTTTGTCATTTTTTCTTTGGATCGTAAGTTCAAAAGTAAGAGAGGGTGAGACAAAATTATTTGGACCTCTTCATGCTATCGATAAAAAAGTACAACAAATTGCTGGTGATATAAAGACAAGCGGACATTTTGGCAAGTGAATCCTTAAAACGATGAAAAACTTTTGGTTACTTAAAAAAATAGGGAAAAACTATGTTCGGTTTTAGAGAATAACAGCCATATTTATAATCAAATTTTAAAGGTTGCTTAACTTTAAACAACGAAACGTCGCTCTCAAATTTTTCAAATTTTTTTCGTAGATTCCTACGATTGACCTGTCCGAAAGTACACGGTGGTATAAAAATCGTAGAAATTGAACGAATCGGAGAGAATTTTTCTCCGATCGGGTACGGTAATGAGGCTGATTATAATTAAATTACACTCTGAAACGACGCACAGTGGCCCGTTTCGGCTTTTTTGGTTTCAAAAATCATAGCTCCTAAACGAGTTGAGATATTTCAACAATTTTTATTTTATTTTGAAGATTACATCCAACGCTATGAAATTGGTGAATTTCAAAATAAAAGCATTACAGGGTGTTTCGGAAACCGCTGTCAAAAAGCTTAGATAAATTAAGTGAGATGAAAATGATTAAATGTGAATGAAACAAACAAGAAAACTCATTTTCTGGCGTACATCAAAAGGAATTGGCGTTTAACAGTAGCGCAAAAAGTAAAACACCGATTTTAGAGGAACAGTGGCGAAAAAAGTTTCTTTAATTTTTTTGTTTTTTGTAAATTGACATTAGAATAACAATAAATAACAAATTGAACAGCAAAATATAAAATAAAAACAGTTAAAATGTACGTATAAACATTAGATTTCTTGAAAACTATCATCTTGGTCCGTGGTAATATTCAATAAACGAATTTCACTCTCGACCTAGCCATTGCATTCCATTTTGCCTTAGCGTTTATGAAAAAGGTACTCAATTTTCTTTCAAAATCAAGAAACCTTTCATCGGATATTTCGTATTCAGTTATATAAACTTATTGACATCTTTCAGATTGTCACTAAAAATGTCGAACAAACTGCTATAATTCTCAGTCAAATTAGAAATGATAACTTCATTGTGCTAAGTTATCCTTTTATACCTTATATTATTATCTGCTCTACCATTAATTATAAATTCCTCCTGTCTACCTAGTCTTTGAAATTGGAATTGTTTAATCCTTATAAAAAAAAAACCTTTATTACCTAAAATTTTATGATATCGAGCAATAAAAAATAAACATTTAATCCGATTAAAAATTAATACCTACATATAATCACTGAACAATTAATCTCCTTAAGTCAAAAGTAACTGCTAATATTTTATTATGGATATAATATAAACCCTTCAATTTAATTTTTCAGTGCCTCCGATTTATTAATATTTATAACATATCGTATTTTAAAATATTTCCGTCATCAAAAACAAAAGTGTGGTGAATTCATTCCCCATTTCAAATAATTTTTTGAATTTGAAAAAAAAAATTTTGTTCGTAAATTCTGCAACACCCTGCAAATGTAATAAATTTAAAACTCATCATATTGTTAGCCGTGAACATTTTCTTCGAAATAAAAAAAAAATTGTGATGATATCTCAACTAGTTCAAAAGTTACAGTATTAACATTTTATTAATTTGCCATTGAAAAACAAGAAAATTGAAAAAAAGTGCCTGCCAACGATTAATAAAATCGCTCTAGCTCAGAAGGTTGCAAGTTGGTGCAATTTATTCCTTCAGGATTATATTAAGACATACTTCAGCTTTCATTATGCATTGAGCTTTGCTTAATGCTTTTTGAAAAAAAAAAAAATATATAGACCTTTTTTTTTTTGTAATATTTTTTCCAAACATATATTTTACCGTATTTGTTAATTTCAGAAAGAAAAAACAAAAATTCTTTCCCCACTCTCAAAACCAAACCGTTGAGAAAATTCAAAAAAAAAATTTCGGTTTCAAGAACTTCAAATATTTGTTAATTCAGCGAAACAGCAAATTTTGAATTCTGGAACAACGAAAAAAATGAATTATGGAATGACTTTAGCCTAAACGGGCCACTGTGCGACGACATTCCCCAGTTGTTGCAGTTTCTTTACGTGGTATATGATGTTTTTTCTTTTGTTATATGTATCCACATTTTCCACAACATTTATTGCGTTGTCGGCGTTTGGCAGTTCAGAACCAGCGGCGAGCGGTGTGGTCTTCTTTTTCGACGTCATCGTCGCCATTGTCATCATCCTTTCCGTCCTCCTCGATACTCATTTCTTAAACAAACCCGCGGCCACGGAAGAAACTGTGTGCAACGTCGTCGCCTATTATTTTGTTTTGTTTTGTTTTTTTTTTCGCACGACGTTGAATATTTGACTTTTGAGAAATTAAACTTGAAAGTTTCCTGTAATAGATTCGTGGTTTCTATTACTTTTTTGGCAAAGACGTCGCTTAACTAAGTAACTGTCGATATTCACTTATAAATAAGAATTTTATTAACATTATTTAAAGGCAATTTAAATATTTAAGCAAGCTTAACTTAACAACCTTTGAGAACAATTTTAAGAAAATCTAATAAATACGGCAGTAAGTGTTAAAATGTAGGGCTATCAGGACTTTTTTAATTTTGTGTTTGAAAAAAACTAGTTTTTGGCTTAAATTGATTTGCGCTACGAGAAACCCAAAATTAAATTACATTCTAACGATAATAATTGTTTCTCTCAGAATAAACGAGAACTTAATCCAAGTCAACAAAGTGAACTGACATTATTTACGTGTTTTATCTTCTTTTTAGTTTTTATATGGTTTTTCAATAAATATTCAAATTAATTTGTTGACCAAACAAACTTTTTTAAATTTTAGAATAGAAATATAGAATTTTGAACAGCATGTTTTTGGGAGTTGCAATTCAAGGACAATATGCAAATTTGGCAGTGTTCGCTAAAAGAGCTTGTTCCTATTTAAAAGTTCCTAAAATAATTTAGGATTTCAAAAATTAAATTGGGGGGAGTAAATAACGCAGTCCAACGCGATGTATGAACTAATGTAATTACATGAAACACCATTTCAATAATCAACTTGTTTCCAATCAGTTATTCCCTTCGTTAAAAAAAGAAAAGAAAACGAATTAATTCAACTAACTTTAATTTCATTCTTGAAAGGATATTCACACTATCATTGCCTGCAGCATTGTTTGCTGTTAATGTTAATTCACCAGAGGTGAGTTAGGTTGGCCTTTGTTGAATAATCCTTTTGATTCTCTTTCTTTTTTGTGTGTTGTTTTAATTCAAGGATGTTTGATTTGAATTACAGATAATTGTAATGAAGCTGCAGGCAACAGTACATCAAGAACAAGTACAACAAGAACACTGAGGTAGTTCGAGGGCAAAGGAATTGGTAATGTTTTTCTATAGAAACATCTTCAAGACATTCTTGCTTGAATTTCTTCTTAAATAGTGTAATTTTGTTTGCTTTTTTGTTTTACTATACCCAGGAATATGTATGCTCGCTTCATTGAAATTTTAGCAATGGGTTTCGATAGATTTGTCCCTCGTTCTTCTATTAAGAAATCTTTAGATATGCCGTGGAAAACGAAAGAAACGTAAAGCATATCTGATTTTCACTAAATCAAAAAGTCAGTGTGGCTATGCTCGTTTTAGTTATTTACTTAGAGTTTGTTGTTTTGAGTAAGTTTTTATATAGAGCTTACACTTTGGATATTGAAAGTAATATTAAAAACAATTCGAAATCTTTCTGGTCCTTTGTAAATCGGTAGGGATTCCAAAAACCATGTTTTTCAAGGGGATTGAGTCATCGAGCGTAGACTCGACTATAAACTTGTCTGGTGACTTTTTTGAATCTGTTAACAGCCGTTCTCATTTAATATCAATGAGTTGAACAATTTAACAAGTAAGGTTGATATTGCATTACTCGAATTACATTGTAAGGATGTCAAATCAGCGATTAAGGCATTACAATCAAATTATAGTTTTGGTCTAGATTATTCCACCTGCTGTGCTTAATTTTTTTGTGAGTCTATTTGCACTCCTTTACTTCAAATTTTCAATAAATCACTTTGCGACGCACGGTTAATTTTTACAAGAATGGAAAGTTTCTTTTTTGGTTCCTATTTACTAGTCAGGTTCGTAAAATAGTGTTGAGAACTATAGGGGTATTTGCAAACTATCAGCAATTCAAAAATTGTTTGAGAGCATTGTAAAAAACAAGATGGACTTTCTTACGAGTGAGCACTTGTCTAAATCACAACATGGTTTTGCCCCAGGTCCAATCTTTCCTTTTTAACGTTATATGTCATCAGCGCTATGGAGCAAAAATTTCAAGTTGACGCTGCGTGTACAGACATTAGGTTAGGTAAGGTAATACGGGCTGACAGTTGATTTTGTTACCGTCACACTTAGATCAATGTAGATCCCTTGTGATACCCAGAAGTATTGTAACTTCTGAAAAAGTGATAACAGACTTTAGTAAAGCGGAAAATCCAAAGTGCAAATCTTATTAGAGACCTACTATGTTACCACATAAAATGTTCGCCATTAATTGCATAAATTCAAATCTATATTCCCGCTACATCAATGAGAGCAAGATTTCTCTAATTTGAAAGAACTCATAAAACTGTTTATGGATGCAACGAAACGATATCGAGATCCGTTGTTAATTTTAATGAACTTGCTTCAAAAATCGATTTATTTAACCTTGGCCGAAATACATATATTTAAATTTGAAATTGTATTATTAGTCAAATTTTAATTCATACTTGGAGTGCTGTAATCTGTTAGCTGAAATATTGCTTGTAGATTAATAAATAATAAATGCAATTGCAATTGCATGCGACAAACAAGTTGCTTTAATTTTTGTTTATAAATCCAAGATGGGGGAAAGATTGTAAGGTTTTCTTTCACAATTCCGAGATGACTGTCTACGAAATAATGTACAAACGTCGTCATCGTCGTCGTGACCCAATAAATGTGTGTCTCTTGATTTTCGATGCCATTAGATGTCATGATGGCATGCAAAACAAAAACAAAAAAAACCGTCGCTTTAAGGAATTGAGAATTTCAAATGTAAATGAGGTTGCCATGAAACGTATCCTTGATATAAATTCTTTGGTTTATCCTTCTTATACATGCATGTACGTTTATCTGTACGTTGAGAGTTTGAAGAGGTGAACACGTTGCATTTCATTGATACACTGCAGAAATATAAAATGAATCGATTACGAGCTAAGTGACTCCGATCAATATAAAACGTAACGAATTTATGTTGGAACTTGAAATAGACCCGGCTTGCGTGGGAACGGAAGAGAGTGGCACCCACAAATGGAACGTTTGTCGTCGTCGAAGGCAAAGCAAGTTGAATGGAGCAATATGAATTCCAATCGGGTTTCAAGTTAAAGGTTGCGAGTTAACAGATGTGGTGTTTCGATTAAACGTAACCAAACGCAGACGGAGAGGTTCACATTTTATAAAGTGGGTATCTTGGTTTCAAAATAGACCGGTAAAAAATTGCCCAAAAGGTCAAATGCAATCAAGTAACATGGATAACGTGATTTGGTTTACAATTTAAAGATCTTTAACAAGATTGGGATTCGAGTGTGAAAATTAAGTGATAATCAGGAGCATTTGGAGAAAATTTGAAATTGATGGAAACTACTAGGACCAGGTGGTGACATTAATACTGAAAGGGAAAAGGTTAGTTGCACCAAAGGTCAGCTACATTTTGGCATTAAATTTGAACTTCGTTAATAAGTTTATTTTTCCTGATTTTTCTTTTCAAACTGTTTTTTTTTTTATATTAAATTAAATGAGGAAGGTTTTACAAAAAGGATTAGCTTTTAGAACGACTTACTAGAGCAAGGTCTAGTTTTGTCATCCCATCTGTCTGTGAAGAGCTAACGCTGTTCCATCATGTTTGGAGAAAACCTCACTTATACATTTGATGGCAAAAAAGGTTTAAAACAGGGCGATTCGCTGTCATGCGATTTCTTAAACATTCTTTTGCATAACTCCGTATCAAAATATTTCAAAAGTCAGTCTTATTACTAGGTTATCTACCGACAACATTGACATAATCGGAAGAAGGCAGTATAATGACAATGGACCGTTTGTGAAGCTTGAATAGAAGGCCAATGTCTACCGGCTAGTAAAAGCCGTGTTAAGGACTTTGTATTTTTGGGATCAAAGACGTTTGCATCACTGAAGTCAAAAACTCTTGCCAATTTCACTCTACTAAGAATGTACGGCCTCCACAGCGTAACAGATCTCGCCAAAAAAGTTAAGGGAAAACGATTTAGCTGACTGGGTCATATAGAGCGAATGGAAAATAGTGCTGTAGCATATACTCTTCGAACCTTACCCAGTAGGACGTCGCAGAAGAGGAATAAGACTGCGTTGGCCATACAGGAGGCAGAGAACCTCGACCAACTTGGCGTGCGAAATCGGAGACAGCTAGCTAGGAACTGAGTTCGCGGGAAACGGTTGTTGGATGAGACTCTGGTCCGATTTCAAATTCGGATATAAGTGCTTTAAAAGGAGTTAGTGTGAGGCATTTTTTGGGTTAATATTTAAGACCAAGTCTAAGGGAAGCCCGTTTGCTTTTTTTTGTATGCCAGTATATTAACTTTCATTTTATTCGAAAAAGTTCCTTCTGATTAATTTCTAAAAGCAGTAATTTTTGTACAAAATCCGAACTCCAACTCACATTTTCACTCAAAATTCAAGAAAATCACTAAACATCACCCGTCTTCGACCACTGAAAATAACTTATCTTTTGACGTCATATCTTAAATACCAGACAAAGTTTCGTTCCTGATGTTTTAATTCGCATTAAATTCAGCCTCAAACTAAATTCCTACAAATTGAGGCATTTACAAACAAAGATCGACAGAGAGAGAGAGAGTTGTCCCTGCAAGCAAAAAAAAATTACTCTCCTAAATACATATTTAAAATAACAAGATTCACAGATATACGATTACAATGTAGAGTTGGGGTGGCTAAAAGCATAACAAACTCAACTCAATTCAGCATTATGCCACTTAACAAACTATATACTAAGACTTTGGTGTGTCATCCTCAGGCAGATAATTTCGAAAGTTATTTCAAACAATTTTCCCCGCATCGTCCTTGTATACATACATATTGTATTTCTCCCGACCTTCGCTGACTGAAAGGTCCAACAAGAAAAAAAAAAATCAACTTTCCACATAAAAAGTTAAAATCTCTCTTTGACTTGTTTCTGATTTTACATTTTGAAAATATTCTTAAAGCAATCATCGGACGGCAGTTACGGTCTTTTGGTTTTTTTTCGTTTTGGTTCTTTGTCGGTCTTAAGATGGAAAATCATAAAAATAAGAGGAAGGGAGTGAACAAAAAACAAGAACAAATAACCAAAGAAACCCTAAATACTTAACCCAAATTAATAACACTAAAAGTTCATTTTGGTGAAGGCTAACACGCCACCACGAATTCAACGAAAAGTAGTAGTAGCCAAGCGCACGGCAGCTTCAACATCAACTTCAACATACAAAAAAAAAAGGACATGCCAAAAGGAAAAACAACGTTCGGTATAGGAGTCAGTCGGTGGTTGGTAGGAGAATCGAGTGAGCGTTAAAATAAAAGTACAAAATTGAAAGGGCTATGGTGCTATAACTTGAGTTTTTTGTTTTGCTTTTGTTTGTTTTTTATTTTTTTTTTATTTTTTCTTAAACACACAACATTTATTGTAGTTAAATGCATCGGAAACCACTAAGGAAACAAGCAGAGGATTCTATATCCATGGCACAGCCACAAGAATTTAAAAGAGTAAATGGTTAAAGGGAATCTTGGGGTTGCACGAAGTTGTTTAAAAATTATTCATGTTTCCTTTAATCTAAGAAAAGAAAAGATTTTAATCTCAAGAGTTCCTCTAATTCCTATTACGAGGCTATTCTCATTTTCGAAAATGCAATTTGAGCAATACAAGCAGCGGGATTTTTTACCAAATACTAGAATTCAAAAATTACTGGCCATCGATATTGCCGCAAATATTATTAGTTATATAGAGTAGAAATGGAATGATAAAATATAATGATGACATAAATAATGACAATAGGGTGGCACGAAAGCTCCGATTTCAAAAATTAAAATAAACAAGCTGACCCGGCAGATTTCTAACTGCCTCAATGATAAATAAAAGACCTAAACTTTTGCACCCCGATATCAAACTACCCGCTAACCTACCGGCTAGCCCGGTCCGGTACCCAGCTACCCACTCCTTCGACACACTTATCGCTACCCCGTTACCCGCTACCTATCACCCCGCTACCCACTACCCTCTTCCCTGGCCATGTCTCATAACCGTCTTGGTCGATTTTGTACAAAATACTTAAAACCCATTTACGCGGCGCCGGTATCCGAACATACCCTAAAAATTCGGTACCAAACACTCCACTCATGTGCATTGTGCATCACATATAATCGGGTAAAAATTAGAAAAAAATAAAAATTTGATTTTTTGTCGCGGCGATATCGCTGCGATATCGCAACTATTCAGTGCACACTTGCGACATTTTCCCGCAGGTTTCAATCTTTACTTTGAGTTTGTCTTTAAACAATAGAGGTTTACAGGAAGAAAAGAATTATTTTCGCGTACCTCTTGCTTCGTGCATAAAAATTATATTCTTAATAAAAAGAAACCACGTCACTGACGTTAATGACCATCGGCTGAAAAAGGACTATTTTATTCATCATTTAAAAATATGAGACAAAATCCTGAACATTTTTGTAAACTATTTTCGAATGAGTGTAAGAACTTTTGATGAGTTGGCGGTCAAAGTTTCACCAAAAATCAAAATCAAAATCAAATAAAAAAGAAATCAGTATCAAAATCATCCATATTTTCCCTTCCAATTTGATCAAAAATCGCATGTGTGCACTGCACAATAGAAAAGAATATGCCTACTAAAAGACACAAATGCGATTTTTTGTCGCCGCGACATCTTTTTGCGACATTTTACCGCAGAAATGTCGCAGAAGTGTTGCTGCGATATCGCAATTGTGTGTGCACCACTCCATTTGATTGTGAGTACCGATGTCGTAAAAGCGATATCGCCGCGATAAAAAATTACGTGTGCACCAGGCCTATAGCTGTCCATGGAAGAACAACAGCTTTTCTAGATTAGAAAACTATGTACCTGAATTTTTCCAAGCTTTACAACTTACTTTCTACTTTCATTAAAGCATGCAGTAAAATGCTACTTTCGTTGAAAAATTCAACAAATTCTCGTTCTTCCGGGGTGTTTTGACTATTTCACAAAAATTAGAATTCCAAACAGCTTACGATTGCCCCCTTTATTTCCTGACTTTCCCGTTAGATATTCCCAAAAATATTTAGTTCAGCAAAACAAAAGCAACAAATCTTAAAAAAAGAAAAGGAAATAAATCGACGACAAAAAATGTCAAGTGTACGTTTTTTTATATTTTTCCTTTACTGGCATTTTTTTGTTGATGAAAATAAAAATATTTGACCAAGTTTTCAAACGAAATTGAGTAGTTTTCGTACACACAGAAAAATAATCCAATGTAAAATCAACACGACAAATTTTTGTTTTTTACAATGATGCACAATTTTTAAATCAACTTTTTTTCATATAGATTCGAAATGATTTCGTTTTAAATTGATATTTTTAGTGAGTATTTTACCATGAATGCTTTTTGAACTGTAATCATAATTAATTAATAGTTGTTTTTAAAGTATTTCGTCTAAAAAAAACTGAATCAGATTTAAAAAAAAGTAAATCGTGTTGAAATAAAAGGGAGTCGTGTTAATAATCGGATTAAAATAGAAAACAGACTCAATGTAAAATCAACACGATAGATTATTGTTTCTTTAGTATTCAAGCAACACGAAATCGTTTAAAAAAAAGTAAATCGTGTTGAAACAAAACGGAGTCGAGTTGAAAAACGCTGAGATTTGCCGACCAACGAAAAAGATCCGTTATCTTTTCAGCTACCCTTGTCTGGTTGCCATAGCTTTTAGTTTTACTTCGAGTTTTTTAGATTGCGCGTCTCAGCTCAAAAACTGTTTAGTAGCCAATCTAAATTTAATCGTTTAAAATAAAAAAGAAATCGTGTTGAAGTAAGAGGGAGTAGTGTTCATACTACATCAAATCGTGTTGAAATACATGAAGTTTTGCCAAACCAGACAAAAAGATCCGTTATCTTAATTATTTGCCTTCAGTATCAGTGTTGGACCGAAGTGAAACAAAACTAGACGAGCTGCTGGATAAATTTAACTTTAGAGGCAAAATATTATTTAATAAGTAAGTACACCTACATAAGTACAACATAATCAGTTTTGATTTTTTTTTAATTAATACCAATAGCAACAAAAATAATAAATATAACAAACGGCTTCATGCGTTTCTTTTTCGCAGAGGCGTCCATAACCTATGAAAGCTTGCAGTATTTGTCAAAAGAAGACATGCAAGAGGCAATACCACTTATTGGCCTGCGAGCATGTTTCAGAGAGAAATTGTTAGGTGGAGGAAAACTGAGGTAATAATGAATCCTTCTTGAATTTAAAAAGTGTTATTTAATAAGAACTATAATATTCCTTTCTTTGCAGTTTGGGATTGCCGATGAAACTTTGTCGAATTCCATTGCGAATAAGTCGTTTCTTGGTTAAAAATCCAATCCAGTGGTTGTCTCACACCAACGCCAACGCCATCAACGAGTACCTATTCAAATTCTCAATTATTCAAAGTAAAAACTAATATTTCAAACGTTTTGAGTGTATTCTAATTTTTTGTTTCCGTTTTATTTTAGAAATATGAACATCTTCTGGAAGAAAACTTAAAGGGCAAAGCCGTAAAACAATTTTACAAGGATATTAATCACTTGATTGACTCATTTCGGGCCGATTTAATTAATATTATTTTAGAAGATATTTTTTTTTTCAATCTTAGAAGAGATTCTTGAGCTGTTTAACAGCGAAATAAAAGTAAATAGATTCAAGAGGATATGTGTACTATTATTTTAAAAGGAACTTTCATGTTATTTTGACATGAGAGCCATGTTGATTCAATTCGAATTCTGATTTTGTTTTAAGGTGAATATCATTTTGGTTTAACAGGGATCATCGTGTTATTTCAATTTTAAAATCGGTTTGATTCAAGAGGATATGTGTATTATTTTAAAAGGGTAGTCATTTTGATTCAACAGGAATGAACGAGTTATATCAATACGATAATCTTTTCAAATTAAGCTTATATCACGTTATTTCAAAACGAAAAGAATTTACGCTTGTTTTACAAGAAAATCATTTTAAATCAACACGAAACGCCATTAGAGCAAAATCATAGCAAAAAAATGTTGAATCATTATTATTATTTTTTGATTTTACACGATTTATTTTCTGTGTGTATGTATTTGCTGAAGTGAGAAAAGCATTATTTTTGAACATTTGCACCCTTTGTATTTTATGTACTTCTTTTCATTACATAAATAATTGTTATCTTTATTTACACATAAAAAAAAGAAACTTAAGAAACTAACAGCCTTATTGTTGTTATGATTGAAACAATTTGTCAATCAATTGATAAATTGGTACAACGCGCCACGTGACGTTGGTCTAAGTAACAGCTTGTGCAACTTAATGAGAGTATATTGTTGTTTTGTTTACGATAACACTTGCTTTTTAAGACTGGGTTTCCTTTTTTCTTGAACTCCGAGCTCGTGTAAAAGCATGCACTGGTGTTAATGAATATTTCCCTTTTTTTTTTTTTATTTCCGTCTCATATAGCCACTTCAATTGAAATTTCTAGTTTTCTATTTCTAGTTTTTGTATTTTTCTCTGCTCACTCAGAATTCAGTTAGCGATGTGTAAGAAATGAGATTCGCTTACGAAGGTCCACAAAATAGGGATGAAAAAAGAGGTATTTTCGCATGTATCTATTTACTATGTGAAATTGTAAACAGTGGTGTGGACATACAGAAAAATGCATCTACATTCTACATACGTATTATGTTATGTGCACTTAGAGTAGGAGTAGCATTCATGAATTCTTGTTTTTCTTTTTTCTTCGCAAATTTTGTAATTTGGGATTATGATGGTTTTGAGGTTTGATGACATTTGTGTTCGAATTGTTTCTTTTTTTGGGTTCCTGACGAACGATTTTAATTTTTCTTTGGTTTCATCTTTATATTTATCTATAAAGAGACGTAGGTACTTTTTGACAAGCTATGAAAAATTAAAAAAGTTTAAGACGACATTTTGATCAAGCATGATTATACGATGATAGAAAAATCAAAAAAGTAATTGCCTCAATTCTGTCTTTCCTTGGGAATTTAGGCAAAAGTTACCCGATTGTCTTCAACTGAGTTTGTTTCTTTAGCCGATTTGGGTTACGGACGGTTGGGAGATTATTTGGCTTTTTTTTTAAATAGGCAAAAAATTACTCAAACTATAACATTTTTTTTTATTATTCCCAAATGCATTGGGGTTTATTTCTTCAAGGTTTCAAGGAATATAATATAATATAATAAAATTTATTTTTCAAAACCTACCTACGAAAGTAATAATATTATGAAGAAAAATGATTCCAAAATCAAAAATTATTTTTTTGTACCTTTACCTTTATGTACTAAAGCAAAATAAAATCAATCTTTTGTTATACAAAAACAAAACAAGATTAGGTCAAGATTAGACATTAGATTGAATTTTATAATTCTTATAATTCTAAAACAAAGATCTCAAAGAAAGAACCATAATTCAAATCATCGGCAAAAACAAAACCCTTTACATAATCCTAAGAAAAGGCACACACCACCACGAAAAACAATCGTTTCTTCATTGCGTAGGTAACAGGTTTGTTCTTCTTCTAAAAGGATATTACGATCCCACCAGCATAGAGAAACGAGAGGAAAAATGTCATTGCTACAAAAAAACAGAAGCAAAACAAAAAACAAAAAAGAAACAAAACCCTTTACGTCATAATAATAAGAAATGGCACAAACCACCCCGAAAAAAATGATCGTTTCCTCATTGCGTAACAGGTATTTTACTTCTCAAGCCATTGCACTTGACTCATTTACAAAAAATACGCGCAATCACATATTCGAAATGAATGCATGCAAATATGACAAATATAGAGAGGTACTCAAAACAACGTTTTCATCAAATACCTACAAAGTACATAGTAAGTGATCACAATTATTGCCTATCTATATGTCTGCATATCATAAACATTCCAGAAGTATAAAAAATGAATTTTCATTCTCAAACGAGTTCTATGAGAACGTTTGGTATGAGGAATTTTTTCTCTATCCTATGAAAAAAAAAAACAAAAAAAAAACGAAGAAGAAGAGAATAAAATATAAAAGAACGCCACCTAGTTCAATTCGTTTGAACTGAGTACCTTAGTGTGTGTGAGCAAACGCGATATTCCTTGTAAAAATGTAAAAAAATTACCCATTTTCGAATATTAATATAAAATAAACGGGTAATCGTAAAATTATTTTAGTTTCTGATTTCTATATAAAAAATATGAAAAAAAATTAAAAAAATATATTTGAAAATATTGTTTGCTGCATTCTCCTCATAATTGATACACAAATACTGAAATTTTTAAATGCATTTTTAAATATGTTTTAATTTTTTTCTTTTTTTTCTAAAAACGTTACTGAGTCGAAGAGATATTCAATTTTCATAAAAAAATACTTTTGTTGTTGAGTAAAAATAAATGGGGCTGGAATCCTGTTCACCGCAGAATATTCTAAGAAAAACATGCAATTTTTTACTTTGCACTTCAAAAAAATTTAGTAAAATAATTTATAAAAAAATTAAAAAATTAATGTGATATTATGTACATTTCGACAGTATAAAAAACATATTTTCAATTTTTTATCTTTATTACTTTAGAAATTATTCCAAATAAATCACACCTACTTTTGCTAAATTTTTCCCATTTTTCGTGTTTTCGTTAATTTTTTTTGACGAAACTGGACAAAATATTAAAAAAAAAGCCACGTCACTGAATCGTGAGACATTTAAAAAATAGATAAAAAACATAAAAAGAATAAAAAATTAATTTTTAAGGCAACAAAACTGTTCCACCGCAAACGTCTCCAAAAATTTCATAATTTTTCGTTATGCATGACCCTTTTGGGATGAAATACATTTTTCATATTTTTTTTAGCTTATTATCTTCTTAGCTTATTAAATGTATAATCTATAGTCGTTGATTTCATTTAAATATTCGGAATATTTTGGGAGCTACACAGTTTTGCGCAAAACACCAACGAAATTTTCAATGGGAAACCCAGCCTTAATGTTAGATAATAAAAACCAAAACATAATTTGCTTGTCCTGAGAGTAATACACAGTACCGACGCTTACAGTTTAAAAATGCAGCACGTTCACACAAAATGTTTATTATTAAAGTTCTAAGGAGGTTATTTAATTTTTCTCGGGATATAAATAGAAATACTGGCCTGTCTTCGCAAGGACAGGATCTATCTATTGATAAATGTTCGACATGCTTAAAATGTAAAAAAATACCGCTTGAAAAGGGTGGACGGTTAATTTTGCGGCTGAGTGCATTATCCAAGCTTTCATGCATTCGAATAAGGTGTGTGTTGGCAATTCGGCATTAAGTTGAATGAACAAGATCTGTGACAAACAACTTGGTTTCATGCTAGTATTTTTGAATCGGTGTGTTAAAACTTAAGAAAATAAAAATGAAGTTGATTTTATTTTTAACAGATTTTTCGTTCAACTCTTGCTCCATCTGTTATTACTTTGATATCCACCTAGGTTGGCAAAAGGTCTTAACAAGTGAAATTTGGGAATATTATCTCAACAGTAGACAACAGAAATGTTTACTATACAAAGATCTACACGAGGTGGATTACAATTTTTAAAAAAGATGATTTTTTACAAAAAAAAAGATTTATCAATGGCTCCTATATCAAGCATTATACCATTATTAGGAACAGTTATTTCTCAAGCTACGCAATGAGGTGGCAGAAATAAAAACAGAGACCAAATATCGAAGAATTACACTCGTTAACAGACATCTCTGTTGTTACAGTGCGTGGGTTAAACAATAGGTGCTCTCATGATCTCCGAAGACAGCATATTTAAATAGATTTATACACCAACATCCATATAAGATTGTATCTCCACGGGAGACTTAAAGATCACGTTATAGATAACATGCATTTGAGCGATGAATTGCTGCTAGCTTGGCAGACATAACCGCCATTAAAGAAATGCCATGATAGTCCAAACCAACGAAAGGCTGCGACTGCTTTCTTGATGATGCTTCTAAACCTTTATCAACACCAAAGTATGTGCCAGTGTTTCCTCAGAGCAGAATACCACCACTTCATCGATTGTTATGTATGCAGAACATTTTTTTCTTTGAATGTCAAAATTTTCCGATGGACGATTTTCGCTGCTCAATCATGGCCGAAACAAATTGTTTCCAAAAGAGGTGATGCTGGGTCATGAAGCGTCTTTAACTTAATACTGAATACAAATGTGCAAGACTCCAACAGCACTGCCTGAATCTCTTGACCAGTGATCTAGTTCCAACATCTCAAATACTACGAAGACTTTGTCTTATGTTAACGACTAGATGGTGAGACATAAGCAGGTGACCCAGCGACATTCGGCTTAAAAGTTCTGAGACTATCTAAAACTGGAGTGATGTGATGACCCAGAATGTGAAACCAACTTGAGCCAAATGTTTGGGCAAACAAAATACCTAAAGTTAAAATAAAATAATTTGAGAGCGGTCAAGAACAACAATAAAAAAAAGTTCAGAATTTTTTGGAAGCAGGTTTTGCTATTACAAAATGAAGGTGCAAAATGTCTGCATCTTGACCCTTTTAAACCTAAACTCCCCATACCTGCTATGGTATGCCCATAGCAGGAGTCGATATGTGGATTTGGTTTTATTGTTTTCTTTCAAAGTTGGTCCTCTATTTTAGGATTATTTCGGAAATTTAAGCCAAGCCAATACGAAACCCTACAAGGCTTTAAAAAAAATTGGGGATCCTACAAAATTGTTGTGGCATATTAAGTACCTAACCAACCACCAATCTTTTCATTAACTTGTAAAATATAAGGAGAGAACTTTTACTCTAAATTTCAATTCTTTTTTTCTTCTTCGTTTGGTATACGCTTCGGCTTTATTTTCCATTTCTTTCCCTTTGCTCCTAAACTGTAGAGGGTGAGAAACAAACTTTTGAACAACAGCATGGACAGGAGCGCACCAAAGTCCGACACGACCGACGGACATCAAGATTTTTCTGCCAAAAATAATAGTTTCTGTCTGAACTTCTAAAAACTCGACCATCTTCTGTTTTCATTTTTTCGTTGGTGCCCTGCCTACCCACCCTATCTTCCATCCTGCCACCAATGAAAGAAAAAATTATTGGCGTTAAAGAAAAAGTTTTACAGTTTGTGCAAGAGATTTCCTTTTGTTTTTTTTATTTTTTCTGTGCAAGTGTGTGTTTAACGTTGTAAGGATGTTGTATACACTTTTTCTCACTCCTTTCCTTTAACTTCTGGCTGATCAGGGGGGGGGGGGGGGGGGGGGTGAATAATAGAAACTCATCAAATCGGTACTTACTTGCTTTTGGACTGGTCGAGATTCCATGGAACTCCAAGCTATATTTTACGTGTGTACTCCCAAAGTTTGACCAGTATTTGGCAATGCACAGCTCTAGTATATTGTTCGCCTGGTTAAAGAGACACAAACAAGTAGGATTAAGATTTTTTTTTTTTTTTTGAAAAAAGTGGAAATGAGAGGAAATCTTTAGATATAGCGCAAGAACGTACGAGTAATAAGGATGTTCATGGGTAGTTATGAATGCGGGAATGGACTTTGGCAATTGTATATTTTTTCCAGCAATTAGGACGAAACACATATTGCACTCGCCATCCATTACGAATTGAACAAACACATCCTCCCACAGCTTCTGTAGCTTACCTGAACTTTAAATGGCCAACTTGTCTCATTCTCAGCGGTGACGTTGAGGATTTTCATAGTTTCAAGCTTTCGGCATGAGGACACCGGCAGCAACTGCATTGTGTGAACAAAGAATTTTCCAACTTCTTTGTCACGATTTGTATCGGTCGAGCGCATTTTTAAAACTGCAATTAAAACGTTTTGCAATGTAGTTTTTGGTTTCGTGTAAGAGAATAAAATGTGGTTATGGTCGGATTCTCGCAGCAGAACTCTCTCCGAACTTGGATTAAGTACTTTGAATGGGAAAGAGATGGAAAACTTACCAGCCCAGGTGGCATTGTTAGGAACTAAGATGAAATCACGTTGGATGGTGTTAGGTTGGAATTCCATGGCAGCTGGAGGATTGAATAGACGCGATTGTTCGGTATTAAGTACATGGGGCTGAACAACAGTAACAGGGATCTCGAATAATGGTCCTTTTTCAACGTCACTACTGTCAAATGCTTTGATGCTGAAAGTATGGGAGTTTATTGAAGGGATTATAAGCTTTTGTGTTCTTGTAAAATTTGAAAAGAATTGATTTTGTTGGGGATTTAGTTGAGATGCAATTCCTTATAAAGTAAATAAACACTACAGGTGAAGTGGTACACACTTTTATACCTTAAATTTTAGTGTAGCTGTTAAAAGGTATGCTGCCCCTACTATACTATAAAAAGGCGTTTATACATTATACTTATACACTATACTCTTAGCTTCTTGGAGGAAGAAAGTGGTCCCCGTTTTGGCGTGTAGTCTTGTCATCACCTTCACCAGAAAAATCTTGCTAGCCCGCAGACTGATTTCTCAGTTCTCTTTGATTCGATGGTTTCAAAATATCCCCTCTTCATACCGTTTAGGGTATTTGCATCGACGGTAGCTTACAGCGTCTTCTTTTTATTAACAAAAAAAAACACAAAGTTTTGAAGTGTGTCAAGGGTCATTGCCACTGGAGCCCGGACACCAAAACGCGGTCCTATAATATTCTATCGATCATTCGTGCCAGATCTCCCACTCCATTGAAAGAGAAACATCCCCAGACCATTACCGAACAACTTACATGCTTCACACTTGGGTCTCATACAGTCTGGTAGAATTTTATTTTTAGAGCTGAGTCTAACGTACACTCTGCGATTTGAGCCAAACAACTCAAACTTGGACTCACCGCTTTATAAGATTCTTCATGTGCCGAATCCTGATGGGTTTTGACCCATTGCAACCGTTCAATCTTGTTTTGGGATTGTAGAAGTGGTTTCCGAATTGCAACGGGCCCGAAAAGTATAGCATGTCTTAATCTCCGTTATATCATTGAAATAGATGGTGTTTTTTTCGTCTCTCATTTACCTCCGCGCGGATTTCTGGTGCTGTTCCAAAAATATTAGGTTATCATTGAACGGTAGCGATCCCCATTCACAGTAACGTGCCGGTTCATCACGGAAAAAGTACGGTCCAATGACACCGCCGCCAATAAACCACACCAAACCGTAATTTTTTCGGGATGCAATGATGACTCATAGAGTACGTGTGGATTGCTGCCTCACCAATACCGCATATTTTGTTTATTGACGAAGCCATTCAGCTAGAAATGAGCCTCATCGCTGAAGATGATTTTTCGATGAAAATCCGAATCATTTTCAAGGTGTTGCTCAGCCCAATTCACGAACATACGACGCTTCTGGTGGTCAAGCGGCTTCAGTTCTTGCGTCAATTTAATCTAGTAAGGATGTAGGCCAAGATGTTATCGCAAAATTCGCCACAACGACGACGTCACAGAGATGCCCAACGCTTGAGAAAGACGTGTGAGAAACACATTTGGGCTTTCTGCAACTGAAGCCTCAGCGGCAGAAATATTCTCGACACTACGGGCACTTCTTTGTCTCACTGGCACGGGAACATTTTGTACTGTGCCTCTGGATTCAAATTTTTCCACTAGACGCTCAATTGTTGATCTGCTAGGACGATTATGAAGATCATAAATTGGACGAAGCGCTCTCAACGTTGAGACCACTGACTCCGAATTTCGGTAGTAAATTTTGATAATTTCGACTCGTTGTTGGCTTGCATATCTCTCCATCAGGAAATGGCAAACCTTACTGAAGAGAAATGTCAAAAGAGCGGCAAGAAATATTGCGTCGTGTGCTGTCCCTGTTGAAAAACCCTTTACAAAAACTTTTCGGTTTTCGTTGTACATAGTTCTAGGTCGTCCTGACTGACCTCTGTTTATCCTTAAAGCCGCTTATACTAGAGTATCGCTGGATGTTCAAGGCTAGAGGCTAATTTACACCACCTTCCACCTCTTAAACAAGTGAACTGCTAAATTTCAATCTATTTTGCATTCAATTTCCATTTAAATCGAAATTGCATTTAATCCTCTGCAACAAATTTAACCACCACAGGACTATTATCAACACTTAAAAAATCTAGACAGCATAAAACATTTTACAAACCACAAAATCACTTAAAAGAATTAAAAAAGTGTTGTTTTTTTTTTGAATAAGTTAATTCATAACCATTCATGTCGATAACTTCCATACAAAAAAAAAAAAACTATTCTACATCCCTCTGTGGCTGCATGGTTGTAATCAAGTATTCAAATCCAATCCTGTGATAAATACTTTCTATTAATTGAATTACTTTTTCAAGTGGGCTTGTTGCGTATATTCCAGTGTTGCAATGTTTTTTTTATTTATTCTTTTTTTAAGCATTCAGGATTCGACTCGGTCGGTCAGAACTTCAATTTGTATAAAGCTAATTCAATTGATGACTTTTAAATGGAGCTATTACTACCGACTTTAGTGAACCAGAACGAGATTCAAATTGATTTTTTTCATTTTGATTTTTTTGCTTCATCAGTTAGTTGAAGCATTAAGTTGAATAAAAAAAAAAGATCGTTTAGAAATCACTTTGTTACTTACACAGCTGAATGGACACCTGGCGGAAGTCCAGTTGGGTCGACTTTAACACTTATGGGACGTGTTCCGTAGCATAGATCCAAATAGTTTCCACATTGCACATAAGGTTGTGATGAAACCAAATTCAGACGAACATTAAAATTTATTTTGTCCTGTGGATCTGCAAAATAAAAGATGAAAAGAAACAGGCATTAGAAAACTGAGTTAAAACTAAAATTGTTCACAAAAAGTTTTTGAAAAAGAAGAAAAAAAAAAACAAGAAAACTATAAACTAGAAATAAACATGCATGTCCATTGGAACATCGTTTTATGTGTGTCGTTTTCAACAAAATGTTGCACACTTGCAGAACAAAACTTTTCTAGATTTGTTTTATTTGCTTGTTAAAGTGTCAGCACAACAGCCACGGTGTTGTGTCATTGATGGTATGTATCATGTTTATTTGTTTGTTTTTTTTTCGTTGAACAATTTCAGTCCAATTAAAACGAAATTTGTTGGAATGGAGTTTTTTTTTCAACGAATGTAACTTTAAAAAAAAAAACAGGATTCGGCAATCGTGTAAATCCCGGAAGTTGGTCTGATCATTTGTGATGTTTGTGGACATACAGCTGTCAGTCGAGTTTCCAACAACTGTAACGTTGATGTTGACAACATGAGTAAGTAGTTTAAAGAATACAATTTATTGACTGGATTACATGTTAAACACAACTATAGAGAGAATCTTTATGAACCCACAGTTAAAAATCTGTTATTGAGGCATTGAAAGGGCTTCCTGAATTTTTCGTGTTTTTTAAAGTAACTTTTAGTAGTTGATTCGATGGTGTTAACAAAATTTAAACAGTCTTCTTTGAATTTTAAAAATGGACAAGGGTCGTACCTTGTTTTGAAAACACGGCTAATTTGTTTTCGTACATATGTATGCAAAGCTTATTTGATACAGTAGCCGTGTTTTATTGGGTACTTAGCTCAGCTCAGTAATAGGAATTACATGTCAAACAACAACAACCGAAAACTGAGTAAAAAAAGTTAGAAATTTTAGTTAGGAATTTCCTGAAGATAAGGTTTCAGCAATTCGACACTTGAGTTTTTCGTTGTGTTTTTCGTTTGGGGTTTGGTTAGGTTTTGGCATTTGATATAATCAAATGTCAAAAACTTTTGGGAGAAAATAGTTTTTCACCATAGAAACTCATGTAAAAAATATAATAATATAATAATAATGATAAGCATTGCTATTTCAGAACATAACAACCAAATAACGAAATCAAGATAAAATTCAATTCACAGCTTAACGATATTAAACAGTTAAACGATATTTGGTATGATACACCTTGGCTTTTTCAACAGCTTGCAGTCTTTTGGTCATCGAATCCAATAACTTACGTGTAAATTCCTGGGTTATGTTGCCCCATTCTTCTTAAACTTACTTACTTAAGGTGGCGCTACAGTCCGTTGTGGACTTGGTCCTCAATCAACAGTCTCCACCAGCGAGCTCGGTCCCTAGCTAGCTGTCTCCAGTTTTGCACTCCAAGTTGATTGAAGTCCTCTTCCACTTGTGTGGAAGAAGACTACTTTCGTTTTTGAAAGTAAGGTTAGGTTAGGTTGGAGTGGCTGAATTTCTTCACGTTTAAGCCACGTGGAACCACTTGGAGCTATTTACTTACTTATGGTGGCGCTTCAGTCCGGCTTGGACTTGGGTCTCAACCAGCTATTTACTAATCAAAAAAGATTTTTGAAGTCTGTGCTGGCCAGTTCACTGGATTATAGTAAGGCTCTCTTTGATAAATTTTTCTTCTTGTGGAGAGTGCAGGCATGAACAAAGAAAATGAGGAAGTGTTAGTCTTCTTCCTCGTATACGCAGCATCTGAGGAAATCGTTTGAGAAGATGCCTTTCCGATAGGAATGACGAACAATAAGACAGTATCAATGTTCTTTGATATGTAAAGATTGTTTCTTTCTTTTTTAAGCCTTTTATAATTGTAATAAAGTATGATTGCATAGTATATATTCTAACTCTAATTCGAGAGTACATGCCATGTACACTCAATTGAGAGTACATACATGTACACTCGAATAAGAATAAACTCAGCGTCAGTGATAATCAGTAACTCAAACAGATAGCTCTAGTTTGCCCCTTCTTGACTTATGATAATTACGTAACTTAAGTTTAATATCACTTAATAAAACTGAACTAAATAAATCAAGTTGTGTATTTTAATTGACCTGAAATATAACAGTGGCGACGAGGATTTTCAGAACCTACTTAAAGAAGTGATCAATTTTATACCTAATCCTATAAAAAAAAATGATAGGAACAGTGCCTACATTTGATTACACGTGTAATGATTGGACAGTATATTTTGCAAGACTCGAACAATTCTTTATCGCTAATGATATAATAGATGCTACAAAGAAGAGAGCTATTTTTATCAATTCCTTAAATGAAGACACGTATAAATTGCTTAAAGACTTAGCGCATCCAAATGTTCCAGACACCAAAGTATACGATGACTTAGTTTTGGTCTTCAAAAATCATTTCAAGACATCGACATCTGGTTTTTCCGAGAGATATAAATTTTATGAAGCCGTAAAAAACATCGATGAGACTCTTCAACAATGGGCTGCGAGAGTTAGATCATTGGCAACAAATTGCAATTTTGAGGAACACCTAGAAAGGTTTTACGTGATAAATTCGTAATGGGTCTAGAGAGGGGGCCAGAGAAGGACAAGCTATTTTTAGAAGATGTTAAAACTTTGACATTAACTAAAGCCATCGAAATTTCGCAGTCCATTGAATGCGTTAAAAACCAATACCAATCGAATAATACAGTTACTGTCAAAACTGAACCAGAAGCAAGCAACGGTTCGAATTCCAATGTATTTCGCATATCAGTTAATAATGTGAATAACAGAACTAATGTACACAAGAGAGCAGATAATAAACATAGTGGAGCATCGTCATCGTCATCAGTTCTTGCAAGTAACGGTTGCAAGGTTTGCGGTTACAAAAATCACTCAGAGCGACAGTGCCGTTTCAGAAATTACACTTGCAGCAAATGTCAACAGCGTGGTCATCTTCGAAAGATGTGTCCAGAAAATAGAAAAACTGTTCCAGCAGAGCATAATTTTATGGATAACTTTAGTGATTTAGATGATAATGAATTATCTTTATATTATTGTAAAGCCAGTGAGAACCTTAAACCAATAACTGTTAATGTGTCTTTGAATGGTATTCCGATAGAAATGGAGGTTGATAGTGGTGCAGCAATCTCTGCAATTTCATTTGATCTTTATCAACAAAAGTTTTCAAGGTGTAAACTTCAATCTTCAAGCTTAATGTTAAGAAATTACAATGGAAGCGCAATCAAACCACGCGGGGACTGTAAGTTTAATATAAATTATAAAAACAAGCATGAGTTTTTGGATATTTATATAATTGATAATGGTTGTCCACCATTATTGGGCCGCAATTGGATGCATGTTTTTAACGTAGGCTTAAAAGAATTTAATTTTTTTAAAACTAATGCCAAAGATACAGATTTATTGCATGTTTTGTCTAAATACTCCGAAGTGTTCGATGGAAGTCTAGGCACGTTTAACAAAAATCGAGTTAACTTAGTTCTTAAGGAAAATGCATGCCCTAAATTTTTTAAGCCTCGTCAGGTTCCATTAGCAATTAAAAGCAAAGTTGAGCAAGAAATTGTAAAGTTAGTTGATTTAGGAATTCTTGAGCAAACTTCTTTTAGCGAGTGGGGTACAACCATCGTTCCTATTCTTAAAAAGTCAGGTGAAGTAAGAATTTGTGGAGATTACAAGGTGACTCTAAATCCTCAACTTCAAGTAGAACAGTATCCTTTGCCTAAAATTGAAGAGCTATTCTCTGAACTTCATGGAGGAAAAGAATTTTCAAAGATCGACCTTTCTATGGCTTATCAACAGCTCGTTCTTGATGAAAGTTCTAGAGATATGACCACTATATCGACTACAAAAGGGTTGTTCAGATATACGAGACTAGTATATGGGGTAGCATCAGCACCTGCAATTTTTCAACGAACTATCGACTCACTTCTGAAAGGTATTAAAGGTGTGGTAGCTTTTATGGATGATGTTGTAGTTACAGCACCAACAAAAATTGAACATTTAGAGCGACTTGAATTAGTCCTTAAAAAGATCAGAGAAGCTGGTTTAAAGGTAAGCAAAGAAAAATGCGATTTTTTTTGTAAAATCAATTAGTTACTTAGGTCATGTAATTGATTCTAATGGCTTGCATACTTGCCCTAAAAAGGTGGAGGCAATTTTAGAGACACCAGAGCCACAAAACACGCGGGATTTGCAGTCATTTTTAGGAATGTTTAACTATTATAGGAAGTTTTTAGCAAATGTGGCAACAGTTTGTGCGCCCTTGTATAAACTTCTAAAAAAGAATGCCAAATTTAGTTGGTGCGGGGAAATAACTCCACGGGAACTAACTCCACTGAGGGATTTACTTCCCACCAAGTGAGAATTTACTCCACTTTTGAAAAGTGTAGTTAGTTCCCATGTACAGTGGGAATTAAATTCCTCAAAAAAATTGTGGATCTAGTTCCCTTCGAATTTGAAATAATTTGCCACTTTAATTGAGAAAAAATTAAAATTCAAGTAGGTACACTGAGCAAAACAAAATTGTGAAATTAAAATAAGTGGCTTTTAGAAACGAATTCATTCCGAAATTCAGTTTTTAAGACTGAAAATAATTTTAAACATCGCATGTACAAAAATATTGAGAAACTTAGTCATTCGGAAACCCATTTTTAAGAATCTGACCCCCCATAATATGGTGGTTCATTAGTCTAGAAATCAAATTTGGGGTTTCTGACCTTCGCTATTAATTTTAAACATTTTCTAAAACGGTATATAACAATTGAAATAAACCGCATGCAGTAAGTTTATACAAAATAAAGAAAACTTTTTCCTATGCAAACTTTCTTCTGAAGTTTGGTGTTCGGTTAGAGTAGGGCATTCTACAAGCACACTGTACTTAAACCTAGTTTCATCTTGTTGCATCTTTTTGTCCCCTAAAATAACTGAGCTATTTCAATAACATTAAAAGTTCCATCAGAAAAACATTTTTTTATGGACTCTATTAACTCTACAATCCCTCTCAAATGGTTAAAAAAATTGTATTATTAAGGATTTGGAGCTTGAACCAAAAATTGCAAGCGAGCGAAGCGAGCGGAAAAAATTTTGGCCAAAAGAGAATCAATTTGGGGTGTGAAAATAAAAAAATTCGCGCGAATTTTTTTATTTTCGCACCCCAAATTGATTCTCTTTTGGCCAAAATTTTTTCCGCTCGCTTCGCTCCCAATCAAACCAAACTGATTTTGAGTGTTACAGATAGTCATCATCCTCAGGCCAAGGTGAAAAAAATGCTCAAAATGAATCATTGCAGTGCAGCACCTGCTTTCCAGACACTAGCATGCTTTTCCAAATTAAAGGAAACGGCAACAGCTTTGAAAATGAATTTCTCTATAAGACATTTTGGGGTTGTAGATATGTACGTATCCCCGAAACCCATTTTCGGGACTTCTGACTTCCGGACCAGTTTCCCTGCGCCATGTATAAATGTGTGAACTTAGTTCCCACTAGAAAGTGAACAAAGTTCTCACCGTACATGGGAACTAACTACACTTTACAAAAGTGGAGTAAGTTCTCACTTGGTGGGAAGTTAATCCCTCAGTGGAGTTAATTCCCGTGGAGTTATTTCCCCGCACCATTTAGTTGGGGAAACAAAGAAAAACGGGCGTTTGAAAAAATTAAGGAAATGATGGTTTCGACAACAATACTTGCGCATTATGATCCCAATGCACGAATAAAATTAACGGTAGATGCTAGCCCTGTTGGCTTAGGGGCTGTATTAGCCCATGTTTATGATGATGGTGTTGAAAAACCAATAAGTTATGCATCACGCAAGTTATCAGATAGTGAACAAAAATATTCACAAATCGAACGTGAAGCTTTGGCGATTTTGTTCGGTGTTAAACGATTTCACCATTACGTTTTCGGCAGGAAATTTACTCTTGTTTCTGACAATAAGCCTCTTATTTCAATTTTTGGGCCTAAAAATGGTATTCCTATTATTACTGCAAATAGACTGCAACGATATGCTCTCTTTCTATCAGCATACCAATTTGATGTGGAATATGTTAGTTCAAAGAGTAACGTGGCTGACTATTTTTCACGTTACCCGCTAAATCATCCAATGCAACCTGAAGTTGATGGAGTTTATGTTAATTATATAAATAAACTGGGTATGATGCCTATGACGTTTGACACAGTTAAAAAGCACACTAATTTCGACGAGCTATTGAAAAAAGTGAAAGAATTTATTGTTAAAGGTTGGCCTAAAACTACAACAGATACAAGATTACGTCCTTTTCTTGTCAGGAAAAATGAACTTAGCATTGAGTCGGATTGCATTTTTTGGGGATATCGAATAGTAGTTCCAACAGTTCTTCGAAAACAAATGTTAGAAAAACTTCATAAAACTCATATGGGAATTTTCAAAATGAAGAGTATGGCAAGGTCCTACCTATGGTGGCCAGGTTTAGATAAGGACATTGAAAATATAACTATGACTTGCGAAAACTGTTTGTCTTTGAGACCAAATCCTCCCCATAATGTTTTATTAAGTTGGCAATGGCCTGAAAAACCATGGTCGCGGTTACATTTGGATTTTATGGGCCCGCTTTGTAAGCGCATGTTTTTGGTGATCGTCAATGCTCACACTAAATGGTAAGAATGTATAGACATGGGAAAAGATATTACGAGCACTCACACAATCAGGGTACTTCGCGACATATTTGGTAGGTTTGGTTTGCCTTTGGAAGTAGTTACAGACAACGGCTCTTCATTTGTATCTAGGCAATTTGAAGATTTTTTAGCACTGAATGGCATTAAACATTTAAATACACCAGTTGGACATCCTGCTACAAATGGCCAAGCAGAAAATGGTGTAAAAACAATTAAGCTTGCAGTTAAAAGAGCACTTATTTCAAACAATGAAAATCAGGATTTAAATAAAATTTTGAATAATTTCCTTTTAGACTATCGGAACACAATTCATTGCACGACTGGTAAATCTCCGGCAAATTTAATGTTCGATAGAAACATAAGAACTCGATTAGATATAATTAACCCTTTAACAATTTCTAAAAGTAAAACAGACAATTTCAATGTTAAATCAACGATAGTTCACAGGCAACAAAATCAAAAGAAATATGATAAAGGAAAACAAAACAAATTATTCAATCTAGGAGACATCGTTTATGTAAGAGACTATTCCAAACCTGGAAAAGTTTCCTGGGCAAAAGCTAAAATTATAAAAGTTCTAGGAAAAAGATGTTATAATGTCGATGTTAGAGGCAAAATTTGGAAAAGACATGTAAATCAAGTAATTCCTTGTAAAGAAAAAGACGATAGCAAAAATGTTTGTAATACCCGAGATGAATACGATCATTATGTTCCCACAACAATAACAGATATAAGTTGTAAAATTAATGTTTTTGAAAATACAAAATGTGAAGAACAATTAAATATAGATGATAACAACAAAAGCATTGAAAAAACTCATACGAATAATAATTCTACATCAAAAACTAGTTCTAGCATCGTAAGATCTAAGCACAGAAAGCGTTTGTTTCCTAACAATTTGAAACACCCAAATCCTAAAATTGTTGATTCAAAGAATTGTAGATATCCACTTCGTAGCAAGTTTAAGGATAATAAATAAATAACAATTTTTATTTTTTTTTTATATATGAATTTAATGAATTTGAATTGTTAATGCAGGTATATAATGAAATTATTGAAAAATTTGTAAGCTGTTGAAGAGGCAAACTGGGGGGATATTGTAATAAAGTATGATTGCATAGTATATATTCTAACTCTAATTCGAGAGTACATGCCATGTACACTCAATTGAGAGTACATACATGTACACTCGAATAAGAATAAACTCAGCGTCAGTGATAATCAGTAACTCAAACAGATAGCTCTAGTTTGCCCCTTCTTGACTTATGATAATTACGTAACTTAAGTTTAATATCACTTAATAAAACTGAACTAAATAAATCAAGTTGTGTATTTTAATTGACCTGAAATATCACAATAATCATAGCATCTCAGCAGATGTTACATTTATAAAGTTGATGACCTTTATTTATGGCGTTAAAGCACGAATGATAAACTTTTCAGCAAGGAACAGCCAGATTATAACTATCTGTTCCCAGCCGGAGGCAGACATTAGAGAGATAGCTTTAACAGTTTGAACGCTCCTATTCTAACTCATAAATCTATCTTTTTTTTAACATTGCTATAGAAATTTGCATTAAAACCACCATACGTGGCGTACCTAAAAGCATAATGATTGTTAAGTTCTTTATTTTCTTTGAACTCTGGCAGCTGATAAAGATTTAATATTTCGAACATGAAGTGAAAAGAAAATAACAGGAACATTACAAATATTCCACTCAACGAAATATTGATTCAAGTTCTACTGTGTCAACACGAAGGTCATGGTCATGAACATCAACAGAAAATCAGTACTTACATCCTCAAGAACATGGATATTGCATACATATGTATAATAAATTAGTAATAACAATAAAATGATTTTTTTTTAATTAAAAAATATGCAATAAATACTTTCTGATATTAAATAAATATGTAATGTAAATAATTCTTATCTCAACTCACCGGCTTCTTTGTCATTCATGTAAATGGGCTCAACATTGACATTAAATTCATACGGCTTTTTAAGAAATCCATCTCTGATATAAATTCCTTTGGCATTTTGGGAACCAACGCGAATTGAAAATCTAAAAAAAAGACCAAAAAAAAAGATTATGTAAAACGATAACTGTGTGTGTTTAGAAACATTTACACATACAAAAAAAAATTGTTACCAAATATTAAAAAAAAAATTACATTAATGTGTCCTTAAATAAATAAATTTAAAGATCAAATATTTGTTTAAATTAAATTTTAACATTATTCCAGTGAGGAGATTATTAAGGGAAACCAATCAAAAGTTTTAAGAAGTCTGAAAGAATTATTATCAATGGTTTCTATCGCCATTTATGCAACTCTTAAGGCTGCGCGTATGGTAGTGCGAGAAAGCGATGCGATGCCAGAAGCGTTTGTATGCGAGAACAATATTTACATTGATTCTTATGAGCGTGCGTACAGTCAAGCGATATCTTTAACGAGTTTCTCGCATAGCAACTCGCTTCAAAACTCTTTCGACCAGTTTTTCAAGCGAGTTGAAGCGAGATTATTTGTCTTCGAAAGTCAATTTTTAGCAGAGATATTAGGGTCCAAAGTCAAAATTATGTTTTTGCATGTAAACCCATTTTTTTATTAGAAAAAAATCGTAATGATCTAAAACAAACAGGGAATTAATGCAAACAAAATTCTCAAATTTAATTTTAGATCGGTTGGATTGAAAAAACATTTCCGCTCACTTAATGACAAACCAAACTTTATTTTTTTTTCAGTCATCGACTAGCTCTCTTGCTTAACGCATCGTCTTTTGGCTGCTTTCTTTGCTTGCATTTCTAGTTTTTACCGTTTACAGAACAAAAAAAAAACAACAGTTCTATTTCTTTTTCTGCTGTTTTTTTCTTTCTCTCTTGTGAATAGATTACACATATCGCGTGTGCGGTTTTCTTTCTTTCCCTTGTCCTAATGGCCTCAGGGCCAAAATTGAAAACGGGCAACCGATTTGGCGAACTTTCTGAAGTTTCCCTATCGGAGCCCACCGCCAAAAAAAAGACAAAAAAGGAATGAAAATTTTTCATTAGACGATTTCCCTGATTTACCTAAAGTTACCTCTTCAAAAAATCCAAGATTTATAGTGATATCCCCAGCCAATGAAAATAAACCTCTAACCTCAATCAGTATTTTCGCCCTAAGAAAAGCGATAGACGCTATCAGCACCGAATACGAACAAATATCTCAACTAAGAGATGGTAAAATTCTCATTCTTACCAAAAATCAAAAAATCGCCGATAAATTCTTATCTGTAAAATCTCTCTCAGGTTTGTGTGAAGTTTCAGTTAGCTTACATAATCAACTTAATTCCTCAAAAGGAATAGTGTATGCACCCTGTCTGATCAATGTAAGTGAATCAGAAATAATTTCCGAAATGAAAATTCAAAATGTCACAGATGTGTATAAGTTTACGAAAATTGTTGAATCCAAACCCAAACCAACTGGATTAATTTTGTTTACGTTTGATTCTTTCCAGCCTCCAGACACAGTAGAAATTGGTTGGTACAAGACCAAAGTAACTGAATACTTCCCTAACCCTATGCGTTGTCGCAAGTGCCAGCTGCTAGGCCACACCATAAAAAAATGCTCTAACCCAACTTCCATATGCAGCACATGTAATATGCCTATCCATGAAAATGCAGACTGTATCAGACAAATGTACGCAAATTGCCATGCGGCTCATCCTTCCGACTCTAAAGACTGTCCCAAATACATTCAAATGAAAGATATATTAAAAATAAAAACAAAAAAAAATGCACAACGGCAGACGCCAAACGATTATATAAAGAACAAAACCCCATTCAAATCAATGTTTCCCAAACACCACTTTCTAATGTTGTATCTAATTCAATAAACACTCAAACAACTTCCATCATACCCAACAACAACAACACACCCAGTGAAAAAAGCCCTTTACCAGAATTACCTAACAACACAAACAAAACACTTCAACCACAAATCAGCTCAACTCCAAATGCACAGACAAGCCACCCATCATCAACCACAACAATAATTGTTCCAGAACAATCACAGCCCTCAAACACTCTTACTAATTTTCCATCTACCAGCCACAACATAATGTCAAATTTCCAAGGTAAAACACTACAGACTTCTTTTAACCCCAACACTTCTAACTCTCCAATCTCTCAAGTTACACAAAAACTTATAAGAACAAATAGCTATTTTATCGAAAACACTTCTATGATAGACGACGATGATGGATCTATATAAAAAACATAACTCTTTCTCATCATCTGACTCTGCTGTCTTGGAGTTGAATCAGGGTGGCTCCTTTGGAAGCCGCCATGCTTCAACTTCCAGACAGCGGAGTCCTTATACCAACCATCTTCAAACAGATAATGCCATAAACCTTAATCCAAACAATAATTATTTTAAAGCTCTTCAGTGGAATATACAAGGTTATATTAACAACTTTGATGAGCTCAACTTACTAATAAAGGAAAGATCGCCATGTGCCATATCTCTTCAAGAGACACATTGTGCGTTTCAATCTTCCCCTATCCCACCTAAATCCTATTTGGGATACTTTCTTAATCACCCTCAAAATACAAATAATTGGCAAGGCATTGCGCTTCTAATCAGAAATAATATACCACATTGTCAAATCCAAATTAACTCTCCAATTTTAACACTAGCGGTCCAAATTAATTTGACAATAAAATTTACCATTCTATCTATTTACATATTACCTAAACAAGTATTTTCAAAAACCGATCTCGACAACATCATTAACCAAATTGAAACACCCATTCTTTTCTGCGGCGATGTTAACTCTTGGAGTGTTCTTTGGGGCTCTCCATTTTCAAATCGCCGTGGCATAGTTATAGAAGAATTCCTTTTGAACTCTGATCTCTGTCTCTTGAACGATGGCTCACCTACTCATTTTTCAACTCACAACACCTTCACCCACATCGATATCTCTTGCTGTTCATCCACCCTATTTCCCATCACTTCTTGGTCTACTATAGAAGACCTTCACAACAGTGACCATTTTCCAATTTATATTGAAATTCAAACTAGTCTAACCAAAATCAAAAGCTCTCCCATTCCCAATTTTAAGACAGACTTAGCTGATTGGTCACGATACAAATCTTTGATAAACCAATATCTGGATCCAATTTCCGAGTCCATTAATGTAAACAAAGAAGCAGCCACCTTACTAAAAGCAATTCGATGCTCAGCAAATTTCTCTATCCCCCAAAGTTCTTCAATTTTCACAAAAAAATCAGTTCCCTGGTGGAACCCTGTTCTACACAAACTGCGAGCTGAAAAAATGAAACTTTGGAAAAAATTCAAAAGGCATCCAACGCTACCCAACCTCATAGCCTACAAAAAAGCAAACGCTTTATTTAGAAGAGAAATGAAGATAAACAAAACCAAATCCTTGACTGAATTCACATCCACGATCAACCCCAACTCTCCCATCAGCAAAATTTGGCATAATATCCGCTGTCTTGTTGGA
Organism: Sphaerophoria taeniata; assembly: GCA_943590905.1. Lineage (NCBI taxonomy): Eukaryota > Metazoa > Arthropoda > Insecta > Diptera > Syrphidae > Sphaerophoria > Sphaerophoria taeniata. The sequence goes on along the minus strand of OX016540.1, from coordinate 41,390,039 downwards.
AACAACACTTCTCGGACTATACAATGCATATCAACACCTTCGGGTAACATTTCATCCCCCATCGACATTGGTAACCTCTTCGCTAGTACTTGGTCTAATCGCTCCAACGATAACAACTTCTCAATTCCTTTCATTAACTCAAAAAAAAAGTATTAACTCTCGCATCTCCTAGTGATTCTTGCTGTAAAATAGCAAGAAATATAGAAAACCAAATAACGTACATTGAGTTAGAGTGCTGCTTAAGCGCCTTGAAAGGTAAAACCCCAAGTAGAGACCGCATCTCTTACGCGATGATTAAAAATCTACCATTGGAAGGCAAAAATAGACTTATTTCCTTATATAATGAAGTATTTACCACGGGCACTATTCCTCAGGCATGGAAAACCGCAACAATCATCCCTCTTCCGAAACCAAATAAGCCAATAGACTCCCCCCCAGAAGCCTACCGTCCAATATCACTTGTGCCATGTATGTCTAAAGTGTTAGAAAAAATAATCTCAAAGCGGCTACATTGGTTCCTAGAAACAAAAAAATTAATCAATGTCAACCAGGTTGCATACAAGTCAAATAGAGGCTGCTCTGACGCCCTTCTACATATTGACCATTACATCTCGAATGTTATTTCTGCTCGTAACCATGCCTCAATTCTTTCGTTGGACTTTATGAAAGCGTTCGATAGAATCGGTGTGCATCTCATCCTTAAAAAACTACTCACCTGGGGCATAGGTCCCAAAATGTATGTTTTTATTAAATCTTTTCTCTCAAACCGAAAAATAACAGTGAAAATAGGTAATTCCTTCTCATCCACTTACCCACTTAATAACGGCATCCCACAAGGATCACCTTTGTCGGTGGTTCTATTCTTGATTGCTTTCAATGACATTAGTTGTATCATTAACAAGTACAAAAATTTAGACCATACTATTTACGCTGATGATGTCTTCATCCTTTGTAAACTCAATGATATTGATAAATCAAAACATTTATTCTCCAAAGTTGTCGAAGATATTGTAGAATGGGGAAAACATTCTGGCTCTTTATTATCACTTGATAAATGTAAACTATTACACGTATGTCGTAAATTATCCTGCCCCAAACTCGAATTAGCCATTAATAATGTTAACATACTGAGCGTTGATAATCTAGATATTTTAGGTATAAGATTTAACTGTAAGTTCAATTGGAAACCTCATTGTATAAATCTAAAAAAGAACTTAGCAATAAGAAGCAATATCATTAACTATTTATCTAATAAGAAAATGAACATTCACACTAACACCTTATGTAACATAACTAAATCGTTAATTTTAAGCAAAATTGAATATGGTTTTCAAATATATTGTAAATGTCCTAAAACAACATTGAATCTAATCAAAACTCCCTACCATCACGCAGTAAGAAGAAGCATTAACGCCTTCCGGACAACAAGAATAGACAACATCATGGCCGAAGCAGGTTTTCCCACACTGGAACAACTACAATCCGAAAGTCCACTCAAAGTTATTACCAAATTATTATTCTCCAACAACTCCATAATTGATCGGGATATAGACTCAACAAGCAATTCAAGAATGTGTAAACGTATGCCATCTACAATCGTCATTGCTCTTGCAAAAGCAAAGGACTTAGGCCTGCCATACAGACGGGTCAAGCAATACACTACCACTTTCCCGCCCTGGGACATTGACAGCTCATGCTTTTTGCTCCAGTTAACTCATCTACCCAAAAACAACACAAATAGCCGTATATACTACTCCACATATGTCGACATTATGGAGTCACTCAAACTTGATGGGTGGTCTCCACTATTCACAGATGGTTCAAAATCCGCCACCAACACATCTTTTGCCACCACAGATGAAAATGGCACAGTGATCAAGACAGGTATCCTACTTGATTATGCCTCCATCTTTACTGCAGAAGCCTTGGCTATCCTTGAAGCATGTAAAACTGCAACAAAATCACCCAGTGCCAAACTAGTTATCTGTTCAGACAGCCTGTCAGTTATTCAAGCCATATCCAACCCAAACCATAGTAGCAACCTAGTGAACCACTCACGAGATCTTGTCATCAAAAACGCAAACAAAATAAAAATCATGTGGGTTCCTAGCCACATTGGAATTATTGGCAACGAATTCGCTGATAAAGCCGCTAAGCTTTGCAGTAAATTACCTTTGTTTACATTTGATGCATTTTCAAAAAAAGACATCCAAAGGCACTTACACCAAGTGATTCAAAATAACAGAAACCACACCTGGAATTCGTACGAAAATCACTATTCCAAAATCAACACAAATCGGAAAACACCCATTTATCCACCAAATTTATCCAGAAAAGCTATTTCTAACTTTATTCGTTTACGTTTGGGACACACCTCGCTAACGCATCAGCACATACTTAAACACGAAAACCCACCGATATGTCCAGCCTGCAACAATAACATTAATATCTCACATCTTCTTGGCCACTCAACATGCAGTTTATCAAAGAAAATCAATGCCATACTACCGGAAAATCAAAATATCTATTCATTTTTAAATAACATTAATTCTGTAAATATATTAAAAATCGAAAACTACCTGAATTATAATAAGATTACTTTATAAGTCATTATATTATTTTTGAGCGGAAAGCCTTTGTAGCTATTGCTCTTTAAGATATTAGCATTAAATTTGTAATTTTATGTTAATAAATAATAATAATAATAATAATTTTTTTTTTCGAAATTGAGTGAACATTTTTTAGGCTCAAGCGAAAACGACTAACGGTTTTTTCTTAACTCAAAATAATTTGAAAAGAAAAAATTATAACCGAGAGCCGGTGGACAGCTACAAAATTTCTTTATAACCGAACTGTCTTATTTCTGCGTGGTTATGAATTCATTTTAATGATTTTATCGGGTTGGGGTAGAAAGGTCGCAAATCAAAAACCCGCAATCCATTTGACCAAATACTACATTACCGTATTACTTTTGCCCAAATGATAAATTCTACCTTTTTTTATGACAATCTAGGTACTCTTTTCTAGTCACTCAAAATTATGAGAGCTAAGGACATCTAATACCAGAAAATTTATGAGACTCGAAAAGCTGAGAGCGAAGCATCTTCGTTTAAATTATTCATGCCAGAGGAAAGGCGCCTAACTAATAGTTTAAAATTCGAGCGAATTCGAGCTCTTCCGGTGAAAAAAACGCACTTTTCAGGAAGAAAAATGCTTCAAAAAGAGATATGGCCTCAAATTTTAACAAAAATTGCGGGCAATTAGGTTTCACCGATTTTTTCAAATTGGGCTTATTCGTTTTCAGCGCAACAATTGGAATTCATTATTCGAGACTTTTGTGACTTCTTCAGATTCATTAAACTTTACAAAAAAGAACAGCAAGTCAAAAGAGCATTAATTTAACTTAAATGCTTTTTTAATTAATTCACAGTAAAGTGAAAAACAAATTAACCCTTTTTATTCCAACACATGTTCATTAGTCCATGCTGCTGGCTATTCAATTACCCTCCCACTTGTCCTCTTCCGCTGTCTCCCATGCAAACAAGTAATGAATGATTAATTTATTTCCTCAACCACAAAGCATACACACATTTTGTTGTTTTTTAGTAGTTTCCTTTCACTCTTTGTAACTCCTCAAAAAACCCATTGTTCACTTTCACTGTTTCTTTATTCATACAGAATTTGTATTTTCTATCCGTGTCGGACAATAAGCTTCTCATGAACAATGTAGCAAAGGAGCATGCCCCCAGGAATCACGTGATAATGTTTACAACTTCTGGAATCCATAAAACCAAAAGTGTGTTGTGTAACGAGCTGTAATTGTTATTACATCTAAGCTAACGTTAATCAAATAAAATTTACACAAAGGATTCTAAAGCGTCTGCTAATAAATTTCAAAAGACGCCCCGCCGACACTATCCCGCTGCCCGCTCCATCGACCGTCAGTAACTTTCGAGAGACTATACCAAAACATAAAACTTGCTCACCTTATCGTATTTTCAGCTGCATCCTTGTGCTGCACCAAATATTCGAAAGCTTTCTCCACATTCAAGAGTCCACTGCCTTGAGCAAATGGGTCGACATAATTTAATTTGGTTGCTGTGGCACATATGGCACGCTTTATACTAAACGGCGAATATGATACACCCTTTTGCTTCAATCCGGATATTAGGAGGGCTGCAATAGAGAAAAAAAAAACAACGAAAAAAGTTAACAAGAAAATTCTTTCCTGCAAAATGAGCTTAGGGTCGTGTTGAGTGGCGAGTATTGCAGCACCAGAAACACAGATCCCAATTTTTAATTATTTTTCTTTGGCGGAGGGATACAGTAAATAAAATAAAAATAAATGAAAGAAAGAGAAATTTCGGTCGAAATAACTGGCTGACCAAAAATTACAGGTTAAGTACGCACCTACGGCTCCAGCGACATGAGGCGCTGCCATACTGGTTCCGTTCATAAGTTGTGACTTGCACATTGTAAATTGCGGCACTGATGTTATGGCCGCACCGGGTGCACACACGGTTACTCCTTGGCCACCATCGATGCATGGATCTCGTGATGTCCAGGTGTAAACATTTGCTGGAAGTTTTTCGCGCAAAGCATAGTCGACTTCCATCATTTGTGGCGAAACATATGCTCCAACTCCTGTAAATGGGAAAAAAAGAGTAAATAGTTGGTACGAGAGCGATAAATTAATAAAACTTTAATTTTAATTTTGTTATTCGTTGAACTTGTGGTTAAGGGTACGATATGATTGGAGGCAAGTAGCTTACGCTTGTTGATTGACCGTGATTAAAAAATAACATTGGCCTGATTGGCACATAAATTACCTTAGGGGCCAGTTATAGCGATCATTAAAAACTATCATTAAAAATTTTCATTTGGATAATGTGGTGTGTTGTACTTTGATTTTATATATGAATCTCATACCAATCGATGGCAAATCTATTAAAATATTTTTTTTCTGGCGAAAAATAATCCTACAAAAGAATATTTTTGGTGAAAAATGCATTTATTTACTTTAATGATGAAAATTCGTTTTAATGACAAGCAAATAATTAAATTTCAAAAAATGAAACACTTTGTTCCAGTGTTTGTGTTCCCCTTTTTTAATGTTCCATCTTTCATTAAAAAAATTACTGAATGATTTTCAATCATTGAAAAAATATTTGGTGTCAGTTTATTAAATAAATATTTGAATGACATTTAAATAATTTAATGATCGCTATAAACACACGTAAGTAAAAAAATCCAATTTTCATGTGTTCCAACTTTTAATGATAGTTTTTAATGATAGCTATAACTGGCCCCTTATCTGCGATAACAATAACAAACAAACAAGATGCATCGATTAAAAAACTGGTAGCAAACTGACGCAAATTAAAGTTTAAAAAGCCGATATAAGAAATTTACAAACGGAAAATAGATTGATGGTACAAGACACCTTTTGAGATGGATACTGCGCTGTGACATTACCTAAATACAGAATATACAAGAGAGATACAAAAGACCCATGATTGCATCCGAATCCATTTTTCTTATTTTTTTTTTTTTTGCAATCATTTTAACTTGTCGAAGACGGCTTCCTCTTTCCTCAGGGTCAATTTGCGCTGTCAAGAGTACGTCTCTGTTCTCTGGAGTGTCAGGCACGGTAGGTCCTGTAAAAGGATATTCATAGCTTATGAACACGTGTGGCAGCTTGGTTTGGTGCAAAACTCTGGAGAAAACCATAAATTGTAAGACCCTAAAACATGTATACGTTGTAGTAGTACAAGTGGGGTTATGAGAACTACAACAACAAAATGTATGAGGTTAGGTTAGGTAGAAGTGGCTGTCAGAGAAGGAATAAGACACACTTAGGCTAATTGATGGCCCATTGATGGGCAGTGTCCGGTGGCCTTATATATGCACCCAACAAAGATGAATAAAATGCCATTTCCATTAGAGACGATCGACAGATTTGGACTGTTGTAGAGTTTGTAGAGACATGAGTCTTGGGATTTAATCTGGAAGTTCATATTGGACGGTGTAGTCTGTGTGCTTTGTAATTGATCCTAAATAATTAAGACTTACGAAGTGGCCAATATATCGCACTAGTATTGCAATACTGTTGTAACTCAAAATTCAGCTTTTTTCAGAATCGACAAAAACTGATTATTAATTTCCTGTTACAGCTTATAAAAAACTATTACCCTATAAGTTAAAGGTCTTAAATTGAAGATATTTTCTATTTACCATTAATTTTAAAAATAATAGGTTGTTGAAATATAAGAGTTAAGACTATTTTCCACTGAATAAAGTTTTCAGAAAGATGTTTTATTTCTATAGTTACTACGGTATAGTTGACAAACTTTGAGTTTCTTCTTTACTTTTTCAGTTTAGATTTTTTAAGTACCAACATCAATTTAACCAACATTGACATTGATAAAACAAGATAGGTAATATAAAAAAAAAATTAAAGAAACCAAGAGTTCATATTTTATTTACATTTCTTGTAATTATTTGCATAAAAAAAAAACCAAACTTAAATTATGCCACCACTGTAAATAAACAAAAATTAAATAAATATACAAGAAAAGAAATTTCATTGATTATTATTTTTTTTAAAGAAGCATTGTAGTCCGATCGATGAATAATTTTGTCATAATTAGTTCTTTAGGAAATGTCTCTTTTTTCGGTAAGCGGAATTCTGTGTTTGCTGCTTTAAAATTTTATGCTAATAGTACATTTAGATTTACTGTTTGTCGTTTACTCCGAACGAATTCTTAGTAATACGAGTTCTTACACTCGTAGAAAAAACATAATGGATGTGCTTTTTCGACACGAAGTATGTACCTTCTTTGATGTCGAGCCATCTTACTTAGGTTCTGCTTTCGTTAATACTAAAACTCCACTTTTCTTGTTGAAAAAATTGTCATGATACGATTCTTTTACTATGCAGGGCTCCCTTGATATTTTGGCAGAACTTTTTAAAGTAAAGTATCGTTGAGGAACATAGAATGGCCCAGATTTAAGAAGTACTTTACTTGTTTTTCCATCAACGCCTTGCACATTGTCACCTTTGTTTTGAGAGTGACCACGAATCAGAAATGCATGTGTAATACTCTTAACTTTGATTTTTTTTGTGCTGAAACGATGTTTTAATTTGTTTGCAGCAAGTTCTTCATCAGTATTAGCTTGAGTAATTTTGTCTATATAGTACAGTATGCAACTTCCAATTTCAACGGCACCTCGTTTTTCCTCCGTTTCGTCACAGAAGTAACAACGTTTTAAGCATGTAAATCGCTTACTGCGAAGTTAAAACAATTAATTTTAGTCTTATGATAGACAACAAACGCCATAAAAATTATGTCAACAAAAACGTTGTAACTCAAAATTTCTTTCAAAACAGAGAAAGTGACGATTTGACAATTCATTCATTAACATTATCACATGCGTCATTCCTAACTTCATGATTACCAATTTAGTATTTTTGTAAATGCTTACAAATTATCACAAAAACATTGAAAATAAAATTTCTCCAACAAAACTGTAATAAGTCTAAAATTGCTTAACAAACCAGCAAGAACGTCATAAGTCAAAATAATATTTTAAATTGCATGTTTTTAAATCAACAATAGAGTAATAACTTGAATTATTAAAATTTATTTTATACATTTGAATCGACTAAAAAGTTTTAACTCGAAATAATCACCAAATTTGTACACAAATGATTCAGCAAAAAAGTTCCAACCAAAATTAATACACTTTTAAAACAAAAGCGGCGATTTTACGTTTGAATTCAGTGTTATCTCAAAATCGGCATTTTTTGAGTTACAACAGTATTGCAATACTAGTGCGATATATCTATCTAGATGTGTCAGATAGTCCAGTACGAAAAGATTATACTTAAGCAAAGTGAGCGTTGTGCTTTGCTTAGTTTGTTGCGGTTTATTCGTATTGCAGTCCAAAATACTGTAACACGGTAAAAATACCGACGTTGACTTCTTTTGACAAATCTTTGACTGTCTGCTTCCCCAAGAGACAAGACAAGCAGAATAGTTTACCTTACACTACGGTATCGACAACTGCAACATTCAGGACTACGATAAGAAATGTTTGAAAAAAGAAAAAAAAACATATAAGGACGAGTCTTGACTTTCTTCTTAGCTTCGCGTCAAAAAAAATGTTGATCCATAAGTCACAAAACATAAAATCAACCTAGTGCTGACATTTTTGATTTGGTAAGAATTTTTTGTGAGAACTAACATTCATTTCAAAATATTGGACTCTGTCTCTACGAACTCAATAACAGTCCAAAACTTTCAATCGTCTCTAATGGAGATGGCACAACAGTTTAAAATTCACCTTCACTGGCCTTCACTGAGACATTCCAGGAAACTGCAAGCCAAATATGGTACAACATTACCCATGCAAACACAAATGGCTAATGTTGGTACATGTAAACTTGCTACAACAAGATTCTATAAAAAGAACCAACATCAGGTGGAATAACATAACCACCTGTCAGGCAACGAAAAACCTTTGGCCTAAACTAGACTTAAAGAGATCTAGGCGACTGATATCTCTAACGTCTATTACGCCAGCAGAACCATTTCATAAGTCGGCACCGAAAATTATTCAGTATTTTGTTGCTAACTTGTGCCGCAAAAATTATTTTTGTACCTCAACTATTTCTTGGAAAAATTTAGTTCTGCTAGCGTAATATTACCAAATTAGAACCAATGCAGGTAGCGATATGAAACTAACGGCATATTTTGTTGCTAATTTGTGCTGCAAGAATTAATTTTGTTGCTCAAATAGTTTTCAGAAAAAAGTGCGGTTACGTTTCTTCTTCTCTCTTCTGAAAAATAATAAGTATACGCCCGAGTGAACTTTTTCATAAAACGTTAATTTCAATATCTGGAAAGGTATTTTCAAAGAGAAAACAACATTTACCGGGTCAGCTAGTAGAATAAAAAAGTATCATATAAACAGTTATTTACTTCTTGTAAAACTCAAACGATTTTTCCAAGAACTAGTGGAACAACAAAATTATCTTGCGACACAAATTAGCAACAAAATACTGAATACTTTGGTGCCGGCTTATGAAATGGTTCTGCTAGCGTAATAGACGTATATATTTAAGCAGATTGCGTAGTATGCAACTTATTATAATATTTATTATTTATATTTTAAGCTCGTTAATTGGTGTCATAACCGGACACTGTCTGAAAGGAAGGCACGCCGCGCGACTGGGTGTGTTTTCAAACGATTTCTGCAGAAGCTTCTTCACCTTATCTGCACTTGCCCTGCTCTGGACCATAAACGTAGGATTCATTTAGAAGAATTCTTTTATAATGATCTAAATGATCTTTTACGTTTCGTAAGGAACTATAATTGGTTTCATTGAGCTATCGGAGAAAGCCTTTATATTCATGTGGTATTACAATGGGCCATTAATTGGCCTAAGTGTGTATGTTTACAACCATGACAGCCACTTTAACCTAACCTAAGCTAACTCTAGGGATATGCTAAATCTCCGATCCTCAGGAATAAGCCAGCAACGATTGACGCTTTGGAAGCCAACATTACTCGGCTTATCTGCGATAAGTGTTCCAAAGAGTCGCCCAAAATTGTATTTGCTTTCTTAGGGGCCAGTTATAGCTATCATTAAAAACTATCATTAAAAGTTGGAACGCATGAAAATTGGATTTTTTTACTTACGTGTGTTTATAGCGATCATTAAATTATTTAAATGTCATTCAAATATTTATTCAATAAACTGACACCAAATATTTTTTTAATGATTGAAAATCCTTCATTAATTTTTTTAATGAAAGATGGAACAAAAAAAGGGGAACACAAACACTGGAACAAAGTGTTTCATTTTTTGAAATTTAATTATTAGCTTGTCATTAAAATTTTAATTAGAAAAAAATATTTCAATGGATTTGCCATCGATTGGTATGAGATTGATATATAAAATCAAAGTACAACACACCACATTATCCAAATGATAATTTTTAATGATAGTTTTTAATGATCGCTATAACTGGCCCCTTAACTATTGATTGAAAACAAAGAAAACAACTTCGAAAAAAGAAGAAAACGACATTAATTTTCCTATCACAACAATCTCTTTGTATAGCATCAAAAGACCCGTTTTATTTTTTTATAAAGTCCTTAATTCCAGAGAGATTAAATAAAATGCATTTTCGAATCTTCTTTTTCTTCTTTGGAGCTAGCATAACGGTTGCTACTTTATCTTTTCTAAATCGTATTTAAAACTCAAGAATGAATCGTTTTTTTTTTGTACTTATTTAATGTCATTGCTTTAAGTATTTTCTTTGAAATTGAAATCAAGGCTTTGAATAAAAAACAAGAGATATCAAAAAGCAGTTCACCTGTCTTATATGAACCTCTTCAGACTGAAATCGATATTCTAATTCCGTTAAAGTTTGATGCAGTTTATGTGAATATCAAAAGTGTTTTTGAAATGTGTTTCATTTGAAAGGATATAGCTTCAAATGGATATGGTAAATTTGTGGTGCTTCCAAAAAAAATATGTTTCACACTTCAAACTTGTTGACATTTGATTATTTTTTGTCAAAGGTTATTCGAAGTGAAATTCCATTGCAGAAGTAGGTACACACACAATTTACCACCAAGTACAAAACTTGACATTTCAGAATACCTACACACATTTTTCGAAGTAAGAACCTCTTCTAAGGATACATTTATACCAAATAATGTGTTCTCTGACAAGAAGTATCTTGTGAGCCATTGATTTACATTGAATTGCATTTTCAATATCAAACACTGCTTTTTTCGATCAAAAATAAAATTAAAAATAACATGAAATCATTCTTTTAACAAAAACGAATTTAAAAGTAACTACTGTCCGAAGGCATTATGGCCAAAGACTATAAAGCTACAGTTAACTTTCCATTCCACTCGCCTCCAAGCTAATTAAATCTACGAGCCATGTTAAGAGTCAGAAACTAATAAAGGATATTTATATTTCCAATATCGACGCTTTTTATTATATAATAACCCTTTTCCCATCTATATTTTTGCCTTGTCTGACGTAGAACAGCATTTTTCATTTGTTGTTGTGTTGCTATTGGAGATTTACGTTCTGACTCGACATTGGGCAAAGGGTCGTTTGTTGTCGAATTTTTGTTTGTTCCTGGCGAAACGATTTTGCATATTTTGCATTTTTTGTTTTATTGAAAACGCGAAAAGGGAGGTCAGTTACCGCCACGTTTTGCGATAAACAAAATCTGCACCGAAACAAAAATAAAATTACACAACATTCATGGAAATGTATTAAAAAAAAAAAAACACATTTAACCAAAAAAGGACGAAAAAACACTTACCTATACAACTTGGCTGACTAATATCTGGCGGGGTGCCAATTGTGGACAGTGCTGGACCATGGTTGCCGGCCGACGCAACCCAGACAACGCCATATTTGTTGACCACTTCGCTCATTAGTTCGCCAATGCGACTGCAATTAAAAATGATGTTGTGGTTAGTTGGAAGGGTGTGCATAAATTTTGTTGCTTGATGTTAGCATATTTTTTTCTCATCTTTTGTGTTTGTACATTTTTTGCTCATTTGTTTGTATTACCATAGCGCAATTGGTATAAAACTGATATCACACAAAAACACTCACTCGATGGCTTAACACACGGGGGAAAAATTTAAATAAAAAAAAACAGGATATTTAGAATGGAATACAATTTTGATATATTCACATTGATTTTGTTTAAATACAAAAAAAAAAATAATTGCCAGTAGGTTTATGTTGTTATTTAAATGCAATAAAATTAAATTATTTGCAGCTAACAAAAAAAAAAATCATAAAAACTATGAGAAATGTGAAATCAATCTGGCATTACAATTGTTCATTATTACACTGAAAAATTTTCTTGAGTAAATACGAATGCTCTTCGTAATTGTACGAATCGACGGTTAATAGCAAAAAGCATTCGTTTAATATAGGTTGTACTGCTTTTCATACAAAATATACGAATGGAGGGTAAACAATACAAAATATTAGTAGAATGTACAAAACTAGAATTTGCATTATAAAGGGTCCGCCATCTAACGTTTTTCCTTTTTCAGCTACCTAGTGCTTATTTGACAGAAAAGTATGCGCTTAAACAACGCTAGGAAATATTGCGACATTACTTTGAAAATCACGGTAATGTTGCAGAATGTGTGCGAAAATTGCGTACGGATTTTGGAAGAAGAGCAGCACCGTCAGCTCCGTATGTTCGTTATCTTGTGAAAAAAGTGAAAGAAACTGGCATCCTCATCGATAAACCAAACACCGTACACCCGAGAATATTGCTGCTGTGGCAGAAAGTGGGCGTGAATCGCCAGCAACATCAATTCACCGTCGTTCTCAACAATTGAACATTTCGGAGACATCATTGAGACGAATTTTGCATAAAGACCTTGGTATGACGCCATACAAAGTCCAATTGGTTCAGGAGTTGAAGCTAACTGCGACCATCCAATGCGTTTTCGCTTCGCTAAGTGGGCCTGCGATCGACTTAGAGAAGATGCCGGGTTTGGAAAAAAATCATCTTTTCAGATGAAGCTCATTTTGATCTTGGCGGCTACACTCGATGTTTTGCGCCCTGGCCCTGTTTTTGAATATCGCATTATCAGCCTCAGAGCTGATGTCGTTTGGCCACCTGTGAGCTGCGATTTGACACCGTTGGACTATTATTTGTGGGGTGCCGTAAAAGTTTAGTGTTACGCCGACAAGCCAGAGACAATTGACGCTTTAAAGGACAATATTCGTGAAGCCATTGGTGAAACTCAGCTGCACACAATCGATAATGTGCTTAAAAATTGGACCGATCGTGAAGGCACTGCATAGTCAGCCGAGGCAGCCATTTGAATGAAATTATTTTCCATTATTTATATTTGAGAACAATATTCAGTAGTTTTTTTTATAGCATTTTCAAAAAAAAAAAAAGTTATTTGGCGGACCCTTTACAAACTTATACGAACAATTCGTAAGGTTCGAAAATATTTTACGAAAACATATTACTTTGACTTCGTAAATTATAAAAATATGTGAGTAAATCTTACGAATAAATTTGGAAAAATAACGGAACCATTCGTACACGTTGATAAACGAATGAAATTAGTTAAATGCATGAGGGAATTCGTACAATGTATTGCGTTGGCTGCTAAGCAGAACGCCGTGGGGTCGACTCCTACTCGCGCCCATAAAGTTTTTATTTCATCTTTTACGGGCACTGCCTCTTGCGAAGAACTGACAAAACTTCCAACAGTATCAATCTGTCATGAAAAAGTGCTTCTTAACTTTGCCGTTCGGAATCGCCGCCCGTTAAATTGTAGGTCCCCTCAATTCTTCATACGCACCCAGAGAATTGTTGATGAGAGTAAGTCACTTAGGCCTTGGCTCTTCAAGAGCTGTCGCGCCACTCTATTGTTATTATTATTATTTACTCATCATTTTGTGTTACGAATGCAAGAATTTGTCTCCAACAAATCGCACTACTTGCAATTTTTCAGTGTAGTGTGAATTAATTTGAAAGGTTTTTTTTGTTTGATAAGATAAATAAATTATATTTATTGAATTTTGAAACAATATATAACTTTTTATGATTATTAAGTTCAATTTCCAGACTTAATTTTGTGGAAAAAACGCTTTTAATAATAATTAATAACCACAAGTTTTGTTTTATTTTGTGTGCTAATATATTGTTGTTGATTTATTTGGTTGAGCTTACTTGTTTATAATTTGTTGCCTTTTGTGACTTTATTGACTTGAATAATTTGCAACCAAAAAAAAATTGGATTTAATTATTTGGAAAACGCTTTTAACGTCATTAAAATAAAATGATTTTTGTAGGGCATTACAACTGCAGAGAGGATGGTGAAACAAAATACAAAACTAAACCACTGACTTAAAAAAAAAAAAAATAACAAACAAACGATTGATTCACAGATTAAAGTCTATTAAATATTCTTGATTTAACGTAATGCATATTAATATTTTTACTTGTTTGTTGTTTTTCACATCAGAAGCAAAACCGTGTTTTCCACGAAAGTTTCTAAAAAAAAAAAAAGGTAAATCAGCTCACACTGTACCATACTGTTGTTTGCTTACCGTTGTAACGACCTGGCTCCCTGATTTTTCATAATTAAAAATAAATCATGGTTTGTCTTTCTTTATGATTTCGTGAAGTAAAAAATAATTTATGGTCTATTTTTATAACTTCAAGTAGGTACCTATTTAAATAAATATGTACCAATTTTGTTCAAATTTATGTTGTTTAATATGAATTTAAAAAAAAGCAGTATATAAAAATGAGTTTTTTGCATGGTTCCACATTGATAGTTTTTCGCATTTACAGCCCTTAACTTTGGGTCGATTCACTTGACACCACCCTGCAACCAACAACTGTTTGACTACACTGTGATTTGACATTTTTAATTGTTTTTGTTTTAATAACCTCACCTTTTTGCAAAATTTTGGTAAAGACTAAATAAAGGGTAATTTATTTTTCGGTTACGAGAAGAGATAAGACTTAATAAAACGAAAACGATACATTTTCAATGAAAGTATTATTTCAGTATAAAGTTTGGAATTTGCCATTAAGTGTGAAAAGCAATATCATTTAAATGGCCGCTTCAAGGAATTTCGCAGCATGAAATTCTTTTAGGGTAATTTTTAACAACTTTTTGGCACATATCGGGCGATATCTCAGCCAAAATCGGGGACACTTTGCGTAAACACGGTCTATTGCGTAGCCGCAGATCAAAAAATTTAACAGTGTCAAATCGAATGAACTTGGTGGCCAAAACGAGAAAATACGCGACTAGTATACTTCTAACGCTTGTGTGGCTTGTTGCCCCGTCTTATTGAAACCACATATCGTCTAAAGTCATGATCTTCAACCGCTGCCGGCCAAAAAAAAAAACCGGTTACCATTCGATCATATCGCTCCGAATCGACTGTAACCGTCGATTGGCATACGGACCAATGACACCTTACGACCATATACAACACACCAAACAGTCACTTTTTTCGGATGGAATGGTACCTCTTCGACAACACTTGTTGGTTTGTGTGCCTCGAAAAGCGAAAAATGTTGGTCGAAAGATCGGTCTTGTCTGTTGTTGTTTTAAAAGCGTTGATAGTAAATGGCACACATTCAACTAATATTAGGTCTATTCTTTTACTTTTTCGGGAGTTATGTGAAAAAATCGTTGAGACGCAAGGAGCAACAAGAAGCTACCTGTGCCAGACATGAAAAACAAATAACTCAACTAGAATTGACAATGAGAAAAAATAATTTGATCATTTTCAAGGTAGAAGAGAGTGAACGGACCTCAGAAGAACTTCTATCAATGATACTTGATCAACTAAATAAATCGAATGACCAGTTCAAAGTTGAAGAAACGGACATTGAAAGCTGTTTTCGCCTAGGCAAAAAGAACGAAGGAAAAATAAGACCAATCAGACTAGTTTTCAAAAACTTCGAGAAAAAACAACAAGTTTTATTGGGTAAAAAGTTTGGGGCAGATTTCACTATGACGGAAGATCTTCCAAAATCAATAGTTGAAGCTCGGAAACCTCTTATCCCAAAACTGCTAGAATTCAAGAAGGCAGGAAAGAGGGCTTTCTTTATATTTAACGAACTCGTTGTAGATGGAAAAGTTTGGACAGGAAACGAACAAGAAAATCCAAGGAAAAGAATACGATCAAATGAAAGCTCACCACCAGGACAATCAAAGAACAAAGAAATTAACAGCAATAAGACAAAATCTATTATAATTGGATCAACCGAAATGAACCCCAAGAAACAACTGACAAACCCAATAAGAAATTTTCTTGCTACAAAAACCGCTAACGAAGTTTTAGAAAAATACAATGACCCACAAATCTCGAAACAACTAAACAAAGTAAATAATAACAAATAGCAATTCTCACTTAACAATAACCAGACGAAATATGAAGACCATGCATTAACATTAAATACCGGACATAAACAAAACCCACATTCAACTACAATACAACAAAAATCCTTCTCAACCCGGTTGATCACCGTGGGAAGAGTAGATCTACACCCCTCATATAAGAGCAATCAAACAGAAAACTGTACCCACAAGAACCAACACGGAACTCTAAAGATCTGTACTTTCAATATCAGGACACTTTCCTCTGATGAGAAACAGGAAGAATTGAGACAAGCGCTGGAAAAAATTAAATGGGACATTATATTCTATCAGAAACAAGATTACTAGGACAAAAAATAATAAATAATGAACATGATATCTTTTGCTACGTAGGAGAAACAAAAGGCATCTACGGTGTTGGATTCCTTATTAAAAAAGAACTTAAAGAAAAAATCATTGACATCAAGCTACATAATGAAAGAATGTGCAGCATACAACTGAATACAAAAAACACGAAAATGACAATAATTCAAGTATATGCACCAACAGAAAAAGCCGATGACGAAGAGATGCTAAGGTTCTACAACAACTTAGAGGAAATATATTCAAGTAACAAAACAGAAGTAATGTATGTGATTGGAGACTTTAACGCTAAGCTTGGAAAGAGACAAAACGAAGAAGAAAAGAAAAAATAGGACCCTACGGATATGGAGAAAGAAACGAAAGAGGAGAAAGAGTAATACGATGGATCGAAGAATTTGAATTTGAAATTCGGTAACTCGTTTTTCAAGAAAAAGGACAACAGAAAATGGACGTGGATATCACCGAAAGGAAAAATTAAAAATGAAATAGACCTGATTCTGACGAACAAAATTGAGACTGTCAAAGACATATCCGTGCTCAACAACGTAAAGTTCGACAGTGACCACAGATTAGTAAGAACAGAGATCATTATAAGCCATAAAACACTAAAAAGAAATCGACAAGTCCATTTCATTCCAAAAATGATACCCGACCAAAAAATAGTAGATTATAACCAAACATTGACAGTAAAGATAAATCAATTATCAACATCAAATCGTGACATACAAAACATATATGACGAATTAGAAAGGATCATAAAAAACTCTGCAAAACTGTCAATTATGGACACTAAAACATCAAAAGATAAATTATCCAACGACACAAAAATCTTTATCTCGAGAAGAGATACTCTACGAACCAAGCAACAATTACTTGACCAAGAAAAAACTGAACTAAAAGAATTAAGAAAAACTATCAAAGCAAAGATATCAACAAGTTCAACGAAACAATAGCTAGAGATACGATCAGACAAAAAAAATCAAAAAGGAAAACAAAATCATTACTTAACAATCAACAGGAATGGATTATTAGCTTAAAAAGCCAAAATGCAAACATCATAACAAATAGGAAAGAGTTAAATGAAAATGCTACTAAGTTCTTCGAAAAACTATTCTCCTCGACCAAGCATATAATTGAAGAAGAAAATATTGACAACATAGATATCAATCTCCTTGCAACACAAACTCCCATGTTTAGCAAAGAAAATATTGAAAGGACCATAGACGATTTGAAAAAGGACAAATGCACTGGAAATGATGGAATCTCTGCAGAAATGCTGATATACGGGAAAGAATCGCTTTCCGAAATCTTAACTTTTATGTTAAATGAAATCATCAGAACTCAGCAAATCCCTAAGCAATAGAGAGAAACAACGATTACACTTGTACATAAAAAAGGAAAAAAAGACGATTTGAACAATTATAGACCTATAAGTAACATTTCGACAATTTATAAGCTGTTTTCAAAAACAATCTAACGGAACATCAAACAAGATTTTAACAATAAACAACCTAGAGAACAAGCTGGATTCAGAGAAGGTTTCTCAACAACAGACCACCTACAGACGATGAATCAACTAATAGAAAAGTGCAATGAATTTCAACAACCAATATACTTTTTATTCATAGACTTCAGTAAAGCATTTGACAGCGTTGAACACGATACAATATGGACATCCCTAGAAAATCAAAATATGGACCCAAACGTTACAAGGACTATCAAAAACATACAAAAATAATGTAGCACAAATAAAAACAGAGAGTACAGGACGTAAATTTAAGATAACAAGAGGCGTCAGACAAGGAGACCCGCTCTCACCACCGCTATTTAGTGCAGTTTTAGAGGATATTTTTCAAAAGATGAACTGGAAGACTAAATATGGTATAAGGATATGTGGACAACTTCTTAACAACCTTAGATTTGCGGACGATATAGTACTCATATCTACTAGAGCTAAACATATACAAGAAATGACAACAGAACTTACTAACTTGTGCAAGAACTATGGACTACAAATCATCAAGTCAAAAACAAAAATAATGACAGAGAGGATATAATTCTAGACCAAGAAAAAATTGAATACATAGAAGACTACATTTACTTGGGACAACTAAAATCTTTTAAGGACCAAGAGAAAAAAGAAATCAACAGACGCATCACAAACAGCTGGAAACAATTTTGGAGCCTCAAACAGATTTTAGAACTGGACCAAAGTGTAGAAACACGAAAATATCTCTTCGACTCTGCTATTTTACCGGTGCTTACTTATGGACTTCAAACCCTGAGCTTGACTACAAAATCTCTGGACCAGCTTAGGATCTGTCAATCCAAAATGGAAAGAAAAATCCTCGGAATAAGACCCAGCGAAAGGATAAGAAATGAAGACATCCGAAACAGTACTCGAATAATTGACGTAATAGATAGAACCAAAAGACAAAAATGGAGTTGGGCAGGACATATTTCAAGACTTCAGGATCAAAGATGGACAAAGTTGGCAACAAAATGGAGACCGCAAAGCAAGAGACCAAAAGGCCGACCGAACAAGAGATGGAGTGACGATCTTTGCCAAATAAACGAAAATTGGTACAATGAAGCTAAAGATCGAGACCTATGGACCGTCTTGGGGGAGGCTTACGCCAACAACTAATGATAGAAATAGAGAAATAAATAATTAAACTATTAAATATTAATTATCCTACTTTACTTATTTATTTTAATTAATTATTCTGTACTTTTTAATTTGTATTAATCTATTCAAATAATTTGTAAAATTCGAATTAAAAATTATTTAAAATTGTTTACGTTAAATGATAAGGCAATAAAAGCTTATATAAAAATGTGAAATCTGTCAAATTTCGAGGAGTGGGGATGAAATTTTGCAATTCTCTTAAAAAGTAAAAGAACACTTGACAGCCTAAATCTCACTAGTCACAAATGTACAAAATTATATCTAACGTCAACAAAATCCATGTATGTACTATGTAGCTATTTCTTATAATTTGACAGAAATCAAAAATTTCCTGCAAGAAATGTTTGCGTGTCAAATCGGGAGATAGGGGAAATATTTTTCTCCTTCAAAAGTGGCAGAACTTACAAAAAATTTGGGTAAAAGAACTGTATCGAATGCACCAGTACATTCAAGTTAATTGTCATATTTTCATTGTATTCAATACTTCAATACATTCATGTAATTGTTTTATAGTATAAGTCTAATATGCTCAGTATGAGCTTTTTGTATTTCTCTTTTATGAGTTAGTTATAAATCAGAACTCAACCGTACAGGAAGCAAACGTACAGGTTCTTAATAAAGATTAAAGATAGTCGGTTTTTTATATCTTTTTCCGACTTTAAACAATCTCGAGTTTTATTTCACCTTGGATTACAGTTCGCTACGATACAAGAACAGACAAGTGTGAGAATTAAGGAGTTTTAGGTTAGTTTATTATGATATGTAATTCAGACAGTTAAATTTGACACCTATCAAATGCCAGCTTAAAAGAACGAAATGAATAACCATATAATTTCCATTCACTGCACATCTGCACAAAAATGCTTTCGTTTGATATATAAATTTACGTACTTCCAGTATTTGAAGGCCGCATCATAAAAAGGGTATGGTTTGTTTCGCTTTTTTATTTCGCTTTTGGTTGTTTCGCCAAAAGTCGTTTCGCATTTTGTTATTTTGTATTTTATTTGTTTCGTTTTTAGTTGTTTCTCTTATTATTTTCTCGTGGTATGTTTATTTTGCATTCGTTTATTTCGCTTTTCGATTATTTCGCTTTTTTATTATTTCGATATCCTTTCTTTCGCCTACGCCTTCGTCTGTTTTGTTTTTTTTATTTTAAATTTTAATTTTTGCGAACATAAGGATCCTGAAGATTTTAAAATTCGCGCGAAAATTTGCGAAACAAAACAGACGAAGGCGAAACAATTGAAATAAGGTGTAAGGTAGATAGATAACAGGAAAATCGAATCACTTGCATTACTTTATCTACCTGCATGAAACATAGGTTTTAATATAAATAAATGCTTGAAGCTAGGGTTTTTAATGCTTCAATGTCTGAATAATCAACTCGTTTCGTTCTAACTATCGATAAAAAGAACAATTAATACATTTTAAGAGAAATCACGAAAAGTGGCGAAACGATCATTTGCGAGATAACCTGTTTGGCGAAACGATTGTATTGCAAGTTAACAGTTTTGCGACAGAATTAATAAGCAAAATTTATTAAAATACGAAATAATGATTCTAAATAAGTAACTAAAACTTACTCAAGTTCTATTTAAAAAAAAAAGAAAAATTTCGGTTTTGTAAGCTTTTTATAAACTTTCCATAACTAGACGTTTTTTTTTACGTACCTATTTGCCTGAGTTTAAAAGTATAAACCACAGGACTCATCTTATTCGAAGTAGAACTTCTTAAGGCTTAATTTAGTGGATATCTTAGAATTTCTCAGTTCATTTCTTGGAACATTGTTTTCTGTTGAATTCACTACTTTTTGAAAACGTACTATTTTCTTTTTCGGGGTAGAAGTATTTATGTCATATTTGTTCCAACATTATTATTTTTAATGTTGTGTACTGTGTTGGATTTGTTTCTTGATTTTCTTTTTATTCTACAGGTTGGGTTTGGAAAATGCTTCTGTTTTATGTGTGTTTTACGGTGCATTTTTTTACTTGCGAGATATAGGATATATGGCAAGTATTGAATTCGTAAAAAAAAGTTGAGATTTTGATGAGATGTGACATTCCGATGATAGAGAAGTCGAAAAAAGTGGGTCCGGCGATTCCTTCCGTCTGTCTGTCTGTCTGTCTGTTTGTAAACGCACCTACAACCTTAACTACTGGTCCGATTGCCTTCAATCTTGAAAATTAGAGGTTTGAGCGAATTCGCGTGGGTCGTTTTTTTTTTTTTTAAAGGACATGGCCCACTTTTGGGCCCAGTGATTCATTAACGAAATTGGTATCAAATGAAAGCTGTAGTGGATCAGATTATTGGCGTAAAATATTTCCGAAATCGTTTTTGGGGTTTTCGAGATATTTAGGTTCAAAGTTGTTTTACTCTGAAAGTGAATTTTACTGTTTTTTGAGAACACAGGTTATATCGTGTGATCTAAGGCACGTAGGTAAATGATTTTGGTACCAAATGAAAGGTATTTATTTTTTCTTTAAAATATATTCAAAATTATTTATCAACCTTCAATGTACATATATTCAAATATTTTTTTACTTTTTGAATGAACCCATATATCTTGAACACCGCACCAACGATTTCCGAAATATTTTACCCCAACAATATGATCAACTAAAGCTTTCATTTGATACCAATTTCGTTAGTGAACGCACTGGGCCCAGGCTACATTGAAAAATGGGCCAACTCCTTTCAATTTTCTACGCTTTTTTAAACATCCTTGTAAATTTTTTTTCGAACACCGATATATTTTATGAAAAACAAAAAAATATTATTGTATTGCTCCAAAACAGTATCTACCTTTCATAGAACCGTTTTTAGTCGTAAGATTTTTTTAAAAAATAAAAGTCCGATCAATGTACTTTATTATAAAGTACGTATATATTGCCCAAATAATATTTTGTGTTTAAGAAAATTTCAAATTTTGGTTTGTATTTTTAACCCTTAAACCCTACCCTGGGGTCTTAAGGACCCCACAAAATTTTTGCCTCAATTTAATAAAAAAAAAAAAAAAAAACAATTTAATCAAACATTTTATTTATTAACATAAAAGATAGGAATGTTTAATTATGAAAAATGTTTTAAAAATTTAAATCAAGACAATTTTGACACACTGAGCGGCTATGTTCGTATTTTGGTCTTGCGGTCTTTGTCTCGTTGACACACGGCAAATCTTTTTTTTTTTTGTATTGACTGAAGATGTTGAGTCAGCCACAGGTCGCTTCTTTTATAAAATATCTCCAATGAGGACCTGGATATTGGATGGCAAAGTTGGCCAAGTAAACCTCTCTTCTATTTGGGGTTTTATGAGTTCCAAGTTCGTCTTATTTGAGATTTATTGGACGCCATATTTAGGAGGACATACGAATTTACACCAACAATATTTATGACCCCATAAAACATAGCCAATGGCCATCGTTTCGTTCGTCTCGAAACTGTAACTGTAACTGAAACACTATAACACTGTTCAAAAATTTTAAATATCACTACCCTGGGGTCTATGGGACCCTGAAGCTCAAATATTCCCAACTGCACCTATCGAAAATTAATAAATGACATTTTTAGACGTCTGCTACGATAATATGAGCCTTCTATGCGTGGCACTGGCTTGGGTTGCTTAGTTTTTAAAAAATACAAAAAAATATGTATGTTTGCAATGGCGCTGGACCCCAGAGTAGAGTTTAAAGGTTTTCAAAATTTTGTTTTAATTCTGTATCTCGCAAACGGATCAATATTTAAAGTCGAAATTCCATTATAAAATCTATATTACCATATACTTAACACTGCATACCCAAATTAATTTTAAGACATTTTTTGAAAAATCGTATTCATAAAAAATTAGTTAAAAAAAAACGCTCCAAAGATTTTTTTAATTTAAAAAATCAAAAATTTCTTAAGAAATCTTATGACATCAATTTTTACAGATAAATTGTATTTTTGAGGTACGTAGATATTTCAATTTAAATTTTTATTTATGAATTTTAATTACATGTTCTTATTTTATAATGTTTTTTGTGATTTATAATTTGGTATACAGGAGCCAGTTCGTGCACATATTTTTTGATTTAAACTAGCACGTTGTTTCACTTGGATTTGTCTTTCAAGTATCTAAATTTTAAATTTTAATTAAAAAAGGGAGGTAAAGGGGTATTAAGTCCCGCAATAAATGTTTCGTATGTGTATGAAAGAATTAGAGGACTAACAAAAAACACCAAGTATTGCATGCTCTTTGAACGCTGTCATTTGTATAAAGAACACGTATTACGTAGATAAGAATAAAGATGCGATTACCTCATTTGCACATGTGTTTTTCTTCTTTTCTTTTTATCCACCGAATTTTGCAAATCTCTTAAAATAATAAAATACAAACAATGATAATAATGAATGATGAAATGGAAAACAAAAAATTAACAAAAAAACAAAGTTAAGAATCAAATCAAAGTAAAAACCAAACAAAATCACAATTCTTCTTCCAATATCACTCCCTCGCTCTCTCTTTCTCTTTCTTGCATTAATTTGACAAGTAATAACAGCACGCAAGCAAATTTTCAAGACTATTAAATGCTTAAACACAGTACTTACCCACAATTTGACCAAGCAGCATGTTCGCCATAACTCATATTAATGACATCTACCTTCCTTCCAGTTTCACATAATTCCATGACTTTCATCATGGCACGCACCAATGCGGTGCCAGTTTCCATTGAGCCCAAGCGTCCATCACCCAATGTCAACGATACGATTTTAGCATTGGGAGCAACACCATTCACATCCTTCGAATCATGATTACCGCTGGCTATTGAAGCGACATGTGTACCATGGGGAGCTGAAAATACATTCATACAAATTCATACATATACATTTGACCAAGAAATTTGAATACGAATGACAAGTTCGACTCGACACAAAATAAAAAAAATAAACTAAACCACAACCCTGACTGATTGTGAGACTAGAAACATCAGATTCAGATTGTTTGATTTATTAAAATGTTTTTTTTTTTAGTTTTTTTGTCAACATTAGAAATGTTCTGCATGCCGATTGATTGACATGTCAAGAGATGATTTCTCTATGATATTGCCAAAATGTCGCAATATACCAGAGGTGGAATGTAAATTGCTAGTCGATATGATTGATATGGATTCAAATGCAAATCAATTGAAAAAGTCACTCAGCTGTGAGATTTGTATATGAATAAAATTTGTTTAAATGGCCAAGCACCGAAACAACTCGGATCCGGTAGGCATCTAATTTCATGAATATGTTTACAAGTAAGAAGTTTGGTATTATATTCTTTAGGAATAAGAGATTTGTATTTATAGTATTTATAGTTGTATGATCATGGTTTGATCTATTATTCAAAAACAAAGGACGTTTAAACTATGAGAAATGTTGCATGAAGGTTTGATCTGAAACAATTGCCTTATGTCGTCTTATGCAAATTTCATTTATCAATTGTTAAGCAGAAATCATTGCAAGATGTTCCATTCATTCTTTTTAGATAAATTGAAAAAAGGTTAAGGGTATTCCTACTTGTTCATGAATTTGGACGAATAAGCTGAAGACCAATCAGATCCAGTCCAATCATCCAGAAAGGTAAGCCAGCTCTTTGTTAGAGGTGTGGATTTATGCCAAACAGATAAATAAATAGTGCAAAACCAGGAAAAAACAGAGAATTACAATTTTAAATAATACCATTTGGCATATTCTGTCTCTCTTTAATTATGCCACACCCTTTTTTGATAAAAGAAACTTCAGGGGACTCGAAACGATGAGAATCATGGAGAACGAAGAAAATTAATTTTTCGTTCAATTTCTTATACTTGAGCAAACATTTTTCTATTAATGCCCAGCTCAAAATACACTTCGCTTCAACTGAATAAGCACACAATTTTTCTGAAGTTTGATGTCCATTTTTACCCAACTTTGAACGTTAATGCATCATTTGATGATGCTAACCAATAGCTTATGATGTTAAAAAAAAAATCAAAAAGAATAATTTAAAAAGGACCACCATGTTTTCCCTCGCTCTCATGCAAAGCTTTCCAGATTGAAAAACTCAGTTTTTTTTTTGCGTCCGTCATCTGAATAAACACACGATCTTTCACTGTCATTATCTTCATTAGTTCTTAGAGTTTTAAGTTGATTGGTATACCAAATCAAAAGTTGAAGTGTTCTTAGTGACATTTAGCCGTTTTATTAAAATTAAAAAAAAAATGGTTAGATCAGAATAGTGTCGGACGAGCTTAGATTGCTTCGTTTAAAGAATAAAGACTGACCGTGCGTGCTATAGCTACCAACATTGATCGGAGCCTTAGTGTTGTCTATTCGTACCTAAGAAACAAAAATTTGTACGAGAAAAACATCACCTTTCATGTTTTTTTCTTAAAAAAATGGAAACATTCGAAGTTGATCGACGAGCAATTTTGAGATGTGCTTCCAGTTCATGTGCCTCCGCGGTTAAAATAAAACAAAAAGTTGGTGTAACTGTAGGTGTTTCAACAGTCCACAGAGTACCAAACAGCGCAGATCATTTAAAACGATTGCAACTTCAAAAGAAACCACCACTAAACGAGCAACGAAAAGATATTCGTTTAAGGTTTTCTAGACTCGATGTGAGTTGAAAAATGTGTGGCACAACGCACAGTGGCCCGTTTTCACTTTTTACCTTGCAAAAATCATAGCTCTTAAACGAAAAAAGATATCGCTTCAATTTTTTTTTATTTAGCAGGGAATTTCCAAAGCTATGTTTCGTGAAAATTTTAACAAAATATGTTCACAGGGTGTTTCAGAATTAAGTCCCAAAGTTGGAAGTTTTTTCAATGTCATAAAAATTGTTAAAAATGTATCCATAATGGCGAAAAATTTGTTTTTGTGAATGATTAGAGAACAATTAGTTTTGGTATAGCAGGAAAAAGAAAAAAAAATAACAGTTGAATAGTCATAAGAGCAAAAAAAAAATTTTTTTTAAGTTAAAGTTTTTAAGTTTTATAATTTTTGATATGCAACTAATCAAACCATCAATATTTACATTCAAAATCAAACAGGGTTTTTCAATTTAACTGAAAATTACCATAATTTCAATATTTCAATGAAAAAAACAACCCTCAAATTAGAAAAAAGTGTTTTAAAAGTACGAAGTATCTTGCTTTATTCTTAATAATTTACTTATATAATTTCTTGAAAACCATCATCTAAATTCAATGTTGAATCTAATAGATCTAACATTTCTGGGGAGTAGTGTGCTTTCAGTTCTTTTTGATTTCTAGCATGCCTTTTGGAAGAAATAAGTGGATCTGATGAGATTGCTAGCATAGTAAACAGGTCTTCATTTTGCCGAATTCTTGAAACCTTGCATGTATTTTGATACCTGTATCTTTTGTAGTCCTTATTTTTGCATTCCTGAGCTTCTTCTGATAATTCCCCAAGTGGAAGAGACTGATACTCCATAATATTTTGACTATTATGAACCAAAATTTTATGAAGAGTAGGGGCGAGTTGTTTATCTGGATAAAGTTGTCTTAATGACACTTTTGTTTCTCTTGTATACTCCCCAAATTTTACTGTATTAACTTTTTCTCGACAGTTTAAGACATTAAGTATTATTTGAAGCCTTTTAATAATTTCTTCATTGACTCCAGTTATTCGGGCAGCTGCATCCGGTTGTTCAAAGAATCGCCTGGAAGTATTGCCATCATTGGTATTTCCAAACCCAGGCTTAGGTTTATCCACATCAAGTCCAAGTTCTTCATGGAAACGCTTTTGAATATCCTGTTTCCTCTTTTTTTCTAACTCTTTGATTCCAATAGAGCTATCCTCTCCTTCCTTAGCAATCGTATAGCTAAATTTCAAAATGAATTCCATGCACCTAATTCTAGCATGCAATGGAAATGGAGAAATCCCATACTCGTAGTTATGTTCGTCCATAATATCTCCTTCATCCTGTGCGTACCTCATCTTGTTAATTTCACTACCTGTAACCCTAATAAGAATAAATATTTAATTCCATATAAATAACCCTTCGATTATAATCCTTTTTTTCGGCTACCTGTAATCTACCTGTAACCCTTATATGTATTAATTCTTAATCCAAATACAGTAATCTGACAAAAAAAAATACCTGTGCACAGCAAATCTTACAGAAAAAAGTAATGGCAGGAATCATCATTGTTTTTTTATTATTTTTTAAGAAATAGGTAATCCCCAAACCATAAATTTTTTTCAGCTATTCCACTCATTGCACTTATTTAAATACCTAAATTAAGTCATGCAAATCCAAAATAAAGGTTGCGACAAAAAGATTAATTACATTCTTTTCATATGAAAAAAACTAAAAAAAATGAATAATCGCTGTCTTGAACCAATTAAATTGCCATAACTCGGCTTTATGCAACTTTACGCAGCTGAGTTTTTGAGGACATGTTAAGGAATATGTGGGCATTCATCCCTCACTTAGTTTGGTTTGGCGGGTTTTGACGTTTTTTATATGAGCCAAGTTAAAATTCAAAAATAGGATCAAAAAGTGATTTTTTTCTTTTTTCATTAAAAAAAAGATATGCATTTTTTTTTCCAAAATTTGATTAAAATAATGTCAAACTTTTCAGCAAAAAAAAATAAATGGATTTACTTGCACCGTTTTTCTAATATTCAAGTTCGAAGTGCAACAAAAAACAAAAAAAAAAATATATATATTTTTTTTTATATTTTCTGACTTTGATCGGCTCCTCAAGCCAAACCGTTCATCTAATATTTTTTTGTTTTTGGATTCTTACACTTTAAACAATTCTAAACAAAATGTGATTTTTACTTTTTCAAAATAAAATCACGCGAAAAATGATTTTTGCCACGTTCCTTGCCTAAACGGGCCACTGTGCGACGGTGAATTGATGTTGATGACGCTTCACGCACACCTTCTGCCACAGCAGCGATATTCTCCGGTGTACGTACGCACTGTTTTTCGCTTTTCACGCTTTGGTTTATCGATGAGGTTGCCAGTTTTTTTCACAAGAAAACGGAACTGACGGTGCTTCTCTTCTTCCAAAATCCGTACACAATTTTCGCACATATTTTGCAACATTACCATGATTTTCAAAGTAATATCGCAATATTTCCAAGCATTGTTCAAGCGTATACACAACCATATTCGTTCATCGGAAGGATTAAACTTATTATCTGTCAAATCAGACATGAGCTAAGTATTACCATTCACGAAATAAGTGAATAGTTGAAAAAAAAAACGTTGGATGACGGACCCTTTAGGAGACAACAGGAAAAAACAGAGAATTACAAATCTAAATATTCCGCAAGAACAAGATATTAGGTCTGTTCTCGTACCATGTATGAAATAAAACATTGTTCAAATGGCCACCGCGGCTTCGCTTGGTGGCCTGCATTCGAAAGGTCCAGTTCTCGATGATTTTGGCGCACAAATCAGACTGAGTTTGACCGATGGCATCGATTATGTTGTTGTTGAGAGCCGCAGTGGTTTGCGGCTTATTCGAGTAGACCTGCGAATTAAGAAAGCCACACGGAAAAAGTCTAAAGAGGCCAAATCACACGATTATCTACTGAACACAATCTTTTGTAATTGCACTAAAGGTTTTGGCTGCATATGTAGAGTGGATGCAAAAAAAATTGGATTGAGATATTCAAAAATACGTGGACATTGTCGTGGCCAATCATGCTTGAACACAGAGTCAACCAATTACGGAGATTTCAATGTGTCAGACACTTTTAATGAAATAGAAACTGAAGATTTTGATATAGAAGAAGAAAAAACTACTACTTCGAAAACGGTTAATTTTACAGAAAAATGCTTAAGGCGTTTTTTTAACATAATTTCAAGACGACGAATTTGTCCTTGACCACTATTTACCTCCGGATAATAATAATAGGTCACAAAATATTCACGAAAAACTGAATTTCGCGATCTTTTGACCATCATAACTTTTTAGCCGGCACGCTACAATACAATACAATACACCGACCGTAATAAAGGTGTAGGTATACAAGAATTCAGCCCACTAGGAATTTTTTTAAGTTTTCATGGTACAAAGCAGAAGCTTTTCTTAATGCCTTTATCGATTCTTAAACAAATCAAAAACTTGCAGCAACACTCGATTTCTAGCAGATGGAAGTTATCAAAGATCAATAGGCAATGATTTAAAAATTGCCTTGGCAAGGCCCACGCTTTGAAAAATCATTGAAGAAGTTTAAAATGTTTTGTTATCCAAATTGTGCAATAAGAGGGTCAAGCTTACTGCAACTGTAATTACTTCACAGACATAAAAAAGTGATTTGAATCCGTTCAGAAAATGGAATAAATCGAAATACAGAACATCCATTTTCATTTTCGAAATTTCAAATTCACTACAACGAATTGTAGTGAATTGAGACATTACGTCGATGTTCAAGTGACGTAAATGTCTCAACGATGGTATGGTCACCAATCATCTTAAATGATCTGCTCTGGATACTGTCCAAAAGTCTTAAGTACGTTACTGGAGCACCAGCCCAAACGTGGGAGTTGTACTCAAGCTTTGGACGTATGTAAGTTTTGAAGATGGTAGCCAGATCAGAAGGGGAAAAAAAATTCTTGCGTCGTCTTAAAAAACCTTAACATCTTGCGGCATTTTTGGCGACATCGCATATGTGATCATTCCACAAGAGGTGGTCGGTGATACACATACCGAGAATCTAGAGATGTTCGGTTTCACTGATGCAATTGCCACTCATGGACAGTGGCAAGGGGTGTATATCTCGCTTCAACGATACAAGACAGCATTGAGTTTTCCAAGCATTTAACTCTACGCGGTTTTTTATTCCCCATTATACAATGCTGTTTAAGTCAGAGTTTAATGAGCTTACCGTATTTAGTCGTTGCAGTTCCACACGCGAAGAGGAGGAATGTGAGTCTGGGAACGAATATGAAAGCTATAAGGGTACTATCGTCAGCGAAACAATGAATTGGATTAGAAGTTACAGACAAGAGATCATTTATAAAAATGAGAAAGAGGGTCGGAGACAAAACCTAAATTCACTTTCGCTAATTCAGTTCACAAGAAGTGAATTGCAGAATATGGGCGCAAATTCAAATTTTGGAACATTTGTTCTAAAACATTCAGCAACCTTTTTTTAAAAACCATTTTATAGTTCTATTTATAAAATGGGAGAAAAAACATTTATGTCAATGGATGCCAGTTCATTAGTATTTTCGAAGAAGAACTTAATTAGATAGGTATATTCTTTCTGTTTGAGGGTGCCGGACAGATGCAAAGGAGGTTTTGGACTATTTCTTCTTCCTCCTCGGCCTTTTCAACTTCTACAGAAGTCATTTGAATAGACCTGCAGAGTGATGGCAAATCTTCTTTAAGGCAGTGTCCTATTATGATCCCAATTGTGGAGCTTAAGGAAATCAAGCATTTCGATCCATTCAGGTCTAAGCTTGGATATATTTGTTTCGAAGCTAGGCCATCTAGCATTTGTTGATTCTAGAGCATATTGAGTAAAAGTTTGCATGTAGAAAGTGGTGTTCCTAGGTATATTATATTTATTTATGTCTAAATTCTAACAGAAGCCAGAATTGTTCCGTTTTTGGCGAAACTATCAGCTGCAGAATGTCTCTGTGGCCTGGCACCCATATGAGGTAAATATTGAAGTAATTTGTCATCTCATTCAGGAATGATCGAAATTCGTGGACCGTAATTGAATTTATAGAGACAGAGGCGAGATATGCGAGCGGCTTGGATGTCTAAGAAAGTATAAACATAGGTATATCCTTGCAAGATATCACGTTTTCTAGGAGTCAGGATAGTACTTCTTTTACGGCCATTACTTCTGCTTAAAACACGCTATATTGATTGGGGAGGGGAGTCCATAGTTGAAATTGATATTTCGTTGTTCTGAGTAGATAACACTTCCAACGCAGTGAAAAAGTGAACCTTCCAGAGGTCCACCTTCTTCCCAAAAGAATCTTGAATAAATTTAAATCTGGAAATTGTTACCAAATACCACTTTAGTGGTGGTATATATAATCTACGCGATCTGGGAAAGATATGAAACTGTCTAAAATAGAAGGTGGCTTATTGTTATTGATCAATTGAGGTAGCTCATCACCACCGAATGCATGAGTTGATGTCGAGGTGTCAGATTTAGAAGTACTACTAAGGTAGCAGTCGGTGTTGAGCGTTCTGACCTGCACTTTTAATGAGTTTATTTAAATTTACCAACGTGTCCCATGACAACTCCATGTTTATGGTCTGATTACCGATTCTGAAATTCAAGCCTATAGTCTAGCTGAGATCTGGTTAGACGTTTTAACGGCCGCATAGATCATGCGGTATTAAACTTTTCGACTAATTTCAGGGGAAACGCGAGTCTCAGATCTTCAAGTCAGCAACAAATGAGGTCTGAAATTTGAACTTTGAATAGTAGCAGTAGTAGTAGGTTTGAGAAATCATTCGAATGATTTCACGGAGTATAATGGCATGATCTCTCTCAATTGAGTATAATAGATTTACATATGCCGCAAGAAAAAAATTGACGGCTAATTGTTAAATGGACAGCCAGACGATTGGCTTCCCACATTAACTTCCCATAACCATCTTTATCACCGAGAAAACAAAATTCCATCCTTTTTTGCAATGTGATTGACGGCTTTTACAAAAATTCTTATTAGGTATGCAGTTTGGAAAACCCAGAAGGTGTGAAGAGGATTGTCTTAAACTGTCAATCACAATAATTAAAGACTACGGGTATCGAAAGCGACGATTGACAGTCATTAGATGATGTTCACAGTACTTTAAGCAATTTTTGGGCTCTTCGAGAGTAGAAACTTTTAAACTTGCAAACATGACTGACGCGTTATTCTTTGCTAAGTCTCGAAAAATTCTCCAATTTCTTTCGGTGTGGAATTTGGACAGGAAAACTTCCATAATACGTGGAATTTCTAAATATTTTGTAAGCGAATTTGTAAACCCAAAGGACTTGCAATACCTTTTCAATATGTCATTTTTGTTTTAGTTGATTTTATTCTCTGGTGGATCATTGGTAATTCTGTCAATGCTGGACTTTATAGAGGCCCTAGAAGTTGATCGAGTAGACTTCCTCTTCACCAAATTCGTTTTTCTTTCTTCGATTTTTGTCGAATGGCAAAAAGCTTGCTCGGTGGCTTACAACGAGAAAAAACTGGACAACTGCATAAGACAGCTTAACAATTTGTCGTTAAAATTCGACGACAAGACCTATTTTGTCAAGGCCCATGAGTTGTACATTAAACTCTTTTTAGTTGGCTGGTGGACGAAAAATGTTACAATGTTCTTCTTCATGGCAGCACCGGTGATTGTGAAACGTGAGAGGAAATTATTTTTTCATCCAAAAGTTGCGTTTTTGAATTTGGACAAGAGTCCAACGTTCGAGCTGATGTTTCTCTTTGAAGTCGTTTGTGCTTATTTTATAACCAATATAGTTTTGGCATATGACACGGTAAGTAGTGATAAAGGGTAAAATTTAAATAAAATAATGTGCGTGTGAGTTATCATCGTATGGAATATAACATCGTTTTAATGTCCGCCAAAGCTTCAAATCTCCATGACTCTCTTCTAGAGCATAAATCAGGATGAATATGACCGTGTGACGCAAAATCAACTGCCTCGGGTCGTGTGTTGTTGGATACAAAACCAAATGCATAAATGACAGCCATTTGGACATTTACGTAGCTTCAACAGAGTTTTCAAACTGTCATAGTCCGAAAGTCCTTAATTGAAGACCTTTATTTTGTCTAGTAGTAGTAGTTTAGTATTTCCATGAGTTCGTTCGTTTGTAGCATAGATTTCCTCCAGACATGTATTCTTATTGTTTTCAGCTTTGGGCATATTGAGATGAAATGTTGCGTGTCTTCTATTTGACTGAGATTGCATAGCGTGCATGTTGATTCTGAGTATGGTTTGTAGTTTAACTGCAAGAGTTCACTTCTGGTCTTACAGATTGCCGATATCTTATCTACACTTAGATCGTAATTGAAGTAATTCTTAGGTCCTAGATGCTTATACGCCAAGATAGCGGAACCTTGGGCGTAGTCAACTTTTGTAATGAGTTCCTGTATTGACCATTGTCCATTTGTTTCTTCCCTGATATTGTGTTCTCTGCAGATCCTAGTCCTTTCGTAGAAGCATTGTTTGTTTCCGTTTTGCAGATGCGAAGCAATTTTAAATATGAAGCGATGTGCTGGTTGGTTCATCACCTTCTTCATGTAGTTCAGATGGAGTTTTAGGGTGTATGTGAACATTGTTGGTAGTCCGGTTTCCGTGTGCAGTATATAGTTTGGCGTGTTAACGGGAAGTCTGAACATTTTTTTGATGAAGTATTTTTGTAGTTTTTCTACTTCTTCGAATTGCCGATTCCCCATATTAATGCTTGAGCTGCATTCTGAATTTGGCACTTGCCACAATATTATCCTTTTTGAAAATTTTACTCCAGGTGCTGTTAATTGCTCTTTTTGCCTCAATTAACTTTTCTTCCAAGTGAGATTTGAATGAAATTCGCGGAGTGAGCAGGACGCCCAGGTACTTATATTTTTTTTTACTTTCTCCAATTCTTCATTTCCCCAATACCATTTCTCGTTAACTTGCATACCGTCCAGTTCCATTTCGGCAAATCAAGATTTTTGTTTAAATTTCCATAAGTCACAATAAGTCACGAGTTTGTTAATCATTAGTTGCATGATATTTGAATTGTCAGCTAATATGACTAAATCATCTGCGTACATCAGAACTTTGATCTTAGTTTCCGCGTAAGATATACCTCCTGGTAGCTGTACATTGAGGTCATCCAGAAAGAGAGAGAAAAGAATTGACTAACTCCTGTTTCTATATGAAACCATTCCGATAATATATTACCATCCCAGACAGCTGAACGATTTTCGTGGTAAGGCTGTTGCAATATTTTAAGCGTCTTGGTAGGTATGTCTAGATTAGAGAGTTTGTAGAATAATCCTTTTCTATCAATGGTGTCGAATGCAGCTTTGAAGTCTATAAAGAAGGCATAAAGTTTTTTTTTCGTTTTCTAATTGGGATCGTGCAATTCTTGTCAGGATGAAAATATTGTCTACTGTGGAGTAACCCTTTCGGAATCCGTCTTGGTATTCAGATTCACTGAGTAGGTTATTTTCATCTACCCACTTAGTGAGTCCTTCCAATAACACTTGTGTAAAGATCTTCGTAATAGCGTTAAGAAAACATATACCTCGGTAGTTGATTGGGTCCGTTGGATTTCCTTTCTTCAGCATAGGGAATATGATGTTCTTCCTGAAGCTTTTTGGCACCTCACCGCAGTCGTAAATCCAGTTGAGAGTTCTTGTTAGCTCTTCCCGAAAAGAGTTCGTTGTGTTTTTTAAAGAATTCGTAAGGAATCCGGTCCTCTCCTGGCACTTACTTTTCGGTACAACTATCAATGATTCTGGATACTTATAGCTGGTTGAATTGTTGGTCTAAGGTATCGTTGGTTATAAATGGTTCGGCATAATGGATTTGGTTTCAGCCAGCATTAGGGAATATACTTTTATGGTGAATCCGTTATTATGTTTATTTAGGGTTTTTACTATCTTCCAGAAAGCTGTACTATCCTTGGCATTGCTAAGGCTCGACGCTTGTTGCGGTGTGTAGTTTTTTTTTTGTTTCGTCATATATCTTCTTCTTTGTTTCCTTCTTGATAGTTCAGTTTTGAGAGATTAGTTCTATTTTTTCTAGCATGCCTGAGACATTTAAAGGATTTTTTTCTCGCCGATTCGCACTCTCGGTCGTACTAAGGTTGCTTCAATTTACTTTTTGGTCTGTTTTGACTTCCCACAGCTTTGATCATACAGCTTGTAAGAGTACCTATGTTTCTTACTGAGTCATTCATGGTCCAGGTTGAATTTGTATCTTTCCTTGTTTCTTTCGTTCCATTGTAATTTTGGGAGTAATGTACTTTTTTTCCTCGTCTGATCTGCTTCCGTTTGAGCTGATTTTTTAACTCAAAACAAATTGGCAGTTGGTCTGATAGAGTTTGATCTTTTATTGTAAGGTTGGAAATATTTTGAAGTCCTAGTCCTTTTGCAAATACATAATCTATGATTAAGCATGCTGCCCCCCTCATAAATGTAAAATGTCCTTCCTTGTCGCCCTTAGTCCGGCCGTTTAGGATTGTGAAAACCAAACTGTCACACATTTTGTCCATTTTCTAAATCATATCCATTTACAGATTTTTTGCGGACTTTTATGCATCTCTGCTGCAGCTTTGAAAAGCATAGCTAAGGAGATCCGAGACATCGAAAAAATTATTAAAAGTCCTCAAGAGTCGGAGGAGAAATTAAAAAAAGTCATCGAAGATATCATCGAAATTACAAGGTAATTTTTCTTCGAACTGTTTTTCCGAAAAGTGTTCAAACCAATTAGTTTTAGTTTCACTAGCAGAATGTCGGACGTATTTGCATTGTCCTCACTATTGCATATGATGTACATTTGCATCTTGATGGCCCTAGGATTGTATGTGATTTCGTTTATGCAATTTAATGACTTGTATTCATATACAATGATGCTATCAACATTGGTGATATTTTTTATGCTCTGGATGTATTGTCATTTTGGTCAGATCTTGGTCGATCAGGTGACATAAGGAAAACAGTATTCGTATTTGTATTGACACAATTCAATTCTTTTTTAGAGACAAATTGTTCGCAGCGAGTTGTATTTTTTAAAATGGTATGATGCTTCGAAGAACTTGAAGATTATGATCTTGATTTCGATGTCCGTGTTGCAGAAGGACATTTTTGTGTATGCTGGAAAAATAGTTCCTCTCTCGATGGAGACGTTTGGTCAGGTATGTTTCTATCAACAGATTGCATTGGTTTAAAGAAACATTTGTTTGTTATTCTTCAACAGGTTTTGATGAAGTCTTATACGTTTTTTACTTTTGTTAATAATTTTAAGAATAAGTAGACAAATTTGTAGACGTTTCTGAATGTTAAATGTAATAAAAGCAATTTTTGTTTTAGCTGCGTAAATAACATAAGGTTTTGTATCAATTTTTAAAGAAACATTACACCAAGGGGTTTGTGATTCCCATTTTTAACTCAAAGCACAATGCGAGCACTCGAGGAAGTGTCGGTTAACATTGGTCTTTAATTCCTGAATACCGCAAGCTACCAAAACAAAAAGGTTTTTCCAAAAGTTATAACACATTCACTAAATGCATACAAAATCTATTTTCGCTCACCTCATTTCCTATAAATGAATACCTAGGCAGCGAAAAAAGCTTCCGAAAGCTCCTTGTCTGTTAAGGCTTTGTCCGTTAAGGGCAAAAAATGATTCATTTTTGTCTGCAGGGATGAGACATCTGTATAAGTTTATTATCTGTGGCTTAAGGTTGGTAACGTGTAGTCAGAGGGTTCTAGTTTTATTTCTTTAGGTAATAGATTTAGAATTTTGCTATGACCGAAAGACTTTGCAAACCACATACCCGATTCTCTCAGTCTTAAAGCACTACAGGAGACTGTTTCCTGAATGTGAAGGTCAATGGGAAAAAGATTCAGAATGACTGTGGCGCAAGTTCTAATTGCTCCCATAGTTCCAATGCAAGCAGTTCTTTGAACTCTTTTTAGCTTATCGATGTTATATTTTTTGTCTAGGGCAGGCCACCAAACAATTGATCCATATGTCAGAATAGGGCGAACTATCGCCGTGTGAATGCAAAGGTTTTACAAGAGTAGAAGGCGATACTAGCTTTCTTTACTCTTTCTTCTATGTTACTTTTCCAATTTAACTTGGAGTCTAGGATAACTCTTAGGTATTTAGCTGTTTTGGATAAGGCAAGTGGTTGTCTATTTAATCTTGGTAAAGGAAAGGAGGGTATTTTATATCTGGTAGTGATGATGAGTGCGTGATATTGAAAAGAGAGACGGAAAATGCACGCCTGCAGATGCTGCAACGGAAAACAAGAGCAGCAAGGGAAGAGTACCGCACGAAAAGGAGAAATGAGAAAAAGACCCTGCGAAGAAAGAAAAGAGCATCCGCATTTTTTCAGCTCAAAGATCTAGAAGAGTCTCGGGCCAAGAACAACACCCGGCGTTTCTTTAAAAGGTCGAAGCAATTAGCTTCTTGCTTCTAGTTTCAGAACCAGGCTCTTCGAAACAGTGAAGAAAACCTATAGTCACCGAAGCACAGGGAATTGTAGATGTTTTCAAGCAGCACTTCCAGCAGCTGCTGAATGCGCAAAATGTCGAGCAAGATAATGACGAAAGAGAAGCAAGACCAGTCAATGAAGACCCAGTCCCAGCCCCCAGCAGAGAAGAGGTAGAAAGAGCCATCCAAAAGCTAAAAAATAACAAGGCCGCAGGGTCGGATGGCATACCCGCGGAACTCTTTAAACATGGAGGAGATGTTTTGATGAACCGCATGCACCAGGTCATCACCAAAGTGTGGGAGGAAGAATGCATGCCCACTGGCTGGTCGATAAGCTCCATATGCCCCATCTACAAAAAAGGCGATCCGATGTTATGCAAAAACTACCGTGGCATATCCCTGCTTAATGTTGCATACAAAATCCTATCCAACGTACTGTGTGAGCGTCTTAAACCTTTCTGCAACACAATAATCGGCACGTACCAGTGTGGCTTTAGGCCAGGCAGAACAACGATAGACCAAATATTCACACTGAGGCAGATCCTGGAAAAGACCAACGAATTTCAAGTCGAAACCCACCATCTTTTCATCGACTTTAAAGCTGCTTATGATAGCATCCACCGCCAAGAGCTTATGATTGCGATGTCTGAATTCGGGATCCCCAACAAACTGATCCAGCTGTGCCGCATGACGCTAAACAATACGCAGTGCAGTGTGCAAATGGGTAACAGCTCATCCGAGTTATTCCAAACTTGCGCAGGGTTTAGACAAGGAGATGCGTCGTCATGTGACTTCTTCAACATAGTCCTGGAGCAGATAGTGCGCAAGGCAGGTGTGAGCACGGAGGGCACTATCTTCAACAAATCCACCCAGCTCCTAGGCTATGCGGACGACATAGACATCATCGGTCGATCCAAGAGAGCTGTGCTTGAGGCCTTCACAGCGATTGAAGAACAGGCGAAACTAGTTGGTCTTAAAGTGAATGAGGACAAAACAAAGTACATGTTATCAACAAACAAAGCAACATCTGTCCACCGCCTAGGACAAAACGTCACTGTTGGTAGCAGCAATTTCGAGGTAGTTAAGGAGTTCACCTACCTTGGAACAAACATCAATCCCACGAAAGACACCTTAGTGGAGATCCAAAGAAGAATTACCCTAGCGAACCGCTGGCTGCTGCTTCGGTTTGGCCAAACAACTGGGTTCAAAACTCCTCACTCGGAAGACAAAGTGTCTGCTATACAAAACTTTGATTTTACCAGTCCTACTCTACGGCGCCGAGTGCTGGACGATAAGTAAAAAAAGGGAATTGATACTGGGCACTTTCGAAAGAAAAATTCTTCGACGGATTTTTGGTCCCGTATGCGACGATGGCGAATGGAGAAGAAGATACAACCGAGAACTGTATGAGCTGTATCAAGATGTGGATGTAGTCCAGAAGGCCAAAAAAGACGACTACATTGGCTCGGCAACATCGAGCGAATGGACGACAACGCCCCAGCCAAGAAAGTCTTCTCATCCCAGCCCCCAGGTTCAAGACGACAAGGAAGACCGTACCTACGGTATAAGGACCAAGTGACTGCGGATGCCAGAGCGCTTGGTCTCGGTGAATGGAGAGTGCATGCGAGGGATCGTTCACGATGGAAGACTGCAGTATCTCAGGCTGAGACCCTTCATGGATTGTGAGCCGGATAAGTAATTAAGTAATTAAGTGAATAACATCGGTTCAGTCTTGTTTTCGTTTACTCCAAGTCCACATCTAGTGGCCCATTTGCTAACTTTTTTAAGAGTTGTTTCCATGTTTTCAATGAGTACCATCGGGCATATCCCCGAGGACATCAGCACCAGATTGTCGGCATACGCTACTACCTTAACTCTACTGTTATCAAGATTGCATAGGATTTCGTTCAAAACTGGTAGCCTCGAGAGAGGAGATAGAACTCCGCCTTGGGGGGTTACTCTTTCGGCAAATCTAGTGATTTGGCTGTTACCCATCGAT
Organism: Sphaerophoria taeniata; assembly: GCA_943590905.1. Classification (NCBI taxonomy): domain Eukaryota; kingdom Metazoa; phylum Arthropoda; class Insecta; order Diptera; family Syrphidae; genus Sphaerophoria; species Sphaerophoria taeniata. Next base: position 41,350,897 of record OX016540.1, on the reverse strand, counting down.
CCTGCTCTAGTTCGGAGCCTGAAGACAATCCAATTAATAATATACTCTTCCAAATTTAATTTGGATAGTGCTACCGTGATAGCTTCTGCGATCAAATTATTGTAGGCTCCTTCTTCGTTAATTAAGGTGGCGAGGGTGTATTTAAAGAGATCTAGAGATCTCTCCACTTTGCGTACTATTTCGTATAGTTCCGTGTCCGTGGCATGTTGAGATTCAGATTAGCCATGGAATCATCACGTCTTGTAAATTTTGTAACATGGCTGAGAATATATTATCGGGTCCTGACGACTTAAATGGTTAGAAGCTGTTTTAGCCCATGTAATCTTTTCTTGGGTTATTACTTATTAAGGCTCTAATGTTGTTTGCTATCTGAGCATGCCCTGAGAGTGGTGGTTCCGGGAGGCATTATTTGCAGTCTGGGAAATGGGTTTTCATTTCTGTAGAATTCACTGTCCAAGTACCATCTTCCTTCTTTAGGAATGAAGGACAGGAGTTAGGATTTTATATAGCCTGGAATGTAACTAGCTTTTTCACTAGAACATACATACATCATATTCATGGTAGGAGACAGCGCGGTAGACCAAATTTGCCCTGGAAGGCCGGCGCAGATCAGGAGGCCGGACCGGATCGCAGTTGTGGCGCAGATGAAGGGAGGCCGACGATGATGATAATGATGCCGTTGAAATAACGTAAAAAACAGTTGAGGCAGAGATATAACGTCGGTGTTCAAATGACGTAAATGACTAGACGATGTTATAATCACCAATCCTTTTGAACGAGAGGCTTAAGTACGTTACTGGAGCACCAGCCCAGAGGTGGTGCATTTTCGATAAGAGCCTGGTGCCAAAAAGAATTCTTCATGTTTTTGACAAATGCAAACTCGCTCGGTAAAAACATCACTACAAACTTGACATAAAGCCCCGGATACGAACGATATAACCGACGACGATTTTAAAAGCGAAAACAGCTAAACGATTAAAGAATACTCAGAGCCAGAGCTGCATATCAGCTAGTCGATGTCTTGGCCAAACTTAAAGTTGATATAACAGCGGTACAAGAAATGAGGTGACCAAGGAATAGTGTCTTGCAAAAATCAAAATACGATAGCGGTAAGCTAAGAGGCCGTGGGCTCGGGGTAAGTTTTCCAGTCAGGAAAAAATAATTAAACCTAAACATTGATGTTAATCAATGCAATAAACAAAAAGATATACAGTGTACGCCCTTCACGTGGGATTCAAATTTACAGCAGACTCAAGCTAACGACACGATGCAAGTGTGCTGCTTGTGCTTACCCAGTTACTCTTAGGAGACTCAGGACAGAAGAAAAGAAGCATCGGCGACCGAAAAGCACATGAAACAGGACAATCAAGGAGTCCCTACGTCGAGGTATGAATGAATTAATGAATTAAGATAGGGGTTAAAGTACACTGCGACCTAAAGATCTATTGTGTTCCCTAAATTAGCTGATGAGTTAGTACCTCAAACTACAGCTCTTCCTCTAACCTGATATCCCTTAGGAATTTAAGAATTTGGAGTACTAATACAGATGGAAAATGTTTCTCCTCAATCTGATAATGACCTAGGTGTTTTAAGCTATGGTGGATAGGTGCACCACAACTGCCTAGAATATGGTCCGGTGTTTCATCTGCTTCGTTGCAGAGTCTGCATGTTGGACTTTCGATGAAGTGATTTTGTTGTTCTTGCCAAGTTTTGAGTTAAATGTGTAGGAGTTTAACGCTTTAAGAGCTGCCTGACTATCTGGTTATCTTAGGTTAGAGTGGCTGTCTAGTGGCTCACTTAGACCTCAAGGGTCCATTGTGATACCATTAAACAAGTTACTCATGTGAGAGTAGTGAACTTAAAACAAACCATTTTGTACTTTTAATGAAATAAGAGAGATATCTTGTGTCGGTCGTTGCCAGTTCACTGGGGATTACCGAGATAGTTATTCTTTCCGTCGGAGAGTGCCGGACATGTACACAGGTGTTGAATTGTTTCCTCTTTCTCCTCGTCCAAGGAGGTTCTACAGAATTCATTTGTGTAGACCCTTAGCCTCAAAGCATGTCTAGCTATGAGGCAGTGTCCTGTTATGACTCCAATTGTGAACTTATACTTTGTCTGTTCAGGGAAATCAAGCCTTTTAACTGCTTCAGGCCTATGCTTGGCCATATTTGTTTGGTTGCTAGACAGGTGGTACCTTGTGACCATCTAGCATTTGTTGATTCTAGAGCATATTGTTTGCATGTAGCAAGTGGTGATCCTATGTTGTGTCTTTGTCTAACAGTAGGCAGAAGTGTTCCGTTTTTGGCGAGCTCATCGGCTTTGCAAAATCCCGGAATGTCTCTGTGGCCCGGCACCCAAATGAGGTGAATGTTAAACTGTTATGTCATCTCATTCAGATATGATCGACAGTCGTGGACTATTAGAGAAACTGGAGACAGACGCGAGAGATTTGAGAGCGGCTTGGCTCTCCGAGAAAATACGTATAGTATAGCCTTCTTTGAACCAGGATAGTGCCTCTTTAATCGTCATTACTTCTGCCTGGAACACACTGATTGGGAAGTCTAAATGATAGATCGAGATTTAGTTTTTTCGACTATATATCACTTCCAACGCCGGAGTCGGTCTTTGAACCGTCTGTATAGAAGCGTATCCGATGGAAACATGGAAGTTATTATCGAATAGTAGTATAACCAGTATTGTTACTGTTCCATTGAGAGGTGGCTCTAACCCTCACGCATGAGTTGGCTGCCACCATTTTGGAGAAGATGTCAAGAGGTGTTAGGTTTAAAAGCACTTCCAGGGCTGCGGTTGGTGTTGAGCGAAGTGCTCCTGTGATGCTCATACCTGCTGACCGCTGGACTTTGATGAGTTTATTTAGATTTACCATCTTGTCCAGTGCGTTCCACCATACGACAACTCCATAAATGAGTACGGTCTGATTACCGAAGTGTATAGCCAGTGGGTTATTTTTGGGAAAAAGCCCCATTTTAAGCCTATGGCCTTTTTACAAGAAAATAGTGCTACAGTAGCCTTCATTCCCCTTTCATCAATGTTTGCCTTTCAATTTAGTTTTTTGTCTAAAATGAGGCCTTGTTGACTTGGTCGGAAAAGCTTAAGGGTATTCCTTTAATCGTGGGTGGGCTGATTTGAGGAATATTGTACCTTCTCGTATTAGTTCCATTTTATATGGATTGACGTCCAAGCCACAATGCTTTTCCCAATTGGTTAGCCTGTTTAAGGCATTTATTGGAGTTCCGAGAGAACTTGAGGGTGTTTCCCAGATACAGATATTGCAACGTCGACGGCAATTACCTTGAAACCGTCTGCTTTCATTGATGTTAGGAGGTCGTTTACTAACATGACTATCACTATCACTACATGACCTGACTATCTGACATAATGGCAATATTTTTGTTACGGTGATTGATTTCGAGATTGAGTTCTATAGATTTGCTTAGTGCGTCGACCTCTGCTTGAAAGATATCAGGAGTTTGACCCATTGGAATGGAGAGTCCGATCCCGGGCCCATATATTCTCGCACCAGTTCCCCCAGCTGCTCTCGACCCATCTGTGTACCATTTATAATTGTATTTTATAATTTTTCAAAAAGTTATAGTTTGTGACCATACCATCTCTCGGAATCTCAAGGAAGGTACCTACTGTGAACTTGGACAGAAGGTCTCTGTCTCTGTAACGTCGAGGTAAGTATGTATCATTTGTTACATTTGTTTTCGAAGATGGGCTGGCCTAAGATAAGCTGGCGATTTTCGTAGAAAAAGAATGCTATCGAAGCTGGGGCTTGAACCCGCATCGTTTGGCTTAGCAGTCAACTATTCATTTCTCTGAGCCATGGCCACCTGCATCACATTATTATATAAGTGCTTCCAAGGTTTGCGATTGAAATTGCGATTGGTCTTGTGTAAGGATCAGGACAACTTCATTGAGATATTCCACTATGCCAGTTTTCTTATGTGTATCCATGTCCTAATAAAAAATTCTTAAAAACAAAATTCAACTCACAGCACATTCCAACAAGTTCTACGAGATTTCCATCGTCATGAATGTTAATCGACACCGAAAGGTAACTGTCCAGATTCTTTATTTCATGGGTCTTGCTGTATTCTCCTAAATGCACAGCATTCTCGAGATCTCCCTAAAAAGACGAAAGAAAACCCAATGAGTCCATCGTTCCAAGAGTAGGATTCCAAAATAAAACCTTCAAAGAGGTATCAATAACAGCCTGCCACCCGTTCTCTGTCTGATAGACAACGACATCATACGAAGTCTTGATGTCCGAGTACATCTTCTCATAGTTGTTCAGGAATTCCAGTTCAAAATCGAGATTGTCCTTCTCGAGTTTTTTGTCCCAGGGTAATTTGGATAAATCTGGAAAAAGTTCACAAATAACATGAGCCAGCAAATATGTGTTGTTGAATGCTTACCGCTATTTTGGACCTCGAACTCATTCAATTTTCGTAGCACATCGGCTATGGCCGTTTTGTGGGGTTTATCCCAAGCCTTCAGTTTTCTGTTGTTCACAACTGCGTCACGGACTTTGGATGGATACAAGTCCGATACGCTTTTCAAGCCAACTCTGTACTCTCCATTGGCTTTGTTCGCAGCCACCATTTCGGGGGTCAACTGAAATGGAAACAAAAACAAACAGACGTGTCACATATGGTAGCTCCGAAACTAGGTCAGCAGTACAAGAATTACCTTCAACGAACGCCCGGAGATTCCAGTAATGCATCCCTTCGTGTCGGCCGTGACCTTTTTGGAGACGTCAGTGTCGCCACAGCCTGAACAATCGAAACGTTCAATGACCTTAACCGATCCATCGCTGACGTTCTACAAGGAAAAAAACAAAAATAAAAATACATACATATAGCTAGATTTTGGTATACATCGATTGGCACTGACAGACAGGAGAATACGATGCGCATCTGTTTCTATTGTTCTTCTATTTTCTTTTTCTTCGAAAATGTTCTTAACAAACAAAAGAAATTATATTGCTGCAGAGGGCAGTTAAAATGAATGCAGCACACACAATAACAAAAAACCGGATGACACGATTGAATTTGGACAAAGAACAAGAATTATTCAGCATTGCCAAGTGCCAGAGCCAGTGCCATCGAACACGAATGGAAATTTCTGTGAACTTACCGCCAGTCCTGCTGCCTTCGGATCGACTCCAGAATCGAAGATTGCAATTATGGTATCACGTCCATCGTATTCTGGGTACTTTTGGAGGAAATTGAGAACTCCTGTTTCGGTTTTTGGAACCAAGGAAATTGCTGGAAAAGCCGTATCAACTATCGCACTACTTGCCATTTTCTTTGAATATTCTTCTTGAACTGAAAATGACAGCAGCGAAGAACTCTGAATTTTTTTCGCTGCGGGCGGATAAGAAAAGGAATGTCAGTTGGTTTATAAATTTCACTACTAGAGAGCGCTTTGAATTTTAGTACAAAAGAGTGTTATAGCCTTTTCACATCAGACGCAAAACGCGGTTTTGCAAAACTTTTCAAAAACTTGAAGGAAATCAAGTGTTTGACGATGTTCACATTGGACTATTTCCGCCGACTTATTTTGAAGTAAGGCCAATCTATCGTGTTCAAACACAAAAGTAATGTGAACGCTCCAGACTCACTTTGACATCTTATAGTTGTCATAAAATGACAATAGGCCAGTTCCACCTAACAACATCTCACTGATGTGGCTTTTCTTAGAACCAAGAAGAATTGCTACTGAAATTCAATGTTTTTTGGCTTGTATGAAATGTGCAAAAATTAATCAATCCCTTTTTTGAATGCCTTTGTTTTCTGGTCAGCTGTTAAATCGTTTTGTACAGAATACTCAGAAATGTCAAACACGTAGTATATTTATGTAAATTCCGTGTACAATCCGTCTCCAAAAAGAGATTCAAGAGAAATCAATCCTCCGAGAAAAAAATTAAATTTCTTTGTGAAAGAAATACGTTTAAGGGGAAAAAAAATTACCACTTCACGGATCAATTCTTGGGTTGTAAGAAAAGCCACATGGGATCTCAATGTCATTTTGACTGAGGCAAAATCATTTGGTGGAACATAATTCTCAATTCTCATTGAGATAAAATGGTTACCTTACAAATTGTTGTTGTACATTGTCACTCACGTCGAAATAGCTGAGTGAGAAATTGAATCCAAAATATTTTCATATCTCTGAGATGAAAATAATCTCATTTCTTATTTTTGTTCCACTTAAAAAATCTCTGAGATCTCAGTGAGATGTTGTTAGGTGGAACTGGCCTAATTAATTTGACGACATATGCCAAATGTCAAAAAAATCCATAAATTTTTAGTTCGGTTTGAAAATCCTGCCTCACTTTGTTGTCTTTTTCTTACCAGCAAGTGCGAAAGAGAAAAAACATATAGACGTCAAGATAAGTCGGAGGAAAGAATCCAATGTGAACATCGTCTTTTCCCATACAAATTTGTTGACAGCCCTGTTTTGCAAAACAACAAGTTTTTGTGAAAACCAGTCAAAACCAAAAAAGTGAAAGCATTCAGCAGTCTATAATTCATTATATCGTATATATCGTATGTATCGATCGTATATATTTCTCCCTCCCTCCAATAGCAAGAGTAGATTGACAGTCTGCTTGTAAAATTGTTCACGACTAAACGTGTCAGTTGATATAGGGTTGCCATTTGAGAACATATAAAAATACAAATGAACAAATTCTTAGCAGCGACAAACAAATATTTTTTTCTTTTGAAAAATCGATGAGGAAAACTTTTTCATCCAGTGGTTTTCAATTTTTAAAATCTTACACTAACGTGAATCAAACTTGCAACGAAAAACAAAGAGCGAATGTGTGTGAAAAAAAGTGTGAATCTTCTTAAAAGAGAACATATGGCATCCCTTACTTGACATCAAAGATTTTTAATGTCAAACAAAAACCTGAAATTTAGGTGTGAACAGATTTCGAGTTTTTGAAAACTGACAGCTGAAAACAGCGTTTTGCGTCTGGTGTGAAAAGGCTATTAAGTAATGTTATGGTGGTGCTACACTTGTGTCTGAAATTGAAGATTTTCAGTGGTGCTCTTGAGGAGCAGAGGCCTAAGACCCTAATTGGCTTACACTCGTTAAGAACTCTTTCTGAGTGCGTGTGAAGAATTGAGGGGACCTACAATTTAACGCCGATTCCGAACGACAGAGTTGAGAAGCACTTTTTTCATGACAGATAATAGGTCCGTTCTTTTACTTTTTGGGCAGTTTGTGTAAAACCTGTCAAAAATCATCCCCACTCCTCGAAATTTTGTGATTCACACAAAAAGTAAACGAACGCTTCACACCAAAAATATGCCGAATGCACAAAATTATGTCAAACGTCAACAAAATTCAATGTACTTCTTATGGTTTGACAGAACTTACACAAACTGCCACAAGAAATTTTTGTGGCTAAATTCGGCAGATAGAGGAAATATTTTTCTCCTTCAAAAGTGACAGATTTTAGTTTAAGTGGCAGTAAACGAACGAAAAAGTGGGAGAATATGGCAGTTTTGGGCAGTTTTATGGGGTAAACGAACGGACCTAATACTACGGGAAGTGTTGTCAGTTCTTCACAAGAGGCAATACCCGTGAAAAATGTAATAAAACTTAATAAAACTGCGTTCTGCGTAGCAGCCAACGCACATACCACTACACCACGGGCAGCTGAAAATTTTGCGATTTATAAGAGCAAAAACCGCATGACGAACATTTTCATCGGCATCTCAGTAGTTGTGTTCGTGTAGAGAAGACATTTTTCTTGGCTCAAATTCCTTTGGTTTTTTTATACTTTTCTGAATAAAAGGGTTTTATAAACCAATATATACTTAATTCGATACTACGCATATATATATATATATAAGGCTTATGTTATATCGTTTGGAAATTTAAATGGTGAGATGTTACCATAGCAAGTGTAACACAAGCCTTACTCAAACTTCATTATGTAAACCCTACAAGTAAGTACTAAAAATTTGACAACACGAACTCATCTGTCAATAATTTAGATCTGTCATGAAATGTATGTCATTTCTTCGCCATTCGCCCGAATCACAAAAGAAAACAATTTCTCAATTTAGGAACAAGTGGATTAACTTATAGAATAATAAAATGTGGTTCGAAATCTTACCATCAGCAGCTATCATCACAGTAGCCCTGTCTATTCCTACATACGCCATGTACGGAATACACAAATTGACCCTCGGAAATGTGAGTATTTGCCTTGAATGTTTGCTGCATCCACTGGTCCGAATCAACTTACATAATCGAATAGAATTCCCGATTGAAAGCATTTCTCATTCGAAAACACTTGTTTTATGTTCTTGCCAAAGATAATGCACTTATACCAACGAAATCACTTTAACCAGTTTCATGAAACTAATTTAACTATATTTACAGGCATACCGAAGGAACATGGACGAGCGCTTCGACCGTGTTATGTACCAACGTGATCGTAGATTGACGGACAACCCGTACATAATGAATGTGAGTAGTAGTTTGTGTTGACAGTTGCACAGCTGTGCGTAGATTAGTAGATTAGTTCAAACTTTTTAATTTTTTTCTTTTCTTTCAGGGATTGGAAACGATTCCAGATGAAGACAAATAAGCTGGATGGAATCTGTCTTACCATTGCCGTTAAATAATAAATCTAGAAGAGAATCCAAAACACATCACTTGTATTTTTTATTTAAAATGTTGATAAAGTGCAACTTTGTTTCAACAGTTCAGAGCAAGCCATCATCGTCGTTCTGGCCAATGAAGTTCCTCGCTTTATCTGCGCCACAACCGGGATCAGGTCCGGGCTTCATTAAGTTTTTCTATGTATCACGATTCGCACTCCAAGGTTTTAAGCGTCTACACCATTCAAATTTGATCTGCCGCGCTTTCTCCTTCCATAAATTGTACCGCAAAGCACTTTCCGGACTCTATTTGTGGAAATTGTCCTCTCATCTTTCTTTTTGAACCTAATGTTGACTTGGTCCAAAAGTTTTAAGTCAAAATCAAAACATATAAGCCCGCTGTGTCCAACAGTTTTATTTTGTTCAATACCAAGTCAATAGTTCGATATCCTTCTTTAACTTTCGTGGTGTTGACTCCTGTTTGATGAGTCTATGAACTAAGGGCTCGACGTAAAATTGAGGATCAACTCTTATCGACAGATAAGTGATCTATTACTTCCTTACTTACTTAAGATTTCGCTACAGTCGGGTGTGGACTTGGGCCTCAATCAACATTCAACAGTCTCCGTCAGCCAGCTCGGTCCCTAGCTAGCTGTCTCCAGTTTTGCACTCCAAGTTGATTGAGGTCCTGTTCCATTTGTGTGCGCAACCTGAGTCACGGTCTTCCTCTCCTTCCGCTTTCCGGTGGTGTCCATCCGCTCTAAATGACCGAGCCATCTGAGTCGCTGGACCTTAACCCTTCTGGCTAGGTCCATATCGTTGTACAACCCGTAAAGTTCGCTGTTGTATTTTCTTCGCCATTCCCCCTAAATCCACACGGGGCCAAATATGACCCGAAGAACTTTCCTCTCGAAACAGCCTAAGGCACATTCATCCGATTTTGTCAAGGTCCATGCTTCTGCACCATACAGCAGAATTGGGATGATGAGGGTATTGTACAGTTTTACCTTAGTTGCTCGAGAGAGGGCTTTTCCATTCAATTGCTTTCTTAACCCAAAGAAACAGCGATTAGCAAGAGTTATTCTTCGTCTGATCTCGGCGCTGGAGTTATTGCCCGTGTTAATAGCGGAGCCTATGTAGACAAACTCCTCTACTACCTCGAAGTTGAATGCGTCAATTTTGACGTTCTGTCCGAGCCGTCGGCGTAGGTGTTGGGTGTCTTTCCTCAAAGACAGCATATACTTCGTTTTTCCCTCATTTATCACTTGCTATCCTGAGATTTAAGTTTCCTTCCATGAGATTTCGTCCAACTCTCTTTGTTGATTTAATGTCGTTTTCCATTGCTCGTCCAGAAGCATTCGGAAGAGTCCAGAAGTCTTCTGAAACCATTCCATCGGACTAACTTTGACAGACGGAATGCTTCTTAGAAGAGCAGAACTCTTCTGTTTTGAAAACAGAATCGTCCGAAGAATGACACATACATCATAACCCGTTCCATTGGAGGTAGAAAAAGAAACGTCAAAAAAGGACCAATGGAAAACGACATAAGTTCATTTTTATTCTACGGCTTGCAACGACCCTCTATAAAATGTAAATCCAAAAATGCAACCAAACGGAACTACTTTCAAATTCACCTCAAAACCAACCCTGTTCTGTTGTCTGGATGAAAGGCGTCGTCTCCGAATCCGAACCAAAACTCAATTGTCATTAATCAAAATAAAATTTACAAGACGCGGATAAAACTTTTTGCAAACCAATTAAAACTCATTTTTCCATCGCAAATACTCATTTCAATTTATTTAAACATTTCAAACCGATTCGTTGCACTTTTAACTCACGCTTTAACACAAAAAATGCATTAAATCCATTCAATTCGACTGCAATTTCAACGAAAGAAAAATATGTTTCCCAAATTGTTTCTATTCAATATTCTTCTGTTTACAACCGGAATTAATGGCAGCTCCATGAAAAATATCGACCAATACGACGGAGCACCAAACCACCAAGAGAAGGGCTACTGTGCACCGTACAATGGGAAAATTTGCAAATCGTTTATTCGCGGACAAGTTTGGTATAGTCGTGAAGATCCAAATGGTGGCTGGAAAAATGAACAGATAACGACAGCTTTGTTTGAGGAATTGATTTCCGATTTGACTGGACAATGTCGGATAGCAGCTGAGGTAATTTCAAGTGCTTTTTGTAGGTATCCAAAGATTGATAAATTTTCTCTAGAAAATGCTGTGCTCTTATGCATTCCCACAATGTCAAACTGAAAATGGCCAGCCTGTGAAGGTTCCACTGTGTTATGAGGACTGCGTGGCGACACATTTGCAATACTGCTACAACGACTGGGTGCTTATCGAAGAGAAGAAGGAACGAGGAATATTTTACAAGTCGAGGGGACACTTCCGCCTGCCCAATTGTTCGATTCTGCCCAAATACAATCAAACTGCCAAAAAACCAAACTGCTCCTACATTGGACTGACGAAAATTGACGAATCCCAAGTGTCTTGTAAGTTCACTCTCTTTCCTCTTTGTCAAAAACAAATCTTTATGAATGTTTCGCTTTTCAAGACGATTGTCGCAATGGCAACGGAAGATACTACCTCGGCCATGTTAACATATCAAAGACAGGGATCCCCTGTCAACGCTGGGATTCGCAGCACCCACATAAACATATCCAACCACCACTTGTGTTCCCTCAGATTGCCGAGGGTGAGAACTACTGTCGAAATGCTGGCGGCGAAGAACCCTATCCATGGTGTTACACAACGGATGAATCTGTGCGATGGCAGCATTGCGATGTTCCTCTATGCCGTAAGTCTCCAATTACCAATGGCAGAGATCACTTGAATCCATTCTTTTTGTTTCTATTTTTCAGCCGATTCAATCGACTTCATCAGCAAGGACACAACTACGCCCATTAAAATGGAGACCTTCTTCACGCCATCGATGATCTTCCTGCTGGCTGGCATTGGCTTTCTTGGCATCGTCGCCTTCCATCTCATAATCCTGCTCGTCCATAAAGTAGCCAAACGCAAGGAGATCCATCAACAACTCCCCCAAGCACCACCGTCCGAATGCAATATGTCAGTTAGTCGCGACTGCAATCTATCTACAAGTCATCACACTCTAGACACCACAAGCAATCACAAATGCGGCACACTCCGGAGCACTCACACCGGAACCATCCGCAGTACAGTCACCATCCACGAACCGAAAACCAAACTCAATACCAAACTGGAGAAACTGGAATATCCACGAGGCGATATTATTTACGTGCGTAGCTTGGGTCAGGGAGCCTTTGGTCGAGTCTTCCAAGCCAAGGCGCCGGGCCTTATTCCTGGCGATGATGAAATGCTGGTAGCCGTGAAAATGCTCAAGGACGATGCCAGTGAAGCTCAGCAATCAGATTTCGAGAGGGAGGCCTGTCTCCTGGCCGAATTCGATCATCCGAACATTGTCAAATTGCTGGGAGTCTGCGCCCTGGGTCGCCCGATGTGTCTGCTCTTCGAATTCATGTCACCCGGCGACTTGAGTGAATTCTTACGAGCATGCTCTCCATTTGCCACTCATCAAGCTAAACGCACTCGAACCGATCTCACCGAAGCCGACCTTCTTAAAATCGCCCAACAAATCGCCGCCGGAATGGTCTATCTGTCCGAGCAGAAGTTTGTGCATCGAGATTTGGCCACTCGCAATTGTCTCATAAACGAACAGATGGTCGTCAAAATTGCCGACTTTGGACTATCGCATAAGATCTACCTGCAGGACTATTACAAAGGCGATGAGAATGATGTGATTCCCATACGCTGGATGCCACTGGAAAGTATACTCTACAACAAGTACACAGTTGAATCGGATGTGTGGGCCTTTGGTGTGTGTTTGTGGGAGATATTTGCGTATGCTCTGCAGCCGTACTATGGCATGACTCATGAGGAAGTGATTAAGTTTGTGCAGGAAGGTAATGTTCTGAGCTGTCCGGATAATACACCGCTCTCGGTGTATGCCCTAATGCGCCGCTGTTGGAATCGTAAACCGTGCGAAAGGCCAAGCTTTGGTGAAATAACTCACTGCATTCAGCATAGTATTGTTGAGTACGAGTGTAAGGCTTTGCTGTAAGCTGGATGCAACGAAATTCCCAAGATTTTGATTTCTTTATTTTGTAAGTTCCTTATTTTTGGCATAGTGTATGTTTTAGGGAGGATATACAGTTTTAAGAGCTTAGTTTTCTGGTCAGGGGAACAGAGAGTTGGGGATCGTGTGAACACGAAGTAAATTTAAGTGGGGGCTTAACCCCCATTTATTTCGCTTAATTCAAGCTATAAGTAAATCTTAAGAACTCACTTAAAACTATGAGTGGGGGTGGATTTGAGAATCGCGTACTTGCTATCATTACGTCTCGCCCCGCAGTGAAGTCGATTAGCCTAAATCCGTAGTGTCGTGTAGGCTATGTCGTCCGATTATTGCACCAAAGATTTCTTCTCTGCCCAGCTTAGCATTAAAATCTCCAAGGACAGTTTTAATGTCATAGCTAGGGCATTCCTCATAGATCTTGTCGAGGAGTTCGTAGAACCTGTCTTCATCCATTTCCTCAGTGGGGCGTGAGCGCTTATGTTGGTGAACTTAGCCTTGATGCGGATTATCGTGATGCGCTCATTCACAGAGTTGAAACTCAAGACCATCCTCCTGAGTTGAGTCCCAACTACGAATCCATATCCAAATAGACGTTGATTTTGTTCCCGGTAGCAGTCGCCATAGTAGATATCACAGTTGTTAATTTTTCGTAGGCCCGGACCACCCCATCGCATTTCTTGGAGGGCGGTTATATCTGCTTTATAGCAATCAAGGGCTTCCGCTAATTGTTCGGCTGCACGTGGTCTATTAAGGGACCTAACGTTCCAAGTGCACTAAGTAGTTCATCCTGACTGGAACTGTAGACGCCACCGTTGATTCCACCTGACGAGTTCTTCCGCTGCCGCATATTGAAAAGGAGGCATGCCTTAGTTAACGCATACCCCTTCCCCTCTTTCTCTTTGCTTCCGCCAACAACTTCCCACTGGGATTGGAACCCAATCTTCGGTTGAGGTAATAGTCACCCGATGTTCACCGCGTGGAGGTGGAGGGTAGGAGTTGATAGACAGAGGTTGCTGTGGACGCTTGTGTCCTCTTGAATGCATTGTTCCTACCCTACTATTTAAAATTTTTGTTCAAGTTGGCCGAACGGAGCATACATACGTGTCAGAGGTTCGTTAAGGCCGAATGATGTATGGTTTGTTGGTAAATAGAAGAGTCGAAGCTTTCTCAGTTTACGGGTATTAGTGTTGAAAGAAATCGAGTTATAATGACAAGAGCAGTCAACAGATCCAGCGAGAAGCCGACGTATGAAAAGTATGTCAGCAATTTCTCTACGTTCCTGTAACGAGTTGAGATTGAGAACATCTCGATTCGATGGTGGTGCGAACTTCTACAATATCTCAATTGCCAAGTTTTGCCATTTGCGTGTTACACTCACAAGTAGTGACTTAGTGAGCAAATTAAGCTTGCACAACTGAGTCCTGCTTTGTAGCTTAACAAAAGTTCGTGAGACTAATTCGAATCGTAATTGAAACAAAAATCATCATCACCATTAACATTGTTGACCTAGCCGATGGAGGTTATTACTAAGATTGGTTATGTGGATTCAGTCTTGAACAGCTGCAAATTCTGAGGAATTGATGTGAGATCAATTTCGAATCGATCGTTCATAGTCTTGAGGCACACTCACTGTCGCAACCGCTAAGTATTTCTCAACATAGACTGGAAGTGTGTCCGTTCAGTCTCTTACTATCTACGAAAAGACACAAAATAGAATTTTCGAATGGATAACTAACGATGGTTTATATTCCGATAAACAAAATGTATGGACGAAGAAAGAAATCTGCTCTCAATCCGTACTAATCACCCTTATTGTGATTGGCGTTACCCTGCGGCAAATCTCTATCGGTGTACTTGGTGTGACGTAGGTGGCACAGTACTTGCTAGTCAACTTGCTTGCAAGTTCACATTTTTTTTCTATTTCAACGGTTTTTTACAAGCTTACCTGGGGCCTGATTATGAGATTCGCGGCGGATCGTTTTGCTAGCGAGTTTGACATTTTTTCAATTATTGCTTTCGCTTTCGCCTTCTTCGATTTGATTCGACCGATTAACGAATTCGAAGGCGAATTTTAAATGTCATAATCATAATGTTTGCTGGCGAGTTGAAATCCGACAGCCTTTTTTGGCGGATTCACAGGCGAAAGAGTGTTTATCCAAATATTGGAATATTGAAAGAAATATTTTCGCTCCGCCGCGAATTCGTTAATAAGGAAATACGAAGCGAGTCGAATTTGAAAGGTCGAATTGAAAACGATCCGCCGCGAATCCTATAATTAGGCCCCTGCTTTTAACATCCAAATTTGAATTTCGAAGATGTCGCCAACAAAAAAAGAAATTAAAATCCTCGCTTCAACTAATATTCTAATTCAATTTTGTTCATTTTGATAAATTTTGCTAAAAACCTGTCAAATTACTTGCCGTTTTACTTGCTCGTTTACTGGCTTCAAAATTCACAAGCCAGTTGACTGGCCAGTACTAAAGCAAGTACTAAAAGTTTGAATGTGTGAGTAAAATATTTGATTGTATGAACTTGCTCGTGTGGCCGCCGGGTTCCGCCGAAACAACGACTGTCATTTTCAAATATTTGTATTGCGAAAAGCGTTTCGTAGACGTTTTCTGAGCGTAACGCCTCCCTTTTTGTGGAACATATTTTTTTTTTATTGTGATTGGCCTTTCGCTTTTATTCTTCGACAACTTAAACGCCTTTTTTTGTCGATTACAAATTTTTAAACGACTCGGTGCAAAATTAACTAAAAGTGTTACCGTTGCAAATAAAGCTACTCCTGGAGTTGATGAAATCTTGCGAAAAATTTTAAGAGACGAGTCGCACAAAGTGCTGAAAAAACAATTAAATGGCAAATGAGAGTCCATAGCCAATACGGTCTGAAAAAGAGTGGCTATAAAGATTATTCACCTTTATGAATTTTATCAAATTATAACGGAATTCACGTTTTACCCTCTCTCCTCGTAAACCACACTCACAATTTATACCTACAGCCGTATGAGGTTGATCCGGGCAGCAGAAGATAAGGGATGTCCAGACTCCAGCCCCTTTTGGCATATTTGTTATTGCGTTAAGCCCGTAAGTAGGGAGCCGAAGGCTGGACGCCCGCTACGTTTTCAATGCCAATTCAATAACTTCTGAAAAACAACAAATGTCGCGAAACCGCTTTTCAGAAAACCCGGTTAGGACCCCGCCACAGTTCCACCATCCCGTGCGTCGTAGTGTCATCCCTCAACTGACATCGAGGTCGAAGCTTTTCACGTTCAAAGAGAAAATGATACTCGCAATTACACTTGATGGACTTGCAAAGGAAGGGGACATTCGTTTTTCGAATGCCCACATCCGCAGAGATTCCTCTTTCGTTTAAGATGTGGATGGAAAAACACGAACAGAACAACCCTCATCTTAAAAAAACCAGAGCGCTCCATCTCTTGCGCGAACGTCTTTATCCCTGCTACTAGGGCTGGCAGCTGATTTTGGTCAACCAAATCAGAATAGTTTTGGAAAAGCTGATGAAACTGAGAAAAAGTTTCAGGAGAAGAAGAAGCCCACAAAATTGAAAATTATTTTGAAAACAAATGAAATTTGAATTTAAAATTGTCAATTTTTGTTTGTTTTTGTGGAACGCAAGTTGATCGACAACGACTGGCGTTAAGTATCGTAATACCGACACTAAAACGCCTTAAAAGTGACTCCACGCAAAAAGTGAGAATTGTCGTTTAAGAAAAACGCCAATCATAAAAACGGTGAATATTTTGGAGTTCTTTAATGAAATACTAGAAAATCTCGTAAGTTTAGGTGTCGCCTGTTACGCAGAAGGTGTGACTTGAGATCCAACTTTTGTCTCTCGCGAAGAACTAACAAAACTTACCAAGGTATCAATCTGCCATGAAAAAAGGCTTCTGAACTTAGCTGTCGAAATCGTCATAAAAGTGTAGATCTCCATATTATAGGCCACTTAAATCTTGGGTCACAAAAATTTCAAACTGGTTCTAAATCTTCCTTTCTTCCTGTTCCCTCTGACATTTAACTAAGAACGAACATTCCTTTTTTATAAAATCTAGTCACACAACTTGAAAAAGCAAAAAAAAACCAAAGCAAACATCGATCTCATCGAATGAATCTCATTATTATTATTATTCTAGTCGTTTGGTAAAAAATATAAAACTACCAACAATTTTTTCTATTTTCTACATTCCACAACTTGTTATTCAAGTGGATTCTAGTTGTAAGATTATAAAAGTTTTTAATTATTACGATTTTTTATTTTATAAGTACCTATAACAAATTACAGTGTAATATCAAGTAACAGTACTTTAATGTACAAATTTTAATCCACCAATTGAACAATAAAAAACAAAATGTATTCAATAAAGAAAACATGTGTTTACTTGCTTACTTACTTACTTAAGGTGGCGCTACAGTCCGTTGTGGACTTGGGCCTCAATCAACAGTCTCCGCCAGTCAGCTCGGTCCCTAGCTAGCTGTCTCCAGTTTTGCACTCCAAGTTGATTGAGGTCCTCTTCCACTTGTGTGCGCCACCTGAGTCGCGGTCTTCCTCTCCTTCTGCGTCCCTCGGGAATAGTGTCGGAGACTTTCCGGGCCGGAGCATTGGTGTCCATGCGCTCTAAATGACCGAGCCATCTGAGTCTCTGGACCTTGACCCTTCTGGCTAAGTTCACGTCGTTGTACAACCCGTAAAGTTCGCTGTTGTATCTCCTTCTCCATTCCCCATCAATGCACACGGGGCCAAAGATGACCCGAAGAATTTTCCTCTCGAAACAGCCTAAGGCACATTCATCCGATTTTGTTAGGGTCCATGCTTCTGCACCATACAGCAGGACAGGGATGATGAGGGTGTTGTACAGTTTAACCTTAGTTGCTCGAGAGAGGGCTTTTCCACTCAGTTGCTTTCTTAGCCCAAAGAAACAGCGATTAGCAACAGTAATTCTTCGTCTTATCTCAGCGCTGGTGTTATTGTCCGTGTTGATAGCGGAGCCTAGGTAGACAAACTCCTTAACTACCTCGAAGTTGTATGCGTCTATTGTGACGTTCTGTCCGAGCCGTCGATGTTGGGTGTCCTTACTCGAAGACAGCATGTACTTCGTTTTCCCCTCATTTACCGCTAAACCCATTTTAGCCGCTTCTGTCTCAATCCTCACAAAGGCGCCATTGACATCACGCTGTGTTCTTCCCATTATATCAATATCGTCGGCGTACGCGAGAAGTTGAACAGATTTATAGAAGATAGTGCCTCTGGTGTTGACGGTGGAGTTTTGGACTATCTTCTCAAGAACGATGTTAAAGAAATCGCACGACAGTGCATCGCCTTGTCTGAATCCTTTTTTGACGTCGAATGATTCCGTAAGCTCATTGCCAACCTTGATAGAGCAGCGTGAGTTCTCCATCGTCATTTTGCACAAGCGAACGAGCTTGGCAGGCATGCCAAAGCTAGACATAGCTTTATACAGTTCGTCTCTGTAGATGCTGTCATACGCGGCCTTAAAATCAATGAAGAGGTGGTGGGTATCGATTTGCATTTCATAGGTTTTTTCCAGGATCTGCCGCAACGTGAAAATTTGGTCGATGGTAGACTTTCCTGGCCTGAAGCCACATTGATAAGGACCAATCAGATTGTTGACGAATGGCTTCAGACGTTCACATAATACGGCAGAGAGGATCTTGTAGGCGATGTTAAGCAGGCTGATTCCTCTGTAGTTGGCGCAGTTTAGAGGATCTCCCTTTTTCAGGATCGGGCAAACAATGCTGAGGTTCCATTCATCGGGCATGCATTCCTCCGACCATATCTTACAGATGATTTGGTGCATGCTCCTATCTAGCTCGTCGCCTGCGGCTTTGAACAGCTCGGCAGCTAGACCATCTGCTCCAGCGGCTTTGTTGGATTTCAGCCGTGATATTGCTGTTTTCACTTCTTCTAGGTCGGGTTCACGGAATTGTTGGCTGTCATCGCGTATGATAAAAGGCTCCTGTCTGACGGCGGGATTTTGTTCGTCGTCGCCGTTATACAGTCTACAGAAGTGGTCTTTCCAAATCCCCAGCACTGACTGCGGCTCTACTATGATGTTCCCTTGATGATCTCTGCAGGCTTCGGTTCTTGCTCGATGACCTTGAGCCAGCTGTTTTACCTTCCGATAAAACCTCCGAACTTCATTCCTGCTGTTAGCTCTCTCAACATCTTCGATCTGACGCTTCTCATGCTCTCTCTTTTTTCTCCTGAGAAGCCGGCGTTCTTCTCTCCTCTTTTGCTCGTAGAGCTGACGAGCAGCTCTTGTCTTTCTTTGCAGCGCCGCTTTGTATGCCTCCTGCTTGGCTGCATGCGCCTGCCTGCATTCTTCGTCAAACCAGGGGTTTCGTTTTGGTGGCTGTGTGAAACCCAGCACATTAGAGGCGGCATCTCTAACTGCATTCTGGCAATGTTGCCACTGGTCTTCGATACTTGATGTTGGCGGCATAGGACTACTTAAGAGGTTACTTGTCACTCGATCAGAGAAGGATCTGGCGATCTCTTGCGATTGTAGCCGTCCGACGTCGAATTTTCTTGCAGCATTTCTTTGTTTTGGCCGTTGTCGAGATATTCGTAGTACTGCCTTGGCTACGACGAGGTAGTGGTCCGAGTCGATGTTGGCTCCTCGGAAAGTTCGAACATCTTGAATGCTGGAAAAGTGCCTCCCGTCGATCGCAATGTGATCAATCTGGTTGACGGTTGATTGATCAGGAGATCTCCATGTACCTTTATGGATGTTGAGATGTGGGAACCAGGTGCTTGCTACCACAACGTTTCGCCCCGCAGCAAAATCGATCAGCCTGAATCCGTTGTCGGAAGTGGTGTCGTGCAGGCTGTGCTTTCCGACTGTTCTTCCAAAGATGCCTTCTTTTCCCAGCTTTGCGTTAAAATCGCCGAGGACAATTTTCATGTCATAGCTAGGACATTGCTCATATGTTTTGTCGAGGAGCTCGTAGAATTCGTCTTTGGTGTCGTCCTTTTTCTCTTCTGTGGGGGCATGCGCGCATATTAAGCTAATGTTGCCGAGATTAGCCTTGATTCGGATCGTCGTGATGCGTTCGCTTACGCATTTGAAGCTCAAGACTTTTTGCCTGAGTCTGCTTCCCACGACGAATCCGCATCCAAAGAGTCGCTGGTCCCGGTAGCAATCCCCATAGTAGATGTCGCAGTTTTCCATCTTCATTTCGCCCGGTCCATCCAATCGCATTTCCTGGATAGCGGTAATATCTGCTTTGTAGCATGTTTAGCTTCTTCTTATTGATATGTACATCCGCAGTAATTTAAAACTGGAGACCATATACAGTGCAATTGAGAAAGCACTTAATGATCAACGTTTAGAAGAAGGAGTTATCAAATGGATCATGTGTATGCTGAAAAACAGGCAGATACATAGCGAGCTTGGTAACGCACATATAGAGATGTACGCATCTAGAGGAACCTCGCAAGGTGGAATTCTCTCACCATTATTATGGATCTTTACTGATGAACGAGATCCTGATAAAACTTAAGAATTACGGTATAGTAGTGGTAGCCTACGCTGATGACTTAGCGCTTTTGGCGACGGGTAAATACCTTACCAGTTACCACTATTAGCGAACAATTAGAAAGCGCATTGTCAAGGGTAAGCAACTGGGCCGAGAAATGAGGCCTAAAGGTAAACCCCCTTAAAACAGAACTGGTTCTTTTCACAAACAACAGAAGGAAATTACCTCCGTTTGCTATACCAAAAATAGATGACACAACACTTAAAATTTCCGACCGAGTGAGATACCTCGGAGTTATACTGGACAAAAACCTTAACCTTAGTCCAAATATCCAAGAAAGATATAAGAAAGCCACGATCGCACTCTACTCATACAACAAGATTCTGAGTAGAAATTGGGAACCAAACCCCAAAATAGTCATGTGGATGTACACTGCCATTGTCAGACCGATTATAACCTATGGCAGTTTGGTTTGGTGGAAAGCTCTGGAGAATTCCATGAATTTAAAAACAATTACCAAAGTACAAAGAATATCTTGCATCAGTACAAGTGGTGTGATGAGAACTACCCCAACTGCGGGTTTAGAAACGATCCTCAATCTCCCCCCATAGATCTATTCGTCCAAGAATCAGCAGCAAACAGCGCCCTTAGGCTCAGTCGAACCAACATCTGGAAAACTAGCCAGAGAGGCCACGCAGCTATTCTTACGAATTACGTAGATAACAATATCTGCACAGTTATGACCCATTACTTAGATTTCAACAAATCTTTTAGTACTACTTTCCCCAATAGACTAGATTGGGAAAATAGTGTGTCCTACACTAACGACTCGACCATTACCATCTACACCGATGGTTCTAAAATTAATACTGGAGTAGGTGCAGGTTTCTACTCTGAAAGCCTCAACCTTGCCAATTCATTCTGGCTCCCCGACCATAGTAGCGCGCGTCTTCCAAGCCGAGATATTTGCAGTGAAAAACGCTGCTAAACATATAACCATGATGACGATATCACACACGGACATCACTTTTTTCATTGATAGCCAAGCAGCTATAAAAGCTATCTCTGCCACCCAAATTAAGTCGAAGCTTGTTTCTTGCTGTCGCGAAGAGCTTAAGGTTCTGCTTGACCACATTGATGTGCCAGGCAACGAAAAAGCGGATGAACTTGCAAGGGAAGGCTCTAATACACTGGACCCCTCTCTCATAGAGGAATCCCGTTATGTGAACTGACACATAAAGTCAGTAAAATCATCCTTCAAAAACCCAACAACAGACGGAATCTCCTAGAAACCTGTGTTAATACCAGGAAACTATGGCCTAGATACGACAAGAAAAGATCCGAGAGGGTTTAATAAACCCTCCCTAAGATCCCATATCGGCATAATTACAGGACACAACCTACTTGGCTACAATAAGAAGAAGATTGAGCTTAGTACTGATGACCTTTGTAGAGGCTGTGGTGATGAGGACGAACATGAAGATACTGCTCATTTTCTCTGCCACAGCCACTGTCCTTCACTCTGTCTTACTAGGAAGAAAACTCTAGGCAACTTCTTCTTCAGTGAACTATCCGAACTGCCAGGCAAAAGCTTACTAAGCTTTGTTAAGACCTCTAAATGGCTAAACGAACCACATGATTCATAGGTTATTTATTTTTCAGGAAGTTACAATAGTTTCAGTGAACAACAATGGATTTGCATTGATCTAAATGTGACGGCAACAACACACCAACTGTCAGCCCGCTTAGCCTAACCTAACGTAAGCTTCTTCTTTTATACAATAACAGGAACTGGCAATGGAACAGCTACAGGAACAGGGTAATATTGTGCATAGCCGTAACCCCTATAACCATAACCTCCATAAAAGGGACGTCTATACGGATGAGGTCTGAAGCCACCGAATCCAAAGAAAGGTCTACCTCGGATACCACCAAAGCCACGGCCACCTCTAAATCCTCTACTGCCAAATCCTCTACTGCCAAATCCTCTACTGCCAAATCCTCTCCCACCTCTTCTACTCGTGACATGGCTTGACACGAGTAAAACAACTAAGAACCAAAGTAAAATCTAGAATTTAATCGAATATTATTTCAGTGGAAACAAATAATGTTCAAGATTTCTTTGCGGAACTCACCTTGTTCATGATCTATGGGGTTCTTAACGATTTTTGTGAGACAGTTGTTGACAGAGATTTTGCAATTGAATGGAAGCAGATTGCATGTGCATCGTATATTTATTAATTAGAATCGTTGTTTTCGAGTTACTTTGCTAATTAGATTAGAACCTGCTGTATTGACGACTTACTTGGGGAGTTCCCGGTTTGTTCTTTCTCACGAGTTAATAACCATATCTTACTTTTCAGTAGAATAAAACATGTTATAAATCTTTTCAAGAAGCAGAGGCTTGAGCCTCATCGAGTCCTTTTGTCTTAAAAAGAAAAGCAATGGATTAACAACTGTCTTAGAAGTTTTTATTTCAACATAATGTTTTTTTAGTTAAACAAAAAAATAAGTTCCTGATATACCTATGTAACTTAATCTAACACAAAGTAGGAGTTTTATCATTCATAACTTCTCTTTCGTGATTACAAATTAAATTTAAATCACACTTACTGGCTAACAAAAAATTAAAATCCATATACGCCGCCGTAAGGCCTCCTTCGAAACGGAGGAGGTACAAATCCGCCGCCTCCACCACCGAAGCCGCCTCTGCCACCATAACCTCCAAATCCTCGCCCACCTCCGAATCCTCCTCTTCCACCGCCAAAGCCACCTCGTCCACCTCCACCAAAACCACCTCTTCCGCCTCCGCCTCCAAATCCACCACCATGACCTCCTCCAAAACCACCACCGTGACCTCCACCACCACCACCATGACCGCCGCCGCCACCACCTCCCCCTCCTCCTCTTGCATTAGCACAAATTGCCATTACAACGACGAATAAAATTACCAACAGGATCTTGAAACATAAATTAAATTACTTTTTTCAGTTTAATGAAACCGGGATAAAGAGAAATAACTCACCCGCTTCATTATGAAGAATGTTTACAGAAGTAGATTTCAAGTTGAACTGAAACTTAACTGACAATAGATTTTGTTGAAGCGTCTTGCTTATTGTGATTTTCATTAGAACAGGAGATTGTTTTTTGTTTAAGCTTTTCATTAGCACCTTTATCGCAGTACCAAACCAACAAGCTGCGTCTGAATTCTCTGTTTTTTGTGATTCATTATTGTATCAGCAATATCTAAACAGAATGCAATCCTGCTTAATCGCCAGCGCCCAAACGGTCTTCTCAGTTCATTAATTCCATCACTCCCACAAATTAGGCAACATCTCATCCGAAGATTCCAAAATCATAGTCAATCCTTCAAAAAATGTCGTCTGGAACATTCAACCATTCAAAACAAAAGAATGTGTTTGCACGTTCGTTTGGTATCCGGAATCGGACAGTTCTGTGTACCAATTCCGGATTACCAAAGAATAAAAACGCTATTAATGCTTTGGAATAAGCGATTGAGATGGATGAAGTATATTCACCGACTTCAGCAAAGCATTACACCAAAAAATCGTTTCTTCTTAGCTTGGAGCCTTTGGTTTTCCAAATCCAGTGGGTTACTTATCGAACACTCGGTTTGAGTTATGTGCAGAAACCACATTTATATGATAATTTTGTTCCTACCTCATGTATAGGCAGCCATCTTGGCCCACTTTTATATGTCGACGTCATAATTCATGTTGATGACATAATTCGATGATGATAAGCTAATCTCTCTTCCGATTCCGACATTTCAATGTATCTTCATAACTTGGTGTAGTAAGAACTCAATGTCTAGAAATGCCAATTCATTACTTTTTTCACAAGTGTTTCCCATCTCTTTTTTTTATAATTTGCACCCACTCAAGGGATTTTTTATACCCTTTTTATGCCAGAGACACAGTGAGTGCATTAGGAAGAAGGGAAGGGGTTGGAAAGGAGGTGTCGGTGTACATTGGTCTTGAATTCTTGAACATTGCAATGATTGGGAAAGACAGAGTGTGGAAGAGAGTTCCACATTCGCGTAGTACGGCTAAAAAATGATTCTCTATACTTGACAGTACGTCCGAAGTTGGGCTCAAGGGTAAACTGATGGGCATTCCTAGAAGCGCGAGTATTACGGGTGAATTGTTTGAGGGGAGGAATGCAACTGGCTATTTCACTAGAGCAATTACCGTAGAAGTAACGGTAGAACAAGGAGAGACACGCAACGTTACGACGGTGGTCTAAGGAGGTGAATGAGTCGGTGATCTCTCTATCACCAATCATTCTTACAGCTCTTTTTTGTATTCCATCCAAGAGGCTTAAGTAAGTAGCTGGAGCACCAGCCCAGAGATGGGAATTGTACTCAAGCTTTGGGCGGATATAGGTTTTATAGATAATAGCCAGATCAGACGGGGAGAAAATTTTTTTGCATCGCCTTAAGAAACCTAAACATTTTGCGGCATTTTTGGCGACATCGCATATGTGCTCGTTCCACAAGAGGTGGTCTGTGATGCACATACCGAGAATCTCGAGATGTTCGGTCTCGTTGATGCAAGTGCCACTCATGGACAGTGGCAAGGGGGGTATATCTCGCTTCGACGATACAAGACAGCATTGAGTTTTCGAAGCATTAAACCCTACGCGGTTTTTAATTCCCCATTGTACAATGCTGATTAAGTCAGAGTTTAATGAGCTTATCATATTTTGCCGCTCCAGTTCCACATCCGAAGAGGAGGGATGTGAGTCTGGAAACGAATAAGAAAAGCTAAGGGTGCTATCGTCAGCGAAACAGTTTATTGGATTAGAAGTTACAGACAAGAGATCATTAATGAAAATGAGGAAGAGGGTTGGAGACAAAACGGAGCCCTGAGGCACACCAGCGTTTATATTGTGGGTTTCAGACTTGAAACCGTCCAATACAACTTGTATTGAACGGTTCGAAAGAAAGTTTCTAATCCAACGAAGAAAGGATTCATCGATACCGAAAGCACGCATTTTCGATAAAAAAACAAGATGCCAGACTTTATCAAATGCCTTTAAAATATCAAGTGCAACAATCTTACTTTCTCCAAAACGATGCAAAGATTTGTTCCACTGCGAAAGCCGTACTGCCGGTCATTAAGAAGCTTTCGGTCTTCGAGATATTTCTTAAGCTGATAGTTTATCAGCGTTTCCATGACCTTAGAAAAAAGGGACGTAAGTGCAATCGGACGATAATTTAAGGGAGAAGAAGATTCTCCCTTTTTTGGAATTGGCTGGACAAACGCTGTTTTCCAACTGCTCGGAACGAGCCCAGAAGAATAGGATAGATGGAAAAGCTTACGCAAGGGTTTTGCCAGCGTGGAAGAACACCTCTTCAGAATAATAGCGGGGATACCATCCGGACTAGCGGATTTATGTATGTTGAGATCCTTTAGGACTCTCGCCACAGCTCGAGTGCGAAAGAAGATTTGTCCCATGGAATCATTGACGCGCTCAAGAACAGGCAGAGTCATGACACTATCTGGCAGCGAAGAGTTAGCAGCGAACTGCCTAACAAAAAGGTTAGCTTTCGCGAGCGAGCTAACAACTGGAGTGTCATTGTCAACGAGCGTAGGGACTGAGGAAGAAGAAAAATTCTTCATGTTTTTTACAAATGACCAAAAATTCTTACTGCCTTTGGGACATTGCAGTATTTTTTGCCTTAATTTTTGGTCATGTAAAAATTTGGTCCGACGAATATGGGCATTGCAGGCCTTCCTGGCTTGTTTAAACTTGTTCCGGTTTTCCTCGGGTTCCTTGGGTTGGCTCTATAACACCGGAACTTTACTTCTTTTTCCCTGATAACCTCTTTACAGATTGAATCGAACCATGATTTTTCCTTGGGTTTGATACTTTTAACCCTATTCGGTATAAAAGTTTTCATTCCCAAAATAATCATATTAGTAATCATACCTGCGCTGGAGTCTACGTCACTATCGAGGAAGCATAGTGACCAGTTAAAGATCCGGAAGAAGTTATTGAGACCATCCCAGTTGACTTTCTCGTATTGCCATACGGTTCTCTTCGGAGCTCTTTCTTTAACTGGATTAGTTTGACACGAGAAATTTGAAGATATGATACTATGGTCAGATCTGCCTAGAGGCGTTAATACACTGATAGTGTATTTATCAGGGTCAGACGTAAGGAACAAGTCAAGAGTGTTTTCCGCTTGGCCATCGATATCCGATATTCGAGTGGGCTCGGTGACAAGCTGAGTAAGGTGGTTAAACTCAGCAAAGATTTCAGCACACATTCCTTCGGGTGTTGTCTGGCCCGAATGGAGAAGCCACGAAGAATTGTGTACATCCTCGCATCGCATCCTTATCATTTTTCAAAAGAAACAAATTCCACTTGTCTTCTTCATTCGTGATCTATGTAATATGTGATAACGAGCTGAATTTTCGATCGCACTCAGTTATTTCATAAGCGAATTTAGCCTTCAGGCTTTATTAAACGATGTGTCTTTTCGCAATCACTTCTGGAACAACCCTCTCATTGTACCCCCTTAGAAAGATCATCTGCATATTATCCATCTCTCTTCCCTTGAAAAATGCGGACATTATTCAAATCCATGATTTACATAGTTACTACAGCTAATGATAGACAAGCCCTTCTGGTTATGATTTCCCTAAATACTAATCCTAGCAATTTGAGATCTGCCCCCTTCTTTCAGCTTTCTGCTTACCAGACTATTTTGATACGATGACCACCACCAGCACAGACAATGAAACAACGACTATCAAAATTAGCTTACAAAGTAACAAAAATCGTTCAGTGAGAGGGAAATTTCGGCATTTAGGGGAGGCGAATATTGAGCAGGCTGATGATTCCCAATATTGCGACTATGCTTGAGAAAAACCGTTTATGGAACCAAAATTTCTTATTTGTTACTCCTTCAGAGCTGGCCCCACCGTTTGCTTTCTGTTTACTCATTCTGAGCTGACCATTAATTTCTAAGAGTTTAAGAACACCTTCTCCTCCGGGAATTTTGGTCTCACAGTGCCTACCAATTCCTTCAAAGTTTGGTTTTACATGAGTATAGGTACCAGCTACCAGCTTCTCATAGAGTTTGGTCCTATTGGCTACATACCCACTCGTCACAGAGTGTGGGCTTACAGTGTATACCACCACTTCATGATGTCCAGTGTCTACCTATCTCTCACAGAGTTTGATTTTATCCAGAGTCCACCTTCTCCTCATAGAAATTGGTCGTAACAGCTTCTACCTAATTCTCAAATAATTTGTCCTACAGCGAATTGCCGCTCTTGGTAACAAGAAGAGTTCCAATCTTCATTACTCGAGTTTCTTTGACTACCTACCTAGAAAAACAGCAGTTACATTGCCTTTTGTATCTTTGTTGCCAACATTATTAGTAACAACACTTTATAATTTCAAATAGCTCTTATGCTCACAGCTCCAATCAAATGATGCGTGAAAGCAAAGGCTTTGAAGCTTTTTATCAGCGCAGCGACTGAAAGCCCTTAAAAATATTTAAGACTGAAAATTAATTCAACCTGCTCGAGAAGTGTACCTATGTTTTTAAAAATGTTGAAAAAATACAGTAATCCCCGCTTAGTTGCACCTCGCTTAATTGAACATCCCGCTTAATTGATCGCAAAAATTGGCTTCGAAAATTTCCCGTATTAGTAGCAAATCTTTTTAGACGGTTAATTGAACCCCGCTTAGTTGAACTACCCGCTTAATTGATCTTAAAAATATGCAGCAGAAAAACTAAATACATGGACATTTTTCGGATAATTGGACGGACAAAAAAATTATTTGTATTTGTATTTGTATTTATTTATTATCATTAAGCATTTTAAAACATAGTGTCTTATTTTTAATACTTATTATGTTCAGATTTAAATTTAATCAAATTAAAAAGGAATCAAATTATTATGTTAGATTTACAATTTGCTTGAAGTTAAGAGAAAAGAAAGTTGTTTTTAGATGATGATTCTTGATCCTTTATATATACAATGTACACAAGAGATAAAAAAATTAAATAACATAAATTTTTAAATTCTAAGACAAAGTGATTTTTATTTTGGAAACATTTTCAGCATTTGTATAAGTTCTTTAAAGAGTTCTCAAAACGAGTGCTGCTGTTTATCCCCCTCAGGTTAGCAGGCAAGGAGTTCCAAAGGGCAACAGCGTGTACAAAGAACTGTTGTTTTGAATTTCTGAATTTGAAGGAAGGGACAATTAGAACATTACTTCTTTGTGATACTGGGAACCTAAGCTTTTCGTATAGATATTCAGGAGATCTAGTATGAATAAGTCTAAAAAGAAATGTCAAAGTTTGATAGTTTATGTAGTTGTTGAAGGTCATGTTGAAAACACTACTTGCTTGCATCGAAACATGATCGAACCGTCGCAAGTCATAAATAAAACGAACAACATTATTAAACGCGACTTGAAGTTTTCGTTTATTAGCGCTGTCAAGGGCACAGAAAATGGGACTGCCATAGAAAAGTATTGGTAGGACAAGAGATTTTGCTATAGTCATTTTTGTTGAAACTGGAAGACAACTGGCAGATATATATAAAACCCGCAAAGCAGCATATATTCGACCAACGGCACAAGTCAAGTGATCATCCCATGTAAGTTTCTGGTTAAAAACAATCCCAAGATTCTTAACTGTTCTAACGTAGCTTAACGTTTTCCCCTCAAGTTCAATACTAGGGAAATAAGAAGTATCTATTGCAGTGTTACTGATAACGATTGCCTGGCATTTCTTAGGGTTAAGTTTAAGATGATTCTCCCTGGACCACTGGTTTATACACATCAAATCTTCGTTTATTCTGGCAGTTGCGTCTTCAATCATGCCGATTTTGTAGCTCAAATGAATTTGAACGTCGTCAGCATACATATGAATTTTGCAATGCCTGAGTACAGATGGAAGGTCATTATTGAAAAGTGTGAATAAGAGTGGTCCCAAAATCGATCCCTGGGGCACACCATTAGGGGTAGGGAGGAAATCCGACAGCCTAGAGTTAGCAAAAACAGCCTGAGTTCGATGGCTTAGATACTGTGCTATGAGGGTTAAGGCTGAGTTTTCAAAGAAGAAGAAAGAATTCAGTTTTTTCAGAAGAATTGTATGTGAAACAGTGTCGAACGCCTTAGAAAAATCAAGAAGAACCAGAGTTGTGACTTTATTATTATCGATTTGTTGTCGTATATCGTCGCTTATTTTAAGAAGCGCAGTCGTACAGCTGTGTTTTGGTCTAAAGCCAGATTGCGTCGGTGTAATTAAATTCCGTGTTTCCAAGAATGCTGTTATCTGCTGACTAACGATCTTTTCGAACGCTTTTGAGATGAATGGTAGGATGGAAATTGGTCGGTATTCTTTTTGTTGCGAATTTGACTTTTTAAGAATTGGCAATATTTTTGAAGCTTTCCATAGTGCCGGGTAACAGGACTTTGTTAATATTGAATTGAAGATATGTGTCAAGAAAGGAGATATAAAAGTAAGAATAATTTTTACAAACTTAGGATGCATATTGTCTAGTCCAATAGCGTCCGATTTAATGTCTTTTACGGCCTTAAATACCTCAACTTCAAAAACTCTTTTAAAACTGAAACTTGAGAGAAGCTCATTACTTCTTTCAAAGTTTGTGTCAAACGCAACACCATTATTTGTGTCAGAAACAGAACTTACGAACTGTTTGTTTAGTTCATTTACATCACAGTCATCCTCAGCAATCTTTTGTTTCGTCGTAATACCAAGAGATTTTATGTTCTTCCACAGTTTTTTGGAAGAAACATTGTTAAATCTCGACGCAAAAAACCTTCGCTTGGAATTTCTGATTTGAATATTCACTGTATTTCTTAACGCTTTGTACTGCGTAAACAACTGTGGTAACTTGAACCTTTTCCAACGTTTGTAAGCTATATTTCTTTTCAGAATAAGTTTATCAATGTAACTAGTGTACCATCCTATTTCAGAGTTTTTGATTCGCACGTTTTTAATTGGCACAAAGGTGTCAAAAAGGTCATTAATTTTGTTAGTAAAGAAATAAACTTGCTCATCTACGTCTGAGATGTAGTATATATTTTCTAAATTAGAGTTATATATACTTGTTACCAATGATTGCATATCGATTGCATTGAAATTCCTAAATGAAATGCTTTCTGTTTCTGAGGTCGGATTTAGGTTAATATTATAAAAAGCGATAATTAAGTCATGCTTGGAAAATCCGGGAACATCAAGCTG
Organism: Sphaerophoria taeniata; assembly: GCA_943590905.1. NCBI lineage: Eukaryota > Metazoa > Arthropoda > Insecta > Diptera > Syrphidae > Sphaerophoria > Sphaerophoria taeniata. The sequence goes on along the minus strand of OX016540.1, from coordinate 41,320,333 downwards.
CCCATAGAAGTTCACAAGATGTGGTTGATTGACCAGGAATGTATCAAGTAGAGTGGAGCTTGACGAAGTAAAATGCGTGGGTTGATCAGTGTTAACTGGAAAAAGGTTGATGGATAATAGATTTTCGTTGAAATTTTTGGTCCTACTGTTATGTTTATCTAATAGATCAATATTTAAGTCTCCTGCAATAATTATGTGGTTAAAGTTAGGTGTTACTTCCTCTAGAATGTCTGTAATGACGTTTGTGTCTGTTATGTTAGGTGGTTTGTAGATAACACCAATCAGACATTTATTGGATGCACAAGTGACTTCTATAAATAGGTATTGCAATCCACTATTATTCTTTGTACTCCTTATTAACTTGCTTTTGAAACATTTTTTTATGAAAATAGCCACTCCCCCTCCCCTAGAAACAATACGGTCAGATCTGAAAACTTTAAAGTTACCGGTGCTCAATAAGCAGCTATCAACTTGTTCGGTCAACCATGTTTCAGATACGCAAATGACGTCCATTTTGGAATCATTGAAAGTACTTTTAAATTCATCCAAGTGTTTCAGCAGACTTTGAGCATTTATGTGACATACAGATAATCCATCCATAATGAAACAAAATGAAACTGTTCGCTGTATAACAAATAACAGCTATCTATTGTTTGTTTTTGTTTTTTTTTTGCATTGAATAAGAAGTACACGAAGGGGTCATATGAAAAAGAAGTGAAGCATTTTTCAAAGTAGTGTGAGTCTCACAAACTCAAATGCATCACAACAGATTGGCCTGTAGTTGAATGGTTAATCTCAGGGGTGCCAAGCGAAATTTGATCGAATCAAGATTATATCGATTATGCTTCAATTTATTTTTTCTATTGTAATCCATTTTTTGGATTATATGTTATTTTACCGCTCAAGGTGCACACGCCTTACGATCACCAACATAAATAAATGCGCCCCTGAACTCGAGATTTTGATTTTTTGACAGAAATAAAACTAAAAATCAAGAACAAGTTAATTCTATGGAAAAAGAATTTTTATTTTTGAGAAAATTATTTGTATGACAAATACATTTTAAAAGTTCTACGATATTAAAATTAACTAAATAACTTCACTTCACACACATTTATAATACAAAATAAAACATACTTAACTTGTGATAAGAAATTTTTCTTGATTCCGTAGTAGAATCGTTTCTACACAATTTCACACAGCACTTCATTATCTCTTATGGTGTTTTTATTAAGAATGGTAAGTAAGTACAGGAGAAAAATTTGACATTATCAGAAATTTTTGTTGGCACACTCACGTACACTGTACAGGAAGCGGTGTTAGCTATCATTTCCTGTACTTCTTATTCAATGGTTTTTTGTCATAGGAAATATTTAAACATATTTGCGTGTGTATTCTTTTTAATATTTTTCCAGATTTTCGTAAGTTGAAACTGAAATGTTTATAAAGTGAATTTCTGGGATGAATATTTTATTTTTTAGTTGACCTACTCGTGCAATTATACGGGTTTCGCTTAATTGAACAGATACGTCAATTAAGCGGGGTTTCGTTAATTGAACCACCCGGATAATTGACCGAAAAATCTGACAAAATGGTCAGTGCAATTAAGCGGGGAATACTGTTTTTTTTTTGTCAGCACTAAAAACCAAAGCTTTTTACGAGGTCTGGCTAACGAATTACGTTATTTCTTAAACTCCTTGACAATGTTTTCCGAGGACTATTTCTCGGAACTGAGGAAAGCTTTCATAAGAGATAGTCTGTTTTTAGCCATATCGCTCATGTTTGATAATGGACATGCCTTGTCCATTCCTTATTTAACGTAATAAAAAGAATTTATCTTCAACCTGAAGCAGCCTTAACTTTAGTAAAATGTTATTTTACCTGAAAAAATTTAATATACAAAAAAAAAACCAAATAGTTTAAATTCGATATAATTATTTTAAATAAAATTAAATATTTACAACATAAGAAATATAAAATTAAATCTATCAACTATTGACTATCACAGGCCCTAACATTTTGTCTTTAAATAATATAAAAGAACTTTAACATGCATAAAATAATAATTCCTCGAAATTATATTGATATTGAGAGTCTGATATGTGTTCTGTCTTACAATGTAACTGGGCAATTTTTATTTTTGCTTAAAACTAATCGATCAGGTTCTAGACTAAGTTTTTCCAGTGCGTCATATATTTTAATGCGGATTTCAGCTGGAAAATCACGTTCCCGTCCGAAAATCCAAATTTGATCCGAATACCCAATGGAACCTAGACTCGCACATGACCAGAGAATTGCAAAGTTGTCATAATCTGTATAGAGTACTTGATAACGTCCTGATCCTGGTAAGAGTCTTGCTATGACATCTGGGAAGCGAGTGTTGAACTGAGGAGATAATAAATTGTCATTTTCGATACCATCAACTAAATATTTCAAATGATTTCATACCTTAAAGTCCATAATTGAAGATTTGCGGGATTCTGGAGTTGCATAACCCAAATTAAATGATGGATTTCCTGTTCTGCGAAATTGAAAAAGAAGTAGAACGTTAGAACTTGAGATGAACATTAATTTTTAGACTTACAGTCTGTTGATAGTTTTGATTGCTACTTCCAATTTATAGATACTGTTGTTGCTTGGGTCATCTTCTCGGTTGGATATTGCTGGTTGGAATGTCAAAGTTGTGCATCCCGATGCTATTTCTGGCAAATAAAATGAACGTTCAACTTCATACCACTGTCCAAGAACCTGTAAAAAAATAAATAAAAATTATGTTTTACTAACTGAAATCGGGCTAAAGCAAAAAGGGTTGTTTGTTTTCTACGCATTTTTCTTATTTGTTTAAAAAAATAAAACAACAAATTAATTAAGTTTCATTTAAAAAGACTATATATTCGACTAACCAATTGATTGTTGGATTGGTTTTGAAATTTAATTGTATTTAATTTTTATTTTTATACATATCTAAGATGTTTTTCTATATATATCTACTACGGCGTATACGTACTATTTTTTGTTCGTAAATAGAAAATGTTTCTTTTTGATAAAAGTAAGTAAATATGAATGGTATAATGATACAAATTGGTAGGTTGTGTGTAATGTTAAATCCAAAAGGGGATATGGTTTCCTTAAGCTTATTAGGCCTAAGGGCTTAATGGGATCTTAATGTTCCACTTATAGGTGATATAATGGGAAGTTTTGCGTATAGAACGATGATTGAGAAGTGGAAGAAAATTGTTTTTGGTATCCCGTCTGTTTGTCTTTAAGCACATACAGTCCTAGCTACTGAGGCCACTTTAGGTATTTTTGTCTTTTATTTTCAAAAAACCGGCAAAATCGTATGTCTAACTTTAACTGTTCAATGGGTTTTGCATTAGGAATGGTGTTCGTCAAGTCACCCGCCTTGTCGTCGATAAGTTCCTCTATGTATCGGTGTATAACCAATTTGTGTGGAAATTTGACTGAAAAAACATTTTTGATTGCTATTGACGTTCATGTTAATATCCTTCAATATGAGCTTTGTTCAAAGAACATAAGTAATACTTGCACTTATACCCAAAAAAAAAACTGGACAAGTGCGAGATAAACTCGCTCGAGTAGAGTTCCGTACTCGATTATCCGACCATACTTTTTTTTAGTTTTGAAGGAAATTTTATACAAGTATTAAGATATTATGGAACCAAACATTTTCTTAGAAAATAATTTGAATAGTCTTTCTGCCTATTTCCTTCAATGACGTCGAAACTGTGTATATCTTAAAAATCTGGTAGCAACATTTTCAGATCACTTGTACTCTAGAAAATGTGTACCAAATTTAATTGCAATCAATTTAGCAGATTCTAAGAAATCGCTTGTGAAAAACGAATAAAAGGAAAACGTGTTTTTTCCTCTTTCTTTACTAACTTCAGATTACTACTGAATACTAAAATATGTATATGGCCTAGCAGATTCGAAGAAATCGCTTGTGAAAGACGAATGAACAGAAAACGAAGTAATGTTATACGAAGGGTTTCGTTTACACTCTGTGTACGGAACCCTAATACACATATTCGGAATTATGCTTATTTACATCATCACTGTAATGTTTTTTATTTTTTCTGTAATCTACACTGAAAAAAAAGCCGTCATTATATTGATGAATGGCGTTCATCAACTGTAATTCATCAATAAGATGTACTTTTCTTGCATATTATGTATAAATTCATGAAAACTTTTTGATGACGGATGAACCAATCATCAATAAGATGAAAGTGCATTCATCAACTTTTTTGGGAGAATTTCGGCAGAATTTGATAAAAATTTAGTTCATCAGTTCATCAAAAGTTTTCGTCAATAGGATGAAAGCATCTATTTGACGAAAAAAAATGTTTTTACATCCCATTGATGATTTCTTCTTCAATATGACGAATTGATTCATCATATTTAAATGACAATTTTATTTCATCATATTGATGAAGACTATCATCAAAAAATCGACTTCAATTTGAATTTGGAAGAAAATTAGGTGATGTAAATGATTATCATATTGATGAAAAAAACAGACTTGTGTTTTCATCATGTCCATTATATACCTCAATATTGATGAAGTCGATCATCAGTACGAAGAAGAATATAAACGCTTTTTATTTATGAATAATATCATTGCATGAATGAATCCTATTATTCATATTGATGAAAATATTCACTGAATTGATGAAAAATGTTCATCATATTGATGTATACGATCTTTAATATGATGAAAATGTGAATCTTATTGATGAAAATATTCACTGAATTGATGAAAAATGTTCATCATATTGATGTATACGATCTTCAATATGATGAAAATGTGAATCTTATTGATGAAAATATTCACTGAATTGATGAAAAATGTTCATCATATTCACGGAAAGAAATGAAAAATCAGTAATCACGAATTTCTATGTCGTAAATTATGAAAAATCTTTTTTTTGTAAATCATCCCCCTTGTTTCGTAAAATGAGAGTCAATATTGTAAATCAATCTTTATTCCGTCTAAATTTACAAAACTGTATAATTTGAGAATTACGAAAAAATGTCATGATTTTAGATTTCCATTGTAAGAGCAATTTACAAATTTTGTATTCGTAATTTTAAACATTTGGAGCATGATATAAATTGTACGACTAAATAATTCTGATTTACAAAATCAAAGATCGAGATTTATGATCTCAATATTCTAAAAACAAAGCTCTTGAAGCTAAATGAACGAATCGATCTTAGACAATCGTAGTTTACAAAAATATTTCCTGAATTAAAAAATAGGTGTTTATTAATTCATGAATTCTTATCGCATTTTACTACTTTTGAATCCAAACTGTTTTTTTTTTGTTACGATTCTTGAATCGTAAATTACGACAATATTTCCTAAAAAAGAAAAACGTTTTGTGTTGTTTATTTATTCCCTAGTTTTCATGCGGTCGAAAATCAATTCCAATTTTATAAAGCGTCAAGTAGCTCAGTGGGTAGAGGTGCCGATCAAGAGACCGTCGTGCATTCTCATGCCTGGGTTCGAATCCAGGGCCGTCTTTACCCTTTTGGGGGCCCTGGGCACTTTTCGAAAATGGGGCCCCTGTATGATTATATGAAAAATGTTATGTTGTGTAATAAAGGTATTCAGAAAAAATCACATAACTTTGAATTGATATTTATTCTTTTAATTGTTTAAATAAATAATTTTTTTTAATTCATTAAAAAGATAAATAGTTATTGCAGTATTTAAAACATTAACATAAACATAGTAAAAAAAAAAATATATTTCATATAAAAATTCAAAAATAAACAAAATTTAAATAATAGACAATTAAGGGCCAGTTGCTCAATCGAATCATAAATTTAAGTTCTACATAAAGTTTTCATTTTTGTATGAGACGTTCCGGAATTCTTAAGTTCTACATAAAATCCCCATACAAAAGTAGAACTTTATGTAGAACTTAAATTTATGATTCGATTGAGCAACTGGCCCTAAATAAGTTATTGAGAATGTAATTTAAAGAACAATATAGTGACTCAGACTTTATTTTTTCAGGTAAAAGAAAGGAATATTTATTGAAGGGGTCTTTTTTGATTTGAGCTTAGCAAAATCATTGATCACATCGTCAAAATCGATGCCTCTGAGGATGTCGCTTTCGATTGACAATATCAGCGACAAACATCTCAATCTTTCTTGAATCATTGTAGTTCTGAGTTCGTTTTTGATTCTTTTCAACTAAGAGAAGGAACGTTACCCACTGCAATTGGTCACCATCATACTTAAGAAAATTCTTAGTGCAATTTTAACATTTGGAAATTCATCTTCAATTTTATTAGTTTTTAAAAAATTATAAAGCTCTAGAATGTTGTCAGTTTTTTTCATTTTCGTGTCGAATAATTTTCAAGTAGTCTTTCAAATTCAGGCATTCAGCATGTAGTTCATCTCCGTTCACATCTTCGGTGTAAAATTTAGCAAAAGATTTGCAGTTCTCTTTAAAGTCTTCTGAATTCAGATTTTTTAATCGAAAAAATAAGTCAAAACGTTGGCCAATCTTCGTATACGAACCTAGTCACTGTTTCAAATGAACGCTTCGTGTGTCGACAATGGGAAGAAAGGTTTCAATTTTAAATCTTTCTTTCGCAGTCAGAATTATTGAGGGTCCAGAGCCGTCAAAAAAAGTCTGGCATGAGCTTCTACACCTCATCCTTTCAGAAAGGTCCTTAATTCGGAATCCGGGTTTTTTTTTGTCTGGCTGATGAATCAAAGTTATCAAAATTGTCCCTGATCCCAATTATAAATTCATTGCACTCGGCAAATTTATTGCAACATCCAGGGTAATATTTTGTTTTTGAAGGAAAGTACTTGTTTTATTAATTGTTTGCCATACAGAGTTCCAAAGTTCTGTAAGTATGGTAAATTGAAGCTTGGACATTTTTTTGCAAAGACTAAATGCTTCCTCTCTGGCCTCTCGTGCCTGTCCTAGTGAGAAGTGTAATCTTTCATCTATCCCGTTGAATGGCCAAAAACAAAAACTCTTTACCTCTTTACCTTGAAATCTTAAAAAATTGAGTGCCGTTCAGTACCTACGAATTCTGATCATTCTTTATGCATTTAAAATTGTGTAGAATTTTTTTTTTTCTTGAAAATACACCAATAGAGGTTAAGTGATGTTTCAGCAATTTGGGGGCCCCTGGTGATTGCGGGGCCCTGGGCCTGGGCCCAGTGGGCCCAGTGGTAAAGAGGGGTCTGTTCGAATCCCAGCAGTGCGGAGAGACGGATTTGTAAAAAAAAAAAATAGTCGCCACTAAGCAGTGCAGAATGAGAAGGAAGTACGGAGATTGATCGGTGAGGTGAGAGAGAGGAAGGGAGAATATAGTACCGGGGGAAGGGCGAGGAAGGGAGAGAGAAAAAGAGGCAAGATCCACCCGAAACGGGGATGGTGTGGGGGGGGGGAGGGAAACAAAAAGGATAATTTACGTAGTTGATAACTGGCTGATCGTAAATTACGCTCCTGAATCGTAAATGCTTTTTTTGGTTATGATACGATGATACGATCATCAATCTGAAAAAAAACAATATGATGAATGCATTCATCACATTGATGATTTACTTGCTTAAATTTTCATCATATTCATGAATACGATAATCAGATCGATGAAATAATTCATCATTTTGATGTACAAATAAATCAAAATTTGGTTCATCATTTTTCATAATATTGATGAACAAAGTTGATGAATGATGATCGAAATTTGTCGCTGAAAATTTTCATCATATTAATGAACAATGCTTCATCATATGGATGAAAAGGTTCACTGGACTAAAATTGATGAATTCTACATCATATAGATGACCTTTTTTATCAATATGGTGTACCTTTTTGGTTCAGTGTATGCATTTTAACTACATTTTGAAATTATTTTGGAAATGCCTGACCAAGCCCTTTCGGTGATGAGGAGGAATAAAATTGAGTTTTTTTCATAGTCCTTTTTTGTTGGATTTTTTTTTTGAATAACTTCAAAACCATTTGCCTTGAAAATATATCGTTATTTACATTATTACTGCAGTTTTTTTTTCTATAATCTATACATATGGAACTATTTTTTAATTTTTTTTGGAAATTCCAGGCCTACCCTTTTTGGTGATGAGGAGGGGGTAAAGTTTAGTTTTTTGCATTTTCGACCTTTTTTGTTGTGTTTTCTTGAATAATTTCAAAGCTATTTGTCTTAAAAATACAAAAAAAAATATGTTTGTAATTGCAGGCAATTAAGAATGATTGTACTTAATTTGAAGACAATAGGGTTACCATCTGTTAAAAAATGGTTGTAAAATTTAATGAAATTGGAAACTAGTAGATTGAAAGATTTTGCATGTTACATAAATAACTGTGACTTTTTATTATTTTTCCGGTAATATTCATGTTATAGACCTTTATCTCAATTTTTTTTAGAATTTTAGGTCCAGTAGTTTCGGAGATAAGGGGGGGGTGCCCTATTTTTGACATTTTTGACTATTTTTCCATATTTTCTTAAATAACTACAAAAGTATTTCTCTTAAAAATATAAAAAAAAATATGGTTGTATTTCTACTTAAAACGTTGACATATTGGCCAACTTTTAACTCAATCGGATAATAGTTTTGGAGGAAATAAATTGTAAAGTTGAGTCAAAAATTAAAAAGTTACCCCAAATATTGAGTCATATCTGTGTTAAATGTAACAGTACAGACTTCTCATTTTTTTCTTGTAATCTACAGGTTAAGACCTATTCTCAGAATATTTTTCATAATTTTAGGTCCAGTTGTTTCGGAGATCAGGGGGGAGAATGGTCATTTTTGTATTTTTTTATCTTTTCTCTTTAATAACTTCGAAACTATTATTATTTATCTTAAAACATAAAAACATGATTACTACTGAATACTAAAATATGTGTACCAAATTTCATTGCAATCGGCCTAGCAGATTCGAAGAAATCGCTTGTGAAAGACGAATGAACAGAAAACGAAGTGATGTTATTACAAAAAACAATGTTTAGTAATCGTATGGTGTTTTTAGCTTAAAACTCTCTTTTTATCATGTGGTACTCGCTGTTGAATGTCATTACTCATTAGTGTTCTCATGCAAACTATGATACACAATGTATTGTCTAAATACTGGCACTGGCACCCAAACTTTTTTTGCGTTGAAAATACCAAGGATGATTTTTACTTGCCTGACATTAAAATTTACGCCGAGCCCATGTTTTGTTAGATGACCCCCACCTCCGGTAATAGTCAAATTCCGTTTTTCGCGCAACATCATTTCATGGCCAACATATCACTAATATTGCTATTATGCCAACATTCTCATTGTCCAAACTATTGTGGTCATAGCCCTCTTAATCAATTAATTGAAATTTTTAATAAATGTTACTTTTGTATAACCTCACCGAACGATAATATTATAAAAAGTATTAAATTCAAATTAATGTTTTTCAACAGCCTAGATTAAGTTTAGATTTTAAGTATTATGTTTGTAAGCAATATTCACGTTAGCATTTAACGAATTGAAATAAATAAATAAATGAAACCATCTTTGTTGATGGTTCGAAAAATGATTACTGGCAGGGTTGCCAGGTCCTGGACTTGTTCCATAGCCCAATTTGAAAAAAATTGTAGCCCAAAATCGGAGCCGAAAAATTAGCCCATATAGTAGCCCAATACCAATGAAAAAAAAAAACATTTATGATAACTTCACAATTTATTTTAATTTTAAGAACAACCAAAAATACATTTTTATTAAAAAAAAACAAAAACAAAATAAATAAGTTCATTTAATTAAGAAGAGTTAACAAAATTATCACATTAAACATAAATATTTAATGAAATATTTAATTGTTGAAAATCAGTCTATAAGGGCAATATCCTCATCAGAATCATCGTCACTGTCACCCTCATGATCATTGTCATTAGTCATTACATTGGTAAATTGTTTGGTTAAATTTACTTATCATTTCATTTGTGGGTGAAAAATGTTTGCAGCAAATTTTTTTAACCGTAGCATCTATACGCAAACGCATAATTGCATGGAGCGATGCTGTAGTTAACCGATTCCTTGGTTTTGTTTTTTACACAATTCATGAAAGAAAATGTCCTTTCAACTACAGCATTGCTGACAGGCAAAGTTAACAATATTGTATTACAAAATATGCTAAATCCCTGAAAACTAATTCATCGGAAATGTTTTTTACGTTAAGAGCCAATTCAGTCCAAAATTCTTCCAAATTCGTTGGAAATTTGGAGGGAAAATACGGACTCCAATCAAATAGAGGGAGCTTATTCCACTGTTCTTCCAAACTTTGAATATTTTCCACAGTTTTTTTTGTTTTTTGGAATTATCTCCAAGGGCAGATCCTTAAAATTTGGCCGATTTTCATTAAGGCATACAGTCGCACTAAAATAGCGAATTTTCTTAAAAATTTTATAGTTTTCAGGGACTCGTTTCTCTATTTCATATAAAAACGTAAGTAAAAATGTTTTGATTAAAGCTTTTATTCTAAGTATAGTACTATTTGGGTATTTTGTTTCCATTTCGGTAAATTCAAAGCTCAGTTGTATTTCATCTTCCTTTTTCAAATTAGTTTGAGTATTTAAATAATTAAGAATTCCAAAAATATCACCCAAGATTAGATTTGGGCTGTTGTCGGCAATTTTGGAAAAAGATAGCCCAATTTCCGATAAATAGCCCAATCTGGCAAGCCTGATTACTGGTCCAAGACACCGGCTATCTAGGTGGACTTTTTAATTTCTCGGAAAAACTAGAAATCTCTTGACTTAAGACTATTTTAGGCTACTAGAGCATGCACACTTGGTCAGAGTTGTTTCGAGTAAGGCGATAAGTTGTTGGTATTAAATTAGTATGGTTTTACAAACACAAATAGGAAAAAATTGAACTCAATTCGACTCTTTCCTTATTGGTAAAAGGTTCCTTACCAGTTTTGTTTTTGTGGAATTTAATTTATGAAACTAAGACAGGTTATGATTTTGTTTATTAGACCATGGACGTAATTTCAGTTCCTATGCAAGACTTTACTCTCAACCTTGCAATCATAGCACTTCCTGTTTTTAAATTATGATTTCCGTGAATATATTCAGATTGAACTAAAACTTCGATTTATGCAAATTATTTCCATACGTGTATTGCATTTTTTGTTTCTTTTTTTGCTGTAGGCTGTATGTCAAACATCGACTTTATTAATAATTTGGCAGAGGTGAGCCTATGTGTCTAAAAATATCCCAAGTCAGTTGAACAAATTTATTAATGAGATACCTGCTGGCTTTTAGTTATGTACGTACATGCAGTTTATTGTTTTGTTTGCTGGGTGTTACAACAACTTCCTTAATTATTACTTTTAGCTGCGCTCAGTTATGAACAAAGAGTTATCTTAAAATCGATTTAGCCTTTAGTCAAACCAGTCACTTTTGAAAGACTTTTTTAAATCATAATTTGTAGGAATTGCATTTGTGACGGCACGTGTCGACCGACCAACCGACACGACGGGGCATTCGTTTAAGCAAAAAATTAAAGTGAAGGAATATTAAAGCTGAAAGGAAACAAATTCGTGTGTTCACAAAGCATTGATTCAAGTCAGAGTTATATAGTGGCATTACCTCTTTGATTTTTTTTGTTAATTTTTTTTTTATTTATTTCTTAGATTCCAGATGTCACACCAATTTTTGTTTATAGGTTGAACTAAAAGTTTTTCCTAATTAATTATTTCATTGCCATTGTCTCTATAATTATATTCTTTTGACCTTAATCACAGCAGACGATAAAAACAAAACTCGAAAATACTACCAAGGTCAAAATCAGAAACAAAAGAAATCACCATATGAGCTTTCATCTTCATTACTTCTTCTGATGTAGCGATATCCATTTAAAGGCCCAAATAGCAACATAAAATGAAAATGGCATGAATGAATAGAAAGAAATACAAAGAAGGTAAAGGTAAAAGTTATAACATAACAAATTGACGGTCAATGGGTCAATAGTCTTTCTCCTGTCGTCTTGTCTTGTAATCAAATCAATAATTACACGACAAAAAGAAACCAACGTCTTATTATACCCGAGTAAGTATACCTATTGATCAAATCAATATCTGACAGCCAAAGAGAGAGACAAGGCAGGTAAGGTGAATCATGTTATACTGAAATACAATTTGGACATTTATAAATAGAAGAAATTGAAGACTTTTATTTCCAAGAAATCGTATGAATAGCTTTGTATTGATTTATATTCAAGACCAACTTATTTAATTCCACAGCGAACAACTTTTATTGCTATAACCTAGTGCGAAAAAATAACTCGATTGGATATAAGTAGGTAAAAAATTGACAATAACGTTGAATTATTCATGGAAATCAAAAATTTTGAAATACTTAAGTTTTGTTTTGTTTTGTTTTGGTTTTTTTTTAAGAAAAAAGATTAGTTTTTAGGAGTTTCTTTGTATTTTGATCGAAGGTGAAAATATGCTTAGTTGAGCTTTGAATTGTTATAATTGGTGTGACTTTGGTTTTATATTAATTAAAACTGGTTCAAAACATTTAAGAAGGTTCAGTGTGGAATAAATGACTGTTTACAAGTGAGGTGAACATGTATGATATTGGTTTGTTGTTTCAATGAATTAAAAGTATTTCGGAGTTTTTAAATCAAAAAACAAAAAACTGAAAAAAAAATTATTAATCTCAACTTAAAATCAAAACGTTAAACATTGTTATTTACCTTTTGAACATATTGGAACATTAATCAACACTTTTGTAGACAGGCAAATTGAATTTTCGTCATGACAAGGGCTTTTGTTAACGAAAGAGAAGACACATTTGCATAAACAATTAAATAAAATAAAAAATTAATATTTGAAATTCGCACGAATTTTAAACTATCACCTTGTGTTCTTAAAAAAAAAAAAAAAACCTGAAACTTCAATTGCTTATATAGAATTATTTGAACGAACAATTCTAATACTTCGTTCTCCATGATTCTCATCATTTGGTGTCTCCTTAAACTTCGGTTTTTTTTTCTTTCAGGGTGTGGCCTAATTCAGGGCTGTTAGAACCCCAACCCGAAGATATGTACCTGTTCGAGGCAAGTATCCAGTTTAGGGGTATAGAAAAGTGCAAGTCTATGTTATTCATATCAGGGGGCCAAGTCGAGCGCGAAGTAAAAACTGCCGTACCATCCTTTACTGGAACCATTTCGCCACATTTTCAGGCCCCTATTTGAGAACTTCTGGATAAGACCAGAACAGAATTTCACATTTAAGACACTCACTCACTTATGATCACGATCATCAAAATAGAACTAGTACTTCCCATAAGCTCAGAGAGCTGAAATTTGGTACCGACCTAGGGTTTAATGGCCACATAAAGGGAAAACTATAAAAACTAGGATAATCGAAGCCCTGGAGTACCTGGTGACCCACCCTGATTAGAAAACACAAGAGCCCAACCAAACTAATAGGCCGACATACCCCGGGCATACGTGTACAGAGAGCAGATGTGTGCCTTAACAATTCACAAGGACCAAGGTCTAAATCTAAAAATTGCCCTCATGCACTTTGGACCTCTATGTTCTCTTGTGGCCAAGTCTACGTGGCGCTTTCACGAGTTGACGTCAAGAGTATAAAAGCCCAAGCTTCAGCGATCACCGAATACAACCGGCTTAGGCGTAAATACCGCGCCGATCATTCAGAAATTAAACCGTCTAAATGAATAAATAATACAAAAACTGTTACTACTGTACAAGAATCAAAACCCGAAAAAAAAGATAAGAAAGATTTGTTATAATAAAAAACTTCTCCTAAGAAGAAATAAGAAAATTTATTAAAATAAATCAATAAAAAATAAATAAATAGAGTGTCGCGAAAGCTCTTGAAGAGCCAAGGCCTAAGTGGCTTACTCTCATCAACAATTCTCTGAGTGCGTGTGAAGAATTGAGGGGACCTACAATTTAACGCCGATTCCGAACGGCAAAGTTGAGAAGCACTTTTCCATGACAGATTGATAAATCAATATGCCCTCGTTTTTACAAAAAGAAGCGAAGAAATCGCAGTAAGGCACGACTTTGTCTAGATTTCATTACTTTTTTAGAAATAAACAAATAGCTCCATCGAGACTTGGTTAGTTTCTTACAGAATGTTTTTTATGGGATCTATTTTAGTTTTTTTAACAGAAGTTTTGCAACTTTCCGTTGAGATTTTAGGCCATGGTCCTTTAAGATATCTTTATTCTGGTCGACACACAAATTTTATGAAATAATTGAGATGCTCAAAGTGTTTGAAAGCTTAGTTTTAGACTAAATTGATCGTAAAAAATTATGTTCCTTTGAACAAATAAGATAGAATGCGATTTGAAACATCGTTCTACATCCACCGTTGATCTTTATTTTCTGAAAAGTCATGACACATGAGCTTCAATAAAAACAACTTAAAGAAAATAATAAAATTGTTGACTTTAATTGAATCAAATAGTTAGTTTAAGAGCTCCTTCTTGATTAGTTGACCTATAGTTCCTCGTTTAATATTAAAATGAGAATTTCAAATACATGATTACTTCTTTGTACAGTTAATTGCCTTTAAATGGGATTTATTGTTGTTTTCATCAAAACAATTTGATTTTGTTTACTTTCATATTTGGGGCTATTCTGCCATTTCTGTTATTCTGTTATGAATTTTCTGTTATGAATCATAAAAGATTTATAAATAAAAGATCTTTTATAATTGGTATTCAGAACTTCGAACTTTTATAAAATTCTGTTATGAATTTTTCGAAAAAGAAATCTGTTATGAGACATCTGTCATTTATCAGCTGTTTCCTTAATATTACAATTAAAATGTTCAATTCAAAAAGATAAAGGAGAAGAATATGGATATCCACGACTGATGGTGAGTTTAATTTCAATTTAATTCAGTTTTAATTTCTCTATCTTATATGAAGATGCCATCTTTCCAGAAACCAGTCCCTGCATTTTCCGGAACTGCTGTTTTGAATGGCCAGTTTCCTAAAATCGCCTTGACGGAGTACAAGGAAAAGTATGTATGTTTGTTCTTTTATTTATTGGACTTCACCTTTGTCTGTTTGTCTGCCCAACTTAGATTATTGCATTCTCTTACCGTGCAAAAGAATTCCGCAGTATTGTGTAAAGATTGCATGTTCAACACCCGAAAAATGGTGAAGCAATCAGTGAAATTGCACAAAAGCAATACTGCCCTTCACAGTCCTACCAATCGGCACAGAAGCAGAAATGGGAACACATAAAGGCCATTTGGCGACAGGACAAAATGAAGTTGTTGAACGCCCTCAATGGAGCATCGCAGAACTGGATAAAAATTCAAAAAATTCCAGAACAAACAATTCTCAATGGAACTTGCGGAAGTCGTTCCTGCTTGAATCACATTGTAAGTAGGTTTTTATGGAATTTCACAGACAATGCATATATTTTTGCTTTATAGGAAATGGTATGCTAGTACAATACCCTTATTAACAAGGGAGCTTTGCGACCAAATCTCGTACAGAAATTCACCAAAGTCGCTGAGCGGTTCGAAGACCAGAAAATCTCAGAAAATTGGGAGATCATGAAGTACATGGTAAACGTAACTTCGGTCTCGAAGTCGTGATCCAATTCAGAGTCGATGTCAGATTGTCAAGTCAGTTTATCGAACAGGCAAAAAAATATCTCAAGAATAATCCCAATAATCAGTGGGAATTTGCGTGAAGCACAAAAAGGAGGTGTTCCAAGTCTCAAGGTTCTTGTTTTGGCTTGCAGGACATTACAATCGAAGGCAAACCGTTCTGGCCGATGGTTTATTATTGCATGCGATGTGGAGACTTGTAATCGGCTTTGCGGTGCGTGCAGATGGGAGGGTAAATCAAGTGAATTAATTTTCTTTTTCTTAAAATTATTAAAGCTTATATCTTGCAGGGCCGATCATGAAGACTCCATTCAAGAACATGAAGTGAAAATCAACAAAACCCGAACAGAAAATTAAATCCAAGATAGAATGTGAACTCAAGCTGCATTACCGTAATAAAATCAAGAACTCCACTGATCCCTTTATTTTATTTATATCCACTAGCGACATAAACGGACAACATCACGAAGTTGCCAAAACCAATGACTCGTTCAGTTCTTTGATTCCTACCACGAGAAAAAGGACAATTTGGCATTGGAAGTGCATCCATCTCAGCCTTTGGTTCTGACCAGTAGTCGTAAGTATTTCTGATGAAATTCTGCCAATTCTTGAGTTGAATTTGAATTGTTTCTCTAGATGACACATCTTGATAAAACTTGGAATTGGGAAAAGTTGTCGGCTTGCCAGCGCGCTTTCGAGGGACACGCATGTGATGCAGATTGTACTCAATTGAAAATAGAATAAAACAAAAATGTTCGAGGGTCACGCTCAGAACATTTCCGCTGTCTGTTTCCGAACTGAATTGCCTATTGTATTTGTGTTGACCGTATCCGAGGACAGAACTGTGAGAATCTGGCATTCGGGAACCTACCGCTTATAGACATGTCTGAATTACGGATTCGAACATGTCTAGACCATTTCCTGCATGCGAGGAACCAACAATGTTGCACTGAGCTATGACGAAAGTTCCATCGTTATCAAAGTTGGACGGGAGGAACCAGCCATGTCGATGGACGTCATCGGCGGCAAAATCATCTTAGCCAAGCACTCGGAAATGCAACAAGTCTATTTGACCCTCTCTAACGAAAAAGAAGTCAAAGAATTAATGCAGCTACAAAAAAGAAATGAGTGAAGACTGAACAGTCCCACAGAAAAGTCAAAACATCTTCGCTGCTTGTATTATTGTTGATGATTTACATATATTTGCTGCTTCTTGTTCTTTAAAGATTATTTTATTTAAACAACGTTGAAAATAAAATAACAAAATAAAATGAAATATTACATTGCCACTCTCTTTTCTCTTTGACTAGCTTCCATTTATAACGGACTGTCTTGGCCTTTGTATGGTCCGGATCAAGTTGCAGAGCACATTCAAAGTGCAAAATATCCTTTTCTTGATTGTCACAGGTCACAGTACAGGCACAACCAACGAACATAAATAGCATCGGCTGATGTGGTCTGGTATCGTTCTTCTTGACCTTGACTCGACTGTCTCATCTGTCAATCTGTGCGACCTGTACGGTGCCGATGATATTCCCGAGGATGGCGCAGCATTTGGCAATGCGAACATATTCCTTTTCGAATTTGGATTGATTCGAATGGATGTGTGCGCATCGACCAGAGCATTGTATTAGTTGCAGAGCATCATTTGGCATGCAGCACGGTCGCCTTAGTAGGCGGCCGAATCGGGGCATAGTGAAATTGCATCCGAGTATAGTTTTAGTGCAGCCTGGTAGTTTTGTTATTTGTATTGGTCATTGCCTTGCCTCTCCATTGTGACAACGTCGTCTCTGAAAGATAAAAGTTATATTCCTATAAAATGAATAAAACTTAAAAGACAAACGTTGGTCTTAAGATGGCAGTCGCAGTAGTAACTTACCCATAAATGGCCATCATCACTGGCTATCAAAATATTTTGAAAGCCACTTCGTGGAGCCGATGCTAAACTACCATTCTGTCTAAATAAACACAAATTCGTTATTAAAAGGTACCACTTTCCCTTCATTGCAAATACTAAAAACCATTTTAAACGTAAAACATAACCGTTTTATGTACCTATGAAGCAGCTGTGTCCTTCACGCTTCAAATTTAAGTATTAAAAAAATTTATTTTTAACTGAAAGCGTAGAACTTATTGAAATCTTTTATCATAAAAGTCCCAAAAAGTTGTCTGTTATTCTGTTATGATTTTTAACAGATTTCTTAAAAGATTTTGGCTTGCTGAATACCAAATAGGCGATTTATAAAAGATTTTCAGTATGTTCGAATTTTTTGACAGTTCATAACAGATTTCTTAACAGATTTTATAACAGATTTGGCTTGCCGAATACCAAATCTGTTATTCAAAAAAGATTTTTTGACAAATAAAACTTTTGTATGGGAATTCATAACAGAATAACAGAATAACAGAATAAAAGATTTCGCCGAATAGCCCCAATTGTTTGTTAAAAATGTGTTTGTCAATTTACTTAAGATAAAAGCCATCGTTTATCAAGAAGAAAACAGAATGTTCTTTAAAGATGAAATCAGTGTTAATTATAGACATTTGTAGCTATTATATAGAAGTCCCTGGAATATACCAAGTACAACTTTCTACTGATATATTTAAGAAACCAATAAGCATGCAATAGAATGCAATAAGATACACTCGTACTCGTTGACTTGATTAATGTCAATAAACAAAACGAGGACAAGACAGACGTGATAGCCATGGACCCCAAAGATGTTGTTTTTCACAAGGCTATTGCAGATGCAACATTTTTACGCATGTTGATTTATCTCAATCATTAAACCACTATGTATACACCTTGAGCACCGTTGGTGTTGCATTGTTCATTTTAGTATTTTAATCAGGTGATTGTGGATTTTCATGGCCTTAATTATCTGCATTCGAGTAAAATGGGAGTTGTGCATACCGTCAGATTACCTTCGTACTCAGTGCACATATTTCATTGAGAACAAAGTTAAAAGTAAATCGAGTTTTCATTTCGTAATGCTTTTGGCGTGTTTTTTATGCCCCTAATGACTTCTCATAGGTACGTAGAGTTACATTTACAAGCCTTTTTTTTCTTAATTGTTTGACTATAAAAATTCCATAGCACATAAATTATAGTTTATGCTCAAAGAATAAACACGAGAAAGCTAAATCGTGACTAAAACGAATAATGTACAAATGTGACTTTATTTAAGAATTGTGTGTCCGGTTTTTTTTAATAATACTTCTGTATTGTAATTTGAACTTCATACATAGCCGAATGTAAAAACAACCACGCTGCAATAAGTTGATGTTGCACCTCCGTTATCAAGAATAATAATAAAATAATTCCATAAAAGCAAATAATCAAATGCAACAAAACAACTTCATGGTAATCGCCTTAATTTTTCGGTATTCAATTCAATTAATATACCAGAAGACTATGCGTAACAGGAAGACATTCGTTAGTGTTTTGATTCTCCGAAACTAAATTGTCATATTCATTTTGCAAGCTAAATTCAACAGTGCGTCATTCCTTCCAACGAATAATCAAGTCTTTAAGTTCATGAATTGGTTATGATAAAATTGTAGGAACATTAAACCCTCTACTCAAAAACTCTTCCGAATACAACTTAACTTTGTTGATATCAACTAAAGTCTGGGTTGACTCACTGTTTTTATAATAAGACTTACCCGTGTCATATTGAATCTAGGCATCGAGGGGTATTTGGGACACCTTCCGAATCCATAACCAGCAGCAGAAGCAATCCAATATGTCAACAAAATAACAAGCGATGTTTGGTGAAATTTTGTCATATTCTATTTTCAAATTTCAAATGTTTCACAACAAAAATTTATAACCAAAATGGACGTGTGCCAAATGGAAAATAAGAAGCACAACAAAAAACTTTCAAAATAAATAAAACCGATAGTTGACTCACAGTCAAAGCAAATAAAATACCGTTAATTTGTATTTTTTCTACTTTTCTTAAAATGCAGTCATAATATTTACAACTTTTTTTAGCTACCACAATTGAGGGTGTCGAATGTCGATTTTCTCGTCAATTTAAAATTCCACCAACGTGTCATCAAACTGAAGAAAATTACCAAGACTATTAAATGTAAAAATATCGATCAAGTTGCAACAGTTGCAATGAAAATTTTAACAAAAAAGAATGGGGAATAACCACTGTTGTTGCAAAACACACACTCAACGCGACGCACGAACGGCAACTTGACTTGCAATTTTTTAGCTCAAAGCACTCGTTATATAACGCCAAAGTCTCAGACGTCTTCCATTAAAAGTAGCCGATTACCGATTTGACTGACCACAATGCAGGTGACGCGCTCTTGTAACTTCGTTCCGTACTAATTACACGCCTCGTCTGACAAAGACACACTAAGATACAAATTGCCGTATTGGAAAAATTATTGCCCCTAACTCTGACAGTATATTATGTTCACCGAATGAACTCGAAACAATAATAATTATTAAACAATGCACGTAGCTGAAGAAATGGAAATGGTAACGAAAATATCGAAAAAATGCACTTCGGGAAGTGGAAGCGAAGACTGAAACCGTAAGAAAATTAACACTGATAGGGAAGGCCTGAGGTCAAAACACTTTCGAAATCAATATTTGTCTATGAGCGGCACTATAATCAGCTGTCTTCAACTTGGGTTTGAAATGAATTGAGTGCAGTTTCAATATTATGACTGATAAAATAAAGATTTGTTTTTATAAAGTTTTCTTTAATATATCTGATTCTTTCATTAGCTAGGAAAATGGATAAACGCGATTGCCGACCAAGTTTATAGACAAACCTTACAGTGCGACGACTTGATTTTAACTGAATTTATGTTGTGGATGTGAAGTTGATTATAGAAAGAGAAATTTAAGAGATATTATGTCGTTGCTGTTTGATGGAGTGCATACTCGTAGAATATAAAGAGTTGTAGAGGTGATAGCAAAGCAACGCTTGTTTTTTCTTGTGGATTGTGTGGACCGATGATGATGGAAGTCATTTGATATAAATGGATTTCTTATCTTAAAATTAAAAAATTGAGTAGAGCTTTTTTAGTTTCATTTCATTAGCTTTTCTCAGTTTCATTTTAGATGGTTGCCATATGTTATGTTTCATGATGTTATTTGAGAATTAAGAAAAACGGTTAAGTTAAAGTAAATTTCAAAGCTAGTGTATAAAAAAAAAAACGATTATCCAACAAAATCAAGTTTAAGCTTTTGTTAAATGTTTTATCCTAGATTACAATAATTGTTATTGAAACTCTAGTCACAGCAAAATTTGATAAAAACAAAAATTGAGTTAATTTGTTAATTATGAGGGATTGTGTTGGGGTCGAATTTTAAACATTGGGCATGTTCAGCTACGTCAGGCAATTGCAGTCAAGGCAATATGTACGAACCTGATTGGTCAAAAAAATCTTTCAATTTTATTTAGTTTCAGAAAGTACACTGCCTTAAAATCAAGTAACACCTGTTTGCTTGCAGTCATTTGTTTGTGACATAAAAAAATTCACATCGCACGTGAACTTTATTCTGTAAACACTTTTTGTTTTTAATTAATTTAGATTTTTATAAAAAAATGAAATTTAATATTTGGCATGATGGTCAAATGTATGAGTTTGAAGACTTTGAAGAAATTTCCTCTGTAAACTGTAAGTTTAAGTTTGTCCATTATTATGCTTATTTTAAAATTGCATTTGTTGAAATGAAAACATCATACTTACCCATTTTATTTATTTATTTTCTTAGGCTTGGCGCTTTTCGTTTTATATTTACAATAAAATATAGAAGGAAATTTCAGACTTTCAAATTAATGACAAATGAAAAAAAATAGACTATTGCCTTTACCTTTTACCTTCAAGTGCCTTATGTAGCTGAACTTGCCCATTTTAAACCATTATATTACTTTGTATTTAACATATTGATAAATATAACGCAATCGAGTGTCCTCCCTATAACATGAACAATCTGGAGTGATTTTACAAAAATGCAATTGCTTTTAATGGAGTGATTGTTTTAACGTAGAATTATTTTGCTTCGTTCTCCATGATTCTCAGCATTTGGTGTCTCATAAAATTTCTGTTTTTGAAAGCCTAATTCAGTGCTGTTAGAATAAATCGATCGGTTGATTTCGATCTCCTAAATTTTCATAATTTTAAGGGACGAAAGAAATACATTTTCGTGAAAAACGGTGCACCTTGAAAGCATAACAAAAAAATGACCGCATGTCATAAGACCACAAAATTGTTCCTTCCGTAATTATTATTTAGTATTGGAAAATTGGAATGTATGCAAAAATTGTTTTTTTTATTATTTAGATTTTTGATTTAAGGTATAGATTGATAGTTTTTTTTGTTGAAGTTGTTAATATGAAACTACTTTGAAATCGTTGATATGAAATTACTTTGAATATTTCATATCAAATATTTTGTAATAAGTTTTAAAACATCAAATAAATTTTTCTTTCCAAATTTTTCTGTTCACGTAAGAAGTTTCGTTTTTATTCAGAAACATATTAAAGGGAATATTATTCAACAAGGAATAAACTCAATATTTTTTGCTAAAATTTAATTTTAGTATAAAAAAATTGTTTGATTTTATTGTTCAAAAATTACTTGTTTACAGCTAAAACAGCCATTGGTGGACATAGGCCACCAATGCAGAAGAAAATTTAATATTAGCACAGAAAAAATTGAAAATAGACATGCTTGTTGTTTAGAAAAAATGGGATTTTATTGTTAACTAATAACTAGAACATTGTATACAGCCAAAATAGAAATTGAAGGACGGAGTTCGCCAGAAAGATAGCTTGAAATTGTAACGTTCTTACAAACAAATTGTCGTTTAATTTTAGGTTAAAAACGATGTCGTCCTAAAAAAGACGTTTTTTCATTTACAGTAAGAGATAACATGTTTATAAGCAATTAAATATAATTCAGTTATAGTTAAAAATTCACTCGAATTTTTCACTTTAAAGCCTAATTTAATTTGTTTATGAACAATCAAATAAAAAACATTGTACAGATTTTTATTTTATTTAAAAAAGCAATCGACGTGTTTTATTTCCCATTTCCCAGAAAAGCAACTGCTTATATAGAAATATTTGACCGAAGAATTTTAATGCTTCGTTCTCCATGATTCCCAGTGTTAAGTGTCTCATAAAACGGATGTTCTTGGAAAAGGGTGCGGCCTAATTTAGGGCTATAAGGAAAATCTAAAAACGTACAAGATTTCAATCTCCTTAATAGTTAGTTAGTAAGTTTATTTTTTCAATTCAAATATAAACAGCCCTATTAATAAAAATACCCTATCCATTGGATAACACACGTTATAGCTAGCGCACGGATAGTGAAGTTGTTCGTTTGATAAATAAGTTCATTAATAAACATATTTTTTCCTCTTGTTACTTATTCATCGAACAGCACCAAAATTTTACTGATAATCCAATATTTTTCCGACTTTGAAGGTGGAGTTATGTAATTTTCTAAATTACAGTCCTATTATGAGTATCAATTTGATAGTCGATAGCTTCCATCAAAAAGTTGATAGTTTCGTATTAGGCCTCGGCCACGCAGTAAGCGGGCGAGCGGCTGAGCGGAAAAAAAATATAAAACATATGAAATCACATAGAAGCGGCCACGTTATGAGCGAGCGGCGAAACAAAATCCTGAGCGGCTAAGTGGCGCCGCTCAGCAACCAAACCTGTTTTAATTTTTAGTAATGTTCTGAGCGGCAAGTATTGAATCTTAACGAAAAATAGAAAGTTCTTGATGAAAAACTCGGAAAACTCATTGGTTTTCAAATGGGAAATTGCATGAAATTGTGGATGCATTGATTTTCAAATGGAAAACTGGAAAATTTCAAATGGAAAACTGGAAAATTTCAAAATGGGTTTTCGAAAGGAACTCGGAAAACTCATTGGTTTACAAAGGGAAACTGGAAAATTTGTGATGGGGATCTGGAAAGCAAGAAAAAGAAAACAAAAAATTTGAAAAATGGAAAATTTGAAATGCAAAAAAAAATGGGCTAAACAAAAATCTCAAAAACACTCTTTCATATGAAATGCATTAGTTGTGGTAAAATGAGTGGCAAAATGGAAAACTCTAGAAGAGCAAGAAAATCCCAAGTCAAATTTTGAATGGATTTTAAACAATGGGAAAATAGAGAATTCGTAATTTTGGTAATTTTTTTTTTTTGAAACACTGATATTTTTAATGTAAAAAAATTATTTGCTGTATTGCTCCATAACAGTAACTCTCAGAGCAATCATAAAAAATCATTTTTCCATTCAATATCATGGTCAATGTGTTTTATACGCAACAATTAGGGTCGAAGAACTCGAAATGTTTACACAACAGCAACATGAGGAGCAAATCCGTGCACTGCAGGCAACGGGGCGTATACTTACCATTTTGTTTTGTTTTTTTGATATCGCTTATTTGTTTAAAGACGGATCCATACATACGAATTAACAAAAAAACAATGCAAACGATAGAGGAAGAGGGTTATCGATTATCGATTGGGGCAGTACGAAGTCTGCAGGGTCAGCTAGTGTAACAATAAATGTACATACCTTAAAGTTAAAGCCAATCTCTGCTCTGGAGAAATAGCAATTCTTTGTTTTATTAATCTAGGACGCCCTTTTTTAAGCAGCAAATCAAAAGATTCGATAGACATACGTAGATATTGCCAGAATCTATCTGGAAATTTTCGTAGATTCAAAAATAAATGACTAAATTCTCCAAACTCCGATCTTAATTGGTTAATCGGATGAACACCAAATCGTCTTCTTTTTTTTATACGTTTAAGTACACATACAAACGATTTTCCGACAGTAAAATACGGCGAACTGTTCTTGACAACGGCATTTTAACTACTAATCGCTCAAAAGCATTCGCTCAGTGCCTGGCCATACGTCGCTTAGAGCTGCCGCTCAGCCGCTAGCCGCTCAGCCGCTTAGCCGCTCGCCCGCTTACTGCGTGGCCGAGGCCTTATGAGTATCAACTTGTTATTTTTGACCGATTGTGAATATTTATCAAAATTTCCTTCGAGACGAGTTGTTTATTTTAATGTTTGACTTTTCAAATTTGAAATAAAAATAATTCCAAAAAGGACTTGCAAACTTTTTTTCTTAAATAGAACGGAAACCATTTAAGCTATTTCGAAAATTGTATTGCAGACTTGAAGTACAATAAAAAATCTCATGAGTGGAACTCGAAATCCTTATTCTTTTTGACTTTTTTGCCTTTAAAAATAACAAATCAATTTGTTTGTTTGCGTTTCAATCAGGAATTTTTAGTTGATAGAAAAGTTGATGTGTATCAAATTTTTTGATGTTCGTTATACCGTGTCTACCAAAATAAATCATTCACAATAGCTATTAAATCTAATAAAATTCAAAAGTCGATAAAAAATGCTGACAGTTGATAGTCATAATACGAATTCATTTTTGTTGATATAAATTTATATCAACTATCAAGTCGATAGTTGCTAGTCATAATAGGGCTGTTAATTTCGGAATCAATTTCATTTCATTTGTTTGGTATTAATTTAGACAAAAATTGTTCTTCTTTTGACGTATGGAACAACATCAAACATTATTCGCCATCTTTCATTTTTAGTTTGACAGCCCAGCAACGAACAACCGTTGATTTGTTTTTGTTTAAAATTATTTTTTCTTGACTTACGGGTTGGAAAATTTTACATAATAGGCAGACCTCACATGTGGATGCAGAAAGGTCATCGTGATCATGTAATTTCCATTCATTATATCATTGTTCCTATTCCAATTAGACCATTGGTTGAAGATGCCGCCAATGCAGCCTAAGATGAGTTATTTCCCACTCCTATAATATTGCTATAGTTCATGGCTCTATTATTGCCAAAGCCTCCCGACCCATGCCACCACTAACAAACACTCTGATAGGCTATTTCGGTTTTGGCCGAGAAAATCTCAATATATCGATGGCTAATAATGTTTTTCTTAAGTTTGCAGGCATCGGTTGGACAAAAGCCTCTTTGACATTGAAAAATTTAGCAGAAAATTTAACAACTTTTGATGGGTAAAGCGCCAAGGTAGTCCACGTAAACGCATAAATGAAGATATTAATTTGTTGTGAAAAGTGCAACAAAACACTGCTGGTTTGTGTATTATGAGTATGACGAAACAAACTATAGCTACATAATACATAAGTTTATCATCAACACAAAATTTTCTTTATAAATAAATTATCTACATAAATTGATTGTCAAATGTTTTGAAAAAAAAGATATTCGTTCCTTATACGCAAAAATCAGTGATATAAGTTATCCGTTTGCTAACAAGTGCCATTTAAGGCTAACACACGTTTATTAATAGGAATTCTGATTTTGTTGTGTTAGGGTTATTTTGTGTTTATTAATACGGGTGAAAATTAACAAGAAAATATTTAATAAATAAAATTTGGCCGTGGTTACAAACCGTCTGCCAGATGCCAACTCATTTGATTTTTAATATGTTTATAGTTAAAAAGAAAACAATTTACAATGATATTTGAAATTTGAAAGTGTAAAAATAATTCTCATAACATAGAGTGACGAACAGGAATAGATAAGGAAAATATTACACCGGAAAAATTTCTGCAGGAGAGTACCTTCCGGATTTCGTTTTCCGGGCCTTCGTTTTACAGTCTTTCGACCCCAACTATTCTTGGGAACTTCGTCTAACAAAGAATTCTTACAAGAGTGAATATTGAAATATGCTCCTCAAATTAGAAGTTTGGAATTAAGGTTAGGGCCTCGACGAATAGGGGTAGGTACGTCTCTGTCAAGGGGTTGACCCATTATTTTTGTCAAAAAGCCTTGAGAAATAGATGTCTTTCGTTCGGATCAAATCTGAGCAAGTAGATAAATAAAAAAAATAGACACATCAAATTTTTGTTCAGGGCTGAGGACTAGAACCACATAAAATTGCCAAGCGTTAGATTTTCGGCTAAAATTAATAATCTCGTGATAATATATTTTGCCCTCATCTTCTGAGGCTCGCCGTCGACCTCAATACTGCAGATATAGACCTGGTAAAAGTAAAAGGAAACGAAAAAATTTATTGAAATATCAACGTTTCAAATCGCCATACAAATCGATTATAACTAGTATTTTTGTTTTTAAATTTATGTATTTATTTTTCAAATAAATTTTGAGTGTTTTGAAAAATAAAACAACAACAAGTTGGAAATTTTTGAGATTTTTTTTTTTTTTCGTTTGTTGTGCATAAGACGTGGAAAATTCCTACTTGATTAATAGTTTTTGTAGGTTGTTTGTTTTTGGATCATAGTTTTAACTTTTAATTCAGATTTAAACTAATTTATGCATAAAATACATACAAATATGATGAATAAAATTATATTTTTTTTTTATTACACAGAGATTTCTGATTTTCTTAAATTTAGAGATTAAATTGTTTCCATTTTTTTATATAATTATAAACATTCTGTAACATATACTTTGACAGTGGCTGGAGAATTTGATCTTCGTACAGCAAATGATACAATTATTCCGATTGCAACTAAGACGATACCCAATGAATTCAAGACGTAGTGTTCAAATTTTGAAATACTGGAAGAGAAAGATAAATGTTTTTGAATGAAGTTAAACTTTTGATTCTTTCGGAAACGTTCGTAAAAAAACTACATCTCCAAATTTTTATCAAACATGACATTACAATGAAAAAGTGTATTCGTCGGCCTGTCTGTCTTCGGAAATTCATCTGGAATCAATGAATCGATTAACTTAAAATTTTGAGGTCTTAGAGAATTTATTATGTTTTTTTTATTTTTATTTTAAAATTCAAACTTTAAGTCAAAATTTTAAATTATCTTGCAAAAAATCAAAACTTTTAATTTTCCCCAGAACATTTGTTTATTTGTTTGTTAGTTTGGTTAAACGTGCTGTTTTCTAATACTATTGGTACAATTCGGAACTGTTTTGGAAGTAGACTTCTCGAGGACGGCGTAAGGCTTAAGCTATATCAACCACTATACTTCGATAAATAGGAAAAAAAATGAAAATGTTGCAGAAATGGTTAGAATGATTGCTTCTAAGGCTACTGTCAGCGGTTGTATATGGAAATGCAATGACAACATATATCAATCTCTTGACTTTGACTTTGACCAGCGTGGAAGAAAAAACATACATAGCGAAAATTATTAAGATAATTACTCTTGAAGCTACTGTCAACGGTCACGGCTTTATTTGTGATACCTATCTAAAAAAGTATTCACATTTTTTTGTCATAAAACTGTGCAAGTGGTAAGAGAAGTATGTTTTGATCCCTAAAGTATTCTGTAAGAAAGCTTAAATAAAAAAGCGAGCATCGAAAACCGCGTTTGACTTTGTATCAAGCGTGTTAAGGACCTTTTTTAGATTTAACTTTTTTTGTCATTGTTTTTGCTTTTTTTTTAATAAGCCAAAAATATTGATTCATACCTCAAATCCTTTTGTTCGGTTAGCTCACGCTCCGTCTCCACCAAACCAGTCAAACAAGTCGCAATGGCAAGCATAAAGTTAACCAAACCAAAACTTGCATGAATTGGCACCATAGCCGCTCGAAATCCATAAATTGCATTTTTACAGCATAATAGCACCAAAAAGCTAAAAGAGCAAAGCAAATCGATAAATTAATTTTTTTTTAAAATTTGTTTTTCACACAAAAAAAGACAAACTCACCTGAAAAAGCCACCAACAAATTGAAAAACAAACAATCCCATTGTCACGAGTCCTAACCAAGAATGCAAAGAATAAAAGTTCTCCTTTGGTGGCTGCGATAGATTGTGTAAATCGAACACGGACAAAAATCCGAAAGCTACACATGGAATGGCAAGAACATGGAAAAACATGTGGGCGAGCTTAACATAGATGTGTTCCAAACATCTGCACAGTCTGAAGAGGAGAATTGCTGGAATTTGAAAAATAATTGAAATAAGTGGCCAGTCAAAATGAGGATTTGAATGGTCTTACAGAATCCTGAGAATGTAACGAATCCAGCAATCATTAGAACGGGATGCAAATTAAACTGTTACTGTGGATTGTCTGACCACGCAAATCCACCTCGATATAACAAAACCCAGAAGAGTGTTAGAAGTTGAACGCCAACGAGTAAAAATGTTGAGAGGATTACTATCGTCAAATACTCGAACCATGATCCGCAGTTCCATGTGTTTTCAACTTCATCTTCGTAGCGCCTGCAGGGAAAGAGAAATTAACAACATCATTCGTATTCATACGATTGTAATTTAATGTTTACAAACTGGAGAGCACGGCAGCTAGCACCATAAAATCTTCACAATTATTTTCATTTTTTTTTTAAATTAACTGACAAATAGAATTATTGAACACTTACATCAACATTTCAATTTCACAAAAGCAAAATGAAAACTAAAATCGTAAAACAAAAAAGTACGAACACGCCGTAGTGAGCCTTGAAAAACTTAAATATGTTCTCTTGTATTTGATGATGATGATTTTAACTTCACAGAAAGAGTTGAACCTGATGATAATATGTTTGTCCTATTTTTTTTTGCTGACCCACCCAGTGCTTTGGATGACCGCTGGTAGGGGATATTATGATTCTGTTCTTCGTAAGGCACCATTTCTTGAATGCCTTATCTTTTTTAGGGCTGTTATGTCAACTTTATGTTTGATTGACTTTTGGTTTAAACATCTTCTGATACTTAAAACAAAGTTTTTTTAACCCCACTTAACAATTAAAGAACCGATTCATAAATTTTCAAATATTGTAATTAAATATGTCACTGAACATTAATTTCCGATCACCGATACAATCAAGTGTTTAATTGAAAACCAAATTTTCAAGACAACAATAAGAGCAAATTGTTTGAATATCTTTCTAGCAATAACCAATAAATAATCGTGTTCGATTTGTTCGAGAACTTTTCGTGTCATTCAGCTTTATCCAATGATTGCTTAAAAAGTTTTGTCCTTCCAAGCAACGGTGCTACGTTTAGTCGTTTCGTAGAACAGGAAAAGAAATTGTATTTAAGTTTTAATCCTCCTACTCTACAAAACAGACTCGCCAAAAGCAAATTCATAATCCTCTGAACATTGGAGTTGTATTGGATGGTATTGAGTTGAAAGGTAATTGTGCACAATTTTATTTAAAGATAGAGACACCAGGAGTGGATTTGGTCTTCTAAGGGTAATCGAATGATGTTATATCTCCAAGTCTTTAACAAATCCCCCAATGAGAATCAAATATTTTTTGTTGCAAAACATTAAACATGAACAAAATGAAATCGGAAGAAAAAAACTAACATTTCAAACATAAGTGAGTTTTTGTTGTTGTTGTTCATAAAAGGATAGAAATTGGTTGAGTAGGTACTCAAACCCCAATTGCTCGAATTGAATCTGTTGCTGGGTGAAAGTGGAGTTAGATACTTGAAGTTACAAATCCAACCCACTTACGGATTTTCTCCTTTAGGAAAAGGATCAACAAAGTGTAGTAATTAACGTTTCTAGAATTGCATTCCCTATTAATTAAGGAACACAAAGAGGGTTTAACGAAGAATCTGTTCTTCCAATTTCAGTAAAAAAGTAGATAGCGAAAATGTAGCAAAATCCTTAAGACACCAAAGGGAAAGGATTTTCGCCTGGTTTTGCAACATCAAGGAAAAAATAAATTTTATTGAAACTTTTTTTTTTGTTCTGACTGTGAGAGATCCTTTTTAAAAATTAAAAAAATTGAATGAATTATACTTGTTGAAATTTGTGTATGCTGCTGAATTTTCGTTTTTTGTTTCCGCTAGAAGAACTAGAGTTGACTCAGTCAATATTTATAGAAAGCTCCCTATTACTTTAGTATTACAAGGATTAAACTCTCATGATGTTAAGAAATGGCTTACGATTGAAACATGGGTCTTGTTAAGAACCATTACAATATCGAAACAAGTGACACATCTGGGATGCATATCAACACAAAGATAAGGAAAGCTCATTTCATGACTCATCTACTGGATATTTAGCACAATCATTAATCAATATATATTTTTTTTCTAAAATTTGTTTAAGTTGAACAATCAATCCATTTCTATTTCAATTGAAAGAGAATAGTCACCATTAACAGCATCCAGACGATCGTTGATTGAATTGGTTCATTTGTTTCTGAGAAAATTGTTAAGCTTTTTTATGTTTTTAATTTTTCGTAATTAGTTTTTGTTGAAGATAATTGTGAACCAACCTATGTATATCTCTTTATGTCAACGCTCATGCTAATGCTAACTCAACTCAATGTCATTTATTAGACCATTCAATGAATTCTCTTTCTTACATATTTTACTTTATACCTTTTGTTAATCACTTGCTAATAAACTCTCGAACAGAACACTTGACTTTTCATTTAAAGGCTCAACAGGTTATGGGCCCAGGATGTTCGCTTAGTAAAGTCAAGTATAGCGTTTTTTGTGAAATCAAGTAGCGGTTTATTTTAATTTTGATTAAAGTTCGAGTAGAAGTAAATTTGTAATTATGAGTTCGTCTCATTATCAAATTGAAAAGTTGGATGATCACAACTATGATGGTTGGTCTGTCCAAATAAGAAGTGTGCTCATAATTTCTAATCTATGGAGTTATGTGAACGGCGGCACAGTCAAGCAGGAGGCTATGACTCCAGCTCAAGTCTCAGAGTGGGATTCCAAAGATGGTAAAGCTCTTGCTAACATTATTTTAAATATAAAATCGTCTCAGGTGATCCACGTAAAACATTGTCTCACTTCGAAGTCTGCATGGGACAGTTTGAAGGCAGTACATCAACCACGTGGTCCCGCAAGAAAGATCACACTTTTTAAGCAACTGTTACACATGAAGCTAGGAGAAAAGGAAAGTATGCCTGAATATGTGAATCGATTTACAAACATTGTCGAAAAACTCTCTGAAATTGAATTTGCAATTAATGACGAATTGCTTGTGATAATTTTGCTTTCAAGTCTTCCAAAATGTTTGGAGAGCTTTGTTGTTGCCATGGAGGCTCGCGATACGCTACCAGATTTGAGTTCTCTGAAAGTAAAGCTTCTGGAGGAGGGAGATCGTCGTTTAGACAAGGGAGAACTTGTCGGGAAAGATGATGTAGGTTTTGAGCAAGCTTATGCAGTGCGATCTAGTAGTAAACCGAAATTTGTCCACAAAAAGAGGTTTTTCGGAAAATGTTATAACTGCGGGATGAGGGGGCATTTCGCGTCAAAGTGTTCGGAGCCAAGGAAGTCCTATGAGCATAAGTCAGTTGCTTCTTTCTCCATGTTGTCGGCTTCTCATAACAACGTACTTGGACCACAATACTGGTGTATCGATAGCGGTGCAACCTCACATATATGTTGCGATGAGTCTTTATTCATTACAATGCGCGAGTGCGATGAACAAATAAAATTAGCTGGTGATGATCATATAACGGCCAGTGGCGTTGGTACCATTGTTCTCAAAACGGAATTTTGTGAGCTAAGATTAAATAACGTTCTTTTTGTTCCTGGTCTGAAATCTAATTTTATTTCGGTTAGCAAGGCAATAGAAAATGGCTGCCATGTTAAGTTCACCAAAGATAGTGCCATAATAAAAAAGAAAGATGAAACAATTTTAATTGTATGCTTAGAGAATGATCTTTTTGTGTTTAAGTATCGTCAATCCAAGATTTTATATGCATGCAACTCGAATGTAAGTAATTTTAATAAATGGCATGATAGATACGGCCACCTTAACGTCAACAGCATGCGTAATGTATATTCAAAGAAGATGGTTAATGGGTTCTCACCAGGTAATGCCCCACAAATTTTTCAATGTAAGATTTGCATGAAAGGAAAAATGTGTGCTAAGCCTTTTCCGAATGAGTCACTTACAAGGTCAAACGATATATTAGAACTCATTCATACCGATATTTGTGGGCCTATGAAGAGGGTTTCACTCGGAGGAGCACGATATTTCGTGACATTCATTGATGATAGATCACGCAAAATGTTCGTCTATTTTATGAAAGCAAAGAGTGAAGTTTTTGAGATTTTTCGAAAGTTCAAGTCTTTGGTAGAACGCGAAACTGGAAAGGTTATAAAAACTCTGAGAAGTGACAACGCCAGTGAGTACCGCAGCCAAGATTTCGCGAATTATTTGGAGAACTATGGAATAGGTCGACAGTTCTCTGTAGTTTACACTCCGCAACAAAATGGAGTTGCAGAAAGGGCCAACAGAACAATCGTAGAGATGGCGAGATGCATGCTCATTCAATCTGGGCTTGATGAATATATGTGGGCTGAGGCTGTGAACACGGCAGTGTACCTAAGAAATCGATGCCCAACGAAAATTCTAGAAGACGTCACTCCAGAAGAAGTGTGGACCCGTCGGAAGCCGAATGTTAGCCATTTGAGAACCTTTGGCTGTACTGCCACAGCCCTTAATAAAGCTAAATCTTTTTCAAAATTTCAGCCCAAAGGTGAAGAATATTTGATGGTTGGTTACTCTGGAACTTCGAAGGCATATCGATTGTACGATAGAATAAGAAGAAAGGTTATTGAGCGAAGGGATGTTTCTTTTATTGAAACCGAACACACTATTGGTAATATTGATGATTCTGGCGGCTTTTTGCTGGAAGTAGACAATGAAGATATTGAATGTAACAAAATGCAAAGTGAAATTGATGCTCAAGCAGTCATTGATGAACAGATGCAGACGAATGAAGAACAAAAATTCGTATTACAAGCCGAACAGAAAGAAGAAGATGAAAATAGAGAAGTTCAATGCCAACAAGAAACCTCCAGTTCCATAAAAGCCAATCGATATCCAAAGCGAAAACGGTCGATTACCAGCAGTGACGAAGATGATAACAAAACGCCGACGACGACGACGACGACGACGCCGACGACGGTTGTTAGAGGTAGGCCGAAGATTATCAGAACCGGTAAGCGCGGAAGACCACGAAAGCAATTCAATGTTTTAAATAGTATTGAAACAACAAATAAGATTATCATTCCACAAACCATGTCCGAAGGCTTAGCTCTTCCCGAGTCTTTGCTGTGGAAACAAGCAGTAGATGAGGAATATAAGAATCTCATATCCAACAATACATGGGATTTAGTTGAGCTTCCTGAAGGTCAAAAACCTATAGGCTGCCGATGGGTTTTTACGGTGAAGAATGATGAACATGGTACACTTCAAAGATTTAAGGCGCGGCTGGTAGCTAAAGGTTTCAGTCAGATTTTCGGAATCAATTATAAAGAAACTTTTTCACCAGTGATAAGATATTCCACAATTCGAATCATCCTTGCCTTAGCTGTTGAAAAGAAGCTTTTTCTCCACCAAATGGACGTGTCGTCTGCGTATTTGAATGGAGAACTTCAAGAAGACGTGTATATGGAACAACCGGAGTATTTTGGTAAACCGAAGAATCCCGAGAAGGTTTTGAAACTGAGAAAGGCTTTATATGGTTTAAAGCAATCAGGGAGAGCATGGAATGAAAAGCTCGATTCTATATTAAAGAAAATTGGATATCACAAATGTACAAGCGAATGTTGCGTTTACGTGACACATAATGATGATGATCTAAGAATCATTGCAGTTTATGTCGATGATTTTATTCTTGCTGCGAGGTGCGAAGAATCGATTCAACAGATGAAAACACAACTTAAAAAGGAGTTTAAGGTCGTCGATAATGGTCCATTACATAATTTTCTGGGCTTTGAAATAAGTCGTGAAGGAGACACTGGACCGATCACAATTTGTCAAAATCAGCTTATTTTGAATCTTTTACGGGAAACTGGAATGACAGAATGCAGACAAAATCAAACTCCGTTAGAGCCTGGGCAGCAGTTCGGATGTCAAGATGAAAACTGTAAGCGAGCTAACAGAGAACAATACCAGTCCATTATCGGGTCATTAACCTACTTGTCGATTTCAACACGGCCTGATATCATTCATTCGGTTAGCAAATTGTCACGTTTTAATTCGGATCCACACGAGGAACACTTTACAGCAGTCAAACACTTATTAAGGTACCTAAACTGCACTAACTACAAATTGTATTATTATCCTACAGGCAAACAGCTCGAGGGGTTTGTTGATGCTGATTGGGGTGCAGACGTTGTTGACCGAAAGTCATACACTGGCTTTGTGTTTATGCTTGCTGGAGCTGCCATATCTTGGGAGTCCAAGAAGCAACAAACTGTGGCACTAAGCAGTACCGAGGCGGAGTACATGGCCTTATCCGCATCGGCTAAAGAAGCTGTTTATCTAAAGAGATTGGTATGTGAGCTTGGAGGCGGCGAGTTTGCTACATCGAATATTGTTTTGAACGGTGATAACCTCAGTGCTCAACAGCTTGTGAATAATCCTGTTCACCATCCTTGGAGCAAGCACATCGATATTAAATATCACCATATAAGAGAGGTGTACAGCAACGGTGCCATCAACCTGAACTACATTCCAACCAATGACATGATAGCAGATGTCTTAACAAAAAATCTACAAAAAGTGAAACATCATAGATTTTGTAAACTTTTAGGACTTATTTAGTTCAAGATTTTGTATGTACCTATGCATTTATTTTTATTATTAGAAGCATATGTCAAAATGAAGTTAAAATTAATTTTCTAATTCGCGTTGAGGGAGAGTGTTGAAGATAATTGTGAACCAACCTATGTATATCTCTTTATGTCAACGCTCATGCTAATGCTAACTCAATTCAATGTCATTTATTAGACCATTCAATGAATTCTCTTTCTTACATATTTTACTTTATACCTTTTGTTAATCACTTGCTAATAAACTCTCGAACAGAACACTTGACTTTTCATTTAAAGGCTCAACAGTGGAAGCGTGAATTTGTTTGAATTTGAATTGTGTAACGGTTTTTATTGTGTTTTTGTTTTTGAAATGAAGAATGTAACTGATAAGAATGTTTATTTTTAATTTGTTTTGAAAATAGTATTGAGTGACTAAGAATATAGATAATGTAATGTATTATGAATTTCACCTGATTGTGAGGGTAAAAAAGGTAAAATGGTTATTAGTTCAACTTTACCTGTTGCATTGTTATAACGAATAAAAAAAGAGATGTTTTGGTGTGAGAGATTGAAACATGATGAAACATTTTGTATATGTGAAGCGGCATGAGAAGAGATAAGATTTGCCGACATATCATTTCATGCAGAAACTTTTAAGCTTGCGGCAACACCTGAACATGGGGTGGAATGTACAATCCTTCATTTAAGAAACGGGGAGACTATACCTTCAATTTTATTTTTATATTTTCGATTACAATTTCAACATTTACAACATGTACGTTTACGAGTTATAGGTGGAGAAATTACTATATTTGGATCAATTTATCCAAATTCGAATGTTATAAGTCGAAACGAAAGAGATTATCCGGCTCTTTGTCCTTTTAATGACGCAGAACTAGTTAAAAAAAAAAAACGAAAAAAACCGACGACAACATAATGACCATCATTACGATCGTAATAAAGAATTATTATCAAAACAGGATGGAAAAAGTTATAGCATGCATACGATATCGACATAATAAACATTTATATTTTTGCTACTTTTGATTTTATAGTAAAAAAAAAATAACCGACGACAGGTTTTTTTTTTTGGTTTCGAGAGATTAAAACATTGAATTTATTTTGAGGCGTAAAAAAGAGGTGATAATTATTGTATGAAATTTTTTGTTAAATTGAATTTATTTTGGTGGCATAAGAAAGCTGATTGTTGTAAATACAAAAAACAAAGTCTTGGGTTTCGTGATAAGAAACTAAATTTTATTTATTCACAATTCAACTAAAATACTAAAGCCACAAAAGCTGTTATCAACTCGGCCGAGGTAAAAGAAAATTATTAAAGTATTATTATCGAAAACAGGATGTGGAGCAATGAGCAAGTAATAGCATGCATACAATATCAACATTGAGATTTAAACATTGAATCTATTTTGAGATTTTTGAGGGGCGTAAAAAAGAGGTGATTAGTATATTTTGTATGAAATTAACTAAAATACTAAAACCACAAAAACTGTTATCAATTTGACACGTGGTTAAGAAAATAAGTAAAGTCCTTAGTTTCGATATCAAAAAACTAAATTAATTGTTTACAATGATAAGTAGAGTAAATTCAAAAAACAAAAAAACATATAAAAGGGAAATGTTTTTGGTATTTAGAATTCACTCGTTAACAAAAGTTTATATTAAAAACATTACAAAATGTTCACAAATACTAAAAAGGTTCCTGGACACACTGGAGGAGGTCTGCTGGGATTTCCCCAGCAAAGTTGAAGAAATTCGGTCTAAAATTATGACCGTCAGCACTAGCAACAACATAGGAAATCAACAAACAGATTTAAAAAAGGCGACCCTCGTCATTGCGCTTTGGGAGGAGGCCTCCATCATCTTCGAAAACATCCCGGAAATACCACGGGATGTTTTTATTATTATAAACTTAAATGCCATGTAAAAAATTGTAAAAAAAATCTAATTGTTAATTTAATACTTATGCTTGAAATTTTTATAAGCCTGTTGTTTTAAATAAATAAAGAGACTTAAATACAAATTATTTCATTGTGTTTTTTATCATCATGTCGTTGACACTTACACTAAGCGGAAACTCTTCAGTTCTATCTGCCGAATATTTTCCACCAAATAACTTGGATAAAGACTACGTTTGTGGCTTAATTGATTTTCATTCCTATAATTCTATACCGAATATTGATGAGCGCAACAACTTATTGCACATCGGAAAGCACATTTGTTATTAAATTGAAATTTAGCGAAAAAAGAAAAAAATCGAATTCAGTTTAACAAGCGGTTTTATTTTTAATGTTGATCGAATGATGTCCAAAGGCGAAGTGAAGTAGAAAAGACTTGTACAAAGTATACATATGACGATAACATGATGAGCAAAAATTAACATAGTAACGGATAATTACAGCAAAGAGAACATTATACATATGAGTTGATTGCAATTTGCAAAGAAAAAACTTTTCACAGATGCAGATGAAACACCTAAGTCTTCTAATTCTAGAGACTTTTTATTATCTGCAAAAGATAGCAATACATCAGGAAGAAAGAAAAGTAAACGCCGCCGATTAACAGAAAAAAACAATACACAAATATACCAACTACCGCATGAGTATACAAAATTATTTACAAATAACCCTGATGAGCTTGATAAAACGTATGGCGTTTATTTCAAAAAAGGAAAATATTTTATCGGCAACGAAGAACTTAGTTTTCTTGATGATAAACATTTTAAGGTCAAAAATAAAACCTTCGAAGGAACAAGAGGATTGAATGAACTGTTATTGAAAAAAAAACCCATGAAAACACTTACACTGATACAGATTTAAAAAATTACAAAACCATATTAAATGATACTAATGCTTATAGAGTCGGATATGATTCAAGAAATCAAATAAACGGGAATAAGGGTCAAAAATATAAAATAATAAAAAAGCTATTAGGATTATCCGATACTGAATCAAAATCATTTTCACCAATACCAATATCTGCATCACCAACACCATCACATCAGCTATCGCATTCAGGAAGTGGTCTAATGCAACTTTCACATTCCAAGACAGAATTATGTATATTGGGATGACCCCAATGAGCTTGTAGATCGAATTAGACTTTTGATTGCTTCGCAACAAGCCGGACACAGTAATCATTCAAACGAAATTATTTCAATAATTGAAGAACTTAGAGAATCCAATATTATTGAATAATCAAAAAAATAAATAAATAAAATAATGAGCGTTGATAAGTTTGGTCATTATTCACTTAGTACCCCATCCTTACCTAGAGGACTCAGGGGAGAAAAAGGACCACCTGGACCACCGGGACCACAGGGAGAAGGTTTTCTTAAAACAAAAAATAACGATTTTGATCTAAATGGGAAACGATTACAAAACCTTCACGAGCCAATAGAAAAATCAGATGCTGCTACAAAACAATATGTTGACCAAGAAATAGAACGTATGAAAAATTACTTTTCAAAAAATGAGTTTGATGATAAGACAAAAAATGAGTTTGATGATAAGACAAAAAATTCGAAAAACTAATATCATTCATCGTTGAGATATTGAACGCAAAGGTTATCAATCATGTCTAACATTAATTATAAAATAATAGTTGAAGAAATCAAAAAGTTTCTGCAGGATTATAGACATATTATACTTGAAGAACACTTTGAGGAATTATTAAGCAACATTGACCTCTATACAAGATTTGTCAATGTATCCTGCAAGACTTCAAATTACGGATGTCATTTCGAGAACTGTCCTTGGTCATCTAACGCATGCCGAGTGGGACCTGATACCTGTGCATGCTACTTGCTTGAAAATAGATTAATAAGAACAAAAAAATTAATAGCATTATATAAAAGATTGAAAAAATAAATACATTATTATTTTTCTTTGTGTCCTTCAGAATGTTTACCTTTTTAAGCAAAAGTTATATAAAATAAAAAACAACATATTCACCCCTGTTCTGATTTTCGTTTACGAAAGAAAAACTTTCGTTTTTAAAGCAGAGGTGTTCTAAATTTTTCGTTTTTAATTCGTTTCGATTTTTCTCGCCGAATTTGAAATCGTAAATTTAAAAATGTAAGTCATTTCAGAGAAATATTTGTCAAAAATAGAAGGCAAATTCTTACGAATTTAGGAACACAGTTTTTTTAGCTTTGCGAAAATCAATTTCGAAAACGAATTGGATTCGGAACGAAAATCAGAACAGGGGTGATTCTGTACATTTCCTTATTTTTTTATTTTAATAATTCGTAATAAAAAGAATTTTTATCGAAAACAGGATGGAGCAGGTTATAACATGCATATGACATCAACATAATAAACATTTCTTGGGTTTCGAGATTAAAAATGTGCACGACTCGGTCGTACGAACTTGCTCCTGTATTCACAATTTAAATCATAAAAAAAAACATAACAAAAAATTAAAAAAAAAACTCATACATACAAATTTAAATTGAAATATGTACCTCAAAAATGGATTTAATCGGAAAAAAATTGATGTCATATGATTTCTTAAGAAAATGTTGGTTTTTCAATTTTTTTTTTTTTTTATTAAAAAAAAATTAAAATTTGAAAATATACCTCGTAAATACATTTTATTCCAAAAATTTAAATGCCAAACAAATTTAAACCTTATTTTTGATTTATTGAATTTTTTTTTTGAAAATCGTCGGAGCCATTTTTTTTAAATTAATTTTGTATATATAAAATTTTTCAAAAATGTCTTAAAATTAATTTGGGTATGCAGTATTCAAGAATATGTAAATATACATTTTATGCATATATTTCGGTTTTTAATATTGATCCGTTTTTAAGATACACAATTTTGAAAAAAAAGTTTAAAATATTTTTTTTTTAATCCAAAAAGAATTTTAAAATTTTTTTGAATACAAAAAAATATTTGAGCAATATATACGTACTTTCAAAAAAAAAATTACGCTGATCGGACTTTTATTTTTTGAGAAAATCTAATAACAAAAAAACGGTTCTATGGGAGGTACCGTTTTGGAGCAATACAAAATTTTTTTTTTAACATAAAATACATGAGTGTTTAAAAAAATTAAATTCGAGGAAGTTTAAAAAAAATCGTAGGAACCGTTTTGGAGAAAATTTAAAGTTTTGTTTTTTTGCCATAAAAATCGTATGGTGGCTACCCTAAATTTTGATCTTAAAAAAAAATGAAAAAATTGGGATATGGGTTTTTGCTCAAACCTCTTATTTTCAAGTTTGAAGTCAATTGGACCAGTAGTTAAGGCTGTAGGTGCCTGTAAACTTCCCGACAGACAGACAGACGGAATCGCCGGACTCACTTTTTTCGACTTCTTTATCATCGTAATGTCATATCTCATCATCATCTCAAAATTTTTTTTTTGTACGAATTCAATACTTGCCATATATTCTATATGTCGCAAGTAAAAACATTGAATTTATTTTGAGGCATAAGAATGCTGATTGTAGTAAAAACAAAAACAAAAAGTTTTTGGTTTCGAGATAAGAATAATTTTCATGAAATTTTTGTGGGTATAAAAGCTAAACAGGATGGAACATATCATAGCATGCATACGACATCAACATTAATAAACATTTCTTGGGTTTCGAGATTAAAAAATTGAATTTATTTTTGAGAGACGTAAAAAAGAGGTGATAAGGTTTGAAAGCATTGAATTTATTTTGAGGCATAAGAATGCTGATTGTAGTAAAAACAAAAACAAAACAGTCTACGATTTCGAGATAAGAATAATTTTCATGAAATTTTTGTGGGTATAAAAGCTGAATGTTCCTAAGTTGCTCAGCATTACAGTCATTACAGTGCGTGTTAATTCAATTTGTTTTTTTTTTCAAATTAAAAAAGTTTCTTTACTCATTTTAAAAAAAATGTCTTTTATCAACAAAATAAAAAAAATGGTAAAAAGTGAAAAAGACGTGCAACTGAAAAAACCATTGTCTAGCTTATCAAAATTAAGCTTAAAAAAACGGTTTCCTATCGTTAAATCGAAAAGGATAACCACAAAATTCGGTCCGCAAATATTACTTGAGCTTGAAGAATGTTGTGTGTTCCTTCCAAAACGGTGGAACTCGCAGCTAACTGATGAAGATATCAATGAGCTACCGAAATGTAGCTTCGAAGTGGTCGAGCCAATGGGGATAAATTCGTTCCACATCGACTTCCACACGAAGGACGAAAACCAGAAGGAAAAAGATGAAGAAGGAGAACAAGAACAACAACAAGAACAACAACAACAACAACAACAACAACAACAACACCAAAAAAAATCATGTATCAAAAGGGCATTTATGTTATATTCTCCCCAACACCAAAGAGCCTAATCTTAAAAACATATTATATATATTTTATGACCTAGAGTGTCGTCAAGAAAAAATAATTGAATGTGAACATGATGTGGAGGAGGGTACGATAAAGCAGTATGAACCGAATTTGTGCGTTTATCAACACAAATGTGATCAGTGCATAGATCATGAAGATATGCATTTTTGTGAAATTTGTAAATTCTCTATGAACATAATAAAGGGAGAAATGATAATATCACAATTTTTACATCATGTACTTGAAATACGAAAAGTATTTAAGAAAGTAATAGTGATTGCTCATAACGGACAAGCCTATGACCATCAGTTCATTCTCAACTATATTTTGAAGAAAACACAATTAACCCCTGAACTAATTATGCGAGGAACAAAAATATTGGCAATGCATCTTGGTAATGTCAAATTCATCGATTCAATTAATTACTTTCCCATGGCCTTATCAAAACTCCCCAAAGCCTTTGACATAGCTCCAGTTCTTAAAAAAGGCTATTTTCCGTATTTATTTAATACCAAGGAAAATGAACATTACATTGGAAAATTGCCATCATTGGAGTTTTATTGCCCAGACTCTATGAGAACAGAAGAGCGTGATAACTTCATGAAATGGTATTCCGAACATAAAAATGTTAATTTTGATATGCAACATGAAATTGTAGAATACTGCAAGAGCGATGTTAAAATATTAACAGGAGCTTGTCGAAAATTTAGAAAATTATTTTTAAATCAAAGTAATATTGAACCATTTTTAGAAGCCATAACAATTGCCTCAGCATGTAATCTTGTATTCAGACGGAACTTTCTGCAACCGAATACTATTGGTTTAATACCTAAGTTTGGATACAGATGTATAGATAACCAATCTATTGAAGCAATTCAGTGGATGATTTTGGAAGAGAAAAAGAGAAATATTAATATCAAACATGCATATAAAGGCAGAGAAGAAGTAGTTAACGGGGTAAAAGAAGATGGCTTTTGTAAAGAAACAAATCAAATTTTCGAGTTTCACGGATGCTACTTTCATGGTCATCCTCTTTGTTTGAAACACCAACGCGATGAACCTTTACATGAGAATGAAACAGATACGTTAAATCTAAGATATGAGAGAACAGTAGCTAAGACTGAGCGTTTGAGAAAGTTTAATTACGAAGTAATTGAAATGTGGTCTTGTGAATTTCAACATCTTCTTAAGAAATTGAATAAAGAAGAATTAAACTTTGTTAATACACATCAATTAATAGAAAACGCCCCGCTAAATCCACGTGATGCTTTTTATGGTGGACGAACAGGAAACTCATTCAACTACTACAAATGT
Organism: Sphaerophoria taeniata; assembly: GCA_943590905.1. NCBI lineage: Eukaryota > Metazoa > Arthropoda > Insecta > Diptera > Syrphidae > Sphaerophoria > Sphaerophoria taeniata. The sequence continues at coordinate 41,277,496 of OX016540.1, read as the reverse complement.
AAGAAAGGTGAAAAAATTAATTACATAGATGTTTGCTCTCTCTATCCATGGGTGTGTAAAACTGGAAAGTTTCCAATTGGTCATCCTAAAGTTCATGTATATGGTGATGAAAATTGTTCAGCAACGAAACTCGAAAATATGAACGGGCTTGTAAAATGTAAAATTCTTCCTCCTGAGCACCTTCTTCATCCGGTATTACCGATTAAACAAAACCATAAGTTGATGTTTTCCTTATGCAGATGCTGTAGCGAAGAAAAAAATGTTGGCCAGTTTTCAGACGTTATCAATGAACAAAATGGTTAATCCAGGGAAAATCCAATACTTTTCTACTTTATTGAGTCCTCATAAAACTCCAATCACAAACAATTAAATTTATAAATTTAACTAATAAATTAAACTAAAAGTCCAGATAGGTAAAAATAAAAACAAAGATTTTTTTAGAAAAAAGTGGTTTTGGTTTTTTCTCAATTTCTCAAAAACGAAAAGACATTTTTGCATCCGGTTTTCTGTTTTTGACTAAAAATTAACAACCACATTGAATTTTAAAAACAAAATTAGTACTTAATCACATAAAATTTTGAAAAAATTAGTTCAAAAATGTTTTTTTTGCTTATTTTTTGAAAATTTTGAGTTTGAAAATTTATTTGTTTTAAACTATTCGTTAAAAAAATTTAATTTAAAAACAAGGTGAAAGAAGAAGTTTTTGGCTTTTCAGAAAGGTATAGCACGGTGTTGTAAACGAAGCCGTTGATTTTTAATATATTTTTTTACAAAACAAGTCAATTTTTCAGAAAATTGCCCCTCCCGGCTAAACGGGGGGGAATAGACCCCCCCCCCCTCCCATACGATTTTTTTCTTGTCTCAACTCAACCTACACACTCTAGCTTTTTGGCACAACGCTCGTGAATCACCCTGTATATATAAATGATTTTCTAGCCAAGGAAAATATTCAACTGGAATATTCTGAAATTTGCAACAATCCTGGCAAAAGGTCACTGGCTAAGTTGATTTTGAATTCATTTTGGGGAAAATTTGGACAGCGTGAAAATCAAGTTCAAACAATAATTTTGAACGATCCTTCATCATTATTTCACCTACTTACACATCCATCGGCAGAAATAACACACATTCTGCCAGTAAATGAAGAAAATATTGTTGTCAACTTTGAAATGAAGGAAGAAGCAGCTGACTCCTTATCAACAGTCAATGTTTGTATCGCTGCATTTACAACTGCCCAAGCTCGTCTAAAACTCTACAGTTATCTTGAGCGCCTAGAGGAAAGAGTTCTCTACTATGACACTGATTCTGTTATATATGTAAGCTGTCCTGGACAATATCAACCCCCAACTGGTACATTTATCGGCGATATGACAGATGAACTAGAAAGCTATGGTGTTGGAAGCTATATAACGGAGTTCGTAAGTGGAGGCCCTAAGAATTATGCCTATAAGGTATTTAGTACTGATCGCAATAGCGAACAGGTGATCTGTAAGGTTAAGCGGATTTTTCTAAATTATGCATCATCATTTAAAGTCAACTTTGATTCAATTAAAAATGCAGTATTGAATTCTTCTTCTTCACTAGAAAATGACAACAGTATAATAATAAAGACAAACAACATTCGGAGAACTAAAGGACATGAAGTTATTACCATACCAGAAACAAAAACATACAAGCCCAGAGCAGAAAAACGTCGATTTTTGGAAGACCATAGCTCTCTACCATACGGATAAAAAAGATAGTTTTCAAATCTTTAAGTAATTCCTTAATCTTACCATTAGCATTAGCATTATATATATATATATATATATATATATATATATATATATATATATATATATATATATATATATATATATATATATATATATATGTTATATCAGAGCCCACTTGTGCACCCCCACAAACACTTGACTTCAAATTCCAATAGTGTAAACATCTAAAAATCTAACAAAGAATGTCAAACGATTGAATGCCTTTCATAGCGGACGATCGTATCCGATCTTATAAACATAAAAATGCATATCAGCACTTTTTGCCTTAAGCAACTTGTGTGTAAGTATCCAATGGATACCAAAGATATTTCTTCATGTTATGAATCAGTTTTCATCCGCAGACAAAATGCTGCGTTAGCAATTAAGCAATATAAAAGGGATTACTTGAGCTCAATGTAGTTAGTTCTTAGTTAGTTCTTACAACGTATAGCTGAAGATTTCCCCCCACCAGTGGTAAGGGATCTGAAGCTTTAAACTTAACTCAAAATAAAGATTATTTCAAATTTAAAATTAAATTGTTTTACTCGGTGGTGTTCTCTAACGAGAACACAAATTCAATTTTTTTTATAATTTAAATAAACTTAAATAAAATTGGCGCAGTCGGTAGGATGCCAGTCAGACTATAAGTGAAAATTATAAGAGACATGGTAATCCAGTGGTCGAACCGGAATTAAAAAAAATTTTCGCGACCCAAAATTTTTTTTTTTATTGTGAAAATTAATAAATACAAAAAGTGTTTTAGTTGACAATAAAAAATTAAATGCAAAAAAAAAAAAATTAAATTCAGTGAAAATAAAAAGGCGAGCAAAAATCGGCGATTTCATTGAAAAAATTAAAATTGCATAACACTGAAAAAAGTGAAAGTTGTGTATCGAATGAAAATCGATTACATGTATTAACTTGATAAGTGTTTAAAATTCGAATGAAAATCGAATAATAAAATTAATCAGTGACTCACCCCAATTCATATGGTAATGCCACAAAACTCCATAGAGGAGGATTAATTTTGAAGTGCAGAAGAAGTGGAAGAAATGAAAAGTAATTAAATAAAAACTCTTTACAAAAACAAAATAAAATAAAACAGAACAAAATAAAAATTATTTGTTTAAAACTTTTGTGTGAAGAAAAAACGCACATTAAAAAATTTAAATTTATGGTAAAGTAAAAACTTTTTGAATCCAACGGCAAGTGGCATGTAAACGAAAGCCCCAACGTGATCGAAAATTAATGAAGGAAAATTTAAATCGAATCAGAAGAGATTCGCAACGGCAACAAAGACAACATAATTTTGATTACTATCGAAATAACATCATGGCGATTAACCAGCAACAAGCAGCATTAGAAGCAGCAGCAGCCGCAGCAGCAGCACATCAAGAACAACAACGAGTTGGTAATAATATTAATAATATTAATAATAATAACCATGTAGTATTAAGAAGCCTGCAACTAAACCCTTTAAAATACATTGAAAGACTTTCTACCTTTGATGGAAGAACAAAAGATCTTCCAATCTTCATACAAAATGTCGATGACATTATTCCAACTTTATTAGAATATAATGAACAAGGTCAAAAAATGTGCATTAATTTGCTTAAATCTAAATTTATCGGTAGAGCTAGGCAAAGCATAGAAATCCACACCCATTTAACAAAATGGACGGATATTAAAGCAATGCTTATTGAAAATTTCGGTGGCCTTAAGAATAGCAACCAATTATATGAAGAATTGAGAAATTCTCAATATAGAGGTGATGTAATAAAATTTTACAATTATATTCAAAAAAATCTCTCTTTATTAAATCAAAAATGCCAACAAGAAAATAATTTCTTAGATATTCCTCGTAATAATGAAACAGCATTAAATATCTTTAAAGAAAGATTGCCTACCCATATGAGGACAATTCTTTACGCCCTTAAACCAAATACCATGGAGCTAGCACTTCATGAATTAAATAATGCAGGATTTGTCATAAGACAAAACATTGATGCAAATAGTAATAGTGAAAAACAAAAACAATATAATAAAAAATTTGAAAATAAGTATGAACAAAAAAATAATAATAATAATTTTAAAAACCCTAATAACCCCTTCAGAAATAATAACAATAGGGAAAATAATAATAACAATAAAAATAACAATAATAATTGGCAACCAAAACCTTATGTACCAAACAATACAAATAATTACCAAAGACAGAATAATAATAATTATAATAACAATTATAATAGAGGTAATAATCCTTACAATTATAGACAACAACCCCAAAATGCTGAGCCTATGGATGTAGATCCTACATCTTCGCAAATTAGGCGAACACCTAAAGCCAATTATGTAGATAAAAATATAATTCAAAATGATTCAGAAGGTAATGCAAATTTTCGGTATGCAGCCTCGGATCAAGAATGGGATTGCCCTTTGTTAAATTAAAAAAAGGACAAAAGACTCTCAGAATGCTCATTGATACAGGAGCAACAAATAGCCTTCTAAGAGAAGAAGATGCTCCAAAGAAATTAATTAAAATTAGGAAAAATCCTTTAGTTATAAAAACTTGTGGGGATCCAGTTACAATAAATAAAGAAATAATCATACCAAAAGATCAATTTATTTTTTCAGTCATCGAAGACTGTGAATTCCAAATTCACACATTCAGTTCCGAATATAACGGAATATTAGGGAATAATATTTTAATCCCAAATAATTGTGCTATCAATTATAAAAAGAAAATGTTAGAGTTGAACGGTAATAGCATACCATTCTTCCTCAGCAAAAATGAAGAAGAAGAATATGAAAGTACAATCAATTACTTTAATGATATTTCACAAATTGACACAATTATTGATGATTGTTTCACAAATGAACTAAGGACTGAGCATTTGAACGCAGATGAAAAAAATAAATTAATAAAATTATTAAAAACGCACAAAAATTCGTTTTATCATAAAGGTGACGATTTGAGTTTCACCAACCAAGTTAAGCACAACATACCAACGGAAAATACTTCCGCTATATACACAAGGATATACAGATATCCTGAGGTCCACAAAAAAGAAGTGGATAGGCAAATAAAAGAGATGCTTGAATCAAAAATAATTCAACATTCTACTTCGCCTTATAACGCCCCAATTTGGGTTGTTCCTAAAAAAGAAGACCACGCTGGTAATAAAGAGTGGCGAATAGTAATAGATTATAGAAAGTTAAACAATGTTACTAAGGAAGATAAATATCCTATTCCAAACATGGATTCGATATTAGATAAGCTAGGACGAGCAATATATTTTACAACGTTAGATCTTACAAAAGGATTTTATCAAATAGAAGTTGAAGCTAAAGATAGGGAAAAAACAGCATTTAGTACATTAACGGGACATTATGAGTTCGTAAGAATGCCATTCGGTTTAAAGAATGCACCTGCAACTTTCCAAAGACTCATGAATGAAGTCTTGAAAGATTACATAGGAAAAATATGTTACGTTTATTTAGATGACATCATAATATTCTCTTCTAGCCTACAAGAACATATGGATTCACTCCATAAAATCTTATTGACACTCAAGAATGCAAATCTTAAAGTATCATTAAATAAATCTGAGTTTCTACGAAAAGAGACAGAATTTTTAGGGCATGTAGTAACCCCAAATGGTGTAAAACCAAATCCAAAGAAAATTGAAACTATAAAGAATTTTCCTATCCCAAAAACAGTAAAAGAAATACAAAGCTTTCTAGGATTAACAGGATACTATAGAAAATTTATACATGACTATGCAAAAATAATTAAACCTTTAACTTTATGCCTAAAGAAAAACAGCAAAATAAATATAAATGACCACGATTACAAAGAATCTTTTCATAAATTGAAAACGTTAATGACTAACGATTTAATAAATAGACACCCTGACTTCTCTAAAGAATTTACACTAACAACTGATGCCAGCAATTTTGCTATTGGAGCCGTGTTAAGTCAAACACATGGACCTCTCAGTTTTGCCTCAAGAACACTTAATAAACATGAGTGCAATTACAGTACAATTGAAAAGGAATTATTAGCAATAGTTTGGGCAACGAAACAATTTAGACATTACCTATACGGTAGACAATTCATTATTAAAACAGATCATAGACCTTTAGTATGGTTACACAATTTAAAAGAGCCAAATACCAGACTCCAACGATGGAAAATAAAATTAGAAGAATACGATTTTAAAATTGAATATATCCAAGGAAAAGAGAATAAAGTAGCAGATGCACTTTCCAGAATCAAAATAGAAGACAATAAAGTCATATTACATAACCAAGATGAGTTAGCAACACAGCATAGTGCTGAATCAGATAGTTCACATCTTATTCCTATTAGTGAAAAAGCGGTTAATTTATTTAATCGACAAATAATTCTTGAAATCAATGAAAATGATCATCAAGAAATTTTGTACCCACATGTTGGAAAAAGAAGAATAATATTCAGTAGAAAAGAATATAAAGAAGAGGACTTTATAAATATAATAAAAGAATCAGATACAACGATATTAAATTGTATGTATGTTAAAGATGATGCAATATTTCAAAAATTCCAAGATATATGGAAAAAGGAAAATAAATTAAGTAATAAAATATTACAAAGAAGCATGATTATATTAAAAGATATAAAAGAGTTAGAAGCAAGAGAAATGATATTAAGAACTCATAAAAATCATAATCACACAGGAATCGAAAAAATATTCTTAGAAATTAAACGAGAATATTATATGCCAAACCTTAAAAATTTAATTAATAAAATAATAAACAATTGCTCAATATGTATGGCAAAAGCAGAAAGAAACCCAATTAAACTACCCTACGAAAAAACGGAGACTCCAAAGAGTCCTAACGAACACTATCATATCGATATATGGTTTGTTAATAAAAAAGAAAAATATTTATCATGTATTGATAAATTCTCTAAATTTGCAGCAGTTGAACCAATTAAAACAAAAACTTATGTAGACGTAATAAACGCTCTCACTAAAATATTTTCATACATGAAGAAACCAAATAAAATTACTCTCGACAATGAAAACGCATTTGTATCAGAAACATTTAAGAACTTTTTAGAAAATAACAACATAATCATACATTATTGTACAGCAAATAGACACACCGGAAATTCCGATGTAGAAAGACTTCATAGCAGTCTAAATGAACATATGAGAATCTTACAGCAATTACAACTATCCAATGAAGAAGATATACCAATAAAGCACGCTACAAAAGCACTTGAATCTTACAATAATGTAATCCATTTAACTACCAAAGAAAAACCAATCGACGTTCACTTTAATAAATTAGACAACGAGAAAATATATGAAAGAATAGAAAAAACTAAAATACAAATTCTAAATAAATTAAATGCAGGTCGAATAGACAAAGAAGTCGATGAAAATTATATCAAAATAACTGAGCCCGAGAAAATTAAAAATAAAATCACACCTAAACATAAAAAGTAAAAGTTACAAAGAAACAAAATAAAAAATACACGTTAGACATAGGTAATAAATATAAAAAAATCAAAAATAGAATTGCTCATAAAGATCAATTTCCCGTACGTAAGAAATTTACAAAAAATACTATTGATTCCAGATCCAAAAAGGATAACACATCGAACATGGCAATATACAATCCCACTTCACATCCTGATGATATTAACGGTAACAATAATGACCACTGTTAAAGCAGAATTAGAAATAATTGATTTAAATAATGGGAATGGATTCACCATAATACAATTAAAAGAGTATCCATTAATTAAAAATTACGATACAATTGTCCACATAATAAACCTAACAGAGTATGAACAAAATATAGAAATCATGGAAAGAAATGTTAAAAGAATGCCAGAAGAAAATGATAGTATAGTTAGGAAAATGACAAAAATACGTAATGAATTTGAAGTTCTCTTACCTCACCCAAAACAAAATAGACAAAAAAGAGGATTAATAAATATTGTAGGAACAGGTTTGAAATTTTTATACGGTACCATGGACGATAATGACCGTCAAGACATTGAGGAACATTTAAAAATTATAGAAACAAATAACCATAATGAAATTAACAATTTAAATAAACAAATAATAATCAACGACAAATTTAATAACCAAATCAGAATATTAACCGAAACTTTAAAGAATGAAACAAATAGTATAATAAAAAGAATCGATACATTTATAGGGACCTATAGCTACGAACAAGATATAGCTAAAATACAGTATGAAATCAAATTAAGAGAAAATCTTGATTACTTACATGAGGACATAGAAAAAATTAAAGAAATAATAATGACATCCAGACTAGGAATACTTAGTAGAGACATTTTAACGACAGAAGAAATTAACAAGTATGGCATTAATATAGATAACCTAGAAGAGCTAAATCTGAGTTTAGCATTATATAAAACCAATATTATATTCATTATTAAAGTACCCAAATTTACAGATGAATTATACAAAAAAATGTATGTTCTACCAATCCCAAATAAGGATAATAATTTACAATTAAAAATAAATAACAATCTGTATCTGACCAATAACCAAATTATATATGAAGATACAAAATACATAAAAAAATTTAAGTAAAGTAAATGATGATTGCATCGAAAATATACTTAAGAAATCAATGAATTGTAAACTAATAAAAAATACGAAAGAAGAAATATTAGAAATAGGAAACAATAATCTTGTATTAATTAATGTAAAATTACAAGAAATAAATCAAAATTGTAATAATCAAAAAATTATAATAGAAGGAAATTACCTTATCAAATTTGAAAATTGTAAAATAAAAATAAACAACAAAGTTTATGAAAGAAATAATTATAAGCATGAGCCAATAATTCCCAATACAATTTTAAATATTAATTATACTAAAGTTGAAGATTTAACTCTTGAAGAATTACAATATGAAAATATAAACAATTTAAAGGAAATTAAAGAACTTAAATATAATCACAAGAAGTCAAGTTTAACTAGATACTTTATCATTTTAACAATAATAATCATTTTAATACTTTATGCTTATTTAAAAATAAAAAATAAAGATAGGAAGATAATAAATAATGTAAATCTTCCAACGGTTACTTTGCAACCATTAGAAGACTCTAAAGGGGGAGGTGTTATATCAGAGCCCACTTGTGCACCCCCACAAACACTTGACTTCAAATTCCAATAGTGTAAACATCTAAAAATCTAACAAAGAATGTCAAACGATTGAATGCCTTTCATAGCGGACGATCGTATCCGATCTTATAAACATAAAAATGCATATCAGCACTTTTTGCCTTAAGCAACTTGTGTGTAAGTATCCAATGGATACCAAAGATATTTCTTCATGTTATGAATCAGTTTTCATCCGCAGACAAAATGCTGCGTTAGCAATTAAGCAATATAAAAGGGATTACTTGAGCTCAATGTAGTTAGTTCTTAGTTAGTTCTTACAACGTATAGCTGAAGATTTCCCCCCACCAGTGGTAAGGGATCTGAAGCTTTAAACTTAACTCAAAATAAAGATTATTTCAAATTTAAAATTAAATTGTTTTACTCGGTGGTGTTCTCTAACGAGAACACAAATTCAATTTTTTTTATAATTTAAATAAACTTAAATAAAATTTATATATATATAAAAATTGAAAAAAATAAAAACATACTTAAAACAAATGCATTATTAGTTTCTTTCATTTCAAATAAAAATGAATAAACGAGAAGTTGTCGAAGAACTTCATAAGCCTACTCGGAAAAATTTTCCAAAGAGAAGAGTAGTTATTAAGGGGTTAGACGAATTGTGGCAAGCAGATCTAGTGGAAATGATTCCATATTCATCAGAGAATAGAAATTTTAAATACCTTCTCACAGTTATAGATACTTTTTCTAAATTTGCTTGGGCTGCTCCTATTAAAAATAAAACAGGTTACGAAGTCACTACAGCCTTACAGAACATATTCAATAAAGGCCGTTGGCCTAAGAATTTACAAACAGATGATGGAAAAGAATTCTTCAATCGAACGTTTCAAAACCTAATGGATAAATATAAAATCAATCATTATTCAACGTATACTCATCTTAAGGCTTCCATTGTTGAACGATTTAATCGAACCTTGAAAACTCATATGTGGAAGGAATTCGCTGTTTATGGTAATTATAGGTGGATAGATATAATAGCACAACTTATTGAAAAATATAATAATACAAAACATCGTACCATAAAAATTAAACCATCTGAAGTTAATGCTGAAAACGAAAAACAACTACTCACCAATGTCTATGATTACATTAAAATACGTGTTAAACCTAAATTCAAGGTTGGAGACTTGGTCAGAATAAGTAAATACAAACATGTATTTGAAAAAGGATACACTCCTAATTGGACAACAGAGATCTTTAAAATTGTAAAAGTAAAACTCACTAATCCAGTTACTTATTTGTTAGAAGACTATCAAGGCAACCCTATTAAAGGAGGATTTTATGAACTGGAACTGCAAAAAACAAAATTTCCTGATACATATTTAATTGAAAAAATCCTTCAAAAGAAAAAAAAAATATTTGTGAAGTGGTTGGGATTTTCTTCCGATCACAACTCCTGGATACCTATTCCAAAAGTAAAGAAATAAAAAAATCATCGATATTATATTTTAAGTAATAAAAAATTCTTTTATTTAATTACAAACGTTATTTTACTTTCCTTAAACCAAATTTAAGAAACATTCATTGTATATCCATGTTTCAATCCTTTGAAATCTATTAATTCTACATCGGATTTATATTCAAGATCCTCTTTCATAAAAATTTCAACTTCTCCATTACTTAACACTCTCTCTGTTTCATATTCATGATATTCATAACACTTAATGCTAAGAGTGCGCAAACTATAATTACTGTCATATGTACATCGAATGGTTAGTACTTGGTCATCTTCAAACTCCAATCTAAAATGTCTATAAAATATGTCTTTACTTTGAATAATTCCTGATATTTCGAGCTCCTTTTTTATTTAATCTTGCCTAAACTTCTCGATTGCTTCTTCCACAGTTATGATATTGTGTTCCACCACAGGTTTCGAGGTTGTTGTTGTTGTTGTTGTTGCTGATTCAGACAAAAAAGGTTGGTCGTTATTTGGTAATGACATATCTACTTTTGACCCATTTTTAAGGATTCCAGCAGGAAAATAAGATAACAGTTTAAATGATAATCCGATCGTTACCGAATCATTATTGGGGAGATTAAGTGCAAACGTTAGATTATCCGAAGCGTTTGTTTGATTTAAACCAATACCTATCGGAATTGATAATACAAAATTCAGAAATACTGTACATGTAACAATCAATAAAGAGTTTAAAAACATTTTCAAAACTTTTCTTAAAACAAAATTAGAAGTTTGTCAATCAAAAGATATATAAAGACTAATTAACAATTATCATCATGTCCATGTCATATCCATCCCTACCTTTCGCATTTAACCACTCCCCCACCAACCACCCCTCCACCCTCCAAAACAAAACACTCAACAGTTTTTTTCTTTTTTATTTTGTTATCTCATTTCAAAAACAAAAACACAATAAAAACCGTTACACAATTCAAATTCAAACAAATTTTAATTCACCACATACACAAACCCAAAACCAAAACACATTCACCACCCCAGACACCATCCACATCCATACAAAAAACAGCTTTCCCTGACTCTAACTAGATGGCGACACTTCATTTAGCAAAGACACAAACCAGTCACACTCATTCCATATACATTGCATTGAGTCATTTAGCCGAGATACATTTGGACTCAACCGTCCCCATTCCTGCTAAGATGAAATAAAAACTTTTATGGACACGAGTAGGACTCGAACCCACGACGTTCTGCTTAGCAGCCAACGCACTTAACCAATAAGCTACGGGCAACTGCTAAATTAGGATATTGTAATATTCGGCTTGGTCCGACAATTAAAACTTATTCACTTTTTAAATAAAACACAAATTCACTTTATTCAAATCACTCACAAACTTATTTATTCAACACTTTCAATTATAACTTTGCAAAACACAGAGTACTTTTCTTTATCGCAGTTCACAATTAACTATCCCGTTTCGATTTCGAATCGGGTATATATAGAGCTGATAATGGTTCTAGAAACTACTAAACCGAATGTTCCAGAAGTTCTCTTTTTAACCACTAGATGTTGCCCCTCATTTTTAACTGTTATACACATAAGTGTTTACTACTACAATTAAACTTATTGCTACATACTTATTTCCTATAAAATGATATTAGAGTTATAGTGATAAGGAGTAAGTAAAGAGAGTAAGAGTAGTATGTACATTAAACAGAGTGTAAGAGATAATAACGTATACACATTAGACATTGCAATAGAAGGAGATACAGAGCGTATGAGATAAAATAAAGTGTATACACATTACATTGCCCCCTCCTTAGGATTGATCGTCCCGAACAAATCCATCATCTTCATCACCACTGTAGCGATGTAGTCGGTCGCGATGTACGACTTTAAGTTTACCTCTGACTCCCTTTTGTATCCGGTACACGACGTCGTTGATTTTGCTAATCACTGTATATGGACCTTCCCAGTCCCGTTGAAGTTTCGGTGACAACCCTTTTTGTCGATGGGGATTGTAAAGCCACACTCGATCTCCTGCTTGGAACTCTGTTGTTGTCGCTCGTATATCGTAGCGTGTCTTCATTCGGTCACTGAACATCTTCATTTTTGACCTGGTATCGTCGTGGATCTGAAGGAGTCTTTCTCTGAGGTCATCCAAGTAGACATCCTCGGCTTGCGGTTCCGACGTGGGACATCCAAATTTGATTTCGCTCGGCAGTCTGATGTTCCTTCCCATTAAAATCTCAGACGGTGTATGGCCAGTTGAGCTATGTCTTGCACTTCGATACGCCATCAAAAATAGTGGAATGTGTCGATCCCAATCTCGCTGGTTGTCGTCCACAACTTTGCAAAGATGTTCCTTCAGGGTTCGGTTGAACCGTTCGACCATGCCATCAGATTGTGGGTGGAGTGGTGTTGTTCTTGTCTTCTTAATGTGAAGAAGCCCACAAACTTCCTGGAATATGTTTGATTCAAAGTTCCTTCCCTGGTCGGAATGCAGTTCTAATGGAACACCGAATCTGCTCACCCAGTTGAACACAATTTGGTCTGCGACTGTTTTGGCTTCTTGATTCGGTATGGCGTATGCTTCAGGCCACTTGCTGAAGTAATCCATGACGACCAGAATATAACGATTTCCATTATTTGTTTCCGGAAATGGACCCGCCACGTCTATTGCAATCCTTTCAAAGGGTGATCCGACATTATACTGCTGCATTTGGCTGTGATTCTTTTTGTTCGGGCCTTTGGTGGCAGCACAGGTATCACATTTTCGGCACCACTTCTCGACATCTTCCCTTGCATGTAGCCAATAGAATCGTTGTCGAACCTTTTCTAGCGTTTTGTTTACTCCTAGATGGCCTCCCGAAACTCCATCATGCATCTCTCGCAGAACGTCCACAATCTTCGATCTCGGTAAGACTAGCTGCATTACATAGGACTTTCCATCTGCTGATTCCCATTTACGTCGAAGGACACCCTCTTGGACATGCAATGAGTCCCACTGTGCCCAATAGGCCTTTAGAGCCGGACTTCTGTCGGAGACATCGGCCCATTCTGGTTTTTCCTGGTGTTCCTTGCATGCGAGGATGGGTTCAATATCTGGGTCCTCTTGTTGAGCCTTCCTCAACTCGTCGTTGCTCCAGCCATAAATGGGATCGGTTCTGGTTCGTTGAACAGTAACCACTTCTTTTTCTTCTTGGCGTCTGCAATGCTTACAGTCTTGCTTACATGGTCTCCGAGACAGTGCATCAGCATTTGAGTGAAGCTTCCCCTTCCGATGTTGAATTTCATAATCGTACGTCTGCAGCCTCTCAATCCATCTCGCCACTTGACCCTCTGGATTCTTGAAATTCAAAAGCCAGTTTAGTGCTCCATGGTCGGTTCGGAGAAGAAACTTCTGTCCATAGAGATACTTATGGAAGTGCTTTGTTGCCAAAATCAGTGCAAGAAGTTCTCTTCTGGTCACACAATAGTTTCTTTCCGACTTTGAGAGTACCTTGCTGTAATAGGCAACCACCTTTTCTTCGCCATCATGTACCTGTGACAATACAGCACCAATCCCGACATTGCTGGCATCAGCATCAATGATGAACGGTTTTCCTGGAGTCGGGTAGGTCAGCACTGGTGCATTACACAAGCGTTGCTTGAGCTCTTGAAAGCTGCGTTCGCACTCACCTGACCATTTAAACTGCTTTCCCTTTTCCGTTAGCTGATGTAGACTCTTGGCGATCTCAGCAAAATTCTTGACGAAGCGCCTATAGTAGGTGGCTAGACCCAGAAAGCTTCGGAGTTGATGTTTGTCCTGTGGTGTTGGCCAATTCTTCACGGTGTCAACCTTATCAGGATCCGTCTTAACTCCTTGGGATGAGATGATATGTCCCAGGTATTTCACTTCGGTTTTGAAGAGTGAACACTTTTCTGGATTGAGCTTGAGGTGGGCTTCTCGAAGTCTTTGAAACACGGCTCTCAGATTTGTACAATGTTCGTCAAATGTTTTCCCGTATACGATGACGTCATCCAAATAGACCAGGCAAGATTTCCAAGTGAGTCCTTGCAGGACGCATTCCATAAGGCGCTCAAAAGTCGCTGGAGCATTGCACAGTCCAAAAGGCATCACTTTGAACTGCCACAATCCGTTTCCTGTCGAGAACGCTGTCTTCTCTTTGTCTTCAGGATGGATTTCTACTTGCCAGTACCCACTTTTCAGGTCCAACGTTGAGAACCATTGTGCTCCTTCCATTGCGTCCAGAGTATCGCTGATCCTAGGCAGAGGGTAGCTATCTTTCTTGGTCACATCGTTCAACCTTCGATAGTCCACGCAAAAGCGGGTTGATCCGTCTTTCTTCTTTACCAGGACCACTGGAGACGCCCAAGGGCTTTTTGAGTTTTCGATAAGACCCTCTTCTTTCATGGTGGTTATCAGTTCTTCAACCTCACCTTGTTTGGCTAGTGGAAGGCGTCTTGCAGGTTGACGAATCGGCTTTGCATCCCCGGTGTTGATTCGATGTTGAACCAGTTGTGTTCTGCCATATTTCCCTTGCGATGATGAAAAGATGTCTGCAAATTCTTCGAGGAGACCTTCTGCAGTTCTTCGTTGTTGTTGGCCAAGATTAGAGGACTCGAGAATGTTCGTCTTTATGGAGTTCAGCTCTTTGGACTTCAATGTTTGCCTTGGGTCTTCTTCGCTGATCCTTGTTATCGCTGATACAGATTCGCATTGTCCGACAATCTCACCTTTTCTAAGCTTAACTTCGTACGGCTTGATGTTCAGTATTCGTACGGGAACCATGTTCTTTACAGGTCTAACAAGAGTCTTCCCAATGGTGACGTTTTGGGAGGACTTTACAGATGCTGGTTCGACCATGAGGTATCGATGGCTGCCAGGCTTACCTTTCAATTTCGTCCACACGAATACTTCTGAAGAAGCAGGCAAAGTCAGATCTTCTTTGATGACGGTTTTCACAGATAACGAGGTCTCATACGAGTGGATCCCATAGATCATCGGAATCTCGATGTTTCGATATTTCAGGACTTGGTTCCCGATGTCCAATATCACTCCGTGATCTTTCATGAAATCGACACCGACAATGCACTCGTCGCATATATCTGCTACCAGGAACAGGTGAGAGAATTCCAGCTCTGCCATCCGGATCTTAAGACGTACCTCACCATAAACTTTTGCGGCTTCTCCAGTTGCAGTCCTTAGACGATAGCTGTTGGTGTTGTGGAGCCATGTCTTCTTAACGAGGTCCTGCCGTACAATGGACGCCGTGGCACCGGTGTCGATGGTAGCCACACATTTGTTGCCGTTTATACTTGCTTCCACGGTCAGGCTCTTGTTGTCACGTTTCGTTTGAGAAACCTGGATGGTGTTTCTGTAGCTATCGGTACTAGAAGCCAGCTTCGGTCCCTCGAAGTTGGTGGGATGGGAAACAACTTGGGAAGCAACATTGTTGTAGGTGTAACTTTGACCAGTTGACATATTTCTGTGTTCACAGTGTTGGCATGCGGTTCCTCTTCGCGGTAATCTGCACTGTCGTTGAAGATGCCCAGTCTTGTTGCAGTTCCAGCATCGTGCTTGTCCGTCTCGCTGACTCCTTTCCAGAGTAGCCTTCTGACAAGAGCATTCTTGGACTTCCAATTCTCTCACGCGATGCACGTTTTGGGATGCTTGTTCTGCGGCTTCCATTGTTAGAGCGAAAGCCAATGCTTCTGGTAGTGTTTGCTTCCCGGCAGTGCGAATAGCCCTTTGGAGATTTATATCGCCCACAGCTCTCACAAAGGCTTCAACAGCAAGTTGATTTATTATCTCGTTGCCAGCTGTTGGGTATGCCAGGTGGACTAATCGCTCGATATCTGACTGAAGCTGCTGCAGAGTTTCACCTCTTTTCTGTGCCCTGTTGTTTAGTTGTACTCGGAAGACTTCTGCCATGTGGCTATCCCCAAACCGCTGTTCGATTGCGTTTACCAGAACTTTGTAGTCACCGTTCTTCTCTGCTGGGATGGTTTGTAGCAGTTCAGCAGCTGCTCCTCTCAAGGCAAGCGTAAGAGCAATGTATTTTTCGTCATCGTCCCAGCCGTTTGTTAACGCTGCTGCTTCAAACTGTTTCTTGTAGATTGACCACGATATC
Organism: Sphaerophoria taeniata; assembly: GCA_943590905.1. Classification (NCBI taxonomy): domain Eukaryota; kingdom Metazoa; phylum Arthropoda; class Insecta; order Diptera; family Syrphidae; genus Sphaerophoria; species Sphaerophoria taeniata. The sequence continues at coordinate 41,260,961 of OX016540.1, read as the reverse complement.
TGACCATCAAAGCTTGGAGGATTCACTTCTCTCTTTCTTGAGCACTCACCAGAAGGTTCTCGAGCTTTCATCTTTCGCACTTTTTCTAGTTCATTTGTGATGGTTTCGATTTGTTCGTCCATTTTCTCGAAACGTGCATTTTGTTTTTCGACGCGCTCGTCGAGAGTAGTGATTCTCTCTTCGAAGTCCGTAAACCTGCCCTCTAAAAGGTTTCTCTGTTCGTCAAACCGCTCTAGAATATTCTGCTGTTCTTGCTTTTGGTCATTTCTTTGAGCCTCTAGTTGCTTGAGGACATTTCCTTCTAGTTGTTTGAGAACATTCTCTTGTTCGGTCTTCTGCTCGTTTCTTTGAGTTTCTAGTTGCTCCAGAACATTCTTGTTTTGAGTTTCTAGTTGCTCCCGAACGTTATCTTGCTCTTTCTTCTGTGCGTCAAACCGCTCTAGCACATTCTTTTGATTTTCTTCAAATTTGGCTAGAAGAAGTGTCATCATGGTAGATAAGTCGGCAGTTGCATTTACCTCTTTCGATTTTGCTTCCACTTCGAAAGCAAACGTATCTGGGTCTTCATTTTGTTCTTCCAGATATTCCTGTAGCCGTTTTACGAGTTCGATTTTACATCCTGCCCCACTTAAGCCACGTTTGCTTAATTCGGCCTTTAGCTCAGAGACAGTTAAGTCTTTCAAAACTTTACTCATTTTTTTTTTTATTTTTTTTTTTTTTTTAACTTCACTATTTCAAACAAAATAGTTTAATCACTGTTCACTGTTTTATTCTCAATAAGTTTTAATCCCACTTCTGACACCAATGTAATATTCGGCTTGGTCCGACAATTAAAACTTATTCACTTTTTAAATAAAACACAAATTCACTTTATTCAAATCACTCACAAACTTATTTATTCAACACTTTCAATTATAACTTTGCAAAACACAGAGTACTTTTCTTTATCGCAGTTCACAATTAACTATCCCGTTTCGATTTCGAATCGGGTATATATAGAGCTGATAATGGTTCTAGAAACTACTAAACCGAATGTTCCAGAAGTTCTCTTTTTAACCACTAGATGTTGCCCCTCATTTTTAACTGTTATACACATAAGTGTTTACTACTACAATTAAACTTATTGCTACATACTTATTTCCTATAAAATGATATTAGAGTTATAGTGATAAGGAGTAAGTAAAGAGAGTAAGAGTAGTATGTACATTAAACAGAGTGTAAGAGATAATAACGTATACACATTAGACATTGCAATAGAAGGAGATACAGAGCGTATGAGATAAAATAAAGTGTATACACATTACAATATTAAAAATAAAAAAAAAAATAAAACACCCACCCAAATTAGTTCAAATCACTGTAGGTGCGTTTACAGACAGAGAGACAGACGGACGGAATCGTCGTATCCACTCTTTTCGGCTTCTCTATCATCGTAGATAATGTCATATTTGATTAAAAACACCCTTTTTTACGAATTTTTCTAATAGGAAGATTTAGGTTTTGAGAACAATAAACTTTTTTCTAACAACAACAAAAAATTATCTCTATACATGTAATAAACGGATGTATGTTTGTATGTCCTTTATGGACTCCGAAATGGCCCAACAAATATTTGTGATATTTTCATGGTTAATACTGTTGTATTCAGTGATCGTTTCTGTAAAAAAATTAAATAAGGAAAACCGCATGGAAAAGTGGGAAAACTAAAAAAACTGAAACCAAACAAAGGGCGGAAATTTGATTTCTTAATTCGAATTTTTTGTTTCAAAATGGGTTTTCGAATGGAAAATAGAAAGTTCTTGATAAAAATCTCAAAATACTCATTGGTTTTTAATGGGGAAAATTGCATGAAATTGTAGGTGCACTGATTTTTAAATAGAAAAATGGAACATTTTTGATTGGGAATGCGGAGCACGAAAAACTCCAAAGCCTAAAATCAAATTTTTGAATGGAATTTAAGGTGCATTGTTTTGCTTGTATGTTCGGTACCTATATACAATAGCCTGAATAAAAACAAATTTTTGGGACAATCTTACGGGAAAGTCTGCAAATAAAGGGGAGAATCGAAAGCTGTATGGAATTCTGATTTTCGTGAAATAGTCAAAACACACCGGAAAAACGAGAATTTGTTGAATTTTTCAACGAAATTTGCATTTTACTGCATGCTTTAATGAAAGTAGAAAGTTAGTTGTAAAGCTTGGAAAAATTCAGATATGTAGTTCTCTATTTAAATTGGATTCAAGCAAGTCACATTTAATTTTAACAATATCTGTGTTAATTATACTTATTTTGGAGTTGCTCTGAAGGGTTGCGAGACAAGGTTCGCAGGTTCGTTTATAAACGATATGTCTTCTCTTCCTGAAAAAGATAAAACGTCCTTTTTAGAACTACAAAGAATAATTCAAAAAGAGATATGACCATAAATTGTTAATAATAATGTTTGTTTCATATTGAGACAAATGTCTCTGTGATTCTCATTCAATTAAATGGCTACAAAAGTTGAACTTGTTCCCGTATTGTTCTTTGACCTTACGTCGGTTTTTGCGAATTGCGACTTACGTCCTTCAATTGTTGTTTTATGTGTATACAATGTTCTAGTAATTTGTTAACAAACAAGTCCATAACATTTTTTCCCTAACATCATGTATGTCTATTTTAAATTTTTTCACAAAGAACTGTTTACTAGGCTTAACGTCTGTTTCACAATATACAAGTAAAGTTCTGATTAGTTAACCAGCACTTAAATTACCTGCCAGTTAAATCCTCCTGTTAGTGAGTTTTACGTTTCACATTCATCCTTCTGATAAATTTATGTTTCGGGTAACTAATTGCTAGTTATTCCAGTTTTCCAGTTAAAAATGTTTTGACAAACATGAAATCTAAGAAATAGGTTGAAGTATTTGCTATATTTTTGATCAGAGATTCAACCCTCATGTCCTTTTTTTGACGTGTCGAAAAGAATATCCATTTTATTGCAAAAAATGAAAATTATACACATACGAATCCTTGATTTTTGGACTTTACATTTTATTTTAATTGAAAAAAATGACAAATGCTTGCTTTTTCCGACTTTTAACTCTATTGCGATTGAAATTTCAGACTTTTAATTCTATTAACTACCAGTTAACTACTTTATAGGGCACTTCATCCTCCCTATAAGTTACTTGACACTTCAACTACTAGTTAGCTCTACTCAGATATTATGAAACGCTATTTTGAATTTTAACTGCTAGTTATCTTCCAAGTAGCTTAACTGGGACTTTACTTGTATATTGTGAAACAGACGCTTAAAAAAAAAAAATATAATTAAAAAACCAAAATAATAAATGTTGAAAAATCGGGTTGGGGTCGAAATTCTGTATGGGCCAAAATTCGGATTCCAAAATTCTGTATTCCAAAATTCTGTATTTTAAAATTTTGTAAATTCAAAATTCTGTATTTTAAAATTCTGTAAATTCAAAATTCTGTATTCTAAAATTCTGTAAATACAAAATTCTGGATTTCAAAATTCTGTATTCCAAAATTCTGTACTCCTAAATTCTGTAAATGATAAAAGAAAAATTGTTTTGATAATGAAAAAAAGTGCGCACTTTTTTTCATTATCAAAACACAATTTTTCTTTTATCATTTACAGAATTTAGGAGTACAGATTTTTGATGTTTTCTATGCAGAACCTTGAAGCATAGATTATAATTCTTACGTAACGGATCTCTCTCCAACTAATTTGCATATTATAATGCTTTTTTGTTATTTGCTTTTTTGTTTTTTTTTTCGTTATTTGTTTTTTGTTTGTTTTTTTTATATATTGTAATATTCGGCTTGGTCCGACAATTAAAACTTATTCACTTTTTAAATAAAACACAAATTCACTTTATTCAAATCACTCACAAACTTATTTATTCAACACTTTCAATTATAACTTTTCAAACACAGTGTACTTTACTTATCGCAGTTCACAATCAACTATCTCGTTTCGATTTCGAATCGGGTATATATAGTCCTGATAATGGTTCTAGAAACTACTAAACCGAATGTTCCAGAAGTTCTCTTTTTAACCACTAGATGTTGCCCCTCATTTTAACTGTTATACACATAAGTGTTTACTACTACAATTAAACGATATTAAGTAAAGAGAGTATGTACATTAAATAAACAAGAGATACAGAGTAAGTAAAGAGAGTAATGAAAAGTGTGTACATTAAATATAGAAAGAGATACAGAGTAAGTAAAGAGAGTAAGAAAAGTGTGTACATTAAATATAGAAAGAGATACGGAGTAAGTAAAGAGAGTAAGAAAAGTGTATACATTAAACAGAGTGTAAGAGATAATAACGTATACACATTAGACATTGCAATAGAAGGAGATACAGAGCGTATGAGATAAAATAAAGTGTATACACATTACATTGCCCCCTCCTTAGGATTGATCGTCCCGAACAAATCCATCATCTTCACCACCACTGTAGCGATGTAGTCGGTCGCGATGTACGACTTTAAGTTTACCTCTGACTCCTTTTTGTATCCGGTACACGACGTCGTTGATTTTGCTAATCACTGTATATGGGCCTTCCCAGTTCCGTTGAAGTTTCGGTGACAACCCTTTTTGTCGATGGGGATTGTAAAGCCACACTCGATCTCCTGCTTGGAACTCTGTTGTTGTCGCTCGTATATCGTAGCGTGTCTTCATTCGGTCACTGAACATCTTCATTTTTGACCTGGTATCGTCGTGGATCTGAAGGAGTCTTTCTCTCAGGTCATCCAAGTAGACATCCTCGGCTTGCGGTTCCGACGTGGAACATCCAAATTTGATTTCGCTCGGCAGTCTGATGTTCCTTCCCATTAAAATCTCAGACGGTGTATGGCCAGTTGAGCTATGTCTTGCACTTCGATACGCCATCAAAAACAGTGGAATGTGTCGATCCCAATCTCGCTGGTTGTCGTCCACAACTTTGCAAAGATGTTCCTTAAGGGTTCGGTTGAACCGTTCGACCATGCCATCAGATTGTGGGTGGAGTGGTGTTGTTCTTGTCTTCTTAATGTGAAGGAGCCCACAAACTTCCTGGAATATGTTTGATTCAAAGTTCCTTCCCTGGTCGGAATGCAGTTCTAATGGAACACCGAATCTGCTCACCCAGTTGAACACGATTTGGTCTGCGACTGTTTTGGCTTCTTGGTTCGGTATGGCGTATGCTTCAGGCCACTTGCTGAAGTAATCCATGACGACCAGAATATAACGATTTCCATTATTTGTTTCCGGAAATGGACCCGCCACGTCTATTGCAATCCTTTCAAAGGGTGATCCGACATTATACTGCTGCATTTGGCTGTGATTCTTTTTGTTCGGGCCTTTGGTGGCAGCACAGGTATCACATTTTCGGCACCACTTCTCGACATCTTCCCTTGCATGTAGCCAATAGAATCGTTGTCGAACCTTTTCTAGCGTTTTGTTTACTCCTAGATGGCCTCCCGAAACTCCATCATGCATCTCTCGCAGAACGTCCACAATCTTCGATCTCGGTAAGACTAGCTGCATTACATAGGACTTTCCATCTGCTGATTCCCATTTACGTCGAAGGACACCCTCTTGGACATGCAATGAGTCCCACTGTGCCCAATAGGCCTTTAGAGCCGGACTTCTGTCGGAGACATCGGCCCATTCTGGTTTTTCCTGGTGTTCCTTGCATGCGAGGATGGGTTCAATATCTGGGTCCTCTTGTTGAGCCTTCCTCAACTCGTCGTTGCTCCAGCCATAAATGGGATCGGTTCTGGTTCGTTGAACAGTAACCACTTCTTTTTCTTCTTGGCGTCTGCAATGCTTACAGTCTTGCTTACATGGTCTCCGAGACAGTGCATCAGCATTTGAGTGAAGCTTCCCCTTCCGATGTTGAATTTCATAATCGTACGTCTGCAGCCTCTCAATCCATCTCGCCACTTGACCCTCTGGATTCTTGAAATTCAAAAGCCAGTTTAGTGCTCCATGGTCGGTTCGGAGAAGAAACTTCTGTCCATAGAGATACTTATGGAAGTGCTTTGTTGCCAAAATCAGTGCAAGAAGTTCTCTTCTGGTCACACAATAGTTTCTTTCCGACTTTGAGAGTACCTTGCTGTAATAGGCAACCACCTTTTCTTCGCCATCATGTACCTGTGACAATACAGCACCAATCCCGACATTGCTGGCATCAGCATCAATGATGAACGGTTTTCCTGGAGTCGGGTAGGTCAGCACTGGTGCATTACACAAGCGTTGCTTGAGCTCTTGAAAGCTGCGTTCGCACTCACCTGACCATTTAAACTGCTTTCCCTTTTCCGTTAGCTGATGTAGACTCTTGGCGATCTCAGCAAAATTCTTGACGAAGCGCCTATAGTAGGTGGCTAGACCCAGAAAGCTTCGGAGTTGATGTTTGTCCTGTGGTGTTGGCCAATTCTTCACGGTGTCAACCTTATCAGGATCCGTCTTAACTCCTTGGGATGAGATGATATGTCCCAGGTATTTCACTTCGGTTTTGAAGAGTGAACACTTTTCTGGATTGAGCTTGAGGTGGGCTTCTCGAAGTCTTTGAAACACGGCTCTCAGATTTGTACAATGTTCGTCAAATGTTTTCCCGTATACGATGACGTCATCCAAATAGACCAGGCAAGATTTCCAAGTGAGTCCTTGCAGGACGCATTCCATAAGGCGCTCAAAAGTCGCTGGAGCATTGCACAGTCCAAAAGGCATCACTTTGAACTGCCACAATCCGTTTCCTGTCGAGAACGCTGTCTTCTCTTTGTCTTCAGGATGGATTTCTACTTGCCAGTACCCACTTTTCAGGTCCAACGTTGAGAACCATTGTGCTCCTTCCATTGCGTCCAGAGTATCGCTGATCCTAGGCAGAGGGTAGCTATCTTTCTTGGTCACATCGTTCAACCTTCGATAGTCCACGCAAAAGCGGGTTGATCCGTCTTTCTTCTTTACCAGGACCACTGGAGACGCCCAAGGGCTTTTTGAGTTTTCGATAAGACCCTCTTCTTTCATGGTGGTTATCAGTTCTTCAACCTCACCTTGTTTGGCTAGTGGAAGGCGTCTTGCAGGTTGACGAATCGGCTTTGCATCCCCGGTGTTGATTCGATGTTGAACCAGTTGTGTTCTGCCATATTTCCCTTGCGATGATGAAAAGATGTCTGCAAATTCTTCGAGGAGACCTTCTGCAGTTCTTCGTTGTTGTTGGCCAAGATTAGAGGGCTCGAGAATGTTCGTCTTTATGGAGTTCAGCTCTTTGGACTTCAATGTTTGCCTTGTCTCTTCTTCGCTGATCCTTGTTATAGCTGATACAGATTCGCATTGTCCGACAATCTCACCTTTTCTAAGCTTAACTTCGTACGGCTTGATGTTGAGTATTCGTACGGGAACCATGTTCTTTACAGGTCTAACAAGAGTCTTCCCAATGGTGACGTTTTGGGAGGACTTTACAGATGCTGGTTCGACCATGAGGTATCGATGGCTGCCAGGCTTACCTTTCAATTTCGTCCACACGAATACTTCTGAAGAAGCAGGCAAAGTCAGATCTTCTTTGATGACGGTTTTCACAGATAACGAGGTCTCATACGAGTGGATCCCATAGATCATCGGAATCTCGATGTTTCGATATTTCAGGACTTGGTTCCCGATGTCCAATATCACTCCGTGATCTTTCATGAAATCGACACCGACAATGCACTCGTCGCATATATCTGCTACCAGGAACAGGTGAGAGAATTCCAGCTCTGCCATCCGGATCTTAAGACGTACCTCACCATAAACTTTTGCGGCTTCTCCAGTTGCAGTCCTTAGACGATAGCTGTTGGTGTTGTGGAGCCATGTCTTCTTAACGAGGTCCTGCCGTACAATGGACGCCGTGGCACCGGTGTCGATGGTAGCCACACATTTGTTGCCGTTTATACTTGCTTCCACGGTCAGGCTCTTGTTGTCACGTTTCGTTTGAGAAACATGGATGTCGTTTCTGGGGCCATCGATACCAGAAACCAGCTTCTGCCCCTCGAAGTTGGTTCTTATTCGTTTCCCGGGTGGGAAACAGCTTCGGAAGCAACGTTGTTGGAGTTACTTTGACTTATTGAGTAAGTTCTGTTTCCACAGTGTTGGCATGAGGTTCGTCTTCGCGGTAATCTGCACTGTCGTTGAAGATGCCCAGTCTTGTTGCAGTTCCAGCATCGTGCTTGTCCGTCTCGCTGACTCCTTTCCAGAGTAGCCTTCTGACAAGAGCATTCTTGGACTTCCAATTCTCTCACGCGATGCACGTTTTGGGATGCTTGTTCTGCGGCTTCCATTGTTAGAGCGAAAGCCAATGCTTCTGGTAGTGTTTGCTTTCCGGCAGTGCGAATAGCCCTTTGGAGATTTATATCGCCCACAGCTCTCACAAAGGCTTCAACAGCAAGTTGATTTATTATCTCGTTGCCAGCTGTTGGGTATGCCAGGTGGACTAATCGCTCGATATCTGCCTGAAGCTGCTGCAGAGTTTCACCTCTTTTCTGTGCCCTGTTGTTTAGTTGTACTCGGAAGACTTCTGTCATGTGGCTATCCCCAAACCGCTGTTCGATTGCGTTTACCAGAACTTTGTAGTCACCGTTCTTCTCTGCTGGGATGGTTTGTAGCAGTTCAGCAGCTGCTCCTCTCAAGGCAAGCGTAAGAGCAATGTATTTTTCGTCATCGTCCCAGCCGTTTGTTAATGCTGCTGCTTCAAACTGTTTCTTGTAGATTGACCACGGTATCTGACCATCAAAGCTTGGAGGATTCACTTCTCTCTTCCTTGAGCACTCACCAGAAGGTTCTCGAGCTTTCATCTTTCGCACTTTTTCCAGTTCCTTTGTGATGGTATCGATTTGTTCGTCGATTTTCTCGATACGTGCATTTTGTTTTCCAACGCACTCGTCGAGAGTATTGATTTTCTCTTCGAAGTCCGCAAACCTGCCTTCTAGAAGATTTTTCTGTTCATCAAAACGCTCTAGAACATCATTCTTTTGTGTTTCCAGTTGTTTGAGGACATTCTCTTGCTCGGTCTTCTGCTCGTTTCTTTGAGTTTCTAGTTGCTCCAGAACATTCTTGTTTTGAGTTTCTAATTGCTTGAGGACATTCTCTTGCTCGTTCTTCTGCTCGTTTCTTTGAGTTTCTAGTTGCTCCAGAACATTCTTGTTTTGAGTTTCTAGTTGCTCCCGAACATTCTGCTCGAATTTGGCTAGAAGAAGTGACATCATGTTAGATAAGTCGGCATTTGCATTTACCTCTTCCGATTTTGCTTCCACTTCGAAAGCAAACGTATCTGGGTCTTCATTTTGTTCTTCCAGATATTCTTGTAGCCGTTTTACGAGTTCGATTTTATATCCTGCCGCACTTAAGCCACGTTTGCTTAATTCGGCCTTTAGCTCAGCGACAGTTAAGTCTTTCAAAACTTTACTTATCATTTTTAACTTCACTATTTCACACAAAATAGTTTAATCACTGTTCACTGTTTTATTCTCAATAAGTTTTAATCCCACTTCTGACACCAATGTAATATTCGGCTTGGTCCGACAATTAAAACTTATTCACTTTTTAAATAAAACACAAATTCACTTTATTCAAATCACTCACAAACTTATTTATTCAACACTTTCAATTATAACTTTTCAAACACAGTGTACTTTACTTATCGCAGTTCACAATCAACTATCTCGTTTCGATTTCGAATCGGGTATATATAGTCCTGATAATGGTTCTAGAAACTACTAAACCGAATGTTCCAGAAGTTCTCTTTTTAACCACTAGATGTTGCCCCTCATTTTAACTGTTATACACATAAGTGTTTACTACTACAATTAAACGATATTAAGTAAAGAGAGTATGTACATTAAATAAACAAGAGATACAGAGTAAGTAAAGAGAGTAATGAAAAGTGTGTACATTAAATATAGAAAGAGATACAGAGTAAGTAAAGAGAGTAAGAAAAGTGTGTACATTAAATATAGAAAGAGATACGGAGTAAGTAAAGAGAGTAAGAAAAGTGTATACATTAAACAGAGTGTAAGAGATAATAACGTATACACATTAGACATTGCAATAGAAGGAGATACAGAGCGTATGAGATAAAATAAAGTGTATACACATTACAATATAAAATGTTACTTAATTTGTTAATTGAATAAAAATTATTCTACACGCAATTAAGAAACCTGTTCATAACTGTGAGTTTTAATGTAGAGATTTGGAATTACAGCATTTCTAAAAGCAGAATAATGGATTTGCAGAATTTTGAAAACAGAATTTTGGATTTACAGAATTTTGAAAAACAGAATAATAGAAAAGCAGAATAATGGAATACAGAATTATGTTCATACAGAATTTTTTCTTCAGATACAGAATTTTGTTCATACAGAATTTTGGAATACAGAATAACGACCCGTTCCCTGAAAAATCAAAAGAAATTTTCTCCAAAAAAGTGTTCATCAAAACATAAACAAATCTAAAAGAAAATATTGTTCTCAACTAAATCAATATAAAATAACAAAAAAAAAAAAAACAATTTTGCACATCATACATTCCAAAATAGTGCTAAATCCCGTAAAAAATAGTACTATTTCTTTTTCCAAACGCAAGAAAAAAAATTTCTATGATATCGTTATCCCTGATTCTACTTTCCAGGCAATCATTATGAACCGGTAAAAATGTAGGGTTTTCAAAAAATGGTTACAAGAGTAAATATGAAAATATTCTCATGAAGTTAGAATTTCGAACTTGGCATAGCAATGTTACTTACTTACTTTACTTACTTATCCGGCTCACAATCCATGAAGGGTCTCAGCCTGAGATACTGCAGTCTTCCATCGTGAACGATCCCTCGCATGCACTCTCCAGTCACCGAGACCAAGCGCTCTGGCATCCGCAGTCACTTGGTCCTTGTACCGTAGGTTCGGTCTTCCTTGTCGTCTTGAACCTGGGGGCTGGGATGAGAAGACTTTCTTGGCTGGAGCGTTGTCGTCCATTCGCTCGATGTGGCCGAGCCAATGTAGTTGTCTTTTCTTGGCCTTCTGGACTACATCCACATCTTGGTACAGCTCATACAGTTCTCGGTTGTATCTTCTTCTCCATTCGCCATCGTCGCATACGGGACCAAAAATCCGTCGAAGAATTTTTCTTTCGAAAGTGCCCAGTATCAATTCCCCTTTTTTACTTATCGTCCAGCACTCGGCGCGCCGTAGAGTAGGACTGGTAAAATCAAAGTTTTGTATAGCAGACACTTTGTCTTTCGAGTGAGGAGTTTTGAACCCAGTTGTTTGGCCAAACCGAAGCAGCAGCGCCACAGTGGCCCGTTTAGGCGAGGAACGTGGCAATAATCATTTTTCGCGTGATTTTATTTTGAAAAAGTAAAAATCACATTTTGTTAAGAATTGTTTAAAGTGTAAAAATCCAAAAACAAAAAAAATATTAGATGAACGGTTTGGCTTGAGGAGCAGATCAAAGTCAGAAAATATTTATAAAAAAAAATATATATTTTCTTTTGTTTTTTGTTGCACTTCAAACTTGAATATTAGAAAAACGGTGCAAGTAAATCCATTTATTTTATTTTTTGTTGAAAAGTTTGACATTATTTTAATCAAATTTTGGAAAAAAAAATGCATATCTTTTTTTTAATGAAAAAAAAATCACTTTTTGCACCTATTTTTGAATTTTAACTTGGCTCATATAAAAAACGTCAAAACCCGTCAAACCAAACTAAGTGAGGGATGAATGTCCACATATTTCTTAACATGTCCTCAAAAACTCAGCTGCGTAAAGTTGCATAAAGCCGAGTTATGGCAATTTAATTGGTTCAAGTCAGTGATTATTCATTTTTTTTAGTTTATTTCATATGAAAAGAATATAATTAACCTTTTTGTCGCAACCTTTATTTTGGATTTGCATGACTTAATTTAGGTATTTAAATAAGTGCAATGAGTGGAATAGCTAAAAAAAATTATAGTTTGGGGATTACCTATTTCTAAAAAAATAATAAAAAAAACAATGATGATTCCTGCCATTACTTTTTTCTATAAGATTTGTTGTGCACAGGTATTTATTTTTGACAGATTACTGTATTTGGATTAAGAATTAATACATATAAGGGTTACAGGTAGATTACAGGTAGCCAAAAAAAAAGGATTTTAATCGAAGTGTTATTTATAGGGAATTAAATATTTATTCTTATTAGGGTTACAGGTAGTGAAATTAACAAGATTAGGTACGCACAGGATGAAGGAGATATTACGGACGAACATAACTACGAGTATGGGATTTCTCCATTTCCATTGCATGCTAGAATTAGGTGCATGGAATTCATTTTGAAACTTAGCTATACGATTGCTAAGGAAGGAGAGGATAGCTCTATTGGAACCAAAGAGTTAGAAAAAAAGAGGAAGTAGGATATTCAAAAGCGTTTCCATGAAGAACTTGGACTTGATGTGGATAAACCTAAGCCTGGGTTTGGAAATACCAATGATGGCAAAACTTCCAGGCGATTCTTTGAACAACCGGATGCAGCTGCCCGAATAACTGGAGTCAATGAAGAAATTATTAAAAGGCTTCAAATAATACTTAATGTCTTAAACTTTCGAGAAAAAGTTAATACAGTAAAATTTGGGGAGTATACAAGAGAAACAAAAGTGTTATTAAGACAACTTTATCCAGAAACACAACTCACTCCTACTCTTCATAAAATTTTGTTTCATAGTCAAAATATTATGGAGTATCAGTCACTTCCACTTGGGGAATTATCAGAAGAAGCTCAGGAATGCAAAAATAAGGACTACAAAAGATACAGGTATCAAAATACAAGCAAGGTTTCAAGAATTCGGCAAAATGAAGACCTAGCTAGCAATCTCATCAGATCCACTTATTTCTTCCAAAAGGCATGCTAGAAATCAAAAAGAACTGAAAGCACACTACTCCCCAGAAATGTTGGATCTATTAGATTCAACATTGAATTTAGATGATAGTTTTCAAGAAATAATATAAGTAAATTATTAAGAATAAAACAAGATAAAAATCTAACGTTTATGCTTTATTTTTTTCCATATTTGTACTTTTAAAACACTTTTTTCTAATTTGAGGGTTGTTTTTTTCATTGAAATATTGAAATTATGGTAATTTTCAGTAAAATTGAAACACCCTGTTTGATTTTGAATGTAAATATTGATGGTTTGATTGGTTGCATATCAAAAATTATAAAACTTAAAAACTTTAACTTAAAAACTTTAACTTAAAAAAATTTTTTTTTTGCTTTTATGACTATTCAACTGTTATTTTTTTTTCTTTTTCCTGCTATACCAAAACTAATTGTTCTCTAATCATTCACAAAAACAAATTTTTCGCCATTATGGATACATTTTTAAAAAATTTTATGACATTGAAAAAACTTCCAACTTTGGGACTTAATTCTGAAACACCCTGTGAACATATTTTGTTAAAATTTTCACGAAACATAGCTTTGGAAATTCCCTGCTAAATAAAAAAAATTGAAGCGATATGTTTTTTTCGTTTAGGAGCTATGATTTTTGCAAGGTAAAAAGTGAAAACGGGCCACTGTGGCAGCGGTTCGCTAGAGTAATTCTTCTTCGGATCTCCACTAAGGTGTCGTTCGTGGGATTGATGTTTGTTCCAAGGTAGGTGAACTCCTTAACTACCTCAAAATTGCTGCTACCAACAGTGACGTTTTGTCCTAGGCGGTGGACAGATGTTGCTTTGTTTGTTGATAACATGTACTTTGTTTTGTCCTCATTCACTTCAAGACCAACTAGTTTCGCCTGTTCTTCAATCGCTGTGAAGGCCTCAAGCACAGCTCTCTTGGATCGACCGATGATGTCTATGTCGTCCGCATAGCCTAGGAGCTGGGTGGATTTGTTGAAGATAGTGCCCTCCGTGCTCACACCTGCCTTGCGCACTATCTGCTCCAGGACTATGTTGAAGAAGTCACATGACAACGCATCTCCTTGTCTAAACCCTGCGCAAGTTTGGAATAACTCGGATGAGCTGTTACCCATTTGCACACTGCACTGCGTATTGTTTAGCGTCATGCGGCACAGCTGGATCAGTTTGTCCGGGATCCCGAATTCAGACATCGCAATCATAAGCTCTTGGCGGTGGATGCTATCATAAGCAGCTTTAAAGTCGATGAAAAGATGGTGGGTTTCGACTTGAAATTCGTTGGTCTTTTCCAGGATCTGCCTCAGTGTGAATATTTGGTCTATCGTTGTTCTGCCTGGCCTAAAGCCACACTGGTACGTGCCGATTATTGTGTTGCAGAAAGGTTTAAGACGCTCACACAGTACGTTGGATAGGATTTTGTATGCAACATTAAGCAGGGATATGCCACGGTAGTTTTTGCATAACATCGGATCGCCTTTTTTGTAGATGGGGCATATGGAGCTTATCGACCAGCCAGTGGGCATGCATTCTTCCTCCCACACTTTGGTGATGACCTGGTGCATGCGGTTCATCAAAACATCTCCTCCATGTTTAAAGAGTTCCGCGGGTATGCCATCCGACCCTGCGGCCTTGTTATTTTTTAGCTTTTGGATGGCTCTTTCTACCTCTTCTCTGCTGGGGGCTGGGACTGGCTCTTCATTGACTGGTCTTGCTTCTCTTTCGTCATTATCTTGCTCGACATTTTGCGCATTCAGCAGCTGCTGGAAGTGCTGCTTGAAAACATCTACAATTCCCTGTGCTTCGGTGACTAGGTTTCCTTCACTGTTTCGAAGAGCTTGTGTCCCGGTTCTGAAACCAGAAGCTAATTGCTTCGACCTTTTAAAGAAACGCCGGGTGTTTTTCTTGGCCCGAGACTCTTCTAGATCTTTGAGCTGAGAAACTGCGGATGCTCTTTTCTTTCTTCGCAGGGTCTTTTTCTCATTTCTCCTTTTCGTGCGGTACTCTTCCCTTGCTGCTCTTGTTTTCCGTTGCAGCATCTGCAGGCGTGCATTTTCCGTCTCTCTTTTCAATATCACGCACTCATCATCATACCACGGGTTCTTTTTCGGGGGTGGCTGGTAACCTATGGTGGTCTCGGCTACATTTTTTATTACTTCGCGTTTCGCGATATTGGTTCCACAGTGTGTTGACGTCTGTAGTATTTGGGAGGACGGCGGAGAGTCGCTCGCTCAGGCGCTCGCTGTAGTCTCTGGCATTCTCTGATGTGCTAAGGCAACCGGTGTTGAACTTCTTTCTATGGGCTGCACGTGTTTTTTTTGTCGTTTGATATTCGAGCTCTAAACTTAGCCACTACCAGAAAGTGGTCAGAGTCGACATTGGTCCTCGGAAAGTGCGCACGTTCAGGATGTTGGATGCGTGCCTTGCGCCGATTAGCACATGGTCGATTTGGTTGGTGGTTCGACCATCCGGAGATCGCCAGGTTGCTGTGTAGATCTTCCGTCTTGGAAACCTAGTGCTACTTATCACCGTATTACGAGCTGCAGCAAAGTCGATTAGTCGGAAGCCGTTATCTGTTGTTTCTGTTGTTGGCATAGCAATGTAGGCTTCCTAAATTTTTCACACGCACAAAAGGAACTTTTGGATATTAAAAACCACTTAGAGCTGTGCTGTTATGCTGTCTGTCTAGATGTTGTTGACTCACTTACACGCTTGGAGTCCATTGTGTTACTGGTTAAGAAATTGGACAAAATTATATTGCTAAAGTGCGTCCAAATTAAGGTGTTTGTCAGGGCTCCGACGAATAGCGGTAGCTTCGTCTCTGTCTAGGGGTTGACCTACTTTTTTTGTCAAAAAGCTTTAAGAAATAGATTTATTTCGTTTCCATATACTTGAAAGATCGAACCAAATCTGAGCATGAAGGTATCTCAAAATTTAGACAGAAGACACATCAGCTGAAAAAGAAAACCATACATAAAATTGCCAAGCGTTAGATATGATTCTTGGGTAAACGTGATTACTTATCTCGTGATAATATATTTTGTGCTGATCTTCTGACAATCGCTATCGACCTCAAAACCTCACCTCTTCTGTAAGAGCACTTAATAAAAAAAAAAAGACAACAAAATAATATTTGTACATATTTTATCTTATTTTTATTTTACTTTTTATTTATTCTACTGCATACATTTAGTTCTAACATTTATTATTTTTTCTTAATAATTTAATAATTGTTTTAGATTTTGAATAGGAGTTTGCTCTTTTTTTCAATATATTCAAAAAAATTACTTCTAGTCACAAATATGGAATTTATTATTTAAAAATTTAACTAAAAAACCAACGCCCGATAGTTTGAATCTTGACAAATTTTCTAGGTATAAAATATTTTGTGAACTTATCTACGCTTACGTTTAAATACTTAATTTCTTTAATAATTAACCTTTTGTTCTTAGCTACAGTACAAAGAATATAAGATAAGTGTTTAAAGTTTTGGCAGTGTTAAGGAAATATAAGAAATCTTTTTTATATTGTTCTTTGTTTTTGAGAATGTGTCACAGTGCTGAGAGAAAACAAATAATAAAACATAACCTTGCTGTATGATTTGGCAGTGATTTGGCATATATATTTCCCAAGTTGTTGGATTTACTTCATTCTATTTTTCTTTTAATTCTATAAATATTTCCATGGCATTGTAACGTCGTCAACAAATGTAAGCTCCAGACCATCTGTCTTTCCTTGGAAAACTTTAAGTTTGCTTTGAGAGGAAATAAGAAAATTACAAATTTTGTAATATATATCGACCACTCTACCAATACGAAAGTTGAGCATTCCCAACGACAAACTGATTTTTGCGTACGGATTCAAACTGAAATATACTATTTCAATAATTTGGCAATGGTCCTAGCATATTTTATTGTTAAAGATTATTAAATGAATCTCTATTCTTCGGCTGTTTCTTATGAAAATGTATATGTATCTAGGTCTAGGTATATAATTTATTATTTCTGTGAAATTCGGTGGTTCCTCATTTTGTTAATTATTTCTTCTGAAACTGGTAATATGATTGAGTTTGTATAAAGGTTATATATGGAGGCAATCCCTTGAACAAATGTAGGTGAATAAACGAATAAAAACGAATAAACGAAGAAAACAATTAAACTAAAAAAAATTTATTTTTCATTAAAAATTGACAATAATTCAAAATGAATTTTTGTGTATAAATGTTTTCTTAACAATATATAAACTGGTAAAAGTAAAAACAAACAAAAAAACGAATAAAATATCAATGTTTCAAATCGCCAAACAATTCGATTATAATTATTTTTTTTTCTTATATAAATATATTTTTCTAAATTCACTTTTGAGTGTTTTGAAAAATAAAACAACAACAAGTTGGAAATTTTGAGATTTTCTTTTTGTTTTTTTATTTGTTGTGCATTAGACGTAGGAAATTCCTACTTAATTAATATTTTTTGTTTTGTAGGTTGCTTGTTTTTGGCTCATAGTTTTAACTTTTAATTCAGATTTAAACTAATTTATGCATACAATACATACAATAATAATTATTATGAATAAAATTAAAGTTGTTTTTTTTTTTATTACACAAATTGCTTTCGAGATTTTTTGATTTTTCTTAAATTTAGATATTAATTTGTTTCCATTTTTGTTTATTTAAATTATATACGTTCGGTAACATATACTTTGGCAGTGGCTGGAGCATTGGATCTTCGAACAGCAAATGATACAATTATTCCGATTGCAACTAAGACGATGCCCAATGAATTCATGATGTAGTGTTCGATTTTTGAGTTACTGGCGCTGGAAGAGGAAGAAAAATGTTTTTAAATGAAATGAAAATATTGATTCTTTCGGATTAATGTGGGGCAAGTTTTGCTTTCGTAAAAAAATTGGTCTCGAGATTTTGATCAAACATGAAACATTAAGTGTGCTTTACACGATTTTCCATATGGACCGATGGCCAAATTTTTGTCTCTTTTTAGGGATCTTACATGGGTGAAAACGAAACACTTATAAGAACAGTTCGTTTTCTTTTCATTCGTCTTTCACAAACAATTTCTTACAATCTGCTTAGCTGATTGCAATAAAATTTGGTACATAAAGAAAGACTATTCAAAATACATAAATGGAATTGTGGGAAATAAACTGACTAGTGTCGAAACTTTCAATAATCTAACCCTTGGTGTACACAACGATTTGTTGTGACACAAAGATAGGAAATTAGAAAAAATGAAAGCGGAACAAGATAGCATACTTTGAGGAGCTTGTAAAAGTACATGTCTATTCATTGCAAATGATAAACAATACAAAGTCTGCAATGGGAAACCAAAAATCAGTGGAGTTGTAAGCGCAATACGTAGTGCATTGGCTTCCCAACTAGCTGGTTTAGGTTCAAATCCCAAAGTGAACTCAACAAGTTTTTCCATTAATATGAAAAAAAACTAGACAGCACCACTAATAAAAGAGTCTGATGATCGGCTTGGATCCCGAGAAGTAGCTATAACTCCAGCCAAACAAAGGAATTGACGGAAAAAGCCATTGGTGGAAGCACCTCTAAGTTGCTATCATTGTTCAAAATACATAAATAGACTATTCAAATTGGCCACAAAAATGTAAGGTTTCATATATAAATCCTTATATAAAATTTCCTTCAAAACTAAAAAAACAAAAAAAAAGGGCCGGATAATCGAGTACAGAACCCTCCTCGAGCGAGTTTATCTCGCACTTGTCCTGTTTTTTTGTTTTTATTCTTAAAATCGAAATTTAAAGTCAAAATTTCAAATTTGCTTGACCAAAATAAAAAAATTTAATTTTTCCAAGAACGTTTGTGTATTTGTTTGATAGTTTGCGCTTATCTCTGGTGTTATTGGCTCGAATCAGAATTGTTTTAGAAGAAGACTTTTTGAAGACGGCTTTAGATTTAGGCTACAAACCACTACGCTTCTGCAAATAGGAGCAAGAAAGAAGAATGTTGTAGAAATTATTGCTTTTAAAGCTTCTATTACCAGTTGTATTTTTTTTAGAAAGATTAAAAGCTGGAAGCATCAGAACTACCGTAAGCGGCCATTGCTTTATATTTGAAGCTGTGTTAACAACCATGATTTTTTTTCTATCTAAAAAAAGTATTCACGTTTTATGTCATAAAACTGTCTAAGCCTTCTTGGACTGGAATTACCATCCGTTAATCGATGACGGTGGCGGCTGGCAGTTAGAAGGAACGGGGAAAGAAAGCCGCAGGGGTATTTTGAGTAAAACAATGCTGTAAGAGAAGTAGCTTTGATCCCTAAAGCATTCTGTAAAAAATCATAAATAAAAACGCGTGGATCGAAAACCGCATTGACTTTGTATCAAGCGTGTTAAGGACCTTTTTAAGCTCTAACATTTTTTTTTTTTTTAATAAACCACAAACATTGATTCATACCTCAAATCCTTTTGTTCAGTTAGCTCACGCTCTTTCTCCACCAAACCAGTCACACAAGTCGCAATGGCAAGCATAAAGTTAACCAAACCAAAACTTGCATGAATTGGCACCATAGCCGCTCGACATCCATAAGTTGCATTTTCACAGCATAATAGCACCAAAAAGCTAAAAGAACAGAGAAAATCGATAAATTCATTTTTTAAAATTTGTTTTTCACACAAAAAAGACAAACTCACCTGAAAAAGCCAACAACAAATTGCATAACAAACAATCCCATTGTCACGAGTCCCAACCAAGAATGCAAGGAATAAAAGTTCTCCCTTGGTGGCTCCGATAGATTGTGTGAATCGAACACGGACAAAAATCCTAAAGCTACACATGGAATGGCACAAGCATGGAAAAACATGTGGGCGAGCTTAACATAGATGTGTTTCAAACATCTGCACAGTCTGTATAGGAGAATTGCTGGAATTTGGAAATAATATTGAAATAAGTGGCCAGTTTGGATGTTGATTTGGTATGGTCTTACAGAATCCTGAGAATGTAACGAATCCAGCAATCATTAGAACGGGATGCAAATTAAACTGTAACTGTGGATTGTCTGACCACGCGAATCCACCTCGATAGAATAAAACCCAGAAGAGTGTTAGAACTAGAACGCCAACGAGTAAAATTGTTGAGAGGATTACAATCATCAAATACTCGAACCACGATCCGCAGTTCCATGCGTTTTCAACTTCATCTTCGTAGCGCCTGCAAAGAATGGTTAAAAAATTAATAACAATATTTGTGTTCATTAGATTTTAATAGCATGAAAAGTGAAGGCAATTGGATTTTCCATTCGTCCTCAAGTGTTTTTTGGGAGCATCAAATCTTCTCAATTTTCTAATTGACAGATAGTATTATTGAACACTTGCATCAACATTTGAATTTTCCCAATAAAAAAATTAAAACTAAGGTCGTAATACAAAAAAGTACGTATACGCCGTAGTGACCCTTGAAAGATTACAGTATATTCTGGGGTTGGGGTCAAAATTCTACCGAGGTCAAAATTATTTTGTCAAAATTCTGCTTTCGAAATTCTGCTTTTCAAAATTCTGCTTCTAAAATTCTGCTTTTCGAATTTCTGCTGCTCAAAATTCTGATTTCTTAAATTCTGCTTTTCAAAATTCAGCTTACCAAAATTCAGCGAATAATATAGAAAAGAAAGGTTTGAAAATATTAAAAAGCGCGCTCTTTTCTTCTATATTATTCGCAGAATACCTTCTCTCATTAGAGATTAGCAGAAGATTATTTTATGTTTGCACACATAGTTACATCAGTAGGTATGTATAATATTTGAACTTTGAAACCAGAATTATGACCCGCTCCCTATATTCTGTTGTATTTGATGATGATGATTTTTACTTCACACTTTCAGCAGGTATTGAGGGTCTTTTCTAGTAGAACGTAGTAGAAATTTACGAATAGTAAGCATCAACAGACTCCTTAGTAGGATCGTGAACATTTTCGAAGCTGATCCTCTTTAATTTGCTTCGCACGCGAAGGTTGCATAGCCTTTCACTTAATGTTTAGGGTATAGCCTCAACATTGTAGCCAGGTCATTAGGATCTGTTTCCAATGGCCCCTTAATGGGGGACACTTCCAAGCAAGTTTCCAACTCCGAAATGTTTAAGTAAAAAGTTGGATTGACTCCCGGTTCAAACATCTTCTGATATTCCAAAAATAAGTCTTTCTAACCCCACTAAACAATTCAAGAATTCGAATCATAAATTTTCAAATATTGTAATGAAATTTGTCACTGAACATTAATTTATAATTTCCAATCACCGATACATTCATGTGTTTAATTGAACACCAAATTTTCTTGACAACAATATAAGAGCACATTGTTTGAATGTCTCTCTAGCAATAAGCAATAAATAATTGTGTTTGCTTTGTTCGGGAATTTGTTCCTGTTATTCATTATGATTGCTTAAAAAGTTGTGTCCTTCCAAGCAACGGTGTTACGTTAAGTCCATTCATAGAACAGGAAAAGAAATTATATTTAAGTTTAAATCCTCCCATTCTACAAAACAGACTCCAAAAGCAAATTCATAATCTTCTGCACATTGGTCCAATACACTGAACCAAAAAGGTACACCATATTGATAAACAAGGTCATCTATATGATGTAGAATTCATCAATTTTAGTCCAGTGAACCTTTTCATCCATATGATGAAGCATTGTTCATTAATATGATGAAAATTTTCAGCGACAAATTTCGATCATCATTCATCAACTTTGTTCATCAATATTATGAAAAATGATGAACCAAATTTTGATTTATTTGTACATCAAAATGATGAATTATTTCATCGATCTGATTATCGTATTCATGAATATGATGAAAATTTAAGCAAGTAAATCATCAATGTGATGAATGCATTCATCATATTGATGTTTTTTTTTCAGATTGATGATCGTATCATCGTATCATAACCAAAAAAAGGAATTAACGATTCAGGAGCGTAATTTACGATCAGCCAGTTATCAACTACGTAAATTATCCTTTTTGTTTCCCTTCCCCCCCCACACCATCCCCGTTTCGGGGGGATCTTGCCTCTTTTTCTCTCTCCCTTCCTCGCCCTTCCCCCGGTACTATATTCTCCCTTCCTCTCTCTCACCTCACCGATCAATCTCCGTACTTCCTTCTCATTCTGCACTGCTTAGTGGCGACTATTTTTTTTTTACAAATCCGTCACTCCGCACTGCTGGGATTCGAACCCAGGCATGAGAATGCACGACGGTCTCTTGATCGGCACCTCTACCCACTGAGCTACTTGACGCTTTATAAAATTGGAATTGATTTTCGACCGCATGAAAACTAGGGAATAAATAAACAACACAAAACGTTTTTCTTTTTCAGGAAATATTGTCGTAATTTACGATTCAAGAATCGTTACAAAAAAAAAAACAGTTTGGATTCAAAAGTAGTAAAATGCGATAAGAATTCATGATTTAATAAACACCAATTTTTTAATTCAGGAAATATTTTTGTAAACTACGATTGTCTAAGATCGATTCGTTCATTTAGCTTCAAGAGCTTTGTTTTTAGAATATTGAGATCATAAATCTCGATCTTTGATTTTGTAAATCAGAATTATTTAGTCGTACAATTTATATCATGCTCCAAATGTTTAAAATTACGAATACAAAATTTGTAAATTGCTCTTACAATGGAAATCTAAAATCATGACATTTTTTCGTAATTCTCAAATTATACAGTTTTGCAAATTTAGACGGAATAAAGATTGATTTACAATATTGACTCTCATTTTACGAAAAAAGGGGGATGATTTACAAAAAAAAGATTTTTCATAATTTACGACATAGAAATTCGTGATTACTGATTTTTCATTTCTTTCCGTGAATATGATGAACATTTTTCATCAATTCAGTGAATATTTTCCTCAATAAGATTCACATTTTCATCATATTGAAGATCGTATACATCAATATGATGAACATTTTTCATCAATTCAGTGAATATTTTCATCAATAAGATTCACATTTTCATCATATTAAAGATCGTATACATCAATATGATGAACATTTTTCATCAATTCAGTGAATATTTTCATCAATATGAATAATAGGATTCATTCATGCAATGATACTATTCATAAATAAAAAGCGTTTATATTCTTCTTCGTACTGATGATCGACTTCATCAATATTGAGGTATATAATGGACATGATGAAAACACAAGTCTGTTTTGTTCATCAATATGATAATCATTTACATCACCTAATTTTCTTCCAAATTCAAATTGAAGTCGATTTTTTGATGATAGTCTTCATCAATATGATGAAATAAAATTGTCATTTAAATATGATGAATCAATTCATCATATTGAAGAACAAATCATCAATGGGATGTAAAAACATTTTTTTTCGTCAAATAGATGCTTTCATCCTATTGACGAAAACTTTTGATGAACTGATGAACTAAATTTTTATCAAATTCTGCCGAAATTCTCCCAAAAAAAGTTGATGAATGCACTTTCATCTTATTGATGATTGGTTCATCCGTCATCAAAAAGTTTTCATGAATTTATACATAATATGCAAGAAAAGTACATCTTATTGATGAATTACAGTTGATGAACGCCATTCATCAATATGATGACGGCTTTTTTTTTCAGTGTACAACGGATGGTATAGAGTTGAAAACTAATTGTGCACAATTTTATTTCAAGATAAAAGCAGCAGGAGTGGATTTGGTCTTCTGAGGGTAATCGAATGATGTTATATCTCCAAGTCTTCAAAAAATCATTCCTTCAAGTCTTCAATTTTGTGTAGCAAAACATTAAACACGAACAAAATAAAATCGCAACTAAAATTTCAAACATAATTGAGTTTCAAACTTTCCCTACGGAGGAAAAAAGAAAGATGTTTTGTTACATTTTTTGTTGTTGTTCATTAAAGGATAGAAATTGGTTGAGTAGGTACACAAACCATAGTTGCTCGAATTGAATGTGTTGCTGGATGAAAGTGGAGTTAGATACTTGAAGTTACAAATCCAACCCACTTACGGATTTTCTTCTTTAGGAAAAGGATCAACAAAGTGTAGTAATTAACGTTTATAGAATTACATTCCCTATTAATTAAGGAACACATAGAAGGTTTAACGAGGAATCTGTTCTTCCAATTTCAGTAAAAAAGTAGATAACGAAAATGTAGCAAAATCCTTAAGACACCAAAGGAAAAGGATTTTCTCTTGGTTTTGCAACATCAAGAAAAAAATAAATTTTATTGAAATTTTTTTAGCTGTGTTTTAATTATATGTTCTGACTGTGAGAAATCCTTTTTGTAATTCAAAAAATTAAATGCTTTTATGCTTGTTGAGATTTGTTGAGATTTTCGGTTTTTGTTTCAGGCTAACGGTTCCTTACTTCAAATCTGTTTCCAGTTTTTTTGGTTTCCTCTAGAAGAAATTGAGTTGACTCAGTCAATATTTGTAGAAAGCTCTAAATTGCTTAAGTATTACAAGGGTTAAACTCTTATATATTCAATTTTTGATGCAAAGAAATGGCTTACGATTCAAGCATAGACCTTGTTAAGGACCAATACAATACTGAAACAAGTGACACATCTGGGATGCATATCAACACAAAGATAAGGAAAGCCCACGTAATGAAACATCTACTGCATCTACAGCATAATCATTAATAAATATGTAAATGTTTTTTTCTAAAATTGGTTAAAGTAAATTCAAAATCCATTTTTTATTTCAATCGAAAGAGAATAGTCACCGGAAACTGCATCCAAACGTTTTTAAATTGTATTGGTTCATTGGGTTCTGAGAAAACTGGTAAGCAAAACACTAGCTGTAAGTTTGTAAAGGAGCACCATTTTGCAGCAACCAAAATAGTGAAGGTGCTTATACAAAAAAATTTAAACAAAATGGCGCAAATTTTGAAACATTTAAAGTCTACTTTAAATCCACTTTAAAATAGGAGTCGACTCTAAAAACAAATTTTAGATTGAGGGTCGACTTTATCTCATTTTTGAACGACTTAAAGTATACTTTATCGTTAAAGTGGTCGTCTAACTTTAAAAGGGAGCAATCATTCGTTTAACTCTTTAAAGTGTAGTTTTGAGGAAGCAGATTTTGAGATTTTCGAAGATTTTGAATATATAAGAAAGCAAAGAGTTTATCAAATTCATGCATGCTCTTATTTAAATTCAAATATTCATTTATAATTTTTGTAAAAGAAAAAAAAATATGAACCACGGGACTACCAAGCTGGATTTACTGCTTGTTATTTTTAACACTTCTTGCAGTTGTGTGTGTACGTTGTTTGCTTTTAATTTTATTACCTATGTGCCTTTTTTGAGAGTTCTTATAAACAAATTACACTTGTAGGGAAATTTATTCCTGTTTTAATGGAATATTTTATACCCATTTCAGAGCACACTATTCCACCTTCACTATGACAAATAAAAACAAAACAATTTGGAACATCATTTGGATATTTATTGAAACACATTTTCACAAAGAAAAACATAACATTTATTAGAACTAAATATACAAACACTAAATAATCACATTTTTTCCTGTTTTGGGGAGATAAATGTAGTAAAAACTGTTAAAAACTGCAAGCGTAAAATGACAGTTCACTAATTCAATTTATCGATGTGTCACATTTAGGCGAGTTCAAACAATGTTATGTTTAAAGTCCAATCTAATTAGAAGACTCGTTTAAAGTGTTTAAAAATAAGACAAAGTTAGAAGTGCTTTAAGTAGAGTAGACTTTATTGCTTAAACGAGGGCTGACTTAAAATTTGCGCCAATAGCTTTATATACGTATGCATTTTCTAAAAGGAAGATTTCGGTTTTGGGAACAATTAACTTTTTGAAATTTATCGAACCCACAATTATTTTTAGTCTACAAACAATATTTGAAGCCGTTCACTCATACCGAATGGAGAGCAAGTCGTTAAGGATGAAGAGGAGTTTACAGTCAGACCAACAGGCCACTTTTACATTTTTCATTCACATTTCCTTCTTTATCCTAAATCATCATTGTAAGAAGCTAACTAAATCTGAAATGGTTTGCATTAAAAATCAATTACCCTTTTCTTCATTTTTTAATTCAACTAAGAGATTTTAAAAAAGACACAAACTGAAGCATTAAATAATATTGGCTGGAGGGAAAAATCATTTGTCATATTTTAATTGCCCCAACGATTTGACCATTCGATGTGAAGATGAACGATAAATTTGCACTGCATAATTTGCGAGTTATGTGCATTATATTGCTGCAGATGTTAAGAGGTTATATTGCATTCAATCCGTTTGAATTAAAAACGTTTTAGGGAATGGACTGTTTGGCATTTTCATTGCTATTTTGAATAATTTTATTTATTCGGTTTGTTAAACGAATGTGGGTTGAATATTTGTAACAATTTAATACATTTGAATGAAAAGAAATAATTTATGTTTTCTACAAATTAAGTAAGAAAATAACCAAAAGTCCAAAAATTCAAGAGGGTAAATTGAAACACCATATTATCTCATAAGCTCTTTACTTGTGTGTATCTGCATAACTTCTAACTTTAAAATAAAATGTGTTTTGGTAAAATCTCCCAACACGTTGCATTAATTTCTATCCTACTATTACTCTTTTGATGGGTGAATGCATACGTTTAGAATGTTAAAACCAAATTTACATATAGAAAGAAAAAAAAACTTCTCGAATCATTTCGTATTTGATTCACATTGGTGAAGCCCTACCAGAACTCGGAGAGAATAAATCCGACACGCCAGGTGGCATGGTTCATTCAATCAATCCTATGAATAATCAAAAGTTCCGATAAGGGAATCACATGGAGTGTTGCATTTCGAATTCAACCAGAGATGAATATTGAATTACTGGAGAAGAATTTTAAAATTTTCATTTTCCCATATTGGTGTGGCTTATGTAAATATGGAATAATGGATGCATGTCAAATGTTGAGGGCTTGGAAATGGGTTTTTGTATCATTTCTATTTGGGCACCTACATTCAATTTATATAGGGCTTCCAATCATATTTCTAAACTTGGTTTGGCACAACAAAATTTATATTAAAAAAATGTCTAAAAATGGACGGCTTTCGAGAAATGAATCTTCCAAAGAGGTATATTTGAACATGCCTTACTTATATTGTTTTGACAACAAAGGGTTAAACTTAAAACTAAATTCTCTGACAGCAGATACTGGATCACTTAATTTGTGCAAATTTGGACTAGATGAACGCAAAACGTTTTCCACGAGACCATTTCAGAGTTCAGACCCCTTAAGTGTGTCAGTAGAACCTGAATATCAGTTTCAATTGTATTTTCTTGCATTTCGACATTTCAGTTGCTGTGGATAGCTGCAATTAAAATACATGAAACACATATCATTATTTGGTTGATTGCACTTTAAACCAATTCAAGGCAGGCGCATCGTGTGACGTTGTACTTGTTATTGTTGTTTAAGCTGCAATTGCAATTTATTCAATTTATCGCTGAACGCGAGATAAATCCTTATACTCTACTTTAGCCCCTTTTTCGTGAATTAATTATGAAAACAGTTCACGCGACAATTGTGAATAAAACGGAATATAAAGTCGGATAAATATATTGAAAGACTCATGTGTCATGTGTGTGATAAATTGATACAAATTAAAAACGAACATTTTAGTTTCTTCTCTTTTTTTTTGGAAAAAGAAACATGTGCGACAGTAGTTGCCAGCATTCGATTTTTAGCTAACTCATTATTCTTTCTTATGACACAATCGCAATAAAAAATAAACGGCCTTAGTTATAGGAACGCTGAAGACATTACGTACAAGGTTATTGAAGTTCTTCAATTCTAAAAAGAATGGCGGTTTGACATTTCTCATGACATACTCATATTAGTAAAGTAACGGAAATAACGACGAAATGATGATTTGAATTCTCTCTACCAAAATACAAGCTTACCATTATTTTTATTTCAAAACGTGAAGTCTATCTGCATATCCGAAGTTCCGAAAAAACGATCATTCATTGGAAGTTTTTCTGCTTCAATTTTGTATTTATTAATAGTAACAACGCGAACCACAACATGGGTAATTTTCCGCGCACATTCAATGATCGCAATGAGGCCCGTTTCTGGATGACTTGATACGTGAACATTCGAATTTTCGAAATTGGAACGATACCAATCCTCTGAGATCTTTTTAATTATCTGAATTCAATATCAAATTAATCAGATTTCCAAATGAAAAAATCTTTTGTTTATAAAATTTAACAATTCACTGGTCAACAACGTTTTTGCCACAAGGATGAGACACATCATTTCTTGTAGAGTTTTTGGTAATCTCAAAGTACCTACTCAAAACACAGTTTTTGGCGATGTTTCAAGTTATTTTTTGAGGACAGAAAATTTGTATAGTAATTTGTAGCTACAGCATTCTTTAGAACTACTCTTTATCTTTCAAACCCATTTAAGTTTGTTTCGATACGATTTTTTTTATCAAAATATACCATTTTATTTTCATAAACTGCGTTATATATATCTAAGTATAAAAATAAAAAAATATATCATATTAGGTAATATCGACGTACCGTAGCTAAAACTTAATTTCTTGAGAAAAAAGACTTCAAGGACTGGATTTCTCTTTCCATAGCTTTCTTCCATTCAAATTTTTCTTTAGTGTTGATGGCTTCTCGGAAAGTTTCTGGAACTGTTGAAGAGTTTACAAAATCATATGCTACTATGACAAAGTCTTCTAACTTCTGCGGTTTCTTGATAGTATTTCGATCTGGAGATGTGTTGTCTGTTAAACATCTTATCTTTGGTCCGTCAGTTATCCATCGCCTACAATCTCGCTCCCAATGTCATTTTTTCTTACAAAAATTACAACAATCTTCTCTTTTATTTCTTGGTGTTCTTGGTCTTGGTAAGTTTTCTTCTTTTCTTAAATCATATTTTACAAATAGCGCCTCTTGAGCTGAGTTGTCATCTTCATCCTTCTTTTCAAAATTTTTTCGTACATGCACAACTGTATTGTTGACTCATCGAAAGCCTTCTGATTATTTTTGCTAAGTAGCATCCAACTTGACTTGAACGTCCGAATGAAGCTGGCAATATATGTAAAACCTTACATACCAACAGTTGCCCGTAGCTTAGTTGGTTAGTGCGTTGGCTGCTAAACTGAACGTCGTTGGTTCGAATCCCACTCAGGCCAAGTTTTTATTTCATCTTTCACGGGCACTGCCTCTTGCGTAGACCTGACAAATCTTCCAAGAGTATCAATCTGTCATGAAAAAAAGTGCTTCTCAACTCTGCCGTTCGGAATCGGCGTTAAATTGTAGGTCCCCTCAATTCTTCACACGCACTCAGAGAATTGTTGATGAGAGTAAGCCACTTAGGCCTTGGCTCTTCAAGAGCTGTCGCGCCACTCTATTTATTTTTTTATTTTTTACATACCAACATCATATCTGTAAGCATGTTTCTTGGCTTTGAGTCCATTATTTAGTTAATTCCATAAACTCTTTAATTGTGCAATATGTGTGGAAACATCATAACTTGGTAACGCCTCCCAAGTGTCACGAGCTGTTTCTTGATCCATAATCTTCTGATAGGCTTATCAGTAACTAAGTTTGTGATCATGGATTTTGCATAGGTATTTGTCTTCCGAAAAAAATTGTTCATTTCGCTGTGCTTCTTAACTGCTGCTTCTGAAGCGCTTGCTGCTAAGGCTTCGGGTTTCTTCAATGTCCCGTCACTAACGTCTATTGCTTCTTCATGGTAATCCAGTTAATCCTTTATCTTCCGTTTCCATATTCTCCAATCTGCTTCACCAGCCAAAAGTTTTATATGATTCGAAAAATCCATGCTCACAAACTCAATAAAACTAATTTATATTGGGGACTGAGCTTTTGAATTATCTGAATTCAATATCAAATTAATCAAATTTCCAAATGAAAAATATTTCGTTTATAAAATTGACCAATTATCTATGAGTTTATTTTTCAGACTAAAAAGTGAAAAAAAATAAAAACTGAGCTTTGCTCAAAAACAAACTTGGTTCAAAACTTATAGTAGCAAGTATAGAGTGAAACAAGTATCAAATTAACATAGACAGAAAACTTGGTTTCAATAAGATCCAAGAAATTCGAACTGCACCCCGATGAAGATTTTGAGCTGACGGTGTTCCTTGTTCTTTGATGGATACTTCAAGTGCGTGCTACGATACGAAGAGAAAATCCGCGGCGGGCATTCACACGATGTTATACTCAACACAAAAAGGTATCGACAGCCTTTTCAAACTAATACAAAATTATCGATCTTCATCAGTTAGTCCCTGTCTCAAATGGATGCAAAATTTAACAGTATATTTAGCATTTGTTGTCAGTTTCGTAACTCTGTTTGTTTACTTTACTGAAAAACTGTTATAAACTGATATAAATCCCAATTTCGAAGGCAATTACATTGAAATTGAGGCAATTTGAGGTGATTTTAAAATTGTTTCATCGTATGGGAAATCGCACAATTTTGACGATAATTTTTTAAAAACAATTTCAAAATTGCGCAATTTCGTTCAATGGCAACATAGTTTAACTAGTTTCAAGATTCTCATTGTTTGATTTTTAGAACAAAATCCAATAATGTTTGTTTATACAATTGCACACACATTTTTTTTAGCATAAAAATGGAAATAAATGCTTTATTATTTTCAATATGCTGGCATCTCTCCTTTGTTTTATTTAATCTTCAAATATTTAGTTTGATGATTGGATTTCAATATACCAATCAACATATTATAATTTGAAAAGAGCTTTAATTAAATTCCATCACTTCATCACAGATTGTAAACTAATCCAGACAGACAGTTAATTAGTTGCATAACTCCCCTTTAATCAAAACATCAAACTTCATTCCCAAAAATGTGAGTCAAACAATTACTCATTTATGTATTTTTTAAACGAAAACAAACAACAAAAATGTAATTATCATTTATTTCCAAAAACTCAGAAAACAATGCAACGAAATTCATATTACAACGTTGTTAATGAAATCATCAGTAATGAGCTAATTTTATGACAACGGCAGCGGTGTCCCCTTTCTAAAATAATATAGAACTAGAAACACCCAGATTGTCAAGTGGTTGATGATGTTCAATATTCTGGCATCCACTTTCGATTAGCTTGTATATTCATCGCTTAATTGCTTTAAAATCATCATTAACAGGCCACTTAATTACCCAAAAAAGAATACATGTTTTGAGCTTGGACTGTTTCAGAGTGTTTAAATTGTTATAGCTTCCAGAGGTGTTCTGTTCACCCTGGCTCAATATACAGGGAGCGTTCTCCTTCCTTTTTTTGTATTCAGAATGAGGAACAGGGTGTGTATAAATAAATAATAGCGTCTAGCCCATCAGCCATCATCACACATGCAAAAATGTTTACTTACTCTTTGATAGGCACAAAGAGAAATGGACAACGAAGTGTAATAATCAGGAGTGCATTTGAGTTCAAGTATTTTCATCACGTAAAACTCATTCAAAATGAATATGAATAAAAAGTTTTTTTTTTTTTTAAAGTAGCGTTAACTACCCTTAAAAAAAAATCATTACCCGAAACCATGAAACCTTTCTAAAGGAAATAGACAAAGAGAAAGAGTATACCATACGAATGTTGGTAGAGCACACAAACTTGAACATAGTTTTGAGGGCAGAATATTTTTAATTTGAATTCCGCCTATGCCTGAAACTTAAATGGCTGTTAAATTTTTTTATACTAAAGGGTTTGCCAAAAGCTGGGGCTTATGGTGGTGAAGCTAGTTCTCAATTATTATGTGGTTGCAATTTCAATTTGTCTGAATATAGAAAATGTTTATTTCTTGCATTTTAAAACTTCATGATTCAGTGAGTATCTTCAAATTGTGACTAGATAAATTGCAAGCAAATTGAGCATGTTATTACGAAGATGGGTTCAAATCAAGAGAATCTTAAGAGACCTATATTGAAAACGAACTATCATTTCCATGCAGTTTCGCTTTTATTTTCATTCTATTTAATGTAATTTGCTTGGAACATATAATCGAACAGAGTCATTGAAACATTTGATGTTTCTCCTATTGTTCCAGATCTTTGGAAATTATATTTAATTTCTGAATTAATAGGCTTATACTCACTAACCGTGTGTCCTTTTTACCAATGTTCACTTACAGTTTCGATCATTATTCTTACACGTTACGTTTATCTAGATTTCTAACAAAACTCAAACATGACATTCCGATTAAAGAAATATAAGATTTCTAACTCTTTTGTCGCACTGCCTTTCTTGAACACGACGATTTTCATCATCATCATCGTTGGCCATCATCGGTCGATGAAGTTGTTTCTTTCAATTGCGCTACAACAGGATTCAGCCTGGACCTTCTACAGTTAGTTCTTCGTGGGCTGACGCCATACAATTACGAACCCTTAAACTTAAACTTTGATTAACACAGCACAGCTCCAATCATACCTTTTTTAGCGAAAGTCTTTCCGGTTCAGTTCCTCCTCGCTTATTTGAACAGTTATCACATTTGCTTCGCGAGATTTCATTAATAAACCGGCGCCAAAGATGAAAGCATCTTCCCCGATAATAATTAAAAAGTATGGAACTTAGAACGTCTGGTGCATCTGTGACGCCTGTTAGAAGTTGATGAAGCATGAAGGAGAACTATAATTATTGTTGGTGCTTCTTTGAGACAACGTTTCCATTTGAAGGAGTGATAATCAATTCTTATAAGAAGCAATATTTTGACAATCATGCCGTTGATTGCGAAACGATTAAAATTATGCATCATTCTCAAAAAAAAATTATAAACGTACATAATTTCAGAATACTAAGCTCAACCTCTAAAAATTCTAAAATTCCCATTGGTGTTGGCTTGTTTCGAATTACATAACAAAATAAACGTTTAAATTCAAACAAACAAACAAACAAAAAACACATGATGCCAATAAGCGCTTTCAAGCTGTTTACACTTCATCTCTGGCGCACATTAATTCAAAAAATATAAAATAAACACTCGTTGAAGCAAAACAATTTCGGAGAAATTCCAAAACTCCAAACATACATATTGATATTCCTCGCTTGTGTCGAAAAAAATTCCCACAAATAGTATTAAATGTTTTTCACTTTATAACACTCAACTCATAATTCAACATTCACCAAATCGCCGCCTTTCCGTCACTGACCCAAATCCCAGCAGCTGCATTACCCAAACTCTAACTAAGCACTGCCAACACATATAACAAGATAGCTCTAAGAAAAGTGTTGCTCCATCATCTCCCTATAAGCCCTTAGGAAGAATGGAGTTAAGTTCTATAAAGGGAAAGAATTGTCGGTCGGTATGGTTGCGTGTGGCGAGGCGGCTGCCTCTTATCGATTAAATGATTTGATTGACCCACTAAAAGTCAAGTCATCCGGAATGAGATTTCTTGCCCAAAAATGGATGTGTCTCAACAAATTTAATCAGACGGCAGTATGGCCGTGTGTTGAAAAACCTTGTAATTGTATACGAACATCTTGTCTTGTCGCATAACGCAGTCCTCATCATCTTGACTTGTGTCATTTATGATGCTTCAGCCACGTTGAGTATGCGATCCCCAGACTGCAACAAAACTTGAACTATTAGCTTTTGTTTGTATAGAAATTAAAAGAAAAGTGAAAGATTCAGAAATACCATAGATACCCATCAGCATCATTGGCACACAACAACGAAGAGACCAGACCAGACAGAGCTAGCCCGCTCCCGAACAGGCTATAAATACGGTGAGAGATTTATCGGATTATTTCAGCCGCTGCGCTGGCTGGCTGCGTTGATGCCGCTTGTACACCGGATGCATAATGGCCATATGTGTACAAGCTGGCGGCAGCGGCTTCGTCATCGACTGGGGTTGTGATGAGGTCGATGACTTTTGTGGACCATTAGGTCGCCGGATTAATTGTTGCAAACTATCATAGCTGCGATTAATTTCTCAAAGTAAATTATACGCGGGAGACCGATATGCCAGGAGGAACTGGTAGTACTAGTCGTGGTCGTGGTCGTGGAATAGACATTCAAAAGTTCATTTGGCATGCAAGTAGTGTAGGTAATACATGCAGTGATCAATGAAATAGCTTCGGTTGTAAGCGCTGCGGCAGCTGGGGTTCGACGGTAAGCCAGAGTTGTTAGATTAGTGCGGTAAATGTTTAAATTAATGTTGTTTTTGTTATTTAAAAATGTTGCTTGTGGCTGCCGATGAAAGTTTAGTCGGCTCTAAAAAGACCATCAAGTATTGATTGGCGGGAAAATGCGTAGATGAATCAGTACTTGAAGCTAAGCTATATGCTTTGTGGATATTCTTAAGTTAATGAAGTGTAGACGGAGTATAATTGCAATTTTTTAATTACTTTATTAAAAACACTTCTCATACTTTAGAGAAACATAAAAATGGAAAAGTACTTTACTGGTAGGTATGGTATGAGACGTAGCCGCTTGAAATATGTGAGGATTTTTTTTTAATTATTAATTTGAATAAATGGTATTTCAAATGTTTCGTTAATGATGTTTGCGGTATCAGGCGGAGTTGTGGAGTTCTTCCTGGTGACAATTTCCTTCTTTCACGGCTGGGAACTCTGTGTGTTTCTCGAATTGGTGATGATTTAAAGATGAGAACGAAGTATGCGTGCGTCCATTAGGGCTTTCCTTCTAATGCTTCCTCCGGCTTTCAATGGGCTTGGTAACCGGTTCTCAACAAGGTTTTCCTTGGCTTATGAACGGCTTTAAATCGGTTTATCAACGGAGTTTCCTCCGGAGTATTACCACTGTTCAACCTGATATTGTCGTCGACGTAACGAAACGGTTCGCTCCCTTATACTCATTTCTTACAAAAACTGGCTGTGAACTATGTATATTAATTTGAGTTTTAAGAATTCATAAAAAAATCTGTCTCATATACGTTCTGTGTTTGCAATAGATGTGAATTATATTTTGTTATTTTGGAATTTGTAATGTATGCAACTAATGCATCATTACTGCGTTAGCGAAGCTATCTGTTTAGTTCACCGTCAGAAGGAAAACATTAATTAAAAATTAATATTTTTGTATATTATTGAGAACGATTGGGCCGATTTGGCTCAAGTTTAAGGAGCAATCTCCGGAGAACATACGGACAAAAATTTGGGATCATGAAAAGCTGAAAAAATCGGTGAGAAATTGGGAAAATTTGGTTAGTTTTGCAATATTTTCAATTTCATTGTAATCAAAGACGTCTTGCTTGCATTTTACCCCAGAAGTTAATAATAGGGCGGCACGACACAGCTTAGACAAACCAAGCCCACGTTATGAATACTCTTCCACAATTCTTTGGAATCGTGAAAGGAACTGAAAGAATATCAATTGTTTGCCAGATCGGAATGGCTAAGTTGAAAAGAACTTTTTTTTAAACAAATTATACTCAGACGTTTTGTGTGTTAGGCTGTACTGCCGTACCGGCCGTGTGCACAACTTGACAGTTGTCTGTTTAGCACGTCATTGGCTACTGAACAAAATGCACTATTTAATTTTTTAATGCAATTGATTAGCATTTTGAGTCTGGTAAGACCTATTTTGTGCTTCAGTCAAGCTGCAAAATTAATAAATTTAATTGTTGAAGGTGTGGGGGATCTATCTACATACAAAAAGGCATAAGCAATACATCTTCATCATTCAACAGCACAACAGCTACAAAAATTTCCCTTTTTATTCCTACACTAAAGGTTACAGGTCTTCTGTCAAATAAAAACCAAGTTCACACATTTCTTTTTGCTACCCATAACCGGCAGATGCACGCTCTGTGAGACAAACAAATTCATTTGCAACTGCAAAAAGGCATATTCACATATATTGCTTAAAAAGGTGAAATTTTCTTCATTCGTCGTCTTTTGGAAAGAAAAGCAAAACACCACAAAAACAATGGTTACATGTTCCCTATGATGTGGAAGAGCTCACAAAGCTATAGTGGTTGATTAAGCATACCAACCAATGCAGCACCTGGCTTGAGTGTTCATTCG
This sequence comes from Sphaerophoria taeniata, assembly GCA_943590905.1. Taxonomy (NCBI): domain Eukaryota; kingdom Metazoa; phylum Arthropoda; class Insecta; order Diptera; family Syrphidae; genus Sphaerophoria; species Sphaerophoria taeniata. The sequence continues at coordinate 41,225,026 of OX016540.1, read as the reverse complement.
ACTTCTTGGATGCTAAATGCGCGATAACGATGATGATAGTAATGGGATACATCGGTAGCTCTTCAATTGCACGAGCTAACCACATTAACTTGCACAGGTGCTAACGGCATCAGAAGACAATGTACCCAAACTTATCCCACACTTTATGCGCTTGTTTGGAAATGCAATTGATTGTTTTTTCACTCAATAATTAATTTCGTTAGTGTTGTAGAAAGTTTGAGACTTTTCACTTTCATTGGTTTTGTGATGAGATGAAATTTTTGAGATAAGATGAATAGAACACCTTCGACAAACTGGAGTTTTATTTATGGTTTCTGCGCAAATGCGCAAGTGCCGTTATATGGGTAATTTGTCAATACAAATTCTGGTATTGTTGGTCATTGAAGAGACATCTTTAAGAGACACATGCGCATCTGACTTTCTGTCTTCGTCTAGAAGGAGGCCTGAAATTTGAATACAAAAAAGGTTTGTTACGTTTTTCTTTTAAAACTCAAATCTGCTTTTGATTTTTCTATTTGGCTGTTATCAACATTGAAATGACACAATAAATAATGATGGACAGATTAAAAATCCATTCAAAGACACTGAGATTATAATGATTTAAAGGGTAATTTAAATGTTTTCTTTTTCAAATGTTTGGTGATAAGGTTGTTTGATAGAAAGGCAGTGGCGTAACTACACCATTTGGAGCCCGTGGAAAATTCTTTAGATGGGGCCCTATCAGAAAAAATCGTCACGTCGTACTCAGTTTAATTCTAATAAACTTCAAGATTTTCAGCGTACTCAATTACACGTTGATTATATCCCACTAATGGCGATAGGCCTCCTCTCTAAGGCGAGAGGGAATGTTTTGTAGTCCCCACGCTAGCCCAACGTTTTGGAGACTTCTTATTTATCCATAGAACATAATATATCAATGCATTCATCAACTGTTCGCTTGCTTTCGGCTCTAGAATTTGTTGAGATATACATATAAAAAGGGCATATCGGAATCATTTGCTAGAGAAATTCTCAGTTTTCGATCCAGAATAGGAAGGTAACATAACCTGTCTTGTCCCAGAGAGTTTCTTAAATAGGTTTTTATCAATTTTAGATTTGAAAATGATGGTTCAGCACTAGCTGTAGTCACAGGAACTGTAAGAAATAACATTAATGCAGTGCATACTTCAGGAAAGCTGCAACACATAAAATGATTTTTTATTATTAATAAATCAGCAAGGTCTCTGCTATTTCATCTCTGAAAGTGGATCGAAAACTGAGAATTTCTCTGGCAAATGAATCCGATTTCATGATGTCCAATACTCGATATAAAATATGTTCACTTTGAACAAACTTTCCGGATCTTGGAGACACTCATCTTCGCAAAGCTGATGGCGTTTTACATTCCTCTGACGAGTTTAAGAAAATTCAGGGGTGATGGACCATTTTTGCTTCATTATTTGCTTCCATTTTTAAATTTGTAAATTCATGTTGATACCAGCAATACCACTTTACTGCAATTGCAGTAGATCTACTGCGTTTTTCGCTAAAACCAAATCTACTGCCACTAAATCCAATCTACTGCACTTTTTCTTCTTTAGTTATTATAATTTCTTTTGCTTCTGTGACAGATATTCCTTTTTTAACTTGATTGTTCTCACATCATTCAACAATTCAGCATGCTATTCATGCACGTCGACGTCTCATTCTTTTGTGTATGGATAGGATACTATAAAGCATGTTCTATTTTGATTTGTTCCTCTCCGTACAGAAATATTAAGGCCGTGTGCGAATTGCAATAAAATGTGTATTAAAACTTGACCTTCGCTTAAATTTTGACACTCCGTGGTGAATAAAATGTGTTAAAATTAAATTGGCTGCGGAGCAGGCTAAAAAATAACACTAGTCGTAAAGTTTTTCCAACGTTTTAACGCAATTCGCACACGGCCTAAGATGTCAAACTTGGGGTAGATAGTTCTATGCCTTCACTTTTACCGATCATTTATTGCTTCCCTTACATCACTTACAGTAAAGAAAAGATAAATATTGTCAGTGGAGGGCATTATTTAGAAAACAAGATCTTTTATGGAAATATTATCATTGTTTAGATTGCTTAAAATTTTAAATTATATGAAAACAATTTTTGCAGCATTTTGTGAATATTGTTATGCTCACTCCCGCAAAGTAATGCTGCTGCGGAGAGAAAATCTTCACTAGTTACCAGCATAAAAACAAAAACAAGAAATAAGATAAATCTTACTTCAGTTGAAAACATAATTTTATGCAAGAAAACAGAACAGTTGGTTGCTAGAAACCATCAGATTACCCTGGATTAAGCAAACATTTTCCAAATTTTAAAAACTCGGAAAACTCATTGGTTTTTAAAGGGAAAACTGCGTGAAATTATAGGTGCACTTATTTTCAAAGGGAAAAATGGAAAATTTTGGATTGGGAACTCATAAAACTCTGCGAGAGCACGAAGAACTTCAAGACCTTAAATCAAGTTTTTGCATAGAATTTAAGGTGCATTAGTATGTTGGTATGGCCGGCCGGGACTCTTTATCCGCTCAATCCTCAATGAATTTTTCAACGAAATTTGCATTTTACTGCATGCTTAAATGAAAGTAGAAAGTTAGTTGCAAAGCTTGGAAATTCAGATATGTAGTTTTCTATTTCAATTGGATTCAAGCAAATCGCATTGCATTAAAACAATATCTGTGTTAACCATTATTATTCTGGGGTTGCTCTGAAGGGTGGGGAGACCAAGTTCGGTGGAAAATTTGTTGCCAAGCTAGAAAAACTTCATATCTTTGAAATTGAAAATATCTGTGTCTTATCTGATCGCGCTTCATTAAGGTAAAACGTGATTAGCTAAAGATAAGTAGATATAAGCAATGAAATGGATGCATGCTGTTTTGCTTGTATGATCGGTATAGACTCTTAAGCCACCCAACGTATTTAAAAAAAATTTACAGTACGCATAGCTTAGCCGAGTCATGGTTCGTGTGAAAATAATGGCAAAATATTACGTGAAAGTGGACAAATGGAAACAATAAAATGGCAGTCGAAAATTATACCTTTTCAGAAATTGCTTTTCTAACGGAAAAATTATTTTAGTGAAAAATTCGAAAATTCCGGAAAACGAGATTTTTTAGATTTGATTCTTTTAGATTTGATATGGAGGCAGGCGAGAAAAGGTTCGCGGGGTCGGCTAGTTTAATATATTTTGTATGAATATTTTTATGTTTAAGTTTTTCTTTTTTGTGAAATATGTTGATTTACTGCATTTTTTCAACTGTTTCACTGCGCAATCCTGCCTTGGAAGTGGCAACGCTGGTTGATACCTGCCCACTTCATCTTCTTCTTGACAAATTTTCAAACGTTTTAAGACATCTGAAAGATCGATGGCTTTAGACAGAAGTGCTTTAGAGGCTGCATCGATAGTAAGTATAGGATTTTGAAATGAAAACCAATAACATAATAAGATTGTAGTTTTCGATCTTCTTTTTGAGTGAAACTGCTTCATTTCTTTCATCTGATTTACAATTTAACAGAATTGTTTCTTAGCTTTTTTTGGACGATAGAGATGTGCAATTGCCGGTATTTTGACTGACGGTCATAAGTATGTAAAATTACGGGTCACGGGAAACGTGTATCTATATATATAAAAGACTAATTCGTTAAATTCCTGTTATCTTTTCAGTTGACAACCGGTTGACCGATTTTCTTAATTTTTGTTTTAAACTAAAGAGGAATAAGGGTAGAAGGTTTATGACAAACAAAACTTATACTTTTCAAATCACAAAGGGTGCAAATGTTAAAAAATAATGCTTTTCTCACTACAACAAAATATATCAATATTACCTACGATTACTCAATTTCGTTCAAAATTTCGTCAAATATTTTTATTTTCAAAAATGTCAGTGTAGAAAATATTTGTCAAAAATAGTTTTCCATCGAAAAAAAAACGTACACTTGATATTTTTTTGTTGACGAATGACGATATTTTTTCTTTTTTAGATTTGTTGCTTTCGAGATATGGCCTTGGAAGCGGGAAAGTATTTTGTACAAAATCGACCAAGTCGTTTATGACATATAACCAAGGTAGCGGGTGGTGGAGTAGTGTATTGACGAAGGCGACACCGAAGAAGAAGTGAAGGCAAGAAATCATCGTTTTTCAAAAATATTAGAATTTAACTGGAATACATTTATACGGACCACGGACACGGAGTACATCATAAATATTAGTGTTTGAAGGGTAAATATTCTTTTTCTTTTCTTCTCCATTTTCGACAACAGTCATGATCTAGTCATGACGCCGGGTTGACCTCTGGAAACGTTGGCAAGCCTCCCGGTCTTGAATTGTTCCATATCTTAGGCCAACTGACATCAGTTGTCGTTGCATTTGTTTTCTTCATAAGTTTTTGTTGGAACTTATCCCATCGGCTTTTGAACTGGGTTGTTATAGCAGTGTTTCCATAAAATTATTTGGAAAAATGTGCTTTCACCAAGAAAACACATCTGTAGGGCAGAATTCTAAAAAAAAAATGGAACAAATTAAGAACACATCATCCATTATGTGTTTTGCTGACTAGATGACAGCATTCACTCAGTTCAAATACTTGAAAATTGAACTAAATGCAATAGGGTGCGTTTGATTTTTTTGAAAAATCCTTAAAGATGAACAAAAAAGTTACATAAAAATTTAATTTTTTCTTAAGCCATGAGTACAGAAAAATCTGCAGTGTAGCATCACGGGTGTTTGAAAGTCTGGGGACAGGTGGAAAATCCGCTAAATTCAGACAAATCTGCACTTCTGGCAACACTGGTTCTTAGGGTTTCTACTTTGAACATGACAGTACTAGCTTAGTCCATCGTGTTGTATTTAATCCAAGAAGTTATTTTTTACGTGAAAGGTCAATTAACAACGAAAAAAATATGAAAAAAATTAGGCCCTCTTCGTAAAAATAGTTTAAAAAACATTTTTCTGCTAAATTGTTCTAAGCAATTTAACTGCTGGTATTTCAGTGAAATTTTAAATAAAAATACATGCGCTGTATCGCATTTCAGATCTATCTGTCACACTATTTGCGAAGTCTGGTCACAGGTTACCCGAAACCATTATTTTTCTTCTATCTGATTTGGCTCAAAATTGTTGCAGATGTAGTTAGAATCAAGAATTGGCTATAGGATACTTTTTATCCTTCAAACTGACCCAGTATAGCGAGTTTTGCCATAAAAGTATTTATCTGCCGATGACAGTGTCGTTGATAACAAAGGTAACTAAGATATTTTTTCTTTTGGATGCTCCAAGACTAACTGGGAAAACATTCATTTGTGGAAATTGTACTACGAGTTGCTTCTTCTAGAATTCTGTCAACTCCGTTAATTGTTAAGTGTAACGGTAAAGCTACGCACTCAACCTTTAAGTTAACACTAAAAATTTCTTAAGAGCGGGTACAACGTCCCGCGGGTTAGCTAGTACATCTCTAAAAATGAATCAATATATTTTTGTTTAGGTTGGATCCTTAACGGTTAACTTGAAATTGTATTATGGTCTTTAGTTGTCTAACTTTGGATTTTAAGCAAAACTTATAATTATAAAAATAAAAAAAAATATTTTTGAGCTCGCGGCCTCTTGGGCCCAGGCCCTCTTGGGTCGGGCACCCGTGGCATTTTGCCAGCCCTGCCACCCTATTGTTACGCCACTGTAGAAAGGAGAATTATTTCGGGCTGTCAAGTTCAGAGTTGAGGAGGCAGTCAAGTAAGCTTAAAAACAACTTATTTGATAACTTTTGAAATTGTTGTGTGATTTTAGCCAAAATCTTCAATCAAAACGAGCATAAGATCAACACGAAAAATCTTCAGTTCGTAAATCTATCATCTATCTAAATCTCATATTTTGAATGCCTTGTCAATCCACTTGTCAACAAGAAGATGAAAAGCTTAACAAGAAAATGTTGTTATTCTTTTAAATTGACATCAATTTTCATTGTAAGCAATATCAGGCAAAGAGAAACGCGTTATGTCATCTTTTGTGTTTGAATTTAAGACTATGAGTGTCTGCAAAAAAAGACCTACAATACTAGCAAACTGTATAATTAAATACAATTATTATTTCATTTCAAAAATGAACTTTGATAAACCCTTGACTTGCCTTTTTTATGTCTCCTAGAATCTCTAGATGCAGACTTCTTTCTTTGTCTATGTGGATAAAAAAGATCCCAACAGAAAATGAATCTAGTTAAGGAATAGCACAACAGATTTTGATTAAATTAGACATTTCCTTCATTTTTCTACCTACACACAAACTCTTGTACAATAAACAACAACCAAGATGATAGAAGAAGTCATTCTGTATTTTGTTTATGATGTGTGAGATGCTGTGCATCTCATAATTTCAATCAAGACGAAAACTGAATTTTATTTTCTACGTCCTACAATGTCCAACAGAGTTGGGTTTCAGTTCAGTTTGGATTGGAATATTACATGGGACACAAATTGGAGGAAAAATTCAATTAGCTTGAAGTGCTGCACAGACACACACTCGAGAAACGACAAATTTAAAGAACAACAGTATCTCATTGACCCATCCGAGTTTTTTTTTCTCGGGTTGGTCAGTTTTGTTTTCTTTTCGATTTAGGTACCAAACATTGTCTTTCTAGAGATTCTGGATTCGTAGTTTGTTCGTAAGTAGCTAGGTAGGTATGTATATAGATTGTACAAATGCGACACGAAGAGAGCCAGCATGGGGTTGCGCCTTGATTTGATTGTTCAAAATTCGTTGTTGTTCAAAAACGAATCATATTATAGTCTGGGCAGCAATGTTGGAAAAGTCAATAGAACCAATTCAAACACTTGTGCATGTTTTTTTGATCAGCGGCCATCTTCTCTTCGAGGCTTCTCAAGAAAAAATTAACACTTGTCTAGTCATTTTAGTAATTTAAAACCCCAATCTGCGGAAAAATTCCTAGTGGGCTGAATTTTTGTGTACACCTTTATTACGGTGCTGTTATGAGGATGTGAGAAATCGAAATTGATATCGTATGCCGGCTAAAAAAGTTATGGTGGTCAAAAGGTCGCGAAATTCAGTTTTTCGTGAATATTTCGCGATTTATTGCCCGGAGGTCAATAGTGGTCAAGGACAAATTGTTCGTCTTGAAATTATCTAAAACAAATATCTTAAGAATTTTTCTTTAAAATTAACCGTTTTCGGAGTAGAGGGACTAGAAGGCGCTCACATTTGTTCTATTGTTTTTTCAACATTTATGAAAATGATCTAGTTCTTAAAATTAGAGTCGCAAAGGTTTTATATAGGTCTCACTTTGTAAATTTACAATTTTGTGTACGTACATCTAAATTCTAAAACATACAAATGGCAATGATAGTTTTGCATAAGAAAATCAAACATTAAAAACTAAACAACACACCTCCCTAGACTATGAGTGTCAAAGGCATTTATTCGCCTTTGCTTGGTTTCCATTTAATTAATGAATAACTTGGTGCAATAAAAAATAAGAAATTCAAACGAGAGGGAAGACAATACAGAAAACCGGGATAGAGAAACCCTCATCGTGTTTTTTTTATTCTGTTTGTCTGTCGGCCAGTGAAATCTGAAATGATTCCCGAATAAAATGGTGTCTATGACGTAGACGTACAAGGTACAGCACACAACTTTTTGTTCCTTATACCTACAGACAGACGGGTAAATAATTTACATTGAATAATTTCATGATTAACGATTGAACTTTTTAGACCAATTTACTTCTCATTTAAAGTGCGAGGAGTGTTTCTATTTTGTCTAATTTCATTTTAATTGTGAAAATCATTTTAATTTTGCGACTAACCCCTATTTGTTCCTACAAATTGTTTTCTTGTTTAAACACATGCAATTACTTGATTTAAACTTACGCAGTTGTTGTTCCACCACGCGGCATTCTGTTTCTGCGTTCTCGCATCAAATGGGTTAAATTCTTTTGCAAACAAATGGGTCTATGTATATCCGCTCGAGCAGTATTTTAAAAATCTATCTATCTATTTGTCGTTTTCGTGTGATAATCCAAAATTAAATCGATAAGTTGGATCGGAGAGTGTGTGGCTGAATTCGGTTGGGTATCTTTGACAACAATTAACAAACGGAATAAGCCAATTAACAATCACAAAAGAGAATTCACATTAGAATGATAACTACTATTATCCGGGAATATTGAAATCAAATAGTTTTCTAAATCAACCTTTTGATAGGTTTTCAGAAAAATGGGAATTAAATACGGGTGCACTATAGTTGAAATGACAGCTCTCATGTAATCTGATTATTATCACAAACTTGATAGCAACACGCAACAGCAACTGTAACTGACAGATGCATTCGAACGAACTTAATTCAAGAACAAATGTTTACGATCACGAGTCCACTAGCGTACTGACAACAAGTGTTCAAACAAATGATAAACCAACCTCAGACCTCGTCTCTCTTTCGAATTGTTTTTGTTTTGGATTTTCTGGTTTGCGGTTGCTAAGTTTGCAGAGCTCTGGAAATTCTAATCACAACAAAACAAAAACCACAATACAAAATGTGTGAATCAATGAAGTGAAGTGTAAAATAAAAGATGCAAGTTGGATCGAGCGTAAGCGTAATGCAGATGCAGTTTGATAGTTTTAATTTTTGTTGTATTGTAAACAAGAAACAGAAAGAAAGATCATTGGTTTGGTGTGTAGTCGTAGTGTAACTACAATCTACACAACAAGCAGCACGCACAAGTACAAGATCGATTTTGAATGTGATCATACAAGAACGTAAATTTGAATGATCGTAGCTTGTAACGCAGCGCAGGCACTCAGACAGTATTTGTTGAGTCGTTAAGGTTCGTGTCTTTGATATGTTTGTCTTTTGCATTTTCAAATGAATCTTGCAATACCGTAAGTTTTAGTAAACGTTAAGTTGCTTAAGGCTAAAAACACACCAATTCGGATTCCAACCCACACTGATGCCGACAAAGACAAAAAATGTCTTGTCTTTGTCTGCTTCGGTGTGTGTTGCTCCTATACAACCCCATATATACTGCAACCGACGAGCGGACAAGACTTTTCATCGTGTGCGTGTCGTGTCTTTTTCGGTGTGTGTTGCCTCGAAAGAGCAATGGACTTGTGTTCACGATTTTTTGTCGAAAGACAAATAGACGTCTTGTCTGATTTGGTGTGTTTTTAGCCTAAGCGAACAAAACTCACACCAAATACATTTTCATAATTATTGTAAATGTGAAAATTTGGATTGATGGATGAATGGATTTATGTTTGTTACTCAATGACTCTAGAATGGCTGAACGGATCTGGATGAAATCTATCCCACTAAAATGTACGCTTCCCGTGGGATAGATTTGCTTAACGTTTGCTTAGAGCAAAGAATCGAAATGATTTTTTCCGTAGATAGTGGTAGTGTAGTGTAGGGGTCAGAAAATGATAAATGTTACTGTTTATCCCGGTTATCGCGGGCAACACCGCGGGGAGAGGCTAGCCCCATATAAGGAATATCTTCTAATCGGCAACCCAAGTTTGGTTTTCAGTGTTAGGCTCACGATAGTGAGGACTATCAAATATTTAGAATCTAGCGAAATCGATTTCTTGAAGATTTTCGAAAAATATTATGGGCATCTTGCCAACATTTTGTACAGAAAAAAAATTCTTCGAAAATCCATCGACTGATACATAAACAGAAAGGTCTGTGATATCTCTGTTCGTCACATGTTCTTATGAAGGTCTTGTAGCCATGATTTTGGCAAAAAATAAATAATTCGCAAGCATTTTCCTGGTTTTCTAATTGATATTTCGCACAATTTTCCTCGGCAACCCGAGGGTATAGAATTTTAATCGATTTCTGCCTTCAGAAAATTTCCTTCGATTTCAAATCACCAGGTATTTCGGTAGTCCATATCAAAAGATAAACAAAAACAAAGGTTTTTTCGCATTAAACCAATCGCTGAAAACCAAAACTATCTTCGAGGTCTACAGGTTACTGAGTTATGATCACAAAACCTAGGGTTGCTTAAACATCGATAGCCTATCGATAGTATCGATAGTAAAAAACTATCGAATGTATTGATAGTTTCAAAAAAACTATCGATAGTTTTTTCGATAGTTTTTTAGTGTTTATTTTCAACAAACACATGCAATCCCAAAGCCATAAAACAGAGTAACGGCACCGACTAATTAGTTTTCGACTACCAGATGTTTTTTGGGAGCGACCGCAACAACAACTACATAGGAGCATTTGTCACTATCCATCCGACCGACCGACGACCGACGGCGCACAGTGGTCCGATTCATACATGCTAGACGTAAAAAAGTCAAGTGCGACTCACTATTGTCTGTGCAGTGGTAAACAATAACAATGCCCAACTGAACTTATAACTGCAATCCACATGGCGTTTGGTTGACTATATACAAAAATCTGTCACTTCAAAGTCACATTTTTAATTTTTAATCTTTTTTGAACAAATACTTGCAATTAAAGCTATATACAGGGCCGGAATCATGTAACGCGATAGTTGATTATCAAAAATTATTTATCGTTTTTGATTATCAACTTTACTTTGCTCCATGTAAGCTGATAAAAAAAAAAACTTTGATTTGTTGGCATTACTGTTTTCGGAGAAAAAAATTTCGTTCGTTTTGACATTTTTCCTAACCCCGATTCAGACTGGGAATGAAATATTTTCTTAGGACCAGGTCACACTTTTCACTAATAAAAGTACACAAAGTCATTCTCCGCCACAAATGTTTGAGTTTGACATTTTTATTCCACCGTTGCTGTAGATTAGAAAAGGTATGTTCACGATTTACAGACAAAAATAAAAATTTTCAATCTTACACCTTTTTGTTGCACCGGATTTGGTTTATTATTTGATTTGTTTTTGCTTCAAACTTGTCAGATATTGTTTAAATATATATTATAAGCATATACAATGTCAATATTTATTTGATTTTTTAATAAAACGACATAAATATTTGAAAACGACACCTAAATAAGTGTCGAATGAAATTATCGCAAATAACTGACTATCAATTTGATAATCACCTTACATAGAGCAAAAACCCTGATTTTGATTATCAACTATCGCTTATCGCGTTACGTGATTCCAGCCCAGTTTTCGTTATATTTTTTTTTTTGAAAGAAAATAAAATTTAAACAAATGGCAGGTGTATTAGTCGGTATGTGATCTTATATTTCTCCGTATATGATGTCTTGTGCCCCGTTTAATTGTCTTGGAAATATACATTCAATGAACCCCTTAATTTAACGTCAAAAATATTAAAATGATCGTATGTTTTAGACAATCTAAATATGAGTATATTAAAGTGTCGAAATGAGTTATATGTTTTTGTAAAGTGCGTTCTTTCAAGTTTAAGAATATATATTTTTTTTACTTCGCACTCAATTGCAAGGCATGTTTTTTCTTACATTGAATCGATATAATTTGCAATTCCGCGTATAGAGTTTTATGGCGTTTGGCGTTCGAATGCAAAGAAGAATCGGAATCATTAAATGGTTGAATATAAACAAATGATAAATTTAGTATTCCCAGAGAAAATATAGAGATCTCCAAGCAGATTAAAAACAAAATTAAGCTTTTAGCTGCAAATTTTGACAAAAAGTGGAAAACAGATGGTTAGAAAGTTGACAGGTTTCGTTTTAAAATTTAATAAAATTACCGAAAATTGAAAATTACCGAAAATTGTTTTTTTTTTTAACAAAAAATTGCGACATTTTGTGTCAAATAAAATTTTTAAGACAAGCGAAAGAATTTTTTACGTCTAACATGTATGAAACTATTATATTAAACACGCAAAAATAATTTGGCAAAAACTATCGATAGTATCGATAGTATCGATAGTTTTTTGCAGAAACTATCGATACTATCGAAATAGTAAACTATCGATGTTTAAGCAACCCTAACAAAACCCTTTTTCTTCATTTTTTTCCTCAGCCAATTGTAATCCCAAATAAGGAATATCTGCTAATGCAAACCAAAACTACACAAATGGTTTGTTGTTTCTTCACTACACCGAATATGTTGACGACAGTGATTAAAATTATGTTTCAAGTTCACAAAGAGATACTTTATTTCAGTAGATTAAGATTGTTTGTATAAATGTTGGACAGTATAAATTGCCAAATATTAGATGAAATGTACCGATTATAGAATACCAAAATATTAACTCATTTTTAAACACAAACAAATCAAATTTTATACAGTCTTTTGAGTTCAGGTTTATAAGACTAAGTACTTAAAAACCAAAAGGAAAACTTAAAAAAAAAGATCAAACTTCATTTAATAAATAAAAAATTTAAAAAACACAAAATTTACACTTTGAAAAAAGTGACCCTAATATGGACCACTGGTGTTTTTTGTAAAAAAAAAAAAATGAAATTCAATTTGATGTGCAGAAATCATAAATAAAATTATTGGTTTTTGCACCAGAGCAATCTACGTGATACTATTTCTGGCGAGGCAAGCATTGTATCCATTCTGCAGCGCCTTTATCTTCAGTTAACAAGCCCAGTCTGAATTCTCTCAGAAAGGCCATTTTTTTTACTTCCGCTTGGCCAACTTGGCCCAAAGCTTGCCTTTTTTTTTGTTTTTGGTGACATATTAAAATTAAAAAAATAAACAATGTAAAAATTAAAACAAACGTTTTACCTGGTTCCGAGTATTGAATACTATTCCATTTATTTTATTCTACTACAACTAGGAAAAACCGCCAACCCGAAAACCATTTTCGGGACTTCTGACTTCGGGACCAGATTCCCTGCGCCATTATGACTAAATAGGTGGGAAATAATTTCACCCAAATTTCAGGTGAAATTATTGCTCACATAAGGTGGTAAACAATATCACCCGAAAAAAGTGAAATTATAACCCACTAGGGGTGAAACTATGACCCATGTGAAGTTATGACCTGTGAAGTTATGCATGCACCCGCACCATTAAATTCAGGGTGCCCGAATCTCTTTTGAAAACTTTCTTAAACTCTGGTTCTTAAAAACTGGACATGGTGTTTCCCAAAAAATTAAGAATTAAAGTTAATACATATTGTTCATCCTCCTCAAGGAAAAACAACTAAACTCAATCAAATTTGAGCTAAAGTTAACTTTACTTTTTTCTTCCTTTCTAACTGGCTGAATACAATGAGATGTAGCTGTAACCCAAAAAATTCGCTGTCGCCAAAAACGTCATTAAAATCGCTTATTGTGTAGCAACAGTGGAATACAATACGTAGCGCAACAAAATAGGTAGCTGATAAAAAAAAAAAAAAAAAAAAAAAAAAAAAAAAAAAAAAAAAAAAAAAATTAACGGGAGCACTACTTTTGACCGCAAATCTAAATCATTTTTAAAGAAATCTCGCAAATTTGAAAAAATCTCGCATAACAAAATCCCACATTCTTAAAATATCTTCTTTCTAAATCACGCATTTTCAAAATCTCGAAACACGAAATCACTCATTTTTTGAGAAAATCTCGCTTGTGAAAAAAAAATCTTTCACTATCGAAATCTTACATTACAAAATCCCGCACTACAAAATCTCGCACTTTAAAAAAAGTCAACCATTAAATATTTAAAACAGTGATTTTTTTAATAAGAAAATTTAAAGATAATTTTTTTCATTACAAACAACCAATGCATTTCAATCAAATTTAACAAAATATTTACTGTACAGTTCAAATAGCTAATTATGTATATTCTTAAACCTAGGAGAGAGAGAGATTTCAAGCTATGCCCTTAAAATATTCAACTCTGGACATTCTTTGTCTTTTTTAAAAGATAGATCTTAAGACCTTACAGCGAATAAGTGTTCGACTGCATTGTTTCGTAGTTCTGTTGCTTTTCGGCTGTCCCAGTTTTTACCTTTCCATTATTAGTTAATCCCGTTTTCCTTTTGGTTCATGCTGAAATATGTCTGGGAAAATAAGAATAAATAAATATTTTATTTTAAATGCGAGATTTCAAATTTCAGGATTTTAATCTGCGAGATTTTAAAATTGCGGGATTTGAGGAAGCGAATTTTTGTGACTGCGGGATTCTAAGAAACAAGATTTGAGTTTGCGAGATTTAAGTTTGCGAGATTTTGTGAACAAGATTTTTATCTGCGGTCTTTCGTAGCCAACCCAAATTTAACTGTGTTGTGAAACTATTTAGCTTGTGTTTGCTTGAAAAAAAACTTAAAAAAGTTCACTCAACTTGTACTACACATCAAGCTACAAGCTACAGGCTCAGCTGCACATTGTATCGCACTACTTTTATTTTATATCTTTCAACTTTGACAGCGCTACAAACTACGACCACAGCTACACCATTGTATTCAGCCAGTTAAGGAACAACAACTAAAATCAAGTTTAGTTATTCTTCCTCGATGAAATTTTTCTATAATCACAAATTTTTTTGGGGATAACAGCTAAAGTACAGGCATAGCAAAACTCTGTATTACTAAAGGGTTCCCGCAGACTGCAGACTTTTTATCGGTCGATAGTTGGTTGGGCTGAAAGTGCGCACACTGAGCCAACTAAACAGTTTGGTTGGTGAACAGGGCGCAGACTATCCAACAGCCGGCCGACTATTCTCAAACTAGTTTGTAACTGACTGTTGAGGCGGTCACACAATGAAAATATTGTCCAGAAAAATTATTGTTCTCATCATACTCCGGAGGAGGAAAATCAAGAAGAGATTCCGAGAGGATTTGGTGCATTCCATTCTAAGTGATAGATTAGTTAGTGGAAAATTTTACACTATGCATTCCAAATTACTTGATTACCCGAAAAAAATGTACGCCTATTATCGAATGAGCATTACCAGCTTCAATGAACTTGTCAAGCTCCAGCAATAGCGAAGGAGAATACAAATTTAAGACTTTCTATACCTGTGGAGGAGAGATTGAGCCAAATCACAGAGCGAACTGAACTATCGGCCGACTAAACAATCGTCATGTATGCGCAGGCGTGTATGCGCCAATACTGATTAAGCAGTCGGCCGATAGTTAGCCGACAGATTAGTTTGAATGCGGGTAGCCCATCAAACTTTTTTATCGTCCGATACTGAATCGCTGTAGTGTGCGCATTTGCATTCCTCTCCATACTGGGAGCAAGAACAACTAAACTTAACCTAATTCAATGAAAACTTGGATACTCTTCAAGGAAAAATAGCTTAGTCTTTAATTTTCTTCCCACGCTTTTCATTATGATGTTTAGTAAAATGTTATATTTTATATTAATTGCGAGCTAAAATACCTTCAATTCTATACTAGTTTCGAGGCGATCAAATGCTTCAATAATATTTTATAGCAATTTATAATTTTACGCTTTTCATAAAAACTTCAAACGTCTCTCCTGAAAAATATTGAAAATCGACTTTTGCGGTTTTTTCTTGAGACGACAGATATATGAAACGATTATAAAGGAGTAAACACCAAAAAACACTCAATTCAAATTCTTCCTTCGTTATTGTAACAACTATCTCGAGAATGAGTCACTGCGATGATACAAGAGTACAAAAATAATTCTTCTCCGCCTTAACCTCTGGGTCAATAGAAAGAGACTTCAAATTTTAAAACTAATTGAGGGTTTTTGAAAATCTGCCCCAAGGACTCAAACTGCAATTTGTCAATTGAAGCCCATTAAAAACGATACGTGAGCACTTGTCCAATAAATGTTTTGAAAGTAAATTAAATATGTATGTACCTAATTTTTTCCCATCACCAAATCAACATTTTTTCTCCTTTTTATCATGTACCTATTTTATTGTATTACACATTATCCCTGGACTTAATTTTATTTTAATTCTAATTAAAAATGTAATGTATGTAATGGAAAACTGACACACACGAATATGTTATTTTTTTCACTTAAAGGTGTTGACGTTTTTCCCTAGGAGTGGAGGTTTTGCGTTTAATTCTGCAAAACACAATTTAATTAACAAAATAGCATTTAAGCAGGTGTCAAAGCATGAACTTTGTTTCTCAAGCAGAATACCAGCTATGTAAAAGAAGCTTATTGTCATCGTTCATTATGGATGAATGGATGACATGACGAGTAAAACAAGTGCAAAAATTATCATAAAACATCACGTTAAAGAAGTTTCGTGACAATTAAAGATAGTGCGCCATGTAAAGTTTAAGCTTCAAGGCATTAATATGTTGTCGAAAAATACATTAATGAATAAAACAGCAGAGTTAAAAAAGGCGCCCCGAAAGCCAGATGAAGTCACTTTTTATGGGTTGGTACTTGAATTTTTGGAAAGGACTATTATTCCCTGCAGTTGGCCGTAGCTTAGTTGGTAAGTGCGTTGGCTGCTAAGCAGAACATCGTTGGTTCGAGTCCTACTCAGGCCAAGTTTTTATTTTATCTTTCACGGGCATTGCCTCTTGCGAAGACCTCACAAATCTTCCAAAGAGTATCAATCTGTCATGAAAAAATGCTTTTCAACTCTGCCGTTCGGAATCGGCATTAAATTGTAGGTCCCCTCAATTCTTCACACGCACTCAGAGAATTGTTGATGAGAGTAAGCCACTTAGGCCTTGGCTCTTCAAGAGCTGTCGCGCCACTCTATTTATTTTTTTACTATTATTCCCTACTAGAAAATCAAAAAAATAGAATTCTTAGATAGCTTTGCTAAAACAATGTAAAGAAAAATGTTCTTTTGAGCCCTTAAAAATTTCCTTTTTGCGTCACAGTTTATTTTGAGTAAAAATGGGAAGTGTAGAAGCTCCTTGAGTGGAATCGTGTAAGGTGATTTGTGATCGGTGATGGTCACAAATCAAAAATTTTGTCTGCGTAAGCTGATAGTCACAATTGATAATAATCAGAAATCACATTCATATACAATTTTGCGCGTTGAATATTTTTTTAAATTTAAGTACAAAATGAACGTGTGCAATTATTTAAAAACAAAATGAAAATAATGGAGAGACAGACAATAATTTAATAGAGAGGTTCGTTCATTGAGACTTGACCTGCGAACTTGAATAAATATCTATGAAGTTTTAAATACAACGAAAGTTTTGTTTTTACCAAGGCTATTTATATTTTTCAATGTTTGTTGCGAGGCAAGAGGAGGGGAGCCTTGGGAAAAATCTGATAAGTCAGATTTGGGAGAGGAAGGAAACTAGGAATGGGATACTAGGGTCGGAAAAGGAAAGAATGCTAAGTTCCGGGGACGCGGCCTGCTTGCGATGCACGGCGTCAGCTCGTCGGACGGGGGGGATCTTGCCCCCGAAAACTTAACCTCACCTGCAAACAAATACACAGATCAGGCCTAAACACAAAGGGGAGAAAAAGTACTAGAAACTGACGGACGGACTATCTTCACGTCAGAGGCACTGCTGGTGTTAGTGCAGTGAGGCCATTACCCACCCTACCATAGGAATCTTCGGCCATTTTTAGATTCCCCCAAGATGGTAGATGGTCGGCTTCAACTCATCACTTCCTCACCTGTCAAAAACTTCGGCCACTTTGGGCACCCCTTGGAAAAAGTTCCTTATTCCATGTTGTTTCGCTGAGAAACAACAAGAAAACAAAAGAAGTTACACTTAAGCCAATTTTAATTCACACAAAAATTTTCACATATTAAATTCCTAACTGTCTAATAATTAAATTAAAGAGGTTTCGTTTTCCCAAAAAAAAAATTAACGAATTTAAAAAAATCTAAGCCTGGGGCACCCTGTTTGGTGCTTTCTCCAAGAGGATAGAAAAAAACAACAAAAATTACAAAAAAAAACGCGTTCAAATACAACCCTACCTCAAGGAGCTCTCTGAAGTTGGCATACATAAATAACACTAAGATTGAACGATAAAAAAAAATTGGGAAATGGAGACCTTACAACAAAAAAACTAATTTGGACCTAATAAATAACTAGATAACAAAAAAAAATGTAATAAATAACTCAAAAAAAAATAATAACTAAATAAAGTGCCTAAATAAATAAATAACTTAATTCTAAGAGACAAACACAAACACAAAAATTATTTCTTCTTTTTTTTATTTTGTATACGGCTATGAAAAAACCTGAACAGCTGGTACGAGGTTTTTCGATCAGAGGGCAACACTGGTCTCCTCCGTGTCACTCCGGGTCAATGGTGGTGACACTGGCCTATCTCTTTCCGATAGGGTGTGGTATTTTCAATGGGGTTTTGGATAACCTCCAATTTTCGGAAATTGGCTACTACCAAAAAAAAATTCTCGGCGGCCCAAATATGGGTCCGCCTGTAGCCGTCAACTGGACTTAGTATCCTTTAAACACAAAAAAAACAACTAAATTAGCCTACTACCAAGTGCCTACGGTTTTGCCACTCACCACTTTTTGTAGTTGTAGTTTTGTTGTTGTTCACTGTTCACTGTTTTTCTGTTTTGTTTTCCTTTTATTTATGTAATGTATTACCCAGTTTATATGGTTTTCGTGTTCTTTTGTTCACTGTTTTGTTTAGTTTTCTTAACTTTTTTCGTTTTCTTGTTTTGTTTTTATATTTTGTAAAGTTTAAGAATTTTTTTAAAGGGACCACTGACCGCACTTCAATTTTGCCGACATAACCTTCTTCAGTTTTTTTATTTCTTCACCATGCCGACATCTGTCAGATCAGACACTCATCTCCATCCCCGATCACCGAAAGTGATCTCTGATCTTAAGGGCCCTAACCCATCTAGTTTTGAACAGACTAGTTTTGTTTTTTAAACGTTCCGGGTTTAACGAAAAAAGGTGGAGGAGAAAAAAAACTAGCAGAAAAGGGTATTATGGCTATCTCAGATGTACATCAAAGCAACCAAAATATAAAAACACCATTCTTAAACATATATTACATAATTACACACAAACCAAAACATTTCACGCAACGCCACGACCAAACATACCTTAAGAAAACTACACTAACGATCACCACTAACTTCACCATCTCTAAAAATAATAACCCATGACAGCCAACGATACACAAAACACGATCAACAAACAATTGACAGCTCTACCTCCTCTGTGTATCTCTGTATGTGGGATAACAAGTACTATCAAGGTCGATATTTCCATTTTTGCTTTATCACTGCTAAATAAAAATGGACAACGCTGATTTAAATAGAAAAACGCAGCTTCATTGCCAGCTCGCAAGATGGCGCTTGAATGGATTGCTATCTTGTCTCTACTAGTGGAGAAGTTATGAAGTTAATATAAAACTGGCTGTCAAATTCAGGGAAGTTCTATTTTTTATTTTCAAAATAAATCAAATTTGTTTTATTTTTTTTTCTTGTT
The DNA here is from genome assembly GCA_943590905.1 of Sphaerophoria taeniata. NCBI lineage: Eukaryota > Metazoa > Arthropoda > Insecta > Diptera > Syrphidae > Sphaerophoria > Sphaerophoria taeniata. The sequence goes on along the minus strand of OX016540.1, from coordinate 41,205,766 downwards.
TTCTCGGAATTTCTAGGGTGGAAACCGGCCTTCGTAACAAAATGTTTGAGTTTGTGCGAATTTATTCGGGCAAACGCGAACACAAAAGAAGGTCGGCTATGTTTAGAACAGGTTGGTAGTGGGGAGCTACCCACGTTTCAGCCGGGCACACGAAAGCATATAACAAAACATATGAAATTACTACAACATAAACATGCATTAAAAAAAGTATAAATAAAACTTAATTCTAATATCACAGAAGCAACTTAAAGTAATATCACTGACTTATATTATCAAGACTCGGTCTCGACAATATAACATCGGTAAAATATCACAGTAGGAAATAACTAATCTAATATCACAGTTCATAAACTATATCTAAGGGTTGTACATATCACAGTTTGAGCTAATTAAATTAGTATCACAGTTTTTAAAGGGTGTAAATATCACAGACGTAGATGTATAAATAAAATAAATAAAAGTAAAATAGAATAAATAACATTAAAATAACACAGCATGCAATAAATAAATAAATTAACACGAAGAACTACAGTTAAACACATACTCACGCACATGCACAGTCATATTTGGCCAGTAAAAATATTGCCTAATTCGGTTTAACGTTTTTGCAATGCCTCCATGAGCGGCGTTAGGGAGATCATGGGCCCTACGAATGATGCCTTCCGTGAGTTCGAAGGGAACCCACAGAAGCCAAGTATGCTCATGCATGGCATCCTCTCCTAATTTCTTAAAAGTTTTTTTATAAACGAAGCCATCTACTACTTTAAGATCAGGCAATTCTTCCTGGTGATCGCCTATCGTTCGAACCAAGTCCGTATACTCGTCGGATTTGAATTCCGCCGACTCCAAGTCAATCATCGGAGCAACGTCTTCCAGAACCAAAGAATCTACGTGTACCCGAGAAAGAGTATCCGGTACTACGTTCTGACTGCCTTTACGGTGCTGTATGTCGAAGGCATAAGACTGCAGTAGCAGACTCCACCTGGCGAGTTTACCGCTCAGGTCCTTCATGCTCATTAGCCATTGAAGGCTGGAATGGTCAGTTATGACACTGAAGTCCATCCCCTCGACATACGGCCTGAATTTCTTCACAGCCATCACTGCGGCCATACACTCCTTCTCAGTGACACTGTAGTTCCTCTGGCTCTTATTAAATTTTTGGGAGAAATAAGCAATCGGGACTTCGTTATCTTCCTCGTTCTTTTGGAACAGTACCGCACCGATCCCCGCGTCCGATGCATCACATTGGATATAAAATCTTCTTGTGAAACCCGGGCACGAAAGAACCGGCGCTGAGGTCAACGCTTTCTTCAGACCTTCAAATGCCTTCAGCGCTTCGTCCGACATAACGAACTTTTCGCTCCTTTTCTTCAACATGTCCGTCAAAGGAGCAGTCAGGGTCGAGAAATCTTTTATGAATTTCCGATACCACCCTGCTAAACCAAGTAGCCGCCGAATCTGCCTCGGGGATTTGGGAGTGGGGAAATCCACTATCGCCTCCACCTTAGCAGGGTCGGTCTTAAGCTTCCCACCACCAACTATGAAGCCCAAATATTTTAGCTCCTTGAAGCAAAACTTTGATTTCTTCATGTTGATAGTGAGATTAGCTCTGCGCAAGCAGTCAGCTACCTCGTTCAACAAAGCGATATGCGTCTCGAAATCAGGCGCCATGATAAGCAGATCGTCAAGATACACGAAAACGCGCTCCCGGAGTCGTGCAGGAATCACCTTGTCCATCAACTGACTCAACCGCTGGGCTGCATTACACAATCCAAACGGCATCACAGTGAATTGGTACAAGGGTCTTCCCGGTACCGCAAATGCAGTCTTTTCCCTACTCTGTTTTTCCAGCGGTATTTGCCAAAATGCTTCTTTTAGATCGATACTACTCATGTAGATCGCATCCGGTAGTCGACTGGTGAGTCCCTCGATATGGGGGAGAGGGTTAGCGTTCTTCTTCGTCAGTGAGTTCACCTTGCGAGAATCCAGACACAGTCTGTTCTTGCCGGGCTTTCGCAAGAGAACCACTGGCGAACACCACGGGCTTTCACTCTCCTCAATAACGCCAAGACTCAACATTCGATCTAGCTCTTCGTACAGAATGGCTTGTATCGCCGGGGAAACAGGGTAGTGACGCTGCTTCACCGGAAGTGCATCACCTGTATCAATGACGTGCTCCATGAGCGACGTCCTTCCTAGACCATGTCGTTCAAAACATAAAAACCTCTCTCTGGCTGCATCTAATCTGGCCTGTTGATCAGAGTTCAACTGATGGGCATTTAAAGTATCTGATTGTTCGTCAACCGTGATACTACTAATGAGGTTTGGAGCTAATTGGAATAGTTTCCAAAAGTCCACCCCAAGGTAGATCTCCTGATCCAAACTTGGAACGAGAAAGAAAGTCATTCCTTCCGCTTTCCCCTTATATTTAATTTTTACGTCGACTTTGCCCACGATTGATTGACTTTTTCCGTCAGCGGTCTTCACTCCGGAAGAGAAGGGGGTTACAGGACAGCCGAGCTCGTGGACAAACTGCATACAGTTTTTCCCGAGTATGCTCACACTCGCTCCACTGTCCAATAAACCTAACACCTCCTTTCCCTCCATCTGGATCCGAGCATACGGCCCAGGATCCGAAGTCAAATTGACCACCGAGGAAGAAATCCTGATCCTGACTTCTTTTCTCAACCTATATCTTTCTCTGGCCTTTAAAATACGTTTAGACACTAAACACAAACTACTGTTAAAAATTCGTGCCCTAGCCTCCTCATATTCTTTAATCCTAATATGTAGGGGTTTTAAAATTTTCAATTTTCTTTCTTCTCTAATTTCCTCCTTCTGATTATCTTGCTCTCTTTTTAAAATTGTTATTGGCCTGTTCTTCTCTTCATTTTTTTCTATAGTTTGTTGCTCAGTTCCCTCCTCTACTGGGGATACTGTTGAACTGCCGAACGCGAGGTCCCCAGACCCTTCACGTTCTTGACCCCGTTTCCCGAAAGACACTTAGGACAGCATGGAGTCTTCACCCCCTCCAACCCGCAACGGTAACAAAACAAGTTACGCACCTCGGCTTCGCAATCGAAGTATGTATGGCCCTGCACCCTGCAGTTCCAACACACTAGAGCGGACGCGTTAGCATATTTCTTTGGAGGAACCCTTGCACGCGCAGTCCCGAATTGGTACGCTGCAACTTGCTCGTCGGAAGGATCCTCAATGGGATCGTCGAACTGTAGCTCGTTAGCAGCATACTTCGGATAAGGTTTTGTCGTCTGACGCGGCACTTCTCTCCTCGGAAATGCTGCCTCCGCTTCCATACAAGCCGTCCTAAGCTGATCCAAGGAGAATATCTGCTGAGGATACACCAGCCTACCTATCCTTTCATTGAGGTTACGCTTGAGTATCCTCACCATCTCTACTTCCGGGATTTGGACCCTCAACTGGAACCTCATCTTGTTGATGGCCCCAAAGAACTCCTCGCTGCTCTCCCAAGAACTCTGCCTACGATCCATTATGTCTCGGAGGATTTCATAGTCGGACCGCGTATAGCGATACCGCCTAAGAAATGCCTCCTTGAGCCTGGGCCAGTCTGGTCTTGGACAGTCTCGTTGAAACTGCCAGAACCACTCGTAGGCTGAATCCTTGAGGAGCAGGTGGAAGTCCCTCAAGACCTCAATCCATGGGCAACCATACTGCCTCTGGAGAGTCTCCAGCCGAAAGACAAAATCCTCCGCAGTCATCGTCGAAGTAACCCCGTCAAATTTAAGACCCCACTTGTCGACGTGGATAGGTGGTCTTACCGTCGACTGTGGAACCGGATTCGGATACATCGGCCAATCATACGGACCTGGATTGCCATATGGATGTCTTGGTTCCATAGGCGGTCCGGAGTAATGCAACTCGTGTGTAGTTGACCGATGGTTCCGAGTCCCGTTTGGAGCCCCAACAAAGTCGTTGTGCCTCCGACGATGCTGCGGATTTATCGGGACGAACGAGTTTCTCCCTGGATGAGCCGGAACGCCTTGAGGCTCTGGTGCTGGACCTGCCAGAACAGGGTCATCCGAGGGTCGGACCTGCCTCGGCACCGCACCGGTTGAAGAAGGTGCTGCCGGACCTAAATTTAAACTTTTAAAGAACCCACTCAATTGGTCCTGAATTTCTTTGTGAAGAGTGGCTGAAATATCGGCCTTTAACGCTTGACGGCAGGACTCCATGCCATCTTCAAGCGTCTCTTTAACATAAGCCTTCAATTCGGGCGTTACTAATTCGTTTTCCATTCGAGGAGGAAACTGAGCTAGGCTATTCAAAATGTCCCTATAGCCCCCCTGGGTTGGGTCTGAATTTGGTCTCCCTGGGTTCCCATGCCTAACGGTGCTGTTAAGTGAGGAGTCTCTTCCAGCCGCTCCCATACCGCTCAACTCGCTATAGGGAGGTGCTGTAAGAGATTCCTCACTGCTCCTTTCCCTATTGTCTGGTATCCCGGAACTACACACTGGGGCCATAGATCCCGATCGAACCCGACGATCGGAGATGAGGGGTGAGTGCATCACTCGATGTCGGCTGGCAGAATTTAAATTTTGTGTGGTGGACCTAGTCAGCCTGCGGGACTCATCGATTTCGGCATCGCGTATTAATTTATTGATGCGTTCTTCTTCCTCTTTGTTAGAGTACGCCATGTTAAAACAGAAATTAAACAAAATAAACAATAAACAGGTGACAGAGACTTTTCAAATGTGTGGTGAGGGGCAAAGGCAATAAAAAAACTCCTAACAGTAAATCACGAAAAAAAGGTATGTAAATAAAAAGTAAATGGGAAAATAAATTTGAAATAAAAATATAAATGTATAAATAAATAAATATAAACAAAACCCGACACCAAAATAAATAAATATAAAAAACCAAATGTATAAATAAATAAATAAATAAATATATATATAAATAAATAAATAAGTTAAGAAATAAATAAATAAATAGATGATCAATGAATATATAAACAAAAAACAAGTTAATAAATATACAATTATAACAAAAATATTAATAAATAAATAAATAATTAAATAACAAAAAAAATATATAATAATTAAGCAATAAATAATTAAATATTTAACACTTAAAAATAATTAATAAATAAACAGTACTAACCAATAAACCTAACACTAACACCAAGTCCTAACCCTAACTACTTACTAAATCACAATAAAATCAAATTTCTATACTTTTTTAATTTATTCCCTAAGCACTAACCTAAAGTCTAATGTAAATTTTCAACTATTCTTGAAAAAAAACTTAAACAAGCTATCTCAAGGAATAATAATTCTTTGCAAGTTTCTAAGATACAGTTTTTGATTTTCACAAAAATGTTCTTAGGCTTCAAGAAAATTTAAATATTGAATAATAGAAATTGTTTTTATCTGTTATTATATTGCGATCTTTTTTTTTTTAATAAGCATTCGGGGTGCTTGCAGTGGCTTTCGGTTTTTTGAGGTGAGAATGCGTGAGCCTACTCACGGCCATCTTTAAACACAAGGACGTCAGACGGACTTACGGACCCCTCTGACGTAAAGATAATTTTAGGAAATTAAGAACACTAACAAAATACATTACAATGTTTCCCTCATCGTTCCCGCAATTCCAATCTGTCTCAAGGACCTTGCTGGAAGACATGAAACGATGAGGTAAACGAAAACAAAAATGTTGGTGTGGAGCAACGATGTCCGACGTAAAGTCAGACATGGACACCACAACCAAGTCATGAAAACGCACTAGATGGATTGAAAATGAAATTAAGAAAATAGAAAAGTTAAAGTATAGAAAGGATGGGAAAAGGTCGCACAATACAAATAGTGAAGGCTGCCGCCGCTACAGGACTCCGAAAGATCACGTCGCAATACACCTAGGTACGTCAGAGACCTTCCTGGTGCAGACATACGTGTCTTTCAAAGGCCTGCAACAGCCACAGACAAACACACACACATGAACCGCAGTCACTGTAAATTTTCAAAGACTCGTCGCAATTTATCTAGGTCCGCCCGTGGCCTTCCTGATAAAGACTTACGAGTTTTAAAAATTCACAGTAAGTTTGGTTCTGACTTACACAACATAAAAACTGAAACTAAGACAAAAGTCCTAAGCGAAACTGCCTAGAACGTTGGGCGCCAATTTGTTGCGAGGCAAGAGGAGGGGAGCCTTGGGAAAAATCTGATAAGTCAGATTTGGGAGAGGAAGGAAACTAGGAATGGGATACTAGGGTCGGAAAAGGAAAGAATGCTAAGTTCCGGGGACGCGGCCTGCTTGCGATGCACGGCGTCAGCTCGTCGGACGGGGGGGATCTTGCCCCCGAAAACTTAACCTCACCTGCAAACAAATACACAGATCAGGCCTAAACACAAAGGGGAGAAAAAGTACTAGAAACTGACGGACGGACTATCTTCACGTCAGAGGCACTGCTGGTGTTAGTGCAGTGAGGCCATTACCCACCCTACCATAGGAATCTTCGGCCATTTTTAGATTCCCCCAAGATGGTAGATGGTCGGCTTCAACTCATCACTTCCTCACCTGTCAAAAACTTCGGCCACTTTGGGCACCCCTTGGAAAAAGTTCCTTATTCCATGTTGTTTCGCTGAGAAACAACAAGAAAACAAAAGAAGTTACACTTAAGCCAATTTTAATTCACACAAAAATTTTCACATATTAAATTCCTAACTGTCTAATAATTAAATTAAAGAGGTTTCGTTTTCCCAAAAAAAAAATTAACGAATTTAAAAAAATCTAAGCCTGGGGCACCCTGTTTGGTGCTTTCTCCAAGAGGATAGAAAAAAACAACAAAAATTACAAAAAAAAACGCGTTCAAATACAACCCTACCTCAAGGAGCTCTCTGAAGTTGGCATACATAAATAACACTAAGATTGAACGATAAAAAAAAATTGGGAAATGGAGACCTTACAACAAAAAAACTAATTTGGACCTAATAAATAACTAGATAACAAAAAAAAATGTAATAAATAACTCAAAAAAAAATAATAACTAAATAAAGTGCCTAAATAAATAAATAACTTAATTCTAAGAGACAAACACAAACACAAAAATTATTTCTTCTTTTTTTTATTTTGTATACGGCTATGAAAAAACCTGAACAGCTGGTACGAGGTTTTTCGATCAGAGGGCAACACTGGTCTCCTCCGTGTCACTCCGGGTCAATGGTGGTGACACTGGCCTATCTCTTTCCGATAGGGTGTGGTATTTTCAATGGGGTTTTGGATAACCTCCAATTTTCGGAAATTGGCTACTACCAAAAAAAAATTCTCGGCGGCCCAAATATGGGTCCGCCTGTAGCCGTCAACTGGACTTAGTATCCTTTAAACACAAAAAAAACAACTAAATTAGCCTACTACCAAGTGCCTACGGTTTTGCCACTCACCACTTTTTGTAGTTGTAGTTTTGTTGTTGTTCACTGTTCACTGTTTTTCTGTTTTGTTTTCCTTTTATTTATGTAATGTATTACCCAGTTTATATGGTTTTCGTGTTCTTTTGTTCACTGTTTTGTTTAGTTTTCTTAACTTTTTTCGTTTTCTTGTTTTGTTTTTATATTTTGTAAAGTTTAAGAATTTTTTTAAAGGGACCACTGACCGCACTTCAATTTTGCCGACATAACCTTCTTCAGTTTTTTTATTTCTTCACCATGCCGACATCTGTCAGATCAGACACTCATCTCCATCCCCGATCACCGAAAGTGATCTCTGATCTTAAGGGCCCTAACCCATCTAGTTTTGAACAGACTAGTTTTGTTTTTTAAACGTTCCGGGTTTAACGAAAAAAGGTGGAGGAGAAAAAAAACTAGCAGAAAAGGGTATTATGGCTATCTCAGATGTACATCAAAGCAACCAAAATATAAAAACACCATTCTTAAACATATATTACATAATTACACACAAACCAAAACATTTCACGCAACGCCACGACCAAACATACCTTAAGAAAACTACACTAACGATCACCACTAACTTCACCATCTCTAAAAATAATAACCCATGACAGCCAACGATACACAAAACACGATCAACAAACAATTGACAGCTCTACCTCCTCTGTGTATCTCTGTATGTGGGATAACAAGTACTATCAAGGTCGATATTTCCATTTTTGCTTTATCACTGCTAAATAAAAATGGACAACGCTGATTTAAATAGAAAAACGCAGCTTCATTGCCAGCTCGCAAGATGGCGCTTGAATGGATTGCTATCTTGTCTCTACTAGTGGAGAAGTTATGAAGTTAATATAAAACTGGCTGTCAAATTCAGGGAAGTTCTATTTTTTATTTTCAAAATAAATCAAATTTGTTTTATTTTTTTTTCTTGTTTTCTCGGAATTTCTAGGGTGGAAACCGGCCTTCGTAACATGTTTAATCAAGTTGGCAGATTTCTGAAAAATAAAAAAATCGTTTTCATATACAAAAATAATTATGCTTTGGCTTTTGGATTTTCCAGCAGTTGGAACAACATCGATACTTATTGTTATATTTATTTAACAAATAACCACTCAAGAATGAATTGGAATCAACAAATAAATGTCATTCTAATTTTTTCAACTTATATGAAATACCTAGTACTATCGAGAATCTTGTTTTTCGTCTTCTCAATATCAGCTTATGTAAACAAGTTAAGGCCCAACTATAATAGTCGGAAGGGTGCGTACGTTGACGTACGAAAATTCCCAAATACATGCACATCAGATGTCACAGCCATAATAGCGGATTGCTCGGTTTCGTTCAGTTTTGTTTTCGGACGTAAACTCACTTTTCTTTCTCAGTTTACGCACGTAAATTTGACATTTCTCTAAAAATAAAAAATAAAAAATTGTCAAGGAAAAGTTAAAAGCCTCCACTAAGAAGTGCATTGATTTTAAACTCTTAATTATTTTAAACTAGCAGTTGCCCGCGACTTCGTCCGCCTCTCCCTCGTCCACCGGCCAGAGTATCGTCTCGACTTGTGCATCATGCGCGCGTGGGAATTTTGTTCGGAAGTTATTGTAAAATTGCATTGCAGTCAACTCTCCCTAGGTCGTAATTCTCTTGAACTTGAAAAATTTGAGCATTTTTTATGATTCCTTTCAGTTGTTCATACTTAAAGCATTCCCTTGGGTGAACTCTCCCTAATTCTAATATCTCTCTTGCTTCTGCATCGTTTTTTTCGTTAAGTAATTTTTTTTTCTTTAAACTGAGTATATTTTTTAGTTAGGAAGAACATAAAATGATATTGTTTAAACACAATAATCTGCACAAATAGTGCAATCAATCACATTCACAAATCAATTGAACTCTCAAAATTCTAATTTGAGCAGTTATTAGGCCAGTTTCACCTAACAACATCTCACTGAGATCTCAATGTCACCTTGACTGAGGCAAAAACATTTGGTCGAACATAATTCTCAGTTATCATTGAGATTTAATGGTTACCTTACTTATTGTTGCTGCACATATATGTCAGCCACGTCAAATAGCTGAGTGAGAAATCGAATCCAAAATAATTTCATCTCAGAGATCTCAGAAAAAAATCTCAGTTCTCACATTTCCACAGATTCTTTGCTGCTATTGGTCGCAGCTTAATTTTAAGTAGAATAAAGCCTTTCTCGATTAATGGACTATCCAACACAAAAAGAATTATACCATTCGAACCAGTAGTTCCTGAGATTACCGCGTTCAAACAAACAAACTCTTCAGCTTTATATATTAGTGTAGATTGTCTTTTTTTATTCATTTTGATAAAATTCGTATGCCTGAAAAAACAAAAAACACGTGTATCTTTCGCGCGAATTAAAACACTTGTTTCTTACTTTTAAAATTAAACAATATTTATTTGGAACTATGTCCTTTATTATTGAAATACTTTTTACTAATTCTAAAAGGAGCTTAAGGCTACTATGTAGTTACAATAAGACTATTGATAAATTCATCATACAGTCGTATTTATATACTTTTCTTATCTATCTACAAGGAGACCCAAGCGTACAATCGTCTTGCTTGATAATGAAGAAGAGATAATATTCCAACATTGTATACAAACGATATTATCTCTTTTACATATGTTATCATTGTAGCGTTGTGTGCAAGACTGTACTAGAGACTAAAGATATCATTGAATACAAATAATGTTATCTTTTTTCTCAATATGTTTTGCTATGGATACTTAACTCCCCCCCTTGTTAAACGAAATCGTCCCGATTTTTCGACGCTATTTTTAACATTTCTCTTTCATAAGTTTTGTTATATGCGTCAATCTTTTTTTGTTTTTGACGATCTGTTATACATTGTATAGTTTTTATCATTACGTACGTAAATGCTAGAATAACAATCAGTGTTACAATTGTGTATATAGTTGATAATATCGGTTTTTCTTCAAAAGGAATAATTAGTTTTTTTAAAGTATCTATGTTATCGAATTTGTACATTGTATCTTCTTTAATTATTTGGTCGATGTAAGACTCTGAATTATGATTTCTTAATATAACTTCTTTAATTTGCTTATGCATGTTTTTGTATATTTTATCGTCTAGATTTATAGTATTTTCATAAGTAACTAAGTTTATACCATTAATTGTTTGATTATTTAACTTATGCTTACCGCTTAATAACATAACACCGGATTCAATTTCTAAGTCGTAATCGTATTCTTGTTTAATGTTGCATTTTGAAGTTATATTCTTTAAAAGTGGAATAAGACAATTTTCTTCTTCAAAGTTAATTTCACAAATGTTTTTACTTAGATGATTTTGACAATTTCTTGTTCTTAAATAAGTTTGGTTACATAAGGCAATTGTTTTATCTGTAATGATTTTTCCATGTTTTGAATTTAAAGGTGTTACTTTATACAATTTACATGATTTAATTAGAACTGGATATTTATATATTGTGATGAAGAATTCATCAGTTCTAGCTAATAATATTTTAGAGTACTCAAGTATATTTATTATGGGTACTTGAATTATTTCATGTTGAATAATATTTTTAATGTCATCTAAGTCTAGGCTTTCTGATAAATATTCATTATTTTTTGCTGCATTAATTGTTCTGGTCAATAATAATAATTGTTCGTACACTTGTTCTATTACTAAATGTTCTTTAAGGCTCTGACCTTCGAATTGTTGCAAAATTTGTTCAAATCTAGAATTTATAGTTTTTTGTTTATTATTGTTTTCTATGAGATTATTTATACTCGTTTCTATGTTAACTAAGTCATAATGGTCAGGATTACCAAACACATATTTGAAAGCTGTTCCTAAAAAGTTAATTGATCTAGTATGCCTAGTATGTTCTTGTAATTGGTCTGCTAAATTCTTAATTTTACTTAACCAAATTTTTTCTTCTTGTGTAGGTTGATATTTACTAGTTACGATATTTACGTAAGGTTGAAATATCGAAGTCAGGTTGGTGGCATGTAACAAATAAGTTTGTTCTTTGAATAAATACACGTCATCTGTTTGCGTAAGTATAAACTTCTTGTTTAGTAACTCAGTTATTTGAACGTTTCCTTGCCCTTCTTGACTCTGTACAATTCCTAGTAATGTTAGGAATATTAATATTTTCGTCATCTGAAAAATGATAATTCTTTATGTTATCCTTGTGAATTTTTATTCCTTCTTTAGAGATTACAGTGTCTCCTTTATCTTCTTCTACTATTCTTGTTATGTATCTGGCGTTAGATTTCTTTCTAAGACCTGTGATTCTTACCATTATCTTATCTCCTTTTTTATACTCTCTGTGTCGAGTTCCTTTATTTAGACGTTCGATCACTTTTTTGGATGCTGAGTTTAGTTTATTTATTATAATTTCACTATTGCTATATTTATTTTGATTAAAGAAAATGTCTCTAGGTTTCAAACCGGTAACTGAGTGTATAGAATTATTTAATTCACGCACTGTTCTAAATATTTCTTCGATAAGTCTTGTTTTATTCTGAATTGTGAATATTCTAGACAGTTCAGTTATTGTACCGTTTACACGTTCTACCTGACCGTTCGCTGTCGATCTGTATACTGGAGTTTCTACTTTAGTTATGTTGTATTTCAAACACATTTGGTTCACCATTTCTGTTTTGAATCCCTTCTCGTTATCTGTCATGAGTCGTTCACATTTTGGGAAATAATTAGATAAGACCTCTTCCATAACGTCGTACAGTCTGTTTCGAGTTTCGATTTCCCGAAGGATTGTATATTTAGAATACTTATCTACTGTTACAAGGAAAGTATACTTGTCGTTGAAGTATATGTCCATATGAATGTGTGTTCCCACATGTGTTGGTATTTCTGAATTATTCAGAGGTTCTCTGATAGGTTTTCTTTCATATTTTCCAAATAGACATGCTATGCATTTTTTGTTGAAACTCTTTGCTTGTTTATTTAGATCGGGCCAGTAATATTTCTCTGAGATTTCTTGTATATTGTTACGTAACCCTCGGTGTGCTCTTTCGTGAGTTACCCTTACAAGTTTTAGTTGTTCCTCCAAATTTGTCACGTCTTGAAGTTTTCTTGGTGTGAATATAAATCTTACTAGTGGGAATTCTTTTTTTATGTTTTCACCATATTTGTATATGTTTTCAAATTTCGTATGCAAAGCTACAATCTTTTGGGGTTGTATAACTTCTTTCATCTGCCTTAGTAAAGAGTCTTTGTCCTTAAACTTTATTATGAGTCTTATTTTGTTACTAAAATAGATTTGTGTTTCGATATTATTTGTTATATCTTCAATAAGTTCGAACTGTGCAGCGTATGCATTAAAAGGCTGATTCACAGTTTTTATTATATCATTAGAAGAACTTTCAGCTGAATGTGCTGTTTCTATGGTAGAAGTATTTATGCGTTGACGTGATAATGCGTCAGCTACAAGATTTAGGTTTCCTGGTTTATAAACTAATTTTGCTCCAAAGTCTTCAATGATTCCCTTCCAACGTTTCAGCTTTGTGTTGGGATTTTTTTCTGATACAGAATATATAAGGCTCTGGTGATCGGTATATATGGTTAAGTCTGCTATACCATATATGTAGTTTCTGAGTTTTTGTAAGGACCATATATATATATATATCGCTAATAGCTCTTTCTCGTTTGTGCTATAGTTCTCTTCTGTCTTACTCAGTGTTCTTGACAAGAAGTGTATAGGTTGCTTATTCTGACTTAGTACGGCTCCAATAGCTATGTTGGATGCATCAGTAGTAAGCTCGAATGGTTTACTATAATCCGGTTGAAAAAGTTCGACTTGTTCTTTCAAATAATTTTTTAAAATTCTAATCGCTTCTAATGCTGAATCATTCAGATTTAACTTAATATTTTTACTTTGTTTTTTGTTTACTTTACCGTTATCTCCTCGTAAATATAATGTCAGGGGCTTGGCTATGCTTGCGTATCCTTTTATAAACTTACGATAGTAACCTGTAAGACCTAAAAATCCTCTCAAATCCTTTACCGTTTGTGGGACTGGAAAATTTTCTATAGCTGCTATTTTCTCAGGGTTCGTAGTGATTCTACCATGTCTGATTATGTGACCTAAGTATTCTACTTCTTCTTGAAAAAACTTACTTTTCTCATCAGATATTTTTAATGTGGCTTTATTGAGTACGTCGAATACTTGACTTATGTGCTGTATATGTTCTTCCTCAGATGAAGAATATATCAATACGTCATCAATGTAAACGTGTACGAATTTACCTACAAAGTCTCTCAAAATGTCGTCCACGCATCTCTGAAATATGCTTGGTGCATTTTTGAGCCCGAAAGGCATTCGTTTAAAATGATATTTTGCGCCATTTATAGCAAAAGCTGTTTTTTCTTTATCATCTGCTTTGATTTTAATTTGGTGGAAACCTGACTCCAAATCTAACGTTGTAAAGTACTTGGCTTTACCTAAATTTTGAATTGTCATGTTGACATCCGGAATGGGGTATCTGTCTGTTACAGTGTGAGCGTTAAGTTTTTGGAAATCAACAACCATGCGCCGTTTTGGTTTTCCTTTTTCGTCCAAACCTTTTTTAGGTACTGTCCATATGGGACTGTTATAAGGACTATGGCTTTTTTCTATTATATCGTCATGTAAGAGTTTCTGTATTTCTTTGTTTACGAATTCGTTATCTGCTATGGGATATGGATATTGTTTAACATAAACCGGATTATCATTGGTCGTCCTAATGCTTGCTTCTATAGTATCTGTAAAGGGTAACGGTCCTATGCTGTTATTAATCTTCATCAGTCTATCTATGTCTGCTTTATAAATATTATTTTCCCCAATTATGTAATTAATTTTCTGAATAGATTCGACACTGCTTATGGTAGTTAGAGTCATATTACTGAAATTTATTTCCGCGTTTAGAACTTTAAGTCCTTCATATCCTAATATCATATCAAAAGACTGAATATCCTCTAATTCAAAAAATGTTATATTTTTCTTTAATATCCTAACTACTTTCTTTGTATCTACCATAGAATAACCATGCATTGTTTTTATTTTTATAGGTTTAATTTTAATTTTTTCGCTAGAATCGCATTTTCTATTAATGTAATTATGGGTTGCACCAGTATCAATAAGAATTTTATAAATTTTCTTAGAAATAGTACTAGTTAAATTTAAGCAGGGCAACCCGTCTACTAGTTTAAATGATCTATTCTTATGTTATTATTTACCATACATTCCGTTTCATCTGCTTCTGCATATGTATTGCTGACATCGTCTCTGCGTTGTTGTCGGGAGTTATTTACTCTCTGCTGCTTGAAGTTCTGCTGATAAGATCGTTGCGGTCTGTTGTGTGTGTTGAAACTCCCGCTGTGTTCACGTTTCGCTGGTGGATTATATACATCGGGTTTGTATTGATTCCAATTTTGTCGCTGTGCATGTACAATTTGTCTCGAGTTTATCTCCATCGGCTGTGGTCCGTCATTTCTCTTGAAAGGGTTTAGGCGTGGTCCTTGATTGTGTTGCTGCATATTATCGTATTGCTTCTGGGGTTGATAATTCGTTGTTTGGCTCGAATAATTTGGTCTTCTTTCGTTTCTGCGTTCATGTGGCATATTTTTGTGGTGCTTATCTTGAGTGAGATGTAAATGCCTGTGCACATTATCATGTTCTATTCTGCGAGCAATTGCGAATGCGTGTTCTAGATCATTTATTGTAGCTGAATATAATGATCCTCTTGTAAAGTTGTCACTCATACCATCAATGAATATACGAACTGCGTCGTCGTTAGCATTTTTAATTAGTCTGTCGATTATATTCGGCGGATCACCTGACATAGTGATTTTTGATATTATTAAATTGAGATTTTTATTTATCTCGTCGTGGTATTCAGACAGTGTGCTTCTTTTTTGCGTGATGGCTTTCATCATGTCTTGTAGCACGTATAGAGGTTCTTGATTAGAGTACGTATAATCTAATCTGTTACGTATCGCCTCAAAATTAAAAATTGTGTTATAATTAGTTAACACATTCGCGGCTGCACCCTGTATTTTACTTTTCACTATAGTCAATGCTGCTGCGTACTTACTGTGTGTTTTGAAGTTTTTAATGCTGTCCATTAATCTGGATGCTTCTTCGCGCCACGACCGATAATTTGATTGATCGCCGTTGAAAATAGGTAGGCTTTTAAATGCGTCTAACTGTATTTCACTACCATCTGTATATGTGGTTCTTATTTCCTCTAGCACAGGTATGTTTGGTACTATGCCTAATCCAGATTTTACTTCATTTAGTTTTGTTTCTAAATTAGTGTTTATTTGATTTTGGTTAGTTATTATTGCTGCTAACCTTGCATTCTCTGTGCGTGTGTGCTCTAGGGTTTGTGTTACTGTGTTGCACCTGGTTTCTAAAGCTTCTAATCTTGCCATTAATACTGCGAGTTGTTCCATTTTGAACTCGTGTCTGTTGTCGTCGAATTTGTGTGTTTTTTTTCTCCACATATACACTTTCACTGAATTGCTTTGCTGCTTCGTACGAAGAGGCTATATTTGTACCTGCTATGCTAGGTAATTCTTGTAACCGGTAACGCGAGTGTTCTGTTTATACTAGATTTCACTACTTGTTCCCGAGGTCCGCTCGATTGAAGTTAAAAAGTATATTTAACCTCCTGGCAGGATCGCCAATTAAAACACTTGTTTCTTACTTTTAAAATTAAACAATATTTATTTGGAACTATGTCCTTTATTATTGAAATACTTTTTACTAATTCTAAAAGGAGCTTAAGGCTACTATGTAGTTACAATAAGACTATTGATAAATTCATCATACAGTCGTATTTATATACTTTTCTTATCTATCTACAAGGAGACCCAAGCGTACAATCGTCTTGCTTGATAATGAAGAAGAGATAATATTCCAACATTGTATACAAACGATATTATCTCTTTTACATATGTTATCATTGTAGCGTTGTGTGCAAGACTGTACTAGAGACTAAAGATATCATTGAATACAAATAATGTTATCTTTTTTCTCAATATGTTTTGCTATGGATACTTAACTCGCGCTTAAAACAATTGCTTAAAACAATTTGCCCAACACAGAATAGTGACAGAAAGCTTTCCGTTCAATTATGGGTAAGCGGATGCAGTTGACAGTCGGAAAGAAACGGTTCGTTCAGTTTTGCCGCTAGCTTCCGTTCCCGTCCGTCTATTATAGTTGGGCCTTTACTGTCTCTGCTTGTAATTTATTGGGGCCACAATCGATTGTTTTATTTATTCCGATACGACTAGCAATCGTAACTGTTATCGTACTCGGTGTAAATGGACCCCAGCGCGTGCGGTATCTGGGGGGGAAAGAGGCGTGGGAATTAAAAAAAAAAAAAATTGCCAGTTTGGGATATACAATATACATACATGTCAATGTTTCTAATAACAAAACTGAGACGTCAAATTTTTTTTTTTTTTGGAAAGTGGTCTTTAAATAATTTTTAGTAATCACCCTACACAGAAGAAAAATAAAATGTGATCGCCAATTTCCACCCCTTCTTTCCGTAAAACATCAATTATCAACCTTGATCCCAAGGTAATTTTTCTGTGATGTAAGTTTCATTTTGCAGGAGGTTGGACTAATCAAATTTAGCGATCCTTAAGTATTATTTTTTTTAAATGCTGCTTTAAGACACACCAACTAAAAATTAATCAAAAATCGTGTATGTACTATTCATACACATATTGTTCACCATTTTAGGAACAATAGTTTTATTCCATACCAATAGTTTTCAAAGAAAAAATTTCAATTTTTAAAATATATCTAACCTAAACAGACAGAGTTCATGGACTTGTTGTCTTTACATCATTTTAAATAAGTCGTCCCGCAAACTGAATAAATTTGTGTCAAAGTCCTTCAAAATGCCCGCAGGGTAAGCAACTATTCAAAACCTTGATTACCCTTCGTGTTAGCGTTACTAAAGTTCGATTTAAGTAAACATAAAAGCCTTATTTTTCTGTAAATATTCCATTCATTCGAAGCGCTGCAGCCCGTTAAAATAATTTACTCTTCAAAATACCATTCCAAGCTCATTGCATACAAAATGAAATGACAAAAATCAAAGTGTTTCACACTTTTTGCTCTAATTACATTGTACACGCAAGCTTCTAGTTAAACAGCAATTTCCTGAAAACATGTAACTAAAAGATTTCATCAATAAACAACGACATTTCAAGTCTTCCGGCTTCCGACGTGGCTAAACTTTTTTGTTTCTTCTTTCCTCCTGCACCTCATAAATTACAAATGTTTTAAGTAATTCAAGATTGTTAGCATAAACATACAAAAAGAAAACAAACCGATAAAAATGTTTTCGAACTACTCGCCCCCAACTGGGCTACTTGTTGGTGAGGAAACGCGATACCAAATTTTTGTAAGCAACAAAGACAAAGACCCGCAACATTAAAACCTCGAACCATTAAACTTCGACTTTATTTGGCGTGTCCTTACCAGAACCCTTACCAACAAAAAGGTGCCGTCATTCTATCCAAATTAATCAAACAAACTCAAAATTCACTGCCGCCCTTCGCCTTCGTGACAGCATTGATGATGGCTGGCAAGGACAAAAAAGCACGACCCCTCAACACTAAATTCCAGCTCAACGGAAAATTGGAAAGTTTCTACCAGCAAAACCCACCTGTGCGTTTCTTAAATAGAGTTTTCTTGACTTCATTATGTCAAGCGTAATCGTATATCCTTTTTAAGGATATAAATGAAAAGAAGGCGCAGAAAATTCAAGGTACAAGTTAAACAATGTCAAATCAACAGTTGATAGCGTGTCGGCAACGAAGAGCTTCCGTTAATTGCTCATCAAAAATTCGACTTTGCCCAGGACTCGATATTGTGTTTTTACTAAACCTACACGTTCATAATCATAAAACTAGCCTTATCGCAGGGATTATAACAGAATTTTATTGAGTCTTTTAACAACAAAAATTAAGAGAGACAAGGTCGCCTGTTGGTTGTTAATAAGAAAAGACAAGATAAATAGAAGGAAAGGTCAATAAAACCTTCTTTGGGTATTTTCCATCGACGAAAGTGAGTTTATAGACGCCTACTTTTATTTTTAGTGCATATCATTGACCTTTTGTGATAAAGATTATTAATAGAGGTTTTAGTACGCATTTTAATTTTTTATGATACGGACTTGAGACAGCATATCAATAACTGAGAAAGTTTATCTTGATTATTATCATCGCAAATGAGATTGTTCAAGAAATTTCCAAGAGGAATTTGTTGCTATACTTAAAATTGTAAAGTTATAGTTCAGTTCACTTTTAAGAAAGAGTTGTAATAAATAAACGCCCTGATCTCAGGAACTGCTAAATCGAATGGAAAAATTATTTTTGTGTTGAATAGTCCATTTGTCGGGCAAGGCTTAAGGCTATATTACAGGTGCGAGCATGAAGCATGATGTACAAGACGCTTCGCTGGCCGGTGTACGAGGGAGGGGAGGGACAAAGTCGCGGGCTACAATTTCTTTTATGAGCACAAGAAAAATTTAGTGATTGAAGGCAGCAATGTTTTTATCTACAGCTCACACAATTTGTTGATATTACTTGAAATTATGAGAATCATGGAGAACGAAGGATAAAAATTCTTCGTAATTGTTGCAACAAAATGAAGCGAGTAATTTCCTTGTATGTATTTAAAAAGGTCCCAACGTGGAATATGAACGTACGCATATGCTGTCCAAATTTCAGAGGGCAGGGCCGTATACTTTAGTAGCTACATGGGTTCAAAAGGGTACCATAATAGTTTTTGTGTTTGAATTCACTCTGTGCAAATTCCTGTAGGGAAATTTGTCTGATAATTTACCTCAATGTGAGATATGAACGTAACGCACATGCTGTCCAAATTTCGGAGGGCAGGTTCGTATGAGATAATCAAAGGGGTAACATGATGGGTTTTTTGTTTGAATTCACCCTATGCAAAATGCTGTGAGGGAATTTGTCCAATAATTTACCCCAGTGTGGGATATGAATGTACACACATGCTATCCGAAATTCAGAGCAGGGCTGTATATTTTAGTAGCTACAGAGGTTCGAAAGGGTACCATGATGGTTTCTTTTTTTTTTAATTCACCCTGTTGGGAATATCTTTGTAGATTTGCAGGAAAAATTTTGATTTTTCGCAAATGAATCTTGTGGTTAATTATAATATTCATAACATTAGTATTTATTTGTTTTACTCGTTGAATATTGTCAGCTTTCAAGGGCTGATATCACTAAAAATTGACATTGACTTCACAGTACTTCGCCATAAATGTAACGAACTACAGACACATAGCATCACTGGCGACTGAGACCATCGGCTGGGACAGAACAAGACATTAATATAACAGACAGAGATAGATAGATAGATAGATAGATACATAGAAGGAAAACACATAACAGAATCCTACGTGGCTCAGAGGAGGAGACATAGATTTTAATTGTCTCATATCATCGCACAGGTGGCCTCAGATAAGCTGGCGATTTTTGTAGAAAAAGAGTGCTGCCGAAGCTGGGGCTTGAACCTGTAGCATTCGGCTTAGCAATCAATTACTCTATCCTCTGAGCCATGGCCACCTGCGCATCACTAAAAATTGGTAATAATCGAACTTTGAAAACAGTTCTTTTTTAAGTCACTTGCAGCATAAGTAAAAAATCAATACTTCTTTCTTACCGAAATTCATAATGTCTTCATCACGAATTCGAAACGGAACCAGTAAATACTGGTATCACAGTACTGGTTCCGTCCGTCTGTGAGGCTAAGTACTTATCTTTCGTATTTTATTTGAGAATTTGAATTTTATCCAACTAAATAGCTAGGCCGTGGGCGAATTGGATGAATTGTGGTTAAAAATGGATGAATTTTAAACCAATACTGTCATATTTTAACACATTTTATTCAATGCGAAGTGCCAAAATTAAACCAAACGTGAAATTTGAACCTCTTTTTAACTGAATTCGCACACGGCCTTAGTCTTAAAACACAAAAACTCCTATTCCGCAACGATTTCTTGTTTTATATGAGATAACATTAAAGGAAAAGCAAGCTTATAACAGCCTTTCATCTTAAGAAAAACAACTTTTTCAGCATTCCCGCAACACGTTATTCCACTAGAATATCTCTCCTCTCTCGAGCCTCATGATTACTCTTTCAGCATAGTACTTAGAAAAACTTTCAGAATATATTAAGCAACTTGTCACCCTTCCAACTTACAAAACATCATCGCATTTGAAATTTCTTGAGACTTTTCTCAGATAAACACAAACTATCTTTAGGAGTAAAAGCAAAACTTGTTCAAAAGAAAAAGAAAATTAAAAATTTTTTCCCACGTACCTACAGAGGAGAAGAATCTTTAAGCACCTCACTTTTCCCGTCCGTCTTTAAAATTGTATTTGCTAATATTCATGCACATGCTTTGTATTTAAAAGGTAAGTCGTAAAAGGACTCTTGACTTGACTTATTTTCTTTCGAGATTCTGATGTCCTTAAACTTTTTTAAATTATATTCCAAGTTGGAAAAATTGGCAACTGAAAGTTTTTCGTCTCATTCGGTCGACGACATTTTTTCACCATTTATAATTCTACCTCCTTTTTGTTTCTCATATGTGACACCATTTTTGTCACGACATACATTCATACTCATACTCCTTTTGGGTCTTTTGTAAGTCTGACGTAAAAAATAACACTTTGTGTACGTGTAGGTACATAATGTCATCGTCCTTTGTAGCCTGTATTCAAAAAGTTATATCGTAAAAGGCCTACATTTTTCTGGATTAGTGAATTTGAGCTTCCTCTCCTCTTTTTTTGAGTTTAAAGGTTGTTTTTTTTTATTCTTTTAAAGATTAATGCTTAAATTTTTGGGTTACTCGGCCAAGTAAAGGATAAAAGAAGGCTATATCATTTCATCGAGATTAAAAATCAGGCTTTGTAAGCGCAATGAATTGTTATGTGCTCTGAATACTAAAATAAGGGTAATATGAAGTTGTCGAGGGTAGCAATATGCCAAGAATTTACTTTTACTGGTATAGTAAAGTCAAAGGCAAGGATGTTTTCAAGAAAATAACAAAATTATTCATTTTGTAGAGCCCACTCCAGGACATTTTTAATTTAAGTTCATCAGGTTTCATGTTAAACAAATACATAACTAGAGAAGTAATGAAAATTGTGGGCAACGTTGAAATGAGTATCCAAAACCCGTAAATTATTATCTTTGCTTTAAAAAATTCATACGCGTTGCTCATTGTTTGTAAGTGTACGAATACATTCATTATGAATGAACTTTTTTTTAACAACTTCAATTTATTCAATTGAAATAGTAAATTATTAATATCCTTTTTGCAATTTAATCATACGAACGCGAATTGCGCAAAACAGTCTGCATCTTCATTGTCTGTCGGGCGGTAGTCGTTCTTTAATAAATGCAAAATGCATTTATTTTTGCGTGACCAAAGTTGCCGCTGAATTAAATGAGAGAAATTTCGTAGTGAACAAAACGCACAATACTGTATGCAAATAACCGTATTATTTAAAGTGCTGTGAGAAAAAAAACCTAACTACTGCGATAATACAAATTTGGGCTCCATCAAATCAAATTTAAGCGTCTGTTTCACAATATAAAAGCGAGGAGCCCCCATGCAAAAAAGTTCCGTCATCGTGCCCACTAAAATTTTTAGTGGAAAATAAAAGATAAGAGCAAGATGAATAAGATTCGCTTGTTCGGCGGGAATTTAGTTAGCTGGAAAGGCGGCGCATACCTTTTGCAATATGCTGAATGACGGTGAAATGTCTCCATTATCACGGATTCTTTTTTTCTTTCTTTCTTTCTTTCTTTCTTTCGTCCTTATGTTAGATGCAAAGATACCTTGGTTTCAAGCTGCCAAAAGTATCGCGCGAACCAGATTTTATTATGAACTAAAGTACTGTATTTGTATTATTCGGCAGCTTGAAAGCAAGCAAACCAAGGTATTTAGGCATCTAACAAATTCACAATATCTAATATATAGAGTTCAATGAATACCAGTCTTTAAAAGTTATAATTATTTGTTTGACTTGTCGTGATTGTTGGATATACATATTATAGAAGGGTGGTTATCAATCGAATCATATTTGGTATTGCAGAATGAAATCGATCGAACAATGCACTATTATGAATAAACACGAAAATATCGCGAATATTTCTAATGTGGTAATTATATGATGTCACAGGATTCCATGAAATCCGTTCTAACTCGGAAGACACGGTTTCGTGGTGGCTCCATTACGCGTAAAAAAACTTATCAAACTCATCATTTAACATGTCGAGAAAAATATCTATTTTATTGGAAAAAATAAAAATTATATACGAATCCTTGCTTTTCAGACTTTTAATTCAATTTTAATTGAAAAAAATGACAAATTCTTACTTTTTCAGACTTTTCATTCTGTTAACTGCCAGCTAATTACTTTTTCGGGTACTTAATCCACCCAATAAGTTACTTGACACATTAACAACTATTTAGCCCTACTCAGATATTGTGAAAATTGTGAAACACTATTGTAAATTTTAACTGCTGGTTATCTTCCAAGTAGCTTAACTGGGACTTTACTTGTATATTGTAAATGAACAATTTATTTTCCTTCGTTCTCCATGATTCTCATAATTTTAGGTACCCTAAATGAATTGTGAAAGAAGTAAGAAGAAGTGGATAACATCATTGCTGTCTTCAATCGCTTGCTTTGAATGATAGAATCTAATAGATAAGGCAAATCAATCAATGATGTTTTCATCGTTCAACGGCAAGAATTTTTCAAAAAAATGTAAATGAAGATTTTTTTACACATCACTGTTGAGTAATATAAAAAATGCCTGACAATTTAATCTGCAGGATGCAAAATACAAACAGAAAATATTTGCATCCCTTTTATGCAAATATACATTTCGACATACCCTTCTCCCCCATAAAACTATGACTATGACAACTGTGTCTCGCTGGGAAAGCGAATGAATAAATAATCTGCGCAAAAAATCATGCTTTCCATTTTGAGGGTTGCCAGACACCAGCAATGAATTATTTCGTGGTCCCTCCTGGCTATTCGAGAGCAAGTGAAGCCAGTTTTATTTTTTCATCTAATTCGTTTATTTGTTTTTTCACAACAACTTTAAAATGTATGATTTGGTAAATATTTTACGAGCACTTGTGTCTCCGACTTTGCGAAAATAAATTGATTTGTGGACTATGACTATGAAACTAAAGCACCTTACACTTGATGCTCACTAGCAAGCTATTTACTCATAAAGAACACACAATTTGCTCTCGAGAAAACAAACGGCAAGAGACAACCGAGATGAGCTCCTCTGGGGGGTGTACAATATTTTTGTTAGGGGGTAATTTTTCTTGATTGAATGATAGAGTAGCTGCATCACCCTCTAGCCACCCAAACGTTCAACAAAACAGTATCATCGGGGCTACACTTTGACAAAGTTTTTTTCTTTAAGTTCAGGATGCCTTAGGGGAATTTATGAAATTGAAAAACATAAGCGTTTTTTGTCTTAAAAGACAGCAGACAATGTGTCTCGTCATTTATGGCGTAGTTGGGAAAAAATTACGAAATCGTTTTAGGGCGGGGCTCTGGGGTGTTTAGAAAAAAGGTATGTGGAACGAGGTCAAAGGAATTTTGTGTGCCAAAGCATCAAAGTGTAATTTTATATGAAACGTTATAGTTGAATGAGTGAATAAGTGAGGCTATTATTTTTGTTTTCCGCAGAGAAATTTCTTTGAACTTAACAACTTGGAAACTAAATCGTTCCTTCAGAGGAAATTGCACAGAAGTAAATTAAGAAATAATTTATCATCATTAGTGTCACTTTTGGGTAGGTAAGTAATGGTTTGAGCTTTATTTGCGAGTTCTTTTTGGATTTTTTTTACTGTGCATTATGGGGCGTAGTTAATTGATTCTCTTTTTGTTGTTTAAATGAAATGCAAAAAACATTTAGCAGCGATTATAGCGGGCAGAGAATTCGAAAATTGCACAAATTATTCATGAGGAAAGTTATAAACAAGGCGGAAGAGGACATTTGACTGAATTAAATAATGCAATTTTGTATTTCTTACTAACCAATTTTAGAGAGAAGAAAGCCACCTTAGGGCTAAGCGAATAGTGACGGTTTTTGGATGAGTTCAATTTAAGCAACCTATTCGAGGAACCATTCTGTACTACTCTGGATATGCTGCAGGAAGCACCATCGAATTTGAAATAAAATCTGTCAGGTTAAGACGATGGTTTTCTTATAAGTTCAATGGGCGAACGTTGAACATGTGCAATCGGTACCATCTGAAAGAAAAAAACTCTTAAATCCGCAACCAGTCAATGTAACATTTTTGCTACAATCAAACCACAACAGAAGTAAGAAGCCTCACTTGACGCAAAACAAACAGATTCCTCCTCTGGATCGACATGTACTGACCACATTAATAGAAAGAAGGAGTAGTTGACTGAGAGAATAATCAATGAAGAATTAACTTCCCTTGATAGGTATCAGAGGATGCTAAGGCACATATCTCACGACAGAAATAATTGCGCAAACTTGCAACGGAAGCCATATGCCGTAATGGACATGAGAACGTTACTAAGTAATTAAGTTAACTTTTGGTACCAAGAAAGGTATTACATCTTAGGCAAAAAGAATAGAATAGAAACTTATGTTTTGTACGTACCCTTTTCTCTTAACAATCCTTTTCGTCGAAATCGTATCATCCAAGCTAAAAATACAACAAAAAAATAATACTGCCAATTCATAAAAGCACTAAGCAAAATTAAAAATGTTAATTCAAAAGCATTTTAATTAAGAAATATTTACAAGGTGTCTCTAAAGAAAATTTATATTTAAGTCATTGTTCAATCATTTCTCTCAAAAAACTTTCAGTGAGAAATTCAACAGCATGTCCTTCATTTTGAGATTCAAGCCGAATAGTAAATTTTCTTTTGAGACATCTCCTATTTCATAATTACATACATAGGTATATGAAAATTTAATTTTGAAATACAAAACATAAAACAATTTCAGCACACGTTTTTTTAAGCCTTAAGGCAATACCATATACTTTTATTTCAATTTAAAAATCACTCTAGCTCGTCAAATGTCTACAAAACCTTAAAAAAAGAAACTCAAACATAACAACCTAGATGACATGGCTTGATTCCTATTACACACTCTGCTCGATAAATTCCCATTAAAGCTTACCCAACGAACACCCTTTCACCAATCTGCTAGTCCCTCCCCCATCAAGCAAAAACAAATTTAAAATATTTGCAAGAGAATATATCCTTTAACCACATAAATGAAACGAAGACAACTTCAGCGAAACGTGATCGACAGGATGTGTGTAACATGTAACGGCGTTACTTCCGTCTCGTCATGCATCTAGTTCTTCTTCTTCTTCTATCCTTATTCCAAGTCATTCCATTCCACATCAACTAGAAACAATAGAACAACAACATCTGTGATACATGTTCAAAAGTTGATTTGTAATTCATTTAAATGTAGATTTATATCCTCACTTCTCCCCCTGTTTCCCGCATTTATAAAGTTTATAAACCTACACCGATAAAAGGAAACTTTGACGGAAACCATGTCAGAAAGCTTCCTCCTAGACACCAGGCATCACACGCTATCATACAACATCCGAGATTCTGTTTTGCAGACTTAAGCCATATTAGACAGACTCCTTTCACGTCGACACCTCAACTAACCTAACCTCTACACTGCATTTGAAGTTCACTCAATCATAAAGACAAACATCTATCCTAGATACGTGTGTACTTACTTTTCATCAGGAGGTGGTGGCATATCGTTGGCCGAAGGACTCCCAGGTGGTGTCTTTTCATTCTCCATCATTGCTAATGGCGCTTCGGGCGGTGGCAGTGGACTCACTGAGTTCGTGTCCATTCTTAGTGTGAAAATTTTGATGGATTTTTATTTAACCGACTGGGGATGAAACAAACTCACTAACTTCCTTCTTGCGACGGGATGCGGGCGGTAAATTGGTTTCTATAGATAATAAGAAAATAAGACAAAAATATTAACGTCACTGATATTTTTCTTCAATTAAATTCAACTTTTCTAAATACACAAAAGCAATGTGATACAAGAATGAAGGAAAGGGAAACAAATGAAACAGGATTTTTGAAGAAAAAGAAATTTCTCTTGACGTCGAAGAATTGATTTCATGATGGTTTCAGGAAATTTATCACAACATTCTTTTCTTAACATATAAAAAGGAATTGTTTTTTCTTTAACGTCAACATGGTAGCGTAATTGAATTTTATATCTGATACGGCTATATATTATGAGGTGAGGAGTCTTATGAGGGGGAGGAACTCTGCATGAGAAGATTGTGGTAGTCTAACTTTTGGCGAATCAGAGTATCAAAATGTATCGACACATAATGCTCAGTAAAATATGGCAATTAATCACATCATAATCGTGAACCGCATGAACAAAGCTTACAAATTGAGGAAGTTTACTTTAAAAAAAAAAAGTTAAGAGAGCTTTTCGTCCATTTTATGGACAAGCAATGAGAAGGCAATTCATGCAGTTAATCAAAACCATCAACAAGACCAAGCAAGACAGGTGCAATTAGCACGATGGAAATGAATTGGAGCTAAACTAATGAAACTAATGATTTATAGCCTCTTCACAACCTTTCAAGTGATTTGTTAAGTCATTGGCGATAACCGACAAAAAAGGTGCAGGGAACTAACTTCACTGGGAACTAACTTCACATGGGAATTAACTTCACCTCAAGTGGGATATATCTTCACTTTTTTCTGGTGAAGTTATATCCCAACTATGGTGGGATATTACTTCACTTTTCTGTGGGTAATAACTTCACTTTGATGTGAAGCTATTTCCCACAGGAGGTGGGAATTAATTTCACTTTGTATATTAGAGTAACGCATTTATAATCATGTTTTGTAGTTTACTTTCGCATCAAAGTCAGTGACATATTTATTTCCAATGGTAGGGAAAAAGAAACTTTCGTGAGATCAATGGTGCTCTTCTATTTTAATGTTTGCATTGAAAAGTCTGCTCCAATTGGAACTTAGTCATTATTTTTTAAGAGTACCTTATTCGTTGAATCTATATAAATGAATAGCTTTTTTGTCTGTACGTTCGATACCAAGCCAAACCGGTTGACCGATTTTCTTTACTGTTTTTTTTTTTTTAACTAAAGAGGAATAATGTAGAAGGTTTAGGATAAACAAATTGTAAACTTTTCAAATCACAAATGTTAAAAAATGATACACTTCCTACTACAACAAAGTATGAACTGAGTTGATCAATAAACAAATAAGTAGGTTCATAATTTCCTTTGAAAATTTTTTCAAATTCTTTTTTTTAAACTATCATCGTACAAAAAACAAATGTTAGTGCAAATTGTGTAAAGAACTTAATTGTAGCACTGCAAAGCGAGCGAAGCGAGCCTAAATTTTTTTTGCCAAACAGAGAAACAATTTGGGGTGTGAAAATAAAAAAATTCGCGCGAATTTTTTTATTTTCACACCCCAAATTGTTTCTCTGTTTGGCAAAAAAAATTTAGGCTCGCTTTGTATATTGTATTTCCCGAAGAAGACCTCAAAGGATGTTGGTTCTATTATACGCGGTCAATCCGCAGAAGGATGTGCAAACTCCATGATATTAAAGCAAACCTGACATCCAATCCCAATCTTTCTAACTGGTACAAAGAGCTGCTGGTTTTACCATTGTTTTATGTAAATAATATTCAAAGAGCGTTCGATTTATTGAAAGCTGAAGCTAAAACTATGATTTTAAGCTATTTGTCTACTCTGGTAGCATATTATCAAAAACATGGCTTTTTGAATGGCTTTTTTTTCATTCGGCTGGCTGTTTTTCTTAAAATCTATTAATAACGGGTGGGAATTAACTTCACACAAATTTCTGATGAAGTAATTTCCCACCATAGTTGGGAAATAACTTCACCAGAAAAAAGTGAAGATATTTCCCACTTGAGGTGAAGTTAATTCCCATGTGAAGTTAGTTCCCAGTGAAGTTAGTTCCCTGCACCGACAAAAAAGCAAGATTTGCAACATGCGCAGCCAATATTCAAACCACTATCTACCATACGGCCAGATTTATTGAAAAAGTATTGTTAAAATGGACTAACAATGCTTGTAACTCGCAGCTTGGGGGCCATGTGCCAAAACCATTATTTACCAGATTATAAAAATAAAAACTTCACCCCCCAAAACTTCACCAAGCTCTTCAAAAAAGACACCCATGTTTTTCGAATGAAATCAAGGGCAAAAAATAGTACTAATACGCCACAGTTTACAGTTCTGTTCATGTTTTGTCGTTTTTCAAAACAAATGTCTGTGCCATAACGCGATGACAGACAGATGAATAGACAGAATTGCCAGACGCACTTGTAATGACAGCTTTATCTTCGTTTCTCATCCTGTTACTTGTTTTTTTTTTTTTGTCAATCAAACGAATTTAACCGTGTTTTCCACAAAAAAGTTTTCAAAATCTCCAAATCTTCTCACACCAATGGATTTTTATTTCTATTACTTTTTTTCATATCAGTTGAGGGATGCCAGACGTTCTTCTTAGGAGATTGACCCCTTAATCATAAGAAAATGCATTTTGTTTTCCGATTCAAGCACCCTCTAACCAATTGGAAAAGAAAAGTTTTCTATTATAGTTTACTAGCTGACCCTGCAGACTTCGTACTGCCTCAATCGATAATCGATAACCCTCTTCCTCTATCGTTTGCATTGTTTTTTTGTTAATTCGTATGTATGGATCCGTCTTTAAACAAATAAGCGATATCAAAAAAACAAAACAAAATGGTAAGTATACGCCCCGTTGCCTGCGGTGCACGGATTTGTAAAACGCGAATCATTTCGGTTTCACTTCGCTCCTCATGTTGCTGTTGTGTAAACATTTCGAGTCCTTCGACCCTAATTGTTGCGTATAAAACACATTGACCATGATATTGAATGAAAAAAGGATTTTTTATGATTGCTCTGAGAGTTACCGTTATGGAGCAATACAGCAAAATAATTTTTTTACATTAAAAATATCAGTGTTTCAAAAAAAAAAAATATTACCAAAATCACGAATTCTCTATTTTCCCATTCCATTCCATTCCATTCCATTCAATCCATTCAAAATTTGGCTTGGGATTTTCTTGCTCTTCTGGAGTTTTCCATTTTACCACTAATTTTACCACAACTAATGCATTTCACATGAAAGAGTGTTTTTGAGATTTTTGTTTAGCCAATTTTTTTTTTTTGCATTTCAAATTTTCCATTTTTCCAATTTTTTGTTTACTTTTTCTTGCTTTCCAGTTCCCCATCACAAATTTTCCAGTTTCCCTTTGTAAACCAATGAGTTTTCCGAGTTCCTATGGAAAACCCATTTTGAAATTTTCCAGTTTTCCATTTGAAATTTCCCAGTTTTCCATTTGAAAATCAATGCATCCACAATTCCATGCAATTTTCCATTTGAAAACCAATGAGTTTTCCGAGTTTTTCATCAAGAACTTTCTATTTTTCCATTCGAAAACCCATTTTGAACCAAAAAATTCCAAGCAAAAAATATCTAATTTCCGACCTTTGTTTGGTTTTCCAGTTTTCCCACTCTTCCATGAGGTTTTTCCAATTTTTTTTTCACAGAAATCATCACTGAATGTAACAGTATGAACCATGAAAATTTCACAAATATCTGTTGGGCCATTTCGGAGTCTATAAGAGACATACAAAAACAAACAAACAAACAAACAAACACACTTCCATTTTTATATATATAGAGAAGAGATTAAAGAAAAACCTATTTCTAAACTTAAATGTTGGCCATGCCGTCTGAATTGGTCCATTCAGAAGGTCAACTGCAATCTCGAGAATAACACGAGTAATGTTAACTTCAATCGTTGCTGGCTTATTCTTAAAGACCTGAGGAGGCTTTATACATCCCCGGTCTAAGCACCGTATTTACCATAGGGAAATATAGTGGTCACCAAAATGATTTCTAGATGTGCAAGCGTGTCATTTGCGGTGCCATGCCATTTGGCCATATGCCATATGGCCATATTTCAAAATATGGCCATATGACACTTTTGAATTGTGTCATATGGCCATGTGGCTATTTGTCGCTTTGGTAATGTGTCATTTGACCATATTTTCTTGTGTCATTCAGCCATATGGTCAAATGACGCTTTTTAAAAGTGACAAATGGCCATGTATTCTAATATGGTCATTTGACAGATTTTCAAAGCGTCATTTGACACAACATTTGCAAAATGGTTCGAGCAGGAACTATCTTTTAGATGGTATACTTTTAGTGTTGTACCAGCTTGCGGCTACAAACAATTGTGAATTATGATTTATGCACTTCGCTCATTATAACCACGTTAGTAAAGGTATATTAATTTACATTTTGTTCCAATTTAGACTGAGAAATTTTAAATAAGAATCATCGATGATGTTTATAATTTTGAAAACATATGCAAAGTTGTTAAGTTAAAATTGTTGTTTGTTGAGATTTACTAAAACATTATCAGTTTTCGTCAAGGAAAATCTTCCGAATGCAAGCGTTCTTCTGAACTTTGGTGTTCGGTCAGAATAGGGCATTCTACAAGCACACTGTACTTGAACCCAGTTTCATCTTATTTCATCTTTTTGTCACCTAAAATAACTGAGCTGTTTCAATTACATTAGCAGCTCGATCAGAAAGACATTTTTGTATTGAAGGTATGTTCAGTTTTCTTGCATCATGTGGATGCAGACGCAAGTACTATTTCCGCAATACTGAACTTTAGCTCAATATCTCGTGTATTAAAATATTATTTCAATAAAAGATTTGGAGCTTGGACAAAAAAATGAAGCAGGTAGAATAATTGCTAGCGAGCGAAGCGAGCGGAAAAAATTTTGCCCAAAAGAGAATCAATTTGGGATGTGTAAATAAGAAAATTTGCGCGAATTTTTTTATTTTCACGCCCCAAATTGATTCTCTTTTGGGCAAAATTTTTTCCGCTCGTTTCGCTCGTAATCAAACAAAATCGATTTTGAATGTTCCAGATCGTCATCATCCTCAGACAAAAGTGAAAAAAGATGCTTAAAATGAATTATTGCAATGCAGCACCTGCTTTCCAGACACAAGCGTGCATTACAAGGGAGCGAGGTGGTTCCTTTTCCAAATTAAAGGAAACGGCAGCAGCTTTGAAAAATTAATTGCTCTGTTTGATTACTTTTTTTTTATTTACCTATTAAAACGTTGCAATAAACTTTTTGAGATCAGTTACTTACCATATTTTTATAAATATATTATGTATATTCGTTTTTTTTTTTGCAGTTTAAGAATAAGTTTAAAAGTGTCATTTGGCCATAATGGCCAAATGACACATTACCAAAGTGACAAATAGCCATATACTAAAATATGGCCATATGACACAATTTAAAAGTGTCATATGGCCATATTTTGAAATATGGCCTTATGGCATATGGCCAAATGGCATGGCACCGTCATCTGCATAGTGGTTTTATGCGTTGGCTGTTACCTAGTATAAAATGCTTAAAACTTAATTGTTGAAAGTCATGTTAAAAAATTTATTTATTTTTTTAATATTTCAACTGTCTATTTTTTCACGCGCTGTATAACTCGTATCGTCATCTGATTGAACCAGAGCTCGCCGATTTCAGGGTGTTGAATTTAAGGCAACGCATTATCCGTTTACACTCTGATTTGCCCAATTTTTTTTAAAGGAAATGAACCAATGATTCCAATTCCACCAGCCCATAACCTTTACCATATATGCACCATAAATTCTTGCAAAAGTTGAAGGCGTTCCTACTTTTACGTCGAAGTTCTCATGAAAAAAATTGTCTATCCGGTCGAGTGTCATCCACTTACTACGAGTATGTAACCTCGGACAAAAATTTATGAATGGTTTATGAATGGTGAAATGCGATTATTCGCACCCGTAAGTTCTTCAATTCGCATTGAAAACATTTCTTACATGAACGGTGATTTTTGTAATACATACATCTAAACAATTCGAAAACTCTGTTGTGGTTTTATTATTTCCATTGTACTTTCCAAACAATGCTTGCACTAGTAAACTCGAAAAAAAATAGTGTATTGAAAACCAAACCTCACGAAATATTGACCCTTATATATACCTAATCAAGCCATATAAGTGCTGTTACATGTTAAAAGTTCAATAAA
The DNA here is from genome assembly GCA_943590905.1 of Sphaerophoria taeniata. NCBI lineage: Eukaryota > Metazoa > Arthropoda > Insecta > Diptera > Syrphidae > Sphaerophoria > Sphaerophoria taeniata. Next base: position 41,173,073 of record OX016540.1, on the reverse strand, counting down.
CAAATTTCTCGTAAATCTTTTACTACAAAATTTATTTCTCACATTAGTAAACAATATAGGGGAGTCATTGAAGCATTTTAGTCCGAATTTTTTTACTGTGAACCGATTTGCATGAAATTTTGGAATTAGGCTCGTCTTACCCTTAACTTCAAAAGTGAAAATGATTTGAACTCCGCCACCACCCTGGGGGTGGTTAACACCCCTTCTCGGGGGTGAATTTTTTTTTCAAAATAACCCCGGATATCGATAGAAGGCCTAATTTTAAGCAAAAAATCATCCATAAAGTTTTTCAAATAATCCAATACTTTTCAAGTTATTGGCAATTGAAAATTCGAATTTTGTTCACGTTTTTCATCGGTTTATCGGAGATATGATTGTTTAAAGAGCGCGTGGCAGCGCAATCACAGCCTCTCTAAAGCCCTTTAACCCTTCACCGTTTTGAAAAAAAGTTTTTTACTATATATTGCAATGAAGGATGTTGTAGCTCTCTTAAATACCTTTACAATGGTTTTTTATAAATTGTGATAGCATGAAAATTGAAGGAGTTATGGTCCAAAAACTTATCATATTTTTTTTCTACTTAGTAACTGAAAATTTCGGAGTGTTATTATTGCGAATTTTCAATTGCCAATAACTTGAAAAGTATTGGATTTTTTGAAAAACTTTATGGATGATTTTTTGCTTAAAATTAGGCCTTCTATCGATATCCGGGGTTATTTTGAAAAAAAAAATTCACCCCCGAGAAGGGGGTTTTCATTTTTAAAGTTAAGGGTAAGATGAGCCTAATTCCAAAATTTCATGCAAATCGGTTCACAGTAAAAAAATTCGGAGGTCAGGCCGTATTTTTCGCTTCATTGACTCCCCTAATATAAATTCGAAAAAAAAAAATTCATTCAATCAAAATGACCACCTTCAGCTTTTAAACAGGCTTTTAAACGTTGGTCATTATTCTCTTGTAGCTGCCCGTAGCTTAAGTGGTTAGGTGCGTTGGCTGCTAAGCAGAACGTCGTCGGTTCGAGTCCTACTCATGCCCATAAAGTTTTTATTTCATCTTTCACGGGCACTGCCTCTTGCGAAGAATTGACAAAACTTCCAAGCGTAGCAATCTGTCATGAAAAAGTGCTTCTCAACTTTGCCGTTCGGAACCAGCGTTAAATTGTAGGTCCCCTCAATTCTTCACACGCACCCAGAGAGTTGTTGTCACTAAAGAACTGTTGCGCCACTCTATTTTTTCATTATTCTCTTTAGCACGCGGTAGATGGACACGAAAATATTCTGTTTACTGATGAAAAAAAGTTAACGATAGAAAAGATTTTTAACAAAAAAAAATGATAAAGTGTATGCAACATCATTTAAAAAGTCCAAAAAAGTTCATTACCCTGTTTCTGTAATGGTTTGGTGTGGGGTATCGCATCAAGGTGTCACATCACTGCATTTTTACGAAAAAGGTGTTAAAACAGAAGCAAAAGTCTATCAGAAAAGTCTTCTCGAGGGTTTTCTTAAAGTTTTAACACATTCTCTCACTTCTTCTCACCGTTGTTGAGGTGAAAGATTGGTCTTCCAACAAGACTCTGCTCCGGCACACAAGTCTAAAACGACACAAAGGTGCAATTTTCTGGATTTTATTGCTGCTGAGGATTGAATTAAACTTTATTTTTCTTCTAACTAATTTTTTTACTAATGTGAGAAATACATTTTTTTTCTCTCAATATTTGGGAACCAAAGAAGTCTATTCAAAAATAATTTCAATATTAACAAATTTTATCATTCAATGTACTGAAATGACTTTGTCCACGTTTTTATAAATACTTGAAGCATCCGTTCGAATAAAGTTAATAATTTTTTGTTGGTTTTATTTTTTCAATGGACTTTTAATATTTGGCTTGTTTTTGAATTGTGCCATGTCAATAATGAGACCGATAATTGGGTAAATACAAGCATATTTTATTTATATTTATCTTTGTATGTAACTACAGCGAACATAAATAACAGATATTCTTAGAAAACTCATTACGGATACAGAAAATTAATATGTTCTCGTGTTCATCATCTGGTAATATAATTTGACATGACCTTCGTAGGGATGTAGCTAGCAAGAGGGGTACTTAAAATTTGATTTGTTTTTAAATTGAAAATTAGCTTTATATTGCAGAGTTTCGTACGTGTTGAAAAAGACTGTACTCAGGCAATAATTAGATTCCTATTGGAAAAATAATAAATCATCCTTGCCTCAATATCTCCCTTGATTTCTTCAATGTGTAGATACGATTTTAAACATGTTCCGAATCCGAATTTAAATTAAGAACACATTTGAAGGGAAACTAGATCTGGCCATATTTTGGATATCTAAGAAAAATACAAACATGGCAGACATGGAAATTTCATAATTCATTCTTCCCCTCAACCAAAAACAGTGATTTATATTTCACGCACAATTTATGTTCATTTCGCTCATTTAAAATGTCCTCTTAGTGAGAAAATTTCACAAAAACTTTCCAAAAGCCATTATTTCTATTTGAATTTCACTGACAAGAGCCTAAGGACTCACTATGAAATATTTATGTTTGCCAATTTAACACACTCAACAAAACTTGTCTTAAACAAAAAACAAAGTTCTTCAAAGTTCATTCCTTGATGTTGATAAACACCAAGTTGGATAAAAATAAAAGCGGGCCCTGATGACATTTTTGCTTTCTTTAGTCACATCATATTCCAGCGAAAAGGAAGAGTGTATTAGGAAGTAAATATCCAATCCATCCCATTTTATTTTGAAAGTTATCCCCTCAAGGATTATACCAAACTTTATTGTATTTTTGTTTGTTTTTCTCTTTAATACGAAGTTTTGTTAAAAACAAATTCATATCATGCCTGGACAGTATCAAAAAGTACTTATTGGAATGGCTTCCGGTTTGATAAAATATAAATAGGTTTTTTTAAACCTACTCAAGTCGACCCTTGTCTTGGATGAAATTCACTAGTTCATGGGTTATTTGGTTTAGTATGATCAAATTAACTTCTTTGTGTTTGCGCTGTTTTGTAAGAGAAATCGATATGGTTTATGGAGCAAAAAAGAAACAATTTTATCAGGTTTTATGATTCTTTTTGTTTGTTTGTGATTCGATGAAAAATGTTAATAGAAACCTGGAAATAAATTCAGCTAATCGATGTATGTTCATGAATTCTAGTCGATCCAGCCCTCAAAATTCGAGAGGTTCTTCTTCTCAAAGTGGTTCACATTCAACATTTTTATCATGTCGTGATGACGGATTCGTATAATGTGAACCCACCTTAATTCTTCATGACATTTTATCACATTTCTTCGCGAACACACTCTGCGAACACAACCACAGATGAGTTTAAAAGGGAGATGGGAAACCGAGCTGTCAAAATGACAATGCCTACAAGGTTATGGACCATAGTTACTGCGATAGTATGCGTGTTTTTACCAATACTATCACAGTAAATATGCAGTTGCCCGTAGCTTAGTGGTAAGGTGCGTTGGTTGCTAAGCCGAATGTCGTGGGTTCGAGTCCTGCTCGTGCCCATAAAGTTTTTATTTCATCTTTCACGGGTACTGCCTCTTGCGAAGACCTGACAAAACTTCCAAGAGTATCAATCTGTCATGAAAAAGTTCTTCTCAACTTTGCCGCCGATTCCGGTTAAATTGTAGGTCCCCTCAATTCTTCACACGCACTAAGAGAATTGTTGATGAGAGTAAGTCACTTAGGCCTTGGCTCTTCAAGAGCTGTCACGCCACTCTATTTATTCTATCACAGTAAATATGATCCTACCACCTCATTTTTGTTGCTGTTTTTTCTCATTTATTCACAGACACAAAGCAACAGTAAAATAAAATTTGCGGTGTCCGAAGGGTAAAACGTAAGTCAGCTTCCGATCTCCTTTTGTCTCTGCACGCAACAGCTGTTTGACAGCACTGTAATTTGACATTTCCAATTGTTTTTTGTTTCAATAACGGTGTCTTTTTGTGCCATTTGCTTACAGATGTATATTTTTTAGATCTGAGGGTGCAAAACAGGTGTAAAAAAGTGGTAATACTCCCTCACACCTCCTTTAATTGCAGCTTGTTTTAGCCGTCAAAAGAACTTAAATGAAAGCCACATTTTAAGCAAACTTCTTCCACTGTCAGAGAAAGAAAACAGAAACTATACAGTTTCTGCCAGGAACACAACACAACAATAAACAAATAAAAAATCAGGAAATAAGAAATAGATAAGAATTTGAATCCAAACAAGCACAGGAACACACAAAATATTCCAAGGATAAAAACTTGACAATATGGAACATCGAGATAGCTGTTCTTTCTTAAATGGTTTGCTTGAAAAAGTTGAATCAGCTTCGTTTATCATTTGGTTGTTTTTTTTTTTTTTTGTAAACAACATTTTTATGTCTGCCTTTTTGAAAATCCTCTGAAAGTTTTTCGTGTTTGTATTCTGCGATGCTCATGCGATGCTATTTTGTGCATTGGCAGAATGATGGAAGAAGATTTTTTCAAAGAGCTAACCTAGCATCGTTTTCCTTTTTCTTGTGTTTAACTTTTGTTGAACGTCGAGTTTCACTGCAATGTGAAAACTTGCTTGCTGAAATCAGTTCAATGACATTTGGTTTCCTTGTATAGTTTGTGGCTTCTTTGGTCCTCCTTAAGTGATGCATTTGTGGTTGCAGTGGGATGGAAATAAAAGTATATATAATTTGCTCTTGAATTCGCTTTGATGGACAGATAATTGCGGAAGTTGTTGAAACTTTGTTTTTGTTTCTTTTAATTCGTTGTTGAACTTTTAAAGTTCGTGCATTAAGGGTTTTAATCTATCCGCTTAAGTTCGTCCTTGAACTTGAAAAGAGTAATTTAATAAAGCTATGACATCAGGTAATTTAAGCTTGCCACACATGCATACATTTATGTGCCTCGTAAACCATATCTTAACCGTTTACGAGCCCTACAAGACAAAGAGCACTTATCGGCTATTAATTTTCCTAATGCTTCAAATTATATCCATAGCACACATGAACTCAGAACAGGGGGTATATAAGTAAATCGTTCTTTAAGGCTTAATTCTATCATAAAACACACGTCGTCGGTCGTCATCTTTCATCGTTGAAGTCACATTCCCATTAAAAGTCGTCATACTGTCATACTCTCTCCCAGCCACAAGTCGGCACTTTTATTGCAAACCCCAATTCCCAGTAAAGGTTAGTACAACGCAAATTAATTGCCCATGGAATGTAACGTTCGTGTGATCTCAAGTTCCCCATATCAGTACAAGTATATTATCGGTGCTCACTCGGTGTTATTCTGCATTTTATTTGAACTTAACCGTTTGTGAAACCTTGGGGATTATACCCCAACACGTGATAGTCTTTCTCTTTCTCCTGTCATAAAGGTGTTTTCCCTGCAATCACAAATACTCTCACCTCTATTTCTATTAACATGTTGTTCTTCTTGTGTATACGGTCTACTAATTAAGTGACACCCTTCAAAAATGGCTGCTTCCGTTTTCACAATTTTGTTCGAAGCTGAAAGGGTTCTTTTTGGTCTTGATGGGCTGAGGTGAATTTTATTTTCCTACTTTGTTGTACTTTATTTTCCTCTAAAGAAGAAAAAATAATGAAGGAATATTTCGTACATATGTAGGTATGAAACTTTTGTGACTACGTCACGTCGTCGGGCAGGCGATTCGATTAAAAATTGAAAGGTGCTAGATTGTGTAGCGCAATGAAGTGTTGACGGGCAGATACAATTGCTTCCCACCAGACACCTCTGCCCCGTCAGTCCTTCGGTAAGTAATAAAGTAAGGCCATATTTTTATGAGGAGTAAGCATAATTCCCTTAAGCAAGTGTGGCATGCTTGGAAGTACAATGGCCCCGCTCCGGGTATTTCATTAATAAAAAATCTTTCCCTTTCCGAAAGAAATAGCTCCACTACGTTCCACATGTTTCGACAGTGGGAAGGGACTAGAAAATGTTCTTATTTTGAATAACTAATGCTGTTTAAGATTGTACAGTCACTTTCAGGGGAGCTGAATGGCCGATATTTTGATGAGTTGTGTTCACTGTATGGGTACTTCGGATCGGTTTGTCAAATGCACATTTTTTTTAATTCGAGTTTTATTATTTAACTTGTTTGCATCGCGTGAACATGAGCAACGACAACAAAAAAAAAAGAATAACTTCGTTTCGTTGACTATTCCCGCCACTCTGCCGTCATCATCTCTGCTGGTTTGAGTGTGCAAAGTCATAGAGTAACTCTAGCCTCAATGAGTAGGTATGTAATTTGAAGTCTGGAGTAACACTATCCTCAGTCATGGTATTAAATATATTTGTTCTCAGAGTCGGATCTGCTGGCACTGGGGTAAGATTCAGAAGTGTGACTTTCAAATAATAGCATAATGAAGCGGGGGCTGAAATGATGTTCAAGATTGAATAATACCGCCAAACGACAAATACAAATTAAGATGCAATTTCAGAACTAATTTTTTGTGGAGTGTGGGAAATGTTTTGGGGATTAAGAAACATCTTCTTCTTGTTCTGTGGGAAGATGTTATGCACGTTCTCTGACTGAGATTGCATGAGACAACTTGAGTGCAAGAAGAGTGTACCACATTATTTCGTTAAAATATTTAAATTGTGTGTGCACAGAGGAAATTGTTGTTCTTTTGTTCGATTCGAACTCAATTAAACCATAGAATAAGTTGAATCATTTTTTACTTGAAGGGAAGCATTCCAGTCAATTATAATAATAATAACTAACGCTCCCTAAGATCAAATTAACTAGCATGACAAAAGATTTGTTGGGTTATAGTTCGGGGCTGTTGCAAATCTTAGGAAAAGAAAGAAACTCTTCTATTCAGGCTTCAGATAGATACGAGTTGACAGTAGCGGATATGATCATATGTTTTGAATAAATCCCCTTTAAATATTTTTGAACTAAGACTTACTTAGACTTGATATGGAAGGTACCTAAGAATTTTTAGGACTGAAGTTGAAGCTTTGAATTAAATGCTAAGCTAGGAAGCTAGAGTAGACAAATGGACTGGCAATTAATGTCACAATTAGATTAGTTTATAGATCATTGAAGATACCCAGGAGTTTTGTAATTTCCTGAAAGGAATTTTATCCAATGCTTTCTAAAGCTTGTCATTTCCCAGCCACTTCGAAGTCTTAATAAAGCCCAAAAGACTGTCCTGAAAGGTTTTCGAGCTCCACAAGAATGCCTACGTGAGGATTTATGTCTATAGTGTTTTAAAGCGCTGGTATTCAAGTTCAATGATTACTTGATAAAGATATGATCCTCTATGTTTGATCAGCTCTGTTTATATTCTATCGATGCCTGCGGCTCAATTGTCTTTAAACAGTCTCTTCCATTCGACAATGTCGGAAACGGTCAACTCAACTCACCGCCAATACCGGAAGTATATAACGCTGAATGACTCAACACATTTGCTCAGCACTTAAATATTTTATGCCCAGGCTACACCACTCACCACAAATATACTCTTTTCTATTTCTAAAACATAATGCGTACTGAAGTGCTTGCTGTGTTGTCACACACTCTTATTAGACTCAAAAAACCCATCTGACTGCAATTTCTCTTAATTAATTTGGCACGACTAAAACGGCATATTCATAATAATGCACAGCCAGCAGACGAGAGTTTAGAGCAAACGGAAAATAATTTTTTAAAGGAACAAAAAAAATATCCCGGCGTCGCGGTGTATGCATACATACTCCAAGAGAAAATAAAAAAAAAATATTTTGAATTGAAATTGAATCCTTGCCAAGTAGCAGCCGCAAGCGTGGAGTTGGCAAATTAAACTTCAGATCTCATGTTCTTTTCTGTCATCATATCGTGTTTGTTCCTTTTTTTTCGCATTAGGCTCAACCGTGGGCCTATTTGTCAACTAGAAATGTAGCAATTTATTTGCTTCGAAAGAACTGAAAGCTGATGGGCTCCATCTCCACTTGTAGGATTTTGAAGAGTGAAGAGTGTAGATTTTTGTTTGCTCCAAATCGTATGAACTATCAAATAAGTGCAGATGCATGTTCATGCTCCTACAGGTCAATAACTTTGTGGGGTTATTGCAGTTTTATTGGAAAATCAGGATCAACTGAGGTAGACACTTAACAAAAAATGGCTCATCCGTATTCGAGGAGCACGTTTTCCAATAAAAAAAAAAAAACATTTCACGACCATAAGACTCGGAGAACCTTAATGTTTGTGTCAAACTCAAGTTCTGAAAATACTTTCAAGTAAACACAAAATAATGAACCCGAAGCAATCGAACTATAGAATGCCCCAATAATGCTTGAAGTTTGCTATTCTCAAAGGATGGAACATTTTCTCAGTGTAAACAACATGACACACACATCATGTCTCCTCACTTGGAGTATGGCATTTCCTTTGAATCGGTTACGCCCGACATCGTGTCTCCGCTGCTGTGGGTGATCAGAAATCAATCAAACGTAATGGCACAAACTGATGTGAATTTTCCTAGAGGAGGAGAAAAGAAAATGTTTCTCATTCAATTGAAACATTAAGTTGGATGCTCAATGCTCATTCCGAACAAGTTTACCCTAGACATATGACATTACATTTGTTGTACCTTCAGCTCCAGCTTGAAAGACAGAAACGAACAACGTCCCGCGGCAAAGTAAATCGAGTTCGATTGTAAATAATTTTTATCAGCTTTGCAAACAGATGCATTTCCAGTTGGAAGGATGATGTTGATGATGATTTGTGAGCAGCGGGGGAAGGCAGAAATAGCAAGAAGGATTGAATAGTTGGTCGATTGAATGAAGGAATGGATGAATGAATGAGAACTGAGACACATTCAAATGATGGATTAAATTTCATTGGATGGACGTTGAATGGATGGAAAAAATGAGAAAATAAAATAATCTGCGGATTGACGCTATTGATGGTTTTTATTGTGGGTCAATTTGGCGGTCAGTTTCGGTTTGGAGAGGGAAGTGCAAAATCTGTTCCTGACATCTGTAATTTCTTAAGTGAGACATTTGAGTTCGTGTAATGAGTGTACATGTTTGTCTTATTATTTGGATTAAATTTTGCACGAGAAAGTAGTATGCGTACCAGTTTTAAGGCTTCAAAGAGTAACATATTTTTTAACTATCTGCCTAGGGTCGATATCCATATTAAAAAGCTCCGTGGCACGATAAATTTGATGATGATTGGTTAATGAATGAGTCAGTTGTTTGCAAATTTTGAAACTTTATATCCCACAAAAATTAGAAACCGAAAGTCGTGAGGGGGATATTTGGCTGAAGAACACTAAACCTAAAGTTAGAAACTGTGCTGCTTTTCAAGTTGAGGGATTGAAAAATGGTTAAAGTTGCAAAAACAAACTAAGTTGCAAAAATGTTACGTATACGCCGTACATTAAATTTTAATTAGAGCCAAACAAAAACCAAAAGCTTTTAAGAAGTCATCATTGACGGTTCTGTTTTATTTGACCAGGAATTCAAAACCGAGAAATCTTAAAATGTTCAAACTTCAAAAATAAAAATTCATTGAAATTCTCCAGATTCTCAAAAATTCACACACCGTAGAAAAACAAAAATGAAATCAAATACTTAAAGAAAGAAAAAGTAAACAAATTGGAATAAGTTGCATTGTTGCTTCAATTTACATGATCCACTTTATTATATCGTGTCGACTTTTAAGTTCTCTCAGCAAGTGTTAGCGTGATGAATTAATGCCCCTTCGATTTGAATTCATGTGCAATTGTGCATGCTTGGAAGGCACTTTCGATGAAATCATAAAAGACTTCCATAACTATGTATTTTCATTCAGACTATGTAGAAACATGCATGCATGTTTTGGTTATGTGGCTAAGACGCTGACTGGTCAATAAATATTTTTTTATGCTCGAATTTTTGTAAACAAGAAATGCATGTGGTTAAAAATTAGTAATGAACTTACCGATGAAAACAAGCAACAAGCTTGCATGTTTGATATTTATGGAAAAAATTTACCTATGGCGATATCATGTCTGTGATGTGAAACGATACAGAAGAGGTCCCGAACCAAGTCTTAAATGCACCGAAAGTGGCAGAAATAAGAAATTGCACATTCAAATTGGTCCAAAGCACATGCTCTTTATTTTTCTTAAAAATAAACACTTACTTCAAATGCTGTGAATTTGTTGTGTTTACTTCAGCTCGAACACCCTTCTCAAGTCTATTTTCATCAATTTCTTTATTTTTCTAAAATAATCCTTACAGCTGACCCAGTTTGTTTTATACGCAATAACTTGATGAGAACACACGGCACACTCCAGAGGACATTGACGTCCTGACCCAGAATCCCAGAAAATACACATAACCATTTTAATTTTATTTTTTCTCGCATTCTGTTACAAATCCTCTGTTGCCCAAAGCAGTGTACCATTGATATCGCAAAACAAAACACAAGGGAAAAAAGCTTCGAAGTATATGGAATTTATTAAATATTAATGTCCAGTGCTCTAGATTATTGGAATCTTATATAATCCACTACCACAGCAGAATGAGATGAGATGAGTATAATACTAAATTTTGCATATAAAGCACAAAAAAAAACAAACAAACAAACTACACCATCTGGAATAAGACTGAAACAATAGGGCACCTATATGATGAGGCGAGTCCTTAGGCACAATATTCTCAAAGGGCTCTGAAGTTGGACAAAGCTCCAACTCCTGTCGGAGAAGGACGAGGACTATAAGGAAATGATGTTAAGATTCACCTACATATTGTATGGCTCACAAATGAGGGTATGTGTTTGGGATAAGTCCTCGAGGATATGTTCATCATATAAAAAGCATTCTCTGAGATGCGAAGTCTGAGTGGTGAAGGTGGGTTCTTGCGCCCAGGTGTTAGGGGGAAATTCGCACAGGTAAAGGCATCCACATTAAAAGTGGATCGTTGTAACACATTCAGATGGGAAAAATTTTGTTGTGTAAGGGATGATAAGGGTTATACAAACAAAAGTATGGATTTGTTTTTTTCCTCCTGGCTTCCAAGAACAGTAGAGTAAAGAGAACTAGAGTAGGATTGGTACCTGGGAAGTTACGAAGCAATTTGTTTAAAATTTTTAAATATTTGCATAGAGTTTCAAATGAAAGGCTTCAATTGTGTGTTAGTGAGGAAAAACTGTTTATTCAGTTTTTTTTTTTTTTATTAGCTCGGTCAGGTTACCCGGAGAATTGGTTGGAATACAAGCAAAGTGTAAAAATGAAGGTTTTATTTATTTTGTTGGGGTTTAAGGTCTCACAATTCATATAGGTATAAGAGAAAAACATTTGTATACGGTTTAATATTACAAATTTAACTTTTGGGTTTTTTAGATTTGCTTGCAAGATTTATAATGTTTGTTGGTTAATTTAGTACTTTTTTGGAGCATTTGTGGTCTTCTTTAAGTAATTTTATTGTTACATGTAAGTAAAGGCCATGTTTGGACTGGAGTTGGGTTCAAAGGTTAGTTTAAAGGATTTGCGATTGATTTTCTTATTGAAAAAGAGTGCAACTGTTTGGCTCACCTAAAGGAATCAACAATGAAATGTTCATCAATCGGTTTGCACGTTTTTCTTTGAATGCTGTTAAAGACCTTGAGTATGCCATAGCCATTAGAGCCACGACCAAGAGATGGAATTTGTGGATATGAAAAAGAGGTTTTGTCATTAGGAAACCAAAACATGCATAGATTAAAAATAAATAAGTAAAATCCCTTCTGAATGATAGTGGATATATTATATTCGAAATACAGAATTCTATTGTGTTTAAACCAATTTTTTTTTACTTGTTCATATTTTTCAATTCCCGCCAAACAACTGCGATAGGCTAATATTAGCCTATTGATTGAAAAAGACAAAAACAAGCATAACACATTTGCCCTCAATAAATTTCTAGTATTTACTTTTTTTTATTGCTTTTTTGTGCAGTAAGTCGATTTTTTTTACCTAATTTGAGTGGTGATAAAAAAAAATAGAGTGGCGCGACAGCTCTTGAAGAGCCAAGGCCTAAGAGGCTTACTCTCATCAACAATTCTCTGAGTGCGTGTGAAGAATTGAGGGGACCTACAATTTAACGCCGATTCCGAACGGCAAAGTTGAGAAGCACTTTTTCGTGACAGATTGATACTCTTGGAAGATTTGTCAGGTCTTCGCAAGAGGCATTACCCGTGAAAGATGAAATTAAAACTTGGCCTGAGTAGGACTCGAACCAACGACGTTCTGCTTAGCAGCCAACGCACTTACCAACTAAGCTACGGGCAACTGAGTGGTGATAGTGATTGGTTTTGAAGAGTTTTTGTTTTAAACAAATTAAACAAGTTCCTCCTCACTTTATCTTGAAACTTAATCGGAGCCCTCAATAATTATTTAAGGGGGACAATAACTTTCAGTCGAACTCAGTTTTTTCTGAGATTTCTGAGATGAACATATTTTGTAGGGTCCCAAAACATTAACTTACTGATACCCAATTTCATAAACAAACACTAAAAGTACTTTTAGCAAAAATCTCTTTAAATTTTATCAGACCCTTAAAACTTTTGAGTTTTACCAACCTGAAATGGGAAATTTCAGGGAAATTTTTGTCAAAATTGACATCCTCATGAAAATTATGTGAGAAAAAATGAGAAAGCGTTATTTTCACTTTTTAAAATATTCAATGACACTTTTAAAATTTAATGAGTCAAAAATTGCCATTTAGTTTTAAAAAGTGTCTAAACGCTTGGTGAAACCAAAAAATCTCATTTTACGGTTTAACCCTTTGACGCACAAAATAAGTACACAAAAGATTTCATGGTTATAATTACATTAGTTAGTGTATTACAAGGTTATTTAAGTATGTATATAGTAATTTATTTTTTTTCTAACGCACAGGTTTTAGGAAATAAGTTGGGACAAATGTGCCCCAATATGCGTTACATATCATATTTTGAGGTATTTGCTACTATAGCAAAATCAAATATTTTTCTTATAAAAAACAAACGAATTGAGTTGAATATAACGATTTTATTTATTGATTTTATCAATGAAAGTCTGCAAAACAATTTCTTGTTGCTGTGAAGCATAAGTTTACATTGCAAATATCACATATGTTGCTCGTTCGATTCTCTACTCCACTCTTTGCACACTGTACACATCTCTTACGCGAAGAACTTTTTATCATTACGTGTGACGGTAAAGACTGTTTGAGTCCTATGTTTTGAATCCTTTTCTTGGTCATAGAAGTGGATGGCAAGGCATCGTGATAGTGGCATTACTTTAGCTATGTAAGGAACACCCATGTCAGGTTCAGTGGACCAGTAGCTTCTCAATGTGGGCAATACATGGTAACCCATGACATAGTTCATTCCAATGAAAGCTGTTATTTCTTGGAGATCGGTAGTGAACACCGATCCATTTTGGTGAGCATAACGTAAGGACTCTGGTATTATTAATTCCTCAATTAATAATTTCAGGTTTGTTACTGTCTCATATACATCGATAGGTTTCAGGGATTGTAACTCTTGAGAAATGTTTATCTTACCAAATTCATATTCGGTGTCAGCAAAATTATACGCGCGATAAACATTCCTTTTCATCTTGAACTCGGGAACTGGATCACGAGGTGATGAATTGGCCATGCTAGTTGATGAAAGGTCTGCAGATGGACCTGGATTTTGAGTAGGCTCTGGTGTAGCAGGTGGCTCAATTATAGCTTCGGACACTCCAGCTTGCATGTCCGCTAGTAAAAATGACTGGTCTTCGTCATCCAGAGTGAGTGCATCTTCAGTGTCACTGGTCTCAGCCATTAGAAATTCCTCAACTTCGGAATCAGTAAAATGGAAAATCCTGTTTCCTTTGCGTGCCTAAAAATTATGAGTTTCAATTTTAACGCATTTTTCGCATATTGGGACAACCGTGTCCCTTTACTTTTAATTTCATATTTTAGTTATAAAAGTCACTCATTGCAACAAATAACAACAAAATCGTTATAATTACTTACCATTCTTATAAATTGTTCACTAAATAGTCACTTATTGAAACAAAAAAGTAAAAAAATCGCTTTAGCAGATAAACAAGAAGCGCGGTCAAAAATCCAAATGTATAGTTATACAGTTTTTTCGTTTTTTTTTTCTCGTGCCTATCAACCAACCTTAGGAAAAACGTTAAATAGAATGGAAAATAATAAGCATGTGTTGAGTTTGAGTCGAAATAATTTTGCGTTTAGCAATAATCGGAAATATAACTGAACGGGACACCGGTGTCCCATTTACGTCAAAGCCTGTTTAGTGTTTAAAAGTTGTTCATGAAATCGGGCATGAGAATTATATTCCAACTTATTATTTTTCTGCAAAAACTGACTAAAAGTCATTTGGATTTTTGACGTTTTAAGATGCCGTGAATGAAGGCCATATACTTTAAACCTTAATTTATTTTACTAAAAAAAAAAAAAAAAAAAAAAAAAAAAAAAAAAAAAAAAAAAAAAAAAAAAAAAAAAAAAAAAAAAAAAAAAAAAAAAAAAAAAAAAAAAAAAAAAAAAAAAAAAAAAAAAAAAAAAAAAAAATTGGCATGAACAATCTGAAACTGTTTGATTTAAAAAAAAAGCATTTGCTTACAAGGAATTATTGAAACGAAGAATTATTTTGCTTCGTTCTCCATTTCTATTTCTATTTTTGAAAAAAGGTATGGCCTGATTTATGGCTGTTTAATACTCCAAAAAGGTAACAGATTTCGATTTCTTTAAATCTCATAACTTTAAGAGACGAAAAGGAGTAGGTTGTCAACTTTTTCCGGGTAAATGATATGCGGGCAGAAGTAGTTTGCGGGATTTCGTTATCCGGGAATTAAATCTCCAGTCTTTCAAATACTGTTTGAAGTTTAACAGCTGATTGGGGTCGCAAGGAATTAGGAAATTTAACAACAGTATGGCTATTTCTTTTTTTCTTATAAAACAAATTTTTTTCATTTACAAATGTCAAAGGTCATGTAACAATTTGTCATATAGCACGGTTAACTGAACCACCGAATACACACGAAGCCTATGAACAAACCAACTTAAGCAACGTTCGTTAACTTTTCGTTCAACTTTAACTAGTACGGTTTCATTCGCTCATTGCTTAAGTGAATTTGACAATTTGAAGAAGAGAAGGCTAAGCCATTTTCTTTTGCTAAGTCAACGAAATTTTCGTCCGGTTTTTTGACATTAGCTTAAGTTCACTTAAGCAATTATAGTTGGGCCTTAAATAATAAATGATTACTTATAAAAAATAAATAAAAAATAAACAGATAGACAAATAGGTAGATAAATAAATTAATGAATAAATAAATTAATTAAAAAATAAACGAATATAGTCAAATAAATATTAGAAGATAAGGTTTAAAATTAATTCACTGTCGGATGTTGAGCAACAGACTACCTATATTATGTTTCTCTTAATTTTAAAGTTCTATTTCAAACATGTTCAAAATCAACTAACGCGTGTAATTCGTTTGTTGGAAAGCACCAAGGAATTTCTATTGTTCGTAATAAATTATTATGATCTTATTCCTATAGTACAATTAATAAAACTTGAATTTATTGACACGACTCCCAACCAGTGTATGTATATCTATCACTAATTGAAGCCCCTAATCTTAATTCTCATTAACAAACAGAAATATCAAAACAATAATCTAGATTGAACACATTTTTCCGGTATTGATTTGTTTTTTATTCAACAAAATTATTCGCCTTCAAATGTGTTAATTAAATCGGGTTATTGATAAAACAATAAATCATCATTTAGGCCACATCTTAGACAGATCATATAGTTTTATAAACACTAAAAATTGACAATTTTATACTGGAAATTAATATAGCATTCGTGGAAAATTTCTGTCTTTCCTGAAAGAAATATTGAATTGACAGACGTAAGGAATTTAATTTTTATGTTTAAGAGAAATCCAAGCCCCCAAAACCCCTTTAATATAAAAAAAAATTATCGATTTTTCTCAAAAACGACTCCTAGGATTTTATTACATATTTCTCATGTTTTTTTTTTAAGAAAAATTTTCGACAATGATTTAAAATTAAATATAATGTATATTTATTTTGTTTGAATAAAAATATGTTTTACGGTATATGGGGAAGATCGTGGGGCCCAGTCAACCCTACCCATTTTATTTTTCTTGAAAACCACCGCATATGGAGACACCCTCTCACAATATTCATCTTTAATTTATAGCTTCTTTAAAAGATAACTCCTCCAAATTCCTCGCCCCCAAGCCACTGAAGCATGAATTAGATTGAAAGATTGGACAAAATAAGTAAGAGAGCATCATCAACCAGCAACCTTAGATTCATAAAATCTACTTTCCCGTGTTTTGAACCTTCGTGAATCACATAATGTTCAAAATGTATAACTAGTCTATAAACAAAGTGAAAGAAAATTGGAATGAAATTGCCCTTTCCCATCCAATGAATCGCATTTGATTCATGCATATAAAGTTTTAAACTGTAATCAGTAGCTCTTCTGCTGAGGTTCATACTTTTTAAGACACCGTTCGTTTTTGATTGTTAAACTCGAAAAACAGAAACTTGCAACTCCAATATCATATTTTTTCTATAAAGACCAAGCTAAACGGTGAGACAACGTTTTACATCCCACCCACTTGTCTCTTAAGATTCACCCCAAGACACCCAGGCATTTAAAAAACCCTTGGGAAGCTTCAAAAAGGGTAGAGGCAAAGAAAATCAAATCACAAAGAAAAACAGCCAACACAAAGTGGCTGGTACTTACTTTATGAATAAAAAACCTGTTATTCCAATTAGGTTTGCTTTTCCGCGCTCAAAAGTAGGTAAATTTTAATTTTATTCCACCCCAGCGGCACAGGATCAAAAACCGTTATTTGATAAACGAGCACCAGAGATTACACACTTTACACTTCAAAATCTCACTCCTTTGACTCTGGTACAAGATAGTTAAGACGAAAAATTTGCACGACGACGAAAGCTATGAACGTGGGTGCTAAAGCGTAGAGGCAGAAAGGATTAATTTTCTATGACCACAATGGGAAAAATCCTTAAAAACTAGGGCGGTAGCTTTTTACGAAATACGACACCACAAATACATATACACACAAACACATAGACGACACGACGATATGAAACGCTTCAGAAACAAATATCGCTCGAACTCAATAAATTAAACCGAGCAAGTAGGCCCTTATCCTACAGACACAGAGATTATTTGCCAGCAACCAGAATTCACAACCACCCCTATTGACCACTGAACTCAATTAAGATGCAAAGAGGTGTTTTCTGAATGAAGTATAGAAGTGTCAAATTAATTATAATCCCAAACCGACAATATACGATATCCTGTATGAGGGCAATAAAACCAATTTTTTTTTGTATTTCCGGGGCGATATTTTGAAAAACAACTACCGTTAGCACAAGCGAACACTTCGAGGTAACATTTACAACTGGAATAGAATCTCAAATCTGTGTTTGCTTGTTGGATATTCGGCTTCGTTCATCGTTTGGTTTGGCGGCGTGTTCTACGAAAGATACACAAAATTTTTGTTTGGGGGGATTGGAGTTTCGATTGTAGCTATAGGGTAGAAGATATGTATAGTGTTCATGTGTGGATGTTAGATTGTTATGCGCTGCAGCCAGCGTCCATCGCCATCGTGCCAAAGTCATCGGCATCGCTTCTATTGAGCAGTTCCGGACTCCGGAGCATAACCTAAGAATTCCTTGAAAGCAAAACTTCTCTTTCGAGAATTCTGAGAATTTAAATGAAAGAGATAGACAAGGGAGTCTCCAATTTGGAGATAGATTCACCTGTGCTCTCTTGAGAGTCGAAAATTTGTTGTTTTTTTTAATCAGCAATGGAAAGTTGTTTACATCGGATGGGTGTTGTATAAAAATGTGTCCGATACGGGAACTGGAAATAGAAATGCGTCGGAATTTTCCCATTTTCAATTGATAATAGGAAGAAGAGAGAATTTATCACTCTTGGTCATTTGGTATATGCGCAAAGCATTCTTTTTGTGTTGTGTGGTGATGGTGAATTGGAGTTTGAATTTGAATTTAAAGGGGTGGTTACAGAGATTAACAATTTTGATTTTCTTAAACGTGTGAGCATTGACATTTGTATTGTATTTTGAAAGTTCATATAGGTACAATGCTTTAAAAGAAGAAAATCAAAAATAAAAATTGCAAAATGCCAAAGATCAATAAGCACAAGAGGCCAAAAAGACAACTAACTACATTATTATATGTATATGTAGCAAAAACCCAAAAAGCCAAAAATTCAATAAGCCAAAAATACAGAATGTTAAGAAAGAAAAATTGCCAAAACGAGAAAACCTTAAAGGCTAAATCACAAAGCCGCTTCAGCTTCAGCTTCGCCTGCGTTACGATGCACCCGCTTCACGTTTGCTTTGAATGACAGTTCTCCCTCCATCATCATCAAACAGATTTGCCACTTTACTCCTTTCGAAGTAGTCTACTTCGATTTTTGAAAAACTTTGAAAATCTATTCCCACTTCGCACCATCAAGAATGTTTTGAAATCTACTTCACTCAGAAAAAACTTACATCGATTTTACTTGGTATTGGTATTTCCAAAATCTGCTTCGATTAACTCATTGAGTAGTTTTATGCCTACAGTTCTCTTATTTTTATCAGGAAAATAGATAATCGACATCTGCATCTGCATCTGCAATTTCTATCCTTATACACGAACAATAAGCGGACACACTTCACAAACACGAAATGTCAACCCATCCATGTACGCAAAGTATGAGTTACGTGATTGTATTGAAGTGTTTAATATTTTAGGCCGTGTGCGACTTGCGTTAAAATGTTGGTTTAATTTAACCACTAGTGTTATATTTTAGTCTGCTAGTTAAATTTTAACACATTTTATCGACCATGTAGTGTCAAAATTAAATCGAACGTCAAGTTTTTATATACACATATTAACTAAATTCGCACACGGCCCTAATTGTAGATCTGTCTATTTGAACTTTTTATAATAACTGTAAGTCCCTCTTTGCGTCAATGTATCCATGGACAATATAAAACACGCTATTTTGAAATCTACTTCATTTTTTCTCAATTTACTTCGCTTTATTCCCAAATCTACTTCGATTCCTTTTTTTTCGAGTGGTAACGCTGCTCCAAAAAACAAATGAACAAACAGCTGTTGAGCTGTCAGACAAAGCAAAAGTTCAGCATATTTGAACTAGAGCTTCCGTTTGGAGTCACGTTACGTACGAAACGTGAGGTCGAAGCATCATTGTGATAGCAAGCATTGAATTCCTATGGCTGAACTCGTAAACGTCAGGCGAAGCCGAAGCTGAAGCGCCTTTGTGATTTAGCCTTAAATTTCAAAGCTGAAAAGATTAAAGCGGAAAACACAAAGCTGCTTTGCTGTTAGCGCTGACTCCGTTACGCTTCTATACTTTGGATTGAACTTTGACTGACATCAGTCATTTTACTTATTTTATTTTATGTTCATCAAAAAAAATTTCTCCAAAATTTCATTTTTTTCTGTTTTTTGAAAACAAAGCCGACAGCTGAATTAAATAAAATTTTCACACAAACAAACAAGAAAATATGTCGGTGAGCAAATTTATATGAAAAAGTAGAAAACATTTCTACTTTTGCTACAGCTTTTGAGACGTTACGTTTATGTTACGGGGTTCTTACAGTATGTCAAATTAAAGTTTGAGCAACAAAGCTGCTTTGTGATAGCTTGTTAGCAATTCCTATGCTTGAACTTTATAAGCAGAAACACAATGGCGCTTTAGGCAGACGCGTCGTTGCGTTACGATGCACCCGCTTCACGTGTGCTTTGAATGACAGTTCTCCCTCCATCATCATCAAACAGACTTGCCACTTTACTCCTTTCGAAGTAGTCTACTTCGATTTTTGAAAAACTTTGAATATCTATTCCAACTTCGCACCATCAAGAATGTTTTGAAATCTACTTCACTCGATTTTACTTGATATTTCCAAAATCTGCTTCGATTAACTCATTGAG
Source organism: Sphaerophoria taeniata (assembly GCA_943590905.1). Lineage (NCBI taxonomy): Eukaryota > Metazoa > Arthropoda > Insecta > Diptera > Syrphidae > Sphaerophoria > Sphaerophoria taeniata. The sequence goes on along the minus strand of OX016540.1, from coordinate 41,153,038 downwards.
TAATTTTATGCCTACAGTTCTCTTATGTTCATCAGGAAAATATATAATCGATAAGTTTCTATCCTTATACACGAACAATAAGCGGACACACTTTACAAACACGAAATGTCAACCCATACATATACGCAAAGTATGAGTTACGTGATTGTATTAAAGTGTTTAATATTTTACGCCGTGCGCAACTTGGGTTGGAATGTTGGTTAAATTTAAGCACTAGTGTCATATTTTAGCTTGCTAGTTAAATTTTAACACATCATACCCGCCATGTAGTGTCAAAATTAAATCGAAAGTCAAGTTTGTATACACATTTTAACACAATTCACACACGGCTCTAATTGTAGATCTGTCTAACTATTCATGGTCAATATGAAATACACTATTTTAAAATCTTTTTCGCTTTTTCTCAATCTACTTCGCTTTATTCCCAAATTTACTTCGCTTCCATTTTTTTTTAAAGTGGTAACGCTGCTCCAAACAACAAATGAACAAACAGCTGTTGAGCTGTCAGACAAAGCAAAAGTTCAACCAAGTTGAACTTTTTTTTGACAGATTTTGGCTTCTTTACGTTTTCTTACGTTTGTCAAAAAAAGCGTACGTAGGAAAAGCGTCATTGTGTGAGGTTACACAGATTTCCTATAGCTGAACTTTTCGCAGTTGTCAAAATCGACGGCAAAGCGTCATTGTGTTTCTGCTTTATAAGTCACTCAACGCTAACAGCAAAGCAGCTTTGTGTTTTCCGCTTAAAAAGCATTGAAACTGTATTGAAAACCGTAGCAATCGTTTTATTTAGTATTTAGAGAAAATTTGCTGTCATAAATTTTCTCATTTCATTCTGATTCTGATTTTGTACGTTGTGAATACAACATCTAATTTATAAATTTAAATAAATAATTTATCCTTTTCATCGTTAATCCAACCAAGACTCTAATAGACTTAGACTATGGGCGAAACAAAGGAGTCGGTTTGTGGACTTCCGCAGTTCAACGGAAGCGGATTCGATGATTGGCAGTTCAGAGTTCGAATTCATCTGGACACGCTCAATATGGCTGATGTTTTAACAAGCATCGTTGAAACTGATGATGAAGGATATGAAGAATTTGCGAGTAGAGATAAGAAAGCGAAAGAAAGATTCATAGCTATGTACATAACGATTATTAAAGTTACATTCCTGAAAAGAATACGGCTAAAGAAATGTGGGAAAGTCTTCAATCATCTTTTGCTCGAAAATCTATCGTCAACCAACTTTTGTTTCGAAAGTAGCTTATGAAGCTTCGTATGAAAGAGGGTGGACGCAGTAGCAAATCACATAATGGTTTTTGAAAACTTAATCAGACAACTGAAGATGTTTGATGCTTCACTAGATGAAAGTGATTTATTAACTCAGTTTTTCCTGACACTTCCCGAAAAGTTTGATCCGTTAGTTCCCACCTTGCAAAATTAAAGGGATGGAGAACTATCATTTGTCATCGTTAAAGATAGGCTTCTTTTGTAAAAAGCGAAGTTAGAAGATAAAGATAGGGAAGAAATTCAAGAAAGATCTCCATTTACTGGGAAGAAATATCCAAGGAAAGCCTTCAAGGTAAATGTTTCAAGTGTAACAAGTTTGGAAATTTGGCAAAAGATTGTAGGAAAACAGATGTGACGCCGAATCAAAGATATAACAAAACTTCAAAGGGCGTCTGTTTGATGTCAGATCGGTGATTATCTTTCAAAAGAAAATTGGTATTTTCACAAGAAAATGAACTGAATGAACCGATAAAAATCAATCAATTTTTAGAGTCAAAGAGCTCAGGAGTCATAAACGGAAAGAGTACAGAGAATATAGAAGTCATAATAAAAGATATGCTTTACTTACCAGAGACAACTTACTCTCTGTTAGAAAACTTACAAGAGTTGGAGTTGATATCGGCAGTTCTTCAAAAATAAAGCAAGTCAAAAATGGTTTGCTGATAGCAGAGGCAGAGGCATACCTACCTACAAGGAAACTTGTATGAAGTTGAATTCGAAGTTCAAAAAAATTCAGCAAATCTATGCAAAATTGATGATATCAAATTGTGGCATAAACGCTTGGTCATGTTGGACAAAGTGCGTTGAAAACAATTGCCAAAGAAAACATGGTTAAGGGGCTGAAGTTGACTTCAGTGGATGACATTGGCTTCTGTGATATTTGCACAGAGGGTAAACAAAGTCGTGATCCATTGAAGACCATGAGAACAAGAGCAACAAGGGTATTGGAAAGAATTCACTCTGATGTGTGCGGCCCTATTGACGAAGCTGCTTGCTATGGCTCGAGATATTTCTATACTGGGACCTTCCTTAGATTGTCCCAAGACGCAAGCTGAGATGTGGTATGGCACCAAACCCGATTATGAAAAATTTCGAGTTTTTGGCTGCAAAGCTTTTGCATGGATTTCTAATCAGAAAAGAAAGAAACTTGATCCAAAAAGCCGCAAGTAAATAATGATTGGATATGTACCGAATGGATACAAACTTCTGGATATGGAAACTCAAAAAATGTTTACCGCTAGAGACGTCAAGTTTGATGAAACCAAGTTTCCATACAATCAAGACCAAAGTAAGAAGAAAGAAGTAATGGTCATTATAAGCAACCACGAGCAAGAAGGGGATTAGTCATCTGAAAGGGTTGAAGACTTTTGTGATGAAGATATTAATGTCGACGATGGTGCAGATGCACTCCCTTCGCATAATAACAAAACACTGATCCTCCAGGTGAGATTATTGGGCGGCCGGCGCAGCGCAAGGGAGCGCCGAGCCGCCGACCTAGTAAGTTTTCTGATTATTATAATACAGGGTGGCACATGAATCGTGCTACAAAAATAAAACGTAATAACTTTTTTTTTAATCGATGTATTTCATTTTTTTTTTATTGGTTAGAAAATTAAATTTTATTTTAAATAGTTAGTTGTTTTTAAAGATTATAGACCGCAAATGAGCTCCACGCTCTCCCACGCATATGCGGCACCTGGTCAAAAAATTATTAATTGCGGCCTGAAGAGTTGAAGTTGGGATCGCCTCAATTATTGTCGTTATGGACTGCTTTAATTCAGTTAAATTCCTGGGCTTCGTTTTATACACCTCTTGCTTGACATAACTCCATAAAAAGAAGTCTGGTGCAGTCAGGTCAGGTGACCTTGGGGGCCAGCGAAGAGTGGAGTTCCTAGAAATTAATTTGTTTGCAAATTTTTTGTTTAGCTCCGCCATAACTGGTCTGGCTATATGTGCAGTTGCTCCATCTTGCTGAAACCAAACGCTGTTGAATGGTATATGTCTTCGGCGCAGTTCTGGGTAAAAAAAACTCCTTCAACATCTTTAAATAACGGTCCCCATTGACAGTAACGGTTACACCGTTTTCTTCAAAGAAGTACGGCCCGACAATACACCTTGATGAAACTGCGCACCACACAGTGACTCGTTCTGGGTGCAGTTCCGTCTCATGGAGCATTTCTGGATTAGACTCATTCCATATACGGCAATTTTGCTTGTTTACATTGCCGTTAAGATCAAAATGGGCCTCATCAGACATGAACAAACAATTGATCAATGTGTTGTCTTCTTCGGCCATTGATATCATTTTTTGGCAAAATTTCAGGCGAACAGGCAAATCCTGAGGGTTTAACTTGCTAGTAATTTGGACTTTGTACGGAAACAAGTTTAAATCGTCATGAAGTATCCGTTGTAATGACCGTCTACTAATTCCAATTTGCCCCGATAAGTTTCGGGTTTAAACGCCGCTCGGATTGGCCTGTATTGCAGATGCTACTGCTGCGATTGTATCCTGAACCCGAACATTGGCATCTCGATGGTACGGCCTTCGTGCGATGCTTCCAGATTCGGCAAACATGTTTACAAACCTCATAATGGTCCATCTACTCGGGGGATTACCGCCAAACTCCCGGCTAAATTCCCTTTGGACGGAAATGACGGACTGCAAAGCATGGTACCGTTGCACTATCCAAATTCTTTTCTCCGTATCCCAAGCATCCATTTTTATAAATCTAAATAGTAACCTACAAAATAAAAAAAAAATAAGCCGATTACTCACAAGGAAAAAAAGTTATTACGTTTTATTTTTGTAGCACGATTCATGTGCCACCCTGTAGTTATAGAGCTATTTCTGCCGATGTATTTTTAACAAGTGTTCCAAATTCTTTTGATGAAATACATTCCCGGTCTGATGCTAGAAAATGGTTTGGAGCAATTGAAGAGGAACTTTCTTCGACAAAAGAAAATATTATTTGGGACGTAGTCTAGAAACCAAAAATTGCTAAGATCCTCAAGCCGAAGTGTGTTTTTCAAATCAAAATGAATGAAGATGGAGAGCCTAAGAAATAAAAAGCCAGACTGGTAGTTAAGGGGTTTACACAAAAGTCACCGGTTTTCAACCACCTGCTAAAAATTAGAAAACTGTTCTGGGAAACGACATTCGAGAAAACTTTAAAGGACTTCAATCCTCGCTTTTCTGCAATAAAATAAACCAATAATGTTTTTTTTTTCTGGTAACATTTTCGTTACAATGTTTATAAGTATTTTTTATTATTATCATCTTCGAATAAAATCAAAAACAATACAAAATCTTAAAGGTGTCACAATCTAAATTATAGATTCAAATAAATGAAATTAATTAAAAATTTATATTTTACAATAAAATCAACAACGTGGAGTCTTATCTACTTTTGCTTTTGACCTTGTTTGCCGGGTTTGCCCTTAAACTTTTTATCCTTATTCAAATCTTTTTTATTCTTTTTCAATTGTCCTATTTGCTTAGCTTCGAATTTCTTGTTTTTATTTTGTTTGATTGGTTTACCTTCCAGCACCGGCACATCGTCGATATCAATTTTCTTTTTTTGTTGATTGATTGCTTGAGGTTTTTGTGGATTTTGTTGGTCTGCTGGTTTTGGTTGATTTTTATTTTTTTGTTTATTTTTATTCTTGTTGGGTTTTGGTGGTGTTTGTCCATTTTGTGATTGAAGTTGGGATTGGGGTTGGACATTTGGAGACTGTTGTGGATTCTTGGCCGCAGCTGGACTAGAAGGTTGTGCAGGCTTTCCTTCGTTTTTGTTGAACTTCTTCTGTTTTTGATTATTTTTCAGGTTTTTCTGATTATTGTTGCCGTTTTGTTGCACTTGCTGCTGTTTCTGTTGTTGGTCTGGCTGGGGCTTGTTTTGAGTTTGTTTCTGGTTCTTGTTCTTATTTTTCTTTCCTTGATTCGGGGATGGTACTTGTCCAGCATTCGAAGGTTTAGGTTCGCCTTTGTTACCAGGTTGAGCAGGCGCTTGCTTTGGAACGCCTCCAGCCTTAAATTCCTTTTTATTCTTGTTCTTTTTGCCCTCTTTAGGTGCCCCATTGGTCACGGCATCAGACGTCTTGCCATCGACTTTCTTTTCTTTTTGCTGTGCTCCATTTTGTTTAGCTTCGTCCGTTGGTTTTTTTTCCTTGACCACTTTGACTGGCTTTTCGAACACATTAGCCACATACTTCTTCGCACTCTCTTTCATTTTCTTCTTCTTCAACTCCAGTTCGACTTCACTCAAATTCGGGTGACCAGCACGTTTGCCAAGTTTTTTCAACGGTCTCTCTGGCTGTTCTTCCTCACCTTCAGCGCCTTCTTCATTCTTCCCCTCAACGACTTCTTTGGCCAATTCTTTTTCATCATCCTCCTGTTCTTCTTTACTTATTGGAATTTGATTTGAGAATTTCTTCAATTTGGCCACAAAGAAGCCATCCATGTTGTGGGTATGGGGATAGTATCGTCTTGTAAGATTCATGCTAGGATGGAATCTAAACTGCCGATAGTTGACGAAGCCTTCGGTTCCAAAGTCCAGGCCAGTTGGGACTAGTTTGACATTACGTTTCTTAAGAACGTAATCTATGACCCATTCGTTCTCTTCTGGGAGAATCGAACACGTTGAATAGACAATATATCCGCCGGTTTTCGACTTGGCGTCCACACAATCAATCGCAGTAAGTAGAAGCTTCCGCTGCAAATTATAACACCTCTGTACATCGATTTCTGATTTGGATGTCTTGACGCTGGGATCTTTGGAGACGACACCGGTTCCAGTGCAAGGGGCGTCCAACAGAATCCTGTCGAAACCAGTCATGATTTTGGGGAACTTGCAACCGTCCTCACAACTGATGACGGCATTGATAACTCCCAGACGATGGAAATTGGCCACCACAGCCTTGATACGGTCACGATTGGCATCGTTAGCGAAGAGAACTCCAGTGTTCTTCATTATTGCTGCAATATGAGAGCCCTTGCCTCCAGGTGCCGAGCACATGTCAAGAATCCGTTCGTTTTCTTGAGGTGCTAGAGCCATGACGGGTAGCATACTTGAGGCACCTTGAATCATGTAATGACCGGCCAGATATTCAGGAGTCGCTCCGAGGGGAACTTGAGAGCTATAGACTACCAAGCCGACTTTTGTCCATTTGCCAAGAGGATCCAGATTGACACCACGATTGATTAAAGCAGCTGCTAGGTCCCGACGACGGGTTTTGAGACTGTTGGTTCGGATGGTCAAGGGACGAGCAACCTTTTTTACAAAAACGGAAGAATGCAAGTTCAAATAAAGGGGTGGATATCCAGATTTAGACTTACCTCTGAGGTCTCCAAATATTCCATAAGTTCGTTCAGTGGAAACATGTCCATTAGTTTGCCCATCAGGAATTCGTTGTAGCTGTAGTAGAGGCACAAATCTTTCTTTAAGACATCAATGTATTCGGGGCGACTTCTGCCTTCCTGACGGTATTTCTTAAAGTCCGAAAGGACAAGAGTGATGTCCTTGATTCGCTGTTGAACCTCTTGGAGGGTTATTTCTTTTTCTTCATCGCCTTCTTCGGGGAATCGGAAGATCTCTTGATTGTCGACGGACATTTGCATTTCTGCTTGAGCCTCTTTGGCTTCCCTTTCCTTCTTTTTCTTAAGTTTTTTGTTGGCTTTTTCAATTGGAAGTTTGTCATCATCGTCACTGTCGTCGTCATCGTCATCGTCGTCTTCATCGTCCTCTTGTTCGGAGAGATCAAAATCATCATCAGAGTTTTCATCCTCATCGGACAAGTCAGCTAGTTTGCCGACTTTCAGTTTTTCCGCGGTTTCGTCTTCGGATTCATCTTCTTCTTCATCATCCTCCTCCTCGACCTCTTCATCGTCATCTAATTCTTCCTCATCCGACTCATCGTCATCTTCCTCGCCTTCAAGTTCCTCTTCATCATCCTCGTCTTCATCACCTTCGCCGTCGCTTCCTTGAGGGACAATAACTTTCTTCTGTGCCTTTTGCTTTGGCGTCAACCAGGATTTGTTGTCATCTGTGAAACCTTTCACCGCAGCTCCACTTTCATCTGCCGAACTTTCTTCCATTGATTCATCTTGTTCCTCGGCTCCCGACTCAACTTCCTCCTCGCTTTCGCTCTCATAGTGTTGCTGTTTCTTCGGCTGTAACTTCTTTTGCTGTTGTTTTTTCTTCAATTCTTCTTTCTTGGCCACTCGCTTGGCTAATCGTTGTTTTTGATGATGGGATAATTTCTTGTCTGTATCCTCCATTGGAGCTGTGAATAAGGAATTCGATTTATCCTTTTCTTACCGTCCATAACATGGAAAATAAAAATTACCAAAACTAGGCTTGTTGAATGTTGGCGGTTTTTGTTTTCTAGCCTTACGGCCTGGACCCTTTTTGGGCTTTTCAGAATATTGGGCTTTGCGTCCCATTATAAATGCGTTAAATTAAAAGTTATTTATTTAAAAAGATTAGTTATTTTATTAAAAACGTGCTACACTTTATGGAGTTTTGAAAACAGCAGCGGCAACTGCACGTGTTTTCAGAATCGATTTGAACTCGATCTGTCAAATTTGACAAACGTGACTGTCAGTGAAGCCAATTCGTCTTTTTGAAATGAATGTGTTCAAAGTTCAAACTTGGTTCCGCAGACATTTTTAATACACACGTTGAAATTGAAACCAATTAGAAATGGCACTTGAAATACATTTAGGAGAGGACCGCTTATGTCGTTTTTAATTGGCAATCTGGAAGTGAAAAAAAGCATTCTGAATGCGTTCAATTGGGCAAAAGTGACAGTTCGGATTCTGAAAAGAAGAGAATTTCCCTTCTGGTTTTAAAACAGAATCAGAAGCAGAATCACTCACACATTCATAAATGTTTGCAGCACAAAAACAAAATGAAATTTGTCGCGAATACACACATGTCATACTCAACCAATACATTCTCACCAAACTTCAGATTCTTCGGAATAAGAAAAAACTGTTCAATTGGGATTCCGAATCGAAGAACAATTCCGGATTGTTAATTAAAAACGCCATTACAATCGAGAGTCCACTCTGAACCACGGATCAACGATAGAACAAATAATTAATATAGCGTTATTTTTTTCACTTCTATGTGTGATACTAACTTGAAATGAGTTTTGAGTTATGACTGAAACGTCATTTTAAGGTAGTATCACGATAAAGTTGTTCATTATCGGGCTATCATTTTGCGCCAGTAAATCTTTGTCCTTAGAGAATTGTTAGCGTTCACGTGTAGTTCAGAGTTTACTATCGATTGTACAACTGGCCATCTCAGCCTCAGGACCTTCATATGTACACTTATTCTGAATGAAATGAACACGCAGTCTCTATTGGCCGTAATCGATGGCAAACATCTCATCCTCAATCCAATCAACAATCTAGTAATTTTCTTTCGGTGGGCACATTATGTCATGCTTCCTCATTCCTCATTTCATCATTGAACGTAGCAATGAAATTAATTTCGTTTTGCATTGGTCTTTTTTGACGTTTCTTCTTCCACCTTCAATGGAACGGGTTATGGTGTATGTCTATGTGTCATTATTCGGACGATTCTGTTTTCAAAACGGTAGAGTTCTACTCTTCCCATAAGCATTACGTCTGTCAAAGTCAGTCCAATGGAATGCTTTTAGAAGACTTCTGGAATCTTCCGAATGCTTCTGGACGACCAATGGAAAACGACATAATAGGGCCCATACACTACACATGCATGCATGCATAGAGTTCCAAGAATTCAGTCGAAATTTTTTTTATTTCCCGCTGACATTTTCAAAATTAGATTTCTCTTGATGTTTACTTATTGAAATCCACCGCTTGAATGAGAAAATTAGCCCACACACTACACATGCACGCATGCACATTCCAGTGACTGTGCATGCAAACTGCGAGTGTATGGCGAAGCATGTGTGGTTGTGCATGCGGCATGAGTGATTTTAATATCGAATGTACAGTTTGTATGAGAGTGTATGGTTGAAACGTGACTGTGCTAATTTTTGTTTGTGCGTGCACGCATGTGTAGTGTATGGGACCTATAAGCAACAGGCTCAAACGAAAATATATCATTCTTTTTTCCGCACGTACATGAAATACACGAAATGTCAAACTCATGATCTACTTTTCAACAGCGCTATGTCGCTGTCGTGGCGTAAATAGGATACTACAATCATGTTTTCAGTTTAGATGTGGATGTTTGGTCTCCATTGGATTTCCTTTAAACATGTTTAAAAGCATGCCATCGTTTATGGCCAGTTGAGACTGTGTGGAAAATGCAGGGCTTAGAACGACTTTAAGCGACATCTGCTAGCAAGTGGGAAATATCAACATTCTTGTTTAGAATGAAAAATTCCACCATTTTCTTTTTCGGAACTTCTTTAAAATAATGTGCATCCGGTTTAGTGAAAGAAAACCATTTTTCTTTCATTTGCTTTCTTGAGTTTTCGGTGTCAAGTCGTTTTGGTGTGTCAGGTAATTATTTAGAAAAGATTAGAACTAATCAACCAAGTTAAAAATATGAGTTAGCCAAAACACCACCCTTCATTGTGAAGGTAAGTTTTTATGAAATTCTGAATTCCATCACGTTGCTTTTCCTTACACTTCGATTTTCTTATAAAATACAAGTGCAATTGCCTTTAAAATGGGAATTTGTATGCAGATTTTATATAACTACGGATTAAACATCATGTTATCCGTAGAACAAACGTTCTGCTAAAACACCGCATCTTACCATTTGCTGGTTTCGAGTAATTTCTTGCTTTAGATCGGCATGGTCTCGCTACAACCATTTAACCTATGAACTTGACTGACGCCATTTCTCTTTCTCTTCTCTAGATGAAAGTCAATGAGGTCAACTTGAATGCGGAATTCCTTGCTGGATGAAATTAAGGTAAGTTCGTTGTCTTGTTCTAAACTGAAAAGCTCGAGCATGAGTCGCTGGTTTAAAGAATATCTATCCACTTTTGCTAGTGCTTTTTCCTGCTCGTAGAATAAAGATTCTCGCCCAAGCATAACCCAAACTCATCCCCACGTGTTTGCGGTGCATATTTTTTTAGCGGGAATTATATTTCCATCCCAAAACATCTTGCTTCCTTGAAATATTTCAAACAAACTTGTAATTTTTTACTTTTTATGTTCTTGCAGCTCTATTCCATTGAGGATGGCTTCAACATATTTCGAAAGTCCTAAAAGAAGCTCAAGCACTAAATGAAAAAGGTAAATATCATAGACGATCTTCCGAGACAAAAGAGCCCGGAAGTCAATGATGAAACTAATATTTTCTGACACCTCATATGAATCAATGTGATTCCACTGTTTTATTGAATCTGAAGTCTTCCTTTCTTTTAGTTTTATCTTCAAAGTTCGTAGACCTGTCTTATAACTTTGTCTTTTTGTGTTTTACAGGAAGTTTTCCAGAGCTGAAGGAAGAGAAGAGGAAAGATTGTCCTCAGTTAAGGCCGGCAGCGTATTTGAATAAAATTATAACAATAAACAGAAAATAAAAGTAATTTTGAAAATGTAAATGCTTTCTTTTGTTGCTTCGCTACTAAGTGTTTTTCTACGTAGCCGGGAAGTCACCCCGACGTACAACGCCCAACCTGGAGTACCAGGCACTTGATGTGACTCTAAGCGCAAGACCCAGAAAAACCGCTCCTTTTAGTCTTACGACTTGGGGCTGGGCTTCAAATAAGTCGAAGTAGCCCGTAAAGGTGTTCACCAAGTAGTTCGGCTTAACTGGAACTGAAGACGCCACCGTTGATTCCAAAAAAGAAATTCACTCGCTGCCGTCCCTCGTTGGGAGTGCCTTGGTGAGAACACTTTCGTTGTGGGGTAATTAGTAGAAACAGCCTACTCCGCTTCGACCTATCGACCATGGGAGGCCCTTCTGCGAACACAAGTTTCGCGATCGCATAGCTCTAGGCTTCATAGTAGTAGTTACCGTAAGCCGCTCCGCCACGTCAAGGCTTACCGCATGGGGCTGGTTTGTCTAGTTGATGTGTGAAGAGGAAGTTGTACGGAAAGGGGATGAACAAAATCCATCCCTGATGCCTGAGCGGTTATTTAATTCAAGAAGAATTGAGTTAGAAATAGAAACTTTTTATTAGACAGACGGAAAACGTTAAAAATCATTTTTCACCAAATTCGCCTTCTCGCGTAGAGCAATCTCCCTATCCTGAATCGCAATCATCCTGTCGCCCTTCGACTTCTTGCCGATGCCCAATTTCGGGAGTCCTCTGTTCAGTCCCTCTAGCAACACACAAGCCTTGCAGGGTTGCTGCGAGGAAACAAAACCACAACGATCACAGGTTCCTCTCACTGGCTTCTTGACCGTGTCCTTAAATTCCAATTGTTCCCCGGAGTAAATAATGTCCATGATTACAGATGGTCGGATTTTTTCCAAATCTTTTAAGAAAGCCCTCGCATGACCTCGATACGCATTCGGAGCAAAGACGCATTCCGTGGAAAAGTACACCAGCTTTTTGTAGTGAGCGTACATTACAATTTCCTTTTCATAGGCATATTTTAAAGGTTTGACCCGAGGAATTGTGTCCTCGCCACCTCCTGTTTTGATGTCAGTACAGCGCCGAAGTCTAGCTGTGTCACCACGTAACACATTCATCAGCACAGTTTCGGCTATATCATCGGCATTGTGGCCAGTTGCAATGCAATCAACTTGGAGGAGTTTCGCTCCTCGATCCAGTGCCTGTCGACGAAACACCCCACAAAAGGTGCAATTGTTTGATCGGCCAATTTGCCCGACAATCCGATCCATTGTCCAACCGTAGAGTTCCTCGTAGGAGAGAATTTTGAGAGGCATTTTGTAATCATCGCGATTTTGTTTGACTGTTTCTAAGCTATCGTCTCGATAGCCAGTTATGCCTTCGTCAATCGAAAGGAGTACCAATTCGAGGCCATAGTTGTGTCGGTCGTTGAGAAGCTTGAGGACATGAGCTAGAACAGTTGAATCTTTGCCACCGCTAGCGGCAACAGCGACTTTTTCACCTTTCTTGAAGAGCGCACTGTCTTGAATTGTATTGTGGATTTCGGCTTCGAAGGCAGCAAAAAAGCATTCCTTACACAAGGCATCTCCGGTTTTGGGACGCTATGGAAATTGTGTCATTGGATGTTATTGTTTTTTTGAACTCCTTACAATAATTACCTTAAGTGAAGCATTTTTTCCACAATTGGATTTGCAACTTACAGGCATTGTTTATACTTAAATTAAATTTTTAAGAAGTAGCCACATGCAAAGTATTTCATGAGTTTTTGTTTATTTACATTTTGACACATTTGACTCATGCATGTTTGACAGTGGTATGGCTGCATTCAGATTCAGATCTTTGAAAATAAGAACGGACCTTTGTATATGGATTTAAAATGGTAAATCCATATACAAAGGAACGGACACAAAAAATATGATCGATTTCCGTGAATGAACAGAAACAGGAAAAAGGAAAGGGAAACTAAAATTTGAATTTTGTTTATTATTGTTTTTGTTCATGTGATACAAGAAATCTCGGCAGAGATCTTTTTTTTTCCAAAAGAAAAAAAAGTCATTTTGATTTTAGGGTCGATTGAAGAACTGTTCGATTCTCTCAGTGAAAGGATACGTTGATACGCGGTTCAGAGTTTACCATTTATTGGGGGTATTCACGTAAACGCGGAAAACCCATAGAAACCGTAGAAACCGTAGAATTTTCTATCGGTAGAAATGAGCTGTCAAAATTTGTATGGGAAAAATTTTCTGCAAATCGTAGAATTTTATCTCACAAATTTGAAGCAGAAACTGGAGAAAAAAACCTGACAAAATTTATGACGTTTATTTTGACGTTTAATTTGGCGCTCATTTCATCTTTTCTCCAACTGAACTGACATAAGCGGGAAGTTCTCATACAATTGAATGAATTTTGTTTTAAAACTACTTCTTGGCATCTTGAGGAGCAAAAATTAAAATGTAATTAGAGTTAAAAAAAGAATCACTTTAACATAAATTATCGAATGACGTGAATTGAACAAATTCACATTGACGTTTAACAAACAGCTGTTTGTTTCCCTTGTTTACGCAACTATTTTCTGCTGGGGTGTTCATTTAAATCTTTTGCGGAATTTCCTATTTTTCCGCAAAGTAGAAAATTATCTCGTTACGTGAATACCCTTATTGTTTAACTGGCGCTTACTTACTTCCTTAAGGTGACGCTACAGACTAGTGTGGACTTGGGCCTCAATCAACAGTCTCCGCCAGCCAGCTCGGTCCCTAGCTACAGTGCCTTGCATAAGTATAACCGCACCTGAAAAAATGCGTTTTATAGAAAACCTACAATAGGAGTGACTCCTTACTATTTTTTTTATTGAGTTGCATCACTGATCAAGCGAATTAAGAAGAAAATAAAGTACCGTTATTCGAGTATGCCATTTGGAATAACGAGATTTTAGAGTAAATTAATAGAAAGTCGCTTACGGTTTTCCAATCCCGATTCATGTTTTGACGGGCAAATTCCAATCTTTTTTGTTTGTGGGCTGCTGTTTGATTTGGAGCTGGCACCATTTTGCCCCGAACAATCACTCCATTGCTTTTTAAAGCACGAGAAACGGTTGAAACCAAAACTCCTAAACCCGATTCGTCACGAAATTCCGGCAAAGAATGCAGCATTGATTGAACGCCTCCTGTCGCGACGTGTCAGCTTCTGCGGACGCCCGGGGCCCGGTTTTTTTGTTGTCCCATAAGATTCTGGATCTTTTAAAAAATTTCGAACGACACATTCCGATCATGAAATCCGTCTTCCAATAGCCCTAAGACTTAGGCCGCTTGACCGAAAAGCCAAGATTTTGCGTTTTTCAATTTCGCTTAAATGCCTACCACGTGGCATTGTTGTTTTTTATTTGAAAGCACTGGACTGAATGCAGCTTCAAAGAGATTTGCATTGTGCGGTTATATTTTTGCAATACATCAAAATCTGTTTTTAAGGAAATAACGGTACTTTATTTTCTTCTCAATTTGCTTGATCAGTGACGCAACTCAATAAAAAAAAAATAGTAAGGAGTAAGTAGTTTTCTATAAAACGCATTTTTTCAGGTGCGGTTATACTTACGCAAGGCACTGTAGCTGTCTCCAGTTTTGCACCCCAAGTTGATTGAGGTCCTCTTCCACTTATGTGCGCCACCTGAGTCGCGGTCTTCCTCTACTTCTGCGTCCCTCGGGAATAGTGTTGAAGACTTTCCGGGCCGGAGCATCGGTGTCCATCCGCTCTAGATGACCGAGCCATATGAGTCTCTGGAGCCTGATCCTTCTGGCTAGGTCCATGTCGTTGTACAACCCGTAAAGTTCGCTGTTGTATCTTCTTCTCCATTCCCCATCAATGCACACGTGGCCAAAGATGACCCGAAGAACTTTCCTCTCGAAACAACCTGAGGCACATCGCACATTCATCCCATTTTGTCAAGGTCCATGCTTCTGCAACATATAGCAGGACTGAGATGATGAGGGCGTTATACAGTTTTACTTTAGTTTCTCGAGAGAGGGCTTTTCCACTCAATTGCTTTCTTAGCCCAAAAAACAGCTATTAGCAAGAGTTAAAGCAGAAACACAATGGCGCTTTAGGCAGACGCGTCGTTGCGTTACGATGCACCCGCTTCACGTGTGCTTTGAATGACAGTTCTCCCTCCATCATCATCAAACAGACTTGCCACTTTACTCCTTTCGAAGTAGTCTACTTCGATTTTTGAAAAACTTTGAATATCTATTCCAACTTCGCACCATCAAGAATGTTTTGAAATCTACTTCACTCGATTTTACTTGATATTTCCAAAATCTGCTTCGATTAACTCATTGAGTAATTTTATGCCTACAGTTCTCTTATGTTCATCAGGAAAATATATAATCGATAAGTTTCTATCCTTATACACGAACAATAAGCGGACACACTTTACAAACACGAAATGTCAACCCATACATATACGCAAAGTATGAGTTACGTGATTGTATTAAAGTGTTTAATATTTTACGCCGTGCGCAACTTGGGTTGGAATGTTGGTTAAATTTAAGCACTAGTGTCATATTTTAGCTTGCTAGTTAAATTTTAACACATCATACCCGCCATGTAGTGTCAAAATTAAATCGAAAGTCAAGTTTGTATACACATTTTAACACAATTCACACACGGCTCTAATTGAAGATCTGTCTAACTATTCATGGTCAATATAAAAATACACTATTTTAAAATCTTTTTCGCTTTTTCTCAATCTACTTCGCTTTATTCCCAAATTTACTTCGCTTCCATTTTTTTTTTAAAGTGGTAACGCTGCTCCAAACAACAAATGAACAAACAGCTGTTGAGCTGTCAGACAAAGCAAAAGTTCAACCAAGTTGAAGGCTAAACCACAAAGGCGCTTCAGCTTCGGCTTCGCCTGACGTTTACGAGTTCAGCTATAGGAATTCAATGCTTGCTATCACAATGACGCTTCGACCTCACGTTTCGTACGTAACGTGACTCCAAACGGAAGCTCTAGTTCAAATATGCTGAACTTTTGCTTTGACTGACAGCTCAACAGCTGTTTGTTCATTTGTTTTTTGGAGCAGCGTTACCACTCGAAAAAAAAGGAATCGAAGTAGATTTGGGAATAAAGCGAAGTAAATTGAGAAAAAGTGAAGTGGATTTCAAAATAGCGTATTTTATATTGTCCATGGAAACATTAATGCAAAGAGGGACATACAGTTATTATCAAAAGTTCATATAGACAGAATTACAATTAGGGCCGTGTGCGAATTGTGTTAATATGTGTATAAAAACTTGACGTTCGATTTAATTTTGACACTACATGGTCGATAAAATGTGTTAAAATTTAACTAGCAGATGAAAATATGACACTAGTGGTTAAATTTAACCAACATTTTAACGCAAGTCGCACATATGGCCTAAAATATTAAACACTTCAATACAATCACGTAACTCATACTTTGCGTATATGTATGGGTTGACATTTCGTGTTTGTAAAGTGTGTCCGCTTATTGTGCGTGTATAAGGATAGAAACTGCCGATGCAGATGTCGATTATCTATTTTCCTGATGAAAATAAGAGAACTGTAGGCATAAATTACTCAATGAGTTAATCGAAGCAGATTTTGGAAACATCAAGTAAAATCGATGTAATTTTTTTCTGAGTGAAGTATATTTCAAAACATTCTTGATGGTGCGAAGTGGGAATAGATTTTCAAAGTTTTTCAAAAATCGAAGTATAGACTACTTCGAAAGGAGTAAAGTGGCAAATCTGTTTGATGATGATGGAGGGAGAACTGTCATTCAAAGCAAACGTGAAGCGGGTGCATCGTAACGCAGACGAAGCCGAAGCTGAAGCGTGTTTGTGGTTTAGCCTTGAACTTTTTTTTTGACAGATGGTAGCTTCTTTACGTTTTCTTACGTTTGTCAAAAAAAGCGTACGTAGGAAAAGCGTCATTGTGTGAGGTTACACAGATTTCCTATAGCTGAACTTTTCGCAGTTGTCAAAATCGACGGCAAAGCGCCATTGTGTTTCTGCTTTTATTCTTCATCTGATCTCGGCCCTGTTGTAAGGTAGACAAACTCGTCTACGACCTTGAAGTTATATGCGTCTATTATGACGTTCTGTTCGAGCCATTCGGTGTTGAGTGTACTCCCTCGAAGACAGCATGTACTTCGTTTTTCCTTCATTTACCGCCAAACCCATTTTTGCTGCTTCTGTCTCAATTTTCACAAAGGCGCCATTGACATCATGCTGTGTACTTCAGTTCGTCTTTGTAGATGCTGTCGTACTCGGCCTTAAAATCGATGAAGTATGGTGGTTGGTATTTTTGGAGTTCATAGGGTTTTTCCAAGATCTGTGAAAATTTGGTCGATGGTTGTCTTTTCTGGTCAGAAGTCACATTGATTAGGACCAATAAGATTGTTGACGTAAGGCTTCAGACGTTCTCTTTTTTAGGATCGGGCAAACAATGCTGAGATTCCATTCATCGGGCATGCATTCTTCCGACCATATCTTACAGATGCTCCTATCTACCTGCTGCTTTGAACAGCTCGGCAGATAGACCATCTGCTCCAGCGGCTTTGTTGGATTTCAGCCGTGATATTGCCGTTTTCATTTGTTCGCGGCGGCATTTTGTTCGTCGTCGCCGTTTAACAGTCTAATAAAGTGGTCTTTCCAAATCCTCAGCATTGACTGCGATTCTACTATGGGGAGGCCTTGACGTGGCGGAGCGGGTTGCGGTGACTACTACTATGAAGCTTAGAGCTATGCGTTCGCGGAACTTGTTTTCACAGAAGGGCCTCCCATGGTCGACAGGTCGAAGCGGAGTAGGCTGTTTCTACTAATTACCCCCTAACGAAGGAGTGTTCCCACCAAAGGCACTCTCAACGAGCGACGGCAGCGAATAAATTTATTTTTTTGCAATCAACGGTGGCGTCTTCAGTTCCAGTTAGCCCGAACTACTTGGTGAACACCTTTACGGGCTACTTCAGGCCTGGTACTCCATGTTGGGGGTTGTACGTCGGGGTGACTTCCTGACTACGTAGAAAAACATTTAGTTGCGAAGCAATAACAGGCCTCGGAAACGGACGGATATACTGATGACGATCCAAGCAAATAACAATACTTACTTTCATTAAAAAGAGGGAAAATCATCTAAAATTCTGTATTAGTTAGTCAGTTTTCAAACTTTTTTCTTAATTTTAAAAAAGGGTCTTCCAAAAAAGACGTCTGAGCTTAGACAGTTGAAAGTTGATAGTGGCCATCTTGTTGTCATTTGTCAAAATGACTGCCATTTTTTTATAAATTACGTATTTATTGATTTAATTTAAGAACAAAAATAAAAATAAATTTGAAGTCACGATCAAGATCACACCCAATATTAAATTTGAATAGTCAACCTTCAAATGGTTGCCAACGTCAGTTGTTAAATCTGCCGACATAAGTTGATATTTGAATGATTTGACTGCTGACACAACCTCCGGATACTGCCAATTATTCACCAATAGAAGTTGCAGAGCACTGTACACCTTTTCCACCTCATTTCAAAATCAAAATTTTAAATTAGTGTGTAAGTTCTTACACATATTCCAGTCAATTACCTTGGACAAAAAATCCGATGAAACAAAGCCGATATGCCAATTAGTGTATAAATATGGAACCAAGCAAAGTACTGACTCTAAGAAATGCATATTTGTAATTAAGTCATATGCAGGTATGTGTGTTCTAAAAAAACTTTACCAAATGTATAAGGAAATTTCCTAGCAATTAGTCTTAATGATAGAAAATACAAGGAAGTCGTAAGCTTGCATATGCTGAGGAACACATAAAACACCATAAGAATCTCATATCGAGTATTTACCACTCCATGAAGATGCCAAATTAGGTTGTACATCTTTTGCAGTTCGTCAAATCTCTCGGTTACCATTTTGTGGGGAAATTCGTATGAGACTGTTAAGTCGTTAAGATGTTCAATTTCCCGAGACATTGAGGCAAGCTTATCTCCTATGTACCGCACATAAAATACAGACATGGCAATCCCCCAGTGGCAACAAATTGACGACGACATACAGGAAATAATTGCTAGAGCCCAATTCTTTTGAGTTCGATAAGTGGCGAAAACGACGGTCCCAAAAACCATCGGATTGACGATCGTCAAAAGAAGAAAATCCTTCTGGAAAATGATTTTCATCGAAGATGAGCTTGTTCCATACTTCGTGTCGATGTTATTGATCTGCCTCCATATTTCGACATCGGATTTCCACTTAATGAATGATTCAAAAATCATAATGATATGAACAAAAACTGGTCCAATGATTGAAGCAACGTCAAGAACCATGAGGGCGGGTTGTAACCCATAGGGGAATGTCACATTCCGAAGAGTGTATTGGGTAATAATTTCCATTAGAACAAACACCGCGTTGATGATTATGATGAGAACAAGTTTGATTTTAGATGATTCGAATGGAAATATCGACAGACAAGAACAAAACACTTTTAAGGGAAATGTATTTGGTAGAGTCGGTAGGGCTGACATTGTTTTGAGAATATCTTTTTAGACTGGACAAATATGTTCACATTCTTTTGAGAACAGTCGGTTGGTGATGGACAATGCGGGTGTATGAAGAATGATTGATTACTTTTTAAATAAATAAACATGTAAAGTTTCAATCTGTTAATAAAATCGCCAAACTGTCAAGCTTCATAAAATCAAGTTAAATCGAGATATAAGAAATTGACTATTCTGAAGAAATTGTGGGGACAATGAAAAGTTGCATATGGAAGTGGATTTTATAGTATCATGGTCAATGCTCTACCCGAAACCCGATGACTCGGTTAATATGGTAAGGCTAGTCTCTTGTAAGAAAAGTTCATGTCTGATTAGTGATTACCTATAAGCTAATGTGCTGTTTCCACTGACCGTAAATCCTAGATTTGGGAAGGTAGATTTAGAATTGTACATGAAAATAAGGGCTTACAAGTATTCTATCAGCCATTGAAAGCTAATATTTTTTCAGCACTTTGTAATGAAGTGTTACTGTTGGAAATTGTAAAGCTTCACTTTGAATTAAGTAAGCAGCTTCTACTGTGTTTGATTTAAGGAAGTTTAGAATTTTGTATAAATTATACGTCTTAATTTGAAATTTTTATTTTTCATTCTACGTTTATATTTTCACTGGATAGCATCTAAGTTTTTCAATAAAATATTTCAATTATAAAATTACGCAATTCTTTTAAATTAATCTTGGTCTTTCAACAGGTTATGGGCCCAGCTAGCAAACCATTAAGATTAATTTAATTTTTTTGAAAAGAACAAAATTTTTGAAACTATGGATACAAGACTTGGTCTGGAAAAGTTGACTGAATCTGTAGAAGGGAATGGGAAGTCGAATTATGTATCCTGGCGATTCAAACTGAATTTGTTATTGCGTATGAGAGATATCTTAGAAATTGCTACCGGTGAAGTATTAAAACCAACTGAGTCAGAAGAACGGTTAAATTGGATCAAGAAGGACATAGAAGCACAGACAATAATAGGTTTAAACGTAGATGAGAAAATAGCACTAAAAATTGCAACATGCCAATCTGCTTCTCAAATGATTGGACGATTGGAACAGTTGTATGGCCAGCAAAGTAAGAAATCTGTTACAATATTACAGCAGCAATTTTTTAGTTATAAATATGACGAAGCAAAATCAGTCGCAGAACTTCGAGCAAATGACGAGGAAGTTAAAGACAGTTGGATAATGTCAAGAATTATGAATTCACTACCAGCAAAATTTGACTATTTCCATGCTGCTTGGGAATCAGTTTCTGAAACGGATAAGACTCTTCAAAAACTACGCAATCGTCTTCAACAAGAAGAATTAAGACTGCAAGGGCGGGAGACAGAGAATTCAAGTACTGCGTTAATTGGTAAATATGATAGATTTAAGAAAGAGCAGCCAAGAAGAAGTTATATGTCAGCAAAGAAGCCAACACAGTATCGATCTAGTCCACAAACACAGTCTCGTTCATTCGAAAACAAATGTTTCAAGTGTGGTGAAAATGGACACATGAAGCGAGATTGTACGAATAGACCATGTTCCGATTATCTGGAGTATTGCAAGAAAAATTACAATTGTAACTATTGTCAGAAGAAAGGTCACTTCGCAAATGAGTGTGCAAAGAAACTTAGTGACGACAAAAATAAAGTTAAATCGTTTATAACAGTTGCTTTGTCATCAACTCTCTTGGACAATTTAAGAAACAAGCGAGAATTATGGATTCAAGACAGTGGCGCTACACACCACCTCACTGGAAACTTGAAATGCTTGGCAAATGTACGATCGTTAGATATTCCCGTTCAAGTAGAAATTGGTGATTCAACGAAACTAGAAAGTGTTTCATTTGGTGATGTGCATATGCAAGCTTATGATGGCAAGAAATGGTATCCAATTGTATTCAAAGATGTTTTGTTTGTTCCAGAATTAACATTCAACCTATTTTCTGTGACGACTGTTCTTGACAAAGGCTATACTCAACAAGCTACGGCAGAAGAATCTTTTATCATGGAAGGTGATGAAGTTGTTTTAGTAGCAAAAAGATCTGGAGGATTATTTCAAATGTTATTTAAGCAAAGTAATGAATTTAATTTGTCAGCCGTCAGTTTAAAACTTTGGCATGAAAGACTCGCACATCAAAATATTTGTCATGTGAAAGAAATATTAAAAAGAAATGATATTCGATATATTGATGACTGGGAAAATAATGTCTGTCAAGGATGTGTGTATGGAAAACAACACAAAGTGTCTCATCCAAAGAGTGTTGTAGTTGCTCAGAATCCACTCGACAAAGTTCATGTCGATCTTGGTGAAATGGATGTTCGATCTCTTGGTGGAGCCAAATATTTTTTATTGTTTAAAGATGACTTTAGTCGATTTCGAACAGTTTACTTCTTGAAGCATAAGTCAGAAGCAATAGACAAGCTTAGTATTTTCTTGAACCAGGTCGAAAATCAGTTTGGAAGAAAAGTCAAAATCTTAATGTCAGATAATGGAAGCGAAATCAAAAACGCAAGAAGCATAGCCGTATTTAGGGGGGGGGGGTTACAGGGTTTAACCCCCCACCCCCGAATTTTTTTTTTACATCCATTTTCCATTAAAGTTAAAAGTACATAAGTCGTTACATAGATGACTATATTTAAAAGTGCCATCTTGATAGCACATCCGTATTTAGGGGGGGGGGTTACGGGGTTTTCTGCCCCCCCCCCCCCCCCCCAAATGCAAAATCAAATAATTATTGATTAATAACTCAATGAATTTATTTTTTGGCTAAAACTGAATTTATAAGTTTCTATTAAGGCTTAAAGGCATTTAGCTTTCAGAATAAAAGTCTGTTAGAGCCATAGCCGTATTTAGGGGGGGTTACGGGGTTTTCTTTTAAATAAGTCGTTATATAGATGGTTACAGTAAAAAACGCCATCTTGATAGTACCAGTCAAATAAATATACAAAGCTCTGAACACACTTTTAACTGAACGTGTTCTGAGCGCTCAAATTTTTTCGAGACGCATTTGATATCCAATTGTAATTCGTCATTTAACAGCCGAAAATTCATGAGAATTTTTTGTAGGTATATATATATTCTTGGGTAGTTGAGGCACGATGGCAATCGATTTTGGTGACATCTTGAGAGGGAAGCAGTTTTTTTAACATAAAAAAATCCAATTAAACCCATCCTACTTTGACGCAGTTCGGACTAAAAATGTAATCCATTTTAACCAAACGTCAAAACGGAAACGTTTTTATTCGTCCCTCAATAAACAATAATGCTTTTTATGAAAGAAGTTCTCTCCTACTTTTTCCAAAACAAAATAATACATAAATGTCATGACTTCCAATAAAGGTAAGTTAACTCAATTTAAGAATTATATATCTATTATGCAAAAACATCTACTCTGAAGCTTTGAAGCCAATATCTTCAGTTAGACTTCAATTTTTTAGTAGAAATGATTTTTTCATATGCATTCAAATCTTTATTATGTGTTTTACAATATATTTAAAAATACTGAATAAAAAACAATGATTAATATTAAAGATTAATATTAAAGTAAAAGATACACTCAAGAAATATTTTTAAACTTTCCATCAAAAATTGTTTCGTGAACAAATGAATTGGCTTCGGGGAAGTGAAAGAATGTGAAAAATTTGATAAACATGTTTCCATTTTTATTAAGAACTAGCCGACCCCGCGAACCTCGTCTCGCCTGCCACCAGATCAAATCCAATCTAAAAATAATTTAAAAAATTCTCATTTTGCGGAGTTTTCTGGTGTTTTTACTAATTTTTGAACAATTGTAGCTATGATCCCATACAAAAGTATAATTTTCGACCACCATTTGATTGTTTCCATTTTTCAATATTCCCGTAAAATGTTCCCAAAATTTGTTTTCGCAGGAACCCTGACTCGTGTTAGCTTTGCCTATAGTCAACATTTTATAACAATGCGTTAGACTACTTAAGAGTCTTTACGGATCACATAAACAAATCAAAATGCATCCATTTTATTGTTTACATTAATCTTTAGCTAACCTCGTTTCACCACCATTAAGCGCCTTCACAGATAAGCTCTAAAATGATTATAAGACCTATATTTCCAATTTCAAACATTTGAAATGTTTCTAGCTTGACAACGAACTTTCCAACACAGTCAAAATCCTAAATGTGATAAACAAAATCAAACGTGTTGCTCTTTTTCTTAATTTTCCAAAATTGCACCTTAAATTCCATGCAATAGTTTGATATTGTGCTCTCCCAGAGTTTTCCAAGTTCCCCATCACCAATTTTTCAGTTTCCCGTTTGAAAACCAATGCACATAGATACAATTTCATGCAGTTTTTCATTTAAAAACCAATGCGCTTTCCGAGTTTTTCATCAAAAACTTTCTATTTTTCCATTCGAAAACCCAATTTGAAAACTAAAAAAAATCAAATTTCCGACCTTTGTTTGGTTTTTCCAGTTTTCCTACTCTTCTATGAGGTTTTTCTATTTTTTTTTTGTCACAGAAACCATCACTGAATAAAACAGTATTAACCATTAAGGACATATAAACAAACAAACGTATGTATATAGGTACATCCATTTTTATATATGTATATAGAGATTTTGAAAAAAATTATCATTTATCTTAACCCCCCCCCCCCCGAAACCAAATCCTAGCTACGGCTATGGCAAGAAGTAAGAAAATATTTGAAGAACTTGGTATATTCCATGAAAGATCTGCAACTTATACTCCACAACAAAATGGCAGAATTGAAAGGGAAATGCGAACCATTATTGAAGCAGCACGAGCAGAAATATACATCAAGGATCTTGGAACATCTCTATGGGCAGAAGCAGTCAATTATTCAGTCTTTACTATTAATCAAACAGGAAAGAGTAATGTGCCTGGAAAAACACCTGCTGAGCATAGCTGGGCATTAATGGGCATTTTTTCGTTAATCCGTTAATCGTTAACTAACGAAGTTAACATTCCCATTAACGGATTAACTTTTCAGCTAACTTCAAAAAAATGTTAACGATCGTTAAATTTTCCAAAATCCGTTAATCGTTAATCGAACACAAATACCATATACACATTCAAATTAGATTATTGGTAATTATTTTTATAACTTATAAAAAATTTGTCAACACCCTTCAGGAAACACAACGGCACGCGCCGTTGTCTATTTCGCTGCCTGCCTGTGTTTTTTTTTTTGGTGCTATAGGTATACAGAATATAAGATCGCAAATTCAATTGCCGAGCGTTTTTTACTGGCTTCTTTATTGCCAGCAAAAAAAAAACTGTTGTTGGTTCCCAATGGAATTTTTTTTTTCGCTACCTAAGCGCTAAGCTATGCAGGGTGAGATTTTTTTTTTTTTGGGCTGTTGGTGAAAAGGTTCACCGTGCGCACCGCCGCGGCTTCGCGAAAAAACAACAATTCTTATACGAATCATGAGCTAGTCGAAATGTGCGGCGCCGCGCACCGCCGTGCAGACGAAGTTCGGTCCCTAGTAAAATTTGAAATGCCACTATTATTCCGGGTGCCGTTGTTATTGCCGTTATTTAAATACCACAATTTTCCAGCGGCTGTGTGTTTTAAATCAGTATATTGTGTGTTTTTTTAGAAACAATAAACAAAGAGTATTGATTCTGTGAACTGTACTGAATAAAATTGTAAAATTATCATGGAATCGAACTCGAGCTCCCCAATAGACCAAAATCCGTGGCCACATTTAAGTGATTATATGAACTTTATATCTAGAACGGGAGATCAAATAATTTTTGCGTGTAAACAATGTTTCCTTAAAAAAAATTAATCAAGGCTCATATATCGAGCCTTAAACAACACGTAAAAAGAGTGCATGAGTGCCAATATACAAAATTTGAAGTGACTGTCAAGGCAGCGTTGAACCGCGGTAAACAGAAAAAGAGAACTGCTAATTTCGACCAAGCTGATGATAGCGCCAGCACAAGCTCGAGCAACAGTTCGGCAAAAAGGGTCCGACAAATGAGCATCGGAGAAACAAAATTTTTATGGCGTGTTAACGGATTAACGATTAACGTTAACTTGCGTTAATTTTTCTAAAATTTAACGTTTTAACTGTTAACGAAGTTAAATTTTTAATTAACGGATTAGCGATTAACGAAGTTAACTTTTTGATTAACGGTGCCCAGCTATGCTGCTGAGCTATGGTACGGTCGCAATGTAAGTCTCAAATCAATGAAGTCTTTTGGATGTGAATGTTATGTTCTAGTTCAAAATAACCAACGTAAGAAAATTGATAAAAAGAGAAAGGCCGTTGGATATGATATTGAAGTGCATGGTTATCGAGTATATTTTCCTACTGAACGACATGTTGAAGTCTCTTGTAATGTCATTTTTGATGAAAAATTAAGTCAGGCTTCTGATAACACTGAAGTTATTTTCACTATGAATAATGAAGATGAAGGTCCATTGCAAGAGTATCAAGAGAATCAGTTCGAAGAAGAGCATCAAGAAAATCAAGACGAAGACGTTAAATGTGTACAAGACGGAGAACAATCTCAGGAGGAGTACTTCGAGTGTACCTCAAGCTTTCAAGAACCGATAACAAATGAAGAAATTCCAGTTTATAATCTCCGAAATCGTCAGATTATTAAACCACATCCGAAATATAATGATTATGCTGTAATTGGTGACGTTGAAGATATATCCGTCAGAAATGCTTTGAAAGATCCTAAATGGCGTAGAGCGATGGAAGATGAAATGGAAGTATTGAATGAAATGGAAGTATGGGAGCTGGTGAACTTACAAAAGAATCGTAAGCCCCTTACGTGTAAATGGGTCTTGCGTGAGAAAGCAGACGGACGTTTTAAAGCACGTGTGGTTGCCAGAGATTTCGATCAAATTCAAGGTATAGACTACAAGGAAACCTTTGCACCAGTTGCAAGATATGCAAGTATTCGATTACTTTTAAGTCATGCTGCCAACAAAAGACTTGAAGCTTACACCTTCGACATAAATACTGCATTTCTCAATGGTAAATTATCTGAAGAAATATATATGTTGCAACCCGAAGGCTTTGATGATAATTCTGGAAGAGTTTGTCGTCTCAAAAGAAGTCTTTATGGACTAAAACAGGCTCCGAAAGACTGGAATGAGAATTTACAAAAACTTTAAAAAGACTTAAATTAAAAGACCCTGATGATGATCCTTGTATATTCTACAATGAAGATAAGACTGTTATACTCGGAATATTTGTAGATGATGGGATTGTTATCAGTCACGACAGGAAAATGATTCACTTAATATTGTCGGAACTAGCTTGCAATTTCAAAATGAAATCAACTGGACCAATGGAAGGAAAATTGCACTATCTCGGAATGGAAATTCACCTCAAAGAAAATGGAATTTTGATAACGCAGCAGAAGTACGCTAAGAAAATTATAGCTCGTTATGGATTCAGTGAAGCCTATTCTGTAGCTACACCCATTGAACCAGGGATGTTGACCGATAAGCAAATAAATGATGGACCCTTGAAAAACAAGTTTTACCGAGAAGTAATTGGAAGCTTAATCTACCTTTCAACAATATCAAGACCGGACATAAGCTTCACTGTAAACTATCTAAGTCGACAAGTTAGCAATCCTAGAATGTGTCACTGGAAGATGATAGAACGCGTTTTTAGGTATCTAAACGGAACAAGTAACTTTGGAATATTTTTCGGTGAAGAAGCGAATTTAATAGCATACACGGACTCAAACTACAGCGGAACGGAACCAGATATGATTTCTACTAGTGGAATTCTTGTGGATTACGGAGGACCTATAGTATGGATGGCTCAGAAACAATCAGTTATTTCTATTTCCTCAGCTGAAGCGGAATATCGTGCAGCAGTTTGTGGGATACAAGAAGTCTGTTGGATTCGAAGAATAATACAAGAGTTAGGATTCAATATAAAACAACCTACTGACTTATTCATAGATAACAAAGCAGCCATTCATATGCTTGAAAATGCAGAGGAAGGGAAAGTAACAAAAGGAAAGAAACATATTGAAATACGTCGGAAATTTGTTAACCAACATATTGGAAAAACTGTTAATCTTGTTTACATTAACACAAAAGAACAAGTTGCCGATATTTTCACAAAAGCTTTGAACAAGAAAACCTTTCAAGATTTGAGGATGAAGCTGCTTAAGGAGGAGTGTTGGAAATTGTAAAGCTTCACTTTGAATTAAGTAAGCAGCTTCTACTGTGTTTGATTTAAGGAAGTTTAGAATTTTGTATAAATTATACGTCTTAATTTGAAATTTTTATTTTTCATTCTACGTTTATATTTTCACTGGATAGTATCTAAGTTTTTCAATAAAATATTTCAATTATAAAATTACGCAATTCTTTTAAATTAATCTTGGTCTTTCAACAGTTACATGCTCTTATACAAAAATTTCAAACTTCTAATAAATAGCAAATAAATCACTTCCAAGGATGCTTCTTCTGGATTCCCTTAGTATTGGACACTTCCCTACGAAATGAAAAATGTCTTCCCTTTCCCTTAAGTTGCAAATACTGCACTCCAACGGTAAATCTGGTCTGCGTGGTATGAAGTTAAGGTTGAGTAATTCACTGCGAAGTCTGGTCATTGTCGAGATAGCGCTTATACTATTCTCGTCACGGAAATAGTTTCTGTCTTCCTGATTATGGTTTAGCCTGCTGTATATTCGCCTATATAGGGAATTTGAAGCTTCCTGCACATATTCGGCTCTATACTTCTCATCCATCTCATCCATCTTCGACTTCGTACAGGATGGCCTTACAATTTGATATGTTCTCAATGTTTAAAGTAAAATTGACATTACAACGTTCCTCTAGCCTTGACCACTCGTATGACTCATTTTCCGATACAGTGCTTGCATTCGTCATCAATTACCATTCACTGCTTCATAGAATTCATGACATTAGCAAATTAAACCGAATCACTGGAAAGTTCAACATTCGCATTCATATAATTCACACTCGGTTTTAGTAGTAAAATTTTTATGAGGGTCAGTTCTTTCGTGGTAAAACCACCGCTACCACTAACTTTCGTCACTACTTTCGTTGTTATTTCAACTTGGGGTTTCGAATCGAGTGTTTTTGGTCATTTGCGCCGCCAACCGTGATTTAAGGGGGTTTTAATATCGAAGGAAATTGTCCTGAGTTCCGACCATGCAGCAACCGCCATTTCTTTATTAAGGCTTCCCCGTTCCCCCAACAAGTGGTAAGGGGGTTTAATATTGAATGAATTTGTCCTGAGTGCCACCAGGGGCCTTAAATAAACCTGCCGATCCACCAGAACCAGAGCCATTGCCTGCCGTGTAGTGCCACCAGGGGCCTTAAATAAACCTGCTGATCCACCGCAACTTGCCTGCCGTGCTGCGTGTCACCAGGAGCCGTAAATAAACCTGCTGATTGACCAGAGCTATTGCCTGCCGTGCTGAGTGCCACCAGGGCCCTAAGCGTACCCGCTGATCCCCCGGAAATAAACCGGTCGAGTAAATCGAATAACCGATGAAGACGGCAAACAACCAGATAAAAGGAAATAGGAACTGAAGCCCAATAGCGGAAGCCCTACCACCGATAAAGGCAGCAAGTAACCGGACATCCGACAAGCGGGAACGAGAACTACTTCCGAGCAACGGAAGTGACACCAGCGGATAACCGTTTTTACCAAATTTGAGAGTAAGACCATGTTCGATTGGGTGAACTGAGGTTAAAAATGGATGAATTTTTAACCACTACTGTCATATTTTAACCGCAGCTAGTCTTATTTTAACACATTTTATTCAATGCGAAGTCAAAATTTAACCAAACGTCAAGTTTTAACCATTTTTTAAGTGAATTCGCACACGGACAAAACTGAATTATTTTCTAACTTAATTGTAGTTATTAAGTGTTTCCAATAAAGAATTTGTTATTAGGTTCATAAAGATTTACCATTGAAGTTTCGTGTTTTCTTCAATGGACCTTGGCTAGGCCGGTAAGCTCAGGATAATGAGGACCATGAAATATGTTGACTTTAGCGAATTCGATGTTCTCATAATTTTCGAAAAATGTCTTGGGCTAACGAGCTTACGGAATCTTTCCATGTCAAAAAAGGATTCAAACAAGGCGATGCACTGTCATGCGATTTCTTCAACATCGTTCTTGCAAAACTCCACCGTCAACACCTGAGTCACTATCTTCCAAAAATCTGTTCAACTTCTCGCGTGCGCCAATGATATTGATATAAGGAGAAGAACACAGCGTGATATCAATGGCGCCTTTGTGAGAATTGAGACAGAAGCGGCGAAAATGGGTTTAGCGGTAAATGAGGGAAAAACGAAGTATATTCTGTCTTCGAAAAAACACTCAACACCGACGGCTCGGACAGAACGTCATCATCTCAGTCCTGCTATATGTTGCAGAAGCATGGACCTTGACAAAATGGGATGAATGTGCCTTAGGTTGTTTCGAGAGGAAAGTTCTTCGGGTCATCTTTGGCCCCGTGTGCGTTGATGGGGAATGGAGAAGAAGATACAACAGCGAACTTTACGGGTTGTACAACGACATGGACCTAGCCAGAAGGATCAAGGTCCAGAGACTCAGATGGCTCGGTCATTTAGAGTGGCTGGACACCGATGCTCCGGCCCGGAAAGTCTTCAACACTATTCCCAAGGGACACAGAAGTAGAGGAAGACCGCGACTCAAGTGGCGCACACAAGTGGAAGAGGACCTCAACTTGGAGTGCAAAACTGGAGACAGCTAGCTGGCTGGCGAAGACTGTTGATTGAGGCCCAAGTCCACAACGGACTGTAGCGCCACCTTAAGTATGTACATAAGTAACTTATAACCCCTTAGCAAAATTTTGCAAAGAAAAAAACATTCTTCCAAAACCTATCGAATGATACATCAAAAGAAAGGTCTACCCGATCTTTATTCGTCAAAATGGGTTGCAAGGATTTTTTAAGGTATGGTAGCGGAGATATTGGCAAAAATGTAAATTGTTCGCAAACATTTTCCCCATTTTAAAATCCACCTCTCTCAATCTCAACCTACTCCACTTTTCTCCCAAATCTAATTCGGTTCCCTCTTTTCAAGTGGTTACGCTGATATCCACAAGTCGCAAAAGACTTCCTTAGGTTAGGTTAGGTTAAGCGGGCTGACAGGTTGGTGTTGTTACTATCACACTTAGATCAATGTAGATCTATTGTGGTACCCAGAAGTATTGCAACTTCCTGAAAAATAAATAACCTATGAATCATGTGGTTCGTTTAGCCATTTAGAGGTCTTGATCTTGACAAACCTTAGTAAGCTTTTGCTTGGCAGTTCGGATAGTTCCTCTAGTTCATTAAAGAAGAAGTTGCCTAGAGTTTTCTTCCTAGTAAGACAGAGTGAAGGAAAGTGGCAGAGAAAATGAGCAGTATCTTCATGCTCGTCCTCAGCACCACAGCCTCTACAAAGGTAATCAGTACTAAGCACCATCATCTTCTTATGGTAGCCAAGGGAAAAAAAAGTGTTTTGAAAGTTTTATTGATCGAAACAGAGAAACGGTTAATCGTATTGATGCCACCAAAATCAAGGACATTTTATGAGCTTTAATAACTAAGCCTCAGATTAGTTGTATCACTGAAAACCACAAAATAACGGTAGTTTTAATGAAAAAGTTGAAAAATGCGTATTTTGGACCTTTTTTGAAATTGATAGAAAAGATTGAAAAAAGCAATATTTTTAGTTTTTCAAATTTTTTTTGTGTACCTAGAAAATTTAATAAATTTTTCAAATCTGCCTTTATTTTTTTGTAAGGCCGTGTGTGAATTGCGTTAAAATGTGTATAAACTTGACGTTTGGTTAAAATTTGACGTTTGATTGAAAATGGGATCAAATTTAGCCATTTCCTGTGTGAATTGCGTTAAAAGGGATATTTTTAACCAACATTTCTGCGTAGAACTAGGAAATTTCCCTCAACAAAAAATGTTTTTATCCACCTAGGTAAAATAATTTTGTGTACAAAACCAAAATTTAAGCAATAAATTTCAGGAAAAGCCACTTAAGATAACAAACAAACTCTGTTATATTCATTTTTCTCGATTTTGCAGTGGTAATTTGATAATTTGAGTCAACAGTAAAATATCTTCAAACGAAAATGTCCCTTTTTGGATGATTGGTTCTTTCCATCTGGTAACATTGCAAAACATGTTTTCACAACTGACATCTGTTATAATTCTCAAAAGAAAAAAATAATTTCGTTTTTCGATTTGAAAATATTATGAATTCATAGAATTTTATTTATTTTATTGAAATATCAAAGCAATTTTTAAATAGTCATAACAAAGAACTAAATAAAACGGAGAGGAACAGAAAAAAACAACAAAACAGAAGCAAACTTCTCATATTTCATGAGAAAAAAATACACGTCAAAATTTTAACCCATTTATCCTGCTCCACAGCAGGATAAATTTTAACCCATTTTATTCACCACGCTAGTGTCAAGTTTTAACCAAACGTCAAGTTTTAATACACATTTTAACGCAATTCACACACGGCCTAAGTCAATATTTAGCAGAGTTATTATAGAAAAAAAAATCGTAGCGATCTGAACCAAACAGTGAATTATAGCCAGCAAAATTCTCAAATTGAATCTTATGTCGTTTTCGATTGGCTTTCCGGAAGCGTCCGGAACCATTCCGAAGCCTTCTGAAAGCGTTTTATTCGCACGAAACTGACAGACAGAACGCTTCTTAGAAGAGAAATTCTCTTCTTGATTTCAAATCAGAATCCACTCAAGAAGCACTAATACATGAATAATAAAAAGTCAAAAATAATACTCAATCAGTTTTGTTTTTGTTTTTAAAGGGGATTTTTGAAAGAAAAATCAGATATTTGGCTTTTGAAATTTCACACAAACACAAAAAAACAGAACTCAGTGGAAGCGATTTGACCTGTTCCATTCGATTTCAGAATGAGTGAATTCTTGAGTGAAACCAATCGAAAACGACTAACGACATTAGATTGGTTGGATTGAAAAAAAATGTCCGCTCATTTTATGACAAATCAAAGTTTATTTTTTTTTCGATTTTGAAATTGAGTGAAAATTTTGTACGCTCAAGTGAAAACGACTAACGGTTCTTTCTTAACTCAAAATATTTGAAAAGAAAAAATGAAAAACTTTTTATTTCACTTCAATCCGACTTTTTTCAATTTTTGAGGTTTTTCAAGTGTTCCCTTAATTGTTTTGACTTGTGTATGTTTAGCAGCGTTTTTCACTGCCAAGATCTCAGCTTGGAAGACACTGCTGTGGTCGGGGAGCCTGAATGAATTGGCAAGGTTGAGGCTTTCAGAGTAGAAGCCTGCACCTACTCCAGTATTCATTTTAGAATCATCGGTGTAGATGGTAATGGTTGAGTCGTTAGTGTAGGGAACACTATTTTCCGAATCTAGTCTATTGGAGAACCTAGTACTAAAAGATTAGTACTAAAAGATTAGTAAGGGGTCATATAACCTGTGCAGATATGCTATCTACGTATTTCGTAAGAATAGCTGCGTGGCCTCTCTGGCTAGTTTTCCAGATGTGTTTGACTGAGTCTTAGGGCGCTATTTGCTGCTGATTCTTGGACGAATAGATCTTTTAAATAAAGACTTCCTTGCTGTACTTCATTTTTGTACGGCATCCCCGATCGGACAGATTGCCTGAATTACCAATTTCCATATTCGAATTCGAATTGGAATTGTTCATCATACAGAATTCTATTTTGTTTAACTTCTCTTTCATTGCGATCAAGAACAAATGAAACACGAGGTAATTGCTTTATATTTTAAAATACATACTTTATTTACTTTTTATTGAAGAGAGGGCATAATAAAAAAAAAAAAAAAAAAAACCAACAAATAAATTTCAAAAACTTTTGTTGCACTTTCAGTGGTACGAAATGTACTCAATATTTTGTTAGAAGAAACATTAAAGCCTGACGATTTTTTTAATTAATTTTAAGTTCCTTTTTTGCTGCCGAAAGCATTCCGTAAAGTTAGAAAGTACACGTCTTGTTTAATATTTAGCTATGTCTTATTGTATGATACGCACGTTACTTCCTTCCACGCAAAGATTTCATTTTGCAAAGCTCAATTTGGAAAACCATTGTTTCGAAAGATAAACGAACGGAAGATAGAAAAATATATATATGTGAAACAACAAATGGCAACGCCTCAATTAGATTGGTTTGTAAAGGAGAGTTGTAACGTATTTCTTTCGATAGCGGTGAGTAGCACTAAGTACCATTACGCCGTCTTTAATTGAGAGAGCATACAAGTGATTTAACATCACATGATTTGGTTCAGGAAGCAAAGTTGGTTCACACTTGAAAAATAGAAAAAAAAGAATGAAGTTAAATTAAATTAAATTAAATTAAAGGGGAATTGAAACTCACAGACACTGGCGTATCCTTGTTGAGGATAACTTGGAGAAGATGCGGCGGCAATACTGGCGGTCCAGATACTTTTTCCCATGGTTTCGCAGTTGGAACCTCCTGGGAATATTCCTTTTCGGCATAGTTGATTACATTTTCGCTGTCCTTGGCGAGAGCTTGGAACACTTCGAAATCCGATTGACGAACAGAGACTAGATTGTTTTTTATTCCGCTTGGATCGTCGACGCTTTTCTGTTGTTTAAATAAATAGGTAAATCAATTGAAGGAAAAAGCCTTTTCAATAAACTAACATGCACAAGAACATGCGACGGTTAAATCTTTTAAATTTTTTCAGGCAGCCATTTTAACCACGCTTTTGCTTCAATCAAAGTGAACTTGAGTTCGTTTAAAATGTCGTCAATTCAAAAATGAGACCGTCTAATTACATCTCTGTAAACTCTTAAGGTCACTGTCAATAACCTGACTATTAAATATCAGTCTACCTTGGCTCCGCTATTAACACGGCCAAGAAATCAAGAGAAGAATTACTTTCCCCAACCTCTTTTTCATTGACTATTTGGAAGAAAACACTTCCCTAATGTGTCGCATAGAGATAGAGTAGAAGCTGAGCAGACTCGTTGAGCGCAGTTATGTGCAGCTATCTAAAGAAAGAGCAGTAGCCAGAGGCCAACATCTACAACGGATCAGACATAAGTAAGCCTGTAATACTTATCACTCGAAATCAAAACGTCACAAATCTTCCTGAAAAAATAAGGCCATCATTTCTTTTCACTATTGTTGCTAATGCGATGTTCGAAGGGTAGATACAGTGCATTCAAGAGGACACAAGCGTCCACAGCAACCTCTATCTATCAACTCCTACTCTCCAACTACCCGCGGTGAACATCGGATACCTCAACCGAAGATTGGCGTTGTTGTTGGCGGCAGCAAAGTGAGAGGGGGAGGAGGTATGCGTCCACTAAGGCATGGCTCCTTTTTCAACAAACGGACAGCGGAAGAACTCCCAAGATGGAATCAACAACGGTGACGTCTACAGTTCCAGTCAGGATGAACTACTTAGTGAACACTTTATAGGGCTACTGCGACATATTCGCAGCCCAGGCTTATAAGGAGCGTTTTGGCCGGCTCTTCGTCTTAGAGTTAAACTAAAGATCTGGCCCTCCAGGTTGGGAATTCGGGGTGACTGCCCGGCCACATAAAGAAAATATAGTTCCGAAACACCAACAAGAGCCTCGCGAGAATGGACGGAATTAATGATGACGACCCACGCAAACGATTTAAAGACAACGAATTTCGGTTTTGCTCTTGAAAGTTTAGGTCCCTTAATAGACCACGTGCAGCCGAACAACTAGCGGTAGCCCCTGACTGCTATAAAGCAGATATAACCGCCATCCAAGAAATGCGATGGGATGCTCCGGGCCTACGTAAAATGAACAACTGTGATATCTACTATGGCGACTGCTACCGGGAACAAAATCAACGTGTATTTGGATGTGGATTCGTAGTTTGGACTCGACTCAGGAGGAAGGTCTTCATTTTTAACTCAGTGAATGAGCGCATCACGACAATCCGCATCACTAATGTAAGCCTCATCTGTGCTCACGCCCCCACTGACGAAAAGGATAATGAAGACACCAAAGACAGGTTCTACGAGCTCCTCGACAAGACCTACGAGCAATGCCCTAGCTATGACATTAAAATTGTGCTTGGATATTTTAATGCTAGGCTGGGCAGATTAGGCTTATCGACGAGACGTAATGGTAGCAAGAACGCGATTCCCACATCTCGATATCCACAAGGGGACATGGAAATCTCCTGATCAATCAACCGTCAACCAGATTGTTCACATTGCGATCGACGCACGACACTTCACTATCATGAAAGATGTCCGTACATTCCGAGGTGCCAACATCGACTCGGACCACTACCTTGTTGTAGCCAAACTACGAATGCGGATATCCCGATTAAGTCCAACACGAGAAAATGCTAGGAGAAAATTCGACGTCAAACGGCTTCAATCGCAAGAGATTGCTAGATCCTTTTCCGATCGTGTCGTTGAAAATTTCCTCAGAATTCCTTTGCTGCCAGCACAAAATGTGGAGAGCCCCTGGGCAGCACTGCCAAGCAGCCAACAGAGATGCCGCCTCTGAAGTGCTAGGGTTTACACGAAACCTCTGGTTTGACGATGAGTGCCGGCAACAAACGAGGGATCCATACCTCAAGGAAGATAGCAAAAGCGTCACTATTTATCCTTTAAAATATTTTCTTATTCTCACAAAGAAGAGGAAAAGTAGGACTATTTATAGGCGTAACACGTCTCCGCCTTAAGTACAAACAAAACGAATGCTACACAGAACCTCCAGCCTAACAAAGCCAATAATAAAGCGATTTTCTGTGTCCCGGAACTAGATCTGCATGGAGGGAACGTTTTTCTTATTACCTGGCTACAACAGATAGGACAAGGAAATTTTTAGTGTGACTGTGCTCTCTTTAGTCTACAGCATCATTTCAGTTTCTTTTTATTGTGGTTGAAAAATCAATTTTAAAATCTGTCTCAATTTGAACCGGGAGATGTGTTTTTCAAAGCAAAATTTTCTATTTAAAAATTGTATTCACAAAAGATCGCAAATTGGGAAAGCATTTCCCTTGTTATTGATTTTTTTTTCATAGCAAAATAGTATGTACTGCGAAAATGAATCATGTTCAACCTTCAAAAGCAAGATTTAAGAGAAAACTCACCAATTTCGGATCATGCTTCCATTCCCCATCGACACAAAACTTATACTGATGATCACCCTCGGGCAAATCGATAATTGTCACAAAATTCCCATGACTCCTGACCATTGGCAATGTCTTCCAGTTTGTGAATGTTCCACTAATAAGAACCTGCTTACCACCGCCATCCCAGCGCAATACAGTCGGTAAAGCTGGTTTATTAATGTCATCTTCAGCTTCTGCCAAACTAACACCACCATCAGCACCAGACATGGCTGTTGGAGTTGTACCCTCGGATACGGTGCTCGAGCGTTGTCTCGGTGCAGTCGTTTGAAATTCTGAATCGTCGTGAATTGATGACGACATTGGTTTTGTATAGTATGGTAGTTCTTCGTCGTCCTGTGACGTTCCGTGGAGTACTAGGCGCGTGTCTGGTTTCTTGTCAAAAACAAACGCCTGCCCACCCACTCCGCCGCCAATTGCGTTGTTGTTAGCAACGCCAGCACCTCCTGCAGCACCACCGCCGCCACCACCACCAAGGACACCGCCGGAACTGTCGCGAAACGGCGAGCTTGGTGTATTACTTTCGCTGCCAGACTTATGGCGTTCTCGGGCAATATTAGCACTTCCTGCATTCCCCATGTTTTTAAATGTTTTTAGAATTTAGTCTTTTCTCAATTTTTGGCAATATTATGTGATTTTTTCTTGAGTATAAAATAAAAAAGAAAAGAAAATAGTGCACTGCGTAACAATGGTGATTTGGAGAGAAAGACGATGACTTCACTACTTGTGTGTGGAAAACAGTGGCCAAGTTGTGACTTAGTTTTTGTATAAATTAAAATCGAATTATTTACAGAAGAAAGGATTATGGAAATTAAGTTAAACAAATAAAAAGTAGAGTTGTAGTAAGGCAAAAATGTTAATATTTTTTTATCACCACCTCTCTTTGTGTTCTTTTGGGTATTTTCTTTCCTAATTACATGAAAAACAAAGTTGACATATGAAACGTCAAAATCATATGATTCTTAGGGGATAGTGACATACTTGAAAGTAATGAGCTCTTAAGTAGCGCAAACATTAGGTAGGAAAGTGTGCATAGATGGGCCAAATATTTGGTAGTTTAATTTTTTTATTGGGTAGGAATAGTCAATAGAATCTATTTGGTAAAACTAGAAGTTTCGCTGTAAAAGGTGAAACATTAGGTTCGTTCGGTGTTACCAGCCCCGGGGCGCTCCGGTGCTTGTCACTACCATGAACGGAGCTGTCAAAAACCTGAAAAATTTCTCTGGGTTTGGTTTCACATCGAACGCATTAGTAGTGCTCTGTTTTTCTTTTCTCTTTGTTGTATAGGGGAGTCATTGAAGCATTTTAGGTCCGATTTTTTTTACTGTGAACCGATTTGCATGAAATTTTGGAATTAGGCTCGTCTTACCCTTAGGCCGTGTGCGGATTCAGTTAAAAATGGGTTAAAACTTGACGTTTGGTTAAAATTTGACACTTCGCATTATTTGACTAGCTGAGGTGCGTTTTTGCGCTGACGATAGTTGACTATAGTTTTTGTGTCACACTTTGACACACCAACCACTTTCAACTCACCTCCTGAGATGGATTGGAAATAGTTAGAGATAGTTACGATTTGACACATCAACACAGACCGCAAAAACGACAATTGTGATTACGAATCGTAACTACTGGCGTGCAAAAACGAGAAATAGTCAACCATTGTTGATTTTAGTTGATTATAGTCAGCGCAAAAACGCACCTCTGGTGAGCAGGTTAAAATATGACAGTAGTGGTTAAAAATTCATCCATTTCTATTTTTTAACCACAATTCATCCAATTCGCACACGGCCTTAACTTCAAAAGTGAAAATGATTTGAACTCCGCCACCACCCTGGGGGTGGTTGCCACCCCTTCTCGGGGGTGATTTTTTTTTCTTTTGAATAACCTCGGATATCGATAGAAAGCCTAATTTTAAGCAAAAAATCATCTATAAAGTTTTTCAAAAAATCCAATACTTTTCAAGTTATTGGCAATTGAAAATTCGAAATTTTTTCACGTTTTTCATCGGTTTCTTGCAAATATCTCCAAAAATATACGTTTTATCGAAAATTTTATTGAGGATAAAACCATAAAACTGTAGCAGGTAAGACAATGAACAATTTGGTTCTTTATAAAGTATTCTAAGTGCAATATTAATCTAGATATTAAAGATCAAAGCCGTTTTTTACTTTGTCTGAAATTTAATCGATGTGGTCAATGCCATCTAGCGGCGAGCAGATGCATTTTATGCATTCTAATACAAAAGGGTTTCATAGTGCTTGAAATAAGCTTTAAGATGAGCATGTAAGATAAGTGAGCTGTATTGCAAATAAGGGGAGCATCTAATGTTTTTTTCTTTTAAATCTATGGGTTTCTTAAGTGCCATTTCCACCAAAATTAAAGTTAATTGTATTCCGCCTAGAATTAACTTTATTATGAAGAGT
This sequence comes from Sphaerophoria taeniata, assembly GCA_943590905.1. Classification (NCBI taxonomy): domain Eukaryota; kingdom Metazoa; phylum Arthropoda; class Insecta; order Diptera; family Syrphidae; genus Sphaerophoria; species Sphaerophoria taeniata. The sequence continues at coordinate 41,114,082 of OX016540.1, read as the reverse complement.
TTGATAGATTGTATCAGTTTGGCTGCTTCAGGACACATATTTTTTTAAAAACTCACGATTAAGAAAAAAAGCAGAATTTCAAATTAAAAAAAAACACTTTTTTTCATAATATCTCAAAAATGACGACACATACGTATAAAAGTGTTACGATCAAAAATTTAGGTATTTTTCTGACAAACAATTTGTTTTACGGAGATATGATTGTTTAAAGAGCACGTGGCAGCGCAATCACAGCCTCTCTTAAGCCCTTTAACCCTTCACCGTTTTGAAAAAAAGTTTTTTTTACTATATATTGCAATGAAGGATGTTGTAGCTCTCTTAAATACCTTTACAATGGTTTTTTATAAATTGTGATATCATGAAAATTGAAGGAGTTATGATCCAAAAACTTATCATATTTTTTTTCTACTGTAACTGAAAATTTCGGAGTGTTATTATTGCGAATTTTCAATTGCCAATAACTTGAAAAGTATTGGATTTTTTGAAAAACTTTATAGATGATTTTTTGCTTAAAATTAGGCCTTCTATCGATATCCGAGGTTATTTAAAAGAAAAAAAAATCACCCCCGAGAAGGGGTGGCAACCACCCCCAGGGTGGTGGTGAAGTTCAAATCATTTTCACTTTTAAAGTTAAGGGTAAGATGGGCCTAATTCCAAAATTTCATGCAAATCGGTTCACAGTAAAAAAAATTCGGAGGTCAGGCCGTATTTTTCGCTTCATTGACTCCCTTAGTATAGCAACAGCTGATTCGAACAGCTCCGAAATTCTAGCCCCGAAAAAAACTTGGGGCGGTTCAGAGCGCTCCCGGTGCGAGCACTGAATACACATCGAACACGGTGGAAGTGAACCGGGGCGAAAAAAGAGCGACATCCAACAGCTCAGTGCGAAATCAGAGCGCCACAGAGCGACCCAGAGCGCACATCGAACAAACCTATTGAATTTATTTTTCCGCTTTTTTAATTTGAATTTTTGTTTTGGCCAGTTGAATGTAGTGTGCCAGTTGTAAAATCCAAGGTACATTTTGAACCACGGATGGCACGCACGGATCAAGGAAAGCAAAAAATTGATGAAAACTTATGTGGCTTTTCTTACAACCCAAGAATTGATCCGTGACGTAAAAGTGGCAATTTTTTCCCCTTAAACGCATTTCTTTCACAAAGAAATTGAATTTTTTGCTCGAAGGATTGATTTCTCTCAAATCTCTTTTTGGGGACGGATTTACACATACTTGTACACGGATTTTACGGTGCAGTGCATTAACGCCCATGGAATTAACGCCCGCGGGTGTTAATTCCAATAACAAAAGGAATTTACCCCCGCGGGTGTTAATTCCTTTTTTGATTTGGAATTAACACCCGCAGGGGTTAATTCCTTTTTTTGGTGGGCTTTAATTCCAATTTTAATTGGAAATAAAACCCACACGTGAAAGAAATGGTTACGTGAAATAACGTCTGACGAAATAAAGCCTTATTTCAATTTCTTATGGAAATTAGACCCTTACAAGGGTTGCGGTCTTATGTCCATTGCAACCTAGAAATAATGCCCTTGGGGCCTTATTTTGTTTTTTCGGTTTTGATTAGAAACTTGGCGCAGGGAAACTCGTCTCGAAGTCAGAAGTCCCGAAAATGGTTTTCGGAACTTCTGAGCCACTCTGGAGACTCAAAAGTACCGAAATAGTTTTAGGGATTATTAACCCACTATGGCCAGTCAGTAGTCCCAATTAAATTTTACTTTTTATGGGACAAAAGTCCAAAATGAAAAAAAAAAAAATGAAACAACGAATGTTCATGCTAAACAAATAAACAAAAAACTTAAATTCTTGTACGTATGTATTGCTTTAGTACACATTGAAATAAATAGGACCACGTTTCTTTATTAGCTGTCGGTAAAATTGTCAGAGCTGTTTAGGTTTCCTTTTATTTAGAAAAGTAGTGGTTTTACATTTTTGCAAGCATTTCATTGATTCATTTTCAGCATCATTTCGACTGAGGTTGAAGCCGATACAAAAAATTCAAGATCGATTTAATTTGATCGCGAGCGTAGCGAGCGGAAAAATTTTTGGCCAAAAGAGAATCAATTTGGGGTGTGAAAATAAAAAAATTCGCGCGAATTTTTTTATTTTCACACCCCAAATTGATTCCCTTTTGGCCAAAATTTTTTCCGCTTGTGTCCATCCATCTTTCAATGTAAATGAAATAGCTTGGTTATTTTAGGTGACAGATAGATACAATAAGATGAAATTGGCTTCAAGTATAGTGTGCTTGTAGAATGCCATATCCTCGCCGAACTATGACATCCCAAAGATTTATTCGGTTTTTGAATAAAAAAAAAAAAAAAAATTCACAAACCGAATAAGTCTTGAATGACAAAAAGTATAATCGTACGAAGTTAGAAATGTAAAATTTGTAAACTTCATTTGTGATGTTTAATTTGTTTCTACTCACGTGGCCAAGGTGTCTAGGATGCCAGCGCAAGTGTTCACATCCGAGGTTGAAAAGATCTCTTCCAAAAGAAAATAACACTCGCGGGTGTTAGTGCCAATTTCAAATGGCATTAACACCCGCGGTCGTTAGTTCTTTTTTATGGTGGGCCTTATTGCCAATTCAAAAAGGATTTAACACCCGCGGGGGTAAATTCCATTTGTTTTTGGAATTAACACCCGCGGGCGTTAATTCCATGGGCGTTAATGCACTGCACCGGATTTTACACATGTAGGTACTTCGTGTGAGTTTTCTGTTGTTGTGATTATCATGTACAAAACAATTTAACAGCTGACCAGACAACATAGACATTCAAAAAAGGGATTGATTCGTTTTTGCACATTTCTTTCACGTCAAAAAGAATTGAATTTAGTAGCAATTCTTCGTGGTTGTAAGAAAAGCCACATTAGATATCTTCGCTTCTTAACCAATAGAAGTAAGGCAATCTACATTTTATCGTTGGTGCAAGCTTCAGAGTAAATTTTTGATGAAAATTATAACATGAATAGATGGACTTTCAAAATTCACATCGAAAGTTTAAAAAAAATCATAAAAAAGCCTGTACAGTGGTGGTTGAATCGGCTTCTGCAATATCTAATATTGATAATTATCACCCTCCTTTAGATTATTATTGTTGACTTGAGTGGTCACACTAGAAAATAGTTATTCTCATATCTCATGACTGCTCATACAAGTACGACTTTCGCAGAGCCAATTTTCAACAGCTTTCGCTTTCGGATAGTTCATTAAATTATGTTTTCGAAAACTTACCATTTTCCAATAACATTGACGAAACTATCTCGACTTTCTATTTTGTATTGATGAGATGCATAAACGGAACTGTACCTACGAAAAAAATCAGTCAAATCAGTCCGTAATAAGAGAAATAAAGCGTGGAAAATTATATTAGATCTATGTAGAACCAAGTAGTTCATACCTATATCTCTTTTCGAAGAGTTTAAAAAATGGTCATATTATGATCTTGATAATGATTATATTTTAACTATGGGTGATTCTTTGAAGCAAGACCCTAAACTTTTTCGGAATTTCGTAAACTTTAAAAGAATATGTGACGCTTACCCAGTTAATCTCACTTACAGTTACAACAATGTAATTTTGAGTTCTACTTCTGAGATCTGCGATGCATTTACCAATAATTTCAGTCAATCTGTCATAGAAACTCCCGTTGATGTAAACGTTGATTTTTTAAATTATTTTAAAAACGGCAAACAAGTCACGTTTTCCCGATTGAGATTAATCAAGTCCTAAGTTTCTTGTCCCTTCTGAAAGAAGACTATTCTTCTGGTCCTGACGATATTCCTCCCATATTATTGAAAAAAATGTCTACAGTTCAGTTTTAGCTAAACCTCTTAGTAAAATATTCCAACTATCATTGCAACTCGGAAAATGTCCATGCCTCTGGAAGATTGCTTACATCTAGCCTTTAAAAAGGGAGATAAGTCGCATTATAGGCCAATTTCTAAGCTTTCTCGTATTCCTAAGCTGTTTGAACAAATAGTATCTGACAGTTTATCCTTTTATCATCATAATATGCAGTGAGTAACATGGTTAACTGTCACAAACCTTCTTGCCTTTACGCATAAATGTTTGAACAGTTTAGAACATGGACTGGAATCTGACTGTGCATACACTGACTTTTCAACTGTATCATTCAGTTATCAAGTTGAAATTACAGTTATTAGGCTTTCCCCCTGGGCTTGTTTCATGATTTCAAAGACTTTTACTGCTAAATCTGGAGTTCCACAGGGTAATCATTTAGGACATCTTCTCTTTATTTCATCAATAAATGATGCACCGTTATGTTTTCGTAACAGTGAAATTCATATTTTTGCAGATGATATGAAGATCTCATATAACAATGATCGCATTCTTCGGCAAAATGATATAAATAGGTTTTCTGTATGATGTAATAAGAACAGGGGCCTGATTATGGGATTCGCGGCGGATCGTTTTCAATTCGACCTTTCAAATTCGACTCGCGTCGTTTTTCCTTATTAACGAGAGCGAAAATATTTCTTCCAATATTCCAGTGATTTGACACTTTTGGTTTGACTATTTCTTCCAATATTCCAGGTAATAATGATAAACACTCTTTCGCCTGAGAATCCATCAAAAAAAAGTTGTTGGATTGCAACTCGCCAGCAAACATTATTGGCGTTTTTAATTGGCAATCTGGAAGTGAAAAAAAGCATTCTGAATGCGTTCAATTGGGTAAAAGTGACAGTTCTGATTCTGAAAAGAAGAGAATATTCCCTTCTGATTTTAAAACCAGAATGCCTTTTTTCAGATTCCAGATTGCCAATTGAAAACGCCATATGATATTTCAAATTCGCCTTTGAATTCGTTAATTGGTCGAATTCAAAACGAGGAAGGCGAAAGCGAAAGCAATAATTGAAAAATGTCAAACTCGCTAGCAAAAAGATTCGCCGCGAATCCCATAATCAGGCCCCAGTTTAAATCTAAGCCCGTCGAAATGTCAGACAGTGACATTTTCAAAAAAACGAGCAACTTCGACTTATGAGTATTATATATCTCAGCTAATTCTCTCGTGTTTTTAAATTTAGGGACCAAGGGTTCTTTTTACACCGAATCTAGATTTTACAGAGCACATTAACAACATGCTAATTTTATGCTGGGGTTCGTTAGGCGTTGGTCAAAAGAATTTCTTGATCCTAACGTCACCTTTTCTCTTTATAATTGCCTTTGTTCGTTCTCACCTTGAATATGCTTCACAGATTTGGAGTCCTTATTATGACGTTCATATTGACAGGTTAGAATCGGAGCAACGTAATTTTACTCGTTTCGCATTAAAAAATTCAATGGCATGATGCACCAGACCTTCTATATACTATACTTTTTACTATCGGGGATGGGGCTATCACCTTCGCAACTTCGATCTAATTAAAGTCCCACGACATAGGACCAATTACGGAAGGTATGAGCCCTTGGCAAGGATGAGTAAGCTTTTGAATTATAATACAGATCTTATTGACTTTCATATTAATAAGAATAAATTAAAGACTATGCTAAAAACAGGGTTAGAACCTCTCTTATAAAATTTCGGAGCGAATTTGAAAAAAAAGTGGAGCAAATGCAAAATTTTCGGAGTAGATTTGAAACAAGAAGATATTATTTACTTTTCAGGGAAATTTCTTCAAAAAAGTTTAATTAGCTATATATCTCTTTATGAATTCTTTTGTAGAACACAAGTTGCTGAGCTGAATAATATTCACGACCATGGTCCCATCGTCGTTCGAAGTGCTGTCACAAGTGCTTAGTGTATTTGAAATGTTCTCCAAAGCATCATTCTTCTTTCTTGTTAGATAAATAACTGCGAAGTGGGTGTATTCATCTTTTAAAGACACAAAGTACTTATAACCGCTGAATTTTTGACGTAGTCCAAAAATTCATAAGATATCCAACATACAATGAACTTTGCTTTATTATTTTTTAAAATAGTAGCGTCTTCACTTTCTGGAGCTGAAATTTTTACAGCTTCCGAGACATCGACCGAGTCTTTACTCTAAAACTGCAGTTCTCGTAGTTCTTCCCTAATTCCATCAGGAATTTCATGTCGTTGGTTGCCCATAAGCCATCGCTATGATAGCTCTTCATTGTTCAATAAAAGGGACACAACGTCTTGATTTGATTAATATGCTGTTTCCACTGACGCTTATCGCGAAATTAAGCGAAGTATATTAAGAACAAATCTTGACTGTTCTGGGTACATATTAGTAGATCAAAACGTTGAATAATACTACGTTTAGTATAATACTACGTTTTCAATCACCCAAAATCCGAGAAGAAAGGAGATTTATTCTAAATCTACTTCGCTAAATCTCGTGATTAGTGCACTGGAAACAAGCATATAAGATTAGTTGAGGATAAACAATATTATTTAATTAAATTTTCTTCAAAGGAACGGAACGTAAAGCTATACAGCCTTACATTATTTATAATAGGTAGCTTAGGTAAACAAAATTGTTCTTGTGAACAAAGTGGAGTAAATCTCGAAAAATCGGAGCGTCGGAGTAGATTTTTATTTTTCCTTAAAAGTGGAGCAAATTTGCTCCGATCGGAGCAAGGTTCTAACGCTGGCTAAAAACCAGTTTGGCACGCTCTTAAATATTTTTGTTGTATTGTTTTTTATTTGTTTGTATTTGTATAATTTTGACATTTCTGGTGTAAGTGTACCTGTACGTTTGTTATAGATTGCCCACTAACAACGCACAGTTAACACAGTTTTTTGGGTTCGATAAAGACTATTGGTCGTTAGATGTTGCTTGCTATAAGCTCTCTTCGACTTTATCTGAAAGTGTGAAAACAAAGTAGGTACGTATATAGGTTAACGATACTAAGGACCAATTTCTCGACGCTTAGTTAAATCAAACAATTTCTAATAAGTTCAAATTTTGTATTTATTTATCAATCGAATTTCGCATAATTTTACCTTATTTAATTATTCAACAAATTCTCTTATTTTTTCTAGTTTTGTAAAAGTGACAAGGTCCCTCCTTATACAATATTGACTATACTATCCATACATTAAAAGTTGATTCATGTAAAATGTTTGCTTTATGATTGATATGTTCCAGGACGATATTATTTTTTGTATTTTGTTGTTCATGAAAACACATTGTTCATTTTTTAAGTTTATGTCAGCATTTATGATTCAAAATGTTAAAATTTATAAATTAACTATAACAGTGTGACGACTGAGGTACTCTTAAACAATTAAATAAACAAAAACAATAAATTCACGTTGATGATGCAGGAAACATGGACAAACTCTGGTTTTTTTAAGCAACACTCTTGAGATAGAGGGAGAATAATTTTCCAGCAACATAAATCAATTGCAGGGACGGCAACATTCCTCTTTCTCCTTATATTCAAAGTTTTTTTTTTTTTTAATTAAGTGACGATATGAATGTTAGTTCATTTAAAGACAAAGTTTAAATAAACTTGAAAGTTAAAAGTATTTAAATCGACTTATTTTATAAAAATTGTTAGCACTTAACAAACATGTTGACTTTAACAATATTAATAAATATTTTACTAACAATTGAATAATTTTCAGCCTGCAAATGGGAGTATAAATCAATTATTGATTATTATTGAACATTTTTCAAACTTTGGACCCATTTTGCTTCGATTTCATAAGTTAAGTCGCAAAGAAAGGCAAGATAACAATCTAACTAGTTCTGTTTGTTTTTTCGATTGTTTAAAATTTAAACTATTCAAAATCATAGCCAAGCATTCAGAAAAAATCTAAAAATTCTTTATAAAGATTTTAAGCAAAATAAAGTTTTAGAAAAAAGTAAAAGTTTCGTTTCGTAAGGTACAAAGTAGATATTTTTGTCATAACAACAGTTCTAAGTAGTAAATTACTATTAGCTTAGTTTAAATTTATTTATTTTTGCATTGCCAAATTTCGACTAAAGTTTTGACTAAGAAATTTGATTAAGAAACTTTTCACTTAAATTTTCCACATTCTTTGGAAAAAATACACGTTTTCTAGCTTATTTTGTTAGTTCAAATGTTCTTACGAAGAGTTTATTTTGTATTCTCGAAAATGAAGAAACAAAAATACTCACATCTCTAGGAAACTATTATTGCTTATATTGAAGATCGTTGTTAACTTTTGTGTCAATTTTTTTTTTATCAATATTTTGCTTGTTTTTGTAAAGTTTTGATTTCAGGCTCTACTTGTTGCAATTTTTCATCACTCATTTCCGGCAGCAGTTGTTGTTTTGTGTTAAAATTTTGAAGGAGTGTTTTCGATATTCGATGGAATTCACCATCGACGTCAAATAAGGCCTTGGAGAAGAACTCACTGAATAATCGACCCATGTATTGGTCTTTTGTTGATGGCCACCAACCTTCCAAGAAGCCAATATGTCCTCCGCGAGCGGTAACGACAATGGCAACATGAGTTGATTGTTCAGCTGCTTTGATTGGAATTGCTGAAAATAAATAGTTATTGAAATTTATTTTGGCTTAAAAGTAAATTTTTGAAATATTTAAAGAGTTGCTATGTATGTCTGAAATAGAAGGATTCCTATATGAATCTTAACTATACTCGAATCCGTCTGAGTAAATATATACAATTTCATCAAAATCGGTCCAGCCGTTAAACAGGAATGCTTAAGCAGTCAAACATCGCCTAAAAGATTTTTTCTGCAGTATTATGTGAACGCCTGAAGCCGTCGCGTCTGTCAACAAACTGATAGGTCGATATCAGTGTGGCTTTAGACCAGGAAAGTCCACCATCGATCAAATATTCACATTACGGCAGATCCTGGAAAACTCAAACTCAAGAACTCCAAATCGACACCTACCATCTTTTTATCGGTTTTAAGGCCGCGTATGACAGCATTTATAAAAAAGAACTGTATAAAGCCATATCGAGTTTTGGGATTCCTACAAAGCTTACTCGTCTGACGGTCTGAGTAGGATGACAATGGAGAACTCACGCTGCTCCTTTAAAGTCATACTTCTTTAGTATCATACTGAAGCGAATAGTGCAGAACTCCCGCGTCAACACTAGAGGCACTATCTTATGTCGTTTTCCATTGGTCGTCCAGAAACATTGTGAAGAGTCCAGAAGTCTTTTGAAATCATCCCATTGGACTGACTTTGACAGACGAAATGCTTCTGAGAAGAGCAGAACTTTTCTGTTTTGAAAACAGAATCGTCCGGAGAATGACACATACATCATAACCTGTTCCATTGGAGATAAGAAGAAGAAACGTCAAAAAAAGACCAATGGAAAACGACATTAGTCTGTGCAACTACTCGCATACGCTGATGACATTGGGCGCGTTCAGTTTGGTTTTGGATAGCCTATCTTAGATAGCCTATCAACTTTCATGAACGAGTTCGATGGCTAAATTTGGATAGCTGTGAAAACACGTGTACAAAAATCAGCTGTTTACGAATTTCAATGGCTGTTCTGTCAGATATCCACCTATACCAGAAATTGTTGAATAGCTTTGGGTTTGTTTGGTTTGAGCCTCTGCTATTTTGTTTTACATGGAAAACAAAAACAAAAAGATATCCGGATACCCTATCCAAGTCAAAGTGAACGCGCCCATTGATATCATTGGAAGAATGCAGCGTGATGTCAACAGTGCTTTTGCGAGTATACAGACCATTGAATAAGAAGTACAGGAAGGGGTCTTTTGAAAAAGAAGTGAAGCATTTTTCTAAGTAGTGTGAGTTTCACAAACACAAACGCATTACAACAGGGCTGGTCTGCAGTTGAATGGCTAATCTCAGGAGCGCGAAGCGAAATATGGTTGAATCAAGATTGTATCGATTGTGCATCAATTTAATTTTTCAATTTCAATTCTTTTTTGGACCACATGGTGTTAAACGGTGTACATGCACGATTTTAATTTTTTTTTTCGTTACATTTTCTTCATTTTTCATCCTTAATTAATCATATTTATTGTCCTTTTTCGAGTCGTATTCGAAAGCGCATTCTATGAACAACTTGATCAAGTGGTAAAAAGCACAAGAAATTGTGTAGCGCCTAACAATCACCAACAAAAATAAATGCGCCCCTGAAGTTGAGTTTTTGTTTTTTTGACAGACGAAACTACAAAACAACATTTGACCAATTACAGCTCAGCAAATGACAGATGAGATTCAAAATTTGACAGATGAGTTTTAAAATTTGTCATCAGAAATTTTTGTTGCTTCACTCACGTATACTGTACGTGTATATGGACCCTGTAAATAACGGATGAGAGCCCTAGGCCGGCCGGTTCGAGAGAAAAGTTCTACGGAAGATCTATGGTCCTGTCTGCATAAACGGTGAATGGAGGAGAAGATTTAACCACGAACTCTACGGGCTGTACAGCGACACTAACAGTGAAGGTCGAAGGACTCAGATGGCTTGGTCACGTGGAGAGGATGGACAAAAAACTCCGGCCCGTAAAGTCTTCGAATCCACCTCAGAGGGAAGACGCAGTAGGGGAAGATCAAGGCTCAGGTGGCGTGCGCAAGTTGAAGATGACCTCAACCAACTCGGCGCGCGAAACTGGTGAGAGCTAGCTAGGGACCGAGCTGGCTGGACAGGTTTGTTGGTTGAGGTCCAAGTCCACCCCGGACTGTAGCGCCACCTTAAGTAAGGAAGTAAGTAAGTTAAGCAGTCAAACAAAACTTACCATCTAATGGTTGGAATGGATCATCCGCCGCACTCAAGCAAAGCAAAGGCACAGAAATTTTGTGCAATTTATTGTGCAAAGTTGCATCACTATAATAGTCGTCAACATGAGCGTAGCCAAATTGTTTCGATGTAAACATACTGTCGAATTCTTTGATTGTACGGGCCTTGAAGAAAAAAATTAAATATTGGTTATTTTACACAATTTTAATCGATGATAAAAATTTGGTACTCACCGACATAATCTTATCAAGATCAATATCAGTATCACGGAATATTTGGCAATTGTTTAAGGTCTTGCACAGACTTGATGCAAGATGCCGCCCCAGAAGACTATTAAGTATAGGTTTTTCAATGCTTGCACAACCTGTTGAGAGAGGTCAGTTAAAATATTTGAAGGTTTGATAAAATAAAATGTGAATTGCCTTACCTTTAACCACATCCCAAGGTACTGAAATAATCTTTGCGGCTGTTAGTATTTTACTTGACTCTACATTATGTTTGGCCAAGTAGTTTCCTAAAGATAAAGAAAATCGCATTGAAAAAGATCTTAAGTCATTTGATGTTAAAATGTAATTTACCTAATATCAAACCACCCATTGAAATCCCAGTGGCGCCCAATTTAACATGGGGATGTGATTTCTTAACGTGATTGACAACTTCAGACAAATCTTCACAATTCGCTGCGCAATACAATCGTGGTGTTTTCAATTCAATACCGCCCAAGCCTCTATTGTTAAAAACCACAACTCGGATGCCTTCATTATTGGCAGCCGTTACAAGGCATTTAATATAATCAGCTTGAGATTCACCTAAAAGGGATTTGATGGGATTAGAACCATAAGTTTAAAATTGTTTCAATTGGAGACATACCTGTTAAACCAGGTAAAATAATTATCACAGGAGAATTATCATCACAACCCTTTTCTAACCAGTCTAAAGCTACTTCGCCGCCATCTTGTAGGCTTAAAATCTCCCTGAAACAAATTTAAAAGATTTCTAGTTAGTTTCTAGTCTAGTTTTTGTGTATTTGAAATAACGAGAAATACATTTACCTTCTGTAATCGATATTTGCTAAATTTGAAGCACGAATGATACTTGCGAAGACTGTTTGCGCTCGACTCTCGACGCACCAAAATGTTGGCCAAAATTTCATTTCTAATGTGGGCACATTTTTAAGAAGGAAATCTTTGAAGGGCCCACTTGATACTGCCAATATTGGTCTCTTTAAAAAAAATCATAATTTTGTATTCAATTTTTAAGTAAATTGCTAAAATAGCTAACTTAAACTTATGTACCTACTTATAATTACAAAGTTCCTCTGGAGAGTAATACAACCTGACCATTATGAAAGCTTCAAAAAAAAAGTACTGTCAACATTTTCAAATTATTTCAACAAGCGGATAGACTGGCTTGTCTCTTCTTTAACCTAGCGTTGTTTGAAGAAAACAATTTAGTGTTTTTGGAACATCTACAAGATGAACTATCGAAGAACAAACGCTGATGTGCCCCCAGGCCCCCAGGGCTCTGTATTGTCTCCGATTCTCTTTCAATTCAATTTTAGTAGCGGCAGTACTTAGTACTTTTGCAAACATTTTCGTTGAACATTTAACAATACAATCGGGAAGGAAGACATCTTTGGCGGATTGGTTGGAAAGCACAGCCTCCACGAAGTTACAACAGATAACGGCTTCCGACTAATCGACTTTGTTGTAGCTCGTAATACGGTGATAAGTAGCACTAGGTTTCCAAGACGAAGGATCTACACACACACAGCAACCTGGCGATCTCCAGATGTTCGAACCACCAATCAAATCGACTATGTGCTAATCGGCGTAAGGCACGCATCCAACATCTTGAACGTGCGCACTTTCCAAGGAGCAAATGTCGACTCTGACCAGTTTCTGGTAGTGGCTAAGTTTAGAGCTCGACTAACGTCACAGACACACCGGTCAACACCTTGTGGAACCAATATCGCGAAATAATTAGAAATGTACCCGAGACCACCATAGGTTACCAGCCACCCCCGAAAAAGAGCCCGTGGTATGATGATGAATGCGCGTTAAAGAGAGACGGAAAATTCCCGTTTGCAGATGTTGCAACGGAAAACAAGAGCGAAGAGCAGCAAGAGAAGAGTACCGAACAAAAAGAATAAATGAGAAAAAGATCCTGCGAAGGAAGAAAAGAGCATCCGCAGTTTCTCAGCTCAAAGATCCAGAAGAGTCTCGGGCCAAAAACAACACCCGACGTTTCTTTAGAAGGTCGAAGCAATTAGCTTCTGGTTTCAGAACCGGGACACAGGCTCTTCGAAACAGTGAAGTCACTGAAGCACAGGGAATTGAAGATGTTCTCAAGTAGCACTTCCAACAGCTGCTGAATGGGCATAGTGTCGAGCGAGCCAATGACGAAAGAGAAGCAGGACCAATCAATGAAGACCCAGTCTCAGCCCCCCAGCACAGAGGGGGTAGAAAGAGCCATCCAAAAGCTAAAATATAACAAGTCCGCCGGGTCGGATGGCATACCTGCGGAACTCTTTAAATATGGAGGAGGTGTTTAAATGAACCACATGCACCAGGTCATCAACAAAGAGTGGGAGGAAGAATGCATGTCCACTGACTGGTCGATAAACTCCATATGCCCAATCTACAAAAAAGGCGATTCTATGTCTTGCAAAAACTTCTGAGGCATATCCCTGCTTAATGTTGCATACAAAATCCTATCGAACGTACTGTGTGAGCATCTTAAACCGATCTGCAACACAATAATCGGCACGTATCTACCAGTATGGCCTTAGGCCACGCAGAACAACGATAGACCAAATATTCACACTGGAAAAGACCAACGAATTTCAAGGCAAAACCCACCATCTTTTTATCGACTTCAAAGCTGCTTTTGATAGTATCCACCGCCAACAGCTTATGCTGGCGATGTCTGAATTCGGGATCCCGAACAAACTGATCCAGCTGTGCCGCATGACGCTAAACAATAAGCAGTGCAGTGCGCAAATGGGTAACAGCTCATCCGAGTTTTTTCGAACATGCGCAGGGTTTAGACAAGGAGATGCGCTGTCATGTGATTTCTTCAACATATTCCTGGAGCAGATAGTGCGCAAGGCAGGTGTGAGCACGGAAAACACTATCTTCAACAAATCTACCCAGCTCCTAGGCTATGTGGACGACATAGACATCAGAAGAAGTTTCAACCGCGAACTGTACCAAGATGTGGATGTAGTCCAGAAATGGCGACTACATCGGCTCGGGTACATCGATCGAATGGACTTCAACGCTCCAGCCAAGAAAGTCTTCTCATCACAGCCCCCAGGTTCGAGACCACAAGGAAGACCGACCCTACGGTACAAGAACCAAGTGACTGCGGATGCAAGAGCGCTTGGTTTCGGCGACTGGAGAGTGCATGCGTAAGTAAGGAAGTAAGTAAGAAATATAATATCCAAATAATGGGTATGGTTTATTTCGCTTTTTTTATCTCGCTTTTGGTCATTTCGCCACGGTCGTTTTGCATTTTGTTATTTCGCATTTCATTCGTTTGGTCTTTTAGTTGCTTCGCTTTCGATTGTTTCGCTGATTTTTTTCGCCTTTCAGTCTTTTTGTTTTTCGTTTACTTTGCATTCGTTTATTTTGCATTCGTTTATTTCGCTTTTCGATTATTTCGCTTTTTTATTATTTTGATTTTAATTGTTTCTCCTTCATCTGTTTTTTTTTTAAATTTTAATTTTTGTGAACGTAAGGATTCTGAAGACTTTAAAATTCGCGCGAATTTTAAAGTCTTCAGGATCCTTACGTACACAAAAATTAAAATTAAAAAAAAACCAGACGAAGTACATAAATATGTACTTGAATTGACGATTTTTTCAAAATAATGGGAAAATCCTTCACGACTTAGTTTATCCTTTCCTCAAATTGATTTAAAAGTATCGCATATGATTTTACTTTCCATTTTTTTTAATTTAAAGACAATATTAAAATACTTCACTGTATTCTAACCTTACGCGGGCGGTTTCAAACAATTATTACATTCCCAAGAGAATTCAGAAAAAAATGCGAAATAACCGTTAGCGAGATAACCTGTGGCGAAACAATCGTATTGCAAATTAACAATTTTGCGAGAGAGCTAATGGCAAAACAAAAAGGGCGAAACAATTCTGGCGCGAAACAGGAAAAAACAAAATAAACAAAAAACAAAACAAGTTTTGTGAAATAATTGAAAATCGAAGAGAGAAAAGCGAAATAACAAAATGCAAAACAAAAATGCCGAAACAATAGGTACCCCCAAATAATACTTAAAATTGAAACCCAAACTCTTTTTTTTTTAATAACCACATCATTGTAATTAAAGTAAATTATATTTAGTTCAAAAAAGGCCGAGAATAATTAAAACCATATTAATTATTATGTTGAAAGAACATGATTGCAATAATTAATATAAAGCTGCAATATTTTTATCAACAAATTACTCTCATGGTGAATTTTCAAGTAAAAATTGCATTTTCAAACTATTGTTACTACGCTAGCTCGCTATTAGCTCATTTAATCAGAAATGATATCATTCCCAGAATGAACTTTGTATTCACATTTATTGAACAATAACTAACAACAATTCGAATTAAACACTCTGAAACTCACCTTAACAACCTGGATAAAGTAATAAACTACATACGCAAAACCAGCGAATGTAACCACATGCCATCTCGGAAGATTTGACAGGTAGAAGTACAGGTAGTCGAACATTACCGAATTTCTGAAAGTAAAATAAATTCAAAAACATAAATAATGTATTATTCATAAGAAAACTCAGGCATTAAATAAAACTCATGTAAACATGTTTGGCGTCAAGTTATCTGCCACAAAAGGCGGGAAAAAAATTGCATTTGATTCATTTAATTAGACTTCTTCCCTCTTCATCATTGAAAAAGCTCGCCAATTATTTTGTGACAGTTTTTGTTGTCTAGCAATAAATTTCAAGTTCATGTTTGATAAAATTAGCACTTTCCTTCGTTAGAACAAATGCACTCGGATTAAAAATATTTTTAGCCGGACACACTGTAAATCAGTTGTGCAACTATGAAACAAACCGAATGAATAAGAGCTCAACAAATAGTGATGTCTGATGTGTCCCTTCTATCAGCTAAAGCAAATAATGTTATTTCCTACATGCTGTGCTCGAATGGCTAACCTATTAAAAGTCCGTCACTTTTGCAAACAAAAATCGAAATGAAGATTGTTTCTCAATGGAAGTTTTTTTTTTAATAATAAATCTTATCGGGGTTCAGATGTTATCTTCAGATGTCTGTCTTCCATGACATTATGACTGAGTTCACTTTCTCGTTATGTCTGACAGATTTTCAAAATGACGTTATGTGGAAATTTGAAAATATCTTATGTGATGATTGTTATGATGAATCTTGAAAGACAAACAGCCAATAGAAATAAGTATGATATAATATCAACTTTTCCTTAAATAATTGGAACGTACGAAAGAGTCACAAATAGCTGATAGATTTTTCATTGCCAATATTACTCTTGCCTACGTCATTTCCTCAACATTTTCATTAGTTTTATCTCCTGTTGAGAATTTATGAAAAAAAAACAAGCAAATTACCGAAAGTAGTAATTTCCATTAATTTTCACAGAGTTAAAAAAAGTAAACATACGCCACAGTGACCATTAAGATTTAATGATGGAATTAAACGTAACTAAGAGAGCAAAATTGGAATCTTTTGATAAGATGAGGAACAGTGTAATGGAGGGTTTACCTGTTTACAAAAATTAATGAAAAATGCAAAGTGCTCATAATAATTACTAAAAATCGTTAACAGATTAATTTGGAGATATCGATTGAATTTTTTTTTAATTATTCTTAAAAATTCAATATATTTTTTTTTGATCTTGCTTCCTTCTATTTTGAAGCAAAACCAAGATACGCTGAGTTACAAAATAAGAATGACATTCCATTGCTGTGGTAATTCCCCTATATCCTTGCAACAGGACCCCTTACGTTTGGATCGATTTAATTCAGACTTTGAAATTTATCATTTATGAAAAATTACCCCAAAGACACTCAGAGCACTGGTTTACATTGCTAGAGGAGCGATTGATATAGTATGGTGTGCATTGCGGGAGGCATTAACCATTATATTTAGGTTCTCTCTCATCAATATTGACGTTTTTACCCCGAAATAGTGCTCATCAATGAACATGAAAATGGCGATAACACAAATGTTTTGTTGCCGGATGTAGTAACTTCTTCAGTCAAAGCATGAAGAAGGTTTTCTATACAAATTCAAGACTTCATCAACGTTTTCGAGAGGATAAGGAGCTGGAGCATCGAGCGATAAAATGATCATCGAATGCAAAGACGAAAGAATTTACCACAATAAACTTTAGTTGCCATAAACTGGCGTATGGACTAGTGATGGGATCATTCGAATGATATAATCGATTATAATCGATTAGGGCAATCATTCGAGATCATTCGATTATTGAAATCATTCGAATGATTTCTCAAACCCTGCTACAACTACTACTCTTCAAAATTAAAATCTGAAATGAAAAAAAAAAAATCGAATGACGATTATAAGTATTCGAATGACCATTATTATCATTCGAATACAAATAATCCATTTTATTAGTATTCGAATGATAAATCATTCGAATGAATAATCGATTATTAATAATCGAATGAAAAATCATTCGAATGAAAAATCATTCGAATGAAAAATCATTCGAATGAAAATAGTATTCGAATGAAAATAGTACTCGAATGAAAAGAATCGATTATTAGTATTCGCATAAAAACAAATCGAATGATGACTTTTTTAAGTTTTAATTCGAATGACGATTTTATTTCTAGTTAAATTTGCAAATCTTTGCAATGGAATTTTGTTTATGATTTTTGGTTACTTTTTGAAAGGCAAACAAAAATTTGTATTTGGAGATTCTTTGCTTTTTTTATATATGCACATGATTGGTAGAAATTTTTGTGAATTAGTGTTTAAAAAATGAATACGGAACATTGTTTATAGCTAAGAAGAATAACAGGCTATTTTTAAAAATGTTTCTAAAATGAAATTGAACAATAAACCCAGGTCGGTACCTACCATCTGAGAGGGTATTTTCTAAAGCAGGTCTATTGACGAATGACCGTTAATATTATTATACCTGTAAATTGGCTCATTGTACACTGTAAACTTTAAATTTTTCACCATTTTCATTGGATTTCGTAATTCGAATGATCATTCGAATGATCATTCGATTATTCAAATCATTCGAATACTATTTTCTCGATTATTGAAATCATTCGATTATGCCCATCACTAGTATGGACAGTATTTCATGTAGAGAAATAAGACCTATACTACCTTATCTGGCAAAGGAGCCTACTGCAAACGAAAAGCTTTGGGGACTTGAATCTCTCACTTTTTCTCACAAGGAAAAGAATGTTAGTTAAAAAAAAAAAAAAACTAAATATTTCCAAAACCTAAGAAACATCTATTTCATCATTGATTTATTTTAAATTGCCTATTTTTTCATGCACGATTTCATCGATGTGTATTTTTTTTTAAGGAAGTCTCTTGATCTTTGTTGCCGAGAATGGATGAATTGAACGATTGTAAGATATTAATATGCTGGGCAGAAATAAGAGCGAGATAGGAAACACTAAGCTGTCGAAAAGAATTTGCTTTCAAGTTCAAATTGATGAACTTTGTCTACAATATCTGAAATAGACACACTGCTACTTTTTTTTACATTATCAGAATTAATAAAAGAGAGCTTATAGCAAGCACAGTCTTACGACCAATGGTTTGCCAACATAGTAGACTATGTTATACCAAGGGCTCATCACTAAGTGCAGTATTATAGTTGTTATAAAGCAAACATAATATAACAAACACTCACATAGATGCACAAAAACAAGATTAACACAATAACTAATTAACTAATAATATTAATTAAACATAAAAATATTTAAAAATGTAGAAGACTGGTCTTAAGCAAATTTTTTAATTTATTCTGGCTTAGATTTAAATCGTAAAAGTCTGAGTTGCAGTTTGAAAGCCTACTCATACGTGTCAAGGGCTCATAAAATGCATAGTTGGTACGATGTTGAGGTTCTTCTACCATGTCTTTCCTGCGAAGATTATAACCGCCACCCCGATGGTTGAAAGATATAGAGCCAAGTAGTTCCGGTGCATCTGGCGCACCAGTTATAACTTGATGGAAGCTCACCATGTCGTTGTTGTTTTGTCTATTTGACAATGTTTCCATCTGGAGAGTTAATAAACGGTTTTCATAAGAGGAGACATTCAAAGGATCACTCCATACCATAGGATACCTTTGAGGGTAAAACGAGTAAAATTTCGTTGAACAGATTCTATCATCTCAATATGAATAATATCGTAATGAGATGACCAAATCTGGGAAGCGTATTTCAAGATCTCTTACGGAAGTTACACGGGTTAGAATGTGTTGTGAGATAACGTTGTCATATGAAGACGGTGCACGCTTCCTTGAAAAGGTCATTGTTTGACATTTTATTAACTTCCCAGAGGAAGATATTGTAATGGGGCCGATTTTGTGAATCTCCAATTTTTGCATATCTCCATGTTTCGAGGTCACTAAAATCCGAATCAAGCGTTTTTATGATGATGTGTGTTCGTATGTGCGTATGTGCGTTACGTTTTTTCGGCTCGATTATCTCGCGAACTACTCATCGTATTGTCATGATCGATTCGACGCGGTATTCTGTTGTTAAGAGCTGAATAGGTTTTGAGCGAAATCCGCTTAGCGGTTTCTTAATGGCAACTAAAAATCTAAGCCAACCCTAATATAATGAAAATTTTGATAATTTCTGCAATAATTTCAACAATAGTGCAAAAAATCTTATAGTTAGTGTGAAAAAAAAACAAAATTCAGGAGTATCATAGACTGTATTTGATTACTAGCTGACCCACCAAACGTTGTTTTGCCATATAAATATTAATCTTCGGAAATACTAATCCGATTAGAAAAATGCTTTCACTTATAGAAAACTACAATATTCAAGAGTAATATAGGCGCCACTGTTATTAAAATGAACTTATGGAATTTAACTTTGAAGACAACGTGCGTGTACAACTACAACGGAACGCATCGGCTGGAAATTTCGCTCTGTGAAGTTAGTCGTGTGGACAACATGGGTCGCACTCATATTTTTGGATTTAGATTTAAACTATTTTTCTCACACCCCAATGCAAAACTATTAATGTCGTCTTATATGATCATCACTAGAAGAGATGTGTTTGTAAATCTTGATATCATCTGCGATGATGAGAATTTTGCTATTACGTACACATAACAGAGCATCGTTTATAGCTAAATTAAAAAGTAGAGGTCCTAGATGGCTACCCTGAGGAACTCCCGAATTGGCAAAAAATTACTTTGAGATAAAATGCCTGAATTCTATTTGATCAAAGTGATGAAAACTTGAGGGAAGCCATACCTATGCATTTAGTTTGAATTTTATGATGGCGTGAGAGAGTTGGTTGAAAGCTTTCGAAAAATCTGTCTAGACACAATCGATTTCCCGACCACATTCCAAAGTTTTAACACATTGTTTTATAAGAAGATTTGTGACAGTAGAACGTTTCTGCATGAAACCATGATGTTGATGACAGATGACGTTCCTACAATGAAATGCCAACTGTCACATATGTACATATAACTTGTTCAAACACCTTAGGAATGCAGGATAGCTTAGATACCTATTGGTCTATAATTGGCGATATTGGCCTTATCTCTCTTTTTATAGACTGGTATAATATAGGTGTTTTTCCAAATTGATGGATATTTTCCTGATTTCAAAGACAATTCGTAAATATTTCGAAGGGAAGGGGCTAACACAGACTTACACTTTTCTTAAACAACAAGTGGAATACCATCTGGACCACTGGAAAAATCTTCTTTTGAGAAAGAAATAATGTTAATGTCGTCAGTCTTTACTGAGGTGTTGTTAAACAATACTTGTGGACAGTCACGTAAATATTGAAAAAAAAAATCTTTGTCCACAACAGCCGGATAGACGATGAAAGATTTGCTGAATTTTTTTGCGAATCCTTCACAGATTTCAGAAGTTAAGTTGAGGTCTTCATTATTACTAGTAAAGTTCATTGGATAAGCATCACATTTCTTCCTCGAATTAATGTATTTCCAAAAACTTTTCTGACAGTTTCTTAAATCTTCAAAAAACGAAATATAAACTACTTGGTTTTCTAAGGTCATGTGGTTCATAGTCATACAATAAAAACTGAATAATTCAAGCTACTTTGCAACTCCTCAAAACCTGCTCCTTATGAAGTATCAGACTAAACAAAACAACTTACTGTGATGAGTAATGTTTAAACAAAAATAATGCCGGACACCATTAACTTGAATTATTTAGCAATTTTATTTTTCTTTCAGAATAAAATATAAGGTCTTTGAATTCGAGTTTGATGTAAGTATTTTTTATGAAAACTAAATTCATGCAGGACACCACTTACAGCATTATTTTTTTTTTTTTTTTGTAATTCAGTGTTGAGTCCTTGTTGATGAATAAATTAACGATGCGGTTACAATATATTGCTACAAGACCTTACTTTAATGTAACACCTTAAAAAACCACAGCAGTTCGCTTCGAATGGCTTTTAGAACTGAAGAAGCGCACAGACTATTAGTTAAGTTAAACTCGAAAAATAGTCAGCTGATAAGTGATAACATTTCCAATAGCTTTTAATAGAGCACGAACTCGTTACATGCATAAACACTGACTCTTTAATTATTGACTAAAAAAGTTTAGGTATTTTTATAGGAAAAGACTTTGAATTAAGCTATTTGAAATTCCAAATTCTAGCATAAGCGTGTGTCTCACAAAAAATTAGCTATAAGCAAATACACTTCACGACTTAAAGGTCGCAGGTATGCCAAAAAGCAAAATGTCTAATATCAGTCAAAACAAAAACCTTTTGAATGAATTTAAGGAAAATGCTCACTTTTATTACACAATTAATTGCAAATTCTTTATAAATGACAAGCATGTAGTCCAAATGTATAACTTAAACTGCTAAGGGCCCAACCAAATCCAAAATGTGTTGTTGACATAAAAATTATATTTCTGACTAGGCCCAAGCCACGACCACGAGCAATAGACATAATCATAGAATCAAACAAAAAATAGTTCTTCCGAGTAGCATAATCTGTTTAAAAATAAACACAATTTTGTGAACGAAGGACAAAGTCCAATAAAACTTCTTTCCCCATATCAAAGCAAAACCTAGGAATTGTTGTATTTTTTGTTTACTTATTTGACGTATAAACGTTAATTTAAACTCAAAATTCGAGTAGGATTTGGTAGGCGTTTATTAATTTGCTCTTTCTGCGTGTAAATGCCTTACACATCTGTTGTGACATAATTTATATAGAAAGAAAACAAAAATCGAAATCAAAACAAACTTTTGGTAGACCTACTGATTATAGACAAGCGCCAGAAAGCTACCTTGCTGGCGTAAGCCCAAAGACGATTGTGATTCGAGCTCTTGTACATTTTGCACTGTCATAGTTTCACTACGGCCGCGGCGACACCATTCTGTGGTTTTGCGAGTATTTTTCGTTTTTGTAACATTTTGTGAGAAATTTGCTAAGAAGACCGGTCTTCTTAGCAATGATCTTGATAGCACTAACATTCGCACTCACGGTTGATCGTAAACTAAAATCGAGTGAAATTAAATTATTTTTCGAAATAAATAGTTTTACACTCAATTGATTAACTAATTAATTTACTATTGAGAGAAAAAAATAACGAAACCACGTGCTCTATTCACAAGGTCTTGACAGAAACTAAAACAAAATAATTAAACAAACAATGAGAAAAATTTCAATTCATTTCTATTCGAATGACGTATACTCTCACTCATATGAAAACCCACTCAAAATGTTATGAACACGAACATACTACTCAAGTTGAATGGTTCTTTAAAGTGTTTTGATTTTTGAGATACGATGTAGCTAGTTTGGTTTGTTTTTCTTATCTTTTTTAATTTTGAGGGTCTTTTCTATTTGTATATTCTACTTATATAAATTTTCTTCTGAAAAATAATGACGCAGCATGAATCGGTCTCACCATTTTTCATTTTGTTTTGAGTTATTTTATAGTCTTTGATTGATACATCGTATCTCATAATTTGTTTAACAGATGTGTTATGAATGACGAGCGGTCAGGTGTTTGTTGGATCAATTGGTTTTTGTTTAATGCATGAAGTTGCACCTTGCAGGCAACCTGGTTCTTGAGAAATATCATGTTATGATGCACTATGATGAATTAATGTACCTGGAATGTAATATGGAATGGAATACTCTACACTCCAGGTGCAACTCAAAAACTTGAATCTTTCCTCACGCAGTATAAGGCAGACATTACTGCGATCCAGGAAAAACGATGGATAGGATCAGGGACAATAAAAAGGAAAAATTGTGACATTTATTACAGCTGTCATTGTAGAATGCACATAAATGTATTTGGATGCGGATTCGTCGTGGGAAATCGGCTAAGATCTAAAGTCATGGAATTCAAGCCAATAAGTGATCGCCTGGCTGTAATCCGCATCAAGGCCACACTACAAAACATCAGTATAAAATGTGCACCCGCCCTAAAGATGATGCTGAGGAGTCTAGCAAGAAGAATTTTTACGACCTTCTGGATAGAGCCTACGGAGCCTGTCCAGAGTACGACATCAAAATCGTACTCGGAGATTTCAATGCAAAAATTGGGAAGGAAGACATTTTTGGCGGATAAGTTGGAAAGCACAGCCTCCACGAAGTTACAACAGATAATGGCTTCCGACTAATCGACTTTGCTGCAGCTCGTAATACGGTGATAAGTAGCACTTGGTTTCCAAGACGATAGATCTACACAGCAATCTGGCGATCTCCGGATGGTCGAACCACCAATCACAAAATAAATCAAAACACGCGCGGCCCAAAGAAAGAAGTTCAACATCGGTTACCTTAGCACCTTGGAGAATGCCAGAGAACTACAGTCAGACTATGTAGCCAAGACCACCATAGGTTACCAGCCACCCCCGAAAAGGAACCCGTGGTATGATAATAAATGCGCGTTATTGAAAAGAGAGACGGAAAACGCACGTTTGCAGATGCTGCAACGGAAAACAAGAGCAGCAAGACAAGAGTACCGAATAAAAAGGAGAAATGAGAAAAAAACCCTACGAAGGAAGAAAAGAGCATCCGCAGAGTCTCAGCTCAAAGGTGTAGAAAATTTCGGGCCAAGAACAAAACCCGACGTTTCTTTAAAACGTCGAAGCAATTAGCTTCTTGCTTCTAGTTTCAGAACCAGGCTCTTCGAAACAGTGAAGGAAACCTAGTCAGCGAAGCACAGGGAAGTGTAGATGTTTTCAAGCAGCACTTCAAGCTGCTGAATGCGCATAATGTCGAGCGAACCAATGACGAAAGATAAGCAAGACCACGAAGAACCAATCCCAGCCCCCAGCACATCAGACGAGGTAGAAAGAGCCATCCAAAATCTAAAAAATAACAAGTCCGCCGGGTCGGATGGCATACCTGCGGATCTCTTTAAATATGGCGGAGCTAGGAGGTGTTTTGATGAACTGCATGCACCAGATCATCAACAAAGTGTGGGAGGAAGAATGCATGCCCACTGACTGTTCGGTAAGCTCCATATACCCAATCTATCCTATGTCTTGCAAAAACTACCGAGGCATATCCCTGCTTAATGTTGCATACAAAATCCTATCCAACGAACTATGTGAGAATCTTAAACCGTTCTGCAACACAATAATCGGCACGCACGTAGCTTAAGACCATGCAGAACACCGATAGACCAAAAATTCACACTGAGGTATATCCTGAAAAAGACCAACATAGTGATGTCTGAATTCGGGATCCGAACGAACTGATGCATGACGCTAAACAATACGCAGTGAAGTGTGCAAATGGATACCAGCTCATGCGAATTGTTTCAAACATGCGCAGGGTTTAGACAAGGAGATGCCCTGTCATGCGATTTTTTCAACATATTCCTGCGGAGCAGATAGTGCGCAAGGCAGGTATACCAAATCCACCCAGCTTCTATAGGCTATGCGGACGACATAAACATATCATCGGTCGATCCAAAAGAGCTGTGCTTGAGGCCTTCACAGCGATTGAAGAACAGGCAAAACTCGTTGGTCTTGAAGTGAATAAGGACAAAACAAAGTACATGCTATCAACAAACAAAGCCAACATCTGTCCGCCGCCTAGGACAAAACGTCACTGCTGGTAGCAGCAATTTTGAGGTAGTTAAGGAGTTCACCTACCTTGGAACAAACATCAATCCCACAAACGACACCTTAGTGGAGATCCGAAGAAGAATTACCCTAGCGAACCGTTGCTGCTTCGGTTTGGCCAAACAACTGGGTTCAAAACTCCTCACTCGAAAGACAAAGTGTCTGCTATACAAAACTTTGATTTTACCAGTCCTACTCTACGGCGCCGAGTGCTGGACGATAAGTAAAATAGGGGAATTGATACTGGGCACTTTCGAAAGAAAAATTCTTCGACGGATTTTCGGTCCCGTATGCGACGATGGCGAATGGAGAAGAAGATACAACCGAGAACTGTATGAGCTGTACCAAGATGTGGATGTAGTCCAGAAGGCCAAGAAAAGACGACTACATTGGCTCGGCCACATCGAGCGAATGGACGATAATGCTCCAGCCAAGAAAATCTTCTCATCGCAACCGCCAGGTTCTACACGACAAGGAAGACCGAACCTACGGTACAAGAACCAAGAGACTGCGGATGCTAGAGTGCTTGGTTTCGGCGACTGGAGAGTGCATGCGAGGGACGGTTCCCGATGGAAGGCTGCAGTATCTCAGGCTGAAATACTTCATGGATTGTGAGCCGGTTAAGTAAGAATTAATGATGATGGATGATGATTAAATAATTAATTTATTAATTTTTTTTTTTAAAGACACTATAATGTGTCAGCAACAAATAACGAATCGAAAGTAATTTAATTTTTAAGGTAATTTTAGACTGTGAAATTAAATAAGGATTTCATTAGGTATGTTGACCGTGTTCGGGAAGTCAAATAGAAAAAAATGTGGGAAGGATATTAATTTATTCCTGGTATAATTGCATTTCACTCCGTTTTTGAGATGTTAAAGTTCTCGAACATTTCTTAAAAATCCAAAACGAAAATTAGTTGAACATTGAGTATTGCATTTATAAGAATTTGTAGTAAAAAAAAAAAACAATAAATTATTGAAATCGGTCAATGAGTTTTCGTAAACTGTTCTCACAAAAAATAAACTGTTTGAGAAGGTTCTCACGCTTTCAAAAATTACTAGTATTTGTCTTTTTTTATAGAAAACATTATGTAAACGGATACAAACATCCTTTATTCTTGAGTCCAAGCTTATCCTTGGTAAATGCCTTGGTAAATGCCGGGAGTGGTAAGAATTTTATTTAATGGATAATATGCATTCTCACTGTACATTGTGCATTTTTCATTCTAAGAGACAAAATGTAACTCGAGACAATAAACTCAACTAACAATAAACATCCGTTGACCTAAAATTGACTTAGGCCGTGTGCGAATTCAGTTAAAAATGGGTTAAAACTTGACGTTTGGTTAAATTTTGACACTTCGCATTATTTGACTAGCTGCTGAGCAGGTTAAAATATGACAGTAGTGGTTAAAAATTCATCCATTTTTATTTTTTAACCACAATTCATCCAATTCGCACACGGCCTTACACTTCCCTCTCATCACAATTCACAAATATGTGAAATCTACCGAACAATCGATGCATTCAACAAGTAATCCTTGGAAAATATCGGCAAGGATAATGAGAAAAACAAATTACTTTGGATTTTCTTCCAGTTCTCGTGTGCGATAGAATTTGTTTGCATTTTCTATTGATATCTACTATAGGTATTCGGACCGATTTTCAAGTTCCAGGAACAGTGAAATATGAATTTCCAGCTGTTGTGAAACAATACTTTATTATTTCGTAAAAAAAGATGTGTACCTATACCTACACAGGCAGTGGCGGATTAAAGGTTGAGGGCGCCATAGGCAAGCATCTCACTGGCGCCCCTATATGGAAATATCTCGTACTATAGCTTGACCGAAATCGCTGCATCGCGCCTAAAGAAAAGGCGTCAACTCGGCTTGCCAACTCGGAAATCGGAGTTGGCAAGCCGAGTTGATTCTGTACCTACTGTAAGAGTAATTGCTCAGGACCGATTTTTATTTTAACAGAAGATGCAAGTGCAATTCGAGTTCACAATTACTCACATTATTTGCCACTTGTAAGAATTACTGCGCCCGAGCGCCCCTTTGTTGTCGCGCCCCTAGACACGTGCCTAGTTTGCCTTTAGGATAATATGTCACTGTACACAGGTGTAACAAAAGTTAATTAAATATTGAAGCAAATCAGAGTAGTAACTAGTAAGAGATTCATTCTAAAATAAGAAAACAGCTGCGAGATAGAGTAAGCCAATTACACTCTTTAGCAATTCAGTGAAAAATTAACGAGGCCCACAATTTTACGTTCGTTTGGTTATGCATCCCTTGCTTCCTGTTTTGTCCTTGTAAGGTAATCCGAAGTTTCAGCTAATCGATAAATTTCAATTTTTTTTCTTACACGAACGGGGACATTTTTGTCAAACGTTATTTTTTGTGTTTTCACTTTTATAATTTATTTTATTCACCACACATAAACATTTAACATTGGCAATCAGCCACTTTTATTTATTATTATTGCCAAGAACCATAGGCTGTAACCGTACGTAATATCCATAGATATGAGGACATTTTAAGTGCAAACATCTGAACTCTTCAAAAACAGAGCAATGTCAAGGATACAGCAAGTGTTACATAAGGTCAAAGCTAAGGACAATTGCACTTAAAAACATCTTTTCTCTATGCAATATAAACAATAAAAAGGGCATAATGAACATTTTGAGTGTCATCGTTTGTTATTCAACGGATTCAAGTACCGTTACATTAGAGAGTACTCAATTTAATTTTAACCTAGAAATAAAATTCCGATAAAACATGTTTCTCAAATCTTATTTTGATTGGACCCAAAAATCAATACCGTTACAGAAGCATTGTTGGCTCTTAAATTTGAAAATGAATAGCTCTAGCTTTAGGCAGTTAAATAGGATGTAATTTACCTTTCAAAGAGTAGGTAATTACTGGATTTAACAACCAACCTTCTTTTTTCGCCACTTTATCTCAAATTATGAGGTCTGTAAATTAACAGATAATTAAGTTTAATCGCGTTTCCTTCTCAATGGAACCCACAAAATTTATGAAAAATCAATTTGCCTTCAATTCAAGAAGGTTGTGTATTTCGTACACTAAACTAAGTTATTTACAATTAACTGTTATCACAAGCACTAAAAGGGTATGTTTAGCGTACAATTTTTCACTTTTAAATTTTGTTGGCTTCAGAAAGGGGTTGTTGTGATATCGATTTGTAGGAAAAGTTAACACCGACCGGGAGACCTACTTTGATAGCAGGTGCTTCAGTACTGATACTGTCAGATTGTCACTTGACACCGAGTGGGTGGGAAGTAAATCAGTTTTGTCAATAGTAATGGTTAGTTCGTTTGAGCTTTTAAGCTTAGAAAAGCTTTTGTTAAGCTTAAACAGAAATTCAACATAATATTATGTGAAATAATATTTTTGGGTGGTGGGACGAGACCTTTAAAACTTATGTCAGATTTAAAATTCCGATACGAGCATTCCTGTATTGTTTATTTCGAATGCGCGAATTGAGGTGAGTATTTGATGTTAACTGTTATACATAGATTCCTATTTGGTAAGTCCAATTTCAACTGCTACCAAAAGTATTGTTAATTTAAAACTTAGAAATGATTAAAAGTCTTGCTTGGATAATCAAAGTGTGTATAGTAATTGAATTACAAAAAATGAATGAAACTACTAGTTCCATTTTTAACTTACACAATCATTGTAATCATTGTTTTTGAGCTTCTTTAGAAAAGCTGTCAAATAACAAGGAGCGTTGATGAAATCCCAATAAGGATTACTACTATTACTACTACTTGATGAACTGTTGCGTTTCCTAAAAAGTTTGAAACGTCAAAAATATTGTGACATTCGAATAAGCTAAAATTTGATTTACCAAAATGGAGAAGAGTGGAGAAAAAGTGCAATTGAATCCGTGGATTTAAACCATTAATTTAAAAAAAAAAACTTTTAAATATTCACTGAAAATTTTGAATTTAAAGCAGCATTTGAAACACGACCAAAACGTCTAATTTATTTTTGAGTTTTGACAGAATTAACAAAACTCTCCAAACAATTTTTTGTTTTAAAATTGTTAGGTAGGGGAACTATTTCCGGCGTAGGGACATAAGTCCCAGGGACATAACGCCCAAATTTTCTGTTTGGGCCTTATTTCCCACCTAAGTGGGTAAGTATTTTGAATATTGTGTGCAAAACGGACATAATAATTCATTTTTTGAGCTATTGCCTCTTCCTTTAGAGTTGAAAAACAACTAATACATATTTAAAAATGGTTGCAAGGTAGGAGCACTTTATTTCTTGGATTTTCGAAACAAATTCTGGAGAAAAGAAAATTATAAGATTTTAGACAAGTATACAAATTTTGATAACACAAATAGGTATACAGTGCCTTGCATAAGTATAACTGCACCTGAAAAAATGCGTTTTGTAGAAAACCTACAATAGGAGTGACTCCTTTGGAATAACGAGATTTTAGTGTAGATTAATAGAAAGTCACTTACGGCTTTCCAAACCCGATTCATGTTTTGGCGGGCAAAATACAATCTTTTTTTTGTTGTGGGCTGCTGTTAGATTTGGAGCTGGCACCATTTTGCCCCGAACAATCACTCCACTGATTTTTAAAGCACGAGAAACGGTTGAAACCAAAACTCCTAAACCCAATTTGTCACGAAATTCTGGCAAAGAATGCACCGAATTGGATGCAGCTTTGATTAAACGCCCCTTGTCGCGACGTTTCAGCTTCTGCGGTCGCCCGGGTCTTATTTTTGTCCCATAAGATTCTGGATCTTTTAAGAAATTTCGTACGACACGACCCGGTCGTGAAATTCGTCTTCCAATAGCCCTAAGACTTAAGCCGCTTGACCAAAAGGCCAAGATTTTGCGTTTTTCAATTTCGCTTAAATGCGTACCACGTGGCATTGTTGTTTTTTATTTGAAACCACTTGACGTGAATGCAGGCAGCTTCAAAGAGATTTGGAGTGTGCGGTTATATTTCTGCAATACATCAAAATCTGTTTTTAATTTTTAAACACCAGGAGAGGAAATAACGGTACTTTATTTTCTTCTCAATTTGCTTGATCAGTGATGCAACTCAATAAAAAAATAGTAAGGAGTCACTCCTATTGTAAGTTTTCTATAAAACGCATTTTTCAGGTGCGGTTATACTTATATGTAAGGCGCTGGCGCTGTATGTATGTAGCAAACTTATTTTTTTGAAAATATGAGAACAGAAACTTGCACATATAATTTTAGTTTTGACTTTATAAAATTAAAGCCCAAAAATCGTGCGATAGGGTGGCTGGGTGTTGTAGGATCTGGGGGCATATGCTGTATCTTTTCCTACACACCAAGTGCTTACTCTACCTCCAAGTGCTAACCACCGGGTACTGGTTATATAACTTGCGAAACTTGTAAGCGCGAGTGCCAAACGGAGAAACAGAAAGCACTTAAACAACGGCCCTACAAATTTGGAGGTAAGTACGAGGGGCGTAACAACCCCTCCGCAGTTAAAAAAAAAACTTGAAATTTATGAGAGAGATAGTAGCCTTCAAAAATAACCCCCCTCTTATGGTAACCAGACCCGGAACGACAACGGACTATGCATTGAGAGTTTGTACTACAAACTTTGTACCTGGAATGTGAGAACACTCTACACTCTAGGTGCAACTCAAAAACTTGAATCTGTGCATACGCAGTATAAGGTAGACATTACTGTGATCCAGGAAACACGATGGATAGGATCAGGATCAGGGACAATAAAAAGGAAAAATTGTGACATTTATTACAGCTGCCATTAAAGAACAAACATATGTATTTGGATGCGGATTCGTCGTGGGAAATCGGCTAAGATCTAAAGTCATGGAATTCAAGCCAATAAGTGATCGCCTGGCTGTAATCGGCATCAAGGCCACACTACAAAACATCAGTCTTATATGTGCACACGCCCCTACCGATGATGCTGAGGAGTCTAGCAAGAAGGATTTTTATGTTCCCTGGATAGAGCCTACGGAGCCTGTCCAGAGAACGACGTCAAAATCGTACTTGGATACTTCAACGTAAAAACCGGGAAAGAAGACATTTTTGGCAGATTAGTTGGAAAGTACAGTCTCCACGAAGTTACAACAGATAACGGCTTCAGACTAATCGACTTTGCTGCAACTCGTAATACGTTGATAAGTACATACCACTAGGTTTCCAAGACGAAACATCTACACAGCAACCAAAAGCTAAAAAATTACAAGTCCGCCGGGTCGGATGGCATACCTGGGAAACTCTTTAAATATGGAGGAAGTGTTTTGATAAACCGCTTGCACCAGATCATCAACAAAGTGTGGGAGGAAGAATGCATGCCTACTGACTGGTCGATAAGCTCCATACGCCCCATCTACAAAAAGGTGATCCTATGTCATGCCAAAACTACTGAAGCATATCCCTGCTTAATGTTGCATACAAAATTCTATCCAACGTACTGTGTGAGCGTCTTCAACCGTTCTGAAACACAATAATCGGCACGTACCAGTGTGGCTTTAGGCTAGGCAGAACAACGATAGACCAAATATTCACACTGAGGTAAATCCTGGAAAAGACCAACGAATTTCAAGTCGAAACCCACCATCTTTTCAACGACTTCAAAGCTGCTTAGGATAGCAGTGATGTCTGAATTCGGGATCCCGAACAAACTGATCCAGCTGTGCCGCATGAAGCTAAACAATATGCAGTGCAGTGTTCAAATAAGCAACAGCTCAACTGAGTTGTTTTAAACCTGAGCTGCGTAGGGTCTAGACAAGGATAAACGCTGTCATGTGACTTCTTCAATAATATCCTGGAGCAGATAGTGCGTAATTCAGGTGTGGGCACGAAAAACACTATCTTCAAAAACAAGAGTTCCTAGGTGACATAGACCTCATCGGTCGCACCTACCTTGGAACAAACATCAATCACACAAACGACACCTTAGTGGAGATCCGAAGAATTACCCTAGCTGGGTTCAAAACTGTTGAATGGTGGATATTACCTTAAGTCCTTTACCGCAGGTACACCAGAAAATAAGATCCTTTACTATTAACAAAACAGTAATTCAGTCTTTATTGATTGAAAAATAATTTTCGAATGAATAGAAATGAAAACAAAATTTAATACATATTTGCTTGATCAAAATATCGAGTGAATGTAAATTAAAGTGATATTATATTGAACGTTATAACCATCACTTCCAACAAAAACTCCTCACGCGAAAGACAAAATGTCTGCTATACAAAACTTTGATTTTACCAGTTCTACTCTACGGCACACAGTGTGACATTTCGCTCAACCAGCAGAATAAAATTTATAGCGCTTACAAATTAATTTTTTTTTAGTGATTCGCAAGATTAAACAAATATATTCAGAGAATGATATTTAACTAGAACTATTTATTAAAACAGCAAAATTTTTAATTTGCAGAAATCGGAATGTAGGTAGGTACATGTTTTTTGCCTATGTTAGACCCATACTAAAGAGTGAATTAAGGTTGTATTTTTTTTCTTCTTTTAAATTTTATGTATCAGATTCATAACAAATATGTACAAAAATAAGTTAAACTGCAATTTTTGTACATATCGACACACGTTTTTGACTTAAAGAGCTTTAAACTCACGTGTTTTTTGCATTTGGCAGACCTTTACTAAAAATTAAACAGTTTTTTGTTAAATTTTCATAATAAATATGTATTAAAATATAACTGAATTACAAAGATTTGTATAGTTACCAAATTTTGGAACAAACGGCCCTATGAAAGAGCATTTTTAGTGCACATACAAAGGTGCATTTTGTACAGATAAAAAAATCCTGCTGTTTTTTTTTGTTTAGATTTGTAAAAAATAATCTATGTATATATATAAAAGACTAATTCGTTAAATTTTTGTTATCTTATATTGACAACCGGTTGACCGATTTTCTTAATTTTTGGTTTAAACTAAAGAGAAATAACTTAAGAAGGTTAATAACAAAAAAAACTATGTTGTTCAAATCACAAATGGTTCAAATGTTAAGAAATAATGCTTTTCTCACTTCAGTAAAATATATCAATATACGAATACTCAATTTTTTATGAAAATTATTTCAAATATTTTCGTCAAATATTTTTTTTCATCGAAACAAAAAATTATGATTGACATTTTTGTTATTCATTTGTACAAACAAAAAATTATACTTGACATTTTTTTGTCATTCAATTGTACACGACAGGTTCGCTTTGCAATGCTAACGGGGATTTATACATAGGTAAGTACAGTGAACTCTCTCATAACCGGACACTGACGGTACCGAGAAATTTGTCCGGTTATGGAAGATGTCCGGTTAAGGGAACAAACAAATCTACATTCCTTAAGATGCATACAATAGAAGTGTTATTGGGATTAATTTTTAATGTATTTCGTTCATATTGAGAGACTTAAACAAAGATTCACATGTGCATACACACGTAAGTACAATTGATAATTTTGCTTAAACAATTAGAAATCTTAGTTTGGCGCACATATTGGTTACTAAATGGCATATTTTCAGCCAATCGGCCAATAAACCAAATGCTTTTAAATCATTTTTCTCTAACGAAAAGTTTTTTAATCTCCTTATTTCACTATGGGCCTCTTCATAAGATTTTAACGGGTTATTATCAAACATATCGGAATCTGCTTCTTCTTAGGTATCAATTTCATGGATTTCTGCTTCATCCAGACCGTCAACGCATAAACTTTCAAGGTTATCGTCTTCGCAAATAAAACTATTACCCATGATAAGACTATTATGAAATAATCTTGAAACGATACATTACCGTCTGCAAAAGCCCTATTCATTGTTTTGGAAATTGGTGTCTGTGTCCGGTTAAGAGAGCGTCCGGTTGTGGGAGAACTTTTTATATAAAAAATCGGTTATTTATTTCCGTTCTTTAAAATTTATCCGGTTATTAGAGGTGTCCGGTTATTGGAGGTGTCCGTAAGGGGAGAGTACGTGGATGTCGTTTTGTGTTTTGAAATGTCTTTCGGGGTCCATAATGAGCAACGGGACCAGTTGTGTAAGGGGCCCCCGCAGACTGCAGACTTTTTATCGGCCGATTGTTTAGTCGGGTTGGGCTGAAAGTGCGCACACCGAGCCAATTAAAAAGTTTGGACGTTATTATATTTGACAATGACAGTTGACTGCAGTCAAAAGACTTCCATAGTGTTTTGGTTTTGGAGAGTCATGTTTTCTGTTATTGAAGGCCCTTATTATATATATATATACATTTATCCTATATCCAATACTGATATTATAAATAATGTGAAAGTCAGTTTGTTTGTTTGTCTGTTTATTTGTTGGTATTTCACGTCGCAGCGGAGCAATATTATGACATCATTTTATGTGTGGAGGTAGTTAGGAGGCTGGAGAGTGTTTAAAGCTACTTTTCAGTGCGGACAATATATCATTCCCAGCTCATTCGAGCAGAGGACACTCCATCGTATTTATTTATTGGTTGCCTATCATTATACGTTTTGTGTTTTTTCGTAAATGCAGCAAAAAAGGGTGTTCAAGGGGAGTGGTAAGAGGGTGGTTAGAGGAAAAGAGAGGGGGAGGTGCCCTCACATAAGCTGCAATTGAAATTAGCCGGCGCAATATAGTCAAAATTTAGATGCCCCTCGATTAGGTAACGGTACAAGACTTCGTGTCATATATGTAACTTGGGCGAAACATTATTAGGGCTGCAATAGAATTGTAGAAATTGGTGAATATATAACCATTCCATTTTTTAGATTAATCATTCAAATACAAAAGGGTGCTGTTCCCCATTAAAGTTAGTTTCGCTATGACAATTTGTGAAAGAGAAAGGTAAACACTTAAAGAGCGGGAAGAACCTAGAAAAGCCTTGCCTCTCCCTTGGACTGCTTCATTCTTTCACCTAAATAAAAAAAAACATTTTATATCGTGTAAAACACCATATTAAAATAGTACCTAAGTTTACTTTAATAAATATGTATATAATTTAAGCAACACTTTTTTGCATTTTTTTTGTTTTGGTATATAACAACAACAACAACAACAACCATTTTAGCAACAAAAATCTATATTTTTTTATTGTGGATACCTGCACAGCTCATCGTTGATTTTTCTTAACCACGCGAGCAAAGCCGCGGGTACCAGCTAGTAACATATAAAACATAATAATAGACCACAATTAATAACATTTTTAACAAAAATTTACCCCTAATTCCTCAAGCAGCTTAGATTTCTTATATTGTTACATTTAAAAGTTCCAGGACTTCATTGATAAGAATATAAATTTTGCTTACTAAAAATGGATCTTATGCAATTGAAAGTTTGTTATTGACTTTTAAAAATTATTGATTATTAGATAAACTAACCAAAAATTGTATAAAATTGGTTCAAATTGAATTTAATTCATATTTTGGCAAAATCAATTTTTTTGGTAAATTTTGAAAAACATTTCTTATTTACCCTATAAAAAAATGTTATTTATATACCAAACAGTAAGTTTTTTCATCTCTTTGTTGTTTCAT
The DNA here is from genome assembly GCA_943590905.1 of Sphaerophoria taeniata. NCBI lineage: Eukaryota > Metazoa > Arthropoda > Insecta > Diptera > Syrphidae > Sphaerophoria > Sphaerophoria taeniata. Next base: position 41,078,550 of record OX016540.1, on the reverse strand, counting down.
TATATATATTAGGGTGGTCCTTAAAAAAAATAATGAAGACATCCGCTCAATCGTCTCCAAATAAATAAAAAAAAATCCTCTAATTTTTTCAGATTTTTATCTATACCCCTTACTGGGTATAGAAGTGAAATTCTAATACTAGGGACTTTGCGGCTGATTTTTTTTATTATTCTCGTATATCTCCATTTTGGCTTAACCGATTTTGTTAAAATTTTGCACAATTATACTTAACATTATCCTTAGTGATATGGCACTCCAAGATGTTATTTAAAATATTTTCTTCAATAACAAAAAAATCGGAAAGGAGATCAATTTTTGTAGTATCTTTTGAGTTTATAACACTCGATCGTACGAACTTGCTCCTGTATGCCAAATTATAACTCATAAAAAAAAAAACATAAAAAATAAAAAAATAAAATTCATAAATAAAAATTAAAATTGAAATATGTACCTCAAAAATAGATTCAATCGTAGGAGCGGTTTTTTTTTTTTTATTAATTTTTTATATATAAAATTTTTCGAATTTGAAAATGTACCTCGTAAATACATTTAATTCCAAAAATTGAAATGCCAACCAAATTCAACTCTTATTCTTGATTTATTGAATTTTCTTTGAAAATCGTCGGAGCCGTTTTTTTTAAAATTAATTTTTATATATAAAATTTTTCAAAAATGTCTTAAAATTAATTTGGGTATGCAGTATTCAAGAATATGTAAATATACATTTTATAAGTAAATTTCGATTTATAACATTGATCCGTTTTTGAGATACAGAATTTTGAAAAAAAAGTTTAAAAATATTTTTTTTTAATCCAGAAAAATTTTTGAAATATTTTTGAATACAACAAATTATTTGAGCAATATATACGTACTTTCAAAAAAAAATTACGCTGATCGGACTTTTATTTTTTGAGAAAATCTAATAACAAAAAAACGGTTCTATGGGAGGTACCGTTTTGGAGCAATACATATTTTTATTTTACATAAAATACATGAATATTTAAAAAAAATAGAATTTGAAGAAGTTTTAAAAAAAATCGTAGGAGCAGTTTTGGAGAAAATTGAAAGTTTTGGTTTTTGGCAAAAAAAATCGTATGGTGGCTACCCTAAATTTTGATCTTAAAAAAAAAATCGAAAAACTGTGATATGAGTTTTTGCTCAAACCTCTAATTTTCAAGTTTGAAGTCAATCGGACCAGTGGTTAAGGCTGTAGGTGCCTGTAAACTTCTAGACAGACAGACGGACGGAATCGCTCCCATTTTTGTTTTATAGTGCCCACAAGTCTACCAACATCTCCAATTATCGGCAGGAACCTTCAATTAGATTTCCTGCAGCAATGCACTCGTAAGCTTTTCTAAATTTCTCGGTTTTTGGAGCTTGGTGCCAAAATTCAAAAACGGTCATCCTATACATTTTTCTGCAATTGGAAAATATTTGTCACCTTGTTAATCGGACCACGAAATTAGAAACTGCGAAACTGAGCCTATCGGCTATGTGATTTCTTTAATTTTTTGTTTAGCAAACCAAACCGCTATAAAAATCTCTCACCAACAAAAATAATTTCACTGTTATATTGAGAACTGGTAAAAATTGGTATTACACTTGATAACTCAACTTTATTTTTTTCATTAAGTTCCGCGAGATAGTGAAAATTTTACACTGTGCGGCGGCGCCGATAAGTAAAAAAGGGAATTGATACTGGGCACTTTCGAAAGACAAAATTTTCGACGGATTTTTGGTTTCGTATGCGACGATGGCGAATGGAGAAGAAGGTTCAACCGCGAACTGTACCAAGACGTGGATGCAGACTAGAAAGCCATGAAAAGACGACTTCATTGGTTCGGCTCGGCCACATCGAGGGAATGGACGACAACGCTCCAGCCAAGAAAGTCTTCTCATTGTAGGCCCCAGGTTCGATACCACAAGGAAGACCGAACCTACGGTACAAGGACCAAGTGACTGCGGATGCTAGAGCGCTTGGTTTCGGGGACTGGAGAGTGCTAGGGGCCGTTCCCGATGGAAGGCTGCTGTATCTCAGGCTGAGATCTTTCATAGATTGTGAGCCGGTTAAGTAAGTAGTTAGTAGGAAAGTCCCGAAAGCCAAAGCGGAGATTCATAGACACTCTTCCATTTCTCCCGAAATCGTTTTCTGCTGCAAGTTACAAGCCTTTGAAATGAAATTCCAATTTATAGATTTTTGTTATTTATTTGATAGTTTAGTGTAAATTATATTTAAATTTCGTTAATCTTATGTACATTATATTTAAATTATCATTAACTAAATAAAAGAATGTAGGATGTGCTGTCCGATGACTTGGGATGAAAGTAAATTGTACAGTGCGAAATAAAAATCGTTAAAAATCAATAAACTCTCCAAACAAACAAATTATCAAAATAAGAAAAAACATGTTTGCTTAAGAAGAGGAGTTTTTTGTCTAAACGTTTGAAATATTCCGGTTGAAGCCCCAAAATGCCAACTCACGAGGAAGGAGAAATCTTAAAAGTAAATCGTTACAAATCTAGAATTCAGGTAGGAGGAAAGTGATTTCGTTTAAAAATCAGCATCAAGTGTAAACACATTATTCAATGGATTCGCTGTCACGCCCCACTTCTGGTATTCGCCGACTTTCTTCTCGAAGAAATTTGTCTTACCCTCGAGTGATATCAGCTCCATGAAGCTGAATGGATTTGGTGTGTTGTAAACCTGCACAAAGCAAAAAAATTAGTTACAAATGAAAAATTCGACGAAAATGTTTGAACTTACATTTTCAACGCCCAATTCGCGAAGCAGGCGATCAGCAACGAATTCAATGTACTGCGACATGAGATCACAATTCATTCCGATCAGGTTCACGGGCAAGGCATCGGTAAGGAACTCCTGTTCGATCTTAACTGCTTCGGAGATGATTTCAATAATACGCTCCTTGCTGGGCTTCTGCACCAAATGGCGGAACATCAGGCAAGCAAAGTCACAATGCAGGCCCTCGTCACGGGAAATCAATTCATTGGAGAATGTCAGGCCGGGCATTAGACCGCGCTTCTTCAGCCAGAAGATCGATGCAAAACTGCCACTAAAGAAGATGCCCTCAACTGCTGCGAAGGCAATAATTCGCTCACCGAAGTTCGCCGATTTGCTTGAGATCCATGCCATCGCCCAGTCGGCTTTCCTTTTAACACACGGCAATGTTTCGATGGCATTGAAGAGGTAGTCACGTTCCTTTGGATCTCGGATGTAGGTGTCGATTAGAATACTGTACATTTCGGAGTGGACATTTTCCATGGCGATTTGGAAGCCATAGAAGCATCTTGCTTCTGTAACTTGAACTTCCTGACTAAATCGCTCGACTAGATTTTCATTTACGATGCCGTCGGAGGCGGCAAAGAAGGCCAGGACGTGCGAGATGAAATGACGCTCTCCGGAAGTCAGGTTTTCCCAGTCTGTCATGTCTTTGGAGAGATCTACTTCCTCAACAGTCCAGAATGATGCTTCGGCCTAGAAAAAAAGCGAAAAACATGGTTGAGCAATTAACAAATGATGGAACACCGAGTTGTGAAATTGTTTTAGAATCGAATTATCCCGAAGCGTACCCAAGCCACAACCATCTGTTAACCCAAGCCACGAATTTCACCACAAAGGATCCCTTCTCGTTCATCCCTTGTTCTCTTGTTAGACGGATAAGTGGGCTTCCATTTTTGTAAGACGCACTTGATACTATGAAAATTCTATGCCAACGAAGCAGCGAAATACACACGACACCCTGAATTCCGATTACATTACAGAAATTACCCGATCCCGCCCCGATTGAAATTACAACAATTCGTAGCTTTTCTCGATTAGTTATAAAATAGAAAAAACAAACAAAACCCCCTCGCGAGAACTTTAATCAACCTCATTTTTTGACCGCGTAATTTAAGCGCGCAGAAGTATTTTGCGCTCTTTGTGTTCATGAATCATTCAATTTGGCGCGAACACGATTAGGTAGACATGCCACACTTACCTTCTTGTACATTTCCCAAATGTCCTGATATTGAATGGGAAAGATTACAAACCGGCGAGGATTTTCCCTCAGCAAGGGTTCCAATTGTGTATCGAAAGGAGTTGCTTCCTTGTTGGCCAAGCTGGTGACCTCCTTTGTCACTGATGACGCCAGCAATTGCTGCTGTTGCTGTTGTTGGATTTTCATTTGAGAGTCTGCGTTGAACATAGGAATTTGTCCATTGCGAACGTTAGATACGTTGTCTGTCAAGATTTTTCTAGGACTCTGTAAAAAGACAAAGCAAACTGATGATGTGGGCTTCTTGAGGAAGCTAAGACGCAGTAAAATTACCTTCAATGAAAAGCGTTCCATATTTTCGGAGATATTTTCTTTGCCAGCAATGAACGACATAATTTAAAGGTTAGTTTTGTATTTGGGGATTTCTCGTTGAATTGCAAGTGGACAGCGGAGTTAGTTATAAATTGAGTGCAATTTTTTATTCCCGGAACTGATGTATATATATAAATTCTGTTTTATAAAACACGACCAAGCGAACCGATCGAAAGTCAAATTGAAAATGATCGGAAATTTTCGTGCCGCCCGCCTCAACAACCTGGAAAGAATTTCTGTTTTGAATGCAATCGAAATTTTGGCGGGATTATCTCGTACGTACGCCACTGTAATTTTCCGTTTAGTTTTCAATGTTTTGGTTTGTTTTCTAGGTTCACCACTACTTTCAAAATCGAATAATTTCTATGATTTGTGTGAGAAAGAAAGAGATGGCTTTATAGTAAAGTTACATGATTGAAAATTGCGATGAGTTAAAACTCAATTGTATTCGTAATTTCACAATGTCACGATTTTCATTTGATACAATATTCAAGACATTATTGATTTATATAGGAAGAGATCAATTCCTTAAATTTGGAAAGAGTGAGCTTTAGCAAATTAAGATTATTTTTTGAAAAAAGTGTGTAATTGCAATTGCACGATGCGTAATTTATCTTCTGGATTTTCCCCAGCTGACAAGTTTGTTGACAGATACAATGGCAGAGTTCAGTCCATGAGAATGTCGGCAACGTAGGGTCAAAGTTAGAAAAAATCATTTACACCGAGTTCACATTTGCTTACTTGTTTTATGTACCTGAAACTCAATAGAAAAAAATTATAGAATTAGCGGATTTTTCCACTGTACGAGTTTATCAGCGACACTGACCTATAGCCAGAAAAGTTAAGGTCCATGTCCAACGACTTAGAGGGTTGGGTCATATAGAGCGAATGGAAAATAATGCTCCGGCTAGTAGAGTTTTCGAATCCAATCCGGAAGGACGTCGCAGAAGAGGAAGACCGCGACTCAGGTATAGCACACAGGTGGTAGAAGACCTGAACCAACTTGGAGTGCGAAACTGGAGACAGCTAGCTAGGGGCCGAGCTGGTTGGAGACGTTTGTTGGATGAGGCCCGGGTCCGACCTGGACTGTAGCGCCACCATAAGTAAGTAGTAAACGGATTTTTATAGATTTAAAACTCGATCGGAAATTTATACTTCGCTCTGTTATCTTAGAAAGTGAACATTGTCGTGGACATACAAAAAAAGGACGTCAAAACTAATCGCATTGGATATGCGTGTTTCCTGCAGTCACTCGCAAAAGACGCATGTCCACTGGAACTGTTGCACGTGTCCCTTTTGAACGAATAGAGTTCTAATCTATCATTGGAATCTTTTCTCCCCTCTAGTAAAACCATTTGAACAACTCCATGAAAACACCCTTGTGTTTGCAGCTTAAAAATCAAAATACAATCTGACGTTTGTGATTGACCAAAACATGCCAAATGAACCTTCACAAAATCCAAATTAGAATTAGCTACATTCAGTTTTTAATAAATTTTACTAATTTATAAGCTCCCAAAAATGCTAGGAATAAATTGTCTGTATCGAGGATTAACGCCTCAACTCAGGTAAATAAAAGTCCACCAGCAAAAATCCTTAATTCTACCCACATTTTCCCAGACATATTCCCAACGTCGCACAATGCCCAATGTTGCATCACTCAAAGATTCCCCAATTCACATTTCGAGCTATCCGGAGCAGTGTGCGCAATAATGATGCAACTCGTGTTCGTCTACAAACAACTCCGTTCGAAGGTTTTCCGCAAAAAACTGGACGCGTACCATCAGGGAACATCATCAAAGCAGTCATATTCACTGGAGCGGTAGCTATCAATTAATTCAACCAGTCTTTTGTTAGAGGGTTTTAATGTGTCTCATAGTTCAGTACAGGCTGCTTTTTTGGTGCCACCATCTGTGAATACGAAAGAGCCCGCCAACATATGCTAAAACCCCGATTCCCATGGTTTAAAAAAAAATCAGAGGATGACAGAAGCCAGTTTAGTCACATCAAACGAGAATTTTCTATTCTATGGGACAAACTAACAAATGGCGAGAAGGTTTTTGTTCCGTTATGTGCCTTGAATCTTCTGGTCTTTGGGCTGTGGAGAGTTCGGGGATTGCAAAATGTTATGATGACGTATTTCTGTTCAAATCCTGCTGCTCGTAAGAAGTCTTCTTTGAACTGAAGCAAGCCAATCTGTTTTTTTCTTTTTCTAGGTGTGGTCTGTTGGCCCATGTTCCTGTCCACATTTAGCCACTACTCTCTGTTCCACATCATGGCCAATATGTACGTTCTACATAGTTTTTCGAACGCTGCTGTTCTTGGTCTTGGGATGGAACAGTTTATGGCGGTCTATTTGAGTGCTGGAGTCATTGCCAGTTTGTCGAGTTGTTGTGTCAAGGCAATCACATCATCAGCTGGCATGTCAATAGGAGCGGTATGTGGATTATAAAAGACTTATAAAAGAATAACTTACAAAGATTGCTTCAAGTCAGGTGCGATTATGACGATTCTGGCTTATGTTTGTACGCAATATCCGGAAACGCAATTGAGTGTTATCTTGGTGCCATGGGTTACATTTTCTGCTGGATCGGTAAATGAAATGGTTCCTTCGAGAAGGTTTCAACGGTTTTGAAATATCCGTTCTTCTTACAGGCAATAAAGGTTATAATGGCAATTGATCTGGCGGGGATAATATTCAAATGGAGAGTATTCGACCACGCAGCGCATTTGGGAGGAGCCCTATTCGGAGTGTAAGCTTATGAAAAGAGCTAGAGTGACAGTAGATCGGTTTTTAATCTCGTTTTTCATATAGATTTTGGGCAAGCTATGGAGATGCAGTGTGGCAGAAGAGACTCAAATTCCTAAGGATGTACCATGATTGGCGAAAAAACAGCCACTAATAGGCAGCTTATAATAACAAAATAGTTTAAATTACAAATTGTATTAAATTATGTATAAAAATGTTTGAAATTGAATTGCGTTGTCCTATGTTTGGATTTAAACTTCCACCCAGTGTATGTCCCTTGGTGGAGAGCTGAATTTTCTTCCCCAGGCAACCGACACACGTCGAAACAAACAGGCCCAAGAAATCTCCTTCCTCAGCGGTCCAAAGCACCTTCGTTCTGTTTTAAGGCCAATCGGCAACCGTTCAGTTGGCAAACCTGTCAACTTTTCACTGCCAGAGAGTGCCATGACTGCTCCAGTTCTCGAGCGCGTCAATGATTCCATGGGACAAATCTTCTTTCGCACTCGTGCTGTGGCAAGAGTCCTTAAAGATCTCAACATACACAAATCCGCTGACCCGTATGGTATCCCCGCTATTATTCTGAAGAGGTGTTCTTCCACGCTGGCAAAACCCTTGCGTAAGCTTTTCTATCTTTCCTATTCTTCTGGGCTCGTTTCGAGCAGTTGGAAAACAGCATTTGTCCAGCAAATTCCAAAAAAAACGCGAATCTTCTCCCTCCAATTATCGTCCGATTGCGCTTACGTCTCTTCTTTCTAAGGTCATGGAAACGCTGATAAACTATGAGCTCAAGACATATCTCGAAGACCGAAAGCTTCTTAGTGACCGGCAGTACGGCTCTCGCAGCAACAGGTCCACTGGTGATTTGATGGTCGATGAATCCCTCCTTCGTTGGATTAGAAATTTTCTTTCGAACCGTTCAATACAAGTTGTACTGGACGGATTCAAGTCTGAAACCCACAACATAAATGCTGGTGTGCCCCAGGGCTCTGTTTTGTCTCCAACCCTCTTTCTCATTTTTATAAATGATCTCTTGTCTGTTACTTCTAATCCAATAAATTATTTCGCTGACGATAGTACCCTATGCTTTTCTTATTCGTTCCCAGACTCACATCCCTCCTCTTCGGATGTGGACCTGCAACGGCAAACTCATTAAACTCTGACTTAAACAGCATTGTACAATGGGGAATAAGAAACCGCGTAGAGTTAAATGCTTCGAAAACCCAATGCTGTCTTGTATCGTTAAAGCGAGATATACCCCGTTTGCCACTGTCTCTGAGTGGCACTTGCATCAAAGAGACCGAACATCTCGAGCTTTTCGGACATCATGAATGATGTCGCCAAAAATGCCGCAAAATGTTTGGGCTTTTTAAGACGGTGCAAGAAATTCTTCTCCCCGTCTGACCTGGCTAAGGGTTCTATATCCGTCCAAAGCTTGAGTATAATTCCCATCTCTGGGCTGGTGCTCCAGCTACATACTTAAGCCTCTTGGATTGTATTCAAAAAAGAGCCCTAATAATGATCGGTTATAGAGATATCACTGCCTCATTTTATTCGTTAGATCACCGTCGTAACGTTTCATGAGAGAAATAGCCAGTTGCATTCCTCCCCTCAAACAATTCGCCCGTAATATTCGCGCTTCTAGTTAACCATCAGTTTACCCTTGAGCCCAACTTCGGACGTACTCTCAAGTATAGAGAATCATTCTTTAGCCGTACTACGCGAATGTGGAACTCTCTTCCACACTGTATTTGCCAATCATTACAATGTACAAAAATTCCTGTCAAAAGCACTATTCACATGAGCACGAACAACGACCAACGAATGAACGAAAATTCGTTTATTTTGACATTTCTTTCACATGAGAGTTTTTAATTCGTCGCGAACGAACAACCAAAACACAAAGCAAGAATGCTTTTTGAGGTTATACGCGCACGAACTTTTTGTTCGTTGGGAGTGTGGATGATGTGGAACGCGAATAGAGTTTGGCGGTTCGTATCAACTAGAATTCTTTTCGCGACGAATAAATTTGTTTTCTCAAATTTATTAACATTTGAGATTATAAAGTTAATTTATGCATCATAAATCAAACATAAACAACTTCTATCGTTTTTTTGAGAATTTTTAAGGAAATACTTCTTCAAACGTATCTAAAATCACTTATCTTCATTCATTCGTCGTTCGCCGGTCGTGCTCATGTGAATAGTGCTTAACCCCTACCTTCTTCCTTAAAGTACTCACAAGAATATAAAAAATCCCTTGAGTGGGTGCAAATTATATAAAAAAAATCTTTTTTTTTTTATTTTTAACACGATTAATTGATTTTTAAAACTTATGTGAACCCGGAATTACCAATCGAAAGCCCAACAAAAATTTGTTTTCAAACAGGCCCAGCTTTTGACATTTCCTATTTGGCTTGTCTTGTCATCTGTTATATGTCACCATGGCTGTCAGTTTTGCTGTTGCGATTTTTGTAATTCGTTCTTGTTTTCCATAAATTCTGTAACTAAACTTTTCTTGTTTTTAATATAAAATAAAAACAACAGCAATACTAATAAAAAAATAACAAACCAAAACTATGTTAACTTTATAAACTAATGGACTAAAAACAAACCAACGAACAATATTGCAACTGAAGAGAAAAGTTTTGTTTTGTAACCAGCTGAAAGGAATCCCCCCCTCAAACATCAAATATGGCAATGAAAAGACAAAAGTAAGTAGTGTGTCGTGTCATTTATTTAGAAATTTCAATTGAACAACTATTTGTTTAAATTTCAAGAAAATATACTCAACACTACGATGACGACACAGACTATCTTCCTATGCAAAGGGTTTCCCAAGTACCAACAAAATTCGAAAACACAATCGAGGCCCAAGTACAGGATGGTGATACACTGCAAGCTCTAGCCTTGCGATTCCATTGTTCGGTGAGTGTCAAGATAAATAAATTACTAATTAGCTGAGTCTTGTTAGTAACTTGTTTTCGCATTAAATTGTTTTTTGTTGTTGATGTTTTTGTTATTGTTATTTTTACCCATGAAGGTCGCTGACATCAAACGTTTAAATAAAATTGATAAAGACAATGAAATTCACGCGCGGAGGGTTGTGAAAATCCCAGTGACTGTCCATTCTGTTTTATTGGAAACATTACCGGCAGTCCATAAAAGCGGCAACAATAGTCCGAAACGTCCTCAAATGATCGAAGCGAATGGAACGAGAAATTCACTGGAAGATTCTATTCTTAGTGAGAAACTGCTTGTGGCATCAGTGAATGCAGGGGGTGATTCCATTAATGATATTATTTTGAAGTCAACAGTGCGATCTAATGCATTTAATGATGATTCAGTTGATTCAGGTGAGTGGAGTGTTTATTTGTTTTTGCTTAACCCATAAGCCCAGAACTACAGACCATAGAAGCCCAAATCCATGCGTTGCATTAATAAACAAAAAAAGACAACCTTGCGACAGAAACTTACCGTTCAAGAATGCAAATGAATGATTTCTTCTGTTAACCGACAAAAATAACAAGCATCAAATGTTCGTGAACAGGGAAATCCCTCCTGTTCGTTAGTTGTCCTAGTAGAAGTGCAGGACTGCATATCGCAGCTCGGTGTATGTGGCAGGCATATATAGTTCAGTTCTCTTTGTGCATCTCCATTTGGCCAGGAAGGGCGTCTTCCCGAGTTCGCGAAGATCAATATGCAGATAAAATTTATTCAGTCAACACTTGTTGCTCAGACATCTTCATCTGCCTCGGTTTATAATTTTTGCCTAAAGTAGAATGTTCTCTTCAGGGTGCACCTAGATGTATGCGCAATTTTTCTTTGATTTCTTTTTTGTTTATTTATTTTACTTTTAATCGGGATTGATATGAAAAGGCAATTATTATTTGCGACGCATCTTTGGCTTTAGATAAGAATTGTTTCTTATTTTTGGAATAACAATTCAATCAACTTTTTTTTCGGAAAAAGTCTTGTCTGCCAAACAGAGCGGACGCATTTGAGCTCTTCCTCCTACGTGAGTACCTGAATAATTGATTTTCTTATATTTTCCTATTTTATTCACTTTTTGTTTTTTTACTGTTAAATATAGCGTTGAAGCGTTTTTAATTGGCAATCTGGAAGCATTCTGAACGCGTTCAATTGGACAGAAGTCAAAGTTCTGATTCTTAAAAGAAGGGAATTTCCCTTCTGATACTAAAAACAGAATGCTTCTTTCAGCTTCTAGATTGCCAATTAAAAACGCCATTATAAAATGAAGGTGTCATTAAATTATAGTGTAGACTTCTTCCTCTCACAATTGACCCTTGAGGTCTTAGTGAGTCAATAGCATCTAGACAGCCACTCCAGGACCTCTTCCTACAAACGTAGATCACTTTCTGGTCTCGCTTTGTATTAAAATCACAGATTTTTGTTCAGCGCTCATTCATAGAGTTAAAGCGTCAGATTTTCTTATTTACTTATGGTGGCGCTACAGTTCAGGTTGGACCAGGGCCTCACCCAACTTACGTCTCCAGCCAACTCGGTCCCTAGCTAGCTGTCTCCAGTTTCGCACGCCAAGTTGGTTTAGGTCCTCTACCACCTGTGTGCTCCACCTGAGTCGTGGTCTTCCTCTTCTGCGACGTCCTTCCAGGTTGGAATCGAAGACTCTACGAGCCGGAGCATTAGTTTCCATTCACTCTACATGTCCCAACCATTTAAGTCGTTGGACCTTAACTTTTCTGGTTATGTCAGTGTCGCTGTACAGCTCGTACAGTTCTTGGTTGAATCTTCGTCTCCATTTATGCAGACAGGACCGAAAATCACTCGAAGAATTTTTCTCTCAAAGCAGCCCAAAGCGTTTTCTTCGGATGTTGTCATGGTCCATGTCTCTGCACCGTACATTAGAACCGGGATGATGAGGGTTTTGTAGAGTGGCTCGGGAGAGACTTTACTAATCAATTGCCTTCTAGGTCCAAAACGCAGCGATTGGCAAGAGTGATTCTTCGTTTGATTTCAGCGCTAGAGTTGTTGTCTGAGTTGATAGCGGATCCTAGGTAGACGAAGTCCTTAACTACCTCGAAGTTAAATCTGTCTATTTTGACGTTTGCTCCAAGACGTCGATGTTGGTTGTCCTTTCTTGTTGACAGCATAAGCTAGGTCTTGCCCTCGTTGACCGCTAGACCCATCTTCCTGGCCTCCGTCTCAAGGCTCACAAACGCTCCACTGACATCACGCTGTGTTCTTCCAATTATGTCAATGTTTTCAAGAATTGATGTTGAAGAAATCGCATGACAACGCATTGCCTTGTCTTTTTTGACATCAAATGATCAAATGCGTCCGTTAAGTTTTTTCCGACCATGATGGAAATGTTGTTAAATATAGTCCCAGTTAAAGACCCACATCCAGCTCAGCTGTCATCTGTTCTAAAATAAATGGCTTATAACATCTTTGTTTTTTACTAACACACTTATGTACAATAAAATATTTTAAATTTTAACACCTAACTTATTTTTTTCGTAGGTAATACATTTTCAATGTCGAACAGCCACTCCGATCCCTACGAACCACTTATGAGTGGCTTCCTAGACGACTCAGTACCTCAGCCCAGAGTCATTCCGGGTCCTGCTGTCCGACCATGGGATTGGTCTGGTTCCGACTGCGACATGTCGTGGGTGTGTTTATTTATTGTGATTCTAGCGTTGTGCTTTGCGATTCCACTTATCTATGTCTTCTACCTTGCCGAGCATCCGAAAAAAATTCATCACAGTGCTCTTTGACTAGACTTGCTGAGCATAAATCATTCCCTTGGAGAATATTGATAGTGATATTGTTAACAAATTAAAATCTCCTTTTAATTTCCATTTCTTTTTGCCAAATTTAAAATATCTTTTATTCTTTAAACTATTTATAAAAATGTACGATGATTAAAGAACTTGTTTCCGAAGACAGCGATTTACAGTGCCTTTCTTGCATTCAATGCTTTTCATGTTTTTTTTTTTTTTTTAGCTTCTCATAATTATGTTTCGTTTTTGTTCCATCATCACAAGCCAAATTTTGTTTTAAGAAATGGCAAACAATTTTTAAAGAATTTAGGGATCTTATAATCTTTATTGTATATTTCCCCTTTTTTAAAATTTAATAAAACTTTATTGTGGAATTAAAAATAAACAACAAATTATACAAAATGAAAGTATTTTTAATCTGACAATAAATTATTAAAAATAAAAAAATATATATACGTAGTTTCAATATTATAGTGTAAGAGCCGCTGAAGACTTCACCGATCTATTACCCGATGAGATTCATCTCAAAAGATGGTTTTCCACATACAGAATATAACTATGCAGGCTTGCCTCTATAAATCTATGCCAGGCTACCAGGCAAGGATGATTCACGAACGTTGTGCCAAATAGCTACAGCGTGTAGGTAAGCTTGAAACAAGAAAATATTGTACTATATTGTACCTACTCCCCCGTTTAGCATGGAGCGGCAGTTAAAAATCAACGGCTCTACATCACCATGCTGTACCTCTCTGCAAAGCCAAAAACTTAGTCTTTCATTTTGTTTCTAAATTAAATTGTTTTCAATAATAGTTTTAGAAATATTAATTTTCAAACTCAAAATTTTGAAAAAAAAAATTAGATGTCGAACTAGTTTTTTTCAAAATGTATGTAATTAACTAGGAGAGAGGGGGGCACCTTAGGACAGTTTTCGCTAAAAGCGCCCTGCTTTTCTTAAAATACAGGGGCCTGATTATGGGATTCGCGGCGAATCGTTTTGCTAGCGAGTTTGACATTTTTCAATTATTGCGTTCGCTTTCGTCTTCTTCGTTTTGAATTCGACCAATTAACAAATTCGAAGGCGTATTTGAAATGTCATAATATATTCTGGTTTCTGGCGAGTTGAAATACGACAGCTTTTTATTGGCGGATTCATAGGCGAAAGAGTGTTTATTCAGAGTTACCACTGGGACTCATTTGAGTCAAAAGGGACTCATTTTTGTTTATGTTTGTTATGATTGTTATTACATACATATTTGTTTGTTTTAGTTTAGTCTACTAACAACTAACACGGTACAATTGATGAGACATTTGTCGTAAGATTAAGCTTTCTATAAGCTCTCTTCGTCATTTTCTGAGAATGTGACTTTTGATAAGCTGGCTCAGGGACTCATATTATTAAATTTGACTCATCTTTTTAAGTATTCTACAGTTAGTGAATGATAAGGAGTTTATTTTCATTTCTGCATGTTTATTAACATTCTTCTTCTCATGCAAATTATAACATGTAAACAATACTCTTGCAAAAATTAATGAATGATAACCAACAGATGAAGCTTCAAAAAAAAAGACCGCTATCAACTGCCAAAGTTAAGAATCTTCTATTAGAAGAACCTTTGTTTGAACGTTCTTTTACTTCGTTCCTTTATTTTCAAAATGACTAATTTTTTCAGCTGCGGGAACTCATTTAAATTTTAACATGCGGCAACACTGTTATCATTATTAACTGGAATATTAAGTGTCAAATCACTGGAATATTGGAAGACATTTTCTCGCTTCGCCGCGAGTTCGTTAATAAGGAAATACGACGCGAGTCGAATTTGAAAGGTCGAATTGAAAACGATCCGCCGCGAACCCCATAATCAGGCCCCAGTGTATTACTTCGAATCCTGAAAATTAACGTTTTTTATTGTTTTGCCTGTCAATATGATATCCTATGCTATATAATATATATACTAGACTTCGTACTGCCTCAATCGATAAATGAAAGACCTAAACTGCTACCCCGTAACCCACATCGTACGCCACACGCTAACCACTCCCGCTACCCGTCACCCCGCTACCACGCTACTCCACTACCCGCTACGCTGGCCATATGTCATTAAGCCGTAATCGATTTGTACAAAACACTTAAAACCCATTTTCGACACTACCCGAACATTCCCTCAAAATTGGGTGCAAAACACTCCACTGGTACAAAAGTAGTGAGTCGAACTCAATACCACAAACACAATCAAAGGACTTATAATGGTGAATTTTATACATGTGTATTACATACTCCAGTAAAAATTTGAAGTAAACCTCACAATACGAACAATTGAATTTTCACTACCCATGATATGAAATGATCTTAAATATTCAGTAGTATAATATTATAATTACATGAATCAAACCACGTCATGCACGTTGTACAATGAAATTTAACATTTCCAGTGATTTTCAAAACAAGAATAATCTTGGCTTGATTATGGGATTCGCGGCGGATCGTTTTCAATTCGATCTTTCAAATCGGTGATAGAGACATCACTGCGTCATTCATTGGATCACCGTCGTATCAATCAATATACCCTTGAGGTCAACTTCGGACGTTTTCAATTCGACCTTTCGACGCCGTTTTCAATTCGACCTTTCAAATTCGACTCACCTCGTATATCCTTGTTAACGAATTCGCGGCGGAGCGAAAATATTTCTTCCAATATTGCTGTGATTTCACACTTTTGGTTTGACTATTTCCTCCAATATTCCAGTAAATAATGATAAACACTCTTTCGCCTGTGAATCCGCACAAAAAAAAGCTGTCGGATTTCAAGTCGCCAGCAAACATTATTACATTTCAAATTCGCCTTCGAATTCGTTAATTGGTCGAATTCAAATCGAAGAAGGCGAAAGCGAAAGCAATAATTGAAAAAATGTCAAACTCGCTAGCAAAACGATACGCCGCGAATGCCATAATTAGGCATTCAGTCTTTTGTATATATAGATATTCTATATACAGGGTGATTCACGAGCGTTGTGCCAAAAAGCTAGAGCGTGTAGGTTGAGTTGAGACAAGAAAAATATCGTATGGGAGGGGGGGTCTATTCCCCCCCGTTTAGCCGGGAAGGGCAATTTTCTGAAAAATTGAATTATTTCGTATAAAAAATATTAAAAATCAACGGCTTCGTTTACAACACCGTGCTATTATACCTTTCTGGAAAGCCAAAACTTCTTCTTTCATCTTGTTTTTAAATAAAATTATTTAAATTAAAAATATAAATTTTCAAACTCAAAATTTTCAAAAAAAAAACATTTTTGGACTAATTTTTTTCAAAATCTTATGTAATTAAGAATTAAGTACTAATTTTGTTTTAAAAATTCAATTCCGTTGTTAATTTTTAGTCGAAAACAGAAAACCGGATGCAAAAATGTCTTCGTTTTTGAGAAATGAAAAAAAAAAACCAAAACCACTTTTTTCTAAGAAAATCTTTGTTAATTTATTTTTACCTATCTGGACTTTTTGTTAAATTTATTTATGAAACATTAACCTTTCTTTTACTATTTGTTTTGTAAGTGGAGTTTTATGAGGACTGAATAAAGTAGGAATTTATTAGATTTTCAGTGGATTAACCATTTTGTTCATTGATAACGTCTGAAAACTGACCTGCAATTTTTTCTTATTATACCTTGGGCCGCGGCCACTCGCCGGCGAAGGGTTGTACCTGCTAGGGGCTTAAGATAATTAAACCTAATTTTTTTGAATGAAAAAAACAATAAGCAACCTAAAGGTAAATAAAAGGCAGCGCATATTTACTAAACAACCTTTTCCAATTAAAATATCAACTCATCAACACATTTTAACGCGCGTTTTAACTGTTAAGGACCTTGGAGTTCTTTTTACACCTAATTTAGATTTTTCTGAGCACATTAACGGCATCGTTAACAAAGCTAATTCCATGTTAGGTTTTATCAAATCAAACGGTGGTCACAAGAATTCCGCTATCCCAATGTTACCAGTGTTTTATACAACAGCTTGGTTCGTCCCCATCTGGAGTATGCATCGCAGGTATGGTCTCCTTTCTATAATATTTATATTGAAAGATTGGGATCTGTGCAACGGAATTTCACTCGTTTTTTGTTTAAAGGGTTTCAGTGGATTGATCCCCTAAATGTCCCTCCGTACAAAAACCGTTTGTCAATCCTCAAGATGCAAACACTTCAACAGAGAAGAAATAATAATGACATTGTCTTATCCATCAAATTATTACTGGAGACACGGATGCTCCTGACCTTCTCTGTAAAATTCTGTTTTGCTATCGAGGGGGAGGTTATAATCTCCGTAGTCAGGATTTGATTAGGATCTCTATGCACCGAACAAATTATGGAATGCATGAGCCTTTGACACGCATAGGTAAACTTATAAACTGGAACTCACAACTTTTTGATTTTAATTTAAGTAAAACTCAACTTAAAATAATTTTAAAAACCAGTGTTCCACTCTCTTAAATGTTTTATGTTAATTTTGTCATGTTTTTTGTTTATTTTATGTTAATTATTTATGTGTGCTGTTTTATTTGTTATAGTTTCGTTATTTGCCTACTAACAACTAACACCACACTAAGTGATGAGCCGGTGGTATAACACAGTTCCTGTGTTGGCAAACCATTGGTCGTAAAATGTGCTTGCTATAAGCCCATACGACCAATTCTGATAGTGTGTAAAAAACACATAACAATAACGAACTCATACTCTCGAGAAGAGTTAGCGGACATGCACTTCTGCTACGGTTTAGCTAGTTGTCGAGACTCGAGATCGGGAAGCTGAAAGACTCTACGCTGAAAGATATCCCAATAGAAGGCGGCCGAGTTGTAGCATGTTTTCAAGAATCCGCTGACGTCTAAGAGAGCACGGAGAGATAGAAGTGAAAGGTCAATGGTAGACGTTATCAATGAACAAAATGATTAATCCAGGGAAAATCCAATACTTTCTACTTTATTGAGTCCTCATAAAACACCAATTACAAAACAAATAGTAAAAGAAAGGTTAATGTTTCATAAATAAATTTAACAAAAAGTCCAGATAGGTAAAAATAAATTAACAAAGATTTTCTTAGATTTTTTTTCTAATTTCTCCAAAACGAAAAAGCATTTTTGGATCCGGTTTTCTGTTTTCGACTAAAAATTAACAACGGCATTGAATTTTTAAAACAAAATTAGTACTTAGATACATTTAGAGGAAAGGTGCGATCAGTGAGACAGTGCAAACAGTGAGACAAATCTTTTTTCTCTTTTATGGAAGCATGTACAGACATGCTAGTATGGGTCATAACGATTATTGACCATTACACAAATTTTGATTCTGTTGCGCACGTGTTTCAGTTGCTCATGAACCACCACCGGGTGAACATCCAAAAAAATTTGAGAAAGTAAATTTCGGAGTGCGTTTAAATTTTAAAATGTGCACTGAAATACTCAGGCAAGTACACATATTTTTTTTAAATAAAAGATTAAAATTGGTTCTTTCATAATAAAGCAAAAAAATATGATAACTCTTAACCGTTTTGAATTTTTATTTTTGTTTCGTATAAAATGACAAAAGGCAAACAATGAGACATACCCAAAAAGCAAACAGTGAGACATATATAATTATATAGATATAGAATTGGTGCTGCCAACGCCAACTCCATGTGGTCACACTAGTCGCCAAAAAGCATCTCTAGTTTTTGACATTGACTTCCAGGTCTATGGAAACCGCCTTAAATGATGATAACCTCATATGTGATTTTTAAATGGTCTCAATTTTATTTTTGTTATGTTTTTTTACTTTTATGAAATATTTTTTGTTTTTTGTTATTTGTTTGAAGAAATTATTTTATGTTATGCTTGAATGAATAAATTATTTTCAATTATTTTCTTATTGAACGTTTTTTTTATTGTATTCTGTTTTTTTTTTTTTTGCCGTCTCACTGTTAGCCTTGTGTTGTCTCACTGATCGCACTGCTGGCGAACAGTGAGACAGTTTGGCTTTTTTTACGTATCAGTGTATTGGGATGTTCTCATGAGTTCTATCACTGAAACTTCTTTCGCAGCATATAGGTGAAATATGCCTTAAAATATGTTCAAAGTTTCGATTGGCTGGCTTGGATAAATTCAGAGATATACGAATTTAAAAAAAAGGTGTCTCACTGATCGCACCTTTCCTACATTACATAAAATTTTGAAAAAAATTAGTTCAAAAATGTTTTTTTTTGTTTTTTTTATGTATTTTTTTTTTTAATTTTGAGTTTGAAAATTTATATTTCGTTATTCGTTAAAACAATTTCATTTAAAAACAAAATGAAAGAAGAAGTTTTTGGCTTTCCAGAAAGGTATAGCACAGTGTTGTAAACGAAGCCGTTGATTTTTAATATTTTTTTTTTCAAAATAAGTCAATTTTTCAGAAAATTTCCCCACCCGGCGAAACGGGGGGGGATATACCCCCCTCCCATACGATTTTTTTCTTGTCTCAACTCAACCTACACGCTCTAGCTTTTTGGCACAACGCTCGTGAATCACCCTGTATAAAAAAGGCTACCCACTCCCGCTGATCATTTAGATTTGTCTCGTTACTATAATTACCTGATTAGATGATCGAAAGAGAATCACAATTTGGGTTCTTTTTCTCAGCTTTGCTGGCAAACAACTGAGTTTGCTATTGAGGAATAAGTATGTTTGATTAATTTAGATAATAAGATTTTATGTTTTCATTAATATCTAGTGTCCGACCGAACCTTCGGCTTCGGCTTCGGCTTCGGCTTCGGCTTCGGTCGAATTCGGCCAAAAAAACAACATTCGGCCAAACCTTCAGCTTCGGTATAAAATAGGCCGAAGTTTTGGCCGAAGCCGAAGAATTTTTGTATTAATATCGAGAATCGTAGAAGGCGCCGAATAAATTCAATTTTTGAATTTTTGAAATTGTTGGACACAGAAGCTTGTGTTTATTAATGTTAAATCATAGTAGGCGTCGAAAATTGCCTGGCACTTTTTGTTGATATCGAAAATCGTAGAAGGCGACGAAAAAAATCAATTTTTGAATAAGATAAAATATTTTTTTCTTATTCGAAATGAGAATCCTTCACTTCATTCAACCTTCGGCTTCGGCCGAAGCTTTTTATTTAGCCGAACATTCGGCATCGGCTTCGGCTTCGGCAGAAAATCGACCTTCGGTCGGACACTATTAATATCTTTTCCTTATTTTAATAAAGCGAAAAATAAATTATTGGTTTGTACTTTATTATTTTTTTATTTTGCAACAAAAATTTTACAAATATGTTTAGTTGTAGTTTCTGCAGCAACATAATGTAATTTTGATAATGACAATTTCAATTTGAATACGAACATTCAAAAAAACTACAACAATACGTTGCAGGAAGTTGTGAAAACCACAACTAAATTTTTGTTTCTGACAACAGGACGTTCATTTTGAATGCAAAAATTTATAAAAATCACAACGAAATTTATATTTTCTACAAATTGTGTTGTAGTTTCTGCAAAAAATGTTGTTGTTTGCTAATTTCTCCAGTTTTTTTTCTACAGCGGGTGTTGTAATTTATACAACTTGGTGATTGATTTTACAACCACGTCTTAGCCAATTTGATAACATTGGATGTGGGGTCGATTTTGACAACGAATGCAATCATAAAAACCACGATTTTCATCATTTCTACAACCGATTTTTTTTGGTGCGCCGCCGCTGGGTTAAAAACGTACATCTATATAATATAGAGATTTTCTCTGAAAAAGCTATCAAAATGGTCACTTGTTTGTGTGTCTGATGAGATTGGAAGCTACGAGCCAAGTGAAAACTAAAGCGCGGGGTGGGTTTTGTTAAAGCTAAGAAATTATTTCTGATAAAATGTTTCCGCTTACGTAGCAAGTTTCGAACTTCCTTTCTACTTTTCGAATATCACAGGTAGATCGAATTTATCTTCATGAAGTTCGTACGGAATTCCACACGCATCGCGTTGTCGAATGCAGTGCGACAGAGGACGATATTGCTAAATTGAAAGCCGTCAATAAAACCGATTTTCTAATGGATTGAATTGTAAAACAAAAATGAGATTCATGAATGAATATTACACAAATGAAGAAAAAAGAAGAAGAAAAAAAGCACACATACGACACAGTGAACATTTGTAAAGTGTCGGCCAAATAACTTTTTTTTTTTTTTTTTTGAAAATGCTATAAAAAAGTACTGAATATTTTCTCAAATTTCTTTTTTTATTTGAAAGTACAATCTTTCCGGTTATAATGGGAAATAATTTCATTCAAATGGCTGCCGCCTCGGCTGGCCATGCAGTAGCCTACACGATCGGTCCAATTTTTAAGCACATTACCGATTGTGTGGCTTCACGAATATTGTCCTTTAAAGCGTCAATTGTCTCTGGCTTGTCGGCGTAACACTTATCTTTTACGACACCCCACAACGGTGTCAAATCGCAGCTCCGAGGTGGCCAAACGACATCAGCTAAGCGGCTGATAATGCGATCTTCAAAAACAGGGCGCAAAACATCGAGTGTAGCTTCGGCAGTGTGGCACGTAGCGCCGTCCTGTTGAAACCAAATATGTTGCCAATATCGTCCTCTTCAATTTTTGTGAACAAAAATTCGTTCAACATGACCCGATAACGATTGCAATTGACTGTAACGGCCACTCCTTGCTCATTTTCGAAGAAAAATGGCCCAATTATGCCTCTGGACCAAAATCCGCACCAAACAGTGGCTCGTTTTGGGTGAATCGGTTTTAAATGTATGCGTGTGGGTTTTCTGTGCCCCAAATGCGACAATTTTGCTTGTTTACATACCCGCCAAGCTCAAAATGAGCTTCATCTGAAAAGATGAATTTTTTTTGGCAAAATCGGCATCTTCTCTAAGTCGATCGTAGGCCCACTTATCGAAGCATTGTTCAAGCGTATACACAACCATATTCGTTCAGCGGAACGATAAAACTAATTATCTAACAAATCAAACATGAGCTAAAGCTGAGTATAACAATTCACGAAATAGGCACTAGTTGAAAAATAAACGTTGGATGGCGGACCTTTTATATGTAACTAGGCATCCGTAACCATCTTACAACTGAAAGCCAAACTCGGTTCCAAGCTCTAGTTGCCGAGATATTCGCATCAGAAGATATTCCTTGTATGGGTTTACAAAAAGCTAAGGACTAAAACAAAAAAAAAATGGTTTTTTGATCATAACTTTGTAGCCAGACCTCGCAGATGGTTTTGTTTTCCAGTTACAAAACAGACCTTTGTTCTCGTGCATCATTTACTATAGGCTACCGGGGAAAATTTACAGATCTGGCGAATTGAAATCGCTGGAAATTTTCTAAAGGCAGAAATCGAAAGAAATTATCCTCTCACATTAGAGCTGATGATGAAATGTCTGTCCGTTTGGTAAGATAAAAATGCAACAGTTATTATTTTATACATTATTTAATTTATCATATATCTTCTTGATTTTCATAATCTTAACTCTCTAAATCTACATAAATATTAGTTTAAATGTTTGATCTATTTGACGCCTTTTGAAGGCTCCTCTATTTGGCGATCATCTTTGGTATATAAAATAAATACGATCTCCATCTAATTTCTGTTTTTCTCTATATAGATATAAGATACAATTAGGTAATATAAAATTGACACAATAGGGCACAAATAATTTCTTCTTCTACAACAATGTTCCAATGGCACTAATACAGTTACGTTTTTGTTAGTTTACATAAATATCTAGTTTTTTTTTCTACAGGATGTTCTAGTAATAATATATTACTTCTTTTCAGCTTCAATATATCTTCGGTGTTTAACAAATTTCAACCGAAGATATCCAAACATGAATCTCCTAAGTACTCAGGCTTCTCAATCTGACATAAATATTTACTTATTCTTTAAATTCTCAAAGAAAGCAATATTATTTCTCAGACATCCTGATAGTACAACTCGCTCCTGATTCTCGGTTGTCTCAATGGCATCAATTCTTGATGGAGGATCGCTGAAAAAACTCAAATTTTATCAAAAAGCACAAGAACTATGAGCTTATTCGATCTCACGTTTCCAGAGATGACAAATCAGAAGCGATTGTTGCATCCTCGGAACCTTGACTAGCTGTATCCACTGGCACCACTGGAATGTGCACTGGTTCTAGTTGTTTTTGCACAATTTTGCTACCACTGGCTGCTGGTGTTGCAGATGTTGTAAGTTTGAAGAACTGTAGAGGTGACTTAGCCCGGGCCTTAACAAAAGAATCAGATATTCCTGCTTCTGGTCCTTGCAGCCGATTGAGCACACTTACCTTGCGCCATTTGTTATCCGACGACGATGTTGTTGTTGTTGATGTCATGAGGAAGGCTTTCGCCAGTGCCTTGACCGATGGCAATGCATGGACGACTTCTTCCTCGATGACTGGTTTCTCTGATACAGATGGGGTTGTCTAAGGATTCAATTGTGAGCTTATGTAATGGTCAATAAAAAAAAAGGTAATGCTTACAGGTGTCGCATCGTTGTCGATGGATAGAACTTGACTAGGATTGATTAGCTTCCTCTTTGGCTGTAAGAATTTAAACGAGGTTGGTGTTGAACTCTTCGCCGATACCGTAGCTATTGGCGCAGCTAGTGTCGGTGTTATATCGAGCTCGGTCGGTCGAAGTTTCTTCTCGGTAGATTTTGGCACGGTTATTGTTGTTGTGTGAGTTGTTTCTTTGACAAGTCTTGTCTCTTGTTTCTTCAAATCATAGATTCGAATTGTATCCGAATCTTCGCTGGCTGTCAGACTAGCATTTGTCAGAATCGAACTTGTTTCACTTGATAGTTTGCTAACAGCTTCGGTTGTGAGAACGGTTGAGGTTGTTGAGCCCACGGCTTCAGCGAATACTTCTGGGATGTCTTCGATAACTCGGACTGGAGTTGCTAAATACAGGTCGGTGTCTATTCGGCCCTGTTTCTCCAGCTTATGGCACATTTCTTTGACAGGTGTGCTTGTAGGGATCTTTGGCGTACTGTCGTCCCGTTCTTCGAGCTATAGAAGTGTAAAATTCAAATTAGACAATTTTTCATTTTTATGAGAATAAAAAACATGAATTCTATTATTTCTGTGTCCAATTTTGTTAGTAAAATATGAAAAAGAAAATGTTAAACATAAATATTCGAAATGCCATATTTTTGAACTCATGAAAATGTTGTATATTTTTATATCGAAGTTGAAATGATTGAAGGATGATTGTTTTTCATTACAATTCTATTAAGCTATAAACCAACACCCACAAACATGTATTAAATTTGGGAATATGACAATCAGGGTTCTGTCCACCACAAATTTAGTGTTAGAAATGCGAAACAAATGTTATTAGTAAAATTGTTCGTAATGTTGTATTTACCAATAGCACAAAATTTTGAAAATAATATATATATTCTCTTCTACAATATAATAAGAAACTTAACACCGAAGGTACTCACCTTACTTTATTGCTGACTTTTTCGAACCGAGTTTCAGAAGGAAGTCTGTAAAATATTCTTAAAATTTTCGAAAACCGTAGTTCAGTCATGTTTCCAAGTAAAATAAATCTTGATTTTCCTTCAATCAAATTGACTTGTTGGAATACAATTTTACTATAACATTTGCTTCAATTTATTTATTTGCAAACGGAATAACAAAGTGCATTTAACAATAAAAAAAAAGTGTCAAAATTTTATTTTTGTCAGCCATAGAGAGGAATCGCATAACCGCAAGATAGCGTAAAATACTCCCCCGTACAACTATTGCCCACATATCATTTGCCCGCAAAAAATCCTACCTTTTTTATGACAATTAACTCTTTTTCGTCACTGAAAGCTATGAGAATTAAGAGGATCGAAATCTGGTGCCTTATTCCATTTTTCTAACAGTCCTGAACTAACAAAAACTATTATGGAGAGCGAAGTGTTAAAATTCTCCGTTCAAATAATTTCATATACAGGGTGATTTTGGTTTGTAAAAGGGTGAATTTGAGATAAGAGGTAAGAAGACTCGCCCTTTTTAGGACGATAAATAATTCAAAAGAGACATTCATTCAATTGAATGTCCATTTTTTGTTCCAGTATGTTCAAAAGCCGGATATGGAAATTTTATTAGTCTATTCCATGCATATCTAGTAGTTTTTCATATCATTTTAGGTAAAAAATTGTAAAAAATTTTAATTTTTTTAAAAACTGAACTTCATCGAAAAAAGGCTTGAATCACCTAGAATATTTTGAGACCCCAGATAAAAATTCAAAAATTCAATTGACCTTACGTATATACAATGTTCTAGTTATTTGCTAAGCATAAAATCCCAAACTTCATGTATACATGCATAGGCATAGAGTGGCGCGACAGTTCAAAAAGTGCTCAAGGCCTAAGTGGTTTTGACTCATCAACAATTCTCTGAGTGCGTGTAAAGAATTGAGAAGCTTTTTTTTCATGACAGATTGATATATTCTTGGGAGTGTTGTCAGTTCTTCGCTAGAGGCAACACCCGTGAAAGATGAAATTCAAACTTTATGGGCACGAGTAGGATTCGAAACCACGCTTTCTGCGTAAAGGGCCATTCATATGAGCTGCGACCTGCGTCTGCGAATAATTCATTTTTCAAATGAAAAACGCTTTCCACAAAGTTTTGAATGAATAATTCGCTCGGATTTAAAAAAATCAAGAATCAAATCTTATATAAAAATGGAGCGCTAAATGTGTTGCGAAGCGCAAAACTCGAGACCGGTTGGACAGTTTGTCACCAAATGTTGACGGAAGTTTGTACAAATTCGGCCAAGCTGTTCATAAGTTAATATAAAAACAAGAATGGTTAGACCGTTTGGCATGAAATTGTGAGGGAATGTTTGGCAAGCAGTGTAGAAGATTTTAAAGAAGTTTGTTTGGCCAAGCCGTTCTCGAGATATGGTCAAAAATTTGGAAAACCCATCTTCCCTTTAGAACATTAACTATGCATTTGACCATGCGATGGTCCCTAACAAAGTTGTTGTGCATGAGCCAGCGAGATTTCTGAGCTGTCACGGCCTTACTAGCTGACCCAACAAACGCTGTTTTCTTATCTATATATATAAAAATGTTATGTTGGTTTGTGTACGCTCGAAAAACTCAAAAAGTTCTGCACCGATTGAGCTGAAATTTTAACAATATTTAAAATCCGCATCAAGGATTGTTTTTATCTATTTTTTGCATCAGTCACATGTTCGCGGTCGCGGTCATAAACGACAAACAAAATTTATACTTTTCAAATCACAAAAACAAAATATATCAAATCGACGTTTAAAAATTTCGTCAAATATTTTTATTTTCATCAAAAAACAAAAAAACATTTTTTGCCATCGATATTTTTTCCTTTTTGCTTTTGTTGCTTTTGAGATATGTATAGTGTGGGAAGCGGGTAGTGGAGTAGCGGAAAAGTAGGTAGCGGGTAGCATGCTAAAGGGGTAGCGGTTAGTGTGTTGAAGTAGTAGGTAGCGGGAAGCGGGTAGTGGCCTAACGAGTAGCGGGTAACGGGGTACAGGTTTAGCGGGTAGCAGGTAGCTCTGGAGGGTAGATAGGTAGCGGGAAGTCTGGGAGCAGGGTTAAAAAGTTAAGGTCTTTTTTTTATCGATTAAGGCACTGCGAAGCGTGGCAGGGTACAGCTAGTCTTATACAAAATTTTCAATCAAATCGGTTGAGGACTCACTACTTTTATACCAGCAGATATACAATATACTGTTTGGCACCAAATATTGAGGGAATGTTCAGTTACTGGCGTAGATGGGTTTTAAGTATGTTGTACAAAAAACAAAATCGACCAAGCCGTTCATAAGATATGGCCAGGGAAGTTGACTGTGGGGTAGTGGGTAGCGGATAGCGGGTATTAAGTAGCAGGGAACGCGATACCGGAGTAGCGGGAAGCAATTAGCGCGTAGAAGTAGTGGGAAGCGGGTAGTGGGTAGTGGGTAGTGGGTAGTGGGTTTCAGTTAGCAGGGTAACAACGGCATAGCAGGAACCGTGTATAGGGTAGTACGGTAGCGGGTTACAAAAGCTTAGGTCTTTTAATTATTGATTGAGGGAGTATGAAGGTCAGCTTGTAAACAAATATTTTCTGTTTGTCTCGTTTGTTTTTTTATGACAGTGCGACTCCTTATATGAATGAAATAGCAAATACAACAACCATTACCAATTCGCAGACGGAGGTCGTATCTCCATATGAAAAGCCCTTAAGAGTTAACAGATAAAACCACTACGCCACGGACACTAATAAAAACTTCATGTATGCCTATCTTCAATCTTATAAGCTAAAATTAAAATTTTAGCAAAAAAACGAAAAAATTGTCGAAAAAGAAAACATTTTTTTCAGGCCCCACAAACATCATCGTGTCAGGCTTCAGGGTATCCAGAATTTTACCATATAATCCAGAAATTTTCGGGGATAATGAGCTATGTTACTGATAGACCAAATCCGCTTAAAGTCCCAAATCAGTCATTGCCTTCAACATCTTCTCAGGCTGCTCTCATTCCAGAAGCCATTTCGAATTAGAATTTTTCATGCCCTATTTCTCAGGCTGCATCGGGAAACATTTCTTCTCCCAAAATAGTTTTCAAAACTTGCAGCAGTTCCTGCACGAGGTGGAAAAAAGGGGACGGACAGCTAAATATAAAGCTAAACCAATATTTCTCTTTTATTTAATCATATAAACAACAGCAATCGGTACGACAAGAAGGAAGTTTGTAACATTCGACTTTCACCTCTTTTTTCCAGCGTACACTCGGAAAAGGTTAAAGTTAGATGGCAAATCAGTGTTTAATAGTAGCCAAATGTCCACTCATTAATAAATGTGTTGTTTTTATTTTGTTATGACTTTTGGTTTAAAAGTTATGGTGCAAAATGTACAAACTGTTACTTTCGTACCTACTCTTCCCTACTTTGTATTTCTTTTTTGAAAAAGTAGTCAGTCCCGCAAGGAAATTTTTTTCAGGATTTTAATTGACAGGCTTTCAAGATGAACCGTAGAAAATTCCGATTATTTCTGTAATTTTTTGTTTTGTCAAATCAATGAGGTGACATACATAGTTCACAGGGTTGTCAAAATTAAAGTTTCTGTAGCCAACAGTTGAGTCACAAATTTGACTTTTATTTTTTGGAAATAACTTGGAAAAATCCTTTTTTCATCAACGCTCGTGAGAGATAATAACTAAATGTACATATCTATCGAGTGAATTTCTTAGTTCGTTTTCTTTTTGTAACAATGATTTAATTTTGAATATCGCTTCAGACGTTAAGGCGCTGGTTTTGTATATGATACCATACCCATAAAAAAAACAACAATATTTTCTTGACCAACTTTCTTATTTTAATAAAAATAAATTTTGTTCGTGGGACTGTGTTGACTTCCATCTCATAAGGCTTTTCTTTTACTCGCAAATTACTTCTTCGCATCTTACACAAACAACCTTGTATAGTTATTATTGCGTTTAATTGTTCAGTTTAAAATTTAAGAAAACAAACTGTAACTGAAGTTGCTAATTGCAGTTTTCTACGCTCTAATCAGAAATTTACAAAAGAAAAAAAAAAAACAAAATAACAATCGGGCATGACGACAAATAAGTACACTCTACAATTCTAAAGTTTGTTTCTCAGGTCTTTCGTTTCAAGAATAGAAAATATTAGAATGCACTTGTTTCGATTTTTTTACTGCATTTTTCTGATGGGCATATGAACATATGAGAAAACTTATATTTTCTGCATCAACAGCTAAAATAATGTGAAATGATTTATCCGATGAATCTCCATGGACCGAGGACAAAACACAAATGTAGTTCTAATTTTGGTGTTGCATATTCAAACAAAAATGGCTTCAACTTGGTAAAAATAAACAATAAAAAATAAAATAAAATAAAATAAAAGCTTTCTACTAGAATCTAGTTATTATTATTGTTGTTAACAAAAAAATTACAATATATGACTAAATAAAATTAATGATAACAAGGTAAGATAAAATTAAATTCCTAAAATACGAAAAATATAAACAAACTACCCAAGAATTAAAATAAAAGATTCGTTCTAGTGCCATCGCCCGGTACCCCATTTAAACAACTATCCACTCCCGAATCCGCCGTATCGCCATCCGACAAATTGCTACTGTTTTCCTTGCGAACCGACAATTTTGTATCTTTATTGAAAAATTCATTTTGATCGAATATCGGATTCAGAACAAAATCTTTAGTCGTTGATGAAATGGCACGAAAACTATTACGTTTCAGATCTTTGTGCAACAATTGCTTTTCGAAATATGTTAAAACACTGGGACTAGGTGAGTTTCGTTGATGGTTTGACGATGATTTCAATCGAAGACTTTTCGATGAGTAATGTGACCGTGTGTCGTCATCGTCATCATCATGGTTATTGGAGCCGTTGTTGAGGGATTTGGGGGTAGCACTAGATCGAAATTGCTTGGGATATTTTAACGACGTACTTCGACGCACCGGAGTCGATAGGGTCCATTCATTTGAATTTCTATTTTCAAATCCGTTTGGAATTACCTCAATTGATGATGCAGTTGTTGTTGGTGATGGAATTTCGGTTGGTGATGTTGCACTCTTCTTGGTTATTCCACTGGCGTGTTTGGCATCGTTGATGTAGTAGTCCCTGCTATACCTACAAGTTAATATAGGGATGGTTTACAGACTTTGTTGAACAGATAGGTCACACTATGATGCTTGTCAGCAGCGCTATTGTCAACTTCGTTTAAACGCTCTTGACTGCTGTCAGCTTCAGAATTCTTTCCACTGCTGGCAAATTAGCTTTGTTTTATGACATGATCATAGTGTGCACTATTCTTAAGGATGTAGAGGGATCATCTATTCTACAATATAGAAGGTATTTAAGACTGAACTTACCTTGCATAATCCCTTTCTTGAGTCTTCATATCTGCCTCCGCACTAGTGTTTTCACATATCGGCAATGGCTTGTCTTCTACACACGGACTGATATTTGGCAGATCCAATACTCGATCAGGTCCACCGCTCAGTCTGCGTCTTAGAGCTTCCACTGAATACGGATTGTTTGGCATGTCAACCGCATTGTACCATTTCTTATATTCACGTTCGGCTATCGAACCTAAAATTTAATTTTACACAATGTAAAAGAAGAATACAGTTGAAATGTTGCTCAAGAAAGTCAAAAACCACACATAAAGGCTTCTTAAGGGCAAAAAGGGTAATCAAAAAATGTTGTTAGTACAGAAGCTAAAGGACAAACAAAACAAACGAAATATCGGGTCTTAATACGAGCTGTGATAATTGATTTTTACCTGGTACTAAATGTTTCAATGGATCATCATCAACATGTTCCTCGTTTCCCCCAGTAGGCCGGGTCTCAACTAACAACTTGGAACATGCTGACTCAGTTCTAAGCTCGGGTTGTGGTTGCAGTGGTTGTGATTTAATGTGCGATTGGTTAGTAGTAGCATTGTTAGTAGATAAAATACTGTTAGTAGCAGTAGTAGCAGTAGCCGAACTATCACGATCAGTTGATGACAAATCATCCGGGCTGAAATCTTCACATGAGTTCGAGTTGGAACTCAATTGACAATCCATCGAACCGAATGTATCGATAACCGTTGTTGTGCTATTATTATCATCATCTTCATCGGTACGATTTGAATCAGAACTTATTCGATCTGAGAAGAGAATGTTTTTAGTTTTTAGAAAATGCGTTTTGGCGTTTGGTAGTGATGTTCGACTAGTGGCGCCTACAATGCAATAGTCTGATGGTTCGATAAACAAACTATAGGGGGATTGCTCAATGGAACTCTTAGGCTTAACATTACGAGTACTTTCAAAAAGATAAATGTCTTCATTAATATAATTTGGGATATCAATTGAATCTAAAGAATCTAAGTAGTTTTGGATAAGCTCTCTTTGTTTGCGACGTTTTTCCAATTCGGCCAAGAATCGACGATCTTGGAGTGTTAGATTCCGAAATTTATTGCTACTACCATTGATTGTGTTGGCTTTTGGTTTTCTCGACGATTTCTGTGCAAATATTTGCTGACGGGCTTGTTGGCTGATAGTTTGTTTACCTTGGACGGAATCTTGTGCGTTCGGGTGTTGTTCGTTTGCAGTAGAATCGCTTGTTGGTTGAGGGACGTTGGGTTGCGGATCGGATGCAAAACAACGACTTTCACATGATATAGTTAGGGGTGTTACACATTCAGCGGCGACCGTTGGATCATCTGCTATTCTTAGTTCTTCAGCAAGATTGGGGGTTGTTAGATCAGGGGAAGATTCCGAAATGGGTTCTGATATTTGTTCGTAGATTAATTGTGCGGATGCGATAAGAGATTCTGTTTTTTCTAACGGTGGATGCGTTATTATTTTGCAGGTTGCCGTAAGGACTTCTATTGGTGTTTGAACTGTAGCTTCATCTGATGCTTTCTTGTCTTCTGACAATGTTTTGTTTTCAACGACAGAAGACACTGAAACTTCTTCAGAGGATGTTTGCTCTGAAGAGTTACGTTGGATCGAATCCACTGACACTTTATTTGATTCCTTTTGACAAACATCATCAGGTGTAATTGCTTCTGGGTCTTGGGAAGATGAACTTGGTTTAACTTCTGAAACTTCTATCGATACGTTTTGTGTTATTGGTGGTGACACTTCTGCAGTTATTTCTTCTTTCGGTGGCGATACAACTTCTTCTACTATTTGAACTGTTTCTTCTTCTTTAGTTTCCGTTGTTTCTGCTGTTAAGGACTCGCTTGTAGTTGATTCAACTTCCAGCTTCTGAACTATTGATTCTTCTTTGGATTCTGATGAGACTTCTATCTTTTCTTCGACATTCACCTGATCAGAAGTTGACTCGACTGCTACTTCTTCTTGATTCTTGTTTGAATCAACCTCATTTGGAATTTTGCTTGAAATCAATTCTTCTGATTTATTGTCTGATGATGCATCTTGAGCTTTCGTTTGGAGTACTTCAACATTTTTCAAAGCTTCTTCTGTACTTTTGGGAGGATTTGACGATTCAGGAAGATAATCATCATCTTTCAATGTCTCCTGGTTCGAATCAGATGCTACATTTACGTCAACACTTGGAACATCGCTTTCAGATTTCGTTTCTACTAATTCTTCTTGGGGATTAATCACTACTCGTACATTTTCTGTGGAATTATATTCTTTCTTAGAGTCTGATGGTCCTTCGGTTACTTCCGCTACAGTTTGGTTAGGGGTTTCTTCAGTAATTTTTGTTTCTTTTTCTTCTGAAGGAACTTCTGTAAGAGTCACAGGAACTGATATTGTTTCTTCAGGCTGAGCTGCTTCAACGACATTCATCAATTTTTCTTGAACGTTTTGCGGATCAACTATTTCGCCTGAAATTTCTTTGGAACTACATTCTTCTTTTAAGTCTGGTGGATCTTCGGCAACTTCTGTTACATTTTCGTTTTTGATTTCTTCGACACTTTCTGTTGCCTTTGTATCTGAAGAAGGTGCTTGTCGAGTTTCCTCTTTCAACTCTGATTTGTCAGGAGCTGATATTGTTTCTTCAGGCTGAAGTGATTCTATAACATTGATAAGTTCTTCGTGAACAATTGATAAATCTTCTAGTACAATATCTTTCTCATTTGATTGAACTGATTCTTCTGAATTTACAGGTGTAAGAGTTTCATCTAATCTAGGTTCCGAAGGCTTTAATTTCTCATTATCTTCAGTGTTGAAAGTTGGAAATTCTTCATTAACTTCCGGTTTTGTATGAGGTACTAAGAATTCTTCAAGTAATTCTTCTGAGGCTGAAGCAAATGAACACTCCGAATCAGATTCTTCAGCGTCTTTGGTAGTTGGACTTTCGAAACCCTGTTCCTGAATAATGTGTTCATTATCATCTGATATTAATTCACTTTGATTTATTGGCTCGTTTTGTTTAGAATTTGGTTTTGCACCCATTTCGCTTGTTTCTTGAGGTGTTTCAATAGTTTCAAGTTCTCTGATAACTTCTGCGGTACTGTTGCTTTTGTCTTGGATATCCTCAGAAGAAATTACTTCTATTGTTGAGTCATTTTCTGTAGTATTTGATAATTCAACACCTGGTTGGTTTCTTATTTCGGTTGATAGTTTTTCCACAGGGTCTACTATGTCAAAAGTTTCTTCGACAGCAGTGCCTTTCAACAGTGTTGGTTTTCTTATAATACTGTCCACAGTGTGGTCTGATGGAACTATTTCAGTGGCTTCTTTATCGACAACAATATCCTGTGGGTCTGTTTCCGGAATAACACTTGCAATCTGAATTTGTTGGAGCTCCGATGGCATATTATCTTCTTCGGGTATTGGGGTCTGGACGATTTCTTCAGCAAATTGTTCTCTAGTTACCTTAAGATTTGTTGTATTTTCCAATAGATCTTTTGCTGTAACTTCTTTTTCTGCTGGGGGTTTTGTTTCAGTTTCTACTTCGCTTGCCTTTTCTGAATTAGTAACTGTGTTCTCTACAATACTTAAGGTTTGTTCTTGGAGAATTGCATCAGATGTAGTGTCATTTACTGTTTCAACTGAAGAACTACTAGTTTTAATTTCTGCTTCATAAGACTGTGATTCGTTTTCTGTATTCTGTTCCTTCAGGGTTGTTACTTCTTCCGTTACATCTTTTTCAATAGCTGATAGTTCTTCAACAGGTTCTGCTACAGTTGTTGTGCCTGCATTCTGGGTTTCTTCTGTTTCTGCAGTTGAATCTATTTCAGGAGCTGATTGTTCTTCAACAACCTGTGATTCAGGTCCAGTAATTTCTTCTTTCTTGCTCACTTCTACTTTCGTGGTTGGAATTTCCTCTGTGATATCTTCAGCTTCGGTTGCTGCTGTTTGTGCAGTTGAAGTATCTTCTTTCTTATCTGTTTCAGGAGCTGGTAATTCTTTGACAGCTTCTCTTCCGGTTGTTGTATCTTCTTGCTTTTGGTTCACTTCCTTATCCGTGGTTGGAATTTCTTCCATGAAATTTTTTTCAATAGCTGTTTGTTCTTCAATAGCTTCTGTTTCGGTTGTTGTACTCTCAATCTGCGTTGCTACTGTTTGTTCTGTTGAAATTTCTTCTGTGATAATTGTTTCAGGAGCTTCCTCTTGGTTCACTACTATTTCCTTGGTTGGAATTTGTTCCGTGATATCTTTTTCAATAGCTGTTAGTTCTTCTACAGCCTCTGTTTTGATTGATGTAGTTTCAGTCTGGGTTATTATTGTTTGTTCCGTTGAAATTTCTTCCGTGATATTTGTTTCAGAAGCTGATAGTTCTTCAACTAACGCTGAATCGGTTCCTGTTCCTCCTTCTTCTTGGGTCACTACTATTTCCTTGATTGGAATTTGTTCTGTGATATCTTTTTCAATAGCTTGAAGTTCTTCAATAGCTTCTGTTCCGGTTGTTGTACTTTCAATCTGGGTTGCTACTGTTTCTTCTGTTGAAATTTCTTCCGTGATATTTGTTTCAGGAGTTGGAAGTTCTTCAACTTTGGTTCCTGTGCCTGCTTCCTCTTGGTTCACTTCGATTTCCTTGATTGGAATCTGTTCCTTGATATCTTTTTCTATAACTGGTAGCTCTTCAACAGGTTCTGTTCCGGTTGTTGTACTTTCAATCTGGGTTGCTACTGTTTCTTCTGTTGAAATTTCTTCCGTGATATTTGTTTCAGGAGTTGGAAGTTCTTCAACTTTGGTTCCTGTGCCTGCTTCCTCTTGGTTCACTTCGATTTCCTTGATTGGAATCTGTTCCTTGATATCTTTTTCTATAACTGGT
Organism: Sphaerophoria taeniata; assembly: GCA_943590905.1. Taxonomy (NCBI): domain Eukaryota; kingdom Metazoa; phylum Arthropoda; class Insecta; order Diptera; family Syrphidae; genus Sphaerophoria; species Sphaerophoria taeniata. Next base: position 41,043,909 of record OX016540.1, on the reverse strand, counting down.
AGCTCTTCAACAGGTTCTGTTCCGGTTGTTGTACTTTCAATCTGGGTTGCTACTGTTTCTTCTGTTGAAATTTCTTCCGTGATATTTGTTTCAGGAGTTGGAAGTTCTTCAACTTTGGTTCCTGTGCCTGCTTCCTCTTGGTTCACTTCGATTTCCTTGATTGGAATCTGTTCCATGATATCTTTTTCTATAACTGGTAGCTCTTCAACAGGTTCTGCTTTGGTTGTTGTACTTTCAGTCTGGTTTGCTATTGTTTGTTCCGTTGAAATTTCTTCTGTGATATTTGTTTCAGGAGCTGGTAGTTTTTCAACTAACGCTGATTCGGTTCCTGTACCTCTTTCTTCTTGAGTCACTACTATTTCCTTGATTGGAATTTGTTCTATGATATCTTTTTCAATAGCTGAAAGTTCTTCAACAGCTTCTGTTCCGGTTGTTGTACTTTCAATCTGGGTTGCAGCTGTTTGTTCTATTGAAATATCTTCCGTTATATTTGTTTCAGGAGCTGGAAGTTCTTCAACTTTGGTTCCTGTGCCCGCTTTCTCTTGGTTCACTACTATTTCCTTGGTTGGAATTGATTCCGTACTATCTTTTTCAATAGCTAGTAATTCTTCGACAGCTTCTACTGTGGTTGTTGTACTTTCAGTCTGGTTTGCTACCTTTTGTTCCGTTGAAATTTCATCCGTGATATTTGTTTCAGGAGCTGGTAGTTCTTCAACTAACAGTGCTTCGGTTACTGTACCTCCTTCTTCTTGAGTCACTAACTTTTCTTTGATTGGAATTTCTTCTGTGATATCTTTTTCAATAACTGTTTTTTCTTCAACGGCTTCTCCTCCGATTGATGTACATTCAGGCTGGGAAACAACTGTTTGTTCCGTTGAAATTTCTTCTGTTTCAGGAGCTGGAAGTTCTTCAACTTCGGTTCTTGTGCTTCCTTCTTCTTGGGTCACTACTATTTCCTTGACTGGAAATTCTTCCGTTAAATCTTTTTCAATAGCTGGTAGTTCTTCAACAGCTTCTGCTTTGATTGATGTACTCTCAGTCTGGGTTACTATCGTTTGTACCGTTGAAATTTCTGCCGTGATATTTGTTTCAGCAGCTGGTAGTTCTTCAACTAACACTGATTCGGTTTCTGTACCTTCTTTTTTTTGAGTCACTTCAACTTCCTTCATTGGAATTTCTTTCCTTATTTCTTTTTCAATAGCTGGCAGTTCTTCAACAGCTTCTGCCTTGATTGATTTACTTACAATCTGAGTTGGTATATCTTCTGTGATATCTGCCTTAGGAGTTGCTTGATCTTCAACAACTTCTTCAGCTGCAGTTGTTGTTCCTTCCTTAGCAATATCTTCTTCTTCTTCTTTTACCTTCTCTTTGGGTGTGTTTTCATCGTTTGGAACATTGCTTGGAGTGACTTTCATTTCTTCAAGATTTTCGCTCACTTTTTCTACAGCTGCATCTGCACATATTTTTAATTCTTGCACTTCACAAGCAGTAGTCATATTGTCCGCTCTACCTTCTTTAAACAAGGCGAGTTCAATTGCAACCACGACATCTTCATTTACTGTTTTATTGAGTTCTTCTGTGCATATTGAGCTTGGTTCTCGTTCATTTGTCGATACAACTTCCGGTTCGGTCATTTGGGATTCTCCTCCTTTTGCTTCAGAAGATCCACTTTCATCTTTTTGAGTTAGAACAACTTCTTCCGGAGTTTCTTTCGGTACTGTAATAGCTTCTTTCTTAATTTCAGTGACAGGTGAACTTTCATTCTTCGCTAAAATAGTTTGTGCCGTAGAATCGGGAATGATAACATCATCTGAAAGAGGGTCTTCTCGGATCATAGTGCTATCTGTCGGCTTCTTTTCAACTTCTTCAATTTGAGGTTCTTGATTATTTGCTACAGTGCATTCAGTTTTAGATGTAGAAATAGACAATTTGTTTTGAGATTCAACAGGTCCTGATTCTTTTTCTACAACTTCCAATTCCGTCGGTTCATTAACAAGCCCATCACTTGAATTAGTTACTTCTGTTTCTTGTTCCTGAGATCTTGAAGCCTCAGTTCCGAATGACAAGTTCTCAGAAGACTCTTTATTTGAACTTGACTCTTCTTCAATTTTTTGAATTGATTCAGTGGGTTCTTGAACTTCTGCCTGTACTTTAGCTTCTATTTCGGAGACAAGATTATTGTTAGAAGTTTGCGAAGGATTTTCATTTGGCGCTGAGGAATTGCTTTCCTTATTTACTTCATCTGATGGAGATTCATCGACATTAATCGATGGCTCAATCTTCTCCCAGACTTCTGTTGATGAAGTAACTTCTGATTTAGCTTCACTAACTGCCACGTCAACTGACTCAATTTGCATTGCAACACTTTCCTCCGTTTGAATAATTTTAACTTCTTGTTGAACATTGTGACAAATGGCAGACGATTCTTCAGAATGTGGAATTTTGATGTCTTCTTCTACGAATATGGTTTCAGCTGTCGTAACGTCTTTTAATGTAATAGAAGTATCTGTTTCAGTAGCAGGCTGTTCATCAACTATATCTACTACAGCAGATTTTTCTTCCATTTCTCCCAAATTACTTGAACACTGTTGAGATTCGGTTTCATTTTTAGAAACATCACTAGTCTTAGGACTTTTAACTTCCTCAATTGTAACATCTGTTTCAGGCATACTTTCTGTAGGAACCGTTAAAACATTGTTTTCATTGGAAGTGCTTAGTGGAGTATTTGAAGTTTCTTCTTTTAGAACATCCTCTGTTTTTGGTTCTTTCTCAGCGCAGCTTTCTTCTATTTTCTCATCGTCTGTCTTCAGAGTTGATGTATTTGCATTTGCAATGGATTGAATCTTTTCATCATCAGTTTTTAAGATTGAACATGTATCATCTTCCTTCTGTTCTAGATTGTCTTCTTTTTGTACTTCTTCTTTCAATAAAGGTGCTTCTTTTGTCTTCTCTGAAACTGCTTGTGTTTCTTTTTCTTCAATAGCAGACCCTTGCAAGTGATCGTCTTTTCCTTCGCCTGGAAGGGATAATACTTCTTTTGAAACAGTATCAATAGTATCATCTTTCTTTTCTTCAACTTTAACTAGAACTTCTTCAGCAGCACTAACAGTCTCATTTTCTGACAAAATTGGTTCGGTGACAGGATTACAGTCTTCTTTCACTTCAGGAACGGGCGCTTCTGAGATTTCTACAATTTTCTTCTCTGTCGATACGTTGTCTTCGCCTGTTACAGTACATGTAATTTTGGCATCATCGGTACTTGGTAAAGTTTCATCGATGAATTCTTTAATTTCACTAATACATGCATTCAAAACCTCAGTTTTTCCTTCATCAGAAACGACTACTGTAGTTTCTACATTTTGGTCGTCTTTTCTGTCACTTGTTTCATCTTTCTGTTCTTCTTTGGGTTGTAATATGGCATTGTTGGATTCAACGATGTTTTTCAAATCTTCGACTGCACTCTCCTTGGTTGATTCACAGGTACTTTCATCTTCTTGTTCCGTTCGTATTGATTCTTTATCGTCTTTGATGTCTAAGTCACTTTTCTCCGTGATGTTTACCTCTGTCTCCTGTTCTGATTCTTTCGCTGCTTGCTTGCTTGTTCCTGTAGCTTTTAGTTCTTCAAGAATATTTTCAACAGCTGTTGGTTTAATAACCTCTTGGTCATCTAACTGTTTCTCTTCTGATTTTATATCAGCTTCTTCAACTATTGCGACTTTTTCTGTTATTGCTTGGTCTTTAGTTGAATTTTCTTGTGACTGGGATTCTTCAGACACTTTTTCAACTTCATCAGATCTGGCAGGTTCTTCAATCTGTTCTTGGGTTCTTGCATCAACCTTTTCAGATGCAATTTCCACTTCAACTTTTGCAATTTCTTCGTTTATTCTTTTACCATCTCTTACTGAAACTTCTTCCGATTCAAGTTCTTCTCTCAGTTTCTCAACTTCTTTTGAATCTGCAGGTTTGTCTTCAGCTAGTATTTGTAATACTATTTCACCTCCTTTAGTAGAAGAAACTGGTGATTGTTCAATATCTTGGTTTTGTATTACAGCTTCTTTGGTTTTTTCTTCTTGTTTTTTCGATTCAGAGGAATTGTCTTCAGTTATCTTCAATGTCGTTATTTCTTCTGTTTCTTTACTTTCATCTTTCACAACCTCGGTTTTATCGTCAGCCTCTACGACTTCTTCATTTGTATTCGATGAGTTTAAGTCAACAACTTCATTGTTTTGTTCTTCGAGTTTGGGTTCAGTTCTTTCAATGTTATCAACGATTTCATTTGGAACAACTTCAATTTTTGGGGCATCAGCTAGTTCTTCAGTTGGTTCAGTCTGAGCAGCAGACATTTCTTCAATTACGGGTAATGAATCTACTCCATCAGAACTTTTTGGTGGTAAGTTAGTTTTTTCTTCATTCAGTTCTTGCTCATTTTGTTTGCTGTCATCAGAGATATCAGCTGCGGATTTAGAAATATCTTTTTCGGGCATTATTTCAGAATCATCGGTTTGTTTTGTTGCTGGAAGTTTGTCTGATGTTAAAACTTGAAGACTACCTTGAAAATCATCTTGATCAGTTACTGTTTTTTCACTTGCTAGTATAGTCTCATTGCTTCGATTTTCCGAGGATTCGGACACTTCTTCAACAGGATCCGCACACTTTTCTTTCTCCTCTACTTTTTTGTCTTTTTTAATACTTGGTGTTGGGTTTTCAGTAGCAGTGGCTTCTTGCGTGGTTACTTTAGATTGTTCTTCTGAACTGTCAGGTACATTGTCAATAGTTGAACATCCGTTGTTTTCTTTGCATTGAAGACTTTCTGCTACTTCTACTTTTGGTGGAGAATTATCTTTTTCAGTTGTTTCTTGCAATACATCAGAATTTTCAGGCGAAACAGAAGTTGAATCATCAACTGTTATGGATTCTGTAGCAATTGAAGAGTCTGTAGGTTGATCCCCAATATCGGAAATCCCCGTAGTTTGACTTAAAGTTTCAGGATTTATTTTGATTTTGACGTTTAGTATTTCCTCCTTTACTTCGATTGTTGAATTGGTTGTGATGAGTTCTTTAACATCGGAGTTTTTCGTTCTATCAATATTATCTTCTTCTTTCATTTCATCCAGAATGTCTGTAGTTATTTTTTCACTTGAGGTTGTTTCGTCTGTTTTGGTTGCGTTATCATTGTTTGACTGATTTTCATTCGGATCGGGCACTGTTGTTGGAAGTTCACTTATGAGAGTAGAACATGCTTCTGCTGCTGATGTTTGCAGATTGGATTGTGGATTAGAAACTTCATCAGGCTTTTCAAGTGCTGATTCTTGTTTATCCGATTGGGGTACATCTACTTTAGAAATCTGTTTCTCAGAGGTTGAAGACTCTGTAAGTATTACTGGTGTTTCTTCTTCTTTTGGCGAAATTTGAATTGTAGGTTCTAGTTGAGATTTCTTTGTTGCTGGTGTATCATTTTTAGATTCGGCTTCGGGTTCACTTTTTACAGGGACTTTGTTTGTAAGTTCAGATGCTTCATCACTGAGAGAGTCATTTTTGTCAGCTTGAAGTATACAACTTTTTTCATCCGGTGAAGGTTCCAAAATTGTATCTGTTACTGTTTCAACAACATTATTATCAACATTTGGCAGCGATGATGTTTCTTCTTCAGTTTTTTCTTCAACATTAGTAGAACATTCGATAACTTCAAGGGTCGATTCTTTTTCTGTTTCTGTTTTAATTATTTCATTCTTAACAGGGATCATCTCTGATTGATCATCAGTTATATCATGAGTTGGTTCTGAGGATGGTTCGACTGATTCTTTTTCTGACTTTTCAAGATCTTGTTTTGCTCCTATTTCAACAATGTTATCATCGACGTTTGGCAGCGATGCTGTTGTTTCTACAATATTTGTTAAAGATGCATCTTGAAGAGTGCTCAATTCAGTTTCAGACTCTGTTTCCGTTGTACCTATTTTATCAGCTGTTTCAGCTTCTTCCTTGATATCGAAAGATTGTTCATTTGGTTTTGTTTCTGACGTTTCAGCTGCATCAGTTACTAATTCAGTTTGAAGAGTACAACATTTTTCTTTTGTTTCTGTTCCAGCAATGTTATTATCAATATTTGACATGGCTGTTGCTGCAGTTATTTCTGGGACATCAGTTGAAGGTTCTTTTAGAAGAGAACACACTTCAGCAACAGATTGTGGTACTGCTTCCATTTTATCAATTTCTTCATTAACAGAGGGCAGCACTGCTGTTTTATCAGCAGTTTCAACCTCTGCTTTGGTTTCGGACAATTTTTCATCATTCTGTTTTTCTGAAGTAACAACTGCAGCAGCTTGACGAGTACAAAGATGTTCTACTGGGAGTATTATTGACTCTGTTTCGAAAGTTTCATTAGACGTTTCAGACTTTTCAGGTACATCAAGGGTACAAGGTTTTTCTTCCAATACTGACACTGTGTCTATTTCGGTTTCTTTTTGGTTTTCTAACGTATTATCTAGCTGTTCTGTTTCATTTTGTGAAGTTTTATTTGTGTTGGAAAGAGATTGCAGAGGACTGGGTTTTTCTTCATCTAGCAAATTTGTTTCAGCTTCTGTTTCAGCAGTTTTTTCATCATCATTGGATTGTTTTGTTTGTTCTTCAAATTCTTGGTCTACTTTTTGTGGTATTGAAGAATCTTCAATTGGTTTTGGTTCCATTTCTGATACTGCAGCAGATTCTTTTTGTTGCTCTACCAAATGCGTTTCTACAGGTTTATCAACAATTTCAACTTCTAAACTTGCCATTGAGGTGTCATTTATTGGTTTTGCTTTTTTTTCTGACAGTTTTGTTAGATTTTCATCTTGTTTCACTTCAGTAGAATCAGTGATTTGTTCATTTACTTCTTTGCTTTCATCAATTTGAGTTTCTGATTCCGTTTTGTCAGCAATAATCAACAGTGGTTGAACTGAAGCAATCTCTGCAGTTTGTGGAGTTCCAGGAGTATTATCAGAATAAATTTCAGCAGCAGCTTGTAGATTTAGGGTTATTTCCTGCTCTTTTACATTTACCTCAGCAACTGCTTCTATTTTTTCTTCTTCTTTTGACTCTTCTACTGTTGCAATAGCACTCTCACTCACACAAGGCACTTTGTCAGTTTGATGTGATTCTTCAGATGAAACCAATGACGCCTTCTCCGTTAAAATAACCTCTTGCGCAGTAGTTTGTAAATTGCATTCGCATGGCTGCTCAAAAATATTATCATTTGCTTCAGTCTGCTCAATTTGATCACCAGTGTCAAGGCATTCTTTGGAAGCTTCAGTAGTTTCTGCAGGTGACACATTTACAATAGTTTCTTTTTTGACCGTTTCAACTAATTCTTCACTAACGACATTTTTCGGTAATTCTTCAGAGACTGTTGTAGATATTATATCGAGAGAATTTAATTCTTGTGTAGGGCCTCCATTTTCACTTTGTAGAGTTGGAATTTCTGTCTGCGGCATTTCCACCTGTTCGCCATTCTTATTATCATTGGATTCATCAATTGCTTTTCTCTCTTTTCCGATGTTTGTATGACTTTCATTTACAGACACTGATTTGTTCGTTTGTGATTCTTCTGCAACTGTCTCTTCAATAATTCTGTCTTGTTTAAGACTCACTTCATCACAGATCTCTTTTTGAAGACTGTCTTCTTTAAGACTGATTTCGTCTGTTCTCTGTTTATTGGCTTCGTCAGCATTGACTGACAACGATTCTTCCCCTATTGGATTGCTCAAGACTTGAGATTCTGAAGTCTGATCTTCCTGTGATCTCTTCACTTCCTCTTTTTTCTCTTCTTCAGACACCTTACTGCTTTCGCTTTCATTTGGAACAACATCTTTTGCTCCTTTGCTGATTTCATCGCTTGTTTCAATTTTTTCAGGTGCCGAGGATGCATTTGAGTTTTCACTGATCAATCCTTGAGAGCTTGAAGTTCTTGCAGGAGTAGAAGCAATATCAGACATTTCAGCTGACACATGTTCAACATTTTGTTCATTTAAAGCGACTTCAACTGATTCAACTTTAGGTTCTTCATTTCCCTCAACTTTTTCTGATATTTGTTCTTCAGATTGAGTTCCAATTGCAGTTTGATCTGGCCCAGAAATACTTTCTTCAGAATCTACATTTGTTTCTAGATTGTTTGAAATTTGTTTTTGTAGTTTATCTTCCTCTGTACTTTTATCTGAAACACTCCCCTCTACAGGAATCACTTCCAATACTTCTGATTCACCAGTTGCAGTTGGAGTTGATATTTCTTCGGAAACCTTAACCGAACTGAGTTGATCTTCATTAAGTTGGGCTTCTGATAAGACTCTTAAAGGAGGCGGAGCAATAACAGTTTTGCCATCGGTTTTCTCAGCTGATTCATGAAGTTCATCTACTTCCTTCTTCGTTCCTTCAATTTCGTTTTCTTGTGGAGACTTTTCATCAATCACTTCTGCTGACGAAACAGCTTCTGAAGAGGGTGTTTCTTGGACTGTTTCTGGGTTGACAGTCTCCAGAATACCTCCTGTCACTTGCGACTCGTCTCCAGGTACTTCTTCCGGTTTCGGTTTGTTTTGGTTGTCTCCAGTGATTTCTGTGCGCTCTTCAGAATGATGATGAACTTCTACAACAGTTTCAAATATTGAAACATTTTTTTCCACTTCTTTTATATCTTCAGGCAAATTACTGATTGCCTTGTCATCATTTCCCACTGTTTCTATTTGAGTTTCTTCAGTGTGCGTTTCATTTTCAGTCGTTATTTGCTCAATGGTTTCCACTGTGTCAGAATTAATGTGCGCTTCAGTTGCTCGAGTTGCCACACATTCGTTATCCATTCTTGATTGTTCATCACAAAACGCAGTTGGCGGACGTAGAATAAATTCATCAACAGTATTGCCATCTTTAATTGATGTGTTATTGTCGTCACAAGAAAAGCAAGTTGTATCGCCTTCAAAGTCAGAACCATCCGATGAAGATCCAATAGTGTGGAGAGATTCATCGGAAATGCTGCTAGTGTTATCGGGTATGATTTTTTCAAAACCTAGATCTTCTGAAAGGCTGACAGTTGCATTGTCGTTGATTTCTTCGATTGCTATTTCTTCTTTGAGCTCTGATACTGGCTGTTGAACTTCTTCTTCGATTGCTTTTACATTAAATTGTTCCTCAGCAGATTCTGCTTCAATTTCTGTTATGGTACAGCCTTCTCTTTCATCGATTTCGCAATCAGCAATAAAATCCTCCGAAATACCAGTAATTTCTTCAATCTGAACAGAACTCTCTTCATTTCTTCTAAATCTTACAGCATCCCTGCCAACAAGTTCTCTTATTGCATCCATAACCATTTTCGGTGAACTCAACAAATCGTCCTCGTCATTCACATCAACAAAATCCATTTTTCGTTCGTCGGGAGTATTACTATCGAATGACTCTTCAGCAATTACATCCAAACGTCGATCTTCCGGTGACTTTGAATCCATCTGAGCCATTGCCAATTCGTTCAATTCCATCAACGAACTCAATTCAACTTCGGTCAATATATTTCGATCATCCGACGCCGAAACAGCTAACATCGGTCCTAAGGCAATAGCAGCCAATATCTCAATAACCGACGGTCGGCGAGATGAACTCTCACCCATTGCTGCATCGATTTCCGAGGCCAGACCTTCTTCGTCTTCTACACTGAAGTCTGTAATGCCTTCATAAGCGTCCAATTCAGTTCTATCGATTCCGGCTGAAAACACAAACGGGTCTCAATTCCCATACAGAGTGGTAAAGAGGGATTTTTGTCTGTATTTTTGCTTGGACAGGGGTCGATTCTACAGGACTTACCTATTATGTGATTTGACATTTTCTACATGAGACTAACTCCGATAAAAAAAGCCTAATCTACGATCTACTTCATTTTCAATACCTACGATAGCCATACACAGATCTCGCTACGTTCTAGATTGCATTAAGTGATTTTTGTTAGCAATTTGTTAGCATTATGAATAATGGTGTTGATTGATTTTTACGTTTCATAATGAAGGAATAGTGTTTATTGGAGAACTGATGGACTTACCTGATAAAGCACAGCTAATCGATGAACGCGGTGACAGTGATGAAGAGTTATCATCGCCCGAGTCTGCTTTGTTATTTTGTTCTTCATTGAACTTGGCCAGTAGATTACGCATTTTCTCATCATCAGTAAAATCATTGGGAGGCGGAACAATTGACTCATCTTCCGGCCCATCAGCATCTTTTACGTGCTTCTCAACTTTGTTGACAGTGATCGGTTTCGAGACATTTGAATTGATCGCTTCATTGCTTATGGCCTTGGTACAATTATTCACAGATATCTTCAATGGTTGGGAGGACTCGTTGAGCCCATCGTTGCTTACAACAAATTCATTTTTGGTTTCAGTATATGGCGGCACATTGTCGGGTAGGGAAGATGTCGATATCATGCTGGTGCGATCGACAAGTTCATCAAGAATGACTTTTGTATTCTTTCCACCAATCAAGTGTTTGTTCACGAGTCTATCGTTCATTGGTTCCAAGCTGGCACTAACCATTTCCAGAGATGAATCATCTGTGTCCGAACCGACTTCGGAGAGATCACTCACTTCATCGGTTGGCTTGTCGCCAATCAAGGTTCGAACGTCTTCCTTTGGTGCTGGCACAAGCATTCCGACACTTGATGATGTTTTGTTGGATTTCTTCTTTTTGAAGAGCCAATTGTCCTCCCAAGTTGCGTCACGACTAGAAGTTACCGATATGAAATCTTGAAGTAAAAGGAACAAAGATAAAATTGGTTTTGTTGGACAAGGGTTTGAAGTACTACCTTCATCTTCATCCTCCTCGTCATCATCAGATGCTGGTTCGGTTGAAATATGCGGCAGCGGTACCATATGCGATGAGATAAAGTCACTAAGAACGGATTCTCTATCGGCGTCGATGTTATCATTTGCTGCATCATCGTAGAATTTTTCATATTTGATATTTGGCAAAAGTTCATCATTTTTGTTGATCTGTAGTAAATGTTTAAAATTAGTTTACTTTTGTATCCCACTTCTGATAACGTTAACTTACATTCAGGGTGGGGTCTGTTAGACTGCTTTCACTTCTTGGCTCTACTGAGCTGCTGGATGAAATACTCTCATCTGTTTTAGTTAGATTGAGGGCATTGTGATTGTTGTCTAGAACTGATGAAGTTGTCAAGTCAGGGCTGCTTTCTGAATGTCGGCCGTTTCCGTGGGTATTTACAATCTGTCAAAGAAAATGATGTTTTGACAATCTAATCATTTTACTTGTAAAGGGATTTGATTAAACATTTCTAACACCCCTTTAAAAAAATCGCTCACACCTACAATTAAATGTCACAGCTAGAAAACGAAAAAGTACCGAAGAGAAGCAGAGTTTGAAGTTATGATTTTAATGAAAAATTACATAACACACATTCGCTTAAAAAAGTCAACCAATTCATGGAGAACTACTCGCTCAAAAAGAGCTGGCTGATAAAAAAGCATAGGAAGCAAGGAAGTCGAGGAACAATAAGCATCCCTAGGCAAAATTTGTGGGGACCTTAACCATGTTTCTGGAAACTCTATATCTTTTAAGTTGTTCATCAAGTACTTAAGGGGTGTAGACGCCCAAGAAATAAATTGTTGGAAACAGAACGTCTTTTGGCACAATATGGACAGTAACTCAGACGGAAGTAACATTTATTTTACTATGGAATTTCATGTGTTGTTCAGTATTGTGTGACAAGCTGAAATTTCTAAACAAGAAACAGGGTGTTTGAACCATTTAACCTGAAACGAGAAACAATAGAAAACAGGAAACTGATCTGGAACTGGAAAGCTGAAATTTCAAATATGAAAAAAGTTACGTCCTTTAGTAAAAAACGAGAAACGTGATTTCTAATGGAAAAAAAACTGTCGGAATAATTTAAAAAGCTTGAGAACGAATCAATTTTTTTTCTCTTAAAAATAAGCAACAAAAGTACAATTGATTAATTGTTAAATAAACAGCTTTCGTTTAGGTATAGTTCCATCTCAGTAGCTAAGTTAGGTAAACAAGATGGAAATACTCTTTTCCGCTCATTTTAAAAAAATTCTTAAGTACCCTTTAAAAATCGCTTTGAAATCATTCAAACTGCGTCGCAGTTTAAAATATTTGAACTTGCAAGGCTTTTCTGTCTATTCGATATTTTGTGTTCATTATGTGAAGACCGGGTGCAGTGGCGTTGGCCTAAAAATAGAGTAGGTACTTCAAAGCATAATACGAAGGCATCCATTCAAGACATCGTTGAAAATCGATTGCTATTAGAAAACTGCGTCTTCAAAAATTTTCTGTGTGCGATGTTTAATTCAGGAAGAGTTAAATTTTTCCGGAAGCGTTTTAATGAAATTTTTAGAATATATTTGGTTTGATTGAAAACGATTTCACGTATTTGAAATCAATAAATCCAACACCTCTCAGCCGGTTGAGAAACAATTTATTAACTGTGTTGTATTCCCATTCCAGATCCCATTAAGAGGATGTTAAAAAAAAGGACAAATGAGAATGCAAAAAAAAATATCCTCGTACTTGTAAATTATTATTATCCATTCTGTATGTTCCGTTGGTTTTTATTCCATTATCCGGAAGTCCTCAGGAATGCACTCAATTAAAATTCGTTTTAATTGAATTTGTTTATTTTTTATTGCTGTTTTATTTATTTTTTGTTTTATTCCAGCAAGAATGCTATTTTTGTTTTAAAATATTCGAGTTGAATTTAATTTTAAAGGATTATTTAATTTTTTTGTATTTATTTGAAATTTGCACAAAACTACCGAAAGTTGTTAGCTTGGAAGTTTACCACAAACTAATTTATGCACCCTTATGGTTATTTGATTTAGCTAGGAGTACGTGTTGGTCGGTGTCGTAATTGAAGAGACTATGCAACAAAACTGTGGTAGGTGCAGGTTTTTTTTTCTGTCCATTGCACATTATAAAGAAGCCATATTTTATGTTGATGAGAGGTTCCATCCACCAATCCACCCACCCGCCATCTACAATGAAATACAAGCAACCCCATCGCCCACATACCCCAATGTTGACGACCGACCCACAGACGATGACAAACGCACGGAGGGTTGAGGTGATAAAGTGTTTAGAGGATGTCATAGGAATAAATGGTTTAGTCTACATAGTTTGTTTCATACCAAAATGTAAAAATGTATCACTAGCTATTTTTTTTTCAAGTGTTCTGAATGCGACATAACGTTTAAGTCTTCTATAGCTAGAACTTAGTTTTTTTTCTTATAGATTCTCTCATCGTAAAAGTGCCTTTGCAATTTTGTTTCGCAACATTGTTAGAGGCGCCATGCAGGATTTTAGGTTCGATGCATGTGGAAATAGGCTGTTATGCAACGTCTAGGACTGTCAATGTGGGTATTTTGATTGAAGTCAGCTTAAAAATACCTCTTTGGTACAAATTGATTTATTAATTCACACTTGTTCTACACAAAGGCGGCACGCATATGGACGTAATATCTGCGTTGAACATGAATTCACGCGTGTGTAGCCTTGGTTTGGCACAAAAAATAGCATTTGATTTGGGTACTGTGACGCGTACAGTGAAAAATGAATTGATTCGATGAGCAATTAGTATTGCTCTGGTGGGGTATTGACATGAAAACATTGCTTTGATTTTTAATTGGTTTGCATTCTTTTTTGGGTTTTTTTAATTGTTAATTTGTGAATTTATTGCATCCGAAAATTGATGACTTATTCCACGGTGAACGAAATTCATTTAATTCAAAACAATTATTGATTTTAGTTTTCTTTAGATTTGATTAAAACAAAGATGGTCACTGTGACGTATACGTACTTTTTTGTTGAATGCACTGCGACCGTTTATTAGCTGATGAGTTACAGCTTAAGGAGCTAAAGGGTGTTTTTTTTTAGAGGTATAGAACTTTAAATTGCAATAAAACAACGATGGAATATGCGATTGACATGATTTTTTATTTATTCGAAAGATAATCTTGTGGCCTTACATTTTAAATATGATTTCTGGAATATGACTGCCACGGCTGGCTCGGATGTAGTCCAATCTGGACGTCCAATTTTCGATGACTTATTCCAACGTTTATGGCCGTATGTCGGCAATAACACGGCGAATGTTGTCTTGCAAATGGTCAAGCGTTTGTGGCTTATCCGCATAGACCAATGACTTTACATAACCCCACAGAAAATAGTCTAACGGTGTTAAATCACAAGGTTTTGGAGGCCAATTCACAGGTCAAAAACGTGAAATTAGGCGGTTTGGGCTCATTCGACGAATCTACGCCTTGCTTGATGATCGTTTGGTTTCAATTCTTGCACGAGTTGGATTTTGTAAGCACGCAAACCACGATCCTTCCGCAAAATCTTCCATAAAGTGGATGGACACAGATCCAATTCCTGTTTTTGATGGCGGATGAACTCATTCAGGTCTTCCTCAATGCTACGCTCTACAGTAGCAATAGCTTGTACGCACCGAACGGCGTCTCTGGGGATGCAAGTTATCAAGTAGAGTAAACGTGGTGCGAAAACGTTCCATGGTTAATCGAATTAACTGCTCTGATGGACGATTTTGTCGACGATAAAATTCTTTTAGAAATTCATGATAATTTGCCAAACCAAACTGAGAAGAAATCACTTGACAGCTGTTAAATCGATCGCCGAGTTGAAAAGTAATTCCAACTTAAAGTTCTATACCTCGAAAAAAAAAACACCCTTTAGTTGATAGCTTGTATAGCAGCTGCACAAGCTGGACCACTAACAAAATATTCAAGGAACAACACATGGTAAAAGTAGTTAGTTCGGATGAAAATCAATTAAGATAGTGGAAAAAACAAATGAACTCGCACCCGCATCCGCAACTCCCATAAATTATGACTGCAGTTAAGGTACTGAAGAATTACAAATTGATTGCACCGACAACGACATGAAGCAAAATCTAGCAAACACTCATACAGTCAGTCTTAGTCGCAGTAGGCTTCCTTCAGAAATCAAGCTGACTAAGCGTCTGTTTCACAATATACAAGTAAGGTCCCAGTTAGGCTACTTGGAAGATAACCAGCAGTTTAAATTCAAAATAGCGTTTCACAATATCTGAGTAGAGCTAACTAGTAGTTAAAGTACCAAGTAACTTATAGGGAGGGTGAAGTGCCCTATATAAAGTAGTTAACTGGCAGTTAACAGAATTAAAAGTCTGAAAAAGCAAGCATTTGTAATTTTTTTCAATTAAAATAGAAATTAAAGTCTGAAAAGCAAGGATTCGTATGTATAATTTTCATTTTTTCCAATAAAATGGATATTCTTTTCGACAAGTCAAAAAATGGACCTGAGGGTTGCGTGTCTGATAAAAATATAGCAAATACTTCAACCTATATTTTAGATTTCATGTTTGTCAAAACATTTTTAACTGGAAAATTGGAATAACTGACAATTAGTTACCCGAAACATAAACTTATCAGAAGGATGAATGTGAAACGTAAAACTCACTAACAGGAGGATTTAACTGGCAGGTAATTTAAGTGCTGGGTAACTAATCAGAACTTTACTTGTATATTGTGAAACAGACGATAAATAAGAAGAGTTAACAGAAATGCCCATCAATTTACCCTCGAGCCCAACTTCGGGCATACTGTTAGGTACAGAGATTCATTTTTTAGCCATACTACGTGATTGTGGGACTATCTTTTTCTTTAAATATTTTTTTTATTGGTTATTTCTCGTAATGGGTACTACCTCCTTTATTCTTATTTCGGTGTGGCATGGAATCGTATAGGCTCTTTAAGAAATCCAGCTTATTTAATGGCTGCAATAAGAGATTCTTTATCCGCAAACTGACGGCCAGGCTCATTAACTTTTCGCCATCGCCATTCATTTTCTATACGGTTCAGGTGGGGTAAGTAGGATGACTATTGAAGAAATTCAACATTTAGGCCCTGTATCCCATTTTTACAGTGCGTGACGTGTAGATAGGGTCGTTATACTATTGGAAAATCCATTTAAAGGGTTTAAAAATATCCGAAAATGAAGGAAACTTTCATTCCAATATTCCTTTGTAGGTAATTGCAGTCCTTTTTGACGTTTGAAACTCAAACTCAATAGTCCCATAGTAGCTAGCTGCTCCCCATATCATAACACCACCTTCTCGACTATGATCCCGCGTTCTTCTTTCCTTAAATCGTGAAAGTAAAAATTAAAGCCATCAGGGCCATCAAAATTGAAACTGTTCTCATTCGAAAAAACCGCGTTGTTCCACTAATTTTTCCAACTCACATCGAGTATAGAAAATCATTAACGAATATCTTTTCGTTGCTTGTTAAGTGGTGGTTACTTTTGAAGTTGCAATCGTTTTAAATGATCTGTTTGATTTGTTTTCTCAACATCATAAGGAGTGGGAAAAGCCAGTCAAAGTATCGATTCGAATTTAGATATAGATGCATTGAATGAAAACTTTGTTTCCGTTCCCTACCCCTTGCTTAACGCATCCCCACTATCACCACCTGCAAACGACTTGCCAGGATCATTCGAATTCTGTTGCGTAGAAAGCTCCGAAGTTGTTGATTGCCTATTATCAATAAAATCAAATGCGTTCAGTTTTGATGGAATCAATCCTAAATTTGTAAAAATCATCCTTCCTTTCATTCTTCCAGCCCTTACTCATATATTCAACTTCATTATTACAACAGGTATTTACCCTCCCCAATGGAAAAAATCAAAAATTATACCCATTCAAAAGAGTCCTTTGAGACAAGATTTTAGACCGATATCTATTTTGCCATTTTTGTCGAAGGTTTTTGAGAGAGTTCTTCAAAAACAAATTAACTCTTACATCAATGCAAACAATTTAATGTCCTCCCTCCAATCAGGCTTTAGAAAACATCATAGCTGTGTTTCCGCAATCTTAAACGTGGTAGAAGACATAAGAAGTTGCTTGGATGAAGACAAAGTAACTTTTTTAATACTCTTGGACTTTTCTAAAGCCTTTGATATGGTTGATCACACAAATCTTTGTAATAAGTTGTCAAATAGGTATGGTTTTTCAGGTTCTGCAGTGAAATTACTGTCTTCATATTTAAAATCAAGATCCCAAGCTATTTCGTTTGGCAATAAAACGTCGGTTTTTCTAGATAATGTTAGAGGTGTGCCACAAGGCTCTATCCTTGGACCGCTTCTGTTCTCACTATACGTGAATGAAATTCCCCTCCAAGTATCTTCTCCTCTTCACATGTACGCTGATGATGTGCAAGTTTATAGAAGCTGTACTTTGGGTCTTATTGAGGACTGTGCAAATTCTCTAAATGATGATCTAGAAAAGATTTCCACTTGGTCTGATGATAATGGTCTATTGCTTAATCCTTCCAAAACTAAATGCATAATAATAAGTAAAAAAACGCTGGATGTGTCGTATTTTCCTGACATCATACTTCGCGGAGAAAAAATCGAATATGTGGACAATGTAAGAAACTTAGGAATGGTCTTCAACAGAACTCTTACGTGGGAGAACCACATTAACACGGCTGTTGCAAAGGTCTATGGAACTCTACGTCGGCTTTGGGTTTCTCATCACTATACACCTCTGAAAACGCGTATGTTGCTGGCCAAAACTCTTATTGTTCCCAACCTAATTTACGGATGTGAGATTTTCGGCAATTGTGATTCTTCGAGCAGAAGAAAGCTTAACGTGGCATTTAATAATATTGCCCGTTATGTATTCAATGTACGACGATTCGACAGAATTTCCCTTTTTTCAAAATTACTCTACAACGTGTCATTTGATAATCTCATTCGATACAGATCGCTAATCTTGCTTTCCAATGTAATACAAACACATCAACCTTGTTTTCTGTTCACAAAGTTAATTTTTAGTAACTCAATAAGATCTCGCCAACTTATACTTCCACGTTTCTCTTGCCTTACTTCTGAGCGGCAATTCTTTGTGAGTTCTATCCGTTTATGGAATTCGCTTCCAATGCAAGTTCGAGAGATAGGTGGCACCGGTTGCTTTCGTAGGGAATTGAGATATTTTTTCAATCAGACTTCTGGCTAAAAGGAAACTGTAGTTTTTAGTAAATCCCTTGTTGTATATCACAGCGGCGGCGGCAAATGTATATATACAATAAAATATTTCTTAATATCATTAAATTTTTAAGACAATAATTTATATTTGAATCTAGTTTTTTTCTCCTTTTCTTTTCTTAATGTACCTAATGTAATATTTTTTGTAACCTCAATTTTAAACAGCACTAGCTACAAGAATTTATATTTTCTTAATGTGTATGTTATTGAAATAAATAAATAAATAAATAAATAAATAAAAAATAAAAAAAATAGTAAGCATCATCAAATGATACGTTAACGCTCAAAGATAGGAAAAAATGGACAGCAAACCTCAGAACCTTATTCAGTTGAAGGTGAAGCGAAGTGTAGATAGCTACTTGTATGCATAAACAAAAAACAAATCCCCAATTTGAACAAATCCGGCACTGTGTGAAAATAAATCGATACCCATACATAGTAATTCTTTTGCACCACATTTACCAAAAAAAGAATGACCGAAATTTAAGATCCTAATCAATACTTAAAAATTAAGCATAGCAACGACAGATGAATTTCCGATTTGACCTTGAACCGGAAATTGATGTCGGAAACAAAATAAGGACTCCTACCGCGGGCTATAAGCAAAAAGAAATTGAGGAAAAGATAAATTCTATTTTAGTTACTTCTTTAATTTGGTAAATATAGCTATGAAGGCACATACAAATAAAGTTCTGTCTCAAAGTATGTATTAAGACAAACATTGTTGTTTTAGTTGGGTGGGAAAATAGGAAACTGGCAATTAGGGGTTGGTACTCATAAAATCATAACCAATTTCCTTTTGCTTTTCATTTGCTTTTGCAAACGACGCATTTAGAAACACACGATTATGTCCTTCACAGGTTTTATACTCTCCAAGCTGGCGGTTTCTATTATGGAACTAACTAGCAGGCTTAATAGCAAAAACATAATACATAATTACGTTTCCTTAATGTTATGCAATTTTCTAGTTTGACAATGAAAAAAGTGTACATAGCTTCCGTAATGATTGACTAGAGCTGTCGCAGTTTATCAATCTCAATCACCATGAAAAACTGAATTAAATTTACTTGATTTTATTTTTAATTGGTTTGAACGAATTTGTCTGTTTTATCTTTTGATTCGAGGCTTTAATCGATAACTCACCTTATTGAGAACAGCAGTTGCCAATAAATCCTGATATTTTTTCGATTCAAAATACTGCACTCCATTTCCATTGCAAATATTGCCATTGCCATTCATAGGCAAAACCTCTCTTCCATCGATGCCAACATCATTCGAATCAATGGATGTTGTTGCTATCAAGCCCGCTGATGAAAATGGTGGCTGACGTACTGTTTCAGCAATTATACTCTCAATTAGACGCCGTAACCTGACGTTTGATATGCCCTGAAGTTCGTGTCCATTTCTGACTTGTTGATCTGAAATAGAACAAACAAAAAATGCACAAAATAAAACAATACTGAAAAGCCTTAAAAAAGGTCAAACGTTAGAAAAGTATTAAACACAAACAAATTTTTACAGAATTATTTTTCTCTAGGTCACTTGCATGTTACTATATAAGGGTAGCTTCAGAAACTACCCCCATTTGGTATAAAACAAAAATTATTAAAAATAAATGCATTTAAGTGGATTCTCAGGTTATTTCTTTTACACTTACTTATAATTCTTATTAACATCATGCATGTCAAAAGTTCTTACCTAATTTGAGTTCTTCAATGACATGCACGACATAGAATATTGTTAGTACAATTGCGCCATAAACACCGGCAACTAATGCAGTGCCACAGTCCATGTCCAATTTGTGAATAATATTTTTGTTATTTGTTTTGATTAATCCAGAGATTTGCGTTAGTCTCGGAAAACGGTTTTGTTGTTATTATTTTGTATTTAGTGTGCTTCGACACGATTTACTGATTTTGTGGACAAGTTAGGTTTATTTTTCTTGCGTCATAATTGAGTTATTGTAGTCTTAAGAAACATTACACAACAACTTGTTCTTGTTATGGCTAGCTATTAATTAAAACTGTTGAGTTTAATATAAATTATAAGTGCAATTTAAATGGGGTGATAGGTTGCAAAAGTTCATTTTGAAGTCATTATTTGATTGATGAAATGATTATTACCTTTTGTAGAGTTTTATAGTTTTTAAAATACGAAGTATTCTTAGAAATTAAGGTAGGCATTATGTGCTGTTATAATTCTAAACGTTGAGGAAGTTTGATTTTTTAGTTCAATATAATTTCATAGGGTGCTCTAACGTTTTGGGACATTTAGATCTGTTCTAGTCGTGATACCTATACAAAAAATAGAAAAAGAGGGTTTCGAGCCAGTTTTGACCATATCAGCACCATGTGTATCATTTTGGAGCAGTCAGCTGAATGTTGGTGACCAATTTTGCAGAGTTTAAGAAGGCCTTTGACGGGTTAACAGCGAATGTATGTCGGGATCACTTCTTGGAAAAGGAATTCCCTAAAAAAATAAACAACACACTGTGTTTTGTTTGGCACAATGGGCAGCTAAGATTCTTTCGAAGTGCAGTAGGTAGTGTTTTATCGCCTATTGGTCACCACCGCGGGTACAGATGAGAGACAGTGTTTTCAGCTTAGACATTTAGACAATGTCGATAATATATGTTTAGTGGCAAGTAATATCAGTGGGCTCAATGGGACGCGGATGTGCCAACTACTACAAGCGAAAGGAGAATCGACCGGTATAAAAGTAAACCGCAAAAAGGCAAAAGTAATGAACACAGACTCTTCCACACAACATTGTTTTATTCTGCATGAGACGCCAATAAAAGAGTTTAAGTACCTTGCAGGTAACAGAACGTCAAAAGCAGAATCAATAAATCCAGTCAAATTTCCTTACGCATTAAGTTGAAAATCTTCGAATACAATGGTAAATCCGAGCTACTGTATACTTGCGAAACCTGAAAAGTGTCGGCTAACATCTCGAGAATGTTGTAGGCTTTTGTAAATCGCTGTCTACGTTGCGTCCTAAATGTTCTAAAAAAAAAAAAAAAATAGAATGGCACTACAACTCTTGAAGAGCCAAAACCTAAGTGGTTTACACTAATCAACAATTCTCTGAGTGCGTGTGAAGAATTTAGGGGACCTAAAACGGCAAACGGAAAACGGCATAATTGAGAACGAGAAGCACTTTTTCATGACAGATTGATACTCTTTGAAGTGTTGTCAGTTCTTCGCAAGAGGCATTGCCCGTGAGAGATGAAATAAAAACTTTATGGGCACTAGCAGGATTTGAACCCACGTATTCTGCGTAGCAGCCAACGCATATACCACTACGCCACGGGCACTACATCCTAAAGATTCACTGACCACAAACCATATCAAATCAGGAATTGTGGCGTAGGACGAGTCAGAAGCTATTAGATGTTAACTTAAAGAAGCGAAAATGGCGATGGATTGGTCACACACTCAGGAAACCTAACGAAAACAGATAACTAAACAGTCCTCCGGAATACTCAGGGTTCATGGCGGGACAAAGCCATCGTGGAGATCAACAGTCTTAGCAGAAGCAGACACTCAGAGGAAAACGTGGCCACAGCTTAGATATCTAGCAACAGACCGTGAAGAATGGAGTAGATGTGTTGGCGCCCTATACTTATACATGATGATTAAGTACCTGCATGAAATGTTCCATTGTTGTTGACGTTTGAGTTTTACACCATATTTTCAAATATAAACTTAAAAAAGTCGCATAAAACCGCTTGTTTTGTCTATTTAATACCATTTTGGTCGGTTAAAAACATCCAACCTTGATGCAATAGGGTGAATTCTTCAAATGGATGGGTTTCACTGGGATGCCAAAACTAGACGTTTGGAATTCCCTTTCTTGAGAAATGGGCATACCATGCTGACATTATTTCTTCTGACCGTATCATGTAGGTGCATACCTACTGATGCTAACAAAATCATCTCCTTTTGCTTTTATAGTTGTGCAGCTAAGTTGTCGGACAAAGCAGCTTTCTTGGACTTGAGCATCACTGTGCCAAAGGCGATCACGCCAAATTTTTGGTCATCATTGCCTTTTTACCTGAAGAAAAATGTGTCCATGTCCTTAGCACAGACTGTGGTTCAGCTATGATTTTGACCTGTCAGCCTTTAGACTAGAAACCCGCTTCGGAGTCTGAAACTATGTTTGGATGTAAATATTTCTCGTTAAAAGGGGTTGGTGCTATTTGCTCTTCTTTGCAATTGCAGCTTTGATTCCTCTTGTT
Source organism: Sphaerophoria taeniata (assembly GCA_943590905.1). NCBI lineage: Eukaryota > Metazoa > Arthropoda > Insecta > Diptera > Syrphidae > Sphaerophoria > Sphaerophoria taeniata. The sequence continues at coordinate 41,021,579 of OX016540.1, read as the reverse complement.
ATGTCGGATTTGTTTTTCGTCAAATCACGATTTCATTATAGTCGCAGTTAAAGCCCGTCACACAAATCTCTGAAGCCTGCTTGACAATTCTAGAACTGTTTCCCTACATTTTGCATCGAACGTCCTCCTGGCATTTTCTTGTGTTGGACTTAAGCAGGATATCCGTAATGGCACCACACCGTGGCTACAGTATGGAACATAAATACTCCTTTTTTTCCAACATGATAGTGTGAGGGGCACGGAGTGGAAAGGATGACCAAAATATTTTAAGAAATAGACACAAGCTTTGGCTTCAAGTGATTTATTGGATTGCAAATAACAACACATGTCACAGTGCATTACTCATCATGCGAAAGTAGGTTCAACATACTATGTAGGTACAGTACATACTTAACATTTGGCTGTTCAAAGATAAGTTTTGGGGATTATAAGAATTCGTTATAATTGAGTTGAATACATACGTTACGATGGATCGTAAAAATACTGGGATACAGGGTATTCTTCTTACAATACACTTCCCTATCATCCAGTTAGTTTTGGTCAAAATCTGGAGATCGAAACTTTTTTCGAAAGCACCAAGTACGCTTCCATATGGTACCGAAAGAACTAAGACTCTTCAGCTAACATTAAAATTGTTTTTTACTATCTGTTTTCAGTTAATGTTGTTTGATAATAATATTCCGCTGCACAATAAATTTGTTTTTGGGTTAACACTGGGTTAAAAGCTTTTATTTAAATGTTCTTTAAGTACTTACGATATGGTTATCGTTATGCAAATTTACTCATAATTTAAGTTGCTTAAAGATAAGAATACGTTAAAGAAAACGAAAATTTTATTTTCAACAAAAGGGAACAGAACGTTGTTTTTTTTTGATGTGTTAATTCAACTAAAAATTTATTATGTAATTCCTTTTTTAAGTGTTTCGCTTTGCACCGTTATCTTCCAGAACTTATTATTTTTTTGGAGTTTACTCCTTTAGAATCGATTCATATATAGACCCCGGTATGGAAAAAATATGGATAGTAAAATCAATCATTGAAAAAAGCGTTACGAAAATTGACTACCAACGCTTTTTTTTAACTCTTAATAACTTTTAACCTACTGGATCGATTTAGATGAAATTTGGTAGTAAGATAGACTAGAACCTGTGGAAGGGCCATACGGTGTTTTTAACGCAATAAAAGGGGTTGAAAAGGTCACAAAAGGTTGAAATGTTAGGTCAAAGTTTGTATGGAGGTCGGTTAGGTTAGAAGTTTAAAACTTATTTGTATGGCTTTTGACTAAACATAAATAAGTAAGACATTCAAAGTTTAAAAAAAATTAACCGAGGGGGGGGGGTGAAAAGAGGGGGTAAAAGTTTTAGTGCCATTTCGAATCTAATTTATTGAACAGAGATTTCAACGTAGAACGGTGAAATTTTCACACATGATACAGAATTTCATGCTCTTCAATTTATTATACTTTAATTATAACGGTAACTCATTAATATAGCCAATTAAGACATTTTCACATAAATTGGTATAAAAGTTTTAATCCTATAGACTGGATGTTGAAATTTCCATATGTCTAATCTACATGAAATAACGGTGATTTTGATACCTCATTTGTAAGGATACGTCTAGTACAAGCCTCACAATCTCGATTTTAAAATAAATTTTATTGCACACAAACGACCTGCTTGGTTCGTACAAAATGACACATCACCTGTGGGAGAATCCCGCTATGGCCAAAATTCGATCGTTGTTTTTCGATTAAAAGCTTCCTAGCGTGCGTTCTAATAATCGGATCTTCAAGATTAAGATCTCTTAAGAAGCACAGGCTTCAGGCTTTAATTCAATGTAAAATTTATCAACATTCAATTCCATTTTGTATGCAATAATGCACGATAAATGTGGACCAATTTGAATTTTCATCATTAATTAATTTAATTATAATTAATTTAAGTATAATATATTTTATCAAATTATTATGAATAGATAAATGAATATATGAATTCAATCCTTTGCGTATTATATATTTTAAGGTAATCAAATCATTCTTATTGAGTGACTCCAGTCGCGCGTCGGAGCTGACACGCACATTTTTTTTTTTTTTTCGATTTAATTGCCTTGTCACTTTTTAAGGTCAAATTGACGCACATTCAAAAACTTCCTAAGATATGAACTAACTCTCGACTATTTCTGATGTGGTCAACGTTTTTAAAATCACTGTTTCATGTACAAATTCGTATTTGAAATTGCAAGAATAAGAAAAAAGCTAATTGACCCTAAAACTAAGACAAGGTCAGAAAATAGCTAACTTCTTCATATGCATGTTTACCCCAAACTCGAACAAGAACATAGTTTTCTTTCTTTTTTCTTCAAAATAACATGCAAGACAGAAAATAAACGACAGGCCTACCGTCAGTAATAATTGTTATCTCATTATGTATTTTAAAGTGTCATCGGTTCACAATATCCCACACATTACTACCTTCTCGACTATGTTATTGTTAAAAAGTTCAAAAAATGGTGTTAAATGTAAAAGAAACAAAACATTATTCGAAGCTATTTGCCAGTTCATTCATAAAAAGCACAATAATAATGACATTGGGAACGAACACTGTCACTACCTAAGGTGACTGCAGACTTAAAAAAAAAAGAAAAAAAATGTAGTATTGTTTACTTTTTTATAAGTTTTGCAAACTAATCTTCAAAGAAACAAAAAAAAAAACAAAAAAAGTATTCCACGCGTTATAGAGCTTCATCGATGAATGTCTGCCGCCCCAGTAATAGTGTTTACCATATTATTAGGGTCAGGTATGTATGCACACGCCACATACAAGTACGAAGTACGTTAAACAAGTGAGAGTAATTAAAACCACCATATCAGTATAGTTACGAATTGCTATAACATTATATCTGGAATCGAGGCGATTTGGAACTTGTTGGATTTATCTGGGAACAAGCAATTTTATTTGTAGGTACTCGGTAATTGGTTATCTTTAAGATTTTCGCAGTCATTAAACGATTTGGTGGAATTTATAGATAAAATGTAGACAGTAGAACCTTTGCATAAGCAAATATTGTGTTTGATATAGTAGCTTTTTTCTTTTTTTTTATTGAACTGAAAATTTGAAAATGTAATCTTTAGCATTCAGTATTGAAGAAAATATTTAGAAATGCACTAGCCCTTCGCACGTTTTGGTATAGTAGTTGATCTCGTAGCTCTCATCAAATTTCTTCAACTATTATACTCGTTCGATTTGAAGTACTGAATGCAAAATTTGTTCAAAATCGCTACAGCATAGTCTTCAAAAAACCTGAAGAAATTGTATGCTGGCCATCGCTTAAAACTGCAGATACTCATAGCAGAAATAACGAGAAAAATATTTTTTTTTTTTATTAATTATAAGCAACGTTGGTGGAAATCTAGCGGTACGGTATGTGTCGTATGTGCGTCGTCGTTGCCTCGGTTGTACGACGAAGTACACAAAGCTGATAAACAAACAGATTTTTGAAAACAAATGTTTGCAAGGATTTTGAATACTTATCGTATTTTTTCAATAAAGTGATACATATGCACATTATTTACATATGTAAGTCTATATACATATATAACGAAAATAATAATGAAAATGAACCAGGTACGGAACGCTTAAGAATAAAACTTAAGAACGAAAAAACTACGCACAAACAAATAGACCTGCCTGAACCCCTGAATATAAAAATCAAAAATAGAATTTCATGACTCTTTAAATAATTACTGTTACGAAGTCACATGCCTTTTTCATATAAAATATTTTTCCATACAGAATTGAACTTCGTTATTCAATTCGCACCCACTCCCTTGGGAAAATATTTTAAGTAGATTAGAACAATAGTGCTAAAATCTCCTCTACTACTACTACCGAATGATACTATCGTATCTATTAGCAATATTGGCCAAAGATTAAGTCTGAAAAGGTCCGATAATTTAATAATGGAGCTTCCCCCCACCAGCCAGCGCGCGGTAAGGAGTTTCAATATTGAAGCTATAGTTCGATTTTGATTGCCACCAGGGGCTTTGGTACCTGCTGATCAACGGCTAATGCTGCGGCCGTCCGTATTAACTGCCAACAGGGTCTTTGGTACCTGCTGATCTAAGGTTAGCGCTACGGCCGTATTGATTGCCACCAGGGGCTTCGTATTCGTACCTGCCGATCCGTGCCACCTGGGGCATTATACCTTCCGATCCTTGCCACCAGGGGCATTATACCTGCAGATCCGTTCCATCAGGGGCATTATACCTGCGGATCCGTGCCAATAGGGGCATCATACCTGCCGATCCGTGCCATCAGGGGCATTATACCTGCCGATCTGTGTAACCTCCGATCAACGCATCATACCGATTTCATCCAAGGCCCTATCAAAACATATCTACCGGAACAACAACCAACGCAACGGTCATCCTATAGAGATAGCTCAGACCAGACCACAACAATAACAACAAGACTTATTCATGTATTTATATTAAGCCCTACTAGTGTAAGGTGTATTCTTAATAAAGTTTGTCAAAGGGTTCAGAAAACCTTAGATTGAAGTTTCGTGTTTCTTCAATAAGACCTTGGCGAGACCGGCGAGCAAAACCTCGGCTGGAAACTAAAAAGAACATCACACTACAATAATTAAAAAAGTACGAACATTTTAAGATATGCAAATTTTAACAATTGATATTTTTGATATCATAGCAAATCACCGAAGAAAATGTGTGCTTGTTTGAGTTAACATCATGTCAAATTTTCAAGCAACTTGCCAAACATTTTTCCCTATTGAATGAATTGACCTTGAACTGAAGAGACAATCAAACAGAGCAAACTCTGATATGTTAATTTTATATCTCAATTTTTGTTCGCTGCGGCATTGTTATTTTTACTCTTCACATCAGCTTTTTTTCCAATTAACACTTCATAAATATTAAAGCCCTCTTAAATTAAGCTAATGCACCAGTTTGCTTTTTGCTTGTCAAATAAAAATTTTATCTGAATGAGAAACCTTTAGAGATGCTTAGCGACGTATATAAAATACATATGCAATTGAATATTACATTCTTAAAAATTTGAGACTAGAGATTTAGAATTAGGGAAGTCAAGTAACAGCCCATAAGCGGAGACTGAATGCACTATCTCAGACTCAGGTTGAGATCCCTCACCGAATCAGATCCATGCAGTTAAAAAAAAAGCAATAAGTAGTAGCTTGTACTTAAGGGTTCGTCCATGCCATACCTACATTTTCAAACTAAACATTTTCATACATTAGAAGCAGACAGATTAAGTATATGGATCCTGCATAAATTCGAAATTTCCAATTTGATTCATTCTGGCTTTGTGTGAAATTTTTGTCTAAGGGACTAACGTTTTAACAAAAAGAAACATAGCTCATTCCATGTTGCCGCACTCGTCAATTATTAAATAAACTATTATTACTGTTTTTTCCTAACGGGATTTCAAAATTGTAAAAAATTGATTCGAAATGCTTTTAATTTTCTTTATAAAAAAAAAAAAAAAATGTTGTTTTTTTTTTTTTTTGTTCAATGTCTGTAAATAATATTGCACACGTGCGTGTTTGCAATTATATTGTGATTTGTTTCTATCTTATTTTAAAAGATCACGATAAAACCTTTTGAACTTGTTGTTTGTGCTTATTCATGCTCGTCTATGGTACTCTCATGCTTCATGCGATAAGTCACTGCTAAGTCATTTTCAATTTCATATCAAACAGCAAAGTGTTAAAATTTGTCAAAAGTGTGAATATGCCTTCCTGAGCATAACAAGGTTTGTTATAGATGTATTAGTTTTTATGCTGATAAAACATATACAATACATAATAGCGAACCACTCGGAATTTGTTTGGATGTTATTGATAAATTATTCATACACGACAAAGCTTTAACAGTAGGGAAGATATTTTCAAATCATTGACATCTCATAAATCAACATTCATCCGATCTAAATGCCATGAACTCTGAATTTCAATCAAACAGACACAGAAGCGGATGATGTTGAACACCGTTAAGATAAGCCAAAATCACTGTTAAATTCAAGGGCCTGTTATAACACACATAACGCGATTTAACAGATTTATCACTAAGAAATGAATGATAATTAACACTTCATCAAAAAACAATGCAAGGCTTCAAAATAAACTTTTCATTTTTTTTTTTCAAATATGTAACAATATTCAATTCGGATAGCATGCAACGAGCAAGTTAACGGTTTTCAATTCGAAATCGCACTGCAATCAAACGAATCAAGCAAATCATAATTTGATAAGATGCACGCACTGAATGTAAGTTACTTTGTGAATGAAACCACTAAAATCCAATTCGCCAGACGTATCCTAAGTTTGTTGATATTTGCTTTACATTTTTTTTTTACCGGTAAGGAACTTAGAATAAACGAAATTAGCACTAAATTTCTTACTCTAAACTAAAGTACTAACTAACTTGAGCGTATCTGTGAGCAAACTAAAGTTCGGTAATCGGCTAAAATATTCACCTGTACAAATCGTTTTCGCTTTTTTTCCGCAAAAACGTAGATATTATTTGTTGGTTTTTCTGCTGTTGTTGTTGGTGTTGTTTGGTGTCTGAATTAAGTAATATATGTGCTAGTAGGTTTTAGATTAAGGGGAACATTACTCATACGACGTGTAAACATACATCTATACAAAATGTATACCTACTTATACTGAAATGGTGGTGTTTTTTCAAATTTTTATTTGATTACATTTTTGTTGTTTTTGTCGATATTTAAACAATACTGAAAATGAGATAGGCGATATAGTATGAGGTCGTGATGATAACATGAAATGTTTTTTTTTTTTTTTAACAGTGGAGTGGAGGATATTTTTCAGTAGTCCGATAAATTAGCAACCAAAATCAATGAGTGGTAGTTAGACGTGTACAATTCATAATATATGACTTCTCTCAAGTGAGTGATCGCAAATTCATTGCAAATATCTTACAATCGTTTTTTTTTTTACTTAGTGTCAGATTCAGTGCTGATCTTAAAATGCCTGCCATAATATCTATTTTTCTTATCAATTAAAGTAGTTTTTATTAACATTTCTAGTCGAATGTTTTCTTCCTTAACGGAAACTAGGATATTATATTTGGGCTTTTCTGTTGTTTTTTTTTTAAATGTTTATATGACGTTCAATACTTTTTTGGGACTACAACTATTCTTTTTCTTGAATAGAAATTTGTAGGTATTCTTCTATTTATTTTTTCATTTAAAACTTGAAAACATCATGATGCCTTAGTTCGAAACGATCTGAACGTCGAATACTCAATCTGTGAGTTGATTAAGCTAATGCTAAAAAGCAGGATCATCAACTCTAAAATGGGAGATTTTCGTACGTGAAAGTCTGTCAGTAGAGGCACTCCGCAAGGTGGTGTTCTGTCCCCTCTCCTAGTAGTTAACAAACTGCTAATAACCCTAGAGAAGGAAGGCCACAGAGACAGACTGATTGCATATGCCGATGATGTTGCTATAGCCCTCACAGGAAAACATCCTAACACCGTGAGAGACCTCCTCCAAAACGCACTTAATACGCTCACTAGATGGGCTGATGACTGTGGACTTAATATTAAAAATAAAAAATAAATAGAGTGGCGCGACAGCTCTTGAAGAGCCAAGGCCTAAGTGGCTTACTCTCATCAACAATTCTCTGAGTGCGTGTGAAGAATTGAGGGGACCTACAATTTAACGCCGATTCCGAACGGCAAAGTTGAGAAGCACTTTTTCATGACAGATTGATACTCTTGGAAGATTTGTCAGGTCTTCGCAAGAGGCAGTGCCCGTGAAAGATGAAATAAAAACTTGGCCTGAGTAGGACTCGAACCAACGACGTTCTGCTTAGCAGCCAACGCACTTACCAACTAAGCTACGGGCAACTGCGGACTTAATGTTAATCCTCACAAAACAGACCTAGTCCACGGAAATACAAAGTTCCAGAAGTTGTACCTCCTTCAATAAAAGTTGTACCACTAATTTTTAACAATGAAGCCAAATATCTTGGCTAAAGACTTGTTATTTCAAAGCAGATTTCATATTAGCTCCCTAATAGGTGTCCTTACGGGACACTGTCTTATAGGCAGACACGCAATACAACTTGGTGTAGCTTCAAATGACTTCTGCATGAGCTGGACGAAGAAGAAGAGGAAACAATCTTTCACCTTCTCTGCACATATCCTGCTCTTTCCCTAAGACGCAAACTTTATCTGGGGGAATATTTTAACGATAATCCTAGCTAACAAGGATATTAAATATCTTCTTCGCTTTATAAAAAGCTCAAAATGGTTCGACTAGTAAGAGGTAATTTCTTTGGCATAGGTGTGTGGTTCCTGTATCCGCAGCCACTTTAACCTAACCTAACCTATGACTCGAAAAACTTTACATTGGATAAATTGAAGCTTATTTACAAAGAAATAAATCTTTTCTTGGGTACTCGAATTTATGAGAATCAAGGAGAACGAAGTTTTCTTTCATTGCTTTTCCGAAGTCGTGTATTAGTTCTGAATTACATTGAATTTGATTTGATTTATAACTTTTGTGTTTGTTTTTTAGTTTCCGTTAATTTAAAAACTCACAAAGAAACGAATCAAGAAAACACCAAAACGGCCGCCCTTTATTTAAAAATTTAAAAACCATTTATTTTGTTTTATTCAAGTAATCAATTAAATTAAAATTATTTAACAATTTTTTGTGACCGCCCCTTTTGACTGACCCCACAGTTTTCTTAACAATGATGTAATTTTTCTTTGTGTATCCATGCTTTTCGATTGTTTATTGACAATTTTCAATACAAAGAAGTGATAGCATTTTCAATTACCAAACACTTCAGATAAGCATAAATTGAAGACATGAGAGTCATTGAAAAATGTTAGCTATTTTCATTGAAAGATTAATTAGCTTACTACGATTCCTTAGCGAAGACAAAATAGAAAAACACCTCCACCTCATAAAGATAAGTTTTTGATGAATCCAATAAAAATCCTTGTCATGGTTATGACCTTGCGTGCTGTTTCTGAATTTCTGATATCTTACATTATTAATCAGGTTAGAGTGAAGTAAAAGATGACCTGACATTTAGAGTGTAGACCTTACGAAATTGAATGTGCTGTCAAAATAATTAAAAAAAGGTATGACTCGCTTATGAATAAATGTTGATAATGTTGCGCGTTTGCTTTTTGATAAAATTTTGTATACAGTATTGTTGTAACAATGATAAGAATATTTCGTGATTTCTTGGAAAGTTTTTTTTGTTTTCGTGAAAATTTTAATTTAATTGCAGTTCACCCAATTTTGGCTATACCTCGCTGTGATGCGTCTGAACTAAAATTTGTTTAAGACTTTTTCGTTGCATTAATATCTGCAAAACATTTTGAATAAAATAACAAAAGTATGATAGTTTGCAATGCTTCGGAAAATCTACACGTGCGTTACTGATTTGACGGATTTACTATTATTGGGTGCCAATTTTCGTTTTATTGATAAGATTGTCTTTTTGCTGTTGAAATAAGCACTTATTCGTTATATTAGAATTCAATCGAATTATTATTTTTTATCTTTGTGATCTGTGATTGGTTAAAAGTCATGTATTACGGGCACATTCCTGATACAATCCTATATCAAATCTTAAAATCCTTAAAAAACATAACAATTTAACATTTGCAAAATACTATCATATGATAAGATATCAACTGGAAAAATAAAATATAGTAAATGGTCCCAAGAGCTTGATCGCGTTAAGGTTAAAATAAGTAGATACAAAGATTACAGTATTTAAACGTGTGTTAGTTTCAAACATTACGGTACACAGAGAATTAATATGGCTGGTGTATCTTAAAGACTCACGCTCTATAAATGGACATCAATTCGCCATTAGTATTTGAAAGCATCTGACCATTTGCTTGGGTATCGTTTCGCAGTTTGAGCCTATAGAAGCTACCTGAATTGGAAGTAAATTGGGCTCAGAAAACCGGTACAAGGTTAAGGACAATGTTTTGGTCAAAGGTGCTAATCGACTTTTTTTCAATTGAAATTAAAGACATGCATTTGACGACGTTATGCCAATAAAAACGTAATGGCAAAGACTTAGGCTATTACTATCAGAACAATTCTTGAATGTTTGATTGCGATGACACTATAAAGTAGAGATGCCACAAATAGTGATTCTGCCGAATACTGAATGTTCGGCCAGCCTCATAGACCGAATACCGATTATTTAGCAGCCTAAAATTCGGCCAATGAAACGATGTGTAATTGTGACTTTTGACATTTTCTTACCTGTCTTATTGGATTGCATTGCATTCGATTTGTGTGTAATTTTTTTTCCTACTTCGTGACGTTTGAGGACGTTGCTACAGACCAGAGTTGGACATTATTCGAATAAATTGTTATTCGAATAATAATTCGCCACTAATCTACTCACGAATAAATTATTCGTGATTTTATTCGTTATTCGTAATTTATTCGTGATTTCATTCGTTATTTTAATAACGAATAAGATCGACTATGTACCTTTTTTTAATTTTTCTGTTTATTTATTTACGTTTCCTTTGGAATAAGACGCTCGAATTCATTCATTTATTCTTTATTGCTGACAAAAATGCTTTCAACGAATTCTTGGTAAATATATTAAAAAAAGAAAACAAAACACAAATCCGCGATTAATAATTCTTGGAAAGTATTAGAGAGAGTAAAAAAAATTGGTTCTTTTTTTGTTATCAACATGATATTACACAGGTTAGCATCATATAATCCATTCACTTATTCTACCTTCCATCTAGTTGGAAAACCCCTTTAACCCATCTCCTGAAATTTCCTTGGAAGTGATTAAACTTAAAAAATCTAACAATATTTTATTCCTGTAAATTGCATATTAAGCAGTTGGTGACGTTATTAATGAAAGATGTGTTGTGGTGCACTTTTGATTTTTAAAATGAGTGAGCCATTAAATGAAGTTATACATTTAGAAACTGAAAATTTGGACACTGATAATTTTCAATCAAATCAAAACATTTTGAACAACTCAAACAGGTTCCAATGAATGTGCTATCAATGTGTCTGTGAATCAAAACTGTGCAAAAACGACATTGACTTCGTTGGATGGAATTTTTTTTTTAAGTATGATTCTTAATCTTCTAGTGGTAAAAGCATTGTGATGAGTTTGAGCCTAAAGTTGTAAAAATCAAAGGATTCCCAAACTCGACGTCTGCTGCTCGTCAAAACCTATATTTGACTTTGAAACAGATACACGAAGCGAAAATGACATAGACCTACAATTTCAGCATACACAAACAACACCAACAACCAGAACTGAGCTCATAGCATCCCAGTATTTTGCTGAAGAAGACCGTACGCTGAAAGTCTTGGATCACTATCCAGAAATGAACAGGATGTTTTAAAAAAACAAAACACCATTGCCTTCATCTGCATCAGTCGAACGAGTTTTTTCATACGCTATCATGATAAACTTGCCAAAAGCAAACAAACTGTCCGGCAATATGTTTGAACAAAGAATAGTATGAAGTCAAATATTAGGAGCCTTAACAAACAAAAATTTCTACCAAATTTGTGTTTATTTTATTCGTTATACGAATAACGAATAAAATAGTTTATTCGTCATTAGGGGGGTTCACATGGACGAACATACTCGACAACAATGGCTCGATTAAAAAGAAACCGAACATCCTACTTTGCGATCACATGAATGCTGATGTTGTCGAACATCATTTTTTTGAAATTTTCGTAGCAAGCAGACGCAATATGCGGAAAAAAATTGTGTTCTTGGGACGGAATGGTGGAAGTTTTTTGCAATTGTTTCCATTATTCCCGCATGATGTGAACGCGACCGACACGAAATGAAAATGAATACGGAAGTTGTCGAGCATCTGTTCACACAAGTTGTTTGGCTGGACGAGCCACCCAAGTTAAAAAAAAAAAAAAAATTGAAATCCGTCCAACATGTTGGTCCAGCGGTTGTTTTTGTGTTCATATGATCGAGCATTGATGGTAAACGAGCCATGTTGTCGAGCATGTTTGTCCATGTGAACCCTCCTATTCGAATATATGAAATTATTCGTTTTTCGTAAAGAACGAATAAAATGATTATTTATTATTCGAATACATTTTTGCCAACTCTGCTACAGACAATACGAAAATTGACGAAGATGATGAAAACAAACTTAATTTAAGAACAACTGTTCGCTAAGATTGGATAGCAGAATCTAACAAGTGATGGTCGGCAAACACAAACCCCCGAATATCGAATAGGCAGTATATCGAATAACTGCCGAATATTCACCGCATCTTTTCCTTAATTATTGCATTTCAAAAAGAAACTAATATTAAACACATCACCCATGTTTTAAATTTGCTTTATGTTTACCTTTTTTTTCGTTGACTAAGGATTGTCAAATTTGGAATATTTTCATTAATAAGTTGTTAAAAGTGCATCATGCAACGTACAATGTGAATATTATTGTGAGTTATTGTTTTCAAAACCTTGATTCGAAACTCACCTTGAAAGCATCGATATAAGAAATGTTCAAGCACAATGAAATGTCGACTCAATATTTCATGAAATTTTTCAAAAAGTCTGATGTCTGAAAGTTTTTATAAAAAGTAACACAAAATGAATTAAAAACGAAGAAACGAAAAAAGTTCAATGGGTCGATATTAACATAAGAATTTCTTTGTCTTTAAATTTGTCAAGTAACTTTTTTCTTTTGAGGTATGGCATCGCACAGCTATTAAAAACATTTTTTACTTCCAAAACGTACAACACTTCTTGGCTAGACTGTAGAATGTGTAAACCTCCAAAAAGCTTACATAAAAACTACCCTCGAATTCCTCCTTTTAATATGCAACACAATTGTATTTCTACCTTATTGAAGAAAAAAAACTAGCATACTCACAGTTGCCATTTGTCATAGCTATTGGTTCCACTGTTGCCGACTCCAACGAACCTCCGATCATATCCGCCAACACCTCCTCAATATACTCGCGAATATGTTTCTTCTGAATCGGATGCACCGGCGAAGCAGCTTCACTCACACTCTCAAAATCTAAAATAAATAAAATAAAAGCCAACAGTCAGTGGCCAGTATATTCAGTGCGACAAAACTCACTACATAAAAACGCTGACTCATTGGGATCACAGACCGGAATGTAAATCTCACTCCTAGCACGCATTCCATAAGAAAACTCTGCATGGCTGGCCCGCTTCACTGCATTCTGTTCCTCCACCCATGTGGATGCCTTGCCATAGGAATCTCTATGTGCGGCACACAACTGACATTGCCATTCACCTTCCTTCGGGATCCATTCGGAACATTTATCTCCCCGACAGACATTTTTGGCACATGAACAACACGCTATGCATCTGTCGGAAAAGGAAAGTGAATTTTAAAGAGGAACGTAATTTTGGGTTTTCGTTTGTGAGATACTCACGTTTTTGAATCATCGGTATCGATTGGCGTAAAACAAACATTGCACACAGTTTGTCCATCTTTCTTCTTTTTGGCTGATTTACGTTCTGCGATGCGACTGAAATGTGAGAAAAAAGTGTTTTCATTCAATTTTGTTGTTTTTTATAGAGTTTGTTGCACTTTGAATTTGTTAAGCAAAGTCAAGATCAAGGTCTTTGAATATCATTGCTAAAAAATTCAAAATCAAGTCTTCATAAATTAAAATGTGGTCTTTCGATTTTATTATTTTTATTTACAATTTGTGATGTTTTTTTTTTTCATTTTGTTTTTTGTTGCGTGAGGAACTTTCTTTAGGAACTGGTTTTGTATTTTTTATGAGAAATGCTTAAATTAATTTACCGCATATCTATTTGACATACATAGATGTGCCGGTGTTTTTTAAATACTTTTTTTCTATTGGATATTTGAATACTGGGATGAATCAACATCTTCATCATTGAATTAACATTCAAAGAAGTTCTGGCTTTTATTTAAGTTCAGTGTGTTGAAAAATTACGATTATCATTTTTTACTTGCGACATACCTATACATACATACTATATGGCAAGTATTGTATTCGTAAAAAAATGTTAGATTTTGATTAAATGATAACATTACGATGATAGAGAAGTCGAAAAAAAGTTGGTCCGGCGATTAAGTCCGTCTGTCTGTCTGTCTGTAAACGCACTTACAGCCTAAACCACTGATTGGATTGATTTCAACTTTGGAAATTAGTAGTTTGAGCAAATTTGGGTGGGTTTTACTTTTAAGATCAAGGGCAGCCACCATACATTTTTCTTTTGCCAAAAACGGCTCCTACGATTTTATTTTAAACATCATCGAACATTTTTTTTAGAAACACTGGTGTTTTTAAAGCTTATAGAACCGAAAAGTCCGATCAACCCAAATAACATTTCCTTTTCAAAAAAATCTCAAATTGTTTTTGGATATCTGAAAAATATTTTTTTACTTCATTTCAAAATTGTATATCTCTAAAACGGATCAGTATTAAAAAATGAAATTCAAATGTAAGACGTATATTAACATGTTCTTGAATACTGCATACCAAGATTAATTTCAGGACATTTTTGAAAAATTGTATGTATAAAAAATTAATTAATAAAAAACCGCTCCACAGAATTTTTTCAAAAAAATTTGAAAAATCAACAATTTTTTAAGGAATTATATGGCATTAATTTTTTTTCAGATAAAATGTGTTTTGTAGGTACATATTTCAATTCAAATTTTTATTCATTAATTTTAATTACGAGTTTTTATTGGAGTATAGGAGCAAGATCATGCGACCCAGTCGTGAACATTTTTTGTCGTAGGTAAGCTGAAAGGCACTGATAGTTAAGGATAGTGAATATATTCTAATTTCTTATGCAGCTTTTGGGAATTTCTTTAATAGTTGAATTTCGGGTTTTTGATTGTTTATCATTATTTGTTTTGTTGGAGTTTTTTTTGTTCTGAAGTCGATATTAAAACTTTGATTTTGTGTGTTTTTTTCCAGTTGCTCCATCTACAAAAAAGGCGATCCTATGTCATGCAAAAACTACCGAGACATATCCCTGCGCAATGTTGCATTCAACGTTCTGCAACACAATAATCGGCACGCACCAGTGTGTCTTTAGGCCAGGCAGAACAACGATAGACCAAATATCCACACTGAGGCAAATCCTGGAAAAGACCAACGAATTTCAAGTCGAAACCCACCTCTCTTCATCGACTTCAAAGTTGCTGATGATAGCATCGACCGCCAAGAGCTTATGATGGCGATGTCTGAATTCGGGATCCCGAACAAATTGATCTAGCTGTGCCGCATGATGCTAAACGATAAGCAATGCAGTGCAGAAATGGGTAACAGCTCATCCGAGTTGTTTCAAAAATGCGCAGGGTTTAGACAAGGCGATGCGCTGTCATGTAATTTCTTCCACATAGTCCTGGAGCAGATAGTGAGCAAGGCAGGTGTGAGAACGGAAAAAATTATCTTCAACAAATCCACACTATACGGGCGACATAGACATGATAGGTCGATCCAAGAGAGCTGTGCTTGAGGCCTTCACAGCGATTGAAGAACAGGTGAATCTCGTTTGTTTTGAAGTGAATGAGGACAAAACAAAGTACATGCTATCAATAAACAAAACAACATCTGTCAACCGCCTATCACAAAATTTCACTATTGGTAGCACCAATTTCGAGGTAGTTAAGGAGTTCACCTTGCAACAAACATCAATCCCACAAACGACACATTAGAGGAGATTCGAAGAAGAATTATATAGCGAACCGCTGCTGCTTCTGTTTGGCAAAACAACTGGGTTCAAAACTCCTCACTCAAAATACAAAGTGTCTGCTATACATACTTTGATTTTACCAGTCCTACTCTACGGCAAAAAAAGGGGAATTGATACTGGGCGCTTTCGAAAGAAAAATTCTTCGACAGATTTTCGGTCCCGTATGCGACGCACGATGGCGGATGGAGAAGAAGATTCAACCGCAAACTTTACGAGCTGAACCAAGATGTGGATGCAGTCCAGAAAGCCAAGAAAAGACGACTACATCGGCTAGGCCACATCTAGCGAATGAACGACAACGCTCCAGCCAAGAAAATCTTCTCATCACAACGCCCCCGTTCGAGACGACAAGGAAGACCGAAACAACCGTACATGGACCAAGTAACTGCGGATGCCAGAGCGCTTGGTTTTGGCGACTGGAGAGTGCATGCGAGGGACCGTTCCCGATGGAAGGCTGCAGTATCTCAGGCTGAGGTCCTTCATGGATTGTGAGCCAGATAAGTAAGTGAGTAGTTGATTCGTGTTCCTCCATTTATCACGTTCTTGTATTAAACGGTTTTCCAGAAGGTTTTTAACGCTATTTTCCACTGGATGATGGAATGCCTCACATTTACAATATAGGTATAAACATATATGGTCTTTCTGTTTGTTTTTCTTATTCATGGTCACTAATGCTGCTTGATTGAAGAACTAAATCTTCAAACGACAAAAAAGTCATTGAAAAGTTAATATAGAGCTATAAATGAGAACTAGAGTTCTTCAATGCTACATATTTTCATTTTACAATACAAAAACATATACATACATAATTAACAAGTCTTTTGTTGATTTGACAATGAGTTCTATAAATTAATTTAATAAGGCAAAAATACTTGTAAATGCTCAGGCAAGACAATAATGGACATGTTTTCCTGCCACACATATTGCAATTTGAATTTGTACATGTGAACATTCGTAAAAGTAATAAGTAAAATTAACTTCATAAAAAGACACGTATACGCCATAGTGAACTTTTTTGTTTGCTCGTTGGCAGAAGTAATTTGTCAGACCAGTTTCAAGTGGCTATCAACATCGTCTTTTTATTATCGTTTAAATCGTTTTGTGTTTTTTTTTTTATTAACAAAATGATATAAAATGAAGACATTTTCATTTTTAATATGAATGCCAAAATTTCCATAAAAAGTGTCTACCTACCATTTCTGGAAAGTTACGTTCACAACTAGTTTAAACTATTCATGTCGTAAGGTATTTGATAATATATATTTCGCTGTTGAAAATACCTTCGACTAACGATTACAAACCAACAGAGGCAAAAGAAATTTCCAACATATTCATACATGTGGTGGATAGGCCTATCGTCACAACTTTTTTTCTGCCTAGCTCATGCTATCTTTGCAAATCAAATCATGGGCCTTACTACCTAACTCGTTTTGCTATTGAATCCTATAAAAGTCATCAACAATATTACCTAACAAACTTCCAACTGTCTACAACATAAAACATTTTGATAGCAACATGCATACGCGTGCACCTGCAGAAGACCAAAAACTCACATCACGATTGCAGGCACCTCTATTATTTTTTCGCTATGTAGCTCTCACCTCGCTGACCAAACTCAAATTGAATAATAATAAAAAAACAATTTCACTAACTGATATTAATAAATTTAATTACGGAAACAAAATATCTAAACTTGTTTATAAGATGCCAGTTTGGCTGGTGTTGCACTTCTCTTCCAATGATTTTTTACAATCAACCATGTTTGGTGTTCGGTAGAAGATAAATGCAATTACATGGATGTTAAAAAAAAATCTATACTCTATCAAAGATACTATACTCTACCAAAATAATGGTGAAAGCTTGTTGCACGATATTGTCCAAAAAAAAGTAACTTTGTTGATTGATGTTGATCAACTTAAAAGCAAGTATGACCTTTAGGGGCAAATATATTTAGATTGAAAAAAAATATTTATTTTTTCGCAAAAAGAATAGGTATCCCAAAATGACTATTTTTAAATTTTCGTTTAAAGCTACCCGACCCGACAAACGTTGATTCGTCAGCGAAAAAGAAAGTTCCTTTTTTGTCTGTGCAAATAATCCGTCTACTACTTCTTTTACTTTTTGTATATCCTTAAAGTGTGGTCATTTGAGTAGTTAAAATATTTTTGGGATTCCAACTCTAATGTAATGGAATTGAGAGCTTATCAATAAAAACATTTTTTCAAAATAATGATGAAGGTGCTTACATTATTTTTACTGGAGAAGAGTTATTTCCGTTGTAACAGCATAAGAATAAACCTTATCTTTTATGCACCCGCAATAAAAAAAGTGTGTTGAGGTCCAGAGAACGAGTGGGTCCGAGAATGCTTAGTGGGACACTTAATATTCCGGTGACACTTCGTATTTGGGTATCTCACACGATACAATCTGGCAACTACATCAAAGATTTTAAGACCGCCGTTATTATGTGAAATGCATGTTAGCATTTTGATTTTAACTTAATGGCTTACTAACAACGGAAACGGATGCTATGATTTCGCATCTAATTATAAATCGATCTGATATTTCAGGAAGTAAAAACGATGTATGACTACAAAAAAATTAATACAACGTAAGCTAACATCTTTCTGGAAATAGAAAAAACGCAAAAAAAAATTGATGAACAAGTTGCATGTGTTATACCACTTAAAAGTCTTGTTGAAACAAGGAATTTGAGAAAAAAAATCTAGTAGTGTGCTACCCTATTTTCGAAACATCACTTTAGCTAACATATGTTTAAACATTATTCAGGCACATTTTATTTTTCTTGCGGAATTAAAAACTTCTATTTTTTTTTAATTTCTTATATGAAACATTTAAGGAATTTTAAGAACAAAACCCAAATATGCTACTAGACACACAGTATCCCTGAAAGAAATACCTACTTTCAACTTTCGTATTTTATTTTATAAACCCAATACATAATTTTCAACTTTTTCAACTTCCACTATTAACATGTCAAATCAATCTGCCATTGCAATCGCAGACAACCTTTCGCAGTGGCAAATGCACATCTTGGCTATAAAGAGTTCAGTCCAGTCAGCGCATACCTATTCATACCATCAAGTCCTCTCAGAATCTCGGCATGTTAGTTTATTTTGCATGTTTTTCATTTGCATCAAAACAAAAATTCCATATACGATCTTGTGCAAGCAGTTTTTATTTCTATTTTCAGGAAATTAAGCGGTTGCCATCAAAGTTGCTGTAACAGCAAGATATATTTTCAACCCTCTTCTACCTTATACTGTGGCCACCATGTGTGATGCTTTTGGAAAGTTTCATTTTTTTTTTCATTTTTTTATCCACAAAAAGCCTTTCACTAATGGATTTAAATGGAAGGCCTTGATTATTATCATGCATTGGTCGGAGTCAGAGGTTGTTGTGACGACCACAATGTTAAAAGCTTCACTGGATAATATCCGGAGCACTAACAAAAGAGGAGAAAACTTGCACATCCCAGAAAGTCAATCTCAATTAATTTCGCCATTCAAAATTCAATTTTTTTTCGTTTATTACGGTTTTTATTTAATTATTTGTTTAATTTAAGTTTGACGAGTTTAACTTATTTTACAAAAATATATATTATTAACAAAAACATGAGAAGAATCTTAAAATTAATAGGATACATTAATGTTGGAAAAAACAATATTTTAATGAACTTAATACTAAACAAAGGAATTTTAAAATGTTATTAAACTATTTTTACAAATTTAAAAGATCACAGATTACAGTCTTTCTGAATTGTAATAAAAAACAATTTTGAAAATTTCTTGAAATAGTTTTTTTTTTTTAATTTTTTAATCTGTAAACTGAATAAAATTCATTGGCTTGGCTTTTCTTTTTTGAGTTAAAATTCTTTAAAGCTAATAAATACATGTTATGAGGAAATTAGAAACTGAAATTGTCAGTGTTATTTTGAACGTATACATTTTGCTAAGTACAAATAACCACAAACATTTTGTTTGCCTGTGTGTTGCATAGCAGGCCATTTCATAAGAGTAACGAATTTGTCGCTTTAGAAAACGAACCAAGAACGGTCTCATATAAGAAATTAATCGTAAGAGAGAGAAGGAAATGCAATTTTTAAAATACTTTTTATTTTTTATTTTTCAAGCGAAAAAATTATACAAATTCTATTGCCAAGCATCTCAATTGAGTATTGTGAACTGCCTTTTAAAAAGCAGTGAATTTATTTTAGTTACATTTTTTTCTTTTTAAATTACTTAACTACAAATTAAACATTCGATACATTTTTTTTAGTTTCGGTTTTTTCTTATAATCTCCCTTTGATGCATATAGCTTTTTTTCTTCAATTTTTTTAAAAGTTGAATTTATAAAATCATTCTCCTTTTGAATCTGAGATCGAACATAAGTCTGTTTATTTATTTATTATTATTATTCTTAAATAAAAAAATTTAAAACACTAATAAAACAATTGAGAGAGAGGCTTTAGTTCGATCTCATAACAAAAAAAAAAAAAACAAGTCAATTGTTATTGCTTGCAATAAAATTTAATAGGAAATGTCAAAAAACGTTGAAACACTTTCATTTGCAATTTTAATGTTGACAGTTCTTTGTACTAGGTTTTTCATTGTTTATTGAAGTTTAATTTTTTTTTTCAAATGCTACAATATCATCCAAATTTGGAGAGCTGCTTAGAACAAATAAATTGAAAGTATATACTAGGGTGGTCCTTAAGATAAGAAATTAATGAACACATTCGCTCAATCGTCTCCAAATAAATAAACAAAAATCCTCTAATTTTTTTAGATTTTTATCTATACCCCTTACTGGCCCTGTATCAAAGTGCAGACTTAGCGGCCTGTTTTTGGATTGTTCCCATATATTTCCATTTCGGCTTCACAGATTTTGTTAAAATTTTGCACACTTATACTTAACAATATCCTTAGTGATGTCGCATCCCAAGAAATTATATAAAATTTATTCTTGAAAACAAAAAAATCGGGAAAGAAATCCATTTTTTGTAGTACCTTTTAGGTTAATTACACTCTTTTCTAGATTTCTCAAAAACGGCTCAACCAATTTCTTGCAAATTTCGTCAATACGTTTATATGCAATGTTTAAATAATATTGAATATTTAAAATTTTAATAAGTGATTTAATTTCTTTGTAAAAAAAATCAGCGAAATTAAAACATTTTTAAATTTAAATTTTATACCCCTTGTATACATATATAAAAATCTGAAAAAATTAGAGGATTTTTTTTATTTATTTGGAGACGATTGAGCGAATGTCTTAGTTAATTTTCGAAAAAAAATGAAATAAGAACCACCCTAATTTATACACACTTTTTGTAAAGTCACTGGCGCAAAATTATAGTCGCTAATGAACAACTTTAGTGTGATACTAAGCTTAAAATGACGTTTGAGTCATATCTGAAACGTCATTTTAAGCTAGTATCACACTAAAGTTGTTCATTAGCGGACTATAATTTTGCGCCACTGTTTTCACTTAAACAATAATGATGAAACATTAAGTTTAAACAAACTTTATACACATTTATGTCAGAGATTTTAAATTTAATTAATTTTACTATAGGCAATC
This sequence comes from Sphaerophoria taeniata, assembly GCA_943590905.1. Taxonomy (NCBI): domain Eukaryota; kingdom Metazoa; phylum Arthropoda; class Insecta; order Diptera; family Syrphidae; genus Sphaerophoria; species Sphaerophoria taeniata. The sequence goes on along the minus strand of OX016540.1, from coordinate 41,000,189 downwards.
TAGGGCCTCCTTTAAATTGGTTTAAACTCTTCATTCGGCTTAAACTCTTCTTTCGGCGTCCGATATTTGTATCACCAAATTAAATATTACAACCGAATAGGTCTCCTCATGCAATGTGACATGCTTAATTAATGCATCTAGGTCCTTATGCTGAATGAGTGTTTTGTGGTAACATTTTAACTGCTGCGCAAAATTGTTTATTTTCTTTATTTCTGAACAAAGTTTTGTAATTGATAATTCTTTGATTTGGTGAGAACATTGAAGATATAGCTTCTTCGTTATTTGTTTCATTTTTTTTTTCAAATAAGACCTTATCAGCCGCACACGCCTTGGTTAAACTGCTCGCTGTTAGTTTTATTTTGGTGGCCATGAATAACATTTTTGTGACAATTTGACCCGCCTTTGAATAAGTTTGTCACTTAGTTCCGCTAGAGTTCCCAAGATAAATATAATTTTAGTATTGGTCCTTGCTTTATGAGGAGGTTTGTCGTCATTTCTATCGTCTTTGATTCTTTTACTACAGTATATCTATTGTCCTTGAATTTTTGTTCACCAAGTTGTGGCCTTAACCATCTGCGGATTCTTCTTTATTTCTTATAATACGCGTTCAGTTTTGAAAAAAAAAAGAAGAAAATCAAAAATCACTTCACTTTTTATCACATTTCTGACATTGATGAATACTCCTTATTTCCACCAACTTATCAGTCTATTCATTATATTCATAACTCCCATAATTTTGAGTAGTCCTTCTTCGACTGGGCCATAAACTATTATTGTCATACAACTCCTCATAATAAATGTCTTCTTCATATTCACTCGAGTTATCAAACTCCACATCGCGATTAAACATCGGAGCGACTGCGAGTTTAACGAATATCGCTTCCATTGTACACACCACAAATAGAAACATAACAACGGCAAAATTTGAGCCTTCAACCGGAAATAGTCCTTCTTGGAAGTACGTCATTTTTTTAAGTTATTTTTTTTTTTTACTTTAAGCAGAAATGTTTTTCTTCTTATAAATTAATTGGCTATAAAACTTAGTCAGTATTTGAAATCTCAACCGGTCGCTATTTGTTTAAAGCGGGAAATTAATTCGATAAATAAAACCAAACAAAAAATGTCTATTTGAGCTGACTTTCACACGACTTTGCGGTTCCGAAGCTTGGTTAGTTGTGAGAGAGGCTTGAATCATGACTTTGGGTTAAAGTCTGGTGAAGGCAATAGATACACCGGACACCGCATATTGTGGTGATGCTGAAAGTTTTTTTTTTATTTGTTTGTTGTTTTTTATTGTTATTGAATTAAATGCATATTTTGTGTGCGCTCTTTCTTTTTTGTTTAATTTTATTCATTTGTTTATGTTGTTGTTTATACTTTCGAAGAAATGGTTTTAATATAAAAAGATAGACATAGGTACGAATTATAGATGAAAGAAAATAAAAAAAACACGTTTTATTATTAAATTGGAATGTGCTTGGATTGCAAGTGAGACTCATTAAATAATTAGGGTTTTTTTTTTTTGGTTTTGCTGTTTGTGTTTTGTTTTGCAGTCTTTGGTGGGCCAATTTGTGTATAGATGGCATTAGGGGCTAATTATATGAAATATGAAATCAAAGATACGAGACATAATTATTTTAGATTTCCCTGGGGGAAAATTGGTGAACTGGTATTATGATAGGTATCGTGATGTTTGAACTCGGATAATTTGATTTCCTCATAATTTATTACTAATCTATTTTTGTATTGTTGCGATAAGAAACATGATTCTTTAGATTGATTGAGAATAAACACTGAATGGCGAATGAGTGGAAAATAAAACAAATATATAATTTACTGACGTTTATACTAACTTATTCCACCATGGAGAGAGCTTAAACGAAGGAATACAAACAAAATGTGAGAAAAAACTACTTCTGTGTTAGTTCATTAGAAAACGCATTAAATACGGTCAGTAACTGGACCAAGAAATGCGGTTCCTAAATTTCACCCCTATAGACTTATTTGTACAAGAATCGGCAGCAAACAGCACTCTTCGACTTAGTCAAACCAGTATTTGGAGAACTAGTCAACACGGCCATACCACGATTCTTACAAAGTACGTTGGCAAAAACGATTGTACAGATTACATGACCCCTTATTCAGACTTCAATAAAAACTTTACTACCATCTTCCCCAATAGAGAAGATTGGGAAAACAGTGTACCTTACCACTAATGAATAGAACTTTACCATCTTTACTGATGGTTCGAAAATGATTACTGGAGTAGGGACAGGTTTCTACTCAGAAAATCTTAGCCTTCCCAGTTCATTTAGACTTCCCGACTATAGCAGTATCTTCCAAGCCGAGATCTTCGCAGTGAAAAACGTTACTAATCAAATATCCATGATGGGGTTATCACACGCTGATATCACCTTTTTCATTGATAGCCAAGCAGCAATAAAATCGATCTCTGCCACACAAATCAAGTCAAAGCTTGTTTCTTGCTGTCGCGAAGAGCTAAGGGTTCTTGGTATGCAGCATAAAGCATAACGTAAGACTCTCCTGGGTGGTGTGCCGGGAAACGAAAAAGCGGATGAGCTTGCAAGAGAAGGCCCGGTACTTATGGACCATAACATCAGAATCCCTCAATGCCAACTAAAAAGAAACATCAGTAAAAATATCATTCAAAAACCAAATGAAAGATGGAATCTACTAGAAACCTGCGGTAACACCAGGAAACTCTGTCCTTATTACAACAAGAAAAAATCCGATAAGATTTTACTTCTCAAAAACAGTCCCTAAGATCCCTCATAAGCGTGATAACGGGACGTAACCTACTTGGCTATCACATAAGAAGATGGGGCTTAGTACAGACGACATAGGAAGAGGAAGAAGAGCACGAGAACACGGCTTATTTCCTATGCCACTGTCCAGCACTCTGCCGTACTAGATTTAAATTTTTAGGCAACTATTTCTTAAATGATCTAGAAGAACTATCTGAACTCCCAGGCAACCGCCTATTGAACCTTGTCAAGTCCACCAAATGGCTCGATCAACCATAGAATTCATAGGTTAAATTACTTTTACAGAAGTTACAATACTTCAGCGTATCACAAGGGATCTACATTGATCTAAGTTTGACGGTAACAAAATCAGCTGTCAGCCCACACAACCTACCCTAACCTAACCTAGTTGATTATATTGCGCCACAATCGATAGCCAGTAACAACAAAGTTCCGAAAGGGTATTTTTGGTTAACGTCACTTAACTATTTCGGGAACAAATTACTTTTAGTTAGGTATGAGACATTTTAACCGCTGGACTAACTCTTATTCTATGGATTAGTTTACCTGTAAAATAAGAGTGGAATATGCGTTTTTTATTAACAATTATTCGACTCTGTAGCGCCATCTTTGAGAACTCAGTGATTTTTATTTGATGTATTGGTTGAACGAAACCAACTAAGAAAGTATTAAATTTGATCCTGGCCTTCTGCAGTCTTAGCCGTCTGAAAAACAAGGTAGCACATCCAAAACCATAAAAACGAAACCCCTTTTTTTCTAAAAAAAATTATAATTTTTGCCCAAAAACGTCCAACTATTTTTCGCTACTATTTTTTCAATAAAGCAGCATTCCTCTCTGATTAAAAAGATTAATTCTGAACGCAAAATTCATGCAAAATTAGTAAGATGAGATTATGACTTCAAAAAATAATTTCCGGGTGCAAATTCTTCTTAAGCACTTGCAATTAAGCGTGTCTTACTGGTTCTGCTTTTTGAGTCTGAAAATGGCAAAAAAAGAACCTGGTTTCGTTTCAAAAACGAAAACAAATCGAAACATAAAAGAAAACAGTAGTAAATTATTTTTTTTTTTTTGTAAACAAAATAACTCGTTAATCGAGTATTTCTATAAAAATTGATTAATATCGCTTGTTATATCAAAACCACAAAAAAAAAACTTAGACGAAGCGCCTCAGCCAAGCCTTAGTCATTATAAGAAAAGAATTATTTTTTATTTATGATGTCGCCTACTCTAAATTTAATTACAAACCTTGGAAAAAGATTCTCAAATATCAATGCTGAGTGCTGACACACATATCTTTGTTATTCTAAGCTTTTATAAGGTCACTCTTGTTTTTAAATTCTCATATGATATCACCATTATAATAATTTACAATTCAAATAGATTCAATCTTTTTATATAAATTTCTTTAATGAACTTATTTTAAATTCAAAATTATCACAATATTCTATATTACAACAGGCCTGTATATGAATCAATCTAGTTTGCAGCTAGACCTTAAACTGATACAAACCTAAAATAATAACGACGAATAAGAGGTCAATTTTAATTTTGTGTCTCCACAAATGTCGCTGGTTTTAGTAATTTCAAGTTGTTAATGACAGAGAAATAAAATTAAATGTGTGACCCCGGAAAAGGTTGACGTTTGGAAAGGTCAGTAATTTTAAATTGTCATGCCTACGTAATTTATATGCGTAAGCAAAAAGTGCTGTGTGTGGCTATCTAGACCTTAAGTTCAAATCACCGGCCGGTGGTGGAGCGAAACAACGATTTTTGTTTTCATTTTAATTTTTTGTTATCACGTTTATAATTGTTATTCTTTTTGTGTGCTAATTTAATTCGAAACGTCTACTGACACCCCTATTAGGGGATAGAACAGTTAGCTGTAGAATTATGTCATTCTTTTTATCGGGTATTGTGTCTGGAGAATTTGGATTAGAACTGCTTTCCAATTTGGAATTTAAATTTGTCTCAAGGTTAAATTTACTAATTGGGTTAGCTTAGCTCAAGTTCATTTAATTTAAAAAATGTATTCATATTGAGTAAAAAGGGTGGTCCGATAAGTGCTATAAGCTTTACTGTTCGGTGGTTCTATTCTTGTTTTTTGAAGAGAAATCTTACAGTGAAGTCAAAGTGCATGAAATTTGTGGCATGAGAAAGCGGTTCCACGCTTACTTACTCCGGAAAACAGGGGCAACCGTAAGACCCAGTTTTTGACACTCTTTGTGACAATCGACAAAACGTGGATACATTGGTACAAACTAGAGACCAAGAAATAGTCGAAACTCTAAAAAAGGCGCACATTATACCGTGCATCCTCGCCTGAGAGGGTGATGGCCTCGTTTTTTGGGTTCACAAGTTGTGATCCAGATTAAGTACTTGGAGAAGGGCAAAACGGCCGAATTTAAGGTCGAATTGGCAAAGAAAGATGAACTTTTCCGGTAAAATAACGCATCGCCTTGCAACTCCGCTAATGTTACGGCTGAATCGGTCAAATTGGGATACAAACTGCTGCTCAACCACGGTATTTTTCAGATTTGAGCCCGTACGGCTTCTTTTTGTTTCCAAATATTAAAAGTCATTCGCCGGGCAGGAGTTTCAGTTGAATGAGGAGGTAATTGCCACAACGGAGGCCACTTGTAGACCTTGTTTATTTCAGGCAGGTTATGGATGGGCCAAGTGTATCGAGGTAAACAAAAACTAACAAAAACAGTAGCCAAACAAAACATTTCTACTGTAGGCTGAGTACTTATCGGGCCACCCTCGTAAGCCTTCAACGATTACAATTTTAACTTGAATTCTTATATTGTCTTTAATAGTTTTTCAAAGTAGTTCGAAGAGAACTGGTTTTTAAATTTCAGTTCAAAAACACTATAAAGAGCAATTTGCAAGCATCTCCATAAATTTCTCCTCACCTTTAAAAATAGCTTAAAAAAGATAACGTGTTTAATTTTTGTGCTGTCATCTCTGTAGGTTAAGAACAAAAGAAACAATGAGCTGAGTTGAAAATGAAAACAAAAAGCAAAATGTTAAGAACATCATACGCCGAAAATAGTATTAATTGGTAAAAGACGAAATTATGCTATTGACGTCAAGAAGAACCGAAAATAGATTCTTAAGAATGCAGTCTACTAGTTTTCAATTAAAGGTACATAAACATATTCAAAATTAAATTAACATAATGCCAATAATTTACAAAAAGATAAACAAGTCGTTTATCTTCTTGAGGGAACAACTTTGCAAACCAGACAAGATAAGTGCTTTCAGCAAAAAAAAAATTAATTTCAAACATTAATTTTGAATATATTTGGTAATTATTAATTTTCTGATCCTAATATGTTCAAAATTTAGTCGAAACGTTGGATTTTCGGAAACTGAAGTTTCATTTAGAAAAAAATGATTCCGATGAAGACGACCATAACAATAACTTCGTGCTAAAGTATGGTAGAGAATTGTTAATGGATTTCTTCATAATCATTTTGTTTCAGCAACACGTTGCGTCGTTCGATAGATTCCATTTAAGCCTCGTCTCGAATTCAAGTCACACTTGTTATCAAACTACATTTAGCTTCTATTCAACTAAACAAAAAAAAAAAAAAAACTTACACAAGAAATTGCCTTAAATTCGATTTTGATTTTTATTCAATCCGCCACCCACGAACAAAAACTGTTTTGGTTTTCATCGTAAACAAATAAATTGTGAAATTGTTTTTTTTATATTGACACTTTGACCGTATTAAACATTTTTAAGTGAATCTTAGTAACACAACACAACATGCAAAACTGTACCTACTTAAAATGAAATCATCACCATCATCCTTCACCCGGCCTTCATCTGCGCCACAACGGCGATCCTATCCCGATCGTTGGCCGATCAAATTATTAAATTTCCCAAGTCCCAACCTTACCTTGTACTATAAAGGACTTTCCGTTTTTTTTTTTTAACTCCATTTGTGCTCCACGATAGATTTTATTATACTGAATTCGGAATCATTTTACCTCAGAGCCGGGTCAACTTATCTCCGTAGAACTTTTTTCCCAAAGAGGAGGTCAAGAGATCAGAGATCAGCGAGCTTTGTATATCTATATTACTGGTATTATCAAGATTGGTGTTTTCAATTTTCTCGGCTTCGTCAAATATTTTTGCTCAATACAAACTTATGCAAAAAAATAACTATGTTTGCTTACAACTAGGTGGCGGTGGTGTTGAATGCCAGGTCGATTATTCCTGTCAAATATATATATACAAAGGATCAGAGTGCCTTTGGCTAATTACCCAAGTATCAAATCCGTAAGTGAGGGCTGGTAAGCTTCAGTTTTGAAGTAATGGTAAGCTTCTACTGATCCGAGGCAATGAAAGTATCGCACTACTTTGAACTCGTGCTCCTCTACCCTAATAGTAGGTATTCTTCTGCCAACGTTTTTTGCAAACGGAGTCACCTTCACCTACTTGGTTTTTTTCATAATTTATGTTCACTTTCAGGTGTTTTGTCGCATATTCGATCGGGACGAATTATGCTTATACAGCTGGTGAGTTCCTTCTAAGGATATCAATGTTATTTGTTAAAGTCAATAGGTTGACTTGGTGATAGATTGAACAGGATACATACTAGAAGAAAGAAGACTTTCTGCGATCATAAGGTCAGGCACCCTCAAAAAAGAATTGTTTATAACACAACCTCATCTCATCACAAAGAAAAATGCGACAGTTGCCTACCGTTAAACTTGGTTTGAATAATTATATTCGAGAATTCCGTGATTGGCCATAGGAGCATTTAGTTTTGATAAAATCTAAAAGTTTCACAATCTTGATTAGTTTATTCTTGTTTTAATTAGTTTGCATTTAAAAATATAATTGCAATAATTTTTGTAAATGCTTCTTCTAATTCCCTTTTTTGAGTGTTGCTTAATCTTAAATCAAGATGAACTGAAAACAATTTAAGAACAATGACATTTTCCCACAGTAGTTTTTGTTTTTGTTTTGAAAATCAAAATTTCATCAAACATCAAACTAAGTGAAGGATTTTAAAAGTTATATGAATTATGGATCGAACTACTTGGCGGCTTCAACTCCGATGCAATATGCAATATCACACCAAACGATTTATAAGCCTGCCTCAATAGCCTTCCTAAAACAATCCAATCACTTTTCTGTCCCATACCTTCATCTAACAAAGCCAACATAATCTATAGCTAATACATGAAGCGAAAGTGTTTCGCGTATAAGGTACTCATCAAATTATTGCATTGCAGTTTCGCGATATGCTTGTATGTATTTAGATAATAAAAACCTAGAAAGTAGATTTTTTCAAACATAAGAGGCGTCACGGAAGAAATAACAAGTTGAACCAGTTAAAGTAGTTAGGTACTGTTGCTCACTTAGTTGCATTAGTTAGACATTATACTACTAGGTACTTGTGATCACAAACTAGACTGTAAGCTTTTAATTAGATAATAACAAATTTATTGTATCATTGAAAGAGATCCCACATGATTGTGGTTTCGTTGAATTTGGATGGGGAGCTTTAAATCGTTGATGAGAAAAAAGCTTTTGAGAGTCTTGGTAGTTTGGTATCGACGCCTGCAAGTATACTATACAATTTTTTAACGATCAGCAAAAAAATTTACGTTAATATTCAAATTATTAAAACGAAGGTTTGAACACTTTTCCAAGCTGTATAATGGCGATGACGAGCAAAATTCCGCCAGCTATATGAACAATTGAATTTGGGTGAATTTCATCCACCCGATATTGACGAAGTGAAGATAGCGATATCTAAGCCGCTGGAGCAGACGGCCTAGCCACGGAACTATACAAAGCAGCTGGAGATGATTTGGTAAGGAGCATTCACCAGCTCATCTGCAAAATTTGGTCGGAGGAAAACATGCCCGATGAATGGAACCTCAGCATCGTATGCCCGATCCTCAAGAAAGGAGATCCCTTGAACTGTACCAACTACAGAGGTATAAGTGTCCTTATAGCATCATTAAGGACGCTTTTGATGTCAAAAAAAGTTTTAGACAAGGCGATGCACTGTCATGCGATTTCTTCATCATCATTCTTGAAAAGATTGTGCAAAACTCCAACGTCAACACCAGAGGCACAATTTTTCAAGAGTCGGTCCAGCTACTAGGATACGCACACGACATTGAGACAATTGAAAGAACACAGTGTGATGTCAGTGGAGCGTTCGTGAGTCTTGAGACGGAGGCCAAGTTAATGCTGTTAACAAGAAAAGACAACCAACATCGACATCTTGGAGCAAACGTCAGCATAGACAGGTTTAACTTCGAGGTAGTTAAGGACTTCGTCTACCCAGGGTCCGTTACTGGATCGATTTAGATGAAATTTGGTAGTTAGATAGACTAGAACCTGCGTTAGGGCATACGGTATTTTTTAACGCAATAAAAGGGGTTGAAAAGGTCACAAGGGGTTGAAATGTTAGGTCAAAGTTTGTATGGAGGTCGATTAGGTTAGAAGTTTAAAACTTATTTGTATGGCTTTTGACTAAACATAAATAAGTAAGACATTCAAAGATTAAAAAAAAATTAACCGAGGGGGGAGATGGAAATAGGGGGGTAAAAGTTTTAGTGCCATTTCGAATCTATTTTATTGAACAGAGATTTCAACGTAGAACGGTGAAATTTTCACACATGATACAGAATTTCATGCTCTTCAATTTATTATACTTTAATTATAACGGTAACTCATTAATATGGCCAGTTAAAACATTTTCACATAAATTGGTATATAAGTTTTAATCCTATAGACTATGGTTGTTGAAATTTCCATATGTCTAACCTACATGAAATAACGGTGATTTTGATACCTCATTTGTAAGGATACGTCTAGTACAAGCCTCACAATCTCGATTTTAAAATAAATATAATTGCACACAAACGACCTGCTTGGTTCGTACAAAATGACACATCACCTGTTGGAGAATCCCGCTATGGCCAAAATTCGATCGTTGTTTTTCGATTAAAAGCATCTTAGCGTGCGTTCTAATAATCGGATCTTCAAGATTAAGATCTCTTAAGAAGCACAAGGCTTCAGGCTTTAATTCAATGTAGAATTTATCAACATTCAATTCCATTTTGTATGCAATAATGCACGATAAATGTGGACCCATTTGAATTTTCATCATTATTATTAATGAAAAGTTGATTAGAAATGTAACTGTTCTGAAAATGGAATGATGCAGTTTTGTAGATTTTTTCATTATTTACAAAAATGTTTGTAGAAGTAAGTAATACGTAAGAACGTTTTAAACAAAGTTTTTGACATTCATATTGCTTACCATAAGTATTTAAGTACAATATATTTTATCAAATTATTATGAATAGATGTATGAATATATGAATTCAATCCTTTGCGAATTATATATTTTAAGGTAATCAAATCATTCTTATTGAGTGAACTCCAGTCGCGCGTCGCGTCGAACGGAGCTGACACGTACAATTTTTTGTTTTTTGTTGCTTAACGCGGATAAATTTAATGTGAACTTGGAAACAACTTTTTTTGCAAATGTGAAGTCTTTTGTCGATTATAGTTGTAGACACGAAGGCTGACAGACGGATTGAACTTTCTAATAAGTGTTATATTTACAATCTGGATATACCATTTTTTTGTATGCAGATTATGACCGAAGTTTAATTTTCAACAAAAACCTTAAAGCTCTTAAATCTTAAGGAATTTAATTAAAGGTTTGTTGAGTTGAGCGCGTTGATGTCAGGAACTATTGGTTCGAATTCAAAAATTATTTAAGTATTGGGGAGAAGATTTCTACGAAGTCGGTTATCCACTGTTTCGACTGTTTCTTGTTCTTGATGTTTACCAATGGATCCATGTTTCGTTAACTTTCACGAACGACGCAGGAACTCCTTTGGATTGCGCTATAACAGTGCCAACTACTATACTCTACGGTAATCTTACGATTGCGGTTGTTTTCCGAAGTGAGCAAATGTGCGGAAGCTCATCACACTGCTCATGCCCAACATATCAGTCAGGATATAAAAAATGTTATTTTCTACAAGTCTGGATGTAACTCCAGATGTGACTCACCAAAAACCGACAGTAAAACTCGTTAAACCAATTCCTGGCCACCACCTTTGAAGAAGAGTCACCGTGTATCAGTAACCACCACAGTTCTGCCACAAAATGAAAAACAATACACACATTTACTTTTTCGAACAAAACCCAATAATTGTCTTCGATGACATTGAATCTTCATTGCATGATGTAAACAATAAACAAAATGTAAGTACATCGTAAATAAAAATGGTTGAACTCATTTTATATAAACACATTGCGTTGGCCCAATTTTAGCTGTATTGTCAACACTCAAACCTATAGTATAGACTCTTCAATACCAATTCAAACAAACAACAACCACGAATCATGATAAAAAAAATATACCTACTCCAGTACATTTTTAATAGTGTTTCAAGTTCTGACCTACCTTCTGGGAAAAGCATAGAATTCAATACTCATCACTTAACATTTGATAAGAGCACAATACAAAAGCACTTGAGGTATCACAAAAGGCTTGACACTATTTGCTTATTTTATAAGAGACACAAATTTATTAATATTTAAATCCACTAAGGATGTTTTTTCCCCACTTGAAAGAAGGACCTCTTAGAATTATCTAAAAATAAACAACACGTTTTTTAACCGATTACCGCGGAAATTCAATTCTAACTAACGAAAACGATTGTGAATGGGATACGGATTCAAAGGTGAGCTCAAAGAATAAATCGCACCTGATCATTGACGATGAGGGTTGGTCATAAAGGCGAATGAATTAAATGAACAATGTATCAAGGGATTTTAACGAAGCACATTTTGAATAGATCCATTTAACCAAAAATATTGTTGATGGAAAATTATTGCAAAATCTTGTAAAAAACAAAGTTTGCAACGTACAAATTTATTAATATCTTGACTTTGTTTGTTATTCATGTCGTTTTCCATTGGTCGTCCAGAAGCATTCGGAAGAGTTCAGAAGTCTTCTGAAACCATTCCATTGGACTGACTTTGACAGACGGAATGCTTCTGAGAAGAACAGAACTCTTCTGTTTTGAAAACAGAATCGTCCGTAGAATGACACATACATCATAACCCGTTCCATTGGAGATAGAAAAAGAAACGTCAAAAAAAGACCAATGGAAAACGACATTAGTTTGGGCAGCATTTCAGAAGTACCTGTCAAAACCTATTGACTTTTGTGAAATGTGAAGCACTTTTTTCCACGTGTTCAACTGAAATGTTGAACGTTCTTCCATTACCTTTAAAAAAACTGCACAAAACTACATTCAAATTAATTTTGTTGCCCAACACAAACAAGGCAATGGATAATTTCTGTGTCTGTATGTTTTCCTTCATACTTCCGTTTTGTGGTGTTTTGGTCTTCACAGTTGACAGGTTATTGCCGCGTCGAATGAAGTCACATATTTTGAATTCGTTTGACGTTTCGGAACCAAGCAATAATGCGAGTCGAACTATACAAATTCGGACAGCAGGTTCATTTTTGTTTTACTTATCGTACCTTCTTCTCTATTTCCATTGGATTTCATTACATTTCTGGCCGCACTTGAATGGAGCCGGAGTATGACAGGTGATTCCGAAACCAACCCTCGTTTGATATGTTGTCGTCGTGCGTCGTCGATTGCTTCGAATTGGCTTATTATCGAGACCAACACTAACAAATACTTTTTTAATGGAATTTTGAGTTACGCCACCCTTTTTTGGATCAAATCTACAATTGGTATGCTCACAGCACACACCATAGTTTTGAGCATGCGTGAATAGCTCGCTTTGGGGCAAGTCATTAGCCGGAGTCGGAGTAGATAGATATAATGTTGCATTACCTTAAAATGAATTGTTGTCAGACAGAAGCGTAATCCGCGGCAATTATGTAATTGTGAACGGGACTTGGGAGCGTTATAAATAAGTTCCAGTTTATGTTGTAATTATGTTTTTCTTTTTTGCTCTTTTAATTAATATGATGTAATTTGAAGTACCTAATTGTAGATTCATGTTGTATACTTACTTTTGAGTTATTTTGGATGTTTGTGTTAGGAGGTAAATTCCGCCAAGTATACCAATAACTGCAGTTGCACCGATGATTATATTGTTGGCTTTTACGGATGTTACTTCGTTTAGATTGAAAAATTTCATTTTACTTTATTTATTTTATTTTTTCATAAGGAAGGTAGTTTTTGTTTCAACACTGAAAGAGTTTAAAATTATTGGAGGGTTTTTTTTATTTTGGTTAAATTAGTTAAGTTAACAATTTTCGACGAGATATGCATATTTGATGCATTTTAACATTGAAGGAAAGAGAACTCGTGCAGAAGTCAAAATTTTGTTCTTGTGTACCTTTTTCGGTTAGTCATAACATTTACGTAAGATAATCCCAATTTTGTTTACATTTTTACGATTTTTCTGTAATGTAACTTCATTTTTGTGCAACATAAACTGTCACATCTTTTGAGCGTCAATGTAGGAGGGAAGAAAATGATCCTTCCCTCTGTCAAAGAAGAAAGTAAAACAAAGCGAATAAAGAACTTCCCAACCGAGTGGTAGGATGGGGAAGGTTGGTAAGCCAGTCAATTCCTAGCAAGCGTTACCACTTAAAAATAAAGGAACCGAAGTAGATTTAAAAAAAATAAAACGAAGTAAATTGAAAAAAGGAAGTAGATCTTAAAATAGTATATTTGATATTGATCCTCGATACATTGAAGAATAGAGCGACATAGACAAATGCCCTACGTAATTTTAACAAAACCGTTAAGCAATTAGGAAAGTAGCCGACCTGATAAAGGTTTTTTCATCCAACGTTTTGGAGATCACAACTCGTTAGCCAGAGCTTACAGATAGTTTTAGACTGTTGTTCTGAGTTTAGAAATCAAAAGAAAGTATTTTTTGAATAATTTTATAACTAAGTGTTTTTAAGAATTTCCGCTTTCAATCGCTGATAGAATACTTGTAAAACCTTATTTTGAAGAACAATTGCATAACGGTTGTCGTTGAAAATTGTGATTAATATCGATTTGACAATATCTCGGCTAATAGGCCTTCAGGAAACTGATTTTGATGAATAGAGCTTGAGCAGACCTTTCTATTGATGTAGCATTCCATATTTTTTTTCTGTTGGCAAATTTTCTGTTAGTCCATTATAATTTTTTGAAAATCATGAAATGAAAGAAATCGATTTCGTTCAATTCAAAATTCCAAACTCAATTCCGAGGTTTGGTTGCCAAGATATTTGCATCAGAAGATATTCCTTCTATGGGATTACAATAACCCAAGGACAAAAACAAAGAAAATAGTTTTGTGATCATAGCTCAGTAACCAGAGCCAGACCTCTTACAATTGAGAGACTTGGCGATTTGAAATCCCTGAATGCAGCAGTATTTACCATGAAAATTTCATAAATATCTGTTGAGCCGTTTACGAATCTAAAATGGACATACGAACATACAAATATATATTTCATCAAATTAGGGATGGTGTTCGTAGGAAGACTATTTTGAAAAATTTTCAGAGATCGAATTACATAGACTTACATACTTCGAAAGGAGAAAAGTGGTAACGCTGCTCCTAGCCAAGAGAAGGTTGCTGCTCGGTTATTAATTAATAATTTTTAATTATCATCGGCTTCATTTTTGTTTTTTTCATAATAAGCACCCACTCAAGGGGATTTTGTTCCCTTTTTATGCCAAAGCACAGTGCGAGCGTAAGGGATAGTGGGATAGATGGAGAGGGTTTAGGATGATGTGTCGGTTAACATTGGTCTTGAATTCTTGAACGCTGCAGTGACTGGGGAAGACAGAGTGTGGAAGAGAGTTCCACATTCACGTTGTACGGCTAAAGAACGATTCTCTGTACAAGACCGTACCTCCGACATTGGGCTCGAGGGTGAACTGATGGGCATTCCTGGAGGCGCGGGTATTACGGTTAAATATCTTAAGGTGAGGATTGTAACTGGCTATTTCACAAGATCATAAACTATTGAAGTAACGGTAAAAGAGGGTGAGGCATGAGACATTACGTCGATGTTCAAGTGACGTAAATGTCTCAACGATGGTACGGTCACCAAACATCTTAAATGCTCTGTTCTGGATACTGTCCAAAAGACTTAAGTACGTTACTGGAGCACCACCCCAAACGTGGGAGTTGTACTCAAGCTTTGAATGTACCTATATATGTTTTATAGATGGTAGCCAGATCAGAAGGGGAAACAAAATTCTTGCATCGTCTTAAAAAGCCTAAACATCTTGCGGCATTTTTGGCGACATCGCATATGTATGTGATCATTCCACAAGAGGAGGTCGGTGATACACATACCGAGAATCTCGAGATGTTCGGTGAAAACTGATGCAAGTGCCACTTATGGACAGTGGCAAGGGGGGTATATCACGCTTCAACGATACAAGATAGCATTGATCGAGTTTTCGAAGCATTAAACTCTACCTGGTTTTTTATTCCCCATTGTACAATGCTGTTTAAGTCAGAGTTTAATGAGCTTATCATATTTAGTCGTTGCAGTTCCACATCCGAGGAGGAGGGATGTGAGTCTGTAAACGAATTTTTTCGATGTACTTTTCACTAAAAATTGTAAAATTCTATTACCTATTGGAAATGACTCTTTGTAAGTTCTTGACAAACATAAAAATATCCAAACCAACTTCAAGGAAAGTTGTTTCTGTTGGTTATCAAAGGGGGCTGCGCTCCAAAAAAAAGGATGATCAATTAGGGACGAAACTAATTTGGGTCGTTGAGCTGAAGGGATCTTTGCCAAGCATGTACATGACTTCAAATTGGTTTATTCCCAACTCGAGTCGAACGAGGCAACTCCCATCGCAAACCCGGATTGTCCAGAAAATCGATCTAGAGAATACTTGTGAAATTTGACAATTAATTAACTACCCTCACAAAAAGTAAAATCGAAAACACTTTGTCTTTTTTTGTTAAATAAATGCTTCTGTTTGCCATATACTGAATACTCACAGAAGTAATAACTCATCTAGAACTCATGATGTCAATTAACCATTCATTTTATTCAACCTAAAGAGACGAACATTCAATCAATTAATGAAAAGATCCCCAGAATCTCCCTAAAAATTCCAATGTCTTCACAACCGAATATCAGACACAATTTCAACTATTCAAAATGCGAACCCAGAAGCAAATATTAAGTTCACACCACAGAAAATCCACAAATATCAAACACTCATATGTTTTCTCACACAACAGACTACTTTCAACATGATTAAGGACCTCGGGCAAGACCAGGGCACTGTTTTAGGAATTAATGGATTTTCCGGTTTCTCACCCGAAGAATTTATCCAACTTTACATATTCGTGGAACGGTCAGACTCAGATAGGAATACAACCATAATCCCTTTACACATCGAATACCGAATATTTCAGAGCTGGACCAGTCATCTCTCCTACCAGAAAGTATCGTTTCATGGAAAAGCGGCATTTTCTTACTTCTGAGTCATGCAAGGGCACTGTTGAAGTCATGTGGTCCATTAAACAGAACTTGTCGACAGCACATGAACAGTGTGTTGGAGAGATGATGGATTGTGCAGGGAATTGAAAGTCCGGCGATATAGTCTCCAGTTACTATTAAAAGGATGGCAACACCGAGAAAGTCAAAGTGTGCTATTCAGCCCCACAAAGTGCGTGTTTTACCGACCGCAAATCAAACAGTAGTCGTCATGGATTTAACATGCTCCAGGTGAGCCTTGAGGCACCTTTATATCAAGGTAAATGTCCATAGTATAAATCATTTCATCAGCTCAATTGAGCAGGAGTATTGATTTTTAACTACCCTTCAATGCGTCTGTACACGCTTGGTCATGGCAAAACTTACGTCAGCCAGCGTGGTGGTGATAACGAAGACTTCAAATTGCAGTGGTCCATTGAACAATGGGTCGGCTATGATTAAAGTGGGATCGGAGAAGTGCCGCACTTTATCGTGAGGAATTAATAACTTTGGATTTGGCAGTCATGCCAAAATGGGTATCGGCAGAAACGTGTGTGGCATCGCAGAGGAAGTATCGAATATATTGCTTTTGATTGATTGCAATTGAGTATTTTGTTCCTAGTCCAATAGAAATTGTTGCTGGAAAGCCTTGAAGCTTAGGGAATTGTACTTAACATTTATAAAGGGTGAAGCCGCCGCCGGTTTTTATTTATGTCCACTGATTTCCATTATTTATCATTTTAACGAATCGTGAGCATAACAAATTAGGGTCGATAAGGTTCCAAGAAAAATTATTTAAAAAGGCAACCAGACAAAAATCGAAAGCAAGCATTAGATTAGATTAAGTATCTGTTAAAATTAAATGGAATTATATCATGTTTTAAATTTAAGTGAAATTGTTGAACTGATTATATTGTTTCACTAGTGCGAACAATAAAGTTTTGTTGATAATATTCATGCCCTATTCATTTTGAATGATGATTTAAATTATTCGATTAACAAGACGCGATTTTGTTAAGAGGTTTAAATATCTTATGTCTTTAAAGTTGGTGGTTTAATGGGGATTTCATGTCGAGGTGTTTTTTTAAGATTAAACAAAACAAGCTACCGTTAGGTATTTTTCGTTTACATAAATATACATAAATAGAAAAACACGAAAACACCTATTTTCCCACTAAAAGAAGTTTTGATTGTGTTTAACTTAAATGTCTGTGACAAAAAGTTGAAGTTCATTTAAGCATGTAGGAACAGAATTCAAGCTCCACGTTTGGCAAGAAAACAAACGACGAAAAAACACATTTTTTGGTTTGTTTATTCATTAAAGCTTCACTCAGAGATAAACAAAAAAAAACTTAAAAAAAAAATAATTATTACGAAAAACCGAAATTAAACAAATTGCATTTCGAAAAACTCCAAATTTTAAGGTCATTCAAACATTTCAGAGGCCACATTTGTTTGTTTGTTGTCTTAATCGACTAATTACTACCACTTTGACATTGATAAAAGACACATCCAAACATTAGCTGATGTTTATGTGTTTTGTTTAATTTTTTTAATTCAAAACGACCCATTAAAAGACCATAATTTTAAAATCACATGCGACATGGAAATTGCATGAGTTTAAATTGTAAACACATGACGTTTAAAGGTTACACAATAAGAACGATTTTTGTCTGTTTCAATGCGCGTGTCTAAGACATTTTTTTCTTCTTCACTTCTTCTTCCTTTCAATATTAAATTCAACAAATATAATATGAGGTCCCCGAGGGAATTTTTTTAATTACCGACCGCTAAACGATAACTCAAAAATTTCGAACAACTGTAGCTGGTCTTCAACGAAACAAGTTAACCGGACTCGATTGCGAGGCTTTACTAGAGCTTTTCAGTATTGTTAAAAGCGAAAACTCGATGCGATAAGATTCAAAATTGATAGCACTAATTTTGTACTTAAAAATTTTAAAATTATAGCAAAAATTCACACCTTATCGTGAGAAAGATAAAAATAAATAAACAAAACAAGAGATACATTTTGCCTTAACTCGTGACAGACGTAGTTAAAGTACACACAATGGGAAGCCCCATAAGCTTTAACAGAATATAGATACTGAAAGTCACTAAATTATTAACAAGATGAGCTTCTCGTGCATTTAATATTTACTTATTTTTGAAGTAAATTAATAACAAAACAAATTGTTTATAGTTTCAATAGTTTTAATAAAAAATAAATGATTTTAGCAAAATTTTGTGTGCGCTGCGTTTGGAAAACTAAAAACAAACTGCATTGTATATTATTGCTTATTAGTTGGAAGGTTTGTACTTTGCATATATGATAATTTCCGAGGGTAGTGCATTGGCTTGCGAAAAAATAAAACAAATGAAAAATGGAATTTAATGGTTTCTTGAAGAGAGTGTTCTAAGGGTTGTTGCGAGGGAGGATTATGTACGAACTTAATAGACTTTCAAGACCTGACTTGAAATCAATATTTTCGATTTTGTTGGTTTTTTTTTTCAAATATCAAATATTTAGTTTAAAAGATTTGGCAAAAGGGTAAATGAAGAACGCTAGTGTAAATTTCAGGTCATACAAATTTGGTAAGTAATATTTAAACAAAAAAAAAAAACATTAATTTTAATGAAAATATTTTTTTTTCAGATTTTATTCGACTACCCAGCAAAATAACTGGGGATTTTATGCCCCCCTTATAATCACAATTTACAAACAAACAATTAAATGGGACACATATGTACATTCCAGGTTTGTCATCATGAATGCATTTTAATAATAGTTTATTGATAGTGTTTTCTCGAAGTCTATTTGATCGAGATATTGTATGCATAATGTAAATTAATTTAAATTCAATAACAGATACATAACTAGAAATATTTGAAAAAAAAAAAATAAAAATTGTGTTTTATTATGTACATCGTTTGTTTCATAGCTTCTTAGAGTATGGCCAACCATTTCCTAATCTATTGGTGGGTCGATGAAAATGGTTTGTATAGCTTTTAAGTTGATTTATTCCAAGTCAAAAAGTAATACAGAAAGTAATTCTATTCGATATTTTCCGAACTCATCTGAATATCCATATTTTTTCAAATGTTAATACAAATCCATAAAAGTATTAAATTTTATAACAGAATTTTATTTTTCCTTAATTTATAGATTTATTAATTTTAAATATAAAATCCTATTAATTTTTAATACAAAATTTTATCAATTTTTAATAAAAAAAATCATTTATTTTAAATACAACATTTTATTACTTTTTAATACAACATTTTATTAGTATTTAATATGAAATTGTATTAATTTTTTATAAAAAATTGTATTGATTTTTAATACAAAAAGTATTAAATTTTAATTTCTCATCAGTAGGTATTAACTTTTAATATTTGATTTATTACTTATCTTCTTTTTATATTTTCAATTTATAAGATTTTAATATTTTTCTGGTGTTGTCATATATGTAACCCTCAAAGTATTAAAATCTAACTCAAAATTTCTAACCGTGTACCTGCAATCAGTCACCCCACCAACCACTACTTTTTATTAAGGTTGAGATCAATCTTTTTTTTAAAGTTTCTTGGAGAAAAAAAATGTTTTGGTAACATTTTAAATTTGGAATAAAAAAAAAATGAAAATAGACATTACCTATGTACAGGATGCTTGGGAAAAATATTTGGGATTTTATTGTCAACAAATTACTAGGACCTTGTATACAGCTAAGCCAACTATTAGAGGACGTAGATCGCCAAAACTGATGTAAGGTGGTTTGAATTTTTGACGTTTTTTTTTTTTATTTCAGGCTGAGATCAAAAATTCTCAACGTTTGGTGGACCATACAATTTCTGTTTTTAAAAAAGGGTGTGGCCTGATTCTGGGCTGTTTGAAAAATCGAAAAAGTTATCAGATTGCGATCTCCTTATTTTCATAACTTTGAATGACGGAAAGGAGTAGATTCTCATGGAAAAAGGTAGGATACTATGAAATTCGGCCAAAAGCAGTGTGGGAAAGTAGTTGGCGGTCTTATGGCTTAGGGTCATATGGTTTTAGGTCGTTCGACCCCAGCCCATTTCGAAATTCGATTGATCATTTGATTTTTCAAATAACTCGAATAGTTTTTCTTTTAATATCAAAATCACTCGTATACGTTCATCACTACTTGACCTTACATAATGTTTAGAAACTTTGTCTTATGATATATTTGAAAAAAAAGAAACATAATTATTAGTGGAAAAAAGAACGACAAAGTGATTCAGAGGTTATTCTTGGACAATAATATTCTTCAATTCATAAGCAATTGTAGTTGCTTGGTGTCCCAGTGGTCAATGCTCCAGTTTATTTGTGTCAGCTTGTTTAAATATTTTTTTGAACGATGAACATACAAATATTTGACAACATTTTCAACCAAAATTGAGTAGGTGTTCGACAATTGCTTAGCTTATAGTCACATTTTGTTGTATAGTGAAAAAATATTGCTTTTTTAACAATTATTTTGGTAAAAACCATCTTCATATTAATACCTTTCAATCAAAACAAAAATTGCCAAAATCGGAACAGCCAAGCCCAATCCTTTGGCCACATACTATTTAAAAAATTCATTTTAATATACACAGATGACGAAACCTTTGTAACATTCCTTTCTCTTTCTCATGATACTAATTTGGGACAATCTTAAATAAAAGTTGTTTATGAAACGCAGAAATATACAAGATCTCACAGAAAATATTTGTTAAGTTCAACGACAAGTCAACTTTTAATGCTTTTTTAGTTCAAAAAAACTTAAGTTGATTAACTATGGAAAATCTTGACTTACAAATGACAACTTAATACAGTCTGACTACAACATGGAGTTGAATTAACAAAAGTTAGAACCCGGTTGACAAGCTCTCCTTTTTCCTTGATGAGAAAGTGGGCTCATATCAAGTGATAAAATCGTAGTCAACAACAAGATCCTCTTAATCGAGAATTTTTTTCTCTAACAGAAATTTTGATGATACAGTTTTGTTTATAATTGATTTCAAATTTATATAAACGAAATAACTACGTTGTTGATTCCCCATGAGATTCTTAGCATCATTTTTATTGAAGTGTGAAGAAAACAAACATTACACATTTTTAAATGATTTCAAAAACACAAAACAGCTAGACCAATATTATTCAAATTTCTTGAAAACATTGATTGCCCTTTAAATTGGGTAATTTTTGTTTTACTACGTGTTGTGTTATTTATTTGTTTCTTGTTTATTATTTATTATTCCAAAAACCTTGAGCCAAAATTCTTGAACCAATTTTTGTCAATATAATTTGTCTTTTTGTGAATTCGAATGCATTTTTAATTAGTAAGCAAAAAATACATTTCTATAAGGTGTATCAATAATTGTTATTAATTTTATTCATAAGACACGAACTTGTTTCAACTAAACAACAGAAATAAGATAATTTTGAAGTATTCAAAACAAAACAATATAACTTTTAAATGCGAGGAAAAATTTGAGAACAGATTTTGTGTCCAAAAATGAATGTTATTTTTTTAACATTGAG
Source organism: Sphaerophoria taeniata (assembly GCA_943590905.1). Taxonomy (NCBI): domain Eukaryota; kingdom Metazoa; phylum Arthropoda; class Insecta; order Diptera; family Syrphidae; genus Sphaerophoria; species Sphaerophoria taeniata. The sequence goes on along the minus strand of OX016540.1, from coordinate 40,978,358 downwards.
ATTTGTTTGGTAAACTGATACAGGGTGTTGCCTTGTGATTGCAATGATGAGATTTAAGAATCCTCTTTTTTTTAATCCCGGGGTAGAGGTTGACATGTATGATACCGGAATATTTGAGATCGTTTATTTGAAAACCTTACCTACAAAATTTTGTGTACTTACTTAATTTTTCGTTTGGAACGAAAAGTTTCAATAATGTTTGTCTTGAAATATTTGCTTTAGAACATTTTAAAAATTAGTTCTTTCCTATTAAAAACAAGTTTAACCAAAGGAAAGAAATTTTGTGTCGGAAGGTACCATCATTTCTTATTTCCTCTCAGCTCTGACTCAACCTATTCCAATGACTCAGTGTCACCAATAAGATAATATTTAAAGCCAGTATCTTCAGTGGTACCAAAAGATATCCCAACGCTTATTCCTTTATTATACTAAACATTTAAAAATAAATGACGAAAATGAACTCACCTCAACCTGTCTCTGAGCAATCGCATCATTTCTTTGTCTCGTTCGAGTATAAATAAAATCCTTTTAAATTCTTGCAGTTTCATTTTTAAATCCTTTGTTGCTACATCAACACATATTCCACTGTCCACACTACAGTCCAGCTGTACACTATTACCACTGATATCCAATTCTGCCATTTTTTCCTTTTTTATTTTTCAAAATAACATAAAATTTAACATAAACTTAAAAACACTTGGCACACACTTAACTTCTATTTAAATAAGATGAAAAAACGTAAAACAAAAAAATTCATTTTTTAATCAAGACGCACAAAGGAGATTTATAAACTTCCACTCTTTCAGTTTGCACGTGGAGTTATAAAAGATAAAATTTGTATCTTTATTTAGCTCATTTGAAAGAGTCTGTTTGATTGTTTTATTTTGTATCTTTTGACTTTTTCGTTATGAAATATTTTTCTCAGCTGATAAAATCGTGGATTCCTTATCATAACTGCTGCAAAGTTCTCTCTCTTCCACTTTTGCTCTCTATCTGGGGATATCTTGTTTTGTTCGCCGTGTCGTTTAGTTCACAAGTATCTGAAAAATACACGCAATTTTTAAATTTAAGACAATATATGTGTATGAAATTCATGCAATTATTTTATTTATAATGTTTTCCTATGATAAAAATTTATTTATAATGTTTTCGTTTTAATGCAGCCTTAGGCAAGGCTAGATAGCTAGCAAGTAGCAACACAAACAATTGATAAAGGAAGAGTGTATCTCACAGATTCCCAGAGTTCAGACTCACAATGACATAGCTATTCATGCAGGCTGCCACCGGCTGCTGCTGCTTTGCTGGTGAACTTGAGAAGAACCATTACATAAAATAAAAATATACGACAGTCTCATGGTTGTTGTAGTCATCGCGTTTGTCGTGTTCCCAGCTGAACGTAAACAAAATTATTCGAGGTAAAGATAAACCAATGTCTCAGCAGATAAAATATCTGATGAATGTGAAACAATCGAGTGTGTACTTAAGAGCGATTACCGCGCAACTGGGATCTCAAAATTTGCCTCAATAATGAATCTTCTACATTTTATTATGCTGAGAAACGAGTGTCTGGAGCGGAGGCGATTGAACGTGTGCTGTTGGGTTGCAAAAATGACGAAGAAGATAATGGTGATGATGCACTACCCGGCCCAGAATTGGGCGATGAAAAATCTCACCCACAGAGATGGGAGAGGTTCCATTGTCGACGTTTTTTTGCCGCCATCCATTCATCCAACACAAAAGATACTAAATTTAATGACTATGGTGACCATACTTTTTTTTCGTAAACTTCAGTACTTCACATATCCCTCAGTCTGTATAGAGCCTTCAACAAAGTTTGAACAAATGCAAATTTAATTAATTTAATTAAGTTGATTACAATACCTAGAGTTTTTCTCTTTGAAATCAGTCATTGCATACAATGCTTAGTAGAAAGAAATTATAGAACACTTCCTCTGTCAATGTTCCCACACTTGCACTTTCGAGGAGAATAGCAATTTCGGACTCCTTCCTGAACAGTTCAAATGATTTATCAAGGAAGAAAATTGAAGGCTCCTTTTTCTTTTGTAATTCAGATGGTCTTTTCCCATCTTCCTTAAAAACATGCATCAATTTTGATGGGTACTTACACCAGAATTCAAGGTTAAGATACATCAGGAGCTTCAATCTCAGCAAGATTAAATGTACTCCCAAGGACAACGACAAGGTGTGGTACCAAAACGAAGTAAGTAATACAAGTTACCTACTTAAAACCTTCATTTTTTAAAACCCTCACTTCCCTGAAACTGTTGAATTGATTAAAATAAAAAATCTATTCAGTGAAAAAAGCTTAGAAATCAATTGGTTTCATACACATCAGTTTTTTTTTTATTATTTGATAACTAACTTCTTCTTTGTAAAAGAAAATTGCAGACATTGAAAGTAAGTGATGTTGACAAAATAAAAACAGACAGTTGGTCACCTCAAAAAAGTGAGTCACTTACTTAATGTCTAATTTATTCATGAGAATTGAATAGTTCACTAATTACTACCAAACCATACTCCACACTTCCACAGGTGTGTTCCACCTCTTTCCATGTCATAAATTTTGAATGTTTGAATAGTGGCAGAAGGGGCGGTCGGGCGGCCATGCCATTGCGACGAGGCGTCGATAATATTGTGTCATATCGCACCTGTATTGGGAAGCCTAATGAGTGACACAAAATTAAGTTGTTTTTGAGTATTATTTTGTTTTCAAAATTATTTTAAATAATAAGGTGTGGATGAATTGACACCAAGTCGATAATTATCTAACATAAGAACTTCAATAATCATATTTTACCAAAGCTTACCAGAGTTATAAGTTTCTTGATTTATAAAGAGTATCTACCTTCTCAAAAAGAAATAAAACTTACATCAAATTCATTTATTCCCATACTTTCCAGCTCAAAACCGTATTCAGTTTATTTATTCAAAGTGTTGCATTTGTTTTTTGTCTTCTTCGAATATACATACAAAGCTTCTTGAATCAAGATTAGTCTTATGTTTTTGTTCCTCATTTCATATCAACATTTGCTAACAACCACTGATGTCAATCGATCGAAGTGGAGTGTATATCACCTGCCATATTCAGGTTGATTGCATGTTTGTCTTTGATGATTGACGCATCGCAAAGGTTGCAAAATCTAAAACCCCATGGCGAAATTGAATAAAAATATTTCCTTCTTGTATATTACTATTTTTGTGCTTTGTGTGTCAGAAGAAAATTATCATCATATACTTGTACCAATGCCGACTGTGGTATAAGAAACGTCAATTATCCCAGCTTAGGAAAATTGCTTCTTGGTGCTTGCAATGTGATGTCGGTTTCGTTTGGTAACCATAACTTTATTTTTTATTAGAAAGTAAAGAAGATTCGTCTCCTTTTTTTCATGGACTTTTATGCAACTCACGTGAATTGCAAATTTAATGGCAAATAATTAAATAGACTTGGAAACGGCCACACTTTGAAGACAGGTATGGTAAAAGTTATAGAAAGTTTTAGCAGTTAAAAATACATCGAAGGGATTTGCTAATGATTTCCCATTTCAAAATAATTACTTCTAAATTTATTATGCCTGGAATTATGCTGTTCAATAATTTCTCGATTGTGTCGGATACTTGATAGTTAGGTAAGAAACTATTTATAACTTTAAAGTTCATTTAGATACTATTTTAAGTAATTGGCTGCTATTTTGATTCCAAAGATCTTTGTAGCTTCCTGATAAATAATTATCTTAAATCATGTCACGCTGCAGGGGTTAAGTCACTTTATTCATATCTTATATTTTGTTATTATGCATGGTGCACATATAGAAGAAATCAAAACTTATTCATGGTCAATGTTAGAATATTAGAATTGAAAAAAAAAAATTGAAATGTGAGTTTGATGATAAGATGATGGGGAGAATGATGGTGAATTTCTCCATCATCACGGATTTCATTGTTGTTTCTTTCATTGCACGCGTCCTTATGTAAGATGTGTAAGAACCTTGGTTTTTTATCGGAAAATCAAACTGCATTTTTAAATTTTTACGTTTATCACCGTTTAAACCTTCTCTGAACCCAAACTCATTTTTCAAGATTGAAATGTTCACTTCGTTAGTTTTCCCAAACACTGCGCTCAGTGAATTCCCACTATGTACCTATTAATACAGAAAGCATTCTGATCTTAAAAATGTTTCTAATAAACTTTGATTGTTAAATTTGAACAATACTTTCAGAAGATTGATTCTCGTTTCTCGACTGAAAAGGTTAAGGTTACATAAGATATATGTCAATTTTCATGATTTTTCAGGAAATGAAAAAAACACTTTATAGGTGGCTCCTAAAAAATCTTTTAAGTATATGCTTTATAGAATAAATCTTTTAACGGTAAAATTATATGATTTTTTTTATAAAATTTATTTCAAAAAGATATTTTAAATATTGCGCCAGTTATAAGGAAAAATATGACTTAAGATGTTTTTGATTTTCATTAAATGGTGTTTATATCAATTTCCGAAATCTTAAGATGAGGTAAGATAGTTTGCCTTTTCACGCTTTTTCCGAATTTTGTTACGTCTTTTATCTTATGTCTACTCAAGGATGATTTTTGTTTCTGTTTGCACGCGCAAAAACATCTCAAGTCAAAAATGTTAAAAGTTTGAACCAAAGTAATCTTAAGTCTAGTTTAGTTTTAAAGCTAAAAAAGAACACAAGATCTTTCATCAATGGAGGTTTACAGGAAGAAAAGAATTATTTTAGCGTACCTTGTGCATAAAAATTATGTTCTTAATAAAAAGAAACGACGTTACTGACGTTAATGACCATCGGCTAAAAAAAGAAGGACTATTTTATTCATCGTTTTAAAATATTAGACAAAATCCTGAACATTTTTTAAATTGTGTTTGAATGAGTGTAAGATATTTTGATGACTTGGCGGTCAAAGTTTCAGCAAAAATCAAAATCAAAAATCAAAATCAATTAAAAACAAAAACAATATCAAAATCATCCATATTTTCCCATTCAATTTGATAAAAACTTGGGGTAAAAAAAACGCATGTGTGCAGTGCACAATAGAAAACAATGTACTACAAGACGCAAATGCGATTTTTTGTTGCTGCGACATCGCTGCGATATCGCAGAATCTTTTGCGACGTTTTACCGCAGAAATGACGCTGCGATATCGCAAGTGTGTGTGCACCACTTCATTTGATTGTGAGTACCGATGACGCAAAAGCGATGTCGCAGCGACAAAAAATCGGGTGTGTGCACCGGGCCTAAGATGGAGTTGTTATACTGCCTATAAAAAAGCCAAGGAGTGAGATTGAATGATACCGATAAGACAGAACTGGAGTCCGTTAGAATGGCAGTTAGATTCCAAAAAAAAACGTGAAATATCTTAAGTCGACTTAAAATACCTTACCTTTTCAGTCGAGGATTCATAAAGTTCGCTTTTTTATCCAAAAACCAAAATACTTTGTTTTGTTATAGCTACATTAACACCAATAAGAACCTTATAGGACTGCGAAAATAAAGAAATACCTACTCTTAGAAAACATTCTCAAGCAATTATATTTAAGTTTAATTCATTTAATAAATAATTGCTTACATTTTTACCAATCTTTGAGCTTTGACCTTGTATTTGAAATTGAGATTGCTTTACTAACCTTGCATTTAAAATTTTTACTAAGCAAATTTAACTACTGGTTCATTTTGAAAAAGAAGACAGACATGAAAATTATATCAGTTCAACTCGAGGTTTATTTTGGTCGCTAAAAATAACGCAAGCTTGTGCATGTGATTTGAATGATTTATTTGTTATCTGTGAATCTCCAACAAAACTACAAGTGAAAAATTGCATTCCCTTTCACCCCACCAAACTTATTTTCAAATTATGTAAATTCCCGGTAACCAGAAACTATCTGAACTCAAAATTACGTAATATCTCAGTGTTTACAAATTATGTTTGGCATCAGGTTTTGCATATTTTATTATTTTTGTTTATAAACACGAACATAAGCAGACAAGTTTAATATTTGTGTATGTTATAATTAATGAGTCTAAATGTATTCAAAACAATTTCAGATAAGTATCAGTCAGATAAAAACTATCAGAAAAAGATCTCTTGTTTGATAAATATCGGATCGTGTGAATTTGATTACGACATCAATAAATATTAACAAGACTTGTGTCAGCCTTGAGCCATAGTCATGTTTTGATGTAGTTTGAAAGCACTTTGGGTCGCTTAATGCAACGCCAATAAAAATTGTGTACTTAAAAAAACGCTTGAAAGAAAAATAAAACAAGAATCACAACAGAGGAAGTGATGATTAAGCATCCAATATGCCGAAAGGGCACGTTCGCTTCGGCATTGATGTCGTTGACTTCTTGGAACGTTTTACCTGTCTTTTTGCTTCCATCGCCAACGGTGCGATTGTATTGGCAGACAGTTGCTGGTGATTTCATCAAATTAAATTGAGATTTGAAAACATTTTACAGTCTACAGTGTACGTATAGTGAAAGGAAGTTAGATAGAGGCTCAGAGATGAAGTTGTAATTAGTCTGTCAATAGTAAAACACCTATTCGGGTTTCCTGCTTTAAATAATTGAGTTAAATGGGTCAACATTTTCTTAATTAAAATTGTACTTGTTTCTTCTTCTTTTATCAATATGTTCTCTTCTCAAATGTTTTAGAAAGTCAAGAACAAATTCAGGTCAGAGCTTGTTTAAGACCCTGCCATTATCATGCAAATTGGTCAATGAAAGTATTCTTATCGGGCACCGTAGTTATCCACCAATTTGGTCCATTTTTGAAAAAAAGTTCTAGGGCGGCTACCGTTAAGGCGCTTTCTTAAGATAACCTGGCAATGCCGGAATATCAAATAATAGCTAAATGTCAAATAAGTGTAATGATTGATTGGGCGCATTCACTAACCTAGTCACTTCGTAGTCGAAATTAAACTAGCCTTGTGAATGCAAAATTGTACTTCAAAGCTAGTCGAACATAAACTGTCAAATAATGATAGAGCAATTTAAGGTTTTATCTGCGGAAAAATTAGCAGTGAGCTGAATTTTCGTATACAATTTTTCTAAATACAGGTCACGAGATTCTCGCGAAAAACTGCATATCGTGACTTGTGACTTAAAACTTTTTTGGGCGGCCCGATATGTAGATATTAATGACGATTTTTCATATCTTCATAACAGCACCGTAATAAAATTATATATACAAAAATTTGGCTTCTTTCTTTGGTTTTTTCAGCAGATTGGGGTTTAAAATGCCTTAAATGACTGGACTATACACATATGAAGTGAGAAACGTTGGAGAATTTGTGATTGGAGTTAAGAGAATTTCCTTTGTTTTTTTGCTTATTATACTTAACAAAAAACACTACTAGAAGAGATTTGATTGCATACATTTCGTCTTCAGACTTGATCTGATGATAATTAAAATTTATTTATTACTAGCTGACCCCGCGAACTTCGTCTCGCCGCCCTTCAGAGTAGTTCATTCCGTGTTCATCGAGTGTTTATTAGTTGTATTAAATAGTTAAAATTTTCAATTGTTTCAATAATGTAAATTAAATCGTTTCAATTTTCAATTGTTTCAAGTTAATTATGTGTGTATGTATGTATATACAGGGTGTCCCAAAATTCAACGATAAGCTGGAACCAGGGGGTGGCCCTATTCATGACTGCATGGAAAAAAAATATAAAAAAAATCAAACGCCATTTTGTTTCAAATTACAACAAAAAATGTAAATTCTCAAAATAAAAAAATATCTCCTTACATTTTTTCCTACTGTGACCACAAATTTTCATTAATTTTTGATTTTATATTTTTATCAGAATCTTAAAACATAGAGCATCCTTTCCTAGTTTCCAAAAATTCCAAATTTTTAGCAGTTTTTCCACGACAATTAATCAAAAAAGTTTTTTTCCATAAAATTTTAATTTTTTTAGTTTCAGCCCACTTTCAGTCATCGTGGTTATAAAAAAATGTATGGACACTACCATGGCGTCTTTTTTGAAAAATTGGCGCAGGTTATCAAGATTCTAAAATGGTATAACACTTTGGCTAAACTTGCCAGAAAAAGAAGTAATGCATACTTTTTCATAACAACAACCGATTTTCAAACAAAAAATTTGTTCAGAGAAATCACTTCACTTTATGGAAAAAATTGGTTTTCTGATGCGCTTTCTTCAAAATTTAGTACGATCTGTTTCCACTGTTTTTTATTCCATTAATGTGTTAATTTCACGTGTGATTTTGAAATTGTGTACTAGTTTTTGAAAAATCCTTGAACTTTCATAATTTTTATCATGCCATTGCCGTATGCCCCCTTGGATACGTAAACATGCACATAGTGTACGGAGAATGCCGGTGCACTGCTAATTCTGCTACTCGAATATACTGAGAAAAGTTAAAAAATGCTGGAAGATATACAGATTATCGGGTTTTTATAAATGTGCATCAAGAGTTTTTGGAAGGGCGTTTAGATAGAAGAAGTGCTAGAAGACCAAGAGCAGTTGGTATTGATAATTCACGGAAACTGAAAACAATTCAACAACATCGTATATTGATGCAGGTGGCAAAAAATTCGAACATTTACTTTAAAAAATAAATAAAATATGTTTGTATACTCCTAAATGGCACTTATGCATTTTTTCTTATTTAGAATTTTTGTATTTTAATTAAATGAACATTATGACGATTTAAAATAAACAAACAGATAATATTTGGGTTCAAATAAAACGTGCTTCATTCTGAAGACTCATAGGGAAGTGATTTATTTGAATAGAAAAAGTTTTTGAAAATCGGTTGTTGTTATGAAAAAGTATGCATTACTTCTTTTTCTGGCAAGTTTAGCCAAAGTGTTATACCATTTTAGAATCTTGATAACCTGCGCCAATTTTTTAAAAAAGACGCCATGGTAGTGTCCATACATTTTTTTTATAACCACGATGACTGAAAGTGGACTGAAACTAAAAAAAAATTAAAATTTTATGGAAAAAAACATTTTTGATTAACTGTCGTGGAAAAACCGCTAAAAATTTGGAATTTTTGGAAATTAGGAAAGGATGCTCTATGTTTTAAGATTTTGATAAAAATATAAAATCAAAAATTAATGAAAATTTGTGGTCACAGTAGCAAAAAATGTCAAGAGATATTTTTTTATTTTGAGAATTTAAATTTTTTGTTGTAATTTGAAACAAAATGGCGTTTGATTTTTTTTATATTTTTTTTCCATGCAGTCATGAATAGGGCCACCCCCTGGTTCTAGCTTATCGTTGAATTTTGGGACACCCTGTATATATATATATATATACAGGGTGATTCACGAGCGTTGTGCCAAAAAGCTAGAGCGTGTAGGTTGAGTTGAGACAAGAAAAAAATCGTATGGGAGGGGGGGTCTATTCCCCTCCGTTTAGCCGGGAGGGGCAATTTTCTGAAAAATTGACTTATTTTGTTTAAAAAAATATTAAAAATCAACGGCTTCGTTTACAACACCGTGCTATACTTTTCTGAAAAGCCAAAAACTCCTTCTTTCACTTTAATTTTAAATTAAATTGTTTTAACGAATAGTTTAAAAATAAATAAATTTTCAAACTAAAAATTTTCAAAAAAAAAGGAAAAAAAAAACATTTTTGAACTATTTTTTTTCAAAATTTTATGTATTTAAGTACTAATTTTGTTTAAAAAATTCAATGTGTTTGTTAATTTTTAGTCGAAAACAGAAAACCGGATGCAAAAATATCTTTTCGTGTTTGAGAAATTAAGAAAAAACCAAAACCACTTTTTTCTAAAAAAATCTTTGTTTTTATTTTTACCTATCTGGACTTTTAGTTTAATTTATTAGTTTACTTTATAAATTCAATTGTTTGTGATTGGAGTTTTATGAGGACTCAATAAAGTAGAAAAGTATTGGATTTTCCCTGGATTAATAATTTTTTTTCATTGATAACGTTTGCCATTGACCTTTCACTTCTAGCTCTCAGTGCTCTCGTCGGCGGATTCTTGAAAACATGCTACGACTAGGGCGCCATCTATTGGGATATCTTTCAGCGTAGAGTCTTTCAGCTTCCCGATCTCGACAATAAGTTAAACCGTAGCAGAAGTTCCTGTCCGCTAACTCTTCTCGAGCGTATGAGTTTGTTATTGTTATGTGTTTATGAGTTAATATTTTAATTGTAAATGGTTGTTTAGTAAATATGCGATGCCTTTTATTTACCTTTAGGTTGTTAATTGTTTTTTCATTCAAGAAAAAATGCGATTTAATTATCTTAAGCCCCTAGCAGGTAGAACTCTTCGCCGGCGAGTGGCCGCGGCCCCAGGTATAGTAAGAAAAAATTACAGGTCAGTTTTCAGACGTTATCAATGAACAAAATGGTTAATCCAGGGAAATTCCAACACATTTTTACTTTATTGAGTCCTCATAAAACTCCAATCACAAAAAATTAAATTTATAAATTAAACTAATAAATTAAACTAAAAGTCCAGATAGGTAAAAATTAAAACAAAGATTTTTTTAGAAAAAAGTGGTTTCGGTTTTTTCTTAATTTCTCAAAAACTAAGAGATATTCTTGCATCCGGTTTTCTGTTTTCGACTAAAAATTAACAAACACATTGAATTTTTAAAACAAAATTGGTACTTAATTACATAAAATTTTGAAAAAAATTAGTTCAAAAATGTTTTTTTCCTTTTTTTTGAAAATTTTGAGTTTGAATATTTATTTTTTTTAAACTATTCGTTAAAACAATTTAATTTAAAGACAAAGTGAAAGAAGGAGTTTTTGGCTTTTCAGAAAGGTATAACACGGTGTTGTAAACGAAGCCGTCGATTTTTAATATTTTTTTAAACAAAATAAGTCAATTTTTCAGAAAATTGCCCCTCCCGGCTAAATATATATATATATATATATATATATATATATATATATATATATATATATATATATATATATATATATATATATATATATATATATATATGTGTGTGTGTGTGTGTGTGTGCGTGCGTGTGTGTTAAGGTTAGGTTAGGTTATATGCATGCTCCTGGTTAGTACACCTTACATGCAAATAATTTAAAAAAAAATACCCTAAGAACCATCTACAGACCAGGGATGGAAATCGAGGTTTTTCAATTGTATTCAATTTGTTTTTTTCAAATTGTACCAAATTGTACCAAAAACTATTTTCCGATGAAAATAGATACATGGGCTGTTCGTCGTCATGTGAAAAATACAAAATTTGAAAATAAATGGTTCCACCGGAGAGTAGAATCCGTAATAACTCATTTCACTTATTTATTTCTCGCCGATCTTCCTTTTTTGGTCGAGCGTGTCCATATTGTTAGGGAAATAAGCGTGTGGTTGTTGTACATATTTTTATTTTCAAAGAAAGTCTGAAGTCTGAAGGAACAATTTACGACATAAGCTTCAAGTTGCTTACTAGAAAGATTCATTTATTAATGCTGTTGAGGTAATTTTCGGTTTTATGAGCAGAAAACGGCAGAAATATTGATTTGTCTATTCAAGTCGCTTACCTCAATCAAAAATGAAACAATGCCAATGTGAAGGCAAATGAGAGAACGAAATAGAACGCATGCTTTCAACGAATCAGTTAATCTAGTTGAAGCTTGCAATTTCAAGGTCTAGTGTTTTGTCCGTTACAAGTGGAATCTTCATGAGAAGTTGACTTCTGACATTCCATGTATAATATGTCAATGAGTGTATTGCTTATTCTTTTGTCCATACATTCTTCTAAAAAATTTAACTTATATTTTTTGGCAACGCTTCTGCTATCTAGTTTTGAAAATGATGAAAGATTCTTAAGGGCTTACACCCGAGACTTTTAATATTTTAATGAATATAGAGCTAACAGAAAAACCTTTTAACAAGCCTGTAAATGTTACAGAGAAAAGTAATTTTTATTAAACAAATCTTTTTTTTTTTGAGAAAACAATTCCAATTTCACATTAGCAAATTGTACTAAATAGAGACAAATTGTACTTTTGTACTTCAACAAACTCAATTGTATCGAATTTGGTACAATTGTACCAACTTTTCCAAGGGTGCTACAGACTAACTAAATCGGTCCAGCCGTTTGTGAGTTATGCGGTCATACACGAACAGGATTTATACATATATAGATATAGATAAGTTAAATAGAAGCTTTAACTTAAAAATTAACTTAAAATTAGACTTAAAGTTAACTTAAAATTAACCTGGGGCCCAAAAAAAGTTCTTAAGTTTAAAAGAACCAAAATATGGTTACATTTACTATTCAAATTTTTAAAAATTGTCGTTTTGTACGATTAACTTCATTTTTAAATTTGAAATAGAATTTTTTTTTTCTTATTCAAAAGCTGATTTGGAAATGTCAAACTAGCTTTGAAGTCGAATTTTTTACACTACGTCAGAGAATGAGTTGACTACGTAGTGATAGCGTTAGTGAATGCGCCCATTCATCATGGCAGGCTTTCAGAATGTTTTACCAAAATTACCACCAGTTCTTACAATTTAGTTTTTTTTTAATGTTCAGTTGTTCTTCCTTTATTTGAATTAAACATTTCAGTTTTTTTTTTCTAACCGTAGGCCTTTTCGACGTCAAAAGAAATGAGATCTGGACACAGTGGCGGATTAAAGGTTGAGGGCGCCATAGGCAAGCATTTACTAGCGCCCCTATATGGAAATATTTCGTACTATAGTTTGACCGAAATCGCTGCACCGCGCCTAAAGAAAAGGCGTTGAAATAGGGGCCAAGGAAAAAGAGACTTAGTGAACATGAGATTTATTAGTATTGTCCGAAATATCTTACGAATTTGGTTAATTAATGATCTACCGCAACGTAAATTTTGTAAACCAAGTTAACTCGATTTGGTTCTTATGCAAACCGAGTGGCAACTCAGTTCTCAAATCGGATTGCCCCGAAAGTCAATCTAGAAAGAACCTAAAAAGCAGAAAAATTAGGTTTTATATCCGTCGAAATCTTTGCCATCCGCTGCTGATGAACTTCGACCATTAGGTTATTTGCCCCTACAATAAGTAGAATCAATACCTTTTCAAAATCGCATACAAAATTAGAAGAAAGCTAAGTTGATATCCGAGTTGGCAAACCGAGTTGACTCTGTATTGTAAGAGGAATTGCTCAGGGCCGATTTTTATTTTAACAAAAGATGCAAGTGCAATTCGAGTTCACAAGTTTGTTACTTTAACAACCACGTATGAACTCGCATTATTTGCCACTTGTAAGAATTACTGCGCCGTGCGCCCCTCAGTTGCCGCGCCCCTAGGCACGTGCCTAGTTTGCCTTTAGGATAATATGCCACTGTCTGGACACCACTATAATATGCAATTAAATCTTTTTCGTAAAAGGTATAATTGTGCCAATTAGATTTAACTTCAACATGAATAACTCATTTAATATAAGACCAACAAATCTCAACACAATAAATTTTGATGAACATATTTCTCAGATTGTTAGCAATAAAAATTAAAAAGAAACACAAATTTCTGCCGAGATAAGAATCCAAAACTAACGAAAACCAGTTGGCGGCATCGCATCAGGCCACGTCAAATTTACTTACCTATCTTCGTAATAATGAATTAAAAACAGAAACAAAAAAGAGCAATAAACTTCGCACAATTTACATTTCGAGTTCTACTTAGCAAGTGGCGGAATCGTGTTTTGTGTCAATTACGTGACTTCTTAATACCTTGACTGAGGTCTTAAAAACAAAAACAGAACAAAACGATATCAGAAGAAAACATGTCTCTTCAAAAAACAAAAAAAGCAAAAAAATCAATAATTTGAATAAAATGCAGTTCTGACGTCATAATGTCGTTGCTAATTGGATTAGAAGGTGGCTCTGTTATCCGATGCGATGCTTGCAATTCAATTCGAAGAAAACAGTGGGGCAGTTACAAAGCTTTTTAGAAGCAACTAACAATATTTTCATAAAGCAAACAAGAAGCCTAAAAGTTTTAAGTTTATAACCCTGCTTCGGGGAGGCGACCGTAAGAATACCTACCTCATCTAATGGTAAATGACATGGTAAATGACATGCAATTTTCAAAACCAGTGGTCGGCCAGACTTCTCCTGGGCCTGTTGGCGGCTAAATTGCACTTTCGGTTGCATTTTTTAGTGTCAGCTTATATCATAGGGAAATAGGAAAAAGTAAGTTAGTAAGTAAGTAAGTAAGTAAGTAAGAAAGAGGTCAATAGACATTTCTTTAAATTATATGGTCGGAAAGAAATAACCCGGGCCTTTCCCTTTGTCCGACCATCTTAAAAACGGTATTTTTGGTGTCGTCATACGTCATCGGGTGAGTGGGCAAATGGGGTATTAAATGAAAGCTTAGAACGTCTACATTAAGAATCTACTGGTCGGACAATCTTTACATGGGCGATCATGCGACCGACTGCATTTTTCAAAAAAGTCTCTTATATACTTTAATGTGTTTTTCAACTCAGTATCAACATTTTTGGTGTTAAGTCTATATAAAATAGGAAACTGATGAATGATATCATAGTTGGCTTACATTCTCAAGAATTCCTTGAGTTTGTGAAACAAACCAGATTTATGCTGATTCTGAACGTTTGAGTTGAGAAGATTTTTTATTATAGCTACTCACTGAAGCCTTGTCACTAGGAGGCAAGAGGCAGAATTCATTAAAGATGATGATTCTTTGCGATAAAAGTAAACACACATTATTTTTGTAAATTTTGAATAAACGTTTCGTTGGTTGGCTGAAAAGGGGTTGATTAAACGTTCTTATTTATAAATATATCAAAAATGAGCATCACATACAGTGAATCTCGGTAGAATGATCCAGTATAGTGAACACCCAAAATTTTACATGCACTACTCTAAATAGTGAACAATAAAAATCTCGATATAGTGAACACATATATTTTCTCAGGTTTGAACAAGAATATTGTAGTTGCAATGCGTCTACAGCATGTCGACTGCCTTTGTTCATTCATGTATATCTCACACTGAATCACAAAAGAAAGTTAGGTACATATACTCATTTTAGCGCACTATAAAGTAAGAATGGTCCGAAAGCATTTAATATTGCTTGAAAAAACTGAGGTATTAAAGGAGCGGTGAGCAGGTAAGATATTTTTCTAACTTTAAGTACCTTTAACATTTGTTATATGTACTTCTGCAACGTTTTTGGCCCAACAATATGGAATAGTCAGATCCACCGTAAGTTCCATCTACATCTACATCTACACTAATATATAAAGCTGAAGAGTTTGTTTGTTTGAACGCGGTAATCGCAGGAACTACTGGTTCGAATGGTATAATTCTTTTTGTGTTGGATGGTGCCTTAATCGACTTAGACTTTAGGCTACTTAACATTAAGCTGTGACCAATAGCAGCGAAGAATCTGTTTAAAATGGGGAAAAAAACGGCAAAAAATATACATTTTTCTGCGTTTTAACGCACTTATCTCAGGAAGTACTGGTTCGAATGGTATAATTCTTTTTGTGTTGGATGGTCCATTAATTGAGGAAGATAACTGAGAATTATGTTCCACCAAGGCACCAAATGATTTTGCCTCAGTCAAGGTGACATTGAGATCTCAGTGAGATGTTGTTAGGTGAAACTGGCCTAATAACTGCTCAAATTAGAATTTTGAGAGTTCAATTGATTTGTGAATGTGATTGATTGCACTATTTGTGCAGATTATTGTGTTTAAACAATATCATTTTATGTACTTCTTAACTAAAAAATATGCTCAGTTTAAAGAAAAAAAAATTTACTTAACGAAAAAAACGATGCAGAAGTAAGAGAGATATTAGAATTAGGGAGAGTTCACCCAAGGGAATGCTTTAAGTATGAACAACTTTTTTTTTTTTTATAATTCCCACGCCTCTTTCCCCCCCAGATACCGCACGCGCTGGGGTCCATTGTCACCGAGTACGGCGGCAATTACGGTTGCTAGCCGTAAACTGAAGGGAATCATAAAAAATTCTCAAATTTTTCAAGTTCAAGAGAATTACGACCTAGGGAGAGTTGACTGCAATGCAATTTTACAATAACTTCTGAACAAAATTCCCACGCGCGCATGATGCACAAGTCGAGATGATACTCTGGCCGGTGGACGAGGGAGAGGCGGACGAAGTCGCGGGCAACTGCTAGTAATATATAAAAACAGGGGCAATATAACAGCTACGGCGACTCAGATTTATTGTGGCCCTGGGAAAAGCAAAACTTTGAGGACATCCAAATTTCCAGAGGTAGAAAATGTTTGTTTATCGATTAAATAAATATAATTATCTTCACACTGAACAAAATGTGCATTTTTGATCAAATTTATCTTTGGAAAGTGTTTCTAGCCTCCCGTTCGAAATAGTGAACAATCTCGAAATAGTGAACATAGATGGTTTTTATAACTTACTATATCGGGCGTCTACTGTATAAATAAATTATCTTAAAAGGTCCAGGAATTTGTCAAAAAGATTCTACTGTTTAACACCCCGTTGCATACGGTTGTTCAAAAATCACAACCAGCCACGGACCGTCCCATTCATACAAATTTCTAGACATGTCATCGACATAGTGACACATAACCGAAACCGATATGTTTACGGTCTGCGATTTGATTATGACTGTCAACTGACCTTAAAGGCGTATGGGTGTGGGCAGATGTGTGCTCCTTACTTCCAACAAACGTGAATAAAAAGTAAGCCCTTCGGCCAGGTGAAATTACAGCTTTGCACTTTTTGTTATTCCAATTCTTTGTTGCACTTAAAAAAAAATAAACAACACCTCTCGCTGACTTTTAATTATGCAGAAACACACAAAAACCGAACAATACCGTTATTTGCAATGGCGCTTGGGAATTCGTAACTCTCGTGCATTTTTGTTTTGTTTTGCATTTCCATCGGTCGGAAATGCCATAAATTGATTTTTATTCCAACTCGAAATGAATTTTCGTGAGAGATTCAATCTTTTGTTTCGAACCGAACCCAGCGCTCGTTACGACTTTACTCAATTATAATTATTACGTTCAGTTGTTGTTGCTGCGCGCCGAAGTTTATTCCGGAAGAAGAAAGTTGCAACAAATTAATCTGCACCAAGGAATCAGCATTGCTATCGAGATGCTGGACCACATGAATTCCGCACCTTGTGAACTTCGCACATCAAGACTCTAACCGACCGACAAGAGCACAGATTCGCGGCAAAACGATAGTATAACGATGGTGTTTTATTTTCGCGTGTGGTGTGAAGCATTGGAGAGCCCACGGAAGACTACACGCGGGACCGGACATCAAGTGGTCAACACTCGGTTCAGTGAAGTCGTCGGTTCACCAGCTGATGGGGGCTGGCTCACTGACTTGACTGGCAGGGGCACAGCATACAATAAGGTCGACGAACATTGAGAAGAGTGTTTTTTTTTTTTTGTGATGTAGTAAAGAGGGACCGCAGAAGAGACCGGTTGGGGTTTTGTTTTGTTTTGTTTTGTATAATTGCACGCAAGTGCGGGGCCTGGTAGTGACTTGGAACTTGCGGTGGTGACAATGATTACAGGTTGAATGGTCCCGTGCGACGACAACCGAAGTCGCTATGCTGCTGTCGTTGAGGTAACTGCGCCTAAGCATGCGGTTGAACTAAATCCAAGTGGGTATAGAAGAAGTGGAGATAGGGTTGGGAAATTCGGCATTGTTTGGGATGTATTGTGAAACAAGAGGAGTCCCAGTTGGGACATGAGTGGAAATGAAATTCCAGAATTCTTTGCGGTTTGGTTTTGTTTAACCGTTGCAGTTGTCTTTGGTACAACGTTAGAGGGAAAGGGGCCACCCCTTTTTTTGAAAATATTCGTTACACGCTGGTTTTTTGAGTATTTATGTTACTGAAGAGAGGGTTCACCTCTTTTTCTTCACATTTATGAAGAAATTATCTCAAGGAGAGATTTGGTATAGTGCGGTGGGCTCAGTTGGTGTTAA
Organism: Sphaerophoria taeniata; assembly: GCA_943590905.1. Classification (NCBI taxonomy): domain Eukaryota; kingdom Metazoa; phylum Arthropoda; class Insecta; order Diptera; family Syrphidae; genus Sphaerophoria; species Sphaerophoria taeniata. The sequence continues at coordinate 40,960,396 of OX016540.1, read as the reverse complement.
CTCAGAAACTCAGATGTGAGATTTATTTTTTGTTGGTGTGAATGAGGGCGAAAGCAAAAAGTAATATCAGGTGGAAAAATGTTTTATTTGTGTTTTTTTTTTTATTAGGTTCATTGGAAGTTTTAAGCGGTTTTCGGTGTTTTATTTGTTCTTATGACTTTCGGAACAACCAGGGGGTTGTGAAGAGATTGAGGTTAACATAAATTTAATTAATCCAGCAATTGCAGACTTGTGGTAAGACGTTAGTTAGCATTTTTTTTTCTTTTGTTTTGAGAATTGTTCATTTGGAAAAAATGTTTTGTGGTTTTTGGTTGTGAAGGAAATTCAAGAAGGCTTAAATGAAAACAAAATTCATTTCAAAGTCATTTACTTTATACTTTTGAAATACAAAGGAGATCAATAAAAAGAGAAAAAAGGGCTTAAAAAAGATGTGTGGAATCGTTAAGACCTATGAAAGTATTCTTCTTAACTTACTGAAAATGTTAGTTTTGTCTAAGCAAAAAATGACTTATTGAGTTTTATTCAAACGAAATTTTTGAAATCTTAAATATTTAAATAAATTTTATTGAAAAATTTTGTATTTAATTTTGTTTAATGATTACCCATTTAACATTTATATCCCGAAGTTAACTCTCCGTGAGAAGAGGTAAGGTATAATTAAGCTTTGGACAACAAGTCAGGTAGGCATTAGTATACTTTTAACCGTTTTCATGACAGTGCAATGTGTTTAGAATTACCTTAAAACTATCAATTCTTGGAAAGCCACTTCATTGCCAAGTGCTGCAATAAAACTAGGTAAAAAACACAAAATTCGATTTTTTTTACCCGTTTAAGATTTTCCCAAGTAGGGGAGACCGGGGATATCTAGTAGACTCAAAATTTACTTATCGTTTAAAAAAAAAAAAAAGTAACTAAACAAGATATCAACACGAATTTAATGCCTTTTTACTAAACATTTTTTGTGCTTTATCAAATAAGTATATGCCTTCTGAAAGTAGTTAATTTTAAGACGTTTTTATCCTTAATTTATGAAACGACCTCAGGTTAGTCAACTAACCCCAAACCCGGGGTAAGTTGACTATGACTATGGGGTTAGTTGACTATAGGTATCCTTTTTCCAGCATTTTGATACTAAAACTATTAGAAAATAGCACTCAAATTAATTCTGTGGCAATATGACAGAGTAGCTTATGTCAAAAAACTTGATTTCGAGAAAAATGGATTTTTATCTAAAATGTTATTTGAAAAAATACATTCGATAGAATATCTTATGTAGACATAAGAGGTTCTATCGAACCTAATATATATGTATCTGGTTTGTGATTTTATTAATTTTTACAAAAGAGCTTAGTGTAGTTAAAATACAATTAAAATTTAGCAAAGAAATTTAAGTATACATAAGTACCCTCAAAAAACTCGAATGAAGCTGGTTATTTTATTTATTATTTATTTTAATGATTTCAATATCGCTAACAAAGTAAAATAAAAAAAATATTTCATACGACATAAGCGTTTCTGTTAAATCATAATAACTAAATTTGGAAGACGTAAGAGAATTGAATAACATAAGCTTTTCTGTCGAATGCAATGTATGGCATTAAAACATAAGCGTTTATGAAACGTACGATATCTTTGCAACGGAGAGATCTTTTTAAATGGGGGTAAAACAGAAATGTGGATTTCAAAGTGCTTATGAACAATCCATTTAAAACTCAAAAATCTCTTATGTTGACATAAGCTACTCTCTCTTATTGCCACAGAATTGTATTTGAAACAAACATTAATAGGCAATAGAGAAAGAAGAATGCTTCAACTTCTTCTGCTTAAATGTTTGCCATTTTGTGCACATCATTGGATAGTTTTGTAGGAGTTCCCTATAGTCATGAACAAGAGTTCGTATGCTTTTTCCTTTTTCACGAATAATTTTTGGACATAAACTCCAATGCTACTTTTTCAGTGGTCGCTTGCTCGTTATTTTTCGACTGACAATTACAAAAAAACAAGTGAAACGATTTACACCCAACAAAAAAAGTCAACTTACCCCGATCGGTCTTTCAGCACTTAATAATGTTTTTCGGTACTCAGAAATCAAAATCAAATAAATATGTATATAACTGCTAGGTGTTGTGAAAACAAACACTCACTTGCTCTTATCCTTAAAAAAAATTTACAAAAAAAGCAAGCACCTATACGAATGAAAAAAGAAAAGAAAGGGCAAAAATTACGCACGAAAGTAAAAAAATGTTTTTTTTTCGCGATAACTCTCGAACGGCTCTAGACTTTATCAAAAGACAACATGTAACTAACCAGGCTGCTGTGTTTAATGTTATAACAAGACCAAACTTGACAGAAATTGTTTAGTTTTGAATTTATTGACAGTTACACCCTTATTGCGAAGATCAACGATTGACGATTGATAGAATTTATCAATTGAATTAAAAATCGGTATTGTGAAAATGAATTGATCAAATATTATGCTATTATGAATGCCTTACAAATATTTCTATTACTGTGAATGGGAATGTGCATCTGACAGATATAAACCAATACAAAAGAAAAAATTAAAAAAACAAATAGGTACGAAATGACTTCAACAGAACTTTTTTTTGATGATTATGAGAATTTGGATGATCCTGCTTTGGTTGAAATCGCAAGAATGGGAAGAAGTTTGGATGCATCCAATCCTTTAGAATTGGAAAGCCAGATGTAGGTATTATAGTGATTTAGATTTTCAGATATAAATTAATTAATCTATGCGTGCTGGAGGCCCTAGGCTATTTAGCTCTAACCAATTATTTCCCACTCTGCATTAGCCACAGTTTTGGACAAATTCGCTTGGCGAGTTCTACGTTCTCTTCCACCAACTGTTGCTTACTACTTTTTGAGACCTTTGGAAATAATAAAAAATAAAAATAAAAAATTATCAATTATTTAATTTTAAACTCACATCTTTTAGCTATTTTAATACCCAGAACGAACTCATCAACTGCAAATTTACGATTGAAAGCAAAATCGACAGCTGACAACAAAATTGATGAAAATTGTTGTTCATGATACCGATTTTTTCACTCACAATAGACTATCAAAAAAATTCACAATGGATCAACAAAATTGACAGTTGACAGTCACAATACCATTTAACAAAATTGATTGATGAATGTCAATTATTAATTGATAGTTGATCTTCGCAATAAGGGTGATAGTCTACTTGCCTCTAAGGCCAACTATTCCCGGTTACCCACACCTACCTACCTAGCTGCAACGAATGTCTTCTAAATTTATAATGCACAAACATCTCAGCAATCAGGGCTCGGAATTGAGCTTAGCTTTCAGTGATAGACTGATGATAATGAGAACTGTCAAATTTTAAGAACCCAGCGAAATCGATTTTCTTGTGATTTTTGAAAATTTGGAAAGAAAATAAAATTCTTCTATGACCGATCGAATGATACATACATCACAAGAAAGGTCTACGCGATTTCTATTTGTCAAAATGGGTCACAAGTTTTTTGCAGGTCTGGTAACCGAGGTATTGGCAAAAAAGTTAATTTTTCGCAAACATTTAACTACAATCTCAAATCGATATTACTCACAATTTTCTCCACAACCCTTATGTAATTGTACATCCAAATAAAGGCTAACAAGGATTCTGTCAGTCATCAGAAGCGAATATTATAAACTGTCCTCATTCCTCCTTGCATTTACCAAAACTCTATATCGAAGTGATCTCAGGATCAAAAATAGATAAAACGTTGGGTCCGCAAGTATGCTTGATTGTAAACATAACCTTTTCAGAAATTCGAACACACGCACTTAATTCATGAAAATCCATTTTAGGATCACATTGCGTTCCTTGGGTATCATAATGAAAGAATATACTTATATATAATAGGGTGGTCCTTAAGATAAAATTAATGAAGATATCCGCTCAATCGTCTCCAAATAAATAAAAAAATCCTCTATTATTTTCAGATTTTTTTCTATACCCCTTACTGACCCTTGTGACCTTGCGGTTGATTGGATTATTTCCATATATTTTTTAGATTTCTCAAAAACGGCTGAACCAATTTTTTTGAAATCTCGTCAACACGTCTATATGCAATGTCTTAATAATGTTACAAACCGAAATATTTCAGTAGTGTTCTAATTTCCTTGTGAAAAAAAATCAGAGAAGTAAAAACACTTATGAAAATATTATATACTTATTAAGACATTGCATATAAACGTGTTGACGAAATTTTATTAAACCCAAAACGTACTACAAAAATTGATTTCTTTTCCAATTTTTTTGTTATTCAAGAATATATTTTAAATAATGTCTTGAAAAAGAAAATCGGTAAGGCCGAAATGGAGATATATGGGAATAATCCAATCAGCCGCAAGGTCACAAGTATTAGAATTTCACTTCGATATAGGGTCAGTAAGGGGTATAGAAAAAATCTGAAGAAAATAGAGGATTTTTTTATTTATTTGGAGACGATTGAGCGGATATCTTCATTAATTTTCGAAAAAGAAAAAAAAATAAGAACCACCCTAATATATAAGTTATAATTTTCCAAAAAAGAAATGATTTAGTTCAAGTTAAAATTATTTCCATGCTCATAAAAATTTAAATTATGAAGAAGTACCTAAACATAAATGTTTTATAATCAAAACTTCTTTGAGCGATTCCGGAATAATTTTGAATAAGAAGAATATTTATGAATCGTCATTTATTTATTTTTTTTTATTGTTACTTCTTGTAAGGTCGTAAAGTGTTTCCGGACTCGATAGTTTGATTAAATGACTAAAAAGTGTACCCGAACCTTCAAGACTTATAAAAAATTGATATCTCCTGCCTAATTTAACGTGAAATTCCCTTGCAAAACTCCAAAGTGTAATAAAAATGTATCTAGGCCAAAGACATGCAATTTATGTAAATTTGTATCGACTAACAATTGATTACAACTAAACATCAGCCGAGACTCTACTTACTTTTAGCCTTCATTAGAAATGCTTATTCAGTTAAGTTTTTGCAACTTCTTCTTTTCAGATTCCAACTTCATGAGACTTCTTTCAAGGTGCGCTCGGCGTCATTCATCGTCATCGAAATGTCCATCGTAGTTGCGAACATTTGTGAATGTTATCAGTTCGCTTGCCGTTTCCACATTATGGAGTCATTAAATCAAATCGAGGTAAAATCTATTAACAGTTAATTCATGTATCATAGAGAGTTTTCAATTTGTTCGTTATTGGAGCTACTAGTTGATCGAACTAGGCAAGGTTCTATGGTCAAGCGCTTCTCGATAAATTTGTTTTTTTTTTAATAACTTGATTGTTCTTTTTAGAACCAAAAGCAATGGGCAGTGGAAAAAAGAGTGCGATGGATGAAGGCCGTCACCTTCCATCGAGCATATTAAATTTTCGTTGGCGCCGCGCCGGATGGGAACATTTCATGAATTAAATTCATTTGGTTTATAGTGGTGTTGTATATTTTATTGTATTTAAAATTTCTGTATTTGGAATTGCAATTAAATAAAAATAAAAATGCTTTCTTTTTAGCAACATGATTTTTTTTTTAAAGTTGAGAAAATATATTAGAAAAAAAGATAATTAAAATTGAAATGAACTCTTGTTAATTTTCCTTTTAAAATAAATATTTAAAAAAAATATACCTATATATGCCTTAAGTGTAAAGTCCACGAATCAATTCTCCTCGGAAAAAGTGCAGGTTTCCTGAAAAATTAATGTTTTAAGAAGATTGATTGATTAATTACTATTTATTTTTTCCTAATTTCATAAAAACTCAATTTTCTACTTTAACCTACTTTAATCTACTGATGCTGAACCAGTGAAGGTTACACACAAGCTCCATTAAGGCTTTCACAGCGATTGAAAAAATACGAAACAACTTGTACTTGAATTTATAAATCAGGGCACAGTAAAGTACAGTGTGCTTTCCATCCAAAATACTGCCTGTTAACTGACTGTATTATACGGCACGGCACTGTTGCCTCGCGATACCTATCAGCTATCACTTCAAAAGATTAATTTACAACACAGTTTAAGGCTAGGTTTCCCATTGAAAATTTCGTTGGTGTTTTGCGTAAAACTGTGTAGCTTCCAAAATATTCCGAATATTTAAATGAAATAAACGAGTATAGATTATACATTTAATAAGCTAAGAAGTTATTTAGCTAAAAAAAATATTAAAAATGTATTTCATCACAAAAGGGCCATGCATAATGAAAAATTATGAAATTTTTGGAGACGTTTGCGGTGGAAAAGTTTTGTTGCCTTAAAAATTCATTTTTTATTCTTTTTATATTTTTTATCTATTTTTAAAATGTCTCACAATTCAGTGACGTGGCTTTTTTTTAATATTTTGTCCAGTTTCGTCAAAAAAAATTAACAAAAACACGAAAAATGGGGAAAATTTAACAAAAGTAGGTGTGATTTATTTGGAATAATTTCTAAAGAAGAAAAGATAAAAAATTGAAAATATTTTTTTTATATTGTCGAAATGTACATAATATCGCATTAATTTTTTAATTTTTTTTTATATTAATTTACTAAATTTTTTTGGAGTGCAAAGTAAAAAAATGCATGTTTTTCTTAGAATATACTGCGGTGAACAAGATTCCAGCCCCATTTAGTTTGATTTAACAACAAAAGTATTTTTTTATGAAAATTGAATATTTCTTTGACTCAGTAACGTTTAAAAAAAAAGAAAAAAATTAAAACATATTTAAAAATGCATTTAAAAAAGTCAATATTTGTGTATCAATTATGAGGAGAATACAGCAAAAAATATTATCAAATATTTTTTTAAATTTTTTTTCATATTTTTTATACAGAAATCAGAAACTAAAACAATTTTACGATTACCCGTTTATTTTATATTAATATTCGAAAATGGGTAATTTTTTTAGATTTTTACAAGAAAAATCGCGTTTCCTCACACACACTAAGGCACTCAGTACAAACGAATTGAACTAGGTGGCGTTGTTTTATATTTCATTCTCTTCTCTTTCTTTTTTTTCATAGGATAGAGAGAAAAAATTCTTCATACCAAACGTTCTCATAGAATTCGTTTGAGAATGAAAATTCATTTTTTTTTTTATACTATGTATCGTTTATGATATATGCAGACTTATAGATAGGCAATAATTGTGATCACTTACTATGTACTTTGTAGGTATTTGATGAAAATGTTGTTTTAAATACCTGCCTACATTTGTCATATTTGCATGCATTCATTTCGAATATGGGAATGCGCGTATTTTTTGAAAATGAGTCAAGTGCAATGGCTTGAGAAGTAAAATATACCTTTTACGCAATGAGGAAACGATCTTTTTTTTCGGGGTGGTTTGTGCCATTTCTTATTATTATGTAAAGGGTTTTGTTTCTTTTTTGTTTTTTGTTTTGCTTCTGTTTTTTTGTAGCAATAACATTTTTTCCTCTCGTTTCTCTATGCTGGTGGGATCGTAATATCCTTTTAGAAGAAGAACAAACCTGTTACGCAATGAGGAAAGGATTGTTTTTCGTGGTGGTGTGTGCCATTTCTTAGGATTATGTAAAGGGTTTTGTTTTTTGCCGATGATTTGAATTATGGTTCTTTCTTTGAGATCTTTGTTTTAGAATTATAAGAATTATAAAATTCAATCTAATGTCTAATCTTGACCTAATCTTGTTTTGTTTTTGTATAACAAAAGATTTTATTTTGCAGTAGTACATAAAGGTAAAGGTACAAAAAAATAATTTTTGATTTTGGAATCATTTTTCTTCATAATATTATTGAGGCAATCACTTTTTTGATTTTTCTATCATCGTCAAATCATGTTTGATCAAAATGTCGTCTTAAACTTTTTTAATTTTTCATAGCTTGTCAAAAAGTACCTACGTCTCTTTATAGATAAATGAAACCAAAGAAAAATTAAAATCGTTCGTCAGGAACCCAAAAAAAGAAACAATTCGAACACAAATGTCATCAAACCTCAAAACCATCATAATCCCAAATTACAAAATTTGCGAAGAAAAAAGAAATAATAATACGTATGTAGAATGTAGATGCACTTTTGTGTATGTCCACACCACTGTTTACAATTCCATATAGTAAATAGATACATACGAAAAAAAAACCCTTTTTTCATCCCTATTTTGTGGACCTTCGTAAGCGAATCTCATATCGCTACGCTAACTGAATTCTGAGTGAGCAGAGAAAAAAACAAAAACTAGAAAACTAGAAATTTCAATTCAAGTGGCTATGTGAGACGGAAATAAAAAAAAGAAAGGGAAATATTCACTAACACTCGTGCATGCTTTTACACGAGCTCGGAGTTCAAGAAAAAAGGAAACCCAGTCTTAAGTGGAGAATCATTTAAGCAAACTCATTTTTGGGAACCTTTTCACCGTACGTACGGTTCCTGGGCCCGTTTACTATTAACAGATCGATATACATCGAATACCAGCAAAGTAAATAAGAAATTGCTAATGCAAATAAATTCTGTTTTATTTCCTTAAATTTTCAAAATTTGTTTTCAACTTACTTCCATTCCACAAGTGCAGCCTAATAATCAAGCTTTAAGCAGACAAAATTTTCAATTTCCATTGGCCTCTACTGTATCCTCCTTTATCAAATGAAATCATTATAATAGCGTTGCATACCCTAAGGCGGCCATCCGTTTATTTATTTAACGTTGTATATTGCTTAATGCTTTGAATGAGATTCCGTTTGCAAACAATGCTGCTTATTTTATTTTGCAATTTTAATTTTTAATCATTTGTTGACTCAACAATTGTAGACAAATGCAATAAGGGGTTTTCATTTTCACTTACATACTTACATATTTACTTTTTCGTTGTAACTTGTAAATCTTTGTTCTTATTCATCAGTCAAATGATGATGAATAATTTAATAACGTAACAGATAAGCTGTTCTACTCAATGCGATTGAATAGATTATATGTGAATTAAGAATGAAGTGGTGTTGCACTTGCATTTAGTTGAATTGAGTGACAGCTAGCAATTTTAAAAACATTGCGTTAGTAAAAAAATATAAATAAACAGATTTGTTTTAGTTTCGAACAGACCGGAGTTAAATAATGAGATTAAAATCTGTTTCATATGGAAATGATAACGCCAATTAAATAGAATAGGTTATGTAGTTGGTAAGTAATTTGTTTAAGGAAAAGCAGCGAGTGCTATGAAATGGCGACACAAATTTGGCAATGCCAAAAATATAACAAATGTACCCTGTGACGAGATACCATTTTCGTGTTGGGGTTGGAAGACTAAACATCAAAATCTCGAAAAGTACCTTACCATAGTACCTACATTTGCCCGGAAAAAACCCTACGACTTTTCATGAAAATCTACTCCTTTTCGTCGTTCACAGTTATGATAAATTTAGAAGTTGAAAATCTGGTACCTTTTTAGATTTATCTAACAGCCCTGGACGTTTCGCCTACCCTTTTTTAAAAAAAAGAAATTTTATGAGACACTAAATGCTGAGAATCATGGAGAACGAAGCAAAATAAGTCGTCTTTCAAGTAATTTGTACAAGCTATTGCTGTTTTATGAAACCACTTAGTTCTAGATTGCTTTTTTTCGGCCGTATCTTATACTATAACTTTGTATTTTATTAAAATGACTTTCTGCAATTTATTTTTAGTGTTCCGTAGCCAAAATGTCAAAAACGGAACACTCACAGTCCGATAAGGACCTATGTAGGTAGTCTTAAGAAAAACAAAGCGGGGCTCCAACTTCTTTAACCCGTCTGAACAATAAGTTTTATCGACGAAAACTGCCTTTTCCACGTTTGGAGAAAACACTGCCCTGGAGTGGCTGACATTTTCGCTTGTTGTCTGGAGTGATGAAACCATTGAACAAATCACGCCGACAGCGTTCTCATGCTGAAAACATAATGCAGGATATAATAAAGACGATCTTTTTAAATGTCTTTTGTCTCACATATCTCGCTTACCTTTAAACAGCGGTCTGTCAATCGTTGATATTTTCATCGGAAACCGACGCACGTCCGACTACTGATTTTCAATGGTCGCCTTCCAAGGAGAAGTGGTACCGTACACAGGATCTAAACGCTCTTTGATTTCGCGATACTTTGCGATTTGCTTTTCAACAAGAAGAATGGAAAATGGTGTTCTGGTCCGGAAACCATTGAAATCGCTTATAATTCGAAGCATTCCGTCAGCTGCTACCCAAAACCATCAACTATTCGCTCTTTCAGATAAAACTGCATTTTCAAAAAGAAACTTTTATTTCGCCATCCCTTACATTAGTTTGATAGTAAAATAAGAGAAAAAAAAACTAAGTCACTGTTTTAAATATTTATTTAGTGCATCTAACTAGATCAAGATTAACTACTCTGCCAGGTCAATTCTTTCGGTTTAATGATTCTGTTTTTGCTGTCGGCGATTCTTCCACCAAAATACGGCATACTTTTCCACCAAAAACACCAACGTTGCTAAAATCAGCCCAAAAAACAGACAATTCCACGCGAATTGCAACTGACTTGCTTTCAAAGCAAACAAAACATTAACCGGATCTGGTGTCAGATTCATGTACTTCTTCACAATCTCCGCTCCCTGCATAACCGAATCCTCTGTCCATTTGATCATCAAACCATAATCAGCAATTCGAATTATGAACTGGCTCAAAACTTCCCTCAGTTGTGCATGATAACTCCATAGAAAACCATACAACGCCTGATTCATGCTTTTGCTAATCAACTTGAACTTTGGCTTCGAATACCTCATTGTCAAACTGTGCAGGAAAGTGAAAGCATCAATGCCAATGCCATATGCGTAACTGGTATTTCGCATTGAATACCGCGCCTTTGTCAGCTCAGCAGAAGGCACAATTGTGACGATTTTCTTGAAATCCTTTGGAAAGATTTTCGAATCGGTGACATTTAAGTCGTATTCGGACATCATGACTGGAAAACCGTCATCGATGAGTTCCTGCACGGAATCATATTCCTTGACTTTTATGAAAATTGTCAGAAATGACGTCAAAAACACCAGATAGAAATTGACAATGATGAAGGCGAACACCTTTTGGATGAACTGAATGCGGTACGGACTGTTGTTTGTTGGCTCGAGCGACCAATTCAGCATTGTCAAATAGATCTGGGTGCATGAATGCCAAACGTTTGCTGGCAAACCGGTGATGATATTTGTCAGAATGTTCATGACGGCAATGTAAATACATGTTATACCAATACAGCCCCACACTGTTGAAGAAAACGGCCTCAGGAAGTACTCATTCGGATGCAGAAAGCCCTTCAAAGGAACCATGATAGTCCAGCGGCTAAGTTTTACGGGATAACTAAGCTCAATGCCCTTGTGAGGAATATACGGATTCAAAGCGACATCCAAGACACCTTTAACAACCAACTGTATCTCTTTTCCTTTGTCGAAATTATTCTCCAAGCCGTTTTTGAGAGTGCCATTGTACTTTCGCAGAAAGTTCGTCAGAATTCGTGCAACGAAGCCTCCAATTTTTCGAGTGCCGTTCTTTTCAGTGTACCAAAACGCCCGGGGCACGTCCAATTTGATTGATGTTCGGAGAACGTGTCCATTGAGATTTTTCAGAACATCGGGGAGAAGATTGGAGTCAACTGTGAATTTGACAATTTTCAAATCGGCAAAGGGAAAGAAGGCATACGAGGTGCTGTTCACAATTCCAAATATCCGTCTGAATTTTTGCTTCCAAAAGTACAAGAAGAAGGTTTGAAGGTCTTCCAGGTTGTCTGCTATCACAAGAGCATAGTTCCTTAGTCCCAGTTGAAGAATAAGTTGGTTTAGAATTACAATTGTCTCTGGACCTTGCCTGGTGGCTCTTGCCACTATGAGGACGTGTCCGTACAACTGATTGCTTCTTATCCAAGAAATGTTGGTCCGATTAATGTCAAACACTATTGCTGGAATGTTTGAATTAGTTTTCAGGAAATAGCTCAGAAAGGTTTCCTCGACTCCAACGAAACTAATCGATTCCGCATCACTTTCAATGAAAACTTTTTCTACAAGTTCGGTAATGGATTCAAAGTGCTGGCCAAAAATCTGAGCATTGCAGAAGAGCGTTGCGAGTGTTAAACGTAGGAGTTTCATTTTGGGAATGTTAGGAACGTTTGACAAAGCTTGACGATGCAGGTGCAGCTGGATTTGTTTGCATTTCGTAATTATATCTCTTGGTTGCTTATGGGATATCTGGGCCTTGAGATTGAATTATCGATGGTTTTTGATGGTTAAGGTTATAATTTGTAGATTGAATCACCGGTAATCATATGGTAAACGGTTTTCATTTACACTTCAGTATTTTGTAGAAACTGGAACAAAAGTAGGATGGTAGTAAAGTTGGTGGTTGTTGGTCAGTTAAATATTTAAGGTGAAAAGTGGAAATTGTGTTTTGTTGAAATGCCATTAGAATCGATAAATGATTTTGTACGTATGTTCCTCATGCCATGGATATGGAAACTGGAAACTGGAGCGAGGCAATAAAAAAAGAGTATCTTATATTAAATCTTCTTTGAAGAGCCTGTTTTGGGAATGCCAATTTTATTTTTATCGTAATTTCGCAGCTGCCCGTGGTTAGGTGCGTTGGCTGCTAAGCAGAACGTCGTGGGTTCAAGTCCTCCTACTCGTGCCCATAAAGTTTTTATTGCGAAGAACTGACGAAACTGTCAAGAGTATCAATCTGTCATGAAAAAGTGCTTCTCAACTTTGCGGTTCGGAATCGGCGTTAAATTGTAGGTCCCCTCCATTCTTCACACGCACCCAGAGAATTGTTGATGACAGTAAGTCGCTTAGGCCTTGGCTCTTCAAGAGCTATCACACAACTCTATTTATTTTTTATTTTTGTCAAAATACAACTTTGTCTTGACAATTCCTTCTCCTTTTTTGCTTTTGCCTTAATTTTTTTTTTGAACGGTTCGGATTTAGAATTTGAGCAAAAGGTGTTGCTTTCCAGAGGTTAAAGGTTAACGGAATTACGCTCATTTTTGGGGTTGTTGCCTCGATCCAGTTTCTACTATATCGATGGCATTTGAAACATTACATACATTTTCACATTTAACCTTAAATATTAAACTTATACAAATAACACCAACTTTACTACCATCCTTATCCTACTTTTGCTCCAGTTTCTAAAAATATAATAAAGTGAAAATGAAAGGCGTTTACCATATGATTACCGTCGAGTTTTTAATCTCCAAATTATAACCTTGACCATAGATAAATTCAATCTCAGAGGCCAGATATTCCAGAAGCAACCAAAGAGCTATAATTACCAAGTGCAAACCTTCGAACTTTGTCGAATCGACTAGCATTTCCAAAATGAAACTCCTACTTTTAACACTCGCCACGCTTCACTGCAACGTTCAAATATATGGCCAGAACTTTAAGCCAACTGCCGAACTTGTTGAAAAAGTGTACATTGAAAGTAATGCGGAATCGATTAGTTTCGTTGGAGTCGAGGAAACCTTTCTGAGCTATTTCCTGAAAACCAATTCAAACATTCCAGCTATAGTGTTTAACATCAATCGGACCAACATTTCATGGATAAGAAGCAGTCAATTGTACGGACACGTTCTCATAGTGACAAGAGCCACCAGACAAGTTCCAGAGACCATCACAATTCTAAACCAACTTATTCTTCAACTGGGATTAAGGAACTATGCTCTTGTGATAGCAGACAACCTGGAAGACCTTCAAACCTTCTTCTTGTGCTTTTGGAAGCAAAAATTCAGACGGATATTTGGAATTGTGAACAGCACCTCGTATGCCTTCTTCCCCTTTGCCGATTTGAAAATTGTCGAATTCACAGTCGACTCCAATCCTCTTCCCGATGTTCTGAAAAATCTCAATGGACACGTTCTCCGAACATCAATCAAATTGGACGTGCCACGGTCGTTTTGGTACACTGAAAAGAACGGCACTCGAAAAATCGGAGGCTTCGTTGCGCGAATTCTGACGAACTTTCTGCGAAAGTACAATGGCACTCTCAAAAACGGCTTGGAGAATAATTTCGACAAAGGAAAAGAGATACAGTTGGTTGTAAAAGGTGTCTTGGATGTCGCTTTGAATCCGTATATTCCTCACGAAGGTATTGAGCTTAGTTATCCCGTCAAACTCAGCCACTGGACCATTATGGTTCCCTTGAAGGGATATTTGGATCCAAATGAATACTTCCTGAGACCGTTTTCTCTAACAGTCTGGGGCTGCATCGGTATAACCTGTATTTATATTGCCCTCATGAACATCTTGACGAATATCATCACCGGTTTGCCAGCAAACGTTTGGCATTCATGCACCCAAATCTATTTGACAATGCTGAATTGGTCGATGGAGCCAACAAACAACAGTCCGTACCGCTTTCAGTTCATCCAAAAGGTGTTCGCCTTTATCATTGTTAATTTCTACCTGGTGTTTTTGACGTCATTTCTGACAGTTTTCATAAAAGTCAAGGAATATGATTCCGTGCAGGAGCTCATCGATGACGGTTTTCCCATCATGATGGCTGAATACGATTATAATTTCACCGACCCGAAGATATTTCCAAAGGATTATAAGAAAATCATCAGAGTTGTGCCTTCTGAGGAGCTGACAAGGGCGCGATATTCAATGCGGAATACCAGCTACGCATATGGCATTGGTATGGATGCTTTCAGTTTCCTGCAAAGTTTGACAACGAGGTATTCGAAGCCAAAGTTCAAATTGATTAGTAAAAGCATGAATCAGGCGTTGTATGGTTTTCTATGGAGTTATCATGCCCAACTGAAGGAAGTTTTGAGTGAGTTCATAATTCGAATTGCCGATAATGGTTTGACAATCAAATGGACAGAGGATGCGGTTATGCAGGGAGCGGACACTGTGAAGAAGTATATGAATCAGACACCAGAGCCGGTTAATGTTTTGTTTGCGTTGAAAGTAAGTCAGTTGTTTTTCGCATGGAATTGCTTGTTTGCTGGATTAACTTTTGCTTTGATGGTGTTTTTTGTGGAGAAGTATGGCTTGGTTTGGTGGAAGAATCGGCGACTGCAAAAGCGGAATCAGTAAACCGAATGAATACAATATTTCTGGAAGAGTAGTGAATCTTCTTAATCGTAGTAACTCTCAATAAATATTTAACACTGTTACTGAGTTTATTTATTTTTCTATTTAAATAATGGAGTTTTTGTTTTTTGTAAATGTAGTTAAATGGAATTTTCGCCTTTGGAATGGTTTTATTAGTAAGAGGAAATAGTATCATTTATTATGTAATACAACGTGCGTCTCCCAAGTGACCAGCTCTAAGTTTCCAGGTCCTTGTTGAATATTTCGGGCAGCATCAAGGATTTGACTGTTAGCTTAAAATTGTTAGTTCACAGTTCCCCAAAGAAAACCAATTTAGATGCTAGTTTTTGGAAGGGAAATCGCGGAGCGAAATCAAAGAGTGTTCAGATTCTGTGAACGGTGATTCTTCTCCTTCGATGGCGACTGTTAAAAATCAGTTCAACGAGTTTCAACATGCCCGGCCGCCTTGTTAAACTAATGTAGACAAATATTAATTAAAGTAAATAGAACACACGTACATACGGGCACCGAAAATAATATGGCCCATGCAAAATAGTCGCGAACGAAGCAGTGTTCCTATGCTTACACGTATTTAAGAAAAACTACCTATAAGTAGGGAAAGTTTTATTAAGGACTTGATGAAATTCTCAACACAATGTTTCAAGATCTTGTATCATGAACAATCTGGAACTGGCTAAGCGAAGAATAATGCTGCTTCGTGTTTTCACAAGATTCAAGCCGAAAAGAAGTGCATTGATAAGTTGAAACTCATATACGAAGTCAATATCCATTCCACTGAATTATGTTGCCTGCTTTGAAGTAGATTTTCAGAAACGCGAAAGAAAAATAGAACTATATTTATGTGAAAACAAACGCTACAGCATTAAACACTTAACTAAATAAAAAGCTTAAAAGCCATGTTTATTACAATAGAGAATGCAATTATTAAATTGATGTCAATTTTCATTAAAGTTCTATTCGCCAACAATTTGTATAAATTTGAGTACCAATTTGAGGGTTTTTACTATCAAAATTTAATTAAACTGCATTAAACCTTTATTTTGATATATAATACTATATGGTATTCCTGGGGAATTTCAGAAAAACAGCTATTTGCACTACTGAAAGCCAATTATAGTCTTAAGCCTCCATTATCAATTTGTGCGCGTGCCATGGCAATGATGATATTTTTTGTGATTTCGCCCTTAGAAATTTTCACACAGTTTCAAATTGCTATTATATACAATTTTACAAGGAAGCCCATATGAAATGGCGTATGAAAAAAAACGCTTGAAATCCTTCTTTAAGTCGCTGAAAACTAAATTAATTTCAACCGTTTGGTTACTGAGTTATGTGGTCAAACGTAATTTTAATGAAAGATGCTGTTAAATCCAAATTATCATTTTAAATATTCAAACTTATTTCTCTATAAAGGTTTTGACATTTTCTTATAATTTTTTACATACGTAAGGCTTTCTATTCCTATATAAAACACAAAAAATGATAAAAAAAATAATCAAGTTATGAATGTTTTAGTGAAAACTTGTATCGTGCATTTTTTTCATTGTAGTTGGGTTGCCGAGCGGTTTGCCCCGGTTTAGACAAGGCAACCCTATATATTCGTAAAGAATACATTCAGACCTTGAAATTGGTACCAAATTTAGCCATTTCAGTGATGGGTTTTTTTATGGTTAAAAATCAGTGGCTTCTGAGGCGGTTGCCGACCGCTTCGCCCCGGTTTGAACTAGGCAACCCATAATATTCTGTTTCCTCTCGTCGAGCTCTATAGTTGGACACTAATTTTATCCATTTCGCTGATAGATTAAATTTTGGCCAAAAACGCACCATCAGTGTCCCGTTTTACCCCCTTTGCCCTGGACTTTGACAGGCAATGCTGGTGCGCTGTCTTTGTCTCAAAAAACTCTATCTAATAATGGGTACAAAATCCATATCCAGATGGGTTAAGTAATTTGACGGTCGCCTCTTGGACTATAAGTGACTTACTCTCATCAACAATTCTCTGGGTGCGTGTAAAGAATCGAGGGGACCTACAATTTAACGCCGATTCCGAACGGCAAAGTTGAGAAGCACCTCTTCATGACAGATTGATACTCTTGACAGTTTCGTCAGTTCTTCGCAATAAAAACTTTATGGGGACGAGTAGAACTTGAACCCACGACGCACGTTCTGCTTAGCAGCCAACGCTCCTAACCACGGCCAGCTACGAAATTACGATAAAAATAAAATTGGCATTCCCAAAACAGGCTCTTCAAAGAAGATTTAATATAAGATACTCTTTTTTTATTGCCTCGCTCCAGTTTCCAGTTTCCATATCCATGGCATGAGGAACATACGTACAAAATCATTTATCGATTCTAATGGCATTTCAACAAAACACAATTTCCACTTTTCACCTTAAATATTTAACTGACCAACAACCACCAACTTTACTACCATCCTACTTTTGTTCCAGTTTCAACAAAATACTGAAGTGTAAGTGAAAACCGTTTACCATATGATTACCGATGATTTAATCTACAAATTATAACCTTGACCATCAAAAACCATCGATAATTCAATCTCAAGGCCCAGATATCCCATAAGCAACCAAGAGATATAATTACGAAATGCAAACAAATCCAGCTGCACCTGCATCGTCAAGCTTTGTCAAACGTTCCTAACATTCCCAAAATGAAACTCCTACGTTTAACACTCGCAACGCTCTTCTGCAATGCTCAGATTTTTGGCCAGCACTTTGAATCCATTACCGAACTTGTAGAAAAAGTTTTCATTGAAAGTGATGCGGAATCGATTAGCTTCGTTGGAGTCGAGGAAACCTTTCTGAGCTATTTCCTGAAAACTAATTCAAACATTCCAGCAATAGTGTTTGACATTAATCGGACCAACATTTCTTGGATAAGAAGCAATCAGTTGTACGGACACGTCCTCATAGTGGCAAGAGCCACCAGACAAGGTCCAGAGACAATTGCAATTCTAAACCAACTTATTCTTCAACTGGGACTAAGGAACTATGCTATTGTGATAGCAGACAACCTGGAAGACCTTCAAACCTTCTTCTTGTACTTTTGGAAGCAAAAATTCAGACGGATATTTGGAATTGTGAACAGCACCTCGTTTGCCTTCTTTCCCTTTGCCGATTTGAAAATTGTCGAATTCACAGTCGACTCCAATCCTCTTCCTGATGTTCTGAAAAATCTCAATGGACACGTTCTCCGAACATCAATCAAATTGGACGTGCCCCGGTCGTTTTTGTACACTGCAAAGAACGGTACTCGAAAAATCGGAGGCTTCGTTGCACGAATTCTGACGAACTTTCTGCGAAAGTACAATGGTACTCTCAAAACCGGCTTGGAGAATAATTTCGACAAAGGAAAAGAGATACAGTTGGTTGTAAAAGGTGTCTTGGATGTCGTTTTGAATCCGTATATTCCTCACGAAGGTATTGAGCTTAGTTATCCCGTCAAACTCAGCCACTGGACCATTATGGTTCCCTTGAAGGGATATTTGGATCCAAATGAATACTTCCTGAGACCGTTTTCTCTAAGAGTTTGGAGCTGCATCGGTATAACCTGTATTTATATTGCCCTCATGAACATCTTGACGAATATCATCACCGGTTTGCCAGCAAACGTTTGGCATTCATGCACCCAGATCTATTTGACAATGCTGAATTGGTCGCTGGAACCAACAAACAACAGTCCGTACCGCATTCAGTTCATCCAAAAGGTGTTCGCCTTCATCATTGTCAATTTCTATCTGGTGTTTTTGACGTCATTTCTGACGGTTTTCATAAAAGTCAAGGAATATGATTCCGTGCAGGAGCTCATCGATGATGGTTTTCCCATCATGATGACTGAATACAGTTATAATTTCACCGACCCGAAAATCTTTCCAAAGGATTATAAGAAAATCATCAGAATTGTGCCTTCTGATGAGCTGTTAAGGGCGCGATATTCAATGCGGAATACCAGCTACGCATATGGCATTGGCATGGAAACTTTCAGTTTCCTGCAAAGTTTGACAACGAGGTATTCGAAGCCAAAATTCAAGTTGATTAGTAAAAGCATGAATCAGGCGTTATATGCCTTTCTTTGGAGTTATCATGCACAGCTGAAGGAAGTTTTGAGTGAATTCATAATTCGAATTGCCGATTACGGTTTGACAATCAAATGGACAGAGGATGCGGTTATGCAGGGAGCGGACACTGTGAAGAAGTACATGAATCTGACACCAGAGCCGGTTAATGTTTTGTTTGCGTTGAAAGTAAGTCAATTGAATTTCGCATGGAATTGTTTGTTTGCTGGATTAACTTTTGCTTTGGTGGTGTTTTTTGTGGAGAAGTATGGCTTGGTTTGGTGGAAGAATCGGCGAATGCAAAAGCGGAATCAGTAAACCGAATGAATACATACTTCTGGAAGAGTAGTGAATATTTTTAATCGTAGTTATACTCAATAAATATTTGAGAAAGGATGTGGCCTTCCACGGGGTCTACCAGCAGGGCGTTTAGAATAATCGAAAAAGGAATCAGATTTCGATCTCCTTAGTTTTCTTATCTTTGATTGATGAAAAGGAGTAAATTCTCATGAAAATCGCAGGATTCTTACGGTCATACGAAAAAATTTTATATCTTCTCTTCTACTGCAATATTGTCTACCGTGAAAAGTCGTGTTGATCTGTATCTGAAATAATGTGTTAAATCGAATCTTTTAAATAAAGACTATGATTCACGGGATTCAAGCCGAAAAGAAGTGCATTGGCAAGTTGAAGCTCATTTACGCATTCAATATCCATTCCAGTGTAGTCTTGCAATATTTTAATGATGCCTGCTTTGAAGAAGATTTTTAGAAATGAGAAAGAAGCACAGAACTATATTTATGTGAAAACAAACGTGTGTTTAATGCTGTTAGAAACACTTAACTTAATGAATAGCTTAAAAGCCATGTTTATATCAATAAAGAATGCAAATTGGAAAATGATGTTAAATTGATATCAATTTTCATTAAATATCTATTCGCCAACAATTTACATAAATGTGAGTCGCAAGTTGAGCGTTATTTACTATCAAAATTAAATTAAACTGCATAATTAGAGACAAGTAAAAAAACTCATAATTCAATTATTTACATATTTATAAACACGACATAATGTAGCCCTCAATAGTTAATTAGTATAAAAGCGTTAAAAGCTTTATTTGTTGATAAATGGATATTTAAATTGATTTATGTTCGCGTTGACATAAGATAATTTAATTTAAGGTTTTAGCAATTGGAGTGTTATGTTCATCAAAATAAAAGAGATTATTTTATTGAATGCGTTAAAAATTTATTTTATTGGTTTGCGCCATATTGTTAATGACGCCTTGAGCTTGTGCCCTACAAGATACAATGAACTCGCAATGGCGGAAGCCATCGACACCGGATCACATGCTTAACAAGATTGAATTTATGGTTCAAAGCAAATTTATTTAGCGTGATCGTGTGTTCTTAAGGTTGAGGTTATAAAACCTTCAAACAAAAATTGTTTATACTCTGTCTTAACAAAGAGTTATGAATTTTTCTTCTTAAAGTTCGTTGCCTCTTTGAAAATTTTCAAAAATAACTGAGTTAGGTTCATCCAAGGAAATGTAACGAAGCTTTTTTGCTACTTGCTAATTACACTAAAAAATCTGAAAAAAAGAAAATACTTACGTCCCTAACTTGAAAACTACCTGCAAGTATTATTTGCATCTCTACGGTCCTTATTTCATCTTTTTTGCTTTTTAGATTTAAGGTCATCCGCCTACCCTTCAAGCATGACTAACTTCCAAAAAAACACTGCACAGAAAAAACAGTTCATTCCCTGCCATATATCCCGTCATAAAACCATGGCAAGCTACTATACTTTCTACTTACCATCTGAATTTTATGGTTTTAAGCCTCTTAACTTGTTCCTGGTCGAATTTGGAAGGATAGAAAAGGCCCAGAACCAACTTTTTTTTACATAAGTGATAAAAATAAATCCTTCCCTAACCGACTTCATGGTTCGTCTCGTAAAATAGGTCAAGATAGTAAGCTGCTCTGGACAATTTTTCCAATTTATGTCTTCCATTTTCTATATTCTCGTGCCTTTTTCCTGGTATAACATTTCCGTAGCATAGAATTCCTCTTATTTTGTTTAAGGTTTGAAAGGTAATCCCTTCAGGAATATGCCATAAAATTTAGACGGTAAATAGAAGATGTACAATTTCATGGTGTCTACTTTAGCTTCCTGTTATGATAACAGCAAAGGTGAAATAAAGTATAATCAAAATTTTCAGTTAATCCAATTTTTTTTTGATAGAAGAGTACACTCAGCCGAAGCGAGGATAAAAATGAAAACAGACAAAAATGTTCTTAAGGTTAATCCAAGCAATTGTGTCCTTTGAGTTTAGGCTTTGTTATAAGTTGTCTAACCACATCTGAGGTGACAAATGTCATGGTGAATTTCTGCAACGAGAAAAAGAGTCAGTTTCATGCAATAGGCTAAATGAAGCTATCATTATTCTGAAATAATCCGCTTTCTGAAATGTTTTTTGTAAAACATTGTTTTTTTGTGCTCTATAGAAAACCCTGATGATCCCCCTAGTCCTGGTACAGAAAAATGGACCCTGCAAAGCACAACATTGAACCTCAAATCTGCGCAGAGTTTAAACTTCCCACGAATTCGACGCATTTCAGAATAAAATAATTATCACGGAGATTTCAATGAACACACTTCTTCTTGCTTCTTCATTAGGACCACACAACACCCCAGGCAATGTGTGTCTACGTGTTGAGAATTTTGCTTACCTTAACCATCTTACGCAAGCCCACGATTGAAGCGAAAATTGGCAGTTAAGGTGACAACTTCTTTCTTACCCCTGACTCTATAAAAACACAATCGGTGCTTTAGCATAAAAACGCATAAAAACAAGGCTGAGAAAACATCCATTCCAATTTCCAAATTTCAAATAAGTTAAAAAAATTTTATTCTACGTGATTTTTCTTCTTTAGCAATCTCATATATCTCAAGATAATAAAAACCTTATCGTGAAATTCACCTTCTCCCATTCGAGCAACATTCACTCGTCGTGTGAGAAAATAAATATTATTGCAGCAGAAACTCGAACTCCAACTCCCAACAAAAGTTAAAACCCCTCCACAATATCAAAGACCATTGAACCCATACTCTTCCCCTAGCAAACGTGGCCCTCTTTGAAGTTCAAACAACCATAACAACTAACTAGATCTGGTAACGCTGCTCCACTGCTACCAAACCTACCCTTTTGTGTCTGCCTTTGCAATTGTAGAACTCTCATACACGTATCCTCAACATAAAATACCTTCCCCCAGGGGCAGGTAGACAAATACAAGCCACCCCAAATTTGAGTAGGTCGAAACAGGGGCCGCTGTGGTGCATGATGGAATTCTTCGATTGTTTGTACCTGCGCAGCTTATACTACCTGCTCTCTCTCACGCAAAATGGCCCTTACCAGCATTAACACAAAATACAAACGCCAAAGCACAATTTTTCCTTTCTTTCGAGAGGGATGCTGTATTCAAATTGGACTCGAAAAGGATAAAAGTCATCTCATGGCAGGAAATTTCTCCAGTTTGTGTTCAGTTTTGGTTCGTTTTAAACCGCGTCGCCTTCGACACGACAAGCGACAACATACCCGTGATTGCTCTGGACGCTTCCGGGTTGGATTTAATTTGTGTTTTTTCTATTCTCTTAACAACCCCAGCCTCTAAAACGGTCTTGAGTAGTAGGTACTTGAATACACCGTAGATCAAATGGATTGCTCGCTAATATTTGTGCCTATTAAATGAATTCGCCTGCGATTATCCAATTACAGAATATTAGTAGAAGCGTTTTCCCCTGTGATTTATTCACCCCACGAAAGACCCCTATTCGGTCTGCTCTCTCCCTCTTTCTCTCTCTCGCCCACACACTCTCTGATGTCATGCAGCAAGTTTTGGATCACTAAAGTAAAATAGCACATCAAAATAAAAATCATAAAAAATATAAACAGAACCAAATTAATCGTCACCAACTTCAAAGCCGGTTCAATTGCGTTACACTGTGATTCCGAATTCCGAGATAGTCTCAGTCGTCGGTGGGTTCTCAATCGGTAACATGGTTTAATCGTATCTCAGAGATGTTATTTGCGAAAAATTTAATATTCCCATTGTGATGCTGTTTTTATTCTGATTCTGATTTAACGAGTCGACGTCGTAGCTTGAATTTCGCGCGTGGTTCCTTCGATTTCTACTTTCACTCATTGACTGTGTTGTCGTAAATCGTTGTTGGTATTTTTGTTTAACACAATTTCGAGCATCTCGTGCGAATTACTTCCACCTCAAACTATTTTCATTCATCGAAACCATTGGGACAAGAACGGTCCTCCTGCCAGGACATCGTTGAATAGTCGGCAGTGTAATCTCAGACGCGAAATCGGTAGATTCCAACGTGTTTGTCCGAGTTTAATTTGATTTTTCCGTTCAATTTAATCGGAAAGATTAATTTCTTGAGATAGCCCAACCTCCGTGGGCAAAAACCTTTGAGCACTAACCCAACCTAATTACGTGAAGGTATACCTTAATGCAAAAAGATAGATTTGTGTCTCTAAGGCTCGGGTGTTAAATTTTGTGTGCCAAACAAATTATTGGTTGTTCCAAAAAATAGCTGTGAGTGTTTATTTTCGTACGAGTGTATATGTCAACTTGAGCGAGTACGTGTTGAATTTTAATTTAATACTCAAGAAAAATATATCTCGTCCTTGACGAAGGCTATACAGAAAAATAAAATCAGAATCAACCTCATTTCTGTGCACATCGACCGAGGATGGAATGACGATGAACTAAAGGTAGGTCGTAGCAAATGATCTTAGCCATGTTGTATTTGCGATAGTTTTTCTCAGACGTGAGATTGAATAGATTACATTTTTTTTGTTGTCCCTCGATACTTTGAAGTTGAACTTGACATTCAAGACAAGAAAGTTACATGGGTGTTGTTGCTGTTGACATTGTGGTTCGAGAGGGGTTGGTTTATTTTTGTTATTTTGCTTAGATGAGTGGCGAATGTGGGGTAGATACGGACTGAAATTCTGTTCTATTTTTATTGCAGTACTTGTGTTTGCAACGAACTGCGAAAGGGTTTTTTTTTGGGGCGGATTGTTTTTGTAAAAAAAAATTTTACAAATTTTCAACCATGTGCACGGAATGGACTCTTTATTATAATGTGAAATATGTTTTTTTTTTGTTTTTTTTTTCATTTTTAATATTCGTTTGTTTGAGAGGGAAGCATTTGTTTGACCTTTTGAAAGACTCCAGGGGGTCAGTGTATTGTGCAGATATATGTGGTGAATTTATGGAGAAAAAAGATCTGAGTAATGATTGCTTTTTTTGCTCGTTTTTGTACGGATACGTTATTTGCCTTTGGGAAATGATGTATCCTACTGGGGAAGGATTATGAGATGAATTTCTATGATGAATTGAATGAGTGGTCGTCGAGACTCGGGGGTTATTTTCTTTCTTTTTTTTATTATAGACGGTTGGACTTCTTTTGGAGAGTTTGCAATGTAGTTTAAGCGAGTGTTTCTTCAACTTTTTAACCTTCTGATATATATTTTTGTTAATTTTGACAGTCTGTCAGTACAATTTTTTCCGTATTCAGTAACTGCACTTTTTGTTTTTTCGTAATAAATCTTCCAAATTTTGCTTAAGGTATTTTTGGAGAAATATTTTCTTAAGCTTCTTAAGATCTTTCAATATTGGTCAATTTTCCGATACAAATTTTCTCCAATTTTCTATCAATCATGTAAACACCCAATTTTTTCCCCTCAAATGTGACACAAAAAAAAAATTGGCAGCCAATTTTCTTCCAATTTTCTATCAAAAAATTGGCCGACTTCTTCCAATCGTGTAAACCCGTCTAAACACACAATTTTGCTAATTTTCAAGCCATTGGACGGTTGTCGACAAATTGGTTATTGGATGAAGTGTTTGCCAACGATATAATAGTCCAATTTTTCATTGGCAGACAATTTTTCAGTTGTAGCTGAGAAGAATTGAAAAAGTATTTATTTTTGTAAACAACCAGAATTGATGAAATGAGTAAGGAGTTGCTCAAAATAGGGAAGAAATTGAGAAGAATTGGACGTATGAGGTTATTTTACAGCTTTTTCGGGAGATCGAGACCGGGCGATGTTTTTTTTTAGATGCATGAGGTTGTGCAAAGTATAAGCTTCCTAAGAACACAGTGTGGCATGACGTTGGTTTCGGACGTAATTGGGATGGCCGTCAGCGAATGTAAGGCCAAAAGAGCCTTATATTATATATAATGTCTTGATCTCTCGGAAGTTTTTAAAGCCTATGTTGTTCTTAGAAAAAAAAACTTAGTTCTGCAGTCGACCAAATCAACATCATCTTTATAACTGTTAACTTTATTGTTTTGGCTTTTTATTAATTTTTAAAGTCGTGTAAGATCGGTCTTTTCTTAAAGAATTGGGCGGACAAGACACAACATGTTTTTCAACAAAGACAACTGGGAGAAAACGACCCAGAAGTGTTGCATTTTGAACATCTAATCTTCATTGGAGGAAAAACATGACATAGGAGAAATATCGGTAAATTTTATGGAAAAAATATGCACCGACAACAAACAACAATAACAAATTTTTGAAGAGTATGTTGCATCCAATATCCAATGGAAGATCTTCCAATCGTGTATACGTAACTTTAAATTCGTCAATTAATTTCTTGTTCAACAAACGTTTTTCTTTTCAACCAATAAATTGGTTTTAATATAGAAACACTTTTACTTGCAAACAACATACGAAAAGTCCAACATAAGTAAGCCCTTTAAAATTTATATCCGTCGGATTCAATTGTCTGTATACGAGTATATAATTGTCTACTTGTCTGTCTGCAATTACTTCTATAGACTAAGTTGTCGATTTAGTACTTGACATTTATTTTTATGATTATGATTCCTGAAGGTATAATTAATTACATATATACCATTATCTTAGTCCAATTGTTATTTTGTCCAAATCCGGCCTTATGGCTTCCGAAACTTTAAAAACTGCTGGTAAAAAACCCCATCAAAAAGATCAAAGAAGAGACCAATTACCGAGATAACTTCCAAAAGTTGTCACCAAATTGATTCTGCCATAGTTTGATAGTTAAACACTCTATTTGACAAGCTGTACGGTCTAGTTGTGGAAACAAAAATTTTCAGAGAAAATGTCCACATTTTGCAATTTTTCCACTTCTAAGGTTTTAATGAATCATGATGATTTTTGTCGTACCTTACTGAACAGAAATGCCAACACAGTTTTGAATTCCCAACTGAAAACGCAGAACAATGATAATGATAATCAAACATTACGCCAAAACAAAACCTTAATAAAATTTTGGAAGTTTTTTTTGGACAACTTTTGCAGTTCACAGCCAACCAGTTGTAGCCGCCACCTTCAAAGACGAATTTACGAATTTTACCGATGATAATGACTTTGTTTCTACATTATGCTCACTAGTTTTAAGTTAACATTCAGGGAGTGGTACGAAATCCCCAAAAGACAAAATCACCATGGGGACAAAATCTCCAAAAAAAAAAATCCAACTTGCCAATATCTCCACGACAAAATCCCCATGGAAAAAATCCCCAAAGAAAAAATACTTTTTGCCAAAATCTCCTTGAAATCTCCAAATCTCCAATATTCAAGTACGTCTACTTACACCGTTCCTCTCACGACATGTTTTTGTTTTATATTCTTTCTTTATTTGTTTAAACATTAAACAAAGTTCTTTTGAATTGATTTTTTATTTATTTTGAATAAAATGAATTACATTTAAAATGAATTAAACATTTATTTCTTAAACAACCTTAACTGAATACAATAATATCTCCAAAACAAATATGTTCAAGTAGTGAATCATGCGATTAAATCGCGCGATTTAATCGCATGATTCACTACTTGAACATATTTGTTTTGGAGATTTTGGCATGGAGATTTCGCTGCTGGAGATTTCAGTTTGGGGATTTTGGGTTTGGGGATTTTCGTTTGGGGATTTTGGCTTGGGGAAAACGTCACCAACCCAACATTCATACATACGTAGTTTTTAAATTTATGTTGTATTTTGAATTATTTGCTTAGCACATAAAAAAAGTAAGTATACGCCACAGTGATCGTATGTATTAAAAACAAATGTGGTTGATTCCCTGTACTCACATTCTACCCAAACAAATATAACAAAAACTCCACTTCAGAAAAATATGAATTTTTAAGATGATGCAATCTACGATTTCAAATTCATCCATTCATCCTTTTGGGATCTAGAACAGCAACGATTCCAGGAATACTCATCAATATACCTTCAAACCCAACTTGATTCGTACTGTAACACTATAAGGCACCGAGATTCTTGTCTTAGCCGTACAAACTACAAACCAAATGTGAAACTCTTTTCCAATCACTGCAATATTCAGAAATTCAATATCAGTGTACACCGACACCTCCTTTACAAAGCCTTCCTTCGCTCAGTGTGTCTTCGACAATACAAAAAACCTCTTGAGTCAGTGCTTGTTTTATAAAACAAAGAAGCTCTCAGTGAAAGATCTCTTATTTTCCTTATTTTCGTATATAAAATTGATGAAAAACTTATTAATTGTTTTAGTTGAACATAATGCTACAAATAAAACTCGTTTCCTTTCTTAAACGAACCCTTATTTTATAATTGAACTAGCAGTTGCCCGCGACTTCGTCCGCCTCTCCCTCGTCCACCGGCCAGAGTATCGTCTCGACTTGTGCATCATGCGCGCGTGGGAATTTTGTTCGGAAGTTATTGTAAAATTGCGTTGCAGTCAACTCTCCCTAGGTCGTAATTCTCTTGAACTTGAAAAATTTGAGCATTTTTTATGATTCCTTTCAGTTGTTCATACTTAAAGCATTCCCTTGGGTGAACTCTCCCTAATTCTAATCTAATATCTCTCTTACTTCTGCATCGTTTTTTTTTTCGTTAAATTTTCTTTAAACTGAGTATATTTTTAAGTTAAGAAGTACATAAAATGATATTGTTTAAACACAATAATCTGCACAAATAGTGCAATCAATCACATTCACAAATCAATTGAACTCTCAAAATTCTAATTTGAGCAGTTATAAGGCCAGTTCCACCTAACAACATCTCACTGAGATCTCAATGTCACCTTGACTGAGGCAAAATCATTTGGTGGAACATAATTCTCAGTTATCCTTGAGATTTAATGGTTACCTTACTAATTGTTGCTGCACATATGTCAGCCACGTCAAAAAGCTGAGTGAGAAATCGAATCCAAAATAATTTCATCTCAGAGATCTCAGAAAAAAATCTCAGTTCTCACATTTCCACAGATTCTTCGCTGCTATTGGTCGCAGCTTAATGTTAAGTAGAATAAAGCCTAAAGCAGTTGCCCGTAGCTTAGTTGGTAAGTGCGTTGGCTGCTAAGCAGAACGTCGTTGTTTCGAGTCCTACTCAGGCCAAGTTTTTATTTCATCTTTCACGGGTACTGCCTCTTGCGAAGACCTGACAAATCTTCCAAAAGTATCAATCTGTAATGAAAATATGCTTCTCAACTTTGCCGTTCGGAATCGGCGTTAAATTGTAGGTCCCCTCAATTCTTCACACGCACTCAGAGAATTGTTGATTAGAGTAAGCCACTTAGGCGTTGGCTCTTCAAGAGCTGTCGCGCCACTCTATTTATTTATTTTATTTTAAAGCCTTCATCGATTAATGGACTATCCAACACAAAAAGAATTTTACAATTCGAAATAGTAGTTCCTGAGATTACCGCGTTCAAACGAACAAACTCTTCAGTTTTATATTGTATTAAATTGTATTGTTTGCCGTTTTTTCCACATTTTACACAAATTCTTCGCTCCTATTGGTCGCAGCTAAATTTTATTTAGCTTCAAGCCTTCTTTGATAAATGGACCATTCAACATTTAAAAAATTGTTCAATTTCATAAAGCAGTTCTTGAGATAAGCGCGTTAAAACGCAGAAAAATGTATATTTTTTGCCGTTTTTTCCATATTTTCCACAGATTCTTCGCTGCTATTGGGCACAGCTTAATGTTAAATAGCCTCAAGTCTTCCTCAATTAATGGACCATCCAACACAAAAAGAATTATACCATTCGAACCAGTACTTCCTGAGATAAGTGCGTTAAAACGCAGAAAAATGTATATTTTTTGCCGTTTTTTCCCCATTTTAAACAGATTCTTCGCTGCTATTGGTCACAGCTTAATGTTAAGTAGCCTAAAGTCTAAGTCGATTAAGGCACCATCCAACACAAAAAGAATTATACCATTCGAACCAGTAGTTCCTGAGATTACCGCGTTCAAACAAACAAACTCTTCAGCTTTATATATTAGTGTAGATTTAAACTTCACCTGAAGGTTAAAATGTCTAGCTGCCCATTTAAACTGGCTCTCAAGAATATCGTTTAAAATCAAATTAAGGTGTTGAAATGCTTGAAATGGCTAATTCAAAGCCATTAAAAGTTTCTTTTGACATTTAAGAAATACCAAAGTTTTGTCAAAAGACAAAATTTTCGCCTCGAAATGTTAAAAGTTTATCATCATGCTTCCACTTCAATTAGATTAGGAAACTTTAATAAAACAAAATTGTTCTGAAACCTAAAGATGTTTTGTAATTATTTCCTCTCAAAACCGCCCTAGATAAAATATGTATAAGCTCAGTCAGAGTGTGTTTTGCTTAGTTGACAAATATTTCATGAAAATCATCATCAATTTACAAACTTCACATTAGTGGTTAGTTACAACAGGTAATATGCCTTACCTAGCACAAAAACCACCGTGATTCAATGTTTTCCCCAATGAACAATGCACCAAACGAAACGACGACGAAGACGACATACAACCCAAAGTGCTTTCGAATTAAAAATGAAAAATTACAAAACACGAAGAATGACGTAGCAAACGCTTTCTTATCAAACGAGTCAGCTGAGTAATTAGCTCCCAGGAGGTAGCCACTTATGTAACAGGAATAAAGTGGGTAGAAGAAAAACAACTGCTGTCCAAGCCAAATGCAATTTTTCCTCCACTGTTCAGACTTTGTAGTTTGTAGAAAAAAAAAAGTTGGCTGAGGTGAATTACTGTGGTCTTGAGTAATTTGTGGACGTCGCTTGCATTTGCAAATTCATTTTAAAAACCAAAGAGCTTTATTTTGAAGAGAAAATTTCATAGAACGTTGGAAAGAAAGTAGGTTCTGAGTCCTAATAATAGACCTTGGTTTTAAGTGTTTGCGGGCTTTCTTGTTATTAAATGCTCTACATTTATTGTCCTCACAAATGCTTTCCACTTGGTTGCTGGAGAATTATTTATTGCATACTTTCCACAACGAGCTCTTAGATTCTATTAAACTAATACTTAATAAGGCAACAACAATGATTGAATGCAATTCCAACAACATAATAGAAGTTGCAAGTCGGGTTCAACGTTGTATGAATTTTTTCAGAGTTGTTTTATTTTGATATTTGGATACGGAACAGAAATGGTAGAAACTACAATCAAACGAAATTATAGTTTAGAAAAAGTTCAGTAATCATCACTAAATTATTGTGTGCGAAAGTAACGAAGTTCGGTCCCAAAAGATAAATTTTCACAGTCAACCGAATGTTTTTGTTTTTGGTTAGATTATAATTTGCAGGAAGAAAATAAAAAAAAAAACGATAATTTCATGCCCCAACCGCCTTATTTTTATGGGAAAACTAAGGCTGCAGTTCTTCTAGAACTTGGTTAGAAGTCAGCAATGAAAAAGCAAAAAAATCAATTTGCAAACACAATTCATCGGAAAAAATATGGATGTCGAACACAAATATTTTCGATCTTTCTTTTTAATTCCTTATAATTTGTTTGATTATTACCTAAAGTAATTAAAAACTTACAAAATTCGTTTGTTTTTTGCAGGACAATAGGAATTACCAAAACTTCGTTCTCCTTGATTCTCATGCAATTGAGTGACAAGGAAAATAAAATTCTTGTGACATGATTTTAAAGCAGGCACAATGAAGTAAGCCCTAATCATTGTGTAGCACATTAGATCTGTTTGTATGTCAGCTTCGTTGTTCTACGATGTACCTTGGTGTATAATATTCTTAAGAGGTTTTTCACCCCCAGTTCAAACTTTCAAATTAATGAAGAACGTAAGCAAATAGACTTTTTAAGTTAAACATTTTTCATGCAATCAATCACAAAAGTAAATTTTCCGTGCATATTTTCAAAGGGAGTAGGGAATTCGGGATTCAAATATTATTATTTCCTTGAAGGCAACTCGAGCTTATTTTTTTTTGTCGAAAAATTAACACTCATCTAATATGCTTAAGCTCATCCTTTGAAACAATGATATACAGACATTTTTTAATAAAAAAAATCGAAGAATTGCTTACAACGATAATTACTTTCGACGAATTGACATCTGAAGAATATTCATTCCGTAAATTGTCCACCTAATGATTTGCTGCAAATCAAATTCTTTAAAGTTTGTCTTCATATATGTAAATCACATCTAACCGTTTTGGGCAAGAAGATTATTCCGTGATTTCATTTGAATACGTGAGCCGACTTTATACCAACAATTTTGTATATTTCCATGCTCGTGATACTGCGTCACTGGTTCACAGTATGGCAAAGATGGACATAAGAGAAAAATACGTATACGCCGCAGTGAACCTTATTATTATGTCATTTAAAATTATGGTTTCTGTATATTTTACTTAATGATATGGATATTCTATGATTTGTGGTTACTTCTTTGCATTTGAACTCATAAGTTCGATCTCAGGCAGGTCAGTATATTGAAGAGTTCGTTATTAAACTTAACGTAGGTAATCGATGCTTTAATTTAAAGCAATAACCTGAATGTAATACAAAAATATTATTTATGTTCTGTATAAGCGTGACATATTTACGCCAGGAATCAGTCGCAAAAGATTTAAATTGCCCATTAACCGCATTACAGTCAAGCCCTCTATCAACCAATTCAAATATTAAAGGCTCTTAACCTTCCAGCCATTTTATTTATGTTTCATTTTCTTCAAAGAAAAGTGAGTAAAAAATGTTAAATAAAAGTATTCTTTTTAACAATGGCGACTATTTCTTGCTGGTAAACTAGAAATAAAAATCCCCATTCACTTGTTTTACTCAGCCGTGTCTTGCTGAAATTGAAAAAAAAGAAAACTTCTCACAAAGGATCTCTCTTCCTTGCTTTCCCTATTCAATGAAAAGCTTATGCTTACTCATTCCTCGACTCCATCGTTATTGAACACAAAATGAGAGTTCTGACGACAGAAAAAAGTTAAACCCGTATTTGACTTAAGCTCAAAACAGTAGAAAATACTTATACGATCAATCAAAAAAAAAATACAAAAGGACAACGAGTAAAGAGAGACGATAGAGACGATGCAATATCCCTTAACTTGGAAAATCCTTAAACAAGATTGAGGCAAATCCACAAATACAATACAACAAACAAAAGAGGAGAAAGTCATCTATTTAAAATTTACCTTTTTCAAAATGTGTACAAAGGAATCTCCAACCCACAAGGGGAAAGCAATAAAGACACCATATGAGATTAAATAAGGAATTTTTGTGTGCGTAAGAAAATTTGTAAGAAAAACACTCTAAAAAGGACTAAATGGAGGATGTGAGATCCTTTGAAATGTGTTATCTCAGCAAATTGTTTATGCGATGAAATTGAATATCCGGGTATTTAGTTGTTGAGGAAAATGAGGATCATGGTGTTCGGTAGAAATTTAAAAGGCGTCTGCCAAATTGTAGATACCATTCAAATGGGATGAGTTTGATGAGAGGTGAACAGAGGACACTAATGAAGACATTATTTTTAAATCGGAAATTAACTTTTATAGGGGTAAACAAGGTGTGCCTGATGGACTGTTTGAACAACTTTGATAAATATACTTAAGACAACGAACTATTATTTAGCATGAAAGCTTTAGCTAATATGTGGGACCTCAATAACTCTGTTGTTATAATGCCTTTGACAGAAATTCTTCGGCGCAAATTGAAGAACAATATGATAAATTTTAACTTCAAGCGAATGTGTTGAGTTTTCGTCTTTCAACCTTAATCCTTGGGTCGATTGACTTTAATAGGTTTAAGAAATCAGTGGCAAGTGGGTGTTTTTTTTTTTACACAGTTAAAATTTTCTTTTTCACCATCTTTTCATCGACTTCAAAGCTCCTTATGATAGCATCCACCGCGAAGAGCTTATGTTGGCGAAGTCTAAATTCGGGATCCCGAACAAACTAATCCAGATTTGCAGAATGACGCTAAACAATACGCAGTGCAGTGTGCAAATGGGTAACAGTTCATCCGAGTTGTTTCAAACATGCGCAAGGTTTAGACAAGGAGATGCGCTGTCATGTGATTTCTTCAACATAGTCCTGGAGCAGATAGCGCGCAAGGCAGGTGTGAGCACGGAAAACACTTTGTTCAACGAATCCACCAAGCTCCTCAGCTGCGGATGACATGGACATCATCGGTCGATCAAAGAGGGCTGTGCTTGAGGCCTTCACAGCGATTGAAGAATAGGCGAAACTCGTTGGTCTTGAAGTGAACGAGGAAAAAAAAAGTACACGCAATCAACAAACAAGGCAACATCTGTCCACCGCCTAGGACAAAATTTCGCTGTTGGTAGCAGAAATTTTACGGCAGTTAAGGAGTTCACCTACCTTGGAACGACACCTTAGTGGAGATCCGAAGAAGAATTACCCTAGCGAACCGCTGCGCTGCTGCTTCGGTTTGGCAAAACAACTGGGTTCAAATAAACTCCTCAATCGAAAGACAAAGTGTCTGCTATACAAAACTTTGATTTTACCAGTCCTACTCTACGGCACCGAGTGTTGGACGATAATTAAAAAAGTGGAATTGATACTGGGCACTTTTCAAAGAAAAATTCTTCAAAGGATTTTCGGTCCCGTATGCGACGAATGGCGAATGGAGAAGGAGGTTCAACCAAGAACTGCACGAGCTGTACCAAGATGTGGATGTAGTCCATAAAGCCAAGAAAAGACTACTACATTGGCTTGGCCACATCGAGCGAATGAACAACAACGCTCCAGCCAAGAAAGTCTTCTCATCGCATCTCACAGGTTCGAACGACAAGGAAGACCGAACCTACGGTATAAGGACCAAGTGACTACGTATGCCAGAGCGCTTGGTTTCGGCGACTGGAGAGTGCATGCGAGGGACCATTTCTGATGGAAGGTCGCAATATCTCAGGCTTAGATCCTTCATGGATTGTGAACCGGATAAGTAAGTAAGTAAATAAAATTTTCTTGTGCAGAAAAACGTTTAAAAGGAACCCGAACCCTTTCCTCCAAATCATGGTCAATTTGAGCATAAATACTAGAGGGCCGCACCTTTTTTTTGTTATTCAATTACGCGAAAATCTGCGAAAATGCAAAAGTTTAAGTGACTTTTTTTATGAATATGTACATAGTTCTATATTTTTTTTTAAATTTTGATTGCAAAATATTGACTGAAAATTAAATCAATTTAATAGATTTCAAAAATCAATTTAAAAAGAAAACAATCTGAAATATTCAAATTTTTAAGGGCAAATGTGTTTTGCGCAGATATTTTCTATTTAAAAAGTCTTGATTAAGTTGTATTTAATAACCCGCAACTCTAAATGAGTAATTAACTGGCTTTTTAGTGATTTACCCTGATGTCGGGTTCCATTGAAAGCGAATTTTTGTTTTTATTTAGAACCAATTAACTCAAGAATCATTCTTAAAAAAAACTGTTCTTAAAATTCAATTATATTTTCTACCGCAAATTAAACGAAATTTTGCTTAGTTAACTGACTTACTGGGGTTTACTTGAATAAATTTGCAGGTATTAAGACCCAAGTTTTATTTAAACAATTGTTATGTTATGCCATTGACTTTGCACCCGAAATATATCTGTTTTGAACACAACAAATAAACAAGGCGGCTTGGTGATTCAAAATACAATTTTAACTCGTGCATTAATTTTTTGTTTATTATTTGTTTTATTGAGCTAATAATTGTTTTATTCATTAAAATTTTCTAGTGACACATTCTATCAATTGTACATCTATGTATCACATCCCACACTTGCTAAATAAGTTATTACAATTTGGGTTTTTTCCAATGATATCATCAAAATGAAATGCGTTTTTGGCTCTTACAAAAGCGATAAGGTGTTTAATCTTGTTTTTTCAATATTTTTACATGCGCTGTGAGACAAAATAAAATGTAAACTTCATATTATGCAGAATTGATTGGTTGATTGCGATGACAAAGAATTTGAAAAAATGGGCCTGAACTCGTGGCATTTTTGTTTATATATTTTCGGTATATTAGACGATATTCTTTTTAAAAACTGGCGATAAAATTAAGTCGACAAAATTTGTTTGTACAAGTTGTACTTGAAAACGGTTAGACTTATTATTAATAAAAGACAACGATTTTTTCTATCTGCAAAATCAGTACTTAATTGCGCTTGAGTCAACTCGGAGTGTCTTATTTGTTGTGAGTTTGTGGCCAATTGCAGTAACGTGTAATTGACTGATTTGTCCGTTTGCTTAGTACGCCTGAACGGCATTGAACTAAACTTGGTAATTTCTACTAGGACAAACATTACGACCGAGAATTGGAGTTAACGCTCTTAAAGTTGCGGCCGATTTTCTTTCATGCTTAAATTCAATTCAAAGTTGTCAAGTCTTAAGAAGTGAAGTCACTGTAGTTATATTATCGTAATGTAATGTTTGTTTGATCAAAATGGATTTTTTTTAATTAGCACGCTATCACTTTTAAATTTGTGAAAAGGTTTGGGTAAAAAAAACTGGAAATTAAAACCCCGGATAACGAAATCCCGCAAAGTATTTTCCTTTGCCTGGAAAAAATCCTGCCTTTATTCATGAGAATCTTACTTTTGCTTCGTTCTCCATGATTCTCAGAATTTGGTGTCTCCCTAAATGTCGTTTTGAAAAAGGGTTTGGCCTTATAAAATTAAACAAGGTACCAGGTTTCGATCTCCTTAATTTTCATAACTTTGTGTACCAAAAAGAAGTGGATTATCATGAAGAAGAAAGGATTTTTTCCGTTAAAACAATATGCGGGCAAAAGTCGGGATGGTACTTTGCGGAATTTTATACGTGATTTTAATATCCAGTCTTTCGACCCTCACCCCATTTGATTGATATCGTTTTCCATTGTTATTCGTTTGGCATATTTTCTACTTTACACCGCCGCGCCGCACACACGGCAAAATTACTGCTTTAAGAGGCCAAAAAGCGGTTTATCAAAATAAAGATAGAGTCTAAATAAGCTTGTATTTTTTAAGTCAGATGGTCTAGGAATCACAAAGAGCATAAGTCGCCTCTGTTATGTTCAAAGTAAAAGACTGCGAGAGTCCGGCAAATGAGCGAAGTGATGGTACGGTTAATTGCTCTCTAAAACGTCAACGAAACATCACGCATTTTTATTTCAATCTCGTGCTAAAATACAAACAGTGATCAAGAATATGAAATCTACAGGTATGTACATTTAATAAAGACCGTTTAATAAAAAACAATGTGATGGTAAGTATTAAAATATTATATTGCGGTTCTAGACAAATTTTTCTTTAATATTCATGTTTACTTAGACTTACAAAAAAAGTTCCGCTAGGTACCGCTTTCTGTCCTTCATATTTGCATTAAGTCGTTTGTTGACCGTTATTATTTTGAATTTTGAGAACTCAAACCAACTCATTGTGATATCTTCTTTTATTGACTGGTAGTCGGAGTGATCCAAGTCACTCGAAATGTATAAATATACATTAGGGTGGTTCTTATTTGCTTATTTTTTCTAAAATTAATGAAGACATCATCTAATTTTTTCAGATTTTTATCTATACCCCTTACTTGCCCTGTATCGAAGTGAAATTCTAATACTTCACAAATTTCATAAGTGTTTTAATTTCCTTGTATAAAAAATCAGGGAAATTAAAATACACACTTTTTGGTATGCAGCATTATTAAGACATTGCATATAAACGTGTTGACGAAATTTCCAAAAAATTGGCTGAGCCGTTTTTGAGAAATCTAGAAAAGAGTGTTATAAACCCAAAAGGTACTACAAAAATGGATCTCTTTTCCGATTTTTTTGTTATTGAAGAATATATTTTAAGTAGAATCTTGGAATGCAATATCACTAAGGATAATGTTTAGTATAATTGTGCAAAATTTTAACAAAATCGGTAAAGCCGAAATGGAGATATACGGGAATAATCAAAAAATCAGCCGCAAAGTCCCTAGTATTAGAATTTCACTTCGATACAGGGCCAGTAAGGGGTATAGATAAAAATCTGAAAAAAATAGATGATTTTTTTTATTTATTTGGAGATGATTGAGCGGATGTCTGCATTAATTTTATCTTAAGGACCACCCTAATATACATATTACAAAAATTGATCTGATTTCAGTGTACGGCTTTTCCGTGCCAGAAAGACCTCCAGGATCCATAACAACACATTGCCCACTGTATGCTTATAGCTTCCGATCCTTTAATTGCGACAAAGAGGAGGAGCCACAATAAAAGAAGGAAACCATTCGCTAAGGAGGTTTTAGAAATGCTGCAAAATCCCTCAATAGAAAACGACATCAATAGAAATGATGAGAAGGATGACGATGATGATGACCATCAACATGAAGATGATGAAGCGTCCTACTATATTAATTCACTATTTCTATTTTCATAAGTACCACTAATAAATTATTGTTTAGTGAAATACGATTATTTTTGTTTTTTTTTACTTTTCCTAAATTCATTTTTTTTTTTTGATTAAGTTAACCGTTCTATTTGTTTTATGTGTACCGTGTGTCCATTCATAATTATTGATAATGTATCGGTCAGGAACCCAATAAAAATCATAAATAAAAACAATTTTCCATGTCTATGATTTTTGGCCTCCTAAAGTAGTCATTTTGCCGTGTGTGCGCCGATTCAATTCGTACAAAGGAACAAAAGATAGTAATTATTCCTTTATGAATCCTTAGCAATTTTGTTTGAAAGTATAGACTATTATGCAATACCTACAGAGTATATACAACTTTATATATGTACACTAATTTGTAGAGGCAGAGTTTGCTTAAAATTGAAGAACCAGGTAATACAGCTAAAAATAAAACTGATAGCCCGGAAATCAGACCGATACACATTTTTAACAGCCTTAATATATCGTTTTACTGACTTTATTCATGTTTAAAAAGTATAAATGTCGATGAAAGAAAATATGCTGTGTATAAAAATTAAATATCCATTCACCAAAAGTATAACATTCTAATTTATGACAAATAACTTTTTGCCACGTATGTTAAAAGAACAAGTGTTACCAAAGAAACCGAAACAAATGTTCATCGCAATAAACAATCCTTATGTGTGTATTTTTTTTTCATGCAATGTTTTACAAATTGGGAAACGGGAAAAATCAATGATTTATGCGGAATTGCGGATAGATGTCTTCAACATGAGTTTTGCTTCTGTGAGAGAGTTTTTCCAAAACTACGGGAGTTCAGTAAATTAAAAGAAGGGTTTTGCAATGTGTTCATGTCAAACTCTAAACATTTATAGTCGGAACCTTCAAATTAGAAGATTAAAAAAGTTATTATTCATACTGGAAAATTATTATTTTTATTGGTCTATGTAAGTTATAGACTTTAGTTGTCTTCTTCCACTTTCGTAACCCAAGACTTCAGGCGTCGTGCTCTACCCCATTTTTTCAATTAAAATACGAGCTAGGTGTGCAGACCAACGGATTCTATTAAGCATATTTTTGTCAGCTTCGCGGTAGATTTGATATAGCAAATGATTATATTATCCTTTCTCACAAATGGCGCCGTAAGATTTACCTCTCAAACGCGGCTAAGAGTTCAGAGTGCTTTTAACTAGGTCTCCAAGTCTTGAAGTATTGCTGAGATTTTCGTTTGATCCAGCATTAGTTTCGAAGCAATGCGGAAATATATTTGAATTTAAAGAGTCTTGAAAGAATATCGTACGTTCTGTTGGTTTTGAGCAACGGCCCGCTTATTTCTTCTTCCATATTGTTGTCGGCTGCTAACATTTTACGCATTTCGACTAAAGTCATGGATTTATATTATAACCAATATTTTTTCTTTCACTGTAAAAATTCTCTAAAAACTTATCGATTGATACATAAAATAAACTCTTGAGGAACTAAAAACTAAATGCGCTGAGGTGAGAAATTACAAGTTTGGATGCTTGATTGCAAAATTGTTATCAATATTGCTTTTGAGAGGTAAACATTTTCTGTCCAATCGCTCTGCGGCTCAATTTTCCCAGGCAGCCGCCTTTAGCAATTGATTTATGAGAACAAAGAACTGAAAACCTTCTATCAGCCCCTCAACTCAATTTTGTCAAGCCTGGTTTCCTAGTCATGCTTATGCCCTCGAAACTAACTTTCTGCAGAGTTTTCTTCTACTTGAAAGTTCTTTGAACAACATGCAAAATGTCAAGTTGGCGATATTGGTTAAAGTGCATTCCCGAATTTAGTGAAAGCAATTTTTGCGTAAATGGCCAAGTTCTATAGAAGTGAAGAAAGGATATGATTTCCATAAAAATAAATATTTTAAAATCTCTCTAAACACAACTGAACGAATCAGACTTTGAGCTGTATTTTATCTTTTGACTACATTCATTATTGACAATATTACATAATTAGTTTGAAAAGTTTTACTTCAAGCTAACAAACCACAACATCAATAACAACAAAAATAAATTAGTGACATTTCTATTAATAGAATATTTTTCGCTTAGAAAAAAATCCTTAATCAATACATCTTCCTATAATTAGAATCGGTAACCCAACGGACTTTACCGGAACATTGATAACTTAACCCCAGGTTTCATTACCAAAACAAAGCATTTTTGATATCTTTAGAATAAAAGTAATCAATTCACACCCTCGAAGTAGAATTTATCACTTAAATCAGAAAACATTCTTTTGAGAATGTACGTCACCAAAGCTACATATCTCCGATAAAATTTCTAAAACAAAATAATTAAATCAAATTAAGATTAACTTCACAAGCAAAAAAAACTTGTTTCTTGTCGAGTTTGTCATTCGCTTAGTTTTCCCCACTGGAATAAACCGCAAACTGCTCGCCTCGAATACAGACTGACAAAGCGAACGCCCGGACGCTTTAAATATTCTTAATACCTAGTTCAGCAATAATTCCACGAGTTGTCACAAAACCAATGCATCAGGTGCATTTCTACAACAAAAATTGACATTTTCTTTATCAAAACTTGCACAGTTATATTATTTAGCTTTTGGGGACAGCTGACCGGACGCAAACGGCGCGAGGCGACGGACGAATTGTTTGCATTATTAAATGTCTACGACTCGTTCTTTTGTTTGACAATAAAAAAAATTACAATTCTGGCAATCCCTTGAATTTGCCCGCCTTATCGCTCAATTTCTTTGTCTTGACTTTGCCGGCAAGTTTCTTTCAATAAGCTCGTTCGTATTTACATTTATTTCCTCAAGGAAATTATAATTCCTATTAAAAACAAGTGTTTACATGGTATGTTAAAGGCCACTTAGAAAGCCTCGCGTGTTGATTGAATTTGAGTGTCAAACCATCGACGATTGACGGGCACGGACAAGGACACTTCCACTACTTTAAGATTTTTGCAAAGTGTGTTGAATTCATTAATTGTTGATAAGAAAATACTTTTTAGTTTTGATTAAGTGAGAGTGATATAGAATAAAATAATAAATATTAAAACTGATTCCGGCAACGCAACTGAAATTTTGAGCACGAGCTAAACTTGAGAAGAAGGTAACTATAGAAATGCTTCGGTGAATTTTTGATAAGCCGCCTTGAGATAAAGCGCGTTATGTTGGTTGTCGAGATTGTTGCTGGAAACATTTTAATTTGATTGCTTGTTGTATGTTATGAATGGAAAATTTTGGAGCTGGGTGGAAAGTGGAACAGTGAGTTTTGAGTGCATTTTGGATAGGTTAATTGTTAAAAGAGCAATGTATTCGCGTTTCCTTATCATTTTATTGGTTTTAACTTATAAGTTATTGAAGAATGAGAACATTACAGATTGTGTTTAAACACAAAATATGCCTTCTCGTATTTTGCAAAAGGTCACAAAAATTATCATTCAGACAAGAAGCAAAATCTAAAGTTAAATGTAAAAAATGTAAAATGTAGCCCCATTTCTAGTTTTGTTGATTTCATATTCTCTACCACCTGTGTGTTTCATCCGAATCTACTTTCAACGTATTGTGAAGTTCAAAAAGTCGTTTGTCAGCTGATTGTCATATCTTGTACCTTTTCAACTCAACAGCTTCCGTGACTTTCTTTCCGACTGTAAATTATATTTTTAACAAAGTCAGTCGCTGTTCGCTGAAGTACCGAAAACTCGTGTCTCAGCAGACCCAGCAAAGAACCATTTTTACTT
The DNA here is from genome assembly GCA_943590905.1 of Sphaerophoria taeniata. NCBI lineage: Eukaryota > Metazoa > Arthropoda > Insecta > Diptera > Syrphidae > Sphaerophoria > Sphaerophoria taeniata. Next base: position 40,918,796 of record OX016540.1, on the reverse strand, counting down.
GCACACTTAATGAATTTTGCACATTAAACCTTAATTTAAAAAATAAAAAGAGTGCTGCTACAGCTCTTGTAGAGCCGAGGCCTTAGTGACTTAATCTCATCAACAATTCTCTGGGTGCGTGTGAAGAAATGAGGGGACCTACAATAAAACACCGATTCCAAACAGCAAAGTTGAGAAGCACCTTTTCATGACAGATTGATACTCTTGGAAGTTTTGTCAGTTCTTCGCAAGAGACAGTGCCCGTGAAAGATGAAATAAAAACTGTATGGGCACGAGTAGGACTCGAACCCACGACCGACGTTCTTCTTAGCAGCCAACGCTCCTAACCACTAAGCCACCCACGGGCAGCTTAATTTACTCTGTTTATTAACAATTAAATTAAATACAAAGTTATAATTTAAAATTCGCGTGAACTGTTTCGGATTCGCGGAATTATTTGAACGATGAATTATATTGCTTCGTTCTCCATGATTCTCAGCATTTCGGGTCTCTTAAATTTTCTGTTTTTTGAAAAAGACTGTAGCCTAATACAGGTAGGATTTTTTCCAGTGACAAAACGAGTAGATTATCTTGAAAATAGGAAAAAAAATTTCCGGGCAAATGATATGCCGCAAATGGTACTGCAGGAAAGTACTTTGCGGGATTTCTCCATCCAGGATCTCGATTTCCAGCCTTTCGTGTAAAAACTCCACAAAAACATGAGGATTTTGAAACTAAATTTTTACCCTTAAACAGTGTTTTCGAAGGCTCATTAGAAAATGTAATACTTTAGAAATTGCATCCCTAAACTTGCTTAAATTTGGCTCATACTCTAACTGATTGAAATTTTTAACGTTCCTGACTCTTGAGGTTTGTTGACATAATGGAAATTTATCACTTAGACGAGAAAATACACTCAAACGACGAAGATTAAAATTTGCTAAGAAAAAAAAAACTAATGGCAATGTAAGCACAGGATTTTCAAAATAAGGAAGGGAAGATTCACTTTTGAAATACTGCAATTTGTGCAAACAAAAACGCAACTGATTTAAGTACTCGATAAAAAAAACGACTTCAAGAGTATATGAAATTCAATAGCCCTGCCAAATGAAAAGGACGCTATAGTTGGAGGACCGTCAACACAATTATTCACATTGGAGTAGTTGTTTCAAGTGGTTCCACGCTTTAAAGTAGATTTACCGTGCTTGAAGGAATTTCAATGTCCAAGTAAACTTCACCGAATCCTCGAGGGCTAAAAATGGAAATTTCACTTTCGCTTCCCTTATACCGTCCCATACCTCCTTGTTCATGATTTATTCATGGCTTGACTTTTGGGGATAAATCACACAATTTCATTATAGCCACTCGACCGACCGACAGACCAAACTAACGAACGGCAACGCCAGCACTAAAATAGTATAAACTAGCTCTTTATTCACTATATTCAGTGGGTGATGTCGTTTTTGTTATTCACTTTCACGTCAGCCGCAGCATGTGGCAAAGAGGAATATTGTGGTGTGAAGTTTAAGTGTGGGGATTTGGAGAAAATTAAAGATAAAGTTATTTAAGGGGTTTTACGAGGATGAAAATAAACTCGCAAGGGTTTTCACTTTGAAATTAAAGTTGTTGTTTGGATTGCTGTTTGTGTTGTTGTTGTTCTTAGAACAAACAGTGTAGGAGCTATGAATAATATTAAGATCTAGTGAGTGTTAATGGTGTTTATTTGTTTTATTTAACACATAAGTTTTGGGTGAAAATTGCTTTTAAAAGAAGAAATATTGTGTTGGTTTAAGATTGAGCCACAGCTTTATTGATTTAATGGCTGTGGTTGAATATTCTTGGAGTTTTGTTGGTCGAAGATTGAAGTGTGAAGTGTAAATCTTGTGTAAGGGTAGATAAAAGAGATAACAGATAAGTGGTTTTCGACATGAGGTTTGTCTGTCTCTATGTATGTTCGTATTTCTAGCGAATTGGCCGATCCACTTGAAATGGATGTTTCTTTTTTATTTTTATTTTTTTGGGAAATTTTTAAAGTCTCACGACACTATCAAAATCGACTGTACCTATTTTGCATTTTTCATAAGTCTACACAAAAATAATCTTTTGATAAAAAAATGTGTTTTTTCCACGTTTTTGTTGCAAATATCTCAACTTCGTCGCTAGATCAGTTTTGAAACTGAATTTTGCCGAGAAGTCCTCAACTCGACAACCACGACCACGACCAGTGACAGTAAGAGGTGCTCCAGACATCATTGATTCTACATTCCCTTAACTTACACTCGTCGTTAAAAATTGGTAGACCAAGTAAAGGGAAAAACTACGCCACAAAATCCGCAAGCAAAAATCACTCTTACATCAATCAACACTGACTTCTTATTGTATCTTACTGTGCAAAGTTTGAATACATGAATACATGAAATGAAATAAAATTCTACTGTAGGTACTTGTGCATATCACTGAACATCTCCTTAACGGATGGACCTATTTGAATGACTTTTTTCTTGTATGAGTCAGGTTGCCCCCTGGATGGTTTTAATTCACAAATTAGCCCGGCAGGTGGCGCTGCAGTGGTTGTCTATACTGCAACTACAAAAATGAATCAACTTGAATGCATTCATTCATTTACTTCAATAATTTTGTGTATGTATGACACTATTCATTCCACTTGCTGACCCGGTAAACGTTGTTTTGCCATATAAATGGTTTCTAAGAACGGCTGAACCAATTCGGCTTAAAATAGGTAGGGAGGTAGTTTAGACAGCCATAGAATACTTTCTATCTTACTATAGCCGACCCAGTAAGCGTTGTTTTTTTCATATTGTTAATTTCAAAGAACGGCTGTATGTCACTGAACTCCTCCTAAGCTGCTGGACCGATTTAAATAATTTTATTGGTATACGTTTGGGTGGCGCCTTGGATAGTTAAGATTAAACAAATCAGCCATAAAAGCTGCCCCGGTAACCCGACTCATAGTTTTCGTTGTTGATTACGTGTGAGATTGTAGGATTGAAAGAAACATGTCCAGGTGCCTTGAAAACGATATACTACGGAGGATATCGTGAAAAAAATCAACGATCTCGTATTGACAGACTGCCGATTGACGGTGCACATGGTTTGAAAGTAAGACTTTAAATTGTATCGATCAAAGAGACTTTATTGAAAAATTAATCCCCAACTTGTCCAAAATTATTGTTTTCCTCTTCATGGAAATAAAATTAACTTCCGAATTGCATGAACATTTAATCGTTTGTCCACTTATCCAATAACGATATTTTGTGTTTTCTTAACAGAACATTAATATCCGCCCTACCAATAAAAAGTTTAACAACAATTCAAGTGGCAGTATGGTCGAACTCAAAAGAAAAAGAATTCTTTCCTCCATCAATGACCCATAAAACCACTCTTAATGGACTTAGTTCACCAAATGTTCTGGTCTATAAGTCCACCAGGTCGCAAGTGCTCATCTCACAATTCCTTTTATTTTCAAAAAATTCATTCTTACAACAACAGTGACCAAATAGGACTATAGTTCGAAAACTTGCCCTCAATCAAACCATCCGCATGCATGTAACATCACTAAGTGCTCAGATTACAAAATTATATACATTTTATATGAACAACGAACATTTCGACTATGTATCTGTGAACTTGTTCTACAAGGTTATAATGGCCTTGGGTTCGAGAGGAAATGTTATTATTACTTCAATAAATAAAAGGTTTCCATTTCAACCCCAAGATTCTGTTTAGTAAGGTAGGTTTCAAAAGAGACCATGCATTTTACTCACTGATAAATGCTTGGCACTCTATAGCTCCATCGTCTATGATGATGTGATCCTATAAATAACGGTTAATGGGAAAAAGCAAATGGCTCTTAGTTATTTGATTTATTAAAAAGGCTTATTTTAGTTTCATTCATAGACAGAGTTAGGGAGAGAAGACTAATGATGAGTTCGTTATCGCAGGTTTGCCGTGCTCTTAACTCTTTAATAATAATCTGCCAAATCATTCATATTTATGAAAGAGTAACAAAACGTGCTTCATTCATGAAAAAAAATACAGATGGATGTCTATTAATTTCAGTCCGAAATATCGGATATGACTATGATTGATGTGAGTTCAGGAATCAGTTTTAAGCGCAGGCAATGTTACGATTTCATTCGATTACTTGATTCTGCGAAGGAGACAAATTGTCAATCTTTATATCCCCAATATTATACAAACCAAATTCTAATGCTCGCCCATTAATTAATAATATTTTACTTTTTTTACTTTTCAGGCCACTTCCAAATATCAATTAACAAGAACATCATCCAATGAGGTTGAAGAAAAGCAAAACTTGAGCACCTTTTTTCAACCCGTATTTATTTTCTCAAAGCCTCTTTAAAAATGGATCTCAGAAACACTACTGAGATGAGTGTGTCAACAGACACCTACATCCAAGGTTGCAAGTCGACGGATTTGATTCGACCAAAGGACTCAGCGGGCCATGGCAAGGCAGAAGGTAAATAATATCTCACAAAAAAAAACATACAATAATGGACCTTTCAGTTCTCTCATTTGTTTTTTGACTTCCATATCCATTTCCGTTTTAATGAGTATCAAATTAATTATACTGCACACCTGATCTCTTTTTCTCTCTGTGAATATGAAAAACTTGTCCATATAGGATGAATCATTCAAAATGTCATTCCTTCCTTTCATCCTTCCGTTACATGTAGAGCTAACAAATGTACTCATACGTCAGCTGGTTATCTGATATATGAATATCATATCCTCAATTAAAGTACATATAGGTACACGTACAAAGATAGAAATGGATGCATATGAGCACACGACCGTGATGAAGAGCATAATGACCTTGAGAGGACTCAGATGACACATATCTAAGTTGAAAATTAAATAGACTTTAAACAAATACAAAAAAAAGTTAAGTACATACATGTGTGAAAAGTCGTAGGACCCTTGCAACCGGGGTCGAAGAGCAACTTGACCTAGACTTTGTAGGCTTGCTTTGTTGTTTTTGTTCTTCAATATTTCTGCTCTTGACCCTGGATGTTTACAGTTTTATTGAATGAAAATTCATGTTTGATATTAGTATATCATATTTACTCGGAATGAGGAATTAATTTTGAATAGTTCTTGTAAGATATTGAATATTTGCATTTTAAAAGATTTCAATCTTAAAAATGTGAGGATCCTAGCAGTTGAAAATGTTGAGTAGATAAGCTGCTTACTTCTTTGACTCTCTGGACCGAGTATCTCTTTTTCGAATGTTTTTGCTTATACACCCTTCAACAATTTTTGTTTAATCTATCATGGGTACTGCTTCTTGTTACGAACTGACAAAGCTTTCCTAAAGTATCAATTCTTATTTATTATTTGTCATTCTCAATTCTACCGTTCGGAATTGCCATACAATTATCGGTCCTTTCAATTTCTTCCACGATCACAAGGAGTTGTTGAAGAGTTCGAGGCACTTACACCTTTATTCTTCGGAGTTATCATGCTACCCCTCGGTTAGTGTCGAAAGGTGAGGTGAAATAACGCCCAACGAAATAAGGCCCCACCTTAAATGCGGCTTTATTTCCATGAAAAAATCGAAATAACACCCGACAGGCCCTATTGCAATTGAGTTGTGGAAATAAGGCCATAGTTTACATGGAAATAAGGCCGCATTTCCAGAAGATAAAAATAATGAAAAAAGGATGAAATAAAGTTTGTTTTATTTGCATTCGGAAACCACTGATCTGTAAGCCTGTCAACACATACATATTATCAATAAAAAATCCAAACAGATCACCAAATAAACTCAAAAGATAAAAATAATGGCCCACTATTGTGGGTGATAAGTGCCGAATTTCATTTTTCGACTACTGAACCACTATGCTGGTTCATTTGTTCAGAAATCTAATTCAGGGTTTCCGACCTTCGCAATTAATTTTAACATTTTGTAAAACAATAAATAATTTTATTACATTTTCAAGGTTTTTTCTGTGTATACAGCTGAAGCATACCGCATGCTTTAAGTCTATGTGACGTTAAGAAAACATTATCCAATGCAAACGTTCTTCTGCACTCTGTGATGTCAAAGTTCTGTGAGGGTACGGCATTCTACAAGTAGACTATACTTGAAGCCAATTTCATTTTATTGCAACTATCTATCACCTAAAGTAACCAAGCTGTTTCAATTACATTAAAAGCTGCATCAGAAAGATGGATGGACACAAGCGGAAAAAATTTTGCCCAAAAGAGAATCAATTTGGGGTGTGAAAATAAAAAAATTCGCGCCAATTTTTTTATTTTCACACCCCAAATTGTTTCTCTTTTGGGCAAAATTTTTTTCGCTCGCTTCGCTCGCAATTAAATCAAATCGATCTTGAATTTTTCTTATCGCCCTTATCTTTAGTCGAAATTCAAAAAGATGCTGAAAATGAATAGTTGAAATTCTTGCAAAAATCTATCTTTGCATTACAGGATGTGTAGTGGTTGCTTTTCCAAATAAAAGGAAACCTCAATAGCTTTGAAAAATGATTTGCTCTGACCATTTTTTCGACGGCTAATAAAGAAAAGTGGTCCTACTCCTAATTATTTGTAAGATTTTTTTTTGTAGTGTTGTATACATTCAGGAATTTAGTTTTTTATTTATTTTCTTAGCATAAACATTCGTTGTTTCACTTTTTTTTTATTTGGACTTTTGTCCCATTAAAAGTAAAACCTAATTGGGACTATGGACCCACCATAGCGGATTAATAATCCCTAAATCGAAGTCGGCACTTATGACCCTCCATAGTAGATCAGAAGTTCAGAAAACAATTTTCGGGAATTCTGATCCTGGGGGCGAGTTTCCCTGCGCCAACTTTCTAAAACAGAAAAACCGAAATAAGGCCCCACGAGCATTATTTTTAAGTTGCAATGGAAATAAGACCCCAACCCTTGTAGGGGTTTTATATTCATAAGAAATGGAAATAAAGCCCTATGGGGCCTTATTTCGTCGGGCGTTGTTTCACGTCACCGTGTCGAAACACTGTAAATCAAAATATCGCATAGCGTAATCCCGGAAAGAACTTTCCGTTTCGTTTTTTCTAACAGCTTTAATTAGACAACATCTTTTTTGTTAAACAGAAATTTTATGAGACAGCAAACGCTGAGAATCATGAAGAACGAAGCAAAATAATTTTGTGTTCAAATAATTCTGATTGCCTTTTTCGTGAAATCAGTCCGTTCCAAATTGTTGATGGACAGGGAGGACGCGTGGTTTTTTTTTTGTAATAAAATACGAAGTTATTGCTTGTATTTTAAACTATTACTTTGTATTACATATACAAATTTGTTTACTAGAAATTGTATTAGAAATTCGAAGAAATGCTCAGGTGCTATTTTAACACAGAACAAGGAATTTAATCCAGTTCCAGTAAAAGCTAGAAAATGGCCGCAAAACCATATGTGCTATTCATTATTAGGTACACATCCAATCGCACACTTGTTTTTCAAGCTATCCTGAAAGTAAAAAGATTAAGTAGTAAATTTTCAATTCAGTGGGCTTTTGTGAAAATTTTTTCCCGTAAATGTGTATTTTTTACAAATAGCATACCTCAAAAAGTGGTAATTGTTTTTGGCAAATGCAAGCTGAAGAGTTTGTATGTTCGCTTGAAACCGGAATTTCAGGAATTGTTGCATTGAATTAAAAAATTATTTTTAATAAGATAAAAGATGTCTTGAGAACAGCTAAGATCCGACCAATGGGAATGAATCATGAAAGAAAAATGTTGTAAAAACCATTAACAATATTTGTTTAGAAGCGTGTCTGACGGACGCGACCGACGCGACGTTACGTTGACGGTTGAAGTTACAAGAAAATCATGCATGATAGGTATTTCTCTTTTAAAGTTCTATTGAAAAAGCTTTATCTATTTTCTTTTTTAGAACCTTATCAAATTGTTTTTTTAATAATCATTTTTTTCGCAGCTGCTTTTATCACCTTATCATAATACTTAACATGCTTCTGGGTTTCAACCACATTAATACTATGAGCAAATAATTATACATATACACAACTCTTAAAAGAAATTGGCGGGTAGAATCACGGAGCGAGTTAGTTATTAACCAAAACTAAACACTTCAGTAACACAGTTCTTACAAACACTTTGAAAGGTTTATAAAATAGTATTCTTTTTTAATTTTTCATATTTAAATTAGTAGAGAACAATTGTTTGTTAGTTCAAGAAATGCCATTCAAAGACAGGCTTATAAAGGAGGACCCGTCTCAATTATTATTTGTCCAAGGTAAATGCATTTATGGTATTTGGCTTTCAGAAAAAATAAAAAGAGCTTACATTAAGATACATGCTTTGTTTTGCAATCGAGACAGGTTTAAAAAAATCCGTGGAAACAAATGTTTGACATGACACATTACCGAACATTTCAACGTCAAAAATTGGCTATCGATTCATCGGACTGAATACACGACAACTACTTGATCGATGACAAAAACAATTTGACGAGGATAATTTGTTTTGCATTATTCTCGGATCTTCTCTTGATTTTTTTTTTAAATTCATCTTGATAAAAAATGATGTTTTCGAAACATTGCATAACTAAAATTCGCTTTCGAATAAAGGACCACGCACTAAATGTATGAAAAAAATGTCCCGGTCAAATTCGATGAAATTTTGGTAAAATATGTATGACATCATCCTAATTCAAAATGTATACGGGCCCAACCCTCTAGCTTCAACGGATTCCAAGTTATAGTGAAAATGTGGAAAAAATAAAACATTGATTTTGTTCAGTGTATTACTATATCGCGTCAGTGGCATAACTACCACCCGTCTTACCGGTCTCAGAAACCGGGGCCCCCGATCGCAGGGGGGCCCCCAAAGCTGGCAAGAATTTTTGCTTATCTAAATATTAAAAACAATAATAAATAAAATACATACATAATTACATAAATAATAATAGTTTTTGTCTGCTTGTTATTACATATTGGAAATAAAGTACAATCATAACTCAAAAACCAAATTTTTTGTTTGGTATTAGACAATGCTGCAATGCCTGAGATCCGAAAATTCTAGGAAACAATTGAACAAATTTAGGTTTTTTTTTGTGCGAACAATATTAAGATATGGGTGTTATTATACACTTTTCTCTAAAAAAATTCGTCGTTGAAATCGAATCCCGGAACGATTCTCTACAAGCTGTTTCTTTCAGGTATTATGATATTTTGAAGTGCATTCAAACTTATTCTTATCGGTAATTCGAGAACCGAGAGAAATTAATTGGAGTCAATATTTTCCATTGATGTTTGAGGAACGTTATCAAAACTTTTCGAGTACATCAACCTAAGGAATTAAAAAATTTGACGGATCAAGAACTCTTCTTCTTCTTTAACTTTTTCTATGGCAGTAAGTCCTAAATCGCTGTGTGGAAAAAGTTATTGCACAATAAAGTCATTCACAAGTAATAAGTGATTTCTTGTTTTCACCTTGACCTTTGACCCAATAACGACATGATGTATATCAATTGAAAGGTTTTTTTGTGGACTTTAACTTTTGTCTCGGCAAGAAGTCCCAAATCACTGAGGGGAAAAAGTTATTGCACAATTAAGTCATAGAAAAAAAAATGTGTTTTCTTGCTTTCATCATAATAGAAAAGCTTTACAAAAGAAAACAAAACATAACTTATTTTTATCCTTGAATCTCTTAATTGTGCAATAACTTTTTCCCCACAGTGATTTGGGACTTCTTGCCAAGACAAAAGTTAAAGTCCACAAAAAACCTTTCAATTGATATACATCATGTCGTTATTGGGTCAAAGGTCAAGGTGAAAATAAGAAATCACTTATTACTTGTGAATGAATTTACTGTGCAATAACTTTTTCCACACAGCAATTTGGGACTTACTGCCATAGAAAAAGTTAAAGAAGACAGAAAAACCTTTCCATTGATATATAGCATGTTGTTATTGGTTCGTAGGCCAGCTTCCATACATTTTTGCCCATTCTCCTTTCCTGAACAATTGGTTTCTATTCGATCATGCCTAAAAAAACAAATTGAAAAATTATTCAAAAGTTTGCTGATTTAGAAGTTAGCCGTATTAAATTGTGAACTCAATTGTCAATTTTCGGGTCTACCACAAAATCTCGAATGCAAATATCTCGAAAACAAAAATCTAGTTAGTAAAAGTCTCGAAAACAAAAATCTCGAACGAAAACAATCTCGAAAACAAAATTCTCGAAATACAAAAATCTTGGAAAAAATTAATTTCGAATGACAAATTCTGGAAAAATACAAAGGGAAGGTTTGTTAAACAGCACGGAAAAGATGAATACTTAAGTCTACATATGCGAATGCGCAAATGCCTACCTCAGAGTCAAATTCATGACTCCTTCGAAGCATATGTACAAAAAAACAGAAACCTATGTATTTTCCATTATGGTCTTGTGCAGACCAAACAAGAGAAATTAACCAAGAACTCAAAACAAAGCTGAGTCTGAGCATAGAAGACTTAAAGTTTTAGTTGATAAGCTGCGTGTTCAATCTAATTCATGTTTTAGTGCAGGAGTCGGTTCTAGCAAAATGTAAGGTAGAAAACTTAAAATGGAGGAAGAATTTAAAAAAATGTGAAAGTATGCCATAAAAGAAAAACAAATTTTGGAAATAGTCCAAGTGTCGGTTTCTTAAAAAGCTTAGCTCAAAACTCTTTTTTGTTAACTGAATATTTTGTTCAATTTTTGTAGAATTTTGTTGGAAAAATAAAGTGAGTTACTTGATAAATACTTGTTTCAATTTTCAACATTATTTGGACGAATAGAATAATAGCACTTATTATGTTAAAAAAAAAAACATTTTCCTGGGAAGGGCCCCCGCTAAGACTCCAACCGGGGCCCCATAACTATAGTTACGCCACTGTATCGCGTTCAATTAAACAGGTATTTACCGATCTACCGTTTTCATCTACTACTATGTACTCGAAATCCCTTAGAAGTCGAGATTTGTTCTAAATCTGATTCGGTAAATTATAGATTAGGGTCAGGGGAGGAAACATCACATTAAAAGCGTACATAAAAGGAAGTAGCATGCACTTATTCGTTCTTTTTATTTCAACGTTATTGTAAAATGCACTCGAAAAAGAAACAACATACACAAACATTGATTTGTATAACTTTAACTTCCTTCCGTAATCCTTTTTTGCAAGAACTATTTTTAAAGATAGTTCGCTGATGCGCACGTTTTTCATTTTTATTTTAAATTCAGTATGCATTGCTATGTTTGTATGCACAGTTGGTCAAGAAAACAACATAAGGCGAGAAATCGCAATTCCAAAGCGTGATCAACTAAATGGATCTCCTTTGATAAATCAGTATCGTTTCCTCGTCTCACAATAGAATACTTGAAAGACCTGACTATTGTAGTGTTTCAAGTTCGACTTGCACCATCCATTATGTCCAAGACGCATTGATAAGAGAACCGCAAGAAGAGTTTCACATTGAGATGCTTAGAAGCAATAACAATATTCCTTAACGTGGCTTAGTGAGATTAAGAACTTATTCTCGATTTAGAAACGCTACCAAACATCATTTTTGGATAGCTTTATAAGAAGAAGAAGAGTCATAATTGCATAGTCAGGGGTCAGAACAGTCGGAACATGTTGTCATGTTACAAGATAATGTTCACTACCTTTCCAACAAACTAAACGAAACCATAATTGATGAAGGAATCGTTCTAGATATAAACGATTTATATTTTCATTCCCCTGATATAATCGTCCACTTTAAGGGTCAAATCAGGGCCGGATCTACCTAAGGGCTGCTTGGGCTGCAGCCCAGGGCCCCGAGGTTACAAGGGGCCCCCAGACCCCGCTAAAAACAATAGGTGATAATTTGAATTTAAAAAATGGTTGTCTGTAAGTCGGTTTACGGACGATATTTTTACATAATAATGTCATAAAAAAACATTGATGAAAAATTGCATACTTCTATGAATTGAGTTAAGGGGGTAAATACGTGTAAAAGGATGTTTTCATGCTGATTTTCATTAATTTTTTAAGGTATAAAAAATGAATATTATTTATTGAAACTATTAGGTTATTTTATACATATATTCATGAGTTTTTTTCATATTTTACAAAAATATAACTTAGAAAGTAGCGGAGATATCAGCTGGTACACATCGTAGGTTGTCATCCGACTTAGCAGTTGGTGTACAAGATGGAAGCTACAATTTTTATTCGAAATCAATGGCACAGAAAAATTACTTTCTTTTATATGTGTGTCTTGTATATAAACCTCAATTTAAAAAAAAAAAATAAAAATTTACATTTTTCAGAGGACTATTAAAATAAGTCATGTTTTTTTATCATTTTTTCATATATTGTTTACTATAAAAAAAGTAGTTAAAATAAAAATATCGTTTATGATTGAGGTTCATATTTAGCACAATTGTGTTAGGAAATTATATCAATCTGCAAAGTCGCGCCAAGAACTTCCTTATAAGTAGATCAGTATTCATCATGACAAAAATTGATTCTATGATCTTTTTAATTAATAATTAATCGTTGATAACTCATACATTGTTAGAGATACGAATAAAACAGTCATGAGTAATTTTATAGAAAATTGTATTTCCTATGAAAAAACTCTCACGCAATTTTTGAATCAGATCAATAGTTTTCGATTTATATCAAAAATTACACATTTTTTCGATTAATTGCCAATAACTCACAAACTATGAGAGATATGAAAAAAGCCTATGATCAATTTTACAGAGAATTAAATTTTCTACAAAAAACATTTTTTTCGCTAGACTAATAGTTTCCCAGTTATGTTAAAAATAAAGCTTTTTTATTTTTTCTAATAACTTCAAAATGGCCGACTATGCACATAAACCAATGGTCACGATTATACAGACATTTTTGGGATATGTTCTGAAACGTGTTTTGGTGGTTGTGAAACGTAAAAATATGACATCATTTCCGATTTCGATTTTAGGGGTGATTCCAATAACTTCCTTATAAGGTAGTTAATTAAAAAAAGAACTACCATAAAGTTGGCAATAATGGCAACCCTGAGATCAATCAACCAATGTATGTGCGCGTCTATGTAACGAAACGGGGATTTCCCTTTCGTTTGTTTTTGATCGGTAAATTTTTATCTACTCTTATGAGCAGTGCTGCCATTCGTAGCATAATTATGCTACATGTATGATAATTGTTGTTCCTGTATGATCTAACATTGGAAACCATTATCATATGCAAAATGTATGATAATTTTATAATGTTCAAATAGGAAAAAAAATGCACATCTACTAGGCAAACATCCTTAAAATCTACTTCCTTTCACTTTAAATTACAGTTTCTATTCTCTAAGAATTCTAGTACTTTGATTCTTTGTATATAGATTTGATAAAAATAGATTACAAAGCTTCGATTCCGTTCCCATCACTATGTGAAATATTCATCAAGTGTAGGTACATGTGTATGTCATGTACATTTTAAAAACGACCACATACAAAAAATATTATTGGTGTGCTATTCAGTAGGCAATTTCACCTCTTGCAGTGACATTTTTATGCTCATTTATGAAAATAAACTTATTGATGTGTTCCCTAACTGCTATACCATTTTAAAGATTTTTTCAACTTTGCCAATCACTAGCTGTGAAGCAGAACGCTCCTTCTCCAAGATGTCCTATGTAGAAAATAAATATATCTAGGACAACAATGTCGAACCATCGATTAAATAATTTATCACTTCTTTCCATAAATTGCGATCTAACAAAAGACTTACAATGTGATGACCAAATAAAAGAATTTGCAGCACAAAAATGCAGAAAGGTTGATTTATAAATTATAATTTATATAACATAACTGTCACACACATAACCTGTCAATTTCTTTTCCTAATTCATAATAAATAAATAAAATTATTTTATTGTTTTTTTTATACATATTCTTATATATATACATATCACTATTTCGGTTTCTCTCTCACCCAAAGGTTGCCTGGAAGAGATTGCTACCACAGCAATAAGGTCGCCTTTTGTACAACTAATACTTGCGTAGATTTAAGTAATATTTATGTTTTTTTTTGTGCAATAAAGAATATATAATAATAATATATTATTGTAGAAACAGTTTTTTGACATGGCTATTAGTTGAGTACTTAGATAGGCCCCTAAGTAGTTTCAGCCCAGGGCCCCACAAATTCCAGATCCGCCCCTGGGTCAAATTCAAGATCAACCTATGAAAGTTGTAAACCTTAACTCAAACGGCAAACCGTACCATCATTTCATTTCATTTCAACAACGTAAAATCCCTACTGTAAATGTAAATAGAACATGTAATTGTCACGCAAGAACTACTTAACCGATCGTCATGAAACTTTGTGCATATGTTCTTGGAGATATAACATAAGCTACTTTTTATCCCGATTAAAAGTCCGACATAGGATTGACATAATTCTCTGCATATGTAGTTGTAGTTTAGGGTTCAGAAAATTACAAATACTACTTTTTATCCTGGTTATCGAAGGTTACACTGCGTGCAGAGCTAGTAAGCAAAAACATGTACAATTGTATATGCTTCTCCATATACCTTAACCAGATATGTAAAACACATAAAATCGGATTAGTTTCTTTTTAAATAAAAACGAAGTGCTCGACTAAACCAATAAATTAAGCAAAACCCGATGTTTCACTTTTTTCACATTTTTCACTATAACTTGGAATCCGTTGAAGCTAGAGGGTTTGACCCACATGACATTTTCAGTCAGGATGATATCATGTATATTCTACCAAAATTTCATCGAATTTGACCGGGACACCTTTTTCATACATTTAGTGCGTGGTCCTTTTTTTTGAGCAGGTACGTGCTAATTAATTTAACAGAATCTGCATCTACAGTTTTTTCCTCGTGATGGAAAAAACGAAGATAAGGGGACTTGTCCAAAATGATTTTCGTGAATCACTTAACTATAAGACTTTAAATTGACACAAGGGCCTACCTAGTGCATAAAAATACCAATATGAGGTTGCCAAATAAAGTTAAAAATTGTTCCCACAGATTTAAGAATTCGTCTTTGTGTAAACATTGTCAACATTTGGAAATATAACGTTTTTTTGAAGAAAAAAAATCAAAAATCAAAAAATCGACTCGTTGCGGTCTGAAGTTGAAAGAAATTATTTATTTCATTATTTTTAATTAATTCAATAAATCTGATTTCACAAAAATAAAGCAATTGCTTATATGAAATTTTTATAGAATAATAATTATAGAATTATTTTACTTCGTTCTCCATGTTTCATAAAATTTCTGTTTTTGAAAAAAGGTGTGGCTTGAGGTCTTTCGACCCTAACTTTATAAATTGTAAAGTTGGGAGTTTTAGATTGGGAAATCGTTTAACAAAATGTTTTAATTCCTTAAAACCATACAGTTGTTATATTAGTAAAATTTGCAATTTTTTGTATGGAGGCCAACTTGAAGTCAAAAGAGGTCTAAGATAAGACGTTTCTCTTTTTTAGTTCAGAGCTCCGAACTCTGAGTGTTCAGAGCTCGCTGAACACGGTCTGAACAAATGAAGCTCTGAACATTTTCTGAACGCTCGGATTTGATTTTGAAATGCAATTGAGCATTTTTAGTTCAGACATCGACACTTCGTATTTTTGAAAGCTGAAATTAACATTTTTTTATTAATACATAAAATATTATTAATTACTAGCAGTTGCCCGCGACTTCGTCCGCCTCTCCCTCGTCCACCGGCCAGAGTATCGTCTCGACTTGTGCATCATGCGCGCGTGGGAATTTTGTTCGGAAGTTATTGTAAAATTGCATTGCAGTCAACTCTCCCTAGTTCGTAATTCTCTTGAACTTGAAAAATTTGAGCATTTTTTATGATTCCCTTCAGTTGTTCATACTTAAAGCATTCCCTTGGGTGAACTCTCCCTAATTCTAATATCTCTCTTACTTCTGCATCGTTTTTTTCGTTAAGAAAATTTTTTTTTCTTTAAACTGAGCATATTTTTTAGTTAAGAAGTACATAAAATGATATGGTTTAAACACAATAATCTGCACAAATAGTGCAATCAATCACATTCACAAATCAATTGAACTCTCAAAATTCTAATTTGAGCAGTTATTGACTGAGGCAAAATCATTTGGTGCCTTGGTGGAACATAATTCTCAGTTATCATTGAGATTTAATAGTTACCTTACTAATTGTTGCTGCACATATGTCAGCCACGTCAAATAGCTGAGTGAGAAATCGAATCCAAAATAATTT
Source organism: Sphaerophoria taeniata (assembly GCA_943590905.1). Lineage (NCBI taxonomy): Eukaryota > Metazoa > Arthropoda > Insecta > Diptera > Syrphidae > Sphaerophoria > Sphaerophoria taeniata. Next base: position 40,902,545 of record OX016540.1, on the reverse strand, counting down.
CATCTCAGAGATCTCAGAAAAAAATCTCAGTTCTCACATTTCCACAGATTCTTCGCTGCTATTGGTCACAGCTTAATGTTAAGTAGCCTAATGTCTAAGTCGATTAAGGCACCATCCAACACAAAAAGAATTATACCATTCGAACCAGTAGTTCCTGAGATTACCGCGTTCAAACAAACAAACTCTTCAGCTTTATATGTTAGTGTAGATGTAGATTAAAAATAAAACTTACCATCTATGCCTGAGCGACTTGTTTCCTCCACATTTCAATTGTTTTGAGAAAAACACGCTTGCGCTCAGCATTTCGTTCATTATGCTCATCTCTTTTTTCTGAGCGCGTCGGTCGAACTCTGAACACTCAGAATCAGTGCTCTGAACGAAAAAAGTAACACAACTTTCATGCTCTGAACACTCTGAACTAAAAAAGAAACACAATTTTTCGTTTGACAGTTCAAGCTCTGTTCAGATGTAAAAAAGAAAAACGCCTATAATGAACATGACAACCACCCCAGCTTTTAATGCCATTCTTGAAGCCTTAACTGAACGAAGCCATTTTAAACCCATGATAATACTTTTTTGAGCAAGAGGTTGTACCAGGTTCATTTTGTGAGCAAATAACATTATATGCGATCCTTAGCTGCTTATAATGTCCTCCCAATTCAAGTTTGAATCAATTTAGACGCTTTAATATTTGAATTGCGTGACAGACTCGATTTTAAAGCAATTATTGGAACACTGAGCACTAAAATTGAAATTGCATTGGTCACAATTGTTTTACTCCAAAAAAAGAACTTTCATCGGTTTCTCAAAAAGTTTAGAGAAAGTGAGAAGTGGGAAGCAAAGATATCGCTATATATACCACATAAAAGGCAATTTTTTTAGAAAAATAAATAAATTGTAACTACCATCCAGCGTTGCCACGAAGTGCCCGATCGGGCCATTTGGCCCGCTATTTTACATTTTGGCCCTTTGTCCGGGCCAGTTTGAAATGGCCGCCAAATGTTTGTTTTTGAAGTTTTGACATATATGAGAAGGGCTGAATAAAAGCTGAAACGTTTTACAAAATTAAATTTAAAAATATCATCATTCTACCGATGTGTTTTCACCTCAAACAAATAACCATAATTAAAATATTACTGAATTCATTCATTTCGGAATAGGCTATCGTATTAGTCCGGGAGGCGACCGTAAGATTACCTACCTCATCAGCAGAGTGGAAAATTTATTTAATTTTTTTATAGTGCAACTTGAGTAACTGTGGAAATTTGATTTCTAAACCAGGGGCTGAATTACGACATCCGATATCAAATAATACGTTACTGGGGTCGAATCACGGCATCAGCGATCGAATAATACAAGACTGAACTGTGTGCATTTGGCACTACCTCTAAAGAAAGTTATCGAGTTATCTATAGAGCATCTAGTACAATAATTTTAAATTCTTTCTTCAGCAATCGAACTAAAGTTCATTCGACAAGTAAACAGCTCACTGATGGGAGGAACTTTCTAAAAACCAAATTAAAATTTTTTCTTTGGGTTATTTTATTATGAAATTCTTAGCCAATAATTTATTAAGGTCAAGATTTTCCTCTCCAAAGCTTCACCATTCTCGTCTTCTGTTAACAGTCAATATTTGTGTTTTTTTCATTAAAAAAAAAAATATTTCTGCCTTCGCTATTTGGCTCACCTTTTTGTTTTTTTATTTGTCAAACCTCTCAAAATTCTTTCAAAATAATCGAAACTCGCATATTCAATAAGAACTACTACAATTTTTAATTCTCAAACGATACGTGACCTAACGAATGTCATCATCTCAATGTGGCTACTCATTCGTTCGTTCACTGATGAGACTCACTCACTCGTTGTGAGCGGTGATTCGGCCCCTGATCGTATTAATAGAATTTAGATAAGATGTGATAACTCATTATACCTTAAAATATGTTGTGATCAATCAATTGAATTTTCAATTTAATAACATCTACATTTTTAACCATCTACTTCTTTTCAATATCTACTTTGCCTTTTAAAATTCATTTGTTTCTTTTTCTTGTTTCTCAAATTGTTTTTCCTAATTTATTCTCTATATTTGTCGATTCTTAATTTTCTATAGGTATTTGTTGTTTAATTTGATACATATTTTTGTTCTCCAATTTGATTTCCTGTTGCCAATTTGTAAGTTTTTAATATCCTTTTTGCATTTTCATTCTGATTTATAATAACCATTTAAATATGTATGTTATATTTAGAAAATAAAATCGAATCAATTTTGGAATTAAGTTTGTTATCCTGTTTGTTTTTTTTTATATTGTTAAAGAACCCATAGCTGCGATCAATTATCAATTATTTAATTTAAAAAATAAATACCCATATTTAAAAATGTATTTTAATTTTTTAAGGATCGATTTTAATTTTAAACATTTGGCCCGCTGTTTAGTCAAATGGCCCTCAAAATATTTCGAAGTGGCCCGCTTTGCTGTTTTCTTCGCGGCAACGCTGCTACCATCTCCACCGGCAATGCTTGAATTTTAATTTCGTAACAAAACTATTTCATTAAAAATTCGCACGAAGTTAATTTATCTAAATTTAGAAATTTCTATGTTCTCATAATTTTGAATTGTTTTCAATCAATCAACATATTATTTTGCTCTTTCCAGAATTCAAAGTCTACAAAAGACGCTGGGCAGTTCTTATCCTCTTTACATTCTACTCTGCCGCCAATGCCATGCAATGGATCCAATACAGTATAATTAACAATATTATCACAAAGTAAGTTTACCACCCGCCATGGCGGTTGCATCGTAATTAGAAATTTTAATATCATTATCCTTAAAAGCTGCCATCGTAATAATATGAAAACTTTATTGTTGACTTTTCTCAATAAAACTTTTTAAAACTTAAAACTACACAGATACTATGGAGTCAGTGATAAATGGGTCGATTGGACGTCCATGATATACATGATCTTGTATATTCCATTGATATTCCCTGGAAGTTGGTTCCTTGACAAGATGGTAAATATACATATTTTCTTAAAAACACAAACTGCATCGATTGACGAAGACGATAGACGAACACAGATATCTTTGATTGAGTATTTCTCTTTAATATTTTTTGTATTCGTATTTCCATAGGGTCTGCGGATAACAGCGCTGGTCGGTGTTATCGCCACTTGCATAGGAGCCTGGATAAAAGTTTTTTCCGTGGAGCCAGATTTGTTTTATGTCAGTTTTATCGGACAAGCAGTTGTGGCTTTTGCACAGGTAATTATGGAACCGTCATTTTAATTTATTAAGCTCGTTAGGGTAAAAGGGTTTCTCGAAAATTAGTGACCAAACTTATATTTAAAGTTTTATATGACGTTTATTTTAACGATTGTATCCTGTTTGATTTAATTGAAGGTCTGCATCTTGTCACTGCCAGCCCGCTTGGCTGCTGTCTGGTTTGGCCCGGATCAAGTATCTTCAGCGTGTAGTGTCGGTGTCTTTGGCAATCAGGTATGTAATTGTGTTTTTCCGTGAGAGACAATTTGTCTAGCAAATAGAGTAGGGTAGGCATTAAGGTAATGCAAACAAAATATGGCACACTAACAAGTGTGAGAGTGTCATAAGTGTTGAAACAAGCACATCAGATTAAAATAATTTATTGTGATGTTTTGTGATAAAGGGGTGACATGAGGCAAATGGAATTATCTTGATTGCAGGGTAGAGCATCGTCATTCAAATTGAAAGCATTATGTGTGGTTGGTTAAAAGCTGAGGTATGTATGCTCAGTGGAGTCCAGGGTTTGTTAAATAAAATACCGAAATATAACTTAAGGTCGTTTTCTTTTTTGAAACGGGTAATCTCTGTAAAACTCTGTAATCTCTCTAAATCGGGTTAATAGCCACTTGACATGGGTAATCGCAGCTAAACTGGTACAATCACCTCCGGAACGGGTGATCATCGTAACAAAGGTAAGGGCTGATTCACGTTAAAAAGCAGATGGCGCTAAGTTTTGCTATAACCGCAATTCCCTAATCTGCGAAAATCGGACTCAACGAAAATTATAAACAATGCGGTGGAAAGAAAAACTTTGTATTTTAATTTGAACAAATTCATCAAAAGTTGTTTGAAAATTATTTTTTCAACAAAATTTTTGCTGCGATGAAATCATTCCGTTCATTGCAAATCAACTTGAATACCCATAACTTAATGCGTTCTTGTTTGTCTTCCTCTCTCCCCCTTCCTAAAAATTTGGTTTTAATGCCATCAAAGTTGTAGTTTTATAGTTTTTCATTTTCTTTTTCTTTTGTGAAACTTTACTTACCACAATTGAGATGAGGGAATGGCCAATACCATAAGTTTGAAAACTTTAAGAGTCCAAACACTTTTATTTGTTCCGTTCGAGTTTTGAATTCCTGTAGAAAATGTTCATCTGCCAGTTGGCTTAACAACTGTTCAGAGTTTTCATGTTCCAATTCGGGTGTGTTCAAAAACCAGAGGAAAGAAAAAAAAACATTAAAATGCATCAGGAAGCATCATGATCTTCTACACTACCGTGCGGAAAATGCTTAAATACTACCCATTTTGTGTCCTTAAACATCGAGACAAAGCTTATTTGGAGAATCATTTTTAATTGCACAGAATGCCTACCGAGGATTCATCTGTAGGAAATTCAATAGCACAAATTTGTATAATTGTTGAGTTTTAAACGAACGAGTTGATTTTCAATTGTTCGCTACATTTTCTCTAAAATTTCAAAACACACTTTCCTTCACAACAAAAAGAAAAGCTTGTGGAAATAACAACACCAAAAAAAAATCATGTTCAACTATTTTTCTGAAAGGATATCCCTCACCTCAGTCGGTTAACAAGAGCCACCTTTTTTACATGGTGTTCATGTTGATTTACATTTATATTCCGTGCTCCATTCCTTTCACAGAATGTATGCTCTTATGTGAATACGAGGTTGGAACAGATTTTTCTTTTTTTTTGCAAGGAGTCACAACCCCACCATCAACCCCAACACTGAATTGTCGACCCACTTGGCGTTTTCTTTTTTTGTGTTGTGAAATTTTTCAAGAGAAGCAGAAGTGTGCCATCCAAGGACACTTTATTTTTAGAAGACCTCCTCGGCTGTTTGTAGTTCCTAGACGACCAAGACAGCAACGACGACGACCGATGAACGAATGTATAATGACGATGATGGGCGAGGGACGAGATGAAGCAACAATTTTTTGTTCGTTTATCCTCGCATGTGGTTTGACTACAGGATGCGAGTGAGTATACAGAAAAATGGAATTCAGCGAATAATTAATTGAATTCAATTCAGGGAGCATAGAAATTGTCGTCACTAGACGATTTGACTTTGACGGCAATGTCCTGGTTTTGTCTTTGTTTGTTTGTTTAAAGCAAATACAAGGATGCTGGTTGAATAAATTGAATTGTGGCTTGTAAATCGAAGATTCTTTCTTTCTTTCTTTTCGAAATTATTCGACCACGAAAATGGAAGACACATGACAGTTTTTTTTTCTTCGTGTAAGGAGGGGTCATTTCGGAGTACCCGGAAATTGATAGGGCCATGGGAGAGATGTATTTTGGTTTCAATTTGCATTATATCAAGGAAAATATTGAAATTTAATGGTAGGGAAATAATTTGTGGGTCCGAATGCTTGATGTCACAAACGAAATAATTGAATTTTTCCAAATTCATTTTTCCTTGTGATTGCAGAAAAAGTTCTTTCAATTTCACTGCCCAATGAGTCATATTTGATATAATCTATTTCATCTTCTGTGGATCACATATGATTCAAACAATCATTAAATGAAAATTGTTTCGTCTCCATACCAATTGTCTAAAGAACATTTCTACTCTATGCCCAATTTTGTGCGTAGAAAAAAATCTTTGTATCAATTGCTATGAATTACATTTGATTCATACAAGTTTACTCAGAGGCAGATTTGCCGAAGTGGCCCGATCGGGCCATTTTGGCCCTATTTTGTTGAAATGGCTCGGTGGCCCCAAAATTGAAAATGGCCCTCTAAAAAGTGTTAGAACCAGAAACAGAATAGAACAAACATGAAGCAGAACAGAACAAACGCTGAAGAACTAAATCTTTAGGATTAATATTATGTCGTCAAGTTTTAAACATATTCTTCAATACTCTTTTTAGTTTAGCTTGAGGAATTAAAGATATGTAAATTACAGCTAACATCTCTTCCTTTCTGAGCTTTCCTCTGGCTCTGCAGACTGCACTCTTTCCTTGACTTAAGCTCTCCCTCCATTCATTTCGTGATGAGTGATAATTGCAATCCGTAATATAAATAGTAATTAAAAAAGAATATCAGTTCGTGTTGCTGTTCATAATTTACAACTTACAACACAAACACAAAAGTATGAGCTGTAAAGTCATCGACCTGCTTGTTTATCAATTAAACTTGAAGTCAAATACTAAAAATAGAATTAAACATTTAGTTCTGGTCTGCGCTTAGTGTTTTGTCATTAATAAAATCCAGTATTTAATGCAAGGCAAAATCGTACTTACCGGCGAAACAAGTTGCATCTCGAAGCTTGGCAAATAGGTTTCACTTTAGTAGAAACTCTTGATAGTTGCTCTCTTAGATATCAATCAAATTACCCTGAAGGATTATAAAAAAAAAAAACACCCAAAGAAATGTTTTAAGATTACAACAATTGAAAAAAAAAAATCAACACTTTCACTGCCGATAAGTCTTAGCTAACAGTTTGTAATCGTTCCAAGTCACGTAGTTGGCTTCTTGAATTTTAAAGCTTATTCGAAATTTAACCTGGCCAATAGTACCCACCACGATGTTGACATGAATGTTGAATGTTGACATATCTTATGACAATTAATAGTAGAACGCTTTGTAGTTCGAGTATTATACTTCAGGGCCAATTACATAAGTAACTTGAAACATACAATCTAATCTCTGTAAAACTACAAGTCTTAGACTTAGACTAAGACCAACAAAAATCTCAGGGTAATGTCATCTATCGATAAGCCTGAATCCGTTATCGAAGGTTTTTTTCGTGCAGGCTGTATTTTCCGACTGTTCCACAAAACATTTCCTCTCTTCCTAGCTTGACGTTAAAATCTTCTAAGACAATTTTAACGTCGGAAGTAAAGCATTACTCGTATGTCTTGTTGAGAAGCTCGTAAAACTTGTCTTTGGTGTTGTCATCTTTCTTTTCTGTGAGGGCTTGAACGCATAGTAGGCTAATGTTGCCGAATTTGCTCTTGATGCGGATTGTCGGATTCATACTCTAGAAATAATTTCATCATTGTGTTTGACTAAAAATTAATAAGAGAAAAGAATATTTAAAAACAAAAATAAAACTTATTTCGTACAATTTTGGAAAAAGTTATTAAAAAGAACAAATTTTGACTTTGAAAATTAATTTTATAAATAAATATAGGTATCTAAGGAAATTCTTCTTAGTATTTACATACATAAGTAGGTACATATATTATACGAAGCACGTTAACATTTATTTTTTGTTTGGATTTCTTATAGGCGGGGAGCCCTCAATCCTGAAAGTGCACTTACACGGTTTTCAAAATTTTTTATATTAAAAGATAGTTTTAGGAAATACCAACAAATTAAGCCCGGTATGACGAGGCCTTTCCTGGCACCAGTATTTTTTTGCAATTTTTTGCATTATTAATAATTATTGATAATTTGAACTTATCGCGGATTTCAGGAAAAAATGGTATGACAGCTGCCATCCTGGTACGAATGTCTGTCATACCTATTTTAAAAACATATGAGTGACAAAATTTTAACATAGGTATGACAGACATTGGTGCCAGGATGGCAGCTGTCATACCATTTTTTCCTGAAAGCACATTAAATTTCCAATAATATGCGCTAGTTAAAATTAAAATCCGCGATAAGTGCAAATTATTAATAATGCAAAAAAATGCAAAAAATACTGGTGCCAGGATAGGCCTCGTCATACCGGGCTTAATTTGTTGGTATTTCTATAAACTATCTTTTAATATAAGAAATTTTGAAATCCGTGTAAGTGCACTTTTAGGATTGAGGGCTCCCGGTGTATTAAGAATTACATTTAATCATTTTATATATTTGGGTGTACCTTTCACTTGAAATTTTAATTCAACTATTATAAATGTATCTATCATTTTTGTGCTTCTCGCAAACAAGACAGCAAAAGCAATTGATTACAACCAAATGTGAAATAAATTGATTCTGACAAACATTTGAAGACAACACAACGTGAGATATTCATTTGAAATTCAAATGCAAATACAATTATTATCAAATCATCTGAGGTAAAAGTCATACGAAATGGTTTTTTCTGCTTGAAATTTGCCAAACAAAACTCCTTGTAATTTGCTTAGCGACAGTTCCGCCCTCTTGCATGCCGTACCTCCTACTTACTTAATCGATTGTGAAAACATTGATTCGATTCCTTGGGAATATTCCACAAAGGATTTGCAATCACATCATAAAATCAAGCAATCCTCTCATATCTGCTTGATCCTGTCTATGTCCTAAGATTCAAACACAACGCAATATACATATTCTCAGGCTTTTGATGCGATTTTATTCTGTTCTTTATATTATTGCAAAGGCAATATCCAAGAAATAGCTATATATACCCTTTTTTGTTCGAAAAGCTTTAAAATGTATCCTTGAATTTATTCCGGACAAGATAATACCACAACTAGGGTAGGTACCAGTCTAGACTTTGGTTGGGAGAAAGTCATCCGTGAAGGCCCAACAAACGTTTTTATAAGAAGGTTACAAAAATAATCAAAGTAATTTTGGTTGAAGCTTGCGGCAAATAAAAGAAAAACTCAATTTTATTGCTTCTACACCAGAAAAAATACCCTCGAGCTGGTCCTGTGAAAACAAAAAAAATATTTCTGGATTTCTTAAATTTTTATTCTTTCTCGAAATTGTGTTTGCTGGCTTTTGTTTTGTGTTATTTTTATCTTGACACGTTTTGGAATTAAGTTTTTATATATTGTATTTGTATGGTATGTTAGATGTAACTCAATGATGAGACAAACGTGTTCATCTTTTTGTAAATATAAATGTCTCGATGAAAATTTAAAGGCGAAATAACAGACAGACACTTCAGGTTAAAATTAAAAAATATTAACATAAATCACAATCACAATTGAAAAATGTATGTGCCGTAACTATTATAATTTTTTTTTTATACTGGAACTAATTTGTTGGAAACAAACAAACTATAAAGCTCGTGTTGAAACTGATAAGTGATAAGTATCTGTCTTGGTCTTCCATTATTTATAGCTATTAATTGATTGACAAGCTTTTCGAAATTGTTTGCGAACTGTCAAGAATATTGGAGGCTGTCAATGTCAATCATGGAATTACTTATTGTTCTCGAAATAGCCTTAAAGATTTCTATGGGAAACAAATCTATATAGATACATCGTGTTTTTAATGCTGACTTTCATCGTACGAACTTTCTCAAACAAATAGTTTTCATAAGACGACCAATTGTTTATTCTTAGAAAACAAATTGTACAGCAAAATAAATATTAAGAAAGTTTCGGCAATCAAAAACTTACAAAAAAACTCCTGTAACATTTTCATGATGTAATACTTCAGTTTCTTACCTAGGACTTTGTTCAGAGTGAATATTATTTTTTTTTTGTCCAAGGCCCGACCCGGCGAACTTCGTCACGCCACCTTTCGGAGCAACTCCACACAGATATTGTTAAAATGCAATGTGATTTGCTTGAATCCAATTGAAATGTAGAACTACATATCTCACTATTTGACAAAAATCTATTTCTTTCGAATAGATGGCATCAGTGATCGAACAATACGTGACTGAATTGTGTGCATTTGGCACTACCTCTCACGTTATCGAGTTATCTATCGAGCAACTTGTACAATGATTTTGAATTCTGTCTTCAGTTATCGAACTGAATTTCATTCGAAACATAATAGTCCAGTCAATAAAGGTTTTCACCTCAAAAAAAATCCAACAGTTTTGAAACTTGGCACACTTACTAAGGGATGTCTGGTGATGACCCAAAAAAAAGTCCCCAAGAATCCGACGTGAGCTCTAGCGGCAGTTAAGAGAAACATGGAGTTTGTTTCAGTTTTTCACGTTTATCTCAAAAACTATTTGTCGTATCAAAAAATTTTGTTCTACAAAATTAAAGCTCATTAAATTTTATAAAAAAAAGCTTTCATGAACTTTTTCGTATCTCTTATAGTTTATAAAATAACTCTAGCGGCAGTGAAGAGAAACATACGGTTTTTTCGGTTTTTCGGGTTTATCTTGAAAACTATTTGTCGTATCAAAAAATAATCTTCTACAAAATTAAAGCTTATTAAATTTCCGAAAGAAAAAAATTAGGTTATAAATAACTCCACCCACATTGACGGAAAACAAGTAATTTTTTCATGCTTATCTTGGAAATGGTTTCTCGTATTAGTCCAGATAATAAACAATAAACATTCGCATAGAGCTGAAAATTGGTACAGAGCATTAGAACACCGATTTAAGTAAAATGTCAAAAGTCCCCAAAAATCCCATGCGTGCATAAGAATTTATTCAAGGTCAAATGTCGAAAATGTTGGTTTTTCATGCATATCTTTGAAACGGGGGAAGCTATCAAAAAAAATATATCAAAGGCTTGTACGTCTTGTAATTCTCTAAAAAAGAAATCATGACACTTTTTTTCCTACGAGCAAGCGTTTAGAAAATATTGTATTAAATCTGCAGAGTTAAATATAAAAAAAACAACATATTCGACATTTAACCTTGAATAATTTCTTATGCACACATGGGATTTTTGGGGACTTTTGACATCTTATATAGAGAGATGTCCTTATGCTCTGTACCAATTTTCAGCTCTATGCGAATTTTGTACAGGGCTTAGGAGCTAATTATAAAAAAATCGAAATTTTGAGTTTTGACCAAATTATGTTTTTGTTTTTTTTTTTCTGACAGCTTTAAACAAAAAATAATGTTTTTATATAGAAAACCACATAATCTACAAGTTTTCCATAGAAATTTTTTCAATCGGACTCACCGTTTAAGAGTAATACGCAAAAAAACATTATTTTCGACATTTGACACATTTTAAAATCGCAATATTTTCTAAACGCTTGCTCGTAGGAAAAAAAGTGTCATAATTTCTTTTTTAGAGAATTACAAGACGTACAAGCCTTTGATATACTTTTTTTGATAGCTTCCCCCGTTTCAAAGATATGCATGAAAAACCAACATTTTCGACATTTGACCTTGAATAAATTCTTATGCACGCATGGGATTTTTGGGGACTTTTGACATTTTACTTAAATCGGTGTTCTAATGCTCTGTACCAATTTTCAGCTCTATGCGAATGTTTATTGTTTATTGTCTGGACTAATACGAGAAACCATTTCCAAGATAAGCATGAAAAAATTACTTGTTTTCCGTCAATGTGGGTGGAGTTATTTATAACCTAATTTTTTTTTCTTTCGGAAATTTAATAAGCTTTAATTTTGTAGAAGATTATTTTTTGATACGACAAATAGTTTTCAAGATAAACCCGAAAAACCGAAAAAACCGTATGTTTCTCTTCACTGCCGCTAGAGTTATTTTATAAACTATAAGAGATACGAAAAAGTTCATGAAAGCTTTTTTTTATAAAATTTAATGAGCTTTAATTTTGTAGAACAAAATTTTTTGATACGACAAATAGTTTTTGAGATAAACGTGAAAAACTGAAACAAACTCCATGTTTCTCTTAACTGCCGCTAGAGCTCACGTCGGATTCTTGGGGACTTTTTTTTGGGTCATCACCAGACATCCCTTAGTAAGTGTGCCAAGTTTCAAAACTGTTGGATTTTTTTTGAGGTGAAGGCAATTTTTTTCGTTCATTGACTGGACTATAAAGAGCTCACGGATAGGAGGAAAATATGTAAATATTATTGTTTGATTTATTTATTATGAAAATTTTAACCAATAATCTTTTTAGGTCAAACTTAAATACATTAAATAGCCAGCAAAAAAATATGATGGCCGAAATTAAATGAGAATTATCAATTTCGTTTCACTGTTTTGTTATTTATTTGAAAAGATGTATAGGGTGCCTCACTTTTAAAAATTGGAATATTTTTTTTTTCATGCAAGTTTCAACGCTGAAATTTAACTGTCACCTCTGTTTATTCCGATTATTAAAAATTAAGCTCTTCTTCAAAGAACAACGCGTTATAATTGTGAACAGTCATTACACAACAAAAGTGACTGTGAATGGCATTCGTTACAGGAATATGATAAATTGATAACGGACTTCTTGTGGCCTCAATTGGACGTCATGAATCTGAGTAATGTATGGTTTCAGCAGGACCGCGAAACCTGCCACACCGCGCATGAAACAATCGATTTATTGCAGCAATGATTTTCAGAACACACTATCTCACGAAATTCTTATGTCAACTGGCCACCAAGATCGTTCGGTTTAACGTCGTGCGTTTATTTTCTTTGGGGTTTTGTGAAATCTCGGGTTTATGCGAATAAACCAGAAACAATTCCTGAGCTCAAATAGGAAATCTAACGTGTAATGGGTGAGATACAGCCACATCTCTGTGCAAAAGTCATGGAAAATTTCATAAAAAAGAGTATTGGCCTGTCATCGGAGCCGGGGTCATTTGCCGAATTTTTTATTCCATACTTAATCGGAACATGTCTTCTTTACAATACTTTAAAAAAAATCACAACTCTGTCATAAAAAACTTGTTTTTATTTTAAAATGAAAAAGTGCACTCTTACTGAGGCACCCTATAAATGCAAATTTTACCTGTCAAAATACAAAAGACTCGTTCAAAATAAACAGATACTCGATGTAGTAGAATAAAGACTACTACAATTTTTAATTCCCAAACGATACGTGACCAATCGAATGCCATCATCCCAAAGTGGTTACTCGTTCGTTCGATCACTGATGAGACTCACTCACTCGTTCACTGAAGCGGTGATTCGGCCCCAATTCCATACACCTTTCGATAGTCCCCTTATTTGCTGACTTTCCCGTAAGACTGTCCCAAAAATTTGTCGTTACTAAGGCTATATCTACAGTGAAAATTATATAAAAACGCATTGAGGATTGAGCGGATTAAGGGTTATACAAACAAATCAATGCACCTTAAATTCCATGCAAAAACTTAATTTTGGGTCTTGAAGTCTTTCGTGCTCTCGCAGAGTTTTCCGAGTTTGCAATCGAAAATTTTCCATTTTTCCATTTGAAAATCAGTGCATTTACAACATTTTTTGCGATTTTCCCTTTGAAAACCAATGAGTTTTCCGAGTTTTTCATAAAAAATTTCTATTTTCATTTCGAAAACCCATTTTGAATCAATAAATTCTTTGCAAAAGAAATCAAATTTCCGGACTTTGTTAAACTTTAACTATAAATAATTCGTTATTCATATCAGTATTTTGGAATTTTTTTGTTTTCTAGGTGAACTTCCATTTGCAAAGACAAATTTTCCAATTGTAACAATATACCACTCTTCTCAAGATATCCGGAGCTGCATTCGGCATTCCGCAACAGAGTAACGTTTCTCTTCTTATTATAATTAAATTGTATAAGGTTGTAGAATAGTCTAAAAACAAAAGTCCCAAATGTGTTTTTCTGGAACCAGACTAGTCTCGAAAACCCTCTTTTTCTTACGAGAGATCACTTAATCAAATGAGAATTAAGGAGAACGAAGTATATTTACCATATTGACATTGTTGCCTTCTCGTTTGGGTCACAGCTTGTTTTGAAACGAGGCATAATGGGATTCATAGACGACAAATTAGAAAAAATTCCTTACGAAAATTTCATGCACGAGCTAAACTTAAATTTTCTTGTAAATACCCTCCTCCTTGTGCTGATACTTTTATTCTGTAACCTTAAGACATCAGCTAAAATCGGGAACCAAATTATCTCCTATTTCTAACATTTTTCAAAGTTGACTCTCCTGTCCTGAAATATCTTCGTGATCTTTAAATCTATTACATATTTTCTTGCCAAATTACCCTGAGAATGTTTTGCCAAAGAGGATTACTCAAAATGTCAATTTTTCATCGTAAATGAACAACATTCCATTTTAATCAAAATTCAAAATGGCAAAATTCTTTTCCCTTTTCCAATTATTGTTCATTTAAAACATTTCCGTCTCCCAGCTAATTAGGGTCCCTCAAGGAGGACAACAAAAGCCACTACTTATTTTAAGCAGGTAAAGCTTTGTATTCCTTCTCTTCTTCTATTCTTTAGCTTATTAAATTTCTCGTCCTCAAAACCTTGATTGAAATGAATATTTCGTTCAAGATTCAACAAATTCCATTACAATATCTTGTTTCACGTTGCTCAATTTGATGGCCATAATTTTTTTTTGCTGCTGAATTCATTTTGTTTGGAAAATCTTTTACATTTTCCGTTTTACAATTTTCAAAGTTGCTTTATACATAGAAAAGGGTATAGATGTATATTGGTACAAAGCATATTATTATTTGCTGAAGAGCTGCATTAAAAAAGACCCACTTCAAGATAAAACTAGAAACACTGGCGACCGAGGCGAAAGGCCTTTCACAGGCTAAGAGCAAAAGGTTGACATTTTACCTACCCTTATCCACGTCATCGGCCTCGTCTCCAACGTCATCATGACACTTTCCATTTCCACAAACACCACCCAGCTAAAACACATTCATGAACACCGCCCCCGACTAACTATCATAACTAGATCCATAATGTCACACAAGGTCGAGCTGTCTAACAAGTACCTTTACATTCGGTAGAGAGGACAGAAGCAACGGACGGTTTCTCGTGTTCTTTGCAAATTCGAATTGAGAAGTGTTTGACTTTGACAACATCGTGATGCTTTTTCTAATAAAATATACAACGAAAAGGATAATCGTTATGCTGGTGCAGGAAATGCAGTAGCGCACAAAACGGTTTTTCACAGGTCCTCAATTTACATATATTTACAACATCAAAGGATGATATGGCTCACACGGCATTTTGATGATTCTAGAATCTATTTCCCATTTAGAAAAATTCAGAACGCCACTGTATTGTTGTGTGGTTGTATTTTTCGAATAATGGGCTGATGCTCTTCGAACGATTATTGTTCTTCAACTATCGATGTTTAGTCAGCTAAATAAATCCAAGTTCAAAATCGCATTGCAGAACCAACTGTACACAATTACTGTTCAAAAAGTGTACAACGTTCGTCGACTGCACTTTTTTTTAAAGAACGAGTCACTTGAGGAGGCCCATCATTGCGGTTTCTGTTTATTGTGCATTCAAAGCATATTATTATAAGCTTTAAAAACAGTTGGAATTCAATTCAATGAGAATAAAATTGCAACGAAAAAAAAAAACAAAAAAATTAAACAATATCCTCCTTTATTTCTGTGTTGTAAGGCTTGCTGGCTTTATTTTTCGCCACAATCCGTCTGCATGTGGGTTTGCTTTTGTGAGAGAATTTGCGCAAGGAATACAATGGGGACGGAAATAACTTAAAAATGGAATAACAGAGTGAGTAAATAAGGCTTTACGATCTGTTGCAGTTGCAGTCGGTTGATGGTGGATTTATGTCTAACAATAGCTTGTCAGCGGCGAAATTGCAAGAGAATATTAAACAGGAAGATTCGATTAGTAAGTAAGTGTTGGAATAAGTTTGTGGAGGTGTGTCAGTTAAATGCAGTTACAATTTATCTTAGCCATTTAGGGAAGACACATTGGATGACAGATAGAATTTGGAATAATAAGTGAACCTGATAAAAAGTGATAAAGTGCATTCGTTTCAACGTAGCCATACACAAGTTTGTTATGTCTTTCTTTCTGTCATTTTGATCTATCTAAAATTTGGTATTCAATCTGACCAGGGGCCTATTTCTCGCTTTGCTACTTTTTTATGTTTGTAGACTTGAAAAAAAAACTCAACCAATGTGACATACACAAATTTTTAGCGATAAAAGAAGTTCAATCTTTAATGAAATGTTAAAAATACTTCAAAATCGGAATGAAGACATGACTGGCAAAGCACTAAAGGTTTAAACAAAACCGCTGGAGCAGATGATCCAGCTGCCGAACTGTTCAAAGCAGCAGGCGACGATCTAGGTAGGAGCATGTACCAAATCATCTGAAAGATATGGCCGGAAGAAAGCATGCCCGATGAATGGAACCTCATTATTGTTTGCCCGATCCTGAAAAAGGGAGATCCTTTAAGCTGCGCCAACTACAGAGGAATCAGCCTAATTAACATCGCCTATACAAGATCCTCTCTGCCGTAATAAGTGAACGTCTGAAGCCTTTCTACAACAATCTAATTGGTCCTTATCAATGAGGTTTCAGACCAGGAAAGTAAACCATCGACCAAATATTCACTTTACGGCAGATCCTGGAAAAAACCTATGAACTACAAATCGATACCCACCACCTTTTCATCGATTTTAAGGCCGCGTATGACAGCATCTACAGAGACAAACTGTATAAAGCTATGGCAAGTTTTGGTATGCCTGCCAAGCTTGTTCGCTTGTGCAAAATGACAATGGAGAACTCACGTTGCGCCATCAAGGTTAGCAACGAGCTTACAGAATCTTTCGTTGTCAAAAAAGGATTCAGACAAGGCGATCCACTATCATGCGATTTCTTTAACATCGTTCTTGAGAAGATAGTGCAAAACTCCATCGTCAGCACAAGAGGCACTATCTTCCAAAAGTTTGTTCAACTTCTAGCGTACGCCGATGATATTGATATAATGAACACATGCGTGATGACAATGACGCCTTTGTGAGCATTAAAACAGAAGCTGAAAATGGGTTTAGCGGTAAATGAGGAAAAAACGAAGAAGGTATATGCTGTCTTCGAGGAAGGACACCCAACACCGATGACTCGGACAGAATGTCACAATAGACGCATACAACTTCGAGGTAGTAGAGGAGTTTGTCTACCTAGGCTCCGCTATTAACACGGACAATAACACCAGCGCTGAGATCAGACGAAGAATAACTCTTGCTAATGCGCTGTTTCTTTGGGCTAAGAAAGCAATTGAGGGGAAAAGCCCTCTCTCGAGATACTAAGGTAAAACTGTATAACACCCTCCCCTCATCATACCAGTCCTGCTGTATGGTGCAGAAACATGGACCTTGACAAGATCGGATGAATGTACCTTATTCTGCTTCGAGAGGAAAGTTCTTCGTCCTTCGGGTCATCTTTGGCCCGTGTGCGTTTCCCCATCAATGGAGAAGAAGATACAACAGTGAACTTTACGGGTTGTACGACGACATGGACCTAGCCAGAAGGGTCAAGGTCCAGAGATTAGGATGGCTCGGTCATTTAGAGCTAATGGATACCAATGCTCCGGCCCGGAAAGCCTTCGACACTATTCCCGAAGGAGAGGAAGACCGCGACTCAGGTCGTGTACACAAGTGGAAGAGGACCTCAATCAACTTGGAGTGGAAATCTGAAGACAGCTAGATAGGGACCGAGTTGTCTGGTGGAAACTGTTGATTGAGATCCACGTCCAGAGCAGACTGTAGCGTCACCTTAATGGAATGGAATGGTGCAGTTATTATGAATTAAGTAGACACGATGACGATGAGAAACAGAATAGAAAATATTAACGAGTTTAGTGCCACCTTTGCGTCTTCTTTAACTTTACTTTTATTTATGTATATTTCTCAGTTTTGAAATACCTACCTACGCATCTACAGCACCAACTATGACTTATGAAAGAAAATATGTAATACAAAAAATCATCCAATTAGGACGAGCGCATTGTCATTTCGTCAGATTTGGGCTAAAACGACCTCCGTGGAGTTCAGCGCTACATGTGGGAGACATATACATGTATCCCAGGTTTAAATGTTTTAACCGGGTACTCTACTTAAAGAATAGTAGCTGAAAAAATGGTTGTACGTACGTTTTTCTACATCCAAAGAATCACGATTTGTCATTTTCGAAAGCGACAAAATGCGCACTGTTGAGATTCAGCCTCATGAAACTTGTGAAAACTACAAATCCGCAGTGGTGTGTGGAATTATCGTTATGTGCGTTGACATGAAACATAGAAGCCATAAGTACGAATCCTAACCGTTGAAATGTTTTTCATGGAAACTATCTTTTACGAAGAAAAAATTCCAACTGTATCAATCCTCAACTCCTCAAAAAATTGCCAGATTGTCATAGGCATTTGCTTTTCGAAGCAGAGTTATGCTTGTTAAAATCCTAAATATGTTTTATCCCGAACCAGCTCAATCTCGAAAACCTCTTTTTCTGTTGAAAGGTCGCTCAATCTAATGAGAATTAAGGAGAACGAAGTCTATTTAACTTACTGATATTGTTAGCTTCTCGTTTGGGTTACAGTTTGTTTCAAATCAAGACACAATGGGAATCATAGAAGACATTAAAAAACAATTCTTATTGAAATTTTCATGCATAAGCTTAACTTTTTTTTTGTACAAATTACCGAAAGCCACGCTAAAGCTTTCATTTCGAAAATTAATGACATCTGGTGTGGAAGATTTTCTTATTTTCTTTTCTTAAAAACCTTTCCCTGACAAATACTAATTTTGAAGAATATACCAATTTGGTGCATCTAGCTGACTCCATATGAGCATCTCAGAGACTTCAACAGCTACTCGTATATTTCATTGTATATTTGTACAATGTACATATCTGAAAACACTAAGGTACACGAAATTCAAGTTATAAGCTTTCTAAAAAAAGAAGAAAAGTTTATTTCGTTTACCAAAACTCATAGTTCCGTTAAAATTTAATTGCTTCGTAATGTACCCACAAAAAAAATACAAATATCACAAAATCATTAAAAACTAATTGGATGTAATCCACACAAACACAATTCATTTTAAAAACCATTTACCATCATTCAGTTTAGCTTTAGTGTTTGAACAAATTAAAAGTCGGTAAGTACTTTGTTTTCCTCTTACTTGCATCAGCTAAGGATTTTTCAAACCACAAAAGAAAAAACTTCAAGAAACTTCCTTTCATATACCACCTAACTTATACACCCTAGGTTAAATAAAACTAGGAGCCTTGGACTAAAGTTATGTTTTACAGAACACCCTAATGAAAAGTACCAAGGACAACCCCAACCCCATGGCCATGCTAGGAAAACCACTGAATTGTAAGACTCTTGATGTTAAAGTACCAATACGGATATATTCAGATTTTAAGACGATAAACGAAGGTAATGCAACTTCCGTCTGGTTACTTTGATGTGTTAGTCTAGGGTTAACATCAGCATGTATCTGTGGTGTTATAACCGTAATGGATAAAGGATAGCAAAGATGCTTTTAAGGTTTGTGGCTAAAATATTTGAGTAGCAATTTTCAATTCATATCACGTTTGAAACAAGGTGAAATGAGAAAATGAGAAAACGTGTGGTGAGGAAGAAGTTTTTTTCCTTGTATTTCATCCAAATTGGAAATTTCAATTGAAATCCAAACCTCATCCAGGTAAGAGAAACTACATATTATCCTTTAACATTAATGAAGCTTTCTATTATGGTGAAAAACAGATACGATTAGCAAATTAAGCTGGACTTTGTATCAAATTCACTTAACGTTCAATGTACTGTACCCCAATCAGCACTTAACCAGTGATTGTGGAACACATCTACTTTTCTACGCACAGACATTCGAAATCAGAACACTTTTTATTTGGGGCTTCTTCTTTTATTTTTTGCTATTTTCGGGGATAGCAGATACGGATTTTCGATTTGGCTTTGAGGATTTATTTTGCGTAGGAAAAAGGTACTTATCAACATTCCACAGAAGTGTCAAGCCAAATGACTATTTGTTTTTGTTTTCGAATGGTAAAACTCGAATTACGGGAATTTGGTTTCAATGATAGCTGTGTTGAAGGGATTACAATAAATCGATGGAAGTGTAACAGTCATTTAAGATACCGGAAGATTTGTGTAAATAATTGATTTGGAATGAACGCTTGCTTGAAAAGCAAACAAATTTTGGGAAATGATGGTTTATGCATGGAATTTGATTTTTTTTTTTGTACACAGAATTGTAAAACGAATAAAATTATTCTAGGTTTGAACTTTTAGAACCCAAGGTGAAACTGATTTTTGAAATCGAATTCTCTATGACCTAGAAAGTGTTTAAATTGTTTGTGTTCTCAATTCGTAACATCCTTTGCTCTTAAAACATTCTTCATACCAAAGAGGTTGACCAACATATTTGGCCTTCAAATTATTCGATGCTACGTTGTTACTGAGCCAATATTATGAAATACATGGTTAGCACCATATAAGAATTCTTCTTTTGTTTCACACCATCAAGCATGAATTTGTTATCAGTTTTCATACATCCTGGATGGATGATATAACTTTAATAGATTCAACGGATTTCCCTGCCGCCATTTAATTTTTCTTGAACTATTCATCTCATTTCTTCAACATCATTTCTCAGAACAATATTCTATAACTTTTCTTTTCTTAAGGATAAAGTTCAAAAATCCTTCATCCAAGAATTTTTAACAAAAAAAAAAAAACTTTTATATTGGAATCCACTTCCTTGGGTTTTTGTTCTTTTTTGTCGGTTGATACTTTCTTTCATCCACTACTTTAGACCGTCATCGTCGCACTTGCTTCCGCATATCCTTACTTAACTTGCCCTACACGAAGCAAGTCACTAGAGCGTCATTGCAAACATTTCTTAAAGAAAGTAGATCATCTTGCTATATGAGCGTCAACCGGTGCGTGTGAGAATGCATTTTTACAAGAAATATCAGATTTTTATGCTCCGTTGAGCATGAAGCTTTGACAAAAGAAAAAATTCAACAAGTGAAGAAATGTTTTACAAATTGGCTACCACAAGCTTCCTAATATTATTGATATTGATATGGATTAGGTGGAAGATGGTTGATGTACGTTTCCTGCATCCCTCAGTCAGACTAAAATAAGAAAACTTTCAATAGAAAATATTAAATTTTTTGTTATTGAAATCTTTGTTATTTTTTTTTTTTGTTATTGATGTTCAAAAACAAAATGGGCGGAAGATAGTATCACTTTCTAATCGAAACAAAATTTGGTAATGTTGGCTTTCACGACCGGCCCCCTCGTGAGCCTATGGTAACACTTCCACCAGTCCAAGATAGAGAAGGTGTAGCATGATTACAAAACTTTTTGCATGCACGGTTTTTATTGGCAAGCATTCTTATGTCTCAATTGCAAAATTTCGTCAACCGAAGAATTTTGGAATTAAAAAACTTGACCTTACGAAATTGCAAATAATCTCATATTGGATTTGTTAATCTTTTTCAGCTGGGAATTGCCGTCGGTTTTGTCCTGCCACCAATTCTTGTTTCCAACTCGGACAACCTTGACGAAATCGGAGCTGATTTAAAACTAATGTTCTACTTAGTCGCTGGCCTGACATCGGTTCTAGTCGTCCTAATGATTTTCTGTAAGTTACAATTTCAATTTCCCTACTTTCCAACAAACTCATACAAATTGCTGCTTTAGGTTTTTTTCTTTATTTTGCATTAATTTTTTTGATTTTTCTTTCGTTTCATATTTCTCTTTGTGCTGCCATCCTGAAAATAATTAGTTTTCCAAGACAGACCACCAACACCGCCGTCTGCTGCCCAGGAGGCAACTCAGCCAAACGCAGATGGGGAATCAACATTCATGCAATCACTAAAGAATCTCGTCCTGAATAAAAATTATATTTTATTATTGACGTCGTATGGCATGAATGTTGGTGTTTTCTATGCCATCTCCACCCTCCTCAATCCGGTAATTATGGGCTTTTATCATACTAATTAGTCCTTTGGGTCGAGATACTCTTTTTTGAGGTTAACCTTGTAATGTTGTGGCTCACTTTTCTCTGTTATCTTTAAGGTCGTGTTGAAATATTATCCTGGACATGAAGTTGACACCGGACGTATCGGATTGTGCATCGTGTTGGCAGGAATGCTGGGATCTGTCGTTTGTGGAATAGTTTTAGATAAAACCCATCGATTTAAGTGAGTAAAAAAAAAACGTATTGTAAGTACTTCTTGTCAAGGTCTGGGACATAAATAAAAGATAACAAACATACCTGGATGGAGCCACATTTGTCTTGTGTAAAGACACTTCGTTACAACAAAGTTCCGATAACTTCCTGAAAAACAGATCGAACTTTATTCCTCGAACTCGAAACTTACCTCTGCTTCATTATACCAAATGCACTGAGATGTGACAGGACACAAACAAAGTCACACATTTTTTTTTTCTTTTTAATAAAAACTTTTGTGAACAACAGCAAGAATTGAAAACAATCTAAAAAATCATCTCGGGATAGCGTAAAACAAAAAATATCCCATTTATTTTCTGAGGATTAATTCTGTCGAGTGATTTTCAACTTCTTAAGAAAAAGAGAAAACACATATATACCTTTACCTTCTCACATATATAAAACTTTTACTTCGTCTTTCAAAAGTAACCTATCATCATTTCTATTTTGTTTCGTTACCAGAGAAACAACTTTAGCTGTTTATGCCTTTTCCATGGTGGGGATGTGGGTGTTTGCTTTCACATTGGATACTGGGCATATTGCTGTTGTTTACATAACAGCATCGTTATTGGGGTAAGTACTTTTATTTTTAAAGGGTACTTTAAGAGGTATAGGTACACTGTGGCGTATACTTGCTTTGTGAAACAGGAAAATTATAATTATTGAAAAGATTTATTACGCTCGCTCATTATCTGGAGTTTAATTTAATCCAAATCTGATTTGAGGTATAATTGTAAGACAGGTAAAAAATTAGAAGAATGAAAGGTGAGTGAAAAATTAATAAACTTTTTTCCTTCTAAGATGAATGAATTGCGTAACAAAAATATTAATTGAGAGTTAGTAATATGATTAAGCAGATATTGCAAGTTATAATTATTCTTCGTTCCACAAGAGTTTGTTTGTGATTAACATTTCCGAGAATTTCGGGTTATCGCTTTCCCCTATGCAAAAGCCACTAATGCATAGCGGCGAACGTTCAATGACATAATCCCGACATTGCGTTTTCATAGCAACAAAGTTTCTCAAACCCGATCAATCCTCCCATAATACTGTCAAGTTCCAGAATATTTCCTTGGTTATACATACATACATATATAATGTACTAGCAGTTGCCCGCGACTTCGTCCGCCTCTCCCTCGTCCACCGGCCAGAGTATCGTCTCGACTTGTGCATCATGCGCGCGTGGGAATTTTGTTCGGAAGTTATTGTAAAATTGCATTGCAATCAACTCTCCCTAGGTCGTAATTCTCTTGAACTTGAAAAATTTGAGCATTTTTTATGATTCCCTTCAGTTGTTCTTGTTCATACTTAAAGCATTCCCTTGGGTGAACTCTCCCTAATTCTAATATCTCTCTTAATTCTGCATCGTTTTTTTTCGTTAAGTAAATTTTTTTTTTCTTTAAACTGAGCATATTTTTTAGTTAAGAAGTACATAAAATGATATTGTTAAAACACAATAATCTGCACAAATAGTGCAATCAATCACATTCACAAATCAATTGAACTCTCAAAATTCTAATTTGAGCAGTTATTAGGCCAGTTCCACCTAACAACATCTCACTGAGATCTCAATGTCACCTTGACTGATTCAAAATCATTTGGTGGAACATAATTCTCAGTTATCATTGAGATATAATGGTTACCTTACTAATTGTTGCTGCACATATGTCAGCCACGTCAAATAGCTGAGTGAGAAATCGAATCCAAAATAATTTCATCTCAGAGATCTCAGAAAAAAATCTCAGTTCTCACATTTCCACAGATTCTTTGCTGTTATTGGTCGCAGCTTAATTTTAAGAAGAATAAAGCCTTTCTCGATTAATGGACTATCCAACACAAAAAGAATTTTACAATTCGAAATAGTAGTTCCTGAGATTACCGCGTTCAAACGAACTTTATATTGTATTGTATTGTATTGTTTGCCGTTTTTTCCACATTTTACACAAATTCTTCGCTCCTATTGGTCGCAGCTAAATTTTATATAGCTTCAAGCCTTCCTTGATAAATGGACCATTCAACATTAAAAAAATTGTTCAATTTCGTAAAGCAGTTCCTGAGATAAGCGCGTTAAAACGCAGAAAAATGTATATTTTTTGCCGTTTTTTCCATATTTTCCACAGATTCTTCGCTGCTATTGGTCACAGCTTAATGTTAAATAGCCTCAAGTCTTCCTCAATTAATGGACCATCCAACAAAAAAAGAATTATAAAATTCGAACCAGTACTTCCTGAGATAAGTGCGTTAAAACGCAGAAAAATGTATATTTTTTTCCGTGTTTTCCCCATTTTAAACAGATTCTTCGCTGCTATTGCTCACAGCTTAAAGTTAAGTAGCTTAATGTCTAAGTCGATTAAGGCACCATCCAACACAAAAAGAATTATACCATTCGAACCAGTAGTTCCTGAGATTACCGCGTTCAAACAAACAAACTCTTCAGCTTTATATATTAGTGTAGATTATATGAATTAAAAATCTGCAGTTATTTAAATGAACACACTTCATACACAAAAGAAAAATAATAGAGGCACACAAACATAAAAGAAGACATTGAGGATTCACAAACCAATTTGTTTTGCGGACGAAACAGTGTTGGTCGGGTCGGCTAGTTATTCATAGCTAAACATATTTGAATCTTGTAGAAAATACCGGCCCAATTAAGAGATACACATTGTATTTATTTTGTTCAGAAAAATTAACAGCAATAAAAAAACGATTGAAGGATGTAATCTTAACAAACACTTTGTATTTCCTTAAATCTTTTTTTTTAATAATTTGAATTTTTGATGTCTAAGCAAGAATGTAGTGTATGGTACCAGTCCTTCAATTTAATCTTAATATGAAATTTAAGAAAAATGAACCGGCAAGCGCAAAATACGTGTAACAATTAAAATCGACGTTCTTTCGTTGAAAGAATATTTGAAAATATTTATTCTCAAATTTATTCATATGTTTTGAAGTTTTGGTTCGAGCGCGGCAGACAGTTTTCAACTTTCTCACAGTTAGTTTTTCAAAAATGTTATAGCAAACAATAAAAAAAAATCGATGATGTGCAACGTGTTGATGTTGCCATTTATTTATATATTTTTTACATCAATAAAAAGACATGCTCAAAGTCTATTCATCAAAGTAGGTAACAGGTCTCTCTCGGCAAAAATGTTAATTATTCGGGATCATGACGTTATCTCGAATACAAAAATCTCGAATGTAAAAACTCTCGAAACAAAAAAATTAAAAATCTCGAATGCAAAAATCTCGAACGTACAAAAATCTCGATCGTTCAAGAATCTCGAAGGACAATATCTCGAAAAAATCTAAAAAAAAAAAAATGGTAATTCGAGATTTTTCGAGATTTTTTTTAATTATATTTCTGAAAGAAAACATGTTTTGTAATTTAATTCATAATTTTATTTATTCTTCCTTTTAACAAAACAATACAATTTTCCAAATTCAACAAAATATTCAATTAAAAAAAGGGTTTTTTAGCTAAGCTTCTTAAGAAACCGATATATAGCTTTTCTTATTTTTCTTCCCTTAAAGTAAAAATTCGTGGCATACTACCCTCATATTATATTCTCCCCTCATTTCAAGTTTTTCTACTTTACATTTTTCGTGAACCGACTCCTGCACTAACACATGAATCAGCTTGTACAGGCCAACCTGCGGCTTAAGAACTAAAACCTTAAGTCTTCTATGCTAAGACTCAACTTTGTTTTGAGTTTTTGGTAAGATCTCTCTTGTTTGGTGTGCACAACACCAAAGACTGCAAATACATAGATTTCTGGTTTTTTGTAACTATATCTAGTTTCCGTCAAACCACTTCCCGATTTGCTTTCTACTTTCGGAAATTTGATCACTCAATAATGCATAGAAATTGTTACGAATTTCACTGAGGTAAGCTAAGCATTTGAGCATTCGCATTGGTAGACTAAAGTTTTCATCTGACTGTTTTACAAAATTTTCCTTATCTATTTTTCCATGAATAATAATTTATCCCAAATGAACAAACAAAAAAAACCTTTAGTTTTATCTTAACAAACTAACTAATCTCGAAAACAGATTTTGGCATTCGTGATTTTTTATATTTCGAGATTTTATATTCGAGATTTTTGTTTTCGAGACATTTTTCGTTCGAGATTTTTTGTTTTCGCGATATTTGCATTCGATATTTCGTGGTAGACCCTAATTATTCGCAAACATATTCCCGCAATTTCAAATCGATAGAGCTCACAATTGAGATTGTGATGCTTGTAGGGGACGCAGCCTGACAAATGCGGTATGAAAATCACAAAATCAGATTAGACGTATGGACATTTCAACAATCAGTCTTAAGGATTAAAACTTATAAACAAATTCATGTTAAAATTTCTACATTGACCGTAGGTATGTATGAGTTAGTGTTATACGAAAAAGTAACAAATTGAAGAGCATGAAATTCTCTACCATGTGCAAAAATTTCACCTTTCTGGGTTGTTTATAAAAAAAAAACTTTGAATGTCCTAATAAATTTATATATGTATAATCCAAAGCAATAAACATAAGTTTCAAGCTTCTAGCCTTATCAAGAATTACGTAACATCCATACAAACTCTGACATAGTATTTCAACCCCTTGCAACCCTTTCAACCCTTTTTATTGCGTTGAGAAGTAGCCTGTTCCCTTTCTAAGGCTCCAGATAACCTCTGTACCAAATTTCATCGATATAGTAGTTTAGACAGTTGCAATTTTTGGTAACGCAAAATCATTATTATTAATGCAAAAGTTCCAAATACGCCTAAAAAAGTGTTCATTTCAATGAATGATACATCAATAGAAATGCCTGCACGAACTCTATTCATTAAAATTGGTAACAAGCTAACAAGTTTTCCGAGTGCCTATTAGCCGAGATAATGGCAAAAATGTTAATTATTCGCAAATATTTTCCCGCAATTTAAATTCGATATTACTCATAATTTTATTCCACAAGCCACAACCCTTATGAAATTGTACTACAAAAAAGGGCTTTCAAGGATTCTTTCACCTATTGGAAGCGAATATTTCTTTCAGCACTCGATTAGGTATAATCAAAAAATAATTTCTTTCTTGAGGACATTTCACGCGATTCCAAATCGCCAGATCTCTCATTTTCCCAGGTAACATAAATCAAATGATGCATTCGAGGGGTCTATTCGCCCCTTGTAAGTTTCTGAAAACCAAAACTGTCTGCGAGATCTAGTTATGAACGAAAAACCGTTTTTCTTGGTTTTTATTATCTGTTTATCTAAGGCAATTATTGTTAAGACTTCTCTTTGATTTTTTGTATTCTATGAATGATCAGGAACGATACTGTTTTTGTTTTCTGGCATTTGTCTGCCCTGATATCTTTTAAAAACTTAGACTTCAGCCCCTGTTAAGTCTTTATTTAGAAGTTTATATACATATGTATGTTTTTTCATGTCACTTATAATTAGTTGGTGGCTAAATTTCAATTCTCTAGATGAGGTAGCTACTCGTACGGTCGCCTCCCAAACTATTATACATAACACTAGTCAAAACAATTAAAGGAACACTTGAAAAAACTCAAAAATGGTGTGGATTTTTATAAGGCTGTATCTCAGTAGAAAAAATTCGGATTGAAGTGAAACAAAAAGTTTTTCAAAGGTTATCATTTTTTCTTTTCAAATTATTTTGAGTTAAGAAAGTACCGTTAGTCGTTTTCACTTGAGCGTAAAAAATGTTCACTCAATTTCAAAATCGAAAAAAAAAATAAACTTTGATTGTTCATAAAATGAGCGGAAATATTTTTTCAATCCAACCAATCTAAGATTCAATTTGAGAATTTTGTTGGCTTTAATTAACTGTTTAATTCAGATCGCTACGATTTTTTTTCTAATCAAAAAATGGGTTTACATGCAAAAACACAATTTTGACTTTGGACCCTAATAACTCTGCTAAATATTGACTTACAAAAAAAATTAAAGCAAATTTGAAAAATTTATTAAATTTTGTACACAAAAACATTTTGAAAAAATTAAAATATTGTTTTTTTTTCAATTTTTTCTATCAATTTGAAAAAGGGTCCAAAAAACGCATTTTTCAACTTTTTCATAAAAACTACCGTTATTTTGTGGTTTTCAGTGGTACAACTAATCTGAGGCTTAATTATTAAAGCTTATAAAATTTCCTTGATTTTGGTGAAAATTTCATATCAATACGATTAACCGTTTCTCTGCTTCGATCAATCAAACTTACGAAACACTTTTTTTTTCAATTTCAAGGAAAGTGTTGTTTTTTCTTATTTTTCTGTTATAACGGTAGTTTTTATGAAAAAGTTGAAAAATGCGTTTTTTGGACCCTTTTTCAAATTGATAGAAAAAATTGAAAAAAAAACAATATTTTAATTTTTTCAAAATGTTTTTGTGTACAAAATTTAATAAATTTTTCAAATTTGCTTTAATTTTTTTTGTAAGTCAATATTTAGCAGAGTTATTAGGGTCCAAAGTCAAAATTGTGTTTTTGCATGTAAACCCATTTTTTGATTAGAAAAAAAATCGTAGCGATCTGAATTAAACAGTTAATTAAAGCCAACAAAATTCTCAAATTGAATCTTAGATTGGTTGGATTGAAAAAATATTTCCGCTCATTTTATGAACAATCAAAGTTTATTTTTTTTTTCGATTTTGAAATTGAGTGAACATTTTTTACGCTCAAGTGAAAACGACTAACGGTACTTTCTTAACTCAAAATAATTTGAAAAGAAAAAATGATAACCTTTGAAAAACTTTTTGTTTCATTTCAATCCGACTTTTTTCTACTGAGATACAGCCTTATAAAAAACCACTCCATTTTTGAGTTTTTTCAAGTGTTCCTTTAATTGTTTTGACTAGTGTATTTATGTTTGTGTATTTTTTGTATTTTTGTTTCTCTATTTTCTAAGGTCATTAGAACATACGAAATTATGTGTATATCATTTTCTCCAATGGAATGCGAGTTTTATTTTGATTTGCTTCAAAACTTTACAGTTTTTTTTTTTAATGACCAAACCAACAAAGAACTTGGTTTTTGAAAATGTTGTCATTCCCAAAAGCATTAACTTTTACTTATTTATTCTTTCCTAAGCACTATTCTACCATTTTAGTTGTTATTTTCATGTAAATGTTAAAGAAGGTAAGCTTCATTTAATTCTCCAGTGGAAATAAATGTCAAACCGTCTTCTATTACTTCCGGTCAAATTGAATTCTCTTTGTAATGGACATCCGTCCCATATTTGTTCCTTGGTATTGTTTTAGTATATGCATATATCTACATTTCTACTGATATCATGATATCTCGTCCACCATGACTAGAAAGCGAGCACGCGTCTATTTTTATTTTTTAAAGAATCAAGATTTCATTATATGTATGTACTATTTAAAATGGCACTAAAAACATAAAGTTTTCATTTTAACATAAAGCTTCGTATTTGGTGAACACTCGATAAACATATCAATTATTCCAACAATTTAAAATAATCCGACAATGATTAAACCATAAATTCTATTTTCCAACGACACGATAACAACCTTTAAAAACCAATTTTATACTTGCCTAAGGCTAAGCAAAAAAAATCTCTTCTTGACAATATCTCCTGATAACACCTTTTCCAGTGCATAATTTATGTCATTTTTAAGCAGAAAAAAAAAATAAACAAAATGCTTACCTCGTAAAACCCATCAAACTGAATAAAACATGAATTTATGAATAATCCCGAGAAAGGTAACAACAAAATGAAAGAAGATAAAAAGGAAAAAAAACAGTAATCATCGCCTTTCCGCATGGATAGCCTTATGTGGCAATTGGGATAACAAAATAAGATGATGACACAAGATTTTGCAAAATGTCGAGCAATAAAAAAAAAACTTTAGGGTGCCAACACCCCATATTTCTATGAACTCTTAAAAAAAATCGTGAAATAAGCTTTAAATAAAATTAAATATTCCACATACGCCACAGTGTACCATTTGACAATTTGAATGATTTATCTAATTTTAACCCTTTCATAGCACTTCCTGTATTTTCGCTTTCAAACTATATTTTTGAAAGAATTCTACTAAGATTTCCAGTAATTTGCAAATTTAATTTTTTTTTGCTCAACAGATTCTTCATGACAGGCTATCTGCCAGTTGGTTTTGAATTCGGCGCCGAATTAACATATCCCGAACCTGAAGGTACATCCGCTGGCCTATTGAATGCAGCTGCCCAAGTCTTTGGCATTGCCTTTACTATGGTATATTCGGAGTTGTTAAGCTCTTATGGTGATATACAGGCCAATGTTACAATGGCCATAATGTTGTGTGCTGGTACTGTTGTTACAGCCCTGATTGGATCCGATTTGAAGAGACAAGCTGCCCAAGGTCCTGGTGCAATGGCAAATCCTTAGGAACGAGAAGATTTTGTTTAAAAGACAACAAAGCTTTTGGAGGCTCAGCTTCTTTGCTATTTTTTAAACAAAATCGTATGCCGGAAATAATATTTTTTGCTCAGCGAAAAAGAAAAATCTTTTCATTTTGCAATCATTTACTTTTCGGTTTTTAATTATTCTTGTTGTTTTAATTCTATTACTTTAAATATTATTTAATTTAAGAAACAGAAAGTTTTATGTTTGACATGGTTGTGTTATATTTTCATAGAAAAATGTCTTTATTTTACTGGTGAAGATTAATGACTTTATTTAATTGTTTTAGTTCTTGTTTCCTTGTATAGTATTAAATTAGAAAAGCAATTATTTTTATAAAATTTAATTTTATTAAGATGTAAATTATTGTCAGCACTGCCAAATAAGTAACACGAAAAATAAACTAAGCCATAAAGTTTGAATTAAATTCTGTTTTAAATTTTGGTTGAGCTTAACTGCTTTTTTTTAAATAAACTAATTTAGTAAATAAAAATTATTAGCAGTTGTGTGATATTAACGAAGTTTTCCTTATCGTATATTTGAGATCGTTTAATTTCATTATGGATTAATTGCCACACAATTTTTTAATCAATAGATTTCGCAGCATTTAATATTAGGAGCACAAAGGCAAAAAAATAAAAAATAAATACACAAAAAAATTAGTTAACTTTACTTAGGTACCTACCTACTGTTCTTGTTGTAAATGCATGTTTCCAAAAAAAAAAACTAAGCGTACATATAAACAAAATTAACTTAGAATCTATGTTAGAAATTAAATATGAAATGTAGACAATATCATATCAAAAAAAAATATACAAAAAAAAGTAGAACAATAATATTATCAATGTGTGAGTAGCAATGCTTAAAAATATGTATTAAATGGTACCTGCAGAAATAAAAACAATATAAATATATACATTATATACATACTAAAGTTAAAACGTTAAAAATGAATTAATATACAATTTTAAATGTGATTTTTGTCTAAAACAAAATAAAAAGAAAAAAAATTATATGCCAATTATTTGTAAATACAAAAACATCACAGGAAAAGAAAAAAACATATTATACATAAAGTTCTTATACAATTAAAATATTTAAAGGAGAAATTCACAGATGTTCAAAAATGCGTAACAAAAATATATATTTACACAATTTCAATATATTGACAATGAGCTATACATACACATTTGAAAAAAGCACTGTATATTTTTGATGGAAAACACAACCTTTTAACTCAATTAACACAAACACCACAGGCCTTGCGTTCATTTTCAGAAATCTGAAAAATGTTCACTTTCTTAGCATCAAGAAAAAAAGGCTGCACAAAATGTTAGTAGTTTGATTTCACCCTTATTTTAAATATTGCAACACCAACATTTGTAATTAAAGCGATAAATAACGCAAGGTTTGCTACACAAAGAAATCGAATATATTGTATAAAAAAAATACATTCAATTCCAACAAACATAACATAAATAAACAACAGAAAACATGACAATAAATAATTAATGTGCTAAGGACCCGAACCCGAACAGAAAAGATAAACGAATTCTTGCAGTAATAGCCAAAGCAAAACAAAACACTTTGCAGACAAAGAGCAAACATTTTGATTTTAAATTTAACTTAAAGTTTTAATTGATTTAATTTTAAAGTAAATAGAAAAAGTATTTTAATTTTAATGAAATTATCGAGTATTAATTTTATTTAGAAAGTAGTTGATAGTACATATATGTTGGACACGCACAGCGTAGAGATATCATTAACATAATTAAAAAAATAATATTGAAGGGAAAAAATGCTTTATTTGTGTGCTTTTGTAGACAAACAAAAAATATAAATAATTTAAGAAAAAGAAATTATGTATTTAACTGTAGCCGTAAATGTATTATGCCAAATAAACATTTAATAAAACAAACATGCGTTTTTTCATGGATGCTAAGTTGTGAGAGTATTATGGATTATTTCTGCGTTTTTGAAGTCATAGATTTTTAGACAAATTAAAATTACTGGTAATGCCAATTTTCGGTTTCCATTTAGCGTGTAAGTTCACAAACGCATCACTGCAAAAAGTAAAAAAAAGCATCACTGCTATAGACTGATAGTTTTTGATTCCATATATTATTTTGCAAATATGGAGAAGGAAAACGAAAAGTAAGTATAATTTAATAGCAATTATATAGAAACTTAATATTTAGTGAAGCGAAATGATTATCGGCCCTATCGAGGTAACTGTCGAAGCGGATATTTCTCCGCAACGCATCCTTCTTTGGAGACTCAATTTCCGATCGAGGTGTTTTATTATTAAAAGACTTTAATAGCTTTAATATTCAATGCGTTTTATTCGAGCTTACTTATAAAACTGAAACTGATTATAGCTTTCAAAGACGAGACCACCTAGCTAGACGATTGTGTAAAAGTCATTCGTAGTTCATTTAAGAGTTCATTTCAGAGTTCATTTCGTATTGTATTTGCTTAGAGATGAGACAAGTCATTATACATCATCTTCCTTCTTTTAATTTAGAGTTCAAGTCACATATCCGCATTCAGATTTAAGCAAGCGTTTAAAATCAACTAACTAGATCATAGAAAATTCAAATTTATGATTATACATATTTACATATTTCCACAATGTAATAATAATAATTAAATTTTACTGAGATTTATAAAAGTTAGGTTTCCGAATGGTTCTACCAAATCTTGTCACATACTCTTTGCCCGATTGCTCCATTGATTCGGAATCTTGCTCGGCATTGCTGCTGTTTTGTAATCGGGATAAATTAGTGTGATCAGAATCTGCCAATTCAAGAGAGGAACGATCGTCGTCTCCTGAGACAACAGTTGTTCTCTCTTCTGTCTCAGGTAGTCTTATTTGAGGAGAATGCATTGATCTGCGTAGGTGAAATGTATTTCTACGAAGAACTTTATTGTTTTCATTTTGCAGTAAGTATGATCTCGGTGTGTCATGCTTGCATACTATTCTACCAGGTTCCCACTTTCCGTTTTTTCTATACACTATGTTTTCCCCTTTCTCAAAATGAATTTCCTGACGAGGTTGAACTGGGTTGTTATGATTTAACGATTTTTCTTGTCTTTCTGCTAATAGCTCCTGCAAATCATTTGGAATTTTCGGCTTAAGATCTTCATCTCTTATCGGTAACCAAGTTCTTAATTTACGATTCATGAGCATTTCTGCAGGTGAATATCCAATTCCTGGAACTGGTGTGCTTCTATATTCTAAGAGAGCTTGTTCTAGACTACCTTCAGATTGGTTTATTTTCTTAAGCATTGATTTGGCAATATGAACTGCCTTTTCCGCAAGACCATTTGATCTTGGATAATTTGGACTGCTATATATAAAATCAAAGTTTGAAATTTTCGCAAAATTTCTGAGTTCATATGAATTGAAGGGCTGATTGTCGGATACAATATTTTGTGGTATACCATGGACGGAAAAAATTTTGTTTAATACTTTTATTATGCATGATGCTGTCTTGTTTGCGACTTCGTGAAGCTCAATCCACTTGGAATAGTAATCTATACCCACCAAATATGATTTGCCCCCATAATCGAGACAATCCAAACCAAGTTTTTGAAAAGGCCTTTCCGAAATAGGATGGGGTATAATCTTATGTTTCTTATTTTCTGGTTTAAAAAGTTCGCATTTCCGACACTTTAAAATCATGTTTTCAATATCCCTACTCATATAAGGCCAAAAAAGAGTGTCTTTAGCTTTGTTCAGGGTCTTTGTAATTCCCATGTGAGACTTATGAAGTACCTCTAACATTTCTTTTATTAACTTACTTGGGACTATAACTCGATTTTCATAAAAAATCAAGCCGTCTTCCACAAATATTTTGTCTTTGAATTGCCAAAAGAACCTTACATTTTCTGGGACATGTTGTTTGTTGGATGGCCAACCATGTTCATACAACCGAACAAGTGTCTGTAACACTACATCGTTTCGTGTTTCTTCCTCAAACATCTTTCTCTTAGGTTCACTCATATTGATACTGTGTATGAGATCTTTAAGTGATGATTCCATGTCAACTATAGGATCATTAATGAAGTTACGTGACAACAAATCTGCTACGTATAAGAACTTTCCTGGAACAAACCTGATTTCAAAGTCATATTTTGAAAGTTTTAATTTCATTCGCTGTAAACGAGTCGAATGAATTTCACCTACATCTTTTTTCGCTATAGAAACCAATGGCTTATGATCAGAATTTATAATGAAGTGGTAACCATATATAAAGTTTTTAAATTTTTCGCAGGCGTAAACAACAGCCAATAACTCTTTTTCGATCTGTGCGTACCTTGTTTCAGTGTCTGACAAGCTCTTAGAAGCGTACGCTACTGGTCGTCCTTCTTGAAAAAGGCAGCATCCTAATCCATTTTTCGAAGCATCTGTTTGAATCAAAATTTGCTTTTTTGGATCAAATACATGAAGAGTGGAATGCTTGGCGAGAGTGTCTTTTATCTCTTTAAAAACTTTGCTGTGATTCGAAGACCACAGAAACTCATTATTTTTTTTTAACAATTCTCTAAGAGGAGAATTTAAATTTGAAAAGTTTGGTATAAACGCACGAAGGTAATTGAACATACCCATAACACTTTCCAGTTGTTTTCTGTCTTGTGGTTCTTTTAAGTTTAAAATTGCTTCAACTCGATTAGGATCTGGACTAATCGTATCACCTGTGAAAACATGACCCAGGTATCTAACCTTATTTACACAGAGCTGCAACTTATCTCTATTAAACTTAACGTTGACATCACGAGCTCTCTTTAATACCCTCTCAACGTTAACATCATGCTCTTCTTTCGTTTTCCCCCCAACTATGACATCATCGATACACACAAATGTTCCCGGTAAGCTGCCAAAATACTTTGAATTTAATTTTTGAAATTTTTCGGGTGCTGTTTTAATACCAAAAGGTAAAACATTATATTGATACGACCCAAATGGTGTGCTAAAAACCGTTAATTCTTTAGATTTTTCACATAAACCAAGTTGCCAAAACCCCTCCTTTAAATCAAAAACCGAAAAAAACTTAAGTTCCCTCATTGCGTCACAGAAATCATCAAGAGTAGGAATTATGAAATGCTCATCTTTTAAATTCATGTTGAGTGCACTCGGATCAAGAGATAATCTTAAAGATCCATTTGCCTTTTCAACAACTACAAGCTGGTGTGACCATGCCGAGGGTTGGTCTCTCTTACTGATTATTCCACGACGTTCCATTGTTTCTAATGCTTCTCTCACTTTATGTCTTATGCCAATTGGTATTCGCCTCGGAGGCTTACTTACAGAAAAACTATTTGGTTTCAATTCTAATGAGCATTCATCTGGAAATCGTCCATCACCCGAAAAAACATCATTGTTTTTATGAATAAACTCATCCATGTTGCTAACTTCATGGACTCTTTCAATTAATCCTAAGTCTAGACATGAACTAAGCCCTAATAATGGTTTAGAATCACAATCTACTACCAAGAAATCGGCTTGAATACTTTTGTTTTTGAACTGAGTGTGAAGACTAATTATACCCTTTGTTGGAATGCGGAAACCACCATACGCCTCTAATTTAGTGTTTACCGGTCTTATTTGATGTTGGTAGTTTATATTTTCAACCTCTTTCAGTGGTATAACGTTTACGTCGGCCCCACTGTCTAATTTAAAATTAATTACATTATTTTCCACCGCAATATTTTCATACCAACTCTTACAACTTTGCCGAACCCGATCTATCGAATCAATGTCGCCAATCGACCTAGAACCCACCAACTCTATCGAATCAATATATATATCATCCTCATCATCTTCGTAAGTCATTTCGTTACTGTTTATATCATTTACGCTCTTAAATCTACATGCGGATGCAAAATGATTGTACTTGCCACATTTCAAACATTTTTGTCCAAATGCAGGACAGCGATTTGGAATATGATTTCTCTTACACTTGTCGCAACCAATAATCCTTATATTTTTTCCCGAAAATAAATTTTTTTGTTCTTCATTAGTTAGATGGTCTCTGGTCTTTGTTACATTATTTGGAAATGCAGAATTATTTTTATTAAAATTTACATTAGAATAGTTATTAAATTTTAAATGTTGACGATTTTTATTTGCTATTACGGCAATTGATCCTCGTTCAGATTGCATCTGTTGAGCTTGCACTTTTGCTTGCTCCGCCACGCGACAAATTTCTTTGGTCTTGGTGAGATCCAACTTGTCTGCCTTCAAAAGCTGCAATTGTATGTTTTGATCAGCAATGCCCATTACTATTCGATCTCTGATCCTCCAAAAGGAGGACATTGGCAATCAAAATCACAGCTTTCTGCCAATTTGATTATTTCAGATAAGAACTGTTCGAAAGGCTCCCCATCCTTCTGGCTTCGTGAGAAAAATATATAGCGTTCGTAGACAACGTTGCTCCTCGGCATGCAATATGTTTCAAACGCTTTAACAACTTCGTTGATTTTATTTTTATTAGCCTCGAGTACAGGCAACGTTTGAAAAATTTCAATGGCTTTCTCTCCAGCACATGACAAAAATCTAGCTGTCTGGATAGCCTCACTTTCAGTGTCAGTCTTTGTTGCCACAGTATATACTTTCCACATGTTATGGAATTTGCGCCAATTTTCTTTGACATTTCCATCCAATATTAATGGACCCGGCTTTTGAAAATCACAATTTGCCATCGTATTGTTATTATTTTTGATTTTCCGATATTTGTATTAATTTTTTTTTTCTTATTCTTTATTTTGATTTTAATTTTCAATTTTTTTTTGTGTTCTTTAAAACGACTGCGCCATGTTTTATTATTAAAAGACTTTAATAGCTTTAATATTCAATGCGTTTTATTCGAGCTTACTTATAAAACTGAAACTGATTATAGCTTTCAAAGACGAGACCACCTAGCTAGACGATTGTGTAAAAGTCATTCGTAGTTCATTTAAGAGTTCATTTCAGAGTTCATTTCGTATTGTATTTGCTTAGAGATGAGACAAGTCATTATACATCACGAGGTAGCTGTCATTGGATACAATTTTCAGGAATGCAACAACGCATTGGGATGGATATTATTGTTAGGCAGAGATGTGAAAATTAACCGATATATCGAAAATGTGATATCTTTTCGATAACCTTTAATAAAATAAACTTCAAAACCACTTTAAACCACAGAATATTGTTGGGAGAGTGAATTTTATTGTTTATTAAAAGTAAGTTTTTCAGTGTATATGCGTTAGCCTTCTTAAAAAATGTTATTAGATGCACCGATTTTCAAATCAAAACTATCGAATAAAATAGTCACATCTCTATTTCCAAGCATGAGTTTTTGCTTAGTGCCAAAACAATAATAAATTCAAAAGAAATTGTTTAACTTGTCAATTATTTAAAAATGGACAGCGTAGGACTATTTTTGCCAGCCGAATTCAACGAGCAAAGGACACAAAAAAAAATAAAACATTGACATTACAGTACTTGAATGATACGAACTACAGACACATAGCAGCACTGGCGCCTGAGGCCATCGGCTGGGACTGAAACAAGACATACGACAGAGAAAGACAGATGGACACAAAGAAGGAAAGAACACATAACATTAACCTACGTGGCACAGAGGAGGAGACATAGATTTATATTGTCTCAAATTATCGCGCAGGTGGCCTCAGATAAGCTGGCGATTATTGTAGAAAAAGACTGCTGCCGAAGCTGGGGCTTCAACCCGCAACGTTTGGCTTAGCAGTCAACTACACTATCCTCTGTGCCATGGCCACCTGCAAAAATAAAACAGAAGAACATTGCGAAACTGAGGCAATTTAAGCGAATTATCTAAGTCTCGTTTTTTCGAATTTTTGTCTTCTAATTCTGCAATTCTCTTCCAGATTCAAGAAAACTTCCGTCTGAATAAAATGCTTTTGCGTATGTATGTTCTGGAGATTCAACACAAATTGCCTTAGATTTTTTTCCGAAGGGAAATACCAACATGGCATGGACAATGATTTCGAATGCACAATAGAATTAACAAAGAACTTAGCTGCTTTGCCAAACTTTCAGAAAGGCAGCCACAATTTCTGGATATTCACTGAGCAGATTCACCATCCGCTGCTATTGTTGTGGGCTTGTTTTTGCGTTCTGTCTTAAAACAAAAAATATATAATTAATAACACAGTTTAATGTAAATAATATTTTTTCACCCACATTTTATTTCAAGAAAATAAAAAAAAAATTGCACTTTACGCAACAAGAACTTGTCGGAGGACGTCGGAGAAAATTGTGTTTATATCTGCTAAAAATAAAACCAAAAGAAGGACTTCATCGCAAAGCATCGCTTACAAACGCAAGCGAATTTTGTCGGAGAAAATCTCCGATCAGCTGATCGGAGGAATACCTCGAAGCAAAATGTCTCCGATTCGGAAGATATCGGAGAAAATTCCGCTCCGACGCGTCGGCGCGGCGTCGGTTACCTCGATATAGGGCCGTATCGCCGTAATTACCTTATGATATTATTCCCGTAATCTTTCTCCAACTCTTCTTCCTTCTGTGTGTGTGTGTGTTTTTTTTCACTTTATGTTAATCTGAGTTGAAATTAAAGCAACATTTTTGAATAGAATATGTAGGGGAGGAAGGGGTGGATGTGGACAGGGGCGGATGTGGACATCGGCATTTCAAGTCCACTCGTTGAAAATTTGAATATTCCAACGATGCCATCCATTGCCTTTTTCAATTGTGAATGAACCTGAAAGTTTTCAAATCTGTCAGTCTTGTGTAAAAATTGTTACAGGTTCATTTGTGATTTTCACTCTAAAAGTAAAATTATTCTTCCTCAGAAATTCGCAGATATTTTTTAAAAACAAAGCAGAAATAAATGCAGGTAAGTGTTTTTTATATTATCGAAGTGTCTTGATAACATTGGTGATCATTGTTTTTTTAAAATAGAGGGTTTTCTAAGAAATAAATGTATTACTTTACA
Source organism: Sphaerophoria taeniata (assembly GCA_943590905.1). Lineage (NCBI taxonomy): Eukaryota > Metazoa > Arthropoda > Insecta > Diptera > Syrphidae > Sphaerophoria > Sphaerophoria taeniata. Next base: position 40,863,134 of record OX016540.1, on the reverse strand, counting down.
AAAAGTGTTTGCGGGGTGAATGTGGACACTATATGGGACACACTTTTATTAAATGTTTTTTATACTTTTCTGAATTAAAATAAGAAATTTTTATTTTGGAATATTAAAAAAGTTCTTTCTTAAATATCTTGTGTTAGTTTTTAATTATTTATCGGTTATTTTTGTAGCTGTCCACTTCCGCCCCATTAATTTTGGTCCGTGTCCTTATCCACCCCTTGGTGGGGGGCATATGGACAGAAAAAGCTTGTTGATTGAATTATGGAAAACCTTAAAACTTGAAGTCTTATCAAGTTTATGGTAAGGGACAATTTAGGGGAAGCCTTAGTTTATCAGCTGGTAAAAAGTGTTGATTTAAAGTCTTTACTGTAGACAAATATTAAAGATTTAATAAAATTTGTCCACAACCGCCCCCTCCTCCCCTATTTGGTTTGTTTTTCTTTGGTCGAACTTTTTCATTAATTTCGAATATTTAATTAAAAAAAAAACTATAATTGGCCGAGGAAAAGCATTAACTGAGGCAGAAAAAGGACAGATCAAATCTTACAAGGATGCTGCGTAATCCATCAACAAATCTACCATGTAGGTATACCGATTGTTGGCCAACGCTATCCAGTTCCGACTTCCGATGGCTTTGGGCGTCTTGGCCATCCTTCATTTCATGCATTTATTGGAACAGATTTATGCAGCGCAAATTTGGTCTGTCGCACTGTCTCCTTCCATGAATTGTTCCCACTGCAATGAACTTTCGAGGCCGGTTCCTCTATTCGCTCATACGAGCTTGGTGTCCAGCACATCGGAGTCTATCAGGCTTAATGTTTGCCATCAAGTTTGCATCGCGGTAGATTTGGTATAGCAAATAGCTCGTGATTGTGTCGTCTCAGGAATCACCCTTCTTCGAAAACGAGGTCCACTATTCTCTGTAAGACTTTTCTCTCCAACACGGCTAAGAATTCAGAGTGCCTTGGATAAGCACCCAGTTCTCGGATCGGATCCGTAAGAGGGTACTGGTACGACTATAGTCTTGTTCATCAATATCAGCAGTTTCGAAGTAATAGTAAGATTTTTGGATTCAAACAGCCGTGAAAAACTAAAGGAGGTACCGTTGGCTTTGAGCAGCCTTATGCGTAAGACTGTCTTGTCACAGAACACCTCCCTCATAGGTATAGCGCCCATGCTAGCGCCATCTGTAACGACGAAATCAGACCTTAATGTGACAGACGACACCCCTCATGGGAACCATGCCCCAAGCTACATTCTGTAACAAAGAACAACTTCGTAGACAGGAATTGCGATGAATGATTTTTTTTCGGAAGAATCGCTAATCCGCCTTGGCTACAGACAGCACACACACGGGTATAGTGCCCATGAGGGGTGTCTTCTGTCACATTAAGGTCTGATTTTGTCGTAACAGATGGCGCTATACCCATGAGGTTGGTGTTCTGTGACAACAATCGTACGCATAAGGATGGATGAATCATCTGGATCGTCCCCCTTACGAAGGGTTCGGCGTTACAGATGGCGCCCAACGTGGGGCCTGGTTGACATGAGGGTGGTATTCTGTGACAAGACAGGCCTACGGATAGGAAAGGATGAATCGTCCCCCTTACGAAGGGTTCATCGTTACAGATGGCGCCCAACGTGGGGACCGAAGTTGTCGACCTTACTTCTTCCTCATTTCAGGTCCTTCGCAGACATTCCAATTTAGTAGATGGCCGCGAAGACAACAATTAAGTGTTGGAACAAAAAAAAAATTTATTTTTGATTCCCATTTTTTTTGAGTTTATATCTAGGTATTTCAGTTTAGGTATAACATCTTGTAGGTTTAGTGGATACCATATTGTCCGGAAAATTGATGAACAGGTTCCCTATTTTCGTCTGTTGGATCTCACTAGACTAGCCTATCTTGGCATTTTATTCCCATTGATAACTTTTGTATTGTTTGTCCTGATCGAGTGTTCTTGTGAGCTGGATTGTCAGTTGCGAAGTTGCAAAGTGTTTCATGAAGTTATAATGAAATTCGATTTTATTGGTTCATAGTGTAGAACTTTTGACCGGTGGTTGGTTGTATTGTTGCCCGACGCACGTCTGTTGCAGAAGCTACAAAGGGATCATTAAAAATACTTCACTAGCATACCTTAATTTAAATTTCGAAAAAAAAATTCTTCCTACAATTTTAAAAAATAGAGAAAAAGATTTTTTCGGATGATATGGATTCACAATTTAAAATCAATCATTTGTTCAAATCGTAGATTTTGTTTTTGAGATTTTCAGTCTTGATCATTAGGTTGCAGCACTTTTAGTACACAACAAAGTTTATCGGCTCGGAATTTTCTCCGATTTCCTCCGAATCGGAGACATTTTATGTTGTTTGAACAACGATAGCAACTTAGAGGTGCTTCCACCAATGGCTTTTTCCGTCAATTTCTTTGTTTGGCTGGAGTTATAGCTATTTCACGGGTACCAAGCCAATCATCAGACTCCTTTGTTAGTGGTGCTGCCTAGTATTTTGCTTCGAGGTGTTCCTCCAATCAGCTGATCGGAGATTTTCTCCGACAAAATTCAACGCATGCCGTTTGTATGCGATGCTCTGCGATGAAGTCCTTTTTTCTCCGAAGTCGCCCGACAAGTTCATTTTGTGGAAAATGCTAATTTTTTTATTTTCTTGAAAAATGTGGGTGAAAAAAAAAATTACGTTAAACTGTGTTATTAATAACTAGCAGTTGGCCACGACTCCGTCCGCCTGTCCCTCATCCACCGGCCAGATTACGCATATTACGTCACAAAACAAAGACCCCTTCCCCCCCCCCTTAACAAAAAAAAATGTTATTTGATAGAACACAAATTTTCAAATATAAAATATGTGTTATATTTTTTGTTTTAATTCCTTTTTTATAATAAAAAGATAAAATAAAGTGGCGATAAACTTAGGTTTTTTAGTTAAGGTTCTTTTGGCGAACGTCACGTTGAAGTTGACCCCTCCTCCCCCCTTGTCACATCTTGTCAAGCTCAGCGTGACCCCTCCCTCCCCCCTAAGTGCGAACGTATTTTGTGGACGGCCCCTAACTCGAAGCCTACAAATGTATAATTTTCCACGTTTTAGCAACGCTTTTCACTCATTCTTTGTTCTTATTATTTGCACCGTAACGTTGTATAGCTTAAAAATTTATATATTCCATATATATGTATGTATATTCAACACAAAAAGAATTTTTCAATTTGATTTAGCAGTTCGTGAGAACAGCGCGTTAAAGCAGTCAATAGCAGCCTTCAAAAATGAATATTTTTTGCCGTTTTTGCAACATTTTGCAACCTTCCTCGATCAATGGACCAATTAACACAAAAAGAATTGTTCAATTTAACTAAGCACTTCCGGAGATAAGCGTGTTAAAACGCAGAATAATGAATAGTTTTTGCCGTTTTTTCAACACTTTCCACATATTCTTCGCTCCTATTGGTCGTCGCCTATTGTTAAGTAGCCTAAAGCCTTCCTCCATTAATGGACTATCCAACACAAAAAGAATTTTACAATTCGAACGAGTAGTTCCTGAGATTAGCGCGTTCAAACGATCAAACTCTTCAGCTTTATATATTAGTATGGATATATTTTTGTTTTAAGGCAGAACGCAAAAACAAGCCCACAACAATAGCAGCGGATGGTGAATCTGCTCAGTGATTATCCAGAAATTGTGGCTGCCTTTTGGGAAGATTTGGCAAATCAGCTTAATTCGCCATGTTAGTAGTTCCCTTCGGAACAAAATCTAAGGCAAGCTGCTAATTTATGTTCCGGAGCGACACAGTCAGATCTATGATTCGTTTAGTATTTGTGTTGAATCTGCTCCAAAATATACGCAAATGCATTTTATTTAGACGGAAATTTTTCTTGAATCTGGAAGAGAATTGCAGAATTAGAAGACAAACATTCGATTAGAAAATAAGTTCACTGACAGATAAAATTCGCTTAAATTGCTTCCGTTTCGCAATGTTCTTCCGTTTTCTTTTTTTTTTTTTTGCTCGTTGTATTCGGCGAAAAATAGTCCTACGCTATCCATTTTTAAATAATTGATCTTTTAATATGAACAAACAAAGTTAAACAATTTCTTTTGAATTTATTGTTTTGGCACTTAAAATAGATGCAAAAACATAAACTTGAAAATAGAGATGTGACTATGTATATTCGATGGTTTTGATTTGAAAATCGGTGCATCTAATAAAGTTTTTTGAGAAGCGTAAAACGCATGTAAACTGAAAAACTTACTTTTAATAAACAATAAATTCCCTCTCCCAACAATATTCTGTGCTTTAAAGTGGTTTTGAAGTTTATTTTTATTACAGGTTATCGAAAAGATATCACATTTAAGATATATCGGTTAATTTTCAAATCTCTGCCTAACAATAATTATATCCATCGCAATCGCAATGCGTTGTCGCATTCCGGAAAAATTTCATCCGATGACGGAGAAATCTCCGCTCCGACGGACGGTTACCTCGATAGGGCCGTGTATACCTTTTGTTGCTTGAGACAATTTTTGAAAGAAAATAAACAATTTTTCGTTGAAATCATTCTTATGGTTAGGTATCTAGTTTTATTTAAAAAAATTTCAGGTAATTAACAACAAACCTTAAACGTAAAATTTTAAACACAAATTAGTTACATCTGTAAAGTTTTTAATTAGTTTCTTTTACATACAAACAAATAGGAGAAATAGAGCTTAACATAATAATTTACACGGTTATTCAATTTATTTATAAAATATTATAAAGATGTCTTGCACTGAAAAAAAATTATCGGCCCAATTGAGGTAACCGTCGCGTCGGAGGAAATCGGAGAATATTCCGCTCCGTGCGTCGGTTACCTCGATAAGGCCGTATATATAACGTACAGGAAGTGAAGCAAATTAAATAAATTACTAGTAAAGCAATCAACAATAATTATTATCAGCTTTATTTATTCTAAATTATTGATATACGCGCGTTTGCCTTTGTTATGTTTACCAAAACTAGGAAATGTATTTACAAATTTAAAGCTAAATAAGTTTTCTGTTTCTTATTATTCGTCTCTTTATCACTGCTGGCGAGTCAAACGCAAGAACATGTGAGTTTGAGATTTTCGTATTACGGTTGGCTAAATAGGTTCGTTCGTTGTAACCAGCCCCTGGACGCTCCGGTGCTTGTTACTACCCTGAACGGAGCTGTCAAAAAACTGAAAAATTTCTCTGGGTTTGGTTTCATATCGAACACATTAGTAGTGCTTTTTTTTTTCTTTTGTTGTATATCAACAGCTGATTCGAACAGCTCCGAAATTCTCGCGCCGAAAAAAAAACTTTGGGCAATTTAGAGCGCTCCCGGTGCAAGCACTAAATAAACATCGAACACGGTGAAATTGCAACGGCGGAAAGAAATCGAACAGCTCAGTGCGAAATCAGAGCGACCCAGAGCGCACATCGAACAAACCTAATGTCACACGTTTTTCGAAGTTGGATCTCACTGTATTGTGAGAATGGAATATTCGTTAATTTGAACGTCGTTCGTTTTTTAATTTGTCGAACGTTACACATTGTGTGAAAAAAAGGTCAAATCTTGAGTAAAAGTAATGTTTTTGTCCGATATCGCCAGATTTTCGAGAAAAAGTTTTGAAATTCAGAAAGGGAAACTTCTTGCTGTATAAAAAGCAGCAGAAAAAAAAGAAAAGAAAATGAATATCTTGACAAAAAGCCATTGACAAATTGCGTACCTAGGGAGTGGAAAAGTCAAATTAGATTTACAGAGTCAAGACTTAATTGTTTAATAGATGAACTTGACTTGAATTGCACTCCAATGTTAGTTTTTATAATCTGTAAAGATCCTATTTTTTCATTTTTTTTAAACGTTGGGTTTTTGTTTTCCTTGGAGTTTCCAGTTGAAGGTATTCCAGCTGTTGGCATAGTCAATCTCTGGATCTGCAATTCAGTATTTAATGCAAATGTTGTGCAAGGGACAGCACGCGTTTACGATTTGTTTTGCCTTGAAGGAGCGTAATGCATTTTACTTTAATTTAAGAGACAGCAAAAACGAGTTACCAGTAGTCCCTTCTTTTATATTTCTGGCTCAAGCGTGTTGTAAATGGAAAGTTCGCCGACCGTAATGTCGAAAATGTTAGTTCGCTAATGAAAACATCGCACATCGAACGTTCGACTCGACAGCGGTAACAGGGGTGTATCACTAACGTTAGATCAAAATTACTTAATTAAATACAACGTAACGTACGTAACCAAAAGTGAATTAACGCTGTTTTTTTTTTTATAAAAAAAGTTATTTTTTGTTCTGAACCTGAACTGTCTTTTGTTATGTTCTGTTATTGTCTACAGTCTAGGAGTTATTTTTGATATCTATTAGGTTAGGTAGGTTAAGATTGTTTGAACTAAAGCAAAGACATTTCGGGATATGTAATAATTAACAGTATTCCAAAAGCCCAGGTGAATATCTTTTTTGAAACCGTTTATTAAATTTACTTGTTTGATTTTGATTACGATTTTTTTATTGGTTAAAAACAAGAACTTAGTTTTCTTTGTTTTTAAATTGTTTTATTTAGGTTTGTGACAAGAACAGCAAACGACCGACGCCATGTTTCTTGCCGCTCTTTTGACATTTCTCTTTAGTAAGGTTTGCCATTTCACGATGGACAGATATACGAGCCAAAAACGAGTCGAAATTATTAAAATTTACTATCGAAATTCGGAGTCAGTGGCATTAACGTTAAGAGCGCTACGTCCACTTTATGGTCGTTATAATCGTCCTAGCAGATCAACAATTGAGCGTCTGGTGGAAAAATTTGAATCCACAGGCACAGTACAAAATGTTCCCGTGCCAGTGAGACAAAGAAGTGCCCGTAGTGTCGAGAATATTGCTGCCACTGAGGCTTAAGTTGCAGAAAACCCAAATGTCTCTCACACGTCGTTCTCAAGCGTTGGGCATCTCTGTGACGTCGTTTGTGGAGAATTTTGCGAAAAGATCTTGGCCTACATCCTTACAAGATTAAATTGACCTAAGAACTGAAGCCACTTGACCACCAGAAGCATCGTATGTACGTGAATTGGGCTGAGCAACAACTTAAAAATGATTCGGGTTTTCATCGAAAAATCATCTTCAGCGATGAGGCTCGTTTCTGGCTGAATGGCTTCGTCATTAAACAAAATCAACCCTGTTCTGATTTTCTTTCCGAATTCAATTCGTTTTCGAAATTGATTTTCGCAAAGCTAAAAAAAAACTGTGTTCCTAAATTCGTACGAATTTTCCTTCAATTTTTGACAAATATTTCTCTGAAATTACTTAAATTCTTAAATTTACGATTTCAAATTCGGTCAGCAAAATCGAAACGAAATCAAAACGAAAAATTGAGAACACCTCAGCTTTGAAAACGAAAGTATTATTTTCGTAAACGAAAATCAGAACAGGGGTGATTATGCGGTATTGGTCAGGGAGCAATCCATACGTACTCCATGGCCATTGCATCATTGCATTGTGGTTTATGGTACGGCGGCGTCATTGGGCCGTACTTCTTCCGTGAATCGTGATGATCAAGGCTGTCACGTTACTGTTAATGGGGATCGCTATCGTTCAATGATAACCGAATATGTTTGGCCCCAATTGGATGATATGGACTTGGAGGACATGTGCTTCCAACAGGGCGGCGGCGGCGCCACAAGCCACAAAGCGAATGTCACAATCAATTTATAGGAAACCAAGTTTGGAGAACTTGTTATCTCACGAAAAGGTCCAGTCGCTTGGCCGCCTCGGTCGTGCGGTTTGACGCCGTTAGACTATTTCCTGTGGGGCTACGTCAAGTCTATGGTCTATGCCAACAAGCCAGCGACGATTGATGAACTTCGTACGAATATCGAACGTGAAATTGCAGCAGTATCGGCCGATTTATGCTTGAAAACCGTCGAAAATTGGTCTGGACTTCTGCAAGCGTGCCCGTGGTGGCCATGCAAAAGAAATCGAGTTCCATACCATAATGGCATCGAACATACTTTCACAGGAATAAAGAGTTCCATTGATACCCAAAACCGTTTTTGTTTTATTTAAAAAAAGTTTTGTCTCATTGAAAAACCCTTAACGAATGAAAAAAAAAATCTTTCGATTCAACAAAGGATTAAATATTTTGTGAGCTCAAATTTGTATTGTTTCAAGGAACTATTGTTGGATTCATCATCATTTTATTCATTTTTGATAAAACTTCAGGACATTCAAATATTGTGTATTTGTAGTTGATATGTTAAGGCACATAGTTGTTTCCAAGTCAATTCTACGGCAATTTTTCAAACAGCGTTAAAAAAATCTTACTCACTACTATTTACAGAAATATGATGGTTTTCTTTGATGAGGAACTGCACTTCCAACTGTATGAAGACAAGCTTTTCAACTTAGTTCCTTAGCTAACCTAGCTTGTACAGCGCAACGCAACTCACTTAACTTAAATCTTAAATACTTAAGTAGTAGACTTTAAAAAAATTGAACACACATTTTACACATCTAACACGGGCGGTTTGCCATGCACCCGAAACCTATACAAACACGTGTATTGCGTGTTGCCATGGTTTGTTTCTATCCTCATTTCGACGATATCAAACAAACGACCATTGACGTCTTGTTGCACTGGGAAATACTGTAATGGCTGATCGTTGTCCTGGTACTCATACTCACCTAAGAGCACTGGCTCATGATCGTTTTCATGCTCAAGACCCTGCGAAAAATGACAAATTTTATTTGCTGTTTTTGAGAAAAGAAGTGAAATTTGAATGTTACCCAAGTTGTAAAATTTCTTGGAGCCGAATCGATTTTTCCGTTTGGTGTGAGAGTTTTGGGAATATGCTCCAGAGTGAATCCCGTCACATGAATTAATGAATTCAAACGAAGAACTGGAAAATAAAAAAAGGAAGATTAGGGCCTGATTTTGAAAAGCAGTGTGTCAAAAACTCACCTAGAAACCCGGGAAACCCCTGAAACGCCCAACATTCTCCCGGCTGGACATTCGGCGAAATAGCAATTCGTGGAGTATTCGCCGGATACCACAAGGGTATGCCGAAAATCGAAATCTGCGCCGATTTAATTGGATAGTTTTCGGTACACCGAGTTGAGAGAATTTGTCCACCGGCCGATTCCAGAGCATAATCAACCAAACCTGTTTTGTCAGCATCGTACACCGCAAGAACACCCCGCACAATCTTTTCGATCTCATTCTCTGACAGAGCCATCTTGATTTCACCACTGATGGCAGCCGCACTCTGCTTTTGTTTCATATCGACCGACCTGAGAATTTCAATTTTCAACTTTTCACTGATTTGTTTCATTAGAATCATTCCCGAACGATCGATTTCTCTTTTCATTTCGTTGCTAGATTGTGCCGAGAGTTCACTTAACCTCTGTTCCAGAAGCTCCTTGGCCACAAAAGTATTGCGAATCCAGTTTCGAAGATCGACATTTTCAACCTCGCCAGAGGCTTTGTAGCCCAAGATATCGATAATCGACGATTTGACTTGTTTATTGATCAAAACGAACTGATCACTCCGTAGGAGAGACAGTTTCTCTTCGATTTCAGCCAAGAGGGCATCGAAACGATTTGAGACTAAAGACTCGTGAGAATCGAACCGTTTCAGTAGATTGTCTTGACTTAATTTCAAATTGCCAATTGAATAATGGAGATCTTGATTTTCCGATAACTTGTCCGACAGTGTGGCCTTGATGAACTCGATCTCTTTGTTCAATTCGTTTATGATCAGCTCTTGACGAGCAATCACTTCTTTTTCAGCCTCACTGGACTCTTGTTTGGCAAGCAATATTCGCGAATCAACAAATGTAGCCAATTGCGGTGATTTCAAGACCTTCAACAAAAGCCCATCAATATCGATCTTTTCCACAATGTTGTACTGGTGATTGTTAATTTCGATATTCTCACGAATCATTTGAGAAATCTGTCTGATATGATCTTCCGAGAGAACCGCTGGCACATTCGTCGGTGACCATTCGCTGTCCCGCAAGTCCACTTTCACATTCTCGACAATTCGCTGCATCATCTTCTCGCCGAAAACATCACTTTGGGTTTTCTTCACGAGGATCGGTTCGAGCTTCTGTATACTCTCTCGAATGGTATCAGCAATTGTGACAAGCATCTCTTTTGACACGGTATTTTGTTGCTTGGGTGTATTTTGCTCGTCGTATTGTTTTTGTTGTTCCAATTTGGCATCGACTAATTTTTGTACATAGATATTTACATGGTTGAATATGTTTTCATATTCTTCGGGACTGAGGGAGTTCTTCAAATTGCTTGTTAGTGTATCGTCGGTGATAAGTTTATTGTATTGACTAGATTCTATGTTGGGACGGATGAAGAGATTCCTGAGATCTAAGCTGGAGAAACTTTGACGTAGCCCAGCTAATGTTAATGGCAAGAAATTGTAGACTGTGTCTAGACGGGTCTGACGTTCTTTGTCTTCGAGTAGGCCCCAAGCTGAAAAATTGGCAGGGTTGTAAAAGTTATTACAATGGAAGTCTAATTTAAAAAAAAAAGGTGGTTTCGGTTAAAATTGAAAAGGTAAAGCGTGGCAATAAGAAAACAACAAAAAATAAAAACATGCAGGGAATAGCTTTGGCGCAGGCAACCATTCAATGAGGGTCAGCTAGTTCTGAGTAGAATGTCTGTTAATTCGCTCCTTCTTTATTCAGCCTTGGGTTTTTAATCAGACATACCTGATATAGAAGTAGTTCGACAGCTTAGCCTGAAAACAAAATGTATTTTTTCGAAAAGGGCACAATCAACACGAAGCAGAATTTTCGTTCAGCTTTTAGAAGCAAACAATACAAAATAGAGAATTTGTCCTACTTGACTTCATCAAGTATCTACATCATCTAGGGCTCCAGTGTGTCGCTGAGCTGGTTGCGGGCGATTTTTCATCAGCCTAAGAGATCCTTATTGTTATGCTTTCAGCCTAGAATCTCCACCATCATTCTATACAAATTTTGGGAAAGGTACAGGAACTTCAAATCAATACAGCCGCGCATTATATAGCGAAAAAGTATATAATTCAATGTCCCGTTTCGGCATCCCAGAACCACTCGTCCATGTTTGTAAGATGACGATGGAAAACCCCTCAATGGCTGTTGGAAAAACCCTCATGGATACATTTGGTATCAAAAAAGGTTTGAGACAAGGCGACGATGTGCTGTCATGCCAGAGGTCAACGACATTGACACAATTGGAAGAACACAGTGTGATTTTAGTGGTGTTAATGAGCCTTGAGATTTGGGCCAATAGAATTGGTCTAGCGATTATTGAGGGCAAGACCAAGTTAATGCTGTCAACAAGGGATGACACACAACATCAAATCCATGACCTTAGAAGACCAAGTGGCTAACATTTCTCTTTTTGAAAGAATTTAAGAAAATTTCATATGAACTCTATAGTGAATATCTGATCACAATAGGATGCTCTCTGAAATCTGACCCGAAAAGTTTCTGGAAATATGTGAATTCTAAAAGGAAATGTGACGTTTATCTAGTTAACTTTACGTACAATGACGTAGCTCTTACCACAGCAGCAGAAATCTGCGAATGTTTTGCAAATTATTTTAGCAAATCTTTTGTTGATTCCCAATATGTTGTTGACAAACTCTACTTTCAATATTTAAATAATATTGTCCTTAAGTTTTGTTTAGTAGCATTTCAATTGAGAGTGGACCAGATAGCATTCCACCTATGGTTTTTAAAAAAATGCAAGTCTGTGTCAGTTTTTTTCCTTCTTTTTTTTATAGCTTAGTTAAAGGAATTCTGTGATCCAAATATCACTCGTTCTCTTTATAATTATTTTGTTCGTCCTCACCTTCAATACGCTTCCCAGGTTTGGGCACTTTTTTATGATATTCATATCGAGAGGTTAAAATCCGTTCAACGGAATTTTACTAGGTTTGCCTTCAAAGGCTACAATGGAGCGATCTCTTTAACATTCCTCCTTATGAATATCGTTTGTCAACTTTTCAGATGGAAACATTGTCACAAAGAAGAACCAACAATGACATTGTATTTTTCCATCAAATTATTACGCGCGCTAGAGCCACTTTGTAGTATGGAGATAAGAGATCATGTCTTTGATCTTGAATTCTGAAAGTTCCTCAACACCATTGAAGAACTCTCTACCTAAGTGGAGTGCTCTTTTCCTAGCCAAGGACGGACAATGGCAGAGAAAGTGTGGGACTGTTTCTTTTTCACCTGATCCTCACAGCTACGGCAGAAAGAGTTATGTGGTATACCCAATTTTGCCGCATGCTCCCCTATAGGTTAGTGCCCTGTGCAAGTAGCAACAATCCTGGCTATATCATGCCTTGGTTTAGAAATTAAATTGATTGATTTTGGTTTGTTATAGGCGGCCCAGATTTTCCTAGATATAACGCAACTGGTTAAGCTATTCCAACTATGGTTCGCTTCTGATGTGTATTTGGTCAGGATATTGGCCTTCACAACTACTACTCTCACTGCCAATGATTTGTGAAGGGCTGATCCTTGCCTAGCTAGCTCATCTGCCTTCTCATTTCCCTCATAGCCCCTATGGCCCGGTATCCAGATTAGAGTGATGCTCTTGTCACGTTCCTTGAGGGCCTCTCTGCATTGCTGGGCCAATTTAGAGGATGATAAAGCTGAATCCATGGCTTTATTGGCTGCCTGACTATCCGTTAGTATAGCTGCATTTTATCGCTAACAATTCTGCCTGGAATACACTGGCAAAGTCGCGAATTCTATAGGATTTTGAAATATAAAGAGATTCACAGAAGACACCTGCACCAACACCGCATCCATCTTCGAATCATACGTGAAGATAGTTGTATCGAAGTCTTTCGTCACATCGCCTTCCTCCCAGTCGGTTCTTGGCGAAAGCAAGACTCTTAACGTCTTTAAGGTGTTTAGGGTAGGGGTGCAGTAATCGGTGGTTGTAGAAAGAATGTCTGATGGTATCAGGCTTGTTTGGTTGCACTGCCCGTAGGATCTGCTTTTCCAGCAGCCTATTTCTTTGAGTCTCATGATACTGCAAGACACCTGATACTAAATGAAGAGGAGAATCGGAAGAAGGTCCAGGATGATGTTAAGTGCATCCGTTGGACAGGACCTAATTGCCCCTGATATCCCTACGCAAGCATTTCTCTGCACCTTTGTGTGCTTGTTTACTATGTAAGATTTGCTGAGAGCGGGCCACCAAACAATGGATCCGTAAACAAGTATCGGTCTTACAACCGATGTGTACGTCCACTTCATCATTTTTGACTGAAGGCCCGCCTTTCTCACCCGTTCTTCAATGTTAAGCTTCCAGGTTAATTTGGTGTCTAGTATTACGCCCAGATATTTAGCACTGGAAGACAATGTTAATGTTTGACCGTTCAACCGAGGTAGAGTGAAAGGTGGTACCTTGGTTTTGGTGGTGAAAAGCATCAACTCGGTTTTGTTGTTGATAACACCTAGTCCAAAGCTCGCAGCCCAGGTGCTTACTTTCTTCAAAGCCATATTATTTCACTGATCACACTTGGACTTGGTTGCAACCTGGGTTGCCTTAAAATCAACTCGAAAATTCTTGTTTTGCAATATTTTCGGGTTGCCGGATGTATAAACTATGGACATTTTGACCTCTGAGTCGTTTTGTAGAGAAAAGTGTTACAGAAAATATTATTCCATCATTCTGGATCTGGACACGATTATATCATGAGCATGACACATACCAACTATATCAGAAAAGATAAAGAGAGAGGAGTAAGACTGCAAATTGTACAACGACTTGGACCTAGCCAGAAGAGTCAAGGTCCAGAGACCAATGCTCCGGCCGGGAAAGCCTTCGACACTATTCCCGAAGGACGTAGAAGGAGAGGAAGACCGCGACTAAGCTGACGCCCACAAGTGGAAGAGGACCTCAATCAACTTGGAGTGCAAAACTGGAGACAGCTAGCTAGGGACCGAGCTGGCTGGCGGAGACTGTTGATTGAGGCCCAAGTCCACAGCAGTCTGTAGCTCCACCTTAAGTAAGTAAGTAATTAAAGGAAACTAAAACCTCAAGAAAAACGTCATAGCAAGCAAGAGAACAAAAAATAAATTCACCACCACCACCATTTTAAGTTGACATCCTTCTTCATTTGGAGAAAAAAAATCATAAGAAAAATCATTTAAAAAAAAATTCAAGCAAATATCAAAATAAGGAAAAAAATACAAAAGCAAACCAAAACTAATTCAAGCAACCAATCACACAGCACCGTTTTTTTGTTTTTTTATTTAATAAAAATTTTGCACAAATGAAGAAGGATAGAGATTAATAAAAAAAAAGTATGAATAACATAATTCGTTGCTAAGCGAAAACTTACCCCATCGTTAAGACACCCTCGGGACTCTTAATGAAGGAAAATAAATTCTCGACACTACTCTGTTTATACAATTGAAAGAAAAACGCGTTTTTGTTTGTTTCTTCGTTACAAATATAACGGAAAGTAATGTAACATTTATTTATCTTATTTTGTCTTCTACAAAAATACATATAGATTTTGTTGTTTATAAATTGTTGTTGGACAACACATAAATTGCAACGGTTGATAAAAGTAAATATAATGTTTTTTTGTTTTTAAACAATTTAACTGTTTCTTATAAATATTAAAGATATTAATTCATTAAATAGAATGCAGCTCTCTATCCTTCTCCTCTGCTTTATGATAACAAAGTTTTTGTTTTTAACACATCAAGTGGATAGTTTGTGGATTGGTTGTTTTTTTTAAGTGAGTTTTGGGACAAGGAATTAGTGAAAAGCAAATTGTTAATTCTATTTCTCTATTTTGTACGCATTACATTAGAATATTTTGTTTGACAATATTATACAGTCGACTCCCTCTAAGTCGTACTCCCTCTAACTCGATTTTTTTCGCCATATTTTTGCATTCCCCTCAATTTTCCATACAAAAACCATCCTCTAACTCGAAATTCCGTCTAACTCGAATAAATTCTTTAGATTGTTGGACTATTTCAAATCCCTTTAAGTCGAATGTATCTTTCGCAAAAAAAATTATGGCCAAAAGAAAATTGCATACATTAGATCTTGCCACGAAGATTCGCTTGATTGAAGAAATTGAGAAGGGACATCAAAAGAAAAAGAAAATTTCTGAAGATTTTGGCATTCCCAAAAGTACACTATCATCGATATGGGCTGAAAGAGAAAAATTAAGGATTCGGCATGGTTGTGCTAATATCAAGGGTCGTTAAGCGGCACAAAGTTTGTGAGTATGAAAGTGTTGACAAAGCTGTTTTCAAATGGTTCGAAAGTATGCGGGGCAATGCATTACCAGTTAGCGGTCCAATCTTTAAAAAAAAACAAGCGCTGGCAGCGTAGGTTTTCCTAATTTCAAGGCAAGCGATGGTTGGCTGACCAGATTTAAAAGCAGACATAGCATCCTTGGGAAAGTTTTGTCTGGTGAAAGTGTTTCTGTTGATTAGACTTAGGCCGATGAATGCAAACAAGAGATCCCAGAGGTTGCCAGAGGATTCAAACCGGATGACATTTTTAATGTTGATGAAACGGTATTGTTTTTTAAATGTTTGCTGACACGTACCTTGGCTTTTAAAGGAGAAAAATGTTTTGGAGGGAAGCACAGTAAAGAAAGACTGACATGCCTTGTAGGATCCAAAATGACTGGCTTGGAAAAGCTAAAGCTTTTAACAATCGGAAAGAGAAAAAATCCTCGCTGTTTAAATGAAATTTAATCTTTGCCGGTTGATTATATAGCCAACCAACGTTCTTGGATGACGGCAGACTTGGCTTTTGAAGCTAGATGCAAAGTTTGGAAGAGCAAAGCGCAAGGTATTGTTTATCTTCGATAACTGCACGGCTCACCCAAAACAAGTGGAGGATAAATTGAAATTTATAAAATTTTCCACCTAACATGAGCTCAATAGTGCAACCGATGGACATGGGTATAATCCAAAATTTAAAAGTTCACTATAAACGCCGTATTTTATTTTTTTAAAGGTTTGGGAAACTAAAAAGAGGACTATAAAATAACTGCTCGATTGTGTACGCGAAGTTTCGAGGGCGTGGACACAGGATGTAACTCCGTTGACAATAGAGAATTGTTTCAAAAAAGCCGGCTTCAAGGACGATACATGGGATGATGAAGATGATGTTCCACTTAACCAACTCATATGTGTAACCGACGACACAAATGAAATCGAGAGGATCTGGAACAGGCTAACTGAAACTGATTACAATATTGAGGGCTTGATAATGTGGAAGTCGATGACGGTATTGTGGCCACAGAAATACCTGAACGCGAATCAATTTTGGAATCCATCAGCCCTATCGTCGTATCCGATCGTAACAAAATTCTATCCAATTTGTACGAAATATACGAATTTGGTATCATCCTAAAGGTTCCGATTGTTAAATCGTAGATACCTCAGAAAAAATTTCAAATTTGCGATGAAATATCAAACTTAGAGTAACGCATCGCAATTTCTAGTGGTGAAAATCAAAATTCCATTAACGGTATTCGATGCATTGCGATTATTTTGTTTTATGCGTCTCCAATTGTTCCGACAGCTAAAATGTGGCGGAACATTTTCGGGAATACATGCGTTGTTACACGACAACATTTCCTTTACGAAACGGATACCATGAACAAAATAAATGTTACGATCGGAACTTTTCTACCATCGTGAGTTTCTCCGAACGGATACGACGATAGGGCTGAATAAATCAAAAATCATGCTGCTGATGCTAACGATGATGAAAGTGGAGCTGAAGATGAAGAAGTCGAAGTCGAAACTATAAATATTGAAGTGCCAGAAAAGAATGAAATCGAAAATGCAATTGGAATATTGCAAGCTGCGATTGAAATTACAGAAAATGTACAGGATGAGGTTCAACACTGCCTTTTCAAAATGGAGTCATTTTTTAAACACTCCAGCCACTTTGATGCATCAATTAAAAATCCTACAAATTTTTTGAATTAAATTTGTTGAAACAGTAATTTCACAAGGTATAAGAATGAATAAATGTGCCATAAAAGCTAGAAGTTTCTATTCATTTATTCTAATTAATTAATTAATAATAATTTTTCAAAAACTCGAATAAATTTTGACATCCCGTGAAAATTCGACTTAGAGGGAGTAGACTGTATTAATAGAACGTAGCTTCTTCCTTTTGAATTGATTCTTCCTAAATCTAGTGTTGGTTAATTGAGTAGTCGCTTGAATATTTTCAATTTTAGAAGCAAGAGTTGTGAACGATCAAAATAAATTAAGCCCCTTTTAGACGATCATTTCAGTCTCGGTTTCAGTTGAGTAATCAGTTAAGCTTTCAGTTAAACTGATGTGTAAATACTCGTTTAACTGAAACTGAGACTGATGAAATTCCCGTCAGTTCTCAGTTAAGCTTTCAGTCAACCTGATGACGTGTAAATACATTTCAGTTGATTTTTCAGTTCAATCTTCATTTAAGCAATAATTTCCGGTGAGTGACCTCAAATTTGTGCGGAAAATGTCGAAACGAACGGACAATATGGTTGAATGTCTGGAAATTTATCGCACATGTCCATGTTTGTGGAAAAAATTTACGCTTTTCACCACAATTCGGTTGAAAGAGAAGCAGCCTATGATTATGTTGCTTCGAAAATTAAAAGAGGCAGATGCAGGAGCGACGAAGGCAAAGGTCAGGTGAAAGATAAATAGCATTCGTTCTGCGTATAACAAAGATCTGAAAAAAGTTGAACTCTCAAGTAAGAGCGGAATAGGGACTTTGATAAGTACTTCCGGTTGCTAAGAATCGGAAAGTTGCACTTAGTCTTTCGTGAGGTGAAATGGTGTCCTATTTTCTTATAATTGGAGTGACTAGTTGCAGGAGCTCCAAATATACGCTTTCACTCATACGTAAGTAGATTAACCAATCACCATGTTCAAACCTCAATTCCCTCATTAAATTAACGTGCGATGGGGTTCGTCTTTCAAGGAACCAATCTTTGCTCCATTGCTTTCTTCTCTTTCTCGGTTTTTCAAGCGACAAAACTAGAGCTATTGCAATAAAGCTTTCATCATCCATTACGCAAAAGTGTTTTTGTCTTCCGAATTTCAACTGCTCACAAGTAAAATGAAAGCAGGAACTGAACAACGAACCGACCGACGTCTAAATACACAAACTTTTTAACTGAAGTGAAAGCTTAACTGATTGCTGATGCTGAGACTGAAATTATCGTCTAAATGGAGCTTTAAAGAAATTTGAATTCTTCGTAGAGAATAACGAACAAAAAAATGTTTGCAAAAACAAAAACAAAATAATAATTTTTAACAAAAAAACGCAAACCAAAACTAAATGCAATGTTCACAAACTTGTTTGTTTAGATTCTTTCGTAGTAAACATTCTCTTTGAATATTTTTTTACCTTCGTCTAATATATTCATTGAGACTTGTTTCAAGTAAGAAAAATATTCATGAGTGTAATCACGCAAATCGTCTAGACCGTTATAGGCACTTGTTTTCATTGCGTCTAGCTTTTCTTGATTATAGAACTCAGTCAAATCGAGATTTGGCAAAGTGTAGGTTATTTCGGATAGGGAGCGAGGCGGGAAAGGTTCATTGGGATTCAAATAATAATAAAGGCCTGGAAGAAAATAAAATCCATGATCAAAACACGATATATCGATATAATTTTGCTTGTGTGTGTTTTTCTTCAATGAGATGAATAAGTTGGTCGCGATGATGTGATGAGTGATGCGAAGTTATGGAATCATTCATGTGATCAATTTTGACTCGATTTTGTCAGTCTGCTATAGAGCATCCAATGGTGAATAGGGGGCATTTGATATACATATGTGCCATGTGGTGGCTCACCATCCATGGGGTAAGCCTTGACGTGGCGGAGCGGCTTACGGCTATGCGATCGCAAAACTTGTTTTCGCAGAAGGGCCTCCCATGGGCGACAGGTCGAAGTGGAGTAGGCTGTTACTACTAATTACCCCACAACGAAGGAGTGTTTAAAGGTGTAAGCGAACGCATCACGACGATCCGAGCTCATCGAAAAACATATGAGCAATGTCCTAACAATGACATTAAAATTGTCCTCGGCGATTTTAACGCAAAGCTGGGAAAAGAGGACATCTTTGGTGGAACAGTCGGAAAGCACAGCCTGCACGAAACCACTTCCGACAACGGGTTCAGGCTGATCGATTTTGCTGCGGGGCGAAATGTTGTGGTAGCAAGCACATGGTTCCCACATTTCAACATCCATAAAGGAACATGGAGATCTCCTGATCAATTAACCGTCAACCAGATTAATCACATTGCGATCGACGGAAGGCACTTGTCCAGCATTCTAGATGTTCGAACTTCCCGAGGTGCCAACATCGACTCGGGCGACTACCTCGTCGTAGCCAAAGTAGTGCTGTGAATATCCCGACAACGGCCAAAATAAGGAAATGCTGCAAGAAAATTCGACGTCGGACAGCTACAATCGCAAGAGATCGCCAGATCCTTCTCTGATCGAGTGTCAAGTAACCTCTTGAGAAGTCCAATGCCTCCAACATCAAGTATCGAAGACCAGTGGCAACATTGCCAGAATGCAGTTAGAGATGCCGCCTCTAATGTGCTAGGTTTCACAAACGAAACCCAGGTTTGACGAAGAATGCAGACAGGCTCATGCAGCCAAGCAGGAGGCATACAAAGCGGCGCTGCATAAAAGGACAAGAGCTGCTCGTGAGCTCTACGCTCAAAAGAGGAGAGAGGAACGCCGCCGGCTTCTCAGGAGAAAAAAGAGAGGGCATGAGAAGCGTCAGATCGAGGATGTTGAGAGAGCCAACAGAAGGAATGAAGTTGAGAGGTTTTATCGGAAGGTAAAACAGCTGGCCCAAGGTTATCGAGCAAGAACCGTTGCCTGCAGACATAAACAAGGGAACATCATAGTAGAATCGCAGTCAATGCTGGGGATTTGGAAAGACCACTTCTGTAAACTGTATAACGGCGACGACGAACAAAATCCCGTCGTCAGCCAGGAGCCTTTCATCGGACACGATGATAGCCAACAATTCCGCGAACCCGACCTAGAAGAAGTGAAAACGGCAATATCACGGCTGAAATCCTACAAAGCCGCTGGAGCAGATGGTCTAGCTGCCGAGCTGTTCAAAGCAACAGGCGACAATCTAGATAGGAGCTTGCACGAAATCATCTCTAAGATATCGTCGGAAGAATGCATGCCCGAAGAATGGAACCTCAACATTGTTTGCCCGATCCTGAAAAAGGGAGATCCTCTTAACTGCGCCACCTACAGAAGAATCAGCCTACTTAACATCGCCTACAAGAACCTCTCTGCCGTAATATGAAGCTTTATGTCAACAATCTGATTGGTCCTTATCAATGTGGCTTCAAACCAGGAAAGTCAACCATCGACCAAATTTCCACTTTGCGACAGATCCTGGATAAAACCTATGAACTCCAAATCGATACCCGCCACCTTTTCATCGATTTTAAGGCCGCGTATGACAATATCTACAGAGACGAACTCGTATCGTAATCTTTTATAAAATGATGATGGAGAACTGACGCTGCGCCATCAAGGTTGGCAACGAGCTTACGGAATCTTTCGATGTCAAAATAGGATTCAGACAAGGCAATGCACTGTCGTGCGACTTCTTTAACATCGTTCTTAAGAAGATAGTGCAAAACTCCACCGTCAACACCAGAAGCACTATCTTCCAAAAGTCTGTTCAACTGCTCGCTTACGCCCATGATATTGACATAAAGGGAAGAACACAGCGTGATTTCAATGATGCCTTTGTGAGAATTGAGACAGAAGCGGCAAAAATGGGTTAAGGGGTAAACGAGTGAAAAACGAAGTATATGCTGTCTTCGAGGAACACCGACGGCTCGGACAGAACGTCACGATAGACGCATATAATTTCGAGGTAGTAGAGGAGTTTGTCTACCTAGGCTCTGCTATTAACACGGACAATAACACCAGTGCAGCGCCGAGATCAGACGAAGAATAACTCTTGCTAATCGCTGTTTCTTTGCGCTAAGAAAGCAATTGAGTGGAAAAGCCCTCTCTCGAGCAACTAAGGTAAAACTGTACAACACCCTCATCATCCCAGTCCTGCTGTATGGTGCAGAAGCATGGACCTTGACAAAATCGGATGAATGTGCCTTGGGCTGTTTTGAGAGGAAAGATCTTTGGGTCATCTTTGGCCCCGTGTGCATTGATGGGAAATGGAGAAGAAGATACAACAGCGAACTTTATGGGTTGTAAACCCAAATGGACCTAGCCAGAAGAGCCAAGGATTAGAGACTCAGATGGCTCGGTCATCTAGAGCTCCGGAAAGCCTTCGACACTATTCCCGAGTGACGTAGAAGGAGAGGAAGGCCGCGACTCAGGTGGCGCACACAAGTAGAAGAGGCCCTCAATCAACTTTGAGTGCAAATTTGGAGACAGATAGCTAGGTACCGAGCTGGCTGGCGGAGACTGACGGTTGTTTTAATTAATATCAATAACACATCGATTTATAGTGGTTAGCTTAAGTAGGATGGCGCGACAGCTCTTGAAGAGCCAAGGCCTAAGTGGCTTACTCTCATCAACTATTCTCTGGGTGCGAGTGAAGAATTGAGGGGACCTACAATTTAACAACGATTCCCCACGGCAAAGTTGAGAAGCACATTTTTCATGACAGATTGATACTCTTGGAAATTTGTTCTTCACAAGACGCCATACCCGTGAAAGATTGAAATGCATATCGATGCGTTTTGTGTTGAATATAACATCAAATGTCCGCTGTGACGTTTTCGGCAGATCTTGCGTCGCCGAACAAAAGTGCATATTCTTGTGAAGGCTTCAGACACATCCGTTAATTTACCTCGAACTTAAAAATTGATATTTATTCCTATCCGTTTCTATTGTGAAACAAATAAACTTTCACTTCTTCTGATACCCTTGCACTTTACCTTGAAGCAGCATGCACATAAATCGCCAAGAAAACTGAGTCCCTTAATTGAAATGCAAACTGAAAGTAGACCACCTATAGAGATAACATCTAGCATTTCCCGGCCTTAACTCTTTCTTCTTTTCTATTACTCGCATTGAAATCCATTTAAATGTTGCTGTAAGGCTGTGACACTGACAAAACGACCACAACATTGTTGACACAAGAAATACAAAATTCAGAAAATGTCTCTTTTGCAACTCTATAAACAACACAAAGCGACAAGGTTAAAGGTTGATATTTCGCACCATTGACTGAAGAACGAACCTGTGTGCGGTGATGCCATTTGGTGGACAATCTATAAATAGACGACGGAGCCACGCGGTGCTTGTTTGCTCTGTGGTTCCTTTGAATGATTGATTCCATAACTCGCTGTGAGTGGATTCTTTTTTCATTTTGAACTACGTTTTGTTATGTTTCGAATGAATGTGTGTGTGTTTGTTTTGTTTGTAATGAAAACCGTGTGTTTACTCACCAGATAGCAACAGAAGAGGAAGGAGAATAAGTAACAGCAGAAGAAAGCGTTTCTTGTTGTTGTTTTCAGCGTTCGACGACTTCAAAAGCCATGTGTCCAAACTGAGCACTGTTGATATAGCCAAATAAATGTACCGGAACAAGCCGATAAACACTGATGAAACACCATGACTGATGTGTCCAAGGAAACCTTAAGTGATGGAAAGAAAATATTTCAAAATTAAATCATTCATAGAGTTTGTGTTTCTCACCTCGTTCTTCGTGTGCAATTCTGGTTCTGTAAAGGTCATTTTCCGAGCTGTTGCCACCACTAACAACACTCCACAAACTGTAGAAAGTTGTGACGATCGATGTGTAGACTCTGTTGTACCACGTCTGTGTTTGGATGGCAGATCTGGCAGATGACGAGAGATATCGTTTGTTCTTTCGATAGCTTTCGAATTGAGCCATATCCACCTCATCATGGGAGTCATAGATAAGCTTCTCGGCAGCACGGCGATTATATGAATTGTTGCTTGGGCTTGCTGTTGTCTGATAAGCATAACGCTTACGAATGTACTCCTCTTGAGCGGGCGAACGTTGAATCATTTCAGTCACACGATCGTGATGGTTCTCCAAACTGCATCGGGACATGTTGGGCATCGCAATAACTCCAGGACATATCTCGCGACGATGTGGTGAACGTTTAGAATATGTGTAGTCTGTTTTTGGAAATTTGCTGTCGAGGGAGATTTAATTTCAATTATGGATGGAGGTCCCCAAAATTCTAGTTTATACTTACTTCCAATATTCGCCTGCGTCTTTATATTCTTTGTACGCAACATGATCACTAAAACTGCCATTTGTTTGTTCTTTGAAAGATTTCTTCGATGACGAATTATTGTTGTTGCTGCTGATATCTAATTGGGTACTTGTTTCAAGTCCGTCAGCTTGCCTACTTTGTTTTTGATTGTCGAATGAGAAATTCTGTTGTTGGAGGAAGGCTTTCGGTGTTGATGTCAGCGGGGCTGATCTTAAACTCTTGACGTTTTTATTTCCTTGTGACAGCTGGCCAGAGCTTGTGATAACTGTCCGGGTGGTAACACTCGAGCTGGAGAAAGATGACACTTGAGCTCCTCCTTCGGCAGCATTGTTTAGCCTAGCAATTCGAGCAAATGTTTCAGGACTTGCATCTTCGCTGGAATAGTCAGATGTTTTAGCTGCTTTCCCGATGTCTATTGCTTTGGAGGCAGAGGACGAAGACGATGATGATATGGTGGTGGACGATACTGTTTTGCTTGAAGATTGTTTTGTTTTTTCCGCTGATTTTGGGGATTTCGAAGTCACTTCGACAACTTCTTCTGTGATGGTTCTGTTGAAATAAAATTTGAATTTGAAAAACGACTATAGGCTAAACGTTACTTGATTGTTATTGTGTTCAAGGAATTATAGTTGTTATGACGACGTTCAAAGAGATCCTACTTTCAACACTGGTTGCCTAGAACCTGTCTAAGTCATTGTAGATAGGGGACTTCAAGTGCTCGTGAACTCTACGAGCTGAAAAGAATAGACGAGCACCGATTTGTCGGAAAGAAAAGAAGTAGCAAGTTGATGTCAAAAAAGATTTTAAACAGGGCGATTCGCCTTCATGTGGAGTGCAGCAAATCAATAGTCTTTGATACTTTTCGAATATTTCTATCTCTAACACATCAAAATTTGTAAACAAATTACTAATTACAAATAAAAAACGACGTTTTCAAAACATAGGTTAGGTTAGGTTAGAGTGGCTGTCTGGATGCTATTGACTCACTTAGATCTCAAGGGTCCATTGTGATTCCACTAAAGAAGTTACTCATGGGAGAGTAATGAACTTAAACAAACCATTTTGTACTTTTAATGAAGTTAGAGAGACATCTTGTGTTGATCGTTGCCAGTTTACTGGTATTATCGAAGAAGGGATTACCGTGATAGTTATTCCTTCTATTGGAGAGTGCCGAACATGTACATAGAAGGTGTTGGGCTGTTTCCTCTTCCTCCTCGTCCAGGCAGGCTCATAGCATGTCTACCAATGAGGCAGTGTCCTGTTATGACTCCAATTGTGGAGCTTATACTTTGTCTGCTCAGGGAAATCAAGCCTTTTGATCGCTTCAGGTCTATGCTTGGCCATATTTGTCTGGTTGCTAGGCAGGTGGTACCACCTGTGACCAACTAGCATTAGTTGATTCTAGTGCATATTGTTTGAGAAGAAATTTGCATGTAGCAAGTGGTGTTCCTATGTTATGTCTTTGTCTAACAGTGGGTAGAAGTGTTCCGTTTTTGGTGAGCTCATCGGCTTTGCAGTTTCCCGGCATGTCTCTGTGGCCCAACACCCAAATGAGGTGATTGTTAAACTGTTCTGTCATCTAATTCAGAGATGATCGACTGTGGAGACAGAAGCGAGAGATTTGTGAGCGGCGTGGCGTCCGAGAAAATACGTATATCTTTGAGCCAGAATAGTGCCTCTTTTATCGCCATTACTTCTGCCTGGAATACACTACATTGATGGGGAAGTCTATACGATAGGCTGAGATTCAGTTGTTTCGAGTAGATACCACTTCCAACCCCTGGCCGGTCTTTGAACTGCCTTCATAGAAGTGTATCGTGTTTTCTTCCAGAGGTCCTCCTTCTTCCCAAAAGGATCTTGAAGGGATTGAAACATGAAAGTTCGAATACTATTTTTGGGGTGGTATAGTATAAGCGATCTGGGAGAGATCTGAAATTGTCTAAGATAGTAGTATGACCAGTGTTGTTACTGATCCATTAAGATGTGGCTCTAAGTCTCACGCATGAGTTGGCTGCCACCATTTTGGAGAAGATGTCAAGAAGTGATAGGTTTAGAAGCACCTCCAAGGCTGGTGTTGGTGTTGAGCGAAGTGTTTTCGTGATGAACACACCTACTGACCGCTGGACTTTTATGAGTTTGTTCAAATTTACCATCTTGTCCAGTGCGGACCACCATACGACAACTCCATAAATGAGTATCGGTCTGATTACCGAAGTGTATAGCCAGTGGGTTATATTTGGGGAGAAGCTTATGGACATTCCTTTAATCGTGGGTGGGCTGATTTGAGGAATTTTGTACCTTCTCGTAAAGAGTACCAGTTCTGTTTTATGTGGATTATCGTCCTAGCCACAATGCTTAGCCCAATTGGTTAGCCTGTTTAAGGCATTTTGTAGTTCCGATAGAACTTGAGTGTGTTTCCCAGATACAGATATTGCAACGTCGTCAGCATAGGCAATCACCTTGAAACCCTCTGCTTCCATTGATGTTAGGAGGTCGTTTACTACCATGTTCCATAAAAGAGGCGAGAGGACCTCACCTTGGGGGGTACCTCGATTCACCAGTCTGGTGGAAGTTATTGTCCTGCTATTATGCATGCGACTTATTAGATCGATGAATGATTTCTCTAATTGCAGTTTGTCCATTGCTGTTGTGATCGCCTGGTAGCTGACGTTGTTGAATGCTCCTTCGATATCTAGTAAAGCTACTAGGGAGAGAAAATCAATAACTCCTGGAAATCCAGGAACGATTCTGTAATCTCAAGAAGTTTATGGTCGAACACTAATGAAAGGGAAACTCGGTATATTCTATCGCTGAGTAAAAGAAACATTGAAATCTTGATCGGTGTACTAACGGGCCATTGGCACAGATAGGGGTATTTGCACCCGATTTCTGTAAAGCTGTCAGGATGAGGAGGAAATAGAAACCATTTAACACCTGCTCTGTGACTGTCCGAACCTCCAAACTTACCGATTACGTCATTTCGGGAACAGGTTTGTTGGAAAACTGGATGATCTAGCACAGGCCTCAATGGCAAACATGAGGAAATTCATAGATAGCACAGGCTGGTTCGTTAACGAGCCAGTCTACGTTAACCGGTAATTTTGAGGAGCATCGATGCTACCTTTATTCTAATAGGGGATCACAATGGACCAGTAGGCCCCTGTGTACGCAACAGTTTCACGCTGTGCACATTCCTCATCACCTAACCTAACCTAACCTAACCTACTAGGTTATTCTTTGTATTTGAAGGAATATGCAATACTACGCACTAGCGAATGAAGTGCTGTTTCTACTGATTTTCCCTTTCCATGGTTTCAAGTTATGTCTGATGTGAATTTCAATCAATCTTTCCAAGGTTTTAAAAAGGAAGGGTGATAGGCTGATTGGTCGTAGATCTTTAGGGTTAACGTGAAAGGGTTTCTCTGCTTATGGAATGAAGACTACTTTTGCCATTCTCCAGGCTTCGGGAAAACATATATGTATCTCAACCTTACACATGTTTTCAAACATGGGTCAGTCTCATTTTATTTTATTTAACTTTTTGAACAACAAATGACAAATTGCAGTAAAATGATAACAAACGATATTTATTGAGATACTCTGATGATAAATTTATTACCTCTTATTAAAAACAAGATAAGATAAAACCTATAGAAGCGTCATCGGCAAGCTCTCCGAAAGAGTGAAAACGTCTGTCTAATACTATTCCAGAAACTATTAAGAAATTAAGAACCTGAAAAAGATTTATCGATTATTTCAGTAAACCAGTTTTCGACTACTGTTCTTATAACCTTGAAAAGATCTGTTTGTAAATACTAACGTAAGTCTTGATAGATTCTCATTTAAACCTTATATCTTCAATCGGCACATCGAATCATTTGTACTGACTAATCAATTCATATCAGCGATTGCAATCATTAAAGTTAATGAAAACGTTGTCAATAGTCAATGGAGATATACACGCTATACATACCCCACCCACTTTGATCCATTTCATGGAAGATAAACTTCCGCGAAACTCATAACGAAAACACACAACGAAAACAACAAAATCGCTAAAGCTTTGATCTTGAATTGTGTGAGCTTTTTTTCGAAAATTGAAAAATGACGCCACCGTTAATGGTTTATTTTGAGAATTCCAAAGCGAGCGAGCGTTATTTTATTTGAATAAATTCAACTACATAATCTTTTCCCTCCCATTTCCATCGTCGTCATCGGATTTGCGCGGCAACGTGAAGGCCAAATAATCGATTTGTGTTTGGAATGGATAAACACTATCACAGCGATGACGACTGATGGCGACAGTTGCCTAGTATTATATTTGTGTTTATTTGTTTATGAGAATTATTGAATTAGTTATTCATGTTTCAGTGCTGTTTGATTCTATTTAATTCATTGATCAGGCCATAGAGAACCTATTTACCTAGAGTCGCAACTCGTTCTCTTTTTTAAAAATTCACTGTCCAAAAAATTTTGGGATAAGAGAAAAATATACTACCCATTGCAAATGTATTGGTTTGGCCTCCCATTTGAAATGCATTGAAAAACTAATACATTTGCATTGGGTAGTATATTTTATCAAATTTAATTTTTTTAGTCGAAAGAGAGTAAAATGCCTTGAGTTGCGACTCTAGGTATACCTCCTCTGTGGATCAGGCTATGAATTGAATTGGTAGTTGTAGAAGGAGAACATGTCTGTCTGTTGACCGTTTCAATTTGAATTCAAAATTTGTACTTACTGTACATTTGGAGTTTTCTTCTTTTTCTCATGATGGTGCTGATGTGAGTGGCCTTCTTCGCCAGCATGTGCACATGACTCATTATCGCATTGGGATCTTAGAAATGGTGTCTTTGAACGCGAACGATTTCTGGTTTCTCTTAAAATGTCTCCCATTGTTGATCTTTTAGCCCAATGGGTTGGTTATTCTAAAAAAGAAAAGTAAACATTAGACAGACTTCAACTTAAATAAATATTCGTTTTTTCGTGCCCAATGTTTGTTTTGGGTTGGTAGGCAGTTTTCCATTCGTCGGAATATAGTTTTGTGAATTGAAGTTTAACGAAAATGAGGGACCAGTAAGCAAGGCAGAGAGTGAGGTCATCCTCAAGGGATGTTTGTTTCCAACCAAAATATAAAAAGAAGTAATTGAGATATTTCGAGGAAGACAAAAAAGTAGACACAAATGAAGTTTCGAGTCAAGAAACGATGAAGATCTTGGGTATTTATTCCTGCAAGATAATGATCCAATTAAATCTTTCGAAATTGCGAAGGAGTGGTTCTAAAATAATAATAAAGTAATAGGTGATCCAAGTAGAGATACTTTTGTCAATAGCCTTTTTTTACAGATCACGTGTGAGTCTTGTCATGCTGTCCTGTTATTTTTGTTTAATATTGTTTGACATTTCATAAAGGAAAGATTAACGCCTGAACAAGGTTTA
This sequence comes from Sphaerophoria taeniata, assembly GCA_943590905.1. NCBI lineage: Eukaryota > Metazoa > Arthropoda > Insecta > Diptera > Syrphidae > Sphaerophoria > Sphaerophoria taeniata. The sequence goes on along the minus strand of OX016540.1, from coordinate 40,834,414 downwards.
CAAATCGCTCTATGGGCTCTTGAAAAGTCCCAAGTAGATCCGATGTTTTCGAGGCAAAATTTGTTCAGAGATGAGGCCCATTTCTGGCTCAATGGGTATGCAAACAAACAAAATTACCGCATTTGGGACGAAGAGCAACCTGAAGAGATTCAAGAACTGCCACTTCATCCAGAAAAAAACAACGATTTGGTGTGGTTTGTGGGGCGGTGGAATCATCGGTCCATATTTCCCTAAAAATGATGCCGGTGGGAACGTACGTCAATGGCGACCGTTATCGTGCTATAATAACCGACTATTTGATGCCTAAAATTGAAGCTCGTGATCTCGGCGACATTTGGTTTCAGCAAATTTCAAGTTTTGGAACGGTCGATTGGCCACCAAGATCGTGTGATATCACACCGTTAGGCCTTTTCCTGTGGGGATGTCTAAAGTTTATGCGGACAAACCCACTTCGATTCAGCCTTGGAGACAAACATCACGTGTGTCATTCGCCAGTTACCAGTCGAAATGCTCGAACGAGACATCGAAAACTGGACTCAACGGATGGACCATCTGCGACGTAGCAACGGACAACATTTGATTTGATAATCTTCAAAAAATAAATGCCAAAGAATGTTCTTTCAAATGATAATAAACATTCCCCGTTAAATTTGAATTTTTTTTTACTTAAAAAAAGTAGGGAACCTCGAAATGGATCACGCGTTATTTGGTTGAGTAGAATATTGCCTCTTTCAAGTGCATAGAGTGGAAGTCATCTAGGCTTTTGCTCTTGGTGACCGTCAGCCCTTCTCTATCGATAGATGCATCAAGAATAAATAGACGATTATCGATATTTTTAAGGACAATACAGGTTTCCTTTCCAAAAGCACATTTTCTTAGACAACTTGTTTCAACATTCGAATTCCTGAAACAACCCCTATTTGCCACAACTGGCTTATGACGAAGAATGATTCTTCCCAACCATTTTTGTTTTTCTTTTTTTTTGGCGCGTTTCACTTGGTTGAGTAATCTGTGCGACTACGAACAAAAATGAATATTTAACATAAACGCATTCCTCAGTGCAAAGCAAGAAGAAAAAAATCGCAACAATTGTAACTAATCCCATTGGCAGTCCCGCTGAGCGAACATTTCTAACACCAGAAAACTAGACTATCTAGCTTCTAGCTCGTCTGCGATCTGACTGTTGACCATTATGCGCTCCTTGCGAATCGTCTTGCCTCCCTCAGCTCTCCTCGTAATCTTGTATTTTGCTATCAAACTGCTTACATATTACAGAAATAGAATTATTTATAATTATTGGACTTCACAGAGCTTCATTCCCAAGGCAAGCGTTTGAAAATATAAAAATACATACTATTTTTAAACTTTAACATAAATTCACGTACGCTTGGCGCGTTGCTGTAGGCGCATAGCACACAATTTGTTCGCACATGAAACTACGATGAGTTGTTCAGCAACAATTCGTAAGTATATTTCTGAGTTTTCTTGAGGTGTGCCCTATTTAGGTACTTTTTTTCAATTAATTATGAATTCTGTACTTGATTTAATTAATCAAAACGACAAAAGCAATTATAAATTAAAATCATAAGGGACGACAGAGGAACACCCGCAGAAAGACAAATCAAAAGAAGGGAAAACGTCGACAACACGATACGACGAACAACGCAGCGCTATGGAATGTTTCCCATAAAAACGGATTTATTTACCTCTAAAAACAAATGAAATTGAATTAATTTTGCACGATTAATGACTGAATATTAATTTCACTTGTGTTTGGTACACTTTGATCATATTTTTAGGTATTTCCCAAATAATATTTACAATTCTCTATTTTCACTTTGATTTTCCACTGAAGCGCATTTTATTTCTACGCGTTGACACTTTTACATCAAGTTCATTAATGAGAATGAATTTATTGAACGAAAATATTTTGGCCATCGGTTTAATATTTTTGAAAAAGAGAAGACAAAACAAAAATTAACGAAAGTGTAGTAATCTAGCGTAGCTACTCTAACACCCATTTGTATTCGTAATCTGAATCATCGTTCTTATTCTTTTTAAGAGACTTTTGGATTTGTAGTAGTGTTGATGTGAGAATGCGTAGGTTACTATGAGAAATAAATTCTGTTATAGAAATGACGTCATAAATATTTTTGTGTTGAGGAAGAGCGATGAACTTTTTAACGATAAAGTAGTGTGTCCGTCTGGGCTGCTGTTATTGTATTCCTCTTGTACTAGGAATGTTGCAAAGCATTTCTTGTTTACTATTGTAGTCTTTTTGGTATCGTTATGATAATAGTTATAATTATTTTTTTTTGTAAGGCCGTGTGCGAATTGGATGAATTGTGGTTAAAAAATAAAAATGGATGAATTTTTAACCACTACTGTCATTTTTTAACCTGCTCAGCAGCTAGTCAAATTATGCGAAGTGTCAAAATTTAACCAAACGTCAAGTTTTAACCCATTTTTAACTGAATTCGCACACGGCCTAAAACCTCTAGTTGTACAATCGAGAGTAATCTGTGAACTACGGATCGACACGAAAGAAGAAATCTATAAAAACAATAACTTGATCAATTCTTCTTTCCCTGATCCATGGGTCAGACTTCACCCTGGGTTCTAACTTGAAAGCTGATCAAAATCAAAAACCTTTTTCACATCAAGAACATAACGAGGTTTTGTAATGGGATTTTACATTGAGCCAAGAAAATGATTCTTCACGGAGCTGTGGCAATTTTGTTTCCCTTAAGCGTGCTTTACATGATATGGATTTTTCATATGAACTGTCACTTTTTCCATATGGAAAATTATACAAATCGTGTAAACGTATTAAGAATCCATATCGAAATGCAGATGAAAATTCCATATGGAATTTTTTCATTTAAGCGTGCTTTACACGATATGGATTTTCCATATGGACTGTCACTTTTCATTTCCAAATGTATTTTCATATGTATGTCAAATTGGATTTTGATAGTAAAATCAGAAAAGCATTTAGACGATTTGGATTTTTCGTTTGTAGTTTCAAAACAATTTTTTTGTCCAAAACACCTTAAATGTGTTAAATTATTATTATTTTTTATGAAAAACACAAAATAACATAACAAATCACCTTTTTCGCGCTCTCCATGTTTAAATGTAAACTTTTTTTGCCGTTTAAAAAATCCGATTTCGTCTGTATACAGATGAAATTTAGAAACAGTTCTAAATGAAAAAATTCCATATGGAATATTCATCTGTATTTCGATATGGATTCTTAATACGTTTACACGATTTGTACAATTTTCCAAATGGAAAAAGTGACAGTCCATATGAAAAATCCATATCGTGTAAAGCACGCTTTAGAACAGTTTCTAAATTTCATCTGGATACAGACGAAATCGGATTTTCAAACGACAAAAAAAAGTTTACATTTAAACATGGAGAGCACGAAAAAGGTGATTTGTTATGTTATTTTGTGTTTTTCATAAAAAATAATAATAATATAACACATGTTGTTTTACAACAATGAAACCTTATTAAATTTGTGAGTAAGGAATCTTTATTAAAATAAACTCAAAAGTATTCGATTCGATGTACTACAAATTTCCTGGAAACAAATTTGTATAATAATTTCAGTAACATAAATCAGGTTAAAATTGTCTTACTTTTAGTTTCTTATTCTAGCGCGTCCGAACTTGTTCAGAGTCAAATACGTTATGAATTGCGCTTTATAATTTCAAATGTGACAGAATACAAACTCAATAAATACTTAAAGGTTGGCAATAAATAATATTTTCAATGTTGGCAGCAGTCGGAGATGCCAGTGATGCCACTGTCACTGACACTCCCCCCTGGTAAGACGTCCATCACAGGTCCATTAATGTTATGGCGACTTATCCTCCATAACGTCGAGGACTGCTAACTTCACTGCGGGTCTTTCATATAGTCCGGAACTCGTCTTCACGATGGCTCGACGAACCTGGCCGTCCTTCCCTGGCTTGACTTCGACCACACGTCCCTTCGGCCAAACGTTACGAGGATTCGATTCATCAGCTATGATGACGATGTCTCCAACGGCGATCGGTTTGACTGGAGTGAACCATTTGGACCTACGAGTCAACGTAGGCAGGTACTCTTGCATCCACCGTCTCCAGAATGCATTGGCGAATTGCTGAGATTTCAACCAATTTTGCCTTAAAAGCTTGCCGTCATCCGTAAACACACTGTCGACCATGTTGCCGTTAGAGGTTCCAATCAAGAAGTGGTTCGGCGTTAAGACTTCATCACTATCGTTCTCCAAAGGCACATACGTGAGTGGCCGTGAATTAACAACTCGTTCAACTTCCAAAAGCATGCTATAAAGGAGCTCGTCTGTTGGGTTTCGTGTGGGCATAATTTGATACAACGTTTTCTTCACTGATTGGACGAGTCTTTCCCAACTCCCGCCCATGTGTGGGGAGGATGGGGGGTTGAAAATCCACTTCGTGATGGAGCTGGAGAACTCTTTCGCCAAATCTGCCTGATGTTCGTTCAACGTAGCCTGCAGTTCATTCTTCGCACCGTGGAAATTTGTTCCATTGTCGCATCGGATCTCCTTTGGGATACCTCTCCGGGCTATAAAGCGTTTGATGGCGAGAATGCAGGCATCAGAAGTCAGACTGTGGGCTACTTCAATGTGTATAGCGCGCGTCGTCATACACGTGATCAAAACACCCCATCTTTTCTCCATACGACGTCCAATCGTTGAATACATAGGCCCGAAATAGTCAATGCCTATGTAACTAAACGGTCTGCAGAACGACGATAGTCTCGCTTCGGGAAGAGGACCCATTTCAGGCGGAGCTGGTTTGGCATCTCGGTTCTTGCATGCTTGACATGATTTGCGGACTCGTTTTATAGCTGCACGGAGATTTCCAATGGCGAATCTTTGGCGGATTTCGTTGACGACGGTTTCTGTATTTTGATGATGATACTCTTCATGGTAGGATGCTATCAACAATTGCGTGATGCGGTGTTCCTTGGATAACAGTATCGGTCTCTTCGAGTCATACCTCACATTTGTCGCCGCATCAATACGTCCACTCAATCGTAAGAGACCATCTTCGTCAATGAAAGGAGACAACTTTCTTATCTGACTGGATTTGTCCAGAGGCTTTCGGAGTTCTAAAGGAAGCTGCAGGTTACTTTTTAAAGTTATGATTTCTTCACGAAACGAATCGTTCTGGGCCTGGCGAAAAAGTTGAACTTCCGCCTCATAGAATTCTTCACGCGTAATCCATACCTCGCCTCTTCTTGGTACATTTCGTTTCTTCGCTGTGATGTTCCATATGAAGCGTGAAACGTATGCCTGGGTCTTCAGTAATTTTTTCCATTGGGAAAAGCGGCCGGGTTCAATGAGGGAATGGTCATGTACCAGGTGGTGAAAGAAAACTGATGGCTTTAGCTCTTCATTGGTTGGCTTGATGTTGGTGCAATTCATTGGCCATTCAACTTCAGGCTTCCAAAGAAAGGGTGGACCCTTGAACCAACGTCCATCTTCGTCAAAGTCCGGAACTCGTTGCCATTTCGTGGCGTCGTCTGCGACATTAATTTTGGTGGGAATGTATCTCCATTGATGAGTGTTGGTTGATTCGAGGATTTCGCTCACTCGGAAGCCGACGTACTGCTTGTAGTTCCTATGATCGGACTGTATCCAGGAGAGAACAGTCTTGGAGTCGGACCAGTAGAATTCTTTTGAGAATTTGATGTTGTGATTCTTTCGTATGGTGTTTGCCAGTCTTACTCCAAGTCGTGCAGCTTCGAGTTCCAACCGTGGGATAGATGTCAAGCGAAGAGGTGCGACTCTGGTCTTGGAAGTCATAATTCTACATTCCACTTTCCTGTCAGCAGTTGAACGTATGTAGGCCACGGCCGCAAACGCATTGGCACTCGCATCTACAAAGATGTGGAGCTGGCAATCTTCAATCCGGGAAAATTTTAGGGTTCCGAAGTAGCACCTTGGAATTCGTACTTTGTTGATATTCGAGAGATGGTTCACCCATACGAGCCATTTTTCGTACATTCTTCCATCAATGGCTTCGTCCCATTCGAGTTTGGTTCTCCAAATCTCTTGCATGAGAATTTTGATGTAAATCATTGAGTTTGCAATTAGTCCCAGGGGATCGAAGATGCTCATCAAAACTCTCAGTACTTGTCTTTTAGTTGGTCGTACTTTGGTAGACAGCAATTCGGTCATCGATGACTTTGGGGACAATGCGAAAGTAAATGTGTCAGTCGAGGTGCACCACCACATGCCCAATACCTTCTCGGATGTGCTCTCTGGGTTGATATCGAGACTTCGCTTTGTTTTCGATTGAAGTTCTCCCAGGGCTTCGACTACATTTGATGAGTTCGAAATCCAGCCTCGTATTTCAAATCCACCACTTTGGTGTATCAGCTTTATTTCTTGGGCTAGCTGGATGGCCTCTGTCTCAGTGCCTACACTGTCCAGAAGGTCATCTACGTAATGACTATGCAGTATAGAGTCAACCGCTCTCGGATATTTATCTTGGAATTCATTTGCGTTCTTGTTTTTAGCGAACTGAGCACAGCTTGGGGAGCAGCTAGCTCCAAACGTCAATACTTGCATTACATAGACATCTGGCGCTGCCTTGGGATCATCAGCCCAGAGAAAGCGTTGTGCATTTTGGTCCTCAGCTCGAACACCCACTTGGTGGAACATCTCACGGATGTCAGCGCATATACCAATTGCATTCTCTTGAAAGCGAAAGAGTACTGAGAGCAACGAGACCAGCTGATCGGGGCCTTTTGATAAAACGGAATTTAATGAAACCCCATTCACTGTAGCGGCAGCATCCCACACCAATCGTGTTTTGCCTGGTTTATTTTGGTTGCTTACAACGAATATGGGAAGGTACCAGACTTGGGAATAGCGCTGCTGAAGTTCATCGGATGTAAGCTTGCGTATGTAGTTCTTCGTCTCGTATTCTTTGAGCTTCTTTCTGATATCATCAGCGAGTTCGGGATTTCGATTAAGTTTTTTCATGAAGCAATTGTGACGCCTTAGCGCCATTGGCAAGCTGTTTGGCAGTTTGACATTGTCATATTTCCATAAGAGACCTGTCTCAAAATGGCAACCTTTTCGTACGGTCAGAGCCTCTAGCATCTGACAAGCTCGTTCTTCATCTTTGGACTTAATCCATTTCTTGGGTTCAACAACTCCAAGACTGTCTAGCGAAAAGTATTCTTTGAGCATGTTTTGAAGAGTATTATCACAGTCGCTATTCTTTGCGTCTTCGCACTCACATTTATGGAAATTGACGTTGCTTGAAATCAGATGACCATTGCCGTTGACGTAAGGTGAGGATGGCCCATAAGCAATCCATCCGAGTCGTGTTTTTGTGGCGACTGGATCGCCCTCGCCGCCTTCAACCACCTTGAGTGGGATCGCCAGTTTGAGGTTGTCCAAACCGAGCAACAAACGAGGAACAGCGTTTTCATACGATTGAATGGGATATCTTTTCAAATATGGATATTTCGTTGACAATTGTTTGACATTCAATGATTGTTGCGGAAGATTTAACGATTGCACTGTGCGAAGTATTGGAATAAGGAATCTCTTACCTGGAAGGTTTCTCGATGACACTTCGACGGAAACTATTCTTGAATTGTTTTCGCACCGATGTGTATCTCCGGTCCATTTGAGGAAAAGGGGCTGATGTATTCCAGGGAGATTCAATTCTTCGGCAAGCGAATCCTCAATCATGGAAAGCGATGATCCGTCATCCAAAAATGCGTACGTCTCAAAATGTTTGTCGTTGCTGTGCAGCGTAACTGGAACGATTCGATATTTGATGTCTTGATTCGACCTGTGAGCATTGCAGTTGAAATGATTGGTTTCGCTAACATCAGCGTTCTGTTGTTGTTCAATTTGGCAATTCAATTCGTTGATTGATGTGGCGACGGCGGTTGATGTCTTCGTCACTTTGTGAAGCAATCTGTGGTGTCTGTATGGACAGTCATCCGTTCCGCAAGTTCTGTTAACTTGGCATCGTGATCTTGGGTGCGATAACAGACATGTGCGGCAAAGTCGTTGTTGTTTGATTAAATCCCACCTCGCATCAACACTCATACCCAAAAATCGTTGACAGAACTCAATACCTCTGCATTCTTGTTTGCAAACCATGCAGCGCTGTCTGTTGGATACTGATCTTTTTTGGCTATCTTCTGAATGGGTGTTGACGTGTGCCCTCTCTTTCTTACGTGAATGTGTTTTTGCATCTCGGTCGAAGGACATACCTGGATTGACTCTACATATGTTTTCGATGAGTCGGGACAGCCATTATTCATTCATTAAAGTCCAAAAGGTTGCAGGTGTTATTCTTTTCGATATATGCTGCCCAATCCAACATTAGCTGTGTGGGCAACTTTCCAACGATGTCGTCAAGGAGTTCAGCATTTTCCAGGTATGAGTATAATTCGCATGCTTCCATTGTTGCAATGAGATTCTGTACGGCGAGTGAATACGAGATCACTGTTTCAATCTTGTCCATATTGACTTTCGGCTCAGACTGTATCTTCTCTACCAGGGACTTGATTATCATCTTTGGTCGTCCATACATTATGCGGAGCGTTTGAATTATGTTTGGTACATTCGACGGCAACATCAGTCTGCCTCGCATGGCATCGAGGACGCGTCCTTTAAGACACTTTTGTAGGCGGAGGAGGTTCTCTTCGTCGCTAAAGCCACACAGCCTAGTACTTCTCTCGAAGGTACTAATAAACAGCGGCCATTCTTCGGGATTTCCAAAAAAGTTTGGCAAATCTCTTGACATTGAATGTCGATTGGCCATCTGAATCGTGTTCGGCTGCGGTGCTTCGATGAATTGGATTCGGCGGTCTGGTTGAAGAGGTTGAAACTTATTTTGATAAGTCATAGATGGCGGAGCAGGGTGAAGAGTCTTTTCGTCTTTGGACGTGCCCGCGCGGATTCCCTGGTGGTAGTTAAACTGTATCATCTCACTACGAACATGTTGATGTTCTTTTTCACCAAAGGTTTGAAACCATTTGTTAACCTTTTGCTTATGGTCTTCAATTGAACCTTCATCGCGCTGGCTAGCTCTAGACTCCGCTTCCATCAGCAGTAATCTCTTCTTTTCAAGATACTCGTCATCTCTCTTCTTTTGCAGAGCTCGTTGTTCTTCCAAAATCTGCATCTCAATATCAAAACGACTTGACTTCACCGTGGAATTGTCTTTGGACTTGTCTTTGGATTTGTCTTTGGATTTGTCTTCGGACTTGTCTTTGGACTTGTCCTTGGACTTGTGTGATGGTGTTTTGTCGTTTCTAACACAAGTCGGACACATCCAGTTCTCATTCTCGACGGCAGCTGTGACATGGACACATGTGAAATGATACCAGCGCTTACATTTTTCACACTCCACCATTTCATCTGTGTCTTTTTCATTGCATATATTGCAGCTTATTTCAGCCATATCGATGTTTTTTCCTTGAAGGCGTTGGCTTCTTCTTGGAGTGCCGTGTTCAGACATGTTTCCTTTGCTTTTAAGCAGGGTTTGTTCTTTTACTTTTGAGTAAAAGAAATTTGTAGAATTTGTTGTTTTACAACAATGAAACCTTATTAAATTTGTGAGTAAGGAATCTTTATTAAAATAAACTCAAAAGTATTCGATTCGATGTACTACAAATTTCCTGGAAACAAATTTGTATAATAATTTCAGTAACATAAATCAGGTTAAAATTGTCTTACTTTTAGTTTCTTATTCTAGCGCGTCCGAACTTGTTCAGAGTCAAATACGTTATGAATTGCGCTTTATAATTTCAAATGTGACAGAATACAAACTCAATAAATACTTAAAGGTTGGCAATAAATAATATTTTCAATGTTGGCAGCAGTCGGAGATGCCAGTGATGCCACTGTCACTGACAACACATTTTAGGTGTTTTGAACAAAAAAATGTTTTGAAACTACAAACGAAAAATCCATATCGTCTAAATGCTTTTCTGATTTTACAAACAAAATCCAATTTGACATACAAATGAAAATACATTTGGAAATAAAAAGTGACAGTCCATATGGAAAATCCATATCGTGTAAAGCACGCTTTATGGTGGATTTACATGTAATCCACCATTAATGGTGGATTTACATTGATCTGCATGCCATCATCTGCAAAAATAGAGGATGCAAGATACAAAACTCATACTAGTGTAATAGAGAGGTAAGACCAAAATGCAGACGTCTGCAGATGCAGACGTCGAAGATTACATGTAAATCCACCATAAATGAATTAGATTGGGAAAAGTATTGATTTTCTTATTGATTTCTCTGAAATCTCTTTTAGAGACAGAAATTTACACATATTCTCACATACAGATCAGATAAGAAAGATTGGAATTTCCAGAACTGTCCCATTTCCTCTTTCAACAATGCTGTCGGAACCCCAGCCGTTCAGTTGCACTGCATTCCCTGAAGAGCGTTTTTGGGCTTACGATAGTTAACTATTTGCCGGTTTTGCACATCAATAGTTACGATTCGTAACCACAATAAATTGTCGTTTTTTGGGTCAGTGTTAATGTGTCAAAGAGTAACCATTCCTGACTTTCCCAACTCATCTCATCATCATTCGCTTTGGCTTATCAATCTTCAAGCGCGATCGCAACTTTGGATCGTCTGTCCCGAGACAAATGAAGCATCTGCAGCAAACTTGCGACTGCGACTCCCAATCCACTCCACAAGTAAAGTTGTGAGAGAATCGATTCTTTTAAAAGTAAAGTTTCCTTAGATTCTGGTGTGATTTGAAAATATAGAGAACCCGAAAGAGAAAACCATCAACGACCCGAAAATTTTGTCATCCGCTGAGAACGCCAACCAACTGATTCGAGAAGAGAAGAAAACTTCATAGATATTTTCAATCCAAGGAGTTTAGGAGATTCTGAACATCCGAACCTGAGCATGAATGTGAGTCCAACGTCTAAGAACCAGCTGTTCGACACAGATTCAGGTTCATTCAACTTCACATCCAATAGGTCCAGCCCAAATGTTTCTGTGATTGTAGTTTCCGTCACTAATCAAAGCAGTGCCGTAGCTAGACCTTTGGGGGCCCTGTATCCAATTTTTTTTTGGGGCTCCCACCACCTCTTACCAAAACTGGGCCATAACCTTATACTCTTTTTTTTTAATTAAAAGACTAACGTCAATAAAAAAGGAACTTAAACATAAATGCATACTACATATATATTGATACATGTTTTATAAAGCTTAAAAATAATAATATTTGCACTTCTTCTCAAATTACTACTTCCCTTGCTACTTACTACTACTAAATTACTACTTTTTCTGCAAATTTATTTATGTATTAAATCTTCCATACCTGAAGAAGATTTCAGTTTTTCAAGATTATTTGCTTCTATTGATAAAAGTGATAAATCTGACAACCTCTTCTGTCCCATTGAGGTTCTGAGATAATTTTTTATTATTTTCAGCTTGGAAAAAGATCTTTCAGCTGTTGCTGTGGTTACCGGAAGAGTCAAAAAGAGAAAGCATGCTGTTATTACTTCAGAAAAACAAGAAGCAAGACCATTAAATTCGATAGCTTATAATTTAGCAAGTTCTTTAATGGAATGAATTTTGAGGATTTCGGATTTAAGGCATGTTTTTAGAGCAATTAGTTGATTGCAGAAACCACCAGATATGTCTGTATTGTAATTTTCCACTAGCTTTTTTGATCCTTGATTTATCTCATCATTTGAGAACGATAAAAGCTTATCCGCTTTCAACACTTCAAACATACTACTAAGACTATGAAGGCTTTGAAATCTTTTCTGAGTTTGTCCAATCAAAATGTCCAAGCAGGAATAGTAAATATTGACTTTGAACTAAATTTCCGGATCAGAATTTTTATGATCTTCTGCTAACTCATCAAAATAGCGCTTCGTTATTTTCCTCCTTTTATTTTTGAAGACAGGCGTCACTCCCCAATAGTTGGCATAATGCTTGGACTTTTTAAGCAAATCACTGAATTTCTTTTAATGTTTTTCTTTTTCTAGACCGTCTTAAAGATTTTGAAGCAAAATACTTGCTTTTTGTAAGTCATTTTCCTCATCTTGAAGGGCTTTGGAAACTGGACTTATAATTCAAACAGCGAAGAAAACAATGACATCAACACAATAAAGTCGTAGGTCTCTAAAATGCTTATAACATTTTTACATTCGTCTCGTTCGTCTTTTTTTGTTGCGGTCAAATTGATTTGGTGTAAGCTTTTCACTCAGACAATTAACGGGACTTTTTTTGGTTGCAGATACATACAGGGTTCGGAATGGAGTATTCGAATTTTTCAGGTGGTAGTTCATGCAAGTTCCCTAGGTTTTTTAATTAAATTGCATTTGATTAAATTAAATTAAATTAAATTAAATTAAATTGCAAGTTTGCGCCCGATGATGGACTGAGTCGGAAACGCGTCGCCTACCAAAAGAAAAATTACATTTTTGTAAAAGTTATTAGAAATAAAGAAAATTAAAGCTAAAACTTAATATATTTTTATTTTCAACTAATAAGTATATAGTTTTTTACAATTTAATTTAATCAATTTAAAACAAAAAAAGGAGACACAAACCCAACCAAAATGGTTCTGTGTGATGTTGGAGTTGGTGGCTGTGTCAGGCAGGACGATATATTTTGAAAGCTCGAATAAAAAGTGCAGGTTGAAGTTGTAGTAGGTATTGTTGGTTGGTAGGACATGAACAAAAGAAAAAGATACACAGGAAAAAAAATATTTGACGCATGTAAAAAATGATCTTCGGAACATTTTTTGTATTAAAACTTTATTTAATATTTAAGTGAATTTTTTACATACGTCTTGTACTCTGTATCTTTGGGGGCCCCTATATCTCGGGGGCCCTGTTACATGGATACAGCTGATACAGCGGTAGCTACGCCACTGAATCAAAGTTAAATGCCTGTGACTAGATTTTACTTCGACGTATGTTTTTAAAAAGTATTTTCGTTGTCTTTTCTCTATGTATCAGTTTTTATAACCGTTTTTGTTTGTAGGCAAGTAAAGCGAGACTTTTTCAAGCAAGTGATGACTCGATGGCCGGAACAAAGACTTTTCAAACCTACAACCTTGGTTATAATCCGGATCCAATACAACGTTAACCAATCGTTGCATGAAACACTGTTTTGTAGTCATATTACTACATTAACTAGTTTAGTTTTGAATTGAAATTATTGCTTTTATGTATTCTGCCGGGAATTTTTTTTTTTTGAATTAGTTTCAGAAAATAAAGACTTTCTCCGTTTATTTATATAAAAGCACGAACTAGCTCCACACTTTATTCATTTAAACGCTGGTAACCCGAATTCCTCAGGTTAGAATTGATAGTTTATCAGCGAATCTGGAAGCAGCAATTAGGAGAATATCAGGAGCTGGCTTACTTGGAACAGCTTGAAGAGTTCTTTATGGAGGGTGGTCTTCAGTTCGAATATTCCATTTGCCTTGTGGCTGTGGGTTGTTCAAAAATAAATAAAAATGTTCTTATTTTAATATCTTTGTGTGCGAATTGGATGAATTGTGGTTAAAAATGGATGAATTTTTAACCACTACGGTCATATTTTAACCTGATCCGCAACTAGTCTAATTTTAAAACATTTTATTCAATAGGTTAGGTTAGGTTACAGTGGCTGCGGATACGGGATCCACCCACTTAGGCCAAAAGAAAAGGCCCATTGTGATACCACATGAATCTAGAGAATTACTTCTTACTAGTCGAACCATTTTGAGCTTTTTATATAGCGAAGAAGATATTTGATATCCTTATTAGCTAGTTCACTGGGATTATCATAAAAGTACTCTCCCAGATGAAGTTTGCGCCTTAATGAAAGAGCAGGGCAAGTGCAGAGAAGGTGAGAGACTGTTTCCACTTCTTCCTCGTCCATAGGACGAGGGCCGTTTGAGATTTGGTTGAGACACCGTCGAGAGATTTGATTCTCTTAGCCAGGAGAGAACCTCTTTGATCGCTAAAATTTCCGCTTGGAAGACGCTACAATGATTAGGGAGGCGGAATGAGATGCTTAGATTAAGCTTTTCTGAGTACACACCACTACCAACTTCATCACTTATCTTGGATCCATCTGTATAAAAATGAATGCTTTTGTCATCCAGAAGTTTTTTGTCTTCCCATTCATCTCTGGATGGAATGGATATCTGGAAGTTTTTACCAAATTGGGGTTTTGGAATGGTGTAGTCTATGTACTTTGGTATAGAACCGAAGAAGTTCAAAATGATGGAGTGTCCCACATTATTGTTGGTCCATTGAGATGAGGCGTTGAGTCTTATAGCTGTACTCGCTGCCACTTGTTTGCTAAAAATGTCGAGGGGTGTTAGATGGAGAAGAGTGTCTAACGCTGCTGAGGGTGTGGTTCTCAATGCCCCGCTTATGCAGAGACCTGCAGTGCGTTGGACTCTGCTCAATTTGTCGCAGTAGGTGACTTTCTCCAGTGCAGTCCACCATACTGCAACCCCGTACATGAGAATTGGTCGGATGACCGATGTGTATAGCCAATAGGTTATGCGAGGTTGAAAACCCCATTTGCTACCTATGGCTTTCTTGCAAGAGAAAAGAGCTACTGTAGCTTTCTTAACTCTTTCCTGAATATTAGGTTTCCAACTTAATTTTTTGTCTAATATCAGACCAAGATATTTGGCTTCATTGGAAAAATGAGTGGTACACCTTTTATTGAAGGGGGTGCAATTACTGGGATCTTGTATTTCCGTGTAAAAAGAACGAGGTCTGTTTTTTGAGGATTAATACTAAGTCCGCAGTGATCAGCCCATCTAGTGAGCATATTAAGTGCGTTTTGGAGGAGGTCTCTCAGTGTATTAGGATGTTTTCCTGTGACGGCGATAGCAACATCATCGGCATACGCAATCACTCTGTAGCCTTCCCTCTCAAGGGATATTAGCAATTCGTTAACTACTATGTTCCACAGGAGAGGGGACAGAACACCACCTTGCGGAGTGCCTCTACTGACAGACCTTTCCGTACAAAAATCCCCCATCTTAGAGTTGATGATCCTGCTTTTTAGCATAAGATTAATCAACTCACAGTGTGAGTATTCGACGTTTAGGGTCGTCATAGCAGAAGTGATTGCAGATGTGTCAACGTTGTTGAAAGCACCTTCAATATCCAGGAAGGCAACCATATAGTATATTCCTTTTGCTCTAGGGAGTATTCGATAGAGTATATGCATCAAGGCTGTTTCTACCGATTTCCCTTTGCAGTAAGCATGCTGAGACATCGATAGTCTCTTATCAATGCTATTACGTATATGGATATCAATCAGTCTTTCCAGCGTTTTAAGAATGAATGATGATAGGCTAATAGGTCTAAGATCTTTAGGGTTGACATGCGAGCATTTGCCCGCCTTGGGAATGAATACTACCTTTACTTCTCTCCATCGCTGAGGTATATAGACTAGATCTAGACAACTTTTGAAGATCATCTCAATGATGGGCAAAGTTATATCGATGGTATATAGTAACTCAGCTGGTATGATTTGATCTGGACCTGGAGATTTATAGGGTTTGAAACTATTCAGAGCCCATGTCAGTTTTTCCTTTGTAACAAGACCTTGAGGAAAAGTTAAGTTAACACCTGACAAAGGACGGTTTGTTGTATTAACGGATTTGGAGCTATCTGCGAAGTGGATGTCTAATAGCAGGTTTAGCGTTTCTTCGCAAGAGTTAGTCCATGTACCATCTGAGTTCTTAAGACAACTAGGCATGGTTGGATTTGTCGAGAGAATCTTCCTTAACCTCGATGCCTCCGAGGATTCGTCTATTGAGCTACAGAAGGATCTCCATGAGGATCTTTTGGCTAATCTCAATTCTTGTTTATATTTTTTGAGGGATTCCTTATAGGAATCCCAATCTTGGGGGTGTCTAGACTTTTTTGCACGATTGAAAAGCCTTCTACAACCTTTCCTGAGTATTTCTAAATCAGCGGCCCACCAATATGGTTTCTTCTTTCCCCGCACTGTAGTGAGGGGGCAGGCTGTTTCCATGGCTTTGTTGAGGGCTGCTGTAAGCTCATCGACTTTTTGATCAGGTTCGAGAGCGCACAAGGGAGGATCAGAAAGTTCTGGTTTAATCAGACTTTTTAGGGTTGTCCTATATTTTGGCCAATCTGTCTTCCGATAATTACGAAATTGGATTGGTTTTGGGGACTCTTCACTAAGAGTGAATTGGATGTACCTATGATCGGAGAACGAGTGCTCCTTTGATACTCTCCAATTCAATACTTAATTCGAGAGATGTAACGAGACAAGAGTGATATCTAAAACTTCTTGTCGATTTTTAGTAACAAAGGTTGGTTCATTACCAACGTTACTTACTACCAGATTAGTTGTTAAGATGTAATCAAAAAGAGACTCACCTCTGTCATTGATATCGGTACCTACTACTCCACGTAGTATGGTGCGCATTGGCGTCACAACCGATAATTATGTTGGTTTTGAGTCTTGTTGATTCAGCGACCGTCTTCTCCAGAGTGGTGCCAGGCAGTGGGCCCTGGTGGTCGTGGCCCAAATACGCTGATACCAGCCAGTAGGTATGGTTGTCTATTACCATACTGACTGTGGTGACGTCTTTATCACTGAAATTAGGGAGTAAAAATACATTTAGACTACGTTTTACTAGAATGCAGGACCTTGGGTTACCTTTTCCTGTTACATATAATACGTAGTAGCCAGGAGTTCTCAATCCTCGAACCAGGGACTTCACAATCCAGGGCTCTTGGATAAGAACGACATCTTCCCCAGTTTTTGACAGCCGGAGAAGAAGGGAGGCCGATGCGAAGTGTCAAAATTTAACCAAACGTCAAGTTTTAACCACTTTTTAACTGAATTCGCTCACGGCCTTATTTCCTCTTTCACGGGTACTGCCTCTTGCGAGGAACTGACAAAACTTCCAAGAGTATTAATCTATCATGAAAAAGTGCTTCTCAACTTTGCCGTTCGGAATCAGCGTTAAATTGTAGGTCCTCAGAGAATTGTTGGGGATGGAAATCGAGGTTTTTCAATTGTATTGAATTTGTTTTTCAAATTGTACCAAAAACTATTTTCCGATGAAAAAAAAAAAAAAACAGAATAAGAAAGGTTTCCACGGAACTTTCAGTGAAGAACACTTTTTACTTACCATACATGGGCTGTCCGTCGTCCAAAATTTGAAAATAAATGGTTCTACCGGAGAGTAGAATCCGTAATAACTCATTTCACTTATTTATTTCTCGCCGATCTTCCTTTTTTGGTCGAGCGAGTTCATATTGTTAAGGAAATAAGCGTGTGGTTCTTGTATTTTTATTTTCAAAGTAAGTCTGAACTCTGAAGCAACAATTTACGACATAAAGCTTCAAGTTGCTTAGTAGAAAAGATTCATTTATTAATGCCAATGTGAAGGCAAATGAGAGAACAAAATAGAACGCATGCTTTCAATCAGTTAATCTTGTCGAGGCTTGCAATTTCAAAGTCTAGTGTTTTGTCCGTTACAAGTTACAAGAATCTTCATGAGAAGTTGGCTTCTGACCGTCCATGTATAATATTGCTTATTTTTTCTCTCCATACATTCTTCTAACAAATTTAACTTGTATTCTTTGGCAACGCTTCTGCTATCTAGTTTTGAAAATGATGAAAGATTTTTAAGGGCTTACACCCGAGACTTTTAATATTTAAATACATACAGAGCTAACAGAAAAACCTATTAATAAGCCTGTAAATGTTACAGAAAATAAAGGAATT
Organism: Sphaerophoria taeniata; assembly: GCA_943590905.1. Taxonomy (NCBI): domain Eukaryota; kingdom Metazoa; phylum Arthropoda; class Insecta; order Diptera; family Syrphidae; genus Sphaerophoria; species Sphaerophoria taeniata. The sequence continues at coordinate 40,816,617 of OX016540.1, read as the reverse complement.
TTTACTAAAGAAATCTTTTTTGAAAAAACGATTCAAATTTCACATTAGCAAATTGTACCAAATAGAGACAAATTGTACTTTTGTACTTCAACAAACTCAATTGTATCGAATTTGGTACAATTGTACCAACTTTTCCAGGGGATTTGAGGTTAGAATTTTGTTTTTTCTTTGATTTATCTGTCAAATGGTGAGGAAACAACTTCAGGTTGAAGTATGTTAGTGTTGGCAGATGAGCAGCTTTTTGTAGCAATCAGAAAGTATATGCGGCGGCTTCGCCGCTAAAGGTATTTTAACCCTCGATGTGGAGTGCACGACTCTGGCTACGCTCAAAACTCAAAATGTCCTCAAAGGGAAATATTTAGGAAAATTCCCGACCCGAAAAAATCCCATAAATATAAGGAGTCTGCGGGTACTAAAAATTACATTTAGGCCGTGTGCGAATTGGATGAATTGTGGTTAAAAAATAAAAATGGATGAATTTTTAACCACTACTGTCATATTTTAACCTGCTCAGCAGCTAGTCAAATAATGCGAAGTGTCAAAATTTAACCAAACGTCAATTTTTAACCCATTTTTAACTGAATTCGCACACGGCCTTAAATCGTGAATTCTGTGCAAAAAGTGCAATTTTATTTAATTAATTAAAAATAGAAATATTATCGTCCTAGAAAAAAATGAGAGTTGATTTGTGCTTAAATAACTAGTATCTATCGATTGAGACCATTTTCGTGTCCAAATTCTGCAGCCAAGTTGTTGATGACAGTAAGCCACTTAGGCCTTGTCTCTTCGCGCCACTCTATTTATTTTCTTTTTTTGTTTTCTTCTGTAGCAGTAGCACACTTATTTTCAATCACGTTTATGTGAAAAGATGACAACAAAAATTAATTTAATTGAATCGGAACTCCATTTCTTGTATAATCACTAATTATGTCATTGAAACCAATGATTTTCCTCAAGCTTACACAAAGATATACACGACAGCCACTTGACGTGTAAACACCCAAAAGGCCAAAAGGAAACCTCATTCGTTTCGGGCTTTGCAGGTAAAGTTCACTGAACAAATCTTTCATGCATTTTGTTGTTGGTTTCTAGCTCTATTTTTGTCTGACGTTTTTCATGTGACAATCATCCGTTCTATCAAATTTTCTTTCGCAGTGCACACTGAACACAGCTTCAGGAGTTACAGAATCATATTCACATGTCCGAATCCGAAAATAAAATTATATAATAAATTTAATTTAAAGAAAACGATAAAAATCTAATTGTTCTCATCGAATTAAACTATGTCGGGTTTAATTTCGATAACTTCCCGTTGCGGTGCACGAGCCATCAGAGGAGGACTACGGGATATATTACTGAAAAATTGTAACATCGCTAGTCGGAGACGTATCAGTCTGTTTTCTGTGTCAAGTAATCTCTCGTTCGACCAAAAAAGGAATGTGCAAGATAGGAGTCTGCTTCTCATTAACAATAGTATTGATTTTGGCAGCCATGAAATCCACTTGAGTGCTGCATGTTTGCAAACTGAAAGTATAAAAGTTCCTCCATTTGCGGATTCAGTTTCGGAAGGAGATGTGAAGTTCTCATGTAAAGTCGGCGACTATTTCAAAACCGATCAGGTTGTTATGGAGATAGAAACCGACAAGACGACCGTTAGTGTTCCTGCCCCTTTTGGAGGTGTTATTGAGTCGATTGCCGTTAAGGATGGTGATACTGTCAAGGCAGGTCAAGAACTCTTCACGCTTAAAAAGGCCGAAGGTGGATCAGCGCCAGCAGCTGCAGCTCCAAAACCTGCGGCAGCATCACCTCCTCCACCACCACCACCACCACCACCAAAGCCAGCAGCTGCCGCTCCTCCACCACCACCAGCGCAAGCACCTAAGGCAACTCCTCCACCACCCCCGCCACCACCACCACCACCACCACCAAAACCATCGGCAGCTGCACCAGCTGCACAAATTCCTGTAGCTGCTATTCGTCACGCTCAAGGAATCAGTCAACCTACTGTGAAGGTGCCCCCAGCGGACTACACCCGCCAAATCACTGGAACCCGCACTGAACAACGCGTTAAGATGAATCGCATGCGTCTAAAAATCGCCGAACGATTGAAGGAGGCCCAAAACGTCAATGCCATGCTCACAACATTCAATGAAATCGACATGAGCTCCGCCATGGAATTCCGAAAGGCAAATCTCGAGGCATTCCAGAAAAAGTACGGCATCAAAATTGGCTTCATGTCGATTTTCTTAAAGGCATCAGCCTACGCCCTTCAAGACCAACCCGTTGTCAATGCCGTCATTCAAGACAAGGAAATTATCTACCGAGATTATGTGGACATCTCAGTTGCAGTTGCAACACCCAAGGGCTTAGTTGTTCCAGTCATTCGTAATGTCGAAGGAATGAACTATGCCGAAATTGAGATTGCTATGGCTGCTCTTGGCGACAAAGCCAAGAAAGGTGCAATCGCCGTCGAAGACATGGATGGCGGTACTTTCACCGTCAGCAACGGAGGTGTGTTTGGCTCTCTGATGGGCACTCCCATCATCAATCCACCTCAGAGTTCTATCTTGGGCATGCATGGAATATTCGAGCGTCCAATTGCTGTCAAGGGACAAGTTGTTATTCGTCCAATGATGTATGTCGCCCTCACTTATGACCATCGTCTGATCGATGGTCGTGAGGCTGTTTTGTTTTTGCGTAAAATCAAAGCTGCCGTTGAAGATCCACGAATCATGCTCGCTGGTTTGTAAATTAGAAAGTGAACAATTTTAAAGAAATGTAATTCTTTGTCGAAATCGAAAGTCTAAAATATAAAGAAATTTAAGAACAGTTAACTGTTGACAAGAATTTGTATTTAATCCGCTCTAAATTATTGTCTTTACTCGAGTAACACAAAATAAACGATTCGTTTGATCGATACCGATTGTTTACCTTTCTTACTCTTTTCAAGGTCATTTGTTGTGCTGATGGCGATAGTAGAATTCGGACAGGCTAATCAAAGTCTAAATTAGCCATGAACTTGTCCTCTATTAACTTCATATCACTAGGGCTTCTCGATCATTTACTTTTGAGATAGATTAACTTTACCTTGCGAAAAACGTTTAACCTCTGGTAACGAAGAAAAAGAGAGCAAGGCAGCTTATGATGTGGATGATGTCATGCCTATAGTCGATTTTGAAAGGTGTTGAGCATCTATGCAAATTCTTGAGATGTCTTAGGTTGAGATTCTTTTTTTAATAAAAATATGACGCTTTAATTGAGACTTCAATTGATTTACCAGCCACACCCAGAACTGACGTCGACCTAATTTGGATAAATTCAGTTGAAAGTTATCACGAAGAGAAGGTTATGTACATTTGGATATGTGGCATAGGTACATACACTGTGTGTGTTGGAGAGCAAGTCAAATAAAAATGTATTCTATTTCTTCTTGCGTGTAGTACAACTTTGGGAATCGAAGAGTGCATTTTGCGAACTCGATATTGCATCCCAGTCTTCCATCAAATTTTTGAAACAGGATTCCCTAACACTTTTTATACCTATGTAATGCTGAGGAAAGAATGAAAAAAGCACTATGTGCATTCTATATCTATACATGCAAAAAGACCTTCGATGTACGTTAGGGTATGCGACCGCAAGTCATCCAATGGATGTAAACAGCGATTATCAGACCCATTCTTGCCTATGGCTCTATTGTATGGTGGAAAGCGCTGGAAAAATCAAGCTATCTCAAGAACCTGAATAAGGTACAGAGACTAGCCTCTATAGGAATAACAGGGGCTCAGAGATCCACACCACAGCTGGGTTGGAAATAATCTTGGACTTCCCGGCTCTGGATGAGTTCATAAGGTGCACGGCAGCCAAAAATGCAATTCGTTTCAAAGAAATGAGTTTTTGGAAGCACAGCAGTTATGGACACGGGTCAATCTTACAAAGACATGACACGATTCCAGGACTGATGGAGACCACCGATTACATTCCCCATTTACTAGATTTCGGTATTTGCATACCAGAAAGACAGGGTTGGGATCCTAATTCACTTATAAGTAAACAGGGTATCCCTTTCTACACTAACGGTTCAAAATGTAATCAGGAACAGGTGCTGGAGTGTTTTGCCAATCTCCCAACATCAGAGAGTCGTATAAACTCCCAGCTGACTGTAGTGTCTTTCAGGCCGAGATCTATGCCATTGTTAAAGCAGATTACTTTATTCGTGGACAGCCAGGCTGCTATCAAAGCCTTAGCCAGTGAGACCATAAGATCAAAGGCAGTTTTAAACTGTAGGAAGGAATTAAATAGAATTTGCCACACTAACCAGGTTAAGCTCTGCTGGGTTCCTGGACATAGTAATATAGAAGGGAACGAAATAGTAGATGAATTAGCCAGGAAATGGGTCAGAAGCAGATACAAGTATTAGCGACCATTCAGATAGGGGACCACTCGTCCCGGGGTACTCAAGAGGAAGATAGACCTTAAAGCAAAAGAGAAAACCAATAACTCCTGGATATCCAGGAACGATTGTGTAATCTCCAGAAGTTTATGGCCTAACACTAATGAAAAGGAAACTCGGTATATTCTATCGCTGAGTAAAAGGAACATTAAAATCTTGATAGGTGTACTAACGGGCCCTTGGCACAGATAGGGGTATTTGCACCCGATTTCTGTAAAGCTGTCAGGATGATGAGGAAATAGAAACCATTAAACACCTGCTCTGTGACTGTCCGAACCTCCAAACTAACCGATTACGTCATTTCGGGAACAGGTTTCTTGGAAAACTGGATGATCTAGCACAGGCCTCAATGGCAAACATGAGGAAATTCATAGATAGCACAGGCTGGTTCGTTAAAGAGCCAGTCTACGTTAACCGGTAATTTTGAGGAGCATCGATGCTACCTTTATTCTAATAGGGGATCAGCAACAGTTTCACGCTGTGCACACCCCTCATCACCTAACATAACCTCACATATACCTATGTATCTGTATTTTAGTTTGGATCAACAGTATAGGTAGGTAGAAATGGCTGTCCTCCTTCCGTGTAGGACACAATTCGCGCTGAGTGCGCCGTTTTGATACCATACCTCATGAGATTCTAAAAACATTTGAAAATGGGTTAGGGATTATTGTATGTTTCGCACCTACACTACGGCCTATTATCTCATATTACCATTTAGTTAAGGAGAAATAAGGAGGCCACTTTGTTGTATGAGATCATGTCTTTGATCTTGAATTCTGAGAGTTCCTCAATACCATTGAAGAACTCTCTACCCAAGTGGAGTGCTCTTTTCCTAGCCAAGGCCGGACAATGGCAGCAGAAAAAGTGTGGGACTGTTTCTTTTTCATCCTGGTCCTCACAGCTGCGGCAGAAAGTGTTAAATGGTATACCCAATTTTGCCACATGCTCCCCTATAGGTTAGTGCCCTGTTTAAGTAGCAAGAAACCTGGCTATGTTATGCCTTGGTTTGGAAATTAAATTGATTGATTTTGGTTTGTTATAGGCCGGCCAGATTTTCCTAGATATAACGCAACTCGTTAAACTACTCCACCTGATTTGCTTCTGATGTGTATTTGGTCAGGATATAGACTCCAAGAGGAGTTACTCTCACTGCCAATGAGAAGGGCTGACCCTTGCCTAGCTAGTTCGTCTGGTTTCTCATTTCCCTCATAGCCCCTATGGCCCGGTATCCAGATTAGAGCGACGCTCAGGTCAAGTTCCTTGAGGGCCTCTCTGCATTTCTGGACCAATTTAGAGGATGATAAGCTGAATCCGTGACTTTATTAGCTTCCTGAGCTTCATTTTGGTTCTGTTGGATATTTTTAAGGGTAATACAAGCTTCCTTTATCGCTAACAATTCTGCCTGGAATACGCTGGCAAAGTCTGGAAGTCTATAGGATTTTGAGATCTTAAGACACCTGCACCAACACCGAACCATCCGTGAAAATATTTGTGTCTTTCGTCACATCGCCTTCCTCCCAGTCGGTTCTTGACGGGAGCAAGACTGTAAACTTTCTTGAGTTGTTTAGGGTAGGGCAAAGAATTGCCACCTATTTACATCCACGAGTTTCTCATAGTTTTAACCGTTCTTACACACAAATCCTCTTTGATCAAATAACTAAACTGCGATTCAAACAATCGTTTTTAGTTGTGTGCAATATGAATCTGCTTTGATAATTCTGAAGGAGTTCAATTGAGCAAAAACGAGAGTTCCAGAAACGAATTTCTCTTCTCGATTTGAAATCAGAAGCATTAACGGAAGATAAAATGTTCAATTGGGATTTCGAAGAACAGCTTTGAATTGAAAACTAAGCAGCTTACTTACCTACTTAAGGTGGCGCGCTACAGTTCGGTGTGGACTTGGGCCTCAATCAACAGTCTCCGTCAGCCAGCTCGGTCCCTAACTAGCTGTCTCTAGTTTTGCACTCCAAGTTGATTGAGTTCACTTGTGTGCGCCACCTGAGTCGGGGTCTTCCTCTCCTTCTACGTCCCTCGGGAATAGTGTCGATGGCTTTCCGGGCCGGAGCATTGGTGTCCGGAGCATACGCTCTAGATGACCGAGCCATCTGAGTCTCTGGACCTTGACTCTTCTGGCTAGGGCTAGGTCCATTTCGGTTTACAACCCGTAAAGATCGCTGTTGTATCTTCTTCTCCACTCCCCATCAATGCACACGGGGCCAAAGATGACCCGAATAACTTTCCTCTCGCAACAGCCCAAGGCACATTAATCCGATCTTGTCAAGGTCCATGCTTATGCACCATATAGCTATAGCAGGACTGAGATAATGAGGGGAGTGTGTTATACAGTTTTACCTGAGTTTCTCGAGAGAGGGCTTTTCCACTCAATTGCTTTCTTAGACCAAAGAAACAGCGATTAGCAAGAGATATTCTCCAGTTTTTGCCGCTTCTGTCACAATTCTCTCATCACGCTGTGTTGTGTTCTTCCCATTTTATCGATATCTTCGGCGTACGCGAGAAGTTGAACAGACTTTTGGAAGATAGTGTCTGGTGTTGACGGTGGAGTTTTGCACTATCTTCTCAAGAACGATGTTAAAGAAATCTCATGACAGTGCATCGCCTTGTCTGAAGCCTTTTTTGACATCGAAAGATTCCGTAAGCTCGTTTCCAACCTTGATGGCACAGCGTGAGTTCTCCATCGTCATTTTGCAATGCGTCCGTTTCTAAGGTCTGTTATTGCTTCGCAACTAAATCTTTTTCTACGTAGTCGGGAAGTCACCCCGACGTACAACCCCTAACCTGGAGTACAAGACACTTGATGTGACTCCAAGTGCAAGAGCCGGAAAAACCGCTCCTTTTACGGCCTAGACTCCAAATAAGTCGAAGTATCCCGTTAAGGTTTTAACCAAGTAGTTCGGCCTAACTGGAACTGAAGAAGCCACCGTTGATTCCAAAAAAAGAAATTCACTCGCTGCCGTCCCTCGTTGGGATTGCCTTGGTGGGAACACTCCTTCTACTCAACCTGAATCATTCGTTAAAAAATCTTACGAAATATCAGTAGCGTCACGTTTGTTTGATCAAACAATTTTCTGTTTACAACAAATTTATTAATTATCACCGAATGCTAACACCATCCTTCGCACTTCGGCTAGTTTGAGACAAAAACAAAAAAATATACAAATAAATGACTTCAACTTCGAAACTCCATGAAAAGAGATTGTTATTTTGGTCAAATCTAAGTACAGCACTAAATTAACGATGAGAATAAGATAAGATGTTGTTCCTACGTTTTAGACCAAAGTGAGATATCCCATCGCTTTTTTGCTTGTAGTTTGCTTTACTTGTGCAAAGCTGCAGTTTCCATTGTGGGTTCGGGTTTACTAGCCATTCCACTGAGAAGTTTCTTGATTTCAGCAATAGCACGACCAGGATTCAAGCCCTTGGGACAAGTGCGGGTGCAGTTCATAATTGTGTGACATCTGTAAACGCTGAAGGGATCCCTCAGAGCGTCGAGACGTTCTTTGGTTTTTTCGTCACGAGAATCGACAATCCAGCGATAGGCTTGCATAAGGACAGCTGGTCCAAGGTATTTCTCGCCGTTCCACCAGTACGATGGACAAGCCGTTGAGCAGCACGCGCACAAGATGCAATCGATGAGCCCATCCAATTTGCTACGATCTTCAAGAGATTGCAAGTATTGTGCCTTGCCCTTGACTTCTCGATCGTCTCTGAAATAATTAATAAGGTTAGAAATTGAAAAAAACAAAAAATGAAGGAAAGGAATGATAAATGAAGTGGCGGTTCAGTGGAAAATAGAAGGATGGACGGTGACAGGGAGTCGAGAACTCACTTGCGTTGCAACCAAGGCTGAATATTGGTATACTGCCTGTAGAAGTTGTTCATATCAGGAACTAAATCTCTCAACACGTACATGTGAGGCAAAGGGTATACCTTCAATGGTTTAGATAGGTTTGTGTCGATGGGACTGTAAGCAAAACAACAAAACATTCTATAGGCTGTCGACCGAAAAGTCATCAAAGACAAACGAACCAAAGGCAAGCCAATGTGTTGACACCACCGATATTCATGGCGCACGATCCGCAAATACCTTCGCGACACGATCGACGGAAAGTCAACGTTTGATCGACCTCGTTTTTGATTTTAATCAAAGCATCTAAGACCATTGGTCCGCATTCCCTCAGGTTGACCTCATAGGTTTGCATGTAGGGCTTCTTGTCGGGTGCATCTGGGCTGAACCTATAGACTTGGATAGACTTAATTTGTGGTTCCTTCTTTTCTACGGGCTGTGCGGCAGCAGATTGGGGCGTTGTGTTGGTGGTGGTGACGGTGCGAATCTGTAAGTGTTCAATTTTCGGAAATAGTGTTTGTTACTGTTGTGTATTGTTTACTTTAAAATCTGAAGCTCAAAACACCTCACAATTACTCTATTTCGTCGAGTCTCATAATCAAGCACACACACCCAACAAAATCATGTTCACTCCTTCACATTCACACAAAACCTCCCGAGTAAACTAGGTATCCCTAACAACATAGAAGGAACCTGCTTTTTTGTTGGTGGAAAATTTTTGATTTCGTATTCTTGTGAAATGCATATTTTCGGTCTTTACATAATACAGAAAATCTACTGCATTTCGTTGGCGTTGCTTTGCCACGAAATAAAGTCTCGTGACAAAATTATCATCAGCTTTGTACAAGCACAAAACTGATTCAAAAAATAATTAGAATCAATAAGAGAAAAAATAAATTATGTAACCTTTTTTTGCAAGCAGTTTCGAGTGAGAAAAACACCTTGTTGGGATTCTTACCTGCCGACCAAAAGCACCAAAACGGCTCAACACCAGTTTAGCATCAGCCACTAGAGCCATTGTACTTTTTACTTAAGATTTTAGATGTTTTGTTTATTTAAATTGAAACGACACTGCGCCCGCAATTTATTTATAAATTAAACGACAGACTTATGATTTTCTTTTTGCGATTTACTGACTTCTGGACTTGAACTGCGCCAAGAACGAATTTTCTTTGCTTGCGTTGTCTGCTTGCCAAAAATTATTTGCTTTCAAATTGAAAGACTGATGACAGCAGATTTGATTGTGGGTGGATTGTGGATTGTGGACAATATACGATTGGTGTTCCAGGTTGCAGCAAATAGAGAATTAAGCACTATTCACATGAGCACGAACGACGACCAACGAATGAACGAATATTCGTCGATTTTGACATTTCTTTCACATGAGAGTTTTTAATTCGTCGCGAATGAACAACCAAAACTCAAAGCAGGAATGATTTTTGAGGTTATACGCGCGCGAATATTTTGTTCGTTGGGAGTGTGGATGGTGTGTGGAACGCGAATAGAGTTTGACAATTCGAATGAACTACAATTCTATTCGCGACGAATAAACTTGTTTTCTCAAATTTATTAACAATTGAGATTAAAAAGTTAATTTATGCATCAAAAATCAAACATAAACTATACTTTTATCGTTTTGTTGAGAATTTGTAAGAAAATAAGGCTTCAAACGTATGTAAAATCACTTTTCTTCATTCATTCGTCGTTCGTTGGTCGTGCTCATGTGAATAGTGCTTTAATAGCATTTTGTTTTATGATGGTTTTAAGCACTATTCACATGAGCACGAACAATGACCAACGAAACGAATTAACGAAAATTCGTTGATTTTGACATTTCTTTCATATGAGAGTTTTTAATACGTCGCGAATGTACAACCAAAACACAAATTTGAAATTTATATGAATTGATATTTTCATTCAAATTTCAGCTGTCATTTTCGTAGTCGAGCGACGCATTCTGTTCAGCTCTTTAAGTGAGGTTTGACAGAATCGGATTATAAAAATAGTGAGATATGCGATTAGATCTCGACAACGCAATAGAAAAAGACCTAGTTGGTTAAGGACAGAGACAGACTGTCGAAAAAAGCAGATGCGTTCAAAACTATAAAGAAGAAGTGAAAACGGCAATGTCACGGCTGAAATCCAACAAAGCCGCTGGAGTAGATGGTGTAGCTGCCGGGGTGTTCAAGGCAGAAAGCGACGATCTAGATAGGAGCATGCACCAAATTATCTGTAAAATATGGTCGGAAGAATGCATCCCCGATTAATGGAACCTCAGCATTTTTTGTCCGATCCTGAAGAAGGGAGATCCTCTAAACTGCGCCAACTACAGAGAAATCAGCCTACTTAACATCGCCTACAAGATCCTCACTGCCGTAATATGTAAGCGTCTGAAGCTTTTCGTCAATAATCTGATTGGTCCTTATCAATGAGGTTTCAGATCAGGAAAGTCAACCATCGACCAAATTTTCACTTTGCGGCAGATCCTGGATAAAACCTATGCACTCCAAATCAATACCCACCACCTTTTCATCGATTTTAAGACCGCGTATGACAGCATCTGCAGAGACGAACTGTATAGAGCTATGTCTAGTTTTTGCATCTCTGCCAAGCTCGTTCGCTTGTGCAAAATGACGATGGAGTACTCACGCTGCTTCATCAAGTTTGCAACGAGCTTACGGAATCTTTGGATATCAAAATAGGATTCAGATAAGGCAATGCACTGTCGTGCGATTCCTTTAACATCGTTCTTGTAAAGAACGAACCGTCAACACTAGAGGCACTATCTTCCAAAAATCTTTTCAACTAGAATGGAAAGAACGCAGCGTGATGTCAATTGTGCCCTTGTGAGAATTGAGACAGAAGCGGCAACAATGTGTTTAGCGGTAAATGAGGGAAAAACGAAGTATATGCTGTCTTCGTTTAAGGACACCCAACACCGACGAAGACAACAGAAGACAATAGACACGCACAACTTCAAAGTAGAGGAGTTTGTCTTCTTAGGCTCCGCAAAATCGGATGAATGTGCCTTAGGCTGTTTCGAGAGGAAAGTTCTTCGGGTCATCTTCGGCCCCGTGTGCTTTGATGGGGAATGGAAATGAAGATACAACAGCGAACTTCACGGGTTTTAGAACGACATGGACCTAGCCAGAAGGGTCAAGGTCCAGAGACTCAGATGGCTCGGTCATTTAGAGCGGATGGACACCAATGCTCCGGTCCAGAAAGCCATCGACACTATTCCCGAGGGACGTGTAGAAGGAGAGGAATACCGCGACTCAGGTGGCGCACACAAGTAAAAGAGGACCTCAAACAACTTGGAGTGCAAAACTGGAGAATGCTAGGGACCGAGCTGGATCGCGGAGACTGTTGATTGAAGCCCAACTCCACACTGGACTGTAGTGCCACCTTAAGTAATTAAGTAAGTCCGTGTGTGAATTCAGTTAAAAATGGGTTAAAACTTGACGTTTGGTTAAATTTTGACATCTCGCATTGAATAAAATTTGACTAGCTGCGGGGCAGGTTTAAATATGACAGAATTGGTTAAAAATTCATCCATTTTTAACCACAGTTCATCCAATTCGCACACGGCTCTAGTTGAAATATGCTAAACTTTTGGTTTGTCTGACAGCTCAACGCTGTAAAAAGTACACAAACAAAATTGATTTGTTTTTGGAGGGAGAACTGTCATCCAAAGCAAACTCGAAGCGGATACGAAGCCGAGGCTGAAGCGTGTTTGTGATTCAGCCTTAACTTCGTTAATAGTTGAAAACTCAATTACTAAGGGGCATTCACCCGTGAACACATAAGGCGTTTTTCTTTTTTAGTTCAGAGCTCCGAACTCTGAGTGTTCAGAGCTTGCTGAACACGCTCTGAACAAATGAAGCTCTGAACATTTTCTGAACGCTCGGATTTCATTTTGAAATGCAATTGAGCATTTTTAGTTCAGACATCGACCCTTCGTATTTTTGAAAGTGAAATTAACATTTTTTCATTAATAAATAAAATAATTAAATAATTATTCAAAATAAAACTAATCATCTTTGCCTGAGCGACTTGTTTCCACCACCATTTCAATTGTTTTGAGAAAAACACGCTTGCGCTCAGCATTTCGTTCATTACGCTCGGTCTCTTTTTTCTGAGCGCGCCGTCGAACTCTGAACACTCAGAATCAGTGCTCTGAACGAAAAAAGTAACACAACTTTGATGCTCTGAACACTCTGAACTAAAAAAGAAACACAACTTTTCGTTTGACAGTTCAAGCTCTGTTCAGATGTAAAAAAGAAAAACGCCTATAACTTGTTTTTGTTTTAGATTAAGGCCGTGTGCGAATTCAGTTAAAAATGGGTTAAAACTTGACGTTTGGTTAAATTTTGACATTTCGCATTGAATAAAATTTGACTAGCTGCGGAGCAGGTGAAAATATGACAGGTAGTGGTTAAAAATTCATCCATTTTTAACCACAATTCATCCAATTCGCACAAGGCCAAAAATTAAAATTAAAGTGTACTTACTTTCGTTGTAACCATGGTCTTATCATTGTATATTGATCATAGAAATGATTCAGATCTGGAATTAAATCTTTCGTTATATACATATGCGGCAACGGATAAACATTTAGGGTCTTCGATAGATTAGGATCCACTCTGCTGCAAATAAGTCTTATATTTTAACGTCGATGGTTTTATTTAAAAATTAAAACTTACCAAATGCATGCCAAAGTATTGACTCCATTTATATTCATGGCACAGGAACCACAAATGCCTTCACGACAAGAACGCCTAAAAGTTAACGTGGGATCTAATTTATCTTTGATTAAAATCAATGCCGTCAAAACCATGGGTGGTTGTCGAATAATCCAATTCAAGTCAAATTTGTAAGTCTGTATGGATGGCTCTGTATCTTTCGTTTCGGGATTCCATCGAAAGACTCTCACTGTTTTCATCTTTGGTGAAGGTCCTTTTTGTCCCTTAACGGTAAGAGACTTATTGTCAGCTGAAGCTGGTTTTGAAGAAGCAACCTGAAATTGAAAAACGCAATTCACTTGCTGTTTGCATTATTAGGTTAGGGCGTGTGCGAATTCAGTTAAAAAGTGGTTAAAACTCGACGTTTGGTTAAATTTTGACATTAAGCATTGCATAAAATTTGACTAGCTGCGGAGCAGGTTTAAATATGACAGTAGTGGTTGAAAATTCATCCATTTTTAACCACAATTCATGCAATTCGCACATAACCACTTTTCAACTCAATTCGCACACGGCCTTAATAAGGTAAAAACCTTCTGACATTTCGACGGTTTCTTAGGAGCGTCAGCCTGAAAGTAAAAACCCATTATTTGAATTATTAAAAAAAGGATAAGAAACTATAAACCTTTGCTTCCGGTTTCTTAAGAGGTGCACCCTGAAAGACAATTCATTTGTTATTAATATTATTACAAGAAATTGGATAAAAAACAATAAACCTTCGGGGGATCCGGTTTTTTAGGAGGAGCCTGCAAATAGAAACGCAATTTATTTATTTCAGGAGATAGAATTAAAATGAGTAGACCTTAGAACAGAATCTAGCAGACAAATAGGGTAAATAACGAAGACTTTTGTCAAACTTCAAAGCCTGCATTTCTGGTTTTTAATTAATTGAGTTTCGGAAATAGAATATTATTCAAATGAATTTTAATCAAATGTAACTGTTTTTATTTTATTTTCGATTGTAAAGTTAATGAAACGGAATGATAAATAAAATTTTGACTCTGTCACATTAATCCAAAAGAGCACAATTGCATCGATCTTATGGGACTGAGGTGAATTTTTCCAACAACGATGTTTTTCAAAAGTAACGGTATTTTTTCTGATGTAGTGTAACACGCTCTCCGTCTTAGGCCTCGGCCACGCAGTAAGCGGGCGAGCGGCTGAGCGGAAAAAAAATATTAAACATATGAAATCACATAGAAGCGGCCACGTTATGAGCGAGCGGCGAAACAAAATCCTGAGCGGCTAAGCGGCGCCGCTCAGCAACCAAACCTGTTTTAATTTTTAGTAATGTTCTGAGCGGCAAGTATTGAATCTTAACGAAAAAATATGTAGGTATATGCTAATATTAATTAATCTACTGTCGCATTATCTACTGTATTAAATACAAAACTTTCTCATTGTGAAAACATAGTTACTATAGCAGGGTGGCGTACGAATGGTCGACAAAAACAATGTCGACTAGCCAACTGAAAACTTTACAGACTGTTAAAATGTCGACTGAAGTTTGATCGACCAAAAAAAATTTGCCACTTTAAATGTCGACTCTAAAAAATGTCGACTGAAAAGTTGTCGGTTGAATTGTCGACTATTGTAAAAAAAAAAAAAAACAAGAAAATATCTCTTTAATATTTTGAATTCAATACATGGGTTCATGAAAAAATAAAAATTCATACTTTCGTTAAACAAAACCTTATACATACTCATACACAAACCTTTTTTCATTGCAACATTAACAGTTAACCGAGAGTGACTAGTTGATCGACAGTGACAAAGTGAATGATGTTCACATGCATCATTCACTTTGTCACTGTCGGCCTTTTACGAGTCGATATTTTCAAGATCGACATAACATTATAATGGTCGACTTTTTTAAATCGACATTTCAAAAATCAGCAAATCAAAAGATTCGATAGACATACGTAGATATTGCCAGAATCTATCTGGAAATTTTCGTAGATTCAAAAATAAATTACTAAATTCTCCAAACTCCGATCTTAATTGGTTAATCGGATGAACACCAAATCGTCTTCTTTTTTTTATACGTTTAAGTAATTTGTACACATACAAACGATTTTCCGACAGTAAAATACGGCGAACTGTTCTTGACAACGGCATTTTAACTACTAATCGCTCAAAAGCAGTCGCTCAGTGCCTGGCCATACGTCGCTTAGAGCTGCCGCTCAGCCGCTAGCCGCTCAGCCGCTTAGCCGCTCGCCCGCTTACTGCGTGGCCGAGGCCTTAGAGTAAAACTAAAGATATATGGCCCTCCAGGTTGGGGGTCGTGCGTGTCGGGGTTACTGCTCGGCCACATAAAGAAGACATGGTTCCGAAACACCAACAAGCCTCGGATACGGACGGAATAAATGATGACGACCCACGCAACGAATTTCGGTTTTGCACTTGGAATGTTAGGTCCCTTAACAGACCACGTGCAGCCGAACAACTAGCGGAAGCCCTTGACTGCTATAAAGCAGATATAACTGCCATCCAAGAAATGGGATGGGATGGTCCGGGCCTACGTAAAATTAACAACTGTGATATACACAACGGCGACTGCTACTGGGAACAAAATCAGCGTCTATTTGGATGTGGATTTGTGGTTGGGACTCGACTAAGGACAGGAGGAAGGTCTTGAGTTTCAACTCAGTGAATGAGCGCATCACGACAATCCGCATCACGGCTAAATTCAACAACATCAGCCTCATCTGCGCTCACGCTTCCAATGAGGAGAATGATGAAGACACCAAAGACAGGTTCTACGAGCTCCTCAACAAGACCTATGAGCAATGCCCTGGCTATGGCATTAAAATTATAATTGGAGATTTTAATGCTAAGCTGGGTAGAGAAGAAATCTTTGGTGGAATAATCGGACGACATATGTAGCCTACACGACACCACCTTCGATAACGGATTTAGGCTGATCGACTTCGCTGCGGGGCGAAACGTAATGGTAGCAAGTACGCGTTTCCCACATCTCGATATCCCCAAGGGGACATGGAAATCTCCTGATCAATCAACCGTCGACCAAATTGATCACATTACGATCGACGAACGACACTTCTCTACCATGAAAACATTCCGAGGTTTTAACATCGACTCAGACACCTTGTTGTAGCGAAGGTACGAATGTGGATATCCCGATCGAGGCCAACACGTGAATTCGACTTCAAACGCTAGATTGCTAGATCCTTTTCCGATCGTGTCTCCGAAAATCTCCTTTGAAGTCTTTTGCTGCCAGCACAAAATGAAGAGAACCAGTGGCAACACTGCCAAGCAACCATCAGAGATGCCGCCTCTGAAGTGCTAGGGTTTACACGGCCACCACAACGAAACCCCTGGTTTGACGATGAGTGCCGGCGAGCACATGCAGCTCGTGAGTTCTACGAGCAGAAAAGGAGAGAGGAGCACTAACTTCTCAGAAAAAAGTATGAGAAGCTCGCGATCAAGGAGATAGAGGGATGTCACAATAGGAACGGGGTTCGAAAGTTTTAGAAAAAGGTAAAACAAACCATCAGGGCTTATACACCCCAAACCGAAGCCTGTAGATACCATCATGTGAATATACTTCGTAGTGGAACCACACGCAGTGCTAAGGATATGGAAAGAGCATTTTTCCAAGCTGTATAATGGCGATGACGAGCAAAATTCCGCCAGCTATACAGAACCATTCAACAAGGGTGAAGTAGGCCAACAATTCCACCCAGCCGACATTGACGAAGTGAAGATAGCGATATCTAAACTTAAGTCGAACAAAACCGCTGGAGCAGACGACCTAGCCCCCGAAATGTACAAAACAGCTGGAGATTATTTGGTTAGGAGCATACACCAGCTCATCTGCAAAATTTGGTCGGAGGAAAGCATGTCCGACGAATGGAACCTCAGCATCGTATGCCCCATCCTTAAGTAAGGAGTTAACCAGAACTGCACCAACTACAGAGGTATAAGTCTCCTTAACATCGCCTACAAGATATCGTCTGACGTGCTGTGTGAACGTTTGAAGCCTTTCGTCAACAACCTGATAGGTCCTTATCAGTGTGGCTTCAGATCCGCGTCAAAAGTCCGTCCAGCTACTAGGATACGCAAACGACATTGACATAGTTATAAGAACACACCGTGATGTCAGTAGAGCGTTCATGAGTCTTGAGGCGGAGGCCAGGAAAATGGGTCTAGCGGTTAACGAGGGCAAAACCAAGTTAATGCTGTCAAAAAGAAAGGACAACCAACATCGACGCTTGGAGCAAACGTCTGCATAGACAGATTTTAACTTCGAGCACAGATAATAAATTTATACAGATGTCTCATCCCTGCAGAAAAAAATGAAACATATTTTGCTCTTAATAGACAACGCATTAACAGACAAGGAGCTTTTTGAAGCTTTTTTCCTTACCTAAATATTCATTTATGGGCAATGAGGCGAGCGAAAATAGATTTTTAATGCATTAAGTGAATGCGTTAAAGCTTTTGGAAAAAAGCTTTTTTTTTGGTAGCTTTCAGTTTCATATATCATTTCTCGCCATAAGGGTGAGACATCTGTATAAATTTATTATCTGTGCTTCGAGGTAGTTAAGGACTTCGTCTACCTAAGATCCGCTATAAATTCAGACAACAACACCAGCGCTGAAATCAAACGAAGAATCACTCTTGCCAAACGCTGCTTCTTTGGACTTAGAAGGCAATTGAGTAGTAAAGTCCTCCCTCGAGCAACTAAAGTGACACTCTACAAAACCCTCATCACCCCGGTATGGTGTAGTGACATGGACCATGCAGCTTTGGGCTGCTTCGAGAGAAAAATTGTTCAAGTGATTTTTGGTCCTGTCTGCATAAATAGAGAATGGAGACGAAGATTCAATTAAGAACCGTACGAGCTGTTCAGCGACACTGACGTAGTCAGAAAAGTTAAGGTCCAACGATTTAGATGGTTGGGTCAAGTAGAGCGAATGGAAAATAATGCTCCGGCTTGTAGAGTCTTCGAATCCAACCCGGAAGGACGTCGCAGAACAGGAAGACTGCGACTCAGGAGGAGCACACGGTGCGGGTGCATAACTTCACGGGTCATAACTTCACATGGGTCATAATTTCACCTCTAGTGAGTTATAATTTCACTTTCTTCGGGTGAAGTTGTGTCCCATCTGAAGTGGGAATTAGCTTCACTTTTTTGTGGGCCAGAATTTCACTTCTGTGTGAAGTTATGTCCCATTCAAATTGGGATATAATTTCACTTTTTCCTACAGTTGCAAGAAATTATCATTTTGTACTATGTATTTACTTATACATAATTTGTCTACCAAAACCTGAATTACTCTGGCGTGATGAGCAATTCAATTTTCAACGCTGTTGTCGTTTTCTTTAATTTGGAAAGGCAACCACCACACATCTTGTAATGCATACTAGTGTCTGGCAAGCAGGTGGGCAGTGCAATGATTCATTTCGAGCATGATGACGATCTGTAACATTCAGATTCGATTAGTAATGATTGGGACTTGGGAGTGAAGCGAGCGGAAAAAATTTTGCCCAAAAGAGAATCAATTGGTGCGGGTGCATAACTTCACAGGTCATAACTTCACATGGGTCATAATTTCACCTCAAGTGAGTTATAATTTCACTTTTATCGGGTGAAATTGTGTCCCATCTAAGGTGGGAATTAGCTTCACTTTTTTGTGGGCCAGAATTTCACTTCTGTGTGAAGTTATGTCCCACTCAAATTGGGATATAATTTCACTTTTTACTACAGTTGTAAGAAATTATCTTTTTTGACTACCAAGAACTGCATTACTCTGGCGCGATTTTACTTATTATTTTCAGTCTTTAAAATTGAATTTCCGAACGATTAAGTTTCTTAACATTTTGGAACATGCTTCATTCGGAAATTAAGTTTTCAAGACTCTGAAAATAATAAAATAAAACCGCGCGATTTTAAAACTGAGTTGAGGCGCAGGGAAACTGGTCCCAAAGTCAGAAGCTGGAAAAGCAACCACCACAGTAATGCATCCTAGTGTCAGGCAAGCAGGTGCTGCAGTGCAATGATTCATTTCGAGCATGATGACGATCTTAACATTCAAATTCGATTTGGTTTGACTGGGAGTGAAGCAAGCGGAAAAAATTTAGCCCAAAAGAGAATCAATTTGGGGTGTGAAAATAAAAAAATTCGCGCGAATTTTTTTATTTGCACACCCCAAATTGATTTTCTTTTGGGCTGAATTTTTTCCGCTTCCTTCGCTCGCTAGCAATTATACCTACTACATTTGTTGGTTCAACCTCAAAATACGTAATACAATTTTCTTAAACATTTAAGACTGTTTGTAGAGTTAAGGTTTAGTATTGAAAAACTCAATGATGAATACGTTTGCTTGAAAGGAATTGCCGACTGATAGTATTGAAAAAATGATTCTTACGTCTGCATTCACATGATGCAAGGACACTGAACATCCCATCAATAAAAAAAAAAGTCTTTCTGATGGAACTGTTAAAGTCATTGAAACAGCTCAGCTAGTTTAGATGACAAAAAGATGAAACTGGGTTCAAGTACAATTTGCTCTCCGTACTCTCACCGAACATCAATATTCAGAAGAACGTTTGCATTGGAAAAAGGTTCCCTTACGTCACATAGACTTAGAGCATGCGGTATATTTCAACCTTTATGCACTGAAAAAACATTGAAAATAATATGTAAAAACTGTCCACTCAATTTATTGTTTTACAAAATGTTTAAAACTAATCGCGAAGGTCAGAAACCCCGAATTTAATTTCTGAATAGTAATAGTTTCAACAGGTGCAGGGAAATTACTCCACGGGAATCTGCTCCACATGGGAATTTACTCCACTCAAAGTGGGAATTTTCTCCACTTTTTAAAGTGGAATAAATTCCCCCTGCAAGTGGGAAATAACTGCACAATTTTTTTGGAGGAATTATTTCCCAGCATGAAACTGAGCTCTACAGGGTTTTACGAGGAATGTAAGTATAATTATAATGCAATCAATTTATGTGATAAATTCAACCAATTTATTGACTATGAACACTATTTTACAATTTTACAAATTAAACAATTATTTATTTTTCCGCACAGTCTAACTATGGTTGAACATAAGTGCCGAATTCTATTTTGGGACTACAAACCCACTATGGTGGGTCATTAGTCCTGAAATTAAATTCGGGGTTTCTTCGTGATAAGTTTTAAACATTTTGTAAACCAATAAATTGAGTAGACAGTTTGAACTTATTTTCAAGGTTTACATACCACATGCTCTAAGTCTATGTGACGTTAAGGAAACTCTTCCCCATGAAAACGTTCTTCTGAACTTTGGTGTTCAGTGAGAGTAGGGCATTCTACAAGCACACGGTACTTGAACCCAGCTTCATCTTATTGCATCTTTTTGTCACCTAAAATAACTGAACTGTTTCTATTACATCAGCAGATATGATTTTCACTGTTCAGTTTTCTTGCATCATGTCGATGCAGACGTAAGTAGGTACTATTTTTGCAATACTTAACCTTAACTCAGTCTCACATGTTTTAAAATATTATTTCAATAAAGGATTTGGAGCTTGAAACAAAAAATGAAGCAGGTACAATAATTGCAAGCGAGCGAAGCGAGCGGAAAAAATTTTGCCCAAAAGAGAATAAATTTGGGGTGTGAAAATAAAAAAATTCGCGCGAATTTTTTTATTTTCACACCCCAAATTTATTCTCTTTTGGGCAAAATTTTTTCCGCTCGTTTCGCTCCCAACCAAACCAAAACGATTTTGAATGTTCCAGATCGTCATAATCTCTAGGATTTGGAGCTTGAAACAAAAAAATGTAGCAGGTACAATAATTGCAATCGTTTTGGTTTGGTTGGGAGCGAAACGAGCGTAAAAAATTTTGCCCAAAAAAGAATTTTTTTATTTTCACACCCCAAATTCATTCTTTTTTGGGCAAAATTTTTTACGCTCGTTTCGCTCCCAACCAAACCAAAACGATTTTGAATATTCCAGATCGTCATAATCTCTAGAGTCTAGACGAAAGTGAAAAAAGATGTTCAAAATGAATCATTTCAATGCAGCACCTGCTTTGCAGACACAAGCGTGCATTACAAAGGTGCGTGGTGGTTTCTTTTAAAAATTAAAGAAAACGGCAGCAGTTAGTTTTGAAAAATGAATTGCTCTGTCAATTTTGTCTACAGATAGTAAAAAAAATGGTCCTATCTATTGTTAAGACTTTTTATAATTCAAAGAAAAAAATCACATTCTGAAATTTTTTTTAATAAGAAGTGCAATAATATTGTTTCTCACACTTTTCACTTTTAGTGGACTACTTTCTCACACAATTATGCAGTTATTTCCCACTCGTAGTGGGAATTTATTCCACTGTAAAAAGTGGAGAAAATTCCCACTTTGAGTGGAGTAAATTCCCATGTGGAGCAGATTCCCGTGGAGTAATTTCCCTGCACCGTTTCAACATAAAATTCAACCACCATAGTGGGTCATTAGTCCCGAAAAACATTTTCGGGACATCTGACTTCGGGACCAGATTCCCTGTGCCGTGGGAAATAATTTCACCAACATTTCAGGTGAAATTATTGCTCACCTAAGGTGGGAAACAATTTCACCCGAAAAAAGTGAAATTATAACCCACTAGAGGTGAAATTATGACCCATGTGAAGTTATGACCTGTGAAGTTATGCACCCGCACCAATCAATTTGGGGTGTGAAAATAAAAAAAATTCGCTCGAATTTTTTTATTTTCACACCCCAAATTGATTCTCTTTTGGGCAAAAATTTTTCCGCTCGCTTCGCTCGCTAGCAGTTATGCCTGCTACATTTGTTCGTTCAAGCTCAAAATTCGTAATACAATTTTCTAAAACTTTTAAGACTGATTGTAGGAAAAAGGTTTAGTATTGAAAAACTCAATAATGAATACGTTTTCTTGATAGGAATTGGCGACTGATAGCATTGAAAAAAAATGCTTCCGTCTGCATTCACATGATGCAAGGACACTGAACATCCCATCAATAAAAAATGTCTTTTCGAAGGCGCTCTTATTGTTATTGAAACAGCTCAGTTAATTTAGATGACAAAAAGGTGCAATAAGATGAAACTGGATTCAAGTACAGTTTGCTTGCCTTACTCTCACCTTACCGAATACCAAAGTTCAGAAGATCGTTTGCATTGGAAAAAGTTTCCTTTACGTCACATAGACTTAGAGCATGCGGTATATTTCAACCTTTATGCACTGAAAAAACATTGAAAATAATATGTAAAAACTGTCCACTCAATTTATTGTTTTAGAAAATCTTTAAAACTTAACGCGAAGGTCAGAAACCCCGAATTTAAAGCAGAAACACAATGGCGCTTTAGGCAGACGTGTCGTTGCGTTACGATGCAGCCGCTTCACGTGTGCTTTGAATGACAGTTCTCCCTCCATCATCATCAAACAGACTTGCCACTTTACTCCTTTCGAAGTAGTCTACTTCGATTTTTGAAAAACTTTGAATATCTATTCCAACTTCGCACCATCAAGAATGTTTTGAAATCTACTTCACTCGATTTTACTTGATATTTCCAAAATCTGCTTCGATTAACTCATTGAGTAATTTTATGCCTACAGTTCTCTTATGTTCATCAGGAAAATATATAATCGATAAGTTTCTATCCTTATACACGAACAATAAGCGGACACACTTTACAAATACGAAATGTCAACCCATACATATACGCAAAGTATGAGTTACGTGATTGTATTAAAGTGTTTAATATTTTACGCCGTGCGCAACTTGGGTTGGAATGTTGGTTAAATTTAAGCACTAGTGTCATATTTTAGCTTGCTAGTTAAATTTTAACACATCATACCCGCCATGTAGTGTCAAAATTAAATCGAAAGTCAAGTTTATATACACATTTTAACACAATTCACACACGGCTCTAATTGTAGATCTGTCTAACTATTCATGGTCAATATAAAATACACTATTTTAAAATCTTTTTCGCTTTTTCTCAATCTACTTCGCTTTATTCCCAAATTTACTTCGCTTCCATTTTTTTTAAGTGGTAACGCTGCTCCAAACAACAAATGAACAAACAGCTGTTGAGTTGTCAGACAAAGCAAAAGTTCAACCAAGTTGAACTTTTTTTTGACAGATGGTGGCTTCTTTACGTTTTCTTACGTTTGTCAAAAAAAGCGTATACGTAGGAAAAGCGTCATTGTGTGAGGTTACACAGATTTCCTATAGCTGAACTTTTCGCAGTTGTCAAAATCGACGGCAAAGCGTCATTGTGTTTCTGCTTTTAATGTCTGGCTCTGGACCCATCATAGTAGGTAAGTAGTCCCAAAATAAAATTCGGCACTTATAACGCACCCTAGTGGGTCATTAGTCCCGAAAACCATTTTCGGGACTTCTAACTTCGGGACCAGATTCTCTGCGCCGCCGTGGAATAACAAAATAGGTGGGAAATAATTTCACCCGAATTTCAGGTGAAATTATTGCTCACCTAAGGTGGGAAACAATTTCACCCGAAAAAAGTGAAATTATAACCTACTAGAGGTGAAATTATGACCCATGTGAAGTTATGACCTGTGAAGTTATGCACCCGCACCGAGCACACAGATGGTAGAGGACCTGAACCATCTTGGCGTGCGATACTGGAGACAGCTAGCTAGGGACCGAGCTGGCTGGAGACGTTTGTTGGATGAGGCCCTGATCCGACCTGGACTGTAGCGCCACCATAAGTAAGTAAGCATATCAAACCTACTGCAAGGCAGATTTCAAGACTAAAATTTAGCTTTGCAAACTCTGGTGGGTTGGACATCTAACTTCATGAATTCCCCATGAAAAGTTTCTCTGTAATGCCAAACCTATAATCTAAACTCTTCGTGTCTATAAAAGATGTCGTTCGCAGAAAGATAATTCTTTAGTGTAGGGAAACTCCTTTACAAAATTATTCAACTCATAAAAAAAAAACACTCACAAATTGGCTTCCCTTAACCAAAGCACTCATCCACTATCCCTAAGGCTCACTTATGAATAAACAAAAATAGACAGATAATTGAATTCTGATCACTCGAGGCCATTGTAAGACTTTAATTAACGAAACCATTTTCAAAAACCATTCCTCCAAACACAGTCAGCAGAATTAATTGCAGCGTGGTGTAAACAAAATCGAAATATGTCATCCGAAAGCACTCTACGCACCAGTCTTCCTATCCAAAGGGAAATCTATAGATATACTGTTATTGACTATACGAGTTTTCATAAAAATCGATCAAATTCAATTAAAAGCCTTTCTCTCAAACTCTCATCAAAAAATTTACCTGAGTGCCATACTCCGGATGAAACCCAGTGAAGTTCCCAAGGAAAAACCGGCAACAACATCAAATTCAATGAATACCAAATTTTTTTCCCAATGCCAAATAATGTAGACATTGTTATGGGTTGCGGAGTTCATCTTAATTCAAAGTGGACAATAGGAAAATGTTCCTATCGATGGTTATGATGGCATGTTTTGGAGGAAACTTCCCTTCCAACTCGAAAATACCACAATGAGGAATAATGTTGTTTGTTTTTTTGTTCTTTTATTTTATTTGTTGGAGAGTTGCATGGGGATATAATCAGATTCTATGAAAATCGGAATATTCCCTGAGCCAACAACACAAAAGACTCAACAAGTTGGCCAGGAGAAGTTGGCAAGTCATGATTGTCTAATGTTGCCCAGGGTATGGATGAATGTAGGAATAGTCCGAGTCCCGCATATACGGGATTATGTTTACAGAGCAATCAAATCGATTTGGGAATCTAGTGATAGAAGAATAAAGGCAGATTATATGGCAAATGTAGTCGGACTTTCAGTTCATTTGAATTGTATTTTTGTTTTCTTTTATTCTATTTCTAAGGACAATAGATGGAAGGATGCATAGTACCTATGTTTAATGATGCTCTAAGGATTAGTTTTGAATGTGATTACGGATTTTCAATTTCATAAGAAAAGATAGGATTGACGTTGAAAGTCTTGACTTCCATTCAGGAAAATATTTTGTTAAGGCGTAAATATTTATCTATGGAAATCTTTCGTGTTTGAAATAGTTTTGAAGTGTTTCACAATCGAAGTGTTCTAGGGCGTATGAGCATTTTCTCCCCAATATTTCTCTGAGTGGTTTTCTGGTTGGTTTTTGTTTTTAACTTCCCATAGGAAGTTATTGTAATGGGTCCGATATTGTGAATCTCCAATTTTCGCATTTCTCGATGTTTTGAGGTCACTAGAGTCCGAACCAAGCGTTTTAAGATGATGTCCGCGTGTGTGTGTATGTGTGTTCGTATGTGCGTTACGTTTTTTCAGCTCAATTATCTCGCGAACCACTCATTGTATTGTCATAAAATTGGTCTTATTCGACGCGGTATTGTGTTGTTAAGAGCTGATTAGATTTTGAGCAAAATCCGCTTAGCAGTTTTTAAATGGCAATCAAAAATCTAAGTCAACCTTATAAAAAATGAGTTATTTTATTATTATAAAGGGTTTTCCATTAAGAGGTGTTATTTTGAATAGCCCGCTATTTCGGTAGTTGTCACTTTTGAAGCTGTCATTTTCTGACATTTGACAAGTAGAAACTACGCCATTAATAAAAATGGAACGATACACGCTTCAACAACGCATGGAAATTATTAAAATTCACTTTAAAAATGGTGAAAATTTGGCAGAGACGGTTCGCACAACTAAAACATTTTTGGGTCGTCGTGAAGCACCTTGTCGGACCGCAATACAGAAATTGGTGGACAAATTCGAGCTGTTGGGACAAGTTAGTGATGTGAAGAATAAAATCCGTGCACGTCGCTCAAGAACAACTGA
Organism: Sphaerophoria taeniata; assembly: GCA_943590905.1. NCBI lineage: Eukaryota > Metazoa > Arthropoda > Insecta > Diptera > Syrphidae > Sphaerophoria > Sphaerophoria taeniata. The sequence goes on along the minus strand of OX016540.1, from coordinate 40,790,740 downwards.
GAATATTGCTGTTGTAGCCCAAAGTGTTGAAGAAAACCCAGGTTTGTCCATTCCTCGTCGTTTTTTGGAATAAGGCATTCCACAAACGTCATTACACCGTATTTTGTATAAGGACTTGGGTCTTAAGGCTTATAAAATTCAGTTTACACAAGAACTCAAGCCGGCTGATCATCAACAACGTCGTATCTTTGCTGATTGGGTCCTTGAAATGCATGAAATTGATCCGAAATTTCATCGAAAAATCATCTTGACTGATGAGGCCCATTTCCACCTCGGAGGCTACGTCAACAAGCAAAACTGTCGCATCTGGGGCTCGGAAGGAGTTATTGTTGAAAAGCCTCTCCATCCTCAACGCGTGACTGTTTGGTGCGGTTTATGGTCCCGCGGGGTCATTGGACCTTACTTTTTCGAAAATGAGGCTGGAGCAACAGTTACGGTCAATGGATTGCGCTATCGAGAGATGATTAATGATTTTAACTTCCCAGAGGAAGTTATTGTAATGGGGCCGATTTTGTGAATCTCCAATTTTCGCGTTTCTCGATGCTTCGAGGTCACTAGAATCCGAATCAAGCGTTTTTATGATGATGTCTGTGTGTGTGTATGTGTGTTCGTTACGCGTAACGTTTTTTCAGCCCAATTATCTAGCGAACCACTCATCGAATTGATCTCATTCGACGCGGCATTGTGTTGTTAAGAGCTGATTAGGTTTTGAGCGAAATCGGCTCAGCGGTTTTTTAATGGAAATCAAAAATCTAAGACAACCCTAATATAATGAAAATTATGATAATTTCTGCAATAATTTCAATAATAGTGCAAAAAATCTTATAGTTAGTGGGGAAAAAAATAATACTCAGGAGTATCATATACTATGTTTGATTACTAGCTGACCCACCAAACGTATAAATATTAATTTTCAGAAATACTAATCCGATTAGAAAAATTGCTTCAATAATACAAAACTACAATATTCAGGAGCAATATATGTAGGCTGTATTTTACTGTGCAAAGTAGTTGTGAATGAGTCCACGAAATGGTACGATCAACTCGGCAGTGGCAGATGGCGCCACTGTTATTCAATAAACTTAATGTTTTTCATAAAATCATCAGTTTTATGGAATTTGACTTTGAAACAACGTGCGTGTACAACTACAACGGGATGCATCCGCTGAATATTTTGCAAAACAACTGATGCTTTTACGTATTTTTCTACTATGGGAAGTTAGTCGTGTGGACTCCATGGGTCGCACTCATATTTTATTTTTTTTTTTGTTCTCTTTGTTACTTTGATACCTCTATTCATATCACAACTAGCCAACCCTAGGGACGTTCAAGCCGCATCCTTTTTTTGTTTGTTCGAAGGATTCAAAAATGATAATTGTAAAGGAAATAGTAGCATGATGTAACCGGCTTAGTGTTTTTGGAGTTTATACTCCTTAAGAATCGCACACGGTATATGCAAAATAGATGAGTAATAAAAACAAACGTTAACAAAGAGTGAAGGGTAACATTTTCTCTACGCAATGTACCTACTCAACATACTGATAGAGGGCACACATAGGTTTTTGATATCGTGCATCATTTGATAAAGGCTACCTGAGGAAATTGAGAGAAATTGATATTTCCTGAAGGCAGAAATCGAAAGAAAATATTTTTTGATTATAACTTTATAACCGAGTGCTGACTTTTAAATGTAGGTTTTCAAGCAGAATATCCAGAACATTTTTCCATTTTTAAAGTGAACGGAACGGTAATGAAATGAGCATTCCATAGCTAGATTTCTCCATTCCAGGATAAATTAGAGGTAATAACAGACACTGCAACTGCAACTCTTCGTGCTACCTTGTCCTTGTGAGCAAGCATGACCTTATGGATATAGTTAAAGTGGAGTTCAAGTGCTGTTAAGCATAAGGGAGAAATGCCTGTTTCCACAAGTAGCATGTAGTTTTGCGTCGATTCAGGGATGCGGAATTCTCCCCATAATCTCGTAAAGGCCCTAACTACATTTTTCATACTTCTGCATGATTATTGTTCAAAATGCAAGTTTTGTACTAATTGTTCAAAGTTTTTTGTTCAAAATATTCAAATTATACTAATTAAAAGATTCAAGTTCGATTTACTTTATAAATTTTATTTGAGAGCTCGATGTTTCCTGGATGGTGGTTGCTGGTTAAAGAAGAAAGAATCAACGACAGAAGGTCGGAGATCGATGCCAGCAACAACCATGTACATACAATAGAATTCATTTACATATAGCTATATTAGGCTTGAAAAGCAAAGCAACAAAAAATATGCTTGCAACTTGCAAGTGCATAATCTCTTGATCCGCTAATCGGATTAAGGGATTAGCATGTCAAAACAAGAAACCAATTATGAGATGATTTATGATCATGAAATAGGGTATTATTACAAATGTTAGGCAAAGTTAAAAAAGTGAAAAAATATAAAAAGCAAAATTTGATTTTAGATTTCAATTCATTTCTAAACACGCCGCCACCCCTGAAGGGCACTTCAGGAAACTGGTAACAAAGCCAATTTGGTTATAGGCCTTTGAAATCTTCCGGTCTTGGTGCGAATTGTGACTACTCGAGTATGTCCGTCCGGGCCAGGATGAAGTTCCTCAATGCGACCCAAAGCCCATTTAGAAGGGGGCAGATTGGGTTCCTTAAGAACGACGAGGTCATTAACTTGGAATTCTCTATTGATCTGTGTCCACTTTGGCCTTTGCTGAAGAGACGTTATGTAGTCTGACTGCCATCTACGCCAAAAACTCTGTAGCAATGTTTGCACTTGTTCCCAACGTCCAAGTCGATTTTGTGGAACTTCCAAATAGTTGACGTCTGCAACAGCTGTGTATGGGCGGCCTATAACGAAATGAGATGGGGTTAATGGATTCAAGTCAGTGTCAGAAATCGCACAGAGCGGGCGGGAATTTAAAAGGGCTTCAATTTGAGATAGCAAAGTGCTCATCTCTTCGTAGGTGAGAATATTTTCTCCGAGGACTCGTCGTAGGTGCTGCTTGACGCACTTAACACCGGCTTCCCACAATCCGCCAAAGTGCGGAGAATGGGGTGGGATGAATTGCCATTGTATGCTGTCCTCTGCCAAAACGTTGCTTACAGTTGCGTTATGTGTTGATGATTGTAGTAGTTTGTAAACTTCAGACAGCTTTCGGGCCGCTCCTTGAAAGTTGGTGCCATTGTCCGAATGAATGACACGACACTTTCCTCTCCTGGCAACGAATCTTCGCAGGGCGGCGATGAAGGCCTCTGTGGTTAAATCGCTAACTACCTCAAGGTGGAGCGCTTTCGTCGCCATGCAGACAAACAATGCGAAGTAACCCTTGGTTAACTTGGCTTTGCGAAGCTTCGACGCTCGTAGCATGAAAGGTCCAGCATAATCAACCCCAGTTTCGGCGAATGCAAAAGACGGTGACAGGCGTGAGGTTGGCAAATTTCCCATCAGTTGTGACGAAGTTGATGAACGTAAGCGGAAACAAGTGAGACAGTCGTGGACTAGCTTGCGAATCATGTTCCGGGCTCCAACAATCCAATATTCTTGGCGAATTAGCGCAAATAGCTCGGAGACACCAGCGTGAAGATACTTATGGTGAGCATCTGAAAGAATTAACTGAGAAATTGTGTGTTGTTTTGGCAATATAATTGGGTGCTTAATATTGAACGAAATATGAGGACTATTCGAAATTCGACCTCCAACACGCATTAAGCCTGATTCATCCACAAAAGGAGAAAGCGATGCTAACCTAGATCGTGGTGAAACCTGACCCTTTTCCTTCAGTTGACGAGCTTCTTCAGAAAACTCATGTTGAGCAAATTTAAGGCAAATCTCTTTCGCAGATTGAAGTTCAGAAAACGTTAGGAAACCGAAGTAACGCTGACTTTTTAAAGTTGAACTCAGTCTAGAATTCTTCACGAATCTTAAAACAAATGCGACGACACGAACCAACTTCTTCCAAGAAGATACTCTAGTCAAAAGTTCATCGAGAAAATGTGTGATTGGCAACGCTGCCATAACTGCAACTGGGCATTTCCTTTCTTCTGGAGGACTTTGTAAGATTTCCATGACCGAAAAAGCAGGCCATTCATCAGGAGCCGATGAAATCCATGAGGGGCCATTCCACCATAAGTCCAAGTCCAACAATGTATTAGGTTCGATTCCTCTGGAAGCGCTATCCGCTGGATTTTCTGCGGAACAAACATGATTCCAAACGGATCGAGGCAAGTTATCCAATATCTCGGCAGTGCGATTGGCTACGAAGGTCGTCCATCTACGAGGGAGAGAAGAAAGCCAATTCAATACGATAGTTGAGTCAGTAAAAGCGTAAATTTTTCCAGGCGTGGTGTCCAACGAAGAGCATATTAACTTAATCAAACGACTCAAAAGTAGAGCTCCACTGAGCTCGAGACGAGGAATTGAAATTTGTTTCACTGGGGCTACTCGCGTTTTGGCTGCTACTAAGTAAACTCCGACTTCACCATCTTGAGAGATACTTCTTGCATACACCACCGCTGCGTAGGCCTTTTCGGAAGCATCGCAAAATCCAATAAGGTCGAAGTGATTGGCATCCAAAGTGTACCTGCGACTGATGTTAAGTTTGGAAAAATGATGCAAATCAGCTCGATAAGTAATCCACTTTCTGGCAATTTCCGATGGCAAAGGATCATCCCAATCTATCTTATTCTTTTCCAACCAGAGTTCTTGAAACAAGATCTTAAAGAGAATGGTAGAAGGAGCTAAGAACCCCATTGGATCAAAAATCTTTGAAACTTCTGACAACAAATTCCTTTTCGTAGGTTGGGCCGATTCTTCTAATACTATCTTGAATGTGAAAACATCCTGATAGGGATTCCAGACAATTCCAAGAACCTTTTTCCATACAGCGTCGGGATCCAATGAAACGGTTTCATCTCCTTCAGTGACGCTTCGAATCAACCAACAATTCGATACCCATTTACTCAGCTCTAAGCCACCACAAGAAAGGATTCCAACTAGCTGATCCCTCAGTTCTAAAACCTCAGACAAGGAATCTGAACCTGCCGCAAAATCATCCACATATGAGTTGTGGAGAATGGCATACGATGCTTTGGGAAACTGGTCGCCATAATCCTTGGCCAATTGCCTAAGAACTCGTATTGCCAAAAACGGGGCTGGACCCGTACCATAAGTCACGGTATTCAATCGGAAATGAGATACCGGCTTAGTTGGAGAATCCCTCCAAACAATACGTTGAAAATCACGATTACTAGGGTTGACCCAAATCTGGCGAAACATTTTAACTATGTCTGCACAGAAGACGTATCGATAAAGTCTAAATTGCATGTAAACACTCAACAAGTTTCTCTGGAGCGGAGGTCCAATGTAAAGAGCTTCATTCAAACTAAGCCCATTCGAATCTTTATATGAACCATTAAAAACAACTCTCATTTTATTGGTGACGACAGCATGGTGGGGTAAATAATACGTTCTACCTTCCGTAGGATCTACTTCGCAATCAGGGATACGGGTCATATGTCCTAGCTCTTCATACTTTTCCATGAATCGACAATATTCCAATCGGAGATGATCATCACGTATGAAACGTCGCTCCAAACCGTATAATCTGGAAAGGGCACCAGACACAGTATTGCCAAATTCGACTTCACCACAACGAAAAGGCAAGTCAACGATAAATTTATTATCTGGGGCTCTAGAGAAAGTTTCTTCAAAGTGTTTGTCAGCAAAGTCCTCATTTCCAATAGCGGGAACCTGACAAGCAACCTCTTCAATTTCCCAAAACGATTTCATGAGATGATCCACCTCTATTTCGACGTGCATCGAAACAATAGGGCACTTTTGAACATGACCAGCAAGTACCCATCCAAAGATTGTGTTGTGGGCAATGATATTCCCTTTACTATCCGACCGATGACCGTCCCGCAAACTACTCCAAACCATGTCTGAACCAAGCAAAATGTCAATAGGCCCTCGACGGTTGAACTCCGGGTCGGCAAGTTGAAGGTCAGAGAAATCAACAAGACTTTCCAAATTGAACGACGTTGATGGTGTGGCCGATGTGATTGTTTTCAATACAAAGGCCCGAACAAATATAGGACTAGGTTCTGAACGAGATGTCAATTGTAGAGTTACAACTCCTTGTGTAACACCCGCAGCTACCTCAGCGATTCCAGAAATAGGCAGTCGAGAATGAGAACGCGAAAGACCTAGCATCCTTACTGCACGATCAGTTACAAAGGAGACCTGCGAGCCTGTGTCCAGCAGGGCTCGTAATTTACAAACGTTTCCTATGGCGTCTACTACTTCGACCAACGCGGTAGGAAGAATCAACGTAGATGAATTTAAGGACTTAATATGATTGCTTACGATGGGCACTGACGACGATGGCAAAGTGGGTGAAGACTCAGCTTGAGATACACTTTCTATTCTAGATATTCCAGCAGGGTTGAGGCAAACTAACGAATGATGACGAGACGAGCAATGAAAGCAACGGCTTTTGCTTTGACAACGCGACGACGAATGTTGCGTTCCTAGGCAGTTATAACAAAGTTTTTGTTCTTTAGCAAACCGACGGCGTTCGTCAATAGACGAGGCTAGAAATTCGGAACACTTATGCAAATAATGTTCTTTTTTGCATTTAGGGCATATAATTTTATTGACCGCTAAGCTTTTAATTTTTCCCGAAAACTTCGATGGGCGATAGTCAGTTTTATGGCTCTTAAGCTTAGATTCACTGGCTTCTAACGCACTACACCTGACTTCTAAGAATTCAATTAATTGTATAATAGTAGCTTCTTCCGAAAAAGTGTTATTCAAAGCCCAAGCTTGACGCGTGTCACTGTCCGTTTTATTTAAAAGCAAAAATATCAACCAGGGATCCCGGTTTTCAGAACCTATCGCAGCTAAACCCCGTAAAACTTCATCAGCACTGTCAACAAGTTTTCGTAACAGCCTATGATCTGCACTTGAAACCGAAGGAATGTTCAAAAACATCTCTATAAACTGATTGATTATATATAGGGGCCGATCGTATCTACGTTCGAGTTTTTCCCATGCTTGGACATAATTAGCATCAGAAATAACGATACCATTCAACAAATTCGCTGGTTCATCACGCAAGAAAGATTTCAGATAACGGAATTTTTGTGCACCACTTAAGTTCTTTCGACAATCTATACTACCTAGGAACATATCGCGGAAACACGGCCACTCCCGATAATCACCACCGAAGGATGTTATTTTAAACGCTGGAAGCTCGATTTCGCGACAGATCTCCGAACCAGTTGGTGTAGAATGATTTTCAGATCCTTCAAGAACCTTCTCGTGACTATAGGAACTGTTTCCATTCTCCATCCCTGTTGCTCTCTTAGAATTGCTAGCACTGCCTCTTAAAAAACTTAAAAGCGATGATTTCGCCTCGATGAACTTTGTCTCAAAGGAAACAAACTCATCTTCGGGATCGACATATCCCTCATCCCCGTGGTGTCCGAGCAAATCAAATTGATTTGAATTAAAATCCTTCCAGGCGTCCTCTAAACAATCTAACCTAACATCGATTGATTCGACTGATGTCTCAGGAGCAATAGACAAAGAAAAGCTATGCACCCGATTGATGGATGCCTTGAAATGAGCACGTGATCGCAGCAAAACTTCCATGCCTCAAGATTTCCAACAACTTCAACAATAAAGGCACAAAAAGTCGAATATACCACCAAGCCAACGAACACCAAATCCAGCAGAAAATTCCAAACGACTTAATAAGTAATAGTTACCAACTCCAAATTGCGTTGACTGTACCAAAGCGAATATTCCAAATCCAAAATGCGTGGACTGTACCAAAACAAATATTCCAACTCCAAAATGCGTGGACTTTACCAAAAATTGCAAATCCGACCGAGAAGGACCAATTTTTTTTTTGATTATTGTTCAAAATGCAAGTTTTGTACTAATTGTTCAAAGTTTTTTGTTCAAAATATTCAAATTATACTAATTAAAAGATTCAAGTTCGATTTACTTTATAAATTTTATTTGAGAGCTCGATGTTTCCTGGATGGTGGTTGCTGGTTAAAGAAGAAAGAATCAACGACAGAAGGTCGGAGATCGATGCCAGCAACAACCATGTACATACAATAGAATTCATTTACATATAGCTATATTAGGCTTGAAAAGCAAAGCAACAAAAAATATGCTTGCAACTTGCAAGTGCATAATCTCTTAATCCGCTAATCGGATTAAGGGATTAGCATGTCAAAACAAGAAACCAATTATGAGATGATTTATGATCATGAAATAGGGTATTATTACAAATGTTAGGCAAAGTTAAAAAAGTGAAAAAATATAAAAAGCAAAATTTGATTTTAGATTTCAATTCATTTCTAAACATAGGGGAATACACTAAATCACTTACCGCAACCTGTATCCATGTTCTGTAACTTGGTCGAAAAGTTTCCCATTCGATTCAAGGTGGACCACAATATTCCACCGTTTCTCTATCTTGGAAAATAAACTGTATCTATAACAAGATGCGAAAACAGCCTGTGTGAAAATTAAAATTTCCAGTTTTCAATGGAAGGAATATTTACTTTCCACTCACAGTGACAGTTTAAGTGTGATTTTGTTCATTTAAATTTGAATTCAATTTTGTGATTTTATTTTCAACTTTTTTAAAAATAGAGAAAATTCTTGTTTTTCTCTCTCAGCTTCTTCTATTTTTGAAAATTGAGAAAATCTTAAGTTGATTAAGTAAAGAGTTTAAAACAAAAAGTTGAAAATTAAAACTAACTGAATACAAAAGTCCCAAAGTTGACTTCAACTTGGAGTGAATGAAACTGCCCTACAAAAATAAAAATTAATGATTATAATATTATCCTCAAAGCACACAGGCAACAAAAATGTATGCAAACAAGAAGGAAAAGTAAAAAAAAATTGCTGCATGTAGGTATACCAATTTTTGTTGCACATTTGTTTCGAGGATAAAAAATAAATCAAGTCAACTTTTGTTGGCGTCGAGCTCAAAACCGTACCAGCATCATCATTGAAAGAGAAAATTACAAATTTATGATTCCTAACATTTACGCAGTGCACTTAATTCTTAAAAAGTTTATTTACTCCACAAAAAATAAATAAATTATTTATTGTTCGAGTAAAAACAATAAACGAGCTTGAATTCAGCTTTAAAATATTATCTCACTTGCTTGAGAGTCGTCGAGTTATTTTGGCAGATAAATCGAATAAAAATTTCGACTTCAGAGTTATAAACACAGTTTTACTCACATTTTTCCAGTATTTCCAATAATTTCATTTCAAGTTATTCCTGATCGAGTGAAAAAAGTTACAGAAACAGTTGAATGCGAAAAACAGATTTTTGACCCATTTCATCGTAGTTTTGTTCTGATTCGCACTGTTTATGCGAAAACTTATTCGATGTGAGAGTTACAGAACATGGACCCTGAATATAGAATTTTAAAAAATTCAAAAAATATTTGTTTTAAAGCTAAGTGTGTGCTTTATTTTTACCAATTACCTGATTTTAAAAATTAAGACGTATGTAGAAAATAGCGTAGTTAGGGCTTTTAGTATTTTAAAAGATATTTTTAAAAAGCCCTATGTACACCGTGTTGCAAGAAATTTGTATTTAAATTCTTTTTTTTTGAAAAAAATGAATGAAAAAAAATCAAAAAAACATAAGATTTTGTTTACAATCATTTATTTAAAAAAAAATGTTTTTTTCACATTTTGTATTTATAACCAGAGTCTAACAATCTTGGTGACAGGAAAATTGTTCCAGAAAATGTTGCTATTTTCAGGAAAAATTGGAAGACATTTGTTTCCAAAAACATTTTGATAGGTGTGATTCTGGGCTGGGAGCGAACAAGATAATGATGGTTTAATAAAACCTGACTTTTTAAAAAGATAAATTAATCGATTCAGTAGTACAAATCAAATGAAAACACTCAACGGACATGAAAGAATGAACAAGTTCATTGATCTCAATCATAACTTGTAAGAATTGATTATTTTATCATTAAAAACAAAATTTAATTTTTAAAACCAGGCTTCTAAGAGAAAAACCTTTGAAAATTTAAAAACCGACTTGCAAGACACAATATCTGTGGTCTCAAGGAAAAACCGCGCTAAAGTCAATTTTCAACATTTTCCAATATTATATAAAATTCAACATTTTACGAAACATTGGAATAAAAAGCGTGGGAAGGAAAATTAAACACTTTAGCTTTTTCCCTTGAAAGAATCCTTGTTTTCATTGTGTTAAGTTAAGTTCTGTTCTTCCTTTTGGTAATGGAGAATCTTGCTATGTAAATCCGGAATTTAGCTGTTAGGTATTCTAAAAAAAATTATTATTAGTTATTGTTCCATAAGTAAAAAAGAAAAATCAACTTTAGATCAATTTTGATTGAATTTTGTTTTTTTTTTTTCTTGAGGAGGATGTACAAAATTGACTGTAGTTGGTTAGTTTTTGGAAATTGTGGGTTCAATTTCAAGCAGAGTTAAAAAAAAAATTCAAAATGGATTCGGCACTCTTAATTTAATGAAACCAAAATCTCAATTTTGTCTAAACTTGACTTTAGCGGTTTTCCTCGTAACCACAAATATATTTTTGATATTATGTATTGCTACTTTTAAAGGAGAGCCACGTAGGTTTCTGTTGTGTGTGCTTTCTTTCTATGTGTCTATCTGTCTCTCTCTGTTGTATTAATGTACTGTTCTGTCCCAGCCGATGGTCTCAGTCACCAGTGCTGAGGTGCGTTTTTGCGCCGACGATAGTTGACTATAGTTTTTGTGTCAAAAAAAATGGTTGATGTGTCATAGTTGAAATAGTTAGAAATAGTTGAAATAATCCAAAAACGCTTTTTAGTTAAGTTTGGTTGAGCTGTCAAACAAGAAAAACAAAAACAAATCTTTTGAGGTTACATTTTTCTTTTCTTTTGATCATAATATTATTGAAATGGATAAAGAGACAACAATTTTCGTTGCTCTAAATTTATTGCAAAAATTCAAGAACGATCTTGATATGGTAAGTTTTTGAAGAAAATTAAAATAAGAAAATATTTATTTATCTTTGAACATCCCACAGCAAGAAAGGCAAATGGAGGATTTCACAAACAATTTTTTGTTGTTAAATGACTCGTCATCTGATTCTGACGACGATTTAGTGGTAGCGGCTGGGAACGAACACAAACCTGACCGAAGAAGGATTGTTAAAATAACTAATTATATGGATTCTGTTGTGGCCTTTTATGACGAACAATCCTTTCAAGAAAACTTTCGTCTGACAAGGCCTGCATACGAATGTATTCTTAGGGAAATAACATTGATTTGGAAGGAAGATCCCAACGGAAGGATGAATACAAAAATAAACACGCAACTGCTAGCAGTTATTTGGCTTCTAGCTACACCCGATTCTTATAGGTAGTTATCTTTGATTGTCCATTTATTTCAATATTAATTTTGTTTATCCTATAGATCCGTTAGTGAGCGTTTTAACTTAAGCAAAGGTCATTTGTCCTTTTGCTTTGTTAGAATTATAAATGCTCTGAACGAACTTGCGCCGAAATATATCAAATGGCCGACGGATAGGGAGCTTCTGGCAACCAAAGCTAAATTTAGTTCCAAGTCTCCGTTCAAAGACTTGATTGGAGTTGTAGATGGCACCTACGTTCCTATCAAAGCTCCAAAGAATCAAGTGAGGTCATACACAAATCGAAAAGGATTAACGTCTATGACCTTTCAATGTATTTGTGACTCGGAGATGAAATACATAGATTGCTATACTGGTTGGCCAAGTTCTGTGCCAGATATAAGGGTGTTTAAAAATAGTGATATTTTTGGAAAATGTGAGCAATATGAATGGGATTACTTTCCAAACGGTGAGTACATTCTGGGCGACAAAGCATACCCTTGCTTAAGCTGGTGTATTCCACCGTACATTGCACGACGACAACTTACGCGAGCAGAAACCGAGTTTAACAAGAAACATGCATCAACAAGAGTGATAATTGAAAATAGTTTCGCTTTGTTGTTTGGGAGATTTCGCCGCTTACGCGATTTAGACATGAACCGCATAGATTGGATACCGTCTACAATCCTAGCATGCTGTGTTCTACATAACATTTGCCTCGGATTTGATGACTCCAGAAATGAAGACTTTATGTCTGAAGGTCGTGCGAACGTTGAACGTTTAGATGTCAATCAGGATTCTGGAGATTTTGAATCTGGAAACGTAGATGGAACAGAAAAACGAAACCGTTTACGAAATGAAATTTTAAACAAATAAATTGTATACAAATATTTTTTATTAATTTATCACATGATTTGTACTACAGTTCTCTTACATTTTTATAATTCTTATTTTGTATCACAAGATTTTAGACAGTATACATAACATAAATAAATAAATTAAACATTTAGCAAAGGTTTTTAAACTACAAATTTAAAATAATCTTTAAAGTTTTTCCAATAGCCGCTCCATTAAGGACTTAAAAACTTCCCGTCCCTGACGAATTTCCTCCATTTGGCGGCTAAGGAGCACCGAACGTGTGGCTGCTTCCTTAAGGGGAGAAGAAAATATAACGAATATTGAAAAATATACAACTGAATAAATACTTGAAAAACATACCTGTTCCATTAGCTCTTTTCTCTCCTCCCATCGTGCAGCTCGCTCCTCTCGCATCAATTTGATTTCCTCTAAGAGAGGAAAATCAGACTTACGTTTCCTATTTCTAGGAGCTGGAGACTCGACCGTTTCAGGAATGGCTTCATTGTCCGTCTCCAACGGCTCTCCGCCATCTCGTTCAATAGAGATGGGAATCGGTCTCATGTTTGAACCGATACGTATGGGAGTAACGGAATGGTCTTTTGAGAAGAGTTCTTCAAACTCTTCCCAATAATCAAATCGGACCGGAGATGATCCGGTTTTTTTAAGACCATCCTTTTTCTTCCCATACGCCCGTTTCAAATTCTGAAAACGATTCCTCACCTAAATTTAAAATAAAATGTACTTTAACTAGTGAATTTCTAATATTATAAACACAATTCCTCACCTGTAAGGAAGAGAAGCTGTAATTTTCCTTGGCCATTTCTTCCGCCATTATCTCCCACACCCTATCATTTTTGAGGCGCGTTTCGAAAAGGAAACGTTTTTCCTTATAAATAGAAATTAACGCCCGAGTTGCTGCCACTGTCCATTTAGTTTTGGGTGGTGGCAAACTCGCAGCGTCAATCTCTTCCTCGATAGGAGCCGATTCGGGGACAGCACTCCAACTGGTCGACGGCATGTCGATGACACTGCTGCCGCTAGCTGCAAAGCTGTCCGGTATATTGAATCTGCGGCAAACTGATGGGGTCAGCGGAATATACGCAACATGGCCTGGAAAAAAAATGCATTCAAATGAAAATCACTTTGTTATACCTCGAAATAACTACCTCCTCCACGCTGTACACATAGGATGGTACTCCCTCTAAAAGAATACTCCCCCTCATCTGATATTACAGGAACAAAATTACTCTCCATGTCCATGTTGCCGCCACAAAAACTTCTAACCAAACAAATTCTTAATTTCAAAATGTAAACAAACAAATTACTTTGACAAGAGATGAAGTGCGTTCTGTATGTAATATGGAGGAGACAATTTTTGTTGGTGTAAATTTACAAGTTACAAGGAGTATAAGGTAAATCAAAAGTATACAATTTGATCCGAGTGGGTGTGAAGAAGGCAAAAGATATTGCATATTCCTTTACAGGCCCCATATTTTTGTGTGATTCTAATCTAAGATTTTATTGTTTTCTTTGCTTTGGCAACAAGTTGTGCGAAAAGAAGGTCGCCTGACGAACACCCTTCATAAAGAAATCTTCAAGCATTTCCAGGTAAGCCAGCTCCTGACATTCTTCTAATTGCTGCTTCCAGATTCGGTGAACAATATCTAGTTCGTGCTTTTATATAAATAAACGAAAAAGTCTTCAGTTTCAGAATATGAAACTAGTTAAACATTTTTTTTTATTTCCGACAGAATACATAAAAGCAATGAATTAAATTCAAAACTAAACTACTTATGTACTACTACTACATACAGACATGTCTGCAAATACATGAAATGCATGAATTGAGGTTGTCACAAATCCCGGAACTCCCGGGAGACATCAGAGAAAATTCCGCTCCGACGGTTACCTCGATTACGCCGATAGTCTCCATTGAGACATTAAAATTTTCCTTGAACGCCTTAACCGAATCCAAACTAAGCACTTCCTGGTGTCCTGATTGTTTATCAGTTGCAACAACAAAAGCATTTTACTTCTCACTCTCCGCCACCAAAGTTAGCTTCGAAAATAACTTGGCTTGCCTCTTTTGATGTCCCTTGAAGTGGCTCTGCGAAATAAGGCCCCAGGAAAAAAGGCCCCAAAGAAAAAATGAAATAAGGCCCCAAATTGGGGTATATTTTCATAATGAAATTATGCCCCAATGAAATAAGGCCCCAACGAAATGAAAAAAGGTCCCAAAATTAATGAAATAAGGCCCCAAACTTTGAAATTTAGCCCCAATTTGTCTTTTTCATAAAAAAACCGTTAGTTAGATAATGAAATATCACCACAAACTGTTCCAAAAACGCTCAAATGGTGGCCCTTACAATTTCCCTGCAACAAGACCCCAAAATAAATGAAATAAGGCCCCAACTTGTTTTACTTTTATTGGAAAAATGCAATTAAATCCCAATTCATCTTTTTCATAAAAATAATTTAGTAAGATAATGAAATACCACCCCAAACTTTTACACAAATGCTTGAAATGTGACCTTAACAATTTCCCTGCAACAAGGACTCTTAGTAGAATAGAAACTGGTGGGTCATAAGGGGCGAATTTGAATTAATTGCGAGCTAAAAAACCTTCAATTCTATGCTAGTTTCAAGGCGATTAAATCTCCAATAATATTCTTTAGCAATATTTAATGTTGCACTTTTCATAAAAACTTCAAACGTCTCTCCTGAAAAATGTTGAAAATTGACTTTGGCGTTTTTTCTTTGAGACCACAGACTTGTGGGTCATAAGGGCAGAATTTGAGACTAGGTACTGACCCATTTTGGTGGATCATAAGTTGCGAAATCAAATTCGGGTCTTCTAACCCTTGTGGTTAATTTTAGATAATTGTTTGTCAAACAATAAATTGAAAGTTTTTAACATTTTCAAGCTTTTATCCTTGCATAACAGTTGAAATAAACCGTATGCTTTAAGTCTGTGACGTAACGTAAAAATGCAAACTCACCGAACTTTTCGGTAAGAGTTGGGAATTCTACAAGAACACTATACTTGAACCCACTTTCATTTTACTGAGTTCTTTTAATTGTATTAATAGCTCCACCAGAAAGACCTTTTTTTATTGATAGAAAGTTCAGCAGATATCCAATTTTTGATTTCATAGTTCATGTTGAACACGTAAGAACCATTTACTTTGTTTTGTTTTTAAACCTTAACTCCAAAATCAGTGTAATATGTTTTGAAAATTGTAGTTTGAAACAAAATACAGCAGGTGCAATTGCTAGCGAGCGAAGCGAGCGGAAAAAATTTTGCCCAAAAGAGAATCAATTTGGGGTGTGAAAATAAAAAAAATTCGCGCGAATTTTTTTATTTTCACACCCCAAATTGATTCTTTTTTGGGCAAAATTTTTTCCGTAATTGTACCTTACTACCAAATTGCCAAAATAGGAATAGGTAACAACACATTCTTCTTAACAAACTTTATTTAAGGTGATGTCACCACAAACTTTTAAACAAATACTTGAACTGTATCTTGAACATTTTCCCTACAACAAGGACAATTGTAATTCTCCTGTCCATCTGCAATGGACTCGGCTTGAATTTTAAAGTTGCATTCATTGCAAATCTTAAGATTTTAACAAGGCAACAGCAAAATATTTGCCCGCAAATCCTCACAAATTATACACAATTAGCTCCAACAAGCTTTGGGTCCTCGATTAGACAAACTTGGTAATGCATTTTCATGTTAATTTTGAAAAATTAAATAAAGCTCCAAATAGTTTTGAACTGAAATTAAGCCCCAAAACTTTATTTCAAAGTGAAATTATACCCCAAAAGAAAATGAAAAAAAGCCCCAAAAAAATGAAAGAAAACCCCAAAATTTGAGAAATTTCGTTGTTGTTGTTTTGTGTGCTTTTTTTTGGGGCCTTATTTCATTTATTTTTTGTGGCCTTTTTTCCTGGGGCCTTATTTCGCGCCCCCCCTTGAAGTGAGCTGCAGAGTGGAAAATACGTTGAACAAAAATTCCATATCCATATCCAAAACAATTACCTTTTAAGACGAACGATTGTCTGAACCTTTTGTTGCACAGCGTGCACTCAAACGGCTTTACTTCCTTATGACGCAGCATATGATTTTTCAGAATTCTATCGAAAGCGAATCTCTTGTCACACACTTCACATTTGTATTTAGTGTCTGTTGAATTAAAAAGTGATTTCAGTAAAGTTCATAGTAAGGAATATAAGTCACCTTTATGTCTTGAGGCAATGTGCTCGTCTAGCGCTGGCCTGGACGTGAACATCGATCCACATGTCACGCACTGATGGTCTTTCTTCTTCAAATGCCAAGTCATGTGATAGTTGAACGATTTGAGATTAGATCTAGGAAATATCTTGCCGCAGGTCACACATTCACTTTTGTCACATCTGGGACATAAATATGGAAAATCGGTGCAGTGGAGGGCATTGCAATGATCGTTTAACTGATCAGGATCATCGAAACTAACTATATGTCCATGCAGTATTCACATCGATGTGCCTTAAATTCGGGGATAGTTTCGTCCATCGTCTTCGATCTCGTCTTTAATTTATTTTATAAATAACTGTTTAATATGCAGAGGAACAAAAAAACAAAAAGATTTTAATAATTACAAAAATGAGTATATGTTGAAAAAGAAAAATGAATTAAAATTACAAAAATTATCCTACACTCCGAGCATCCAGTTCTCCCAACTTGACATCAGGTACCACCGCCGCCGGTGGTTTCCTTGGACGGCGTCCTCGAGCCAATGGCGTACTCTCCACCACCTTGATTGCCACTTTTGGAATGCTGCATTTAGACGTTGTTGGTGCTAGCGAATCGTCGTCGTCTTCAACTATTATAATTGCCTTATTAAGATTGGCCTTTCTCCTGCGTGAAGTGGTTTTCTGTGTGGCAGCAACTTCATAGGATATTTTAATTGTGTCTACGATTTTGCAGATATCATCAACAGCTGGCGAAGTTGAAGATGGCTTCTTTTGATGTTTGACAGATCTTGTCCTTAATTTTGATGCACGTGAGCTTGTTTCCTCGAAACCTTTGTAGATTATTTGTTCTATATCATCCTTGAGCGTTGGTGGTGATTCTTTCTTTGGTCTTCCTCTTCGTTTTGATGATGATGCAGCTGTCGAAGCTGCTTGTTCTGCTGAGTTTGATTGATGCCTCAATCGGACTGAATTTAAGAATTCTTTTTACTTTTGGGGTTATGGGATTTTGATTCATCTCAATTACAGCTGATTCCATTTGAAGGGACAAATTAAGATGATAGACTCCATCTAAGGCGTTTTTGAATTGATTGTACATTTCAATTGAACATTTGCTGGTGGCGATAGCTTCGTTGAACTTCCTTGTCCGTCGCAGAACATTTATGAAATGAATCAGCATACAGAATTGATATTCTCTGAAATAAAATTTAGTGTGTGTTTGATGCTCACCATTCCAAGGCTTTGGCGAAGAATGATTCGGATTCATTGTAGTTATTACTAAGGTACAGCAGTCTTGCGTTGAGGCAACCGATTTTGAAGCTTTGCCATTTGAAGAATGTGTGATTGCATTTCTCACACTTGCATGATGAACTATGGGACATAAGGAACGACTCAAGATCTCTATGGGTCGTGGTTGCCGTGTGTATCATTCTAACTGGCGATATTGAGTTGATATAAGCTGATTTCCGCACATTTTGCTCCTCATACATGAACTGGGTGTCAGCTGGATGCACTTCGAGAAATTGTTTCGTAGTTGAAATTGCGCTGGATGTGAGGACATTGTTCGAGGAGACCATATTTCGATAGAAGATGTCAATCAGATCCAATTTTACCTGACACTTGGAAGCATCCTCCGCCTGTAGGTTTTTATGCGTCCACAGAATCAAAAGCTGCACACACTTTGTGTCTTATTATCGTTAAAGTTTTGTTTCTTGTCTTCATCTTCTGCCAATTTTGATTTTGGACGTTCCTCACGGGGAAATCGATAATGTTCTTGAATTGTTATATTTTGATCCAACTCATCAAACTAAGGCATTTCAAGAAATTGTAAATTAAGTGGTTTATGCTCTTACTTTAAAAGACTTACCTGAAAAGTGCACGAGAGAAATTTCCTTATGATTTGTTGTCTTTTTTCTAATGAAGTTATTTTTGATAAATATCCGGCGAAATAAAGTTCTTTTTTTCCGACAATTTAAAATTTGTTAGGGGAACCTTGTTTTCTTTATTTTGTAATTAAATAATTGAAAACGAACAGAAATCCTTTGATTGTTATTAAATTCGCGGCGGTTGTAAAAAAATGTACAACCAGAATGTTTTTTCTAGATTCCAGATTGACAATTATTAAAGACGCCATTTTACAAAAAAAAAAACACTTTGACACACCAACCACTTTCAACTCACCTCCTGAGATGGATTGGAAATAGTTAGAGATAGTTACGATTTGACACATCAACACAGACCGCAAAAACGACAATTGTGATTACGAATCGTAACTATTGGCGTGCAAAAACGAGAAATAGTCAACCATTGTTGATTATAGTTGATTATAGTCAGCGCAAAAACGCACCTCTGCTATGTGTCTGTAGTTCGTTACATTTATGTGCGAAGTACTGTGAAATGTAATGTAATGTAATGTAAAATTTTGTCCTCATGATTTGTACTTAGGGCTTTTGAAAATTTGATTTTTCTGGCTTGTTTTAATATGAAAAAATCAGAGCAACTGCGCTTAGTCCAAATATGCAAAAAAATCAAAATCGAAAATTTTGTAGGTAGGGCCTTTACGAGATTATGGGCAGAATTGTCGTTTCAAGAAAAATCTCAAAAGTTTTTCCAACGTGTCATGTGAAATATAAAGACTTGTGTTTATGATTAATATCAGTAATCAAGTGAGTACTGAGTATGAAAGTTTATTCAATGATTGTTGTTATAAAAAAGTTATTCATGTGACATCCCCTTTTTTTTAAACAAAAAACAGAACAAGATACATATTCAAATTTCTTAAAATTAATAAAACGAAGATATTAAAACAAGATAAATAACAATAATAAGAACAAAAAGAAAAGAAATTAAACGAAAATAATTCAAATATATATTTTTTTTAAATTAAGCAACAAAAGCAAAAATACTATTAGTTAAATTAAACATTACTTAAGGGGTGTCGAGAAACTTTCAAATTTTAATTTTTTTTTGTTGAGTGATCAGAAGGATCAAACATTTGTTAAGGTCGTACCTACAATAAATTCTTCCACTTCGGGTGCGCTTCTCGAGCTGGTTTCCATCTGTGATATTTACATCATCCGTGGTTCCTTCGAGTTACTTGGTCCAGCTTCTTGATTTTGTATATCGTGCTCTAAAATTGGTAATTCTACGATGTTGGCCTTTGTTTTTCGAAGATGATAGGAATTACGTCGATATTGTTTGCCGTTATTTGCTTCAACGATAACAGAACGTGGATATTCAGTTTGTTTAACGACTGTTGCTGGCTTCCATTCTCTATGACCGGTTTTTAAAATAATTTTGTCGCCACTTTTGAACGCTTCTCTTGAAATCGAAACTCTGTCAGTATATTTCTTTTGTTCCTCACGTAAACGTTGTAATTTAGCCAACACTCCAACGACCGGATGTGGTTTTAATTTTGCGACGTCGATGGGTAATGTTCAGCGTGTTTTTCTGCTGAACAATCGTTCTGCTGGAGACTTGAGCACTTCATTGCGATCGGTGTTTCTGAGAATAAGTAATGCTTTGTAGATATCTGATCCTTGTTTCTTGCACTTTTTTATCAAATTTTTTGCAGTTTGGACATTACGCTCAGCGAATCCATTTGATTGAGGATAATGTGGAGAAGACATAATGTGTTTGAATTGCCATTGTTTTGCAAAGTTAGCAAATGCATATGAACTGAATTGTGGTCCACCATCAGTATCCAATACTTCTGGAATGCCATGTACTGCAAACCACATTCTCATAAAAAGGATAACTTCATTGGATGTTGAGCTCTTTAAGCTTTTAAAATCAATGAATCCCGAATAATGGTCTGCAATGAGTATATAGTCTTGGCCACTAATTGTGAAAAGTCTGAAGCCACTCGTTGAAAAGGAAATAATGGTGCTTCTCTAACGATAATTGGCTCTTGGGTATTAGCCTTTTGCGATTGTTGACAAATAACACATTGTTCCACGAAATGTTTAACATCATTTGATTGTACATGCCAGTATAATGATTCTCGAGCCCTTGATAACGTTTTGTTGATTCCCGCATGGTCGACGTGTAATTGTGATAGCATATTCGGAATTTCGCTTTCTGGCACAATTAATTTATGACCTTTAAATAGCAAATTGTCATCACAAACAAGTTCATGTCTGAATGTTATATATTTTTTTAGCGCTTTTGGAACTTTGCTCGCGTCCTTAGGCGAACCTGCGATTAAAATATCTCTTAGAAGTTGAAGTTCATGATCTTTTTCTGTAGCGCGTACGAATCTCATCCTAGCTTCATCACTTATTGAGATAACTGCATGAATGAATCCTCCATCTTCTTCTACTTGTTGTTCAACGTTATCACAGTCTCTACTTAGTGTATCAGCTATAGGAATTTTTGAACCTTTGATATATTTTATGACCGGGGAATACTGCAGAACATCCCACAATATGCGTTGTAGTCTCATCGGTGCCTCGTGCAATGGGTTTTTAAAAATACTTTCGAGGGGCTTATGGTCTGTTTCGATGAGTAGTTTTTTGCCATAGATGTACTGATGAAACTTGACACATGCAAACCGGATAGCCCAGGCTTCTTTCACAATCTGAGGCTGATTTTGCTGGGATTGGGTAAATGCTTTAGTGGCGTATGCTACTGGCTGATTTTCTTGCATAAGACAAGCACCCATTGACTTACTACTTGCATCAACTGACAATTTTACTGGTAAATTGACGTCGTAGTATCTTAGTACAGGTGTGGATGTAAGAACATGTTTGATATTTTCAAAAGCTTTTTGTTGTTCGATTTCCCATACCCATTCTGAATCTTTCAGGAGAAGTCTACGTAATGGTTCAGTAATTTCGGATTGATTTTGAATGAATTTACCCAAATAATTGACCATTCCTAACAAACGTTGGAGTTCTTTCACATTAGTCGGTTTTTTAAGTTTCAATATCGCATCAATCTTATTTGTATCAGCTATACACCCATTTTCAGTAAATATGTGGCCTAAAAATTTGACTGAATTTTTTTCAAACTCACATTTGTCATGATTTAGAGTGAATCCAGCATCTGTTAGACGTTTCATTACCATTTCCGTAATTCTTTGAAGCTGTTCTTTGGTTTTTGCATATAAGAAAATGTCATCCATCGCAACTTCACAGTTTTCAATGCCTTCGAGTGTTCGATTCATGATTTCCGAAAAGATTTCGGGTGCTGATGAAATGCCAAATGGTAGTCTTAAGAAGCGATAACGACCCCATGGCGTTGACATAGTTAAATATTTTGAAGTGTTTTCACTTACTCTTATCTGCCAAAACCCTTTTAAACAGTCTAATTTTGTGAACCATTTACTATTGGAAACTTAAGCAGAAATTTCTTCTACTGTTTTCATTGGAAAATAGCGACGCCTAATGTTTTTGTTTAAATCTGTTGGATCCATGCAAATACGTCCGTTTTTTGTTACTAGCATTGGGCTTACTGCTGGAGTTGGCTCAGATATTGGTGCTATAACGCCTAGCTCAACCATTTTATCAAGATCATTTTTAACTTGATCGCGAATTGCATGAGGAATTTTTCTTGCTGGGAATATTTTGAATTTCGGGTTTTCTATGAAATCTATTTCATATTCAAATGTCTTACAACATCCTAATTTAGCTAAGTTATTGGTTTTACTTTGACTATCATTAACTGCATGCACTCTAATTACATAACCAAGTTTTTCGCATGCTTGAAAGCCCAAAATTGGCTGTAAATCACCCTTAACTATTTTAAAATTCAATAAATGCTCACCTCGTGTATTTTTGCATAGTAATTTTGCTTGTCCCACAACATCAATCTTTCCTCCATTATATGCTGTTAATGGTTTGATTTTTGACGTTTTGATCTTTGCTCCCAACTTAATTGCTAGTTTTTCGGGAAGACAGTTGCAGTCAGCTCCTGTATCCAATTTTATTTTGACTTTTCCGCTGCCTATTGTAAGTACATCTTGCCATCTCTCTTGATTTACATTGATGCTATTAACCTCACCGTCATAAATAGCTCCCACCTGCCAGGAACTCGATTCCATTGAAGAACTTGAAGAGCTTTCGTTGTCAGAAACAGCCCTGACATGCCTTTGTTTGTATTTAGATTTGGATTTCGGTCTGCTCTTTCTAATTTTTTCTTCTTTTCTCACTTTCTTTTCTTTGTTTTGAAAGCAACAAATAGCAAAGTGGCCTTTTGATCCACAGGTATGGCAAATTTTCCCAAATGCTGGACATTCTCTATATCCATGTCTACTACCACAACGTCGACAATTGAACTCTTTATCTTCCTTAATTAAGTCAATGGATGTTCCTGCTCGTGGTTCATTGCCAAGTGTGTTTATTTGCTTACTCGCCCGTTCTGCTGCACGGCAAATTCGTTTTGCTTTATCTAAAGTTAAATTTTCCTCCATCCAAAGTCTTTGTCGAACCTGGCCTGAATTTATTCCAATTGAAATTTGGTCTCGTATAAATTCATCGTTATTGGTGAATGAACATCTTTGGACTTGCAGCTGGACTTTTTGTAAGAAATCTTAGAAAGATTCATTTGGTTGCTGTTTTATATGATGAAGTACATAGCGTTCGTATGTTTCATTTTTTTTAGGGGCGAAGTGAGTTGCAAGTTTTTTTTTTAATAACAATTAAATCTTTGTTTTCTTCTTCCGTCAGTCCAAAACTTTTTAAAACCTTTATCGCATCACGGCCAATTATAACTTTGAAATTAGCAAGCTGAACGTCTTGAGTTTCGGCTTTTATTTTTGCTGCTACAAAATAGTTATTATATTCTTCTAGCCAATCTGTCCATTCTTGCGACATATCAATATCGTTATTGACTGAAAGCGGTTTTGGAGGCTTGAACGACATTTTTTAAAATTTTTATTTATTTCTATTTCAATTTTTTTATTTTCTCGTTACTTCTGACACCATGAAATATAAAGACTTGTGTTTATGATTAATATCAGTAATCAAGTGAGTACTGAGTATGAAAGTTTATTCAATGATTGTTGTTATAAAAAAGTTATTCATGTGACATCATGCAACTTGTTTATCGTCAGCCGGAGCGATTCAGGTGATTCTGCCAAGATAGTTGACTTCTTGAAACCCTCGGGAGCTTCTGTTGTTGTAAGCTACCCTTAAATGTGAAAGGAATTCATCGGAGGCATATTTGAAAAATTCGTTTGGAATTCGGTCACTCCCTGCAGCTTTGTTATCCTTTGCTTTGTTAAGTACTAACTTAAGCTCTGAAAGCGTGATTTCCCTATCTAAAATTTCGTTTTCAAACACTGGTTTAGCGTATAGGATATCCTGAGACTGAAGGTGTGTATTGAAGAATTGCTTCTCAAAAAGCTCTCGAAGGGTTGAACATGACGGAATTGAGATTTCATTAAATTGGTGCATTCCCTTGATATTTTTAATCGTTTTACAAAATTCCGACGAGCTTCCTTCTACAAACGAGAAGGTTTTGAACTTGTTGTCTCTTATAGTGTTGTTTTTTCCGTTTAAAGATACCTTTGTACTGACGATATGATTGCAGATAGCTTTTTTTTTAGACAAGGAGTGCAACACTTATGAAATAGCTTAAGAAGATAAAAAGATTTCCTTATTGCTGTCGCACACTCTTAGTCAAATCATGGTGCAAATTGCTTCTTGCAATCCATTTTTGTATTGCGAATAATCGGCTGAAGAGTGTCAATTGATGTGTTAGAAGCAGTAAGATGATGAGCTTCAATATTTCGATTGAGGTTTCTCCTACATAAGACTGAGTCTTTAGGTCTGTTTGTTTACCGCAACAAACTGCAACGAAGTACAACAAAGTAAAACATTTTTACATTTTCTGTTTGTTAACTCGAATAAGTTGAAAAGAAAAGAGAAATCGAGAGAGCAAACATTTCCCCTCCAGAGTCCAGAGAAAATGTTTCAACTCTTTGCAACAGAAATTTCTTGTTGCAATTCGTTTTTAAATGAATCTTGTTCTTCGAATTTGAATTTTAATTGAAACGGTTAGCCGAAATTCGGAAAGAACACTCTTTTTGCTCAGCAATAAATATATCATTAATGTTACAAAATTGTATTTTTTACGGACTTGAATTGAATCTTTTGCGAATTTGACAGATCTCAAACAAACTGCTACAAAATGTTCCCAAATAGACCTTTTGTCTCTCCATTTAAACTTGGGTAGAAGTGGGTTGCCCAATAATTGATCGTCTGTGCCTGATACAGAAGTGACTATTGATGCTAATAGAGGCATATGGTCAGAATATGTCTGATCGCCAACTTTGAAGCTTAGCAGTAAATGTTTACACTCAAGGGGAAATAGTAGGAAGTCAATAACAGATTCTCTAGGACTACGAATGAAGGTGAGTTTTCTCTCTTTATCTCCTATATCTGTTCGATAGAAAACTTGTAAGCCCTTATTTTGATATACCTACAATTATTGTATAATTGTTTTCGAGGAAAATTATGATAAATATCTCGGCTTCAACGAATTAGATAGTTGGGTCATGTAGAGCGAATGGAAAATAGGGCTCCGGCCAGTAGAGTCTCTGAATCTAAATCAGACGCTAGTCGGAAAAAAAGAGCCACATAGGTCATAGAACCTCAATTAACTTTTAATGCGACACTAAAGATATTTAGTAAAGATATTTAGAATGCGTTTGTTGGATGAGGTCTTGGGCCGACTTGGATTGTAGCGCCACGCTAAATTAAGTACTATTCACATGAGCACGACCAACGAACGACGAATGAATTATGAAAAGTGATTTTATATACGTTTGAAGCCGTATTTCCTTGCAAATTCTCAACAAAACGATAAAAGTAAAGTTTATATTTGACTAGCAGTTGCCCGCGACTTCGTCCGCCTCTCCCTCGTCCACCGGCCAGAGTATCGTCTCGACTTGTGCATCATGAGCGCGTGGGAATTTTGTTCGGAAGTTATTGTAAAATTGCATTGCAGTCAACTCTCCCTAGGTCGTAATTCTCTTGAACTTGAAAAATTTGAGCATTTTTTATGATTCCCTTCAGTTGTTCATACTTAAAGCATTCCCTTGGGCTTGGGTGAACTCTCCCTAATTCTAATACATATCTCTTTTATTTCTGCATCGTTTTTTTTTCGTTAAGTAAATTTTTTTTTCTTTAAACTGAGCATATTTTTTAGTTGAGAAGTACATAAAATGATATTGTTTAAACACAATAATCTGCACAAATAGTGCAATCAATCACATTCACAAATCAATTGAACTCTCAAAATTCTAATTTGAGCAGTTATTAGGCCAGTTCCACCTAACAACATCTCACTGAGATCTCAATGTCACCTAGACTGAGGCAAAATCATTTGGTGGAACATAATTCTAAGTTATCATTGAGATTTAATGGTTACCTTACTAATTGTTGCTGCACATATGTCAGCCACGTCAAATAAATGAGTGAGAAATCGAATCCAAAATAATTTCATCTCAGAGATCTCAGAAAAAAATCTCAGTTCTCACATTTCAACAGATTCTTCGCTGCTATTGGTCGCAGCTTAATTTTAAGAAGAATAAAGCCTTCCTCGATTAATGGACTATCCAAAACAAAAAGAATTTTACAATTCGAAATAGTAGTTAATGAGATTACCGCGTTCAAACGAACTTTATATATTGTATTGTATTGTTTGCCGTTTTTTCCACATTTTACACAAATTCTTCGCTCCTATTGGTCGCAGCTAAATTTTATATAGCTTCAAGCCTTCCTTGATAAATAGGCCATTCAACATTAAAAAAATTGTTCAATTTCATAAAGCAGTTCCTGAGATAAGCGCGTTAAAACGCAGAAAAATGTATATTTTTTGCCGTTTTTTTCCATATTTTCCACAGATTCTTCGCTGCTATTGGTCACAGCTTAATGTTAAATAGCTTAAAATTTTCCTCAATTAATGGACCATCCAACACAAAAAGAATTATACCATTCCAACCAGTAGTTCCTGAGATAAGTGTGTTAAAACGCAGAAAAATGTATATTTTTTGCCGTTTTTTCCACATTTTCCACAGATTCTTCGCTGCTATTGGTCACAGCTTAATGTTAAGTAGCCTAATGTCTAAGTTGATTAAGGCACCATCCACACAAAAAGAATTATACCATTCGAACCAGTAGTTTCTGAGATTACCGCGTTCCAACAAACAAACTCTTCAGCTTTATATATTAGTGTAGATTTATGATGCAAAAATTTACTTTTTATTCTAAAATGTTAGTAAATTTGAGAAAACAAATTTATTCGTCACGAAAAGAATTCTAGTTGACACGATCTGCCAACGAATAAAATGTTCGCGCGAGTTATGGAACTAAGCGAGGTCATCGTCAAACCAAAAGTTAACGATGACACCGCAGAGCTCCAATTCACCAATACCAGCCGATTCTGAATTTTCCATTTCATGGGAACGGAAATTGCATGAATCGAATTACATTCAATTTCCATTCCCACGAAAAGTGCTGTGTATAAAGTATAATTAACAATTTCTATGAATATAATAAAGGAGGTTGATTAGTAGTTTGTCCACCGAGGTACACAGTTTGTTTTATTTCGGGGATCGAAGACTTTTCGTCACTCGCGCGTATAACCTCAAAAATCATTCTTGCCCTGTGTTTTGGTTGTTCATTCGCGACGAATTAAAAACTCTCATGTAAAAGAAATGTCAAAATCAACGAATTTTCGTTCATTCGTTGGTCGTTGTTCGTGCTCATATGAATAGTGCTTTAGTAATAAAATATCTCCAATTTAAAATTAGCAAAATTGGTTTAGGCATTCTCGAGTTTATGCGAGACAAACGAATATTGATTTCGATCAATGTATAACAAATTTATTCAGACTATTTTTTTTGTTCAATTTTCTTCTATTAATCATTCTATTCATTTAAATAATTTATAATCGTATATGTATGTATGTTTGTATTTGAAAAAAGTAATCCTTGTTTATCGCTTTCCAATTTCGTTTTATGATGGTTTTTCTCATTTATAATTGTTCGCCATAAAAAACAACAACTCCGCATCCGCACACAAATTTGAAATGCTGCAACAAATAAATTTCAACTTTGCTTTGGTTGGATAGTTGCTTCGACAAACACGAGGGCTAGGGCAAGGCCAATTCATAAAAAAGGCCATTTCCAAGGAATCCATAAATTTGTTAACTCATTGCGTTTTTTTTTAAATTCATGACGAAATAAAATTTGAAGTTGAATTAAGGAGAAACCATCAAAGAAAAAGCAACGCTCACAATTTTACCATCGATTTTATTTCTCAAGCTTTAAGTAAACAAACTTTTACATTCCAATTGATTGACAATCAAGGACGAAATTGTACGAGACATAAAAATAGTTTTATACAGAGAAACGACGACGTTCTTTTTGTCAACAAGAAACTGTCTTCGGGGGATTAAATAGAAATAAAAGACAGAAAAAGAAGATAACTTTCGAGTGAGTTTATGTTGGAGAAGAGCATTTAAATTTTTGAATTCTATTAACTTTTTTTGCTAGCAAAACTTTCCATTCCTTGAAATTCCGACTTGGTTTAAGTTTGGAAAAATGAGCGTAGAAAAATAAATAAAAAAAATCCTTTTCAACGAAGAGAATCTTATGCGAACGGAAAACTGAGAACAAGATAAGATTTGGATTAGAGTCACGAGCCAAATTGCTTTTGTTGTTCATCCGAAATTATTGTTTTTAGTTCAAGTGTGTGTGTTTGTTTTTGTTAAAAAGTAGTTAAGAACATGAAACAAAGGAACTTTTTTATCAAACGAATTCGGGGTCGTAGTGCTAATTTGTCGTTGACTTTTCTTAAGTACCGAAATCCTGATTAACTTTTTAAGACAGTTTTAAAAGAAGTAGAATGACATGAGAACATTTTTTAGGGTTTAATCCGTCAGCAAGGGTAGAGGTTTCTATGAAATATATGGGCACATAAATTTTGTTACATTCAGATTTAAGACTATGTAAAATTGTACATAAAAAATAAAACATTTCCTCAGAAATGAGATTCGTCGTCCTTCTTATTTAATACACAGATTATGTGATTATCATTTTTCCGTAGAATTCACTCTCATTGCTTAACTAAGTGGAAATTAAACATGTCCCTCGGCCCCTTAGCAATTTCAGACACTTATTCCTTTTATGGCTAGGCTCAAGGCTATCTAACAAGATTATGCCTATACAAATATTTATCAGAGCGGCGATAAAATTTCTGGCGATTAGCACCAGTGTTATTTTTTCCCATTTTTATGATGCCAATTTGTCTGGGATCAAGAGACAGGCATTACCAACAAAAACAAAAAAAGAACAAGATACCTAGAAAGAAAAAGAAAATAAATGGACACACAAAATAGCTTTAGGTCGTTGTGTTAGAAAAGAAAAATCAATCGTTCTTCACTTTAACGCAAAATATGTTATTATAAAAAAAAAACATTCTTAAAAAGTTTGTATGTTTCTTTTTGTTTAAGGATTTTGTACAAAATAGATAGGTTCATGTTAATATCTGTTGGACGTTTGTCAAAATCTCAATATGTTCTATTTCTTGTAATTACAATTTGAGACCCATGCACACAACATATGTTGTGATGTGATATGTGATATCACATGCATAAATTATGGCATGGGGTAACCCTTTAAAACGTTATCTACGAACAGGGCCGGATTTACCACCTAAAGCGCCCCTGGGCAGATCAAATTAATGCGCCGCTTGTACCCTAAGATAGGGTTACCAGAAGTCCTAGCTTTTGAAGACACGCCCCCTATAGACTTTAGAAACTCGAAATGTAGGGAATCTCTCGGTACCCCAGTTATTAAAAAGCACAAATATTTTTTATATTATAACTAGACGCTTAAAAATTTGTCGAGTATCATTTATGCGGCGTTGGACAAACAAGTGACTTTACTGCTTTTGCGATTTTTTTGATGGATAACTTTAATTTATGTCAGCCCGGTGCTTCTGTATTGATAGAAGGCTGCGATAGACAAAACGCGAAATAAAAAAAAAAACACTTTTAGCTCTTTTCATTCTCTTTTAACTGCTACGATTTCTACGATGACACAGAACAAAACAGGAATTGCTGTGTCAAATAACTGGAAAACAATATACGTGTATCACCGGTGGAAAAAGACAGCACTGATACAAATTATTATTTATCTTTGTTTTTGGTTTGTTTTTACTTTCTATAGTAGTCTCACAGTGACGGACGTCTTCGGAGCAGCTCCTCTACTATCATTTTGACTTGAACATTTATCGGTTTTTCAAGGAAAATATCTAACAAAAAATGTTTGCGTCTCATAATTCGGCGCCCTTATTTAGTCGGCGCCCCTGGGCAACTGCCCATGTTGCCCCTATGGGAAATCCGCACATGTCTGCGAACGTGTTTTCATCGCTTATCTTTACAGAGAACGAAGGATATTGCTCAGTTGCTATCTGGATAAAACTTCACTAACATACTTAAACAGAAATTTGAAGCACCTTCTCGTAAAAGACAATGGCGCAAAATTATAGTCCGCTAATGAAAAACCTTAAGGGAATTTAGTGTGATACTGTGTGTGAGTCATGTCTGAAACGTCATTTTAAGCTAGTATCACACTAAACTTGTTCATTAGCGGACTATAATTTTGCGCCTTTGTATTTATAAAAATAAAATGATGTTCGTCCGTTTGTATTTCTGGTACAGTATATTGGTACAATAATTCCAAAATGACTTTTCGAATTTGAATGAAATTGAATTTAACAAGCAATTTTTCCAAAATTGCTTTTCGAATGTAAAAAATGGGAAATTCTTAGTGGAAAATTCAGAAAAGAGCGAACATTTATAATCATTTGTCATCTACTTGGAATTGGCGGTGTGGAGACTTAAGTTGGAAAATTAATGTCTCGAACGAGCGTTGTTAAGTCGTTACTATTTGTTTTCTTAAAAAGAGGATTTTACCCGAAATGATATTTTATTTTGAAATATGGAAAATAACATTTGTTACTTGCGACATATCTTATCTATGTATACTCTATAGATACTAATATATAAAGTAAGACTTTTGTTTGTTTGTCGGTTGTATGTTTGTGGGTTGTATGTTTGTAGTCGATAAACTAAAAAACAAACAAAAATCCTAATTTATAAATGATGCAAAATTGTTATTCCCATGGACTGATTGTGCAGGAGGTTCTGAAAATAAAAGAAATAATTATTAAGAGCAAAAAACACTGATTTTTATTGGTGACGTGAAATAACGCCCAACGAAATAAGGCCCACCTTAAAAGCGGCTTTATTTCCATGAAGAAATCGAAATAACACCCGACAGGCCTTATTTCAATTGCATTGTGGAAATAAGGCCACATTTTACATGGAAATAAGGCCGCATTTCTAGAAGATAAAAATAATGGCCGACTATTGTGGCTAATAAGCGCCGAATTTCATTTTGCGACTACTGACCCACTATGCTGGTTCATTTTTCCAGAAATCTAATTCAGGGTTTCCGACCTTCGCGATTAAGTCTATGTGACGTTAAGAAAACATTATCCAATGCACTGTGAGGGTACGGCATTCTACAAGTACACTATACTTGAAGTCAGAAATTGAATCTTATTGCAACTATCTATCACCTAAAGTAACCAAGCTGTTTCAATTACATTTAAAGCTGCATCAGAAAGATGGATGGACACAAGCGGAAAAAATTTTGCCCAAAAGAGAATCAATTTGGGGTGTGAAAATAAAAAAATTCGCGCGATTTTTTTTATTTTCACACCCCAAATTGATTCTCTTTTGGGCAAAATGTTTTCCGCTCGCTTCGCTCGCAATTAAATCAAATCGATCTTGAATTTTTCGTGTCAGCCTCATCTTCAGTCGAAATTCAAAAAGATGCTGAAAATGAATACCTAATTGAAATTCTTGCAAAAATCTTTCTTTGCATTGTTGGATGTGTAGTGGTTGCTTTTCCTAATAAAAGGAAACCTCAACAGCTTTGAAAAATGAATTGCTCTGACCATTTTGTCGACGGCTAATGAAGAAACGTGGTCCTAATTATTTGTAAGATTTTTTTGTAGTTTAGTATACATACAGGAATTTACGGTTTTTATTTATTTTTTTAGCATGAACATTCGTTGTTTCACTTTTTTTTTATTTGGACTTTTGTCCCATTAAAAGTAAAACCTAATTGGGACTATTGACCCACCATAATCCCTAAATCAAAGTCGGCACTAATGACCCTCCATTGTAGATCAGAAGTTCCGAAAACAATTTTCGTGAATTTCTCGGAACGAGTTTCCCTGCGCCAACTTTCTAATCAAAACAGAAAAACCAAAATAAGGCCCCACGGGCATTATTTCTAAGTTGCAATGGAAATAAGACCGCAACCCTTGTAGGGTCCTTATTTCTATATGAAATGGAAATAAAGCCCTATGGGGCCTTATTTCGTCGGGCGTTATTTCACGTCACCTACTCACCCGAAATTTTGTATTTAAATTCAGGAAACTGACAGCCGACATCAAGTTTTTGAAATGTTTCTCTATTTTTCATTTCATTTCATTTCCTTTTCATTCTTCCTTATTATATTTAAGGCTGAACTGCTTTTGCACCAACCACCAAGACAATGTTTACATGTGAATTCTTGAGTACGATTTTCTGCACAAAAGAAAATTTTAACATCGATATCCAAAAAAAGCATGGATTTTAGTTTCCAATCTCTGTGCATGTACATTTGTCATTATGAATATTAGGTACATTTCGGTCTCGGTCAAAATTTGGCCTGTGTCGTAAGCTCATTGGATTTCAATGGGAAAATTGCATGTACCTACATAATTGTTGGTGCATTGGTTTTCAAATGGA
The DNA here is from genome assembly GCA_943590905.1 of Sphaerophoria taeniata. Classification (NCBI taxonomy): domain Eukaryota; kingdom Metazoa; phylum Arthropoda; class Insecta; order Diptera; family Syrphidae; genus Sphaerophoria; species Sphaerophoria taeniata. Next base: position 40,758,402 of record OX016540.1, on the reverse strand, counting down.
AAACTGGAAAATTTAAAAATGGGTTTTCGAATGGAAAATAGAAAGTTCTTGATGAAAAACTCGGAAAACTTATTGGTTTCCAAAGGGAAAATCGCATGTAATTGTAGGTGCACTGATTGTCAAATGGAAAAATGGAAAATTTTGGATAGGGAACTCGGAAAACTCTGCGAGAGCACTATAAGAACTTCAATACCTAATATCAAGCTTTTGCATAGAATTTTAAGTGCATTGGTGTTTGTTAGTCCGGTAGAGACTCTAAATCCGCTCAATCCTCCATGCATTTATATAAATTTTCACTGTAGGTATAGGCTTAGTAAAAACAATTTTTTGGGACAAACTTACTGGAAAGTCACTAAATAAGGGGGACAATCAAAAGCTGTATTTAATTTTGATTTTTGTGAAATAGTCAAAACACACCGGAAAATCTAGAATTTATTGAATTTTTCAACGAAATTTGATTTTAATGCATGCTTAAATGAGAGCAGAAAGTTAGTTTTAAAGCTTGGAAAAATTTAGATATGTAGTTCTCTATTTTAATTGGATTCAAGCAAATCACATTACATTTTAACAATTCCTGTGTTAATAACAATATTATTTTTGAGTTTTTCTGAAGGGTGGCGAGACGAAGTTCGCAGGGTCGGCTAGTAGAATATAAAGGCAAGTATTGAGTTAAAAAAAACTTTAGAACTTGATCAAATATGAAATTACGATGATAATGATAGAGAAGTGTTTACATTTATGAACACAATTTTGGCAGTAGGTACTGCGGAAGTTTTACAATTACGAACTCAGCCTGGCTGGCCATGGCAACAATTGTGTTCATAAAAGTATAACGACTGTAATTTTGCGGTCAAATCTATAGGTTTTCCTGTTTCTTAACTTTTCAGTTTTCTTATTTCCGCAAGTTTTTATAACATGTTTTCGAAAAAGGTTTTTCCACAAAGCTTAGAACAATGCGTTTTAAAATATTTTTGTTGAAAGCCATTTTTTAAATGAATAAACTACAAATCAAATCGAAAACAAATAAACTTTGTTTCTCGTTTTGTCAAGGTTTGCTTTTGTGAACTCATTTTAAATAAAGTATAATGACCGCACACATACCTACAGTTGTAATTGAGTTCATGAAAGCCTTTGAGCATATTTTAGGCAGGGCATGGGCAACAAAGCCTGCAATTACGAACTCAGCCATAATTCCACAAATATGTTTTTACTAGCCTATACCTACAGTGAAAATATAAAAATGCATTTAGCATTGAGCGGATAAAGAGTCCCTACCGGACATACAAACAAAACAATGCACCTTAAATTCCATGCGAAAACTTGATTTTAGGTCTTGGAGTTCCACGTGCTCTCGCACTTTTGCGAGTTTCCAATAAAGAAATTTCCATTTTTCCATTTAAAAATCAGTGCACCTACTATTTCATGCAATTTTCCCTTTGAAAAATTAATGAGTTTTCCGACATTTTCACCAAAAACTTTCTATTTTTCCATTCAAAAACCCGTTTTGAAACAAAAAATTCCAAGCAAAAAATATCTAATTTCCGACCTTTGTTTGGTTTTTCCAGTTTTCCCACTCTTCCATGAGGTTTTTCCAATTTTTTTTTTTCAAAGTAATTGCCACGGTTCAAACAAAAACTAAATATCTTATTCGCCTTTACCTTTAAGAATTATGTTTTAACTTAAATAAGTAGACTTTAAGGACTATTCACATGATCACGAACAACTTTAACTTTTACATTTCGTCCACATATAAATTTTTAATTCGTCGCGAACGAATCACCACCAAAACTAAAACAAGAATGATTTTTGAGCCTAAATAGTCCGTTTGTTCCTCTTGAATGCGGACTGTGTGCAACGCGAATAGTTTGAAAGTTCCTATCAACAAGAATTCTTTTCGCGAATATATTTTTTTTTTTTATTAATAAAATAATGAGTGATATTTAAAACTAAATTCATTCATCATAAATCAATCTATAGTTTTGTTGAGAGTTTGTGAGGAAATAGGCCTTCAAGCGTTTCTAAAATAATTTTTTTTTTTCATTAATTTGTTGTCCGTTGGTCATGATCGTTCATGTGAACAGTGCTTTAGTCCATCGAGTATAGAAAACAAATGAAGAAAAACAAGTCAGAAACAAGCCCGACGAGCGGCCAATATGACGAAAATCACTTTTTGATATTCGCCATCATCAATATATCCAGCCAAATTGCAATTTCTATTTTTTTGTCGCGAATGCGACATTTACATACGTATTTTTTCACAAGTTCTAGCCATCAAAACAGGTCTAGGGTAGAAAAGTACATAACTCGATTTGCTTTTCCATTCCATTTCTCAATAGGATGAGGGCTAAAACCTTTTAAAATCAGCTAAACCGATGAATCTGTATATTATTTATTAAAAGTTCACTGTGGCGTATGCTTGCTTTTTTGAATGTATACATTTTTAATAGGTAGACACTTTGTTTTTTCTTTTTGAGACACTGTTCTGTTGTTGTTATTCTTTAATGATGTCTTGTGAAGTGACATTTGGTTTTATCGATGCTTCATGATTATCATGTATGACATCGGCAGCTAAACAACTTTAACTTAACCACACTCTTTCTTCTTAAAAGGGATCAACCATTTTAAGGGAAAATCGTTTAATTCATTTTAACCCTCATAAAGCTAGCCTTATATCCAATAAGAACTTTCTTTTCATGACCAAAATTCAATTACTTTGAAATAAAGTGACAAAAGGAAAATAAATTCAATATACCATCGGCAGTTTTTAAAAAATCTCTTTTTTTTTTTTTTTTTAAGGTAATTGATTTTTTCGGGATTCTATTTAATTTACAGTAAGCCTTTAATCTTAAGGGATTACATTTGGTTTGCTTTTGTTAAGAAAGGTCATGTAATGAGGTTTTCGTGTTTATTTATTGAAAATTGTATGGAACTAAGTGAGGTAAGAAAAAAGGGGCTGAATTGTGTTAAAGGAGTTATTTGAAAGGAATGTATAAATCTGTTCGACAAGATTGTTTACCACTCATTTAAGAAAAACGCAAAAATATGACCGAACAATTTTGAATAATTCCAAAACTTTAACAGGAATTGCGATATTTGAATATACCAATCTACATACATTTGTTTTCTTCTTTAGTTGTTTGGCGTTCAAACGACAAAAACACAAACAGAAATCCAAACTAATCGCAGAACTTAAAGCAGCTCCAAACTCAATATCCCTCTCGGCGTACGTCGTCGTTGTGAAATTGAATTTCCCTCTCAATCCAAAAAATGTTTTCTAGCATCACAGATGCGAGGCTCTGAAATTTCCACTTCGCAGCATTTTCCGTCTTCTGCTTTCTGAATCGGTGTTACCCGTTTGGATTTTGAATTGGGGTAATTCTATAAAGTGTTGAATATTTGAGGCGTCATGTCGTTTGGTTTTCTCATTTTTCAAAAGGTGATTGGTTAGGTGCGAGTGGAAACCTAAATAAGCAAAAAAAAAGAAGAAAATAAACAAAACATCCAAACAACAAAAAAACGAAATTGGCTTCGGTTGAAGAACGCTTGGCTGAACTTGACAAGTCGCTTCAGTTTGATTACTGTTTTGATATGTTTAATTTATTGCAAAAGTTGAAGCAGTTGGTGATACACGCGCATTTGGGATATTCACAAGATTTATAGAGGAAGAATTCTGTTTAGATAGTCATTGTCATCGAATCGAGAAGGTCCTTAAGTCGATATTGTTTTGAAAAGGGTTCAACTGGGTGTTTCTTTTTTTTTTGCAAACAGTTGAGAATGTGTGTGCCTTGAATAATGAATATATTTTTCCTTACATCAACCCCTCTTGAAAGCACTGATGTTTGACAAAAAAAAAAAAAACAATAAAATGCAAAGGATCCATCCTTGTAAAGGATTGTCTCGCTAGGAAGTGGATGATATCTTCTAAGTACATATTTGTATTCACGAAGTTCCTAGACCATGAACTGGATTTCTTTTCAAGATAACAGAAAAAAGGAAGTGTCGATATATAGAGAAACACGAAGCTTATACGACTGTTGGACAAGGCTGGTTATGCTATTACAGGATTATTATATTTCAGATACATTTTTAAGGAACTAATTTTTTTTAAGTTTCGAGTAGGTAAAAGTTGATTCTAAAGTTAAACTTGAAGCACCTTCAGTGCTTCAGCACAATTTAATCGATGGAGATATAAAAATAAGTGAGTCTGAATTCAAACTAGTAAAGTTTTAAGATCGACAAAGTTTTTTTTATACTTTTTTTATCCATAAAATTTCCAAACAAATAGTTCATATTGTTGTTGCTTCAATTGTAAGACCCCCCACTGTGCGGCTATGCCCTGACATGTAAGTAAGTTATAGACACTCGCTTCCATCTAAAATATGGATCATAGATATAAAAACAATGTTGGACAAAGTGCCACAAGCGAGGCACAAACTTTAGTGCTGTTCATGGTAACCCACACATGAAATAGGAGTAAACTCAACCAACGAACAAAATTCAGTTTCACCTTGTATTTTTCATTGGTCTTCTTATACTGCTGCTCAATTTTTTTTGTAGTATTTTTTTTTTTTTTTTAACAGGAGGAATAAAATTGCATTGAAGAGTGAGTGTGTTAACAATTTATGCTGACATTGATATTCCAACATTGTGTTTGCTTCTAACATCAACAGAATGTAACAGGAGAAGAGAGTTTTGTTTTTGTGTGTTCAAGCATCGGCTTTCGGCTTCACGTGGTATTTGAACTTTGGATGTGTTTGAAATTCTATACAAACAATTTATTCAAATGTCGGCAATTTAAATGGATGCTTTTAGTGAAATCCTCTTTTTCATTTTTGTTTACAGTTGTCTATTGATTTTGTGTGTAAGTGGTGCTTTTTTAAAGTTTTTGTATTTAAATTGAAATGTTAAATATTGGTAAATGTATAGGTGACAGTCGAGTTTAAAATTGGAAAATGGACAGAAGGACTGATGGATTTATATATATCTAAGCATTTAAAATCCTAGACTCAATTCTTAATTATATCGATTGTTTAAGCATCATTATTTGTAGATCATTATTTTTCGAACATTTCTCAATAATAAAAGTGAGTCAAACTCGCAACAGTAATTTTATTAAATAGTTCAAAATGTTAACCAATAATTTGTCTCGTAAAAAAATTCAAATTCCAATTTTGATAAATAATGGCTTCGACCTATAACTTTTAATCACTGGACTTCCAGTTTAGTATTAAAAAGTTCTAGGAAATTACCTACTAGGTTTTGAATTCTTTTTCTCAGAACAGAGATTAAAGGTTCCCACGGACATGACGTGTCGGCCAATAATTTATTTTATTCCATGAAACGGACATTTATAATATAAGAACCTCATTTGCATCAGTGTTCAGTACGTAATAGTTTTTCGCGTATACCAAGAGTGGGTGAGATATTTTTTGGAAAATATTAAATTGGCTTAACAAAATACTTATCAATAATTAAAACTACATAAATCGCATATTCCATATAAATTTACGTTTGTGCTGCTCTCTGGTGCATTTTTTCCATTATGATATTAATTTTTTACTTTGATTAAATTTGAAAGCATTTAAACCATAATAACGAAAATTAACGAAGCATGATGTCAATCTGATTGAAAATTCATGGGCAGCCTCGAAAACACGGAAGTAGCAATACCATACCAATAATCCCCAACGCAATGCAACCTAGAAATAAATTTTTTCCAATAATTCGGCCAATAAACTGATTAACGTATTTCTTTATTTATTTTTTTAGATTTATATCTTTCTATAAAAAAAAAACCGACAGGGGACAGATATCCCCCTACTATAGTTGATGGGTCTACTGGGTCGAAAAACTATTTTTTGTAGTCTTACAAGCCGTTATACTTGCATAATTTTCAAAAACAAGAAGACTCCACGTGAAATCCTCCAAGCACAGTACGCTAAGTTTTCTTTTTTAAGAAAAATATAACCGATTGAAAATCGAAATTCCTTTACAAATCAAAATCTTCTTAACTTCCCCCGTCTCGTTACGAGTAGTATATGACGAAAGTTAAGGACATCAATCAATATTTTTCACAAGCTTTACCTCAATGAAATTTGCAGGTGCAATGACGACAAAAAAAAGAGGAAAAAGTTGCACAGAAAAAGTTTTTTTTTTATCACTTCAAAGCCAGTTCATCGCAAGAATATAAGGTAAATATTTGCAAAAAAGGAAATTCTTTACCTCAAAGGATTTTACTATTTCTGCATGAATGAAAATCTTTTGCACTGTGACTTACTGCAAGGCACTTGATTTTTTTTAGAATATTAACGAACAAGAACAACTCCTTGGGGCAACGGGTTCAATATCACGAATATATTTTATAGTAGGTATATGAAAGCAAATTATTCGTAATTTCTTTGAAAAGAAATTCCCTTCAACACCAACTTTTTGCAGTTTGAGACATTTTGTTTGTTAATTACCTTTTTCCATTCGATACTCGTAGTGTTGTTTCTTCATTTCCTTAACTTTGAGACAGATTTTGTGTAACCTCTGAAGTTGATTTGGCCAAATGCCATACAGTAAACGCAATGCATACAAGTTACGATTTACTGCCAAGAAACCTTTCCTTTTTTAATGACAATTTTCCCTTTTAAGCCGGTCAAAGTTATGACTTATGAAAATTTAAGAGATCACCATGCGTCACCATTTTTGGTGAAGACACACCCTTTTATCAAAACTGTTATTTTAGGATACTCAAATTGATGAGAATCATGGAGAACGAAGCAAATTAATTCTTCATTGTAAATCAGTTGCTATTTTATAGAGATTATAGGATATAATTCGAGCGAATTTACTTACTTTGCATTGTTGAAGTCCCATCATGTTCAAGTTTATGATAACATAGTTTCATTGGAAGATGTCAAAACGGTTCTTAATAATTTAAGAGTTTCTAAAAGTCCTGGGTTAGATGGATTACGAAATCTTGTATTGAAAAAACTGCCAGAAACAGCAATAAGATTTCTTCAAATAATTTTTGTAGCATGCTTCAAAACAAGTTACTTCCCTAACGATTGGAAAACAGTTAAAATTATCCCAATTCCAAAACCTGGGAAGAATCATTCATCACGTAGCAGTTATAGGCCAATCAGTTTGCTTAGCTCTTTAAGCAAATGCCTTGAAAAACTTATTAAAAATAAAATAGATATGCATTTAAATACTCATTTGGGTTCAGAAGTCATCATAGTACGGTTCAACAGGTTCACCCAATAACGAAGGACATTAAAAGCAATCTTGCGTTAGGCAAAAGTACTGGAATGATACTTTTAGATGTTGAAAAAGCATTTGACACAGTATGGCATGATGGTTTGATTCACAAACTTATGCTACTTGATTTCCCAATCGCAATTGTTAAATTAATATATTCGTTTTTGTGTGATAGGTTCTTTAAAGTCTATGTTAATAACTGTTTTTTCTGATTTGTATTCAATCACTGCGGGTGTACCTCAAGGATCAGTCCTTGGTCCCGTTTTATATATAATATACACCTATGACTTTCCACGATTTACGGATTGTACATCTGCAATTTTTGCCGACGATACTTGTCTGTATTCATCTGATTCAGTTGGTTTTAGATTGAAACTAACTTGCAATCTGCATTGTATACAGTACAAAATTATTTTAACGACTGGAAAATTAATATTAATGCTGGGAAAACAAAAGCTGTTTTTTTTACACGTAAGAGAAAAGCTAGCTTGTTACCTAGTAATACGCTTCAAATAAATGGCATTACAACAGAATGGAAATCTAGTTTAAAATATTTAGGAGTAAACTTAGATAAAACGCTAACCTTTGGATTTCATATCCAGGAAACAATAAAAAAAGTTAACTTGTATGTTAATATTTTGTATCCCTTCATTAATAGGAAATAGGAATCGAAGCTCTCAATTGAAAATAAACTTATAATTTATAAAGTAATTTTCCAAAGCATAATGCTTTATGGTTCGCCTGTATGGGGCAATTGCGCAAAAGTGCACCTACTTAGATTGCAAAGAACACAAAATAAAATTTTAAAAATGATTTTAAATCTGCCTTGGCACTACTCGACTGATAATCTTCATGCATTGGCTGGCATCGATAAAATTTCAAGTAGAATTTGTTATTTATTTCAGCGCTATAACGATTCCTGTAGTATGTCCGAAAACTACTTAATCTCAAACCTGGCTATTCAATAAAAACATGAAAATACAAAAAAAAAAATTAAAAACTACAAAAATTACAAATAAAAATGTTAAAACCAAAAAAAAACAAAAAAAAAATTATTTATTGTACATTTATCTATTATAAATTTATTTATTTATTTATTTATTTATTTATTTATTTATTTATTTATTTATTTATTTATTTATTTATTTATTTATTTATTCATTTATTTATTTATTTATTTATTTATTTATTTATTTATTTATTTATTAATTTATTTACTTTTTTTTTTCTTCCTATTTATTTATTTATCAATTGCGTATGTAATTTTTTTTATTGTTAACTAGCAGTTGCCCGCGACTTCGTCCGCCTCTCCCTCGTCCACCGGCCAGAGTATTGTCTCGACTTGTGCATCATGCGCGCGTGGGAATTTTGTTCGGAAGTTATTGTAAAATTGCATTGCAGTCAACTCTCCCTAGGTCGTAATTCTCTTGAACTTGAAAAATTTGAGCATTTTTTATGATTCCCTTCAGTTGTTCATACTTAAAGCATTCCCTTGGGTGAACTCTCCCTAATTCTAATATCTCTCTTACTTCTGCATCGTTTTTTTCGTTAAGTAAATTTTTTTTTCTTTAAACTGAGCATATTTTTTAGTTAAGAAGTACATAAAATGATATGGTTTAAATACAATAATCTGCACAAATAGTGCAATCAATCACATTCATAAATCAATTGAACTCTCAAAATTCTAATTTGAGCAGTTATTAGGCCAGTTCCACCTAACAACATCTCACTGAGATCTCAATGTCACCTTGACTGAGGCAAAATCATTTGGTGCCTTGGTGGAACATAATTCTCAGTTATCATTGAGATTTAATGGTTACCTTACTAATTGTTGCTGCACATATGTCAGCCACGTCAAATAGCTGAGTGAGAAATCGAATCCAAAATAATTTCATCTCAGAGATCTCAGAAAAAATCTCAGTTCTCACATTTCCACAGATTCTTCGCTGCTATTGGTCGCAGATTAATTTTAAGTAGAATAAAGCCTAAAGCAGTTGCCCGTAACTTAGTTGGTAAGTGCGTTGGCTGCTAAGCAGAACGTCGTTGGTTCGAGTCCTAATCAGGCCAAGTTTTTATTTCATCTTTCACGGGTACTGCCTCTTGCGAAGACCTGACAAATCTTCCAAGAGTATCAATCTGTAATGAAAAAATGCTTCTCAACTTTGCCGTTCAGAATCGGCGTTAAATTGTAGGTCCCCTCAATTCTTCACACGCACTCAGAGAATTGTTGATTAGAGTAAGCCACTTAGGCGTTGGCTCTTCAAGAGCTGTCGCGCCACTCTATTTATTTATTTTATTTTAAAGCCTTCATCGATTAATGGACTATCCAACACAAAAAGAATTTTACAATTCGAAATAGTAGTTCCTGAGATTACCGCGTTCAAACGAACAAACTCTTCAGCTTTATATTGTATTAAATTGTATTGTTTGCCGTTTTTTCCACATTTTACACAAATTCTTCGCTCCTATTGGTCGCAGCTAAATTTTATATAGCTTCAAGCCTTCCTTGATAAATGGACCATTCAACATTTAAAAAATTGTTCAATTTCATAAAGCAGTTCTTGAGATAAGCGCGTTAAAACGCAGAAAAATGTATATTTTTTGCCGTTTTTTCCCCATTTTAAACAGATTCTTCGCTGCTATTGGTCACAGCTTAATGTTAAGTAGCCTAATGTCTAAGTCGATTAAGGCACCATCCAACACAAAAAGAATTATACCATTCGAACCAGTAGTTCCTGAGATTACCGCGTTCAAACAAACAAACTCTTCAGCTTTATATATTAGTGTAGATTTGTTTTGTTTTTTCAGTCAAAACAAAACGACTGATATTATGGTCGTTTATATGAGTTAATTTTGAATAGCAAATACATTGTCTTCTTTAAAACTTTTTCAAATAAGGGAGAGACAAAATGGTAATTTTTTCATAACAAAACTTTTTGCTTAAGGTTGTCCTCAAAAATTAAAAAAATCTTATTTTCCTAAAAGGTTTTTTTTTTTTTTTAGTAGTATACAGTAGACACCGATGCACGGCCCGAATTTCGATAAATGAGCTTTCCATCACTTGAACAAATATGTTAAGACAATCATCTTAAACCATTGTGGACTTTTGTGATTAAACATAATTATTAAATTGAACAATGTGGGTTCTTTGATTTTGATCAAAGCAAATAAGTAAGTCACGAAATTTGGTATTTATCCAAGTTAGGGTAACATATAAATGGCAATCAAAACAGGGTGGCAATGGCGTGCGTGGTCTATATGTAAATAATGTCGTTTAAGGAGTGAGTACATAATCTTCTATAACAATGTGAATTTACTGATTTGTTCAAATTAAACGCTTGATTGGATAAACGGGCAACAGGATATATGTAGTAATGTAATAGTTATAGAATGCTATAGGTATATGAAGCATTGCAGTGAAAAGATGGCAATTTCAAACAATAATTATTTTATTTGGTAGGTGAACATTACTTCGCACATTATTGTTAAAAAAGAAAAAAACAAAACACTCCTACAATCTTCTCCTACAATCTGGTATGTGAGGTTCATCACTTAATACAGATGGGCAACTCCCCTTCTTTTCGAAAATTGTCCAGCAGAGTTTTGGATTGCGAAGTGGTAACATTGAAAAAATGATGTGGATAACGGTGAGCGATACGGAGTAATATTAGGTGCGTCTTTAAAAAAATATAATATAAATTGAAGAAATAGACTGGTTCCTGCAGGTGGATGCGCCATCTTGCAGAGCCAAAATCGGGTTATCAGCCATCTTGGTGAGACACATTGGTCTCCCAAGAGCTGTGATTTGATATCCTTGGACCTTTTTTGTGTGAAACCATGACGGATGATATAAGAAAAGCAATCCAGAAATGATTTAAGCACTTTCGACCAAAGCTACACCACGCACAACGAGCTTTTAAAAAATGGAATACCAAAATGAGCTTCTGCTAAAATTTATAATACGTGCACAAATTTAATCATTTTTATTTTATTGCATTAATCTATATTGACGGTAGTATCTACTGTCTTAATCATAGTGGGAATGGTTGACAAACTTTACGTTGTAATGCGAGGTCTGGTTACCAAGTTATGATCAAAAAATCATTTGTTTTGGTTATTGTCCTAAGCTTATTGTAATCTCATAGAAAGAATATCTTCTGATGCAAATATCTCAGCAACCAGAGCTCGGAATTGAGTTTGGCTTTCAGGAATAATATGCTCAGGAAAGATGAGAAATGAAATATGATGAAGCTAGCAAAATCGATTTCTTCATGATTTTCGAAAAAACGCCAGAATTTTGGACAGAAAGACATACTTCCAAAACCAATCGAATGAAACATCAAAAGAAAGGTCTGGTCGAATTCTATTCACCGAAATTGTTTTCAAGTTTTTTCAAAGGCCTAGTAGCCGATATATTGGTTAAAATGTTAATTATTCCCAAATATATATATCTCAATTTTCCCAGGTAGCCTATACTAAATGATGCCCGACAACAAAGGTCTGTTTAGGATCTATCAGTCTCTGAAAACCAAAACTATATGCGAGGTTGCAATATAAAAACACTGTTCCTCGAACTTCAAAATTATATTAAATGGGTGAGATATGAAGTGTTAAAAATTCTAATTCTTCAATAAAAATTAACTTCTGATGCTCCTCTTTTTCCTACCAATATTAATAAGAAACATCTTAAACTCAACTAAAGTTCCCGTACTCAACTGCAGTCATTTATATTGCACTTCAGGCATTGCTTCTTAAATATGGTATGTTTGAATATTCAAACATTTTACAAGTCATAAACAGACTGCAAATATTGAAAATAGTTTAGAAGAAGAGTTTAAATCATGGTTCAGTTAAATTTGAAAATAATTATGTGCTTTCCCGAGCTTGCCAAGTTTTGAAGTATCTTGAAGTTTGTAAGAGGATGTGTCTTGAACGCAAGAAATATCTATTACAAATGGAGCGGAAAGTAAACGAATTTATGTTTAGCAGTTCTCTCCATAGCATGATTTTTCAAGAATGTGTCTTGTTCATGTGTGGATGGAATTCTAAGAAATTCAAGGGAATAGATACACTTTTCCGGTAATTAGTTCTATAACGAAAATACAGCTCCAAGATTATGCTATCTCCAAAATATTTCTTCAAATTTTAACCTTAATTTAAGTTCTTTTTCCACGAAAAAATACACATCATTGGTGGAATGTTTGTTTTTGGTTTCCAAGGAAATTATTCTTGGCATTATCCTCAATTTTCTTTTTCAAACTCATTCATCATTGAAATGTCAGTTCAACTCAATATCCCGATCATAAGGTTCAAATTAATGTTGTTTATAGCATAGATAACCATAATTTAATATAGATGATGTCAATGTTTGCCAATGGGTATATCTCTACTTTTTTTCTTTTATGGGATATTTAACACATCCCATCAGGGGAGAATGTCTGGGTACATAATAATTGCTTCGCTTTCACTCAATTACGCCCCATCGAGCAATTTATTTAGGAATTTCATGTTTTTTTTTCTTGCTTCGTCTTTTCATTTAGCCAATAAATATTATTTCTCGCCCTGCGAGAGCCAAGTTTGTTTTGTTGGCTCCAAAATGCGAAAGTACATCATAAAATAATCATTACTTTCAGTCAATCAATTATAGCTATCGTGATGCAGCTCATAAATAAGAACATTACCTTCAAATTGCTCTTAAGGGAATAATTTCGTGAATACAAAAAAAATAAACCCGACGAAAGTCTGATATTCGACGGGATGTAAGTGCAGTGCCAGTAATAATATTTTGTTTTCGATTAAATAAAGTGAGTATAATTGTTCTTGAAGCAAAAAACAACCAGTTTGAAGAGTCAAGAACTGATGGTGAAAATGTTTTGGTGAAAATGTGTAATCCGTTTGTTCCGATGCTCTGTTCTACACTCACCATGATGTTTGACAAAAATGAAAAGCCACAACCAAGAATATCATCTAGAAGTCATCATATAAGTGCTAAGCAAAAAGTAAGCATTCATGACATTAAGATAAAAAAGGTAATGGCGATTTCCTTAACTTCATGTGATGATTCTAGAATCCAATTAACATTTAACCCACAAAACATAACCACAATTATTCTATTATCACTTCTTACCACATTAAAGGAAAATTATCTCGTGTCCTCATGGCAACACCAGGAATAGCCCCCACAACCAAGATTAAATTGAATTATCCAGTAAATTGTGTATGTGTAGGTTCTTGATAAAATTGAAAGTGGGTTTTTCAGATGGCCCAACCAATTTCCGAAGGGAAGGCTTTGTACTTTAATGTAGGTTAAAATGTTTTTTTGTTAAAGGAACTTCAGTTGCTTACAAATGATTTGTCATCAATATACATTGGGGATGATATCTATCTGCATGACCCTAAAAGTGGATTTATGGCCCTTTATAAGACCAACATTTCTGACTGCTAAGTATTGATTTTGATATATTTTATGTATTCCAATTTGACTATGCGAGGTTGCTGGCAATTTGATTGAATTAAAAATAGAATTGGATTTACGTTTGGCAGTCAAAATGAGAAGCAATGCTTTAAAATATTTAACTGATAGGCTTCTTAAAAGAATTGCTGAAGTATGAGTGAAAACTAAACATATTCTGAAACAAAATGAAAATTAACACCTTTTAATTGAAACTCCATATCTTGTCTACCCCAACGCCATTCGCCATTAAACATAATTTGTTTGATGAATTACGCTTCTTCACAATAATGTTCATGTAGTAGGTACACATTACGTATACGCCACAGTGAACGATTTTGTTATACATATTTACATTTTTTTATTGAGACCGAAGAAGTTAAGATTTTTGACCAACAATTGTACAGGAGGTACTGTCATTTCCGGTCTAAGAAAAAAAAAAAAAAAACAACAAACTCCACTTCGATTCATGCTAGTAAACTATTTTTCAATGTTTTTGAAATTTTAATGCGATTAAAAAATAATCACGTTAAAATAAGGTCCAATAGAAAACACAAACGTTGCTTTTCCCCTATCATCGGAAGACATTCTTCAATATTTCATTTTTCACACTCACCATTTTACCCTGCCTCATTCCCTTCCACTCATTACAGAATCAATTTAACTAGGACACTTCAAAACGAAGCTTCTGCACTTCCGCATCCCGAACAGAAACACGAATGACAACATTCATATTCGCAATTGTCTCCAGTGCAAGCGACAGAAAATTCGAATTCCTACACTTTAGAACTTCATGAGGGCCTCGCTCATTTCAAGGTTGACAAAGGATGAAAAAGCTCTCCCCCAAGGGGTAACCATGAATGGTTGGCGTGACGGTATTTTAATATGCTTGTCGCTTGTACTTTCAGTCACATACACAAATTTGAATGAACTTGAGGTTGGATACACTGGTAGCCAGTCGTGATGACGATATTGTCTCACGAAAAACGGATACAGAACACGGGCCAAATTGCATGTTTTTTCTCTGGGGTGCCAAATTAAAGAAGGTTTTTGTTTCTTGTTAATGTCTTCTATATTCCATCTGCCTTTTTGAGTTCTACTTCTTCTAATTTGTCAAGCTCGAATGCCCGTCATTTTCTTACAAGCTTAAATATAAGTATTTCAAAATAAGGAGCAGCATTTCTGGAAAAAGACTGAGGTGTTTTTTGGCTATGTAAATGTTTTGCTGTTGTTGTCGTTTTAAGGGATCTTAAATTAATTTAATTTTTAATTGAGTAGGTACTAGAAGGCGATCTGGTATAACATCATGCAGAGTAAAATATTAAAGTTTCCAGGAAAATTAAATTCTAGGAAAAACAAATATACGAAATTTAAAAATTGAAAAATGTCCTTCAAGCCTTATTGTTTAATTTATTTCAAACGTGTCTGTTTAAAACAAAAAGAGTTGCTTCGGTTACAATATTTTCCATGGA
Source organism: Sphaerophoria taeniata (assembly GCA_943590905.1). NCBI lineage: Eukaryota > Metazoa > Arthropoda > Insecta > Diptera > Syrphidae > Sphaerophoria > Sphaerophoria taeniata. The sequence continues at coordinate 40,743,234 of OX016540.1, read as the reverse complement.
AAAATATTAAACCTATATCATCTACGAACAATGAACTATCAATTTTGTTTTAATCACCATCCATCGCCCTCAACAAAAAAGAGGATTCAATTCTATAGAAGTGGTTTTTTCTGCATTTCTGTAAGCGACAGCAAGCATGAGTGCATGAATACATGAGAATTTTCAAGCAGAAAGTTTTTTAAATTAAATTTTTTATTTCCAATTGCATCCACAGAGTTTATCATTGTCATTGTGGAAGGCTGATGTCTGGTTTTTAATTGCCATGGATGTCGTCGAAAAATTCAACTAACATCATTTGATTCTAGAGATGAATTGAATCAAGATGGAATTGCTGATAGCGTGTCCTTCAGTTTGAATCAAATTAAGAAATTATTAAAAGCCTGATAAAGAAAATATAAAAAATAAATGAATAAAATAAAAATAAAAAATTAATAAAACAAAGAAAAAAAAATGGGTACAGTCACACCAATCCCAATAATTTATTTATACACAGAATCCCGATATTGTTTTTCCAGCGTTGTGGTTGATGTCTTATTGCGTATTTCTTTCTTTTTATTTCTTACTTTCATCAATAGTCTCCTGTCTGGAACTTACTAAATCCCATCATCGCTTTTAAACAGACTATGCGAACTATATTATTTATTTATTTTATGCGAACATGAGACTCTTTACCAAGATCTGTCAGGCCCTCTTATTGCAATATTCAAGAATCAAAACCAATACTGACACCTGCTTTAAAACCTTTTTCTTATTTTCTAATACTCACAGCTCACGCTGCGTCTTGACTTGAGAAGGGTATGGCTCGAAATAAATTGTTAACCTGCTTTCAGGGAACCAAGATTGTCAAACATCAGACTTATTGTTGAAATTCATTGAAAAGTTATTAAAGTCACATCTTTGCTAAAAAAAAAACCTTAAGAATCAAAGTGCTCCTTGATTAAAAACCAAACCAACCTGCATAGTACAATGTACCAACAACTTACCTTTCTCGGTTCACGCACACCTTCTAGTCTTTCCAGCTTAAAAAACCTAAATAAATCAAACAGTAACACACCGCTGCACCCAACATACACTTAAAGTGCTTTTTAAGAGGAATATAAGAAAATGTATTTTACGGCTGCCATCGTCGTCACTAGGGACTAATAGTGACAGAATGTCTTATGATTTACTTATTTTTATGAGCAAGCAGATTTCAGAGGAATGACGGAGAATTCTTTCTAGTAGAAGACATAACTTAACAAGCTTCTTGATGGGTATAATTGGGCAGAGAGTTTATTTAGCGAAAAGTTGTGGCATGTTCCATATTTTCGCTCCAGTACGCGAGTTTATGGATATAAAACCATGACTCATCAGAAACCATCCTATATCCTCTGGAAAAAGTTGAGAGAAAGGTTGATGCTTTTCTCCTTATAAAGCACAATGCCCTCATTCATTTTTTATTATTAATCAGAAACTATCTGAAGCGAAAATGATAAATGTCTTCAAAAGACAAAATTGGAAAATAAGAGAAAGATAAGGTGTCTTCTTTCGTTCCTAATAAAACTTTGATTTGAAGACCTTAAGACATTAAGGATAGGGCATCAATGGAGGAGATTTAAAGGAGAATAATTCTGCAAATGTTTGTGTTATTGTGGCGTGAATGTTTTTTTTTTAGTTAATTTGGAAACAATCAGTGCGTGTAGGTTCACATCTGTACTATTTTTTTGGACGTACTGGCAGTATCTACTGTTTTCATAGCATTAGATCTTCAAAGGACAGTGGAGCATCTTTTCGGAGAAAAAACAAAATTAAATGAAAACTGAACAATCGTAATTTCATCAAATTCTCACAGGTGACCAGTTTCTGACATAGTCTCAAGTACTATTGAATTCTGAAAATGCTGATTAAAAAAAAAAAAACTGCAACAAGACAGGTCTTAAGAGTTTGATAATTTGTCTATTAGTGTTGAAGAAACAAACAATTAATTGGTACAGGCAGCATTGCAAAACCAAAGCTCCTTCCTCCTCACGATTGTGATTTTGTCATTGCTTTAAAGTCCCTCAGATTGGACATTGACTTAAAAATGAAGTTGTTAACCATGTCCGTGAATGAAATGCACAAGATATTGACAACACAGTTGAGTCATATCAGTTCAGACATTGATGTGTTAGGTGCACAAAGTACCTCGTCCCATGGTTCCCCTTCCCCAAATGCAATGTCGGAACAAATGCTCACCAAATAATATGGTGTGATTGAGAACTTAACCTGCATGATTACCTACGATGTTAATAACCACGAACACCATTCTCTTAGTGTTGAACGGGAATTAGACACTTTAAAAGCGCAATCGCGATTTATTGAGTCGCTCCACAATGACATGATCAATGAACTGAAAAAAAGCCGCGTAATAACGTATCCATTCTGGATGAGATTTTGTCAGTGAACCACCAACGCTGTGCAGGTCTGCAGAGTTCATTGTGTTTCCAAATTTCTGAAAGTTCAATCAATCCACTGCATTGGACACCTCCGCCGCCGTTACAATAGAGGAGATAATTACAAAATGTGATCATTCCTGGAAGCTAACCGATTGGAAGGATCGACTTAGTAGGCTTGCATTAAACAATAATACTTGTAACAAGTTGAAAAATTGTCCGGGATTTTCTGATTCATCTTGGATCTGTGCATTCTTCAAACGTAAATACTCCATTTGGTTATCCGAATGTCATCTGACCTCATGAAGATGTTTCAAGATCCTGATTCCATCAAAATATGACTGGATGTTTCAACACTCTGGCAGTCTTACACGTCTCAGACAAATGCAGCTCTCTAGAATGGACAACAAGAAGCTTGGCGCTCAGCTTAAATCTATACCTAAGTCTAATAATAAGAAATAATAAGAAGTCCAATTCAAACCCCATAACTAGTTCTGACCCTAATTGGATTCTTCCATACTTTTCCTTCTCCAATTCACTCTCTTCTCTTAAACGGAGAACTTCTCCTACCTCCATTAAACCTCCGGCTAAACGTGTTTCTTTTAACCTACCACATCCGGGACTTGGTGACCGTACTCCAATGGTTGATCCTCCTATGAACAATTCTGCTTACTCAAATTTCAATCACTCTCACACTCTTAATCCTGCATCCCCTCCATCAGTAACGATTCTGATTGTGGTCTTTTTCAATTAAATGGAGTTGCAAACTTTATGGGGAGACACCTTGATCTCATCATTTCCTCTGATTGTGATGATTGCGTTGTCTCTGCGAGCCCTCACCTTCTCTCAACCCTGGATCTTTATCATCTTCCCCTTACTCTTTCTTTCCCCATCGAATCAGATATGTTCGCGAAGCAAAAATGTCATTAAGAATTATGGTGAGTTCACAGTGTGATTAAAATTACACAAATCCACCAACACGACAGAAGTTAATAAACAACATTAAGTTCAGAAATCAAACATCAATTTTAACAAGAATTCATATTTGACTTTACACATAATTTGAATTAAATAACACACTCTTGTATCAATAAATTTACTATTGAGAGAACATGTTTGACATTTTCATCGGATTGAACACAAAATCATTGTTAAAGCCTTTCAAAACCAAATGACATTGATATGTAATTAAACACAGATTTTCGAGGCTGTCTTTCTCAGTAGAACGATTCAATGTACAATGTATGTACATATGTAGTTGTAGGTATATCAAGATAAACTTGCCAAATATCACAACAATCAAACAATTAATCAGCACATCCTCATACGTTTGGAGAGACTTCATTATTTGCTGGAAGTCCTTTGCATCCACAAAATAGAGGTTTTGTTTTGTGAACAGTATGGTTTGAGAGGGTTGAGGAGTTCAAACATATGGAAGTTTAAACATGGGTTGAAGCCAAATAATGTATCGAATGACAGAATGAAAGCTGTATGGGCGACAGTGCGTTGAATACATGGAACTTAATCAATACAAATTAATAATTAAGTTCTGTTTGCGATAATTGTCTGACATCCGGTTACAAGGATGCAAAACCACACAAAACGTAAATCAACCATAAGATATTTGAACTTGAGGTTTTCAGGCATCAATAATTCAGTTCATTATGTGAGGATGCTTTGTATTTGCGGAGTAAAATTGACTTGTGTAAGTAAAGTTTCGTTATTAAACACTCTGTTGAATAGAATGTCGTCAAGCAGTGCTTGATTAACAAAGTGATTTTCCGATTACTTGAGAATCATTTATCTTATGGTAATTAAATAGTGTTTAGTTTAAAAGTAGACCTCTCATAAGATACCTGTATATAAGTATTTAATTTCATTTCTCTATAAGTCTGTTTTTGAAGAGCTTGTGTGTGTCGACTAATTGTTCCTAGGTTTTTTTTTTTTTAAGTAGGAGCTAATTATGGAATACCAACAATCCTCGAATATGGACGTATTGCTGACAAACCTTGAAAAGGAAACAAGTGCAAGGATCATCGAATCTTATCGTGAAATATTAGGTCCGTAATTATGCTGGTCTTGGAAATGATACGAAAGCAATTTTTTGTATGTACGTGCAATACTTTTAACCTTTAAAATATTACTTTTGTTTATTGGCCTATTTCTTTTTAAACTCTCAATTTAAATCTATAATCATTACCAATCCAAGAGGAAATGTGATTTTCCGTTCATACAAGAAAATGTCCTTGAAATCTAAATGGCCAGTAATATAATATCCCACAAGAATACCCACATTATACGATCCATCATTTTCAATGTGGTTTGGTTGAAGTTAAGCAAAATATATAAACATTTTTTTGTTGTGTCATAATATTTTGATTCATCCTTCCTGCGACAGCACAACGATGTCTTGAGAAAAACAACATCCGGTGTATTTGGGTTATTATGACCCTAATGGATGCTCATTTATGGCCATGAATCCTCTCGAAACACGGAAATGATGCAAGAAGCTATTTAGAGACGATGACAGAGTATAACTCATTTATCAGTATTTTGTGTCCTCACAACATCCCGAATTTCCGGTAGATAATTTGGCAAAATGTTCTTCTTGAAAGTAATGGTGCGAAATCATCTGGATTCATCTAAGGCACAAAGTTTACAACCTAATCGAAATCCTAAGAAAAAAAGGTTTGGGCTTATCTGAGGTGAAATGATGATTACGAAAAGGAACAAACATTTCTAAACGCTTTTTGATGTTTATTTTAGAAAGCCCAACATTCCTATCTCTTTTACGTCGCAATCCTTAGGAATTTTAAATTAAACCAAAATATTTGTGTTTTTCTTTTCATTTTGGAAATTAATCCAAACATTTTAATGTCCTTTCGACGCTGCCTGGTTTCATCGTCAAATATTTATTGTCTCTTATACTTTTGGCATTAAATATTTAATCAAGACGCTTCGGCACTTTAGTGAAGGACAAGTGCTACTTCAACGAAAGATATTGACATTAAGTATGAGTTCTTCAATTTTATAACAAGAGGTCCTTACGGAAGACTTATATTTGTTGGAGTGTTTCTCTTTTTTTAAATATTACGGTTTTGTTGCAGAGGCTTAACATGTTAATTTTAGAATTTACACAATGTTCAAGTAATAAAAGGATATCCTGACAATTAAAGTGGATTTAAGTGTTTATTTTCTTGTTTTATTAGTGGGATTACAACATTTTTCTATTTTGTGAGTGAGATTTCTTAAGTATTTAAGACAGTCTGTAATTCAAAACTAATGCGAGCAATAAAAACAAGTTGCTTAATTTTCTAAGCAGATGCGAGGGAAAGATAGTGTTAGAGCGTTACATAATCATTGAAGAAAGGATTAGCTTTAAAATAAAGATGAAACGTAGTGCCAATATTCAAAATATAAAATAACTTTTCCATACCTAATAAATTTAGAAGCTGTAAGTTCCAACTATAATTGCTTAGGTGAACATAAAAAAATAAATAGAGTGGCGCGACAACTCTTCAAGAGCCAAGGCCTAAGTGGCTTACTCTCATCAACAATTCTCTGAGTGCGTGTGAACAATTGAGGGGACCGAACGGCAAAGTTGAGAAGCACTTTTTCATGACAGATTGATACTCTTGGAAGATTTGTCAGGTCTTCGCAAGAGGCAGTACCCGTGAAAGATGAAATAAAAACTTGGCCTGAGTAGGACTCAAACCAACGACGCGACGTTCTGCCTAGCAGCCAATGCACTTACCAACTAAGCTACGGTAAACATAAGCTTATGTCAAAAACCGAAGTATACCGAAGAAATCTTTTACGCTGTCAAATCCACCGAAGCAGTGAGCGAATGAAACCACACTAGTAAGATTTGAACGAAAATTTAACGACCGTAGCTTAATTACGTAATGGTTTGCTTTGCGGGTTCGTTCAACTCGAAAAATTGGGTACAAAGTTCTTCCAAATACGCTTACTTTAACCTGACTAGGAGGCTGTGAGCAGCCATGGTTGGTGTCTATTTTTTGGTTAGTCCGCTACTTTATTTTGAGGCCATTCTGGATTTACATATTTCTTGCACTTTATATATTTTTAATAGAGAACTAATATGTTATACCCACGGACAGACAGAAGGGCTTGACGAATCTTAAATGGTGTTATTCCATTTTTGGCTGATTAATAAAAACTTTTGGTTTCGTGTTGCAGAAATAAATAATTTAGAACCGACAGTTGTTGTTCTTTCAGGATTGAGATCGAAGGACCGCAAATCAAAATTCCGCAAAGTTAATAATTTCCTTATTGCTGCATATCATTCGCCTCCAAAATATTTTACCTTCTTTCATGACAATCTATTCCTTTTCGTCACTCGAAAACATGAGAATTAAGGAGATCGATCAAATACCTTTTTTGATTTTTCTAACAGCCCTGAATAAGGCCACACTCTTATTCAAAAAGAGAAATTTAATGAGACACCAAATGCTGAGGATCATGGAGAACGAAGCAAAATAATTCTTCGTTCAAATAATTCCATACTAAATACATTTGTTAAAGTCTTAGTTGACCTGTAAATAGTAAGAAGCCATTTTCCATTCAATTCTCATCTCTTAATCTCTTTAGACTATGTGAGAAGTTTGACCTATTAATCAACAATTTTAATTGATTTTCAAAAAAATTAATTAGCAAAATTAACATTTTTCAATCCACTCAAACTCGTCTTTTCTCTTTGCTATTTCACACAAATCTGTCATCAAAACCGAAACCAAAAGTTTCTTGAATATTTGTTCGTTCAACAAAGCAATAAATAACTTTCTTCTCCAGATTTCTAAATGTGGCCAATGCCAAATCCATAAATCTTCAAAATCCTCATTTCCATATCTATCTTTTTTTCTTACTTTTATTAAAGTTAATATAAGAAATCCAAAGTCATTCACTGGAATTTGCCTTTACGAATTTATAATTCATCACTTGCAAAATTTATAAATCTTTAATTCCAAAATAAATCACCTTGTCAGGAGGAAGTCCTCCTACTCCAGCAGCTCCTTATCCGAGTGTATATATCCTCATCTTTAGATCTCGTTTATTGTTTCTTTAAGGGTGGACCATTATTATTTTTTAAGGAATTCATCCTAGGAATTTCGGGATGAAAGAGCCTATAGGACGCAATGGTCCTCATTTCGTTTCGGGTGTTCTTTGAAGAATTCCTTGACAACTGACCGTATAAAACGTATACGACCATCATTCTATTCATCATCCATCCCTCGAATGATGATTTGCAAGTTACCTGAATTGGAAGGCTTTTCTGTTTCTATGATTTTATTCCGTTTCTTTTGTTGCCTTTTTCGTTGTAGGAGGATATTTTTTTCATCGCTGGTGGTTAGGTAAGGACGTCTGTTTGAAGCCTTCGAGAATCAAGTCTTTGAGCCACAGAAAATCTCTGCTCGCCTAAGTCCTTAGTTTCTAACAGCACAAAACAACACAAATCCCACACAGTTATCCTTGTAAATCGCTTTTCAGTTAAATGAGTCGTAAAACTTATTCAACTGAACAATAATGTGGTAGATTGGGAGGTCGAAAGGGAGTGGATTCCAGCGAATTTATGAAAGAAAGAAAAACAGACAAAAAAGTAAACCTTCAAATAAATACAATCAGACGTATATAAATTGGGGAATAAGATTGATTAGGGTGAAAGATTCAGCTAAGAATGTAGGTCATAAAAAGTAGAGAGACAGAAACGGTAATGTGGGAAGACGACAGGATGTCGCCTCCGAAAACATTTCTATGGAATAATATTCATCGATTTACTGTACAATTGAATAATTTATGAGTTAAAAATATGGACGAAGCACAGTTTCGATAATATCATTTGATCGTTTCAGCAAATTCCAATATCATGAAAATAGTGGTTTTGTGTTTTTGAATATTCAATCAAATAAAGAAACGAGGTTTTATGACTATTCAATGTTTTTGCTTAGGTAGTTTATGAGGAAAGAAGTACCTAGTATTTAAAAAAAAGAATTCAATTTTATTTTATTCTTAAATTCCATTTTATGTATAATATTCTCAGACAAACAGCAACGTATATGGAGAAAATAGTACGTATACGCCGTAGAGGCGAAATGTGTCGCTAGCACTAGTTATTTGTTCAAGAAGTCGATTTGTTGTGTTATGTCATTCGGATTCTTGAGGAGGAGTATTCCTATTTCTAGGTGACATTAGGGTGGTTCTTATTTGCTTTTTTTTCGAAAATCAATGAAGACATCTGCTCAATCGTCTCCAAATAAATACAAAAAAATCCTCTAATTTTTTCAGATTTTTATCTATACCCCTTACTGGCCCTGTAGCGAAGTGAAATTCTAATACTAGGGACTTTGCGGCTGATTTCTTGATTATTCCCGTATATCTCCATTTCAGCTTTACCGATTTTGTTAAAATTTTGCACAATTATACTTAACATTACCCTTAATAATATTGCATTCCAAGATATTTTTTAAAATATATTCTTGAATAACAAAAAAATCGGAAAAAAAACCCATTTTTGTAGTACCTTTTGGGTTTATAACACTCTTTTCTAGATTTCTCAAAAACGGCTCAACCAATTTATCGGAAATTTCGTCAACACGTTTATATGCAATGTCTTAATAATGTTGCATACCAAAAAATTTCATAACGGTTCTTATTTCCCTGATTTTTTTTACAAGTAAATTAAAACACTTATGAAATTTTTTGGTATGCAACATTATTAAGACATTGCATATAAACGTGTTGACGAAATTTCCGATAAATTGATTGAGCCGTTTTTGAGAAATCTAGAAAAGAGTGTTATAAACCCAAAAGGTACTACAAAAATGGGTTTTTCCGATTTTTTTGTTATTCAAGAATATATTTTAAAAAATATCTTGGAATGCAATATTATTAAGGGTAATGTTAAGTATAATTGTGCAAAATTTTAACAAAATCGGTAAAGCTGAAATGGAGATATACGGGAATAATCAAGAAATCAGCCGCAAAGTCCCTAGTATTAGAATTTCACTTCGCTACAGGGCCAGTAAGGGGTATAGATAAAAATCTGAAAAAAATTAGAGGATTTTTTTTTATTTATTTGGAGACGATTGAACGGATGTCTTCAATAATTTTATCTTAAGGACCACCCTAAGGTGACATATTGCGCTGGTTGCATTCGTAACAAGAAACTAGGGATGTTACGACGCGTCGATCGCTGTGCAATATTCAACAAAAGAAACAAAACAAAGCAAAAAATATCAATTAACAAATTTGATATATAAAAAAGTAACATGGAATATAATTAGGATTTTATAAAAAAAAAACTCATTCCAAGGCCAAAATGCATTAATTTCAATTAGCACACCTTAGACCTTTTACAACTTATATACCTTCACCAGCACCTACTGCCCATTAAATTATTGGTAAATGGTTTCCTGCTACAAATAGGTACCCGGTTGTGTGAAAATGGTTCAATGAAAATGTGCTTATTTCTTCAGCATTTCAAAAAACGTCACATTTGTTAACACTTAAATTGCTTCTTCCTGGCATTTGTCACATCCTTCATGCCATTTCTTGTCATACAATTGTATGCATATATCATTTTTACCCTTGCTCTTTTGGTCCGACCCATTATTTTGTTCGTGTTTGAAGAGCATAATAATCAAGGAAATGTCTAATTGACCTACTTTCTCAAACAAGCCAAGGATAATTACCTTCTTTGCATTTTTGGCGAATAGAGCTATTTCTTTTTTATGCTTCCATAATCTCTTCCACACCTCGCTTTAGTTCTAAACATAGTTTTTTAGGTGCCTGACACTGGCACATGACTACGGAGCGTGAATAGCTTAATAGGAATGATACGAGTCAAGTCACAGCATCCTGCACGAGGATATCCCCTTAGTATGACTAAATACATATATGTTTTCTTCAGCTCGAGGACATTGTGTGTATATCTCCATTTCCGTATGAAGTAATTTCCTTTTTTTATGCTTGGTTAAAAAAATTAACCTTACTTAAAATATTTGTGCTTCAAGGACAGACATTCCGGCGCGACTTCTGTCTCATATCCATTTCAATAAACAAAGAACCGAAATAAATATTCTCAACTAGTTGCCTTACTCTGGGTTTGTAAATTCAATTCCACCCGCACGGTATACACACAACGTTCACAATTACGATGGAGGTAGGTGTATGCGGGATATATATCTCTCTTTTACTACCCCCAAGGAAGATTGTTATGGAGCCAGAGTTATGGCTTGATACAGGGAAATAAAAGGGAACAAAAAAGCAGGTTTGCATCGTCATATTTTATATTAAATAACAATAAGGAATCCACTCCATTTGCGGAAGAGGATGTGACAATGACAACGGATGGTACAGTTAGTGTATCTCGACGGGCGATAGAGGAGCGGGGCTGGCTGTCCGCACCAGGAAAGCCAATGTGAGTAGTTTAATGGTATTTCTGTTCCAATTTTTGTGGAAGTTTTTATCGCACTTTTGTGGGTTGTGTCTGTGTGCGAGTGCCAGCGAGAAAATGAAGTTCTGCTAGCTCAGCGGGATTGAAGGTCATTTTCGATTATTAGATGATATGTTTATGTGAGTATTTGTTTTTGTGAGCCAAATGATTATATACTTGGGGTTTTAATAAAGATCTCAAAATGTTTTCGGTATGTTTGTTATTAATTTATTATCATCAATAATTAGGAAGATAGTAAACACATTAGTGTTATTTTCAACTTGTGCTTGCAGGAAACCTACAAAGAACTAGTAAAACTATATTGCAACACTGGATTTGCCATTACATGTCAAATAAAGACCAAACTTGTTCGAAGAATTGCGAAGACTAGACCGGCCGACAAATTTCTTGCTAATGAAGTTAGTTCCAGGTCGACTATTGTTCAGAAACATAAGGCAAACATCTTTTCTAGATGCCAGAGTCAGTCGCATCATCAAGTCAACAAAAGTATGCAACACAATTCTTTTATGCGCACTTTGCAAAACAACAGACATAGACAAGACAAAAAGTCTGACAATAAAGCACAAATATATTCAGAGCAAGGACAGCGTTTTTGTCAGTGCAATAATAAAGAATTCTCAATGAGTTTTGCGGAAAAGCACGTCCTCTTGAAATAAAAATACTAAATAAACTACATCCTCCAATTCAGCGAAATGAAACAAAATACAAGAAAGCATCTTCCGCTGACTTCAAAGGAACATTTACGCAAACGTCTCTTTTTTTCGATGGTGAATTTTTTATTCTTTGTCAGCTTGGCACGTTCCAATGGAACTATTTCTGTTTTTTTTTTTCGGTCGAACAGTATAAAAACGAAACGACCATTGGTGCACTCAAACTTTATTCGACAGCGCACAAAATATCAACGGTGTATTGCTTTTACCAAGCTCCTCTTAAACAAACGGAACTCCATAAGTAAACAACACTAAATAGTTTCTCTTTCTGTTTGTGCAGACTGAAATAACAGCACATTGTGCATTGATGCAGTTTAACATGTTCGGGTTGTAAAAAAATTACAGCTGACACGTTCGGAAAAGCGAATTTTAAAACATTTACAAAATGGTACCTACTTGGAAAGGAGAACATAAGCATAACAATGTAGTTGGAAATATTGAATTACCAGTCAATTATTGTTGTTGTTCTTGTAAGAGTTTTAGAGCTTCAAATGAACTCAGAATTAACTCAACCAACGCGTACATGACTGTCGACTCACTTCGGTTAAAGTGTTACGTGGCATTCTTTTGGAGGGATGAGGGAAAGAACAATAAAGCATTTAATATACGAAACATTATGAAGCGTAGCACAATGTATTACGTGCTGATATTTCAATAAAAACACATTTATGATATTGAACTTGTCCTTAATTATATACTTGCTATACTAAGTAGACAATAACACATTAACTAAGTTGGCTTTCGCTGTTGAATGTTTAAGGTTCCTGTGAAATCGTGAGTTTCATTGTTCACACAAAATCATGGTCTTAAAAGTCTTGTTTCATTCATAAGAAATAACACTTCTTTGCTGTGCTGCTAACATAACCTCAAAAGATATACCTATGCATTTTTGACTCCACATTTTAACTTGCTTGTTTTCCCAAATTCTTTCCAACCTCGCGAGCTAATGAATAAGGCAGGTAAGTTATCAACTTTTACGGTTTACAAAGTTGTTCCTATCGTTAAGAACCCTACTTTGCATTTAGGGATGTAGATTTCAATAATTAAATTGCCAAAACGGAAGTTCCTATACCTACCAACAACCACCTCACAGCTTCACTTTCAACCCAAAAGTTTTGGTAATTTTCAACGCAATAAATTAATGAAAAGGTATTTCATCCAAGCTACACCTCCAATGTGGAATTGCAAAAGTTTTATTTTGTATTCCCATCTTCAAATATCAGAGGTTAGAAATGAATACATAAGTATCGTGAAAAAAGGTTTTTGATTTTTTTTTTCAATTTGTCTATAGTAGGAAGGGGAAGAGTACCTACCCTACAGGTTTTTTTTTTAAGTCCCCCGGCACTTCGTTGATACAATTATTTTTTTTGCTTTAGACTTATCCATTTTTTTGTTTTTAAGAGTTTTTCATGTATTTTTATTTTTTGTGATGGTAAAGGTAGCAAAACAATGGAGTTTGGTTTTTTGCTATCATCGCATCGGTAAGCTTGAGGGACCTATAAGCTAATTATATTTCTTTTAAACGTGGGTGCGTTTGAAATTATTTGAGGCGGATCTGGGGGTCAGAAAAAATTAAGATTTTTAAGATTTTTTGTTCGTTTTTGCTTGCGAAATGGATAATGGATTTCCAGAGAATTAGTAAATGAAACTGATACAACTGGGGACCATTTATAGATAGAAAATTATGCTGTCAGAAAACCACACAAACGAAGAGGCAGCTTTTAAGATTTTCTAATAATTTTCTATAACAAAAAAAAAAAATTCATAGGCCAAAAAACATTAGTCTTAAGCAAATCATGAATTTCTCAGAGTGTTTGGGGAAGTAAGTTAGACAATACACATACAAGATTATTTAATGCATAAACTAGCCTTTCAATCCTTTTGGCTAAAATTACATAAGTAGTATTAAATTGAAGTATGTAAATATGAATTTTTAACATAACTTTTAAAATCATAATGTGCAAAAATTTAACTCATCTTCATCCAATACCAGCGTATTTTCTTTTTTAATTTCCTTTTCGTGCTTCTGTTCAAATGAAACAAACAAATTCTTTTAAATACAACTACACTCAGAGAAAAAAATAGTAATACCAACAATTTTATACTTTGTCTCAAGAAAATATGTAGGTTAAAATCTGCCCAACAACTTTTTATTATAACTTAAGAGAGAAAAGTGTTATTTAAGTGTTGAAAACTTTTATTTTAAAACCAACAACAAAGTTCTCAAAATGCAACAACTTTTATATTCCAAACAAGAATATTATTTTCAATACATTAAGAATAAACATTGTTGCCCCAAAAATTAATGAATTCGTTAATAATACGTTTAAGAACGTTAATTGTTGGCATAAGAACTTTTTCTTTGGATTAATGAAGAACTTTAATTCTTGCCCCAAGGACCCATTAAATTACCTGAAAACCTCAAAATTTGAAATACAAAATCTAATCAAATCCAAATCAACGATGATATTGATATCCTTAGCAGTTGCTGAAATTGATCTTGGTGGAATAATTTAAGCTCAACACAAATTAATTGTTAATATAAAAGATATTATTTATTACTAGCTGACCCGACAGACTACGTACTGCCTCAATCGATATAAAAAAGACCTAGACTTATGTAGCCCGCTACCATACCACCCGCTAACCTCTACCCGCTTCTCCACTACCGTTTACCCGCTACCCCAGTTACCCTGTTACTCGCTACCGGCTTAACCGGTAATCCCTACCAACTACCCACTATCCTCTACACGCTATCCCGTTATACCCAGCTACCCTGTTATCCGCTACCCCACTTCCCGTTACCCAATACTTCTACACACTACACTTTCCCCGCTACCGACTATCTCGTTTCCCCACTTTCGGTACCCTATCCCTAAGCATTTGGTGCTAAAAAAGTAAAAGTTTGTAATTAACAAATAAACATAGGGGTTGATCGTTGAAGGGTAAAAATTATGAGTAATATAATTTTTGTTATTCTAAGTTGATCATAGAGGGATGAAAATTTAGGGTTATATGTATTTTAGTATGAAGTATCATAGAAACATAAAAAAAGTAAAAAATTTAAGGGTGGACCATTTTGAAATTTTCCAGTTTTCCATTTGAAAACCAATGCACCTACAATCACATGCAATTTTCCCTCTGAAAACCAATAAGTTTCCCGAGTTTTTCATCAAGAAATTTCTATTTTCCTTTTTAAAACACATTTTTTCCAAATTTTCCAGTTTTCCATTTGAATACCAATGCAGCTACAATTATATGCAATTTTCCTTTTGGAAACCAATAAGTTTTCCGAGATTTTCATAAAGAACTTTCTGTTTTCCATTCGAAAACCCATTTTGAATTCAAAAACCACATTGAAATTTTCCATTTGAAAATCAATGCACCGGTGGACCACCCTTAACATTTAGGGCGATGAAAAATAGATGTTGTCCGATTCTCCACCATAGCCGATATTCTCGCAAAGATTCACGAAAATCGGTCGAGCCGTTTCGGAGGAGTTCAATTACGCACCCCGTGACAGGAGAATTTTATATATTAGATTGTCAAGGTTTTTAAGTTTTAAGAAATTAAAAAAAAAATCATTCAATTATTACAGATTTATGATACATGGCTTTTAAGCATTTTAATTATATTAATTAATAAAAATAACTATTTAATTCATTTCATAAGTCTTAAAAACAAATAACAGTTTCCATATTGTTTAAGATTATCGACTTTTCAGACATTAAAAATTTGTCAACATTCTCTATTTTAAAGTAGTAAGTTCGTTCGTCTTCAGTAGGGAAATATTTACTTATCTCTTTTGCTGCGTTTTCCATTGTTTTTGGGCACATCTTCATATTTCTTAGATCGAAATGGTCACTGATGGTTCTTGAAATTCTTGAAATGTTTTGTCACTACTTGGCAACATTAAATTCCTTCTACGTTTCTTCAGCAATTCCTCTCCGGAGACAGTGCCTTTCAAAGTAGTTTCTAAATCAAACTGCAAACTTGAGATGGCAGTGATTTTGTCTGGTTTAGAAGGGGCTGGCAATAGAGTTCCAGATGAAATCCAACTGGAGACCATTGACAAAGTCCAGTCACTTGCACAAGTTGACACTAATTCACACTTTTCAAGTAAAATAAAAATAAAATACAGGCAAAAAATTCACTTGATGTCGTATGCTCACATCGTTTTGTTAACGCCAATTGTTTAGATTGTATCTAAACTTTATTTCCTCCGACAATAATTCCTGTTGTGAAAAATTTCATCGATATCGTGGGAACTCAGCATTTTCAACAAATTCTCTGTTGATATTCTACATTAGGCTAAAGCTTGTATTCCGTCCATAGACATATTCCACTCTTGAAATAATTACACACCTTATCTTCCAAATTTAAAATCTCAATTTCTTCACTTAGATATATTTTCCCTTTTTTTTTAATAAATTATTATTTTTGCAACACACTAAACTCACGACGTCTGCACTTCATAAAAATCACATCGATATGAAGTGGCGACCAGAAAAAAATTAACAGTTCGATTTTGCAATATCAAGAACTTAATTGTCCTTGCGAAACAAAAAAACATTCAATTTAAGAACGTTGTTCTTAGCCATGAATACATGAATAAAATGAACAGTTAGATTTTGCGGTTCAATAACTATGTTTTTGTTGAGAAAGTAAACACTTTTAAATTAAAAATTTCGTTCTTAATCTGATGGCGTTCTTTAGACTGTGTATGTGTAAAGTAACACACGCAACGACGCAACTTCGTTTTTGCTCTTTCTCTGGAAATCGAGACGGTATACAATAAGCAAGAAAATATTGTGCGTGTTGGTTTCTGACACACTAATACAAGGTAGGCTTGGTAAAAAGCCTTAGATTCCTTAAAAGCGGCGTTGTTGTTTCAAAAACAACATATTTTTTTAAAAAATGAATCTCTGTTCACGAATGCTAAGGCCCATTTGCTGTTTCGGAACATAAATTTATGTTCTACATAAAGTTCGCCTTTTGTATGGGGTTTTTAAGTAGAACTTATCGAATTCCGGAACGTCCCATATAAAAATGAAAACTTTAAGTTGAACATAAATTTATGTTCCGAATGAGCAACTGGCCCTAAGGGCGAGTTGTTAAGCTGCCAACAATGTTTTTTTCTCTGAGTGTATACATACATTGCTTGTAGTAAACTTTTCAATTAAAATGAACAAAAAACAAAAAGGGAAAGCGTATACTTGTTATTTTTTTATAAGGAAGTGGTTAATACGTTTTTTTCACACTATCAGATTATGTCGAAGAGAGCTAATAGTAATAGCAAGCTGTTTCTTACGACAAATGTCTCAACACTTAGTGCAGTGTTAGTTGTAAGGAGACTAATCTAAGACAAACAAACACTTACACAATAACAAAACAGTACATTAAACAATAAATTTACAAAAACACAAAAAAAAAAAATAAAAAAAAACATTTAAGAACGTGGTACACTGGTTTTGAGAATTTGTTTTAAATTGTTTTTATTGATGTGCAAATCAAATAAGTTTTCATTTCAATTCAAAAGCTTACTCATTCTTGTTAGTGGCTCATGCATTCCGTAGTTTGTTCTATGTTTAGGAACTTTAATCAAACTATGAGAACACAAAATTATAATCTCCACCTCGATAATTAAAGAGAACATAATTCAGAATATCTGGAGCATCAGTGACACCAGTAATAATTTGAATAAGGAAAAGAATATCATTATTTGTTTTCCTTTGACAAAGTTTTTGCATCTGGAAAAATGCAAGTCGATCCTCCTAAGAAGGGATATTATTGTGGTCAACCCATAGGAATCCTTTTAAGGTGAAACGTGTAAAATTGCGTTGAACCGATTCTAGTCTCGCAATAGAGAGACCGAACTTGTGATGCATATTCGAGATGGGGTCGAACTTAACTGTTGTACAAGCTATAGGTAACGTTAGTGTCAAGAAATTCCTTGGACCAAGGCTTAATAAATCCTAACATTGAGTTAGCTTGTTTGACGATGTTGTTAATGTTTTCAAAAAAATCTAAATTAGATGTGCGAAAAAAACTCCTAGGTACCTTACCTTAAAGACAAGGGATAAGATGTGATGGGATTGGAAGATAACATTATCATAATGATGTAGGATAATGTTTTTTTTTTTGAAATTGTCATTGTCTGACATTTTCGTGGGTTAAGATTCAAATTATTTTTTTCACAACATACAACAAACTTATTAATATCATCTAGAAGTTGAACGCATGAATTTTTTGAATTGCATGAAATATTTTTGAAGACCTTCATATCATCTGCAAAGATAAGAATTTTACTATTTCGAACATTTAACGGTGCATCGTTAACAGCTTAAATAAATAAAAGGGGTCTTAGATGACTACCTTGTGGTATACCCGACTTGGCAATGAAAGGTTTTGAGTAAGAGTTTCTGAATTTTACTTGGTAAGATCTATTATCGAGATAAGAAGACATCCATTTGACGAATCCTGGAGGAAAGCCATATGAATTCAATTTAAACTTGATAATACTATGAGAAAGTTGATCAAATGCCTTCAGTGTTAACACAATCAACTTCCTTTCCACTTTCTACAGAATTTAAACATTTATGCAAAAATTCAAGAAGGTTTGTCACCGTTGAAAGTTTCTGCATAAAGCCATGTTGTTCAAAGCATATGATATTTTAGGTGTAGAAGACTAAATTTTCTCAAACAACTTGCTCAAAAAGCTTTGGAATACAAGACAGTTTAGATACAGGCCTATAATTTGTAGTATCAGACTTGTCTCCATTCTTGAAAATAGTTGTAAGCAGTTTTACACATGCTGGGGAATTTTCCTAGTTTTAACAAAAATTCAAAAATATTACGTAGAAGCAAGGACAAAACCGTCCTACATTTTTTTTTTTAAACAATGGGTGGAATACCATCGGGACCAAAAGAATATTCTTCCTTAAGAAGGCACATACAATTAACAAGTTTATCGAAGTCAATAAGTACATTGTTGAAACTTACTTGGGGACAGTTTCGCAGATAATCAAAGAAGTCAGTATCCACAGAATTGGGAGTATTGCTGAAAGGCTGAGTAAAATTACTTGCAAAAGCATCATAGATTTCAGAATTACAGTTCAAGACAATATTGTTGTATTTGAAGTTTATAGGATAAACATCACATTTCTTTTTAGAATTGACAAAATTCCAAAAACTTTTCGGGTCCTGTTTAAGTCAATTTCCCATATTTACGAGATATTCATTGTATTCTTTTACATATTCTTTTAAATATATCTCTCCTTCATGCATATTAGATTTATTCAAAAATAAGAAAATTATTTTTTTTCTGAATACTTCTAAAAATATACTGATCATGGTAATTGGAAAAAGGTAGTTATTATTAATGTTAAAATATTAAAAATTACATACAACAACTTGTGATAAACACATTTGTAAAAAAAAAAACTTAACACTAGTTACTTTGATATAAAAAAGATGCGAAGGTTCTGATGGAAACATTTAGAATCTAATTTGTGACATTTTTGTAGGATTCTTAAGTCAACAGAAAAACCGGGATCGAAGTTTTAAGAGTAAAAAATATAAAATTTGAAAGCTAACCAACATTTTAATTAAAAATTAATAAGGAAAAAACCAAGGATACCCCAATAACACATAAAGAACACAAACATTTGATAATTATAAATGCTCCCATATTGCGAACTCAATTACTTCTAAAGTTGTGGACTTCGTTCTTATGCAAGATGGGAACCTATTCAACTTTCTTCAGGGAACTCACTCAAACTGCACCTAAACAGATTTATCAAGGGAATAGAATATAAGAAAAAAAAACATACATAAGCACTCAAGGAATAGCATTTTTCATGAGCGAAATCCCTTAAAAACTTCGTTTTTTCGTATAGCTGCCGTGCCAAGCAAAAGTCTTGAAACTTCCAGTTCAATCATAGCAGATTTCAAGTAAATGCAATATAATAAAGAAGTGAATAAAAGAACATAATTCGAAATTTTATTACGACTCTTTTATTATGAATTCAACAGTTGTAATAAATAAATTGCGAATTACTTCCATTAAACGACGATTCAAACGCAAATCTTATAAAATTTTCTCATAGTGTTAAAAATAACCAACCATCCAAAGAAATTGTGCACTTGCGATAGAAAAAAAACTTCAATCAAAATGTTGATAAAGTTGTTTACCAGTAAAGTTAATTTCTATAACCTAAATTGTTCACAACTCCTTTATTTTGATTGCGTGAATAACAAAAACACACTTTGACCCCTTTTTCAAACTTTCCATGAGCTCTCATGTCAATTGCGTGTTCGACAGTCATTTCAATCAACTTTCAATATCTCCATCGACTCCAAATGACATTTTTTTCCTTCATTGTAAGAAAAAAAATTTATGATTTTCATGAAAGCAAAAAAAAAAAACAAGAATTATTCATAAATTAAACCTAAACAAACACTCCCTTAACACCTGATCTAAAGCTTACACACAAAATTCGTAAACAAAGACCCCTTCCAAAATTTGTATTGAATATACCCCAACCCCGTCTTATTTTGGTTCAACACCACACTGTTGCTCAAACAAAAATGTCTGTTGCTTTCATCGACGTTCCATTCCCTTACTTAAAACAACTGGGTAGGTTATGTTCCAAAAAAACATTTATTATTGAATGTCCTGGAAACTGGAAAAACAAATAAATTATTAACTAGGAGAAAATTTCCTGCAGTAACTTTTGGTATTTGTACTACTTACCCAAAAGCTTTTTCGTTGGCGCATGTCCATAAACATTGTGGAGCCCTGTTGCCTGTATTTTTGTTTGTCCGAAAAAAGCTTTTTATACTTTTCCAGGACTATTGCACTGAGAACACACTACTGACTCCGTTCTCTATGGACAAAAGGTACATTTACCTGGCTGGAAGTCTTCAGTTGTTCAGCAGCTGTCGATCGGTATTGACTTGATTCTCGTGGTAGGTTTTTCATATTTGTTTTGCCGGACTTTCACAAAAAAAGATAGAAGAAAACACTCAGCCGTTTAATTTTTAATGATTTGTGTTAGTTTGTTTTTTGTTTGGTTACTTTTTGGTACCTCCGGGTTTGTTTTTACTATGCATAACGTAAAATATACCAAAGTGCGAGTAAGCAAGTAATTTATCCTCCTGTGGGCGGCAGACAGTTCATTTAACCAGAATTACTGTTGCAGTCAAAGCACAGGCACATACTGTGCTTGTGGACCGTTTTCTTTGTCAGTCTTTGCAATTGTTCGGTGGGATTAAGACGTGCACGCTCCAAGAGGTCGTAGATGAAGAATTTTAGACACTCGAGGATGCAGCTATCTCTTTGCCATTAATGTTGACAAAAGAAGAATATCTCATTACTTTGGATACACTTTTAATGAATTTGAATAACGAAGGAAGAGGTGGCGCTTGATTAACAAAAAAACAAAAAAAAAATTGATTTGAAAGTGTGTATCTTTGTCCGGAAAATTTTAAATATCGATTCATTTAAGCAGCACCTTAACTGAGTTCTGAATAAATAATCAACTAAAAGATACTCGTGCTGTTTTCCTTTTTTTGTTTTGTTATTACGCTACGTGGGTTGTTGAAAACTAGTTTGTCGTGAGTTCGTTGTGAAAACTGCAAGGGTGTCGGTTACTCGCTTAAAGTCTGACTCGCTTCGTCGTCTTTATGGACTCATTCGATAATCATAAATTTGAGTAGGCCCAGCAAGTTTATTTAATAGAAAATGCATTCGAAAGATTCAAGTGTGGATTACACATTTTATTGTATGTGTTTCGATTTTTGAAGTGATTCAGTGAAATAAACGAGAGTTAAATTGTTTCAACTAATTGGCCTATGTTATCTACATTGGAATAAAAACAAAAAAGAGTCATTCGAAATAAAAATTAAGATTAAAATCAAACCTTCGACGTGAGGATTATTGTTTTTTGGTGAAGCATAAATGGATTTTGCGGTTTAAAGAGTGTTGTTGCTGCATCGCTGATTGTAAACTGCATGCAACATTTACATTCAAATGAAAAATGGATAAATATTGACTTCCGCTCTGCACACACAATATTTGGTATTTGCATTTGGCAGGAAGTGTGAGCTGAATTTATTTGGATTGGCTTTTTTGCGGCTTTTCGTTTGGACTTTTTTGAGGTAAAATTAATGCTGAGGATTTTATACATTTTTTTCTTGTATTGATTTAGATATTAGATTGAAATGGATTGTGCCAGTAGAAATTATGGATTTTAAATTAAGTATACGTTAAGTAGGTACCTAGTTTTAAACTATAAATTAGTTTTTTTTCGTTGTTAATATTTGAAATTAAAAAAGAAATTAAATTTAAAGTTCAAATGTAAGAGAAATAATATCTGACGCATTGTGTAGTTCGTTTTTCCCGCAACTCGTCCATCACACAAAAATATAACTCCCTACGTAGTTCAAGCGCCTGAGTTCAGAAAGATTCTTTGTACTTGGACTTGAATCCTTATACTTATCTTATGCTCCTTTATTAATTGTACTATACTTTTCAACCTATTGCATTGAGTTCCTTGCTCAAAAAAATTTGTTTGACATTTGGCTAAATAGCTGCTAGGATATTGAAGAAAAATATGGAAACAATTACAAAAATAGTTTTTTTTCGAACTACAATAAGCTTAGATTTAGTCTTTTCGCAATTAGTCGATGTTCCGGTAAATTTATAAAAATAAAATCATCTACTTTTCTTGATCCAACCTTTTTACTAAACACAAATAGAATAAATGGCGAGTTTTGCGTTCGTTATATTTTTCAAAATCGTATTCTACGATTCTTTTTCAGGCTTCCAATAATTTTGTTTTCTTAAAATAACTCTTCTGGTATTAATATAGGACAAAAACCTTCATTAAATTGCCAGTAGAAAAATTTTATGTATAAAAATAATATAAACTTTATTAAGTTGATCTCAATATTTACAATAATCAAAAGAAAAACAAGTTAAGGTCAACGAAAAACTACAGAAAACAATTAAACAGAAAGCAGCAAAACCAACTTCAATCAGGCATCAAAAGGCCAACTTTGACAAAGAATATTACAAACAGACTGGATAGTATCATATGGAAGTTGTCGCGCACTGATGGTGTTAAAGAGCGTGATAACTGATAAGAAATCGAAGCTTTAGTTAGTTGTCAAAGGAGATGCAACAGATTTGGAAAACTGGGATATGTTATGGTAGCGACAAAGGCCAAATAGGTATATAGCGCGCAACGTTATTCAATACAACATTCATTTTCCTTTGACTGACACTGTCAAACTTGCGTTAATTTCACAATTGGATGAAATATCTTTTTTGCCTCAATAATCGAAAAGCCCCATAAGCTTTCCCAAAAATTTATTTGATATGGTCGTTCCAGTTTGAGGTTCTGTCTAAGCAAATACCAAGATTTTAAGCGGTATCCGCGAACTCAATTTTAGAGTCGCTTTTGAGAGGATTTAAATTATGGCAAAATTTTACTGATCAATTTCCAATCGATAAGAGTTCCTCGTTAGTTCCATCAACACAATCTTCCATCATGCCAGCAAGGCAACTTTTCATAAGCTGAAGGTCACCAGCAAGGAGGTGTTCATCAGAATGGCGTATCAGTTTAGGTTCTTCATTCACATTAGGGATGTCGAAATTCAGAAAAATATCGATATATATCGTATCGATATTTTAAAAAAATATCAATATCGGTTTTGATATTTATTTTAAAAAATATCGATATATCGATATATCGGTACAATATGACACAAAAAATAATTTTGCCTATTCTACTTCAAATTCAATCATCAACATTACTAGACTTATCAAGAGACATAATTTTAAATAAAATAAGAAGAACAACGATATAGCATTTCAGTAATTTTGAAATAAAATTGAGCACTTAATATTCAGGAATTTTTTGTTTGTATATTTGTATTAATAAATTTTCCTCCATCTCTTACATGCTTGACATTTGTTTGTTCAGGCATTTTGCACACAATGCTCGATCACTTTTTTCCGAGCGCGTCGGTTCCGAACACTCAGAATCAGTGCTCTGAACGATAAAAGAAACACAATTTTGAGTTTGGCAGTTTGTTGAGAATGTATTGTGTGCGAATGGTGAGACAAAGCACCATAGTTGAGAATGTGTTGTGTTTTCAAATTATTCATGTTATTGAGGGCAGTGTGTACTGTGTAGCATTCCTTTAGAAGATTTTTTTTTAATCATAAAAAATATCGAATTTTTATACCTTTTCGATACTCGGATTTTTATATCGATATATTGATATATCGAAAAATTAAATATCGTTCAAAAATATCAACAAATCCAGAAAAAAATATCGATATATCGATATATCGATATTTTTTCGACATCCCTAATTCACATAAAGGAGAAAAGTGAAGGATGCAAAATGGAACCCTGTAGAACTCCGATAAATATTGGCATGAAATTGTAAATTTTATTTCCAAAACAACTGCTTGACGTCTCTACTGGAGATAAGAAAAAAACTCTCACTGCACCCTTAAAAAATTGTAGATTTTTTAAGTATTAATTTAATTATAATTTTTTAGTTGTATAAATAATAAATAAATATAAAAAAAATACCGCTCCAATAATTAAAAAAAAAAATGCAATTTTGGTCAACAAATCGAACGCTTCCTATTGCACGTTTCTCTATTCAAGTGATTGAAATGCAATCCATTGAACCGCTTCAAACCTTCAAACTCATTGCCTAGGACAAATCGGAAACCAAGGACTTATGAATAATAATATTGAGCAAAAAACATAATTAATAAAATATGAGTGCGACCCATGTAGTCCACACGACTAACTTCCCAGAGTAGAAAAATACGTAAAAACATTAGTTGTTTTGCAAAATTTCCAGCCGATGCATCCCGTTGTAGTTGTAGTTGGTTTTTAATGCCAAATTCCATTTAAACTGATGATTAGAGGACATACCTTAAGTTCATTGAATAACAGTGGCGCAATCTGTCAAAAGTTATTCTTACCAACTCGTGGACTAATGCATAAATATTGTTTTAGTTTTATTAGGGGAAGAATTTTTCTAATCAGATTAGTATTTTCGAAGATTAGCATTTATATGGCAAAACAGTGTTTGGTGGGTCAGCTAGTAATAAAATAAAGTAAATGATACTCCTGAATATTGTTTTTTTTCACACTAACTATCCCTGAATACAACTGGATTTACCATGAAAATTTCATTAATAACTGTTGGGCCGTTTAGGAGTCCATACCGGACATCCAAACAAACAAACATGAATCCATTTTTATATAAAGGGAGATTAAACTCACAAGACCTATATTTTGAATAGTTCATAACAAATTATTAACAAATAATATATTTTATTACATCTACACTAATATATAAAGCTGAAGAGTTTGTTTGTTTGAACGCGGTAATCTCAGGAACTACTGGTTGGAATGGTATAATTCTTTTTGTGTTGGATGGTGCCTTAATCGACTTAGACATTAGGCTACTTAACATTAAGCTGTGACCAATAGCAGCGAAGAATCTGTTTAAAATGGGGAAAAAAACGGCAAAAAATATAAATTTTTCTGCGTTTTAACGCACTTATCTCAGGAAGTACTGGTTCGAATGGTATAATTCTTTTTGTGTTGGATGGTCCATTAATTGAGGAAGACTTGAGGCTATTTAACATTAAGCTGTGACCAATAGCAGCGAAGAATCTGTGGAAAATATGGAAAAAACGGCAAAAAATATACATTTTTCTGCGTTTTAACGCGCTTATCTCAAGAACTGCTTTATGAAATTGAACAATTTTTTAAATGTTGAATGGTCCATTTATCAAGGAAGGCTTGAAGCTATATAAAATTTAGCTGCGACCAAAAGGAGCGAAGAATTTGTGTAAAATGTGGAAAAAACGGCAAACAATACAATTTAATCTATATATATAAAAGAACAGCTTAATTTTTGTGTTCGTTCGCTAACCGGGCACACTGGTTGACCGATTTTCCTAATTTTTTCTCTAAATGCAAGAGGTTTTAGGGTAGAAGGTTTAGCAAAAATAAAATGTATATTTTTCAAATGCAATGAAATGAAAAACGGTGCCAATGTTAAAAAAATATATTTTTTTCACTTCAAAAAAAAAAAAAAAACAAATCTGATCGATTTCAATTTTCGAAAATTGTGAAATCGAAAAAAATTTAAATGAACATTTAGTATTTGCTATACATACAAACTTTTGAGTACATACACATATGTTGGTACACACATGGTCAAAGAAGAGAAGGAATACAAAAAACTTGGATAATCATTGTCGCCACAACCGTGATCAGCAAATTCTTCTATGTATTCCGGCCAGATCCAGTTTCGCACCCACAGGCTTTGAGCGTCGTCGTGGTGTACGCTATCCTTCCAGGCAAACATAACAAGATTTTCGGTATATTCAACGCTAATATTATTCCATTCGCGTAATAAGGCGTCTTTTAATTGCTTTTCACTGTGGATATCATGGTTTCTAATTTTTTTTTTCAAGTGCATCCCAGGCATGCTCAATGGGGTTGATGCCTGGGCTTTGTGGTGGAGTTTTAAGGAGGTGAGGTGTCTTATATAAGAGCCACAATACCAGTGTTATGTTCGGTATAGTAAGGATCATTAGGTACATATCCTGTTGGAAAAAAAACGTTAGCAATGCCCAGATGTACCGCATCTTAAATTTTTTTTTTAATAATAGCAATTTAAACATATTAATTCATTACCCCTTCAATTATTTCTAATATTCTTACCCCGGATGCCGCCATATATCCCCATACCATATCACCCCCACCGCCATGCTTGACGGTCTTAATTGTACATTTTGAATTTAAGGCTTCATTTGGGTTTCTCCACATATATATTATATTATTATATTGGCAAAAGTAGGAGAATCTGGTAAAATTTTACTACACGTTGCTTCGTCCAAAACTGTGGCAACTCTGTTAAGTTACGGGAAAACTGCAAACTCAACCTTAAATATAACACTAACAATTTCTTAAGAGCGGGTACAACTCTCATGGAGGAAAAACGTCATGGAAGAGTCGGAAAACTGGAAAAATCAAAATAATGTCGGGAATAAGATTTTCTTCCTTGGAATTTTTTGTTTTAAAATGGGTTTTCATATGGAAACATGCAAGTTCTTGATGAAAACCTCCTAAAACTCATTGGTTTTCATATGGAAAACTGAATATTAATGCAGGTGCATTGGTTTTCAAATGAAAAATTTCAAAATGGGTTTTCGAATGGAAAACAGAAAGTTCTTGATGAAAAACTCGGAAAACTCATTGGTTATTTTATTAAAGCGGAAATTGTTATTGTAGGTGCACTGATTTTCAAATGGCAAAATGGATTTTTTTTTATTGGGAATTCGGCAAACTCTGCGAGAACGCCAAGAACTTCAAGACCTTAAATCAAGTTTTTGCATGGAATTTAAGGTGCATTGGTTTGTTTGTATGTCCGGTAGGGACCCTTAAGCCGCTCAATCCTAAACGCATTTTTATAAAATTTTCATTGTAGGTATGGCCTGCTCTGCGAAGAGTGGGTAAGGGTTTGGAAAGGATTGCTTGCAATTCCAAGTACAGATTTCTTGCCGCTCATGTGCGGAAGGTTCAACCTCCAAGTGGTGCAGAGCGTCAACCTGACTCCGTCAGGGCGAATGAACCTACGTTTTTATTGTACATGTATCAAAATCACTTTTTACCCAAACGCCGTGATTAATGAGACTGTACTTGAATATCATTGTGATAGAATAAGGCACTAATGAGTGTTTATAAAAAGTTGTTGTTGCATGGCAATATGTCATGCAGTCTTCCATATTGGTCACCCATCTCTTTTCTGGATAAAAGACTGCATGACAATGGACACCAGTGTTCCTGTGAGCCGATAAGTCACGAAGCTGTGAAATTATCCTTTTGGTTTGTACGGATGTGTGATAATTTCACACATCCGATAGAATGTATGATGATAATGTCATACATTCACGGAGTACAAAATAACAAAAGAGACAGACCATGTCTTCTGAAAAAAAATGGTACTCTGGGGTAGTTGATGCCCGGATTCTAATTGAATCTTCAACTACAGATGCGGTTGGCCCCCTTGTGGGAGTTCAGAGTGGCTGTGGTTGACGAGAAATCCGTTCTTGGTAACTGAGTGGTTAGTCTCTAAGCTCAGTTACATAGATAAAAACACATTTACCAGTATGGCTTTTTTTATCGGGAAAAGCAAACTGGTACTTGAGAAAAATGGAAATGGTGGAAGACAAAGTCAATAGCAAATGGGACATATGTAAATGACTAATTTTGTGCCTTTTCCCATATCTACAAGGCAACATACACCAAAATATGCATGTAATTCATGCATATAAAATGGAGTGGATTGGAAATCAATCCACCACGAAATAGAGGCCTCATGGCCAGGTGTTCGTGTGTAATTGTTTTCATAGTCTGTAGGTATGGCCTGAGTAAAATCAAATTTTTGGGACAATCTTACGGGAAATTCAGCAAATAAAGAGGACAATCGTAAGCTTTTTGGAAATCTGGTTTTTGTGAAATAGTCAAAAACCGGAAGAATGAAAATTTGTTAAATTTCACAACGAAATTTTCATTCTACTGCCTGCTTTAATGAAAGTAGAAAGTCAGTTGTAAAGCTTGGAAAAATTCAGATATGTAGATCTCTATTTCCATTCGATTCAAGCAAATCACAGGGCATGGGCAACAAAGCCTGCAATTACGAACTCAGCCAATATCTGTGTTAATCATACATACTTATTCTGGAGTTGCTGTGAAGGGCGGCGAAACGAAGTTCGCGGGGTCAGCTAGTACAATATAAAGCTGAAGAGTTTGTTCGTTTGAACGCGGTAATCTCAGGAACTACTATTTCGAATTGTAAAATTCTTTTTGTGTTGGATAGTCCATTAATCGATGAAGGCTTTAAAATAAAATAAATAAATAGAGTGGCGGGACAGCTCTTGAAGAGCCAACGCCGAAGTGGCTTACTCTAATCAACAATTCTCTGAGTGCGTGTGAAGAATTGAGGGGACCTACAATTTAACGCCGATTCCGAACGGCAAAGTTGAGAAGCATTTTTTCATTACAGATTGATACTCTTGGAAGATTTGTCAGGTCTTCGCAAGAGGCAGTACCCGTGAAAGATGAAATAAAAACTTGGCCTGAGTAGGACTCGAACCAACGACGTTCTGCTTAGCAGCCAACGCACTTACCAACTAAGCTACGGGCAACTGCTTTAGGCTTTATTCTACTTAAAATTAAGCTGCGACCAATAGCAGCGAAGAATCTGTGGAAATGTGAGAACTGAGATTTTTTTCTGAGATCTCTGAGATGAAATTATTTTGGATTCGATTTCTCACTCAGCTATTTGACGTGGCTGACATATGTGCAGCAACAATTAGTAAGGTAACCATTAAATCTCAATGATAACTGAGAATTATGTTCCACCAAGGCACCAAATGATTTTGCCTCAGTCAAGGTGACATTGAGATCTCAGTGAGATGTTGTTAGGTGGAACTGGCCTAATAACTGCTCAAATTAGAATTTTGAGGGTTCAATTGATTTCTGAATGTGATTGATTGCACTATTTGTGCAGATTAAAAACTATGCTCAGTTTAAAGAAAAAAAAATTTACTTAACGAAAAAAACGATGCAGAAGTAAGAGAGATATTAGAATTAGGGAGAGTTCACCCAAGGGAATGCTTTAAGTATGAACAACTGAAGGGAATCATAAAAAATGCTCAAATTTTTCAAGTTCAAGAGAATTACGACCTAGGGAGAGTTGACTGCAATGCAATTTTACAATAACTTCCGAACAAAATTCCCACGCGCGCATGATGCACAAGTCGAGATGATACTCTGGCCGGTGGACGAGGGAGAGGCGGACGAAGTCGCGGGCAACTGCTAGTTGATAAATAAGATTTTTTGAACTATTGTTGAAATTTTTGCAGAAATTATCATAATTTTCATTATATTAGGGTTTTCTTAGTTTTTTGATTCCCATTTAGCGGATTTCGCTCAAAACCTAATCAGCTCTTAACAACACAATACCGCGTCGAATGAAACCAATTTCATGACAATACGATGAGTGGTTCGCGAGATAATCGAGCCGAAAAAACGTAACGCACATATGCACATACGAACATACATACACACACACAGACATCATCATAAAAAGGGTTGATTCGGATTCTATAGTGACCTCGAAACATGGAGATATGCAAAAATTTGAGATTCACAAAATCGGTCCCATTACAATAACTTCCTCTGGGAAGTTAATAAGCATTAAATGCCAATCATCCTTAAACCATTGAGCTGTAACCAACAAACATGATTGCAGACATGTAGACGGATAGAATTATAGTCCTACTTTGCTGTACTTCTTCTTCATCATTATTTTAGGTTATGTCAAATTTTGAATACGAATGCAATATTTGCTAAGTCACTAAAGTATTTAGCATACATACATTCAATTGAATGAGTAGCATTTCAAGTAAAACTTATAGTTCTAGGAAGGGTTAAAGAACCAAACAAGTTTTCAAATTTATGAGCTTCTTTGGATGCCAGCGTATACTTAAAGTCAAAATTTCTTGTAAGAATCATTTATACTCAGGAAAGAAAGCGAACCTCACATTTAACGTTAAATGTGTTCCTTGCGTTTTGATACGTGTGTATTATGAAGAACCTTACATGAAAACCAGCTATCAAAAAGAAAGCCCTTCCGTTAGCAATTTCCAGACATTTTGTAGGCTTGTCTATCTTATAAATTTTTTTTTTAAATTAATTGTTATGGGTATTTCATTTTGTTGACTAAATAACCGAATGAAAAACGTCTACATAGTATTGACAATTAAAATTTATGAATTGTATTTTATTTTTCCATAAAACTTTGAAGGAATTATAATACACAATGTTCATTTTTAAAATTACTTAAAATTGCAGAGCATAAAATGTTTATACAATATTTATTAAAAAGTCCGATAAGAGACTGATTATTTGCTGCCCTAAGTTTCTTCAAATTACTTTTGACGACTATTTGATTTTTTTTTTAATAAGATTGACTTAATATACAAAGAGTTTGAATACCAAATTTGTTCATTAAAAATCATACACTTTTTTTAGAAGATAAGACCGATCTTACTCATTTGATTAAAAAAATCTCATTCTTTAATGTTTTTTTTCAACGAGCATAAAATTGCCTTAAAATCCCTCCCGTGTATGATACAATGCTTAGAGAAGAGGTTTAGACGTATTTCTCTGAATACAGCGTATTGCTCTTGCATCATCTCTGTTTCTGCAGATGATTGCTAATAGAAAATTTAACTAATAAGTCTACTGAATGTTTCCAAATGGAGTATTTGGTTAACACTGAAAATACTTTCACCAATGCACCACCTTCAATAGTTCAAAAATAAATACAAACACAATGATCAGCTTGAAAAATCAACAGTCTGTACGGCGTAAACGTACTTTTTTTCTCAATGTTTTTGGATGATGTTTTGCCTTGTTTCTGTTTATTTGTTATTTTTACTCTTCGCCAGACAACTTTGCCAAACACAAATTTTTACGACCGACCCATAAATAACTCGTCTAATTCTGCACAACGCAGACCTTTTTTTTTGCATATAATTCCATTAGTACAATGTATTACCTTTTTTCACCTCGATTTTCATCGTGTCGGTCGTTATTATACTACGAATGAGTGAAGTATTGATTTCTCAATTTAAGGCGCACAAAATGTTTCTCTCACGTAGGCAGCTAGAAAATATAATTTTCAAATAAGAAAAACACAAAATGAAAATAACCAGATACTCGTTCATTGCGGCTGGCTATGGATCAGCCATAGCCAGATATCAAGGGGCGATGAAGCAGTCGGTGGGTGGTGACCGTTAAAATAAAAGTAAACACAAATGAGCAATGAAGCTATAAAAAATTATTTTTATGTTCCAAAATACAGATATAAACATGATATATGGTAGATATTTTAATTTAAACATTCAACCCTCTTCGCAGGCGAGTAAGTGCGGCGGAATGGATAATCACAGAAAGAGTACCTATTCACATTAAAGTGAGTAATACTCTCGAAATGTGAGGATACATATTTTTTTTTGGTACGCCGATTATCTCTGACAGTAAATTCCTTGCCAATCGAATAAATTGTGAATCGACCATTTTTTGAATAATTGTTTTGTTCAGTTAAAAAAAAAAAAAAAAACTCATGGTATAATTAACATAATATAGCTCTTGAAAATGGAGAGGAAGTGAGTTTTCGGGTAAATGTATGGGTTTTTCTGTGAGGAATTTCAATTACGCCAGAGGGAAATGTAGCGGCATTTCTGCATTTTTCATATTTTTTACATTTTTTATGTCATGGTGTCACCGAAGGGAAGGATGAATGCGGCCATCACGAAACACTTTACACAATTTAATGGAAGAATGGTGCTTAATGAGTTTTTTGTTTCACTTAAACCGTCGCGTCGTGTGTGTCAGAACAGAAGAGAATTATTTTTTTCAGGCTTTAAAAACTTTCAAGTTAGTCGGTGCCTACAATAAATGGTCTAGGTAAAAATTTAAGTTAACATGGTTCATTCTCCGCTTTGCTCCCAATAATATGGATACCATTTGCATAATATGCCAGTTGGGTTTACTTGGTGATGATAGGTCTCTCTTGGAGAATAAAAATGTTAACGATCCTGGTTAGCGATCGAGATACCTTTGTTTGCTTTGAAAAGTTGGTCATGGACAGCCTATCTTATCGGTTTATTTGGGATGCCAAACTCTTTAATGACTTTGCGAAGTTCTAGCCTACCTGAAAATGATTATAGAGGAAAATATATTATAGGATGTACTCAGTAATGTTATACCACTACATGTATGATATGTCCTTAACAATATATGCCTTTTACGGCATTTATTCGTGTTCCAAGGCGTGCAATCGGTTGGTATGTCATCAGCAACCGTGGCTTTGTAGTCCTCTAGGCCTAGAAGGGTATCCTTCATCTTGTGGATAAAGAACTTTTTCTTAAATAAAAAATAAACTATTAAACAAAACCTTCTTGTTTTTGCTTTTTCTAAAAAGAAAAATTGCTATAATAAAAATAAACTATTCAACTTCACAGAAACTAGTAAGCTACTTTGTCTTATAAGCGTAGAATGGTTACCTGTAACATACTTAATAATATGGTTACCTTTCAAGGGCTTGTCGGTTATTTGCCGCGTTGACTTCATCAATGCTTTATGGCTGCAGTACCTACAAGATTTTAATCCTTTAAAGATGGAGCTGTCATATCTTTGGCAAGTTGATCGTTGAGCAATTCATTAAAGTGCGACTCCTTTTGCAGCAAAATGCTTTCGGGATCGGTGATTAGCTGAATATATTCTTTCATTCGATACACCCTGGAAAGGATTACTGATTAATACTGGAGCTCAAAGTAAAGTTATACCAAAATTCATCTAAATTGAAACAGCGGCATAGGTGTGAGACCACAGATTCGAATTAAAAGTCTTAATGACGATGGAGAGTGGAGAAAAACAACTGTATACTGTGAATGTCGTTTTATTTATTCTCTATAGTTTTCTTCTTCTGCTTCATTGGATAACAGTTGTGTTTCTCTAATTCTGTTCTATATTTAAAAGAAAACACATACCTCTCTTTCACGGCCATTTTATTATTCTCAAACCACCTAAACAACACGTGTTTAACTATACATATTTCAATAAATTTTACTTCCACCAAAATGGCATACTTTTATTCATTTTCAGCCCACGAGTGTAATTTCAAAAGGCTTAAAACATCTGGATGAAATTTATTTCAGGCTTTGAATTCAACTTGTGTTTTATATCACTTTTTTGCTGTCAAATTTATTTTCTTAATTAATTTTGCCAAATTTCAAGGCACAATTTAACCATGCCACAAGGGAATACCGTCTATCTCTACGTGCTTTGGTTATCAAATTTACAGCCGAATTCAAAAAGAAAAAAGAAACGGAAAAGCAAGAAGAAAATTTCAATAAAACCCTTGTTAAAGCCAAGTTAAGTAGTTTTCGACCTATTTCCTCCATAAATTTCCATTCAATTTTCATTAATCTTCCTTAATCCAGGTGCTATATCTACAATATTCCCGGACTCTACCCTTTGCCCTGATACTATTCAAATGAATCACTCACACACACAAAAATAAAAAGCCAATAAAGCTTGGGACTCTGTTAGTTGTTATTTACGATCCTTTTAACTTGTTTCTTAAAAGGATATTTCTTCTTTTCAAAAAAGGTTTCATTAAAAAAATAAATTTAAATGGCATCTGCTTTGGATTTGATTCTATTCAATCGGCAATACAAAGCCTTTGCGGGAGATTTCAAAGACGCCTTCCTTTAAGGCCAATGTGATAAATCGTAAAAATAAAAACGACAAATTGTAAGGTTTCATATTCAAAATGTCTCCGCTAAAAGAATTTACGTACTCAACACGAATAAAAACTTATAAATGGTGTATTTACCTGACGTGTATTTAAAATTGCAAACATAACTCATAGGCTTTGGTCGCCTCTCAACCATAAACTCCAGCCACAAGGGCCATACAAATGTAAATTAGTTACCTTTGGGAATATAACAGAAACACTGTAAAAGGATACAAAACCCCATAAGCCACATTATGTGCGAGTAAAATATCATTTTTGCGTCAAACCAAACCAAACGACAGCATTAACTTATCCAAACACCACTCGTTCTGCACTCGCTTTTTCTCTTAAACCCCGGTGGCGACCCACACTCTGTTTTCCGTCATATTGTGACATTACATCCTACGTGCAAGTCTTCCGGCAAATAAGACAGATGCTGCCAGTTTTGTATCCTTTGAAACAGTCGTCCTGGTGGTCCTCAGCCAAACCAACAACACCTCAAAGTCGCATAAATTGTGTTATTCATTATTTCCCAAAGGAGCGAGATGGGCTTGGTATTGTAGAAGGCCGCTTTGATGTCGAAAGGTGTGAATCTCTGAACCGGCCATTGGAAACATAAAATTTGTTACATTTTGCTTTGGTAGTTTTCTCTCTGTCTCACTCTCTATCTCTCCCTCTCTCTGTGGTATAATTAGGAAATCGAATGACCTTTTTGTTTATGTATGGTTCTGCTTTGTTTGGCATTATTTTGTCGCAGACCTTTTATGTCTCCGGGCGATTGTTTTTGTTTATCTTGAAATAAAGCTTTTTGTTTTTATTTTTTTTACATTTTTCTTGATACAATTGTATTGAAAGATAAGAATCTAATTGTGTATGGATTCTTGTTCATTTTTGGAGGCTTTGTTGGGCGCCATTGGTTTTTTTTCTCATTTTGTATATGGTTTCCCTTAGGCTAAGGCATTTTTTGTTTACATATTTATGGGTAAAAAGGAAAGATTTCTTAGTGTTTTTTTTTTTTGTTAATTTCTTCAAGAAAACAATCGTCTATCTCATGAACTTGGACTTTGGAAATGGTTTGCTTGGTAACATTGTCTGGTTAACATTTCAACTTATTATAAATAGATTGGAGATCCTTACGAAAGCAATCGACTTTTGTCAAGCTTACGCCAATGAATAAAACTTAATTGGAAAACTGAGTAAAGAAAACCGATATCATTTACTCCTTTCTTACAAGTCTATACATTGCCCTTTTCAGCATTTTTTTTTACTCATTAAAGTTTCATCTTCTTTCTAGTCGAGAAATAATGATTTCGAGATTTTTTATCCACGAGTTTGTAAAAATTGGTGTTCGAATCCTTGGCAGAGGGAAAAATTGAAGTTTCTCCTTTCTAATCAAAGGCACTCAGCAATTGTCCTCCTGGAACATTGTTGATGGTTATGGTGAAAGTTAAAAGGAGGGGCACTATAATCGCATGAAATCGAAGGCTATATGCGGTATTAGTTTTTTATAAATCTTAAGAAAAGAAATTTCATTTGAATTAGATCAAAGAATAAAAAAAAAACAACATACGGAGCTACGAAATAGTACAAAGATAAAGCTGGGTAAAAACAGCAAACAAACTTTGAGCACTGCTTCTACTAGCAAAAGCTTGTCTTATCAACTTATGGCCTAGCGACGTGTCTTTGATATAATAGCGATAAAATTTCGAGCCAAAATGAGGGCTTGTTTTAACTCTCCTCATTATGAAATTATGATCTCAAGAAGAATGCTTTCCTCTGTGTTCCAAGACAATAAATCAAAGAACCAAAACTTCGAACAAAAACACTGATTGATTGGATATCAAAAAGCTTTATTCGAATCTCCAACAAAAACATAAATTTAAATTTTAAACTGAAAAGCAAAGATAAATCAGTTGAATCCTTCTTAATGTTTATATCTTTAAATAAGTCCGAAAAAAAGGTTAGGAGAAAGATATATTTGAGTCAAATGAAATGCGTACTTTATGGGCTCTCAAGGGGGTTTCGAATTTGATTATCTCATGGGAACGTAAATATTTATGTCCTTATTGATACATGGGGGATGGGAGTATCCATATCCATGCCTTGCCTACCAGAATATATTTGGGAGAATCGAATTCACTTATTTTGTATGTGCAAGCTGTAAAAGATAAATGTAGCAATTTAAGACAAATGGATTTAAAAATCATTTCGAGAAGGTTTTCAGTTAAATATAAATCCTATTTTATGGGTTTCTTATGAATTATGACTATAGGAACATATTTTAAATGCTATTACAAGGAGAATGGAACATTTTGTTTCGAAATTCTTATTTAAAGATTTTTTTTCAGGACATCCAAAAATATGGAGTCAAATTAAATTAACTGAATTTTTGCTTAAATTTAAAGAAACTTCAGTTCTGACATTGCAATTTCAATTTGAAATTGCACTTCTTGTCTTCAGTTGCGTTTCATTCGATAAAATTGTTTACCTTACATATTTCCTGGTGTAGAAATAAACAAATAGATAAATATACGATTTCAGGAAAAATAATGCTCGTTTTCACAGGTAGTCGTAAATACTCGTACAAGAAATCTTTTCAAAGAGCGGAATATCTTATTCCGCACCACGTGAATTATTTTCTTGAATGAAATATTTGTGTCCGTTCAATTGAAAACACTTCATTGATTTATGGATAAATAGAAAGTTTAAAATAAATAAATTTTGTATTTTCAAAAAACAAATTTTAACGCTCAAATGACTAACAACAAGTTGGAAAAATATAATACCAGCTGGTTTTGTATGGATTGCAATCTGACATTTGTTCGTTGTCTTAAGCCATTAATTTGTCATTTTTCTTTAAAAATACAACAGTTTGTTATTTTGTGAAATTTTTTGTAAGGAGAAAACATTTTAAAGTGTAAAAAACATTAATCCAAAAGAATAACATACACGAAAAATTGAATCTTGTTTCCAAATGGTTTTGAATAAGTTTGTTCAATAAGAAAAAATGTAAGTTAGAACAGTACGGAAAAGTATAGAACAGAACAGATCAGCACAGAAATGTCAGACAAGTTAGGACAGTCATCGAAACGTCATCAGTGAAAACTAAAAACAGAAAAAATACATCCTGCATATCGTTTTCTTCTATACACATGTTTGAAAATGTAATTTATTTCAGGAAAAAATTAAACAAATAAATGAGCAAAATGAATTAATTCACTTAACCTCTAAACACAAAACATTTTTTTTGAAAAGACAAAAAAAAACTACAACAATTTGACAGTTGTCATGATTCTGTTCCAGGTTACTCTTCCTCAAAAGCAAATACAGAAAATCCTGTTCTTTTTTACGCTAATCTACGCTAAACTGTTCTAGAAAAAGTCATTGAACAGCATTGAAAAGTCATTTGTCCAATACAGTCCAGCACAGAGTCATTGAACAGACTTATTATCAGTGACTGACATAAGGCTTTCAGGTTTTGTTTGATTGCCTTTAAGGGACAATATTGACAGTAAAAGATGCATTGCTTCTTTTAAACAATTCAATCGTAATCCTCTCGCTTATTTAGATATGCTCATTAGTTAAGTCTTGCGCATAACTTCAGTCGTACTCTTAAGTACAGAGATATGCTTTTTAAGTCGTACAACGTGAATGTGGTTCACCTTATAACAATCAGCATTTTCTAGTCATTGCAATATTTAGGAATTTAAGACCAACGTACACCGACAACGACGCCTCCTTTTATCTCTCTCAACACTCCCGGATGCTCTTACGATGCTGTTGGCATATAAAAACAACAAAACTCCTTGGAATACACCAGTTTAACAGTGGCAACGAAGCTTCGAAGGATGCCTTTTCTCAATTCAGCAATTAGAGCAGGTCAAAAATTTCTAGAGAATTTTTCTTCGACACAAAAAAGTGACAAGTGTGTGTGTTAACCTGGCATTTTTGGCATGTTTTTTTTCTCTTTACCATTTTTGAGATATATGCCCAATCTAAGCATAGAACTGAAAATTAAAAATAAAATTTCTGGTTGCCAAGATATTTGCATCGGTAGACATTTTTGCAAGGCGATTGTTCAGAGTTGAAAGTAACACGATTTGAGGGTAGAACTCGGCAACCAGACTCTGGAACAAGTTTTGGCTTCCTGTGGCAGGTATTTGTTGTAACATATGTTTTCTCAACCAACTTTGTTAAACAAAACTTAATCATTTTTTTAATTATTGTATATTTGTGTGGAAGAGAACGTGCGTCGTGTCAGAAGACCAAAGTAAGGCGCCCAGAAAAGTTTTTCTTTTTTTTTTGTTCACATTCTTAAGAAACTTTAGTTTGTGTGAGGGAAATTAAACGGCACAAAGCAAAAACTTCCTATTTAAAGAAAGTTCTAAATTCCCCCCAAAAGAAAAACACAACTCAAAGCTATAAAAACTGTCCTCTCTTTAAAAAAGACATAATTTTTCATTAGTTGAGTGCCGGAGAAGTAGAGCAAAAAAAGGTCGTTTTAATTAAAACATAAATTAATTCCACACAACATAGGTAGGTATACCATACCAAGACCAACCCTCTTCGTTTTTAAAAACTGAAGATCCAAAGAAAATATATACGTTTTCCAAGTAGGTCTCTAGCTCTATTCTAAAATTATACGTTTAAAACTTGAACTCTGTCCATCAAGAGACAAAAAACTTTATACTCTTAAAAAAAAAAGTTAATTAAGTGATGCTGATGTCCGCTAAAACGTGCAATACTCTGAATAACATAGAAAAAGCTTAAAACATGTCCTTTTTCTCATGTATCCCTTCTTTTCAAGAACTCTCACACTCATAGCTACTCATGTCGACAAGGACCATTTCAGTAGCATTTCAGACAAACCAAAATCTCAGTCATTTCATCGCTAGCGGACGGGCGTCAAGGCTATATAGAAGGACACATTACAAACAAAAAGCAAAAACAATATCACGCCACTTCAACCAACACATAGTCACTTCTAGATTTCATCTACTCTTTTGTATTATTTCAAAAACCCTTATGTGTGCTATTTTGTGAGACTTGGGGCCCTCTGTGTGTATTTGTTTAGTTTGTTCTACTTGGCTTCTCCCATTTACAGGTCATCTGGTTTTGTAATTAAAAATAACGTTAATTTTCTACTTACTCTCTTCTCTATTCCAGGTAGAGGACATCCTCCCAGCACGGAGACAAAGTGGCACATCCTTAAGTAGTCCACTCCATTGAAAAAGTGAAAAGTAGTCATCACAAAGTTTTGCCAACATGCTTCAACAGATTCACTTCAAGTTTGTCTGCTGATGATAACGTTGTTTCTACTTTCTACAGCACGAGCAACAGAAAAAAAGGATGAGAGTCCGCACAATAACGGCGAGCGAACGACGAAAGGCGTCAGAATTCTATCTCAAGTGAATATCAATATTAAACCAAAGTAAATTTGTAGCAAAAAGCATCGTGAGGACAATGAAAACTAGCAAGCTCGAATGACTATTGTCTGTGAGAGTGGATCGTGCTGTTTTTCTTTTAACATTTTGAATAAACAACACTTAATTGGAGGCATCTTTGGCATTGTCCTTGATTACGGCTCACCACTTAATTTCGTTGGAAAAACCGGAGTCGAAGGAGAACCAACATCTTGAAACCTTTTGGGTCGTGCAAGGAATACATATTTGACGGCAAAAGGATACACCGACCGACGTGTATTGGCCCCTAAGGCTGACCTTCATTTCATTTATTGCCAAAAGTTGACAAACAAGCCGCATAATATATAAATACACACAGAAAGATGGCGATGGAATGGATTACGGCCATTGACAAAAGGTAATGTCAACATTTGAGATACACGAAAAACAAATATATATACATTTATAGATTTCTTAATACAATTAAGGGATACCTTGTGGTACCTAATGGGGAATTTTGTGTTTCTTGGTGAAATGATTATTTGGAGGCAGGACCGTAACGGTTATGTCTGCGTCCTGTTTGTTCTTAATGAAAAAAAAACGGAATTACAAGTACAATTACGAGCAATCGGTGCAACGTTACTAAAAAGTGATAGGTATAATTCTGATACTGTTTTTGCGCTTTGCCTTTTAGGAACCATATGTTTTTTAGATGTCTTCTTCAACATGTCTTAAACTCTACATTTGTTGTACAGAGAGTTGACTATAAACTGAACGTTGAAATTTTACGTCCACTTCGACATTTCTGTGCATATCACAGACCACAGACCTCTGCCTGAAGCTAAGAACATAAATATGGTGGATTGTTTTACCTTTTGGTAGAATTCTTCTGTTGTGTCATCTCATTTCTCTTCGATCATTATCTCCTTTTTATTTCTTCTGAGAAGTTGGAGCTCCTCTCTCTAATTCTGCTGGTAAAGATCGCGGGCAGCAGTAGTCTGCTTTTTAGCGGCATGTGCTTACCGACACTGCTCTTTAAATAAAAATAAATAGCGTGACGCAACAGCTCTTGAAGAGCCAAGGCCTAAGTGGCTTACTCTCATCAACAATTCTCAGAGTGCGTTTGAGGGAACCTACAATTTAGCGCAGATTCCGATCCAGCCCTGACATATATTTTGAACTGGACCTTTTCCTTTTTTGATTTTATGACACAGGTTGAGAACTGTTCACAATAAAAGACCACAGCCCCACAGTGAATGTCTGAATTATAAAACTGGAGGAACTTATTTGTTTTTGACTTAAGCATGCGGTTCGTTCAATGGCATCTATCTACCTCTTTTCATGACAACCTTTGTATATAGGTAACTACTTAAACCCAAAAGGGTTTTTGATGTCGAATTTTATTTCTGTTCCCGTTTTGAGGGTAGTGGAGGCATACCAGGACAATATTATCATTTGAGCTTGTCATGTTCAGTTTGAGAGTATTGTGCTTTTGGAATTTATTACCAAAACTAAGTTGGAATCAACCGTCAAGCATGGCTTCTTTCCAAAGTGAACATCTCTCCCCAAAGACCATCATGAGTGGATGTATTTATTGGAAAGATAAAGTTGCTGTCATTAGTGACAAAAAAAAGAACATGAAGCGGTATACAAACGAGCCCTTGTCATTTTCATGTTGCCAATAGGTCTGCCTCGTGTTTCGTATATGTTTTGTCTGCTTTGAGGAGATAGCCTTTTTTTCAGAACTTTTTTGCGGTGTGGAAGGAGTGGAGATTTATGATTTTTGTTTGCTAAATAATAAATAAGTAGGTTAACTTGAGTTTCAATGTTTCACTGTTGACTTGATCGTAAAAAAGTTATCCCGCTCACTTATAAATAATGTAGATGCTTGGGAAAGATAAATTCTTGTGGACCTATAAAAGTGTCTTGTCTATAGTTGATAAATTATTTTAAATTGTTTTTAAGCAATAAAACAAAAGTTATATTGTTTTGGAGTTTTTTAATTACACAATTAGACGTCAGTAAGTATTTTCACTACCGAGTTCATAAACGGTGGGCCACAATGTTGGCATAAATTAAATTGTTTAAATTTTCCGCTAAGTGCAGAGACTAACATTATGACAAGGCGTTTTCCTTGATGGTGATAGCTTTATGAAGTAAGGAAAATCTTTTTATTGACATTCTTCATTGTCATAGAAATAAAGAACACGTTTTTGAATACCTTTAGTTCGTTTTTCATGGACACACCTCACAGAACCGACACTTACCAGAATAGCATGATCTTTTTGCTCTTATCATTTTCTATGTTAACAACGTTTTCATGCATATAAAAACATGAAGTCATTATTGTCTAGAAAAAATGTCTTTCTCTGAACTCAAACTGACTTTTGAGGTTAAAAGATTCTTTGCCGACAAGGTCACCCTCGTGCGTCCTCGCCGGTGTCGTCAGTCGGTCGCAATTGTCTTCTTTTATGACTCTGAAAGTTTGACTGCCTTTTTTGAAAGTTTCGCCATTAAAACAAAATCTAGAGCATTATGGTTTGGGGTATTCAAACGTGTCCTCAATACAAACTAACCATATCATAGAAGATATCTCCATTTTATTTCACATTTCATCAGAACGTGATAGAGTCCAAGACGCCCCTTTTCCGGAATGTTGTGTTAATTAATTTGATATGCGGCTCTGAATCGGATAAGTTTCTCTATTATTTGCATTGAAATTTATTAGAGCTGAACAAAAAATAAAGACAAAGTGGATAGCAATAGACTTTTGTAATTATGTTAGAATTGTGAGGATGACGGGTCTTCGTTTACCGATACATGTTATCGGTCGGGTTCGAATCGTAGAGTTGAGGAGGATACGTGCTGGTTGGTCTTGTTGCTGCCGATAGCTAAGGAAGTGAATGATAAAAAAAGGAATTTTCTTGTCCCTTTGGTATCAAATCATCAGGTTTTATCGATAGCATAAAAGTTTTATGTAATAAAGGCAATTATTTCGAGACATGTTATGAGGACGTGTTGAGGATATGATATCTTTATGGTAAAAAAAAGTATTTGTGGTGCTCTTGTGTACGTTCTTTCATGAAAATTACGAATACTTACACAAAAATGGAATATTAAAGCGTAGTGTGAGAGGAAGACTCAGTGCAAACTCTCCGGTATCCTGGATTCATCTTTCGACAATGACACATGTGATGTGGTTACATGTTTCGTATCGAATTTCTTCTGGTATGTAAAATCTCCGGTTTTAAAACGTGAAACACAGTAATGCATTGTTTTTTTCAATGGAAAGTTCTCCTCAATTGACATGGCATGTGTTCATACTTATCACGAAATGAAATAAATACCTTCTTTTGCTGAAATCTTTTGAGACATTTTTAAGGCTATACATATATTGAATTCAGTGAATGGATCTTGCTTAAACCTTTAAAAGCAATAATCTGTTTGTGCAAACTTTTAGTCAGTCGAATTTTCAAAGGGCAAGTGTCTGAAAAAAAAGAAACACTCGTACAAACAGTTACAAAATGCTATTGGTTGGCTTTGAAGCAAGGTAAGTTGACAAAGTAAAACACTTACGTTTAGTCACTAAATTGAATGAGAATCAAGGAGAACGAAATTTTTATCAGTGTTTTGTAGATGATAAATAATCGTAACTATTAAAGTTTGCCAGTTTTTAACGAGTTTTTGCCTTGGAAGGAGTAATTTTTTTTTCGCTTAATATTTATTATATTGATAACAGAGATGAAAGGTGGAACCTTCTTGACACCTGCGGCACTACTAGAAAGATCTGGCCCTGTTTTAACAAACAAAGGATCGCTTCGATCTCTTGTAAGCATAATTACCGGACATTATCTGTTAGGTCATCATATGAAAAAGATGAGAATCAGTTCAGATGATCTATGCAGAAGATGCGGTGACGAGGAGGTGCATGAAGAGACTTCGCACTTTCTGTGTCACTGTCCCGCACTCTCCCACGAAAGGAAGAAATTGCTCGGCAACTATTTCTTCGGGGATTTAGAATAACTCTCTAGTACACCAGGTACTAACATTCTGAACTTCGTCAATGCTTCTAAATAGCTTGATTAACTGAACACATAGCTCTTTCTTATTAGCTTGAGTAGCAATACTCACATCACAATGGATCTGTATTGATCTAAGTGTGACGGTAACGACACCAACTGTCAGCCCCATAACCTTACTTAATCTAACCTAATGAAGTCCGTTAACAATTTGAGTTTTCCAAAAAAAAAAAAAAATACATTGTCATAGGCATATCTGAACACACGAACACTTAAGTTGAGTTAACATTTTGCGAGAGCAGTTAGATTAACTACTGTAAGTTGAATGTTCACAAGGAGCACATAATTCAATAATGGTTACATGAGTTTTTTTTGCAAGTAGACATTTTTTGTTGAATTTTCGATATACACTTGCACCTAGGCTTTCAAGTTAGATGCCTTTTAAGAACCTTGGTAGACGTACCAACAAATTTGTAGTTCAGATACTCAAATGAAATTAAAAACAAAATTGTATATAGAGAGAGAAATTAAAAGTGCGAAAAATTAAAAATCAAATTTCGAATTTTAAGAAACGACACCAACAAAACGCACTATTTATTGTGTAGCGAATGATTTCGAAGAAAGAGGGTCTGTAGGTGTTATGCCAAAGCATGGACCACAACGTACTGAAAGATCGGCTGAAAACATTACTGCTGTTCAAGGAAGTGTTCAAAACAATCCATCAACCTAAATTCGACGCTGTGCTCAGGAGCTTCAAAGAACTACTTTGGCCACAATTTTCGACAAAGATTTGCATTTGTTGCCATTTAATATTCAGTTGACACAACAGCTTCTTGCACAAGGTCATTTACGCCGCAGTACATACGCCATGTTACATGCTAAGCCCATGACCATTCCGATTTTAAAGAAAAAATGAGTGACGAGGCACATTGTCATTTGAACGGATATGTGAATAAACAGAATAGTCAGTTCTGAACAATGCAAAACCCTCATCCTTTGCATCCATTAAACGTTACGTGTCAGTCTAGTGTGCAATTTACTTCTTACTGACCTTACTTCTTTGAAAATGAAACCGGCGCGTGACGGTAAATGTGAATGCTGACCGATATCGTAATATGAATGAACGCCACAACTGTATGCTTTGGGCTTGATTTACATGTAGTAATAGACATATTTCCACAACAATAAATGGTTATGTTGATTGACCTCCACGGTCACCTGCTTTGACTGCTCCGGACTTCTCTTTATGGGATTATCTGAAAAGCAAAGTTAATGCAAACAAACCAGAAAAGCTTGAGCAACTTCAACAAAATATTCGTGATGAAATTAATGAAAAACCACGTGAAATGTGTAAGAATGTAATGAAAAATGTGCTCAAAGGGCTCGCATTTATGAGACTAACAGATGCTGTCATTTGCCTAGTATTGTATTCCATACAATTATCACTATACTATAAGATCCATTCTTTTTTATTTAATCAAAAATTATAAACAA
Organism: Sphaerophoria taeniata; assembly: GCA_943590905.1. Lineage (NCBI taxonomy): Eukaryota > Metazoa > Arthropoda > Insecta > Diptera > Syrphidae > Sphaerophoria > Sphaerophoria taeniata. The sequence continues at coordinate 40,698,300 of OX016540.1, read as the reverse complement.
ACAAAGGGTGCCGTGAACGAAGGCCATATGAACTAACGCCATAATGGCCTTTGTTCTCAATCAAATGTGAACTAACGCCATAATCCGATTATGGCCTTAATTCACAGTCGAATGAGAACTAAAGCCATCACTTGAATGAGAACTTACGCCATATGGGGTAAGTTCACATTCAAATGAGAACTGATGCCATAACATGCTTTGAGCTTTGAAGCAAAGTTAGCATAGCAAGTAATTACCTTACAAAATCTCATCGAGATCTCAGGGACCTCAGATATTTCTAAAACGGAACAAGAGATCTCACTCTCAGCGAGTGCTGATATTTTCTTTTAAAATTTCTGAAAGAAAAAAATGTGTTGATCCGTTTTCTTGGTCAGCCATTTGAACGTAATCATGAGTTAACAATATTAATTTCAAGGAATCTCACTGAAATTTGAAAATTGTGCTACACCTAATAATTAGGTGATCGTAGGTGCTTCGTTCGGAAAACTAGTTTTCTAAACTCTGAAGTAAAAAAAAAATCGCGTTCTAAGAGCCGAAATTTTTTTTGGCAAACAGAGAAACAATTTGGGGTGTGAAAATAAAAAAAATCGCGCGATTTTTTTTATTTTCACACCCCAAATTGTTTCTCTGTTTGCCAAAAAAAATTTCGGCTCGCTCCGCTCGCTTTCTAGTAGTACTGAAGTACGCGATTTTTTGATTACTTTCAAATTGTGGAAAACTAATTTTCCGAATGAAGCATCTACGAAAATATTGAGAAACTTAGGGACTCATTCTGAAATTCAATACAAATATGAAAAATCATTATTTTTGTATTGATTTTTTTATTCGTTTAGAAAGCAACTTCATTCGATTACTTTGCAAAACATTATCAACAATTAAACGATTTCATTTGTTTTCCATCCTCGTAAATTTGTGCATAACTCCGCCGAAAAAAACGAAGATTTAAAAAATATCATCGAAAACGGATTATTTTCGATTCTGGAGCCAAAAACTGAGGGGACCGCGAAAGTATAAATAACAAAGAAATTTTTCCAAAATTTTTAAGTTATGAGCGTGACGAAAAAAGTTAAGAATAAGGTAAATGTGGGACTATTGGTTCTTATATTTGATTAATAGTAACCCGTGTTTAAAATATTTGTGTTTACGCCCCCTTAACTAATAGAGCGTTCATCCTTTTTTCGTTAAACCATATATTTACCTGCCTACATTATGTTCCAATATCATATTAAAATTATTTTGATTGCTGCGAGTGGCTTTAATTCACATTGAAATGAGTACTTGGGCCACTTCTTAAAATGAACTAACGCCATATTACTTTAGTTCTCATTCCAATGTGTATTTAGGCCATAATCGGATTATGGCGTTAATTCACATTTGAATGAGAATTAAAGCCATTATGGCGTCAGTTCATATGGCCTTCGTTCACGGCACCCAAACAAAGTAGTATACCTTCCCGGCGGACGACCTGTTTAAGGATTGAAATAATAAGAATTATCGTTACGATAGAAAAAAAATATAAACAGTAAGAAAATGGTATTTTATTCTTTTTCATACCATACAGAAATTTCGGATAAAAATTGAAGGCAATTCAATAGGGCTCGAAACAATAAATTGAACTCATATGATTTTTCGGTTTTTCATTCGATTACCAAACCATAATAACAATAATTAACTGAATATTAATTAAAAAATCGCCATCGATTTTCTGTAGGTTTGCAAATTATTTTCAATAAACAAGTACAAGACACACAAACAAATCATTTTGTATAAGCTCCTTAGGCTTCACCATTTTCCCGGACAAAAACAAAATGCACAGCGTATGGAAAATAAAACAAACAAAAAGGAATTAATAACGTCGACCTGAAAAATAAATTAACTTCAGCAATCAGATCCTTTTCATTTTCTCATTCCGTTAAGAGACAAATGAACATCCTGTTTCATTATGTCTACCAATTTCTTTTCATCCTTCTCTTTTGTCTTTGTTTTTTTTTTTTTTTGGTCTTGTTAAAAAACTCCCAGGACATTTTACACTTTTACGTCAAAATCACTCGCCCACCAGAGTTCTGTTTTCATTAATTTCCGCTGACTGTTTTTTTTTCGAAACAAAGAAGGCAAAGTAATGTAACCTTTGTACTTATTACATGCAAACTCCCATGAAATTGTTTCCACAATTAAATTACCAGATTGTCTTACTTCAGTTTGGCCTTTGGTTCCGAAAAAAAACCCGAAACAGCGGTTCAAGTAAATTCCACCGGAAGACTCCACTTAATGTCTTTCCGCCGCCTCAACCACAAATTTCAGTCCAAACTACGCCGCCATCGCCCACTATTGTTTACTTCCGTTCACTGCCTGCCAACCCACAAAGCCACACCATGCATTAAGTTCTATGAATAATTCATAGGACAATGACGATGGGGACTCTCGATGGCATATCCTTTTTTTTATATTCAGCTGCCATCAGCATAAAACCACGTGAATCCTCCAATGAGCAATGTAGGGCAACTTATACATACATATATGTTCAAACATTCTTATGAATATGTGAACGTTCGAACGAGTATAAGGACCTGGATGATGAAGGCACTTTATAGTATCAGCATCAGTTATCATCGTATAAGACGCACCTTTATGGTGTTCCTGCGAGACTTATTGAACTTTCCTTCTTCATTTTATTCATGAAAATCTGAGTGCTTACGCTCGCAGAGCAGAGGAAACTACTTTTGAGTAATGTCATAGTGTTTAGAGATCAATTTTCAATTGACTTATTACTCGACCCGTTTCCGTTACAAGGATGAACAACTTCATGAGAAAAATCTTCTTTCGAAAGTTCATTTGTGTGGGATTTTATTTTTACATAATAATTTTTATGACAGTGACGTGTATAAATTATATTACAAAGAATTTTCATTCGGTGAATTGAAGGTGGTGGATGTAATTGGTGTTCACATCCTACTCAAAATTTTGAAGATAATAATGCTAAAATTACTGTTTTGTAGAAGTGAATTTGAGCTTTGTGTTAAGTACCTAAGTCCTCACAATATGGTAAAGGTGAAAGGTTAACCGAGAAACGAAATACTCTAGGGCTCGATTATTTTTAACGTTAAATTTCATGTGACCTTTTTAAAAATTCTTGGGTATTTGAGTTCACATTTAAAAGAAATTATGTAATTGTAATTCAGATTTACATTGGTCTTATATTATGGCATTCGTATGTCGATATATGGTGTTTGAATGTGCTGCTCTGGGTGCGTTGGCTGAATTTCTCCATCAAGTGCCTATTGTGCTTTAAGACATTGTTATGCTGCAAATGCTTACCAAGAAAATGAAATTATGTATTATGAGAGAAAGTCAATTGATTATATTACATGACCATTTGCAACTCGTAAGAAAAGGTAATCTACATACATCCTAGGTGCTGCTCGAAAGCTTGAATCTCTCCTAAGCGGTATATTGTTTAAAACCACAAGGCTATTCAGTAGGATGGGACCAGGCCAGCACAATGAAAGGAATGCAATAGCAATCAAGAACCTATTTTGAAGCTTCAACTTATTCATCCCAGCTACAGTTATTAGATATAATTATCTCTACGGATTTGTATCAAGTATAACTTTCATAGAAAATTATAGAAATAGAATGCTAGATCTAGTATTCCTATCCGACGCCGTTAGTACTGTAGTGGTAGAATCTTCCTCTCCTTTATGTAACATAGATAACTATACCATCCACCACTTGACATTTTATACGAGCGGTCATTTACTAGACAATAGTAATCCTCATGACTGCCCACATGTATTTCATTTTAGAAGAACTGATTTTCAAAAGCTTTTAGATTGTTTAAACAAATCCGGGATATAACACTTACCGATCTCTAACGATATTGACGAAAATATTTCGAGTTTTTATTCAGTTTTGACGAAATGCATAAAAGAAGCAGTACCAATTAGAAGGACGATTCCTTCCAATACTTCTATGTATCACTGGTATATAAAGCACCTTTAATACCTTCGCAACCAAAGAAACATTAAGTATATGACGATGGAAAATCAAGTTATTTACATATTATGTTTTTTTAAGGAGTTCAAGACACTCTCTTACGAATTGTATAATGAATATCTTTAAAATCAGATCCCAAGAACTTTTGGAGATTCATTGACTATAAAAAAAGTGTGATGGCTACCCTATTAACTTCACATATATAAATGTTAACCTGACCACGATTTCTGACATCTGTGACGGTCCATTATTTGCAAACCTGTCCTCAAGTTTCTTTTAATAATATCATAAAAATCTTACAGTTTCTGTTACTTCTTAAAGAAGATTATTCTGTTGTACCACCCGTAGTTCTAGAAAAATGTGGGTCATTCTTAGCTTGCGAAACATTTTTTATTTATCTTTGAAATCAGGTTAATTTCCTTCAATATGAAAGAGAGCCTTTATAACTCCCGTATAAAAAAAAAACAATATTTGTAATAATAGACCGATTTCTACCATTTTATGTGTTCCAAAATTGTTTCAGCAAGTATTTAGTATATGACATTTTGGCATTGAACTATGAAAATGTTATATCTTTTATGCAATCAACAGCATGCTAAAAAACCATCCACTGTCACAAATCTGGTAACTTTTTTGGATAAATGTTTACAGGCTTTGTAAGCTAAATGTGGCCACAAAGTCGATTGTGTTTACCCGGACTTCTCGAAGGCTTTTGATCAACAATCTCATGAGATTATTAAGTTTAAATTAATCTCTTAGGGCTTCCCACTCTTTTTTTATTACGTGGATTGTTCGTGGATTGTGGGTTCGAGTCCTACTCGCGCCCATAAAGTTTTTATTTCACCTTTCACGGGTACTGCCTCTTGCGAAGAACTGACAAAACTTCCAAGAGTATCAATCTGTCATGAAAAAGAGCTTCTCAACTTTGCCGTTCGGAATCGGCAATAAATAGTAGGTCCCCTCAATTCTTCACACGCACACGGAGAATTGTTGATGAGAGTAAGTCACTTAGGCCTTATCTCGTCAAGAGCTGTCGCGCCACTCTATTTTTTTTTTATCAATGATGCACCGTTATGTGTTAATCATATTGAAACTCTCATCTTTGCGGATGATATGAAGATATGTAAAAATATAACTTCTGCAAATGATCGCATTTTACTTCAAAGTGATATTAACCGTTTTACAGTATGGTGTGACAAGAACAGTTTAAATCTAAATCCGACCAAGTGCCAAGCGATGGCTTTCTCAAAAAAACGTTTACCTTCATCTCTTACATATGTTATTTCACATCACATTAAGGCGTATTTTAACTGTTAAGGACCTTGGAGTTCTTCTTACACCTAATTTAGATTTTTCTGAGCACATTATCGGCTAATAAAGCTTATTTCATACGTTTTATCAAATGGTAGTCAAAAGACTTCCGCGAACCCAATGTCACCAGTTTTTTATACAATAGCTTGGGTTCGTCCCCATGTGGAATATGCATCATAGGTGTGGTCTCCTCTCAATAATATTTATATTGAAAGATTGTAATGTGTGCAACGGAATTTCACTCGTTTTTTGTTAAAAGGGTCTCAGTGGATTGATCTCCTCAATGTCCCTCCGTACAAAAATCGTTTGTCAATCCTTAAGATGCAAACACTTCAACAGAAAAGAAATAATATTGACATTGTCTTTTTCTATAAAATTATTGCTGGAGTAACTGATGCTCCTGAGCTACTCTGTAAAATCATGTTTTGCTTTCGAGGGGGAGGTAATAATCCCCTTTGCCAGGATTTAATTAAGATCCCTATTCACCGAACAAATTATAGAATGCATGAGCTCTTGACACGTTTGGGGTAAACTTATAAACTAGAACTCAAAACATTTTGGTTTTAATTTATGTAAAATCAACTTAAAATAATTTCAAAAAACAGTGTTCCACTTTCTTAAATAATGTTTTATGTTAATTTTGTGATGTTTTTTGCTTATTTAAGTTAATTATTATGTGTGCTGTGTTATTTGTTTTAGTTTCGTTATGTGCCTAGCTACTGACAACTAACTAACACCGCACTAGTGATGAGCCGGTGGTTTAACATAGTTCCTATGTTGGCAAGCCATTGGTCGTAAAATGGTGATTGCTTAAAGCCCATACGACCAGTTCTGATAGTGTGTAAAATAAAAAATCGGAACGGAAATAATAGTCCTTGGCAAGCTCTGATTTATAAGGAGTTCCATCAGTGACTTCCGAAAGGGGACAGATGCTAGCGCTACGTCGAATTCAGCATGTTTTGTCAAAACACCAAATACAAACAAACCTAGTGCTCAACAAAAAGGGCAAATAATTAAATTGTTGAAATGAGTATTCGGTCGCTTCAAGATCCTTTTTCAGTTTTCAAACATATTTTTTGTAGATGAGATTCCATATTTCTACCTCAATGATGCATTGTAATATCAAATTTTTCTTAATGGAATCATTTAAGCTTTTATCATTTATAAAAAAAGAAACACGCCGCTTTTTTAAACTTTTTGATCCGGAACCATAATTTTTCCATATTGTTATTTTGAACCCATGGGTCAAATGGCATACAATAACCTTAACCTTCTCCACAACCAGTTTCCGTCTAATGTCCTGCAGCATTTAATTTTGTGATTCATCTGAAATGGATGAACCTTAATGTTTACTTTCCTCAAAGTTAAACTCTCAAAAAATAAAACCATAAAATTGATTGATCGTCAATGGGTGGCCTTTCAATAGCGATTTCCTGTTTTTGTTCCATTGGCGGTGGTAAATAATGGCTTTGCTTTCTCAAAAACAAGCCAAAATATATAACTTTCAACTCAACTTAATCGATGAAAAAAAGGAAAGAAAAAGAAACTCTTGTTCTCTGAAAGCGGCAACTTCAATAAAAAAGCAACAAACAGCTACAAGGATCGTAGTTTTTACAATGAAATAACAGGAAATGGGGTTTTGATAGTAGACTACAACAGAACAAAAAAGAAATAGAGAAATTCAAAACATAAAAAACACTTGCAGACTCTTTTTCTGACGTGTTTGTGTTTCAAGTCGGTTGCTTTGTGAATGGTTTACTTTGTGCTCTGTCGCATTTCCCACTCAATCAAAGTCCTTTTAAAGAAGAATAACACTTTTGTTGTCGTTTGAAACAAGAATTCCCATTTGAGAAAATTGCAAACAATTTAAATGCGGAAAGTTCGTTTTTGTTCTTATATTTTCCTTTTTTTTATGTATAAAGGTGTTACATTGAATGTTTTACTAACATCAAATTTTATGTTATATTGAGAACCTTGCACCTGTTCTAGTTGAAAAAAATTTAACAATATTAACACGTATATTGGACCTTGCACGCTTTTTCAACGAGTAATAATTTATAGTTTTTGAAAAATGTACTTCAGGTTTTCCCGGATGCGTATTTATTGAATTTTTACAAAAAAAAAAATATATATAATATGCTAATATTATAATAATCTACTGTCGCATTATCTACTGTCTAAAAAAAAATCTTTTTCATTGTGAAAACATAGTTAGGTTAGGTTAGGTTAGGTTATGAGGGGTGTGCACAGCGTGAGCTGTTGCGTACACGGGGGCCTATTGGTCCATTGTGATCCCCTATAAACAAAAAAATAAAGGTAAGCATCGATGCTTCTCAAGGTCGATTAACGTAGACTGGCTCGTTAACGAACCAACCTGTGCTATCTATAAATTTCCTCATATTTGCCATTGAGACCTGTGCTAGATCATCCAGTTCTCCAACAAACCTGTTTCCGAAATGACGGAGGCGGCTAGTTTGGAGGTTCGGACAGTCACAGAGCAGGTGTTTAATGGTTTTTATTTCCTCCTCATCCTGACAGCTCCTACAAAAATCGGGTGCAAATGCCCCTATCTTGTTGGCCATTGTGCCAATGGCGCAATGACCCGTTAGTACCCCTATCAAGATTTTAATGTTCTTTTTACTCAGCGATAGAATATACCGAGTTTCTTTTTCATTTGTGTTAGGCCATAAACTTCTAGAGATTACGCAATCGTCCCTGGATTTCCAGGAGTTATTGATTTGCTCTTTTAGTTTAAGGTCTATCTTCCTCTTGAGTACCCCAATTGGGACGAGTGGTCCCCTAATTGAATGGTCGCTACTACTTGTGTCTGCTTCTGACCCTTTCCTGGCTAGTTCATCTACTATTTCGTTCCCTTCTATATTGCTATGTCCAGGAACCCAGCAGAGCTTTACCTGGTTAGTGTGGCAGATTTTATTTAATTCCTTCTTACAGTTTAAAACTGCTTTTGATCTTATGGTCTCACTGGCTAAGGCTTTGATAGCAGCCTGGCTGTCCACGAAAAAAGTGATCTCCGAAGAGCTTAGCTTTTCGTGATGTGCCAATTCAGCTGCTTTTTCAATGGCAAAGATCTCGGCCTGAAAGACACTACAGTCAGCTGGGAGTTTATACGATGCTCTGATGTTGAGAGATTGGCAAAACACTCCAGCACCTGTTCCTGATTCCATTTTTGAACCGTCAGTGTAGAAAGGGATACCCTGTTCACTTATAAGTGAATTAGGATCCCAACCCTGTCTTCTATACTAATATATAAAGTAAGACTTTTGTTTGTTTGTCGGTTGTATGTTTGTAGTCGATAAACTAACAAACAAACAAAAGTCCAACTTTATAAATGATGCAGAAATGTGCTTCCATGCACTGAATGTATAGTAGGATATTCTGAAAGTAAAAGAAATAATTATTAAAAGGAAAAAACATTGATTTTTAATTTTACTTACCCGAAATTTTGTTCTTAAATTCAGAAAACTGACAGAGTGACAGGCGACATCAATTTTTGAAATGTCTCTCTATTTTCATTTCATTTCATTTCATTTCCTTTTCATTCTTCCTTACTATATTTAAGGCTGAACTCATACTTAAACTTTTGAACCAAGACAATGTTTACACGCGAATTCTTAGGCACGATTTTCTGTGCAAAAGAAAATTTTAACAACGGATATTTTAAAAAAGGCATGGATTTAAGTTTCCACAATCTACGTGCATGAAAATTTCGCATTATAAATATTGGTTTTCAAAGGGAAAATTGCATGTAATTGTTTTTCAAATGGAAAACTGGAAAATTTCAAAGTGGGTTTTCGAATGGAATATAGAAATTACTTGAGGAAAAACGCGGAAAACTCATTGGTTTTCAAAGAGAAAATTGCATGTAATTGTAGGTGCATTGGTTTTCAAATGGAAAACTGGAAGATTTCAATACGGGTTTTCGAATGGAAAATAGAAATTACTTGAGGAAAAATTCGGAAAACTCATTGGTTTTCAAAGGGAAAATTGCATGTAATTGTAGGTGCATTGGTTTTCAATTGGAAAACTGGAAAATTTCAAAATTGATTTTCGAATGGAGAATAGAAATTTCTTGATGAAAAACTCAGAAAACTCAATGGTTTTCAAAAGGAAATTGGAATGTAATTGTAGGTGCATTGGTTTTCAAATGGAAATTTGGAAAATTTCAAAATGGGTTTTCGAATGGAGAATAGAAAGTTCTTGATGAAAAACTCAGAAAACTCATTTGTTTTCAAAAGGAAAATTGCATGTAATTGTAGGTGCATTGGTTTTCAAATGGAAAACTGGAAGATTTCAATACGGCTTTTTGTAGGGAAAATAGAAGTTACTTGAGGAAAAATTCGGAAAACTCATTGGTTTTCAAAGGGAAAATTGCATGTAATTGAAGGTGCATTGGTTTTCAATTGGAAAACTGGAAAATTTCAAAATGGGTTCTCGAATGGGGAATAGAAAGTTCTTGATGAAAAACTCAGAAAAGTCATTGGTTTTCAAAAGGAAAATTGCATGTAATTGTAGGTGCATTGGTTTTCAAATAGAAAACTGGAAAATTTCAAAATGGGTTTTCGAATGGAGAATAGAAAGTTCTTGGTGAAAAACTCGGAATTTTCATTGGTTTTCAAAGGGAAAATTGCATGTAATTGAAGGTGCATTGGTTTTCAATTGGAAAACTGGAAAATTTCAAAATGGGTTTTCGAATGGAGAATAGAAATTACTTGATGAAAAACTCGGAAAACTCATAGGTTTTCAAAAGGAAAATTGCGTTTAATTGTAGGTGCATTGGTTTTCAAATGGAAAACTGGAAAATTTCAAAATGGGTTTTCGAATGGAGAATAGAAAGTTCTTGATGAAAAACTCGGAAAACTCATAGGTTTTCAAAAGGAAAATTGCATGTAATTGTAGGTGCATTGGTTTTCAAATAAAAAACTGGAAAATTTCAAAATGGGTTTTCGAATGGAGAATAGAAAGTTCTTGAAAAGCTAATTGGGTTTCAAAGGGAAAATTGCATGTAATTGTAGGTGCATTGGTTTTCAAATGGAAAACTGGAAAATTTCAAAATGGGTTTTCGAATGGAGAATAGAAAGTTCTTGATGAAAAACTCGGAAAACTCATTGGTTTTCAAAGGGAAAATTGCATGTAATTGTAGGTGCATTGATTCTCAAATGAAAAACTGGAAAATTTCAAAATGGTTTTTCCAATGGAGAATAGAAAGTTCTTGAAAAACTCATTGGGTTTCAAAGGGAAAATTGCATGTAACTATAGGTGCATTGGTTTTCATATGGAAAAGTGGAAAATTTCAAAATGGGTTTTCGAATGGAGAATAGAAAGTTCTTAATGAAAAACTCAGAAAACCCATTGGTTTTCAGGAGGAAAATTGCATTGTTTTGCATTGGTTTTTGGAAAACTGGAAAACTTCAAAATGGGTTTTCGAATGAAAAATAGAAAGTTCTTTATGAAAAACTCAGAAAACTCTTTGGTTTTCAAAAGGAAAATTGCATGTAATTGTAATTGTATTGAATTTCAAATGGAAAAGTTTTTGCATATAATTTGAGCTGTATTGTTAAGTTTGTACGTCCGGTAAGGACTCTATATCCGCTCAATCCTCAATGAGTTTTTATAAAATTTTCACTTTATATATAGCCTGAGTAAAATCAAAGTTTTGGGCCAGTCTAACGTTAAAATCAGCAAATGAGGGAGACAATCATAACGGTTTCTAGGGTAGCGCAAAGCTGGTAGCGAGTAGAGTATTGGGTTAACGGGTAGAGGGTAGCGGGTAGAGTAGTAGCGGGATACCAAAGCCTAGAGCTTTTTTTTTATTGATTGAGGCAGTACGAAGTCTGCAGGGTCAGCTAGTTTTGGTATAAAAATAGAAAATTTCCTATCGAAATCTAGTAAGGGGGGAATGTAATCGGTGGTCTCCATCAGTCCTGGAATCGTGTCATATCTTTGTAAGATTGACCCGTGTCCATAAGTGCTGTGCCTCCAAACACTCAGTTCTTTTAAACGAATTGCAGTTTTGGCTGCCGGGCATCTTATGAACTCATCCAGAGCCGGGAGGTCCAAGATCATTTCCAACCCAGCCTGTGGCGTGGATCTTTGAGCCCCTGTTATTCCTATACAGGCTAGTCTCTGTACCTTATTCAGGTTCTTGAGATAGCTTGATTTTTCCACCGCCTTCCACCATACAATAGAGCCATAGGTAAGAATGGGTCTGACAATCGCTGTGTACATCCATTGGATGACTTGCGGTCGCATGCCCCAACGTGCACCGAAGGTTCTCTTGCATGTGTAGAATGCGCATAGTGCTTTTTTCATTCTTTCCTCAGTATTACGCTTCCATGTAAGCTTGGAGTCAAGGATTACTCCTAGAAATTTAGCTTCCTTGGAAAGTTTTAGAGGAATACCATTTAGTTTGGGAGGGTTGAAGCCCTCCAGTTTCCGTTTCTTCGTGAACAAAACTAACTCTGTCTTGGTGGGGTTGACCCCGAGACCGTTCTTAGTTGCCCAAGAAGATAAATCCTTTAATGCGTTTTCCATAATGTTTTCGATGATGGTAAGAAACTTGCCTTATGAAGATTACTCTAAGCCACGGAGTTATTACTTTGAGAGCATTTTGAAGAAGAGCTGGGAAAATCTCGTCTGGTCCCGCCGATTTGTAGGGTTTGAACGAGTTTATTGCCCAGATAATTTTCTGCTCAGTAATAACCTGTTTTAGTTCTAAATTTGATTCTGTATGAGTAAAATCCAGCGTGTTCGATTGCAAGTAATCAGAACTTTCTGGGTTTTTACAACCGGGGAAATGGGTTTCCATGAAGAGTTCAAGCGTTTCTAATAGGCTTGAGTTCGACCATGAACCATCAGGGTGTTTTATATACCCCGGGACCGTGGGATTAAGGGCCAGGGTTCTACGGAGCCTCGCCGCCTCGCTTGTTTTTTCAATGGATTCACAATGCTTGGCCCACGAATCTTTTTTGGCCTTCCTTAACTCTTTAGTGTAAGTATTAAGTGCGGCTCTATAAGACTTTAAGTCCTCTTCTAATTTACTCAGTTTAGCTTTATTGAAAAGTTTTCTAACCTCTGTTCTACGTTTCTTTAGTACACCATTCCACCAGGGTGGGTTAGTGGAGTTTTTGGAACGAGATAAAGGGCAGTGTTTTTCAAAAGACGTTCTCATTTTACTAGACAAGTTTTGGACAACAGTGTCGATGGTTGAAATGTTACTATAGCAACTACTTTTTCTTTGTACTTTGTACTGAATTTTTACTCTCACTCTAATTAAAAACTGCTCTGAATAAAAACGTCAAAATAAACATGTTTGTTTTTTATTAAAAAGAAAATATAATTTTGTATTGCTATTTTAATTTAAAGAAAATCAAAAGTAATCAAATATAGATACATATATTTTCCCGCAATTTCAAATCGATATTACTCACAATTTTCCCAGAAAGCCTATACCAAATGATGCATGAGAACAAAGGTTTGTTCGCCCTCTATTAGTCACTGACCAAAACCAAAACTACATTCGAGGACTGGTTACCGAGTACCTAATCATAAAAAAAAACAATTTTTTAGGTCATTGTAATCTCATAGAGAAACTATCTTCTGATGCAATTACCAGAGCTCGAAGTTGAGTTTGGCTTTCAGTAGTAAGCTCAGAATGATGAGAACTATGAAATATGTTGAACTGAGTGTCATGATTTTGGAAAAATATTTAGGCCCTTGCCAAAATTTTGGACACCAAAAAAAATTCCCAAACCCCATCGAATGATACATCAAAAGAAAGGTCTTGTTAAACTTTTCTTTGAAATGGGGTTCAAGTTTCTTGAAGTCTTGGTAGCCGAGATATACCTAAGCAAAAACGTTAATTATTCGCAAACATTTTCGCGCAATTTCAAATCAATATATGTCTCATAATTTACGTCGACAACAGTCACACAATCAATACATCAAATAAAGGGCTTACAGGCATTTCATCTGCCACTGAAAGTGAGTCTTTTTTTTCAGCTATAAAGTTATAGTCAAAAAAAATATCTTTGGATTTCTACCTTCAGAATATTTCAGATACCTAGTTCATATGGAATTATTTGAATGAAGAATTTGATTGCCTCGTTCCACATGATTCTCAGCTTACGTGTCTCCAAAATGTTTGTGTTTGAAAAAGGAATAAGGCCTTATTCGGCTTTTAGAAAAAAAAAAGAAAAAGGTATCAGATTTCGATCTTCTCAGTTCTCATAACTTATTTGATATCGAAAAGGAGTGGGAGGAGGAGATTCTTATGAAAAGAGATAGGATTTTTTGCGGTCAAATGACATTCGGTCAAAAGTAACGCGGGAAAGTAGTTTTTGGTCATATGGCTTGTGGTCCTTCGGTTTTCGAGATTTTGTTTTCCGGTCCTTCTACCCCAACCCTCAAATACAGGCACCAGATCATCAATGAACAACGGAAATAAAATCGCACCCTCAGGTCTCAGCATGCTTAGATATAAATATAATTGATAATGCGAAAAATCTTTTGTGTACCAGATTCTGAAATCGTGTTGCTGTCTCAACACCTGATCTCGAAGCTGCAATTGCTTGGATTACCGTAAAGGTCTGATGTAATGACAGCTATCTAGGAATTTGAGGTCATCCAAGCAATCCATAAGCTACACTTTAAAGGCAGCCAAATGGGAAAATTTGGTTATCGTGCTTCTTCGCCGATGGAGTCACATGAACGATGTTTGTTGACGGCCTGACCCATTTATTTAAAAATGATTTTCTGTCAAAAAATGCAGGCACATGAGTTTCAATTGCATTTATAAAAAAATGCTCTCTTTTCATTATTCAAAAAAAAGGCAATACAAATACATACGACGGAAAACTTGTCTTTGAAAAACGTTTAATTAAATGAAAAAGCTCCTACCCTCACATCATAGTTGAGTTAACATAACCTCTGCCACGTTCAATGACTAAAAATGATTTTTTTTATTTAATTTTCTATTTTTGCACTGCAAACAAAAAAGTATGAAGAAAAAACCAATAGAATCCTTTTTTTTAATCGACTTTTGTCTGGAGAATTTTCAACCCCCCAAGTGACCCTCCATTCAAAAGCCATAAATAGAAAGCGAATATACTTAAATACCTAGCTATTCCAGGACTCTGACAAAATAAAAAAAAAGAAAAAAGAAAAGTAAGAGACGACATAAAAGTAACCATAAAAATATTCATTCAGAATTTTATCTGCACAATTTATTATTTTTTTTATTTTTCGACTGCAGACACAACAAGGTAAGCTGTTTCAACAACAAACACTCACAATGCCAAAATGCTTCGTCCTAATTTTTTATTTGAAGGAAATAAAAACTTCCAAAACCAATAAGCCTTAAGTGTATACACAAACTGTGAAGGTCAGAATACATCAATCATTAAAGTTTGTTCTCTTAACCTTATATAAACCTGGTTGAGTTATAAATATAGACTTTACACACTCCTAAAATAGTTTTTAGCAAACTGTTTTTGTAGATATAAAAAGGATAATTCTCCTGACAGGAAACGACATGCTTTCATATCTATACTTCTCTGATGTGTGAGCGTACCCCAATTAGAACTCCTAATTACTCCTCTCAACCGAAACCAGAGCCCTGACAAGAAATCAATATTGCTAACCCTTTACCGAAAACCTATTTCAATAAAACCCAAATACCACATTGCCAAAAATATAATTTAATGAAGCCCCAATGTGAACTATTTTCCGTCATATGTTTGTACAAACTACGACATCCGGCAGTAAGCAGTTGGCATTTAAAGCTCCTTAAACGTAATCATTTTACCAAGGAATTTACGTCAGATCTAATTGCATCCCCAATCCTATTTTTGGCTTTCGTTTTATTGCAGGCCTTGCGATAGAAATTTACGAGATGCGGAACTAATATCCTGCCGCTTGAGACGCGTCGAACCACTGTGTCGTCTCCCGGGATCAGCTCTACAGCAACTTGCAATGTGTGGATTTTACGAGGATCTGGAGAAAGGAGTCACCCGTAAGTATACTCACCAAAAAGACACACTCGTGTGACATCTCTTAGTTGAGTCCTTACATTCTTTTTTGGGTTTCACTCAAATTAAATTATATATACATAGATATTTGTGGTCGTTTCTTTAGTTAAGATCTCCTTCTAGCTTTATTTATAATTTTCTTCATTTTTATTATATTTTTGAAGGATGTCGATATTACATGAAATTTCAAACAGAACGCGACATGTATCCTGTATTTAATTTTCATTTCTTTTTTCAGTTTTCCGTGCTGGTGAACAGGGACGTTTTTGGTACGCTGTTTTGGGTGGATCACTCGAGGTCAGATATCATGCACCCGATACTGATGGCAAGGTAAAGTTTGTACCTATTATAATTTAATTTGAATTTTAGAGTTTCAGAGTTTATTATTATAATGCCCGGGTGGGTTTTGCTTGTTTGTTGTACTATATTGAGTTGAGAGCAAGAGTTGTTTTGTTTTTCGGAAAAAGGGAATACAAACATGGTCTCGCTGGAATTTCGGAACGAAGCTTTATGCTGAAAGGTTTTATAAAATAATTTTGAAACACATGAGTTGCTGTTGTTGATGTTGCGTTGGCTGTTCAGCCGTTGGGAATATAGTACGAAGTTAATAATTGAGAGTTTGAATAAAATAATTGTTGCTGGAGTGCTTCCATTCAGAAGCTTTCTATTTGTTTTCTAGTCGGTTTGGACAAAAAGAGTTATTAAATTTGCTGTGCACAATTAACGAGATCTGAATACCGAGTTTTCCCACCATGGATGGGTTAAGTTTATTTTTTTTTTGGCCCTCTACCTTTTAAAAGCAATTAAATGAACAGGTTCGTTTTGCAGGTTACAAAAATCAGAATTGCAAGAACCGTGATGCGAAGAACTTTTGATTCGATTCTTCCTCAAAATTTCCCTATACTTATTTCATAAGCACACAACTAATTTTACCCCTGAATAACTTGGCAGAACTTTGAATCCTTTGAAGCGTGGGTCAGACTTAACAAATTGTTAACAGTCAACATCATCTGTGCACTTCCAGTTTTCTCATCATTATCATCATCATCCTCGTGCGTCGATGACGTCACGTTGTCGTCAATCGTCTTGCTTTTCCGCACGAATCATCCCTGTACCAGCACAGTTGCCATTGCCACTCGAAGCGAAGAGTTTCTTTTTTTTCTTTGCCAGCCTCTTGGGAATCGTATCGAAACTTCTAAGAAGAACGGAACGTGTTTCGAAATCCTCTTCCAGGTAAAGGAGTTTTCTTTTCTGAGTGAAAGAGCATCATATTAGAATGTGGTATGTCCGTATGTCGGATGTGAAGATGTTATGCCATGAAGGTACTGAGTGGTAGTTGTTATTCATCGATTTGTTGAATTAACTTGGAATTTTAGAAGATGGAAAAAAAGCTATTACGAGAGTTTTCTTTTGCCTTTCGGGCTCTTATGTTGTGCTTCGAAAGAAAAAAATGTTAGATATGTACAATGTAAATGTATAAAAAGAAAACCAGCCATAAGCATGTTTGAATTTATTTCAAAAGGAAAGAGATCTTACGTCTTGTTGGATGTAGAAGAATTGACGTATGCAGGTTGTCGTGTTATACAATTAATTAGGTTATAAATCCTTATCGGAATTTTTGTCTCCTCACGGGCTTTGTGATTTAATAAGATGTCTGCTTATTCGATACAATCTTCAAAACGTGTTCATTTCAAAAACCTGACAAAAAGGAATATTAGGTTGGTTGAAATATAAGTACCTACAGTATTGCCTTATGAAAATTTGAATGTCAATGCGGCTAAGATTTCAAAGCGCCTTTGGTTACATAAGACTGATAAGACTATCGAGATTTACAGCAGCAGTAATGGTATGAGTTTTGTATTTAGGACTTATGCGCAAGACTCAAGTAAGTTCTGCTGGCTCTAAGCAGACGCCCGCGTATTTCTTCTTCCATATTGTTATAGGCTACTACAGCTGACCCAAGGTAATTGGAGGATCTACTACTAATTCGAACACGTGCTTGTTCTTCTTCTACCGACGTGACGTTTTCTGCAGACGGAGTCATCATATAGGTAAATACTTAGCTTTTTCTTTCATTTATATATGCAAATCCAGAAGTTTTGACGCCTGCTCGATTTGGTTAAATGAGAGTTGTACAGCTTGTTGGTTTCTTCCAAAGATGTCGATGTGGTTCACCTACTTCCTCGAATTACAATTGAAGTCGATAGATAGGCATTTGCAATGACTTTTGACTCAAGGCCAAACAATGTCTGTTTGTGGCATAGACTTGAGCACACAATCTTTTCACACGGACAATTCAAGCTCTCGAGTGGGCAAATCTCCAGTTTTTTCACAACCTTCTAATATAGATCAGTATTAAACGGCGCATGAAAGAGAGAGGAAGAATGAATACATGAAAATAGTAATGACCGCATCACTGAATAAGAGCTCAAAATAAAATAACCAGAACTGCATATTAATACAAGCGTCTTGTGATACCACATACGCTCTCACTAACAATAAATAAGATATACGTATATATTTTCACACTCCAGAAATATGGCAAGAAAACGTTTGCAAGGTCAGCTAGTTTATATATACATATTTCCTATATGTAGCTTCGCTGACATTTTTTGAAAAAAATATTTGAAAACATTTTCATACGAAATTTGTTTTCGTATACCTATTCATATATTTTGCTGTAGTGAGAAAAGTATTATTTTGTAACATTTGCACCGTTGCGTTGGTGATTTGGATAGTATAAATGTTGTTATTTGTCATAAGCCTTCTACCTTCATTCCTCTTTATTAAAAAAAAAAAAATTAGAAAATCGGTCGACAACCGCAACATATTAGACCAACAACATTTTAAGGAGTTAGTCTTTTATGTATATAGAATAGAAGATAGACACGAAAATATTTTACCAATTTCAAATCTATATTGCTCACATTTTTCCTCGACAACATTTATACCATTGTACCTCAAATCTCAAAATATGGGCCTACAGATATTCTATCAGCCACAGAAAGCGAATATTTTTTCAGCGATCGGTTATAGAGTTTTAATCAAAAAATAACTTCTTTCGATTTCTACCTTCAGAAAAACTATGTATCTGTAAGGTCTGGTTACCGAGTTGTGGCCCCAATAACGTTAGGTACATGAAAAAAAGCGTTTATCGGGTCAGCTAGTTTTGAAATAAAAACCAAATAAAAGCCTTAATTTTCACTTTTCATGCAGGCATTGTACTTTTCGTTTTCCATTCCTTCTCTCATGAAACTAAATGCTGAGAACATATCAAAGTTTCGCATAAAATTGGCTGTAGTTGAAGAATTTCCAATATTTAAATCAACAGCCTTACCCATAAATAAGGCTCTATAGTAATTAAAGCCAGCTTTTATTTTAAACCCGTTTTTGGTAGTAGTGCTCCTTTCCCCATGCATATGCAATTCTAGGTATTATTTCAAATTAAAATGGAATTTATTTTTACTTTAAATGAAATACCCTTTTTTCAATTTCATCTTTTCTTTTTAACAATAAAAAATATCCCACAGGAACCACAATGATTAAAACTTCTTTATTTATGACATCATTATAGAAAAATACACCCGAACGTGATGTTTGTGCATTTTTCACCTTAAAACTCTGATAAAGACAAAATAGAAAATGGAAACATTATATAAGGGTCTTTCACGTGTGCAACGAAATAAGAATAGGGTAGCCCCTATTCCTCTGGTAAACTTCCTCGTCTCATTCAAAAACGAAGTTCTTGAATTCTAAATATACCACTCGACACAATTAGTTCTGATAAGAGAAATACATTTTGTTTGTATTATATTCCTGGAAAAGTTAAGGGGAAAAAACGTTCGTCTGTGTAAGTCGACTTTAATCAATTTATAACACCATCCAAATCCAATAATATCACACTTCAAATGTCATAACACTAAATGGAAACGTTAAATTAGGTTGAAAATAGTTCATTCGGGCGATATTGAAGGGATTGGATCAAAACGTCCGCCTTGGAGAAGTTATTTGCTTCAGTAAATTATTATTGGATCTTGAAGATAGGGTGATTAAGTAGAATTGTGAATTGATAAGTTGAATTTCACCTAACAAACAGCTTGCCTTGATTTTTTGCTTATAAATATTTTAATATAGCTTTAATTTATTTTTTTCAAATATCATATATCACTCACATTAAACATACAACTTGAGAAATTCACCTTGTAAACAATCCCCATCCATGACCCATGAGCATCAAGTTCGCTTACTTCCAGTTTGGCTACCGTCCTGCTACTCCTACGTTTTTCCACGTTTTTTCAATCTATCAAAGAACATGCGGACAAAGCAAAACACACATAACAGTGGTAGATGAAAACTCTAGATACAATATAATTCATTTCTGTTGTTAGTGGACCATCTCTGCATGCTTCTAAACGAGCATAACCAAACCACCTATTCAAAAAAGCATGCATGAAAAAATAAATAAATAAAACCCGCAGCCCGCAGCCAGTCCAGAGCTCAAAACATAGATAGCGAGCGGTGGCGGTATTGGATGTCTGCTGCCGAGAGAGTATTATTGGTTGGACGCTTGCATGAATTCTCAAAAAGTATCTTTCAATTAATTCATTTTGAGAGCTCCAGCACGTCGGCTGTCGCTGTCGATTATATCATTTTGATTCCTATTTACCTTTCCCTATACTAGCAGCAGTGCACAGTACGACTCGTGCCTTGTGCCCTTATACTTCATCTCTTATCGGTACGGTTCGGTAGTGATAGCCTGAAGATTTATTATCTCATATTCGGTTCGGGATTGCTTCTTCAATATCGTTTCAAGTGTGCGGAATATTGTTTCAGGAGAGAAATTGTATTCGGTTTACGTTTTGAACGCATATCGTTGTTGTTGTTTGTCGGGTCGGTCGGCGGAAAAGTGTTTGGTTTGTTTGTTTTGGAAGAAAGAATTTCCATATGGTGTTGGGCTGGTGCATCCTTGAGGATTAAAGAGTGTCGGAATATCAGCTGAGGGTTTTCATCTGGTCATAGCGGCCCCAGTTTTGGGGAAATTCTGTTTGGTTAGCATTGTGTTTGATTTTAATTACATCCTGCTCTTTGTTTTTGCTTATGAACAGTGCTCCCATTTCTCTTCTTTTATCTGTCTTTACATAAAAAGAACTTCGAAATGCTTTATGGGTCAAAAATATCTGCTGTTTTTGCTACAGAGAAGAAACAACATCCGAAATGTGAACACTGTTTTCAATGATAAATCAACCTACAATCGCGATTTGTTTACTTTTCCCACTCATTCCAGCCAGCCAGAGTCATATCTCTTTTTCATTGTGTTGATTGTTGAATGGCGGCAACGCGGCGTCAATGCTTGATTATGATCATATCCCGTTGTGTCAATTTGCGATAACAGTGGGCGGGCGGTTTTAAAATGCTGTAATTTGCATTTTTGTTGTTATTTGATTCATTTGAATTGTGGTTTGTTTAAAAATTAGTTGTTGGTATTTTTCAAATTGTCTGTATGTGCTATTCCAGCCTCGCAGGTTACTACCATGGAATCGTGAATCACCATATTAAAAATTATAAACAGAAGTTTTGTGTTGTAAATTCAGATGAATAAATAAGAATAAACATTAACAGAAAATAAACCAGTGATTGGATGCTGTTTATGAAAATAATTTATTTCAAGTTAAAACGCCTACGCCACCGGAGTAGAGGAAGAAGAGGATTTTAAGCGCCGCTGCCCTCTATATTTGTTTGGTAGATTTTTGGAAAAGGTAAGCAAGAAGAATTTTTTTTCACGGAACAGTGTAATGGTCTATTTTTAATGAAAGTGACACATACATTTGAAACAAAAATTAGTTTACGTTAAATAAATTATTCATGGAAGTTCATTCTTAATTATGAGACATGTTTATGGATTCATTAAGCAGATGCTAATTGGAATCCGAACTACACAGATGTTGGAAGCAATTCTTACGTTTTCTCTTTTTAAATTGACTTCAGCTTCGGACCATACAAAATTTAATTAAACCTGCAATTCTACATATACAATTTTTGACGATTTCTGCGTTCTCGGTAGCCAGACCTCAAATTATTTTAGCTATTTCGACAAGTAGAGTTCGAAGTAGGCTCTTACAAGGCAGCAATTAAAAAGTAGGTACCATTAAATTTCATGAATAAGTTCTTAACTGGTCTGGCAAGGAATTATCTAGAAAGTAGAAAAATGTTTTGTCGAATTAAAATCAAAATGAAAAGAATGTTCCTCATAAATTTGTCTTAAAGCAGGATAATGATCCAAAGCGTTCCTTTACGTATCCCAATCATCTAAAATTTAATAAAACACATTCGTTACATACAACCACACACATCGCTGCCATCCTTTTTTTATATATGGATTTGACTTTATTGAATTATAATTCACATTGTGTTTCCGTAAAAAATCATTTAAGGAGCAGCAAAAATACACCAAAGACAATGTTCTTTCCCGTGTTAGGGGTACGCATTAAGACTACCTGTAAAAGACTCTCAGGACATAGAATCTTTAAATAGTGTACGGCTGCTATTCTCAGTCTATGTCAGGTGCTATTCTCGGTCGCACTTGCACTTAGAAGCGGTGAGTATATCCAGGTCTTAAGTTTCTCTAAGAAACACACTCTTACAAACTGTAACGAAGTGTTACATGCTCTTATACAACCATATCGATTTTTCTAACAAATACTAAATAGAAGGTCAGTTTTTACATTTCAAATTCATATAATTCACGCTCGCTTTAAAAATCACATAGGTATGCAGGCAAAACTAATTCGAGCATATATTTACATATACAGGGTGATTCACGAGCGTTGTGCCAAAAAGCTAGAGCGTGTAGGTTGAGTTAAGACAAGAAAAAAATGGTATGGGAGGGGGGGTCTATTCCCCCCCGTTTAGTCGGGAGGGGCAATTTTCTGAAAAATTGACTTATTTTGTAAAAAAAAATATTAAAAATCAACGGCTTCGTTTACAACACCGTGTTATACCTTTCTGAAAAGCCAAAAACTTCTTCTTTCACTTTGTTTTTAAATTAAAATGTTTTAACGAATAGTTTAAAAACAATAAATTTTCAAACTCAAAATTTTCAAAAAAAAAAGCAAAAAAACATTTTTGAACTAATTTTTTTCAAAATTTTATGTAGTTAAGTACTAATTTTGTTTTAAAAATTCAGTGTGTTTGTTAATTTTTAGTCAAAAACAGAAAACCGGATGCAAAAATGTCTTTTCGTTTTTGATAAATTAAGAAAAAACCGAAACAACTTTTTGAGAAAAAAATCTTTGTTTTTATTTTTACCTATCTTGACTTTTAGTTTAATTTATAAATTTAATTTTTTGTAATTGGAGTTTTATGAGGACTCAATAAAGTAGAAAAGTATTACATTATCCCTGGATTAACCATTTTGTTCATTGATAACGTCTGAAAACTGACCTGTAATTTTTTCTTACTATACCTGGGGCCGCAACCCCCCCCCCGCCCCATACGATTTTTTTCTTGTCTCAGCTCAACCTACACGCTCTAGCTTTTTGGCACAAAGCTCGTGAATCACCCTGTATTTTATTTGGCCTTGAATCCATACCAGACAATGCATAAGCAAGGCAAGGCATCTCGTATGACTCATTTACTCATGGCGTGTTTGCATTCATCATCGATAACATTCTTGGCTTCACAAAATACATGACATAAGTAAATTAAACCGGAACACAGGAAAGGTTAACTTTCGCATTCGTACAATTCACACTCGGTTTTAGTAGTAAAATTCAGTACTTTCGTAGTAAAATCACCACTACCACTACCTTTCGCCACTACTATTAGTTGGGTTTCGAATTGAGTGCTTTTGGTCATTTCGCCGCCGACTGCCATTTCTTTATTAAAGCTTCCTCCCACCAGTGGTAAGGGGTTTTAATATCGAAGGAAATTGTCCTGAGTTCCGACCGTGCAGCAACCACCATTTCAGTATTAAAGCTTCCCCCCACCCGTCAGTGGTAAGGGAAGAGCGGCGATAATTGCTCGGCGCAGACCTCCGCCATCGCCAAGTTTTAATTAGTCGAACTTGAAAAGGTCACTCGCCGCGCAGAAATTTCATTCGAATGAGGAGGTCATCGTCACCACGGAGGCTTAGCTAGGCACAGGTTAAGTAATGACGATTTTTGATTATTCTGCTGGCCAGTTCAATGGTGTCAGGATACATATGTATAGTAAGACTCTCCTAGGTGAGTTGTTTTCTCTTTCTGTTCGTGCATGCAGCTTCTGCAGAAATCATTTGAGAAAATCCAAGCCATAAAGCTTGACGTCGTTTAAGGCAGTGTCCAGTGATTACACCTAATAAAGAGCGTATATGTGGTCTTTTCAGAAATTTGTTCTTTTAGGATTTATCTTGGGAACACGGAGGCCTGCTTTGTAGACTTCGATAAAACGTATTTCTCCCACGGGTGAAAGAAGGAGGAGCATCGCTAGGACACCATATGGAAATGTAAATCGCCCCTATCAGAAAAAATTATTCTACTTTCACTGGCTGATAACGTTTTTATCAGACCACCCTCATTTGCATGTCGAAAGTGCTACCAGATGAACGTATTTTTTTTTTAAATATGATAGTGTCAACATTTTGTATGAAAACACTGTGTAAAAGTTCAAAGCAATTAACAAATACTTCATTGTACACAAATCATATATTTTCATTTCACTTCATCCTCTTATCTTTTTCGACTCTATTGATCCGACTTGTTTGCTTTTATTCAAAAGCAAACTTTTTTCCCTTGTATGAAATTTAAAATAGCAAAACGATGTGTAAACTTCCATTTTTAGCTCTGGCATTTTCATAAAAGATATTTTTATACGAGTTACAAGCCGAAACTAGAATACAAGCAACATGAACCAGAAACGAGATCCAAGCCACCCACATCAACAAGTAGTATATGCTCTTCATCAAATTTTCACGGCTATCAACAATCGTTTTGTTTGTAGTCTTGTTCGTGTTCAATTCAATGTCGATAAAATGTAAAAGCGTAGTGAGTCTCTATATTTGTCTTTCTAAAAAATGAAACATTCAACTAAATGATTCTATTTTTACTTACCTCTGAGCTCTGACCGAACCTGCTGGTCAAGAGTCAAGACTCAGACGTCGTGTCCACTTGTTACAAATATCAATCCAACTACAAATCAATGCAACCATATAAAAACAACAACCTCCTATGCTGGACCACCAACGCAACGCTCGAAACCCACAATTGTGTATTTTCTGAGAAGGGGAAATAAAACAAAATCCTGACCCGTATAAGGGGCAAGCATTGAACCCCACTTCAGGTGATAAAAGCCATTGAACTTTGAGGGTTATTTGAATCAGATTTTTTTTTTGTAAAGCCGTGTGGCGTTGACTTTTACGACTTTTTTGTGTTGCAACATTTTTCGGTTTATTTCGCTGAGTGTGTTTTGTATCTGGCTTTTATCTTCCATCATCAAAACAAAAGTACTATTCGAGAGCTACTTTTTGGTTTTACGATGCTGAACAATAAATCAGCTGAGAGGTCTCGAAAAAAGGTCAAAAGCAAACAGAAGGTAGACCATTTCTCTTAAAAAAATAAATCATAACTGGGCTGCCAATGTTTACTTTATTTTATTTGAGCAAAAATTTGCAACGTTTGTGTCCACAAATTGTGTCTAATTTGTGAGCGGACAACTCTGTCTGCGCCTGTTTGTCTTGGTCTCAAACTCAAACTCAATAAGATGTGGCCAGAACCTGGCAACAGACTGACGAAGGCTTTTATTTTTCAAATCCACTTTGGTACGCACGGTTCCAGAAGATTTCCTTGGAAAATGTTACGTGGGAAGGTTGGTTAATGTCAACGCATAGTTAGTCGGCACAATCGAAATGGAATGGACATAAGTAAAAGCGAGTAAAAAAAAATACTTGGCACTTTCAATCTAGTTTGAAATAAATTTGGAAATGGTCTGGTCAAGTCAACGTACCAGAGGCCATTTTGGTCATGCATGAAAAATGGGTAGCAAAACTCAGAGATGCGGAAGACTGGTTTTTCGTTGTTGAGATTTACGTCACACAGCATAATAAACGATGTCATGGTTATAAAATCGCAGATGTGTTTTACTTTGAATTTGACTTGACTAAATAAAATATGATTTGCGTAAGATTGGAATAAAACAAAATTAACTAAGGGCGGGAGTACATTTGGTTTTGCAAGTCATTAGTCATGCGTTAAGGAAATAAAACCTAAAGGTGAAAATTTAGGTTTTTTTTTATTCACAGATCAATAAAGAAATATAAATAATGTGTTATCCTA
Organism: Sphaerophoria taeniata; assembly: GCA_943590905.1. Classification (NCBI taxonomy): domain Eukaryota; kingdom Metazoa; phylum Arthropoda; class Insecta; order Diptera; family Syrphidae; genus Sphaerophoria; species Sphaerophoria taeniata. The sequence goes on along the minus strand of OX016540.1, from coordinate 40,672,643 downwards.
AATATGACCTTTAATATACCTATTATTGCCTATACTGTAAATTTTCTTATTCTTATAAAATTTTTTGTTCGAAGTAGCTTACCCGGAAAACGTGGTTCTGATATATGAATTATTTTAAATGAATGCCAACTGTTTTGAGTCTTCTTTAGGTAGTAACCAATACACCTTACACATAGTAACATGTAACCTTACATAATAAACAAATTGAGAGTGACAGAGAAAATAGCGTCGTTAAACCTTTAAAAAAATGTATTTGGTATTAAAAGTGATGCCAGCATCAAAGATCAAAGATGACGCGAATAGTTATTCGTTCACAAACGTGGAGCTTGTTTTCCGTTGAAAAAGGAACTATCACAGCCTTACATTCTTATTATCGAGAAACACTTCAGTAGGCTTCGGGCAGTTCTAACACCTGGTTCTGTTCTATGTTTTCAGTTGTAACGGGCAGGTTTCCTTCAGTACTACGTTTATATGATGACAGTAAATAAGACGTATTTTTAATAAGCTTTAACGTTCACAAAACTCGCAATGGGTTCAAAAGCAATGAATTTAAAGCCGAAAAGATGAAACTTCTCGTCTGAATATTTTTATAATTGTAACTGTACGCTAGAATTGAGCTTGATTAAATAGAAGATGAATAAAATAGGAGCGAAATTTTTTTTTATGAAGATTTTCATCAAAAATGTGTACTGCTTTAATATAACGTTGAATTACTCATATCTAAGTTCACTACTGAAATTTCAATCGAATAATTTAATTATTGATGAATACCAATGCAGAAAAAGAATTTTTTAATCCATTCAAAAATTGTTTTCGCTTAATTGTAGCAATTCGATTCAAATCAATTTACCTCTAAAAAATGCATTGATACGAGCATTAAAGTGAAATGAAATTGTTTATACTATATTCCATTCCATTACAAAAAACAAAAAAAAATATTTAAAAATGCTCTTTGAATGCTGATGTGTAGAATTCGCAAAAGGTTTAATGGGTTTCGGCTTTCGAATCGTAACATACAAAATCGATTTGAAATTTAAATTTAATACAATTTAATGTTTCCTGTTACATTTTTTGAGATATCTACAGAAGTATTTAGATATTCGATTTGGAAGGAAAAAAAAAATAGTCGAATATTGAAATTTGTGAGATAAGACAAATGATTTAAGCTTGAGTGTTTTCTTAATTTGTTAAACGTCACAAAATTATGGCTGCACTCATCAAAACTAACATGAAAAAAAGGACAAAATTGCTCTGACGCTGAATCTTGCACCACGTACTTGAAATCAAAGTCCTAGCTTTTATAGACCAACAGAAAGCATACACACAACCAACTTGACCGGCTCCAAATCTATGTGTATATGAATTTCCGCAAAACAAATAAAAATCTTCGTTCTCCTTGATTCTCATGCTTTCAAGTGCCTAAAACCAAAATATTCCTTATAATTTCAAAAGACATAATAAAATGCATGATACATAGAATTAAAAGTGTCTGACGTTCAAAAATGTTAAAATGATTTTTGAGCTTTGACAGTGTCTCTGCCTGGAAGCTGATTTAAAAGATTCTCGCTGCCTTTTTTAAACGAACAATTTTTAAACGCCCAAACACTATTATTTCCTATTTATTTGCGTCTAAGAAAAAGACAAAGAAAACTTAGTGCAAGACTAACTCCGGGAACAAAATTATTATTTGGAGTTAACAATGTCGTTTCTGGTCACAAAATCACTAGAGACACCATTCCAATATTGAAAAAAACTAGTTTTAGTTTAAATTGAAACAGAATTGACGGGAATTTTCCAAAAACCGGAGAAAACAAAGTGTTTTCGATGAATAAACAATGAACAGTGTTTGAAGAATTGTTGTAATCCGAAGAATTGTTTTCAATGGTTCCATCACAGCATCACACTCATTTAACTCATTTAGATAGTGAATGTGATCATTGAAGATCGATCGCAGGGAATAACCTTGTATTTCCTTATTTTCAAGCCATTTATTTAGTTCATTACTTAACAAACCTATTTTTTCGTAAACAAAAGTGTTTAATGGATTTCCCTGCCCGATTTCCCTTTATATCCACTACTTCATTTGATTTCGGTGTAATTTAATTACTTTTGAAGAATGAAATCACAATTGCCTTAATTGCCGTATTTATCACAAAAACCCCAAGTAGGAATACGCGTTTTAAAAACACAGAAGGCTGCGCAACGACTACGACCGACGACGCGACGTACAGATTACACATTGTTCCTCAACAAAACCAACACGTCTGAAACCCTTACATTATTTTTTAGCTTCACACTTAACATTTTCAAAAAATCTACACAACACAAGAAAAAGTAGATTTCATCAGCAGTTATACATGCTAGGGACTCGATTTGAATTTTTTTTTCATCGGTGCCGCCGTCGCCTGTTGTACCACCCTCTCAATTTTCACTTTTCTTTTGAACTTTTCAATGAATCCAGAGTTTTGTGTGTGGAGGTCCTTTCGGATATGGAGAAAAAGAGAGAAGATGGCAAGTGGCAAGGCTAAATGTCGACACTCGATAAAATTACCCAATTTATTTGGCGCCAAAATGGAGGCGGGTATTGGTACTCTGTCGAGTTTGCCTAGACTTAACCTGACACTGGGAAATTTCGTTTCAAAAGTGAAAAGGTAATCTGCTGCGAAGAAAATTCAATTTTATCACACAACGTTTATGGCAGGGGTGACACGATGACGATGATGGCGGCACGGCATGAGGAGGTGTGAGAATTCAGTAGAGTATTGAACTGAAGTAGTGGTTATTCGTAACTCCCACTCCAAATCGGCACCAACCTTGGCATCGGCACGGCACGGCGGTGCCATCCCAATTGGGATTTCTACCAAGTTTCAATTTTGATGCTAATTGGGATTAATTGTCTCTGGTTGGATTTCTGTATTTTCATTGGAATATTGGTTGTGGGATTGGAAATCGAGTGATAAATTGGTTGTGAGATACACTTTTCTAGTTGGATATGGTTGGGTTGTGCTTGGTACTGTTCGTATTTCTAGTTCAAAAATTTAATTCTTGTTGGAATCGGAATGATTTGGTTGGGTAGCTCCTACTCCATCCAATTCAAAATCCATGTCACTCCCAAGCCACCGGCACGTACCGCACGTCCCAATTGGGATGAATGCCAAGTTTCCATTTTGATTCTAACTGGGAATAATTGTCACTGGTTGGATTTCTAACTTGGCACGGCACCCAATACATATTTAGTTGGGTAATTTCCGGCACAACATTCGCACCTGCATTGCATTCAATATAAAATTGATATGTGCATAGTGCATTGGCTAAACATATTCTTATTAGGATGTTCATATGCTTAGGATCAAATAGAAACTAGCATTCCAAAATACTTACTTCTGTTGGTTGTGCTGGCTAGAATTGTGAACAATGCAAGATAATGCCAGAAGAGTTTGATAAAAAGACACATTTGTTTTTTTTTTTTTACGATATTTATTTATATTTTGTTTTAGATTTTGAAAACTTTATTACATTGTTCTAATAAAAACCTTAAACACAAATGACCACAAATAAATGTATCAAAATCTTGTTCTTGTATATAATTATAGTTTATTTTTGTACCAAGATAGTTTATTACTTCTGAGGGTGGTCTTAAATTTCCAAAACTATCAAAATACTTAACAATATTTTTGTTTTTATTTCTTATGTATGCTACCCAATGAGTACCCAAGCCGCTTTCATTGTCCAGATTTATAACACCACACTCTTTTAATGTTGGTACTTTTGGTAAAGAGTTTCGCATAAAAACTCCTCTAAAATGCTTCAAGTGTTTCTTTCCAAACTGGTGGATATCAAAATTGCTTAAAGGATTGTTAGGTAGCAATTCAATTAGTTTTTTGTATTTGTTGAGTTTAAAAAAAGTCCAAGACCATTTTTATATGGTTTTAAGAACAGTCCATTTCCTTGAATAGCAACTGACTCCATAGCCTTATTATGACGCTTATTTTCTTCAAACTGTCTTTTAGCAGATCGTACATCATTGATCGCTTTTACAACGCCAGCTGCTCCACCTGTTAGTGATCCCACAGCAGATAAACCAGCTAGAATAGGAGCTAGAAGTGGTAGGAAACCACCACTTTTCGGAAGTGGAATTACTCTCGGTGTTTGAATTTGTTTTTTCTTATTTTTAATAACATTTTTTGCAGCCTTCACAGCAATATTAGCAATAGATGTTGTTCCACAACAATTTATATTGTTTTTAATAGCATTTCTTGCTTCGCTTATAGCCTTTTTAAACATATTCTGTTTGCAAACCTTTTTTGATTTTGTCTTCTTAGGTCTTTTAATTGCGCTTTTTTTGGTCTTGCAGTTACCCATTCCAAATTTAGATTTAGCTTTCATCATGTTGGTAACTAGGAGTCCACTTAACTTTTCAGAGGTTGATGAGTCGTTTGCTTTAAATCTTTTCCACGCTTGTTCGGTTAGAATTTTATCAGCAATATGTCGGTCTGATAGAGAGCTACTTTTTGAGTATGCAATGTCATGAAGACGACAAGCCTCATCCAGTTGATTGATTCCTTTATCTCCTCTACGTAGGCGTTCCTCCAATTTCGTTCCAGGTCCACAATAATTATATGAAGGAATATGTAATTCAAATGGTAGTTTGTCTATAACTTTATTCAAAAGCCCTTCTCCTTTAATTGATTTTCTTTTTCTATTGCACTGATTTTGAGTGTTGTATTCAATCATAGTATGATTAACACACCTTCTTAGTTGAAGGTTGAAACATTTATGATAACAAGTGTATAAAAACAAAATGTTTTATTAAAAAAGACCTTAGTCGTCATTATGCGTTTTGTAAAGCAGTCAGAAGTCATAAACGTAAGGAATTTTGATTCCAATGTAAAAATTAAGAAAAAACATGGAAACTTATTTCCCAATAGTATTCGAGGAATTATCGTTGGACCATCAAACTGCGGAAAAACAAATGTAATGTTAAGCATTCTTCTTGACGCCAACGGTTTAAAGTTTGAAAATATTTATATTTATTCCAAATCCTTACACCAACCAAAATATCAATATCTTAAAAAAATTATTTCATCTATCAAAGGAATGGAATACAACGAATTTTCAAACAATTGTGAAATAATGCCTCCTTCAGACGCTAAAAACAATTCAATATTTTTATTCGATGATGTCGCTTGCCAGAAACAAAATAATATAAGAGACTATTTTTGTATGGGTCGTCACAATGGAGTTGATAGTTTTTACTTATGCCAGTCCTATACTCATATACCAAAACATCTAATAAGAGACAACGCTAATTTCATTATTCTTTTTAAACAAGACGAATTGAACTTGAAGCATGTTTACAAGGATCATATTAACTCTGATATGACATTTAATCAATTCAAAGAGTTATGCTCACATTGTTGGACTGACAATTTTGGATTCCTAGTAATAGACAAGGAGAACAGTATTGAAAAAGGTCGCTACAAAAACAGTTTCAATAAAATTGCTTTACTATAAATATAAATATTTCATTTAAAATCAAAACATTCTGACAACAATACTGTTTGGGAAAACTAGTCCTTCATTTTAATTCTAAACAAAAAAAATTAATAAAAGAAATATATTTATCCGAACCATAGAAATGGATGAGAACGTGTTGAGAGATTTAATAAAAACAAAAAATGTGCTAAGAAATAAATATTTTCAACTAAAAACTGGCAAAATGACTAGAGAAACTGATTTAGAAGAGACTTTTAAACCAATTGTGGAACCATTGAACAAATTGGTTGGAAATGTTACAAAAGAAACCAAACAGGAGAATGACGTCATAAAAACAATCAAACCTCGTAAGCTACATTTCAAATCTTTTGATGAAAATGTGAAGGAAGAAGAACATAACAAATCAAGTTACATTCAAGAAATGGATACTACAGATGATTCCATGTTATTCAGTACACCAAAAAGTAATTCAACTCTGAACAAAACATCTTCACACATTAAAAAAATATTGTCAGATTCGAACCGCGATACAACATATGGTCCATATTTTGATGCAAATACAAATTCTATTAAAATAGGAAAATGTCGTTTTGTAATGAATGAACATGAAATTGTTATTGATGATGAAACTTTCACTCGAACTCCTGGTCTCATTGAATTAATTCTAAAGAAAAATCCACGCCAGCAAATATATACTAGTAATGACCTAGAAGAATATGGAAAAATCTTATATAAAACTAATGCATATAAAACTAATCATGATAGTTCCGGTCGAATCAAGGCAAATAGAGGTGCAAAATATACAAAAATAGTTAAACAACTTGCTGCAAGATTTAAAAGTGAAACAGAAAAAACTGGAAAGTCTTATTCTGTCATATCTGATATGGAGTATACAAATAAAAATATTGAATATGTGTATTGGAACGATCCTAATGAACTTGTTAATAGGCTAAGACTTTTGATAGCATCCAAAAATGCTGGTAATAATAGCCATCAGAATGAAATAAATTCGTTAATTGAAGAGCTAAAAGAATCAAATATTATATATTAGCTTCGTTTCAATCAATTAATTTTACATATAAACAATGAACGTCGACAAGTTCGGTAGGAACTTCAAGCCTCTTCCAAATAATAAAGGTCTTGTAGGGCCTCCAGGAATAGGTTTTAAACTTCTATCGTCTGGTGATTTTGATATAGAAAGTAAATATTTAAACAATGTTGGAAGTAATCCTGAATATCCCCACCAAGCCGTATGCAAAGGATATGTTGATGATCAAATAAGTCTTAAAGAATCAAGCATTATAAACCACATCAATTCTTCTTTAATGGAAGTTTTATCCACTTTTAATAAGGAAATTCGTATTCTAAAAAACCACATAGACTCTACGATAAAGGAAACAATAAAAAGTATGGAACAAGAAAATAAAGAATCACAATTAATTTCTCAAAAACTTAAAGACTCCAAAGAAGAAAAGTATGTTGACGAGAAAATAAAAAAAAAAGTTGAATTTATAATGAAAACGTTGTTTCCTAATGTACCCTTTACACCGATAGATTAAAATGGTATACATGTATTAATCTTATGTAACTGTATTTTATATACAAATAAGTGAAGATAAAAAAGGTTTTCAATTTTCATAAAATAAAATAAAATTTGATAGTTAGCATTCAACACTCGAACCACAAGGAACTTTCAAAATGGACACTGATAAAATAATAAAAGATATTTTTGATTTTTTAAAAACAAATGGCGAATCAATATTGGATGAACACTATGGAGAATTTACTAACTGTATTTCAATGGTTAGTAAATTTAAAAATACTACATACATGGAATCATCGCATGGATATCATTACTCCAACTGTTGTTGGTCATCCAACCTATGTGAAGAAGGTCCAGATACTTGCGGCTGTTACCATATAGAAAAAAGGTTAATTAAAATTAAGAAACTTATGTTACTGTATAATAGATTGCAATAAAAGAAAAAAAAAATATATATAAAAGTCTTTTCTTTGATTTTGTTGGATTCACTCTTTGTAAATATGAGTAAGCGTGAGGTTGTTGAGGAGTTGCATAAAGCTGCACGTAGAAACTTCAAACGTCGTCATGTTATCATCAAAGGTTACGATGACTTATGGCAAGCTGACCTGGTTGAAATGATCCCATATAGTGAACAAAACAGAGGATTTAATTATTTAATGACAGTAATCGATACGTTTTCGAAATTTGCATGGGTCATCCCAATGAAAAACAAAAAGGGTATTACCATTACGAAAGGAATGGAACAAATATTTAGATGTTCTTCTAGAATTCCAAAGAATATACAAACAGATGATGGAAAAGAATTTTTCAATAAGAACTTTAAACTCTTAATGGAAAAGTACAAAATTAATCATTACTCAACATTCAGTTCATTAAAGGCTTCCATTGTCGAAAGATTTAATAGAACTTTTAAAGAAAAAATGTGGAAAGAATTTAGTTTCAATGGAAACTATAAGTGGATCAATATTTATAAGAAACTACTAAATGATTACAATCACTCTTTTCACAGAACCATTAAATGTTTTCCTGCAGATGTAACGAAGAAAAATTCCAAGTCATTGTTACCGCTTTTTAAAACTGATAAAGAAGGAGCAAGTAAACAAAAATTTAAGATCGGTGACAAAGTAAGAATCAGCAAGTATAAACATGCATTTGAAAAGGGCTATACACCTAACTGGACAACAGAGGTTTTTAAAATAAGAAAAACCAAAGTTACAAAACCAAATACATATCTTCTTGAAGACTATCAAGGAAAACCTGTTCAAGGTAGTTTCTATGAACCAGAACTGATGAAAACTAAATGTGCAGATATTTTTCTTGTGGAAAAGGTTTTACAGAGCAGAGGAAATAAGGTTTTCGTCAAGTGGTTGGGATTTCCATCAGAACATAACTCCTGGATTAAAAAAAACGAATTAAAATAAAAGAAATATAAAATATAAGATGTAAAAATTCAATTTTATTTTTTATTTGCTTATTATTATTTTTTTTTTTCTTTTAAATTTATTTGTTATATTCTAGGATTTTTTTTTTCTCCTTTAAAAAATTTTCCACCTGGCAGTCGTTTTGCATCCAATAAAGGATCTGCTATTCTTTTCCTTTTTGGACGAAACCTTGCCTCAATGACTTTTCGTAGGAGCGTACTTGACTTGTATTCTTCGTCATCCTCAAACACCTCCTCCAAATCACAATAGTTTGGTCCGTATTCCTGTTCTAATTCATTTATTATAGCAGCTCCATGGAATGGTTGGAAAATCGCTTCCCGGTATCTCTGCGATGGTCCGCAGTGCAATCTTTCCTGGTTAGGATTTGGGCGGAAAAAATCTGGCTCGAAAAGTTCTTCCCGGTATCTCTGCGATGGTCCGCAGTCCAATCTTTCCTGGTTAGGATTTGGACGGAAAGATTCTGGCTCCTCAATACCGTTCAAACTTCTTTCGTTTTCTTGTCCTTCGTTTTTTTCCATTTTAACTCTTTTGGTTTTGTTTTTTATTGTTACTATAGAATATTGCAAAATCGATCTAGTGCCCGTCACTGTTGATGTGGAACTGAATCAATTTCTATTCAGCTACCAATTTCACTCAGTTAATCAACCACCAACTTCACTCAGTTAGGAAAAAAAGGATACTCAACCACCAACTTTACTCAGTTGAGCTGAGATTTTACAGGATTCACATTCCTTTGCTCATAACAGAGTGATGAAGTATTCATTGTTTGATTGTTTTTTATTACCCTTGAAAGGAAGGTGATAAAGTTGAAAAAACGAAAATATATTGATCCTTTGAAGAATCTTCTTTGATGTTGGTTTTTTATTACCCTTGAAAGGTTTGATAGTTTTAAAAAATTGAATCATGTTTATCCTTACAAATGATACTCAATCAAATACCTACAATGTAGGATCCTTGCATGTTGATCCTTACCTGTCGATCCTTACCTATTGATCCTACGAGAAAATTTTTTTGTTTGATTGTTTTTTTATTGCCCTTGAAAGGAAGGTGATAAAGTTGAAAAAACGAAAATATATTGATCCCTTGAAGAATCTTCTTTGATGTTGGTTTTTTATTACCCTTGGAAGGAAGGTCATAAATTTAAAAAAAGAATCATGTGTATCCTTACAAATGATACTGAATCAAATAAAGAAGTCCGAAAAAACACAGACGGTTAAAACGAATAAAAGAAAGAATTCGTTTTTTTTAACTATGTATTTATTGTGTGTTTATTTACAAATATAATTTTTTTTTACTTCATTTTCATAAATTTTAATTCATAGGTGGAACCGATTTGTCTTACAATCTCTAAGACATAGCCACCTCCTCCAATTGATGCAATGCTGCTTACTGAGAGTTTGGAATATCTCTGAGGTAGAAAAGTCTGTAGGAATAAAGAAATTAAAAGTCACTTTAAATAAAGAACAATGAAATTGATGTTTTTTTTTCTTTTACTTACTGTGAACTCTCCAAGATCTGCGACAATGCGATCCCCCCAAGGCGTTTTAACTTTTCGTAGAGCAAAAATATTGTACTTAATATCTGTATTAAGGTCAGATATTTTTTTTGATGGTTTATAATTAATTTCGTTAAGGGAGTTAAGCGAGTTTGCTTCTCTTGCAGCGAAATCATCTACTGTAAAAATGGAATACTCCTCCTCTTCAAAATACATGATGTTATGTTGCTAGTGCTCGTAATCGACTGTGCTCGTTGGTAACAACGAAATTTCCTTTTATAGAAGTCCTAGTAGAAGTATCCCAGATCCCCACACAAAATATATATACCTAAAACCTGAAGAAACAAATTTTTTCTGTTTTTTTTCTTTTTCGAATATTTTTCATGTTCATTCAGGAAAAATATTATTAAGTCAAAACAAAATTTCTGAGTGTTTTATTTGTTATTCATACGAATTAACATGTTAAGGAAGCGCATACACACATTTTTTTTTATCATAAGCGTAAATGTTCAGTGTACCTTTTTTTTTGTTTGTTTTTTTATTACCCTTGAAGTTGAAAGGAAGTTGATAATTAAAAAAAAAAAAATGAATCATGTTTATCCTTACAAATGATACTTAATCAAATACCTTCAATGTGGGATCCCTACGTGTTGATCCTATCAAATACATACAATCTGGGATCCTTACGTGTTGATCCTACGAGAAAAATTCGAAACGAATTTTCTGAGTGTTTTATTTCTTATTCCTATAAATTAATATGTTAAGGAGGATCATAGATATATTGCTTTTTTTTTTTTAATCATAAACGTAATTGTTCAGTTTACCTTTCTTGGATTGTTTTTTTATTACCCTTGAAAGGTTTGATAATTTTAAAAAATTGAATCATGTTTATCCTTACAAATGATACGTAATCAAATACCTACAATGTGTGATCCCTACGTGTTGATCCTATCAAATACATACAATCTGGGATCCTTACGTGTTGATCCTACGAGAAAAATTCAAAACGAATTTTCTGAGTGTTTTATTTCTTATTCATACGAATTAATATGTTAAGGAGGCGCGTAGATACATTTTTATCATATACGTAATTGTTCAGTGTACCTTTTTTTGTTTGTTTTTTATTACCCTTGAAAGGTTTGATAATTTTAAAAAATTGAATCATGTTTATCCTTACAAATGATACTTAATCAAATACCTACAATGTGGGAACCTATAATATTTACATAGACCCAATACATGTTATGAGCGAGGCTTAGAACATAATTAAAAACCCAAACCACGTTGTGAACGATGTTAAGAACATAATTAAAAACCCAAACCACGTTGTGAACGATGTTAAGAACATAATACAAAAACCCAAACCACGTTGTGAACGAGGTTAAGAACATAAAGTGACGTTCCCCAAAAAAAGATAAATACGTAAGACTATGTTTCTTTTAAACTCAGTTTGAATTTTGTTTTCAATTCAAAAGGAGGTCTTGTGACATTTAAAGTGTGAAAAAAAAAAGTTTCAAAAACTAACTAAAAACTAAATCCTATTTACAAATTATAATTATAATTTTTTGTACACAGTTAAGAAAATAAAATTATAATCATGAATAACACAAAATCTTGTGCTTTTTGCAATAAAATGTTTTCGAGTGTCGGTGTGTTAAATCGTCACATAAAAACGGTGCATTTAAACTTGTCGGGATCTTGTCGTCTCTGTGGGGAGACGTTTGAGTCCCAAACAATTCAAAAGGCGCATTTGATTCAATGCGCAAAGAATCATCAAAATGGACAAGAACATCCATTGAACCAAAAACAACAACTACAACAAGAACAACAACCACAACATCATCATCAACATCAACAAATACCAGGACAACGTCAACATGAAATACAAATACAACAACAACAGAAATTAATTGAAAAACTTCAATTACAAATACGCGAACTTCAACAACATAAGGAACAGCAACAAAAACGTCCATCAATTACATCAGCAGCTTCAAAAATAGACGATCAACCATCAACTTCTGCAGCAGCAATTGTTACAAAGATAAATAACGAAAGTTTGGTGACTTGTACATTTTGCAAGGAACAAATGCCCAAAAACAAATGGGCGCAACATGTCCGGAAAAATGCTCACAAAGCCAAAGTTCAAACACTTTATAAGGAAAACGTGATGGAAATAAGGAATTCATTTAAAAATCGCGTAATTTCCCTTTCCGTTCAAAATAAAAATGAACATGAACTAGATCCAAAAGTATTTTTGAATGACAACAAAGCAATGATTCATGAAATTCTTCACCAAAAAATAAATGAGCACAACTCCGTAAAATTCAACTTGGAACTTTTTGCGGAGTATGTAAAAATAAGTGGTGAGGAAATGGTGATCGAATTAAAATCAATGGCTGCGGAAATGAAAGCAGTTTTCCTGGAAGTAGAAATAAATCCCATTCTCGAGGAAATGTTTGAGACTATCCTCAAGAAAATGGATGAATTCCAAGAAAAGGATAGTGGATGGGCACTGATAAGAATAAAATCAGTGGAAATCAACGTCAACAAATACCAGCCATTGAGTGGTTCAAGTTATTTATCTTTGCCAAAAAAAATTGTGGACAAGAGAGCCATTCTCAATATTGAAAACAAAGATGAATATTGTTTTAAATGGGCAGTTATTTCTGCTGTTCATCCAAGGATTGAGACACATGCAGAGAGAACATCTTCCTACTACCAAGTGTCAGATATATCCAGAGATATAATTGCCCTGGAAAATATCATACTGGATTTCACTGGGCTCTCGTTTCCCCTTGAATTACCGGAAATCAAAACATTTGAATCTAAAAATAATATAAGCATCAATGTTTTTGGATTTTCTGAGGGAGAAAAACCTCAAATTGAAGGTCCTTATTACATGACAATGCAAGAAAAACGCATTCATGTTAATCTTCTACTCCAAATGAAAGGCGAAGCTACGCACTTTATGTGGATAAAGCATATAAGTCGTTTGATAACAAGTGATGTTGTGGAAAGTTCAAGGAGAAAATTACTGTTCTGCAATACTTGTTTGCAGCATTTTTACAATGACCCCTCATTTGATAAACACAAGGGCGAGTGTAAAAAAATGGTAACAAAAATGCCAGCCGAGGATAAAAAGATTATAAAATTTGCAAATTATGATAAACAAATGATGGTTCCATTTGTTACATATGCAGATTTTGAATGCATTCTCAAACCAGTTCAAACCTGTTTACCGGACCCATCAACGTCTTCAACAACAATCCTTCAAGAACACGTTCCATGTGCATTCTCATACTACATGAAATGTTCTTTCGATGAAACCGAAGATGTAATGCGGACTTTCATAGGTATTATTTAATAACTTATTTTCTGTCAAACAAAATTCTTATAAATTTTTTTTTTTTTTTTTTTTTTTTTTTTTTTTTTTTTTTTCTTTATAGGAGAAAACTGTGCTAGTGAATTCATTCATAGTTTAGTTGAAGACACGATGGACAAATACAACAAGCACATTAGAAGCGTGACACCGATGAAACCTCTCACAGAAATGCAGGCGCTTTGTTTTGAGAAGTCAACAATGTGCACAATATGCGCCAACAAATTCGATATTGGAGAGATGAAGGTAAGGGATCATTGTCACTTAACAGGTGAATATAGGGGGGCAGCCCATAATCTTTGCAACATTAAATATAAGATGCCAACTTTTTTTCCAATTTTGTTTCATAATTTATCTGGTTATGATGCACATCTTTTCTTCAAATCGCTTAGAGAAATCGATGGTGAAATCAAAGTGATTCCTTTGAACAAAGAAAAATATATTTCTTTTTCAAAGAAAATCTATATTGATGAAAAACGTTCTATAGAACTTAGATTTTTAGACTCTTTTCGCTTTTTGGGTGATAGCATAGATAGTTTAGCTAGAAATTTAGTTCATTCAGACTTTATTTTATCCAGAAAATGCTTTAAAACAGAGCAAAGTTTGGAATTAGTAAAGAGAAAAGGTGTATTTCCATATGATTTTTTGGATTCTTGGCAAAAAATGTCTGAACAATGTCTTCCTGAAAGAGCGAAGTTTTTCAACAAACTCACGAATGAGGAATGTTCAACTGAAGATTATCAGTTAGCCATAAGCATATGGAATCATTTTAACTGCCAAGATCTCAAGAGTTATATGGAAATATACCTAAAAAGTGATGTTTTGTTGCTAGCTGATATTTTTGAAAATTTCAGAAAAGTTTGTAGGCATAGATACAGTTTAGATCCTTGTCACTACTATACAGCTCCTGGTTTATCTTGGGATGCTATGTTAAAAGTGACAAAAGTGGAACTGGAATTATTGACTGACATTGAAATGTATAATTTCTTTCAAAAAGGGATAAGAGGCGGCCTTACCCAATGCAGTCATAGATATTCCCGAGCCAATAATAAATTTATTGAGTCCTATGACTCTGAAAAACCATCATCGTACTTGGTTTATTTAGATGCAAATAATTTATATGGCTGGGCAATGTCTCAGAATCTTCCTTGTGGAGATTTTGAATGGCAGAACCCACTTAATTTTTCTCTGGCATACATAGAAAGTCTGAATGATATTAATGTTGGATATGTTTTAGAAGTTGATCTAGAATATCCCGATCATCTGCATGATATTCATAACGATTTGCCTTTTTGCCCAGAAAATATTGCAACGCCGGGTTCTAAATTCAAGAAACTAGTAGCAAGTTTCTTACCAAAACGGAACTATGTTATTCACCTTGAGAGTTTAAAGCAAGCTCTGAAACATGGTTTGATTTTAAAAAAAGTCCATCGTGTGATTAAATTTAAACAATCAAAATGGCTGGAAGAATATATTTCCCTTAATACTGAACTTAGAAAGAAAGCTAAAACTGATTTCCAGAAAAGGTTTTTCAAGTTAATGAATCTTTCTATTTATGGTAAAACAATGGAAAATATTGAGAAACGTACTGATGTTAAAATTGTTACACGATGGGAAAATAAAAGACAATCATTGGGTGCTAGAGGTTGGATTGCGAGACCAAACTTCCATAGTTCCTTACAATTTGCCCATGAGGATGATGAAGGATCTATCCCACTGTTGGCTATACAAATGAGTAAATGCAACATTACATTGAACAAACCGATCTATCTAGGTTTCATAGTACTTGAGCTCTCAAAAATTCTTATGTATGAATTCCACTATGACTACATCAAACCAAAATATCATGAAAATGTTCTTCTTAATTATATGGATACTGACTCCTTTATTTACAATGTCAAAACAGAAGACTTTTATTCTGATATTTTGGATGATATACCATCAAGGTTTGATACATATGACTTTGATCCCAATAACCAACATAATATTCCTAGGTTAAATAACAAAGTCTTAGGTATGTTTAAAGACGAAACCTGTGGGAATAAAATGTTGGAATTTGTTGGTTTGAGAGCTAAAATGTACTCGTTCACTGTACAAAATGCAAAATCTGTCCAGAAGGCGAAAGGAGTCAAAAGATCTGTCACCAAACGATTGAGAATAGATGATTATAAAAGATGTCTATTTGATAAAATTGAAAGATATGAAAATATGTTAACTTTTAGGAGTAAATTACATACAATTTACACCCAAAATTTAAACAAGTTGGCTCTTAGTTTTAAGGACACAAAAAGATTCATATGTGCAGATAACATCAGCACGCTTGCCTGGGGACATAAAAATATACCCAATGACAATGAACCCTTACCGTTGTAATAAAACATATACATACATGTAATGATATATTTATATATGTATAAAAAAAAAACAGAAATATAAATTAGATTAAAATAAATTTGAAAAAAAGAATGTTTTATATTATACTACAAATAATAACGCAATATAATGTAATGTATATAATGTAATGTATACTGTAATAAAATGATGTGTAAAAATGAAAAATGTGTCATTTGTCTTTTAATCAACATGTCGTTAACACTTGCTTTAAGTGGGAATGAGTCAACTCTTAACGCTCAGTATTTTCCACCAATAGTGCTTAAATCTAATTATGCATGTGGACTTATAGATTTCCAAACATATAATTCAATTCCAAATGTGGATGAGAGTAATAATATGTTATGTATCGGTGATAGTGTTATTTCTTTTCCTATTGGTTCATATGAAATTGAAGATATTAACAATTTTATACAAAAGAGAATTAATGAAATAAATAAAAAAAAGAAAAACCAAATAAGGAAAACTGAAATTAAAATCAAGGCAAACAACAACACTCTGAAATGTGAAATTATCTGTTCAGAAGATATTGACTTTTCAAAACCAAATTCTATTGGTTCGCTTTTAGGGTTTAGTAAGAAGTTGTTGACTTCAAACTTGCTTCATGAATCAGATCTCTATGTTAATATAAATAGAGTTAATACAATACGCATTGAATGTAATATCATAGATGGAACGTACATTAATAACCAACCGGCGCATATTTTACATGAATTCTCTGTTAAAGTAAGTCCTGGCTATAAAATCATAGAAGTTCCAAGCAATGTTATTTATTTACCTGTGAACGTCAAACGAATAACATCATTGTGTCTTAAGCTCTGCGATCAAGACGGTAACGATATTAATTTTAGAGGTGAAAACATAACGGTCCGCTTACATTTACAACCAGAAAAATGATTGTGTATGAAACCATTGACAACTCAATATCTTATAAAAACATTGTTAATAATAAATCAATCGTCAATCAAGCTTCGAACGCAGCTGCGGTAACACATTGCCTAACCAAACATAATCAGGACTTTTTGTTGTCAATAGGTCTTAAATTAAAAAAGAAATCGTAAATAATGTTAAACATTTTTCAAGATCCCGAGATAAATGAAAGCATTTCTAAATATGAGTATCATACTTATTCACCATATCAAAACAATTTTGAACGAAATGACATCATTCAGATTTGTATACAACATCAAAATCTTAATGTTCTACCTTCGGAAAGTTTTTTATACATTGAAGGATCATTATCGACAGCTGATGTAAAAGATATAGTCAATACAAAACTTGTAAACAATGCTATGGCTTTTCTCTTTGATGAAATTCGCTATGAACTGAATGGCAAGGAAATCGACTACAATCGAAATGTCGGAATAACATCAACGATCAAAAACTATTTATCTTTAACTAAAAATGAGAGTGCTATGCTATTAAACGCATCCTGGTCTCCTGACTCACCTATTAATTTGAAACCATTTCATTTTAACTATTGTATCCCGTTGAACAAACTTTTAGGATTCGCTGAAGATTATAAAAAAATCATTCCAAATGCTCGACATGATCTTATTATCACTCGTGCAAGAGTGGATGAAAACGCATTGATCTCTTCGACCGATGAAAAAGTACAAATTAACATTCAAAAAATACAATGGAAAGTACCCCACGTAACCTTATCAGATTCCATGAAATTAAACTTATATAAATCTATAAATAAAAGCAGCTCTATGAAAATTGCTTTCCGAAACTGGGATCTATATGAATATCCCATGCTGCCAAGTTCTGATCATCATATCTGGAATGTCAAGACAACAACACAAATAGAAAAACCTCGATACATTGTTCTTGCTCTACAAACTGGGAAAAATAAAAACCTGACTGCTGATCCTACAAAGTTTGATCACTGCAGTCTCACAGACTTAAAAGTTTATTTAAACTCTGATGTTTATCCACATGAAGATTTCAATGTTTCTTTTGAAAAAAATAGATATAGTCTGTTTTACAAAATGTACACCGACTTTCAAAAAACCTACTATAATAAAACCATCACTGAACCTCTTCTTTCCTGGGAATTATTTAAATCACATGCTCCAGTTTTCGTGGTGGACTGCAGACATCAAAATGAAACTATGAAAACAGGACCTATAGATATACGTTTGGAAATGAGAACATCAAAACAAATTCCAGCAAATACTTCAGCTTACTGCCTTATGCTTCATGATAGAATTATTGACTATAATCCACTTGAACAAGTTGTAACCAGAATAGTTTGAGAATAAAATTAAATAATATTTACACATAACGATAAGAAAATAATTGTAAACCTGATGTAAGCAATGAAAATATGTTTTTAATAAAAAAAAAGAAAGAAGAAAAACTTGTATTTGTTTTTACTTAATATGTTCTTTGTTTTCTGACATTCTCTTGCATTGTACACAATTCTAACCAGCACAACCCACAGAAGTAAGTATTTTGGAATGCGAGTTTCGTTTAGAAATCAATTTTATATTGCATGCCATACAGGTGCGAATGTTGTGCCAGAAATTACCCAACTAAATATGTTGCCGGTGTCCTGGGAGTGACATGGATTTTGAGTTGGATGGAGTAGGAGCTACCCAACCAAATCAGCACAATTCCAACAAGAATTTAATTTTTATTAAATTAAACTGGAAACTTGGTATGCATTCCAATTGGGAAGTGCCGCTGTCCTGGGAGCGACATGGATTTTGAGTTGGATGGAGTAGGAGCTACCCAACCAAATCAGCACGATTCCAACAACAATTTAATTTTTGAACTAGCAATACGAACAGTACCAAGCACAACCCAACCATATCCAACTAGAAAAGTGTATCTCACAACCAATTTATCACTCGATTTCCAATCCCACAACCAATATTCCAATGAAAATACAGAAATCCAACCAGAGACAATTAATCCCAATTAGCATCAAAATTGAAACTTGGTAGAAATCCCAATTGGGATGGCACCGCCGTGCCGTGCCGATGCCAAGGTTGGTGCCGATTTGGAGTGGGAGTTACGAATATACCCTACTAACTGAGTACCGACTTTTTTGTGAACATTCTGAGGGTTTCTTGAACAAGAACGCCCTCATCTTTTTATTTGGATTTTATTATTTTTTTAAGGAGTGTAACAGGTGAGCCAAAATAAGGGGGAACAAACACCAGGATTTTGCATGTTTAGAATGGCAATTAATTTTAACTTTTATGTTTGCCGAAAAGTGGAATTTGTGGTAGGAAATAAGCTTAATGGGGTAAGCGGGTAAAGAAACGTTTTAAGTTGAACTTGTCACGAAAATTTATTCAGGGATCGAGGGGCATGTGTTATTTTTGTTGAGAGCTTTAACCCTTAAAATGAAGTGAATTTTCGTTGATGGAAAGTTTATATTTGAGTAGTTTTTGGTGTTGCTTTTGTTTATTCCCGCTTCCACGGAACAACATGTTGCTTAGTTTTTAGGAAACCTTTGTTTGAAGTTCGGTATGAAATCTTACAACTCGTAAGTAAGGCTAATTCCAAGGCTAACCCTCATCAACATAACATCAAAAACTAAGGTCCCACAGATCCTCGTACCAATAACAATAAGTACGTATAAATATATTTGTTTCAGAAAACTGATTTCTCTTAACAACCTTTAAGCAGGAAATATCTTTTTTAACAACTCTTCTAGCTGTGACTCGAATTCAATACTTAAACCCATTTCATTTTATTCGCGTTAGTACAATTGCCATTACTTATATTCAGTAACAGATGTTTCCCGCGATCCAAATAATTTCTAGAGCAGAAATTTGATTATGAGTATCCATGTTTCCAAGGCATGGAAACAGAAAATAATTAAGTTCATTTAACTACGTTACGAGTTGTTCTAGTGCACTAGAAACAATTTCATCTTGTTAAATTAATTAATCTGCAGTTGAGTGCTCATCGTTTTCGTTTAAATGTTGATTATTAATATAATTGTAGAATGGCTTCAAGGGAGAGTAAGTACTCTATGGGGAAGTACATATTTATCAAGTGGCGCATCAAATGAACAGTCATCGTTATGATGTATTTCATATCGGGTTATACCTAGGGGTATACAAAAATTGAAAAATACTTAATTGCTTCTTTTGTTCTTCGTTTAAGTACGATTATAAAGAGTTTTCAGCTCACTTAATTTTTTATAACTAATTTTTTTGACAGATGTCAATGAGTGCAGACTAGTTTTTTTACAACTCTCCGATTTTCCATTTTTCCACATTAAAAATTAAATTAAAAAATATCCTATACCTCTTTTTAGTATTCAACACAGTCTATTTTTATTCAGTTTTTGTTAACTTAACTAAAAATAATTAAATCACTGTGCAAAAACATTTGCTTCACTTGAGAAACTATTATTACAAGCAGTAACAAAAATGCCGGGTGGAAATAATTCTGATGGTGCAACCACGATATCGAAAAATTGTGAAAGTGATGTCTCTGAAACTATGCAAGGCATACAAAAATCACTTATGAGACTCATTGATAAGAAGTTTAAGGAAATGGAGAAAGTATTAACAAAAAAATTTGAGAATCGCATGGCCAATTTGGAAGTTGAGGTTATGAAGTTGTCTGAAAAAAATACTTCGCTTATGCATGAACTTGACAAATTATCGGCTAAAAATAGTTCCATGGAGATAAACATGCTTTGGTACGATCGGAGAAATTACTTTCTGGAATTCCCTTTAAACAAAATGAGAACATCGATGAAATATTCAATGGTGTATGCAATCTGATAGGGTGCTCCAATGTCAAGTTAGTACATATTTTTCGTGTGCACTCAAAACAAAAACAAAATCATTTACAACAAACTGCACCTGTCATCATAGCTAAACTTGCCAATATGTATGAACAGAGGACGTTAATGAAATCACTGTACACTTTCATCAAATCGAACACTAAAAAGTTAATCTTATCAAACATTGGATTTACGGGATCCAATCAAGCGTTTTTTATATCTGAAAGTCTTTCACCACACGATAAGCAATTATTTAATTATGCGTACTCACTCAAGAAAAACAATAAACTCGCTGCTGTGATCACTATCGGCGGCTTAGTCTATGTAAAATGTATGGGAAAAAAGACAATAGAATGGTAAACTCGGAGGAGGACTTAATTAAACTTATTGCGGATGAGGAGGGTGTTGTTACCAGCAACGATCAAGTCTCGTTGGAATCGGCACAAAATGAGCAACACAAAGATGATACAATGTCTGGAGTTGAAGCTGTTGATTAAATTAGTACTTAAAAATTTTACTTATATTTTTCTTATTTTTTGTATATTTTTTATAATTTTTCTCTTAAATTTAAATAACAGTGCTTTTTCAATCTCTTATTTTTCTCTTTTATTTTCAACTTTTTCAAATTCTTTTAAATTTAATTACTTCTTTTCTTCTTCTTTTTCTTCTTCATTTTCTTCTTCTTTTAACTTCTCTCTTCTCAGATCTAGATATTTGCTAAATATTGAATTTATATGTTTTTATGATTCTTTGAGTTATAATTTTATTCCGAATGATGAGCTCTCATAGAATGAACCGAATGGATGATTATAATTCTTGCAGGGCAATGTTGAATGTTTTTTCTAGTCAATTTTCTGGTTTTAAAGTTTGTCACATAAATGCACAGAGTGTAATTGCACACATAGACGAAATCAAAGATTTATTTTCTTCCGGTCCAGTTGATGCTCTGTGCATATCAGAGACCTGGCTGAAACCTGAGATCTCAAACACTCTGGTTGAAATTCCTAGATATACACTCTATAGGAATGATAGAATATTGAGAAGAGGGGGTGGTGTTGGGGTATATTGTAAGAATTCCTTTTCGTGTCGTTTTAAGCACACCGCAGGGGACAGATAGTATTGAATTTATATTCCTTGAGATTTTTGATAGTGTCTGTAAGTGTCTTCTAGCATGTGTTTATAATCCTCACAAAATTATACCATTGGATAGTTTTTTTCCCAAATTGTTGGAATTCGGTGCAGATTTTGTTGACATCATAGTATGTGGTGACTTAAATAAGGATCTACTTATCAATAATGTGGCTTCATCTAGCCTATTAGATTACTGCTCTATGTCTGGGCTTCAAGTAGTTAACACAAACTATCCCACTCATTTTCGTCCTAATTGTATACCCAGCTTACTCGATATTTTCATAACTTCGGATTTCAGTAAAATTTTATTTTTCAATCAGTTAAGTCTGCCTGGGATTCCTTCATACCACGACCTAATTTTCATAACCTATGACATTTCTTTAAACGGAGTTCCCATCCCTGGACAATTCAGTTATAGAGACTATACAAACATTAACATGCGCGACCTCATGCATGACTGTGTTACATTTCCTTGGAACCTTTGTTGGAACATGGCTCATGTAAATGATAAAGTTGAATTTTTTGAATCTCTTGTCAGTAGATTATTTGAGAGTCATGTTCCAATAAAAACCGTCTCTTCTATTGATTCTCGTATCCCGTGGCTGACTAATTCAATAAAAAGACTAATCAAGGAAAGGGATAGATCTTATTCTCGCTGGAAAAGGCATAAAAGTGAAACAAATTGGAATATATTTAAAACAGCTAGAAACTCTGTCGTTTATCAAGTGAGAAGAGCAGAATCAGAATACTTTTCTTCAAAACTAAATGTGAATCTCCCTAGTAAGTTGTTGTGGAAAAATATTAAAAGATTTGGCATTCAAAGTAAACCAAACAGTAATGTCTGTTCCCTAGACCCTAATCGTCTTAACACATATTTTCTATCTCATGGTGCTTCTACGCAGGCTGAAACAATTAATGTAAACAATTTAAACTCAATGACTGCTTTGAATAGAAGATCCAATGTGTCATCTTTTGACTTTTATTGTGTACAAGAAATTGATGTTCTTAAGGCTGTAAACAGCATAAGATCAAATGCTGTGGGTATTGATGGAATCTCGCTTAAGTTTATCAAGCTTATTCTGCCTCATATTCTTAAGGTTCTAACTAATATAATAAACTCTTGTATCACGACTTCTGTCTTTCCAGCATCGTGGAAAAGGGCTAAGGAGAGCCCAGTAGCCAAAACCTCTAGATGCAAGAGTGCTGAAGATTACAGACCTATTAGTATTCTACCTTGCCTTTCAAAGATTTTAGAAATCATCATTCGAAACCAAATAAACGATCATATTTCCGCAAACAAACTTCTAAGCAATGTTCAGTCTGGTTTTAGAGCCAATCACAGCTGTTTAACTGCAACAGTAAAAATACTTGACGATATAAGAATTGAGTTTGACAAAAATAATCTTACTATCTTATGCCTGTTGGATTTTTCCAAAGCTTTCGATAGTGTAAACCATAATATTCTTTTAAGCAAGTTGGTTAATATGTTTGGTTTCAGTCATTTATCCACCACGTTGATAAAGAGTTATTTATCAGAGCGGACACAAATCGTTCAAATTGGAAATGAAAGTTCTGATCCATTATTAGTTGAAGCTGGTGTTCCCCAGGGATCAATTCTGGGGCCGCTATTATTCTCCTTATTTATAAATGATCTGCCAGAAGTCTGCAGAAATTTGTCTATGCATATCTTTGCAGATGATGCGCAGATTTATATGTCGCGTCCCATTGGCCTTTATGAAGACTGTGTCTTTCGAATGAATGAAGACTTGGAGGCAATTGGAAACTGGGCATCAAACAATAAATTAATACTGAACCCTGATAAAACAAAGAGTATTGTTTTTTCAAAACACAAAATTGATGCCTCTTATTTGCCACCTATTTCATTGTCTTCTAAGACAATACCATATGCGGAAACTGCTAAGAGTCTTGGAATCCACCTTAACTCTCAACTGTCCGCTGCTGATAATGTTAATTCCATTGTTAAATCAATTTATGGAGGTATTAGACAGCTAAATGCTTCTTTTAGGTGTACACCTCAAGCTACTAGGATGAGACTCGCTAAAACTCTATTGGTCCCAATCATCAATTATAGTGCTCCTGTCTACAGCTGTCTTGATTCCGTTTCAATGAGGAAGTTGCAAGTAGCCTACAATACGATTGTGCGATATGTATTTGGTTTGCGCCGTTTTGACCATGTTTCTTTGTTTAGTAAACAAATTATGGGGCTGTCTCTTAAAGAGCATTTAAATTGTAGAAGCTGTATTTTACTTTTCAATATCATTAAAAACAAGGAACCAGCATATCTTTTTGATAAGATAAACTTCGCATCATCAAGTAGAACAAACAATATTATTCTGCCATCTTTCAATTATTTGGAAAGCAAGATATTATTTTTCTTTCATTCTATAAAACTATGGAACTCATTACCCTTATCAATCCGGCAGTGTAAAACCCAAAAAAGTTTCAAAGAGTCTTTAAACAAATACATAACAATTAATAACAATAATAGTTTGTTTTCTTAGCAATCTCTAGATCCTGTATCTTCTATAAAATTCTCTTCTTCTTCTGTGAATTTATTTTCTCTTTCTCTTCTATAAACTTTTTGAAATTATAAAATGTTTTTTTTTTGTTTTTAAGTTAAATTTTTCATTGGATTATTTTGTATCTTAAAATGCACTCTTGACCTCTTTTAATTAAAATGTAATGCATTAAGTACTAGTAATAAGAATCTTATTCTTTTTGTACTACCTAGTTTTGAATAAATAAACTAAAACTAAACTAAATTAGACACACATTTCGCAAATTTTACTTTTCAAAGTTTTATTTCAATTTTAAGTCGTTATCAAATTAAACTATAAAAGAAACATAACACCTCCTTTAAGGATTAATGGTTAAAAAAGGTTAATCACTCACTTTCAAATAATTTTCAATTTATTTGTTTCAAAACCAAATAACTCTTCCGAATGAAATACATCAATAAAAAAGGAGTCCTGTCTTAATCATCCAACCAGTCGAGCTCCCAGCCACTGTGCCTTCACACTTGTTTTTTGATGATTGCTTCCGTAGTCATTTATCACTTTATCGCACACATTTCCGTTCGTTCGATGGCCCGTTGCCTGATGAAGAGCATTTACAGTGATGGCCATTCGTCAAAAGTGTTTCTGCAGCTTCAGGTTACACTTTACTGTCAACACTATACTGGCTGACGATGATGAAACTTTGTATTGTATCTGCTGCTATAGAATGTGTCTCTGTCTGTATGTTCATTTTGCCGTCCTCATCTTGATTTATTTTAGTTGGAGCAAGAATTTTTTGGGGGTACTTAACTTACGAGATTGCACATTCATCAAAGGAAGTACTTCGCATACATGGGATGATTCTTTTTTGGATTAATGAAGCGTTTTCAAAAACTGTTGGGTTATTTTACAAAACAAATATGTTTGTGGTTCCTTAAATCAATTGCGTAGGGTGAACAACACGCACGAGTTTGAAGGTATATTAATTTATAGATTGTTTTTTGACTTAGAAGTTAGAACTAATGAAACTTAAAACCACCAAGAAATGTAACCGGTATTACTCCAGGATGCCGAGTGGTGGACGAATTTTCAAAAAAAAAAAAAACGATGAGATATGTATATTCGGTCAAATATGTGAATAGAACGAATAAATGTATTCCAAAAAGTCAAAATACGATTACTCCATTCGCTCGGCCACAAAGTGCAGATGGACAACACGATCCAACCAAGAAAATCCTATGGTTTGAGCCCACCATATCGTTAAAATCGACCCCCTTTACAAGAAAGGGATTTTAATTTTGTTTCCTTCGATAATCTCTGAACCAAAGAAATAAAACAGTTGTCGTCCTCGTTCCTCGAAGACAACAATTTTCAATTCGTTGCTTCGTTTTTTTATTTTCAACAATTTTATTCATCAC
The DNA here is from genome assembly GCA_943590905.1 of Sphaerophoria taeniata. Classification (NCBI taxonomy): domain Eukaryota; kingdom Metazoa; phylum Arthropoda; class Insecta; order Diptera; family Syrphidae; genus Sphaerophoria; species Sphaerophoria taeniata. The sequence goes on along the minus strand of OX016540.1, from coordinate 40,647,070 downwards.
TATGTTTTGCTATTCTTTTCTTATCAAATAAGTGGACAATAAACAAAGCATTTGTGTAAATAAAAAAATAAATAGAGTGGCGCGACAGCTCTTGAAGAGCCAAGGCCTAAGTGACCTACTCTCATCAACAACTCTCTGGGTGCGTCTGAAGAATTGAGGGGACCCACAATTTAACGCCGATTCCAAACGGCAAAGTTGAGAAGCACTTTTCATGACAGATTGATACTCTTGGAAGTTTTGTCAGGTCTTCGCAAGAGGCAGTGCCCATAAAAGATGAAATAAAAACTTTATGGGCACGAGTAGGACTCGAACCCACGACGTTCTGGTTAGCAGCAAACGCACTTAACCACTCAAGCTACGGGCAGCTGCATTTGTGTACCTATACCTACACCATAAAAGTAAGAATTCTACTCATTTTCGGGTAGTAAAAGTGGATTATTTTTGTTGTCGCATTTCTAGCTGCTATTATAGTTTATCGAATAAGCTTGTTCAAATAGAAAAACAAACACATATTTTTTCTGTCAGCAATCTGTATTGACACTGTAAATCAGTGCTTGCTTACCCAAAAAGTAAGTACTCAATAAACTCGTGTCTGTATAAAATTTCAAAGCTCAAGTTCACTTCCGAAGGAGTCTTAAATTTAAGTTTCACTTTGAAAACCTTCTTCTTTTAAATATTGAAATTTAAAACAAACTACAACTTCCTACACCCCAAACAAATGCCTTGAACCTTTCAAAACATTATTTTTAGCTCAAATATGGTAACAAAAATGTAAGTGATGCCTCTGATTTCATCAATTTCCTTCATAATCTTCCTTAAAGTGACGAGTAAACAACCATTTAAAGAAACAAAAAAACAAAAATCCAGCGCTCCTGCTAAGAAGGCACAAACTTCCAAGATCCAACTTTCAACACGTCAAAAAACAACGAACAAAAAATAAAGCTTAAGAACATGAAACCCTTATAAATATCTTTCACGCACTACCACCGTTTGCCGCCTAGACTAAGCTGCCGTAAATACCTATTTACATAATTTAAACTGCAATTTCATGGAACACATAAAGCTATTATGCAAAGTATCACAACGGCACAACCCACATTATTCTTTTCTTCATACTTTTTCTGCGATACCATCAAGATTCCATCACAAGCCATCAATTCATCAAGGATCCTCACTTTTTTTTTGTACTATTGTTCGTCGTTCATTGTGTTTTCTATTTTTTGTAAGAAGATTCCGGTTCGCTTGTTTGGAAAATCATTTTGGTTTTCTACAAGGATTTTCTGTTGCATCTATGCTATGTTAATCAAGCCGTCATTTGAAGTGGCGAGTTCACTTTTATTGTTTCGCAGTATCAGGATGCGGCTAATCGTACATCAGGGTTGTGCAGTTTGGCTTTTAAGAAGTCAGACGATTAAACTCGCAAACGGAAGTAAACAAATGACACCACTTCTGTTGGGCATTTCCTTTCAATTACTTTCCTTTTATGAATGCAGGAATAGCGAAAAACTCCTCTTCTGATCTCTAAAGGATTCACTACGAAAGATATCAATTTGCATTTTAACCTTCCCATGTCCATTGCGGTCCGTACCTTGCAACATGTCAATTACAATAACTTCCTGTGAAACATTTATGTTATTCTGACTGTTCCTCTTTGCATCGACAAGACCTTTGCTCCTCGACAAACAATGAGAGACACAATTGTTGTTATTACCCTTGGAAGCTATATATTAACAATGGCATGCTCCACAGCTCAGCGCGTCCTTTGAGAGTACTTGGCTGTTTCCCCTGACAATTTTGTTGCGGCATATCACTCACTTGCAGGAGATAATTCCATATCTCGTCGGTCCCATTGTGCTGTGCACGCAGAGGTGCAATCATACATTTATGCAAATATCTACACACCTACACTCACCTTGAATGGGCTTCTAGTAGTTGCTAATGGCTGCAATGTCAACAGAATCGAGTCGGAGCGACAACAGGTAAAAATCATAAACATAAAAGTCGTAATATGCACAGGGTGTTCCTTCATTGTACAGTATTATAAAGGGGGTGAGTTAAAATGTCTGTTAGATTTTCAAAATTCTTTCTATTAGAAAGTGAAGTTTTTAATAGGATTTTTATAAATAGTTTAGTTTAATATTTAGTTTACTACTTGAGTGTAAATGATTTGTAAGTTATTTTTTACACAGTTTTTTCTAATTATAGTGAGTGCTATTTTTTGGAATGTTTTATATTTCCAGAAAAATCATGTTCATCATGCTCCATATTTCCAATCTCGAAAACGAAACGGCTTCATTTGGATGTTCAGATGATACTTTGTAAATTGAATGGTTGCTGGTTGGCAAAGTCGCTGATGTTCGTGCTTAGCTCATATTATGTATCATCAAGTGTAGAATAAGTAGATTGATAAAATGAAATGCGATAAAATATTACTTGTTTCAACCACGAATTCCAAATGAAAACAAAATATTTCCATCTGATACACTACGGCGTATACTTGTTTTTTTATACTGCGTATGTATTTGGATTTTTTGTCCTTGCCGAGAAGTATATTCAAAGGGTATTTCACAAACTTTATACACATCTATAGCCGTGTATTTTTCACTACTCAGTAGCCAGCGCAGTAATCAAGTGCGATTAATACGCTCCAGGTTAGGTTAGGTTAGTTTATATGGGCTGACAGTTGATTTTGTTACCGTCACACTTAGATCAATGTAGATCCATTGTGATACCCTGAAGTGTTGTAACTTCTGAAAGAATGATTTAACCTATGAATTCTATGGTTGATCGAGCCATTTGGTGGACTTGATAAAGTTCAATAGGCGATTGCCTGGGAGTTCAGATAGTTCTTCTAGTTCATTGAAGAAGTAGTTGCCTAAGAATTTTGATCTGGTACGGCAGAGTGCTGGACAGTGGCATAGGAAATGAGCCGTGTTTTCGTGCTCATCCTCATCGCCGCAGCCTCTGCAAATGTCGTCCGTACTAAGCCCCATCTTCTTTTTGTGGTAGCCAAGTAGATTATGTCCCGTTATCACACTTATGAGGGATCTTAGGGACGGTTTTTTGAGAAGTAAAATCTTTTTGGATTTTTCCTTGTCATAATGAGGCCAGAGTTTCCTGGTGTTACCGCAGGTTTCTAGTAGGTTCCATCTATCATTTGCTTTTTGAATGATACTATTACTAATATTTCTCTTTAGTTCGCATTGAGGGATTCTGATGTTGTGGTCTATGAGAGAGGCATCAAGTACCGAGCCTTCTCTTGCAAGCTCATCCGCTTTTTCATTTCCTGGCACACCACTGTGACCGGGAACCCAGCAGAGTCTTACGTTGTGCTGCATACCAAGAACCCTTAGCTCTTCGCGACAGCAAGAAACAAGCTTTGACTTGATTTGCGTGGCAGAGATCGCTTTTATTGCTGCTTGGCTATCAATGAAAAAGGTGATATCAGCGTGTGGTATCGCCATCATGGATATTTGATTAGCAGCGTTTTTCACTGCCAAGATCTCAGCTTGGAAGACGCTGCTATGGTCAGGAAGTCTGAATGAACTGGCAAGGCTAAGATTTTCTGAGTAGAAACCTGCCCCTACCCCAGTAGTCATTTTCGAACCATCGGTGAAGATGGTAAGATTCGATTCGTTAGTGTAGGGTACACTGTTTTCCCAGTCCTCTCTATTAGGGAAGCTGGTAGTGAAGTTTTTATTGAAGTCTAGATAAGGGGTCATGTAATCAGTACGAACGTTATTGCCAACGTATTTTGTAAGGATCGTGGTATGGCCGTGTTGACTAGATCTCCAAATATCGGTCTGACTAAGTTGGAGAGCGCTGTTTGCTGCTGATTCTTGTGCAAATAAGTCTATGGGGGTGAGATTTAGGATCGCTTCGAGACCCGCAGTTGGGGTGGTCCTCATCACCCCCGTAGTGCTAATGCATGCCATTCTTTGTACTTTGGTAAGGGTTTTTAAGTTCGTGGATTTCTCCAGAGCTTGCCACCAAACCAAACTGCCATAAGTTAGAATGGGTCTAACAATGGCTGTGTACATCCACATGATTATCTTTGGATTTGGCCCCCAATTTCTTCCCAGAATCCTGTTACACGAGTAGAGTGCAATCATGGCTTTCTTGTATCTTTCCTGAATGTTTAGACCCCAGTTGAGTTTCTTGTCCAAGATAACTCCGAGGTATCTTGCTTTTTCTGAAACTATCAGTGGGGTGTTGTCAATTTTTGGTATCTCAAAAGAAGGTATTTTCCTTCTGTTGGTGAAAAGTACCAGTTCTGTTTTCAGGGGGTTAACCTTCAGACCGCATTTCTTGGTCCAGTTATTGACCATAGTTAATGCGCCTTCTAGTTGTTCGCTTACCGTGGTCAGGTATTTACCCGTCGCTAGAAGCGCTAAGTCGTCGGCATAAGCTATAACTCTGACACCGCTGTTTTTGAGTTTGATGAGAATTTCATTCATCACCAAAGTCCAGAGGAGGGGTGAGAGGATTCCGCCTTGTGGTGTCCCTCTAGATGTGTACATCTTTATATCAGAGCTACCTAGTACACAATGGATTTGTCTGCCTTTCAACATACACGTAATCCATTTTATAAGTGTAGGTTCAATTTTGAGATCAGTGAGAGCTTTTTCTATGGCACTGTTGTGGACATTGTTGAATGCTCCTTCGATATCAAGAAAAGAGGCAAGGGTGTATTCTTTCACCGCGAGCGACTTCTCTATTGTTCTAACTGCACAGTGTAGGGCTGTTTCTACACTTCTGCTTTTTGTATAGGCGTGCTGAAATGGTGATAAAGATTCTGGCTTTAAGTTGCTACGGATGTGCATATCAATCAATCTCTCAAGTGTTTTTAGTGCGAAAGAGGTTAGACTGATAGGTCTGAAGTCTTTTGGTTCTGTGTGACTGGGCTTGCCAGCTTTTGGTATGAAGACGACTTTAACTTCACGCCAAGCCTTCGGGACATATCCTAACTTAAGACTGTTAAGGAATATGTTTATCAGATGTGAAGTGATGATATCACTGCTTTTTTGCAGCATCAAGGGGAAGATGCCGTCTAGGCCTGGGGATTTGTAAGGAGAGAATGAGTTAATAGCCCAGATTAACTTTTCTTTTGTTATCAATTCCCTAGGAATTTCAGGTGCCGAGTATATGGTGTTTATTGACTCGTTTACTAGGTCAGCGCTACATCCTGGGAAGTGTGTTTGAACCAGGAGTTTTAGGCTTTCTTGACAGGACTCTGTCCATTGATCATTAGGTCCTTTTAGGGAGCCTATGGGTGTATTTACTTTGGAGAGTATTTTCCTTAGTCTTGCTGAATGGTTAGTACACTCAATGCTACTACAGAAGTTTCTCCATGAGCTTCGTTTCGCCCTTTGAGTTTCAATTTTGAATTTTCTTTGACTGGTTTTATAACATTCCCAGTCGCTTTCTAGTCTAGTGCGTTTAGCCCTATTGAAGAGTTTCCTTGTTTCTTTCCTAATATTACTGAGTTCAGTAGTCCACCAGGGCGGTTTATTGTTTTTCTTCGCCGCTGTAATGAGTGGACAGCTTTTGTCAAAAGCGTTCCGCAGAATTCCCGTGAATTCCACAGTTAATTCATCTAAGCTATCTGAATTAAGATTAGTATCGGTATTAAGCTGACCTATGTTCTTAATAATTTCGCTGTTGAAGACGTGCCAATCAGTACGTCTATTATTTCTAAAAGGTTTGTTTTCCCGCTTAGTATCAGGGATACAGAATTCGATTAGACGATGATCTGCGAAAGATGCATCGTCTAGTACCTTCCATTGCTCTACCTGACAAGTATCTGAGTTGCTTGTTATGGTGATATCGAGCACCTCCTTACGGGTTTTTGTAACAAAGGTGGGAGTGTTACCTCTGTTAGCTACTATAAGGTTGTTATCAATAATATATTCAAAAAGGGACTCGCCCCTTGTGTTAGTATCGGTGCTTCCCCACTGCACATGATGTGAGTTAGAGTCGCACCCTACGACTACGTTAAACTTGTTCTTACTTGCATAAGATATCAATAGATAAGTGATATCAGCTGGTGGTCCTTCCGTACCGTCGTACGGCATGTAAGTGGACGAGAGAATGAGCGTTGGGAGTCCTTCTCGCTCCAGTTTTACCGCTGTTTGGTCAATATTGCTATAAGTAGTCAGAAGAAAAAGATTAGACTGTTTCCTTGCTATAATGCATGTTCTGGGATTACTGTTTCGGCTGTCAAGGCTGGGCTTTACAGCAGAAGTTCTCTCGAGTGTAGTCCCTTAATTTTGCCGCCTGATACCCAGGGTTCCTGTATAAGGGCTACATCGTACTGTCTACTCTCCATGAGGTAGACTAGGTTAGCGCTGGCGGCTTTACTGTGTTGGAGATTGATTTGTAAAATTCTCAATTCCATCATGTAATAAAGTACTTGTTCAACGCTTTACTAACCTGTTTCTTTTTGTTGGCAATCAACCTCAACTTGCATCGAGTTATCCCGACACGCACTTTGAAGTCTACTTTCCTGAGAAGTGGAATAGACTTTTGAGTCAGCCTGACTTCCACCTCGGTGCCTTCCTTGGTCTTTTCTGTTTTGACAATCTCCCAGTCTTGGCTTAGGAGATCACTATTCAGAGATAGGATGTATCTCTCTAGCCGTTCGCTGGGGATGGTGGGGCCTTTGACCACTAGTTTTCCTACCGGTCTGCACAGCTCCTTAATTTGTTTCACCTCAATGAGGCGAAGATCGGCGCCTTGCCATGGAGCTGACGTGTTTTTGATGAACTCTCGGAGCCACTCGAGAGTCACGTCATTCTCACAGTTCATCACCTTGAAACCATGAGTTGTCGTGAGGTTGCCGAAGAGTGGCACTTGCCTACTCTTAACGATGGCCTCATTGACTTCCTCAAGGATCCTTAGTTCAAGGAGCTGCCATTCGTCTTCGGTTAGCCTACGTGTGGGTTTACCATAATCAGCTATAGCGACTTGGTGACCCTTCACGATAGCCCGAGATGTCTTTATCCTCTTCGCTGCTGTGTGTGGCGAGGAGGTTGTAGGGGAGTTGCTGACATTCCTAGCCCTTTTCGAGGAGCATGGCGTTTCTTGCTGAGAAACCGGAGCTTGGACTTCTCAAATGCTGCCTTTTCCTTAGCCGTAAGAGACTCAGGAGACCTTTTGGCAAACCGTCGAACAATCCTCTCAGCGTTGCGCTGCTGACGTCTTCGGATGTCGACTTCGTTGAGTGCGCCGGTTTTACGTTGTTTTGTCCTTTTTAGAATTACCGTAGCTAGGCTATCGATTGTCGTGTTATTCGTTTGGTTTTCGGGTTCGGATACGGAGGTTGTGTTGAGGTTGCCTTGTGAGCAATGGCCGACTAGGATACCCTCGCACTCCCTTGTATCTTTACCCTCATCAGGGGAGCCTACCACATTCACTTGACTACTCGGACCCCTAGGTTCCGGGATTAGTTCGGTGGTTGAGGTTGACTCCCCGATGTGTGTCCTCCCGATTTGTTCCTTACTGTTCGCCTTGTTTACAGCTTGCTCTTTGTTCTCTGGTTTTGAGGTCTTAGCACCAGACGTTGATGGGGAACACTCTTTCTTTCCCACGCTTGGAATTAGCGTAAGGAGCAGGCGGTCCCATCTGTGTCTTACCGCCCGAGTTTTCTGGAGAGGGGTGACTTGATGTCAGGTTGTCCTTAACCAAGACCTCCCTGTCCAGAAAAGCACGAGCGTTGTGCAGCCTCATCCTTTCCATTTCTGACATTTGGTCCCAGTCTAGTTTCCCAAGTCTTTTTACTGTTCGCTTACAGTTGGAGATTCTACTCCGCCTGGAAGTATTCGAAACGTTGGAGACGTTCGAGCTAGTGACTGAGGCGACCTCGCTGGCGTCATCGACGTCAGTCGCACTAGCTCCGTCAACCATGTCGAGTTTCAAGAAGGGGTCGAGGAGAAGATTTTCTTCCTCCTCAGTTAGTGGAACGTGCTTCGATGAAGTGCTCATTTTGATTTCTTTACTCTGCTTATTTTTTAAAACTGTTGGGAAAAATGAGGTGAAAAAGAAAAAGAAAAAGAAAAAAGAAAAAGAAAAAAGAAAAAGTTTCGAAAAAATAAGTAGGAATGTCAATACGCTCCAACTCACTTTATTTGTCTAATTCAATTTGTATGGCAATATGTTGAAAAATGGACCTGAGGGTGCGGCTCGGATTTAAAAAATTTAACGCCATCAGCGCTGTCTCCATTTCAATAATTTAAAGTTCTATCGCCGGCACAACTGTAATATTTTACTGGCCTTTTTAACGACTGCAATCCAAATTGTCGTTGTTTGTCAAGGGGAATTTTGCTGTTCTTGCTACTGAGTAGTGAAAAAACATGAATTATATGTATAATATACTATTATGATATAATCATGAAGTCGTTTAATAATTCGATCAATCTCCTTGGAGCCTTTTCTAGAAAAATAAAAAATAAAAACTTCAAAATTGCATGGGAGGTTAATCAACTTTTGACTCTTGATAAAATAGAAAAAATATCCCATAGATATCTCCATTAAATTTTAAACTAAGCGAATTTCAAGCCCAGCAAATACATATACACGCACACCGCCCACGACGCGACGCACAGACGGAGAGACATACAATTAAATGAGTATTATAGGAATGAGTATTACATTGTCTTATTAATAACAATATAAGGCCATATGCCTTTTTGAATTATGAACCCTAATTCCGTTCTTAAGGATTCAGATTAAGGCAACTGTAAGTTTCATGATCACGAAGATGAAACACTTTTTGCAAGTTTATAAAATGCATTGTTTGGTGACAGCTTTATATTTTAAAATTCGCGTGAATTCTAAACTTTTACTCAATTGTAATAAAACAAATTATTTGAACGAAGAATTATTTTGCTTCGTTCTCCATGATTCTCAACATTTGATGTCTCCTAAAATGTTTGTTTTTTGAAAAGGGGTGTTACCCAATTTAGAGCTGTTAGAAATCGAACAATGTACCAGATTTTGATGTCCATAACCCTCATAACTTTAAGTGACGAAAAGAAGTAGAAGTATTTCATGAAAAAGGTAGGATTTCTTCGGAGAAAATTAAAATGGAAATACAAGAGTATTGTGGGAAAGTACTTTCGGAGATTTCATTATCCGGGATTATGATTTCCAGTCTTTCGACCCCAACCCTTTGAAATTGTATTTATTTTATTTTATTTATTGGGAAGATTTAAATTGACCTTACATCTTTTCAAAACGGAATTGTAAGTTCTGTTTTTTTTTAAGAAATCGAAGCAAAGTTGTTGCTCCTGATGGAATAATGAAATTCTTAGACGGAAAAAATTGGGTCTCGATTTGCGAATTCAAAATTCTCGTAGATTTTTATTTTCAACTTACTTTTATACTTAACCTTTAAGAAACTGAATTATTTCTTCAAAAATTTGCGGTTGTTGAGATAAAAATGTAACAATGTTAGCATAATTTTGCAAAGATTACGAAAAAATTTCTCGACCTAATACGGCACTAAGCTTAGGTTTTTAAGAGAAGGAATCAGTACACATTATGTTATTCACCAACTTGGTTTACATAGAAAAATATATACTGTTTCAATTTTTTCGACCCATCATTAGTATCCAAACAAACTTTGCAATGACCAGCAGTCGTGTTTTTAAATTGTCTTTTTTAATACCAAGCAATATTATTGAATAAATGAACAATATTCAATGATAAACATTTTCAATAACCTAATATACTCGAAATGAAACTTTAACGAACAGTCTGATCAGAAAACAAACTTTAAACATTCGAACCATTTTTTTGCACAGCACTATATATTCTACAATTGTTTAAACTTAGCATTTTCTACAGCTACTGACATTCACTTAAAGTGCATACTCAGTGCATCCATGTGAAGTGAAGCGCACTTACACTAAGTTGAACAGACTTGGATAATCGGAAAGTCTCCAACGTATTTTTGCATATCTGTTGCATCTTTGACACTGTTGTTGCTGTGGTGGCATGGGTCTGGTGCGTCTGCTGCATTTATTTGTTTACATAATGACATGATGACTTCTTCTCTCTCATTACTTTCTTTTCTTCTATTTTTATTCCTCTTTTTTCCTACTGGATCAAAACTGAAGACAGAGAATCTTTAGAAAATAATTCCCCTCTAAGAAGCATTGAGATTGCAATAGAAAGAAGGCACTTAGTGTGTAAACAGAAAAGTCATTGGCTTGGCATTGAATTGAATGAATATATAAGACGCGCATTAAGAGAAAATGCTAATTTGAAAAAAGTGTTATAGAATACACGGTGCAGTGAATTGAAGATAAAAGATACTATAACGGTACATCTATGCAATTGAAATGCTGGGGCATCTGCTGCTTATCACGTAACTGGCCTAGAGGTTTCGCGGTGTCGGTCGATGCGGGCATTCAAGGTGAACATGTAAATGGGTTTTCTAGGTTGAAAATTATGGGAGCTTTAGTTCTGTTTTGTTTTGAATCAAGGTGAATTGAATAGGACACCTTGACTACTTGAATTAAAGGTCACTTCAAGGAGATTTATTTTGATGTTCTTGATCATGACCTTTTGGTAGAGATTTGGCACATGAATGAAAGAAAATAGAAACACTTAGGAAAAGAGGAATGAATTGACAATTTTGAATTAAGTTAGCATATAGATATAGTACTTCCGTTTTTGATTATTCTAAGAATTTTCTTGTTAATCCTAAACTGATTTTTTTTCTTTTTTCGTTTTAGGTAAGATGACAGAGAATTTATTTCTTTTTGAAGAGGGGTAAGTACATAGAATCGTGAATTTCTTTGGTCACTGAATTTGAATACCCGAAGACAAAACTTGACATCAGTGATCAAAAACTGGAACGAATTTCAAAAATTTAGTAGATTACTTTGAAACTTTTAAAATGGTCGAGAAGCTATTGAAACTTTGAGTTGAATTGAAGATACTGAAAAGGTGTTCCTTGATATCAATTTCATTGCTCGCTCTAATCCATTCCCAACAGCCTTCAAAATTTTAATAACATCATCGAATCCTTTAATCCTTACTACATTTTATTTAAGCCATAAGACTTCCACCAATTTCCCCATAAAAAATTTACCCGAAGTCTATGAAAAAGATTCGAAAGGATACGCGCCCCTTGTAAGCCTTCTTTAATATTTCATTTTTCCCGACATAAAATACAACTTTACATTCTTTTCTGAATCTACAAAAACAAAAATACACACAGCCGACATAAGAAACCACAAAAACTGAAACACGTGGTTCGCATCCTTTCTTAACACTGGGTCCTGAACATGAGTCTTATACAGCCAAATGTCTCGTAAATATTAAAAGACATTATCTTGAGAGTGTTTCCTGGGATGAATGGGCTTTATTAACAACGAAAATAAGATTCATGCCAAAAAATTCTAAACAACCCTATAAAGCGAAAGGCATTTACCCATAAGGCCTAGAGGATATATTACGAAGCCAACAGCATTGATATTTTTGTGTGATAAAAATCGAAAAGAAAAATCATTATCATTGTCCTTTATTGAGTTTGAAAATTTCGAAAACTTACAAAAACTTCCGAAATTGGTTTAGTTGTTGTCAAAATCGATAGCGCCATTCTTTTATTTGTACCGCACATTTTTCATTCTCATAAAATTTAATTAATCCATAATCTTAAATCATAAAAGAAGAATATCTCTCGCACTGATGGTGTCCCGACCGACGACTCAGAAAAGACGATGACTCAAGACGCAGGAGGCTATATATCATAATAATCCTCCAGACAAAGCTCCTTGCGAAAAGAAAAGCAAGAAACTCTGGTCGCAATAAGAAAAGGACATAGGGGCAAAGGGACCGAGGGATTGAGATTTCATTTTGAAGAAGATGCCATAGCGGCAGACACCGTGGGTTGCCCTGAAGCATGAAACTCATTAGAAGTATATTGATGGTGAAGGTTGGGGTCCTGCCTAAGTTACGGTAGAAGAGAAGTTTTGTCAGATGCTACTTCCTCCAGTCATTATAAAATCACACAAAAAAAAAAAAATGTCAAAGACTATGTCGTCGTCTTTATCTTCATCATCATCAACGTTGTTGTATTTATTATTATCGACGTGTTTCGTCCAATTTGAAAGGAAATGCTTTTTTATTAACCGTTCATCATAGCACTCCAGCTGTTTGGAAGGTCCTGGTCGAAGGAAGCAAAAGAGAATCCCCTGATTTTTGTGATGAAAGGTGAGACTTTTTACTGTGAGATTCCTTGTAAATCAATGTTTTGTTGACGTCAGCAGGATATTGATTCGGTTTAGTTTTTTTTTTTTTTTTACATCGGGTACAGCAATTATGCACCTGATGGATTGAGGATATTAAAGGATTTACTTTATATTCCTCAACAGGAGTCCCAAGGGTATGATTACATAAATCAGATGATTTTATCCGGAATTATTTAAAGCTGAATTATTTATTCGGATTTGTCGGGTACCAGAGATCTCCGCTGTTTTGTCGGAATCAATTTTGTTTGAAATTTAAATGTTCATCCGTTTTTCTGAAATATCGTACATATATTGAATTCCTAATGAAGTCAATGGATCGATAAGGGTATTTCCCTCAAGAGGGCCAACGTGAAAGTTAAGGGAAAAAGATCTTTCTTTCAATTGATTACGAAAAGTTCCGAATCCGAAGTAAAAAAGTGTGGGAGTAATAAGTTTCTGATAAAAATAAAAATGCTTCTTCGATATGCTGTCTTTCTGACACTTTAATGATGTCATGTTTGTTTTAGTTCAAATTGAGAAGAACCTTTACAAATGAGATGCTGGAAATATTTTTCCTGCTAATTTCAAATTGATAGGGAAGTTTTAAAAAGGGTTGTTGTCCTTTACATGTTTTTATGAAACAATTTTTTTTTCTTTTCAAAAAACGTATCAACATCAATATATCTCTCTCCTTAGTAGTCCCTTTACTTCTCTATGGTCTGCAATATAGAGCTGTTGGGTTTCTGCTGGTCGTGCAAGAAATATGTCATTGAATTACATATTTAAAACTTCAAAGTATGAGATTCTATGAAACAAATTTACACTTTGCCATTTTCATTATTTGTCTTTTTATTCACGCTTTCTTTACCAAATTATAAAAAAATTGTTCTCCTTGATTCTCTTACAAACGAGTGACCAAGAAAAAAGGTTTTTTATTGCTAAATTAGCTTTGAGAGTAATATCGATATAATTTGACACGTTAACAAACTTTTCAAGATATTTCAAAATCCAAATACAGTTTCATGGCTTAGAAATTTGTATTTGCTGTTTTTTAGCAATATATTATTATTGTTATAATTTTATTGAAATATAAAAAAATTATATTAACAATTATTAGATAAGTATAGCGCTAGCTACCAGGGCTTTCGGCTATTTTTAGCAATATAAAAACATCGTTTAGGTATCGATTTAAATATTTTATCTGAGTTAGACATTTTTTACTAAACCCTTCCAAATTGTCAATTCCTCCTTCGGGTAAGGATGATTTGACACTGACATTTGGAGGTTTTGACAGAGAGAGAGGAGCATTTAAAAAGTACCTTTTCGGCAATTACCTATAGGAATTATCAAAGTTTGTGTAAAGTTTCTAAGAGAAATAAAAGTAGTCCTACCTTTGGAGCATCTCGTACAATCTTCTGAGTGTTTGAAAAAAAGTTGCACTATTGCTTTTTATGAGCAATTAGCTGACCCTGCGAACTTCGTCTCGCCACCCGTCAGAGCAACTTTAGAATAATTATTATAATTTATAACTAACACATGATATTGTTAAAATGCAATGGGAATTGCTTGAATCCAATTGAACTACATATCTGAATTTTTCCAAGCTTTACAACTTCACTTTTATTAAAGCATGCAGTAAAATGCAAATTTCGTTAAAAAATTCAACGAATTCTCGTTCTTGCGGTGTGTTTTGACTATTTCACAAAAATCAGAATTCCATACAGCTTTCGATTGTCCCCCTTATTTGCTGATCTTCCCGTTAGATTGTCCAAGAACTTGTTTTTACTGAGGCTATATCTACAGTAAAAATTTTATAGAAATACATTGAGGATTGAGCGGATTAAGAGTCCCTACCGGACATACAGAAAAAACCAATGCACCTTACATTCCAAGCAAAAACTTGAGTTTAGGTCTTGCGTCTTGCAGTTCTTCGTGCTCTCGCAGAGTTTTCCCAATCAAAAATTTTCAATTTTTCCCATTTGAAAATCAGTGCACCTACAATAACAATATTCCCTTTGAAAACCAATGAGTTTTCCGAGTTTTTCATTTTCATTTCCATTTAAAAAAACCAATTCCAAGTTTTTCCAGTTGCCCACTCTTCCATGAAGTTTTTTCAATTTTTTTTTTTCACAGAAATCATCACTGAATACAACAATATTAACCATGAAAATTTCACAAATATTTGTCGGGCCTTTTCGGAGTCTATAAGAGACATACAAATAAACAAATAAACAAACACACATCCATTTTGATATATATAGAGATAAAACGTGCCAAACTCGTATTTTCTGGTTAGTTTAAGCTAACGCAACTGTTTCGTCTTAAAAACCCGCAAGCCAAGCTTTTCCAGCAAGTTTGTTTACATTCCATGATATTGGATATGTCAATTACTCCTTCAAAAATATTGGCAAAACTGCCTTTCATTCTACTTTTGGACAACATTCTAAAAGACACTTATAAAAGCGCACAGTAAAATAGTTTTTCTACCTATACGTTTTAGTCAAATGCAGATGCACCCCAATATGCAATTGAAGTATTAAAAACATAGAATTAAAGAAATTGCACTTGCACAAAAAAAAATAGATGGACCGACTTAAAAAAAATAAACACACCTCCTACCTTCTCACATCTTCAAAGACACACTGATCAGTTATTTACCACTTACACCTATCATAATTCATAACTTACTTCCTTTGTTCATCACTTAAAATGCTGCTAAATTAATAGTTTTCAAGAAATGGGCTAATGTCAATTCATCCTCTATGTGCTATGTCAAATCATTCCGACCTAACATATTCTAACATATTTCTCTTAAATAGAGGTGTAAACTGTGCCTGTTAGCTTTTAACACTTATTTCTAATATTAACTGTTTAAATACGTAAATTTCGATTGTTCTAGTACGCTTACGGAAATGTTTCGATACACTCAATTATTGTTAGCAAATACAAAAAAAAAAAATCATGAATCCAATTACAAATTTAATGTAAAAACCAAATTAATTTCACTCATCATTCAAAAAACACTAAAGGTGTTGATGTGGAAAAATTAACTATCAACAATAACATAATTGATAATTATTTCTTGTTAATTAGCAATTTCCCACTGCTGCTATGTTATTATTATTACAAATGGCGTGAGCTTATGCGCTCCTGCTTGCAGCATTTTGTAATACATTAAAGGTAAAACTCACTGTTCTCTTTATAGTCTGCGTTTGTAATAAAATCATTCAATGATGTGTAATTAATTCCTTTGCATGCTGGCGCATTGGGTGGTGGCGGTGTTAAAAAATAGTTGAAATTACCCTTTGAATTCATTCATTACAGTGGATATTGCGAATGTAGGGTAAAGGTTTGTGACTGTCTTAAATTGAAGTAAAAAGTGTTTTCTGTTGTTTTTTGTTTTTTATATATACGAATTTTTTACATATTGTTATTGGTTGTAGATAACAAATAACAATCTTCTTTCAAAATCTTCAAAGGGTCATGAAAAAATATTTCATTCTTCAATTCTCTTCAATTTTTTAATACTTTTTTGTCGCAAATCTTCAATGAACTCAACACTTCATTTTTAAGGAGTTCTTTGTTTTGCAAAATTAATTGCTTTTAAGGTTCAATATGAAAAGTGTTATTGATATTCGAATAACGAGCTTCTTACAATTTTTATTCATAATTTAATTTAATTTAAAAAACCGTCATTCGAACAGCTTACCCTATAAACATACATCATTCACTGCCCATGCCGTAGTTGAACCTCTCTTTTCAGTGTCATCATATCACTTCCACCCCCACCGGGATTAGACGTCAGTTCCCAGCGTCACCCGCTCTGATGCATTGACAATCGTTTTATTGACTTTTATTCACGCTAAATGACATCTAATGACAGCAATCAATTTCCAATTATTATGGTTGCTCACACAATGGAACGTTTAAAATTAATGTCACATCAATAAACGCTCCAAAAATTTGGCCTGTTTTATCATTTTTGCACACTCGACCCACGTACCATAAAGTCTTGGTTTTTGTGGAATTCTGTATGTGGCCGCATTTAATTTTTGGAGCAGTTCACTAAAACAATCAGTTTGTGTTTTTTCGAGATAGTGACATTATCCGCCACTGTTATGTGGAAGCTTTGATGAGCGGGTATTTTCAAATGGAAAACACCATTTCGGATTCAAAGAAGCGCGAAATGTGAACTTTTTTTTGTGTTCATGATAATTAGCCTAATTATAGGGTACCCTCGTCGTTGTGGACTGAATGACTGAAAGACGAGCAGAACTCACAACACCCGCATGGCTTGGCTATATTTAGACTTCAAACGAGGAAGTGATGTTTTGGTGTCGATACTATACGGTGGATTGTTAAGCAAAGTTTTGCGTGTAGACCTGCTATCAGAGAAGATATCAGATTTTTGATGTTATGCACGAACATTCCTCAGAGTTTTGTATTCGTTTGCAATGAGTTTGCCAGCAACTGGTTTTAGGATGGAGGTGGTGCATTTAAAGAGCATGTCTGCAATGAGGTGGGCTTAGTTAATTAGGATTGCCGAAGTTGTTGGAAAAAAATATTGTTAAATGGGGTTTTAATGACTGAGAGAATTATGAATGTGGGAAATTTTTTAAAGATGTTATTTATACGTAAGGGCTAAATTTTTACCTTTGAGTTAGATAAGGTCTTGTTTTGTGGTCTTGTTGTGTAGCTTTATTAATTGTTTTTTGGTCCTAAAGACTTGTTGAAAGGAAACATTTTCAAACATGCTTTCACTTTGGGCTATAAGTTATAACATATGTAAACACCTCAAACCAAGGCAGCACATATTTGCCCTTCAAGTAAAACTTGGTTCTATAAGATTATTGGACTAAGCACTCAAAAAATATAAGAAGAGATTTCGTTTTTATTGTTCAACATTGCAAAATTGAAACCTTAACTATAAATATATTTTGCACTTTGTTAAGTACGTATCCACCACAGTGTACAAAAAGTATTGAGAAAGTTGTTACATATTTACCAATGGAACTATATGGTCATAGGTGCTTGTTCATAAAGTAAAATCTTCAACCCAGACAAAAAGCACGTACCTCATTAATAAAGCACAAGTGAAACGAGCCTCAAACTTGATCAGCTTTTCCCTTATCTTTGGTTTGAAATGAATAATTTTCACCAAACACGCAACATATTCAATTCATTCTCTTCCAATCACTATGTGAATCTTCTTGAGCATTGTTCTCGAATTATGATAATTATCATAAATAGAAACGTTTCATGAAATGTTTTCTATTGAAGAGGTGCTTTGCTTAATCAATTAGTCAAATTGATAAATCTGCTTTCTATTTTAAGAGTTGACAAATTGATTGAGAAGAAGAACCAGTTACGTGGGAATTGGTTTGTTTATTTTTTTTCTCAATGAAAAATTGTTGGGACAGTAAAATCTGTCATGTGAATATTTCTGATGATGCTTAATTCAATCAGATTCGCTTTCCATTATTGGGCGTACCTTTTCAGCTTTGGAAGTTGGGTTACTTTAATTCCATTCACTTTTAAACCGTAATATTGAAATTAGATCTAGAGGTCGTTTTCATAAATTGATTTTCGGATTTTAATTGAAAAAGAAAAGTAAAAATTAAAGTCTTTTCTTAAATTGAAAAAAGGAAAAAAAACTTCTCCTTACAAACAATCTATCATCAAAAGTTTAACATTAGTTTCATTCTGTCAAGAAACTCTCTCAATCTTAATACCTTTCAACATTTTGCTCCGAATACAAACAAACAAATGTATAAGAAAACTTAACCTATTTAATCCTGTTTACAGTTTAAAAACACCACAATATGACAACGATCTTTAGAACTTTTCCACTCAAAGAAAATTTCAACATTTTTTTTTTCCAGGAAACTTCCGTAAAACAATAATTAACAGACGGATAAATTTTCCATCTACTTCTACGCCCACATAGACGCTCATCGTTTTCATCCTTTTCAATTCTTTAAATAGGCACTTTTCCGGTGATTAAATTCACCGTTCTATGGCGTCGGGTATGGCGTTGCTCTTGTTTTGTTTATCTTCATGTCCTAAGAGAAAGTTCTAAGTTTTGGTCTGAAATTGGATGAGAAGGCTTACACATCAACAATTTTTTACAAAGAATTAAAAAGACTTAGTTTAAGTTCAAGTAAAATCGTGAAACTTTGGGATTCTTTGGGAATTAATTTCAAACTAAAAGATTAAATTATATTTTACCATCTTCCAACATACGAAGAATTAAGAATTAAAACCAACGACCAATACAGACACCTAGTGGTTTAACCATTTCTTTTTTGTGCAGTAGTGCTAAGTAACAGTTTTTCAGCTGCAAATTGCTTTTAAGCACCTTATCCGTTTTTTTTATTATCACTTTTTCTTATTCTAAACGATAAGTTCGTTTAAAAGGTGAAACCCTGCATAAAATGTTCTTATGGTAAAACACAAGTAAAAAGAATTAAAAAGAGGAAGCAACATAAGAAAAAACAATTAAGAGCCGAGAAGATAATCAATTTCACATTTAATAATAGAGAATTCTATATAAGAGTCTTAGTAGTTGTTCTTTAGTTACGTTTTTTCGTCGTTTTAAAATTTTTTAATCATGATTCTTTGAATTGCCTTTTTCTAAAGTGGAAACAAAAAACAATTTAGACATTGATGAACTTTTAATTACTTTTTCAACATAAAGTGGATAAAAGCGTCTGTCTTTCGATACAAAACAATGAAAAACATTACATACGGGTTTTGAAAAGCATACATTTGTTTCAGCACTTGCCAACAAACAACTAACATTGCACTAATTGATAACTTGGTCTGAAAGCACAGTTTTTTGGGCTTTATACCATTGGATGTTGTTTTTTTATGAGCAGACTTTATCTGATGGTGTGTAAAGGTAAAATAAATTCAACAATATGACCTGTAGTAATCGATTTTTGTCCTTGAACATTTGCTTTTGCTCCGAATTTCCTTGGAATCTGGGTAAATTTCTTCCAATTTGTATTTGTTTTTAGTTTTAAGCCATGGTATTGCTCACCGGTCTTATTGGAGAAAACACGAAACTTCAATTCTAGGTCTTCTGAACCTTTTGACAAATAATTTTTATTAAGAAAACAATAGTATCTAATGATACGGTCTGGTCTGTGCTATCCCTCAAGGACGGCCTGCCGTTGAGTGCTGTTGCGGGCTGTTTTGACAAGTTTTTGGAAAAAATAGATACGGTGCGGTTATCATGGACGATTCCCTAAGCGTCTGCGAATCTAGAGGTACATCACCCCGAGTGGCAAGAATCTGGAGGTACAATGCGCCTGGTGGCACGGATCTGCCTTCATCCTCAGCTGTTGTCAAAATATTTGGCACCTCCCAATTATTCAATTCAGTTTTCCACAATGTGTCCATGAATTGATGAATTGCAGAACAACGGACTTCCCTAGCCGGTGCCTCTTTGAAGAATGACCTTTTATGATATCTTAGGATAGAGAAAACCTTGAATACATTAACATTGAATTTTCGAAAAAACATCTCTTCCTAGCACTTTTTTCAAAAAAAACAAAACAAATAGCTTGCCGTACGGAAAGCACAGCATTTCCAGATTTATGACTTATATCGCATTATATCTGCAGAATTCCTTTGTAACTTGCTTTTCTTTGTCGCGATTGCAAGTTTCACGGTGAATCGTGAATCGAATTGGGTTAAACTTAAAAAACACATCTGTTGAAGTCGAGAGAGTTCTCAGAATTTATTATCCACTTCTAAATGCATTACACTATCACATTTCCCTTATCTTACTCAGAATAAATCGGATATCGTTCATATTTCGGTTCATGATGAAGGCATAACATTACACATAACATTTTGCATTCTTGTAGGAATTTCGAGATTAAGTTTGTGCAAGTGTTAAACCAAATCTCTTTCTCAAACAACGAGAAAGAGAAAGAAGAAATTAATAGTTGAAAGAAGTCGATACAGAAAATGGGACAGTATGTCTATCGTTCCCCACTTAAACCTTCAACAGACCCTATACAAATAGGTCGATTGTCTTTAAAATTATTAGTAGGTAAACAGCTGAATACAATTTGAGTTTGTGGGTCTTTTTGGAGATTAAGAGTAAGACATATTTTTATAAATAAAGTTTAAAAATTCGAAAAAATTCATTCGTTACAAACACCGTTCAGTGAATTTAAATAAATATAGGGGGAAGGGCATTATGGCACACCTAACGTAAATCTTAAATAATTTTACTACGAACAACACTTTTTACTTCAGAATTTTTTTGAATAAAATAAGAGCCGATTTTTCAATCGTCAGATAAACAAGCAGATAGTGTTTATTCGACAGATAACAAAATATTGGATCTTTCAATCGTCAGATAGACTTTATCTGACGAAAAACGCATTTTTATTCGACCGATGAATGTTCAAATAAGGGCCGATTTTTCAATCGTCAGATAAACAAGCAGAGAGTGTTTATTCGACAAGTAACAAAATATTGGATTTTTCAATCGTCAGATAGACTTTATTTGAAGAAAAACGTTCTTATTTATTCGACCGATGAATACTCAGATAAGTTTATTTGCCAGTTTGTTATTTTTATTTTTGTTCGATGATTGAAAAATCGGCTCTAAGTTTATTTGCCAGTTTGTTATTTCTAAAGTTTTTCGATGAATGAAAAATCGGCTATACGAGAAATAAGTTACATCAATAAATAAAATTGAAATAATAATTAAAGACCATTAGCAAAATTAAAATTAATTTAAAAATGGTAAAAAAAAAACATATTGCCTTACCTGCGGCCAATATGGCGCACATTTAAGAATATGTTGGCAGAGAGCTACATTTTTGATTTACACAGCCACATCGATCACAGTCGTTTTTAAATACATTATATGAGTCGTTCGATCGTCCTTTTTTATCTTAGTATTGTTATCTGCCCCACATCCAGCACAAGTGTTTTCTCCGAAATCTTCGAGACCATCCATATGCAATGCATACAGAAATAAACTTTTAAAAAAGTGTATGTTCTCTTTTATTTTAAAATATCTTCCGATACACAAGAAAACTGGAATTGTGTTCTTTATGTAGGTCTGTACATCGAACACGTGCACTGTCTACTTACCGAGAAAAATGAATCTAAACACAATGCTATATTAACAAAACACAAAAAAGTACCTACACTTTTTTTGCATCTTTATTTTATTCAACAAAATTACTCGCATGGTCTAACAGTGTAATTGGGCACGTATTATGGAGATACTGATATTTTTGCATTGTTTTTATTTCAACTATTGTTTTGGAGCTATGATATTAGCGAGGTGCGCCATATTGCCCAGTGCGCCATAATGCCTAAACTTACCCTACTCTAAATTTTTTCGTCATTTCAATATTCCTTTTTTTAGCAACAAACAGCAGATAAAATAAAATGTTACATGAACCTCGGAGAATTAAATTACGAATTAATATAATTTCTTTTTTAAAGTCGTTTTTAGTGATTTTTTTTTATTATTCACAAAAATAACAAGTTATTCAAACGGATCAATATTGATAAAAAAAATTGTGTACACACTGTTATTATTATATTTTTATTAATATTCTTCGAAAAATTGTTGTCCCACAGAAAAAGTGCTCCACTCTTCAATCTATTAGTAGGAATACCAAGGGAGTGGTACGAAATCCCCAAAAGACAAAATCACCATGGGGACAAAATCTCCAAAAAAAAAATCCAACTTGCCAAATCTCCACGGAAAAAATCCCCAAAGAAAAAATACTTTTTGCCAAAATCTCCTTAAAATCTCAAAATCTCCAATATTCAGGTACGTCTACTTACACCGTTCCTCTCACGACATGTGCATGACACTATTATGACATGCGATTTAATCGCATGATTCACTACTTGAACATATTTGTTTTGGAGATTTTGGCATGGAGATTTTGTCCATGGGGATTCTCTCTTTGGAGATTTCGCTGCTGGAGATTTCAGTTTGGGGATTTTGGGTTTGGGGATTTTCGTTTGGGGATTTTGGCTTGGGGAAAACGTCACCAACCCCAAATAAGCGATGTTTTTGTTCTGTAAATCAATAATGCACTCCGTGAAAAATTAAATCGAGATCGTATGAACTGTTTTCAAATTATGTGCTATAGAAACTCGTGCGAAAAGTTCAATCTTTTAATGCCTACATCATCATAATCTTTAGTTATTGTGTTTATGTACATGTCAACAAAGAAATAAATTTAATCAGCACAAGAATATGTTTCGCAACCTTTGAACAAAATTATTTATTACAAACTGTCTATCTTTCATTCACCAAGAAGTCAATGTCCCAACTTCAAGAAAAAATATTTCATTTTAATGAAAAGTCTACAAACTCTCTGTCTATTGTTGTTTCTTCTCCATATTGCTTCTTTACTTTAGACAACCAACCATGACCTCGCACAAAATAATGAAATAAAACCTTTTTGATTTTCTTAATTTAATACCTTCGAACATCTTCCATTCAAACCATCACCCCAGAACGAAGTCAATGTGAAACCATTTACCAGCCCTGATCCGAATTTAAAGACTTGCCGAACGGATTTTGCGGTTTGCTATTCGACACAAAACTCAGTGATGTGACAAATGCATACCCTACCAACAGACCCATAGTTCCAATATGCTATAAAACGCATTTCATATTGTTTACAGTATGTTTTGCTTGTTAGGCTCTCATGTGTGAAGAGAATAGGGTACTACGAAACGGATCTACGCTTCGCCATACTGCCATAAAGGTGAACAATAACATTGCCACGCCAGACTCAGACCAAATATGAGCGTGAGGCAAGTCAATGCACTATGCACACAAAACCAAACTACGATATGCAATTGTAACAAAAAACGCTAACCCATCGGAAACTCTGAAAGAAAAAAAAAGAAGCACAACCTCCCTTTTCCATCAAAGAATGGAAACACGAATCGTGTCTGCACAAAAGTGTCAGCCATCAAGCTTGGTAGCGCGCGAAATAGCAAACTTTTGTGTGAATGTGAAATTTCAGCTTCCGTCGAATGACGATGACGATTAATCGCCTTCTCGCCCCACCCTCAGGGAACTCCCAAACGCCGCCGTCCAAAGTGAAGGTGCGGTAGCGGTGTTGATGTTGATATTGATGCATCGCCATAAGCTGTCCCACCACCATCATAGCCACAGCAGCGGAGTGAACACCGAGAGCCAAGAGCGAACTCTGGTATCATTTGCTTTGATGCCGATGGAGATGGCACAATGTTTCGCCTTGGATTTTTACCGCGTCGCCGATTGTAAACATTAGACGGTTAGACTTCCAACGGGCTTGCAATAAAATATCGAAGTGTCTTGCTTTGCTGTCGGTTAGCCTTTTAATGAAACAAGAATGATTTCGTCTGATGATATACCAGCAAGATCTTCGACGTGCGTCGGTCGTCGTTAATTAGTTTCTTGAGCCTCCTCGGGCTCTCGAGTGAGTGAGTTAAATGTTTTGACAGCAAATTGCTTCGTTTTGTCAAAATAAGTGTTTCAATTAGTGCTTTGAGTGAGTGTGTGAGAGAACTTCCGATTTCGATTGAAATTTAAAGTTTTTAAAAATCGTTTCTTTTTCTTATTTTTCACTTCCATTTGATTGCGTTTAATTCTATGTTCTTTGGTTAGCCAGAGCTACCAAATCGACAATACTGTCGAAGACAAACTTTTTACCACAATTACGGTTGATTAATTTTTTCAATTACAAAATAAATTTAAAGTTTGATAAATTGTTTGATTTTGTTAAATACTGCGATATATTGGAAAATGTTACCACGTCGTCGACGAGGATGGTATAATGTGGAGAAATCAATTCGACAGAACTTGAAGGTAGGCTTGCGAGGGTGGGTGGTTTCTAAGAAAAAAAAGTTTATGTGTACTTTTTCCTACGCTTTCAATTCATTGGCTGCAAAAGTTTTCGTAGAGTTGTTCTTTGTGGAGAATTTGTGTAATTTACATATTGTTTGTGGGGTTTTTGAGAAAGAAGGGAATTTAGCAAAGCCAAAGGGTGATAAACATTGAAATGCCAATAAAGTTTTCAAATTTGTGCTGTGTTGTTTTTTAAAGTCAAAGTGTTTAAGGAAGATATAATTGACTAGAAAACTTGAGGAATTTTGAAGTTTTTGCGAAATCTTTTCTGACATTATTTTCAATTGGTAGTTATTATTATTAGCCGTTACCCAATTTGTGAATATATTTCGTTGGCGATTACTCAAGGGGAGGGGGGGGCAATCGGTCGGCCTATCAGATTCGAAGAAATCGCTTGTGAAAGACGAATGAACGGAAAACGAAGTGATGTTATAAGGGTTTCGTTTACACTCTGTGTACGGAACCCTAGAAATGGATGTATGTTTGTATGTCCTTTATGGACTCCGAAATGGGCCAACAGATATTTGTGAAATTTTCATGGTCAATATCAATACTGTTGTATTCAGTGATGGTTTCTGTGAAAAAAATGGAAAAACTTCATGGAAGAGTGGGAAAAGTGCATTGGTTTTCTAATAGAGAACTAGAAAATTTCAAAATGGGTTTTCGAATGGAAAATAGAAAGTTCTTGATGAAAAATTCAGAAACTTCATTGCTTTCTAAATGGAAAATTGCATGTAATTGTAGGTGCATTGGTTTTCCAATGGAAAACTGGAAAATTTCAAAAAAGATTTGGGAATGGAAAATAGAAAATTCTTGATGAAAAACTCGGAAAACTCATTGGTTTCCAAAGGGAAAGTTGAATGCGATTGTAGGTGCACTGATTTTCCAATGGAAAAATGGAAATTTTTTGATTGGGAACTCGGAAAACTCTGCGAGAGCACGAAGAACTTCAAGACCTAAAATCAAGTTTCTGCATAGTATTTAAGGTGCTTGGTATGTTTTACTGCCTGCTTTAACTAAAGTAGAAAGTTAGTTGCAAAGCTTGGAAAAATTAAGATATGTAGTTCTCTATTTCATTTGGATTCAAGCAAATCACATTGCATTTTAACAATATCTGTGTAAATCATAATTATTCTGGGGTTGCTCTGAAGGGTGGTTCGGTGGAAAATTTGTTGTCAAGCTAGAAAAACTTCATATCTTTAAAATTGGAAATATCTGTGTTTTATCTGAAAGCGCTTTATTATAATAAAACGTGGTTAGCTAAAGATTGGTATAAACAATAAAATGGATGCATGCTGATTTTTTTGTATGACCGCCCAACGTATTTTTATAAAATTTTGATAGTACGCATAGCTTAACTGGGTCATGGTTTTTGTGGAAATAAGTTTTGGGCAAATCTTACGGGAAAGTGGACAAATGGAAACAATAAAATGGTGGCCGAAAATTATACTTTTGAATTGGATTCTAGGTGCAACTGTTCAGAAATTGCTTATCTAATGGAACTATTATTTAAGTGAAAAATTCGGAAAATTCTGGAAATCGAGAATCGGTAGGCGAGACGAGGTTCGCTTTAATAAAAGTAGAAAGTTAGTTTAAAGCTTTGAAAAATTCAGATCTATACCTAAGATTGTGTATTTTAAAGTATTCTTCTTCTTCTGCTGACTTCCATAGGCTGGCTGCTATAGTCTTTATTGTTTTTCTTATTTTAATAATTCCTAATTTTAACAGTTAACAGTTCCTCAAAAAATAGTTTATATATTTATGAATTTTGTGAGAGATTGTGTTTAGAATCTTTATTTATGTTCAAAATAAGAAAAGAAAAACCATTTTTCAAATTTTCTAAGCCTCTTAACCCATTTCTGTTTGATCGTCTGCGGATTATTTGACGAATTTTTTGCGAATCTAATAATTTACATTGGTAGATAAATTGAATATCTAATCGACCTGTTTTTAGATTTTTCAAAAAAAAATGTTCTCTTATTGCTCTTTTCATGCCCTCAAAAATAGAAATATTCAAAAGTTAGAGGTGAATTTTTAAAATTTTAGGAAAATTCGCTTAAATAAAAATATTTCTTAAAACAATTAAAAATTGAATTAATAACGATTTATGAAACAGAAAGGAAAATTAAAAATTGTTTAAAAATCTCTTATAAGAAAAAAATTGAAGACAAATGGTTTTTTTGGGAAATGTTTTTATTGCTGCAAAAAATTCTTGGAAAATAAATTGAAAAAAAAAACAAAAACATACATAATAATAACATATTAGCAAAATTGATCAAGCTGACAAGTTTGCTAATGTTTTGTCACTAAACAATATCTTAAATAACAACTTCGTGCAGTTTAATTGGTGAGCTAATAATAGGGTTATTATGAACACCATTCTGCAAACATTTTTATAAGAGGGAAGCCAATTCGTTTTACCTATAAGTATTCGAACCTTTGCTCTCATGTAGGTACCAACTTATTCCCTTTGGGGGTGCAAGTGCACAAAACATGGCCTAGCAACAAATGTTGTGCTCAGACTCCAATCCGAAATCGAAGATCCAAGTCAAAAAACACGTGTTGATATCGAGGGAAGAAATGCATTTGGTGCAGCAATAGTATCTTGATTTCAGGACATAAACTATCCCAAACTTAGTGGGAAAAAGGATAAAGACAATAATCTACTCAGGCTCACTCAATTAAAAAAAAAAAACGTACATATAAATACTTTTTAATGTTCGGTTTTTAACTTGGTTGATCGGTTATACTCATTAGAAATTCGTTTCATTTTTACTATAAATTATTAATATTAAAACTAGATCTAGAAATTAAATATAAACTTTCAACACATATTCCCTACCTACTGAATAACGTGAATAAGTTTTGAATTTCAATGTAGTTCATAATTAACATTTATTTGTTATTTTAAAATTATTCTGTCGCGCATTTCATTTATCCGATAAACCTTACCATTTAAATTATTGATTATATTTTTAGAATAGTTATTACAACCTGTTAAAAAATTACCATCAATTGTTTGTTGTGTATTTCCTCCTAAATCCAATTTCAATTGCAAATCCTTCTCATGTCGACCACCATGAGCGTGATTAATGCAAAAACATATAATAATGTTTACTTTTGCATAGAGGAGTGTTGTTCCAAATATGTTAATTGATTTTCAATCTCTCACTGATTGACATCATATTTTGAAAACTGCAATTGCCTGTAATTGATTTGTGGTGAGTACATTTGGAGGTAGGCATTTGAAAATGGAAAAGTCAGGATAACAAAGTTTTTCTTAGGAATTAAATTTATGTCAAGTTTGTACTTGTATTGTGTTCCTTTCAAGAGCCTTAGGGAACCGGATATAAAAGAATTCCAAAAACAGTTAGTGTCCCAGTCCACAAAGTCGTTTACCATACCTTGTGGCGAAATCAATTTAGTCACAATGAAAGCCATTCGACCGGCATGGAAAAGTGATTAAAATCAACATTCATTCTTTAGTTAAGGCTCCCTTAAGGCCGTTCTGTATGAAAACAGAAAAAAAATATATCCTCCATGGATTCTTCTTGTTCTTGATTCAAACAGATTTCCTATTTTCTGCTACAACAACAGCAAATCCAACAACATCGTTATTCTTTTTATTGCTCTCCTATTCATTTTACTTCCGTTAAAGCATTTAGACGAGAACTTCAAGCGGCAGTAG
This sequence comes from Sphaerophoria taeniata, assembly GCA_943590905.1. Taxonomy (NCBI): domain Eukaryota; kingdom Metazoa; phylum Arthropoda; class Insecta; order Diptera; family Syrphidae; genus Sphaerophoria; species Sphaerophoria taeniata. The sequence continues at coordinate 40,619,247 of OX016540.1, read as the reverse complement.
ACAACGATTCGACTTTCGCTCGGTTTCGGCTTTGCCGCATAATGAGTTCGATAAAGCCATAATAGACTTTAATACCTCCACAATATTATCGGTGCATAATTGGAGCTGATTTAAACTTTTCAATTAATTTATTGTATCGAATGTCTTTTCATATCGAAATCAATATCAATGATCGGATTAGACAGAACTCAAATTGCAACGACCGATATGCAACGGAAGAATATTTCTGGGATCCAGAGTTCGTCTAACGGTTTTTATTGTATTGACAATGCACAAAAGTATTGCAACAAGATACATTTTTGAATCAAGTCTTCAAATGAGTCTCTTCTAGCTTTTGTTGTGGTATTGTGGCAAAGACCTTGTAATACAATCTGTCCGTACAATCCGACGTTGCATGAATATTCAGAAGAATGGAATCAGATTTTTATTTTCTATTTTATGGTATCAAATCGATAAAGTCGGATGGAAAGATTATTTACATTTGATGTTGTTGTGGGCTTTGTTGTTCTATTGGTCTGGGATTTATGTTTGTTTAAAGTGATTTAAATGGAATGAACTCAAATGATGCTCTAATATTTCCCTTTTGTGGTTGTTGTGTTGTGGTAGGTAGATAGTTATAAAATTACCTACAGCTTGGGAATCCAATTCGAGTAAAAACAAAGGCATTATTGATTTGTTAGAATTAGATGATTAAATGTTTACTTCCTCAAATTATGCTAATTGAATACAAATCACAAAGGAAACTTTTTTTTTGTTGAGGTTGTAAGATATTTGAGGTTTGTTAGGAATGTAAATTAGGTTTGTAGACCGAAAAATTGATTATTGAATAAATAAAAGGTTATTTGTGTTTGGTTGTTCTTGGAAGATGATTACAATTATTGATTGAAGATAGTGTAAGCAAATAGCTTGAATGTTTCATGACAATTTATATGAACTTAATCAAAACTGTTTAGAATATAAGTTTGATATAACTACGAGAATTTAAAAAAAAAATCTCCTATTTGCTGGTTTGAAATTAGAGGGGCCTAGGGCTTGACTTCATTTAATTTTTTAATGCATTTTTTTTAACTTCCCAGAGGAAGTTATTGTAATGGGACCGATTTTGTGAATCTCCAATTTTTGCATATCTCCATGTTTCTCCACGTTTTTTCGGCTGATTATCTCGCGAACCAGCCATCGTTTTGTCATGAAATTGGTCTCGTTCGACGCGGTATTGTGTTGTTAAGAGCTGATTAGGTTTTGAGCGAAATCCGCTATTTTTAAATTTAAATTTATTTAAAAATTAAAAACATTCCTACAAACATTGTAAAAGTCATTCTTCATATTCTTGGACGATCCGTTTTTCAAAATTAGCCATCAAATTCAAATCCAAAACAACTTTAATTTAATATGGCTAAGTTGTCAATATAAGATCCAGATAAGCAAAACCAGTTCTTCAAAAGAACCACTATCCAATAAGTTAGGTTTAACTTCATTCGAAAGTATGCGTATAACGTTTAGTTATTATAACCTATATTCATCTGGTATTTAATAAAAATAATGAAGGTTAGGTATGTCCAAAGGCGATGACGCACGCACGCTTTGAATTTCATTATCCGGTTTCTAATTGAATTAAAAAGAAATAAACATAAACTCATATGGATATATATAATTGTGATTGTGAATGCTTTTCCTATCAAGTTTCCATCAAGCAACACATGAAAAATGGTTGTAGCATTTTTATTCAAAATATTATTTTCCCTTTCTCCTGGGAATGCCTTAATTCTGTAATAATTTATGACTTCAGTCTGCTAAACAAACAAAAAGAGTGTCATACCATTAAAATAATTCTTTTTTCATTTTGTGATTTTTATTTTCTCGTACCTTTGCAAACAAAAAAAAATACTTAATTAACTCTGCATGAGTCATTGGGTACACTTTTTGATGCAAAGGTAAGTGTATATAATTATATACATGTGTGCGAATGTATGTAAATACGAGTACGAGGAAATGTTTAGAATTGAATACATTCCTTACAGTATGACAACCAAGTTCTTTTTGCAACAACCGTAAATACGTGCCCTAGTTGTTGAATGCGTAAACAGAAGTTCTGTTTACACACTTGTTCGAGCCTTCATATATGACTGTAGTTGCCAGGAAAACAACCTTCCTAACATACATAATTAACTCGTGAATTTTTAATTAATTAACTCGCTGTACGTAATTCATGCTGATTACACAGTACACACAGTCATGCAAATAATTGAATGAGCAAATGAAAGAGGAAGGAAAAAATTTCGAACTACATACTGTACGGAGTTTTAACGGAGAAATAGAAAACGAGTTGGTTAGGTGGTAAGCATTTTTCTTTATAGGTATGCAATTTCTGACGAAACACCTAACAAAGAAAAAACTTATCTTTAATATGAAAGAAAAGTTCACAGGTACGTCAGGGGGATTTTTAAACAAATTTAACTAAAGCTAAGTATACACGATTGGAAGATCTTCTAATATTGGTCAATTTTCCGATGCAAATTTCCTCCAATTTTCTATCAATCATGTAAACACCCAATTTTTTTCCTCAAAAGTGACAGACAAAGAATTAGCAGCCAATTTTCTTCCAATTTTCTATCAAAGAATTGGCCGACTTCTTCCAATCGTGTGAACCCGTCTAAACACACAATTTTTCTAATTTTCAAACCATTGGACGGCTGTCGACAAATTAGTTATTGGATGGATTGCTTGCCAACGATATCGTCCAATTTTTCATTGGCAGACAATTTTTCAGTTGTAGTTTTCACGAGAATTGGTGAAAAGGGTAAGGCGTTCCTCAAAATAGATATAGGAAAGAAGTTGAGAAATATTGGACGCATGAGGTTATTTTACAGCTTTTTCGGGATTTCGAGGCCAGGTGATGTTAGTTAAATGCAAGTTGTGCAGAGTATAAGCTTCCCAAAAACAGAGTTTAGCTTGATGTTGGTTGGGGACGTCATTGGGATGGCCGTCAACGAATGTAAGGTAAAATGGGCTAGGGAACAATCGACAATGTCTTGATCTCTTGAAAGTTTTTCAGGCCTAGTTGTTGTTAGGAAAAAAGCTTAGTTCTGCAGTCGACCGAATCAACATCATCATTAGAACTGTTAAGTTTGTTGGTTTGACTTTTTATTAATTTTTAAGACGTGTAAGATCTTTTCTTTAAGAATTGGGCGGACAAAACACAACATGTTTTTCAACAAAGGGAGAAAACGACCCAGAAGTGTTGCATTTTGAACACCTTAATCTTCATTGGATTAAAAACAAGTAATATCGGTAGATTTGATGGAAAAATTTGCACCAACAGCACTAAATTGAATTTTTGAAGAGTATGTTGCATCTGAGTTAAATGCAATTACAAAGCAATTAGTTATGTCTGGACTAAGAGATTTCATCTTCATTATTTATTTAAATATTTTGTATTATTTTTTGCCACTCTTAATCACCTTTTTCGAAAAAAGTATGATTTCAATTCTCCTTGCATATCCTTGCCCTCAAATTGTGTTTCATATTTTCTATCATTTGTCAAGAAAATTGTCTTCCAATGAGTCTACCAATTTTTTATTCTTTAGACCTCCCAATCGTTTAAACAGGCAAGCTTTAATTGGATGACAAAAAATTATCGACAATTGACAGCCAATTTTCTTCCAATAAATTGATTAATTTTTGGATAAAATTGTCCTACCGTATAAACAGAAAATTTTCATTTGATAGAAAATTGGCAATTGAAAGCTCCTCATTGGTTGCTGTTGGAAGACATTTGACATTTCGGCCAATATTGGAAGATCTTCCAACCGTGTATACTTAGCTTAAGTATACAGTATGAAGCGAATTGGAAGAAATAAGAACTTCTTCTTCGAAAAAAATTAGACACATTGGTCCACGAATTTTTTCTGTGAAAATCTTTTCATGCCTGAAATAAAAATAACTTAATTGAACGTCACCTTTCATCATTCCGGATAACCATTTCATCAAGAAAAAAAGACAATTTTAAACCCAGGAAATAAATTTAAAAAAAAAACATCCAATTGCTATGTTCGTATTTGCTACATTTTTGTTCACTTCACACATTAGAAATAAATAATTGAACTTCTCAGAAGCATTTTCAAATAAGACAAAAATATTTACCCAAAATAAATCACAATAAATGCTCTTTGGTACAGATTTTCCTTGGTCTCATGGACTAGAAATCTTAGATTTCTCGTACAAAAATGGAATATTTTTATTCATCTTCAAATTAACTGCTCACTAAAGAGCATTGCTGTATTAACCTCAAAAGAAGAATAATTCGTATAAATACTTATTTTTTATAGTTTTGTCAAGTAACCTTACATATATGTGGAGTGCATCTAGTGTGAAGATCTTTTAATTTATGTTTCTTTATTCTGGCACTTCAATGAGAATTTTTAATATTTCGAATGTTTCCCAATGGATTGAACTTGACATTGGACATTGGACAATAGATAGTTAAATATTGTTTAACGCGGATATTATAAAAATAAATATATTTTAGGAAAACCGTTCATTTGGACACGATATTTCACAAGGAATTCTTTACATTAATTTCGGTGGAATTAAAAAGTTTAAACGATCAGACGCAAAATGGTTAATTTCTTTTTTAAGGTGTTGAGATAGTAGGTGTGTGTTTTTGGAAAACTTATCCATAATTAAGTAAGATCTTACACGTATTACGAACACACATTTTTTACTGTGGATAATAGTAGAAGTAGGATCCAATAGCAAACATTAAAAAGCTCGAGTGTCGAATATGAATCGTATAGATAATGGACCTTAAAAATAAAAAATCCACACTCTGTCATTCCAAATCATTAATGTTCAGGAATTTAAGACCAATGTACACCGGCACCTCCTATCCAACACCTTTCCTCGTAAAGCACTCACTGTCGGTTTGTTTGATGTGCGCTCTGAGTCGCTCATGTGGCGCTCTGATTTCGCACTGAGCTGTTCGATGTCGCTCCAGTGCATTTCCACCATGTTCGATGTGCATTCAGTGCTTGCACCGGGAGCGCTCCGAATTGCCCCAATTTTTTTTCGGGGCGAGAATTTCGGAGCTGTTCGAATCAGCTGTTGCTATACAGAAAAGAGAAAAACAAACGGAGCACTACTAATGCGTTCGATGTGAAACCAAACCCAGAGAAATGTTTCAGTTTTTTTCAGGGTTCAGCACCGGAGCGCCCGAGGCTGTTTACATATAGCAAACCTTGTGTCTCTGGCATAATAAGGGCATAAAACCCTTTGAGTGTGTGCTAATTATAAAAACAAAATCGCACATTTAAGGATCGTCGGGTTAAATCTTAACCGCGGGTTAATTTGTGTGTAGACTAATAATCAAAATAAATACGTCATTTATTAATGTGCCTTCTATTACCAGATCTAGTACATTCGCTGTCAAAAGGACAGTATTGAAGTGACATTAGTAACTGATCTGAAAATAAACAAAACAAGAATATTTATTTTTTGTTCGTCTGGATATAAATTACGTTATGAAATGGATTGCGATATGGACGACTACAATTATTAAGGATATCCATATTTTCTATATATCTATCTATAATATCCGCAACTGGTCTGGCTGCATCGATTAGAAATTTTTTATGGCGGTTGTCCAGTTTGAGGACCTTTTCCCGCCAATTTTACACTTTCGTTTTCACAATAATGTTTTTTTGTGTGTTCTGTCACAATTACACTGCAAACCAGAGCGTAACATTTAACGGTGGGTTTATAGTTGAGTTTCCTAACTAAAAATTAAATTGGGCGTTAAGTATAAGCTTGATTTTAAATTGATTATTGGTATGACAAAAGATTTATAGCTCCGTTAAATATGAAAATGACCTTATAATTTGATTATTGATAAAGCTCAATGATAAATAGTTTGTTGTTTATCATTTTTCATTTTTTACTGAGAGTTTACGCCTTTTACTGATTGCTGAAATTTTGAGATTACATGCCAAATTAACGCGAAACAGACAAGCGACAAAATGAATAATATTGAGTATAATTGATACTTCAATATGAATAGAACATTTTAAATTTAAATATTTCAATAATAATAGTTTGATAGCTATAGCCAATATAAAATAAAATTGGAAATGGTGGTGAAAAGAAAAACATATTCAAATTTTGAATTTTAAACTTTTCTGTAAAAAAAAAACAGGTGAGCCATAGGGGTAATTTGAAAAGATTAATACCAGAGAAGTAGCCATTTAAAAATGTAACGTTTGTCGTTTGACCTGGAAACGGATAAAGTTGTGTGTTAGCAATTCTTTTATCAATTTTTTTGAATTGGAATCATAACAAAATGTGTATAACATGAGTGTTTGAGATATCATTAATTTTTTTTTTTAGAATATTATGCTTCTGCCCAAGCAGATCTCTAAGAAAATCAGATGGAATCTATTTCAAACAGTTGATCGATGAATCGGATGATGATAGTCATGATGATGAGGGACCATCATAAATTATTAATTATTGAGCACGCTACTTATTAGTCACCTGAATGAAAGGTGTAACTAACATGAAAACCATTGATAATCCAGGGAATTTTGCTTTAAATATGAAGTGACTCAGAATTACTGGTCAGTGCTAATGTTGATATGACAAAAACAATCAGAAGTAAACTCATTTCTTCTGTACTTGTCCGGCATTCTGTCATGACAAACAAACAATTCAAAAATTCTTAGGCAACTATCGAATATTTCATTAAAAAGCACAGTGCCTTTCCTTCTAATTTCTTATGAATTTACAAAAGAAGGAATTTGTCAAAATCTTTTTTTAAATTTTAGAACTAAATACTATAACAAATTTTTATTTTTAAATAAAATTTTTATTTCTTTTTTTTCGACTTTAAGAATTTTTTTATTTTTTATTTGACATAAAGTTATAAATTTGATTTGCCTTAACAGCTTTTTAATTGAAATACTGGTGGATTGTTGCTTAAAAACGAACAACCACTTTAAAAAATATTGAAATACAAATAGCTGGATTTATTTCCTTCTTTACCATCTATATGCAGGAAAACAAATACTAAATTACACATGTTTTACTTGTGGAGAAACCACAATTCACTTCCATGTCAACTCTGCCTAAACGATTAATATACCCTTATTCGTCTTTTTATCTTACAAAACAACACATAAACACAATCTAATAGTAATAATTTCCTTTAATGTGTTTTTTTCCCGCTTCTCTCTTATCATTTTAGGCACCAGTTACATTATGTAATCTCGGCGTTGGAGCCACATTTGGCGAATCGATTTTGCACGATCTACCACGAGATAGTACAGTCGTTACGAAAACAACTTGTGAATTGCTGCGTGTGGAACAACAAGATTTTCGTCTAATTTGGGAGGTATGTTTGAATGTTGATATAACCTAATGATGGCAGTAATTTTTGTTGGAGATTTTTTTTTTTGTTTTTGTTTTTTTTTGTTTTTTGAGAAAATAGAAAAGTTTACACTCCCACTTGTAAAAGGAGGGCGTGTGTATAATTGCACCCTGGAGCCTTATTAAGTATACCATTTCATGTTTGAGTTTTATGATGTTTTTGTCTTGTTTGTTATTGTGTCTGACAACTGAGACAGCAAAAATAAGAAGCATTTGCTAGCAGCTACTAATGAGGCTGCATCGCATGTGAAATGAATGAGCAAAGTTGCCTTAATTTATTTGGACTAAATAAACATTATGAGCGTTACATGAGACAAACTGATTGTTTGCTTACACTTTTGTGTTTGTTTTTCGAAATAATATTTTTATTTCCATTCGGACGTGGTGTGAAAATATATTGGTTATGATTTATTCCTCAAGGGAATTTATTTGAACAACCAAAATTATGCTAATCATCGTCCCTAGAAAAAAAATTAATTTTCCCAGAAATTATGTTGAATAATAGTTATTATTGTATCTGCTTCAACATTAAATTGCTTATGATGTAAAAACAATTTCACGCTCATTGGTTTTCATAATGAAACTTATACAAATAAAATAAAAACTAAAAAATCGACACAAAGAAAGATCTTAAAGGCCCACAGCATTTTTTCGTGTTCCGAAAAAAATAGTGATTGTGGTAACGGATAAAAATAACCGATAGCGTTTAATAGTACCAACTCTGCTGACGTTCTTGATGTTCCATCCATCGGGTTTATTTAAACATTTTGTTCCTGAGTAATATATCGGTTCTTTTAATTCGTCTTAGTTGGAAGAACATCTTTTGGTGTGTGTACATCGCGGCCTAAAACGAATAGCGCGTTCAAAATTTGGTTGCTTGAAATAACATGTCAACAGCTACTGCACCTTTCATTCCAGGCAAAAAGAAATATGATTGCAAACTAAGATTTTTTGGTGCCGTGCAATAACGCCGAGCGAAATAACGCCGAATTCTGAAATTCAGCATTCGGCCTTATTTCACTTCGACAAAGTGAAATAACGTCGAATGCCCACTGAGAAATAAAGCCGAGAAAGAGAAAACAAGGAAGCCGGTTTTAATTAACTTTTGGAAAGAGCATTTTAGCTGGACTTAACGCAAAATCAACTGTAGAACAAAACTTACCGAGTATGGTAGGTCAGATTTTTTTTTATATTTTATGGGACAAAATGAAAAAAAAAATTAATTCACAAAATTTATTTGTACTTGTCAATATTATATACAAACAATAAATGTTCATAGTACAAAAAAAGAAATATCTTAAAATCGTGTAACACGAAGTCTAATAAATTAATTTGACTACTCCTATTCATTATTTGTTGACGAAATGGTCAGAGAATTTCATTTTTCAAAACTGTTGCCACTTCCTTCTATTTGGAAAGGCATCCACACATCTTGTTATGGCATTAAACGCTTTTGAAAGCAGAAGCTGAATTTCAATGATTCATTTTGAGCTCCTTTTTTCACTCTAATTTGAGGATGATGCCGATTCGGAACATTCAAGATCAAGTCGCTTTACTAGCGAGCGAAAAAAAATTTGCCCAAAAGAGAATCAATTTGGGGTGTGAAAATAAAAAAAATTTTATTTTCACACCCCAAATTGATTCTCTTTTGGGCAAAATTTTTTTCGCTCGCTACGCTCGCTGGCATTTGTACCTGAACTATATATTTTGTTTCAAGTTCCAAATCCTTACTCATTTTTAATTTTCATTTGATCAATATCTTAAAAATGTAGTGTTAACTGAAACGTAAAATCTAATCCTAATATTCTTCCTGCTCCATGTCGCAAATTCTTCTAACAGCCTTAAAAAACAACATGCGTTTTCAAAATCGAATTCATTTGCGGTAATTAAATGGTTTTGAAAGAAATTGAAATATTTAGTTATTAACCTTGATGTTGTAGACTGTAGAGGTACCTGCGTAGGTATTATTTAAAGTTTTTAATTTCCTTCAACACTGAAACTTTCACTTCATGTCACTTCGCTTAACTTAGGCGCCGGTTATAGCTATCAGAAAAATTCATCAGAAAAAATTGAAATAGTGAAAACTTGAAACATTTTTCTGATGAGTGTTTATAGCAACCAAAAATTTTGTGTCAGAAATTAAATGTCAATTCAGCTTCGCACTGTTTTGTATGACATCAGAATTTTTTTTTCTTCATCAGAAATTTTTTTTCTGATGTAGTCGGAACAGAAAAAAATCGAAACACATGAGAAAAACGAAATGGAATATTTTTGAAGTTTTTACAATCAGCTGTTCAAAAAAATGAAATCTCATCAGAAAAAAATTTGAATTCAATTTTCTAATTAAACTCGGTCATAAATGTTTTAATTCCTTTTGAATAAAATATTTCAAGCAAATGTCCATCGAATTGCATAAATATTTCGCTCAAATAAAGTTCTAGAGTAGTATAATTTATAAAAGAAATTTTTTTCTGATCCGTTTTTCTGATAGCTATAACCGGCCCCTTAACTGAGCTTAAGACCAAGTATTTTGAAAATACATACTTATGAAGCAGGAATATGTACAATGTACATAGTATATATTATTAATTTTTTGATAAAATAATTTTTGTGAAAAGCAAAATTTTGTAGAATTCGGCGTTATTTCGCTCGGCGTTATTGCACGGCACCGATTTTTTGTTTTAAAATCGAGCGGACAAACAGAGCTACAAATATTATAAAAAAAAAACACTTTGTTGACATTTTTATGCCAAACGCCCATCTGCAGCTCTGAAAATGATTTTGTTCACATGCATTGTATTAGAACTGACCAAATACAGAATAGTAACCGAATTCAAGTCCCTATTGGATAGAATATTTGATGCTCGTATTGCTCTCGATAGCCAAAGACTAGGTCCATTATATTGAATTTAAAAATGGAACGCTTAATGTGTTGCTAAGCGCGAAACTCAATAACGGTTTAAACATTTGGGACCATTTTGACGGAATGTTCGGGTAGTAGTGTTTTTAAGAAGTTTGTACAAAATCGGCCTAGCCGTTGATGAAATATGGTCAAAAATGTGGACACCCTGTTTACCCTATCGTATCGTTAACTATATATACGTCTTAGTAAAGTTGTTGTTCATGAGCTTGCAAAGTCTTCTGAGTTCGAATGACCTTACTAGCTGACCCAGCAAACGTTGTTTTCTTATATAAAGGGTCCGCCATCTAACGTTTTTTTTCAACTAGTGCTTATTTCGTGAATGGGAACACTTAGGCCATGTCTGATTTCACAGATAATTAGTTTTATCCTTCCGCTGAACGAATATGGTTGTGTATACGCTTGAACAATGCTGGGAAATATTGCGACATTACTTTGAAAATCATGGTAATGTTGTTGAATGTGTGCGAAAATTGCGTACGGATTTTGGAAGAAGAGAAGCACCGTAAGCTCCATATGTTCATTATCTTGTGAAAAAAGTTAAGGAAACTGGCATCTTCATCGATAAACCAAAGCGTGAAAAGCCAAAAACAGTGCGTACACCGGAGAATATTGCTGCTGTGGCAGAAAGTGTGCGTGAAGTGCCATCAACATCAATTCACCGTCGTTCTCAACAATTGAACATTTCGGATACATCATTGACACGAATTTTGCATAAAGACCTTCGTATGACGACATAAAAAGTCCAATTGGTTCAAGAGTTGAAGCCAACTGACCATCCAATGCGTTTTCGCTTCACTAAGTGGGCCTGCGATCGACTTAGAGTAGATCCCGATTTTGCCAAAAAAATCATCATATTTTCAGATAAAGCTGATTTTGATTTGTCGCTCGCATACATTGAAAAGCCGATGCACCCAAAATGAGTCACTGTTTGGTGCGGATTTTGGTCCAGAGGCATAATTGGGCCATTTTTTCTTCGAAAATGAGGGAGTGGCCGTTACAGTGGCCATTGGCAGTCATTATCGGGCCATGTTGAACGAATTTGTGTTCACAAAAATTGAAGAGGAGGATATTGGCAACATTTGATTTCAACAGGACGGCGCCACATAGCCGAAGCTACACTCGATGTTTTGCGCCCTGTTTTTGAAGATCGCATTATCAGCCGCAGAACTGATGTCGTTTGGCCACCTCGGAGCTGCGATTTGACACCGTTGGACTGTTATTTGTGGGGTGCCGTAAAAGATAAGTGATACGCCGACAAGACAGAGACAATTGACGCTTTAAAGGACAATATTCGTGAAGCCATTGGTGAAATACAGCTGCACACAATCGATAATGTGCTTAAAAATTGGACCGATCGTGTAGGCTACTGCATGGCCAGCCGAGGCAGCCATTTGGATGAAATAATTTTCCATTATTAACCGGAAGGATTGTACTTTCAAATACATAATAGTAATAATAATTATAAAAAGAAATTTGAGAAAATATGTAGTAGTTTTTTTTATTGCATTTAAAAAAAAAAAAGTTATTTGGCGGACCCTTTACATACAAATCTTATGCAAATCCGTTGGGGACTTACTACTTTTGCACCAGTGGAGTGCTTGGCTCATGGCTCCAAATTTTGAGGGAATGTTAAGGTAGTGGAGTAGATTGGCTTAAAGTGTTTTGTACAAAGCCGTTTATGAGGTATGGCCTGGGTAGCGGGCAGTGGCGCAACGGGGTAGTGGGTAGCGGGTAGCGGGATGGGTAGCGGTTACCGATGCCGATGTAGCCATTGGCGTGTAGAAGTATTGGGAAGCGGTCAATAGCGTAGCGAGTAATAGGGTAGCGGGCAGAGGTTAGTGGCCAAGCGGGTAGAGAGTAGTGGGTAGAGGATAGCGGGTAGTGTGGTAGTGGGCTGCAAAAGTGTAGGTCTATTTTATTTCAATTGAAGCAGTACGAAGTCTGTCGGGTCAGCTAGTTATCTAATAAAGTTGTGAGTTGTGCAAAATTCTTTCAGAATACAACAAGTTTATGCTGATTCATAGGCAACTAGACCAAATAATACCTACTGTTTTCTGAATGAGGATCATAAGTTCTGATTTGAATACTTATCGAGTGAAACAGAAATCTTGTTATTCCTTCATTTAAAAAAAAAAAAAAAGATTTCAGACACTTCCAAGTAGATTTCGAGTATTCGCATTAAGCTTAACCGTTTCCATACATATCTGATGGAAGACTAAACAACTCATTTATTCCAAATACATTTCATTACTTACTTTTGGATTTGATTGGATCGATTTTCTACTCAAGGAATCATTTGAAAACCCGAAACACAATATACCCGTAAGACTGCTTAACTATTACATATCGACGAATCACCAAAAAAAAACCAAAACAACACACATAAACCCAAAAGAAGTCAATCCTATAAACTATTGTTTTTATTGTCATGTCAGCGTTAAATTGCCAAAAAAAGGACGAACACACAAAGAAGGATATTCAAGAAAACAAAACACGCATTTTCCGAAACAGACCGTAAGCACAATTTCAATTACCATTTTAAAATGCTTGAAAACAAACGCTTAAATATGTAAACGAGGGGAGAGCTTCGGAGAGAAACCAACCATCATATCAAAAGCATTTTAAGTCCTTTACGACAGTACCTGTATACATACATAGGTATAGCTAGAATTTTCATTTGAAAGACGACTGAATATGTCCTCTTTTCTATTGTTTTGAGGAAGACAAATAGCTTTTCTATTTTAATATTTCACTATTTAAATTTAGCTCGAGTGGAAAGGATGGTTTGAGCAGGGAATTAATTTTACGGATTCACAGAAATTGTCTTTTGTTGGTATTTCAATTAGAAAGTCACTGAATGGCTTAAACTCTAATTTAAAATTAATTGAATTCCGGTAAAATATTGCAATGTTTGAGTTTAAAGGTTAAGCTTTAAATTTATGGAAATTGAACCAACCTTTGTGACATTGACATTCCCTCTCAAAAACTCGATGAAAAAAATCAGCTCAGTCGCAATGATTTATTATGTGTTGTAAAAAGTTAGCTTTAAAGTTTGAAAGCCTCTTGAATGGCCTTCCAAGTCATATTCAACTCAAACCAAACATTGTGACATTCTATTATTATTTATGGTTAATGTGGAATACCATTAACCAGATAGACCTGTCAACTGCAGGAGTTTCCTAATTTGTCCCCTAATTTGTCATTTCAAAAACACGATACATGGGCGTACTTTCAGGGGAGAGAATGGGTTGGCGATACCAAAAAAGGATAATTATTTGTCTCCTACAGTTTCAACAAGTCTTAGCAAATAATTGTTTTGATTCATATCAGTAGATGCTCATGAATCAAATATGTTTCAAAGGACATTGACTAAATTTCCTTATTTCTGTGTAAAAAAATTCTTAAAGTAACTGAAAATTGTCTACCCCTAAACAAAAATATACAATTACTACGCCAATGCAAGAAAGTTAATTGAAAAAAAAGTTATCTGTAACAACAACCTACCTATAGGTGGTCTCCTTTTCAAGCTCATTCACTTCAGCTGTTTGTAATTTTCGTTTAACAAACAGCTTGTTCGCGTTAAAGTTAAATTACCCTAGCTAGACCACCAAATATTTCATAACAGTAATGAGAAAACCGCAAAATGTTTTGCTCGTTTTGCAGATGAACTTGAACCAGAATGACATTTTAGCGGTGGATAATTATGGTATGGATGTTAGCTGGAACGAACAATGTTTCTGACATTAATTCATAATGCAGGAATAGGAAACATGGAAATTGCTTACAATCTAGGTAAATGGTGGCTTTGTTTTGCACACACATGAACTAGAAAATGAGGTTTTTCGGATTATGTGAAAAACTTGCAGAATTTTACAAAACTATGTCATTAAAATTCTATCATTACAGTTGAGGACAATTATCATTAGTCGCCCTGAGATGCAATATTCTCATTTTTCTGTTTATTTTTTTATTTTTTATTCGAGACGCTTACTCTGTTTACCCTCGATTACGAGGGATAAGATAAGCCAGTTGATAATAATACACGACAGACTGGCTGAGACTAAAAGCCATTTGCATAAACAATAATGATCTGACAAAGTACAAACGATTTTTTAAAAGGAACGCCGCCGCCGCGGTGTTGCCTAGAACGATGACGACGACCTAACATTTTTGTTGGCTTCTTGGTATCTTTTGATCTTTGTTATAATATTCTTTTTTATGTTTGTGCTATTTGCCAAAGCGATTTTTTATCGGAGATCTCAATTAAAAACACTTTGCACCTTTTTTGGAGCATAGAGTCTTTGTAATGGTGTGGGTCTAATGCTGTTTAATTAAAATAAGAGAATATTTTTATCAGTTAATATTGTGAGCAGTGGTGGATTGAGGGGAAATTGCATATTAAAAATAAAAAACTGCCACAGAGAAGGGCTGGAAAAAATCAATTTAATGAAAACAAATTTATTCGACTTCAGAAAAAGAAGGCGAAACATGAATAATGTGTTTTTGGTGTGAACTATTGAATACCATGATAAAAATGTAACGCAGACGAATCTTATCCCTTAATTTTATGTTCCCACAATCAGTAAGCCGCTCCTGTTCTTCTTTGCAACAAATTAGAAAAAAAACTCTAATACTTATCTGTTACCTTGCTCCAATGCCATTGAATTCACTCCGCAACCACTTTCGATATCTTTTCTCTCCCAAATATATTAACAATTAGGCAACTTTAGATAGTCATATCGTTGCAAACACCTTCGAGCTATTGATAAGCCCACAAAACATCGAACAAGTACAACACATGTCGAGTGTAATTGTTCAGGTGTTTGTGTTGGAACGTGTCAAGAACGCGCGCATGGTGAAGTCATACTCACTGCCTTTTACCTAGTTCTAAAAGAAAAAGACAACAAAAATAAAACCTGACGTGTCTACATCGTCGTGTCGTCGTTGCTGTCAAAGTCGATTGTTATTATTACTTTTGTTGCTTTTTTTCGCCAAGCCTATTAGTGTCTAAGTTAGCATTAAGCCTGTTGTGGGTGTATTATCCGGAATCAGTTTAGCAAACGATACACAAGTTCGAAGTAATTTTTGATTGGCATCTATTGATTTATTTGTTTATGGATAAATCTTCGGCCATCAGACGATGGTCGCAATTTCAACAACAAGTTGCTTATTGCGGCGAACCTGATACTTGTGTTGTGTTGATGAAATTTACTAAACTTGAACTTGAGTATGAGAGTGGTGGCAATGCAACTACTGTTGTTAGTGTAAGTCGTAGAGTTGTAGTCACAATATTATTTAGTTACCCACTTAGAAATCAGTTAGTAAAAAAAAAATTAACTCGTAGAAGCACTCATAATAATTTGTTCATTTTGTTTTGTTTATTTTCATTGCAGAAAAACAAAGAATTGATGAATGATATAATCACAAACTGTAAACTGAAAAATGGTAAGTACCGTAAATAACTGAAATATCAAATAATATAACTGTTATCAGTGATTAGAAAAGAAAAATACTCTAAATTAAAACACTATAGGTCAGATATTGAAAATCAAAATAGTTCTAAGCAGTTTAAGATACAGCAAGAACTGTATTTGATCAACGTTACTTAAACAGGCAGTGTTTCATTAAAATTGAGCTAAGAAAAATAGATATTTGTGGCAAAAGGGATTGAATACTTAGAAATGGTACAATGATTTTAACACGACTAATGTGCTGAGTTCGGCAGCGGAAACCAGAGGACTGCTTTTGAGCTGGGGCTACTATTTTTTTTATTCTCTCGTACGTAACGTAGATATACAAATACGTACGTGAGTACTTGGTTTATCTTCCTCAAAAAGAATAATTTTTCTACGAAACAAATGTCCTAAAACCGCTGTTTCCAGTGAAATTTATAGAGAATTTTTTGAAGACGTTTAAGCCAGTTAGTTAAAATTCACAAAAGACGGATGTTTCTGCTACATACCGTGCTTTACTTTTTCTTTTTAATTCATTTTGAAAAAATCAGAGATGGAAACGAAGGTATAACGGATTTTTCTCATTTCAATGAAAAACTGTTTCCGGTACATTTAAATCCACTAATTAGTTCTGAAGATATTCAGAAAAGTATAATACAAGATCTTTCACTAGTTTACAATTTTGCCTGGAGTGTTTCTCACCCAAAAAAAAGTGTCATATAACGTTTTCCTCAACTTTTAATCATTACCCTGCACATCGGAAACTAAAAATTGTGGTAAGCTGCAATGACAAATATTATATTGGATTTTTCATAAGCTTTCATAAAAAATAAAATAAATAGAGTGGCGCGACAGCTCTTGAAGAGCCAAGGCCTAAGTGGCTTACTCTCATCAACAATTCTCTGAGTGCGTGTGAAGAATTGAGGGGACCTACAATTTAACGCCGATTCCGAACGGCAGAGTTGAGAAGCACTTTTTCATGACAGATTGATACTCTTGGAAGATTTGTCAGGTCAGGCAGTGCCCGTGAAAGATGAAATAAAAACTTGGCCTGAGTAGGACTCGAACCAACGACATTCTGCTTAGCAGCCAACGCACTTACCAACTAAGCTACGGGCAACTGCTTAAGCTTTCATATGACACCTCATTTTCAATAGCCGTTTTTATCAAATTCCAAAATAACGATTTTTCGCCACCGATTGCAGTGCCATCTATTTGAACTAATGTCCTTAATTTGTCTTGTTCAGCTTTGACTTAATTCCAATATTCTTATAGCATCCTAATAAATTTCATATTGTGTTTATTAATACTAAGAAATAACAGAGCTACTTAGGGTGACAATATAAGCCTCAGTTTAAACACATATAAAATTAAACAAAAACGAAGCTACGCAGAAACAGAACACTAAGACCACCTGATGTGAGCACTAAGGACACATTTTGCACTAAATCCCCAATTCTACCTAATGGAATATAGTTCCCTCACAAAATATGTATGCGGATTATGTTTTAATTAAAACCAGATGTTCCATCGGCTTGGTTCACTATGACGTATACTTACCATTTTCAAATTGAATAAATTTAATATTTTTTCTCGTGTCAATCCCTGTATTAAAATATTCTTTTGACATTTTGTTCAACCATTGCATTCATTAAGTCATTCTCTTTATGTTGAATGAAATGAAATCAGCTCGCTGTAGAACTTTGTGGAAAATGTCTCGTCGTATAAGCCATCCTCACCATAAAGTCACAATAATTAAAAAAAAAAGCCGTCCCACTTGACGTTAATCTCTCATTCATTTTCTGTCTGAATTGCTGATTTTATTCGCATGATATTTCCTGCGAAATGAATTGCTCTAATAAGCAAAACCAACCTTTTCGAATTAAATTTCAAAATAATAATTAGAATAAATTATACAAATATTGTTGTTTTGCGGATTGAATCCCTGGTGAGACCGTAAATAAGCGATGATTCACACCACGAATATTCATGAATTTAAATTGATTTTTATATTCCAGAGAGATTAATGCAAATTGCTTCTGAAAAGAATAAAAAAAAAAACAACAGAAACAGAAACATATTGCTCCACAAACATTTTCATGTTAGAGTTGTTGTGTGTAGAAAAATGTGAACGTTGGAAATTATTTATTTACTTGAAACTACCACCAAAAAGCACTTAATTTTTGAAAATAAATATTTTAATTACATAGATGATAGATGAATAATGAATGTATGAATGTAGGACATGTTTGGCAGCCGTGTGTTATTTAGGAGCTATCTAAGAAGGCTGAAGGCTGGGGATAATATTTTAAGTAAGAGGTCAATCAAAAATTAAAATTAACCGCTCATCAATAAATCATAAACAAACCTAATTTGTTTTTGAATTTAAGTGGCCCAGTTTTTAATTTAATTAGTGCAATGCTTGAGAAACAGTATAACAACATTAATTGGCACAAATTGATTGTGTAGTTATTTCTTGAAATCGTCGGCTACAGAAACAGAAAGTAGGTTTTGTGGGTGAAAAATATTTTAATCTCGAAATTATCAAATCATCTATTTAAGTTTCTTTACCCTTGCTTATATATACTTTAAAGAGTCTTGGCTCTTCAGAGCTCTCATGCCACCCTATTAATGTTATCAAACACAAAAGCTTATATAACCGCACGCAAAAAAAAGTCAAATATGTGTTTCATTCTTATTTTTAAGATATAAATAACACAAAATTAAACCCAACAATTTAAACAAAAATAATAAATTTGCCATAAAATCGTTGAGCCGCGTAAGTCCCTTAGCTTTGTTTGACCACCAACATTTCCTTTTAGAATGAGGTTCGTTTTTCGAAAACATAAGCATCGAGATATTGGTAGATATCACAAAATGTATGAGTTTTGAAACGGAAATGACTACAATTTACATATAAACATCATACAACAAATGAAAATACTTATTGATTTTGGAAGGAAGAGGTATGTCTGGTCAGCTAGTATAATGATATAAAATATTCAAGGAATAATTCTCTCATAATAATTACAACGAATATTTGTTACAATCGACAAGTAGATAGCTCGAATACCAGAATACAAATTTTTCGATGTAGCAACCTATTTTTTTTTGTATTAATAGTACTCAATACAACCCTCCGAGAATAAAAATATTGTTTTCCTCAATTTAGTCAGAAAACGTCATTCACAACTTGCTGACCCAACAAACGTCATTCTATGTTAAGAAATTGTTATGTTTTGTTTATCATTTTACAAAAATAAATCTCTCTATAGCCTTGTTGGCACTTTAAATTTGACAAAAAATTAGTCCGATGAGCCGAATTTGAATCCTTTTTGCAAATTCAATAATGGCATAGCATGTTTTCCAATTCTGTTTGTTCAAAAAATTTTAAAGTAATCTTTCTCCTGAAATGAAGAAATTTTATTGAATTTAAAATCAAAAACACTTTGCAGAAACAATTTCATTTCTTTGTTATGCACCAAATGCTACATCAAAGTTAAACAAACGCTCATGTGTTTTAATATTCTTTTACTCTGTTGTTTACAAATCACCAGGTGTATTTTGTTATGCATATTAAAAAGTCATACACAAAAATGTGCCAAAAAAGTAAGAACAAAGAACACCCACTCATATTTTAATATAAATATCCTTCAATACCATCACTAAGTAACAACAACAAAAACACGGATAAAACCACTTTTTATCCCCGGAAAAGAACATAAAATAAAGATATCATCCTCGGTAATTTTTCAACGCACCTGTCACCCCATCACAGTCCCAGCACGAACCCAATAACCCATATTACATTGTTTCAGTAGAGGAAGAAAAATCTAACATTTTCTAAGGTAGGCATTTTCTGTTTAAAAAGAATCCTTCGCGCCTTATTTTCGTTATTTAAGATAGTCGAGGAGTATGGAGGAGTGTTATAGGATTATCAAGAATTCTTTTGTTTTCAAGCTTCTTTGTGTATTGTTTATGTTGGTTATTAAGATTTTGGATAAAATCATCAGTTGCCTTTAAGCCGCCATAAGATATCCAAAAATGTCCTTTTTTCGGAGTAATTTCATATACATAATCCCTTAACTAACATTATTTCATTATCTTTCTTACAGGTTATGGAGCGAGTATATCAGCGGCTCCACCATCTCCAACAAAAAGGCCATTAAGTCCAGATCACCCGAATCCGGCACTTCCTATTACAGAGGTAAGGAACGAGTAATAGAGACATTTGTACAAACAAATTTTGCTAGGAAAAATGAACAGGGACACGGGAAAACCTTCTTGAATATGCCCTATTTGGGTTTTCATACGTTTTTATTTTTCTTTTTTCATATTTCTTTTACTTCCGGCAACCAAGGGAAACAAAGAAATTCTAGGAATAGAATATTTTATGCTAACGTTTTTTCCTAATGTTGTTTCTTTTGGTTTTAAACCATAATACCAAAAGGAATATCCGGTCAGGGTGGTTTTGCTATGGGTTGTAATGGTTTTCCGATGGAATGGTTAACCTCAATTTACAGACATTGGACAAGCAATGACTTTGTGATTGACATAATGATTATGCAAAAGACCTTTGGCAATTGGACTTAATTTTTTTTTTCAAAATTATTGTCATTTGTTTTTAAAGGTTAAACAAAAAACAAAACAAAAAATAACCCAGAGTTGTATTTGATTTTGATTGACTGATTGGTGTAGATAGAAAGTCAGCAGAGTGACAGGATAATTTTATTGGCAATTGACTTTTGAAACCAATGTAAGCAATTATTGTCTCAACTCAATAGTTGTCTTCTGCTGCTTGTCGTTCTCCAACAATAAATACATATAAGGAGTGAGTTCGAAGGGGACTTTGATCTCTGGCAGTGCTCTATAAACTTTCATCTTAACGCGGAAAGAGATGGAGAATTTCAGATTTTTCTTAATTTTTTTATGTCACTGGGATATTTCAGATATCTATTATAACCATAACATCTTTTCACGTATTAGTGTGCTGTAAAACATTTGATGTTTTTAAAATACGATATTGTTACTGGGTGCATTCAGGAATTTGTCTGTTTCGTAACTGGAGTATCATTTCCGATCTCTTTGGTCTTTTTTCATTAATACAAAACTGTTTCGTTTCAGAATTAAAAAAGGAAAATTATGTTTACTCATAAAAATGGAAACAAATTCAATTGAATGACTATTACAGAGACACTTTCTCAATAGGTATTGACAAATATCATTAACTAGCCGTTGCCCGCGACTTCGTCCGCCTCTCCCTCGTCCACCGGCCAGAGTATCGTCTCGACTTGTGCATCATGCGCGCGTGGGAATTTTGTTCGGAAGTTATTGTAAAATTGCATTGCAGTCAACTCTCCCTAGGTCGTAATTCTCTTGAACTTGAAAAATTTGGGCATTTTTTATGATTCCCTTCAGTTGTTCATACTTAAAGCATTCCCTTGGGTGAACTCTCCCTAATTCTAATATCTCTCTTACTTTTGCATCGTTTTTTTCGTTAAGTAAATTTTTCTTTAAACTGAGCATATTTTTTAGTTAAGAAGTACATAAAATGATATGGTTTAAACACAATAATCTGCACAAATAGTGCAATCAATCACATTCACAAATCAATTGAACTCTCAAAATTCTAATTTGAGCAGTTATTAGGCCAGTTCCACCTAACAACATCTCACTGAGATTTCAATGTCACCTTGACTGAGGCAAAATCATTTGGTGAAACATAATTCTCAGTTATCATTGAGATTTAATGGTTACCTTACTAATTGTTGCTGCACATATGTCAGCCACGTCAAATAGCTGAGTGAGAAATCGAATCCAAAATAATTTCATCTCAGAGATCTCAGAAAAAAATCTCAGTTCTCACATTTCCACAGCTTCTTCGCTGCTATTGGTCGCAGCTTAATTTTAAGTAGAATAAAGCCTTCCTTGATAAATGGACCATTCAACATTAAAAAAATTGTTAAATTTCATAAAGCAGTTCCTGAGATAAGCGCGAATTAAAACACTTGTTTCTTACTTTTAAAATTAAACAATATTTATTTGGAACTATGTCCTTTATTATTGAAATACTTTTTACTAATTCTAAAAGGAGCTTAAGGCTACTATGTAGTTACAATAAGACTATTGATAAATTCATCATACAGTCGTATTTATATACTTTTCTTATCTATCTACAAGGAGACCCAAGCGTACAATCGTCTTGCTTGATAATGAAGAAGAGATAATATTCCAACATTGTATACAAACGATATTATCTCTTTTACATATGTTATCATTGTAGCGTTGTGTGCAAGACTGTACTAGAGACTAAAGATATCATTGAATACAAATAATGTTATCTTTTTTCTCAATATGTTTTGCTATGGATACTTAACTCCCCCCCTTGTTAAACGAAATCGTCCCGATTTTTCGACGCTATTTTTAACATTTCTCTTTCATAAGTTTTGTTATATGCGTCAATCTTTTTTTGTTTTTGACGATCTGTTATACATTGTATAGTTTTTATCATTACGTACGTAAATGCTAGAATAACAATCAGTGTTACAATTGTGTATATAGTTGATAATATCGGTTTTTCTTCAAAAGGAATAATTAGTTTTTTTAAAGTATCTATGTTATCGAATTTGTACATTGTATCTTCTTTAATTATTTGGTCGATGTAAGACTCTGAATTATGATTTCTTAATATAACTTCTTTAATTTGCTTATGCATGTTTTTGTATATTTTATCGTCTAGATTTATAGTATTTTCATAAGTAACTAAGTTTATACCATTAATTGTTTGATTATTTAACTTATGCTTACCGCTTAATAACATAACACCGGATTCAATTTCTAAGTCGTAATCGTATTCTTGTTTAATGTTGCATTTTGAAGTTATATTCTTTAAAAGTGGAATAAGACAATTTTCTTCTTCAAAGTTAATTTCACAAATGTTTTTACTTAGATGATTTTGACAATTTCTTGTTCTTAAATAAGTTTGGTTACATAAGGCAATTGTTTTATCTGTAATGATTTTTCCATGTTTTGAATTTAAAGGTGTTACTTTATACAATTTACATGATTTAATTAGA
Source organism: Sphaerophoria taeniata (assembly GCA_943590905.1). Taxonomy (NCBI): domain Eukaryota; kingdom Metazoa; phylum Arthropoda; class Insecta; order Diptera; family Syrphidae; genus Sphaerophoria; species Sphaerophoria taeniata. Next base: position 40,596,379 of record OX016540.1, on the reverse strand, counting down.
ACTGGATATTTATATATTGTGATGAAGAATTCATCAGTTCTAGCTAATAATATTTTAGAGTACTCAAGTATATTTAGTATGGGTACTTGAATTATTTCATGTTGAATAATATTTTTAATGTCATCTAAGTCTAGGCTTTCTGATAAATATTCATTATTTTTTGCTGCATTAATTGTTCTGGTCAATAATAATAATTGTTCGTACACTTGTTCTATTACTAAATGTTCTTTAAGGCTCTGACCTTCGAATTGTTGCAAAATTTGTTCAAATCTAGAATTTATAGTTTTTTGTTTATTATTGTTTTCTATGAGATTATTTATACTCGTTTCTATGTTAACTAAGTCATAATGGTCAGGATTACCAAACACATATTTGAAAGCTGTTCCTAAAAAGTTAATTGATCTAGTATGCCTAGTATGTTCTTGTAATTGGTCTGCTAAATTCTTAATTTTACTTAACCAAATTTTTTCTTCTTGTGTAGGTTGATATTTACTAGTTACGATATTTACGTAAGGTTGAAATATCGAAGTCAGGTTGGTGGCATGTAACAAATAAGTTTGTTCTTTGAATAAATACACGTCATCTGTTTGCGTAAGTATAAACTTCTTGTTTAGTAACTCAGTTATTTGAACGTTTCCTTGCCCTTCTTGACTCTGTACAATTCCTAGTAATGTTAGGAATATTAATATTTTCGTCATCTGAAAAATGATAATTCTTTATGTTATCCTTGTGAATTTTTATTCCTTCTTTAGAGATTACAGTGTCTCCTTTATCTTCTTCTACTATTCTTGTTATGTATCTGGCGTTAGATTTCTTTCTAAGACCTGTGATTCTTACCATTATCTTATCTCCTTTTTTATACTCTCTGTGTCGAGTTCCTTTATTTAGACGTTCGATCACTTTTTTGGATGCTGAGTTTAGTTTATTTATTATAATTTCACTATTGCTATATTTATTTTGATTAAAGAAAATGTCTCTAGGTTTCAAACCGGTAACTGAGTGTATAGAATTATTTAATTCACGCACTGTTCTAAATATTTCTTCGATAAGTCTTGTTTTATTCTGAATTGTGAATATTCTAGACAGTTCAGTTATTGTACCGTTTACACGTTCTACCTGACCGTTCGCTGTCGATCTGTATACTGGAGTTTCTACTTTAGTTATGTTGTATTTCAAACACATTTGGTTCACCATTTCTGTTTTGAATCCCTTCTCGTTATCTGTCATGAGTCGTTCACATTTTGGGAAATAATTAGATAAGACCTCTTCCATAACGTCGTACAGTCTGTTTCGAGTTTCGATTTCCCGAAGGATTGTATATTTAGAATACTTATCTACTGTTACAAGGAAAGTATACTTGTCGTTGAAGTATATGTCCATATGAATGTGTGTTCCCACATGTGTTGGTATTTCTGAATTATTCAGAGGTTCTCTGATAGGTTTTCTTTCATATTTTCCAAATAGACATGCTATGCATTTTTTGTTGAAACTCTTTGCTTGTTTATTTAGATCGGGCCAGTAATATTTCTCTGAGATTTCTTGTATATTGTTACGTAACCCTCGGTGTGCTCTTTCGTGAGTTACCCTTACAAGTTTTAGTTGTTCCTCCAAATTTGTCACGTCTTGAAGTTTTCTTGGTGTGAATATAAATCTTACTAGTGGGAATTCCTTTTTTATGTTTTCACCATATTTGTATATGTTTTCAAATTTCGTATGCAAAGCTACAATCTTTTGGGGTTGTATAACTTCTTTCATCTGCCTTAGTAAAGAGTCTTTGTCCTTAAACTTTATTATGAGTCTTATTTTGTTACTAAAATAGATTTGTGTTTCGATATTATTTGTTATATCTTCAATAAGTTCGAACTGTGCAGCGTATGCATTAAAAGGCTGATTCACAGTTTTTATTATATCATTAGAAGAACTTTCAGCTGAATGTGCTGTTTCTATGGTAGAAGTATTTATGCGTTGACGTGATAATGCGTCAGCTACAAGATTTAGGTTTCCTGGTTTATAAACTAATTTTGCTCCAAAGTCTTCAATGATTCCCTTCCAACGTTTCAGCTTTGTGTTGGGATTTTTTTCTGATACAGAATATATAAGGCTCTGGTGATCGGTATATATGGTTAAGTCTGCTATACCATATATGTAGTTTCTGAGTTTTTGTAAGGACCATATGATCGCTAATAGCTCTTTCTCGTTTGTGCTATAGTTCTCTTCTGTCTTACTCAGTGTTCTTGACAAGAAGTGTATAGGTTGCTTATTCTGACTTAGTACGGCTCCAATAGCTATGTTGGATGCATCAGTAGTAAGCTCGAATGGTTTACTATAATCCGGTTGAAAAAGTTCGACTTGTTCTTTCAAATAATTTTTTAAAATTCTAATCGCTTCTAATGCTGAATCATTCAGATTTAACTTAATATTTTTACTTTGTTTTTTGTTTACTTTACCGTTATCTCCTCGTAAATATAATGTCAGGGGCTTGGCTATGCTTGCGTATCCTTTTATAAACTTACGATAGTAACCTGTAAGACCTAAAAATCCTCTCAAATCCTTTACCGTTTGTGGGACTGGAAAATTTTCTATAGCTGCTATTTTCTCAGGGTTCGTAGTGATTCTACCATGTCTGATTATGTGACCTAAGTATTCTACTTCTTCTTGAAAAAACTTACTTTTCTCATCAGATATTTTTAATGTGGCTTTATTGAGTACGTCGAATACTTGACTTATGTGCTGTATATGTTCTTCCTCAGATGAAGAATATATCAATACGTCATCAATGTAAACGTGTACGAATTTACCTACAAAGTCTCTCAAAATGTCGTCCACGCATCTCTGAAATATGCTTGGTGCATTTTTGAGCCCGAAAGGCATTCGTTTAAAATGATATTTTGCGCCATTTATAGCAAAAGCTGTTTTTTCTTTATCATCTGCTTTGATTTTAATTTGGTGGAAACCTGACTCCAAATCTAACGTTGTAAAGTACTTGGCTTTACCTAAATTTTGAATTGTCATGTTGACATCCGGAATGGGGTATCTGTCTGTTACAGTGTGAGCGTTAAGTTTTTGGAAATCAACAACCATGCGCCGTTTTGGTTTTCCTTTTTCGTCCAAACCTTTTTTAGGTACTGTCCATATGGGACTGTTATAAGGACTATGGCTTTTTTCTATTATATCGTCATGTAAGAGTTTCTGTATTTCTTTGTTTACGAATTCGTTATCTGCTATGGGATATGGATATTGTTTAACATAAACCGGATTATCATTGGTCGTCCTAATGCTTGCTTCTATAGTATCTGTAAAGGGTAACGGTCCTATGCTGTTATTAATCTTCATCAGTCTATCTATGTCTGCTTTATAAATATTATTTTCCCCAATTATGTAATTAATTTTCTGAATAGATTCGACACTGCTTATGGTAGTTAGAGTCATATTACTGAAATTTATTTCCGCGTTTAGAACTTTAAGTCCTTCATATCCTAATATCATATCAAAAGACTGAATATCCTCTAATTCAAAAAATGTTATATTTTTCTTTAATATCCTAACTACTTTCTTTGTATCTACCATAGAATAACCATGCATTGTTTTTATTTTTATAGGTTTAATTTTAATTTTTTCGCTAGAATCGCATTTTCTATTAATGTAATTATGGGTTGCACCAGTATCAATAAGAATTTTATAAATTTTCTTAGAAATAGTACTAGTTAAATTTAAGCAGGGCAACCCGTCTACTAGTTTAAATGATCTATTCTTATGTTATTATTTACCATACATTCCGTTTCATCTGCTTCTGCATATGTATTGCTGACATCGTCTCTGCGTTGTTGTCGGGAGTTATTTACTCTCTGCTGCTTGAAGTTCTGCTGATAAGATCGTTGCGGTCTGTTGTGTGTGTTGAAACTCCCGCTGTGTTCACGTTTCGCTGGTGGATTATATACATCGGGTTTGTATTGATTCCAATTTTGTCGCTGTGCATGTACAATTTGTCTCGAGTTTATCTCCATCGGCTGTGGTCCGTCATTTCTCTTGAAAGGGTTTAGGCGTGGTCCTTGATTGTGTTGCTGCATATTATCGTATTGCTTCTGGGGTTGATAATTCGTTGTTTGGCTCGAATAATTTGGTCTTCTTTCGTTTCTGCGTTCATGTGGCATATTTTTGTGGTGCTTATCTTGAGTGAGATGTAAATGCCTGTGCACATTATCATGTTCTATTCTGCGAGCAATTGCGAATGCGTGTTCTAGATCATTTATTGTAGCTGAATATAATGATCCTCTTGTAAAGTTGTCACTCATACCATCAATGAATATACGAACTGCGTCGTCGTTAGCATTTTTAATTAGTCTGTCGATTATATTCGGCGGATCACCTGACATAGTGATTTTTGATATTATTAAATTGAGATTTTTATTTATCTCGTCGTGGTATTCAGACAGTGTGCTTCTTTTTTGCGTGATGGCTTTCATCATGTCTTGTAGCACGTATAGAGGTTCTTGATTAGAGTACGTATAATCTAATCTGTTACGTATCGCCTCAAAATTAAAAATTGTGTTATAATTAGTTAACACATTCGCGGCTGCACCCTGTATTTTACTTTTCACTATAGTCAATGCTGCTGCGTACTTACTGTGTGTTTTGAAGTTTTTAATGCTGTCCATTAATCTGGATGCTTCTTCGCGCCACGACCGATAATTTGATTGATCGCCGTTGAAAATAGGTAGGCTTTTAAATGCGTCTAACTGTATTTCACTACCATCTGTATATGTGGTTCTTATTTCCTCTAGCACAGGTATGTTTGGTACTATGCCTAATCCAGATTTTACTTCATTTAGTTTTGTTTCTAAATTAGTGTTTATTTGATTTTGGTTAGTTATTATTGCTGCTAACCTTGCATTTTCTGTGCGTGTGTGCTCTAGGGTTTGTGTTACTGTGTTGCACCTGGTTTCTAAAGCTTCTAATCTTGCCATTAATACTGCGAGTTGTTCCATTTTGAACTCGTGTCTGTTGTCGTCGAATTTGTGTGTTTTTTTCCTCCACATATACACTTTCACTGAATTGCTTTGCTGCTTCGTACGAAGAAGCTATATTTGTACCTGCTATGCTAGGTAATTCTTGTAACCGGTAACGCGAGTGTTCTGTTTATACTAGATTTCACTACTTGTTCCCGAGGTCCGCTCGATTGAAGTTAAAAAGTATATTTAACCTCCTGGCAGGATCGCCAATTAAAACACTTGTTTCTTACTTTTAAAATTAAACAATATTTATTTGGAACTATGTCCTTTATTATTGAAATACTTTTTACTAATTCTAAAAGGAGCTTAAGGCTACTATGTAGTTACAATAAGACTATTGATAAATTCATCATACAGTCGTATTTATATACTTTTCTTATCTATCTACAAGGAGACCCAAGCGTACAATCGTCTTGCTTGATAATGAAGAAGAGATAATATTCCAACATTGTATACAAACGATATTATCTCTTTTACATATGTTATCATTGTAGCGTTGTGTGCAAGACTGTACTAGAGACTAAAGATATCATTGAATACAAATAATGTTATCTTTTTTCTCAATATGTTTTGCTATGGATACTTAACTCGCGTTAAAACGCAGAAAAATGTACATTTTTTGCCGTTTTTTCCATATTTTCCACAGATTCTTCGCTGCTATTGGTCACAGCTTAGTGTTAAATAGCTTCAAGTCTTCCTCAATTAATGGACCATCCAACACAAAAAGAATTATACCATTCGAACCAGTAGTTCCTGAGATAAGTGCGTTAAAACGCAGAAAAATGTATATTTATTGCCGTTTTTTTCCACATTTTCCACAGATTCTTCCCTGCTATTGGTCACAGCTTAATGTTAAGTAGCCTAAAGTCTAAGTCGATTAAGGCACCATCCAACACAAAAAGAATTATACCATTCGAACCAGTAGTTCCTGAGATTACCGCGTTCAAACAAACAAACTCTTCAGCTTTATATATTAGTGTAGATAATAATTTGAGGTCACATCTTGTTTTGAACTATTTTTCGTCCCAAAACAATTAAATAACATACAAAGCTATAGTTTAAAATTCGACGTATTTTTAACGATGCATTTAATTGAAGTACAAAATAAAAATCGACATGTACTCCCCCTAGCGGAACTAACTGATTTCCCAAAACAGCGACAATAGTTTTTATTAAATTATTTGAACGAAGAATTTTAATGCTTCGTTCTCCATGATTCTCAGCGTTAGCTTTCTCACAAAATTTCTGATTTTAAAAAAGGTGTGGCCTAATTCAGGATTGTTAGAAAAATCAAAGACCGTACCAGATTCCGATCTCCTTAAATCTCATAACTTTGAGTGAGGAAAAGGAATTAATTTTCATGAAAAAAGGCAGAATTTTTTGCGGTCGAATGTAGTGCGGGGAATTATTTTGCGGGATTTCAGTTTTCAGGCTTTCGACCCCATCATGGTCTTAAATACTGGCTGTAGCTGATTTGCACACATTTATTGTGAAATTCCTTACAAATACGATGGACACCAAGTTTTTTTTTTTTTGTAACACACTATCAGATAATGCCGAAGGGAGCTTATAGGAAGCTTAATCTTACGACAAATGTTTAATCACTTAGTGCAGTGTTAGTTGTTAGTAGACTTATCTCAAAAAAACAAACACGTACACAATAACAAACATATCAAAAATTAAATTACATTGAGACAAAAAATGCAAAAAATATTTAAGAACGTGGAACACTGGTTTTAAGAATAAGTTTTAGCTTGTTTTTATTGATATTAAAGTGAAATAAGTCTTCATACGCATTCAATAGCTTACTCATTCTTGTCAGTGGCTCATGCATTCGGTAGTTAGTTCTATGTTGGGGGACTTTAATCAAATTATGAGAACGCAAAATTGATCTCCACATCTGTAATTAAAGAGGATATCTGGAGCATCAGTGACAACAGTAATAATTTGATGACGGAAAACTGTATCATTATTGAATTAGCTTTATTGACGATGTTGTTAATGTGTTCTGAAACATCTAAATTAGATGTGAAAAGAACTTCTAAGTCCCTTACGTTTAGGACACGGGATAAGATGTGTTGAGAGATAACATAATCATAAGATGTGGGATTACGCTTTTTTGAAATTGTCATTGCCTGACATTTTCTTGGGTTAAGATGCAAATTATTATTTTCACACCATACAACAAACTTATTTATATCATCTTGCAGTTGAACGCGATCTTCATAAAAGATAAGAAGATAAGAATTTTACTATTTCGAATACTTAACCGTGCATCGTTAATAGCTAAAATAAATAAAAGGGGTCTAAAGTGACTACCCTGCGGAAAGATCTATTATTATCAATGTAAGAAGAAATCCAATTAACGAATCCCGGAGGAAAACCATATGAATTCAATTTAAACTTGATAACAGTGTGCGAAAGTTGATCAAACGCTTCGGAGAAATCTGTGTAAATACAATCAACTTCCTGTCCATTTTCTAGAGAATTCAGACATTTATGCAAAAACGCTAGAAGGTTTGTCACCGTAGAACGTTTCTGCATAAAGCCATGTTGTTCCAAGCATAATATAATATTTTTACTGTAGACGGCTAAATTTTCACAAGCAACTCACTCAAAAATTTTAGGAATGTAAGACAGTTTAGATATAGGCCTATAATTAGTAATATCTGACTTGTCACTTTTTTTGAAAACAGGTGCTATGTATGCGTTTTTCCACTTGCTTGGGAATTTTCCTAGCTTTAACGACAATTCAAAAATATTATGTAAATGAATAGCCAAAACCGTCCTACATTTTTTTTTAAACGATGGGTGGAATACAATCGGGTCCAAAAGAATAGTGTTTCTTAAGAAGGCACATACAATTTACAAGTTTATCGAAGTCGATTAGAACATTGTTAAAAGTTACTTGGGGACAGTTTCGCAGATAGGCAAAGAACTCAGTATCCACAGAAATGGGAGTATCGATGAAATACTGACTAAAATTACTTGCAAAAGCATCACAGATGTCACAGTTCAAGACAATATTGTTGTAATTGAATTTTGTAGATAAATTGAAAGGTTGATATTATTTCAATCCTTAGATAAAGAATCAAAGCAATATTGTCTACTCCCATTTTCCTATTTTTATATGTACTTTATTTTTAATTTTATTCAACAAACAGAAAATGAAAATTTTCAAATAAAATTAATTTCAAATTTAGGATACCGAAACAGAAAAAACAAAAAAACCAGAAGTTAAACACGTTGCTGGATTAAGAAAACGTTCGGTAATAAACCAAATATACTTTAAAAATCCCCACCCTCATCGTTCGATCTCCGTGGTAAACCTTGTCAATTTTTTGGTAACTTTGTTTTTGATTTTAATTTTTGTTTCTTGCAAAAACTTAAATATGTGTCGTCCAAAGGTCTAACGTTTTCTTTATCTCAAGACCAAAACGTTGATTTTCATTAAACAAAATATTGATTGTATTTTGTCACCCTTTGAAGCACGTTTTATATGAAAGCAAAACAAAAATTGCACACTGAATGTATAAGTTCCTGTCCCTGTCTTACTTATTGTAAGCACACAAATGTATCCATTATCTGTATTCTTTTCTTGTTCGTGACATTGTCGATCGATTGTGATTGTGAAGATTGTAAACTCGTCTAATAATGTAATTTATATTCTTTATATTTTTAGTCACCAAGTCCTGCTATGTCCCGTATGGGATGTGCACTCAGAACACTCCTGTTCACAGATAGCTCAAGTTGTTTGAAAGATAGAAAAGTAAGTTCGCTTCAAATTTCTTGAATCCTTCTATCCAACGATTGTACTCGTTTGGAAGATGAATAGTTACAAATTGAAAAAATGTTCCACAGGTATCGGGCAAATTAATCAGGAAATGTGCTCCGGGCACTGAATTGGTCGATTGGCTGTTGAATCTGTCACCGATTGTACACACAAGAGCCCAGGCGGCGGGTATGTGGCAGGCTTTGCTGGAAGAAGGAGTCCTTTCACATGGTATGGAGTTTTTTTTTTACTTTTCTATTTCATAGTATTCTACCCAGCTTATGCTTTAAGAAACATTGCTTACTGTGGAGAGCATTATATAAAATGCCGGCGTGTGATGATGAAATATCCTGTTCTTGGAGGATATTTTTTTCATTTTTCTTCTTTATCGACATTTTTCAATGTTTTCTCTGTCGATTCATGTGTTTTTTTTTTAATTTTCCCTTACAAAATAGTGAACAAAGAACAACCGTTTAAGGATAAATGTTTTTTGTATCGAATTCGTGTTGACGAGGAAGGAACAAGTGGCGGAACACCACAAACGGATGATGTTAATGCATCTAACGAGCATGTTCGTGAGGCATTAGGAACACTCTTCCAACGAGGACCAGATGCTACACTTCGCATGATTTTAAGAAAACCGTAAGCTTGATATTTTTATTTAAAATATACGTTTGATGTTTTTTTCGTGTCTGTTTGTGCTATCGTTAAACGATATGGGGAGCATTTTTGTGGATCTTGGAATCACGTTTGGTAGTACTGGTGTTGAAAGTTAACGCGTGATTTGTATTGTTGGAAGTGGTGGTACTTTTCAATTCAATTTCTGTTTTCTGTTCGTTTAGTGCAGGGTAACTACAGAAACACATTTTACAGGATCAATTCCGTTCGAAAAATATTATTTCACAATGGAAATATTTGGCATTTGTATTATTTAAACTTAAAAACTCGAATGGTAGCATTCACGACAAAGACAGACATACATTTTGTGTTTTTCACTCAGAATAATGAATTTTTAAAACATTTTTGTTGTTTGAACAACGATAGCAACTTAGAGGTGCTTCCACCAATGGCTTTTTCCGTCAATTTCTTTGTTTGGCTGGAGTTATAGCTATTTCACGGGTGCCAAGCCGATCATCAGACTCCTTTGTTAGTGGTGCTGCCTAGTTATTTTTCATATTAATCGAAAAACTTTTTAGTTCACTTTGGGATTTGAACCTAGGACCTGCTAGTTGTGAAGCCAATGCACTACGCATTGCGCTAACAACTCCACTGATTTTTGGTTTTCCATTGTAGACTTTTATTGTTTATCAATTGCAATGAACATAGGCGCATTTTTACAAGCTCCTCAAAGTATGCTATCTTGTTCCGCTTTCATTTTTTCTGATTTCCTATCTTTGTGTCACAACAATTCGTTGCGTACACCAAGGGTCAGATTATTGAAAGTTTTGACACTAGTCAGTTTATTTGTTATAGTTTGTTTTTGTGTTATTCAAACAACAAAAATGGAATTGACGGACGCAGCCTAACTGCAGTGTTAAATAACACAAAAATTTTAAAACATGAGTTTGTTGATAAACTGCAATAAAAGAACCTTATTTTAAAGAGTTTCTTTCTTCGAGCTTTGAAATAGTTCAACAAGGATATTCCATCGAAACAAATAAATTCATACCTATATGCATGCAGGATATCATATTTCCATAAACTTATTTCATTGATCCACTTTGCTTCATTTTAACTGGAAAAGTATGGCTTTTTATATTTTTCATCGTTTCACTCATAAGTCCAGTAAACGATAAGATTTTTATCTGAATTTATCCCAAAGCACATTAAAGTATCAGTGATGAAATTTTTGATAATCAGCTTATTTCAAACGAGTAAAGTTACAACTTTTCCTTGAGGCATAAGCTTACCTTCTCATAGTTAGTTTTATAGGATTTCGTTTTTATTTTTATAATTGATGAACCACTGAATCCTAATTCATTTTGAATCCATTGAGATTCCTTCGTATGTGCTTTACAAAAGTTTAAGATTAAACAACTTCACAACAAATAAAAAGGAGTATAATAATAAAACTTTATCCATACACAGGATGCATCCAATTATTATCTTGCACACATGCAATTTGTCTACACACAAAACTTGCTATGTTGAACACTGAACGAACTAAGACTCTTAGCATACATTCTGAGAGCACATAGGCGAATCTTAACAACAAATATAAGAGGCCCTGAATAACGCACCAAAAATGAATCACTAAAAATTGATTCCCATTGTATTGCTATGTTTTCAAAAATGGATTGAACGATTTTGATTGTATTTGAAAGTTATAAGTTTTTCTTCAAAAAACTTAACAGATCTGTAATCGATTTTGTTTTCCTTATCAATTCTTAAATGCAAGTCCATCCCTGATATTTCTGTTACCAACAAGGTGAACTTTGAGATGGTCTCTAACTCTCTGCTCCTCGTTCGCTTCTTTTCTATTAGAGTCAACCGAAGAGCGTACCTACATAATGTATGTTATACGGTCGTACATGTTGGTATTTTTGTATATTTCTTAGACATACTCCCACCTGTATTTGTATCGACACCGTGCGTCCGTGTCGTATAAAATACCTTTCTACGAGCTTCCATAAAAAAAATGTTATTCTCAACATCCTTTTGCTCTTGACAAAAATGGCTTCAATTTGTATTTGGAATATTTTAACTGAACTTATAGCTTCTTAGTCAATTTCTTTTTAACTACAAAATATTTCATTTTCTTTTTTTTTCATTTTCTGATATTTGCACTCTCTCTATTTTTATGCAGTTCACACGAACGAACTCCTGAGGAATTGGAATTGGTATTCGAGGAACTTCTACACATTGCAGCATTATCACATCTTTCGACGAGTATAAAACGAGAACTGGCATCTATTATCGTATTCGAGTCACATGCACAAGCCGGAACTATTTGTAAGTAGATATTTTCAAATTTTGAAAAAAAAACGTGTGAAATAGAAAATTGAAGATTTCAATTGCGTGGTGCTGAGCAATTAAGGGATTTACCTTCTGAGCATCAAATTTTGTCAGCATTTTTGCATTTGACAGACGTGAAAGCCATTTCGATAGTGCAGCTTTGTTATTTTTGACACAGAGGCAACGATTTCGGTTTAAGTAAAGGAATTGAAGTTCTTATATTTAATAAAATCATGAAATTATAAAATGGTTATCTATCTCGATTATATCGTTTCCGGAATATTTCTTCCTCAGAAACGGGGCTAACTATTGTCTGTAGGACTCTTCTATCAAAGTCTCGGATAAGTGATTACTTGTAAGAATATCGTCTTATAAAGCAGCAGTTTCGAAAAAAGGGCAACATTTTTGGAATATGAAAAGCCTTGAAAGCCTACGAAATGTTGAGATCTGCACAAGTTGTCCGGTCCTAAAGATATCGTCTCATAAGCCTATAATTAGGTGGACTTGGTGACGAAAGTCCTTTCTGCCTAGACTCTTGAGTCACGGACTGCTTTCTTGAATACCAGGTTGAAGAGGTCTCAGGCCAGTTTATCCCGTATAAAAAGCAATCCGATACTTTTATTTTGACTTGTAAACATGAAAAACCTACACAGGCTTATCGGTTTTTTTTTTGGATCTTGGATGTCGAACTTCAGACCGCCGGCAAAGTATTTATGTAGGAGTGTAAAATTCAAGACATTTTTTCATCGCCTGCCTCAAGGTCTTATCAACCATCGATATCCTGGTCTGAAACCTCATTGAAATTTGGGCTATCTACACACATAAGGGGGATTTACAAATTCGATGTTGTCGCTTTCTTCTTAGAAAAATTTGTTCGCTGCCAATATGTACACCAAAATATATGTATTATCTAGAGAGCGCTCAAACTGAATGCGTATTACCTGATAAGGATTTTTAATATGAGCGATACGAGGCTTCCAAAATTGGTCTTTACATATACGGTACAATTTCAGAAAGGATGGTTTGATGATTGGAGAAAGCTAGCTGCAGACTGTTGTTTAACCTTAAACAATGCTGAAACAATTGAATCAGGGCTAAAGCAAACACTTTATGATAGTTTTGTTTTTGTGTTATTTAACACTGCAGTTAGGCTGCGTCCGTTATTTCCATTTTTTGTTGTTTGAACAACGATAGCAACTTAGAGGTGCTTCCACCAATGGCTTTTTCCGTCAATTTCTTTGTTTGGCTGGAGTTATAGCTATTTCACGGGTGCCAAGCCGATCATCAGACTCCTTTGTTAGTGGTGCTGCCTAGTTATTTTTCATATTAATCGAAAAACTTTTTAGTTCACTTTGGGATTTGAACCTAGGACCTGCTAGTTGTGAAGCCAATGCACTACGCATTGCGCTAACAACTCCACTGATTTTTGGTTTCCCATTGTAGACTTTTATTGTTTATCAATTGCAATGAACATAGGCGCATTTTTACAAGCTCCTCAAAGTAATGCTTTCTTGTTCCGCTTTCATTTTTTCCTGATTTCCTATCTTTGTGTCACAACAATTCGTTGTGTACACCAAGGGTCAGATTATTGAAAGTTTTGAAACTAGTCAAACACTTTATGAAGTTATTCAATTAACAGATGAGAATCAAAGAAATGCTTTCAAAGAAAAAGCACGAGCATCAATCGAAAGGGCATTTTACTCAAAACTTAATTACAAACTCAATGAGCTGAAGGACTTCAACCCGAGTTTTTCAACAAAAACTATAAGTTTACTAACTATATAAGTTAGAGGGATGATTCTGCAACTAAACTTTGTTGCACATCGTAGCGATTTGGCACTACTTTGTAGTCTATGCAACTTAAAAAAAAGGAAGATATCGAGCATTTCTTGGGGACGTGTTCAGTTTTGAGAGAGATTAGAAAGGCAATATTCGGTTAAAGTATATTGCAAGAAAATGAAGTACTGAGATTCCTTAATGGGGAGGATTGGATGCAGTTTGTGGCGTACTGCAATGAAGCGATGTCATACCGAAGAAAAGTAATCAGCGAAAGCTTCTAATATTTTGTTTTAACTAAACTAAAAGTCCAATATTAATGTAAATTTTCGCGTTCCGCTCCTATGTTTTTGTTTTACTAAACTTTTTTGGTTTTGTTTTTTTTTTTTTATATTATTTATTCAATTCCATATAGAATTCTTTTTCGTAATATACAAACTAAAATCAACTTTTTTTTGTAATTTTGTTAATCATTAATGTTTAATTGATTTATTTTAAAATATCAAGAATTAAAATTGAGTAATTAAAAATAAAAAAATAAATAGATTGGCGTGACAGCTCTTGAAGAGCCAGGGCCTAAGTGGCTTACTCTCATCAACAATTCTCTGAGTGCGTGTGAAGAATTGAGGGGACCTACAATTTAACGCCGATTCCGAACGGCAGATTTGAGAAGCACTTTTTCATGATAGATTGATACTCTTGGAAGATTTGTCAGGTCTTCGCAAGAGGCAGTGCCCGTGAAAGATGAAATAAAAACTTGGCCTGGGTAGGACTCGAACCAACGACGATCTGCTTAGCAGCCAACCTACTTATCAACTAAGCTACGGGCAACTGCAAAAAAAATTGAGTAATTGTGTATGTTAAATTCATAGCCATTCAGGGAGACGACAGAGTCCTGTCATGCCTTAATTATTCATAATGTTAAAATTATCTAACGAAAATTTATACTTTTTATCTTTCAATGAATAAATTAAATCTAATCTAAAATTTTAAAATATTAGGGCTATCTAATTTGTGGGATAGAGGAGAAAATATTTTAGGATATACTTAACATTATTATATCCTTATAATTATTGTTAGATATACACATTTACCTTGTTACTTAATCAATTTTAGTTATCGAGTGTTTTGTAGAATCAATTTTTGTGTAAATATTACATAATACATAATACATTTATCTAATTTTCGTATTATAAAGGAATTGTTTTTATTTCATCAAAGGACTTATTTCCATCAATAATTACTCCACTCTTTATTATGCATTTTTGCCAGTCTTTTTCTTGCTCATACGTACGCTATAGCTTCATGGAATAGTTGTTGAAGTGACGTCCTTTTTAACTTGATGCTTGGTGTCTGCTTGAAATTGTGAAAACGTAGTTTCTTCGGTAAACTAACCGTTTGACATTCATTAAAAATTATACAGCGTCATGTGCGGTCCTCGCTCTCTATTTTTTTTATAATATGTGGTTTTGAGTCTCAGAAGTATGTATATCCAGAAACCGCTTTGACTCTTCCACATTTTAAACGTTATTATACATTTTTGAAGCACCTTCGACTAAAAAAGTGATTTTTGTTGGAATTTGGAAATTACTCATACACAAACTGTGTATGATAGAAATATTTTATGACTATAAATTTTATAGATCAAAACGTAATGACGTGCTTGCGTGTCGGCTAATGAAAACTCATATAAGCTGTTTAGTATTTTTCCGAGTAGCAACTAAGCCATGGCATTAATGGATTATTTTATATTTTGCACGTTGCATTTTCAATTTTATGATTCAATAATTAAAGCATGCAATTATTGAAATACAAAGTGTTTGATTATAATTAAATGTGTTATACAGTAGTCCTTTGATAATGTTAATTACCGCTCCAATGCAGATTTCTCCGTCGTCTCTATAACTTGAATTGCAAATCTTCAGACCCTTTAATGTGAATTTCTTTTGTAATAGTCCCTTGTTATCATTTTTCGACATCAATTACATTTTAATGTTGTACCCATTCCTCAGTCAAGTTTCCCATTCTACCGTTTACATAATCTCTCTTAACTTGAATAACATTCATCTTAAAATTTATTACTTTCGTCGAATACATTACGTGTTATTTAAAATAAATTCTCAAAACTTTTCCCCAAGAAAGAGCTCATGTCTTCTGTTAAGTTATCAAAGGCAATAAGCAGATATCACTTATCACGCCCACAAATCACAACTTTAGCATTATAACAACCATAATAATTTTGTAATTACATGAAAATTAGTTTCTTTAGCTTAAAGTAATTGACATAAAAGCTTCCCACTATCCCAAGCACTTAAACTAAAGCTTGAGGCAATGAAAACTTCTTTGACATTAATTATGGTATTGCAGTTTATTCAGCTACGACGCGACGTCAGGTTCTTACAATGTTACCAACACTTTGATTGTTGTTAAGTTTACTTATCCCCAGTCAATTGACAATTTCAACGTTGTATAGTTAAAGAGAAAGAGAAGAAAAGTCGTTTGAGAACTTTTGTTTCGCCACAGGCACTTAAAAATTACATTGTCTGACCCTCTCATTATTTGGTGGAGTAGTATAGTTGGTTTTTAAAAATTATCCGAATTTACATTGAATTAAAAATTTTCCTTCGGGACAACGAAGTTAAAGTTTTCATGATAATTACTGTTGCTGTCTAATAGGAATTTGACAAACAGGGAAACATTGCATAATAATTATTAATTAAGGCGTTAGATGGTTAACTAATATTTTGTCTCCATTTTGACGAGTTTACAAAATAATTTGTGTGCAGACAGCAATGTCCTTAGAATTTTAATCAAAAACTTTGAAATCCTTTCTTGTTGTCTGACAGCTTTAATGAATGGTTCATGTCTTTTCTTTTGATTACAGTATTTAATCAAGGCGACGAAGGAAGATCCTGGTATATACTGTTAAAGGGATCTGTTGATGTTGTCATTCATGGCAAAGGAACAGTAGCAACACTAAAGACTGGTGACGATTTTGGTAAACTCGCTCTGATAAACGACGCACCAAGGTAAGGATCTAATTACATAAGAAACATTTTTTCAGAAAAGTTTGTTTGGTTTAAGGAATGGGAAAGGAAAGTAAAATTACATATACTTGTGGAAATATTTGTATCGTAATCGTATTTTAAAAATTCCTTGACTACTGGTGTGAGGCTAATGAATAATGTTCATTTAACTTTCAGTCGCTAGGTTTTTGTTAAACACATTTTGCAGTCATCAAAATTTGACACTAGGTATAAGTGAGCATAAGGGTCATAAGGAAAGAAGTCTAGAACATAAAGACTTTGAGTGTGCTTCTAAAAAGAAGGTAGGAAGTACGATCCTTTCACTTTATTTAAAGTAATTAAACTGTCCAATTAAACTTATTTCACTCATCTTCAACGAATTTTCCCATTTTCCAATCCAATACAAAAAAGTCCTTAATTTAAACTTTATTCACAAAAGAAAAGAACACTTAAACCAATTAATCCACTGTCAACTTGAAATTGGAAACTGGTCAGTGGAAAACCAATAATAAATTTAAATTGAATGAGTTTAAAAACTTTTTTTTAAGTCTGATTGCAATTTCACCAGTAGCATTGGTTCTTTTATTTATTTGCAAAATTGAGCAACATATTAACGCTTTTCTTCAGTGTTCCATTCGATAAAGGAACATGAGACTATGCAAGGATACCATACACAGACTCCACAGTTGTGTTTGTTCTCTGCAGAACCAGTAAAGGAAAAATTGCTTAATTAAAAATTAATTAACAAGTTGTTGCAATGCGTAGTGCAGGATGCTAACTTTCCGGCTTTCATGAAGGATTGAAGAACATACTTGATACTTCACAGGAGCATTGGATCAATCTTTCAATAATTATGAACGTTGAAATGTTGAACAGAGAGAAAGCTGAAATACAGATCTTTAATTGAAAGTTTGGTTCAGGAAAAAAAAAATAAAAATACTGCTCTTACAATAAATGGTTATTTATTATAAATTAACTTTTAGTAATGTTCTTCGACTACAACTTAAGAGAAATACTTTTAATACTTGAATTTCCCCTTTTTAGAGTAGATTTGTGGTCAGGGCTGCTAAAGTATTTTAATTTAAATATTTAGATAACGATTTATGCTTTGTTTTGAAATGTACACTCCGCTTCAACTGAATAAGCACACAATTTTCGGAAGTTTGTTGTCCATTTTTTCTTAACTTTGAACGTTAATGCATCATTTGATGATGCTAACCGATAGCTTATGATGTTGAGAAAACAAATCAAAAACAAATTAAAAAGAATATTTTTTCTCTGGCTCTCATGTAAAGCTTTCCAGATTGAAAAACTCAGATTTTTTTTGCGTCAACTGAATAAGCACACGATCTTTCACTCTCATTATCTTCATTGGTTCTTAGAGTTTTAAGTTAATTGGTATACCAAATCAAAAGTTGAAGTGTTCTAAGTGACATTTGACCGTTTATTTAAAATTTAAGAAAAGATGGTTAGATCAGAAGCTTTAATAGTGTCAAACGAGTTAAGATTGATTCGTTAAAAGAATAAAGACTGACCGTGTGTACTGTAGCTAGCAACATTGATCGGAGTCTTAGTGTTGTCTATTCGTACCTCAGAAAAAAAAGTTTGTACGAGAAAAACATGAAAGGTGGTAAAAAAACGGCAACATTCGAAGTTGATCGACGAGCAATTTTGAGATGTGCTTCCAGTTAATGTGCCTCCGCGGTAAAAATTAAACAAAAAGTTGGTGTAACTGCAGCTGTTTCAACAGTCCACAGAGTACCAAACCGGTCAGATCATTTAAAACGATTGTAACTCGAAAAGAAACCACCACTTAACGAGCAACGAAAAGATATTTGTTTAAGATTTTCTAGACTCGATGTGAGTTGGAAAAGTGTATGGCAAAACGCGGTTTTTTCGGATGAGAAGAGATTCAATTTTGATGGCCCTGATGGTTTTAATTATTGCTTTCACGATTTGAGAAAAGAAGAACGATTTTTAGCGCGGCATCATAGTCGAGAAGGTGGAGTTATGATATGGGAAGCAGTTTGCTACTATGGGACTATTGAGCTTGAGTTTTAAACGTCGAAAAGAAGTGCAATTACCTGCAAAAGAATATTGAAAAGAAAGTTTCCTTCATTTATGGACCCTATAAATGGATTTTCCAATAGGACAACGACCCTATCCAAACGTAGCGCACTGTCAAAAGTGGGAAACGGGACCAGAATGTTGAATTGCTTCAATGGTCGCCCTATTTACCTGACCTGAACCGTATAGAAAATGAATGGGGATGGTTGGTACGTAAAGTTTATGAGTCAGGCCGTCAGTTTGAGGACAGAGAATCACTTATTGCAGCCACTAAGTTACCATGGAGAGAAATTTCGCTGAACTTCTTAAAGAGTTTATACGAGTCCATGCCAGCCCGAATTTATGAAGGAATCAAGAATAAAGGTGGTAGTACCCAATACTAGAAATAACCAATAAAAAAATATTTAAAGAAAATCTTGTTAATTTCTTTCCGTTTGATTTTATTTGCATTTTTAAAAGTTGTGCTTATTCAGTTGACGCAAAAAAAAATCTGAGATTTTCAATCTGTAAAGCTTTGCATGAGACCCAGGGAAAAAATAGTGGTCCTTTTTAAATTATTCTTTTTGATCTGTTTTCTCAAAATCATAAGCTATCGGTTAGCATCATCAAATGCTGCATTAAAGTTCAAAGTTCGGAAAAAATGGACAACAAACTTCAGAAAAATTGTGTGCTTATTCAGTTGAAGCGGAGTGTATGTAATGTAGAAATAAAATTAACTAACTTCATACCCTGATTCTTTAATTTGAAATGTATTACTAAGCTTACAAAATTCCTTTTTATCAAAAAAACCAAACATTGACAAACAAAATTATTGGTAAACATTTTTTTAGAGCTGCTACAATAGTACTTAAAGAAAATAATTGTCACCTACTGCGTGTGGATAAGGAGCACTTTAATCGTATCCTTCGGGATGTTGAAGCAAATACTCTAAGATTGCAAGAGCATGGAAAGGATGTATTAGTATTGGAAAGAGTAGCAAAACAACGAGGACAACATTCAGCATTTAAGTATGTGAAATATTGTGATATATGCTTGATTTTAAATGTTGTTTTTCGTTTTTTTTTTCTATAGAATTAGTTTTAACTAACCCTCCATTTGGAAATCTTTTGGGTTTTTCTTTTTTTCCACTCTAATATTTGATTGCACGCTAATATTACTGTTGTGTGAATATTATTTTCAAAGGTGTTTAGACTAATTTAAACATTGTTTTATTAAAAAAAAATAATAGGTGCTTTTAAAATTTGTTTAAACATTTTTTGTTTGAAGTTTTGATTTATAATAATCTTTAAGCAACCTAACAATAGTTTATCTAGTATCTTAACTACTTTCTAGGCATACCAGACATTTAACTTTTGAAGAAACAATGTAACGGGTTATCCATTTTGTGGTTTCAAAAGTAAACGTAAATAAAACACATTTATAAAATATTTTTTTTTTTTTTGATATTTCTTTTTTATCTTAAAGTTTGAACGTTGATATTATGTGTGATACACTAGATCATTTAAATTATCATTTTGAGGTCATTTTCAACCACTTTCTGACACATATTGGGTGGTATCTCAGCCATAACTTGATGAATGTTTGTTTTTAAGTGCTCAAGAGTTAAAGGTTTATCTGCATAAACACGGTCTTTCGCGTAGCCCCACAAAAAAAGTTCAGTGGTGTCAAATCACATGATCTTGGTGGCCAGTCGAAAAATCGCCGTTCACTGCCTGTTGTTCAAGCATCCATTTGACGTATCTACGAGGTTGTGAATGGTCAGCTGGCTTCAGTTGTTGTGGAAGCTAGATATATGGATGTAGGTGTAGATCCAAATGCAAAATACGCCATTATGTGCGTAAGACAGTCCTAATTCCTGAGAACGACGAGGAATCGACATATTCGGGTCTTCGGCAACACTTTCACTTACAGCAGCGATATTTTCAGTGGTACGAGCGAAACAATGACGCACAGGCCTTACAATATCTGTAACCAATCCAGTCTCTTCAAATTTCTTCACAATTTTGCCAATTGCTTACGTAGTTGGAGGATTTTGTAAACCATAGTAAATTACGATATGTGGCTGTGTACATTTTCGTAAATGTCAGACTTTCAACTGAAAGAAAAATATTGCTTTAACAACTTAGTTTGACAGATGTCGAATTCCAGCTCTATACCTACTTTTAAAACCGCAAAATGGATAACCCTGTATTTCCTTTTTTGTTTGGTACTAAACCCTTTTATACTAACCAAGTTGCACAATTATCAACTCACATGAAAATATGACGAAATAACAATTTTTATTAAGAATTTTAAACTAGAAGCTTTTATATGCCAAACGTTAAAAATTAGACAACTTAAACTCGAGTGTTTATGTTAACAAAAAATATTAATTACATTTAAGAGAGAGGTGAATATTTTATTTAAAAAAATATAATAAAAGGTAATAAACTAATCAAGCGAAACGCTTCTTGCACGATTCAGGTGTAAATAATGCATCCCTATAGACTCGCGACCAAGCTGTCGAAATTCGGGTGTGTTGATTTTTCATTTAAGGGGATACACACCCAACCCCACCTTAACTCTTAGTGACCTGTCTGATTTTTTTTCACGAAAACACCCTGCACACGACGACAGCTGTTTTTACACCACTGTGATTTCATATTTCTAATTGTTTATTTTTTTAATTTTAATTTATTGGCGCAAAATTAAAGTCTTCTAATGAACAATTTTAGTGTGATACTAGCTTAAAATGACGTTTGAGTCATGTCTGAAACGTCATTTTAAGCTAGTATCACACTAAAATCGTTCATGAGCGGACTATAATTTTGCGCTATTGTTTTTATCAATTTCGATACAGAATATTTAAATACTATTCAGTCACTGTACATCTGCACAAGAAATGCTTTCATTTGATTAATCTATGTCCCTTCGGATTTTGTAGGCCGCCTAAAGTGTACCACAAAAACACTGTCTGCTGCCGTTTTAGCGTATGATAAGACTGTTAAACACGCGAAAAGGCTAAGATAGAAAGTCAATTCCATAAGTTCATTAGGAGAATTTTGATGACCTCCCCTCAGTCGAGCAGAAATTCAGCTGATTCAAAAGAACTATATGCTATGTGTATCTAGTACGGATATCTCCAGCTTCAACACGCTTTCTCGACTCTGCTCCTGTCAGTTCAATAATGTCAAACAATTGTCAACCATCTTTTAGAAATTGACACTTGACGGAACAGTCTTATAATTTAACATAGGAAGTTCTAGAATCAAGTGTATTGTAAGCACGACGATCTCGCCTTGAATCGCTAGCACAGTATTTTCCATTTCGGGACACTATTTAATGTAACCCCGCTTGATTTCCTTTTGAACGAGTTCTGCAGAAATGTCCAATATCTTCTTTCTAGCCTCTCCCCGTCCGGTAGAGGAAATTTTGGATTCGGAAATATTGATCAAGGTAATGTCATTCAGATTTACGAACGAACATTTAAATTGGATTATTAAGAAAACACATCCGCACACGTTGGTAAAATAAGTTTTCATCCATTTGAAAAATTATTTGTTTTCTTATGTTAAAATTATTAAATTACCAGCTGGTACATGCGGCTTTCCCCGCGTTCAGTTAAAGTTAACTCATTATTTTAATATGGTGTATAACAGGATATTGGATGAATGAATGAAAAGATTCTGGGCATTGGACACCCGCTAGCACGCGTCGCATATAGCTGTCCTTTGGAGAAGCACGGCTTTTCTAGGTTCAACATAGCTAGTGAAACTAACTTTAATGGGAAATTGCAGCCTTTTGAATGGGAATGGTAAATCTGTACCAATTATTCGGATTCGTGGAATATTTACATTTACACCCATTTCTACGCAAGTTAAAATTGTAACACTTATTATGTTTCGCACAGTTTGTGTGACATGAAGTCTTGTACCATTATTTAATCGAGGGGTATCTACATTTTGCATAAGCAATACTGCGACGCATAAAATCAATTGCAGCTTTTATGAAGGCACCTCCTCCCCTTCCTCCACCTACCCCCTCCCCATCCTCTTTACCCTTTCAATCATCACCACTTCGCTTTTCCGTTCCTCTTTCCCCCTCACGCTAGTGAAATTACAAAGCTTCAAGTAAAAGAAAAAAACGCGTAATGATTGGCAACCAATAAATCAAAACCTAGGAGTGTCCTCTCCTGGAATGAGCTGCGAATGAGATATTTTACAGCTGTTAAAAGGAGCTTTAAACTCTTTCCAGCCTCTTAACTATCTCCACAGAAAAAATCACGTCAATATATTGCTCCGTTGCGATGTTAAAGAGCAACAAACAAACTGACTTTCACATTGATATATTAATATTGGACTAAAATGTAGATTACAAACTCACTTTTCAAATCACTTTCTTAATTAAACTACGTCTGACGTCAAATTAAAAAATAAATTTGTTGCAACTTTTTATGTTGTTTGAACAACGTTAGCAACTTAGAGGTGCTTCCACCAATGGCTTTTTCCGTTAATTCCTCTAAGTTGCTATCGTTGTTCAAACGACCTAAATTTGTTGCAACTCCATTTTGAAAATCATTTCGAAACAGGAGTATAATGGTCATGCATTTTATTAAGGACATCGCTCTACTTTACTGTTCACTGTTCTCAAAACAACTATCCTCATCCTTAAGAAAATCTTTAAAGGAACTCAAAAACCCAATCGCCCTGTTAAAACCTCTTAAATCTTGTAATAAAAAATAACAACCGTCTATACATATATCCTTCTACTTGATATAGAGGATGTATGCTGCAGACACAGTTATTAAACCCTTAAAATTTCATTCTATTCATCCACTCAACTTTAAACTCATGTAACCACATTTAAGGTTTAGAAAAAGAAAATTAACTTCGGCCAGAGCTCGCTTTTGATTTATAGTGTTGAAAAGTCTGGCAGTCCTTTCAGTCCTCTTAAGAGAACAGTCGCCTTTACAAAAACTCTTGTAAAATCCTCTGAGGCATAACGAAACCTCACAACTGTTCAGTCTTTAATGGATTGTGTGTGATGATGTTTTTTTTTTATTTTTTCTTTGCTTGCTAAAGGACTTTTTCAGCCATAAAAACCATATAATTTCTAGAAATTAACTTTGCTTCAACTTTTCTGTTTGGTTTGCTCTATTCAAACCCCCTTGAAACTGGGAAAAAGACTCAATATTTTATTGTTTGTATAAAATGGGTTGTGGGGTTGGAAACAAACATATTTTGCTTTTCAAGTTCTAATTTGTATAGATCCTTTGCCTGGCCTTCACAATTATTGTTCTTGTTTTGAGAGATAATTCAAACCTCATGGTGCAGCTGTGTGTATCATTTGGGGAAAAAGGCACTAATTAGGCATTAAATTAAGGCTTTTGGGGATGATTTTTGAACATCGTTGGTCGTTTTGGTTTTTGTTGCCTAAAACAAACGGCAATGATTGGTCTTGTAACAGAAGTTTTTGATTTTATTATTTTTGTTTATGAAAAAAAACGTTCGTTTTGATGTTGTTTTGCAATGTTTTTTCTAAACTTTTGTCTAGTTTGTGTTGAACTTTTTTTTTAAAAGTTAAAGGATAATTTTTTTGTCCTTTTAATTATTTTTGTTTTATTGGCATGTCTTTTTGCTTGCTCGTAAACTGCCTAATTAAGAAAAATGTTGACTTTTTTTTTTATTATTATTTTTCTTTTTTTTCAGATACACAGTGATGTCGGGAACACCATCAAAAATGTTGGAGCATCTCCTAGAGACCCGACTGGGTGGCCAAGTTGTTGGAATCGATCCGTTCTTAGACGATTTCCTGCTGACGCATATAGTGTTTATGCCGGTGGTTCAACTCGTCGATGAGTTGGTTAATTAATATCCTTTTTAAACTACCTTCATATTTTATGTTTTTTTTTTGTTGCCTTCCGGTTGTCTTCATTTAAAACAATAAGGCATTTTCGAACGGAATTCGAATACTAGATTTAGATTGAGAGGCAAAACCATGCACTTGAATATATCCGAAAGCTGTATCCTCTAAAAATAGAAAACAATTCACAAATTGTAATCTTCACGCATGTCAAAAGTTTTAACAAAAATATTGTCGATGTCAGAAACTTTCTCACATCCATTTAACATGATTGCAAAGTAGTTCTTGCTCTTGCAGCAATTTCGGTGTTGTTTGTTTTTTTTTTTTTTTAACATTCAACAAATGCAATCCCTACGGAATTGTTAGCAAATTTGATGTAATCAAAACTTTCAAATTAGTTTTTAGTCAAACAAAATCACCGGATGCATGTTGGAAAAAAATTGCAGACTTGCTTTTCTGCTGACAACGAGATATGAACTGTTTCTGGTTTTGAGAACATTGCTCTTCATATATTTATAACTAGCAGTTGCCCGCGACTTCGTCCGCCTCTCCCTCGTCCACCGGCCAGAGTATCATCTCGACTTGTGCATCATGCGCGCGTGGGAATTTTGTTCGGAAGTTATTGTAAAATTGCATTGCAGTCAACTCTCCCTAGGTCGTAATTCTCTTGAACTTGAAAAATTTGAGCATTTTTTATGATTCCCTTCAGTTGTTCATACTTAAAGCTTTCCCTTGGGTGAACTCTCCCTAATTCTAATATCTCTCTTACTTCTGAATCGTTTTTTTTCGTTAAGTAATTTTTTTTTTCTTTGAACTGAGCATATTTTTTAGTTAAGAAGTACATAAAATGATATTGTTTAAACACAATAATCTGCACAAATAGTGCAATCAATCACATTCACAAATCAATTGAACTCTCAAAATTCTAATTTGAGCAGTTATTAGGCCAGTTCCACCTAACAACATCTCACTGAGATTTCAATGTCACCTTGACTGAGGCAAAATCATTTGGTGGAACATAATTCTCAGTTATCATTGAGATTTAATGGTTACCTTACTAATTGTTGCTGCACATATGTCAGCCACGTCAAATAGCTGAGTGAGAAATCGATTCCAAAATAATTTCATCTCAGAGATCTCAGAAAAAAATCTCAGTTCTCACATTTCCACAGATTCTTTGCTGCTATTGGTCGCAGCTTAATTTTAAGTAGAATAATGCCTTCCTCGATTAATGGACTATCCAACACAAAAAGAATTTTACAGTTCGAAATAGTAGTTCCTGAGATTACCGCGTTCAAACGAACTTTATATTGTATTGTATTGTATTGTATTGTTTGCCGTTTTTTTCATATTTTCCACAGATTCTTCGCTGCTATTGGTCACAGCTTAATGTTAAGTAGCCTTAAGTCTAAGTTGATTAAGGCACCATCCAACACAAAAAGAATTATACCATTCGAACCAGTAGTTCCTGAGATCACCGCGTTCAAACAAACAAACTCTTCAGCTTTATATATTAGTGTAGATTTTGCGGAACGATCTTGGTTTGCGTGCTTACAAAATCCAACTCGTGCAAGAATTGAAGCCAAACGATCATCAAGCAGGGCGTAGATTCGTCGAATGGGCCCAAAACGAGATGGCCGTTGTTCCCGATTTTCATAAGCGAATTTTGTTTAGCGATGGAGCGCACTTCTGGTTGAATGGCTACGTCAACAAACAAAACTGCCGCATTTGGAGTGAAGCTAATCCTCAAGTATATGTCGAAACACCGTTACATCCAGAAAAACAGACTATTTGGTGCGCTTTATAGGCTGGTGGAATCATTGGTCCGTACTTCTTCAAAACCGATTACTAACTTTTTCATTCCTGAATTGAACAATCGTGATGTCCAGGAGCTATGGTTCCAACAAGACGGCGCAACTTGTCACAGAGATCGCGCCACAATCGATTTATTGAAAGACATGTTTGGTGACCGCCTAATTTCACGTTTTGGACTCCAAGAATTGGCCTCCAAGATCTTGTGATTTAGCACCGCTACACTATTTTCTGTGGGGTTATGTAAAGTCATTGGTCTATGCGGATACGCCACAAACGCTTGACCATTTGGTAGACAACATTCGCCTTGTTATTGCCGATATACGGCCACAAATGTTGGAAAAAGTTATCGAAAATTGGACGTTCAGATTGGACTACATACGAGCCAGCCCTGCCAGTCATATGCCAGAAATCATATTTAAAATGTAATGCCACAAGATTATCTCTCGAATAAATAAAAAATCATGTCAATCGAATATTCCATCGTTGTTTTATTGCAATTTAAAGTTCTATACCTCTAAAAAAAACACCCTTTATTCATTTCTTTAAGGCTGCATTTTACAAGATAAACAACGATTTGCATTTGTTCAACATCAACTGCCGTCGGTCGTAAGTTGAAATCTGAAATAAGAATTTATTCTGAAATCAAAAATCAATTTACATATTTAAACTGAAAAATATTTCACATTGACACGACGCACGTTGCCAATACAGTGATAGCAAACTCAGCAACAATTTCCTATACGCTTACATTTTTTTCAAAATGATAAATAATAGAACTGATATCTTACGAATTGCGCGTCAATATACTTCGTTCACAAATAATTGTCAGCATTGCTCTTATGGCAGGGCTTTTTCATCTACAAAGGTGCCTGTCTATATAAAAAAGGCAGAACTGCCACTGAAAACGACGTGACACCCTTGAACTCACCACACAAATTGTTATTGTAATTTCCTTGAGCAGAGAGTATACCCCACACAACATGTCTCCTGCACATCTCAGCGCAGACTGATTTCTGTTCATTATACACTTATACGCTACCCTTATCATGTATAAAAACGGGGCTGGCAAAATGAGTACGAAGGTGGTTTTCGTGCTACTCAAACGCGGTTATCCTCTCGAAAATATTTTTCTTTAATACAAAAGAACTTAAATATTATTTCTTAATGTTATATTCCACATAATTTATTAAAATATGAGGAGAAAAATTCTTTTAGCATGGTTCTTTCGAACGTCAACATACTCCCTTTGTGGTATTTCGGAGCAAATAATTTCATTATCAGCCCTGGTAAAGAACGAACACAACAATGTGAAAAGCTTTTCAACCGCTTGTATTTCAATGAAAGCTCTTGAAAGCTGTGCTTTTATGAATAGAAAAATCTATTGTATTGACAAAAAAAAGTGTTGACATTGATCTTTTTTTCATTTTTCGCTTCGTTTAGTATGTTGATTACACACTTTTCTGAAAAAAGTATTTGTTTTATAATGTCGTTAAATCCAAGGTTTTCAAACTTCGATTTTTTTGGTATTTTAAGCTTTAAAGGTGTATGAGTTATGGACGCGGGAAAATATAAATAAGTCAGCATGTACTCTGTTGCCACAGATTTGTTGAAGCAATAGGTAATCAGTCAGTCGCACAAATTTAATATTTGTATTTTGTAGTAAGTTTTGCTTTAAAATACCAGAAACGGGAATACGTGCCAATTTTTTAAATTAAATCAGGTTGTGTTGATACAGATTTGTAATTCTTCTTCTCTATCTCTATATAATAAAAATGGATGTGTGTTTGTTTGTATGTCTCTTATAGACTCCGAAATGGCCCAACAGATATTTGTGAAATTTTCATGGTTCATACTGTTACATTCAGTGATGATTTCTGTGAAAAAAGAAATTGGAAAAACCTCATGGAAGAGTGGGAAAACTGGAAAAACCAAACAAAGGTCGGAAATTAGATTTTTTTTGCTTGGAATTTTTTGTTTCAAAATGGGTTTTCGAATGGAAAAACAGAAAGTTCTTGATGAAAAACTCGGAAAACTCATTGGGAAAATTGCATATTATTGCAGGTGCATTGATTTTCAAATGGAAAACTGGAAAATTTCGGAATGGGTTTTCCAATGACAAATAGAAAGTGCATTGATTCTTAAATAGAAAAATTGAAATTTTTTTCTTGGGAACTCGGAAAACTCTGCGAGAGCACGAAGAACTTCAACATTCTGTTTAAATTATGCTCTTTTTCTTAATTTATGTATAAACTCGTTTAACTGTTTTGCATTGAAATCGAGAGAGTTGCAAATACTGGTTTTTTTGTTTAACTCAATTTTGATGCAAGCATTTTCTCGTCCATTTGGATTGCAGACATCGAGAGGGTAACAACTATCAATAAACATTGTTCTTTATTATTACACTGAATTTTGACTTGCTTTTTATGGTTCATGGACGTTTCATCTTTAAATAATTTTGTGGTCCTTCGATGCTTTTTAGAACGTTTCATCATTAAACAAGAGTTATTTATTTTTTTTAATATAAGGCGATTTGCATAATATGCAAATTTTTATGTACCTACATATTTAATTATAATTTATCAATGCATTCGTTTCTTATTTTTTTGTTAATTTTTAGATTGTTAGGGACTAGGCCTACTGGGGAAACCATTTAAAAAACGCACCTTATATCTTACCCCATGGGTGGTGAGGAAAAAGATAAATCAGTAAAAGCGAAAATGTATGCTTTTATTTTGTGGAATATATAATATAAATAATAAACAAAATGGCAACACTTATCATTTTCAATACAATTTTCAATAATTTAATGTGTATAGTATGGCAACACTGATGGAGCTTTTGAAAGAATATAGCATTAATTAAATTTGCCATAGTGAAAAAGAGATGCAAACATCCCTATTTCTTCTGTACTGACAATTAAAGTTGAACAGAGTATAGCATTAAAAAAATGAAAGCTTTGAGTTGAAAAACAATACTCCTTCAATAAACTAGCCATCCGGATTGAAAATTAAGAAAAATATAAAAATGTTCGGTTATTTGAAAAGGAAATATGTGGGATATTTGTATTTCCTTGAAAACTGTGTTTTCTTCTACAAGTATGCTATCACTATTCTCTTTATTCGAAAAGTGCCGGGTTACACGAGCGCAAAAAAGAATTAAAAGAAAATACGTTTGTGGATACACACAGAACAAAACATTAAGTGGGCATGCAACAATAGAGGAGCAGTCGGAGATTAAAACACAAAAGAAAGAAAGAGAAGAAACATGATGATGAGAAAAAAACATGATTTTTAACGCAAAACTCATATCTAGAAACATGATTTTTAACGCAACATGATTTTTACTCATATCTGAAAAATGAGGAAAAAGACGAAACTTGGCATTTTTTTCCATCCCTTTCCTTCTTTCTAAAAATCATCCGCTCTCTTTCGAGAATTAATTCTTTTTTGCGCTCGTGTAATCAGGCACAAAGTCAATACAAATTCGAAGTGAAATCGTGTTCGGACGAGATTCCCGATAGCTTTTGAATTTCCGGGCGAATAGAATTCATTCGGGCGGCATTCTGTTCGGGCGAAATTGATGATAAGGCTGAATATATTTATGAAAATATGGTAAGTTACTGATCTCAAAAGGTTTATTGCAACGTTTTAATAAATAAAAGAAAAATATATCAAACAGAAAGAAACAGACAGAGCAATTAATTTTTCAAAGCTGCTTTCTTTAATTTGGAAAAGGAACCACCACGCACTCTTGTAAAGCACGCTTGTGTCTGGAAAGCAGGTGCTGCTTGCAATAATTCATTTTAAGCATCTTTTATCACTTTTGTCTGAGGATGATGACGATCTGGAACATTCAAAATTGATTTGGTTTGATTGTGAGCGAAACAAGCGGAAAAAATTTTGCCCAAAAGAGAATGAATTTGGGGTGTGAAAATAAAAAAATTCGCGCGAATTCATTCTCTTTTGGGCAAAATTTTTTCGGCTCGCTTCGCTCGCTAGCAATTATTGTACCTGCTTCATTTTTTGGTTCAAGCTCCAAATCCTTTATTGAAATAATATTTTAAAACACGTGAGACTGAGTTAAGGTTTAGTATTGCAAAAATAGTACTTACGTCTGCATCCACATGATGCAAGAAGACTGAACATACAACAGCTCAGTTATTTGAGGATTGAGGTGACAAAAAGATAAAATAAGACGAAACTGGGTTCAAGTAGGTACAGTGTGCTTGTAGAATGCCCTACACTGACCGAACACCAAAGTTCAGAAGAACGCTTGCATTGGGAAGAATTTCCTTGACGAAAACTGATAATGTTTTAGAAAATCTCAACAAAAAACAATTTTAACTTAACAACTTTGCATATGTTTTCAAAATTATAAACATCATCAATGATTCTTATTTATAATTTCTGAACCTAAATTGGAACAAAATGTAAATTAATATATCTTGACTAACGTGGTTATCATGAGCGAAGTGCACAATTCACAATTATTATTTGTAGCCGCAAGCTCTTACAACACTAAAAGTACCATCTAAAAGATAGTTCCTGCTCGAACCATTTTGCATATTTTGTGTCAAATGACGCTTTGAAAATCTGTCAAATGACAATATTAGAATATATGGCCATTTGTCGCTTTAAGAAAGCGTCATTTGACCATATGGCTGAATGACACAAGAAAATATGGTCAAATGACACATTACCAAAGCGACAAATAGCCACATGGCCATATGACACAATTCAAAAGCGTCATATGGCCATATTTTGAAATATGGCATATGGCCAAATGGCATGGCCTCGTAAAGAAGACATGGTTCTGAAACACCAACAAGCCTCGGATACGGACGGAATAAATGATGACGACGCAACGAATTTCGGTTTTGCACTTGGAATGTTAGGTCCCTTAACAGACCACGTGCAGCCGAACAACTAGCGGAAGCCCTTGACTGCTATAAAGCAGATATAACTGCCATCCACAACGAAGGAGTGTTCCCACCAAGGCACTTCCCACGAGGGACGGCAGCGGATGAATTTCCTTTCGGAATGAACGGTGGCGTCCTCAGTTCCAGTTAGGTCGAACTACTTGGTGAACACCTTTACGGACTACTTCGACATATTTGAAGCTCAGGTCGTAAAAGGAGCGGTTTTCCGGCTTTTGTACTTGGAGTCACATCAAGTACCTGGTACTCCAGGTTGGGGGTTGTACGTCGGGGTGACTTCCCGACTATGTAGAAAAAAAGTTAGTTGCGAAGCGACAACAGGCCTCGGAAACGGACGGATACACTGATGACGACCCAAGCAAACGTATAAAGGACAACGAATTTCGGATATGCACGTGGAATGTTAGGTCCCTTAATGGACTGCGTGCTGCCGAACAACTAGCGGAGACCCTCAACTGCTACAAAGCAGATATTACCGCTATCCAGGAAATGCGATTGGATGGACCGGGCGAAAAGAAGATGGAAAACTGTGACATCTACTATGGGGATTGCTACCGGGAGCAGCGACTCTTTGGATGCGGATTCGTCGTGGGAAGCAGACTCAGGCAAAAAGTCTTGAGCTTCAAATGCGTAAGCGAACGCATCACGACGATCCGAATCAAGGCTAATTTCGGCAACATTAGCTTAATATGCGCGCATGCCCCCACAGAAGAGAAAAAGGACGACACCAAAGACGAATTCTACGAGCTCCTCGACAAAACATATGAGCAATGTCCTAGCTATGACATGAAAATTGTCCTCGGCGATTTTAACGGAAAGCTGGGAAAAGAAGGCATCTTTGGAAGAACAGTCGGAAAGCACAGCCTGCACGACACCACTTCCGACAACGGATTCAGGCTGATCGATTTTGCTGCGGGGCGAAACGTTGTGGTAGCAAGCACCTGGTTCCCACATCTCAACATCTATAAAGGTACATGGAGATCTCCTGATCAATCAACCGTCAACCAGATTGATCACATTGCGATCGACGGGAGGCACTTTTCCAGCATTCAAGATGTTCGAACTTTCCGAGGAGCCAACATCGACTCGGACCACTACCTCGTCGTAGCCAAGGCAGTGCTACGAATATCCCGACAACGGCCAAAACAAAGAAATGCTGCAAGAAAATTCGACGTCGGACGGCTACAATCGCAAGAGATCGCCAGATCCTTCTCTGATCGAGTGACAAGTAACCTCTTAAGGAGTCCTATGCCGCCAACATCAAGTATCGAAGACCAGTGGCAACATTGCCAGAATGCAGTTAGAGATGCCGCCTCTAATGTGCTGGGTTTCACACAGCCACCAAAACGAAACCCCTGGTTTGACGAAGAATGCAGGCAGGCCCATGCAGCCAAGCAGGAGGCATACAAAGCGGCGCTGCAAAGAAAGACAAGAGCTGCTCGTGTGCTCTACGAGCAAAAGAGGAGAGAAGAACGCCGCACAGTGGGGACACTTGTATGGGAGAATGGAAAAAACTCCGTAAAAACCAAACCACTGAACCGATTTTGTTGAAATTTTCAGAAAAGATTGCCTGAAGCAAGGAGAATCAACTCCAGGAATTACCACCTCCTGCCACGCCCACAAGAAGAGAAAATGGTTTTCAACCAAAATCAAAACTTGTTTTTTCTTAAATCCAACATTGAAAAGGATAAATATCATTTGAAATTATTGAAATTTATTTTGAAATTAATGAAATGTTTAAAAAAAAAATAAGAAGCATTTTTTTATGTTTTTTTTTTTTTTTATTGAAATCTTATTTTTATCTCTAGTATAATATTTGGGGCCCTCAAAAGGGCCATTTTAAAAGAAATCTTTCTCAGATACTTTGTAATGACTGCTTTGTTTATCATGGCATGGCATTAACAAGTGTTTAGCTTAGATTCTTCACTCATTCACGTTCACGTGAACGTATTTAGTAGAAATACAATCATATTTTTTATATATGTATTTTAAGAGAACCAGTTTTGAAGTTACTTAAGAAAATATTAAAAATATGCCAAAATATCAAAACCAGGGCATTAGCCCGTCCCCCCTAATCACCGAAACTACTGCACCTAAAATTCTGAAAAAAAAATTGAGTTATACGTCTATAACATGAATATTACCGTAAAAATAATTTGAAGTCACAGTTATTTATGTGACAAAGAAAATTTTTCAATACACTAATTTCCAATTTCATTTAATTTTAAAACCATTTTTTTGAAAAGTTGGTAACCCTATTGACTTCAAATTAAGAAGGTACAATCATTCATTAATTGCCTGCAATGACAAACATATTTTTTTTTGTATTTTTAAGACAAATAGTTTTGAAATTATTCAAGAAAACACAACAAAAAAAGTCGAAAATGCAAAAAACCTAACTTTACCCCCTCCTACTCACCGAGAAAGGTGGGCCTGGAATTTCAAAAAAAAAACTTCAGAAAATAGTTTAATATGTATAGATTACAGGAAAACTGAAAAAAAAACAACAGTAATAATGTAAATAAGGATATATTTTCAAGATAAATGGTCTTGAAGTTATTCAAGAAAACCCAACAAAAAAGTAATATGAAAAACACTCAAATTTATCCCGTCCTCATCTCCGAAAGGGCTGGGCCTATCATTTCCAAAAAAAATCAAAATGTAGTTATAATGTATAGATTACAGAAAACATAAAAGAAATTACAATGATGATGTTAATAAGCAAAATTACGAATATGTATTAGGGTTCCGTACACAGAGTGTAAACGAAACCCTTATAACATCACTGCGTTTCCTGTTCATTCGTCTTTCAAAAGCGATTTCTTCGAATCTGCTAAGCCGATTGCAATGAAATGTGGTTCCCATATTTTAAAATTCAATAGTAACCTAAAAATGTTGTTTTCGTATTTATAAAATAAATAGTTTCTTAGTTAATAAAGAATGAGGAAAAAAACTCGAAAACACGTTTTTCACACATTTTTAGCTTCGAATTGCTCTAAAAATCGAATTCGGACGTATTCGGATGAGATTTTTTTTGGAAAATATTGCTGAGATTCAACACTACCTTATGATATATGTCTGCCTACAGAGGGAAACAGAGGAAATAGTTAAAACCATTTTTGAAGCTAAAATTCCGGAAAATTATAAGTTTTCTTAAAATAATAAATATAAAAGAAAAATGTCTAAACCAAACTTGCATCTCATATTGTTAACCTGTTTATTTTTAATATATTAACAAACAAATTTTTTTTGAAAAGTCGAAATTTAACCGATTTTATATCATTTAAGAAATACTCATATTTACATCAGTTTTCACTATTTTTCAAATTTGAATACAAATTTTCATGTCTAGAATATTTTTTTGAAGAAAATTTTTTTCATATCCTGATTCTACAACATTATTACTATAAGAAATGATTCCAACATATAAAAAAATCCAACTTTCATAAAAATGAGTTTTTTCCACTTTTTCCCCACTGTGCGCCGGCTTCTCAGGAGAAAAAAGAGAGAGCATGAGAAGCGTCAGATCGAAGATGTTGAGAGAGCTAACAGCAGGAATGAAGTTCGGAGGTTTTATCGGAAGGTAAAACTCCTGGCTCAAGGTCATCGAGCAAGAACCGAAGCCTGCAGAGATCATCAAGGGAACATCATAGTAGAGCCGCAGTCAGTGCTGGGGATTTGGAAAGACCACTTCTGTAGACAGGAGCCTTTTATCATACGCGATGACAGCCAACAATTCCGTGAACCCGACCTAGAAGAAGTGAAAACAGCAATATCACGGCTGAAATCCAACAAAGCCGCTGGAGCAGATGGTCTAGCTGCCGAGCTGTTCAAAGCCGCAGGCGACGAGCTAGATAGGAGCATGCACCAAATCATCTGTAAGATATGGTCGGAGGAATGCATGCCCGATGAATGGAACCTCAGCATTGTTTGCCCGATCCTGAAAAAGGGAGATCCTATAAACTGCGCCAACTACAGAGGAATCAGTCTGCTTAACATCGCCTACACACAGAAAAATAATCCAATGTAAAATCAACACGACAAATTATTGTTTTTCCAATGATGCACAATTTTTAAATCAAATTTTTTTTATTTACATTTGAAATGGTTTCGTTTTAAATTGATATTTTTAGTGATTATTTTAACATGAATGCTTTTTGAACTGTCATTATTATTAATTAATAGTTGTTTTTAAAGTATTTCAGATTAAAAAAAAGTAAATCGTGTTGAAATAAAAGGAAGTCGTGTTAATAATCGGATTAAAAACGAAAACAGACCCAATGTAAAATCAACACGGTAGATTATTGTTTCTTTAGTATTCAATCAACACGAAATCGTTTTGAAAAAAAGTAAATCGTGTTGAAACAACACGGAGTCGTGTTCATATTACTTCATATCGAGTTGAAAAACGCTGAGAATTGCCGACCAACGAAAAAGTTCCGTTATTTTTTCAGCTACCCTTGTCTGGTTGCATTAGCATTTTAGTTTTACTTTGAGTTTTTAAGATTGCGCGTCTCAGCTCAAAAACTGTTTAGTAGCCAATCTACATTAAATCGTTTAAAATAAAAAAGAAATCGTGTTGAAGTAAGAGGGAGTAGTGTTCATACTACATCAAATCGTGTTGAAATACATTAAGTTTTGCCAAACCAGAAAAAAAGATCCGTTAGGTATCTTAATTTGTCTTCAGTATCAGTATCAGTGTTGGACCGAAGTCAAACAAAACTAGACGAGCTGCTGGATAAATTTAACTTACCGGAGGCAAAATATTATTTAATTAGTAAGTACAACATAATCAGTTCAGATTTTTTTTATTAATACCAATAGGAATATAACAAACGGCTTCCTGCGTTTCTTTTTTGCAGAGGCGTCCATAACCTATGAAAGCTTGCAGTATTTATCAAAAGAAGACATCCAAGAGGCAGTACTACTTATTGGCCTGCGAGCAAGTTTCAGAGAGAAATTGTCAGGTGAAGGAAAACTCAGGTAATAATGATGAATCCTTCTTGAATTTAAAAAGTGTTATTTAATAAGAACTATAATATTCCTTTCTTTGCAGTTTGGGATTGCCCATGAAACTTTGTCGAATTCCATTGCGAATAAGTCGTTTCGTGGTTAAAAATCCAATCCAGTGGTTGTCTCACACCAACGCCAACGCCATCAACGAGTACCTATTCAAATTCTCAATTATTCAAAGTAAAAACTAATATTTCAAACGTTTTGAGTGTATTCTAATTTTTTTTTTCTATTTTATTTTAGAAACATGAACATCTTCTGGAAGAAAACTTAAAGGGCAAAGCCGTAAAACAATTTTACAAGGACAAGGACTCATTTCGGGCCGATTTAATTAATTTTATTTTAGAAGATAGTTTTTTTCAATCTTAGAAGAGATTCTAGAGCTGTTTAACAGCGAAATAAAAGTAAATGGATTCAAGAGGATATGTGTATTATTTTAAAAGGAACTTTCATGTTATTTTGACATGAGAGCCATGTTGATTTAATTCGAATTCTGATTTTGTTTTAAGGTGAATATCATTTTGGTTTAACAGGGATCATCGTGTTATTTCAATTTTAAAATCTATTTGATTCAAGAGGATATGAGTATTATTTTAAAAGGGTAGTCATTTTGATTCAACAGGAATGAACGAGTTATATCAATACGATAATCTTTTCAAATTCAGCTGATATCACGTTATTTCAAAACGAAAAGAATTTACACTTGTTTTACAAGAAAATCATTTTAAATCAACACGAAACGCCATTAGAGCAAAATCATAGCAAAAAAATGTTGAATCATTATTATTATTTTTGATTTTACACGCCTTTGTGAGGATTGAGACAGAAGCGGCAAAAATGGGTTTTGCGGTAAATGAGGGAAAAACGAAGTACATGCTGTCTTCGAGTAAGGACACCCAACATCGACGGCTCGGACAGAACGTCACAATAGACGCATACAACTTCGAGGTAGTAAAGGAGTTTGTCTACCTAGGCTCCGCTATTAACACGGGCAATAACACCAGCGCCGAGATAAGACGAAGAATTACTCTTGCTAATCGCTGTTTCTTTGGGCTAAGAAAGCAACTGAGTGGAAAAGCCCTCTCTCGAGCAACTAAGGTTAAACTGTACAACACCCTCATCATCCCTGTCCTGCTGTATGGTGCAGAAGCATGGACCCTAACAAAATCGGATGAATGTGCCTTAGGCTGTTTCGAGAGGAAAATTCTTCGGGTCATCTTTGGCCCCGTGTGCATTGATGGGGAATGGAGAAGGAGATACAACAGCGAACTTTACGGGTTGTACAACGACGTGAACTTAGCCAGAAGGGTCAAGGTCCAGAGACTCAGACGGCTCGGTCATTTAGAGCGCATGGGCACCAATGCTCCGGCCCGGAAAGTCTTCGACACTATTCCCGAGGGACGCAGAAGGAGAGGAAGACCGCGACTCAAGTGGCGCACACAAGTGGAAGAGGACCTCAATCAACTTGGAGTGCAAAACTGGAGACAGCTAGCTAGGGACCGAGCTGACTGGCGGAGACTGTTGATTGAGGCCCAAGTCCACAACGGACTGTAGCGCCACCTTAAGTAAGTAATTAACTGCCATCCAAGAAATGGGATGGGATGTTCCGGGCCTACGTAAAATTAACAACTTTGATATATACAACGGCGACTGCTACTGGGAACAAAATCAGCGTCTATTTGGATGTGGATTTGTGGTTGGGACTCAACTCAGTACAGGAGGAAGGTCTTGAGTTTCAACTCAGTGAATGAGCGCATCACGACAATCCGCATGATGGCTAAATTCAACAACATCAGCCTCATCTGCGCTCACGCTTCCAATGAGGAGAATGATGAAGACACCAAAGACAGGTTCTACGAGCTCCTCGACAAGACCTATGAGCAATGCCCTGGCTATGGCATTAAAATTATAGATTTTAATGCTAAGCTGGGTAGAGAAGAAATCTTTGGTGGAATAATCGGACGACATTATGTAGCCTACACGACACCACCTCCGATAACGGATTTAGGCTAATCGACTTCGCTGCGGGGCGAGACGTAATGGTAGCAAGTACGCGTTTCCCACATCTCGATATCCCCAAGAGGACATGGAAATCTCCTGATCAATCAACCGTCGACCAAATTGATCACATTACGATCGACGAACGAAACTTCTCTACCATCGAGGTTTTAACATCGACTCAGACAACTTGTTGTAGCGAAGGTACGAATGTGGAAGTGGATATCCTGATCGAGGCCAACACGTGAAAATGCTTAGAGAAAATTCGATTTCAAACGCTAGATTGCTAGATGCTTTTCCGATCGTGTCTCCGAAAATCTCCTTTGAAGTCTTTTGCTGCCAGCACAAAATGAAGAGAACCTTTGGCAACACTGCCAAGCAACCATCAGAGATGTCGCCTCTGAAGTGCTAGGGTTTATACGGCCACCACAACGAAACCCCTGGTTTGAAGATGAGTGCTGGCGAGCACATGCAGCTCGTGAGTTCTACGAGCAGAAAAGGAGAGAGGAGCACTAACTTCTCAGAAAAAAATATGAAAAGCGCGCGATCAAGGAGATAGAGGGATGTCACAACAGGAACGGGGCTTATACACCCCAAACCGAAGCCTGTAGATACCATCATGTGAACATACTTCGTAGTGGAACCACACGCAGTGCTAAGGATATGGAAAGAGCACTTTTCCAAGCTGTATAATGGCGATGACGAGCAAAAATCCGCCAGCTATACAGAACCATTCAACAAGGGTGAAGTAGGCCAACAATTCCACCCAGCCGACATTGACGAAGTGAAGATAGCGATATCTAAACTTAAGTCGAACGCTGGAGCAGATGACCTAGCCGCCGAAATGTACAAAACAGCTGGAGATGATTTGGTTAGGAGCATACACCAGCTCATCTGCAAAATTTGGTCGGAGGAAAGCATGTCCGATGAATGGAACCTCAGCATAGATCCTTAAGTAAGGAGTTCCCCAGAACTGCACCAACTACAGAGGTATAAGTCTCCTTAACAAGATCTCGTCTGACGTGCTGTGTGAACGTTTGAAGCCTTTCGTCAACAACCTGATAGGTCCTTATCAGTGTGGCTTCAGATCCGCGTCAAAAGTCTGTCCAGCTACTAGGAAACGCAGGCGACATTGACATAGTTATAAGAACACAGCGTGATGTCAGTGGAGCGTTCATGAGTCTTGAGGCGGCGGCCAGGAAAAT
Organism: Sphaerophoria taeniata; assembly: GCA_943590905.1. Classification (NCBI taxonomy): domain Eukaryota; kingdom Metazoa; phylum Arthropoda; class Insecta; order Diptera; family Syrphidae; genus Sphaerophoria; species Sphaerophoria taeniata. Next base: position 40,556,966 of record OX016540.1, on the reverse strand, counting down.
GGGTCTAGCGGTTAACGAGGGTAAAACCAAGTTAATGCTGTCAACAAGAAAGGACAACCAACATCGACGCTTGGAGCAAACGTCTGCATAGACAGATTTTAACTTCGAGGTAGTTAAGGACTTCGTCTACCTAGGATCCGCTATAAATTCAGACAACAACACCAGCGTTGAAATCCAACGAAGAATCACTCTTGCCAAACTCTGCTTCTTTGGACTTAGAATGCAATTGAATAGTAAAGTCCTCCCTCGAGCAACTAAAGTGACACTCTACAAAACCCTCATCACCCCGGTATGGTGTAGTGAAATGGACCATGCAGCTTTGGGCTGCTTTGAGAGAAAAATTGTTCAAGTGATTTTTGGTCCTGTCTGCATTAATAGAGAATGGAGACGAAGATTCAATTAAGAACCGTACGAGCTGTTCAGCGACACTGACGTAGCCAGAAAAGTTAAGGTCCAACGATTTAGATGGTTGGGTCAAGTAGAGCGAATGGAAAATAATGCTCCGGCTTGTAGAGTCTTCGAATCCAACCCGGAAGGACGTCGCAGAAGAGGAAGACTGCGACTCAGGAGGAGTACAAGGAGGGTAGAGGACCTGAACCATCTTGGCGTGCGAAACTGGAGACAGCTAGCTAGGGACCGAGCTGGCTGGAGACGTTTGTTGGATGAGGCCCTGATCCAACCTGGACTGTAGCGCCACCATAAGTAAGTAAGCATATCAAACCTACTGCAAGGCGGGTTTCAAGACTAAAATTTAGCTTTGTAGACTCCGGTGGGTTGGACATCTAGCTTCATGAATTCCCCATGAAAAGTTTCTCTGTAATGCCGAACCTATAATCTTAACTCTTCGTGTCTATAAACGATGTAGTTCGCAGAAAGATAATTCTTTAGTGTAGGGAAACTCCTTTACAAAATTATTCAACTCATTAAAAAAAAAAACACTCACAAATTGGCTTCCCTTAACCAAAGCACTCATCCACTATCCCTAAGGCTCACTTATGAATAAACAAAAATAGACAGATAATTGAATTCTGATCACTCGAGGCCATTGTAAGACTTTAATTAACGAAACCATTTTCAAAACCCATTCCTCCAAACACAGTCCGCAGAATTAATTGCTGCGTGGTGCGAACAAAAACGAAATATGTCATCCGAAAGGACTCTACGCACCAGTCTTCCTATCCAAAGGGAAATCTATAGATATACTGTTATTGACTATACGGGTTTTCATAAAAATCGATCAAATTCAATTAAAAGCCTTTCTCTCAAACTCTCATCAAAAACTTTACCTGAGTGCCATACTCCGGATGAAACCGAGTGAAGTTCCCAAGGAAAAACCGGCAACAACATCAAATTGAATGAATACCAAATTTTTTTCCCAATGCCAAATAATGCAGACATTGTTATTGGTTGCGGAGTTCATCTTAATTCAAAGTGGACAATAGGAAAAATGTTCCTATCGATGGTTATGATGGCATGTTTTGGAGGAAACTTCCCTTCCAACTCGAAAATACCACAATGAGGAATAATGTTGTTTGTTTTTTTGTTCTTTTATTTTATTTTTGGAGAGTTGCATGGGGATATAATCAGATTCTATGAAAATCCGAATATTCCCTGAGCCAACAACACAAAAGACTCAACAAGTTGGCCAGGAGAAGTTGGCAAGTCAAGATTGTTTGTGGTCGAAATTGGAATGAACAAGGCGTCTAATGTTGCCCAGGGTATAGATGAATGTATAGTCCCGCATATGTGGGATTATGTTTACAGAACAATCAAATCGATTTGGGAATCTAGTGATAGAAGAATAAAGGCAGATTTTACGGCAAATGTAGTCGGACTTTCAGTTCATTTGAATTGTTTTTATATTTTCTTTTATTCTATTTCTAAGGACAATAGATGGAAGGATGCATAGTATACCTATGTTTAATGATGCTCTAAGGATTAGTTTTGAATTACGGATTTTCATTTTCATAAGAAAAGATAGGATTGACGTTGAAAGTCTTGACTTCCATTCAGGAAAATATTTTGTTAAGGCGTAAATATTTATGTATGGAAATCTTTCGTGTTTGTAATAGTTTTGAAGTGTTTCACAACCGAAGTGTTCTAGGGCGTATGAGCATTTTCTCCCCAATATTTCTCTGAGTGGTTTTCTGGTTGGTTTTTGTTTTTTTTTGTTCTCTTTCTCGGACAACTAAATTTTTGGAATCTGCTTTTACTTTACTCAGGAAAAACATACTTTGATACCTCTATTCATATCACAACTAGCCAACCATAGGGACGTTCAAGCCGCATCCTTTTTTTGTTTGTTCGAAGGATTCAAAAATGATAATTGTAAAGGAAATAGTAGCATGATGTAACCGGCTTAGTGTTTTTGGAGTTTATACTCCTTAAGAATCGCACACGGTATATGCAAAATAGATGAGTAATAAAAACAAACGTTAACAAAGAGTGAAAGGTAACATTTTCTCTACGCAATATACCTACTCCACATACTGATGGAGGGCACACATAGGTTTTTGGTATCGTGCATCATTTGATAAAGGCTACCTGAGGAAATTGAGAGAAATTGATATTTCCTGAAGGCAGAAATCGAAAGAAAATATTTTTTGATTATAACTTTATAACAAAGTGCTGAAAAAAATATTCACTTCCAATGGCTGATAGAATCTTTATAAGCCCTTATTTTGATGAACAATTGCAGTGTTGTCGAGGAAAATTGTGAGTAGGTAATATCGATTTGAAATTGCGGTAAAATTTTTGCGAATAATTAAAATTTTGGCCAATATCTTGGCTAATAGACCTTCGAACAACTTGTTACCCATTTAAATGAATATAGTTTGAGCAGGCCTTTCTATTGATGTATCATTCGAAAGGTTTTGGAAATTTTTTTTTTCTGCAAAATTTTTTGGCAAGGGTTAGCCCATGATATTTTTGAAAATCATGAAAGAAATCGATTTGCTCAATTCAACATATTTCATAGTTCTCTTCATTCTGAGCATCCTACTGAAAGCCAAGCTTTCGAGCCGTATTTGCCGAGATATTTGCATCAGTAGATATCGTTCTGTTGGCTGACAATAAGCTTAGTACAAAAACGAGGGTGAACAGACCATTGTTCAAGTGCATTATTTAATATAGGCTTCTTGGTAAAATTGAGAGATCTGGTAATTTGAAAACGCTGGAAATTTTCTGAAGGCAGAAATCGAAAGAAATTACTTTTTGATTTTAACTTTATAACCGAGTGCTGACTATGTAGGTTTTCAAGCAGAATATCCAGAACATTTTTCCAGCTTGCAGGTTATCCATTTTTAGAGTGAACGGTAATGAAATGAGCATTCCATAGCTAGATTTCTCCATTCCAGGATGAATTAGAGGTAATAACAGACACTACAACTGCAACTCTTCGTACTACCTTGTCCTTGTGACCAAGCATGAGCTTATGGATATAGTTAAGTGCTGTTAAGTATAAGGGAGAAAGGCCTGTTTCCACAAGTTACATGTGGTTTGGTGTTGATTCAGGGATGCGGAATTGTCGTTTCAAGAAAAATCTCAAAACTTTTTCCAAAGTATCATGCAACTTGTTTATCACCAACTGGAGCGATTCAGGTGATTCTGCCAAGTTAATTGACTTTTTTTAAATTTTTGGGAGCTTATCCGGATTCGAAAATGTTATTGTAAGCTATCCCTAAATGTGAAAGGAATTCATCTGAGGCCTATTTGAAAATTTCGTTTGGAATTCTGTTACATCCTGCAGCTTTGTTATCCTTTGCTTTGCTAAGTACTAACTTAAGCTCTGATAGCGTGATTTCCCTATTTAAAATATCGTTTTCAAACGCTGGCTTAGCGTACAGGATATCCTGAGACTGGAGGTGTGTATTGAAGAATTGCTTCTCAAAAAGTTCTCGAAGAGTTGAACAGGACAGAATTGAGATTTCAATAAATTGGTGCATTCCCTTAATATTTTTAATCGTTTTACAAAATTCCGACGAGCTTCTACAAACGAGAAGGTTTTGAACTTGTTGTCTCTTATAGTGTTGTTTTTTCCGTTTAAAGATATCTTTGTACTGACGATTTATGATTCCAGATAGCTTTTTTTTAGGCAAGGAGTGCAACACTTATGAAATAGCTTAAGAAGATAAAAAGATTTCTTTATTGCTGTCGCACACTCTTAGTCAAATCATGGTGCAAATTGCTTCTTGCAATCCATTTTTGTATTGCGAATAATCGGCTGAAGAGTGTCAATTGATGTGTTAGAAGCAGTAAGATGATGAGCTTCAATATTTAGATTGAGGTTTCTCCTACATAAGACTGAGTCTTTAGGTTTGTTTGTTTACCGCAACAAACTGCAACGAAGTACAACAAAGTAAAACATTTTTACATTTTCTGTTTGTTAACTCGAATAAGTTGAAAAGAAAAGAGAAATCGAGAGAGCAAACATTTCCGCTCTAGAGAAAATGTTTCAACTCTTTGCAACAGAAATTTCTTGTTGCAATTCGTTTTTAAATGAATTTTGTTCTTCGAATTTGAATTTTAATTGAAACGGTTAGCCGAAATTCGGAAAGAACACTCTTTTTGCTCAGCAATAAATATATCATTAATGTTACAAAATTGTATTTTTTACGGACTTGAATTGAATCTTTTGCGAATTTGACAGATCTCAAACAAACTGCTACAAAATGTTCCCAAATAGACCTTTTGTCTCTCCATTTAAACTTGGGTAGAAGTGGGTTGCCCAATAGTTGATCGTCTGTGCCTGATACAGAAGTGACTATTGATGCTAATAGAGGCATATGGTCAGAATATGTCTGATCGCCAACTTTGAAGCTTAGCAGTAAATGTTTACACTCAAGGGGAAATAGTATGAAGTCAATAACAGATTCTCTAGGACTACGAATGAAGGTGAGTTTTCTCTCTTTATCTCCTATATCTGTTCGATAGAAAACTTGTAAGCCCTTATTTTGATATACCTACAATTATTGTATAATTGTTTTCGAGGAAAATTATGATAAATATCTCGGCTTCAACGAATTAGATAGTTGGGTCATGTAGAGCGAATGGAAAATAGGGCTCCGGCCAGTAGAGTCTCTGAATCTAAATCAGACGCTAGTCGGAAAAAAAGAGCCACATAGGTCATAGAACCTCAATTAACTTTTAATGCGACACTAAAGATATTTAGTAAAGATATTTAGAATGCGTTTGTTGGATGAGGTCTTGGGCCGACTTGGATTGTAGCGCCACGCTAAATTAAGTACTATTCACATGAGCACGACCAACGAACGACGAATGAATTATGAAAAGTGATTTTATATACGTTTGAAGCCGTATTTCCTTGCAAATTCTCAACAAAACGATAAAAGTAAAGTTTATATTTGACTAGCAGTTGCCCGCGACTTCGTCCGCCTCTCCCTCGTCCACCGGCCAGAGTATCGTCTCGACTTGTGCATCATGCGCGCGTGGGAATTTTGTTCGGAAGTTATTGTAAAATTGCATTGCAGTCAACTCTCCCTAGGTCGTAATTCTCTTGAACTTGAAAAATTTGAGCATTTTTTATGATTCCCTTCAGTTGTTCATACTTAAAGCATTCCCTTGGGTCAGCGGTTCTCAATCTTTTTTGGTGACGGAACCCTTTTGGAAAACAAAATACTTACCGGAACCCTACAACTATTATAAAAAAATATTTTTGAAAAGTGTATTATTTATTAATTAGCATAGGAACAGTCAATTTTAGTTACTTACATAACAAGTAACTGTACCAGTCTCCGGACAGGCCCCAGTGTCCGGACGATTTTGCATTTATGGAGAATAAAAGAGAAACGAAACACAGAATTTTGCAAGAAACAACAAAATACAGAATCAGTAACATTTTTCACATATACATACGAAGTTTCAAGCCGATCGAATGTAAAACGGAAAAGTAATGGGTGTTTTAAGCAGCAACCGCTGCGCTGCTGTTTTGCTGTTTTCTTAGCAAAAAAATAGAGGCAGACCTTGGAAAATATACTGGGAATAGTTGATCTTGTGGGATCTTGCAATCAAATGGAGTTTGTTTTAAAGCAAATATAATGAACTTAAAATAACTAAAGAAAAAAATGAGTTTTGCGTTTTTTTAAATCGATTTTCTTAAGTGTCCGGACACTGGTACCAAAAATAGCGAAAATCTAGTCTCCGGACAGCTCCAAGATTTTTTTTTATTTTTTTTTTTATATTCTTTTTGAAACCCTTAATTTCCTTGTCAAAAGTACTTGTCTATATCCAGAAAAAAAAATCCATTACCTATCATGCCTCTGATGGATTAAAAATGAAAAAAAAAACAAAAAACTCTAAGAATTGTATTATCACTTTTTATTCTTTGTCACACAAACGCAATATTTTGAAATCAAAATGGTGTAAATCGATCGTGCGACATCTACAGCTGAAGGCAATATTTTCCTTGAGAAATGAGAAGAAATGTACCTACAGATTTGATACAATCAGAATGTAACTGTAAAAAGGAGTTGTTTGGAAAATGGATGTAGGTTATGCAAAGAATGCATTCAGATAGTACACATGGATTTTTCGATTGGCAAAAATGAATCAATTCAACACTTTTTATATGAAATTTTGTTATATTATCAAAGGTGAAGGGTACAGAGGGAGGTGTATTTTTTTTGTTTGTGGAACCCCTGCAAGGCTATCACGGAACCCTAGGGTTCCGCGGAACACACTTAGAGAATGGCTGCCTTGGGTGAACTCTCCCTAATTCTAATATGTATCTCTTTTACTTCTGCATCGTTTTTTTTTCGTTAAGTAAATTTTTTTTTCTTTAAACTGAGCATATTTTTTAGTTGAGAAGTACATAAAATGATATTGTTTAAACACAATAATCTGCACAAATAGTGCAATCAATCACATTCACAAATCAATTGAACTCTCAAAATTCTAATTTGAGCGTTATTAGGCCAGTTCCACCTAACAACATCTCACTGAGATCTCAATGTCACCTTGACTGAGGCAAAATCATTTGGTGGAACATAATTCTCAGTTATCATTGAGATTTAATGGTTACCTTACTAATTGTTGCTGCACATATGTCAGCCACGTCAAATAGCTGAGTGAGAAATCGAATCCAAAATAATTTCATCTCAGAGATATCAGAAAAAAATCTCAGTTCTTACATTTCCACATATTCTTCGCTGCTATTGGTCGCAGCTTAATTTTAAGCGGAATAAAGCCTTCCTCTATTAATGGACTATCCAACACAAAAAGAATTTTACAATTCGAAATAGTAGTTCCTAAGATTACCGCGTTCAAACGAACAAACTCTTCAGCTTTATATTATACTAGCTGACCCCGCGAACTTCGTCTCGCCACCCTTCAGAGCAACTCCAGAATAATAGGTTATTATGAGTAGCACTGATATTGTTAAAATGCAATGTGATTTGCTTGAATCCAATTGAAATAGAGAATTTTCTGAATTTTTCCAAGATTTAGGTACAACTAACTTTCATTTAAGCATACAGTAAAATGCAAATTTCCTTGAAAATTTAAAAAAATTGTCTGTTTTGACTATTTCACAAAAACCAGAATTCCATACAGCTTACGATTATCCCCCTTTTTTGCTGACTTTCCCGCAAGATTGTCCCAAGAATTTATTTTTAACTGAGGCTATATCTACAATGAAAATTTTATAAAAATGAATTGAGGATTGAGCGGATTAATGGTCCAAACCGGACATACAATGAAACCAATGCACCGTAAATTCCATTCAAAAACTTGATTTTAGGTCTTGAAGTTTCGTGCTCTCGCAGAGTTTTCCGAGTTCCCAATCAAACATTTTCCATTTTTCTATTTGAGTATCAGTGTACTTTCTCTTTTCCATTGGAAACCCATTCTGAAATTTTCCATTTGAAAACCAATGCACCTGCAATAATATGCAATTTTCCCTTTAACCACCAATGATTTTTCCGTGTTTTTCATCAAGAACTTTCTATTGTTCATTCGAAAACCCAAGCAAAAACAAAATCTTATTCCCGACTTTTTTTTGGTTTTTCCAGTTTTCCCAGTCTTCCTTGAGGTTTTTCCAATTTTTTTTTTGCACAGAAATCATCACTGAATACAACAATATTTGCCATAAAATTTAAAAAATATATGTTGGACCATTGCGGAGTCTATAAGAGATATACAAACAAACAAACACCCATCCATTTGTATATATATAGATAGATTACATACATTTCAAGCTCTAGGCTTGTCAAGAACTACGTAACATCCATAACTCTGAAATAGTATTGCAACACTTTCAACCCCTCTTATTGCGTTAAAAAGTAGCCTATTCCCGTTCCAGATTACCTCTGTACCAAATTTAATTGAAATTGATATAGTATTCCGGACAGGCAGAACCTCTTTTATAAGCAATATTCATGAGCAGGTCGCAATTTTAAATGCAAATGTAAATGAACTTTATAATGCATTAATTTTAAAAACAAATCTCCTGAAGTAAAATATCGACAGCGTACCATTTTCAATGGACTTCGACAAAAAGATGGTTGGTCAAATTCACCCAGTCAATAGCCAATATGAAAGAACTACTTAAGTCTTTGAAGGCTCTTTAAATCAAAAAAAAAAAAATACTATTACTTCTGGCCTGTATAAGACCATAGTCATACCACAGATCCGATACTTGCGTTCTTAACCAAAGGCACTCAGAACTAATAGCCACGTTCGAGAGAAGCTTTACGACGAATAGTTGGCCCCGTTTGTTAGTCGGCCCGGAAAGTCTTTTGCGGTAGAATTCATAGTAGGAGACAGCGCGGCAGACCAAACTTGTATTGGAAAGATAGCGTAGCCCATGACGCTTACAGCCTGAGGCTGCGGAACTGGATGGCGGGCGTCGGAATATGGATGTATATTGTATATGTACATGCATACATTCATATGTACAATGGACATATGTACATATGTACCTACTTTCTGAAGGAGGCCTGAACTGATTCCCGGTTGTAGCGCAGATCAAATGGGAAACTTTATTGGCCATTGGCCACCGAAGATGATGATCTTGCTCAAATTGAACCTTCAGCAATTTATTTATTTCCAGTTACATATGTATTGTATGTAGTATGTATCCCCTTCGTCCATAAAATAATAAATTTTCATTTTAAATTATTTTAGATTTGACAAACATAATTTTTAATATTTGATTTTGATCAGATTTGTTTTTATTTTGTTGAAGTGAAAAAAATATGTTTTTTTACATTGGCACCGTTTGTCATTTCATTGCATTTGAAAAATATACATTTTATTTTTTCTAAACCTTCAACCCTAAAACCTCTTGCATTTAGAGAAAAAATTAGGAAAATCGGTCAACCAGTGTGTCCGGTTAGCGAACGAACACAAAAATTAGGCTGTTCTTTTATATATATAGATATATGTAGATACTTTATTATATAGAGACTTATGTATATAGAGACTTTGTTCTTTACAACTCAGAATTAACCAATTGTTCTTAATTTTTGCTATTTATTGCATAACCTTTTCATCTGACAGTTTGTTAAAATTGTGCGTCTCTGAGGGCACTGAGGTCTTTAAAACAGTTGAAAATGGAATGAGCCCAATCCAATGCTGGTGCTGGACACCTCACAATATTCTTATCAACGCATTTTTCCAAGCTTTCTCGCGAAAATTGTTCATTGATACGCATTGGCTTTTTCGGAAACTTCTTTTTAAGCGAACATCATGCGATCAACTAAAAAACTGTATCCCTCCAAACTTCAACACCATGCAAAACACAACACAGGTTCGAATATTTATTTGGGGATACTTATATTTCCCATGTCTGGCCTTTTGCATCATTTCTCTTTGAACAATATAATGTTCATTGCCTTTTTTATGGATTTATAAGTCAATTAGACAATTAGACCAAAATATGACTGTTCTCGTGAACAATAAGTGGCTACTCACCAATGCAACAATTTCATTGCTAATTTTAGCTATGTATGTAATGGGTGATTCCAGTAGAGGATTTTTTCAATAGCATTTTTTTTGACAGATCACGTGTGAGTCGTGTCATTGTCATGTTATTTTTGTTTAATATTGTTCAGCATTTTATAATGGAAAGACTGAACAACGTTTACAAATCGTTAAACTTTCTTACAAAAATTCACGTTTTGTAAGGAATGTGTTTCGTGTACTCCGCTCAACTTATAGCCAAGATAATCGGCCTACTGAGCGGTCTATTTGCAACACCATCACCCACTTTGGGACCCACCATTCATTATTGGATAATATTCAACCGAATAGACTACGTTCAGCACGCTGTAAAGAAAATATAGCGGCCGTAGCGTCGTATATTAAGGGTCGTGCCATGATAACCGACTACTTGATGCCTAAAATTGAAGCTCGTGATCCCGGAGACACTTGGTTTCAGCAAGACATTTGGTTTCAGGCGCCACTTCACACACATCGCATCAATCAATGGATTTATTGAAAGAACACTTCGGTGAGCATACAATTTCCCGTTTTGGGTCGGTTGATTAGCCACCAAGATCGTGTATCACACCGTTAGACTTTTTCCTGTGGGGATATGTAAAGTTTAAAGTTTATGCAAACCAGCTTAATTTCAGGCCTTGGAGGAAAACATCACGCGGGTCATTCGCCAGTTACCAGTCGAAATGCTCGAACGAGTCATCGAAAATTGGACTCATCGGATGGACCATCAGCGACGTAAAAACAGCCAAAACTTGATAGCCATAAACATAAGTAATCTTCAAAAAATAAATGCCAAAGAATGTTCTTTCAAACGATAATAAACACTCTCCATTAAATTTGAATTTTCTGTGTTTTTTTCTTTAAAAAATTAGGGAAACTCGAAATGGATCACGTTTTATTTTGTTCTTTATGAAAAACTTTGAAACTTTGACTTTTTCAAATATTATAGATTTTGAAATATTAAAAACTTGGCAAAAATATCAATCGAATCGATCGGCTTGTACTACAGTGAGAAAATCATTATTTTTTAACATTGGTACCGTTTTTCAGTTCATTGCATTTGAAAAACATACATTTTATTTTTCCTAAACCTTCTACCCTAATACCTCTTGCATTTAGAGAAAAAATTAGGAAAATCGGTCAATCAGTGTGCCCGGTTAGCGAACGAACACAAAAATTAGGCTGTTCTTTTATATATATAGATTGTATTGTATTGTATCGTTTGCCGTTTTTTTCCACATTTTACACAAATTCTTCGCTCCTATTGGTCGCAGCTAAATTTTATATAGCTTCAAGCCTTCCTTGGTAAATGGACCATTCAACATTAAACAAATGGTTCAATTTCATAAAGCAGTTCCTGAGATAAGTGCGTTAAAACGCAGAAAAATGTATATTTTTTGCCGTTTTTTCCACATTTTCCACAGATTCTTCGCTGCTATTGGTCACAGCTTAATGTTAAGTAGCCTAATGTCTAAGTTGATTAAGGCACCATCCAACACAAAAAGAATTATACCATTCGAACCAGTAGTTTCTGAGATTACCCGCGTTCAAACAAACAAACTCTTCAGCTTTATATATTAGTGTAGATGTAGATTTATGATGCAAAAATTTACTTTTTATTCTAAAATGTTAGTAAATTTGAGAAAACAAATTTATTCGTCACGAAAAGAATTCTAGTTGACACGATCTGCCAACGAATAAAATGTTCGCGCGAGTTATGGAACTAAGCGAGGTCATCGTCAAACCAAAAGTTAACGATGACACCGCAGAGCTCCAATTCACCAATACCAGCCGATTCTGAATTTTCCATTTCATGGGAACGGAAATTGCATGAATCGAATTACATTCAATTTCCATTCCCACGAAAAGTGCTGATTGTGTATAAAGTATAATTAACAATTTCTATGAATATAAGGAGGTTGATTAGTAGTTTGACCACCGAGGTACACAGTTTGTTTTATTTCGGGGATCGAAGACTTTTCGCCACTCGCGCGTATAACCTCAAAAATCATTCTTGCCCTGTGTTTTGGTTGTTCATTCGCGACGAATTAAAAACTCTCATGTAAAAGAAATGTCAAAATCAACGAATTTTCGTTCATTCGTTGGTCGTTGTTCGTGCTCATATGAATAGTGCTTTAGTAATAAAATATTTCCAATTTAAAATTAGCAAAATTGGTTTAGGCATTCTCGAGTTTATGCGAGACAAACGAATATTGATTTCGACCAATGTATAACAATGTATAATCGTATATGTATGTATGTTTGTATTTGAAAAAAGTAATCCTTGTTTATCGCTTTCCAATTTCGTTTTATGATGGTTTTTCTCATTTATAATTGTTCGCCATAAAAAACAACAACTCCGCATCCGCACACAAATTTGAAATGTTGCAACAAATAAATTTCAACTTTGCTTTGGTTGGATAGTTGCTTCGACAAACACGAGGGCTAGGGCAAGGCCAATTCATAAAAAAGGCCATTTCCAAGGAATCCATAAATTTGTTAACTCATTGCGTTTTTTTTTTTAAATTCATGACGAAATAAAATTTGAAGTTGAATTAAGGAGAACCATCAAAGAAAAAGCAACGCTCACAATTTTACCATCGATTTTATTTCTCAAGCTTTAAGTAAACAAACTTTTACATTCCAATTGATTGACAATCAAGGACGAAATTGTACGAGACATAAAAATAGTTTTATACAGAGAAACGACGAAGTTCTTTTTGTCAACAAGAAACTGTCTTCGGGGGATTAAATAGAAATAAAAGACAGAAAAAAAGATAACTTTCGAGTGAGTTTATGTTAGAGAAGAGCATTTACATTTTTGAATTCTATTAACTTTTTCTTTGCTAGCAAAACTTTCCATTCCTTGAAATTCCGACTTGGTTTAAGTTTGGAAGAATGAGCGTAGAAAAAAAAATAAAAAAAATCCTTTTCAACGAAGAGGATCTTATGCGAACGGAAAACTGAGAACAAGATAAGAATTGGATTAGAGTCACGAGCCAAATTGCTTTTGTTGTTCATCCGAAATTATTGTTTTTAGTTCAAGTGTGTGTGTTTGTTTTTGATAAAAAGTAGTTAAGAACATGAAACAAAGGAACTTTTTTATCAAACGAATTCGGGGTCGTAGTGCTAATTTGTCGTTGACTTTTCTTAAGTACCGAAATCCTGATTAAGTTTTTAAGACAGTTTTGAAAGAAGTAAAATGACATCAGAACATTTTTTTAGGGTTTAATCCGTCAGCAAGGGTATAGAAGTTTCTATGAAATATATGGGCACATAAATTTTGTTAAATTCAGATTTAAGACTATGTAAGAATTTACATACAAAAATAAACATTTCCTCAGTTCTCAAAAGACATTCGTCGTCCTTCTTGTTTAATACATAGATTATGTGATTATCATTTTCCGTAGAATTCGCTCTCATTGCTTTACTAAGTGGAAATTAAACATGTCCCTCGGCCCCTCAGCAATTTCAGACACTTATTCCTTTTATGGCTAGGCTCAAGGCTATCTAACAAGATTATGCCTATACAAATATTTATCAGAGCGGCGATAAAATTTCTGGCGATTAGCACCAGTGTTATTTTTTCCCATTTTTATGATGCCAATTTGTCTGGGATCAATAGACAGGCATTAACAACAAAAACAAAAAAAGAACAAGATACCTAGAAAGAAAAAGAAAATAAATGGACACACAAAATAGCTTTAGGTCGTAGTGTTACAAAAGAAAAATCAATCGTTCTTCACTTTAACGCAAAATATGTTATTATAAAAAAAAAACATTCTTAAAAAGTTTGTATGTTTCTTTTTGTTTAAGGATTTTGTACAGAATAGATAGGTTCATGTTAATATCTGTTGGACGTTTGTCAAAATCTCAATATGTTCTATTTCTTGTAATTACAATTTGAGACCCATGCACACAACATATGTTGTGATGTGATATGTGATATCAAATGCATAAATTATGGCATGGGGTAACCCTTTAAAACGTTATCTGCGAACGTGTTTTCATCGCTTATTTTTTTACAGAGAACGAAGCATATTGCTCAGTTGCTATCTGGATAAAACTTTACTAACATACTTAAACAGAAATTTGAAGCACCTTCTCGTAAAAGACTTTGTATTTAAAAAAAAAAATGATGTTCGTCCGTTTGTATTTCTGGTACAGTATATTGGTACAATAATTCCAAAATGACTTTTCGAATTTGAATGAAATTGAATTTAACAAGCAATTTTTCCAAAATTGCTTTTCGAATGTAAAAAATGGGAAATTCTTAGTGGAAAATTCGGAAAAGAGCGAACATTTATAATCATTTGTCATCTGCTTGGAATTGGCGGTGTGGAGACTTAAGTTGGAAAATTAATGTCTCGAACGAGCGTTGTTAAGTCGTTACTATTTGTTTTCTTAAAAAGAGGATTTTACCCGAAATTATATTTTATTTTGAAATATGGAAAATAACATTTTTTACTTGCGACATATCTTATCTATGTATACTTTATACCAATATATAAAGTAAGACTTTTGTTTGTTTGTCGGTTGTATGTTTGTGGGTTGTATGTTTGTAGTCGATAAATTAAAAAACAAACAAAAGTCCTACTTTACAAATGATGCAAAATTGTTATTCCCATGGACTGATTGTGCAGGAGGTTCTGAAAATAAAAGAAATAATTATTAAGAGCAAAAAACACTGATTTTTAATATACATTTTCACTCGAAATTTTGTATTTACATTCAGGAAACTGACAGCCGACATCAAGTTTTTGAAATGTTTCTCTATTTTTCATTTCATTTCATTTCCTTTTCATTCTTCCTTATTATATTTAAGGCTGAAATGCTACTTAAGCTTTTGCACCAACCACCAAGACAATGTTTACATGCGAATTCTTGAGTACGATTTTCTGCACAAAAGAAAATTTTAACATCGATATCCAAAAAAGCATGGATTTTAGTTTCCAATCTCTGTGCATGTACATTTGTCATTATAAATAATAGGTACATTTCGGTCTCGGTCAAAATTTGGCCTGTGTCGTAAGCTCATTGGATTTCAAAGGGAAAATTGCATGTACATAATTGTTGGTGCATTGGTTTTCAAATGGAAAACTGGAAAATTTAAAAATGGGTTTTCGAATGGAAAATTGAAAGTTCTTGATGAAAAACTCGGAAAACTTATTGGTTTCCATAGGGAAAATTGCATGTAATTGTAGGTGCATTGCTTCCCAAATAGAAAACTGGAAAATTTCAAAATAGGTTTTTGAATGGAAAATAGAAAGGTATTGATGAAAAACTCGGAAAACTTATTGGTTTCCAAAAGGAAAATTGCATGTAATTGTAGGTGCACTGATTGTCAAATGGAAAAATGGAAAATTTTGGAACTCGGAAAACTCTGCGAGACCACTAAGAACTTCAACACCTAATATCAAGCTTTTGCATAGAATTTAAAGTGCATTGGTGATTGTTTGTCCGGTAGGGACTCTTAATCCGCTCAATCCTCCATGCATTTATATAAATTTTCACTGTAGGTATAGGCTTAGTAAAAACAAATTTTTCCGACAAACTTACTGGAAAGTCACTAAATAAGGGGGACAATCAAAAGCTGTATTTAATTTTGATTTTTGTGAAATAGTCAAAACACACCGGAAAAACTAGAATTTGTTGAATTTTTCAACGAAATTTGATTTTACTGCATGCTTAAATGAGAGCAGAAAGTTTGTTTTAAAGCTTGGAAAAATTTAGATATGTAATTCTCTATTTTAATTGGATTCAAGCAAATCACATTGCATTTTAACAATTCCTGTGTTAATAACAATTATTTTTTAGTTTTTCTGAAGGGTGGCGATGATAATGATAGAGAAGTAAAAAATAGTGGGTCGGGCGGAATTGTCCGTCTGTCTGTCTGTCTGTAAACGCACTTGCAGCCTTAACCACTGGTCCGATTGACTTCAAACCCATAGATTTGACCGAAAAATTACAGTCGTTATACTTTTATGAACACAATAGTTGCCATGCTCATGCAGAACTAATGCTGTTTGTTTACATTTATGAACACAATTTTGGCAGTACTGCGGAAGTTTTACAATTACGAACTCAGCCTGGCTGACCATGGCAACAATTGTGTTCATAAAAGTATAACGACTGTAATTTTGCGGTTAAATCTATAGGTTTTCCTGTTTCTTAACTTTTCAGTTTTCTTATTTCCGCAAGTTTTTATAACATGTTTTCGAAAACGGTTTCTTCCACAAAGCTTAGAACAATGCGTTTTAAAATATTTTTGTTGAAAGCCATTTTTTTAATGAATAAACTACAAATCAAATCGAAAACAAATAAACTTTGTTTCTCGTTTTGTCAAGGTTTGCTTTTGTGAACTCATTTTAAATAAAGTATAATGACCGCACACATACAGTTGTAATTGAGTTCATGAAAGCCTTTGAGCATATTTTAGGCAGGGCATGGGCAACAAAGCCTGCAATTACGAACTCAGCCATAATTCCACAAATATGTTTTTACTAGCCTATATACCTACAGTGAAAATTTATAAAAATGCATTGAGCATTGAGCGGATTAAGAGTCCCTACCGGACATACAAACAAAACAATGCACCTTAAATTCCATATGAAAAGTTGATTTTAGGTCTTGGAGTTCCACGTGCTCTCGCACTTTTCCGAGTTCCCAATAAAAAAATTACATTTTCCATTTAAAAATCAGTGCACCTTCTATTTCATGCAACTTTCCCTTTAAAAAATCAGTGAGTTTTCCGACATTTTCAACAAGAACTTTCTATTTTTCGATTCAAAAACCCATTTTGAAACAAAAAATTCCAACAAAAAAAATAATATTTTCGTTCTTTGTTTGGTTTTTCGAGTTTTCCCACTTTTTCATGATGTTTTTCCAATTTTTTTTTTTTTCAAAGTAACCGTCACGGTTCACACAAAAACTAAATATCTTATTCGTCTTTAACTTTAAGAATTATGTTTTAACTTAAATAAGTAGACTTTAAGGACTATTCACATGATCACGAACAACTTTAACTTTTACATTTCGTCCACATATAAATTTTTAATTCGTAGCGAACGAATCACCACCAAAACTAAAACAAGAATGATTTTTGAACCTAAATACGGACGATCCATTTGTTCCTTTTGAATGCGGACTGTGTGCAACGCGAATAGTTTGAAAGTTCCTATCAACAATCAATTATTATCAATTAATAAAATAATGAGTGATATTTAAAACTAAATTCATTCATCATAAATCAACTATCAACTACATTTCTATAGTTTTGTTGAGAGTTTGTGAGGAAATAGGCCTTCAAGCGTTTCTAAAATAATTTTTTTTTATTAATTTGTTGTCCGTTGGTCGTGATCGTTCATGTGAACAGTGCTTTAGTCCATCGAGTATAGAAAACAAATGAAGAAAAACAAGTCAGAAACAAGCCCGACGAGCGGCCAATATGACGAAAATCACTTTTTGATATTCGCCATCATCAATATATCCAGCCAAATTGCAATTTCTATTTTTTTGTCGCGAATGCGACATTTACATACGCATTTTTTCACAAAGTTCTAGCCTTCAAAACAGGTCTAGGGTAGAAAAGTACATAACTCGATTTGCTTTTCCATTCCATTTCTCAATAGGATGAGGGCTAAAACCTTTTAAAATCAGCTAAACCGATGAATCTGTATATTATTTATTAAAAGTGCACTGTGGCGTATGCTTGCTTTTTTAAATGTATACATTTTTAATAGGTAGACACTTTGTTTTTTCTTTTTGAGACTCTGTTCTGTTGTTGTTATTCTTTAATGATGCCTTGCGAAGTGACATTTGGTTTTATCGATGCTTCATGATTATCATGTATGACATCGGCAGCTAAACAACTTTAACTTAACCACACTCTTTCTTCTTAAAAGGGATCAACCATTTTAAGGGAAAATCGTTTAATTCATTTTAACCCTCATAAAGCTAGCCTTATATCCAATAAGAACTTTCTTTTCATGACCAAAATTCAATTACTTTGAAATAAAGTGACAAAAGGAAAATAAATTCAATATAGCATGGGCAGTTTTTAAGAAATCTCTTTTTTTCTTTTTTTTTTAAGGTAATTGATTTTTTCGGGATTCTATTTAATTTACAATAAGCCTTTAATCTTAAAGGATTACATTTGGTTTGCTTTTGTTAAGAAAGGTCATGTAATGAGGTTTTCGTGTTTATTTATTGAAAATTGTATGGAACTAAGTGAGGTAAGAAAAAAGGGGCTGAATTGTATTATTAAGGAGTTATTTGAAAGGAATGTATAAATCTGTTCGACAAGATTGTTTAACACTCATTTAAGAAAAACGCAAAAATATGACCGAACAATTTTGAATAATTCCAAAACTTTAATAGGTATTGCGATATTTGAATATACCAATCTTCATACATTTGTTTTCTTCTTTTAGTTGTTTGGCGTTCAAACGACAAAAACACAAACAGAAATCCAAACTTATCAAAGAACTTAAAGCAGCTCCAAACTCAATATCCCTCTCGGCGTACGTCGTTGTTAAATTGAATTTCCCTCTCAATCCAAAAAAATGTTTTCTAGCATCACATATGCGAGGCTCTGAAATTTCCACTTCGCAGCATTTTCCGTCTTCTGCTTTCTGAATCGGTGTTACCCGTTTGGATTTTGAATTGGGGTAATTCTATAAAGTGTTGAAGATTTGAGGCGTCATGTCGTTTGGTTTTCTCATTTTTCAAAAGGTGATTGGTTAGGTGCGAGTGGAAACCTAAATAAGCAAAAAAAAGAAGAAAATAAACAAAAAATCCAAACAACAAAAAAAAACGAAATTGGCTTCGGTTGAAGAACGCTTGGCTGAACTTGACAAGTCGCTTCAGTTTGATTACTGTTTTGATATGTTTAATTTATTGCAAAAGTTGAAGCAGTTGGTGATACACGCGCATTTGGGATATTCACAAGATTTATAGAGGAAGAATTCTGTTTAGATAGTCATTGTCATCGAATCGAGAAGGTCCTTAAGTCGATATTGTTTTGAAAAGGGTTCAACTGGGTGTTTCTTTTTTTTTTGCAAGCAGTTGAGAATGTGTGTGCCTTGAATAATGAATATATTTTTCCTTACATCAACCCCTCTTGAAAGCACTGATGTTTGACAAAAAAAAAAAAAACAATAAAATGCAAAGGATCCATACTTGTAAAGGATTGTCTCGCTAGGAAGTGGATTATATCTTCTAAGTACATATTTGTATTCAAATTGAATGTTCACGAAGTTCCTAGACCATGAACTGGATTTCTTTTCAAGATAACAGAAAAAAGGAAGTGTCGATATATAGAGAAACACGAAGCTTATACGACTGTTGGACAAGGCTGGTTATGCTATTACAGGATTATTATATTTCAGATACATTTTTAAGGAACTAATTTTTTTTAAGTTTCGAGTAGGAAAGGGTTGATTCTAAAGTTAAACTTGAAGCACCTTCAGTGCTTCAGCACAATTTAATCGATGGAGATATAAAAATAAGTTAGTCTGAATTCAAACTAGTAAAGTTTTAAGATCGAAAAAGTTTTTTTTACACGTTTTTTATCCATAAAATTTCCAAACAAATAGTTCACATTGTTGTTGCTTCAAATGTAAGACCCTCACTTTGCGGCTTTGCCCTGACTCTGACATGTAAGTAAGTTATAGACTCTCGCTTCCATCTAAAATATAGATCATAGATATAAAAACAATGTTGGACAAAGTGCCACAAGCGAGGCACCAACTTTAGTGCTGTTCATGGTAACCCACACATGAAATAGGAGTAAAATCAACCAACGAACAAAATTCAGTTTCACCTTGCATTTTTCATTGGTCTTCTTATACTGCTGCTTTTTTTTTGAACAGGAGGAATAAAATTGCATTGAAGAGTGAGTGTGTTAACAATTTATGCTGACATTGATATTCCAACATTGTGTTTGCTTTTAACATCAACAGAATGTAACAGAAGAAGAGATTTTTGTTTTTGTGTATTCAAGCATCGGCTTTCGGCTTCACGTGGTATTTGAACTTTGGATATGTTTGAAATTCTATACAAACAATTTATTCAAATGTCGGCAATTTAAATGGATGCTTTTAGTGAAATCCTCTTTTTTCATTGTTTTTTTTTTACCGTTGTCTATTGATTTTGTGTGTAAGTGGTGCTTTTTTAAAGTTTTTGTTTATAAATTGAAATGATAAATATTGGTAAATGTATAGGTTGCAGTCGAGTTTAAAATTGGAAAATGGACAGAAGGACTGATGGATGTATATAAAGCATAAGCATTTAAAATCCTAGACTCAATTATTAATTAGATTGATTGTTTTAGTATCATTGTTTGTAGATTATTATTTTTCGTACATTTCTCAATAATAAAAGTGAGTCAAACTCGCAACAGTAATTTTATTAAATAGTTCAAAATGTTAACCAATGATTTGTCTCGTAAAAAAATTCAAATTCCAATTTTGATAAATAATGGCTTTGACCTATAACTTTTAATCACTGGACTTCCAGTTTAGTATTAAAAAGTTCTAGGAAATTACCTACTAGGTTTTGAATTCTTTTTCTCAGAACAGAGATTAAAGGTTCCCACGGACATGACGTGTCGGCCAATAATTTATTTTATTCAATGAAACGGACATTTATAATATAAGAACCTCATTTGCATCAGTCTTCAGTACGTAATAGTTTTTCGCGTATACCAAGAGTGGGTGAGATATTTTTTGGAAAATATTAAATTGGCTTAACAAAATACTTATCAATAATTAAAACTACATAAATCGCATATTCCATATAAATTAAATAGGTACTTATCAATAATTAAAACTACATAAATCGCATATTCCATATAAATTTACGTTTGTGCTGCTCTCTGGTGCATTTTTTCCATTATGATATTAATTTTTTACTTTGATTAAATTTGAAAGCATTTAAACCATAATAACGAAAATTAACGAAGCATGATGTCGATCTGATTGAAAATTCATGGGCAGCCTCGAAAACACGGAAGTAGCAATACCAATAATCCCCAACGCAATGCAACCTAGAAATAATTTTTTTTTCCAATAATTCGGCCAATAAACTGATTAACGTATTTCTTTATTTATTTTTTTAGATTTATATCTTTCTATTAAAAAAAAAAAAAACCGACAGTTCACGCACTTAAAAAAAGGTATCCCCCTACAATAGTTGATGAGTCTACTGGGTCGAAAAACTAATTTTTGTAGTCTTACAAGCCGTTATACTTGCATTATAATTTTCAAAAACAAGAAGACTCCACGTGAAATCCTCCAAGCACAGTACGCTAAGTTTTCTTTTCTAAGAAAAATATAACCGATTGAAAATCGAAATTCCTTTACAAATCAAAATCTTCTTAACTTCCCCCGTCTCGTTACGAGTAGTATGACGAAAGTTAAGGACATCAATCAATATTTTTCACAAGCTTTACCTCAATGAAATTTGCAGGTGCAATGACGACAAAAAAAAAGGAAAAAGTCGCACAGAAAAAGTTTTTTTTTTATCACTTCAAAGCCAGTTCATCGCAAGAATAAGGTAAATATTTGCAAAAAAGGAAATTCTTTACCTCAAGGGATTTTACTATTTCTGCATGAATGAAAATCTTTTGCACTGTGATTTACTGCAAGGCACTTGAATTTTTTTAGAATATTAACGAACAAGAACAACTCCTTGGGGCAACGGGTTCAATATCACGAATATATTTTATAGTAGGTATATGAAAGCAAATTATTCGTAATTTCTTTGAAAAGAAATTCCCTTCAACACCAACTTCTTGCAGTTTGAGACATTTTGTTTGTTAATTACCTTTTTCCATTCGATACTCGTAGTGTTGTTTCTTCATTTCCTTAACTTTGAGACAGATTTTGTGTCACCTCTGAAGTTGATTTGGCCAAATGCCATACAGTAAACGCAATGCATACAAGTTACGATTTACTGCCAAAAAACCTTTCTTTTTTTAATGACAATTTTCCCTTTTACGGCTTAAAAGGTCAAAGTAATGACTTATGAAAATTTAAGAGATCACCATGCGTCACCATTTTTGGTGAAGACACACCCTTTTATCAAAACTGTTATTTTAGGATACTGAAATTGATGAGAATCATGGAAAACGAAGCAAATTAATTCTTCATTTTTCTATATAATCAGTTGCTATTTTATTGAGATTATAGTAAATAATTCGTGCGAATTTACTTACATACTTTGCATATTAGGTATTTGTTTTGTTTTTTCAGTCAAAACAAATCGACCGGTATATGGTCGTTTATATGAGTTAATTTTGAAATAAACTGTCTTCTATAATACTTTTTCAAATGAGAGAGAGACTAAATGGTAATTTTTTCATAACAACACTTTTTGCTAAAGATTGTCCTCAAAAATTAAAAAAAAATCTTATTTTCCAAAAAGTTTTTGTGGCAGGGATGAAAAATCGTCTTTCAGCATTGTATCGAAATCAAAATAAAAAGTGTATCGAAGTGTACTTTTTGATCTGTTAAGTTTTATTGAAGAATAAATAAGAAGAAAAATATGACATTTTTTTCATAGTTAAAACCTGGCCGAGAGGGTCCAGGTGTCCCGATTGTTATCTGACGTGATCTAAGCTTTGGGCGTCCTGGTCTGCGCCATCCTTCCAACGCAAATTTGGTCTGCCTCGCTTTATACAATTATGAATTGTACAGCAAAGGACTTACCAGACCTCCTCTTCGCTCACACACAATAGGTGTCCATCGTAGTCTACCAAGCTTTATTTTTGTCATCAAGTCTGCTTCGTGGTAGATTTCATATAACTCGTGGAATAGTATATCGTCTCCGGAATCGTCCTTCCTCACAAACGGGGCCAACTATTCTCCGTAAGACTTTTCTCTCAAACGCGGCAAGAGTTCAGAGTACCTTTGGCTAAGCACTCAGAACTCGGATCCGTCAGTGAGTACTGGTAAGACTATCGTCAAATACAGCAGCAGTTTCGAAGTAATGGTAATTTTTTTGGATTTAAAGAGCCTATTTGAAACGCTACAGTACCTATATTCTGATGGCTTTGAGCAGCCGCCCGCATATTTTTGTTTTCCATATTGTTATCTGCTGCTACTACTAACCCATGGTAATTGAAGGATTGCACTTCTTCGAATTCGTGCTCCTCCACCTTAATAGTTGTTCTTCTGCTTCAGTCAACGTTTTCAGCATTCGGTACCACCAAGTACTGAGTTTTTCCTTCATTTTTATGCAGCTCCAGGTTTTTTAGCCGCTTGCTCGCTCTGGATAGATGAAGATTGTAGAGCTTGTGGGTTCCTTCAAAATTTTCAAATGTCGTCGGCGTATGCCAATAATTGGGTGGACTAGGTAACGATTGTGGTTCTGGTGATTCTAATTTATGACAAATAGCTGCGCGTGTGCCCGCGGTGTTACCCACGAAAACTGGGATAAAAAGTAGCCTATGTAATTTTCTGACCCCTAAACTATCACTACCTAGGGAATGTGTCAATCCTTTGCTCTATGAAAAATTAGGTTAACCGTACATTTTATCAGGATAAGACGTATCCTATGTTTCTTTTAATATTTCCAAGAATACTTTTACAAAGTTTAATGATGATTGCTTTAGTAGATTTTGCGTGACGTGCCGACACAGTACAGACTTTCACATGTACATAGTAGAAAATGCACCTAACTCTCCATGTTGTCTTCAGAAAATCACAAAACCGAATGAAAAACTGAAAAAGGTAAATGGATAACGGAATGAAAACAAATGAGAATGAAGACGAATAAGACAGATCATGTCTACGGCTTATATGTTACTTAACGTCTAATTCAGAGACATTTAAGCGTTGGCAAACTAACAATTTTATTGACTTGCAAGTTCCAACAAATGAATGCGTAAAGGATACTTGGTGACTTGGATTTGTGTAAAAATATTTATGATAAAGCAAGTGAAAGACTGGAAGTGCAAAATTGTATTGAATTTAGTAAAAGTGTATTTGTGTACTCAAGGAGAGGCAAGTGTATCGAAAAAAGTACAATTGTATCGACTTTTGCAACCCAGTTTTGTGGTTTGTTTTTTAACAAAATCAAAAAGAATAAATCAAGCCTAATATTTTCAGCACTCAGTCGACGCCGATGCACGGCCCGAATTTCGATAAATGAGCTTTCCATCACTTGAACAAATATGTTTAGACAATCATCTTAAACCATTGTGGACTTTTGTGATTAAACATAATTATTAAATTGAACAATGTGGGTTCTTTGATTTTGATCAAAGCAAATAAGTAAGTCACGAAATTTGGTATTTATCCAAGTTAGGGTAACAAATAAATGCCAATCAAATCAGGGTGGCAATGGCGTGCGTGGTCTATATGTAAATAATGTCGTTTAAGGAGTGAGTACATAATCTTCTATAACAATGTGAATTTACTGATTTGTTCAAATTAAACGCTTGATTGGATAAACGGGCAACAGGATATATGTAGTAATGTAATAGTTATAGAATGCTATAGGTATATGAAGCATTGCAGTGAAAGATGGCAATTTCAAACAATAATTATTTTATTTTGTAGGTGAACATTACTTCGCACATTATTGTTAAAAAAGAAAAAAACCAAACACTCCTACAATCTTCTCCTACAATCTGGAATGTGAGGTTCATCACTTAATACAGATGGGCAACTCCCCTTCTTTTCGAAAATTGTCCAGCAGAGTTTTTGATTGCGGAGTGGTAGCATTGAAAAAATGATGTGGATAACGGTGAGCGATACGGAGTAATATTAAGTGCGTCTTTAAAAAAATAAAATATAAATTGAAGAAATAGACTTGAATGACCTCTGGTTCCTGCAGGTGGATGCGCCATCTTACAGAGCCAAAATCGTGTTATCAGCCATCTTGGTGAGACACATTGGTCTCCTAAGAGCTGTGATTTGATATCCTTGGACCTTTTTTGTGTGAAACCATGACGGATGATATAAGAAAAGCAATCCAGAAATGATAAAGGCACTTTCGACCAAGGCTACATCACGCACAACGAGGTTTTAAAAAATAGAATACCAAAATGAGCTTTTGCTAAAATTTATACACTGAAAAAATTATTATTCTTAAAAACTATGAATCTCATTCTTAACCCAAAATTCATTAATTTTTAAGAAATATTCATTAAATCTAAGCACGAATTCTTAAAAAAAATGTACAATTTTAAGAATAATTCTTAAAACTTAAGAATGAGTTTTCATAAAAAAATTTCTATGGAGAATATTATTATGAATTTTTTTTAAGAACAAAAACCTAGGTTTATGTACACATTTTTTAAGAATATTTCCGATAGTTTAAGAATCTGAACATACATTTTATGAACGTAATCATTAACTCCTAAGTTTAAGAATTTGTGCATCGAATTTATGTAATTTTACATTCAAATTATGAAAAAATACTTAAAATTAATGTTTTAAGCAATATTTACTTAAAATTTATGTATTTTTGCATTAGTGAAGAATTTGAAGTCTAAGAATCTGTACATAGAGCTTATGAACGAAATTATTCTTTCCGAAGTTTACGAATTTATACATGAAATGTAGGTAATTTTACTTTCAAAATATGAAAGAGTACTTAAATTATATGTTTTACTTTGTATATATTAATTATACTTTCTCTTAAAATGTATGTATTTTTTCATAAAATTTAAGTATTTTTTCATTCATCGAAAACGAACTATTTTTTTTACCGTAATGCATAAAATCTAAGAACCTTTTCTTACTTTTTATGTACGAAATTCATTTTTTTCAAATTTTAAGAATTATTCCATTAATTTAATGTACATTTACTTAAAAAATATCAAAATATTCTTTCATTTTGGATTTTAAGTATTTTTTCTTAAAACGTATGCATTTTTTCTTAAAATGTATGTACTTTTTCATTAATCGAAAAATAACGAACATTTAACAGTTATCCATACTTTTCAAAGTTTAAGAATATATTCATATACTTTAAGAATCTTGTACCTAAAAGTTAAGAAACTTTTCTTACTTTTTATGTACGAAATTCATAACTTTCACATTTTAAGAATTAATTCATTAATTTAATGTACATTTACTTAAATCATATGAAAAAATTCTTACAGGTTGGCTTTTTAAGAATTGATTCTTAAAATGTATGTATTTTTTCTTAGAATGTAAGTATTTGTCCTTAAAATGTATGTACTTTTTCATTAATCGAAAAATAACGAACATTTTACAGTTATCCATACTTTTCAAAGTTTAAGAATATATTCATATACTTTAAGAATTTTGTACCTAAAAGTTAAGAAACTTTTCTTACTTTTTATGTACGAAATTCATACTTTTCACATTTTAAGAATTAATCCATTATTTTAATGCACATTTACTTAAATAATATGAAAAGATTCTTTCATTTTGGATTTAAAGTATTTTTTTTCATAAAATATATGCATTTTTTCTTAAAATGTATGTACTTTTTCATTAATCGAAAAATAACGAACATTTTACAGTTATGCTTCTGTTTAGAGAGCTTTCTTAATTTTAATGTACAAAATTCATACTTTTTCAAATTTAAAGAACTATTCTATTAACTTTATGTACAATTACTTAGATAATATGAACAAATTCTTACAATTTACGTTTCTAATTATGTTTCTTAAATT
This sequence comes from Sphaerophoria taeniata, assembly GCA_943590905.1. Lineage (NCBI taxonomy): Eukaryota > Metazoa > Arthropoda > Insecta > Diptera > Syrphidae > Sphaerophoria > Sphaerophoria taeniata. The sequence continues at coordinate 40,530,355 of OX016540.1, read as the reverse complement.
GTATGTATAATGTTATGAGTTTTTTATCAAAAAATTACTATTTTCGATATGAAAACCCATTTTGGAGTGTTCCAGTTTTCCATTTGGAAATTAATGCAACTTCAATTACATGCAGTTTTCCCTTTCAAAACCAATGTGTTATCCGAGTTTTTCATCAAGAACCTTCTATTTTCCAATCGAAAACCCCTTTTGAAGTTTTCTAGTTTCCCATTGAAAAACTAATGCAACTACAATTACATGCAGTTTTCCCTTTGAAAATCCGTTTATCATCAAAAACTTTCTATTTTCCAATCGAAAACCCCTTTTGAAGATTTCTAGTTTTCCATTTGTAAACTAATGCAACTTCAATTACATGCAGTTTTCCCTTTCAAAACCAATGTGTTATCCGAGTTTTTCATCAAGAACCTTCTATTTTCCAATCGAAAACCCCTTTTGAAGTTTTCTAGTTTCCCATTGAAAAACTAATGCAACTACAATTACATGCAGTTTTCCCTTTGAAAATCCGTTTATCATCAAAAACTTTCTATTTTCCAATCGAAAACCCCTTTTGAAGATTTCTAGTTTTCCATTTGTAAACTAATGCAACTTCAATTACATGCAGTTTTCCCTTTCAAAACCAATGTGTTATCCGAGTTTTTCATCAAGAACCTTCTATTTTCCAATCGAAAACCCCTTTTGAAGTTTTCTAGTTTCCCATTGAAAAACTAATGCAACTACAACTACAATTACATGCAGTTTTCCCTTTGAAAATCCGTTTATCATCAAAAACTTTCTATTTTCCAATCGAAAACCCCTTTTGAAGATTTCTAGTTTTCCATTTGTAAACTAATGCAACTTCAATTACATGCAGTTTTCCCTTTCAAAACCAATGTGTTATCCGAGTTTTTCATCAAGAACCTTCTATTTTCCAATCGAAAACCCCTTTTGAAGTTTTCTAGTTTCCCATTGAAAAACTAATGCAACTACAATAACATGCAGTTTTCCCTTTGGAAACCCATGAGTTTTCCGAGTTTTTCATCAACACCTTTTTTTTTACCGTAATCCTTTGGTAAAAAGATCTATTATGCATAACATCTTAGAACTTTTTCTTACTTTTCATGTACGAAATTCATTTTTTTCAAATTTTAGGAATTATTCCATTAATTTAATGCACATTTACTTAAATAATATGAAAAGATTCTTTCATTTTGGATTTTAAGTATTTTTTTCTTAAAATATATGAATTTTTTCTTAAAATGTATGTACTTTTTCATTAAGCGAAATATAACGAACATTTTACAGTTATCCATACTTTTCAAAGTTTAAAAATATATTCATATACTTTAAGAATCTTGTACCTAAAAGTTAAGAAACTTTTCTTACTTTTTACGCACGAAATTCATACTTTTCACATTTTAAGAATTAATCGATTAATTTAATGTACATTTACTTAAATAATATGAAAAAATTCATACAGGTTTGCTTTTTAAGTATTGATTCTTAAAATGTATGTATTTTTTCTAAGAATGTAAGTATTTGTCCTTAAAATGTATGTACTTTTTCATTAATCGAAAAAAAACGAACATTTTACAGTTATCCTTCTGTTTAGAAGACTTATCTAGAAAATCTATGAATTCCTTCTTACTTTTTATGTACAAAATTCATACTTTTCAAAGTTTAAGAATTTTTTCATAATCTCTAAGAATCATGTGCATAAAATCTAAGAATCTTTTCTTACTTTTTATGTACGAAATTCATACTTTTTCACATTTTAAGAATTTATCCATTAATTTAATCCACATTTACTTAAATAATAAGAAAAAATTCTTACATTTTGGGGTTTTAAGTATTTTTTCTTAAAATGTATGTATTTTTTTCATTTAAACAGATAATTATTTCATATTCTCTTGTATGATTTCTCTGGCGTCCTCATTTTAGTTCTGATATTCGAAGTGGAAAGTCGTGTCCGAGTCAAGTTGAAAAAAGTGTAAAATTTTTAATTCAGTTTAATTTTTCAAGATTGTTAATTTGTTGAAGTTTGTGAAGTTTATCCAGTTAATGTTTTGGATATCACATTAACGAAGTTATAAGCAATAAATTGAAGTTGAAGCTGGTTCCCGAGAGTAGATAAGTACACGAAATATTAAAAATTCTTTCATTGTTTATTTTCGTAAATTAGATTTATTTTTGTGAAAGTAGAAAGCACCTTGTCTAATATTGTGTACCATTTAATTATCTTTTCCATTACAAAAAAAAAATCGCTACCTCAGTTTGAGGCGTTGGTTGTTTTAAGTTAACTTATTGTTTCCGTGTTTACGGCGTCTGCTCTTAGACCACGTGCTTTGTTCTTTCTTGTGTGAAATCAACAAATAATTTTTAAATATATATTATATATTTCGTATAAGTGGTGATAAAAACATTTATTTAGTCCTCAGAATGCTGTGCTTCATTTGTAACAAAAAATTCATTCACATTAATCTTTTAATGTTTCATCTTAAAAATGTACATGACTTGAAAGCAAAAAGCGTGTATCGATGTGTTGAGCAAAATTGTAACCTTCTTTTTAATACCTCTTCTACTTTCAAAAAGCACATTCTTCATGTTCATAATGATGATATTTTAAAATTGAAGAAAAAATCGGTCTTATTAAATCAAAACAAAATTGAAGGAAAAATCGATTGTTTTGATATTACGTGTAATGCGCCATCACCATCTCCACCCTTTGAGTTACAACGCTCACCTTCGCGACCAGAACATAAAGAAATTGAAATGGAATATTCTGATTCATCTGATATTACATTCCTTGCTAATGATACGTCTATATCGCAAGCTTCTAATTCTACTCCTTCCTCACAATGCTCATCTTCTTCATCGCCGTCGTTTTATAAAAACTTAACAAATACTATCGAAGATAAATTTTCAGTAGAAAGTACTATAAAAATAGTTGTTGAAAATGCAATTAAATTCACTTTTTTATTGCATTCAAATGATAATATAGCAAGAAATGATGTTTATCAGATTCAAAAATATGTTCTTGAATTAATAGTTAATCCTTTTTTGGAAATGTTTGAGAAACTTTTCCATAGTAAGCTCAGATATAATTTTGATCTAATAAACGAATTAGTTAGTATTTTAAGTGCTTGCAAAAACCCCTTTCAGAGCTGTAGCTCTGATTATTTGCTAACAGAAAAACTTAAGAGCTCGGGACATATGGATAATTTGAAAGAATTTATAATCAATACAGAAATTAATAATAAATTTCACTGTGGAGAATTACATTTAGATGAAGTATCTGCTAAAGGCATTGTTTTACCAATCCGGTCACAATTTAAAACATTGTTTGAAACAAATAACTTTCTTTTCAAAATGCTCAATCATATCAATTACTTAGAAAATTCAACTCGATTTGTTAATTTTATTCAAGGAGAGTGTTGGAAAAAAAAGAAAGCTATGTATCCAAACAAAATTCTAATTCCTTATTTTTTGTATGCTGATGAATATGAAATAAACAATCCACTTGGATCTCATTCATCAATACATTCTGTTTGTAATTTTTACTATTCATTTCCATGTTTGCCTCAAAATGAAGGAAAATTAGAAAATGTCTTTTTAGCAGCTGTAATCAAATCAAAAGACTTAAAAAAATACGGAAATGCTAAATGTTTAGGGCCTCTAATTTGGGAGTTAAGATCACTTGAAGAAGAGGGTGTTAGTATTAAGGTAAATTGTATGATATATACAGTTCATTTTATATTAGGTCTAGTTCTGGGTGACAATTTAGGACTTAATACACTATTGGGCTACAACAAATCCTTCTGTGGAACATTTTGTCGCTTTTGTCGTTTAAAAAAAGAAGACTGTTGTATTTCATTTTCTGAAAAAAATGATTCAATACGAAATCTGGAGAACTATGAATTAGACATTAAAACGGAAAATCCAAAAGACACTGGTGTTCTAAATGAATGCTGTTTCAATGAAATTCCTTCTTTTCACGTTGTTGAAAATTACAGTGTCGACGTAATGCATGACCTTTTCGAAGGAATTTGCCACTATGATCTGTGTCACATAATCATCCATTTTATTCAAACAAAAAAATATTTCACTTTAGAAACATTAAACACTCGAAAGCTCACTTTTGAATATGGTCCGATTGAAATAGGTAATTTGTCTAATGAAATAACATTAACTCACTTACATAAACGCCATTTAAGAATGTCTGCGAGAGAAATGATAACCTTTGTCCAATTTTTTCCAATAATGGTTGGAGACCTTGTTCCAGGTGATGATGAAGTTTGGAATTTTTTGCTTAATCTTTTAGATATAATTGATTCTGTTCTATGTTTTGAAGTAACGAATGATTCTATTAGAAATTTAAAAAGTAAAATTGAAATGCATAATAAAGAATACGTTAAGCTTTTCCAAGACAATTTGAAGCCAAAGTTTCACATCTTAACGCATTATCCAACCATTATAAAAAAATCTGGACCACTTAGAAAATTTTGGTCTTTTAAATTTGAAGCAAAACACAAGAGTTTTAAGGTTTATTCGCATTCAATAACATCAAGAAAAAATATTTGTCTAACATTAGCTAAGAAATTTCAACTTAAGTTTGTGAATAGAATTTTAAATACAAAATTTAGTATTGCAAATTCTAAGTATATTGTATCGCCAAAAGACGAAACCCATACTGGCTTTGATTCTTTAATAAGCAAACAGCTGGGAGTAGATAGGGACAAACTTAAATATTTTAATAGAGTTCAATGCAATGAGGTTGTGTTTAAAACAGGATATTTTGTCGTGAAGCTGGTCCATGATTACTCAATTTTTAAAATTCTGCTCTTTATTCAATTCGAAGAAATTTTTTTATTATTTTGCCAGAAATTAAATGATGTTTTCTATAATCCTCATTTTATGGCATTTGAGATCGATCCTTCGATCATGGGAGAACTTAAAATTTTAAATTTTGAAGAACTAGTTGGACCTCCAAGTACAATTATAAAAACTGCAAAGGGAAAATGTATGATACGAATAAAGGAATATTATTTGCCCTAAACTATTCAGATTAACCTCGCTTTTTTACTCTGTTATCATTACTGTACCAAGAAAATTCCAAATGCAAAACAACTGGCGACGATTAGACGGCGTCCTTTTTAACTACACGACAATAAACATGCAAATATATGTACACATTATATTTCTGAGATTCGAGATAAGTGTATGTATGTATTTATGTATGTATGAGCTGCTTCAGGCTCAGGATTAAAAAACTCTCATTTCGTCTCGTTTTTTTTATGTAGGTATGCACAATGCACTTTTTTGAAACAAGAGATGCATGCAAAGATTCGGCATACAGGTTTTGAAGGGATGGGATATACATATAAAAGTGTTAGCATGCACCAGAGTATATCTTATAATGAGTAGGCACAAGCAGACGAATATATTAGCTCTCGCATTATTTATTGCGAACTCTTTCTTTCTTAAGTAGAGCTAGTTTGTGGTGGAAGAGTGTCCCTACTCATTATTAGATATACCCTGGCATACACTACATAAGACAAAAGAACATTCTAGAATACGCAAATTCGATATATAATGTACCAAATATGTAACGTTGGAATTAGTCCTTGTGAGATTTTCAAGTGAGTGAGATCGTTTAAATTTTAGAACAAAAATAATAATTGGAATAGTGAGATTTTTTATGTCAGTGGGGTTATTGGAGACATAATTGGTAATAGACTTGTGAGATTTTTTTTATAGTATCTATTCTTTAAACAGAAATAGTCGGTGAGATTTTTAATAAAGTGAGATCGTTTTTATAACAGATAATGAATGAAAATAACAGACAAGAATTCGACGCTGAAATACTCAACGTTGATCTCCTTCCCAACTACCAAGTTTATGACACGGGAGTAGCAGTAACTACAACCACGGTTTTGTCAGAGGAGTCTGCTCAATTAGAGCAAGAAATTTTGCAATCTATTCACGAAAATAATGAAGTCGAAAACCTTCTTAAAAATTGGAAGCTTCAACACCTTTCCAATCGTTTTCAGGGTAAGACTGTTTTTCTTTTTTAATATTTCAGTATCAAGATCCCTTAAAGGAAATTATAGCCTGTTTTGGGGTATTCATAGTTCGATACAGACTATAATTTTGTAACATTTTTGCACTTTTGCAGCAGATAGATCTTTTACGATTTATCTGGTGAAGCTGTTAGTCTTGCAGCTATAATTCTCTATCACAAATATTTAATTTTGACGTTTTATGCCGTTGTTGCTAAAGATAAGAAAAGATGTGATCTAACACTTACACCGCATCGTGCATATCCCTAATGAACTTTGCAAATAATGTATTTCTGTAGGAAACTAACTTTTTATTTTTTTTATTTTTGTATTTTAAGAACAAAAAATAACAATTGAAATCCTTAAAATAATAAAGCAACATCATATTGCTTTATTATTTAAAAACGAACCACTTGGCGATTTGGTTTCGTTCGAGCACAACCTCATGGAATGGCGAAATTCAATCAATGCTAGTGAATATAGCACCAACATAACTCCACATTGTTCAAAAGCATTTGATTCAATGACATTACCGTCTTCGCCTTCGAGCTCTCGATATTGTAGTTCCCCCGAGCCGTGTGATACCGCAACTTCATTATCAAGTATATTAGAGGACAATAAGAAAACAGCGGCACTGGTTAAATATTATGCCGAAAACCAAAAGTTGCTTGAAGAACATCGGCAAGCAAACACTAATAAGTGCTATATGCAATTATTTTGTGGAAAACGACCTGCACTTATCACTTAAAGGCAGTTATAAATTAGAAAACGAAATCCTAGTTCGATTTCCAAATGAAAGAGCCGAATACTATCGGATCGGCAAAAGGGGTAAAATGTATACGAAATTTTGCAACATAAAAAATACTTTAAAGGCCATCCAAAATAGGTCAAGCACACCCGAAGATGCAAAAAAAGAGCACGTAACGTCCTTAAAAAAAATTGAATTTTGTAAGTGTAATGTCTTATTTTATTCTTCTTGTATGATCCTTAATGCTTACTGCGTTTTCAATTCAATAATTATTTCTTATCTTATTTAATTTCTACTTTCTTAGCTCCTGAACCTAATGCGTCTGACTACATAAACGCAATAAAAAACAACAACCTGTCAATAGTTGAATTTGACAGCTGTTGGCAGGCCTGTAGTCAATATCGACTGCAGGAAATCAAGGAAGCAGTTTCCTTATCAAATATTTTCAAATCCTGGCCAGAATATAAAAAACCAAGTGGTTATCGATTGGTAAGTTGTGTATTTTACATTTCTAGTGAACTAATAGTTTTAAAGATGAAACATATGTTTTTTATTTATTTTCTTACAGATTAACAAAGACTTCGAAGTAATGTTCGGAAAAAGACCAGGGTTGGTCACTAGATGGCCCGAACAAGTAGAGAAGATCAAAATTTTCTTATTGCAAGAAAACCGGTTGAAGGACAAAGCGCTCAGGTCGCTCATAGAAAACCTCACGGAAGAAGATTTAACAAAAGGTGAATATGAATTTTATAAAAAAAAAAAAAAAATTGATATTTTTCATGCCACACAAATATATTTTTTACTAAGAAAAATTTTTTTTTGCTTTTCTATCTTTCCAGATGATTCCTCTATCAAAATTATGTGGTGCCTGCATTCTTATCTCTTCCCGACACAAAAAACTATAAAAAGGTCCATTGATGGAAAGCCGAGCGTGATTAAATTCACTATAAAGAGCTCGCAGGAGGCATTCCTATTCCATGCAAAATCAACGCAGGATCTGGATGATCACATCAAATTCCTGGTCAGCAAGCAAGAGAGTATCCAGCCTTTTATAATTGGAATTGGTGATCAAAATTTTTTATTTAATAGTATGTTTGTTTATATTGATGGCATCAAATATCAATTTAAAAACTTTATTAATGCTGTCGATATTTGTTTTAAATCCTTCCATTTATTTAACTTACAATACCCTGCTGCTTGTTCCCAATTTTGGACGTTCATTGAACACCATTTTTATGATTTAAATATATCCACAAATAAAACTTCAAAAATGTTCATCCTTTCAGAAAATTTGAAATAATTTTATATTTTCACCTATTAATCTTCTCAAATATCGATCCCTTATCCTTTTTATCCTTTAAGTTTTTGTTTATTAAAACTAAACACTATGACCTTTATACTTCCTCAAATCGATCCTTTATCGTTTTTATCCTTAAAGTTTTTTTTTTTCAAAAATAAACAAATTTTTTGTACTTTCATGTACTTAAATATCCTCAAATCGATCCTTAATCTTTTTTATCCTTCTTGTTTTTATTAAACTAAACAAATTCCTATGACCTTAATACTTCCTTTTTTTCGATCCTTAATCGTTTGTATCCTTTAAGTTTTCTCTTTGTACTTTCTGAGAAAACCATTTATATGACATAAAGAACACGTCCTCAAATAAAACTTTAAAATGTTCATCCTATCGAAAACGAAAAATTTATTATTCTTGATTTTTTTTTTAATCCTTAATTGCTTATGACAAAGTTAATTTTTGAGACATAATTTCTTAATCTATAAATTTAAGATATCGAATTTTGAAAACTATTTATAGTTATTGTTTTTTTTCCCCTCAATTATTTATTTTTATGTTATTTATGAATTTAATGTATCTACTTTTGAAAACTATTTAAAGCCAATTTTTGAAACATTATGTTTTGTTTTATAAATTCAATAAATCGACTTTTGAAAATTGCCTAAAGTAAACAAAATTATGACAATAAAACATTTTTATAACGTTTGAACAAAAACTTTTCTTTTATTTTCACTTGAATTTCAGGTTTTGTTTGTTGTTTTCAAATTTGGGTTGATTTTCTTTTTGTTGGTTGTTTTTTTGGAACATATTTTAATTTCCAGGTACGATTCGAAAGACCAGGTTAAAACGGTATTGTATAATATGCATTTATATAAATTTAATTAATTGTTTTTTGACTAAAATTTTCTAAAAGTTTTACCAATATTAATGATAAAAGTCTTAAAATATAAGAAATAATTCTTTGATTTAATGATTTATTTCATTAATTTTAAGAATATTTTCATAAAAAAATTCAGATATTTAAGAAAAAAAATCATAAAATTTAAGAAATAATTCATTAATATAATGAATTATTTCATAAAGTTTAAGAATATTTTCATTAAAAAATTTCAGATATTTAAGAAAAAAATCATAAAATTTAAGAAAGAATTCTTAAATATAATGAATTAATTCATAAAGTTTAAGAATATTTTCATTAAAAAATTTCCGATATTTAAGAAAAAAATCATAAAATTTAAGAAAGAATTCTTAAGTATAATGAATTATTCCATAAAGTTTAAGAATATTTTCATTAAAAAATTTCAGATATTTAAGAAAAAAATCATAAAATTTAAGAAAGAATTCTTAAATATAATGAATTAATTCATAAAGTTTAAGAATATTTTCATTAAAAAATTTCCGATATTTAAGAAAAAAATCATAAAATTTAAGAAAGAATTCTTAAATTTAATGATTTATTTCATAAAGTTTAAGAAAATATTCTTAAAAGTTCCGAAAAAAATAAGAAAAAAATTCACAAAATTTAAGAAACATTTCTTTAAATTAATGATTTATTTCATAAAGTTTAAGAATCTTTCTTACAATCTATGAATCTTTCCTTAAAACATCTGTCAAAATTTTTGAAATTGTTTATGAATAATTTTCTTAAAATTTAAGAATTCGTTCTTACTTTTTAAGAAAGATTCATTCTCTTATACATTCGTTCTTAAAAAGATTCTTAAATTTTAAGAATTAAATGTTTGGCTCATTTCCCATGAATTTTTACTTAAATTTAATGTACAAATTCATTTATTTTATGTACCTTTTTGGTTCAGTGTAATACGTGCACAAATTTAATCATTTTTATTTTATTGCATTAATCAATATTGACGGTAGTATCTACTGTCTAAATCATAGTGGGAATGGTTGACAAACTTTACGTTGTAATGTGAGGTCTGGTTACCAAGTTATGATCAAAAAATCATTTGTTTTGGTTATTGTCCTAAGCTTATTGTAATCTCATAGAAAGAATATCTTCTGATGCAAATATCTCAGCAACCAGAGCTCGGAATTGAGTTTGGCTTTCAGGAATATGCTCAGGAAAGATGAGAAATGAAATATGATGAAGCTAGCAAAATCGATTTCTTCATGATTTTCGAAAAAACGCCAGAATTTTGGACAGAAAGACATACTTCCAAAACCAATCGAATGAACCATCAAAAGAAAGGTCTGGTCGAATTCTATTCACCGAAATTGTTTTCAAGTTTTTTCAAAGGCCTAGTAGCCGATATATTGGTTAAAATGTTAATTATTCCCAAATATATATATCTCAATTTTCCCAGGTAGCCTATACTAAATGATGCCCGACAACAAAGGTCTGTTTACGATCTATCAGTCTCTGAAAACCAAAACCATATGCGAGGTTGCAATATAAAAACACTGTTCCTCGTACTTCAAAATTATATTAAATGGGTGAGAAATGAAGTGTTAAAAATTCTAATCTACACTAATATATAAAGCTGAAGAGTTTGTTTGTTTGAACGTGGTAATCTCAGGAACTACTGGTTCGAATGGTATAATTCTTTTTGTGTTGGATGGTGCCTTAATCAACTTAGACATTAGGCTACTTAACATTAAGCTGTGACCAATAGCAGCGAAGAATCTGTGGAAAATGTGGAAAAAACGGCAAAAAATATACATTTTTCTGCGTTTTAACGCACTTATCTCAGGAACTACTGGTTGGAATGGTATAATTATTTTTGTGTTAGATGGTCCATTAATTGAGGAAAATTTGAAGCTATTTAACATTAAGCTGTGACCAATAGCAGCGAAGAATCTGTGGAAAATATGGAAAAAACGGCAAAAATATACATTTTTCTGCGTTTTAACGCGCTTATCTCAGGAACTGCTTTATGAAATTGAACAATTTTTTTAATGTTGAATGGCCCATTTATCAAGGAAGGCTTGAAGCTATATAAAATTTAGCTGCGACCCATAGGAGCGAAGAATTTGTGTAAAATGTGGAAAAAAACGGCAAACAATACAATACAATACAATATAAAGTTCGTTTGAACGCGGTAATCTCAGGAACTACTATTTCGAATTGTAAAATTCTTTTTGTGTTGGATAGTCCATTAATCGAGAAAGGCTTTATTCTTCTTAAAATTAAGCTGCGACCAATAGCAGCGAAGAATCTGTGGAAATGTGAGAACTGAGATTTTTTTCTGAGATGTCTGAGATGAAATTATTTTGGATTCGATTTCTCACTCAGCTATTTGACGTGGCTGACATATCTGCAGCAACAATTAGTAAGGTAACCATTAAATTTCAATGATAACTGAGAATTATGTTCCACCAAGGCACCAAATGATTTTGCCTCAGTCAAGGTGACATTGAGATCTCAGTGAGATGTTGTTAGGTGGAACTGGCCTAATAACTGCTCAAATTAGAATTTTGAGAGTTCAATTGATTTGTGAATGTGATTGATTGCACTATTTGTGCAGATTATTGTGTTTAAACCATATCATTTTATGTACTTCTTAACTAAAAAATATGCTCAGTTTAAAGAAAAAAAAATTTACTTAACGAAAAAAACGATGCAGAAGTAAGAGAGATATTAGAATTAGGGAGAGTTCACCCAAGGGAATGCTTTAAGTATGAACAACTGAAGGGAATCATAAAAAATGCTCAAATGTTTCAAGTTCAAGAGAATTACGACCTAGGGAGAGTTGACTGCAATGCAATTTTACAATAACTTCCGAACAAAATTCCCACGCGCGCATGATGCACAAGTCGAGACGATACTCTGGCCGGTGGACGAGGGAGAGGCGGACGAAGTCGCGGGCAACTGCTAGTTCTTCAATAAAAATTAACTTCTGATGCTCCTCTTTTTCCTACCAATATTAATAAGAAACATCTTAAACTCAACTAAAGTTCCCGTACTCAACTGCAGTCATTTATATTGCACTTCAGGCATTGCTTCTTAAATATGATATGTTTGAATATTAAAACATTTTACAAGTCATAAACAGACTGCAAATATTGAAAATAGTTTAGAAGAAGAGTTTAAATCATGGTTCAGTTAAATTTGAAAATAATTATGTGCATTCCCGAGCTTGCCAAGTTTTGAAGTATCTTGAAGTTTGTAAGAGGAAGTGGCTTGAACGCAAGAAATATCTGTTACAAATGGAGCGGAAAGTAAACGAATTTATGTTTAGCAGTTCTCTCCGTAGCATGATTTTTCAAGAATGTGTCTTGTTCATGTGTGGATGGAATTCTAAGAAATTCAATGGAATAAATACACTTTTCCGGTAATTAGTTCTGTAACGAAAATACAGCTCCAAGATTATGCTATCTCCAAAATATTTCTTCAAATTTTAACCTTAATTTAAGTTCTGAAAAATACACATAATTGGTGGAATGTTTGTTTTTGGTTTCCAAGGAAATTATTCTTGGCATTATCCTCAATTTTCTTTTTCAAACTCATTCATCATTGAAATGTCAGTTCAACTCAATATCCCGATCATAAGGTTCAAATTAATGTTGTTTATAGCATAGATAACCATAATTTAATATAGATGATGTCAATGTTTGCCAATGGGTATATCTCTACTTTTTTTCTTTTATGGGATATTTAACACATCCCATCAGGGGAGAATGTCTGGGTACATAATAATTGCTTCGCTTTCACTCAATTACGCCCCATCGAGCAATTTATTTAGGAATTTCATCTTTCATGTTTTTTTTTTCTTGCTCCGTCTTTTCATTTAGCCAATAAATATTATTTCTCGCCCTGCGAGAGCCAAGTTTGTTTTGTTGGCTCCAAAATGCGAAAGTACATCATAAAATAATCATTACTTTCAGTCAATCAATTATAGCTATCGTGATGCAGCTCATAAATAAGAACATTACCTTCAAATTGCTCTTAAGGGAATAATTTCGTGAATAAAAAAAAGAAACCCGACGAAAGTCTGATATTCGACGGGATGTAAGTGCAGTGCCAGTAATAATATTTTGTTTTCGATTAAATAAAGTGAGTATAATTGTTCTTGAAGCAAAAAAACAACCAGTTTGAAGAGTCAAGAACTGATGGTGAAAATGTTTTGGTGCAAATGTGTCATCCGTTTGTTCCGATGCTCTGTTCTACACTCACCATGACGTTTGACAAAAATGAAAAGCCACAACCAAGAATATCATCTAGAAGTCATTATATAAGTGCTAAGCAAAAAGTAAGCATTCATGACATTAAGATAAAAAAGGTAATGGCGATTTCCTTAACTTCATGTGATGATTCTAGAATCCAATTAACATTTAACCCACAAAACATAACCACAATTATTCTATTATCACTTCTTATACCACATTAAAGGAAAATTATCTCGTGTCCTCATCGCAACACCAGGAATAGCCCCCACAACCAAGATTAAATTGAATTATCCAGTAAATTGTGTATGTGTAGGTTCTTGATAAAACAGAAAGTGGGTTTTTCAGATGGCCAAACCAATTTCCGAAAGGAAGGCTTTATACTTTAATGTAGGTTAAACTGATTTTTTGTTTAAAGAACTTCAGTAGCTATCAATTGATTTGTCATCAATGTACATTTGGGATGATATCTATCTGCATGACCCTAAAAGTGGATTTATGGCCCTTTATAAGACCAACATTTCTGACTTCTTAGTATTGATTTAGATATATTTTATGTATTTCAATTTGACTATGCGAGGTTTTGCTTATTGCAGACGAAATCGACTTAGTTATTGGAAGGAAACGCACTATTCTATGACTGCTGAATTATATTGTATAACATTTTTATGAAAGCTATTTAGGTTCTTAAACAAAGTGAAAATAAACACAATTAAATTGAAACTCCATAAAACCTTCCCAAACGCCATTCGCCATTTAAAAAAAATTGTTTGATGAATTTCGCTTCTTAATAATAATGAAGTAGGTACATATTACGCATACGCCACAGTGAACGACTTTTTTTATATTGATTTTTTTTTATTGAGATCGAAGAAGTTAAGTTTTTCGACCAACATTTATATAGGAGCTTCTGTCAACTTCGCTTCTCAACTTTGCAGTTCGGAATCGGCGTTAAATTGTACGTCCCCTCAATTCCACGCACCCAGAGAATTGTTGATGAGAGTAAGTCACTTAGGCCTTGGCTCTTCAAGGCTTCGCGCCACTCTATTTATTTACTGCTGTCACTTCCGGTCTGGAAAAAAAGAAAAAAAAACAACAATTCAACAACGATTCATTCGCTGGTTAACTCTTTTTCAGTGAAATTTTAACCCGATTAAAAAATAGTCACGTTAAAATAAGGTCCAATAGAAAACACAAAGGTTGTTTTTCCCCTATCATCAGAAGACATTCTTCAATCTTTCATATTTCACATTCACCATTTTACCCATGTCTTATTCCTTTCCACTCATTACCAATTTAACTAGGACACTCCAAAACTAAGCTTCTGCACTTCAGCATCCCGAACAGAACAACGATTGACAACATTCATATTCGCAATCGTCTCCAGTGCAAGCGACAGAAAATCATGATGGCCTCGCTCATTTCAAGGTTGACAAAGGATGAAAAAGCTCTCCCCCAAGGGGTAACCATGAATGGTTGGTGTTACGGTATTTTAATTTGTGTGTCGCTTCTACTTTCAGTCACATACATGCACAAATTTGAACGAACTTGAGGTTGGATACACTGGTAGCCAGTCGTGATGACGAAATTGTCTCACGAAAAACGGATACAGAACACGGGCCAAATTGCATGTTTTTTCTCTGGGGTGCCAAATTAAAGAAGGTTTTTGTTTCTTGTTAATGTCTTCTATATTCCATCTGCCTTTTTGAGTTCTACTTCTTCTAATTTGTCAAGCTCGAATGCCCGTCATTTTCTTACAAGCTTAAATATAAGTATTTCAAAATAAGGAGCAGCATTTCTGGAAAAAGACTGAGGTGTTTTTTGGCTATGTAAATGTTATTCTGTTGGTGTCTTTTAAAGAATTTTAAATTAATTTAATTTTTAATTGGGTAGATACTAGAAGGCGATCTGGTATAACATCATGAAGAGTAAAATATTAAAAAGTTTCCAGGATGATTAAATTCTAGGAAAAATAAATATTCGAAATTTAAAAATTTAAAAATGTCCTTCAAGCCTTATTGTTTAATTAATTTCAAACGTCTGATTAAAAACGAAAAGAGTTGCTTCGGTTACAATATTTTCAATGGAAAAATATTATACCTACATATATCATCTGCGAACAATGAACTATCACTTTTGTTTTAATCACCATCGCCCTCAACAAAAAAGAGGATTCAATTCTATCGAAGTGGTTTTTTCTGCATTGCTGTAAGCGACAGCAAACATGAGTGCATGAATACATGAGAATTTTCAAGCAGAAAGTTTTTTAAATTAAATTTTTTATTTCCAATTGCATCGACAGAGTTTTTCATTGTCATTATGAAAGGCTGATGTCTGGTTTTTAATTGCCATGGATGTCGTCGAAAAATTCAACTAACATCATTTGATTCTAGAGATGAATTGAATCAAGATGGAATTGCTGATAGCGTGTCCTTCAGTTTGAATCAAATTAAGAAATTATTAAAAGCCTGATAAAGAAAATATAAAAAATAAATGAATAAAATAAAAATAAAAAATTAATAAAACAAAGAAAAAAAAATGGGTACAGTCACACCAATCCCAATAATTTATTTATACACAGAATCCCGATATTGTTTTTCCAGCCTTGTGGTTGATGTCTTATTGCGTATTTCTTTCTTTTTATTTCTTACTTTCATCAATAGTCTCCTGTCTGGAGCTTACTAAATCCCATCATCTCTTGGAAACAGACTATGCGAACTATATTATTTATTTATTTTATGCGAACATGAGACTCTTTACCAAGATCTGTCAGGCCCTCTTATTGCAATATTCAAGAATCAAAACCAATACTGACACCTGCTTTAAAACCTTTTTCTTATTTTCTAATACTCACAGCTCACGCTGCGTCTTGACTTGAGAAGGGTATGGCTCGAAATAAATTGTTAACATGCTTTCAGGGAACCAAGATTGTCAAACATCAGACTTATTGTTGAAATTCATTGAAAAGTTATTAAAGTCACATCTTTGCTAAAAAAAAACCTTAAGAATCAAAGTGCTCCTTGATTAAAAACCAAACCAACCTGCATAGTACAATGTACCAACAACTTACCTTTCTCGGTTCACGCACACCTTCTAGTCTTTCCAGCTTAAAAAACCTAAATAAATCAAACAGTAACACACCGCTCCACCCAACATACACTTAAAGTGCTTTTTAAGAGGAATATAAGAAAATGTATTTTACGGCTGCCATCGTCGTCACTAGGGACTTATAGTGACAGAATGTCTTATGATTTACTTATTTGTATCAGCAAGCAGATTTCAGAGGAATGACGGAGAATTCTTTCTAGTAGAAGACATAACTTAACAAGCTTCTTGATGGGTATAATTGGGCAGAGAGTTTATTTAGCGAAAAGTTGTGGAATGTTCCATATTTTCACTCCAGTACGCGAGTTTATGGATATAAAACCATGACTCATCAGAAACCATCATATATCCTCTGGAAAAAGTTGAGAGAAAGGTTGATGCTTTTCTCCTTATTAAGCACAATGAACTCATTCATTTTTTATTATTAATCAGAAACTATCTGAAGCGAAAATGATAAATGTCTTGAAAAGACAAAATTGGAAAATAAGAGAAAGATAAGGTGTCTTCTTTCGTTCCTAATAAAACTTTGATTTGAAGACCTTAAGACATTAAGGATAGGGCATCAATGGAGGAGATTTAAAGGAGAATAATTCTGCAAATGTTTGTGTTATTGTGGCGTGAATGTTTTTTTTTTAGTTAATTTGGAAACAATCAGTGCGTGTAGGTTCACATCTGTACTATTTTTTTGGACGTACTGGCAGTATCTACTGTTTTCATAGCATTAGATCTTCAAAGGACAGTGGAGCATCTTTTCGGAGAAAAAACAAAATTAAATGAAAACTGAACAATCGTAATTTCATCAAATTCTCACAGGTGACCAGTTTCTGACATAGTCTCAAGTACTATTGAATTCTGAAAATGCTGATTAAAAAAAAAAAAAACTGCAACAAGACAGGTCTTAAAAGTTTGATAATTTGTCTATTAGTGTTGAAGAAACAAACAATTAATTGGTACAGGCAGCATTGCAAAACCAAAGCTCCTTCCTCCTCACGATTGTGATTTTGTCATTGCTTTAAAGTCCCTCAGATTGGACATTGACTTAAAAATGAAGTTGTTAACCATGTCCGTGAATGAAATGCACAAGATATTGACAACACAGTTGAGTCATATCAGTTCAGACATTGATGTGTTAGGTGCACAAAGTACCTCGTCCCATGGTTCCCCTTCCCCAAATGCAATGTCGGAACAAATGCTCACCAAATTATATGGTGTAGTTGAGAACTTAACCTGCATGATTACCTACGATGTTAATTACCACGTACACCATTCTCTTAGTGTTGAACGGGAATTAGACACTTTAAAAGCGCAATCGCGATTTATTGAGTCGCTCCTCAATGACATGATCAATGAACTGAAAAGAAAGCCGCGTAATAACGTATCCATTCTGGATGAGATTTTGTCAGTGAACCACCAACGCTGTGCAGGTCTGCAGAGTTCATTGTGTTTCCAAATTTCTGAAAGTTCAATCAATCCACTGGACACCTCCGCCGCTGTTGCAACAGAGGAGATAATTACAAAATGTGATCATTCCTGGAAGCTAACCGATTGGAAGGATCGACTTAGTAGGCTTGCATTAAACAATAATACTTGTAACAAGTTGAAAAATTGTCCGGGATTTTCTGATTCATCTTGGATCTGTGCATTCTTCAAACGTAAATACTCCATTTGGTTATCCGAATGTCATCTGACCTCATGAAGATAATTCAAGATCCTGATTCCATCAAAATATGACTGGATGTTTCAACACTCTGGCAGTTTTACACGTCTCGGACAAATGCAGCTCTCTAGAATGGACAACAAGAAGCTTGGCGCACAGCTTAAATCTATACCTAAGTATAATAATAAGAAATAATAATAAGATAATAATAATAATAAGAAGTTCAATTCAAACCCCATAACTAGTTCTGACCCTAATTGGATTCTTCCAGACTTTTCCTTCTCCAATTCACTCTCTTCTCTTAAACGGAGAACTTCTCCTACGTGACTTCTTCTTCGTGTTTCTTTCTCTCCTAAACGTGTTTCTTTTAACCTACCACATCCGGGACTTGGTAACCGTACTCCAATGGTTGATCCTCCTATGAACAATTCTGCTTACTCAAATTTCATTCACTCTCACACTCTTAATCCTGCATCCCCTCCATCAGTAACGAAAAAAACCACAAGGGTTGCTTAACCCAATGATCCCTCCTAATGCCAAGCTGACGAAATAGTTATCCGAGGTCAATACTGATGATCGGTATGTGATGTCCCGGCTTAGAGATCATAAAATCTATAACAATGTTCGTCTCTACCTGGCCTTCTTGCATGATAAACCAGATTCTGTTTGCTTCGAGGGTAAGACAAACACAAATATTAAGATTTTAGTCTCCCAAGAAGGTCTCCCCACCTAACGTGATGCACTGATGAACATTTTCCTGAAATTTCATGATGGCATCGATATTTCTCCTCAAAAAGTAAAGGAAGACCTATCCTCTTTTTCCTCCTTTATCTCTTCAAAGCGCATAAATCATATCCAGAAGTCCCTTGCAGATATGAAGAACTAAATGTGTTAGCCTTTATTACCAAAATGTAAGAGGGTTACGGTCCAAAACGTCTGCGATCTTTAATAGCTTCCAAAAATTTTGGAAGAAAACCAGACTTTGTTGATATATTCGACCAGCTACAGACTAAAGCTTATCAAGCTGCAGTTAATGCCATCGATTATACTTGAAAAAGTGCAACCTAAGGATTTGATCATTGTCCTTGGAGACCTTAATCACCCCCATTTTAATTGGTCCTCTTCAGAAGACCTAACATCTTTCTTTCCAACGAACATATCAACTGAATCTGAATCGCTACTCATTGTTCTTCTGTCTGATTGTGGTCTTTTTCAATTAAATGGAGTTGCAAACTTTATGGGGAGACACCTTGATCTCATCATTTCCTCTGATTGTGATGATTGCGTTGTCTCTGCGAGCCCTCACCTTCTCTCAACCCTGGATCTTTATCATCTTCCCCTTACTCTTTCTTTCCCCATCGAATCAGATGTGTTCGCGAAGCAAAAATGTCATTAAGAATTATGGTGGGTTCACAGTGTGATTAAAATTACACAAATCCACCAACACGACAGAAGTTAATAAACAACATTAAGTTCAGAAATCAAACATCAATTTTAACAAGAATTCATATTTGACTTTACACATAATTTAAATTAAATAACACACTCTTGTATCAATAAATTTACTATTGACAGAACATGTTTGACATTTTCATCGGATTGAACACAAAATCATTGTTAAAGCCTTTCAAAACCAAATGACATTGATATGTAATTAAACACAGATTTTCGAGGCTGTCTTTCTCAGTAGAACGATTCAATGTACAATGTATGTACATATGTAGTTGTAGGTATATCAAGATAAACTTGCCAAAAATCACAACAATCAAACAATTAATCAGCACATCCTCATACGTTTGGAGAGACTTCATTATTTGCTGGAAGTCCTTTGCATCCACAAAATAGAGGTTTTGTTTTGTGAACAATATGCTTTGAGAGGGTTGAGGAGTTCAAACATATGGAAGTTTAAACATGGGTTGAAGCCAAATAATGTATCGAATGACAGGATGAAAGCTGTATGGGCGACAGTGCGTTGAATAGATGGAACTTAATCAATACAAATTAATAATTAAGTTCTGTTTGCGATAATTGTCTGACATCCGGTTACAAGGATGCAAAACCACACAAAACGTAAATCAACCATAAGATATTTGAACTTGAGGTTTTCAGGCATCAATAATTCAGTTCATTATGTGAGTGTAAGTAAAGTTTCGTTATTAAACACTCTGTTGAATAGAATGTCGTCAAGCAGTGCTTGATTAACAAAGTGATTTTCCGATTACTTGAGAATCATTTATCTTATGGTAATTAAATAGTGTTTAGTTTAAAAGTAGACCTCTCATAAGATACCTGTATATAAGTATTTAATTTCATTTCTCTATAAGTCTGTTTTTGAAGAGCTTGTGTGTGTCGACTAATTGTTCCTAGGTTTTTTTTTTTTTTTTTTAAGTAGGAGCTAATTATGGAATACCAACAATCCTCGAATATGGACGTATTGCTGACAAACCTTGAAAAGGAAACAAGTGTAAGGATCATCGAATCTTATCGTGAAATATTAGGTCCGTAATTATGCTGGTCCTGCTTTTTAAGGAAAAAACATGGACTCTGCACAAAAAAAAGTATGATCGTGGTTTAGACCAAGGAAATGATACGAAAGCAATTTTTTGTATGTACGTGCAATACTTTTAACCTTTAAAATATTACTTTTGTTTATTGGCCTATTTCTTTTTAAACTCTCAACTTAAATCTATAATCATTACCAATCCAAAAGGAAATGTGATTTTCCGTTCATACAAGAAAATGTCCTTAAAACCTAAATAGCCAGTAATATAATATCCCACAAGAATACCCACATTATACGATCCATCATTTTCAATGTGGTTTGGTTGAAGTTAAGCAAAATATAAACATTTTTTTGTTGTGTCATAATATTTTGATTCATCCTTCCTGCGACAGCACAACGATGTCTTGAGAAAAACAACATCCGGTGTATTTGGGTTATTATGACCCTAATGGATGCTCATTTATGGCCATGAATCCTCTCGAAACACGGAAATGATGCAAGAAGCTATTTAGAGACGATGACAGAGTATAACTCATTTATCAGTATTTTGTGTCCTCACAACATCCCGAATTTCCAGTAGATAATTTGGCAAAATGTTTTTCTTGAAAGTAATGGTGCGAAATCATCTGGATTCATCTAAGGCACAAAGTTTACAACCTAATCGAAATCCTAAGAAAAAAAAAGGTTTGGGCTTATCTGAGTTGAAATGATAATTACGAAAAGGAACAAACATTTCTAAACGCTTTTTGATGTTTATTTTAGAAAACCCAACATTCCTATCTCTTTTACGTCGTTTGTGGCTTGTTTTCCATTTATGACTCTATCAGTTAACAAAGGAAAGGACAACCAACGCAATCCTTAGGAATTTTAAATTAAACCAAAATATTTGTGTTTTTCTTGTCATTTTGAAAATTAATCCAAACATTTTAATGTCCTTTCGACGCTGCCTGGTTTCATCGTCAAATATTTATTGTCTCTTATACTTTTGGCATTAAATATTTAATCAAGACGCTTCGGCACTTTAGTGAAGGACAAGTACTACTTCAACGAACGATATTGACATTAAGTATGAGTTCTTCAATTTTATAACAAGAGGTCCTTACGGAAGACTTATATCTGTTGGAGTGTTTCTCTTTTCTTAAATATTACGGTTTTGTTGCAGAGGCTTAACATGTTAATTTTAGAATTTACACAATGTTCAAGTAATAAAAGAATATCCTGACAATTAAAGTGGATTTAAGTGTTTATTTTCTTGTTTTATTAGTGGGATTACAACATGTTTCTATTTTGTGAGTGAGATTTCTTAAGTATTTAAGACAGTCTGTAATTCAAAACTAATGCGAGCAATAAAAACAAGTTGCTTAATTTTCTAAGCAGATGCGAGGGAAAGATAGTGTTAGAGCGTTACGTAATCATTGAAGAAAGGATTAGCTTTAAAATAAAGATGAAACGTAGTGCCAATATTCAAAATATAAAATAACTTTTCCATACCTAATAAATTTAGAAGCTGTAAGTTCCAACTATAATTGCTTAGGTGAACATAAAAAAATAAATAGAGTGGCGCGACAACTCTTCAAGAGCCAAGGCCTAAGTGGCTTACTCTCATCAACAATTCTCTGAGTGCGTGTGAAGAATTGAGGGGACCTACAATTTAACGCCGATTCCGAACGGCAAAGTTGAGAAGCACTTTTTCATGACAGATTGATACTCTTGGAAGATTTGTCAGGTCTTCGCAAGAGGCAGTACCCGTGAAAGATGAAATAAAAACTTGGCCTGAGTAGGACTCAAACCAACGACGTTCTGCTTAGCAGCCAATGCACTTACCAACTAAGCTACGGTAAACATAAGCTTATGTCAAAAACCGAAGTATACCTGCCCTTTTTTCTCTCTTTTATGCTGTCAAATCCACCGAAGCAGTGAGCGAATGAAACCACACTAGTAAGATTTGAACGAAAATTTAACGACCGTAGCTTAATTACGTAATGGTTTGCTCTGCGGGTTCGTTCAACTCGAAAAATTGGGTACAAAGTTCTTCCATTTTTGGTTGATTAATAAAAACTTTTGGTTTCGTGTTGCAGAAATAAATAATTTAGAACGGACAGTTGTTGTTCTCTCAGGATTGAGGTCGAAGGATCGCAAATCAAAATCCCGCAAAGTAAATAATTTCCTCATTGCTGCATATCATTTGCCCTCAAAAGATTTTACCTTCTTTCATGAGAATCTATTCCTTTTCGTCACTCGAAATCATTAGAATTAATTAGAGCGATCAATGACCTTTCTTGATTTTTCTAACAGCTCTGAATAAGGCCACACACTTATTTAAAAAGTGTCGTCAAGTGTTCGAAGAGTCCGGTTGTGTCTGTGCTGTGCTCTGTCTCTAGTTTTTATTTTTTATGTGCCATTTACGTCCCTCGCGTCTGTTAATAGAAACAAAAAAATTAAAATTATAAATACCACCAATAAAATCAACAATAGCAAACAACATTAAATAAAACACATTAAAACAAACATAAAACTAATATCAAAAACGAGCAAAAAAAAAACACCTACAATAAATTCCAACATCACATTCAATCGTGTCTCATACAACAACAATAACAAAAAAACGCAAATCATCACCAGAAAATGCACCCACAAAAAAAGGCATACAAAAAAATACCCGCTAGCCACAAGAGCACAGTAAGTTCATAACCCATCCCGTTCTCCTCGTTTCCCTGTCGTACAATTGCACAGCTTATCATATGCATTCATTGCATTGAGCTTTTTTTTTACTCATTCAATGTGTGCATATGGTGTGTTGTCAATAACAGATGAATAGAGATTAGCTGTTTGAATTCCAGGGTCGGATCGATTCTCGCTGCCGTTAAGGCATAACACTAACAGTGGCGCTGAATCGTAAAGATTTCTGATATTCAATTCAGTAACTCTTTTAGATCTTGTCTGTTTTGGTCTTTTATTTTTTTTAACTTGTAATGATCGATAATTTCAGAAACGATTATTGCAATATTCACCCAAGTAGGTGAGAATACCGACCCTACGGAATTTCTTATTCATGGGTATTGCTTAGTGCCCTTATTCCTCTCCCACCATGGTCTCGCCGTCTACATTAGGGATGATGTCGCTTATCAATTCCTTCCACAATATGGACATTGCTCCGACCCTTTTTTCAATTTTCTGTGGTTCAAGTTCACCGCAAATAAGCACATCATCCACTATTGTTTCCTCTATCGAAGCCCAAATTTGGACAGAGCTTCAACTTCTCGCGAATTTGACGCACTGTCTGACTCCATCCAAAGAATAATTGTATCCTTATATCCTCACACTGAAATCGTTATTACGGGCGATTTCAATGTACACAATTCTTCGTGGCTTCTCCATTCGGGCCAGACAACACCCGAAGGAATGTGTGCTGAAATCTTTGCTGAGTTTAATCACCTTACTCAGCTTGTCACTGAGCCCACTCGAATATCGGATATTGATGGCCAAGCGGAAAATACTCTTGACTTGTTCCTTACGTCTGACCCTGATAAATACACTATCAACGTATTAACGCCTCTAGGCAGATCAGACCATAGTATTATATCTGCAAATTTCTCGTGTCAGAATAATCCAGTTAAAGAAAGAGCTCCGATGAGAACCGTATGGCAATACGAGAAAGCCAACTGGGACGGTCTCAACAAATTTTTCCGGATCTTTAACTGGTCACTATGCTTCCTCGATAGTGACGTAGACTCCAGCGCTAATATGATTACTAATATGATTATTTTGGGAATGAAAAGTTTTATCCCGAATAGGGTTAAAAGCATCAAACCCAAGGAAAAGTTATGGTTTGATTCAAGCTGTAAAGAGGTTATCAGGGAAAAAGAAGTAAAGTTCCGGTGTTTTAGAGCCAACCCAACTGAGGAAAACCGGAACAAGTTTAAACAAGCCAGGAAGGCCTGCAATGCCCATATTCGACGGACCAAATTCTTACACGACCAAAAATTAAGGCAAAAAATACTGCAGTGTCCCAAAGGCAGTAAGAATTTTTGGTCTTTTGTGAAAAATATGAAGAATTCTTCTTCTTCCTCGGTCCCTACGCTCGTTGACAATGACACTCCAGTTGTTAGCTCTCTCGAGAAAGCTAACCTTTTTGCTAGGCAGTTCGCCTCCAACTCTTCGCTGCCAGAGAGTGTCATGACTCCCCCAGCTCTTGAGCGCATCAATGATTCCATGGGGCAAATCTTCTTTCGCACTCGTGCTGTGGCAAGAGTCCTCAAGGATCTCAACATACATAAATCCGCTGGTCCGGATGGTATCCCCGCTATTGTTCTGAAGAGGTGTTCTTCCACGCTGGCAAAACCCTTGCGTAAGCTTTTCCATCTATCCTTTTCTTCTGGGCTCGTTCCGAGCAGTTGGAAAACAGCATTTGTCCAGCCAATCCCAAAAAAAGGCGTATCTTCTTCTCCCTCCAATTATCGTCCGATTGCACTTACGTCCCTTCTTTCTAAGGTCATGGAAACGCTGATAAACTATCAGCTCAAGAAATATCTCGAAGACCGAAAGCTTCTTAATGACCGGCAGTACGGCTTTCGCAGCAACAGGTCCACTGGTGATCTGATGGTTCATCTCACCGAACAGTGGAACAAATCTTTACAACGTTTTGGAGAAAGTAAGATTGTTGCACTTGATATTTCAAAGGCATTTGATAAAGTCTGGCATCTTGCTCTTTTATCGAAAATGCGTGCTTTCGGAGTCGATGAATCCTTTCTTCGTTGGATTAGAAACTTTCTTTCGGACTGTTCAATACAAGTTGTATTGGACGGTTTCAAGTCTGAAACCCACCATATAAATGCTGGTGTGCCGCAGGGCTCCGTTTTGTCTCCGACCCTCTTCCTCATTTTCATAAATGATCTCTTGTCTGTAACTTCTAATCCAATTCATTGTTTCGCCGACGATAGTACCCTTAGCTTTTCATATTCGTTTCCAGACTCACATCCCTCCCCTTCGGATGTGGACCTGCAACGGCAAAATATGATAAGCTCATTAAACTCTGACTTAAACAGCATTGTACAATGGGGAATTAAAAACCGCGTCGAGTTTAATGCTTCGAAAACTCAATGCTGTCTTGTATCGTCGAAGCGAGATGTACCCCCCTTGCCACTGTCCATGAGTGGCACTTGCATCAATGAGACCGAACATCTCGAGATTCTCGGTATGTGCATTACAGACCACCTTTTGTGGAGCGAGCACATATGCGATGTCGCCAAAAATGCCGCAAGATGTTTGGGTTTCTTAAGACGGTGCAAGAAATTTTTCTCTCCGTCTGATCTGGCTATTATCTATAAAACATATATCCGTCCAAAGCTTGAGTACAATTCCCATCTCTGGGCTGGTGCTCCAGCTTCTTACTTAAGCCTCTTAGATGGAATACAAAGAAGAGCTGTAAGAATGATTGGTGATAGAGAGATCACTGACTCATTCACCCCTTTAGACCACCGTCGTAACGTTGCGTTTCTCTCCTTGTTTTACCGTTACTTCTATGGTAATTGCTCTAGTGAAATAGCCAGTTGCGTTCCTCCCCTCAAACAATTCGCCCGTAATACTCGCGCTTCAAGGAATGCCCATCAGTTTACCCTTGAGCCCAACTTCGGACGTACTCTCAAGTATAGAGAATCATTTTTTAGCCGTACTACGCGAATGTGGAACTCTCTTCCACACTCTGTCTTTCCCGATCATTGCAATGTTCAAGAATTCAAGACCAATGTACACCGACACCTCCTTTCCAACCCCTTCACTTCTTCCTAATGCACTCACTGTGTCTCTGGCATAAAAAGGGTATAAAAAATCCCTTGAGACACCAAATGTTGAGAATCATGGAGAACGAAGCAAAATAATTCTTCGTTCAAATACTTCCATACTAACTACATTTTTTAAAGTCTAACAGCCCTTTTATGACTAGCAACTATCGAATTTAATGAATTCGTACTATGACAATTATGAAAAAAGTTTTCAAGTACTTTTTGGAAATTTTTTTATTTCAAATTTGAATAGTGAAAAATTAAAATAAACAACTCGTCTCCAAGGAAATTTTGATAAATATTCACAATCGGTCAATAACAACAAGTTGATACTCATAATACGAAACTATCAACTATTTGATAGAAGCTATCGACTATCAAATTGATACTCATAATAGGGCTGTTTGTTGACCTGTAACTGTAAATAGTAAGCAATTTTCCATTCAATTCTCATCTCTTAATCTCTTTAGACTGAGTAATATGTTGAGAAGTTTGACCTATTAATCAACAATTTTAATTTATTTTCAAAAAATTAATTAGCAAAGTAAATATTTTTCAATCCACTCAAACTCGTCTATTCTCTTTGCTATTTCACACAAATCTGTCATCGAAACCGAAACCAAAAGTTTCTTGAATATTTGTTCGTTCAACAAAGCAATAAATAACTTTCTTCTCCAGATTTCTAAATGTGGCCAATGCCAAATCCATAAATCTTCAAAATCCTCATTTCCATATCTATCTTTTTTTTCTTACTTTTATTGAAGTTAATATAAGAAATCCAAAGTCATTCACTGGAATTTGCCTTTACGAATTTATAATTCATCACTTGCAAAATTTATAAATCTTTAATTCCAAAAATAAATCACCTTGTCAGGAGGAAGTCCTCCTACTCCAGCAGCTCCTTATCCGAGTGTATATATCCTCATCTTTAGATCTCGTTTATTGTTTCTTTAAGGGTCGACCATTATTATTTTTTAAAGAATTCATCCTAGGAATTTCGGGATAAAAGAGCCTACAGGACGCAATGGTCCTCATTTCGTTTCGGGTGTTCTTTGAAGAATTCCTTGACAACTGACCGTATAAAATGTATACGACCATCATTCTATTCATCATCCATCCCTCGAATGATGATTTGCAAGTTACCTGAATTGGAAGGCTTTTCTGTTTCTATGATTTTATTCCGTTTCTTTTGTTGCCTTTTTCGTTGTAGGAGGATATTTTTTTCATCGCTGGTGGTTAGGTAAGGACGTCTGTTTGAAGCCTTCGAGAATCAAGTCTTTGAGCCACAGAAAATCTCTGCTCGCCTAAGTCCTTAGTTGCTAACAGCACAAAACAACACAAATCCCACACAGTTATCCTTGTAAATCGCTTTTCAGTTAAATGAGTCGTAAAACTTATTCAACTGAACAATAATGTGGTAGATTGGGAGGTCGAAAGGAAGTGGATTCCAGCGAATTTATGAAAGAAAGAAAAACAGACAAAAAAGTAAACCTTCAAATAAATACAATCAGACGTATATAAATTGGGGAATAAGATTGATTAGGGTGAAAGATTCAGCTAAGAATGTAGGTCATAAAAAGTAGAGAGACAGAAACGGTAATGTGGGAAGACGACAGGATGTCGCCTCCGAAAACATTTCTATGGAATAATATTCATCGATTTACTGTACAATTGAATAATTTATGAGTTAAAAATATGGACGAAGCACAGTTTCGATAATATCATTTGATCGTTTCAGCAAATTCCAATATCATGAAAATAGTGGTTTTGTGTTTTTGAATATTCAATCAAATAAAGAAACGAGGTTTTATGACTATTCAATGTTTTTGCTTAGGTAGTTTATGAGGAAAGAAGTACCTAGTATTTAAAAAAAAGAATTCAATTTTATTTTATTCTTAAATTCCATTTTATGTATAATATTCTCAGACAAACAGCAACGTATATGGAGAAAATAGTACGTATACGCCGTAGAGGCGAAATGTGTCGCTAGCATTAGTTATTTGTTCAAGAAGTCGATTTGTTGTGTTATGTCATTCGGATTCTTGAGGAGGAGTATTCCTATTTCTAGGTGACATATTGCGCTGGTTGCATTCGTAACAAGAAACTAGGGATGTTACGACGCGTCGATCGCTGTGCAATATTCAACAAAAGAAACAAAACAAAGCAAAAAATATCAATTAACAAATTTGATATATAAAAAAGTAACATGGAATATAATTAGGATTTTATAAAAAAAAAACTCATTCCAAGGCCAAAATGCATTAATTTCAATTAGCACACCTTAGACCTTTTACAACTTATATACCTTCACCAGCACCTACTGCCCATTAAATTATTGGTAAATGGTTTCCTGCTACAAATAGGTACCCGGTTGTGTGAAAATGGTTCAATGAAAATGTGCTTATTTCTTCAGCATTTCAAAAAACGTCACATTTGTTAACACTTAAATTGCTTCTTCCTGGCATTTGTCACATCCTTCATGCCATTTCTTGTCATACAATTGTATGCATATATCATTTTTACCCTTGCTCTTTTGGTCCGACCCATTATTTTGTTCGTGTTTGAAGAGCATAATAATCAAGGAAATGTCTAATTGACCTACTTTCTCAAACAAGCCAAGGATAATTACCTTCTTTGCATTTTTGGCGAATAGAGCTATTTCTTTTTTATGCTTCCATAATCTCTTCCACACCTCGCTTTAGTTCTAAACATAGTTTTTTAGGTGCCTGACACTGGCACATGACTACGGAGCGTGAATAGCTTAATAGGAATGATACGAGTCAAGTCACAGCATCCTGCACGAGGATATCCCCTTAGTATGACTAAATACATATATGTTTTCTTCAGCTCGAGGACATTGTGTGTATATCTCCATTTCCGTATGAAGTAATTTTCTTTTTTTATGCTTGGTTAAAAAAATTAACCTTACTTAAAATATTTGTGCTTCAAGGACAGACATTCCGGCGCGACTTCTGTCTCATATCCATTTCAATAAACAAAGAACCGAAATAAATATTCTCAACTAGTTGCCTTACTCTGGGTTTGTAAATTCAATTCCACCCGCACGGTATACACACAACGTTGAAAATTACGATGGAGGTATGTGTATGCGGGATATACATATATCTCTCTTTTACTACCCCCAAGGAAGATTTTTATGGAGCCAGAGTTATGGCTTGAGACAGGGAAATAAAAGGGAACAAAAAAGCAGGTTTGCATCGTCATATTTTATATTAAATAACAATAAGGAATCCACTCCATTTGCGGAAGAGGATATGACAATGACAACGGATGGTACAGTTAGTGTATCTTGACGGGCGATAGAGGAGCGGGGCTGGCTGTCCGCACCAGGAAAGCCAATGTGAGTAGTTTAATGGTATTTCTGTTCCAATTTTTGTGGAAGATTTTATCGCACTTTTGTGGGTTGTGTCTGTGTGCGAGTGCCAGCGAGAAAATGAAGTTCTGCTAGCTCAGCGGGATTGAAGGTCATTTTGGATTATTAGATGATATGTTTATGTGAGTATTTGTTTTTGTGAGCCAAATGATTATTTACTTGGGGTTTTAATAAAGATCTCAAAATGTTTTCGGAATGTTTGTTATTAGCATCAATAATTAGGAAGATAGTAAACACATTAGTGTTATTTTCAACTTGTGCTTGCAGGAAACCTACAAAGAACTATAGTAAAACTATTGCAACACTGGATTTGCCATTACATCTACACTAATATATAAAGCTGAAGAGTTTGTTTGTTTGAACGCGGTAATCTCAGGAACTACTGGTTCGAATGGTATAATTCTTTTTGTGTTGGATGGTGCCTTAATCAACTTAGACTTTAGGCTACTTAACATTAAGCTGTGACCAATAGCAGCGAAGAATCTGTTTAAAATGGGGAAAAAACGGCAAAAAATATACATTTTTCTGCGTTTTAACGCGCTTATCTCAGGAACTGCTTTATGAAATTGAACCATTTTTTTAATGTTGAATGGTGAATTTATCAAGGAAGGCTTGAAGCTATATAAAATTTAGCTGCGACCAATAGGAGCGAAGAATTTGTGTAAAATGTGGAAAAAACGGCAAACGATACAATACAATACAATCTACACTAATATATAAAGCTGAAAAGTTTGTTTGTTTGAACGCGGTAATCTCAGGAACTACTGGTTCGAATGATATAATTCTTTTTGTGTTGGATGGTGCCTTAATCGACTTAGACATTAGGCTACTTAACATTAAGCTGTGACCAATAGCAGCGAAGAATCTGTGGAAAATGTGGAAAAAACGGCAAAAAATATACATTTTTCTGCGTTTTAACGCTCTTATCTCAGGAACTGCTTTATGAAATTGAACCATTTTTTTAATGTTGAATGGTCCATTTATCAAGGAAGGCTTGAAGCTATATAAAATTTAGCTGCGACCAATAGGAGCGAAGAATTTGTGTAAAATGTCGAAAAAACGGCAAACAATACAATTTAATACAATATAAAGCTGAAGAGTTTGTTCGTTTGAACGCGGTAATCTCAGGAACTACTATTTCGAATTGTAAAATTCTTTTTGTGTTGGATAGTCCATTAATCGATGAAGGCTTTAAAATAAAATAAATAAATAGAGTGGCGCGACAGCTCTTGAAGAGCCAACGCCTAAGTGGCTTACTCTAATCAACAATTCTCTGAGTGCGTGTGAAGAATTGAGGGGACCTACAATTTAACGCCGATTCCGAACGGCAAAGTTGAGAAGCATTTTTTCATTACAGATTGATACTCTTGGAAGATTTGTCAGGTCTTCGCAAGAGGCAGTACCCGTGAAAGATGAAATAAAAACTTGGCCTGAGTAGGACTCGGACCAACGACGTTCTGCTTAGCAGCCAACGCACTTACCAACTAAGCTACGGGCAACTGCTTTAGGCTTTATTCTACTTAAAATTAAGCTGCGACCAATAGCAGCGAAGAATCTGTGGAAATGTGAGAACTGAGATTTTTTTCTGAGATCTCTGAGATGAAATTATTTTGGATTCGATTTCTCACTCAGCTATTTGACGTGGCTGACATATGTGCAGCAACAATTAGTAAGGTAACCATTAAATCTCAATGATAACTGAGAATTACGTTCCACCAAGGCACCAAATGATTTTGCCTCAGTCAAGGTGACATTGAGATCTCAGTGAGATGTTGTTAGGTGGAACTGGCCTAATAACTGCTCAAATTAGAATTTTGAGAGTTCAATTGATTTGTGAATGTGATTGATTGCACTATTTGTGCAGATTATTGTGTTTAAACAATATCATTTTATGTACTTCTTAACTAAAAAATATGCTCAGTTTAAAGAAAAAAAAAAAATTACTTAACGAAAAAAAACGATGCAGAAGTAAGAGAAATATTAGAATTAGGGAGAGTTCACCCAAGGGAATGCTTTAAGTATGAACAACTGAAAGGAATCATAAAAAATGCTCAAATTTTTCAAGTTCAAGAGAATTACGACCTAGGGAGAGTTGACTGCAATGCAATTTTACAATAACTTCCGAACAAAATTCCCACGCGCGCATGATGCACAAGTCGAGACGATACTCTGGCCGGTGGACGAGGGAGAGGCGGACGAAGTCGCGGGCAACTGCTAGTGTCAAATAAAGACCAAACTTGTTCGAAGAATTGCGAAGACTAGACCGGCCGACAAATTTCTTGCTAATGAAGTTAGTTCCAGGTCGACTATGGTTCAGAAACATAAGGCAAACATCTTTTCTAGATGCCAGAGTCAGTCGCATCATCAAGTCAACAAAAGTATGCAACACAATTCTTTTATGCGCACTTTGCAAAACAACAGACATAGACAAGACAAAAAGTCTGACAATAAAGCACAAATATATTCAGAGCAAGGACAGCGTTTTTGTCAGTGCAATAATAAAGAATTCTCAATGAGTTTTGCGGAAAAGCACGTCCTCTTGAAATAAAAATACTAAATAAACTACATCCTCCAATTCAGCGAAATGAAACAAAATACCAGAAAGCATCTTCCGCTGACTTCAAAGGAACATTTACGCAAACGTCTCTTTTTTTTCGATGGTGAATTTTTTATTCCTTGTCAGCTTGGCACGTTCCAATGGAACTACTTCTGTTTTTGTTTTTTCGGTCGAACAGTATAAAAACGAAACGACCATTGGTGCACTCAAACTTTATTCGACAGCGCACAAAATATCAACGGTGTATTGCTTTTACCAAGCTCCTCTTAAACAAACGGAACTCCATAAGTAAACAACACTAAATAGTTTCTCTTTCTGTTAGTGCAGACTGAAATAACAGCACTTTGTGCATTGATGCAGTTTAACATGTTCGGGTTGTAAAAAATTACAGCTGACACGTTCGGAAAAGCGAATTTTTAAATATTTATAAAATGGTACCTACTTGGAAAGGAGACCATAAGCATAACAATGTCGTTGGAAATATTGAATTACCAGTCAATTATTGTTGTTGTTCTTGTTTAAGAGTTGTTTGTTAAAGTTTAAGAGCTTCAAATGAACTCAGGATTAACTCAACCAACGCGTACATCGTACATGAGTGTCGACTCACTTCGGTTAAAGTGTAACGTGGCATTCTTTTGGAGGGATGAGGGAAAGAACAATAAAGCATTTAATACACGAAACATAATGAAGCGTAGCACAATGTAGTACGTGCTGATATTTCAATAAAAACACATTTATGAATTGAACTTGTCCTTAATTATATACTTGCTATACTAAGTAGACAATAACACATTAACTAAGTTGGCTTTGGCTGTTGAATGTTTAAGGTTCCTGTGAAATCGTGAGTTTCATTGTTCACACAAAATCATAGTCTTAAAAGTCTTGTTTCATTCATAAGAAATAACACTTCCTTGCTGTGTTGCTAACATAACCTCAAAAGATATACCTATGCATTTTTGACTCCACATTTTAACTTGCTTGTTTTCCCAAATTCTTTCCAACCTCGCGAGCTAATGAATAAAGCAGGTAAGTTATCAACTTTTACGGTTTACAAAGTTGTTCCTATCGTTAAGAACCCTACTTTGCATTTAGGGATGTAGATTTCAATAATTAAATTGCCAAAACGGAAGTTCCTATACCTACCAACAACCACCTCACAGCTTCACTTTCAACCCAAAAGTTTTGGTAATTTTCAACGCAATAAATTAATGAAAAGGTATTTCATCCAAGCTACACCTCCAATGTGGAATTGCAAAAGTTTTATTTTGTATTCCCATCTTCAAATATCAGAGGTTAGAAATGAATACATAAGTATCGTGAAAAAAGGTTTTGATTTTTTTTTTTTTCAATTTGTCTATAGTAGGAAGGGGAAGAGTACCTACAGGTTTTTTTTTTTTAAGTCCCCCGGCACTTCGTTGATACAATTATTTTTTTTTTGCTTTAGACTTATCTATTTTTTTGTTTTTAAGAGTTTTTCATGTATTTTCATTTTTGTGATGGTAAAGGTAGCAAAACAATGGAGTTTGGTTTTTTGCTATCATCGCATCGGTAAGCTTGAGGGACCTATAAGCTAATTATATTTCTTTTAAACGTGGGTGCGTTTGAAATTATTTGAGGCGGATCTGGGGGTCAGAAAAAATTAAGATTTTTAAGATTTTTTGTTCGTTTTTGCTTGCGAAATGGATAATGGATTTCCAGAGAATTAGTAAATGAAACTGATACAACTGGGGACCATTTATAGATAGAAAATTATGCTGTCAGAAAACCATACAAACGAAGAGGCAGCTTTTAAGATTTTCTAATAATTTTCTATAACAAAAAAAAAAAAAATTCATAGGCCAAAAAACATTAGTCTTAAGCAAATCATGAATTTCTCAGAGTGTTTGGGGAAGTAAGTTAGACAATACACATACAAGATTATTTAATGCATAAACTAGCCTTTCAATCCTTTTGGCTAGAATTACATAAGTAGTATTAAATTTAAGTATGTAAATATGAATTTTTAACATAACTTTTAAAATCATAATGTACAAAAATTTAACTCATCTTCATCCAATACCAGCGTATTTTCTTTTTTAATTTCCTTTTCGTGCTTCTGTTCAAATGAAACAAACAAATTCTTTTAAATACAACTACACTCAGAGAAAAAAATAGTAATACCAACAATTTTATACTTTGTCTCAAGAAAATATGTAGGTTAAAATCTGCCCAACAACTTTTTATTTTAACTTAAGAGAGAAAAGTGTTATTTAAGTGTTGAAAACTTTTATTTTAAAACCAACAACAAAGTTCTCAAAATGCAACAACTTTTATATTCCAAACAAGAATATTATTTTCAATACATTAAGAATAAACATTGTTGCCCCAAAAATTAATGAATTCGTTAATAATACGTTTAAGAACGTTAATTGTTGGCATAAGAACTTTTTCTTTGGATTAATGAAGAACTTTAATTCTTGCCCCAAGGACCCATTAAATTACCTGAAAACCTCAAAATTAATTTGAAATACAAAATCTAATCAAATCCAAATCAACGATGATATTGATATCCTTAGCAGTTGCTGAAATTGATCTTGGTGGAATAATTTAAGCTCAACACAAATTAATTGTCAATATAAAAGATATTATTTATTATTGTCAAGGTTTTTAAGTTTTAAGAAATTAAAAAAAAAATCATTCAATTATTACAGATTTATGATACATGGCTTTTAAGCATTTTAATTATATTAATTAATAAAAATAACTATTTAATTCATTTCATAAGTCTTAAAAACAAATAACAGTTTCCATATTGTTTAAGATTATCGACTTTTCAGACATTAAAAATTTGTCAACATTCTCTATTTTAAAGTAGTAAGTTCGTTCGTCTTCAGTAGGGAAATATTTACTTATCTCTTTTGCTGCGTTTTCCATTGTTTTTGGGCAATCTTCATATTTCTTAGATCGAAATGGTCACTGATGGTTCTTGAAATTCTTGAAATGTTTTGTCACTACTTGGCAACATTAAATTTCTTCTACGTTTCTTCAGCAATTCCTCTCCGGAGACAGTGCCTTTCAAAGTAGTTTCTAAATCAAACTGCAAACTTGAGATGGCAGTGATTTTGTCTGGTTTAGAAGGGGCTGGCAATAGAGTTCCAGATGAAATCCAACTGGAGACCATTGACAAAGTCCAGTCACTTGCACAAGTTGACACTAATTCACACTTTTCAAGTAAAATAAAAATAAAATTCAGGCAAAAAATTCACTTGATGTCGTATGCTCACATCGTTTTGTTAACGCCAATTGTTTAGATTGTATCTAAACTTTATTTCCTCCGACAATAATTCCTGTTGTGAAAAATTTCATCGATATCGTGGGAACTCAGCATTTTCAACAAATTCTCTGTTGATATTCTACATTAGGCTAAAGCTTGTATTCCGTCCATAGACATATTCCACTCTTGAAATAATTACACACCTTATCTTCCAAATTTAAAATCTCAATTTCTTCACTTAGATATATTTTCCCTTTTTTTTTAATAAATTATTATTTTTGCAACACACTAAACTCACGACGTCTGCACTTCATAAAAATCACATCGATATGAAGTGGCGACCAGAAAAAAATTAACAGTTCGATTTTGCAATATCAAGAACTTAATTGTCCTTGCGAAACAAAAAAACATTCAATTTAAGAACGTTGTTCTTAGCCATGAATACATGAATAAAATGAACAGTTAGATTTTGCGGTTCAATAACTATGTTTTTGTTGAGAAAGAAAACACTTTTAAATTAAAAATTTCGTTCTTAATCTGATGGCGTTCTATAGACTGTGTATGTGTAAAGTAACACACGCAACGACGCAACTTCGTTTTTGCTCTTTCTCTGGAAATCGAGACGGTGTTCAATAAGCAAGAAAATATTGTGCGTGTTGGTTTCTGACACACTAATACAAGGTAGGCTTGGTAAAAAGCCTTAGATTCCTTAAAAGCGGCGTTGTTGTTTCAAAAACAACATATTTTTTTAAAAAATGAATCTCTGTTCACGAATGCTAAGGCCCATTTGCTGATTCGGAACATAAATTTATGTTCTACATAAAGTTCGCCTTTTGTATGGGGTTTTTAAGTAGAACTTATCGAATTCCGGAACGTCCCATATAAAAATGAAAACTTTAAGTTGAACATAAATTTATGTTCCGAATGAGCAACTGGCCCTAAGGGCGAGTTGTTAAGCTGCCAACAATGTTTTTTTCTCTGAGTGTATACATACATTGCTTGTAGTAAATTTTTCAATTAAAATGAACAAAAAACAAAAAGGGAAAGCGTATACTTGTTATTTTTTTATAAGGAAGTGGTTAATACGTGTTTTTTTCACACTATCAGATTATGTCGAAGAGAGCTAATAGCAATAGCAAGCTGTTTCTTACGACAAATGTCTCAACACTTAGTGCAGTGTTAGTTGTAAGGAGACTAATCTAAGACAAACAAACACTTACACAATAACAAAACAGTACATTAAACAATAAATTTACAAAAACACAAAAAAAAATAAAAAAAAAACATTTAAGAACGTGGTACACTGGTTTTGAGAATTTGTTTTAAATTGTTTTTATTGATGTGCAAATCAAATAAGTTTTCATTTCCATTCAAAAGCTTACTCATTCTTGTTAGTGGCTCAAGCATTCCGTAGTTTGTTCTATGTTTAGGAACTTTAATCAAAGTATGGAACGCAAAATTATAATCTCCACCTCGATAATTAGAGAGGACATAATTCAAAATATCTGGAGCATCAGTGACACAAGTAATAATTTGATTAAGGAAAACAATATCATTATTTGTTCTCCTTTGACACAGTTTTTGCATCTGGAAAAATGCAAGTTGATCCTCCTAAGAAGGGATATTATTGTGGTCAACCCATAGGAGTCCTTTTAAGGTGAAACGTGTAAAATTGCGTTGAACCGATTCTAGTCTCTCAATAGAGAGACCAAACTTGTGATGCATATTCGAGATAGGGTCGAACTTAACTGTTGTACAAGCTATAGGTAACGTTAGGGTCAAGAAATTCCTTGGACCAAGGCTTAATAAATCCTAACATTGAGTTAGCTTTTTTAACGATGTTGTTAATGTATTCAGAAAAATCTAAATTAGATGTGTGAAAAGAACTCCTAGGTACCTTACCTTAAAGACAAGGGATAAGATGTGTTGGAATTGGAAGATAACATAATCATATGATGTAGGATAACGTTTCTTTGAAATTGTCATTGTCTGACATTTTCGTGGGTTAAGATTTAAATTATTCTTTTCACAACATACAACAAACTTATTAATATCATCTAGAAGTTGAACGCATGAAATTTTTGAATTGCATGAAATATTTTTGAAGACCTTCATATCATCTGCAAAGATAAGAATTTTACTATTTCGAACATTTAACGGTGCATCGTTAACAGCTTAAATAAATAAAAGGGGTCTTAGATGACTACCTTGTGGTACACCCGACTTGGCGATGAAAGGTTTTGAGTAAGAGTTTCTGAGTTTTACTTGGTAGGATCTATTATCGAGATAAGAAGACATCCATTTGACGAATCCTGGAGGAAAGCCATATGAATTCAATTTAAACTTGATAATACTATGAGATAGTTGATCAAACGCCTTCAGTGTTAACAACACAAACAACTTCCTTTCCACTTTCTACAGAATTTAAACATTTATGCGAAAATTCAAGAAGGTTTGTCACCGTTGAAAGTTTCTGCATAAAGCCATGTTGTTCAAAGCATATGATATTTTTGGTGTAGAAGACTAAATTTTCTCAAACAACTTGCTCAAAAAGCTTTGGAATACAAGACAGTTTAGATACAGGCCTATAATTTGTAGTATCAGACTTGTCTCCATTCTTGAAAATAGTTGTAAGCAGTTTTACACATGCTGGGGAATTTTCCTAGTTTTAACAAAAATTCAAAAATATTACGTAGAAGCAAGGCCAAAACCGTCCTACATTTTTTTTTAAACAATGGGTGTAATACCATCGGGACCAAAAGAATATTCTTCCTTAAGAAGGCACATACAATTAACAAGTTTATCGAAGTCGATAAGTACATTGTTGAAACTTACTTGGGGACAGTTTCGTAGATAATCAAAGAAGTCAGTATCCACAGAATTGGTAGTATTGGTGAAAGACTGAGTAAAATTACTTGCAAAAGCATCATAGATTTCAGAATTACAGTTCAAGACAATATTGTTGTATTTGAAGTTTATAGGATAAACATCACATTTCTTTTTAGAATTGACAAAATTCCAAAAACTTTTCGGGTCCTGTTTAAGTGAATTTCCCATATTTACGAGATATTCATTGTATTCTTTTACATATTCTTTTAAATATATCTCTCCTTCATGCATACCTATTAGATTTATTCAAGAATAAGAAAATTATTTTTTTTTCCTGAATACGTTCTAAAAATATACTGTTCATGGTAATTGGAAAAGGGTATTTATTATTAATGTTTAAATATAAAAAATTACATACAACAACTTGTGATAAACACATTTATAAAAAAAAACTTAACACTAGTTACTTTCATATAAAAAAGATGCGAAGGTTCTGGTGGAAACATTTAGAATCTAATTTGTGACATTGAAAAACAGGGATCGAAGTTTTAAGAGTAAAAAATATAAAATTTGAAAGCTAACCAACATTTTAATTAAAAATTAATGAGGAAAAAAAAACAAGGGTACACCAATAACACATAAAGAACACAAACATTTGATAATTATAAATGCTCCCATATTGCGAACTGAATTACTTTTAAAGTTGTAGACTTCGTTCTTATGCAAGATGGGAACCTATTCAACTTTCTTCAGGGAGCTCACTCAAACTGCACCTACACAGATTTATCAAGGGAATAGAATATAAGAATTTCAAGGAAAAAAAAAACATACACAGGCACTCAAGGAATAGCATTTTTCATGAGCGAAATCCCCTAAAGGCTTAGGTTTTTCGTATAGCTGCCGTGCCAAGCAAAAGTCTTGAAACTTCCAGTTCAAGTTCAGATTTCAAGTAAATGCAATATAATGAAGAAGTGAATAAAAGAACATAATTTTGAATTTTATTACGACTCTTTTATTATGCAATCAACAGTTGTAATAAATAAATTGCGATCCAAACGATTCTACTTTAAATTACTTCCAGTAAACGACGAGTCAAACGCAAATCTTATAAAATTTTCTGATAATGTTAAAAATAACCAACCATCCAAAAAAATTGTGCACTTGCGATAGAAAAAAAACTGCAATCAAAATGTTGATAAAGTTGTTTACTTGTAAAGTTAATTTCCATAACCTAAATTGTTCACAACTCCTCTATTTTGATTGCGTGAATAACAAAAACACACTTTGACCCCTTTTTCAAATTTTCCATGAGCTCTCATGTCAATTGCGTGTTCGACAGTCATTTCAATCAACTTTCAATATCTCCATCGACTCCAAATGACATTTTTTTTCTTCATTGTAAGAAAAAAATTTATGATTTTCATGAAAGCAAGAAAAAAAAAACAAGAATTATTCATAAATTAAACCTAAACAAACACTCCCTTAACACCTGATCTAAAGCTTACACACAAAATTCGTAAACAAAGACCCCTTCCAAAATTTGTATTGAATATACCCCAACCCCGTCTTGTTTTGGTTCAACACCACACTGTTGCTCAAACAAAAATGTCTGTTGCTTTCATCGACGTTCCATTCCCTTACTTAAAATAACTGGGTAGGTTATGTTCCAAAAAAACATTTATTATTGAATGTCCTGGAAACTGGAAAAACAAATAAATTATTAACTAGGAGAAAATTTCCTGCAGTAACTTTTGGTATCTGTACTACTTACCCAGAAGCTTTTTCGTTGGCGCATGTCCATAAACATCGTGGAGCCCTGTTGCCTGTATTTTTGTTTGTCCGAAAAAAGCTTTTTATACTTTTCCAGGACTATTGCACTGAGAACACACTACTGACTCAGTTCTCTATGGACAAAAGGTACATTTACCTGGCTGGAAGTCTTCAGTTGTTCAGCAGCTGTCGATCGGTATTGACTTGATTCTCGTGGTAGATTTTTCATATTTTTTTGCCGGACTTTCACAAAAAAAGATAGAAGAAAACACTCAGTCGTTTAATTTTTAATGATTTGTGTTAGTTTGTTTTTTGTTTGGTTACTTTTTGGTACCTCCGGGTTTGTTTTTACTATGCATAACGTAAAAGATACTAAAGTGCGAGTAAGCAAGTAATGTATCCTCCTGTGGGCGGCAGACAGTTCATTTAACCAGAATTACTGTTGCAGTCAAAGCACAGGCACATACTGTGCTTGTGGACCGTTTTCTTTGTCAGTCTTTGCAATTGTTCGGTGGGATTAAGACGTGCACGCTCCAAGAGGTCGTAGATGAAGAATTTCAGACACTCGAGGATGCAGCTATCTCTTTGTCGTTAATGTTGACAAAAGAAGAATATCTCATTACTTTGGATACACTTTTAATGAATTTGAATAACGAAGGAAGAGGTGGCGCTCGATAAAAAAAAATTGATTTGAAAGTGTGTACCTTTGTCCGGAAAATTTTAAATATCGATTCATTTAAGCAGCACCTTAACTGAGTTCTGAATAAATAATCAGCTAAAAGATACTCGTGCTGTTTTCCTTTTTTTGTTTTGTTATTACGCTACGTGGGTTGTTGAAAACTAGTTTGTCGTGAGTTCGTTGTGAAAACTGCAAGGGTGTCGGTTGCTCGCTTAAAGTCTGACTCGCTTCGTCGTCTTTATGGACTCATTCAATAATCATAAATTTGAGTAGGCCCAGCAAGTTTATTTAATAGAAAATGCATTCGAAAGATTCAAGTGTGGATTACACATGTTTGTGTTTCGATTTTTGAAGTGATTCAGTGAAATAAACGAGAGTTAAATTGTTTCAACTAATTGGCCTATGTTATCTACATTGGAATAAAAACAAAAAAGAGTCATTCGAAATAAAAATTAAGATTAAAATCAAACCTTCGACGTGAGGATTATTGTTTTTTGGTGAAGCGTAAATGGATTTTGCGGTTTAAAGAGTGTTGTTGCTGCATCGCTGATTGTAAACTGCATGCAACATTTACATTCAAATGAAAAATGGATAAATATTGACTTCCGCTCTGCACACACAATATTTGGTATTTGCATTTGGCAGGAAGTGTGAGCTGAATTTATTTGGATTGGCTTTTTGCGGCTTTTCGTTTGGACTTTTTTGAGGTAAAATTAATGCTGAGGATTTTATACATTTTTTTCTTGTATTGATTAAGATATTAGATTGAAATGGATTGTGCCAGTAGAAATTATGGATTTTAAGTTAAGTATACGTTAAGTACCTAATTTTAAACTAGATAGATAGATAAAGATTTTTATTATTTTTTCCATGAAAATTTACAAAAGTTTACAAAAATCAAAAAGCATGGCTTAATTGCCGTCTGCCTAGTTGACAAAACATAAATCAAAAACTTAATTGGAAATAAAATTTACCGTCACAATAATTAATTAAACAAAAAAGGAACATAGTACAATAAGTTAATTTAATTAGCAAAAAATTTTAATTAGCCTCAGAAACTCTCATTAATAATTCTCTCCCTATAATTAAACGCCAGTTTACAGTACTTATACAATTTTTTAACGTCGACTTCGTTCAGCAATGATGCAATATTTTAATTTTAAACTATAAATTAGTTTTTTTTTCGTTGTTAATATTTGAAATTAAAAAAGAAATTAAATTTAAAGTTCAAATGTAGGAGAAATAATATCTGACGCATTGTGTTGTTCGTTTTTCCCGCAACTCGTCCATCACACAAAAATATAACTCCCTACGTAGTTCAAGCGCCTGAGTTCAGAAAGATTCTTTGTACTTGGACTTGAATCCTTATACTTATCTTATGCTCCTTTATATAATTCTACCTACTTTTTTTTCAACCTATTGCCCTGAGAAAAATTTTAAGAAAACATTCAGGAGTAGGAGACTGCTGTGAGTTCCTTGCTCAAAAAAATCTTGTTTGACATTTGGCTAAATAGCTGCTAGGATATTGAAGAAAAATATGGAAACAAATACAAAAATCATTTTGTTCGAACTACAATAAGCTTTGATTTAGTTTTTTCGCAATTAGTCGACGTTCCGGTAAATTTATAAAAATAAAATCATCTCCTTTTCTTCATCCAACCTTTTTACTAAAAACAAATAGAATACATGACGAATTTTGCGTTCGTACAGAAATGCGATCTCGAGATTTCGATCAAATATGACTTCAAAATGGGGCATTTTAAGTTGATACCTTTTACTGAAAACCATACATAATATTGCCAATATTTTTCAAATCGTATTCTACGATTCTTTTTCAGGCTTCTAATAATTTTGTTTTCTTAAAATAACTCTTCTGGTATTAATATAGGACAAAAACCTTCATTAAATTGCCAGTAGAAAAATTTTATATATAAAAATAACATAAACATAATTAAGTTGATCTCAATATTTACAATAATCAAAAGAAAAACAAGTTAAGGTCAACGAATAACTACATAAAACAATTAAACAGAAAGCAGCAAAACCAACTTCAATCAGGCATCAGAGGGCCAACTTAGGCAAAGAATATTAGATACAAACAGACTGGAGTGTATCATATGGAGGTTGTCGCGCACTGATGGTGTTAAAGAGCGTAATAAGAAATCGAAGCTTTAGTTAGTTGTCAAAGGAGATGCCACAGATGCTCTTGGGAAACTGGGATATGTTATGGTAGCGACGAAGACCAAATATATAGCGTGCAACGTTTTTAAATAAAACATTCATTTTCCTTGACTGACACTGTCAAACTTGCGATTAATTTCACAATGGTATGAAATATCTTTTTGGCCTCATTAATCGAAAAGCCCCATAAGCTTTCCAACAATTTATTTGATATGGTCGTTCCAGTTTGAGGTTCTGTCTAAGCAAATACCAAGATTTTTAGTGGTATCCGCGAACTCAATTTTAGAGTCGCTTTTGAGAGGATTTAAATTAAGGCAACATTTTACTGATCAATTTCCAATCGATAAGAGTTCCTCGTTAGTTCCGTGTTCATTTTCATGCCAGCAAGGCAACTTTTCATAAGCTGAAGGTCACCAGCAAGGAGGTGTTCATCAGAATGGCGTATCAGTTTAGGTTCTTCATTCACATAAAGGAGAAAAGTGAAGTATGCAAAATGGAACCCTGTAGAACTCCGCTAAATTGGCATGAAATTGGAAATTTTATTTCCAAAACAACTGCTTGACGTCTCTATTTGAAATAAGAAGAAAAACTCAATGCCTAGGACAAATCGGAAACCAAGGACTTATGAATAATAATATTGAGCAAAAAACATAATTAATAAAATATGAGTGCGACCCATGTAGTCCACACGACTAACTTCCCAGAGTAGGAAAATACGTAAAAACATTAATTGTTTTGCAAAATTTCCAGCCGATGCATCCCGTAGTAGTTGTAGTTGGTTTTTAATTTCAAATTCCATTAAACTGATGATTTGAGGACATACCTTAAGTTCATTGAATAACAGTGGCACCATCTGTCAAAAGCTATTCGTACCAACTCGTGGACTAATGCATAAATATTGTAGTTTTAGTTTTATTAGTGGAAGAATTTTTCTAATTAGATTAGTATTTTCGAAAATTAGCATTTATATGGCAAAACAGTGTTTGGTGGGTCAGCTAGTAATATAATAAAGTAAATGATACTCCTGAATATTGTTTTTTTTTCACACTAACTATCCCTGAATACAACTTGATTTACCATGAAAATTTCATTAATATCTGGGCCGTTTAGGAGTCCATACCGGACATGAAATAAACAAATAATATACACTAGTCAAAACAATTAAAGGAACACTTGAAAAAACTCCAAAATCGAGTGGTTTTTTATAAGGCTGTATCTCAGTACAAAAAAGTCGGATTGAAGTGAAATAAAATTTTTTTCAAAGATTATTATTTTTTCTTTTCAAATTATTTTGAGTTAAGAAAGTACCGTTAGTCGTTTTCACTTGAGCGTAAAAAATGTTCACTCAAATTCAAAATCGAAAAAAGAAAAATAAACTTTGATTTGTCATAAAATGAGCGTTGAGCATTTTGAAAAAATAAAAATATTGCTTTTTTCAATCTTTTCTATCAATTTCAAAAAAGGTCCGAAATACGCATTTTTCAACTTTTTCATTTCAGTGATACAACTAATCTGAGGCTTAATTATTAAAACTCATAAAATTTCCTTGATTTTGGTGAGAATTTCACATCAATGCAATTAACCGTTCCTTTGTTTCGATCAATCAAAATTGCAAAACACTTTTATTTCAATTTTAAGGAAAGTTTTTTTTTTTAATTTTTCTGTTCTTTTGAATTTTTTTATTTTTTTATTTTTTATCATTATCATTATGACTTTGTGAAATTCGGATGAAGTTTCATCAAAATCAAGGAAATTCGTCTTAATTTCACAAAGTCATAATGATAATGAAAAAAATAAAAAAAAACTT
This sequence comes from Sphaerophoria taeniata, assembly GCA_943590905.1. Taxonomy (NCBI): domain Eukaryota; kingdom Metazoa; phylum Arthropoda; class Insecta; order Diptera; family Syrphidae; genus Sphaerophoria; species Sphaerophoria taeniata. The sequence continues at coordinate 40,485,639 of OX016540.1, read as the reverse complement.
AAAAAAATAAACAAATTCAAAACAACAGAAAAATAAAAAAAAACAAGACTTTCTTTTTGTAAGTTTGATTGATCGAAACAGAGAAACAGTTAATTGTATTGATGTGAAATTTTCACCAAAATAAAGGAAATTTAATATAGCCGCAAATTAGTTGTATCACTGAAAACCACAAAATAACGGTAGTTTTTATGAAAAAGTTGAAAAATGCGTATTTTGGACCTTTTTTTAAATTGATAGAAAAAATTGAAAAAAGCAATATTTTTATTTTTTCAAAATGTTTTTGTGTAGAAAATTTAATAAATTTTTCAAATCTGCCCTTATTTTTTTTGTAAATCAATATTTAGTAGAGTTATTAGGGTTTTGTGTTTTTGCATGTAAACCCATTTTTTGATTAGAAAAAAAAAATCGTAGCGATCTGAACTAAACAGTGAATTATAGCCAACAAAATTCTCAAATTGAATCTTAGATTGGTTGGATTGAACAAAAATTTCCGCTCATTTTATGACAAATCAAAGTTTATTTTTATTTTCGATTTTGAAATTGAGTGAACATTTGTTACGCTCAAGCGAAAACGACTAACGATATTTTCTTAACTCAAAATAATTTGAAAAGAAAAAATAATAATCTTTGAAAAAATTTTTATTTCACTGCAATCCCACTTTTTTCTACTGAGATACAGCCTTATAAAAAACCACTCCATTTTTGAGTTTTTTCAAGTGTTCCTTTAATTGTTTTGACTAGTGTGTATTTTATTACATTGATAAATAAGGTTTTTTGAACTATTGTTGAAATTTTTGCAGAATATATCATAATTTCATTTTATTAGGGTTGTCTTAGTTTTTTGATTCCCATTAAAGAAACCGCTTAGCGGATTTCGCTTAAAACCTAACCAGCTCTTAACAACACAAAACCGCGTCGTCGAACCAATTTCAATACAATACGATGAGTGGTTCGCGAGATAATCGAGCCGAAAAAACGGTACGCACATACGCACATACGTACATACGCACATACACACACAGACATCATCATAAAAAGGGTTTGATTCGGATTCTAGTGACCTCGAAACATGGAGATATGCAAAACTTTGAGATTCACAAAATTGGTCCCATTACAATAACTTCAATAATAACAATAATAAGCATTAAATGCCGATCATCCTCAAACCATTGAGATGTATCCAACAAACATGATTGCAGACATGTAGACGGATAGAATTATAGTCCTACTTTGCTACCTTGCTGTAGTTCTTCTTCATCATTATGTTAGGTTATGTCAAATTTTGAATACGAATGCAATATACATATGCAAGCGCACTAAAGGATGTATTTATTTAGCATATCTATATAAAAATTATATGAGTAGCATTTCAAGTAAAACTTATAGCTCTAGGAAGGGTTCAAGAACCCAACATGGTTTCAGATTTATGATATTCTTTGGATGCCATCGTATTCTTATGGTCAAAATTGCTTGAATAATAATCAGGAAAGAAAGTGAACCTCACATTTAACGTTAAATGTTTTCCTTTCGTTTTAATACGTGTGTATTATGAAGAACCTTATATGAAAACCAGCTATCGAAATAATAGCCCGCCCTTCCGTTAGCAATTTCCAGACATTTTGAAGGCCTTACTATCTTATAAATTTATAATTTTTTTTTTTAATTATCGTTATGGGTATTTCATTGTGTTGACCAAATAACCGACATATTAATATGGACACTTAAAATTTATGAATTGTGTTTTATTTCTTCACAAAACTTTGAAGAAATAATAATACAAAATAGACTGCTATTACACTACGACTCATGAGTTGGGACTTTTCTTCGAATTCTATTTTGAAATTTTGTCCTCTGAGTCGAACACGATGACACCATGACTCTTAGGTCATGACTCAAATTTTGGAAAAGCTCTTTAATTCACATTTCCTTGAAATGAAAGGCAAAACATTCTTTCCCACTTTTTTAAATAAAAAGTTTCCAGTTCACATGGAAATTTTTAATTTTTCACTATCTTTCTCCGAAAAAAGGATGCAGTATTGAATTTTACTTACATGTTCATGGAAAAAGAAAAAATTATCAGGAATTACTTGAAGTAACATTCGGGAACTACACCTAAAGTTCCGTCAATCAGAAAATGACATGGGGCATTGTCTGATAGTTGATTTACTAAGGATGTAATTTTTTAGGTCTAAAAATTGTTTACGAAAAATCAACATCCAAGATCGTTTAACGGTATAACGTTTAACCATCATACCTGGACGTTACAACTAGATATCATGATAATTTCATTTTCGCAAAGTGAAATAAGACCGATGTGGTTTTATTTCTCAAAAAAAGTTGCCCTTATTTCACATTCTCAAAGCGATATAGGGCCAACTTTAAAAAGTCGGTCTTATTTTACTTCGATAAAGTAAAACAAGACCAATTTCTTCAAGTCGGCCTTACTTCGCTTGGCGTTTTTACACGGCACCGTCACAAAAACACGCCTGGAAATGTTCATTTTTAAAATTGCTTAAAATTGCAGAGCATAAATGTTTATACAATATTTCATTTAATTTTTAAAGAAATAAAGAAAGTTACGTCATCGATCCCACTAAAATTTTAAATGAAAAATAAAAGATTAAACCCATACGAATAAGAAAAGAATGCAATAAAAGAAACAAAAATGGAATCCGTGGTCATGGACAAATTTCACCGTCATTCACCTAATTGAAATAGGTATGTGCAGCCTCTCGGGTGAACTAAATTAACGCCGACCGACCAAGTGAATCTTATTCGTATGGGTTTTATCTTTTCTTTTTCATTAAAAATTTTAGTAAACGCGATGACGGAGCTGTCTTGTATTGGGGCTCCTAGGCTATAAAAAGTCTGATAAGAAACTGATTAATTATTTGCTGCCCTTAGTTTCTTCCAATTACTTTTGAGAACTCCCTGATTTTGTTTGATAAGATTGGTTTAGAATACAAAGAGTTTGAATACCAAATTTGTACAGCTAATTTTTCAATTAAAATCATACACTTTTTTTAGAAGATTACACTGAGCTTACTCATTTGATTAAAAAATATCGTTCTTAAATGTTATTTTTTCAACAAACCTTAATCGCTCCCGTCTATGATACAATGCTTAGAGAAGAGGGTTACACGTAATTCTTTGCGTACAGCGTATTGCTCTTGCATCATCTCTGTTTCTGCAGATGACTTGCTAATAGAAAATTTAACTTATAAGTCTACTTAATATTTCCAAATGGAGTATTTGCTTAACACTGAAAATACTTTCACCGAATGAACCACCTTCAATAGTTCAAAAAATATAAAAATAAATATACAAACACAATAATCAGCTTGAAAAATCAACAGTCTGTACGGCGTAAACGTACTTTTTTTCTCAATGTTTTTGGATGATGTTTTGCCTTGTTTCTGTTTATTTGTTATTTTTACTCTTCGCCAGACAACTTTGCCAAACACAAATTTTTACGACCGACCCATAAATAACTCGTCTAATTCTGCACAACGCAGACCTTTTTTTTTTGCATATAATTCCATTAGTACAATGTATTACCTTTTTTCACCTCGATTTTCATCGTGTCGGTCGTTATTATACTACGAATGAGTGAAGTATTGATTTCCCAATTTAAGGCGCACAAAATGTTTCTCTCACGTAGGCAGCTAGAAAATATAATTTTCAAATAAGAAAAACACAAAATGAAAATAACCAGATACTCGTTCATTGCGGCTGGCTATGGATCAGCCATAGCCAGATATCAAGGGGCGATGAAGCAGTCGGTGGGTGGTGACCGTTAAAATAAAAGTAAACACAAATGAGCAATGAAGCTATAAAAAATGATTTTTATGTTCCAAAATACAGATATAAACATGATATATGGTGGATATTTTAATTTAAACATTCAACCCTCTTCGCAGGCGAGTAAGTGCGGCAGAATGGATAATCACAGAAAGAGTACCTATTCACATTAAAGTGAGTAATACTCTCGAAATGTGAGGATACATATTTTTTTTTTATACGCCGATTATCTCTGACAGTAAATTCCTTGCCAATCGAATAAATTGTGAATCAACCATTTTTTGAATAATTTTTTTTGTTCAGTTTAAAAAAAAAACTCATGGTATAATTAACATAATATAGCTCTTGAAAATGGAGAGGAAGTGAGTTTTTGGGTAAATATATGGGTTTTTCTGGGAGGAATTTCAATTACGCCAGAGGGATATGTAGCGGCATTTCTGCATTTTTCATATTTTTTACATTTTTCATGTCATGGTGTCACCGAAGGGAAGGATGAATGCGGCCATCACGAAACACTTTACACAATTTAATGGAAGAATTGTGCTTAATGAGTTTTTTGTTTCACTTAAACCGTCGCGTCGTGTGTGTCAGAACAGAAGAGAATTATTTTTTTCAGGCTTTAAAAACTTTCAAGTTAGTCGGTGCCTACAATAAATGGTCTAGGTAAAAATTTAAGTTAACATGGTTCATTCTCCGCTTTGCTCCCAATAATATGGATACCATCTGCATAATATGCCAGTTGGGTTTACTTGCGGTGATGATAGGTCTCTTTTGGAGAATAAAAATGTTAACGATCCTGGTTAGCGATCGAGATACGTTTGTTTGCTTTGAAAAGTTGGTCATGGACAGCCTATCTTATCGGTTTATTTGGGATGCCGAACTCTTTAATGACTTTGCGAAGTTCCTACCTGAAAATGATTATAGAGGAAAATATATTATAGGATGTACTCAGTAATGTTATACCACTATAATTGCTGCATTGTATGATATGTCCTTAACAATATATGCCTTTTACGGCATTTATTCGTGTTCCAAGGCGTGCAATCGGTTGGTATGTCATCAGCAACCACGGCTTTGTAGTCCTCTAGGCCTAGAAGAGTATCCTTCATCTTGTGGATAAAGAACTTTTCCTTAAATAAAAAATAAACTATTAAACAAAACCTTCTTGTTTTTGCTTTTTCTAAAAAGAAAAATTGCTATAATAAAAATAAACTATTCAACTTCACAGAAACTAGTAAGCTTCTTTGTCTTATAAGCGTAGAATGGTTACCTGTAACATACTTAATAATATAGTTACCTTTCAAGGGCTTGTCGGTTATTTGCCATGTTGACTTCATCAATGCTTTATGGCTGCAGTACCTACAAGATTTTAATCCTTTAAGGATGGAGCTGTCATATCTTTGGCAAGTTGATCGTTGAGCAATTCATTAAACTGCGACTCCTTTTGCAGCAAAATGCTTTCGGGATCGGTGATTAGCTGAATATATTCTTTCATTCGATACACCCTGGAAAGGATTACTGATTAAAATATTTTATGTCTTATTCTGGAGCTCAAAGTAAAGTTATACCAAAATTCATCTAAATTGAAACAGCGGCATAGGTGTGAGACCACAGATTCGAATTAAAAGTCTTAATGACGATGGGGAGTGGAGAAAAACTGTATAGTGTGAATGTTGTTTTATTTATTCTCTATTTTTGTCTTCTGCTTCATTGTCTTTCTCCAATTCTGTTCTATATTTAAAAGAAAGCACATACCTCTCTTTCACGGCCATTTTATTATTCTCAAACCACCTAAACAACACGTGTTTAACTATATTTCAATAAATTTTACTTCCACCAAAATGGCATACTTTTATTCATTTTCAGCCCACGAGTGTAATTTCAAAAGGCTTAAAACATCTGGATGAAATTTATTTCAGGCTTTGAATTCAAATTGTGTTTTATTGCACTTTTTTGCTGTCAAATTTATTTTCTTAATTAATTTTGCCAAATTTCAAGGCACAATTTAACCATGCCACAAGGGAAAACCGTCTATCTCTACGTGCTTTGGTTATCAAATTTACAGCCGAATTCAAAAAGAAAAAAGAAACGGAAAAGCAAGAAGAAAATTTCAATAAAACCCTTGTTAAAGCCAAGTTAAGTAGTTTTCGACCTATTTCCTCCATAAATTTCCATTCAATTTTCATTAATCTTCCTTAATCCAGGTGCTATATCTACAATATTCCCGGACTCTACCCTTTGCCCTGATACTATTCAAATGAATCACTCACACACACAAAAATAAAAAGCCAATAAAGCTTGGGACTCTGTTAGTTGTTATTTACGATCCTTTTAACTTGTTTCTTAAAAGGATATTTCTTCTTTTCAAAAAAGGTTTCATTTAAAAAATAAATTTAAATGGCATCTGTTTTGGATTTGATTCCTTTCAATCGGCAATACAAAGCCCTTGCGGGAGATTTCAAAGACCCCTTCCGTTAAGGCCAATGTGATAAATCGTAAAAATAAAAACGACAAATTGTAAGGTTTCATATTCAAAATGTCTCCGCTAAAAGAATTTACGTACTCAACACGAATAAAAACTTATAAATGGTGTATTTACCTGACGTGTATTTAAAATTGCAAACATAACTCATAGGCTTTGGTCGCCTCTCAACCATAAACTCCAGCCACAAGGGCCATACAAATGTAAATTAGTTACCTTTGGGAATATAACAGAAACACTGTAAAAGGATACAAAACCACATAAGCCACATTATGTGCGAGTAAAATATCATTTTTGCGTCAAACCAAACCAAACGACAGCATTAACTTATCCAAACACCACTCGTTCTGCACTCGCTTTTTCTCTTATACCCCGGTGGCGACCCACACTCTGGTTCCGTCATATTGTGACATTACATCCTACGTGCAAGTCTTCCGGCAAATAAGACAGATGCTGCCAGTTTTGTATCCTTTGAAACAGTCGTCCTGGTGGTCCTCAGCCAAACCAACAACACCTCAAAGTCGCATAAATTGTGTTATTCATTATTTCCCAAAGGAAGAGATGGGCTTGGTATTGTAGAAGGCCGCTTTGATGTCGAAAGGTGTGAATCTCTGAACCGGCCATTGGAAACATAAAATTTGTTACATTTTGCTTTGGTAGTTTTCTCTCTGTCTCACTCTCTATCTCTCCCTCTCTCTGTGGTATAATTAGGAAATCGAATGACCTTCTTGTTTATGTATGGTTCTGCTTTGTTTGGCATTATTTTGTCGCAGACCTTTTATGTCTCCGGGCGATTGTTTTTGTTTATCTTGAGATAAAGCTTTTTGTTTTTATTTTTTTTACATTTTTCTTGATACAATTGTATTAAAAGAGAAGAATCTAATTGTGTATGGATTCTTGTTCATTTTTTGAGGCTTTTTTTTTCTCATTTTGTATATGGTTTCCCTTAGGCTAAGGCATTTTTTGTTTACATATTTATGGGTAAAAAGGAAAGATTTCTTAGTTTGCTTTTTTTTTGTTAATTTCTTTAAGAAAGCAATCGTCTATCTCATGAATTTGGACTTTGGAAATGGTATGCTTGGTAACATTGTCTGGTTAACATTTCAACTTATTATAAATAGATTGGAGATCCTTACGAAAGCAATCGACTTTTGTCAAGCTTACGCCAATGAATAAAACTTAATTGGAAAACTGAGTAAAGAAAACCGATATCATTTACTCCTTTCTTACAAGTCTATACATTGCCCTTTTCAGCATTTTTTTTTTACTCATTAAAGTTTCATCTTCTTTCTAGTCGAGAAATAATGATTTCGAGATTTCTTATCCACGAGTTTGTAAAAATTGGTGTTCGAATCCTTGGCAGAGGGAAAAATTGAAGTTTCTCCTTTCTAATCAAAGGCACTCAGCAATTGTCCTCCTGGAACATTGTTGATGGTTTTGGTGAAAGTTAAAAGGAGGGGCACTATAATCGCATGAAATCGAAGGCTATATGCGGTATTAGTTTTTTATAAATCCTATAGAAAAGAAATTTCATATGAATTAGATCAAAGAATTAAAAAAAAAAAACAACATACGGAGCTACGAAATAATACAAAGATAAAGCTGAGTAAAAACAGCAGACAAACTTTGAGCACTGCTCCTATACTAGCAAAAGCTTGTCTTATCAACTTATGGCCTAGCGACGCAACGTGTCTTTGAGGTACTAGCGATAAAATTTCGAGCCAAAATTAGGACAAATAGGCTTGTTTTAACTCTCCTCATTATGAAATTATGATCTCAAGAAGAATGCTTTCCTCTGTGTTCCAAGACAATAAATCAAAGAACCAAAACTTCGAACAAGAATACTGATTGATTGGATATCAAAAAGCACATTCCAATCTCCAACAAAAACATATTTAAATTTAAAATGAAAAGCAAAGATAAATCAGTTGAATCCTTCTTAATGTTTATATCTTTAAATAAGTCCGAAAAAAAGGTTAGGAGAAAGATATATTTGAGTCAAATGAAATGCATACTTTATGGGTTCTCAAGGGGGTTTCGAATTTGATTATCTCATGGGAACGTAAATATTTATGTCCTTATTGATACATGGGGGATGGGAGTATCCATATCCATGCCTTGCCTACCAGAATATATTTGGAAGAATCGAATTCACTTATTTTGTATGTGCAAGCTGTAAAAGATAAATGTAGCAATTTAAGACAAATGGATTTAAAAATCATTTCGAGAAGGTTTTCAGTTTAATATAAATCCTATTTTATGAGTTTCTTATGAATTATGACTATAGGAACATATTTTAAAAGCTATTACAAGGAGAATGGAACATTTTATTTCGAAATTCTTATTTAAAGATTTTTTTTTCAGGACATCCAAAAATATGGAGTCAAACTTCAGTTCTGATATTGCAATTTCAATTTGAAATTGCACTTCTTGTCTTCAGTTGCGTTTCATTCGATAAAATTGATTACCTTACATATTTCCTGGCGTAGAAATAAACAAATAGATAAATGTACGATTTCAGGAAAAATAATGGTCGTTTTCACAGATAGTCGTAAATACTCGTACAAGAAATCTTTTCAAAGAGCTTAAGATATTCCGCACCACGTGAATTATTTTCTTGAATGAAATATTTGCGTCCGTACAATTGAAAACACTTCATTGATTTATGGATAAATAGAAAGTTTAAAATAAATAAATTTTGTATTTTCAAAAAACAAATTTTAACGTTGAAAAAACTAACAAGTTGGAAAAATATAATACCACCTGGTTTTGTATGGATTGCAATCTGACATTTGTTCGTTGTTTTAAGCCATTAATTTGTCATTTTTCTTCAAAAATACAACAGTTTGTTATTTTGTGAAATGTTTTGTTTGGAGAAAGCATCTAAAAGTGTAAAAAACATTAATCCAAAAAAAATAACATACAAAAAAAATTGAATTTGGTTTCCAAATGGTTTTGATTTATCAGTGACTAACAGAAAGCTTTCAGGTTTTATTTGATTGCCTTTAAGGAACAATATTCACAGTATCAGTTGCATTCCTTCTTTTAAACAATTCCTCTCGCTTCTAGATATACTCATTAGTTAACTCTTGCGCCTAACTTCAGTCGTACCCTGAGTACAGAGATATGCTTTTTAAGTCGTACTACGTGAGTCGTGAATGAGGAACACCTTAAAACAATCAGCATTTCCTATAGCCATTGTAATATTTAGGAATTTAAGGCCAACGTATACCGACAACGACGCCTCCTTTTATCTCTCTCAACACTTCCGGATGCTCTTACGATGCTGTTGGCATATAAAAACAACAAAAATTCATGGAATATACCAGAAGGATGTCTTTTCTCAATTCAGCAATTAGAGCAGGTCAAGAATTTCTAGAGAATTTTTGTTCGACATCGACCCAAAAAAGTGACAAGTGTGTTAACCTGGCATTTCTGGTAGGGTAGTGGCACCTTTTCCAGAACATCCCCAGTTACCGAACAATTTTGAGGAAAATGGTCGTAATTTCTTTATTATACCATTTTTTCCAATGAAAACTTCACATACATGTGTGGGCATTCTTTCTTTACGAATTACCTATTCTCATCTCACTAAAAAAAAATTAAGAGAGCAAAAAATTCAGTTCGGTGATAGGTTTGATTCTATATGGTTTTAATAGAAAAAAAAATAGAGTGGCGCGACAGCTCACTCTTGAAGAGCCAAGGCCTAAGTGGCTTACTCTGATCAACAATTCTCTGAGTGCGTGTGAAGAATTTAGGGGACCTACAATTTAACGCCGATTCCGAACGGCAGAGTTGAGAAGCACTTTTTCATGACAGATTGATACTCTTGGAAGATGTCTTCGCAAGAGGCAGTGCCCGTGAAAGATGAAATAAAAACTTGGCCTGAGTAGGACTTGAACCAACGACGTTCTGCTTAGCAGCCAACGCACTTACCAACTAAGCTACGGGCAACTGCATATGGTTTTAATACGTTTTTCAAGAAAAAAAAACTAGATTAGGACTCCCTGAAAAGTTGTTTTGAAGAAAAATTATTAGAGTAAGTACTTTACTCAGCGTTTTAAAATAATTTAGTATGTCAGATTATCGATAGATTAAATATTTTAATGAAAAAAAGTAAAATTATATTATGATTTTTAACTGTTCGAGGATAGGAAACCGGATTTTACCAAGTTGCCTAACTCGAACAAGTGTGTTCGGAAATAGGAAACAGTGATAAAAGACAAAATCCTATTTTCGAACAACCTTTTCTTTCATGTTTGGGATCGGATTGGAATTTGTAAGTTTAAATAAGAAGTTTTTTCAATACTTACTTACTTCAAATTGGATTAAAGGTAATTTTTTCTGATGGGAAGAAATTGAACCTAGATGATCCTTAAGGGTTACATGTATAGGTACTGGAGTGATTTACGAAAGGAACCAAAATATTTAAAATGGCCTAATTTTGTTGGAGGTTCACTGATGATATGAGGATCATTCTCTTCAATAGGGTGCTTGGGAATTCGATTAACATCATCAAAGATCAATAGTCGGGATTATGTTTAAGTGCTGTGCAGTAGTCTAATAACTGTTTTGACAGATCACTGTGATTTTTCAGCGGGACAATACCAAAATTCACAGAAATCGGGAAACAACTCATTGGTTGGATCTTAATTCGATAATCCTAATACAACTGCCCGACGTTAATCCCATAGAAATAAAATCTTGGGGAATCAAGGACAGGAGAATTTATGGAGAAGGAAATAGCTACGGATCTGTAGTGAGAGCTTAAGGAAGCTCTGCGTAGAGAATGACTGATAAATTGATAAGTCAGATTCAGTAAACTTGGTCAAATTCCCGAAAAAAAGAATGTTTGACGTTCTTGCTAAGAGATGTATGAAAAAAAATAAACGTTCAAAAACTATTACATTGAAAATATTTGGTGAACAATGTTGTTTGCTTAAATAAGCTCTCAAGCCCCTAACTATTATTTTAACATTTTTTCCCTTGAAACTTGATGTGCCAACAACTACCTATATTATTTTCAAAGTGGATTATAATTACTAAAAATCGCACTGAATATTTAAAAAGTAGAACTTATCTACTTATATTTATTTTTAAGATGGAACTAAGTAGCTACATATTTCAAATGTGATTTTTATTTATTTTATTGTTTTTAGTGGGTCCTACTATTATTTAAATTTTTATTCAATAAAAAATATGCAAAAAGAACGAAAATATTGGCTTTAAAATGGTTTTCTTCCCACTAACGACTTTTTGGTTCCAGTGTTCGAAAAAAGGAAACTTCGTGCTCGGGTTTAGGAAACAATCAAAATTAGGTGTTCGAGAATAGGAAAAAATGATTAATTTCAATATAATCTTTTTTAATATTTACTGATAATGTTTATGGAGAAAAAGAGTATCAAACATGAAAATATTTGAGATGATATTTCAGAAAAATCTAAAATTGCAATACCTACTTAACTCAATTAAAAGTATTTTTTGCAACATGTTCTTTAGTCATAGTCCGTAAACTGTTCGGTAACTGGTGCCACGACCCTATGCTTTTTTTCTTTTCACCATTTTTGGGATATGTGCTCAATCTGAGCATAGAACTGAAAATAAAAAAAACTAAATTTTTGGTTGCCAAGATATTTGCATAGGTAGGCATTTTTGCAAGGTGATTGTTCAGAGTTGAAAGTAACAAGATTTGAGGGTAGAACTCGGCAACCAGACTCTGGAACAATTTTTGGCTTTCTGTGGCAGGTATTTGTTGTAACATATGTTTTCTCAACCAACTTTGTTAAACAAAACTTAATCATTTTTTTAATTATTGTATATTTGTGTGGAAGAGAACGTGCGTCGTGTCAGAAGACCAAAGTAAGGCGCCCAGAAAAGTTTTTCTTTTTTTTGTTCACATTCTTATGAAACTTTAGTTTGTGTGAGGGAAATTAAACGGCACAAAGCAAAAACTTCCTATTTAAAGAAAGTTCTAAATTCCCCCCAAAAGAAAAACACAACTCAAAGCTAAAAAAACTGTCCTCTCTTTAAAAAAGACATAATTTTTCATTAGTTGAGTGCCGGAGAAGTAGAGCAAAAAAGGTCGTTTTAATTAAAACATAAATTAATTCCACACAACATAGGTAGGTATACCATATCAAGACCAACCCTCTTCGTTTTTAAAAACTGAAGATCCAAAGCAAATATATACAGTTTCGTAGTAGGTCTCTAGCTCTGTTCTAAAATTATACGTTTAAAACTTGAACTCTATCCATCAAGAGACAAAAAACTTTGTACTCTTAAAAAAAAAGTTAATTAAGTGATGCTGATGTCCGCTAAAACGTGCAATACTCTGAATAACATAGAAAAAGCTTAAAACATGTCCTTTTTCTCATGTCTCCCTTCTTTTCAAGAACTATCACACTCACAGCTACTCATGTCGACAAGGACCATTTTAGTAGCATTTCAGAAAAACCAAAATCTCAGTCATTTCATCGCCAGCGGACGGGCGTCAAGGCTGTATAGAAGGACACATTACAAACAAAAAGCAACAACAATATCACGCCACTTCAACCAACACATAGTCACTTCTAGATTTCATCTACTCTTTTGTATTATTTCAAAAACCCTTATGTGTGCTATTTTGTGAGACTTGGGGCCCTCTGTGTGTATTTGTTTAGTTTGTTCTACTTGGCTTCTCCCATTTACAGGTCATCTGGTTTTGTAATTAAAAATAACGTTAATTTTTCTACTTACTCTCTTCTCTATTCCAGGTAGAGGACATCCTCCCAGCACGGAGACAAAGTGGCACATCCTTAAGTAGTCCACTCCAATGAAAAAGTGAAAAGTAGTCATCACAAAGTTTTGCCAACATGCTTCAACAGAATCACTTCAAGTTTGTCTGCTGATGATAACGTTGTTTCTACAGCACGAGCAACAGAAAAAAAGGATGAGAGTCCGCACAATAACGGCGAGCGAACGACGAAAGGCGTCAGAATTCTATCTCAAGTGAATATCAATATTAAACCAAAGTAAATTTGTAGCAAAAAGCATCGTGAGGACAATGAAAACTAGCAAGCTCGAATGACTATTGTCTGTGAGAGTGGATCGTGCTGTTTTTCTTTTAACATTTTGAATAAACAACACTTAATTGGAGGCATCTTTGGCATTGTCCTTGATTAGGGCTCACCACTTAATTTCGTTGGAAAAACAGGAGTCGAAGAAGAACCAACATCTTGAAACCTTTTGGGTCGTGCAAGGAATAATTATTTGACGGCAAAAGGATACACCGACCGACGTGTATTGGCCCCTAAGGCTGACCTTCATTTCATTTATTGCCAAAAGTTGACAAACAAACCGCATAATATATAAATACACACAGAAAGATGGCGATGGAATGGATTACGGCCATTGACAAAAGGTAATGTCAACATTTGAGATACACGAAAAACAAATATATATACATTTATAGATTTCTTAATACAATGAAGGGATACCTTGTGGTACCTAATGGGGAATTTTGTGTTTCTTGGTGAACTGATTATTTGGAGGCAGGACCGTAACGGTTATGTCTGCGTCCTGTTTGTTCTTAATGAAAAAAAAAACGGAATTACAAGTACAATTACGAGCAATCGGTGCAACGTTACTAAAAAGTGATAGGTATAATTCTGATACTGTTTTTGCGCTTTGCCTTTTAGGAACCATATTTTGTTTAGATGTCTTCTTCAACATGTCTTAAACTCTACATTTTTCGTACTCGAGAGTTGACTTTAAACTGAAAGTTGAAATTTTACGTCCACTTCGACATTTCTGTGCATATCACAGACCACAGACCTCTGCCTGAAGCTAAGAACATAAATATGGTGGATTGTTTTTCCTTTTGGTAGAATTCTTCTGTTGTGTCATCTCATTTCTCTTCGATCATTATCTCCTTTTTATTTCTTCTGAGAAGTTGGAGCTCTTCTCTCTAATTCTGCTGGTAAAGATCGCGGGCAGCAGTAGTCTGCTTTTTAGCGGCATGTGCTTACCGGCACTGCTCTTTAAAGCAACAGCTCTTGAAGAGCCAAGGGCTATCAACAATTTCATCAACAATTCTCTGAGTGCGTTTGAGGGGACCTACAATTTAGCGCAGATTCCGATCCAGCCCTGACATATATTTTGAACTGGACCTTTTCCTTTTTTGATTTTATGACACAGGTTGAGGACTGTTCACAATAAAAGACCACAGCCCCACAGTGAATGTCTGAATTATAAAACTGGAGGAACTTATTTGTTTTTGACTTAAACATGCGGTTCGTTTAATGGCATCTATCTACCTCTTTTCATGACAACCTTTGTATATAGGTGACTACTTAAACCCAAAAGGGTTTTTGATGTCGAATTTTATTTCTGTTCCCGTTTTGAGGGTAGTGGAGGCATACCAGGACAATATTATCATTTGAGCTTGTCATGTTCAGTTTGAGAGTATTGTGCTTTTGGAATTTATTACCAAAACTAAGTTGGAATCAACCGTCAAGCATGGCTTCTTTCCAAAGTGAACATCTCTCCCCAAAGACCAGCATGAGTGGATGTATTTATTGGAAAGATAAAGTTGCTGTCATTAGTAACAAAAAAAAAACATGAAGCGGGATACAAACGAGCCCTTGTCATTTTCATGTTGCCAATAGGTCTGCCTCGTGTTTCGTATATGTTTTGTCTGCTTTGAGGAGATAGCCTTTTTCTCAGGACTTTTTTGCGGTGTGGAAGGAGTGGAGATTTATGATTTTTGTTTGCTAAATAATAAATAAGTAGGTTAACTTTAGTTTCAATGTTTCACTGTTGACTTGATCGTAAAAAAGTTATCCCGCTCACTTATAAATAATGTAGATGCTTGGGAAAGATAAATTCTTGTGGACCTATAAAAGTGTCTTGTCTATAGTTGATAAATTATTTTAAATTGTTTTTAAGCAATAAAAACAAAAGTTATATTGTTTTTGAGTTTTTTAATTACGCAATTAGACGTCAGTAAGTATTTTCACTACCGAGTTCATAAACGGTGGGCCACAATGTTGGCATAAATTAAATTGTTTAAATTTTCCGCTAAGTGCAGGGACTAACATTATGACAAGGCGTTTGCCTTGACGGTGATAGCTTTATGAAGTAACGAAAATCTTTTTATTGACATTCTTCATTGTCATAGAAATAAAGAACACGTTTTTGAATACATTTAGTTTGTTTTTCATGGACACACCTCACAGAACCGACACTTACCAGAATAGCATGATCTTTTTGCTCTTATCATTTTCCATGTTAACAACGTTGCATGCATATAAAAACATGAAGTCATTATTGTCCAGAAAAAATGTCTTTCTCTGAACTCAAACTGACTTTTGAGGTTAACAGATTCTTTGCCGTCAAGGTCACCCTTGTGCGTCCTCGCCGGTGTCGCCAGTCGGTCGCAATTGTCTGCTTTTATGACTCTGAAAGTTTGACTGCCTTTTTTGAAAGTTTCGCCATTAAAACAAAATCAAGAGCATTATGGTTTGGGGTATTCAAACGTGTCCTCAATACAAACTAACCATATCTACCATATCATAGAAGATATCTCCATTTTATTTCACATTTCATCAGAACGTGATAGAGTCCAAGACGCCCCTTTTCCGGAATGTTGTGTTAATTAATTTGATATGCGGCTCTGAATCGGATAAGTTTCTCTATTATTTGCATTGAAATTTATTAGAGCTGATACAAAAAATAAAGACAAAGTGGATAGCAATAGACTTTTGTAATTATGTTAGAATTGTGAGGATGACGGGTCTTCGTTTACCGATACATGTTATCGGTTGGGTTCGAATCGTGGAGTTGAGGAGGATACGTGCTGGTTGTTCTTGTTGCTGCCGATAGCTAAGGAAAGTGAATGATAAAAAAGGAATTTTCTTGTCCCTTTGGTATCAAATCATCAGGTTTTATCGATAGCATAAAAGTTTTATGTAATAAAGGCAATTATTTCGAGACATGTTATGAGGACGTGTTGAGGATATGATATCTTTGTGGTAAAAAAATATGTGTTGTGCTTTTGTGTAGGTTCTTTCATAAAAATTACGAATACTAACACAAAAATGGAATAATAAAGCGTAGTGCGAGTGGAAAACTCAGTGCAAACTCTCGGGTATCCTGGATTCATCTTTCGACAGTGACACATGTGATGTGGTTACATGTTTCGTATAGAATTTCTTCTGGTATCTAAAATCTCCGGTTTTAAAACGTGAAACACAGTAATGCATTGTTTTTTTCAATGGAAAGTTCTCCTTAATTGACATGGCATGTGTTCTTAGTTCTTACTTATCACGAAATGAAATAAATACCTTCTTTTGCTGAAATTTTTTGAGACATTTTTAAGACTAAATATTTAATTCAGTGAATGGGTCTTGCTTAAACCTTTACAAGCAATAATCTGTTTGTGCAAACTTTTAGTCAAAGGGCAAGTGTCTGAAAATAAAAGAAACACTCGTACAAACAGTAACAAAATGCTATTGGTTGGCTTTGAAGCAAGGTTACTTGACAAAGCAAAACACTTACGGTTTGTCACTAAATTGAATGAGAATCAAGGAATCAAGGAAAGAATCGTAACTATTAAAGTTTGCCAGTTTTTAACGAGTTTTTGCCTTGGAAGGAGTAATTTTTTTTCGCTTAATATCTACATCTACACTAATATATAAAGCTGAAGAGTTTGTTTGTTTGAACGCGGTAATCTCAGGAACTACTGGTTCGAAGGGTATAATTCTTTTTGTGTTGGATGGTCCATTAATTGAGGAAGACTTGAGGCTATTTAACATTAAGCTGTGACCAATAGCAGCGAAGAATCTGTTTAAAATGGGGAAAAAACGGCAAAAAATATACATTTTTCTCCTTTTTAACGCACTTATCTCAGGAAGTACTGGTTCGAATGGTATAATTCTTTTTGTGTTGGATGGTCCATTAATTGAGGAAGACTTGAGGCTATTTAACATTAAGCTGTGACCAATAGCAGCGAAGAATCTGTGGAAAATATGGAAAAAACGGCAAAAAATATACATTTTTCTGCGTTTTAACGCGCTTATCTCAAGAACTGCTTTATGAAATTGAACAATTTTTTAAATGTTGAATGGTCCATTTATCAAGGAAGGCTTGAAGCTATATAAAATTTAGCTGCGACCAATAGGAGCGAAAAATTTGTGTAAAATGTGGAAAAAACGGCAAACAATACAATTTAATCTATATATATAAAAGAACAGCTTAATTTTTGTGTTCGTTCGCTAACCGGGCACACTGGTTGACCGATTTTCCTAATTTTTTCTCTAAATGCAAGACGTTTTAGGGTAGAAGGTTTAGCAAAAATAAAATGTATATTTTTCAAATGCAATGAAATGAAAAACGGTGCCATTGTTAAAAAAATATATTTTTTTCACTTCAAAAAAAAAAAAAAACAAATCTGATCGATTTCAATTTTCGAAAATTGTCAAATCGAAAAAATTTAAAATGAACATTAGTATTTGCTATTCAAACATATGAGTACATATACATATATGCAGGTACACACATGGTCAAAGAAAGAAGAGAAGAAATACAAGAAAGTTGCATCGTCATTGTCGCCACAACCGTGATCAGCAAATTCTTCTATGTATTCCGGCCAGATCCAGTTTCGCACCCACAGGCTTTGAGCGTCGTCGTGGTGTACGCTATCCTTCCAGGCAAACATAAGATTTTCGGTATATTCAACGCTAATATTATTCCATTCGCGTAATAAGGCGTCTTTTAATTGCTCTTTATTGTGGATATCATGGATTCTGATTTTTTTTTTCAAGTGCATCCCAGGCATGCTCAATGGGGTTGATGTCTGGGCTTTGTGGTGGAGTTTTAAGGAGGTGAGGGTCTTATACAAGAGCCACAATACCAGTGTTATGTTCGGTATACTAAGGATCATTACATATCCTGTTGAAAAAAAAAACGTTAGCAATGCCCAGATATACCGCATCTTAAATTTAAACATATTAATTCATTACCCCTTCGATTATTTCTAATATTCTTACCCCGGATGCCGCCATATATCTCAATACCATATCACCCCCGCCGCCATGCTTGACGGTCTTAGTTGTACATTTTGAATTTAAGGCTTCATTTGGGTTTCTCCACACTTGCAACCGCCCGCGTATTTCTACCTCCATATTGTTATCGGCTGCTAATATACTGACCCAATGTATCTAATTGAAGGATCACACTATTTCGAGCTCGTACTCCTCCTAATAGTTGTTCTGCAGAAAGGACCATCATGAATTGTTTTTTTTTTCCTATTAATTTAGGTGGCTATTAAGGCATATTGGTTGCTGACAGGGTTAAAAGTGGGATCGGAAATTGAAATACAAATAGTTAAAGAAAGGAAAATGAAAAGTAATTAGTAACTTTTATTTCTTTTGTGACAACATTGAGTAATACTTCACTATTATCATAACGGCGTATAAATTTGCTATCAGAGGTATCTTATGAAAAACAATAACAATTAATCATACTACTATTCCCAATTAAATATATCATTTCTGAGTCCTGCAAACAAGCAAAAATGGAACACAGCTTTGAAAGCTCTGAACACTAAAAAAAAAAATACGCAGTTTTCGGTTTGCATTTTATACTTCCATTAGTCAATTGAATTTCTGACAATGATGACATCTACAACCAGGATTAATTTGGAAAACATTCTTCGGAAATTTTATATTGGCAAAAGTAGGAGAATCTGGTAAAATTTTACTACACGTTGCTTCGTCCAAAACTGTGGCAACTCTGTTAAGTTACGGGAAAACTGCAAATTCAACCTTAAATATAACACTAACAATTTCTTAAGGGCGGGTACAACTCTCATGGAGGAAAAACCTCATGGAAGAGTCGGAAAACTGGAAAAATCAAAATAATGTCGGGAATAAGATTTTCTTGCTTGGAATTTTTTGTTTTAAAATGGGTTTTCAAATGGAAACATGCAAGTTCTTGATGAAAATTTCCTAAAACTCATTGGTTTTCATATGGAAAACTGAATATTATTGCAGGTGCATTGGTTTGCAAATGGAAAACTGGACAATTTTCAAAATGGGTTTTCGAATGGAAAACAGAAAGATCTTGATGAAAAACTGGTTTTCAAAGCGGAAATTGTTATTGTAGGTGCACTGATTTTCAAATGGCAAAATGGAATTTTTTTTATTGGGAATTCGGCAAACTCTGCGAGAACGCCAAGAACTTCAAGACCTAAAATCAAGTTTTTGCATGGAATTTAAGGTGCATTGGTTTGTTTGTATGTCCGGTAGGGACTCTTAATCCGCTCAATCCTTAACGCATTTTTATAAAATTTTCACTGTAGGTATGGCCTGAGTAAAATCAAATTTTTGGGACAATCTTACGGGAAATTCAGCAAATAAAGAGGACAATCGTAAGCTTTATGGAAATCTGATTTTTGTGAAATAGTCAAAACACACCGGAAGAATGAAAATTTGTTCAATTTCACAACGAAATTTTCATTTTACTGCCTGCTTTAATGAAAGTAGAAACTCAGTTGTAAAGCTTGGAAAAATTCAGATATTTCAATTCGATTCAAGCAAATCACAGGGCATGGGCAACAAAGCCTGCAATTACGAACTCAGCCAATATCTGTGTTAATCATACATACTTATTCTGGAGTTGCTATGAAGGGCGGCGAGACGAAGTTCGCGGGGTCAGCTAGTACAATATAAAGCTGAAGAGTTTGTTCGTTTGAACGCGGTAATCTCAGGAACTACTATTTCAAATTGTAAAATTCTTTTTGTGTTGGATAGTCCATTAATCGATGAAGGCTTTAAAATAAAATAAATAAATAGAGTGGCGGGACAGCTCTTGAAGAGCCAACGCCTAAGTGGCTTACTCTAATCAACAATTCTCTGAGTGCGTGTGAAGAATTGAGGGGACCTACAATTTAACGCCGATTCCGAACGGCAAAGTTGAGAAGCATTTTTTCATTACAGATTGATACTCTTGGAAGATTTGTCAGGTCTTCGCAAGAGGCAGTACCCGTGAAAGATGAAATAAAAACTTGGCCTGAGTAGGACTCGAACCAACGACGTTCTGCTTAGCAGCCAACGCACTTACCAACTAAGCTCTTTAGGCTTTATTCTACTTAAAATTAAGCTGCGACCAATAGCAGCGAAGAATCTGTGGAAATGTGAGAACTGAGATTTTTTTCTGAGATCTCTGAGATGAAATTATTTTGGATTCGATTTCTCACTCAGCTATTTGACGTGGCTGACATATGTGCAGCAACAATTAGTAAGGTAACCATTAAATCTCAATGATAACTTAGAAATATGTTCCACCAAATGATTTTGCCTCAGTCAAGGTGACATTGAGATCTCAGTGAGATGTTGTTAGGTGGAACTGGCCTAATAACTGCTCAAATTAGAATTTTGAGAGTTCAATTGATTTGTGAATGTGATTGATTGCACTATTTGTGCAGATTATTGTGTTTAAACCATATCATTTTATGTACTTCTTAACTAAAAAATATGCTCAGTTTAAAGAGAAAAAAAAATTACTTAACGAAAAACACGATGCAGAAGTAAGAGAGATATTACAATTAGGGAGAGTTCACCCAAGGGAATGCTTTAAGTATGAACAACTGAAGGGAATCATAAAAAATGCTCTAATTTTTCAAGTTCAAGAGAATTACGACCTAGGGAGAGTTGACTGCAATGCAATTTTACAATAACTTCCGAACAAAATTCCCACGCGCGCATGATGCACAAGTCGAGATGATACTCTGGCCGGTGGACGAGGGAGAGGCGGACGAAGTCGCGGGCAACTGCTAGTTTATTATATTGATAACAGAGATGCTCTCTTAATGATGAAAGGTGGAACCTCCTTGACACCTGCGGCACTACTAGAAAGATCTGGCCCTGTTTTAACAAACAAAGGATCGCTTCGATCTCTTGTAAGCATAATTACCGGACATTATCTGTTAGGTCATCATAAGAAAAAGATGAGAATCAGTTCAGATGATCTATGCAGAGGATGCGGTGACGAGGAGGTGCATGAAGACACTTCGCACTTTCTGTGTCACTGTCCCGCACTCTCCCACGAAAGGAAGAAATTGCTCGGCAACTATTTCTTCGGGAATTTAGAATAACTCTCTAGTACACCAGGTACTAACATTCTGAACTTCGTCAATGCCTCTAAATAGCTTGATTAACTGAACACATAGCTGTTTCTTATTAGCTTGAGTAGCAATACTCACGGGAATCACAATGAATCTGTATTGATCAAAGTGTGACGGTAACGACACCAACTGTCAACCCCATAACCTTACCTCATCTAAACTAATGAAGTCCGTTAACAATTTGAGTTTTCCAAAAAAAAAAAAAATACATTGTCATAGGCATATCTGAACACACGAACACTCAAGTTGAGTTAACATTTTGCGAGAGCAGTTAGATTAACTACTGTAAGTTGAATGTTCACAAGGAGCACATAATTCAATAATGGTTACATGAGTTTTTTTGCACGTAGGCATTTTTTGTTGAATTTTCGATATACACTTGCACCTAGGCTTTCAAGTTAGATGCCTCTTAAGAACCTTGGTAGACGTACCAACAAATTTGTAGTTCAGATACTCAAATGAAATTTAAAACAAAATATATATAGAGAGAGAAATTAAAAGTGCGAAAAACGACACCAACAAAACGCACTATTTATTGTGTAGCGAATGATTTCGAAGATAGATGGTCTGTAGGTGATATGCCAAAGCATGGACCACAACGTACTGAAAGATCGGCTGAAAACATTACTGCTGTTCAAGGAAGTGTTCAAAACAATCCATCAACCTCAATTCGACGCTGTGCTCAGGAGCTTCAAAGAACTACTTTGGCCACAATTTTCGACAAGGATTTGCATTTGTTGCCATTTAATATTCAGTTGACACAACAGCTTCTTGCACAAGGTCATTTACGTCGCAGTACATACGCCATGTTACATGCTAAGCCCATGACCATCCCGATTTTAAAGAAAAAATTAGTGACGAGGCACATTGTCATTTGAACGGATATGTGAATAAACAGAATAGTCAGTTCTGGGCAATGCAAAACCCTCAAATTATTCATCAGTCACCTTTGCATCCATTAAACGTTACGTGTCAGTCTAGTGTGCAGTTTGGTCAGGAGGAATCATTGGACTTTACTTTTTTGAAAATGAAAATGGCGTAACGGTAAATGTGAATGCTGACCGATATCGTGATATGAATTTGTTGAACGCCACAACTGTATGCTTTGGGCTTGATTTACATGTAGTAATAGACATATTTCCACAACAAGAAATGGTTATGTTGATTGGCCTCCACGGTCACCTGCTTTGACTGCTCCGAACTTCTCTTTATGGGATTATCTGAAAAGCAAAGTTAATGCAAACAAACCAGAAAAGCTTGAGCAACTCTAACAAAATTTCGCGATGAAATTAATGAAATACCACGTGAAATGTGTAACAATGTAATGAAAAATGTGTTCAAAAGGGCTCGCATTTGTGAGACTAACAGATGCTGTCATTTACCTATGTTAGATGAAGTAAAAGACTGTAATTAACATATAATTCAGTTGATCTTTATTTAATGAATATCAGAATAGAACTAGAACATTATTTTTCATATCAAGCAAGAAAAGAGAAGAATTAGTGTGTATAATAGAAAAAACAGAATACAAAGTGTGTGATGTAGGGTTGCCAGATATATTATCAACACCTTCCCTCAAACCTATACCACACATTATCAAGATAATCCTAACATAGTTAAGAATTTAGTGTGCTTACATTTTTGTAAAATTTTTTGTTAAAATGTCAGCGGGCATCTCATCAGTAGAAACATATTTCAAGTCTATTAGCCGCTTCTGGAATACCTCTCGAACGTAGTGAACTCTGATGTCAATGTGTTTGCTTCTGGCGTGAAAGACCGGATTCTTTACCAATTGATGAGAACTTATATTGTCACCATAAATGAGAGTTGGTCCCTCTATAGATTTATGCAGACCAAGTTCAGCCAATAAACTTCTGAGAAAAACAACCTCCTTTGCTGCCGAAGATAGGGCCATATACTCGGCCTCAGTGCTACTTAAAGCCACCGAATTCTGCTTGCGCGATTCCCAAACCACCGCATCTCCAGCAATGTAAAACACAAACCCTGTGTAAGAACGCCTGTCGTCAGGACTACCAGCCCAGTCCGCATCTACATATCCTTCGAGAGGCCTGCCCGTCTTCTTGTAAGTGATTCTTAGATCCATTGTGTTCTTTAAGTACTTCAGTACATGCTTTGCAGCCGTCAGGTGTTCAATATGGGGATCCATGTTGAACTGTGCAAGTTTACAAACACTGTGCAATAAATCGGGTCTGGTAGATATTGATAGATACATCAACGATCCAACTAATGATTGGTATGACTTTGCATCCACCTTAATGCATTTTTCACAGCTAGTACATTTTTTCAACTTTAGTCCAGGATCAATTGGAGTGCTACACTTTCTCGATTCCGTCATGTTGTACTTTAGCAAGAGGTCGATAATGAATTGCTTTTGAGAAATACTAATAGTATTTGAATCTGAACTTCTCTCAATTCCCATTCCCAAAAAGAAATCGATTTCACCTTTGTCAACCACGTCAAATTCCAATTCGATTTGTCTTTTAATCCAGCTTAGAGTCTTGTCGTAAGAACAGGCTATCAAAATGTCATCGACATACACTGACAATATGTTGATTTCGCCGTCTTTCTTAAACACATATGTGCAGTTTTCACTGTGCAGCCGCTTGAAACCAATTTTTGTTAGCACAGAATGTAATTTCTCGTTCCATTCGCGGCCTGACTGCTTGAGGCCATATAATGCCTTTTTAAGCTTGCACACTTTATTCGGAAAATTGGCATCTTCGAAACCTTCCGGTTGTTGCATAAAAATGTCTTCTCGTAGATCGCTGTTTAAGTACGCAGCAGTGACGTCCATCTGGTGCACAATAAGATCGTACTCGACAGCCAGAGCGAGAACGGTCCGTATAGTTGAGTACCTTGCAACTGGCGAAAAAGTTTCATTGTAATCCATTCCAAGTATTTGGCTGCAACCTTTAGCCACAAGCCTTGCCTTGTAACGCTGTACAGTCCCGTTCTTGTCTCGTTTCCGATTAAAAACCCATTTCGATCGGATGGGGCGACGGTTGGCAGGCAAATCTACCAATTCCCATGTATGTTTTGACATGAGACTATCATACTCCGACTTCATTGATTGACGCCATTCATCTGCATCTTTCCCTTGAAGTGCTTCCTTAACAGTCATTGGATTATCGGATTCGTGGTTATCATTGCCGGATATGAAATACAAATTTTTATTATATACACGACCTGACCTTAAGATTTTTATAGGTTCAACATTTTCAACAACTACTTGCCCATCTCCAGATCTCGAATTCGCATCATTACAGTCAGAAACAGTATCACCAGCAACACGTTCTTCATTGATTATCTCCGCAGCAAGACCATCACAAGACTCAGTACCAGAAGCAGCAGCGATTGAAGCAGAACCAATATTACTATGGCTGCCGTCATCGGCATCTTGGAAATCTTCATTCACGTCAACTTCGAAATCACTTAGTTCATTTCCACCATCAATTCCATCTTTGTCGTTAGGCTCCTTCTCCTTCTTGAAATCAAAAATGAGATATTCGACTTCCTTACGTCGGTCATCTGGCACACGTTCCTTTTTGATTTCCTTACGTCGGTCATATGGCACACGTTCCTCCTCTAAGAATCTTACGTCTCTACTCTTGTGTATTTTTCGGGTTTTTGGATCGTATAGCCGGTATGCCTTAGACTCTGAAGAGTAACCAACCATAACACAAGTAATGCCTTTTGGTTTGAACTTGGATTTGCCTGGGCGTTTATCTAACATCACCGCCTTACATCCAAAGGATTTAAAATAAGACACAGAAGGCTTCTTTCCATTCAAAACTTGAAAAGGAGTCACGTTCTGTAAGACTTTGGTTGGTGCACGGTTCCTCAAATAGACTGCTGTATTGATAGCTTCTGCCCAGAGCAATTCAGGCAGATTTGAACCAAGAAGTAGGCATCGTGCCATTTCTACAAGCGTGCGGTTGGCACGCTCCGCCACACCATTCTGCTGTGGAGTGTATTCCACAGTCAGCTCGTGTCTTATGCCAAAGTCTGCTAGAAATTTCTTAAAATTGCCACTCAAATACTCGCGGCCATTATCAGTTCTCAACGTCTTAATGCGAGTTGACATTTGATTTTCTACTTCGGCCTTAAAAGTCATTAAGCACTAAGAATATCGCTTTTCTGTTTAAGAAAATATACAAATATCATTCGAGAACAATCGTCTATAAAAAGAGCGAAGTATTTTGCACCACCATTCGACATAACCCTCATTGGACCGCATATGTCACTATGCACGACTTCAAGCAAAGACTTACTTTGCTGCTCGGAGGTTCTGGTGTAAAAACGTTGCTGACATATTTTAGCGCGTAAACATATTTCGCATTCTATTGATACGGGATTTTGCAGCTATAAGCCGTTAACCATATTTTGTTTAGAGAGCAAATTCAAGCTTTCATTATTAATGTGTCCAAATCGATTATGCCACGTTAAATTTTGTCTTTGGTTCAAGGCACTGTATAATCGGACACTTTTTGGCACATATAAAAATAGATCACCGTTTCTAACACCTCTCATAATAACTTCATCTTCTTTATTATAAATAATAATGAAATTGTTCTTCATTTGAATCATGCATTCTCGCGCTGCTTTGCTTAGTGACAAAAAATTGCATTTTAATTGCGGTACGTAAAGCACTCTCTTCAACAGTATTTTACTGTAGCCGGTTTCAATCTCTACGTCACCGATTCCCGTTGAAAAAATTAAATTCTCACCAGCAAGTTCAATGGTTTCTTTATGTACTTGCAAGTTTATGAACATTTCGCGTTGACAACATAAATGAGAAGTTGAACCACTGTCAAGTACCCATGTATTGGCATTCAACTGTAAATCTCTTCGATGATTTGCATTAAGCATTGCAAATGCACCTGTCGGTTTGATTCCAACTGATGACGAATTATTGCCTTCTCGCTTAAAACGACATGTGCTTGAAAGATGACCTCTCTTCTTACATATATAACACTTTCCCTTGAAAGGTTTATTTGCTTGCATTTGATGTGGCGGTTTTGCTTTTTGTTTGTTATAGAAGGCTCTTTCATTACTTTCATTGTTCGGCAATTCGTTCTGCCGTCTTTGCCCTTCTTCAATCAACTTTGTCTTAAGAGCACTCATTGCAGTCAATTGGTCACGTGACTCTATTGCAACGACAAAGCTTTCGTATTCTTGTGGCAAACTCGAAAGCATGATGATGACTATGAGTTCGTCTTGAAGTTTAATGTCTATCTCAGTTAATTTTTCGACAATTTCTGACATACATCTTATATGGTCAGCCATCGACGAATTTTCAGGCATCTTCAGATTCAAAAGCTGTTTGAACAAGGTCACCTTTCTGGCTGGACCACTAGGTCTATGAACCTCTTCTAATTTACTCCAGGCTTCTTTCGAGGACTTACAATTTTTAACACGAGTTAATTGTGGAGACGTAACGCTCAAAATAATGGATGCTAAGGCTTTTTCGTCTTTTGCTTCCCATGGTGCAATCTCGGTTGGCACGGTTGGCTTATTACCACTTACGTATGTCCAAACCTCACTGTGAATCAGCACTGACTTCATTTGGACTCTCCATCCCTCGTAGTTGTCGTTATCGAGTTTCTCAATATGGTAGAATGAAGAACTCATCTTCACAATTCGCGACTTCAATTATAACTCTAACACAACTTTCTATTTAATTATTAAAACTAAGCTCTGGGCCCATAACCATTTGTTAGATAAAGTAAAAGACTGTAATTAACATATAATTCAGTTGATCTTTATTTAATGAATATCAGAATAGAACTAGAACAATATTTTTCATATCAAGCAAGAAAAGAAAAGAATTAGTGTGTATAATAGAAAAAACAGAATACAAAGTGTGTGATGTAGGGTTGCCAGATATATTATCAACAACCTAATATTTATTGTATTCCATACAATTATCACTATAAGATCCATTCTCTTTCATTTAATCAAAAATTATAAACAAATAAAGTAGTATACCTTCCCGGCGGACGCCCTGTTTAAAGATTGAAATAATAAGAATTGTCGTTACGATTGAAAAAAG
The DNA here is from genome assembly GCA_943590905.1 of Sphaerophoria taeniata. NCBI lineage: Eukaryota > Metazoa > Arthropoda > Insecta > Diptera > Syrphidae > Sphaerophoria > Sphaerophoria taeniata. The sequence goes on along the minus strand of OX016540.1, from coordinate 40,458,120 downwards.
ATATAAACAGTAAGAAAATGGTATTTTATTCTTTTTCATACCATACGGAAATTTCGGATAAAAATTGAAGGCAATTCATTAGGGCTCGAAACAATAAATTGAACTCATATTATTTTTCGGTTTTTCATTCGATTACCAAACCATAATAACAATAATTAACTGAATATTAATTAAAAAATCGCCATCGATTTTCTGTAGGTTTGCAAATTAATTTCAATAAACAAGTACAAGACACACAAACAAATCATTTTGTATAAGCTCCTTAGGCTTCACCATTTTCCCGGACAAAAAGAAAATGCACAGCGTATGGAAAATAAAACAAACAAAAAGGAATTAATAACGTCGACCTGAAAAATAAATTAACTTCAGCAATCAGATCCTTTTCATTTTCTCATTCCGTTAAGAGACAAATGAACATCCTGTTTCATTATGTCTACCAATTTCTTTTCATCCTTCTCTTTTGTCTTTGTTTTTTTTTTTTTGGTCTTGTTAAAAATCTCCCAGGACATTTTAAACTTTTACGTCAAAATCACTCGCCCACCAGAGTTCTGTTTTCATTAATTTCCGCTTACTGTTTTTTTTTCGAAACAAAGAAGGCAAAGTAATGTAACCTTTGTACATATTACATGCAAACTCCCATGAAATTGTTTCCACAATTAAAATACCAGATTGTCTTACTTCAGTTTGGCCTTTGGTTCCCAAAAAAAACCCGAAACAGCGGTTCAAGTAAATTCCACCGGAAGACTCCACTTAATGTCTTTCCGCCGCCTCAACCACCAATTTCAGTCCAAACTACGCCGCCATCGCCCACTATTGTTTACTTCCGTTCACTGCCTGCCAGCCCACAAAGCCACACCATGCATTAAGTTCTATGAATAATTCATAGGACAATGACGATGGGGACTCTCGATGGCATATCCTTTTTTTTATATTCAGCTGCCATCAGCATAAAACCACGTGAATCCTCCAATGAGCAATCCCAGTGGCAAATTTCATCCTCAATGAAAAATTTCGGTGAAAAGAGCAAGGAATTCATTCCACACTTTTAAGAGGAAAAATAAGGTAATGATTTCATAGGAACAAAGTAATGCCCTTTTTCCTCTGTACATTTTCTCTATTTTATTAACGCTTTCGTTTCTTCGCATAAAAAAACGTTGTGATTTCAGCAAGGAAAAGTCCTGCACAGCTTCACGAGTTCGTAATTTGCATTGAGCGCTGTGTGTTGTTTTCACAAAGAAACGAAAACGAACAAAAAAGAAACACAAATATTTTCTAGGGGTGGAAATGACCTGCAAGAATCCGTGTATATAAACTTTATGTATGTACCTATTTTCTACTTTTGTTGATCGAGGACGACGCGACGACCAGTGACGACGCAATGGTTTTGGTTTTTTTCCACTGTCTATTTTTGTCTGCGATCGTTAAAAAAATGTTTTGTTCTATGTCAAATCAGTGGAATCGAAATCTTAGTTAAAGACGGTTGATGTGAAGAATATGTAAGCTGTTTTTAGAAGTGAATTAATAATAATAAACAGCACAGGAGAAAACACGAGGGAAATCGAAAATATTTACCAGGTACTCAAATATAAATATTTATTTTCCACTTGTATAGAAAAGAAATTCAACTAATTTTCTTAACAATTTTTAAAGGTATTCTGGAATTTGGAATGTGGAGCAACCTTAAAGGAGTCGTTGAGCGGCAAAAATATTAAAAAAGTAGCAGATCCAGCCAAAGACTTGAATTGTTTATATATGTTATTATTTAAAATAATGTTGTGTTCTTTTCAGAAATATTTCAATAAAAAAAATTTAATAAATTTGTTTTGATATTTACATTTGGTGAGATCACAGCTGCATTTTCATAATATTTTTCATTCATGAAAAAAGTAGTGGAAAATTCAACTTTCAAAGAAGAGATGAGTTCACCAATGAGCTTTCATTTAACATTTCATAGGAGTTAGAGAACGAATGAAAACACAGAATACTTGTATTCAATGATTTCACTGATGCACATTCACCAAGAAATTCACTTGGTGAACTCCAATGACAGCCCTATGTTAATTTCACCAAATGATTCACCTTCAAATTCATGAGTGAAGCTTCCATTCCTTGGTGAATCGCATGGTGATTCCTTGGTGAAAATTGGGAAATTTGCCACTGGGATGTAGGGCAACTTATACATACATATGTTCAAACATTCTTATGAATATGTGAACGTTCGAACGAGTATAAGGACCTGGATGATGATGAAGGCACTTTATAGTATCAGCATCAGTTATCATCGTATAAGACGCACCTTTATGGTGTTCCTGCGAGACTTATTGAACTTTCCTTCTTCATTTTATTCATGAAAATCTGGGTGCTTACGCTCGCAGAGCAGAGGAAACTACTTTTGAGTAATGTCATAGTGTTTAGAGATCAATTTTCAATTTACTTATTACTCGACCCGTTTCCGTTACAAGGATGAACAACTTCAGGAGAAAAATCTTCTATCGAAAGTTCATTTGTGTGGGATTTTATTTTTACATAATAATTTTTTTGACAGTGACGTGTATAAATTATATTACAAAGAATTTTCATTCGGTGAATTGAAGGTGGTGGATGTAATTGGTGTTCACATCCTACTCCAAATTTTGAAGATAATAATGCTAAAATTACTGTTTTGTAGAAGTGAATTTGAGCTTTGTGTTAAGTAAGTCCTCACAATATGGTAAAGGTGAAAGGTTGACCGAGAACAAAATACTCTAGGGCTCGCTTATTTTTAACGTTAAATTTGATGTGACCTTTTCAAAAATTCTTGGGTATTTGAGTTCACATTTAAAAGAAATTATGTAATTGTAATTCAGATTTACATTGGTCTTATATTATGGCATTCGTATGTCGATATAATGGTGTTTGAATGTGCTGCTCTGGGTGCGTTGGCTGAATTTCTCCATCAAGTGCCTATTGTGCTTTAAGACATTGTTATGCTGCAAATGCTTACCAAGAAAATGAAATTATGTATTATGAGAGAAAGTCAACTGATTATATTACATGACCATTTGCAACTCGTAAGAAAAGTGTTGTGATTAAGAAGTCGATTGTTATAGAAAACAATATTATTATTAAAGTTTATTATGTAATATGAAACTCCATTTACAAAAGATTATTAACGAATGAAATAAAATAATTCTGACAGAATATTGAGAAATAAAAAAGCTAAGCTACAGTGGATAATACAACATTCCTTCGGACCTTATTTGATTCACTGAGCTTGAAAATAAACAGTTTTTCTTGATATTCTTTTAGTGCGTCTTAAACCGTGGTTTGCTTCAGATTCTGTTGTGGGTTGCGAAGTAGTTGGTACATCCATTTGGGATTCTGTTGGTAGTCTATTTGAAGTTGCTGTGCTGGTCTTTGCTCCACTTACTTGGGATTTCAATGTCGTAGGTATTTCACCCAAATCATTTATTGGACAATTCGTTGTCGATTGTTGGACTGCATCAAGATTAATTTCAAAGTCATCCTCATCAGTAACTTCATCGTTTGTTGTGTTTTCCTGTTGTCTTGCACGAAGCTGATTTTGATGTCGTTTGATGGGGTTTTTGGAGGTCTCAACAATGTATGTTACAAGTCCTATAATCTTGGTGATTACGCCAGGGATCCAACGCTGTCCTCTTGCATAAGACCTTGCGTAAACTTCTTGTCCAATCTGGAAATTTGTGTGATGCGGTTGACTCAGCTCTGCTTTTGGGAACATGGCTGAGAATACAGTACGAGGCTGTCGACCGTGTAACAATTCCGATGGTGACTGCTTAGACGATTGCCTAGGAGTGCCTCGAAATGTTACTAAGTATTTATAAAAGGCTTTTTCTTTGTCATTCTCCTCGCACATTATTTTCTTGAATGCCTCTTTGAAAGTGCGAACAGTGCGCTCTGCTAGTCCGTTTGAGACCGGATGAAACGGTGCCGTCTTTACGTGGTCTATGGAATTTAATTTACAAAATGTATGAAATTCTGCTGAAGAGAATTGTGGTCCATTATCACTGACTATCGTTTTTGGCAGACCTTCGATTGCGAAAACTTTCTGAAGTGCATAGATTGTGGATGCAGATGTTGTTGAAGAAAGTTCGAAAACATACGGGAAGCTGGAAAAAGAATCCACAATTAATAACCACATACGCGAGAAAAATGGACCTGCAAAATCGATGTGAATCCTTTCCCAGGCAGCACTAGCTTCAGGCCAAGATGAAAATTGCTTTTTTGGATCACTTGCATGGATTCTGCAGATGGAACAATTTTCTGTTGTTGTCTTGATTGCTTGAGTGATGTTGGGGAACCAGATATATCTTCGAGAAAGTTGTTGCATACGGGCTTGACCCCAGTGACCTTCATGTAGCATTTCTAGAACTTTGATTTCGAGTGCTATAGGTATCACAACGCGGGTATGCTCCGTTTGTAGAAGGAGCACACCACTCTGAGTGGAAAGAGAAAACTTTCGTTTGAAAAAAGGCAATAAGTTTACCTGAGATTTTGGCAGCGACTGAGGCCACCCGCTTTCGACGTAATGAATAACCTGGCTGAGAGTTTTGTCTTTCTTAGTATGAGTTGCAATCACATCTTAACTGATCGGTAATTCGTCAATGACTGATTTGTAGACATGATCCACAGAACACATTTCTTTTTCCTTGTTGTCAAACTCGATGTCCTTGCCGATAGGTAAACGAGAAAGTACATCGGCATTAGAGTGTTGCTTGGTATTTCGATAATGAATTGAATAGGTGTACGCTTGAAGTATTATCGCCCAGCGTTGAAGCCGGTGAAGTGTCATCACGGGTAGTTTTTTTGATGGATGGAAAAGTGTGATGAGAGCTTGATGGTCGGTGAGAAGTTCAAATTTTCTACCATACAAATATTGATGGTATTTGGTGACACCAAAAATTATCGATAATGCTTCTCTTTCGATCTGTGAGTATTTTGATTGACTCTCATTAAGAGTTTTTGATGCGAACGAAATTGGTTTTTCTGAACCATCAGGGTAGCGATGTGAGAGAGCGGCTCCAATGCCAGTTTGTGATGCATCAGTCGCTAGGATGAGAGGAAGCTTATCATTGAAATGAACTAGCTGACCAGCTTTGATGATGTCTTCTTTTAATATATTAAATGCTGAATTTTGTTCATCCTTCCATTCGAAATTAGCATTTTGGCGTCGAAGTTGGTTCAATGCTGAAGCTTTGGATGAGAAATTAGGAATAAATTTATGATAGTAATTTATTTTTCCTATGAACGATTCGAGCTCAGTTAAGTTTTTTGGAGGAGGCATTAACTTGATTGCCTCTACTTTTTTTTCTGATGGATGAATTCCATTTGCGTCAATATCGTGGCCAACGTATTCTATTTTTTCTTGTGCCAGATAGCATTTTTCTTTTCGGCATTTGAGATTATGTGTGGTAAGTCTTTCTAGGAACTTTCTGACATTGTTGCGATGTTCTTCATTATTTTTGCCAGTTATAATTACATCGTCGAGGTACACTGCACAACCGGGTATGTCAGCAATAATACCTTCCATAATTCTTTGAAAGATTCCAGGTGCACTTGCGATTCCAAATGGCATCCTTTGATATTGAAATAGACCAAATGGAGTGTTAATGACCATACATTTTTTTGATTCTTCTGTCAATTCGATTTGCAAATAAGCATCGCTTAAATCGATTTTCGTGAATAATTGTCCACCGCTCAGTTTATTGAAAAGCTCTTCAATTCTTGGAATTGGGTAGCGATCGATTTCAATTTGAGGGTTGACTGTGACCTTGAAGTCAGCGCAAATTCTGAATTTGCCATTCGGTTTTTTTATAACCACTATTGGGGCTGCCCAGTCACTTGAGTTGATCGGTTTAAGAATTTGTTGTGACACTAGACGGTTTATTTCGGATCTGACGTCCTCGTATAGTGCAAATGGCAGGTTGTACGGTTTGCAGAATTTCGGTTGAGCGTTTGGTCTTAGAACAATATTTGCTTTATACGTTGTGCATCGACCAAATTCTGATGAAAATGTGGATAAGAACTCTTTTTGCATGAGATCTAAATCGGTTTTGAGTGAATGTTGGTTGATATTGTTGCAAGAATTGTTATTGATGTGCTGATAAGCTGATGAAATTTTGTGTGGAGTTTGTATGCCAAATTCCATTTTATTGAACCAATCCATGCCAAGAATGTTAGTTGAGAATTGGCTATCAACAACTATCAAATTCAAATTGAGATTTTGTTTTCCAATTATGACACTAACTGAAAGTGTTCCTTTAAGTGGCAAAACATTTCCACCGTAAGATTTTGAGATTTTTGTTGTTGGTGTGCAAAGGGGACTATTGAGCAATTGATATGCTTCTAGGCCTATTAGGGAACAAGAGGCAACAGTGTCAATTTGGAACTTGAGAATCTGGTTATTGACACTCGGTAGGTAGGTAGAAATGGCTGTCCTGCTTCGCGCAGGGCACAATTAGCGCTGAGTGCGCCGTTTTGATACCATACCTCGTGAGATTCTGATTGGATTTGAAAATGGGGTATGGATGGTGCACGTTCCGCACATGCAGTCCTATGTAAAATATAAAATGTAATTTTATTCTCCTAGCCTACGGCCTATTATCTCATAGTACCATTTAGTGAGGGAGAAATAAGGGGGAGGTGGTTAAAGCCACTTTGTGCTATTTAGGTATGAGATCAAATCTTTGATCTTGAATTCTGAGAGTTCCTCAATACCGTTGAAGAATTCCTTACCCAAATGGAGTGCTTTTTTCCTGGCCAGGGCCGGACAATGGCAAAGAAAGTGTGGGACTGTTTCTTTTTCATCCCGGTTCTCGCAGCTGCGGCAGAAAGGGTTATGTGGTATACCCAATTTTGCCGCATGCTCCCCTACAGGCCAGTGCCCTGTGCAGGTAGCGACAATCCTTGCTATGTCATGCCTTGGTTTGGAAATTAAATTGATTGATTTTGGTTTGTTATAGGCGGGCCAGATTTTCCTGGATATAACGCAACTCGTTAAACTACTCCACCTATGATTTGCTTCTGATGTGTATTTGGTCAGGATATTGCCCTTCACAACTCCAAGAGGAGCATATACTCTCACTGCCTAAGAGTTGTGAAGGGCTGATCCTTGCCTAGCTAGCTCATCAGCCTTCTCATTACCCTCATAGCCCCTATGGCCCGGTATCCAGATAAGAGTGACGCTCATATCCAGTTCCTTTAGGGCCTCTTTACATTGCTGGACCAGTTTAGAGGAAGATAAAGCTGAATCAATGGCTTTAATAGCTGCCTGACTGTCTGTTAGTATAGCTACATTTTGGTTCTGTCGAATATTTATAAGAGCTGTACAAGCTTCCCTTATCGCCAACAATTCTGCTTGGAATACGCTGGCAAAATCGGGTAGTCTATAGGATTTTGAAATCTCAAGAGATTCACAGAAGACACCTGCACCAACACCGCATTCCATCTTCGAACCATCCGTGAAGATAGTTGTGTCGAAGTCTTCCGTCACAACGCCTTCCTCCCAGTCGGTTCTTGACGGGAGCAAGACTCTAAACTTCTTTGAGGTGTCTAGGGTAGGGATGCAGTAATCGGTGGTTGTGGATAGGATGTCTGATGGTATCAGGCTTGTTTGGTTGCAGTGCCCGTAAGATCTAGGTTTCCAGCAGCCTATTTCTTTGAGTCTCAAGATACTGCAGGACACCTGATATTTGATAAAGAGGTCAATCGGAAGAAGGTCCAGGATGACGTTGAGTGCATCCGTTGGACAGGACCTGATTGCCCCTGATATCCCTACGCAAGCATTTCTCTGCACCTTTGTAAGCTTTGACACTCACATCAACAAAAAGTTTATCTGAATTACAAACTATTTGACTTTGATTAATCTGAACAGAAGAAGCTGGTTCTAAAATTTCTATGGTACTTACGGTTTCGAATTGCTTAACGAGATTTACGTTTTCGCTATTCTTGTGTTCTGGCATATCTTGTGACTGATGGGACCAGCGCGTAGAACGTTGATTCGCTTCTACTTTGAATGACATACAAACAATTGCAAGATGACCCATCTTTTTGCATTTTTTACAAATTGTTTTGTTCTTGTAATGGAAACACTGAGATAGTTGATGATTTTCACCACATCCAGGACACGACTTGTTACATTCTCTAACAATAGTCTTACTTCCATTGCTACGATATGTCTGCTTTCCTTTTCGATGTTTTCTTGACTGAGAAATGGAATTTACCTCCACTTCAGGTTTTTGTTCACTTTTAAGTTCGCTACATGTTTTTGTCGTTTCTTCGTACAATTGCGCAACTTGAAGAACCTCATCCATTGTTGGATTTTCTTTTTGAAGTGTAACTGATCTTACTTTATCGTGGGGAGTGTAAAGGATAATCATATCTCGAATTTGGGAATCTACGTATGATTCACCACAACCTTCTTTCCCGCAAACGAAACTACATTCTTTGGCCTTTCCACGCAAATCTGCAACCCAGTCTGCATATGTTTGGTTGGGCTGCATGAACGTTCTATGAAACTTGAACCTAGATTTTAACATATGAGGCTTTTTCTTGTAGTGGGTTGTGAGTTCTTTGATTAATTTGTCGAATGTTTGCTGTGCTACTTTATCACCATACAATTTTTGTAATAGTTCTAGTGACTCACCTCCTATCCAACTGAGCAAACAGGCACGTTTTGTGTCGCTTTCGATAACATTCTCTTTATCTTTTTCTTTATTTTATTTTCGAAGTTATATTATTATTCTCTTTATTTTTTTCGAAGTTTTTGAACGGAGGAATGAAATTTTGTTTGATTGATTTTTGGCCCAGCATGGACTTTATAAACTCTTGGTTGGAAACTTGAAGTTGAATTAAGATGCGTTCGAGTTGTTCAGCATCCATAATGAAGCAAAGCAGCTCGATTCGTTATCCTCGTCGCCAATATGTTGTGATTAAGAAGTCGATTGTTATAGAAAACAATATTATTATTAAAGTTTATTATATAATATGAAACTATATTTACAAAAGATTATTAACGAATGAAATAAAATAATTCTGACAGAATATTGAGAAATAAAAAAGCTAACTATAAGATATGAATATTCTTCAGTGGATAATACAACAAAAAGGTAATCTTTATCCTAGGTGCTGCTCGAAAGCTTGAATCTCTCCTAAGCGGTATATTGTTTAAAACCACAAGGCTATTCAGAAAGATGGGACCAGGCCAGCACAATGAAAGGAATGCAATAGCAATCAATCCTTGACAGTTATATTTTACTGTTGGGTGATTTTAATCTTCCCAACATTGACTGGGTTCCTTCTGATGATGATACCTATTTTGAAGCTTCAACTTATTAATCCCAGCTACAGTTATTAGATATAATTATCTCTACGGATTTGTACCAAGTATAACTTTCATAGAAAATTATAGAAATAGAATGCTAGATGTAGTATTCCTATCCGACGCCGCGCTGTTAGTACTGGTAGTGGTAGAATCTTCCCCTGCTTTATGTAACATTATGGCGTTTTTCTTTTTCACCTCTGAGCAGATTAGATCAGATCACGGATGTGTCAAAGCAAAAAAAAAAAACTGAGTTTTTCAATCTGGAAAGCTTTGCATGAGAGCCAGGGAAAAAATAGTGGTCCTTTTTTAAATTATTCTTTTTAATTTGTTTTCTCAACATCATAAGCTATCATTAGCACCATCTAAATCAAATGATGCATTAACGTTCAAAGTTAGGAAGAAATGGACAACAAACTTCAGAAAAATTGTGTTCTTATTCAGTTGAAGCGAAGTGTAACTTTTGCAAATGATCGCATTTTACTTCAAAGTGATATTAACCGTTTTACATTATGATGTGAAAAAAACAGTTTAAATCTAAACCCAACAAAGTGCCAAGCGATGGCTTCTCAATCTTCATGTTTTGAGTACATATGTCATTTCACATCACATTTTAAGGCGTATTTTTACTGTTAATGACCTTGGAGTTCTTCTTACACCTAATTGAGATTTTTCTGAGCACATTAACAGCTAATAAAGCTTATTCCAAACGTTTTATCAAACGGTGGTCAAAGGAATTCCGCAAACCCAATGTCACCAGTCTTTTACTCAACAGCTTGGTTCGTCCCCATCTGGAGTATGCATCGTAGGTGTGGTCTCCACTCAATAATATTTATATTGAAATATTGTAGTGGTGTGCAACGGAATTTCACTCCTTTTTTATTAAAAGGGTCTCAGTGGATTGATCCCCTCAATGTCCTTCCGTACAAAAATTGTTTGTCAATCCTAAAGATGCATACACTTCAACAGAGAAGAAATAATATTGACATTGCCTTTTTCTATAAAATTATTACTGGAGTAACTGGTGCTCCTGAGCTACTCTGTAAAATCATGTTTTGCTTTCGAGAGGAGGAGGTTATAATCCCCTTAGTAAGGATTTGATTAAGATCCCTATTCACCAAACAAATTATAGAATGCATGAGCCCTTGACACTTATAAACTGGAACTCAAAACTTTTTGGTTTTCTCAACTTAAAATAATTTTAAAAACCAGTGTTCCACTTTCTTAAATGTTTTATGTTAATTTTGTCATGTTTTTTGCTGATTTAAGTTAATTATTATGTGTGCTGTGTTATTTGTTATAGTTTCGTTATGTGCCTAGTGCCTACTGATAACTAACTAACACCACACTAGTGATGAGCCGGTGGTATAACGGAGTTCCTATGTTGGCAAGCCCCCGAACGACCAGTTCTGATAGTGTGTAAAAAAAACTAAAAATCGGAACGGAAATAATAATCCTTGGCAGGCTCTGATTTATAAGGAGTTCCATCAGTGACTTCCGAAAGGGGACAGATGCTAGCGCTACGTCAAATTCAGCATGTTTTGTCAAAACACAAATAAATAATATTGTTTTATCGAAATGAGTATTCGGTCACTTCAAGATCCTTTTTCAGTTTTCAAACATATTTTTTGTAGTTTGTCGATGAGATTCCATATTTCTACCTGAATGTTGCATTGTAATATCAAATTTTTCTTAATGGAATCATTTAAGCTTTCATCATTTATAAAAAAAGAAACACGCCGCTTTTTTAAACTTTTTGATCCGGAACCATAATTTTTCCATATTGTCATTTTGAACCCATGGGCAGTGCCGGTTTTAGCACTATGAGCGCCCTGGGCGAGAGTTATACCGCGCCCCCTAACTGCAATTCAAACTTATATGAAAAAAGGAAAAAGATGTAATTAAATTATCATTTATTAAAAGAAATAACCATTTATGAAAAAAAAAACAAATAAAATTTGCCTTTTCTAGCCTTTCTGTCGACGAACTCTTTTATTATTTTATCAAAATCGAGGTTTTCAGCTATTTCATTCTCGATTGACAAAGTTGCCAAGTTTGTCAATCGGGATTGCGATATTGTCGATCGCAGAGAGATTTTTATCAGCTTAAGCTTAGAAAAGCTCCTCTCCCCACTAGCAACCTTTACATTTGGATACAGTTCTTGTAAGTTGCGATCTTTGATCAAATTTAAAACAAAAACAGGGGTAGTCACATTCTGCTCAAGCAAAAAAGATTTCAGACTTATGACTTCATCTCACAACATACACCCATCTATATCTGATTTAGAGTCTACAGTTAATTTCAATTGGAGATCACCACAGAGTTTGACAAGGTCAGGTTTTTCCGGAATCTCTTTTATATTGTACAAAAAAGACCAAGTACTCATAACTCATTTAACTGTTGAAATCAATTTTTACGCCTGTTTATTTTGTTGCTTTTCACTTACCAAATATTACTCTGTTTGTGAACATATCCATTAACTCACATTTTATTCAAAAGAATTCAATTTAGGCCGTGTGCGAATTCAGTTAAAAATGGGTTAAAACTTGACGTTTGGTTAAATTTTGACACTTCGCATTATTTGACTAGCTGCTGAGCAGGTTAAAAAATGACAGTAGTGGTTAAAAATTCATCCATTTTAATTTTTTAACCACAATTCATCCAATTCGCACACGGCCTTAACTGCCAAAATTATTCTCTTTTGGTGAATAGACGGATTGAAAGAATGGCCACATTCACTAACGTAGTCACTACGTAGTCAACTCATTCTGATTGGTCAAATACAACTAAGAAATGAGTTGAAATTTCCCCTCCGACGTAGTGTAAAAATTTTGACTTCAAAGTGATTGACAGATTTTGACTTTGAATTTGAATTTTAATAAAATTTAAAATGAAATTAATCGTACAATACGACAATATTAATAATCTGATAGGGTCTGAAAACGAAATTTATGTAATCAGATCTTATCAGGTAGTGTTTTTTCATAGTATAATAAGCAAAACAAGACAGCACTTCTGATTAAAGATCTCTAACCTCAAATCACAAATTCACAAACGTTTCTTACTTCATATGTTCATAGTCCAGTCGTTTTAGGCATTTTGAAAAACAATGTAGAAAATACGGTCTTGTCATGCAGGTGTTAAAAATCGACGTTGATATCGTGTCGATTAAAAAAGTTATAAGGGTCAATAGGTCTGAGCTATCTTTATTTGACAGCTTGCTTTCGACTAGTTTTGTAGTGCAATTTTGCTTTCACAAAGCTAGTTGATTTTCGACTACGTAGTGACTAGGTTAGTGAATATATTAGTGAAAACACGCACACAACTTTGCAATCCGTAAATTTTAGCTTGTAGGCATTGTCTTTTTGACAGCTTTGTTTCCCATCTTGTTACTTATTTAATCTTTGATGACAAACATCAGGATCGCAACGTAGCATGAACCTTCTGATTACTGCTTCTAAGCCTGCGGCGCCCCTTTATATCCGGCGCCCTGGGGCGGTCGCCCAACCGCGCCCCACCCTAACGCCGCTACTGCCCATGGGTAAAATGGCATACAATAACCTTAACCTTTCTCCACAACCAGTTTCCGTCTAATGTCCTGCAGCATTTAATCTTGTGATTCATCTGAAATGGATGAACCTTTATGTTTACTTTCCTCAAAGTTAAACTCTCAAAAAATAAAACCATAAAATTGATTGATCGTCAATGGGTGGCCTTTCAATAGCGATTTCCTGTTTTTGTTCTCCATTGGCGGTGGTAAATAATCGCTTTGCTTTCTCAAGAACAAGCCAAAATATATAACTTTCAACTCAACTTAATCGATGAAAAAAAGGAAAGAAAAAGAAACTCTTGTTCCCTGAAAGCGGCAAGTTCAATAAAAAAGCAACAAACAGCTACAAGGATCGTAGTTTTTACAGTGAAATAACAGGAAATGGGGTTTTGATAGTAGACTACAACAGAACAAAAAAAGAAATAAAGAAATTCAAAACATAAAAAACACTTGCAGACTCTTTTTCTGACGTGTTTGTGTTTCACGTTGGTTGCTTTGTGAATGGTTTACTTTGTGCTCTGTCGCATTTCCCACTCAATCAAAGTCCTTTTAAAGAAGAATAACACTTTTGTTGTCGTTTGAAACAAGAATTCCCATTTGAGAAAATTGCAAACAATTTAAATGCGGAAAGTTCGTTTTTGTTCTTATATTTTCCTTTTTTTTATGTATAAAGGTGTTACATTGAATGTTTTACTAACATCAAATTTTATGTTATATTGAGAACCTTGCACCTGTTCTTGTTGAAATAATTTAACAATATTAACACGTGTATTGACTTAAGAACGCTTTTTCAACTAGCATTTATTTATAGTTATTGAAAAATCTACTTCAGGGTTTCCCGGAAACGCATTCAAATATAGATATATTTTCCCGCAATTTCAAATCGATATTACTCTCAATTTTCCCAGAAAGCCTATACCATGGGAACAAAGGTCTGTGCACCTTTTATTAGTCGCTGAAAACCAAAACTACATTCGAGGTCTAGTTACCGAGTTATCATCGAAAAACTCTTTTTTTGCTCTGTGTCGTTAGGTTATTGTAATTCTATAGAAAGACTATCTTCTGATGCAAATATCTCGGCAACCGGAGCTTGGAATTGAGTTTGGTTTAAAGAATAAGCTCAGGATAATGAAATATATTGAATTTAGCGGAATCGATTTCTTCATGATTTTCGAAAAATACCCCTTGCCAAAATTTTGAAAAAAAAAACAAATATTTCAAAACCTATCGAATGATACATCAACTGAAAGGTCTGGTCGAATGTTTTCATCGAAATGGGTTTCAAGTTTATTTAAGGATTGGTAACCGAGATACTGGCAAAAATGATAATTATTCGCAGATATGTTGCCGCAATTTCAAATCGATATTAATCTCAATTTACGTCGACAACATTTACACAATTGTACATCAGCTTTCATAACTTTGATAGCGAAAAGGAGTGAGAGGAGGAGATTCTTTTGAAAAAAGATAGGATTTTTGCGGTCAAATGACATGAAGTAGTGCGGGAAAGTAGTTTTTGGTCTTATGGCTTGTGGTTCTTGGTTTCCGTTCCTTTGACCCCAATCCTCAAATATCTACAGACTCCATCAGATCATAAATCAGCAACGGAAGGAAAAACGCACTCTCAGCATGTTTGTAATTGATAATGCGAAAAATATTTTACATAGCAGATTCTGAAATCGTGTTGCTGCCTTAACACCTGGAGGGTCATTCCGTAACTTTGAAAACGACTATCGTCCAAACGATTGTCGTCGACGATATCGTCTCAAATTTGCTTCACGTAAGTTGATCGTCATCGTCTCGTCCATTGTTTTTTTGCCTCTACATTTTGAGAGCTACAAAGACTCTCAAACTGTATACAAAATGTCATCGTAGTGCACGTGTATTACTATCACTTCAAGTTTTGTGTTTGTGTACTTCATCCCTATGAAGAATTTGCAAGAAAGATATAGAGAGAACTTTATAATGTAGATGTCGCTTCTCTCTTTTCATCTGATTGCAGTACTCGTTAATAAAAATACTACCATCAAAGATGACAATTTGAACTAGGCGTTTTACACATTTAATTTTTGTTTACCTCGGAGATTTTTTTTTAAACACAAAAAATATATGTAATTTCATTACCAACAGTTGAAATAAGTTATTCCTATTTGCATTTTTCTCTTTTTCACTCCAAAGAAAATTCATAAAGTCCATTTCATGACAAAAATCTAAACTTAAAAGTCTGTTAAAAGTCGAGAACATTTTGTTTTAATAAAATAAATGATATAACTACATAAAATGTTTCATAAATTTACCTAAACCGTGTTCTGAATCAAAAAATTAATTCCCTTAACATTTTTGTTCTAGACGATACCTAATTAGCTATCGTTCAAATTCCATAGTTTTGACGATATCGTTTTGACGATAATCGAGTTACGGAAAGCAAATGTCGATCTGAAAAAACGATATCGTCTGGACGATAGTGATTTTCAGAGTTACGTGAAGCGAGTCGATCGTCGAAACGATATCGTTTCGACGATATCGAGATACGGAATGACCCTCCTGGTCTTGGAGCTGCAATTGCTTGGACAACCATATATCTAAAGGTCTGATGTATATGACAGTTATCTAGGAATTTGAGGTCATCCAAGCAATCCATAAGCTACCAGTTTAAGGGCAACCAAATCAACAAGATTTAGGAAAATTTGGTTATCAGAATGTGCTTCTCCGCCGATGGAGTCACATGAACGATATTTGTTGACGGGCTGACCCATTTATTAAAAAATAATTTTCTGTCAAAAAATGCAAGCACATAAGTTTCAATTGCATTAAAAAAAAATGCTCTCTTTTCATTATTCAACAAACAAAAAAAAGCAATACAAATAAATACGACGGAAAACTTCTCTTTGAAAAACGTTTAATTAAATAGAAAAAGCTCCTACCCTCGCATCATAGTTGAGTTAACATAACCTCTGCCACGTTCAATGACTAAAAATGATTTTTTTAATCTAATTTCCTATTAGAGAAAAAACCAAAAAACCTTTTTTTAATCGACTTTTGTCTGGAGACTTTTCAACCCCCAAGTGACCCTCCATTCAAGAGCCATAAATTGAAAGCGAAAATACGTAAATACCTAGCTATTCCAGGACTCTGACAAAAAGAAAAAAAAGAAAAAAATTAAAAGTAAGAGACGACATAAAAGTAACCATAAAAATATTCATTCAGAATTTTATCTGCAGAATTTATTATTTTTTTTATTTTTCGACTGCAGACACAACAAGGTAAGCTGTTTCAACAACAAACACTCACAATGCCAAAATGCTTCGTCCTAATTTTTTATTTGGAGGAAATAAAAACTTCCAAAATCAATAAGCCTTAAGTGTATACACAAACTGTGAAGGTCAGAATACATCAATCATTAAAGTTTGTTCTCTAAACCTAAAATAAACCTGGTTGAGTTATAAATTTAGACTTTACACACTCCTATAATAGTTTTTAGCAAACTGTATTTGTAGATATAAAAAGGATAATTCTCCTGACAGGAAACGACATGCTTTCATATCTATACTTCTCTGATGTGTGAGCGTACCCCAATTAGAACTCCTAATTACTCCTCTCAACCGAAACCAGAGCCCTGACAAGAAATCAATATTGCTAACCCTTTACCGAAAACCTATTTCAATAAAACCCATTGCCAAAAATATAATTTAATGAAGCCCCAATGTGAACTATTTTCCGTCAACTACGACATCCGGCAGTAAGCAGTTGGCATTTAAAGCTCCTTAAACGTAATCATTTTACCAAGAAATTTACGTCAGATCTAATTGCATCCCCAATCCTATTTTTGGCTTTCGTTTTATTGCAGGCCTTGCGATAGAAATTTACGAGATGCGGAACTAATATCCTGCCGCTTGAGACGCGTCGAACCACTGTGTCGTCTCCCGGGATCAGCTCTACAGCAACTTGCAATGTGTGGATTTTACGAGGATCTGGAGAAAGGAGTCACCCGTAAGTATACTCACCAAAAAGACACACTCGTGTGACATCTCTTAGTTGAGTCCTTACATTCTTTTTTGGGTTTCACTCAAATTAAATTATATATACATAGCTATTTGTGGTCGTTTCTTTAGTTAAGATCTCCTTCTAGCTTTATTTATAATTTTCATCATTTTTATTATATTTTTGAAGGATGTCGATATTACATGAAATTTCAAACAGAACGCGACATGTATCCTGTATTTAATTTTCATTTCTTTTTTCAGTTTTCCGTGCTGGTGAACAGGGACGTTTTTGGTACGCTGTTTTGGGTGGATCACTGGAGGTCAGATATCATGCACCCGATACTGATGGCAAGGTAAAGTTTGTATTATAATTTAATTTGAATTTTAGAGTTTCAGAGTTTATTATTTTAATGCCCGGGTGGGTTTCGCTTGTTTGTTGTACTATATTGAGTTGAGAGCAAGAGTTGTTTTGTTTTTCGTAAAAAGGCAATACAAACATGGTCTCGCTGGAATTTCGGAACGAAGCTTTTTGCTGAAAGGTTTTATAAAATAATTTTGAAACATAGGAGTTGCTGTTGTTGATGTTGCGTTGGCTGTTCAGCCGTTGGGAATATAGTACGAAGTTAATAATTGAGAGTTTGAATAAAATAATTGTTGCTGGAGTGCTTCCATTCAGAAGCTTTCTTTTTGTTTTCTAGTCGGTTTGGACAAAAAGAGTTATTAAATTTGCTGTGCACAATTAACGAGATCTGAATACCGAGTTTTCGCACCATGGATGGGTTAACTCTACCTTTTAAAAGCAATTAAATGAACAGGTTCGTTTTGCAGGTTACAAAAATCAGAATTGCAAGAACCGTGTTGCGAAGAACTTTTGATTCGATTCTTCCTCAAAATTTCCCTATACTTATTTCATAAGCACACAACTCATTTTACCCCTGAATAACTTGGCAGAACTTTGAATCCTTTGAAGCGTGCGGTCAGACTTAACAAATTGTTAACAGTCAACATCATCTGTGCACTTCCAGTTTTCTCATCATTATCATCATCATCCTCGTGCGTCGATGACGTCACGTTGTCGTCAATCGTCTTGCTTTTCCGCACGAATCATCCCTGTACCAGCACAGTTGCCATTGCCACTCGAAGCGAAGAGCTTCTTTTTTTCTTTGCCAGCCTCTTGGGAATCGTATCGAAACTTGTAAGAAGAACGGAACGTGTTTCGAAATCCTCTTCCAGGTAAAGGAGTTTTCTTTTCTGAGTGAAAGAGCATCATATTAGAATGTGGTATGTCCGTATGTCGGATGTGAAGATGTTATGCCATGAAGGTACTGAGTGGTAGTTGTTATTCATCGATTTGTTGAATTAACTTGGAATTTTAGAAGATGGAAAAAAAGCTATTACGAGAGTTTTCTTTTGCCTTTCGGGCTCTTATGTTGTGCTTCGAAAGAAAAAAATGTTAGATATGTACAATGTAAATGTATAAAAAGAAAACCAGCCATAAGCATGTTTGAATTTATTTAAAAAGGAAAGAGATCTTACGTCTTGTTGGATGTAGAAGAATTGACGTATGCAGGTTGTCGTGTTATACAATTAATTAGGTTATAAATCCTTATCGGAATTTTTGTCTCCTCACGGGCTTTGTGATTTAATAAGATGTCTGCTTATTCGATACAATCTTCAAAACGTGTTCATTTCAAAAACCTGACAAAAAGGAATATTAGGTTGGTTGAAATATAAGTACAGTATTGCCTTATGAAAATTTGAATGTCAATGCGGCTAAGATTTCAAAGATAAGACTATCGAGATTTACAGCAGCAGTAATGGTATGAGTTTTGTATTTAGGACTTATGCGCAAGACTCAAGTAAGTTCTGCTGGCTCTAAGCAGACGCCCGCGTATTTCTTCTTCCATATTGTTATAGGCTACTACAGCTGACCCAAGGTAATTGGAGGATCTACTACTAATTCGAACACGTGCTTGTTCTTCTTCTACCGACGCGACGACGTTTTCTGCAGACGGAGTCATCATATAGGTAAATACTTAGCTTTTTCTTTCATTTATATATGCAAATCCAGAAGTTTTGACGCCTGCTCGATTTGGTTAAATGAGAGTTGTACAGCTTGTTGGCTTCTTCCAAAGATGTCGATGTGGTTCACCTACTTCCTCGAATTACAATTGAAGTCGATAGATAGGCATTTGCAATGACTTTTGACTCAAGGCCAAACAATGTCTGTTTGTGGCATAGACTTGAGCACACAATCTTTTCACACGGACAATTCAAGCTCTCGAGTGGGCAAATCTCCAGTTTTTTCACAACCTTCTAATATAGATCAGTATTAAACGGCGCATGAAAGAGAGAGAAAGAATGAATACATGAAAATAGTAATGACCGCATCACTGAATAAGAGCTCAAAACAAAATAACCAGAACTGCATATTAATACAAGCGTCTTGTGATACCACATACGCTCTCACTAACAATAAATAAGATATACGTATATATTTTCACACTCCAGAAATATGGCAAGAAAACGTTTGCCAGGTCAGCTAGTTTAAATATACATATTTGCTATAACTTCGCTGACATTTTTTGAAAAAAATATTTGAAAACATTTTCATACGAAATTTGTTTTCGTATACCTATTCATATATTTTGCTGTAGTGAGAAAAGTATTATTTTAGCCGTGTTTTATTGGGAACTTAGCTTAGCTTAGCAATAGGAATTCCAATAAAACGCTATAGTCAGTTTTAAACTGAGTTTCGTTCACCTTTTGTATATATATTTGATAGGTACTATCAAAAAGTGTCGCCACCTAGTTAGAGGCAGAGAAAGCCATTTTTTTTTACATAGAGTTGACATTTTGACAAAATGGCGTCCTTAAATTCACCAGATTATCAGATATCTAAACCTTTCCAACGCCATCTTGAGACCTTTTTAGGAAACTATTTTTTTTACATGAGCAAGCAATTTTTTTTTACATGAGTTGCTATTGTGAATAACTATTTTTATTCAAAAGGTTTTGACATGTGATTATATCAAATGCCAAAACCCAACCAAACAATAAACGAAAAACACAACGAAAAACTCTAGTGTCGAATTGCTGGAACCTTATCCTCAGGAAATTCCTAACTAAAATTCCTAACTTATTTTTACTTAGCTTTCGGTTGTTGTTGTTTGACATGTAATTTCTATTGCTGAGCTGAGCTAAGTTCCCAATAAAACACGGCTTTTGTAACATTTGCACCGTTGCGTTGGTGATTTGGATAGTATAAATGTTGTTATTTGTCATAAGCCTTCTTCCTTTATTCCTCTTTAGTTAAAACAAAAATTTTTTAGAAAATCGGTCGACAACCGCAACATATTAGACCAACAACGTTTAAAGGAGTTAGTCTTTTATACAGGGTGATTCACGAGCGTTGTGCCAAAAAGCTGGAGCGTGTAGGTTGAGTTGACACAAGAAAAAAATCGTATGGGAGGGGGGGGGTCTATTCCCCCCGTTTAGCCGGGAGGGGCAATTTTCTGAAAAATTGACTTATTTTGTAAAAAAAAATATTAAAAATCAACGGCTTCGTTTAAAACACCGTGCTATACCTTCCTGAAAAGCCAAAAACTTGTTCTTTCACTTTGTTTTTAAATAAAATTGTTTTAACGAATAGTTAAAAAAAAAATTTCAAACTCAAAATTTTCAAAAAAAAAAAGCAAAATAAATATTTTTGAACTAATTTTTTTCAAAATTTTATGTAATTAAGTACTAATTTTGTTTTGAAAATTCAATGTCTTTGTTAATTTTTAGTCGAAAATAGAAAACCGGATGCAAAAATGTCTTTTCGTTTTTGAGAAATTAAAAAAAAAAAAACCAAAACCACTTTTTTCTAAGAAAATCTTTGTTTTTATTTTTACCTATCTGGACTTTTAGTTTAATTTATTAGTTTAATTTATAAATTTAGTTTTTTGTAATTGGAGTTTTATGAGGACTCAATAAAGTAGAAAAGTATTGAATTTTCCCTGGATTAATCATTTTGTTCATTGATAACGTGTGCCATTGACCTTTCACTTCTAGCTCTCCGTGCTCTCGTCGGCGGATTCTTGAAAACATGCTACGACTTGGGCGCCATCTATTGGGATATCTTTCAGCGTAGAGTCTTTCGGCTTCCCGATCTCGACAACTAGCTAAACCGTAGCAGAAGTGCATGTCCGCTAACTCTTCTCGAGAGTATGAGTTTGTTATTGTTATGTGTTGATGAGTTGATATTTTAATTGGAAATGGTTGTTTAGTAAATATGCGATGCCTTTTATCTACCTTTAGGTTGTTAATTGTTTTTTCATTCAAGAAAAATTGGGGTTTAATTATCTTCACCCACTGCCAGTTAGAACCCTTCGCCGGAGAGTGGTCGCGGCCCCGCAGGTTAGTTTTCAGACGTTATCAATGAACAAAATGGTTTATCCACTGAAAATCTAATACTTTTCCACTTTATTGAGTCCTCATAAAACTCCAATTACAAAAAACTAAATTTATAAATTAAACTAATAAATTAAACTAAAAGTCCAGATAGGTAAAAATAAAAACAAAGATTTTCTTAGAAAAAAATGGTTTTGGTTTTTTTTTTAATTTCTCAAAAACGAAAAGACATTTTTGCATCCGGTTTTCTGTTTTCAACTAAAAATTAAAAAAGACATTGAATTTTTAAAACGAAATTAGTACTTAATTACATAAAATTTTGAAAAAAATAAGTTCAAATTTTTTTTTGCTTTTTTTTTGAAAATTTTGAGTTTGAAATTTTTGTTTTTTTAAACTATTCGCTAAAACAGTTTAATTTAAAAACAAAGTAAAAAAAGAAGTTTTTGCCTTTTCAGAAAGGTATAACACGGTGTTTTAAACGAAGCCGTTGATTTAATAATTTTGTTTACAAAATAAGTCAATTTTTCAGAAAATTGCCCCTCCCGGCTAAACGGGGGGAATAGACCCCCCTCCCATACGATTTTTTTCTTGTCTTAACTCAACCTACACGCTCTAGCTTTTTGGCACAACGCTCGTGAATCACCCTGTATATATAGAAAAGAAGATAGACTATACTACTCACATTTTTCCTCGACAACATTTATACCATTGTACCTCAAATCTCAAAATATGGGCCTACAGATATTCTATCAGCCACAGAAAGCGAATATTTTTTCAGCGATCGGTTATAGAGTTTTAATCAAAAAATAACTTCTTTCGATTTCTACCTTCAGAAAAACTATGTATCTGTAAGGTCTGGTTACCGAGTTGTGGCCCCAATAACGTTACATGAAAAAAAGAAGCGTTTATCAGGTCAGCTAGTTTTGAAATAAAAACCAAATAAAAGCCTTAATTTTCACTTTTCATGCAGGCATTGTATTTTTCGTTTTCCATTCCTTCTCTCATGAAACTAAATGCTGGGAACATATCAAAGTTTCGCATTAAATTGGTTGTTTGATGTTGAAGAATTTCCAATATTTAAATCAACAGCCTTACCCATAAATAAGGGTCTATAATAATTAAAGCCAGCTTTTATTTTAAACCCGTTTTTGGTAGTAGTGCTCCTTTCCCCATGCATATGCAATTCTAGGTATTATTTCAAATTAAAATGGAATTTATTTTTACTTTTTTTGCCTCCCTATCTCACTATACGCTTAATTAAATGAAATACCATTTTTTCAATTTCATCTTTTCTTTTTAACAATAAAAAATATCCCACAGGAACCACAATGATTAAAACTTCTTTATTTATGACATCATTATAGAAAAATACACCCGAACGTGATGTTTGTGCATTTTTCACGTTAAAACTCTGATAAAGACAAAATAGAAAATGGAAACATTATACAGGGTGATTCACGAGCGTTGTGCCAAAAAGCTAGAGCGTGTAGGTTGAGTTGAGACAAGAAAAAAATCGTATGGGAGGGGGGGGTCTATTCCCCCCCGTTTAGCCGGGAGGGGCAATTTTCTGAAAAATTGACTTATTTTGTAAAAAAAAATATTAAAAATCAACGGCTTAGTTTACAACACCGTGCTATACCTTTCTGAAAAGCTAAAAACTTCTTCTTTCACTTTGTTTTTAAAATAAATTATTTTAACGAATAGTTTTAAAAAAATAAATTTTCAAACTAAAAATTTTCAAAAAAAAAGCCAAAAAAAAATTTTTGAACTAATTTTTTTCAAAATTTTATGTAATTAAGTACTAATTTTGTTTTAAAATTTCAATGTCTTTGTTAATTTTTAGTCGAAAACAGAAAACCGGATGCAAAAATGTCTTTTCGTTTTTGAGAAATTAAAAAAAAAACCAAAACCACTTTTTTCTAAGAAAATCTTTGTTTTTATTTTTACCTATCTGGACTTTTAGTTTAATTTATTAGTTTAATTTACAAATTTAATTTTTTGTAATTGGAGTTTTATGACGACTCAATAAAGTAGAAAAGTATTGGATTTTCAATGGATTAACCATTTTATTCATTGATTACGTCTGAAAACTGACCTGCAATTTTTTCTTACTATACCTGGGGCCGCGGCCACTCGCCGGCGAAGGGTTCTACCTGCTGGGGGCTTAAGATAATTAAAACGCAATTTTTCTTGAATGAAAAAACAATTAACAACCTAAAGGTTAATAAAAGGCATCGCATATTTACTTAACAACCATTTACAATTAAAATATTAATTCATCAACACATAACAATAACAAACTCATATGTTCGAGAAGAGTTAGCGGACAGGAACTTCTGCTACGGTTTAACTTGTTGTCGAGATCGGGAAGCCGAAAGACTCTACGCTGAAAGATATCCCAATAGATGGCGCCCAAGTCGTAGCATGTTTTCAAGAATCCGCCGACGAGAGCACGGAGAGCTAGAAGTGAAAGGTCAGTGGCAGACGTTTTCAATGAACAAAATGATTAATCCAGGGAAAATCCAATACTTTTCTACTTTATTGAGTTCTCATAAGACTCCAATTACAAAAAATTAAATTTATAAACTAAACTAGTAAATTATACTAAGAGTCCAGATAGGTAAAAATAAAAACAAAGATTTTCTTAGAAAAAAGTGGTTTTGGTTTTTTTTTAATTTCTCAAAAACGAAAAGACATTTTTGCATCCGGTTTTCTGTTTTCGACTAAAAATTAACAAAGACATTGAAATTTTAAAACAAAATTAGTACTTAATTACATAAAATTTTGAAAAAAATTAGTTCAAAAATTTTTTTTTGACTTTTTTTTTGAAAATTTTTAGTTTGAAAATTTATTTTTTTAAAACTATTCGTTAAAATAATTTATTTTAAAAACAAAGTGAAAGAAGAAGTTTTTAGCTTTTCAGAAAGGTATAGCACGGTGTTGTAAACTAAGCCGTTGATTTTTAATATTTTTTTTTACAAAATAAGTCAATTTTTCAGAAAATTGCCCCTCCCGGCTAAACGGGGGGGAATAGACCCCCCCCCCTCCCATACGATTTTTTTCTTGTCTCAACTCAACCTACACGCTCTAGCTTTTTGGCACAACGCTCGTGAATCACCCTGTATAAGGGTCTTTCACGTGTGCAACGAAATAAGAATAAGGTAGTCCCTATTCCTCTGGTAAACTTCCTCGTCTCATTCAAAAACGAAGTTCTTGAATTCTAAATATACCACTCGACACAATTAGTTCTGATAAGAGAAATACATTTTGTTTGTATTATATTCCTGGAAAAGTTAAGGGTAAAAAACGTTCGTCTGTGTAAGTCGACTTTAAACAATTTAGGTATAACACCATCCAAATGCAATAATATCACACTTTAAATGTCATAACACTAAATGGAAACGTTAAATTAGGTTGAAAATAGTTCATTTTGGGGATATTGAAGGAATTGGATCAAAACGTCCGCCTTGAGGAATTTATTTGCTTCAATAAATTTTTATGGGATCTTGAAGATAAGGGTGATTAAGTAGGATTGTGAATTGATAAGTTGAATTTCACCTAACAAATAGCTTGCCTTGGTTTTTTGCTCACAAACATTTTAATATAGCTTTAATTTATTTTTTCAAATCACTCACATTAAACATACAACTTGAGAAATCCACCTTGTAAACAATCCCCATCCATGACCCATGAGCATCAAGTTCGCTTACTTCCAGTTTGGCTACCGTCCTGCTACTCCTACGTTTTTCCACGTTTTTTCAATCTATCATAGAACATGCGGACAAAGCAAAACACACATAACAGTGGTAGATGAAAACTCTAGATACAATATAATTCATTTCTGTTGTTAGTGGACCATCTCTGAATGCTTCTAAACGAGCATAACCAAACCACCTATTCAAAAAAGCATGCATGAAAAAATAAATAAATAAAACCCGCAGCCCGCAGCCAGTCCAGAGCTCAAAACATAGATAGCGAGCGGTGGCGGTATTGGATGTCTGCTGCCGAGAGAGTATTATTGGTTGGACGCTTGCATGAATTCTCAAAAAGTATCTTTCAATTAATTCATTTTGAGAGCTCCAGCACGTCGGCTGTCGCTGTCGATTATATCATTTTGATTCCTATTTACCTTTCCCTATACTAGCAGCAGTGCACAGTACGACTCGTGCCTTGTGCCCTTATACTTCATATCTTATCGGTACGGTTCGGTAGTGATAGCCTGAAGATTTATTATCTCATATTCGGTTCGGGATTGCTTCTTCAATATCGGTTCAAGTGTGCGGAATATTGTTTCAGGAGAGAAATTGTATTCGGTTTACGTTTTGAACGCATTTCGTTGTTGTTGTTTGTCGGGTTGGTCGGCGGAAAAGTGTTTGGTTTGTTTGTTTTGGAAGAAAGAATTTCCATATGGTGTTGCGCTGGTGCATCCTTGAGGATTAAAGAGTGTCGGAATATCAGCTGAGGGTTTTCATCTGGTCATAGCGGCCCCAGTTTTGGGGAAATTCTGTTTGGTTAGCATTGTTTTTGATTTTAATTACATCCTGCTCTTTGTTTTTGCTTATGAACAGTGCTCCCATTTCTCTTCTTTTATCTGCCTTTACATAAAAAGAACTTCGAAATGCTTTATGGGTCAAAAATATCTGCTGTTTTTGCTACAGAGAAGAAACAACATCCGAAATGTGAACACTGTTTTCAATGATAAATCAACCTACAATCGCGATTTGTTTACTTTTCCCACTCATTCCAGCCAGCCAGAGTCATATCTCTTTTTCATTGTGTTGATTGTTGAATGGCGGCAACGCGGCGTCAATGCTTGATTATGATCATATCCCGTTGTGTCAATTTGCGATAACAGTGGGCGGGCGGTTTTAAAATGCTGTAATTTGCATTTTTGTTGTTATTTGATTCATTTGAATTGTGGTTTGTTTAAAAATTAGTTGTTGGTATTTTTCAAATTGTCTGTATGTGCTATTCCAGCCTCGCAGGTTACTACCATGGAATCGTGAATCACCATATTAAAAATTATAAACAGAAGTTTTGTGTTGTAAATTCAGATGAATAAATAAGAATAAACATTAACAGAAAATAAACCAGTGATTGGATGCTGTTTATGAAAATAATTTATTTCAAGTTAAAACGCCTACGCCACCGGAGTAGAGGAAGAAGAGGATTTTAAGCGCCGCTGCCCTCTATATTTGTTTGGTAGATTTTTGGAAAAGGTAAGCAAGAAGAATTTTTTTTTCACGGAACAGTATAATGGTCTATTTTTAATGAAAGTGACACATACATTTGAAACAAAAATTAGTTTACGTTAAAAACATTATTCATGGAAGTTCATTCTTAATTATGAGACACGTTTATGGATTCATTAAGCAGATGCTAATTGGAATCCGAACTACACAGATGTTGGAAGCAATTCTTACGTTTTCTCTTTTTAAATTGACTTCAGCTTCGGACCAAACAAAATTTAATTAAACCTGCAATTCTACATATACAATTTTTGACGATTTCTGCGTTCTCGGTAGCCAGACCTCAAATTATTTTAGCTATTTCGACAAGTAGAGTTCGAAGTAGGCTCTTACAAGGCAGCAATTAAAAAGTCTGCCAAGGAATTATCTAGAAAGTAGAAAAATGTTTTGTCGAATTAAAATCAAAATGAAAAGAATGTTCCTCATAAATTTGTCTTAAAGCAGGATAATGATCCAATGCGTTCCTTTACGTATCCCAATCATCTAAAATTTAATAAAACACATTCGTTACATACATCCACACACATCGCTGCCATCCTTTTTTTATATATGGATTTGACTTTATTGAATTATAATTCACATTGTGTTTCCGTAAAAAATCATTTAAGGAGCAGCAAAAATACACCAAAGACAATGTTCTTTCCCGTGTGAGGGGTACGCATTAAGACTACCTGTAAAAGACTCTCAGGACATAGAATCTTTAAATAGTGTACGGCTGCTATTCTCAGTCTATGTCAGGTGCTATTCTCGGTCGCACTTGCACTTAGAAGCGGTGAGTATATCCAGGTCTTAAGTTTCTCTAAGAAACACACTCTTACAAACTGTAACGAAGTGTTACATGCTCTTATACAACCATATCGATTTTTCTAACAAATACTAAATAGAAGGTCAGTTTTTACATTTCAAATTCATATAATTCACGCTCGCTTTAAAAATCACATATGCAGGCAAAACTAATTCGAGCATATATTTACATATATTTTATTTGGCCTTGAATCCATACCAGACAATGCATAAGCAAAACATCTCGTATGACT
The DNA here is from genome assembly GCA_943590905.1 of Sphaerophoria taeniata. Lineage (NCBI taxonomy): Eukaryota > Metazoa > Arthropoda > Insecta > Diptera > Syrphidae > Sphaerophoria > Sphaerophoria taeniata. The sequence continues at coordinate 40,430,569 of OX016540.1, read as the reverse complement.
CATTTACTCATGGCGTGCTTGCATTCATCATCGATAACATTCTTGGCTTCACAAAATACATGACATAAGTAAATTAAACCGGAACACAGGAAAGGTTAACTTTCGCATTCGTACAATTCACACTCGGTTTTAGTAGTAAAATTCAAAGGAGGATCAGTACTTTCGTAGTAAAATCACCACTGCCACTACCTTTCGTCACTACTATTAGTTGGGTTTCGAATTGAGTGCTTTTGGTCATTTCGCCGCCGACTGCCATTTCTTTATTAAAGCTTCCTCCCATCAGTGGTAAGGGGTTTTAATATCGAAGGAAATTGTCCTGAGTTCCGACCGTGCAGCAACCACCATTTCAGTATTAAAGCTTCCCCCACCCGTCAGTGGTAAGGGAAGAGCGGCGATAATTGCTCGGCGCAGACCTCCGCCATCGCCAAGTTTTAATAAGTCGAACTTGAAAAGGTCACTCGCCGCGCAGAAATTTCATTCGAATGAGGAGGTCATCGTCACCACGGAGGCTTAGCTAGGTACAGGTTAAGTAATGACGATTTTTGATTATTCTGCTGGCCAGTTCAATGGTGTCAGTATACATATGTATAGTAAGACTCTCCTAGGTGAGTTGTTTTCTCTTTCTGTTCGTACATGCAGCTTCTGCAGAAATCATTTGAGAAAAGCCAAGCCATAAAGCTTGACGTCGTTTAAGGCAGTGTCCAGTGATTACACCTAATAAAGAGCGTATATTGTGGTCTTTTCAGAAATTTGTTCTTTTAGGATTTATCTTGGGAACACGGAGGCCTGCTTTGTAGACTTCGATAAAACGTATTTCTCCCACGGGTGAAAGAAGGAGGAGCATCGCTAGGACACCATATGGAAATGTAAATCGCCCCTATCAGAAAAGATTATTCTTCTTTCGCTGGCTAATAACGTATTTATCAGACCACCCTCATTTGCATGTCGAAAGTGCTACCAGATGAACGTAATTTTTTTTTATAGTATCAACACTGTGTAAAAGTTCAAAACAATTAACAAATACTTCATTGTACACAAATCATATATTTTCATTTCACTTCATCCTCTTATCTTTTTCGACTCTTTTGATCCGACTTGTTTGCTTTTATTCAAAAGCAAACTTTTTTCCCTTGTATGGAATTTAAAATAGCAAAACGATGTGTAAACTTCCATTTTTAGCTCTGGCATTTTCATAAAAGATATTTTTATACGAGTTACAAGCCGAAACTAGAATACAAGCAACATGAACCAGAAACGAGATCCAAGCCACCCACATCAACAAGTAGTACACGCTCTTCATCAAATTTTCACGGCTATCAACAATCGTTTTGCTTGTAGTCTTGTTCGTGTTCAATTCAATGTCGATAAAATGTAAAAGCGTAGTGAGTCTCTATATTTGTCTTTCTAAAAAATGAAACCATCAAATAAATGATTCTATTTTTACTTACCTCTGAGCTCTGACCGAACCTGCTGGTCAAGAGTCAAGACTCAGACGTCGTGTCCACTTGTTACAAATATCAATCCAACTACAAATCAATGCAACCGTATAAAAACAACAACCTCCTATGCTGGACCACCAACGCAACGCTCGAAACCCACAATTGTGTATTTTCTGAGAAGGGGAAATAAAACAAAATCCTGACCCGTATAAGGGGCAAGCATTGAACCCCACTCAGGTGATGAAAGCCATTGAACTTTGAGGGTTATTTAAATCAGATTTTTTTTTTGTAAAGCCGTGTGGTGTTGACTTTTACGACTTTTTTGTGTTGCAACATTTTTCGGTTTATTTCGCTGAGTGTGTTTTGTATCTGGCTTTTATCTTCCATCATCAAAACAAAAGTACTATTCGAGAGCTACTTTTTGGTTTTACGATGCCGAACAATAAATCAGCTGAGAGGTCTCGAAAAAAGGTCAAAAGCAAACAGAAGGTAGACCATTTCTCTTAAAAAATAAATCATAACTGGGTTTATGCCAATGTTTACTTTATTTTATTTGAGCAAAAATTTGCAACTTTTGTGTCCACAAATTTTGTCTAATTTGTGAGGGGACAACTCTGTCTGCGCCTGTTTGTCTTGGTCTCAAACTCAAACTCAATAAGATGTGGCCAAAACCTTGCAACAGACTTATGAAGGCATTTTATTTTTCAAATTCACTCTGGTACGCACGGTTCCAGAAGATTTCATTGGAAAATGTTACGTGGGTAGGTTGGTTAATGTCAACGCATAGTTAGTCGGCACAATCGGCAATGGAATGGAATGGACATGAGTAAAAGCGAGCAAAAAAAAAATACTTGGCACTTTCAATTTAATTTGAAATAAATTTGGAAATGGTCTGGTCAAGTCAACGTACCGGAGGCCATTTTGGTCATGCATGAAAAATGGGTAGCAAAACTCAGAGATGCGGAAGACTGGTTTTTCGTTGTTGAGATTTACGTCACACAGCATAATAAACGATGTCATGGTTATAAAATCGCAGATGTGTTTTACTTTGAATTTGACTTGACTAAATAAAATATGATTTGCGTAAGATTGGAATAAAACAAAATTAACTAAGGGCGGGGGTACATTTGGTTTTGCAAGTCATGCAGGGCCGGACTTACCACCTTAAGCGCCCCTGGGCAGATCAAATTAATGCGCCCCTTGTACCCTAAGATAGAGTTACCAGAAGTCCTGGCTTTTGAAGACACGCCCTCTATAGACTTTAGAAACTTGGAAAGTAGGGAACCTCATTAATAGAGAGAAAACTCAGTATTTTGTCTTGGTTTTTCGACTAACCCTACCTAAAAAGAAAAAATTATAATTGATGTTTAAAAAAAAATACATAGCTCAAACAGAATGAAATTTTATTGAAGCATACACTTACGTTCGGAGTATCAAAATTAAGGTAAAAAAAACTGTATTTATACATACATATTAATTACATGGTAAATTACATTACATTACATTTCACAGTACTTCGCACATAAATGTATAAACTACAGACACATAGCAGCACTGGTGACTGAGAACATCGGCTGGGACAGAACAAGACATACAACAGAGAGAGAGACAGATAGACACATAGAAAGAAAGCACACATAACAGAAACCTACGTGGCTCAGAGGAGGAGACTTAGATTTGTATTGTCTCATGTTATCGCACAGGTGGCCTCAGATAAGCTGGCGATTTTTGTAGAAATGGTAAATTAATTTCGTGTACTTTATTCAAAGACAATAAATCTGAATTCGAACCATTTTGCAGATATAAAATAAAGGTTTTACAATTCACAAACACTTACGCCTTACTTTTTTAGTAGCGAAATCTGTAATCAAATTCTCAAAATCCAAGGAAAGCAGTATTTCAGATTCAATACAAAGCAAAGCTTAACTATTGAGTCGATCTTCTGTCATTTTGGAGCGAAGATAATTTTTTATCCTTTTTAGACATGAAAAGGATCTTTCGGCGCTACAATTGGATACAGCCATAGTGACAAACATTCGATATGCAATTTCCACGTTCGGAAAAACTATTTGTAAATTCTGTTTTTTTTTTTTTTACTATAGTAGTCCCACAGTGACGGACGGACGTCTTCGGAGCGGCTCCTCTACTATCATTTTGACTTGAACATTTATCGGTTTTTCAAGAAAAATATCTAACAAAAAATGTTGGCGTCTCATAATTCGGCGCCCCTGGGCAACTGCCCATGTTGCCCCTATGGGAAATCCGCACATGATAGTCATGCGTTAAGGAAATAAAACCTAAAGGTGAAAATTTAGGTTTTTTTTTATTCACAGATCAATAAAGAAATATAAATAATGTGTTATTCTAAATATGACCTTTAATATACCTATTATTGCCTATACTGTAAATTTTCTTATTCTTATAAAAATTTTTGTTCGAAGTAGCTTACCCGGAAAACGTGGTTCTGATATATGAATTATTTTAAATGAATGTCAACTGTTTTGAGTCTTCTTTAGGTAGTAACCAATACACCTTACACATAGTAACATGTAACCTTACACAATAAACAAATTGAGAGTGACAGAGAAAATAGCGTCGTTAAACCTTTAAAAAAATGTATTTGGTATTAAAAGTGATGCCAGCATCAAAGATCAAAGATGACGCGAATAGTTATTCGTTCACAAACGTGGAGCTTGTTTTCCGTTGAAAAAGGAACTATCGCAGCCTTACATTCTTATTATCGAGAAACACTTCAGTAGCCTTCGGGCAGTTCTAACACCTGGTTCTGCTCTCTGAATATTTTGGACATGTTTTCAGTTGTAACGGGCAGGTTTCCTTCAGTACTACGTTTATATGATGACAGTAAATAAGACGTATTTTTTATAAGCTTTAACGTAAACTCGCAATGGGTTCACAAGCAATGAATTTAAAGCCGAAAAGATGAAACTTCTCGTCTGAATATTTTTATAATTGTAACTGTACGCTAGAATTGAGCTTGATTAAATAGAAGATGAATAAAATAGGAGCGAAATTTTTTTTTATGAAGATTTTCATCAAAAATGTGTACTGCTTTAATATAACGTTGAATTACTCATATCTAAGTTCACTACTGAAATTTCAATCGAATAATTTAATTATTGATGAATACCAATGCAGAAAAAGAATTTTTAATCCATTCAAAAATTGTTTTCGCTTAGTTGTAGCAATTCGATTCAAATCAATTTACCTCTAAAAAATGCATTGATACGAGCATTAAAGTGAAATGAAATTGTTTATACTATATTCCATTCCATCACAAAAAAAAAAAAATAATTAAAAATGCTCTTTGAACGCTGATGTGTAGAATTCACAAAAGGTTAAATGAGTTTCGGCTTTCGAATCGTAACATACAAAACCGATTTGAAATGGAAATTTAATACAATTTAATGTTTACTGTTATATTTTTTGAGATATCTACAGAAGTATTTACATATTCGATTTGGAATAAGGAAAAAAAAAAAGTCAAACATTATAATTTGAGAAATAAGAAAAATACACACAACTAACTTGCCCGACTCCAATTCTATGTGTAATTTCCACATGAGACACTGCTTTGTTCCAACGCGGCCGGCGTTAGGCGTTTAACGAATTTTCGTTTAAAAATGGCAGCGAGAATTTTTTAAATTAGCTTCCAGGTAGACACTGTCAATGCTCAAAAATCATTTTAACATTTTTGAACGTCAAACATTTTTATTTCTATGTATCATGCATAAAGAGTGTTTTATTTTTAGTCACTTGAACGCATGAGAATCAAGGAGAACGATGCTTTTTAATTGTTTTGCGTAAATTCATACTATTAAGATTTTTGTATGTATTATATATATGTTCTAAGACAAGCAAATAAAACAGAGTAAAAGAGTTTAAAAATCAGGAAAATTAAACACTATTATACTCAGAGATAAAAAGGAGGCTAAATTCAAGTACGAGTAGGCTTATTTCAAGACTTCTATCTTCTTATTTTTTGTATCCTTAAAATGACACATTTTTTTCTTAATATAAGAATATTATTTTCAAAACAAATTTGTATTCATAAATTAAGAACAAACATTTTGATTTGAGCTGCCACGTTCTTAAATTAAGTTTTAACATTCCTTTAGCAAGTCAAGCTGAAAAGATCTTAATTCAAGAATTTTGTTCTAAAATTAAGAACAAAAATTAAGTTTTGTAACGAAGTCACATGCCTTTTTTATTTAAAATTCTTTTTCAAACAGAATTGAACTTCGTTATTCAATTCACACTCACTCCCTTCGGAACGAAAGTGCTAAAATCGCCTCTACTACTACTTCCAAATGATAATATTGTATCAATATTGGTCAAGAGTTTAGCCTGAAAAGGTTAAAATACTTAATAAAAGAAATTTATAAAATTAAATAATCAAACATGTTTTTTATTTTGGTTTCCTGGTGGAGAAGATTGCAAGTGTAAGGGCTATTAAGCGCCGACTAAAAATCAGTTTAAATCAAGAATAATCGAGATACAATCCGGAAAAAAATTGAACTTAAATACAAGGTTACTTGTTCTTATTATAAGAATACAAAATCTTGATTTATGTATGTATTGTTCTTAAGTCTAGTAAAATTAAGAATGTGTGATTTTAATTTGAGTTTGAAATGGTCTAGACTTAAGCTTTTGTATTCTTAAAATTAAGATTTCACAATCTTGAAATACGAATTCTGGGCTAACATAAAAATCTGAAATTAAGCTTTTTTATTTTAAGATTAAGATTTCAAAATCATATAATAAGAATTTCAGGCTTAGAAAAAAATAAGCTAAAAATAATAGTTTTGGACCTGAATTAAGAATTTTCGAGCTTAACAGACTTTCGTCAACGAATCGGCTTTATTTGACACCGACAATCTTGATTTAAGCTTTTTCTGAGCGTATTTCCCATTTATTTGCTTCTAAGAAAAAGACAAATAAACAATGTCGTTTCCGGTCACAAAATCACAAGGGAGACCATTCCTTTTAAAGAAAGTACAATATTGACAAAAACGAGTTTCAGTTTTAATTCAAACAGAATTGACGGGAATTTTCCAAAACCAGGAGAAAACAAAGTGTTTGCGATGAATAAACAATGAACAGTGTTTGAAGAATTGTTGTAATCCGAAGAATTGTTTTCAATGTTACATCACAGAATCACACTCATTTAACTCATTTAGATAGTGAATGTGATCATTGAAGATCCATCGCAGGGAATAACCTTGTATTTCCTTATTTTCAAGCCATTTATTTAGTTCATTACTTAACAAACCTATTTTTTCGTAAACAAAAGTGTTTAATGGATTTCCCTGCCCGATTTCCCTTACATTATTTTTATCCACTCCTTCATTTGATTTCGGTGTAATTTAATTAATTTTGAAGAATGAAATCACAATTGCCACAATTGCCGTATTTATCACAAAAACCCCAAGTAGGTGTACGCGTTTTAAAAACACAGAAGGCTGCGCAACGACTACGACCGACGACGCGACGTACAGATTACACATTGTTCCTCAACAAAACCAACACGTCTGAAACCCTTACATTATTTTTTATCTTCACACATAATATTTTCAAAAAATCTAAATAACACAAGAAAAACTCCTTTCAAAATTCCTAAATTCTTTCGAATGCCAAACACAGTATTTTCCTCAAATCTTTATTTTCGACACGAAAAAACATATCACTTTTTATGACCCATAGATTTCCAGGAATCTTCTGATACAAACATCACAATTCACAACAAACATACCCCTGCATTGAAAAATTGTACTTCATTGAATCTAACGTGTTTCTTTTTGTCATAGTCATAGAGCATAGCTGCGAATATTTTCGAAGGACCATCTAAAGGAAAACGTTCCAAACAAGAAGACCATAGAAATTCCTAGCACAAAAACAGAAGAAAATAGAACATCTCTAAATGTTTCCGGTTCGTCATGAATTTCCATTTAAGAGAACAAACAAAAAAATGCCAAAAGAAAAATCTATTTATTATTCAGGACATATACTAACGAGAACCATGAGGACAATCGACGACGATAGCAACGCCAAATGTTCTCGACACAACCTCCTTTCCACTCACTCAAAGAATTGGTTTGGTTTTCATACACACGTACGAATACCAACTCCACCGTCTCATAAGTGACTAAGAGGGCTCAAGAATTTCAAATTTGTTTTCCACCCAGCCCAGCTCCAATTTCAGAGCCTTTCAATTGAAATCCATCAACATGCAAAAAGGGAATCCAGTTGGATTTGGGTTGAACGGGAATAAGACGAAGCGTAAATGTTTAAGTAGATTTCATCAGCAGTTATACATGCTAGGGACTCGATTTGAATTTTTTTTTCATCGGTGCCGCCGTCGCCTGTTGTACCACCCTCTCAATTTTCACTTTTCTTTTGAACTTTTCAATGAATCCAGAGTTGTTGTGTGTGGAGGTCTTTTCGGATATGGAGAAAAAGAGAAAAGATGGCAAGTGGCAAGGCTAAATGTCGACACTCGATAAAATTACCCAATTTATTTGGCGCCAAAATGGAGGCGGGTATTGGTACTCTGTCGAGTTTGCCTAGACTTAACCTGACACTGGGAAATTTCGTTTCAAAAGTGAAAAGGTAATCTGCTGCGAAGAAAATTCAATTTTATCACACAACGTTTATGGCAGGGGTGACACGATGACGATGATGGCGGCATGACACGAGGTGTGAGAATTCAGTAGAGTATTGAACTGAGTACCGACGTTTTTTGTGAACATTCTGAGGGTTTCTTGAACAAGAACGCCCTCATCTTTTTATTTGGATTTTATTATTTTTTTAAGGAGTGAAACAGGTGAGCCAAAAATAAGGGGGAACAAACACCAGGATTTTGCATGTTTAGAATGGCAATTAATTTTAACTTTTATGTTTGCCGAAAAGTGGAATTTGTGGTAGGAAATAAGCTTAATGGGGTAAGCGGGTAAAGAAATGTTTTAAGTTGAACTTGTCACGCAAATTTATTCAGGGATCGAGGGGCATGTGTTATTTTTGTTGAGAGCTTTAACCCTTAAAATGAAGTGAATTTTCGTTGATGGAAAGTTTATATTTGAGTAGTTTTTGATGTTGCTTTTGTTTATTCCCGCTTCCACGGAACAACATGTTGCTTAGTTTTTAGGAAATCTTTGTTTGAAGTTCGGTATGAAATCTTACAACTCGTAAGTAAGGCTAATTCCAAGGCTAACCCTCATCAACATAACATCAAAAACTAAGGTCCATCAGATCCTCGTACCAATAACAATAAGCACTTATAATTTTATTTTTGCTTTAAGCAGGAAATATCTTTTTTAACAACTCTTCTAGCTGTGACTAGAATTCAATACTTAAACCCATTAAATTTAATTCACGTTGGTACAATCGCTATTACTAATACTCAGTTACAGATGTTTCCCGCGATCCAAATAATTTCTAGAGCAGAAATTTGATTATGAGTATCCATGTTTCCAAGGCATGGAAACAGAAAATAATTAAGTTCATTTAACTACGTTACGAGTTGTTCTAGTGCACTAGAAACAATTTTATCTTGTTAAATTAATTAATCTGCAGTTGAGTGCTCATCGTTTTCGTTTAAATGTTGATTATTCATATAATTGTAGAATGGCTTCAAGGGAGAGTAAGTACTCTATGGGGAAGTACATATTTATCAAGTGGCGCATCAAATGAACAGTCATCGTTATGATGTATTTCATATCGGGTTATACCTAGGGGTATACAAAAATTGAAAAATACTTAATTGCTTCTTTTGTTCTTCGTTTAAGTACGATTATAAACAGTTTTCAGCTCACTTAATTTTTTATAACTTAAATTAGACACACATTTCGCAAATTTTACTTTTCAAAGTTTTATTTCAATTTTAAGACGTTATCAAATTAAATTATAAAAGAAACATAACACCTCCTTTGAGGATTAATGGTTAAAAAAGGTTAATCACTCACTTTCAAATAATTTTCAATTTATTTGTTTCAAAACCAAATAACTCTTCCGAATGAAATACATCAATAAAAAAGGAGTCCTGTCTTAATCATCCAACCAGTCGAGCTCCCAGCCACTGTGCCTTCACACTTGTTTTTTGATGATTGCTTCCGTAGTCATTTATCACTTTATCGCACACATTTCCGTTCGTTCGATGGCCCGTTGCCTGATGAAGAGCATTTACAGTGATGGCCATTCGTCAAAAGTGTTTCTGCAGCTTCAGGTTACACTTTACTGTCAACACTATACTGGCTGACGATGATGAAACTTTGTATTGTATCTGCTGCTATAGCTGTTTCTGTATTTTCATTTTGCCATTCTCATCTTGATTTATTTTAGTTGGAGAAAGAATTTTTTGGCGGTACTTAACTTACGAGATTGCACATTCATCAAAGGAAGTACTTCGCATACATGGGATGATTCTTTTTTGGATTAACTAATTACAAGGCAGAAATTAAATTGAATTGAATTTGGAACAAGAAGCGTTTTCAAAAACTGTTGGGTTATTTTACAAAACAAATATGTTTGTGGTTCCTTAAATCAATTGCGTAGGGTGAACAACACGCACGAGATTGAAGGTATATTAATTTGGTTAGATTGTTTTTTAACTTAGAAGTTAGAACTAATGAAACTTAAAACCACCAAGAAATGTAACCGGTATTACTCCAGGATGCCGAGTGGTGGACGACTTTTCAAAAAAAAAAAAAAAAAAGATGAGATATGTATATTCGGTCAAATATGTGAATAGAACGAATAAATGTATTCCAAAAAGTCAAAATACGATTACTCCATTCGCTCGGCCACAAAGTGCAGATGGACAACACGATTCAACCAAGAAAATCCTATGATTCGAGCCCACCATATCGTTAAAATCGACCCCCTTTACAAGAAAGGGATTTTAATTTGGTTTCTTTCGATAATCTCTGAACCAAAGAAATAAAACAGTTGTCGTCCTCGTTCCTCGAAGTCAACAATTTTCTATTCGTTGCTTCGTTTTTTTTTTATTTTCAACAATTTTATTCATCACTATGTTTTGCTATTCTTTTCTTATCAAATAAGTGGACAATAAACAAAGCATTTGTGTAAATAAAAAAATAAATAGAGTGGCGCGACAGCTCTTGAAGAGCCAAGGCCTAAGTGACCTACTCTCATCAACAACTCTCTGGGTGCGTCTGAAGAATTGAGGGGACCTACAATTTAACGCCGATTCCAAACGGCAAAGTTGAGAAGCACTTTTTCATGACAGATTGATACTCTTGGAAGTTTTGTCAGGTCTTCGCAAGAGGCAGTGCCCGTAAAAGATGAAATAAAAACTTTTAGTAAAAGTGGATTATTTTTGTTGTCGCATTTCTAGCTGTTATTATAAATAGTTTATCGAATAAGCTTGTTCAAATAGAAAAACAAACACATTTTTTTTCTGTCAGCAATCTGTATTGACACTGTAAATCAGTGCTTGCTTACCCACAAAGTAAGTACTCAATAAACTCGTGTCTGTATAAAATTTCAAAGCTCAAGTTCACTTCCGAAAGAGTCTTAAATTTAAATTTCACTTTGAAAACCTTCTTCTTTTAAATATTGAAAATTAAAACAAACTACAACTTCCTACACCCCAAACAAATGCCTTGAACCTTTCAAAACATTATTTTTAGCTCAAATATGGTAACAAAAATGTAAGTGATGCCTCTGATTTCATCAATTTCCTTCATAATCTTCCTTAAAGTGACGAGTAAACAACCATTTAAAGAAACAAAAAAAAAATCCAGCGCTCCTGCTAAGAAGGCATAACCTTCCAAGATCCAACTTTCAACACGTCAAAAAACAACGAACAAAAAATAAAGCTTAAGAACATGAAACCCTTATAAATATCTTTCACGCACTACCACCGTTTGCCGCCTAGACTAAGCTGCCGTAAATACCTATTTACATAATTTAAACTGCAATTTCATGGAACACATAAAGCTATTATGCAAAGTATCACAACGGCACAACCCACATTATTCTTTTCTTCATACTTTTTCTGCGATACCATCAAGATTCCATCACAAGCCATCAATTCATCAAGGATCCTCACTTTTTTTTGTACTATTGTTCGTCGTTCATTGTGTTTTCTATTTTTTGTAAGAAGATTCCGGTTCGCTTGTTTGGAAAATCATTTTGGTTTTCTACAAGGATTTTCTGTTGCATCCATGCTATGTTAATCAAGCCGTCATTTGAAGTGGCGAGTTCACTTTTATTGTTTCGCAGTATCAGGATGCGGCTAATCGTACATCAGGGTTGTGCAGTTTGGCTTTTAAGAAGTCAGACGATTAAACTCGCAAACGGAAGTAAACAAATGACACCACTTCTGTTGGGCATTTCCTTTCAATTACTTTCCTTTTATGAATGCAGGAATAGCGAAAAACTCCTCTTCTGATCTCTAAAGGATTCACTACGAAAGATATCAATTTGCATTTTAACCTTCCCATGTCCATTGCGGTCCGTACCTTGCAACATGTCAATTACAATAACTTCCTGTGAAACATTTATGTTATTCTGACTGTTCCTCTTTGCATCGACAAGACCTTTGCTCCTCGACAAACAATGAGAGACACAATTGTTGTTATTACCCTTGGAAGCTATATATTAACAATGGCATGCTCCACAGCTCAGCGCGTCCTTTGAGAGTACTTGGCTGTTTCCCCTGACAATTTTGTTGCGGCATATCACTCACTTGCAGGAGATTATTCCATATCTCGTGCGTCGGTCCCATTGTGCTGTGCACGCAGAGGTGCAATCATACATTTATGCAAATATCTACACACCTACACTCACCTTGAATGGGCTTCTAGTAGTTGCTAATGGCTGCAATGTCAACAGAATCGAGTCGGAGCGACAACAGGTAAAAATCATAAACATAAAAGTCGTAATATGCACAGGGTGTTCCTTCATTGTACAGTATTATAAAGGGGGTGAGTTAAAATGTCTGTTAGATTTTCAAAATTCTTTCTATTAGAAAGTGAAGTTTTTAATAGGATTTTTATAAATAGTTTAGTTTAATATTTAGTTTACTACTTGAGTGTAAATGATTTGTAAGTTATTTTTTACACAGTTTTTTCTTATTATAGTGAGTGCTATTTTTTGGAATGTTTTATATTTCCAGAAAAATCATGTTCATCATGCTCCATATTTCCAATCTCGAAAACGAAACGGCTTCATTTGGATGTTCAGATGATACTTTGTAAATTGAATGGTTGCTGGTTGGCAAAGTCGCTGATGTTCGTGGTTAGCTCATATTATGTATCATCAAGTGTAGAATAAGTAGATTGATAAAATGAAATGCGATAAAATATTACTTGTTTCAACCACGAATTCCAAATGAAAACAAAATATTTCCATCTGATGCACTACGGCGTATACTTGCTTTTTTTATACTGCGTATGTATTTGGATTTTTTGTCCTTGCGAGAAGTATATTCAAAGGGTATTTCACAAACTTTATACACATCTATAGCCGTGTATTTTTTACTACTCAGTAGCCAGCACAGTAATCAAGTGCGATTAATACGCTCCAACTCACTTTATTTGTCTAATTCAATTTGTGCGCCTCGGATTTAAAAAATTTAACGCCATCAGCGCTGTCTCCATTTCAATAATTTAAAGTTCTATCGCCGGCACAACTGTAATATTTTACTGGCCTTTTTAACGACTGCAATCCAAATTGTCGTTGTTTGTCAAGGGGAATTTTGCTGTTCTTGCTACTGAGTAGTGAAAAAAAAACATGAATTATACAGGGTGATTCACGAGCGTTGTGCAAAAAAGCTAGAGCGTGTAGGTTGAGTTGAGACAAGAAAAAAATCGTATGGTCTATTCCCCCCCGTTAAGCCGGGAGGGGCAATTTTCTGAAAAATTGACTTATTTTGTAAAAAAAAATATTAAATATAAAATCAACGGCTTAGTTTACAACACCGTGCTATACCTTTTTGAAAAGCTAAAAACTTCTTCTTTCACTTTGTTTTTAAAATAAATTGTTTTAACGAATAGTTTTAAAAAAATAAATTTTCAAACTCAAAATTTTCAAAAAAAAAAGCCAAAAAAAATTTTTTGGACTAATTTTTTAAACGAAAAGACATTTTTGCATCCGGTTTTCTGTTTTCGACTAAAAATTAACAAAGACATTGAAATTTTAAAACAAAATTAGTACTTAATTACATAAAATTTTGAAAAAAATTAGTTCAAAAAATTTTATTTGGCTTTTTTTTTGAAAATTTTGAGTTTGAAAATTTATTTTTTTAAAACTATTCGTCAAAACAATTTATTTTAAAAACAAAGTGAAAGAAGAAGTTTTTAGCTTTTCAGAAAGGTATAGCACGGTGTTGTAAACTAAGCCGTTGATTTTATATTTAATATTTTTTTTTACAAAATAAGTCAATTTTTCAGAAAATTGCCCCTCCCGGCTAAAGGGGGGGATAAAGCCCCCCCCCCTCCCATACGATTTTTTTCTTGTCTCAACTCAACCTACACGCTCTAGCTTTTTGGCACAACGCTCGTGAATCACCCTGTATAATATACTATTACGATATAATCATGAAGTCGTTTAATAATTCGATCAATCTCCTTGGAGCCTTTTCTAGAAAAATAAAAAATAAAAACTTCAAAATTGCATGGGAGGTTAATCAACTTTTGACTCTTGATAAAATAGAAAAAATATCCCATAGATATCTCCATTAAATTTTAAACTAAGCAAATTTCAAGCCCAGCAAATACATATACACGCACACCGCCCAAGATGCGACGCACAGACGGAGAGACATACAATTAAATGAGTATTATATGAATAAGTATTACATTGTCTTATTAATAACAATATAAGGCCATATGCCTTTTTGAATTATGAACCCTAATTCCGTTCTTAAGGATTCAGATTAAGGCAACTGTAAGTTTCATGATCACGAAGATGAAACAGTTTTTGCAAGTTTAAAAATGCATTGTTTGGTGACAGCTTTATATTTTAAAATTCGCGTGAATTCTAAACTTTTACTCAATTTTATTAAAACAAATTATTTGAACGAAGAATTATTTTGCTTCGTTCTCCATGATTCTCAACATTTGATGTCTCCTAAAATGTTTGTTTTTTGAAAAGGGGTGTTACCCAATTTAGAGCTGTTAGAAATCGAACAATGTACCAGATTTTGATGTCCATAACCCTCATAACTTTAAGTGACGAAAAGAAGTAGAAGTATTTCATGAAAAAGGTAGGATTTCTTCGGAGAAAATTAAAATGGAAATACAAGAGTATTGTGGGAAAGTACTTTCGGAGATTTCGTTATCCGGGATTATGATTTCCAGTCTTTCGACCCCAACCCTTTGAAATTGTATTTATTTTATTTTATTTATTGGGAAGATTTAAATTGACCTTACATCTTTTCAAAACGGAATTGTAAGTTCTGTTTTTTTTTTAAGAAATCGAAGCAAAGTTGTTGCTCCTGATGGAATAATGAAATTCTTAGACGGAAAAAATTGGGTCTCGATTTGCGAATTCAAAATTCTCGTAGATTTTTATTTTCAACTTATTATTATACTTAACCTTTAAGAAACTGTGAATTATTTCTTCAAAAATTTGCGGTTGTTGAGATAAAAATGTAACAATGTTAGCATAGTTTTGCAAAGATTACGAAAAAATTTGTCGACCTAATACGGCACTAAGCTTAGCTTTTTAAGAGAAGGAATCAGTACACAACAAAATCATGACATTGGAAAAATTGATTTGACGTCACATTATGTTATTCACCAACTTGGTTTACATAGAAAAATATATACTGTTTCAATTTTTTCGACCCATCATTAGTATCCAAACAAACTTTGCAATGACCAGCAGTCGTGTTTTTAAATTGTCTTTTTTAATACCAAGCAATATTATTGAATAAATGAACAATATTCAATGATAAACATTTTCAATAACCTAATATACTCGAAATGAAACTTTAACGAACAGTCTGATCAGCACAGCACAGCACTATATATTCTACAATTGTTTAAACTTAGCATTTTCTACAGCTACTGACATTCACTTAAAGTGCATACTCAGTGCATCCATGTGAATCTGTGTGTTTTAAGTGAAGCGCACTTACACCAAGTTGAACAGACTTGGATAATCGGAAAGTCTCCAACGTATTTTTGCATATCTGTTGCATCTTTGACACTGTTGTTGCTGTGGTGGCATGGGTCTGGTGCGTCTGCTGCATTTATTTGTTTACATAATGACATGATGACTTCTTCTCTCTCATTACTTTCTTTTCTTCTATTTTTATTCCTCTTTTTTCCTACTGGATCAAAACTGAAGACAGAGAATCTTTAGAAAATAATTCCCCTCTAAGAAGCATTGAGATTGCAATAGAAAGAAGGCACTTAGTGTGTAAACAGAAAAGTCATTGGCTTGGCATTGAATTGAATGAATATATAAGACGCGCATTAAGAGAAAATGCTAATTTGAAAAAAGTGTTATAGAATACACGGTGCAGTGAATTGAAGATAAAAGATACTATAACGGTACATCTATGCAATTGAAATGCTGGGGCATCTGCTGCTTATCACGTAACTGGCCTAGAGGTTTCGCGGTGTCGGTCGATGCGGGCATTCAAGGTGAACATGTAAATGGGTTTTCTAGGTTGAAAATTATGGGAGCTTTAGTTCTGTTTTGTTTTGAATCAAGGTGAATTGAATAGGACACCTTGACTACTTGAATTAAAGGTCACCTCAAGGAGATTTATTTTGATGTTCTTGATCATGACCTTTTGGTAGAGATTTGGCACATGAATGAAAGAAAATAGAAACACTCAGGAAAAGAGGAATGAATTGACACTTTTGAATTAAGTTAGCATATAGATATAGTACTTCCGTTTTTGATTATTCTAAGAATTTTCTTGTTAATCCTAAACTGATTTTTTTTTCTTTTTTCGTTTTAGGTAAGATGACAGAGAATTTATTTCTTTTTGAAGAGGGGTAAGTACATAGAATCGTGAATTTCTTTGGTCACTGAAATTGAATACCCGAAGATAAAACTTGACATCAGTGATCAAAAACTGGAACGAACTTCAAAAATTTAGTAGATTACATTGAAACTTTTAAAATGGTCGAGAAGCTATTGAAACTTTGAGTTGGATTGAAGATACTGAAAAGGTGTTCCTTGATATCAATTTCATTGCTCGCTCTAATCCATTCCCAACAGCCTTCAAAATTTTAATAACATCATCGAATCCTTTAATCCTTACTACATTTTATTTAAGCCATAAGACTTCCACCAATTTCCCCATAAAAAATTTACCCGAAGTCTATGAAAAAGATTCGAAAGGATACGCGCCCCTTGTAAGCCTTCTTTAATATTTCATTTTTCCCGACATAAAATACAACTTTACATTCTTTTCTGAATCTACAAAAACAAAAATACACACAGCCGACATAAGAAACCACAAAAACTGAAACACGTGGTTCGCATCCTTTCTTAAAACTGGGTCCTGAACATGAGTCTTATACAGCCAAATGTCTCGTAAATATTAAAAGACATTATCTTGAGAGTGTTTCCTGGGATGAATGGGCTTTATTAACAACGAAAATAAGATTCATGCCAAAAAATTCTAAACAACCCTAAAAAGCGAAAGGCATTTACCCGTTAGGCCTAGAGGATATATTACGAAGCCAACAGCATTGATATTTTTGTGTGATAAAAATCGAAAAGAAAAATCATTATCATTGTCCTTTATTGAGTTTGAAAATTTCGAAAACTTACAAAAACTTCCGAAATTGGTTTAGTTGTTGTCAAAATCGATAGCGCCATTCTTTTATTTGTATCGCACATTTTTCATTCTCATAAAATTTAATTAATCCATAATCTTAAATCATAAAAGAAGAATATCTCTCGCACTGATGGTGTCCCGACCGACGACTCAGAAAAGACGATGACTCAAGACGCAGGAGGCTATATATCATAATAATCCTCCAGACAAAGCTCCTTGCGAGAAAAGCAAGGAACTCTGTTCGCAATAAGAAAAGGACATAGGGGCAAAGGGACCGAGGGATTGAGATTTCATTTTGAAGATAATGCCATAGCGGCAGACACCGTGGGTTGCCCTGAAGCATGAAACTCATTAGAAGTATATTGATGGTGAAGGTTGGGGTCCTGCCTAAGTTACGGTAGAAGAGAAGCTTTGTCAGATGCTAATTCCTCCAGTCATTATAAAATCACAAAAAAAAAAAAAATGTCAAAGACTATGTCGTCGTCTTTATCTTCATCATCATCAACGTTGTTGTATTTATTATTATCGACGTGTTTCGTCCAATTTGAAAGGAAATGCTTTTTTATTAACCGTTCATCATAGCACTCCAGCTGTTTGGAAGGTCCTGGTCGAAGGAAGCAAAAGAGAATCCCCTGATTTTTGTGATGAAAGGTGAGACTTTTTTCTGTGAGATTCCTTGTAAATCAATGTTTTGTTGACGTCAGCAGGATATTGATTCGGTTAAGTTTTTTTTTTTTTTTTTTACATCGGGTACAGCAATTATGCACCTGATGGATTGAGGATATTAAAGGATTTACTTTATATTCCTCAACAGGAGTCCCAAGGGTATGATTACATAAATCAGATGATTTTATCCGGAATTATTTAAAGCTGAATTATTTATTCGGATTTGTCGGGTACCAGAGATCTCCGCTGTTTTGTCGGAATCAATTTTGTTTGAAATTTAAATGTTCATCCGTTTTTCTGAAATATCGTACATATATTGAATTCCTAATGAAGTCAATGGATCGATAAGGGTATTTCCCTCAAGAGGGCCAACGTGAAAGTAAAGGGAAAAAGATCTTTCTTTCAATTGATTACGAAAAGTTCCGAATCCGAAGTAAAAATGTGTGGGAGTAATAAGTTTCTGATAAAAATAAAAATGCTTCTTCGATATGCTGTCTTTCTGACACTTTAATGATGTTATGTTTGTTTAAGTTCAAATTGAGAAGAACCTTTACAAATGAGATGCTGGAAATATTTTTCCTGCTAATTTCAAATTGATAGGGAAGTTTTAAAAAGGGTTGTTGTCCTTACATGTTTTTATGAAACGATTTTTTTTTCTTTTCAAAAAACGTATCAACATCAATATATCTCTCTCCTTAGTAGTCCCTTTACTTCTCTATGGTCTGCAATATAGAGCTGTTGGGTTTCTGCTGGTCGTGCAAGAAATATGTCATTGAATTACATATTTAAAACTTCAAAGTATGAGATTCTATGAAACAAATTTACACTCTGCCATTTTCATTATTTGTCTTTTGATTCACGCTTTCTTTACCAAATTATAAAAAAATTGTTCTCCTTGATTCTCTTTCAAACGAGTGACCAAGAAAAAAGGTTTTTTATTGCTAAATTAGCTTTGAGAGTAATATCGATATAATTTGACACGTTAACAAACTTTTCAAGATATTTCAAAATCCAAATACAGTTTCATGGCTTAGAAATTTGTATTTGCTGTTTTTTAGCAATATATTATTATTGTTATAATTTTATTGAAATATAAAAAAATTATATTAACAATTATTAGATAAGTATAGCGCTAGCTACCAGGGCTTTCGGCTATTTTTAGCAATATAAAAACATCGTTTAGGTATCGATTTAAATATTTTATCTGAGTTAGACATTTTTTACTAAACCCTTCCAAATTGTCAATTCCTCCTTCGGGTAAGGATGATTTGACACTGACATTTGGAGGTTTTGACAGAGAGAGAGGAGCATTTAAAAAGTACCTTTTCGGCAATTACCTATAGGAATTATCAAAGTTTGTGTAAAGTTTCTAAGAGAAATAAAAGTAGTCCTACCTTTGGAGCATCTCGTACAATCTTCTTAGTGTTTGAAAAAAAGTTGCACTATTGCTTTTTATGAGCAATTAGCTGACCCTGCGAACTTCGTCTCGCCACCCGTCAGAGCAACT
This sequence comes from Sphaerophoria taeniata, assembly GCA_943590905.1. Classification (NCBI taxonomy): domain Eukaryota; kingdom Metazoa; phylum Arthropoda; class Insecta; order Diptera; family Syrphidae; genus Sphaerophoria; species Sphaerophoria taeniata. Next base: position 40,411,173 of record OX016540.1, on the reverse strand, counting down.
TTAGAATAATTATTATAATTTATAACTAACACATGATATTGTTAAAATGCAATGGGAATTGCTTGAATCCAATTGAACTACATATCTGAATTTTTCCAAGCTTTACAACTTCACTTTTATTAAAGCATGCAGTAAAATGCAAATTTCGTTAAAAAATTCAACGAATTCTCGTTCTTGCGGTGTGTTTTGACTATTTCACAAAAATCAGAATTCCATACAGCTTTCGATTGTCCCCCTTATTTGCTGATCTTCCCGTTAGATTGTCCAAGAACTTGTTTTTACTGAGGCTATATCTACAGTAAAAATTTTATAGATATACATTGAGGATTGAGCGGATTAAGAGTCCCTACCGGACATACAGAAAAAACCAATGCACCTTACATTCCAAGCAAAAACTTGAGTTTAGGTCTTGCGTCTTGCAGTTCTTCGTGCTCTCGCAGAGTTTTCCCAATCAAAAATTTTCAATTTTTCCCATTTGAAAATCAGTGCACCTACAATAACAATATTCCCTTTGAAAACCAATGAGTTTTCCGAGTTTTTCATTTTCATTTCCATTTAAAAAAACCAATTCCAAGTTTTTCCAGTTGCCCACTCTTCCATGAAGTTTTTTCAATTTTTTTTTCACAGAAATCATCACTGAATACAACAATATTAACCATGAAAATTTCACAAATATTTGTCGGGCCTTTTCGGAGTCTATAAGAGACATACAAATAAACAAATAAACAAACACACATCCATGTTGATATATATAGAGATAAAACGTGCCAAACTCGTATTTTCTGGTTAGTTTAAGCTTACGCAACTGTTTCGTCTTAAAAACCCGCAAGCCGAGCTTTTCCAGCAAGTTTGTTTACATTCCATGATATTGGATATGTCAATTACTCCTTCAAAAATATTGGCAAAACCGCCTTTCATTCTACTTTTGGACAACATTCTAAAAGACACTTATAAAAGCGCACAGTAAAATAGTTTTTCTACCTATAAGTTTTAGTCAAATGCAGATGCAACCCAATATGCAATTGAAGTATTAAAAACATAGAATTAAAGAAATTGCACTTAAATTACTTACCATAAAAAAATAGATGGACCGACTAAAAAAAATAAACACACCTCCTACCTTCTCACATCTTCAAAGACACACTGATCATTTATTTACCACTTACACCCATCATAACTTACTTCCTTTGTTCATCACTTATGCTGCTAAATTAATAGTTTTCAAGAAATGGGCTAATGTCAATTCATGCTCTATGTGCTATGTCAAATCATCCCGACCTAACATATTCTAACATATTTCTCATAAATAGAGGTGTAAACTGTGCCTGTTAGCTTTTACCACTTATTTCTAATATTAACTGTTTAATACGTAAATTTCGATTGTTCTAGTACGCTTATGGAAATGTTTCGATACACTCAATTATTGTTAGCAAATACAAAAAAAAAAATCATGAATCCAATTACAAATTTAATGTAAAAACCAAATTAATTTCACTCATCATTCAAAAAACACTAAAGGTGTTGATGTGGAAAAATTAACTATCAACAATAACATAATTGATAATTATTTCTTGTTAATTAGCAATTTCCCACTGCTGCTATGTTATTATTATTACAAATGGCGTGAGCTTATGCGCTCCTGCTTGCAGCATTTTGTAATACATTAAAGGTAAAACTCACTGTTCTCTTTATAGTCTGCGTTTGTAATAAAATCATTCAATGATGTGTAATTAATTCCTTTGCATGCTGGCGCATTGGGTGGTGGCGGTGTTAAAAAATAGTTGAAATTACCCTTTGAATTCATTCATTACAGTGGATATTGCGAATGTAGGGTAAAGGTTTGTGACTGTCTTAAATTGAAGTAAAAAGTGTTTTCTGTTGTTTTTTGTTTTTTATACTTACGAATTTTTTTACATATTGTTATTGGTTGTAGATAACAAATAACAATCTTCTTTCAAAAACTTCAAAGGGTCATGAAAAATATTTCATTCTTCAATTCTCTTCAATTTTTTAATACTTTTTTGTCGCAAATCTACAATGAACTCAACACTTCATTTTTAAGGAGTTCTTTGTTTTTCAAAATTAATTGCTTTTAAGGTTCAATATGAAAAGTGTTATTGGTATTCGAATAACGAGCTTCTTACAATTTTTATTCATAATTTAATTTAATTTAAAAAACCGTCATTCAAACAGCTTACACTATAAACATACATCATTTACTGCCCATGACGTAGTTGAACTACTCTTTTCACTGTCATATCACTTCCACCCCCACCGGGGATTAGACGTCAGTTCCCAGCGTCACCCGCTATGATGCATTGACAATCGTTTTATTGACTTTTATTCACGCTAAATGACATCTAATGACAGCATTCAATTTCCAATTATTATGGTTGCTCACACAATGGAACGTTTAAAATTAATGTCACATCAATAAACGCTCCAAAAATTTGGCCTGTTTTATCATTTTTGCACACTCTCCACCCACGTACCATAAAGTCTGGGTTTTTGTGGAATTCTGTATGTGGCCGCATTTAATTTTTGGAGTAGTTCACTAAAACCATCAGTTTGTGTTTTTTCGAGATAGTGACATTATCCGCCACTGTTATGTGGAAGCTTTGGTGAGCGGGTATTTACAAATGGAAAACGCGAATTCGGATTCAAAGAAGCGCGAAATGTGAACTGTTTTTTGTGTTCATGATAATTAGCCTAATTATAGGGTACCCTCGTCGTTGTGGACTGAATGACTGAAAGACGAGCAGAACTCACAACACCCGCATGGCTTGGCTATATTTAGACTTCAAACAAAAAGTGATGTTTTGGTGTCGATACTATACGGTGGATTGTTAAGCAAAGTTTTGCGTGTAGACCTGCTATCAGAGAAGATATCAGATTTTTGATGTTATGCACGAACATTCCTCAGAGTTTTGTATTCGTTTGCAATGAGTTTGCCAGCAACTGGGTTTAGGATTGAGGTGGTGCATTGAAAGAGCATGTCTGCAATGAGGTGGGCTCAGTTAATTAGGATTGCCGAAGTTGTTGGAAAAAATATTATTAAATGGGGTTTTAATGACTGAGAGAATTATGAATGTGGGAAATTTTATAAAGATGTTATTTATACGTAAGGGCTTAATTTTTACCTTTGAGTTAGATAAGGTCTTGTTTTGTGGTCTTGTTGTGTAGCTTTATTAATTGTTTTTTGGTCCTAAAGACTTGTTGAAAGGAAACATTTTCAAACATGCTTTCACTTTGGGCTATAAGTTATAACATATGTAAACACCTCAAACCAAGGCAGCACATATTTGCCCTTCAAGTAAAACTTGGTTCTATAAGATTATTGGACTAAGCACTCAAAAAATATAAGAAGAAATTTCGTTTTCATTGTTCAACATTGCAAAATTGAAACCTTAACTATAAATATATTTTGCACTTTGTTAAGTACGTATCCACCACAGTGTACAAAAAGTATTGAGAAAGTTGTTACATATTTACCAATGGAACCATAGCCGTATTTAGGGGGGGGGGGGGGGGGTTACAGGGTTTAACCCCCCCCCCGAAATTTTTTTACATCCATTTTCCATTAAAGTTAAAAGTACATAAGTCGTTACATAGATGACTATATTTAAAAGTGTCATCCATATTTAGGGGGGGGGGGTTATTGTGTTTACAATTACAATTAAATTCCTTAACATAAATTTATAAGATTTATGTAATGTTATACTATATTTATGTATTTATTCTTCTTTTGTTTTTGTTTTTATTCGTTCGTTTAAATAAATAATGACATACTGTGTTATTTTTTGTTCAAAGAATTTATTTGTATATAATTAATTCACAATTGTGATGATCTGTGTGAAAAAAGAATTATTTTATGTAGTTAAATATTATATTTATGTATTTATTTTGTTATTCTTCTGCTTTTGTTTTTATTCGTCCCTCAATAAACAATAATGCTTTTTATGAAAGAAGTTCTCTCCTACTTTTTCCAAAACAAAATAATACAAAAATGTTATTGACTTCCAATAAAGGTAAGTTAACTTAATTTAAGATTCATATATCTAATATACCATGCAAAAACATCTACTCTGAAGCTTTGAAGCCATTATCTTCAGTTAGACTTCAATTTTGTAGTAGAAATGATTTTTTTTATATGCATTCAAATCTTTATTATGTGTTTCACAATATATTTAAAAATACTGCATAAATAACAATGATTAATATTAAAGTAAAAGATACACTCAAGAAATATTTTTAAACTTTTCATCAAAAATTGTTTCGTGAACAAATGAATTGGCTTCGGGGAAGTGAAAGAATGTGATAAATTTGATAAATATGTTTCCTTTTTTATTAAAAACAAGCCGACCCCGCGAACCTCGTCTCGCTTGCCACCAGATTAAATCAAATCTAAAAATAATCTAAAAAATTCTCGTTTTGCGGAGTTTTCTGATTTTTTTTTAACTAATTTTTGAACAATTGCAGCTATGATCCCATACAAAAGTATAATTTTCGACCACCATTTGATTGTTTCCATTTTTCAATTTTCCCGTAAAATGTTCCCAAAATTTGTTTTCGCAGGAACCCTGGCTCGTTTTAGCTTTGCCTACAGTCAAAATTTTATAACAATGCGTTGGACTACTTAAGAGTCTTTACCGGTCACACAAACAAATCAACATGCATCCATTTTATTGTTTACATTAATCTTTAGCTAACCTTGATTCCCCACCATTAAGCGCCTTCAGAGATAAGCTCTAAAACGATTATAAGACCTATATTTCCAATTTCAAAGATATGAAATATTTCTAGCTTGACCACGACCTTTCCAACACAGTCAAAATCCTAAATGTGATAAACAAAATCAAACGTGTTGCTCTTTTCCTTAATTATCCAAAATTCTTAAATTCCATGCAATAGTTTGATATTGTGCTCTCTCAGCGTTTTCTAGAATCCCCATCACAAATTTTCAGTTTTCCGTTTGAAAACCAATGCACATAGATACAATTCCATGCAGTTTTCCATTTAAAAACCAATGTGTTTTCCGAGTTTTTCATCAAAAACTTTCTATTTTTCCATTCGAAAACCCATTTTGAAAACTAAAAAAAATTCCAAGCAAAAAAAAAAGTCAAATTTCCGACCTTTGTTTGCTTTTTCCAGTTTTCCTACTCTTCCATGAGGTTTTTCCAGTTTTTTTTTTTTTTTGTCACAGAAACCATCACTGAATACAACAGTACCTATTAACCATTAAAATTTCACAAATATCTAGTGGGCCATTTCGGAGTCCATAAAGGACATATAAACAAACAAACGTATGTATATATGTATATACATCCATTTTAATATTATATTGAGATTTTGAAAAAAAAAATTCATTTATCTTAATACCCCCCCCCCGAAAGCAAATCCTAGCTACGGCTATGAATGGAACTATATGCTCATAGTTGCTTGTTCATAAAGCAAAATCTTCAACCCAGACAAAAAGCACGTACCTCATTAATAAATCACAAAAAATGAAACGAGCCTCATACTTGATCAGCTTTTCCCTTATCTATGGTTTGAAATGAATAATTTTCACCAAACACGCAATATATTCAATTCATTCTCTTCCAATCACTATGTGAATCTTCTTGAGCATTGTTCTCGAATTATGATAATTGTCATAAATAGAAACGTTTCATCAAATGTTTTCTATTGAAAGGGTGCTTTGCTTAATCAATTAGTCAAATTGATAAATCTGCTTTCTATTTTAAGAGTTGACAAATTGATTGAGAAGAAGAACCAGTTACGTGGGAATTCGTTTGTTTATTTTTTTTCTCAATGAAAAATTGTTGGGACAGTAAAATCTGTCATGTGAATATTTCTGATGATGCTTAATTCAATCAGATTCGCTTTCAATTATTGGGCGTACCTTTTCAGCTTTGGAAGTTGGGTTCTTTCATTCCATTCACTTTTAAACCGTAATATTGAAATTAGATCTAGAGGTCGTTTTCATAAATTGATTTTCGGATTTTAATTGAAAAAGAAAAGTAAAAATTAAAGTCTTTTCTTAAATTGAAAAATGGAAAAAAAAACTTCTCCTTACAAACAATCTATCATCAAAAGTTTAACATTAGTTTCATTCTTTGACAACTCACTGTCAAGAAACTCTCTCAATATTAATACCTTTCAACATTTTGCTTCGAATACAAACAAACAAATGTATAAGAAAACTTAACCTATTTAATCCTGTTTACAGTTTAAAAACACCACAATATGACAGCGATCTTTAGAACTTTTCCACTCAAAGAAAATTTCAACGTTCTTTTTTTATTTTTCCAGGAAACTTCCGTAAAACAATAATTAACAGACGGATAAATTTTCCATCTACTTCTACGCCCACATAGACGCTCATCGTTTTCATCCTTTTCAATTCTTTAAATAGGCACTTTTCCGGTGATTAAATTCACCGTTCTATGGCGTCGGGTATGGCGTTGCTCTTGTTTTGTTTATCTTCATGTCCTAAGAGAAAGTTCTAAGTTTTGGTCTGAAATTGGATGAGAAGGCTTACACATCAACAATTTTTTACAAAGAATTAAAAAGACTTAGTTTAAGTTCAAGTAAAATCGTGAAACTTTGGGATTCTTTGGGCATTAATTTCAAACTAAAAGATTAAATTATATTTTACCATCTTCCAACATACGAAGAATTAAGAATTAAGACCAACGACCAATACAGACACCTAGTGGTTTAACCATTTCTTTTTTGTGCAGTAGTGCTAAGTAACAGTTTTTCAGCTGCAAATTGCTTTTAAGCACCTTATCCGTTTTTTATTATCACTTTTTCTTATTCTAAGCGTTAAGTTCGTTTAAAAGGTGAAACCCTGCATAAAATGTTCTTATGGTAAAACACAAGTAAAAAGAATTAAAAAGAGGAAGCAACAGAAGAAAAAACAATTAAGAGCCGAGAAGATAATCAATTTCACATTTAATAATAGAGAATTCTATATAAGAGTCTTAGTAGTTGTTCTTTAGTTACGTTTTTTCGTCGTTTTAAAATTTTTTAATCATGATTCTTTGAATTGCCTTTTTCTAAAGTGGAAACAAAAAACAATTTAGACATTGATGAACTTTTAATTACTTTTTCAACATAAAGTGGATAAAAGCGTTTGTCTTTCGATACAAAACAATGAAAAAACATTACATATGGGTTTTGAAAAGCATACATTTGTTTCAGCACTTGCCAACAAACAACTAACATTGCACTAATTGATAACTTGGTCTGAAAGCACAGTTTTTTGGGCTTTATACCATTGGATGTTGCTTTTTTATGAGCAGACTTTATCTGATGGTGTGTAAAGGAAAAATAAATTCAACAATATGACCTGTAGTAATCGATTTTTGTCCTTAAACATTTGCTTTTGCTCCGAATTCCCTTGGAATCTGGGTAAATTTCTTCCAATTTGTATTTGTTTTTAGTTTTAAGCCATGGTATTGCTCACCGGTCTTATTGGAGAAAACACGAAATTTCAATTCTAGGTCTTCTGAACCTTTTGACAAATAACTTTTATTAAGAAAACAATAGTATCTAATGATACGGTCTGGTCTGTGCTATCCCTGAAGGACCGTCTGCCGTTGAGTGCTGTTCCGGTCTGTTTCGACAAGTTTTTGAAAAAAATAGATAATAATAAAATAAAAAAAAAGGTGATCATGAACGATTCCCTAAGCGTCTGCGAATCAAGAGGTACAACGCCCCGAGTGGCAAGAATCTGGTGGTACATTGCGCCTGGTGGCACGGATCTGCCATCATCCTCAGCTGACGTCAAAAAATTTGGCACCTCCGAATTATCTAATTCAGTTTTCCACAATGTGTCCATGAATTGATGAATTGCAGAACAACGGACTTCTCTAGCCAGTACCTCTTTGAAGAATGACCTTTTTTTTTGTTTTTATAAATCCCACGCCTCTTTCCCCCCCAGATACCGCACGCGCTGGGGTCCATTTTCACCGAGTACGATTACAATTACGGTTGCAAGTCGTATCGGCACTTTATTTGAAATTATTTGAAATAAATAAAATAATAAAAAAAAGTGATGGCGACACGAATAGGTAGGTACCAGGAAGACAAGAGTTTGGGACTGCTTAATACAAGCAGGTACAACAAGAAAAACAAAATAAATTAAAATTTTATATTAAAATATTACAAAAAGTAAAAAAAGAAAAAATGCAAAATTTTAAAATCAAAAATTTTAAAAATTTTAAGTCAAAAAATTTTAAAAATATAAAAACAAAGAAAAAAGTGAATACGCGTTTAGAAAACACTTGTCAAGTTCGTAAAAAATACAAGAAAAAAAAAGTCAGTTTTTTTTTACAAATAATAAAAAAAAAGAAAAAAATACGTTAGTAGACAACAAAAAACATTTAAGAGACCTTTGATGATTTCTTAGAATAGAGAAAACTTTGAATACATTAACATTGAATTTTCACAAAAACATCTCTTCCTAGCACTTTTTTCAAATAAAAAAAAAACAAATAGCTTGCCGTACGGAAAGCACAGCATTTCCAGATTTATGACTTATATCGCATTATATCTGCAGAATTCCTTTGTAACTTGCTTTTCTTTGTCGCGATCGCGATTGCAAGTTTCACGGTGAATCGTGAATCGAATTGGGTTAAACTTAAAAAACACATCTGTTGAAGTCGAGAGAGTTCTCAGAATTTATTATCCACTTCTAAATGCATTACACTATCACATTTCCCTTATCTTACTCAGAATAAATCGGATATCGTTCATATTTCGGTTCATGATGAAGGCATTACATTACACATTACATTTTGCATTCTTGCAGGAATTTCGAGATTAAGTTTGTGCAAGTGTTAAACCAAATCTCTTTCTCAAACAACGAGAAAGAGAAAGAAGAAATTAATAGTTGAAAGAAGTCGATACAGAAAATGGGACAGTATGTCTATCGTTCCCCACTTAAACCTTCAACAGACCCTATACAAATAGGTCGATTGTCTTTAAAATTATTAGTAGGTAAACAGCTGAATACAATTTGAGTTTGTGGGTCTTTTTGGAGATTAAGACATATTTTTATAAATAAAGTTTAAAAATTCGAAAAAATTCATTCGTTACAAACACCGTTCAGTGAATTTAAATAAATATAGGGGGAAGGGCATTATGGCGCACCTAATGTAAATCTTAAATAATTTTACTACGAACAACACAACTCAGATAAGTTTATTTGCCAGTTTGTTATTTTTATTTTTGTTCGATGATTGAAAAATCGGCTCTAAGTTTATTTGCCAGTTTGTTATTTCTAAAGTTTTTCGATGAATGAAAAATCGGCTATACGAGAAATAAGTTACATCAATAAATAAAATTGAAATAATAATTACAGACCATTAGGAAAATTAAAATTAATTTAAAAATGGTAAAAAAAAACATATTGTCTTACCTGCGGCCAATATGGCGCACATTTAAGAATATGTTGGAAGAGAGCTACATTTTTTATTTACACAGCCACATCGATCACAGTCGTTTTGAAATACATTATATGAGTCGTTCGATCGTCCTTTTTTATCTTAGTATTGTTATCTGCCCCACATCCAGCACAAGTGTTCTCTCCGAAATCTTCGAGACCATCCATATGCAATGCATACAGAAATAAACTTTTAAAAAAGAGTATGTTCTCTTTTATTTTAAAATATCTTCCGATACACAAGAAAACTGGAATTGTGTTCTTCATGTAGGTCTGTACATCGAACACGTGCACTATCTACTTACCGAGAAAAATGAATCTAAACACAATGCTATATTAACAAAACACAAAAAAGTACCTACACTTTTTTTGCATCTTTATTTTATTCAACAAAATTACTCGCATGGTCTAACAGTGTAATTGGGCACGTATTATGGAGATACTGATATTTTTGCATTGTTTTTATTTCAACTATTGTTTTGGAGCTATGATATTAGCGAGGTGCGCCATATTGCCCAGTGCGCCATAATGCCTAAACTTACCCTACTCTAAATTTTTTCGTCATCTCAATATTCCTTTTTTTTTAGCAACAAACAGCAAATAAAATAAAATGTTACATGAACCTCGGAGAATTAAATTACGAATTAATATAATTTCTTTTTTAAAGTCGTTTTTAGTGATTTTTTTTATTATTCACAAAAATAACAAGTTATTCAAACGGATCAATATTGATAACAAAAATTGTGTACACACTGTTATTATTATATTTTTATTAATATTCTTCGAAAAATTGTTGTCTCACAGAAAAAGTGCTCCACTCTCCAATCTATTAGTAGGAATACAAAATAAGCGATGTTTTTGTTCTGTAAATCAATAATGCACTCCGTGAAAAATTAAATCGAGATCGTATGAACTGTTTTCAAATTATGTGCTATAGAAACTCGTGCGAAAAGTTCATTCTTTTAATGTCTACATCATCATAATCTTTAGTTATTGTGTTTATGTACATGTCAACAAAGAAATAAATTTAATCAGCACAAGAATATGATTCGCAACCTTTGAACAAAATTATTTATTACAAACTGTCTATCTTTCATTCATCAAGAAGTCAATGTCCCAGCTTCAAGAAAAAATATTTCATTTTAATGAAAAGTCTACAAAGTCTCTGTCTATTGTTGTTTCTTCTCCATATTGCTTCTTTACTTTAGACAACCAACCATGACCTCGCACAAAATAATGAAATAAAACCTTTTTGATTTTCTTAATTTAATACCTTCGAACATCTTCCATTCAAACCATCACCCCAGAACGAAGTCAATGTGAAACCATTTACCAGCCCTGATCCGAATTTAAAGACTTGCCGAACGGATTTTGCGGTTTGCTATTCGATACAAAACTCAGTGATGTGACAAATGCATACCCTACCAACAGACCCATAGTCCCAATATGCTACAAAACGCATTTCATATTGCTTACAGTATGTTTTGCTTGTTAGGCTCTCATGTGTGAAGAAAATAGGGTATTCCGAAACGGATCTACGCTTCGCCATACTGCCATAAAGGTGAACAATAACATTGCCACGCCAGACTCAGACCAAATATGAGCGTGAGGCAAGTCAATGCACTATGCATACAAAACCAAACTACGATATGCAATTGTAACAAAAAACGCTAACCCATCGGAAAATCTGAAAGAAAAAAAGAAACACAACCTCCCTTTTCCATCAAAGAATGGAAACACGAATCGTGTCTGCACAAAAGTGTCAGCCATCAAGCTAGGTAGCGCGCGAAATAGCAAACTTTTGTGTGAATGTGAAATTTCAGCTTCCGTCGAATGACGATGACGATTAATCGCCTTCTCGCCCCACCCTCAGGGAACTCCCAAACGCCGTCCAAAGTGAAGGTGCGGTAGCGGTGTTGATGTTGATATTGATGCATCGCCATAAGCTGTCCCACCACCATCATAGCCACAGCAGCGGAGTGAACACCGAGAGCCAAGAGCGAACTATAGTATCATTTGCTTTGATGCCGATGGAGATGGCACAATGTTTCGCCTTGGATTTTTACCGCGTCGCCGATTGTAAACATTAGACGGTTAGACTTCCAACGGGCTTGCAATAAAATATCGAAGTGTCTTGCTTTGCTGTCGGTTAGCCTTTTAATGAAACAAGAATGATTTCGTCTGATGATATACCAGCAAGATCTTCGACGTGCGTCGGTCGTCGTTAATTAGTTTCTTGAGCCTCCTCGGGCTCTCGAGTGAGTGAGTTAAATGTTTTGACAGCAAATTGCTTCGTTTTGTCAAAATAAGTGTTTCAATTAGTGCTTTGAGTGAGTGTGTGAGAGAACTTCCGATTTCGATTGAAATTTAAAGTTTTTAAAATTCGTTTCTTTTTCTTATTTTTCACTTCCATTTGATTGCGTTTAATTCTATGTTCTTTGGTTAGCCAGAGCAACCAATTCGACAATACTGTCGAAGACAAACTTTTTACCACAATTACGGTTGATTAATTTTTTCAATTACAAAATAAATTTAAAGTTTGATAAATTGTTTGATTTTATTAAATACTGCGATATATTGGAAAATGTTACCACGTCGTCGACGAGGATGGTATAATGTGGAGAAATCAATTCGACAGAACTTGAAGGTAGGTTTGCGAGGGTGGGTGGTTTCTAAGAAAAAAAAGTTTATGTGTACTTTTTCCTACGCTTTCAATTCATTGGCTGCAAAAGTTTTCGTAGAGTTGTTCTTTGTGGAGAATTTGTGTAATTTACATATTGTTTGTGGGGTTTTTGAGAAAGAAGGGAATTTAGCAAAGCCAAAGGGTGATAAACATTGAAATGCCAATAAAGTTTTCAAATTTGTGCTGTGTTGTTTTTTAAAGTCAAAGTGTTTAAGGAAGATATAATTGACTAGAAAACTTGAGGAATTTTGAAGTTTTTGCGAAATCGTTTCTGACATTATTTTCAATTGGTATCTAGTTATTATTATTACCCGTTTCCCATTTTGTGAATATCTTTCATTGGCGACTACTCAAGGTCAGAATTTTGTTTTCAAAAACCACCTTGTTAGATGGAACGTACCAAAAAAGCTAATATCTTTTTTTTATAATAGAAAAAATATAGGTTCAAAGGCTAAATGGTATAGGTAAATGATACTTTGTTTATTGCTCAGAAATTATATACGTGAAGTGATCCATCTGTCTACCTGACATCTCTTTTGACACCTACAGCCTTATGTGTTCGGTCGATGACTTCAAATATTGACATCAGTGCTTTGATATAGTTCACGTTGGATGTGTTTTTTTTTCGCCGAGCATTCAAAAAATTATGTCAAGGGCAAACTATTTTTCGAAAAATCGAACTTTGAAAAAAAAAAACAAACTTGAAAAATTTAATAAGAAGTCAAAGAAGTAAAACAACCATTTGTCAAAACAAGATATTGATCTTGTCATACACACAACTAACTCCTTACCTATGCTTCCATATATATTTAAGATACAAATTGCTATTAATATGAAAGAATAGCCATTAAAGAAGAACTTATTTGTAAAGTACGTCATTTTGAAATGACCTTCAACAAACTGGAGATCTCCTTAAAAAAGAAGATATTTCAATATAAATCTTGGGTTTGAACACAGGAGTTAATTGGTTTAGTAGTCAATAACGCTTAATTTCTCAAAACGAAGTAGGTATATCTAAGTTTACGAGAAAACTAGATATCCAAATGGTGCTATGAAGTCAGACTTTAAATTTCCAATATTAATAAAATAAGCACGTTTTCTATCGGGGTATAACTTTGGAAAATTGAAGTCTATCTCTATATATATAAAAGTGGACAAGTGCGAGATAAACTCGCTCGAGGAGGGTTCCGTACTCGATTATCCGACCCTACTTTTTCCAGTTTTAAAGGATATTTAATACAAGGATTAAGATATGAAACCAAACTTTTTCTTGGAAAATAATTTGAATAGTGTTTCTGCCTATTTCCTTCAATGACTTCGAAACTGTGTATCTTAAAAATCTGGTAGCGACATTTTCGGATCACTTGTAGAAAATGTGTACTTAATTTAATTGCAATCAGCTCAGCAGATTCTAAGAAATCGCTTGTGAAAGACGAATAAAAGGAAAACGAACTGATCTTTTAGGATTTCGTTTTCACCTGTGTAAGAACCCTAAAGAGAAACAAAAAATTTGGCCATCGGCAAACAAAACTAAACACAACGGTAAGAAAGGAATAAGGAACTTTATTTTTTGATTCTTTTGCAATATTCAAAAAAAAAAATTATAACTCGAATAGATTGTCTCTTCTTATATACAAGAGTTTAACTTTTAATAAAAACTAAGTCTCATTGTAATACGAATACAAAAAAAAAAGAAAAGTAATCCCCCGACAAGATTCGAACCTGGCACATCAAGAGCATCAGGCGAGTACTCTTTTTTTTCCAAAATTCATTTTTTATTCATTTTTCTCTTATTACTACTTAATACTAGACAAAGAATTCAAACTAGCTTATGATCTAAAATCTTATATTTAACTTACTGGCCCCAACCGGGCACTCTAAGAAATTCAGGGTTTACTTAAAATTAATGCCTTTCGGCCTATGAATTATGTTGTGTAACTTTATTTTTTGTTTTTTGTTAGAAAATTTGAAAAACTAACTTCAATATCATTTTTATTTTTTCCTTACTTGCTACTTAAAATTAGGTCCTTAAAAATAAAACTTAAAATTAACTAAAACTACCTAATCTACCTAACAACTACTTACAAACTAGAACAGCCACAGCAGCAAATCTAACTTTTTTTTTCATTTCACTGGTTTTTTTTTTATTTTTTTTTTTTAATTTTTTTAACTTTTTCTTTTTATTTTTTTTTCTTTATTTTTCTGTATTTTTATTTGTTGTCCTTTTCAATGTGTGCCACCATGCCTACTCTACTTAAACCTAAACCCAAAACCCTTAGACTAAAAGGCGAGTACTCTACTATCCAGCTAACACCACACATGTATTGACTTGTGACAAAGGTCTTATATTTTGGCTGAGGGCATAAAAATTTACAAAAAATTATAATGGTATTCAAACTGTACTAGTTGGGTACATTAGGGCCCGTGGTCGAATGGTTAGCGACGTCTGGCATTTGAGTGAAGTGATCCAGGTTCAAATCCAGTGAAAAAGTACGAAAATTTTATTCACAACACATAAAGTACAAAATCAATCAAACAGAAGAAAATCCCATAAAATAGCGTAAAGGGCGGGGGGAGGGGGGAGGGGGGAGGGGGGCAATCGGTCGGCCTATCAGATTCGAAGAAATCGCTTGTGAAAAACGAATGAACGGAAAACGAAGTGATGTTATAAGGGTTTCGTTTACACTCTGTGTACGGAACCCTAGAAATGGATGTATGTTTGTATGTCCTTTATGGACTCCGAAATGGGCCAACAGATATTTGTGAAATTTTCATGGTCAATATCAATACTGTTGTATTCAGTGATGGTTTCTGTGAAAAAAATGGAAAAACTTCATGGAAGAGTGGGAAAAGTGCATTGGTTTTCTAATAGAGAACTAGAAAATTTCAAAATGGGTTTTCGAATGGAAAATAGAAAGTTCTTGATGAAAAATTCAGAAACTTCATTGCTTTCTAAATGGAAAATTGCATGTAATTGTAGCTGCATTGGTTTTCCAATGGAAAACTGGAAAATTTCAAAAAAGATTTTGGAATGGAAAATAGAAAATTCTTGATGAAAAACTCGGAAAACTCATTGGTTTCCAAAGGGAAAGTTGAATGAGATTGTAGGTGCACTGATTTTCCAATGGAAAAATGGAAAATTTTGGATTGGGAACTCGGAAAACTCTGCGAGAGCACGAAGAACTTCAAGACCTAAAATCAAGTTTTTACATAGTATTTAAGGTGCTTGGTATGTTTTACTGCATGCTTTAATTAAAGTAGAAAGTTAGTTGCAAAGCTTGGAAAAATTCAGATATGTAGTTCTCTATTTCATTTGGATTCAAGCAAATCACATTGCATTTTAACAATATCTGTGTTAATCATAATTATTCTGGGGTTGCTCTGAAGGGTGGTTCGGTGGAAAATTTGTTGTCAAGGTAGAAAAACTTCATATCTTTAAAATTGGAAATATCTGCGTGTTTTATCTGAAAGCGCTTTATTATGGTAAAACGTGGTTAGCTAAAGATTGGTATATACAATAAAATGGATGCACGCTGATTTGTTTGTATGACCGCCCAACGTATTTTTATAAAATTTTGATAGTACGCATAGCTTAACCGGGTCATGGTTTTTGTGGAAATAAGTTTTGGGCAAATCTTACGGGAAAGTGGACAAATGGAAACAATAAAATGGTGGTCGAAAATTATACTTTTGAATTGGATTCTAGGCAACTGTCCAGAAATTGCTTATCTAATGGAACAATTATTTAAGTGAAAAAATTCGGAAAATTCTGGAAATCGAGAATTTTTTAAAATTTCTTTTCGATTTTATTTGAAGGCAGGCAAGACGAGGATCGCTTTAATAAAAGTAGAAAGTTAGTTTAAAGCTTTGAAAAATTCAGATCTATACCTAAGATTGTGTATTTTGAAGTATTCTTCTTCTTCTGCTGACTTCCATAGGCTGCTATAGTCTTTATTGTTTTTCTTTTTTCAATAATTCCTAATTTTAACAGTTAACAGTTCCTCAAAAAATAGTTTATATATTTATGAATTTTGTGAGAGATTGTATTTAGAACCTTTATTTATGTTCAAAATAAGAAAAGAAAAACCATTTTTCAAATTTTCTAAACCTCTTAACCTATTTCTGTTTGATCGTCTGCGGATTATTTGACGAATTTTTTGCGAATCTAATAATCTACATTGGTAGATAAATTGAATATCTTATCGACCTGTTTTTAGATTTTTCAAAAAATGTTCTCTTATTGCTCTTTTCATGCCCTCAAAAATCGAAATATTCAAAAGTTACAGGTGAATTTTTAAAATTTTAGGAAAATTCGCTTAAATAAAAATATTTCTTAAAACAATTAAAAATTGTTTAAAAATTTCTTATAAGAAAAAAATTGAAGACAAATGGTTTTTTTGGGAAATGTTTTTATTGCTGCAAAAAAATTCTTGGAAAATAAATTGAAAAAAAAAACATACATAATAATAACATATTAGCAAAATTGATCAAGCTGACAAGTTTGCTAATGTTTTGTCACTAAACAACATCCTAAATAACAACTTCGTGCAGTTTAATTGATGAGCTAATAATAGGGTTATTATGAACACCATTCTGCAAACATTTTCATAAGAGGGTAGCCAATTCGTTTTACCTATAAGTATTCGAACCTTTGCTCTCATGTAGGTACAAACTTATTCCCTATGGGGGTGCAAGTTCACAAAATATGGCCTAGCAACAAATGTTGTGCTCAGACTCCAATCCGAAATCGAAGATCCAAGTCAAAAAAAACGTGTTGATATCGAGGGAAGAAATGCATTTGGTGCAGCAATAGTATCAAAGGGCACGGTAGTGCCCAGCCAAGTTCTAGCACTACTCCCTTTTTACAGGATCGAACTCAAGCACGTTTTTAACCCCCCATAACTTTTGAACCCATAGAGTTAGAAGCTTCAAATTTACGTATTAACTTCATGGGCACAAAGGCCCTGTTAAAAACATTATTTTGTAGAACCACTACTTCCTGAGATATTGAACAGTAAAAATTTGAAAAACCGTAATTGACTGACAGACTCACTCACTCACTCACTGATCATCAAAATTATGAAGCACTTCTATCAATAGCAGAATCTTGAAATTTGGTACAATGGTAGGTTTTTGGGTGTTTACAAAGGAAAAAATCGAAAATTTCAATTTGCTCATTCAGGGGCGTGGTATCCGCCCACTTTCTAAAACTGGTCGTAGTATCTTGAAATTTGGAATTCTTTTAAGGTTGAATAACATGAAAAAAATGAGAACAAAATTTATTTCCGTTTAGGGGCGTGGTATCCGCCCACTTTCTTAAAATGGTCGAAAACGTTTCAATTCGAAATTCTGATAGGGTTTCGGTTGAGTATAAGAGAAAATATAAGTATAAAAATGCAGTTTCATTAAAGGGGCGTGGCTGCCGCCCACTTTCTTAAAATGGTCATAGAATGTTGAAATTTAGAATTCTGGTTTGTTTAACTTCATAAAACTCCATGAGTAACTTTCTTTAGTGGTTTAGCAATGGACCCTTGGGGTCTTAATGTGACATCTAGACAGCCACTCTAACCTAACCTACCTATTATTTATTCATAAATTGGCAGAGCAATTAGAGTGTTAAAGTTTGCAAATTGCTAGCTTATTAAGTTATTTCAAGGTTCATGCTTCCATACAAAACTGGTATTCGGTAAAAGCTTCCATGTTTCCATCCCTTCAAGATCCTCCTGGGAAGAAGAGAGACCCCTGGAAGACAATGCGGTACACTTCTATACAGACGGTTCAAAGACCGATTACGGAGTTGGAAGTGGTATCTTTTCAGAACAACTGAATCTCAGTCTATCATACAGACTTCCCAATCAATGTAGTGTATTCCAGGCAGAAGTAATGGCGATTAAAGAGGCACTATCCTGGCTCAAAGAAAAGGTTATATCTTGCAAGGATATACGAATCTTCTCGGACAGCCAAGCCGCTCTCAAATCTCTCGCGTCTGTCTCCACAAACTCTCATATAGTCCACGATTGTCGATCATCTCTGAATGAGATGACGGAACAGTTTAATATTCACCTCATTTGGGTGCCGGGCCACAGAGACATTCCGGGAAATTGTAAAGCCGATGAGCTCGCCAAAAACGGAACACTTCTGCCTAATGTTAGACAAAAACATAACATAGGAATACCACTTGCTACATGCAAATATCTTCTCAAACAATATGCTCTAGAATCAACCAATGCTAGATGGTCACAGGGTACCACCTGCCTTGCAACCAAGCAAATATGGCCAAGCATAGACTTAAAACGGTCAAAAGGCTTGATATCCCTGAGCAGACAAAATATAAGCTCTACAATTGGAGTAATAACAGGACACTGCCTCATAATAAGACATGCTCTGAGGCTAGGGGTCTACACAAATGACTTCTGTAGAAGCTGCATGGACGAATAGGAAGAGGAAACAGTCCAACACCTTCTATGTACATGTCCAGCACTCTCCATTAGAAGGAATAACTTTCTCGGTAATCCCTTCTTCGATAATACCAGCGAACTGGCAACGATCGACACAAAGTGTCTCTCTAACTTCATTAAAAGCACGAATTGGTTTGTTTAAGTTCATTACTCTCCCATGAGTATTTTGTGGTATCACAATGGATCCTTGAGGTCTGAGTGTGTCGGCAGCAGCTAGACAGCCACTACAACCTAACCTAACATAACCTATACAAAACTTTGCAAAAAGATGTGAAATCAGAACAAAAACATAAAATGTAAAAAAAGAGCCAAGTTCTCTTATGTGCGAACAACACTGTGTAAAAAGTCAGCCACCAAATGTAATGAGATCTAAAAGAACGCCAAGTTCTTACATGCAATAAAAGTGTTATATTGAATATTTTAAATCGTAGAAGATAATACAACAATATTAAAAGAAAATAGAAAATAGTTTGGATGAAAATTTAAAAATATAAATATTTTTTAATGTTCGGTTTTTAACTTGATTGGTCGGTTATACTCATTAGAAATTCGTTTCATTTTACTATAAATTATTAATATTAAAACTAGATCTAGAAATTAAACATTAACTTTCAACACATATTCCCTACTGAATAACGTGAATAAGTTTTGAATTTCAATGTAGTTCATAATTAACATTTATTTGTTATTTAAAAAGTATTCTGCCGCGCATTTCATTTATCCGATAAACCTTACCATTTAAATTATTAATTATATTTTTAGAATAGTTATTACAACCTATTAAAAAATTACCATCAATTGTTTGTTGTGTATTTCCTCCTAAATCCAATTTCAATTGCAAATCCTTCTCATGTCGACCACCATGAGCGTGATTAATGCAAATACATATAATAATGTTTACTTTTGCATAGAGGAGTGTTGTTCCAAATATGTTAATTGATTTTCAATCTCTCACTGATTGACATAATATTTTGAAAACTGCAATTGCCTGTAATTGATTTGTGGTGAGTACATTTGGAGGTAGGCATTTGAAAATGGAAAAGTCAGGATAACAAAGTTTTTCTCAGGAATTAAATTTATGTCAAGTTTGTACTTGTATTGTGTTCCTTTCAAGAGCCTTAGGGAACCGGATATAAAAGAATTCCAAAAACAGTTAGTGTCCCAGTCCACAAAGTCGTTTACCATACCTTGTGGCGAAATCAATTTAGTCACAATGAAAGCCATTCGACCGGCATGGAAAAGTGATTAAAATCAACATTCATTCTTTAGTTAAGGCTCCCTTAAGGCCGTTCTGTATGAAAACAGAAAAAAAATATATCCTCCATGGATTCTTCTTGTTCTTGATTCAAACAGATTTCCTATTTTCTGCTACAACAACAGCAAATCCAACAACATCGTTATTCTTTTTATTGCTCTCCTATTCATTTTACTTCCGTTAAAGCATTTAGACGAGAACTTCAAGCGGCAGTAGACAACGATTCGACTTTCGCTCGGTTTCGGCTTTGCCGCATAATGAGTTCGATAAAGCCATAATAGACTTTAATACCTCCACAATATTATCGGTGCATAATTGGAGCTGATTTAAACTTTTCAATTAATTTATTGTATCGAATGTCTTTTCATATCGAAATCAATATCAATGATCGGATTAGACAGAACTCAAATTGCAACGACCGATATGCAACGGAAGAATATTTCTGGGATCCAGAGTTCGTCTAACGGTTTTTATTGTATTGACAATGCACAAAAGTATTGCAACAAGATACATTTTTTAATCAAATCTTCAAATGAGTCTCTTCTGGCTTTTGTTGTTGTATTGTGGCAAAGACCTTGTAATACAATCTGTCCGTACAATCCGACGTTGCATGAATATTCAGAAGAATGGAATCAGATTTTTATTTACTATTTTATGGTATCAAATCGATAAAGTCGGATGGAAAGATTATTTACATTTGATGTTGTTGTGGGCTTTGTTGTTCTATTGGTCTGGGATTTATGTTTGTTTAAAGTGATTTAAATGGAATGAACTCAAATGATGCTCTAATATTTCCCTTTTGTGGTTGTTGTGTTGTGGTAGGTAGATAGTTATTAGATTACCTACAGCTTGGGAATCCAATTCAAGTAAAAACAAAGGCATTATTGATTTGTTAGAATTAGATGATTAAATGTTTACTTCCTCAAATTATGCTAATAGAATACAAATCACAAAGGAAACTTTTTTTTTTTTTGTTGAGGTTGTAAGATATTTGAGGTTTGTTAGGAATGTAAATTAAGTTTGTAGACCGAAAAATTGATTATTGAATAAATAAAAGGTTATTTGTGTTTGGTTGTTCTTGGAAGATGATTACAATTATTGATTGAAGATAGTGTAAGCAAATAGCTTGAATGTTTCATGACAATTTATATGAACTTAATCAAAAATTAGAGGGGCCTAGGGCTTGACTTCATTTAATTTTTTAATGCATTTTTTTTAACTTATCAGAGGAAGTTATTGTAATGGGACCGATTTTGTGAATCTCCAATTTTTGCATATATCCATGTTTCTCCACGTTTTTTCGGCTCGATTATCTCGCGAACCAGCCATCGTATTGTCATGAAATTGGTCTCATTCGACGCGGTATTGTGTTGTTAAGAGCTGATTAGGGTTTGAGCGAAATCCGCTATTTTAAAATTTAAATTAATTTAAAAATTAAAAACATTCCTACAAACATTGTAAAAGTCATTCTTCATATTCTTGGACGATTCGTTTTTCAAAATTAGCCATCAAATTCAAATCCAAAACAACTTTAATTTAATATGGCTAAGTTGTCAATATAAGATCCAGATAAGCAAAACCAGTTCTTCAAAAGAACCACTATCCAATAAGTTAGGTTTAACTTCATTCGAAAGTATGCGTATAACGTTTAGTTATTATTACCTATATTCATCTGGTATTTAATAAAAATAATGAAGGTTAGGTATGCCCAAAGGCGACGACGCACGCACGCTTTGAATTTCATTATCCGGTTTCTAATTGAATTAAAAAAAAATAAACATAAACTCATATGGATATATATAATTGTGATTGTGAATGCTTTTCCTATCAAGTTTCCATCAAGCAACACATGAAAAATGGTTGTAGCATTTTTATTCAAAATATTATTTTCCTTTTCTCCTGGGAATGCCTTAATTCTGTAATAATTTATGACTTCAGTCTGCTAAACAAACAAAAAGAGTTTCATACCATTAAAATAATTCTTTTTTTAATTTTTTGATTTTTATTTTCTCGTACCTTTGCAAACAAAAAATTACTTAATTAACTCTGCATGAGTCATTGGGTACACTTTTTGATACAAAGGTAAGTGTATATAATTATACATGTGTGCGAATGTATGTAAATACGAGTACGAGGAAATGTTTAGAATTGAATACATTCCTTACAGTATGACAACCAAGTTCTTTTTGCAACAACCGTAAATACGTGCCCTAGTTGTTGAATGCGTAAACAGAAGTTCTGTTTACACACTTGTTTGAGCCTTCATATATGACTGTAGTTGCCAGGAAAACAACCTTCCTAACATACATAATTAACTCGTGAATTTTTAATTAATTAACTCGCTGTACGTAATTCATGCTGATTACACAGTACACACAGTCATGCAAATAATTGAATGAGCAAATGAAAGAGGAAGGAAAAAATTTCGAACTACATACTGTACGGAGTTTTAACGGAGAAATAGAAAACGAGTTGGTTAGGTGGTAAGCATTTTTCTTTATAGGTATGCAATTTCTGACGAAACACCTAACAAAGAAAAAACTTATCTTTAATATGAAAGAAAAGTTCACAGGTACGTCAGGGGGATTTTAAAACAAATTTAACTAAAGCTAAGTATACACGATTGGAAGATCTTCTAATATTGGTCAATTTTCCGATGCAAATTTCCTCCAATTTTCTATCAATCATGTAAACACCCATTTTTTTTCCTCAAAAGTGACAGACAAAGAATTAGCAGCCAATTTTCTTCCAATTTTCTATCAACAAATTGGCCGACTTCTTCCAATCGTGTGAACACGTCTAAACACACAATTTTTCTAATTTTCAAACCATTGGACGGCTGTCGACAAATAAGTTATTGGTATTGGATTGCTTGCCAACGATATCGTCCAATTTTTCATTGGCAGACAATTTTTCAGTTGTAGTTTTCACGAGAATTGGTGAAAAGGGTAATGCGTTCCTCAAAATAGATATAGGAAAGAAGTTGAGAAAGATTGGACGCATGAGGTTATTTTACAGCTTTTTCGGGATTTCGAGGCCAGGTGATGTTAGTTAAATGCAAGTTGTGCAGAGTATAAGCTTCCCAAAAACAGAGTTTAGCTTGATGTTGGTTGGGGATGACATTGGGATGGCCGTCAACGAATGTAAGGTAAAATGGGCTAGGGAACAATCGACAATGTCTTGATCTCTTGAAAGTTTTCAGGCCTAGTTGTTGTAAGGAAAAAAGCTTAGTTTTGCAGTCGACCGAATCAACATCATCATTAGAACTGTTAAGTTTGTTGGTTTGACTTTTTATTAATTTTTAAGACGTGTAAGATCGGTCTTTTCTTAAAGAATTGGGCGGACAAGACACAACATGTTTTTCAACAAAGGGAGAAAACGACCCAGAAGTGTTGCATTTTGAACACCTTAATCTTCATTGGATTAAAAACTTGTAATATCGGTAGATTTGATGGAAAAATTTGCAGCAACAGCACCAAATTGAATTTTTGAAGAGTATGTTGCATCTGAGTTAAATGCAATTACAAAGCAATTAAATAGGTCTGGACTTAGAGATTTCATCTTCATTATTTACTAGCAGTTGCCCGCGACTTCGTCCGCCTCTCCCTCGTCCACTGGCCAGAGTATCGTCACGACTTGTGCATCATGCGCGCGTGGGAATTTTGTTCGGAAGTTATTGTAAAATTGCATTGCAGTCAACTCTCCCCAGGTCGTAATTCTCTTGAACTTGAAAAATTTGAGCATTTTTTATGATTCCCTTCAGTTGTTCATACTTAAAGCATTCCCTTGGGTGAACTCTCCCTAATTCTAATATCTCTCTTACTTCTGCATCGTTTTTTTCGTTAAGTAAATTTTTTTTTCTTTAAACTGAGCATATTTTTTAGTTAAGAAGTACATAAAATGATATGGTTTAAACACAATAATCTGCACAAATAGTGCAATCAATCACATTCACAAAACAATTGAACTCTCAAAATTCTAATTTGAGCAGTTATTAGGCCAGTTTCACCTAACAACATCTCACTGAGATCTCAATGTCACCTTGACTGAGGCAAAATCATTTGGTGCCTTGGTGGAACATAATTCTCAGTTATCATTGAGATTTAATGGTTACCTTACTAATTGTTGCTGCACATATGTCAGCCACGTCAAATAGCTGAGTGAGAAATCGAATCCAAAATAATTTCATCTCAGAGATCTCAGAAAAAAATCTCAGTTCTCACATTTCCACAGATTCTTCGCTGCTATTGGTCGTAGAATAAAGCCTTCCTCGATTAATGGACTTATCCAACACAAAAAGAATTTTACAATTCGAATTAGTAGTTCCTGAGATTACCGCGTTCAAACGAACTTTATATTGTACTAGCTGACCCGGCAGACTTCGCACTGCCTAAATCGATAAATAAAAGATCTAAACTTTTGTAGCCCACTACACAACCCGCTACCTTACTACCCCACTACTCTGTTACCCAGTTACCCCGCTACCCATCACCCCACTAAACACTGCCGGCTACCCTATTTCTACGCGCTATACACGCTACCCCGTTACCTGTTATCCCGCTTCCCAGCAGTGTCTAACTACTCACTATCCGTCAACCCGCTACCCACTTCCCATTACCCTGCTACCCCATCAACCAATATCCTGGCCGATTTTGTACAATTTTCTTAAAAACCCTACTGTAATAATAATCTAACATTTTGTAAAAATTTGATGACAAACAGCACGAACTTTCCATTTTACGAACTTTCCGTTTTACCATTTCAAAAGTAATGCATTTCATTTGAAAGAGTGTTTTTGAGATTTTGTTTAGTCAAATTTTTTTTGCATTTCAAATATTCCATTTTTTTTCTTTTTCTTGCATTCTAGTTCCCCATCACAAATGTTCCAGTTTTCCATTTGAAAACCACTGCACCTGCAATAACATGCAATTTTCCCTTTTCAAACCAATGAATTTTCCGAGTTTTTCATCAAGAAATTTCTATTTTCTATTCGAAAACCCACTTTGAAATTTTCCATTTTAAAACCAATGTACCTGCAATAATATGCAATTTTCCATTTTAAAACCAATGATTTTTCCGAGTTCCTTTCGGAAACCCATTTTGAAATTTTCCAGTTTTCCATTTGAGAACCACTTTACTACAATTACATGCAATTCTCCCCTTGAAAACCAATGAGTTTTCCGAGTATTTCATCAAAAAAAATCTGATAAAAAAAAGACCTTAACTTTGGTACCCTCCTCGTACACTGCCCACTACCCTCGTACCCTCCATAGCTACCTGCTACCCACTACCCGATACTTCTACTTGCTACCCGCTACACCCCTACCCGCTCCTCGCTACCCCACTACCCCGCTACTCCACTTCCCGCTTCCAAGGCCATATCTCAAAAGAAACAAATCTAAAAAAGGAAAAATATCGACAACAAAAAAATGTCGAGTAAAGTTTTTTTTTTTTTGATGAAAAACAATTTTTGACAAATATTTTCTTCACTGACATTTTTTAATAAAAATATTTGACGAAATTTTAAATGAAATTGATTAATCGTAGGTATATTGATATATTTTGTTGTAGTGTGAAAAGCATTATTTTTAACATTTCAACCGTTTGTGATTTAAAAAGTACTAATTTTGTTTGTCTCAAACCATCTACCCTTAATCCTCTTTAGTTTAAGACAAAAATTAAGAAAATCGGCCAACCGGTTTTTATGCCTATATGCCGCAAACGAACGGAGCTAGATTTTTATAATATGTATAGATTGTATTGTATTGTTTGCCGTTTTTTCCACATTTTACACAAATTCTTCGCTCCTATTGGTCGCAGCTAAATTTTACATAGCTTCAAGCCTTTCTTGATAAATGGACCATTCAACATTAAAAAAATTGTTCAATTTCATAAAGCAGTTCCTGAGATAAGCGCGTTAAAACGCAGAAAAATGTATATTTTTTGCCGTTTTTTCCATATTTTCCACAGATTCTTCGCTGCTATTAGTCACAGGTTAGTGTTAAATAGCTTCAAGTCTTCCTCAATTAATGGACCATCCAACACAATAAGAATTATACCATTCGAACCAGTAGTTCCTGAGATTACCGCGTTCAAACAAACAAACTCTTCAGCTTTATATATTAGTGTAGATTTAAATATTTTTTATTATTTCTTGCCACTCTTAATCACCTTTTTCGAAAAAGTATGATTTCAATTCTCCTTGCATATCCTTGCCCTCAAATTGTGATTCATATTTTCTATCATTTGTCTAGAAAATTGTCTTCCATTTAGTCTACCAATTTTTTGTTCTCTTAAGCCTTCCAATCGTTTAAACAGGCAATTTTTAATTGGATGAAAAAAAAAATAGTCGACAATTTACCTACAGCCAATTTTCTTCCAATAAATTGATTAATTTTTGGATTTTCATTTCATAGAAAATTGGCAATTGAAAGCTCATTGTTTGCTGTTGGAAGACATTTGACATTTCGGCCAATATTGGAAGATCTTCCAACCGTGTATACTTAGCTTAAGTATACAGTATGAAGCGAATTGGAAGAAATAAGAACTTCTTCTTCGAAAAAAATTAGACACAATGGTCCACGAATTTTTTTCTGTGAAAATCTTTTCATGCCTGAAATAAAAATAACTTAATTGAACGTCACCTTTCATCATTCCGGATAACCATTTCATCAAGAAAAAAAGACAATTTTAAACCCAGGAAATAAACTTAAAAAAAACATCCAATTGCTATGTTCGTATTTGCTACATTTTTGTTCACTTCACACATTAGAAATAAATAATTGAACTTCTCAGAAGCATTTTCAAATAAGACAAAAATATTTACCCAAAATAAATCACAATAAATGCTCTTTGGTACAGATTTTCCTTGGTCTCATGGACTAGAAATCTTAGATTTCTCGTACAAAAATGGAATATTTTTATTCATCTTCAAATTAACTGCTCACTAAAGAGCATTGCTGTATTAACCTCAAAAGAAGAATAATTCGTATAAATACTTATTTTTTATAGTTTTGTCAAGTAACCTTACATATATGTGGAGTGCATCTAGTGTGAAGATCTGTTAATTTATGTTTCTTGATTCTGGCACTTCAATGAGAATTTTTAATATTTCGAATGTTTCCCAATGGATTGAACTTGACATGGACATTGGACAAAAGATAGTTAAATATTTTTTAACGCGGATATTATAAAAATAAATATATTTTAGGAAAACCGTTCATTTGGACACGATATTTCACAAGGAATTCTTTACATTAATTTCGGTGGAATTAAAAAGTTTAAACGATCAGACGCAAAATGGTTAATTTCTTTTTTAAGGTATTGAGATAGTAGGTGTGTGTTTTTGGAAAACTTATCCATAATTAAGTAAGATCTTACACGTATTACGAACACACATTTTTTACTGTGGATAATAGTAGAAGTAGGATCCAATAGCAAACATTAAAAAGCTCGAGTGTCGAATATGAATCGTATAGATAATGGGCCTTAAAAATAAAAAATCCACACTCTGTCTTTCCAAATCATTAATGTTCAGGAATTTAAGACCAATGTACACCGGCACCTCCTATCCAACACCTTTCCTCGTTAAGCACTCACTGTCGGTTTGTTTGATGTGCGCTCTGAGTCGCTCATGTGGCGCTCTGATTTTGCACTGAGCTGTTCGATGTCGCTCCAGTGCATTTCCACCGTGTTCGATGTGCATTCAGTGCTTGCACCGGGAGCGCTCCGAATTGCCCCAATTTTTTTTCGGGGCGAGAATTTCGGAGCTGTTCGAATCAGCTGTTGCTATACAGAAAAGAGGAAAACAAACGGAGCACTACTAATGCGTTCGATGTGAAACCAAACCCAGAGAAATGTTTCAGTTTTTTTTCAGGGTTCAGCACCGGAGCGCCCGAGGCTGTTTACATATAGCAAACCTTGTGTCTCTGGCATAATAAGGGCATAAAACCCTTTGAGTGTGTGCTAATTATAAAAACAAAATCGCACATTTAAGGATCGTCGGGTTAAATCTTAACCGCGGGTTAATTTGTGTGTAGACTAATAATCAAAATAAACACGTCATTTATTAATGTATAATGTGCCTTCTATTACCAGATCTAGTACATTCGCTGTCAAAAGGACAGTATTGAAGTGACATTAGTAACTGATCTGAAAATAAACAAAACAAGAATATTTATTTTTTGTTCGTCTGGATATAAATTACGTTATGAAATGGATTGCGATATGGACGACTACAATTATTAAGGATATCCATATTTTCTATATATCTATCTATAATATCCGCAACTGGTCTGGCTGCATCGATTAGAAATTTTTTATGGCGGTTGTCCAGTTTGAGGACCTTTTCCCGCCAATTTTACACTTTCGTTTTCACAATAATGTTTTTTGTGTGTTCTGTCACAATTACACTGCAAACCAAAGCGTTACATTTAACGGTGGGTTTATAGTTGAGTTTCCTAACTAAAAATTAAATTGGGCGTTAAGTATAAACTTGATTTTAAATTGATTATTGGTATGACAAAAGATTTATAGCTCCGTTAAATATGAAAATGACCTTAAAATTTGATTATTGGTAAAGCTCAATGATAAATAGTTTGTTGTTTATCATTTTTCATTTTTTACTGAGAGTTTACGCCTTTTACCGATTGCTGAAATTATGAGATTACATGCCAAATTAACGCGAAACAGACAAGCGACAAAATGAATAATATTGAGTATAATTGATACTTCAATATGAATAGAACATTTTAAATTTAAATATTTCAATAATAATAGTTTGATAGCTATAGCCAATATAAAATAAAATTGGAAATGGTGGTGAAAAGAAAAACATATTCAAATTTTGAATTTTAAACTTTCCTATAAAAAAAAACTAGGTGAGCCATAGGGGTAATTTGAAAAGATTAATACCAGAGAAGTAGTCATTTGAAAATGTAACGTTTGTTGTTTGACCTGGAAACGGATAAAGTTGTGTGTTAGCAATTCTTTTATCAATTGTTTTGAATTGGAATCATAACAAAATGTGTATAACAAGAGTGTTTGAGATATCATTAATTTTTTTTTAAGAATATTATGCTTCTGCCCAAGCAGATCTCTAAGAAAATCAGATGGAATCTATTTCAAACAGTTGATCGATGAATCGGATGATGATAGTCATGATGATGAGGGACCATCATAAATTATTAATTATTGAGCACGCTACTTATTAGTCACCTGAATGAAAGGTGTAACTAACATGAAAACCATTGATAATCCAGGGAATTTTGCTTTAAACATGAAGTGACTCAGAATTACTGGTCAGTGCTAATGTTGATATGACAAAAACAGTCAGAAGTAAACTCATTTCTTCTGTACTTGTCCGGCATTCTGTCATGACAAACAAACAATTCAAAAATTCTTAGGCAACTATCGAATATTTCATTAAAAAGCACAGTGCCTTTCCTTCTAATTTCTTATGAATTTACAAAAGAAGGAATTTGTCAAAATCTTTTTTTAAATTTTAGAACTAAATACTATAGCAAATTTTTATTTTTAAATAAAATTTTTATTTCTTTTTTTTCGACTTTAAGAATTTTTTTTATTTTTTATTTGACATAAAGTTATAAATTTGATTTGTCTTAACAGCTTTTTAATTGAAATACTGGTGGATTGTTGCTTAAAAACGAACAACCAATTTAAAAAATATTGAAATACAAATAGCTGGATTTATTTCCTTCTTTACCATCTATATGCAGGAAAACAAATACTAAATTACACATGTTTTACTTGTTTTTGTCATTGCGGGGTGGAGAAACCACAATTCACTTCTATGTCAACTCTGCCTAAACGATTAATATACCCTTATTCGTCTTTTTATCTTACAAAACAACACATAAACACAATCTAATAGTAATAATTTCCTTTAATGTGTTTTTTCCCGCTTCTCTCTTATCATTTTAGGCACCAGTTACATTATGTAATCTCGGCGTTGGAGCCACATTTGGCGAATCGATTTTGCACGATCTACCAAGAGATAGTACAGTCGTTACGAAAACAACTTGTGAATTGCTGCGTGTGGAACAACAAGATTTTCGTCTAATTTGGGAGGTATGTTTGAATGTTGATATAACCTAATGATGGCAGTAATTTTTGTTGGAGATTTTTATTTTGTTTGTTTTTTGAGAAAATAGAAAAGTTTACACTCCCACTTGTAAAAGGAGGGCGTGTGTATAATTGCACCCTGGAGCCTTATTAAGTATACCATTTCATTTTTGAGTTTTATGATGTTTTTGTCTTGTTTGTTATTGTGTCTGACAACTGAGACAGGCAAAAATAAGAAGCATTTGCTAGCAGCTACTAATGAGGCTGCATCGCATGTGAAATGAATGAGCAAAGTTGCCTTAATTTATTTGGACTAAATAAATATTATGAGCGTTCCATGAGACAAATTTTTGCTGATTGTTTGTTTACACGTTTGTGTTTGTTTTTCGAAATAATATTTTTTATTTTCATTCGGATGTGGTGTGAGAATATATTGGTTATGATTTAATCCTCAAGGGAATTTATTTGAACAGCAAAAATTATGCTAAATATTGTCTCTAGAAAAAAAAAATAATTTTCCCAGAAATTATATTGAATAATAATTATTATTGTATGTGCCTCAACATTAAATTGCTTAATGATGTAAAAACAATTTCACACTCATTGGTTTTCATAATGAAACTTATAGAAATAAAATAAAAATCTACACAAAGAAACATCTTAAAGGCCAACAGCATTTTTTGTGTTCCGAAAAAATTGTGATTGTAGTAACGGATAAAAATAACCGATAGCGTTTAATAGTACCAACTTTGTTGAGGTTCTTGATGTTCCATCCATCGGGTTTATTTAAAATTTTTGTCCCTGAGTAATATATCGGTTCTTTTAATTCGTCTTTGTTGGAAGAACATCTTTTGGTGTGTTAACATCGTGGTCTCAAACGAATAGTGCGTTCAAAATTTGGTTGCTTGAAATTACATATCAACTGCTACTGCACCTTTCATTCCAGGTAAAAAGAAATATGATTGCAAATTAAGAATTTTCGTTTTAAAAATCGTTTTTTTTTTTCTTGTTTTTAAATCCCAAAAATAAAGCCCTTTAGAATTAAGCCGAGATGTTGACATTTTTATGCCAAACACCCATCCGCAGCTCTGAAAATGATTTTGTTCACCTGCATTGTATTAGAACTGTCCAATTACAGAATAATATCCGAATTCAAGTCCCTATTGGAAATAATTGATAGAATAATTGATGCTCGTAATAATGTCGATACCAAAGACTCGGTCCATTATCTTGTATTTAAAAATGGAACGCTTATTGTGTTGCTAAGCGCAAAACTCGAGAGCGGTTAGACTGTTTTGCACCATTTTGATAAAATGTTCGGGTAGTAGTGTTTTTAAGAAGTTTGTACAAAATCGGCCTAGCCGTTCATGAGATATATGGCCAAAAATGTGGACACCACGTTTTCGCTATAGAATCGTTAACTATGCGTTTGACCAAGTGATGTTCTGAGTTGGAACAACCTTACTAGCTGAGCCAGCAAACGATGTTTTCTTATATAAATACAAATCTTATGCAAATCTGTTGGGTACTTACTACTTTTGCACCAGTGGAGTTTTTGGCTCCAAATTTTTAGGAAATGTTCGGGTAGTAAGTTGATGGGTTTAAAGTGTTTTATACAAAGCCTTTCATGAGGTATGGCCAGGGTAGCGGGTAGTGTGGTAATGGGGTAGTGGGTAGCGATTATCGATTTAGCGGTTGGCGTGTAGAAGTATTGCGAAACGGGTAATAGGGTAGCGAGTAACAGGGTAGCTGGGTATAACGGCGTAGCGGGTAGAGGCTAGCGGACAGTGTGGTAGTGGGTTGCAAAAGTGTAGGTCTTTTTCATTTCGATTGAGGCGGTACGAAGTCTGTCGGGTCAGCTAGTTTACTAATAAAGTTGTGAGTTGTGATCAAACAACAAGTTTATGCTGATTTATAGGCAAAAAGACCTAATAATACTGTTTTCTGAATGAGGATCATAAGTTCTGATTTGAATACTTATCGAGTGAAACAGAAATCTTGTTATTCCTTCATTTCAAAAAAAAAAGATTTCAGACACTGCCAAGTAGATTTCGAGTATTCACATTAAGCTTAACCATTCCCATATTTGACAAATACATATCTGATGGAAGAATAAACAACTCAATAATTCCAAAGACATTTCATTACTTACATTTGGATTTGATTGGATCGATTTTCTACCAAAAAAAAAAGCAAAACAACACACTTAAACCCAAAAAGAAGTCAATCCTATAAACTTTGTTTGTATTGTCATGTCAGCGTTAAATTGCAAAAAAAAAGGACGAACACACAAAAAAGGATATTCAAGAAAACAAAACACGCATTTTCCGAAACAGACCGTAAGCACAATTTCAATTACCATTTAAAAATGCTTGAAAACAAACGCTTAAATATGTAAACGAGGGGAGAGCTTCGGAGAGAAACCAACCATCATATCAAAAGCATTTTAAGTCCTTTACGACAGTACCTGTATACATACATAGGTATAGCTAGAATTTTCATTTGAAAGACGACTGAATATGTCCTCTTTTCTATTGTTTTGAGGAAGACAAATAGCTTCTCTATTTTAATATTTCACTATTTAAATTTAGCTCGAGTGGAAAGGATGGTTTGAGCAGGGAATTAATTTTACGGATTCACAGAAATTGTCTTTTGTTGGTATTTCAATTAGAAAGTCACTGAATGGCTTAAACTCTAATTTAAAATTAATTGAATTCCGGTAAAATATTGCAATGTTTGAGTTTAAAGGTTAAGCTTTAAATTTATGGAAATTGAACCAACCTTTGTGACATTGACATTCCCTCTCAAAAACTCGATGAAAAAAATCAGCTCAGTCGCAATGATTTATTATGTGTTGTAAAAAGTTAGCTTTAAAGTTTGAAAGCCTCTTGAATGGCCTTCCAAGTCATATTCAACTCAAACCAAACATTGTGACATTCTATTATTATTTATGGTTAATGTGGAATACCATTAACCAGATAGACCTGTCAACTGCAGGAGTTTCCTAATTTGTCCCCTAATTTGTCATTTCAAAAACACGATACATGGGCGTACTTTCAGGGGAGAGAATGGGTTGGCGATACCAAAAAAGGATAATTATTTGTCTCCTACAGTTTCAACAAGTCTTAGCAAATAATTGTTTTGATTCATATCAGTAGATGCTCATGAATCAAATATGTTTCAAAGGACATTGACTAAATTTCCTTATTTCTGTGTAAAACATTTCTTAAAGTAACTGAAAATTTTCTACCCCTTAACAAAAATATACAATTACTACGCCAATGCAAGAAAGTTAATTGAAAAAAAAAGTTATCTGTAACAACAACCTACCTATAGGTGGTCTCCTTTTCAAGCTCATTCACTTCAGCTGTTTGTAATTTTCGTTTATCAAACAGCTTGTTCGCGTTAAAGTTAAATTACCCTAGCTAGACCACCAAATATTTCATAACAGTAATGAGAAAACCGCAAAATGTTTTGCTCGTTTTGCAGATGAACTTGAACCAGAATGACATTTTAGCGGTGGATAATTATGGTATGGATGTTAGCTGGAACGAACAATGTTTCTGACATTAATTCATAATGCAGGAATAGGAAACATGGAAATTGCTTACAATCTAGGTAAATGGTGGCTTTGTTTCGCACACACATGAACTAGAAAATGAGGTTTTTCGGATTATGTGAAAAACTTGCAGAATTTTACAAAACTATGTCATTAAAATTCTATCATTACAGTTGAGGACAATTATCATTAGTCGCCCTGAGATGCAATATTCTCATTTTTCTGTTTATTTTTTATTTTTTATTCGAGACGCTTACCCTGTTTACCCTCGATTACGAGGGATAAGATAAGCCAGTTGATAATAATACACGACAGACTGGCTGAGACTAAAAGCCATTTGCATAAACAATAATGATCTGACAAAGTACAAACGATTTTTTAAAAGGAACGCCGCCGCGGTGTTGCCTAGAACGATGACGACGACCTAACATTTTTGTTGGCTTCTTGGTATCTTTTGATCTTTGTTATAATATTCTTTTTTATGTTTGTGCTATTTGCCAAAGCGATTTTTTATCGGAGATCTCAATTAAAAACACTTTGCACCTTTTTTGGAGCATAGAGTCTTTGTAATGGTGTGGGTCTAATGCTGTTTAATTAAAATAAGAGAATATTTTTATCAGTTAATATAGTGAGCAGTGGTGGATTGAGGGGAAATTGCATATTAAAAAAAAAAAATGCCACAGAGAAGGGCTGGGAAAATTCAATTTAATGAAAACTAATTTATTCGACTTCAGAAAAAGAAGGCGAAACATGAATAATGTGTTTTTGGTGTGAACTATTGAATACCATGATAAAAATGTAACGCAGACGAATCTTATCCCTTAATTTTATGTTCCCACAATCAGTAAGCCGCTCCTGTTCTTCTGTTCTACAAATTAGAAAAAAAGCTCTAATATTTATCTGTTACCTTGCTCCAATGCCATTGAATTCACTCCACAACCACTTTCGATATCTTTTCTCTCCCCAATATATTAACAATTAGGCAACTTTAGATAGTCATATCGTTGCAAACACCTTCGTGCTATTGATAAGCCCATAAAACATCGAACAAGTACAACACATGTCGAGTGTAATTGTTCAGGTGTTTGTGTGGGAACGTGTCAAGAACGCGCGCATGGTGAAGTCATACTGACTGCCTTTTACCTAGGTCCAAAAGAAAAAGACAACAAAAATAAAACTTGACGTGTCTCCATCGTCTTGTCGTCGTTGCTGTCAAACTCGATTGTTATTATTAATTTTGTTGTTTTTTTTTTCGCCAAGCCTATTAGTGTCTAAGTTATCATTAAGCCTGTTGTGGGTGTTTTATCCGGAATCAGTTTAGCAAACGATACACAAGTTCAAAATAATTTTTGATTGGCATCTATTGATTTACGTGTTTATGGATAAATCTTCGGCCATCAGACGATGGTCGCAATTTCAACAACAAGTTGCTTATTGCGGCGAACCTGATACTTGTGTTGTGTTGATGAAATTTACTAAACTTGAACTTGAGTATGAGAGTGGCGGCAATGCAACTACTGTTGTTAGTGTAAGTGGTAGAGTTGTAGTCACAATATTATTTAGCTACCCACTTAGGAATCAGTTAGTTAAAAAAAAAAAAAATAACTCGTAGAAGCAGTCATAATAATTTGTTCATTTTGTTTTGTTTATTTTCATTGCAGAAAAACAAAGAATTGATGAATGATATAATCACAAACTGTAAACTGAAAAATGGTAAGTACCGTAAATAACTGAAATATAAAATAATATAACTGTTATCAGTGATTAGAAAAGAAAAATACTCTAAATTAAAACACTATAGGTCAGATATTGAAAATCAAAATAGTTCTAAGCAGTTTAAGATACATCAAGAACTGTATTTGATCAACGTTACTTAAACAGGCAGTGTTTCATTAAAATTGAGCTAAGAAAAATAGATATTTGTGGAAAAAGGGATTGAATACCTAGAAATGGTACAATGATTTTTAAACGACTAATGTGCTGAGTTCGGCAGCGGAAACCAGAGGACTACTTTTGAGCTGGGGCTACTTTTTTTTTATTATTCTCTCGTGCGTAACGTAGATATACAAATACGTAATTTGAAAAGAAATTCGTTAAAGCTACTGAGTACTTGGTTTATCTTCCTCAAAAAGAATAATTTTTCTACGAAACAAATATCCTAAAACCGCTGTTTCCAGTGAAATTTATAGAGAATTTTTTGAAGACGTTTAAGCCAGTTAGTTAAAATTCACAAAAGACGGATGTTTTTGCTACATACCGTGCTTTACTTTTTCTTTTTAATTCAATTTGAAAAAAATCAGAGATGGAAACGAAGGTATAACGGATTTTCCTCATTTCAATGAAAAACTGTTTCCGGTACATTTAAATCCACTAATTAGTTCTGAAGATATTCAGAAAAGTATAATACAAGATCTTTCACTAGTTTCCAATTTTGCCTGGAGTGTTTCTCGCCAAAAAAAAGTGTCATATAACGTTTTCCTCATTTTTTATTCATTACCCTGCACATCGGAAACTAAAAATTGTGGTAAGCTGCAATGACAAATATTATATTGGATTTTTCATAAGCTTTCATAAAAAATAAAATAAAAAGAGTGGCGCGACAGCTCTTGAAGAGCCAAGGCCTAAGTGGCTTACTCTCATCAACAATTCTCTGAGTGCGTGTGAAGAATTGAGGAGACCTACAATTTAACGCCGATTCCGAACGGCAGAGTTGAGAAGCACTTTTTCATGACAGATTGATACTCTTGGAAGATTTGTCAGGTCAGGCAGTGCCCGTGAAAGATGAAATAAAAACTTGGCCTGAGTAGGACTCGAAACAACGACATTCTGCTTAGCAGCCAACGCACTTACCAACTAAGCTACGGGCAACTGCTTAAGCTTTCATATGACACCTCATTTTCAATAGCCGTTTTTATCAAATTCCAAAATAACGATTTTTCGCCACCGATTGCAGTGCCATCTATTTGAACTAATGTCCTTAATTTGTCTTGTTCAGCTTTGACTTTATTCCATTATTCTTATAGCATCCTTATAAATTTCATATTGTGTTTATTGATACTAAGAAATAACAGAGCCTACTTAGGGTGACAATATAAGCCTCAGTTTAAACACATATAAAATTAAACAAAAACGAAGCTACGCAGAAACAGAACACTAAGACCACCTGATGTGAGCACTAAGGACACATTTTGCACTAAATCCCCAATTCTACCTAATGGAATATAGTTCCCTCACAAAATATGTATGCGGATTATGTTTTAATTAAAACCAGATGTTCCATCGGCTTGGTTCACTATGACGTATACTTACCATTTTCAAATTGAATAAATTTAATATTTTTTCTCGTGTCAATCCCTGTATTAAAATATTCTTTTGACATTTTGTTCAACAATTGCATTCATTAAGTCATTCTCTTTATGTTGAATGAAATGAAATCAGCTCGCTGTAGAACTTTGTGGAAAATGTCTCGTCGCGTCGTATAAGCCATCCTCACCATAAAGTCACAATAATTTAAAAAAAAGCCGCCCCACTTGACGTTAATCACTCATTCATTTTCTGTCTGAATTGCTGATTTTTTTCGCATGATATTTCCTGCGAAATGAATTGCTCTAATAAGCAAAACCAACCTATTCGAATTAAATTTCAAATTAATAATTAGAATAAATTATACAAATATTGTTGTTTTGCGGATTGAATCCCTGGTGAGACCGTAAATAAGCGATGATTCACACCACGAATATTCATGAAATTAAATTGATTTTTATATTCCAGAGAGATTAATGCAAATTGCAAATTAATCTGAAAAGAATAAAAAAAAAGTAGAAAAACAACAGAAAAACACCAGAAACAGAAACATATTGCTCCACAAACATTTTCATGTTAGAGTTGTTGTGTGTAGAAAAATGTGAATGGGGGATATTATTTATTTACTTGAAATTACCACCAAAAAGCACTTAATTTTTGAAAATAAATATTTTAATTACATAGATGATAGATGAATAATGAATGTATGATTGTAGGACATGTTTGGCAGCCGTGTGTTATTTAGGAGCTATCTAAGATGGCTGAAGGCTGGGGATAATATTTTAAGTATTAGGTCAATCAAAAATTAAAATTAATTGCTCATCAATAAATCATAAGCAAACCTAATTTGTTTTTGAATTTAAGTGGCCCACTTTTTAATTTAATTAGTGCAATGCTTGAGAAACAGTATAACAACATTAATTGGCACAAATTGATTGTGTAGTTACTTCTTGAAATCGTCGGCCACAGAAACAGAAAGTGGGTTTTGTGGGTGAAAAATATTTTAAACTCGAAATTATCAAACAATCTAAATAGTTTCTTTACCCTTGCTTATACATACTTTAAAGAGTCTTGGTCCGTCAGAGCTGTCGTGCCGTACTATTAATGTTATCAAACACAAAAGCTTATATCATCGCACGCAAAAAAAGTCAAATATGTGTTTCATTCTTATTCTTATTAAGATATAAATTACCCAAATTAAACCCAACAATTTAAACAAAAATAATAAATTTGCCATACAATCGTTGAGCCGCGTAAGTCCTTTAGCTTTGTTTGACCACCAACATTTCCTTGTAGAATGAGGTTCGTTTTTCGAAAACATAAGCATCGAGATATTGCTATAACCTAAAATGTATAAGTTTTAAAATGAAAGAAAGAGGTATGTCGAGTCAGCTAGTATAATGATATAAAATATTCAAGGAGTTATTCTCCCATAACAATTACATCGAAGATTGATGCAATCGACAACTTACTAGATAGCTCGAATACCACAGAATACAAATTTTTCGATGTAGCAACCTATTTTTTTGTTTTTTTTTTGTATTGGTATTACTAAATACAATCCTTCGAGAATAAAAATATTATTTTCCTTATTTCAGTGGTTATAAAACGTCATTCACGACTAGCTGACCCAACAAACGTTATTCTATGTTAAGAAATTGTAATATTTTGCCTATCATTTTACAAAAATAAATCTCTCTATAGCCTTGTTGGCACTTTAAATTTGACAAAAAATTAGTCCGATGAGCCGAATTTGAATCCTTTTTGCAAATTCAACATTGGCATAGCATGTTTTCCAATTCTGTTTGTTCAAAAAATTTTAAAGTAATTTTTTTCCTGAAAAGAAAAGATTTTATTAAATTTAAAATCAAAAACACTTTGCAGAAACAATTTCATTTCTTTGTTATGCACCAAATGCTACATCAAAGTTAAACAAACGCTCACGTTTTAATATTCTTTTACTCTGTTGTTTACAAATCACCAGGTGTATTTTGTTATGCATATTAAAAAGTCATACACAAAAATGTGCCAAAAAAGTAAGAACAAAGAACACCCACTCATATTTTAATATAAATATCCTTCAATACCATCACTAAGCAACAACAACAAAAACACGGATAAAAGCACTTTTTATCCCCGGAAAAGAACATTAAATAAAGATATCATCCTCGGTAATTTTTCAACGCACCTGTCACCCCATCACAGTCCCAGCACGAACCCAATAACCCATATTACATTGTTTCAGTAGAGGAAGAAAAATCTAACATTTTCTAAGGTAGGCATTTTCTGTTTAAAAAGAATCCTTCGCGCCTTATTTTCGTTATTTAAGATAGTCGAGGAGTATGGAGGAGTGTTATAGGATTATCAAGAATTCTTTTGTTTTCAAGCTTCTTTGTGTATTGTTTATGTTGGTTATTAAGATTTTGGATAAAATCATCAGTTGCCTTTAAGCCGCCATAAGATATCCAAAAATGTCCTTTTTTCGGGGTAATTTCATATACATAATCCCTTAACTAACATTATTTCATTATCTTTCTTACAGGTTATGGAGCGAGTATATCAGCGGCTCCACCATCTCCAACAAAAAGGCCATTAAGTCCAGATCACCCGAATCCGGCACTTCCTATTACAGAGGTAAGGAACGAGTAATAGAGACATTTGTACAAACAAATTTTGCTAGGAAAAATGAACAGGGACACGGGAAAACCTTTTTGAATATGCCCTATTTGGGTTTTCATACGTTTTTCTTTTTCTTTTTTCATATTTCTTTTACTTCCGGCAACCAAGGGAAACAAAGAAATTCTAGGAATAGAATATTTTATGCTAACGTTTTTTCCTAATGTTGTTTCTTTTGATTTAAAACCATAATACCAGAAGGAATATCCGGTCAGGGTGGTTTTGCTATGGGTTGTAATGGTTTTCCGATGGAATGGTTAACCTCAATTTACAGACGTTGGACAAGCAATGACTTTGTGATTGACATAATGATTATGCAAAAGACCTTTGGCAATTGGACTTTATTTTTTTTTTTCAAAATTATTGTCATTTGTTTTTAAAGGTTAAACAAAAAAAAATAACCCAGAGTTGTATTTGATTTTGATTGACTGATTTTTGTAGATAGAAAGTCAGCAGAGTGACAGGATAATTTTATTGGCAATTGACTTTTGAAACCAATGTAAGCAAATATTGTCTCAACTCAATAGTTGTCTTCTGTTGCTTGTCGTTCTCCAACAATAAATACATATAAGGAGTGAGTTCGAAGAGGACTTTGATCTCTGGCAGTGCTCTATAAACTTTCACCTTAACGCGGAAAGAGATGGAGAATTTCAGATTTTTCTTAATTTTTTTATGTCACTGGGATATTTCAGATATCTATTATAACCATAACATCTTTTCACGTATTAGTGTGCTGTAAAACATTTGATGTTTTTAAAATACGATATTGTTACTGGGTGCATTCAGGAATTTGTCTGTTTCGTAACTGGAGTATCATTTCCGATCTCTTTGGTCTTTTTTCATTAATACAAAACTGTTTCGTTTCAGAATTAAAAAAGGAAAATTATGTTTACTCATAAAAATGGAAACAAATTCAATTGAATGACTATTACAGAGACACTTTCTCAATAGGTATTGACAAATATCATTAACTAGCCGTTGCCCGCGACTTCGTCCGCCTCTCCCTCGTCCACCGGCCAGAGTATCGTCTCGACTTGTGCATCATGCGCGCGTGGGAATTTTGTTCGGAAGTTATTGTAAAATTGCATTGCAGTCAACTCTCCCTAGGTCGTAATTCTCTTGAACTTGAAAAATTTGGGCATTTTTTATGATTCCCTTCAGTTGTTCATACTTAAAGCATTCCCTTGGGTGAACTCTCCCTAATTCTAATATCTCTCTTACTTCTGCATCGTTTTTTTTTTCGTTAAGTATTTTTTTTTTCTTTAAACTGAGCATATTTTTTAGTTAAGAAGTACATAAAATGATATGGTTTAAACACAAAAATCTGCACAAATAGTGCAATCAATCACATTCACAAATCAATTGAACTCTCAAAATTCTAATTTGAGCAGTTATTAGGCCAGTTCCACCTAACAACATCTCACTGAGATTTCAATGTCACCTTGACTGAGGCAAAATCATTTGGTGAAACATAATTCTCAGTTATCATTGAGATTTAATGGTTACCTTACTAATTGTTGCTGCACATATGTCAGCCACGTCAAATAGCTGAGTGAGAAATCGAATCCAAAATAATTTCATCTCAGAGATCTCAGAAAAAAATCTCAGTTCTCACATTTCCACAGCTTCTTCGCTGCTATTGGTCGCAGCTTAATTTTAAGTAGAATAAAGCCTTCCTTGATAAATGGACCATTCAACATTAAAAAAAATTGTTAAATTTCATAAAGCAGTTCCTGAGATAAGTGCGTTAAAACGCAGAAAAATGTATATTTATTGCCGTTTTTTCCACATTTTCCACAGATTCTTCCCTGCTATTGGTCACAGCTTAATGTTAAGTAGCCTAAAGTCTAAGTCGATTAAGGCACCATCCAACACAAAAAGAATTATACCATTCGAACCAGTAGTTCCTGAGATTACCGCGTTCAAACAAACAAACTCTTCAGCTTTATATATTAGTGTAGATAATAATTTGAGGTCACATCTTGTTTTGAACTATTTTTCGTCCCAAAACAATTAAATAACATACAAAGCTATAGTTTAAAATTCGACGTATTTTTAACGATGCATTTAATTGAAGTACAAAATAAAAATCGACATGTACTCCCCCTAGCGGAACTAACTGATTTCCCAAAACAGCGACAATAGTTTTTATTAAATTATTTGAACGAAGAATTTTAATGCTTCGTTCTCCATGATTCTCAGCGTTAGCTTTCTCACAAAATTTCTGATTTTAAAAAAGGTGTGGCCTAATTCAGGATTGTTAGAAAAATCAAAGACCGTACCAGATTCCGATCTCCTTAAATCTCATAACTTTGAGTGAGGAAAAGGAATTAATTTTCATGAAAAAAGGCAGAATTTTTTGCGGTCGAATGTAGTGCGGGGAATTATTTTGCGGGATTTCAGTTTTCAGGCTTTCGA
The DNA here is from genome assembly GCA_943590905.1 of Sphaerophoria taeniata. Lineage (NCBI taxonomy): Eukaryota > Metazoa > Arthropoda > Insecta > Diptera > Syrphidae > Sphaerophoria > Sphaerophoria taeniata. The sequence goes on along the minus strand of OX016540.1, from coordinate 40,369,287 downwards.
CCCCATCATGGTCTTAAATACTGGCTATAGCTGATTTGCACACATTTATTGTGAGATTCCTTACAAATACGATGGACACCAAGTTTTTTTTTTTTTTGTAACACACTATCAGATAATGCCGAACGGAGCTTATAGGAAGCTAAATCTTACGACAAATGTTTAATCACTTAGTGCAGTGTTAGTTGTTAGTAGACTTATCTCAAAAAAACAAACACGTACACAATAACAAACATATCAAAAATTAAATTACATTGAGACAAAAAATGCAAAAAATATTTAAGAACGTGGAACACTGGTTTTAAGAATAAGTTTTAGCTTGTTTTTATTGATATTAAAGTGAAATAAGTCTTCATACGCATTCAATAGCTTACTCATTCTTGTCAGTGGCTCATGCATTCCGTAGTTAGTTCTATGTTGGGGGACTTTAATCAAATTATGAGAACGCAAAATATAATCTCCACATCTGTAATTAAAGAGGATATCTGGAGCATCAGTGACAACAGTAATAATTTGATGAAGGAAAACTGTATCATTATTTGTTTTCCTTTGACACAGTTTTTGCATCTGTAAAAATGCAAGTTCATCTTAAGAAGGGATATTATTGGGGTCAATCCATTGAAGCCCTTTAAAGGCGAAACGTGTAAAGTTGCGTTGAACTGATTCTAGTCTCTCAATATGTATCTCATAATGAGGAGACCAAACTTGTGATGCATATTCGAGATGGGGTCGAACCAACTATTGAAAAAGACAAAGGAAACGTTACGGTCAAGGAATTTCTTGGACCAACGCTTAATAAACCCTTACATTGAATTAGCTTTATTGACGACGTTGGTAATGTGTTCTCAAACATCTAAATTAGATGTGAAAAGAACTTCAAAGTCCCTAACTTTAAGGACATGGGATAAGATGTGTTGAGAGATAACATAATCATAAGATGTGGGATTACGCTTTTTTGAAATTGTCATTGTCTGACATTTTCTTGGGTTAAGATGCAAATTATTATTTTCACACCATACAACAAACTTATTTATATCATCTTGCAGTTGAACGCGATCTTCATAAAAGATAAGAAGATAAGAATTTTACTATTTCGAATACTTAACGGTGCATCGTTAATAGCTAAAATAAATAAAAGGGGTCTAAAGTGACTACCCTGCGGAAAGATCTATTATTATCAATGTAAGAAGAAATCCAATTAACGAATCCCGGAGGAAAACCATATGAATTCAATTTAAACTTGATAACAGTGTGCGAAAGTTGATCAAACGCTTCGGTGAAATCTGTGTAAATACAATCAACTTCCTGTCCACTTTCTAGAGAATTCAGACATTTATGCAAAAACGTTAGAAGGTTTGTCACCGTAGAACGTTTCTGCATAAAGCCATGTTGTTCCAAGCATAATATAATATTTTTACTGTAGAAGGCTAAATTTTCACAAACAACTAACTCGAAAATCTTAGGAATGCAAGAGGGTTTAGATATAGGCCTATAATTAGTAATATCTGACTTGTCACCTTTTTTTAAAACAGGTGCTATATATGCGTTTTTCCACATGCTAGGGAATTTTCCTAGCTTTAACGACAATTCAAAAATATTATGTAAATGAATAGCCAAAACCGTCCTACATTTTTTTTAAAACGATGGGTGGAATACAATCGGGTCCAAAAGAATAGTGTTTCTTAAGAAGGCACATACAATTTACAAGTTTATCGAAGTCGATTAGAACATTGTTAAAAGTTACTTGGGGACAGTTTCGCAGATAGGCAAAGAACTCAGTATCCACAGAAATGGGAGTATCGATACAATACTGAATAAAATTACTTGCAAAAGCATCACAGATGTCACAGTTCAAGACAATATGGTTGTAATTGAATTTTGTAGATAAATTGAATGGTTGATATTATTTCAATCATTAGATAAAGAATCAAAGCAATATTCTCTACTCCCATTTCCTATTTTTATATGTATTTTATTTTTAATTTTATTCAACAAACAGAAAATGAAAATTTTCAAACAAAATTAATTTCAAATTTAGGATACCGAAACAGAAAAAACAAAAAAACCAGAAGTTAAACACGTTGCTGGATTAAGAAAACGTTCGGTAATAAACCAAATATACTTTAAAAATCCCCACCCTCATCGTTCGATCTCCGTGGTAAACCTTGTCAATTTGTTGGTAACTTTGTTTTTTGATTTTAATTTTTGTTTCTTGCAAAAACTTAAATATGTGTCGTCCAAAGGTCTAACGTTTTCTTTATCTCAAGACCAAAACGTTGATTTTCATTAAACAAAATATTGATTGTATTTTGTCACCCTTTGAAGCACGTTTTATATGAAAGCAAAACAAAAATTGCACACTGAATGTATAAGTTCCTGTCCCTGTCTTACATTATTGTAAGCACACAAATGTATCCATTATTTGTATTCTTTTTTTGTTCGTGACATTGTCGATCGATTGTGAAGATTGTAAACTCGTCTAATAATGTAATTTATATTCTTTATATTTTTAGTCACCAAGTCCTGCTATGTCCCGTATGGGATGGGCACTCAGAACACTCCTGGTCACAGATAGCTCAAGTTGTTTGAAAGATAGAAAAGTAAGTTCGATTCGAATTTCTTGAATCCTTCTATCCAACGATTGTACTCGTTTGGAAGATGAATAGTTACAAATTGAAAAAATGTTCCACAGGTATCGGGCAAATTAATCAGGAAATGTGCTCCGGGCACTGAATTGGTCGATTGGCTGTTGAATCTGTCACCGATTGTACACACAAGAGCCCAGGCGGCGGGTATGTGGCAGGCTTTGCTGGAAGAAGGAGTCCTTTCACATGGTATGGAGTTTTTTTTTTACTTTTCTATTTCATAGTATTCTACCCAGCTTATGCTTTAAGAAACGTTGCTTACTGTTGAGAGCATATATAAAATGCCGGCGTGTGATGATGAAATATCCTGTTCCTGCAGGATATTTTTTTCATTTTTCTTCTTTATCGACATTTTTCAATGTTTTCTCTGTCGGTTCATGTGTTTTTTTTTTAATTTCTCCTTACAAAATAGTGAACAAAGAACAACCGTTTAAGGATAAATGTTTTTTGTATCGATTTCGTGTTGACGAGGAAGGAACAAGTGGCGGAACACCACCAACGGATGATGTTAATGCATCTAACGAGCATGTTCGTGAGGCATTAGGAACACTCTTCCAACGAGGACCAGATGCTACACTTCGCATGATTTTAAGAAAACCGTAAGCTTGATATATTTATTTAAAATATACGTTTGATGTTTTTTTCGTGTCTGTTTGTGCTATCGTTAAACGATGGGGAGCATTTTTGTGGAACTTGGAATCACGTTTGGTAGTACTGGTGTTGAAAGTTAACGCGTGATTTGTATTGTTTCGAAGTGGTGGTACTTTGCAATTCAATTTCTGTTTTCTATTCGTTTAGTTCAGGGTAACTACAGAAACACATTTTACAGGATCAATTCCGTTCGAAAAATATTGACAGCAACCTGAAATGTAGAAGCAATGCCAAAAAATTTATTTCACAATGGAAATATTTGGCATTTGTGTTATTTAACCTTAAAAACTCGAATGGAAGTATTCAAGACAAAGACAGACGTACCTACATTTTCACTCAGAATTATGTATTTTAAAAACAATTGTTTGTTGATAAACTGCAATAAAAGAACCTTGTTTTATTTATTTCTTTCTGTTAGCTTTTAAATAGTTCAACAAGGATATTCCATCGATACACATTAATTCATATATGCATCCAGGATATCATATTTCCATAAACTTTTTTCATTGATCCATTTGGCTTCATTTTAACTGGAAAAGTATGGCTTTTTTGTATTTCATCGTTTCAGTCATAAGTCCAGTAAAACGATAAGATTTTTATCTGAATTTATCCTAAAGTACATTAAAGTATCAGTGATGAAATTTTTGATAATCAGCTTATTTCAAACGAGTAAAATTACAACTTTTCCTTGAGGCATAAGCTTACCTTCTCATAGTTAGTTTTAAAGGATTTCGTTTTTATAATTCATGAACCACTGAATCCTAATTCATTTTGAATCCATTGAGATTCCTTCGTATGTGCTTTAAGAAAGTTTAAGATTAAACAACTTCACAACAAAAAAAAGGAGTATAATAATAAAACTTTATCCATTCACAGGATGCATCCAATTATTATCTTGCACACATGCAATTTGTGTACACACAAAACTTGCTATGTTGAACACTGAACGAACTAAGACTCTTAGCAGACATTCTGAGAACACAAAGGCGAATCTTAACAACAAATTTAATAGGCCCTGAATAACACACCAAAAATGAATCACTAAAAATTGATACCCATTGTATTGCTATGTTTTCAAAAACGGATTGAACGATTTTGATTGTATTTGAATTTTATAAGTTTTTCCTCAAAAAACTTAACAGATCTGTAATCGATAGTGTTTTCCTTCTCAATTTTCAAATGCAAGTCCATCCCTGATATTTGTGTTACCAACTAGATGAACTTTGAAAGGTCTCTAACTTTCTGCTCCTCGTTTGCTTCTATTCTATTAGAGTCAACCGAAGAACGTACCTACATATGTATGTTATACTGTCGTATGTTGGTATTTTTGTATATTTCCTAGACATACTCCCACCTGTATTTGTATCGTCACCGTGCGTCCGTGTCGTATAAAATACCTTTCTACGAGCTTCCATAAAAAATGTTTATTCTCAACATCCTTTTGCCCTTGGCAAAGATGGCTTCAATTTGTATTTGGAATATTTTAACTGAACTTATAGCTTCTTAGTCAATTTCTTTTTAACTACAAAATATTTCATTTTTTTTTCATTTTTTGATATTTGCACTCTCTCTATTTTTATGCAGTTCACACGAACGAACTCCTGAGGAATTGGAATTGGTATTCGAGGAACTTCTACACATTGCAGCATTATCACATCTTTCGACGAGTATAAAACGAGAACTGGCATCTATTATCGTATTCGAGTCACATGCACAAGCCGGAACTATTTGTAAGTAGATATTTTCAAAATTTGAAAAAAAAAACGTGTGAAGTAGAAAATTGAAGATTTCAATTGCGTGGTGCTGAGCAATTAAGAGATTTACCTTCTGAGCATCAAATTTTGTCAGCATTTTTGCATTTGACAGACGTGAAAGCCATTTCGATAGTGCAGCTTTGTAATCAAAAAGTGAGGGAACCGTTTTGTTGGTTGTCGTCGATATGTAAAGTGCATCATTGAACCAAAGCATTCATGAATGTTCGTAATTATTTTCGATGGTTGCTCCGAGGGGTATTTTGTTGGAACGGTCTTTGTGGGTAGTTTTGGTGAATTGAAATTTCAGTTACGTTTGGTTGGTTCATTCAATTATTTTGTATTTACGTTGCGAATGGAATGAAATTTGTTGGAGCTTAACTAAATTGGTCTAGTGGACCATTACGTTGACTGAAATTGTATTGGTTGAGAGGGCGAGTTGTTACAGATTAGTATCGACAAAATAAAATACGTTTTTTTTGACAGAGAGGCAACGGTTTCGGTTTAGGTAAATTAATTTTTGAAGTCCTTATACTTAATAAAATTATGAACTAAAATGGTAAGTCCCGATTATATCGTTTCCGGAATATTCCTTCCTCACAAACGGGGCTAACTATTCTCTGTAGGACTCTTCTCTCAAAGTCTCGAATAATTGAGTACCTGTAAGAATATTGTCTTATGCAGCACCAGTTTCGAAAAAAGTTGGTCCTAAAGACATCGTCTCATAAGCCCATAATTAGGTGGACTTGGTGACGAAAGCCCTTTCTGTCGATAGTCTGGACCTTAGAGTCACGGACTGCTTTCTTGAATGCTTGGTTGAAGAGGTCTCAGGCCAGTTTATCCCGTCTAGAAAGCAATCCAATATACCTTAATTTTGACTTGCAAACATGACGAGCCTACACAGTCTTTTCGTTTTTTTTTTTTTTTGGATCTTGGATGTCGAACTGCAGACCGCCTATAAAGTATATGTGTAGGAGTATAAAATTCAAGTCATTTTTTCATCGCCTGCCTCAAGGTGAATGTCTTATCAGCCATTTGATTTGCCTGGTCTGAAACCTCATTGAAATTTGGGCTATCTACACACATAAGTTTGGGGGATTTACAAATTCGGAAAATTTTCTCGCTGCCAATATGTACACCAAAATATATGTATTACCTAGAGAGCGGTCTGTCTACACTTTTAATCTCAACGCTAAAACTGAATGCGGATTACCTGATAAGGATTACTAATATGAGCGATACGAGGCTTCCATAATTGGTCTTGTATATGTAATACGATACAATTTCAGAAAGGATGGTTTGAAGATTGGAGAAAGTTAGCTGCAGTTGTGGTTTAACCTTAAACAATGCTGAAACATTACATTACATTACACACAGTACTTCGCACGTAAATGTAACGAACTACAGACACATAGCAGCACTGGGTGACTGAGACCAGAGTATATCTAATAATGAGTAGGGAAACTCAGCATAATTTCCTTATCAGTTCACATTTATTCTTACACAGATAGTAGAAATAGATGACAATAAGAAACTTAAAGGAAGGAAAGAGAAAAGACATACGCTCTTTTGCTTTTTTCTTTATTCTTTTTCTTTGTTCACAACTGAAAACGATCATTGCTCATCGCCTTTAAAATTACATTACCATAATAAAAGCAACCCCCATACACAATCTCTGTTTGCGTTGCCAATATTGACGAAATCGCAGCATATGTTGCGTTGAAAAACATATAGCAGTTATAAAGAATCCATTCTGGCAACGCATGATATTATGTTGGAAGGAAATGAAAAATGATTCATTGCTCATCGCTCATCGCCTTTGAAAGTCTTTGAGAGAAAAAAGGAAAGATGCAAGGGATGAACGCATAGTCGAAACTTCTTGCACATACAGTTTTACATAAGGAATTGATTTGACTGTTTTCCCTCATGGAATTGTTGTTAGGTTTTTAATTGCAAATTTGTGATTGTAATAGTGACTACCACTTTTGCAAAAGAGTTTCCCTACTCATTGTTAGATATACTCTGACTGAGACCATCGGCTGGGACAGAACAATACATTAATACAACAGAGAGAGACAGATATACACATAGAAAGAAAGCACACATAACAGAAACCTACGTGGCTCAGAGGAAGAGACTTAGATTTCTATTGTCTCATGTTATCGCACAGGTGGCCTCAGATAAGCTGGCGATTTTTGTAGAAAAAGATGCTGATGAAGCTGGGGTTTGAACCCGTAGCGTTCGGCTTAGCAATCCACTACTCTATCCTCTGAACCATGGCCACCTGCATATGTATATGAAAAATATTGCTTTAACAACTTAGTTTGACAGATGTCGAATTCCAGCTCTATACCTACTTTTGAAACCGCAAAATGGATAACCCTGTATTTCCTTTTTTGTTTGGTACTAAACCCTTTTATACTAACCAAGTTGCACAATTATCAACTCACATGAAAATATGACGAAATAACGATTTTTGTTAAGAATTTTAAATTAGAAGCTTTTATATGCCAAACGTTAAAAATCAGACAACTTAAACTCGAGTGTTTATGTTAACAAAAAATATTAATTACATTTAAGAGAGAGGTGAATATTTTATTTAAAAAAATATAATAAAAGGTAATAAACTAATCAAGCGAAACGCTTCTTACACGATTCAGGTGTAAATAATGCATCCCTATAGACTCGCGACCAAGCTGTCGAAATTCGGGTGTGTTGATTTTTCATTTAAAGGGATACACACCCAACCCCACCTTAACTCTTAGTGACCTGTCTGATATTTCTTCACGAAAACACCCTGCACACGACGACAGCTGTTTTTACACCACTGTGATTTCATATTTCTAATTGTTTATTTTTTTAATTTTAATTTATTGTTTTTATCAATTTCGATACAGAATATTTAAATACTATACAGTCACTGTACATCTGCACAAGAAATGCTTTTATTTGATGTGTAATCTATTTCCCTTCGGATTTTGTAGGCCGCGTAAAGTGTACCACAAAAACACTGTCTGCTGCCGTTTTAGCGTATGATAAGATTGTTAAACACGCGAAAATTACTTCTTGATATAAACTATCCACAATTCCTTCAAAATGACTAGATACACTTCTAAACTCGCAACGCAGCTGTTTAAAAACCTTTGAGAGCCTTTAAGCGGCTGAGATAGAAAATCAATTCCATAAGTTCATTAGGAGAATTTTGATGTCCTCCCCTCCCTCGAGCAGAAATTCAGCTGATTCAAAAGAACTATATGCTATGTGTATCTAGTACGGATATCTCCAGCTTCAACACGCTTTCTCGACTCTGCACCTGTCAGTTCAATAATGTCCAACAATTGTCAACCATCTTTTAGAAATTGACACTTCAGATTTACGAACGAACATTTAAATTGGATTATTAAGAAAACACATCCGCACACGTTGGTAAAATAAGTTTTCATCCATTTGAAAAATTATTTGTTTTCTTATGTTAAAATTATTAAATTACTAGCTGGTACATGCGGCTTTCCCCGCGTTCAGTTAAAGTTAACTCATTATTTTAATATGGTGTATAACAGGATATTGGATGAATGAATGAAAAGATTCTGGGCATTGGACACCCGCGAGCACGCGTCGCATATAACTGTCCATGGGAGAAGCACGGCTTTTCTAGGTTCTACATAGCTAGTGAAACTAACTTTAATGGAAAATTGCAGCCTTTTGAATGGGAATGGTAAATCTGTACCAATTATTCGGATTCGTGGAATATTAACATTTACACCCATTTCTACGCAAGTTAAAATTGTAACACTTATTATGTTTCGCACAGGTTGTGTGACATGAAGTCTTGTACCGTTATTTAATCGAGGGGTATCTACATTTCGCATAAGCAATACTGCGACGCATAATTTCAATTGCAGCTTTTATGAAGGCACCTCCTCCCCTTCCTCCACCTACCCCCTCCCCATCCTCTTTACCCTTTCAATCATCACCACTTCACTTTTTCCTTCCTCTTTCCCCCTCACGCTAGTGAAATTACAAAGCTTCAAGAAAAAGAAAAAAACGCGTAATGATTGGCAACCAATAAATCGAAACCTATGAGTGTCCTCTACTGGAATAAGCTGGGAATGAGATATTTTACCGCGGTTAAAAGGAGCTTTAAACTCTTTCCAGCCTCTTAACTATCTCCACAGAAAAAATCACGTCAATATATTGCTCCGTTGCGATGTTAAAGAGCAACAAACAAACTGACTTTCACATTGATATATTAGTATAGGACTATAATGTAGATTACAAACTCACTTTTCAAATCACTTTCTTAATTAAACTACGTCTGACTTCAAATTAAAAAATAAATTTGTTGCAACTTTTTATGTTGTTTGAACAACGTTAGCAACTTAGAGGTGCTTCCACCAATGGCTTTTTCCGTTAATTCCTCTAAGTTGCTATCGTTGTTCAAACGACCTAAATTTGTTGCAACTCTATTTTGAAAATCATTTCGAAACAGGAGTATAATGGTCATGCATTTTATTAAGGACATCGCTCTACTTTACTGTTCACTGTTCTCAAAACAACTATCCTCATCCTTAAGAAAATCTTTAAAGGAACTCAAAAACCCAATCGCCCTGTTAAAACCTCTTAAATCTTGTAATAAAAAATAACAACCGTCTATATATCCTTCTACTTGATATAGAGGATGTATGCTGCAGACACAGTTATTAAACCCTTAAAATTTCATTCTATTCATCCACTCAACTTTAAACTCATGTAACCACATTTAAGGTTTAGAAAAAGAAAATTAACTTCGGCCAGAGCTCGCTTTTGATTTATAGTGTTGAAAAGTCTGGCAGTCCTTTCAGTCCTCTTAAGAGAACAGTCGCCTTTACAAAAACTCTTGTAAAATCCTCTGAGGCATAACGAAACCTCACAACTGTTCAGTCTTTAATGGATTGTGTGTGATGATGTTTTTTTTTTATTTTTTCTTTGCTTGCTAAAGGACTTTTTCAGCCATAAAAACCATATAATTTCTAGAAATTAACTTTGCTTCAACTTTTCTGTTTGGTTTGCTCTATTCAAACCCCCTTGAAACTGGGAAAAAGACTCAATATTTTATTGTTTGTATAAAATGGGTCGTGGGGTTGAAAACAAACATATTTTGCTTTTCAAGTTCTAATTTGTATAGATCCTTTGCCTGGCCTTCACAATTATTGTTCTTGTTTTGAGAGATAATTCAAAAGTCATGGTGCAGCTGTGTGTATCATTTGGGGAAAAAGGCACTAATTAGGCATTAAATTAAGGCTTTTGGGGATGATTTTTGAACATCGTTGGTCGTTTTGGTTTTTGTTGCCTAAAACAAACGGCAATGATTGGTCTTATAACAGAAGTTTTTGATTTTATTATTTTTGTTGTAAAAAAAAATGTTCGTTTTGATGTTGTTTTGCAATGTTTTTTCTAAACTTTTGTCTAGTTTGTGTTGAACTTTTTTTTAAAAAGTTTAAGGATAATTTTTTTGTCCTTTTAATTATTTTTGTTTTATTGGCATGTCTTTTTGCTTGCTCGTAAACTGCCTAATTAAGAAAAATGTTGACTTTTCTTTTTTATTATTATTTTTCTTTTTTTTTCAGATACACAGTGATGTCGGGAACACCATCAAAAATGTTGGAGCATCTCCTAGAGACCCGACTGGGTGGCCAAGTTGTTGGAATCGATCCGTTCTTAGACGATTTCCTGCTGACGCATATAGTGTTTATGCCGGTGGTTCAACTCGTCGATGAGTTGGTTAATTAATATCCTTTTTAAACTACCTTCATATTTTATGTTTTTTTTTTGTTGCCTTCCGGTTGTCTTCATTTAAAACAATAAGGCATTTTCGAACGGAATTCGAATACTAGATTTAGATTGAGAGGCAAAACCATGCACTTGAATATATCCGAAAGCTGTATCCTCTAAAAATAGAAAACAATTCACAAATTGTAATCTTCACGCATGTCAAAAGTTTTAACAAAAATATTGTCGATGTCAGAAACTTTCTCACATCCATTTAACATGATTGCAAAGTAGTTCTTGCTCTTGCAGCAATTTCGGTGTTGTTTTTTTTTTTTTTAACATTCAACAAATGCAATCCCTACGGAATTGTTAGCAAATTTGATGTAATCAAAACTTTCAAATTAGTTTTTAGTCAAACAAAATCACCGGATGCATGTTGGAAAAAAATTGCAGACTTGCTTTTCTGCTGACAACGAGATATGAACTGTTTCTGGTTTTGAGAACATTGCTCTTCATATATTTATAACTAGCAGTTGCCCGCGACTTCGTCCGCCTCTCCCTCGTCCACCGGCCAGAGTGTCATCTCGACTTGTGCATCATGCGCGCGTGGGAATTTTGTTCGGAAGTTATTGTAAAATTGCATTGCAGTCAACTCTCCCTAGGTCGTAATTCTCTTGAACTTGAAAAATTTGAGCATTTTTTATGATCCCCTTCAGTTGTTCATACTTAAAGCATTCCCTTGGGTGAACTCTCCCTGATTCTAATATCTCTCTTACTTCTGTATCGTTTTTTTTTTGTTAAGTAAAATTTTTTTTTTCTTTGAACTGAGCATATTTTTTAGTTAAGAAGTACATAAAGTGATATGGTTTAAACACAATAATCTGCACAAATAGTGCAATCAATCACATTCACAAATCAATTGAACTCTCAAAATTCTAATTTGAGTAGCAGTAGTTATTAGGCCAGTTCCACCTAACAACATCTCACTGAGATCTCAATGTCACCTTGACTGAGGCAAAATCATTTGGTGGAACATAATTCTCAGTTATCATTGAGATTTAATGGTTAGGTACCTTACTAATTGTTGCTGCACATATGTCAGCCACGTCAAATAGCTGAGTGAGAAATCGAATCCAAAATAATTTCATCTCAGAGATCTCAGAAAAAAATCTCAGTTCTCACATTTCCACAGATTCTTCGCTGCTATTGGTCGCAGCTTAATTTTAAGTAGAATAATGCCTTCCTCGATTAATGGACTATCCAACACAAAAAGAATTTTACAGTTCGAAATAGTAGTTCCTGAGATTACCGCGTTCAAACGAACTTTATATTGTATTGTATTGTATTGTTTGCCGTTTTTTCCACATTTTACACAAATTCTTCGCTCCTATTGGTCGCAGCTAAATTTTATATAGCTTCAAGCCTTCCTTGATAAATGGACCATTCAACATTTAAAAAATTATTCAATTTCATTAAGCAGTTCTTGAGATAAGCGCGTTAAAACGCAGAAAAATGTATATTTTTGCCGTTTTTTTCCATATTTTCCACAGATTCTTCGCTGCTATTGGTCACAGCTTAATGTTAAGTAGCCTAAAGTCTAAGTCGATTAAGGCACCATCCAACACAAAAAGAATTATACCATTCGAACCAGTAGTTCCTGAGATCACCGCGTTCAAACAAACAAACTCTTCAGCTTTATATATTAGTGTAGATTTTGCGGAACGATCTTGGTTTGCGTGCTTACAAAATCCAACTCGTGCAAGAATTGAAGCCAAACGATCATCAAGCAGGGCGTAGATTCGTCGAATGGGCCCAAAACGAGATGGCCGTTGTTCCCGATTTTCATAAGCGAATTTTGTTTAGCGATGAAGCGCACTTCTGGTTGAATGGCTACGTCAACAAACAAAACTGCCGCATTTGGAGTGAAGCTAATCCTCAAGTATATGTCGAAACACCGTTACATCCAGAAAAACAGACTATTTGGTGCGCTTTATGGGCTGGTGGAATCATTGGTCCGTACTTCTTCAAAACCGATAACTAACTTTTTCATTCCTGAATTGAACAATCATGATGTCCAGGAGCTATGGTTCCAACAAGACGGCGCAACATGTCACAGAGATCGCGCCACAATCGATTTATTGAAAGACATGTTTGGTGACCGCCTAATTTCACGTTTTGGACTCCAAGAATTGGCCTCCAAGATCTTGTGATTTAGCACCGCTACACTATTTTCTGTGGGGTTATGTAAAGTCATTGGTCTATGCGGATACGCCACAAACGCTTGACCATTTGGTAGACAACATTCGCCTTGTTATTGCCGATATACGGCCACAAATGTTGGAAAAAGTTATCGAAAATTGGACGTTCAGATTGGACTACATACGAGCCAGCCGTGCCAGTCATATGCCAGAAATCATATTTAAAATGTAATGCCACAAGATTATCTCTCGAATAAATAAAAAAATAATGTCAATCGAATATTCCATCGTTGTTTTATTGCAATTTAAAGTTCTATACCTCTAAAAAAAACACCCTTTATTCATTTCTTTAAGGCTGCATTTTACAAGATAAACAACGATTTGCATTTGTTCAACATCAACTGCCGTCGTAAGTTGAAATCTGAAATAAGAATTTATTCTGAAATCAAAAATCAATTTACATATTTAAACTGAAAAATATTTCACATTGACACGACGCACGTTGCCAATACAGTGATAGCAAACTCAGCAACAATTTCCTATACGCTTACATTTTTTTCAAAATGATAAATAATAGAACTGATATCTTACGAATTGCGCGTCAATAGCATTAAAAAAATGAAAGCTTTGAGTTGAAAAACAATACTCCTTCAATAAACTAGCCATCCGGATTGAAAATTAAGAAAAATATAAAAATGTTCGGTTATTTGAAAAGGAAATATGTGGGATATTTGTATTTCCTTGAAAACTGTGTTTTCTTCTACAAGTATGCTATCACTATTCTCTTTATTCGAAAAGTGCCGGGTTACACGAGCGCAAAAAAGAATTAAAAGAAAATACGTTTGTGGATACACACAGAACAAAACATTAAGTGGGCATGCAACAATAGAGGAGCAGTCGGAGATTAAAACACAAAAGAAAGAAAGAGAAGAAACATGATGATGAGAAAAAAACATGATTTTTAACGCAAAACTCATATCTAGAAACATGATTTTTAACGCAACATGATTTTTACTCATATCTGAAAAATGAGGAAAAAGACGAAACTTGGCATTTTTTTCCATCCCTTTCCTTCTTTCTAAAAATCATCCGCTCTCTTTCGAGAATTAATTCTTTTTTGCGCTCGTGTAATCAGGCACAAAGTCAATACAAATTCGAAGTGAAATCGTGTTCGGACGAGATTCCCGATAGCTTTTGAATTTCCGGGCGAATAGAATTCATTCGGGCGGCATTCTGTTCGGGCGAAATTGATGATAAGGCTGAATATATTTATGAAAATATGGTAAGTAACTGATCTCAAAAAGTTTATTGCAACGTTTTAATAAATAAAAAAAAAATATATCAAACAGAAAGAAACAGACAGAGCAATTAATTTTTCAAAGCTGCTGCCGTTTCTTTAATTTGGAAAAGGAACCACCACGCACCCTTGTAAAGCACGCTTGTGTCTGGAAAGCAGGTGCTGCTTGCAATAATTCATTTTAAGCATCTTTTATCACTTTTGTCTGAGAATGATGACGATCTGGAACATTCAAAATTGATTTGGTTTGATTGTGAGCGAAACAAGCGGACAAAATTTTGCCCAAAAGAGAATGAATTTGGGGTGTGAAAATAAAAAAATTCGCGCGAATTCATTCTCTTTTGGGCAAAATTTTTTCCGCTCGCTTCGCTCGCTAGCAATTATTGTACCTGCTTCATTTTTTGGTTCAAGCTCCAAATCCTTTATTGAAATAATATTTTAAAACACGTGAGACTGAGTTAAGGTTTAGTATTGCAAAAATAGTACTTACGTCTACATCCACATGATGCAAGAAGACTGAACATACCTTCAATACAAAAATGTCTTTCTGATGGAGCTGTTAATGTAATTTAAAGAGCTCAGTTATTTGAGGATTGAGGTGAAAAAAAGATAAAATAAGACGAAACTGGGTTCAAGTAGGTACAGTGTGCTTGTAGAATGCCCTACACTGACCGAACACCAAAGTTCAGAAGAACGCTTGCATTGGGAAGAATTTCCTTGACGAAAACTGATAATGTTTTAGAAAATCTCAACAAAAAACAATTTTAACTTAACAACTTTGCATATGTTTTAAAAATTATAAACATCATCAATGATTCTTATTTATAATTTCTCAACCTAAATTGGAATAAAATGTAAATTAATATATCTGGACTAACGTGGTTATCATGAGCGAAGTGCACAATTCACAATTATTATTTGTATAGCCGCAAGCTCTTACAACACTAAAAGTACCATCTAAAATATAGTTCCTGCTCGAACCATTTTGCATATTTTGTGTCAAATGACGCTTTGAAAATCTGTCAAATGACAATATTAGAATATATGGCCATTTGTCGCTTTAAGAAAGCGTCATTTGACCATATGGCTGAATGACACAAGAAAATATGGTCAAATGACACATTACCAAAGCGACAAATAGCCACATGGCCATATGACACAATTCAAAAGCGTCATATGGCCATATGGCATATGGCCAAATGGCATGGCACCATAAAGAAGACATGGTTCCGAAACACCAACAAGCCTCGGATACGGACGGAATAAATGATGACGACGCAACGAATTTCGGTTTTGCACTTGGAATGTTAGGTCCCTTAACAGACCACGTGCAGCCGAACAACTAGCGGAAGCCCTTGACTGCTATAAAGCAGATATAACTGCCATCCACAACGAAGGAGTGTTCCCACCAAGGCACTTCCCACGAGGGACGGCAGCGGATGAATTTCCTTTCGGAATGAACGGTGGCGTCCTCAGTTCCAGTTAGGTCGAACTACTTGGTGAACACCTTTACGGGCTACTTCGACATATTTGAAGCTCAGGTCGTAAAAGGAGCGGTTTTCCGGCTTTTGTACTTGGAGTCACATCAAGTACCTGGTACTCCAGGTTGGGGGTTGTACGTCGGGGTGACTTCCCGACTATGTAGAATAAAAGTTAGTTGCGAAGCGACAACAGGCCTCGGAAACGGACGGATACACTGATGACGACCCAAGCAAACGTATAAAGGACAACGAATTTCGGATATGCACGTGGAATGTTAGGTCCCTTAATGGACTGCGTGCTGCCGAACAACTAGCGGAGACCCTCAACTGCTACAAAGCAGATATTACCGCTATCCAGGAAATGCGATTGGATGGACCGGGCGAAAAGAAGATGGAAAACTGTGACATCTACTATGGGGATTGCTACCGGGAGCAGCGACTCTTTGGATGCGGATTCGTCGTGGGAAGCAGACTCAGGCAAAAAGTCTTGAGCTTCAAATGCGTAAGCGAACGCATCACTACGATCCGAATCAAGGCTAATTTCGGCAACATTAGCTTAATATGCGCGCATGCCCCCACAGAAGAGAAAAAGGACGACACCAAAGACGAATTCTACGAGCTCCTCGACAAAACATATGAGCAATGTCCTAGCTATGACATGAAAATTGTCCTCGGCGATTTTAACGCAAAGCTGGGAAAAGAAGGCATCTTTGGAAGAACAGTCGGAAAGCACAGCCTGCACGACACCACTTCCGACAACGGATTCAGGCTGATCGATTTTGCTGCGGGGCGAAACGTTGTGGTAGCAAGCACCTGGTTCCCACATCTCAACATCCATAAAGGTACATGGAGATCTCCTGATCAATCAACCGTCAACCAGATTGATCACATTGCGATCGACGGGAGGCACTTTTCCAGCATTCAAGATGTTCGAACTTTCCGAGGAGCCAACATCGACTCGCACCACTACCTCGTCGTAGCCAAGGCAGTGCTACGAATATCCCGACAACGGCCAAAACAAAGAAATGCTGCAAGAAAATTCGACGTCGGACGGCTACAATCGCAAGAGATCGCCAGATCCTTCTCTGATCGAGTGACAAGTAACCTCTTAAGGAGTCCTATGCCACCAACATCAAGTATCGAAGACCAGTGGCAACATTGCCAGAATGCAGTTAGAGATGCCGCCTCTAATGTGCTGGGTTTCACACAGCCACCAAAACGAAACCCCTGGTTTGAAGAAGAATGCAGGCAGGCCCATGCAGCCAAGCAGGAGGCATACAAAGCGGCGCTGCAAAGAAAGACAAGAGCTGCTCGTGTGCTCTACGAGCAAAAGAGGAGAGAAGAACGCCGGCTTCTCAGGAGAAAAAAGAGAGAGCATGAGAAGCGTCAGATCGAAGATGTTGAGATGGCTAACAGCAGGAATGAAGTTCGGAGGTTTTATCGGAAGGTAAAACTCCTGGCTCAAGGTCATCGAGCAAGAACCGAAGCCTGCAGAGATCATCAAGGGAACATCATAGTAGAGCCGCAGTCAGTGCTGGGGATTTGGAAAGACCACTTCTGTAGACTGTATAACGGCGACGACGAACAAAATCCCGCCGTCAGACAGGAGCCTTTTATCATACGCGATGACAGCCAACAATTCCGTGAACCCGACCTAGAAGAAGTGAAAACAGCAATATCACGGCTGAAGCACCAAATCATCTGTAAGATATGGTCGGAGGAATGCATGCCCGATGAATGGAACCTCAGCATTGTTTGCCCGATCCTGAAAAAGGGAGATCCTCTAAACTGCGCCAACTACAGAGGAATCAGTCTGCTTAACATCGCCTACAAGATCCTCTCTGCCGTATTATGTGAACGTCTGAAGCCTTTCGTCAACAATCTGATTGGTCCTTATCAATGTGGCTTCAGGCCAGGAAAGTCTACCATCGACCAAATTTTCATGTTGCGGCAGATCCTGGAAAAAACCTATGAAATGCAAATCGATACCCACCACCTCTTCATTGATTTTAAAGCCGCGTATGACAGCATCTACAGAGACGAACTGTATAAAGCTATGTCTAGCTTTGGCATCCCTGCCAAGCTCGTTCGCTTGTGCAAAATGACGATGGAGAACTCACGCTGCTCTATATCAAGGTTGGCAATGAGCTTACGGAATCATTTGACGTCAAAAAAGGATTCAGACAAGGCGATGCACTGTCGTGCGATTTCTTTAACATCGTTCTTGAGAAGATAGTCCAAAACTCCACCGTCAACACCAGAAGCACTATCTTCTATAAATCTGTTCAACTTCTCGCGTACGCCGACGATATTGATATAATGGGAAGAACATAGCGTGATGTCAATGGCGCCTTTGTGAGGATTGAGACAGAAGCGGCAAATATGGGTTTAGCGGTAAATGAATGCTGTCTTCGAGTAAGGACACCCAACATCGACGGCTCGGACAGAACGTCACAATAGACGCATACAACTTCGAGGTAGTAAAGGAGTTTGTCTACCTAGGCTCCGCTATTAACACGGGCAATAACACCAGCGCCGAGATAAGACGAAGAATTACTCTTGATAATCGCTGTTTCTTTGGGCTAAGAAAGCAACTGAGTGGAAAAGCCCTCTCTCGAGCAACTTAGGTTAAACTGTACAACACCCTCATCATCCCTGTCCTGCTGTATGGTGCAGAAGCATGGACCCTAACAAAATCGGATGAATGTGCCTTAGGCTGTTTCGAGAGGAAAATTCTTCGGGTCATCTTTGGCCCCGTGTGCATTGATGGGGAATGGAGAAGGAGATACAACAGCGAACTTTACGGGTTGTACAACGACGTGAACTTAGCCAGAAGGGTCAAGGTCCAGAGACTCAGATGGCTCGGTCATTTAGAGCGCATGGACACCAATGCTCCGGCCCGGAAAGTCTTCGACACTATTCCCGAGGGACGCAGAAGGAGAGGAAGACCGCGACTCAGGTGGCGCACACAAGTGGAAGAGGACCTCAATCAACTTGGAGTGCAAAACTGGAGACAGCTAGCTAGGGACCGAGCTGACTGGCGGAGACTGTTGATTGAGGCCCAAGTCCACAACGGACTGTAGCGCCACCTTAAGTAAGTAAGTAACTGCCATCCAAGAAATGGGATGGGATATTCCGGGCCTACGTAAAATTAACAACTTTGATATATACAACGGCGACTGCTACTGGGAACAAAATCAGCGTCTATTTGGATGTGGATTTGTGGTTGGGACTCAACTCAGTACAGGAGGAAGGTCTTGAGTTTCAACTCAGTGAATGAGCGCATCACGACAATCCGCATGACGGCTAAATTCAACAACATCAGCCTCATCTGCGCTCACGCTTCCAATGAGGAGAATGATGAAGACACCAAAGACAGGTTCTACGAGCTCCTCGACAAGACCTATGAGCAATGCCCTGGCTATGGCATTAAAATTATAGATTTTAATGCTAAGCTGGGTAGAGAAGAAATCTTTGGTGGAATAATCGGACGACATTATGTAGCCTACACGACACCACCTCCGATAACGGATTTAGGCTAATCGACTTCGCTGCGGGGCGAGACGTAATGGTAGCAAGTACGCGTTTCCCACATCTCGATATCCCCAAGAGGACATGGAAATCTCCTGATCAATCAACCGTCGACCAAATTGATCACATTACGATCGACGAACGAAACTTCTCTACCATCGAGGTTTTAACATCGACTCAGACACCTTGTTGTAGCGAAGGTACGAATGTGGATTAGGGTGTCCCGACAAATTTTTTTTTTGGATTTTCCGAACAAAAGACCTCTCAAAACTTGCGTAATTGGACCTAGATTACAAAAATGTATAAAAAAAAAATTAAAATTTGTCTTGGGGGTTGTACCGACCCTCAAAATTTTGACAAATTGATATTTTTATGCTTTTTTCCCTTCTTTAATTTCGGTTCCGGAGCTACTATTTATTACTAGCAGTTGCCCGCGACTTCGTCCGCCTCTCCCTCGTCCTCCGGCCAGAGTATCGTCTCGACTTGTGCATCATGCGCGCGTGGGAATATTGTTGTGAAGTTATTGTAAAATTGCATTGCAGTCAACTCTCCCTAGGTCGTCATTCTCTTGAACTTGAAAAATTTGAGCATTTCTTATGATTCCCTTCAGTTGTTCATACTTAAAGCATTCCCTTGGGCGAACACTCCCTAATTCTAATATTTCTCTTACTTCTGCATCGTTTTTTTTTCGGTTATTCAAATTTTGTGTTGTTTCTTTAAACTGAGCATATTTTTTAGTTAAAAAGTACATAAAATGATATTGTTTAAACACAATAATCTGCACAAATAGTACAATCAATAACATCCACAAATGAATTGAACTCTCAAAATTCTAATTTGAGCAGTTATTAGGGCAGTTCTACCTAACAACATCCCACTGAGATCTCAATGTAACCTTGACTGAGGCAAAATCATTTAGTTTAACATAATTCTCAGTTATCGTTGAGATTTAATGGTTACCTTACTAATTGTTGCTGCACATATGTCAGCCACGTCAAATAGCTGAGTGAGAAATCGAATCCAAAATAATTTCATCTCACAGATCTCAGAAAAAAATCTCAGTTCTCACATTTCCACAGATTCTTCGCTGCTATTGGTCGCAGCTTAATTTTAAGTAGAATAATGCCTTCCTCGATTAATGGACTATCCAACACAAAAAGAATTTTACAATTCGAAATAGTAGTTCCTGAGATTACCGCGATCAAACGAACAAACTCTTCAGCTTTATATTGTATTGTATTGTATTGTATTGTTTGCCATTTTTTCCATATTTTACACAAATTCTTCGCTCCTATTGGTCGCAGCTTAATTTTATATAGCTTCAAGCCTTCCTTGATAAATGAACCATTCAATATTAAAAAAATTGTTCAATTTCATAAAGCAGTTCCTGAGATAAGCGCGTTAAGACGCAGAAAAATGTATATTTTTTGCCGTTTTTTCCATATTTTCCACAGATTCTTCGCTACTATTGGTCACAGCTTTATGTTAAATAGCCTCAAGTCTTCCGCAATTAATGGACCATCCAACACAAAAAGAATTATACCATTCGAACCAGTAGTTCCTGAGATAAGTGCGTTAAAACGCAGAAAAATGTATATTTTTTGCCGTTTTTTTCCACATTTTCCAGTTTTCCCACTCTTCCATGAGGTTTTTCCAATTTTTTTTCACAGAAATCATCACTGAATGTAACAGTATGAACCATTAAAATTTCACAAATATTTGTTGGGCCATTTCGGAGTCTATAAGAGACATACAAACAAACACACTTCCATTTTTATATATATAGAGAAGAGATTGTATTGTATTGTATTGTTTGCCATTTTTCCATATTTTACACAAATTCTTCGCTCCTATTGGTCGCAGCTTAATTTTATATAGCTTCAAGCCTTCCTTGATAAATGAACCATTCAATATTAAAAAAAATTGTTCAATTTCATAAAGCAGTTCCTGAGATAAGCGCGTTAAGACGCAGAAAAATGTATATTTTTTGCCGTTTTTTCCATATTTTCCACAGATTCTTCGCTACTATTGGTCACAGCTTTATGTTAAATAGCCTCAAGTCTTCCGCAATTAATGGACCATCCAACACAAAAAGAATTATACCATTCGAACCAGTAGTTCCTGAGATAAGTGCGTTAAAACGCAGAAAAATGTATATTTTTTGCCGTTTTTTTCCACATTTTCCAGTTTTCCCACTCTTCCATGAGGTTTTTCCAATTTTTTTTCACAGAAATCATCACTGAATGTAACAGTATGAACCATTAAAATTTCACAAATATTTGTTGGGCCATTTCGGAGTCTATAAGAGACATACAAACAAACACACTTCCATTTTTATATAGGGTAGACTGGGGACCCTTTGCCAGAGGGGAGGCTTTGTTTTTCGATTTTTCTTATAGATCGAAGAAAATTAAAAATTTCGAAAAATTGATTTTTATTGCACATCTCTAGGTAGAAACTTTCCACAAAGTTTGAAAGTTCTCAGTCAAACGCGAGAGTAGCAGGACGTTTTTCTTTATTTTCCAGGTACCGGAAACAAAAAATGGAAGGTGAATATTTTCAAAAAAGTCAAGTGGTTTATTTTTTTTACAAACTTTTCGCGCCAATTCTCAATTTTATAAAATATTAATTGTCTTTAAAAAAGTGATTTGTGTAACTAGTGTGCGATCTTAAAAAGTTAAAAAAAAAATTTCATAAAGTAGCTTGTGGGGTGCCTTTGCCATGTGTTTGTGTGGAGGTTTTGCCACTGGCAAAACCACCCCCAAAGTGGCTTTGCCACTGGAAAAACCACCCCTATAGTGGCTTTGCCACTGGCAAACCCACCCCACACAGTGGCTTTGTCACTGGCAAACCCACGCTACAAAGTGGCTTTGCCATTGGCAAAAGCACCCATAAAATGCCCTTACCACAGGCAATGACTGAATTGATGGGTGAATGATTTTCAGATCGAAAGATGCCGCGTTTTTATATCAAGAAATCCAACCGCGACGAGATTAATGAAAATAAAATGATGCAAGCCGTTGACGCGGTTTAAGTAAGGAAAACTATTAGCGCAGCGGTTAAATTTTTTGGGTTAAAAAGAACTACCCTAAGAAAACGCTGCAAGGAATGGCGTATCGCTTAAGATCTCTTTAGAGAAAGTGATATAGCTGTTTCCAAAGTAGGTATAGATATCACTCCAAATTTGCGAGCAACCAGATGTTCACTGTTCCGCTAAAAAAAAAAAAAACTAAAAACGTTTTTTTATTTTCTTATTTCTGGAATTAAGGTACCTGGCAAAGGCTCCCCACCCTAGTGGCATATCATCCCCCATAGTACACATTTGCCATAGCAATTTTTTCATTTTTTTTAATAATTTAAAAAAATTTAAATGAAATGATATGAGGTAGAAATTATTTACAAAACAAAGATAGTAAGGTACTTCAACTTTTAGGTATAAACAATTTTTGGAAAGATTAAAAACCTAAGCCTACGGTCAAATTTCCTAAATCATGGCAAAGGCTCCCCAGTCTACCCTATATAGAGATTGTATTGTATTGTATTGTTTGCCATTTTTTCCATATTTTACACAAATTCTTCGCTCCTATTGGTCGCAGCTTAATTTTATATAGCTTCAAGCCTTCCTTGATAAATGAACCATTCAATATTAAAAAAATTGTTCAATTTCATAAAGCAGTTCCTGAGATAAGCGCGTTAAGACGCAGAAAAATGTATATTTTTTGCCGTTTTTCCCATATTTTCCACAGATTCTTCGCTGCTATTGGTCACAGCTTTATGTTAAATAGCCTCAAGTCTTCCGCAATTAATGGACCATCCAACACAAAAAGAATTATACCATTCGAACCAGTAGTTCCTGAGATAAGTGCGTTAAAACGCAGAAAAATGTATATTTTTTGCCGTTTTTTTCCACATTTTCCAGTTTTCCCACTCTTCCATGAGGTTTTTCCAATTTTTTTCTTCACAGAAATCATCACTGAATGTAACAGTATGAACCATTAAAATTTCACAAATATTTGTTGGGCCATTTCGGAGTCTATAAGAGACATACAAACAAACACACTTCCATTTTTATATATATAGAGATAAAATATTAACTTTTTGATCTAGCTACCAGCTACCAACTACAAGAGATGTCATTAAATTCATTTTGTTTGTAAGGAACGAACTAAAACTTAAATTCAACGGAAAGGATCCTTCCCATTCAGAAATATATGCGATTGTTTTTGAAGAAATCGACAATATTTGGGCTAAAGCTTCGATTCCAATTGTAACTAAGGAAAGAGTTATTCAACTACTTAAATCCTGTTTCGAAAGGTACAATATTGTGAAGCGATACCCCAAAAGCAAACAAAATGCTAGTTTCGAAAACAAACTGAAGTGTTTTTTAGAGTCATCTGAGAAGCTTTTCGACGTTGCTGCTTGTAAATGCACTTCATTTGAAACTTGTTCGTGTTTAAAACCAAAGAAAGTTCCCATCCATGAGAGAAGTTTTTTGTTGGATCAAAGAAATGAAGGGAAATTGAAGAGTCAAAGAGGGAAGCAAAAAAATGGTCTACGCAGGAAACGGATATTGTCTCAGGAAACTGCAATGAAGAGTTGGTGCGTGAATCTTCCCCAGAAACACATTCGGTAACAGAGGCATCCCCAACAAACCCCCTTTGACAGAGGCACCATCGACTTCAAGAGCTTATCGCAATAGATTGATGTTGCCAACAGTTGCCAAGGTATGTGATCGATACGGTTTATCGACGCGATCTGCTGCTGCTGTCGCTTCTGCTGTTTTGGCTGATGTCGGCTTGGTTTCTTCCAAAGATTCAACTCTTGTTATAGACAAAAATAAGATCCACCGAGCTGTATCGAAATCACGTAAAGAAGCTTTAGAAGATATTGGAGGTATTGCTATAAAAAGCATTTACTTTGATGGAAGAAAGGACAAGACCCTGATAAATGAGAAAATAGGGGCGCGTTATCACCGTAAAGAAATTTTTGAAGAACACATCTCAATTTTGGCAGAACCTGGATGAATTTACTTGGGACACACAACACCAGGTCGTGGCACCGCAAAAGGGATTTTTACTTCCATCACAACCTTTTTAGAGAGTCAAGGTTGGAATTTAGATGACGTGCTTTGCATTGGATGTGACGGAACTGCAACTAACGCTGGTTGGAAGGGAGGCGTCATTCAATATTTAGAGGAGTTCTTGAAGAGACCGCTGCAATGGTGTATTTGCATGCTTCACGCCAATGAGTTACCTCTTCGTCATTTATTCTTGACATTAGATGGTTGCACTTCGGGTCCTAGAGAATATTCTGGACCTATTGGGAAACAATTAGCTGATTGCGAAAGTAAAACCACCGTGAGCTTTTGTGCAGTGGCTGGTAATATGCCTGACTTGCCGAAAAATGTGGTTGATGAACTTAGTACGGATCAAAAATATCTTTATCAGATATGTCAAGCTGTATCTACTGGTTTCTGTTCTCTTGAGCTGGCAAATCGTCAACCTGGAAAAATGGCCCACTCGAGATGGCTTACTTCAGCTAATCGCATACTGTGACTTTATGTTAGTACTCTTCGTCCATCCGAGAATTTGCTATTGCTTGTCAACTACGTCGTCAAAGTATACGCTCCAATTTGGTTCCGAATCAAGCGACAGGCGTCTTTTAAGGATGGAGCCAAACATATTTTCCAATTAATTATGTACTCTCGATATTTACCCGAAAATTTGAGATGTGTTGTGGATTCTGTTATAGAAAGAAATGCTTATTTTGCACATCCAGAAAACCTGCTTATCAGTATGTTGTTTGATGAAAGGGACCACCTTCGGGAGCTGGCATTGCGAAGAATAAAAAAAGCTAGAGAAGCTGAAAATACCAACAAACGCAGGATATATAAACCACCAAAGATCAACTTCTCTGCTAAAGATTATACCGAAATTATTTTTTGGAACGAATGTCAGGTAACATCACCCCCGGTTCTTCGAGATATTTCTTTTGAAGACCTTCACATCATGGCAAAAGATAAGAGCTTGGAAATTGTTGACTTTCCCTGTCACACCCAATCTGTGGAAAGATGTGTTAAACTGGTAACAGAGGCATCACAGAGTGTAACTGACCCTACTTCTAGAGATGGCTTTATTAAAAACAAGTTGAAATCCCGTGCAGAAATGCCAAATTTTGGACACAAAAATAAGTTTAAATTCTAAGGTTATGTCATTAATTAAAAATTATTTCTTGCTTATTTTGTTTTTATGTGATTTGTTTAAATAATATTAATAATAAAATACGTTTAAAACTTAATTTTTTTTATAGTTTTATTCAAACGGTTAAAGTATGTAAAAACATGAAATTTAAAAATCTTCAAAGCCCGGTACTACCCCCAAGATAACATGTTCTTTCAGTTTTTTTGACGTTTTCTTTATCTGTGTAAAATTACGCAAATTTTGATACCCCTTTTGATAGTGTAGATCGAAAATTTTTTTGTCTCATACATCGACGGGACACCCTAATGTGGATATTCCGATCGAGGCCAACACGTGAAAATGCTTAGAGAAAATTCGATTTCAAACGCTAGATTGCTAGATCCTTTTCCGATCGTGTCTCCGAAAATCTCCTTTGAAGTCTTTTGCTGCCAGCACAAAATGAAGAGAACCAGTGGCAACACTGCCAAGCAACCATCAGAGATGCCGCCTCTGAAGTGCTAGGGTTTATACGGCCACCACAACGAAACCCCTGGTTTGAAGATGAGTGCTGGCGAGCACATGCAGCTCGTGAGTTCTACGAGCAGAAAAGGAGAGAGGAGCACTAACTTCTCAGAAAAAAGTATGAAAAGCGCGCGATCAAGGAGATAGAGGGATGTCACAACAGGAACGGGGCTTATACACCCCAAACCGAAGCCTGTAGATACCATCATGTGAACATACTTCGTAGTGGAACCACACGCAGTGCTAAGGATATGGAAAGAGCACTTTTCCAAGCTGTATAATGGCGATGACGAGCAAAAATCCGCCAGCTATACAGAACCATTCAACAAGGGTGAAGTAGGCCAACAATTCCACCCAGCCGACATTGACGAAGTGAAGATAGCGATATCTAAACTTAAGTCGAACAAAACCGCTGGAGCAGACGACCTAGCCGCCGAAATGTACAAAACAGCTGGAGATGATTTGGTTAGGAGCATACACCAGCTCATCTGCAAAATTTGGTCGGAGGAAAGCATGTCCGACGAATGGAACCTCAGCATCGATCCTTAAGTAAGGAGTTCCCAAGAACTGCACCAACTACAGAGGTATAAGTCTCCTTAACAAGATCTCGTCTGACGTGCTGTGTGAACGTTTGAAGCCTTTCGTCAACAACCTGATAGGTCCTTATCAGTGTGGCTTCAGATCCGCGTCAAAAGTCTGTCCAGCTACTAGGAAACGCAGGCGACATTGACATAGTTATAAGAACACAGCGTGATGTCAGTGGAGCGTTCATGAGTCTTGAGGCGCAGGCCAGGAAAATGGGTCTAGCGGTTAACGAGGGTAAAACCAAGTTAATGCTGTCAACAAGAAAGGACAACCAACATCGACGCTTGGAGCAAACGTCTGCATAGACAGATTTTAACTTCGAGGTAGTTAAGGACTTCGTCTACCTAGGATCCGCTATAAATTCAGACAACAACACCAGCGTTGAAATCCAACGAAGAATCACTCTTGCCAAACTCTGCTTCTTTGGACTTAGAATGCAATTGAGTAGTAAAGTCCTCCCTCGAGCAACTAAAGTGACACTCTACAAAACCCTCATCACCCCAGTATGGTGTAGTGACATAGACCACGCTTTGGGCTGCTTCGAGAGAAAAATTGTTCGAGTGATTTTTGGTCCTGTCTGCATAAATAGAGAATGGAGACGAAGATTCAATAAAGAACCGTACGAGCTGTTCAGCGACACTGCCATAGCCAGAAAAGTTAAGGTCCAACGATTTAGATGGTTGGGTCAAGTAGAGCGAATGGAAAATAATGCTCCGGCTTGTAGAGTCTTCGAATCCAACCCGGAAGGACGTCGCAGAAGAGGAAGACTGCGACTCAGGGGGAGCACACAGATGGTAGAGGACCTGAACCATCTTGACGTGCGAAACTGGAGACAGCTAGCTAGGGACCGAGCTGGCTGGAGACGTTTGTTGGATGAGGCCCTGATCCAACCTGGACTGTAGCGCCACCATAAGTAAGTAAGCATATCAAACCTACTGCAAGGCAGATTTCAAGACTAAAATTTAGCTTTGTAGACTCCGGTGGGTTGGACATCTAGCTTCATGAATTCCCCATAAAAAGTTTCTCTGTCATGCCAAACCTATAATCTAAACTCTTCGTGTCTATAAAAGATGTCGTTCGCAGAAAGATAATTCTTTAGTGTAGGGAAACTCCTTTACAAAATTATTCAACTCATAAAAAAAAAAACACTCACAAATTGGCTTCCCTTAACCAAAGCACTCATCCACTATCCCTAAGGCTCACTTATGAATAAACAAAAATAGACAGATAATTGAATTCTGATCACTGGAGGCCATTGTAAGACTTTAATTAACGAAACCATTTTCAAAAACCATTCCTCTAAACACAGTCAGCAGAATTAATTGCTGCGTGGTGTAAACAAAATCGAAATATGTCATCCGAAAGGACTCTACGCACCAGTCTTCCTATCCAAAAGGAAATCTATAGATATAGGTACTGTTATTGACTATACGGGTTTTCATAAAAATCGATCAAATTCAATTAAAAGCCTTTCTCTCAAACTCTCATCAAAAAATTTACCTGAGTGCCATACTCCGGATGAAACCCAGTGAAGTTCCCATGGAAAAACCGGCAACAACATCAAATTCAATGAATACCAAATTTTTTCCCGCCAAATAATGCAGACATTGTTATTGGTTGCGGAATTCATCTTAATTCAAAGTGGACAATAGGAAAAATGTTCCTATCGATGGTTATGATGGCATGTTTTGGAGGAAACTTCCCTTCCAACTCGAAAATACCACAATGAGGAATAATGTTGTTTTTTTCTTTTATTTTATTTGTTGGAGAGTTGCATGTGGATATAATCAGATTCTATGAAAATCGGAATATTCCCTGAGCCAACAACACAAAAGACTCAACAAGTTGGCCAGGAGAAGTTGGCAAGTCATGATTGTTTGTGGTCGAAATTGGAATGAACAAGGCGTCTAATGTTGCCCAGGGTATAGATGAATGTATAGTCCCGCATATGTGGGATTATGTTTACAGAACAATCAAATCGATTCGGGAATCTAGTGATAGAAGAATAAAGGCAGATTTTACGGCAAATGTAGTCGGACTTTCAGTTCATTTGAATTGTATTTATATTTTCTTTTATTCTATTTCTAAGGACAATAGATGGAAGGATGCATAGTATACCTATGTTTAATGATGCTCTAAGGATTAGTTTTGAATTACGGATTTTCATTTTCATAAGAAAAGATAGGATTGACGTTGAAAGTCTTGACTTCCATTCAGGAAAATATTTTGTTAAGGCGTAAATATTTATGTATGGAAATCTTTCGTGTTTGAAATAGTTTTGAAGTGTTTCACAACCGAAGTGTTCTAGGGCGTATGAGCATTTTCTCCCCAATATTTCTCTGAGTGGTTTTCTGGTTGGTTTTTGTTTTTTTTTTGTTCTCTTTCTCGGACAATTAAATTTTTGGAATCTACTTCACTCGGGAAAAACTTTCTTCGATTCCTCTATTCAAATCACAACTAGCCAATCCTAGGGACGTTCAAGCCGCATCCTTTTTTTGTTTGTTCGAAGGATTCAAAAATGATAACTGTAAAGGAAATAGTAGCATGATATAACTGGTTTAGTGTTTTTGGAGTTTATACTCCTTAAGAATCACACACGGTATATGCAAAATAGATGAGTAATAAAAACAAACGTTAACAAAGAGTGAAGGGTAACATTTTCTCTACGCAATGTACCTACTCAAACTCAACATACTGATAGAGGGCACACATAGGTTTTTGATATCGTGCATCATTTGATAAAGGCTACCTGAGGAAATTGAGAGAAATTGATATTTCCTGAAGGCAGAAATCGAAAGAAAATATTTTTTGATTATAACTTTATGAAAAAAAAATTCACTTCCAATGGCTGATAGAATCTTTATAAGCCCTTATTTTGATGAACAATTGCAGGGTTGTCGAGGAAAATTGTGAGTAGGTAATATCGATTTGAAATTGCGGTAAAATTTTTGCGAATAATTAAAATTTTGGCCAATATCTTGGCTAATAGGCCTTCGAACAACTTGTTATCCATTTAAATGAATATAGTTTGAGCAGGCCTTTCTATTGATGTATCATTCGAAAAGTTTTGGAAGATTTTATTTTTCTTCAAAAATTTTTGGCAAGGGTTAGCCCATGATATTTTTGAAAATCATGAAAGAAATCGATTTCGCTCAATTCAACATATTTCATATTTCTCTTCATTCTGAGCCTCATACTGAAAGCCAAGCTTTCGAGCCGTATTTGCCGAGATATTTGCATCAGTAGATATCGTTCTGTTGGCTGACAATAAGCCAAGTACAAAAATCAAGAAAAATTGACCTCGCAGACAGGGTGAACAGACCTTTGTTCAAGTGCATTATTTAATATAGGCTTCTTGGTTAAATTGAGAGATCTGGTAATTTGAAAACGCTGGAAATTTTCTGAAGGCAGAAATCGAAAGAAATTACTTTTTGATTTTAACTTTATAACCGAGTGCTGACTTTTAAATGTAGGTTTTCAAGCAGAACATTTTTCCAGTTTGCAAGGTTATCCATTTTTAGAGTGAACGGTAATGAAATGAGCATTTCATAGTTAGATTTCTCCATTCCAGGATGAATAAGAGGTTATAACAGACTCTGCAACTGCAACTCTTCGTACTACCTTGTCCTTGTGACCAAGCATGAGCTTATGGATATAGTTAAAGTGGAGTACAAGTGCTGTTAAGTATAAGGGAGAAAGGCCTGTTTCCACAAGTTACATGTGGTTTGGTGTTGATTCAGGGATGCGGAATTGTCGTTTCAAGAAAAATCTCAAAACTTTTTCCAAAGTATCATGCAACTTGTTTATCACCAACTGGAGCGATTCAGGTGATTCTGCCAAGTTAATTGACTTTTTTAAATTTTTGGGAGCTTATCCGGATTCGAAAATGTTATTGTAAGCTATCCCTAAATGTGAAAGGAATTCATCTGAGGCCTATTTGAAAATTTCGTTTGGAATTCTGTTACATCCTGCAGCTTTGTTATCCTTTGCTTTGCTAAGTACTAACTTAAGCTCTGATAGCGTGATTTCCCTATTTAAAATTTCGTTTTCAAACGCTGGTTTAGCTTACAGGATATCCTGAGACTGGAGGTGTGTATTGAAGAATTGCTTCTCAAAAAGTTCTCGACAGTTCTTGGACAGGACAGAATTGAGATTTCAATAAATTGGTGCATTCCCTTGATATGTTTAATCGTTTTACAAAATTCCGACGAGCTTCTACAAACGAGAAGGTTTTGAACTTGTTGTCTTTTATAGTGTTGTTTTTTCCGTTTAAAGATATCTTTGTATACTGACGATATGATTCCAGATAGCTTTTTTTTAGGCAAGGAGTGCAACACTTATGAAATAGCTTAAGAAGATAAAAAGATTTCCTTATTGCTGTCGCACACTCTTAATCAAATCATGGTGCAAATTGCTTCTTGCAATCCATTTTTGTATTGCGAATAATCGGCTGAAGAGTGTCATTTGATGTGTTAGAAGCAGTAAGATGATGAGCTTCAATATTTAGATTGAGGTTTCTCCTACATAAGACTGAGTCTTTAGGTCTGTTCATAGCCGTAGCTAGGATTTTGTTTCAGGGGGGGTTAAGATAAATGATAATTTTTTCAACATTCTTGAAGTACGGCTAAAGAAAGATTCTCTATACTTGAGAGTTGAGAGTACCTCCGAAGTTGGACTCGAGGCTAAACTGATGGCCATTCCTAGAAGCGCGAGTATTAGGTACGGGCGAATTGTTTTAGGGGAGGAATGCAACTGGCTATTTTACTTGAGCACTAACCGTAAAAATAACGATAGAACCGAAAGAGACACGACACGTTTCGATGGTGGTCTAACGAGGTGAATGAGTTGGTTATGTCTCTGTCACCAATCGGTCTTAGTTCTCTTTTTTGTATACCCTCCAAGAGGCTTAAGTATGTAACTTCAGCACCAGCCCAAAGATGGGAATTGTACTCAAGCTTTGGACGGATAGAAGTCTTAAAGATAAGGGCCAGATCAGACTGGGAGAAATATTTCTTGCACTGTCTTCAGAAACCCAAACATTTTGCGGCATTTTTGGCGACATCGCATATGTGATCGTTCCAAAAGGTGGTCAGTGATACCGAGAATGTCGAGATGTTCGGTCTCATTGATGCAAGTGCCACTCATGGACAGTGGCAGGGGAGGTATATCTCGCTTGAACGATACAAGACAGCATTGAGTTTTCGAAGCATCAAATTCTACGCGATTTTGTATTCTCCATTGTTCAATGCTGTTGAAGTCAGTGTTTAATGAGCTTGTCATGTTTTGCCGTTGCATTTCCACATCCGAAGAGGAGGGATGTGAGTCTGGAAATGAATAACAAAAGCTAAAGGTACTATCGTCAGCGAAACAATTTATTGGATTAAAAGTTACAGACAAGAGATCATTAATGAAATTGAGGAAGAGGGTTGGACATAAAACGGTGCCCTGGGGCACACCAGCGTTTATATTGTGGGTTTCAGACTTGAAACCGTCAAATACAACTAGTATTGAACGGTTCAAAAGAAAGTTTCTAATCCAACGAAGAAGGGATTCATCGATACCGAAAGCACGCATTTTCGATAAAAGAGCAAGATGCCAGACTTTATCAAATGCCTTTGAAATATCAAGATGTAAAGATTTGTTCCACTGTTCTGTGAGATAAACCATCAGATCCCCAGCGGACCTGTTGCTGCGAAAGCCGTACTGCAGGTCATTAAGAAGCTTTCGGTCTTCGAGACATTTCTTGAGCTGATAGTTTATCAGCGTTTCCATGACCTTAGAAAGAAGGGACGTAAGTGCAATCGGACTATAATTGGAGGGAGAAGAAGATTCGCATTTTTTGGGATTGGCTGGACAAATGCTGTTTTCCAACTGCTCGGAACGAGCCTAGAAGAATAGAATAGATGGAATAGCTTACGCAAGGGTTTTTCCAGCGTGGAAGAACACCTCTTCAGAATAATAGCGGGGATACCATCCGGACCAGCGGATTTATGTATGTTGAGAACTTCTAGGACTCTCGCCACAGCACGAGTGCGGAAGAAGATTTTTCCCATGGAATCATTGACGCGCTCAAGAACTGGGGGAATCATGTTACTTTCTAACAGCTTTCGCGAGAGAGCTAACAACTGGAGTTTTTTATTGTCAACGAAAAAAGGGACCGAAGAAGAAGAATAATTCTTCATATTTTTTTACAAAAGACCAAAAATTCTTACTGCCTTTGGAACATTGTAGTATTTTTTGCCTTAATTTTTGGTCGTGTAACGACTTATGTAAAAGAAATATGGTCATCTCTGCTTGTAGGTAACTAGATGGCAAGAGTAGTAAGGGCTCAGTTATAGCTATCAGTAAAATCCATCAGTAAAAATTTTGTTTTGCTATTTTGAATACTTTAATCTTATATTTTGAGGAAAATTTTGATGAAATAAGTTGAAAATACATTTCGACTATTTTTTTCAAAAAAAAAGAACTCAGTTAGTGCTAAATATTATTAACAAATCCATTTTATAAATTTTACTGATGAAATTTCATTTTACTGAACAACTGAGTGACAAATGTCAAAATAAATTCCATTTCGTTTTACTGATGGCTTTTCATTTTTCAGATTCCAGATGTTTCAATTTTTACTGATGGATTTTACTGATAGCTATAACTGAGGCCTAAATGATATCTTGATTATACCAAACCAAAAAAATATACAAATGTTTCGGGAAGAAAATAGAAAAATACCCCTAAGCTTCAATGGAAAAGTTATAAATTCAGTGTTGGTAAGACAAAATAAAAAATCATTAAGTTATTAGTCAATAGTAATTTGATTTTGCTTTACAAAATTATTTCGGGGAGGGTTAAACCCCGTAACCCTCCCCTTAAATACGGCTATGGGTCTGTTTGTTTACCGCAACAAACTGCAACGAAGTACAACAAAGTAAAACATTTTTACATTTTCTGTTTGTTAACTCGAATAAGTTGAAAAGAAAAGAGAAATCGAGAGAGCAAACATTTCCGCTCTAGAGAAAATGTTTCAACTCTTTGCAACAGAAATTTCTTGTTGCAATTCGTTTTTAAATGAATCTTGTTCTTCGAATTTGAATTTTAATTGAAACGGTTAGCCGAAATTCTTTTTGCTCAGCAATAAATATATCATTAATGTTACAAAATTGTATTTTTTACGGACTTCAATTGAATCTTTTGCGAATTTGACAGATCTCAAACAAACTGCTACAAAATGTTCCCAAATAGACCTTTTGTCGCTCCATTTAAACTTGGGTAGAAGTGGGTTACCTAATAGTTGATCGTCTGTGCCTGATACAGAAGTGACTATTGATGCTAATAGAGGCATATGGTCAGAATATGTCTGATCGCCAATTTTGAAGCTTAGCAGTAAATGTTTACACTCAAGGGGAAATAGTAGGAAGTCAATAACAGATTCTCTAGGACTACGAATGAAGGTGAGTTTTCTCTCTTTATCTCCTATATCTGTTCGATAGAAAACTTGTAAGCCCTTATTTTGATATACCTACAATTATTGTATAATTGTTTTCGAGGAAAATTATGATAAATATCTCGGCTTCAACGAATTAGATAGTTGGGTCATGTAGAGCGAATGGAAAATAGGGCTCCGGCCAGTAGAGTCTCTGAATCTAAATCAGACGCTAGTCGGAAAAAAAGAGCCACATAGGTCATAGAACCTCAATTAACTTTTAATGCGACACTAAAGATATTTAGTAAAGATATTTAGAATGCGTTTGTTGGATGAGGTCTTGGGCCGACTTGGATTGTAGCGCCACGCTAAATTAAGTACTATTCACATGAGCACGACCAACGAACGACGAATGAATTATGAAAAGTGATTTTATATACGTTTGAAGCCGTATTTCCTTGCAAATTCTCAACAAAACGATAAAAGTAAAGTTTATATTTGACTAGCAGTTGCCCGCGACTTCGTCCGCCTCTCCCTCGTCCACCGGCCAGAGTATCGTCTCGACTTGTGCATCATGCGCGCGTGGGAATTTTGTTCGGCAGTTATTGTAAAATTGCATTGCAGTCAACTCTCCCTAGGTCGTAATTCTCTTGAACTTGAAAAATTTGAGCATTTTTTATGATTCCCTTCAGTTGTTCATACTTAAAGCATTCCCTTGGGTCAGCGGTTCTCAATCTTTTTTGGTGACGGAACCCTTTTGGAAAACAAAATACTTACCGGAACCCTACAACTATTATAAAAAAATATTTTTGAAAAGTGTATTATTTATTAATTAGCATAGGAACAGTCAATTTTAGTTACTTACATAACAAGTAACTGTACCAGTCTCCGGACAGACCCCAGTGTCCGGACGATTTTGCATTTATGGAGAATAAAAGAGAAATGAAACACAGAATTTTGCAAGAAACAACAAAATACAGAATCAGTAACATTTTTCACATATACATACGAAGTTTCAAGCCGATCGAATGTAAAACGGAAAAGTAATGGGTGTTTTAAGCAGCAACCGCTGCGCTGCTGTTTTGCTGTTTTCTTAGCAAAAAAAATAGAGGCAGACCTTGGAAAATATACTGGGAATAGTTGATCTTGTGGGATCTTGCAATCAAATGGAGTTTGTTTCAAAGCAAATATAATGAACTTAAAATAACTAAAGAAAAAAATGAGTTTTGCGTTTTTTTAAATCGATTTTCTTAAGTGTCCGGACACTGGTACCAAAAATATCGAAAATCTAGTCTCCGGACAGCACCAAGATTTTGTTTTATTTTTTTTATATTCTTTTTGAAACCCTTAATTTCCTTGTCAAAAGTACTTGTCTATATCCAGAAAAAAAAATTCCATTACCTATCATGCCTCTGATGGATTAAAAATGAAAAAAAAACAAAAAACTCTAAGAATTGTATTATCACTTTTTATTCTTTGTCACACAAACGCAATATTTTGAAATCAAAATGGTGTAAATCGATCGTGCGACATCTACAGCTGAAGGCAATATTTTCCTTGAGAAATGAGAAGAAATGTACCTACAGATTTGATACAATCAGAATGTAACTGTAAAAAGGAGGTGTTTGGAAAATGGATATGGATTATGCAATGAATGCATTCAGATAGTACACATGGATTTTTCGATTGGCAAAAATGAATCAATTCAACACTTTTTATATGAAATTTTGTTATATTATCAAAGGTGAAGGGTACAGACTATGAAAACAATTACACACGAACACCTGGCCTGAGGCCTTTATTTCGTGGTGGATTGATTTCCAATCCACTCCATTTTATATGCATGAATTACATGCATATTTTGGTGTATTGCCTTGTAGATAAGGGAAAAGGCACAAAATTAGTCTTTTACATATGTCCCATTTGCCATAGACTTTGTCTTCCACCAATTCCATTTTTCTCAAGTACCAGTTTGCTTTTCCCGTTAAAAAAAGCCATACTGGTAGATGTGTTTTTATCTATGTAACTGAGCTTAAGGAACACCATCACTCAGTTACCGAGAACGCATTTCTCGTTAACCACAGCCACTCTGAAACTCCCACAAGGGGGCCGACCGCAACTGTAGTTGAGATTCATTTAGAATCCGGGCATCAACTACCCCAGAGCACCAGTTTTTTCAGAAGACATGGTAGTCTCTTTTGTTATTTTGTACTCTGTGAATGTATGACATTATCATCATACATTCTATCGGATGTGTGAAATTATCACACATCCGTACAAACCAAAAGGATAGTTTTCCAGCTTCCTGACTTAACGGCTCAGAGGAACACTGGTGTCCATTGTCATGCAGTCTTTTATCCAGAAAAGAGATGGGTGGCCAAGCTGGAAGACTGCATGACATATTGCCATGCAACAACAACTTTTTATAAACACTCATTAGTGCCTTATTCTATCACAATGATAATCAAGTACAGTCTCATTAATCACGGCGTTTGGGTAAAAAGTGATTTGATACATGTACAATAAAAACGTAGGTTCATTCGCCCTGACCGAAGTCAAGTTTCCGCTCTGCACCACTTGGAGGTTGAACCTTCCGCACATGAGCGGTAAGAAATCTGTACTTGGAATTGCAAGCAATCCTTTCCAAACCCTTACCCACTCTTCGCAGAGCGGGGGGGTACAGAGGGAGGTGTATTTTTTTGTTTGTGGAACCCCTGCAAGGCTATCACGGAACCCTAGGGTTCCGCGGAACACACTTAGAGAATGGCTGCCTTGGGTGAACTCTCCCTAATTCTAATATCTCTTTTACTTCTGCATCGTTTTTTTTCGTTAAGTAAATTTTTTTTTCTTTAAACTGAGCATATTTTTTAGTTAAGAAGTACATAAAATGATATTGTTTAAACACAATAATCTGCACAAATAGTGCAATCAATCACATTCACAAATCAATTGAACTCTCAAAATTCTAATTTGAGCAGTTATTAGGCCAGTTCCACCTAACAACATCTCACTGAGATCTCAATGTCACCTTGACTGAGGCAAAATCATTTGGTGGAACATAATTCTCAGTTATCATTGAGATTTAATGGTTACCTTACTAATTGTTGCTGCACATATGTCAGCCACGTCAAATAGCTGAGTGAGAAATCGAATCCAAAATAATTTCATCTCAGAGATCTCAGAAAAAAATCTCAGTTCTAACATTTCCACAGATTCTTCGCTGCTATTGGTCGCAGCTTAATTTTAAGTAGAATAAAGCCTTCCTCGATTAATGGACTATCCAACACAAAAAGAATTTTACAATTCGAAATAGTAGTTCCTGAGATTACCGCGTTCAAACGAACTTTATATTGTATTGTATTGTATTGTTTGCCGTTTTTTCCACATTTTACACAAATTCTTCGCTCATATTGGTCGCAGCTAAATTTTATATAGCTTCAAGCCTTCCTTGATAAATGGGCCATTCAACATTAAAAAAATTGTTCAATTTCATAAAGCAGTTCCTGAGATAAGCGCGTTAAAACGCAGAAAAATGTATATTTTTTGCCGTTTTTTCCATATTTTCCACAGATTCTTCGCTGCTATTGGTCACAGCTTAATGTTAAAAAGCTTCAAATTTTCCTCAATTAATGGACCATCCAACACAAAAAGAATTATACCATTCGAACCAGTAGTTTCTGAGACTACCGCGTTCAAACAAACAAACTCTTCAGCTTTATATATTAGTGTAGATTTATGATGCAAAAATTTACTTTTTATTCTAAAATGTTAGTAAATTTGAGAAAACAAATTTATTCGTCACGAAAAGAATTCTAGTTGACACGATCTGCCAACGAATAAAATGTTCGCGCGAGTTATGGAGCTAAGCGAGGTCATCGCCAAACCAAAAGTTAACGATGACACTGCAGAGCTCCAATTCACCAAAACCAGCCGATTCTGAATTTTCCATTTCATGGGAACGGAAATTGCATGAATCGAATTACATTCAATTTCCATTCCCACGAAAAGTGCTGATTGTGTATAAAGTATAATTAACAATTTCTATGAATATAATAAAGGAGGTTGATTGGTAGTTTGACCACCGAGGTACACAGTTTGTTTTATTTCGGGGATCGAAGACTTTTCGTCACTCGCGCGTATAAACTCAAAAATCATTCTTGCCCTGTGTTTTGGTTGTTCATTCGCGACGAATTAAAAACTCTCATGTAAAAGAAATGTCAAAATCAACGAATTTTCGTTCATTCGTTGGTCGTTGTTCGTGCTCATATGAATAGTGCTTTAGTAATAAAATATTTCCAATTTAAAATTAGCAAAATTGGTTTAGGCATTCTCGAGTTTATGCGAGACAAACGAATATTGATTTCGACCAATGTATAACAAATTTATTCACCAATACCAATTCAGACTCATATTTTTGTTCAACAATTTGTTCTATTAATCATTCTATTCATTTAAATAGTTTAAAATCATATACATACATATGTTTGTCTGTATTTGAAAAAAGTAATCCTAGTTTATCGCTTTCCAATTTCGTTTTATGATGGTTTTCTCATTCATAATTGTTCGCCATAAAAAACAACAACTCTGCACACAAATTTGAATTGCTGCAAGAAATACATTTCAACTTTGCTTTGGTTTGATAGTTGCTTCGACAAAGACAAGGGCTAGGGCAAGGCCAATTCATAAAAAAAAGCCATTTCCAAGGAATCCATAAATTTGTTGACTCATTGCGTTTTTTTTAAATTCATGACGAAATAAAATTTGAAGTTGAATTAAAGAGAAACCATCAAAGAAAAAGCAACGCTCACAATTTTACCATCGATTTTATTTATCAAGCTTTAAGTAAACAAACTTTTACATTCCAATTGATTGACAATCAAGGACGAAATTGTACGAGACATAAAAATAGTTTTATACAGAGAAACGACTACGTTCTTTTTGTCAACAAGAAACTGTCTTCGGGGGATTAAATAGAAATAAAAGACAGAAAAAAAAAGATAACTTTCGAGTGAGTTTATGTTGGAGAAGAGCATTTACATTTTTGAATTCTATTAACTTTTTCTTTGCTAGCAAAACTTTCCATTCCTTGAAATTCCGACTTGGTTTAAGTTTGGAAGAATGAGCGTAGAAAAATAAATAAAAAAAAAATACTTTTCAACGAAGAGAATCTTATGCGAACGGAAAACTGAGAACAAGATAAGAATTGGATTAGAGTCACGAGCCAAATTGCTTTTGTTGTTCATCCGAAATTATTGTTTTTAGTTCAAGTGTGTGTGTTTGTTTTTGTTAAAAAGTAGTT
Organism: Sphaerophoria taeniata; assembly: GCA_943590905.1. Classification (NCBI taxonomy): domain Eukaryota; kingdom Metazoa; phylum Arthropoda; class Insecta; order Diptera; family Syrphidae; genus Sphaerophoria; species Sphaerophoria taeniata. Next base: position 40,329,986 of record OX016540.1, on the reverse strand, counting down.
AAGAACGTGAAACAAAAGAACTTTTTTATCAAACGAATTCGGGGTCGTAGTGCTAATTTGTCGTTGACTTTTCTTAAGTACCGAAATCCTGATTAAGTTTTTAAGACAGTTTTGAAAGAAGTAGAATGACATCAGAACATTTTTTAGGGTTTAATCCGTCAGCAAGGGTAGAGGTTTCTATGAAATATATGGGCACATAAATTTTGTTAAATTCAGATTTAAGACTATGTAAAATTGTACATAAAAAATAAAACATTTCCTCAGAAATGAGATTCGTCGTCCTTCTTATTTAATACACAGATTATGTGATTATCATTTTTCCGTAGAATTCGCTCTCATTGCTTAACTAAGTGGAAATTAAACATGTCCCTCGGCCCCTTAGCAATTTCAGACATTTATTCCTTTTATGGCTAGGCTCAAGGCTATCTAACAAGATTATGCCTATACAAATATTTATCAGAGCGGCGATAAAATTTCTGGCGATTAGCACCAGTGTTATTTTTTCCCATTTTTATGATGCCAATTTGTCTGGGATCAAGAGACAGGCATTAACAACAAAAACAAAAAAAGAACAATATACCTAGAAAGAAAAAGAAAATAAATGGACACACAAAATAGCTTTAGGTCGTAGTGTTAGAAAAGAAAAATCAATCGTTCTTCACTTTAACGCAAAATATGTTATTATAAAAAAAAAACATTCTTAAAAAGTATGTATGTTTCTTTTTGTTTAAGGATTTTGTACAAAATAGATAGGTTCATGTTAATATCTGTTGGACGTTTGTCAAAATCTCAATATGTTCTATTTCTTGTAATTACAATTTGAGACCGATGCACACAACATATGTTGTGATGTGATATGTGATATCAAATGCATAAATTATGGCATGGGGTAACCCTTTAAAACGTTATCTGCGAACGTGTTTTCATCGCTTATTTTTACAGAGAACGAAGGATATTGCTCAGTTGCTATCTGGATAAAACTTCACTAACATACTTAAACAGAAATTTGAAGCACCTTCTCGTAAAAGACTTTGTATTTAAAAAAAAAAAATGATGTTCGTCCGTTTGTATTTCTGGTACAGTATATTGGTACAATAATTCCAAAATGACTTTTCGAATTTGAATGAAATTGAATTTAACAAGCAATTTTTCCAAAATTGCTTTTCGAATGTAAAAAATGGGAAATTATTAGTGGAAAATTCGGAAAAGAGCGAACATTTTATAATCATTTGTCATCTGCTTGGAATTGGCGGTGTGGAGACTTGAGTTGGAAAATTAATGTCTCGAACGAGCGTTGTTAAGTCGTTACTATTTGTTTTCTTAAAAAGAGGATTTTACCCGAAATGATATTTTATTTTGAAATATGGAAAATAACATTTGTTACTTGCGACATATCTTATCTATGTATACTCTATAGATACTAATATAAATAAAGTAAGACTTTTATTTTCACACCCCAAATTGATTCTCTTTTGGGCAAAATGTTTTCCGCTCGCTTCGCTCGCAATTAAATCAAATCGATCTAGAATTTTTCGTGTCAGCCTCATCTTCAGTCGAAATTCAAAAAGATGCTGAAAATGAATACCTAATTGAAATTCTTGCAAAAATCTTTCTTTGCATTGTTGGATGTGTAGTGGTTGCTTTTCCTAATAAAAGGAAACCTCAACAGCTTTGAAAAATGAATTGCTCTGACCATTTTGTCGACGGCTAATGAAGAAACGTGGTCCTAATTATTTGTAAGATTTTTTTGTAGTTTAGTATACATACAGGAATTTACGGTTTTTATTTATTTTTTTAGCATGAACATTCGTTGTTTCACTTTTTTTTTATTTGGACTTTTGTCCCATTAAAAGTAAAACCTAATTGGGACTATTGACCCACCATAATCCCTAAATCAAAGTCGGCACTAATGACCCTCCATTGTAGATCAGAAGTTCCGAAAACAATTTTCGTGAATTTCTCGGAACGAGTTTCCCTGCGCCAACTTTCTAATCAAAACAGAAAAACCAAAATAAGGCCCCACGGGCATTATTTCTAAGTTGCAATGGAAATAAGACCGCAACCCTTGTAGGGTCCATATTTCTATATGAAATGGAAATAAAGCCCTATGGGGCCTTATTTCGTCGGGCGTTATTTCACGTCACCTACTCACCCGAAATTTTGTATTTAAATTCAGGAAACTGACAGCCGACATCAAGTTTTTGAAATGTTTCTCTATTTTTCATTTCATTTCATTTCCTTTTCATTCTTCCTTATTATATTTAAGGCTGAACTGCTACTTAAGCTTTTGCACCAACCACCAAGACAATGTTTACATGCGAATTCTTGAGTACGATTTTCTGCACAAAAGAAAATTTTAACATCGATATCCAAAAAAGCATGGATTTTAGTTTCCAATCTCTGTGCATGTACATTTGTCATTATGAATATTAGGTACATTTCGGTCTCGGTCAAAATTTGGCCTGTGTCGTAAGGTCATTGGATTTCAAAGGGAAAATTGCATGTACATAATTGTTGGTGCATTGGTTTTCAAATGGAAAACTGGAAAATTTAAAAATGGGTTTTCGAATGGAAAATAGAAAGTTCTTGATGAAAAACTCGGAAAACTTATTGGTTTCCAAAGGGAAAATCGCATGTAATTGTAGGTGCACTGATTGTCAAATGGGAAAATGGAAAATTTTGGATAGGGAACTCGGAAAATTTCGCGAGAGCACTAAGAACTTCAATACCTAATATCAAGCTTTTGCATAGAATTTAAAGTGCATTGGTGTTTGTTTGTCTGGTAGGGACTCTTAATCCGCTCAATCCTCCATGCATTTATATAAATTTTCACTGTAGGTATAGGCAAATTTTTGGGACAAACTTACTGGAAAGTCACTAAATAAGGGGGACAATCAAAAGCTGTATTTAATTTTGATTTTTGTGAAATAGTCAAAACACACCGGAAAATCTAGAATTTATTGAATTTTTCAACGAAATTTGATTTTAATGCATGCTTAAATGAGAGCAGAAAGTTAGTTTTAAAGCTTGGAAAAATTTAGATATGTAATTCTCTATTTTAATTGGATTCAAGCAAATCACATTGCATTTTAACAATTCCTGTGTTAATAACGATTATTTTTGAGTTTTTCTGAAGGGTGGCGATGATAATGATAGAGAAGTAAAAAATAGTGGGTCGGGCGGAATTGTCCGTCTGTCTGTCTGTAAACGCACTTGCAGCTTTAACCACTGGTCCGATTGACTTCAAACCCATAGATTTGACCGCAAAATTACAGTCGTTATACTTTTATGAACACAATTGTTGCCATGTTCATGCAGAACTAATGCTGTTTGTTTACATTTATGAACACAATTTTGGCAGTACTGCGGAAGTTTTACAATTACGAACTCAGCCTGGCTGACCATGGCAACAATTGTGTTCATAAAAGTATAACGACTGAAATTTTGCGGTCAAATCTATGGGTTTTCCTGTTTCTTAACTTTTCAGTTTTCTTATTTCCTCAAGTTTTTGTAACATGTTTTCGAAAACGGTTTCTTCCACAAAGCTTAGAACAATGCGTTTTAAAATATTTTTGTTGAAAGCCATTTTTTTAATGAATAAACTACAAATCAAATCGAAAACAAATAAACTTTGTTTCTCGTTTTGTCAAGGTTTGCTTTTGTGAACTCATTTTAAATAAAGTATAATGACCGCACACATACCTACAGTTGTAATTGAGTTCATGAAAGCCTTTGAGCATATTTTAGGCAGGGCATGGGCAACAAAGCCTGCAATTACGAACTCAGCCATAATTCCACAAATATGTTTTTACTAGCCTATACCTACAGTGAAAATATAAAAATGCATTTAGCATTGAGCGGATAAAGAGTCCCTACCGGACATACAAACAAAACAATGCACCTTAAATTCCATACGAAAAGTTGATTTTAGGTCTTGGAGTTCCACGTGCTCTCGCACTTTTCCGAGTTCCCAATAAAAAAATTACATTTTTCCATTTAAAAATCAGTGCACCTTCTATTTCATGCAACTTTCCCTTTGAAAAATCAATGAGTTTTCCGACATTTTCACCAAAAACTTTCTATTTTTCCATTCAGAAACCCATTTTGAAACAAAAAATTCCAACCAAAAAAATAATATTTTCGTTCTTTGTTTGGTTTTTCGAGTTTTCCCACTCTTCCATGATGTTTTTCCAATTTTTTTTTTTCAAAGTAACCGTCACGGTTCACACAAAAACTAAATATCTTATTCGTCTTTAACTTTAAGAATTATGTTTTAACTTAAATAAGTAGACTTTAAGGGCTATTCATGATCACGAACAACTTTAACTTTTACATTTCGTCCACATATAAATTTTTAATTCGTCGCGAACGAATCACCACCAAAACTAAGACAAGAATGATTTTTGAACCTAAATACGGACGATCCATTTGTTCCTCTTGAATGCGGACTGTGTGCAACGCGAATAGTTTGAAAGTTCCTATCAACAAGAATTCTTTTCTTTTTATTTCATAAAATAATGAGTGATATTCAAAACTAAATTCATTCATCATAAATCAACTATCAACTACATTTTTATCGTTTTGTTGAGAGTTTGTGAGGAAATAGGCCTTCAAGCAATTCTAAAATATTTTTTTTTTTCATTTCACGATGGTCGTGATCGTTCATGTGAACAGTGCTTTAGTCCATCGAGTATAGAAAACAAATGAAGAAAAACAAGTCAGAAACAAGCCCGACGAGCGGCCAATATGACGAAAATCACTTTTTGATATTCACCATCATCAATATATCCAGCCAAATTGCAATTTCTATTATTTTGTCGCGAATGCGACATTTAAATACGCATTTTTTCACAAAGTTCTAGCCTTCAAAATAGGTCTAGGGTAGAAAAGTACATAACTCGATTTGCTTTTCCATTCCATTTCTCAATAGGATGAGGGCTAAAACTTTAAAATCTGCTAAACCGATGAATCTGTATATTATTTATTAAAAGTGCACTGTGGCGTATGCTTGCTTTTTTGAATCTATACATTTTTAATAGGTAGACACTTTGTTTTTTTCTTTTTGAGACACTGTTCTGTTGTTGTTATTCTTTAATGATGTCTTGCGAAGTGACATTTGGTTTTATCGATGCTTCATGATTATCATGTATGACATCGGCAGCTAAACAACTTTAACTTAACCACACTCTTTCTTCTTACAAGGGATCAACCATTTTAAGGGAAAATCGTTTAATTCATTTTAACCCTCATAAAGCTAGCTTTATATCCAATAAGAACTTTCTTTTCATGACCAAAATTCAATTACTTTGAAATAAAGTGACAAAAGGAAAATAAATTCAATATAGCATGGGCAGTTTTACAAAAATCTCTTTTTTTCTTTTTTTTTTTTAAGGTAATTGATTTTTTCGGGATTCTATTTAATTTACAGTAAGCCTTTAATCTTAAGGGATTACATTTGGTTTGCTTTTGTTAAGAAAGGTCATGTAATGAGGTTTTCGTGTTTATTTATTGAAAATTGTATGGAACTAAGTGAGGTAAGAAAAAAGGGGCTGAATTGTGTTATTAAGGAGTTATTTGAAAGGAATGTATAAATCTGTTCGACAAGATTGTTTACCACTCATTTAAGAAAAACGCAAAAATATGACCGAACAATTTTGAATAATTCCAAAACTTTAATAGGTATTGCGATATTTGAATATACCAATCTTCATACATTTGTTTTCTTCTTTTAGTTGTTTGGCGTTCAAACGACAAAAACACAAACAGAAATCCAAACTAATCGCAGAACTTAAAGCAGCTCCAAACTCAATATCCCTCTCGGCGTACGTCGTTGTTAAATTGAATTTCCCTCTCAATCCAAAAAATGTTTTCTAGCATCACAGATGCGAGGCTCTGAAATTTCCACTTCGCAGCATTTTCCGTCTTCTGCTTTCTGAATCGGTGTTACCCGTTTGGATTTTGAATTGGGGTAATTCTATAAAGTGTTGAAGATTTGAGGCGTCATGTCGTTTGGTTTTCTCATTTTTCAAAAGGTGATTGGTTAGGTGCGAGTGGAAACCTAAATAAGCAAAAAAAAGAAGAAAATAAACAAAAAATCCAAACAACAAAAAAACGAAATTGGCTTCGGTTGAAGAACGCTTGGCTGAACTTGACAAGTCGCTTCAGTTTGATTACTGTTTTGATATGTTTAATTTATTGCAAAAGTTGAAGCAGTTGGTGATACACGCGCATTTGGGATATTCACAAGATTTATAGAGGAAGAATTCTGTTTAGATAGTCATTGTCATCGAATCGAGAAGGTCCTTAAGTCGATATTGTTTTGAAAAGGGTTCAACTGGGTGTTTCTTTTTTTTTTTTGCAAACAGTTGAGAATGTGTGTGCCTTGAATAATGAATATATTTTTCCTTACATCAACCCCTCTTGAAAGCACTGATGTTTGACAAAAAAAAAAAAAACAATAAAATGCAAAGGATTCATCCTTGTAAAGGATTGTCTCGCTAGGAAGTGGATAACTTTGAGATCCTCTGGATGATATCTTCTAAGTACATATTTGTATTCAAATTGAATGTTCACGAAGTTCCTCGACCATGAACTGGATTTCTTTTCAAGATAACAGAAAAAAGGAAGTGTCGATATATAGAGAAACACGAAGCTTATACGACTGTTGGACAAGGCTGGTTATGCTATTACAGGATTATTATATTTCAGATACATTTTTAAGGAACTAATTTTTTTTAAGTTTCGAGTTAAACTTGAAGCACCTTCAGTGCTTCAGCACAATTTAATCGATGGAGATATAAAAATAAGTGAGTCTGAATTCAAGCTAGTAAAGTTTTAAGATCGACAAAGTTTTTTTTTATACTTTTTTATCCATAAAATTTCCAAACAAATATTTAACATTGTTGTTGCTTCAAATGTAAGACCCCCCACTGTGCGGCTATGCCCTGACATGTAAGTAAGTTATAGACACTCGCTTCCATCTAAAATATGGATCATAGATATAAAAACAATGTTGGACAAAGTGCCACAAGCAAGGCACAAACTTTAGTGCTGTTCATAGTAACCCACACATGAAATAGGAGTAAAATCAACCAACGTAACAAAATTCAGTTTCACCTTGCATTTTTCATTGGTCTTCTTATACTGCTGCTCAATTTTTTTTGTAGTATTTTTTTTTTTTTAACAGGAGGAATAAAATTGCATTGAAGAGTGAGTGTGTTAACAATTTATGCTGACATTGATATTCCAACATTGTGTTTGCTTCTAACATCAACAGAATGTAACAGGAGAAGAGATTTTTGTTTTTGTGTATTCAAGCATCGGCTTTCGGCTTCACGTGGTATTTGAACTTTGGATGTGTTTGAAATTCTATACAAACAATTTATTCAAATGTCGGCAATTTAAATGGATGCTTTTAGTGAAATCCTCTTTTTTCATTTTTTTTTACCGTTGTCTATTGATTTTGTGTGTAAGTGGTGCTTTTTTAAAGTTTTTGTATTTAAATTGATATGTTAAATATTGGTAAATGTATAGGTGACAGTCGAGTTTAAAATTGGGAAATGGACAGAAGGACTGATGGATTTATATATAGCATAAGCATTTAAAATCCTAGACTCAATTCTTAATTAGATTGATTGTTTAAGTATCATTGTTTGTAGATTATTATTTTTCGTACATTTCTCAATAATAAAAGTGAGTCAAACTCGCAACAGTAATTTTATTAAATAGTTCAAAATGTTAACCAATGATTTGTCTCGTAAAAAAATTCAAATTCCAATTTTGATAAATAATGGCTTTGACCTATAACTTTTAATCACTGGACTTCCAGTTTAGTATTAAAAAGTTCTAGGAAATTACCTACTAGGTTTTGAATTCTTTTTCTCAGAACAGAGATTAAAGGTTCCCACGGACATGACGTGTCGGCCAATAATTTATTTTATTCCATTAAACGGACATTTATAATATAAGAACCTCATTTGCATCAGTCTTCAGTACGTAATAGTTTTTCGCGTATACCAAGAGTGGGTGAGATATTTTCTGGAAAATATTAAATTTGCCTAACAAAATACTTATCAATAATTAAAACTACATAAATCGCATATTCCATATAAATTTACGTTTGTGCTGCTCTCTGGTGCGTTTTTTCCATTATGATATTAATTTTTTGCTTTGATTAAATTTGAAAGCATTTAAACCATAATAACGAAAATTAACGAAGCATGATGTCAATCTGATTGAAAATACATGGGCAGCCTCGAAAACACGGTAGTAGCAATACCATACCAATAATCCCCAACGCAATGCAACCTAGAAATAAATTTTTTGCCAATAATTCGGCCAATAAACTGATTAACGTATTTCTTTATTTATTTTTTTAGATTTATATCTATCTATTAAAAAAACCAAAAGTTCACACTTAAAAAAGGTATCCCCCTACAATAGTTGATGAGTCTACTGGGTCGAAAAACTATTTTTTGTAGTCTTACAAGCCGTTATACTTGCATTATAATTTTCAAAAACAAGAAGACTCCACGTGAAATCCTCCAAGCACAGTACGCTAAGTTTTCTTTTCTAAGAAAAATATAACCGATTGAAAATCGAAATTCCTTTACAAATCAAAATCTTCTTAACTTCCCCCGTCTCGTTACGAGTAGTATGACGAAAGTTAAGGACATCAATCAATATTTTTCACAAGCTTTACCTCAATGAAATTTGCAGGTGCAATGACGACAAAAAAAAGGAAAAAGTCGCACAGAAAAAGTGTTTTTTTTTATCACTTCAAAGCCAGTTCATCGCAAGAATAAGGTAAATATTTGCAAAAAAGGAAATTCTTTACCTCAAGGGATTTTACTATTTCTGCATGAATGAAAATCTTTTGCACTGTGATTTACTGCAAGGCACTTGATTTTTTTTTAGAATATTAACGAACAAGAACAACTCCTTGGGGCAACGGGTTCAATATCACGAATATATTTTATAGTAGGTATATGAAAGCAAATTATTCGTAATTTCTTTGAAAAGAAATTCCCTTCAACACCAACTTCTTGCAGTTTGAGACATTTTGTATCGAATGGAAAAAGGTAATTAACTTTTTCCATTCGATACTCGTAGTGTTGTTTCTTCATTTCCTTAACTTTGAGACAGATTTTGTGTCACCTCTGAAGTTGATTTGGCCAAATGCCATACAGTAAACGCAATGCATACAAGTTACGATTTACTGCCAAAAAACCTTTCCTTTTTTAATGACAATTTTCCCTTTTAAGCCGGTCAAAGTTATGACTTATGAAAATTTTAGAGATCACAATGTGTCACCATTTTTGGTGAAGACACACCCTTTTATCAAAACTGTTATTTTAGGATACTCAAATTGATGAGAATCATGGAAAACGAAGCAAATTAATTCTTCATTGTTCTATATAATCAGTTGCTATTTTATTGAGATTATAGTATATAATTCGAGCGAATTTACTTACTTTGCATAAATTAGGTATCTATATGTTTTGATTTTTTAGTCAAAACAAATCGACCGGTATATGGTCGTTTATATGAGTTAATTTTGAAATACACTGTCTTCTATAATAGGTTAGGTTAGGTTATGAGGGGTGTGCACAGCGTGAGCTGTTGCGTACACGGGGGCCTATTGGTCCATTGTGATCCCCTATAAGAATAGAAGTTAGCATCGATGCTTCTCAAGGTCGATTAACGTAGACTGGCTCGTTAACGAACCAGCCTGTGCTATCTATAAATTTCTTCATGTTTGCCATTGAGACCTGTGCTAGATCATCCAGTTCTCCAACAAACCTGTTTCCGAAATGACGGAGTCGGCTTGTTTGGAGGTTCGGACAGTCACAGAGCAGGTGTTTAATGGTTTCTATTTCCTCCTCATCCTGACAGCTCCTACAAAAATCGGGTGCAAATGCCCCTATCTTGTTGGCCATTGTGCCAATGGCACAGTGACCCGTTAGTACACCTATCAAGATCTTAATGTTCTTTTTACTCAGCGATAGAATATACCGAGTTTCCTTTTCATTCGTGGTAGGCCATAAGGCCCGGTGCACACACGCGATTTTTGTCGCGGCGACATCGCTGCGATATCGCAGCGATATCGCAACTTTTCAGTGCACACTTGCGACATTTACCGCAGGTTTCAATCTTTACTTCGAGTTTTTATTTAAACAATGGAGGTTTACAGGGGAAAAAAATGTTTTCGCGTACCTCGTGCATAAAAATTATGTTCTTAATAAAAAGAAACAACGTCACTGAAGTTAATGACTAACAAAAGGACTATTTTATTCATCATTTCAAAATAAAAGACAAAATCCTGAACATTTTTTTAACAATTTTCGAATGAGTGTAAGATCTTTTGATGAGTTGGCGGTCAAAGTTTCACCAAAAATCAAAATAAAAGTCAAATAAAAAGAAACCAGCATCAAAATCATCCATATTTTCCCTTTCAATTTGATCAAAACTCGCGGTAAAAATCGCATGTGTGCACTGCACAATAGAAAACAATGTAAAACAAGACAAAAATGCGATTTTTGTCGCCGCGATATCGCAGAAACTTTTGCGACATTTTACCGCAGAAATGTCGCAGAAGTGTCGCAGAAGTGTCGCTGCGATATCGCAAGTGTGTGTGCACCACTCCATTTGATTGTGAGTACTTTATGTCGTAAAAGCGATATCGCAGCGATATCGCCGCGGTAAAAATCGCGTGTGTGCACCGGGCCTAAACTTCTCGAGATTACGCAATCGTCCCTGGATTTCCAAGAGTTATTGGTTTTCTCTTTTGATTTAAGGTCTATCTTCCTCTTGAGTACCCCAATTGGGACAAGTGGTCCCCTAACTGAGTGGTCACTACTGCTTGCGTCTGCTTCTGACCCTTTCCTGGCTAGTTCATCTACTATTTCGTTCCCTTCTATATTGCTATGTCCAGGAACCCAGCAGAGCTTTACCTGGTTAGTGTGGCAGATTTTATTTAATTCCTTCTTACAGTTTAAAACTTTAGTTTAGTTTAGTTTATTATTTCATCAAACAAAGATACAATACGTACTTTAGTGATTACTTGATAATTACATATAAATATACATTTTTAATTTTAAACATTACCACCAGCATAGTTATTTAGTATTAACAATAAATTCGATTTAAATAAATATCTACTTACATTGAAATCAATCATGTCGCAAACAGTATTTGTTTCTCTTAAACACCTGGATAATGGTTCATTGGCAGCATACACAGTTCTGTGATATGGAACATTAAAAAACGATTGGTTTCTAAGCAATCTCGCAGGAACATTAATCCCAATTAGAGCTAAGATTTGAGAACAATCAATATGGTCTGTTAATATGTCACGAATGAAAATAACCTCGGTGAATTTCCTACGAATGTTAAGGGGCAAGATACCAAGCAATTTACATCTTGTTTCATAGGAAGGAAGATTTATATCCCATTGAAGTCTTTTTACTACAACTCTCGTAAATCGTTTTTGGATTTTCTCGATTCTGAATGAATGAATCAAATATGAAGGATTCCAGATTACACTACAGTATTCAAGTTTTGACCTCACAAACGCAAAATATAAACACTTTAAGGTGTGAGGATCAGAAAACTCTTTTGAGTTACGTAATATGAAACCTAACATTGAACTGCCTTTAGCAACTAAAAAATCTATATGCTGAACAAAGTCAAGTTTTTTGTCAAAAATCACCCCAAGATCTTTTTTAAAGGTTATAACGGACAATGGCATATGATTTATTTTATAGATATAATTAATTGGAGAACGGTTCCGACAGAACGTTAAGCTTTGGCATTTGGAAATGTTTAAGTGCAAACAGTTAGCTATACACCAGTTCGATAAAAGATCAAGATCTTGTTGCAAAAGAAAACAATCATTTTCAGATTTTATACAACGAAATACTTTTAGATCATCCGCGTACATCAAGCAGTTTGAATTTAAAAAAATATCAGGAATATCGTTTATAAATAACAAAAATAGAAGAGGGCCCAAATGGCTTCCTTGCGGGACACCTGACTTAACGTATACGGGGACAGAAAGAACATTATTTATACGAACGTACTGAACACGATCCCTTAAATATGAATTTAACCATTTTAAAAAGTTTGAATGAAAGCCTACTTTATTTATCTTCATAAGTAAAGCATCATGATTGACTCTGTCAAATGCCTTAGAAAAGTCAGTATAGACAACATCATACTGATAACCCTTCTCAAGTGCATTCAAAACTAAATTACTAAAAATAGTAAGGTTAGTTGCAGTGGATCTACCAGCTACAAAACCATGTTGGTATGGGGAAATTGTTGATTTGAGAAGAGGAGTTAATTTGTCATAGACTAACTTTTCAAAAAATTTGGGAATCGTAGCAATTTTACAAATTGGACGATAGTTTGAAACATCTTGCCTACTTCCTGATTTGTAAATGGGTGTGATTGTTGAACGTTTCCAAGTATTTAGAAACTCACCATTTGTAAGTGAACGATTAAACATTATTTGTAAGGGAACAGCCAATGCATTCGCACACATTTGTAAAAAGATTGGTGAGATTCCATCTACGTCACGTCGCTTATCAGCCTTAAGCTTAGACAACGCTAACTCAATCTCAGAAGTGGAAAAACTTAAACTACCTATGTTTATGAGAGTGTTTGAGGAGTTAATAATATTAGTCTCGAGTAAATTAGGACAGCTGTCTGAGTAAACTGATTGAAAATGTTTAGCAAACAAGTTACATATAACAGAGATGTCAGAAGATGTAATGTCGTCATGGCGCATACTATTGGGAATGCCATTGGATTGCTTTTTATTATTTATAAATTTCCAAAAACTTTTGCTATTTGTTTTTAAATCACATTCAACACAAAACAGATATTGATTGTACAGAAATTTATTCAAAGTATCGAATTCTTTTTGTAAAATTCGATATTGTTTATACAATTCACGATCATTATTGGACTTGCGAAACTGCTTGTAAACCTTATTTTTTTTATTATTTAAATTTATGATTCTTTTGTTGAACCATACTGGTTTACGGCTATTAATTTTTTTAATTTTGGGTATGTGTAAGTCCATCGCAATATTTAGAACGTTTAAAAATAAATCATAACACTCATTTAAACCTAAATTGGTGAACAATGTTTGCCAACTTGTACCATTCAGAAATTCAAAAATTGCATTCAAATTAGCTTCCGCAAAATTGTAATTAAAACTTAAGTCTGAAGTCTCAGGTGTGAAATAATTGAAAAATTCTAAACGCAAACTGAGTGCAACATGATGTATTGTATTGGTGAAAAGGGGAACTATAGAGTCGTTTATGCTTGCGTATAATTCAACATCAACGAAAACCAAATCAAGTATATTATTACAAGAATTTTGAAAATGATTGATCTGCTTCAGGTTAAATTGTGCAAAAGTATCAACAACTTCACAAAACTGCTTTAGATCTTATGGTCTCACTGGCTAAAGCTTTGATAGCGGCCTGGCTGTCCACGAAAAAAAGTTATCTCCGAAGAGCTTAGCTTTTCGTGATGTGCCAATTCAGCTGCTTTTTCAATGGCAAAGATCTCGGCCTGAAAGACACTACAGTCAGCTGGGAGTTTATACGACTCTCTGATGTTGAGAGATTGGCAAAACACTCCAGCACCTGTTCCTGATTCCATTTTTGAACCGTCAGTGTAGAAAGGGATACCCTGTTTACTTATAAGTGAATTAGGGTCCCAGCCCTGTCTTTCCGGTATGAAAATAGAAAATTTCCTATCAAAATCTAGTAAAGGGGGTATGTAATCGGTTGTCTCCAACAGTCCTGGAATTGTGTCATATCTCTTTAGGATTGACCCGTGCCCATAAGTGCTGTGCTTCCAAAAACTCAGTTCTTTTAAACGAATTGCGGTTTTGGCTGCCGTGCATCTTATGAACTCATCCAGGGCCGGAAGGTCCAAAATCATTTCCAACCCAGCTTGTGGTGTGGATCTTTGAGCCCCTGTTATTCCTATACAGGCTAGTCTCTGTACCTTATTCAGGTTCTTGAGATAGCTTGATTTTTCCACCGCTTTCCACCATACAATAGAGCCATAGGTAAGAATGGGTCTGACAATCGCTGTGTACATCCATTGGATGACTTGCGGTCGCATGCCCCAGCGTGCACCGAAGGTTCTTTTGCATGTGTAGAATGCGCATAGTGCTTTTTTCATTCTTTCCTCAGTATTACGCTTCCATGTAAGCTTGGAGTCAAGGATTACTCCTAGAAATTTAGCTTCCTTAGAAAGTTTTAGAGGAATACCATTTAGTTTGGGAGGGTTGAAGCCCTCCAGTTTCCGTTTCTTCGTGAACAAAACTAACTCCGTCTTGGTGGGGTTGACCCCGAGACCGTTCTTAGCTGCCCAAGAAGATAGCTCCTTTAATGCGTTTTCCATAATGTTTTCGATGATGGTAAGAAACTTGCCTGATACCAAAACCACTATGTCATCTGCATATGCCACGATTTTGATGCCCTGGTTTTTGAACTTTGTGAGAATTTTGTTGACTACGAGGATCCAGAGCAGGGGTGAGATGACTCCTCCCTGTGGTGTGCCTCTAGTAACTGTTTTCTCAATAGTGCTAACTCCTATTTGAGAGTTGATAATTCTGCCATTTAATATGGTGAAGATCCAATCGACAATGACAGATTCAACTCCAACTTCAACTAAGGCAGTTTTGATTGATTCCGTTTTTACGTTGTTGAACGCACCCTCGATATCAAGAAATGCTGCCAGGGTATATTCTTTATGTTCAAGACTTTTCTCAATATGTGAAACCACTTCATGCAGAGCAGTCTCCACTGATTTACCTTTAAGGTAAGCGTGTTGGTAGTTGCACAAATTGTTTTCGTTGAGAAGTTCTCTAACATGTAGATCAATTATCCTCTCTAGTGTCTTAAGGAGAAACGAGGAGAGACTTATTGGTCTATAATCCTGGGCGGTCGAGTGAGTCGGTTTCCCTGCTTTTGGGATGAAGACTACCTTGACCTTTTTCCAGCTATTAGGGACGTATCCAAGTTTGATACAACTTATGAAGATTACCCTAAGCCACGGAGTTATTACTTTGAGAGCATTTTGAAGAAGAGCTGGGAAGATCTCGTCTGGTCCCGCTGATTTGTAGGGTTTGAACGATTTTATTGCCCAGATAATTTTCTGCTCAGTAATAACCTGTTTTAGTTCTAAATTTGATTCTGTGTGAGTAAAGTCCAGCGTGTTCGATTGCGAGTGATCAGAACTTTCTGGGTTTTTACAACCGGGGAAATGGGTTTCCATGAAGAGTTCAAGCGTTTCTAGGCTTGAGTTCGACCATGAACCATCAGGGTGTTTTATATACCCCGGGACCGTGGGATTAAGGGCCAGGGTTCTACGGAGCCTAGCCGCCTCGCTTGTTTTTTCAATGGATTCACAATGTTTAGCCCACGAATCTTTTTTGGCCTTCCTTAACTCTTTAGTGTAAGTGTTAAGTGCGGCTCTATAAGACTTTAAGTCCTCTTCCAGTTTACTCAGTTTAGCTTTATTGAAAAGTTTTCTAACCTCTGTTCTACGTTTCTTTAGTACACCATTCCACCAGGGTGGGTTAGTGGAGTTTTTGGAACGAGATAAAGGGCAGTGCTTTTCAAAAGACGTTCTCATTTTACTAGACAAGTTTTGGACAACAGTGTCGATGGTTGAAATGTTTAGACTTGTATTGTCCCCTGGAGGATCAATACAGTTTTCCAGCCATCTTTCGTACTCTGTCCAATTCGTTCTAGTTGGGTTCCTGTAAGGTTTCTTTTGAGTAGAGTTCCTGTCTATGGAGAAGAGTATCCTAAAGTGGTCTGAAAAAGATTCTTTAGGTGAGACTCTCCAGTCTTCGACTGAAATTTTACTGTTGTTACTAATAAGAGTCAAATCTATGATTTCCTCCCTGTTTTTATTTCGAAAGGTAGGGTGATTGCCCCTATTACATAACGATAAATTAGAACAGAGAATATATTCAAAAATTGACTCACCCCTTTTATTGATGTCCTTTGAGCCCCATTGTGTGTGGTGAGCGTTGGCATCACAACCCACCACCAAAGGTGTACCGCTTGCTGTGGCATATAGGCCACAAGATCGCGGACTGTTTTTGATGGCGGGTTCTCCTCCTCGTACGGCATGTACGTCGACGCTAGAATGAAGTTCCCTTCATTCGATTCGACGCTGATTGCCGTGTTGTCCTTGTTGCTGTACCTAGATAGGAAGAAAGCGTTAATTGATTTTTTCACTAGGATACAACTTCTAATATCACCTTCATCTGACGTGGAATGGAAAAGGTTGTAATATTTTGACCTCAACCCTCGGATTCGGTTTTTGCCTAACCATGGTTCCTGGATCAAGGCCACATCCACGTTCTCGTGAGACATGTAGAGCGTAAGGTCGTACGTTGCTGCTTTAGCGTGATGCAGGTTTATTTGCACCACTAGCAGCTTTTGACTCCCTTTTGTCTTCATGCCTCTTAACCTTTACGGTTCCGAGACCATACCTCAACACGTCTTTTTTCTCTTTGAGCAGAAGGTCAGATTTCTTGTCTGCTACGAACAAGAGGTCCTTCCCTTCGCTACCATGGGTCTTCCTTGAATGTTGGAGCTTCCATTCTAAAATGGGAAGCTCTTTGTTCTGTCTTCTATAATACTTTTTCAAATGAGAGAAAGACTAAATGGTAATTTTTTCATAACAACACTTTTTGCTAAAGATTGTCCTTAAAAATTAAAAAAAATCTTATTTTCCAAAAAGTTTTTGTGGTTTGTTTTTTAACAAAATCAAAAAGAATAAATCAAGCCTAATATTTTCAGCACTCAGTCGGCGCCGATGCACGGCCCGAATTTCGATAAATGAGCTTTCCATCACTTGAACAAATATGTTTAGACAATCATCTTAAACCATTGTGGACTTTTGTGATTAAACATAATTATTAAATTGAACAATGTGGGTTCTTTGATTTTGATCAAAGCAAATAAGTAAGTCACAAAATTTGGTATTTATCCAAGTTAGGGTAACATATAAATGGCAATCAAATCAGGGTGGCAATGGCGTGCGTGGTCTATATGTAAATAATGTCGTTTAAGGAGTGAGTACATAATCTTCTATAACAATGTGAATTTACTGATTTGTTCAAATTACACGCTTGATTGGATAAACGGGCAAAAGGATATATGTAGTAATGTAATAGTTATAGAATGCTATAGGTATATGAAGCATTGCAGTGAAAAGATGGCAATTTCAAACAATAATTATTTTATTTGGTAGGTGAACATTACTTCGCACATTATTGTTAAAAAAGAAAAAAACAAAACACTCCTACAATCTTCTCCTACAATCTGGTATGTGAGGTTCATCACTTAATACAGATGGGCAACTCCCCTTCTTTTCGAAAATTGTCCAGCAGAGGTTTGGCTTGCGGAGTGGTAGCATTGAAAAAATGATGTGGATAACGGTGAGCGATACGGAGTAATATTAAGTGCGTCTTTAAAAAAATAAAATATAAATTGAAGAAATAGACTTGGATGACCTCTGGTTCCTGAAGGTGGATGCGCCATCTTACAGAGCCAAAATCGTGTTATCAGCCATCTTGGTGAGACACATTGGTCTCCTAAGAGCTGTGATTTGATATCCTTGGACCTTTTTTGTGTGAAACCATGACGGATGATATAAGAAAAGCAATCCAGAAATGATAAAGGCACTTTCGACCAAGGCTACATCACGCACAACGAGGTTTTAAAAAATAGAATACCAAAATGAGCTTTTGCTAAAATTTATAATACGTGCACAAATTTAATCATTTTTATTTTATTGCATTAATCAATATTGACGGTAGTATCTACTGTCTAAATCATAGTGGGAATGGTTGACAAACTTTACGTTGTAATGTGAGGTCTGGTTACCAAGTTATGATCAAAAAATCATTTGTTTTGGTTATTGTCCTAAGCTTATTGTAATCTCATAGAAAGAATATCTTCTGATGCAAATATCTCAGCAACCAGAGCTCGGAATTGAGTTTGGCTTTCAGGAATATGCTCAGGAAAGATGAGAAATGAAATGAAATATGATGAAGCTAGCAAAATCGATTTCTTCATGATTTTCGAAAAAACGCCAGAATTTTGGACAGAAAGACATACTTCCAAAACCAATCGAATGAACCATCAAAAGAAAGGTCTGGTCGAATTCTATTCACCGAAATTGTTTTCAAGTATTTTCAAAGGCCTAGTAGCCGATATATTGGTTAAAATGTTAATTATTCCCAGGTAGCCTATACTAAATGATGCCCGACAACAAAGGTCTGTTTACGATCTATCAGTCTCTGAAAACCAAAACTATATGCGAGGTTGCAATATAAAAACACTGTTCCTCGAACTTCAAAATTATATTAGATTAGATTAGATTAACAAATGCTTTATTTTTCTTTAGATCTTACACAGATTATAAGTATATAAAAATAATAAACTAACATTTTTAGAGCATGGCCTAAGCCGTCTGCCAGTTGACAATATAAACTTTAAAGTAAATTTTAAGTAATTTTTTTTAATTTTAAAAGAGTTCATCTCTAATTTTTTTTCTGTATGAAAGAGCAAGCTTGACAAATTGAAACAGAACTTTCCAGTCAGCTCCATTGAGAATGGTTATCATTTCATCTTCACTGAGTAAACTCTTCCCGAAAACACTCCTCCGAGATTCCATTAAAATCAGGCATCTGCAAAGGAAGTGGTAGTTGTTTTCCCTTTCTCCTTGGTTGCACAGATTGCAGATTTCCGGGCGTTCCTCTCTGTGCGGTATAAAGTTGAGTGGCAGCAACTCTCCTCTTGTTTTTAAAACCAGTGACATGAGGTCGGTTGAGTACTCTTCCTTGAAATAACTTCTGGTTGAAAGATTGTAATCGAGCATTGCGTAAATACATCTGCTTGTTGACTCTCTCGCTCTTGCAACGAATTCCTCTCTTTTCTTCACATCAACTGCACTTATGAGATCATAAAGTTCAGCTTTCCATTGTTCTGGCCTATTTTCGTTTAAAGTAAGCTGACGGTCACAAAAAGTAGCTAAGTTGCTCCAACTCTCGAACCAAGATAACTTTCTTCTTAAAATTACCATAGTTATTTTTTTGGGCAGCCTGTTCTCGTTCATGGTTAACGTCTTCAATATGTAGTCTACTTGCATTTTGAGTGTCGAAATGAATAAAGGAGGAAGACCCGTCTCGAGCATGAGCAAGTGATTTGGAGTACTGTTTGGAAGCCTCAAAGTTCTCTTTAGACAATATCTCAAAAGATGTTCCACCTCACTGAATTCTTTGTGACCCCATACTTGTGCGGCGTAGCACATCACTGCCTTCGCCGTTGTTTCAAAAATTCGAAACTTTGAATTGAAATTAACGTCTTTGTTGTGCATAATGGACTTCCACGTTGCATTTAGCGCATTTTTGGATTTGGCCAGTTTCTCCACAATGTGGTTTCTCAGATTCAGATTTCTTGATATTTTAACTCCTAGGTAGTTATAGTCACTTACTACTTCGATTTCCTTGCTATCGAATCTCCACTTTTCGTTGCGACAGTTTGGGCCTCCACCGTTACGAAAGATCATAACCTTGGATTTACTGAGGTTTACTTGAAGCCTCCATTTGTAGCAGTATGCAGCTATTCTGTTTATCATCAACTGGAGGCTTTCAGGCGTTTCAGCAAGTATCACAATGTCATCGGCGAATTTCAAGGATTTTACTAGAAGATTTGCTGCAACTTTTGCTCCACCCTGTAGATCGTCCTCCATGTCGTCTATGAAGAGTGCAAACAAAAGAGGGCTTAAGTTGCAACCTTGTCTTACTCCTATTTCCACTTCGTATGATTCCGCTACATCGTTGTTGAATGCGATTGCAGATGTTGTCGATTCGTACAATTTTTCCAAAATGCGTCCAAATTTTGTTGAAACACCCTTGTTGTAAAGTTTAAGCATCAGAGCTTTTCTGTCGATGGTGTCGAAGGCCGCTTTAAAATCTATGAAGAAGGCATATAACTTCTTTTTGTCTTTAATGAAAATGTCCGCAATGGATGTGAGCGAGTAGATTTGATCTATGGTTGAGTAGTTCTTGCGGAACCCGGCTTGAGACTCACCAAGGAGGTGGTTTATTTGAACCCAACTGTAGAGTCTTTTGTAGAGAAGCCTTGTAAGAATTTTCATTGATGTGTTCAGCAAGGATATTCCTCTATAGTTTGCAGGATCAGTGCGGTCACCTTTCTTGAATATGGGAGTGACGATGGAATCCTTAAAATAATTTGGTATGCATCCGTGTTCATAAGCCTGGTTAAGCGCTAGAGTAAAGTGTTCGATGAACGTAGGTGTGCTGAATTTGTAGAATTCCGGCGGTATTCCATTGGAACCTGGAGCTTTGTTACATTTCAGTTCATCCAAAACTGCTTTTACCTCTGAGATACAGAACGGGGCGTCCAAGGCGTCGTCCGCCTGAAAGGGGATAGCAAATTGGAAGCTCGTAGCAAACTTGTCCTTTGTGAGGTTTTTGAAATGCTCGCATAAATCCTTCAGCTCGATCGGTAGGCAGGGTCGCGGTGGTTGACTGTCGTTGTTTATAAGGCGTACTTTGCTCCAAAACTGTGACGCGTTCCTG
Source organism: Sphaerophoria taeniata (assembly GCA_943590905.1). Classification (NCBI taxonomy): domain Eukaryota; kingdom Metazoa; phylum Arthropoda; class Insecta; order Diptera; family Syrphidae; genus Sphaerophoria; species Sphaerophoria taeniata. The sequence goes on along the minus strand of OX016540.1, from coordinate 40,309,330 downwards.
CAACTTGAAAGATCGTGGGCAATGTTCTCGAAGTATGCTTGACGCTTAGCCTTAAGCAGCGCTTTTAAAGTTTTGTTAGCGGACAAATATTCCCGCTTTAGAAAGAGGTTTTGAGGGTACTTCCTTACAAGCTTTAACCAGGCAAATGATTTTTTTCTAGCTTGTGAGCAGTCTCTGTCAAACCATTTGTCACGAGGAGTAAAAACCCTGTTATTGTTCATCCTGCAAGATGTTGGTATCGATATTGCAATGGTGTCATCAATTGCGGCGAGATTAAGGTTTGTATTGGATGGAGGTGCAAGCTTTAAGGCAATGTTGGTGTCTAATGCTTCAACATACGTATTCGCCATCGATTGTTTTCATTTGTATTTTATAGCTTTTGTTGTGCAAGTGCAAACATCTACGCGTTGTAATTATATTAAATGGGTGAGAAATGAAGTGTTAAAAATTCTAATTCTTCAATAAAAATTAACTTCTGATGCTCCTCTTTTTCCTACCAATATAAATAAGAAACATCTTAAACTCAACTAAAGTTCCCGTACTCAACTGCAGTCATTTATATTGCACTTCAGGCATTGCTTCTTAAATATGGTATGTTTGAATATTCAAACATTTTACAAGTCATAAACAGACTGCAAATGTTGAAAATAGTTTAGAAGAAGAGTTTAAATCATGGTTCAGTTAAATTTTAAAATAATTATGTGCTTTCCCGAGCTTGCCAAGTTTTGAAGTATCTTGAAGTTTGTAAGAGGATGTGTCTTGAACGCAAGAAATATATATTACAAATGGAGCGGAAAGTAAACGAATTTATGTTTAGCAGTTCTCTCCGTAGCATGATTTTTCAGAAATATGTCTTGTTCATGTGTGGATGGAATTCTAAGAAATTCAAGGGAATAGATACACTTTTCCGGTAATTAGTTCTATAACGAAAATACAGCTCCAAGATTATGCTATCTCCAAAATATTTCTTCAAATTTTAACCTTAATTTAAGTTCTTTTTCCACGAAAAAATACACATCATTGGTGGAATGTTTGTTTTTGGTTTCCAAGGAAATTATTCTTCGCATTATCCTCAATTTTCTTTTTCAAACTCATTCATCATTGAAATGTCAGTTCAACTCAATATCCCGATCATAAGGTTCAAATTAATGTTGCTTATAGCATAGATAACCATAATTTAATATAGATGATGTCAATGTTTGCCAATGGGTATATCTCTACTTTTTTTCTTTTATGGGATATTTAACACATCCCATCAGGGGAGAATGTCTGGGTACATAATAATTGCTTCGCTTTCACTCAATTACGCCCCATCGAGCAATTTATTTAGGAATTTCATGTTTTTTTTTTCTTGCTCCGTCTTTTCATTTAGCCAATAAATATTATTTCTCGCCCTGCGAGAGCCAAGTTTGTTTTGTTGGCTCCAAAATGCGAAAGTACATCATAAAATAATCATTACTTTCAGTCAATCAATTATAGCTATCGTGATGCAGCTCATAAATAAGAACATTACCTTCAAATTGCTCTTAAGGGAATAATTTCGTGAATAAAAAAAAGAAACCCGACGAAAGTCTGATATTCGACGGGATGTAAGTGCAGTGCCAGTAATAATATTTTGTTTTCGATTAAATAAAGTGAGTATAATTGTTCTTGAAGCAAAAAACAACCAGTTTGAAGAGTCAAGAACTGATGGTGAAAATGTGTAATCCGTTTGTTCCGATGCTCTGTTCTACACTCACCATGATGTTTGACAAAAATGAAAAGCCACAACCAAGAATATCATCTAGAAGTCATCATATAAGTGCTAAGTAAAAAGTAAGCATTCATGACATTAAGATAAAAAAGGTAATGGCGATTTCCTTAACTTCATGTGATGATTCTAGAATCCAATTAACATTTAACCCACAAAACATAACCACAATTATTCTATTATCACTTCTTACCACATTAAAGGAAAATTATCTCGTGTCCTCATGGCAACACCAGGAATAGCCCCCACAACCAAGATTAAATTGAATTATCCAGTAAATTGTGTATGTGTAGGTTCTTTTTTGATAAAATTGAAAGTGGGTTTTTCAGATGGCCAAACCAATTTCCGAAGGGAAGGCTTTGTACTTTAATGTAGGTTAAAATGTTTTTTTGTTAAAGGAACTTCAGTTGCTTACAAATGATTTGTCATCAATATACATTGGGGATGATATCTATCTGCATGACCCTAAAAGTGGATTTATGGCCTTTTATAAAACCAACATTTCTGACTGCTAAGTATTGATTTTGATATATTTTATGTATTCCAATTTGACTATGCGAGGTTGCTGGCAATTTGATTGAATTAAAAATAGAATTGGATTTACGTTTGGCAGTCAAAATGAGAAGCAATGCTTTAAAATATTTAACTGATAGGCTTCTTAAAAGAATTGCTGAAGTATGATTTCACTCATACTAAACATATTCTGAAACAAAGTGAAAATGAACACCTTTTAATTGAAACTACATATCTTGTCTACCCCAACGCCATTCGCCATTAAACATAATTTGTTTGATGAATTACGCTTCTTCACAATAATGTAGTAGGTACATATTACGTATACGCCACAGTGAACGATTTTGTTATACATATTTATATTTTTTTTATTGAGACCGAAGAAGTTAAGATTTTTGACCAACAATTGTACAGGAAGTACTGTCATTTCCGGTCTAAGAAAAAAAGAAAAAAAAAACAACAAACTCCACTTCGATTCATGCTGGGAAACTATTTTTCAATGTTTTGAAATTTTAATGCGATTAAAAAATAATCACGTTAAAATAAGGTCCAATAGAAAACACAAACGTTGCTTTTCCCCTATCATCGGAAGACATTCTTCAATATTTCATTTTTCACACTCACCATTTTACCCTGCCTCATTCCCTTCCACTCATTACAGAATCAATTTAACTAGGACACTTCAAAACGAAGCTTCTGCACTTCAGCATCCCGAACAGAAAAACGAATGACAACATTCATATTCGCAATTGTCTCCAGTGCAAGCGACAGAAAATTCGAATTCCTACACTTTGGAACATCATGATGGCCTCGCTCATTTCAAGGTTGACAAAGGATGAAAAAGCTCTCCCCCAAGGGGTAACCATGAATGGTTGGTGTTACGGTATTTTAATTTGCGTGTCGCTTTTCAGTCACATACACAAATTTGAACGAACTTGAGGTTGGATACACTGGTAGCCAGTCGTGATGACGATATTGTCTCACGAAGACAGATACAGAACACGGGCCAAAAAGCATGTTTTTTCTCTGGGGTGCCAAATTAAAGTAGGTTTTTGTTCCTTGTTAATGTTTTCTATATTCCGTCTGCCTTTTGAGTTCTTCTTCTCTAATTTGTCAAGCTCGAATGCTCGACATTTTCTTACAAGCTTAAATATAAGTCTTTTAAAATAAGGAGCAGCATTTCTGGAAAAGACTGAGGTGTTTTTTGGCTATGTAAATGTTATTCTGTTGGTGTCTTTTAAAGAATTTTAAATTAATTTAATTTTTAATTGGGTAGGTACTAGAAGGCGATCTGGTATAACATCATGAAGAGTAAAATATTAAAGTTTCCAGGATGATTAAATTCTAGGAAAAATAAATATTCGAAATTTAAAAATTTAAAAATGTCCTTCAAGCTTGTTTAATTAATTTCAAACGTCTGATTAAAAACGAAAAGAGTTGCTTCGGTTACAATATTTTCAATGGAAAAATATTATACCTACATATATCATCTGCGAACAATGAACTATCACTTTTGTTTTAATCACCATCGCCCTCAACAAAAAAGAGGATTCAATTCTATCGAAGTGGTTTTTTCTGCATTGCTGTAAGCGACAGCAAACATGAGTGCATGAATACATGAGAATTTTCAAGCAGAAAGTTTTTTAAATTAAATTTTTTATTTCCAATTGCATCGACAGAGTTTTTCATTGTCATTATGAAAGGCTGATGTCTGGTTTTTAATTGCCATGGATGTCGTCGAAAAATTCAACTAACATCATTTGATTCTAGAGATGAATTGAATCAAGAGGGAATTGCTGATAGCGTGTCCTTCAGTTTGAATCAAATTAAGAAATTATTAAAAGCCGGATAAAGAAAATATAAAAATAAATGAATAAAATAAAAATAAGAAAATAATAAAACAAAGAAAAAAAAAATGGGTACAGTCACACCAATCCCAATAATTTATTTATACACAGAATCCCGATATTGTTTTTCCAGCGTTGTGGTTGATGTCTTATTGCGTATTTCTTTCTTTTTATTTCTTACTTTCATCAATAGTCTCCTGTCTGAAGCTTACTAAATCCCATCATCGCTTTTAAACAGACTATGCGAACTCCATTATTTATTTATTTTATGCGAACATGAGACTCTTTACCAAGATCTGTCAGGCCCGCTCATTGCAATATTCAAGAATCAAAACCAATACTGACACCTGCTTTAAAACCTTTTTCTTATTTTCTAATACTCACAGCTCACGCTGCGTCTTGACTTGAGAAGGGTATGGCTCGAAATAAATTGTTAACCTGCTTTCAGGGAACCAAGAGTGTCAAACATTAGACTTATTGTTGAAATTCATTGAAAAGTTATTAAAGTCACATCTTTGCTAAAAAAAAACCTTAAGAATCAAAGTGCTCCTTGATTAAAAACCAAACCAACCTGCATAGTACAATGTACCAACAACTTACCTTTCTCGGTTCACGCACACCTTCTATTCTTTCCAGCTTAAAAAACCTAAATAAATCAAACAGTAACACACCGCTCCACCCAAAATACACTTAAAGTGCTTTTTAAGAGGAATATAAGAAAATGTATTTTACGGCTGCCATCGTCGTCACTAGGGACTAATAGTGACAGAATGTCTTATGATTTACTTATTTTTATGACCAAGCAGATTTCAGAGGAATGACGGAGAATTCTTTCTAGTAGAAGACATAACTTAACAAGCTTCTTGATGGGTATAATTGGGCAGAGAGTTTATTTAGCGAAAAGTTGTGGCATGTTCCATATTTTCGCTCCAGTACGCGAGTTTATGGATATAAAACCATGACTCATCAGAAACCATCATATATCCTCTGGAAAAAGTTGAGAGAAAGGTTGATGCTTTTCTCCTTATAAAGCACAATGCCCTCATTCATTTTTTATTATTAATCAGAAACTATCTGAAGCGAAAATGATAAATGTCTTCAAAACACAAAATTGGAAAATAAGAGAAAGATAAGGTGTCTTCTTTCGTTCCTAATAAAACTTTGATTTGAAGACCTTAAGACATTAAGGATAGGGCATCAATGGAGGAGATTTAAAGGAGAATAATTCTGCAAATGTTTGTGTTATTGTGGCGTGAATGTTTTTTTTTTCTAGTTAATTTGGAAACAATCAGTGCGTGTAGGTTCACATCTGTACTATTTTTTTGGACGTACTGGCAGTATCTACTGTTTTCATAGCATTAGATCTTCAAACGACAGTGGAGCATCTTTTCGGAGAAAAAACAAAATTAAATGAAAACTGAACAATCGTAATTTCATCAAATTCTCACAGGTGACCAGTTTCTGACATAGTCTCAAGTACTATTGAATTCTGAAAATGCTGATTAAAAAAAAAAAAAAAAAACTGCAACAAGACAGGTCTTAAAAGTTTGATAATTTGTCTATTAGTGTTGAAGAAACAAACAATTAATTGGTACAGGCAGCATTGCAAAACCAAAGCTCCTTCCTCCTCACGATTGTGATTTTGTCATTGCTTTAAAGTCCCTCAGATTGGACATTGACTTAAAAATGAAGTTGTTAACCATGTCCGTGAATGAAATGCACAAGATATTGACAACACAGTTGAGTCATATCAGTTCAGACATTGATGTGTTAGGTGCACAAAGTACCTCGGCCCATGGTTCCCCTTCCCCAAATGCAATGTCGGAACAAATGCTCACCAAATTATATGGTGTAGTTGAGAACTTAACCTGCATGATTACCTACGATGTTAATTACCACGTACACCATTCTCTTAGTGTTGAACGGGAATTAGACACTTTAAAAGCGCAATCGCGATTTATTGAGTCGCTCCTCAATGACATGATCAATGAACTGAAAAGAAAGCCGCGTAATAACGTATCCATTCTGGATGAGATTTCGTCAGTGAACCACCAACGCTGTGCAGGTCGGCAGAGTTCATTGTGTTTCCAAATTTCTGAAAGTTCAATCAATCCACTGGACACCTCCGCCGCTGTTGCAACAGAGGAGATAATTACAAAATGTGATCATTCCTGGAAGCTAACCGATTGGAAGGATCGACTTAGTAGGCTTGCATTAAACAATAATACTTGTAACAAGTTGAAAAATTGTCCGGGATTTTCTGATTCATCTTGGATCGGTGCATTCTTCAAACGTAAATACTCCATTTGGTTATCCGAATGTCATCTGACCTCATGAAGATAATTCAAGATCCTGATTCCATCAAAATATGACTGGATGTTTCAACACTCTGGCAGTTTTACACGTCTCGGACAAATGCAGCTCTCTAGAATGGACAACAAGAAGCTTGGCGCACAGCTTAAATATAAAGTATAATAATAAGAAATAATAATAAGATAATAATAATAATAAGAAGTTCAATTCAAACCCCATAACTAGTTCTGACCCTAATTGGATTCTTCCAGACTTTTCCTTCTCCAATTCACTCTCTTCTCTTAAACGGAGAACTTCTCCTACGTGACTTCTTCTTCGTGTTTCTTTCTCTCCTAAACGTGTTTCTTTTAACCTACCACATCCGGGACTTGGTAACCGTACTCCAATGGTTGATCCTCCTATGAACAATTCTGCTTACTCAAATTTCATTCACTCTCACACTCTTAATCCTGCATCTCCTCCATCAGTAACGAAAAAAACCACAAGGGTTGCTTAACCCAATGATCCCTCCTAATGCCAAGCTGACGAAATAGTTATCCGAGGTCAATACTGATGATCGGTATGTGATGTCCCGGCTTAGAGATCATAAAATCTATAACAATGTTCGTCTCTACCTGGCCTTCTTGCATGATAAACCAGATTCTGTTTGCTTCGAGGGTAAGACAATCACAAATATTAAGATTTTAGTCTCCCAAGAAGGTCTCCCCACCTAACGTGATGCACTGATGAACATTTTCCTGAAATTTCATGATGGCATCGATATTTCTCCTCAAAAAGTAAAGGAGGACCTATCCTCTTTTTCCTCCTTTATCTCTTCAAAGCGCATAAATCATATCCAGAAGTCCCTTGCAGATATGAAGAACTAAATGTGTTAGCCTTTATTACCAAAATGTAAGAGGGTTAAGGTCCAAAACGTCTGCGATCTTTAATAGCTTCCAAAAATTTTGGAAGAAAACCAGACTTTGTTGATATATTCGACCAGCTACAGACTAAAGCTTATCAAGCTGCAGTTAATGCCATCGATTATACTTGAAAAAGTACAACCTAAGGATTTGATCATTGTCCTTGGAGACCTTAATCACCCCCATTTTAATTGGTCCTCTTCAGAAGACCTAACATCTTTCTTTCCAACGAACATATCAACTGAATCTGAATCGCTACTCATTGTTTGATTTGGAAATACAAATCACAGTAGTGTTAAACAGCTATTGTGTGCAGGCTGTGTTCACGAAGCAAAAATGTTATTAAGAGTTATCGTGGGTTCCAGTGAGGTTAACATTACACTTATCCACCAACACGACAGAAGTTGATAAACAACATTAAGTTCAGAAATCAAACATCAATTTTAACAAGAATTCATATTTGACTTTACACATAATTTAAATTAAATAACACACTCTTGTATCAATAAATTTACTATTGACAGAACATGTTTGACATTTTCATCGGATTGAACACAAAATCATTGTTAAAGCCTTTCAAAACCAAATGACATTGATATGTAATTAAACACAGATTTTCGAGGCTGTCTTTCTCAGTAGAACGATTCAATGTACAATGTATGTACATATGTAGTTGTAGGTATATCAAGATAAACTTGCCAAAAATCACAACAATCAAACAATTAATCAGCACATCCTCATACGTTTGGAGAGACTTCATTATTTGCTGGAAGTCCTTTGCATCCACAAAATAGAGGTTTTGTTTTGTGAACAGTATGGTTTGAGAGGGTTGAGGAGTTCAAACATATGGAAGTTTAAACATGGGTTGAAGCCAAATAATGTATCGAATGACAGAATGAAAGCTGTATGGGCGACAGTGCGTTGAATAGATGGAACTTAATCAATACAAATTAATAATTAAGTTCTGTTTGCGATAATTGTCTGACATCCGGTTACAAGGATGCAAAACCACACAAAACGTAAATCAACCATAAGATATTTGAACTTGAGGTTTTCAGGCATCAATAATTCAGTTCATTATGTGAGGATGCTTTGTATTTGCGGAGTAAAATTGACTTGTGTAAGTAAAGTTTCGTTATTAAACACTCTGTTGAATAGAATGTCGTCAAGCAGTGCTTGATTAACAAAGTGATTTTCCGATTACTTGAGAATCATTTATCTTATGGTAATTAAATAGTGTTTAGTTTAAAAGTAGACCTCTCATAAGATACCTGTATATAAGTATTTAATTTCATTTCTCTATAAGTCTGTTTTTGAAGAGCTTGTGTGTGTCAAATAATTGTTCCTAGGTTTTTTTTTTTTTTTTGTAGGTAGGAGCTAATTATGGAATACCAACAACCCTCGAATATGGACGTATTGCTGACAAACCTTGAAAAGGAAACAAGTGCAAGGATCATCGAATCTTATCGTGAAATATTAGGTCCGTAATTATGCTGGTCCTGGAAATGATACGAAAGCAATTTTTTGTATGTACGTGCAATACTTTTAACCTTTAAAATATTACTTTTGTTTATTGGCCTATTTCTTTTTAAACTCTCAATTTAAATCTATAATCATTACCAATCCAAGAGGAAATGTGATTTTCCGTTCATACAAGAAAATGTCCTTAAAATCTAAATGGCCAGTAATATAATATCCCACAAGAATACCCACATTATACGATCCATCATTTTCAATGTGGTTTGGTTGAAGTTAAGCAAAATATAAACATTTTTTTGTTGTGTCATAATATTTTGATTCATCCTTCCTGCGACACAACGATGTCTTGAGAAAAACAACATCCGGTGTATTTGGGTTATTATGACCCTAATGGATGCTCATTTATGGCCATGAATCCTCTCGAAACACGGAAATGATGCAAGAAGCTATTTAGAGACGATGACAGAGTATAACTCATTTATCAGTATTTTGTGTCCTCACAACATCCCGAATTTCCGGTAGATAATTTGGCAAAATGTTCTTCTTGAAAGTAATGGTGCGAAATCATCTGGATTCATCTAAGGCACAAAGTTTACAACCTAATCGAAATCCTAAGAAAAAAAGGTTTGGGCTTATCTGAGGTGAAATGATGATTACGAAAAGGAACAAACATTTCTAAACGCTTTTTGATGTTTATTTTAGAAAGCCCAACATTCCTATCTCTTTTACGTCGTTTGTGGCTTGTTTTCCATTTATGACTCTATCAGTTAACTAAGGACAACCAACGCAATCCTAAGGAATTTTAAATTAAACCAAAATATTTGTGTTTCTCTTGTCATTTTGAAAATTAATCCAAACATTTTAATGTCCTTTCGACGCTGCCTGGTTTCATCGTCAAATATTTATTGTCTCTTATACTTTTGGCATTAAATATTTAATCAAGACGCTTCGGCACTTTAGTGAAGGACAAGTGCTACTTCAACGAACGATATTGACATTAAGTATGAGTTCTTCAATTTTATAACAAGAGGTCCTTACGGAAGACTTATATCTGTTGGAGTGTTTCTCTCTTCTTAAATATTACGGTTTTGTTGCAGAGGCTTAACATGTTAATTTTAGAATTTACACAATGTTCAAGTAATAAAAGGATATCCTGATAACTAAAGTGGATTTAAGTGTTTATTTTCTTGTTTTATTAGTGAGATTACAACATGTTTCTATTTTGTAAGATTTCGTAAGTATTCAAGACAGTCTGTAACTCAAAACTAATGCGAAAAAGTAGCAATAAAAACAATTTGCGTAATTTTCTAAGCAGATGAGAGGAAAAGATGTGTTAGAAGAGCGTTACATAATCATTGAAGAAAGGATAAATAAATAAATAGAGTGATGCGACAGTGGAGCCAAGGCCTAAGTGGCTTACTCTCATCAACAATTCTCTGAGTGCGTGTGAAGAATTGAGGGGACCTACAATTTAACGCCGATTCCGAACGGCAAAGTTGAGAAGCACTTTTTCATGACAGATTGCTACTCTTGGAAGTTTTGTCAGTTCTTCGCAAGAGGCAGTGCCCGTGAAAGACGAAATAAAAACAATGGGCACGAGTAGGACTCAAACCCACGACGACGTTCTGCAGCAGCCAACACACTTAAACACTAAGCCACGGACACTAAATTGAAGAAAGGAAAAGCTTTAAAATATTCTAAATATTAAACGAACGTGATTAATTACATAATGGTTTGCTCTTCGGGTTCGTGCTACTCGAAAAATCGGGTGCTCGGTTTGCCAACTCGGTTTGACAATTCGGTTCGCCAACTTGGTTTGCCAACTCGGTTTGCCAACTCGATTCGCCAACTCGGTTTGCCAACTCGGTTTGCAACTCGGTTTGCCAACTCAGTTTGACAATTCGGTTCGCCAACTCGGTTTGCCAACTCGGACTGCCTTGAAAATCGATCTAGAAAACACTTAAAAAATCGGAGAAAATGAGGTTTTTAATCCGTCAAAATCCTTGCCATCACCTTGTGAAATTTGACAGTCAATGGATCAATAGAGAGATAAGAGACGAATCTAGGTAGCTAGAGGGATATTTCTTTCTAAATATTGCCGGACTGCCCCGCAAATTGGTCTAGAAAACACTTAAGAAAACCGAAAATATTAGGTTTTTAATCCGTCAAAATCTCTGCCATCCGCTGATGAAATTTGAATATTAATGGCTCAATAGAGAGATAAGGTACGAATCTAGGTCGCTAGAGGAATATTTCGTTCTAAATGTTACCGGAATGCCCCGAAAATCGGTCTAGAAAACACCTTAAAAAATGGAAAACATGGTTTAAATCATTGCTATCCGCTGATGAAATTCGACCACTAGGTAAATTGCCCTTACATACAATAATTTAACTCAAAATTGAAAAACAATTACAAAATTAGAAGCAAGTTAACTCGTTTTTTTTTATCGATTGCCGAGTCGGCGAACCGGGTTGCTGAACCTAGTTGACGAACCGAGTAGGTAAACCGAGTATACCGAGTTAGCTAAGTCGAGGTGAAAAAATAAAATAAACCGAGTTAACTCGAGTTAGCCCTAACTCCGTGCCGTTGTTCACAATTTGCCTGCAAATTGCTTAACTTTGGTAAAACATTTTAAAAAAAGTTTAAGGTAGGGATGCATAACGATTGTACGTGGATTAGACATATAACACATAATATGCTTAAATATTTCCTATTCTATTATCTGAAAATAAAATTTCGTCAATTAAAGTTTTATTTGTCTTTTTGGTCATTTGGAAGTATTTTGTAAGAAAATTATCCTACATTCCGAATATATGTTTGAAGAAAATAAAAGAAAAGGAAGCCCTGAAAATGATACATTAAATTTTTTTCGGAGAAAGGTACCTAGTGAAAACTGAAAAGTTAAAAAATTCGAGCGGAAAATTTAGTAGATGCAATTGCTAGGGAGCGAAACGCGAATTTTTTTTATTTTCACACCCCAAATTGATTCTCTTTTATGCAAAATTTTTCCGCTCGCTTCGCTCCCAATAAAACCAAATTGACCTTAAATGTGCCGAATCGGCATCATTCTCTGACGAGAGTGAAAAAAAGTGTTAAACATGAATCATTGAAATGCAGCATTTGCTTTCAAAACTCTTTAATACATTACAAGATATTTTCCAAATTAAACGAAGCGGCAATTTTGCTTGAAATTTTTTACTTTTCACTATCTTGAAGTATTGCTAAGAAAGAATTATCAGGAATAGCTTGAAGTGACATGCGGGAGACAATCTATTCCTTTTCGTCACTCGAAATCATGAAAATTAAGAAGAGCGATCAAGGACCTTTCTTGATTTTTCTAACAGCTCGGAATAAGGCCACACACTTATTTAAAAAGAGAAATTTAATGAGACACCAAATGCTGAGAATCATGGAGAACGAACCAAAATAATTCTTCGTTCAAATACTTTCATACTAACTACATTTGTTAAAGTCTTAGTTGACCTGTAAATAATAAGCAATTTTCCATTCAATTCTTATCTCTAAATCTCTTTAGACTATGTGAGTAATATTTTGAGAAGTTTCTCATTAATCAACAATTTTAATTGATTTTCAAAAAAAATAATTAGCAAAATTAACATTTTTCAATCCACTCAAACTCGTCTATTCTCTTTGCTATTTCACAAAAATCTGTCATCAAAACCGAAACCAAAAGTTTCTTGAATATTTGTTTGTTCAACAAAGCAATAAATAACTTTCTTCTCCAGATTTCTAAATGTGGCCAATGCCAAATCCACAAATCTTCAAAATCCTCATTTCCATATCTATCTTTTTTTCTTACTTTTATTAAAGTTAATATAAGAAATCCAAAGTCATTCACTGGAATTTGCCTTTACGAATTTATAATTCATCACTTGCAAAATTTATAAATCTTTAATTCCAAAAATAAATCACCTTGTCAGGAGGAAGTCCTCCTACTCCAGCAGCTCCTTATCCGAGTGTATATATCCTCATCTTTAGATCTCGTTTATTGTTTCTTTAAGGGTCGACCATTATTATTTTTTAAAGAATTCATCCTAGGAATTTCGGGATAAAAGAGCCTACAGGACGCAATGGTCCTCATTTCGTTTCGGGTGTTCTTTGAAGAATTCCTTGACAACTGACCGTATAAAACGTATACGACCATCATTCTATTCATCATCCATCCCTCGAATGATGATTTGCAAGTTACCTGAATTGGAAGGCTTTTCTGTTTCTATGATTTTATTCCGTTTCTTTTGTTGCCTTTTTCGTTGTAGGAGGATATTTTTTTCATCGCTGGTGGTTAGGTAAGGACGTCTGTTTGAAGCCTTCGAGAATCAAGTCTTTGAGCCACAGAAAATCTCTGCTCGCCTAAGTCCTTAGTTTCTAACAGCACAAAACAACACAAATCCCACACAGTTATCCTTGTAAATCGCTTTTCAGTTAAATGAGTCGTAAAACTTATTCAACTGAACAATAATGTGGTAGATTGGGAGGTCGAAAGGGAGTGGATTCCAGCGAATTTATGAAAGAAAGAAAAACAGACAAAAAAGTAAACCTTCAAATAAATACAATCAGACGTATATAAATTGGGGAATAAGATTGATTAGGGTGAAAGATTCAGCTAAGAATGTAGGTCATAAAAAGTAGAGAGACAGAAACGGTAATGTGGGAAGACGACAGGATGTCGCCTCCGAAAACATTTCTATGGAATAATATTCATCGATTTACTGTACAATTGAATAATTTATGAGTTAAAAATATGGACGAAGCATAGTTTCGATAATATCATTTGATCGTTTCAGCAAATTCCAATATCATGAAAATAGTGGTTTTGTGTTTTTGAATATTCAATCAAATAAAGAAACGAGGTTTTATGACTATTCAATGTTTTTGCTTAGTAGTCTGGGAGGCGACCGTAAGATTACCTACCTCATCAGCAGAGTGGAAAATTTAGCCACCATCTAATGCTAACTGATATGAAATCTTCAAAACCAGTAGTCGGACAGACTTTTCCTGGGCCTTTTGGTGGCTATATTGCACTTCCGGTTGCGTTTTTTGGTGCTACTTATACCATGGGGAAATTGGAAAAAGTAAGTATGGAGGTCAATAGACATTTCGTCGAAGATACCAAATCATATGGTCGGACAGAAATAACGTGGGCCGTTCCCTCTATCCGACCATTTAAAAAACTGTATTTTTGGTGTCATCCTACCTCATCGGCTGAGTGGGCAAATGGGGTATCAAATGAAAGCTTGGAACGTCTACATTAAGAATCTACTGGTCGGACAAACTTTACATGGGCCAATCATGCGACCGACCGCATTTTTCAAAAAAATCTGTTAATTTCTTTAATGCTTTTCTCAACTCAGCATCAAAGTTTGTCCGACCAGTAGATTCTTAATATAGACGTTCCAAGCTTTCATTTGGTACCCCATTTGCCCACTCAGCCGATGAGGTAGGATGACACCAAAAATACAGTTTTTTAAACGGTCGGATAGAGGGAACGGCCCGCGTTATTTCTGTCCGACCATATGATTTGGTATCTTCGAGGAAATGTCTATTGACCTCCATACTTACTTTTTCCAATTTCCCCATGGTATAAGTAGCACCAAAAAACGCAACCGGAAGTGCAATATAGCCACCAAAAGGCCCAGGAAAAGTCTGTCCGACTACTGGTTTTGAAGATTTCATATCAGTTAGCATTAGATGGTGGCTAAATTTTCCACTCTGCTGATGAGGTAGGTAATCCTACGGTCGCCTCCCGGACTATAGGTAGTTTATGAGGAAAGAAGTACCTAGTATTTAAAAAAAAGAATTCAATTTTATTTTATTCTTAAATTCCATTTTATGTATAATATTCTCAGACAAACAGCAACGTATATGGAGAAAATAGTACGTATACGCCGTAGAGGCGAAATGTGTCGCTGGCACTAGTTATTTGTTCAAGAAGTCGATTTGTTGTGTTATGTCATTCGGATTCTTGAGGAGGAGTATTCCTATTTCTAGGTGACATATTGCGCTGGTTGCATTCGTAACAAGAAACTAGGGATGTTACGACGCGTCGATCGCTGTGCAATATTCAACAAAAGAAACAAAACAAAGCAAAAAAATATCAATTAACAAATTTGATATATAAAAAAGTAAGATGGAATATAACTAGGAAATTATACAAAAAAAAAACTCATTCCAAGGCCAAAATGCATTAATTTCAATTAGCACACCTTAGACCTTTTACAACTTATATACCTTCACCAGCACCTACTGCCCATTAAATTATTGGTAAATGGTTTCCTGCTACAAATAGGTACCCGGTTGTGTGAAAATGGTTCAATGAAAATGTGCTTATTTCTTCAGCATTTCAAAAAACGTCACATTTGTTAACACTTAAATTGCTTCTTCCTGGCATTTGTCACATCCTTCATGCCATTTCTTGTCATACAATTGTATGCATATATCATTTTTACCCTTGCTCTTTTGGTCCGACCCATTATTTTGTTCGTGTTTGAAGAGCATAATAATCAAGGAAATGTCTAATTGACCTACTTTCTCAAACAAGCCAAGGATAATTACCTTCTTTGCATTTTTGGCGAATAGAGCTATTTCTTTTTTATGCTTCCATAATCCCTTCCACACCTCGCTTTAGTTCTAAACATAGTTTTTTAGGTGCCTGACACTAGCACATGACTACGGAGCGTGAATAGCTTAATAGGAATGATACGAGTCAAGTCACAGCATCCTGCACGAGGATATCCCCTTAGTATGACTAAATACATATATGTTTTCTTCAGCTCGAGGACATTGTGTGTATATCTCCATTTCCGTATGAAGTAATTTCCTTTTTTTATGCTTGGTTAAAAAAATTAACCTTACTTAAAATATTTGTGCTTCAAGGAGCCAAGGACAGACATTCCGGCGCGACTTCTGTCTCATATCCATTTCAATAAACAAAGAACCGAAATAAATATTCTCAACTAGTTGCCTTACTCTGGGTTTGTAAATTCAATTCCACCCGCACGGTATACACACAACGTTCACAAATACGATGGAGGTAGGTGTATGCGGGATATATATCTCTCTTTTACTACCCCCAAGGAAGATTGTTATGGAGCCAGAGTTATGGCTTGAGACAGGGAAATAAAAGGGAACAAAAAAGCAGGTTTGCATCGTCATATTTTATATTAAATAACAATAAGGAATCCACTCCATTTGCGGAAGAGGATGTGACAATGACAACGGATGGTACAGAGGAGTAGGGCTGGCTGTCCGCACCAGGAAAGCCAATGTTAGTAGTTTAATGGTATTTCTGTTCCAATTTTTGTGGAAGATTTTATCGCACTTTTGTGGGTTGTGTCTGTGTGCGAGTGCCAGCGTGAAAATGAAGTTCTGCTAGCTCAGCGGGATTGAAGGTCATTTTGGATTATTAGATGATATGTTTATGTGAGTATTTGTTTTTGTGAGCCAAATGATTATTTACTTGGGGTTTTAATAAAGATCTCAAAATGTTTTCGGAATGTTTGTTATTAGCATCAATAATTAGGAAGATAGTAAACACATTAGTATTATTTTCAACTTGTGCTTGCAGGAAACCTACAAAGAACTAGTAAAACTATATTGCAACACTGGATTTGCCATTACATGTCAAATAAAGACCAAACTTGTTCGAAGAATTGCGAAGACTAGACCGGCCGACAAATTTCTTGCTAATGAAGTTAGTTCCAGGTCGACTATGGTTCAGAAACATAAGGCAAACATCTTTTCTAGATGCCAAAATCAGTCGCATCATCAAGTCAACAAAAGTATGCAACACAATTCTTTTATGCGCACTTTGCAAAACAACAGACATAGACAAGACAAAAAGTCTGACAATAAAGCACAAATATATTCAGAGCAAGGACAGCGTTTTTGTCAGTGCAATAATAAAGAATTCTCAATGAGTTTTGCGGAAAAGCACGTCCTCTTGAAATAAAAATACTAAATAAACTACATCCTCCAATTCAGCGAAATGAAACAAAATACCAGAAAGCATCTTCCGCTGACTTCAAAGGAACATTTACGCAAACGTCTCTTTTTTTTCGATGGTGAATTTTTTATTCCTTGTCAGCTTGGCACGTTCCAATGGAACTACTTCTGTTTTTGTTTTTTCGGTCGAACAGTATAAAAACGAAACGACCATTGGTGCACTCAAACTTTATTCGACAGCGCACAAAATATCAACGGTGTATTGCTTTTACCAAGCTCCTCTTAAACAAACGGAACTCCATAAGTAAACAACACTAAATTGTTTCTCTTTCTGTTAGTGCAGACTGAAATAACAGCACTTTGTGCATTGATGCAGTTTAACATGTTCGGGTTGTAAAAAATTACAGCTGACACGTTCGGAAAAGCGAATTTTTAAAAATTTATAAAATGGTACCTACTTGGAAAGGAGACCATAAGCATAACAATGTCGTTGGAAATATTGAATTACCAGTCAATTATTGTTGTTGTTCTTGTAAGAGTTTAAGAGCTTCAAATGAACTCAGGATTAACTCAACCAACGCGTACATGACTGTCGACTCACTTCGGTTAAAGTGTAACGTGGCATTCTTTTGGAGGGATGAGGGAAAGAACAATAAAGCATTTAATACACGAAACATAATGAAGCGTAGAACAATGTAGTACGTGCTGATATTTCAATAAAAACACATTTATGATATTGAACTTGTCCTTAATTATATACTTGCTTTACTAAGTAGACAATAAATAACACAATAACTAAGTTGGTTTTGGCTGTTGAATGTTTAAGGTTCCTGTGAAATCGTGAGTTTCATTGTTCACACAAAATCATGTTCTTAAAAATCTTGTTTCCTTCGTAAGAAATAACACTTCTTTGCTTTGCTGCTAACATAACCTCGAAAGATATACCAACCTATGCATTTTTGACTCCACATTTTAACTTGCTTGCTCTTCCAAATTCTTTTCAACCTCGTGAGCCTTCTTAGCTAATGAATAAAGCAGGTAAGTTATCAACTTTTACGGTTTACAAAGTTGTTCCTATCGTTAAGAACCCTACTTTCCATTTAGGGATGTAGATTTCAATAATTAAATTGCCAAAACGGAAGTAGGTACCTACCAACAACCACCTCACAGCTTCACTTTCAACCCAAAAGTTTTGGTAATTTTCAACGCAATAAATTAATGAAAAGGTATTTCATCCAAGCTACACCTCCAATGTGGAATTGCAAAAGTTTTATTTTGTATTCCCATCTTCAAATATCAGAGGTTAGAAATGTATATACATAAATATCGTGAAAAAAGGTTTTGATTTTTTTTTCAATTTGTCTATAGTAGGAAGGGGAAGAGTACCTACAGGTTTTTTTTTTTTAAGTCCCCCGGCACTTCCTTGATACAATTATTTTTTTTTGCTTTAGACTTATCCATTTTTTGTTTTTAAGAGTTTTTCATGTATTTTTATTTTTTGTGATGGTAAAGGTAGCAAAACAATGGAGTTTTGTTTTTTGCTATCATCGCATCGGTAAGCTTGAGGGACCTATAAGCTAATTATATTTCTTTTAAACGTGGGTGCGTTTAAAATTATTTGAGGCGGATCCGGGGGTCAGAAAAAATTAAATTTTTTTTTTCGTTTTTGCTTGCGAAATGGATAATGGATTTCCAAAGAATTAGTAAACGAAACTGATAAGACTGGAGACCATTTATAGAAAGAAAATTATGCTGTCAGAAAACCACACAAACGAAGAGGAAGCTTTTAAATTCTTTTAATAATTTTCTATAACAAAAAATAAATAAATAAATAAATACATAAATAAAAAAAATAGAAAAATTCATAGGCCAAAAGACATTAGTTTTAAGCAGATCATGAATTTCTCAGAGTGTTTGGGGAAGTAAGTTAGACAATACACATAAAAGGTGATTTAATGCATAAAATAGCCTTTCAATCCTTTTGATATCTAGTATTACATAAGTAGTATTAAGTTGAAGGTAAATATGAATTTTTAAAACAACTTTTAAAATCATAATAGGTGTGTTTTTTTGGCAAAGCTATCCGTATCCGCAGAAGTAGATTATATGTATTACAAATACAACACGATACTGCCGATAAAAGTAGAAGTAGAATCATACTGCAGATAGAACTTAGAAAAATTCAATAATCGTCTTTAAAATGATAGAAGCGACCAACTTCTAAATACAAAAATTTAAAAACTGCGGATGCGTTTTTTTGTACTGCGAATAGATTTGCCAAAAAGCACACCTAATGTACAAAAATTTAATTTGAAATATTTTTTTTTTTTTAGGAGGAAACTCAACTTCATCCAAATACCAGCGTATTTTCTTTCCTTTTCAAGTTTCTGTTCAAATTAAATAAACAAATTCTTTTAAACCCAATTATACATACATTGCTTGTAGCAAAGTTTTCAATTAAAATGAATAAAAAACAAAAAGGGAAAGCGTATACTTGTTATTTTTTTAATAAGGAAGTGGTTAATACGTGTTTTTTTTCACACTATCAGATAATGCCGAAGAGAGCTAATAGCAAGCTTAATCTTACGACAAATGTCTCAACACTTAGTGCAGTGTTAGTTGTTAGTAGACTAAGCTAAAACAAACAAACACTTACACAATAACCAAACAGTACATTAAACAATAAATTAAAAAAAAAAAAAATAATAAAAAAAAAAAACATTTAAGAACGTGGTACACTGGTTTTGAGAATTTGTTTTAAATTGTTTTAATTGATGTGCAAATCAAATAAGTTTTCATTTCAATTCAAAAGCTTACTCATTCTTGTTAGTGGCTCATGCATTCCGTAGTTTGTTCTATATTTAGGAACTTTAATCAAAGTATGGAACGCAAAATTATAATCTCCACCTCGATAATTAAAGAGGACATAATTCAGAGTATCTGGAGCATCAGTGACACCAGTAATAATTTGATTAAGGAAAACAATATCATTATTTGTTCTCCTTTGACACAGTTTTTGCATCTGGAAAAATGCAAGTCGATCCTCCTAAGAAGGGATATTATTGTGTTCAACCCATAGGAATCCTTTTAAGGTGAAACGTGTAAAATTGCGTTGAACCGATTCTAGTCTCTCAATAGAGAGACCGAACTTGTGATGCATATTCGAGATGGGGTCGAACTTAACTGTTGTACAAGCTATAGGTAACGTTAGTGTCAAGAAATTCCTTGGACCAAGGCTTAATAAATCCTAACATTGAGTTAGCTTTTTTAACGATGTTGTTAATGTATTCAGAAAAATCTAAATTAGATGTGTGAAAAGAACTCCTAGGTACCTTACCTTAAAGACAAGGGATAAGATGTGTTGGGATTGGAAGATAACATAATCATATGATGTAGGATAACGTTTCTTTGAAATTGTCATTGTCTGACATTTTCGTGGGTTAAGATTTAAATTATTCTTTTCACAACATACAACAAACTTATTAATATCATCTAGAAGTTGAACGCGATCTTCATTGCATGAAATATTTTTGAAGACCTTCATATCATCTGCAAATATAAGAATTTTACTATTTCGAACATTTAACGGTGCATCGTTAACAGCTTTAATATATAAAAGGGGTCTTAGATGACTACCTTGTGGTATACCCGACTTGGCAATGAAAGGTTTTGAGTAAGAGTTTCTGAATTTTACTTGGTAAGATCTATTATCGAGATAAGAAGACATCCATTTGACGAATCCTGGAGGAAAGCCATATGAATTCAATTTAAACTTGATAATACTATGAGAAAGTTGATCAAATGCCTTCAGTGTTAACACAATCAACTTCCTTTCCACTTTCTACAGAATTTAAACATTAATGCAAAAATTCAAGAAGGTTTGTCACCGTTGAAAGTTTCTGCATAAGACCATGTTGTTCAAAGCATATGATATTTTTGGTGTAGAAGACTAAATTTTCTCAAACAACTTGCTCAAAAAGCTTTGGAATACAAGACAGTTTAGATACAGGCCTATAATTTGTAATATCAGACTTGTCTCCATTCTTGAAAATAGCTGTAAGCAATTTTACACATGCTGGGGAATTTTCCTAGTTTTAACGAAAATTCAAAAATATTACGTAGAAGCAGGGCCAAAACCGTCCTACATTTTTTTTTAAACAATGGGTGGAATACCATCGGGACCAAAAGAATAGTCTTCCTTAAGAAGGCACATACAATTACCAAGTTTATCGAAGTCGATAAGTACATTGTGGAAACTTACTTGGGGACAGTTTCGCAGATAAATCAAAGAAGTCAGTATCCACAGAATTGGGAGTATTGGTGAAGACTGAGTAAAATTACTTGCAAAAGCATCATAGATTTCAGAATTACAGTTCAAGACAATATTGTTGTATTTGAAGTTTATAGGATAAACATCACATTTCTTTTTAGAATTGACAAAATTCCAAAAACTTTTCGGGTCCTGTTTAAGTGAATTTCCCATATTTACGAGATATTCATTGTATTCTTTTACATATTCTTTTAAATAAATCTCTCCTTCATGCATATTAGATTTATTCAAAAATAAGAAAATTATTTTTTTTTCTGAATACGTTCTAAAAATATACTGTTCATGGTAGATAAAGGTAGTTATTATTAATGTTTAAATATAAAAAATTACATACAACAACTTGTGATAAACACATTTGTAAAAAAAACTTAAACATTTAGAATCTTATTTGTGACATTTTTGTAGGATTCTTAAGTCAACAGAAAAACCGGGATCGAAGTTTTAAGAGTAAAAAATATAAAATTTGAAAGCTAACCAACATTTTAATTAAAAATTAATAAGGAAAAAAAAAAACAAGGATACACCAATAACACATAAAGAACACAAACATTTGATAATTATAAATGCTCCCATATTGCGAACTGAATTACTTTTAAGGTTGTGGACTCCGTTCTTATGCAAGATGGGAACCTATTCAACTTTCTTCAGGGAAC
Organism: Sphaerophoria taeniata; assembly: GCA_943590905.1. Classification (NCBI taxonomy): domain Eukaryota; kingdom Metazoa; phylum Arthropoda; class Insecta; order Diptera; family Syrphidae; genus Sphaerophoria; species Sphaerophoria taeniata. The sequence continues at coordinate 40,287,580 of OX016540.1, read as the reverse complement.
TCACTCAAACTGCACCTACACAGATTTATCAAGAGAATAGAATATAAGAATTTCAAGGAAAATTTTTTTTTCTCATAGTGTTAAAAATAACCGACCATCCAAAGAAATTGTGCACTTGCGATAGAAAAAAAACTTCAATCAAAATGTTGATAAAGTTGTTTACCAGTAAAGTTAATTTCTATAACCTAAATTGTTCACAACTCCTTTATTTTGATTGCGTGAATAACAAAAACACACTTTGACCCCTTTTTCAAACTTTCCATGAGCTCTCATGTCAATTGCGTGTTCGACAGTCATTTCAATCAACTTTCAATATCTCCATCGACTCCAAATGACATTTTTTTCCTTCATTGTAAGAAAAAAAATTTATGATTTTCATGAAAGCAAAAAAAAAAACAAGAATTATTCATAAATTAAACCTAAACAAACACTCCCTTAACACCTGATCTAAAGCTTACACACAAAATTCGTAAACAAAGACCCCTTCCAAAATTTGTATTGAATATACCCCAACCCCATCTTGTTTTGGTTCAACACCACACTGTTGCTCAAACAGAAATGTCTGTTGCTTTCATCGAGTTCCATTCCCTTACTTAAAATAACTGGGTAGGTTATGTTCCAAAAAAACATTTATTATTGAATGTCCTGGAAACTGGAAAAACAAATAAATTATTAACTAGGAGAAAATTTCCTGCAGTAACTTTTGGTATTTGTACTACTTACCCAGAAGCTTTTTCGTTGGCGCATGTCCATAAACATTGTGGAGCCCTGTTGCCTGTATTTTTGTTTGTCCGAAAAAAGCTTTTTATACTTTTCCAGGACTATTGCACTGAGAACACACTACTGACTCCGTTCTCTATGGACAAAAGGTACATTTACCTGGCTGGAAGTCTTCAGTTGTTCAGCAGCTGTCGATCGGTATTGACTTGATTCTCGTGGTAGATTTTCCATATTTTTTTGCCGGAGTTTCACAAAAAAAAAGATAGAAGAAAACACTCAGTCGTTTAATTTTTAATGATTTGTGTTAGTTTGTTTTTTGTTTGGTTACTTTTTGGTACCTCCGCGTTTGTTTTTACTATGCATAACGTAAAATATACCAAAGTGCGAGTAAGCAAGTAATTTATCCTCCTGTGGGCGGCAGACAGTTCATTTAACCAGAATTACTGTTGCAGTCAAAGCACAGGCACATACTGTGCTTGTGGACCGTTTTCTTTGTCAGTCTTTGCAATTGTTCGGTGGGATTAAGACGTGCACGCTCCAAGAGGTCGTAGATGAAGAATTTCAGACACTCGAGGATGCAGCTATCTCTTTGCCATTAATGTTGACAAAAGAAGAATATCTCATTACTTTGGATACACTTTTAATGAATTTGAATAACGAAGGAAGAGGTGGCGCTCGATAAAAAAAAAAAAAATTGATTTGAAAGTGTGTATCTTTGTCCGGAAAATTTTAAATATCGATTCATTTAAGCAGCACCTTAACTGAGTTCTGAATAAATAATCAACTAAAAGATACTCGTGCTGTTTTCCTTTTTTTGTTTTGTTATTACGCTACGTGGGTTGTTGAAAACTAGTTTGTCGTGAGTTCGTTGTGAAAACTGCAAGGGTGTCGGTTACTCGCTTAAAGTCTGACTCGCTTCGTCGTCTTTATGGACTCATTCTATAATCATAAATTTGAGTAGGCCCAGCAAGTTTATTTAATAGAAAATGCATTCGAAAGATTCAAGTGTGGATTACACATTTTATTGTTTGTGTTTCGATTTTTGAAGTGATTCAGTGAAATAAACGAGAGTTAAATTGTTTCAACTAATTGGCCTATGTTATCTACATTGGAATAAAAACAAAAAAGAGTCATTCGAAATAAAAATTAAGATTAAAATCAAACCTTCGACGTGAGGATTATTGTTTTTTGGTGAAGCGTAAATGGATTTTGCGGTTTAAAGAGTGTTGTTGCTGCATCGCTGATTGTAAACTGCATGCAACATTTACATTCAAATGAAAAATGGATAAATATTGACTTCCGCTCTGCACACACAATATTTGGTATTTGCATTTGGCAGGAAGTGTGAGCTGAATTTATTTGGATTGGCTTTTTGCGGCTTTTCGTTTGGACTTTTTTGAGGTAAGATTAATGCTGATTTTATAAAATGTGTTTTTTTCTTGTATTTAATTTAGGTATTGGATTGAAATGGATTGTGCCAGTAGAAATTATGGATTTTAAATTAAGTATACGTTAAGTACCTAATTTTAAACTATAAATTCGTTTTTTCGTTGTTAATATTTGAAATTAAAAAATAAATTAAATTAAAAGTTCAAATGTAAGGGAAATAATAGGTATCTGACGCTTTGTGTAGTTTGTTTTTCTCGCAACTCGTTCATCACAAAAAATATAACTACTTACGTAGTTCAAGCGCCTTAGTTCAGAAAGATGCTTTGTACTTGAATCCTTATACTTATCTTATGCTCCTTTATATAATTGTACTTTATTTCAACCTATTGCCTTGAGAAAAATTTTAAGAAAACATCCAGGAGCAGGAGACTGCTGTGAGTTCCTTGCTCGAAAAAATCTTGTTTGACATTTGGCTAAATAGCTGCTAGGATATTAAAGAAAAAGATGGAAACAAATAAAATTATTTTTTTTCGAACTACAATAAGCTTAGATTTAGTCTTTTCGCAATTAGTCGATGTTCCGGTAAATTTATAAAAATAAAATCATCTAATTTTCTTGATCCAACCTATTTACTAAACACAAATAGAATAAATGGCGAGTTTTGCGTTCGTACATAAATGCGATCTCGAGATTTCGTTCAAACATGACTTCAAAATGGGGCATTTTAAGTTGATCCCTTTTACTGAAAACCATACACAATATTTGGCCAATATTTTTCAAAATCGTATTCTACGATTCTTTTTCAGGCTTCCAATAATTTTGTTTTCTTAAAATAACTCTTCTGGTATTAATATAGGACAAAAACCTTCATTAAATTGCCAGTAGAAAAATTTTATATATAAAAATAATATAAACTTTATTAAGTTGATCTCAATATTTACAATAAACAAAAGAAAAAGAAGTTAAGGTCAACGAAAAAATACAGAAAACAATTAAACAGAAAGCAGCAAAACCAACTTCAATCAGGCATCAAAGGGCCAAATTTGACAAAGAATATTACAAACAGACTGGAGTGTATCATATGGAAATTGTCGCGCACTGATGGTGTTAAAGAGCGTGATAACTGATAAGAAATCGAAGCTTTAGTTAGTTGTCAAAGGAGATGCAACAGATGCTTTTGGAAAACTGGGATATGTTTTGGTAGCGACAAAGACCAAATATATAGCGCGCAACGTTATTAAATACAACATTCATTTTCCTTTGGCTGACACTGTCAAACTTGCGATAAATTTCACAATGGGATGAAATATCTTTTTGGCCTCAATAATCGAAAAGCCCCATAAGCTTTCCCAAAAATTTATTTGATATGGTCGTTCCAGTTTGAGATTCTGTCTAAGCAAATACCAAGATTTTAAGCGGTATCCGCGAACTCAATTTTAGAGTCGCTTTTGAGAGGATTTAAATTATGGCAAAATTTTACTGATCAATTTCCAATCGATAAGAGTTCCTCGTTAGTTCCATCAACACAATCTTCCATCATGCCAGCAAGGCAACTTTTCATAAGCTGAAGGTCACCAGCAAGGAGGTGTTCATCAGAATGGCGTATCAGTTTAGGTTCTTCATTCACATAAAGGAGAAAAGTGAAGGATGCAAAATGGAACCCTGTAGAACTCCGCTAAATATTGGCATGAAATTGGAAATTTTATTTCCAAAACAACTGCTTGACGTCTCTACTTGAGATAAGAAAAAAACTCTCACTGCACCCTTAAAAAATTGTAGATTTTTTAAGTATTAATTTAATTATAATTTTTTAGTAGTACAAATAATAAATAAATATAAAAAAAATACCGCTCCAATAATTTAAAAAAAAATGCAATTTTGGTCAACAAATCGAACGCTTCCTATTGCACGTTCCTCTATTCAAGTGATTGAAATGCAATCCATTGAACCGCTTCAAACCTTCAAACTCATTGCCTAGGAAAAATCGGAAACCAAGGACTTATGAATTACAATATTGAGCAAAAAACATAATTAATAAAATATGAGTGCGACCCATGTAGTCCACACGACTAACTTCCCAGAGTAGAAAAATACGTAAAAACATTAGTTGTTTTGCAAAATTTCCAGCCGATGCATCCCGTTGTAGTTGTAGTTGGTTTTTAATGCCAAATTCCATTTAAACTGATGATTAGAGGACATACCTTAAGTTCATTGAATAACAGTGGCGCAATCTGTCAAAAGTTATTCTTACCAACTCGTGGACTAATGCATAAATATTGTTTTAATTTTATTAGGGGAAGAATTTTTCTAATCATATTAGTATTTTCGAAGATTAGCATTTATATGGCAAAACAGTGTTTGGTGGGTCAGCTAGTAATAAAATAAAGTAAATGATACTCCTGAATATTGTTTTTTTTTTCACACTAACTATCCCTGAATACAACTGGATTTACCATGAAAATTTCATTAATAACTGTTGGGCCGTTTAGGAGTCCATACCGGACATCCAAACAAAAAAACATGAATCCATTTTTATATAAAGGGAGATTAAACTCACAAGACCTATATTTTGAATAGTTCATAACAAATTATTAACAAATAATATATTTTATTACATTGATAAATAAGATTTTTTGAACTATTGTTGAAATTTTTGCAGAAATTATCATAATTTTCATTATATTAGGGTTTTCTTATTTTTTTGATTCCCATTTAGCGGATTTCGCTCAAAACCTAATCAGCTCTTAACAACACAATACCGCGTCGAATGAAACCAATTTCATGACAATACGATGAGTGGTTCGCGAGATAATCGAGCCGAAAAAACGTAACGCACATATGCACATACGAACATACATACACACACAGACATCATCATAAAAAGGGTTGATTCGGATTCTATAGTGACCTCGAAACATGGAGATATGCAAAAATTTGAGATTCACAAAATCGGTCCCATTACAATAACTTCCTCTGGGAAGTTAATAAGCATTAAATGCCAATCATCCTTAAACCATTGAGCTGTAACCAACAAACATGATTGCAGACATGTAGACGGATAGAATTATAGCCCTACTTTGCTGTACTTCTTCTTCATCATTATTTTAGGTTATGTCAAATTTTGAATACGAATGTAATATTTGCTAAGTCACTAAAGTATTTAGCATACATACATTCAATTGAATGAGTAGCATTTCAAGTAAAACTTATAGTTCTAGGAAGGGTTTAAGAACCAAACAAGTTTTCAAATTTATGAGCTTCTTTGGATGCCAGCGTATACTTAAAGTCAAGTAAGAAGGAGCTTGTAAAAATGCACTTGGTTCATAGCAATGATAAACAAACAAAAAGTCTGCATGGGAAACCAAAAATCAGTGGAGTGGTTAGCGCAGTGCGTAGTGCATTGGCTTCCCAACTAGCTGGTCCTAGGTTCAAATCCCAAAGTAAACTCAGAAAGTTTTTCATTAATATGAAAAATAAAAACCAGGCAGCACCACTAATAAAGGAGTCTGATGATCGGCTTGGCACCCGTGAAATAGCTATAACTCCAGCCAAAGAAATTGACGGAAAAAAGCCATTGGTGGAAGCACCTCTAAGTTGCTATCGTTGTTCAAAACAAAACATAAATAAAAACCAAAGCAGCCGACTGCGAGTGTTAAATAACACAAAAAACAAACTATATCAAGTAAGAATCATTTATACTCAGGAAAGAAAGCGAACCTCACATTTAACGTTAAATGTTTTCCTTGCGTTTTGATACGTGTGTATTATGAAGAACCTTAGGTACATGAAAACCAGCTATCAAAATGAAAGTCCTTCCGTTAGCAGTTTCCAGACATTTTGTAGGCTTGACTATCTTAAAAAAAATTTTAAAAAATTAATTGTTATGGGTATTTCATTTTGTTGACTAAATAACCGAATGAAAAACTTCTACATAGTATTGACAATTAAAATTTATGAATTGTATTTTATTTCTCCATAAAACTTTGAAGGAATTATAATACACAATCACTGAAAAAAAGCCGTCATCATATTGATGAATGGCGTTCATCAACTGTAATTCATCAATAAGATGTACTTTTCTTGCATATTATGTATAAATTCATGAAAACTTTTTGATGACGGATGAACCAATCATCAATAAGATAAAAGTGCATTCATCAACTTTTTTTGGGAGAATTTCGGCAGAATTTGATAAAAATTTAGTTCATCAGTTCATCAAAAGCGTCAATAGGATGAAAGCATCTATTTGACGAAAAAAAATGTTTTTACATCCCATTGATGATTTCTTCTTCAATATGATGAATTGATTCATCATATTTAAATGACAATTTTATTTCATCATATTGATGAAGACTATCATCAAAAAATCGACATCAATTTGAATTTGGAAGAAAATTAGGTGATGTAAATGATTATCATATTGATGAACAAAACAGACTTGTGTTTTCATCATGCCCATTATATACCTCAATATTGATGAAGTCGATCATCAGTACGAAGAAGAATATAAACGCTTTTTATTTATGAATAGTATCATTGCATGAATGAATCCTATTATTCATATTGATGAAAATATTCACTGAATTGATGAAAAATGTTCATCATATTGATGTATACGATCTTTAGTATGATGAAAATGTGAATCTTATTGATGAAAATATTCACTGAATTGATGAAAAATGTTCATCATATTGATGTATACGATCTTCAATATGATGAAAATGTGAATCTTATTGATGAAAATATTCACCGAATTGATGAAAAATGTTCATCATATTCACGGAAAGAAATGAAAAATCAGTAATCACGAATTTCTATGTCGTAAATTATGAAAAATCTTTTTTTTTGTAAATCACCCCCCTTTTTTCGTAAAATGAGAGTCAATATTGTAAATCAATCTTTATTCCGTCTAAATTTACAAAACTTTATAATTTGAGAATTACGAAAAAATGTCATGATTTTAGATTTCCATTGTAAGAGCAATTTACAAATTTTGTATTCGTAATTTTAAACATTTGGAGCATGATATAAATTGTACGACTAAATAATTCTGATTTACAAAATCAAAGATCGAGATTTATGATCTCAATATTCTAAAAACAAAGCTCTTGAAGCTAAATGAACGAATCGATCTTAGACAATCGTAGTTTACAAAAATATTTCCTGAATTAAAAAATAGGTGTTTATTAAATCATGAATTCTTATCGCATTTTACTACTTTTGAATCCAAACTGTTTTTTTTTGTTACGATTCTTGAATCGTAAATTACGACAATATTTCCTGAAAAAGAAAAACGTTTTGTGTTGTTTATTTATTCCCTAGTTTTCATGCGGTCGAAAATCAATTCCAATTTTATAAAGCGTCAAGTAGCTCAGTGGGTAGAGGTGCCGATCAAGAGACCGTCGTGCATTCTCATGCCTGGGTTCGAATCCCAGCAGTGCGGAGTGACGGATTTGTAAAAAAAAAAAATAGTCGCCACTAAGCAGTGCAGAATGAGAAGGAAGTACGGAGATTGATCGGTGAGGTGAGAGAGAGGAAGGGAGAATATAGTACCGGGGGAAGGGCGAGGAAGGGAGAGAGAAAAAGAGGCAAGATACCCCCGAAACGGGGATGGTGTGCGGGGGGGGAGGGAAACAAAAAGGATAATTTACGTAGTTGATAACTGGCTGATCGTAAATTACGCTCCTGAATCGTAAATGCTTTTTTTGGTTATGATACGATGATACGATCATCAATCTGAAAAAAAAACATCAATATGATGAATGCATTCATCACATTGATGATTTACTTGCTTAAATTTTCATCATATTCATGAATACGATAGTCAGATCGATGAAATAATTCATCATTTTGATGTACAAATAAATCAAAATTTGTTTCATCATTTTTCATAATATTGATGAACAAAGTTGATGAATGATGATCGAAATTTGTCGCTGAAAATTTTCATCATATTAATGAACAATGCTTCATCATATGGATGAAAAGGTTCACTGGACTAAAATTGATGAATTCTACATCATATAGATGACCTTTTTTATCAATATGGTGTACCTTTTTGGTTCAGTGATGTTCATTTTTAAAATTACTTAAAATTGCAGAGCATAAAATGTTTATACAATATTTCATTTGATTTCTGTTTTGTTAAATTTATTAAAAAGTCCGATAAGAGACTGATTATTTGCTGACCTAAGTTTCTTCAAATTACTTTTGACGACTATTTGATTTTTTTTTGATAAGATTGACTTAATATACAAAGAGTTTGAATACCAAATTTGTTCATTAAAAATCATACACTTTTTTTAGAAGATAAGACGATCTTACTCATTTGATTAAAAAAATCTCGTTCTTTAATGTTTTTTTTCAACGAGCATAAAATTGCCTTAAAATCCCTCCCGTGTATGATACAATGCTTAGAGAAGAGGTTTAGACGTATTTCTCTGAATACAGCGTATTGCTCTTGCATCATCTCTGTTTCTGCAGATGATTGCTAATAGAAAATTTAACTAATAAGTCTACTGAATGTTTCCAAATGGAGTATTTGGTTAACACTGAAAATACTTTCACCAATGCACCACCTTCAATAGTTCAAAAATAAATACAAACACAATGATCAGCTTGAAAAATCAACAGTCTGTACGGCGTAAACGTACTTTTTTTCTTAATGTTTTTTGGATGATGTTTTGCCTTGTTTCTGTTTATTTGTTATTTTTACTCTTCGCCAGACAACTTTGCCAAACACAAATTTTTACGACCGACCCATAAATAACTCGTCTAATTCTGCACAACGCAGACCTTTTTTTTTTGCATATAATTCCATTAGTACAATGTATTACCTTTTTTCACCTCGATTTTCATCGTGTCGGTCGTTATTATACTACGAATGAGTGAAGTATTGATTTCCCAATTTAAGGCGCACAAAATGTTTCTCTCACGTAGGCAGCTAGAAAATATAATTTTCAAATAAGAAAAACACAAAATGAAAATAACCAGATACTCGTTCATTGCGGCTGGCTATGGATCAGCCATAGCCAGATATCAAGGGGCGATGAAGCAGTCGGTGGGTAGTGACCGTTAAAATAAAAGTAAACACAAATGAGCAATGAAGCTATAAAAAATGATTTTTATGTTCCAAAATACAGATATAAACATGATATATGGTGAATATTTTAATTTAAACATTCAACCCTCTTCGCAGGCGAGTAAGTGCGGCGGAATGGATAATCACAGAAAGAGTACCTATTCACATTAAAGTGAGTAATACTCTCGAAATGTGAGGATACATATTTTTTTTTTAAACGCCGATTATCTCTGACAACAAATTCCTTGCCAATCGAATAAATTGTGAATCAACCATTTTTTGAATAATTTTTTTGTTCAGTTTAAAAAAAAAAAAAACTCATGGTATAATTAACATAATATAGCTCTTGGAAATGGAGAGGAAGTGAGTTTTTGGGTAAATATATGGGTTTTTCTGTGAGGAATTTCAATTACGCCAGAGGGAAATGTAGCGGCATTTCTGCATTTTTCATATTTTTTACATTTTTTATGTCATGGTGTCACCGAAGGGAAGGATGAATGCGGCCATCACGAAACACTTTACACAATTTAATGGAAGAATTGTGCTTAATGAGTGTTTTGTTTCACTTAAACCGTCGCGTCGTGTGTGTCAGAACAGAAGAGAATTATTTTTTTCAGGCTTTAAAAACTTTCAAGTTAGTCGGTGCCTACAATAAATGGTCTAGGTAAAAATTTAAGTTAACATGGTTCATTCTCCGCTTTGCTCCCAATAATATGGATAGGTACCATCTGCATAATATGCCAGTTGGGTTTACTTGGTGATGATAGGTCTCTCTTGGAGAATAAAAATGTTAACGATCCTGGTTAGCGATCGAGATACCTTTGTTTGCTTTGAAAAGTTGGTCATGGGCAGCCTATCTTATCGATTTATTTGGGATGCCGAACTCTTTAATGACTTTGCGAAGTTCTAGCCTACCTGAAAATGATTATAGAGGAAAATATATTATAGGATGTACTCAGTAATGTTATACCACTATAACTGCTGCATTGTATGATATGTCCTTAACAATATATGCCTTTTACGGCATTTATTCGTGTTCCAAGGCGTGCAATCGGTTGGTATGTTATCAGCAACCGCGGCTTTGTAGTCCTCTAGGCCTAGAAGGGTATCCTTCATCTTGTGGATAAAGAACTTTTTCTTAAATAAAAAATAAACTATTAAACAAAACCTTCTTGTTTTTGCTTTTTCTAAAAAGAAAAATTGCTATAATAAAAATAAACTATTCAACTTCACAGAAACTAGTAAGCTACTTTGTCTTATAAGCGTAGAATGGTTACCTGTAACATACTTAATAATATGGTTACCTTTCAAGGGCTTGTCGGTTATTTGCCGTGTTGACTTCATCAATGCTTTATGGCTGCAGTACCTACAAGATTTTAATCCTTTAAGGATGGAGCTGTCATATCTTTGGCAAGTTGATCGTTGAGCAATTCATTAAACTGCGACTCCTTTTGCAGCAAAATGCTTTCGGGATCGGTGATTAGCTGAATATATTCTTTCATTCGATACACCTTGGAAAGGATTACTGATTAATACTGGAGCTCAAAGTAAAGTTATACCAAAATTCATCTAAATTGAAACAGCGGCATAGGTGTGAGACCACAGATTCGAATTAAAAGTCTTAATGACGATGGAGAGTGGAGAAAAACAACTGTATACTGTGAATGTCGTTTTATTTATTCTCTATAGTTTTCTTCTTCTGCTTAATTGGATAACAGTTGTGTTTCTCTAATTCTGTTCTATATTTAAAAGAAAACACATACCTCTCTTTCACGGCCATTTTATTATTCTCAAACCACCTAAACAACACGTGTTTAACTATATTTCAATAAATTTTACTTCCACCAAAATGGCATACTTTTATTCATTTTCAGCCCACGAGTGTAATTTCAAAAGGCTTAAAACATCTGGATGAAATTTATTTCAGGCTTTGAATTCAACTTGTGTTTTATTTCACTTTTTTGCTGTCAAATTTATTTTCTTAATTAAATCTGCCAAATTTCAAGGCACAATTTAACCATGCCACAAGGGAAAACCGTCTATCTTTACGTGCTTTGGTTATCAAATTTACAGCCGAATTCAAAAAGAAAAAAGAAACGGAAAAGCAAGAAGAAAATTTCAATAAAACCCTTGTTAAAGCCAAGTTAAGTAGTTTTCGACCTATTTCCTCCATAAATTTCCATTCAATTTTCATTAATCTTCCTTAATCCAGGTGCTATACCTACTATATTGCCGAACTCTACCCTTTGCCCTGATACTATTCAAATGAATCACTCACACACACAAAAATAAAAAGCCAGTAAAGCTTGGGACTCTGTTAGTTGTTATTTACGATCCTTTTAACTTGTTTCTTAAAAGGATATTTCTTCTTTTCAAAAAAGGTTTCATTAAAAAAATAAATTTAAATGGCATCTGCTTTGGATTTGATTCCTTTCAATCGGCAATACAAAGCCCTTGCGGGAGATTTCAAAGACCCCTTCCGTTAAGGCCAATGTGATAAATCGTAAAAATAAAAACGACAAATTGTAAGGTTTCATATTCAAAATGTCTCCGCTAAAAGAATTTACGTACTCAACACGAATAAAAACTTATAAATGGTGTATTTACCTGACGTGTATTTAAAATTGCAAACATAACTCATAGGCTTTGGTCGCCTCTCAACCATAAACTCCAGCCACAAGGGCCATACAAATGTAAATTAGTTACCTTTGGGAATATAACAGAAACACTGTAAAAGGATACAAAACCCCATAAGCCAAATTATGTGCGAGTAAAATATCATTTTTGCGTCAAACCAAACCAAACGACAGCATTAACTTATCCAAACACCACTCGTTCTGCACTCGCTTTTTCTCTTATACCCCGGTGGCGACCCACACTCTGTTTTCCGTCATATTGTGACATTACATCCTACGTGCAAGTCTTCCGGCAAATAAGACAGATGCTGCCAGTTTTGTATCCTTTGAAACAGTCGTCCTGGTGGTCCTCAGCCAAACCAACAACACCTCAAAGTCGCATAAATTGTGTTATTCATTATTTCCCAAAGGAGCGAGATGGGCTTGGTATTGTTGAAGGCCGCTTTGATGTCGAAAGGTGTGAATCTCTGAACCGGCCATTGGAAACATAAAATTTGTTACATTTTGCTTTGGTAGTTTTCTCTCTGTCTCACTCTCTATCTCTCCCTCTCTCTGTGGTATAATTAGGAAATCGAATGACCTTTTTGTTTATGTATGGTTCTGCTTTGTTTGGCATTATTTTGTCGCAGACCTTTTATGTCTCCGGGCGATTGTTTTTGTTTATCTTGAGATAAAGCTTTTTGTTTTTATTTTTTTTACATTTTTCTTGATACAATTGTATTAAAAGAGAAGAATCTAATTGTGTATGGATTCTTGTTCATTTTTGGAGGCTTTGTTGGGCGCCATTGGTTTTTTTTTCTCATTTTGTATATGGTTTCCCTTAGGCTAAGGCATTTTTTGTTTACATATTTATGGGTAAAAAGCAAAGATTTCTCAGTGTTTTTTTTTTTGTTAATTTCTTCAAGAAAACAATCGTCTATCTCATGAACTTGGACTTTGGAAATGGTTTGCTTGGTAACATTGTCTGGTTAACATTTCAACTTATTATAAATATATTGGAGATCTTTACGAGGGCAATCGACTTTTGTTAAGCTTACTACAATGAATAAAACTTAATTGGGAAACTGAGTAAAGAAAACCGATATCATTTACTCTTTTCTTACAAGTCTATACATTGCCCTTTTCAGCATTTTGTTTTACTCATTAAAGTTTTATATTCTTTCTAGTCGAGAAATAATGATTTCGAGATTTCTTATCCACGAATTTGTAAAAATTGATGTTCGAATCCTTGGCAGTGGGAAAAATTGAAGTTTCTCCTTTCTAATCAAAGGCACTCAGCAATTGTCCTCCTGGAACATTGTTGATGGTTATGGTGAAAGTTAAAAGGAGGGGCACTATAATCGCATGAAATCGAAGGCTATATGCGGTATTAGTTTTTTATAAATCTTAAGAAAAGAAATTTCATTTGAATTAGATCAAAGAATAAAAAAAAAAACAACATACGGAGCTACGAAATAGTACAAAGATAAAGCTGGGTAAAAACAGCAAACAAACTTTGAGCACTGCTTCTACTAGCAAAAGCTTGTCTTATCAACTTATGGCCAGCGACGTGTCTTTGAGATAATAGCGAAAAAAATTCGAGCCAAAATGAGGGCTGGTTTTAACTCTCCTCATTATGAAATTATGATCTCAAGAAGAATGCTTTCCTCTGTGTTCCAAGACAATAAATCAAAGAACCAAAACTTCGAACAAGAACACTGATTGATTGGATATCAAAAAGCACATTCCAATCTCCAACAAAACATATTTAAATTTAAAATGAAAAGCAAAGATAAATCAGTTGAATCCTTCTTAATGTTTATATCTTTAAATAAGTCCGAAAAAAAGGTTAGGAGAAAGATATATTTGAGTCAAATGAAATGCGTACTTTATGGGTTCTCAAGGGGGTTTCGAATTTGATTCTCATGGGAACGTAAATATTTATGTCCTTATTGATACATGGGGGATGGGAGTATCCATATCCATGCCTTGCCTACCAGAATATATTTGGGAGAATCGAATTCACTTATTTTGTATGTGCAAGCTGTAAAAGATAAATGTAGCAATTTAAGACAAATGGATTTAAAAATCATTTCGAGAAGGTTTTCAGTTAAATATAAATCCTATTTTATGGGTTTCTTATGAATTATGACTATAGGAACATATTTTAAATGCTATTACAAGGAGAATGGAACATTTTATTTCGAAATTCTTATTTAAAGATTTTTTTTCAGGACATCCAAAAATATGGAGTCAAATTAAATTCACTGAATTTTTGCTTAAATTTAAAGAAACTTCAGTTCCGAAATTGCAATTTCAATTTGAAATTGCACTTCTTGTCTTCAGTTGCGTTTCATTCGATAAAATTGTTTACCTTACATATTTCCTGGCGTAGAAATAAACAAATAGATAAATGTACGATTTCAGGAGAAATAATGGTCGTTTTCACAGATAGTCGTAAATACTCGTACAAGAAATCTTTTCAAAGAGCTTAAGATATTCCGCACCACGTGAATTACTTTCTTGAATGAAATATTTGTGTCCGTTCAATTGAAAACACTTCATTGATTTATGGATAAATAGAAAGTTTAAAATAAATAAATTTTGTATTTTCAAAAAACAAATTTTAACGTTGAAAAAACTAACAACAAGTTGGAAAAATATAATACCAGCTGGTTTTGTATGGATTGCAATCTGACATTTGTTCGTTGTCTTAAGCCATTAATTTGTCATTTTTCTTTAAAAATACAACAGTTTGAAATTTTGTGTCAGGAGAAAACATTTTAAAGTGTAAAAAACATTAATCCAAATGAATAACATACACGAAAAATTGAATCTTGTTTCCAAATGGTTTTGAATAAGTTTGTTCAATAAGAAAAAGTGTAAGTTAGAACAGTACAGTATAGAACAGAACAGATCAGCACAGAAATGTCAGACAAGTTAGGACAGTCATCGAAACGTCATCAGTGAAAACTAAAAACAGAAAAAATACATCTTGCATATCGTTTTCTTCTATACACTACACATGTTTGAAAATGTAATTTATTTCAGGAAAAAATTAAACAAATAAATGAGCAAAATGAATTAATTCACTTAACCTCTAAACACAAAACATTTTTTTTTGAAAAGACAAAAAAAACTACAACAATTTGACAGTTGTCATGATTCTGTTCCAGGTTACTCTTCCTCAAAACCAAATACAGAAAATCCGGTTCTTTTTTACGCTAATCTACGCTAAACTGTTCTAGAAAAAGTCATTGAACAGCATTGAAAAGTCATTTGTATAATACAGTCCAGCACAGAGTCATTGAACAGACTTATTATCAGTGACTGACATAAGGTTTTCAGGTTTTGTTTGATTGCCTTTAAGGGACAATATTGACAGTAAAAGATGCATTGCTTCTTTTAAACAATTCAATCGTAATCCTCTCGCTTATTTAGATATGCTCATTAGTTAACTCTTGCGCCTAACTTCAGTCGTACTCTTAAGTACAGATATATGCTTTTTAAGTCGTAATACGTGAATGTGGAACACATCACAACAATTAGCATTTCCTAGTCATTGAAATATTTAGGAATTGAAGACCAACGTATACCGACAGCTCCTTTTATGCTCCGTATGCTCTTACGATGCTGTTGGCATATAAAAGGAACAAAAATCCTTGGAATACACTAGTTTAACAGTGGCAACGAAGCTTTGAAGGATGCCTTTTCTCAATTCAGCAATTAGAGCAGGTCAAGAATTTCTAGAGAATTTTTGTTTGACACAAAAAAGTGACAAGTAGTGTGTAAACCTGGCATTTCTGGTATGCTTTTTTTTCTTTTTACCATTTTGGTCATTTTTTTTCATTTTCTGAGCATAGAACTGAAAATAAAAAAAACTAAATTTTTGGTTGCCAAGATATTTGCATAGGTAGGCATTTTTGCAAGGTGATTGTTCAGAGTTGAAAGTAACACGATTTGAGGGTAGAACTCGGCAACCAGACTCTGGAACAAGTTTTGGCTTCCTGTGGCAGGTATTTGTTGTAACATATGTTTTCTCAACCAACTTTGTTAAACAAAACTTAATCATTTTTTTAATTATTGTATATTTACGGGAAGAGAACGTGTCAGAAGACCAAAGTAAGGCGCCCAGAAAAGTTTTTCTATTTTTTTGTTCACATTCTTATGAAACTTTAGTTTGTGTGAGGGAAATTAAACGGCACAAAGCAAAAACTTCCTATTTAAAGAAAGTTCCAAATTCCCCCCAAAAGAAAAACACAACTCAAAGCTAAAAAAACTGTCCTCTCTTTAAAAAAGACATAATTTTTCATTAGTTGAGTGCCGGAGAAGTAGAGCAAAAAAGGTCGTTTTAATTAAAACATAAATTAATTCCACACAACATAGGTAGGTATACCATACCAAGACCAACCCTCTTCGTTTTTAAAAACTGAAGATCCAAAGAAAATATATACGTTTTCCAAGTAGGTCTCTAGCTCTATTCTAAAATTATACGTTTAAAACTTGAACTCTGTCCATCAAGAGCATTGAATAAGAAGTACAGGAAGGGGTCTTATGAAAAAGAAGTGAAGCATTTTTCTAAGTAGTGTGAGTTTCACAAACACAAACGCATTACAACAGGGCTGGTCTGCAGTTGAATGGTTAATCTTAGGGGCCCCAAGTGAAATATGATTGAATCAATCGATTGTGCATCAATTTTATTTTTCAATTTCAATTCTTGTACATGGTGTTTTAACGTTCAAGGTTTACATGCACGATTTTTATTATTATTTTTTATTTTTCGTTACATTCTCTTCATTTTCATCCTTAATTCATCATATTTATTGTCCTTTTTCGGGTCATATTCGAAAGCGCATTCTATGAACAACTTGATCAAGTGTTACAAAGTACAACAAATTGTGTAGCGCCTAACGATCACCAACAAAAATAAATGCGCCCCTGAGCTCGAGTTTTTGTTTTTTTGACAGATGAAACTACAAAACACATTTGACCAATTACAGCTCAGCAAAATGACACTACAAAATCCAAAAATTGACATTACAAAATCCAAATTGACGTCATCAGAAATTTTTGTTGCCTCACTCACGTACACTGTACATGTAGCTAACACCGCTTCCTGTACTTCTTATTCAATGATCAAGAGACAAAAAACTTTCATACTTTGAAAAAAAGTTAATTAAGTGATGCTGATGTCCGCTAAAACGTGCAATATTCTGAATAACATAGAAAAAGCTTAAAACATGTCCTTTTTCTCATGTCTCCCTTCTTTTCAAGAACTCTCACACTCATAGCTACTCATGTCGACAAGGACCATTTCAGTAGCATTTCAGACAAACCAAAATCTCAGTCATTTCATCTCTAGCGGACGGGCGTCAAGGCTATACAGAAGGACACATTACAAACAAAAAGCAAAAACAATATCACGCCACTTCAACCAACACATAGTCACTTCTAGATTTCATCTACTCTTTTGTATTATTTCAAAAGCCCTTATGTGTGCTATTTTGTGAGACTTGGGGCCCTCTGTGTGTATTTGTTTAGTTTGTTCTACTTGGCTTCTCCCATTTACAGGTCATCTGGTTTTGTAATTAAAAATAACGTTAATTTTCTACTTACTCTCTTCTCTATTTCAGGTAGAGGACATCCTCCCAGCACGGAGACAAAGTGGCACATCCTTTAGTAGTCCACTCCAATGAAAAAGTGAAAAGTAGTCATCACAAAGTTTTGCCAACATGCTTCAACAGAATCACTTCAAGTTTGTCTGCTGATGATAACGTTGTTTCTACAGCACGAGCAACAGAAAAAAAGGATGAGAGTCCGCACAATAACGGCGAGCGAACGACGAAAGGCGTCAGAATTCTATCTCAAGTGAATATCAATATTAAACCAAAGTAAATTTGTAGCAAAAAGCATCGTGAGGACAATGAAAACTAGCAAGCTCGAATGACTATTGTCTGTGAGAGTGGATCGTGCTGTTTTTCTTTTAACATTTTGAATAAACAACACTTAATTGGAGGCATCTTTGGCATTGTCCTTGATTAGGGCTCACCACTTAATTTCGTTTGAAAAACAGGGAGCGAAGGAGAACCAACATCTTGAAACCTTTTGGGTCGTGCAAGGAATACATATTTGACGGCAAAAGGATACACCGACCGACGTGTATTGGCCCCTAAGGCTGACCTTCATTTCATTTATTGCCAAAAGTTGACAAACAAACCGCATAATATAGAAATGCACACAGAAAGATGGCGATGGAATGGATTACGGCCATTGACAAAAGGTAATGTCAACATTTGAGATACACGAAAAACAAATATATATACATTTATAGATTTCTTAATACAATGAAGGGATACCTTGTGGTACCTAATGGGGAATTTTGTGTTTCTTGGTGAAATGATTATTTGGAGGCAGGACCGTAACGGTTATGTCTGCGTCCTGTTTGTTCTTAATGAAAAAAAAAAACGGAATTACAAGTACAATTACGAGCAATCGGTGCAACGTTACTAAAAAGTGATAGGTATAATTCTGATACTGTTTTTGCGCTTTGCCTTTTAGGAACCATATTTTTTTTAGATATCTTCTTCAACATGTTTTAAACTCTACATTTGTCGTACTCGAGAGTTGACTATAAACTGAAAGTTGAAATTTTACGTCCACTTCGACATTTCTGTGCATATCACAGACCACAGACCTCTGCCTGAAGCTAAGAACATAAATATGGTGGACTGTTTTTCCTTTTGGTAGAATTCTTCTGTTGTGTCATCTCATTTCTCTTCGATCATTATCTCCTTTTTATTTCTTCTGAGAAGTTGGAGCTCTTCTCTCTAATTCTGCTGGTAAAGATCGCGGGCAGCAGTAGTCTGCTTTTTAGCGGCATGTGCTTACCGGCACTGAGGTGCGTTTTTGCGCTGACTATAATCAACTATAATCAACAATGGTTGACTATTTCTCGTTTTTGCACGCCAATAGTTACGATTCGTAATCACAATTGTCGTTTTTGCGGTCTGTGTTGATGTGTCAAATCGTAACTATCTCTAACTATTTCGAATCCATCTCAGGAGGTGAGTTGAAAGTGGTTGGTGTGTCAAAGTGTGACACAAAAACTATAGTCAACTATCGTCAGCGCAAAAACGCACCTCTGCTCTTTAAAGCAACAGCTCTTGAAGAGCCAAGGGCTATCAACAATTTCATCAACAATTCTCTGAGTGCGTTTGAGGGGACCTACAATTTAGCGCAGATTCCGATCCAGCCCTGACATATATTTTGAACTGGACCTTTTCCTTTTTTGATTTTATGACACAGGTTGAGGACTGTTCACAATAAAAGACCACAGCCCCACAGTGAATGTCTGAATTATAAAACTGGAGGAACTTATTTGTTTTTGACTTAAGCATGCGGTTCGTTCAATGGCATCTATCTACCTCTTTTCATGACAACCTTTGTATATAGGTGACTACTTAAACCCAAAAGGGTTTTTGATGTCGAATTTTATTTCTGTTCCCGTTTTGAGGGTAGTGGAGGCATACCAGGACAATATTATCATTTGAGCTTGTCATGTTCAGTTTGAGAGTATTGTGCTTTTGGAATTTATTACCAAAACTAAGTTGGAATCAACCGTCAAGCATGGCTTCTTTCCAAAGTGAACATCTCTCCCCAAAGACCATCATGAGTGGATGTATTTATTGGAAAGATAAAGTTGCTGTCATTAGTAACAAAAAAAAAGAACATGAAGCGGGATACAAACGAGCCCTTGTCATTTTCATGTTGCCAATAGGTCTGCCTCGTGTTTCGTATATGTTTTGTCTGCTTTGAGGAGATAGCCTTTTTTTTCTGGACTTTTTTGCGGTGTGGAAGGAGTGAAGATTTATGATTTTTGTTTGCTAAATAATAAATAAGTAGGTTAACTTGAGTTTCAATGTTTCACTGTTGACTTGATCGTAAAAAAGTTATCCCGCTCACTTATAAATAATGTAGATAAATTCTTGTGGACCTATAAAAGTGTCTTGTCTATAGTTGATAAATTATTTTAAATTGTTTTTAAGCAATAAAAACAAAAGTTATATTGTTTTTGAGTTTTTTAATTACGCAATTAGACGTCAGTAAGTATTTTCACTACCGAGTTCATAAACGGTGGGCCACAATGTTGGCATAAATTAAATTGTTTCAATTTTCCGCTAAGTGCAGAGACTAACATTATGACAAGGCGTTTGCCTTGATGGTGATAGCTTTATGAAGTAACGAAAATCTTTTTACTGACATTCTTCATTGTCATAGAATTAAAGAACACGTTTTTGAATACATTTAGTTTGTTTTTCATGGACACAACTCACAGAACCGACACTTACCAGAATAGCATGATCTTTTTGCTCTTATCATTTTCCATGTTAACAACGTTTTCATGCATAAAAAACATGAAGTCATTATTGTCCAGAAAAAATGTCTTTCTCTGAACTCAAACTGACTTTTGAGGTTAAAAGATTCTTTGCCGACAAGGTCACCCTCGTGCGTCCTCGCCGGTGTCGTCAGTCGGTCGCAATTGTCTGCTTTTATGACTCTGAAAGTTTGACTGCCTTTTTTGAAAGTTTCGCCATTAAAACAAAATCTAGAGCATTATGGTTTGGGGTATTCAAACGTGTCCTCAATACAAACTAACCATATCTACCATATCATAGAAGATATCTCCATTTTATTTCACATTTCATCAGAACGTGATAGAGTCCAAGACGCCCCTTTTCCGGAATGTTGTGTTAATTAATTTGATATGCGGCTCTGAATCGGATAAGTTTCTCTATTATTTGCATTGAAATTTATTAGAGCTGATACAAAAAATAAAGACAAAGTGGATAGCAATAGACTTTTGTAATTATGTTAGAATTGTGAGGATGACGGGTCTACGTTTACCGATACATGTTATCGGTTGGGTTCGAATCGTGGAGCTAAGGAGGATACGTGCTGGTTGGTCTTGTTCCTGCCGATGGCTAAGAAAGTTAATGATAAAAAAAGCAATTTTCTTGTCCCTTTGGTATCAAATCATCAGGTTTTATCGATAGCATAAAAGTTTTATGCAATAAAGGCAATTATTTCGAGACATGTTAGGAGGACGTGTTGAGGATATGATATCTTCATGGTAAAAAAAAATATTTGTGGTGCTCTTGTGTAGATTATTTCATAAAAATTACGAATACTAACACAAAAATGGAATATTAAAGCGTAGTGTGAGTGGAAGACTCAGTGCAAACTCTCCGGTATCCTGGATTCATCTTTCGACAATGACACATGTGATGTGGTTACATGTTTCGTATCAAATTTCTTCTGTCATCTAAAATCTCCGGTTTTAAAACGTGAAACAGAGTAATGCATTGTATTTTTCAATGGAAAGTTCTCCTCAATTGACATGGCATGTGTTCATACTTATCACGAAATGAAATAAATACCTTCTTTTGCTGAAATCTTTTGAGACACTTTTAAGGCTATACATATATTGAATTCAGTGAATGGATCTTGCTTAAACCTTTAAAAGCAATAATCTGTTTGTGCAAACTTTTAGTCAGTCGAATTTTCAAAGGGCAAGTGTCTGAAAAGAAAGAAACACTCGTACAAACAGTAACAAAATGCTATTGGTTGGCTTTGAAGCAAGGTTACTTGACAAAGCAAAACACTTACGGTTTGTCACTAAATTGAATGAGAATCAAGGAATCAAGGAAAGAATCGTAACTATTAAAGTTTGCCAGTTTTTAACGAGTTTTTGCCTTGGAAGAAGTATTTTTTTTTCGCTAAATATCTACATCTACACTAATATATAAAGCTGAAGAGTTTGTTTGTTTGAACGCGGTAATCTCAGGAACTACTATTTTGAATTGTAAAATTCTTTTTGTGTTGGATAGTCCATTAATCGATGAAGGCTTTAAAATAAAATAAATAAATAGAGTGGCGCGACAGCTCTTGAAGAGCCAACGCCTAAGTGGCTTACTCTAATCAACAATTCTCTAAGTGCGTGTGAAGAATTGAGGGGACCTACAATTTAACGCCGATTCCGAACGGCAAAGTTGAGAAGCATTTTTTCATTACAGATTGATACTCTTGGAAGATTTTTCAGGTCGTCGCAAGAGGCAGTACCCGTGAAAGATGAAATAAAAACTTGGCCTGAGTAGGACTCGAACCAACGACGTTCTGCTTAGCAGCCAACGCACTTACCAACTAAGCTACGGGCAACTGCTTTAGGCTTTATTCTACTTAAAATTAAGCTGCGACCAATAGCAGCGAAGAATCTGTGGAAATGTGAGAACTGAGATTTTTTTCTGAGATCTCTGAGATGAAATTATTTTGGATTCGATTTCTCACTCAGCTATTTGACGTGGCTGACATATGTGCAGCAACAATTAGTAAGGTTACCATTAAATCTCAATGATAACTGAGAATTATGTTCCACCAAGGCACCAAATGATTTTGCCTCAGTCAAGGTGACATTGAGATCTCAGTGAGATGTTGTTAGGTGGAACTGGCCTAATAACTGCTCAAATTCGAATTTTGAGAGTTCAATTGATTTGTGAATGTGATTGATTGCACTATTTGTGCAGATTATTGTGTTTAAACCATATCATTTTATGTACTTCTTAACTAAAAAATATGCTCAGTTTAAAGAGAAAAAAAAATTACTTAACGAAAAACACGATGCAGAAGTAAGAGAGATATTACAATTAGGGAGAGTTCACCCAAGGGAATGCTTTAAGTATGAACAACTGAAAGGAATCATAAAAAATGCTCAAATTTTTCAAGTTCAAGAGAATTACGACCTAGGGAGAGTTGACTGCAATGCAATTTTACAATAACTTCCGAACAAAATTCCCACGCGCGCATGATGCACAAGTCGAGATGATACTCTGGCCGGTGGACGAGGGAGAGGCGGACGAAGTCGCGGGCAACTGCTAGTTTATTATATTGATAACAGAGATGCTCTCTTAATGATGAAAGGTGGAACCTCCTTGACACCTGCGGCACTACTAGAAAGATCTGGCCCTGTTTTAACAAACAAAGGATCGCTTCGATCTCTTGTAAGCATAATTACCCGACATTATCTGTTAGGTCATCATATGAAAAAGATGAGAATCAGTTCAGATGATCTATGCAGAGGATGCGGTGACGAGGAGGTGCATGAAGACACTTCGCACTTTCTGTGTCACTGTCCCGCACTCTCCCACGAAAGGAAGAAATTGCTCGGCAACTATTTCTTCGGGAATTTAGAATAACTCTCTAGTACACCAGGTACTAA
This sequence comes from Sphaerophoria taeniata, assembly GCA_943590905.1. NCBI lineage: Eukaryota > Metazoa > Arthropoda > Insecta > Diptera > Syrphidae > Sphaerophoria > Sphaerophoria taeniata. The sequence continues at coordinate 40,264,503 of OX016540.1, read as the reverse complement.
CATTCTGAACTTCGTTAATGCCTCTAAATAGCTTGATTAACTGAACACATAGCTGTTTCTTATTAGCTTGAGTAGCAATACTCACGGGAATCACAATGAATCTGTATTGATCTAAGTGTGACGGTAACGACACCAACTGTCAACCCCATAACCTTACCTCATCTAACCTAATGAAGTCCGTTAACAATTTGAGTTTTCCAAAAAAAAAAAAAAATACATTGTCATAGGCATATCTGAACACACGAACACTCAAGTTGAGTTAACATTTTGCGAGAGCAGTTAGATTAACTACTGTAAGTTGAATGTTCACAAGGAGCACATAATTCAATAATGGTTACATGAGTTTTTTTTGCAAGTAGACATTTTTTGTTGAATTTTCGATATACACTTGCACCTAGGCTTTCAAGTCAGATGCCTCTTAAGAACCTTGGTAGACGTACCAACAAATTTGTAGTTCAGATACTCAAATGAAATTAAAAACAAAATATATAGAGAGAGAGAAATTAAAAGTGCGAAAAATTAAAAATCAAATTTCGAATTTTAAGAAACGACACCAACAAAACGCACTATTTATTGTGTAGCGAATGATTTCGAAGAAAGAGGGTCTGTAGGTGATATGCCAAAGCATGGACCACAACGTACTGAAAGATCGGCTGAAAACATTACTGCTGTTCAAGGAAGTGTTCAAAACAATCCATCAACCTCAATTCGACGCTGTGCTCAGGAGCTTCAAAGAACTACTTTGGCCACAATTTTCGACAAGGATTTGCATTTGTTGCCATTTAATATTCAGTTGACACAACAGCTTCTTGCACAAGGTCATTTACGCCGCAGTACATACGCCATGTTACATGCTAAGCCCATGACCATCCCGATTTAAAAAAAAAATGACTGACGAGGCACATTGTCATTTGAACGGATATGTGAATAAACAGAATAGTCAGTTCTGAACAATGCAAAACCCTCATCCTTTGCATCCATTAAACGTTACGTGTCAGTCTAGTGTGCAATTTACTTCTTACTGACCTTACTTCTTTGAAAATGAAACCGGCGTGACGGTAAATGTGAATGCTGACCGATATCGTAATATGAATGAACGCCACAACTGTATGCTTTGGGCTTGATTTACATGTAGTAATAGACATATTTCCACAACAATAAATGGTTATGTTGATTGACCTCCACGGTCACCTGCTTTGACTGCTCCGGACTTCTCTTTATGGGATTATCTGAAAAGCAAAGTTAATGCAAACAAACCAGAAAAGCTTGAGCAACTTCAACAAAATATTCGTGATGAAATTAATGAAAAACCACGTGAAATGTGTAAGAATGTAATGAAAAATGTGCTCAAAGGGCTCGCATTTATGAGACTAACAGATGCTGTCATTTGCCTAATATTGTATTCCATACAATTATCACTATTCTATAAGATCCATTCTTTTTTATTTAATCAAAAATTATAAACAAACAAAGTAGTATACCTTCCCGGCGGACGACCTGTTTAAGGATTGAAATAATAAGAATTATCGTTACGATAGAAAAAAATATAAACAGTAAGAAAATGGTATTTTATTCTTTTTCATACCATACGGAAATTTCGGATAAAAATTGAAGGCAATTCATTAGGGCTCGAAACAATAAATTGAACTCATATGATTTTTCGATTTTTCATTCGATTACCAAACCATAATAACAATAATTAACTGAATATTAATTAAAAAATCGCCATCGATTTTCTGTAGGTTTGCAAATTATTTTCAATAAACAAGTACAAGACACACAAACAAATCATTTTGTATAAGCTCCTTCGGCTTTACCATTTTCCCGGACAAAAAGAAAATGCACAGCGTATGGAAAATAAAACAAACAAAAAGGAATTAATAACGTCGACCTGAAAAATAAATTAACTTCAGCAATCAGATCCTTTTCATTTTCTCATTCCGTTAAGAGACAAATGAACATCCTGTTTCATTATGTCTACCAATTTCTTTTCATCCTTCTCTTTTGTCTTTGTTTTTTTTTTTTTTTTGGTGTTGTTAAAAATCTCCCAGGACATTTTACACTTTTACGTCAAAATCACTCGCCCACCAGAGTTCTGTTTTCATTAATTTCCGCTGACTGTTTTTTTTTTCGAAACAAAGAAGGCAAAGTAATGTAACCTTTGTACATATTACATGCAAACTCCCATGAAATTGTTTCCACAATTAAAATACCAGATTGTCTTACTTCAGTTTGGCCTTTGGTTCCGAAAAAAAAACCCGAAACAGCGGTTCAAGTAAATTCCACCGGAAGACTCCACTTAATGTCTTTCCGCCGCCTCAACCACCAATTTCAGTCCAAACTACGCCGCCATCGCCCACTATTGTTTACTTCCGTTCACTGCCTGCCAACCCACAAAGCCACACCATATGCATTAAGTTCTATGAATAATTCATAGGACAATGACGATGGGGACTCTCGATGGCATATCCTTTTTTTTATATTCAGCTGCCATCAGCATAAAACCACGTGAATCCTCCAATGAGCAATGTAGGGCAACTTATACATACATATATTCAAACATTCTTATGAATATGTGAACGTTTGAACGAGTATAAGGACCTGGATGATGATGAAGGCACTTTATAGTATCAGCATCAGCTATCATCGTATAAGACGCACCTTTATGGTGTTCCTGCGAGACTTATTGAACTCTCCTTCTTCATTTTATTCATGAAAATCTGAGAGCTTACGCTCGCAGAGCAGAGGAAACTACTTTTGAGTAATGTCATAGTGTTTAGAGATCAATTTTCAATTGACTTATTACTCGACCCGTTTCCGTTACAAGGATGAACAACTTCATGAGAAAAATCTTCTTCCGAAAGTTCATTTGTGTGGGATTTTATTTTTACATAATAATTTTTATGACAGTGACGTGTATAAATTATATTACAAAGAATTTTCATTCGGTGAATTGAAGGTGGTGGATGTAATTGGTGTTCACATCCTACTCAAAATTTTGAAGATAATAATGCTAAAATTACTGTTTTGTAGAAGTGAATTTGAGCTTTGTGTTAAGTAAGTCCTCACAATATGGTAAAGGTGAAAGGTTGACCGAGAACAAAATACTCTAGGGCTCGCTTATTTTTAACGTTCAATTTGATGTGACCTTTTTAAAAATTCTTGGGTATTTGAGTTCACATTTAAAAGAAATTATGTAATTGTAATTCAGATTTACATTGGTCTTATATTATGGCATTCGTATGTCGATATAATGGTGTTTGAATGTGCTGCTCTGGGTGCGTTGGCTGAATTTCTCCATCAAGTGCCTATTGTGCTTTAAGACATTGTTATGCTGCAAATGCTTACCAAGAAAATGAAATTATATGTATTATGAGAGAAAGTCAACTGATTATATTACATGACCATTTGCAACTCGTAAGAAAAGTGTTGTGATTAAGAAGTCGATTGTTATAGAAAACAATATTATTATTAAAGTTTATTATGTAATATGAAACTCCATTTACAAAAGATTATTAACGAATGAAATAAAATAATTCTGACAGAATATTGAGAAATAAAAAAGCTAACTATAAGATATGAATATTTCTACAGTGGATAATACAACATTCCTTCGGACCTTATTTGATTCACTGAGCTTGAAAATAAACAGTTTTTCTTGATATTCTTTTAGTGCGTCTTAAACCGTGGTTTGCTTCAGATTCTGTTGTGGGTTGCGAAGTAGTTGGTACATCCATTTGGGATTCTGTTGGTAGTCTATTTGAAGTTGCTGTTCTGGTCTTTGCTCCACTTACTTGGGATTTCAATGTCGTAGGTATTTCACCCAAATCATTTATTGGACGATTCGTTGTCGATTGTTGGACTGCATCAAGATTAATTTCAAAGTAATCCTCATCAGTAACTTCATCGTTTGTTGTGTTTTCCTGTTGTCTTGCACGAAGCTGATTTTGATGTCGTTTGATGGGGTTTTTGGAGGTCTCAACAATGTATGTTACACGTCCTATAATCTTGGTGATTACGCCAGGGATCCAACGCTGTCCTCTTGCATAAGACCTTGCGTAAACTTCTTGTCCAATCTGGAACTTTGTGTGATGCGGTTGACTCAGCTCTGCTTTTGGGAACATGGCTGAGAATACAGTACGAGGCTGTCGACCGTGTAACAATTCCGATGGTGACTGCTTAGACGATTGCCTAGGAGTGGCTCGAAATGTTACTAAGTATTTATACAAGGCTTTTTCTTTGTCATTTTCCTCGCACATTATTTTCTTGAATGCCTCTTTGAAAGTGCGAATAGTGCGCTCTGCTAGTCCGTTTGAGACCGGATGAAACGGTGCCGTCTTTACGTGGTCTATGGAATTTAATTTACAAAATGTATGAAATTCTGCTGAAGAGAATTGTGGTCCATTATCACTGACTATCGTTTTTGGCAGACCTTCGATTGCGAAAACTTTCTGAAGTGCATAGATTGTGGATGCAGATGTTGTTGAAGAAAGTTCGAAAACATACGGGAAGCTGGAAAAAGAATCCACAATTAATAACCACATACGCGAGAAAAATGGACCTGCAAAATCGATGTGAATCCTTTCCCAGGCAGCACTAGCTTCAGGCCAAGATGAAAATTGCTTTTTTGGATCACTTGCATGGATTCTGCAGATGGAACAATTTTCTGTTGTTGTCTTGATTGCTTGAGTGATGTTGGGGAACCAGATATATCTTCGAGAAAGTTGTTGCATACGGGCTTGACCCCAGTGACCTTCATGTAGCATTTCTAGAACTTTGATTTCGAGTGCTTTAGGTATCACAACGCGGGTATGTTCCGTTTGTAGAAGGAGCACACCACTCTGAGTGGAAAGAGAAAACTTTCGTTTGAAAAAAGGCAATAAGTTTACCTGAGATTTTGGCAGCGACTGAGGCCACCCGCTTTCGACGTAATGAATAACCTGGCTGAGAGTTTTGTCTTTCTTAGTATGAGTTGCAATCACATCTGAACTGATCGGTAATTCGTCAATGACTGATTCGTAGACATGATCCACAGAACACATTTCTTTTTCCTTGTTGTCAAACTCGATGTCCTTGCCGATAGGTAAACGAGAAAGTACATCGGCATTAGAGTGTTGCTTGGTATTTCGATAATGAATTGAATAGGTGTACGCTTGAAGTATTATCGCCCAGCGTTGAAGCCGGTGAAGTGTCATCACGGGTAGTTTTTTTGATGGATGGAAAAGTGTGATGAGAGCTTGATGGTCGGTGAGAAGTTCAAATTTTCTACCATACAAATATTGATGGTATTTGGTGACACCAAAAATTATCGATAATGCTTCTCTTTCGATCTGTGAGTATTTTGATTGACTCTCATTAAGAGTTTTTGATGCGAACGAAATTAGTTTTTCTGAACCATCAGGGTAGCGATGTGAGAGAGCGGCTCCAATGCCAGTTTGTGATGCATCAGTCGCTAGGATGAGAGGAAGCTTATCATTGAAATGAACTAGCTGACCAGCTTTGATGATGTCTTCTTTTAATATATTAAATGCTGAATTTTGTTCATCCTTCCATTCGAAATTAGCATTTTGGCGTCGAAGTTGGTTCAATGCTGAAGCTTTGGATGAGAAATTAGGAATAAATTTATGATAGTAATTTATTTTTCCTATGAACGATTCGAGCTCAGTTAAGTTTTTTGGAGGAGGCATTAACTTGATTGCCTCTACTTTTTTTTCTGATGGATGAATTCCATTTGCGTCAATATCGTGGCCAACGTATTCTATTTTGTCTTGTGCCAGATAGCATTTTTCTTTTCGGCATTTGAGATTATGTGTGGTAAGTCTTTCTAGGAACTTTCTGACATTGTTGCGATGTTCTTCATTATTTTTGCCAGTTATAATTACATCGTCGAGGTACACTGCACAACCGGGTATGTCAGCAATAATACCTTCCATAATTCTTTGAAAGATTCCAGGTGCACTTGCGATTCCAAATGGCATCCTTTGATATTGAAATAGACCAAATGGAGTGTTAATGACCATACATTTTTTTGATTCTTCTGTCAATTCGATTTGCAAATAAGCATCGCTTAAATCGATTTTCGTGAATAATTGTCCACCGCTCAGTTTATTGAAAAGCTCTTCAATTCTTGGAATTGGGTAGCGATCGATTTCAATTTGAGGGTTGACTGTGACCTTAAAGTCAGCGCAAATTCTGAATTTGCCATTCGGTTTTTTTATAACCACTATTGGGGCTGCCCAGTCACTTGAGTTGATCGGATTAAGAATTTGTTGTGACACTAGACGGTTTATTTCGGATCTGACGTCCTCGTATAGTGCAAATGGCAGTTGTACGGTTTGCAGAATTTCGGTTGAGCGTTTGGTCTTAGAACAATATTTGCTTTATACGTTGTGCATCGACCAAATACTGATGAAAATGTGCATAAGAACTCTTTTTGCATGAGATCTAAATCGGTTTTGAGTGAATGTTGGTTGATATTGTTGCAAGAATTGTTAGATATTGATGTGCTGATAAGCTGATGAAATTTTGTGTGGAGTTTGTATGCCAAATTCCATTTTATTGAACCAATCCATGCCAAGAATGTTAGTTGCGAATTGGCTATCAACAACTATCAAATTCAAATTGAGATTTTGTTTTCCAATTATGACACTAACTGAAAGTGTTCCTTTAAGTGGCAAAACATTTCCACCGTAAGATTTTAAGATTTTTGTTGTTGGTGTGCAAAGGGGACTATTGAGCAATTGATATGCTTCTAGGCCTATTAGGGAACAAGAGGCACCAGTGTCAATTTGGAACTTGAGAATCTGGTTATTGACACTCACATCAACAAAAAGTTTATCTGAATTACAAACTATTTGACTTTGATTAATCTGAACAGAAGAAGCTGGTTCTAAAATTTCTATGGTACTTACGGTTTCGAATTGCTTAACGAGATTTACGTTTTCGCTATTCTTGTGTTTTGGCATATCTTGTGACTGATGGGACCAGCGTGTAGAACGTTGATTCGCTTCAACTTTGAATGACATACAAACAATTGCAAGATGACCCATCTTTTTGCATTTTTTACAAATTGTTTTGTTCTTGTAATGGAAACACTGAGATCGTTGATGATTTTCACCACATCCAGGACACGACTTGTTACATTCTCTAACAATAGTCTTACTTCCATTGCTACGATATGTCTGCTTTCCTTTTCGATGTTTTCTTGACTGAGAAATGAAATTTACCTCCGCTTCAGGTTTTTGTTCACTTTAAAGTTTGCTACATGTTTTTGTCGTTTCTTCGTACAATTGCGCAACTTGAAGAACCTCATCCAATGTTGGATTTTCTTTTTGAAGTGTAGCTGATCTTACTTTATCGTGGGGAGTGTAAAGGATAATCATATCTCGAATTTGGGAATCTACGTATGATTCACCACAACCTTCTTTCCCGCAAACGAAACTACACTCTTTGACCTTTCCACGCAAATCTGCAACCCAGTCTGCATATGTTTGGTTGGGCTGCATGAACGTTCTATGAAACTTGAACCTAGATGTTAACATATGAGGCTTTTTCTTGTAGTGGGTTGTGAGTTCTTTGATTAATTTGTCGAATGTTTGCTGTGCTACTTTATCACCATACAATTTTTGTAATAGTTCTAGTGACTCACCTCCTATCCAACTGAGCAAACAGGCACGTTTTGTGTCGCTTTCGATAACATTCTCTTTATCTTTTTCTTTATTTTATTTTCGAAGTTATATTATTATTCTCTTTATTTTTTTCGAAGTTTTTGAACGGAGGAATGAAATTTTGTTTGATTGATTTTTGGCCCAGCATGGACTTTATAAACTCTTGGTTGGAAACTTGAAGTTGAATTAAGATGCGTTCGAGTTGTTCAGCATCCATAATGAAGCAAAGCAGCTCGATTCGTTATCCTCGTCGCCAATATGTTGTGATTAAGAAGTCGATTGTTATAGAAAACAATATTATTATTAAAGTTTATTATATAATATGAAACTATATTTACAAAAGATTATTAACGAATGAAATAAAATAATTCTGACAGAATATTGAGAAATAAAAAAGCTAACTATAAGATATGAATATTCTTCAGTGGATAATACAACAAAAAGGTAATCTTTATCCTAGGTGCTGCTCGAAAGCTTGAATCTCTCCTAAGCGGTATATTGTTTAAAACCACAAGGCTATTCAGAAAGATGGGACCAGGCCAGCACAATGAAAGGAATGCAATAGCAATCAATCCTTGACAGTTATATTTTACTGTTGGGTGATTTTAATCTTCCCAACATTGACTGGGTTCCTTCTGATGATGATACCTATTTTGAAGCTTCAACTTATTAATCCCAGCTACAGTTATTAGATATAATTATCTCTACGGATTTGTACCAAGTATAACTTTCATAGAAAATTATAGAAATAGAATGCTAGATGTAGTATTCCTATCCGACGCCGCGCTGTTAGTACTGGTAGTGGTAGAATCTTCCCCTGCTTTATGTAACATTATGGCGTTTTTCTTTTTCACCTCTGAGCAGATTAGATCAGATCACGGATGTGTCAAAGCAAAAAAAAAAACTGAGTTTTTCAATCTGGAAAGCTTTGCATGAGAGCCAGGGAAAAAATAGTGGTCCTTTTTTAAATTATTCTTTTTAATTTGTTTTCTCAACATCATAAGCTATCATTAGCACCATCTAAATCAAATGATGCATTAACGTTCAAAGTTAGGAAGAAATGGACAACAAACTTCAGAAAAATTGTGTTCTTATTCAGTTGAAGCGAAGTGTAACTTTTGCAAATGATCGCATTTTACTTCAAAGTGATATTAACCGTTTTACATTATGATGTGAAAAAAACAGTTTAAATCTAAACCCAACAAAGTGCCAAGCGATGGCTTCTCAATCTTCATGTTTTGAGTACATATGTCATTTCACATCACATTTTAAGGCGTATTTTTACTGTTAATGACCTTGGAGTTCTTCTTACACCTAATTGAGATTTTTCTGAGCACATTAACAGCTAATAAAGCTTATTCCAAACGTTTTATCAAACGGTGGTCAAAGGAATTCCGCGAACCCAATGTCACCAGTCTTTTACTCAACAGCTTGGTTCGTCCCCATCTGAAGTATGCATCGTAGGTGTGGTCTCCACTCAATAATAATTATATTGAAAGATTGTAATGGTGTGCAACGGAATTTCACTCGTTTTTTATTAAAAGGGTCTCAGTGGATTGATCCCCTCAATGTCCTTCCGTACAAAAATTGTTTATCAATCCTTAAGATGCATACACTTCAACAGAGAAGAAATAATATTGACATTGCCTTTTTCTATAAAATTATTACTGGAGTAACTGGTGCTCCTGAGCTACTCTGTAAAATCATGTTTTGCTTTCGAGAGGGGGAGGTTATAATCCCCTTAGTAAGGATTTGATTAAGATCCCTATTCACCAAACAAATTATAGAATGCATGAGCCCTTGACACTTATAAACTGGAACTCAAAACTTTTTGGTTTTCTCAACTTAAAATAATTTTAAAAACCAGTGTTCCACTTTCTTAAATGTTTTATGTTAATTTTGTCATGTTTTTTGCTGATTTAAGTTAATTATTATGTGTGCTGTGTTATTTGTTATAGTTTCGTTATGTGCCTATTGCCTACTGATAACTAACTAACACCACACTAGTGATGAGCCGGTGGTATAACGGAGTTCCTATGTTGGCAAGCCCCCGAACGACCAGTTCTGATAGTGTGTAAAAAAAATTAAAAATCGGAACGGAAATAATAATCCTTGGCAGGCTCTGATTTATAAGGAGTTCCATCAGAGACTTCCGAAAGGGAACAGATGCTAGCGCTACGTCAAATTCAGCATGTTTTGTCAAAACACAAATAAATAATATTGTTTTATCGAAATGAGTATTCGGTCACTTCAAGATCCTTTTTCAGTTTTCAAACATATTTTTTGTAGTTTGTAGATGAGATTCCATATTTCTACCTGAATGATGCATTGTAATATCAAATTTTTCTTAATGGTATCATTTAAGCTTTCATCATTTATAAAAAAAGAAACACGCCGCTTTTTTAAACTTTTTGATCCGGAACCATAATCTTTCCATATTGTTATTTTGAACCCATGGGTAAAATGGCATACAATAATCTTAACCTTCTCCACAACCAGTTTCCGTCTAATGTTCTGCAGCATTTAATTTTGTGATTCATCTGAAATGGATGAACCTTAATGTTTACTTTCCTCAAAGTTAAACTCTCAAAAAATAAAACCATAAAATTGATTGATCGTCAATGGGTGGCCTTTCAATAGCGATTTCCTGTTTTTGTTCCATTGGCGGTGGTAAATAATGGCTTTGCTTTCACAAGAACAAGCCAAAATATATAACTTTCAACTCAACTTAATCGATGAAAAAAAGGAAAGAAAAAGAAACTCTTGTTCCCTGAAAGCGGCAAGTTCAATAAAAAAACAACAAACAGCTACAAGGATCGTAGTTTTTACAATGAAATAACAGGAAATGGGGTTTTGATAGTAGACTACAACAGAACAAAAAAGAAATAGAGAAATTCAAAACATAAAAAAAACACTTGCAGACTCTTTTTCTGACGTGTTTGTGTTTCAAGTCGGTTGCTTTGTGAATGGTTTACTTTGTGCTCTGTCGCATTTCCCACTCAATCAAAGTCCTTTTAAAGAAGAATAACACTTTTGTTGTCGTTTGAAACAAGAATTCCCATTTGAGAAAATTGCAAACAATTTAAATGCGGAAAGTTCGTTTTTGTTCTTATATTTTCCTTTTTTTTATGAATAAAGGTGTTACATTGAATGTTTTACTAACATAAAATTTTATGTTTTATTGAGAACCTTGCACCTGTTCTAGTTGAAAAAATTTAACAATATTAACACGTGTATAGACTTAAGAACGCTTTTTCAACTAGCATTTATTTATAGTTATTGAAAAATCTACTTCGGGGTTTCCCGGAAACGCATTCAAATATAGATATATTTTCCCGCAATTTCAAATCGATATTACTCTAAATTTTCCCAGAAAGCCTATACCATGGGAACAAAGGTCTGTGCACCTTTTATTAGTCGCTGAAAACCAAAACTACATTCGAGGTCTAGTTACCGAGTTATCATCGAAAAACTCTTTTTTTGCTCTGTGTCGTTAGGTTATTGTAATTCCATAGAAAGACTATCTTCTGATGCAAATATCTCGGCAACCGGAGCTTGGAATTGAGTTTGGTTTAAAGAATAAGCTCAGGATAATGAAATATATTGAATTTAGCGAAATCGATTTCTTCATGATTTTCGAAAAATACCCCTTGCCAAAATTTTGAAAAAAAAAACAAATATAGGGTGTCCCAATAAGAGTGCACTTTTTAATTTGCAAATAAAACCAAGTATTTTATGACAGAGGTGTGATATTTTTATTGCATTATAAAGAAGACATGTTCCGATTAAGTATGGAATAAAATATCCGGCAAATGACCCCCGGCTCCGATGACAGGCCATTACTCTTTTCATGAAATTTTCCATGAAATTTTCACAGAGATGTGGCTGTATCTCACCGACAACACGTTGGATTTCCGATTTGAGCTCAGGAATTGTTTCGGGTTTATTCGCATAAAGCCGAGATTTCACAAAACCCCAAAGAAAAAAATCGCACAGCGTTAAATCGCACGATCTTGGTGGCCAGTTCACATCAGAATAATGTGTTCTGAAAATCGTTGCTGCAATAAGTCGATTGTTTCATGCGCAGTATGGCAAGTTGCACCGTCGTCCTGCTGAAACCACATGTTGTCCAGATTCATGCCGTCCAGTTGAGGCCACAAGAAGTCCGTTATCACATTCCTGTAACGAATGCCGTTCACAGTCACTGTAGTATTGATGTTTTCGGGTTTTTGACAATACTCTCGTTTACAGCAGCAATGTTTTCAAGAGACCGACCAGTACGTTGACGCAAAGGATTCTTATTATCCATAATTGACCCAGTTTCTTCAAATTTTTTGACCACTCTTCGAATGGTTGACATATTAGGTACACTCTCTCGACTGAAAATTTTGTGGAGTTTGCAAAGCGTAACTTTGCCCATTTTTGTAATGAGTTTTTACCATTATAACGTGTTGTTCTTTCAAAAAACGCTCCATTTTTAGTAATCGGAACAAACAGAGGTGACATCTGCCAAATTTCAGAGTTCCTGCTTGCATGACAAAGAAATTATTCCAATTTTAAAAAGTGCGCTCTTATTGGGACACCCTATATTTCAAAACCTATCAACTGAAAGGTCTGGTCGAATGTTTTCATCGAAATGGGTTTCAAGTTTATTTAAGGATTGGTAACCGAGATACTGGCAAAAATGTTAATTATTCGCAGATATGTTGCCGCAATTTCAAATCGATATTAATCTCAATTTACGTCGACAACATTTACACAATTGTACATCAGCTTTCATAACTTTGATAGCGAAAAGGAGTGAGAGGAGGAGATTCTTTTGAAAAAATATAGGATTTTTGCGGTCAAATGACATTCGGGCAGAAATAGTGCGGGAAAGTAGTTTTTGGTCCTATGGCTTGTGGTTCTTCGGTTTTCGAGATTTTGGTTTCCGTTCCTTTGACCCCAATCCTCAAATATCTACAGACTCCAGATCATCAATCAGCAACGGAAGGAAAAACGCACTCTCAGCATGTGTGTAATTGATATTGCGAAAAATAGTTTACATAGCAGATTCTGAAATCGTGTTGCTGCCTTAACACCTGGTCTTGGAGCTGCAATTGCTTGGACAACCATATATCTAAAGGTCTGATGTAATGACAGTTATCTAGGAATTTGAGGTCATCCAAGCAATCCATAAGCTACCAGTTTAAAGGCAACCAAATCAACAAGATTTAGGAAAATTTGGTTATCAGAATGTGCTTCTTCGCCGATGGAGTCACATGGTCGATGTTTGTTGACGGGCTGACCCATTTATTAAAAAATAATTTTCTGTCAAAAAATGCAAGCACATGCGTTTCAATTGCATTAAAAAAAAATGCTCTCTTTTCATTATTCAACAAACAAAAAAAGGCAATACAAATAAATACGACGGAAAACTTCTGTTTGAAAAACGTTTAATTAAATAGAAAAAGCTCCTACCCTCGCATCATAGTTGAGTTAACATAACCTCTGCCACGTTCAATGACTAAAAATGATTTTTTTAATCTAATTTTCTATTAGAGAAAAAACCAAAAAACCTTTTTTTTTAATCGACTTTTGTCTGGAGACTTTTCAACCCCCAAGTGACCCTCCATTCAAGAGCCATAAATTGAAAGCGAAAATACGTAAATACCTAGCTATTCCAGGACTCTGACAAAAAGAAAAAAAAGAAAAAAATTAAAAGTAAGAGACGACATAAAAGTAACCATAAAAATATTCATTCAGAATTTTATCTGCAGAATTTATTATTTTTTTTATTTTTCGACTGCAGACACAACAAGGTAAGCTGTTTCAACAACAAACACTCACAATGCCAAAATGCTTACGTCCTAATTTTTTATATGAAGGAAATAAAAACTCCCAAAATCAATAAGGTGCCGTGAACGAAGGCCATATGAACTAACGCCATAATGGCCTAAATTCTCATTCAAATGTGAATTAACGCCATAATCCGATTATAGCTTAAATTCACATTGGAATGAGAACTAAAGTAATATGGCGTTAGTTCATTTTAAGAAGTGGCCCAAGTACTCATTTCAATGTGAATTAAAGCCACTCGCAGCAGTCCAAATAATTTTTATATGATATAAGGAACATAATGCAAGTAAATAAATATATGGTTTAACGAAAAAAGGATGAACGCCCTGTTAGTTAAGCGGGCGTTGAACACAAATATTTTAAACACAATTTACTATAAATCAAATTGAAAAAAAAACAATAGTCACACATTTGCCTTATTCTTAGCTTTATTCATCATGCTTATAACTTGCAAATTTTTGAAAAATTTCTTTGTTATTTTATGCTTTCGTGGTCCCCTCTTTTTTGGCTCCAGAATCGAAAATCATCCGATTTCGATGATATTTTTTTAACTCTTCGTTTTTACGGCGGAGTTATATGAACAAATTTACAAGGATGGAAAAAAATGAAAACGTGTAATTGTTGATAATGTTTTGCAAAGGAATCGAATGAAGTTGCTTTATAAATAAACAAGTATGTATAATTAACACAGATATTGTGATAATGTGATTTGCTTGAATCCAATTAAAATAGAGAACTAAACGTCTGAATTTTTCCAAGCCTTACAACTAACTTTCTACTTTCATTAAGTATGCAGTAAAATGCAAATTTCGTTGTGAAATTCAACAAATTCTCGTTCTTCCGGTTTATTTTGACTATTTCACAAAAATCAGAATTCCAAACAGCTTGCGATTTTCCCCTTTATTTGCTGAATTTCCCGTAGGTATGTCCCAAAAATTTGTTTTTATTCCGACTATATCCATACAGTGAAAATTTTATAAAAATACATTGAGGATTGAGCGGGTAAGGAGACCCTTCCGAACATACAAACAAAACAATGCACCTTAAATTCCATGCAAAAACTCGATTCTAGGTCTTGAAGTTATTCGTGCTCTCGAAGAGTTTTCTGAATTCCCAATAAAACATTTTCCATTTTTCCATTTGAAAGTCTTTGCACCTACAATTACAATTTTCCCTATTTCCGAGTTTTTCATCAAGTACTTTCTGTTTTCCATTCGAAAAGCCATTTTGATTTTTCTAGTTTTCCATTTGAAAACCAATGCACCTGCAATTATATGCAACTTTTCCTTTGAAATCCATTGAGTTTTCCGAATTTATCATCAAGAACTTTCTGTTTTCCATTGGAAAAACCATTTTGAAATTTTCCAGATTTCCATTTAAAAACCAATGCACCTGCAATATAATGCAATTTTCCCTTTGAAAACCAATGAGTTTTCCGAATTTTTCATCAAGAACTTTCATTTTTCTATTTAAAACCCCATTTTGAAACAAAAAAAATTCCAAAGCAAAAAGAATTATTAAAATAGCTTTTTCAAAGACATAGATATGTATAACAACAATACATATGTCAAAACGTTGCAAGGAACTAACTCGACCTCAAGTGGGAAATATATATTTACTTTTTTCTGGGGAAGTTATATCCAAACTATGGTGGGTTATAACTTTACTTTTCTGAACAACAGCAACTTAAAGAAACAATTGCCGATGTTCTTACCTATTCAGTATACATGGAATACCAATAACACTAAATTAAAATGTGCATACAATTTTTAACAAACTTTGCAATTTTATGAAAATTGAAGCTCAAGTTAAGTTCTACTCGCCTAGTGACAAAAGTCTTGTTCTGAGATTGATCGGCAACTCCAACTTCAGAACAACCACAAAAACACAGATTTGACTTCGTGAAATTGGAATGAACATTACTGGTGTGGACATCAACAAAATTTCTTCAATTAAAATTTATGAATCCCTTACATTGTGAAATTGCCCTCTTCTTCAACATGCGTGAGAAAATTCACAGCTGTCGTTCGAGATAGCAATCCGTGACTCTGGACCATCTATAAGGGGGACTATCGTCAGACAACTATTGGTGGAAGAGCACGAGTTAGCTTCGGTCAGTAGTAGTAGCCGATGGAGGAAAAAATAAGGGGGCGGCTGCTCTAGTCCAACAGAACCTACCGCGAAGAAGACTTAAAGGTGGGCTAGACACCTACATACATAGCTCGCATGAGCGAGACAAACCGGCCCGGAAAGTCCTTTGCGGTACAAAGTCCTTTGCCTCATAGTAGGAGGCAGCGCGGGAGAAATTTGCGCTTAAAGGATGGCGTAGAGCAGGACGCCCAAAGCCTGAATGGCGTTGGGATACATACTTACATGCATGGAAGAGCTTGCCTAGAACTTGGAGGCCCAGACCGGATCCCGGTTGTAGCGCAGACGAAGGGGGAAACTTAACTCACCAGGCCGACAATGATGATGATGATAAACCCATCACAGTTTTTGATTACTTTTTTTGTGTCGCCTTCGTCAGAATAAATTTCAGTTTAAGAAATTTTAGATTTGACAAATATAATTTTTTATATTTGATATTGATCAGATTTGCTTTTATTTTTTTGTAGTGAAAAAAATATGTTTTTTTAACATTGGCACCGTTTTTCATTTCATTGCATTTGAAAAATATACATTTTATTTTTTCTAAACCTTCTACCCTAATACCTCTTGCATTTAGAGAAAAAATTAGGAAAATCGGTCAACCAGTGTGCCCGGTTAGCGAACGAACACAAAAATTAGGCTGTTCTTTTATATATATAGATAAAAAATCAGTACAAAAATATTGATTTTTCATATTTCTATTGAATTCCAGAATGAGTAAATTTCTCAATATTTTCGTAGATGCTTAGTTTTCCAGACTTTAAAAGTAATCAAAAAATCGCGTGCGCATTGCCGTACTGGAAAGCGAGCGAAGCGAGCCGAAATTTTTTTTGGCAAACAGAGAAACAATTTGGGGTGTGAAAATAAAAAAATTCGCGCGATTTTTTTTATTTTCACACCCCAAATTGTTTCTCTGTTTGCCAAAAAAAATTTCGGATCTTCGTACGTGATTTTTTAATTACTTCAGAGTCTAGAAAACTAGTTTTCCGAACGAAACATCTACAAGAATTGTGGTCCCTGAGATCTCGATGAGATTTTGTAAGGTAATTACTTGCTGCTAACTTTGCTTCAAAGCTCAAAGTATTTTATGGCATCAGTTCTCATTTGAATGTGAACTTACCCCATATGGCGTTAGTTCTCATTCAAGTGATGGCTTTAGTTCTCATTCGACTGTGAATTAAGGCCATAATCGGATTATGGCGTTAATTCACACTCAATCGAGAACTAACGCCATTATGGCGTTAGTTCATATGGCCTTCGTTCACGGCACCATCAATAAGCCTTAAGTGTACACACAAACTGTGAAGGTCAGAATACATCAATCATTAAAGTTTGTTCTCTAAACCTAAAATAAACCTGGTTGAGTTATAAATATAAACTTTACCCGCTCCTAAAATAGTTTTTAGCAAACTGTTTTTGTAGATTATAAAAAGGATAATTCTCCTGACAGGAAACGACATGCTTTCATATCTATACTTCTCTGATGTGTGAGCGTACCCCAATTAGAACTCCTAATTACTCCTCTCAACCGAAACCAGACCCCTGACAAGAAATCAATATTGCTAACCCTTTACCGAAAACCTATTTCAATAAAACCCAAATACCACATTGCCAAAAATATAATTTAATGAAGCCCCAATGTGAACTATTTTCCGTCATATGTTTGTACAAACTACGACATCCGGCAGTAAGCAGTTGGCATTTAAAGCTCCTTAAACGTAATCATTTTACCAAGAAATTTACGTCAGATCTAATTGCATCCCCAATCCTATTTTTGGCTTTCGTTTTATTGCAGGCCTTGCGATAGAAATTTACGAGATGCGGAACTAATATCCTGCCGCTTGAGACGCGTCGAACCACTGTGTCGTCTCCCGGGATCAGCTCTACAGCAACTTGCAATGTGTGGATTTTACGAGGATCTGGAGAAAGGAGTCACCCGTAAGTATACTCACCAAAAAGACACACTCGTATGACATCTCTTAGTTGAGTCCTTACATCCTTTTTTGGGTTTCACTCAAATTAAATTATATATGTATACATAGCTATTTGCGGTCGTTTCTTTAGTTAAGATCTCCTTCTAGCTTTATTTATAATTTTTATCATTTTTATTATATTTTTGAAGGATGTCGATACTACATGAAATTTCAAACAGAACGCGACATGTATCCTGTATTTAATTTTCATTTCTTTTTTCAGTTTTCCGTGCCGGTGAACAGGGACGTTTTTGGTACGCTGTTTTGGGTGGATCACTCGAGGTCAGATATCATGCACCCGATACTGATGGCAAGGTAAAGTTTGTATTATAATTTAATTTGAATTTTAGAGTTTCAGAGTTTATTATTATAATGCCCGGGTGGGTTTTGCTTGTTTGTTGTACTATATTGAGTTGAGAGCAAGAGTTGTTTTGTTTTTCGTAAAAAGGGAATACAAACATGGTCTCGCTGGAATTTCGGAACGAAGCTTTTTGCTGAAAGGTTTTATAAAATAATTTTGAAACATAGGAGTTGCTGTTGTTGATGTTGCGTTGGCTGTTCAGCCGTTGGGAATATAGTACGAAGTTAATAATTGAGAGTTTGAATAAAATAATTGTTGCTGGAGTGCTTCCATTCAGAAGCTTTCTATTTGTTTTCTAGTCGGTTTGGACAAAAAGAGTTATTAAATTTGCTATGCACAATTAACGAGATCTGAATACCGAGTTTTCCCACCATGGATGGGTTAAGTTTATTTTTTTTTTGACCCTCTACCTTTTAAAAGCAATTAAATGAACAGGTTCGTTTTGCAGGTTACAAAAATCAGAATTGCAAGAACCGTGATGCGAAGAACTTTTGATTCGATTCTTCCTCAAAATTTCCCTATACTTATTTCATAAGCACACAACTAATTTTACCCCTGAATAACTTGGCAGAACTTTGAATCCTTTGAAGCGTGGGTCAGACTTAACAAATTGTTAACAGTCAACATCATCTGTGCACTTCCAGTTTTCTCATCATTATCATCATCATCCTCGTGCGTCGATGACGTCACGTTGTCGTCAATCGTCTTGCTTTTCCGCACGAATCATCCCTGTACCAGCACAGTTGCCATTGCCACTCGAAGCGAAGAGTTTCTTTTTTTTCTTTGCCAGCCTCTTGGGAATCGTATCGAAACTTCTAAGAAGAACGGAACGTGTTTCGAAATCCTCTTCCAGGTAAAGGAGTTTTCTTTTCTGAGTGAAAGAGCATCATATTAGAATGTGGTATGTCGGATGTGAAGATGTTATGCCATGAAGGTACTGAGTGGTAGTTGTTATTCATCGATTTGTTGAATTAACTTGGAATTTTAGAAGATGGAAAAAAAGCTATTACGAGAGTTTTCTTTGCCTTTCGGGCTCTTATGTTGTGCTTCGAAAGAAAAAAATGTTAGATAATGTACAATGTACATATATGTATAAAAAGAAAACCAGCCATAAGCATGTTTGAATTTATTTCAAAAGGAAAGAGATCTTTCGTCTTGTTGGATGTAGAAGAATTGACGTATGCAGGTTGTCGTGTTATACAATTAATTAGGTTATAAATCCTTATCGGAATTTTTGTCTCCTCACGGGCTTTGTGATTTAATAAGATGTCTGCTTATTCGATACAATCTTCAAAACGTGTTCATTTCAAAAACCTGACAAAAAGGAATATTAGGTTGGTTGAAATATAAGTACCTACAGTATTGCCTTATGAAAATTTGAATGTCAATGCGGCTAAGATTTCAAAGCGCCTTTGGTTACTTAAGACTGATAAGACTATCGAGATTTACAGCAGCAGTAATGGTATGAGTTTTGTATTAAGGACTTATGCGCAAGACTCAAGTAAGTTCTGCTGGCTCTAAGCAGACGCCCGCGTATTTCTTCTTCCATATTGTTATAGGCTACTACAGCTGACCCAAGGTAATTGGAGGATCTACTACTAATTCGAACACGTGCTTGTTCTTCTTCTACCGACGTGACGTTTTCTGCAGACGGAGTCATCATATAGGTAAATACTTAGCTTTTTCTTTCATTTATATATGCAAATCCAGAAGTTTTGACGCCTGCTCGATTTGGTTAAATGAGAGTTGTACAGCTTGTTGGTTTCTTCCAAAGATGTCGATGTGGTTCACCTACTTCCTCGAATTACAATTGAAGTCGATAGATAGGCATTTGCAATGACTTTTGACTCAAGGCCAAACAATGTCTGTTTGTGGCATAGACTTGAGCACACAATCTTTTCACACGGACAATTCAAGCTCTCGAGTGGGCAAATCTCCAGTTTTTTCACAACCTTCTAATATAGAGCAGTATTAAACGGCGCATGAAAGAGAGAGGAAGAATGAATACATGAAAATAGTAATGACCGCATCACTGAATAAGAGCTCAAAACAAAATAACCAGAACTGCATATTAATACAAGCGTCTTGTGATACCACATTCGCTCTCACTAACAATAAATAAGATATATACGTATATATTTTCACACTCCAGAAATATGGCAAGAAAACGTTTGGCAGGTCAGCTAGTTTAAATATACATATTTCCTATAGCTTCGCTGACATTTTTTGAAAAAAATATTTGAAAACATTTTCATACGAAATTTGTTTTCGTATACCTATTCATATATTTTGCTGTAGTGAGAAAAGTATTATTTTAGCCGTGTTTAATTGGGAACTTATCTTAGCTTAGCAATAGGAATTCCAATAAAACGCTATAGTCAGTTTTAAACTGAGTTTCGTTCACCTTTTGTATATATATTTGATAGGTACTATCAAAAAGTGTCGCCACCTAGTTAGAGGCAGAGAAAGCCATTTTTTTTACATAGAGTTGACATTTTGACAAAATGGCGTCCTTAAATTCACCAGATTATCAGATATCTAAACCTTTCCAACGCCATCTTGAGACCTTTTTAGGAAACTATTTTTTTTACATGAGCAAGCAATTTTTTTTTACATGAGTTGCTATTGTGAATAACTATTTTCATTCAAAAGGTTTTGACATGTGATTATATCAAATGCCAAAACCCAACCAAACAATAAACGAAAAACACAACGAAAAACTCTAGTGTCGAATTGCTGGAACCTTATCCTCAGGAAATTCCTAACTTATTTTTACTTAGCTTTCGGTTGTTGTTGTTTGACATGTAATTTCTATTGCTGAGCTGAGCTAAGTTCCCAATAAAACACGGCTTTTGTAACATTTGCACCGTTGCGTTGGTGATTTGGATAGTATAAATGTTGTTATTTGTCATAAGCCTTCTTCCTTTATTCCTCTTTAGTTAAAACAAAAAAAAATTTAGAAAATCGGTCGACAACCGCAACATATTAGACCAACAACGTTTAAAGGAGTTAGTCTTTTATACAGGGTGATTCACGAGCGTTGTGCCAAAAAGCTGGAGCGTGTAGGTTGAGTTGACACAAGAAAAAAATCATATGGGAGGGGGGGGGGGGTCTATTCCCCCCGTTTAGCCGGGAGGGGCAATTTTCTGAAAAATTGACTTATTTTGTAAAAAAATATATTAAAAATCAACGGCTTCGTTTAAAACACCGTGCTATACCTTCCTGAAAAGCCAAAAACTTGTTCTTTCACTTTGTTTTTAAATAAAATTGTTTTAACGAATAGTTAAAAAAAAAAATTTCAAACTCAAAATTTTCAAAAAAAAAAGCAAAATAAATATTTTTGAACTAATTTTTTTCAAAATTTTATGTAATTAAGTACTAATTTTGTTTTGAAAATTCAATGTCTTTGTTAATTTTTAGTCGAAAATAGAAAACCGGATGCAAAAATGTCTTTTCGTTTTTGAGAAATTAAAAAAAAAAAACCAAAACCACTTTTTTCTAAGAAAATCTTTGTTTTTATTTTTACCTATCTGGACTTTTAGTTTAATTTATTTGTTTAATTTATAAATTTAGTTTTTTGTAATTGGAGTTTTATGAGGACTCAATAAAGTAGAAAAGTATTGAATTTTCCCTGGATTAATCATTTTGTTCATTGATAACGTGTGCCATTGACCTTTCACTTCTAGCTCTCCGTGCTCTCGTCGGCGGATTCTTGAAAAGATGCTACGACTTGGGCGCCATCTATTGGGATATCTTTCAGCGTAGAGTCTTTCGGCTTCCCGATCTCGACAACTAGCTAAACCGTAGCAGAAGTGCATGTCCGCTAACTCTTCTCGAGAGTATGAGTTTGTTATTGTTATGTGTTGATGAGTTGATATTTTAATTGGAAATGGTTGTTTAGTAAATATGCGATGCCTTTTATCTACCTTTAGGTTGTTAATTGTTTTTTCATTCAAGAAAAATTGGGGTTTAATTATCTTCACCCACTGCCAGTTAGAACCCTTCGCCGGAGAGTGGTCGCGGCCCCGCAGGTTAGTTTTCAGACGTTATCAATGAACAAAATGGTTTATCCACTGAAAATCTAATACTTTTCCACTTTATTGAGTCCTCATAAAACTCTAATTACAAAAAACTAAATTTATAAATTAAACTAATAAATTAAACTAAAAGTCCAGATAGGTAAAAATAAAAACAAAGATTTTCTTAGAAAAAAATGGTTTTGGTTTTTTTTTTAATTTCTCAAAAACGAAAAGACATTTTTGCATCCGGTTTTCTGTTTTCAACTAAAAATTAACAAAGACATTGAATTTTTAAAACGAAATTAGTACTTAATTACATAAAATTTTGAAAAAAATAAGTTCAAAATTTTTTTTTGGCTTTTTTTTTTTGAACATTTTGAGTTTGAAATTTTTGTTTTTTTAAACTATTCGCTAAAACAGTTTAATTTAAAAACAAAGTAAAAGAAGAAGTTTTTGCCTTTTCAGAAAGGTATAACACGGTGTTTTAAACGAAGCCGTTGATTTAATAATTTTGTTTACAAAATAAGTCAATTTTTCAGAAAATTGCCCCTCCCGGCTAAACGGGGGGAATAGACCCCCCCCTCCCATACGATTTTTTTCTTGTCTTAACTCAACCTACACGCTCTAGCTTTTTGGCACAACGCTCGTGAATCACCCTGTATATATAGAAAAGAAGATAGACTATACTACTCACATTTTTTCTCGACAACATTTATACCATTGTACCTCAAATCTCAAAATATGGGCCTACAGATATTCTATCAGCCACAGAAAGCGAATATTTTTTCAGCGATCGGTTATAGAGTTTTAATCAAAAAATAACTTCTTTCGATTTCTACCTTCAGAAAAACTATGTATCTGTAAGGTCTGGTTACCGAGTTGTGGCCCCAATAACGTTACATGAAAAAAAGCGTTTATCAGGTCAGCTAGTTTTGAAATAAAAACCAAATAAAAGCCTTAATTTTCACTTTTCATGCAGGCATTGTATTTTTCGTTTTCCATTCCTTCTCTCATGAAACTAAATGCTGGGAACATATCAAAGTTTCGCATTAAATTGGCTGTTTGATGTTGAAGAATTTCCAATATTTAAATCAACAGCCTTACCCATAAATAAGGCTCTATAGTAATTAAAGCCAGCTTTTATTTTAAACCCGTTTTTGGTAGTAGTGCTCCTTTCCCCATGCATATGCAATTCTAGGTATTATTTCAAATTAAAATGGAATTTATTTTTACTTTAAATGAAATACCCTTTTTTCAATTTCATCTTTTCTTTTTAACAATAAAAAATATCCCACAGGAACCACAATGATTAAAACTTCTTTATTTATGACATCATTATAGAAAAATACACCCGAACGTGATGTTTGTACATTTTTCACCTTAAAACTCTGATAAAGACAAAATAGAAAATGGAAACATATAAGGGTCTTTCACGTGTGCAACGAAATAAGAATAGGGTAGCCCCTATTCCTCTGGTAAACTTCCTCGTCTCATTCAAAAACGAAGTTCTTGAATTCTAAATATACCACTCGACACAATTAGTTCTGATAAGAGAAATACATTTTGTTTGTATTATATTCCTGGAAAAGTTAAGGGGAAAAAACATTCGTCTGTGTAAGTCGACTTTAAACAATTTAGGTATAACACCATCCAAATGCAATAATATCACACTTTAAATGTCATAACACTAAATGGAAACGTTAAATTAGGTTGAAAATAGTTCATTTGGGGGATATTGAAGGGATTGGATCAAAACGTCCGCCTTGAGGAATTTATTTGCTTCAGTAAATTTTTATTGGATCTTGAAGATAAGGGTGATTAGGTAGGATTGTGAATTGATAAGTTGAATTTCACCTAACAAACAGCTTGCCTTGGTTTTTTGCTCATAAACATTTTAATATAGCTTTAATTTATTTTTTCAAATCACTCACATTAAACATACAACTTGAGAAATCCACCTTGTAAACAATCCCCATCCATGACCCATGAGCATCAAGTTCGCTTACTTCCAGTTTGGCTACCGTCCTGCTACTCCTACGTTTTTCCACGTTTTTTCAATCTACCAAAGAACATGCGGACAAAGCAAAACACACATAACAGTGGTGGATGAAAACTCTAGATACAATATAATTCATTTCTGTTGTTAGTGGACCATCTCTGCATGCTTCTAAACGAGCATAACCAAACCACCTATTCAAAAAAGCATGCATGAAAAAATAAATAAATAAAACCCGCAGCCCGCAGCCAGTCCAGAGCTCAAAACATAGATAGCGAGCGGTGGCGGTATTGGATGTCTGCTGCCGAGAGAGTATTATTGGTTGGACGCTTGCATGAATTCTCAAAAAGTATCTTTCAATTAATTCATTTTGAGAGCTCCAGCACGTCGGCTGTCGCTGTCGATTATATCATTTTGATTCCTATTTACCTTTCCCTATACTAGCAGCAGTGCACAGTACGCCTCGTGCCTTGTGCCCTTATACTTCATCTCTTATCGGTACGGTTCGGTAGTGATAGCCTGAAGATTTATTATCTCATATTCGGTTCGGGATTGCTTCTTCAATATCGGTTCAAGTGTGCGGAATATTGCTTCAGGAGAGAAATTGTATTCGGTTTACGTTTTGAACGCATTTCGTTGTTGTTGTTTGTCGGGTTGGTCGGCAGAAAAGTGTTTGGTTTGTTTGTTTTGGAAGAAAGAATTTCCATATGGTGTTGGGCTGGTGCATCCTTGAGGATTAAAGAGTGTCGGAATATCAGCTGAGGGTTTTCATCTGGTCATAGCGGCCCCAGTTTTTGGGGAAATTCTGTTTGGTTAGCATTGTGTTTGATTTTAATTACATCCTGCTCTTTGTTTTTGCTTATGAACAGTGCTCCCATTTCTCTTCTTTTATCTGTCTTTACATAAAAAGAACTTCGAAATGCTTTATGGGTCAAAAATATCTGCTGTTTTTGCTACAGTTATTTTGCTTTGATTACAAAAAAAAAAGAAACAACATCCGAAATGTGAACACTGTTTTCAATGATAAATCAACCTACAATCGCGATTTGTTTACTTTTCCCACTCATTCCAGTCAGCCAGAGTCATATTTCTTTTTCATTGTGTTGATTGTTGAATGGCGGCAACGCGGCGGCGTCAATGCTTGATTATGATCATATCCCGTTGTGTCAATTTGCGATAACAGTGGGCGGGCGGTTTTAAAATGCTGTAATTTGCATTTTTGTTGTTGTTTGATTCATTTGAATTGTGGTTTGCTTAAAAATTTGTTGTTGGTATTCTTCAAATTGGCTGTATGTGCTATTCCAGCCTCGCAGGTTACTACCACGGAATCGTGAATCACCATATTAAAAATTATAAACAGAAGTTTGTGTTGTAAATTCAGATGAATAAATAAGAATAAACATTAACAGAAAATAAACCAGTGATTGGATGCTGTTTATGAAAATAATTTATTTCAAGTTAAAACGCCTACGCCACCGCAGTAGAGGAAGAAGAGGATTTTAAGCGCCGCCGCTGCCCTCTATATTTGTTTGGTAGATTTTTGGAAAAGGTAAGCAAGAAGAATTTTTTTCACGGAACAGTATAATGGTCTATTTTTAATGAAAGTGACACATACATTTGAAACAAAAATTAGTTAACGTTAAATAAATTATTCAGGGAAGTTCATTCTTAATTATGAGACTGTTTATGGATTCATTAAGCAGATGCTAATTGGAATCCGATCTACACAGATGTTGGAAGCAATTCTTACGTTTTCTCTTTTTAAATTGACTTCAGCTTCGGACCATACAAAATTTAATTAAACCTGCAATTCTACATTTTTACAATTTTTGACGATTTCTGCGTTCTCGGTAGCCAGATCTCAAATTATTTTAGCTATTTCGACAAGTAAAGTTCGAAGTAGGCTCTTACAAGGCAGCAATTAAAAAGTAGGTACCATTAAATTTCATGAATAAGGTCTTAACTGGTCTGGCAAGGAATTATCTAGAAAGAAGAAAAATGTTTTGTCGAATTAAAATCAAAATGAAAAGAATGTTCATCATAAATGGGTCTTAAAGCAGGATAATGATCCAAAGCGTTCCTTTACGTATCCCAATCATCTAAAATTTAATAAAACACATTCGTTACATACATCCACACACATCGCTGCCATCCTTTTTTTATACAGTCAAACTTCTTTATAACGAACTTCCTTATAACGTAATTCTCTCTATAGCGAATTTCATTTTGTTCCATTTTGTTCCCCTTCTCCTAAAGAAATATAAAAAAAATTTCTATATAACGAATTTTTTATAAAACTTCTTTATAACGAAGCAATTTTTGGTTCCCTTGAAGTTTCGTTATAAAGAAGTTTGACTGTATATGGATTTGACTTTATTGAATTATAATTCACATTGTGTTTCCGTAAAAAATCGTTTAAGGAGCATATATTTACATATATTTTATTTGGCCTTGAATCCATACCAGACAATGCATAAGCAAAACATCTCGTATGACTCATTTACTCATGGCGTGTTTGCATTCATCATCGATAACATTCTTGGCTTCACAAAATACATGACATAAGTAAATTAAACCGGAACACAGGAAAGGTTAACTTTCGCATTCGTACAATTCACACTCGGTTTTAGTAGTAAAATTCAAAGGAGAATCAGTACTTTCGTAGTAAAATCACCACTACCACTACCTTTCGTCACTACTATTAGTTGGGTTTCGAATTGAGTGCTTTTGGTCATTTCGCCGCCGACTGCCATTTCTTTATTAAAGCTTCCTCCCACCAGTGGTAAGGGGTTTTAATATCGAAGGAAATTGTCCTGAGTTCCGACCGTGCAGCAACCACCATTTCAGTGGTAAGGGAAGAGCGGCGATAATTGCTCGGCGCAGACCTCCGCCATCGCCAAGTTTTAATTAGTCGAACTTGAAAAGGTCACTCGCCGCGCAGAAATTTCATTCGAATGAGGAGGTCATCGTCACCACGGAGGCTTAGCTAGGTACAGGTTAAGTAATGACGATGTTTGATTATTCTGCTGGCCAGTTCAATGGTGTCAGGATACATATGTATAGTAAGACTCTCCTAGGTGAGTTGTTTTCTCTTTCTGTTCGTACATGCAGCTTCTGCAGAAATCATTTGAGAAAATCCAAGCCATAAAGCTTGACGTCGTTTAAGGCAGTGTCCAGTGATTACACCTAATAAAGAGCGTATATGTGGTCTTTTCAGAAATTTGTTCTTTTAGGATTTATTTTGGGAACACGGAGGCCTGCTTTGTAGACTTCGATAAAACGTATTTCTCCCACGGGTGAAAGAAGGAGGAGCATCGCTAGGACACCATATGGAAATGTAAATCGCCCCTATCAGAAAAAATTATTCTACTTTCACTGGCTGATAACGTTTTTATCAGACCACCCTCATTTGCATGTCGAAAGTGCTACCAGATGAACGTATTTTTTTTTATATGATAGTGTCAACATTTTGTATGAAAACACTGTGTAAAAGTTCAAAGCAATTAACAAATACTTCATTGTACACAAATCATATATTTTCATTTCACTTCATCCTCTTTTCTTTTTCGACTCTATTGATCCGACTTGTTTGCTTTTATTCAAAAGCAAACTTTTTTCCCTTGTATGAAATTTAAAATAGCAAAACGATGTGTAAACTTCCATTTTTAGCTCTGGCATTTTCATAAAAGATATTTTTATACGAGTTACAAGCCGAAACTAGAATACAAGCAACATGAACCAGAAACGAGATCCCAGCCACCCACATCAACAAGTAGTACATGCTCTTCATCAAATTTTCACGGCTATCAACAATCGTTTTGCTTGTAGTTTTGTTCGTGTTCAATTCAATGTCGATAAAATGTAAAAGCGTAGTGAGTCTCTATATTTGTCTTTCTAAAAAATGAAACATTCAACTAAATGATTCTATTTTTACTTACCTCTGAGCTCTGACTGTACCTGTTGGTCAAGAGTCAAGACTCAGACGTCATGTCCACTTGTTACAAATATCAATCCAACTACAAATCAATGCAACCATATGAAAACAACAACCTCCTCTACTGGACCACCAACGCAACGCTCGAAACCCACAATTGTGTATTTTCTGAGAAGGGGAAATAAAACAAAATCCTGACCCGTATAAGGGGCAAGCATTGAACCCCACTCAGGTGATAAAAGCCATTGAACTTTGAGGGTTATTTGAATCAGATTTTTTTTTTGTAAAGCCGTGTGGCGTTGACTTTTACGACTTTTTTGTGTTGCAACATTTTTCGGTTTATTTCGCTGAGTGTGTTTTGTATCTGGCTTTTATCTTCCATCATCAAAACAAAAGTACTATTCGAGAGCTACTTTTTGGTTTTACGATGCTGAACAATAAATCAGCTGAGAGGTCTCGAAAAAAGGTCAAAAGCAAACAGAAGGTAGACCATTTCTCTTAAAAAATAAATCATAACTGGGTTTATGCCAATTTTTACTTAATTTTATTTGAGCAAAAATTTGCAACGTTTGTGTCCACAAATTTTGTCTAATTTGTGAGGGGACAACTCTGTCTGCGCCTGTTTGTCTTGGTCTCAAACTCAAACTCAATAAGATGTGGCCAAAACCTTGCAACAGACTTATGAAGGCATTTTATTTTTCAAATTCACTCTGGTACGCACGGTTCCAGAAGATTTCATTGGAAAATGTTACGTGGGTAGGTTGGTTAATGTCAACGCATAGTTAGTCGGCACAATCGAAATGGAATGGACATGAGTAAAAGCGAGTAAAAAAAAAATACTTGGCACTTTCAATTTAATTTGCAATAAATTTGGAAATGGTCTGGTCAAGTCAACGTACCGGAGGCCATTTTGGTCATGCATGAAAAATGGGTAGCAAAACTCAGAGATGCGGAAGACTGGTTTTTCGTTGTTGAGATTTACGTCACACAGCATAATAAACGATGTCATGGTTATAAAATCGCAGATGTGTTTTACTTTGAATTTGACTTGACTAAATAAAATATGATTTGCGTAAGATTGGAATAAAACAAAATTAACTAAGGGCGGGGGTACATTTGGTTTTGCAAGTCATGCAGGGCCGGACTTACCACCTAAAGCGCCCCTGGGCAGATCAAATTAATGCGCCCCTTGTACCCTAAGATAGAGTTACCAGAAGTCCTGGCTTTTGAAGACACGCCCTCTATAGACTTTAGAAACTTGGAAAGTAGGGAACCTCATTAATAGAGAGAAAACTCAGTATTTTGTCTTGGTTTTTCGACTAACCCTACCTAAAAAGAAAAAATTATAATTGATGTTTAAAAAAAAAATACATAGCTCAAACAGAATGAAATTTTATTGAAGCATACACTTACGTTCGGAGTATCAAAATTAAGGTAAAAAAACTGTATTTATACATACATATTAATTACATGGTAAATTACATTACATTACATTTCACAGTACTTCGCACATAAATGTAACGAACTACAGACACATAGCAGCACTGGTGACTGAGAACATCGGCTGGGACAGAACAAGACATACAACAGAGAGAGAGAGACAGATAGACACATAGAAAGAAAGCACACATAACAGAAACCTACGTGGCTCAGAGGAGGAGACTAAGATTTGTATTGTCTCATGTTATCGCACAGGTGGCCTCAGATAAGCTGGCGATTTTTGTAGAAATGGTAAATTAATTTCGTGTACTTTATTCAAAGACAATAAATCTGAATTCGAACCATTTTGCAGATATAAAATAAAGGTTTTACAATTCACAAACACTTACGCCTTACTTTTTTAGTAGCGAAATCTGTAATCAAATTCTCAAAATCCAAGGAAAGCAGTATTTCAGATTCAATACAAAGCAAAGCTAAACTATTGAGTCGATCTTCTGTCATTTCGGAGCGAAGATAATTTTGTATCCTTTTTAGACATGAAAAGGATCTTTCGGCGCTCCAATTGGATACAGCCATAGTGGCAAACATTCGATATGCAATTTCCACGTTCGGAAAAACTATTTGTAAATTCTGTTTTTTTTTTTTTTACTATAGTAGTCCCACAGTGACGGACGGACGTCTTCGGAGCGGCTCCTCTACTATCATTTTGACTTGAACATTTATCGGTTTTTCAAGGAAAATATCTAACAAAAAATGTTGGCGTCTCATAATTCGGCGCCCCTGGGCAACTGCCCATGTTGCCCCTATGGGAAATCCGCACATGATAGTCATGCGTTAAGGAAATAAAACCTAAAGGTGAAAATTTAGGTTTTTTTTTATTCACAGATCAATAAAGAAATAAAAATAATGTGTTATCCTAAATATGACCTTTAATATACCTATTATTACCTATACTGTAAATTTTCTTATTCTTATAAAAATTTTTGTTCGAAGTAGCTTACCCGGAAAACGTGGTTCTGATGTATGAATTATTTTAAATGAATGTCAACTGTTTTGAGTCTTCTTTAGGTAGTAACCAATACACCTTACACATAGTAACATGTAACCTTACATAATAAACAAATTGAGAGTGACAGAGAAAATAGCGTCGTTAAACCTTTAAAAAAATATATTTGGTATTAAAAGTGATGCCAGCATCAAAGATCAAAGATGACGCGAATAGTTATTCGTTCACAAACGTGGAGCTTGTTTTCCGTTGAAAAAGGAACTATCGCAGCCTTACATTCTTATTATCGAGAAACACTTCAGTAGCCTTCGGGCAGTTCTAACACCTGGTTCTGTTCTATGTTTTCAGTTGTAACGGGCAGGTTTCCTTCAGTACTACGTTTATATGATGACAGTAAATAAGACGTATTTTTTATAAGCTTTTACGTTCACAAAACTCGCAATGGGTTCACAAGCAATGAATTTAAAGCCGAAAAGATGAAACTTCTCGTCTGAATCTACACTAATATATAAAGCTGAAGAGTTTGCTTGTTTGAACGCGGTAATCTCAGGAACTACTGGTTCGAATGGTATAATTCTTTTTGTGTTGGATGGTGCCTTAATCGACTTAGACATTAGGCTACTTAACATTAAGCTGTGACCAATAGCAGGGAAGAATCTGTGGAAAATGTGGAAAAAATGGCAAAAAATATACATTTTTCTGCGTTTTAACGCACTTATCTCAGGAACTACTAGTTCGAATGGTATAATTCTTTTTGTGTTGGATGATGCCTTAATCGACTTAGACATTAGGCTACTTAACATCAAGCTGTGACCAATAGCAGCGAAGAATCTGTGGAAAATATGGAAAAAACGGCAAAAAATATACATTTTTCTGCGTTTTAACGCGCTTATCTCAGGAACTACTGGTTCGAATGGTATAATTCTTTTTGTGTTGGATGGTGCCTTAATCGACTTAGACATTAGGCTACTTAACATTAAGCTGTGACCAATAGCAGCGAAGAATCTGTGGAAAATATGGAAAAAACGGCAAAAAATATACATTTTTCTGCGTTTTAACGCGCTTATCTCAGGAACTGCTTTATGAAATTGAACCATTTGTTTAATGTTGAATGGTCCATTTATCAAGGAAGGCTTGAAGCTATATAAAATTTAGCTGCGACCAATAGGAGCGAAAAATTTGTGTAAAATGTGGAAAAAACGGCAAACGATACAATACAATACAATATACCTAATATAAAGCTGAAGAGTTTGTTCGTTTGAACGCGGTAATCTCAGGAACTACTATTTCGAATTGTAAAATTCTTTTTGTGTTGGATAGTCCATTAATAGAGGAAGGCTTAAAATTAAGCTGCGACCAATAGCAGCGAAGAATATGTGGAAATGTAAGAACTGAGATTTTTTTCTGAGATCTCTGAGATGAAATTATTTTGGATTCGATTTCTCACTCAGCTATTTGACGTGGCTGACATATGTGCAGCAACAATTAGTAAGGTAACCATTAAATCTCAATGATAACTGAGAATTATGTTCCACCAAGGCACCAAATGATTTTGCCTCAGTCAAGGTGACATTGAGATCTCAGTGAGATGTTGTTAGGTGGAACTGGCCTAATAACTGCTCAAATTAGAATTTTGAGAGTTCAATTGATTTGTGAATGTGATTGATTGCACTATTTGTGCAGATTATTGTGTACTTCTTACCTAAAAACTTAACGAAAAAAAACGATGCAGAATTAAGAGAGATATTAGAATTAGGGAGAGTTGACCCAAGGGAATGCTTTAAGTATGAACAACTGAAGGGAATCATAAAAAATGCTCAAATTTTTCAAGTTCAAGAGAATTACGACCTAGGGAGAGTTGACTGCAATGCAATTTTACAATAACTTCCGAACAAAATTCCCACGCGCGCATGATGCACAAGTCGAGACGATACTCTGGCCGGTGGACAAGGGAGAGGCGGACGAAGTCGCGGGCAACTGCTAGTATTTTTATAATTGTAACTGTACGCTAGAATTGAGCTTGATCAAATAGAAGATGAATAAAATAGGAGCGAAATTTTTTTTTATGAAGATTTTCATCAAAAATGTGTACTGCTTTAATATAACGTTGAATTACTCATATCTAAGTTCACTTCTGAAATTTCAATCGAATAATTTAATTATTGATGAATACCAATGCAGAAAAAGAATTTTTTAATGCATTCAAAAATTGTTTTCGCTTAATTGAAGCAATTCGATTCAAATCAATTTACCTCTAAAAAATGCATTGATACGAGCATTAAAGTGAAATGAAATTGTTTATACTATATTCCATTCCATTACAAAAAACAAAAAAAAATATTTAAAAATGCTCTTTTAACGCTGATGTGTAGAATTCGCAAAAGGTTTAATGGGTTTAAGCTTTCGAATCGTAACATACAAAATCGATTTGAAATTGAAATTTAATACAATTTAATGTTTCCTGTTACATTTTTTGAGATATCTACAGAAGTATTTAGATATTCGATTTGGAAGGAAAAAAAATAGTCGAATATTGAAATTTGTGAGATAAGAAAAATGATTTAAGCTTGAGTGTTTTCTTAATTTGTTAAACGTCACAAAATTATGGCTGCACTCATCAAAACTAACATGAAAAAAAAGTACAAAATTGCTCTGACGCTGAATCTTGCACCACGTACGTGAAATCAAAGTCCTAGCTTTTATAGACCAACAGAAAGCATACACACAACCAACTTGACCGGCTCCAAATCTATGTGTATATGAATTTCCGCAAAACAAATAAAAATCTTCGTTCTCCTTGATTCTCATGCTTTCAAGTGCCTAAAACCAAAATATTCCTTATAATTTCAAAAGACATAATAAAATGCATGATACATAGAATTAAAAGTGTCTGACGTTCAAAAATGTTAAAATGATTTTTGAGCTTTGACAGTGTCTCTGCCTGGAAGCTGATTTAAAAGATTCTCGCTGCCTTTTTTAAACGAACAATTTTTAAACGCACAAACACTATTATTTCCTATTTATTTGCGTCTAAGAAAAAGACAAAGACAACTTAGTGCAAGACTAACTCCGGGAACAAAATTATTATTTGGAGTTAACAATGTCGTTTCTGGTCACAAAATCACTAGAGACACCATTCCAATATTGACAAAAACTAGTTTTAGTTTAAATTGAAACAGAATTGACGGGAATTTTCCAAAAACAGGAGAAAACAAAGTGTTTTCGATGAATAAACAATGAACAGTGTTTGAAGAATTGTTGTAATCCGAAGAATTGTTTTCAATGGTTCCATCACAGCATCACACTCATTTAACTCATTTAGACAGTGTATGTGATCATTGAAGATCCATCGCAGGGAATAACCTTGTATTTCCTTATTTTCAAGCCATTTATTTAGTTCATTACTTAACAAACCTATTTTTTCGTAAACAAAAGTGTTTAATGGATTTCCCTGCCCGATTTCCCTTACATTATTTATATCCACTACTTCATTTGATTTCGGTGTAATTTAATTACTTTTGAAGAATGAAATCACAATTGCCACAATTGCCGTATTTATCACAAAAACCCCAAGTAGGTATACGCGTTTTAAAAACACAGAAGGCTGCGCAACGACTACGACCGACGACGTACAGCTTACACATTGTTCCTCAACAAAACCAACACGTCTGAAACCCTTACATTATTTTTTATCTTCACACATAACATTTTCAAAAAATCTACATAACACAAGAAAAACTCCTTTCAAAATTCCCTAGAATCCCAAACACAGTATTTTCTTCAAATCTTTATTTTCGACACGAAAAAACATATCACTTTTTATGACCCATAGATTTCCAGGAATCTTCTGATACAAACATCACAATTCACAACAAACATACCCTTGCATTGAAAAATTGTACTTCATTGAATCTAACGTGTTTCTTTTTGTCATAGTCATAGAACATAGCTGCGAATATTTTCGAAGGACCATCTAAAGGAAAACGTTCCAAACAAGAAGACCATAGAAATTCCTAGCACAAAAACAGAAGAAAATAGAACATCTCTAAATGTTTCCGGTTCGTCATGAATTTCCATTTAAGAGAACAAACAAAAAAATGCCAAAAGAAAAATCTATTTATTATTCAGGACATATACTAACGAGAACCATGAGGACAATCGACGACGATAGCAACGCCAAATGTTCTCGACACAACCTCCTTTCCACTCACTCAAAGAATTGGTTTGGTTTTCATACACACGTACGAATACCAACTCCACCGTCTCATAAGTGACTAAGAGGGCTCAAGAATTTCAAATTTGTTTTCCACCCAGCCCAGCTCCAATTTCAGAGCCTTTCAATTGAAATCCATCAACATGCAAAAAGGGAATCCAGTTGGATTTGGGTTGAACGGGAATAAGACGAAGCGTAAATGTTTAAGTAGATTTCATCAGCAGTTATACATGCTAGGGACTCGATTTGAATTTTTTTTTTCATCGGTGCCGCCGTCGTCGCCTGTTGTACCACCCTCTCAATTTTCACTTTTCTTTTGAACTTTTCAATGAATTCAGAGTTTTGTGTGTGGAGGTCCTTTCGGATATAGAGAAAAAGAGAGAGGATGGCAAGTGGCAAGGCTAAATGTCGACACTCGATAAAATTACCCAATTTATTTGGCGCCAAAATGGAGGCGGGTATTGGTACTCTGTCGAGTTTGCCTAGACTTAACCTGACACTGGGAAATTTCGTTTCAAAAGTGAAAAGGTAATCTGCTGCGAAGAAAATTCAATTTTATCACACAACGTTTATGGCAGGGGTGACACGATGACGATGATGGCGGCATGAGGAGGTGTGAGAATTCAGTAGAGTATTGAACTGAGTACCGACTTTTTTGTGAACATTCTGAGGGTTTCTTGAACAAGAACGCCCTCATCTTTTTATTTGGATTTTATTATTTTTTTAAGGAGTGTAACAGGTGAGCCAAAATAAGGGGAACAAACACCAGGATTTTGCATGTTTAGAATGGCAATTAATTTTAACTTTTATGTTTGCCGAAAAGTGGAATTTGTGGTAGGAAATAAGCTTAATGGGTAAGCGGGTAAAGAAACGTTTTAAGTTGAACTTGTCACGAAAATTTATTCAGGGATCGAGGGGCATGTGTTATTTTTGTTGAGAGCTTTAACCCTTTAAATGAAGTGAATTTTCGTTGATGGAAAGTTTATATTTGAGTAGTTTTTGGTGTTGCTTTGTTTATTCCCGCTTCCACGGAACAACATGTTGCTTAGTTTTTAGGAAACCTTTGTTTGAAGTTCGGTATGAAATCTTTCAACTCGTAAGTAAGGCTAATTCCAAGGCTAACCCTCATCAACATAACATCAAAAACTAAGGTCCCACAGATCCTCGTACCAATAACAATAAGTACTTATAAATATATTTGTTTCAGAAAACTGATTTCTCTTAACAACCTTTAAGCAGGAAATATCTTTTTTAACAACTCTTCTAGCTGTGACTCGAATTCAATACTTAAACCCATTTCATTTTATTCGCGTTAGTACAATCGCCATTACTTATATTCAGTAACAGATGTTTCCCGCGATCCAAATAATTTCTAGAGCATAAATTTGATGAGTATCCATGTTTCCAAGGCATGGAAACAGAAAATAATTAAGTTCATTTAACTACGTTACGAGTTGTTCTAGTGCACTAGAAACAATTTTATCTTGTTAAATTAATTAATCTGCAGTTGAGTGCTCATCGTTTTCGTTTAAATGTTGATTATTAATATAATTGTAGAATGGCTTCAAGGGAGAGTAAGTACTCTATGGGGAAGTACATATTTATCAAGTGGCGCATCAAATGAACAGTCATCGTTATGATGTATTTCATATCGGGTTATACCTAGGGGTATACAAAAATTGAAAAATACTTAATTGCTTCTTTTGTTCTTCGTTTAAGTACGATTATAAACAGTTTTCAGCTCACTTAATTTTTTATAACTTAAATTAGACACACATTTCGCAAATTTTACTTTTCAAAGTTTTATTTCAATTTTAAGTCGTTATCAAATTAAATTATAAAAGAAACATAACACCTCCTTTAAGGATTAATGGTTAAAAAAGGTTAATCACTCACTTTCAAATAATTTTCAATTTATTTGTTTCAAAACCAAATAACTCTTCCGAATGAAATACATCAATAAAAAAGGAATCCTGTCTTAATCATCCAACCAGTCGAGCTCCCAGCCACTGTGCCTTCACACTTGTTTTTTGATGATTGCTTCCGTACTCATTTATCACTTTATCGCACACATTTCCGTTCGTTCGATGGCCCGTTGCCTGATGAAGAGCATTTTCAGTGATGGCCATTCGTCAAAAGAGTTTCTGCAGCTTCAGGTTACACTTTACTGTCAACACTATACTGGCTGACGATGATGAAACTTTGTATTGTATCTGCTGCTATAGCTGTTTCTGTATTTTCATTTTGCCATTCTCATCTTGATTTATTTTAGTTGGAGAAAGAATTTTTTGGCGGTACTCTTACGAGATTGCACATTCATCAAAGGAAGTACTTCGCATACATGGGATGATTCTTTTTTGGATTAACTAATTACAAGGCAGAAATTAAATTGAATTGAATTTGGAACAAGAAGCGTTTTCAAAAACTGTTGGGTTATTTTACAAAACAAATATGTTTGTGGTTCCTTAAATCAATTGCGTAGGGTGAACAACACGCACGAGATTGAAGGTATATTAATTTGGTTAGATTGTTTTTTAACTTAGAAGTTAGAACTAATGAAACTTAAAACCACCAAGAAATGTAACCGGTATTACTCCAGGATGCCGAGTGGTGGACGACTTTTCAAAAAAAAAAAAAAAAGATGAGATATGTATATTCGGTCAAATATGTGAATAGAACAAATAAATGTATTCCAAAAAGTCAAAATACGATTACTCCATTCGCTCGGCCACAAAGTGCAGATGGACAACACGATCCAACCAAGAAAATCCTATGGTTCGAGCCCACCATATCGTTAAAATCGACCCCCTTTACAAGAAAGGGATTTTAATTTTGTTTCTTTCGATAATCTCTGAACCAAAGAAATAAAACAGTTGTCGTCCTCGTTCCTCGAAGTCAACAATTTTCTATTCGTTGCTTCGTTTTTTTTTTTCAACAATTTTATTCATCACTATGTTTTGCTATTCTTTTCTTATCAAATAAGTGGACAATAAACAAAGCATTTGTGTAAATAAAAAAATAAATAGAGTGGCGCGACAGCTCTTGAAGAGCCAAGGCCTAAGTGACTTACTCTCATCAACAACTCTCTGGGTGTGTGTGAAGAATTGAGGGGACCTACAATTTAACGCCGATTCCAAACGGCAAAGTTGAGAAGCACTTTTCATGACAGATTGATACTCTTGGAAGTTTTGTCAGGTCTTCGCAAGAGGCAGTGCCCGTAAAAGATGAAATAAAAACTTTTAGTAAAAGTGGATTATTTTTGTTGTCGCATTTCTAGCTGTTATTATAAATAGTTTATCGAATAAGCTTGTTCAAATAGAAAAACAAACACATTTTTTTCTGTCAGCAATCTGTATTGACACTGTAAATCAGTGCTTGCTTACCCACAAAGTAAGTACTCAATAAACTCGTGTCTGTATAAAATTTCAAAGCTCAAGTTCACTTCCGAAAGAGTCTTAAATTTAAATTTCACTTTGAAAACCTTCTTCTTTTAAATATTGAAAATTAAAACAAACTACAACTTCCTACACCCCAAACAAATGCCTTGAACCTTTCAAAACATTATTTTTAGCTCAATTATGGTAACAAAAATGTAAGTGATGCCTCTGATTTCATCAATTTCCTTCATAATCTTCCTTAAAGTGACGAGTAAACAACCATTTAAAGAAACAAAAAAAAAATCCAGCGCTCCTGCTAAGAAGGCACAACCTTCCAAGATCCAACTTTCAACACGTCAAAAAACAACGAACAAAAAATAAAGCTTAAGAACATGAAACCCTTATAAATATCTTTCACGCACTACCACCGTTTGCCGCCTAGACTTAGCTGCCGTAAATACCTATTTACATAATTTAAACTGCAATTTCATGGAACACATAAAGCTATTATGCAAAGTATCACAACGGCACAACCCACATTATTCTTTTCTTCATACTTTTTCTGCGATACCATCAAGATTCCATCACAAGCCATCAATTCATCAAGGATCCTCACTTTTTTTTTGTACTATTATTCGTCGTTCATTGTGTTTTCTATTTTTTGTAAGAAGATTCCGGTTCGCTTGTTTGGAAAATCATTTTGGTTTTCTACAAGGATTTTCTGTTGCATCCATGCTATGTTAATCAAGCCGTCATTTGAAGTGGCGAGTTCACTTTTATTGTTTCGTAGTATCAGGATGCGGCTAATCGTACATCAGGGTTGTGCAGTTTGGCTTTTAAGAAGTCAGACGATTAAACTCGCAAACGGAAGTAAACAAATGACACCACTTCTGTTGGGCATTTCCTTTCAATTACTTTCCTTTTATGAATGCAGGAATAGCGAAAAACTCCTCTTCTGATCTCTAAAGGATTCACTACGAAAGATATCAATTTGCATTTTAACCTTCCCATGTCCATTGCGGTCCGTACCTTGCAACATGTCAATTACAATAACTTCCTGTGAAACATTTATGTTATTCTGACTGTTCCTCTTTGCATCGACAAGACCTTTGCTCCTCGACAAACAATGAGAGACACAATTGTTGTTATTACCCTTGGAAGCTATATATTAACAATGGCATGCTCCACAGCTCAGCGCGTCCTTTGAGAGTACTTGGCTGTTTCCCCTGACAATTTTGTTGCGGCATATCACTCACTTGCAGGAGATTATTCCATATCTCGTGCGTCGGTCCCATTGTGCTGTGCACGCAGAGGTGCAATCATACATTTATGCAAATATCTACACACCTACACTCACCTTGAATGGGCTTCTAATAGTTGCTAATGGCTGCAATGTCAACAGAATCGAGTCGGAGCGACAACAGGTAAAAATCATAAACATAAAAGTCGTAATATGCACAGGGTGTTCCTTCATTGTACAGTATTATAAAGGGGGTGAGTTAAAATGTCTGTTAGATTTTCAAAATTCGTTCTTTAGTTTACTAGTTTACTACTTAGAGTGTATGTATAGTTGCGCGTGAAAATGATTTGTATAAGTTATTTTTTACACAGTTTTTTCTTATTATAGTGAGTGCTATTTTTTGGAATGTTTATTAAATATTTCCAGAAAAATCATGTTCATCATGCTCCATATTTCCAATCTCGAAAACGAAACGGCTTCATTTGGATGTTCAGATGATACTTTGTAAATTGAATGGTTGCTGGTTGGCAAAGTCGCTGATGTTCGTGCTTAGCTCATATTATGTTTCATCAAGTGTAGAATAAGGAGATTGATAAAATGAAATGCGATAAAATATTACTTGTTTCAACCACAAATTCCAAATGAAAACAAAATATTTCCATCTGATACACTACGGCGTATACTTGTTTTTTTATACTGCGTATGTATTTGGATTTTTTGTCCTTGCCGAGAAGTATATTCAAAGGGTATTTCACAAACTTTATACACATCTATAGCCGTGTATTTTTCACTACTCAGTAGCCAGCGCAGTAATCAAGTGCGATTAATACGCTCCAACTCACTTTATTTGTCTAATTCAATTTGTATGGCAATACGTTGAAAAATGGACCTGAGGGTGCGGCTCGGATTTAAAAAATTTAACGCCATCAGCGCTGTCTCCATTTCAATAATTTAAAGTTCTATCGCCGGCACAACTGTAATATTTTACTGGCCTTTTTAACGACTGCAATCCAAATTGTCGTTGTTTGTCAAGGGGAATTTTGCTGTTCTTGCTACTGAGTAGTGAAAAAACATGAATTATACAGGGTGATTCACGAGCGTTGTGCCAAAAAGCTAGAGCGTGTAGGTTGAGTTGAGACAAGAAAAAAATCGTATGGGAGGGGGGGTCTATTCCCCCCCGTTTAGCCGGGAGGGGCATTTTTCTGAAAAATTGACTTATTTTGTAAAAAAAATATTAAATATATCTTTCTGAAAAGCTAAAAACTTCTTCTTTCACTTTGTTTTTAAAATAAATTGTTTTAACGAATAGTTTTAAAAAAATAAATTTTCAAACTCAAAATTTTCAAAAAAAAAGCCAACAAAAATTTTTTGAACTAATTTTTTTCAAAATTTTATGTGTTTAAGTACTAATTTTGTTTTAAAATTTCAATGTCTTTGTTAATTTTTAGTTGAAAACAGAAAACCGGATGCAAAAATGTCTTTTCGTTTTTGAGAAATAAAAAAAAAAACCAAAACCACTTTTTTCTAAGAAAATCTCTGTTTTTATTTTTACCTATCTGGACTTTTAGTATAATTTACTAGTTTAATTTATAAATTTAATTTTTTGTAATTGAATTTTTATGAGGACTCCATAAAGTAGAAAAGTATTGGATTTTCCCTGGATTAATCATTTTGTTCATTGAAAACGTCTGCCATTGACCTTTCACTTCTAGCTCTCCGTGCTCTCGTCGGCGGATTCTTGAAAACATGCTACGACTTGGGCGCCATCTATTGGGATATCTTTCAGCGTAGAGTCTTTCGGCTTCCCGATCTCGACAATAAGTTAAACCGTAGCAGAAGTTCCTGTCCGCTAACTCTTCTCGAACATATGAGTTTGTTATTGTTATGTGTTGATGAATTAATATTTTAATTGTAAATGGTTGTTAAGTAAATATGCGATGCCTTTTATTAACCTTTAGGTTGTTAATTGTTTTTTCATTCAAGAAAAATTGCGGTTTAATTATCTTAAGCCCCCAGCAGGTAGAACCCTTCGCCGGCCAGTGGCCGCGGCCCCAGGTATAGTAAGAAAAAATTGCAGGTCAGTTTTCAGACGTTATCAATGAATAAAATGGTTAATCCATTGAAAATCCAATACTTTTCTACTTTATTAAGTCGTCATAAAACTCCAATTACAAAAAATTAAATTTGTAAATTAAACTAGTAAATTATACTAAAAGTCCAGATAGGTAAAAATAAAAACAGAGATTTTCTTAGAAAAAAGTGGTTTTGGTTTTTTTTTAATTTCTCAAAAACGAAAAAACATTTTTGCATCCGGTTTTCTGTTTTCGACTAAAAATTAACAAAGACATTGAAATTTTAAAACAAAATTAGTACTTAATTACATAAAATTTTGAAAAAAATTAGTTCAAAAAATGTTGTTTGGCTTTTTTTTTTATTTTGAGTTTGAAAATTTATTTTTGTAAAACTATTCGTTAAAACAATTTATTTTAAAAACAAAGTGACAGAAGAAGTTTTTAGCTTTTCAGAAAGGTATAGCACGGTGTTGTAATCTAAGCCGTTGAATTTTAATATTTTTTTTACAAAATAAGTCAATTTTTCAGAAAATTGCCCCTCCCGGCTAAACGGGGGGGAATAGACCCCCCCCCCTCCCATACGATTTTTTTCTTGTCTCAACTCAACCTACACGCTCACCCTGTATAACATACTATCTACACTAATATATAAAGCTGAAGAGTTTGTTTGTTTGAACGCGGTAATCTCAGGAACTACTGGTTCGAATGGTATAATTCTTTTTGTGTTGGATGGTGCCTTAATCGACTTAGACTTTAGGCTACTTAACATTAAGCTGTGACCAATAGCAGCGAAGAATCTGTTTAAAATGGGGAAAAAACGGCAAAAAATATACATTTTTCTGCGTTTTAACGCACTTATCTCAGGAAGTACTGGTTCGAATGGTATAATTCTTTTTGTGTTGGATGGTCCATTAATTGAGGAAGACTTGAGGCTATTTAACATTAAGCTGTGGCCAATAGCAGCGAAGAATCTGTGGAAAATATGGAAAAAACGGCAAAAAATATACATTTTTCTGCGTTTTAACGCGCTTATCTCAAGAACTGCTTTATGAAATTGAACAATTTTTAAATGTTGAATGGAAGGCTTGAAGCTATATAAAATTTAGCTGCGACCAATAGGAGCGAAGAATTTGTGTAAAATGTGGAAAAAACGGCAAACAATACAATTTAATACAATATAAAGCTGAAGAGTTTGTTCGTTTGAACGCGGTAATCTCAGGAACTACTATTTCGAATTGTAAAATTCTTTTTGTGTTGGATAGTCCATTAATCGATGAAGGCTTTAAAATAAAATAAATAAATATAGTGGCGCGACAGCTCTTGAAGAGCCAACGCCTAAGTGGCTTACTCTAATCAACAATTCTCTGAGTGCGTGTGAAAAATTGAGGGGACCTACAATTTAACGCCGATTCCGAACGGCAAAGTTGAGAAGCATTTTTTCATTACAGATTGATACTCTTGGAAGATTTGTCAGGTCTTCGCAAGAGGCAGTACCCGTGAAAGATGAAATAAAAACTTGGCCTGAGTAGGACTCGAACCAACGACGTTCTGCTTAGCAGCCAACGCACTAACCAACTAAGCTACGGGCAACTGCTTTAGGCTTTATTCTACTTAAAATTAAGCTGCGACCAATAGCAGCGAAGAATCTGTGGAAATGTGAGAACTGAGATTTTTTTCTGCGATCTCTGAGATGAAATTATTTTGGATTCGATTTCTCACTCAGCTATTTGACGTGGCTGACATATGTGCAGCAACAATTAGTAAGGTAACCATTAAATCTCAATGATAACTGAGAATTATATTCCACCAAGGCACCAAATGATTTTGCCTCAGTCAAGGTTACATTGAGATCTCAGTGAGATGTGGTGGAACTGGCCTAATAACTGCTCAAATTAAAATTTTGAGAGTTCAATTGATTTGTGAATGTGATTGATTGCACTATTTGTGCAGATTATTGTGTTTAAACAATATCATTTTATGTACTTCTTAACTAAAAAATATGCTCAGTTCAAAGAAAAAAAAATTTACTTAACGAAAAAAACGATTCAGAAGTAAGAGAGATATTAGAATTAGGGAGAGTTCACCCAAGGGAATGCTTTAAGTATGAACAACTGAAGGGAATCATAAAAAATGCTCAAATTTTTCAAGTTCAAGAGAATTACGACCTAGGGAGAGTTTACTGCAATGCAATTTTACAATAACTTCCGAACAAAATTCCCACGCGCGCATGATGCACAAGTCGAGATGATACTCTGGCTGGTGGACGAGGGAGAGGCGGACGAAGTCGCGGGTAACTGCTAGTTATGATATAATCATGAAGTCGTTTAATAATTCGATCAATCTCCTTGGAGCCTTTTCTAGAAAAATAAAAAAATAAAAACTTCAAAATCGCATGGGAGGTTAATCAACTTTTGACTCTTGATAAAATAGAAAAAATATCTATTTAGTTTAGTTTATTTCATCAATTGATACAAGATCTGCTGATTACAAAATGTTGGACTGGATATTTACATCAACTTAACAAAGGTTTATAAAGACAAAGTTATTATGAATGAATTAATGACAAAATTTAGAAGTAAGTAATGCAAGCACAAAAAAAGTTTCAATAAATAATAAATAAATAAATAAATAATGGAACAGTTTAAAATAAATAACATAAAAAAAGTGTTATACACAAATATTAAACAATTCTTTTTTAAGAACATTTCTACATTTCAAAAAATCAATATCATTGCACATTACGTTAAATAGTATTAAAGAGCGTGTGATCGGCTCATTTACTCCGTAGTTTGTTCTATGGAAAGGAATACTAAACGTTTGATTTCTGTTTCGAAGCATTCTAGTTGGCACTTGAAATGGAATTAAGGAGAGTAATTCCGTGCAGGAAATACGGTTATCAATTATGTCTTTAATAAACATTACATTTAGGATTTCTCTCCGTCCTTTAAGGGTTTTCATGTCAATAAGGAGACATCTTGAATGATATTCCGGAAGTGGATCAACCCAGTTAAGTCTCCTTAAGGCATAGCTCGAAAAACGTTTTTGAATCTTTTCGATTCTTAAAATCCCATTTTCATAATGGGGTGACCAAACAACACAACAATATTCTAGTATAGGAACGATAAGTGACATAAACAATGATTTCAAAGTGTAAACATCCTGAAAATCTTTTGAATTTCTTTTCAGAAACCCTAAAAGGGAATTACCCTTAGATGTAATATAGTCAACGTGAGCTCTGAAATCCATTTTTGAGTCGATAAAGACTCCGAGGTCTTTTATACAATTTACATTTTGAAGAGAATGTTGATGTAAACAGTAATCAAATTTAATGACGGCCAGTGACCTTGTTACGTTTAAAATTTTACATTTGGGATAATTTAATGCAAGGTGGTTATAACTACACCAATTTAAAAAGTTATTGATATCTTGCTGTAATAATAAGCAATCATTT
The DNA here is from genome assembly GCA_943590905.1 of Sphaerophoria taeniata. NCBI lineage: Eukaryota > Metazoa > Arthropoda > Insecta > Diptera > Syrphidae > Sphaerophoria > Sphaerophoria taeniata. The sequence goes on along the minus strand of OX016540.1, from coordinate 40,219,768 downwards.
ACATGAGAGATTGAGAAAAACAATTTAACGTCATCGGCATACATTAAACATTTACAGAAATTTAGAGCAGAAGGCAGATCATTTGTGAACAAAATAAATAAAAGAGGTCCCAAATGGCTTCCTTGAGGAAGACCGGACATAACATTTATAAAATAAGATTTGAAAACATCTAATTTAACCATTTGCTTCCTACCAGTTAAGTAAGATCTTAACCATTTGGTGAATAATGGAGCGAAACCAAGTCTATCCAACTTCTTTAACAAAAGATCGTGGTGAACGCGATCAAACGCTTTGACAAAATCTGTGTACAGAATATCAATTTGTTTACCTCTTTCCATTTGATCTATACAAAAATTTGTAAAAAGGCAGAGATTTGTGCAACTTGACTTGCCCTTTAAAAAACCATGTTAACATGGTGTAAACGATTCCTTTAATGAAAAATATAGTCTTTGGGTCACCATTTTTTCAAGAAGTTTAGGTACCACTGAAAGTTTTGAAATTGGTCTATAATTTTTAACTAAATGCTTCAGTCCATTTTTATAAATTGGGACTATGTACGATATTTTCCATTCATCTAGGAAATAACCGTCACAGAGAGATTTATTGAAAATTAAAGTAAGGGCTAAACTCAAAGATCCTGCACATTTAGATAAAACGATGGGTGAAATACCATCCAAACCAGCTTTTTTACTGGTATCAATATCACTAACGATTTGAAAAACATCCAACTCTGTAAAGCTTTTGCAAGTTTATAAAATGCATTGTTTGGTGACAGTTTTATATTTTAAAATTCGCGTGAATTCCAAACTTTTACTCAATTGTATTAAAACAAATTATTTGAACGAAGAATTATTTTGCTTCGTTCTCCATGATTCTCAACATTTGATGTCTCCTAAAATGTTTGTTTTTTGAAAAGGGGTGTTACCCAATTTAGGGCTGTTAGAAATCGAACAATGTACCAGATTTTGATGTCCATAACCCTCATAACTTTAAGTGACGAAAAGAAGTAGAAGTATTCAATGAAAAAGGTAGGATTTCTTCGGAGAAAATTAAAATGGAAATACAAGTGTATTATGGGAAATTATGATTTCCAGTCTTTCGACCCCAACCCTTTGAAATTGTATTTATTTTATTTTATTTATTGGGAAGAATTAAATTGACCTTACATCTTTTCAAAACGGAATTGTAAGTTCTGTTTTTTTTTTAAGAAATCGAAGCAAAGTTGTTGCTCCTGATGGAATAATGAAATTCTTAGACGGAAAAAATTGGGTCTCGACTTGCGAATTCAAAATTCTCGTAGATTTTTATTTTCAACTTACTATTATACTTAACCTTTAAGAAACTGTGAATTATTTCTCCAAAAATTTGCGGTTGTTGAGATAAAAATGTAACAATGTTAGCATAATTTTGCAAAGATTACGAAAAAATTTGTCGACCTAATACGGCACTAAGCTTAGGTTTCTAAGAGAAGGAATCAGTACACAACAAAATCATTGGAAAAATTGATTTGACGTCACATTATGTTATTCACCAACTTGGTTTACATAGAAAAACATATACTGTTTCAATTTTTTCGACCCATCATTAGTATCCAAACAAACTTTGCAATGACCAGCAGTCGTGTTTTTAAATTGTCTTTTTTAATACCAAGCAATATTATTGAATAAATGAACAATATTCAATGATAAACATTTTCAATAACCTAATATACTCGAAATGAAACTTTAACGAACAGTCTGATCAGAAAAAAAAAACTTTAAACATTCGAACCTTTTTTTTGCACAGCACTATATATTCTACAATTGTTTAAACTTAGCATTTTCTACAGCTACTGACATTCACTTAAAGTGCATACTCAGTGCATCCATGTGAATCTGTGTGTTTTAAGTGAAGCGCACTTACACCAAGTTGAACAGACTTGGATAATCGGAAAGTCTCCAACGTATTTTTGCATATCTGTTGCATCTTTGGCACTGTTGTTGCTGTGGTGGCATGGGTCTGGTGCGTCTGCTGCATTTATTTGTTTACATAATGACATGATGACTTCTTCTCTCTCATTACTTTCTTTTCTTCTATTTTTATTCCTCTTTTTTCCTACTGGATCAAAACTGAAGACAGAGAATCTTTAGAAAATAATTCCCCTCTAAGAAGCATTGAGATTGCAATAGAAAGAAGGCACTTAGTGTGTAAACAGAAAAGTCATTGGCTTGGCATTGAATTGAATGAATATATAAGACCCGCATTAAGAGAAAATGCTAATTTGAAAAAAGTGTTATAGAATACACGGTGCAGTGAATTGAAGATACAAGATACTATAACGGTACATCTATGCAATTGAAATGCTGGGGCATCTGCTGCTTATCACGTAACTGGCCTAGAGGTTTCGCGGTGTCGGTCGATGCGGGCATTCAAGGTGAACATGTAAATGGGTTTTCTAGGTTGAAAATTATGGGAGCTTTAGTTCTGTTTTGTTTTGAATCAAGGTGAATTGAATAGGACACCTTGACTACTTGAATTAAAGGTCACCTCAAGGAGATTTATTTTGATGTTCTTGATCATGACCTTTTGGTAGAGATTTGGCACATGAATGAAAGAAAATAGAAACACTCAGGAAAAGAGGAATGAATTGACACTTTTGAATTAAGTTAGCATATAGATATAGTACTTCCGTTTTTGATTATTCTAAGAATTTTCTTGTTAATCCTAAACTGATTTTTTTTTCTTTTTTCGTTTTAGGTAAGATGACAGAGAATTTATTTCTTTTTGAAGAGGGGTAAGTACATAGAATCGTGAATATCTTTGGTCACTGAATTTGAATACCCGAAGACAAAACTTGACATCAGTGATCAAAAACTGGAACGAATTTCAAAAATTTAGTAGATTACTTTGAAACTTTTAAAATGGTCGAGAAGCTATTGAAACTTTGAGTTGAATTGAAGATGTTGAAAAGGTGTTCCTTGATATCAATTTCATTGCTCGCTCTAATCCATTCCCAACAGCCTTCAAAATTTTAATAACATCATCGAATCCTTTAATCCTTACTACATTTTATTTAAGCCATAAGACTTCCACCAATTTCCCCATAAAAAATTTACCCGAAGTCTATGAAAAAGATTCGAAAGGATACACGCCCCTTGTAAGCCTTCTTTAATATTTCATTTTTCCCGACATAAAATACAACTTTACATTCTTTTCTGAATCTACAAAAACAAAAATACACACAGCCGACATAAGAAACCACAAAAACTGAAACACGTGGTTCGCATCCTTTCTTAAAACTGGGTCCTGAACATGAGTCTTATACAGCCAAATGTCTCGTAAATATTAAAAGACATTATCTTGAGAGTGTTTCCTGGGATGAATGGGCTTTATTAACAACGAAAATAAGATTCATGCCAAAAAATTCTAAACAACCCTATAAAGCGAAAGGCATTTACCCATAAGGCCTAGAGGATATATTACGAAGCCAACATCATTGATATTTTTGTGTGATAAAAATCGAAAAGAAAAATCATTATCATTGTCCTTTATTGAGTTTGAAAATTTCGAAAACTTACAAAAACTTCCGAAATTGGTTTAGTTGTTGTCAAAATCGATAGCGCCATTCTTTTATTTGTATCGCACATTTTTCATTCTCATAAAATTTAATTAATCCATAATCTTAAATCATAAAAGAAGAATATCTCTCGCACTGATGGTGTCTCGACCGACGACTCAGAAAAGACGATGACTCAAGACGCAGGAGGCTATATATCATAATAATCCTCCAGACAAAGCTCCTTGCGAGAAAAGCAAGGAACTCTGGTCGCAATAAGAATAGGACATAGGGGCAAAGGGACCGAGGGATTGAGATTTCATTTTGAAGATAATGCCATAGCGGCAGACACCGTGGGTTGCCCTGAAGCATGAAACTCATTAGAAGTATATTGATGGTGAAGGTTGGGGTCCTGCCTAAGTTACGGTAAAAGAGAAGTTTTGTCAGATGCTACTTCCTCCAGTCATTATAAAATCACACAAAAAAAAAAAACAAAAATGTCAAAGACTATGTCGTCGTCTTTATCTTCATCATCATCAACGTTGTTGTATTTATTATTATCGACGTGTTTCGTCCAATTTGAAAGGAAATGCTTTTTTATTAACCGTTCATCATAGCACTCCAGCTGTTTGGAAGGTCCTGGTCGAAGGAAGCAAAACAGAATCCCCTGATTTTTGTGATGAAAGGTGAGACTTTTTTCTGTGAGATTCCTTGTAAATCAATGTTTTGTTGACGTCAGCAGGATATTGATTCGGTTAAGTTTTTTTTTTGTTTTTACATCGGGTACAGCAATTATGCACCTGATGGATTGAGGATATTAAAGGATTTACTTTATATTCGTCAACAGGAGTCCCAAGGGTATGATTACATAAATCAGATGATTTTATCCGGAATTATTTAAAGCTGAATTATTTATTCGTCGGGTACCAGAGATCTCCGCTGTTTTGTCGGAATCAATTTTGTTTGAAATTTAAATGTTCATCCGTTTTTCTGAAATATCGTACATATATTGAATTCCTAATGAAGTCAATGGATCGATAAGGGTATTTCCCTCAAGAGGGCCAACGTGAAAGTAAAGGGAAAAAGATCTTTCTTTCAATTTATTACGAAAAGTTCCGAACCCGAAGTAAAAAAGTGTGGGAGTAATAAGTTTCTGATAAAAATAAAAATGCTTCTTCGATATGCTGTCTTTCTGACACTTTAATGATGTCATGTTTGTTTCAAATTGAAAAGAACCTTTACAAATGAGATGCTGGAAATATTTTTCCTGCTAATTTCAAATTGATAGGGAAGTTTTAAAAAGGGTTGTTGTCCTTTACATGTTTTTATGAAACAATTTTTTTTTCTTTTCAAAAAACGTATCAACATCAATATATATCTCTCCTTTACTTCTCTTTGGTCTGCAATATAGAGCTGTTGGGTTTCTGCTGGTCGTGCAAGAAATATGTCATTGAATTACATATTTAAAACTTCAAAGTATGAGATTCTATGAAACAAATTTACACTCTGCCATTTTCATTATTTGTCTTTTGATTCACACTTTCTTTACCAAATTATAAAAAAAATGTTCTCCTTGATTCTCTTTCAAACGAGTGACCAAGAAAAAATGTTTTTTATTGCTAAATTAGCTTTAAGAGTAATATCGATATAATTTGACACGTTAAAAAACTTTTCAAAATATTTCAAAATCCAAATACAGTTTCATGGCTTAGAAATTTGTATTTGCTGTTTTTTAGCAATATATTATTATTATTATAATTTTATTGAAATATAAAAAAATTATATTAACAATTATTAGATAAGTATAGCCCTGGTAGCGCTTTCGGCTATTTTTAGCAATATAAAAACATCGTTTAGGTATCGATTTAAATATTTTATCTGAGTTAGACACTTTTTACTAAACCCTTCCAAATTGTCAATTCCTCCTTCGGGTAAGGATGATTTGACACTGACATTTGGAGGTTTTGACAGAGAGAGAGGAGCATTTAAAAAGTACCTTTTTTGCAATTACCTATGGGAATTATCAAAGTTTGTGTAAAGTTTCTAAGAGAAATAAAAGTAGTCCTACCTTTGGAGCATCTCGTAAAATCTTCTGAGTGTTTGAAAAAAAGTAGCACTATTGCTTTTTATAAGCAATTAGCTGACCCTGCGAACTTCGTCTCGCCACCCGTCAGAGCAACTTTAGAATAATTATTATAATTTATAACTAACACATGATATTGTTAAAATGCAATGGGAATTGCTTGAATCCAATTGAACTACATATCTGAATTTTTCCAAGCTTTACAACTTCACTTTTATTAAAGCATGCGCAGTAAAATGCAAATTTCGTTGAAAAATTCAACAAATTCTCGTTCTTGCGGTGTGTTTTAAATATTTCACAAAAATCAGAATTCCATACAGCTTTCGATTGTCCCCCTTATTTGCTGATCTTCCCGTTAGATTGTCCAAGAACTTGTTTTTACTGAGGCTATATCTACAGTAAAAATTTTATAGAAATACATTGAGGATTGAGCGGATTAAGAGTCCCTACCGGACATACAGAAAAAACCAATGCACCTTACATTCCAAGCAAAAACTTGAGTTTAGGTCTTGCGTCTTGCAGTTCTTCGTGCTCTCGCAGAGCTTTCCCAATCAAAAATTTTCAATTTTTCCCATTTGAAAATCAGTGCACCTACAATAACAATATTCCCTTTGAAAACCAATGAGTTTTCCGAGTTTTTCATTTTCATTTCCATTAAAAAAAAAAAACAATTCCAAGTTTTTCCAGTTGCCCACTCTTCCATGAAGTTTTTTTCAATTTTTTTTTTCACAGAAATCATCACTGAATACAACAATATTCAGAGTATATCTAATAATGAGTAGGGAAACTCTTTTGAAAATGTACTACTACAACCAGAAATTTTCAAAAAAAAAACACAAAAAAAATGCCATAAGTGAAAAGAGTCTAATCAATTCCTTATGTAAAACTGCCTAAGCAAGAAGAAATGACTACACGTTCATCACTTCCTTCCTTCTCTTTTTCCCTAATAGATTTTCAAAGGCGGTGCGGTCCGACTTGAATATATTTTTTGTTTCTTTCAAATAAAAATCAATTTTTTCACAAATATTTGTTGGGCCTTTTCGGAGTCTATAAGAGACATACAAATAAACAAATAAACAAACACACATCCATTTTGATATATATAGAGATAAAATGTGCCAAACTCGTATTTTCTGGTTAGTTTAAGCTTACGCAACTGTTTCATCTTAAAAACCCGCAAGCCAAGCTTTTCCAGCAAGTTTGTTTACACTCCATGATATTGGATATGTCAATTACTCCTTCAAAAATATTGGAAAAACCGCCTTTCATTCTACTTTTGGACAACATTCTAAAAGACACTTATAAAAGCGCACAGTAAAATAGTTTTTCTACCTATACGTTTTAGTCAAATGCAGATGCACCCCAATATGCAATTGAAGTATTAAAAACATAGAATTAAAGAAATTGCACTTAAATTACTTACCATAAAAAAATAGATGGACCGACTAAAAAAAAATAAACACACCTCCTACCTTCTCACATCTTCAAAGACACACTGATCAGTTATTTGCCACTTACACCCATCATAACTTACTTCCTTTGTTCATCACTTAAAATGCTGCTAAATTAACAGTTTTCACGAACGAATTCCGAACTCTTAATTCTAAACGAAGGCCTTCCTACGGATTTTTTAAGTCTTAAGAAAATTTATATATTATACCACGATCTCTTCAACCTAAGTCCTCTGGAAGTCGTTAATGATCTATCCACCTATGCCACGTATCTAAACTCCAAACATCGGTCACTCAATCCCATTACTCAGTTTTTTCGATAATAATCATCCCTCTACCAAGTGCGCCATTGGAAATTTCAATAAAACGGAATGCCTTTCGATTTATTATCAAAATGTAAGTGGACTTCGTTCCAAAACTTCAAATATATTTATTAATTCCCAAAAAATGCCTCACAATCTGTTCGCATTGACTGAAACTAATCTCTCTCCCGACATTGTAAGTAGTGAACTTTTCACTTCTAACTATATCGTTTATCGTAAGGATATCCTCACAAATAACCCTTGCAATGGATCAGCTTCCGTAGGTCGTGGTGTTCTCCTGGCTATTAAATCTAAGTTTGATTCCTCAGCTATATTTATACCAAATTCTTGTAATCTTGAACAAATATGTATTAAAATCAATGTTGCTAAAAGATGTTTAAATGTATTTTGTTGTTATATTCCCCCAGTCCAACCTGTTGGATGTATGTTAATCTTGTAGATGCAATTGACTACTTGGTCAACTTGAGTAATCCGGAGGACGATATAATTGTTGTAGGCGACTTTAATCTTCCTCGCCTAGTGTGGAATGACTCTGACAATAAAATCTCTTTTGTTCCCAATAACGCCACTTCAGAAAAAGAATTTGTATTTACCGACCGCCTTCAATCCTCTGGACTCTACCAAATGAGTAATGTTAAAAACAGTTTAAGCAGGCAACTTGATCTGGTGTTCAGTTCTGACCCTGATAATACAAGCGTATCAGAAAGTCAAGTACTTCTCACGAATCTCGATGTGTACCACCCCCCAATATGTATCATTTTTGCTTACGTTAGCATCAATACCAATCCCGCTGTTTTGAATAAATATAAATTCAATTTCCGTAAAGCTAATTTTGTTAAACTCAATGACTTGATAAACAGAACTAACTTCGATTTTTTATCTAACCTTAACACACACATTGACTTAATCATTACCAAATTTTATAAAGTATTTTTTGACCTCATTTCACAGTCAGTTCCCATTGTTCCCATGCGATACATAACATCCCAATCTCCCCCGTGGTACACCAAAGAACTAAAATCACTTCGTAACAGACGAAATAAACTATGGCTAACGTTTCTAAAATCCAGATCAAATTCCGACTTCTCGAACTATATTTCTGCCTACCAACATTTTTCTTTCTTATGTGAAACATTATATTCTGACTACATCTCAAAAATGCAATCTGACCTCATACACAACCCTAAATTATTTTACCAATTCATCAATAGCAAAAGAAAATGTGACGGTTACCCGTCAATTTTAATGTTAGACGATATATCTTCTGCAGATTCTTCAATTGTTTCTAATCTTTTTGCAAAATTTTTTAGTAGTGCCTTCTCCAGTGATATTTCCGACATAGACCATAACTTCTTCCGTTACATGAATGGCTGTACTGAAACATCACTTACTGCAATTAACATTGACATTTCTTCAGTCATAAACAGAATAAAATCACTAAAAGACGATTACTCTACTGGTCCTGATGGTATCCCACCTATAATTTTGAAAAAATGTGTTGATAGTCTTGCCGCCCCTCTTACTGTTCTTTTTCAATTGTCAATCCGTACTGGTACCTTTCCTAAGTTGTGGAAGGAATCTTTTATTATTCCAGTCCACAAAAAAGGCCCGAAAAATGACATTGCTAACTATAGACCAATTGCAAGACTTTCTTGCATTCCTAAATTATTCGAAAGTATAGTTTATGAATCCATGTTCTTTCATTCCAAACAAATTTTCTCTCCGAGTCAGCATGGGTTTCTCAAGGGTAGATCTACCTCTACCAATCTAGTTGACTTTATTTCTTTTTCTCTGTGTGCTCTGGAAGATGGTTATGAAGTCGACTCCATTGCCACAGACTTCAGTAAAGCTTTTGACAAGATATCGCATAACTTAATTCTTTTTAAACTTGACAAACTTAAGTTTCCTCGTTTTTTCATATCCTGGATACTAGTCCAGTCAATGAACGAAAAAAATTGCCTTCACCTCAAAAAAAATCCAACAGTTTTGAAACTTGGCACACTTACTAAGGGATGTCTGGTGATGACCCAAAAAAAAGTCCCCAAGAATCCGACGTGAGCTCTAGCGGCAGTTAAGAGAAACATGGAGTTTGTTTCAGTTTTTCACGTTTATCTCAAAAACTATTTGTCGTGTCAAAAAATTTTGTACTACAAAATTAAAGCTCATTAAATTTTATAAAAAAAAAGCTCTTATGAACTTTTTCGTATCTCTTATAGTTTATAAAATAACTCTAGCGGCAGTGAAGAGAAACATACGGCTTTTTCGGTTTTTCGGGTTTATCTTGAAAACTATTTGTCGTATCAAAAAATAATCTTCTACAAAATTAAAGCTTATTAAATTTCCGAAAGAAAAAAAAATTAGGTTATAAATAACTCCACCCACATTGAAGGAAAACAAGTAATTTTTTCATGCTTATCTTGGAAATGGTTTCTCGTATTAGTCCAGACAATAAACAATAAACATTCGCATAGAGCTGAAAATTGGTACAGAGCATTAGAACACCGATTAAAGTAAAATGTCAAAAGTCCCCAAAAATCCCATGTGTGCATAAGAAATTATTCAAGGTCAAATGTCGAAAATGTTGGTTTTTCATGCATATCTTTGAAACGGGGGAAGCTATCAAAAAAAAGTATATCAAAGGCTTGTACGCCTTGTAATTCTCTAAAAAAAAATAATGACACTTTTTTTCCTACGAGCAAGCGTTTAGAAAATATTGCGATTTTAAACTGTGTCAAATGTCGAAAATAATGGTTTTTTGCGTATTACTCTTAAACGGTGAGTCCGATTGAAAAAATTTCTATGAAAAACTTGTAGATTATGTGGTTTTCTATATAAAAACATTTTTTTTTAAGATTTCAGAAAAAAAAATAATTTGGTCAAAACTCAAAATTTCGAATTTTTTATAAGTAGCTCCTAAGCCCTGTACAAAATTCGCATAGAGCTGAAAATTGGTACAGAGCATGAGGACATCTCTCTATATAAGATGTCAAAAGTCCCCAAAAATCCCATGTGTGCATAAGAAATTATTCAAGGTTAAATGTCGAATATGTTGTTTTTTTATATTTAATTCTGCAGATTTAATACAATATTTTCTAAACGCTTGCTCGTAGGAAAAAAAGTGTCATTATTTTTTTTTAGAGAATTACAAGGCGTACAAGCCTTTGATATACTTTTTTTTGATAGCTTCCCCCGTTTCAAAGATATGCATGAAAAACCAACATTTTCGACATTTGACCTTGAATAATTTCTTATGCACACATGGGATTTTTGGGGACTTTTGACATTTTACTTTAATCGGTGTTCTAATGCTCTGTACCAATTTTCAGCTCTATGCGAATGTTTATTGTTTATTGTCTGGACTAATACGAGAAACCATTTCCAAGATAAGCATGAAAAAATTACTTGTTTTCCTTCAATGTGGGTGGAGTTATTTATAACCTAATTTTTTTTTCTTTCGGAAATTTAATAAGCTTTAATTTTGTAGAAGATTATTTTTTGATACGACAAATAGTTTTCAAGATAAACCCGAAAAACCGAAAAAGCCGTATGTTTCTCTTCACTGCCGCTAGAGTTATTTTATAAACTATAAGAGATACGAAAAAGTTCATAAGAGCTTTTTTTATAAAATTTAATGAGCTTTAATTTTGTAGTACAAAATTTTTTGACACGACAAATAGTTTTTGAGATAAACGTGAAAAACTGAAACAAACTCCATGTTTCTCTTAACTGCCGCTAGAGCTCACGTCGGATTCTTGGGGACTTTTTTTTGGGTCATCACCAGACATCCCTTAGTAAGTGTGCCAAGTTTCAAAACTGTTGGATTTTTTTTGAGGTGAAAACCTTTATTGACTGGACTATACAGTCATACCTCTCGAATCGACAATACAACGTTCTCTTCAGGAATTGTGTATCTAATTCAATTATTGCATCTTCTGGAGTTCCTCAAGGTAGTCACCTCGGCCCAATTATATTTGTCTTGGCCACAAATGACGTCGATCAAATCTTTTCAGACTCCAAACTCCTTGTTTACGCAGACGACATGAAAATCTACAAAAAAATTTCTTCCCCTAAAGACGCTGAACTACTTCAGAACGACCTAAACAAATTTTTTATTTGGTGCAAAGCAAACCTCTTAGAGCTCAATATTAAGAAATGTCAAGCTATTACTTCTCTAGAAAGCGACCTCCATTACCTCAAAGATCTTACTTTCTTGACTCTCAACCAATCACTGTTGTTCATTCTATTAATGATTTAGGACTGCTCTGTGACACTCAACTCAACTTCACTTCTCTTATCGATACCATTATCAATAAGGCAAATTCCACTTTAGGTTTTATCAAGCGATGGTCTAAGGAATTTGTTGACCCATATGTAACCAAATCTTTGTATATGACTTTTGTTCGGCCTCTCCTTGAATACTCGTCACAGGTTTGGTGTCCTCATTACGAAGTTCACATTAAACGTATTGAAGCCGTGCAGCGCCGATTCATTTTATTTGCATTACGTGGCTTAGGATGGGATGATCCCTTCGACCTTCCTCCTTATGAAGAACGTCTTAAACTATTGGGCTTGCAACCATTATACATACGAAGGGATAACGCTGACGTTATTTTCATTCATCAGCTTATAACTGGTTCCTTTGACTGTCCAGACTTGCTTTCAAGGATCCCTGTATTCATAAATTCAATAAGACTCAGATCTATCCCTCTATTTCAAACCCCATTCCACAGAACTGACTATGGTCGAAACGAACAGTTAACCAGAATGATGACTAAAGCTAATAACTCACCCGTCTTTGACCTTAATATATCCAAAACCACCCTGAAGAATCTCCTAGCTACCTCCACTCCCCGACACTCTCCGTCTTAATCCTGACTTCATATTTTTTATTTTATTATCTTATTATGTTTTTTCTAACTTAAATTATTCCTGTTTTTATTCTTCTTTTTTAAATCAAATTTGTATTACAAATTATATATTATTTATTGTAAATATTGTTATTTTTAGTTTTTAAGATTTATTTATTGTGGCTTGGATTAAATCTTGAATAAAATTCAAAATTCAAAATTCAAGAAATGGGCTAATGTCAATTCATCCTCTATGTGCTATGTCAAATCATCCCGACCTAACATATTCTAACATATTTCTCATAAATAGAGGTGTAAACTGTGCCTGTTAGCTTTTAACACTTATTTCTAAAATTAACTGTTTTAATTCGTAAATTTCGATTGTTCTAGTACGCTTACGGAAATGTTTCTATACACTCAATTATTGTTAGCAAATACAAAAAAAAAAAATCATGAATCCAATTACAAATTTAATGTAAAAACCAAATTAATTCCACTCATCATTCAAAAAACACTAAAGGTGTTGATGTGGAAAAATTAACTATCAACAATAACATAATTGATAATTATTTCTTGTTAATTAGCAATTTCCCACTGCTGCTGTTATTACAAATGACGTGAGCTTATGCGCTCCTGCTTGCAGCATTTTGTAATACATTAAAGGTAAAACTCACTGCTCTCTTTATAGTCTGCGTTTGTAATAAAATCATTCAATGATGTGTAATTAATTCCTTTGCATGCTGGCGCAATGGGTGGTGGCGGTGTTAAAAAATAGTTGAAATTACCCTTTGAATTCATTCATTACAGTGGATATTGCGAATGTAGGGTAAAGGTTTGTGACTGTCTTAAATTGAAGTAAAAAGTGTTTTCTGTTGTTTTTCGTTTTTTATATATACGATTTTTTTTACATATTGTTATTGGTTGTAGATAACAAATAACAATCTTCTTTCAAAATCTTCAAAGGGTCATGAAAAAATATTTCATTCTTCAATTCTCTTCAATTTTTTAATACTTTTTTGTCGCAAATCTACAATGAACTCAACACTTCATTTTTAAGGAGTTCTTTGTTTTTCAAAATTAATTGCTTTTAAGGTTCAATATGAAAAGTGTTATACTTTGAGCTTCTTACAATTTTTATTCATAATTTAATTTAATTTAAAAAACCGTCATTCGAACAGCTTACCCTATAAGCTATAAACATACATCATTCACTGCCCATGCCGTAGTTGAACCTCTCTTTTCAGTGTCATCATATCACTTCTACCCCCACCGGGATTAGACGTCAGTTCCCAGCGTCACCCGCTCTGATGCATTGACAATCGTTTTATTGACTTTTATTCACGCTAAATGACATCTAATGACAGCAATCAATTTCCAATTATTATGGTTGCTCACACAATGGAACGTTTAAAATTAATGTCACATCAATAAACGCTCCAAAAATTTGGCCTGTTTTATCATTTTTGCACACTCTCCACCCACGTACCATAAAGTCTTGGTTTTTGTGGAATTCTGTATGTGGCCGCATTTATTTTTTGGAGCAGTTCACTAAAACAATCAGTTTATGTTTTTTCGAGATAGTGACATTATCCGCCACTGTTATGTGGAAGCTTTGGTGAGCGGGTATTTTCAAATGGAAAACACCATTTCGGATTCAAAGAAGCGCGATATGTGAACTGTTTTTTGTGTTCATGATAATTAGCCTAATTATAGGGTACCCTCGTCGTTGTGGACTGAATGACTGAAAGACGAGCACAACTCACAACACCCGCATGGCTTGGCTATATTTAGACTTCAAACGAGGAAGTGATGTTTTGGTGTCGATACTATACGGTGGATTGTTAAGCAAAGTTTTGCGTGTAGACCTGCTATCAGAGAAGATATCAGATTTTTGATGTTATGCACGAACATTCCTCAGAGTTTTGTATTAGCTTGCAATGAGTTTGCCAGCAACTGGTTTTAGGATGGAGGTGGTGCATTTAAAGAGCATGTCTGCAATGAGGTGGGCTTAGTTAATTCGGATTGCCGAAGTTGTTGGAAAAAAAATATTGTTAAATGGGGTTTTAATGACTGAGAGAATTATGAATGTGGGAAATTTTTTTAAGATGTTATTTATACGTAAGGGCTTAATTTTTACCTTTGAGTTAGATAAGGTCATGTTTTGTGGTCTTGTTGTGTAGCTTTATTAATTGTTTTTTGGTCCTAAAGACTTGTTGAAAGGAAACATTTTCAAAAATGCTTTCACTTTGGGCTATAAGTTATAACATATGTAAACACCTCAAACCAAGGCAGCACATATTTGCCCTTCAAGTAAAACTTGGTTCTATAAGATTATTGGACTAAGCTCTCAAAAAATATAAGAAGAAATTTCGTTTTCATTGTTCAACATTGCAAAATTGAAACCTTAACTATAAATATATTTTGCACTTTGTTAAGTACGTATCCACCACAGTGTACAAAAAGTATTGAGAAAGTTGTTACATATTTACCAATGGAACTATATGCTCATAGTTGCTTGTTCATAAAGCAAAATCTTCAACCCAGACAAAAAGCACGTACCTCATTAATAAATCACAAATGAAACGAGCCTCATACTTGATCAGCTTTTCCCTTATCTATGGTTTGAAATGAATAATTTTCACCAAACACGCAATATATTCAATTCATTCTCTTCCAATCACTATGTGAATCTTCTTGAGCATTGTTCTCGAATTATGATAATTGTCATAAATAGAAACGTTTCATGAAATGTTTTCTATTGAAGAGGTGCTTTGCTTAATCAATTAGTCAAATTGATAAATCTGCTTTCTATTTTAAAAGTTGACAAATTGATTGAGAAGAAGAACCAGTTACGTGGGAATTGGTTTGTTTATTTTTTTTTCTCAATGAAAAATTGTTGGGACAGTAAAATCTGTCATGTGAATATTTCTGATGATGCTTAATTCAATCAGATTCGCTTTCAATTATTGGGCGTACCTTTTCAGCTTTGGAAGTTGGGTTACTTTAATTCCATTCACTTTTAAACCGTAATATTGAAATTAGATCTAGAGGTCGTTTTCATAAATTGATTTTCGGATTTTAATTGAAAAAGAAAAGTAAAAATTAAAGTCTTTTCTTAAATTGAAAAATGGAAAAAAAACTTCTCCTTACAAACAATCTATCATCAAAAGTTTAACATTAGTTTCATTCTTTGAGAACTCACTGTCAAGAAACTCTCTCAATATTAATACCTTTCAACATTTTGCTTCGAATACAAACAAACAAATGTATAAGAAAACTTAACCTATTTAATCCTGTTTACAGTTTAAAAACACCACAATATGACAGCGATCTTTAGAACTTTTCCACTCAAAGAAAATTTCAACGTTCTTTTTTTATTTTTCCAGCAAACTTCCGTAAAACAATAATTAACAGACGGATAAGAATATCCATCTACTTCTACGCCCACATAGACGCTCATCATTTTCATCCTTTTCAATTCTTTAAATAGGCACTTTTCCGGTGCATTTAATTTTTCATAGCTCTATGGCGTCGGGTATGGCGTTGCTCTCGTTTTGTTTATCTTCATGTCCTAAGAGAAAGTTCTAAGTTTTGGTCTGAAATTGGATGAGAAGGCTTACACATCAACAATTTTTTACAAAGAATTAAAAAGACTTAGTTTAAGTTCAAGTAAAATCGTGAAACTTTGGGATTCTTTGGGAATTAATTTCAAACTAAAAGATTAAATTATATTTTACCATCTTCCAACATACGAAGAATTAAGAATTAAAACCAACGACCAATACAGACACCTAGTGGTTTAACCATTTCTTTTTTGTGCAGTAGTGCTAAGTAACAGTTTTTCAGCTGCAAATTGCTTTTAAGCACCTTATCCGTTTTTATTATCACTTTTTCTTATTCTAAGCGTTAAGTTCGTTTAAAAGGTGAAACCCTGCATAAAATGTTCTTTTGGTAAAACACAAGTAAAAAGAATTAAAAAGAGGAAGCAACAGAAGAAAAAACAATTAAGAGCCGAGAAGATAATCAATTTCACATTTAATAATAGAGAATTCTATATAAGAGTCTTAGTAGTTGTTCTTTAGTTACGTTTTTTCGTCGTTTTAAATTTTTTTGATCATGATTCTTTGAATTGCCTTTTTCTAAAGTGGAAACAAAAAACAATTTAGACATTGATGAACTTTTAATTACTTTTTCAACATAAAGTGGATAAAAGCGTTTGTCTTTCGATACAAAACAATGAAAAAACATTACATATGGGTTTTGAAAAGCATACATTTGTTTCAGCACTTGCCAACAAACAACTAACATTGCACTAATTGATAACTTGGTCTGAAAGCACAGTTTTTTGGGCTTTAAACCATTGGATGTTGCTTTTTTATGAGCAGACTTTATCTGATGGTGTGTAAAGGAAAAATAAATTCAACAATATGACCTGTAGTAATCGATTTTTGTCCTTGAACATTTGCTTTTGCTCCGAATTCCCTTGGAAACTGGGTAAATTTCTTCCAATTTGTATTTGTTTTTAGTTTTAAGCCATGGTATTGCTCACCGGTCTTATTGGAGAAAACACGAAATTTCAATTCTAGGTCTTCTGAACCTTTTGACAAATAACTTTTATTAAGAAAACAATAGTATCTAATGATACGGTCTGGTCTGTGCTATCCCTGAAGGACCGTCTGCCGTTGAGTGCTGTTCCGGTCTGTTTCGACAAGTTTTTGAAAAAAATAGATAATAATAAAATAAAAAAAAAAGGTGATCATGAACGATTCCCTAAGCGTCTGCGAATCAAGAGGTACAACGCCCCGAGTGGCAAGAATCTGGTGGTACATTGCGCCTGGTGGCACGGATCTGCCATCATCCTCAGCTGACGTCAAAAAATTTGGCACCTCCGAATTATCTAATTCAGTTTTCCACAATGTGTCCATGAATTGATGAATTGCAGAACAACGGACTTCTCTAGCCAGTACCTCTTTGAAGAATGACCTTTTTTTTTGTTTTTATAAATCCCACGCCTCTTTCCCCCCCAGATACCGCACGCGCTGGGGTCCATTTTCACCGAGTACGATTACAATTACGGTTGCAAGTCGTATCGGCACTTTATTTGAAATTATTTGAAATAAATAAAATAATAAAAAAAAAGTGATGGCGACACGAATAGGTAGGTACCAGGAAGACAAGAGTTTGGGACTGCTTAATACAAGCAGGTACAACAAGAAAAACAAAATAAATTAAAATTTTATATTAAAATATTACAAAAAGTAAAAAAAGAAAAAATGCAAAATTTTAAAATCAAAAATTTTAAAAATTTTAAGTCAAACAATTTTAAAAATATAAAAAACAAAGAAAAAGGTGAATACGCGTTTAGAAAACACTTGTCAAGTTCGTAAAAAATACAAGAAAAAAAAAGTCAGTTTTTTTTTACAAATAATAAAAAAAAGAAAAAAATACGTTAGTAGACAACAAAAAACATTTAAGAGACCTTTGATGATTTCTTAGGATAGAGAAAACTTTGAATACATTAACATTGAATTTTCACAAAAACATCTCTTCCTAGCACTTTTTTCAAATAAAAAAAAAACCAAATAGCTTGCCGTACGGAAAGCACAGCATTTCCAGATTTATGACTTATATCGCATTATATCTGCAGAATTCCTTTGTAACTTGCTTTTCTTTGTCGCGATCGCGATTGCAAGTTTCACGGTGAATCGTGAATCGAATTGGGTTAAACTTAAAAAACACATCTGTTGAAGTCGAGAGAGTTCTCAGAATTTATTATCCACTTCTAAATGCATTACACTATCACATTTCCCTTATCTTACTCAGAATAAATCGGATATCGTTCATATTTCGTTTCATGATGATTTCAAGGCATAATATTACACATAACATTTTGCATTCTTGCAGGAATTTCGAGATTAAGTTTGTGCAAGTGTTAAACCAAATCTCTTTCTCAAACAACGAGAAAGAGAAAGAAGAAATTAATAGTTGAAAGAAGTCGATACAGAAAATGGGACAGTATGTCTATCGTTCCCCACTTAAACCTTCAACAGACCCTATACAAATAGGTCGATTGTCTTTAAAATTATTAGTAGGTAAACAGCTGAATACAATTTGAGTTTGTGGGTCTTTTTGGAGATTAAGACATATTTTTATAAATAAAGTATAAAAATTCGAAGAAATTCATTCATTACAAACACCGTTCAGTGAATTTAAATAAATATAGGGGGTAGGGTATTATGGCGCACCTAATGTAAATCTTAAATAATTTTACTACGAACAACACTTTTTACTTCAGAATTTTTTTGAATAAAATAAGAGCCGATTTTTCAATCGTCAGAATAAACAAGCAGATAGCTAGTGTTTATTCGACAGATAACAAAATATTGGATCTTTCAATCGTCAGATAGACTTTATCTGACGAAAAACGCATTTTTATTCGACCGATGAATGTTCAAATTTTTCAATCGTCAGATAAACAAGCAGATAGTGTTTATTCGACAGATAACAATATATTGGATCTTTCAATCGTCAGATAGACTTTATTTGAAGAAAAATGTTCTTATTTATTCGACCGATGAATACTCAGATAAGTTTATTTGCCAGTTTGTTATTTTTATTTTTGTTCGATGATTGAAAAATCGGCTCTAAGTTTATTTGCCAGTTTATTATTTCTAAAGTTTTTCGATGAATTAAAAATCGGCTATACGAGAAATAAGTTACAAAAATAAATAAAATTGAAATGATAATTAAAGACCATTAGCAAAATTAAAATGAATTTAAAAATGGTAAAAAAATACATATTGCCTTACCTGCGGCCAATATGGCGCACATTTAAGAATATGTTGGCAGAGAGCTACATTTTTGATTTACACAGCCACATCGATCACAGTCGTTTTTAAATACATTATATGAGTCGTTCGATCGTCCTTTTTTTATCTTAGTACTAGCTTACCCGTGCCCTCTTTGATGGGCAAAATAAAGTTTCTTTGATAGAACTCTCTATTTAAATTATATTAAATACAATTACTTATAAAATACAAAATTTATTCTAAAAATTTAACACAAACATTTTTTGTTTTTCCTTCTTTAAATAAAAAAAATAAATAGAGTGGCGCGACAGCTCTTGAAGAGCCAAGGCTTAAGTGGCTTACTCTCATCAACAATTCTCTGAGTGCGTGTGAAGAATTGAGGGGACCTACAATTTAACGCCGATTCCGAACGGCAAAGTTGAGAAGCACTTTTTCATGACAGATTAATACTCTTGGAAGATTTGTCAGGTCTTCGCAAGAGGCAGTGCCCGTGAAAGATGAAATAAAAACTTGGCCTGAGTAGGACTCGAACCAACGACGTTCTGCTTAGCAGCCAACACACTTACCAACTAAGCTACGGGCATTTATTCTTTAGTATCAATAAATAATGACGATGGTTTGCCCACACGCGAACATGCAACATACAGCTGTCCGTGAGAAAAAACTATATTTTCTAGATTTATGCCACAAATTTCCATTGATTGACCTTGAGCCTTGTTTATAGTGATTGCGAAAGCCAAATCGGATAATGTAACCGTTTGAAATTGAAAGGTAAATCGGGAGGAATCATTGGGATTCTAGGAATTAGAACGTCTTCACCTTTGTATTTACCTTTCAAAATTCTTGCTTCGATGATAGAACTTTTTAAACGTTTCACTGCAAGTCTTGTTCCATTACAAAGTTTCGGCTGACTAATGTTTCGAAGCAAAATGATAGGAACACCAATTTTCAATCTCAAATTATGTGGTGGCAAGCCAGACAAATCAATTGAGTTCAAAAACTCGGTAGGACAGTTCACGACATCATCCTCGTCAACAATACTATCGATTGATTTGAAGGACACTAACTCGCCGGGTATTTCACTTTGAATCGACCAATTCAGTTCAGTGACTTCCTGGTTGGTACCTGCCAAAATAGCTCTATCACTCAACCAATCGTGGTTTAAATAATTTGAAGCAATATTCGGGAAAACACTCTTCATTAATTCTTCTTTGCTTTGTGTGATATTGCAAAAATTTTGTGGAAATGTTATCATACCAGTTAAATTTTCTACAGGCATTGTTCTATTCCCAATAGCCAAGAGTTGTTTTGAAAATTCCGATGCAGTTGGATCATTTTGCAAATACACTCGAACATTTGTCGTGAGGGGCAATTTTTTCACATGAATTCGATGATTTCAAACATGCATTAATTTCATCAGCTGCAGTAGATCGAGGTATTATCGGTAGAGTTAGTCTAAAATCACCAGATAACAACACCAAAGCACCGCCAAATAAATTTTGATTACATCGAAGATCTTTCATGGTTCGATCAAGTGCCTCCAAGGATTTTTTATGCGCCATTGTGCACTCATCCCAAAAGATTATTTCACATTGCTGCAAAACTTTGGCCATTCCTGATCTCTTTGAAATCTTGCATGTTGTTGCTTCAATGGAATTAACATTCAAAGGCAATTTCAGTGAAGAATATGCAGTTCTACCACCATCCAATAGTGTAGCTGCAATGCCAGACGACGCCAATGCTAACGCTAATTTGCCATTCGATCGTATTTCTGCTAAAATCAAAGAGATTAAAAACGTTTTCCCAGTGCCACCAGGTGCATCCAAGAAATAAAATCCGCCATTTCCGCTTTGAATGGCTTGCATGATTGAATCATAAGTTCTTCTTTGTAATTCATTCATTTTGGGCACCTCTTGTAACCGGATAAATTTCAAAGAACGGAAAGAGATAACCGATTTTTTATATAAAAAGTTCTCCCACAACCGCTCGCTCTCATAACCGGACACGGACACCAATTTTCATAACCGCCATAGAATGTGGCTCTCCCTTGAACGGACAAAACACATCTCTGTATGGCGTTGTATAGTTTTTGCGTCGTGTTGCGTGTGCCTGAGCGTTGAGCATGCAAAATGTTAAGGAAATAGGATATTTACAGTCTTACATACTTTGTTATGTTCTACCTTTTTCTCTTCTTCACTATTTCAAAGAAACGGAAAAAATGTGAACTTTCCGCAAATTAATCAAAATCCATAAGTCTATTGGATGCTATTGAAAGGGCATGGAATCAAGTAGGTGCAACAATGATAAAAAAAAGTTTTATTAAGACAAAACAATCTACAACAACTTGATTACGAAGATTGGTTGCCTAAAGACGAATTGCCGTTGTCCACAATCGCTGAAACTTGAAAAACAATGAATAGGGCTTTTGCAGACGGTAATGTATCGTTTCAAGATTATGTCATAATAGTCTTATCATGGGTAATAGTTTTATTTGCGAAGACGATAACCTTGAAAGTTGATGCGTTGACGGTCTGGATGAAGCAGAAAACCATGAAATTGATTCCCAAGAAGAAGCAGATTCCGATATGTTTGATAATAACCCGTTAAAATCTTATGAAGAGCAGGTGGCCATGGCACAGAGGATAGAGTAGTTGACTGCTAAGCCGAATGCTACGGGTTCAAGCCCCAACTTCGGCAGCATTCTTTTTCTACAAAAATCGCCAGCTTATCTGAGCCACCTGTGCGATGATATGAGACAATTAAAATCTTTGTCTCCTCCTCTGTGCCACGTAGGTTTATGTTATGTGTTCTTCCCTTCTATGTGTCTATCTGTCTCTCTCTGTCGTATGTCTTGTTCTGTCCCAGCCGATGGTCTCAGTCACCAGTGCTGCTATGTGTCTGTAGTTCGTCACATTTATGTGCGAAGTACTGTGAAGTCAATGTCAATGTCAATCTTATGAAGAGGCCCATAGTGAAATAAGGAGATTAAAAAACTTTTCGTTAGAGAAAAATGATTTAAAAGCATTTGGTTTATTGGCCGATTGGCTGAAAATATGCCATTTAGTAACCAATATGTGCGCCAAACTAAGATTTCTAATTGTTTTAGCAAAATCATCGATTGTACTTACGTGAATCTTGTGAATCTTTGTTTGAGTCTCTTAATATGAACGAAATACATTAAAAATTAATCCCAATAACACTTCTATTGTATGCATCTTAAGGAATGTAGATTTGTTTGTTCCCTTAACCGGACATCTTCCATAACCGGACATCTTCCATAACCGGACAAATTTCTCGGTACCTTCAGTGTCCGGTTATGAGAGAGTTCACTGTACTTACCTATGTATAAATCCCCATTAGCATTGCAAAGCGAACCTGTCATGTACAATTGAATGACAAAAAAATGTCAAGTATAAATTTTTTTTAAAATGAATAACAAAAATGTCAATCATAATTTTTTTTTTTCGATAAAAAAAAATATTTGACGAAAATATTTGAAATAATTTTCATAAAAAATTGAGTATTCGTATATTGATATATTTTACTGAAGTGAGAAAAGCATTGTTTCTTAACATTTGAACCATTTGTGATTTGAACAACATAGTTTTTTTTTGTTATAAACCTTCTTAAATTATTTCTCTTTAGTTTAAACCAAAAATTTAGAAAATCGGTCAACCGGTTGTCAATTTGAAAAGATAACATAAATTTAACGAATAAGTCTTTTATATATATAGATTGTTATCTGCCCCACATCCAGCACAAGTGTTTTCTCCGAAATCTTCGAGACCATCCATGTGCAATGCATACAGAAATAAACTTTTAAAAAAGTGTATGTTCTTTTATTTTAAAATATCTTCCGATACACAAGAAAACTGGAATTGTGTTCTTTATGTAGGTCTGTACATCGAACACGTGCACTGTCTACTTACCGAGAAAAATGAATCTAAACACAATGCTATATTAACAAAACACAAAAAAGTACCTACACTTTTTTTGCATCTTTATTTTATTCAACAAAATGACTCGCATCGTCTAACAGTGTAATTGGGCACGTATTATGGAGATACTGATATTTTTGCATTGCTTTTATTTCAATTATTGTTTTGGAGCTATGATATTAGCGAGGTGCGCCATATTGCCCAGTGCGCCATAATGCCTAAACTTACCCTACTCTAAATTTTTTCGTCATCTCAATATTCCTTTTTTTAGCAACAAACAGCAGATAAAATAAAATGTTACATGAACCTCGGAGAATTAAATTACGAATTAATATAATTTCTTTTTTAAAGTCGTTTTTAGTGATTTTTTTTTTATTATTCACAAAAATAACAAGTTATTCAAACGGATCAATATTGATAAAAAAAATTGTGTACACACTGTTATTATTATATTTTTATTAATATTCTTCGAAAAATTGTTGTCCCACAGAAAAAGTGATCCACTCTTCAATCTTTTAGTAGGAATACAAAATAAGCGATGTTTTTGTTCTGTAAATCAATAATGCACTCCGTGAAAAATTAAATCGAGATCGTATGAACTGTTTTCAAATTATGTGCTATAGAAACTCGTGCGAAAAGTTTATTCTTTTAATGTCTACATCATCATAATCTTTAGTTATTGTGTTTATGTACATGTCAACAAAGAAATAAATTTAATCAGCACAAGAATATGTTTCGCAACCTTTGAACAAAATTATTTATTAAAAACTGTCTATCTTTCATTCATCAAGAAGTCAATGTCCCAGCTTCAAGAAAAAATATTTCATTTTAATGAAAAGTCTACAAAGTCTCTGTCTATTGTTGTTTCTTCTCCATATTGCTTCTTTACTTTAGGGCTCAGTTATAGCTATCAGTAAAATCCATCAGTAAAAATTTTGTTTTGCTATTTTGAAAACTTTAATCTTATATTTTGAGGAAAATTTTGATGAAATAAATTGAAAATACATTTCGTCTATTTTTTTCAAAAGAAAATAATGCATTTAGTGTTAAATATTATTAACAAATCAATTTTATAAATTTTACTGATGAAATTTCATACTGAACAACTGACTGCCAAATGTCAAAAAAAATTCCATTTCGTTTTACTGATGGCGTTTTATCTTTTTACTGTTCCGGTGCCATCATTAAAAAAATTACTGATGAGATGAACAGTAAAAACGAAATTGTTTGCGTCGCGAAGGTGTAAATTTACTGATAGTTATAAACGCTCATCAGCAAAAAATTTCAGATTCCAGATATTTCAATTTTTACTGATGGATTTTACTGATAGCTATAACTGAGGCCTTAGACAACCAACCATGACCTCGCACAAAATAATGAAATAAAACCTTTTTGATTTTCTTAATTTAATACCTTCGAACATCTTCCATTCAAACCATCACCCCAGAACGAAGTCAATGTGAAACCATTTACCAGCCCTGATCCGAATTTAAAGACTTGCCGAACGGATTTTGCGGTTTGCTATTCGATACAAAACTCAGTGATGTGACGAATGCATACCCTACCAATAGACCCATAGTCCCAATATGCTACAAAACGCATTTCATATTGCTTACAGTATGTTTTGCTTGTTAGTCTCTCATGTGTGAAGAAAATAGGGTATTCCGAAACGGATCTACGCTTCGCCATACTGCCATAAAGGTGAACAATAACATTGCCACGCCAGACTCAGACCAAATATGAGCGTGAGGCTAATCAATGCACTATGCACACAAAACCAAACTACGATATGCAATTGTAACAAAAAACGCTAACCCATCGGAAACTCTGAAAGAAAAAAAAAGAAACACAACCTCCCTTTTCCATCAAAGAATGGAAACACGAATCGTGTCTGCACAAAAGTGTCAGCCATCAAGCTTGGTAGCGCGCGAAATAGCAAACTTTTGTGTGAATGTGAAATTTCAGCTTCCGTCGAATGACGATGACGATTAATCGCCTTCTCGCCCCACCCTCAGGGAACTCCCAAACGCCGCCGTCCAAAGTGAAGGTGCGGTAGCGGTAGCGGTGTTGATGTTGATATTGATGCATCGCCATAAGCTGTCCCACCACCATCATAGCCACAGCAGCGGAGTGAACACCGAGAGCCAAGAGCGAACTATAGTATCATTTGCTTTGATGCCGATAGAGATGGCACAATGTTTCGCCTTGGATTTTTACCGCGTCGCCGATTGTAAACATTAGACGGTTAGACTTCCAACGGGCTTGCAATAAAATATCGAAGTGTCTTGCTTTGCTGTCGGTTAGCCTTTTAATGAAACAAGAATGATTTCGTCTGATGATATACCAGCAAGATCTTCGACGTGCGTCGGTCGTCGTTAATTAGTTTCTTGAGCCTCCTCGGGCTCTCGAGTGAGTGAGTTAAATGTTTTGACAGCAAATTGCTTCGTTTTGTCAAAATAAGTGTTTCAATTAGTGCTTTGAGTGAGTGTGTGAGAGAACTTCCGATTTCGATTGGAAATTAAAGTTTTTAAAATTCGTTTCTTTTTCTTCTTTTGCACTTCCGTTTGATTGCGTTTGATTCTATGTTCTTTGGTTAGCCAGAACAACCAAATCGACAATACTGTCGAAGACAAACTTTTTACCACAATTACGGTTGATTAATTTTTTCAATTACAAAATAAATTTAAAGTTTGATAAATTGTTTGATTTTGTTAAATACTGCGATATATTGGAAAATGTTACCACGTCGTCGACGAGGATGGTATAATGTGGAGAAATCAATTCGACAGAACTTGAAGGTAGGTTTGAGAGGGTGGGTGGTTTCTAAGAAAAAAAGTTTATGTGTACTTTTTCCTACGCTTTCAATTCATTGGCTGCAAAAGTTTTCGTAGAGTTGTTCTTTGTGGAGAATTTGTGTAATTTACATATTGTTTGTGGGGTTTTTGAGAAAGAAGGGAATTTAGCAAAGCCAAAGGGTGATAAACATTGAAATGCCAATAAAGTTTTCAAATTTGTGCTGTGTTGTTTTTTAAAGTCAAAGTGTTTAAGAAAGATATAATTGACTAGAAAACTTGAGGAATTTTGAAGTTTTTGCGAAATCGTTTCTGACATTATTTTCAAATGGTATCTAGTTATTATTATAACCCGTTTCCCATTTTGTGAATATCTTTCATTGGCGACTACTCAAGGTCAGAATTTTGTTTTCAAAAACCTTAAACCTTGATAGATGGAACGTACCAAAAAAGCTAATATCTTTTTTTTTATAATAGAAAAAATATAGGTTCAAAGGCTAAATGGTATAGGTAAATGATACTTTGTTTATTGCTCAGAAATTATATACGTGAAGTGATCCATCTGTCTACCTGTCGTCGCTTTTGACACCTACAGCCTTAAGTGTTCGGTCGATGACTTCAAATATTGACATCAGTGCTTTGATATAGTTCACGTTGGATGTGTTTTTTTTCGCCAAGCATTCAGAAAATTATGTCAAGGGCAAACTATTTTTCGAAAAATCGAACTTTGAAAAAAAAAACAAACTTGAAAAATTTATTAAGAAGTCAAAGAAGTAAAACAACGATTTGTCAAAACAAGATATTGATCTTGTCATACACACAACTAACTCCTTACCTATGCTTCCATATATATTTAAGATACAAATTGCTATTAATATGAAAGAATAGCCATTAAAGAAGAACTTATTTGTTAAGTACGTCATTTTGAAATGACCTTCAACAAACTGGAGATCTCCTTAAAAAAGAAGATTTTTCAATATAAATCTTGGGTTTGAACACAGGAGTTAATTGGTTTAGTTGTCATTACACTGCTGTCGTTTTTGCTACTATAGTAGTATTTTACTCCTTTCGAGAGTCAAATGCTACTCTGCTACCCATAAACGAAATATTCTCCCCAAACTTAGTGAACACAATATCTTCCATGTAGTTTGAGATAAAACAAAAATCGAAAATCAATATTCTCATATCTCTTAGCTCATTTATGTTCAATGAGTGAGATAGCTCACCTAAGTTTAAGTCATAGTAGCCAAGTTACCTAAATTGCCAAATATTTTAAGGTTCCTTAAACTACACACCTAATTCGATACCTTAATTACTCCAAATTGGGAAAAAATGAGCGAGCATTTTTTAAAACACGCTTTCATGGATCTCATAAATCTGCATTTGTAGGTACGTTTATGATTTTGGATCACTACAACCTAGAACCTACACTGAAGATTCAGAAACGAAATTATAAGCTAGAAAGTTTAAAGTCGAAAGAGATTAAATATTTTGTAATGAAATAAATAAAATTCAACTGGTGGAATTACTATAAATAGAACTGTAAAAAACCTTCGTCACATAACAGCATTCAACTTATTCAAAACTGAAGTGATATTTTCTGTACAATTCCATTGTTAAACTTATAATTTAGGGACAACTTGGATAACTTGAAAATATCAATCCATCAGGAAAGTGGTAAGTTAGCGAAAAAAATTATAGGCCGTTATTGGAGCCGTTTTCTTCACTTTTTTCTACTTGTGAACCTTTGCAACCTCAAGAGTTGAATTGTAAAGTAATGATGACTATTATTTTTGTTTAGTTACGTAACTTTCATTTCAGAGTTTTGAATTTGAAAGTAGTATCCACTGGGAAGCTGATAGCAGTTTGGAGTAGTTATGTTACAAACATATTATTTTTTTTCGCTTTTGGAGACGGTGAAAGCAACTGCGCGATGAAATTCTGAATCAAAAAGAAAAAAGAAGACAGTTACCGCTTCATAAGGAAGCATATATTCCTGACATAATAGTCTCCTCCGGAAAATGTTCTCTAGGAATTACCAGTATGATATATCTAGTAACAAAAAGAATCTACTTTTGCGTTCGAAGACCCACCAATCAAAGAAATATCATGTTAAAGAGAATAAGCCCTTGAAATAAACGCAACAAATAATTATGTGCACACAGATTATAGTGCATAAGCCGTTAGATTTTCAAACTTTTTCTTTCCCTACTCTATCCATACTTTCAAAGTCCAAGTCTTCATAATTTTCTTTTCGCTTTGCCAAGATAACTTTAATGTTTGTTTAATTAAAAAAAGAGTGGTTTACTAAATGCAGAAACCACACAAGATATGACAGAAAATTGTAGGTAGGTATGTTTAATTATCTAAATAAGTTTTTTGGCAGTTGAGAAAAACTTATGTTGACAGCCTTTAATGAAGACAATTTAAATCTAAATTAAAGGATAAAATTTTCAAGTTGATATAGACTTTGAGTGAATAAAAGGTTCTTATTATCCCACAAGTAAATTTGAGTTTTAAGAGCCGACTTTTCAACCGTCATGCACAGATAGCAAAATATTGAATTTTTCAATCGTCAGATAAACTTTATCTGACGAAAAACGCTCTTATGTATTCGACCGATGAATACTCAGATGAGTTTATTTGCCAGTTTAATATTTGTAGATTTTTTTGATGATTGAAAAATCGTCTCTAAGGCTCCCAAAAATTAATAAGAAACTATCGTTTGTTAATAAACTTCAACCATATCATTTTTGAAACTTCAAAACGATCTACAAAACTCATTATATGTGATACTTTTTCCGGAGGTGATTTATCGGGCTACGTTAAAAAATTATACTACTCAAATATAGAAAATACTCCTCAAAATAATTGAAAAATACTCCCCATGAAATTTTTGAAACGACAGCACTCACTGGTTGTCAATAACGCTTAATTTCTCAAAACGAAGTAGGTATATCTAAGTTTACGAGAAAACTAGAAATCCAAATGGTACTATGAAGTCAGACTTTAAATTTCCAAGATTAATAAAATGAGCACGTTTTTTATCTGGGTATAAATTTGGAAAATTGAAGTCTATCTCTATATACTATATATATATATATATATATACTCTATATATATATATATATATATATAGAATGTATGCATGTTTATATGTCCTTTATGGACTCCGAAATGGCCCAACAAATATTTGTGAAATTTTCATGGTTAATACTGTTGTATTCAATGATGGTTTCTGTGAAAAGAATGAAGAAACCTCATTATTACCACCAATTATTTAAGTGAAAAATTCGGAAAATTCTGGAAATCGAGAATCGGCAGATGGAGTGAGCAGTTTTACGTCGGCACCTAGCTATTATGCCTTATCCGACGTGTGACCATTCACATTGGTATCTGTTTGTTAGAGTTGATAACTCTCCCTTAATCACACAGTTTGAAACTCATCGTTATCAAACTTTCGCGATGTTATCCCTTCATCGCATTTAATATAATAAATTTCAATTATGTTTTCAAGTACCAGTTTATTTCTTCCATGAAGAAACCATAATGGTAAATGTTTTTCTACCTATGTAACTGAGCTTGAGATACGTACTCAGTTACCGAGAACGAATCTCTCGACAACCAACAACCCCTCTGAAACTCCCACTAGGGGGCCTACCGCTTATGTAGTTGGCGTTCAAAGGTCCTAAGACACAATGAACGGGGCCCCAACTACCCCAGAGTACCAGCTTATT
Source organism: Sphaerophoria taeniata (assembly GCA_943590905.1). Lineage (NCBI taxonomy): Eukaryota > Metazoa > Arthropoda > Insecta > Diptera > Syrphidae > Sphaerophoria > Sphaerophoria taeniata. The sequence continues at coordinate 40,190,253 of OX016540.1, read as the reverse complement.
CAATAGACATGGTAGTCTTTCTATTGATTATATGTACTCTTACGTTACACTTTTTCAATAGGAGTTTTCCCAGCTTTCGTTCTTATCATGGATTAACAAGGATCCACTGGCATCCTTGTCATGCAGTCCATTTTACCAGTTGCCAAAGCGGTTGAACAATCTGGAAGACTGCATGACTATAGCGTAAAACCATTCGCCTAGATCGTCATCTAGTTTCCACCCCGCACTGCGAGGAGGTTGGCTTTTCCGCACTTGAGCTTAGAGAAATATTTACTCGATATTGCAAAGCAACACTTTCTAAATAACTCGACCCACTCTTCGCAGGGCAATCGAGAATCGGCAGGCGAAAGTAGAAAGTTAGTTTAAAGCTGTGAAAAATTCAGATCTATACCTAAGGTTGTGTATTTTGAAGTATTCTTCTTCTTCTGCTGACTTCCATAGGCTGCTATAGTCTTTATTGTTTTTCTTATTTTAATAATTCCTAATTTTAACAGTTAACAGTTCCTCAAAAAATAGTTCATATATTTATGAATTTTGTGAGAGATTGTGTTTAAAATCTTTATTTATGTTCAAAATAAGAAAAGAAAAACCATTTTTCAAATTTTCTAAGCCTCTTAACCCATTTTTCATTTGACGAATTTTTTGCGAATCTAATAATCTACATTGGTAGATAAATTGAATATCTAATCGACCTGTTTTTAGATTTTTCAAAAAAATGTTCTCTTATTGCTCTTTTCATGCCCTCAAAAATCAAAATATTCAAAAAATAGAGGTGAATTTTAAAAAATTTAGGAAAATTCGCTTAAATAAAAATATTTCTTAAAACAATTAAAAATTGTTTAAAAATCTCTTATAAGAAAAAAATTGAAGACAAATGTTTTTTTTTTGGGAAATGTTTTTATTGCTGCAAAAATATTCTTGGAAAATAAATTGAAAAAAAAAAACATACATAATAGGCGTGTTTTTTTGCACGCGTATATACGCTTAAAAAAATATTTACATGCAAAATGCAACAACAACACATTTTTATATCCGCTTAGTAAGCGGCGATAATTATCCACGCTAATGAAATAAGCGGATATAAAAACAGTGCTTCCATATATCTTTTTCACTCTCTGCGATGAATTTTCAAAACTTCATTTCGAAATTCATTCCATTTTACATACAGATCCGAGCTTCCGAGCAAGCTAGGATTTTGTTGTTTTTTATTTGTTGTTTTTCTTACTACACAAAACACAAACAAAGTAATGATCTGTGTATTTAACAGAACAAAATCACGTTGACCTTTTGTATGTGCCATCTTCCATTCTCTTGGTTTGCTTCTTTGAGCAGGAGATTTTTTTTGTTCTCTTTTCACAAACGCATTACAACAGGGCTGGTCTGCAATTGAATGGGTAATCTCAGGGGCGCCAGGCGAAAAATGATTGAATCAAGATTATATTGATTGTGCATCAATTGTATTTTTCAATTTCAATTCTTTTTTTGTACTACATGGTGTTTTAACGTTCAAGGTGTACACGCACGATTTTTATTTTTTATTATTTATTTTTCGTTACATTTTCTTCATTTTTCATCCTTAATTCTTCATATTTATTGTCCTTTTTCGGGTCGTATTCGAAAGCGCATTCTATGAACAACTTGATCAAGTGTTAAAAAGCACAAGAAATTGTGTAGCGCCTAACGATCACCAACAAAAATAAATGCGCCCCTGAACTCGAGTTTTTGTTTTTTTTTGACAGATGAAACTACAAAAGAATATTTGACCAATTACAGCTCAGCATTTGAAAAGTGATGCCAAAATTACTAAAACAATAAAATTGTCGTTTTTTTGTACACTGTTCATTTTAAGCGTATATACGCGTGCAAAAAAACACACCTAATAATAACATATTAGCAAAATTGATCAAGCTGTCAAGTTTGCTAAAGTTTTGTCACTAAACAACATCCTAAATAACAACTTCGTGCAGTTTTAATTGATGAGCTAATAATAGGGGTTATTATGAACACCATTCTGCAAACATTTTTATAAGAGGGAAGCCAATTCGTTTTACCTATAAGTATTCGAACCTTTGCTCTCATGTAGGTACCAACTTATTCCCTATGGGGGTGGAAGTGCACAGAATATGGCCTAGCAACAAATGTTGTGCTCAGACTCCAATCCGAAATCGAAGATCCAAGTCAAAAAACGTGTTGATATCGAGGGTAGAAATGCATTTGGTGCAGCAATAGTATCTTGATTTCAGGACATAAACTATCCCAAACTTAGTGGGAAAAAGGATAAAGACAAAAAAAAAAAACGTACATATAAATACTTTTTAATGTTCGGTTTTTAACTTGGTTGATCGGTTATACTCATTAGAAATTCGTTTCATTTTTACTATAAATTATTAATATTTAAACTAGATCTAGAAATTAAATACTAGCTTTCAACACATATTCCCTACCTACTGAATAACGTGAATAAGTTTTGAATTTCAATGTGATTCATAATTAACATTTATTTGTTATTTAAAAAGGTGCCGTGAACGAAGGCCATATGAACTAACGCCATAATGGCCTTAGTTCTCAATTGAATGTGAACTAACGCCATAATCCGATTATGGCCTTAATTCACAGTCGAATGAGAACTAAAGACATCACTTGAATGAGAACTAACGCCATATGGGGTAAGTTCACATTCAAATGAGAACTGATGCCATAAAATGCTTTGAGCTTTGGAGCAAAGTTAGCAGTAAGTAATTACCTAACACAATCTCATCGAGATCTCAGGGACCTCAGATATTTCTAAAATGGAACAAGAGATCTCACCCTCAGCGAGCGCTGATATTTTCTTTTAACATTTCTGAAATAATAAAATGTGTGGATCTTGGTCAGCCATTTGAACGTAATCTAACATATGATTACGTTCAAACAATATTAATTTCAAAGAATCTCACTGAGTTTTGAAAATTGTGTTCCACCAAACAATTTTCGTAGATGCTTCAGTAGGAAAACTAGTTTTCTAGACTCCGAAGTAATATAAAAATTACATACTAAGAGCCGAAATTTTTTTTGGCAAACAGAGAAACAATTTGGGGTGTGAAAATAAAAAAATTCGCGCGAATTTTTTTATTTTCACACCCCAAATTGTTTCTCTGTTTGCCAAAAAAAATTCGGCTAGCTTCGCTCGCTTTCCAGTACTGCAGTACGCGGTTTTTTGGTTACTTTCAAAGTCTGGAAAACTAACTTTGAGAATGAAACATCTACGAAAATATTAAGAAACTTACTCATTCTGAAATCTAATAGAAATATCAAAAATCAACATTTTTGTATTTGTTTATAAAGTAACTTCATTCGATTACTTTGCAAAACATTATCAACAATCAAACGTTTTCATTTTTTGTTAATCCTCGTAAATTTGTTCATAACTCCGCCGTAAAAACGAAGATTAAAAAAATAACATCGAAATCGGATTATTTTCGATTCTGGGGCCAAAAAAACGAGACCGCGAAAGTATAAAATAACAACGAAATTTTTCCAAAATTTGCAAGTTATAAGCGTGATGAAAAAAGTTAAGAATAAAGCAAATGTGTGACCATTGGTTTTTCAATTTGATTTAAAGTAAACCGTGTTTAAAATATTTGTGTTAACGCCCGCTTAACTAATAGATCTTTCGTTCATCCTTTTTTCCTTTTTTTTCGTTAAACCATATATTTCCCTACATAATGTGCCTATATCATATTAAAGTTATTTGGATTGCTGCGAGTGGCTTTAATACACATTGAAATGAGTACTTGGGCCACTTCTTAAAATGAACTAACGCCATATGACTTTAGTTCTCATTCCAATGTGAATTTAGGCCATAATCGGATTATGGCGCTAATTCACATTTGAATGAGAATTAAAACCATTATGGCGTTAGTTCATATGGCCTTCGTTCACGGCACCTTTAAAAAGTATTCTGCCGCGCATTTCATTTATCCGATAAACCTTACCATTTAAATTATTAATTATATTTTTAGAATAGTTATTACAACCTATTAAAAAATTACCATCAATTGTTTGTTGTGTATTTCCTCCTAAATCCAATTTCAATTGCAAATCCTTCTCATGTCGACCACCATGAGCGTGATTAATGCAAATACATATAATAATGTTTACTTTTGCATAGAGGAGTGTTGTTCCAAATATGTTAATTGATTTTCAATCTCTCACTGATTGACATAATATTTTGAAAACTGCAATTGCCTGTAATTGATTTGTGGTGAGTACATTTGGAGGTAGGCATTTGAAAATGGAAAAGTCAGGATAACAAAGTTTTTCTTAGGAATTAAATTTATGTCAAGTTTGTACTTGTATTGTGTTCCTTTCAAGAGCCTTAGGGAACCGGATATAAAAGAATTCCAAAAACAGTTAGTGTCCCAGTCCACAAAGTCGTTTACCATACCTTGTGGCGAAATCAATTTAGTCACAATGAAAGCCATTCGACCGGCATGGAAAAGTGATTAAAATCAGCATTCATTCTTTAGTTGAGGCTCCCTTAAGGCCGTTCTGTATGAAAACAGAAAAAAAAATATATCCTCCATGGATTCTTCTTGTTCTTGATTCAAACAGATTTCCTATTTTCTGCTACAACAACAGCAAATCCAACAACATCGTTATTCTTTTTATTGCTCTCCAAGAGAACTTCAAGTGGCAGTAGACAACGATCCGACTTTCGCTCGGTTTCGGCTTTGCCGCATAATGAGTTCGATAAAGCCATAATAGACTTTAATACCTCCACAATATTATCGGTGCATAATTGGAGCTGATTTAAACTTTTCAATTAATTTATTGTATCGAATGTCTTTTCATATCGAAATCAATATCAATGATCGGATTAGACAGAACTCAAATTGCAACGACCGATATGCAACGGAAGAATATTTCTGGGATCCAGAGTTCGTCCAACGGTTTTTATTGTATTGACAATGCACAAAAGTATTGCAACAAGATACATTTTTTAATCAAATCTTCAAATGAGTCTCTTCTGGCTTTTGTTGTGGTATTGTGGCAAAGACCTTGTAATACAATATGTCCGTACAATCCGACGTTGCATGAATATTCAGAAGAATGGAATCAGATTTTTATTTTCTATTTTATGGTATCAAATCGATAAAGTCGGATGGAAAGATTATTTACATTTGATGTTGTTGTGGGCTTTGTTGTTCTATTGGTCTGGGATTTATGTTTGTTTAAAGTGATTTAAATGGAATGAACTCAAATGATGCTCTAATATTTCCCTTTTGTGGTTGTTGTGTTGTGGTAGGTAGATAGTTATAAAATTACCTACAGCTTGGGAATCCAATTCGAGTAAAAACAAAGGCATTATTGATTTGTTAGAATTAGATGATTAAATGTTTACTTCCTCAAATTAAGCTAATAGAATACAAATCAGAAAGGAAACTTTTTTATTGAGGTTCTAAGATATTTGAGGTTTGTTAGGAATGTAAATTAGGTTTGTAGACCGAAAAATTGATTATTGAATAAATATAAGGTTATGTGTTTGCTTGTTGTTGCTATAAAATCAGAAGATGATTGCAATTAATTGTAGATAGTGTAAGCAAATAGCTTGAATGTTTTATGACAATTTATATGAACTTTATACTTAAAATAATTTAGAGTATGAGTGATATAACAACGAGAATTTAAAAAAAAATCTCCTATTTGCTGGTTCGAAAACAGAGGGGCCTAGGGCTTGACTTCATTTCATTTTTGAATGCATTTTTGATTTTTCTTTATTTCAGGCGTTTTGACAAAAAGATTACAATCCGTTAGATCCGTTTTTCAAAATTAGCCATCAAATTCAAAACCAAAACAACTTTAATTTAATAAGTAAGGTTTAACTATAGTCTTCATTTGAAAGCATGCATATAACGTTTATTTATTACCTATATTCATCTGGTATTTAATGAAAATAATGAAGGTTAAGTTTGCCCAAAGGCGACAACGCATGCTTTGAATTACATTATCCGGTTTCTAACTGAATTAAAAAGAAATAAACATAAACTCATATGGATATATATAATTGTGAATGCTTCCATCAAGCAACACATAAAAAATGCTTGCAGCATTTTTATTCAAAATATTATTTTCCCTTTCTCCTGGGAATGCCTTAATTCTGTAATAATTTATGACTTCAGTCTGCTAAACAAACAAAAAGAGTGTCATACCATTAAAATAATTCTTTTTTTCATTTTTTGATTTTTATTTTCTCGTACCTTTGCAAACAAAAAATTACTTAATTAACTCTGCATGAGTCATTGGGTACACTTTTTGATACAAAGGTAAGTGTATATAATTATACATGTGTGCGAATGTATGTAAATACGAGTACGAGGAAATGTTTAGAATTGAATACATTCCTTATAGTATGACAACCAAGTTCTTTTTGTAACAACCTAAAATACGTGCCCTAGTTGTTGAATGCGTAAACAAAAGTTCTGTTTACACACTTGTTTGAGCCTTCATATATGACTGTAGTTGCCAGGAAAACAACCTTCCTAACATACATAATTAACTCGTGAATTTTTAATTAATTAACTCGCTGTACGTAATTCATGCTGATTACACAGTACACACAGTCATGCAAATAATTGAATGAGCAAATGAAAGAGGAAGGAAAAAATTTCGAACTACATACTGTACGGAGTTTTAACGGAGAAAAAGAAAACGAGTTGGTTAGGTGGTAAGTATTTTTTCATGATATGCAATTTCTGACGAAACACCTTACAAAGAAAAAAGTTATCTTAAATATGGTACTTAAGGGGGACTTTTAAAAAAATTTAACTAAGTATACCTATAGTATGAAGCGAATTGGAAGAAATAAGAACTTCTTCTTGGAAAAAAAATTAGACACATTTGTCCACGAATTTTTTTCTGTGAAAATCTTTTCAAGCCTGAAATAAAAATAACTTAATTGAACGTCACCTTTCATCATTCCGGACAGGGGCGAACGCAGGTAGGGGTTTTGGGGGTTAAAACCCCCTCCGAAATATAAGAATATGTGCAGTAAACAAATATCCATTATTGTTCAAAAAAAAAAAATACAGAAATGGTACAAAATAAATTTCCAACTCAAATTCACAAACTATGTTAAACGAAAATTTTTAATGATTCTATTACGATTGGTGGGTCCCAAATAACGGGAGTTGCGACGAATCACGAATATATACAAAAATTCAATTATCCGCTTGCAAATACATTGCATCGGTCGTTATGAATCTAACGGGGGTTGCGAACAAAACCTACGACAAAAAAAAACCTTCATAATAGCCACACCAAATCACACATACTAAAATGAAGCCCTAGACGACGAACATGCTCGTGCTCGCCTTAAATTCGTCATAAAAGGTATGTAGATGGTTCGCCGTTGCCAAACATTTTCGATTTTCTCATTTTCGTAGGTTTCGTTGTTCACATGTAGGGAAATGGTCGCAATATCTTAACTTCCAGCACTCTGAAAATGATTAGTTCCGAACTTTTGTTCGCAAAACGCGAATTCCACAAGTTCCTCAAACGTATTAGTACAAATAACACCACAATTGGCCGATTAGAGAAGCATACGGGGTCCCTCAAGGTAGGATACAAGATCGTATCCATGATAGAATTGCAGAGAAGCAACAAATAAATGGTACCGGAAACTGTCTTTAGTTTATCCGAAGAACACAAGCTTGTTAAGTGGCTCATATACCTTGCCAAGTGTGGCTTTCCTCAGAAGCCCACAGACCTCTTGGTGACAAACGTCCATCGTGAGGACAAACGTATGACTGCTTTCAAAGAAAGCCTACAAGGGAACGTATTACTAGGCCTTCTCAAAATGTCACATTACATTATGAACTGAGGGACTCAGAACAGCAGAGGACGAGCGATCGGGACGTATGAGTATTTAGAAGAGATTGACGCAGCCAGTATTTTTGTAGACCCCTCAAGATTCTTAATGGAGATGAAACTTCATTCAGCCTATCTCTAAAACCAGGAGTCGCCAAGAGGTTGGAAAAATCTTTATACTGTAGGTACAACATGGAAACGAATATGAGGCGATCACTGTACTTTTTCTCTTCAGTGATGACACCTTTGCTTGTGTTTCCATATGTGCTCCTTCCTCAAGCTGTTGCAAAAAGTGAGCCGGATAAATGGTATTACCTCTTAGTAGTTGGATACAATCCGAAACGTTTTTCTAATATGAGGTCAATATATTTTCAACAAACGGATTATGGAAAGTAATATAAGAAGCTCAGGACTGCTTTAAGTCGATGGCCTTTCCTTTCCTCCTTCAATGGAATCAACCGACTTCTTCGTATTGACGGAATCATCTTGTACGCTCTTTTACTCAATACAACACATATAACACAGCCCGTGGGCGCATTTAAAGGACTGGAAAATCGATAACAAAAAAGAAATTCACAAATTTCAAACAAAATTACGAAGACGTACTTTTTTAAAGTGTTGGAAATGGTCTTGGATTATTTTAAATAAAATACATATTTGACTGAAATACATTTTTTTTATTGTAAGTATGTTGTCTTTTATTTGTTTAGAAATAAACAGTTAAAAAAAAAGTGTTTGTTAATACATTTAATATTTAACAACGGCTTAAAAATAACAAATAATAATTAATTTACTAAAGGGAGCTGACTACTGACAATTCCTGTGGCCGACTACTGGAATATAAGGGACCGACTATAAAACAATCCGGCTTCTATTTGAATTTTAGTGAATAAATTTGTTTTAGGTAGCAAAACGCAGTATTTTTTCCTAATTTGCAAATATCAACAAATCGGAAAAACTAAGTTTCACGTCCAACAATTAAATGACGGATTTTTAAAGACCACGCAAACAGAAAAATTAAGTTAAAGAGCTGACTACCAGTGCCATCACCCTATACTATATATTTTTTAAAACCCCCTCCGAAATTTTTTTCTGCGTTCGCCCCTGATTCCGGATAACCATATCATCAAGAAAAAAGACTATTTTAAACCCAGAAAATAAGCAAAAAAAGATTTCCAAGTGCTATGTTCGTATTTGCTACATTTTCGTTCACTTCACACATTATTTGCCTTTAGAAATAAATAATTGAACTTCTCAGAAGCATTTTCAAATAAGACAAAAATATTTACCCAAAATAAATCACAATAAATGCTCTTTGGCACGGAGTGTCCTTGGTCTCATGGACTCGAAATCTTAGATTTCTCGTTTTATGTGTAGGTACTAGAATGACATATTTTTATTCATTTTCAAATTTACTGCTCACTAAAGAGCTTTGCTGTATTAACCTCAAAATAAGAATTATTCGTAAAAATGATTATTTTTTTATAGTTTTGTCAAGTAACCTTACATAATATATGTGGAGTGTATCTAGTGTGAAGATAAATGTTAATTTATGTCTTTTGATTCTAGCACTTCAATGGGAATTTTTAATATTTGGAATGTTTCACAACGGATTGAACTTGACATTGGACAGTGTATAATAGATAGTTAAATATTGTTTAAAGCGCATATTATAAAAATATATATATTTTTGGAAACCGTTAATTTGGACAAGATTTTTCACAAGGAATTCGGTGGAGTTAAGAAATTTAAACGATCAGACGCAAATTGGTTAATTTCTATTTTAGTAGGTGTGTTTTCTTGGAAAACTTATCCATAATTAAGTAAGATCTAACACGTATACACATTTTTCACTGTGGATTAAAGTAGAAGTAGCATCCAATAGAAAATATTGAAATGCTCTAGTGTCGAATATGAATCGTATAAATACTGGGCCTTAAAAATAACAAATCGCTGATCAAACGTTTAAAAGTCGTCGGGTTAAATCGGGTTGATCGCGGGTTAATTTGCGTGTAAACTAATAATCAAAATAAATACGCCATTTACTAATTAGCCTTCTATTACCAGATCTAGTACATTCGCTGTCAAAAAGACAGTATTGGAGTGACATTAGTAACTGATCTGGATCTACACTGACGGTTCAAAAATTGAATCAGGAACAGGTGCTGGAGTGTTTTGCCAATCTCTCAACATCAGAGCATCGTATAAACTCCCAGCTGACTGTAGTGTCTTTCAGGCCGAGATCTTTGCCATTGAAAAAGCAGCTGAATTTTCACAGCACGAAAAGCTAAGCTCTTCGGAGATCACTTTTTTCGTGGACAGCCAGGCTGCTATCAAAGCCTTAGCCAGTGAGACCATAAGATCAAAAGCAGTTTTAAACTGTAGGAAGGAATTAAATAAAATCTGCCACACTAACCAGGTAAAGCTCTGCTGGGTTCCTGGACATAGCAATATAGAAGGGAACGAAATAGTAGATGAACTAGCCAGGAAAGGGTCAGAAGCAGACACAAGTAGAAGCGACCATTCAATTAGGGGACCACTCGTCCCAATTGGGGTACTCAAGAGGAAGATAGACCTTAAACTAAAAGAGCAAATCAATAACTCCTGGAAATCCAGGGACGATTGCGTAATCTCTAGAAGTTTATGGCCTAACACAAATGAAAAAGAAACTCGGTATATTCTATCGCTGAGTAAAAAGAACATTAAAATCTTGATAGGTGTACTAACGGGTCATTGCGCCATTGGCACAATGGCCAACAAGATAGGGGCATTTGCACCCGATTTTTGTAGGAGCTGTCAGGATGAGGAGGAAATAGAAACCATTAAACACCTGCTCTGTGACTGTCCGAACCTCCAAACTAGCCGTCTCCGTCATTTCGGAAACAGGTTTGTTGGAGAACTGGATGATCTAGCACAGGTCTCAATGGCAAATATGAGGAAATTTATAGATAGCACAGGTTGGTTCGTTAACGAGCCAGTCTACGTTAATCGACCTTGAGAAGCATCGATGCTTACTTTTACTTTTTTATAGGGGATCACAATGGACCAATAGGCCCCCGTGTACGCAACAGCTCACGCTGTGCACACCCCTCATAACCTAACCTAACCTAACCTAACTGATCTGGAAATAAACAAAACAAGAATATTTATTTTTTGTTCGTCTGGTTATAAATTTTGTTTTAAATTGGATTGCGATATGGACGCCTACTCAATTATTAAGGATATCCATGTTTTGGAATTTAGGATATCCTGCGGTTGTCCAGTTTGCGGACCTTTTCCCGCTAATTTTATACTTTTGTTTTCACAATAATGTTTTTTGTTTTTTGTGTTCTGTCACAATGACACTGCAAACCCAACTACAAAATGAAATTGGACGTTTAGCATAAACAGTTGTCCGTAGCTTAGTGGTAAGATGCATTGGCTGCTAAGGAGAACGTCGTGGGTTCGAGTCCTACTCGTGCCCATAAAGTTTGTTTTTATTTCAACTTTCACGGGTACTGCCTCTTGCGAAGACCTGACAAAACTTCCAATAGTTTCAATCTGTCATGAAAAGTGCTTCTCAATTTGCCGTTCGAAATCGGCGTTAAATTGTAGGTCCCCTCAATTCTTCACACGCACCCAGAGAATTGTTGATGAGAGTTAGCCACTTTGGCCTTGGCTCTTCAAGAGCTGTCGCGCCACTCTATTTAGTTAAGCATAAACTTGATTTTAAATTGATTATTCGTATGTTAAATATTTAGAGCTCCGTGAAATATTAAAATGAGCTTTAAATTTGATTATTCGTAAGGCCCAATGATATATAGTTTGTTGTTTATCATTCTTCTTTTATTAGTGAAAGCTTACGAGTTTTATCTTTTGCTGAAATTTTGAGAAAACATGTTTTATCTTCAACCAAATTAACGCGAAACAAACAAGCGACAAAATGAATAACGCTCGGAAAATCCTACTTCACTATGGATAGATTTGCCAAAAAAAAAAAAAACATCTTGTATTATTGAATATTATTGATACTTCAATATGAACAAAACATATTAAATTGAAATATTTCAAAAATAACAACAACCTTGAAGGTGTTTCCCCACCAGGGACTTTATGTTGTTTTGCATTTTCTGAAGTATGTATATATCTTTTTTACGGATGCAAAGTGAATCATCACATACCCCTTTTTATGTTTTAGTTCATGGAAATTGATTAAAAATGGAATTCGTATTGGATGAGCCAAAGTTGGTCAGGCTGTTAAATTGACAGTTTTTAAATAAGAAAAATAACCAGCCAAGTAGGTACCACTAAAAAGTAGCTAAAGGAGTTTGATAGCTCTAACTTCAGCCAATATAAAATAAAATTGGAAATCGTGGTGGAAAGAAAAACGTATTCAAATTTTTGAATTTTCAACTTTAAATATGTGAGCCATGGAGGTAACATAAAAAGAAGTAGCCATTTCAAAAATGAAATGTTTGGCCTGGAAACGGATAAGGTTGTGTGTTGTGTGTTCTTCTACCAATTTGTATATGTATAACAAGAGTGTTTGAGATATCATTATTTTGTTTTTATAACATTATGCTTCTACCGAAGCAGATCTCCTAGAAAATCAGATGGAATCTATTTCAAACAGTTGATCGATGAATCGGATGATGAAAGCCTTTGGAGGGACCATCATAAATTATTAATTATTGAGTATGCTACTTATAACTTATAAGTTACCTGAATGAAAGGTAGGAAATTTTGCTTTAAATTTGAAGTGACTCAGAATCACTGGTCAGTGCTGATTTTGATATGACAAAAACAATCAGAAGTAAACTCATTTCTTCTGTACTTGTCCGGCACTCTTTCATGACAAACAAACAATTCAAAAATTCTTAGGCAACTATCGAATACTTCAGTAAAAAGCACAGTGCCTTTCCTTCTAATTCCTTATGATATTACAAAAGAAGGAAGTTGTCAAAATCTTTTTTTAAATTTAAGAAATAAATACTATAACAAATTTTTATTTTTAAATAAAATTTTTATTTTTTTTTCGACTTTAAGTATTTTTTTTATTTTTTATTTGACATTAAGTTATAAATTTAATTTGCCTTAACAGCTACTTAGTTGAAATACTGGTGGATTTACGAACAACCACTTTAAAAAAATATCAAAATACAAATAGCTGGGTTAATTTCCTTCTTTACCATCTATATGCAGGAAAACAAATACTAAATTACACATGTTTTACTTGTTTTTGTCATTGCGGGGTGGAGAAACCACAATTCACTTCCATGTCAACTCTGCCTAAACGATTAATATACCCTTATTCGTCTTTTTATCTTACAAAACAACACATAAACACAATCTAATAGTAATAATTTCCTTTAATGTGTTTTTTTCCCGCTTCTCTCTTATCATTTTAGGCACCAGTTACATTATGTAATCTCGGCGTTGGAGCCACATTTGGCGAATCGATTTTGCACGATCTACCACGAGATAGTACAGTCGTTACGAAAACAACTTGTGAATTGCTGCGTGTGGAACAACAAGATTTTCGTCTAATTTGGGAGGTATGTTTGAATGTTGATATAACCTAATGATGGCAGTAATTTTTGTTGGAGATTTTTTTTTTTTTTTGAGAAAATAGAAAACTTTACACTCCCACTTGTAAAAGGAGGGCGTGTGTATAATTGCACCCTGGAGCCTTATTAAGTATACCATTTCATGTTTGAGTTTTATGATGTTTTTGTCTTGTTTGTTATTGTGTCTGACAACTGAGACAGGCAAAAATAAGAAGCATTTGCTAGCAGCTACTAATGAGGCTGCATCGCATGTGAAATGAATGAGCAAAGTTGCCTTAATTTATTTGGACTAAATAAATATTATGAGCGTTACATGAGACAAACTGATTGTTTGCTTACACTTTTGTCTTTGTTTTTCGAAATAATATTTTTATTTCCATTCGGACGTGGTGTGAAAATATATTGGTTATGATTTATTCCTCAAGGGAATTTATTTGAACAACCAAAATTATGCTAATCATCGTCCCTAGAAAAAAAAAAATAATTTTCCCAGAAATTATGTTGAATAATAGTTATTATTGTATCTGCTTCAACATTAAATTGCTTAATGATGTAAAAACAATTTCACGCTCATTGGTTTTCATAATGAAACTTATACAAATAAAATAAAAACTAAAAAATCGACACAAAGAAAGATCATAAAGGCCTACAGCATTTTTTGTGTTCCGAAAAAAATAGTGATTGTGGTACCTAATGGATAAAAATAACCGATAGCGTTTAATAGTACCAACTTTGCTGACGTTCTTGATGTTCCATCCATCGGGTTTATTTAAACATTTTGTTCCTGAGTAATATATCGGTTCTTTTAATTCGTCTTAGTTGGAAGAACATCTTTTGGTGTGTGTACATCGCGGCCTAAAACGAATAGCGCGTTCAAAATTTGGTTGCTTGAAATAACATGTCAACAGCTACTGCACCTTTCATTCCAGGCAAAAAGAAATATGATTGCAAACTAAGATTTTTTGTTTTAAAATCGAGCGGACAAACAGAGCTACAAATATTATAAAAAAAAAACACTTTGTTGATATTTTTATGCCAAACGCCCATCTGCAGCTCTGAAAATGATTTTGTTCACATGCATTGTATTAGAACTGACCAAATACAGAATAGTAACCGAATTCAAGTCCCTATTGGATAGAATATTTGATGCTCGTATTGCTCTCGATAACCAAAGACTCGGTCCATTATATTGAATTTAAAAATGGAACACTTAATGTGTTGCTAAGCGCGAAACTCAAGAACGGTTTAAACATTTGGGACCATTTTGGCGGAATGTTCGGGTAGTAGTGTTTTTAAGAAGTTTGTACAAAATCGGCCTAGCCGTTGATGAGATATGGTCAAAAATGTGGACACCCTGTTAACAATATCGTATCGTTAACTATGCATTTGACCATGTCTTAGTAAAGTTGTTGTTCATGAGCTTGCAAAGTCTTCTGAGTTCGAATGACCTTACTAGCTGACCCAGCAAACGTTGTTTTCTTATATAAAGGGTCCGCCATCTAACGTTTTTTTTCAACTAGTGCTTATTTCGTGAATGGGAACACTTAGGCCATGTCTGATTTCACAGATAATTAGTTTTATCCTTCCGCTGAACGAATATGGTTGTGTATACGCTTGAACAATGCTGGGAAATATTGCGACATTACTTTGAAAATCATGGTAATGTTGTTGAATGTGTGCGAAAATTGCGTACGGATTTTGGAAGAAGAGAAGCACCGTAAGCTCCATATGTTCATTATCTTGTGAAAAAAGTTAAGGAAACTGGCATCTTCATCGATAAACCAAAGCGTGAAAAGCCAAAAACAGTGCGTACACCGGAGAATATTGCTGCTGTGGCAGAAAGTGTGCGTGAAGTGCCATCAACATCAATTCACCGTCGTTCTCAACAATTGAACATTTCGGATACATCATTGACACGAATTTTGCATAAAGACCTTCGTATGACGACATAAAAAGTCCAATTGGTTCAAGAGTTGAAGCCAACTGACCATCCAATGCGTTTTCGCTTCACTAAGTGGGCCTGCGATCGACTTAGAGTAGATCCCGATTTTGCCAAAAAAATCATCATATTTTCAGATAAAGCTGATTTTGATTTGTCGCTCGCATACATTGAAAAGCCGATGCACCCAAAATGAGTCACTGTTTGGTGCGGATTTTGGTCCAGAGGCATAATTGGGCCATTTTTTCTTCGAAAATGAGGGAGTGGCCGTTACAGTGGCCATTGGCAGTCATTATCGGGCCATGTTGAACGAATTTGTGTTCACAAAAATTGAAGAGGAGGATATTGGCAACATTTGATTTCAACAGGACGGCGCCACATAGCCGAAGCTACACTCGATGTTTTGCGCCCTGTTTTTGAAGATCGCATTATCAGCCGCAGAACTGATGTCGTTTGGCCACCTCGGAGCTGCGATTTGACACCGTTGGACTGTTATTTGTGGGGTGCCGTAAAAGATAAGTGATACGCCGACAAGACAGAGACAATTGACGCTTTAAAGGACAATATTCGTGAAGCCATTGGTGAAATACAGCTGCACACAATCGATAATGTGCTTAAAAATTGGACCGATCGTGTAGGCTACTGCATGGCCAGCCGAGGCAGCCATTTGGATGAAATAATTTTCCATTATTAACCGGAAGGATTGTACTTTCAAATACATAATAGTAATAATAATTATAAAAAGAAATTTGAGAAAATATGTAGTAGTTTTTTTTATTGCATTTAAAAAAAAAAAAGTTATTTGGCGGACCCTTTACATACAAATCTTATGCAAATCCGTTGGGGACTTACTACTTTTGCACCAGTGGAGTGCTTGGCTCATGGCTCCAAATTTTGAGGGAATGTTAAGGTAGTGGAGTAGATTGGCTTAAAGTGTTTTGTACAAAGCCGTTTATGAGGTATGGCCTGGGTAGCGGGCAGTGGCGCAACGGGGTAGTGGGTAGCGGGTAGCGGGATGGGTAGCGGTTACCGATGTAGCCATTGGCGTGTAGAAGTATTGGGAAGCGGTCAATAGCGTAGCGAGTAATAGGGTAGCGGGCAGAGGTTAGTGGCCAAGCGGGTAGAGAGTAGTGGGTAGAGGATAGCGGGTAGTGTGGTAGTGGGCTGCAAAAGTGTAGGTCTATTTTATTTCAATTGAAGCAGTACGAAGTCTGTCGGGTCAGCTAGTTATCTAATAAAGTTGTGAGTTGTGCAAAATTCTTTCTGAATACAACAAGTTTATGCTGATTCATAGGCAACTAGACCAAATAATACTGTTTTCTGAATGAGGATCATAAGTTCTGATTTGAATACTTATCGAGTGAAACAGAAATCTTGTTATTCCTTCATTTAAAAAAAAAGATTTCAGACACTTCCAAGTAGATTTCGAGTATTCGCATTAAGCTTAACCATTTCCATATTCGACAAATACATATCTGATGGAAGACTAAACAACTCATTTATTCCAAATACATTTCATTACTTACTTTCGGATTTGATTGGATCGATTTTTCATTTGAAAACCCGAAACACAATATACCCGTAAGACTGCTTAACTATTACATATCAATGAATCACCAAAAAAAAAACCAAAACAACACACATAAACCCCAAAAAAAAATCAATCCTATAAACTATTGTTTTTATTGTCATGTCAGCGTTAAATTGCAAAAAAAAAGGACGAACACACAAAAAAGGATATTCAAGAAAACAAAACACGCATTTTCCAAAACAGACCATAAGCACAATTTCAATTACCATTTTAAAATGCTTGAAAACAAACGCTTAAATATTGTAAACGAGGGGAGAGCTTCGGAGAGAAACCAACCATCATATCAAAAGCATTTTAAGTCCTTTACGACAGTACCTGTATACATAGGTATAGCTAGAATTTTCATTTGAAAGACGACTGAATATGTCCTCTTTTCTATTGTTTTGAGGAAGACAAATAGCTTCTCTATTTTAATATTTCACTATTTAAATTTAGCTCGAGTGGAAAGGATGGTTTGAGCAGGGAATTAATTTTACGGATTCACAGAAATTGTCTTTTGTTGGTATTTCAATTAGAAAGTCACTGAATGGCTTAAACTCTAATTTAAAATTAATTGAATTCCGGTAAAATATTGCAATGTTTGAGTTTAAAGGTTAAGCTTTAAATTTATGGAAATTGAACCAACCTTTGTGACATTGACATTCCCTCTCAAAAACTCGATGAAAAAAATCAGCTCAGTCGCAATGATTTATTATGTGTTGTAAAAAGTAAGCTTTAAAGTTTGAAAGCCTCTTGAATGGCCTTCCAAGTCATATTCAACTCAAACCAAACATTGTGACATTCTATTATTATTTATGGTTAATGTGGAATACCATTAACCAGATAGACCTGTCAACTGCAGGAGTTGCCTAATTTGTCCCCTAATTTGTCATTTCAAAAATACGATAAATGGGCGTACTTTCAGGGGAGAGAATGGGTTGGCGATACCAAAAAAGGATAATTATTCGTCTCTAGAGTTTCAACAAGTCTTAGCGAATAATTGTTTTGATTCATATCAGTAGATGCTCATGAATCAAATATGATTTAAAGGACATTGACTAAATTTCCTTATTTCCGTGTAAAACATTTCTTAAAGTAACTGAAAATTTTCTACCCCTTAACAAAAATATACAATTACTACGCCAATGCAAGAAAGTCAATTGTAAAAAAGTTATCTCTAACAACAACCTACCTATAGGTGGTCTCATTTTCAAGCTCATTCACTTCAGCTGTTTGTAATTTTCGTTTAACAAACAGCTTGTTCGCGTTAAAGTTAAATTACCCTAGCTAGACCACCAAATATTTCATAACAGTAATGAGAAAACCGCAAAATGTTTTGCTCGTTTTGCGGATGAACTTGAACCAGAATGACATTTTAGCGGTGAAAAATTATGGTATGAATGTTAGCTGGAACGAACAATGTTTCTGACATTAATTCATAATGCAGGAATAGGAAACATGGAAATTGCTTACAATCTAGGTAAATGGTGGCTTTGTTTTGCACACACATGAACTAGAAAATGAGGTTTTTTGGATTATGAGAATTTTTCAAAACTATGTCATTAAAATTCTATCATTACAGTTGAGGACAATTTTCAGTAATTTAGTCGCCTTGAGATGCAATATTCTCATTTTTCTGTTTACTTTTATTCGAGACGCTTACTCTGTTTACCCTCGATTACGAGGGATAAGATAAGCCAGTTGATAATAATACACGACAGACTGGCTAAAAGCCATTTGCATAAACAATAATGATCTGACAAAGTACAAACGATTTTTTAAAAGGAACGCCGCGCGGCGCTGGCTGCCTAGAAAGATGACGACGCCCGAACATTTTTGTTGGCTTCTTGGTATCTTTTGATCTTTGTTATAATATTCTTTTTTATGTTTGTGCTTTTTGCAAAGTGATTTTTTATCGGAGATCTCAATTAAAAACACTTTGCACCTTTTTTAGAGCATAGAATCTTTGTAATGGTGTGGGTCTAAAGCTGTTTAATTAAAATAAGAGAATATTTTTATCAGTTAATATTGTGAGCAGTGGTGGATTGAGGGGAAATTGCATATTAAAAATAAAAAACTGCCACAGAGAAGGGCTGGAAAATTAAATTTAATGAAAACAAAATTATTCGACTTCAGAAAAAGAAGGCTAAACATAAATAATGTCTTTTGGTGTGAACTATTGAATACCATGAAAAAAATGTAACGCAGACGATTCTTATGTTCCATTAATTTATTGCTCCCGCAATCAGTAAGCCCCTCCTGTTCTTCTGTTCTACAAATTAGATAAAAAAGCTCTAATATTTATCTGTTACCTTGCTCCAATGCCTTTGAATTCACTCCGCAACCACTTTCGATATCTTTTCTCTCCCCAATATATTAACAATTAGGCAGTCATATAGTTGCAAACACCTTCGAGCTATTGATAAGCCCATAAAACATCGAACAAGTACAACACATGTCGAGTGTAATTGTTCAGGTGTTTGTGTGGGAACGTGTCAAGAACGCGCGCATGGTGAAGTCATACTGACTGCCTTTTACCTAGGTCCAAAAGAAAAAGACAACAAAAATAAAACTTGACGTGTCTCCATCGTCTTGTCGTCGTTGCTGTCAAACTCGATTGTTATTATTAATTTTGTTGTTTTTTTTTTCGCCAAGCCTATTAGTGTCTAAGTTATCATTAATCCTGTTGTGGGTGTTTTATCCGGAATCAGTTTAGCAAACGATACACAAGTTCGAAGTAATTTTTGATTGGCATCTATTGATTTACGTGTTTATGGATAAATCTTCGGCCATCAAACGATGGTCGCAATTTCAACAACAAGTTGCTTATTGCGGCGAACCTGATACTTGTGTTGTGTTGATGAAATTTACTAAACTTGAACTTGAGTATGAGAGTGGTGGCAATGCAACTACTGTTGTTAGTGTAAGTCGTAGAGTTGTAGTCACAATATTATTTAGTTACCCACTTAGAAATCAGATAGTAAAAAAAAATTAACTCGTAGAAGCACTCATAATAATTTGCTAATTTTGTTTTGTTTATTTTCATTGCAGAAAAACAAAGAATTGATGAATGATATAATCACAAACTGTAAACTGAAAAATGGTAAGTACCGTAAATAACTGAAATATCAAATAATATAACTGTTATCAGTGATTAGAAAAGAAAAATACTCTAAATTAAAACACTATAGGTCAGATATTGAAAATCAAAATAGTTCTAAGCAGTTTAAGATAAAGCAAGAACTGTATTTGATCAACGTTACTTAAACAGGCAGTGTTTCATTAAAATTGAGCTAAGAAAAATAGATATTTGTGGCAAAAGGGATTGAATACTTAGAAATGGTACAATGATTTTTAAACGACTAATGTGCTGAGTTCGGCAGCGGAAACCAGAGGACTACTTTTGAGCTAGGGCTACTTTTTTTATTATTCTCTCGTGCCTAACGTAGATATACAAATACGTAATTTGAAAAGAAATTCGTTAAAGCTACTGAGTACTTGGTTTATCTTCCTCAAAAAGAATAATTTTTCTACGAAACAAATATCCTAAAACCGCTGCTGTTTCCAGTGAAATTTATAGAGAATTTTTTGAAGACGTTTAAGCCAGTTAGTTTAAATTCACAAAAGACGGATGTTTTTGCTACATACCGTGCTTTACTTTTTCTTTTTAATTCATTTTGAAAAAATCAGAGATGGAAACGAAGGTATAACGGATTTTCCTCATTTCAATGAAAAACTGTTTCCGGTACATTTAAATCCACTAATTAGTTCTGAAGATATTCAGAAAAGTATAATACAAGATCTTTCACTAGTTTCCAATTTTGCCTGGAGTGTTTCTCGCCAAAAAAAGTGTCATATATCGTTTTCCTCAACTTTTATTCATTACCCTGCACATCGGAAACTAAAAATTGTGGTAAGCTGCAATGACAAATATTATATTGGATTTTTCATAAGCTTTCATAAAAAATAAAATAAATAGAGTGGCGCGACAGCTCTTGAAGAGCCAAGGCCTAAGTGGCTTACTCTCATCAACAATTCTCTGAGTGCGTGTGAAGAATTGAGGGGACCTACAATTTAACGCCGATTCCGAACGGCAGAGTTGAGAAGCACTTTTTCATGACAGATTGATACTCTTGGAAGATTTGTCAGGTCCTCGCAAGAGGCAGTGCCCGTGAAAGATGAAAAAAAACTTGGCCTGAGTAGGACTCGAACCAACGACGTTCTGCTTAGCAGGCAACGCACTTACCAACTAAGCTACGGGCAACTGCTTAAGCTTTCATATGACACCTCATTTTCAATAGCCGTTTTTATCGAAATTCCAAAATAACGATTTTTCGCCACCGATTGCAGTGCCATCTATTTGAACTAATGTCCTTAATTTGTCTTGTTCAGCTTTGACTTAATTCCACTATTCTTATAGCATCCTAATAAATTTCATATTCAGCCTTATCATGAATTCCGCCCGAACAGCATTCCGCCCGGAAAAAATCCCTTTTTCTTTTCCTTTATTGAGAAATCCGGGCGAAAAAAAATCTATGTTCGAAAAATTCCCCTTATCGGCATCAATCATTCCGAGCGAAATCGAACGATATTTAAGCTTAAAATTTTCACTTTTGTTTTGGTGGCGAAAAGATAAACACTCTCAAAATTCGAGTAAAAACGTTAACTATTTATAATTGTTTGAACTAAAAATAAATCTATAAGAATATGAAATATCAGAAATGTATTGCAATTACATGAGCGCACGGGTGAATCTGCCGAAATCTTACTAACTTACTTGGTGGCGCTACAGTCCGGTGTGGACTTGGCCCTCAATCAACAGTCTCCGCCAGCCAGCTCGGTCCCTAGCTTGCTGTCTCCAGTTTTGCACTGCAAGTTGATTGAGGTCCTCTTCCACTTGTGTGCGCCACCTGAGTTGCGATCTTCCTCTCCTTCTGCGTCCATCGGGAATTGTGTCGAAGGCTTTCCGGGCCGGAGCATTGGTGTCCATGCGCTTTAAATGACTGAGCTATCTGAGACTCTGAACCTTGACCTTTCTGGCTAGGTTTACGTCGTTATACAACCCGTAAAGTTCGCTGTTGTATCTTCTTCTCCATTCCCCATCAATGCACACGGGGCCAACGATGACCCGAAGAACTTTCCTCTCGAACCAGCCTAAGGCACATTCATCCGATTTTGTCAAGGTCCATGCTTCTCCACTATACAGCAGGACAAGGATGATGAGAGTGCTGTACAGTTTTACCTTAGTTGAGCGAGAGAGGGCTTTTGTACTTAGCCCAAAGAAACAGCGATTAGCAAGAGTAATTCTTCGTCTTATCTCGGCGCTCGCTGGTGTTATTGCCCGTGTTAATAGCGGAGCCTAGGTAGACAAACTCCTCTACTACCCCGAAGTCGTATGCGTCTATTGTGACGTTGGATGTCCTTTCTCGAAGACAGCATAAACTTCGTTTTTCCCTCATTTACCGCTAAACCCATTTTTGCCGCTTCTGTCTCAATTCTCACAAAGGCGCCATTGACATCACGCTGATGGTTCGGCCGCAAAGTGAAACTTTGGTCGATGGTTGACTTTCCTGGCCTTAAGCCACATTGATAAGGACCAATCAGATTGTTGACGAAAGGCTTCAGACGATCACATATTATTACGGCAGATGTTAAGTAGACTGATTCCTCTGTAGTTGGCGCAGTTAAGAGGATCTCCCTTTTTCAGGATCTGCGGAAATCACTTGGTCGAAATATCCATTTGTTAGCCGTTTGATCAAATTCTCTATTTGAAGTTTCTAAATAACGTAAAACTTTCCATTACCTTAAGACTGCATTCCAAAAGATAAACAAAGAATTGCATTTGTTCAACATCAACTTTCGTAGTTAGTTGAAATCTCAAATAAGAATTTAAAACAAAATACCTTCTGAAATGAAAAATCAATTTATTTAAACTGAAAAATACTTCACATAGACATCGACGTTGCCAATACAGTGATAGCAAACTGAGCAAAAATTTCCCATATGTTAAAATTTGTTTTCAAAATGATAAATAATAGAACTGATATCTTACGAAATGTGCATCAATAGCATCAAAAAATGAAAGCTTTGAGTTGAAAAACAATATTCCATCAATAAACTAGCCATCCGGATTGAAAGTTAAGAAAAATATAAAAAATTTCGTTTATTTGAAAGGGAAATATATGGGTTATTTTTATTTCATTGAAAACTGTGCTTTCTTCTACAAGTGTTCTATCACTATTCATTTTATTCGAAATGTAAATACAAATTCGAAGTGAAATCCTCTTCGGGCGAGATTCCCGATAGCTTTTGAAATTCCGGGCGAATAGAATTCGTTCGGGCGGAATTCTGTTCGGGCGGAATTGATGATAAGGCTGATTGTGTTTATTAATACTAAGAAATAACAGAGCTACTTAGGGTGACAATATAAGCCTCAGTTTAAACACATATAAAATTAAACAAAAACGAAGCTACGCAGAAACAGAACACTAAGACCACCTGATGTGAGCACTAAGGACACATTTTGCACTAAATCCCCAATTCTACCTAATGGAATATAGTATGTATGCGGATTAAGTTTTAATTAAAACCAGATGTTCCATCGGCTTGGTTCACTATGACACGTATACTTACCATTTTCAAATTGAATAAATTTAATATTTTTTCTCGTGTCAATCCCTGTATTAAAATATTCTTTTGACATTTTGTTCAACCATTGCATTCATTAAGTCATTCTCTTTATGTTGAATGAAATGGAATCAGCTCGCTGTAGAACTTTGTAGAAAATGTCTCGTCGTATAAGCCATCCTCACCATAAAGTCACAATAATTAAAAAAAAGCCGTCCCACTTGACGTTAATCTCTCATTCATTTTCTGTCTGAATTGCTGATTTTTTCGCATGATATTTCCTGCGAAATGAATTGCTCTAATAAGCAAAACCAACCTTTTCGAATTAAATTTCAAATTAATAATTAGAATAAATTATACAAATATTGTTGTTTTGCGGATTGAATCCCTGGTGAGACCATAAATAAGCGATGATTCACACCACGAATATTCATGAAATTAAATTGATTTTTATATTCCAGAGATATTAATGCAAATTGTTTCTGAAAAGAATAAAAAATAAAAACAACAGAAATAGAAACATATTGCTCCACAAACATTTTCATGTTAGAGTTGTTGTGTGTAGAAAAATGTGAATGTGGGAAATTATTTATTTACTTGAAATTACCACCAAAAAGCACTTAATTTTTGAAAATAAATATTTTAATTACATAGATGATAGATGAATAATGAATGTATGATTGTAGGACATGTTTGGCAGCCGTGTGTTATTTAGGAGCTATCTAAGAAGGCTGAAGGCTGGGGATAATATTTTAAGTATGAGGTCAATCAAAAATTAAAATTAACTGCTCATCAATAAATCATAAACAAACCTAATTTGTTTTTGAATTTAAGTGGCCCAATTTTTAATTTAATTAGTGCAATGCTTGAGAAACAGTATAACAACATTAATTGGCACAAATTGATTGTGTAGTTATGTCTTGAAATCGTCGGCCACAGAAACAGAAAGTAGGTTTTGTGGGTGAAAAATATTTTAAACTCGAAATTATCAAATCATCTAAATAGTTTCTTTACCCTATCTTATATATACTTTAAAGAGTCTTGGCCCTTCAGAGCTCTCATGCCACCCTATTAATGTTATCAAACACAAAAGCTTATATAACCGCATGCAAAAAAAAGTCAAATATGTGTTTCATTCTTATTTTTAAGATATAAATAACACAAAATTAAACCCAACAATTTAAACAAAAATAACAAATTTGCCATACAATCGTTGAGCCGCGTAAGTCCCTTAGCTTCGTTTGACCACCAACATTTCCTTTTAGAATGAGGTTCGTTTTTCGAAAACATAAGCATCGAGATATTGGTAGATATCACAAAATGTATGAGTTTTGAAACGGAAATGACTACAATTTACATATAAACATCATACAACAAATGAAAATACTTATTGATTTTGGAAGGAAGAGGTATATCTGGTCAGCTAGTATAATGATATAAAATATTCAAGGAATGATTCTCTCATAATAATTACAACGAATATTTGTTACAATCGACAAGTAGATAGCTCGAATACCAGAATACAAATTTTTCGATGTAGCAACCTATTTTTTTTTGTATTAATAGTACTCAATACAACCCTCCGAAAATAAAAATATTGTTTTCCTCAATTTAGTCAGAAAACGTCATTCACAACTAGCTGACCCAACAAACGTTATTCTATGTTAAGAAATTGTAGGGGGAGAAGGTGGGAATATGGAACCCCATTTTGTTTTTCAGCTTTTTTTGCCATACCCGTTAGCTGAAGACATTAAATAGTATTCAATAATAATAAGTATATATTTTTCCAATATATATAAGAAAAAAAACATGTTCTGAGTACTTTTTGTAAATAATATTTTACTTTTATCAAAAAAAGTACTTATAACATTTTTGAATTTTATGCTCCTTTTATGGAACCCTGGGTTCCATATTAAATGTATATTAAAATAACATTTTACCTCTGAGTATAAAAATTGCATACATAATAGTCATGATCGCATCCTGCACAATCATTAAGTGCCTAAAGATTGCAGGATTGGCACAGCACCCAAACCTCACCACGATGCTCATGATCAAGGCTATTCGGCCTTAGGAGCAGAACATGCCACTTACATCATTGTCTGCTTCTGTTGGGGTGCGACCTTTGCTGCTTTCCGAAAGAACAGAATCACCAGAAGATATTGCAGTATGGGATGCTGATGTTGTTTCCAATTGATCAAGACTTCTGTGTCAGGTGTTCACACCACTACTACCAAGTCCACCGTTAGTAAAAAGACGTAAGGGTAATATGGAACCCGGTTCCATATTAGAATCCTCTACGGGTTCCATATTACAAGACTGCATATTTTAATAAAAAACACATTTTTTCGGGACTTATTCAAGGAAATTAAAAAAATCTTACCTTAGAAATTGTAAATCCGAACTCTTAAAAATATTTATGAATTTTAAAACACGAAAACACGAACCGTTATGAACTTTCGAGACAAACAAAAATAATGAAAAAAAGTTTTCCTTTTTGCTCGGTTGTTGGAAACAGCTTTGCCGCGAAATGATCAAGGCAAAAGTTGTGTATCTAGGCAATATGAGTATTTGCTATGAGACTTCACGAAATGTTGCTATTCGCTAAAAGATGGCACTATCTGTTTTGGTTTTAGAGGGGGGTTCCTAATTACCAACAGGTTCCATATTCCCACCTTTTCCTCTAATATTTTGCCTATCATTTTACAAAAATAAATCTCTCTATAGCCTTGTTGGCACTTTAAATTTGACAAAAAATTAGTCCGATGAGCCGAATTTGAATCCTTTTTGCAAATTCAACATTGGCATAGCATGTTTTCCAATTCTGTTTGTTCAAAAAATTTTAAAGTAATTTTTTTCCTGAAAAGAAAAGATTTTATTAAATTTAAAATCAAAAACACTTTGCAGAAACAATTTCATTTCTTTGTTATGCACCAAATGCTACATCAAAGTTAAACAAACGCTCACGTTTTAATATTCTTTTACTCTGTTGTTTACAAATCACCAGGTGTATTTTGTTATGCATATTAAAAAGTCATACACAAAAATGTGCCAAAAAAGTAAGAACAAAGAACACCCACTCATATTTTAATATAAATATCCTTCAATACCATCACTAAGTAACAACAACAAAAACACGGATAAAAGCACTTTTTATCCCCGGAAAAGAACATAAAATAAAGATATCATCCTCGGTAATTTTTCAACGCACCTGTCACCCCATCACAGTCCCAGCACGAACCCAATAACCCATATTACATTGTTTCAGTAGAGGAAGAAAATGTAACATTTTCTAAGGTAGGCATTTTCTGTTTAAAAAGAATCCTTCGCGCCTTATTTTCGTTATTTAAGATAGTCGAGGAGTATGGAGGGGTGTTATAGGATTATCAAGAATTCTTTTGTTTTCAAGCTTCTTTGTGTATTGTTTATGTTGGTTATTAAGATTTTGGATAAAATCATCAGTTGCCTTTAAGCCGCCATAAGATATCCAAAAATGTCCTTTTTTCGGGGTAATTTCATATACATAATCCCTTAACTAACATTATTTCATTATCTTTCTTACAGGTTATGGAGCGAGTATATCAGCGGCTCCACCATCTCCAACAAAAAGGCCATTAAGTCCAGATCACCCGAATCCGGCACTTCCTATTACAGAGGTAAGGAACGAGTAATAGAGACATTTGTACAAACAAATTTTGCTAAAGAAAAATGAACAGGGACACGGGAAAACCTTTTTGAATGTGCCCCAATCGGGTTTTCAGACATTTTTGTTTTTTTTTTTCATATTCATTTTACCAAGGGAAACAATGAATTTCTAGGAATAGAATATTTTGTGTAAACATTTTTTTCTGATTTAGTTTCTTTTGATAATTCCAAAAGGAATATCCGGACAGGGTGGTTTTGCTGTGGGTTGTAATGGTTTTCTGATGGAATGGTTAACCTCAATTTACAGACGTTGGACAAGCAATGACTTTGTGATTGACATAATGATTATGCAAAAGACCTTTGGCAATTGGACTTTATTTTTATTTTTTTCAAAATTATTGTCATTTGTTTTTAAAGGTTAAACAAAAAACAAACAAAAAAAATAACCCAGAGTTGTATTTGATTTTGATTGACTGATTGGTGTAGATAGAAAGTCAGCAGAGTGACAGGATAATTTTATTGGCAATTGACTTTTGAAACCAATGTAAGCAAATATTGTCTCAACTCAATAGTTGTCTTCTGTTGCTTGTCGTTCTCCAACAATAAATACATATAAGGAGTGAGTTCGAAGGGGACTTTGATCTCTGGCAGTGCTCTATAAACTTTCATCTTAACGCGGAAAGAGATGGAGAATTTCAGATTTTTCTTAATTTTTTTATGTCACTCGGATATTTCAGATATCTAATATAACCATAACATCTTTTCACGTATTAGTGTGCTGTAAAACATTTGATATTTTTAAAATACGATATTGTTACTGGGTGCATTCAGGAATTTGTCTGTTTCGTAACTGGAGTATCAGTTCCGATCTCTTTGGTCTTTTTTCATTAATACAAAACTGTTTCGTTTCAGAATTAAAAAAGGAAAATTTATGTTTACTCATAAAAATGGAGACAAATTCAATTGAATGACTATTACAGAGACACTTTCTCAATAGGTATTGACAAATATCATTAATAATAATTTGAGGTCACATCTTGTTTTGAACTATTTTTCGTCCCAAAACAATTAAATAACATACAAAGCTCTAGTTTAAAATTCGACGAATTTTCAACGATGCATTTTATTGAAATACAAAACAACAATCGTCATGTACTCCCCCTAGCGGAACTGACTGATTTCCCAAAACAGCAACAATAGTTTTTATTAAATTATTTGAACGAAGAATTTTAATGCTTCATTCTCCATGATTCTCAGCGTTAGCTGTCTCACAAAATTTCTGATTTTAAAAAAGGTGTGGCCTAATTCAGGATTGTTAGAAAAATCAAAAACCGTACCAGATTCCGTTCTCCTTAAATCTCATAACTTTGAGTGACGAAATGGAATTAATTTTCATGAAAAAAGGCAGAATTTTTTGCGGTCGAATGAAGTGCGGGGAACTATTTTGCGGGATTTCAGTTTTCAGGCTTTCGACCCCATCATGGTCTTAAATACTGGCTGTAGCTGATTTGCACACATTTATTGCGAGATTCCTTACAAATAAGATGGACACCAAGTTTTTTTTTTTTGTAACACACTATCAGATAATGCCGAAGGGAGCTTATAGGAAGCTTAATCTTATGACAAATGTTTAATCACTTAGTGCAGTGTTAGTTGTTAGTAGACTTATCTCAAAAAAACAAACACGTACACAATAACAAACATAACAAAAATTAAATTACAATGAGACAAAAAATTCAAAAAAAATTTAAGAACGTGGTACACTGGTTTTAAGAATAAGTTTTAGCTTGTTTTTATTGATATTAAAGTGAAATAAGTCTTCATACGCATTCAATAGCTTACTCATTCTTGTCAGTGGCTCATGCATTCGGTAGTTAGTTCTATGTTGGGGGACTTTAATCAAATTATGAGAACGCAAAATTGATCTCCACATCTGTAATTAAAGAGGATATCTGGAGCATCAGTGACAACAGTAATAATTTGATGACGGAAAACTGTATCATTATTGAATTAGCTTTATTGACGATGTTGTTAATGTGTTCTGAAACATCTAAATTAGATGTGAAAAGAACTTCTAAGTCCCTAACGTTTAGGACACGGGATAAGATGTGTTGAGAGATAACATAATCATAAGATGTGGGATTACGCTTTTTTGAAATTGTCATTGCCTGACATTTTCTTGGGTTAAGATGCAAATTATTATTTTCACACCATACAACAAACTTATTTATATCATCTTGCAGTTGAACGCGATCTTCATAAAAGATAAGAGGATAAGAATTTTAGTATTTCGAATACTTAACGGTGCATCGTTAATAGCTAAAATAAATAAAAGGGGTCCAAAGTGACTACCCTGCGGTACAACCGATTTGGCAATGAAAGGTTTTGAGCAAGAGTTTTTGAATTTTACTTGGAAAGATCTATTATTATCAATGTAAGAAGAAATCCAATTAACGAATCCCGGAGGAAAACCATATGAATTCAATTTAAACTTGATAACAGTGTGCGAAAGTTGATCAAACGCTTCGGTGAAATCTGTGTAAATACAATCAACTTCCTGTCCACTTTCTAGAGAATTCAGACATTTATGCAAAAACGTTAGAAGGTTTGTCACCGTAGAACGTTTCTGGATAAAGCCATGTTGTTCCAAGCATAATATAATATTTTTACTGTAGAAGGCTAAATTTTCACAAACAACTTACTCGAAAATCTTAGGAATGCAAGAGAGTTTAGATATAGGCCTATAATTAGTAATATCTGACTTGTCACCTTTTTTGAAAACAGGTGCTATGTATGCGTTTTTCCACGTGCTAGGGAATTTGCCTAGCTATAACGACAATTCAAAAATATTATGTAAATGAATAGCCAAAACCGTCCTTCATTTTTTTAAAACGATGGGTGGAATACAATCGGGTCCAAAAAAATAGTGTTTCTTAAGAAGGCACATACAATTTACAAGTTTATCGAAATCGATTAGAACATTGTTAAAAGTTACTTGGGGACAGTTTCGCAGATAGGCAAAGAACTCAGTATCCACAGAAATGGGAGTATCGATGAAATACTGACTAAAATTACTTGCAAAAGCATCACAGATGTCACGGTTCAAGACAATATTGTTGTAATTGAATGGAGAATGACCACTTTTCATACAAGTCTGGGCCCAGAGCGTACACACATAAGACAGATATCAATAAAAAGGTGACGCTTAGCTGAATATATATTCCAAATATTTTCAAATTCGGTTTTGTAGTTTTCGAGATATTTGACCTTGAAGTTGATGTTTGTAGAATCACAAAAATGGCTTATTTTCACTATAAACGCCAATGACTTCTGACTCATGGGTTTTACAGAAAAGATTTTGGTACCAAATGAAAGATCATAAAAATATCTTTCTTAACAAATCAGTATTTTTTTTTATATATATAGTACATGATCATATACAAGGCTCCGATATTGTTTGAAAACGTATTTTTAAGTTGCTTTTCAAATGCAGATATTTTGAAAATATCAGTGATGACTAGGGCAACCAAAAATATGCTCGAGCATGTTTTTTTTGGAACGTCGAATTTGACAATTGACAAGATAGAAATACGTTTCATGAAAAAACAAACATTTTGGACTCTATTCGTTAGAGCATATTTTAGCATATTTTGTTATAAATGCATATTTTTGCATATTTTGCTTTAAAATGCATATTTTGGCATATTTCATCAATATTTGTAATTTTTGTTGCAAATGTTAGAGTAAATATTTTTTTTTTAACTTTTTTTTCAAAAAATTCGCGATGCTATTCAAGTATTTTATCCAAAAGTAACGCATATCACTTGTGAGGCCCACAGGCTCCATAGAACTTGTGAAACACTTCGAGGTCAATTTCCAAAAGTTGATAGTTTCATCGCAAACGTGAAAAAAGTGTTTAAAAGCTCCGTCAAGAATAAGGGTATTCAAGGATATTGTACCGGAAACACCACTTCCTTCGCAAACGATTCCGACTAATTGGGTATCTTGGAGGGAAGCAGTTTACTGTGTAGAAATGTTTTAAAAAACGTGGAAAGCCTTTTCGAAACACTACATGAAGGGGAATCAGCTGCAATACGAGTTGTTAAAAAATTGTTTTAATGAAGTGGCATTAAACGTGACTTGATATTTCTATCATCCAATTATACATTTTTATTGAAATATATTGCACAACTGGAAACAATCGGCCTTCAGCTAACATAAAATTATTGATCGATGCCCAAGTTAATATTAATAGATACCATCGACTCCATTAAGGAAAAAAAAAATTATCGATATTTCGGAAAAATTAGAGGGCTCAAATTGTTTGTTATGGCAGCATTTATTCGTAGAAAAAAAAACTGCATATGAAATAATGGTATTAAAGTTTGCACGTATAACTGGCGGATGATGTACCTACAAAAATGTTTTCAGAGAAAAAATTTTAAGTAAAACTGTTTTCCTTTATTGCAACAAAATTTTTTTTTTTTAATTATTCTGGTTTATATTTTCATTTTTGATTTTTGGTATTATTTATTTAGCTTTTTATATTTTTGTTTTTTTTTTTTCTTGTTTGTTCTTTTATTTGTCTCTAAAGATATTTTGACCTCTGTTTTTTTTTTTTTTTGACAAGTCAATAAACTATAAAAAAAAATTTAAGATTTTTTACTATTTCAAAATTTTTTAGAGCATATTTTTAGAGCATATAATTGGCTTTTTAGAGCATATTTAAAGCGCTATAAATGGTTTTTATAGAGCATATTTTTGGTTGCCCTAGTGATGACATATATATTTTTATACATAGTTCTAATCCTTATTTCATAACCTTTAATTTGATATATAAATCAACTATAGTTTCTCACAAAAAAACCATCTTATTAAAAGAATTCTGCTGAAAATACAGTTTTTTGTTTTCAAAGACAACATACTTACTTTTTCTTCATATTCTTTTTACATTTTTTCTCCCAAAATAATCACATATTCTATTTAGAAAACTAAAATTCATTCAACGTTTATTTTAAGTCTTAATTTATTTCTTTTTTTGTAAAAATATGGCATATATTTTATTTTACGTGTCTTCATCACCGTTTTCATCAATAAGAACATTATCTAAATATAAAGCTGGTGGTATCGTTATATTTGTAACATTGCGTGCATAACCCAAGTACCATAAGATACTCATTACATGTGCGCAACACCCAACGGTTCGCATTCCAACAAGACAATTGCAATAATATGCCTTAATTGCATTGCAACTGTTTGCATCATTCGGCACTTATGTGCCGCGACTTGATTCTTCCCCTCATTAAAAAATTGTTTCCAACTAGACTTGGGTCAGCTAAGCTTACCTTTACGCTCACGGCGTTCGCAGACTTCTATTATGTAGTCGCCATTTTCTTTTAAATGCTCTCCACAATAGGAGCGGGCTTGCTTTATTTGATAGTTCTATGCGACGCGTGCTCGCGGGTGTCCAATGCCCAGAATCTTTTCATTCATTCATCCAATATCCTGTTATACACCATATTAAAATAATGAGTTAACTTTAACTGAACGCGGGGAAAGCCGCATGTACCAGCTAGTAATTTAATAATTTTAACATAAGAAAACAAATAATTTTTCAAATGGATGAAAACTTATTTTACCAACGTGTGCGGATGTGTTTTCTTAATAATCCAATTTAAATGTTCGTTCGTAAATCTGAAGTGTCAATTTCTAAAAGATGGTTGACAATTGTTGGACATTATTGAACTGACAGGTGCAGAGTCGAGAAAGCGTGTTGAAGCTGGAGATATCCGTACTAGATACACATAGCATATAGTTCTTTTGAATCAGCTGAATTTCTGCTCGAGGGAGGGGAGGTCATCAAAATTCTCCTAATGAACTTATGGAATTGATTTTCTATCTTAGCTGCTTAATGGCTCTCACAGGTTTTTAAACAGCTGCGTTGCGAGTTAAGAAGTGTATCTAGTCATTTTGAAGGAATTGTGGATAGTTTATATCAAGAAGTAATTTTCGCGTGTTTAACAATCTTATCATACGCTAAAACGGCAGCAGACAGTGTTTTTGTGGTACACTTTACGCGGCCTACAAAATCCGAAGGGAAATAGATTACACATCAAATAAAAGCATTTCTTGTGCAGATGTAGGTACAGTGACTGTATAGTATTTAAATATTCTGTATCGAAATTGGTAAAAACAATAAATTAAAATTAAAAAAATTAAACAATTAGAAATATGAAATCACAGTGGTGTAAAAACAGCTGTCGTCGTATGCAGGGTGTTTTCGTGAAGAAATATCAGACATGTCACTAAGAGTTCAGGTGGGGTTGGGTGTGTATCACTTTAAATGAAAAATCAACACACCCGAATTTCGACAGCTTGGTCGCGAGTCTATAGGGATGCATTATTTACACCTGAATCGTGTAAGAAGCGTTTCGCTTGATTAGTTTATTACCTTTTATTATATTTTTTTAAATAAAATATTCACCTCTCTCTTAAATGTAATTAATATTTTTTGTTAACATAAACACTCGAGTTTAAGTTGTCTGATTTTTAACGTTTGGCATATAAAAGCTTCTAATTTAAAATTCTTAACAAAAATCGTTATTTCGTCATATTTTCATGTGAGTTGATAATTGTGCAACTTGGTTAGTATAAAAGGGTTTAGTACCAAACAAAAAAGGAAATA
This sequence comes from Sphaerophoria taeniata, assembly GCA_943590905.1. Lineage (NCBI taxonomy): Eukaryota > Metazoa > Arthropoda > Insecta > Diptera > Syrphidae > Sphaerophoria > Sphaerophoria taeniata. The sequence continues at coordinate 40,156,393 of OX016540.1, read as the reverse complement.
CAGGGTTATCCATTTTGCGGTTTCAAAAGTAGGTATAGAGCTGGAATTCGACATCTGTCAAACTAAGTTGTTAAAGCAATATTTTTCTTTCAGTTGAAAGTCTGACATATGCAGGTGGCCATGGTTCAGAGGATAGAGTAGTGGATTGCTAAGCCGAACGCTACGGGTTCAAACCCCAGCTTCAGCAGCATCTTTTTCTACAAATATCGCCAGCTTATCTGAGGCCACCTGTGCGATAACACGAGACAATACAAATCTTAGTCTCCTCCTCTGAGCCACGTAGGTTTCTGTTATGTGTGCTTTCTTTCTATGTGTCTATCTGTCTCTCTCTGTTGTATTAATGTATTGTTCTGTCCCAGCCGATGGTCTCAGTCACCAGTGCTGCTATGTGTCTGTAGTTCGTTACATTTATGTGCGAAGTACTGTGAAATGTAAATGTAAATGTATGTAAATTTATATGTATATATGAAAATAAAAAATATTCGAGACAAAAACACACTGAATGATATCTTTGAAAACAAAAATCTGTATTTTCAGAAGAATTCTTTTAATAAGATGGTTTTTTTGTGAGAAACAATAGTTGATTTATATATCAAATTAAAGGTTATGAAATAAGGATTAGAACTATGTATAAAAATATATATGTCATCACTGATATTTTCAAAATATCTGCATTTGAAAAGCAACTTAAAAATACGTTTTCAAACAATATCGGAGCCTTGTATATGATCATGTACTATATATATAAAAAAATACTGATTTGTTAAGAAAGATATTTTTATGATCTTTCATTTGGTACCAAAATCTTTTCTGTAAAACCCATGAGTCAGAATTTATTGGCGTTTATAGTGAAAATAAGCCATTTTTGTGATTCTACAAACATCAACTTCAAGGTCAAATATCTCGAAAACTACAAAACCGAATTTGAAAATATTTGGAATATATATTCAGCTAAGCGTCACCTTTTTATTGATACCTGTCTTATGTGTGTACGCACTGGGCCCAAAAATGGTCATTGTCCTTTGTAGATAAATTGAATGGTTCATATTATTTCAATCCTTAGATAAAGAATCAAAGCAATATTCTCTACTCTCATTTTCCTATTTTTATATGTATTTTATTTTTAATTTTATTCAACAAACAGAAAATGAAAATTTTCAAATAAAATTAATTTCAAATTTAGGATACCGAAACCGAAAAAACAAAAAAACCAGAAGTTAAACACGTTGCTGGATTAAGAAAACGTTCGGTAATAAACCAAATATACTTTAAAAATCCCCACCCTCATCGTTCGATCTCCGTGGTAAACCTTGTCAATTTGTTGGTAATTTTGTTTTTGATTTTAATTTTTGTTTCTTGCAAAAACTTAAATATGTGTCGTCCAAAGGTCTAACGTTTTCTTTATCTCAAGACCAAAACGTTGATTTTCATTAAACAAAATATTGATTGTATTTTGTCACCCTTTGAAGCACGTTTTATATGAAAGCAAAACAAAAATTGCACACTGAATGTATAAGTTCCTGTCCCTGTCTTACATTATTGTAAGCACACAAATGTATCCATTATTTGTATTCTTTTTTTGTTCGTGACATTGTCGATCGATTGTGAAGATTGTAAACTCGTCTAATAATGTAATTTATATTCTTTATATTTTTAGTCACCAAGTCCTGCTATGTCCCGTATGGGATGGGCACTCAGAACACTCCTGGTCACAGATAGCTCAAGTTGTTTGAAAGATAGAAAAGTAAGTTCGATTCGAATTTCTTGAATCCTTCTATCCAACAATTGTACTCGTTTGGAAGATGAATAGTTACAAATTGAAAAAATGTTCCACAGGTATCGGGCAAATTAATCAGGAAATGTGCTCCGGGCACTGAATTGGTCGATTGGCTGTTGAATCTGTCACCGATTGTACACACAAGAGCCCAGGCGGCGGGTATGTGGCAGGCTTTGCTGGAAGAAGGAGTCCTTTCACATGGTATGGAGTTTTTTTTTACTTTTCTATTTCATAGTATTCTACCCAGCTTATGCTTTAAGAAACGTTGCTTACTGTTGAGAGCATATATAAAATGCCGGCGTGTGATGATGAAATATCCTGTTCCTGCAGGATATTTTTTTCATTTTTCTTCTTTATCGACATTTTTCAATGTTTTCTCTGTCGGTTCATGTGTTTTTTTTTTTTTTTAATTTCTCCTTACAAAATAGTGAACAAAGAACAACCGTTTAAGGATAAATGTTTTTTGTATCGATTTCGTGTTGACGAGGAAGGAACAAGTGGCGGAACACCACCAACGGATGATGTTAATGCATCTAACGAGCATGTTCGTGAGGCATTAGGAACACTCTTCCAACGAGGACCAGATGCTACACTTCGCATGATTTTAAGAAAACCGTAAGCTTGATATATTTATTTAAAATATACGTTTGATGTTTTTTTCGTGTCTGTTTGTGCTATCGTTAAACGATGGGGAGCATTTTTGTGGAACTTGGAATCACGTTTGGTAGTACTGGTGTTGAAAGTTAACGCGTGATTTGTATTGTTTCGAAGTGGTGGTACTTTGCAATTCAATTTCTGTTTTCTACTCGTTTAGTTCAGGGTAACTACAGAAACACATTTTACAGGATCAATTCCGTTCGAAAAATATTGACAGCAACCTGAAATGTAGAAGCAATGCCAAAAAATTTATTTCACAATGGAAATATTTGGCATTTGTGTTATTTAACCTTAAAAACTCGAATGGAAGTATTGAAGACAAAGACAGACGTACCTACATTTTCACTCAGAATTATGTATTTTAAAAACATTTGTTTGTTGATAAACTGCAATAAAAGAACCTTGTTTTATTTATTTCTTTCTGCGAGCTTTTAAATAGTTCAACAAGGATATTCCATCGACACACATTAATTCATATATGCATGCAGGATTAGGATACCATATTTCCATAAACTTATTTTATTGATCCACTTAGCATCATTTTAACTGGAAAAGTATGGCTTTTTATATTTTTCATTGTTTCACTCATAAGTCCAGTAAAACGATAAGATTTTTATCTGAATTTATCCTAAAGTACATTAAAGTATCACTGATGAAATTTTTGATAATCAGCTTATTTCAAACGAATAAAATTACAACTTTTCCTTGAGGCATAAGCTTACCTTCTTATAGCTAGTTTTAAAGGATTTCGTTTTTATAATTCATGAACCACTGGATCCTAATTCATTTTGAATCCATTGAGATTCCTTCGTATGTGCTTTAAGAAAGTTTAAGATTAAACAACTTCACAAAAAAAAAAAGGAGTATAATAATAAAACTTTATCCATTCACAGGATGCATCCAATTATTATCTTGCACACATGCAATTTGTGTACACACAAAACTTGCTATGTTGAACACTGAACGAACTAAGACTCTTAGCAGACATTCTGAGAACACATAGGCGAATCTTAACAACAAATTTAATAGGCCCTGAATAACACACCAAAAATGAATCACTAAAAATTGATACCCATTGTATTGCTATGTTTTCAAAAACGGATTGAACGATTTTGATTGTATTTGAATTTTATAAGTTTTTCCTCAAAAAACTTAACAGATCTGTAATCGATAGTGTTTTCCTTCTCAATTTTCAAATGCAAGTCCATCCCTGATATTTGTGTTACCAACTAGATGAACTTTGAGATGGTCTCTAACTTTCTGCTCCTCGTTTGCTTCTTTTCTATTAGAGTAAACCGAAGAACGTACCTACATATGTATGTTATACTGTCGTATGTTGGTATTTTTGTATATTTCTTAAACATACTCCCACCTGTATTTGTATCGTCACTGTGCGTCCGTGTCGTATAAAATACCTTTCTAAGAGCTTCCATAAAAAAATGTTTATTCCCAACATCCTTTTGCTCTTGGCAAAAATGGCTTCAATTTGTATCTGGAATATTTTAACTGAACTTATAGCTTCTTAGTCAATTTCTTTTTAACTACAAAATATTTTTTTTTTTCATTTTCTGATATTTGCACTCTCTCTATTTTCATGCAGTTCACACGAACGAACTCCTGAGGAATTGGAATTGGTATTCGAGGAACTTCTACACATTGCAGCATTATCACATCTTTCGACGAGTATAAAACGAGAACTGGCATCTATTATCGTATTCGAGTCACATGCACAAGCCGGAACTATTTGTAAGTAGATATTTTCAAATTTTGAAAAAAAAACGTGTGAAATAGAAAATTGAAGATTTCAATTGCGTGATGCTGAGCAATTAAGGGATTTACCTTCTGAGCATCAAATTTTGTCAGCATTTTTGCATTTGACAGACGTGAAAGCCATTTCGATAGTGCAGCTTTGTAATCAAAAAGTAAGGGAACCGTTTTGTTGGTTGTCGTCGATATGTAGAGTGCATCATTGAACCAAAGCATTCGTGAATTTTCGTAATTATTTTCGATGGTTGCTCCGAGGGGTATTTTGTTGGAACGGTCTTTGTGGGTAGTTTTGGTAAATTGAAATTTCAGTTACGTTTGGTTGGTTCATTCAATTATTTTGCATTGGCGATGCGAATGGAATGAAATTTGTTGGAGCTTAACTAAATTGGTCTAGTGGACCATTACGTTGACTGAAATTGTATTGGTTGAGAGGGCGAGTTGTTACAGATTAGTATCGACAAAATAAAATACGTTTTTTTGGCAGAGAGGCAACGGTTTCGGTTTAGGTAAATGAATTTTTGAAGTCCTTATACTTAATAAAATTATGAACTAAAATGGTAAGTTCCGATTATATCGTTTCCGGAATATTCCTTCATCACAAACGGGCTAACTATTCTCCGTAGGACTCTTCTCTCAAAGTCTCGAATAATTGAGTACCTGTAAGAATATTGTCTTATGCAGCTCCAGTTTCGAAAAAAGTTGGTCCTAAAGACATCGTCTCATAAGCCCATAATTAGGTGGACTTGGTGACGAAAGCCCTTTCTGTCGATAGCCTGGACTTTAGAGTTACGGACTGCTTTCTTGAATGCTTGGTTGAAGAGGTCTCAGGCCAGTTTATCCCGTCTAGAAAGCAATCCAATATACCTTAATTTTGACTTGTAAACATGACGAGCCTACACAGTCTTTTCGTTTTTTTTTTTTTGGATCTTGGATGTCGAACTGCAGACCGCCTATAAAGTATATGTGTAGGAGTATAAAATTCAAGACATTTTTTCATCGCCTGCCTCAAGGTGAATGTCTTATCAGCCATTTGATTTGCCTGGTCTTAAACCTCATTGAAATTTGGGCTATCTACACACATAAGTTTGGGGATTTACAAATTCGAAAAATTTTCTCGCTGCCAATATGTACACCAAAATATATGTATTACCTAGAGAGCGGTCTGTCTACACTTTTAATCTCAACGCTAAAACTGAATGCGGATTACCTGATAAGGATTACTAATATGAGCGATACGAGGCTTCCAAAATTGGTCTTGTATATGTAATACGATACAATTTCAGAAAGGATGGTTTGAAGATTGGAGAAAGCTAGCTGCAGTTGTGGTTTAACCTTAAACAATGCTGAAACATTACATTACATTACACATAGTACTTCGCACGTAAATGTAACGAACTACAGACACATAGCAGCACTGGGTGACTGAGACCAGAGTATATCTAATAATGAGTAGGGAAACTCAGCATAATTTCCTTATCAGTTCACATTTATTCTTACACAGATAGTAGAAATAGATGACAATAAGAAACTTAAAGGAAGGAAAGAGAAAAGACATACGCTCTTTTGCTTTTTTCTTTATTCTTTTTCTTTGTTCACAACTGAAAACGATCATTGCTCATCGCCTTTAAAATTACATTACCATAATAAAAGCAACCCCCATACACAATCTCTGTTTGCGTTGCCAATATTGACGAAATCGCAGCATATGTTGCGTTGAAAAACATATAGCAGTTATAAAGAATCCATTCTGGCAACGCATGATATTATGTTGGAAGGAAATGAAAAATGATTCATTGCTCATCGCTCATCGCCTTTGAAAGTCTTTGAGAGAAAAAAGGAAAGATGCAAGGGATGAACGCATAGTCGAAACTTCTTGCACATACAGTTTTACATAAGGAATTGATTTGACTGTTTTCCCTCATGGAATTGTTGTTAGGTTTTTAATTGCAAATTTGTGATTGTAATAGTGACTACCACTTTTGCAAAAGAGTTTCCCTACTCATTGTTAGATATACTCTGAACTCTGACTGAGACCATCGGCTGGGACAGAACAATACATTAATACAACAGAGAGAGACAGATAGACACATAGAAAGAAAGCACACATAACAGAAACCTACGTGGCTCAGAGGAGGAGACTTAGATTTCTATTGTCTCATGTTATCGCACAGGTGGCCTCAGATAAGCTGGCGATTTTTGTAGGAAAAGAATGCTGCTGAAGTTGGGGTTTGAAGCCGTAGCGTTCGGCTTAGCAATCCACTACTTTATCCTCTAAACCATGGCCACCTGCAATGCTGAAACAATTGAATCAGGGCTAAAGAAAACACTTTATGAAGTTATTCAATTAACAAATGAGATAAAAGAAATGATTTCAAAGAAAAAGCAAGAGCATCAATCGAAAGGGCATTTTACTGAAAACTTAATTACAACCTCAATGAGCTATATTACTTCAACCCGAATTTTTCAACAAAAACTATAAGCTAACTAACTATATAAGTTAAAGGAGTGATTCTGCAACTAAACTTTGTTCCACATCGTAACTTGAAACAAAAGGAAGATATTGTGCATTTCTTGGGGACGTGTCCAGTTTTGAGAGAGATTAGAAAGGCAATGTTTGGTAAAAGTATATTGCAAGAAAATGAAGTACTGACATTCCTTAATGGGGAGGATTGGATGTAGCTTATGGCGTACTGTTATGAAGCGATGTTATACCGAAGAAAAATAATCAGCGAAAGCTTCTAATATTTTGTTTTAACTAAACTAAAAGTCCAATATTAATAGTAAATTTATGCTCCTATGTTTTTGTTTTACTAAACTAAAAGCCTTTTCAGAACACATTTTTTTTTTTTTATATTTATTCAATTCCATATAAATGTAATTCTTTTTCGTAATAGACAAAGTAAAATCCACTTTTTATTGAAATTTGGTAATCATTAATGTTTAATTGATTTATTTTAAAATATCAAGAATTAAAATTGAGTAATTGTGTCAGTTAAATTCATTGCCATTCAGACAGACGACAGAGTCCTGTCATGCCTTAATTATTCATAATGTTAAAATTATCTAACGAAAATGAATAAATCCAATCTAATCTAAAATCTAAAAATATTTGGGATATCTGATTTTGTGGGATAGAGCAAAGAGGAGAAAATATTTTAGGATATACCTACTTAACATTTTTATATCCTTATAATTATTGTTAGATATACACATTTACCTTGTTACTTTATATCGTTGTTTAATCAATTTTAGTTATCGAGTGTTTTGTTGAATCAATTTTTGTGAAAATATTTCTTCATTCTTTCACGTTCTTCAGTTTAAATATAACATTTATCTAATTTTCGTATTATAAAGGAATTGTTTTTATTTCACAACGGACTTATCTCCATCCATAATTACTCCACTCTTATATATCTTTTTTATTATGCATTTTCGACAGTCTTTTTCTTGCTCATACGTACACTACCTATAACTTTATGGAATAGTTGTTGAAGTGACGTCCTTTTTAACTTGATGCTTGGTGTCTGCTTGAAATTGTGGAAACGTAGTTTCTTCGGCAAACTGACTGTTTGACATTCATTAAACATACAGCGTCATGTGCGGTCCTCACTCTCTACTTTTTTATAATCTGTGGTTTCGAGTCTCAGAAGTATATCCAGAATCCGTTTTGACTCTTCTACATCTTAAACGTTATTATTATTATACATTTTTGAAGCACCTTCAACTAAAAAAGCGATTTTTGTTGGAATTAATGCAAAATGGAAATTACTCATACACAAACTGTTAATGATAGAAATATTTTTTGACTACAAATTTTGTAGATAAAAACGTAATGACGTGCTTGCGTGTCGGCTTATGAAAACTAATATAAGCTGTTTAGTGTTATTCGGAGTAGCAACTAAGCCATGGCATTAATGGATTTTATTTTATATTTTGCATGTTGCATTTTCAATTTTATGATTCAATAATTAAAGTATGCAATTATTGAAATACAAAGTGTTTGATTATTATTAAATGTGTTATACAGAAGTCCTTTGATAATGTTAATTACCGCGCCATTGCAGACTTCTCCGTCGTCGTCTCTTTAACTTGAATTGCAAATCTTCAGACCCTTTAATGTGAATTTCTTTTGTAATAGTCCCTTGTTATCATTTTTCGATATCAATTACATTTTAATGTACCTAGTCCTCAGTCAAGTTTTCCATTCTACCGTTTACATAATCTCTTTTAACTTGAATAACATTCATCTTAAAATTTATTACTTGCGTCGAATACATTACGTGTTATTTAAAATAAATTCTCAAAACTTTTCCCCAAGAAAGAGCTCATGTCTTCTGTTAAGTTATCAAAGGCAATAAGCAGATATCACTTATCACGCCCACAAATCACAACTTTAGCATTATAACAACCATAATAATTTTGTAATTACATGAAAATGAGTTTCTTTAGCTTAAAGTAATTGACATAAAAGCTACCCACTATCCCAAGCACTTAAACTAAAGCTTGAGGCAATGAAAATTTCTTTGACATTAATTATGGTATTGCAGTTTATTCAGCTACGACGTCAGGTTCTTACAATGTTACCAACACTTTGATTGTTGTTAAGTTTACTTATCCCCAGTCAATTGACAATTTCAACGTTGTATAGTTAAAGAGAAAGAGAAGAAAAGTCGTTTGAGAACTTTTGTTTCGCCACAGGCACTTAAAAATTACATTGTCTGACCCTCTCATGATTTGGTGGAGTAGTATATTTGGTTTTTAAAAATTATCCGAATTTACATTGAATTAAAAACTTTCCTTGCGGACAACGAAGTTAAAGTTTTCATGATAATTACTGTTGCTGTCTAATAGGAATTTGACAAACAGGGAAGCATTGCATAGTAATTATTAATTAAGGCGGAAGATGGTTAACTAATATTTTGTCTCCATTTTGACGAGTTTACAAAATAATTTGTGTGCAGACAGCAATGTCCTTAGAATTTTAATCAAAAACTTTGAAATCCTTTCTTGTTGTCTGACAGCTTTAATGAATGGTTTATGTCTTTTCTTTTGATTACAGTATTTAATCAAGGCGACGAAGGAAGATCCTGGTATATACTGTTAAAGGGATCTGTTGATGTTGTCATTCATGGCAAAGGAACAGTAGCAACACTAAAGACTGGTGACGATTTTGGTAAACTCGCTCTGATAAACGACGCACCAAGGTAAGGATCTAATTACATAAGAAACATTTTTTCAGAAAAGTTTTGTTTGGTTTAAGGAATGGGAACGGACAAATTTTTGAAAGTAAAATTACATATACTTGTGGAAATATTTGTATCGTAATCGTATTTTAAAAATTCCTTGACTACTGGTGTGAGGCTAATGAATGATGTTCATTTAACTTTCAGTCGCTAGGTTTTTATTAAACACATTTTGCAGTCATAAAAATTTGACACTAGGTATAAGTGAGCATAAGGGTCATGAGGAAAGAAGTATAGAACATAAAGACTTTGAGTGTGCTTCTAAAAAGAAGGTAGGAAGTACGATCCTTTCACTTTATTTAAAGTAATTAAACTGTCCAATTAAACTTATTTCACTCATCTTCAACGAATTTTCCCATTTTCCAATCCAATACAAAAAAGTCCTTAACTGAAACTTTATTCACAAAAGAAAAGAACACTTAAACCAATTAATCCACTGTCAACTTGAAATTGGAAACTGGTCAGTGGAAAACCAATAATAAATTTAAATTGAATGAGTTTAAAAACTGTTTTTTAAGTCTGATTGCAATTTCACCAATAGCATTGGTTCTTTTATTTATTTGCAAAATTGAGCAACATATTAACGCTTTTCTTCAGTGTTCCATTCGATAAAAGAACATGAGACTATGCAAGGATACCATACACAGACTCCACAGTTGTGTTTGTTCTCTGCAGAACCAGTAAAGGAAAAATTGCTTAATTAAAAATTAATTAACAAGTTGTTGCAATGCGTAGTGCAGGATGCTAACTTTCCGGCTTTCATGAAGGATTGAAGAACATACTTCACAGGAGCATTGGATCAATCTTTCAATAAATGCGATGCCACTTTATATGTTATACTATCCAAATTATGAACGTTGAAATGTTGAACAGAGAGAAAGGTGAAATACAGATCTTTAATTGAAAGTTGGTTCAGGAAAGAAAAATAAAAATACTTCTCTTACAATAAATGGTTATTTATTATAAACTAACTTTTAGTAATGTTCTTCGACTACAACTTAAGAGAAATACTTTTAATACTTGAATTACCCCTTTTTAGAGTAGATTTGTGGTCAGGGCTGCTAAAGTATTTTAATTTAAATATTTAGATAACGATTTATGCTTTGTTTTGAAATGTACACTCCGCTTCAACTGAATAAGCACACAATTTTCGGAAGTTTGTTGTCCATTTTTTCTTAACTTTGAACGTTAATGCATCATTTGATGATGCTAACCGATAGCTTATGATGTTGAGAAAACAAATCAAAAACAAATTAAAAAGAATATTTTTTCTCTGGCTCTCATGTAAAGCTTTCCAGATTGAAAAACTCAGATTTTTTTTGCGTCAACTGAATAAGCACACGATCTTTCACTCTCATTATCTTCATTGGTTCTTAGAGTTTTAAGTTAATTGGTATACCAAATCAAAAGTTGAAGTGTTCTAAGTGACATTTGACCGTTTATTTAAAATTTAAGAAAAGATGGTTAGATCAGAAGCTTTAATAGTGTCAAACGAGTTAAGATTGATTCGTTAAAAGAATAAAGACTGACCGTGTGTACTGTAGCTAGCAACATTGATCGGAGTCTTAGTGTTGTCTATTCGTACCTCAGAAAAAAAAGTTTGTACGAGAAAAACATGAAAGGTGGTAAAAAAACGGCAACATTCGAAGTTGATCGACGAGCAATTTTGAGATGTGCTTCCAGTTAATGTGCCTCCGCGGTAAAAATTAAACAAAAAGTTGGTGTAACTGCAGCTGTTTCAACAGTCCACAGAGTACCAAACCGGTCAGATCATTTAAAACGATTGTAACTCGAAAAGAAACCACCACTTAACGAGCAACGAAAAGATATTTGTTTAAGATTTTCTAGACTCGATGTGAGTTGGAAAAGTGTATGGCAAAACGCGGTTTTTTCGGATGAGAAGAGATTCAATTTTGATGGCCCTGATGGTTTTAATTATTGCTTTCACGATTTGAGAAAAGAAGAACGATTTTTAGCGCGGCATCATAGTCGAGAAGGTGGAGTTATGATATGGGGAGCAGTTTGCTACTATGGGACTATTGAGCTTGAGTTTTAAACGTCGAAAAGAAGTGCAATTACCTGCAAAAGAATATTGAAAAGAAAGTTTCCTTCATTTATGGATATTTGTGGACCCTATAAATGGATTTTCCAATAGGACAACGACCCTATCCAAACGTAGCGCACTGTCAAAAGTGGGAAACGGGACCAGAATGTTGAATTGCTTCAATGGTCGCCCTATTTACCTGACCTGAACCGTATAGAAAATGAATGGGGATGGTTGGTACGTAAAGTTTATGAGTCAGGCCGTCAGTTTGAGGACAGAGAATCACTTATTGCAGCCACTAAGTTACCATGGAGAGAAATTTCGCTGGACTTCTTAAAGAGTTTATACGAGTCCATGCCAGCCCGAATTTATGAAGGAATCAAGAATAAAGGTGGTAGTACCCAATACTAGAAATAACCAATAAAAAAATATTTAAAGAAAATCTTGTTAATTTCTTTCCGTTTGATTTTATTTGCATTTTTAAAAGTTGTGCTTATTCAGTTGACGCAAAAAAAAATCTGAGATTTTCAATCTGTAAAGCTTTGCATGAGACCCAGGGAAAAAATAGTGGTCCTTTTTAAATTATTCTTTTTGATCTGTTTTCTCAAAATCATAAGCTATCGGTTAGCATCATCAAATGCTGCATTAAAGTTCAAAGTTCGGAAAAAATGGACAACAAACTTCAGAAAAATTGTGTGCTTATTCAGTTGAAGCGGAGTGTATGTAATGTAGAAATAAAATTAACTAACTTCATACCCTGATTCTTTAATTTGAAATGTATTACTAAGCTTACAAAATTCCTTTTTATCAAAAAAACAAAACATTGACAAACAAAATTATTGGTAAACATTTTTTTAAGAGCTGCTACAATAGTACTTAAAGAAAATAATTGTCACCTACTGCGTGTGGATAAGGAGCACTTTAATCGTATCCTTCGGGATGTTGAAGCAAATACTCTAAGATTGCAAGAGCATGGAAAGGATGTATTAGTATTGGAAAGAGTAGCAAAACAACGAGGACAACATTCAGCATTTAAGTATGTGAAATATTGTGATATATGCATGATTTTAAATGTTGTTTTTCGTTTTTTTTTTCTATAGAATTAGTTTTAACTAACCCTCCATTTGGAAATCTTTTGGGTTTTTCTTTTTTTCCACTCTAATATTTGATTGCACGCTAATATTACTGTTGTCTGAATATTATTTTCAAAGGTGTTTAGACTAATTTAAACATTGTTTTATTAAAAAAAATAATAGGTGCTTTTAAAATTTGTTTAAACATTTTTTGTTTGAAGTTTTGATTTATAATAATCTTTAAGCAACCTAACAATAGTTTATTTAGTATCTTAACTACTTTCTAGGCATTACAGACATTTAACTTTTGAAGAAACAATGTAACGGGTTATCCATTTTGTGGTTTCAAAAGTAAACGTAAATAAAACACATTTATAATATTTTTTTTTATGATATTTCTTTTTTATCATAAAGTTTGAACGTTGATATTATGTGTGATACACTAGATCATTTAAATTATCATTTTGAGGTCATTTTCGACCACTTTCTGACACATATTGGGTGGTATCTCAGCCATAACTTGATGAATGTTTGTTTTTAAGTGCTCAAGAGTTAAAGGTTTATCTGCATAAACACGGTCTTTCGCGTAGCCCCACAAAAAAAGTTCAGTGGTGTCAAATCACATGATCTTGGTGGCCAGTCGAAAAATCGCCGTTCACCGCCTGTTGTTCAAGCATCCATTTGACGTATCTACGAGGTTGTGAATGGTCAGCTGGCTTCAGTTGTTGTGGAAGCAGGTGTAGATCCAAATGCAAAATACGCCATAATGTGCGTAAGACAGTCCTAATTCCTGAGAACGACGAGGAATCGACACATTCGGGTCTTCGGCAACACCTTCACTTACAGCAGCAATATTTTCAGTGGTACAATTTCAGTAAACAATGACGCACAGGCCTTACAATATCTGTAACCAATCCAGTCTCTTCAAATTTCTTCACAATTTTGCCAATTGCTTACGTAGTTGGAGGATTATCGATTATGTAAACCATAATAAATTACGATATGTGGCTGTGTACATTTTCGTAAATGTCAGACTTTCAACTGAAAGAAAAATATTGCTTTAACAACTTAGTTTGACAGATGTCGAATTCCAGCTCTATACCTACTTTTGAAACCGCAAATTGGATAACCCTGTATTTCCTTTTTTGTTTGGTACTAAACCCTTTTATACTAACCAAGTTGCACAATTATCAACTCACATGAAAATATGACGAAATAACGATTTTTGTTAAGAATTTTAAACTAGGAGCTTTTATATGCCAAACGTTAAAAATCAGACAACTTAAACTCGAGTGTTTATGTTAACAAAAAATATTAATTACATTTAAGAGAGAAGTGAATATTTTATTTAAAAAAATATAATAAAAGGTAATAAACTAATCAAGCGAAACGCTTCTTACACGATTCAGGTGTAAATAATGCATCCCTATAGACTCGCGACCAAGCTGTCGAAATTCGGGTGTGTAGATTTTTCATTTAAAGGGATACACACCCAACCCCACCTTAACTCTTAGTGATCTGTCTGATATTTCTTCACGAAAACACCCTGCACACGACGACAGCTGTTTTTACACCACTGTGATTTCATATTTCTAATTGTTTATTTTTTTAATTTTAATTTATTGTTTTTATCAATTTCGATACAGAATATTTAAATACTATACAGTCACTGTACCTACATCTGCACAAGAAATGCTTTTATTTGATGTGTAATCTATTTCCCTTCGGATTTTGTAGGCCGCGTAAAGTGTACCACAAAAACACTGTCTGCTGCCGTTTTAGCGTATGATATGATTGTTAAACACGCGAAAATTACTTCTTGATATAAACTATCCACAATTCCTTCAAAATGACTAGATACACTTCTAAACTCGCAACGCAGCTGTTTAAAAACCTTTGAGAGCCTTTAAGCGGCTAAGATAGAAAATCAATTCCATAAGTTCATTAGGAGAATTTTGATGTCCTCCCCTCCCTCGAGCAGAAATTCAGCTGATTCAAAAGAACTATATGCTATGTGTATCTAGTACGGATATCTCCAGCTTCAACACGCTTTCTCGACTCTGCACCTGTCAGTTCAATAATGTCCAACAATTGTCAACCATCTTTTAGAAATTGACACTTCAGATTTACGAACGAACATTTAAATTGGATTATTAAGAAAACACATCCGCACACGTTGGTAAAATAAGTTTTCATCCATTTGAAAAATTATTTGTTTTCTTATGTTAAAATTATTAAATTACTAGCTGGTACATGCGGCTTTCCCCGCGTTCAGTTAAAGTTAACTCATTATTTTAATATGGTGTATAACAGGATATTGGATGAATGAATGAAAAGATTCTGGGCATTGGACACCCGCGAGCACGCGTCGCATATAACTGTCCATGGGAGAAGCACGGCTTTTCTAGGTTCTACATAGCTAGTGAAACTAACTTTAATGGAAAATTGCAGCCTTTTGAATGGGAATGGTAAATCTGTACCAATTATTCGGATTCGTGGAATATTAACATTTACACCCATTTCTACGCAAGTTAAAATTGTAACACTTATTATGTTTCGCACAGGTTGTGTGACATGAAGTCTTGTACCATTATTTAATCGAGGGGTATCTACATTTCGCATAAGCAATACTGCGACGCATAATTTCAATTGCAGCTTTTATGAAGGCACCTCCTCCCCTTCCTCCACCTACCCCCTCCCCATCCTCTTTACCCTTTCAATCATCACCACTTCACTTTTTCCTTCCTCTTTCCCCCTCACGCTAGTGAAATTACAAAGCTTCAAGTAAAAGAAAAAAACGCGTAATGATTGGCAACCAATAAATCGAAACCTAGGAGTGTCCTCTACTGGAATAAGCTGGGAATGAGATATTTTACCGCGGTTAAAAGGAGCTTTAAACTCTTTCCAGCCTCTTAACTATCTCCACAGAAAAAATCACGTCAATATATTGCTCCGTTGCGATGTTAAAGAGCAACAAACAAACTGACTTTCACATTGATATATTAGTATAGGACTATAATGTAGATTACAAACTCACTTTTCAAATCACTTTCTTAATTAAACTACGTCTGACTTCAAATTAAAAAATAAATTTGTTGCAACTTTTTATGTTGTTTGAACAACGTTAGCAACTTAGAGGTGCTTCCACCAATGGCTTTTTCCGTTAATTCCTCTAAGTTGCTATCGTTGTTCAAACGACCTAAATTTGTTGCAACTCCATTTTGAAAATCATTTCGAAACAGGAGTATAATGGTCATGCATTTAATTAAGGACATCGCTCTACTTTACTGTTCACTGTTCTCAAAACAACTATCCTCATCCTTAAGAAAATCTTTAAAGGAACTCAAAAACCCAATCGCCCTGTTAAAACCTCTTAAATCTTGTAATAAAAAATAACAACCGTCTATATATCCTTCTACTTGATATAGAGGATGTATGCTGCAGACACAGTTATTAAACCCTTAAAATTTCATTCTATTCATCCACTCAACTTTAAACTCATGTAACCACATTTAAGGTTTAGAAAAAGAAAATTAACTTCGGCCAGAGCTCGCTTTTGATTTATAGTGTTGAAAAGTCTGGCAGTCCTTTCAGTCCTCTTAAGAGAACAGTCGCCTTTACAAAAACTCTTGTAAAATCCTCTGAGGCATAACGAAACCTCACAACTGTTCAGTCTTTAATGGATTGTGTGTGATGATGTTTTTTTTTATTTTTTCTTTGCTTGCTAAAGGACTTTTTCAGCCATAAAAACCATATAATTTCTAGAAATTAACTTTGCTTCAACTTTTCTGTTTGGTTTGCTCTATTCAAACCCCCTTGAAACTGGGAAAAAGACTCAATATTTTATTGTTTGTATAAAATGGGTTGTGGGGTTGGAAACAAACATATTTTGCTTTTCAAGTTCTAATTTGTATAGATCCTTTGCCTGGCCTTCACAATTATTGTTCTTGTTTTGAGAGATAATTCAAACCTCATGGTGCAGCTGTGTGTATCATTTGGGGAAAAAGGCACTAATTAGGCATTAAATTAAGGCTTTTGGGGATGATTTTTGAACATCGTTGGTCGTTTTGGTTTTTGTTGCCTAAAACAAACGGCAATGATTGGTCTTGTAACAGAAGTTTTTGATTTTATTATTTTTGTTTATGAAAAAAACGTTCGTTTTGATGTTGTTTTGCAATGTTTTTTCTAAACTTTTGTCTAGTTTGTGTTGAACTTTTTTTAAAAAGTTTAAGGATAATTTTTTTGTCCTTTTAATTATTTTTGTTTTATTGGCATGTCTTTTTGCTTGCTCGTAAACTGCCTAATTAAGAAAAATGTTGACTTTTCTTTTTTATTATTATTTTTCTTTTTTTTTCAGATACACAGTGATGTCGGGAACACCATCAAAAATGTTGGAGCATCTCCTAGAGACCCGACTGGGTGGCCAAGTTGTTGGAATCGATCCGTTCTTAGACGATTTCCTGCTGACGCATATAGTGTTTATGCCGGTGGTTCAACTCGTCGATGAGTTGGTTAATTAATATCCTTTTTAAACTACCTTCATATTTTATGTTTTTTTTTGTTGCCTTCCGGTTGTCTTCATTTAAAACAATAAGGCATTTTCGAACGGAATTCGAATACTAGATTTAGATTGAGAGGCAAAACCATGCACTTGAATATATCCGAAAGCTGTACCTATCCTTTAAAAATAGAAAACAATTCACAAATTGTAAACCTCACGCATGTCAAAAGTTTTAACAAAAATATTGTCGATGTCAGAAACTTTCCCACATCCATTTAACATGATTGCAAAGTAGTTCTTGCTCTTGCAGCAATTTCGGTGTTGTTTGTTTTTTTTTTTTAACATTCAACAAATGCAATCCCTACGGAATTGTTAGCAAATTTGATGTAATCAAAACTTTCAAATTAGTTTTTAGTCAAACAAAATCACCGGATGCATGTTGGAAAAAAATTGCAGACTTGCTTTTCTGCTGACAACGAGATATGAACTGTTTCTGGTTTTGAGAACATTGCTCTTCATATATTTATAACTAGCAGTTGCCCGCGACTTCGTCCGCCTCTCCCTCGTCCACCGGCCAGAGTATCATCTCGACTTGTGCATCATGCGCGCGTGGGAATTTTGTTCGGAAGTTATTGTAAAATTGCATTGCAGTCAACTCTCCCTAGGTCGTAATTCTCTTGAACTTGAAAAATTTGAGCATTTTTTATGATTCCCTTCAGTTGTTCATACTTAAAGCATTCCCTTGGGTGAACTCTCCCTAATTCTAATATCTCTCTTACTTCTGAATCGTTTTTTTCGTTAAGTAAATTTTTTTTTTCTTTGAACTGAGCATATTTTTTAGTTAAGAAGTACATAAAATGATATGGTTTAAACACAATAATCTGCACAAATAGTGCAATCAATCACATTCACAAATCAATTGAACTCTCAAAATTCTAATTTGAGCAGTTATTAGGCCAGTTCCACCTAACAACATCTCACTGAGATTTCAATGTCACCTTGACTGAGGCAAAATCATTTGGTGGAACATAATTCTCAGTTATCATTGAGATTTAATGGTTACCTTACTAATTGTTGCTGCACATATGTCAGCCACGTCAAATAGCTGAGTGAGAAATCGAATCCAAAATAATTTCATCTCAGAGATCTCAGAAAAATATCTCAGTTCTCACATTTCCACAGATTCTTTGCTGCTATTGGTCGCAGCTTAATTTTAAGTAGAATAATGCCTTCCTCGATTAATGGACTATCCAACACAAAAAGAATTTTACAGTTCGAAATAGTAGTTCCTGAGATTACCGCGTTCAAACGAACTTTATATTGTATTGTATTGTATTGTATTGTATTGTATTGTTTGCCGTTTTTTCCATATTTTCCACAGATTCTTCGCTGCTATTGGTCACAGCTTAATGTTAAGTAGCCTAAAGTCTAAGTTGATTAAGGCACCATCCAACACAAAAAGAATTATACCATTCGAACCAGTAGTTCCTGAGATCACCGCGTTCAAACAAACAAACTCTTCAGCTTTATATATTAGTGTAGATTTTGCGGAACGATCTTGGTTTGCGTGCTTACAAAATCCAACTCGTGCAAGAATTGAAGCCAAACGATCATCAAGCAGGGCGTAGATTCGTCGAATGGGCCCAAAACGAGATGGCCGTTGTTCCCGATTTTCATAAGCGAATTTTGTTTAGCGATGGAGCGCACTTCTGGTTGAATGGCTACGTCAACAAACAAAACTGCCGCATTTGGAGTGAAGCTAATCCTCAAGTATATGTCGAAACACCGTTACATCCAGAAAAACAGACTATTTGGTGCGCTTTATAGGCTGGTGGAATCATTGGTCCGTACTTCTTCAAAACCGATTACTAACTTTTTCATTCCTGAATTGAACAATCGTGATGTCCAGGAGCTATGGTTCCAACAAGACGGCGCAACTTGTCACAGAGATCGCGCCACAATCGATTTATTGAAATACATGTTTGGTGACCGCCTAATTTCACGTTTTGGACTCCAAGAATTGGCCTCCAAGATCTTGTGATTTAGCACCGCTACACTATTTTCTGTGGGGTTATGTAAAGTCATTGGTCTATGCGGATACGCCACAAACGCTTGACCATTTGGTAGACAACATTCGCCTTGTTATTGCCGATATACGGCCACAAATGTTGGAAAAAGTTATCGAAAATTGGACGTTCAGATTGGACTACATACGAGCCAGCCGTGCCAGTCATATGCCAGAAATCATATTTAAAATGTAATGCCACAAGATTATCTCTCGAATAAATAAAAAATCATGTCAATCGAATATTCCATCGTTGTTTTATTGCAATTTAAAGTTCTATACCTCTAAAAAAACACCCTTTATTCATTTTTTTAAGGCTGCATTTTACAAGATAAACAACGATTTGTAAGTTGAAATCTGAAATAAGACTTTATTCTGAAATCAAAAATCAATTTACATATTTAAACTGAAAAATATTTCACATTGACACGACGCACGTTGCCAATACAGTGATAGCAAACTCAGCAACAATTTCCTATACGCTTACATTTTTTTCAAAATGATAAATAATAGAACTGATATCTTACGAATTGCGCGTCAATAGCATTAAAAAAATGAAAGCTTTGAGTTGAAAAACAATACTCCTTCAATAAACTAGCCATCCGGATTGAAAATTAAGAAAAATATAAAAATGTTCGGTTATTTGAAAAGGAAATATGTGGGATATTTGTATTTCCTTGAAAACTGTGTTTTCTTCTACAAGTATGCTATCACTATTCTCTTTATTCGAAAAGTGCCGGGTTACACGAGCGCAAAAAAGAATTAAAAGAAAATACGTTTGTGGATACACACAGAACAAAACATAAAAGCAGAAACACAATGGCGCTTTAGGCAGACGCGTCGTTGCGTTACGTTGAGAAATCCTCAAAGCGTACTTCTGTCAGAATGACAAACAGCTGATTGAAATATTCTATCTGTTGTCAAAAAAAAATTCAATTTGTAAATTTCAAAGAGTTAAAGTGGAAAATAAAATAAATAAATAAAATGGAAAAAAGGATTGAAAAAGCGGAAAAAATTATTAAGATAGCCAAATTAAGCTGTATAGCGGAGAAGTGTATCGTGTCGAGGGTACCACCAAGGAAGCGATGGAGCTGATGAGCAAATGCTCGGCAAGAAGGAAGAAGTTAAATTCATCAAAGGCGATCAACAATGGCGATGCTCAAATTGATATTGGAGCTGTTGGCAAGGTATGTCTTAAGAAACGACTTTCTACCTAAAGCTATTACCCTCTTTTAGTCAAAAGTTTTTTATAAATAAACAATTTTCCATTTCAATAGCGTTTCAACGGTTTGACCAAGGACGAACTTATGAAATATGCCAACGATCCATTCTGGGTGCGAATCCGTTGGATTTATTTTTTTCATTCTCTTCTGGGTTGCATGGGTCGGCATGTTGGTACTATCGATTTTGATAATTATGAACGCTCCCAAATGTTCGGCGCCTGTGGAACTCAAATGGTACCAAAAAGGTCCTTTCGCTTACTTCAATTCAATAAACGACGCGTCACCTGCCGATGTCAAAATTGCAGCGACACTCCATGCAACTGGTGTTATTTACAAACTCCCAGCCGACGGAACATATTCTGTAAAAAATCCCAAGGTTGAAGAGAAAATCAAGAAAGTCGTTGAAACCTACAATGCAGCCAAGGTTGCGGTGATTCTTGACATAACTCCCAACTATGTGACCAAAGACTCTCCAATGCTGGTACATGCCAAAGAAGATGAAACAAAACGTTCGGCATTCATTTGGAAGGAAACGACTGAGGTGCCAAACAATTGGCTGTCGATTGTCAACGGCTCGGCATGGGAAGAAATCGCTCCTGGTAACTGGGTATTGAGTCAATTCGGTGCTGGACTCTATGATCTGCATATGAATGATAGCATGGTAAAGAAGGAACTCAAAGCCTCCTTGCAACATTTGCTTAATTTGGGAGTTCAGGGAATTCGTTTGAATAACACCAAATACTACCTGATCAATCCGTCGTTTGAAGACGAAGAAGCCGGCGAGAAGAACACATTTGTCCACACTGAATATGGATTCTGGACGCATTCGCATACAACATTCCAAGCCGGACTTGGTGAATTGTTGTCCGAGTTCATGGTTGCCGTTAAGAATGACAGTATGGAAGCTTTCCTCTCCGTCAGGGAAGACACCATTCAGCCAGAAGTGTACAGGTGCACCACTGGAGAGTTTGGCATTGAGTTGCCCATCTATGGTCGATTCCCACATGTCCTCAATTCGTTCAAAGCCAAAGAAATGAAATCATAAATAAAACATTTTATTTTATTTTGGTATTTTATTTCCAACGTTATTTTAATAAAATAATCTTTAAAAAACAAGAAGCAGCGACGCATTCCTTGATGTTGGCTATGTCGATTCATTTGAAGTCTTCATGGGTGAAAATTCGTGTCAGGGCGAGTTCATGGGCGGCTTGTTTTTCATTTAGCAGTCTTACTTCCTTCGGAAGCTTTTGTTTCTTTTGTTTGGTTTCGACTGTTGGCTTTTCAGATTTCACTTCTTCATCCGCCGATTCTTCTTCATCTTCTCCAGAATCCTCTACGTCCTCCTCATCGTCTTCATAATCATCCTCATCATCTCCCTCGTCCTCATCCTCATCGTCGCTTTCGTCAATATCGTCTTCCGAGTTCGGCTCCTCCTCGGAATCCGAATCTTCGTCATCATCGCCCAAATCGATAGTCTTGGATTTCTTTAGCAACGACTCAGCTCCAGGAACACTCTCATGCGCCTGAATCTTTCCGTACTCTTTGATTTTTGTCTACGCTTGAGCTTCTGTCTGTCGACGTTGGGCGTTCTCACGAGCCTCGGCCATGCGTCGTTTCTTCTCCTCATCCTCTCTGATTCGGACATTGTCTTGATGTGCCTGCAGGAAGGCATCCTTGAACGTACAGCATCCACCGTCAAGAGCTTATGATGGCGATGTCTGAATTCGGGATCCCGAACAATCTGATCCAACTGTGCCGCATGACGCTGAACAATACACAGTGCAGTGTGCAAATGGGTAACAGCTCGTCCAAGTTGTTTCAAACATGCACAGGGTTTAGACAAGGAGATGAGCTGTCATGTGATTTCTTCAACATAGTCCTGGAGCAGATAGTGCACAAGGCAGGTGTGAGTACGGAGGGCACTATCTTCAACAAATCCACCCAGCTCCCAGGCTATGCGACGACATAGATATCATCGGTCGATCCAAGGGAGCTGTGCTTGAGGCCATCACAGCGATTGAAGAACAGGCGAAGCTCGTTGGTCTTGAAGTGAATGAGGACAAAACAAAATAAATTCTATCAACAAACAGATCTGTCCACCGCCTGGGACAAAACGTCGCTGTTGTTAGCAACAATTCCTACCTTGGAACAAACACGAGCTGTACCAAGATGTATGTAGTCCAGAAAGCCATGAAAAGACGACTACATTGAGCGAATGGAGGACAACACTCCACTCAAGAAAGTTTTCTCATCCAGTCAACAGCTTCGAGACGACAAGGAAGACCGAACCTACGGTCGTACAAGGACCAAGTGACTGCGGATGCCAGAACGCTTGATTTTCGCAACAATACCAATGTTGCCAAAGATGATTTCATTTTCTGTTGAAGAAACCTTTACGTTGGCTTTGATGTTACAGAAATCGTGTGGGGCCAAAACAACGGGATGTGGACGCTCAACTAGCTTCAAGTCGCCCAATGTAGCCAATTCCAGGGTGCAATTTTGAAGGGTATCATCTGTAAACATTAATTTTCTTTGTTTATGCAACGCCATTTGAAAGCTTTTGGGGTCTTACTTGTTTGGTTTACAATCAAAACATCCAAAACAATATCGTATTGGTTGACGTTGACATATGCCTCGGCGTAAACGGGATCTGAGAATCCAGTTAATTGGGTTACCTTATTCAGCTTATTATTCGGGGAAGTTATGTCGCTCAGATTGGTGGATTTTGTACCAGCGAGCGCCTGATTCAAACTTGATTCGAATACATTCTCACCCAACTGGTTGTCTCGGCCATTGGAAAGCTGGGCAAACACAACTGGATCGTCAGGCTGTACTTTAGCTGTTACCTTTTGCTTTTCTTTGATAATCCGTTGTTCTTCCTGTTAGAGCGAAGCAAATTTAAATGAGAATTTCCAGAAAAACTCCAAGAACTCACCTCATGTTGGGCATCCAACATCTTTCCAAGTGCATCACGACAGTAATGCTTAAAGACCTCGACGGTTTCTGGAGTTCGTTCGCTAAGTGTCTTCAAACAAATAAAGATCCTATCCATGTCGTTGTTGGTAATGGCCGTTGCTGGGAAACCAGACTTGCCCAAAAGCAAAATAGAGCTCATGACGAGCATAACTTGTGCACACAGACGATTCTGCTCGATCTAAAATCAAAACAATAAAGTCAACAGAAATGGAATCCA
The DNA here is from genome assembly GCA_943590905.1 of Sphaerophoria taeniata. Taxonomy (NCBI): domain Eukaryota; kingdom Metazoa; phylum Arthropoda; class Insecta; order Diptera; family Syrphidae; genus Sphaerophoria; species Sphaerophoria taeniata. The sequence continues at coordinate 40,132,850 of OX016540.1, read as the reverse complement.
TAAATCGAAACCATACCTTGTCGTCTTCGAGTTCAATGAAACGCAAAGCCAACTTGGTCAAAGTAGCTGACAATGATCCTCCGATGAAGAAATCTCCATCCATTAAGTACTGACGTAGTGGTGGACGTTTTTCCTTCTTGACAATTCTACAAGAAAGCAATTTTTAATGAAATCAGAGAAAATAAACGAATCTACTTACGGAGCCAGACTAAAGGCACTTTGAGTGGCATAAGTGCCATCAGAAGTAACTTTGCTATTGGGTGCCTCCTTCTGTACATCGGCGGGTTTTTCTTCTTCTGGCTGATCGCCAGCAAGACGTTTCTGTTCAGCTTCGACCATTGGAATATCACCCAAAGTCTGGGTGATCACTTCAATTACCTCCTTTATTTGTCCCTTCGAATCGACATATTCCCCAAGTATCCAGACTGCTGCCCGATGGATTTTCGATGATTAATCTGAGGGAATGCGTCAATCAACTTTTCAACTATCAAATTCCTCAGCGAGGGGAATTTTTGTATAGCTTCACGGATGAAAATTAAGACATCCGCAGCGACTAGCTCATTGGTGTCGGACAAGAATTCAACAAGTACTGGAATAAACCACAACAAACAATAAACAACTGAACAAAACCACATTCTTGTTCTTGCAATTCGCCAAGGAGATTTCATGAAACTGGCCATTCCAAACAGCAGTTCCGGAAAATGCAAGGGCTGGTTTCTGGAAAGATGGTATCTTCATATAAAATTGATAAATTTAAACTGAATTGAAATTAAACTTACCATCAGTCTTGGATATCCATATTCTTCACAGATTCATTCACCAATTCAATTCAGAGATTCAGACTGAAAAATCACAAAGACACAAACAATTTATTTATTTAAACGTCAGAAAACGCGCAAAAGTTCAACCAAGTTGAACTTTTTTTTGACAGATGGTGGCTTCTTTACGTTTTCTTACGTTTCCTTACGTTTGTCAAAAAAAGCGTACGTAGGAAAAGCGTCATTGTGTGAGGTTACACAGATTTCCTATAGTTGAACTTTTCGCAGTTGTCAAAATCGACGGCAAAGCGCCATTGTGTTTCTGCTTTAAGTGGGCATGCAACAATAGAGGAGCAGTCGGAGATTAAAACACAAAAGAAAGAAAGAGAAGAAACATGATGATGAGAAAAAAACATGATTTTTAACGCAAAACTCATATCTAGAAACATGATTTTTAACGCAACATGATTTTTACTCATATCTGAAAAATGAGGAAAAAGACGAAACTTGACATTTTTTCCATCCCTTTCCTTCTTTCTAAAAATCATCCGCTCTCTTTCGAGAATTAATTCTTTTTTGCGCTCGTGTAATCAGGCACAAAGTCAATACAAATTCGAAGTGAAATCGTGTTCGGACGAGATTCCCGATAGCTTTTGAATTTCCGGGCGAATAGAATTCATTCGGGCGGCATTCTGTTCGGGCGAAATTGATGATAAGGCTGAATATATTTATGAAAATATGGTAGGTAACTGATCTCAAAAAGTTTATTGCAACGTTTTAATAAATAAAAAAAAAATATATCAAACAGAAAGAAACAGACAGAGCAATTAATTTTTCAAAGCTGCTTTCTTTAATTTGGAAAAGGAACCACCACGCACCCTTGTAAAGCACGCTTGTGTCTGGAAAGCAGGTGCTGCTTGCAATAATTCATTTTAAGCATCTTTTATCACTTTTGTCTGAGGATGATGACGATCTGGAACATTCAAAATTGATTTGGTTTGATTGTGAGCGAAACAAGCGGAAAAAATTTTGCCCAAAAGAGAATGAATTTGGGGTGTGAAAATAAAAAAAATCGCGCGAATTCATTCTCTTTTGGGCAAAATTTTTTCCGCTCGCTTCGCTCGCTAGCAATTATTGTACCTGCTTCATTTTTTGGTTCAAGCTCCAAATCCTTTATTGAAATAATATTTTAAAACACGTGAGACTGAGTTAAGGTTTAGTATTGCAAAAATAGTACTTACGTCTGCATCCACATGATGCAAGAAGACTGAACATACCTTCAATACAAAAATGTCTTTCTGATGGAGCTGTTAATGTAATTTAAACAGCTCAGTTATTTGAGGATTGAGGTGACAAAAAGATAAAATAAGACGAAACTGGGTTCAAGTAGGTACAGTGTGCTTGTAGAATGCCCTACACTGACCGAACACCAAAGTTCAGAAGAACGCTTGCATTGGGAAGAATTTCCTTGACGAAAACTGATAATGTTTTAGAAAATCTCAACAAAAAACAATTTTAACTTAACAACTTTGCATATGTTTTCAAAATTATAAACATCATCAATGATTCTTATTTATAATTTCTGAACCTAAATTGGAACAAAATGTAAATTAATATATCTTGACTAACGTGGTTATCATGAGCGAAGTGCACAATTCACAATTATTATTTGTAGCCGCAAGCTCTTACAACACTAAAAGTACCATCTAAAAGATAGTTCCTGCTCGAACCATTTTGCATATTTTGTGTCAAATGACGCTTTGAAAATCTGTCAAATGACAATATTAGAATATATGGCCATTTGTCGCTTTAAGAAAGCGTCATTTGACCATATGGCTGAATGACACAAGAAAATATGGTCAAATGACACATTACCAAAGCGACAAATAGCCACATGGCCATATGACACAATTCAAAAGCGTCATATGGCCATATTTTGAAATATGGCCATATGGCATATGGCCAGATGGCATGGCACCATAAAGAAGACATGGTTCCGAAACACCAACAAGCCTCGGATACGGACGGAATAAATGATGACGACGCAACGAATTTCGGTTTTGCACTTGGAATGTTAGGTCCCTTAACAGACCACGTGCAGCCGAACAACTAGCGGAAGCCCTTGACTGCTATAAAGCAGATATAACTGCCATCCACAACGAAGGAGTGTTCCCACCAAGGCACTTCCCACGAGGGACGGCAGCGGATGAATTTCCTTTCGGAATGAACGGTGGCGTCCTCAGTTCCAGTTAGGTCGAACTACTTGGTGAACACCTTTACGGGCTACTTCGACATATTTGAAGCTCAGGTCGTAAAAGGAGCGGTTTTCCGGCTTTTGTACTTGGAGTCACATCAAGTACCTGGTACTCCAGGTTGGGGGTTGTACGTCGGGGTGACTTCCCGACTATGTAGAAAAAAAGTTAGTTGCGAAGCGACAACAGGCCTCGGAAACGGACGGATACACTGATGACGACCCAAGCAAACGTATAAAGGACAACGAATTTCGGATATGCACGTGGAATGTTAGGTCCCTTAATGGACTGCGTGCTGCCGAACAACTAGCGGAGACCCTCAACTGCTACAAAGCAGATATTACCGCTATCCAGGAAATGCGATTGGATGGACCGGGCGAAAAGAAGATGGAAAACTGTGACATCTACTATGGGGATTGCTACCGGGAGCAGCGACTCTTTGGATGCGGATTCGTCGTGGGAAGCAGACTCAGGCAAAAAGTCTTGAGCTTCAAATGCGTAAGCGAACGCATCACGACGATCCGAATCAAGGCTAATTTCGGCAACATTAGCTTAATATGCGCGCATGCCCCCACAGAAGAGAAAAAGGACGACACCAAAGACGAATTCTACGAGCTCCTCGACAAAACATATGAGCAATGTCCTAGCTATGACATGAAAATTGTCCTCGGCGATTTTAACGCAAAGCTGGGAAAAGAAGGCATCTTTGGAAGAACAGTCGGAAAGCACAGCCTGCACGACACCACTTCCGACAACGGATTCAGGCTGATCGATTTTGCTGCGGGGCGAAACGTTGTGGTAGCAAGCACCTGGTTCCCACATCTCAACATCCATAAAGGTACATGGAGATCTCCCGTCAACCAGATTGATCACATTGCGATCGACGGGAGGCACTTTTCCAGCATTCAAGATGTTCGAACTTTCCGAGGAGCCAACATCGACTCGGACCACTACCTCGTCGTAGCCAAGGCAGTGCTACGAATATCCCGACAACGGCCAAAACAAAGAAATGCTGCAAGAAAATTCGACGTCGGACGGCTACAATCGCAAGAGATCGCCAGATCCTTCTCTGATCGAGTGACAAGTAACCTCTTAAGGAGTCCTATGCCGCCAACATCAAGTATCGAAGACCAGTGGCAACATTGCCAGAATGCAGTTAGAGATGCCGCCTCTAATGTGCTGGGTTTCACACAGCCACCAAAACGAAACCCCTGGTTTGACGAAGAATGCAGGCAGGCCCATGCAGCCAAGCAGGAGGCATACAAAGCGGCGCTGCAAAGAAAGACAAGAGCTGCTCGTGTGCTCTACGAGCAAAAGAGGAGAGAAGAACGCCGGCTTCTCAGGAGAAAAAAGAGAGAGCATGAGAAGCGTCAGATCGAATATGTTGAGAGAGCTAACAGCAGGAATGAAGTTCGGAGGTTTTATCGGAAGGTAAAACTCCTGGCTCAAGGTCATCGAGCAAGAACCGAAGCCTGCAGAGATCATCAAGGGAACATCATAGTAGAGCCGCAGTCAGTGCTGGGGATTTGGAAAGACCACTTCTGTAGACAGGAGCCTTTTATCATACGCGATGACAGCCAACAATTCCGTGAACCCGACCTAGAAGAAGTGAAAACAGCAATATCACGGCTGAAATCCAACAAAGCCGCTGGAGCAGATGGTCTAGCTGCCGAGCTGTTCAAAGCCGCAGGCGACGAGCTAGATAGGAGCATGCACCAAATCATCTGTAAGATATGGTCGGAGGAATGCATGCCCGATGAATGGAACCTCAGCATTGTTTGCCCGATCCTGAAAAAGGGAGATCCTCTAAACTGCGCCAACTACAGAGGAATCAGTCTGCTTAACATCGCCTACACACAGAAAAATAATCCAATGTAAAATCAACACGACAAATTATTGTTTTTCCAATGATGCACAATTTTTAAATCAAATTTTTTTTATTTACATTTGAAATGGTTTCGTTTTAAATTGATATTTTTAGTGATTATTTTAACATGAATGCTTTTTGAACTGTCATTATTATTAATTAATAGTTGTTTTTAAAGTATTTCAGATTAAAAAAAAAGTAAATCGTGTTGAAATAAAAGGGAGTCGTGTTAATAATCGGATTAAAAACGAAAACAGACCCAATGTAAAATCAACACGGTAGATTATTGTTTCTTTAGTATTCAATCAACACGAAATCGTTTTGAAAAAAAGTAAATCGTGTTGAAACAACACGGAGTCGTGTTCATATTACTTCATATCGAGTTGAAAAACGCTGAGAATTGCCGACCAACGAAAAAGTTCCGTTATTTTTTCAGCTACCCTTGTCTGGTTGCATTAGCATTTTAGTTTTACTTTGAGTTTTTAAGATTGCGCGTCTCAGCTCAAAAACTGTTTAGTAGCCAATCTACATTAAATCGTTTAAAATAAAAAAGAAATCGTGTTGAAGTAAGAGGGAGTAGTGTTCATACTACATCAAATCGTGTTGAAATACATTAAGTTTTGCCAAACCAGAAAAAAAGATCCGTTAGGTATCAGTATCAGTGTTGGACCGAAGTCAAACAAAACTAGACGAGCTGCTGGATAAATTTAACTTACCGGAGGCAAAATATTATTTAATTAGTAAGTACAACATAATCAGTTCAGATTTTTTTTTATTAATACCAATAGGAATATAACAAACGGCTTCCTGCGTTTCTTTTTTGCAGAGGCGTCCATAACCTATGAAAGCTTGCAGTATTTATCAAAAGAAGACATCCAAGAGGCAGTACTACTTATTGGCCTGCGAGCAAGTTTCAGAGAGAAATTGTCAGGTGAAGGAAAACTCAGGTAATAATGATGAATCCTTCTTGAATTTAAAAAGTGTTATTTAATAAGAACTATAATATTCCTTTCTTTGCAGTTTGGGAATGCCCATGAAACTTTGTCGAATTCCATTGCGAATAAGTCGTTTCGTGGTTAAAAATCCAATCCAGTGGTTGTCTCACACCAACGCCAACGCCATCAACGAGTACCTATTCAAATTCTCAATTATTCAAAGTAAAAACTAATATTTCAAACGTTTTGAGTGTATTCTAATTTTTTTTTCTATTTTATTTTAGAAACATGAACATCTTCTGGAAGAAAACTTAAAGGGCAAAGCCGTAAAACAATTTTACAAGGACAAGGACTCATTTCGGGCCGATTTAATTAATTTTATTTTAGAAGATAGTTTTTTTCAATCTTAGAAGAGATTCTAGAGCTGTTTAACAGCGAAATAAAAGTAAATGGATTCAAGAGGATATGTGTATTATTTTAAAAGGAACTTTCATGTTATTTTGACATGAGAGCCATGTTGATTTAATTCGAATTCTGATTTTGTTTTAAGGTGAATATCATTTTGGTTTAACAGGGATCATCGTGTTATTTCAATTTTAAAATCTACTTGATTCAAGAGGATATGAGTATTATTTTAAAAGGGTAGTCATTTTGATTCAACAGGAATGAACGAGTTATATCAATACGATAATCTTTTCAAATTCAGCTGATATCACGTTATTTCAAAACGAAAAGAATTTACACTTGTTTTACAAGAAAATCATTTAAAATCAACACGAAACGCCATTAGAGCAAAATCATAGCAAAAAAATGTTGAATCATTATTATTATTTTTGATTTTACACGATTTTTTTTCTGTGTGTACAAGATCCTCTCTGCCGTATTATGTGAACGTCTGAAGCCTTTCGTCAACAATCTGATTGGTCCTTATCAATGTGGCTTCAGGCCAGGAAAGTCTACCATCGACCAAATTTTCATGTTGCGGCAGATCCTGGAAAAAACCTATGAAATGCAAATCGATACCCACCACCTCTTCATTGATTTTAAAGCCGCGTATGACAGCATCTACAGAGACGAACTGTATAAAGCTATGTCTAGCTTTGGCATCCCTGCCAAGCTCGTTCGCTTGTGCAAAATGACGATGGAGAACTCACGCTGCTCTATATCAAGGTTGGCAATGAGCTTACGGAATCATTCGACGTCAAAAAAGGATTCAGACAAGGCGATGCACTGTCGTGCGATTTCTTTAACACCGTTCTTGAGAAGATAGTCCAAAACTCCACCGTCAACACCAGAAGCACTATCTTCTATAAATCTGTTCAACTTCTCGCGTACGCCGACGATATTGATATAATGGGAAGAACATAGCGTGATGTCAATGGCGCCTTTGTGAGGATTGAGACAGAAGCGGCAAAAATGGGTTTAGCGGTAAATGAGGGAAAAACGAAGTACATGCTGTCTTCGAGTAAGGACACCCAACATCGACGGCTCGGACAGAACGTCACAATAGACGCATACAACTTCGAGGTAGTAAAGGAGTTTGTCTACCTAGGCTCCGCTATTAACACGGGCAATAACACCAGCGCCGAGATAAGACGAAGAATTACTCTTGCTAATCGCTGTTTCTTTGGGCTAAGAAAGCAACTGAGTGGAAAAGCCCTCTCTCGAGCAACTAAGGTTAAACTGTACAACACCCTCATCATCCCTGTCCTGCTCATAGCCGTATTTAGGGGGAGGGTTACGGGGTTTAACCCTCCCCGAAATAATTTTGTAAAGCAAAATCAAATAACTATTGATTAATAACTTAATGTTTTCGTTTTTTGTCTTGCTAACACTGAATTTATAACTTTTCCATTGAAGCTTTATTTGTTTTTGTATAATCAAGATTTCATTTACTACTCTCGCCATCTAGTGACCTACAAGCAGAGATATCAATATTTCTTTTACATAAGTCGTTACATGACTAAAAATTAAGGCTAAAAATACTGCAATGTCCCAAAGGCAGTTAGAATTTTTGGTCTTTTGTAAAAAATATGAAGAATTTTTCTTTTTCTTCGGTCCCTACGCTCTTTGACAATAAAAAACTCCAGTTGTAGGCTCTCTCGTGAAAGCTGCTAGAGAGTAACATGATTCCCACAGTTCTTGAGCGCGTCAATGATTCCATGGGAAAAATCTTTTTCCGAGCTCGTACTGTGGTAAGAGTCCTAGAAGTTCTCAGCATACATTAATCTGCTGGTCCGGATAGTATCCCTGCTATTAATCTAAAGAGGTGTTGTTCCACGCTGTCAAAACCGTTGCGTAAGCTTTTCCATCTATCGTTCCGAGCTGTTTGAAAATAGCATTTCTCTGGCCAATTCCAAAAAAAAGGCGAATCTTCTTCTCCCTCCTATTATCGTCCGATTGCACTTACGTCCTTTCCTTGTAAGGTCATGGAAACGCTGATAAACTATCAACTCAAGAAATATCTCGAAGACCGAAAGCTTCTTAATGACCGGCAGTACAGTAACAGGTCCAGTGGTGATCTGATGGTTTATCTCACAAAACAGTGGAACAAATCTTTCGATATCGGTGAATCCCTTCTTCGTCGGATTAGAAACTTTCATTCGAACCGTTCACTACAAGTTGTATTGGACGGATTCAAGTCTGAAACCCACAATATAAATGCTGGTATACCCCAGGGCTCCGTTTTGTCTCCGACCCTCTTTCTCATTTTCATAAATGATCTATTGTCTGTAACATCTAATCCAATCAATTGTTTCGCTGACGATAGTACCCTTAGCTTTTCTTATTCATTTCCAGACTCACATCCCTACTCTTCGGATTTGGAACTGCAACGGCAAAATATGATAAGCTCATTAAACTCTGACTTAAACAGCATTGTACAATGGGGAATAAAAATCGAGTAGAGTTTAATGCTTCGAAAATTCAATGCTGCCTTGTATCGTTAAAGCGAGATATACCTCCCAACATCTCGAGATTCTCGGTATGTGCATTACTGACCACCTTTTGTGGAACGATCACATATTATAATGTTTGGGTTTCTGAAGACAGTGCAAGAAATTTTTCTCCCCGTCTGATCTGGCCCTTATCTTTAAGAATTATATCCGTCCAAAGCTTGAATACAATTCCCATCTTTGGGCTGGTGCTCCAGTTACATACTTAAGCTTCTTGGACGGTATACAAAAAAGAGCCCTAAGACTGATTGGTGATAGAGACATAACCAACTCATTCACCTCGTTAGACCACCGTCGTATTGTGTCGTGTCTCTTTCGGTTCTATCCATCGTTTCTTTACGGTAAGTGCTCAAATCAAATAGCCAGTTACATTCCTCCCCTAAATCAATTCGCCCGTAATACTCGCGCTTCTAGGAATGGCCATCAGTTTACCCTCGAGTCCAACTTCGGACGTACTCTCAATTATAGAGAATCGTTCTTTAGCCGTACTTCCAGAATGTGGAACTCCCTTCCGCACTCTGACTTTCCAACTCAATGCAATGTTCAGGTATTTAAGACCAATGTACACCGGCAGTCCGGCACCTCCTTTCCAACCCCTTTCCATTAATAAAGGGTAATAGATACACTCAAGAATTATTTTTAAACTTTCCATCAAACATTGTTACGTGAACAAATGAATTGGCTTCGGCGAATTGAAAAAATGTGATAAATATGTTTCCTTTTTTATTAAAAATTTGAAAAATTTATCATTTATCTTAACCCCCCCTGAAACAAAATCCTAGCTACGGCTATGGTCCTGCTGTATGGTGCAGAAGCATGGACCCTAACAAAATCGCATGAATGTGCCTTAGGCTGTTTCGAGAGGAAAATTCTTCGGGTCATCTTTGGCCCCGTGTGCATTGATGGGGAATGGAGAAGGAGATACAACAGCGAACTTTACGGGTTGTACAACGACGTGAACTTAGCCAGAAGGGTCAAGGTCCAGACGCTCAGACGGCTCGGTCATTTAGAGCGCATGGACACCAATGCTCCGGCCCGAAAAGTCTTCGACACTATTCCCGAGGGACGCAGAAGGAGAGGAAGACCGCGACTCAGGTGGCGCACACAAGTGGAAGAGGACCTCAATCAACTTGGAGTGCAAAACTGGAGACAGCTAGCTAGGGACCGAGCTGACTGGCGGAGACTGTTGATTGAGGCCCAAGTCCACAACGGACTGTAGCGCCACCTTAAGTAAGTAATTAACTGCCATCCAAGAAATGGGATGGGATGTTCCGGGCCTACGTAAAATTAACAACTTTGATATATACAACGGCGACTGCTACTGGGAACAAAATCAGCGTCTATTTGGATGTGGATTTGTGGTTGGGACTCAACTCAGTACAGGAGGAAGGTCTTGAGTTTCAACTCAGTGAATGAGCGCATCACGACAATCCGCATGACGGCTAAATTCAACAACATCAGCCTCATCTGCGCTCACGCTTCCAATGAGGAGAATGATGAAGACACCAAAGACAGGCTCTACGAGCTCCTCGACAAGACCTATGAGCAATGCCCTGGCTATGGCATTAAAATTATAGATTTTAATGCTAAGCTGGGTAGAGAAGAAATCTTTGGTGGAATAATCGGACGACATTATGTAGCCTACACGACACCACCTCCGATAACGGATTTAGGCTAATCGACTTCGCTGCGGGGCGAGACGTAATGGTAGCAAGTACGCGTTGCCCACATCTCGATATCCCCAAGAGGACATGGAAATCTCCTGATCAATCAACCGTCGACCAAATTGATCACATTACGATCGACGAACGAAACTTCTCTACCATCGAGGTTTTAACATCGACTCAGACACCTTGTTGTAGCGAAGGTACGAATGTGGAAGTGGATATCCCGATCGAGGCCAACACGTGAAAATGCTTAGAGAAAATTCGATTTCAAACGCTAGATTGCTAGATCCTTTTCCGATCGTGTCTCCGAAAATCTCCTTTGAAGTCTTTTGCTGCCAGCACAAAATGAAGAGAACCTTTGGCAACACTGCCAAGCAACCATCAGAGATGTCGCCTCTGAAGTGCTAGGGTTTATACGGCCACCACAACGAAACCCCTGGTTTGAAGATGAGTGCTGGCGAGCACATGCAGCTCGTGAGTTCTACGAGCAGAAAAGGAGAGAGGAGCACTAACTTCTCAGAAAAAAGTATGAAAAGCGCGCGATCAAGGAGATAGAGGGATGTCACAACAGGAACGGGGCTTATACACCCCAAACCGAAGCCTGTAGATACCATCATGTGAACATACTTCGTAGTGGAACCACACGCAGTGCTAAGGATATGGAAAGAGCACTTTTCCAAGCTGTATAATGGCGATGACGAGCAAAAATCCGCCAGCTATACAGAACCATTCAACAAGGGTGAAGTAGGCCAACAATTCCACCCAGCCGACATTGACGAAGTGAAGATAGCGATATCTAAACTTAAGTCGAACGCTGGAGCAGATGACCTAGCCGCCGAAATGTACAAAACAGCTGGAGATGATTTGGTTAGGAGCATACACCAGCTCATCTGCAAAATTTGGTCGGAGGAAAGCATGTCCGATGAATGGAACCTCAGCATCGATCCTTAAGTAAGGAGTTCCCCAGAACTGCACCAACTACAGAGGTATAAGTCTCCTTAACAAGATCTCGTCTGACGTGCTGTGTGAACGTTTGAAGCCTTTCGTCAACAACCTGATAGGTCCTTATCAGTGTGGCTTCAGATCCGCGTCAAAAGTCTGTCCAGCTACTAGGAAACGCAGGCGACATTGACATAGTTATAAGAACACAGCGTGATGTCAGTGGAGCGTTCATGAGTCTTGAGGCGGAGGCCAGGAAAATGGGTCTAGCGGTTAACGAGGGTAAAACCAAGTTAATGCTGTCAACAAGAAAGGACAACCAACATCGACGCTTGGAGCAAACGTCTGCATAGACAGATTTTAACTTCGAGGTAGTTAAGGACTTCGTCTACCTAGGATCCGCTATAAATTCAGACAACAACACCAGCGTTGAAATCCAACGAAGAATCACTCTTGCCAAACTCTGCTTCTTTGGACTTAGAATGCAATTGAATAGTAAAGTCCTCCCTCGAGCAACTAAAGTGACACTCTACAAAACCCTCATCACCCCGGTATGGTGTAGTGAAATGGACCATGCAGCTTTGGGCTGCTTTGAGAGAAAAATTGTTCAAGTGATTTTTGGTCCTGTCTGCATAAATAGAGAATGGAGACGAAGATTCAATTAAGAACCGTACGAGCTGTTCAGCGACACTGACGTAACCAGAAAAGTTAAGGTCCAACGATTTAAATGTTTGGGTCAAGTAGAGCGAATGGAAAATAATGTTCCGGCTTGTAGAGTCTACGAATCCAACCCGGAAGGATGTCGCAGAAGAGGAAGACCACGACTCAGGAGGAGCACAAGGAGGGTAGAGGACCTGAACCATCTTGGCGTGCGAAACTGGAGACAGCTAGCTAGGGACCGAGCTGGCTGGAGACGTTTGTTGGATGAGGCCCTGATCCAACCTGGACTGTAGCGCCACCATAAGTAAGTAAGCATATCAAACCTACTGCAAGGCAGATTTCAAGACTAAAATTTAGCTTTGTAGACTCCGGTGGGTTGGACATCTAGCTTCATGAATTCCCCATAAAAAGTTTCTCTGTCATGCCAAACCTATAATCTAAACTCTTCGTGTCTATAAAAGATGTCGTTCGCAGAAAGATAATTCTTTAGTGTAGGGAAACTCCTTTACAAAATTATTCAACTCATAAAAAAAAAACACTCACAAATTGGCTTCCCTTAACCAAAGCACTCATCCACTATCCCTAAGGCTCACTTATGAATAAACAAAAATAGACAGATAATTGAATTCTGATCACTCGAGGCCATTGTAAGACTTTAATTAACGAAACCATTTTCAAAAACCATTCCTCCAAACACAGTCAGCAGAATTAATTGCTGCGTGGTGTAAACAAAATCGAAATATGTCATCCGAAAGGACTCTACGCACCAGTCTTCCTATCCAAAGGGAAATCTATAGATATACTGTTATTGACTATACGGGTTTTCATAAAAATCGATCAAATTCAATTAAAAGCCTTTCTCTCAAACTCTCATCAAAAAATTTACCTGAGTGCCATACTCCGGATGAAACCCAGTGAAGTTCCCAAAGAAAAACCGGCAACAACACCAAATTCAATGAATACCAAATTTTTTTCCCAATGCCAAATAATGCAGACATTGTTATTGGTTGCGGAGTTCATCTTAATTCAAAGTGGACAATAGGAAAATGTTCCTATCGATGGTTATGATGGCATGTTTTGGAGGAAACTTCCCTTCCAACTCGAAAATACCACAATGAGGAATAATGTTGTTTTTTTCTTTTATTTTATTTGTTGGAGAGTTGCATGGGGATATAATCAGATTCTATGAAAATCGGAATATTCCCTGAGCCAACAACACAAAAGACTCAACAAGTTGGCCAGAAGAAGTTGGCAAGTCATGATTGTTTGTGGTCGAAATTGGAATGAACAAGGCGTCTAATGTTGCCCAGGGTATGGATGAATGTAGAGTCCCGCATATGTGGGATTATGTTTACAGAACAATCAAATCGATTTGGGAATCTAGTGATAGAAGAATAAAGGCAGATTTTACGGCAAATGTAGTCGGACTTTCAGTTCATTTGAATTGTATTTCTATTTTCTTTTATTCTATTTCTTAGGACAATAGATGGAAGGATGCATAGTACCTATGTTTAATGATGCTCTAAGGATTAGTTTTGAATGTGATTACGGATTTTCATTTTCATAAGAAAAGATAGGATTGACGTTGAAAGTCTTGACTTCCATTCAGGAAAATATTTTGTTAAGGCGTAAATATTTATGTATGGAAATCTTTCGTGTTTGAAATAGTTTTGTGTTCTAGGGCGTATGAGCTTTTTCTCCCCAATATTTCTCTGAGTGGTTTTCTGGTTGGTTTTTGTTTTTTTTTTGTTCTCTTTCTCGGACAACTAAATTTTTGGAATCTACTTTTACTTTACTCAGGAAAAACATACTTTGATACCTCTATTCATATCACAACTAGCCAACCCTAGGGACGTTCAAGCCGCATCCTTTTTTTTGTTTGTTCGAAGGATTCAAAAATGATAATTGTAAAGGAAATAGTAGCATGATGTAACCGGCTAAGTGTTTTTGGAGTTTATACTCCTTAAGAATCGCACACGGTATATGCAAAATAGATGAGTAATAAAAACAAACGTTAACAAAGAGTGAAGGGTAACATTTTCTCTACGCAATGTACCTACTCAACATACTGATAGAGGGCACACATAGGTTTTTGATATCGTGCATCATTTGATAAAGGCTACCTGAGGAAATTGAGAGAAATTGATATTTCCTGAAGGCAGAAATCGAAAGAAAATATTTTTTGATTATAACTTTATAACAAAGTGCTGAAAAAAATATTCACTTCCAATGGCTGATAGAATCTTTATAAGCCCTTATTTTGATGAACAATTGCAGTGTTGTCGAGGAAAATTGTGAGTTGGTAATATCGATTTGAAATTGCGGTAAAATTTTTGCAAATAATTAAAATTTTGGCCAGTATCTTGGCTAATAGGCCTTCGAACAACTTGTTACCCATTTAAATGAATATAGTTTGAGCAGGCCTTTCTATTGATGTATCATTCGAAAGGTTTTGGAAGATTTTTTTTTCTGCAAAAATTTTTGGCAAGGGTTAGCCCATGATATTTTTGAAAATCATGAAAGAAATCGATTTCGCTCAATTCAACATATTTCATAGTTCTCTTCATTCTGAGCATCCTACTGAAATCCAAGCTTTCGAGCCCTATTTGCCGACATATTTGCATCAGAAGTTATCGTTCTGTTGGCTGACAATAAGCCAAGTACAAAAATCAAGAAAAATTGACCTCGCAGACAGTTTTGGTTTTCAGCTACTGATAAGGGTGAACAGACCTTTGTTCAAGTGCATTATTTAATATAGGCTTCTTGGGCAGTCGCCCGTAGCTTAGTTGGTAAGTGCGTTGACTGCTAAGCCGAACGTCGTTGGTTCGAGTCCCACTCAGGCCAAGTTTTTATTTCATCTTTCGCGGTAACTGCGTCTTGCGAAGACCTGACAAATTTTCCAAGAGTATCAATCTGTCATGAAAAAAGTGCTCCTCAACTTTGCCGTTCGGAATCGGCGTTAAATTGTAGGTCCCCTCAATTCTTCACACGGACTCAGAGAATTGTTGATGAGAGTAAGTCGCTTAGGCCTTGGCTCTTCAAGAGCTGTCGCGCCACTCTATTTATTTATTCTTGGTAAAATTGAGAGATCTGGTAATTTGAAAACGCTGGAAATTTTCTGAAGGCAGAAATCGAAAGAAATTACTTTTTGATTTTAACTTTATAACCGAGTGCTGACTTTTAAATGTAGGTTTTCAAGCAGAACATTTTTCCAGCTTGCAAGGTTATCCATTTTTAGAGTGAACGGTAATGAAATGAGCATTTCATAGTTAGATTTCTCCATTCCAGGATGAATAAGAGGTTATAACAGACTCTGCAACTGCAACTCTTCGTACTACCTTGTCCTTGTGACCAAGCATGAGCTTATGGATATAGTTAAAGTGGAGTACAAGTGCTGTTAAGTATAAGGGAGAAAGGCCTGTTTCCACAAGTTACATGTGGTTTGGTGTTGATTCAGGGATGCGGAATTGTCGTTTCAAGAAAAATCTCAAAACTTTTTCCAAAGTATCATGCAACTTGTTTATCACCAACTGGAGCGATTCAGGTGATTCTGCCAAGTTAATTGACTTTTTTAAATTTTTGGGAGCTTATCCGGATTCGAAAATGTTATTGTAAGCTATCCCTAAATGTGAAAGGAATTCATCTGAGGCCTATTTGAAAATTTCGTTTGGAATTCTGTTACATCCTGCAGCTTTGTTATCCTTTGCTTTGCTAAGTACTAACTTAAGCTCTGATAGCGTGATTTCCCTATTTAAAATTTCGTTTTCAAACGCTGGTTTAGCTTACAGGATATCCTGAGACTGGAGGTGTGTATTGAAGAATTGCTTCTCAAAAAGTTCTCGACAGTTCTTGGACAGGACAGAATTGAGATTTCAATAAATTGGTGCATTCCCTTGATATTTTTAATCGTTTTACAAAATTCCGACGAGCTTCTACAAACGAGAAGGTTTTGAACTTGTTGTCTTTTATAGTGTTGTTTTTTCCGTTTAAAGATATCTTTGTATACTGACGATATGATTCCAGATAGCTTTTTTTTAGGCAAGGAGTGCAACACTTATGAAATAGCTTAAGAAGATAAAAAGATTTCCTTATTGCTGTCGCACACTCTTAATCAAATCATGGTGCAAATTGCTTCTTGCAATCCATTTTTGTATTGCGAATAATCGGCTGAAGAGTGTCATTTGATGTGTTAGAAGCAGTAAGATGATGAGCTTCAATATTTAGATTGAGGTTTCTCCTACATAAGACTGAGTCTTTAGGTCTGTTCATAGCCGTAGCTAGGATTTTGTTTCAGGGGGGGTTAAGATAAATGATAATTTTTTCAACATTCTTGAAGTACGGCTAAAGAAAGATTCTCTATACTTGAGAGTTGAGAGTACCTCCGAAGTTGGACTCGAGGCTAAACTGATGGCCATTCCTAGAAGCGCGAGTATTAGGTACGGGCGAATTGTTTTAGGGGAGGAATGCAACTGGCTATGTTACTTGAGCACTAACCGTAAAAATAACGATAGAACCGAAAGAGACACGACACGTTTCGATGGTGGTCTAACGAGGTGAATGAGTTGGTTATGTCTCTGTCACCAATCGGTCTTAGTTCTCTTTTTTGTATACCCTCCAAGAGGCTTAAGTATGTAACTTCAGCACCAGCCCAAAGATGGGAATTGTACTCAAGCTTTGGACGGATAGAAGTCTTAAAGATAAGGGCCAGATCAGACTGGGAGAAATATTTCTTGCACTGTCTTCAGAAACCCAAACATTTTGCGGCATTTTTGGCGACATCGCATATGTGATCGTTCCAAAAGGTGGTCAGTGATACCGAGAATGTCGAGATGTTCGGTCTCATTGATGCAAGTGCCACTCATGGACAGTGGCAGGGGAGGTATATCTCGCTTGAACGATACAAGACAGCATTGAGTTTTCGAAGCATCAAATTCTACGCGATTTTGTATTCTCCATTGTTCAATGCTGTTGAAGTCAGTGTTTAATGAGCTTGTCATGTTTTGCCGTTGCATTTCCACATCCGAAGAGGAGGGATGTGAGTCTGGAAATGAATAACAAAAGCTAATTGTACTATCGTCAGCGAAACAATTTATTGGATTAAAAGTTACAGACAAGAGATCATTAATGAAATTGAGGAAGAGGGTTGGACATAAAACGGTGCCCTGGGGCACACCAGCGTTTATATTGTGGGTTTCAGACTTGAAACCGTCAAATACAACTAGTATTGAACGGTTCAAAAGAAAGTTTCTAATCCAACGAAGAAGGGATTCATCGATACCGAAAGCACGCATTTTCGATAAAAGAGCAAGATGCCAGACTTTATCAAATGCCTTTGAAATATCAAGATGTAAAGATTTGTTCCACTGTTCTGTGAGATAAACCATCAGATCACCAGCGGACCTGTTGCTGCGAAAGCCGTACTGCAGGTCATTAAGAAGCTTTCGGTCTTCGAGACATTTCTTGAGCTGATAGCTTATCAGCGTTTCCATGACCTTAGAAAGAAGGGACGTAAGTGCAATCGGACTATAATTGGAGGGAGAAGAAGATTCGCATTTTTTGGGATTGGCTGGACAAATGCTGTTTTCCAACTGCTCGGAACGAGCCTAGAAGAATAGAATAGATGGAATAGCTTACGCAAGGGTTTTTCCAGCGTGGAAGAACACCTCTTCAGAATAATAGCGGGGATACCATCCGGACCAGCGGATTTATGTATGTTGAGAACTTCTAGGACTCTCGCCACAGCACGAGTGCGGAAGAAGATTTTTCCCATGGAATCATTGACGCGCTCAAGAACTGGGGGAATCATGTTACTTTCTAACAGCTTTCGCGAGAGAGCTAACAACTGGAGTTTTTTATTGTCAACGAAAAAAGGGACCGAAGAAGAAGAATAATTCTTCATATTTTTTTACAAAAGACCAAAAATTCTTACTGCCTTTGGAACATTGTAGTATTTTTTGCCTTAATTTTTGGTCGTGTAACGACTTATGTAAAAGAAATATGGTCATCTCTGCTTGTAGGTAACTAGATGGCAAGAGTAGTAAGGGCTCAGTTATAGCTATCAGTAAAATCCATCAGTAAAAATTTTGTTTTGCTATTTTGAATACTTTAATCTTATATTTTGAGGAAAATTTTGATGAAATAAGTTGAAAATACATTTCGACTATTTTTTTCAAAAAAAAAGAACTCAGTTAGTGCTAAATATTATTAACAAATCCATTTTATAAATTTTACTGATGAAATTTCATTTTACTGAACAACTGAGTGACAAATGTCAAAATAAATTCCATTTCGTTTTACTGATGGCTTTTCATTTTTCAGATTCCAGATGTTTCAATTTTTACTGATGGATTTTACTGATAGTGTTAGGAGCCAGGATTCCACGGGGGAGTTCTTTGATACCTTGGAAGAGGGCAGTGGCACGCTTGCGGTCGCACGGACTAGCTCGTCGGATGGGGTAGGTTCTTGCCACTTCCAAAGGTATCTCCCGCTCGACTAAACAAAAAAACCGTGCCAGGAGAAGAAAAAAAAAGTGGAAAAGGAATGGGGAAAGGATGCGGAAATCTACGTTAAAAGGATAGAGAGGGTAAGAAGAAAAGACACACAAACCAAGGTACGTGAGTATCATCCAATGACAGGTAAGATCAGTGCTTCGTTTTGAAAAACAAAAAAACTAACCTAATTCTAACCTAACTAACCTACCTAACCCAACACCAAAATACCCTATGCTAACCTACTAACTAAATCCCTACACCAATCAAAATTTTGTTTAACCTAACTAAAGCACTTCACCTCTCTATCCCCAGATGACACTCTGCTTAAATCCCGGAACGCTCATCAGATGTTGGCGATGATGATCTGGCCGACCCACCCTTGTATCAGTCCGATACAACCAAATGCTACCTTCGTGGCCGATGTTGTCGAAGGTAGCCCCTAAAACGATCAACCAGCCGCAACCTTACTCTATAGTGACGTCATCGTCTGTCACATCGATCGAAACCCATCATCTACAGTGGACGGCTTTGTACAGCCTCCACACACCTACAGTTCAAAATTTAGTAATCCATGTTTTTCAATTCAAAAACACTGTTAAATTCAAAAATCGTGTCCATGCATTATGGATTATAAATTTTATTATGAAAAAAAATTATGTAATTCAATGCTTATTTTCTACGTGTATTCTAATTCATTTAAATTTCAAATTGTTAAGGAAATCAAATACCAAAACTGTGTAGTTTACTTTCTCTTGTTTTTTTTTCTTTGCCTCAACGTTTTTCAACTAGTATATACTAAGGCCTTTTGTGCCAAAAAAAAATGGGTTATCATGAGACTTACTTACGGTTTCCTCGGTCCTTCGATGTTCTGCCGGCAGCACCTCGTAGTGACGGTTCACCGTATTTCTCCTTTAACTGATAAGGTTTTACCAATTGAAGCGCGTTTAATGGCATGTACTAAAAAGCACTCTAACACAGTATAGCTTTACAAAAATATGTACTTAAAACTTCAAAAAAAAAATCAATTTAACTTCAAAATTTCTTAATTCGTTCAAAATATTTCACTTTTTCTTTTGTCTTTGAGTTTCTTTAGTTTGCAAGTTCACTTCTATATATGTATCTTCTTGGTTCACTTCTTTCGCTTTGTATGTGATTTTTTTGACCTCTTCGACCTTCAATATCTCTCGTGTAATTTTTGGTTTTAACCAAAGGGGTGGAAAAAAAATCCTAAGCAGAGGTTGTTTTCCAACCTTTGCAACAAAATATGTTAGAATTAGACTCTAGGAACACAATTTCATGAGTTACCTCTGCTCTGTTGTAATTCCCAGCAAAAAAAAAGGATTTCCTTTTATTGGGTTTACTTCTTGTGTGAAGTTACTTCTCCTTTTATTTGGCTCTTCCTATATCAGGACTATTTTTCCTATTAATTTTTCATTTAATCAAAAGATTTCTTGTTTCTTACCCTTTTTCTAACTAGCTCTCTAACTTTGATATTTCTTGTATTTAAACAAAAAAAAATTCTATCACCAGCGAATGCTGCTTTTAATTTTAAGAAAATTGAATTCAAATTCAAATTCGCGATGTTCTTCTCTATGTGACTCACAATTCTTCAATGCTTTTCTACTTCTTTAATACTATCTACTTGGCTAGGGTTCTTTGTTCAAGTCTTTTTGTTCCAAAACTAAATAACAACCACTATCCTGAGTGAGATGTAACCATTCTTGTAATGTTAAATGTTAGTAGGATTTGCCATCCTTATCACTATCTAGAAACCCCCTCGTCTATCAATTGATTCCACCCACACATCCATACACCTTCCCCTCATTCCTACTTTAACATTTATACCTAGTCTACTTCTAATACAATATTATTAACCCTTATCAAATTAATCCAAATTTATCCTAATCAACCCTAATGAATCCTAATTAATCTTACTTAATTCAAATTTTTATCCAGCCACCAAGAAATACTCAATACTATTTCTAATCCGACAGCACTGGTTGTCCCAAACTTGATTTGCACATACATGACTTTCTCACCCCTTCCCCTGTGGGTAGAGTGAGATAGCCGGTATGCGCACATCGCTCAAAGAATGTAAATTTGAAATGTCAAATCATAAAATATTTTCATCCAATATGTCGCACATGTTAGGATTTACGTCTTTAATTTAAATTGTTATATTTTTCGGGCAACAATTGCGTTTAATTGTCATTAAAATGGATCTTTATCAGAGGATTAATTATATTAATTCATTAGGTAAGTCTAAATCATGTATGTATCGGAGTTTTGTCTGCAAAAAACAAGTGTAAAGTGCACTTGCATTTTGTAAACAAACTCCGAAGTCGTATCAAAAGTTAAAGTTTTTTTCTAATATTTTGTGTTTTCTTTTCTTTTTTCAGAGATTTTGACCATTCAGGATATACAATCCTACAAATCCTTATCGTGGGAGGATAATCTTCATTGAAATATAGGGAAAGTGTTTCGGTGAATCAGGTTTGCAAAATCCAAATTGAGATTCCCAATTTGTACTTTGCAAAGCTGATTCTCTCATTTGCATTCGTTTTCCCGAAACATAGTTAATTGTTTTTTTCTTTTCTTTTCAGGTACTATAATCGCGACAGGATACAAACAGAAAAACCCTTCACTTCATTACATTGATCATCGTGGGAATCTTCACTTGTACTCAATACATTGTTGGTGTTGAGGCGACAACGACAACGTCAACGACGTCGACGACGACGACACCGAAACCTAGTGTCGATCAGGTACCATAAGGATATTTTTATCCTATTAGTATTGTCCATGACTAGGTATCTTATTTAATGACAAATATCTATATGTTTTGCCACGTAACAGGCTCGATGGAAGTGCCTGAGTGGTCGTGAGGACACTTACATCGTAAAAGAGATTTAAGCGTTGCAAAACATTGTTATGCGATGTTTCTAAAGGGGTCTCGTAGTGTGTGGCTGGGCCTACTACCTGAGAACTACATTGAGTCCCATGCTCTCGTTTAACTTTTATTTTCCTTCTTTCTTGCTTGATTCTAAGAACTGTTTTGCTCCCTACAATTATGTCCTGTTTCCGATAAATTTTCTACACTTAGTCTACCTACTTTACATTACTACCTGGTAGGTTGTATGGATGTGGATTTTCAGGGGTTTATAGATAGTTCGTCTGTATCGTATATAGATAAATAAATAAATAAATAAATAAATAAATAAATAAATAAATAAATAAATAAATAAATAGATAAATAAGCTACTGGTTAAATGTAAAAAAAAATATTGCACCGATTTGAAACTAAATTAAAAAAAAAATATCACAGCTAGGATGAGTAAATGAAACTCATATCGTGGTTAAATAAACCAAAAGTAAATATCACAGACATTCAACTTGATGAAGTTGTATCGTCAAGTTGGTTATCACAGTGGGGCCTAATCCTAAAATAAATAGTGTAAATATCACAGATAAAAGAAAATTAATAAATAAGCTATCGAATAAATAAAAAAAAATATGAATAAATATGGACAAAACTAATAAAATAAATATGGATATGTATACACAAAAAAAAAAATCAGGTACTACAGCAATGTCACAACACCATCTGAGTGCGTCATTGGAGTAGACATTTTAGGTGTGAAGGTCTTTGGCATGATATACCCCGACTTTTTCACCTCTTAAATTGCCTAATTCGTATAATGAGTTTCCCATTCTTTTCAAAATAATGGACTTAATAAATTTTGATGCTAATTTAGCATTATAATTCTCACTGGCATTACTCTGCTTAAAGTTCCTACGGTAAACAATTTGACCTGGTGTGTAAACAACATCTTTACACCTAGTGTTATATACTTTCATACTCTTTTGGTGTGCCAGTTTTAGATTTTCGAAAATTTTCGAACGAATAAGTTCCAATCGGTCTTCTCGGTTTATAATCTCAATATTGGATTCTTTCACCGCGTCAAGTTTTCTAAGTAGTTCATATGATCTCGCATTTTGGATCATATGGGAACCGAAAACGGCATAATAAGGTTCCACCGCGATTGCATCATGCACCACACTTCGCAGTGAAAATGCAACATTGCTTACGTGGAGGTCCCATTGTTTTTGGTTTGTACCTAGGTACGATCGAATCTTTGCCAGTACCGATTGGTTGACTCTTTCCGAAGCGTTCGCTTGCGGAGAGTGGATTGCGGTGCGGGTGTGTTTGACACCGTATCGTTTAAGAAAGCTGGTAAACAATTCTGAAACGAACTGTTTACCGTTGTCTGAATGTATAAATTCGGGAACACCAAAAACATGAAAGACATTTTCTTCTAAGAACTTTACTACCTCAGATGATGTTGCTTTCCTAATAGCTTTAAGAAACACAAATTTACTAAAGTGATCAAGTACTATGAAGATATGTGTATTACCATTTGAAGTCCTTGGGTATGGCCCTAAAAAGTCAATGTACAAACGTTGGAATGGTCGTTCAGTGATCGTTTGTTGTCCCATCGGCGGTCGAGTCGTCGAGTTTATTGATTTATTGCACTTGCAAGTGTCACATGAACCCACCCAACGTTGAACATCAGTAGCCAACCCAGGCCAATAATAAAATTGACGCAATTTCGCCAACGTCTTGTTGATACCACCGTGTCCAGACGCTGGTGAGTCATGCGCCGCTTGCAATAAATTTTCTCTCAATCCTTCAGGGATCCACAGTTTCCAGGCCCTGTCTTCTTGTACTGCGTCACCTGTTCGTACGTCAGTTCGTTTGTATACGTAACCGTCTGATATGCAAACATCCGGAAGTCGGTCCTGTTGTTGTTCTATGATATTCTTTAGCTCAACATACTCTTCCGAAGAAAAGTGTGGAGAGCTAAAGTCAAGTCCAGGCACTGGTTCGGTTGTGATCTCCTCCATATGAACGCGAGACAGAGTATCAGGGACTACGTTTTGGACGCCTTTCCTATGTTCGATGGTGAAATCGAACGCCTGTAGCTTAAGGCTCCATCTTGCCAATCGCCCTGACAAGTCTTTCTGTGTCATTAGCCACTTCAGACTGGCGTGATCGGTGATGATAGTGAAAGGTAAGCCCTCAACGTAGGCCCTGAATTTCTTCACCGACAGAATTGCCGCATAGCATTCAAGTTCCGTCACACTATAATTCATTTGAGCTGAATTTAGCTTCTGGGACATGAATGCCAACGGTAATTCGTTTTTCTCGTCGTCCAGCTGGAAGATCACACTCCCTACACCCGTGGTTGAAGCGTCGCATTGTATGTAAAAGTGTTTCGTAAAGTCCGGATTGTTTAGAATTGGTGCTTCTACCAGTCTCGTCTTAAGTGTTTCAAAGGACTTTATTGCTTCATCCGACATCTCAAAATGTTTACCCTTCTTCAGGCAATCAGTCATTGGGGCTGCTATTGTCGCGTAGTTCGGAATGAAGCGTCTGTACCAGCCTGTCATGCCTAGAAATCTGCGGAGCTGTTTTGGAGACTTTGGAATTGGAAATTCGTCAATCGCCGACACTTTGTCTCGGTCTGTACGTATGTGTCCGTCTCCTACCACATATCCCAAGTACTTGATCTCTTTAAAACAAAATTTACTTTTCTCTACATTAATAGTAAGTCCTGCCTGACGCAAAGCAAACGCAACTTCCTCCAGTGACTTAATGTGTGATTCGAAATCTGGAGAACAAATCAAAAGGTCATCGAGATAGACAAAGACATTCTGGCGTAAACGACCAGGTATGACTTTGTCCATTAGCTTAGACATTCTCTGGGCGGCGTTACACAATCCGAACGGCATCACCGTGTATTGATATAACGGTCGACCAGGGACTGTAAAAGCTGTCTTCTCTCTCGATTTGATCTCCAGAGGAATCTGCCAAAACGCATCTTTTAAATCTATACTAGAAATGAATCTAGTATCTTGCAGTCTACTTATTATTCCTTCAATATGTGGAAGTGGATATGCAAACTTCTTGGTCCTTGCGTTTACTTTGCGCGAGTCCAAACATAGCCTATTTTTACCATTTTTCCTAACTAAAACGACTGGAGAGCTCCAAGCACTGTTACTCTCTTCTATCACACCCATTTCAAGCATCCGATCAATCTCTGCATAGAGCAGCTTTTGAACGGCTGGTGAAATGGGGTAGTGTCGCTGTTTGATAGGAATATTTTCGTCGTCTACCTCTATAATGTGTTCTTCGAGATTGGTTTTACCCAATCCCAACACTGCGAATGAGGGAAACAGTACCTTGACACCCTCCAGTCGCTTTACCTGTTCCGGGGTTAGTTCGACACTTTGTTGTTGCTCGGTGTTAGGCACTGTCGTCACATTAATTTCACTTACAATATTTGGAGCGACATTGAAAGAACTCCAAAAATCTACACCCAGGTATAGAGGTTGTTGTAAGCTAGGGACCACGAATATCTCTAAAACCTTCGATTTTCCACCCCACGAGACATTTGCGTTGAAACTACCTTCGATATTTTGTTGGTTTCCGTCAGCAGTCCTAATCGCATGTTTCATGTTCGTCATTTGTATGTTTTTCTTAAGTATAAATTGTATTGCACCTTTCCCTAAACACGTCACAGAAGCTCCGCTGTCTAATAGTCCTAGTATTTCCTCTCCTTCTATTTGTACTTTCGTATAAGGTCTATTGTCGTCACTAACAGTCAAAATTGAAGCTTCTATTCTATTTTTCGTCCGTCTTTTAATTGCACTAATTTCCCTAAGCCTAGCTATCTTCAAATAATTCCTACTCTTCTTCTTCACAGCGTCTAATTCTTCACCAAAAATCCGCTTTCTGGCTTCGTCATATCGTCTCTTTCGCTCGTGAAGACTCAGCTTAGAATCGAAGTTCTGTGTCAAGTAAGTTTTTGGGTCATCAGTCTTTTTCACCTCTCTCACTAAAAGCTTTATTCCCTCAGGTTGTCGTCCTTTTTCCGGTTCTCCGGGATGGTCGGTTTTGTCGGCGGCTGACTCCCGGGAACACTGCCGACCCTGCAGTTTTCCTGGCAAGTTGCACACTTGAAAGGTATGTTGCCTTGTCCACAACCGAAACATGTCAGAGTATGAAACGTAGAGTTGCATACTCCTGTCGATTGTCTGTTCTTAAAATTGTCATTTCGTTTTTCTTTGTCGTTATAAGTTTGCGGTTTATTGTATCTATCGTTTGGTCTTTTCTCACCTCTATTTGGTTGGAAAGCAGCGATTTCCAATTCTTCGTCTTCAGAGTCGTCATAATTTCTAAGTCTTGTTTTTATATCTTCGTCTATTTCGTTAACAAATTTCCTTCTAGCGTCTCTTGCTGTCAGGTGCTCTTCTGCTCTTCGGCATTCGTCCCTTAGTTTCCTTACACTATGTATTTCACAGCCAAATATCAGTGTTGCCACTCTTTCTTTTATATTTTTCCTAATCATAGAAACTAAGTCATTCTCACTTGGTCTAACTTGCATTTGTAATGTCAGCCCTCTGATATCAGCATAAAATTCGTCAAATGTCTCGTGAGGCTGTTGTTTACGATCCATTATTTGTCTCAGGATTTCGAAATCGCGTTTATTTTGCTTAAACTGTCGAATGAGTTCGGTTTTCAAATCGAAGTAGTTCAGCATTTCGTCATCCTGATTTTCTTCAAGGTACTGCCAGTACCATTGTTCCGCCGATCCTGAAACTAAGTGGTGGAAGTTTGCGAATAATTGGTCGTCAGATAGTCCAGTCTTTTTTTGTAATGTCTCCACTCTAAAAATGAAGCTCTCGACCGACATCGTCTTTGAAGTCCCATCAAACTTCACCCCCCACTTATGAACATCCACCCTAGGATTGCTGTCCCTAAATGAGCTGTGATCATTTGATGGTCCGTGTCGAGATTGACCATTAATTGAGTGGCTCGTCCTGTCGTGTGAAAATGTTTGGTCTAGTTCTGTTCTTGTCTTCTTTGTTATTCTTTGTTCCTTCATTGAGTGCTCTAGTGTATTCAGTTTATCGTTCATTGTCTTCATGTTTTTGTCCATCAGTTTCATTATATTACTTAGGCCTTCAGCTAAAAACCCTAGCGTTTTCGTCTGACTCTCTCTGGCAGTCAGCGTCGCGACTGCTTGCATTCTTTCGAACATGTCTCGTTCCGTTGGTAGTGCTCTTCCGATTGTCTTTTCTCTGTTGTGGTCTTCCATATCTTTTGACATCTGTTCTAGGTTTCGTTGTTCTTGTTTTAGTCTCTGATTTTCTTCTTGTATTCGTCTTGTCTCTTCTAGAAGTTCGTCTCGTGTTTTCGGAATGGGAGATCCTCGCGAAATTTCTTCGTCTTCGCCGTCACCTTCTTCTTCTTGGGGATCTTGTTCCTGTCTTTCGTTCTGTTGATCGTTGTCTGTCTGTTCCTCGTTCTGTACCTGTAGCGCCATATCTCTAATAACCTGTACTATGTCCCTGTCTGTTCGGTCCTCGTTCGTAACGTGTTTGAGTCCTTGGCTTCCACCAGGTACTGACAGACCTGGCCCTTCCTCTAAATCCTGGTCCCCAACCTGCTTGGAACTCCTAGTCTGAACCCTACCACTACTACCTTTAGGGAAAGCTCCCTTACCCTTAACTTTTTCAGCCATTGAAATTCTCTAATAAAAGAGGGTGGATTCGGTTTTAAAAATAATCCAACCAGGAAACAAGACAAATCCAAATAGTTTAAAAAAAAGAAGATTTTCCAATTAAAAAAAAAAAATAGGATGAATTCTGTATGAAAATCAAACTCAAAACTCAGAAATTCAACACTAAATAAAGTGCCTATAAAAAAAACTAGTTAAAACTAAATTCAAATTCAAATTCAAATTTTCAAAATTCAAGAAAACTTAAAAACCTAACTGAACAAAAAAAAAAAAATATATATAAAAAAGTGAACTTCTTAACGTAAAAAGAAAAAAGATAAAAATGTAAAAAAAAAATTAAGATAAAAAAAAAATGTTATTCCAATGTATTAATTCAAAAAAAAAAAATATGAATGTTTATTGTTTGTATGTACGATTTTCATAAAATTTGCTAGGTGTGGGAGACTGTACCAAGTTTCCTTTCCGACTGTAAATAGGTTTCGATACATGACACTATAGATTTTGTTATTTTAGTTGCAGCTGGTGCGCTCGGAATTCAGCCGGGGTTTCTGTCCATCAACACCTCACAACCACTACATGACCCTTAACTATTAGTCAGAGTAATGGATGGCTGAGAAGTGCTGATAAACTTCCACCCGAATGAAGTTTCCGACGCCAAATCCTCTACCTCACAACAAGTCGGGTTAACCCAACTTGGCGGATAGCCGAAGATTGGACGTCGTCAACATCATTCTACTCTTGATGACGTCACGAACCGAAGACTACCTCACAAGATCTCAGACATCTTGTCTTAAGATTGGATAGCAGCTCCAACCCGTAACGACCTCAAGAGTTCCCGCTGTACCTGGGTTTGTGGAAAATAGAAAAGTAAAAAAAAATCGAAAAAAAAGAAAAAAAAATGAATATGCGATAAGCCAAGCTTGACTTATCGCTGGGTCTCGTTGGGCGCCATTGTTAGGAGCCAGGATTCCACGGGGGAGTTCTTTGATACCTTGGAAGAGGGCAGTGGCACGCTTGCGGTCGCACGGACTAGCTCGTCGGATGGGGTAGGTTCTTGCCACTTCCAAAGGTATCTCCCGCTCGACTAAACAAAAAAACCGTGCCAGGAGAAGAAAAAAAAAGTGGAAAAGGAATGGGGAAAGGATGCGGAAATCTACGTTAAAAGGATAGAGAGGGTAAGAAGAAAAGACACACAAACCAAGGTACGTGAGTATCATCCAATGACAGGTAAGATCAGTGCTTCGTTTTGAAAAACAAAAAAACTAACCTAATTCTAACCTAACTAACCTACCTAACCCAACACCAAAATACCCTATGCTAACCTACTAACTAAATCCCTACACCAATCAAAATTTTGTTTAACCTAACTAAAGCACTTCACCTCTCTATCCCCAGATGACACTCTGCTTAAATCCCGGAACGCTCATCAGATGTTGGCGATGATGATCTGGCCGACCCACCCTTGTATCAGTCCGATACAACCAAATGCTACCTTCGTGGCCGATGTTGTCGAAGGTAGCCCCTAAAACGATCAACCAGCCGCAACCTTACTCTATAGTGACGTCATCGTCTGTCACATCGATCGAAACCCATCATCTACAGTGGACGGCTTTGTACAGCCTCCACACACCTACAGTTCAAAATTTAGTAATCCATGTTTTTCAATTCAAAAACACTGTTAAATTCAAAAATCGTGTCCATGCATTATGGATTATAAATTTTATTATGAAAAAAAATTATGTAATTCAATGCTTATTTTCTACGTGTATTCTAATTCATTTAAATTTCAAATTGTTAAGGAAATCAAATACCAAAACTGTGTAGTTTACTTTCTCTTGTTTTTTTTTCTTTGCCTCAACGTTTTTCAACTAGTATATACTAAGGCCTTTTGTGCCAAAAAAAAATGGGTTATCATGAGACTTACTTA
Organism: Sphaerophoria taeniata; assembly: GCA_943590905.1. NCBI lineage: Eukaryota > Metazoa > Arthropoda > Insecta > Diptera > Syrphidae > Sphaerophoria > Sphaerophoria taeniata. Next base: position 40,103,815 of record OX016540.1, on the reverse strand, counting down.
CGGTTTCCTCGGTCCTTCGATGTTCTGCCGGCAGCACCTCGTAGTGACGGTTCACCGTATTTCTCCTTTAACTGATAAGGTTTTACCAATTGAAGCGCGTTTAATGGCATGTACTAAAAAGCACTCTAACACAGTATAGCTTTACAAAAATATGTACTTAAAACTTCAAAAAAAAAATCAATTTAACTTCAAAATTTCTTAATTCGTTCAAAATATTTCACTTTTTCTTTTGTCTTTGAGTTTCTTTAGTTTGCAAGTTCACTTCTATATATGTATCTTCTTGGTTCACTTCTTTCGCTTTGTATGTGATTTTTTTGACCTCTTCGACCTTCAATATCTCTCGTGTAATTTTTGGTTTTAACCAAAGGGGTGGAAAAAAAATCCTAAGCAGAGGTTGTTTTCCAACCTTTGCAACAAAATATGTTAGAATTAGACTCTAGGAACACAATTTCATGAGTTACCTCTGCTCTGTTGTAATTCCCAGCAAAAAAAAAGGATTTCCTTTTATTGGGTTTACTTCTTGTGTGAAGTTACTTCTCCTTTTATTTGGCTCTTCCTATATCAGGACTATTTTTCCTATTAATTTTTCATTTAATCAAAAGATTTCTTGTTTCTTACCCTTTTTCTAACTAGCTCTCTAACTTTGATATTTCTTGTATTTAAACAAAAAAAAATTCTATCACCAGCGAATGCTGCTTTTAATTTTAAGAAAATTGAATTCAAATTCAAATTCGCGATGTTCTTCTCTATGTGACTCACAATTCTTCAATGCTTTTCTACTTCTTTAATACTATCTACTTGGCTAGGGTTCTTTGTTCAAGTCTTTTTGTTCCAAAACTAAATAACAACCACTATCCTGAGTGAGATGTAACCATTCTTGTAATGTTAAATGTTAGTAGGATTTGCCATCCTTATCACTATCTAGAAACCCCCTCGTCTATCAATTGATTCCACCCACACATCCATACACCTTCCCCTCATTCCTACTTTAACATTTATACCTAGTCTACTTCTAATACAATATTATTAACCCTTATCAAATTAATCCAAATTTATCCTAATCAACCCTAATGAATCCTAATTAATCTTACTTAATTCAAATTTTTATCCAGCCACCAAGAAATACTCAATACTATTTCTAATCCGACAGCACTGGTTGTCCCAAACTTGATTTGCACATACATGACTTTCTCACCCCTTCCCCTGTGGGTAGAGTGAGATAGCCGGTATGCGCACATCGCTCAAAGAATGTAAATTTGAAATGTCAAATCATAAAATATTTTCATCCAATATGTCGCACATGTTAGGATTTATTTATTATATTTATTATATAATCATATAACGCTGTACATAATTAAGAATCATATTCTTTTGAGTTTGCACAGGAATTTAAGTTGACAATTTTACTGCTTACATTAGATACTTAAGAAATAATTTCAAAATATTAAAAAAAAGAATAAAAATGAAAAGTGAAAAATGAATTCAAGTTATAGGTGGAGAGAAAGATGAGGAAGAGGAAAGTTATGAAAGTGAAAAAAAAGAGAGTCGACAGTCATTGTCCAATTAAAGGGTGTTCGCGAAATATTCAAATAATAACTTTTTGAAGGTTCCTTCTGTATTAGTTCTTCGAATATTTTGAGGGAGATTATTCCATAGTTGAATCGCATGAACAAAAAATTGTCTGCTGCTGACTAGTGATCGATGCCTGGGTGGAATTATTGTGAGCGTTCTTTCAGAGTTACTAAATTGAATTTTATCAAAAAGATACTTTGGTTTTTTGGTTGATTTAATTTTTTGCAAAGCTAGAACTGTTCTATACCGTAAAAGAGCATGCAGGGAACAATCAGTTATCTGCTTAGCATAAAATGAAACATGGTCGTAACGGCCCAAGTTGAAAACGTATCTTGCACAGTTATTAAATGCAGTATTCAGCTTCCTAAACGATTCAGAGTCCAGATTTGAGAACAATTCACAGCCATATATGATGATAGGTACAACATAACTCTTAACCAACCTCATTTTAACATCTGTTGGTAGAAACATTTTGGTAGGGCTCAAACCACGAAGAATACAATATATCTTCGACACTATATGATTTATGTGATCCTTCCAGTTGAGATTTTGGTTGAAATAAATGCCAAGATTCTTTGCCTTACTCACAAATTCAATGGTTGAGTTGTTTATTGTCAAAGGTAAGGGTGCAAAGTTAGGATGTTGACCCTTATATAACATTAGAGCTTTGGTTTTAGATGCGTTGATTTTGATTTTGTTACGTTGAGACCAAATGTGGATTTTGTGTAAATCGTTATTCATGTTTTCAACAGCAGATGAATAATTGGATTTATTGAAATTAAGAGTCAACTGTGCGTCATCAGCAAAAAAATGAAATTTACAATTTTCGATACATTTTGAAAGGTCATTAAGATAAAGCGTGAAAAATAGTGGGCCCAAAATTGAGCCCTGAGGAACGCCAGTGGGTACAAGTAGCATATCTGAATGGTTATTATCATGGTAAACTGCTTGCCTTCTATTGAAAAGATATGATTGCATAAGATTGGAAACCGAATCTTCAAAGGCGAATTGAGTTCTAAACTTGTGTAATAAAATTGAATGGTTTACCGAGTCAAATGCCTTAGAGAAATCCAGCAATACCATAAAAGACATTGAATCCTCATCAAATCCTTCACGAATATCATCACTTACTTTCATTAGTGCAGTAATGCAAGAATGATTGGACCTAAACCCCGATTGAAACTCAGTTATAAGCTTTTGTTCTTCCAGAAATACTTTTATTTGGCGACTCACAATTTTTTCGAAACCTTTACTAAGAAATGGAAGAATAGCTATTGGTCTATACTCAGTATTATTAGACGAAGGTTTTTTTGGAATCGGTAAGACCTTTGCATTCTTCCATTCGTTAGGGTAAGTAGACGTGGTAATAATAGTGTTATAAATATGGGTTATATGCTTTCCAATAAAGGGTAGGAGTATTTTAATAAGATTTGGGTGAATTCCATCTAAGCCAATGGCTTTTGATTTGATCGAGAGAATTATCTCTCCAACAGTAAAAGCGTCTACGCACTGCAGTGAAAATGATCGAATGGTATTTATTTCACCAATATCTATCAACAGAAGTTGAGAATGACCCAACAAATTGTTGATTTAGATCATTAAGATTTAATTCCACATTTTTAGATGGTTGGTTACCTGAACTACTTGTATTGATGCCTGTTTCTCGTACTATTCTCCAAAAATCTGCACTCGATTTAGTACCTTGGAACTTGTTTTTATAATAAAGGCTTTTATTTTTGCGAATTAATTGTGTTGTCTCATTGCGCAAACGCTTAAACTCAGCATGTAAAGACGGACAGCGATATCTTCGCCACCTGTAAAACACTAGGTCTCGTTGTTTGATTTTATTAAGAACTATCTGGGTGAGCCAAGGCATCTCAGTATTTTTAATTTTCTTGGTTTTAATAGGGACATATCTTTCAAACAAATACTTGATGTTAGTATTTAACGCTGATATTTGAACATTAACGTCAGATGAGCAGTAAATGGGCGACCAGTTAAGGTTTTGACAATCATTAAACATAGATTGGACATCTACTGACGAAAAATCACGGAATTGAGAAAATACATTAGTTTTGCCTGGTGGAAATACATTTAATATAAGAATAATCATGTCATGATATGAGAAGCCAGGGGATATGATTTGGTCATAATGAGAAGGAATGTCAGTTTTAGGGACTAGAAAGACATCAATGGGTGAAGGCGTTTTATCAGGAAAAAAATGAGTAGGATTTGATTTGTTTACAAATTTTAAACCAAGAGAATCGATTGAATCTACAAACTGTTTGTTTTTATTTGCCATAATATCCATGTTCAAATCGCCACAGACAACTATTTTGGAATAATTTGGTCCTAATATTTCAAGTATATCTGATAATTCGGAGTAAGATGCTACGTCTGGTGCGGAATATATTGTACCCATTAATAATTTATGCGGCCCCGATGTGATCTCCACAAAAATAAACTCCGATTTATCAGTTTCACTAGATTGTCTCACAATTTTGGCCCGATAACAGTCTTTTATATAAATTGCTGCACCCCCGCCCCGTTTTGAACATCGATCACCACGAAACAATTCATAGCCTTTAATATTAAATAAATCATTACTCATCTCACGTTTGGTCCAGGTTTCTGACACTCCAATTACGTCCATACAGCCATTCCCGAACAATAAACGCATTTCATCAATTTTATTAACAATGCTTTGCGCGTTTATATGGCAAAACCGAATGCCTACTTTATTTTTACAAATTATATCAAACAGCAAACTCGATTTGTCGATACTATTCCCCAATGGAGCACAATTCCCTCGTGATGTATTAATATGGTTCATTATATTCATCGTGTAAAAAAATAAAAACAAAGAACATACAGAAATAAGGAACAATTAGAAAGAATGACAATTCGCGAGTTAGATTTTTAATTAACAAGACGATGACTTTACAAAAAGTAAGTTGACACTTAAGGATAGTTAAAGAAAAAGAAAGAAAGAAGAAGTAAACATAAAAATATTTTAGAGAGAGTATAATAAAACATAACAATAAAAGAGTAAATAGTATAAGTTCATGCTCAGGAAGGTTCATTTGTCATATTAAATTGTTCCAGGTCTTCATTGCAGGTGAGTAGTATGGATTCCCCTCTCAGAGACCGCACATACACTTGCCCATTTTTACTGTGGACAGATGAGATCAATTTGGCTCGTTTCAGTTTAAGCGCGTTCCGTTGTAAGAGATAATTAGCTTTCGTCAAACTCTCGTTCAGATAGAATCTCATATCGGAAGGTATATCAATGTCACGGAGAGACAAAGCGGATTTGGTTTCCTTGTATCGGTTTAAACAGGCTCTCAAGAGATTATTTTTGTCACGTGAATCATCAAACTTTATGATTATTGTGCCATCATACGACGATTGCTTCCCTTCAATTGATCTTTGTTGTTTAACTCGGAATATTGATTTCAACGGAGGTGTGTGAACGTTTACCGCCTTGCAGACTTTATCAAAGACAGCATTGAGGTTTTCATCTTGTGTAGCTGGTACGCCCACCAGCACCGCATCAGTAGCAATTTGCATTCTTTCAAGGGAATCCACCCGCGCTTGCAGCGTATTGCACTTTTGTTGGACGTCAGCTAGCTCTCTCGTTGTAGACAGTTGAATCGCTCTTACTTTTTCGAGAATGCAGTTTTGTGTGGTTTTCAATTGAGAGATTTCATTGTTAATTTTCTCTTCCAATAAAGAAATCCGTTTATCAATACGTGTCCACAAATCATCGATATTGCTTGTATTTGCTCCCAACGGATTTTTCTCTTGTTGAATGCTCTGAGATCTTGTTGCTTTTGACATTATCTCACAGAAAATATGATTTTGGTTTTCGAGGTTTTTAGAAAAAAGTTTGATTTTTAATGTGAAAAGCGAAACTTATTGTTGAACAATAATACACTCGTGTGTGGAATGATGAGGAAAATAAGTGATATACAAAACTGATTAACTATGTGGTTTACTTTTTTATAAATATCAAAAAGACCGGGAGCAAAAACTCAACACTACTGCTCTTGACAAATGCACATTAGCTTACGTCTTTAATTTAAATTGTTATATTTTTCGGGCAACAATTGCGTTTAATTGTCATTAAAATGGATCTTTATCAGAGGATTAATTATATTAATTCATTAGGTAAGTCTAAATCATGTATGTATCGGAGTTTTGTCTGCAAAAAACAAGTGTAAAGTGCACTTGCATTTTGTAAACAAACTCCGAAGTCGTATCAAAAGTTAAAGTTTTTTTCTAATATTTTGTGTTTTCTTTTCTTTTTTCAGAGATTTTGACCATTCAGGATATACAATCCTACAAATCCTTATCGTGGGAGGATAATCTTCATTGAAATATAGGGAAAGTGTTTCGGTGAATCAGGTTTGCAAAATCCAAATTGAGATTCCCAATTTGTACTTTGCAAAGCTGATTCTCTCATTTGCATTCGTTTTCCCGAAACATAGTTAATTGTTTTTTTCTTTTCTTTTCAGGTACTATAATCGCGACAGGATACAAACAGAAAAACCCTTCACTTCATTACATTGATCATCGTGGGAATCTTCACTTGTACTCAATACATTGTTGGTGTTGAGGCGACAACGACAACGTCAACGACGTCGACGACGACGACACCGAAACCTAGTGTCGATCAGGTACCATAAGGATATTTTTATCCTATTAGTATTGTCCATGACTAGGTATCTTATTTAATGACAAATATCTATATGTTTTGCCACGTAACAATAGCTATAACTGAGGCCTAAATGATATCTTGATTATACCAAACCAAAAAAATATACAAATGTTTCGGGAAGAAAATAGAAAAAATACCCCTAAGCTTCAATGGAAAAGTTATAAATTCAGTGTTGGTAAGACAAAATAAAAAATCATTAAGTTATTAGTCAATAGTAATTTGATTTTGCTTTACAAAACTATTTCGGGGAGGGTTAAACCCCGTAACCCTCCCCTTAAATACGGCTATGGGTCTGTTTGTTTACCGCAACAAACTGCAACGAAGTACAACAAAGTAAAACATTTTTACATTTTCTGTTTGTTAACTCGAATAAGTTGAAAAGAAAAGAGAAATCGAGAGAGCAAACATTTCCGCTCTAGAGAAAATGTTTCAACTCTTTGCAACAGAAATTTCTTGTTGCAATTCGTTTTTAAATGAATCTTGTTCTTCGAATTTGAATTTTAATTGAAACGGTTAGCCGAAATTCTTTTTGCTCAGCAATAAATATATCATTAATGTTACAAAATTGTATTTTTTACGGACTTCAATTGAATCTTTTGCGAATTTGACAGATCTCAAACAAACTGCTACAAAATGTTCCCAAATAGACCTTTTGTCGCTCCATTTAAACTTGGGTAGAAGTGGGTTACCTAATAGTTGATCGTCTGTGCCTGATACAGAAGTGACTATTGATGCTAATAGAGGCATATGGTCAGAATATGTCTGATCGCCAATTTTGAAGCTTAGCAGTAAATGTTTACACTCAAGGGGAAATAGTAGGAAGTCAATAACAGATTCTCTAGGACTACGAATGAAGGTGAGTTTTCTCTCTTTATCTCCTATATCTGTTCGATAGAAAACTTGTAAGCCCTTATTTTGATATAATATTATTGTATAATTGTTTTCGAGGAAAATTATGATAAATATCTCGGCTTCAACGAATTAGATAGTTGGGTCATGTAGAGCGAATGGAAAATAGGGCTCCGGCCAGTAGAGTCTCTGAATCTAAATCAGACGCTAGTCGGAAAAAAAGAGCCACATAGGTCATAGAACCTCAATTAACTTTTAATGCGACACTAAAGATATTTAGTAAAGATATTTAGAATGCGTTTGTTGGATGAGGTCTTGGGCCGACTTGGATTGTAGCGCCACGCTAAATTAAGTACTATTCACATGAGCACGACCAACGAACGACGAATGAATTATGAAAAGTGATTTTATATACGTTTGAAGCCGTATTTCCTTGCAAATTCTCAACAAAACGATAAAAGTAAAGTTTATATTTGACTAGCAGTTGCCCGCGACTTCGTCCGCCTCTCCCTCGTCCACCGGCCAGAGTATCGTCTCGACTTGTGCATCATGCGCGCGTGGGAATTTTGTTCGGAAGTTATTGTAAAATTGCATTGCAGTCAACTCTCCCTAGGTCGTAATTCTCTTGAACTTGAAAAATTTGAGCATTTTTTATGATTCCCTTCAGTTGTTCATACTTAAAGCATTCCCTTGGGTCAGCGGTTCTCAATCTTTTTTGGTGACGGAACCCTTTTGGAAAACAAAATACTTACCGGAACCCTACAACTATTATAAAAAAATATTTTTGAAAAGTGTATTATTTATTAATTAGCATAGGAACAGTCAATTTTAGTTACTTACATAACAAGTAACTGTACCAGTCTCCGGACAGGCCCCAGTGTCCGGACGATTTTGCATTTATGGAGAATAAAAGAGAAACGAAACACAGAATTTTGCAAGAAACAACAAAATACAGAATCAGTAACATTTTTCACATATACATACGAAGTTTCAAGCCGATCGAATGTAAAACGGAAAAGTAATGGGTGTTTTAAGCAGCAACCGCTGCGCTGCTGTTTTGCTGTTTTCTTAGCAAAAAAATAGAGGCAGACCTTGGAAAATATACTGGGAATAGTTGATCTTGTGGGATCTTGCAATCAAATGGAGTTTGTTTTAAAGCAAATATAATGAACTTAAAATAACTAAAGAAAAAAATGAGTTTTGCGTTTTTTTAAATCGATTTTCTTAAGTGTCCGGACACTGGTACCAAAAATAGCGAAAATCTAGTCTCCGGACAGCTCCAAGATTTTTTTTTATTTTTTTTTTTATATTCTTTTTGAAACCCTTAATTTCCTTGTCAAAAGTACTTGTCTATATCCAGAAAAAAAAATCCATTACCTATCATGCCTCTGATGGATTAAAAATGAAAAAAAAAAAACAAAAAACTCTAAGAATTGTATTATCACTTTTTATTCTTTGTCACACAAACGCAATATTTTGAAATCAAAATGGTGTAAATCGATCGTGCGACATCTACAGCTGAAGGCAATATTTTCCTTGAGAAATGAGAAGAAATGTACCTACAGATTTGATACAATCAGAATGTAACTGTAAAAAGGAGTTGTTTGGAAAATGGATGTAGGTTATGCAAAGAATGCATTCAGATAGTACACATGGATTTTTCGATTGGCAAAAATGAATCAATTCAACACTTTTTATATGAAATTTTGTTATATTATCAAAGGTGAAGGGTACAGAGGGAGGTGTATTTTTTTGTTTGTGGAACCCCTGCAAGGCTATCACGGAACCCTAGGGTTCCGCGGAACACACTTAGAGAATGGCTGCCTTGGGTGAACTCTCCCTAATTCTAATATGTATCTCTTTTACTTCTGCATCGTTTTTTTTTCGTTAAGTAAATTTTTTTTTCTTTAAACTGAGCATATTTTTTAGTTGAGAAGTACATAAAATGATATTGTTTAAACACAATAATCTGCACAAATAGTGCAATCAATCACATTCACAAATCAATTGAACTCTCAAAATTCTAATTTGAGCGTTATTAGGCCAGTTCCACCTAACAACATCTCACTGAGATCTCAATGTCACCTTGACTGAGGCAAAATCATTTGGTGGAACATAATTCTCAGTTATCATTGAGATTTAATGGTTACCTTACTAATTGTTGCTGCACATATGTCAGCCACGTCAAATAGCTGAGTGAGAAATCGAATCCAAAATAATTTCATCTCAGAGATATCAGAAAAAAATCTCAGTTCTTACATTTCCACATATTCTTCGCTGCTATTGGTCGCAGCTTAATTTTAAGCGGAATAAAGCCTTCCTCTATTAATGGACTATCCAACACAAAAAGAATTTTACAATTCGAAATAGTAGTTCCTAAGATTACCGCGTTCAAACGAACAAACTCTTCAGCTTTATATTATATTGTATTGTATTGTATCGTTTGCCGTTTTTTCCACATTTTACACAAATTCTTCGCTCCTATTGGTCGCAGCTAAATTTTATATAGCTTCAAGCCTTCCTTAATAAATGGACCATTCAACATTAAAAAAATTGTTCAATTTCATAAAGCAGTTCCTGAGATAAGCGCGTTAAAACGCAGAAAAATGTATATTTTTTGCCGTTTTTTCCATATTTTCCACAGATTCTTCGCTGCTATTGGTCACAGCTTAATGTTAAATAGCCTAATGTCTAAGTCGATTAAGGCACCATCCAACACAAAAAGAATTATACCATTCGAACCAGTAGTTCCTGAGATTACCGCGTTCAAACAAACAAACTCTTCAGCTTTATATATTAGTGTAGATTAAATTGTATTGTTTGCCGTTTTTTCCACATTTTACACAAATCTTCGCTCCTATTGGTCGCAGCTAAATTTTATATAGCTTCAAGCCTTCCTTGATAAATGGACCATTCAACATTTAAAAAATTGTTCAATTTCATTAAGCAGTTCCTGAGATAAGCGCGTTAAAACGCAGAAAAATGTATATTTTTTGCCGTTTTTTCCACATTTTCCACAGATTCTTCGCTGCTATTGGTCACAGCTTAATGTTAAATAGCTTCAAATTTTTCTCAATTAATGGACCATCCAACACAAAAAGAATTATACCATTCCAACCAGTAGTTCCTGAGATAAGTGCGTTAAAAAGCAGAAAAATGTATATTTTTTGCCGTTTTTTTCCACATTTTCCACAGATTCTTCGCTGCTATTGGTCACAGCTTAATGTTAAGTAGCCTAATGTCTAAGTTGATTAAGGCACCATCCAACACAAAAAGAATTATACCATTCGAACCAGTAGTTTCTGAGATTACCGCGTTCAAACAAACAAACTCTTCAGCTTTATATATTAGTGTAGATGTAGATTTATGATGCAAAAATTTACTTTTTATTCTAAAATGTTAGTAAATTTGAGAAAACAAATTTATTCGTCACGAAAAGAATTCTAGTTGACACGATCTGCCAACGAATAAAATGTTCGCGCGAGTTATGGAACTAAGCGAGGTCATCGTCAAACCAAAAGTTAACGATGACACCGCAGAGCTCCAATTCACCAATACCAGCCGATTCTGAATTTTCCATTTCATGGGAACGGAAATTGCATGAATCGAATTACATTCAATTTCCATTCCCACGAAAAGTGCTGATTGTGTATAAAGTATAATTAACAATTTCTATGAATATAAGGAGGTTGATTAGTAGTTTGACCACCGAGGTACACAGTTTGTTTTATTTCGGGGATCGAAGACTTTTCGCCACTCGCGCGTATAACCTCAAAAATCATTCTTGCCCTGTGTTTTGGTTGTTCATTCGCGACGAATTAAAAACTCTCATGTAAAAGAAATGTCAAAATCAACGAATTTTCGTTCATTCGTTGGTCGTTGTTCGTGCTCATATGAATAGTGCTTTAGTAATAAAATATTTCCAATTTAAAATTAGCAAAATTGGTTTAGGCATTCTCGAGTTTATGCGAGACAAACGAATATTGATTTCGACCAATGTATAACAATGTATAATCGTATATGTATGTATGTTTGTATTTGAAAAAAGTAATCCTTGTTTATCGCTTTCCAATTTCGTTTTATGATGGTTTTTCTCATTTATAATTGTTCGCCATAAAAAACAACAACTCCGCATCCGCACACAAATTTGAAATGTTGCAACAAATAAATTTCAACTTTGCTTTGGTTGGATAGTTGCTTCGACAAACACGAGGGCTAGGGCAAGGCCAATTCATAAAAAAGGCCATTTCCAAGGAATCCATAAATTTGTTAACTCATTGCGTTTTTTTTTTTAAATTCATGACGAAATAAAATTTGAAGTTGAATTAAGGAGAACCATCAAAGAAAAAGCAACGCTCACAATTTTACCATCGATTTTATTTCTCAAGCTTTAAGTAAACAAACTTTTACATTCCAATTGATTGACAATCAAGGACGAAATTGTACGAGACATAAAAATAGTTTTATACAGAGAAACGACGAAGTTCTTTTTGTCAACAAGAAACTGTCTTCGGGGGATTAAATAGAAATAAAAGACAGAAAAAAAGATAACTTTCGAGTGAGTTTATGTTAGAGAAGAGCATTTACATTTTTGAATTCTATTAACTTTTTCTTTGCTAGCAAAACTTTCCATTCCTTGAAATTCCGACTTGGTTTAAGTTTGGAAGAATGAGCGTAGAAAAAAAAATAAAAAAAATCCTTTTCAACGAAGAGGATCTTATGCGAACGGAAAACTGAGAACAAGATAAGAATTGGATTAGAGTCACGAGCCAAATTGCTTTTGTTGTTCATCCGAAATTATTGTTTTTAGTTCAAGTGTGTGTGTTTGTTTTTGATAAAAAGTAGTTAAGAACATGAAACAAAGGAACTTTTTTATCAAACGAATTCGGGGTCGTAGTGCTAATTTGTCGTTGACTTTTCTTAAGTACCGAAATCCTGATTAAGTTTTTAAGACAGTTTTGAAAGAAGTAAAATGACATCAGAACATTTTTTTAGGGTTTAATCCGTCAGCAAGGGTATAGAAGTTTCTATGAAATATATGGGCACATAAATTTTGTTAAATTCAGATTTAAGACTATGTAAGAATTTACATACAAAAATAAACATTTCCTCAGTTCTCAAAAGACATTCGTCGTCCTTCTTATTTAATACACAGATTATGTGATTATCATTTTTCCGTAGAATTCGCTCTCATTGCTTAACTAAGTGGAAATTAAACATGTCCCTCGGCCCCTTAGCAATTTCAGACACTTATTCCTTTTATGGCTAGGCTCAAGGCTATCTAACAAGATTATGCCTATACAAATATTTATCAGAGCGGCGATAAAATTTCTGGCGATTAGCACCAGTGTTATTTTTTCCCATTTTTATGATGCCAATTTGTCTGGGATCAAGAGACAGGCATTAACAACAAAAACAAAAAAAGAACAAGATACCTAGAAAGAAAAAGAAAATAAATGGACACACAAAATAGCTTTAGGTCGTAGTGTTAGAAAAGAAAAATCAATCGTTCTTCACTTTAACGCAAAATATGTTATTATAAAAAAAAAAACATTCTTAAAAAGTTTGTATGTTTCTTTTTGTTTAAGGATTTTGTACAAAATAGATAGGTTCATGTTAATATCTGTTGGACGTTTGTCAAAATCTCAATATGTTCTATTTCTTGTAATTACAATTTGAGACCCATTCACACAACATATGTTGTGATGTGATATGTGATATCACATGCATAAATTATGGCATGGGGTAACCCTTTAAAACGTTATCTGCGAACAGGGCCGGATTTACCACCTAAAGCGCCCCTGGGCAGATCAAATTAATGCGCCGCTTGTACCCTAAGATAGGGTTACCAGAAGTCCTAGCTTTTGAAGACACGCCCCCTATAGACTTTAGAAACTCGAAATGTAGGTAATCTCTCGGTACCCCAGTTATTAAAAAGCACAAATATTTTTTATATTATAACTAGACGCTTAAAAATTTGTCGAGTATCATTTATGCGGCGTTGGACAAACAAGTGACTTTACTGCTTTTGCGATTTTTTTGATGGATAACTTTAATTTATGTCAGCCCGGTGCTTCTCTATTGATAGAAGGCTGCGATAGACAAAACGCGAAATTAAAAAAAAAAACACTTTTAGCTCTTTTCATTCTCTTTTAACTGCTACGATTTCTACGATGACATAGAACAAAACAGGAATTGCTGTGTCAAATAACTGGAAAACAATATACGTGTATCACCGGTGGAAAAAGACAGCACTGATACAAATTATTATTTATCTTTGTTTTTGGTTTGTTTTTACTTTCTATAGTAGTCTCACAGTGACGGACGTCTTCGGAGCAGCTCCTCTACTATCATTTTGACTTGAACATTTATCGGTTTTTCAAGGAAAATATCTAACAAAAAATGTTTGCGTCTCATAATTCGGCGCCCCTATTTAGTCGGCGCCCCTGGGCAACTGCCCATGTTGCCCCTATGGGAAATCCGCACATGTCTGCGAACGTGTTTTCATCGCTTATCTTTACAGAGAACGAAGGATATTGCTCAGTTGCTATCTGGATAAAACTTCACTAACATACTTAAACAGAAATTTGAAGCACCTTCTCGTAAAAGACAATGGCGCAAAATTATAGTCCGCTAATGAAAAACCTTAAGGGAATTTAGTGTGATACTGTGTGTGAGTCATGTCTGAAACGTCATTTTAAGCTAGTATCACACTAAACTTGTTCATTAGCGGACTATAATTTTGCGCCTTTGTATTTATAAAAATAAAATGATGTTCGTCCGTTTGTATTTCTGGTACAGACTCTTAAATGGCCGAAAATATATTTATACAATTTTATATACATTTATTTATGTAGTTGTGTCCTCTGAACAAAACTAAAAATCGAAATGAGATTATACTGGTACAATAATTCCAAAATGACTTTTCGAATTTGAATGAAATTGAATTTAACAAGCAATTTTTCCAAAATTGCTTTTCGAATGTAAAAAATGGGCAATTCTTAGTGGAAAATTCGGAAAAGAGCGAACATTTATAATCATTTGTCATCTGCTTGGAATTGGCGGTGTGGAGACTTAAGTTGGAAAATTAATGTCTCGAACGAGCGTTGTTAAGTCGTTACTATTTGTTTTCTTAAAAAGAGGATTTTACCCGAAATTATATTTCATTTTGAAATATGGAAAATAACATTTTTTACTTGCGACATATCTTATCTATGTATACTTTATACCAATATATAAAGTAAGACTTTTGTTTGTTTGTCGGTTGTATGTTTGTGGGTTGTATGTTTGTAGTCGATAAATTAAAAAACAAACAAAAGTCCTACTCTATAAATGATGCAAAATTGTTATTCCCATGCACTGATTGTGCAGGAGGTTCTGAAAATAAAAGAAATAATTATTAAGAGCAAAAAACACTGATTTTTAACATACATACTCACTCGAAATTTTGTATTTAAATTCAGGAAACTGACAGCCGACATCAAGAAAAAGAAAATTTTAACATCGATATCCAAAAAAAGCATGGATTTTAGTTTCCAATCTCTGTGTATGTACATTTGTCATTATGAATATTAGGTACATTTCGGTCTCGGTCAAAATTTGGCCTGTGTCGTAAGCTCATTGGATTTCAAAGGGAAAATTGCATGTACATAATTGTTGGTGCATTGGTTTTCAAATGGAAAACTGGAAAATTTAAAAATGGGTTTTCGAATGGAAAATAGAAAGTTCTTGATGAAAAACTCGGAAAACTTATTGGTTTCCAAAAGGAAAATTGCATGTAATTGTAGGTGCACTGATTGTCAAATGGGAAAATGGAAAATTTTGGATAGGGAACTCGGAAAATTTCGCGAGAGCACTAAGAACTTCAATACCTAATATCAAGCTTTTGCATAGAATTTTAAGTGCATTGGTGTTTGTTAGTCCGGTAGGGTCTCTTAATCCGCTCAATCCTCCATGCATTTATATAAATTTTCACTGTAGGTATAGGCGTAGTAAAAACAAATTTTTCCGACAAACTTACTGGAAAGTCACTAAATAAGGGGGACAATCAAAAGCTGTATTTAATTTTGATTTTTGTGAAATAGTCAAAACACACCGGAAAAACTAGAATTTGTTGAATTTTTCAACGAAATTTGATTTTACTGCATGCTTAAATGAGAGCAGAAAGTTAGTTTTAAAGCTTGGAAAAATTTAGATATGTAATTCTCTATTTTAATTGGATTCAAGCAAATCACATTGTGTTTTAACAATTCCTGTGATAATAACAATTATTTTTGAGTTTTTCTGAAGGGTGGCGAGACGAAGTTCACAAGGTCGGCTAGTAGAATATAAAGGCAAGTATTGGGTTAAAAAAAACTTTAGAGCTTGATCAAATATGAAATTACGATGAAATGATAGAGAAGAAAAAATTGTGAGTCCGGCGATATTGTCCGTCTGTCTGTCTGTAAACGCACTTGTAGCCTTAACCACTGGTCCGATTGACTTCAAACCCATAGATTTGACCGCAAAATTACAGTCGTTATACTTTTATGAACACAATTGTTGCCATGCTCATGCAGAACTAATGTTGTTTGTTTACATTTATGAACACAATTTTGGCAGTACTGCGGAAGTTTTACAATTACGAACTCAGCCTGGCTGACCATGGCAACAATTGTGTTCATAAAAGTATAACGACTGTAATTTTGCGGTTAAATCTATAGGTTTTCCTGTTTCTTAACTTTTCAGTTTTCTTATTTCCGCAAGTTTTTATAACATGTTTTCGAAAAAGGTTTCTTCCACAAAGCTTAGAACAATGCGTTTTAAAATATTTTTGTTGAAAGCCATTTTTTTAATGAACTACAAATCAAATCGAAAACAAATAAACTTTGTTTCTCGTTTTGTCAAGGTTTGCTTTTGTGAACTCATTTTAAATAAAGTATAATGACCGCACACATACAGTTGTAATTGAGTTCATGAAAGCCTTTGAGCATATTTTAGGCAGGGCATGGGCAACAAAGCCTGCAATTACGAACTCAGCCATAATTCCACAAATATGTTTTTACTAGCCTATATACCTACAGTGAAAATTTATAAAAATGCATTGAGCATTGAGCGGATTAAGAGTCCCTACCGGACATACAAACAAAACAATGCACCTTAAATTCCATACGAAAAGTTGATTTTAGGTCTTGGAGTTCCACGTGCTCTCGCACTTTTCCGAGTTCCCAATAAAAAAATTACATTTTTCCATTTAAAAATCAGTGCACCTTCTATTTCATGCAACTTTCCCTTTGAAAAATCAGTGAGTTTTCCGACATTTTCACCAAGAACTTTCTATTTTTCCATTCAAAAACCCATTTTGAAACAAAAAATTCCAACAAAAAAAATAATATTTTCGTTCTTTGTTGGGTTTTTCGAGTTTTCCCACTTTTTCATGATGTTTTTCCAATTTTTTTTTTCAAAGTAACCGTCACGGTTCACACAAAAACTAAATATCTTATTCGTCTTTAACTTTAAGAATTATGTTTTAACTTAAATAAGTAGACTTTAAGGACTATTCACATGATCACGAACAACTTTAACTTTTACATTTCGTCCACATATAAATTTTTAATTCGTCGCGAACGAATCACCACCAAAACTAAAACAAGAATGATTTTTGTTTTGAGCCTAAATACGGACGATCCATTTGTTCCTCTTGAATGCGGACTGTGTGCAACGCGAATAGTTTGAAAATTCCTATCAACAAGAATTCTTTTCTTTTTATTTCATAAAATAATGAGTGATATTTAAAACTAAATTCATTCATCATAAATAAACTATCAACTACATTTCTATCGTTTTGTTGAGAGTTTGTGAGGAAATAGGCCTTCAAGCGTTTCTAAAATAATTTTTTTTTTCATTAATTTGTTATCCGTTGGTCGTGATCGTTCATGTGAACAGTGCTTTAGTCCATCGAGTATAGAAAACAAATGAAGAAAAACAAGTCAGAAACAAGCCCGACGAGCGGCCAATATGACAAAGATCACTTTTTGATATTCGCCATCATCAATATATCCAGCCAAATTGCAATTTCTATTTTTTTGTCGCGAATGCGACATTTACATACGCATTTTTTCACAAAGTTCTAGCCTTCAAAACAGGTTTCTCAATAGGATGAGGGCTAAAACCTTTTAAAATCAGCTAAACCGATGAATCTGTATATTATTTATTAAAAGTGCACTGTGGCGTATGCTTGCTTTTTTGAATGTATAATTTTTTAATAGGTAGACACTTTGTTTTTTCTTTTTGAGACACTGTTCTGTTGTTGTTATTCTTTAATGATGTCTTGCGAAGTGACATTTGGTTTTATCGATGCTTCATGATTATCATGTATGACATCGGCAGCTAAACAACTTTAACTTAACCACACTCTTCCTTCTTAAAAGGGATCAACCATTTTAAGGAAAAATCGTTTAATTCATTTTAACCCTCATAAAGCTAGCCTTATATCCAATAAGAACTTTCTTTTCATGACCAAAATTCAATTATTTTGAAATAAAGTGACTAAAGGAAAATAAATTCAATATAGCATGGGCAGTTTTTAAGAAATCTCTTTTTTTTAAGGTAATTGATTTTTTCGGGATTCTATTTAATTTACAATAAACCTTTAATCTTAAGGGATTACATTTGGTTTGCTTTTGTTAAGAAAGGTCATGTTATGAGGATTTCGTGTTTATTTATTGAAAATTGTATGGAACTAAGTGAGGTAAGCAAAAAGAGGCTGAATTGTGTTATTAAGGAGTTATTTGAAAGGAATGTATAAATCTGTTCGACAAGATTGTTTAACATTCATTTAAGAAAAACGCAAAAATATGACCGAACAATTTTGAATAATTCCAAAACTTTAATAGGTATTGCGATATTTGAATATACCAATCTTCATACATTTGTTTTCTCCTTTTAGTTGTTTGGCGTTCAAACGACAAAAACACAAACAGAAATCCAAACTAACCGCAGAACTTAAAGCAGCTCCAAACTCAATATCCCTCTCGGCGTACGTCGTTGTTAAATTGAATTTCCCTCTCAATCCTTTCTAGCATCACAGATGCGAGGCTCTGAAATTTCCACTTCGCAGCATTTTCCGTCTTCTGCTTTCTGAATCGGTGTCACCCGTTTGGATTTTGAATTGGGGTAATTCTATAAAGTGTTGAAGATTTGAGGCGTCATGTCGTTTGGTTTTCTCATTTTTCAAAAGGTGATTGGTTAGGTGCGAGTGGAAACCTAAATAAGCAAAAAAAAGAAGAATATAAACAAAAAATCCAAACAACAAAAAAAAAAAACGAAATTGGCTTCGGTTGAAGAACGCTTGGCTGAACTTGACAAGTCGCTTCAGTTTGATTACTGTTTTGATATGTTTAATTTATTGCAAAAGTTGAAGCAGTTGGTGATACACGCGCATTTGGGATATTCACAAGATTTATAGAGGAAGAATTCTGTTTAGATAGTCATTGTCATCGAATCGAGAAGGTCCTTAAGTCGATATTGTTTTGAAAAGGGTTCAACTGGGTGTTTTTTTTTTTTGCAAACAGTTGAGAATGTGTGTGCCTTGAATAATGAATATATTTTTCCTTACATCAACCCCTCTTGAAAGCACTGATGTTTGACAAAAAAAAAAAAAAACAATAAAATGCAAAGGATCCATCCTTGTAAAGGATTGTCTCGCTAGGAAGTGGATGATATCTTCTAAGTACATATTTGTATTCAAATTGAATGTTCACGAAGTTCCTAGACCATGAACTGGATTTCTTTTCAAGATAACAGAAAAAAGGAAGTGTCGATATATAGAGAAACACGAAGCTTATACGACTGTTGGACAAGGCTGGTTATGCTATTACAGGATTATTATATTTCAGATACATTTTTAAGGAACTAATTTTTTTTAAGTTTCGAGTAGGTAAAAGTTGATTCTAAAGCTAAACTTGAAGCACCTTCAGTGCTTCAGCACAATTTAATCGATGGAGATATAAAAATAAGTGAGTCTGAATTCAAACTAGTAAAGTTTTAAGATCGACAAAGTTTTTTTTTATACTTTTTTTATCCATAAAATTTCCAAACAAATATTTAACATTGTTGTTGCTTCAAATGTAAGACCCCCCACTGTGCGGCTATGCCCTGACATGTAAGTAAGTTATAGACACTCGCTTCCATCTAAAATATGGATCATAGATATAAAAACAATGTTGGACAAAGTGCCACAAGCGAGGCACCAACTTTAGTGCTGTTCATGGTAACCCACACATGAAATAGGAGTAAAATCAACCAACGAACAAAATTCAGTTTCACCTTGCATTTTTCATTGGTCTTCTTATACTGCTGCTTTTTTTTTTGAACAGGAGGAATAAAATTGCATTGAAGAGTGAGTGTGTTAACAATTTATGCTGACATTGATATTCCAACATTGTGTTTGCTTTTAACATCAACAGAATGTAACAGAAGAAGAGATTTTTGTTTTTGTGTATTCAAGCATCGGCTTTCGGCTTCACGTGGTATTTGAACTTTGGATGTGTTTGAAATTCTATACAAACAATTTATTCAAATGTCGGCAATTTAAATGGATGCTTTTAGTGAAATCCTCTTTTTTCATTGTTTTTTTTTTACCGTTGTCTATTGATTTTGTGTGTAAGTGGTGCTTTTTTAATGTTTTTGTATTTAAATTGAAATGTTAAATACCTATTGGTAAATGTATAGGTAACAGTCGAGTTTAAAATTGGAATATGGACAGAAGGACTGATGGATTTATATATAGCATAAGCATTTAAAATCCTAGACTCAATTCTTAATTAGATTGATTGTTTATTGATCGTTTGTAGATTATTATTTTTCGAACATTTCTCAATAATAAAAATGAGTCTTACTCGCAACAGTAATTTTATTGAACAGTTCAAAATGTAAACCAATAATTTGTTTCGTAAAAAAATTCAAATTCCAATGAAGGCTTTGACCTATAATTTTTAATCACTGGACTTCCAGTTTAGTATTAAAAAGTTCTAGGAAATTACCTACTAGGTTTTGAATTCTTTTTCTCAGAACAGAGATTAAAGGTTCCCACGGACATGACGTGTCGGCCAATAATTTAGACATTTATAATATAAGAACCTCATTTGCATCAGTCTTCAGTACGTAATAGTTTTTCGCGTATACCAAGAGTGGGTGAGATATTTTCTGGAAAATATTAAATTGGCTTAACAAAATAGGTACTTATCAATAATTAAAACTACATAAATCGCATATTCCATATAAATTTACGTTTGTGCTGCTCTCTGGTGCATTTTTTCCATTATGATATTAATTTTTTGCTTTTATTAAATTTGAAAGCATTTAAACCATAATAACGAAAATTAACGAAGCATGATGTCAATCTGATTGAAAATACATGGGCAGCCTCGAAAATACGGAAGTAGCAATACCATACCAATAATCCCCAACGCAATGCAACCTAGAAATAAATTGTTTGCCAATAATTCGGCCAATAAACTGATTAACGTATTTCTTTATTTATTTTTTTAGATTTATATCTATCTATTAAAGAAACCAAAAGTTCACACTTAAAAAAGGTATCCCCCTACAATAGTTGATGAGTCTACTGGGTCGAAAAACTATTTTTTGTAGTCTTACAAGCCGTTATACTTGCATTATAATTTTCAAAAACAAGAAGACTCCACGTGAAATCCTCCAAGCACAGTACGCTAAGTTTTCTTTTCTAAGAAAAATATAACCGATTGAAAATCGAAATTCCTTTACAAATCAAAATCTTCTTAACTTCCCCCGTCTCGTTACGAGTATATAACGAAAGTTAAGGACATCAATCAATATTTTTCACAAGCTTTACCTCAATGAAATTTGCAGGTGCAATGACGACAAAAAAAAAGGAAAAAGTCGCACAGAAAAAGTTTTTTTTTATCACTTCAAAGCCAGTTCATCGCAAGAATAAGGTAAATATTTGCAAAAAAGGAAATTCTTTACCTCAAGGGATTTTACTATTTCTGCATGAATGAAAATCTTTTGCACTGTGATTTACTGCAAGGCACTTGAATTTTTTTAGAATATTAACGAACAAGAACAACTCTTTGGGGCAACGGGTTCAATATCACGAATATATTTTATAGTAGGTATATGAAAGCAAATTATTCGTAATTTCTTTGAAAAGAAATTCCCTTCAACACCAACTTCTTGCAGTTTGAGACATTTTGTTTGTTAATTACCTTTTTCCATTCGATACTCGTAGTGTTGTTTCTTCATTTCCTTAACTTTGAGACAGATTTTGTGTCACCTCTGAAGTTGATTTGGCCAAATGCCATACAGTAAACGCAATGCATACAAGTTACGATTTACTGCCAAAAAACCTTTCCTTTTTTAATGACAATTTTCCCTTTTACGGCTTAAAAGGTCAAAGTTATGACTTCTGAAAATTTAAGAGATCACCATGCGTCACCATTTTTGGTGAAGACACACCCTTTTATCAAAACTGTTATTTGAGGATACTCAAATTGATGAGAATCATGGAGAACGAAGCAAATTAATTCTTCATTTTTCTATATAATCAGTTGCTATTTTATTGAGATTATAGTAAATAATTCGTGCGAATTTACTTACATACTTTGCATATTAGGTATTTGTTTTGTTTTTTCAGTCAAAACAAATCGACCGGTATATGGTCGTTTATATGAGTTAATTTTGAAATAAACTGTCTTCTATAATACTTTTTCAAATGAGAGAGAGACTAAATGGTAATTTTTTCATAACAACACTTTTTGCTAAAGATTGTCCTCAAAAATTAAAAAAAATCTTATTTTCCAAAAAGTTTTTGTGGCAGGGATGAAAAATCGTCTTTCAGCATTGTATCGAAATCAAAATAAAAAGTGTATCGAAGTGTACTTTTTGATCTGTTAAGTTTTATTGAAGAATAAATAAGAAGAAAAATATGACATTTTTTTCATAGTTAAAACCTGGCCGAGAGGGTCCAGGTGTCCCGATTGTTATCTGACGCGATCTAAGCTTTGGGCGTCCTGGTCTGCGCCATCCTTCCAACGCAAATTTGGTCTGCCTCGCTTTATACAATTATGAATTGTACAGCAAAGGACTTACCAGAGCTCCTCTTCGCTCACACACAATAGGTGTCCATCGTAGTCTACCAAGCTTAATTTTTGTCATCAAGTCTGCTTCGTGGTAGATTTCATATAACTCGTGGAATAGTATATCGTCTCCGGAATCGTCCTTCCTCACAAACGGGGCCAACTATTCTCCGTAAGACTTTTCTCTCAAACGCGGCAAGAGTTCAGAGTACCTTTGGCTAAGCACTCAGAACTCGGATCCGTCAGTGAGTACTGGTAAGACTATCGTCAAATACAGCAGCAGTTTCGAAGTAATGGTAAATTTTTTGGATTTAAAGAGCCTATTTGAAACGCTACAGTACCTATATTCTGATGGCTTTGAGCAGCCGCCCGCATATTTTTGTTTACCATATTGTTATCTGCTGCTACTACTAACCCATGGTAATTGAAGGATTGCACTTCTTCGAATTCGTGCTCCTCCACCTTAATAGTTGTTCTTCTGCTTCAGTCAACGTTTTCAGCATTCGGTACCACCAAGTACTGAGTTTTTCCTTCATTTTTATGCAGCTCCAGGTTTTTTAGCCGCTTGCTCGCTCTGGATAGATGAAGATTGTAGAGCTTGTGGGTTCCTTCAAAATTTTCAAATGTCGTCGGCGTATGCCAATAATTGGGTGGACTAGGTAACGATTGTGGTTCTGGTGATTCTAATTTATGACAAATAGCTGCGCGTGTGCCCGCGGTGTTACCCACGAAAACTGGGATAAAAAGTAGCCTATGTAATTTTCTGACCCCTAAACTATCACTACCTAGGGAATGTGTCAATCCTTTGCTCTATGAAAAATTAGGTTAACCGTACATTTTATCAGGATAAGACGTATCCTATGTTTCTTTTAATATTTCCAAGAATACTTTTACAAAGTTTAATGATGATTGCTTTAGTAGATTTTGCGTGACGTGCCGACACAGTACAGACTTTCACATGTACATAGTAGAAAATGCACCTAACTCTCCATGTTGTCTTCAGAAAATCACAAAACCGAATGAAAAACTGAAAAAGGTAAATGGATAACGGAATGAAAACAAATGAGAATGAAGACGAATAAGACAGATCATGTCTACGGCTTATATGTTACTTAACGTCTAATTCAGAGACATTTAAGCGTTGGCAAACTAACAATTTTATTGACTTGCAAGTTCCAACAAATGAATGCGTAAAGGATACTTGGTGACTTGGATTTGTGTAAAAATATTTATGATAAAGCAAGTGAAAGACTGGAAGTGCAAAATTGTATTGAATTTAGTAAAAGTGTATTTGTGTACTCAAGGAGAGGCAAGTGTATCGAAAAAAGTACAATTGTATCGAATTTTGCAACCCAGTTTTGTGGTTTGTTTTTTAACAAAATCAAAAAGAATAAATCAAGCCTAATATTTTCAGCACTCAGTCGACGCCGATGCACGGCCCGAATTTCGATAAATGAGCTTTCCATCACTTGAACAAATATGTTTAGACAATCATCTTAAACCATTGTGGACTTTTGTGATTAAACATAATTATTAAATTGAACAATGTGGGTTCTTTGATTTTGATCAAAGCAAATAAGTAAGTCACGAAATTTGGTATTTATCCAAGTTAGGGTAACAAATAAATGCCAATCAAATCAGGGTGGCAATGGCGTGCGTGGTCTATATGTAAATAATGTCGTTTAAGGAGTGAGTACATAATCTTCTATAACAATGTGAATTTACTGATTTGTTCAAATTAAACGCTTGATTGGATAAACGGGCAACAGGATATATGTAGTAACGTAATAGTTATAGAATGCTATAGGTATATGAAGCATTGCAGTGAAAAGATGGCAATTTCAAACAATAATTATTTTATTTGGTAGGTTAACATTACTTCGCACATTATTGTTAAAAAAGAAAAAAACAAAACACTCCTACAATCTGGAATGTGAGGTTCATCACTTAATACAGATGGGCAACTCCCCTTCTTTTCGAAAATTGTCCAGCAGAGTTTTTGATTGCGGAGTGGTAGCATTGAAAAAATGATGTGGATAACGGTGAGCGATACGGAGTAATATTAAGTGCGTCTTTAAAAAAATAAAATATAAATTGAAGAAATAGACTTGGATGACCTCTGGTTCCTGCAGGTGGATGCGCCATCTTACAGAGCCAAAATCGTGTTATCAGCCATCTTGGTGAGACACATTAGTCTCCTAAGAGCTGTGATTTGATATCCTTGGACCTTTTTTGTGTGAAACCATGACGGATGATATAAGAAAAGCAATCCAGAAATGATAAAGGCACTTTCGACCAAGGCTACATCACGCACAACGAGGTTTTAAAAAATAGAATACCAAAATGAGCTTTTGCTAAAATTTATAATACGTGCACAAATTTAATCATTTTTATTTTATTGCATTAATCAATATTGACGGTAGTATCTACTGTCTAAATCATAGTGGGAATGGTTGACAAACTTTACGTTGTAATGTGAGGTCTGGTTACCAAGTTATGATCAAAAAATCATTTGTTTTGGTTATTGTCCTAAGCTTATTGTAATCTCATAGAAAGAATATCTTCTGATGCAAATATCTCAGCAACCAGAGCTCGGAATTGAGTTTGGCTTTCAGGAATATGCTCAGGAAAGATGAGAAATGAAATATGATGAAGCTAGCAAAATCGATTTCTTCATGATTTTCGAAAAAACGCCAGAATTTTGGACAGATAGACATACTTCCAAAACCAATCGAATGAAACATCAAAAGAAAGGTCTGGTCGAATTCTATTCACCGAAATTGTTTTCAAGTTTTTTCAAAGGCCTAGTAGCCGATATATTGGTTAAAATGTTAATTATTCCCAAATATATATATCTCAATTTTCCCAGGTAGCCTATACTAAATGATGCCCGACAACAAAGGTCTGTTTACGATCTATCAGTCTCTGAAAACCAAAACCATATGCGAGGTTGCAATATAAAAACACTGTTCCTCGTACTTCAAAATTATATTAAATGGGTGAGAAATGAAGTGTTAAAAATTCTAATCTACACTAATATATAAAGCTGAAGAGTTTGTTTGTTTGAGCGTGGTAATCTCAGGAACTACTGGTTCGAATGGTATAATTCTTTTTGTGTTGGATGGTGCCTTAATCAACTTAGACATTAGGCTACTTAACATTAAGCTGTGACCAATAGCAGCGAAGAATCTGTGGAAAATATGGAAAAAACGGCAAAAATATACATTTTTCTGCGTTTTAACGCGCTTATCTCAGGAACTGCTTTATGAAATTGAACAATTTTTTTAATGTTGAATGGCCCATTTATCAAGGAAGGCTTGAAGCTATATAAAATTTAGCTGCGACCAATAGGAGCGAAGAATTTGTGTAAAATGTGGAAAAAACGGCAAACAATACAATACAATACAATATAAAGTTCGTTTGAACGCGGTAATCTCAGGAACTACTATTTCGAATTGTAAAATTCTTTTTGTGTTGGATAAGTCCATTAATCGAGGAAGGCTTTATTCTACGACCAATAGCAGCGAAGAATCTGTGGAAATGTGAGAACTGAGATTTTTTTCTGAGATCTCTGAGATGAAATTATTTTGGATTCGATTTCTCACTCAGCTATTTGACGTGGCTGACATATGTGCAGCAACAATTAGTAAGGTAACCATTAAATCTCAATGATAACTGAGAATTATGTTCCACCAAGGCACCAAATGATTTTGCCTCAGTCAAGGTGACATTGAGATCTCAGTGAGATGTTGTTAGGTGGAACTGGCCTAATAACTGCTCAAATTAGAATTTTGAGAGTTCAATTGATTTGTGAATGTGATTGATTGCACTATTTGTGCAGATTATTGTGTTTAAACAATATCATTTTATGTACTTCTTAACTAAAAAATATGCTCAGTTTAAAGAAAAAAAAATTTACTTAACGAAAAAAAACGATGCAGAAGTAAAAGAGATATTAGAATTAGGGAGAGTTCACCCAAGCCCCAAGGGAATGCTTTAAGTATGAACAACTGAAGGGAATCATAAAAAATGCTCAAATGTTTCAAGTTCAAGAGAATTACGACCTAGGGAGAGTTGACTGCAATGCAATTTTACAATAACTTCCGAACAAAATTCCCACGCGCGCATGATGCACAAGTCGAGACGATACTCTGGCCGGTGGACGAGGGAGAGGCGGACGAAGTCGCGGGCAACTGCTAGTTCTTCAATAAAAATTAACTTCTGATGCTCCTCTTTTTCCTACCAATATTAATAAGAAACATCTTAAACTCAACTAAAGTTCCCGTACTCAACTGCAGTCATTTATATTGCACTTCAGGCATTGCTTCTTAAATATGATATGTTTGAATATTAAAACATTTTACAAGTCATAAACAGACTGCAAATATTGAAAATAGTTTAGAAGAAGAGTTTAAATCATGGTTCAGTTAAATTTGAAAATAATTATGTGCATTCCCAAGCTTTCCAAGTTTTGAAGTATCTTGAAGTTTGTAAGAGGAAGTGGCTTGAACGCAAGAAATATCTATTACAAATGGAGCGGAAAGTAAACGAATTTATGTTTAGCAGTTCTCTCCGTAGCATGATTTTTCAAGAATGTGTCTAGTTCATGTGTGGATGGAATTCTAAGAAATTCAATGGAATAAATACACTTTTCCGGTAATTAGTTCTGTAACGAAAATACAGCTCCAAGATTATGCTATCTCCAAAATATTTCTTCAAATTTTAACCTTAATTTAAGTTCTGAAAAAATACACATAATTGGTGGAATGTTTGTTTTTGGTTTCCAAGGAAATTATTCTTGGCATTATCCTTAATTTTCTTTTTCAAACTCATTCATCATTGAAATGTCAGTTCAACTCAATATCCCGATCATAAGGTTCAAATTAATGTTGTTTATAGCATAGATAACCATAATTTAATATAGATGATGTCAATGTTTGCCAATGGGTATATCTCTACTTTTTTTCTTTTATGAGATATTTAACACATCCCATCAGGGGAGAATGTCTGGGTACATAATAATTGCTTCGCTTTCACTCAATTACGCCCCATCGAGCAATTTATTTAGGAATTTCATGTTTTTTTTTCTTGCTCCGTCTTTTCATTTAGCCAATAAATATTATTTCTCGCCCTGCGAGAGCCAAGTTTGTTTTGTTGGCTCCAAAATGCGAAAGTACATCATAAAATAATCATTACTTTCAGTCAATCAATTATAGCTATCGTGATGCAGCTCATAAATAAGAACATTACCTTCAAATTGCTCTTAAGGGAATAATTTCGTGAATAAAAAAAAGAAACCCGACGAAAGTCTGATATTCGACGGGATGTAAGTGCAGTGCCAGTAATAATATTTTGTTTTCGATTAAATAAAGTGAGTATAATTGTTCTTGAAGCAAAAAATAACCAGTTTGAAGAGTCAAGAACTGATGGTGAAAATGTTTTGGTGCAAATGTGTAATCCGTTTGTTCCGATGCTCTGTTCTACACTCACCATGATGTTTGACAAAAATGAAAAGCCACAACCAAGAATATCATCTAGAAGTCATCATATAAGTGCTAAGCAAAAAGTAAGCATTCATGACATTAAGATAAAAAAGGTAACGGCGATTTCCTTAACTTCATGTGATGATTCTAGAATCCAATTAACATTTAACCCACAAAACATAACCACAATTATTCTATTATCACTTCTTACCACATTAAAGGAAAATTATCTTGTGTCCTCATCGCAACACCCGGAATAGCCCCCACAACCAAGATTAAATTGAATTATCCAGTAAACTGTGTATGTGTAGGTTCTTGATAAAACTGAAAGTGGGTTTTTCAGATGGCCAAACCAATTTCCGAAAGGAAGGCTTTGTACTTTAATGTAGGTTAAACTGATTTTTTGTTAAAGGAACTTAAGGTGCTATCAATTGATTTATAATCAATGTACATTTGGGATGATATCTATCTGCATGACCCTAAAAGTGGATTTATGGCCCTTTATAAGACCAACATTTCTGACTGCTAAGTATTGATTTTGATATATTTTATGTATTCCAATTTGACTATGCGAGGTTGCTGGCAATTTGATTGAATTAAAAATAGAATTGGATTTACGTTTGGCAGTCAAAATGAGAAGCAATGCTTTAAAATATTTAACTGATAGGCTTCTTAAAAGAATTGCTGAAGTATGAGTGAAAACTAAACATATTCTGAAACAAAGTGAAAATTAACACCTTTTAATTGAAACTCCATATCTTGGCTACCCCAACACCATTCGCCATTAAACATAATTTGTTGGATGAATTACGCTTCTTCACAATAATGTAGTAGGTACATATTACGTATACGCCACAGTGAACGATTTTGTTATACATATTTACATTTTTTTTATTGAAACCGAAGAAGTTAAGATTTTTGACCAACAATTGTACAGGAGGTACTGTCATTTCCGGTCTAAGAAAAAAAAGAAAAAAAAAACAACAAACTCCACTTCGATTCATGTGGTAAACTATTTTTCAATGTTTTTGAAATTTTAATGCGATTAAAAAATAATCACGTTAAAATAAGGTCCAATAGAAAACACAAACGTTGCTTTTCCCCTATCATCGGAAGACATTCTTCAATATTTCATTTTTCACACTCACCATTTTACCCTGCCTCATTCCCTTCCACTCATTACAGAATCAATTTAACTAGGACACTTCAAAACGAAGCTTCTGCACTTCAGCATCCCGAACAGAAAAACGAATGACAACATTCATATTCGCAATTGTCTCCAGTGCAAGCGACAGAAAATTCGAATTCCTACACTTTAGAACTTCATGAGGGCCTCGCTCATTTCAAGGTTGACAAAGGATGAGAAAGCTCTCCCCCAAGGGGTAACCATGAATGGTTGGCGTGACGGTATTTTAATTTGCGTGTCGCTTATACTTTCAGTCACATACACAAATTTGAACGAACTTGAGGTTGGATACACTGGTAGCCAGTCGTGATGACGATATTGTCTCACGAAGACAGATACAGAACACGGGCCAAAAAGCATGTTTTTTCTCTGGGGTGCCAAATTAAAGTAGGTTTTTGTTCCTTGTTAATGTCTTCTATATTCCGTCTGCCTTTTGAGTTCTTCTTCTCTAATTTGTCAAGCTCGAATGCTCGACATTTTCTTACAAGCTTAAATATAAGTCTTTAAAAATAAGGAGCAGCATTTCTGGAAAAAGACTGAGGTGTTTTTTGGCTATGTAAATGTTTTGCTGTTGTTGTCGTTTTAAGGGATCTTAAATTAATTTAATTTTTAATTGAGTAGGTACTAGAAGGCGATCTGGTATAACATCATGCAGAGTAAAATATTAAAGTTTCCAGGAAAATTAAATTCTAGGAAAAACAAATATACGAAATTTAAAAATTGAAAAATGTCCTTCAAGCCTTATTGTTTAATTTATTTCAAACGTGTCTGTTTAAAACAAAAAGAGTTGCTTCGGTTACAATATTTTCCATGGAAAAATATTAAACCTATATCATCTACGAACAATGAACTATCAATTTTGTTTTAATCACCATCCATCGCCCTCAACAAAAAAGAGGATTCAATTCTATAGAAGTGGTTTTTTTCTGCATTTCTGTAAGCGACAGCAAGCATGAGTGCATGAATACATGAGAATTTTCAAGCAGAAAGTTTTTTTAATTAAATTTTTTTATTTCCAATTGCATCCACAGAGTTTATCATTGTCATTGTGGAAGGCTGATGTCTGGTTTTTAATTGCCATGGATGTCGTCGAAAAATTCAACTAACATCATTTGATTCTAGAGATGAATTGAATCAAGATGGAATTGCTGATAGCGTGTCCTTCAGTTTGAATCAAATTAAGAAATTATTAAAAGCCTGATAAAGAAAATATAAAAAATAAATGAATAAAAAAAAAAATAAAAAATTAATAAAACAAAGAAAAAAAAATGGGTACAGTCACACCAATCCCAATAATTTATTTATACACAGAATCCCGATATTGTTTTTCCAGCGTTGTGGTTGATGTCTTATTGCGTATTTCTTTCTTTTTATTTCTTACTTTCATCAATAGTCTCCTGTCTGGAGCTTACTAAATCCCATCATCGCTTTTAAACAGACTATGCGAAGTATATTATTTATTTATTTTATGCGAACATGAGACTCTTTACCAAGATCTGTCAGGCCCTCTCATTGCAATATTCAAGAATCAAAACCAATACTGACACCTGCTTTAAAACCTTTTTCTTATTTTCTAATACTCACAGCTCACGCTGCGTCTTGACTTGAGAAGGGTATGGCTCGAAATAAATTGTTAACCTGCTTTCAGGGAACCAAGAGTGTCAAACATTAGACTTATTGTTGAAATTCATTGAAAAGTTATTAAAGTCACATCTTTGCTAAAAAAAAACCTTAAGAATCAAAGTGCTTCTTGATTAAAAACCAAACCAACCTGTATAGTACAATGTACCAACAACTTACCTTTCTCGGTTCACGCACACCTTCTAGTCTTTCCAGCTTAAAAAACCTAAATAAATCAAACAGTAACACACCGCTGCACCCAACATACACTTAAAGTGCTTTTTAAGAGGAATATAAGAAAATGTATTTTACGGCTGCCATCGTCGTCACTAGGGACTAATAGTGACAGAATGTCTTATGATTTACTTATTTTTATGAGCAAGCAGATTTCAGAGGAATGACGGAGAATTCTTTCTAGTAGAAGACATAACTTAACAAGCTTCTTGATGGGTATAATTGGGCAGAGAGTTTATTTAGCGAAAAGTTGTGGCATGTTCCATATTTTCACTCCAGTACGCGAGTTTATGGATATAAAACCATGACTCATCAGAAACCATCATATATCCTCTGGAAAAAGTTGAGAGAAAGGTTGATGCTTTTCTCCTTATAAAGCACAATGCCCTCATTCATTTTTTATTATTAATCAGAAACTATCTGAAGCGAAAATGATAAATGTCTTCAAAAGACAAAATTGGAAAATAAGAGAAAGATAAGGTGTCTTCTTTCGTTCCTAATAAAACTTTGATTTGAAGACCTTAAGACATTAAGGATAGGACATCATTGGAGGAGATTTAAAGGAGAAGAATTCTAAAAATGTTTGTGTTATTGTGGCGTGAATGTTTTTTTTTGCGTTAATTTGGAAACAATCAGTGCGTGTAGGTACACATTCTTACTTTTTTTTTTGACGTACTGGCAGTAGTTTTTGTAGCATAAGATCTTAAAAGGACAGTGGAGCATCTTTTCGAAGAAAAAA
Organism: Sphaerophoria taeniata; assembly: GCA_943590905.1. Taxonomy (NCBI): domain Eukaryota; kingdom Metazoa; phylum Arthropoda; class Insecta; order Diptera; family Syrphidae; genus Sphaerophoria; species Sphaerophoria taeniata. The sequence goes on along the minus strand of OX016540.1, from coordinate 40,072,317 downwards.
CAAAATTAAATAAAAACTGAACAATCGTAATTTCATCAAGAGGCCTCCCAAACTCACACAGGCGACCGGATGCTGAAAAAGGGAGATCCTCTAAACTGCGCCAACTACAGAGGAATCAGCCTACTTAACATCGCCTACAAGATCCTCTCTGCAGTAATATGTGATCGCCTGAAGCTTTTCGTTAACAATCTTTCCCTTATCAATGTGGCTTGAGACCAGGAAAGTCAACCATTGACCAAATTTTCACTTTGCGGCAGATCCTGGAAAAAACCTTTGTTCTCCAAATCGATACCCACCAAATTTTCATCGATTTTAAGGCCGCGTATGACAGCATTTACAATGACGAGGTTTGTAAAGCTATGTCTAGTATTGGCATCCCTGCCAAGCTCGTTTGCTTGTGCTGCTCCGATCAAGGTTGGCAATGAGCTTACGGGATTTTACGATGTGAACAGAGGATTCAGACAAGGCGATGCACTGTCGTGCGATTTCTTTAACTTGACGGTGTTACCAGAGGTACTATCTTCCAAAAATCTGTTCAACTTCCCGCGTACACCCACGATATTGATATAATGGGAACAACACAGCCAGCGTGATGTCAATGGCGCCTTTGTGAAAATTGAGACAGATGCGGCAAAAATGGGTTTAGCGGTAAATGAGGGAAAAACAAAGTATATGATGTATTCGAGGAAGCACACCCAACACCCACTGCTCGGACAGAACGTCACAACTTCGAGTTAGTAGAGGAGTTTGTCTACCTAGGCTCCGCTATTAACAAAGACAATAACACCAGCGCCGAGATCAGACGAAGCATAACTCTTGCTAATCGCTGTTTCTTTGGGTTAAGAAAGCATTGGAGTGGAAAAGCCCTCTCTCGAGCATCTAAGGTAAAACTGTATAAAACCCTCATAATCCCAGTCCTTCTGTAGGGTGCAGAAGCATGGACCTTGACAAAATCGGATGAATGTGCCTTTTAGGCTGTTTCGGGAGAAAATTTCTTCGGGTCATCTTTGGCCCCGTTTGCACTGATGGGGAATGGCGAAGAAGATACAACAGCGAACTTTATGGGTTGTACAACGACATGGACCTAGCCAGAAGGGTCAAGGTCCAGAGACTCAGATGGCTCGGTCATTTAGAGTGGATAAACACCAATCCTCCGGCCCCGAAAGCCTTTGACACTATTCCCGAGGGACGTAGAAGGAGAGGAAGACCGCGACTCAGGTGGCGCACACAAGTGGAAGAGTACCTCAATCAACTTGGAGTGCAAAACTGGAGACAGTTAGCTAGGGACCGAGCTGGCTGGCGGAGACTGTTAATTGAGGCTCAAGTCCACACCGGACTGTAGCGCCAGATTCTGACCTAGTCTCAAGTATTATTGAAATCATTCGGCAAAAATAATTTCCCTTACTCAGCTTAAAGCCACACTAACGTTGAGTATTATCCTGCAAATTTATGTAAAATTTAGTCAATAATATTAATAAGTAACCATCATCTAAAATAATAAAACGGCTAGCACATAAATTCCACATCAAACGAGAATATTTTTTGTTCATATCTGCAGTGATTTTTTATAATTTAAAAAATCTTTACCAAATTTGTTTAAAACAATAACTTAAAATTAAAAAAGTGAAGTTATTTAAACAAAAAACAATTGGAAATACAATTCACAGTAGTGTCAAACAGCTATTGTGTGCAGGCTGTGTTCACGAAGCAAAAATGTTATTAAGAGTTATCGTGGGTTCCAGTGAGGTTAACATTACACTTATCCACCAACACGACAGAAGTTGATAAACAACATTAAGTTCAGAAATCAAAGATCAATTTTAACAAGAATTCATATTTGACTTTACACATAATTTAAATTAAATAACACACCTTGTATCAATAAATTTACTATTGACAGAACATGTCTGACATTTTCATCGGATTGAACACAAAATCATTGTTAAAGCCTTTCAAAACCAAATGACATTGATATGTAATTATACACAGATTTCTGAGGCTGTCTTTCTCAGTAGAACGATTCAATGTACACTATTTACATACACATATTTATATGCACAGTGTATGTATATCAAGATAAACTTGCCAAAAATCACAACAATCAAACAATTAATCAGCACATCCTCATACGTTTGGAGAGACTTCATTATTTGCTGGAAGTCCTTTGCATCCACAAAATAGAGGTTTTGTTTTGTGAACAGTATGGTTTGAGAGGGTTGAGGAGTTCAAACATATGGAAGTTTAAACATGGGTTGAAGCCAAATAATGTATCGAATGACAGAATGAAAGCTGTATGGGCGACAGTGCGTTGAATAGATGGAACTTAATCAATACAAATTAATAATTAAGTTCTGTTTGCGATAATTGTCTGACATCCGGTTACAAGGATGCAAAACCACACAAAACGTAAATCAACCATAAGATATTTGAACTTGAGGTTTTCAGGCATCAATGATTCAGTTCATTATGTGAGGATGCTTTGTATTTGCGGAGTAAAATTGACTTGTGTAAGTAAAGTTTCGTTATTAAACACTCTGTTGAATAGAATGTCGTCAAGCAGTGCTTGATTAACAAAGTGATTTTCCGATTACTTGAGAATCATTTATCTTATGGTAATTAAATAGTGTTTAGTTTAAAAGTAGACCTCTCATAAGATACCTGTATATAAGTATTTAATTTCATTTCTCTATAAGTCTGTTTTTTCAAGAGCTTGTGTGTGTCGACTAATTGTTCCTAGGTTTTTTTTTTTTTTTAAGTAGGAGCTAATTATGGAATACCAACAATCCTCGAATATGGACGTATTGCTGACAAACCTTGAAAAGGAAACAAGTGCAAGGATCATCGAATCTTATCGTGAAATATTAGGTCCGTAATTATGCTGGTCCTGCTTTTTAAGGAAAAAACATGGACTCTGCACAAAAAAAGTATGATCGTGGTTTAGACCAAGGAAATGATACGAAAGCAATTTTTTGTATGTACGTGCAATACTTTTAACCTTTAAAATATTACTTTTGTTTATTGGCCTATTTCTTTTTAAACTCTCGATTTAAATCTATAATCATTACCAATCCAAGAGGAAATGTGATTTTCCGTTCATACAAGAAAATGTCCTTAAAATCTAAATGGCCAGTAATATAATATCCCACAAGAATACCCACATTATACGATCCATCATTTTCAATGTGGTTTGGTTGAAGTTAAGCAAAATATAAACATTTTTTTGTTGTGTCATAATATTTTGATTCATCCTTCCTGCGACAACACAACGATGTCTTGAGAAAAACAACATCCGGTGTATTTGGGTTATTATGACCCTAATGGATGCTCATTTATGGCCATGAATCCTCTCGAAACACGGAAATGATGCAAGAAGCTATTTAGAGACGATGACAGAGTATAACTCATTTATCAGTATTTTGTGTCCTCACAACATCCCGAATTTCCGGTAGATAATTTGTCAAAATGTTTTTCTTGAAAGTAATGGTGCGAAATCATCTGGATTTATCTATGGCACAAAGTTTACAACCTAATCGAAATCCTAAGAAAAAATTGTTTGGGCTTATCTGAGGTGAAGTGATGATTACGAAAAGGAACAAACATTTCTAAACGCTTTTTGATGTTTATTTTAGAAAGCCCAACATTCCTATCTCTTTTACGTCGTTTGTGGCTTGTTTTCCATTTATGACTCTATCAGTTAACTAAGGACAACCAACGCAATCCTAAGGAATTTTAAATTAAACCAAAATATTTGTGTTTTTCTTTTCATTTTGGAAATTAATCCAAACATTTTAATGTCCTTTCGACGCTGCCTGGTTTCATCGTCAAATATTTATTGTCTCTTATACTTTTGGCATTAAATATTTAATCAAGACGCTTCGGCACTTTAGTGAAGGACAAGTGCTACTTCAACGAACGGTATTGACATTAAGTATGAGTTCTTCAATTTTATAACAAGAGGTCCTTACGGAAGACTTATATCTGTTGGAGTGTTTCTCTCTTCTTAAATATTACGGTTTTGTTGCAGAGGCTTAACATGTTAATTTTAGAATTTACACAATGTTTAAGTAATAAAAGGATATCCTGACAATTAAAGTGGATTTTCTTGTTTTATTAGTGGGATTACAACATGTTTCTATTTTGTGAGATTTCGTAAGTATTCAAGACAGTCTGAAACTCAAAACTAATGCGAAAAAGTAGCAATAAAAACAAGTTGCTTAATTTTATAAGCAGATGCGAGAGGAAGGTGTGTTAGAAGAGCGTAACATAATCATTGAAGAAAGGATAAATAAATAATTAGAGTGGCGTGACAGCCAAGGCCTAATTGGCTTACTCTCATCAACAATTCTCTGGGTGCGTGTGAAAAATTGAGGGGACCTACAATTTAACGCCGATTCCGAACGGCAAAGTTAAAAAGCACTTTTTCATGACAGATTGCTACTCTTGGAAGATTTGTCAGTTCTTCGCAAGAGGCAGTGCCCGTGAAAGACGAAATAAAAACAATGGGCACGAGTACGACCCAAACCCACGACGTTCTGCTTAGCAGCCAAGGCACTTAACCACTAAGCCACGGACACTACATTGAAGAAAGGATAAGCTCTAAAATATTCTAAATATTAAATAACTTTTCCTTAACTAATCAATTTAGAAGCTTTGAGTCCCAACTATAATTGCTTATATTATAGTTGGCAAACCGATTTAGCTAACTCGAGTTGAAAAAAAAACCGAGTTAGCGAACCGAGGCTGTGAGCAGCCATGGTTGGTGTTCTGATTTTTGAGTGAAGAAGTGTAATCGGACAATTTTTTGGCTAGACCGCTATACTTTATTTTGACGCCATTCTGAATTTACATATTTCTTGCACTTTATATATTTTTAAAAGAAAACGGATATGTTTGAAAGTAAACATTTCACATTGCACTGACATACAGAAGGGCTTGACGAATCCTAAAGGGTGTTATTCCATTTTTTGGCTTATTAATAAAAAGTTTTGGTTTCGTGTGTATTCATAACCGACAGTTTTTGTTCTTTCAGGATTGGGGTCGAAGGACCGCTAATCAAAATCCCGCAAAGTTTCTTTATTGCCGTATATCATTTGCCCGAAAAAGATTTTATCTTCTTTCATGACAATCTATTCCTTTTCGTCACTCGAAATCATGAGAATTAAGGAGAGCGATCGAGGCCCACACACTTATTAAAAAAGAGAAATTTAATGAGACACCAAATGCTGAGAATCATGGAGAATGAAGCAAATAAATACTTAAGTACAATACTTCCATACTAACTACATTTGTTAAAGTCTTAGTTGACCTGTAAATAGTAATCAATTTTCCATTCAATTCTTATCTCTAAATCTCTTTAGACTATGTGAGTAATATTTTGAGAAGTTTGACCTATTAATCAACAATTTTAATTGATTTTCAAAAAAATTAATTAGCAAAATTAACATTTTTCAATCCACTCAAACTCGTCTTTTCTCTTTGCTATTTCACACAAATCTGTCATCAAAACCGAAACCAAAAGTTTCTTGAATATTTGTTCGTTCAACAAAGCAATAAATAACTTTCTTCTCCAGATTTCTAAATGTGGCCAATGCCAAATCCATAAATCTTCAAAATCCTCATTTCCATATCTATCTTTTTTTTCTTACTTTTATTGAAGTTAATATAAGAAATCCAAAGTCATTCACTGGAATTTGCCTTTACGAATTTATAATTCATCACTTGCAAAATTTATAAATCTTTAATTCCAAAAATAAATCACCTTGTCAGGAGGAAGTCCTCCTACTCCAGCAGCTCCTTATCCGAGTGTATATATCCTCATCTTTAGATCTCGTTTATTGTTTCTTTAAGGGTCGACCATTATTATTTTTTAAAGAATTCATCCTAGGAATTTCGGGATAAAAGAGCCTACAGGACGCAATGGTCCTCATTTCGTTTCGGGTGTTCTTTGAAGAATTCCTTGACAACTGACCGTATAAAACGTATACGACCATCATTCTATTCATCATCCATCCCTCGAATGATGATTTGCAAGTTACCTGAATTGGAAGGCTTTTCTGTTTCTATGATTTTATTCCGTTTCTTTTGTTGCCTTTTTCGTTGTAGGAGGATATTTTTTTCATCGCTGCCACAGTGGCCCGTTTTCACTTTTTACCTTGCAAAAATCATAGCTCCTAAACGAAAAAAGATATCGCTTCAATTTTTTTTTTATTTAGCAGGGAATTTCCAAAGCTATGTTTCGTGAAAATTTTAACAAAACATGTTCACAGGGTGTTTCAGAATTAAGTCCCAAAGTTGGAAGTTTTTTCAATGTCATAAAAATAGTTAAAAATGTATCCATAATGGCGAACAATTTGTTTTTGTGAATGATTAGAGAACAATTAGCTTTGGTATAGCAGGAAAAAGAAAAAAAAAAACACTTGAATAGTCATGAAAGCAAAAAAAAAAAAATTTTTTTTTTTAAGTTAAAGTTTTTAAGTTTTATAATTTTTGATATGCAACCAATCAAACCATCAATATTTACATTCAAAATCAAACAGGGTGTTTCAATTTAACTGAAAATTACCATAATTTCAATATTTCAATGAAAAAAACAATCCTCAAATTAGAAAAAAGTGTTTTAAAAGTACGAATTTGGAAAAAAATAAAGCATAAACGTTAGATTTTTATCTTGTTTTATTCTTAATAATTAACTTATATTATTTCTTGAAAACTATCATCTAAATTCAATGTTGAATCTAATAGATCTTACATTTCTGGGGAGTAGTGTGCTTTCAGTTCTTTTTGATTTCTAGCATGCCTTTTGGAAGAAATAAGTGGATCTGATGAGATTGCTAGCATAGTAAACAGGTCTTCATTTTGCCGAATTCTTGAAACCTTGCATTTTTTTTTATACCTCTATCTTTTGAAGTCCTTATTTTTGCATTCCTGAGCTTCTTCTGATAATTCCCCAAGTGGAAGTATCTGATACTCCATAATATTTTGACTACGAACCAAAATTTTATGAAGAGTAGGGGTGAGTTGTTTTTCTGGATAAAGTTGTCTTAATAACACTTTTATTGTTTCTCTTGCATACTCCCCAAATTTTACTGTATTAACTTTTTCTCGACAGTTTAAGACATAAGGTATTATTTGAAGCCTTTTAATAATTTCTTCATTGACTCCAGTTATTCGGGCAGCTGCATCCAGTTGTTCAAAGAATCGCCTGGAAGTATTGCCATCATTGGTATTTCCAAACCCAGGCTTAGGTTTATCCCCATCAAGTCCAAGTTCTTCATGGAAACACTTTTGAATATCCTGCTTCCTCTTTTTTTCTAACTCTTTGATTCCAATAGAGCTATCCTCTCCTTCCTTAGCAATCGTATAGCTAAGTTTCAAAATGAATTCCATGCACCTAATTCTAGCATGCAATGGAGAAATCCCATACTCGTAGTTATGTTCGTCCGTAATATCTCCTTCATCCTGTGCGTACCTAATCCTGTTAATTTCACTACCTGTAACCCTAATAAGAATAAATATTTAATTCCATATAAATAACCCTTCGATTAAAATCCTTTTTTTCGGCTACCTGTAATCTACCTGTAACCCTTATATGTATTAATTCTTAATCCAAATACAGTAATCTGTCAAAAATAAATACCTGTGCACAACAAATCTTATAGCAAAAAGTAATGGCAGGAATCATCATTGTTTTTTTTATTATTTTTTTTAGAAATAGGTAATCCCCAAACCATAATTTTTTTTTTAGCTATTCCACTCATTGCACTTATTTAAATACCTAAATTAAGTCATGCAAATCCAAAATAAAGGTTGCGACAAAAAGATTAATTATATTCTTTTCATATGAAAAAAAACTAAAAAAAATGAAAAATCACTGACTTGAACCAATTAAATTGCCATAACTCGGCTTTATGCAACTTTACGCAGCTGAGTTTTTGAGGACATGTTAAGGAATATGTGGGCATTCATCCCTCACTTAGTTTGGTTTGACGGGTTTTGACGTTTTTTATATGAGCCAAGTTAAAATTCAAAAATAGGTGCAAAATGTGATATTTTTTTTTCATTAAAAAAAAAGATGCAGTTTTTTTTTGTTTTTTTTTGTTTCCAAAATTTGATTAAAATAATGTCAAACTTTTCATCAAAAAAAAAATAAATGGATTTACTTGCACCGTTTTTCTAATATTCAAGTTTGAAGTGCAACAAAAAACAAAAAAAAATATATATATATTTTTTTTTTAATATTTTCTGGCTTTGATCGGCTCCTCAAGCCAAACCGTTCATCTAATATTTTTTTGTATTTGGATTCTTACACTTTAAACAATTCTAAACAAAATGTGATTTTTACTTTTTCAAAATAAAATCACGCGAAAAATGATTATTGCCACGTTCCTCGCCTAAACGGGCCACTGTGCGCTGGTGGTTAGGTAAGGACGTCTGTTTGAAGCCTTCGAGAATCAAGTCTTTGAGCCACAGAAAATCTCTGCTCGCCTAAGTCCTTAGTTGCTAACAGCACAAAACAACAAAAATCCCACACAGTTATCCTTGTAAATCGCTTTTCAGTTAAATGAGTCGTAAAACTTATTCAACTGAACAATAATGTGGTAGATTGGGAGGTCGAAAGGGAGTGGATTCCAGCGAATTTATGAAAGAAAGAAAAACAGACAAAAAAGTAAACCTTCAAATAAATACAATCAGACGTATATAAATTGGGGAATAAGATTGATTAGGGTGAAAGATTCAGCTAAGAATGTAGGTCATAAAAAGTAGAGAGACAGAAACGGTAATGTGGGAAGACGACAGGATGTCGCCTCCGAAAACATTTCTATGGAATAATATTCATCGATTTACTGTACAATTGAATAATTTATGAGTTAAAAATATGGACGAAGCACAGTTTCGATAATATCATTTGATCGTTTCAGCAAATTCCAATATCATGAAAATAGTGGTTTTGTGTTTTTGAATATTCAATCAAATAAAGAAACGAGGTTTTATGACTATTCAATGTTTTTGCTTAGGTAGTTTATGAGGAAAGAAGTACCTAGTATTTAAAAAAAGAATTCAATTTTATTTTATTCTTAAATTCCATTTTATGTATAATATTCTCAGACAAACAGCAACGTATATGGAGAAAATAGTACGTATACGCCGTAGAGGCGAAATGTGTCGCTAGCACTAGTTATTTGTTCAAGAAGTCGATTTGTTGTGTTATGTCATTCGGATTCTTGAGGAGGAGTATTCCTATTTCTAGGTGACATATTGCGCTGGTTGCATTCGTAACAAGAAACTAGGGATGTTACGACGCGTCGATCGCTGTGCAATATTCAACAAAAGAAACAAAACAAAGCAAAAAATATCAATTAACAAATTTGATATATAAAAAAGTAACATGGAATATAATTAGGATTTTATAAAAAAAAAAACTCATTCCAAGGCCAAAATGCATTAATTTCAATTAGCACACCTTAGACCTTTTACAACTTATATACCTTCACCAGCACCTACTGCCCATTAAATTATTGGTAAATGGTTTCCTGCTACAAATAGGTACCCGGTTGTGTGAAAATGGTTCAATGAAAATGTGCTTATTTCTTCAGCATTTCAAAAAACGTCACATTTGTTAACACTTAAATTGCTTCTTCCTGGCATTTGTCACATCCTTCATGCCATTTCTTGTCATACAATTGTATGCATATATCATTTTTACCCTTGCTCTTTTGGTCCGACCCATTATTTTGTTCGTGTTTGAAGAGCATAATAATCAAGGAAATGTCTAATTGACCTACTTTCTCAAACAAGCCAAGGATAATTACCTTCTTTGCATTTTTGGCGAATAGAGCTATTTCTTTTTTATGCTTCCATAATCTCTTCCACACCTCGCTTTAGTTCTAAACATAGTTTTTTAGGTGCCTGACACTAGCACATGACTACGGAGCGTGAATAGCTTAATAGGAATGATACGAGTCAAGTCACAGCATCCTGCACGAGGATATCCCCTTAGTATGACTAAATACATATATGTTTGCTTCAGCTCGAGGACATTGTGTGTATATCTCCATTTCCGTATGAAGTAATTTCCTTTTTTTATGCTTGGTTAAAAAAATTAACCTTACTTAAAATATTTGTGCTTCAAGGACAGACATTCCGGCGCGACTTCTGTCTCATATCCATTTCAATAAACAAAGAACCGAAATAAATATTCTCAACTAGTTGCCTTACTCTGGGTTTGTAAATTCAATTCCACCCGCACGGTATACACACAACGTTGACAATTACGATGGAGGTAGGTGTATGCGGGATATATATCTCTCTTTTACTACCCCCAAGGAAGATTGTTATGGAGCCAGAGTTATGGCTTGAGACAGGGAAATAAAAGGGAACAAAAAAGCAGGTTTGCATCGTCATATTTTATATTAAATAACAATAAGGAATCCACTCCATTTGCGGAAGAGGATGTGACAATGACAACGGATGGTACAGTTGGTGTATCTCGACGGGCGATAGAGGAGCGGGCTGTCCGCACCAGGAAAGCCAATGTGAGAACTTTGATGGTATTTCTGTTCCAATTTTTGTTGAAGATTTTATCGCACTTTTGTGGGTTGTGTCTTTGTGCGAGTGCCAGCGAGAAAATGAAGTTCTGCTAGCTCAGCGGGATTGAGGGTCATTTTGGATTATTATATGATACGTTTATGTGAGTATTTGTTTTTGTGAGCCAAATGATTATATACTTGGGGTTTCAATAAAGATCTCAAAATAATCAATAATTAGGAAGATAGTAAACACATTAGTGTTGCTATTTTCAACTTGTGCTTGCAGGAAACCAACAAAGAACTAGTAAAACTATTGCAACACTGGATTTGCTAGAAAATAAAAAAGAAGGGTCTGACGAAAAGGCATTACATGTCAAATACAGACCAAACTCGTGTTCGAAGAATTGCGAAGACTAGACCGGCTGACAATTTTCTTGCTAATGAAGTTAGTTCCAGGTCGACTATGGAGTTAAAAACAGATGAGTCATTTTCAGAAACATAAGGCAAACATCTTTTCTAGATGCCAGAGTCAGTCGCATCATAAAGTGAACAAAATTATGCAATACAATTTCTTTTATCTGCACTTTGCAAAACAACAGACAGAGACAAGACAAAAAGTCTGACAATAAAGCACAAATATATTCAGAGCAAGGACAGCGTTTTTGTCAGTGCAATAATAAAGAATTCTCAATGAGTTTTGCGGAAAAGCACGTCCTCTTGAAATAAAAATACTAAATAAACTACATCCTCCAATTCAGCGAAATGAAACAAAATACAAGAAAGCATCTTCCGCTGACTTCAAAGGAACATTTACGCAAACGTCTCTTTTTTTCGATGGTGAATTTTTTATTCTTTGTCAGCTTGGCACGTTCCAATGGAACTATTGCTGTTTTTTTTTGTCGGTCGAACAGTATAAAAACGAAACGACCATTGGTGCACTCAAACTTTATTCGACAGCGCACAAAATATCAACGGTGTATTGCTTTTACCAAGCTCCTCTTAAACAAACGGAACTCCATAAGTAAACAACACTAAATAGTTTCTCTTTCTGTTTGTGCAGACTGAAATAACAGCACTTTGTGCATTGATGCAGTTTAACATGTAGGTACGGGTTGTAAAAAAATTACAGCTGACACGTTCGGAAAAGCGAATTTTAAAAAATTTACAAAATGGTACCTACTTGGAAAGGAGACCATAAGCATAACAATGTCGTTGGAAATATTGAATTACCAGTCAATTATTGTTGTTGTTCTTGTAAGAGTTTAAGAGCTTCAAATGAACTCAGAATTAACTCAACCAACGCGTACAAGAGTGTCGACTCACTTCGGTTAAAGTGTTACGTGGCATTCTTTTGGAGGGATGAGGGAAAGAACAATAAAGCATTTAATATACGAAACATTATGAAGCGTAGCACAATGTATTACGTGCTGATATTTCAATAAAAACACATTTATGATATTGAACTTGTCCTTAATTATATACTTGCTATACTGTGTAGACAATAACACAATAACTAAGTTGGCTTTGGCTGTTGAATGTTTAAGGTTCCTGTGAAATCGTGAGTTGCATTGTTCACACAAAATCATGTTCTTAAAAATCTTCACACTTCTTTGCTGTAACCTCATAACCTCAAAAGATATACCTATGCATTTTTGACTCCACATTTTAACTTGCTTGCTCTCCCCAATTCTTTCCAACCTCGCAAGCTAATGAATAAGGCAGGTAAGTTATCAACTTTTACGGTTTACAAAGTTGTTCCTATCGTTAAGAACCCTACTTTGCATTAAGGGATGTAGATTTCAATAATTAAATTGCCAAAACGGAAGTTCCTATACCTACCAACAACCACCTCACAGCTTCAGCTTCACTTTCAACCCAAAAGTTTTGGTAATTTTCAACGCAATAAATTAATGAAAAGGTATTTCATCCAAGCTACACCTCCAATGTGGAATTGCAAAAGTTTTATTTTGTATTCCCATCTTCAAATATCAGAGGTTAGAAATGTATATACATAAATATCGTGAAAAAAGGTTTTTGATTTTTTTTTTCAATTTGTCTATAGTAGGAAGGGGAAGAGTACCTACCCTACAGGTTTTTTTTTAAGTCCCCCGGCACTTCGTTGATACAATTTAGACATGAGTCGTTCCGGACATGTATAGTTCCAGGAACTATGTCCTCTCCCGGAGACATTTCCTTTCGTTCCGAAGTCTGAACCTAAATAGTTCCGGACATGGACATGAAAGAACTAAACATGTTCATAGTTCCGACTGGATATGGTATGAAAATGGAAAGAGAACGAACTAAACATGTTCGTTCATAGTTCCGACTGGATATGGTATGAAAGTGGAAAGAGAAAGAACAAAACACATGTTTGTTGAGCAGTTCATAGTTCCGACTGGATATGGATATGTATGATATGAAAGTGGAAAGAATCGCGCTCTTGTGCTTGTAGGTATACACTAACACTATTCACACACAAATGGAACGAATGAATGTGAAATACCAAACCAACCACCATTATATTAGCATGTGTAGGTAGGTTGAAGATGGATTGAAGCGTGTTTGTATTGTTAATATGATCTAGAACGAAATGAACGTTGATCGGTCTGATGTCTGATATCTCTGTTAATACTCATAGTTCCGAAGGTTCGTAGTTCCTCGCGTATGACATAGTTCCTTTGGATCGGAGTCGGAACTATGAACATTAAAAGACAAAACTGGTTTGGATTCTAGTTTATTTCGTTCATGAAAGATGAAAATGAAAAATGATGTGCATTTTATTCGTATTGGTATTAGCAATTAAGCATGTGTAGTGTATCTTTGATTGTTTGTTATTGTTTTGTTGGTTTTTGTTTGTGGTTTGTGGATTGAAAGAAACCAACCAAGAAAACAACTCTGCCTTTCGCTTATTAGTTCATGTTACCATGTTCAAGTTTTTATGCATTTACAGAACCTTAACAGTTCCGCGGAACTAGTTCCAGGAACTAGTTCCGACTACCAAAAGAACCGTTCCATGTTCGTTCCGGTCATGGAACTGTTTTGCGCAACTCTAATACAATTATTTTTTTTGCTTTAGACTTGTCCATTTTTTTTGTTTTTAAGAGTTTTTCATGTATTTTTATTTTTTGTGATGGTAAAGGTAGCAAAACAATGGAGTTTGGTTTTTTGCTATCATCGCATCGGTAAGCTTGAGGGACCTATAAGCTAATTATATTTCTTTTAAACGTGGGTGTGTTTGAAATTATTTGAGGCGGATCCGGGGGTCAGAAAAAATTAAGATTTTTTGTTCGTTTTTGCTTGCGAAATGGATAATGGATTTCCAAAGAATTAGTAAACGAAACTGATACAACTGGGGACCATTTATAGATAGAAAATTATGCTGTCAGAAAACCACACAAACGAAGAGGCAGCTTTTAAGATTTTCTAATAATTTTCTATAACAAAAAAAAAAAAATTCATAGGCCAAAAAACATTATTCTTAAGCAAATCATGAATTTCTCAGAGTGTTTGGGGAAGTAAGTTAGACAATACACATACAAGATTATTTAATGCATAAACTAGCCTTTCAATCCTTTTGGCTAGAATTACATAAGTAGTATTAAATTGAAGTATGTAAATATGAATTTTTAACATAACTTTTAAAATCATAATGTACAAAAATTTAACTCATCTTCATCCAATACCAGCGTATTTTCTTTTTTAATTTCCTTTTCGTGCTTCTGTTCAAATGAAACAAACAAATTCTTTTAAATACAACTACACTCAGAGAAAAAAATAGTAATACCAACAATTTTATACTTTGTCTCAAGAAAATATGTAGGTTAAAATCTGCCCAACAACTTTTTATTTTAACTTAAGAGAGAAAAGTGTTATTTGAGTGTTGAAAACTTTTATTTTAAAACCAACAACAAAGTTCTCAAAATGCAACAACTTTTATATTCCAAACAAGAATATTATTTTCAATACATTAAGAATAAACATTGTTGCCCCAAAAATTAATGAATTCGTTAATAATACGTTTAAGAACGTTAATTGTTGGCATAAGAACTTTTTCTTTGGATTAATGAAGAACTTTAATTCTTGCCCCAAGGACCCATTAAATTACCTGAAAACCTCAAAATTTGAAATACAAAATCTAATCAAATCCAAATCAACGATATTGATATCCTTAGCAGTTGCTGAAATTGATCTTGGTGGAATAATTTAAGCTCAACACGAATTAATTGTTAATATAAAAGATATTATTTATTATTGTCAAGGTTTTAAGTTTTAAGAAATTAAAAAAAAAATCATTCAATTATTACAGATTTATGATACATGGCTTTTAAGCATTTTAATTATATTAATTAATAAAAATAACTATTTAATTCATTTCATAAGTCTTAAAAACAAATAACAGTTTCCATATTGTTTAAGATTATCGACTTTTCAGACATTAAAAATTTGTCAACATTCTCTATTTTAAAGTAGTAAGTTCGTTCGTCTTCAGTAGGAAAATATTTACTTATCTCTTTTGCTGCGTTTTCCATTGTTTTTGGGCACATCTTCATATTTCTTAGATCGAAATGGTCACTGATGGTTCTTGAAATTCTTGAAATGTTTTGTCACTACTTGGCAACATTAAATTCCTTCTACGTTTCTTCAGCAATTCCTCTCCGGAGACAGTGCCTTTCAAAGTAGTTTCTAAATCAAACTGCAAACTTGAGATGGCAGTGATTTTGTCTGGTTTAGAAGGGGCTGGCAATAGAGTTCCAGATGAAATCCAACTGGAGACCATTGACAAAGTCCAGTCACTTGCACAAGTTGACACTAATTCACACTTTTCAAGTAAAATAAAAATAAAATTCAGGCAAAAAATTCACTTGATGTCGTATGCTCACATCGTTTTGTTAACGCCAATTGTTTAGATTGTATCTAAACTTTATTTCCTACGACAATAATTCCTGTTGTGAAAAATTTCATCGATATCGTGGGAACTCAGCATTTTCAACAAATTCTCTGTTGATATTCTACATTAGGCTAAAGCTTGTATTTCGTCCATAGACATATTCCACTCTTGAAATAATTACACACCTTATCTTCCAAATTTAAAATCTCAATTTCTTCACTTAGATATATTTTCCCTTTTTTTTTTAATAAATTATTATTTTTGCAACACACTAAACTCACGACGTCTGCACTTCATAAAAATCACATCGATATGAAGTGGCGACCAGAAAAAAATTAACAGTTAGATTTTGCAATATCAAGAACTTAATTGTCCTTGCGAAACAAAAAAACATTCAATTTAAGAACGTTGTTCTTAGCCATGAATACATGAATAAAATGAACAGTTAGATTTTGCGGTTCAATAACTATGTTTTTGTTGAGAAAGTAAACACTTTTAAATTAAAAATTTCGTTCTTAATCTGATGGCGTTCTTTAGACTGTGTATGTGTAAAGTAACACACGCAACGACGCAACTTCGTTTTTGCTCTTTCTCTGGAAATCGAGACGGTGTTCAATAAGCAAGAAAATATTGTGCGTGTTGGTTTCTGACACACTAATACAAGGTAGGCTTGGTAAAAAGCCTTAGATTCCTTAAAAGCTGCGTTGTTGTTTCAAAAACAACATATTTTTTTTTAAAAATGAATCTCTGTTCACGAATGCTAAGGCCCATTTGCTGTTTCGGAACATAAATTTATGTTCTACATAAAGTTCGCCTTTTGTATGGGGTTTTTAAGTAGAACTTATCGAATTCCGGAACGTCCCATATAAAAATGAAAACTTTAAGTTGAACATAAATTTATGTTCCGAATGAGCAACTGGCCCTAAGGGCGAGTTGTTAAGCTGCCAACAATGTTTTTTTCTCTGAGTGTATACATACATTGCTTGTAGTAAACTTTTCAATTAAAATGAACAAAAAACAAAAAGGGAAAGCGTATACTTGTTATTTTTTTAATAAGGAAGTGGTTAATACATGTTTTTTTCACACTATCAGATAATGCCGAAGAGAGCTAATAGCAAGCTTAATCTTACGACAAATGTCTCAACACTTAGTGCAGTGTTAGTTGTTAGTAGACTAATCTAAAACAAACAAACACTTACACAATAACCAAACAGTACATTAAACAATAAATTAAAAAAACACAAAAAAAAAAACATTTAAGAACGTGGTACACTGGTTTTGAGAATTTGTTTTAAATTGTTTTTATTGATGTGCAAATCAAATAAGTTTTCATTTCAATTCAAAAGCTTACTCATTCTTGTTAGTGGCTCATGCATTCCGTAGTTTGTTCTATATTTAGGAACTTTAATCAAAGTATGGAACGCAAAATTATAATCTCCACCTCGATAATTAAAGAGGACATAATTCAGAGTATCTGGAGCATCAGTGACACCAGTAATAATTTGATTAAGGAAAACAATATCATTATTTGTTCTCCTTTGACACAGTTTTTGCATCTGGAAAAATGCAAGTCGATCCTCCTAAGAAGGGATATTATTGTGGTCAACCCATAGGAGTCCTTTTAAGGTGAAACGTGTAAAATTGCGTTGAACCGATTCTAGTCTCTCAATAGAGAGACCAAACTTGTGATGCATATTCGAGATGGGGTCGAACTTAACTGTTGTACAAGCTATAGGTAACGTTAGGGTCAAGAAATTCTTTGGACCAAGGCTTAATAAATCCTAACACTGAGTTAGCTTTTTTGACGATGTTGTTAATGTATTCTGAAAAATCTAAATTAGATGTGTGAAAAGAACTTAGGTACCTTACCTTAAAGACAAGGGATAAGATGTGTTGGGATTTGAAGATAACATAGTCATATGATGTAGGATAACGTTTTTTTTGAAACTGTCATTGTCTGACATTTTCGTGGGTTAAGATTTAAATTATTCTTTTCACAACATACAACAAACTTATTAATATCATCTAGAAGTTGAACGTATGAATTGCATGAAATATTTTTGAAGACCTTCATATCATCTGCAAATATAAGAATTTTACTATTTCGAACATTTAACGGTGCATCGCAGCTTAAATAAATAAAAGGGGTCTTAGATGACTACCTTGTGGTATACCTACCCGACTTGGCAATGAAAGGTTTTGAGTAAGAGTTTCTGAATTTTACTTGGTAAGATCTATTATCGAGATAAGAAGACATCCATTTGACGAATCCTGGAGGAAAGCCATATGAATTCAATTTAAACTTGATAATACTATGAGAATGTTGATCAAACGCCTTCAGTGTTAACACAATCAAATTCCTTTCCACTTTCTACAGAATTTAAACATTTATGCAAAAATTCAAGAAGGTTTGCCACCGTTGAAAGTTTCTGCATAAAGCCTTGTTGTTCAAAGCATATGATATTTTAGGTGTAGAAGACTAAATTTTCTCAAACAACTTGCTCAAAAAGCTTTGGAATACAAGACAGTTTAGATACAGGCCTATAATTTGTAGTATCAGACTTGTCTCCATTCTTGAAAATAGCTGTAAGCAGTTTTACACATGCTGGGGAATTTTCCTAGTTTTAACGAAAATTCAAAAATATTACGTAGAAGCAGGGCCAAAACCGTCCTACATTTTTTTTAAACAATGGGTGGAATACCATCGGGACCAAAAGAATAGTCTTCCTTAAGAAGGCACATACAAATAATAAGTTTATCGAAGTCGATAAGTAGATTGTTGAAACTTACTTGGGGAAAGTTTCGCAGATAAATCAAAGAAGTCAGTATCCACAGAATTGGGAGTATTGCTGAAAGGCTGAGTAAAATTACTTGCAAAAGCATCATAGATTTCAGAATTACAGTTCAAGACAATATTGTTGTATTTGAAGTTTATACATTTCTTTTTAGAATTGACAAAATTCCAAAAACTTTTCGGGTCCTGTTTAAGTGAATTTCCCATATTTACGAGATATTCATTGTATTCTTTTACATATTCTTTTATATATATCTCTCCTTCATGCATATTAGATTTATTCAAAAATAAGAAAATTATTTTTTTTCTGAATACGTTCTAAAAATATACTGTTCATGGTAATTGGAAAAAGGTATTTATTATTAATGTTTAAATATAAAAAATTATATTTATATATTTATTGTGATAAACACATTTGTAAAAAAAAAAACTTAACACTAGTTACTTTCATATAAAAAAGATGCGAAGGTTCTGATGGAAACATTTAGAATCTAATTTGTGACATTTTTGTAGGATTCTTAAGTCAACAGAAAAACCGGGATCGAAGTTTTAAGAGTAAAAAATATAAAATTTGAAACCTAACCAACATTTTAATTAAAAACTAATAAGGAAAAAAAAACAAGGATACACCAATAACACATAAAGAACACAAACATTTGATAATTATATATGCTCCCATATTGCGAACTGAATTACTTTTAAAGTTGTGGACTTCGTTCTTATGCAAGATGGGAACCTATTCAACTTTCTTCAGGGAACTCACTCAAACTGCACCTACACAGATTTATCAAGGGAATAGAATATAAGAATTTCAAGGAAAAAAAACATACACAAGCACTCAAGGAATAGGATTTTTCATGAGCGAAATCCCCTAAAGGCTTAGTTTTTTCGTATAGCTGCCTTGCCAAGCAAAAGTCTTGAAACTTCCAGTTCAATCCTTGCAGATTTCAAGTAAATGCAATATAATGAAGAAGTTGTAGCGGCATCTAGCGGTGAAAATTATTATTTTTATAATTTGATCTAGTTCATCAAATAAGACATAGATGGAAAAGATGCGGTAGAAACAGCAACTAACTTAACTACATCTGTAAAAAATAGATGTGGCGCGACAGCTCTTGAAGAAGTGGCTTGCTCTCATCAACAATTCTCTGAGTGCGTGTGAAGAATTGAGGGGACCTACAATTTAACGCCGATTCCGAACGGCAGAGTTGAGAAGCACTTTTTTCATGACAGATTGATACTCTTGGAAGATTTGTCAGGTCTTCGCAAGAGGCAGTGCCCGTGAAAGATGAAATAAAAACTTGGACTGAGTAGGATTCGAACCAACTACGTTCAGCTTAGCAGCCCAACGCACTTACCAACTAAGCTACGGGCAACTACATCTGCAACCGTTCTATTTTTCCGGTTTCCTTTTTTCGAATTTCATTCTTGTTCAATAGTGAATAGAAGTGTTCGGTCTAAAAATAAGTAGCACAATAATTATTGGACCACAATTTGTAAATTTATTGTTTAAATCCAGTTGAAATAAAAAGATGAAGGTTGTGTATAAATAAAAGTTGAAATCGTTGCCTTTTTAATTAGCAAGATTAAAAGACCAACGATAAAGTGAATAAAAGAACATAATTTTGAATTTTATTACGACTCTTTTATTATGCAATCAACAGTTATAATACATAAATTGCGATCCAAACGATCCTACTTTAAATTACTTCCATTAAACGACGATTCAAACGCAAATCATATAAAATTTTCTCATAGTGTTAAAAATAACCAACCATCCAAAGAAATTGTGCACTTGCGATAGAAAAAAACTTCAATCAAAATGTTGATAAAGTTGTTTACCAGTAAAGTTAATTTCTATAACCTAAATTGTTCACAACTCCTTTATTTTGATTGCGTGAATAACAAAACACACTTTGACCCCTTTCTCAAACTTTCCATGAGCTGTCATGTCAATTGCGTGTTCGACAGTCATTTCAATCAACTTTTAATATCTCCATCGACTCCAAATGACATTTTTTTCCTTCATTGTAAGAAAAAAAATTTATGATTTTCATGAAAGCAAAAAAAAAAAACAAGAATTATTCATAAATTAAACCTAAACAAACACTCCCTTAACACCTGATCTAAAGCTTACACACAAAATTCGTAAACAAAGACCCCTTCCAAAATTTGTATTGAATATACCCCAACCCCGTCTTATTTTGGTTCAACACCACACTGTTGCTCAAACAAAAATGTCTGTTGCTTTCATCGACGTTCCATTCCCTTACTTAAAATAACTGGGTAGGTTATGTTCCAAAAAAACATTTATTATTGAATGTCCTGGAAACTGGAAAAACAAATAAATTATTAACTAGGAGAAAATTTCCTGCAGTAACTTTTGGTATTTGTACTACTTACCCAGAAGCTTTTTCGTTGGCGCATGTCCATAAACATCGTGGAGCCCTGTTGCCTGTATTTTTGTTTGTCCGAAAAAAAGCTTTTTATACTTTTCCAGGACTATTGCACTGAGAACACACTACTGACTCCGTTCTCTATGGACAAAAGGTACATTTACCTGGCTGGAAGTCTTCAGTTGTTCAGCAGCTGTCGATCGGTATTGACTTGATTCTCGTGGTAGATTTTTCATATTTTTTTGCCGGACTTTCACAAAAAAAGATAGAAGAAAACACTCAGTCGTTTAATTTTTAATGATTTGTGTTAGTTTGTTTTTTGTTTGGTTACTTTTTGGAACCTCCGGGTTTGTTTTTACTATGCATAACGTAAAAGATACTTAAGTGCGAGTAAGCAAGTAATGTATCCTCCTGTGGGCGGCAGACAGTTCATTTAACCAGAATTACTGTTGCAGTCAAAGCACAGGCACATACTGTGCTTGTGGACCGTTTTCTTTGTCAGTCTTTGCAATTGTTCGGTGGGATTAAGACGTGCACGCTCCAAGAGGTCGTAGATGAAGAATTTCAGACACTCGAGGATGCAGCTATCTCTTTGCCATTAATGTTGACAAAAGAAGAATATGTATCTCATTACTTTGGATACACTTTTAATGAATTTGAATAACGAAGGAAGAGGTGGCGCTTGATAAACAAAAAAACAAAAAAAAAATTGATTTGAAAGTGTGTATCTTTGTCCGGAAAATTTTAAATATCGATTCATTTAAGCAGCACCTTAACTGAGTTCTGAATAAATAATCAACTAAAAGATACTCGTGCTGTTTTCCTTTTTTTGTTTTGTTATTACGCTGCGTGGGTTGTTGAAAACTAGTTTGTCGTGAGTTCGTTGTGAAAACTGCAAGGGTGTCGGTTGCTCGCTTTAAAGTCTGACTCGCTTCGTCGTCTTTATGGACTCATTCAATAATCATAAATTTGAGTAGGCCCAGCAAGTTTATTTAATAGAAAATGCATTCGAAAGATTCAAGTGTGGATTACACATGTTTGTGTTTCGATTTTTGAAGTGATTCAGTGAAATAAACGAGAGTTAAATTGTTTCAACTAATTGGCCTATGTTATCTTCATTGGAATAAAAACAAAAAAGAGTCATTCGAAATAAAAATTAAGATTAAAATCAAACCTTCGACGTGAGGATTATTGTTTTTCGGTGGAGCGTAAATGGATTTTGCGGTTTAAAGAGTGTTGTTGCTGCATCGCTGATTGTAAACTGCATGCAACATTTACATTCAAATGAAAAATGGATAAATATTGACTTCCGCTCTGCACACACAATATTTGGTATTTGCATTTGGCAGGAAGTGTGAGCTGAATTTATTTGGATTGGCTTTTTTGCGGCTTTTCGTTTGGACTTTTTTGAGGTAAAATTAATGCTGAGGATTTTATACATTTTTTTCTTGTATTGATTTAGATATTAGATTGAAATGGATTGTGCCAGTAGAAATTATGGATTTTAAATTAAGTATACGTTAAGTACCTAATTTTAAACTATAAATTAGTTTTTTTTCGTTTTAATATTTGAAATTAAAAAAGAAATTAAATTTAAAGTTCAAATGTAAGAGAAATAATATCTGACGCATTGTGTTGTTCGTTTTTCCCGCAACTCGTCCATCACACAAAAATATAACTCCCTACGTAGTTCAAGCGCCTGAGTTCAGAAAGATTCTTTGTACTTGGACTTGAATCCTTATACTTATCTTATGCTCCTTTATATAATTCTACCTACTTTTTTTTCAACCTATTGCCCTGAGAAAAATTTTAAGAAAACATTCAGGAGTAGGAGACTGCTGTGAGTTCCTTGCTCAAAAAAATCTTGTTTGACATTTGGCTAAATAGCTGCTAGGATATTGAAGAAAAATATGGAAACAAATACAAAAATCATTTTGTTCGAACTACAATAAGCTTTGATTTAGTTTTTTCGCAATTAGTCGACGTTCCGGTAAATTTATAAAAATAAAATCATCTCCTTTTCTTCATCCAACCTTTTTACTAAAAACAAATAGAATACATGACGAATTTTGCGTTCGTACAGAAATGCGATCTCGAGATTTCGATCAAATATGACTTCAAAATGGGGCATTTTAAGTTGATACCTTTTACTGAAAACCATACATAATATTGCCAATATTTTTCAAATCGTATTCTACGATTCTTTTTCAGGCTTCTAATAATTTTGTTTTCTTAAAATAACTCTTCTAGTATTAATATAGGACAAAAACCTTCATTAAATTGCCAGTAGAAAAATTGTATGTATAAAAAGAATGTAAACTTAATTAAGTTGATCTCAATATTAACAATAATCAAAAGAAAACAAGTTAAGGTCAACGAAAAACTACAGAAAACAATTAAACAGAAAGCAGCAAAACCAACTTCAATCAGGCATCAAAGGGCCAACTTTGACAAAGAATATTACAAACAGACTGGAGTGTATCATATGGAAGTTGTCGCGCACTGATGGTGTTAAAGAGCGTGATAAGAAATCGAAGCTTTAGTTAGTTGTCAAAGGAGATGCAACAGATGCTTTTGGAAAACTGGGATATGTTATGGTAGCGACAAAGACCAAATATATAGCGCGCAACGTTATTAAATACAACATTCATTTCCCTTTGACTGACATGGTCAAACTTGCGTTAATTTCACAATGGGATGAAATATCTTTTTGGCCTCAATAATCGAAAAGCCCAATAAGCTTTCCCAAAAATTTATTTGATATGGTCGTTCCAGTTTGAGATTCTGTCTAAGCAAATACCAAGATTTTAAGCGGTATCCGCGAACTCAATTTTAGAGTCGCTTTTGAGAGGATTTAAATTATGGCAAAATTTTACTGATCAATTTCCAATCGATAAGAGTTCCTCGTTAGTTCCATCAACACAATCTTCCATCATGCCAGCAAGGCAACTTTTCATAAGCTGAAGGTCACCAGCAAGGAGGTGTTCATCAGAATGGCGTATCAGTTTAGGTTCTTCATTCACATAAAGGAGAAAAGTGAAGGATGCAAAATGGAACCCTGTAGAACTCCGCTAAATATTGGCATGAAATTGGAAATTTTATTTCCAAAACAACTGCTTGACGTCTCTACTTGAGATAAGAAAAAAACTCTCACTGCACCCTTAAAAAATTGTAGATTTTTTAAGTATTAATTTAATTATAATTTTTTAGTAGTACAAATAATAAATAAATATAAAAAAAATACCGCTCCAATAATTTAAAAAAAAATGCAATTTTGGTCAACAAATCGAACGCTTCCTATTGCACGTTCCTCTATTCAAGTGATTGAAATGCAATCCATTGAACCGCTTCAAACCTTCAAACTCATTGCCTAGGACAAATCGGAAACCAAGGACTTATGAATAATAATATTGAGCAAAAAACATAATTAATAAAATATGAGTGCGACCCATGTAGTCCACACGGCTAACTCACCAGAGTAGGAAAATACGTAAAAACATTAATTGTTTTGCAAAATTTCCAGCCGATGCATCCCGTTGTAGTTCTAGGTGGTTTTTAATTTCAAATTCCATTAAACTGATGATTTGAGGACATACCTTAAGTTCATTGAATAAGAGTGGCGCCAGCTGTCAAAAACTCGTACCAACTCGTGGACTAATGCATAAATATTGTAGTTTTAGTTTTATTAGTGGAAGAATTTTTCTAATCAGATTAGTATTTTCGAAAATTAGCATTTATATGGCAAAACAGTGTTTGGTGGGTCAGCTAGTAATATAATAAAGTAAATGATACTCCTGAATATTGTTTTTTTTTCACACTAACTATCCCTGAATACAATTTGATTTACCATGAAAATTTCATTAATATCTGGGCCGTTTAGGAGTCCATACCGGACATGAAATAAACAAATACACTAGTCAAAACAATTAAAGGAACACTTGAAAAAACTCAAAAATGGAGTGGTTTTTTATAAGGCTGTATCTCAGTAGAAAAAAGTCGGATTGAAGTGAAATAAAAAGTTTTTCAAAGGTTATCATTTTTTCTTTTCAAATTATTTTGATTTAAAAAAGTACCGTTAGTCGTTTTTGCTTGAGCGTAAAAAATGTTCACTCAATTTCAAAATCGAAAAAAGAAAAATAAACTTTGATTTGTCATAAAATGAGCGTTGAGCATTTTGAAAAAATAAAAATATTGCTTTTTTCAATCTTTTCTATCAATTTCAAAAAAGGTCCGAAATACGCATTTTTCAACTTTTTCATTTCAGTGATACAACTAATCTGAGGCTTAATTATTAAAACTCATAAAATTTCCTTGATTTTGGTGAAAATTTCACATCAATGCAATTAACCGTTCCTTTGTTTCGATCAATCAAACTTGCAAAACACTTTTATTTCAATTTTAAGGAAAGTTTTTTTTTAATTTTTCTGTTCTTTTGAATTTGTTTATTTTTTTACTTTTTTTATTTTTTCATTATCATTATGACTTTGTGAAATTCGGATGAATTTTCATCAAAATCAAGGAAATTCGTCTTAATTTCACAAAGTCATATTGATAATGAAAAAAATAAAAAAAACTTAAAAAAAATAAACAAATTCAAAAGAACAGAAAAATAAAAAAAAACAAGACTTTCTTTTTGTAAGTTTGATCGATCGAAACAGAGAAACGGTTAATTGTATTGATGTGAAATTTTTACCAAAATAAAGGAAATTTTATGAGCTTTATTAATATAGCCACAAATTAGTTGTATCACTGAAAACCACAAAATAACGGTAGTTTTATGAAAAAGTTGAAAAATGCGTATTTTGGACCTTTTTTTTAAATTGATAGAAAAAATTGAAAAAAGCAATATTTTTATTTTTTCAAAATGTTTTTGTGTAGAAAATTTAATAAATTTTTCAAATCCACCCTTATTTTTTTTGTAAATCAATATTTAGCAGAGTTATTAGGGTTCTTGTATTGTGTTTTTGCATGTAAACCCATTTTTTGATTAGAAAAAAAATCGTAGCGATCTGAACTAAGTAGTGAATTATAGCCAACAAAATTCTCAAATTGAATCTTAGATTGGTTGGATTGAACAAAAATTTCCGCTCATTATATGACAAATCAAAGTTTATTTTTATTTTCGATTTTGAAATTGAGTGAACATTTGTTACGCTCAAGCGAAAACGACTAACGATATTTTCTTAACTCAAAATAATTTGAAAAGAAAAAATAATAATCTTTGAAAAAATTTTTATTTCACTTCAATCCGACTTTTTTCTACTGAGATACAGCCTTATAAAAAACCACTCCATTTTTGAGTTTTTTCAAGTGTTCCTTTAATTGTTTTGACTAGTGTGTATTTTATTACATTGATAAATAAGGTTTTTTGAACTATTGTTGAAATTTTTGCAGAATATATCATAATTCTCATTTTATTAGGGTTGTCTTAATTTTTTTGATTCCCACTAAAGAAACCGCTTAGCGGATTTCGCTTAAAACCTAACCAGCTCTTAACAACACAATACCGCGTCGTCGAACCAATTTCAATACAATACGATGAGTGGTTCGCGAGATAATCGAGCCGAAAAAACGGTACGCACATACGCACATACGTACATACGCACATACGAACATACATACACACACATAGACATCATCATAAAAAGGGTTTGATTCGGATTCTAGTGACCTCGAAGCATGGAGATATGCAAAACTTTGAGATTCACAAAATTGGTCCCATTACAATAACTTCCTCTGGGAAGTTAATAAGCATTAAATGCCAATCATCCTCAAACCATTGAGATGTATCCAACAAACATGATTGCAGACATGTAGACGGATAGAATTATAGTCCTACTTTGCTACCTTGCTGTAGTTCTTCTTCATCATTATGTTAGGTTATGTCAAATTTTGAATACGAATGCAATATACATATGCAAGCGCACTAAAGGATGTATTTATTTAGCATATCTATATAAAAATTATATGAGTAGCATTTCAAGTAAAACTTATAGCTCTAGGAAGGGTTCAAGAACCCAACATGGTTTCAGATTTATGATCTTCTTTGGATGCCATCGTATTCTTATGGTCAAAATTGCTTGAATAATAATCAGGAAAGAAAGTGAACCTCACATTTAACGTTAAATGTTTTCCTTTCGTTTTAATACGTGTGTATTATGAAGAACCTTATATGAAAACCAGCTATCGAAATAATAGCCCGCCCTTCCGTTAGCAATTTCCAGACATTTTGAAGGCCTTATTATCTTATAAATTTATCATTTTTTTTTTTTGTTTAATAATCGTTATGGGTATTTCATTGTGTTGACTAAATAACCGACATATTAATATGGACACTTAAAATTTATGAATTGTGTTTTATTTCTTCACAAAACTTTGAAGAAATAATAATACAAAATAGACTGCTATTACACTACGACTCATGAGTTGGGACTTTTCTTCGAATTCTATTTTGAAATTTTGTCCTCTGAGTCGAACACGATGACACCATGACTCTTAGGTCATGACTCAAATTTTGGCAAAGCTCTTTAATTCACATTTCCTTGAAATGAAAGGCAAAACATTCTTTCCCACTTTTTTAAATAAAAAGTTTCCAGTTCACATGGAAATTTTTAATTTTTCACTATCTTTCTCCGAAAAAAAAATTGCAGTATTGAATTTTACTTACATGTTCATGGAAAAAGAAAAAAATTATCAGGAATTACTTGAAGTAACATTCGGGAACTACACCTAAAGTTCCGTCAATCAGAAAATGACATGGGGCATTGTCTGATAGTTGATTTACTAAGGATGTAATTTTTTAGGTCTAAAAATTGTTTACGAAAAATCAACATCCAAGATCGTTTAACGGTATAACGTTTAACCATCATACCTGGACGTTACAACTAGATATCATGATAATTTCATTTTCGCAAAGTGAAATAAGACCGATGTGGTTTTATTTCTCAAAAAAAGTTGCCCTTATTTCACATTCTCAAAGCGATATAGGGCCAACTTTAAAAAGTCGGTCTTATTTTACTTCGATAAAGTAAAACAAGACCAATTTCTTCAAGTCGGCCTTATTTCGCTTGGCGTTTTTACACGGCACCGTCACAAAAACACGCCTGGAAATGTTCATTTTTAAAATTGCAGAGCATAAATGTTTATACAGTATTTCATTTTTTTTAATTTTTTTTTTTTTAATTTTATTAATAGGCGGGGAGCTCTCATAAAGAAAGTTCCTTCATCGCGCCCACTAAAATGTTTAATGAAAAATAAAAAATTAAACCCATACGAATAAGAAAAGAATGCAATGAAAGAAACAAAAATGGAATCCGTGGTCATGGACAAATTTCACCGTCACTCACCACATTGAAACAGATATGTGCAGCCTCTCCGGCTAACTAAATTAACGCCGACCGACCAAGTGAATCTTATTCGTATGGGTTTTATCTTTTCTTTTTCATTAAAAATTTTAGTGGACGCGATGACGGAGCTGTCTTGTATTGGGGCTCCTGGGCTATAAAAAGTCTGATAAGAAACTGATTAATTATTTGCTGCCCTTAGTTTCTTCCAATTACTTTTGAGAACTCCTTGATTTTATTTGATAAGATTGGTTTAGTATACAAAGAGTTTGAATACCAAATTTGTACAGCTAATTTTTCAATAAAAATCATACACTTTTTTTAGAAGATTACACTGAGCTTACTCATTTGATTAAAAAATATCGTTCTTAAATGTTATTTTTTCAACAAACCTTAATCCGTCCCGTCTATGCTACAATGCTTAGAGAAAAGGGTTACACGTAATTCTTTGCGTACAACGTATTGCTCTTGCATCATCTCTGTTTCTGCAGATGACTTGCTAATAGAAAATTTAACTTATAAGTCTACTTAATATTTCCAAATGGAGTATTTGCTTAACACTGAAAATACTTTCACCGAATGAACCACCTTCAATAGTTCAAAAAATATAAAAATAAATATACAAACACAATGATCAGCTTGAAAAATCAACAGTCTGTACGGCGTAAACGTACTTTTTTTCTCAATGTTTTTGGATGATGTTTTGCCTTGTTTCTGTTTATTTGTTATTTTTACTCTTCGCCAGACAACTTTGCCAAACACAAATTTTTACGACCGACCCATAAATAACTCGTCTAATTCTGCACAACGCAGACCTTTTTTTTGCATATAATTCCATTAGTACAATGTATTACCTTTTTTCACCTCGATTTTCATCGTGTCGGTCGTTATTATACTACGAATGAGTGAAGTATTGATTTCCCAATTTAAGGCGCACAAAATGTTTCTCTCACGTAGGCAGCTAGAAAATATAATTTTCAAATAAGAAAAACACAAAATGAAAATAACCAGATACTCGTTCATTGCGGCTGGCTATGGATCAGCCATAGCCAGATATCAAGGGGCGATGAAGCAGTCGGTGGGTGGTGACCGTTAAAATAAAAGTAAACACAAATGAGCAATGAAGCTATAAAAATGATTTTTATGTTCCAAAATACAGATATAAACATGATATATGGTGAATATTTTAATTTAAACATTCAACCCTCTTCGCAGGCGAGTAAGTGCGGCGGAATGGATAATCACTAAAAGAGTACCTCTACCTATTCACATTAAAGTGAGTAATACTCTCGAAATGTGAGGATACATATTTTTTTTTGGTACGCCGATTATCTCTGACAGTAAATTCCTTGCCAATCGAATAAATTGTGAATCAACCATTTTTGAATAAGTTTTTTGTTCAGTTTAAAAAAAAACTCATGGTATAATTAACATAATATAGCTCTTGAAAATGGAGAGGAAGTGAGTTTTTGGGTAAATATATGGGTTTTTCTGGGAGGAATTTCAATTACGCCAGAGGGATATGTAGCGGCATTTCTGCATTTTTCATATTTTTTACATTTTTCATGTCATGGTGTCACCGAAGGGAAGGATGAATGCGGCCATCACGAAACACTTTACACAATTTAATGGAAGAATTGTGCTTAATGAGTTTTTTGTTTCACTTAAACCGTCGCGTCGTGTGTGTCAGAACAGAAGAGAATTATTTTTTTCAGGCTTTAAAAACTTTCAAGTTAGTCGGTGCCTACAATAAATGGTATAGGTAAAAATTTAAGTTAACATGGTTCATTCTCCGCTTTGCTCCCAATAATATGGATACCATCTGCATAATATGCCAGTTGGGTTTACTTGCGGTGATGATAAGTCTCTTTTGGAGAATAAAAATGTTAACGATCCTGGTTAGCGATCGAGATACGTTTGTTTGCTTTGAAAAGTTGGTCATGGACAGCCTATCTTATCGGTTTATTTGGGATGCCGAACTCTTTAATGACTTTGCGAAGTTCCTACCTGAAAATGATTATAGAGGAAAATATATTATAGGATGTACTCAGTAATGTTATACCACTATAATTGCTGCATTGTATGATATGTCCTTAACAATATATGCCTTTTACGGCATTTATTCGTGTTCCAAGGCGTGCAATCGGTTGGTATGTCATCAGCAACCACGGCTTTGTAGTCCTCTAGGCCTAGAAGAGTATCCTTCATCTTGTGGATAAAGAACTTTTCCTTAAATAAAAAATAAACTATTAAACAAAACCTTCTTGTTTTTGCTTTTTCTAAAAAGAAAAATTGCTATAATAAAAATAAACTATTCAACTTTACAGAAACTAGTAAGCTACTTTGTCTTATAAGCGTAGAATGGTTACCTGTAACATACTTAATAATATGGTTACCTTTCAAGGGCTTGTCGGTTATTTGCCGTGTTGACTTCATCAATGCTTTATGGCTGCAGTACCTACAAGATTTTAATCCTTTAAGGATGGAGCTGTCATATCTTTGGCAAGTTGATCGTTGAGCAATTCATTAAACTGCGACTCCTTTTGCAGCAAAATGCTTTCGGGATCGGTGATTAGCTGAATATATTTTTTCATTCGATACACCTTGGAAAGGATTACTGATTAATACTGGAGCTCAAAGTTAAGTTATACCAAAATTCATCTAAATTGAAACAGCGGCATAGGTGTGAGACCACAGATTCGAATTAAAAGTCTTAATGACGATGGAGAGTGGAGAAAAACAACTGTATACTGTGAATGTCGTTTTATTTATTCTCTATAGTTTTCTTCTTCTGCTTCATTGGATAACAGTTGTGTTTCTCTAATTCTGTTCTATATTTAAAAGAAAACACATACCTCTCTTTCACGGCCATTTTATTGTTCTCAAACCACCTAAACAACACGTGTTTAACTATACATATTTCAATAAATTTTACTTCCACCAAAATGGCATACTTTTATTTATTTTCAGCCCACGAGTGTAATTTCAAAAGGCTTAAAACATCTGGATGAAATTTATTTCAGGCTTTGAATTCAAATTGTGTTTTATTACACTTTTTTGCTGTCAAATTTATTTTCTTAATTAATTTTGCCAAATTTCAAGGCACAATTTAACCATGCCACAAGGGAATACCGTCTATCTCTACGTGCTTTGGTTATCAAATTTACAGCCGAATTCAAAAAGAAAAAAGAAACGGAAAAGCAAGAAGAAAATTTCAATAAAACCCTTGTTAAAGCCAAGTTAAGTAGTTTTCGACCTATTTCCTCCATAAATTTCCATTCAATTTTCATTAATCTTCCTTAATCCAGGTGCTATATCTACAATATTCCCGGACTCTACCCTTTGCCCTGATACTATTCAAATGAATCACTCACACACACAAAGATAAAAAGCCAATAAAGCTTGGGACTCTGTTAGTTGTTATTTACGATCCTTTTAACTTGTTTCTTAAAAGGATATTTCTTCTTTTCAAAAAAGGTTTCATTAAAAAAATAAATTTAAATGGCATCTGCTTTGGATTTGATTCTATTCAATCGGCAATACAAAGCCCTTGCGGGAGATTTCAAAGACCCCTTCCGTTAAGGCCAATGTGATAAATCGTAAAAATAAAAACGACAAATTGTATGGTTTCATATTCAAAATGTCTCCGCTAAAAGAATTTACGTACTCAACACGAATAAAAACTTATAAATGGTGTATTTACCTGACGTGTATTTAAAATTGCAAACATAACTCATAGGCTTTGGTCGCCTCTCAACCATAAACTCCAGCCACAAGGGCCATACAAATGTAAATTAGTTACCTTTGGGAATATAACAGAAACACTGTAAAAGGATACAAAACCCCATAAGCCACATTATGTGCGAGTAAAATATCATTTTTGCGTCAAACCAAACCAAACGACAGCATTAACTTATCCAAACACCACTCGTTCTGCACTCGCTTTTTCTCTTATACCCCGGTGGCGACCCACACTCTGGTTCCGTCATATTGTGACATTACATCCTACGTGCAAGTCTTCCGGCAAATAAGACAGATGCTGCCAGTTTTGTATCCTTTGAAACAGTCGTCCTGGTGGTCCTCAGCCAAACCAACAACACCTCAAAGTCGCATAAATTGTGTTATTCATTATTTCCCAAAGGAGCGAGATGGGCTTGGTATTGTAGAAGGCCGCTTTGATGTCGAAAGGTGTGAATCTCTGAACCGGCCATTGGAAACATAAAATTTGTTACATTTTGCTTTGGTAGTTTTCTCTCTGTCTCACTCTCTATCTCTCCCTCTCTCTGTGGTATAATTAGGAAATCGAATGACCTTTTTGTTTATGTATGGTTCTGCTTTGTTTGGCATTATTTTGTCGCAGACCTTTTATGTCTCCGGGCGATTGTTTTTGTTTATCTTGAGATAAAGCTTTTTGTTTTTATTTTTATTACATTTTTCTTGATACAATTGTATTAAGAGAGAAGAATCTAATTGTGTATGGATTCTTGTTCATTTTTTGAGGCTTTTTTTTTCTCATTTTGTATATGGTTTCCCTTAGGCTAAGGCATTTTTTGTTTACATATTTATGGGTAAAAAGGAAAGATTTCTTAGTTTGCTTTTTTTTGTTAATTTCTTTAAGAAAGCAATCGTCTATCTCATGAATTTGGACTTTGGAAATGGTATGCTTGGTAACATTGTCTGGTTAACATTTCAACTTATTATAAATATATTGGAGATCTTTACGAAAGCAATCGACTTTTGTCAAGCTTACGCCAATGAATAAAACTTAATTGGAAAACTGAGTAAAGAAAACCGATATCATTTACTCCTTTCTTACAAGTCTATACATTGCCCTTTTCAGCATTTTTTTTTTACTCATTAAAGTTTCATCTTCTTTCTAGTCGAGAAATAATGATTTCGAGATTTCTTATCCACGAGTTTGTAAAAATTGGTGTTCGAATCCTTGGCAGAGGGAAAAATTGAAGTTTCTCCTTTCTAATCAAAGGCACTCAGCAATTGTCCTCCTGGAACATTGTTGATGGTTTTGGTGAAAGTTAAAAGGAGGGGCACTATAATCGCATGAAATCGAAGGCTATATGCGGTATTAGTTTTTTATAAATCCTATAGAAAAGAAATTTCATATGAATTAGATCAAAGAATTAAAAAAAAAAAAACAACATACGGAGCTACGAAATAATACAAAGATAAAGCTGAGTAAAAACAGCAGACAAACTTTGAGCACTGCTCCTACTAGCAAAAGCTTGTCTTATCAACTTATGGCCTAGCGACGCGACGTGTCTTTGAGGTACTAGCGATAAAATTTCGAGCCAAAATGAGGACAAATAGGCTTGTTTTTACTCTCCATTATGAAATTATGATCTCAAGAAGAATGCTTTCCTCTGTGTTCCAAGACAATAAATCAAAGAACCAAAACTTCGAACGAAAACACTGATTGATTGGATATCAAAAAGCACATTCCAATCTCCAACAAAAACATAAATTTAAATTTAAAATGAAAAGCAAAGATAAATCAGTGGAATCCTTCTTAATGTTTATATCTTTAAATAAGTCCAAGAAAAAGGTTAGGAGAAAGATATATTTGAGTCAAATGAAATGCATACTTTATGGGTTCTCAAGGGGGTTTCGAATTTGATTATCTCATGGGAACGTAAATATTTATGTCCTTATTGATACATGGAGGATGGGAGTATCCATATCCATGCCTTGCCTACCAGAATATATTTGGGAGAATCGAATTCACTTATTTTGTATGTGCAAGCTGTAAAAGATAAATGTAGCAATTTAAGACAAATGGATTTAAAAATCATTTCGAGAAGGTTTTCAGTTAAATATAAATCCTATTTTATGAGTTTCTTATGAATTATGACTATAGGAACATATTTTAAAAGCTATTACAAGGAGAATGGAACATTTTATTTCGAAATTCTTATTTAAAGATTTATTTTTCAGGACATCCAAAAATATGGAGTCAAATTAAATTCACTGAATTTTTGCTTAAATTTAAAGAAACTTCAGTTCTGAAATTGCAATTTCAATTTGAAATTGCACTTCTTGTCTTCAGTTGCGTCTCATTCGATAAAATTGTTTACCTTACATATTTCCTGGTGTAGAAATAAACAAATAGATAAATATACGATTTCAGGAAAAATAATGGTCGTTTTCGAGTCGTAAATACTCGTACAAGAAATCTTTTCAAAGAGCTTAAGATATTCCGCACCACGTGAATTATTTTCTTGAATGAAATATTTGCGTCCGTACAATTGAAAACACTTCATTGATTTATGGATAAATAGAAAGTTTAAAATAAATAAATTTTGTATTTTCAAAAAACAAATTTTAACGTTGAAAAAACTAACAACAAGTTGGAAAAATATAATACCAGCTGGTTTTGTATGGATTGCAATCTGACATTTGTTCGTTGTTTTAAGCCATTAATTTGTCATTTTTCTTCAAAAATACAACAGTTTGTTATTTTGTGAAATGTTTTGTTTGGAGAAAGCATCTAAAAGTGTAAAAAACATTAATCCAAAAAAAATAACATACAAAAAAAATTGAATTTGGTTTCCAAATCGTTTTGATTTATCAGTGACTAACAGAAAGCTTTCAGGTTTTATTTGATTGCCTTTAGATAAGGAACAATATTCACAGTATCAGTTGCATTCCTTCTTTTAAACAATTCCTCTCGCTTCTAGATATACTCATTAGTTAACTCTTGCGCCTAACTTCAGTCGTACCCTGAGTACAGAGATATGCTTTTTAAGTCGTACTACGTGAGTCGTGAATGAGGAACACCTTAAAACAATCAGCATTTCCTATAGCCATTGTAATATTTAGGAATTTAAGGCCAACGTATACCGACAACGACGCCTCCTTTTATTTCTCTCAACACTTCCGGATGCTCTTACGATGCTGTTGGCATATAAAAACAACAAAAATTCATGGAATATACCAGAAGGATGTCTTTTCTCAATTCAGCAATTAGAGCAGGTCAAGAATTTCTAGAGAATTTTTGTTCGACATCGACACAAAAAAGTGACAAGTGTGTTAACCTGGCATTTCTGGTAGGGTAGTGGCACCTTTTCCAGAACATCCCCAGTTACCGAACAATTTTGAGGAAAATGGTCTTAATTACTTTTATACCATTTTTTTCCAATGAAAACTTCACATGCATGTGTGGGCATTCTTTCTTTACGAATTACTTATTCTCATCTCACTAAAAAAAAATTATCTTAAGAGAGCAAAAAATTCAGTTCGGTGATAGGTTTGATTCTATATGGTTTTAATAGAAAAAAAAAATAGAGTGGCGCGACAGCTCTTGAAGAGCCAATGCCTAAGTGGCTTA
The DNA here is from genome assembly GCA_943590905.1 of Sphaerophoria taeniata. Lineage (NCBI taxonomy): Eukaryota > Metazoa > Arthropoda > Insecta > Diptera > Syrphidae > Sphaerophoria > Sphaerophoria taeniata. The sequence continues at coordinate 40,037,028 of OX016540.1, read as the reverse complement.
CTCTCATTAACAATTCTCTGAGTGCGTGTGAAGAATTTAGGGGACCTACAATTTAACGCCGATTCCGAACGGCAGAGTTGAGAAGCACTTTTTCATGACAGATTGATACTCTTGGAAGATTTGTCAGGTCTTCGCAAGAGGCAGTGCCCGTGAAAGATGAAATAAAAACTTGGCCTGAGTAGGACTTGAACCAACGACGTTCTGCTTAGCAGCCAACGCACTTACCAACTAAGCTACGGGCAACTGCATATGGTTTTAATACGTTTTTCAAGAAAAACAAAACTAGATTAGGACTGCCTGAAAAGTTGTTTTGAAGAAAAAATATATTAGAGTAAGTACTTTACTCAGCGTTTTAAAATAATTTAAATGAAAAAAAGTAAAATTATATTATGATTTTTAACTGTTCGAGGATAGGAAACCGGATTTTACCAAGTTGCCTAACTCGAACAAGTGTGTTCGGAAATAGGAAACAGTGAAAAAAGACAAAATCCTATTTTCGAACAACCTTTTCTTTCATGTTTGGGATCGGATTGGAATTTGTAAGTTTAAATAAGAAGTTTTTTCAATACTTACTTACTTCAAATTGGATTAAAGGTAATTTTTTCTGATGGGAAGAAATTGAACCTAGATGATCCTAAAGGGTTACATGTATACTGGAGTGATTTACGAAAGGAACCAAAATATTTAAAATGGCCTAATTTTGTTGGAGGTTCACTGATGATATGAGGATCTTTCTCTTCAATAGGGTGCTTGGGAATTCGATTAACATCATCAAAGATCAATAGTCGGGATTATGTTTAAGTGCTGTGCTGTGTCTAATAACTGTTTGGACAGAACACTGTGATTTTTCAGCGGGACAATACCAAAATTCACAGAAATCGGGAAACAACTCATTGGTTGGATCTTAATTCGATAATCCTAATACAACTGCCCGAAGAAATAAAATCTTGGGGAATCAAGGACAGGAGAATTTATGGAGAAGGAAACAGCTACGGATCTGTAGTGAGAGCTTAAGGAAGCTCTGCGAAGAGAATGACTGATAAATTGATAAGTCAGATTCAGTAAACTTGGTCAAATTCCCGAAAAAAAGAATGTTTGACGTTCTTGCTAAGAGATGTATGAAAAAAATAAACGTTCAAAAACTATTACATTGAAAATATTTGGTGAACAATGTTGTTTGCTTAAATAAGCTCTCAAGTCCCTAACTATTATTTTAACATTTTTTCCCTTGAAACTTGATGTGCCAACAACTACCTATATTATTTTCAAAGTGGATTATAATTACTAAAAATTGCACTGAATATTTAAAAAGTAGAACTTATCTACTTATATTTATTTTTAAGATGGAACTAAGTAGCTATTTCAAATGTGATTTTTATTTATTTTATTGTTTTTAGTGGGTCCTACTATTATTTAAATTTTTATTCAATAAAAAATATGCAAAAAGAACGAAAATATTGGCTTTAAAATGGTTTTCTTCCCACTAACGACTTTTTGGTTCAAGTGTTCGAAAAAAGGAAACTTCGTGCTCGGGTTTAGGAAACAATCAAAATTAGGTGTTCGAGAATAGGAAAAAATGATTAATTTCAATATAATCTTTTTTAATATTTACTGATAATGTTTATGGAGAAAAAGAGTATCAAACATGAAAATATTTGAGATGATATTTCAGAAAAATCTAAAATTGCAATACCTACTTAACTCAATTAAAAGTATTTTTTGCAACATGTTCTTTAGTCATAGTCCGTAAACTGTTCGGTAACTGGTGCCACGACCCTATGCTTTTTTTTTCTTTTCACCATTTTTGGGATATGTGCTCAATCTGAGCATAGAACTGAAAATAAAAAAACTAAATTTTTGGTTGCCAAGATATTTGCATAGGTAGGCATTTTTGCAAGGTGATTGTTTAGAGTTGAAAGTAACACGATTTGAGGGTAGAACTCGGCAACCAGACTCTGGAACAATTTTTGGCTTTCTGTGGCAGGTATTTGCTGTTACATATGTTTTCTCAACTTTGTTAAAAAAAACTAAATCATTTTTTTAATTATTGTATAATTTTTGGGGAAGAGAACGTCGTGTCAGAAGGCCAAAGTAAAGCGCCCTAAACAGTTTTCTTTTTTTTTTGTCCACATTCTTAAGAAACTTTAGTTTGTGTGAGGGAAATTAAACGGCACATAGCAAAAACTTCCTATTTAAAGAAAGTTCTAAAGAAAAACACAACTCAAAGCTAAAAAAACTGCCCTCTCTTTAAAAAAGACATAATTTTTCATTAGTTGAGTGCCGGAGAAGTAGAGCAAAAAAGGTCGTTTTAATTAAAACATAAATTAATTCCACACAACATAGGTAGGTATACCATACCAAGACCAACCCTCTTCGTTTTTAAAAACTGAAGATCCAAAGCAAATATATACAGTTTCGAAGTAGGTCTCTAGCTCTGTACTAAAATTATACGTTTAAAACTTGAACTCTGTCCATCAAGAGACAAAAAACTTTGTACTCTTTAAAAAAAAGTTAATTAAGTGATGCTGATGTCCGCTAAAACGTGCAATACTCTGAATAACATAGAAAAAGCTTAAAACATGTCCTTTTTCTCATGTCTACCTTCTTTTCAAGAACTATCACACTCACAGCTACTCATGTCGACAAGGACCATTTTACTAGCATTTCAGAAAAACCAAAATCTCAGTCATTTCATCGCCAGCGGACGGGCGTCAAGGCTGTATAGAAGGACACATTACAAACAAAAAGCAACAACAATATCACGCCACTTCAACCAACACATAGTCACTTCTAGATTTCATCTACTCTTTTGTATTATTTCAAAAGCCCTTATGTGTGCTATTTTGTGAAACTTGGGGCCCTCTGTGTGTATTTGTTTAGTTTGTTCTACTTGGCTTCTCCCATTTACAGGTCATCTGGTTTTGTAATTAAAAATAACGTTAATTTTCTACTTACTCTCTTCTCTATTTCAGGTAGAGGACATCCTCCCAGCACGGAGACAAAGTGGCACATCCTTAAGTAGTCCACTCCAATGAAAAAGTGAAAAGTAGTCATCACAAAGTTTTGCCAACATGCTTCAACAGAATCACTTCAAGTTTGTCTGCTGATGATAACGTTGTTTCTACAGCACGAGCAACAGAAAAAAAGGATGAGAGTCCGCACAATAACGGCGAGCGAACGACGAAAGGCGTCAGAATTCTATCTCAAGTGAATATCAATACTAAACCAAAGTAAATTTGTAGCAAAAAGCATCGTGAGGACAATGAAAACTAGCAAGCTCGAATGACTATTGTCTGTGAGAGTGGATCGTGCTGTTTTTCTTTTAACATTTTGAATAAACAACACTTAATTGGAGGCATCTTTGGCATTGTCCTTGATTAGGGCTCACCACTTAATTTCGTTGGAAAAACCGGAGTCGAAGGAGAACCAACATCTTGAAACCTTTTGGGTCGTGCAAGGAATACATATTTGACGGCAAAAGGATACACCGACCGACGTGTATTGGCCCCTAAGGCTGACCTTCATTTCATTTATTGCCAAAAGTTGACAAACAAACCGCATAATATATAAATACACACAGAAAGATGGCGATGGAATGGATTACGGCCATTGACAAAAGGTAATGTCAACATTTGAGATACACGAAAAACAAATATATATACATTTATAGATTTCTTAATACAATGAAGGGATACCTTGTGGTACCTAATGGGGAATTTTGTGTTTCTTGGTGAAATGATTATTTGGAGGCAGGACCGTAATGGTTATGTCTGCGTCCTGTTTGTTCTTAATGAAAAAAAAAAACGGAATTACAAGTACAATTACGAGCAATCGGTGCAACGTTACTAAAAAGTGATAGGTATAATTCTGATACTGTTTTTGCGCTTTGCCTTTTAGGAACCATATTTTTTTTAGATGTCTTCTTCAACATGTCTTAAACTCTACATTTGTCGTACTCGAGAGTTGACTATAAACTGAAAGTTGAAATTTTACGTCCACTTCGACATTTCTGTGCATATCACAGACCACAGACCTCTGCCTGAAGCTATGAACATAAATATGGTGGATTGTTTTTCCTTTTGGTAGAATTCTTCTGTTGTGTCATCTCATTTCTCTTCGATCATTATCTCCTTTTTATTTCTTCTGAGAAGTTGGAGCTCTTCTCTCTAATTCTGCTGGTAAAGATCGCGGGCAGCAGTAGTCTGCTTTTTAGCGGCATGTGCTTACCAGCACTGCTCTTTAAAGCAACAGCTCTTGAAGAGCCAAGGCCTATCAACAATTTCATCAACAATTCTCTGAGTGCGTTTGAGGGGACCTACAATTTAGCGCAGATTCCGATCCAGCCCTGACATATATTTTGAACTGGACCTTTTCCTTTTTTGATTTTATGACACAGGTTGAGGACTGTTCACAATAAAAGACCACAGCCCCACAGTGAATGTCTGAATTATAAAACTGGAGGAACTTATTTGTTTTTGACTTAAGCATGCGGTTCGTTCAATGGCATCTATCTACCTCTTTTCATGACAACCTTTGTATATAGGTGACTACTTAAACCCAAAAGGGTTTTTGATGTCGAATTTTATTTTTGTTTCCCGTTTCGGGGGTAGTGGAGGCATACCAGGACAATATTATCATTTGAGCTTGTCATGTTCAGTTTGAGAGTATTGTGCTTTTGGAATTTATTACCAAAACTAAGTTGGAATCAACCGTCAAGCATGGCTTCTTTCCAAAGTGAACATCTCTCCCCAAAGACCATCATGAGTGGATGTATTTATTGGAAAGATAAAGTTGCTGTCATTAGTAACAAAAAAAAGAACATGAAGCGGGATACAAACGAGCCCTTGTCATTTTCATGTTGCCAATAGGTCTGCCTCGTGTTTCGTATATGTTTTGTCTGCTTTGAGGAGATAGCATTTTTTTTCTGGACTTTTTTGCGGTGTGGAAGGAGTGAAGATTTATGATTTTTGTTTGCTAAATAATAAATAAGTAGGTTAACTTGAGTTTCAATGTTTCACTGTTGACTTGATCGTAAAAAAGTTATCCCGCTCACTTATAAATAATGTAGATAAATTCTTGTGGACCTATAAAAGTGTCTTGTCTATAGTTGATAAATTATTTTAAATTGTTTTTAAACAATAAACACAAAAGTTATATTGTTTTGGAGTTTTTTAATTACGCAATTAGACGTCAGTAAGTATTTTCACTACCGAGTTCATAAACGGTGGGCCACAATGTTGGCATAAATTAAATTGTTTAAATTTTCCGCTAAGTGCAGGGACTAACATTATGACAAGGCGTTTGCCTTGACGGTGATAGCTTTATGAAGTAAGGAATATCTTTTTATTGACATTCTTCATTGTCATAGAAATAAAGAACACGTTTTTGAATACCTTTAGTTCGTTTTTCATGGACACACCTCACAGAACCGACACTTACCAGAATAGCATGATCTTTTTGCTCTTATCATTTTCCATGTTAACAACGTTTTCATGCGTATAAAAACATGAAGTCATTATTGTCCAGAAAAAATGTCTTTCTCTGAACTCAAACTGACTTTTGAGGTTAAAAGATTCTTTGCCGACAAGGTCACCCTCGTGCGTCCTCGCCGTTGTCGTCAGTCTGTCGCAATTGTCTTCTTTTATGACTCTGAAAGTTTGACTGCCTTTTTTGAAAGTTTCGCCATTAAAACAAAATCTAGAGCATTATGGTTTGGGGTATTCAAACGTGTCCTCAATACAAACTAACCATATCTACCATATCATAGAAGATATCTCCATTTTATTTCACATTTCATCAGAACGTGATAGAGTCCAAGACGCCCCTTTTCCGGAATGTTGTGTTAATTAATTTGATATGCGGCTCTGAATCGGATAAGTTTCTCTATTATTTGCATTGAAATTTATTAGAGCTGATACAAAAAATAAAGACAAAGTGGATAGCAATAGGCTTTTGTAATTATGTTAGAATTGTGAGGATGACGGGTCTACGTTTACCGATACATATTATCGGTTGGGTTCGAATCGTGGAGTTAAGGAGGATACGTGCTGGTTGGTCCTGTTCCTGCCGATGGCTCAGAAAGTGAATGATAAAAAAAGGAATTTTCTTGTCCCTTTGGTATCAAATCATCAGGTTTTATCGATAGCATAAAAGTTTTATGTAATAAAGGCAATTATTTCGAGACATGTTATGAGGACGTGTTGAGGATATGATATCTTCATGGTAAAAAAAAATATTTGTGGTGCTCTTGTGTAGATTATTTCATAAAAATTACGAATACTAACACAAAAATGGAATATTAAAGCGTAGTGTGAGTGGAAGACTCAGTGCAAACTCTCGGGTATAATGGATTCATCTTTCGACAATGACACATGTGATGTGGTTACATGTTTCGTATCGAATTTCTTCTGGTATCTAAAATCTCCGGTTTTGAAACGTGAAACACAGTAATGCATTGTTTTTTTTTCAATGGAAAGTTCTCCTTAATTGACATGGCATGTGTTCTTACTTATCACGAAATGAAATAAATACCTTCTTTTGCTGAAATTTTTGGAGACATTTTTAAGACTAAATATTTAATTCAGTGAATGGGTCTTGCTTAAACCTTTAAAAGCAATAATCTGTTTGTGCAAACTTTTAGTCAGTCGAATTTTCAAAGGGCAAGTGTCTGAAAATAAAAGAAACACTCGTACAAACAGTAACAAAATGCTATTGGTTGGCTTTGAAGCAAGGTTAGTTGATAAAGCAAAACACTTACGGTTAGTCACTAAATTGAATGAGAATCAAGATGAACTAAATTTTTATCAGTGTTTTGTAGATGATAAATAATCGTAACTATTAAAGTTTGCCGGTGGTTGGGTGTTGTAGGATCTGGGGGCTTCGGCTGTATCTTTTCCTACACACCAAGTGCTTACTTTACCTCCTCGTGGTAGCCACCGGGTACTGGTTATATCTTAGATATAACTTGCGAAACTTGTAAGCGCGGGTGCAAATCGGGAAAAAAGAGCACCTTATCTACGGCCCAACAAATTTGGAGGTTAGTGCGAGGGGCTAACAACCCCTCCACAGTGAAAAACTTGACAGTTATGAGAGAGATACCAGCCTCGGATAATGAACCCCCTCTTATGGTAACCAGACCCGGAACGACAACGGACTACGCATTGAGAGTTTGTACCTGGAATGTAAGAACCCTCTACACTCCAGGTGCAACTCAGAAACTTGAATCTGTCCTCTCGCAGTATAAGGCAGATATTACTGCGATCCAGGAAATACGATGGATAGGATCAGGGACAATAAAGAGAAAAAATTGCGACATTTATTATAGCTGTCATCAAAGATTGCATATATTTGGATGCGGATTCGTCGTAGGAAATCGGCTTAGATCGAAAGTCATGGATTTCAAGCCAATAAGTGATCGCCTGGCTGTGATCCGCATCAAGGCCACATTACAGAACATCAGTATAATATGTGCACACGCCCCTACCGATGATGCTGAGGAGTCTAGCAAGGAGGATTTCTACGACCTCCTGGATAGAGCCTACGGAGCCTGTCCAGAGTACGACGTCAAAATCGTACTCGGAGACTTCAATGCAAAAATCGGGAAGGAAGACATCTTTGGCGGATTAGTTGGAAAGCACAGCCTCCACGAAGAAACAACAGATAACGGCTTCCGACTAATCGACTTTACTGCAGCTTGTAATACGGTGATAAGTAGCACTAGGTTTCCAAGAAGGAAGATCTACACAGCAACCTGGCGATCTCCGGATGGTCGAACCACCAACCAAATCGACCATGTGCTAATCGGCGCAAGGCACGCATCCAACATCCTGAACGTGCGCACTTTCCGAGGAGCAAATGTCGACTCTGACCACTTTCTGGTAGTGGCTAAGTTTAGAGCTCGAATATCAAACGACAAAAAAACACGTGCAGCCCAAAGAAAGAAGTTCAACATCGGTTGCCTTAGCACATCAGAGAATGCCAGAGACTACAGCGAGCGCCTGAGCGAGCGACTCTCCGCCGTCCTCCCAAATACTACAGACGTCAACACACTGTGGAACCAATATCGAGAAGTAATAAAAAATGTAGCCGAGACCACCATAGGTTACCAGCCACCCCCGAAAAAGAACCCGTGGTATGATGATGAGTGCGTGACATTGAAAAGAGAGACGGAAAATGCACGCCTGCAGATGCTGCAACGGAAAACAAGAGCAGCAAGGGAAGAGTACCGCACGAAAAGGAGAAATGAGAAAAAGACCCTGCGAAGAAAGAAAAGAGCATCCGCAGTTTCTCAGCTCAAAGATCTAGAAGAGTCTCGGGCCAAGAACAACACCCGGCGTTTCTTTAAAAGGTCGAAGCAATTAGCTTCTGGTTTCAGAACCGGGACACAAGCTCTTCGAAACAGTGAAGGAAACCTAGTCACCGAAGCACAGGGAATTGTAGATGTTTTCAAGCAGCACTTCCAGCAGCTGCTGAATGCGCAAAATGTCGAGCAAGATAATGACGAAAGAGAAGCAAGACCAGTCAATGAAGACCCAGTCCCAGCCCCCAGCAGAGAAGAGGTAGAAAGAGCCATCCAAAAGCTAAAAAATAACAAGGCCGCAGGGTCGGATGGCATACCCGCGGAACTCTTTAAACATGGAGGAGATGTTTTGATGAACCGCATGCACCAGGTCATCACCAAAGTGTGGGAGGAAGAATGCATGCCCACTGACTGGTCGATAAGCTCCATATGCCCCATCTACAAAAAAGGCGATCCGATGTTATGCAAAAACTACCGTGGCATATCCCTGCTTAATGTTGCATACAAAATCCTATCCAACGTACTGTGTGAGCGTCTTAAACCTTTCTGCAACACAATAATCGGCACGTACCAGTGTGGCTTTAGGCCAGGCAGAACAACGATAGACCAAATATTCACACTGAGGCAGATCCTGGAAAAGACCAACGAATTTCAAGTCGAAACCCACCATCTTTTCATCGACTTTAAAGCTGCTTATGATAGCATCCACCGCCAAGAGCTTATGATTGCGATGTCTGAATTCGGGATCCCGAACAAACTGATCCAGCTGTGCCGCATGACGCTAAACAATACGCAGTGCAGTGTGCAAATGGGTAACAGCTCATCCGAGTTATTCCAAATTTGCGCAGGGTTTAGACATGTGTTGTCATGTGACTTCTTCAACATAGTCCTGGAGCAGATAGTGCGCAAGGCAGGTGTGAGCACGGAGGGCACTATCTTCAACAAATCCACCCAGCTCCTAGGCTATGCGGACGACATAGACATCATCGGTCGATCCAAGAGAGCTGTGCTTGAGGCCTTCACAGCGATTGAAGAACAGGCGAAACTAGTTGGTCTTGAAGTGAATGAGGACAAAACAAAGTACATGTTATCAACAAACAAAGCAACATCTGTCCACCGCCTAGGACAAAACGACACTGTTGGTAGCAGCAATTTCGAGGTAGTTAAGGAGTTCACTTACCTTGGAACAAACATCAATCCCACGAACGACACCTTAGTGGAGATCCGAAGAAGAATCACCCTAGCGAACCGCTGCTGCTTCGGTTTGGCCAAACAACTGGGTTCAAAACTCCTCACTCGAAAGACAAAGTGTCTGCTATACAAAACTTTGATTTTACCAGTCCTACTCTACGGCGCCGAGTGCTGGACGATAAGTAAAAAAGGGGAATTGATACTGGGCACTTTCGAAAGAAAAATTCTTCGACGGATTTTTGGTCCCGTATGCGACGATGGCCAATGGAGAAGAAGATACAACCGAGAACTGTATGAGCTGTACCAAGATGTGGATGTAGTCCAGAAGGCCAAGAAAAGACGACTACATTGGCTCGGCCACATCGAGCGAATGGACGACAACGCTCCAGCCAAGAAAGTCTTCTCATCCCAGCCCCCAGGTTCAAGACGACAAGGAAGACCGAACCTACGGTACAAGGACCAAGTGACTGCGGATACCAGAGCGCTTGGTCTCGGTGACTGGAGAGTGCATGCGAGGGATCGTTCACGATGGAAGACTGCAGTATCTAGGCTGTGACCCTTCATGGATCGTGAGCCGGTAAAGTAAGTAAGTAAGTATTAAAGTTTGCCAGTTTTTAACGAGTTTTTGCCTTGGAAGGAGTAGTTTTTTTTCGCTTAATATTTATTATATTGATAACAGAGATGCTCTCTTAATGATGAAAGGTGGAACCTTCTTGACACCTGCGGCACTACAAGGAAGATCTGGCCCTGTTTTAACAAACAAAGGATCGCTTCGATCTCTTGTAAGCATAATTACCGGACATTATCTGTTAGGTCATCATATGAAAAAGATGAGAATCAGTTCAGATGATCTATGCAGAGGATGCGGTGACGAGGAGGTGCATGAAGACACTTCGCACTTTCTGTGTCACTGTCCCGCACTCTCCCACGAAAGGAAGAAATTGCTCGGCAACTATTTCTTCGGGGATTTAGAATAACTCTCTAGTACACCAGGTACTAACATTCTGAACTTCGTCAATGCCTCTAAATAGCTTGATTAACTGAACACATAGCTGTTTCTTATTAGCTTGAGTAGCAATACTCACGGGTATCACAATGGATCTGTATTGATCTAAGTGTGACGGTGACGACACCAACTGTCAGCCCCATAACCTAACCTAATCTAACCTAATGAAGTCCGTTAACAATTTGAGTTTTCCAGAAAAAAAAATACATTGTCATAGGCATATCTGAACACACGAACACTTAAGTTGAGTTAACATTTTGCAAGAGCAGTTAGATTAACTACTGTAAGTTGAATGTTCACAAGGAGCACATAATTCAATAATGGTTACATGAGTTTTTTTGCACGTAGACATTTTTTGTTGAATTTTCGATATACACTTGCACCTAGGCTTTCAAGTTAGATGCCTCTTAAGAACCTTGGTAGACGTACCAACAAATTTGTAGTTCAGATACTCAAATGAAATTTAAAACAAAATATATATAGAGAGAGAAATTAAAAGTGCGAAAAACGACACCAACAAAACGCACTATTTATTGTGTAGCGATTGATTTCGAAGAAAGAGGGTCTGTAGGTGATATGCCAAAGCATGGACCACAACGTACTGAAAGATCGGCTGAAAACATTACTGCTGTTCAAGGAAGTGTTCAAAACAATCCATCAACCTCAATTCGACGCTGTGCTCAGGAGCTTCAAAGAACTACTTTGGCCACAATTTTCGACAAGGATTTGCATTTGTTGCCATTTAATATTCAGTTGACACAACAGCTTCTTGCACAAGGTCATTTACGCCGCAGTACATACGCCATGTTACATGCTAAGCCCATGACCATCCCGATTTAAAAAAAAAATGACTGACGAGGCACATTGTCATTTGAACGGATATGTGAATAAACAGAATAGTCAGTTCTGAACAATGCAAAACCCTCATCCTTTGCATCCATTAAACGTTACGTGTCAGTCTAGTGTGCAATTTACTTCTTACTGACCTTACTTCTTTGAAAATGAAACCGGCGTGACGGTAAATGTGAATGCTGACCGATATCGTAATATGAATGAACGCCACAACTGTATGCTTTGGGCTTGATTTACATGTAGTAATAGACATATTTCCACAACAATAAATGGTTATGTTGATTGACCTCCACGGTCACCTGCTTTGACTGCTCCGGACTTCTCTTTATGGGATTATCTGAAAAGCAAAGTTAATGCAAACAAACCAGAAAAGCTTGAGCAACTTCAACAAAATATTCGTGATGAAATTAATGAAAAACCACGTGAAATGTGTAAGAATGTAATGAAAAATGTGCTCAAAAGGGCTCGCATTTATGAGACTAACAGATGCTGTCATTTGCCTAATATTGTATTCCATACAATTATCACTATACTATAAGATCCTTTCTTTTTTATTTAATCAAAAATTATAAACAAACAAAGTAGTATACCTTCCCGGCGGACGACCTGTTTAAGGATTGAAATAATAAGAATTATCGTTACGATAGAAAAAAATATAAACAGTAAGAAAATGGTATTTTATTCTTTTTCATACCATACGGAAATTTCGGATAAAAATTGAAGGCAATTCATTAGGGCTCGAAACAATAAATTGAACTCATATAATTTTTCGGTTTTTCATTCGATTACCAAACCATAATAACAATAATTAACTGAATATTAATTAAAAAATCGCCATCGATTTTCTGTAGGTTTGCAAATTATTTTCAATAAACAAGTACAAGACACACAAACAAATCATTTTGTATAAGCTCCTTAGGCCTTACCATTTTCCCGGACAAAAAGAAAATGCACAGCGTATGGAATTTAAAACAAACAAAAAGGAATTAATAACGTCGACCTGAAAAATAAATTAACTTCAGCAATCAGATCCTTTTCATTTTCTCATTCCGTTAAGAGACAAATGAACATCCTGTTTCATTATGTCTACCAATTTCTTTTCATCCTTCTCTTTTGTCTTTGTTTTTTTTTTTTGGTCTTGTTAAAAATGTCCGCGGACATTTTAAACTTTTACGTCAAAATCACTCGCCCACCAGAGTTCTGTTTTCATTAATTTCCGCTGACTGTTTTTTTTTCGAAACAAAGAAGGCAAAGTAATGTAACCTTTGTACATATTACATGCAAACTCCCATGAAATTGTTTCCACAATTAAAATACCAGATTTTCTTACTTCAGTTTGGCCTTTGGTTCCCAAAAAAAACCCGAAACAGCGGTTCAAGTAAATTCCACCGGAAGACTCCACTTAATGTCTTTCCGCCGCCTCAACCACCAATTTCAGTCCAAACTACGCCGCCATCGCCCACTATTGTTTACTTCCGTTCACTGCCTGCCAACCCACAAAGCCACACCATATGCATTAAGTTCTATGAATAATTCATAGGACAATGACGATGGGGACTCTCGATGGCATATCCTTTTTTTTATATTCAGCTGCCATCAGCATAAAACCACGTGAATCCTCCAATGAGCAATGTAGGGCGACTTATACATACATATATTCAAACATTCTTATGAATATGTGAACGTTTGAACGAGTATAAGGACCTGGATGATGATGAAGGCACTTTATAGTATCAGCATCAGCTATCATCGTATAAGACGCACCTTTATGGTGTTCCTGCGAGACTTATTGAACTCTCCTTCTTCATTTTATTCATGAAAATCTGAGAGCTTACGCTCGCAGAGCAGAGGAAACTACTTTTGAGTAATGTCATAGTGTTTAGAGATCAATTTTCAATTGACTTATTACTCGACCCGTTTCCGTTACAAGGATGAACAACTTCATGAGAAAAATCTTCTTCCGAAAGTTCATTTGTGTGGGATTTTATTTTTACATAATAATTTTTATGACAGTGACGTGTATAAATTATATTACAAAGAATTTTCATTCGGTGAATTGAAGGTGGTGGATGTAATTGGTGTTCACATCCTACTCAAAATTTTGAAGATAATAATGCAAAAATTACTGTTTTGTAGAAGTGAATTTGAGCTTTGTGTTAAGTAAGTCCTCACAATATGGTAAAGGTGAAAGGTTGACCGAGAACAAAATACTCTAGGGCTCGCTTATTTTTAACGTTCAATTTGATGTGACCTTTTTAAAAATTCTTGGGTATTTGAGTTCACATTTAAAAGAAATTATGTAATTGTAATTCAGATTTACATTGGTCTTATATTATGGCATTCGTATGTCGATATATGGTGTTTGAATGTGTTTCTCTGGGTGCGTTGGCAGAATTTCTCCATAAACCGCCTATTGTACTTTAAGACATTGTTATGCTGCAAATGCTTGCCAAGAAAATGAAATGATGTAATATGATAGAAAGCCAACTGATTATATTACTTGAACATTTGCGACTCGAATGTAAGAAAAGGTAATCTACATCCTACGTGCTGCTCAAAAGCTTGAATCTCTCCTAAGCGGTATATTGTTGTTACGGACGTCAGTAAAAATCTGACATGGAATTCCGCATGAGTCCACGCAAACATCCCTGCATCTTTCGAGTTTGAATAACTTGACATAATCATGTTCGAAAACACTTGTTTGACCGGAAATTGGTCCATTTTCTTTTTTTTGCCTACTTCGTGAAGAGCTCGTGGTCGAACTTTCTTTTTCTTCACTGATCGTTAACCAGCTCGGACGTAAGTTTAACCAAGTAGTTTCCTCGAAAGTGATTCGAGATTTTGGCTAACCTTTTTTCTGATTCAACAGAACATTAGAAAAAGCCAGGTCAATACCAAACAAAAATCGTTTTGCGGAAAAGAAAATAATAAGAAAAAAAGGAGAAAACGCAGGTAAAAAGTTTTTCTATTTCTTAGCTTTACAATTTAGGCCTTATCTAAGAACTCTGTTTCCCACAGTGTGTCGATTTCATTGACTAAAGGGGAACGGGATCTGAGAAAAAGGAAAAAAACGCAGTTTTCTTCCCACACCTCCATCGACAACTAAAAGCCCAGTTATCCCAATTTCAAAGCTTCAAGCAAATTCATCAAAAGACACTCAAATCGGATTGGAAACTTACCACGACCGCTACTTCACGGAATATTCCTCCCACTTGCAGAACGAGACGAAGATCGCACTCAGTTTCAATTGATCTCGAAACAGCGACGCGTTGAGCTTTAAAACATCCTCGTGCAAAGTGCCGGTAGCGGGCGTTTCGAGGACAAGTGTTTCGTGCAAGTGCGGTGCGAGGCTATTCACAAGCAAGGGTTAAAATATCCCTGTAGTGCCCCGGAATTAAGAAAAGAAGAAAAATTTGTGTCCTCCTTTTCCTTTTCCCCTTACTTCGTATTTTTTTTCTAATTAAATTGAATTATTGTTATTGTAGGTACTCATAGTTAAATTAAGAAGAAAAAAATTTGAAGGCTTAAAGCTATTTAAATCTGGTCAAAGGTATTCAATCTTGTCCATTAAAAGAGAAGGAAAGAAAAAGCAAAAAAAAAAAATAGTGCATGCGGTATATATATGTTTGTGTGTTCGGTGTGTTATATGGCCTTGATGATCGACAAGTCTTAATTCATAATAAAAAATTAAACGTAAGAAAGAAAGAACGAAGACAACGAACAGCGGAGCGGAGATTGTGCACAGTACCTGTGCCGTAAGTGGTGAGTTTGTTCTTTAATATTTTTTTTATTGTAAGTCGTAAATCAAACGTTACATCCGAGCTTTTGAGACAAAGCTTATCTCTTGTCAAGCCCAGCTGTCATAACTGAAAATGTTGCATGTATATACCCTAGCTACGTCACATAAATATTTTGTTTTAAATTTAATTATCTAATATTAAGAAAAGTAATTGAAATTCTAAGAACAGCGCAACAAGATTGAACTAAATACTCATTTGTTTTGCCTATATTAAATATAAAACGAGCATGCATTAATATTTACATTTGTAAAGAAAAACTAATTTATTTAATGCTAAGACATATTGAAACAATTACAAGCTAATAAATCTATGAATTAAATGTTTAACATAATGAACTAGACTTAAATCTTTTGTGGGGTTATGTGTGGGTTGGTCATATGGGACTTTCGAAGATCGATAAATTGACGTAAGTTGTTTCATCAAGTAAATTTAGGGATAGCAATCTTGTGATACAGTATTGAGGGGTACACGCTATCAAGGAAGATACATAGTATCAGAGGGAGGGATCGTTTACACAAGGTACCCGGGCCAATTAACACCTCTTGTCGCCCAGAGAACACTCGATTGAAGCCTAGTGAAACATGTCCTTCTGATGTCTTTAACTTAATTGAAATCTTGGCATGATACAAAATTCTTTTGTGTGCGTCTGGATACTCACGGACCAAGGACCTCGCCCACCGACGTTCCTAGCTGTGCCTACTGCAAGCATGCCAAGTATGGTCTCGTTGAGTATAGTCCAGTTTGTCGATCAACAAAAAATAGTCGCAACATTGTTTAAAACCACAAGGCTATTCAGTAGGATGGGATCAGGCTAGCACAATGAAAAGAATGCAACAGCAATCAAGCCATGACAGTTATATTTTACTTTTGGGGGATCTTGAGCTTCCCAACATTGACTGGGTTCCTTCTGATGATGATACCTCTTTTGAAGCTTCGCAACAAAAGAAACATTAAGCATATGCCGATCGAAAATCAAGTTATTTACATATTATGTTTGTTTGAAGAGTTCAAGAAACCCTCTTACGGATTGTATAATGAATATCTTTAAAATCAGATCCCAAGAACTTTTGGAGATTCATTAACTTAAAAAAAAAGTGTGATGGCTACCCTATTAACTTCACATATAAAAATGTTAACCTGACCACGATTTCTGACATCTGTGACGGTTTTGTAAACAATTTTAGTCAATCCTTCATTGATTCGTGAGTTGTTGTGGACGAAAACTACTTCCATTATTTGCAAAACTGTCCTCAAAAAATAAATAGAGTGGCACGACAGCTCTTGAAGAGCGAAGGACTAAGTGGCTTACTCTCATCAACAATTATCTGAGTGCGTGAGAAGAAGTTGAGAAGCACTTTTTCATGACAGATTGATACTCTTTGAAGTTTTGTCAGCTCTCTTGGCAGTACCTGTGAAAGATGAAAATAAAAACATTATGGACACGATTAGGACTCGAACCTAGACGTTTTGCTCTGCAGCCAACGCACCTAACAACTTAGCCACGGGCAACTGTCCTCATGTGTCTTTTAATAATATCATAGTAGAATATGATAAAATCTAACAGTTTCTGTTACTCCTTAAAGAAGATTATTCTGTTGGACCAGATGGAATACCACCCGTAGTTCTAGAAAAATGTCGGTCAATCTTAGCTTGCGAAACATTTTTGATTTATCTTTGAAATCAGGTTAATTTCCTTCAATATCAATATGGAAGAGTACCTTTATAACTCCCGTATATAAAAAAGATGAAAAAAGAAAACAATATTTGTAATAATAGACCGATTTCTAAACTCACATGTATTCCAAAGTTGTTTCAGCATGTAGTGTGTGACAATTTGG
This sequence comes from Sphaerophoria taeniata, assembly GCA_943590905.1. Classification (NCBI taxonomy): domain Eukaryota; kingdom Metazoa; phylum Arthropoda; class Insecta; order Diptera; family Syrphidae; genus Sphaerophoria; species Sphaerophoria taeniata. The sequence goes on along the minus strand of OX016540.1, from coordinate 40,020,042 downwards.
CATTGAACTGTAGAAATGTTGTATGCAATCAACAGCATGGCTTTGTTGCATAACGATCCACTGTCACAAATGTGGTAATTTTTTGAGTAAGTAAATGTTTACAGGCTTTATTAACTAAATGTGGTCAGGAACAGGAAGTCGATTGTGTTTACCTGGATTTCTCGAAGCCTTTTGATCAACAATCTCATAAGATTATCAAGTTCAAATTAATCTCTTACGGCTTCCCACCTTTTTTGATTACGTGGATTGTCTCTTATCTTGAAAAAAGATCTTATCAGGTTAAATTCAGAAACAGTTACTTTATATCATACTTTGCTAAATCAGGTGTTCCGCAGGTTAGCCATCTGGGGCCGCTTCTCTTTATATTAGCTAGCAATGATGCACCGTTATGTATAAATCATAGCGAAACTCTCATCTTTGCGGATGATATGAAGATATGTAAAAATATAACTATATAAAATGATACTAACCGTTTTACATTATGCTTTGAAAAGAACAGTTCAAATCTAAACCCGACAAAGTGCCAAGCGATGGCTTTCTCAAAAAAACGTTTACCTTCATCTCTTGAGTACATATGTCATTTCATATCACATTTTAAGGTGTATTTTAACTGTTAAGGACCTTGGAGTTCCTCTTACACATGATTTAGTTTTTTTTTGCACCTTAACGGCGAATAAAGCTAATTCCAAACGCTTTATCAAACGGTGGTCAAAAGAATTCCGCGAACCCAATGTCCCCAGTTTTTTATACGACAGCTTGGTTCATCCCCATCTGGAGTATGCATCGTAGGTGTGGTCTCCTCTCAATAATATTTATATTGAAAGATTGCAATGTGTGCAACGGAATTTCACTCGTTTTTTGTTAAAAGGGTCTCAGTGGATTGATCCCCTCAATATCCCTCCGTACAAAAATCGTTTGCAAACACTTCAACAGAGAAGAAATAATAATGAATTTTGTCTTTTTCTATCAAATTATTACTGGAGTAACTGATGCTCCTGACCTTCTCTGTAAAATCATGTCGAGGGGAAGGTTATAATCCCCGTAGTCAGGATTTGATTAAGATCCCTATTTGATTAAGATACCTATTCACCGAACAAATTATATAATGCATGAGCCTTTGACACGTATGGGGTAAACTTATAGACCGGAACTCAAAATTTTTTGATTTTAATTTAAGTAAAATTCAACTAAAAATAATTTTGAAAACCAGTGTTCCACTTTCTTAAATGTGTTATGTTAATTTTGTCATTTTTTTTTGCTTATTTAAGTTAATTTTTATGTGTGCTGTGTTATTTGTTTTAGTTTCGTTATGTGCCTAGCTACTGACAACTAACTAACACCGCACTAGTGATGAGCCGGTGGTTTAACATACTTCCTATGTTGGCAAGCCATTGGTCGTAAAATGGTGATTGCTTAAAGCCCATACGACCAGTTCTGATAGTGTGTAAAATAAAAAATCGGAACGGAAATAATAGTCCTTGGCAAGCTCTGATTTATAAGGAGTTCCATCAGTGACTTCCGAAAGGGGACAGATGCTAGCGCTACGTCGAATTCAGCATATTTTGTCAAAACACCAAATACAAACAAACCTAGTGCTCAACAAAAAGGGCAAATAATTAAATTGTTGAAATGAGTATTCGGTCGCTTCAAGATCTTTTATCAGTTTTCAAACATATTTTTTGAAGATGAGATTCCATATTTCTACCTGAGTGATGCATTGTAATATCAAATTTTTCTTAATGGAATCATTTAAGCTTTCATCATTGATAAAAAAGAAACACGCCGCTTTTTTAAACTTTTTGATCCGGAACCATAATTTTTCCATATTGTTATTTTGAACCCATGGGTAAAATGGCATACAATAACCTTAACCTTCTCCACAACCAGTTTCCGTCTAATGTCCTGCAGCATTTAATCTTGTGATTCATCTGAAATGGATGAACCTTTATGTTTACTTTCCTCAAAGTTAAACTCTCAAAAAATAAAACCATAAAATTGATTGATTGTCAATGGGTGGCCTTTCAATAGCGATTTCCTGTTTTTGTTCTCCATTGGCGGTGGTAAATAGTCGCTTTGCTTTCTCAAAAACAAGCCAAAATATATAACTTTCAACTCAACTTAATCGATGAAAAAAAGGAAAGAAAAAGAAACTCTTGTTCCCTGAAAGCGGCAAGTTCAATAAAAAAGCAACAAACAGCTACAAGGATCGTAGTTTTTACAGTGAAATAACAGGAAATGGGGTTTTGATAGTAGACTACAACAGAACAAAAAAAGAAATAAAGAAATTCAAAACATAAAAAACACTTGCAGACTCTTTTTCTGACGTGTTTGTGTTTCACGTTGGTTGCTTTGTGAATGGTTTACTTTGTGCTCTGTCGCATTTCCCACTCAATCAAAGTCCTTTTAAAGAAGAATAACACTTTTGTTGTCGTTTGAAACAAGAATTCCCATTTGAGAAAATTGCAAACAATTTAAATGCGGAAAGTTCGTTTTTGTTCTTATATTTTCCTTTTTTTTATGTATAAAGGTGTTACATTGAATGTTTTACTAAAAAATTTTATGTTTTATTGAGAACCTTGCACCTGTTCTAGTTGAAAAAATTTAACAATATTAACACGTGTATTGACTTAAGAACGTTTTTTCAACTAGCATTTATTTATAGTTATTGAAAAATCTACTTCGGGGTTTCCCGGAAACGCATTCAAATATAGATATATTTTCCCGCAATTTCAAATTGATATTACTCTAAATTTTCCCAGAAAGCCTATACCATGGGAACAAAGGTCTGTGCACCTTTTATTAGTCGCTGAAAACCAAAACTACATTCGAGGTCTAGTTACCGAGTTATCATCGAAAAACTCTTTTTTTGCTCTGTGTCGTTAGGTTATTGTAATTCCATAGAAAGACTATCTTCTGATGCAAATATCTCGGCAACCGGAGCTTGGAATTGAGTTTGGTTTAAAGAATAAGCTCAGGATAATGAAATATATTGAATTTAGCGAAATCGATTTCTTCATGATTTTCGAAAAATACCCCTTGCCAAAATTTTGAAAAAAAAAAAACAAATATAGGGTGTCCCAATAAGAGTGCACTTTTTAATTTGCAAATAAAACCAAGTATTTTATGACAGAGGTGTGATATTTTTATTGCATTATAAAGAAGACATGTTCCGATTAAGTATGGAATAAAATATCCGGCAAATGACCCCCGGCTCCGATGACAGGCCATTACTCTTTTCATGAAATTTTCCATGACTTTTTCACAGAGATGTGGCTGTATCTCACCGACAACACGTTGGATTTCCGATTTGAGCTCAGGAATTGTTTCGGGTTTATTCGCATAAAGCCGAGATTTCACAAAACCCCAAAGAAAAAAATCGCACAGCGTTAAATCGCACGATCTTGGTGGCCAGTTCACATCAGAATAATGTGTTCTGAAAATCGTTGCTGCAATAAGTCGATTGTTTCATGCGCAGTGTGGCAAGTTGCACCGTCCTGCTGAAACCACATGTTGTCCAGATTCATGCCGTCCAGTTGAGGCCACAAGAAGTCCGTTATCACATTCCTGTAACGAATGCCGTTCACAGTCATTGTAGTATTGATGTTTTCGGGTTTTTGACAACACTCTCGTTTACAGCAGCAATGTTTTCAAGAGACCGACCAGTACGTTGACGCAAAGGATTCTTATTATCCATAATTGACCCAGTTTCTTCAAATTTTTTGACCACTCTTCGAATGGTTGACATATTAGGTACACTCTCTCGACTGAAAATTTTGTGGAGTTTGCAAAGCGTAACTTTGCCCATTTTTGTAATGAGTTTTTACCATTATAACGTGTTGTTCTTTCAAAAAACACTCCATTTTTAGTAATCGGAACAAACAGAGGTGACATCTGCCAAATTTCAGAGTTCCTGCTTGCATGACAAAGAAATTATTCCAATTTTAAAAAGTGCGCTCTTATTGGGACACCCTATATTTCAAAACCTATCAACTGAAAGGTCTGGTCGAATGTTTTCATCGAAATGGGTTTCAAGTTTATTTAAGGATTGGTAACCGAGATACTGGCAAAAATGTTAATTATTCGCAGATATGTTGCCGCAATTTCAAATCGATATTAATCTCAATTTACGTCGACAACATTTACACAATTGTACATCAGCTTTCATAACTTTGATAGCGAAAAGGAGTGAGAGGAGGAGATTCTTTTGAAAAAAGATAGGATTTTTGCGGTCAAATGACATTCGGGCAGAAGTAGTGCGGGAAAGTAGTAGGTCTTATGGCTTGTGGTTCTTCGGTTTTCGAGATTTTGGTTTCTGTTCCTTTGACCCCAATCCTCAAATATCTACAGACCCCAGATCATCAGTCAGCAACGGAAGGAAAAACGCACTCTCAGCATGTTTGTTATTGATAATGCGAAAAATATTTTACATAGCAGATTCTGAAATCGTGTTGCTGCCTTAACACCTGGTCTTGGAGCTGAAATTGCTTGGACAACCATGTATCTAAAGGTCTGATGTAATGACAGTTATCTAGGAATTTGAGGTCATCCAAGCAATCCATAAGCTACCAGTTTAAAGGCAACCAAATCAACAAGGCTTAGGAAAATTTGGTTATCAGAATGTGCTTCTTCGCCGATGGAGTCACATGAACGATGTTTGTTGACGGGCTGACCCATTTATTAAAAAATAATTTTCTGTCAAAAAATGCAAGCACATGAGTTTCAATTGCATTAAAAAAAATGCTCTCTTTTCATTATTCAACAAACAAAAAAAGGCAATACAAATAAATACGACGGAAAACTTCTCTTTGAAAAACGTTTAATTAAATAGAAAAAGCTCCTACCCTCGCATCATAGTTGCGTTAACATAACCTCTGCCACGTTCAATGACTAAAAATGATTTTTTTAATCTAATTTTCTATTAGAGAAAAAACCAAAAAACCTTTTTTTTAATCGACTTTTGTCTGGAGACTTTTCAACCCCCAAGTGACCCTCCATTCAAGAGCCATAAATTGAAAGCGAAAATACGTAAATACCTAGCTATTCCAGGACTCTGACAAAAAGAAAAAAAAGAAAAAAAATTAAAAGTAAGAGACGACATAAAAGTAACCATAAAAATATTCATTCAGAATTTTATCTGCAGAATTTATTATTTTTTTTATTTTTCGACTGCAGACACAACAAGGTAAGCTGTTTCAACAACAAACACTCACAATGCCAAAATGCTTCGTCCTAATTTTTTATTTGAAGGAAATAAAAACTTCCAAAATCAATAAGCCTTAAGTGTATACACAAACTGTGAAGGTCAGAATACATCAATCATTAAAGTTTGTTCTCTTAACCTTATATAAACCTGGTTGAGTTATAAATATAGACTTTACACACTCCTAAAATAGTTTTTAGCAAACTGTTTTTGTAGATATAAAAAGGATAATTCTCCTGACAGGAAACGACATGCTTTCCTCACACTTCTCCGATGTGTGAGCGTACCCCAATTAGAACTCCTAATTACTCCTCTCAACCGAAACCAGAGCCCTGACAAGAAATCAATATTGCTAACCCTTTACCGAAAACCTATTTCAATAAAACCCAAATACCACATTGCCAAAAATATAATTTGATGAAGCCCCAATGTGAACTATTTTCCGTCATATGTTTGTACAAACTACGACATCCGGCAGTAAGCAGTTGGCATTTAAAGCTCCTTAAACGTAATCATTTTACCAAGAAATTTACGTCAGATCTAATTGCATCCCCAATCCTATTTTTGGCTTTCGTTTTATTGCAGGCCTTGCGATAGAAATTTACGAGATGCGGAACTAATATCCTGCCGCTTGAGACGCGTCGAACCACTGTGTCGTCTCCCGGGATCAGCTCTACAGCAACTTGCAATGTGTGGATTTTACGAGGATCTGGAGAAAGGAGTCACCCGTAAGTATACTCACCAAAAAGACACACTCGTGTGACATCTCTTAGTTGAGTCCTTACATTCTTTTTTGGGTTTCACTCAAATTAAATTATATATGTATACATAGCTATTTGCGGTCGTTTCTTTAGTTAAGATCTCCTTCTAGCTTTATTTATAATTTTTATCATTTTTATTATATTTTTGAAGGATGTCGATACTACATGAAATTTCAAACAGAACGCGACATGTATCCTGTATTTAATTTTCATTTCTTTTTTCAGTTTTCCGTGCAGGTGAACAGGGACGTTTTTGGTACGCTGTTTTGGGTGGATCACTGGAGGTCAGATATCATGCACCCGATACTGATGGCAAGGTAAAGTTTGTATTATAATTTAATTTGAATTTTAGAGTTTCAGAGTTTATTATTTTAATGCCCGGGTGGGTTTTGCTTGTTTGTTGTACTATATTGAGTTGAGAGCAAGAGTTGTTTTGTTTTTCGTAAAAAGGGAATACAAACATGGTCTCGCTGGAATTTCGGAACGAAGCTTTTTGCTGAAAGGTTTTATAAAATAATTTTGAAACATAGGAGTTGCTGTTGTTGATGTTGCGTTGGCTGTTCAGCCGTTGGGAATATAGTACGAAGTTAATAATTGAGAGTTTGAATAAAATAATTGTTGCTGGAGTGCTTCCATTCAGAAGCTTTCTATTTGTTTTCTAGTCGGTTTGGACAAAAAGAGTTATTAAATTTGCTGTGCACAATTAACGAGATCTGAATACCGAGTTTTCCCACCATGGATGGGTTAAGTTTATTTTTGTTTTGGCCCCCTACCTTTTAAAAGCAATTAAATGAACAGGTTCGTTTTGCAGGTTACAAAAATCAGAATTGCAAGAACCGTGATGCGAAGAACTTTTGATTCGATTCTTCCTCAAATTGTCCCTATACTTATTTCATAAGCACACAACTAATTTTACCCCTGAATAACTTGGCAGAACTTTGAATCCTTTGAAGCGTGGGTCAGACTTAACAAATTGTTAACAGTCAACATCATCTGTGCACTTCCAGTTTTCTCATCATTATCATCATCATCCTCGTGCGTCGATGACGTCACGTTGTCGTCAATCGTCTTGCTTTTCCGCACGAATCATCCCTGTACCAGCACAGTTGCCATTGCCACTCGAAGCGAAGAGTTTCTTTTTTTTCTTTGCCAGCCTCTTGGGAATCGTATCGAAACTTGTAAGAAGAACGGAACGTGTTTCGAAATCCTCTTCCAGGTAAAGGAGTTTTCTTTTCTGAGTGAAAGAGCATCATATTAGAATGTGGTATGTCGGATGTGAAGATGTTATGCCATGAAGGTACTGAGTGGTAGTTGTTATTCATCGATTTGTTGAATTAACTTGGAATTTTAGAAGATGGAAAAAAAGCTATTACGAGAGTTTTCTTTGCCTTTCGGGCTCTTATGTTGTGCTTCGAAAGAAAAAAATGTTAGATATGTACAATGTACATATATGTATAAAAAGAAAACCAGCCATAAGCATGTTTGAATTTATTTCAAAAGGAAAGAGATCTTTCGTCTTGTTGGATGTAGAAGAATTGACGTATGCAGGTTGTCGTGTTATACAATTAATTAGGTTATAAATCCTTATCGGAATTTTTGTCTCCTCACGGGCTTTGTGATTTAATAAGATGTCTGCTTATTCGATACAATCTTCAAAACGTGTTCATTTCAAAAACCTGACAAAAAGGAATATTAGGTTGGTTGAAATATAAGTACCTACAGTATTGCCTTATGAAAATTTGAATGCCAATGCGGCTAAAATTTCAAAGCGCCTTTGGTTACATAAGACTGATAAGACTATCGAGATTTACAGCAGCAGTAATGGTATGAGTTTTGGATTAAGGACTTATGCGCAAGACTCAAGTAAGTTCTGCTGGCTCTAAGCAGACGCCCGCGTATTTCTTCTTCCATATTGTTATAGGCTACTACAGCTGACCCAAGGTAATTGGAGGATCTACTACTAATTCGAACACGTGCTTGTTCTTCTTCTACCGACGCGACGACCGACGGTTTCTGCAGACGGAGTCATCATATAGGTAAATACTTAGCTTTTTCTTTCATTTATATATGCAAATCCAGAAGTTTTGACGCCTGCTCGATTTGGTTAAATGAGAGTTGTACAGCTTGTTAGTTTCTTCCAAAGATGTCGATGTGGTTCACCTACTTCCTCGAATTACAATTGAAGTCGATAGATAGGCATTTGCAATGACTTTTGACTCAAGGCCAAACAATGTCTGTTTGTGGCATAGACTTGAGCACACAATAGTAGGAATAAGGACGCATAGGACCGACCGTTACAAAGTTGAAAATTTGAATATTTGAATCTGACTGTTGTACTAGATTGTTAATTGGGGTTGTGTCTCGGCTAAATGTACTAGATTGTTAATTTGGTTTGTGTCTCTGCTAGGCAACCGTTTTTTAAAACTAAATGAATGAAGTGTAAAGGAGTGAGTGTGGTGGTGTTTGTGTCTTTGCTAAGTTTGTATGGGAAATGTGAATGTGGATGGTGTCTGGGGATAAATGTGTAATGTGGTTTATGTATTTGGTGAACAAGTTTGTATGGGAAATGTGAATGTGGATGGTGTCTGGGGATAAATGTGTAATGTGGTTTATGTATTTGGTGAACAAGTTTGTATGGGGGAATGTGAATGTGGATGGTGTCTGGGGTAAATGTATAATGTGGTTTGTGTTTTAGGAATGGGGGGCGGAAGAAGTGTCGCCATTTAGTTAGAGGCAGAGAAAGCAAATTTTTATTCTTCAAGCAATTGTTTCATGGATGCTACTTGTCATGGTAGTTTGTGCGAGCAATGAATTAGTATGATCGGCACTTGTAACAATATTATTGTGTGTGCGAGCTAAAAGGCAATGTTAATTGGTAGAGAGTCAAATGCATCGGTTAGGGAGGCGATTAGGTTGAGCAATCAAATTTTATGTTTGTAAGATCAAGGCATGTGTGAGCATGTTTTTAACGATGGGCACTTGTAACAAAAGATCTACACTTGTGTAAACAATGAATGTTAAAGTTATTGTGGTAGTGCATGAAATTACTATTGGAAGTATGTGTGTGTGTGTGTGTGTGTGTGGGATAAGCTAATTTTGAATGATATTTTAGGGTATAAAAGCAAAATGTTCTTAGCTTCTACAATTTAGTTTGTGTATATTAGAACTTGATTAAACATGTCTTTCTTGAATAAAATAAAAAAATCAGTTAGTGTTCGCTCTTTCAATGAGCGTAAGCCAATAACAAGTCTCTCGAAACTTACGCAGAAGAAAAATTTTCCGATAACATCAGCAAAAAGAATCCAGACAAAGTGTGGAGAACAAATTATGTTAGAATTAGACGATTGTTTTGTGTATTTGCCAAAGAGATGCAATAATCAGCTAACCGATGAGGACATCAAGGAACTTCCAAGATGTTGCTTCGAAGTTGTGGAGCCATATGGGGGGTACTCTTTCCATGTGGACTTTCACTTAAAGCCACAAACTCAGCAAGAACATCAACAACAACAATTACTACTACAACCACCACCTCAAGCACCTCAAAAAAATCTAAAAGAGGTAAAACTGCCTTCCCCAACTCAGCAGGAATATCAAAAACAACAATTACTACTACAACCTCCACCAACACCTCAAGCACCTCAAAAAAATCGAAAGCAAAAAAATCTAGAAGAGGTAAAACTGCCTTCCCCAACACAATTTTTTGACAAAAGATAATAATTTATTTAATTCACAAATTTGTTTTGTAAAATACTTATGCATGTATAATATATGTATAAATTAAACAAATATTTTGAACAAACAAAAATAAAAAAAAAAAAATTCTAATTGATTTTTTTTACAGCGATTTATTATTTTGAATGACCAAGAAACAAAAGTTAAGAGATTCAATTTGAGAGGGCGCAAAATTGATTTTTCTCTCAAACCAGTCCCCAATAATGAAGAACCGACGTCATGGATTCGAAGTGGTGTTGAGGATATCCTCACATTAGCTGTAAGCGGTCTTGACCCTCATGATAAGGTGGGGTTGACATTTGGAGGTAAGAATTTTTCCAACCTTCGCGGTAATGGATGGATTAATTTTAAAAATTGTTCCGAACTGCGCTTCTCGGATGTATGGGAAATGATGACCAACATTTTCCAAAGCAACTCCGAAGGAATAAGTACTGATGATTTTACATTATCAGTTACATCCGTACACATGCCAGTTGGGCAAGGTGCAAGGAAATCTTCCGAAATGTACAACACCTTCGTCGAAGAATGCATTAGGCGAAAAGGTATAATAACCATTCAGAATAAAGACAATTTACGTCTACCAAGAGCATTGATTGTTGCCAAGGCATCTGCAGACAAAGAACTAGCTTTTAGAAAAGTTAGAAGAGACGTTGAAAAAGTGCAAACTGAACGAGCAATAAAACTTTTGGAAGAAGCTCAAGTAACCATACCAACATCAGGTTGTGGTATACAAGAATTAAAATTATTTCAAAATCATTTGAAAGACTATAAAATTACTGTCTACGAATATGGAACCAAAGGTAGAAAAATTCTATATGAAGGACTTCCAAATGAGAAGAAAATAAATCTGTTGTATTTCAATAATCATTACAATGTAATAACCTCCCTTACTGCTGCATTTTGTTGTGGATATTACTGCGAAAACTGTCATGTTCCGTACAATGAAAAAAATAACCATCATAAATGCAACAAATTGTGCTCTCAATGCCAACACTCCCCAATATGTCCAGAGACAAAGAAACAAATCACATGTTCAGACTGCAATCGTATCTTTAAAGGAACTAATTGTTATGACAATCATAAAATGTCCGGATCATCAGGTAAAAATTCCATTTGTGACCAAATAAAAAGATGTCACCTTTGCTTAAGATGCTACGGTGGTAAACGAAATCACATTTGTGAAGAGTTCTTCTGCAAACATTGTAAAAATCATGTATCAAAAGAACATTTATGTTATATTCTCCCCAACACCAAAGAGCCTAATCTTAAAAACATATTATATATATTTTATGACCTAGAGTGTCGTCAAGAAAAAATAATTGAATGTGAACATGAAGTGGAGGAGGGTACGATAAAGTAGCATGAACCAAATTTGTGCGTTTATCAACACAAATGTGATCAGTGCATAGATCACGAAGATTTGAATTTTTGTAAGATTTGTAAGTTCTCTATGAACATATTAAAGGGAGAAATGATAATATCACAATTTTTACATCATGTACTTGAAATACGAAAAGTATTTAAGAAAGTAGTAGTGATTGCTCACAATGGACAAGCCTATGACCATCAGTTCATTCTCAACTATATTTTGAAGAAAACACAATTAACCCCTGAACTAATTATGCGAGGAACAAAAATATTGGCAATGCATCTTGGAAACGTCAAATTCATCGATTCAATTAATTACTTTCCCATGGCCTTATCAAAACTCCCCAAAGCCTTTGACTTAGCTCCAGTTCTTAAAAAAGGCTATTTTCCGTATTTATTTAATACAAAGGAAAATGAACATTACATTGGAAAATTGCCATCATTGGAGTTTTATTGCCCAGACTCTATGAGAATAGAAGAGCGTGATAACTTCATGAAATGGTATTCCGAACATAAAAATGATAATTTTGATATGCAACATGAAATTGTAGAATACTGCAAGAGCGATGTTAAAATATTAACAGGAGCTTGCCTAAAATTTAGAAAATTATTTTTAAATCAAAGTAATGTTGAACCATTTTTAGAAGCCATAACTATTGCCTCAGCATGTAATCTTGTATTCAGACGGAACTTTCTGCAACCGAACACTATTGGTTTGATACCTAAGTTTGGATACAGATGTGTAGATAACCAATCTATTGAAGCAATTCAGTGGATGATTTTGGAAGAGAAAAAGAGAAATATTAATATCAAACATGCATATAAAGGCAGAGAAGAAGTTGTTAAAGGGGTAAAAGTAGATGGCTTTTGTAAAGAAACAAATCAAGTTTTCGAGTTTCACGGATGCTACTTTCATGGTCATCCTCTTTGTTTGAAACACCAACGCGATGAACCCTTACATGAAAATGAAACAGATACCTTAAATCTAAGATATGAGAGAACAATAGCTAAGACTGAGCGTTTGAGAAAGTTTAATTACGAAGTAATTGAAATGTGGTCTTGTGAATTTCAACATCTTCTTAAGAAATTGAATAAAGAAGAATTAAACTTTGTTAATACACATCAATTAATAGAAAACGCCCCACTAAATCCACGTGATGCTTTTTATGGGGGACGAACTGGCAACGCATTCAACTACTACAAATGTAAGAAAGGTGAAAAAATTAATTACATAGATGTTTGCTCTCTCTATCCATGGGTGTGTAAAATTGGAAAATTTCCAATTGGTCATCCTAAAGTTCATGTATATGGTGATGAAAATTGTTCAGCAGCGAAACTCGAAAATATGAACGGGCTTGTAAAATGTAAAATTCTTCCTCCTGAGCACCTTCTTCATCCAGTATTACCGATTAAACAAAACCATAAGTTGATGTTTTCCTTATGCAGATGCTGTAGCGAAGAAAAAAATTTGGGGCAAATTTGTACTCATTCCAATGAGCAAAGAGCATTAATTGGAACCTGGGTAATCGATGAAGTTTTGAAAGCAGTCCAAAAGGGGTATGTTATACTCTGCGTTTTTGAAATATGGGAATATGAAGTAATGGAATACAACTTAGAGAAAAATTCTGAAGGTCTTTTCACTGCCATGATGAACAAATTTCTGAAAATCAAACAAGAAGCATCAGGATGGCCAAGTGAATGTTCAACTAACCACGAAAAGGAAAAATATATAAATGATTTTCTAGCCAAGGAAAATATTCAACTGGAATATTCTGAAATTTGCAACAATCCTGGCAAAAGGTCACTGGCTAAGTTGATTTTGAATTCATTTTGGGGAAAATTTGGACAGCGTGAAAATCAAGTTCAAACAATAATTTTAAACGATCCTTCAACATTATTTCACCTACTTACACATCCATCGGCAGAGGTAACACACATTCTGCCAGTAAATGAAGACAATATTGTTGTCAACTTTGAAATGAAGGAAGAAGCAGCTGACTCCTTATCAACAGTCAATGTTTGCATTGCTGCGTTTACAACTGCACAAGCTCGTCTTAAACTCTACAGTTATCTTGAGAGCCTAGAGGAAAGAGTTCTCTACTATGACACTGATTCTGTTATATATGTTAGCTGTCCTGAACAATATCAACCTCCAACTGGTACATTTATCGGCGATATGACAGATGAACTAGAAACCTACGGTGTTGGAAGCTATATAACAGAGTTCGTAAGTGGAGGCCCAAAGAATTATGCCTATAAGGCATTTAGTACTGATAGCAATAGTGAACAGGTGGTCTGCAAGGTTAAAGGGATTTTTCTAAACTATGAATCATCACTAAAAGTCAACTTTGATTCAATTAAAAACGCAGTATTGAATTCTTCTTCCCTAGAAAATGAAAACAGTATAATAATCAAGACAAACAACATTCGGAGAACTGAAGAACATGGAGTTATTACCATACCAGAAACAAAAACATACAAGGCCAGAGCAGAAAAACGTCGATTTTTGGAAGACCATAGCTCTCTACCGTACGGATATAAGAGGCAGTTTTTAAATCTATAAGTAATTTTTTAAACAATTTATTGGAATAAAATCAATGCTTATGTACATACATAATACATATACAAACAAAAATTTGTTTGTTTGTTTTTATTTTTCTATCTTACTTAAGTTTCAGCTGTTGTCAGTTTTGTCTGATTTGAGTTATGAAAAGCCTGAAGGACTTCCCAGCCATCACACTATGGTCCGAATGAGACCAGAATTTGTTCAATTACTGTCTCCACCCAGCTCAATCCCTAGATAGCTGTCTCCAGTTTAAGTTTTTTAGTTCAAATGCTGAATTCCCAACCTCCTTAGGCAAACTTGTCAGTTCATAATGACTTCATTGCGCTGCGCTTGATTGTCTACTATCATGCAAAATACTTTCAGTCTTGTCTCATACGAATTGAATGTCCAGTCCAGCCCATTGGAGTCATTATATCAAACAAGTGTACATCTTTTGTTACAAGTACCCATCGTTAAAAACATGCTCACACAAGTGTTGATCTTACAAACATAAAATTTGATTGCTCAACAATAATTATATGTTATTTTTTTTTTTATAGCCTACCTAACCGATGCATTTGCCTCAGTACCAATTGAGTTTGCCATTTAGCTCGCACTCGCAGAAAAAAAAAATAGAAAAATTATCACAAGAGCCGATCTTTATTTTCATTGCTCACACAAATGACCATGACAAGTAGCATCCATGATCCTCGAAAAATCCAAACAATCCAAAAATTCAAACTGAGTTCCTATCAAATACCTACAAGGTGGAATTCGTATGTGTTGATCTTATCAAATACGTACGGGAACCTTACGTGTTGATCCTACGAGGAAAATATTTTCATGTTCATTCAGGAGAATAATATTAATTCAAAACGAATTTTCTGAATGTTTTATTTGTTATTCATACGAATGAACATGTTAAGGAGGCGCATACATACATTTTTATAATAAGTGTAATTGTGCTGCACGTAGAAACGGGGCTGCCTGAGCTCTTTATAAAAACGTTCAAATCGCATGTTGACTATGTAATAAAATTGATGCTTCTTCCGAATGAAAGGCTGCCTAAAAAACTGTTCTGTATGCCTTGCAACGAAAATCATTGTGGTTTGAAGAATGGTTCAACTTAGCAACGGTATGTGGAGTTCAACTGAATCTTACGTTAGAAAACGTGGGCACATGGAAGGTACAAATGTATGAAATGGTGAAGTGCTTGCATCAAAAATGGAATGTATATAGAAAGCGAGGACGTCAATGCATCGATCTATATACGTAAACCTGCAGCACATTCTCGAAGATAGGAACTACTTCCAAATCATTTAGTGTGAAAAAAATATACACAATTCAAAGATGAGAGGAGAGCTGCAAAAGCTTAACTATCAGCCGCATAGAGACAATTTGAGAGTTGAATGTACAATGTGTAACCCAGTGATCACTTATACCAAGATTGGAAAGCTTGCTGTCAAAGTGACATTTGCCTACAAGCTAAGGGAGCAGGTTAGCTGAAACAGTATGCGTGTAATATAAACTAAAGGGGCAGGTTAGCTGTAAGAGTATGTGTGCATGAAATAATAAATGGCTGTTTTGAAATGCAATTAAGTACACAAATAGAATTTACAGAGAAAAAACTATGAACACTGTGTGATTTATTATAACTATGTTACTATTTATGCTTATTAAATGATATTATTTTTTTATTTTTATATACATATTTTACATATTTTTTTTTCACGCATTGTATTAAAATAGAGCAAACTCTGGCAGACGGCTTATATGATTTAGAAACTGTAAACTTGTTAAAAACAATATGGTTGAAAAAATAAATCAAATTATCTATCTATCTCTATCGAATCCCTCAAAAAGTATAAACAAGAACTACGAATAGCCAAAAGCTGTAGCTCAATAGAAGAATCTTCGGAGGCATCGAGGTTAAGGAAAATTCTCTCGACAAATCCAACCATGCCTAGTTGTCTTAAAAACTCGGATGTTTTTTTTTGTTTTGTTTGGGGAACGTAACTTTACGTTCACAACGTGGTTTGGGTTTTTATATTACGTTCTAAACCTCGTTCACAACGTGGTTTGGGTTTTTATATTACGTTCTAAACCTCGTTCACAACGTGGTTTGGGTTTTTATATTACGTTCTAAACCTCGTTGTGAACATAAAGTTACGTTCCCCAAACAAAACAAAAAAAAACATCCGAGTTTTTAAGACAACTAGGCATGGTTGGATTTGTCGAGAGAATTTTCCTTAACCTCGATGCCTCCGAAGATTCTTCTATTGAGCTACAGCTTTTGGCTATTCGTAGTTCTTGTTTATACTTTTTGAGGGATTCGATAGAGATAGATAGATAATTTGATTTATTTTTTCAACCATATTGTTTTTAACAAGTTTACAGTTTCTAAATCATATAAGCCGTCTGCCAGAGTTTGCTCTATTTTAATACAATGCGTGAAAAAAAATATGTAAAATATGTATATAAAAATAAAAAAATAATATCATTTAATAAGCATAAATAGTAACATAGTTATAATAAATCACACAGTGTTCATAGTTTTTTCTCTGTAAATTCTATTTGTGTACTTAATTGCATTTCAAAACAGCCATTTATTATTTCATGCACACATACTCTTACAGCTAACCTGCCCCTTTAGTTTATATTACACGCATACTGTTTCAGCTAACCTGCTCCCTTAGCTTGTAGGCAAATGTCACTTTGACAGCAAGCTTTCCAATCTTGGTATAAGTGATCACTGGGTTACACATTGTACATTCAACTCTCAAATTGTCTCTATGCGGCTGATAGTTAAGCTTTTGCAGCTCTCCTCTCATCTTTGAATTGTGTATATTTTTTTCACACTAAATGATTTGGAAGTAGTTCCTATCTTCGAGAATGTGCTGCAGGTTTACGTATATAGATCGATGCATTGACGTCCTCGCTTTCTATATACATTCCATTTTTGATGCAAGCACTTCACCATTTCATACATTTGTACCTTCCATGTGCCCACGTTTTCTAACGTAAGATTCAGTTGAACTCCACATACCGTTGCTAAGTTGAACCATTCTTCAAACCACAATGATTTTCGTTGCAAGGCATACAGAACAGTTTTTTAGGCAGCCTTTCATTCGGAAGAAGCATCAATTTTATTACATAGTCAACATGCGATTTGAACGTTTTTATAAAGAGCTCAGGCAGCCCCGTTTCTACGTGCAGCACAATTACACTTATTATAAAAATGTATGTATGCGCCTCCTTAACATGTTCATTCGTATGAATAACAAATAAAACATTCAGAAAATTCGTTTTGAATTAATATTATTCTCCTGAATGAACATGAAAATATTTTCCTCGTAGGATCAACACGTAAGGTTCCCGTACGTATTTGATAAGATCAACACATACGAATTCCACCTTGTAGGTATTTGATAGGAACTCAGTTTGAATTTTTGGATTGTTTGGATTTTTCGAGGATCATGGATGCTACTTGTCATGGTCATTTGTGTGAGCAATGAAAATAAAGATCGGCTCTTGTGATAATTTTTCTATTTTTTTTTTCTGCGAGTGCGAGCTAAATGGCAAACTCAATTGGTACTGAGGCAAATGCATCGGTTAGGTAGGCTATAAAAAAAAAAAATAACATATAATTATTGTTGAGCAATCAAATTTTATGTTTGTAAGATCAACACTTGTGTGAGCATGTTTTTAACGATGGGTACTTGTAACAAAAGATGTACACTTGTTTGATATAATGACTCCAATGGGCTGGACTGGACATTCAATTCGTATGAGACAAGACTGAAAGTATTTTGCATGATAGTAGACAATCAAGCGCAGCGCAATGAAGTCATTATGAACTGACAAGTTTGCCTAAGGAGGTTGGGAATTCAGCATTTGAACTAAAAAACTTAAACTGGAGACAGCTATCTAGGGATTGAGCTGGGTGGAGACAGTAATTGAACAAATTCTGGTCTCATTCGGACCATAGTGTGATGGCTGGGAAGTCCTTCAGGCTTTTCATAACTCAAATCAGACAAAACTGACAACAGCTGAAACTTAAGTAAGATAGAAAAATAAAAACAAACAAACAAATTTTTGTTTGTATATGTATTATGTATGTACATAAGCATTGATTTTATTCCAATAAATTGTTTAAAAAATTACTTATAGATTTAAAAACTGCCTCTTATATCCGTACGGTAGAGAGCTATGGTCTTCCAAAAATCGACGTTTTTCTGCTCTGGCCTTGTATGTTTTTGTTTCTGGTATGGTAATAACTCCATGTTCTTCAGTTCTCCGAATGTTGTTTGTCTTGATTATTATACTGTTTTCATTTTCTAGGGAAGAAGAATTCAATACTGCGTTTTTAATTGAATCAAAGTTGACTTTTAGTGATGATTCATAGTTTAGAAAAATCCCTTTAACCTTGCAGACCACCTGTTCACTATTGCTATCAGTACTAAATGCCTTATAGGCATAATTCTTTGGGCCTCCACTTACGAACTCTGTTATATAGCTTCCAACACCGTAGGTTTCTAGTTCATCTGTCATATCGCCGATAAATGTACCAGTTGGAGGTTGATATTGTTCAGGACAGCTAACATATATAACAGAATCAGTGTCATAGTAGAGAACTCTTTCCTCTAGGCTCTCAAGATAACTGTAGAGTTTAAGACGAGCTTGTGCAGTTGTAAACGCAGCAATGCAAACATTGACTGTTGATAAGGAGTCAGCTGCTTCTTCCTTCATTTCAAAGTTGACAACAATATTGTCTTCATTTACTGGCAGAATGTGTGTTACCTCTGCCGATGGATGTGTAAGTAGGTGAAATAATGTTGAAGGATCGTTTAAAATTATTGTTTGAACTTGATTTTCACGCTGTCCAAATTTTCCCCAAAATGAATTCAAAATCAACTTAGCCAGTGACCTTTTGCCAGGATTGTTGCAAATTTCAGAATATTCCAGTTGAATATTTTCCTTGGCTAGAAAATCATTTATATATTTTTCCTTTTCGTGGTTAGTTGAACATTCACTTGGCCATCCTGATGCTTCTTGTTTGATTTTCAGAAATTTGTTCATCATGGCAGTGAAAAGACCTTCAGAATTTTTCTCTAAGTTGTATTCCATTACTTCATATTCCCATATTTCAAAAACGCAGAGTATAACATACCCCTTTTGGACTGCTTTCAAAACTTCATCGATTACCCAGGTTCCAATTAATGCTCTTTGCTCATTGGAATGAGTACAAATTTGCCCCAAATTTTTTTCTTCGCTACAGCATCTGCATAAGGAAAACATCAACTTATGGTTTTGTTTAATCGGTAATACTGGATGAAGAAGGTGCTCAGGAGGAAGAATTTTACATTTTACAAGCCCGTTCATATTTTCGAGTTTCGCTGCTGAACAATTTTCATCACCATATACATGAACTTTAGGATGACCAATTGGAAATTTTCCAATTTTACACACCCATGGATAGAGAGAGCAAACATCTATGTAATTAATTTTTTCACCTTTCTTACATTTGTAGTAGTTGAATGCGTTGCCAGTTCGTCCCCCATAAAAAGCATCACGTGGATTTAGTGGGGCGTTTTCTATTAATTGATGTGTATTAACAAAGTTTAATTCTTCTTTATTCAATTTCTTAAGAAGATGTTGAAATTCACAAGACCACATTTCAATTACTTCGTAATTAAACTTTCTCAAACGCTCAGTCTTAGCTATTGTTCTCTCATATCTTAGATTTAAGGTATCTGTTTCATTTTCATGTAAGGGTTCATCGCGTTGGTGTTTCAAACAAAGAGGATGACCATGAAAGTAGCATCCGTGAAACTCGAAAACTTGATTTGTTTCTTTACAAAAGCCATCTACTTTTACCCCTTTAACAACTTCTTCTCTGCCTTTATATGCATGTTTGATATTAATATTTCTCTTTTTCTCTTCCAAAATCATCCACTGAATTGCTTCAATAGATTGGTTATCTACACATCTGTATCCAAACTTAGGTATCAAACCAATAGTGTTCGGTTGCAGAAAGTTCCGTCTGAATACAAGATTACATGCTGAGGCAATAGTTATGGCTTCTAAAAATGGTTCAACATTACTTTGATTTAAAAATAATTTTCTAAATTTTAGGCAAGCTCCTGTTAATATTTTAACATCGCTCTTGCAGTATTCTACAATTTCATGTTGCATATCAAAATTATCATTTTTATGTTCGGAATACCATTTCATGAAGTTATCACGCTCTTCTATTCTCATAGAGTCTGGGCAATAAAACTCCAATGATGGCAATTTTCCAATGTAATGTTCATTTTCCTTTGTATTAAATAAATACGGAAAATAGCCTTTTTTAAGAACTGGAGCTAAGTCAAAGGCTTTGGGGAGTTTTGATAAGGCCATGGGAAAGTAATTAATTGAATCGATGAATTTGACGTTTCCAAGATGCATTGCCAATATTTTTGTTCCTCGCATAATTAGTTCAGGGGTTAATTGTGTTTTCTTCAAAATATAGTTGAGAATGAACTGATGGTCATAGGCTTGTCCATTGTGAGCAATCACTACTACTTTCTTAAATACTTTTCGTATTTCAAGTACATGATGTAAAAATTGTGATATTATCATTTCTCCCTTTAATATGTTCATAGAGAACTTACAAATCTTACAAAAATTCAAATCTTCGTGATCTATGCACTGATCACATTTGTGTTGATAAACGCACAAATTTGGTTCATGCTGCTTTATCGTACCCTCCTCCACTTCATGTTCACATTCAATTATTTTTTCTTGACGACACTCTAGGTCATAAAATATATATAATATGTTTTTAAGATTAGGCTCTTTGGTGTTGGGGAGAATATAACATAAATGTTCTTTTGATACATGATTTTTACAATGTTTGCAGAAGAACTCTTCACAAATGTGATTTCGTTTACCACCGTAGCATCTTAAGCAAAGGTGACATCTTTTTATTTGGTCACAAATGGAATTTTTACCTGATGATCCGGACATTTTATGATTGTCATAACAATTAGTTCCTTTAAAGATACGATTGCAGTCTGAACATGTGATTTGTTTCTTTGTCTCTGGACATATTGGGGAGTGTTGGCATTGAGAGCACAATTTGTTGCATTTATGATGGTTATTTTTTTCATTGTACGGAACATGACAGTTTTCGCAGTAATATCCACAACAAAATGCAGCAGTAAGGGAGGTTATTACATTGTAATGATTATTGAAATACAACAGATTTATTTTCTTCTCATTTGGAAGTCCTTCATATAGAATTTTTCTACCTTTGGTTCCATATTCGTAGACAGTAATTTTATAGTCTTTCAAATGATTTTGAAATAATTTTAATTCTTGTATACCACAACCTGATGTTGGTATGGTTACTTGAGCTTCTTCCAAAAGTTTTATTGCTCGTTCAGTTTGCACTTTTTCAACGTCTCTTCTAACTTTTCTAAAAGCTAGTTCTTTGTCTGCAGATGCCTTGGCAACAATCAATGCTCTTGGTAGACATAAATTGTCTTTATTCTGAATGGTTATTATACCTTTTCGCCTAATGCATTCTTCGACGAAGGTGTTGTACATTTCGGAAGATTTCCTTGCACCTTGCCCAACTGGCATGAGTACGGATGTAACTGATAATGTAAAATCATCAGTACTTATTCCTTCGGAGTTGCTTTGGAAAATGTTGGTCATCATTTCCCATACATCCGAGAAGCGCAGTTCGGAACAATTTTTAAAATTAATCCATCCATTACCGCGAAGGTTGGAAAAATTCTTACCTCCAAATGTCAACCCCACCTTATCATGAGGGTCAAGACCGCTTACAGCTAATGTGAGGATATCCTCAACACCACTTCGAATCCATGACGTCGGTTCTTCATTATTGGGGACTGGTTTGAGAGAAAAATCAATTTTGCGCCCTCTCAAATTGAATCTCTTAACTTTTGTTTCTTGGTCATTCAAAATAATAAATCGCTGTAAAAAAAATCAATTAGAAATTTTTTTTTTTATTTTTGTTTGTTCAAAATATTTGTTTAATTTATACATATATTATACATGCATAAGTATTTTACAAAACAAATTTGTGAATTAAATAAATTATTATCTTTTGTCAAAAAATTGTGTTGGGGAAGGCAGTTTTACCTCTTCTAGATTTTTTTGCTTTCGATTTTTTTGAGGTGCTTGAGGTGTTGGTGGAGGTTGTAGTAGTAATTGTTGTTTTTGATATTCCTGCTGAGTTGGGGAAGGCAGTTTTACCTCTTTTAGATTTTTTTGAGGTGCTTGAGGTGGTGGTTGTAGTAGTAATTGTTGTTGTTGATGTTCTTGCTGAGTTTGTGGCTTTAAGTGAAAGTCCACATGGAAAGAGTACCCCCCATATGGCTCCACAACTTCGAAGCAACATCTTGGAAGTTCCTTGATGTCCTCATCGGTTAGCTGATTATTGCATCTCTTTGGCAAATACACAAAACAATCGTCTAATTCTAACATAATTTGTTCTCCACACTTTGTCTGGATTCTTTTTGCTGATGTTATCGGAAAATTTTTCTTCTGCGTAAGTTTCGAGAGACTTGTTATTGGCTTACGCTCATTGAAAGAGCGAACACTAACTGATTTTTTTATTTTATTCAAGAAAGACATGTTTAATCAAGTTCTAATATACACAAACTAAATTGTAGAAGCTAAGAACATTTTGCTTTTATACCCTAAAATATCATTCAAAATTAGCTTATCCCACACACACACACACACACACACATACTTCCAATAGTAATTTCATGCACTACCACAATAACTTTAACATTCATTGTTTACACAAGTGTAGATCTTTTGTTACAAGTGCCCATCGTTAAAAACATGCTCACACATGCCTTGATCTTACAAACATAAAATTTGATTGCTCAACCTAATCGCCTCCCTAACCGATGCATTTGACTCTCTACCAATTAACATTGCCTTTTAGCTCGCACACACAATAATATTGTTACAAGTGCCGATCATACTAATTCATTGCTCGCACAAACTACCATGACAAGTAGCATCCATGAAACAATTGCTTGAAGAATAAAAATTTGCTTTCTCTGCCTCTAACTAAATGGCGACACTTCTTCCGCCCCCCATTCCTAAAACACAAACCACATTATACATTTACCCCAGACACCATCCACATTCACATTCCCCCATACAAACTTGTTCACCAAATACATAAACCACATTACACATTTATCCCCAGACACCATCCACATTCACATTTCCCATACAAACTTGTTCACCAAATACATAAACCACATTACACATTTATCCCCAGACACCATCCACATTCACATTTCCCATACAAACTTAGCAAAGACACAAACACCACCACACTCACTCCTTTACACTTCATTCATTTAGTTTTAAAAAACGGTTGCCTAGCAGAGACACAAACCAAATTAACAATCTAGTACATTTAGCCGAGACACAACCCCAATTAACAATCTAGTACAACAGTCAGATTCAAATATTCAAATTTTCAACTTTGTAACGGTCGGTCCTATGCGTCCTTATTCCTACTCACAATCTTTTCACACGGACAATTCAAGCTCTCGAGTGGGCAAATCTCCAGTTTTTTCACAACCTTCTAATATAGATCAGTATTAAACGGCGCATGAAAGAGAGAGGAAGAATGAATACATGAAAATATTAATGACCGCATCACTGAATAAGAGCTCAAAACAAAATAACCAGAACTGCATATTAATACAAGCGTCTTGTGATACCACATTCGCTCTCACTAACAATAAATAAGATATACGTATATATTTTCACACTCTAGAAATATGGCAAGAAAACGTTTGCCAGGTCAGCTAGTTTAAATATACATATTTCCTATAGCTTCGCTGATATTTTTTGAAAAAAATATTTGAAAACATTTTCATACGAAATTTGTTTTCGTATACCTATTCATATATTTTGCTGTAGTGAGAAAAGTATTATTTTGTAACATTTGCACCGTTGCGTTGGTGATTTGGATAGTATAAATGTTGTTATTTGTCATAAGCCTTCTACCTTCATTCCTCTTTATTAAAAAAAAAAAAATTAGAAAATCGGTCGACAACCGCAACATATTAGACCAACAACATTTTAAGGAGTTAGTCTTTTATGTATATAGAATAGAAGATAGACACGAAAATATTTTACCAATTTCAAATCTATATTACTCACATTTTTCCTCGACAACATTTATACCATTGTACCTCAAATCTCAAAATATGGGCCTACAGATATTCTATCAGCCACAGAAAGCGAATATTTTTTCAGCGATCGGTTATAGAGTTTTAATCAAAAAATAACTTCTTTCGATTTCTACCTTCAGAAAAACTATGTATCTGTAAGGTCTGGTTACCGAGTTGTGGCCCCAATAACGTTACATGAAAAAAAAGCGTTTATCAGGTCAGCTAGTTTTGAAATAAAAACCAAATAAAAGCCTTAATTTTCACTTTTCATGCAGGCATTGTATTTTTCGTTTTCCATTCCTTCTCTCATGAAACTAAATGCTGAGAACATATCAAAGTTTCGCATAAAATTGGCTGTAGTTGAAGAATTTCCAATATTTATCAACAGCCTTACCCATAAATAAGGCTCTATAGTAATTAAAGCCAGCTTTTATTTTAAACCCATTTTTGGAATTAGTTCTTCTTTCCCCATGCATATTCAATTCTAGGTATTATTTCAAATTAAAATGGAATTTATTTTTACTTTTTTTGCCTCCCTATCTCACTATACGCTTAATTAAATGAAATACCCTTTTTTCAATTTCATCTTTTCTTTTTAACAATAAAAAATATCCCACAGGAACCACAATGATTAAAACTTCTTTATTTATGACATCATTATAGAAAAATACACCCGAACGTGATGTTTGTACATTTTTCACCTTAAAACTCTGATAAAGACAAAATAGAAAATGGAAACATATAAGGGTCTTTCACGTGTGCAACGAAATAAGAATAGGGTAGCCCCTATTCCTCTGGTAAACTTCCTCGTCTCATTCAAAAACGAAGTTCTTGAATTCTAAATATACCACTCGACACAATTAGTTCTGATAAGAGAAATACATTTTGTTTGTATTATATTCCTGGAAAAGTTAAGGGGAAAAAACATTCGTCTGTGTAAGTCGACTTTAAACAATTTAGGTATAACACCATCCAAATGCAATAATATCACACTTTAAATGTCATAACACTAAATGGAAACGTTAAATTAGGTTGAAAATAGTTCATTTGGGGGATATTTAAGGGATTGGATCAAAACGTCCGCCTTGAGGAATTTATTTGCTTCAGTAAATTTTTATTGGATCTTGAAGATAAGGGTGATTAAGTAGGATTGTGAATTGATAAGTTGAATTTCACCTAACAAACAGCTTGCCTTGGTTTTTTGCTCATAAACATTTTAATATAGCTTTAGGCCGTGTGTGAATTGCGTTAAAATGTGTATTAAAACTTGACGTTTGGTTAAAATTTGACGTTTAGTTGAAAATGGGATCAAATTTAGCCATTTGCTGTGTGAATTGCGTTAAAAGGGATATTTTTAACCAACATTTCTGGGTAGAACTAGGAAGTTTCCCTCATGATTTAAGAAATTTCCCTCAACAAAAAATGTTTTTATCCACCTAGGTAAAATAATTTTGGGTACGAAAAGCCACTAAAGATAAGGAAACAAACTCTGTTATATTCATTTTTCTCGATTTTGCAGTGGTAATTTGATGTTTTGAGTCAACAGTAAAATGTCTTCAAACGAAAATTTCCTTTTTTGAATGATTGGTTCCTTCCATCTGGTCACACTGCCAAACATGTTTTCACAGCAAACATTTTCATTTTCAAAGAAAAAAAAACAATTTCGTGTTTCGATTTGAAAATATGATGAATTCAGTATTTTATTTATTTTATTGAAATATCAATCCGTAAAACGGAGAAAAACAGCACAAAACAACAAAACAAAACAAACTTTTCTATCATTCACGATTAAAAAATATACGTCAAAATTTTAACCCATTTATCCTGCTCCACAGCTGGGTAAATTTTAACCCATTTTATTCACCACACTAGTGTCAAGTTTTAACCAAACGTCAAGTTTTAATACACATTTTAACGCAATTCACACACGGCCTTAATTTATTTTTTCAAATCACTCACATTAAACATACAACTTGAGAAATCCACCTTGTAAACAATCCCCATCCATGACCCATGAGCATCAAGTTCGCTTACTTCCAGTTTGGCTACCGTCCTGCTACTCCTACGTTTTTCCACGTTTTTTCAATCTATCAAAGAACATGCGGACAAAGCAAAACACACATAACAGTGGTAGATGAAAACTCTAGATACAATATAATTCATTTCTGTTGTTAGTGGACCATCTCTGCATGCTTCTAAACGAGCATAACCAAACCACCTATTCAAAAAAGCATGCATGAAAAAATAAATAAATAAAACCCGCAGCCCGCAGCCAGTCCAGAGCTCAAAACATAGATAGCGAGCGGTGGCGGTATTGGATGTCTGCTGCCGAGAGAGTATTATTGGTTGGACGCTTGCATGAATTCTCAAAAAGTATCTTTCAATTAATTCATTTTGAGAGCTCCAGCACGTCGGCTGTCGCTGTCGATTATATCATTTTGATTCCTATTTACCTTTCCCTATACTAGCAGCAGTGCACAGTACGACTCGTGCCTTGTGCCCTTATACTTCATCTCTTATCGGTACGGTTCGGTAGTGATAGCCTGAAGATTTATTATCTCATATTCGGTTCGGGATTGCTTCTTCAATATCGGTTCAAGTGTGCGGAATATTGTTTCAGGAGAGAAATTGTATTCGGTTTACGTTTTGAACGCATTTCGTTGTTGTTGTTTGTCGGGTTGGTCGGCGGAAAAGTGTTTGGTTTGTTTGTTTTGGAAGAAAGAATTTCCATATGGTGTTGGGCTGGTGCATCCTTGAGGATTAAAGAGTGTCGGAATATCAGCTGAGGGTTTTCATCTGGTCATAGCGGCCCCAGTTTTGGGGAAATTCTGTTTGGTTAGCATTGTGTTTGATTTTAATTACATCCTGCTCTTTGTTTTTGCTTATGAACAGTGCTCCCATTTCTCTTCTTTTATCTGTCTTTACATAAAAAGAACTTCGAAATGCTTTATGGGTCAAAAATATCTGCTGTTTTTGCTACAGTTATTTTGCTTTGATTACAAAAAAAAAGAAACAACATCCGAAATGTGAACACTGTTTTCAATGATAAATCAACCTACAATCGCGATTTGTTTACTTTTCCCACTCATTCCAGCCAGCCAGAGTCATATCTCTTTTTCATTGTGTTGATTGTTGAATGGCGGCAACGCGGCGTCAATGCTTGATTATGATCATATCCCGTTGTGTCAATTTGCGATAACAGTGGGCGGGCGGTTTTAAAATGCTGTAATTTGCATTTTTGTTGTTGTTTGATTCATTTGAATTGTGGTTTGTTTAAAAATTAGTTGTTGGTATTTTTCAAATTGTCTGTATGTGCTATTCCAGCCTCGCAGGTTACAACCATGGAATCGTGAATCACCATATTAAAAATTATAAACAGAAGTTTTGTGTTGTAAATTCAGATGAATAAATAAGAATAAACATTAACAGAAAATAAACCAGTGATTGGATGCTGTTTATGAAAATAATTTATTTCAAGTTAAAACGCCTACGCCACCGGAGTAGAGGAAGAAGAGGATTTTAAGCGCCGCTGCCCTCTATATTTGTTTGGTAGATTTTTGGAAAAGGTAAGCAAGAAGAATTTTTTTTTCACGGAACAGTATAATGGTCTATTTTTAATGGAAGTGACACATACATTTGAAACAAAAATTAGTTTACGTTAAATAAATTATTCATGGAAGTTCATTCTTAATTATGAGACATGTTTATGGATTCATTAAGCAGATGCTAATTGGAATCCGAACTACACAGATGTTGGAAGCAATTCTTACGTTTTCTCTTTTTAAATTGACTTCAGCTTCGGACCATACAAAATTTAATTAAACCTGCAATTCTACATATACAATTTTTGACGATTTCTGCGTTCTCGGTAGCCAGACCTCAAATTATTTTAGCTATTTCGACAAGTAGAGTTCGAAGTAGGCTCTTACAAGGCAGCAATTAAAAAGTCTGCCAAGGAATTATCTAGAAAGTAGAAAAATGTTTTGTCGAATTAAAATCAAAATGAAAAGAATGTTCCTCATAAATTTGTCTTAAAGCAGGATAATGATCCAATGCGTTCCTTTACGTATCCCAATCATCTAAAATTTAATAAAACACATTCGTTACATACATCCACACACATCGCTGCCATCCTTTTTTTATATATGGATTTGACTTTATTGAATTATAATTCACATTGTGTTTCCGTAAAAAATCATTTAAGGAGCAGCAAAAATACACCAAAGACAATGTTCTTTCCCGTGTGAGGGGTACGCATTAAGACTACCTGTAAAAGACTCTCAGGACATAGAATCTTTAAATAGTGTACGGCTGCTATTCTCAGTCTATGTCAGGTGCTATTCTCGGTCGCACTTGCACTTAGAAGCGGTGAGTATATCCAGGTCTTAAGTTTCTCTAAGAAACACACTCTTACAAACTGTAACGAAGTGTTACATGCTCTTATACAACCATATCGATTTTTCTAACAAATACTAAATAGAAGGTCAGTTTTTACATTTCAAATTCATATAATTCACGCTCGCTTTAAAAATCACATATGCAGGCAAAACTAATTCGAGCATATATTTACATATATTTTATTTGGCCTTGAATCCATACCAGACAATGCATAAGCAAAACATCTCGTATGACTCATTTACTCATGGCGTGCTTGCATTCATCATCGATAACATTCTTGGCTTCACAAAATACATGACATAAGTAAATTAAACCGGAACACAGGAAAGGTTAACTTTCGCATTCGTACAATTCACACTCGGTTTTAGTAGTAAAATTCAAAGGAGGATCAGTACTTTCGTAGTAAAATCACCACTGCCACTACCTTTCGTCACTACTATTAGTTGGGTTTCGAATTGAGTGCTTTTGGTCATTTCGCCGCCGACTGCCATTTCTTTATTAAAGCTTCCTCCCATCAGTGGTAAGGGGTTTTAATATCGAAGGAAATTGTCCTGAGTTCCGACCGTGCAGCAACCACCATTTCAGTATTAAAGCTTCCCCCACCCGTCAGTGGTAAGGGAAGAGCGGCGATAATTGCTCGGCGCAGACCTCCGCCATCGCCAAGTTTTAATAAGTCGAACTTGAAAAGGGCACTCGCCGCGCAGAAATTTCATTCGAATGAGGAGGTCATCGTCACCACGGAGGCTTAG
Source organism: Sphaerophoria taeniata (assembly GCA_943590905.1). NCBI lineage: Eukaryota > Metazoa > Arthropoda > Insecta > Diptera > Syrphidae > Sphaerophoria > Sphaerophoria taeniata. Next base: position 39,991,066 of record OX016540.1, on the reverse strand, counting down.
CTAGGTACAGGTTAAGTAATGACGATTTTTGATTATTCTGCTGGCCAGTTCAATGGTGTCAGTATACATATGTATAGTAAGACTCTCCTAGGTGAGTTGTTTTCTCTTTCTGTTCGTACATGCAGCTTCTGCAGAAATCATTTGAGAAAAGCCAAGCCATAAAGCTTGACGTCGTTTAAGGCAGTGTCCAGTGATTACACCTAATAAAGAGCGTATATTGTGGTCTTTTCAGAAATTTGTTCTTTTAGGATTGTAACGGAACTGCTGTTCCTACATCACGATTGTGCGATGTCCTGCATCTTCACGGATCCCTCTGATCCACAGGAAACACAAAGACACCCGTGAACGCGAAGTAGGTTGTCCAGTCGGTCGAATGCGGTTAGGCATGCTAGCTTTCGCCACTAGGCTATCTCGTCGGAGGGGTGAGTTCTTGCAAACGCCACTGGACTGCCGTACATATAAATCATGCCTATTATGAATACTAAAAAAAATCTGCAAACAATGTCACTACTCACTATCACGAACATCAACGCCTCTTTCCTTTTGGAACTGTCGATGGAACTAGTTCCGGAGTGAGACCCTCCCGCTGTTGACTACACTAAGTAGCAACTCCATGGCTAACGCACCACTCATGTTTTATTACGTTAGCCCCTAATGCAAAGTCCAACAAAAGTTCATGTCAGACTCCTTTTCACCGTCGAAAGCATACCCTTAAAACTCCACCCTTACTAAACACCCTAAACAAAACGTCTAAACAGGTACCATAATAAAAGAAACTAACGCTCCAGAATTGTCTTGTAAATTTTCAACATCAAACTTTATTTGAAACTTTAAGTGAAACCTCTTAAGCTAATTAATTAGTTGCATCATTCTTCATTAAAAAAAATTCAAAATCATGGGCTTACACGACTGTGGTTCATTTACGTTTAAGAGTTAAAAAAAAAAATAATCAATGCTACGCCTAAATCATGCAAATGTAAAAATTCAAAAAAAAATTAGCTAATCAGCTGTTTGGTCATCGACCTTTATTCTATCATGCGAGATTAAGCTCTTATGAGAATGTTTCCTTAAATCTAGTTTATCGTAATCACTCAAGAAAATTTATGATTTTGCCGGTAGTTTTTGTTGAAACTTTGTCAACTCTCTTTTTAAATTTAATTTTCTCAATTTTGTTCACAATGGGGAGTCAATGCTCTGGTTCACTCATATGTTTATATTTCTTTAAAGTGCATGCATATTCTTAAATAAAAATTAGACAAAAATGACTCACCGGATTTTCTCCTCCTGCAAAGTTGTGCACACGACTTGTTGAGGGGTAGGATCCGAGGATTTAGTTTTGAGTTAAATTTTTAAACTCTTTTAAGCTTTCACTTGCTAAATACACTTTGGCTAATCAAAAAAAGAAATATATCATGTGTGTGAATGTGTGATCGAAAAAGAGAACGATAAAATAAGGAATTAAAATACTTAACTTGAGTGACTACGATCTTCTTAACATTCGAGTAATTTTAAAATTTTATCTTAAGATCAATACGAAAATTATGATAACTTTAGTCGCTATTCGATTCTGGTTCTCGGTGGGTGCTCCAGATCATTCACGGATGTGGGGATAATGACATGCGGATGATGGTATGTTGGGATGGGTAATTCGGTATGGTGGGCGAAGGGGTTGTGATTGATGGTTTGGTTTTGTCAGAATAGCCTTGATAGAGTAGTTGAATCTATTTTTGGAGCCCCAGTTATTGCAAAAACGGCTTCGAAAACCTCGTCAAGGGCTTACGAGCAAGCTGGATGTACCAAAGCTACGTGGATTACGGTACTCTTCGTTCGTTTCCTGGGCCCATGTGCGACGATGACGTCACACATGGGTTATGTGACGTGTTGTATAACACTCGCTAGCAGGTGTTTTACACCCACTCTCGTAGAAAAAAATGATTTCTAGAACGTGGTTAAAGAAGAGAGGTTAACATTAACTATCTAGGTCAGGACCACAATAAATTACCTTTGCCACTATCGATAAGCGATTTATATACTTTTATATGCACGCTTCGTAGATTTTCTAGATTTCTAGAGTTTCTTTATAACCTTTCGATTTTTTTGTCTCCCTATAAGAAGACTCACAGTCGACACTTCCGAAAGAGCTATCAAAAAAAATCAACACTACTCGAGCGATAAAAAAAATTTAAGATAATTTGACCATGAATTACGTACATATATATATATGTATAGTATATACATATACATACGGCCTCGTGGGATTAGATGGTACTTTCAATTAAAGAACTTTCGAGTCACTTCTCGATTCACGATAATTATTTTAGCGTTCAAAAATAGTTAAAAGAAATTAGCTCTACTCTTTTCAGTTTGACGTGAAATCGATTCGTGCAAATCTAGTTGGAAGCTCTTAGTAACAATCGAAGTTATAGGGTATGGTTTGTAACTTTTCTCAGTTGCCAGCGAGGTCCGCACAGGATGGTGATCGTTGTTGAAAAAGAAAGTTGCGATGCGCTGTCAGAGTAAGCTTGCTCGTGTCGCTTTGAGCTTAATCAATCGGAATCGCATGAAAATGAAACGATAAATCGATACATTAATATCGAACGAGTTGAGAATGAAATCTTTGATGGCAGAGTTCACTGCACATAGTGTGGGTGGGATGAGAGACTTAAAAAAAAAAAAAAAATTGCTTAGATGTTGGTTTATATGGTGGCTCACACACAACTTTTCAATTTCTGGCAACTTTTGCCTGAAATGGAAAAGAAAATGACACTTATTATGTTGTTCACATGTTTTTCTTTCATTTGGATTCAATCTTCTCACAGCTACTCCCGAATATCCTTAGCATGGACTATACCTAAGCTATTCCCATTTAAGTCTGTAAGTTCATATAGGCTATTTCCTGTTATGTCTTTGACTATAGCTGGCACAAATTTTGGACATAACTTGGCGTTACGATTTTTTGTTGCATCACTAAGGATGAAATTTCGCTTAAAAACATTTTGACCTATTTTGTATAGTCGAACTTTGCTTCTAAGGTTGTAAGATCTTTCATAATTTTTGTGCGACTGCGCTAACGATTCCTTAATTCTGTTATGAGTAATGTTCATCTTTGCTGACTTGGGCAAAATACTGAATTCGGAGTTGTTTAAGCTCTTGAGTTTTTTGAGCAGCTGATAATCCGAGCCATGTTCAATCTTGCTCTGCCCAAACAGGGCTTCGTGTGGTGACATTCCAATCGCCGAATGAACTGTCGTACGTAGTGCGCTTACTATTGTGAGCAAATTTTTGTCCCAGTTGGATTGGTCGGATCCTATATATGAACGAATTGCCGCGAGGATCGAACGGTTGACCCTCTCGCTGGCATTTGCCTGCGGTGAATATGCAGCTGTTCTTACGTGTTTTGTACCATAGCTTGAGAGGAACTTTGAAAATTCTTTACCGATGAATTGTTTGCCGTTGTCAGACATAAGAGATTCGGGTATGCCAAAAATCGCAAAAACTTCTTCTTCCAAAAATCGTATAGCGGTCTCTCCTGTAGCTCTACGTAGTGCTTTAACTAACACAAATTTTGTAAGTTGGTCAAGGCACACTATTATGTGTGTATTACCTTTCTTTGACCGGGGATATGGTCCCAAAAAGTCCACATATACGTGCTGGAAAGGTCTATGGACTATGAAGGCTTGTCCCATGGGAGGTCTAAGAACTGTGTTTGGGGCTTTTGAGGTTTTGCAGACGTTGCATTCTCCGACGTACGCTTTCACCTGAGCCGCCATATTAGGCCAGTAAAAACGGTCGCGCAGACGATACAACGTCTTAGCAATACCGCCATGTGAAGCCCGAGGAGGATCATGAGCCAGGCGAACCAAACGAGATGTTAACATTGAAGGGATCCACAGTTTCCAGATACAATCATCTTCTCTAGGATCCCCTGTGCAGGGTTTGACCTTCTTGTAGACAAAATTATCTGACACACGAAGATCAGGTAGCTGATTTTGATTTTTCTCTATTGTTTTCATTAACCCCACATGCTCGTCGGATTTGAAAGCCGGATCTGTGAGATCAATGTGTAGAACATCAGAAGGACTCATAGTATCGTTTTTTGTAGATGTTATCTCTTCGACACTGTAGATGCGCGAGAGCGCATCCGGTACTACATTTTGGGTGCCCTTCCTATGTTCTATTTGGAAAGAGAATCGTTGAAGTCTGAGACTCCAACGTGCTAACCTCCCGCTTAAGTCCTTTTGACTCATGAGCCAACGCAGGCTGGCATGGTCGGTCACTATTGTAAACTCTTGACCCTCTATGTATGAGCGAAACTTTTCAACACCTAGGACCGCTGCTAAGCACTCTAGCTCGGTAATACTATAATTTCGTTGGGCTTGTGTGAGCTTATGTGAATAGTAGTATATGGGCCGTTCTACTTTGTTTTCGTCTTCCTGACATAGCACGCTGCCCACTCCTGTCGTCGACGCATCGCAAAGAATTTTAAAAGGTTTGCTGAAATCAGGGTTGCTTAGAATTGGTGACGAGCTCAACGCCTGTTTCAGATCCTGAAATGCTTTTAAGGCCTCTGGTGTAAAATTGAACGATTTGCCTTTCTTGAGGGTATCTGTTAGTGGAGAAGCTAAGGACGAATAATTGTTGACGAATCGTCGATACCATCCTGACAGACCCAAAAATCGTCTAACCTGTCTGGCAGTTTTCGGCACGGGAAAGTCCCTAATCGCAGATACTTTATCTGGATCTGTCTGAACGCAACCTCCTCCTATGATAAACCCTAAAAATTTGAGCTCTTTAAAGCAAAATTTAGATTTGGCTAAATTAATTGTCAAACCAGCGTTTTTTAAAAGGGTTGCTAGCTTAGCAAGGATCTCCATATGTTCCTCAAATGTTGACGAGACCACCAACAAATCATCCAAATATACGTAAATATGTTGTCTCAACTCATGCGGAACCACTTTGTCCATAAGTCTGCAAAGCCGCTGTGCAGCATTGCAAAGGCCAAATGGCATAACCGTGAATTGATATAAGGGTCTGCCGGGCACGGTAAACGCGGTCTTTTCCCTAGAGGCTCTCTCCAACGGTATCTGCCAGAATGCGTCCTTCAAATCCACAGTGGATATGAAGTGCGTATCTGTCTGCCGACTAAGCAGGCCGTCAACATGATGAAGAGGATAGGCATCTTTCTTTGTGGCTTTATTCACTTTCCTAGAGTCGAGGCACAGCCGATTTTTACCGGGCTTCCGTACCAAGACCATAGGAGAGCTCCACGCACTTTGACTAGGTTCAATCACTCCTAAGCTGAGCATCCTATCCAGTTCATCATACATCAGAGCCTGCACCGCTGGAGAGACCGGGTAATGACGTTGCTTCACGGGCTCAGCATCGCCTGTATTTATTATATGTTCCTCTAGCGATGTTCGTCCGAGCCCAAATTTGGCTGCGGATGGAAACATGCTAATAACATCTTCAAGGTTCTTTGTTTGATTTGTTGATAGTTCGTGGGCATTTGGGTCATCAGATCTAACTGTGGTCGAGATTTCTGATATGATTTGTGGAGCAATTTCGAAGGATCTCCAAAAATTGACTCCAAGATAAAGTGGTTGTTCTAAGGAGGGCACCAGGTAGACCAAAATACTCTTTGCAACGCCTTTATATGTGACTTCTGTTGTCAGTTCACCTATAATAGCTTGGGCCTGACCACTAGCTGTTTTGACTTTAGAATTGAACGGTTTAAAGGAAACACCCTCTGCCTTAACGAGATCAAGACATCCAGCTCCTAGGCAGCTAATGCTCGCGCCGCTATCTAAAAGGCCTAACAATTTCTTACCAAAGATCGAAACGGTTGCGTATGGCCTAGGGTCGTCGCTATTACAAATTCTGGTAGCACAGATAGCTCGATGTGTTTCTCGTTTGTTTTTAAACCTCTCTCTAAGTTTGAGAGTACGCTTGGAAGGTGTATTAAAAATTCTATTACGCACGTCGTAATATCGTTTCAAACGTTCATGCAAACTTGGCACATTCAGGTTTTTATCTGGGGTTAATTTCTCGTTGCTATTTTCTATTCCATCTGATGGTCTTTTTAAGATTTGGATATTGTCATCTGTTTTCGAGTTTATATTATTTTCGTTAGTTGTAGTAGGTAAGTTAGTTAATTCCGGTAGTAAAGTATTCGTTAGAATATGTGGTTTTGAAAGGTCAGGTGAATTTGAAAAATGTAATTGTTTTGAAAATTTTAAAGGGGTTTCTGTTCCGGGTTCGTTTGAGGAGGGCAAATCTCCCGGGTTGAATTGCCCCGGTTTCGGTTTAACGAGCACTTAGGACAAGTAATTGTTGTGTGGTTTTCCAAGCCACATCCGAAGCAATGTAACTTCCTCTGCGGAATAGGACACTTTTTATAACCGTGACCCTTTTCCTTGCAGTTCCAACAGGTATAGGTTGTGAAGTTTCTTTGCTGAGAGAAAGCCTCAACAGCATCGACATCGTTATATTCTTCGTCTTGCATGTCTAGCTCGTTCACTTTGAGTTTTGTGTTAGTTGTTGGTGTCGGAAACGTTTTAGATCGCCAGTTTTCGTATTGTGTCATACGTTTCTCAATGGTACGACATACGTAGACCATTTCTGGCAAACATTTCGTCGAGAAGGTTATTAAAAGCTCCCCTGTCCTTCTTTTCACATTCTGTTTTACCAAATCAATCAATTCTTGGTTAGATTTAGGCACTTTTAACCGAGAATTTAATCTCAAGATGTCCTGGTAAAAGTCGTCAAAACTTTCGGTCTGACCTTGTCGGCGGTCAAACATTTTTCTCGAAATTTCGGTGTCGGTGTCAAGACTTCGGTATGTCTCTAAAAGAGCTAGCTCTAAATGACGCCAAGTAGCACCGGGGTTGGCTTTAAGATACGTCCAGAACCAGGTCTCGACACCTCCTGTCACAAATACGTGAAAATGCAGGAAAATGTCTTCCCACGTCACCTTATAGCAAATCTTTAACCGATTGAGCCTAAAAAGGAAATCGTCAACCGACATCTTATTATTGTCGAATTGAAGCCCCCACTTCCTGAAATCAACTGGACGAGTCGATGTTGTTTGATTTGATCCTCGATTGCTTAGACCTGCAGAATTTATATTCAATGCGTCAAGCTGATTCATGAAGTTCTGAAAATTCTCGCTTGGATGAAAATTTTCCAAGTCTGCACGAGTACTTTCAGGTGCTTCGCTTGAGAGTCGATATTGGTTTTGGATTTGATTTTGAACTACTCGGTTGGAATTCTGATTTGAATTTTGGTTTTGAACGCGAATTGGGTTAGGGTCTTGATTATGAACTTGGTTTTCACGGTTTTGGATTTGACTTTGGTTTGTTTCCTCGCTATCCCTTATATCGTGGTTTTGTCTTGAACTTGTATTGGGTGGGTCTTGGTTTAAAGATAATTGAACATTAGTAAGGTCATTGGCAACCTCTCGTTTAGGTGCAACAATGTTCTTTAGTTCTTCTTGTATTGTTTTTAAAATTTCATGTCGTAGGCTTCGCCTTTCGAGCTCATACTCTTCCTGTCTTCTCTTCAGATCTTCAGCTCTACTTAAGCCTATTGAAGCCGTAACAATGTTATGGATATATCGCTGTAGATTTTCATCTTGTGAAAGATTGACTCGACCTGATCCAGAAGGAGGCGGGTCAGGGTTTTCTTCTTCCCCATTTACGTTACCCTCAGGATTAATTTGTGAACCAATCCGTTCCTCTCCTTCAGCATTAGTTTGCCTAGTAACTCGAGTTGCACCTTGCTGTTTTGGTGGCATTTTTAACAGATTGTTAAGTAATTGTTTTCACAATGAGATCAAATAAGTGGGACCTATATGATTTGGTACTTAATAAAATAAAAATAAAATTCTAACTAAAATAACCAAAATTTTCAATTTCAAAAACTGTAATACTCATGGATTCAAAGAGTGTTTAGTAGAGTGAACATTTTTAAGGAACTTTAATGACGGTGCAATAAACTAAAAAAAAGGGTGTGTTGCTTTTGTATACGTACACTTGTGGTTAAGTAATCGAGTTCATTATGTAAGCGCTGCAATGTGATATGCGAATTTCATGCTAATCTTCATCGGTCGCTTAACTTGTTTCAAACTCAAGAAAACTATGATAGAAAGGTGTTTTAGTCTTTGGGTAACTTGTGATATTGTTTGCATTTTAATTTATTTTTTTATGTGGGGCAATTTAAAGCTTCTCTTGCTCGTAATTAACTCATTTCCAAATATCTATTGGCTGAAACATAACTCGGGCGCAACGGTCGAAGACGTGGTATACTTGAACCATTGTCTCCCGGTCGTCCGAAGAAATCCTCCAAGCCAATGCCAAACTAAGTAAAACTAGGAAATTAATTTCCAAATTAATGCAATTCTGAAAGTGTGGTATAATGCACACGACTTTCAGGACACTAAATTATTAAAATAAAATTCCATTTATTATATCTAACTACCAAGAAAACTGCAACACGGAGTTCTGTTCTGGATCTATACTTACTCCTGGACAAATCCTTCTTGGGTTTATGACACAAATACTCCAATGAAAAGTTTTGAAATACTATAAAAAAAAAGTTTGTCTCTAAATAGATATGAAGACTGAGCCGTATAGAGCAAAAAAAAGGAATGCTTATGAACCTTAAAGCTGATAAGATATTCTCACTATTCTTGCCCCACGTTGGGCGCCACCTGTGTAACGGAACTGCTGTTCCTACATCACGATTGTGCGATGTCCTGCATCTTCACGGATCCCTCTGATCCACAGGAAACACAAAGACACCCGTGAACGCGAAGTAGGTTGTCCAGTCGGTCGAATGCGGTTAGGCATGCTAGCTTTCGCCACTAGGCTATCTCGTCGGAGGGGTGAGTTCTTGCAAACGCCACTGGACTGCCGTACATATAAATCATGCCTATTATGAATACTAAAAAAAATCTGCAAACAATGTCACTACTCACTATCACGAACATCAACGCCTCTTTCCTTTTGGAACTGTCGATGGAACTAGTTCCGGAGTGAGACCCTCCCGCTGTTGACTACACTAAGTAGCAACTCCATGGCTAACGCACCACTCATGTTTTATTACGTTAGCCCCTAATGCAAAGTCCAACAAAAGTTCATGTCAGACTCCTTTTCACCGTCGAAAGCATACCCTTAAAACTCCACCCTTACTAAACACCCTAAACAAAACGTCTAAACAGGTACCATAATAAAAGAAACTAACGCTCCAGAATTGTCTTGTAAATTTTCAACATCAAACTTTATTTGAAACTTTAAGTGAAACCTCTTAAGCTAATTAATTAGTTGCATCATTCTTCATTAAAAAAAATTCAAAATCATGGGCTTACACGACTGTGGTTCATTTACGTTTAAGAGTTAAAAAAAAAAATAATCAATGCTACGCCTAAATCATGCAAATGTAAAAATTCAAAAAAAAATTAGCTAATCAGCTGTTTGGTCATCGACCTTTATTCTATCATGCGAGATTAAGCTCTTATGAGAATGTTTCCTTAAATCTAGTTTATCGTAATCACTCAAGAAAATTTATGATTTTGCCGGTAGTTTTTGTTGAAACTTTGTCAACTCTCTTTTTAAATTTAATTTTCTCAATTTTGTTCACAATGGGGAGTCAATGCTCTGGTTCACTCATATGTTTATATTTCTTTAAAGTGCATGCATATTCTTAAATAAAAATTAGACAAAAATGACTCACCGGATTTTCTCCTCCTGCAAAGTTGTGCACACGACTTGTTGAGGGGTAGGATCCGAGGATTTAGTTTTGAGTTAAATTTTTAAACTCTTTTAAGCTTTCACTTGCTAAATACACTTTGGCTAATCAAAAAAAGAAATATATCATGTGTGTGAATGTGTGATCGAAAAAGAGAACGATAAAATAAGGAATTAAAATACTTAACTTGAGTGACTACGATCTTCTTAACATTCGAGTAATTTTAAAATTTTATCTTAAGATCAATACGAAAATTATGATAACTTTAGTCGCTATTCGATTCTGGTTCTCGGTGGGTGCTCCAGATCATTCACGGATGTGGGGATAATGACATGCGGATGATGGTATGTTGGGATGGGTAATTCGGTATGGTGGGCGAAGGGGTTGTGATTGATGGTTTGGTTTTGTCAGAATAGCCTTGATAGAGTAGTTGAATCTATTTTTGGAGCCCCAGTTATTGCAAAAACGGCTTCGAAAACCTCGTCAAGGGCTTACGAGCAAGCTGGATGTACCAAAGCTACGTGGATTACGGTACTCTTCGTTCGTTTCCTGGGCCCATGTGCGACGATGACGTCACACATGGGTTATGTGACGTGTTGTATAACACTCGCTAGCAGGTGTTTTACACCCACTCTCGTAGAAAAAAATGATTTCTAGAACGTGGTTAAAGAAGAGAGGTTAACATTAACTATCTAGGTCAGGACCACAATAAATTACCTTTGCCACTATCGATAAGCGATTTATATACTTTTATATGCACGCTTCGTAGATTTTCTAGATTTCTAGAGTTTCTTTATAACCTTTCGATTTTTTTGTCTCCCTATAAGAAGACTCACAGTCGACACTTCCGAAAGAGCTATCAAAAAAAATCAACACTACTCGAGCGATAAAAAAAATTTAAGATAATTTGACCATGAATTACGTACATATATATATATGTATAGTATATACATATACATACGGCCTCGTGGGATTAGATGGTACTTTCAATTAAAGAACTTTCGAGTCACTTCTCGATTCACGATAATTATTTTAGCGTTCAAAAATAGTTAAAAGAAATTAGCTCTACTCTTTTCAGTTTGACGTGAAATCGATTCGTGCAAATCTAGTTGGAAGCTCTTAGTAACAATCGAAGTTATAGGGTATGGTTTGTAACTTTTCTCAGTTGCCAGCGAGGTCCGCACAGGATGGTGATCGTTGTTGAAAAAGAAAAATGCGATGCGCTGTCAGAGTAAGCTTGCTCGTGTCGCTTTGAGCTTAATCAATCGGAATCGCATGAAAATGAAACGATAAATCGATACATTAATATCGAACGAGTTGAGAATGAAATCTTTGATGGCAGAGTTCACTGCACATAGTGTGGGTGGGATGAGAGACTTAAAAAAAAAAAAAAAATTGCTTAGATGTTGGTTTATATGGTGGCTCACACAGGATTTATCTTGGGAACACGGAGGCCTGCTTTGTAGACTTCGATAAAACGTATTTCTCCCACGGGTGAAAGAAGGAGGAGCATCGCTAGGACACCATATGGAAATGTAAATCGCCCCTATCAGAAAAGATTATTCTACTTTCACTGGCTGATAACGTTTTTATCAGACCACCCTCATTTGCATGTCGAAAGTGCTACCAGATGAACGTATTTTTTTTTAAATATGATAGTGTCAACATTTTGTATGAAAACACTGTGTAAAAGTTCAAAGCAATTAACAAATACTTCATTGTACACAAATCATATATTTTCATTTCACTTCATCCTCTTATCTTTTTCGACTCTATTGATCCGACTTGTTTGCTTTTATTCAAAAGCAAACTTTTTTCCCTTGTATGGAAAATAAAATAGCAAAACGATGTGTAAACTTCCATTTTTAGCTCTGGCATTTTCATAAAAGATATTTTTATACGAGTTACAAGCCGAAACTAGAATACAAGCAACATGAACCAGAAACGAGATCCAAGCCACCCACATCAACAAGTAGTACATGCTCTTCATCAAATTTTCACGGCTATCAACAATCGTTTTGCTTGTAGTCTTGTTCGTGTTCAATTCAATGTCGATAAAATGTAAAAGCGTAGTGAGTCTCTATATTTGTCTTTCTAAAAAATGAAACATTCAACTAAATGATTCTATTTTTACTTACCTCTGAGCTCTGACTGAACCTGCTAGTCAAGAGTCAAGACTCAGACGTCGGTCGTGTCCACTTGTTACAAATATCAATCCAACTACAAATCAATGCAACCATATAAAAACAACAACCTCCTCTACTGGACCACCAACGCAACGCTCGAAACCCACAATTGTGTATTTTCTGAGAAGGGGAAATAAAACAAAATCTTGACCCGTATAAGGGGCAAGCATTGAACCCCACTCAGGTGATAAAAGCCATTGAACTTTGAGGGTTATTTGAATCAGATTTTGTTTTTTCTAAAGCCGTGTGGCGGTGGCTTTTACTACTTTTTTGTGTTGCAACATTTTTCGGTTTATTTCGCTGAGTGTGTTTTATATCTGGCTTTTATCTTCCATCATCAAAACAAAAGTACTATTCGAGAGCTCCTTTTTGGTTTTACGATGCCGAACAATAAATCAGCTGAGAGGTCTCGAAAAAAAGGTCAAAAGCAAACAGAAGGTAGACCATTTCTCTTAAAAAAATAAATCATAACTGGGTTTATGCCAATGTTTACTTTATTTTACTTTAGCAAAAATTTGCAACGTTTGTGTTCACAAATTGTGTCTAATTTGTGAGCGGACAACTCTGTCTGTGCCTGTTTGTCTTGGTCTCAAACTCAATAAGATGTGGCCAAAACCTACAGACTTATGAAGGCATTTTATTTTTCAAATTCACTCTGGTACGCACGGTTCCAGAAGATTTCATTGGAAAATGTTACGTGGGTAGGTTGGTTAATGTCAACGCATTGTTAGTCGGCACAATCGGCAATGGAATGGAATGGACATGAGTAAAAGCGAGTAAAAAAAAAATACTTGGCACTTTCAATTTAATTTGAAATAAATTTGGAAATGGTCTGGTCAAGTCAACGTACCGGAGGCCATTTTGGTCATGCATGAAAAATGGGTAGCGAAACTCAGAGATGCGGAAGACTGGTTTTTCGTTGTTGAGATTTACGTCACACAGCATAATAAACGATGTCATGGTTATAAAATCGCAGATGTGTTTTACTTTGAATTTGACTTGACTAAATAAAATATGATTTGCGTAAGATTGGAGTAAAACAAAATTAACTAAAGGCGGGGGTACATTTGGTTTTGCAAGTCATGCGTTAAGGAAATAAAACCTAAAGGTGAAAATTTAGGTTTTTTTTATTCACAGATCAATAAAGAAATATAAATAATGTGTTATCCTAAATATGACCTTTAATATACCTATCATTACCTATACTGTAAATTTTCTTATTTTTATAAAAATTTTTGTTCGAAGTAGCTTACCCGGAAAACGTGGTTCTGATATATGAATTATTTTAAATGAATGTCAACTGTTTTGAGTCTTCTTTAGGTAGTAACCTTACACATAGTAACATGTAACCTTACACAATAAACAAATTGAGAGTGACAGAGAAAATAGCGTCGTTAAACCTTTAAAAAAATATATTTGGTATTAAAAGTGATGGCAGTATCAAAGATCATAGATGACGCGAATAGAGTTATTCGTTCACAAACGTGAAGCTTGTTTTCCGTTGAAAAAGGAACTATCGCAGCCTTACATTCTTATTATCGAGAAACACTTCAGTAGCCTTCGGGCAGTTCTAACACCTGGTTCTGTTCTGTTTTCAGTTGTAACGGGCAGGTTTCCTTCAGTACTACGTTTATATTATGATGACAGTAAATAAGACGTATTTTTTATAAGCTTTAACGTTCACAAAACTCGCAATGGGTTCACAAGCAATGAATTTAAAGCCGAAAAGATGAAACTTCTCGTCTGAATATTTTTATAATTGTAACTGTACGCTAGAATTGAGCTTGATTAAATAGAAGATGAATAAAATAGGAGCGAAATTTTTTTTTATGAAGATTTTCATCAAAAATGTGTACTGCCTTAATATGACGTTGAATTACTCATATCTAAGGGTAAATTCACAAACGTCAAATTTTTAGGTAGTGATTAGGCATCACTGCTTTTTTGCGATGCTGATCGTTGCTCAGCTGATTACGATGCGATGCTGATTGACAAAAAGTTTTACGTTTAAAAACAATTTTTGCTTAATGATGGACGTGATTCTAACAAAAACTCTTATTGAGAATAATGAATCGAAAAACAACACATTTCTTCAAAAAATGCGAATTTCGAGGGTAAAACGTCTGAAGAGAATGCAAAAATTCATAAAAATTTCATCCAGAAGGAAAATTCCGAAGATAAAAAAGTTTTTCAAAATAATTGAAAACTACCCGAAAGCCGAAAATTCATCAAATTAATCATTTATAAACAACTTAGAATTTCATTAAATACTTTTCATTATCCTTTTGCTCCATTTTTACTCCAATTCCCATCGGCATCAACAAGTTATCAAGAAAATCCTTGATGCTTTTTTGTTTTATATTTGCGCATCAGTTTATTGAACTTTGCAATAATGAACACTTGACATTTTATGTGATGCCAATTTTGCGTTTATGAACGTGCTATAGAAATGATTCCTAATCATCTCTGCAGTGATGCGTTTGTGAATTTACACTAAGTTCACTACTGAAATTTCAATCGAATAATTTAATTATTGATGAATACCAATGCAGAAAAAGAATTTTTTAATCCATTCAAAAATTGTTTTCGCTTAATTGTAGCAATTCGATTCAAATCAATTTACCTCTAAAAAATGCATTGATACGAGCATTAAAGTGAAATGAAATTGTTTATACTATATTCCATTCCATTACAAAAAACAAAAAAAAAATATTTAAAAATGCTCTTTGAATGCTGATGTGTAGAATTCGCAAAAGGTTTAATGGGTTTCGGCTTTCGATTCGTAACATACAAAATCGATTTGAAATTGAAATTTAATACAATTTAATGTTTCCTGTTACATTTTTTGAGATATCTACAGAAGTATTTAGATATTCGATTTGGAAGGAAAAAAAATAGTCGAATATTGAAATTTGTGAGATAAGAAAAATGATTTAAGCTTGAGTGTTTTCTTAATTTGTTAAGCGTCACAAAATTATGGCTGCACTCATCAAAACTAACATGAAAAAAAAGTACAAAATTGCTCTGACGCTGAATCTTGCACCACGTACGTGAAATCAAAGTCCTAGCTTTTATAGACCAACAGAAAGCATACACACAACCAACTTGACCGGCTCCAAATCTATGTGTATATGAATTTCCGCAAAACAAATAAAAATCTTCGTTCTCCTTGATTCTCATGCTTTCAAGTGCCTAAAACCAAAATATTCCTTATAATTTCAAAAGACATAATAAAATGCATGATACATAGAATTAAAAGTGTCTGACGTTCAAAAATGTTAAAATGATTTTTGAGCTTTGACAGTGTCTCTGCCTGGAAGCTGATTTAAAAGATTCTCGCTGCCTTTTTTAAACGAACAATTTTTAAACGCACAAACACTATTATTTCCTATTTATTTGCGTCTAAGAAAAAGACAAAGACAACTTAGTGCAAGACTAACTCCGGGAACAAAATTATTATTTGGAGTTAACAATGTCGTTTCTGGTCACAAAATCACTAGAGACACCATTCCAATATTGACAAAAACTAGTTTTAGTTTAAATTGAAACAGAATTGACGGGAATTTTCCAAAAACAGGAGAAAACAAAGTGTTTTCGATGAATAAACAATGAACAGTGTTTGAAGAATTGTTGTAATCCGAAGAATTGTTTTCAATGGTTCCATCACAGCATCACACTCATTTAACTCATTTAGACAGTGTATGTGATCATTGAAGATCCATCGCAGGGAATAACCTTGTATTTCCTTATTTTCAAGCCATTTATTTAGTTCATTACTTAACAAACCTATTTTTTCGTAAACAAAAGTGTTTAATGGATTTCCCTGCCCGATTTCCCTTACATTATTTATATCCACTACTTCATTTGATTTCGGTGTAATTTAATTACTTTTGAAGAATGAAATCACAATTGCCACAATTGCCGTATTTATCACAAAAACCCCAAGTAGGTATACGCGTTTTAAAAACACAGAAGGCTGCGCAACGACTACGACCGACGACGTACAGCTTACACATTGTTCCTCAACAAAACCAACACGTCTGAAACCCTTACATTATTTTTTATCTTCACACATAACATTTTCAAAAAATCTACATAACACAAGAAAAACTCCTTTCAAAATTCCCTAGAATCCCAAACACAGTATTTTCTTCAAATCTTTATTTTCGACACGAAAAAACATATCACTTTTTATGACCCATAGATTTCCAGGAATCTTCTGATACAAACATCACAATTCACAACAAACATACCCTTGCATTGAAAAATTGTACTTCATTGAATCTAACGTGTTTCTTTTTGTCATAGTCATAGAACATAGCTGCGAATATTTTCGAAGGACCATCTAAAGGAAAACGTTCCAAACAAGAAGACCATAGAAATTCCTAGCACAAAAACAGAAGAAAATAGAACATCTCTAAATGTTTCCGGTTCGTCATGAATTTCCATTTAAGAGAACAAACAAAAAAATGCCAAAAGAAAAATCTATTTATTATTCAGGACATATACTAACGAGAACCATGAGGACAATCGACGACGATAGCAACGCCAAATGTTCTCGACACAACCTCCTTTCCACTCACTCAAAGAATTGGTTTGGTTTTCATACACACGTACGAATACCAACTCCACCGTCTCATAAGTGACTAAGAGGCAGAGTTGGGCATTATTCGAATAAATTGTTATTCGAATAATTATTCGAATAAAAAATTATTCGCCACTAATTTATTCACGAATAATTTATTCGCGAATAAATTATTCGTGATTTTAATCGTTATTCGTAATTTATTCGTGATTTTATTCGTTATTCTGAATAACGAATAAAATCAACTATGTACCTTCTTTCATTTGTCTGTTTATCTTTAATTTTTTTATTTACGTTTCCTTTGGAATTAGACGCTCGAATCCCTTCATTTATTCTTTATTGCTGACAAAAATTCTTTCAACGAATTCTTGGTAAATATATTGAAAAAAGAAAACAAAATACACATCCGCGGTTGATAAATTCTTGGAAATTATTAATAATTGGTTCTTTTTTGTTATCAACATGATACACAGGTACACAGGTTAGGATCGTAATAAAATTCATTCACCAATTCTAGTTATTGCAAAACCCCTTTAACCCATCCCCTGAAGTATCCTCGAAAGTGATTAAATTTTAAAAAATCTAAAATAAATATAAAAGTTGTGCTTTGTTGTTGGAGCTTGAACCAATGTAAATAACTTTTAATAAAAAAAAAATTAAAAAAATTAAAATATCTACTAATTGTTCTACCAAATTTCTTGTGTTTATTTTATTCGTTATTCGTTTATTCGTTATTCGAATAACGAATGAAAATATTTATTCGTCATTCGAATAAATTTTCTTCGAATAAATGAAATTATTCATTATTCGTGAATAACGAATAAAATGGTTATTTGTTATTCGAATGATTATTCGAATAAATTTTGCCCAACTCTGCTAAGAGGGCTCAAGAATTTCAAATTTGTTTTCCACCCAGCCCAGCTCCAATTTCAGAGCCTTTCAATTGAAATCCATCAACATGCAAAAAGGGAATCCAGTTGGATTTGGGTTGAACGGGAATAAGACGAAGCGTAAATGTTTAAGTAGATTTCATCAGCAGTTATACATGCTAGGGACTCGATTTGAATTTTTTTCATTGGTGCCGCCGCCGCCGTCGCCTCTTGTACCACCCTCTCAATTTTCACTTTTCTTTTGAACTTTTCAATGAATCCAGAGTTGTTGTGTGTGGAGGTCCTTTCGGATATGGAGAAAAAGAGAGAAGATGGCAAGTGGCAAGGCTAAATGTCGACACTCGATAAAATTACCCAATTTATTTGGCGCCAAAATGGAGGCGGGTATTGGTACTCTGTCGAGTTTGCCTAGACTTAACCTGACACTGGGAAATTTCGTTTCAAAAGTGAAAAGGTAATCTGCTGCGAAGAAAATTCAATTTTATCACACAACGTTTATGGGAGGGGTGACACGATGACGATGATGGCGGCATGATACGAGGTGTGAGAATTCAGAAGAGTATTGAACTGAGTACCGACGTTTTTTGTGAACATTTTGAGGGTTTCTTGAACAAGAACGCCCTCATCTTTTTATTTGGATTTTATTATTTTTTTAAGGAGTGTAACAGGTGAGCCGAAAATAAGGGGGAACAAACACCAGGATTTTGCATGTTTAGAATGGCAATTAATTTTAACTTTTATGTTTGCCGAAAAGTGGAATTTGTGGTAGGAAATAAGCTTAATGGGGTAAGCGGGTAAAGAAACGTTTTAAGTTGAACTTGTCACGCAAATTTATTCAGGGATCGAGGGGCATGTGTTATTTTTGTTGAGAGCTTTAACCCTTAAAATGAAGTGAATTTTCGTTGATGGAAAGTTTATATTTGAGTAGTTTTTGGTGTTGCTTTTGTTTATTCCCGCTTCCACGGAACAACATGTTGCTTAGTTTTTAGGAAACCTTTGTTTGAAGTTCGGTATGAAATCTTACAACTCGTAAGTAAGGCTAATTCCAAGGCTAACCCTCATCAACATAACATCAAAAACTAAGGTCCCACAGATCCTCGTACCAATAACAATAAGTACTTATAAATATATTTGTTTCAGAAAACTGATTTCTCTTAACAACCTTTAAGCAGGAAATATCTTTTTTAACAACTCTTCTAGCTGTGACTCGAATTCAATACTTAAACCCATTTCATTTTATTCGCGTAAGTACAATCGCCATTACTTATATTCAGTAACAGATGTTTCCCGCGATCCAAATAATTTCTAGAGCAGAAATTTGATGAGTATCCATGTTTCCAAGGCATGGAAACAGAAAATAATTAAGTTCATTTAACTACGTTACGAGTTGTTCTAGTGCACTAGAAACAATTTTATCTTGTTAAATTAATTAATCTGCAGTTGAGTGCTCATCGTTTTCGTTTAAATGTTGATTATTAATATAATTGTAGAATGGCTTCAAGGGAGAGTAAGTACTCTATGGGGAAGTACATATTTATCAAGTGGCGCATCAAATGAACAGTCATCGTTATGATGTATTTCATATCGGGTTATACCTAGGGGTATACAAAAATTGAAAAATACTTAATTGCTTCTTTTGTTCTTCGTTTAAGTACGATTATAAAGAGTTTTCAGCTCACTTAATTTTTTATAACTAATTTTTTTGACAGATGTCAATGAGTGCAGACTAGTTTTTTTACAACTCTCCGATTTTCCATTTGTCCACATTAAAAATTAAATTAAAAAATATCCTATACCTCTTTTTAGTATTCAACACAGTCTATTTTTATTCAGTTTTTGTTAACTTAACTAAAAATAATTAAATCACTGTGCAAAAACATTTGCTTCACTTGAGAAACTATTATTACAAGCAGTAACAAAAATGCCGGGTGGAAATAATTCTGATGGTGCAACCACGAGATCGAAAAATTGTGAAAGTGATGTCTCTGAAACTATGCAAGGCATACAAAAATCACTTATGAGACTCATTGATAAGAAGTTTAAGGAAATGGAGAAAGTATTAACAAAAAAATTTGAGAATCGCATGGCCAATTTGGAAGTTGAGGTTATGAAGTTGTCTGAAAAAAATACTTCGCTTATGCATGAACTTGACAAATTATCGGCTAAAAATAGTTCCATGGAGATAAACATGCTTTGGTACGATCGGAGAAATTACTTTCTGGAATTCCCTTTAAACAAAATGAGAACATCGATGAAATATTCAATGGTGTATGCAATCTGATAGGGTGCTCCAATGTCAAGTTAGTACATATTTTTCGTGTGCACTCAAAACAAAAACAAAATCATTTACAACAAACTGCACCTGTCATCATAGCTAAACTTGCCAATATGTATGAACAGAGGACGTTAATGAAATCACTGTACACTTTCATCAAATCGAACACTAAAAAGTTAATCTTATCAAACATTGGATTTACGGGATCCAATCAAGCGTTTTTTATATCTGAAAGTCTTTCACCACACGATAAGCAATTATTTAATTATGCGTACTCACTCAAGAAAAACAATAAACTCGCTGCTGTGATCACTATCGGCGGCTTAGTCTATGTAAAATGTATGGGAAAAAAAGACAATAGAATGGTAAACTCGGAGGAGGACTTAATGAAACTTATTGCGGATGAGGAGGGTGTTGTTACCAGCAACGATCAAGTCTCGTTGGAATCGGCACAAAATGAGCAACACAAAGATGATACAATGTCTGGAGTTGAAGCTGTTGATTAAATTAGTACTTAAAAATTTTACTTATATTTTTCTTATTTTTTGTATATTTTTTATAATTTTTCTCTTAAATTTAAATAACAGTGCTTTTTCAATCTCTTATTTTTCTCTTTTATTTTCAACTTTTTCAAATTCTTTTAAATTTAATTACTTCTTTTCTTCTTCTTTTTCTTCTTCATTTTCTTCTTCTTTTAACTTCTCTCTTCTCAGATCTAGATATTTGCTAAATATTGAATTTATATGTTTTTATGATTCTTTGAGTTATAATTTTATTCCGAATGATGAGCTCTCATAGAATGAACCGAATGGATGATTATAATTCTTGCAGGGCAATGTTGAATGTTTTTTCTAGTCAATTTTCTGGTTTTAAAGTTTGTCACATAAATGCACAGAGTGTAATTGCACACATAGACGAAATCAAAGATTTATTTTCTTCCGGTCCAGTTGATGCTCTGTGCATATCAGAGACCTGGCTGAAACCTGAGATCTCAAACACTCTGGTTGAAATTCCTAGATATACACTCTATAGGAATGATAGAATATTGAGAAGAGGGGGTGGTGTTGGGGTATATTGTAAGAATTCCTTTTCGTGTCGTTTTAAGCACACCGCAGGGGACAGATAGTATTGAATTTATATTCCTTGAGATTTTTGATAGTGTCTGTAAGTGTCTTCTAGCATGTGTTTATAATCCTCACAAAATTATACCATTGGATAATTTTTTTCCCAAATTGTTGGAATTCGGTGCAGATTTTGTTGACATCATAGTATGTGG
Organism: Sphaerophoria taeniata; assembly: GCA_943590905.1. Classification (NCBI taxonomy): domain Eukaryota; kingdom Metazoa; phylum Arthropoda; class Insecta; order Diptera; family Syrphidae; genus Sphaerophoria; species Sphaerophoria taeniata. The sequence continues at coordinate 39,970,110 of OX016540.1, read as the reverse complement.
TGACTTTAATAAGGATCTACTTATCAATAATGTGGCTTCATCTAGCCTATTAGATTACTGCTCTATGTCTGGGCTTCAAGTAGTTAACACAAACTATCCCACTCATTTTCGTCCTAATTGTATACCCAGCTTACTCGATATTTTCATAACTTCGGATTTCAGTAAAATTTTATTTTTCAATCAGTTAAGTCTGCCTGGGATTCCTTCATACCACGACCTAATTTTCATAACCTATGACATTTCTTTAAACGGAGTTCCCATCCCTGGACAATTCAGTTATAGAGACTATACAAACATTAACATGCGCGACCTCATGCATGACTGTGTTACATTTCCTTGGAACCTTTGTTGGAACATGGCTCATGTAAATGATAAAGTTGAATTTTTTGAATCTCTTGTCAGTAGATTATTTGAGAGTCATGTTCCAATAAAAACCTTGGACTTCTATTGATTCTCGTATCCCGTGGCTGACTAATTCAATAAAAAGACTAATCAAGGAAAGGGATAGATCTTATTCTCGCTGGAAAAGGCATAAAAGTGAAACAAATTGGAATATATTTAAAACAGCTAGAAACTCTGTCGTTTATCAAGTGAGAAGAGCAGAATCAGAATACTTTTCTTCAAAACTAAATGTGAATCTCCCTAGTAAGTTGTTGTGGAAAAATATTAAAAGATTTGGCATTCAAAGTAAACCAAACAGTAATGTCTGTTCCCTAGACCCTAATCGTCTTAACACATATTTTCTATCTCATGGTGCTTCTACGCAGGCTGAAACAATTAATGTAAACAATTTAAACTCAATGACTGCTTTGAATAGAAGATCCAATGTGTCATCTTTTGACTTTTATTGTGTACAAGAAATTGATGTTCTTAAGGCTGTAAACAGCATAAGATCAAATGCTGTGGGTATTGATGGAATCTCGCTTAAGTTTATCAAGCTTATTCTGCCTCATATTCTTAAGGTTCTAACTAATATAATAAACTCTTGTATCACGACTTCTGTCTTTCCAGCATCGTGGAAAAGGGCTAAGGAGAGCCCAGTAGCCAAAACCTCTAGATGCAAGAGTGCTGAAGATTACAGACCTATTAGTATTCTACCTTGCCTTTCAAAGATTTTAGAAATCATCATTCGAAACCAAATAAACGATCATATTTCCGCAAACAAACTTCTAAGCAATGTTCAGTCTGGTTTTAGAGCCAATCACAGCTGTTTAACTGCAACAGTAAAAATACTTGACGATATAAGAATTGAGTTTGACAAAAATAATCTTACTATCTTATGCCTGTTGGATTTTTCCAAAGCTTTCGATAGTGTAAACCATAATATTCTTTTAAGCAAGTTGGTTAATATGTTTGGTTTCAGTCATTTATCCACCACGTTGATAAAGAGTTATTTATCAGAGCGGACACAAATCGTTCAAATTGGAAATGAAAGTTCTGATCCATTATTAGTTGAAGCTGGTGTTCCCCAGGGATCGATTCTGGGGCCGCTATTATTCTCCTTATTTATAAATGATCTGCCAGAAGTCTGCAGAAATTTGTCTATGCATATCTTTGCAGATGATGCGCAGATTTATATGTCGCGTCCCATTGGCCTTTATGAAGACTGTGTCTTTCGAATGAATGAAGACTTGGAGGCAATTGGAAACTGGGCATCAAACAATAAATTAATACTGAACCCTGATAAAACAAAGAGTATTGTTTTTTCAAAACACAAAATTGATGCCTCTTATTTGCCACCTATTTCATTGTCTTCTAAGACAATACCATATGCGGAAACTGCTAAGAGTCTTGGAATCCACCTTAACTCTCAACTGTCCGCTGCTGATAATGTTAATTCCATTGTTAAATCAATTTATGGAGGTATTAGACAGCTAAATGCTTCTTTTAGGTGTACACCTCAAGCTACTAGGATGAGACTCGCTAAAACTCTATTGGTCCCAATCATCAATTATAGTGCTCCTGTCTACAGCTGTCTTGATTCCGTTTCAATGAGGAAGTTGCAAGTAGCCTACAATACGATTGTGCGATATGTATTTGGTTTGCGCCGTTTTGACCATGTTTCTTTGTTTAGTAAACAAATTATGGGGCTGTCTCTTAAAGAGCATTTAAATTGTAGAAGCTGTATTTTACTTTTCAATATCATTAAAAACAAGGAACCAGCATATCTTTTTGATAAGATAAACTTCGCATCATCAAGTAGAACAAACAATATTATTCTGCCATCTTTCAATTATTTGGAAAGCAAGAGATTATTTTTCTTTCATTCTATAAAACTATGGAACTCATTACCCTTATCAATCCGGCAGTGTAAAACCCAAAAAAGTTTCAAAGAGTCTTTAAACAAATACATAACAATTAATAACAATAATAGTTTGTTTTCTTAGCAATCTCTAGATCCTGTATCTTCTGTAAAATTCTCTTCTTCTTCTGTGAATTTATTTTCTCTTTCTCTTCTATAAACTTTTTGAAATTATAAAATGTTTTTTTTTGTTTTTAAGTTAAATTTTTCATTGGATTATTTTGTATCTTAAAATGCACTCTTGACCTCTTTTAATTAAAATGTAATGCATTAAGTACTAGTAATAAGAATCTTATTCTTTTTGTACTACCTAGTTTTGAATAAATAAACTAAAACTAAACTAAATTAGACACACATTTCGCAAATTTTACTTTTCAAAGTTTTATTTCAATTTTAAGTCGTTATCAAATTAAACTATAAAAGAAACATAACACCTCCTTTAAGGATTAATGGTTAAAAAAGGTTAATCACTCACTTTCAAATAATTTTCAATTTATTTGTTTCAAAACCAAATAACTCTTCCGAATGAAATACATCAATAAAAAAGGAGTCCTGTCTTAATCATCCAACCAGTCGAGCTCCCAGCCACTGTGCCTTCACACTTGTTTTTTGATGATTGCTTCCGTAGTCATTTATCACTTTATCGCACACATTTCCGTTCGTTCGATGGCCCGTTGCCTGATGAAGAGCATTTACAGTGATGGCCATTCGTCAAAAGTGTTTCTGCAGCTTCAGGTTACACTTTACTGTCAACACTATACTGGCTGACGATGATGAAACTTTGTATTGTATCTGCTGCTATAGAATGTGTCTCTGTCTGTATGTTCATTTTGCCGTCCTCATCTTGATTTATTTTAGTTGGAGCAAGAATTTTTTGGCGGTACTTAACTTACGAGATTGCACATTCATCAAAGGAAGTACTTCGCATACATGGGATGATTCTTTTTTGGATTAATGAAGCGTTTTCAAAAACTGTTGGGTTATTTTACAAAACAAATATGTTTGTGGTTCCTTAAATCAATTGCGTAGGGTGAACAACACGCACGAGTTTGAAGGTATATTAATTTATAGATTGTTTTTTGACTTAGAAGTTAGAACTAATGAAACTTAAAACCACCAAGAAATGTAACCGGTATTACTCCAGGATGCCGAGTGGTGGACGAATTTTCAAAAAAAAAAAAACGATGAGATATGTATATTCGGTCAAATATGTGAATAGAACGAATAAATGTATTCCAAAAAGTCAAAATACGATTACTCCATTCGCTCGGCCACAAAGTGCAGATGGACAACACGATCCAACCAAGAAAATCCTATGGTTTGAGCCCACCATATCGTTAAAATCGACCCCCTTTACAAGAAAGGGATTTTAATTTTGTTTCCTTCGATAATCTCTGAACCAAAGAAATAAAACAGTTGTCGTCCTCGTTCCTCGAAGACAACAATTTTCAATTCGTTGCTTCGTTTTTTTATTTTCAACAATTTTATTCATCACTATGTTTTGCTATTCTTTTCTTATCAAATAAGTGGACAATAAACAAAGCATTTGTGTAAATAAAAAAATAAATAGAGTGGCGCGACAGCTCTTGAAGAGCCAAGGCCTAAGTGACCTACTCTCATCAGCAACTCTCTGGGTGCGTCTGAAGAATTGAGGGGACCCACAATTTAACGCCGATTCCAAACGGCAAAGTTGAGAAGCACTTTTCATGACAGATTGATACTCTTGGAAGTTTTGTCAGGTCTTCGCAAGAGGCAGTGCCCGTAAAAGATGAAATAAAAACTTTATGGGCACGAGTAGGACTCGAACCCACGACGTTCTGGTTAGCAGCAAACGCACTTAACCACTCAAGCTACGGGCAGCTGCATTTGTGTACCTATACCTACACCATAAAAGTAAGAATTCTACTCATTTTCGGGTAGTAAAAGTGGATTATTTTTGTTGTCGCATTTCTAGCTGCTATTATAGTTTATCGAATAAGCTTGTTCAAATAGAAAAACAAACACATATTTTTTCTGTCAGCAATCTGTATTGACACTGTAAATCAGTGCTTGCTTACCCAAAAAGTAAGTACTCAATAAACTCGTGTCTGTATAAAATTTCAAAGCTCAAGTTCACTTCCGAAGGAGTCTTAAATTTAAATTTCACTTTGAAAACCTTCTTCTTTTAAATATTGAAATTTAAAACAAACTACAACTTCCTACACCCCAAACAAATGCCTTGAACCTTTCAAAACATTATTTTTAGCTCAAATATGGTAACAAAAATGTAAGTGATGCCTCTGATTTCATCAATTTCCTTCATAATCTTCCTTAAAGTGACGAGTAAACAACCATTTAAAGAAACAAAAAAACAAAAATCCAGCGCTCCTGCTAAGAAGGCACAACCTTCCAAGATCCAACTTTCAACACGTCAAAAAACAACGAACAAAAAATAAAGCTTAAGAACATGAAACCCTTATAAATATCTTTCACGCACTACCACCGTTTGCCGCCTAGACTTAGCTGCCGTAAATACCTATTTACATAATTTAAACTGCAATTTCATGGAACACATAAAGCTATTATGCAAAGTATCACAACGGCACAACCCACATTATTCTTTTCTTCATACTTTTTCTGCGATACCATCAAGATTCCATCACAAGCCATCAATTCATCAAGGATCCTCACTTTTTTTTGTACTATTGTTCGTCGTTCATTGTGTTTTCTATTTTTTGTAAGAAGATTCCGGTTCGCTTGTTTGGAAAATCATTTTGGTTTTCTACAAGGATTTTCTGTTGCATCCATGCTATGTTAATCAAGCCGTCATTTGAAGTGGCGAGTTCACTTTTATTGTTTCGCAGTATCAGGATGCGGCTAATCGTACATCAGGGTTGTGCAGTTCGGCTTTTAAGAAGTCAGACGATTAAACTCGCAAACGGAAGTAAACAAATGACACTTCCTTTCAATTACTTTCCTTTTATGAATGCAGGAATAGCGAAAAACTCCTCTTCTGATCCCCAAAGGATTCACTACGAAAGATATCAATTTGCATTTTAACCTTCCCATGTCCGTTGCGGCCCGTACCTTGCAACATGTCAATTACAATAACTACCTGTGAAACATTTATGTTATTCTGACTGTTCCTCTTTGCATCGACAAGACCTTTGCTCCTCGACAAACAATGAGAGACACAATTGTTGTTATTACCCTTGGAAGCTATATATTAACAATGGCATGCTCCACAGCTCAGCGCGTCCTTTGAGAGTACTTGGCTGTTTCCCCTGACAATTTTGTTGCGGCATATCACTCACTTGCAGGAGATTATTCCATATCTCGTCGGTCCCATTGTGCTGTGCACGCAGAGGTGCAATCATACATTTATGCAAATATCTACACACCTACACTCACCTTGAATGGGCTTCTAGTAGTTGCTAATGGCTGCAATGTCAACAGAATCGAGTCGGAGCGACAACAGGTAAAAATCATAAACATAAAAGTCGTAATATGCACAGGGTGTTCCTTCATTGTACAGTATTATAAAGGGGGTGAGTTAAAATGTCTGTTAGATTTTCAAAATTCTTTCTATTAGAAAGTGAAGTTTTTAATAGGATTTTTATAAATAGTTTAGTTTAATATTTAGTTTACTACTTAGAGTGTATGTATAGTTGCGCGTGAAAATGATTTGTAAGCTATTTTTTAAAAAGTTTTTTCTTATTATAGTGAGTGCTATTTTTTGGAATGTTTATAAAATATTTCCAGAAAAATCATGTTCATCATGCTCCATATTTCCAATCTCGAAAACGAAACGGCTTCATTTGGAAGTTCAGATGATACTTTGTTAATTGAATGTATGCTGATGCTCGTGCTTAGCTCATATTATGTATCATCAAGTGTAGAATAAGTAGATTGATAAAATGAAATGCGATAAAATATTACTTGTTTCAACCACGAATTCCAAATGAAAACAAAATATTTCCATCTGATACACTACGGCGTATACTTGCTTTTTTATAGGGGGAAGTGGTCACCCTTCGTACACGGTCACCCTTCGTACAGTGAGCATTAAACTAAAACTAAACGGTATTCAAACACGTGCTAACTAATGTGCGTAGACATAGTAGGCACCGAGCTGCTCAATAAATTTTAAATCATAAGTGCAACAGATGCGGTCACAACAAGACGATTAGTGTTTTTTAATGCTCTGAGTAATTTTTGTGTGCACGTTTGATGTAATATTGTGAGTAAGTTTTGTATGTTTTTTGGCTAAATAGTGATGAAGAATTGTTGATAAAAGTATTGAATTTGTGTTTTAATTATAAATATTGCAAAATCTCATTACAGTTTTTGAGAAATCGGTTTTTGTGTATTGTGTACAGGGTACAGCTTGGGGAGCATTCGTACAGTCAAACATGGGGCACATTCGTACGCGTACGAATGCTCCCCATTAAATTTTCTTGAGCAGGTTACAATCTAAACACGAAGTTACAGTTTTATTGAAATGAAATTTCATCCTTAAAAATTAGTTTTTCGCATTATATAGTAAATTGAGGTTGGTGTTTTATAGAATTATTCTCAAACATAATTCGATCAAATCTTCACTAGTAAAATAATTCAAAGTGTTTTCGATCTCTAACAAGAGAATTGTTGATGAGAGTAAGTCACTTAGGCCTTGGCTCTTCAAGAGCTGTCGTGCCACTCTATTGGACTCCTAAAATTAGTACCTACCTTTATCACTTATAATTCTAGAATGTGTCCCAAATAACAAACTTTTGTAAATGGCAAACAGTCTCAGTTGCTGTAAGTGTTTTGCAGTGTGATGTGCTTTTTGTTTCCCAGCCGAGGTATCGCTCGTCGGTGCCAAGGTCTAATGAAGAAAACACGAAACTTCAATGATAGGTCTTTCGAACCTACACGGAAAGAAATGAAAAATCAGTAATCACGAATTTCTGTGTCGTAAATTATGAAAAATCTTTTTTTTTGTAAATCATCCCCCTTTTTTCGTAAAATGAGAGTCAAAATTGTAATTCAATCTTTATTCCGTCTAAATTTACAAAACTGTATAAATTGAGAATTACGAAAAAATGTCATGATTTTAGATTTCCATTGTAAGAGCAATTTACAAATTTTGTGTTCGTAATTTTAACATTTGGAGCATGATATAAATTGTACGACTAAATAATTCTGATTTACAAAATCAAAGATCGAGATTTATGATCTCAATATTCTAAAAACAAAGCTGTTGAAGCTAAATGAACGAATCGATCTTAGACAATCGTAGTTTACAAAAATATTTCCTGAATTAAAAAATGGGTGTTTATTAAATCATGAATTCTTATCGCATTTTATTACTTTTGAATCCAAACTGTTTTCTTTTGTTACGACTCATGAATCGTAAAACTCGATAATATTTCCTGAATGAAGGTATTTTGTAAATCATGAATTCTTATCGCATTTAACTACCTTTGAATCCAAACTGTTTTTTTTTTGTTACGATTCTTGAATCGTAAATTACGACAATATTTCCTGAAAAAGAAAAACGTTTTGTGTTGTTTATTTATTCCCTAGTTTTCATGCGGTCGAAAATCAATTCCAATTTTATAAAGCGTCAAGTAGCTCAGTGGGTAGAGGTGCCGATCAAGAGACCGTCGTGCATTCTCATGCCTGGGTTCGAATCCCAGCAGTGCGGAGTGACGGACTTGTAAAAAAAAAATAGTCGCCACTAAGCAGTGCAGAATGAGAAGGAAGTACGGAGATTGATCGGTGAGGTGAGAGAGAGGAAGGGAGAATATAGTACCGGGGGAAGGGCGAGGAAGGGAGAGAGAAAAAGAGGCGAGATCCCCCCGAAACGGATGGTGGGAGGGAAACAAAAAGGATAATTTACGTAATTGACACTGGCTGATCGTAAATTACGCTCCTGAATCGTAAATGCTTTTTTTGGTTATGATTCAAAAGTGTAGAATTACAACTTTTGAGTCGTAATTCTTGACAAGCTAAATGTAAATTTACAACTGGCTGATCGTAAATTATGCTTCTGAATCATAAATGCTTTTTTTTTGTTGCGAATCAAAAGTGTAGAATTACAACTATTGAGTCGTAATGTCTTCATTTTCCTCTTTTTCGTAAATTACAAACACGAATTCGTGATATTTGATTCCCAATCCAAGGTCCATAACTAGATTCATTTTTCGTGATTTACCGCTTGTTTTTCTTGATTTGATCTTCGATTTCTTTCTGTGTAATGACAAATTCTTTATTAAAAACACTTAATAACTACAATTATCGAAATCAAAGTATATTCAGTAGGTTTGACTCGGTTGTTCTTAATTTCAATGCGTCACTTCCGGTATTGCGATCGGACTTAGATATTGCTGCCGCCTGTAGAGTGACTGGCTTCCTGGTCGTCTTGGTAGGGCTTTCACTATTGGGCTTCCTGTTCCTGTTTCCGTTTGAGCGGCTGGCAATTATTACTCGACCGGCTTATTTCCGGGGGGATCAGCAGGTACATTTAAGGCCCCTGGTGGCACTCAGCACGGCAGGCAATAGCTCTGGTGGATCAGCAGGTACGTTTAAGGCCCCTGGTGGCACTCAGCACGGCAGGCAATAGCTCTGGTGGATCAGCAGGTACGTTTAAGGCCCCTGGTGGCACTCAGCACGGCAGGCAATAGCTCTGGTGGATCAGCAGGTACGTTTAAGGCCCCTGGCGGCACTCAGCACGGCAGGCAATAGCTCTGTTGGATCAGCAGGTACGTTTAAGGCCCCTGGTGGCACTCAGCACGGCAGGCAATAGCTCTGGTGGATCAGCAGGTACGTTTAAGGCCCCTGGTGGCACTCAGCACGGCAGGCAATAGCTCTGGTGGATCAGCAGGTACGTTTAAGGCCCCTGGCGGCACTCAGCACGGCAGGCAATAGCTCTGTTGGATCAGCAGGTACGTTTAAGGCCCCTGGTGGCACTCAGCACGGCAGGCAATAGCTCTGGTGGATCAGCAGGTACGTTTAAGGCCCCTGGTGGCACTCAGCACGGCAGGCAATAGCTCTGGTGGATCAGCAGGTACGTTTAAGGCCCCTGGTGGCACTCAGCACGGCAGGCAATAGCTCTGGTGGATCAGCAGGTACATTTAAGGCCCCTGGTGGCACTCAGCACGGCAGGCAATAGCTCTGGTGGATCAGCAGGTACGTTTAAGGCCCCTGGTGGCACTCAGCACGGCAGGCAATAGCTCTGGTGGATCAGCAGGTACGTTTAAGGCCCCTGGTGGCACTCAGCACGGCAGGCAATAGCTCTGGTGGATCAGCAGGTACGTTTAAGGCCCCTGGTGGCACTCAGCACGGCAGGCAATAGCTCTGGTAGATCAGCAGGTACGTTTAAGGCCCCTGGTGGCACTCAGCACGGCAGGCAATAGCTCTGGTGGATCAGCAGGTACGTTTAAGGCCCCTGGTGGCACCCAGCACGGCAGGCAATAGCTCTGGTAGATCAGCAGGTACGTTTAAGGCCCCTGGTGGCACTCAGCACGGCAGGCAATAGCTCTGGTGGATCAGCAGGTACGTTTAAGGCCCCTGGTGGCACTCAGCACGGCAGGCAATAGCTCTGGTAGATCAGCAGGTACGTTTAAGGCCCCTGGTGGCACTCAGCACGGCAGGCAATAGCTCTGGTAGATCAGCAGGTTTATTTAAGGCCCCTGGTGGCACTCAGCACGGCAGGCAATAGCTCTGGTCGATCGGCAGGTACGTGAACGGCCCCTGGTGGCACGACGGACAAATCTCCTTCAATATTTAAAACCCCTTACCACTGGTGGGGGGAAGCTTTAAAATTGAAATTGCGGTTGCTGCACGGTCGGTAATAAGGACAGTCTCCTTCGGTATTAAAACCCCTTACCACTGGTGGGGGGAAGCTTTAATAGCGAAATTGCGGTCGGCGGCGGGAAAGACCAAAACACTCAGTTCAAAACTCAAAAGTTGAAATGACAACTATAAGTAGTGATGAAAAGTAGTGGTAGTGGTGATTTTAGTACGAAAGTACTCATCACCATATAAACTTTACTACAAAACCTGAATGTGAATTGTATGAACATGAAAGTTAAACTTTCATGTGTTTCGGTATAGCTTGCTGCCATGCAATAAGAATGTTATCGATGATGAATGTAAACACGCCATGTGTTAATGAGTCATACGATATGCTTTGTTTATGCATTTCTTGGTATAAATTCAAGGCCAAATGAAATGTATGCAATATATGCAATTAGTTTTGCCTGCATATGGGATTTTTAAAGCGAGCGTGAATCATATGAATTCAAAATGCAAAATTGGCCTGTATTTGATGGAAAAATTGATGTTGTTGTATGAGAGCATGTAACGCTTCGTTACAGCAGGGCATCAATAGCACGTATTTAGTAAACGCATCTACTATCATTAACAGGTATCGACTTTCACTCTTCTTCCCTTCATTAAACGGTCCCATGGAGTCAACATGTATGGTATGAAATTAGATTGGTTTCTTTTCAATTGGATGGAACTCACATTTGGCAACTAGACAGATTAAACAAGTCTCGATGAATTTCCTGACATTCCTAGACATTTTGGACATCCAAAAATGTGAACGAAGTTTTGACAAAGTTTTATCCCACCCGATATGACAGTTGTCTTCATGATATCGTCTCATAAGGGCCAGTCGACATTGTCGTGGAACAAAAAGTTTTTCTTCTTTCGTTTTGCGATAAAATAAATTGTTTTTAATCGTGTAATTTAAGATTGTCTGGTCATCTTTTTCGTTCAGTTTGTCGGTAATTTCTGTAACTTCAGGATCAAGTGATTGTCCGATTTCTAGCCAGTTTTCTGCTAGAATTTGTTTCAAAATTTCAATGTCTTTGTTAATTTTTAGTCGAAAACAGAAAACCCGATGCAAAAATGTCTTTTCGTTTTTGAGAAATAAAAAAAAAAACCAAAACCACTTTTTTCTAAGAAAATCTCTGTTTTTATTTTTACCTATCTGGACTTTTAGTATAATTTACTAGTTTAATTTATAAATTTAATTTTTTGTAATTGAAGTTTTATGAGGACTCAATAAAGTAGAAAAGTATTGGATTTTCCCTGGATTAATCATTTTGTTCATTGAAAACGTCTGCCATTGACCTTTCTCTTCGGATTCTTGAAAACATGCTACGACTTGGGCGCCATCTATTGGGATATCTTCCAGCGTAGAGTCTTTCGGCTTTCCGATCTCGACAACAAGTTAAACCGTAGCAGAAGTTCCTGTCCGCTATCTCTTCTCGAACATATGAGTTTGTTATTGTTATGTGTTGATGAATTAATATTTTAATTGTAAATGGTTGTTTAGTAAATATGCGATGCCTTTTATTAACCTTTAGGTTGTTAATTGTTTTTTCATTCAAGAAAAATTGCGGTTTAATTATCTTAAGCCCCCAGCAGGTAGAACCCTTCGCCGGCCAGTGGCCGCGGCCCCAGGTATAGTAAGAAAAAATTGCAGGTCAGTTTTCAGACGTTATCAATGAATAAAATGGTTAATCCATTGAAAATCCAATACTTTTCTACTTTATAAAGTCGTCATAAAACTCCAATTACAAAAAATTAAATTTGTAAATTAAACTTAAAGGGGGGAACCCTTCCCATACGGTTTTTTTCTTGTCTCAACTCAACCTACACGCTCTAGCTTTTTGGCACAACGCTCGTGAATCACCCTGTATAATATACTATTATGATATAATCATGAAGTCGTTTAATAATTCGATCAATCTCCTTAGAGCCTTTTCTAGAAAAATAAAAAATAAAAACTTCAAAATTGCATGGGAGGTTAATCAACTTTTGACTCTTGATAAAATAGAAAAAATATCCCATAGATAGATATCCCAGCAAATACATATACACGCACACCGCCCACGACGCGACGCACAGACGGAGAGACATACAATTAAATGAGTATTATAGGAATGAGTATTACATTGTCTTATTAATAACAATATAAGGCCATATGCCTTTTTGAATTATGAACCTTAATTCCGTTCTTAAGGATTCAGATTGAGGCAACTGTAAGTTTCATGATCACGAAGATGAAACAGTTTTTGCAAGTTTATAAAATGCATTGTTTGGTGACAGCTTTATATTTTAAAATTCGCGTGAATTCTAAACTTTTACTCAATTGTATTAAAACAAATTATTTGAACGAAGAATTATTTTGCTTCGTTCTCCATGATTCTCAACATTTGATGTCTCCTAAAATGTTTGTTTTTTTGAAAAGGGGTGTTACCCAATTTAGGGCTGTTAGAAATCGAACAATGTACCAGATTTTGATGTCCATAACCCTCATAACTTTAAGTGACGAAAAGAAGTAGAAGTATTTCATGAAAAAGGTAGGATTTCTTCGGAGAAAATTAAAATGAAAATACAAGAGTATTGTGGGAAAGTACTTTCGGAGATTTCGTTATCCGGGATTTTGATTTCCAGTCTTTCGACCCCAACCCTTTGAAATTGTATTTATTTTATTTTATTTATTGGGATGATTTAAATTGACCTTACATCTTTTCAAAACGGAATTGTAAGTTCTGTCTCTTTTTAAGAAATCGAAGCAAAGTTGTTGCTCCTGATGGAATAATGAAATTCTTAGACGGAAAAAATTGGGTCTCGATTTGCGAATTCAAAATTCTCGTAGATTTTTATTTTCAACTTACTATTATACTTAACTGTGAATTATTTCTTCAAAAATTTGCGGTTGTTGAGATAAAAATGTAACAATGTTAGCATAATTTTGCAAAGATTACGAAAAAATTTGTCGACCTAATACGGCACTAAGCTTAGGTTTTTAAGAGAAGGAATCAGTACACAACAAAATCATGACATTGGAAAAATTGATTTGACGTCACATTATGTTATTCACCAACTTGGTTTACATAGAAAAATATATACTGTTTCATTTTTTTTCGACCCATCATTAGTATCCAAACAAACTTTGCAATGACCAGCAGTCGTGTTTTTAAATTGTCTTTTTTAATACCAAGCAATATTATTGAATAAATGAACAATATTCAATGATAAACATTTTCAATAACCTAATATACTCGAAATGAAACTTTAACGAACAGTCTGATCAGAAAAAAAAACTTTAAACATTCGAACCTTTTTTTTGCACAGCACTATATATTCAACAATTGTTTAAACTTAGCATTTTCTACAGCTACTGACATTCACTTAAAGTGCATACTCAGTGCATCCATGTGAATCTGTGTGTTTTAAGTGAAGCGCACTTACACCAAGTTGAACAGACTTAGATAATCGGAAAGTCTCCAACGTATTTTTGCATATCTGTTGCATCTTTGACACTGTTGTTGCTGTGGTGGCATGGGTCTGGAGCGTCTGCTGCATTTATTTGTTTACATAATGACATGATGACTTCTTCTCTCTCATTACTTTCTTTTCTTCTATTTTTATTCCTCTTTTTTCCTACTGGATCAAAACTGAAGACAGAGAATCTTTAGAAAATAATTCCCCTCTAAGAAGCATTGAGATTGCAATAGAAAGAAGGCACTTAGTGTGTAAACAGAAAAGTCATTGGCTTGGCATTGAATTGAATGAATATATAAGACGCGCATTAAGAGAAAATGCTAATTTGAAAAAAGTGTTATAGAATACACGGTGCAGTGAATTGAAGATAAAAGATACTATAACGGTACATCTATGCAATTGAAATGCTGGGGCATCTGCTGCTTATCACGTAACTGGCCTAGAGGTTTCGCGGTGTCGGTCGATGCGGGCATTCAAGGTGAACATGTAAATGGGTTTTCTAGGTTGAAAATTATGGGAGCTTTAGTTCTGTTTTGTTTTGAATCAAGGTGAATTGAATAGGACACCTTGACTACTTGAATTAAAGGTCACCTCAAGGAGATTTATTTTGATGTTCTTGATCATGACCTTTTGGTAGAGATTTGGCACATGAATGAAAGAAAATAGAAACACTCAGGAAAAGAGGAATGAATTGACACTTTTGAATTAAGTTAGCATATAGATATAGTACTTCCGTTTTTGATTATTCTAAGAATTTTCTTGTTAATCCTAAACTGATTTTTTTTTCTTTTTTCGTTTTAGGTAAGATGACAGAGAATTTATTTCTTTTTGAAGAGGGGTAAGTACATAGAATCGTGAATTTCTTTGGTCACTGAATTTGAATACCCGAAGACAAAACTTGACATCAGTGATCAAAAACTGGAACGAATTTCAAAAATTTAGTAGATTACTTTGAAACTTTTAAAATGGTCGAGAAACTATTGAAACTTTGAGTTGAATTGAAGATGTTGAAAAGGTGTTCCTTGATATCAATTTCATTGCTCGCTCTAATCCATTCCCAACAGCCTTCAAAATTTTAATAACATCATCGAATCCTTTAATCCTTACTACATTTTATTTAAGCCATAAGACTTCCACCAATTTCCCCATAAAAAAATTTACCCGAAGTCTATGAAAAAGATTCGAAAGGATACGCGCCCCTTGTAAGCCTTCTTTAATATTTCATTTTTCCCGACATAAAATACAACTTTACATTCTTTTCTGAATCTACAAAAACAAAAATACACACAGCCGACATAAGAAACCACAAAAACTGAAACACGTGGTTCGCATCCTTTCTTAAAACTGGGTCCTGAACATGAGTCTTATACAGCCAAATGTCTCGTAAATATTAAAAGACATTATCTTGAGAGTGTTTCCTGGGATGAATGGGCTTTATTAACAACGAAAATAAGATTCATGCCAAAAAATGCTAAACAACCCTATAAAGCGAAAGGCATTTACCCAGGCCTAGAGGATATATTACGAAGCCAACAGCATTGATATTTTTGTGTGATAAAAATCGAAAAGAAAAATCATTATCATTGTCCTTTATTGAGTTTGAAAATTTCGAAAACTTACAAAAACTTTAGTTGTTGTCAAAATCGATAGCGCCATTCTTTTATTTGTATCGCACATTTTTCATTCTCATAAAATTTAATTAATCCATAATCTTAAATCATAAAAGAAGAATATCTCTCGCACTGATGGTGTCCCGACCGACGACTCAGAAAAGACGATGACTCAAGACGCAGGAGGCTATATATCATAATAATCCTCCAGACAAAGCTCCTTGCGAGAAAAGCAAGGAGCTCTGGTCGCAATAAGAAAAGGACATAGGGGCAAAGGGACCGAGGGATTGAGATTTCATTTTGAAGATGATGCCATAGCGGCAGACACCGTGGGTTGCCCTGAAGCATGAAACTCATTAGAAGTATATTGATGGTGAAGGTTGGGGTCCTGCCTAAGTTACGGTAGAAGAGAAGTTTTGTCAGATGCTACTTCCTCCAGTCATTATAAAATCACAAAAAAAAAAAAAATGTCAAAGACTATGTCGTCGTCTTTATCTTCATCATCATCAACGTTGTTGTATTTATTATTATCGACGTGTTTCGTCCAATTTGAAAGGAAATGCTTTTTTATTAACCGTTCATCATAGCACTCCAGCTGTTTGGAAGGTCCTGGTCGAAGGAAGCAAAAGAGAATCCCCTGATTTTTGTGATGAAAGGTGAGACTTTTTACTGTGAGATTCCTTGTAAATCAATGTTTTGTTGACGTCAGCAGGATATTGATTCGGTTTAGTTTTTTTTTTGTTTTTACATCGGGTACAGCAATTATGCACCTGATGGATTGAGGATATTAAAGGATTTACTTTATATTCCTCAACAGGAGTCCCAAGGGTATGATTACATAAATCAGATGATTTTATCCGGAATTATTTAAAGCTGAATTATTTATTCGGATTTGTCGGGTACCAGAGATCTCCGCTGTTTTGTCGGAATCAATTTTGTTTGAAATTTAAATGTTCGTCCGTTTTTCTCTAATATCGTACATATATTGAATTCCTAATGAAGTCAATGGATCGATAAAGGTATTTCCCTCAAGAGGGCCAACGTGAGAGTAAAGGGAAAAAGATCTTTCTTTCAATTGATTACGAAAAGTTCCGAACCCGAAGTAAAAAAGTGTGGGAGTAATAAGTTTCTGATACAAATACGTACTTCAATGCTTCTTCGATATGCTGACTTTTTGACACTTTAATGATGTCATGTTTGTTTAAGTTCAAAGTGAGAAGAACCTATACAAATGAGATGCTGGAAATATTTTTCTTGCTAATTTCAAATTGATAGGGAAGTTTTAAAAAGGGTTGTTGTCCTTACATGTTTTTATCGGACAATATTTTTTTTTTCAAAACACGTATCAACATCGATATATCTCTCTCCTTAGAAGTCTCTTTACTTCTCTTTGGTTTGGAATATAGATCTGTTGGGTTTCTGCTGGTCGTGCAAGAAATATGTCATCGAATTACGTATTTGAAACTTCAAAGTATGAGATTCTATGAAAAAATATTACACTCTGCCATTTCATTATTTGTCTTTTGATTCACGCTTTCTCTACCAAATAATAAGAAATACGTTCTCCTTGATTCTCTTTCAAACGCGTGTCCAAGAAAAAATGCTTTTATTGCTAAATTAGCTTGTACTTCTGGTTCCTGATTGGCAATGATGCCATCACTTGCCTATTTATATGAACAAATGTGAGTTTTTCTAACATATTTCTCTAAATAGAGGTGTAAACTGTGGCAGTTAGCGTTTAACACTTATTTCTAATATTAACTGTTTTAATACGTAAATTTCGATTGTTCTAGTACGCTTACGGAAATGTTTCGATACACTCAATTATTGTTAGCAAATACACAAAAAAAAAATCATGAATCCAATTACAAATTTAATGTAAAAACAAAATTAATTTCACTCATCATTCAAAAAACACTAAAGGTGTTGATGTGGAAAAATTAACTATCAACAATAACATAATTGATAATTATTTCTTGTTAATTAGCAATTTCCCACTGCTGCTATGTTATTATTATTACAAATGGCGTGAGCTTATGCGCTCCTGCTTGCAGCATTTTGTAATACATTAAAGGTAAATTTCACTGTTCTCTTTATAGTCTGCGTTTGTAATAAAATCATTCAATGATGTGTAATTAATAACTTTGCATGCTGGCGCAATGGGTGGTGGCGGTGTTAAAAAAAAGTTGAAATTACCCTTTGAATTCATTCATTACAGTGGATATTGCGAATGTAGGGTAAAGGTTTGTGACTGTCTTAAATTGAAGTAAAAAGTGTTTTCTGTTGTTTTTTGTTTTGTATACATACGATTTTTTTTACATATTGTTATTGGTTGTAGATAACAAATAACAATCTTCTTTCAAAATCTTCAAAGGGTCATGAAAAAATATTTCATTCTTCAATTCTCTTCAATTTTTTAATACTTTTTTGTCGCAAATCTTCAATGAACTCAACACTTCATTTTTAAGGAGTTCTTTGTTTTTCAAAATTAATTGCTTTTAAGGTTCAATATGAAAAGTGTTATACTTTGAGCTTCTTACAATTTTTATTCATAATTTAATTTAATTTAAAAAATCGTCATTCGAACAGCTTACCCTATAAACATACATCATTCACTGCCCATGCCGTAGTTGAACCTCTCTTTTCAGTGTCATCATATCACTTCCACCCCCACCGGGATTAGACGTCAGTTCCCAGCGTCACCCGCTCTGATGCATTGACAATCGTTTTATTGACTTTTATTCACGCTAAATGACATCTAATGACAGCAATCAATTTCCAATTATTATGGTTGCTCACACAATGGAACGTTTAAAATTAATGTCACATCAAAAAACGCTCCAAAAATTTGGCCTGTTTTATCATTTTTGCACACTCGACCCACGTACCATAAAGTCTTGGTTTTTGTGGAATTCTGTATGTGGCCGCATTTAATTTTTGGAGCAGTTCACTAAAACAATCAGTTTGTGTTTTTTCGAGATAGTGACATTATCCGCCACTGTTATGTGGAAGCTTTGGTGAGCGGGTATTTTCAAATGGAAAACGCCATTTCGCATTCAAAGAAGCGCGAAATGTGAACTGTTTTTGTGTTCATGATAATTAGCCTAATTATAGGGTACCCTAGTCGTTGTGGACTGAATGACTGAAAGACGAGCAGAACTCACAACACCCGCATGGCTTGGCTATATTTCGACTTCAAACGAGGAAGTGATGTTTTGGTGTCGATACTATACGGTGGATTGTTAAGCAAAGTTTTGCGTGTAGACCCGCTATCAGAGAAGATATCAGATTTTTGATGTTATACACGAACATTCCTCAGAGTTTTGTATTCGTTTGCAATGAGTTTGCCAGCAACTGGGTTTAGGATTGAGGTGGTGCATTGAAAGAGCATGTCTGCAATGAGGTGGGCTCAGTTAATTAGGATTGCCGAAGTTGTTGGAAAAAATATTATTAAATGGGGTTTTAATGACTGAGAGAATTATGAATGTGGGAAATTTTATAAAGATGTTATTTATACGTAAGGGCTTAATTTTTACCTTTGAGTAAGATAAGGTCTTGTTTTGTGGTCTTGTTGTGTAGCTTTATTAATTGTTTTTAGGTCCTAAAGACTTGTTGAAAGGTAACATTTTCAAACATGCTTTCACTTTGGGCTATAAGTTATAACATATGTAAACACCTCAAACCAAGGCAGCACATATTTGCCCTTCAAGTAAAACTTGGTTCTATAAGATTATTGGACTAAGCTCTCAAAAAATATAAGAAGAAATTTCGTTTTCATTGTTCAACATTGCAAAATTGAAACCTTAACTATAAATATATTTTGCACTTTGCTAAGTACGTATCCACTAGGGTGGTCCTTAGGATAAAATTATTGAAGACACCCGCTCAATCGTCTCCAAATAAATAAAAAAAAATCCTCTAATTTTTTCAGATTTTTCTCTATACCCCTTACTGGCCCTGTAGCGAAGTGAAATTCTAATAGTAGGGACTTTTCCTGATTTTTTTACAAGGAAATTATAACACTTGTGAATTTTTTTGGTATGCAACATTATTAAGATATTGCCTACAAACGTGTAGACGAAATTTCTTAAAAATTGGTTGAGCAGTTTTTGAGAAATCTAGAAAAGAGTTTTATAAACCCAAAAGGTACTACAAAAATGGACTTCTTTTCCGATTTTTTTGTTATTCAAGAATAAATTTTAAATAAAATCTTCGAATGCAATTTCACTAAGGGTGATGTTAAGTATAATTGTGCAAAATTTTAATAAAATCGGTAAAGCCAAAATGGAGATATACGGGAATAATAAAAAAATCAGCCGCAAAGTCCCTTTAGAATTTCACTTCGCTACAGGGCCAGTAAGGGGTGTAGATAAAAATCTTAAAAAATTAGAGGATTTTTTTTTATTTATTTGGAGACGATTGAGCAGATGTCTTCATTAATTTTCGAAAAAAAAGCAAATAAGAACCACCCTAGTATCCACCACAGTGTACAAAAAGTATTGAGAAAGTTGTTACATATTTACCAATGGAACTATATGGTCATAGGTGCTTGTTCATAAAGTAAAATCTTCAACCCAGACAAAAAGCACGTACCTCATTAATAAATCACAAATGAAACGAGCCTCAAACTTGATCAGCTTTTCCCTTATCTTTGGTTTGAAATGAATAATTTTCACCAAACACGCAACATATTCAATTCATTCTCTTCCAATCACTATGTGAATCTTCTTGAGCATTGTTCTCGAATTATGATAATTATCATAAATAGAAACGTTTCATGAAATGTTTTCTATTGAAGAGGTGCTTTGCTTAATCAATTAGTCAAATTGATAAATCTGCTTTCTATTTTAAGAGTTGACAAATTGATTGAGAAGAAGAACCAGTTACGTGGGAATTGGTTTGTTTATTTTTTTTTCTCAATGAAAAATTGTTGGGACAGTAAAATCTGTCATGTGAATATTTCTGATGATGCTTAATTCAATCAGATTCGCTTTCAATTATTGGGCGTACCTTTTCAGCTTTGGAAGTTGGGTTACTTTCATTCCATTCGCTTTTAAACCGTGATATTGAAATTAGATCTAGAGGTCGTTTTCATAAATTGATTTTCGGATTTTAATTGAAAAAGAAAAGTAAAAATTAAAGTCTTTTCTTAAATTGAAAAAAGGAAAAAAAAACTTCTCCCTACAAACAATCTATCATCAAAAGTTTAACATTAATTTCATTCTGTCAAGAAACTCTCTCAATCTTAATACCTTTCAACATTTTGCTCCGCATACAAACAAACAAATGTATAAGAAAACTTAACCTATTTAATCCTGTTTACAGTTTAAAAACACTACAATATGACAGCAATCTTTAGAACTTTTCCACTCAAAGAAAATTTCAACGTTCTTTTTTTATTTTCCCCTGAAACTTCCGTAAAACAATAATTAACAGACGGATAAGAATATCCATCTACTTCTACGCCCACATAGACGCTCATCGTTTTCATCCTTTTCAATTCTTTAAATAGGCACTTTTCCGGTGAATTTAATTTTTCATAGCTCTATGGCGTCGGGTATGGCGTTGCTCTTGTTTTGTTTATCTTCATGTCCTAAGAGAAAGTTCTAAGTTTTGGTCTGAAATTGGATGAGAAGGCTTACACATCAACAATTTTTACAAAGCATTAAAAAGACTTAGTTTAAGTTCAAGTAAAATCGTGAAACTTTGGGATTCTTTGGGAATTAATTTCAAGCTAAAAGATTAAATTATATTTTACCATCTTCCAACATACGAAGAATTAAGAATTAAAACCAACGACCAATACAGAAACCTAGTGGTTTAACCATTTCTTTTTTGTGCAGTAGTGCTAAGTAACAGTTTTTCAGCTGCAAATTGCTTTTAAGCACCTTATCCGTTTTTTTATTATTACTTTTTCTTATTCTAAACGATAAGTTCGTTTAAAAGGTGAAACCCTGCATAAAATGTTCTTATGGTAAAACACAAGTAAAAAGAATTAAAAAGAGGAAGCAACAGAAGAAAAAACAATTAAGAGCCGAGAAGATAATCAATTTCACATTTAATAATAGAGAATTCTATGTAAGAGTCTTAGTAGTTGTTCTTTAGTTACGTTTTTTCGTCGTTTTAAAATTTTTTAATCATGATTCTTTGAATTGCCTTTTTCTAAAGTGGAAACAAAAAACAATTTAGACATTGATGAACTTTTAATTACTTTTTCAACATAAAGTGGATAAAAGCGTCTGTCTTTCGATACAAAACAAGAAAAAACATTACATACGGGTTTTGAAAAGCATACATTTGTTTCAGCACTTGCCAACAAACAACTAACATTGCACTAATTGATAACTTGGTCTGAAAGCACAGTTTTTTGGGCTTTATACCATTGGATGTTGCTTTTTTATGAGCAGACTTTATCTGATGGTGTGTAAAGAAAAAATAAATTCAACAATATGACCTGTAGTAATCGATTTTTGTCCTTGAACATTTGCTTTTGCTCCGAATTCCCTTGGAAACTGGGTAAATTTCTTCCAATTTGTATTTGTTTTTAGTTTTAAGCCATGGTATTGCTCACCGGTCTTATTGGAGAAAACACGAAATTTCAATTCTAGGTCTTCTGAACCTTTTGACAAATAACTTTTATTAAGAAAACAATAGTATCTAATGATACGGTCTGGTCTGTGCTATCCCTGAAGGACCGTCTGCCGTTGAGTGCTGTTCCGGTCTGTTTCGACAAGTTTTTGAAAAAAATAGATAATAATAAAATAAAAAAAAGGTGATCATGAACGATTCCCTAAGCGTCTGCGAATCAAGAGGTACAACGCCCCGAGTGGCAAGAATCTGGTGGTACATTGCGCCTGGTGGCACGGATCTGCCATCATCCTCAGCTGACGTCAAAAAATTTGGCACCTCCGAATTATCTAATTCAGTTTTCCACAATGTGTCCATGAATTGATGAATTGCAGAACAACGGACTTCTCTAGCCAGTACCTCTTTGAAGAATGACCTTTTTTTTTGTTTTTATAAATCCCACGCCTCTTTCCCCCCCAGATACCGCACGCGCTGGGGTCCATTTTCACCGAGTACGATTACAATTACGGTTGCAAGTCGTATCGGCACTTTATTTGAAATTATTTGAAATAAATAAAATAATAAAAAAAAAGTGATGGCGACACGAATAGGTAGGTACCAGGAAGACAAGAGTTTGGGACTGCTTAATACAAGCAGGTACAACAAGAAAAACAAAATAAATTAAAATTTTATATTAAAATATTACAAAAAGTAAAAAAAGAAAAAATGCAAAATTTTAAAATCAAAAATTTTAAAAATTTTAAGTCAAAAAATTTTAAAAATATAAAAAACAAAGAAAAAAGTGAATACGCGTTTAGAAAACACTTGTCAAGTTCGTAAAAAATACAAGAAAAAAAAAGTCAGTTTTTTTTTACAAATAATAAAAAAAAAGAAAAAATACGTTAGTAGACAACAAAAAACATTTAAGAGACCTTTGATGATTTCTTAGGATAGAGAAAACTTTGAATACATTAACATTGAATTTTCACAAAAACATCTCTTCCTAGCACTTTTTTCAAATAAAAAAAAAAAACAAATAGCTTGCCGTACGGAAAGCACAGCATTTCCAGATTTATGACTTATATCGCATTATATCTGCAGAATTCCTTTGTAACTTGCTTTTCTTTGTCGCGATCGCGATTGCAAGTTTCACGGTGAATCGTGAATCGAATTGGGTTAAACTTAAAAAACACATCTGTTGAAGTCGAGAGAGTTCTCAGAATTTATTATCCACTTCTAAATGCATTACACTATCACATTTCCCTTATCTTACTCAGAATAAATCGGATATCGTTCATATTTCGGTTCATGATGAAGGCATTACATTACACATTACATTTTGCATTCTTGCAGGAATTTCGAGATTAAGTTTGTGCAAGTGTTAAACCAAATCTCTTTCTCAAACAACGAGAAAGAGAAAGAAGAAATTAATAGTTGAAAGAAGTCGATACAGAAAATGAGACAGTATGTCTATCGTTCCCCACTTAAACCTTCAACAGACCCTATACAAATAGGTCGATTGTCTTTAAAATTATTAGTAGGTAAACAGCTGAATACAATTTGAGTTTGTGGGTCTTTTTGGAGATTAAGACATATTTTTATAAATAAAGTTTAAAAATTCGAAAAAATTCATTCGTTACAAACACCGTTCAGTGAATTTAAATAAATAAAGGGGGAAGGGCATTATGGCGCACCTAACGTAAATCTTAAATAATTTTACTACGAACAACAGTTTTTACTTCAGAATTTTTTTGAATAAAATAAGAGCCGATTTTTCAATCGTCAGATAAACAAGCAGATAGTGTTTATTCGACAGATAACAAAATATTGGATCTTTCAATCGTCAGATAGACTTTATTTGAAGAAAAACGTTCTTATTTATTCGACCGATGAATACTCAGATAAGTTTATTTGCCAGTTTGTTATTTTTATTTTTGTTCGATGATTGAAAAATCGGCTCTTAGTTTATTTACCAGTTTGTTTTTTCTAAAGTTTTTCGATGAATGAAAAATCGGCTATACGAGAAATAAGTTACAAAAATAAATAAAATTGAAATGATAATTAAAGACCATTAGCAAAATTAAAATTAATTTAAAAATGGTAAAAAAATACATATTGCCTTACCTGCGGCCAATATGGCGCACATTTAAGAATATGTTGGCAGAAAGCTACATTTTTGATTTACTACACAGCCACATCGATCACAGTCGTTTTTAAATACATTATATGAGTCGTTCGATCGTCCTCTTTTATCTTAGTATTGTTATCTGCCCCACATCCAGCACAAGTGTTTTCTCCGAAATCTTCGAGACCATCCATATGCAATGCATACAGAAATAAACTTTTAAAAAAGAGTATGTTCTCTTTTATTTCAAAATATCTTCCGATACACAAGAAAACTGGAATTGTGTTCTTTATGTAGGTCTGTACATCGAACACGTGCACTGTCTACTTACCTAGAAAAATTAATCTAAACACAATGCTATATTAACAAAACACAAAAAAGTACCTACACTTTTTTTGCATCTTTATTTTATTCAAAAAAATTACTCGCATCGTCTAACAGTGTAATTGGGCACGTATTATGGAGATACTGATATTTTTTTGCATTTTTTTTATTTCAATTATTGTTTTGGAGCTATGATATTGGCGAGGTGCGCCATATTGCCCAGTGCGCCATAATGCCCAAACTTACCCTACTCTAAATTTTTTCGTCATCTCAATATTCCTTTTTTTTTAGCAACAAACAGCAAATAAAATAAAATGTTACATGAACCTCGGAGAATTAAATTACGAATTAATATAATTTCTTTTTTAAAGTCGTTTTTAGTGATTTTTTTTTATTATTCACAAAAATAACAAGTTATTCAAACGGATCAATATTGATAAAAAAATTGTGTACACACTGTTATTATTATATTTTTATTAATATTCTTCGAAAAATTGTTATCTCACAGAAAAAGTGCTCCACTCTCCAATCTATTAGTAGGAATACAAAATAAGCGATGTTTTTGTTCTGTAAATCAATAATGCACTCCGTGAAAAATTAAATCGAGATCGTATGAACTGTTTTCAAATTATGTGCTATAGAAACTCGTGCGAAAAGTTCATTCTTTTAATGTCTACATCATCATAATCTTTAGTTATTGTGTTTATGTACATGTCAACAAAGAAATAAATTTAATCAGCACAAGAATATGTTTCGCAACCTTTGAACAAAATTATTTATTACGAACTGTCTATCTTTCATTCATCAAGAAGTCAATGTCCCAGCTTCAAGAAAAAATATTTCATTTTAATGAAAAGTCTACAAAGTCTCTGTCTATTGTTGTTTCTTCTCCATATTGCTTCTTTACTTTAGACAACCAACCATGACCTCGCACAAAATAATGAAATAAAACCTTTTTGATTTTCTTAATTTAATACCTTCGAACATCTTCCATTCAAACCATCACCCCAGAACGAAGTCAATGTGAAACCATTTACCAGCCCTGATCCGAATTTAAAGACTTGCCGAACGGATTTTGCGGTTTGCTATTCGATACAAAACTCAGTGATGTGACACATGCATACCCTACCAACAGACCCATAGTCCAAATATGCTACAAAACGCATTTCATATTGCTTACAGTGTTTTGCTTGTTAGTCTCTCATGTGTGAAGAAAATAGGGTATTCCGAAACGGATCTACGCTTCGCCATACTGCCATAAAGGTGAACAATAACATTGCCACGCCAGACTCAGACCAAATATGAGCGTGAGGCAAGTCAATGCACTATGCACACAAAACCAAACTACGATATGCAATTGTAACAAAAAACGCTAACCCATCGGAAATTCTGAAAGAAAAAAAAGAAACACAACCTCCCTTTTCCATCAAAGAATGGAAACACGAATCGTGTCTGCACAAAAGTGTCAGCCATCAAGCTTGGTAGCGCGCGAAATAGCAAACTTTTGTGTGAATGTGAAATTTCAGCTTCCGTCGAATGACGATGACGATTAATTGCCTTCTCGCCCCACCCTCAGGGAACTCCCAAACGCCGTCCAAAGTGAAGGTGCGGTAGCGGTAGCGGTGTTGATGTTGATATTGATGCATCGCCATAAGCTGTCCCACCACCATCATAGCCACAGCAGCGGAGTGAACACCGAGAGCCAAGAGCGAACTATATCATCATTTGCTTTGATGCCGATGGAGATGGCACAATGTTTCGCCTTGGATTTTTACCGCGTCGCCGATTGTAAACATTAGACGGTTAGACTTCCAACGGGCTTGCAATAAAATATCGAAGTGTCTTGCTTTGCTGTCGGTTAGCCTTTTAATGAAACAAGAATGATTTCGTCTGATGATATACCAGCAAGATCTTCGACGTGCGTCGGTCGTCGTTAATTAGTTTCTTGAGCCTCCTCGGGCTCTCGAGTGAGTGAGTTAAATGTTTTGACAGCAAATTGCTTCGTTTTGTCAAAATAAGTGTTTCAATTAGTGCTTTGAGTGAGTGTGTGAGAGAACTTCCGATTTCGATTGAAATTTAAAGTTTTTAAAATTCGTTTCTTTTTCTTATTTTTCACTTCCATTTGATTGCGTTTAATTCTATGTTCTTTGGTTAGCCAGAGCAACCAAATCGACAATACTGTCGAAGACAAACTTTTTACCACAATTACGGTTGATTAAATTTTTCAATTACAAAATAAATTTAAAGTTTGATAAATTGTTTGATTTTGTTAAATACTGCGATATATTGGAAAATGTTACCACGTCGTCGACGAGGATGGTATAATGTGGAGAAATCAATTCGACAGAACTTGAAGGTAGGTTTGCGAGGGTGGGTGGTTTCTAAGAAAAAAAAAGTTTATGTGTACTTTTTCCTACGCTTTCAATTCATTGGCTGCAAAAGTTTTCGTAGAGTTGTTCTTTGTGGAGAATTTGTGTAATTTACATATTGTTTGTGGGTTCTTGAGAAAGTAGGGAATTTAGCAAAGCCAAAGGGTGATAAACATTGAAATGCCAATAAAGTTTTCAAATTTGTGCTGTGTTGTTTTTCAAAGTCAAAGTGTTTAAGGAAGATATAATTGACTAAAAAACTTGAGGAATTTTGAAGTTTTTGCGAAATCGTTTCTGACATTATTTTCAAATGGTATCTAGTTATTATTATTACCCGTTTCCCATTTTGTGAATATCTTTCATTGGCGACTACTCAAGGTCAGAATTTTGTTTTCAAAAACCTTAAACCTTGATAGATGGAACGTACCAAAAAAGCTTAAATTTTTTTTTATAATAGAAAAAATATAGGTTCAAAGGCTAAATCGTATAGGTTAATGATACTTTGTTTATTGCTCAGAAATTATATACGTGAAGTGATCCATCTGTCTACCTGACGTCTCTTTTGACACCTACAGCCTTAAGTGTTCGGTCGATGACTTCAAATATTGACATCAGTGCTTTGATATAGTTCACGTTGGATGTGTTTTTTTTTTCGCCAAGCATTCAGAAAATTATGTCAAGGGCAAACTATTTTTCGAAAAATCGAACTTTGAAAAAAAAAAACAAACTTGAAAAATTTATTAAGAAGTCAAAGAAGTAAAACAACCATTATTTGTCAAAACAAGATATTGATCTTGTCATAAACACAACTAACTCCTTACCTATGCTTCCATATACATATATTTAAGATACAAATTGCTATTAATATGAAAGAATAGCCATTAAAGAAGAACTTATTTGTTAAGTACGTCATTTTGAAATGACCTTCAACAAACTGGAGATCTCCTTCAAAAAGAAGATATTTCAATATAAATCTTGGGTTTGAACACAGGAGTTAATTGGTTTAGCAGTCAATAACGCTTAATTTCTCAAAACGAAGTAGGTATATCTAAGTTTACGAGAAAACTAGAAATCCAAATGGTACTATGAAGTCAGACTTTAAATTTCCAAGATTAATAAAATAAGCACGTTTTTTATCGGGGTATAAATTTGGAAAATTGAAGTCTATCTCTATATATATAAGAATGTATGCATGTTTGTATGTCCTTTATGGACTCCGAAATGGCCCAACAGATATTTGTGAAATTTTCATGGTTAATACTGTTGTATTCAATGATGGTTTCTGTGAAAAAAATGGAGAAACCTCATGGAATAGTGGGAAAAGTGCATTGGTTTTCTAATAGAAAACTGATAAATTTCAAAAAAGATTTTGGAATGGAAAATAGAAAATTCTTGATGAAAAACTCGGAAAACTCATTGGTTTTCAAAGGGAAAGTTGAATGAGATTGTAGGTGCACTGATTTTCCAATGGAAAAATGGAAAATTTTGGATTGGGAACTCGGAAAACTCTACGAGAGCACGAAGAACTTCAAGACCTAAAATCAAGTTTTTACATAGTATTTAAGGTGCTTGGTATGTTTTACAGCATGCTTTAATTAAAGTAGAAAGTTAGTTGCAAAGCTTGGAAAAATTCAGATATGTAGTTCTCTATTTCATTTGGATTCAAGCAAATCACATTGCATTTTAACAATATCTGAGTTAATCATAATTATTCTGGGGTTGCTCTGAAGGGTGGTTCGGTGGAAAATTTGTTGTCAAGCTAGAAAAACTTCATATCTTTAAAATTGGAAATATCTGTGTTTTATCTGAAAGCGCTTCATTATGGTAAAACGTGGTTAGCTAAAGATTGGTATAAACAATAAAATGGATGCATGCTGATTTGTTTGTATGACCGCTCAACGTATTTTTATAAAATTTTGATAGTACGCATAGCTTAACTGGGTCATGGTTTTTGTGTAAATAAGTTTTGGGCAAATCTTACGGGAAAGTGGACAAATGGAAACAATAAAATGGTGGCCGAAAATTATACTTTTGAATTATAAGTAAACATATAATAATGTTTACTTTTGCATAGAGGAGTGTTGTTCCAAATATTTTAATTGATTTTCAATCTCTCACTGATTGACATAATATTTTGAAAACTGCAATTGCCTGTAATTGATTTGTGGTGAGTACATTTGGAGGTAGGCATTTGAAAATGGAAAAGTCAGGATAACAAAGTTTTTCTTAGGAATTAAATTTATGTCAAGTTTGTACTTGTATTGTGTTCCTTTCAAGAGCCTTAGGGAACCGGATATAAAAGAATTCCAAAAACAGTTAGTGTCCCAGTCCACAAAGTCGTTTACCATACCTTGTGGCGAAATCAATTTAGTCACAATGAAAGCCATTCGACCGGCATGGAAAAGTGATTAAAATCAACATTCATTCTTTAGTTAAGGCTCCCTTAAGGCCGTTCTGTATGAAAACAGAAAAAATATATATCCTCCATGGATTCTTCTTGTTCTTGATTCAAACAGATTTCCTTTTTTCTGCTACAACAACAGCAAATCCAACAACATCGTTATTCTTTTTATTGCTCTCCTATTCATTTTACTTCCGTTAAAGCATTTAGACGAGAACTTCAAGCGGCAGTAGACAACGATTCGACTTTCGCTCGGTTTCGGCTTTGCCGCATAATGAGTTCGATAAAGCCATAATAGACTTTAATACCTCCACAATATTATCGGTGCATAATTGGAGCTGATTTAAACTTTTCAATTAATTTATTGTATCGAATGTCTTTTCATATCGAAATCAATATCAATGATCGGATTAGACAGAACTCAAATTGCAACGACCGATATGCAACGGAAGAATATTTCTGGGATCCAGAGTTCGTCTAACGGTTTTTATTGTATTGACAATGCACAAAAGTATTGCAACAAGATACATTTTTTAATCAAATCTTCAAATGAGTCTCTTCTGGCTTTTGTTGTTGTATTGTGGCAAAGACCTTGTAATACAATCTGTCCCTACAATCCGACGTTGCATGAATATTCAGAAGAATGGAATCAGATTTTTATTTACTATTTTATGGTATCAAATCGATAAAGTCGGATGGAAAGATTATTTACATTTGATGTTGTTGTGGGCTTTGTTGTTCTATTGGTCTGGGATTTATGTTTGTTTAAAGTGATTTAAATGGAATGAACTCAAATGATGCTCTAATATTTCCCTTTTGTGGTTGTTGTGTTGTGGTAGGTAGATAGTTATAAAATTACCTACAGCTTGGGAATCCAATTCGAGTAAAAACAAAGGCATTATTGATTTGTTAGAATTAGATGATTAATTGTTTACTTCCTCAAATTATGCTAATAGAATACAAATCACAAAGGAAACTTTTTTTTTTTTGTTGAGGTTGTAAGATATTTGAGGTTTGTTAGGAATTTAAATTAGGTTTGTAGACCGAAAAATTGATTATTGAATAAATAAAAGGTTATTTGTGTTTGCTTGTTCTTGGAAGATGATTACAATTATTGATTGAAGATAGTGTAAGCAAATAGCTTGAATGTTTCATGACAATTTATATGAACTTAATCAAAACTGTTTAGAATATAAGTTTGATATAACTACGAGAATTAAAAAAAAAATCTCCTATTTGCTGGTTTGAAATTAGAGGGGCCTAGGGCTTGACTTCATTTAATTTTTTAATGCATTTTTTTTTAACTTCCCAGAGGAAGTTATTGTAATGGGACCGATTTTGTGAATCTCCAATTTTTGCATATCTCCATGTTTCTCCACGTTTTTTCGGCTCGATTATCTCGCGAACCAGCCATCGTATTGTCATGAAATTGGTCTCGTTCGACGCGGTATTGTGTTGTTAAGAGCTGATTAGGTTTTGAGCGAAATCCGCTATTTTTAAATTTAAATTTATTTAAAAATTAAAAACATTCCTACAAACATTGTAAAAGTCATTCTTCATATTCTTGGACGATCCGCTTTTCAAAATTAGCCATCAAATTCAAATCCAAAACAATTTTAATTTAATATGGCTTAGTTGTCAATATAAGATCCAGATAAGCAAAACCAGTTCTTCAAAAGAACCACTATCCAATAAGTTAGGTTTAACTTCATTCGAAAGTATGCGTATAACGTTTAGTTATTATTACCTATATTCATCTGGTATTTAATAAAAATAATGAAGGTTAGGTATGTCCAAAGGCGACGACGCACGCACGCTTTGAATTTCATTATCCGGTTTCTAATTGAATTAAAAAGAAATAAACATAAACTCATATGGGTATATATAATTGTGATTGTGAATGCTTTTCCTATCAAGTTTCCATCAAGCAACACATGAAAAATGGTTGTAGCATTTTTATTCAAAATATTATTTTCCCTTTCTCCTGGGAATGCCTTAATTCTGTAATAATTTATGACTTCAGTCTGCTAAACAAACAAAAAGAGTGTCATACCATTAAAATAATTCTTTTTTTTAATTTTTTGATTTTTTTTTTCTCGTACCTTTTCAAACAAAAAAAATTACTTAATTAACTCTGCATGAGTCATTGGGTACACTTTTTGATACAAAGGTAAGTGTATATAATTATACCTACATGTGTGCGAATGTATGTAAATACGAGTACGAGGAAATGTTTAGAATTGAATACATTCCTTACAGTATGACAACCAAGTTCTTTTTGCAACAACCGTAAATACGTGCCCTAGTTGTTGAATGCGTAAACAGAAGTTCTGTTTACACACTTGTTTGAGCCTTCATATATGACTGTAGTTGCCAGGAAAACAACCTTCCTAACATACATAATTAACTCGTGAATTTTTAATTAATTAACTCGCTGTACGTAATTCATGCTGATTACACAGTACACACAGTCATGCAAATAATTGAATGAGCAAATGAAAGAGGAAGGAAAAAATTTCGAACTACATACTGTACGGAGTTTTAACGGAGAAATAGAAAACGAGTTGGTTAGGTGGTAAGCATTTTTCTTTATAGGTATGCAATTTCTGACGAAACACCTAACAAAGAAAAAACTTATCTTTAATATGAAAGAAAAGTTCACAGGTACGTCAGGGGGATTTTTAAACAAATTTAACTAAAGCTAAGTATACACGATTGGAAGATCTTCTAATATTGGTCAATTTTCCGATGCAAATTTCCTCCAATTTTCTATCAATCATGTAAACACCCAATTTTTTTCCTCAAAAGTGACAGACAAAGAATTAGCAGCCAATTTTCTTCCAATTTTCTATCAAAGAATTGGCCGACTTCTTCCAATCGTGTGAACCCGTCTAAACACACAATTTTTCTAATTTTCAAACCATTGGACGGCAGTCGACAAATTAGTTATTGGATGGATTGCTTGCCAACGATATCGTCCAATTTTTCATTGGCAGACAATTTTTCAGTTGTAGTTTTCACGAGAATTGGTGAAAAGGGTAAGGCGTTCCTCAAAATAGATATAGGAAAGAAGTTGAGAAAGATTGGACGCATGAGGTTATTTTACAGCTTTTTCGGGATTTCGAGGCCAGGTGATGTTAGTTAAATGCAAGTTGTGCAGAGTATAAGCTTCCCAAAAACAGAGTTTAGCTTGATGTTGGTTGGGGACGTCGCGTCATTGGGATGGCCGTCAACGAATGTAAGGTAAAATGAGCTAGGGAACAATCGACAATGTCTTGATCTCAAAGTTTTTCAGGCCTAGTTGTTGTTAGGAAAAAAGCTTAGTTCTGCAGTCGACCGAATCAACATCATCATTAGAACTGTTAAGTTTGTTGGTTTGACTTTTTATTAATTTTTAAGACGTGTAAGATCTTTTCTTTAAGAATTGGGCGGACAAAACACAACATGTTTTCAACAAAGGGAGAAAACGACCCAGAAGTGTTGCATTTTGAACACCTTAATCTTCATTGGATTAAAAACAAGTAATATCGGTAGATTTGATGGAAAAATTTGCACCAACAGCACTAAATTGAATTTTTGAAGAGTATGTTGCATCTGAGTTAAATGCAATTACAAAGCAATTAGTTATGTCTGGACTAAGAGATTTCATCTTCATTATTTATTTAAATATTTGTTATTATTTTTTGCCACTCTTAATCACCTTTTTCGAAAAAGTATGATTTCAATTCTCCTTGCATATCCTTGCCCTCAAATTGTGTTTCATATTTTCTATCATTTGTCAAGAAAATTGTCTTCCAATGAGTCTACCAATTTTTTATTCTTTAGACCTTCCAATCGTTTAAACAGGCAAGCTTTAATTGGATGACAAAAAATTGTCGACAATTGACAGCCAATTTTCTTCCAATAAATTGATTAATTTTTGGATAAAATTGTCCTACCGTATAAACAGAAAATTTTCATTTGATAGAAAATTGGCAATTGAAAGCTCCTCATTGGTTGCTGTAGGAAGACATTTGACATTTCGGCCAATATTGGAAGATCTTCCAACAGTGTATACTTAGCTTAAGTATACAGTATGAAGCGAATTGGAAGAAATAAGAACTTCTTCTTCGAAAAAAATTAGACACATTGGTCCACGAATTTTTTTCTGTGAAAATCTTTTCATGCCTGAAATAAAAATAACTTAATTGAACGTCACCTTTCATCATTCCGGATAACCATTTCATCAAGAAAAAAAAGACAATTTTAAACCCAGGAAATAAATTTAAAAAAACATCCAATTGCTATGTTCGTATTTGCTACATTTTTGTTCACTTCACACATTAGAAATAAATAATTGAACTTCTCAGAAGCATTTTCAAATAAGACAAAAATATTTACCCAAAATAAATCAGAATAAATGCTCTTTGGTACAGATTGTCCTTGGTCTCATGGACTAGAAATCTTAGATTTCTCGTACAAAAATGGAATATTTTTATTCATCTTCAAATTAACTGCTCACTAAAGAGCATTGCTGTATTAACCTCAAAAGAAGAATAATTCGTATAAATAATTATTTTTTAAAGTTTTGTCAAGTAACCTTATATATATGTGGAGTGCATCTAGTGTGAAGATCTGTTAATTTATGTTTCTTGATTCTGGCACTTCAATGAGAATTTTTAATATTTCGAATGTTTCCCAATGGATTGAACTTGACATTGGACATTGGACAATAGATAGTTAAATATTGTTTAACGCGGATATTATAAAAATAAATATATTTTAGGAAAACCGTTCATTTGGACACGATATTTCACAAGGAATTCTTTACATTAATTTCGGTGGAATTAAAAAGTTTAAACGATCAGACGCAAAATGGTTAATTTCTTTTTTAAGGTGTTGAGATAGTAGGTGTGTGTTTTTGGAAAACTTATCCATAATTAAGTAAGATCTTACACGTATTACGAACACACATTTTTTACTGTGGATAATAGTAGAAGTAGGATCCAATAGCAAACATTAAAAAGCTCGAGTGTCGAATATGAATCGTATAGATAATGGACCTTAAAAATAAAAAATCCACACTCTGTCATTCCAAATCATTAATGTTCAGGAATTTAAGACCAATGTACACCGGCACCTCCTATCCAACACCTTTCCTCGTTAAGCACTCACTGTCGGTTTGTTTGATGTGCGCTCTGAGTCGCTCATGTGGCGCTCTGATTTCGCACTGAGCTGTTCGATGTCGCTCCAGTGCATTTCCACCATGTTCGATGTGCATTCAGTGCTTGCACCGGGAGCGCTCTGAATTGCCCCAATTTTTTTTCGGGGCGAGAATTTCGGAGCTGTTCGAATCAGCTGTTGCTATACAGAAAAGAGGAAAACAAACGGAGCACTACAAATGCGTTCGATGTGAAACCAAACCCAGAGAAATGTTTCAGTTTTTTGACAGCTCCGTTCAGGGTATAGTGACAAGCACCGGAGCACCCGGGGCTGTTTACATATAGCAAACCTTGTGTCTCTGGCATAATAAGGGCATAAAACCCTTTGAGTGTGTGCTAATTATAAAAACAAAATCGCACGTTTAAGGATCGTCGGGTTAAATCTTAACCGCGGGTTAATTTGTGTGTAGACTAATAATCAAAATAAACACGTCATTTATTAATGTGCCTTCTATTACCAGATCTAGTACATTCGCTGTCAAAAGGACAGTATTGAAGTGACATTAGTAACTGATCTGAAAATAAACAAAACAAGAATATTTATTTTTTGTTCGTCTGGATATAAATTACGTTATGAAATGGATTGCGATATGGACGACTACAATTATTAAGGATATCCATATTTTCTATATATCTATCTATAATATCCGCAACTGGTCTGGCTGCATCGATTAGAAATTTTTTATGGCGGTTGTCCAGTTTGAGGACCTTTTCCCGCCAATTTTACACTTTCGTTTTCACAATAATGTTTTTTTGTGTGTTCTGTCACAATTACACTGCAAACCAGAGCGTAACATTTAACGGTGGGTTTATAGTTGAGTTTCCTAACTAAAAATTTAATTGGGCGTTAAGTATAAACTTGATTTTAAATTGATTATTGGTATGACAAAAGATTTATAGCTCCCTTAAATATGAAAATGACCTTATAATTTGATTATTGGTAAAGCTCAATGATTAATAGTTTGTTGTTTATCATTTTTCATTTTTTACTGAGAGTTTACGCCTTTACTGATTGCTGAAATTTTGAGATTACATGCCAAATTAACGCGAAACAGACAAGCGACAAAATGAATAATATTGAGTATAATTGATACTTCAATATAAATAGAACATTTTAAATTTAAATATTTCAATAATAATAGTTTGATAGCTATAGCCAATATAAAATAAAATTGGAAATGGTGGTGAAAAGAAAAACATATTCAAATTTTGAATTTTAAACTTTCCTATAAAAAAAACTAGGTGAGCCATAGGGGTAATTTGAAAAGATTAATACCAGAGAAGTAGCCATTTAAAAATGTAACGTTTGTCGTTTGACCTGGAAACGGATAAAGTTGTGTGTTAGCAATTCTTTTATCAATTTTTTTGAATTGGAATCATAACAAAATGTGTATAACAAGAGTGTTTGAGATATCATTACTTTTTTTTAGAATATTATGCTTCTGCCCAAGCAGATCTCTAAGAAAATCAGATGGAATCTATTTCAAACAGTTGATCGATGAATCGGATGATGATAGCCATGATGATGAGGGACCATCATAAATTATTAATTATTGAGCACGCTACTTATTAGTCACCTGAATGAAAGGTGTAACTAACATGAAAACCATTGATAATCCAGGGAATTTTGCTTTAAATATGAAGTGACTCAGAATTACTGGTCAGTGCTAATGTTGATATGACAAAAACAATCAGAAGTAAACTCATTTCTTCTGTACTTGTCCGGCATTCTGTCATGACAAACAAACAATTCAAAAATTCTTAGGCAACTATCGAATATTTCATTAAAAAGCACAGTGCCTTTCCTTCTAATTTCTTATGAATTTACAAAAGAAGGAATTTGTCAAAATCTTTTTTTAAATTTTAAAACTAAATACTATAACAAATTTTTATTTTTAAATACAATTTTTATTTTTTTTTCGACTTTAAGTATTTTTTTCATTTTTTATTTGACATTAAGTTATAAATTTAATTTGCCTTAACAGCTACTTAGTTGAAATACTGGTGGATTTACGAACAACCACTTTAAAAAAATATCACAATACAAATAGCTGGATTAATTTCCTTCTTTACCATCTATATGCAGGAAAACAAATACTAAATTACACATGTTTTACTTGTTTTTGTCATTGCGAGGTGGAGAAACCACAATCCACTTCCATGTCAACTCTGCCTAAACGATTAATATACCCTTATTCGTCTTTTTATCTTACAAAACAACACATAAACACAATCTAATAGTAATAATTTCCTTTAATGTGTTTTTTTCCTGCTTCTCTCTTATCATTTTAGGCACCAGTTACATTATGTAATCTCGGCGTTGGAGCCACATTTGGCGAATCGATTTTGCACGATCTACCACGAGATAGTACAGTCGTTACGAAAACAACTTGTGAATTGCTGCGTGTGGAACAACAAGATTTTCGTCTAATTTGGGAGGTATGTTTGAATGTTGATATAACCTAATGATGGCAGTAATTTTTGTTGGAGATTTTTTTTTTGTTTTTTTTTTGTTTTTTGAGAAAATAGAAAAGTTTACACTCCCACTTGTAAAAGGAGGGCGTGTGTATAATTGCACCCTGGAGCCTTATTAAGTATACCATTTCATGTTTGAGTTTTATGATGTTTTTGTCTTGTTTGTTATTGTGTCTGACAACTGAGACAGGCAAAAATAAGAAGCATTTGCTAGCAGCTACTAATGAGGCTGCATCGCATGTGAAATGAATGAGCAAAGTTGCCTTAATTTATTTGGACTAAATAAATATTATGAGCGTTCCATGAGACAAATTTTTGCTGATTGTTTGTTTACACGTTTGTGTTTGTTTTTCGAAATAATATTTTTTATTTTCATTCGGATGTGGTGTGAGAATATATTGGTTATGATTTAATCCTCAAGGGAATTTATTTGAACAGCAAAAATTATGCTAAATATTGTCTCTAGAAAAAAAAAATAATTTTCCCAGAAATTATATTGAATAATAATTATTATTGTATGTGCCTCAACATTAAATTGCTTAATGATGTAAAAACAATTTCACACTCATTGGTTTTCATAATGAAACTTATAGAAATAAAATAAAAATCTACACAAAGAAACATCTTAAAGGCCAACAGCATTTTTTGTGTTCCGAAAAAATTGTGATTGTGGTAACGGATAAAAATAACCGATAGCGTTTAATAGTACCAACTTTGTTGAGGATCTTGATGTTCCATCCATCGGGTTTATTTAAAATTTTTGTCCCTGAGTAATATATCGGTTCTTTTAATTCGTCTTTGTTGGAAGAACATCTTTTGGTGTGTTAACATCGTGGTCTCAAACGAATAGTGCGTTCAAAATTTGGTTGCTTGAAATTACATATCAACTGCTTCTGCACCTTTCATTCCAGGCAAAAAGAAATATGATTGCAAATAAAAAATTTTGGTTTTAAAAATCGTTTCTTTTTCTTGTTTTTAAATCCTAAAAATAAAGCCCTTTAGAATTAAGCCGAGATGTTGCCATTTTTATGCCAAACACCCATCTGCAGCTCTGAAAATGATTTTGTTCACCTGCATTGTATTAGAACTGTCTAATTACAGAATAATATCCGAATTCAAGTCCCTATTGGAAATAATTGATAGAATAATTGATGCTCGTAATACTGTCGATAGCAAAAGACTCGGTCCATTATCTTGTATTTAAAAATGGAACGCTTATTGTGTTGCTAAGCGCAAAACTCGAGAGCGGTTAGACTGTTTTGCACCATTTTGATAAAATGTTCGGGTAGTAGTGTTTTTAAGAAGTTTGTACAAAATCGGCGTAGCCGTTCATGAGATATATGGCCAAAAAGGTGGACGACACGTTTTCCCTATAGAATCGTTAACTATGCGTTTGACCATGTGATGTTCTGAGTTGGAACAACCTTACTAGCTGAGCCAGCAAACGATGTTTTCTTATATAAATACAAATCTTATGCAAATCTGTTGGGTACTTACTACTTTTGCATCAGTGGAGTTTTTGGCTCGAAATTTTTAGGAAAAGTTGATGGGTTTAAAGTGTTTTATACAAAGCCTTTCATGAGGTATGGCCAGGGTAGCGGATAGTGTGGTAACGGGGTAGTGGGTAGCGATTATCGATTTAGCGGTTGGCGTGTAGAAGTATTGAGAAACGGGTAATAGGGTAGCGAGTAACAGGGTAGCTGGGTATAACGGCTAGAGGCTATCGGACAGTGTGGTAGTGGGTTGCAAAAGTGTAGATCTTTTTCATTTCGATTGAGGCGGTACGAAGTCTGTCGGGTCAGCTAGTTTACTAATAAAGTTGTGAGTTGTGATCAAACAACAAGTTTATGCTGATTTATAGGCAAAAAGACCTAATAATACTGTTTTCTGAAAGAGGATCATAAGTTCTGATTTGAATACTTATCGAGTGAAACAGAAATCTTGTTATTCCTTCATTTAAAAAAAAAAGATTTCAGACACTTCCAAGTAGATTTCGAGTATTCGCATTAAGCTAAATCATTTCCATATTCGACAAATACATATCTGAGAAGACTAAACAACTCATTTATTCCAAATACATTTCATTACTTACTTTCGGATTTGATTGGATCGATTTTCTACCAAAAAAAAAAGCAAAACAACACACTTAAACCCAAAAAGAAGTCAATCCTATAAACTATTGTTTTTATTGTCATGTCAGCGTTAAATTGCCAAAAAAGGACGAACACACAAAGAAGGATATTCAAGAAAACAAAACACGCATTTTCCGAAACAGACCGTAAGCACAATTTAAATTACCATTTTAAAATGCTTGAAAACAAACGCTTAAATAGGTAAACGAGGGGAGAGCTTCGGAGAGAAACCAACCATCATATCAAAAGCATTTTAAGTCCTTTACGACAGTACCTGTATACATACATAGGTATAGCTAGAATTTTCATTTGAAAGACGACTGAATATGTCCTCTTTTCTATTGTTTTGAGGAAGACAAATAGCTTCTCTGTTTTAATATTTCACTATTTAAATTTAGCTCGAGTGGAAAGGATGGTTTGAGCAGGGAATTAATTTTACGGATTCACAGAAATTGTCTTTTGTTGGTATTTCAATTAGAAAGTCACTGAATGGCTTAAACTCTAATTTAAAATTAATTGAATTCCGGTAAAATATTGCAATGTTTGAGTTTAAAGGTTAAGCTTTAAATTTATGGAAATTGAACCAACCTTTGTGACATTGACATTCCCTCTAAAAAACTCGATGAAAAAAATCAGCTCAGTCGCAATGATTTATTATGTGTTGTAAAAAGTTAGCTTTAAAGTTTGAAAGCCTCTTGAATGGCCTTCCAAGTCATATTCAACTCAAACCAAACATTGTGACATTCTATTATTATTTATGGTTAATGTGGAATACCATTAACCAGATAGACCTGTCAACTGCAGGAGTTTCCTAATTTGTCCCCTAATTTGTCATTTCAAAAACACGATACATGGGCGTACTTTCAGGGGAGAGAATGGGTTGGCGATACCAAAAAAGGATAATTATTTGTCTCCTACAGTTTCAACAAGTCTTAGCAAATAATTGTTTTGATTCATATCAGTAGATGCTCATGAATCAAATATGTTTCAAAGGACATTGACTAAATTTCCTTATTTCTGTGTAAAAAATTTCTTAAAGTAACTGAAAATTGTCTACCCCTTAACAAAAATATACAATTACTACGCCAATGCAAGAAAGTTAATTGAAAAAAAAGTTATCTGTAACAACAACCTACCTATAGGTGGTCTCCTTTTCAAGCTCATTCACTTCAGCTGTTTGTAATTTTCGTTTAACAAACAGCTTGTTCGCGTTAAAGTTAAATTACCCTAGCTAGACCACCAAATATTTCATAACAGTAATGAGAAAACCGCAAAATGTTTTGCTCGTTTTGCAGATGAACTTGAACCAGAATGACATTTTAGCGGTGGATAATTATGGTATGGATGTTAGCTGGAACGAACAATGTTTCTGACATTAATTCATAATGCAGGAATAGGAAACATGGAAATTGCTTACAATCTAGGTAAATGGTGGCTTTGTTTCGCACACACATGAACTAGAAAATGAGGTTTTTCGGATTATGTGAAAAACTTGCAGAATTTTACAAAACTATGTCATTAAAATTCTATCATTACAGTTGAGGACAATTATCATTAGTCGCCCTGAGATGCAATATTCTCATTTTTCTGTTTATTTTTTTATTTTTTATTCGAGACGCTTACTCTGTTTACCCTCGATTACGAGGGATAAGATAAGCCAGTTGATAATAATACACGACAGACTGGCTGAGACTAAAAGCCATTTGCATAAACAATAATGATCTGACAAAGTACAAACGATTTTTTAAAAGGAACGCCGCCGCGGTGCTGCCTAGAAAGATGACGACGACCTAACATTTTTGTTGGCTTCTTGGTATCTTTTGATCTTTGTTATAATATTCTTTTTTATGTTTGTGCTATTTGCCAAAGCGATTTTTTATCGGAGATCTCAATTAAAAACACTTTGCACCTTTTTTAGAGCATAGAATCTTTGTAATGGTGTGGGTCTAAAGCTGTTTAATTAAAATAAGAGAATATTTTTATCAGTTAATATTGTGAGCAGTGGTGGATTGAGGGGAAATTGCATATTAAAAATAAAAAACTGCCACAGAGAAGGGCTGGAAAAAATCAATTTAATGAAAACAAATTTATTCGACTTCAGAAAAAGAAGGCGAAACATGAATAATGTGTTTTTGGTGTGAACTATTGAATACCATGATAAAAATGTAACGCAGACGAATCTTATCCCTTAATTTTATGTTCCCACAATCAGTAAGCCGCTCCTGTTCTTCTTTGCAACAAATTAGAAAAAAAGCTCTAATACTTATCTGTTACCTTGCTCCAATGCCATTGAATTCACTCCGCAACCACTTTCGATATCTTTTCTCTCCCAAATATATTAACAATTAGGCAACTTTAGATAGTCATATCGTTGCAAACACCTTCGAGCTATTGATAAGCCCACAAAACATCGAACAAGTACAACACATGTCGAGTGTAATTGTTCAGGTGTTTGTGTTGGAACGTGTCAAGAACGCGCGCATGGTGAAGTCATACTCACTGCCTTTTACCTAGTTCTAAAAGAAAAAGACAACAAAAATAAAACTTGACGTGTCTACATCGTCGTGTCGTCGTTGCTGTCAAAGTCGATTGTTATTATTACTTTTGTTGCTTTTTTTCGCCAAGCCTATTAGTGTCTAAGTTATTATTAAGCCTGTTGTGGGTGTATTATCCGGAATCAGTTTAGCAAACGATACACAAGTTCGAAGTAATTTTTGATTGGCATCTATTGATTTATTTGTTTATGGATAAATCTTCGGCCATCAGACGATGGTCGCAATCTCAACAACAAGTTGCTTATTGCGGCGAACCTGATACTTGTGTTGTGTTGATGAAATTTACTAAACTTGAACTTGAGTATGAGAGTGGTGGCAATGCAACTACTGTTGTTAGTGTAAGTCGTAGAGTTGTAGTCACAATATTATTTAGTTACCCACTTAGAAATCAGATAGTAAAAAAAAATTAACTCGTAGAAGCACTCATAATAATTTGCTAATTTTGTTTTGTTTATTTTCATTGCAGAAAAACAAAGAATTGATGAATGATATAATCACAAACTGTAAACTGAAAAATGGTAAGTACCGTAAATAACTGAAATATCAAATAATATAACTGTTATCAGTGATTAGAAAAGAAAAATACTCTAAATTAAAACACTATAGGTCAGATATTGAAAATCAAAATAGTTCTAAGCAGTTTAAGATAAAGCAAGAACTGTATTTGATCAACGTTACTTAAACAGGCAGTGTTTCATTAAAATTGAGCTAAGAAAAATAGATATTTGTGGAAAAAGGGATTGAATACCTAGAAATGGTACAATGATTTTTAAACGACTAATGCGCTGAGTTCGGCAGCGGAAACCAGAGGACTACTTTTGAGCTGGGGCTACTTTTTTTTTTATTATTCTCTCGTGCGTAACGTACATATACAAATACGTAATTTGAAAAGAAATTCGTTAAAGCTACTGAGTACTTGGTTTATCTTCCTCAAAAAGAATAATTTTTCTACGAAACAAATATCCTAAAACCGCTGTTTCCAGTGAAATTTATAGAGAATTTTTTGAAGACGTTTAAGCCAGTTAGTTAAAATTCACAAAAGACGGATGTTTTTGCTACATACCGTGCTTTACTTTTTCTTTTTAATTCATTTTGAAAAAATCAGAGATGGAAACGAAGGTATAACGGATTTTCCTCATTTCAATGAAAAACTGTTTCCGGTACATTTAAATCCACTAATTAGTTCTGAAGATATTCAGAAAAGTATAATACAAGATCTTTCAATAGTTTCCAATTTTGCCTGGAGTGTTTCTCGCCAAAAAAAAGTGTCATATAACGTTTTCCTCATTTTTTATTCATTGCCCTGCACATCGGAAACTAAAAATTGTGGTAAGCTGCAATGACAAATATTATATTGGATTTTTCATAAGCTTTCATAAAAAATAAAATAAATAGAGTGGCGTGACAGCTCTTGAAGAGCCAAGGCCTAAGTGGCTTACTCTCATCAACAATTCTCTGAGTGCGTGTGAAGAATTGAGGAGACCTACAATTTAACGCCGATTCCGAACGGCAGAGTTGAGAAGCACTTTTTCATGACAGATTGATACTCTTGGAAGATTTGTCAGGTCTTCGCAAGAGGCAGTGCCCGTGAAAGATGAAATAAAAACTTGGTTTGAGTAGGACTCGAACCAACGACGTTCTGCTTAGCAGCCAACGCACTTACCAACTAAGCTACGGGCAACTGCTTAAGCTTTCATATGACACCTCATTTTCAATAGCCGTTTTTATCGAAATTCCTAAATAACGATTTTTCGCCACCGATTGCAGTGCCATCTATTTGAACTAATGTCCTTAATTTGTCTTGTTCAGCTCTGACTTAATTCCAATATTCTTATAGCATCCTAATAAATTTCATATTGTGTTTATTAATACTAAGAAATAACAGAGCTACTTAGGGTGACAATATAAGCCTCAGTTTAAACACATATAAAATTAAACAAAAAGGAAGCTACGCAGAAACAGAACACTAAGACCACCTGATGTGAGCACTAAGGACACATTTTGCACTAAATCCCCAATTCTACCTAATGGAATATAGTTCCCTCACAAAATATGTATGCGGATTATGTTTTAATTAAAACCAGATGTTCCATCGGCTTGGTTCACTATGACGTATACTTACCATTTTCAAATTGAATAAATTTAATATTTTTTCTCGTGTCAATCCCTGTATTAAAATATTCTTTTGACATTT
Organism: Sphaerophoria taeniata; assembly: GCA_943590905.1. Lineage (NCBI taxonomy): Eukaryota > Metazoa > Arthropoda > Insecta > Diptera > Syrphidae > Sphaerophoria > Sphaerophoria taeniata. The sequence goes on along the minus strand of OX016540.1, from coordinate 39,926,587 downwards.
TGTTCAACCATTGCATACATTAAGTCATTCTCTTTATGTTGAATGAAATGAAATCAGCTCGCTGTAGAACTTTGTGGAAAATATCTCGTCGTATAAGCCATCCTCACCATAAAGTCACAATAATTAAAAAAAAGCCGTCCCACTTGACGTTAATCTCTCATTCATTTTCTGTCTGAATTGCTGATTTTTTTCGCATGATATTTCCTGCGAAATGAATTGCTCTAATAAGCAAAACCAACCTATTCGAATTAAATTTCAAATTAATAATTAGAATAAATTATACAAATATTGTTGTTTTGCGGATTGAATCCCTGGTGAGACCGTAAATAAGCGATGATTCACACCACGAATATTCATGAAATTAAATTGATTTTTATATTCCAGAGAGATTAATGCAAATTGCTTCTGAAAAGAATAAAAAAAAAGAAAAACAACAGAAACAGAAACATATTGCTCCACAAACATTTTCATGTTAGAGTTGTTGTGTGTAGAAAAATGTGAATGTTGGAAATTATTTATTTACTTGAAATTACCACCAAAAAGCACTTAATTTTTGAAAATAAATATTTTAATTACATAGATGATAGATGAATAATGAATGTATAATTGTAGGACATGTTTGGCAGCCGTGTGTTATTTAGGAGCTATCTAAGAAGGCTGAAGGCTGGGGATAATATTTTAAGTATGAGGTCAATCAAAAATTAAAATTAACTGCTCATCAATAAATCATAAACAAACCTAATTTGTTTTTGAATTTAAGTGGCCCAATTTTTAATTTAATTAGTGCAATGCTTGAGAAACAGTATAACAACATTATTTGGCACAAATTGATTGTGTAGTTATGTCTTGAAATCGTCGGCCACAGAAACAGAAAGTAGGTTTTGTGGGTGAAAAATATTTTAAACTCGAAATTATCAAATCATCTAAATAGTTTCTTTACCCTTGCTTATATATACTTTAAAGAGTCTTGGCCCTTCAGAGCTCTCATGCCACCCTATTAATGTTATCGAACACAAAAGCTTATATAACCGCACGCAAAAAAAGTCAAATATGTGTTTCATTCTTATTTTTAAGATATAAATAACACAAAATTAAACCCAACAATTTAAACAAAAATAATAAATTTGCCATAAAATCGTTGAGCCGCGTAAGTCCCTTAGCTTTGTTTGACCACCAACATTTCCTTTTAGAATGAGGTTCGTTTTTCGAAAACATAAGCATCGAGATATTGGTAGATATCACAAAATGTATGAGTTTTGAAACGGAAATGACTACAATTTACATATAAACATCATACAACAAATGAAAATACTTATTGATTTTGGAAGGAAGAGGTATGTGTGGTCAGCTAGTATACCTAATGATATAAAATATTCAAGGAATAATTCTCTCCTAATAATTACAACGAATATTTGTTACAATCGACAAGTAGATAGCTCGAATACCAGAATACAAATTTTTCGATGTAGCAACCTATTTTTTTTGTATTAATAGTACTCAATACAACCCTCCGAAGATAAAAATATTGTTTTGCTCAATTTAGTCAGAAAAAGTCATTCACAACTAGCTGACCCAACAAACGTTATTCTATGTTAAGAAATTGTAGGGGGAGAAGGTGGGAATATGGAACCCCACTTTGTTTTTTAGCTTTTTTTGCCATACCCGTTAGCTGAAGACATTAAATAGTATTCAATAATAATAAGTATATATTTTTCCAATATATATAAGAAAAAAAACATGTTCTGAGTACTTTTTGTAAATATATATATTTTACTTTATTCAAAAAAAGTACTTATAACATTTTTGAATTTTATGCTCCTTTTATGGAACCCTGGGTTCCATATTAAATGTATGTTAAAATAACATTTTACCTCTGAGTATAAAAATTGCATACATAATAGTCATGATCGCATCCTGCACAATCATTAAGTGCCTAAAGATTGCAGGATTGGCACAGCACCCAAACCTCACCACGATGCTCATGATCAAGGCTATTCGGCCTTAGGAGCAGAACATGCCACTTACATCATTGTCTGCTTCTGTTGGGGTGCGACCTTTGCTGCTTTCCGAAAGAACAGAATCACCAGAAGATATTGCAGTATGGGATGCTGATGTTGTTTCCAATTGATCAAGACTTCTGTGTCAGGTGTTCACACCACTACTACCAAGTCCACCGTTAGTAAAAAGACGTAAGGGTAATATGGAACCCGGTTCCATATTAGAATCCTCTACGGGTTCCATATTACAAGACTGCATATTTTAATAAAAAAACATATTTTTTCGGGACTTATTCAAGGAAATTAAAAAAATCTTACCTTAGAAATTGTAAATCCGAACTCTTTAAAATATTTATGAATTTTAAAACACGAAAACACGAACCGTTATGAACTTTCGAGACAAACAAAAATAATGAAAAAAAGTTTTCCTTTTTGCTCGGTTGTTGGAAACAGCTTTGCCGCGAAATGATCAAGGCAAAAGTTGTGTATCTAGGCAATATGAGTATTTGCTATGAGACTTCACGAAATGTTGCTATTCGCTAAAAGATGGCACTATCTGTTTTGGTTTTAGAGGGGGGTTCCTAATTACCAACAGGTTCCATATTCCCACCTTTTCCTCTAATATTTTGCCTATCATTTTACAAAAATAAATCTCTCTATAGCCTTGTTGGCACTTTAAATTTGACAAAAAATTAGTCCGATGAGCCGAATTTGAATCCTTTTTGCAAATTCAACATTGGCATAGCATGTTTTCCAATTCTGTTTGTTCAAAAAATTTTAAAGTAATTTTTTTCCTGAAAAGAAGAGATTTTATTAAATTTAAAATCAAAAACACTTTGCAGAAACAATTTCATTTCTTTGTTATGCACCAAATGCTACATCAAAGTTAAACAAACGCTCACGTTTTAATATTCTTTTACTCTGTTGTTTACAAATCACCAGGTGTATTTTGTTATGCATATTAAAAAGTCATACACAAAAATGTGCCAAAAAAGTAAGAACAAAGAACACCCACTCATATTTTAATATAAATATCCTTCAATACCATCACTAAGCAACAACAACAAAAACACGGATAAAAGCACTTTTTATCCCCGGAAAAGAACATAAAATAAAGATATCATCCTCGGTAATTTTTCAACGCACCTGTCACCCCATCACAGTCCCAGCACGAACCCAATAACCCATATTACATTGTTTCAGTAGAGGAAGAAAAATCTAACATTTTCTAAGGTAGGCATTTTCTGTTTAAAAAGAATCCTTCGCGCCTTATTTTCGTTATTTAAGATAGTCGAGGAGTATGGAGGGGTGTTATAGGATTATCAAGAATTCTTTTGTTTTCAAGCTTCTTTGTGTATTGTTTATGTTGGTTATTAAGATTTTGGATAAAATCATCAGTTGCCTTTAAGCCGCCATAAGATATCCAAAAATGTCCTTTTTTCGGGGTAATTTCATATACATAATCCCTTAACTAACATTATTTCATTATCTTTCTTACAGGTTATGGAGCGAGTATATCAGCGGCTCCACCATCTCCAACAAAAAGGCCATTAAGTCCAGATCACCCGAATCCGGCACTTCCTATTACAGAGGTAAGGAACGAGTAATAGAGACATTTGTACAAACAAATTTTGCTAGGAAAAATGAACAGGGACACGGGAAAACCTTTTTGAATATGCCCTATTTGGGTTTTCATACGTTTTTATTTTTCTTTTTTCATATTCCTTTTACTTCCGGCAACCAAGGGAAACAAAGAAATTCTAGGAATAGAATATTTTATGCTAACGTTTTTTCCTAATGTTGTTTCTTTTGATTTTAAACCATAATACCAGAAGGAATATCCGGTCAGGGTGGTTTTGCTATGGGTTGTAATGGTTTTCCGATGGAATGGTTAACCTCAATTTACAGACGTTGGACAAGCAATGACTTTGTGATTGACATAATGATTATGCAAAAGACCTTTGGCAATTGGACTTTATTTTTTTTTCAAAATTATTGTCATTTGTTTTTAAAGGTTAAACAAAAAACAAAAAAAAATAACCCAGAGTTGTATTTGATTTTGATTGACTGATTGGTGTAGATAGAAAGTCAGCAGAGTGACAGGATAATTTTATTGGCAATTGACTTTTGAAACCAATGTAAGCAAATATTGTCTCAACTCAATAGTTGTCTTCTGTTGCTTGTCGTTCTCCAACAATAAATACATATAAGGAGTGAGTTCGAAGGGGACTTTGATCTCTGGCAGTGCTCTATAAACTTTCATCTTAACGCGGAAAGAGATGGAGAATTTCAGATTTTTCTTAATTTTTTTATGTCACTCGGATATTTCAGATACCTAATATAACCATAACATCTTTTCACGTATTAGTGTGCTGTAAAACATTTGATGTTTTTAAAATACGATATTGTTACTGGGTGCATTCAGGAATTTGTCTGTTTCGTAACTGGAGTATCAGTTCCGATCTCTTTGGTCTTTTTTCATTAATACAAAACCGTTTCGTTTCAGAATTAAAAAAGGAAAATTATGTTTACTCATAAAAATGGAAACAAATTCAATTGAATGACTATTACAGAGACACTTTCTCAATAGGTATTGACAAATATCATTAATAATAATTTGAGGTCACATCTTGTTTTGAACTATTTTTCGTCCCAAAATAATTAAATAACATACAAAGCTATAGTTTAAAATTCGACGAATTTTCAACGATGCATTTTATTGAAATACAAAACAACAATCGACATGTACTCCCCCTAGCGGAACTGACTGATTTCCCAAAACAGCAACAATAGTTCTTATTAAATTATTTGAACGAAGAATTTTAATGCTTCGTTCTCCATGATTCTCAGCGTTAGCTGTCTCACAAAATTTTTGATTTTAAAAAAGGTGTGGCCTAATTCAGGATTGTTAGAAAAATCAAAAACCGTACCAGATTCCGTTCTCCTTAAATCTCATGACTTTGAGTGACGAAAAGGAATTAATTTTCATGAAAAAAAGCAGGATTTTTTGCGGTAGAATGTAGTGCGGGGAATTATTTTGCGGGATTTCAGTTTTCAGGCTTTCGACCCCATCATGGTCTTAAATACTGGCTGTAGCTGATTTGCACACATTTATTGTGAGATTCCTTACAAATACGATGGACACCAAGTTTTTTTTTTTTGTAACACTAACACACTATCAGATAATGCCGAAGGGAGCTTATAGAAAGCTAAATCTTACGACAAATGTTTAATCACTTAGTGCAGTGTTAGTTGTTAGTAGACTTATCTCAAAAAAACAAACACGTACACAATAACAAACATATCAAAAATTAAATCACATTGAGACAAAAAATGCAAAAAATATTTGAGAACGTGGAACACTGGTTTTAAGAATAAGTTTTACCTTGTTTTTATCAAGGGGCACGGTAGTGCCCAGCCAAGTTCTCTAGCAACTTTGGCACTACACCCTTATTTACAGGAAACAACTCAGGGCATTTTCCACACCCCTCTAACTTCTATACCAAAGAAGCCAGAAGCCAAAAAATTTCAAACTCAATTCATTTGTTAAGCTTGTCAAGAAGAAGCACCTCAGTAAATTTCAGATATTTAGCATAAGTAGTTTCTAAGATACAATGTTCCAAAAATCACGAAAACCGTAACTGACTGACTGACTGACTCACTCACTCACTCACTGACAGATCATCAAAATTATGAAGCACTTCCCGTTGCCCTAGAAACTTGAAATTTGGCACAGTAGTAGGTCATGTAGTGCATACAAAGGAAAAAATCGAAAATTTGAAAATTTTCAATCAGGGGGCGTGGTATCCGCCTACTTTTACATTATTAGTTTAAATTATATGGAGCACTTTGGAGTACATTAGAATCAAGAAATTTGGCACAGTGATAGGTCATGAAGTACATACAAAGGAAAAAATCGAAAATTTGAAAATTTTCAATCAGGGGGCGTGGTATCCGCCTACTTTTACATTATTAGTTTAAATTATATGGAGCACTTTGGAGTACAGTAGAATCAAGAAATTTGGCACAGTGATAGGTCATGAAGTACATACAAAGGAAAAAATCGAAAATTTGAAAATTTTCAATCAGGGGGCGTGGTATCCGCCTACTTTTACATTATTAGTTTAAATTATATGGAGCACTTTGGAGTACAGTAGAATCAAGAAATTTGGCACAGTGATAGGTCATGAAGTACATACAAAGGAAAAAATCGAAAATTTGAAAATTTTCAATCAGGGGGCGTGGTATCCGCCTACTTTTACATTATTAGTTTAAATTATATGGAGCACTTTGGAGTACAGTAGAATCAAGAAATTTGGCACAGTGATAGGTCATGAAGTACATACAAAGGAAAAAATCGAAAATTTGAAAATTTTCAATCAGGGGGCGTGGTATCCGCCTACTTTTACATTATTAGTTTAAATTATATGGAGCACTTTGGAGTACAGTAGAATCAAGAAATTTGGCACAGTGATAGGTCATGAAGTACATACAAAGGAAAAAATCGAAAATTTGAAAATTTTCAATCAGGGGGCGTGGTATCCGCCTACTTTTACATTATTAGTTTAAATTATATGGAGCACTTTGGAGTACAGTAGAATCAAGAAATTTGGCACAGTGATAGGTCATGAAGTACATACAAAGGAAAAAATCGAAAATTTGAAAATTTTCAATCAGGGTGCGTGGTATCCGCCTACTTTTACATTATTAGTTGAAATTATATGGAGCACTTTGGAGCACAGTAGAACCATGAAATTTGGCATACAAGTACAACGTGCAAAAGAACAAATAAAATATGAAATTTATGATTTTCAACTGAGGGGGCGTGGTACCCACCCATTTAAAAATTAATTTTATAAAATAGGTATATGAGGCACCTCTGATCATGATAGTATATTGTAATTTGGCAAACTAGCAATTCTGCCAATCAATATAAAGAAATAAAATTAATTTTTACATTTTTCTGCTAGGGGGGAATGGTACCCGCCCATGTTTTATGAATTAAAAATAATAAAAAAAAAATCTTTGCAAAAAGTAATGATATCACACCAAAAACATAAATGTAAAAAAAGAGCCAAGTTCACCCGTACAAAAATTCTGCCTAACAAATCAGCCACGAAAAGTAATGAGGTCTAAAAGAACGCCAAGTTCTAAGATTCAGCAAGTACTCGTAGGTGCATTGCAAATGTTTTAAGTGGACTTACATCGAATCAACTATTAGTTTTGAATGTAACTTGTAAACTAATGTAAATTAGTTAATTTTTTTTACTTGGCAGGTTTTCTCTTAGTAACCTACTATCAAAAAGTTTGGAAAACTTGCTAAGTAAAAAAAATTAACTAATTTACATTAGTTTACAAGTTACATTCAAAACTAATAGTTGATTCGATGTAAGTCCACTTAAAACATTTGCAATGCACCTACGAGTACTTGCTGAATCTTAGAACTTGGCGTTCTTTTAGATCTCATTACTTTTCGTGGCTGATTTGTTAGGCAGAATTTTTGTACGGGTGAACTTGGCTCTTTTTTTACATTTATGTTTTTGGTGTGATTGATATTAAAGTGATATAAGTCTTCATACGCATTCAATAGCTTACTCATTCTTGTCAGTGGCTCATGCATTCCGTAGTTAGTTCTATGTTGGGGGACTTTAATCAAATTATGAGAACGCAAAATATAATCTCCACATATGTAATTAAAGAGGATATCTGGAGCATCAGTGACAACAGTAATAATTTGATGAAGGAAAACTGTATCATTATTGAATTAGCTTTATTGACGATGTTGTTAATGTGTTCTGAAACATCTAAATTAGATGTGAAAAGAACTTCTAAGTCCCTAACGTTTAGGACACGGGATAAGATGTGTTGAGAGATAACATAATCATAAGATGTTTGATTACGCTTTTCTGAAATTGTCATTGTCTGACATTTTCTTGGGTTAAGATGCAAATTATTATTTTCACACCATACAACAAACTTATTTATATCATCTTGCAGTTGAACGCGATCTTCATAAAAGATAAGAAGATAAGAATTTTAGTATTTCGAATACTTAACGGTGCATCTTTAATAGCTAAAATAAATAAAAGGGTTCTAAAGTGACTACCCTGCGGAAAGATCTATTATTATCAATGTAAGAAGAAATCCAATTAACGAATCCCGGAGGAAAACCATATGAATTCAATTCAAACTTGATAACAGTGTGCGAAAGTTGATCAAACGCTTCGGAGAAATCTGTGAAAATACAATCAACTTCCTGTCCACTTTCTAGAGAATTCAGACATTTATGCAAAAACGTTATAAGGTTTGTCACCGTAGAACGTTTCTGCATAAAGCCATGTTGTTCCAAGCATAATATAATATTTTTACTGTAGAAGGCTAAATTTTCACAAACAACTTACTCGAAAATCTTAGGAATGCAAGAGAGTTTAGATATAGGCCTATAATTAGTAATATCTGACTTGTCACCTTTTTTTTAAAACAGGTGCTATGTATGCGTTTTTCCACTTGCTTGGGAATTTTCCTAGCTTTAACGACAATTCAAAAATATTATGTAAATGAATAGCCAAAACCGTCCTACATTTTTTTAAAACGATGGGTGGAATACAATCGGGTCCAAAAGAATAGTGTTTCTTAAGAAGGCACATACAATTTACAAGTTTATCGAAGTCGATTAGAACATTGTTAAAAGTTACTTGGGGACAGTTTCGCAGATAGGCAAAGAACTCAGTATCCACAGAAATGGGAGTATCGATGAAATACTGACTAAAATTACTTGCAAAAGCATCACAGATGTCACAGTTCAAGACAATATTGTTGTAATTGAATTTTGTAGATAAATTGAATGGTTCATATTATTTCAATCCTTAGATAAAGAATCAAAGCAATATTCTCTACTCTCATTTTCCTATTTTTATATGTATTTTATTTTTAATTTTATTCAACAAACAGAAAATGAAAATTTTCAAATAAAATTAATTTCAAATTTAGGATACCGAAACAGAAAAAACAAAAAAACCAGAAGTTAAACACGTTGCTGGATTAAGAAAACGTTCGGTAATAAACCAAATATACTTTAAAAATCCCCACCCTCATCGTTCGATCTCCGTGGTAAACCTTGTCAATTTGTTGGTAATTTTGTTTTTGATTTTAATTTTTGTTTCTTGCAAAAACTTAAATATGTGTCGTCCAAAGGTCTAACGTTTTCTTTATCTCAAGACCAAAACGTTGATTTTCATTAAACAAAATATTGATTGTGTTTTGTCACCCTTTGAAGCACGTTTTATATGAAAGCAAAACAAAAATTGCACACTGAATGTATAAGTTCCTGTCCCTGTCTTACATTATTGTAAGCACACAAATGTATCCATTATTTGTATTCTTTTTTTGTTCGTGACATTGTCGATCGATTGTGAAGATTGTAAACTCGTCTAATAATGTAATTTATATTCTTTATATTTTTAGTCACCAAGTCCTGCTATGTCCCGTATGGGATGGGCACTCAGAACACTCCTGGTCACAGATAGCTCAAGTTGTTTGAAAGATAGAAAAGTAAGTTCGCTTCAAATTTCTTGAATCCTTCTATCCAACGATTGTACTCGTTTGGAAGATGAATAGTTACAAATTGAAAAAATGTTCCACAGGTATCGGGCAAATTAATCAGGAAATGTGCTCCGGGCACTGAATTGGTCGATTGGCTGTTGAATCTGTCACCGATTGTACACACAAGAGCCCAGGCGGCGGGTATGTGGCAGGCTTTGCTGGAAGAAGGAGTCCTTTCACATGGTATGGAGTTTTTTTTTTACTTTTCTATTTCATAGTATTCTACCCAGCTTATGCTTTAAGACACGTTGCTTACTGTTGAGAGCATATATAATAAAATGCCGGCGTGTGATGATGCAGGATATTTTTTTCATTTTTCTTCTTTATCGACATTTTTCAATGTTTTCTCTGTCGGTTCATGTGTTTTTTTTTTTTTTTTAATTTCTCCTTACAAAATAGTGAACAAAGAACAACCGTTTAAGGATAAATGTTTTTTGTATCGATTTCGTGTTGACGAGGAAGGAACAAGTGGCGGAACACCACAAACGGATGATGTTAATGCATCTAACGAGCATGTTCGTGAGGCATTAGGAACACTCTTCCAACGAGGACCAGATGCTACACTTCGCATGATTTTAAGAAAACCGTAAGCTTGATATTTTTATTTAAAATATACGTTTGATGTTTTTTTCGTGTCTGTTTGTGCTATCGTTAAACGATGGGGAGCATTTTTGTGGATCTTGGAATCACGTTTGGTAGTACTGGTGTTGAAAGTTAACGCGTGATTTGTATTGTTGGAAGTGGTGGTACTTTGCAATTCAATTTCTGTTTTCTATTCGTTTAGTGCAGGGTAACTACAGAAACACATTTTACAGGATCAATTCCGTTCGAAAAATATTGACAGCAACCTGAAATGTAGAAGCAATGCCAAAAAATTTATTTCACAATGGAAATATTTGGCATTTGTGTTATTTAACCTTAAAAACTCGAATGGAAGTATTCAAGACAAAGACAGACGTACCTACATTTGCACTCAGAATTATGTATTTTAAAAACAATTGTTTGTTGATAAACTGCAATAAAAGAACCTTGTTTTATTTATTTCTTTCTGTGAGCTTTTAAATAGTTCAACAAGGATATTCCATCGATACACATTAATTCATATATGCATGCAGGATTAGGATACCATATTTCCATAAACTTATTTTATTGATCCACTTAGCATCATTTCAACTGGAAAAGTATGGCTTTTTATATTTTTCATCGTTTTACTCATAAGTCCAGTAAAACGATAAGATTTTTATCTGAATTTATCCTAAAGAACATTAAAGTATCAGTGATGAAATTTTTGATAATCAGCTTATTTCAAACGAATAAAATTACAACTTTTCCTTGAGGCATAAGCTTACCTTCTTATAGCTAGTTTTAAAGGATTTCGTTTTTATAATTCATGAACCACTGAATCCTAATTCATTTTGAATCCATTGAGATTCCTTCGTATGTGCTTTAAGAAAGTTTAAGATTAAACAACTTCACAACAAAAAAAAAGGAGTATAATAATAAAACTTTATCTATACACAGGATGCATCCAATTATTATCTTGCACACATGCAATTTGTGTACACACAAAACTTGCTATGTTGAACACTGAACGAACTAAGACTCTTAGCAGACATTCTGAGAACACATAGGCGAATCTTAACAACAAATTTAATAGGCCCTGAATAACGCACCAAAAATGAATAACTAAAAATTGATACCCATTGTAAAGCTATGTTTTCAAAAACGGATTGAACGATTTTGATTAATATGAGTTTTTCTTCAAAAAACTTAACAGATCTGTAATCGATTATGTTTTCCTTATCAATTTTTAAATGCAAGTCCATCCCTGATGTTTGTGTTACCAACAAGATGAACTTTGAGATGGTCTCTAACTTTCTGCTCCTCGTTTGCTTCTTTTCTATTAGAGTCAACCGAAGAACGTACCTACATATAAATATGTATGTTATACGGTCGTATATGTTGGTATTTTTGTATATTTTTTAGACATACTCCCACCTGTACTTGTATCGTCACCGTGCGTCCGTGTCGTATAAAATACCTTTCTAAGAGCTTCCATAAAAAAATGTTTATTCCCAACATCCTTTTGCTCTTGGCAAAAATGGCTTCAATTTGTATTTGGAATATTTTAACTGAACTTATAGCTTCTTAGTCAATTTCTTTTTAACTACAAAATATTTCATTTTCTTTTTTTTTCATTTTCTAATATTTGCACTCTCTCTATTTTTATGCAGTTCACACGAACGAACTCCTGAGGAATTGGAATTGGTATTCGAGGAACTTCTACACATTGCAGCATTATCACATCTTTCGACGAGTATAAAACGAGAACTGGCATCTATTATCGTATTCGAGTCACATGCACAAGCCGGAACTATTTGTAAGTAGATATTTTCAAATATTGAAAAAAAACGTGTGAAGTAGAAAATCGAAGATTTCAATTGCGTGGTGCTGAGCAATTAAGGGATTTACCTTCTGAGCATCAAATTTTGTCAGCATTTTTGCATTTGACAGACGTGAAAGCCATTTCGATAGTGCAGCTTTGTAATCAAAAAGTGAGGGAACCGTTTTGTTGGTTGTCGTCGATATGTAGAGTGCATCATTGAACCAAAGCATTCATGAATGTTCGTAATTATTTTCGATGGTTGCTCCGAGGGGTATTTTGTTGGAACGGTCTTTGTGGGTAGTTTTGGTAAATTGAAATTTCAGTTACGTTTGGTTGGTTCATTCAATTATTTTGCATTGGCGATGCGAATGGAATGAAATTTGTTGGAGCTTAACTAAATTGGTCTAGTGGACCATTACGTTGACTGAAATTGTATTGGTTGAGAGGGCGAGTTGTTACAGATTAGTATCGACAAAATAAATTACGTTTATTTTTGACACAGAGGAAACGATTTCGGTTTAAGTAAATGAATTGAAGTTCTTATATTTAATAAAATCATGAAATTATAAAATGGTTATCTATCTCGATTATATCGTTTCCGGAATATTTCTTCCTCAGAAACGGGGCTAACTATTGTCTGTAGGACTCTTCTATCAAAGTCTCGGATAAGTGATTACTTGTAAGAATATCGTCTTATAAAGCAGCAGTTTCGAAAAAAGGGCAACATTTTTGGAATATGAAAAGCCTTGTTGTCCGGTCCTAAAGATATCGTCTCATAAGCCTATAATTAGGTGGACTTGGTGACGAAAGTCCTTTCTGCCTAGACTCTTGAGTCACGGACTGCTTTCTTGAATACCAGGTTGAAGAGGTCTCAGGCCAGTTTATCCCGTCTAAAAAGCAATCCGATACTTTTATTTTGACTTGTAAACATGACCAGCCTACACAGGCTTTTCGGTTTTTTTTTGGATCTTGGATGTCGAACTTCAGACCGCCTGCAAAGTATTTATGTAGGAGTGTAAAATTCAAGACATTTTTCATCGCCTGCCTCAAGGTCTTATCAACCATCGATATCCTGGTCTGAAACCTGATTGAAATTTGGGCTATCTACACACATAAGGGGGATTTACAAATTCGATGTTGTCGCTTCTTTCTTAGAAAAATTTGTTCGCTGCCAATATGTACACCAAAATATAATTATGTATTATCTAGTTGCCCGTAGCTTAGTTGGTAGGTGCGTTGACTGCTAAGCAGAACGTCGTTGGTTCGAGTCCTACTCAGGCCAAATTTTTATTTCATCTTTCACGGGTACTGCCTCTTGCGAAGACCTGACAAATCTTCCAAGAGTATCAATCTGTCATGAAAAAGTGCTTCTCAACTTTGCCGTTCGGAATCGGCGTTAAATTGTAGGTCCCCTCAATTCTCCACACGCACTCAGAGAATTGTTGATGAGAGTAAGCCACTTAGGCCTTGGCTCTTCAAGAGCTGTCGCGCCACTCTATTTATTTATTTTTATTATCTAGAGAGCGATCAAACTGAATGCAGATTACCTGCTAAGGATTTTTAATATGAGCGATACGAGGCTTCCAAAATTGGTCTTTACATATAAGGTACAATTTCATAAAGGATGGTTTGATGATTGGAGAAAGCTAGCTGCAGACTGTTGTTTAACCTTAAACAATGCTGAAACAATTGAATCAGGGCTAAAGCAAACACTTTAGTTACACTTAAGTTATTCAATTAACAGATGAGAATGAAAGAAATGCTTTCAAAGAAAAAGCACGAGCATCAATCGAAAGGGCATTTTACTCAAAACTTAATTACAACCTCAATGAGCTGAATTAATTCAACCCGAATTTTTCAACAAAAACTATAAGCTAACATAACTATATAAGTTAGAGGAGTTATTCTGCAACTAAACTTTGTTCCACACCGTAGCGATTTGGCACTACTTTGTAGTCTATGCAACTTAAAAAAAAAGGAAGATATCGAGCGTTTCTTGGGGACGTGTCCAGTTTTGAGAGAGATTAGAAAGGCAATATTCGGTAAAAGTATATTGCAAGAAAATGAAGTACTGAGATTCCTTAATGGGGAGGATTGGATGCAGCTTGTGGCGTACTGCAATGAAGCGATGTCATACGGAAGAAAAATAATCAGCGAAAGCTTCTAATATTTTGTTTCAACTAAACTAAAGTCCAATATTAATGTAAATTTTCGCGTTCCGCTCCTATGTTTTTGTTTTACTAAACTAAAAGCCTTTTCCGAACAAATTTGTTTTTTTTTTTATATTATTTATTCAATTCCATATAGAATTCATTTTCGTAATATACAAACTAAAATCAACTTTTTTTTGTAATTTTGTTAATCATTAATGTTTAATTGATTTATTTTAAAATATCAAGAATTAAAATTGAGTAATTAAAAATAAAAAAAAAAAAAAATAGATTGGCGTGACAGCTCTTGAAGAGCCAAGGCCTAAGTAGCTTACTAAGTAGCTTACTCTCATCAACAACTCTCTGAGTGCGTGTGAAGAATTGAGGGGACCTACAATTTAACGCCGATTCCGAACGGTAGAGTTGAGAAGCACTTTTTCATGACAAATTGATACTCTTGGAAGATTTGTCAGGTCTTCGCAAGAGGCAGTGCCCGTGAAAGGTGAAATAAAAACTTGGCCTGAGTAGGACTCGAACCAACGACGTTCTGCTTAGCAGCCAACGCACTTACCAACTAAGCTACGGGCAACTGCAAAAAAATATTGAGTAATTGTGTGTAGCAGGGAATTTAAATGTTAATTGGAACAATCAAGAAAATAACCCAAACACGTTTATTTTATTTAAAGATTTTTACTAAGCCGCTTTCACAACACGTCCACTTCGTTCGGATGATGCGTATAGAATGAATCTCTTTCTTTCTTATTTTCGTTCTTAAAACTAGTTACACACTAATACATGCAAAATGGCAAGAGATACAAAGCGGAATAAAAGAAACTGATGCATGTGTAGATGGCTATCGGTTGTTTTAAATATAAAAGTATTCGGTTTGGGTTTGACTCAATATGTGTATAACAATTTCTTACGGGAAGAGTAACAATAACTAATACGGGGCAGGGACATTACACCACGGGACATAAGTCCATAATGGACTTATGTCCCACTCAGGTGGGACATTAGTTCATAATCCGATTTTGGACTTAAGTCCCACTTTGTTGGGACATAATTCCGCAAAAAATAATTCTGGATTTATGTCCCATTTCTCAATATTATGTTTTGAACAGGTAAAGAAATTGATACTTTTGGAGAACGAGTTTTATGGTCTTGAAAATCCGTTGTCTGAAGAATCGAAGTGATTTCATTCCTCTAATTCTAATACTAATTTTCTCTGCTTTGATATATGCAGACAGTTTTCTAATATAGGTACATACAAACAGTTATTATATCACAAACGAATAGATTGGCTTCAATACTTTGAATCATATGTACATACTTTTCTTCTGAATCGCTAGTCGTTATAGAGGAAAGAAAAGGATATAGTGCCGTGTCATATAGCGATGTGTCATATGACACACTGTGAAATTGTCATATAGCCATATTGGAACATATTGACTATTTGTCACTTTTCAAGAGCGTTATTTTGCCATATTTACTTGCGACATTTTGGCATATGGTCACTACAGAAAACGTTATCAATTTTTAAGAATAAATTTTAATTTATTTTCTTGATATTAAATTTAAATTAAAGGAAAAATAATAACCGTTATTCGCGCAAAGCGAAAAGAGGGGGCCCAAGAGATGAGAAAATAAAAAACACGCGCGAGCGGAAAAATAATCGTCATTCGCGCAGCGGAAATTTTTTTTTGCCCCACAGAGAATCAATTTGGGGTGTGAAAATAAAAAAATTCGCGCGAATTTTTTTATTTTCACACCCCAAATTGATTCTCTGTGGGGCAAAAAAAAATTTCCGCTGCGCGAATGACGATTATTTTTTTTTTCATTTAAATTTTAAATCATATAAATAAATTATAATCCTTGTAAATTCATGATTTTTTCTGAAGATAAATTCATGTAAAAATAATAACGCAATTCTCTGGAATATTTGCACAGGAATTTTAGAAAGCATCAAAAGTAGTCAGCGTTGAAATACATTTATATGTGCACATAAAAACTAAATAAAGAGAGCGGGGCGACAGCTCTTGAATAGCCAAGGCCTTCAAGTGGCTTACTCTCATCAACAATTCTCTGAGTGCATGTGAAGAATTGAGGGGACCTACAATTTAACGCCGATTCCGAACGGCAAAGTTGATAAACACTTTTTCATGACAGATTGTCACTCTTGGAAGTTTTGTCAGTTCTTCGCAATATGGCCAAATAACGCTTTAGACAAGTGACAATATGGCTATATGACATTTTCACAAGGTGTTATATGATCATATTTCGAAATATTGCCTTATGACACATGGCCATATGACACGGCAACCTAATTAAGTCATACAGAAGAAATGAATGTAAATTGTTTCGAATGTTTTATGTTTTATCATTATTGTTCTACTTTCTGAAGGCTCAAAGTTTAAAATAAAATGATTATATTTTGTTCATAGTGTTTGATGAATAAAAAAAATTATGGACTTATATCCCATTTATCAAACAAAAATTGTGGAATTATGTCCCACCAAAGTGGGACTTAAGTCCAAAATCGATTTACGGACTTATGGCCCACCTAAGTGGGACATAAGTCCATTATGGACTTATGTCCCGTGGAGTAATGTCCCTGCCCCAACTAATACATGTGTAGATGACTATCGGTTGTTTGAATATAAAAGCGTTCAGTTAGGTTTGACTCAATATGTGTACAATAATGTCTTAAGGGGAAGAGTAACGATAATCATTATAGCAATACGGTAGCATGCAATACCTTAACATAAATATGTGCTTACTACTACAATTCGGCCATCCTGACCTTTGAGATCACCTGATCTCTATTTTGTTTTACATTTTTCACTTAACCAAGGTTTCATATTGCCGACCGCCCACACCCCTTGATATGGTAATCGTGACTGTTGAAAATTGTCTACATCTTCGAGCAGATATCTGTCATTTCGTAGGACTTTAGCAACCCGATACGGTCCTCTAAATTTCGGGATCAACTTCTTAGATGCGCCGGGATGTGAGTCAAATTTTTTTATCATTACATAGTCTCCTGTTTCGTAGGATGTAGGATTACACCTTTTCTTGTCCACGTAATTTTTGTTGTAAGTCTGAGACTTTTCTTGTTCTATCACCGCTTTCTGTCTTATCTCAGTTAAATCCCGTTTTCCTATCCCGTCTTCAACTTCGCTTAAACTTTCAACGATTCCGTCTATTGGCTTACCTCTCTGACTTACCCCAAACAACATCACGCTCGGATGTTCTTTTATCGTTCGATTTACTGTATTATTTAGTGAATACTCTACCTTTTCCAATATGTGATCCCAATGTATACCCTCTTCTGGTTTGACAAGTTTTGCTATCATTGGCCCTAAACTCCTATTGACTCTCTCTACCTGTCCGTTTGCTTGAGGCGATCCTGTTGCAATTTTCACATGCTGAATATCTCTTTCAGATAGAAACTCTTTAAATTCATTTGCTGTGAAGCAACTTCCTCTGTCTGACACTACGCATTTTGGCTTACTATATGCCCTAAAGTAATCAACCAATGCTTGCATTACTTCTTTAGTGTTTGTTGTCTTAGTAAGGTACAGTCTCACGAACTTTGTAAAAGCATCTATTACTACCAGTATATATTTCTTTACCTGTCTTGAATTATCCACCGGTCCATAGTGATCTATGTGTATTACTTCGAACGGAACTTTTCCTTTCGGTATAATATGGAGAAAGCCTTCTTCTCGACCTTGTTTAGCGGAAAAAGAAATACACTTAAGACAGTTTTGTATATGCGTACCTATCTTTTCTCTCATTTTAGGGAACCAATAACTTTTTGATATTAACTCAATTACTTTGTCTGTTCCTACATGACCGACTTCATCATGGTATCTATACATCACGTGATCTTCCATTTGTTCTGGCACTAGAAATACTACATTACCATCATTTTTCTTTTTATATATCACTCCGTTTCTCATCTCGTATAAACCATGTTCTGCATTCTCTAACATTTTTTTCAACTTAACTATTTTTTCATCTTTCCCTTGACATATAATTAAATTTTCTTCAAAAGTATTAGTTTCCAACGTTAAAATATTCGTCGTCCTACTTAATGCATCAACATGTTGCATGCGAGTGCCCGCCCTGTGCTCTAACGTATAATCGTAATTTTGTAATTCCAATGCCCAACGAGCAATTCTTGGGTTGAGTTCTTTCTTGTTTAAAGTAAGGGTTAGAGAATTGCAGTCTGTAACTATTTTAAATTTTTTGCCTTGAAGATAAATTCTAAACCTACTCAGGGCATTTATAATTGCGAGCGTCTCCAACTCAAAGCTATGAAATTTTGATTCAGCGTCTGTCGTTCTTTTGGAATAATAGAAGACTGGATGCAACTTTTTGTCTTCTTTTCTCTGTAATAGAATTGCTCCAAACCCTAGGGCACTGGCGTCGCAATGCAACTCTGTCTCATCTTTTGGGTTATAAATTGCCAGTACTGGCATTTCTATCAATTTAGTTTTTAGTAACTCAAAAGCTTCCAATTGCTCTGGACCGAAATTAAATTGTCTATCTTTTCTAATCAGATCGTATAAAGGTTTTGCAATAGTCGAGAAATCCTTAACGAACCTACGGAAGTATGAGCATAAGCCCAAGAAACTCTGTACTGTGTGAGCATTTTGTGGAACCGGAAAATTTTGTATCGCTTCGATACCCCTATCATCAGCCTGAATACCTTCACCAGTAATTGTAAAACCCAAATATTTAATTTTACTTTGAAGAAATTTACATTTGTCTATCCTAAGCTCCAGTTTATTTTCTACCATTCTTTTAAAGACTTCCTCAAGAATAAAAAAATGTTCGTCATAGGAATTCGTAGCTATCATTAAATCATCCAAATAGACTCTCACCTTATCGTTTCTTCTCATGTCTGCAAATATTTTGTTTATATGTCTTTGAAACGTTGACGGCGCGTTTTTGAGTCCAAAAGGCATTCTTAAAAATTCGTATTGGCCTAACGGTGTAATAAACGAAGTAAACTTGACCGAATCTTCGTGCATATATACATGGAAGAACCCATTCTTCAAATCCAACTTTGAAAAAATAGTTTTACCCGCCATTCTGTCTAACAAATCGTCAATTATCGGTATGGGGTAGCTATCTTTTGACGTTACCTTATTTAAAGTTCTAAAATCTACACACATTCTGAGCTCTCCAGTTTTCTTCTTTACTAAGACTATAGGTGAAACGTACTCGGACTCGCTTTCCCTAATATAGCCTTTGTCTAAATATTCATCTAGCAACGAACTGAGTTGTCCTTTCTCAGCATAAGATAACCTTCTTGGACGACAATGAAAAGGTTTCACATCATTTAATGATAATTTCATTTTGGTTTTTACCAAAGGTTCGGCGGGGCGTTCGGCATACATATAACTATTCAAATATAACTCGCTTAATTGTTTTTTATTCCGACAATTATTTAGCTCATCAACTTCTAAAATTAAATTTTCGCTATCAGTTTCTTCAATATTAATAGACATTAATTCTCTTTCAAAATTCGATCTGTTGTCAATTAACATACTTTCATTTTTGCAATTTTCTAATTCAGAAAAAAATTTGAATCTTCCATTATTTAAAAAATCTCGTCCCAAGATTACCTCATATCCAGTCGTGCCGTCATCTACCACTAGCAAATCTACATCTATCTCAATATCTTTATAAATAACTACACCAGACAACATTCCATAAATTTTCAGTTTACTTTTATTGATCCCAAAATAATTTTGTTTTTTTACACTGTTAAGTTCGATCAGTTTAATATGTTGTGGTGTCATTGACTTTTTAATAAGGCTGACAGGACTACCGGAATCTATGAGGCAATCTAGAGAAAATTTTTCATTATTTTTTGAAAAAACAAAACATAACTTTCTTACATAATCATCATCTTCGGTCTTGTCTGTGAGCTGATGGACAAGTGATTTCCGTTCTGGGCAGGTTGCTACTATGTGCCCCATCTTTCCGCAAGCATAACACGCTCCATACTCTCGCTTCGGTTTCTTACACTCGTTTGCCATGTGTCCAATCGAATTGCAGTTATAGCATCTCATCGTTGTCTTACTCGATCCTGTTGTTACCCTCGACGTCCTTCTTGCCGATCCTGTTGTCGCTTCAGTTGCCGATCCCGTCTCGTTCCGTGTCGGTCGTTGTAGTACTTTATTGTAGGCTTTGTACAAGGCCGCTTTTGTAGTAAATGCGCCGACGTATGCGTATAGCCTTATGTCTTCATCGGTGAAACCATCAATAATGTACTCTACCAGCTCTTCTTCTTCCATCTCCAGACCCGCAGCCAGTCTCAACTTGTCGCTATAGTACTCTCCAAACGTCTCCGACAACGCCCATTTTCTTGCTTCAAACCTTTTTCTTGTCGCCATTCTATTTTCTTTCACCCCGAAAATTTCCCTCAACGACTGGGAAAGGGTCTCGACACTCTCGCACAAGAAATTCGGCTGTGCGTGCAACCACTCCTCCGCTTTCCCTTTTAGCTTCGACACGAAAAGTGTGCGCAGCATGTCTTCGCCTACATTGTACATTTGTTGCACATTTTTTAACTGTGTCAACCAAACGTCAATATTAGCACCACCGTTGTAGTCTGGGACGAGGTCTTTGTATGCAGTGTATGGTTGAATGTTTCTTGTTGTCATTTCTGTCGTTGTTTCTGTTGTTGCTCTTGTCATCGGTCCCGTTTCCATCGCTGCTGTCGATCCTGTTGCTGTTGCTGTTGTCGCTCCTGTTGTCAGTTCTATAGCACCATCCGTTGTCTCTCCCGTTTCCACTCTAGCTGTAGTCATATCCGTTGCCACTTCCGTTGTCAAGCTCATCATCTTTCTCAACAGCTCGTTTTCCCTTCTTGCTACATCTCTTTCTCTTTTCAAAATAGCCACCTCTCGTTGTAGTACCTCGTGGTCAATCTGTTTTTGACGATCCGTTAACGTATGCTCAGTTTCTTCATGAGTTTCGTTTTCATTAGGAACACGTTCCTCCTCGTCGCCGTCGTCGTCATCATGTGATTCCTTCTCGGGAGCATTTTTCTTTGGCGCTTCTCCACGTTGTTGCAATGGGATTTCGCTGAGACGAACAGCCAATGTCGCCTTCTTTCCACTGCTCTGTTTTCCTAACCGTTGTAGCCATTCGCGCAGCTGGGCGGCTGTGTAGTCTGATGCATGGACTATATCTTCCATTTTACCGAAAAGCGAAAAGTGTGCAAACAGAAAACAACCACCGAAAAAAAAATTTCACAGCAAGGGGAAAGAGAGAAAAAAAATATACGACGCGTTACTTGACAAGAAAATGTGCGACGCGTTATTAGGCGAGAATGAATTCTAGAACTTTCACAGCAGAGGCAGAGATAGAGAAAAAAAAATTTAACAATCTGTTTTTTGTGTTTCGTTTTTTTTTTTTTTAATTTTATTGGATCTTGGATCCCACTTCTGATATTTGTAGCAGGGAATTTAAATGTTAATTGGAACAATCAAGAAAATAACCCAAACACGTTTATTTTATTTAAAGATTTTTACTAAGCCGCTTTCACAACACGTCCACTTCGTTCGGATGATGCGTATAGAATGAATCTCTTTCTTTCTTATTTTCGTTCTTAAAACTAGTTACACACTAATACATGCAAAATGGCAAGAGATACAAAGCGGAATAAAAGAAACTGATGCATGTGTAGATGGCTATCGGTTGTTTTAAATATAAAAGTATTCGGTTTGGGTTTGACTCAATATGTGTATAACAATTTCTTACGGGAAGAGTAACAATAACTAATACATGTGTAGATGACTATCGGTTGTTTGAATATAAAAGCGTTCAGTTAGGTTTGACTCAATATGTGTACAATAATGTCTTAAGGGGAAGAGTAACGATAATCATTATAGCAATACGGTAGCATGCAATACCTTAACATAAATATGTGCTTACTACTACATGTGTAAGTTAAATTCATAGCCATCCAGGGAGACGACAGAGTCCTGTCATGCCTTAATTATTCATTATGTTAAAATTATCTAACGAAAATGTATACTTTTTATCTTTCAATGAATAAATTAAATCTAATCTAAAATCTTAAAATATTTGGGCTATCTAATTTGTGGTATAGAGGAGAAAATATTTTAGGATATACTTAACATTATTATATCCTTATAAATATTGTTAGATATACACATTTACCTTGTTACTTAATCAATTTTAGTTATCGAGTGTTTTGTAGAATCAATTTTTGTGTAAATATTTTTTATTCTTTCACGTTCTTCAGTTAAATAATACATTTATCTAATTTTCGTATTATAAAGGAATTGTTTTTATTTCATCAAAGGACTTATTTCCATCAATAATTACTCCACTCTTTATTATGCATTTTTGCCAGTCTTTTTCTTGCTCATACGTACGCTATAGCTTCAGGGAATAGTTGTTGAAGTGACGTCCTTTTTACCTTGATGCTTGGTGTCTGCTTGAAATTGTGAAAACGTAGTTTCTTCGGTAAACTAACCGTTTGACATTCATTAAACATTATACAGCGTCATGTGCGGTCCTCGCTCTCTACTTTTTTTATAATCTGTGGTTTTGAGTCTCAGAAGTATGTATATCCAGTAACAGCTTTGACTCTTCCGTATTTTAAACGTTATTATACATTTTTGAAGCACCTTCGACTAAAAAAGTGATTTTTGTTGGAATTAATGCAAAATGGAAACTACTCATACACAAACTGTGTATGATAGAAATATTTTATGACTATAAATTTTATACATAAAAACGTAATGACGTGCTTGCGTGTCGGCTTATGAAAACTCATATAAGCTGTTTAGTGTTTTTCCGAGTAGCAACTAAGCCATGGCATTAATGGATTTTATTTTATATTTTGCATGTTGCATTTTCAATTTTATGATTCAATAATTAAAGTATGCAATTATTGAAATACAAAGTGTTTGATTATTATTAAATGTGTTATACAGAAGTCCTTTGATAATGTTAATTACCGCGCCATTGCAGACTTCTTCGTCGTCGTCTCTTTAACTTGAATTGCAAATCTTCAGACCCTTTAATGTGAATTTCTTTTGTAATAATCCCTTGTTATCATTTTTCGATATCAATTACATTTTAATGTACCTAGTCCTCAGTCAAGTTTTCCATTCTACCGTTTACATAATCTCTTTTAACTTGAATAACATTCATCTTAAAATTTATTACTTGCGTCGAATACATTACGTGTTATTTAAAATAAATTCTCAAAACTTTTCCCCAAGAAAGAGCTCATGTCTTCTGTTAAGTTATCAAAGGCAATAAGCAGATATCACTTATCACGCCCACAAATCACAACTTTAGCATTATAACAACCATAATAATTTTGTAATTACATGAAAATGAGTTTCTTTAGCTTAAAGTAATTGACATAAAAGCTACCCACTATCCCAAGCACTTAAACTAAAGCTTGAGGCAATGAAAATTTCTTTGACATTAATTATGGTATTGCAGTTTATTCAGCTACGACGTCAGGTTCTTACAATGTTACCAACACTTTGATTGTTGTTAAGTTTACTTATTCCCAGTCAATTGACAATTTCAACGTTGTATAGTTAAAGAGAAAGAGAAGAAAAGTCGTTTGAGAACTTTTGTTTCGCCACAGGCACTTAAAAATTACATTGTCTGACCCTCTCATGATTTGGTGGAGTAGTATAGTTGGTTTTTAAAAATTATCCGAATTGACATTGAATTAAAAACTTTCCTTGCGGACAACGAAGTTAAAGTTTTCATGATAATTACTGTTGCTGTCTAATAGGAATTTGACAAACAGGGAAACATTGCATAATAATTATTAACTAAGGCGTTAGATGGTTAACTAATATTTTGTCTCCATTTTGACGAGTTTACAAAATAATTTGTGTGCAGACAGCAATGTCCTTAGAATTTTAATCAAAAACTTTGAAATCCTTTCTTGTTGTCTGACAGCTTTAATGAATGGTTTATGTCTTTTCTTTTGATTACAGTATTTAATCAAGGCGACGAAGGAAGATCCTGGTATATACTGTTAAAGGGATCTGTTGATGTTGTCATTCATGGCAAAGGAACAGTAGCAACACTAAAGACTGGTGACGATTTTGGTAAACTCGCTCTGATAAACGACGCACCAAGGTAAGGATCTAATTACATAAGAAACATTTTTTCAGAAAAGTTTTGTTTGGTTTAAGGAATGGGAAAGGACAAATTTTTGAAAGTAAAATTACATATACTTGTGGAAATATTTGTATCGTAATCGTATTTTAAAAATTCCTTGACTACTGGTGTGAGGCTAATGAATGATGTTCATTTAACTTTCAGTCGCTAGGTTTTTGTTAAACATATTTTGCTGTCATAAAAATTTGACACTAGGTATAAGTGAGCATAAGGGTCATAAGGAAAGAAGTCTAGAACATAAAGACTTTGAGTCTGCTTCTAAAAAGAAGGTAGGAAGTACGATCCTTTCACTTTATTTAAAGTAATTAAACTGTCCAATTAAACTTATTTCACTCATCTTCAACGAATTTTCCCATTTTCCAATCCAATACAAAAAAGTCCTTAACTGAAACTTTATTCACAAAAGAAAAGAACACTTAAACCAATTAATCCACTGTCAACTTGAAATTGGAAACTGGTCAGTGGAAAACCAATAATAAATTTAAATTGAATGAGTTTAAAAACTGTTTTTTAAGTCTGATTGCAATTTCACCAGTAGCATTGGTTCTTTTATTTATTTGCAAAATTGAGCAACATATTAACGCTTTTCTTCAGTGTTCCATTCGATAAAGGAACATGAGACTATGCAAGGATACCATACACAGACTCCACAGTTGTGTTTGTTCTCTGCAGAACCAGTAAAGGAAAAATTGCTTAATTAAAAATTAATTAACAAGTTTTTGCAATGCGTAGTGCAGGATGCTAACTTTCCGGCTTTCATGAAGGATTGAAGAACATACTTCACAGGAGCATTGGATCAATCTCTCAATAAATGCGATGCCACTTTATATGTTATACTATCCAAATTATGAACGTTGAAATGTTGAACAGAGAGAAAGCTGAAATACAGATCTTTAATTGAAAGTTGGTTCAGGAAAGAAAAATAAAAATACTGCTCTTACAATAAATGGTTATTTATTATAAATTAACTTTTAGTAATGTTCTTCGACTACAACTTAAGAGAAATACTTTTAATACTTGAATTTCCCCTTTTTAGAGTAGATTTGTGGTCAGGACTGCTAAAGTATTTTAATTTAAATATTTAGATAACGATTTATGCTTTGTTTTGAAATGTATGTAATGTAGAAATAAAATTAACTAACTTCATACCCTGATTCTTTAATTTGAAATGTATTACTAAGCTTACAAAATTCCTTTTTATCAAAAAAACAAAACATTGACAAACAAAATTATTGGTAAACATTTTTTTAGAGCTGCTACAATAGTACTTAAAGAAAATAATTGTCACCTACTGCGTGTGGATAAGGAGCACTTTAATCGTATCCTTCGGGATGTTGAAGCAAATACACTAAGATTGCAAGAGCATGGAAAAGATGTATTAGTATTGGAAAGAGTAGCAAAACAACGAGGACAACATTCAGCATTTAAGTATGTGAAATATTGTGATATATGCTTGATTTTAAATGTTGTTTTTCGTTTTTTTTTCTATAAAATTAGTTTTAACTAACCCTCCATCTGGAAATCTTTTGGGGTTTTCTTTTTTTCCACTCTAATATTTGATTGCACGCTAATATTACTGTTGTCTGAATATTATTTTCAAAGGTGTTCAGACTAATTTAAACATTGTTTTAACATTTTATAAAAAATAATAGTTGCTTTTAAGATTTATTTAAACGTTTTTTGTTTGAAGTTATGATTTATAATAATCTAAGCAACCTCCCAATAGTTCATTTAGTACTTTAGCTACTTTATAGGCAGACAAATATTTAACTTTTGTAAAAACAAAATAATTCCATTTTTTTTTGTTTGGTACTAAACCCTTTTATACTAACCAAGTTGCACAATTATTAACTCATATAAACTTTTGACGAAACAACGATTTTTGTAAAGTTTAAACCAGAATCTTGTATATATAACTCGAGTGTTAATGTAAGCAAAAAATATTAATTTAAAAAGGTTGCTCATTTAAGAGAAAGGCGAATATTTTATTAAAAACCAAATATAGTAAAAGGTAATAAACTTATTAGTGTAAATGTTCATTTATCAAAAATAAATTCTTATGGGGTTTAATCTAATTTCGACAGAGTCTGATTCAAAACTAATCAAGCGAAACGTTTCTCTATCACACGATTCAGGTGTAAATAGTTCAACCCTATAGACTCGCGACCAGGCTCTCGAAATTCAGGTGCGTTGATTTTTCATTTAAAGGGGTTCACATTTAACAACATGTTTATCAACTTCCACCGCATTGGCGGATTTGTATAATGAGAAACGATGAACCTACTACCTAACCCGCCTTAATTTTTAGTGACCTTTCTGACATTTCATGAAAAGACCCTGCACATATGCACATATATTTGCAATTGTTTTTGTTTAATAACCTTTTTATTTTTATTTTCATTTATTGTTTTTATCAATTTCGATACAGAATATTTAAATAATTTACAGTCACTGCACATCTGCACAAAAAATGCTTTCATTTGATGTCCCTTCGGATTTTGTAGGCCGTGTAAAGTGTACCACAAAAACACTGTTTGCCGTTTTAGCATATGATAAGACTCTTAAACACGATTTTGCCACAAAATTCCGAAATCTACATTCCCTCAATATGTTTTTGGAAACAGAGTGCATTTCTTCAAAATGACTCGATAGCGATACACTTCTAAACCAGCAGCGGTTTAAAAACCGACGAGAGCCTTTGAGTGGCTTAGCCAGAAAGTCAATTCCATATGTTCATGAGGAGGATTTAGATAACCTCCCCTTCTGACTACCTTATCATAATTGAGTGTTTCGAGCAGAAATTCAGTCGATTCAAAAGAAGTATATGCGATGTATTATCTAGTGCATATATCTCCAGCTTGACAGGCTTTCTCGACTCGAATTGACATTTGACGGAACAGTCTAATAACTTAACATAGGAATTTCAAGAATCTAGAATATTGTAAACACGACGATCGCGCCTTGAATCGCTAGATACATCATACGCATACCTTATGCTTTAACTGAATGTTTCGGCTTTGAAATCAACGTACACGATGGTGATAAAGAGCACTTTATGCCTGACAAAAATTGTTGGACCAGTATTTGCCATTTCTGGACATTTTTAATGTAACTCTGCTCGATTACCTTTTGAACGAGTTCTGCAGAAATGTCCAATATCTTATTTCTAGTCTCTCCCCGTCCGGTAGACGAAATTCTGGATTCGGAAATATTGATCAGGCGATTCGTCAGAAACTGTTAATAGTTTATACCGAGTTTCTCATATTTCTATCACAACGGAAGGGTCTTAGTAGTATACATGGCTCCTAGTCGTGCTAGAATCCTATACTTTGAAAATAAGTGGTTCCATTTATGCTATTTTCAATAAAAGTCCGAAGCAAACGAGAGAACAAAACAAAACGCATATTCTTAACATGTTAGTTCATCTACTCGAAGGTGTGGTACATGATATTAGGTGAAAGAATGAAAAGATTCTGGGCGTTGGACACCCGCGAACACGCATCGCATATAGCTGTCCATGGGAGAAGCACGGCTTTTCTAGGTTCTACACCGCTACCTCAAGTGTTTGCCTTTGCACTTTATAAATTGCCATAGTGAAACTAACTTTAATGGGAAATTGCAGCCTTTTGAATGGGAATGGTAAATCTGTACGAAATTACAAATTATTCGGATTCGTGGAATATTTACATTTACACCCATTTCTACGCCCGTTAAAATTGTAACACTAATTATGTTTCGCCCAAGTTGTGTGACATGAAGTCTTGTACCATTATTTAATCGAGGAGCATCTAAATTTCGCATAAGCAATACTGCGACGCATAATTTCAAATGCAGCTTATATGAAGGCACCTCCTCCCCTTAATCCACCTACCCCTCCTCATCCTGTTTCCCCATTCAATCACCATTTCACTTATCCTCTTCCTCCTCTCCCCTCGCGTAAGTGAAATTACAAAGCTTTTTGCCGCATTTACCAAGTAAAAGAAAAAAAACGCTTTATGATAGGCAACCAATTAATCAAAACCTAGGAGTGTCCTCTACTCGAATGAGCCGGGAGTGAGATAATCGCGGTAAAAAGTAGCTTAAACTCTTTCCAGCCTCTTTACTACCTCCACACAAAAAATCAAGTCAAAATATTGCTCCGTTGCGAAGTGAAAGAGCAACAAACAAACGGACAAACAAAATGACTTTCACATTGATAATATAAGTATACGATTAAGATATAGATTGCAAACTCACTTTTCAAATCACTTTCTTAATTAAACTACATCTGACGTCATAATAAAAAAAATTAACTTGTTGCAACTCCATTTTGAAAATCATTTGAAAACAGGAGAATAATGGTCATGCATGTTATTAAGGACATCGCTCTACTTTACTGTTCACTGTTCTCAAAACAACTATCCTCATCCTTAAGAAAATCTTTAAAGGAACTCAAAAACCCAATCGCCCTGTTAAAACCTCTTAAATCTTGTAATAAAAAATAACAACCGTCTATATATCCTTCTACTTGATATAGAGGATGTATGCTGCAGACACAGTTATTAAACCCTTAAAATTTCATTCTATTCATCCACTCAACTTTAAACTCATGTAACCACATTTAAGGTTTAGTAAAAGAAAATTAACTTCGGCCAGAGCTCGCTTTTGATTTATAGTGTTGAAAAGTCTGGCGGTCCTTTCAGTCCTCTTAAGAGAACAGTCGCCTTTTCAAAAACTCTTGTAAAATCCTCTGAGGCATAACGAAACCTCACAACTGTTCGGTCTTTAAAGGATTGTGTGTGATGATGTTTTTTTTTTTTTTTTTGCTTGCCAAAGGACTCTTGCAGCCATAAAAACCATATAATTTCTAGAAATTAACTTTGCTTCAACTTTTCTGTTTGGTTTGCTCTATTCAAAACCCCTTGAAACTGGGAATAAGACTCAATATTTTATTGTTTGTATAAAATGGGTTGTGGGGTTGAAAACAAACATATTTTGCTTTTCAAGTTCTAATTTGTATAGATCCTTTGCCTGGCCTTCACAATTTATTATTGTTCTTGTTTTGAGAGATAATTCAAACCTCATGGTGCAGCTGTGTGTATCATTTGGGGAAAAAGGCACTAATTAGGCATTAAATTAAAGCTTTTGGGGATGATTTTTGAACATCGTTGGTCGTTTTGGTTTTTGTTGCCTAAAACAAACGGCTATGATTGGTCTTTTAACAGAAGTTTTGGATTTTATTATTTTTGTTGTGAAAAAAAAACGTTCGTTTTGATGTTGTTTTGCAATGTTTTTTGTAAACTTTTGTCTAGTTTGTGTTGAACTTTTTTTTAAAAAGTTTAAGGATAATTTTTTTGTCCTTTTAATTATTTTTGTTTTATTGGCATGTCTTTTTGCTTGCTCGTAAACTGCCTAATTAAGAAAAATGTTGACTTTTCTTTTTTATTATTATTTTTCTTTTTTTTTCAGATACACAGTGATGTCGGGAACACCATCAAAAATGTTGGAGCATCTCCTAGAGACCCGACTGGGTGGCCAAGTTGTTGGAATCGATCCGTTCTTAGACGATTTCCTGCTGACGCATATAGTGTTTATGCCGGTGGTTCAACTCGTCGATGAGTTGGTTAATTAATATCCTTTTTAAACTAACTTCATATTTTATGTTTTTTTTTTGTTGCCTTCCGGTCGTCTTCATTTAAAACAATAAGCCATTTTCTTGTAGCAATTTCGGTGTTGTTTGTTTTTTTTTTTTTTAAACATTCAACAAATGCAATCCCTACGGAATTGCTTAGCAAGTTTGATGTAATCAAAACTTTCAAATTAGTTTTTAGTCAAACAAAATCACCGGATGCATGTTGGAGAAAAATTGCAGACTTGCTTTTCTGCTGACAACGAGATATGAACTGTTTCAGGTTTTAAGAACATTGCTCTTCATATATTTATAATAAATTTCAGTTCAAGGAATATTTAAGGACCTTTTTGCATTCCTTTGCCTAAACTTTTTACCAGAAAAAATGATTGTGTTTCATAAGCCACCTGGAACCTAGAAGGTATTCTTGGAAGCCTTAAAGGTTGTTTGTTTTTTTCTTTGTACACATAAGAGCATGTTCTCCTGCTACCTGGAAGGCTCTGTAATGTTTAAATTGTATTCTTATTCAGTGTTGGGGATTTGTTTATTTTTTGTTCAGCAGGACTAAGTTGGGAGTAGGTGCTCGAAATGAACACATACTTATCTGCTATCTGATGTAAAATAAAATTATAATAATAATGCGGTGTAGGTAACTGAAGGGCATGATTTTTATGATGATTATGTCCGTTCAGCAAAAGAAAGGGTCTTTGGGGAATAAATGTACGAAGTTCTTGAAAAAGAATGTGAGGAGTAGGTAGGAATAAGTAAGTACTTGATTTTGTCGCCTTACCCTCGGTTGCCTTTTTAATTGGCGGACTTTATTATCTACTTGGTTTAAGTTAACATTTAAGCGGTTATTTTAGAACTCATTTCATTTGGTGTTAGTTATTAAATTTGTTAAGTGCCATAATGTAACGAATATCTAACACTTCTTTAAAGATTCTTTGGCTCCCCTTCTGGCTCAAAGAGTCTATCTAGCCAATTCCGAAGAAGAAAAAGAGCAAAATCGTAAAGTTCACTGTGGCGTATACTTACTTTTCTTGATTGAAATTGCATAAACTTACTCTATCGATTCTTTCTTCATTTCATTTACTTACTTAAGGTGGCGCTACAGTCCGGGTGGACTTGGGCCTCAACCAACAAGCTCGGTCCCTAGATAGCTGTCTCCAGTTGCTCACGCCGAGTTGGTTGAGGTCATCTTCAACTTGGGCGAACCACCTGAGCTATGGTCTTCCTTTACTGTGTCGTCCCTCTGGGGTGGATTCGAAGATTTTACGGGCCATAGCATTGGTGTCCATCCTCTCCACGTCCCCAAGCCATCTGAGTCTTTGGACCTTCACTTTTTTAGCTAGGTCAGTGTCGCTGGATAGCCCGTACAGTTTGTGGTTAAATCTTCTCCTCCAATCACCGTTTATGCATACAGGACCGTAAATCTTACTTATAACTTTTCTCTCAAACTGGCCTAAGGTGCTCTCATCCGTTTTTGATAGGGTCCATGCTTCTGCACCATATAGCAGGAGGGGGTGATAGATGTCTTATAGAGCGTCACCTAAGTTGTTCGGGAGAGGCTTTACTACTCAATTGCTTTCTTAGCCCGAAGAAACAGCGGTTAGACAAAGTCCTTTACTACCTCGAAATTATTTGTGTCTTTCGTGACGTTTTGTCCAAGACATCGGTGTTGGGTGTTCTTTCTTGATGACAGCATATACTTTATTTTGCCTTCATTGACCGCAAACCCATTTTTTCAGCCTCTGTTTGTATACTCGCAAAAGCACTGTTGACATCACGCTGCTTTTTTGCAATGATATCAATGTCATCAGCGAACGCGAGTAGTTGCACAGACTTCTGGAAGATAGTGCCTCTAGTGTTGACGCGGGACTTCTGCACTATTAGTTCCAGTATGATGTTAAAAAAGTCGCATGACAGTGCATCACCTTGTCTAAAGCCTTTTTTGACATCGAAGGCGTCGGCGAGGTCGTTACTGATTTTAATGGAGCAGCGTAAGTTCTTCATTGTCATCCTGCTCAGACTGAATGAGTTTAGAAGGGATGCCAAAACTGGACATGGTTTTATACAGTTCTTCTCTATAGATGCTGTCATACACGGCCTTAAAATCGATAAAAAGAGTTTAGGTGTCGATTTGGAGTTCTTGAGCTTTTTCCAGGATCTTCCGTAATGTGAATATTTGGTTTTGACAATACACTATAATTATTAGAATGGAGGCCACAGAGTGTGAACAGTCAGAACAACGGAATCAATCGTAAAAATATATACTTATATCCGGAAACATTTATAAATTTGTCAACTATTGAGATTTCATAACTGAACATAGTCATTCTCATTATGTTTTACGTGCATTAACCCTACAGCTAATACATTTTTTAAGGCTCCGGTACTATAGTATGCCGTGAAATAATTCTGCCAACCACAGTTATTATTATTAACCATTAAAAAGACAATAATTGCGTTTTGTATTTTTATTCACTAAACTTTTTTATTGAAATTAAAAACATAAAAATATCCGGGAGGCAATAAAAAAAGGAAAAAAAAGTTTTAATTTTTTTCGATTATTATCCTTAACTCCACTGCACCTTCCATTGTGAGAATGTAGGCGGAGGAGGTGGCAACGCACCCGAGGACCGGGAATACAATTTAAACTTCAAAAAACGAGTCATTCAATTCGTACAAAAATGGGTAATGGCTGTCCGTCATGCTGCATTCGAGGATACTGTTGTCTGTGATTTCATTGAGGTAATCCACAACTCGTCCTCATCCCTAATCTTTCTTAATGCCATTTAATTCGGCAGGACTTGGCTGCTGATGTCGAAGCCGATCCCGATTTAAACGAAGAAACGAGCATCGTTCACAATATACTCACTCAATTGTCACGCTACCAAGAGGACCGAAATGCCAATGCCGGCCAAAAATGGAAACTACCACCAAATGGTCAACCGATTTGTCTGTTCAGTGGTAATACCTCGACGTCGAGAACAGTTATCCGACCTGACGATGACAGTAAGTTCTTATACTATAAGCACTTTGATTATGTCCTTTGGAATTTTGTACGAAATCCCCAACGGCCTTACTCCCATTATACACATCTTCGTATATTCGACTTGCACCAGCAGCACACATTCACATTTGTCTTCATTTTGAAATAAATTCCATAGTTATCTTCCGAGTGTATTGTGCTGACCACACTTACTGTACTCTGCGTTTCCCACTGCACACAACTGCTGGTATTATTAAGGCTTGTGCCGCTGACAAGTTGCAACTTAATCGAGGACCTGATGACCTGGCGCTTGTCGAAGTAAAATCGAACGGAGAACGTTCCAAATTTAAGGATAACGATGTTAGCATACCGACGGGATTAAGTCTTAATGGCCGCCTCTTTGTTTCCGTAAAGGATCATCTCGACGCACTGGTAAGTTTCTTATTGAAGTGGATATTAAATGCATGAAGTGCACTCTAAGGGGATTACTACTAATTTGTTCGTTTGGTTTATTGTTTATTCGATTTCTCTTTAGACTCCATTGCCTGAACAAGAAGGACCAACTGAAGGAGTTGATGTCGATCTAGAAATTATAAGCACCAAAGAGCTGGCTTACCATATAACGATTTTCGATTGGGACTTGTTTTGGGCCGTGCACGAATACGAGTTGTTGTATCACACATTCGGAAGATATCATTTCGGAAAGGTAAGGTTTAGTGGTGTATGTCGCATTGCAGGGTATTCTTAGAGAGAGAATTGTGAGAAGGGATACACTTGCAATCAATTTGCATTTCATGTTAGGGTTATTTTGGGATGTTTGGTATTTGAAATTCGAAAGGAAATTCCTGGCAAGAATTTTTGGTTTGCCGGAATAAGACGCTCTTTGGTGCAAGGCCATTCCACGGAAATGTATTGTCGGTGCTGGTATTCCTAATGCAGCACTTTGTTCAATTTATTATTAAGTATTCACCAGCGTTTCCAACGGAGTGCATGCAAACGTAAATGGACTATTTTATGGAAGCATATAAATAAGTGCTCCTTGAGATTCATGGTCGGAGCAATAATTCCTTACAATTGAAATGTCTATTGTTATAGTTTCTGGAGCTAGGTATTCGTAATTGTAAAAGGCTTTTGAATTATGTTTTTATTTACTGCGCTTTACCAGCACATTAAAATAGAGAGGAAGAAACACTGCACCACTTTTCTTCTTAAATAAGACTTAGTTCAATAGTTCCATCTTCGATGTTTTGCTGTATGTGCATTCCCAGAAAGGTACTTGCTCTACCCATGTCAGTCATTTCAAATTGGTTTGACAACAGCTGTTTTATGATGTTAATCATTTGAATATTTTGACAAAACAGATGTCATCGACATACAGCAGGACGTAAAAATTGCTTCCGTTTTGGTCCTTGACGTACACGCATTGATCTGACTCACATCGCCTGAATCCAATTCTGACCATGAAACTGTTGAATTCCTCATTCCACGCTCGGGACGCTTGCTTCAACCCATACAAAGCCTTATTGAGCTTACAGATTTTATTTTCAAATTCAATACCTTCCGGTAACTCCATATAAATGTCTTCGTACATTTCACCATTCAAAAACGCACTTTTGACATCCATCTGGTGAATATACATACATGCCCTTCTGATTTGCGATTGCCAGCAATATTTTTGTAATGTTACCAACTTTGCAACTGGCGCATAAGTTTCGGTGTAATCAAACCAGGTTTTTGGGTAAACCCTCGCGCCACCAAACGAGCTTTGTATTTTTCAATTTGCCCATCTGATTTGCGTTTCAATCGAAATACCCATTTGCTTGTTATGGCTTTTCGATTCTTTGGCAAACTACAAATAGTCCAAGTTTTATTATGAATCAATGATTGGCACTCACTTTTTATGGCATTTTTCCATTCTGGCCAATCTTCTCTTGCTTTTGCCTCACTAATGGTTCTTGGGTCATCTTCGACGTACTCTTCGGCACTAAGAGCAAAGTTGTCTGATTCAGTAGAATAAGTGCAAAAACCAAGTCGCTCAGGTTGTCTTCGCGTACGTTCGCTTCTTCGTTGAACATTTGATTCGAGGTCTTCAACACTATTTTCGCTTCCGCTGGTGCTGTTGTTACCGATGCCGTTTTCTTCGACATCGTGGATTGTTTCAATGCGGTTACCAGCCCAATCCAAATTAGAGCTGTGGACTATTCCATCGCCGCCGTCAACAGGTAGATTTTCTAGAGTTTCATCATTTTTGTTCTCACCAAATCGTTCCGCTTCTGAAGTCGATATTTCTGTTATCTTCGGCCTTCTCAACACGGAATCTTCATTGAATGTTATGTGTCGACCAATAACTAACCTATTCTCTTTCATGTCCCACAGCCGGTATGAACCAATCGATGAAGCATAACCATTAACCAAGCATCAGACATTTGTTCGACTTACCTTCAAATTTCGATCGTTTATCTTTTGGTACGAAATTGAAGCATTCTGAACCGAAAATTCTTAAATGGGACAGATCTGGTTTTCTTCCAAACCAAATCTCAGCCGGTGTCTGCTTCATAAATTGCTTCCCAACAGCACTCGTTGGCGATCGATTCTTTATATAATTTGCTGCAAGAATGGCTTCGTTCCAGAATTTATGGTCCAAACCACTTGCCACCAGCATAGTTGTAGCTTTTTCTTGAAGTGTTCTATTCAATCGCTCAGACACGGAGTTCATCTCTGGATTGTAGGGAACAGTAAGCATCATTTGAATACCCTTTGACTTACAGAAATGTCTAAACTCATTTGAAGTATATTCTCCACCGTTGTCAGCTCTCAGCTTCGCAACTTTCTTGCATTGTAGTGCTTCAGCTATGGCTACGAATTCTTTGAACTTGCTTAGGACTTCACTTTTTCTTTGAATGCAGAATATCATTGAAGCTCTGGAATAGTCGTCAGTGAATGACACGAAATATCTGCTTCCATCATATGCCGACGTTGGCATAGGACCACAGACATCACTATGAATTAGTTCCAAAATGCGATTGGATCTAGTGTTTTTGTTCCTTGGAAACGATGAACGTGTTTGCTTTCCAAAAACACAAGATTCGCAGAATTTTAACTCAGTGTCAACATTCACTTCTTCCAAACCTTTAGCCATCTGATGACTGACCCTTCTTCAAATCGTATGTATTCAAATGTGCTAATCTGTAATGCCACAAAGATTGAGAATCATTTTTCTCACCTGAGATACCAGCGAATTTATTTTGGTCAACGTGCAAATCTACTTCGTACAGCTTGCCTCTGGTACTCGCTTCAAACATATAGGTGTTCCATCGATCGATGCATATGCTTTGTCGCCTTCAAAAACGATACGGTAACCCCTCTCTGTCAGACTTCGGATAGACATCAAGTTGCATTTCAGATCCTTCACAAATAAAACGTTCTTCATAGTCTTTGGTGTGGAATCACCATTATGAAACGTTTTCACAGATATGTCACCAATTTCAGATGCTGATATGCTTTCGTTTTTCTTGGCAACTGAAATTTGAATTTCCTCGATGTTCTTCAAAACGTTGAAATAATCTTTGCTGTTGACCATGTGCTGGGTAGCACCAGAATCCAAAACAAACTTCACTTTATTATTCATCGGTTGTACGGTTTGCGCTGCATGCTCTTCTTCACTTGCTTTGTCAACTGCACACATTGTCGAGTCCTTCTTTCTGAAAGATTTGCTTGAAACCTCTGTGTCCTTCTTTTCCTTTTTCTAGGAAAAACATTTGGATTTGATATGTCCAGGCTTACCACATCCATAACATACAATCTTCTTCTTAGGCTTGACACTCATTGCACCGGGCTCACTAGACCTTGCCGATGCACAACCATTCCTTTTGTTGTATTCGTCCATCAACCGAGTCTTGACAAATTCTATCTTCAAGTCACTTTGATTCATGGTCTCTAGTGCAGTTACTAAATTGTCGTAGCTTGCTGGCAAAGTAAGCAACAAATGGACAACAACATCAAGCTCTTCCATCTTAGCTCCGATTGATTTCAGCTGACGAACCTTCGTATCGAATCGAAGAAAATGTTCAATGATGTCTTCACACTCATTGTACTTCATCATCAGAAGCTGTTTACGTAGTAGTAACTGACTCGAAATGCTTTTTCGTTCAAAAATAGCACACAATGTGTCGAACATCTCCTTGGAAGTCCTCTTCTTCTTCACATATTCCAATTGTCCATCATGGTCTGGACCAAAATTGAAATACATTTCTTTTCTTCTAACTTCACACTGTCATGGTTAGCAGGCTCAATCTTCGCAAGAATTTCTTCTAAATCTTCCTCAATGTATTTTCGTAGAACCTTCTCGTCCAACAAAACACCCACACGATATTTCCAGTTGCTGAAATTCGTGCCATCAAATAATGGAAGCTTAGAAACCGAATGATCAGCCATTTTGCTATTATTTTTTTTCTTCTTCTCAAATTAAAAACGATCTCGGAATTGCAGTGAAAAATAATTTCTTCTAGAAAGATTTAAAAATTAATTTTTCTTCAATCGAATCCTGGGCCCATAACCTCAGAATGTTCGGAGATCCAGAGAAAAAGAAAAAGACCAATATTTATTATAAAAGAAGTATTTTACTGTTTGAAGTTTGAAAAAAGACTAATTATATTTTACAAATTAAAGAAAACTTGAATCGAAAAGTAAACTGAGATTAATGTAATTTCGAATAAATTACTGAGAGTAGCTTTATACAAAGTACAAATTAACAATAAGGCTGGGAACAACGTTTCCCCATTTCATGAAAATAAATTAAATATGTAACTATGCTTCGTCCAAATCAAATCTGCAGTACAGGCCTTATGGGACAACTTTTTTACTCTTAAAGGTGCCTGCTGCAGGATAAAATATCTAACATCTCCTTAAAACATAAACTTTTTCTTTGATTAATTTTGCAAAGCAAAAGTACATTCCCTTGTAACCTCTATGAAAACAAAAAACTCTCCAATTTTAATTCCAGATAACAGCGAATCTTGATGTCTTCCTGAGACGTTTCAACGAACTGCAATATTGGATTGTCACCGAAATCGTTTCAACATCGAGTATGAGCAAACGTGTTGGTCTACTCCGGAAATTCATCAAATTAGCAGCTTAGTAAGTTTCCCTTGCATCTTCATAATCAATTTAAACAAAACTCTAATTTGAAAAACAAACAGCTGCAAGGAATACCAAAATCTCAATGCATTCTTTGCCATCGTCATGGGCCTCTCCAATATGGCAGTATCCCGCTTGCAACTGACATGGGATAAAATACCATCGAAATTTCGCAAACTCTATCAAGAATTCGAAGCGCTTATCGATCCAAGTCGAAATCATCGAGCGTATCGTGTATTTGTCGGCAAATTACAACCACCTGTTATACCGTTTATGCCATTACTCCTAAAGGACATGACATTTGCCCATGAAGGCAATAAAACCAGTCTCGATGGGCTGGTCAATTTCGAAAAGATGCACATGATGGCTCAAACGATGCGAACGATACGTTTTTGTCGATCACGAAGTCTGGGTAAGTGAATTCTTATGGCATTTATGAATATTTTATGAATTCGTTATGTTGGGTTATATTCTAGGTCTGGAACCACCTTCACCCAAAACAGAGGGAGAAGTACGTTCGTTCATAAGTTGTTTGCGTGTCATCGATAACCAGAGAGTTCTAACAGCGATGTCACAGAAAATCGAACCAACAAGAAAAATGAATTAAGAATGTACACACATATTTTTGGTTTTCATTGTTTTAACATTTACGAAAATTTGAAATTTTTAAAAGAATTCATTGTGATAAAAAAAAATCAAGAAAATTTGCAATAACCAAATTAAAGCACAACAAAAATGAACACAAATTTTGTACACAAAAATTAAAATGCAAAGAAAAATACCAGCGGAGTCTTATGATGAAAACAAACAAATTGAATGAAAACAGAAAATATTTTAGAAAGCAAAAACTCTATTAAGAAAAGTAAAAATGTCTTTAAAAAAGGAGACAAACTAACATAATGACGTACCAAAAATAAAATGTTATCTTAAAAATCTTAAAATGTATTTGTATAATATTAAAGCTGTGATTGGTTAGATTTATATATATTTAAAAAAAAAGAAACTATAGCTATAACTTTTTTGTTTATTTTTCTTTTTATTAATTTTAAATCTATTTATTCTTAGTTTTTTTTTCTATCTAGTTTTAAAGAATTCATGTAACTTTCGTATATTATTTCTAAATAAAAAAAAAATATTTATACACCTTAACTCGTCTTTATTTGGTTTTATTTTTCCACTCTCATTTTTTTAATTTTTTGTTTTTAAGAAAAAAAATAATGCAAACTCTCAAAATTTTATAATTGTAAGATAATAAATGTCCGGTTTCCAATTTTCCATGCACCAAGAACACATACAAAATTAAAAAACAATAAAAATGCAATCAGAAATCGAAATCAATACAAATAAAATTTAAAATAAGAATAACTTATTAAAATTTAATGAAAATTAAAAATTAGAAGTCAGGATTTTTTTTATTTTTATTATTTGTAAAGAAATTTAATAGAAATATGTTTTCAAATGATTAAACAAAGAAACATAAAACTGGTAAGGGACCTTTTTAGTAAATTAAAAATAAATGTTATAGAAAATAGTTCATAAAAACAAAAATATTTAAGATTAATGTTCTTATAATGTTAAACAGATTTTAAAAGAAATTTTTCTTCTAACACATTTAACAAATATCTTGCTTTAGTTCTGAATTCAACTTTTCTCTATTCCTTGTGTCTTTTGGTCCTACACCAGTTAACAACTTTAAAACTGAATTTCTTACATTTTACACTGCGTGTGTTGTGTCCGTGGCATAGTGGTAAGGTGTGTTGGCTGCTAAGCAGAACGTCCGTCGTGGGGTCGAGTTCTACTCCTGCCTATAGTTTTTATATCATCTTTCACGGGCACTGCCTCTTGCGAAGAACTGACAAAATTTCCAAGAGTATCAATCTGTCATGAAAACGTGCTTCTCAACTTTGCCCCTCATTTCTTCACACGCACCTAGCGAATTGTTGATGAGAGTAAGCCAGTTAGGTATTGGCTCTTCAAGAGCTGCCCCCACTATATTTTCATTTTTGTAATTTTCAAGGTCAACCTATCTAAAAAAAAATAGGTCGCATGTAGCCACATCTGGAGAAAATGGTGAATGAGGCAATAGTTCGTAGCAATTCGACAAACTTTGGCCGTGGCGATGGTGGTGGTGTAAGCCGCAACTTTTTGCTTCACCAAGTTTACGCCCAATCTAACAGTCTTCACCTCTTTCAGAGCACGTTCGTCGAAGGAAGTCTTCTTATTGCGGAAAAAGTCTTTTGCGTTGTCTCATAGGCAGTGGCTATGTCCAACACATCTTTCAACTCTGGGTCAATCTTTTGCAGAGCCTGTGTTCGAACGGTATCGTGTGGCGTATAGAGAACAATAATGTCACCAATCATGTTTTCTATACGTACGATTCTAAAGACGTGTCCCTTGGACCAGTAAATTTACAATTTCGAGCCACTCCACGCAGATCGGCCACCCAATCAGCATATAATTGTCCATAGTTTCATTTCATTGCTTCATAGTTGTTTTGTGAAACTGATACCTAGCTGCTGCTCACTGCTAAGCTTTTCTGTTAGCTCCTTAAACGTCTTTGAAGATAAGTCCTCACCACCATAGAGTTTCTGAAGAGTTTCGAAGTTTTCTGCTCCAATCCAAGAGAGGAAAAACGCTCGTTTCTGTCTATCCTCCGAAACTCCACACGCCTCAAAATGCCGCTCCAGCTGTTTCAAGCAGGTCTTCCAATTTTCTTCTTTTTTGTAAGCCGAGCCCACTCACGTTGGGATCATAAAATACCTTCCAACGTTGCTCCATCCTTTGCTCAATCTCACCCTTCTATAATTTCCTGAAATTAACGCGGATTAAAAGTGTGATTCGAATTTTTGTCAAAAAACTCCTCGTCGCTAAAATGTTGGAATGATGTTAACACCAGAGTTTCGTATTTAAAAATGAAAGTTTTAATGTCAAAGCTTGATATACAGGAAATAGTTTTATGTAAATGACAAGTACAATACTTCTGTTCCGCCTACTACCAAACGGTACAGATGTACGGATTATGCTTTAACACCGTCAGAAACGGCTCTGAATTGATCTCAGGGTTGCGCTGGTTGGCCAGAGTGAGCAATAGCGGCACACATCGTGCTGACAGCTATCTCAAGACCGAAATTTCAGCAGGATATTGGCGGTCTACTAACACGAGATGGCGGATTTTTGTTACGTTATCCTCTGTGGTAACAGTTGACGGTGAAGAGTCACCGTGCATGATCCCCTTCAAAAACAAGAATCTTATCCGATATTGGTCGTTTTCTATTTTTCACACTTTCAAGTTCAATCCGGCTCCTTCGATACTGGCGTAATCAAACGTCCAAGAGGAAACGAAACATTTTTAAAATAGTTAAAAAGTATCCACCCTTGAAAGAAAACACATTTTCTGTCACTTACTATTAAAACACAATTATTGTTTTTCTTTTTTTTTTAATTTGCTGTTAAATTTAATTCAACCTGTTTTTATAAATAATCTTCGTCCATTTTTTGTAGATCAACTTAAATATGAAAGAAATAATTTCAAATCGAAGCAATTGAAATTTCTAAAACAGAACACAAAATAAATATTCTCAAAAACAAGAACTTTCGATGTTTAAAAAAATAAAATGATTAATATGTTAAAGTTTTGTATCAAATTAAACGAGATAATGTACATGTAAGTGTTGAAAAAACAATTTAGGGACATAAATATTTTACTTAAATTGCTACAATGAAATTTTAAACAAAAACTAAAGTAAGTGAATATTTTTTCTTAACCTTATAACAAAAAACAAACTCGTAGTATTCGTCTCGTGTATTATGTGTAAATGTGATTAGATTCGACAATCCACCAAAACCCAAAAACCATTTTCTAATACAAAAACTTAAATCTACAATCAAAAATTCTTAACCTTAAAAATAAGTCTTATAGAACTATAAAGAGTCAGTGGTTCTTAATACTTAAAAAAAAAAAAAAAAATTTGAAATTTAAAAACTTTGACTAGCTTATAGTGAAAAGTGTAAAGTATTGGATGATGAAATATAACAAAACGAATATTTTTGTCAAATAAAAAAAGAAAAACAAAAGTAAATAGATTTCAGTTTTGTTATAATTCTTAGTTTATGTGTCTTGAAGCAAACAAAAAATGAAAACTTAACAAAATGAAAGGGCACAGTTTTAAACTAAAAAAAAAAATTACTACAATTTTCACAGAAAATCACTGTAAGAAACAAACTCCAATTTTAGTTGAATAGAAAAAACAAGCAGTTGACATGCAATATTATAACAAGAAAAGTACTGAATAGTAAAGAGGAAAAATAAATTAAAAATATATTGTGTTAACATTGTTAAAAAAAAGTAGTATAAGTTTAAGTATAAATGTGTCTTTAGGAAAAAAAAAACAAAAACAAGTCAAACTCATGTCTCTTTGAAATTTTAAAATCTTTAAAGCTGTTTTGTCTGGTTTTTGTGAATTTTAAAAACAAAAAAGAAAATTTTCTAGAAATAAAAACTAAATTGAAAACTCAAATTACATTTTGTATCTTTTATTTAATCAGAAACACTATTTCTATTTATCACCACTGCCGAACTCTTCAAAGCAGCCGGCGATGATGGTAGGGAGCATGCACCAACTCATCTCCAGAATATGGTCGGAAGAGAGCATGCCCTATGAATGGAACCTCAGCATTGTTTGCCCGATCCTGAAGAAAGGAGACCCTCTTACCTGCACCAACTATAGAGGCATCAGCCTCCTTAGCATCGCCTATAAGATCTTTTCTGCAGTACTATGTGAACTCCTGAAGCCGTTTGTCAACAAACTGATAGGTCCAAATCAGTGTGGCCTTAGACCAGGAAAGTCCACAATCGATCAAATATTCTCATTCGCCTGAGCAGTATGACAATGAAAAACTCATGCTACTCTGGTGCACTGCCGTGCGACTTTTTTAACATCATACTGGAACGAATAGTGCAGGACTCCCGCGTCAACACTAGAGGCACTATCTTCCAGAAGTCTGTGCAACTACTCGCGTACGCTGATGACATTGATATCATTGGGAGAACGCAGAGTGATGTCAACACTGCTTTTGCGAGCATACAAACAGAGGCTGAAAAACTCATTGACTGAGTTATATGCTGTCATCAAGAAAGAAAACTCAAGACCAACGTCTTGGATAAAACGTCACGATAGACGCATATAATTTTGAAGTAGTAAAGGACTTTATCTACCTTGGCTCTGCTATCAACACGGACAATGACATCAGTGCCGAGATCAGAAGAAAAATAACTCTTGCTAATCGCTATTTCTTCGGGCTAAGAAAGCCTCTCCTGAACAACTAAGGTGACGTTCTATAAGACTCTCATCATCCCCGTCCTGCTATATGGTGCAGAAGCATGGATGGCCGGTGAAGTTCCAAAGACCTAGATGGCTTGGTCACGTGGAGAGATGGACATCAATGCTCCGGCCCGTAAAGTCTTCGAAAATGACGTCAACCAACTCGGCGTTCGTAACTGGAGATAGCTAGCTAGGGACCGAGCTGGCTGGAGAGGTTTGTTGTTGAGGCCCAAGTCCACCCTGGACTGAAGCACCACCTTAAGTAAGTAAGTAGTTAATTCCTATTCATAGATTGAACTTTTTACCGATTTATAACATCGCCAAATTCAATCACAAACGTTAGCCTCATTAGTTTAAATTAGAACTCATTTTCCATCGATTTCAAAAGTTTAGTTATAACCAAAGGAAGCCTTATACCGAGACAAATTTAATGCATCATTCAATTATAATTTCTCTCAAATATCTACTCCTTACGTATCAAATTAATATCAATCAATGATATCGTCTTGCCGCTCGCTCTTACGAATACTAATACACTTATAAGATTGATAAATTGGACCATAATCCCTTAAAACATCCAACCAAAATCATTCTCAAATGCTGTAAGTGGCATAAGTGTATAATAATCATAAATGTTTCCTTGATTTCAATTTCAATTAATCAGTAGCCTTGGGTGTTTGAATAACAAAAGCCACAAAATGAACCAACAGCCAGTTACAACCTCATACTAACATAAGTAAAAACGAGTTGAATGATGAAACTAATTGCCCAATTAACAACACAAGAAAACGTGTGTCTGACGAAAAGGGATGTTTCAAATAATAAGGATCTTAATAATTTCATCAAGTAATAACAATAAGTTGATTATGCATGTTTCAAATAAGTTAATAGTTTGTGTAGCCGCATGGTTAACCCGAGGTCTTATAAACACATTATTTCTTGGATATACAATAGGATATAAAATTTCTAAGCATGTTCTAGATTCGATGGTGAGAACAACTTACATAATATTATGAGGGTGATCCAATAAATAATTGGATGAACCGACTGATGACGCCAGTATCGCAAAAGCAATTAACTATCTGTAAATACAGTCCAGTAGACGGTTACTGTCAAAATTTCAGCCGAATCGGACTCGTAATTTTGTTTGAACGGGGGTGTCCGCGAGTATAATAAAAAACAATATCGCGGTCGGTGTTTCGATTTTGTTTTTTTTTTTGTTTGTTGTTTTTTTTTTATAAGAAAGTCTCGCAG
The DNA here is from genome assembly GCA_943590905.1 of Sphaerophoria taeniata. Lineage (NCBI taxonomy): Eukaryota > Metazoa > Arthropoda > Insecta > Diptera > Syrphidae > Sphaerophoria > Sphaerophoria taeniata. The sequence goes on along the minus strand of OX016540.1, from coordinate 39,881,935 downwards.
AGAAAGAGTGTTTAGATGGTGACTATAATAATTGCCTTCACGAGTTCCAATTTGATCGCACGTCCGTTTTTGATGAGCCACGTCCCAGGTATACCCCAAAAATAGCTACAATGAAGGCTAACATGACAAAAAACCATGATCCTATACTGGCTCATCGCCAATTGTTGTGTGCGCTACCGTACGCCAGGTAACTACGACAGTAGATATTTCAAAAGATTGTTTGGATCGCACTATCCTGAACGAAGATTTGGACATAAGGAAGGCATCGTCGTAATGGGTGCGGCGTTTGCTCACTCCGGACAACAAAAGCAACTGTGAAGCCACTTCAGAGAAGTGTTTAACGATGTTTATGCGCAATTCGTAGGTGTTTTGATGTAATTTGTGATGGTCGACGAAAAATGAAGCCACTGTAATACTATAAAAGCCTGGAGTGATAGTTTTTTGTTTGCTGACTATTAGGATATAGGATCACGAAAATTCTTCTATGTAAAATGGTAGTCATAAGCTATTGCCATATTTTCGCGATTATTTTAATAACACCTATATGTGTTATAACGGACGAGGAGATTTTAATCAAATATGTTTGTTTGGGGTATGGTTTATTTCGCTTTTTTTATCTCGCTTTTGGTCGTTTCGCCACGTTCGTTTTGCATTTTGTTATTTCGCATTTCATTCGTTTGGTCTTTTATACTTCGTCCAAAACAAATCTGCAGTACAGGCCTTATGGGAGAGCTTTTTTACTCCAAAGGGTGCCTGTCCAGGAAAAAAATCTAAAATCCCCTTAAAAAAAATATACTACAACACTGTTTCCTCATACAATTTGTTTTGATTTATTTTGAAAAGCAAGCGTACATCCCCCTATGACCTGCTATTCGCACGGCTAACGCCATACTGATTTTGTGCTCGTTTTTTGCAAAGCTCTTTCTGTTTGACAAAACAAACATATAAATCAGCGCTGCCAGGAAACAATAATGCTTACTTTTATTTCGATTCTGTAAGGGAGCTTTCAAGAATAGTAGCTTTTTCTTAGGTAATCATTGCCAGAAATTCAAATTTATTTCATGTTCGTATTAAATATTTTTTCTGAATGAAAATCTTTGTTAAAGACAATGCTAATAAAATATAGAAGGCAACTCTTTCGATTTTTCGGAGAGCTTTTTACAGTTTTAGTATATAACCTACGGTAACCCTTGCCAATTTTTTCTTTCACACAACGTAATGGAATTCCTCTACAGAAAGAGTGAGAGATGAATGTCCTATCTTCCCTGTACTGCAGATTTGTTTTGGACGAAGTATAGTTGCTTCGCTTTCGATTGTTTTGCTGATTTTTTTTCGCCTTTCAGTCTTTTCGTTTTTCGTTTATTTTGCATTCGTTTATTTTGCATTCGTTTATTTCGCTTTTTTATTATTTTGATTTTAATTGTTTCGCCTTCATCTGTTTTTTTTTTTAATTATAATTTTGTGTACGTAAGGATCCTGAAGACTTTAAAATTCGCGCGAATTTTAAAGTCTTCAGGATCCTTACGTACACAAAAATTAAAATAAAAAAAAAGCAGACGAAGTATACATATATGTACTTGAATTGACGTTTTTTTCAAAATAATAGGAAAATCCTTCACGACTTAGTTTATCCTTTCCTCAAATTGATTTAAAAGTTATTGCATATGATTTTACTTTCCATTTTTTTTAATTTAAAGACAATATTAAAATATTTCACTGTATTCTAACCTTACGCGAGCGGTTTCAAAGACTAAAAGCCATCTAATGAAGACTAATTTGATAACAATTATTACATTCCCAAGAGAATTCAGAAAAAAATGCGAAATAACCGTTAGCGAGATAACCTGTGGCGAAACAATCGTATTGCAAATTAACAATTTTGCGAGAGAGTTAATGGCAAAACAAAAAGAGCGAAACAATTCTGGCGCGAAACAGGAAAAAACAAAATAAACAAAAAACAAAACAAGTTTTGCGAAATAGAAGAAAATCGAAGAGAGAAAAGCGAAATAACAAAATGCAAAACAAAATTGCCGAAACAATAGGTACCCGTTTGTTTGCTAGGTACTGATGGCTTGCGATTTTCTAAGGGTTTTCCTATAAAGAGAAACTGTTCCTTTTACTGGTAATGGATAAAGAAATGTAATAAATAAAATATTTCCCATTGATACAGCAATCCAAAGGAGGAAAATTATTTATCCTATGTACAAACCACAATAGAATGAAATACCCAAACCATTTTACTCTTTGCTATAAAAAATTGGTTTTGCACTTTCATTAATGGTTGAAGCATAGAATAGTTTCTGTCTTTTGCTATCTTTGAGAAGTAAGGCGAATTCAATTCGTTGTTTTATTTGTAGCGCAGGTTGGAATTGGGCGCGTTCACTACTTGGAGAGGCTATCCGGTTCCGGATAGCTTTTTGTTTTTGTTTTCCATGTAAAAAAAATAGCATAGCAGAGGTTCCAAACTAAAACAAATCGAAAGCTATCCAATGGCTACTTTCAATCACGTCTCGGATAGGCTATCTGAGATACCCGTATATGGGATATCTTTTTGGACGAGACAGATACCTGAATCCAGATAGCTGTCAAAACGTCTATATAAAAAAAAAAACATCTTCCGAGTCATCTAAATTATGAAAAATATTGTTATATAAGATATAACACCCATAGTCATTTTGTTTATATTTCTTTGAATTTTCTTCTAAATTGGAAGCTGATAAAATAGCGCGCAAAACAATACAAGACAAAAAGTCATGTGTTGATCAGCTGATCACTCGGATACCCGAAGTATACCAAAAATTCTCAGATACCCTTGGATTTTTTTTTTTACAGCAAATGGTTCATGTATATGCTATTTTTTACTATGGATTACAATAACAAAAAGCTATCCGATACCTTTTGGTTACGTGATTGAACGTAGCCAATAACAATCTGGTATAGATGGCAATCTGACAGTAAGTCCATTGAATTTTGTAAACAGCTTATTTTTGTACTCTTGTTTGCATAGCTTGCCAAATTCAGCTTTCGAACTCGCTCATGAAAAACGAGTTAGATAGGCTATCTAAGATAGGCTATACAAGACCAAACTGAACGCGTCCATTGTCTAAGTATTTCGGGTTAGGTTAGGTAAGGATAAGCGGGCTTACAGTTGGTATTGTTATACCATCACATTTAGATCAATGTAGATCCATTGTGGTACCCGGAAGTTTAGTAACTTCCTGAAAAATAAATAACCTATGAATCATGTCTTTCGTTCAGCCATTTAGAGGTCTTTACAAAGCTTAGTAAGCTTTTACCTGGAAGTTCGGAAAGTTCCTCTAGTTCATTAAAGAAGAAGTTGCCCAGAGTTTTCTTTCTAATAAGACAGAGTGAAGGACAGTGGCAGAGAAAATGAGCAGTATCTTCATGCTCGTCCTCATCACCACAGCCTCTACAAAGGTCATCGGTACTAAGCCCCATCTTCTTCTTATGGTAGCCAAGTAGGTTGTGTCCTGTAATTATTCCGATAAAGGATCTTAGGGAGGGTTTATTAAGAGTTAAAAAAGCGGTCAGTAATGAAACACTGGAATACGAGATTCCGAATAACGAAATCCTGGAAAGTTCTTTCCTGCAGTACTTTTCGCGTGGAACGTTTTCCCAGATAAAAGCCTGTATTTTTTCACGATAATTTGCTCAATAATCTACGTCACTCAAACTTAGTAGATTTAAGGAGATGGAAATCTGCTACGTTTTTCGATAAAAACGATGTATTTCTCTTTCTGTAAAAGAAAAAAAAACGTCCTTTTTAGAACAAAGAATAATTCGAAAAGAGATAGCGTAATACTACGTTTCCATTGAACGATAATCTAGATTATCTTCCAGATAATTAAAAATAATGAAGTAGTGTTTCCACTGAATTTTGTTAGATTAATTTTAACATTCAAAATCTTGGTTACAAGAACTGTTACAATTGAAAGTTATTTTCGCACAAAAATACAAGGATGATCTTCAATAAAATTAAAATTTTGATTTAAATTATTTAAATGAGCAAAAAAATATTATGAAATTATGTTTTTTATGGCGGCCATAGACACACAATCTCAATTACCATGTTTACAAGAGGTATTGAAGCGAGCTTCAAACTCGCTTCGCCCCTTTGTATACCTGTGTTGAGTTGAAATGAGCTTCAACCGACTCGACTCCGCTTCAGGAGCGGAGTCGAGTCGTACTATGTGCTGTAAAACCTAAGTTGAGGAGTTGGTATGACATTGACAAACTGTCTGACGTTTGTGTCAGTGCAAATGATTTAAACTAAGCTATGTAATTTTTTTCCCTCGTGTTTCGTCCGTCTTGTGCATTTTCTTACAAAAAAAATTACAAAAAAATAAAAACACAAGTGACAAAAAATTAAATACTCCCATGATATGAGATATGCCAGTAGTTGTCATCTCAACATCTTTTCAACTAAAAAGTACGTTTTGGGAAAAACACATGGCAAGGAATGATGATGTGTTTTTAAGAGAGAATTTAGAATGGTGGCACCCCTAAGTATTTTTTAACTTTAAAATGCTCCCTAATTTAAAGAGTGAGTTATTTGTTTTGTGTGTCAATTTAAAGCTTAAGGAATTTTTTACTTGAATATTATCATTAGAAATGTTAAATAAACAAAGAATCTTATAAGAACATCAAAATAGGAAAAGACTGCGAAAAGGCACAGTAATTGGCACCAAGATACAATAATTGTTGGCACCCAAGGGTACAATTGTTGGCACCCTTAAAAATCAGAGAAATATCATTGTTTTCCGTGATAGCTAGCTAGCTATTTTTATCAAAATTTAATTTAAAAAAAAAGAGTTTATAATAACAAAAATACTTCATTCAACGCTAGATATGTTTCATTAAAAAATCTCAAACATACATTTTAAATTAAATAAATTAAGTTTTTTTTTTATTGTTAATTGCTTAGCAATTTATTTTATGATATTTCAAAAAGTGTTTCAGTCGGTATAGCCTTTTAGAACAGGAATACATATAACAAAAACCGGTACTCAAAGAATGGTTATTGACTATAAAAACATAAAAATGGATTTTACCTCATCTTTGAATGGATTTTGTCAAATAGGTTTTTTCATTCCTTTTAAAAAAACACTAAACTAATTTATAGATGATAAAATTAATCAAGTCCAGTATCATGAGTGAATTGCAAGATAACGGAGGCAAAACATACGTGCGTATGTAGTATATAAAAAGGACTGATTCAATTTCGGATGACATGAAATATGGAAAAACTGGGAATTTACAAAAACTAAAATAAATATTACACGATTCACTTATTAAAGCTTGCTAATTGTTTTCTTCTACATAATTGTGCCTTTTTTGCCCCATTTTTCAAACTGAAATGTATAACTGGTACGGAGTACCTACAATTATTTGCAGTCCAGTTTAAAGTACACTTATTGGCAATGCCAATAACTAATGCCCCAAAACACGAATAATTGGCATCCACTGCCAATAATTAAACCAAAACTTTATATGGGACCAATTGGCACCCTGTTTTAACAATTTAAACAAATAAATAAAAAGTCGAAAAACGGACAGTTAACAAATCGTCTCCTTAGCAGGAACACAGTATTTTTAGCACTTTTTCACGAATTAAGAACGACTTTACTTTTTCACTGAAACCAAAAAAACTGACATTAAAATAGTTCTAAATAAAAATGCAGAATTATATAGAAAATAGATACAGGTTATGCAAAAAGAAAAAAATTTAGTTGCTAGAAATACTATTTTTTGGAAAATTCTGAATTTCATGAGAGGTGCTAAAATTAAAATTAGTATACAAAAATTGGGGGATGCCAACCATTACACCCGTTACGCTCTTGCCTTAAATTGTTATTTAAAAAACAACCATTTTGCATATCATCTACATTCCAATACGAAATAATAATTTCGGAATAAAATTCCAAAAAAGTACTGAATCCTGTAAAAAGAATAGTATTATTTCTTTTTAGAAAAGGGCCTTATGTCGGTTAAAAAGTGGTTGTAAAATGTAATATAATGAGAATGACAAATTTCGCTTTGGAACAAATTTAAGAGCTTAAGATTTCACACTGAAATCGTTATTACGGGCGATTTCAATGTACACAATTTTTCGTACCTTCTCCATTCGGGCCAGACAACATCCGAAGGAATGTGTGCTGAAATCTTTGCTGAGTTTAACCACCTTACTCAGCTTGTCACTGAGCCCACTCGAATATCGGATATTGATGGCCAAGCGGAAAATACTCTTGACTTGTTCCTTACGTCTGACCCTGATAAATACACTATCAATGTATTAACGCCTCTAGGCAGATCAGACCATAGTATTATATCTGCAAATTTCTCGTGTCAAACTAATCCAGTTAAAGAAAGAGCTCCGAAGAGAACCGTTTGGCAATACGAGAAAGCCAACTGGGACGGTCTCAATAAGTTCTTCCGGTTCTTTAACTGGTCACTATGCTTCCTCGATAGTGAAGTAGACTCCAGCGCAGATATGATTACTAATATGATTATCTTGGGAATGAAAACTTTTATCCCGAATAGGGTTAAAAGCATCAAACCTAAGGAAAAGTCATGGTTTGATTCAAGCTGTAAAGAGGTTATCAGGGAAAAAGAAGTAAAGTTCCGGTGTTTCAGAGCCAATCCAACTGAGGGAAACCGGAACAAGTTTAAGCAAGCCAGGAAGGCCTGCAATGCCCATATTCGACGGACCAAATTCTTACATGACCAAAAATTAAGGCAAAAAATACTGCAATGTCCCAAAGGCAGTAAGAATTCTTTGTCTTTTGTGAAAAATTCTTCTTCTTCCTCGGTCCCTACGCTCGTTGACAAGGACACTCCAGTTGTTAGCTCTCTCGCGAAAGCTAACCTTTTTGCTAGGCAGTTCGCCTCCAACTCTTCGCTGCCAGAGAGTGTCATGACTCCCCCAGCTCTTGAGCGCGTCAATGATTCCATGGGGCAAATCTTCTTTTGCTCTCGTGCTGTGGCAAGAGTCCTTAAAGATCTCAACATACATAAATCCGCTGGTCCGGATGGTATCCCCGCTATTGTTCTGAAGAGGTGTTCTTCCACGTTGGCAAAACCCTTGCCTAAGCTTTTCCATCTATCCTATTCTTCTGAGCTCGTTCCGAGCAGTTGGAAAACAGCATTTGTCCAGCCAATCCCAAAAAAAAGCGTATCTTCTTCTCCCTCCAATTATCGTCCGATTGCACTTACGTCCCTTCTTTCTAAGGTCATGGAAACGCTGATTAACTATCAGCTCAAGAAATATCTCGAAGACCGAAAGCTTCTTAATGACCGGCAGTACGGCTTTCGCAGCAACAGGTCCACTGGTGATCTGATGGTTTATCTCACCGAACAGTGGAACAAATCTTTACATCGTTTTGGAGAAAGTAAGATTGTTGCACTTGATATTTCAAAGGCATTTGATAAAGTCTGGCATCTTGCTCTTTTATCGAAAATGCGTGCTTTCGGTATCGGTGAATCCCTTCTTCGTTGGATTATAAACTTTCTTTCGAACCGTACAATACAAGTTGTATTGGACGGTTTCAAGTCTGAAACCCACAATATAAACGCTGGTGTGCTCCAGGGCTCCGTTTTGTCTCCAACCCTCTTCCTCATTTTCATAAATGATCTCTTGTCTGTAACTTCTAATCCAATTCATTGTTTCGCCAACGATAGTACCCTTAGCTTTTCATATTCGTTCCCAGACTCACATCCCTCCACTTCGGATGTGGACCTGCAACGGCAAAATATGATAAGCTCATTAAACTCTGATTTAAACAGCATTTTACAATGGGGAATTAAAAACCGCGTAGAGTTTAATGCTTCGAAAACTCGATGCTGTCTTGTATCGTCGAAGCGAGATGTACCCCCCTTGCCACTGTCCATGAGTGGCACTTGCATCAATGAGACCGAACATCTCGAGATTCTCGGTATGTGCATTACAGACCACCTTTTGTGGAGCGAGCACATATGCGATGTCGCCAAAAATGCCGCAAGATGTTTGGGTTTCTTAAGACGGTGCAAGAAATTTTTCTCCCCGTCTGATCTGGCTATTATCTATAAAACATATATCCGTCCAAAGCTTGAGTACAATTCCCATCTCTGGACTGGTGCTCCAGCTGGAATTCGAAAAAATATTGGTAAAGCTTCCCGTTAGGGTTAGGAACGCTTCTTTTAACCGGAATATGCACGACGGACGTTTGTTTAATTCTGTATGAGTATGCGTCGTGGAAATAACTTATTTCGCCGAGATCGTAGTCTAGTCTATCATAATCATAAATGGTGTACTGAGACATTTAAAGACGAAGATAACCTGTTGCTTTAATTTTTTGACATTCACAGGTGATAAACCCGTTTCCAACTTGATCATGTAGTTTGGCGTCCTCGAAGGAAGCTATACAGTGCGTTTTATGGTCTGTAGAAATATGTACTTGGTCATATTTCCGAACTTCCCAACTGGGACATCAATTGAAAGACCCAATATTTACTGCTACGTAAATTTTCTAATTATTAAAATGTCTGCAGTTGCACCCGTTTTTCCGGGGCTTTCTAAGATTTACTACTTGGTACAATACTAAACAAGCTTGTTCAACATAGCTGTAGAGACTGCATCGATATGCTCGCAGCACAATGGCGTCTACAAAAAGAAAAACTTTAATATTACCGACTGCAAACTTAATTCTTGCTGGTAATGCTCAAGCAACAACATGTGTCTCTTATTTTTTGCGACCAAAAAGGCTCTGCCGAATCCTGTGTGGAAAGTAAGAATTATGCTTTTTGAGCGTAGAACACAGATTATAAGAACCGAAAGCCACACACAAGACACAAATATACCTAAAGAGTCAAAAATAAAACAACTACAAAGTGTAACATGAAGCTATATTTTATTTTGTATGATAACAGTTAAAAACTAACATTTAAAACTTCTCCTACCATCGTGCCTCAACCAAAGAATTAAATAGTTGCGGACCCGCTGTCACCCCATCTATCGGCTCATCACTTGGAATTGGGTCGCCTCTGGGAATTGTGAATGTGAAATTTTGCAACAGCGTCGTCACAAAAAAGAAAATATTCTGTTTGCCCAAATTTTCACCCATACACCGATGTCGGCCATAACCGAAAGCTGAAAAATCAGGTGCCTTGAATTTGCCATCAACGAAATATCGATCTGGATTAAATCGATCCGGTTCGGGGAAATCTTTTGAATTCATAAGCATGCCACGAAAACAGGCTACAACCATTGTGTCCTAGAGAGTCAAATAGATTTAGAAAAGACTTTTTACCTCAAGTAAAGACTTACCTTAGGAATGTTGTAACCACAGAGTCTGGTGTCTTTCAATGCTCGATGCGGCACTCCAAACGTGTGTCCCATGAAAAACCTCAAAGCCTCATAGACAATTGCTTCGCAATAGGGTAAACTAAAAAAGCAGAAAATTATATTAAACAAGGACTCTCGAAGTAATCCCTTAAAACTCACTTCGGTTTATCTTCCCAGCATGGTTGTCGTTCACGTCCTACAACCGAGTCCAGTTCAGCCTGTGCCTTTCTCTGAATCGCGGGATTCTTTGCCAAGTGAAGAAATGCAAAACCCAAGCTCTTGTTTGTAGTTTCCGACCCAGCCAGGAATAAATCCAAGCAAACTGACAACAGTTGCTCCTCCGAAAAAGACTCCGAATGGTCTGGTTTAGCTATTTCCTGCAAATAGGCGTCCATAAGATCTCTCGGTGCATCATCAAGGTTCAAGGATTGCCGGTGCTCTTCGACTTCTCTCCTGAGGAACGCATAAAATCTGTGATGCGACTCTACGAAACCATTAAAACCCGAATATTCTGGAGCCAGGTATCTCATGAAAGGAAACTGACTGAACTTGGAACCAATCATATCAACGTTCTTCAAGAGCTCGTAGAACATATTTAACAACGCCATGACTTCTTCACTCTCACGATCATACCTCTTGCTAGCCATCAAGCGCCACAAGCTGTTCAGAACAAAAACCGGAAACAAGTCTTGCATGTAGATGATGGCGTTCTTGCCTCCTGCAATTTTGATCCGTTTTCGAATATCCTCAACCAGATATTGGGCTTCCTCTCGAATGTTAACTATGATTCCACGACGCGAGAAACCAAAGTCCTTTAGATGATGAATTATAAAGCGACGTTGTTCGACCCAAAATTCTTCATCGGCTAAGAGTATGCCTTTTTTGGAATTGAATGTTCGCGTGCGGTAGAATATGCCTTCCGGACGACCATCGAGATCTTCGTTGAAACCCATTTCTTGTATTGCATTTTTGTAGTAAGCCACAACCAATTGATCTTTGCCAATTTTCAGTCCATAAACTCCGTAGGGGTTAACAAAAGTCTTGACCAATTCATCTATTACTCGGCAGAATAGACCAGTTTTGATGCGAAGCTGGGAGAGTTGGAGAGCACATCCGACTATGGGATACCAACGAGGACCAGGTGGGAAGTTTTCCGGTTTCTTGCAGTCCCAGAGGAGGAATATGAGTATGAGAATAAAAAAGAATATCACTGTGTAGAACATTGTGACGAGACCTGGATGAATGGAAAATTATGAAAATTAAGTTTAAAGTAGGAAAATTGGTTTTAAGTTAGGAAAAGCGAGTATTGGTCGTAGTTCTTCCTCCTCATCCTTCATCTCTTGCGTGCTACGCTATCTTTCCTCGCGCCATTAAATTCGGATACTACACACCACCACACTCATACAGGTTATTCCATGGAAGGACCTCGGTATCTGGCCGATAAAACCAACAACAAAATTGACCTTTGTGCATTAGAAGTAAGTAGAGTATATCGAATAAACCAAAGCTACAGAAAAAGAGCCGAAGTAGGAAAAGGTTTAGGGAGATTCTAAGCTCAAAAGCTCTCAAGGATTCCCGTGCAGAAATAACTGAAGATTCTAAAAAGAAGCTTCGCAATTGGCTTCTTAACCAGAACTCAAGCTCATTGAAATAATTAAGGAAACATTGTTGCCGAAGAACAGGAAATTGTTGATGCATATGGAGGTGCCACAAGCCACACAACACAGCTTACAACCGATTTTTATAAAAGTGAGTGAGAAAAACGCTCATGTTTTATATCATTCTTAATGAGCCGGTATAGTTCGAGCGATGTAACGCCTCAAGACTATTGTCTTCGAGGCTACGTTGTCATTGGTTTATTATTATGAAAAGCTCAAAGCCAACATTGAAAACGAAATAGCGGCTATTTCGGTCGAAATGTGTTGCCGAGTCATCGAAAATTGGATCAAACCAATCCACCGTTTTTATTGGAAATATGAGTATTGGAAAACCTTTTGAGCAAGTAGCCGTAAAAGAAAGTAATAAAGACCCAGTCTATTATGACACCTCTGATGGAAGAGTTAAAATGAGCTGATGCTGAGACAGTAGATATTTCAAAAATTCGTATCATTACCTGCATGAAATTTAGGTCATCAGGAAGCTCTTGGCGCAATGGATGCAGTGGCGGCGCAAGACCAAAATTTTATGTGGGCAAGACAGATTTTGCGAGGCCCTGTTATGTGGCGACCTGAAGACGGATTTTATAAAATAATAATAATAAAAAAAAAAAAAAACAATTAACACTGCAAAGTTTTTATTCATTGTCATCTCCACTTTATATAGATACATTTCTTAAAGTGTATATTTATAATATTTTTTTTTTATTTAAGGAACAGCAATTTCCTGCTTTTAACTTTACTAAATTCTTTAATTATTATTGTTTCGTAATTCAGCCTAAATGCAATGTCTGGCTCATTGTGTTTCTTAAATAATTTTTTATTAATTTTAACTATAAAAGACTCCTTTCAGCAGAGGCTGTACGTACTTACTGGAATTGTTCACAGAGAGAACAGGGTAACTTTGGGTTAGGGAAACGAAATAAAATAAAAAGGCGTAGAATTTGCTCATAAAACTTCATTATTTGGCTTTTCCAAATCGTGACGGTGATTGTGCACATCCTTATCAATTTAAAATTAAAAGTAATTAAAGTAAGAAATAAACCTTAAATTGAAAGAATGAATTTCTGTACCTATTTTCTCGAAAACTAAGAAATTTAAAATTTTTATTTTCATTCAAACTAACAATTAAATGTTAGTAGCTATTTAAAATTTCCAGAATGAAGATGAAAGATTTTAAACTTTTTTTTTGAAACTTTTATGTATGAAGCTTAGTATTATAAGCACAGAGATGCTCTCTGCAAAAACAATGAAAAACTGAATTATACCACTTATGACACGTTCTAAGGAAAAATGATTTATAAAAACACCGAACAATGTTTCGGTTCATGTTATCTTTTTTCTCTTTTTGAATTGTGAGACAAGAAGTTGTTTATGCAATGCAATTAAAGTTGAATATTTTCACGTTTTGTCCAGGTTAAAACAAAAACAGCAACATTTTTTTTCTATTTTTCAAGAACAAGAATCAAATTAACAATGAAACTTACCTGATAACTCCTAAATTCAATGGCGCAAAAGTATGGTCCGCTAATGAACAATTTTAGTGTGATACTAGCTTAAAATGACGTTTGAGTTAGACTGAAACGTTATTTTAAGCTAGTATCACACTAAAATAGTTCATTAGCAGACTATAAGCTTGCGCTAATATTTGTAAATATTTGAGTGCGTTCCTGCCTTCCAACATACCTTAATATAAGACCTAAGTATGTCATGGGCCTAAAGTTTCGGACCACATCCAAAATCATTACTTCTAATGTTTTCGTGGTGAGTTTCAGAAAAACGTGTTATGACAATTTCAAAATTCAATCTAGTAACCTACTGTAAATTGAAAATGCTGTAGTCATTGACATATTATAATATGGACTGCTAGTTGCCAACTTCACGCGTGTTCAGCGTAAAGAGCGCCATTGGTTCAGGGTGGCCAAAAAAAAGAACGATTCCAGCTGTCAAAAATGAACAAAAACAAAAACATTAACATCGAGGTCGCTGTGCAGTGTTACCGCAGGGAAAAATATTTTCGAGTCCAAGATGCTTGAAAAACGAGTCCACGTAAAAAAAATTAAATCCTTTCAGAAATCATTTTGTTTTAAATTTTTAACATACTTATTTGTGTTCTGCAAGCCAAAAACGTTATAAAAACGAGTCCCCGAGCCAAGGAAGAAACAACGAGTCCATTTTCAATCTATAGAGTCCATGTGGTAACACTGTCGCTGTGAATTCAAACATATTTTTTGGGACTAATTTGGCCGCTTCGAACCAATGGCGCTGCTGAAAATGAAATGACAAGTGACTAGCAGTCCATATATATTATGTCAATGGCTGTAGTAAACAAAAGAGAATTATTGTCAGTTTCGGATCTCCAATAAATAACCAACTCGCTTGACTGTCTTGCACCCGCACCGAATGATCTTACTTTATTAATGTTCTTCCCTTTTGACTTGTATCCGTCAGTTAGAGTGCTGCCATATACTATAATCAGAATAGAAAAATCTCACATTATCTTTTTGTTTTTATAACGCGAGATCAAGTAAACGTAAGACAGTTTCCCATCTTATTATTTAGTTAATCTTTGCTAGTGGTATAGGGTGCAGCAAGAAAACTTGCTGATTTGCTTTTGGCACCAAGCGGGGGGAGTGGTCGGATGTGGGTGGAGAGTGTCTCATTTTTTAGGGGACTTCCTGAAGTTTCATCTACGCCGCAGTCAGTCGACATCATGCATTGGTCGAAAGAGTAACGCGCATTTGCCTGCGAGGCTTACTTTTCCAATAGTCGTTCCATAATTCCCACTCAACGTGCAACAAAATCGCGTTCACGAAGCTCCTGCGCCAAAGCCAATTTGTAAGGATGGAATTGAAGATCCTGGTGAAGAATTCGTCTCACAGTGCGATCAGAAATGCCCAAAGCAACTGCATGTTTGCACGCCGAACGCCGCGCCGGGGAGATCGCAAGACAGAAACTCTCACCCTCTCAATGTTTTCCTCTGTTCTGATTCTCCGGTGTGCTGGATGGGATTACGTTTCCGCTCTCCCTGAATGTTTTCACCCACGAAACAATCGACTGCCGGCCAGGAACGCGACCTGCGGGATGGATGTTGAAGCGAGTACGGATAGCACGTTGAGTGAAAATTAGACTGTTGGAAAAGTAAGCCTCGCAGGCAAATGCACGTTGCTCTTTCGTCCAATGCATGATGTCGACTGACCGCGGCGTAGATGAAACTTCAGGAAGTCCCCTAAAAAATGAGAGACACTCTCCACCCACATCCGACCGCTCCCCCCGCTCGGCGCCAAAAACAAATCAGCAAGTTTTCTTGCCGCACCCTGTACTTTGATTTGATTGGTAGGTTTCCTAGTAAGGAAAGTAAACGAATAAAAGAAGGGATTCCCCGCAATGGTCGGCGTGGCAAGGATTTACTCGCGATAGTTACGTGACGTAAACAAATGTTGATATTTATTTCTTTTTTTATTTTATTCTCACTGAAGCAATGCATACAAAATTTTGAGGCGCGAGGCCCCTTGTACCGCGAGGCCGTGGGCGATGGCCCACGTCGCCCACGCCTTACGCCGCCTCTGAATGGATGCTGCAGTTGTTCACTCCAGACAACAAACGCAACCGTGAGACCACTTCAGAGTAGTGTTTGGTACTGTTAAAGAGCAATCCGTAGGAGTTTCAATGTTGTCGATAACGCGCACCGACTCACACATCCGCCATCGCTAAAGCCAAATTGGTCGATTTGAGCGACGAAACGAACTTCCTGCAGAAAAGATCTCGAGGAGTCTCGTACAGAAACAAGTGAAGATTCTAAAAAAAGAGCTTAGCAATTGTTTTTTTTTTCTGCCAAAATCAGAGCACATGCTCTTTGAAATAATTAACTACAACGGATGATCGAGTTATCGCTGCCGTTCAGGCGTCTGCAGCAAACGATCCAAATCAATCAATTCGACGACGTTATCAAGAATTGTCATATCAATTATTTGTGGTACGAATTGGAAAATATCACCTTGACGACATATGATTTCAACAGAATCGTGCCACATGCCACACAGCCACACTTTACAATTGCTCGTCGGTTTTTAATGGGCCACGTCCTGTTACCCTAAAATCGGCTACTATACACGATAACATAACAAAAGTTCATGTTGTATAAGCAGACCGCTGCCGATTTAACGTGACCATTTCAAAGTTATGTTTGGCGGTGTTTACCTGAGTGACAGTTGTCCAGAACATGGATTCAGTGGTACATAAGAACAGTTGAAATAGTTGAATTAAGCCGACGAACGATCTCTGAAGAAAGTGAAGACTGCTTCAGAAAGATTATGGCCATCATTTTCTGGTTTGATCCGAATCGGCTACTTGGAGAGGAGCCAAACGGTCACAGTGGTTTACTATTCTGAATTATTAGGTAAATTCGACGCCGAATTGAAGAAAAAACGGGACCTCTTTTTGTTTGGTAAACTTGAAAACGATACTCGCCAAGTGGGCATCAACTTCTGTCGAATGAGAAGGTCACCGCCGCTGAGTCATCGTCGCCACCGTGGCCTACTATGTAGGCCTCCATAAAACGTATTTTTCGGTTATAGAAGTTGGATCATCCCTGGGTCAAGTGTATGGAGTTAAAAGGAGAGCCACTTTTCCAAAAATTTCGTTTTTCCTTTGTAGTTTTATCTTATCGGGCCACCCTCGTTATAATGAGACCCACCCTTATGTAAAAGAAAATTGGAATAGAACGGAAACACCAAGTGTTGCAGGATTTCATGTTTTATTTTCTTTAATTAAAAATATGATATTTCTCACTTGTTGACGACCAAGCATGAAGGTAAGCCGATTGATTCCTCTTCAAAACACTTCACATTCAAAAATTTCAATACAGGATCTAAGCCTAAGCTTCTCAGACACGTAAACTCAACTTACACAATTCAGATCAACAGAAGTACCTATATAATTTTATCCACATATGAATACTTCCGGGATTATTTTTAAGTCCTTTTTAGTTCGCACGGATAAAAAAGTAATTACTCCAAACTCATTTCACCACAAACTCTCTTAAACCCGAGATTGCATAACAATCCGTGTAACAAACAACAACACTAACTACTCCTCTTCGTGGTGCGTCGCAAAAAAATTCAAATTCACTTTCACTTCTTCGGGTTCGGGTTCACATTTAGTAATTCAGATGGAGCAGATTTTCGATTAGAGACAAATGATCAAGTCGTAGACACAGCGCGAACTAAAATTGCAGACGGACTCAGTCTTAGCTTTTATATGAAAGTAACGAATCTCTAAGATGTATAAAAAAATTACATCTGTGATTTGGAAGGGGTTGCTGGTTGCTGGACAGGAAACCACAGAGACTTGTCGTCTTTGATAACAAAAAAATTTAATATTTTATTTGCCGGCTGCAGGTGGATTGATACAGAGCTGGTTGCAGATTACATAGCAAGTTTGTTACTAGATCAGTTGTTGCACCTGGGTGAGGGTGAAGAAGTTCAACGATTGATTAACACATAATCTAGCCGGTTTTTGCAGATATAGAGTTAAAAAATGGGTGAAGACGACGAATGGATGACGACATAGTCTGCTATCAAATCTGTATTGTGATATAAACTTTGACTGGCAAAAAGAGTAAACTACTCCCATGAATCGGGAGAAAATTGTTAAATCGATTGTTTTGCTAATTATTTTGTCGGATGATTATTGAAATTGTATTCCCTTTTTATACCAAAGGACAGTGCGGGCGTTAGGAAAAGTAGTATAGACGGAAAGGGTTTAAGATGAGGTGTCGGTTAACATTGGTCTTGAATTCTTGAACATTGCAATGACTGCGGAACACAGAGTGTGGAAGAGAGTTCCACGTTGGCGTTGTACGGCTAAAGAATGATTCCCTGACCTGAACATGACTGTACGTCCGAAGTTGGGCTCGAGGGTGAACTGATGGGCATTCCAGGAGGCACGAGTATTACAGATGAATATCTTAAGCGGATTAATGCAACTCGCTATTTCGCTAGAGCATAAACCGTTGAAGTATCGGTAAAATAAGTTGACATGAGACATTACGCCGATGTTCTAGAGATGTAAATGGCTCAACAATGGTATTGTCACCAATCATGTTTAATGCTCTTTTTGGATACTGTCCAGAAGACTTAAGTACGTCACTGAAACACCAGCCCAGACGTACTTACGCTTAGGAAGTATGTTAGTTTTGTAGATGATAGCCAGATCAGGGGGGGGGGGGTGAATGTCTTGCATCGTCTTAGGAAACCTAAACATCTTGCGCCATTTTTGTCGACATCGCATATGTGCTCGTTCCACAAGAGGCGGTCAGTGATGCACATACAGAGAATTTCGAAATGTTCGGTCTCATTGATGCAAGTCCACTCATGGACAGTGGCAGGGGAGGTATATCTCGCATCAAGACAGCATTGGGTTTTCATTAAATTCTACTCGATTTTGTATTCCCCATTGTACAATGCTGATTAAGTCAGAGTTTAATGAGCTTATCATATTTAACCGTTGCAGTTCCACATCCAAAGAGGAGGGATGTAAGTCTGGGAACGAATATGAAAAGCTAAGGGTACTATCGTCAGCGACACAATGAATTGGATTAGAAGTTACAGATAAGAGATAATTTTTATGGAAATGAGAAAGAGGGTCGGAGACAATACGGAGCCCTGAGGCACACCAGCATTTATTTTGTGGGTTTCAGAATTGAATCCGTCCAATACAACTTGTATAGAACATTTCGAAAGAAAGTTTCTAATCCAACGAAGGAGGGATCCATCGATACCGAAAGCACGCATTTTCGATAAAAGAGCAAAATGCCAGACTTTATGAAATGCCTTTAAAAAAATCAGGTGCAACAATCTTACTTTCTCCAAAACGATGTAAAGATTTGTTCCACTGTTCGGTGAGATATGCCATCAGATCACCAGTGGACCTATTGCTGCGAAAGCCGTACTGCCGGTCATTGAGAAGCTTTCGGTCATCGAGATATTTCTTGAGCTGATAGCTTATCAGCGTTTCCATCACCTTAGAAAGAAGGGAAGTTAGTGCAATTGGACGATAATTGGAGGGAGAGGAGGATTCGCCTTTTTTGGGTTGTTAGTAGGCCAACGTTTATACACCACTTCCAAACAACAGACAGACGAATTCCATCTACATATTCCAGTATCAATGCAGCCGCCAAACCAGACAGACATATTCAGAATACAAATTGAAACGCGCCGTGTGGCAAAAGCCCTTTAACATTGTTCATTTCAAAATATTAAATTATAACGTTTTTTATTAATTAAACATTCAATAACTATTTCAAAATAAGCAGTGTTTTGTTTTTGTTCATTTTAACATTTACCCGCCGTCGCCACTAAACTTACATGTTTTCAATTTATTAGTATGTCTGTCAGCCTGTCTCTTTCGCACAATCCTGAAAAGTTGGAAATTTATTAAACTGCCAAGCCAAAATCCAACAGCCAATCAAAAGACTCGTTCTATCGACAAACGGCAAGAAATTCAAATCTAGTGACTGCTCGACCAATCAAAACGCGTTTTTTATCTATCGATCGAAATTCCAGCGTGGTACACTCAACAGCCAACAAAATATTAAAGTTTTGTATTCGTTTTTTGAGATCCATCGTGCGCGGCAGTGATTCAAGAGCAAAAGAAGAAAAATTGAGTTTTTATTTAAAAAATCTTGAAAGATGTCCGAAGATAAAGGTGGCCACATGCTAAGGAAAAAGAGATGTGCCGAAGATTCGAGGAGTGACGACGAGGAACTAGACGATACAGTGGTCGACAAGAATGAGGAGATGATCAAATCACTAGCAGCCAGTTTAAAGGATCTGGTCACGTCCGTACAGGATCTGAAGAACTCGACTGCAGCAAGCCAATCGGACATTGAGAGATTATAAAGCAAAATTCAAGGATGTCGATACATTCACCGAGATGCAACAACGCGCCAATGCCATGCAATTAGCCTCTATACCAGCAATGTCACCACCCGATGCAACCGCCACTATTCAACACCATGCCAATACCATGCAAGCAGTCGCTATACCACCAATGTTGCCACCCAATACCATGCAAGCAGTCGCTATACCACCAATGTTGCCACCCAATACAACCGCCGGAATTCAAGACCACGCCAATGCTATCCAATCAGTCGGTATATCAACTATGTCGCCATCATCGTCGGAGGTAAGTCATTTGAGCAATACAACAATTACAACACCTGCCACAGTGAAGTTGCACGACCTGCCAACATTTTCGGGCAATGTGGAGGAATGGCCTTTGTTTTATGCCAATTTCAAAGACTCTACGGAGGACTTCAAATATAACAATAGGCAAAACCTCCAGAGACTCCAAAAATGCCTTGTTGGACAAGCCCGAGAAGCGGTGGCATCAATGTTAATTAATGTACAAGATGTCCCAAATATACTGGATGAGCTGAACTTTCTTTTTGGACGACCAGAGGTACTCGTGCACCATCAATTAAACAAGATCCAGAAATTTCCTCCCATAGTCGACAACAAGGTGGAACAGCTTATGGCATTTTCAACGCAGGTACGCAACGTTGTCGCGCTACTAAGATCATCAAATAGCGAACACAGCTTGGCCAACTCCACGATCCTGGACGCACTTGTTGCAAAGTTGGGTCAAGACAAACAGTACGAGTGGGTAAAGCATTCATCAACAGTCAAACCTTATCCAACAATTGCTGACTTTTCAAAATGGTTATGCGAACTGGCCAGGATAGTTTGTTTGATGCCGCCACCGCCACCGCCACTGTCTAGAAGCCATACAACAGCCAGACAACAGCCACAACCACCATCGAAACGTATCATACACATGAAAGAATCAACATCAGCCAACAATCAACAACAATATGAACACAAATGTTTCCAGTGTGGCGGGAACCACGTTATTGACCAGTGTAGTGAGTTCAACCAACTTAGTATCGACGATCGTTGGCAGCAAGTCAAAACTAAACACCTGTGTTTTTCATGTCTGCGTAAAGGTCACAGTACTGCGAACTGCCGCAGTAAGAAAACTTGTGGTGTTCATGGTTGCCGCCGCCACCACCACAGCAGCCTTCACGATGACCAACCAGCCATAACAGCAGCCCAGCCAATGTTAAGTTGTCGAACTACGCTATCTATGGAACTTCTCTTCAAAATTATTCCTGTAACCTTGTTTGGACCAAATGGAAAGGTAGACGTTTATGCCATGTTCGACGAAGGATCAGCAATTTCTATCATAGAAGCCGACATAGCTGATAGATTAGGTCTCAAGGGTCGATCGCAGCCAATAACTCTTCAATGGTATGGCCAAAATGTGACTACGGAACCATCCATAGCAGTTAACCTCGAGATAAGAGGGCAAGGTGAGTCAACTTCTTTTCTAATCAAGAATTGTAGAACAATAAAGAATTTGAACCTGCCTATACAAACTTTCAATAAGTCTCAATTCAAAGAATTTGACATTTTGCCCATGAGAAATTATACGAAGGTACAACCGGCAATACTTTTGGGTTTGGATAATGTTCATTTGGGAATTTCGTCCACAATCGTCCAAACAGGATCCAACAAACCCGTTGCCAAAAAGACCAAGCTGGGTTGGGTTGCCTATGGACCCAATAACAACAAAACTACGTCAACGCCACCAGTTGTGCTGCACATCCGTGTAAATAACCCTGACGATGACCTACATCAACTGATGAAAGAATACTTCGCTGCCGACAACTTCGGAATAAATCCATCACAGTCGATCCTAGAATCAGAGGACGATACGAGAGCCCGCCAAATAATGCAACAGACGACACGCCGCAGTGGGAAACATTTTGAGACTGGTCTACTCTGGAAATGTTCTAATCCCAACTTACCTCTCAACCTTGGAATGGCCGAAAAACGACTTTTCGGCATTGAAAAGAAGATGAGCCAAAATGCAGAGTTCGCCACCAAATACAGAAGCGAAATGTCAAAATACATCGACAAAGGCTATGCCAGAAAACTCAAGCAAGATGAAATCAACGATGTGAGGCAGCTGAGGTGGTATTTACCTCATTTCGCAGTACAAAGTCCGCACAAACCAGAGAAACTCAGAATCGTTTTCGACGCCGCAGCGACAGCCGATGGGCACAGCCTGAACTCTGTATTGCTCAAAGGACCTGAACAAGCAAAGCCTTTAATGAGCCTGCTTTTCAAGTTTAGAGAAGGTAAGATTGGAGTAGCCGCAGACATCCGCGAAATGTTTTCCCAAATCAGAATCCAACCCGAAGACCAACACGCCCAAAGATTTCTATGGAGGAATGGAGACACAGCCCAGCCAATTGATCATTATGTCATGGTCTCTATGATCTTTGGTGCAATTTGTTCTCCGTGTTGTGCGGAATACATCAAGAACATCAATGCACAACAATTTCAACACGAACATCCTGAAGCCGTAGCAGCTATTATCAACAAACATTATGTTGACGACTACGTCGCCAGTTTCAACAGTGAGAGAGAAGCAATACGTGTCTGCATGGATGTGAAGAAGATTCACAGTGAAGCTGGATTTGATTTGAGGAATTTCACTTCAAATTCGCACCATCTTCAGTCGATAATGAATGCAAAGCCTACTTATCCCAGTTCGATCAACATGGAATGTCAAGCCACGTCAGAAAAAGTTCTGGGGATGTATTGGAACACCGCCGCCGACAGTTTCGAATTCAAAACTAAGTTCCACCGCATACCGAAAGAAGTTCTAGAAGTAAAGCGACCACCAACGAAAAGAGAACTCCTGGGAATAGTGATGGCAATTTTCGATCCCTATGGGCTCCTCTCAGAGTTTCTCCTCTATCTGAAGATTCTGGTTCGAGACACCTGGAGAAGCAGTCTACAGTGGGATGATCCCTTAACCGATGACATCAATAAAAAATGGCAAGCCTGGTGGAAAGAATTTAAGAACGTCAATGTTTTCCAAATACAACGCTGTTACTCTTTACACTTGTTCAAGACAAGTTTAATTGAGTTACATGTCTTTGCAGACGCCAGCCAAGTGGCCTTTGCTGCCGCCGGCTACTTCAGGATAATTCACGCCCAAGGAATTGACGTAGTATTTGTGTTCGGAAAAACACGCGGAGCACCTCAAAAACTTATGTCCGTTCCCAGACTGGAATTACAAGCTGCCGTGCTAGGTGTCCGCCTCAGTAAAATAATAACTCACCATCATGACATCAAAATTTCGAAAGTTCTTTTCTGGTCCGATTCAAGAACCTTGTTATATTGGATCAACTCAGCCAAACGAAAATTCAAAGCCTTTGTTGGACATCGCATCACTGAAATACTTGCATCATCAGAACCATTCCAATGGCGTTGGACACCAACCGACAAAAACAGCGCAGATGTAGCCACTCGTACAAATGGTATTCCAAAGTTCAAAGCCAATAGTGTCTGGATATCCGGTCCAGATTTCCTTCAACAGACTGAAGAATACTGGCCCATTGCAACAACACATCCGCCACCCATAGATGAAGACGATGAAGAAGTCAAACCATGTTTACATTTCCAAGCCGCCACAAAAGGTAATTATGGTTTGATCTGTTTTTATCGGTTTTCTTCTTATTCAAAGCTCAGACGAACCATGGCATATGTACTGCGTGCCGTCAGTAAGTTCCGACGGCTGCGAAAGAACCCAATACAAGCTCACACAAGTAACTGCTTCCTTACCAACATCGAGATCAATAATGCCGAGATCCATTTATGCAAGATGATACAAGAAGAGCATTATCGTTCGGAAATTACCGCTCTGATGTCGTCGAAGCGTATTCCCAAAACTAGCCCGATATATCGACTAACGCCCTACTTAGACGAGAATAGCGTATTGAGAGTTCAAGGTCGTATAGACGAAGCAATATACCTGCCGCTTGAAGCCCGACGACCAATCTTATTGCCGCAAAACCATATCGTTTCCGAACTCATCATGTTGCACTACCACAAGAAATTTCACCATCAAAATACAGCAGTCATCATCAACGAAGCTCGCCAGAAATTTTGGTTCCCTAATATCAAGACTCTTCTCAAAGCGGTACAGCGAAAGTTTATGGAATGCAGGATCGAGAAAGCCAAGCCAGTCGCTCCACTCATGGGTCAGCTTCCAATAGATCGAGTCACTCCGTATGTTCGACCTTTTTCATATACTGGAGTTGACTTATTTGGACCGTTAAATGTCGCAATCGGCCGAAGAAGGGAAAAGAGATGGGGAGTCATATTTACGTGCCTGACAGTAAGAGCAGCCCATCTCGAATTAGCTGAGAACTTGTCAACTGACGCGTTCATCATTTGTCTGCGCAATTTTATAAACCGAAGGGGTACACCAGTCAAAATCAGGAGTGATAATGGCACCAATTTCATCGGTGCAAAACGAGAACTTGATAAACAACAGCATTTATTCGACAAAGATATGATACAACATGAGGCCACAAGTAGAAACATCGATTGGGTTTTCAACTGCCCTGCCAATCCAAGTTCAGGAGGCTGCTGGGAGCGCCTCATCCGCATTATCAAGCGGCTATTGATGAAAACCCTGTTAGAAGAAACCCCAAGGATTGAGACTCTAAGATGCGTTCTCATAGAAGCCGAGAACATCATTAATTCAAGACCATTGACTGACATACCACTCACCATGGAAGATGATGAGCCATTAACACCAAACCATTTCTTGTTAGGTTGTGTTAACTCCACCCAAACGCCTCATCCAATAGAAGAAAAGATTTGCCTTAGAAAACAGTGGAGGATTGCACAGAACCTTAAGGATCGCCTTTGGAAGAAGTGGACAGTTGAATACCTACCTCAACTCTTGAAAAGGCCCAAATGGTACGAAAAGGTACGTCAACTGAAAACAGATGACCTCGTCATAATTTGTGACCCGAATCAGCCCCGAAACCAGTGGCGCAAAGGCCGCATCACCAGAGTGTTTCCTGCTAAGGACGGTCAAATCCGGTTCGCCGAGGTAAGGACTGCCAATGGGCTCATCCGTCGTCCAGCGTCGAGGCTGGCAGTGCTAGCGATTGATGGTGAATCCCGGAGCGATTCACGGGGGGAGGAGTGTTAGTAGGCCAACGTTTATACACCACTTCCAAACAACAGACAGACGAATTCCATCTACATATTCCAGTATCAATTCAGCCGCCAAACCAGACAGACATATTCAGAATACAAATTGAAACGCGCCGTGTGGCAAAAGCCCTTTAACATTGTTCATTTCAAAATATTAAATTATAACGTTTTTTATTAATTAAACATTCAATAACTATTTCAAAATAAGCAGTGTTTTGTTTTTGTTCATTTTAACATTTACCCGCCGTCGCCACCAAACTTACATGGGTACAGGCTGGACAAATGCTGTTTTCCAACTGCTCGGAACGAGCCCAGAAGAATAGGATAGATGGAATAGCTTACGCAAGGGTTTTGCCAGCGTGGAAGAACACCTCTTCAGAATAATAGAGGGGATACCATCCGGACCAGCGGATTTATGTAAGTTTAGATCTTTTAGGACTCTCGCCACAGCACGAGTGCGAAAGAAGTTTTGTCCCATGGAATCATTAACGCGCTCAAGAACTGGAAGAGTCATGATCATAACACTCTCTGGCAGCGAAGAGTTGGTGGCGAAGTGACTAGCAAAAAGTTAGCTTTCACGAGAGTGCTAACAACTGGAGTGTCATTGTCAACAAGCGTAGGGAACGATGAAGAAGAAGAATTTTTCACTTTTTTTTAATGATCAAAAATTCTTCCTGCCTTTGGGACATTGCAGTATTTTTTGCCTTAATTTCTGGTCATGCAAAAAACTTGGTACTTCGAATATGGACTGGACATTGCAGGCCTTCCTGGCTTGTTAAAACTTATTCCGGTTTTAATAGGTAGATTTGGCTGTGTAACAACAGAAACTCAACTCCTTAACCTTGATAACCTCTTTACAGTTCACATCAAACCACGCGTTCTCTTTGGGTTTGATGCTTTTAACCCTATTCAGGATAAGTTTTCATTCCCAGAAGAATTAAACTTGTAATCATATCCGAACTATAGCTATAGTCATCGTCACTATCGAGGAAGCATGTGCAATTGTAAATTTGTGAAATGAATTCCACGTATAGATCAGGTGTTTGCTTGAAGGAAAATCAAAATGAATTTGAATTTGCTTCAAGCATACACATATATGTGATTTTTTTCATGAATACAATTGCACGTGCTTGACAAGCATTTGAACTGTGTCAATCCTACTTTACGCTATCAAATTCACTGGGTGATCACCATTGAATAAGAAGTACAGGAAGCGGTTTAAGCTATACGTACAGTGTACGTAAGTGAAGCAACAAAAATTTTAAATTTTTGGGCCTCTGCTTCAAACTGGGCCTGTGCTGTCATTTTGCTGAGCTGTAATTGGTCCAATGTCCATAGAATATTAGAATTTATTTGTAGTTTCATCTGTCAAAAAAACAAAAACTCGAGTACAGGGGCGGATTTATTTTTGTTGGTGATCGTTAGGCGCTACACAATTTCTTCTGGTTTTTAACACTTGATCAAGTTGTTCATGGAATGCGCTTTCACATACAACCCAAGAAGGCGCAAAAAATATAATGAATAATGGATGAAAAATTAAGAAAATGTACTGAGGCCGTGTGCGAATTGGATGAATTGTGGTTAAAAAATAAAAATGGATGAATTTTTAACCACTACTGTCATATTTTAACCTGCTCCGCAGCTAGTCTAATAATTTTATTCAATGCAAAGTGTCAAAATTTAACCAAACGTCAAGTTTTAACCCATTTTCAACTGAATTCGCACACGGCCTGAAAAATAAAAATATTAAACATTAAAAACCGTGCATGTGCACCTAAAGTGTTAAAACACCATGCATCCTAATAAAGGAATTGAGATTGAAAAAAAAATTGAAGCACAATCAATGTAATCTTGATTCAATCAAATTTCGCTTGGCGCGCCTGAGATTAACCATTCAACTGCAGACCAACCCTGTTGTAATGCGTTTGTGTTTGAGAAACTCACACTACTTAGAAAAATGCTTCACTTATTCTTTTTCATAAGACCCCTTCCTGTACTTCTTATTCAATGGTGAGCACTAATAAAGTTTGAACGAAAATTTGCCAAATGTAGCTTAAGTACATTATGGTTTGCTCATAATGGTTCGTGTATATTCGCTGGTTCACTTGCGCGCTTGCCGCTTGCGATTCACGATTCACATGATCACGAACAACGACCAACGAATGAACGAAAATTCGTCGATTTTGACATTTTTTCACATGAGAGTTTTTAGTTCGTCGCGAATGAACAACCAAAACACAAAGCAAGAATGATTTTTGAGGTTATACGCGCGCGAAAATTTTATTCGTTGGGAGTGTGGATGATGTGGAACGCGAATAGAGTTTGGCAGTTCGTATCAACTAGAATTCTTTTCGCGACGAATAACAGCCCTATTCTGGTGACCTCTCAAAAAATAAAGACCTCTCAATTCGGGGTGAATTTGATTTTGAGACTTTTTTGGTATTCTGGCGAAAACCTCTCAACTTGTTAGCATCTCAAAATCTTTAAAATTGAGATCTGCTCTTTGGCACATCACAACTGCGTATGGTTTTTTTTTTTATACAAAGAAGAAGGCAAAATATGGACATGTTCATTTTAATACATCTCTTGGAAGAGAATGAAAAGTAAGAATTTTATTATTTTATAGAAATGGAATTATGTTTTTATTTTTTAATTAACTAATTTTTAAGATTGGAGCGGAGGAGAATGCTCAAAAAATTGAGAGAAATTAATGATCCATTTCTCTTCAAGAGGAAACATTCACAAAATTTTTTCGGCAGCCCAAAACTTTGTGCTGGGACTTTATTCATGACCTAGAGCAGCACGACGAACAACCATCTTCTTTGCCATTTGTCATTCGAGTATGTACGAGTATCATATTTTATCTTTTATTTTTTTGTTTTATTATTTTGTTTTTCTATAAAAGTTTATTTCAGTTCTTTATTTTCTTTCCCATGGCTCCTACCTTGTTGTGCGTTTACTTTTTTGAGTGCCTAATATAATTTATAAAAATATTAATAGAAATACAAATTATTGAACGTTTTATTTAATTTCTTACCGATCGACTCCATAGTTTTCTTTATTTTGTTTTAAAACTGTATTTCCCACTTATATGTTGCTGTTTTGAATTCTTTTTCATTTTAATTAGAAAACAGTCCTGCCAAAACAAAAAAAATGTACCTACCTTCCTGTGGTGAATTTTTTTGAGAGGTTTCTTAAGACCGAATTTGCAGAATACGAATTTGAGATCACCTAACAAAAAGCCTCTCAAAAAATTAGTCTTAAAAATTTGAGACTTGAGACCCTCTCAGCGCCAGAATAGGGCTGTAAATTTGTTTTCTCAAATTTATTAACATTTGAGATTAAAAAGTAGATTAATGCATCAGAAATCAAACATAAACTTTACTTTTATCGTTTTTTTGAGAATTTGTAATACGGTTTCAAACGTATCCAAAATCACTTTTCTTGATTCATTCGTCGTTCGTGGGTCGTGCATCGTGCTCATGTGAATAGTGCCTTAACTAGCTGTAGCCAACTTCAGCGAGGCGGTCTACCAAATTCGTCAATCGCCACCAATTGGATCAAACAAAACATAATATACCCACCCTATAAGAAAACCGCTGCAATGGAATAACCAAATATTCCATAACCACTTCATTCACACACAAGCAACCATTTTTGTTTTGTTTCACTTTCTGATTGTTCCTATCAATTCTCCCCGTTTCATCTATCAGAAAATCCCATATTTTGGCAGCTGCGTTCTGTTCATTTCACCAATTTTCCATTCCCATTCCATAAAATTCACCAGCTAAGAAAGCCATAAGTGCGAATGAAAGGACGCCGCATATCAAACAACATTACCACAAGAAAAAAACAAGACACACTATTCTAATCGCGCAAGAAAAAACAAAAGCAAAACAGCAAAAAAATATACCGAAAAACACCACCGCTAGCCAGACAGTCAGTCGAATAATGGAAGTGGTTCAATGAGTTGTCGTTCCGCAAATCTCTCAATCTAGCTAGTGTGAAATTTGTCCGTTGCGCGCTAACAAATAAATACAAAAAAAAAGTAAACCAAGGAGAAGAAACAGTTATTTTCTAACCAAACTGATTTTATCCTTAATTTTGCGTTTATTCCCGGTGTCACTTTGCTTCTGTCTGGATTAATTGTTGAAAGTGAAATGGTGAAAAAAGTGTTTTTATTATAACGGATAATCAAGAAAGTGGGAAAAAATACCGCAAGCAGATATAAATAGGGTGTGCGTCTGTCAAAAAAGAAGCAATCGAGCAATATACAAAATTTTTCAATAAAAATATTTGTGCCAATTTTTTTTTTTTCGAAAAGTGCGTGCATGTGTGTAGATACGCGATAACCGTTAAGTGAATAAAGAAGAAGCTCTCGTTTTCGATTTGAATAAATAATCCATTTTTACGATTTTTCATCATTTTATCATTGCTCACGCCTAACCGTCTCGAGTCTCCCTTCCCTCCGGTTCTTCCTTTTTCGTCGCAAAAATCAGTCGAGTTGTTCCTGTTGGATGATAGAATCTCCTTTCCTCTGACGACTCTTCTACAAGCGTTTTGTTGTTGAAGAGAAAGAACAAAAAGGGTGGATTCTGCAATTTGGATCACAACTCTCGAATCTATCTCATTGTGGATTATTATTACAAAAACTTGCTTTTCTTCGAACACGCACCGAATCTTGGTTTCTGCTGGTTTGTTGGATAGCAAGGACTTCTCATCGTGCGTCGTCTTTGTTCTCATCGTTATCCTTGTCGTCGCGAATCTCAATAATCAGGATTACTGTTGGTGGAAAAGTTTTGCATTTAAATTTATTTCTTGGGGTAAGTCAAAAAAGCGTTATTTTTTGTTTTTATCAAGAATCCTTGTTTATCTTTATCCTGATTTAAAAATGTGTTTGTCTTCTTGTGGTTATGGTGGTTCGGCAAAGTGTTTGCCTGTGGGAATGGAGAAACCTAATAAAGCAGATCAATCTCTTCTGCACAGGCCCCATTTCCGTTTCAACCCTCTCGAACTCCCTCTCAAGTGGTGTTTTACCAAAATAAAGTACGTCAAGCATCGGACGGGGGCGGCGATGAGTTGGGTATTTCGTGATTTTGTTTTTCTTTATTTTTGTCTGGCGGCAGCCTACCGAACCCGCCCACACATCAACCATTCCATCTACATTGGTTCTTGCCCCAACAACCTTCATTGCTCTTTATTTTTATTTCATCTCTTCAACCCCCGCACTTTCCCTCTCTCACTTAAGTATTATAGATTTTATAGTAGTCGTTGTTGTGTTGTCGCCCTTCTTGTGTCCTTGTCGTTTTTTGGTTTTCATTCTGAGGAAGGAAGGTATTCAATTTTGTTTCTGTGCAATTTAAGGGAAGAAGGACCAATTTTCGTTTTACCGGTTGTATGAATGCTCTCTTTGTCTCTGCAAAATGTTTTCACACAAATTACAGTCTTACCAGATGCGCGCTTTTTAAGTTTCTTCATTGCCTTTGATTTTGAGTGACCTTGATCTTGTCTTACGACGTACGAATGTGATTTATTCGACTTATTTCGGAACTGCAACATTTTTGAAGCGTGGACTCCGAAGAATAGTCTTTGAAATTTCCGTTCAACTACTAAACTTAACTAGAGCCAACTGGTACCAGTAGCATCAAGGAGGTTAAGGACTTTGCTCATCTAAGTTCCCACAAAACTGTCTTATCCACCGCAGTTTCATTGGACTAAGGAAGCAGTTCTCAAAGCTTCGGACATCCTGCGGGCTGGATATTCTGCTGGATATGTTTAATGTCAATGCCAATATCAATCATCTCCGCAATCGTACTTCTTCGCTTTGATTTGAGCCTGACAAGCGGATACTTTGAGCCTTCTCAAATCAAATTTGAGCCATCTGCCATCGGAACACCATACCATGATCAGATTCAGAGCTAGCTGTCTCCAGTTTCGCACGCCAAGTTGGTTCAGGTCCTCTACCACCTGTGTGCTCCACCTGAGTCACGGTCTTCCTCTTCTGCGACGTCCTTCCGGGTTGGATTTGAAGACTACGGGCCGGAGCATTGTTTTCCATTCGCTCTACGTGACCCAACCAGTTAGTCGTTGGACCTTAACTTTTCTGACTAGGTCATTGTCGCTGAACAGCTCGTGCAGTTCTTGATTGAATCTTCGTCTCCATACTCCATTAATGCAGACAGGACCAAAACTCACTCGACGAATTTTTCTCTCAAAGCAGCCAACAGCGTTTTCATCGGATGTTGCCATGGTCCATGTCTCTGCACCTTACATGAGGACTGGGATGATGGGGTTCACTTTAGTTGCTCGGGAGAGGACTTTACAACTCAATTGCCTTCTAAGTCCAAAGAAGCAGCGATTGACAAGAGTGATTCTTCGTTTGATTTCAGAGGTTGTTGTCTGAGTTGACAGTGGATTCTATGTAGACGAAGTCCTTAACTACATCAAAGTAAAGTCTGTCTGTGTTGACGTTTGCTCGAAGACGTCGATGTTGGTTGTCCTTCCTTTCTTGTTGATAGCATTAACATGGTCTTTCCCTCGTTAACCGCTAGACCCATCTTCCTGGCCTCCATCTCAAGACTCACAAACGCTCCACTGACATCACGCTGTGCTCTTCCAATTATGTCAATGTCGTTTGCGTATCCTAGTAGCTGGACGGAATTTTGAAAGATTGTGCCTCTGATGTTGACGTTGGAGCTTTGCACAATCTTTTCAAGAATGATGTTGAAGAAATCGCATCACAACGCATCGCCATGTCTAAAACCTTGTTTGACATCAAATGCGTCCGTTATGTTTTTTCCGACCATGATGGAACAGCGTGAGTTTTCCATTGTCATCTTACACAGAAAGATGAGTTTTTCTGGGATGCCAAAACTAGACATTGCTCTATATAATTGGTCTCTATAGACGCTGTCATATGCGGCCTTGAAATCGATGAAAAGGTGGTAGGTATCGATTTGAAGTTCCTGGGTCTTCTCCAAGATCTGTCGTAGGGTGAATATTTGATCGATGGTGGACTTTCCGGGTGTGAAGCCACACTGATAAGGACTTATCAGGTTGTTGACGAAAGGCTTCCAACGTTCACACAGAAGGTAGACAAGATCTTATAGGCGATGTTAAGGAGACTTATACCTCTGTAGTTGGTGCAGTTCAGGGGATCTCCTTTTTTGAAAATCGAGAATACGATGCTGAGTTTCCATTCGTCGGGCATGCTTTCCTCCGACCAAATTTTGCAGATGAGCTGGTCCATGCTCCTAACCAAATCATCTCCAGCTGCTTTGTTCGGCGGCTAGCCCGTCTGCTCCAGCGGCTTTGTTCGACTTAAGTTTAGGTGGGTGGAATTGTTGGCCTTCTGCACCCAAATTGAATGGTTCTGTATTGTTGGCGGAGTTTTGCTCGTCATCGCCATTATACAGCTTGGAAAAGTGGTCTTTCCATATCCTGAGCACTGACTGCGGTTCTACTACGATGTTCCCATGATTGTCTCTACAGGCTTCGGTTCGGGGTGTATACGCCCTGGAGGTTTGTTTCACCTATTTGTAGAACTTTCGAACCTCGTTCCTGTTGTGACATCCCTCTATCTCCTCGATCGCGCGCTTCTCATGCTCCCTTTTTTTCTTTCTGAGAAGTTTATGGTCCTCTCTCCTTTTCTGCTCGTAGAGCTCACGAGCAGCTCGTGTCCTTCTTTGCAGCGCCGCTTTGTTTGCCTCTTGTTAAGCTGCATGTGCTCGCCGGCACTCAACGTCAAACCAGGGGTTTCGTTGTGGTGGCCGTGTAAACCCTAGCACTTCAGAGGCGGCATCTCTGATGGCTGCTTGGCAGTGTTGCCATTGGTTCTCTATATTTTGTTCTGGCAGCAAAGGACTTCTGAGGAGATTTTCGGAGACACTATCGGAAAAGGATCTAGCATTGTAGCTGTTTGAAGTCGAATTTCCTCCTAGCATTTTCACGTGTTGGCCTTGATCGGGATATCCGCATTCGTACCTTGGCTGCAACAAGGTAGTTGTCCGAGTCGATGTTTGCACCTCGGAATGTGCGGACATCTTGCATGCTAGAGAAGTCTCGTGCGTCGATCGCAATGTGATCAATCTGGTTGAAGGTTGATTGGTCAGGAGATTTCCATGTTCCCTTGTGAATATCGAGGTGTGGGAAACGCGTTTGACTGACAGCAGGCCCCGGCATCTGGCGATACCTTCTATACTTTCATGTCTATTCAGGTAGTTTAAAACAAGTAAATTAGTTTCATCCGGCTATCCATGGAATTCTTTTAAAGTACTCTTATTCACGGTTACACTAACAAAGCTTCAACTGCTGAAGACTTCTAGGCAAACATTTGTGTTCGAAAAATAATCCAAAGAACCGATAAGACAGGATACTTGCCCTGCCCTGAAGCCAAATAAATCTCAGGTTCCCACTTGAGAAAATCAATTCAAATATCATAAAAATTTAATTCCCGGAAGCCAAATCTGTTCCTTTGTTCCTCAATTAAAAGTCAACACACAAAAAATCTCAGTTCTCAAATCTCTGAAAACGAATGAAAAATCAACATTTGACAACGGTCGACCTAGAAGCCCTTACAACACCTGTAAAACTCTCAGGCCCACGGTATCCATGTCATCCCTTTCTTTTTGTTTTTTTTTTCATTCTTTTGTAAGGTTCATTCACTCGTCATAATATTCGTTATCCTCGAAATCTAATACCAGCTCCCCATCAGAAGTCTTTTTTCTAATTTTATTACTCCCGACCAGAAGGGAGAAACAAATTATTTATAGACCCTGTCGTACGAAAAAAGCATGTCCTTCTCGAAAAGAAGATAAAATAAAAAATGAATTATCTTATTAGGCTTCTAGTCTCTCGTTCTTGTCAGTCTGGCACTGAATGCGAAATGACCATCATTCCTTCTCCTTCTAACGCACCGCAACTTACCTCTCTCTAATTAATTTGTATACAATTAGGTTGGCCAGTGTAACTTCCTGCTCGGCTTGTCGGTCGTTCATCGACCAAGGATAACCTCAAAATAAATTATGACAGATGGAATGGAGTATGGCCTACAGCCTACACACGGTTGGTTTCTATTTAAGTGAACGAAAATCGGTGCTCAGAAAAAAAATGGTTTCCAAGGAAAATAAAGGAGGGCGACAGCCAAGAGAGAGAGAGAGACTAGAAAAAACACAGACAAGAGAATGTTGTTTCATTATTTTTGTTGTTGTTTTATGCAAAACAACAACAACAAACAAATAGAAAATAGATTGACGGTGGCCCAAACACCACCGCCACGTCGCGTCGCCGAGGAGTTCATTGACGCTCAGATTTTCCTTCTGTGTGGTGTCCTCGCAGCCTCGCACCAACTTGAAAGTGATCAGGGGGAGCAACAATAGACAGAAAAAAGGACATGAAAGGGGCTCGCCCCTTCTTTACGCGCAACCCTTTGAGATTTAATAATAATTTAATTTTCATGTCCAGTTCCTCCTCTACCGTAGATGAAAGTTTGTTTTTTTTTTTGAAAAAGTTGTAATTCGTTTTTGTTTTGTTTTGGTTTTTTTTCGTTTTTGAATGAAAAAATGTTGAATATTATAGTCTTGCGCACGCACACCAAAACTGGTATGCATACACACAAAATGTGGAGGAAATTGCCATTCAAGTCAAAATAAACGACCTGAAAATCATTAGGTACAATAATAAGGGGTGCAAAGAGAGGGTGGCACAAAAGCAGGAGCAGGACATTGAACGATATGGTTTGAAATGCAGACAGTGAGAGAAGAAGAGCTGTGTGAATGAGAGAGAATGAAAACGGACAAGACAACAAAAGATAATGGTGTTGCCAGATTTATTTTCGAGTATTTACACTCTTGATTCCATGATTGTGATTTAACTGAAACGGGAAAGAATGAAATAATTGAAATACGAGAGAGTTGTATTTCAAATCTGTAAAAGGCACGAATCATCATCACCAACTTCTTGGTTGTAATAGAAGCTAAACATCCATGAAGTACGGCTAAGGAATAAAACTCTAGCGAATGCGTCAACTTAAAAAAATCTGAAAAACTAAGGTTGCTATGCCTAAATTTTGCATTTTAACTGAATAAAACAAGTTATTTAGAATAAAATCTGGCCTGCCTAATTTTTAATGGATCTGGATATGCAATGTGGTAGGTACTCAGTATTTCGGATGTCCTGGCACAAAAAAAGGCAAAAGAAGCTCTTTCTTCAAACGGAAATATTGCTTAAATATTTGCGATTGTCAACCGCTATCTAAACGTCAATTTAAGGTCCTGATCCCGTTTAAATATAATTGGCTATTTCACCACCCAGGAGGATACTTTCGACTTGGACGTATGCTCCTCTCTAAGATGAATACTAGTTCCATTTCTCACTGGACACTCAAAATGGGTATATTTCCAAATTTTTCACTTTCAAACACAATCTCTTCCCTTAAACGAAAAACATCTTCAATCTCTATTAAACCTCCATCCAAACGTGTTACTTTTAATCTGACACATCCTGGTCTTGGATATATTAATAAACCCAGCGCAACTTCCTCGCATACCTTCCTAATTTTATTCACTCCCACACCCTTAATCACCCAACAACCTCAAGGATTCTTTAATCCAATGATCCCTCCTAATGTTAAAGCTGACTAAACACTTGTCCGACGTTAATACTGAGATTGGTATGTAATGTCCCGGCTTAGAGATCACAAAATTTATTATAATGTCTGTCTTTATCTAGCTTTCTTGCACGATAAACTTGATTCTGTCTGCTTTGAATGTAAAACTAACATTAATATTAAGGTTTTAGTCTCCCAAGAAGGTCTCCCTACCAATCGTGATGCGCTTATGAACATTTTTCTTAATTTCCATGATGGTCTTGAAATTTCTCCTCAAAAATTGAGGGAATACCTTTCCTCTTTTAAGTCATTTATCACTTCTATTCTAAGCGAATATCTCATATCGATAAATCCCGGACGGATATGAAGAATTATTATCGTTCCTAACGTGAATACTGCTAAGCCGAATTGTCTCTGCATCTATTACCAGAATGTAAGAGGGCTAAGATCCAAAACGTCAGCCGTCTTTAAAAGTTACCGAAACCTTCCTCCTTGGCGATTTTTACCTTACCCACCTCAATTGGCAGTTGTCCGTAGCTTAGTCGGTAGGTGCGTTGGCTGCTAAGTAGAACGTGTCGTTGGTTCGAGTCCTACTCAGGCCAAGTTTTTATTTCATCTTTCACGGGTACTGACCTGACAACTCTTCCAAGAGTATCAATCTGTCATGAAAAAGTGCTTCTCAACTTTGCCGTTCGGAATCGGCGTTAAATCGAAGGTCCCCTCAATTCTTCACAAGCACTCAGAGAATTGTTGATGAGAGTAAGCCACTTAGGCCTTGGCTCTTCAAGAGCAGTCGCGCCACTCTATTTTTTTACCTCAATTGGTCCTCCTCAGACGATCAAACTTTTTTCTTTCCCACGAATATCACCTCCGAATCGGAATTGTCGCTCATCGATCGTTTGTCGGATTGCGGTCTTTTTCAATTAAACGGAGTGCCAAACTCTATGGAGAGACTCCTTGATCTCATCTTTTCCTCGGATTGTGACAATTGCGTCGTTTATGTTAGCCCTCACTTTCTCTCAACCCTGGATCGCTATCATCCTCCCCGTGCTCTCTCTTTCCCCATAGAACTTGATAACAAATTTTTGGAAATGGTTAATTATTGCTATGATTGTCGAAGGGCTGATTTTTGTAAATTTAACTACTTTCTTAGCTCAGCCAATTTTGAAATAAGTTCCCTTTCCTTTCCAGTGGAATCCTTTGTTAATTGGTTTTACTTGATCTTTTCATACTTGTATTGAATTATCGGTACTATTCTCACGAAAAAAAGATTTCAACTCTTCTCCCCCTTGGTACAATAGATAACTTCGTAGCTTAACGAATAAACGCTTTGGAAGACTTTAAGTAATTTCCAAATTAGATTCCGACTTCAACAATTATCTTCTTGTTTATAATTGTTTCTCTGAATTAAGTGAATGTCTCTTAGACCAATATCTTAGCCAAACGGAAGATAATTTTCTCTCTGATGCTAAAAGTTTTTTTTTCATTTTTTTAATGTGAAACGGAAATCTGATGGGTTTCCCCCTTCTATGTGCTTCTCCAATACAACCTCTTCTGATCCAACAACAATATCCAATCTTTTTCTACGCGCTTTAACCAATCTTATGCTAAACACCGTCATAACCCCGATCTTAGTTACTTCAGCTGTCTAAATGGCTGTACCCAAACCTCTGTCTTCGGTTTCAATAACTGAGCAAATAGTTGTTGCCAAAATTTCAAGCCACAAATAGAACTTTAGCCCTGGGCTCGAAGCGACGATGTTCCCTCAGTTGTTTTAAAAAAATGCGTTCACGTTCTTTCGAAGCCCTTGCTTGTTCTCTTCCCTTTCATTTGGAAAGATTCATTCATTTTTCCGATCCATAAACAAGGCAATTAAGCTGAAATCATTAACTATAGACTAGGCCTATTGCTAAACTCTCATGCATCCCAAAACTGTTTGAAAGCTTAGTCTATGATTCTGTCTATTTTTACTGTAAACCCTCTCCAATCTCCAAACCAACACGGCTTTCTTAAAGGGAGATCCACAACAACAAATTTAATTGAATTTGTTTCTAAAACCTCCCCAGCCCTTGAAAGCGGTAATGAAGTTGATGTAATCTACACTAATTACAGCAAGGCGTTCGACAAAATTTCCCATCAAATCATTTACTTCAAACTCCATGCTCTTGGTTTTCCACCATGTCTTATTAAATGGATCCTACTACCTTGAGGATAGAAAGTACGCAATGCAGTCTCTAATCCTATACATGCCACATCTAGCGTTCCGCAAAGTAGCCATCTTGGTCCATTGATAAGCAATTAAATTTTCATTTCCACTTTGACCGAATAATTAATAAAGCCAACAGAACTCTTGGCTTTATATAGAGATGGTCGAAAGAATTTTCAAATCCTTACTTAACAAAGTCTCTTTTTATTGCCTTAGTTCGACCCACACTTGAATATGCCTGGTCACCTTTTTATGAAATTCATTCAGTTAGAATCGAAAACGTTCAAACACGTTTCTTGCGGTTTGTCTTGCGAGGCCTCCCCTGGGAAGACAATTCCAATTTTCCTCCTAACGTTGATAGATTAAAGCTTATTGGCCTGCAAACTTGTCTATTAAACGCTCACCAGTTGCTAATGGGCAATATCGATTCTCCGAGTCATGTTTCAACAGTTTTATTAGCATAAAAAAAAAGCCAAGCTTCTAAAATCGAGAGTCACTTGATACCGCCGCCGGTGCTTCTGAGTAAATTTCAGCTTAACACATACCCTCGTAACCTTCGTTCTGTTAACCTTTTCTATATCTCCCACCATCGTACAAACTACGGCCAATCCGAACTAATGTCAAGAATTTTTCGAAATTGCAACACTTCAATGTCTATTTTTGATTTCAACTCTAATAAATCCCATCTCAAAACTGCTCTCTACTTCAATCCACCAGCATAGTTAACACCCTAAACCTTGTCCTTTTAATTTTAAGCGAAAAATTTATAGTTTTGGTTCTTATTCATTAAAGAACTTCGTGTTGGCCTCAAGCCCTCAAGGCCCAATGAATGAATTATATTATTGAAAAATTGATTACAAGAACCAGGTTGATAATATGAACCAGCCATCTAAGCCGTTGGTCCTAAACTTTTCAGGCTGTTCAGTCCGTGCAGTTCTTGCCATTTTTCATTTATGCAGACATGAGGACCAGGATGATGAGGGCCTTATAGACTGACACTTAAGTTGCTCAAGAGAGTTTTTTTCTTCTCAAGAATGGCAAGCCTGATTTTTCACTTGCCATGATGAAGTCGAAGTAAGATCTGTCCAAAGAGTGGCGCGACAGCTCTTGAAGAGCCAAGGCATAAGTAGCTTACTCTCATCAACAATTCTCTGGGTGCGTGTGAAGAATTGAGGGGACCTACAATTTAATGCCGGCCGATTCCGAACAGCAAAGTTGAGAAGCACTTTTTCTTGACAGATTGATACTCTTGGAGGTTTTGTCAGTTCTTCGCAAGAGGCAGTGCCAGTGAAAGATGAAATAAATACTATGGGCACGAGTAGGACTCGAACCCACGACGTTCTGCTTAGCTTAGTTTTTTTCAAAGACGTCGATGTTGAATGTCCTTCGTTCTTGACAGCATCTTCGCTAGACCCATCTTCTTGGCCTTCGTCTCCGGGCTCGCAAACGCTCTACATATGTCAAGGTCATCTGCGTAGGTATTCTAGTAAGTGGACGAATAATTTCTTACAACTTACAACATTGTGTCTTTGGTGTTGACTGACAAGTTATGTAAAAGAAACAGCATGAGAGCGTTTTGCCAACTAAATTGCATTTAAGACTTACCTAACTCAAAAGTCAAAACCTTACCAAAAAAACATTTAAAATTGTTCTAATTAAGAATTTGTCTTGCCTTGAAGGCTTGAAGCAGGCTTTATAGGCAATAGGATTTAAAGCAATGGAACCTCTGATGATTAATGATCGTACATAAAATTTATGTTTTTTTTGCACGTTTTTTACTTAATACTCATACAATAAAAATGCTCTGAAGATAATTGAAGCAAATTATTGTTATTGTTTACTAATTAAATACAATTTTAGAAAGTACATTTTTGCTCAAAACAATTAAAAACAATTTGTTCTCAATTTTGTATTCGATTTCTAATTCATAAAGAATTCTAAACGATTAAAACTCATTGTTCTTTTTCAAGTTTTCTGTGTGAATCATTTTGTTTGTTCCCTTGAAGCCTAGATGAGCATTGAAAACATTTTCAAATCAATTACAACATTTTTTCAAATAAATACCTAAACTTTGAAAAGTTACTCATAACATAAGAACTCAGCACATTATTGTTGCTCAGAAAAAATTACCTAAACACACAGAAAACAAAACTATAAAAGAAAAGAGCGTAACGCATTAATATCTGCAATAAGAATTGTGAACTATTTGCGTAGTTTTTCGAAGTGAAATATAAAAAAAACGTCAGATTTTGATGCAATCGTCCAAAAATAGGTCTTTTTTGTGAAAATTTCAACCACAAAATTAAAATATTGCTGACAAACTTATAAAAAGAAACGGTTCTTCCTCAATAAAATTCGTCTTAAATGACTTCCAAATGAGACATCTGCCTTGTTGAACATCAATTTATGTCTAAAAACTTTATCGAAATATTTTAAAATGAGTTTTTTTATAGAACCTAATCAAATTTTCAATGTCACATCGGTTGTTGCGTTTCTTTGAGCGTGAAAGCTATATTGTTGCACTCATATATCCTCCCGAAATGTTTGGTTTCAACAACCCAACAAAAAAGAAGTAAATAGTAAAATTTAAAAATAGATCCCGCTTTTTTGTAGAACATTGTTCGGGTGAATGCGTTGAACGGAAGTCAAAGCAGACGCAACAGCAAGACACCAAAGAAAAAACTAGTCGATAGCCAAACAAGAGTAATTAAGCATTTCAATGTGTAGTTTACACTCATTACAAAAATTATTCGAACAAGAAAAATGTTTAAAAGTAGGCCTTGAGATAATTGGTTTTTAACAAAATTTCAAAACCATTTTGAAATGTATTTTCAGAAATTTTCTAAGAAAAATAATTTCCAATCGTAGTATGAATACGTCTGACATCACCTGTAAATATTTCCACCTGTGTTATTTCGCTGAACATATGAAATTAGTATGTGGCGATTGCCGCAACTAACGAACTGTATCTCATGGCGGCACGCTTTCAGAAACAATAATAAAGAATAGAAACAAAAAATGTGAATTTTTAAATCCAAGAGAAAACATACAATTTCCAGGTGAGTAGCACTTACAAACCCGCCCACTTGGATATTCTCAATGATAAGTAGACAGAAAAAAAAAAAACATCTTCATGGGTCTTGTGGCGAGGCGATAGTTGCGTAATGTTAGTTTTGGCGGTAGCTCGTGTTGTCTGTCTTTAGCGGTTGTTATCAACATTGAATATTTTATAAAATATTAGATTTGTGGGGGAGGGTGTTCCCTTGTTTGTTAAATAATTATTATTTTTTATTGAGAAAAACGTAGGTATGTTTAAATAAATTTTGGATTTTGAAACACCGGCTACAGTGTCGGTCCAATTTATATGCCAAGAGCATCAGAAAACTTGTTGACAAATTACTAACTACTAGGGTAACAGTCCCCGAACAGATAACTTTTTTTTTACTTTCAATGTAAATATCTTTATTTCTATTAGTGTTTCATTCAAATCTAAATATTTTGATAAGACTATAGATATTTCTCATTCTCAGTAGTATTGTGGACGAATGAATTGAAAGTAACTTTAAACATTGATTTTTAAGGATGAATTCGAAAAAATCTACTTTCCGGAGTCTCCGGACGATTGTTCTAGTCTCCGGACGATCTTAAATGGAGTCTCCGAAGGATTGTTCTAGTCTCCGGACGATCTTAAATGGAGTCTCCGGACAGTTTCACTTAAAAACTCAATATTTTTTTTCTCTTAAGTGTTGAGTATAGAGCAATTCATTTTCTGCATTGATAATTATTTCCTGATTTTTTGGCATCTTATTAATTTTAACCGGAACCAGTCTCCGGACGATTAAAACAGAGTCTCCGGACGATTTTGAACCACTTCAACATACTTGATTGATGCTTTCCTAACAAATAATTTCTTTGATCTAATGTCGTGGAAGGCTTACTGTAAGTTTTTCTCTATCTACGCTACACAACTGAAGACTGAACCATGGCAAGTTAATGTATTTGTAATGCCTAATTACTTGTTTCGAGGTTAACTAGTTCTTGTTTCTTTTTTCCAAACCTAAAAACGCACCGCACTAGGAATCCTTCAACACTTAACTGATGCACTGTTTTTTGTGCACATCACATTCAAATAATACCCTTTCGATAGGGATGGTTTTGGTTGGTTTCCTTTTGTGTTCATCAGAGGGATGAAAATGGAAATTTTTTATTCTGGTTACAAGTAAGTACTTTTTGCAAGGAAATTAAGGGTTTTAAAAAGAAAACATACAAAAATAAATAAAATAAAACCTTGAAACTGTCCGGAGACTAGATTTTCGCTATTTTTTGCACCAGTTTCCCGGACACTTAAAAAATGGATTAAAAAAACGCAAAACTCAATTTTTTTCTTTAGTTATTGGAAGTTCATTATATTTTCATTGAAACAAATTCCATTTGATTACAAGATCTCACAAGATCAACTATTCTCAGATCTCAATATATTTTTCCTAAAAAAATAACAGCAGAATTTCAGCGGCTGCTGCTTAAATGATCCATAACTTTTCCATTATAAATTCGATCGGGTTGAAACTTCCTATGTGTATGTGAAAAATGTTACTGGTTCTGTATTTTGTTGTTTTTTTTTTTTTGCAAATTACGTGTTCAACTTCTCTTGTATTCCCTATTAAGTGTGCCGTTACCACAGTTCAGTTTGAAGCGTATTTTATTTACATATTTACTAAGAGGAATTCAAAAATCATGTAGAAGATAAGAAAAATATTCAAATATTTCCTATGCCCAAAAATAAAATTTTATATTTCGAACAGAAAAAAAACGCAACTACAGCGAATCCAGAGTTTAGGTACTTTTTCACCAAATTATCCTTATTATCGAAAAAACGTGGTTATTTTATTGTTTTTTTTTTATTCTTTAGTTAAACAATGAAAAGTTCATTACGTTTTCTTATCAGTGATAACTTTTTTTCGAATCGTTTGCGAAAAAAGGCGTACAGCATAGATAAGATAACATTAACCGTCTCTCTGTCTGTCAGTCTATACAGTGCTTTGCAAAAGTATAATCGCACCATATAAAATAACAGGCAGTTTTGTAGTGTTTCTGAGCTCCAAGAGACAAAACTGCACGAATGGAACTCGTTGGACAATTCCTAATTAAAAAAACTGGTCGAGAGTAATCCAAATCGAGTATTTTAACTTGATTGAAAATCGGCGTAGTAAGAATCCACACTAATCTTTCAAAAAATAAAAAAAAAATAAAAAAAAAAAATAAAAAAAAATAAAAAAAATGTTGAAAAAATAAGAGAATGCGATTATACTTATGCAACAAAGAAAAAAACTTGTTTTCTTTTCTAAACATTAGAGGCGAAAGTAACGGTAATTTTTTGTTCTCTCAATTTTCTTATCTAATGAGGGTCTTTAAAAAAAAAATAGTTTAGTATTGCTGCAGTCCTCGGTTTTACACAAAACCATTTTTACATGGTGCGATTATACTTTTGCAAAGCACTGTATTTACACAATCCCACACATCGGTCGCTTTATACAAAGTCACATAGAAAAGGTTCGGATTTGCACTAATAAACATGAAAGTTATCGTTGAACTGCACGACGATACTGAAACTCAACACGATTTTCCAACAAAACAACCAAAACCAAACACAATCAACAGTGACAAACAAAACACATTGTAGCTTCATTGAAACATGATGTTATTGTGACGTGTGACCTTTGAAGTACTCCTTTATTAATGTGTGTATTCTGCAAACGCTCTGATTAGAATTTTGCGTGCGTAAGGTGGCTGGCAAATATTGATTTGGGGCAGCGACCGAATGGTGGTGTACATACAACACACACTTATCTACCTATGTATTTGAGCAAAATTTTGCAATTTAGTGCTGGGAAATTGTTATTTTTATTATGAGCTTTGTTTATGAAGTGCTTAGTTGGCGTGAAAAAATAATTGATAAGCCGAAAAAGTAAAATTTTCTCATTTTGCTGAATAAAAGTGTATGAACTTGTATGTTATGTATGTTGTACATATTTCATACTTAATAATAGGCACTATGAAATTTGTGTTCGTTGGATGGGGTTAAGTGATTTTGAACTATTAAGTCTGTTCTGTTGATTAGGAACAGGGTTTAACATTAAGGTACCTACCTATTTAATTTTAAAATAATTAAGCTACATTCGAAACTGTTGTTTTGGTGGCATGAAAAAAGTGCCAACAGCCAAACGTCCCTTCAGAGTTAAATAAATTTGACATCAGTGGAAAGAATTTTTAAAGATGGTTTTATAGTGAGAGCTCAGATACTGGTTACAACTCTTTTTCCCGGTTAATGGGGTTCCTTGCGTTGAACAGAAAAAAAAGACAATTCATTAAAATTTTGGAAATTGCATTTTCTTGACAGGTGAATTCCAAAAAAATATAGTCTTGTTTCATTGTCTTTCACATCTGCCACAAGAAGCACTTCTGTATGCAATTGCAAGGCGCTTACGAAATTTCTGAAGCCAACCTTCTGCCGTATACAAGTTAAACTTTGTCCATGCGGCATGCATTACAGATATATTATTGAATTTTTAATAGCAATTAACATTGACATTTCACAGTACTTTGCATATGAATGTAACGAACTACAGACACATAGCAGCACTGGCGACTGAGGTCATCGGCTGGGACAGAACAAGACATAAATACAACAGAAAAAGACAGATAGACACATAGAAAGAAAGTACACATAACAGAAACCTACGTGGCTCAGAGGAGGAGACTTACATTTTTATTGTCTCATGTTATCGCACAGGTGGGCTCAGATGAGCTGGCGATTTTTGTAGTAAAATAATGTTGCCGAATCCGTAGCGTTCAGCTTAGCAATCAACTACTCTATCCTCTGAGCCATGGCCACCTGCTATTAACAATTAAAAATTAGAACGTTGTTGAAATGTCTACCTCGGCTGACTTGTCAGGAGCATTGATGGGCTTCGAGCTGAAGCTTCAATGGTTTTCAGATTGTTGGC
Source organism: Sphaerophoria taeniata (assembly GCA_943590905.1). Lineage (NCBI taxonomy): Eukaryota > Metazoa > Arthropoda > Insecta > Diptera > Syrphidae > Sphaerophoria > Sphaerophoria taeniata. The sequence goes on along the minus strand of OX016540.1, from coordinate 39,838,036 downwards.
TTAACATCATGGTTCCATTATGGTTTCCCAAAGAGAAAAGGCCAGTTTGTGGCCAGCCATTGTCATCAAAACGCTGATTTATTATCAGCTTATAGCAAATATTTTAAAGAACGAAAGATTTTTAATAACCGGCAGTCGGCTTTCTCAGCAAAAAGTACACTGGTGATCTGATGGGTTATCTCCCCGAAACGTAGGTACCTAAAACAAATCTATGCATCGTTTCGAAGAAAGTTAGATTATTATTACGCTCGGTATTTCAAATGCATTTGATAGAGTATGCCAACGAAGTATGAATCGAAGAGCACCTTCTTCGTTGTGTCAGGAATTTCATTTCGAACCGTTCTGTACAAATTGCCTTGGTGTGCCTCAGGGCTCCGTATTATCTCCGACATTCTTTTTCATTTTCATTACTGATTTGTTGTCTGTATCTTCTAATATCAGTACATTGTTCCACTGACAACAGTACCATTAGCTTTTCATATTCTTTCCCAGACTAACTGAACTTCCTCCTTGGATGTGGAATTGTATCGGCTTAATATGATTAGCATAAACTCTGTCTTAAACAGCATTTTATTGAGGAACTTAACCCCGCGTAGAATTTAAGGCTTCTCCTAACAGTAGGTTAAAAATTTAGTCCTACTACCTTTTTGATTATAATACATTTCGTTAATGCGCTACCTATTTCTCTTTTTTCTCGCAAACAAATAACCGCAATCGAGATGTCGCATTCATGCGGAGACACTTTGTTCTTTTTTATCAGCACACGAAAATCCCTCTAAAAATTCAACCTTAGAATAATCTTAAATGTCCTCTTCTTAAAATTTATTAAAAAATTAATTAAATCTTGTGTCTCGCCCAAAGATTTACTGAATCTACAAAAACACAGATAAAGATTAAAGGCGTAGGTGTCACGTCGTCGCCTTGTGTCGTCGTCGCCACGAACTGATTACTTATGCGAATCTCTCTCCGTCTTAAATTAGAAAAAAAGACGATAAAACACATCAACACAACCCGGCCAACAAGGCCAGAGAGAGAATTTATTATTTTGTTCAAACAAAACAAATAACATTAGCCCCACCTGTTGCATGGCATGTCGGGCATATTTTAAGATTGAAACATTTAAAATCAATATTCAGACGGACTAATTTGTTTTGCTTGAGAATTTTCATACGATGTTAAGTTAACTTGGATGATTAGTGGATATGCTACAATGTAAGTTCAAACGCTAATCAACTGTCCTAAAGCCCTTGATGTATTCTGTTTGTTATTGCTTTTTAACAGCTTATCCAAAAATAGAAAACGGAAAGTACCTGTTAGACAGAATTACATTCTTTTTAAAGAATCAATGATTAAATGTCACCGGTGCATGCAACAATTACAATTTCCTTTCTTACCAAAAACAGACAACACACAACGCCTTTCTCGTGCCAAACCTTTAACTCCAATTTCAATTGTCTACCAATTTCGGAGTAGCCAAACAAAGTTCAGCCAAATTTATCAAATGAAAATTGCTCAATTATTTAATGCGACACTCCTTTCCAATCGACAATTTTCAATTTCCAGCCATCATTAGGAACCACTAGAAAATTAATGAAAATGACATTTTTCACTTTCGGTCAAGAACTATAAAATCAACAAAGCCATGAAAATAAATCCAAAAGAGAATGGATACAAATGGAAAGCACGCAACTAGACATCCTAAAAATATCACAATATTAGATAAACAAACACTACAGTAACTGACGACAACGCCGTTACAGACAAACCTTTAATTGGATAAAGTTTTATTCAACTGTGGGTATAGGTAGGTACTTCGGTGTGTATGCCATCTTAGAGCGAAGCTTGAGCACCTTTGCCATTTATGCCATCTGCAACTTCTTCTATCGCCTGCTAGTTAGTTTTTGCTACCCATTCTCTGCACTGCGAAGCGAAAGGGAAGCAATCGTAGGTTGGTATAGCTAAATGTGAATGCGACACTATACGCTATCGCCCTAGGGCCCTTTAATTGAATTTTGCTTCGTCGTCGTCGATGTTTGTCTTCTTATAATCATGCAAAGTCCAAAATAGGCCATCACGTCTCGACAGTCTACTCTCCTATTCAGAGTCCCAAAGCGAGGAGCATAGCAATTCGTTTTCAATTCCGTATTTCCGGTTTTGCAATCGAATAGTCGCCGGTCTACGGTGGAAGTTGTTAATTACTGAGAAAAATGAATCTAGACAGATATAAGGATCTCTATCGATGATGGAGAGTTTAGACTGTTAACTTCCGATACATTGCAAAAGACCGGTCCCTATATGTAAAAAAACACACCAAAAAACGACATTTTCGAACAATTAGTTTTAGTATCTACAGCAGTAGTGTCCGTGGCTTAGTGGTTAGGTGCGTTGACTGCTAAGCAGAACATCGTGGGTTCGGGTCCTACTCGTGCCCTTAGTTTTTATATCATCTTTCACGGGACTGCCTCTGGCGAAGAACTGACAAAACTTCCACGAGTATCAATCTGTCATGAAAAAGTGCTTCTCAACTTTGCTGTTCGGAATCGGCGTTAAATTGTAGGTCCCCTAAATTCTTCACACGCACCCAGAGAATTGTTGATGAGAGTAAGCCACTTTGGCCTTGGCTCTTTAAGAGCTGTCGCGTCAATCTATTTTTTTTTTTTTTACCTACAGCTACGGAAGTTGTCGAAACATTATCTTCATGAAACTTGGGCTTTTGGCTTTTGCCTGATAGCGATGGTAAGAACCTGACCACTGTAAGCGAAGCGAACAATTAGAAAACGCAATGGACCAAGAGATGCGGTCTTAGAGTAAACCCTCTTAAAACAGAACTGGTACTCTTCACCAACAGAAGGAAGATACTTTCTTTTGTAATTCCAAATCCATTAGCACTACTGGTGTGATGAGGACTACCCTAACTGCGGGTCTCGAAGCGATCCTTAACCTCATCCCCTTAGACCTATTTGTACAAGAATCGGCAGCAAACAGCGCTCTTCGACTTAGTCAAACCAATATCTGGAAAACAAGTCAAAAAGCACATACTACGATTCTTACAAACAACGTCGGCAACAACGTTTGTACAGGTTACAATTTTATTAAATTACAGGATTGGGAAAATAGTGTTACTTACACTAATGAATCGAATTTTACCGTCTTTACGGATGGTTCGCAAATGATCACTGGGGTAGGGGCAGGTTTCTTCTCAGAAAACCTTAACCTTGCAAGTTCACTCAAGCTCCCCGACCATAGCAGTGTCTTCCAAGCCGAGCTCTTGGCAATGAAAAACGCTGTTAAACAAATATCCATGATGGCGATGTCACATATGCAGCATAAATGTAAGACTCTGCTGGGTTCCCGGTCACAGTGGTGTGCCAGAAAACGAAAAAGCGGATGAGCTTGCAAGAGAAGGCTCAGTACTTGATCCTTCTCACTTAGACCATAATATCAGAATTAAAACGAAATATTAGTAACAATATCATTCAAAAACCAAATGATAGATGGAAACTTCTAGAAACCTGCGGTAACATTAGGAAACTCTGGCCGAATTACGACAAGAAAAGATCCGATTGGATCCTACTTCTTAGAAAACCCTCCCTGTGATCCCTCATAAGCGTAATTACGGAATATAATCTACTTGGCTTATGGCTACCACAAAGTGAAGATGGGGATAAGCACAGACGACATATGCAGAGGCTGTTGCAAAGAAGAAGAGCATACGAAAATACTGCTCACTTCCTATACCACTGTCCAGCATTCTGTAAAACAAGGAGAACTTTCTTAAGGCAACTATTTCTTCAACGAACTAGAAGAGCTATCCGAACTCCCACGCAATCGCCTACTGAACTTTGTCAAGTCATCTAAAATACTTTTTCAGGAGTAACAATACTTCTAGGTATCACAAAGGATCTACATTTATCTAAGTCAACAACAACACCAACCGTCAGCCCATATAACCTAACCTAACCTTCACAACCGTGGTTTAGTCGTCGAATGTCGAATGCTTATTCCAAAAAAAAGTTTAACGAAACGTCCTAATTTCAACCGTGAACAGCAACCTTAGGAAAAATCACACGGTCTCATACATAAATAACAAGTTCCTCGTATTGGCGTAAGTATTTATCACTGTCTCGCATCTGCAGAAAAAAATAAATGCTCATTAACCTGATTTCTGTTTTTTAACCTGAAGAAAAGAAATAAATAAAAGAACAATTAAATAAAAAAGAAGTCAGAAACACAGTTGAATTACTAATGCGGCTAAAGCTCGATCCATTTATCGGTACTCAGACAACTGTGTCAATGGCTGTGAAGGCAGGCGCATTATTTGAAGAACAGGATAGTATTGGCATCATCCGAAGACTTGTGTAGACGAAATACAGTTTTAAATCCATTTAATATTTTTGTTTGTTGAAGACAACACGAAAAGCATTTGATTGATTTGCAAATTTTCATTAACATTTCACAGAACACGTGTTGTCAACAACCAAAAACATAAAAACTACAAGAAAACCGAATTCGAACAAAAGTATCACATCCGAGCCAACTCAAAACACTCGTTCTCCAAAATTAATGCTAATTGCTTGCCGAGTGCATGTTGGATTGCATTATTTCTAGTCACTGACATTTATTGCTGTCCATGACTTTGGCCATGATGATGGTTCGTCTTGACGTGTCATTAACTCGCCGCTGCCGCCGACGCCTCACCATACTGCAATGGTTTTGACAGCAAGACAATGTCATTAGTGTCACGTTTTCATGACGAGAATGACCATTTAAACCGAAATCAGTTTGAGCAATGAGAAACATTTAACGACTTATGAAATGACATTTGAGGATTTCAAGAAATTTGGTCATGTCGTGACTCGTGAACTATTGGAACTTTCGACTTTTTATTTTTATTTTTCTAAAATTTCATAACTCTCCTCCGATGTGGTTCGTTAAACTCGATTAAACAAAAACAAAAAAAAGATTGCCTCGTTAGCTGATGTAGGTATGAGTAGGTCACTGATTTTATAATTGACCATTGGCACGTTCTTCCACCAAGATATCAGAATTTCATTCAATTTTTTCTTGCACCTCTTTTCATTCCGTTTAATCGTTTAATGCATTTTATGTTGTGCAATGTATTATCGTTGAAAGATTACCACAGTCCACAAAGCTTTTTTCCATTAGATAAATTTAGAAAATAAAGAACGAGGTGGGATAGGCAGGCAGAAGTACCTACTAATAAATGCCAAATAGTTAAAAGAAAGTTGGGTATTGATTATAGTGTTATCAATTTTATTAGATTTTCTCCCTCCGATTAGATAAAAAGGTTCAGTTGTTAGTATTAAAACTGATTTGTGAAAGTTCGTAAGTCATAAACATTGATTAAACCCGACAACGCACCACCAAAATGTATTAACGCGCGCATGGCGCCTTTGAAATCGTAGCATCAATAAATTAAATCATCTCAAAATTATTAACATCTAAATTATATTTAAGAAATGCATTAAATGCGTCGTTAAGATTAGAACGGAAATTAATTCCGTGAAATTTGTCTCCCACGCTTAGATTTACGATTTCCTGTCTACATTACAAACAGTAAGATGAAACAACTTGGTCAAGTGGTCTTTTGTTGTTGTTGTTTTTTTTTAAGTAATCAGAAAGAAAACTAGGCCAATCACAAGAAAGCATGATAAAACAACATTAATTTGTATTGATTAGAGCAATGCAGAGCTTTTAAAAATACTCAAATAGCAATTTTAATCAAAGTATGTATATAGACACTTATCAAACAGTTTTTGATAAAGTCTGTGGAGCTTTCAAATTAAATAGTGTCTTGCTTTTAAGTACGATAACCTATTAAGAAGGAATGCAATGTTAACCAATATTGTTTTTAGATAAAGGGTGTTGGCTTTTGTATATTGATATTTGAGTAGCAGTTTTCTTTCTACATCTTTAAGTCAAAAAAACTAAGGTTTTGTTTAAATAAACTTCAGAATAGTTACCTATTTTGAATCTTATTTAACTTCAAACATGCTAAGCTACACAAACATTTTTACATTTGCAGTTGTCCTTGTCGAAAAAAATTGTCTTTGTTTATGTACCAACTTCTAGCAATGGTTAAAAAACCAATTAAGGGAATAGGCATTTATTTCATACAACAGCTTACCTATAGCTTAATACAAATTGCCTAAGCACGATAGGGAAACAAATAGTATTGCCTGAGTATGTGAGTTACTTTTCCTGTTGGGTGAATTCAGATGAATCATGGGTTTTATTGCTTTCAATACCCTTCTTCCAGTAAAATAAAAATTCCTGTTGTAGCAAGTTTTGTTATTTATAATTATTATCTTTAAAGGAAATGAATTTTTCTCTCATTGTGGTCGAAAAGCGTTTGAAGGTCAAGGAGAGAAAATGTGTTATGTATATTTATGAAACTTCTTATTCAATAAATTGTTTCGCTGAGTGCTGACGATAGTACACTTAGCTTTTTATATTTTTTTCACAGACTTACATCCCTTCTCCTTTGTTGTGGAACTGCAACAGCAAAATATGATAAAAAACTCAATGCTCTCTTCTATCGTTGAAGTCAGATATATAACCCCTTTGCCATTATCCATGTGTTGGCACTTGCATCAATGAAACCAAACATTATAGCAAACGCGCTAGTATGCGGTGAATAATGCATACTATCCAGAGCGTTGGAAGACAGCTGTGGTTCATCCTCTCCCGAAAAAAGGAAAGGACAACTCCAATCCGTCAAATCTTCGGTCGATAAGTCTTCTTCAAAGCATCAGTAAGGTATTCGAAAAGGTAATCAATAGGACTCTGAATAAGTGGGCTGCGGACAACAAAATAATTCCGGATAACCAGTTCGGGTTCAAGGCGGGACATGACACCATTCTTGCCGCGTCTAAGCTCGTTTCTGATATCCAATGGAATAAGTCCAAGAAACAATGCACGGGTGCTGTTCTGGTTGTTTGGAGAAGGCCTTCTACACCGTATGGTTAGAAGGGTTGTACCTAAACTCACCAGACTAGGCATCAGTAAACCATTATTGTATATAGTTTATGATATGCTCAACGTTAGAAAGTTTGTTGTCAAAAGTGGCAATGTAACTTCTACCACCACCTTATAAATTAAAATGGTCTGCAATAGGGAGCCGTTAATTCGCCGATCCTCTTCAGCATTTACACCAGCATTCTGATAGGTAACCTTATCCAGGTCCAGGCAATTGCGTATGCCGACGACCTGATTGCGTACAGAACGGCCCCAGAGGTCGAAGTCATTAGAATTCTCTTGCAACGTGACTTCGAGAAGATTCAGCGATATTGCGATGACTGGAAACTGAAAATAAATGTCCAGAAATGCGAGACAATTCTGTTCCGGACTCCGTTGTCTAGGGCCTCGGGGGATACGCAAAAGAATTTCCGCAAAATGGTCATCGTTGGGCCTCACGGACAACAATTAACGAGCAAAAGTGAAGTGAAGTACCTAGGTATCTGGCTAGGGCCAGAGGAGCTTTCGCTCTGACGAAACGGCTGTTTTACAGCAGTCGGCTTAACCCCAGAGTGAAGGTAATTTGCTACATGGCCCTCATACGGCCGATGATCGTTTATGGTTGTCCAGTGTGGTTCAACGTTGAACCATCTCAAATGGAGAAGATTCGGGTGTTCGAGAGGCAGTGTCTTCGGCGCTGTCTCGGTTTGTATCGCACACCGGAATCTTCTTATGTACATCATCAACAGAATTGACAATTTCGTGATAAAACTTGTTCGGGGTCACATTGCGAGAGCTATGACTTCGACGAATAATTTGATAGTGCATGGTCGAGCGGCTTCATTCCATCAGAGGCATTCCTCCATTTAGATAAATGCGGTCTGATACAAGACAGATTGGCGGTGCCGCTAATCTACCACGTCAGTCGAAGAACCGTCGATCGGCGCGCGGCTCCTTTACAATCGAGACGTCCTCGCACAGGACGGAGCAGAGCTCCTTCGGTTCAGTAGGGCTGTGTCCGATCGATAGGGTGAAGCAGGAGCACCAATTTTGGTGGCTTTAGTCAGCACTTGATAATGGGTAGTCGGGGTGGGGTTTTGAGCCTTGGCCGGCTTACATACTTGTTTTAGTCTTGTCTAAGGGTTTTGGGTTTAGGTTTAAGGAGAAGGCATGGTGGCACATATATTGACAAGGACATCAAATATGAAATACAAAAAATAAAAAGGAAATAAAAGGAAAACAAAAACACAAAAAAGAACAAAAAAATGTAAAAAAAAAAAATAGTGCACGACTCGGTCGTACGAACTTGCTCCTGTTGGTTGTTCAATTTTTTTTTTAATTTATTAAAAAAATTTAAAATTGAAAATGTACCTCGTAAATACATTTTATTCCATAAATTTAAATGCCAAAAAAATTCAAATTTTATTTTTGATTTATTGAATTTTTTTTTTGAAAATCGTCGGAGACGTTTTTTTTTTTTTAAATTAATTTTTTATATATAATTTTTTTAGAAAATGTCTTAAAATTAATTTGGGTATGCAGTATTCAAGAATATATAAATATACATTTTATAAGTAAATTTCGATTTTTAATATTGATCCGTTTTCAAGATACACAATTTTGAAAAAAAAGTTTAAAATATTTTTTTAAAAATCCAAAAAAAATTTTAAAATTTTTTTGAATACAAAATATTATTTGAACAATATATACGTACTTCCAAAAAAAAAAAAAATAAGCTGATCAAACTTTTATTTTTCTAGAAAATCTAATAACAAAAAATCGGTTCTATGGGAGGTACCGTTTTGGAGCAATACAAAAAAAATTTTCTACATGTGTTTAAAAAACTTAAATTCGAGGAAGTTTAAAAAAAATCGTATTAGCCGTTTTGGAGAAAATTGAAATTTTTGGTTTTTTGCCATAAAAATCGTATGGTGAAAAAACTGGGATATGAGTTTTTGCTCAAACCTCTAATTTTCAAGTTTGAAGTCAATCGGTCCAGTGGTTAAGGCAGTAGGTGCCTGTAAACTTCCCGGCAGACAGACGGACGGAATCGCCGGACCCACTTTTTTCGACTTCTCTATCATCGTAATGTCATATCTCATCAATTCATCATCATCTCAATTTTTTTTTTTTTACGAATTCAATACTTGCCATATATTCTATATTTCGCAAGTAAAAAATTATGCATACAAAAACGTGAAAGAAAAATGATAGAGATAGAGATTTGCTGCTGTGGTTGTTCTAGTTTTTAAGTATAGTTATTAGGTAGAATAGGTAGCTTTAGTTAATTTTAAGTTCTTCGGTTACTAACTTACTTGCCAGGCTCCCAATATATGTAGTATATATGTAGGATCTCAGCCTGAGATACAGCAGTTTTCCATCCGAAACGGTCGTATCGAACCAAGGGGCTGCGGAGAGAAGACTTTCGTGGTTGTCGTCAATTCTCCCGATGAAGACGAGCCAATTTAGTCGCCATTTCTTGGATATCTGGACTACATCCATTTCTTGGTACAGCTCGTACAGTTCGCGGTTGAACCTTCTTCTCCATTCGCCATCGTCGCATATTGAAAAAAGTGTCCAGTAATATTTTCCCTATTTACTCACCTTCCTGCACGAAGCCGCCGCACAGTGTGCAATTTTCGCAATCTAGCGGAACTTTATTCGTTGAGTGTTTAATTGGAGTGTTATTGATATAAAACTGTTAGATTATGGAATAATATGTTGTTTTTTTGAGATTTAGAAGCTTACTTGAAAATATTGAAAAACATGCAAAGTCAAAAATAGGGTATTCAACACCCCTCCCCCCCCCCCCTCATCTCTGAAACGACTGGGCCTGGCATTTTGAAACAAAAAATTAAAAATAGTTCCATATGTATAGAGTACAATAAAAATAAAAATAAATCACAAAATGATTCAAATAGGAGAACTTCGAATATTTACACTGAGATGAAAACGAAACCCTGATAAGATCACTTCGTTTTTTGTGCGTTCATCTTTCAAAAACGATTTTTTAGAAACTGCTAAGCCGATTGTAATGAAATTTGGTACGCATGTTCTATAATGTAATTATGATGCAAAAATTTTGTTTTCATGTTTGTATGATGAATAGTTTTTGAGTAATTCAAGAAAAAAATAAAAAAAAGAACACGAAAATATAGGTCTCTTAAAAAAAAAAATTTGTTTGGGTGGGCAAAAAAAGGGCAAGAAAAGTAAATGAATTCTAACACAGAATATACAAACGGAGATTTTAAGCCCAAAAGCACGATGGATACACGTGGATACATTTTTAAAACACTTCACAAAGTTTCAGAACAAAATAAAAATCAACACTGTTAAGGTCTTCAAACAAACGATTTTTTATTTTTTTATTTGTTAGTGTAAACAAAAAATAACTTACGCTGAGAAGTTCTTAAATACCACCAAAAATAAATAAAATAAATTGAATATGGACAACTATCATTACACTTGACCACGCTGTTACAAACTTGACACAAGAAAAGCAATGAGATTTAATTTTTTTTTTTTCACTTGCAACAAGCTAATGTTTGTGATCCTGTTGAACGGTAAATACAATTATTTTTCTGTTTTTGTTTTTGCCATTTGATGGCCGGATGTTTTACCTTTCATATGATACCAATTTTGTTGCATTTGAAAGAAATTTTTTTTACATTAAAGTTCCGCTAGATTGCGAAAATTGCACACTGTGCGCCGCCAGCCGTAGAGTCTCAGTCTTGTATAGAAGGAACTTTGTCTTTCGAATGAACAGTTTTGAACCCAGTTGTTCGGCCAGAGCGAAGTAGCAGCGGTTCGCTAGGGGAATTCTTCGTCGGATCTCCACAAAAATGTCGTTTGTGAGATTGATGTTTGTTCCAAGGTAAATGACCTCCTTAACTACCTCGTTATTGATCCTACCAACAGTGACGGTTTATCCAAGGCGATGGACAGTTATATTTTGTTTATTGGGAGCGACCGGTGTTATCAACATAAATATTTCGTTCGCGATTTTTTGAAGATAGTATTTTCTGTGCTCACACCTGCCGTGCAAACTATCTGCTCTATGTTGAAGAAGTCTCATGACAACGCATCTCCTTGTCTAAACCCTTCGTATTTTTGAAACAACTCAGATGTGCTGTTACCCATTTGCACACTGCACTGCGTATTGTTTAGCGTCATCCAGCACAGCTGGATCAGTTTGCTCGGGATCCCGAATTCAATCATCGCAATCATTAGGTCTTGGCGGTGTATGCAATCATAAGCAGCTTTAGAGTCTATGAAACGATGGTGGGTTTCGACTTGAATTTCGTTAGTCTTTTTCAGAATTTGTCTTAGTGTGAATGTTTGGTATTTCGTTGTTCTGTCTGGCCTTAAGCCACACTGGTACGTGCCGATTATTGTGTAGCAGAAAGGTTTAAGACGCTCACACAGTACGTTGGAGAGGATATTGAATACGTTTTAGTTATTAACATTTAATAATACTGGGAGTGTCAGTGCGCGGATTTTGCTCTTAAACAATTAGTATTTTAATTGTCTTGCATCAGAAATCAAATGTCTATAAACACTTTCCGTATAAAAACAAAATTATTCTCTGCAACTTGCGAATTTCTTCAAAGAGAAAACCGCAGAACTAAGACCCAACAACAAGTCCCTTCTGTTTTGCAAAATACTGCAAAACATTTTGAATGGTCAATAAAAAGCAGATGTTTTGTCTGCCTTATGTCATACTTTCAAATGTTGCCGTATAAATCACTCTTTCACAATTTTCGTGTTGAAAACATTGTAATTGATTTAAATTCCTTAAACAATTGTAATGACACTCTGTTAAAAATGTTTCAAATTTTCATCTTTCCAAAGCTTATGTTCTTTTGTCACCATTTAACCTTAGAAAGTTAAATATTCCAGCTTAATAGGTTCAACAGCTCAAATCGACCTTCAACATCGAATTATGCAAAAACTTGTAAGAAAAAAAAAACATCTTCAAAATTTTCAAGCAATAAACATGATTAACGACTGTTTCACATTCAGGGTCAACTTTTGTAAAACAGTCAGTAGGGAGGTACTTAAAATGTCTCAAGCGGCAATTGCGTCGCATCACCTGGTCTTTAATTTTTATGGATTCTTAAGTTGTATATAAAAGTTTACCTTTTCTTCGTAGACATTTCTTTATCTTTTTATTATTTTTGAAAGTGAGAAAGAGAGAGGAAAAAGAAACATTTTACATTTTGTAACGCACAAAGATAAAACCACACATAATCGCATCGCCAGCAACAGCAACGAGTCAAAATGTAAACGACCTTTGAGATAAACACAACAAGCGTATCGACCAAACAGATGATGGAACTTTAACTTAAATAAAAGAAGAATACAAAAAGAAGCATTAGACGAGATAATAAAAATGAAAACACACAAAATGCACTGCCATACAACTTCACACGTAATAAATCATCAGATGGTATTTTTTTGAGAAAGAAACGAAACCAACTCAATGATGATAATAAAAAAAAAACAATTGCAGGGCCGTAGTGCTGGATTAAGGGCCTAAAAACAATTGTCCATTTCAACTGCTTATCAGCTGCGCTCAAGAAAACCGCGCTCCTGTGTTATTAGGTACTAAATTGTGCCTCGTTGTCATTACGAATTCACAGTCTGGTTTCTTGAATTTTTTTCCCTCAAGTTTCTCGCTATCATCGTCTTCATTGTCAAGAAAAGGAACAACGAACAAAAAAAACAAAAACAAACATTTTCTTTTTCTACATCTCTGCTGATCTCCAATGTCAGTTTACACTTCACTTGCTTCATGCAAGACCTACTTTATGTGCAGGGCAACATTCAATTCATGCGCTGATAAACTTAGCAAATAGGAGCCAATTCCAGAATACCAGAAACCCATCTCAACGTTTTCTACTCTGTGTATCTATACTGAAGTCTGAACTTAATGCTGGTTAAGGTTTAGAAATCCGAGAATCGGTGTCGGAACTGAAATTGTTAAACGAGTACGAGTAATTCAGCAGCGGAGTAATGTCCATATACGGAGACTGGCGGAAGAATAAAGAAGTCACCGAAGAAATAAGTCGAGATATGAGGAAAAGTTGAAACGAGTTCAATAAACGCTTTAATCACACCAGAACATAGGAGATAGAAAAATATTGTAAATGGTACTTGGCAGCAGGATAGAGAAAGAAGTACCGACAATAGACTTTTTCCACAATTGTTGAGGAGAATTTCTGCAGATGCTTTTTATCCAAGAATTAAAATATCCAACAATTATTTTCACACAGTCAACTATGCATTTATTCATTTTTAATACCTTCAACGAATGCATGAAATTCACCTTTCTCTCTTCAATCATTCCAGTCGTGTTGAAACAATAACGTGTTCCATAATAATTTCAACTGGTCCTCGTCTGGTGTTTACGTTTTGTTTTGATCTATGTCCATGGTACTTGTCTAGGTTTGTGTTAATTTTTGTTTGGAAGATTTTAAACATCCGTCCGGAGAAAAATTACCTCCGGCTCAGCTCAAAAGTCACTCTCTTGTGTCAGTCCCGCATGCATCAGTGCATTGGTCTTTTCTCGTCTATTAGACACAAGGAACTTGCAAATTGGAGAGAATATTACACCGGAAATTGTTAGATTATACCCTCATAGTTGTTGGTCATAGTACATTCTAAATATTCGCATTATTATCTTATTGTCTTTCTTTTAGCCAGTCACCTCATGAAGTATGTGAAGTCAGCTAGTGTCAGTTCTTCCGACACTTTCGACATTCCTTTTTCCACAACGTGTGAAATGTTTCTAATTGCGAATAGTTTTTTTTTTGCTTCTCTTATTCGATTTCTTTTTCTAATGGTCGTACTGTAAGGGTCACGTTTCAGCTGTCTTTTCGAATGGACGGTTTTTAAATAAATTAATTTCAATATTACATTTATGTGCATTTTTGTGTCACGCGATTGGGTTGATAGACATTTTGTCAATATTTTCTATTTTGTCTGCAAAAAACGACATGAGGGAATGTAAAAAATTTAAATTTTTAACGAAACTTGATTTGATGAGCATTCATAAATCTACTTCGTAAAATTGAAAGGTTTTTTTGGTTGACATTTCCGTTGCTAGTTTATTTAAGGAATTTTTATTAAAGTGTTCATAACAAAGTATAAGGTACCTACTGGATCTTGTATTTTAATACCCTATTACTGATGTATTTTGAAAGTTAATAACTCAATAAATAACGAAGTTATAGCCATTTAAAGACGGCTCTAACAGCTTGTGGCACAATATGAAAGGTATTCTACTCTTGTTGAAGTTTTTCAACTGTATATGCAATTCGAAGTATGTAAATGTATTTTGATATTATATTTTCGCAGAATCGCTGGTGAAGTCAGTGTAGGCTTTGAATAGCTCGGAGAGGTTTATCCGTGATTTTCTTCGATATCATTGTCTATCGTTGAGGGATCTGATTTGTCTACATTAATAGCTGTTCTTCATCTGCCAACGTTTTCTGCAAATGGGTACTTGGTTTCCCTTTTCATAAATGAAGTCTGTATAGCTTGTGGGTTTCTTTCAAAAATGTCAATGTCATCTGCTTAATCTCCAACTACATTCAACCCCAAAATTACCTTTTTGATTTCCTAAATGCTTGGTGATTGCAGCAAAATTGTTATCTTGAAATGGTGGCAGAACAACGATAGACCAAATATTCAACTAGGCAAATCGTTGAATAGACCAACGAATTTTAAGGCTAAACCCACTATCTTTGCATCGACTTCAAAGCGGCTTATGATAGTATCCATCGCCAAGAGTGTATGGCGATGCCTGAATTCGGGATCCCGAGCAACAAACAATACGTGTCCAAATGGGTTACAGCTCGTCTACGCTGTTTTAAACATGCGCAGGGTTTAGTCAAAGAGATGCGTTGTCATGTGACTTCTTCAACATAGTCCTGGATCAGAAAGTGTTCAAGGCAAGGTTGACTGCGGAAAACAAATACACCCAGGTCATCATCGGTCGCTCCCAAAGAGCTGTGCTTGAGGCCTCTACAGCGATTTAAGAAAAGGGGAAGCTCGTTGGTCCTATAAAATAAATAAAGACAAAACAAAGTACATGCTATCAACAAACAAAAGAACGAAACGTCAATGTTGGTAGGAGCAATTTCAAGGTAGTTGCGGAGTTCATCTACCTTGGAACAAACATCAATCCCACAAACGACACCTTAGTGGAGATCCGAAAGAGAATTTCCCTAGCGAACCGCTGCTACTTTAGATTGGCCAAACAACTGGGTTTAAAACTTCTCATTCGAAAGACAAAGTGCCTACTATAGAAGACTTTGATTTAACCAGTCCTACTCTACGGCGGAGTGCTGAACGATAAGCAAAAAAGGGGAAATGATACTTATCATATCACTTTCCAAAGAAAAGGATTTTCGGTCCCGTATGCGGCGATGGCGAATGGAGAACATGGTTCAACCTAGTGATGGGTCAACTCGGTTCGCTAACTCGAGTCAACTCGGTTTGTTTTTTGTTTTTTTCAACTCGAGTTAGCTAACTCGGTTTGCCAACTCGAGTTGAACGGTCCAACTCGGTTTGCCAACTCGGTTCGCCAACTCGGTTCGCCAACTCGGTTTGCCAACTCGGTTCGCCAATCGATAAAAAAAAAACGAGTTAACTTGTTTCTAATTTTGTAAGGGTTTTTTAATTTTTAATATTTTTCCATTTTTTATGAATTTTCTAGACCGATTTTCGGGGAGATCCGGTAACATTTAGAACGAAATATCCCTCTAGCGACCTAGATTCGTACCTTATCTCTCTATAGAGCCATTAACATTCAAATTTCATCAGCGGATGGCAGAGATTTTGACGGATTAAAAACCTAGTATTTTCGGGTTTTTTAAATGTTTTCTAGAGCGATTTTCGGGGCAATCCGGTAACATTTAGAACGAAATACCCCTCTAGCGACCTAGATTCGTACCTTATCTCTCTATAGAGCCATTAACATTCAAATTTCATCAGCGGATGGCAGAGATTTTGACGGATTAAAAACCTAGTATTTTCGGGTTTTTTAAATGTTTTCTAGAGCGATTTTCGGGGCAATCCGGTAACATTTAGAACGAAATATTCCTCTAGCGACATAGATTCGTACCTTATCTCTCTATAGAGCCATTAACATTCAAATTCCATCAGCGGATGGCAGAGATTTTGACGGAGTAAAAACCTCATTTTCCGCTTTTTAAGTGTCTTCTAGATCGATATTCAGGGCAGTCCGAGTTGGCAAACCGAGTTGGAAAACCGAGTTGGTGAACTGAGTTAGAAAACCGAGTTGACTCGTTCAACTCGAGTTGGGCAAACGGAGTTGCAACTCGGTTTGCAAAAAAAACAACTCGAGTTAACTCGGTTTGCAAAATATACGGTTCGGCACATCACTAGCTTCAACCGCAAAGTGAACGAGATGTGAACGTTGTCCTGAAAGCCAAGAAAAGTCGAGTACATTGACTCAGCCACATCGAGTGAATGGACAAAACGCTCCAGTCAAGAAAGTCTTCTCTTCGCAGCCTCCAGGTTCGGGACGTCCAAAAAAAACTGAAGCATTCTTTCTAAAGGTTGTGCCTGAAAACTTCTTTCCAAAAGCAGGGTAGAAACATCTTTTCTGAAATCTAAATATTAAGAAGTAAAAATTCCCCTTCATCAGTTCGGCTATTGTTTCGATAAAAAAAGAAATATCCAGATTTATTTTTCTTATTTTCACTGATTTGCTTATTATTACATTTTCTTAAACATTTTGAAGAATGATGTCATGAGACGGCAATTGTTGCAAAAAAAACAAAACAAAACCTAATCGTATCAACATTTTAAAATGTACACCAAAGCTGCATTTGAGATAAATTTGATAACAAAATTCAACAATATCATTCATTCCACAGTTCACTAGAAACTCGTTTATCTCGTTCTACTTCACTTAGAACCCTGACTTTAAGACCTTTAGTTTCAGCTTGTTAAAAACAAAGATTTAATAGCATTCTCCTTTTTTTCATTCTAGGTAAAACATCAACCACACTTTTCATCGTAAAAATATTTCAATTCGAAAACCATGTGCGCTTTAATTAAAACAAAACTTGTCAAAGTGTAGAAAAAACCTAAAATCAGCTTAAAGTCAAGCCCTTAAGAAAACAACATAAAATGTCGCATCGACGTAACAAGTCCCACATCTACGTTGACTTTTTAATGTCAAAAAAGACTTAATAGTCGTCAGTTGGTTCTAAAGCACTTCGACAAAAAAAATGTCCGAAATTGTGTCACCAAGAAAAAGTAGTGTAATTTAAACTGCGTTTCGTTTAACAACCGGAAATTGTTTTAAATTTGTGTTCAATTAAAAAAAAAAAAAAGAAAATAAAAACCCGTTCCAATATTCGCGTATATAATTTTCCGTGTGTGGTTTTTCACAGCTTGATATATTTTTTTTTTCTTGTGAATTTTTCAAGAAATACTTCCTGAATTATTTTTTCATCGCAATTACCTATATCGAAAGAAACAACTCATCACAGCAGCATCATGGATCTTAGTTTGGAACGAGATGGATCCGCCCTTGGGAGTCTTTTCCAGCAGATTATAGCTGATATGAAGGTAGGTTACTGATGTTAATTTTCACGCTTGTTATTATTTTGATTAGGTGAGATTACAAAAAAAAAAAAAAAAAAACTGGTTGAATAACAAGATATTTAACAGTAAGCGAGGAATATGACAGGTGGAAATGCGTGGTAATGGCATTTGCATCACAATAACTGGCTCAGAGAGCAAGGTGTGGAATGGTCCGGTTTGTTTGACGTTTTATTATTATTGATTCCTAATTTTTTTGTAACCAGAATTAATTTAATTTGATATTTGAGTATACCGAGATAACTGAGAAGATGATGATAATATCTTAATGGAATGAAAGTGTTAAGATTTTTCGTATTGATAAACAGGGAATGTATGTGGGCGTTGCATAATATCCATTTAGCGCCTTTAAATCGTCTTTAATCCGTAAAATATTTGACTTGATTAAGTATCTGTTTAACGTTATTAAATTTATGAGCAACTGGTAACATTCCACATTGACAAACAATTTTTTGTTTATTAAGTGGTCAAATTTGTTTACCTATTTATAAGCCGAAATGGACGCTTTACTTTGAATTTTAAGTATATTTGGTAAATGACAAATTTGTATTTCACAATAAAGGATGATGAAAGATTAAATAAGGTTAAACGTTTTTGTGCCGGACATGACCAAAGGAGGTATTGCACTGTTTCTTCTACTTCCTCGTCCATCCAGCTTCTACAGAAATCATTTGTTTAGACCCCCAGCCTCCTGGCATGGTGCAGTGCATTAACGCCCATGGAATTAACGCCCGCGGGTGTTAATTCCAATAACAAAAGGAATTTACCCCCGCGGGTGTTAATTCCTTTTTTGATTTGGAATTAACATCCGCGGGGGTTAATTCCTTTTTTTGGTGGGCTTTATCTAATTCCAAATTGAATTGGAAATAAAACCCACACGTGAAACAAATGGTGACGTGAAATAACGTCCGACGAAATAAAGCCGCATGGAGTCTTATTTCAATTTCTTATGGAAATTAGACCCTTACAAGGGTCGCGGTCTTATGTCCATTGCAACCTATAAATAATGCCCGTGGGGCCTTATTTTGTTTTTTCTGTTTTGATTAGAAACTTGGCGCAGGGAAACTCGTCTCGAAGTCAGAAGTCCCGAAAATGGTTTTCGGAACTTCTGAGCCACTCTGGAGACTCAAGAGTACCGAAATAGTTTTAGGGATTATTAACCCACTATCGCCAGTCAGTAGTCCCAATTAAATTTTACTTTTTATGGGACAAAAGTCTCAAATGAAAAAAAAGTTAAACAACGAACGTTCATGCTAAACAAATAAACAAAAAATTTAAATTCTTGTAGGTATGTATTGTATAAGTACACATTGAAATTAATAGGACCACGTTTCTTTATTGGCTGTCGACAAAATTGTCAGAGCTGTTTAGGTTTCCTTTCATTTGGAAAAGTAGTGGTTCTACTTTTTTGCAAGCATTTCAATGATTCATTTTCAGCATCATTTCGATTGAGGTTGAAGCCGATACCAAAAATTCAAGATCGATATGATTTGATCGCGAGCGAAGCGAGCGGAAAAAATTTTGGCCAAAAGAGAATCAATTTGGGGTGTGAAAATAAAAAAATTCGCGCGAATTTTTTTATTTTCACACCCCAAATTGATTCTCTTTTGGCCAAAATTTTTTCCGCTTGTGTCCATACATCTTTTAATGTAAATGAAATAGCTTGGTTTTTTTATGTGACAGATAGATACAATAAGATGTAATTGGCTTCAAGTATAGTGTGCTTGTAGAATGCCGAATAAGTCTTGAATGACCAAAAGTATAATCGTACGAAGTTAGAAATGTAAAATTTGTAAACTTCATTTGTGATGTTTAATTTGTTTCTACTCACGTGGCCAAGGTGTCTAGGATGCCAGCGTGTTCACATCCGAGGTTGAAAAGATCTCTTCCAAAAGAAAATAACACTCGCGGGTGTTAGTGCCAATTTCAAATGGCATTAACACCCGCGGTCGTTAGTTCTTTTTTATGGTGGGCCTTATTGCCAATTCAAAAAGGATTTAACACCCGCGGGGGTAAATTCCTTTTGTTATTGGAATTAACACCCGCGGGCGTTAATTCCATGGGCGTTAATGCACTGCACCTCCTGGCATATCTTTCTATGAGGCAGTGTCCTGTTATGACTCCAATTGTGGAGCTTATGTTTTGTCTGCTCAGATAAATTTCTTTTGTATCTAGGCCGTTAGTGCCCTGGGACCATTAAGCATTTTTTGATTAAAGAGCAAAAAGAAATTTGCACGTAGCAATTAGTGCCCCTGAGCTCTGTGGTTATTCTGTTGATTTTGCTATCAAATGTTTACAGAATCTTCTAGTGCTAAAAATTAACTTGGTCGCTTCCCTCTTATCCTTAAGCAGGTGCTATGCGAAGCTTCCATAATTTTCGTTCAGTTTCTTCAAAAAGCCATGTGTGTTGATGCTATCAACTGACCGGCTCTCGCTGTCGAACTCTTTGTTCTATCGACCAAAGTCTCAAGCGTGTATTGAGCTCGAAGTGATCAGATTGATCGTTCTTATTGCAGGTGCTGACCTAAGAATTCAAGTCTTCCATATCCATGATAAGACCTATTTGCTGTATGATATTATTTGACTGCAGAATAATTCTGCACCTGGTTGAGATCATCCTGTTTCTAAGAAAAAGCGGTCGATGTCTGGCCTTGCGGGGGAATTTCCTAATGTGTGTAGAACAAGCCGTCAAAGCTACTAAAAAATTAAACCCATACACGTAACTTAAGTACTCGTTACAAATTTATGGTTACAAGCTACTTTCGTTACTTTGTACGTTTAGTTTCCTTACTTAATCTACACTAATATATAAAGCTGAAGAGTTTGTTCGTTTGAACGCGGTAATCTCAGAAACTACTGGTTCGAATGGTATAATTCTTTTTGTGTTGGATGGTGCCTTAATCGACTTAGATATTAGGCTACTTAACATTAAGCTGTGACCAATAGCAGCGAAGAATCTGTAGAAAATATGGAAAAAACGGCAAAAAATATACATTTTTCTGCGTTTTAACGCGCTTATCTCAGGAACTGCTTTATGAAATTGAACAATTTTTTTAATGTTGAATGGTCCATTTATCAAGGAAGGCTTGAAGCTATATTAAATTTAGCTGCGACCAATAGGAGCGAAGAATTTGTGTAAAATGTGGAAAAAACGGCAAACAATACAATTTAATACAATATAAAGCTGAAGAGTTTGTTTGTTTGAACGCGGTAATCTCAGGAACTACTATTTCGAATTGTAAAATTCTTTTTGTGTTGGATAGTCCATTAATCGATGAAGGCTTTATTCTACTTAAAATTAAGCTGCTACCAATAGCAGCGAAGAATCTGTGGAAATGTGAGAACTGAGATTTTTTTCTGAGATCTCTGAGATGAAATTATTTTGGATTCGATTTCTCACTCAGCTATTTGACGTGGCTGACATATGTGCAGCAACAATTAGTAAGGTAACCATTAAATCTCAATTATAACTGAGAATTATGTTCCACCAAATGATTTTGCCTCAGTCAAGGTGACATTGAGATCTCAGTGAGATGTTGTTAGGTGGAACTGGCCTAATAACTGCTCAAATTAGAATTTTGAGAGTTCAATTGATTTGTGAATGTGATTGATTGCACTATTTGTGCAGATTATTGTGTTTAAACAATATCATTTTATGTACTTCTTAACTAAAAAATATGCTCAGTTTAAAGAAAAAAAAATTTACTTAACGAAAAAAACGATGCAGAAGTAAGAGAGATATTAGAATTAGGGAGAGTTCACCCAAGGGAATGCTTTAAGTATGAACAACTGAAAGGAATCATAAAAAATGCTCAAATTTTTCAAGTTCAAGAGAATTACGACCTAGGGAGAGTTGACTGCAATGCAATTTTACAATAGCTTCCGAACGCAATTCCCACGCGCGCATGATGCACAAGTCGAGACGATACTCTGGCCGGTGGACGAGGGAGAGGCGGACGAAGTCGCGGGCAACTGCTAGTAGTTAATATGTTAAGGCTGAAATATTAGTATCCCGGCCTAGTATGGTTTGCCATCTACCGGCCAAGATATCAGCTGCCAATTTCCCTCAAAGGATGACTACGATGAAAGATGAAATAAAAACTATGGCCACGAGTAGGACTCGAACCCACGCCGACGTTCTGTTTGCTCCTAACCACTAAGCCACGGACACTACAATGATGATAATGATATTTATATGAATGTCTTGTTTCGGTACTAATTAGTAATTTAATTACTAAGGTGAATACCCGTTTTCAAATAACGAGTACCAGCAAAAGATGAAGCTTTCAACGTGACCACAAACGTTCATTTTTGCCATAGGTCTTCTAAACCTGGTAGGCTAATAATAACAAATAACACATTTGTTCGGAAACATTTAGGTACCTAAAGTCCTATCAGCAAACATTAGACTAAAACACACTGTAATGCCTTGTGTAATATGCCTGTGGCTACCAGCCACAACATAAATTTTGGTCTTATTCTCAAATTGTTGCTATTCACACCAAATTACACAATTTAAATTATCCAAGATCTAAGTTAATGATCATTCCAGTTCCAGATAAAAGACCTTTGCAAATCAAGCGAAGGAGTTTTCTGAATACCGAAAAACCAACCATACCCTTCTCTTTGCACGCAATTTTATTTTCTTAATTCATATTTCATTTTCATACTTGTTAAAAAGCAGCTCAAGTCAACCACAGCACAATGATGGTCCGAAACCAAAGAAGAAGGTTTCGTGCTCGTACATAATAACAAAGTTACTTCTTCTCCATCTTCTACTGAAACTTCTTCTATTGTCAAGACCCTTATTAAAAGTGTTGCTAACAATTTTACGGGTGTCAAAAATCATCTCATAAAATACTTTTCATGACACCAATAAACAACATGAACAACCAGCTAAACAGCAACTTCGAGAAAAAAAATATGTTTTTGTGACACACCGAAATTATTGTTCCACATTTTCGTCATTTTAAATAGTTTTTTTTTTTTTTTTTTGTCGAGTGTTAAAAACGAAACACAATGAAAGACCAGAGCAGACATGACTGACTGCTCGGTCAATGGGTTTCTTTTATGTTGAGGCACAAAAAAAAAAAGAAAATTGAAATAAGGTCATTTGCATCTTTTTCGTGGCATGTCAAAAGAAATTTTCAAACATTACTACTTAAGGTGCTTACGAAGCACATTCATTCACACTTCAGTTGATTTATGGGTATTGATTGACGAAGAAGCTGTCTGCTGGAGTCTTCTTCGGTTGTCAATAAGCTAGTTTGTTAAACAGAGTCATTTGACTCAAGTGTTTCAAGAAATTTAAGCGGTTTTTCTCATTTTGTTGTTGATGTTAAACTGTCAGATACTAAACAGCAAATGATGTACGTCCATGAATTTGAATGATGTATTGAACGTTTGATTTGTATGAGCGAGTGTTGTCAATCAATGGCTGTTTGCATCAGTTGCCATTACACAAGAGTTGCAGTAATTCTAAATCATTAGTGAAATGCGGATGACAGATGAAATCACTGTTTTTCCTAACCCCTTTGCATTGAAGGGGGTTTCATTACCCCTAAATGTCAAAAACGATAGTGCGAGTGTCAGAAAATTGGGAAAAGGTTTAAAGGGAGCTGAATCAGCCTTTAAAAATGTTGATTTTGTAGTTTTTTGTTGTTGAAATAATTGTTAATGCTGAACCAATCCCAATTCTGAAATTGATTCTTAACCCACGCCCAGAAAAAATTAATGTACTAATGTATTCAAAAACAAGAATGTCAACAGGTAGGACTGTTATTTGATTTCATTTTAATGAAAACATTATGGAAATTCTTTGCGCCAGCTTAACGAAATGAAGCTTCTTATAAACGGGTATCATTAAACCAGGAGGTGGGTAAGCTTTAACGCTTAATTAGGCCCATATGCAGATATTTAAAGGGAATTGAGTTATTTATATGTTTTTAAGTCCCATCTAGTAGACGTATACGTTAGGTGAATGTTTTGTTTTGGCTGTATGTATATCGTCATAAACAATTTTGAAAGCTTAAGTATTATGTTAATGAAACAATTTGAATTAATTTGGTTATGAAAAAATCTTGTAAACCGTAAATTTATGTCAAAAAATAATCTTGGTTCTATTTTATGATTTCATCATTTTACTAGTGGAATTTTGTTTCAGAAGGTTGCAACAACAAATAATACAAGTCTGAAGAACTAAAATAAGCAACCTCTTCCTCCGTAAGAACGTAATTTAGATGGGGTAATCAGTATTTTTACCGAAAATTAGGGGAAGGTACAGTAAAGCCAATTTTTCATTACACGAAGAAATAATTGCCTCAACACTTCATAAGAACAATATAATGTAGGTAGGCCACAGTACGTTCTCCTGAAATGATTAAAGTAGCTTATCGCTTGTACGTAAAATCCTCTTGAGAAAAGCAGAGGAAGGTTAAATGAGAATGTGAAGAATTATTTATAAGGATGTAATCGCATATTTATGGAGGCGATTTTTTTTCGTGTGATAAGGAGGGACTCCGTAAATAAGGGTCGTCTACAAAATTAAATATTAAAGCTCAAATATAGGTAAGTCATCAGCTGGTCGGTAATATGTTATGTAACTTTAAACATTCAAGGTTTATTTGCTTTCAACACGAAATGGGAACAAATATCAAAAATCAACCATTTCGAACCACTCTTGTTGATTTTGTTACGCTACCTTTTTCATAACGAATATAGGCAATGCCTTACTTAAACGTTTTTCATGCAAGGCCAGTTGCCAACCTATTGTTTTGATGTTGTATAAGAAAAATGTAACATTTTTGTTGTCATACCTACTGATTGCTTGTGTAATATTTTGGGAAATATTCTTTACGGTTACTGATCTTGGAAGGTGAAGACAGAGAGTATTTAGTATCAATCAGTTTTTACAGGGTGTTTATTGTTTAAACAACAAACTAATCAAAGCCAATTCACTATTATTTCAAGTAGCTTCCTACTAAAGATGGCACTGAATCTGTTCTTTTTACGACTTCCTATCGTCGTAATATCGTATTCGGTTGCAAAATCTAGAGTTTGATTTTGTGTAAAGTTACAAAACTTGACATTCTATGTCGCATGTATCAGTTTTCAAAACTACTTAGGGCCAGTTCGTTCAAGCTTGATCATCTTTAATCAAGGATTATTCCAGTTGATAATCCTAGAATTCGTTTGTTCACAAAAACTGTAATTAATAAATCCATGATTTGAGCACTTAATTTGAGATTTCGTTAATCATCCAATTTTTCTCGATTAAGACAATTTAATCAAGGATGTACTGTAATTCAGTTTGTTCATACATGATTTACGCACTGACATGATATTTGCACTCCTTCAATTACTAAATCATCTTTTTATCATCTTTTGAAAACCTATCAAGTGAACCACTCACTCAGAGCGCACAGTTGTTCATGTAACCCAGAATTTTTCAGAAGAAACCCACTTAAATGTTTGATTTAAGGGTAATTTAATATTACTTTCTGCTTTTGCTTAATTTCTTTTGACCCTGAACTTTGTTTAGTTCTTTGTGGTCAAAGTGATGCTAATGCAAAAAAAAATTAAAATGAAAGATGACAAATGTTTAATTATTATTAATGCAAAACTTTAATTATTAAGAATGCATAACTGAACAAAAAATAATATAGTGCTTCCCAAGAGTTCTTCCTCTTCATTGTCCAACTTTTTCCAAAATGTGTTTTGTTGTCTGCAAGACTGAACTAAGCCGAATAAGCAAAGTAAGAACAACTTTCTTATAGAAAACTTCGTTCTGCAATAGACGAGAAACGTTATCACTTATCAGTCATTAACGATTGCATCATGTTCGAAAAAAAAGCTTATAATTCCTGATTCGAGGTCATCCTGTAATCAAAAAAATAAAGCAATAGCTAGACATAGACATAGAGACTTTCTTAAAGCAAGGTTCAAGTTCGCATTCAGTAGCAAATTCGCAAGATGTTTACCTGATTCCAAACTCCATCACAACTGGACTTTCAGCTGTTTCACCTAGGTATTGCAACATCATACAACAGTATCTCAGATATAACAGCTCAATCATGTAGACGAACGTCTGTAGTTGTTACAGAACAAGAAGTCACGTCGCACATCCCAACCAGGCATCAAAGAACTGTTCCCTTCCATCACCCGTAGCCAAAAGGGAAGTCGTTAAGGCTCACTAAATACTGCTTTTAGGAGATATATGGTAGACAGATCTTCTTCTGACTTCTATCACATTGTTACATTATTTTTTTAAGGAATTCAAATCAAAACTATTCTTTTAATTAATAAATAAAAATAACGATTGACAACAAAATGAAATAAAAAAACTTAATTCTTGATTAAGTTTTGACAATGAAACTGACTGATAGACTGGAAAATGGAACGATTTGTGGAAAAACCATGATTTGTTAATCAAGGTGAAAAAAAAGTGAACAAACGCTCTTTGATTATCATAGATTCTTAATTATGAATTAAGCGGAATCCGTGATAATCAAATTGAAGATTTAACCCACTCTCAACGAACTGGCCCTTAGACTCTTAAACACTTCTGCAAGGACGTTTGCTATTATACAGGGTGTCCCAAAATTCAACGATAAGCCGGAACCAGGGGGTGGCCCTATTCATGACTGCATGGAAAAAAAATATAAAAAAAATCAAACGCCATTTTGTTTCAAGTTACAACAAAAAATGTAAATTCTCAAAATAAAAAAATCTCTCTTGACATGTTTTGCTACTGTGACCACAAATATTCATTAATTTTTGATTTTATATTTTTATCAGAATCTTAAAACATAAAGCATCCTTTCTTAGTTTCCAAAAATTCCAAATTTTTAGCGGTTTTTCCACGAAAATTAATCAAAAAAGTTTTTTTTCCATAAAATTTTAATTTTTTTTTTGTTTCAGTCCACTGTCAGTCATCGTGGTTATAAAAAAATGTATGGACACTACCATGGCATCTTTTTTAAAAAATTGGCGCAGGTTATCAAGATTCTAAAATGGTATAACACTTTGGCTAAACTTGCCAGAAAAAGAAGTATTGAATACTTTTTCATAACAACAACCGATTTTCAAACAAAAAATTTTTTCAGAGAAATCAGTTCACTTTATGGAAAAAATTGGTTTTCTGATGCGCTTTCTTCAAAATTTAGTACGATCTGTTTCCACTGTTTTTTTTTTTATTCCAGTAATATGTTAATTTCAAGTGTGATTTTGAAATTGTGTACTAGTTTTTGAAAAATCCTTGAACTTTCATCATTTTTATCATGCCATTGCCGTATGCCCCCTCGGATACGTAAACATGCACATAGTGTACGGAGAATGCCGGTGCAATGCTAATTCTGCTACTCGAATATACCGAAAAAGGTTCAAAAATGTTGGAAGATATCCAGAATATCGGGTTTTTATAAATGTGCATCAAGAGTTTTAGGAAGGGCGTTTAGAAAGAAGAAGTGCTAGAAGACCAAGAGCAGCTGGTATTGACAATTCACGGAAACTGAAAACAATTCAACAACATCGTATATTGATGCAGGTGGCAAACAATTCAAACATTTACTGTAAAAAATAAATAAAATATGTTTGTACTCCTAAATGGCACTTATGCATTTTTTCTTATTTAGAATTTTTGTATTTTAATTAAATGAACATTATGACGATTTAAAATAAACAAACTGAAAATATTTGGGCCTAAATAAAACGTGCTTCATTCTGAAGACTCATAGGGAAGTTATTTATTTGAATAGAAAAAGTTTTTGAAAATCGGTTGTTGTTATGAAAAAGTATGCATTACTTCTTTTCTGGAAAGTTTAGCCAAAGTGTTATACCAATTTAGAATCTTGATAACTTGCTCCAATTTTTTAAAAAAGATGCCATGGTAGTGTCCATACATTTTTTTATAACCACGATGACTGAAAGTGGACTGAAACAAAAAAAAATTAAAATTTTATGGAAAAAAACTTTTTTGATTAATTTTCGTGGAAAAACTGCTAAAAATTTGGAATTTTTGGAAACTAAGAAAGGATGCTTTATGTTTTAAGATTCTGATAAAAATATAAAATCAAAAATTAATGAATATTTGTGGTCACAGTAGCAAAACATGTCAAGAGAGATTTTTTTATTTTGAGAATTTACATTTTTTGTTGTAACTTGAAACAAAATGGCGTTTGATTTTTTTTATATTTTTTTTCCATGCAGTCATGAATAGGGCCACCCCCTGGTTCCGGCTTATCGTTGAATTTTGGGACACCCTGTATATCGACTGTACATGACCAGTCAATTCGATTTTTCCCATAACCTGTGTTCGAAGTCTTGTAAAAACTTAATTTGCCTTCCCAAAGTGATGCGTTTCACCTTTTCAATCAAACAGAAAGAACGAAAAACAACTTTTAATAAACTTTTCATCCGGAAATCTCCAAAGATTTGGCAGAAGTGAATCATGCACTAATTTCAGAACTACCCAACCAACTGTGAATCTGATGCCTTTCCCCCTTCTTTCATACAAAAGTAATTAGGAACTTTTCCCCCTTTTCAGGCAAATATTGCCAAATTGGTAGAGGTCCCCAACTCTTCTTTTCCATTTATGTAAGTCGAATTTCACTTCAAATTTGTCGGAAATTTAATTAAAACAAATCGTGTTTCAAAGATTTTTGCAAAAAAAAAAATCAAACTGGAAACCAAAATAATCGAAAGCTGGATATACCCTCTCCAATCGAAGGACACATCACGTCGGTCCATAATAAGTTCGATCGTAAATGGGAATCAGCACGAAGACGATAACGAAGACCAGCCAAATCAACCCAAATTCGGACGTTCGACATCAAAAACGTGCCACAACATACACTCGACGGTCTTTACACTCATAAAACATCGACTTTACGTCCACGTTCACATTTTGGATTGTAATAAAGCCAGAAAAATAAGTAAAAACTATATGACGTTTTGGAAAATCAATAATAAAGTTGAGTTTTCCTACCTATATCTTACGACTCAACGACGAGTGTTTTGTGAGAAGTTGAATTAAGATTCCCCTGATGTATCTGGGTCTTGCATTCATTTGTGCAAACAAACGGAACCTCAACCAACGTTGTACAAGACTGAGTTAAATAAAATTCCAGTTGCGTTAAGGACAGGAAAATGTTGTCGAAATTGATTGCTTGTTATCGATCACTTCAAAGGCAAACTGCTGCACTGCACCCTAGATGCGATTACGTATTCGTAGGAGATGGCTGGTTTTTTTTTCATCTTGTTCGACTTTAGTATTGATTTGACAAAATGTCATCGCATCAGTCACAGTCACACCTTTCATACCTGCACTTGGGCTGTCTTATTTTAATACATGCAGCTGCAAGATGAGATGCTGAATGGCTGCAAGACAACAAATAATACATTTTAAACGTGAGTTGGAAAAAATATATGTGTATGGGAAAATGCTCTCATTGTGCAGTTAAGAGGCGAATAGTGGTATCAGTCATAAATTTGGTTTTTTACCTCAGAATTTTGGAATAAGTATAACTGAACGTGATTTTTTTCCTTATGGCTGTTGACGACATAATCTGATTTGAATTCAAATTGATCTGATCTTAGAAAGGAAAAGTGTTTTGAATGTTTTAAGGGCAGACACATTTTTTTTTTTTATTGTTTAAGTGTCGAATTTCAAATTGGCAATAAATGGTCTATTTTTGAATGGCTTGACAAAGCTTTTCTGCATTTATAGAACATTACTCATTATTAACGCATTTGATTGTTTAAAAGTAGAATCGAAATAGCAGTTAGTTTTGTTCCGAGGTGGTGGAGGAGGAGGTGTTCCATTTGGTATTGGCTGCTGGTCGGTCTTTGCAGTGACGACGACCGACGCACGGTTCGGTTCTTTTCTTGAATCTGATGTGATAAAGCCAATATTATATTCGTAGACAACATTAAAATTCTGTAGTTCCCGGTCGAATTATAGACTTAGAAGAATTTTTCTTTCTGAAGTTCTAAGTAGTATCACTTTCTCTTTATTACATATCTTCCAACGTTAAACACCACGAAGTTGGACTCTTAAAATCAATGGAGAGTTTCAATTTGGGGATTGTTTTACTATTTCTAAATCGCTTCTTCATAAAGACATTTGAAAGTGGATAAGAGACACTTTTTTTTTCTCCTCATTCACTTTAAGCGTAGCGTCCCCAGGAGTTGGATTGTCTTGCTGCCTTACACACTTTCTCCGCAGTAACAACAATATTATATATTTCGCCTTGAAATATGTTGGTCGCTGACAGGTTTTGCCTCAGTATCAACGTTCGGTCTGTTGTTGATCAGCCTGACCTAATACCATGGCGTGCCGATGACAGCGTTGCAGAAATATTTTACACGCACTTTTATGGGCACGAGTAAGAGTCGAACCCAAAACGTTCTGCTTAGCAGCCAGCGCACATAACCACTAAGCCACGGACACTACATGGGAGTCTTAGGTAGGCTTTTTAACGTCCAATGTATGTCATCCATAGATAAAGCATAAAATTATTACGAAAAACATTGGGATTCCGGGACAGAAGTATTTGATCAAAAACCACGGGATCTCATATGGACAGCGTATAATAAAGTAAGATGTTAAGCTGAA
Organism: Sphaerophoria taeniata; assembly: GCA_943590905.1. Classification (NCBI taxonomy): domain Eukaryota; kingdom Metazoa; phylum Arthropoda; class Insecta; order Diptera; family Syrphidae; genus Sphaerophoria; species Sphaerophoria taeniata. The sequence goes on along the minus strand of OX016540.1, from coordinate 39,807,804 downwards.
TGCACCAAAGAATTCGTAATCACAGCAGATGTACTTAAGGCAAGCGTCTTGAGTCATCTACTCTTTATTACAGTGAAAATTTCTGCGACAACCCTGCAAAAAGCGCTTTAAGCATTGGTCGATGTTCTGGAAGGAATTCAGTTAAGCATAAGCGTGAAAGGTGCCGTGAACGAAGGCCATATGAACTAACGCCATAATGGCCTTAGTTCTCAATCAAATGTGAACTAACGCCATAATCCGATTATGGCCTTAATTCACAGTCGAATGAGAACCAAAGCCATCACTTGAATGAGAACTTACGCCATATGGGGTAAGTTCACATTCAAATGAGAACTGATGCCATAACATGCTTTGAGCTTTGAAGCAAAGTTAGCATAGCAAGTAATAACCTAACAAAATCTCATCGAGATCTCAGGGACCTCAGATATTTCTAAAATGGAACAAGAGATCTCGCTCTCAGCGAGTGCTGATATTTTCTTTTAAAATTTCTGAAAGAAAAAAATGTGTTGATCCGTTTTCTTGGTCAGCCATTTGAACGTAATCATGAGTTAACAATATTAATTTCAAGGAATCTCACTGAAATTTGAAAATTGTGCTACACCTAATAATTAGGTGATCGTAGGTGCTTCGTTCGGAAAACTAGTTTTCTAAACTCTGAAGTAATAAAAAAATCGCGTTCTAAGAGCCGAAATTTTTTTTGGCAAACAGAGAAACAATTTGGGGTGTGAAAATAAAAAAAATTCGCGCGAATTTTTTTATTTTCACACCCCAAATTGTTTCTCTGTTTGCCAAAAAAAAATTCGGCTCGCTCCGCTCGCTTTCTAGTAGTACTGCAGTACGCGATGTTTTGATTACTTTCAAATTCTGGAAAACTAATTTTCCGAATGAAGCATCTACGAAAATATTGAGAAACTTAGGTACTCATTCAGAAATTCAATACAAATATGAAAAATCATTATTTTTGTTGATAATCGGATTATGGCGTTAATACACATTTGAATGAGAATTAAAGCCATTATGGCGTTAGTTCATATGGCCTTCGTTCACGGCACCGCGTGAAACAGATAGAAAACTTATGTTACAATTTTTTTTGTTTGATCCACAAAGATCTAGTTTTTACATATCGATGGTCAATGACAAGTAGCGAAGCTGCTTATGATAACCATGTTGATTATGAATGGAAGAAGTGACAGGAAATTTCTATTATCTTTTTTACATCGCTGTTGTATGTCCAGCATTCACAAATACGGTTAATAACGACAGCTTAAATGATGATGGTTTTTATGGTAGCAGGGGTACCAAAGCTTGAACGAATCAGAAGTACGAAGATTGTTAAAAATACGACCTTCCGAAAAATATAGCTCGACTGACTTAGCTAGTTTAGGTAGCCAATTTCAGAGGAGAGACTTTTAGAACCCCGTTAAAAAGGCGATATACCTAATACTAATATGTACAACGTTCCGATACAACTGTCCACTGCCTGGTACTAATACGACTTTTTATTCAAAATTAAGCACGGGTATGCTTCGGTAGTAACTACAGGGCATAATATTCCCTTTTTTGTGGATGAAACATTTAAAATATTGGTTATCGGTATCATATGTATGTTTGCAAATTTGTTGTTAATTAAATTAATGTTAAACTCATCTTTTTAATTTTAATTACCTTTTTATCTGAATAATGTAAAATTCCACATTTTTTCCCCTGAAAAATTCGCCTGAAAACTGCGCAAAATGATAACATTAAACATTTCAGAAGAATTCTGTTTTATTTTCGTTTATCAAGCAAATAGTTGCATTAATAACGTCATACCTAGTTTTAATTAAAATTAAATTTTGTTTCGAATAATACTCGATAACATTTTTAAGATTGGGGTTGGTAAAGATGAAATAAAGAGGACAAGAAATTGTTTGATATTTTGAAAAAATAAGTACAGAAATACCTGCTTTAAAAGGTCGTAAAATAAACTTAAAAAAAAGTCATACACTCCATTAAGGTCGCACTTTCTCTATCACTGTTTTATGGTCGATGACGATACTAATACGAATGACAATTATCTGACACCATCATTATGTGATCTTTTCAAAAAATGAGTAACGCTTCCCACTCTATCTATGTAAACCACAACAATTTAACTCGCTATAAAAATGACTGTGTTTCCGGTCGAATTAACACAAAACTCCATTTACATGACGCTGTAAGGTGAACACAGAAAAGAAGATCTAATGACGCCACTTGTTTTGTTTTTTAACATTTTTTATTTCAAAGCAAATAAGCACGATACGAAAACAAAAAAATGAATAAAACATATAAAAGTGCGAGGGCGCTGCTCTAGAGCAAAGAGCTATTTATCTTGTTTACCAAGGTCAAATATTTCAAATGTTTGTAAGCTAACAAAAGAGTTGGTTTGAATATCCGCTGGAAGTTTTTTTTTTTTGTCCCTAAACAAATAAATATTAGATATTATCTGTAATCTTTAATTTTTAAGTCAAATAAGAGACAAATGAGGGAGGTTTGCATTGATATACCTATTCAGAAACAATGAGTGGGAGTCGGAGTGTGACCCTTTTCTTTTCTCAGCTTTTATTTGTCCAGGTGTAATGAGTGCTTCAGTTTACCTAAATGTTTTCTATTTGTTCACTCGTAACCTACTTTTTGAAAATTGAGAAAAAATTTCAATGCTTTTCATTTTGTTGAGCTTTAAGGTTTATAGGATGAACGCTAATTTCCTTGGGGTAAATTATAAATAAATAAATAGAGTGGCGCGTCAGCTCTTGAAGGCCTAAGTGGCCTACTCTCATCAATAATTCTCTGGGTGCGTGTGCGTTTGAAATTTGAGGGGACCTACAATTGAACGCCGATTCCGAATGGCAAAGTTGAGAAGCACTGTTTCATGACAGATTGATACTCTTGGAAGTTTTGTCAGTTCTTCGCAAGAGGCAGTGCCCGTGAAAGATGAAATAAAAACTATGGGCACGAGTAGGACTCGAACCCACTACGCTCTTCTTAGCAGCCAACGCACCTAACCACAAAGCCACGGAGGTAAATTGATGATGCAAATAAAATATATAATTTTCTTCTCGTAATTTCTAAGGAACCCCAAAATGCACTTCAATTTCCTAATAAACATAAAACGTTTCCCAAAACGCTTTCAACATACCTTTTTCCACTTAAATGCACTCAGAGCCTTCCCACTAAATAGTCAATAAAGTTGACAACAAGGTAAAATTCTTGTCAATTAGGTAAACATCTTCTCATTCATCAACAATCTTCATTGCATCGGAAATACACATTAAAAAGCAATTTCCCACACTCTTTCCCCAAATCCGGATGTTAATCCTTAAAAATACATAAAAACTGAAGAAAAAGAGTTACAGTAATAAATATGAGGGCTCTGTCACTCCTTAATAACCACAAGCACTTAAAAGTGTTGAGAAAACACCAAAAGAATCATATTATCGTTTGACATGTCGAGCGACAACGAAGACGAAGACGACGCTACGTCAATATATTCTCGACGAAGCACTTCCACTTTCAAGTTTCAAGAGACAACACTTTCGTTTTCTTCTTTGGATTAATTATTCTCCTTTTTTTTTTGAAAATACAAACATTTCAATATTTTGTTTGTATACATAAAAATAAAACTGAAAATCCTAAAATAACAGTGTCAAGCTGACACGATCACACATATGCACTCGTTGATTTGATGGTGAGCGTTTGTTCTTTGGGGGACTGGGTTTTCGTTTATTTTTTGGCTTTTTTTTAGTCTTCCTTAATGGTGAACCAAGTAAGGACTATAAGAAGAATTCTATTGAGGGGAAATTCGTCTTTATTACTTTGCTTCAAGCCTTGCAGCTAAATTTATGCAAAAGAATGAAGCGAGAAGCGCTGTGTTGCTTTCTGCTTCTTTTTTTTAATTCAAGTTAAAAAAAGATAAGACAAAAAACTGAGAGATGAAACTGGAACAAGCGGAACGAAACACAAAGGAAGCCGAATAGCAGGTGTTCTTCTCGAACATTTGTTCGTTTTTGTCTTTTGTTTTCAATGTTGTTGTTATCGTTACTGTTCAGCGTTGTGTTGTGTTCTTTGTTTTGAAAGACAAGGACATTTTCATTAGATGATGTATCTCGGTAGCAGCACTGTTGTGGGACTGAATTCCTTAATTTTCAAAGCGGTTGAAAAAGAGGATTGTCAAATTAGTTATCTCAAAGCAATGCCTACTAATTAATTGCTTCTGATAAGACGAATGAAGGTAGGCTTATTTTTTTGCAGAAAAAAAAGTTATTTAAGCTTTAAGGAACACTCATGCAAACGTTCTGCGTTAGCATGGAAGAAGAGCACTTTTTTCTTCGCCAAGTGGGATCGTTTTTTTCTTCAATCATCAGTCATCGAATCGGCGCAATATTTCGGTACTGTACAACCCTGCGATAGTTTTGTCCTTCACCAACAAGTCGATGTGGACGTGCTTTTTGAATCCCAGAAAATCACCTTTCCCTCCGATGTTAAAGTCTTCAGAGCACGTTCTCCGGCTTTATTCCATTGTTTCGACTGTTTCTAGGTTTGTGGTGGGTACCAGTGGATCAATGGCTGCGTCAACTGTAGCAAAACTAATTGAGATTGCGGTTAAACAGATTCAAACACAGCTCTAAAGTGGTCCTATGGTTGCGCTTGTTGTCCAGAGTAAGCAAACAACAGAACCCATTGCGCTGACACCAACACGCGATCTATTCAATTGCCTGCCTTCTCAGCTATCACGTGCACCTTCAGTCGGCGGCGTCGGTCTGCCAATTCGAGATCATGGATTTTCCTCACGTTATTCTGCTTGGTAGCCGTTTTCGAGGCACCTGGACGTTGCTGATTTAAAACCGACGCACAGTGGCCCGTTTAGGCTAAAGTCATTCCAAAATTCATTTTTTTCGTTGTTCCAGAATTCAAAATTTGTTGTTTCGCTGAATTAACAAATATTTGAAGTTCTTGAAACCGAATTTTTTTTTGAATTTTCCCAACGGTTTGGTTTTGAGAGGGGTCAAAGTTGAACTTTTTTTTCAGTTTTAATAACAAAAATTTTTTTTTTCTTTTTCTTGACTTTGAGAAGCTATATTACGAACGTGGGGAAAGAATTTTTGTTTTTTCTTTCTGAAATTAACAAATACGGTAAAATATATCAGAACAAAAACATAAAATGTAAAAAAAGAGCCAAGTTCTCTTATGTGCGAACAACACTGTGCAAAAAGTCTGCCACCAAAAGTAATGAGATCTAAAAGAACGCCAAGTTCTTACATGTAAAAGTGTTATATTGAATATTTTAAATCATAGAAGATAATACAACAATATTAAAAGAAAATAGAAAATATGTAGTTTGGCTGAAAATTTACAAGTTCACTTGGCAAGTTTTAAAATGTTTGTAATCACGCATCAAACGAAAACTTGCCAAGTGAACTTGTAAATTTTCAGCCAAACTACATATTTTCTATTTTCTTTTAATATTGTTGTATTATCTTCTATGATTTAAAATATTCAATATAACACTTTTACATGTAAGAACTTGGCGTTCTTTTAGATCTCATTACTTTTGGTGGCTGACTTTTTGCACAGTGTTGTTCGCACATAAGAGAACTTGGCTCTTTTTTTACATTTTATGTTTTTGTTCTGATTTCACATCTTTTTGCAAGGTTTTTTTATGGAAACATTTACCTCGAAATACACTAAATAAGCTAGCAATTTGAAAAATTCAACAATACATATAATTGTTCTGCCAATTTATAAGCAAATAATAGGTAAGTTGGGTTAGAGTGGCTGTCTAGATGTTCTTAACTCATTTAGACCCCAAGGGTCTATTGTGAAACCACTTAGGAGAGATAGGTACTTATGGAGTATTATAAAGTTAAACAAACCAGTGTTCTAAATTTCAACATCCTATGACCATTTTAAGAAAGTGGGCGGCAACCACGCCTATTAATGAAACTAAAATTTTATACTTATATTTTCTCTTATATTCAAGCGAAACCCTATCAGAATTTCGAATTTAAACGTTTTCGACCATTTTGACAAAGTGGGCGGATACCACGCCCCTAAATTGAAATAGATTATTTTCTCATATTTTTATGTCATTCAACCAAAACCTTACAAGAATTCCGAATTTCAACATCCTACAACCGTTTTAAGAAAGTGGGCGGAAACCACGCCCCTGTTTGAAACTAAAATATTTTACTTATATTTTTCCTTATGTTTAACCAAAACCCTATTAGAATTCCGAATTTCAACATCCTACGACCAGTTTTAGAAAGTGGGTGTATACCACGCCCCCTGAATTAGAAAATTTAAATTTTCGATTTTTTCCTTTGTATACACCCGAAAACCTACCATTGTACCAAATTTCAAGATTCTGCTATTGTTAGAAGTGCTTCATAATTTTGATGATCAGTGAGTCAGTGAGTCAATTACGGTTTTTGAAATTTTTATTGTTCAATATCTCAGGAAGTAGTGGTTCTACAATAAAATATTTTACAGGGCCTTTGTGCCCATGAAGTTAATGCGTTATTTAAATTTGAAGCTTCTAACTCTATGGGTTCAAAAGTTATGGGTGGTTGAAAATGTACTTGAGTTCGATCCTGTAAAAAGGGAGTAGTGCTAGAACTTGGCTGGCACTACCGTGCCCTTTGATGTTTGGAAAAAATATTACAAAAAAAAAAACATGTCTATACAGGGTGATTCACGAGCGTTGTGCCAAAAAGCTAGAGCGTGTAGGTTGAGTTGCGACAAGAAAAAAATCGTATGGGAGGGGGGGGTCTATTCCCCCCCGTTTAGCCGGGAGGGGCAATTTTCTGAAAAATTGACTTATTTTGTTTAAAAAAATATTAAAAATCAACGGCTTCGTTTACAACACCGTGGTACACCTTCCTGAAAAGCCAAAAAGTTCTTCTTTCACTTTGTTTTTAAATAATAATAAATTTTCAAACTCAAAATTAAAAAAAAAAGCAAAAAAACATTTTTGAACTAATTTTTTTCAAAATTTTATATAATTAAGTACTAATTTTGTTTTAAAAATTCAGTGTGTTTGTTAATTTTTAGTCAAAAACGGAAAACCGGATGCAAAAATGTCTTTTCGTTTTTGAGAAATTAAGAAAAAACCGAAACCACTTTTTTCTAAAAAAATCTTTGTTTTTATTTTTACCTATCTGGACTTTTAGTTTAATTTATTAGTTTAATTTATTAATTTAATATTTTGTAATTGGAGTTTTATGAGGACTCAATAAAGTAGAAAAGTATTGGATTTTCCCTGGATTAATCATTTTTTTCATTGATAACGTCTGGCATTGACCTTTCACTTCTAGCTCTCAGTGCTCTCGTCGGCGGATTCTTGAAAACATGCTACGACTTGGGCGCCATCTATTGGGATATCTTTCAGCGTAGAGTCTTTTAGCTTCCCGATCTCGACAATAAGTTAAACCGTAGCAGAAGTTCCTGTCCGCTAACTCTTCTCGAGCGTATGAGTTTTTTATTGTTATGTGTTGATGAATTAATATTTTAATTGTAAATGGTTGTTTAGTAAATATGCGATGCATTTTATTTACCTATAGGTTGTTAATTGTTTTTTCATTCAAGAAAAAATGCGGTTTAATTATCTTAAGCCCCTAGCAGGTAGAACTCTTCGCCAGTGAGTGGCCGCGGCCCCAGGTATAGTAAGAAAAAATTACAGGTCAGTTTTCAGACGTTATCAATGAACAAAATGGTTAATCCAGGGATAATGTAATACTTTTCTACTTCATTGAGTCCTCATAAAACTCCAATTACAAAAAATTAAATTTATAAATTAAACTAAAAGTCCAGATAGGTAAAAATAAAAACAAAGATTTTTTTTTGAAAAAAAGTGGTTTCGGTTTTTTCTTAATTTCTCAAAAACGAAAAGACGTTTTTGCATCCGGTTTTCTGTTTTCGACTAAAAATTAACAAACACATTGAATTTTAAAAACAAAATTAGTAAAATTTTGAAAAAATTTAGTTCAAAAATGTTTTTTTCGCTTTTTTTTTTTAAATTTTGAGTTTGAAAATTTATTTTTTTTAAACTATTCGTTAAAACAACTTAATTTAAAAACAAAGTGAAAGAAGAAGTTTTTGGCTTTTCAGAAAGGTATACCACGGTGTTGTAAATGTTTAATACTGTAACTTTTGAACTAGTTGAGATATCACCACAATTTTTTTTATTATTTCGAAGAAAATGTTCACGGCTAACAATATGATGAGTTTTAAATTTATTACATTTGCAGGATGTTCCAGAATTTACGAACAAAATTTTTTTTTTCAAATTCAAAAAATTATCTGAAATGGGGAATGAATTCACCACAATTTTGTTTTTGATGACGGAAATATTTTAAAATACGATAGATGTTATATAAATCGGAGGCACTAAAAAATTAAATTGAAGGGTTTATATTATATCCATAATAAAATATTAGCAGTTACTTTTGAGTTAAGGAGATTAATTGTTCAGTGATTATATGTAGGTATTAATTTTTAATCGGATTAAATGTTTATTTTTTATTGCTCGATATCATAAAATTTTTGGTAAAAACTGTTTTTTTTTTATATAAGGATTAAACAATTCCAATTTCAAAGACTAGGTAGACAGGTAGAATTTATAATTATAAAAAGATATCAAAATACCTGCAAAGTTTCAGAATGAAGACTTATACAACATGCTTGCACCCTCATCTGATCCGCTTATTTCTTCTCTGAGGCACGTAAGGACCCAAAAAGATATGAAAGCACTTTATTCTCCGGAAATGTTGAGTTTATTGAATATTACCACGGACCAAGATGATAGTTTTCAAGAAATCTAATGTTTATACGTACATTTTAACTGTTTTTATTTTATAATTTGCTGTTCAATTTGTTAATTATTGTTATTGTAATGTCAATTTACAAAAAAAAAAAAAAACTTTTTTCGCCACTGTTCCTCTAAAATCGGTGTTTTACTTTTTGCGCTACTGTTAAACGTCAATTCCTTTTGTTTTACGCCAGAAAATGAGTTTTCTTGTTTGTTTAATTCACATTTAATCATTTTTATCTCACTTAATATAACTAAGCTTTTTGACAGCTATTTCCGAAAAACCCTGTAATGTTTTTATTTTGAAATTCACCAATTTCATAGCGTTGGATGTAACCTTCAAAATAAAAAAAAAATTGTGGAAATATCTCAACTCGTTTAGGAGCTATGATTTTTGGAACCAAAAAAGCCGAAACGGGCCACTGTGCGACGTATGATCACAAACAAATTTTTGACGGTCGGTCGCCATCAATTTAAAAGAAAACTAGAATCAGTCAAAATTAAGGAATGAGCCAGATCCGCCTTAAATTTCGACAGTAGCCTTCTACGGGAATGTATTACACGATATTTAACTGGCGGTGAAGCTAAGTACTTATATTATGTGCATTATGTACCTTTATGAACATAAAGAAAAATCCCGATGTAATTTGAAATAAATCACATCGATTTTGAGCGAGACATTTCAATTTTCAAGTCCAATTTACAGATTTCGATTTTCTTATCTTTCGCCGTAGAAAGTACCAAGACCAACACACAGGGGAATACATATTTTTCTCAATTTATTTCCACCATATCGTGCCCTTCTCACTGCATAGATTGCAATGCTTCGATGAGTTCAAAGCAGAGCAGCATACAAAGATGGTTGAAAAAAAAAAAAATACATAATCACCCATGTTGTTTCCCATTCTGTTCATTTCGAGGTCTCTTGTCTGCCTGCAAAACAAAACAGCTGCAACAACAAACGGTAGTGCACAACTTCAAAACCAATTGTCCTCTCAGTTCAATAGTCCTGCTGCATGGCAGCATTTTCCGAATCGATATTATTTAATGGACAACAATGAGTTGGGGATATGGTAAGAGCCAACCTCGACCTGAGAGCTGCCTCATGTGGTCCGGTATTCATCGCGAAAATCACGTGTTTTGGAGCAGACAATGTACCTTAGGCAACCTCCATTTTGAAAAGAGTTTATTCGATATATGGGCTTCGTGCTGAAGAGATGGGTTTAGGTAACCACGACGACGATGCACACACGCTTTCGAGTATTTTGTTGTGCGCTCATTGTTGCTCTATTCAACTGCTTATCGAAAGCGTCATGATGATGTTGGTTTCAGTTTGGAGACATTGTTTCTGTTGTCAGCAAAATGCTGATGATGGTGGGTGACGACGACTTTGTGTTATCACACGCAACGATAAATAAACCAAATGAATCACAAATAAACAGTGCGACAACAACGAAAAGTCAATGACTGGGTTTGTCAACAAATTTTCTCACGTTGGTTTCAAAGAGTGTAACAACTGTACAGGAAAGTCAACATATTAGTTACATTTACTTTTCCACCGGTGTTTCCTCTTGAATACAGAGAATCTCATTGATTCTGATCCCGAGGGATTTTTCATTTTCAAACCATTAATTTTCAAGAACCTTGTGCACGAGTTTGTGTCAAAATTGTTAGAGAAGTAAAATCCTTTTGAAAGCAGATGTCTCTTTCCATTTTATTTTCTTATTTTTAAAGTTTTTTTTAAATTCAAAGTCTAGTTGCAAAAGCAAAACGTGAAGCAAGAAAGTTTTTCGTTTTTGAAGAGTTCTCTTTTGCTATTGGACGACCGACGACGAGGTAGAGGAATCTAAAGTTTTCAAATAAATAAACTTCAGAAGAATTGTTCTCATTTTAGACATTTTTGATTGATTGCTTTCAAACGATTGCACTTTAAAATAGTTAATTTGGCAGTCGGGGAGTTTGTTCTTGAGTTTTCAGTTCATTATGGTTAACTTTAAACTCAGAGGAACAACAAAACTAAGAAGTTTTCTTTAAGAGTTGGGTAATAGCTTGTTTATTCTTCTTTGATATTTGTTTATGGTTGGAAATAGAATTTAATAAGAGGAAGGAAACTTTTTCAGCTGAAGCATATAAAAATTACTTTTGGGGGTATGTACCTCAATCAAAGTCGAAAAAAGTGAGTTTTAAGTTTGCTAGAGCAAATGCCTCGATCTTCTTGGAAATTTGTTTATCAAGACCTTAGTCAAATCTCAAATTTTCCTCGATATTTTTAATGATTTAAGCCCTCTGAAGAGGCAGAGACTGTCCAATTCTTTTCTTTTCGTTTTCAACATCACTATCGAAGGCATACAGTCATACAGTAATAAAATCTCAGTCTTAGTGTAGGAGGCGCCACTATTACTGCCAGTCGGAGCAAACCATCACAATAACTTATGCTCTTCTCCATAGAGTTTAAGAAGTCAAGTATTATTCTCACGCAAAAACCCGCAGAGAGGTTTAATCTAAATACGCATAAATGCAGGACTGATCGCTTCACATTTCGTAAAATCAAAAGTCAATGAGCAAAATCGAAAGCCCAACTTGTACACTTAATTTTCGATCGAATTGTTTTTCTGTTTCTTTTGCAAAAATCATAAACAAAAAAACTCCCATCTGGCGATTAAATGATATTTCATGTGAAAAAAGTCACTTTGCCGGCTCCGGAGGAGATACACAACGAATAACACTTCTACCGACAAGTTGCCATATGGTGCCGGCAACTCAAGCGATGATTGTATTGTAACACAGAAACCTTAAGCCGTCGCGTCGTAAGCCGCCTCCTCCACTGTGTTCGAGGATACCGGTACTGTTTCTGTATTTTGTAATCAACCTACTCCACCCACATTCATTGACAACGCTCTTAGCCTTCGACATGTTGGTGTTCCGCTCCGAATGCGGTGTCTCCTTTCCCCGCAATCAACCCACTGTTCGAATTTCAGTGTGAAAAAAAATGTATTTAGCCATTTATTAACGAGTTATTAAATATCAAAGGTTCTTCTGTCTTACAATAGCAACAGCATACAATGATGGTAACAAATTCTTTGTGGTTGGGCAAGTGGGAAACCTTTATTACGGTCTTGGCGTATAGAGCATTCATAAAAATGGCGCAAAAGACGGTGGTTTGACTTTTTTCATAGGTATTCAAGTATTGGAATCAGTTTAAAGTGTAGGATCCATGTACAAATAAAAACATCGTCTGAAGAATGCATTCACAGAGCTTTAATATTGTTGACGGGCGTGGTAGAGACATAGCTGAATTGCTCAGTTCGTCTGATGTGATTTTTTTGGTTGCATCAAGTTGACATTTCTTTGATGCATTCCGAAGAAGTACTAATAAAAAGCTGAATTTACGGTGAACGGTGGTTTTTTTTTTTTTTTTATTATAAAGATACATTCAAATGTCGAGCCAATTTCGTAGTGTGGGAATTTTTAACAATTCCCACCAAATACTTGAATTCAACGAACTTAGTTTCCAAGCACATAGTTTGTTTATGTTATTTGTTTCATGTTTCGATTTTTTTCTTTTATAACAAATTCTCTGGAGATTATAAAACACAAAAAAAAAATGAATCATGCAATTGCCAACTATGATAACCTCATAAAATACGGGGCAGGGACATTACTCCACGGGACATAAGTCCATAATGGAATTATGTCCCACTTAGGTGAGACATAAGTCCATAAATCGATTTTGGACTTAAGTCCCACTTTGGTGGGACATAATTCCGCAATTTTTGTTTGATAAATGGGACATAAGTCCACAATTTTTAATTCATCAAACACCATGAACAAAATAATTAATTTATTTTAAAATTTGAGCCTTTATGGTGAGAAAGTAGAACAATAATGATTAAACATACTACTTACTTACTTTACCGGCTCACGATCCATGAAGGGTCACAGCCTAGATACTGCAGTCTTCCATCGTGAACGATCCCTCGCATGCACTCTCCAGTCACCGAGACCAAGCGCTCTGGCATCCGCAGTCACTTGGTCCTTGTACCGTAGGTTCGGTCTTCCTTGTCGTCTTGAACCTGGGGGCTGGGATGAGAAGACTTTCTTGGCTGGAGCGTTGTCGTCCATTCGCTCGATGTGGCCGAGCCAATGTAGTCGTCTTTTCTTGGCCTTCTGGACTACATCCACATCTTGGTACAGCTCATACAGTTCTCGGTTGTATCTTCTTCTCCATTCGCCATCGTCGCATACGGGACCAAAAATCCGTCGAAGAATTTTTCTTTCGAACGTGCCCAGTATCAATTCCCCTTTTTTACTTATCGTCCAGCACTCGGCGCCGTAGAGTAGGACTGGTAAAATCAAAGTTTTGTATAGCAGACACTTTGTCTTTCGAGTGAGGAGTTTTGAACCCAGTTGTTTGGCCAAACCGAAGCAGCAGCGGTTCGCTAGGGTGATTCTTCTTCGGATCTCCACTAAGGTGTCGTTCGTGGGATTGATGTTTGTTCCAAGGTAGGTGAACTCCTTAACTACCTCGAAATTGCTGCTACCAACAGTGACGTTTTGTCCTAGGCGGTGGACAGATGTTGCTTTGTTTGTTGATAACATGTACTTTGTTGGAGTTTACTCCTTTAGAATCGATTCATATATAGACCCCGGTATGGAAAAAATATGGATAGGAAAATCAATCATTGAAAAAAGCGTTACAAAAAATTGACTACTAACGCTTTTTTTAACTCTTAATAACTTTTAACCTACTGGATCGATTTAGATGAAATTTGGTAGTAAGACAGACTAGAATCTGGAGAAGGGCACACGGTGTTTTTTAACGCAATAAAAGGGGTCGAAAAGGTCACAAGGGGTTGAAATGTTAGGTCAAAGTTTGTATGGAGGTCGATTAGGTTAGAAGTTTAAAACTCATTTTTATGGCTTTTGACTAAACATAAATAAGTATGACATTCAAAGTTTAAAAAAAAATAACTGAGGGGGGGTGAAAATAGGGGGTGAAAGTTTTAGTGCCACGTCGAATCTATTTTATTGAACAGAGATTTCAACGTAGAACGGTGAAATTTTCACACATGATACAGAATTTCATGCTCTTCAATTTATTATATTTTAATTATAACGGTAACTCATTAATATGGCCAATTAAGACATTTTCACATAAATTGGTATATAAGTTTTAATCCTATAGACTGGTTGTTGATATTTCCATATATCTAATTTAGATGAAATAACGGTGATTTTGATACCTCATTTGTAAGGATACGTTTCGTACAAGCCTCACAATCTCGATTTTAAAATAAATATAATTGCACACAAACGACCTGCTTGGTTCGTACAAAATGACACATCACCTGTGGGAGAATCCCGCTATGGCCAAAATTCGATCGTTGTTTTTCGATTTGAAGCATCCTAGCGTGCGTTCTAATAATCGGATCTTCAAGATTAAGGTCTCTTAAGAAGCACAAGGCTTCAGGCTTTAATTCAATGTAGAATTTATCAACATTCAATTCCATTTTGTATGCAATAATGCACGATAAATGTGGACCCATTTGAATTTTCATCATTAATTAATGAAAAGTTGATAAGAAATGTAACTGTTCTGAAAATGTAATGATGCAGTTTTGTAGATTTTTTCATTATTTACAAAAATGTTTGTAGAAGTAACTACATTGATTCACTCAAAACTACAAAAGAACGTTTTAAACAAAGTTGTTGACATTCATATTGCTTACCATAAGTATTTAAGTATAATATAGTTTATCAAATTATTATGAATAGATGTATGAATATATGAATTCAATCCTTTGCGTATTATATATTTTAAGGTAATCAAATCATTCTTATTGAGTGAACTCCAGTCGCGCGTCGGAGCTGACACGTACAATTTTTTGTCCTCATTCACTTCAAGACCAACTAGTTTCGCCTGTTCTTCAATCGCTGTGAAGGCCTCAAGCACAGCTCTCTTGGATCGACCGATGATGTCTATGTCGTCCGCATAGCCTAGGAGCTGGGTGGATTTGTTGAAGATAGTGCCCTCCGTGTTCACACCTGCCTTGCGCACTATCTGCTCCAGGACTATGTTGAAGAAATCACATGACAACGCATCTCCTTGTCTAAACCCTGCGCAAGTTTGGAATAACTCGGATGAGCTGTTACCCATTTGCACACTGCACTGCGTATTGTTTAGCGTCATGCGGCACAGCTGGATCAGTTTGTTCGGGATCCCGAATTCAGACATCGCAATCATAAGCTCTTGGCGGTGGATGCTATCATAAGCAGCTTTAAAGTCGATGAAAAGATGGTGGGTTTCGACTTGAAATTCGTTGGTCTTTTCCAGGATCTGCCTCAGTGTGAATATTTGGTCTATCGTTGTTCTGCCTGGCCTAAAGCCACACTGGTACGTGCCGATTATTGTGTTGCAGAAAGGTTTAAGACGCTCACACAGTACGTTGGATAGGATTTTGTATGCAACATTAAGCAGGGATATGCCACGGTAGTTTTTGCATAACATCGGATCGCCTTTTTTGTAGATGGGGCATATGGAGTTTATCGACCAGTCAGTGGGCATGCATTCTTCCTCCCACACTTTGGTGATGACCTGGTGCATGCGGTTCATCAAAACATCTCCTCCATGTTTAAAGAGTTCCGCGGGTATGCCATCCGACCCTGCGGCCTTGTTATTTTTTAGCTTTTGGATGGCTCTTTCTACCTCTTCTCTGCTGGGGGCTGGGACTGGGTCTTCATTGACTGGTCTTGCTTCTCTTTCGTCATTATCTTGCTCGACATTTTGCGCATCATTAAACATAAAACATTCGAAATAATTTACATTCATTTCTTCTGACTTCACTTAATTAGGTTGCCGTGTCATATGGCTACGTGTCATAAGGCCATATTTCGAAACACGTTGTTAAATTGTCATATAGCCATATTGTCACTTTTCTAAAGCGCCAAATGACACTTGTAATAATTTTTTCCTGAAAAAATATCAATATTTCAAAGTTTAAATAGAAAAGGATTTATAAATAACAAAAATAATATATTTAAAAAGGAATTTAAACATGTAACATGTATTTTAACACTGACTACTTTTGGTGCTTTCTAAAATTCCTGTGCAAATATTCCAGAGAATTGTGTTATGATTTTTACATGAGTTTATCTTTAGAAAAAATTATGAATTTACAAAGATGGATTATAATTATTTAATTATTTTTATATAATTTTAAATTTAAATAAAAAAAAATAATCGTCCTTCGCGCAGCGGAAATTTTTTTTTGCCCCACAGAGAATCAATTTGGGGTGTGAAAATAAAAAAATTCGCGCGAATTTTTTTATTTTCACACCCCAAATTGATTCTCTGTGGGGCAAAAAAAAATTTCCGCTGCGCGAATGACGATTATTTTTCCGCTCGCGCGTGTGTTTTATTTTCACATCTCTTGGGCACCCCTCGTTTCGCTTTGTGCGGATAAAGGTTATTATTTTTCCTTTAATTTAAATTTAATATCAAGAAAATAAATTAAAATGTATTCTTAAAAATTCATAATGTTTTCTGTAGTGACAATAACAAAATGTCGCAAGTAAATATGGCAAAATAACGCTCTTGAAAAGTGAAAAATAGCCTTATGTTCTAATATGTCTATATGATAATTTCACAATGTGTCATATGACACGTGACCATATGACACGGCACCATATCCTTTTCTTTCCTCTCTAATGAGTATAGCAAGTCAGACGAAATGTATGTACATTCATATGATTCAAATTATTGAAGCCAATTTATTTGTTTGTAATACAATAACTGTATTTATGTGAGAAAATTGTTTGGATATCAAAGCAGAGAAAAAACTGAATAAGAGGAGTGAAATCACTTCGATCTTCAGACAACGGATTTTCAGGACCATAAAATCTCGTCCAAAAGCAAAAACAAAACATATTGAGAAATGGGACATAAATCCAGAATTATTTTTTGCGGAATTATGTCCCGCCAAAGTGGGACTTAAGTCCAAAATCGATTTACGGACTTATGTCCCACCTAAGTGGGACATAAGTCCATTATGGACTTATGTCCCGTGGAGTCCATTATGGACTTATGTCCCGTGAAATAAAATTTATATTTTGGGTCTTATGTCCCACCTCAGTGGGACATAATACCCAAATTGAGTTTGGGATTTAAGTCCCACCCAAGTGGGTCATAAGTCCCAATTTTTTTTCTTGAAAGTGGGACATAAGACCCAAATTTAAAAAAAAATAGTTTGAATAAAAAAAATAGTAAATACGCAAAATAAATAATTTTATTCTTGTTTTATGTATTTTAAAATTAAAAACAAAATACAACTGGAGATAAGATAATTCAAGAAGGGTTTATTATTATAAATATAATAAAATAGTAATTCATTTTTTCGAGCTATTGCCTCTTCCTTTAATGTTTAAAAACATTTATTTCATATTTAAAAATGGTGTTGCAAGGTAATAGCACTATATTTCTTGGATTTTCTAAACAAATGGTGGAGAAAAGAAAGTTATAAGATTTTAGACAAGTATACAATTTTTGATAACACAAATATATGTATATGCATGCATCAAACTTATTTTTTGAAAATATGAGAACAGAAACTTGCATATAAAATTTAAGTTTTAGAGACTTTATAAAATTAAAGCTCAAAAATCGCGCGATTTTTGGTACTTAACAGTGCCATTAATTTCGAACACAAAGGGTGCTTTAAAAGATATTAAAAAACTGGTTTGAACCAGGTGCAGATTTTCCTAAGTACTTAAGTTTCTTTTCCGGCATTAAAATACTACTAGTTTTATCGTTAAGCAATACATACATGTACGTTTTATGTGGGACATAAGGCCCAACTTTTTTTTTTGGGCCTTATGACCCACTTGGGTGGGACTTAAATCCCAAACTCAATTTGGGTGTTATGTCCCACTTGGGTGGGACATAAGGCCCAAAAATAAAATTTGGGCCTTATGTCCCTGGGACTTATGTCCCTGCGCCGATCAATCTGCCCCAACTTACAAAAAAAAAAAACAATTTTGAAAAATTTTTCATCACATTTGCTTTAAATGAGTACCAAAAAGTAATTTTTGTAAACAAAGATATTTATTTTTTCGGTCTTAACACTAATTTTGCTTTTTTCTCTTTGATTCTAGGTAAGACATTTTTCAACAGTTAAATATGTCAGTACTTGTTTGTATAAGCGCTTTGATGTTTAAGTAATAAAACAAGAGGTATGTGTTAAAACTTTCAGTGCATTTTTCAAAAAATTCCATTTTCCATTAATTGCACTTTATAATTTTCGATTCCTTCATGGAATTAATTTCATCATCAACCATCAAACTATTCACACCTTAAACGTGAATGCCCCTACCAACATCTAAAGAGACTTAAAAAAAAAAAAAAAAACTGTTGATCCGTATAAAAGGCTTAAATAATTATAGCTTACCTTCAAGTTTATAATAACTTCAACAACCAACTAGGGGAATTCAAAGATATTAACTTTCTTCAATTTAATTATATGCCATTACTCCTGCGAATCTTCCTCCATCTACCACACTAGGTACACAGTTCCTTCAAGTAACGAAGACAACGCACAAGTTACAAAAAAAAAGAAAAAGCCATAGGAAGCCATAGACATTAGACAGTACCAGTACACCACTTGAACCCGTTAATTTTTTATTTTACCTCGTGCTGTGTCGGTCGCCCGCTCTATATACACATTTCACTCAGTCCCTCTTGTAATTCAAAACTGCAGAAAAAATGATACAAAATTAAAAACTTTAGACAAAAGGAAAGACAAAAAGAAAACTTCTTGTGGTTTTTTGCATTAAACCCTTCTTTTGTTACCACATTGGAAAGTCATAAATAGATTAAAATTCATAAGTAAGTTTTTTTTTTTTATAAACTTTGCATAAGTTGATGCCATAACCAAAGGCATGCCTTCTGCCATGGCAATGTTTGATGGCAGAACCACCATCTTTGCCTGCAGTTACTAGTTGCCATTTTTTTTTTATTTTAATATTTTTGGTTTCTGCTTTTTTTTTCTTAATTACACTTTTCTTATTTATACTCCACATTATTTTCTCTTATTATCTTACGTTAAAGTGTGCCATGCAGACAAATTTGTCTTGCGGTTTTAGCGATAAGCTTTGAACGAGCAGCGCCGCACAGCGAACAGTAGTGACACGGTTGATTAAAGGTTGCAGACACTCCCACTTACTATACGGAGACAAAACTTATGGCTAAGTGCATCTTTGTATCGTTAAGATGAGCAAAATAAACAATATCGCAAGAGAGAAAGGAAGAATATAAGTAGGTTGCTTGGATGGCACTTAAGAGCTGTTAAGTGTGTCAAGCTTGTGCCTGGGTATTGGTTTTTCCCAAGTTTTTCTTTGGGAAAATAGACTTGTGACATGTTTTGTCTTTCAATAACTTCGATTCGTCTCCTTACCTTAGGTACCTGTATCATACAAATTTTTTTTTCATATAGCTAGTTAGTCTTTGTTGAAATATGATAGCTAATTAACTAATTACCATGTTTGTAGCTTTAGAGTGGACTTTAAACAAATATTCGAAGCTTTCATTAAATATGATCTTACGATGCTTACAAGCCCTAAATTGAAACAAACATGAAATCTTCAAAGCGATCTTGATAAAGGAGGTTTATACAGCGTGTTGGTTTTCTAACGCCATGTTGAAAAGGAGTCAAATGAAAATGTTGACGGGTCTGAATTCCAGAATCTTGAATAGTTTGCATGCTCAGCATATAAAGTCTTATCATTCTATATTTTTCCGAATTCTAACAACTTCATTTCATGGATTAGTTGGTGATCGATAGTCGGCACTTGGGGCTCTGTTTTCCTTAAGCCGGTTAATAGCCTCTTAAATCTTAAACACTACTTGTAAGTCAGTGCAGCAAGAGACTGACCGTTGAGCAATTCATTAACGCTCGGCGGATTGCTAAGGTTCCGTCTGAGAAAAACACTAAACTTCAATTAAATGGTTCTGAAAGTCTTTATTTGCTTAAACTAACAATTCTTTAATACAATTTTACATAAACTAAGTTTAACTATTCTTTTTTTTTACAACGGTTCGTCGGGCTTGCACTTCCCTGGTTATAGTGTAATACTTTCCTGTTCGACGGTTTTATATTGGTCTGCGAAAGTGGATATAAATGTAGTGAGAAAACTGTTAACTCTGTTGAAACAGCAGGTAATTCTAAAGACCCCTGGTAGCACTGAAACAGCAAGCAATAGCTCTGGTCGATCTGCAGGTGCTCACGGTTACCCATCGGTGGACTTTTTTTTTTTTTTTGATATACCTAACGGCGAACTCTTTCACCTAGGTGTCTTTTGCTTTTTCGGGTAATGACTGAGTGTGAATTGTATTAAAAAAAATAAATAAATAGAGTGGCGCGACAGCTCTTGAAGAGCCAAGGCCTAAGTAGCTTACTCTCATCAAAAAAAAGAATTGAGAAATTTGAGAATTTTATTCACAGACAGCAAAATTGTGTGTAAATTGAGCGAAAGATTGTCTCGGCTGCTGTCGTTGATGACAAACATGTTTCTTTAAAAAACGCACTTCCTCAGGCTCCAGAATGGCTTTGGGTCTGTTATGAGATTTTCCTCTTGCAGTGCAGCTTGAGTATATCACGCCCTGTTTCTGATTGGTAAAACTTCCGGTGGGGTCCTCTTTCTCTTTTTCCTTCTGTTTTCCTTATAACGTTTTCTTCCCAGGATGCTTTCTTTTATCTGGTGAGGCTTCTTCTCTTCTTTCCTGAGCATTTTCAACTTCTCGATGCGTGCCTGCCTTCAAAAAGATTGCTGCATTGCTCTGTATGAAGCATTCGTTCGTGGACACTAGCTTGTACTCCTCATCTAACCAGTCGCTACGATCTCTGCGACTTCTGTCGAAGATGAAGTTAGTAGTTCTAACGGCATGTCACTTTACTTCCACGTCCTACACTCTGTTTGCTATATTTGCTATAACATTCCTTATTCAAGATGATAACAAAAAATTATAAAATTAATAACGAAAATCCGAAAAAAAAGAAAACACACAAAACATGTACAAAATAGACAAAATGATCAAATTTCCCCCTAGGGTAAAACAATAAACCTTTCCTTTTTATATTTATTTATTTTTTTCGCAACGCAAATATGTAATCCTATTTGATAAGCCTAGGTCTATAAAATCGATACCTATCGGGTCGAAGCACAAACATCCGATGAGTGGGTAGTCGTCACCACCCACGTTGAAACCTTTACCCTCAGTCAGGACAGCAATACTGTTGTCAAGTTTAATTTTTTGTTCGCTTATGAATTATCAAGTTTCCGATGTCCCAATCATTTTTTTAATCCTTCACCTTGACAAAAAAAAAAATAAATAAAAAAAAACTTACGTAACTAGCACAACACATTTCCAATCGACAAAGGCCCGCTTGCATAAATTAATCGGCCCTAGCGAGGTAACCGTCGGAGCGGAATTTTCTCCGATTTCCTCCGAATCGGACGAATCGAAGACATTTTGCTTGTCGGAGAACTACCTCGAAGCAAATTTCGGAGGAATCGGAGAAAATTCCGCTCCGACGGTTACCTCGCTAGGGCCGAATATAAAAATAGAGAAAAATGAGAATTCTTCATTTCACATTGTAACAAGTTTGACAGTTAGAAGGCGACCGGACTTTTGGGCGATCAAACAATATTTCTTTGATATTGGAACTCCCCTGCATACCTTTTTGTTCAATCACGAAATTTCCCAAATTGGAAAGTGTCAAAGTACGGCCCTGTGCAGATTGTCCCACGTTATGGGCTATACAAAAAGAATAATAAATGAAAATGGCGTCGTCGTCATGTGGACATCATCGTTTTTCGTCTCTATAGTGTTCTATAAATAAACTCTGTCAAAAGGGTTGTCTAGAGCAACCACCCTCGACAACGACGACGCACAGTCACCCCATTTGTCACCAAACAATGCTGAACGTGAATATTCTCGCTATTGTCATCCCTTGGTGTATCACCAGGCTCTCAAAAATCGTATATTTGTATTTTTTGTTTGGGGGAGATTTCAGCAATAATCCACTGCAATTCACATGCAATGTTTTTGACACACCATCAGAAGAGTATGTTCAAAGAGCCTCTAGACGCCTGCCGCTGGTGCTTGATTAAATTTTTCGTTTAATTTTTATTTTACTCGTAAAATTGTTGAAGGCTAATTAACATGAAATATTTGCAAGTGCAAAAAAACAAACGTGCTTGATGTAAATTGACAAGTGTGTCATCTTGACAATCAAGTAGACAGCTAATTCTTTTTAAAATAGCGATTGAAAATCCGTTTGAGTTTCTCTTCAGAATGTTTGATGATTTGATAGAATATCTGAGCAAAACTCAAGAAGCTACAACCGAGAAATAAGGATGCAGCTCCACCAAACGCCACGACAAGTTGATCAATGCTGAAGACTACTCGCCGTCGAATTCCCATCTTTGGCAATCCCAAATTGATCAGCACTGCCCTTTCAAATTTGATTTCACTCTACGATAACAAAAGAAAGCTGAATATCTCCTCATTTGTTCTTAAAATCAATCAACTTACGAAAACATGACCATAAACCTTCTGTTTAATGTAATCATTAGCCGAGCATAGGTCTAGACAGTGTTCACACTTGGTGTCCTTCCAATTCGATTTTGCTAAACAGAGAAGTCCCTTGACAGTACAAATTGGTCTTTTGGGTCCGACAACATAGAAAAATGGTTTGCATTGACAAAGTTTCATAGCTGCATCTATTCGACATTCATTTCGACACAGAACTGGTCTGTAAGTCTAAAAATACACATCTTAAAATTGTCCAGAAGATTAGAAAACCTTACATTAAAATATTTCAAATTATTTTCGTCGGAAAATCGACATTTTCGGTATTTGATTGGGACATTTCGAACTTCCCCTTCGGAGGAACGAATTGACATTCCGACATCGACATGACTGATTTCGTTGTTATTTAATTCGCATCGAATGGTAGTTTTACTTTGGTCCTCGACGATGTCGTTGTTGTTGTGGATGTACTAAATTAGATATGAAAAATTGATTTACAAAATGATGTTGTACTTACGTTAACAATTTTATCACCAATATCAGCATTTGGAGCTATTTTCAATGCGCACGAATCGAACGGAGTACACATGTGTGGGTTTCTTTTCTTTTTGGGTTCTCTAACATCAAGAAATTTTGGAATAAGAGAAGAGTTCTCTTGGAATCAAAGACCTAAGTACCTCTGAAAACCTAAAGGATTTTGATATTCATGCAAATAGGATGTTGTAAAACACATTCCGACTTCAGTGATGACACTGCGGAAAATGGTTGGGTCCACCTTATGTTCCGGTCCGTAAACAACCGAAGCACCATAGATTAGATCGCCTCCCACTTGTTTAATATGGCCACTTTTATTTGTGAATAGATTTGAATTTATCTGAAAATTTGTCGAATGATTATCAATTTTTTTAAATTTAAAACAAAATTTTAAGCCTACTTCCCAAACAGTTTTAAGAAAGTCAACATTGTCAAGTGTAGTATCACTTTCATACGGTTTTAGAATGTCAAGGTTGTTGTACTTGATTTTCGTTAAAGTTTGCAAGAATTCTTGGTAGTAGATGTATTTTTTATCTCCTGGGGAAATGTTCCAGTGTCTGTAAAACAAAATGCTTCAGAGACTTAAGTTTATAATTTGTAAATAAAAACAAAACGATTTCGAGGCTTCCAACAAAGATGATATTGCGATGACACAGAAGTTGAAGAAAAGTAGGGCTTACGATTTTGTCTTCTTGTACGGCTAAGCACCTAACCCAGAGCCTTAATCACTGATGGGTCGATCGACATTGAATTGGGTCCAAAATGTACTTAGCCCACAAAAGATCGACAAAATTTTCGAAGTGGAGGCATTTAACCCGAAACACGTAACCACTTGACCAAGCGATGTTCCAACTTTTTTAACCCGTTCGAAAAAAATGTTTTCTCCAGGTCTACAAAGTAGGCTTCCGTGGCGACGATGAGCTCCGCATTCGACTGAAAGTACCGCCGGGCGAGTGACCTTTTCAAGTTACGAACCAAAAGGAAGTCGCTCTGGACTTAATCTAGAGAATACGGTGGATACAGCAGCAGATCGATACCCAATTTGACCAATTCGGACATGGGGATGGTGGAGGTGCAAGCCAGTGAATTGTCAAGGTGGAAGAACACTTCGACTCAATTCTACGTCAAAAAAACGGTGGCCATCCCACTCAGCTGTCAGTCTCTACCCTCTTCGGAGCACGTTCACCGGCAGAATTCTACTGTTTCGACTGTTCCTTGGTCTCTGGCGTGTATCAGTGAATCGAAGTTTCGTCGACCTGTCTCAAAAGGATACATAAACATTTATTTATTTATAAACTGCTCTGAAATGGTCTCATGGTTGCGTTAGTTGTCCGGATTGAGCAAAAGCGACAGCCATCGTTTTGACAGCTTTCCAATGGCCCAAATTTGATTATGACCAACACGATCTTCGTCGGCGGTGGCAGCTGTCAATACAAGATCGTAGAATTTTGTCACGTTATCTTCCGTGGTAACCGTTTTCGGGGCACCTGGAAGTGATTCTTTAAAAACCGACAGGTGACCAAGTTGAAATTCTTTAAACCAATTTGCTATCGAAGGAGAAGAGTCACCGTATAGGATATAGGTACATTATCCGAACGCTATTTGATTTCCAAAACAAGATTCAAATCGCCGACCTAATATACTCTGTTTACATTTTTTTCAAAAATCCGCGTGAGGCTTTGTGCTTATCGGACAAATTTATTTGTCAGAAAAATTAAATTTAAAAAGAAGAAATAATATCACATTTTGTTTCAAATAAACTGTTTTTAGAAAATGTTATTGGCATGTTATTAACATTTATATTTTGACCAAGAAAAACACTTATTGTGCCCCAATTTTTTTTTGCCTTGGGTTCACAGAGTACAAAAATAAATCATCCTTAACGACTTTAAAATTCCTTCCTTTCCAAAAGTAGATCGATTCAATCCAAACACCCAATTATACTCAACAACTTACTCTCGAATAATTTCTTCAGCTTGTTTTTCATCAAAATAATTGGAGCACATCGTTACGCCCACATAAGGAAACTCACGAGTTCCCATAATCCGCTCAACACCAAAAACTGTGGGATTCTCTTTATACCGTTCCCATTGCTGCCAGCATATATCCATTGAAAAATATGTCGCTATCAATAATAAAATACCCCACAGGATACGCTCCAACAAATGAATATCCGTACGTGCGATATAAGCGAACCCGTGAATCGAGTTATTTTCGAAAATTTTTCGGATCAAAGTTTTCATTATTAACCACGCCACTGCAGGATATGACGACCTCCTGAAAATTATTGCATGGCAAAAAATGTGGTGAATCCTTTTATATGCGACCATGTTACCACAAAAAGTCATGAGGTCGATTTGGATGTTCCTTTTGTTTGTTATTTTCTGGTGGTTTGTTTAATGGCATTTAGATGTTTCAGAGGCAATTAGGTAGCCGTAAATTATTACAATAAACATAGTTGTGGTCGAGCGAAAGTATACCATGTCCCAAATGCTTTGGATCACAACTATACCCACATTATGTAGGTACATCAAAGGATGTGTTAATTGGAGATAAGAGTAATGTGTCTCATGTTGGGGGGTAATCAACGAATGTTTTTATTGTCTTGGGGATGCTTTTACTTAAAGGCTGTAGATTTTGTTTTTATCGTTTGTGTGTTACATTCGAAAGAGTAGTTATTTATGAAGTCATTGTTATCAGGACATGCATCGATTATAAGGACACCTTCAAAAAGAATAGTATATAGACATCTTTGTGATACCATGAGTCTGGTTTCCAGGGAAAATGTTAAAGTTGTAAAACATATTTCAAAATAATAGTTCTTTTGTTTATCAAGAGACCAAGCAATGATAAACAAGTACCACATAAAAAAATTCGGACGGAAGTAACGTTTATTAAAAATCGTAATGAGGACTTTTTTTAAGTGTGACAAAACGTTAATGGAGAAGGCATCGAAAGTAAGAAACTAGAAATCGATAACTCTTTCTTAGCCGTTGTTTCAAATTTCAAAAATAAAAAGCCGTTACCTATTTATATTCTTCTTTTTTTTATAAGACAGGAAACACCTTAGCAACGAGGTTATTAAAAAAAATATTTTTATCCCCTCAGGTAAATAAAGCTTAAACTTTCTTAATTAAATGAAGCAATTACCTACGTCTTCAATTTTTGTCTTCCACAAAATAAAAGCTCTATTTTTTGTACATAAATCTTTTGAATACCTTGATTATGAATTATTATGAAACCCATTCAAATTGTTCAGTTCATTTGTTTGTTCTCCACTCGTGTAATATGGCCTCTTCAACCCTAGCTAATTAAAACCTAATGACTGAACGTTGCCCTCAAAAGTTCAAACTTCGCCCATAAAACCATAGAAAAAGGTGTTTCATCGCTGAACTCAAGATAAAAATACTTATGGCTGGCTATCTTTATAGTGCTCCAGAGTATTCAGCAGCCAGTCTGGTTGGTTGGGTTGTAAAGTAGCATAAGCAAGCACCTTTATTGAAAAGAGGTCTACTCAAGCATCCACACCATTAGCTCTCAGCCACTTACCTACAACAAGTTTTCTTCGAGATCTAGTTTTTCTATTCATGGTTCTTTATGTTTTTGTACTCTTTCATACCAAAGAATCGAATTTCCTATTCCATTCATACCTTTTGATTGAAGAGAAGTATATACCCAATCAGAATTAGGGTCATGTAATGACCTTGATGTCGGATCTGGACTAAATAAAAACAAGTTTGTTTTAAAATTTCGAAGGAGCACACTTAGAATTCATCACTCAACCCTCCACATCATGTATAGCCAACGAACTGACGATGCTATGGAACAATGAAAACGAGAACGAGATGTGGGCTTCGCCTGTCAAAAGGCATACAAAAAAACCCATCACGGGCTTGGTTTTACTTTCCTTTGAATTGACATCTGGGCCAGTGTGTCATGTAAGGATTAATATGCGAGGGAGTGACAGTTTTTGCATAATGCAACCATCCCACAAGCCAAACTTAAACCACTCATGTAGGTTTATGCAGGCATGAGACTTAAACCCACCGACGATGTTGTATGTTGAATGAGAAAAAATAGGAATAATGAGAAACAAAATTTTTGGGAACAGCTTGTATGTGGAATTTTTATTTTTGTGTTTGCTTGTGTGTGGGTGTTTTTTTTTTCCAACCAACTGCTAAGGTAGTTCAAGAAAGGGCATAATCAAATTGAACTTTTTATGACAATGCAAATGCCGAGGAAATGAAAACGAATGTTATTGCTTCTCATTTGAGTTCATTGTCACTCAAGTATTCTGCACAAGGTTCAAAATGAAAATGATTTAAATAACGCTTCTTTATCTCCATAAGTATTTTTCCTGAAATAAATCGATCTATCTTACATGCTCGAAATATTAAAAACTGTTACATTTATTGCGGCGACTGCTAGTAACGAATTCATATGCTTTTCAATAAATAATATTTTCCTTTACGGAATTGAGTTTTGTTTATACATAAAATTCACACTCACTTCCTTCGGAAAATATTATAAGTACATTAGTACTATCGTGCTAAAATCGCCTCTGGTACTTCGTACTACCGAATGATACAATATTAACAATTTTTGTAACACTGCTCAAGCTTAGCCTGAAAAAGTCCGACCATTTCATCATCGGATCTTCCCCCCACCAGCGGCGGTGGTAAGACATAATGTATGTCGATACGTTCCATGTTGCCGTGAACAATTTCAGCGTCTGTTTGGATAAGGACTTGTATTTGGGACTCAACTCAAGAAGAAGGTCTTGTGTGCATATTTTTAAATGAGCTCCTCATGACAATCCGCAGTGCCCTTGCTATGACATAATTGTGGTTGGAAATTTTAATGTCGAGCTGTGCAAAGAAAAAATTATTCGCCTGCAGCATAACACTTCCGATAACGGATTTAAGCTGATCGACTTAGCCGTGGCAGCAAGCATACGCTACTCTCACTTCTCGGTACAAGGTTAGGTTAGGTTAGGTTGTAGTGGCTGTCTAGTTGTTTTTGACTCACTTAGACCTCAAGGATCCGTTGTGATACCACAAAATACTCATGGGAGAGTAATGAACTTAAACAAACCAATTCGTAATTTTAATGAAGTAAGAGAGACATTTTGTGTCGATCGTTGCCAGTTCACTGGTATTATCGAAGAAGGGATTACCGAGAAAGTTATTCCTTCTAATGGAGAGTGCTGGACATGTACAATTGTACATAGAAGGTGTTGGACTGTTTCCTCTTCCTCCTCGTCCATGCAGCTTCTACAGAATCTCATTTGTGTAGAACCCTAGCCTCAGAGCATGTCTACCTATGAGGCAGTGTCCTGTTATTACTCCAATTGTAGAGCTTATATTTTGTCTGCTCAGGGATATCAAGCCTTTTGACCGTTTTAAGTCTATGCTTGGCCATATTTGCTTGGTTGCTAGGCAGGTGGTACCCTGTGACCATCTAGCATTGGTAGATTCTAGAGCATATTGTTTGAGAAGATCTCGGTACAAGTAAACCTCTAAAGCTTCTAGTCAACCAATCAGAATGAGCATATTTTGATCGACGCAAGAAGTTCGAACATTTCGAGGTGCCAACATTGATTCGGATCACTTCCTCGCACCAAGTCTTTTACGAGAAATGCTAAAGAACACATGCAGCTAAACGAAAGTAATATGAAGCAGCGCTGCAAAAAAGACGCCACCGCCGAGGAGAAAAAGGGTTCGGAAGTCTTACGAAAAAAATAAAATGATTCAGCAGAGGCTATTCCCCGAAATTGAAAAATCGTGTTAGAACCACAGCCAAGCAATATGCTATAGAAAGACCACTTCTCCAAGTTGTCTAACTCCGATGACGAGAGATTTTTTGTAGGTACCAGCCAAAGCCACATCCTCATAAAGCGAGATCCTTCACTTCATGGTTATATTTGGTGTCAAAAATGTTATGGACCTTGCAAACCGCTGTGAGGTGATTTCTTTAACATCATTGTGGAGTCATAAGAGTGTTTGTGAGCTTTTTGAGACTGAGGCTAAGACGGTGGGTCTAGCGTCTTGCTAGAAATATATACTATCAACAAGGAAGGACACCTATCATCGGAGTCTTGTAAATACGTAGACTTTTTGTACCTGGCACTGAAATCAAACGAAAATTCACTCTTGCCAATAACCGCTTCTTTAGATTTAGAAAGCGATTGAGTCCTCTCTCGAGCAAGTATATGACTCTGGCCTTCATGTTAGGTTTGACAACATCCGATAAAAACGCTTTGGCTCTTTAAGAAAAATTCTTCTTATGGTGCTTTCTGAATGAATGGAGAATGGACACGACGAAGATATAATCAAGAACTGGACACTCAGAAAGTTCTGCAGAGAAAATTTAAGATCCGGCGAAATGAATAGCTGGGAGCGAATGGAAAATAGTGATCCGCCTCAAAGTCTTCTAATCTAACCGCGAAGAACGTCGCCACAACCCTGGTCCTGGTGGAGCAACCAGAAGGTAGAGAACATCACACAACTTCTCGTGCAAAAAAAAAAAAAACATAACTATGATCCTTTGTGCAAACTGTCTTTCCCACTCCTATTAGAAAGGAGTTAATTTGCTTCTCCGAAAGTAGTAAGGGTTTCTATTACAATCATAAGTGTTTTGTGTTTCAAAAACCACACATTGTGGCAATCTAACGGAGAAAAACACACTTCCAAAGTTTGACAGTCAATTTGGTTTTATGATTATCACTTTCAAAATAAGGACATCAAAAAGGCGTTCTTTGCACCAAACAGAGGCCTAAACCCAAACTATATAAGCCCATTTAGATTGTCCCAAGTATTATGTACTTTAGATGATGGCATACATAAGTACTCGCTCATCGAGCCTAAAGACCCAAAATCCAACAAACAGTATGAATCAGCATCATTGCCATAGATCCTTTGAACGCAGACAAAAATAAAAACAAGATAAACTCTTGGGGACTCTTCCTATAACCATATTCATTCATATCTACTACTTTATTTATACATGTGTCTATCTGAAAAAAAAAACAGAAAAAAGAGATGGAGTAGATAGGACATACGTCCTGAATTCTCGGTTTTTTTATATCTCTTTGTTTGCAATTTTTTCCTCTTCCATATATCATGAGAGTGATGGTTGATTTGAAGTTTGCTATCTGCACGAGAAGTATTATGAGCCATTAGTGATGCTTTTGATTTATTTATGTTTTTTTTTGTTATATTTTGCAGCAATGCTATTATTCTGGTGCAAGCAGCTTGTAGGGATGCATAGGGCATATTCTAGCAGGAATGACCCAGATTTAAGCTTGAATAAACATTATGTCAAAGTATGCGTCTCCTTTGGGTGGGCGAAGAATTTTTATAAATAATCCTTCCATTTCCTGTGCCAGAAAAGGTATTGTCGACGTCGCTTAAACGTTTATTGTTCCATCTGCATGAAGAGAATTTCCATCCTTTCGCCTAAGAGAATAATTATTGCTTGAGGTTTTTGAGCTTTTAAAAAATACACCTCACCGAAATTCCCACAAGGGACCAATTATTCTTGATGTGGGTTTTAATTTGAGGAACAAAAAGTTGAAGTACCCTTGTGATGTACAAGAAGTTTTACTATACCTTATTTCTCTCTTCGTGAATCAGGAAGGACAATTATGATGTTTTTTGTATTATTTTAGTCCTGATTGAAGTGTGATGGGGAGTTTTGTAAAAGTTCGTTGGACTGATGTGGGGAAACTTTTGAAAGAGATATTTTTGAAGGACTTTGAAGAGTTATTGTTTTTGTTGATCATAAGAGGAGTTTGAGCAACGATGTCAGTTTTGAAAAAGGGAGAACATTCCATCCATAAATAGTCCAAAAGATATAAGGTGACTGTAAGTGAAGTTTGCAATTGTTAAGAGGAGTTTTTGTACAGTCAGGGGTCTGTCAATACAAGATGGTGGATTACGTGGCAAAAATCCTCCATCTTGTGATAGGGGTTTTCGGGGCACTTGAACTAACGTGCGACCACTTTTAAACTCGTTACAATAATAATTTTGAACGGTCGCCTTGCTCTTGCGATAGTTGCGGTGAGGGTAGGACTTATCGGGCAACCCAAATAGAAAGCATAATTTTAAGTTTTAAATAATCAAAATAAAATATTTTTAAGGTAATTTTTACTCTGCATTTGTATTGCTTTTGCTCTTAATCACCAAAGGTCATAAAACACCCACCACTAGAGCTTCTTTGACCCTTAAACATTTCGAAGGTCATCAGCTTCCATTTTAAACTCTCTTACTTTCAACTTTAACAAATTCCAAGTGTCAAATTATTTATCATTATTCAGTCGCAGAAGCTGTGTCATAAATAAAGGAAACAAACACGCACACCCAAACATACACAAAAAACAAGTTGGAAATTTATACCGCCTGCACTTTAAACCCTCTCACTACTTGATAGACAAAAAAAAAACTTAAAAAATATTACAATAAAAACCCATTAAATAATTTTTTTGTTTGAAACCTATGAACAATCTCTTTTTGGTGTCATAAACAAAGAAACAAAACAATTTTACACATTTTGATTGAAATAAATTAAGACAACAACCAGATAATAACACGAGCACAGAGCGGGCGACCCAACATCTATCTTAGGGATAAGGGCGAGCCCCGTCGACATGAGAGATGTGTCAGTTGAGATGATGAATGCTCCAACGAATTAATTTTCTATTTTCAAAATCGCTACAGAGAAAAAAACGTTGCTTGTGTTTCTTTTTCTTCGTTTTATTGAGAAATTTGTGATCAAAGTTTTCGTATGATTTACCACGAGCTTATGGCGAAGTTATGAAAATTATTTCATATTTTTTTAATTAAAAAATACCACACGTACGAAATAAGTGGTGGATGAAGCTTTTTTTTCTCAAGATTAATTTTATTTTGCGGTTTCGGAATTTTAATCTCAGGAATTTTTGGATTTGTTCGAAATAAGGAATTTCATTGTGTTAACTCTTCGGTGGATAAATGTTGAGAAAGACCGGAAGAGACATACCTAGAACCAAAACAAGTTATAAGGAAACAAAATCAAAATCGAAACCTGTAGAGTTCTAAAAGAAAGATTAATTCGAGGAACTATTGAAAGCAAAAATGAGTGAGAAGCTCTTGTACACGTGGAAAAAAAATTTGAAAAAAAAATTGTCAGATTTCTGGCATTCCTACCTACTCTTCGCACATGAATGTATTGACATTCAGGCACAGAACAGAAGTGGTGACGACCGAACGTCGACCATCGGCTGAGCCAAGGGCCAACTACTTGCTTTTTTAATTATTGTGAAACACAAAAGGTGGCCGTCAATAGCCTATTCAGCCCAGTTGCATTCCTCCTCTTAAACAATTCGGCCGTAATACTCGCGCTTCCTTGAATACTCAACAGTTTACTACTTTGGACGTACTCTCAAGTATAGAGAATCGTTCTTTAGCCGTACTAAGCGAATGCATTACAATTGCAATGTTCAGGAGTTCAAGACCAATGTACACAGACACTTCCTTTCTACTAAGCGCTGCACCTACTGCAAGGACGGAAAAGGAAATCTCATAACCGATCCAAAAGCCATTCTGAAGTGGTGGCTCAGTTGGTCAGCTTAGGATGTAAAAAGGCTTAAGAACAACAAAGCAGAAGGTACCGGTGGCATTCCAGTCGAGCTAATCAAACGGGAACGACACTCACTTCGGCAACTAATCTATCAGTGTTAGGGGAATTCGGCACAAAAATTGAATGATAAGACTATGAAGGCTGACCATGACCTACATTTCAAACCAAACCAAGCTCCTATCCAGACCCGTAACAACTTCAATGGACTCCAACAAGCGTATGGACTGGCCTCTCTTCTTTTTATCCTAGCGTTGATATAGCAGAATTGTCACTAGTCCACCCAACTTGTAGAGGAGCAAGATTTCAAAGTAGTGCGATCCTTCAACTACCAGCAGCAGCGGGAAACAATATGAAATAAGAAATATGCAGCCGGCCGCTCAAAGCCATCAGAACCTTCTTTAGAATTCTCAGTATGTGGATTCGAAACTTTGGCACCAAGCAAAAGGCACTCTGAACTCATATCCCCACAATCGAGAAAAAAGCTGCCGAGAAAAGTTGGCCCCGTTTACTGATGACAAAAATTAAGTTGGGTGGATTCCGGTGGGCAGGAGACCCACATGGCACTTAGAACGAAGAGGAAACGATCCGGAAAGACCTTTGCGTTACAATTAATATTTGGAGACAGCGCGGTAGACGCGTTGGAAAGATGGTGTAGACCCAAAGACTGAGTGTGAAATACGGAATATACGGAAAAACATGTTGAAAAACTTCATCGGCCAGGCCAATAATTATAATCTAGCTCACTTCTGTTGAATGATATTGGCCTTCAATACCTGAATCCTTTCTGGATCTTTAAATGGAACCGCGGAGAACTGGTCTAATGCCACTAGTGTTTCCCGCACAAAAGTCTTAAAAAGTCACAGGTGGCCATAAGGTGCGTCCAGTATATTGTCAAAAAGCAGTATTCGCTAGAAAGTACCTAATATCATGAACGTCATTCCAAATTCTAACGAACAAAAGCAAAATTCGAACAATAATACCAATCAAACAAAAACCACCACGACATGATGTCGTGCTTATTCTATTAACTCGTAACCAATTTAGAGAAGAGAATTCTGCAAATAACTCGCCAATCAATTCTGTGAGCCTTACTGTCGCTGTCATCATTTAAGTCACTTAAAGTGTTATTTCATTTTATTTTTCAAAAGCTTAATTGATTCTCTCCAATATTGTATATTGTATCCAATGGATAGCTGCCGTCACATAGGCTCTATCTACTTTTGAACAATAAAACATGTTCCCGAAAAGAGTATGCCCACTTGTCGCTGTCACACTTGTGTTTCGCACTTAAGGAACAACAAAAACGATTTTTATCACTTAAAGTGATATGAATTGTTTCATTTTTTTTTTACTCTCTGCTCTGACTTAAGAAGACATCTCTTCTGCTCCACAGAGACAAATGCGCACATGAAATGAAACAGATGAAAAGATGATGTGTGATGGGTGTTGTTTAGCAGATTTACATCAAGACGGCCCGTCATGTTAAATTCCATTCGAGATTATTTATGCAAGCTAATAACAGTCCACCTCGGCCTTCCTCATTAAAAAAAAGTGAAGACATGACAGTGAATTGGACGGACGGAGACAACAAGGCGTTTGCCAAGTAGTGACAACCTGACAAGACATTAGCAATCTTAAAAAATGCAAATAAGTGGCCAATTGTGGAATCTTGTTGTAAAGAGGAGAAAATTAAGGGCACATTATGACCGACAAAAACGGTAATTTCGTTACCTTGTTGTGGGACGAAATGGAGCTCTTAAGATAATTTCAAGAACTAAATATAGATTGTGGTTGTTTTACTGTCGGTTGGATCTGGTTGTAATGAGGCCAAACGATTAGTGTAACAAGCTGTAGTGGGTTAAACTGGCAACAAACATTTTGAGTTTTATTTAATTTTAAATTTATTTTCTTGTTTAAAAGCACTTGTAAATGTGTTGTCGTCATTTGGCTGAATTGTACTAAATTGCTTTTGTTTTTTTTTTCTCTCTTTGCAGGTAATCATGATTATTCAAGTAACAATCAAAAAGTAGAGACCATTTTAGAAATTTCGTGGTAAGTAGAAAATAATGTGACAGTTCCTGTGTCATATTGAGACTAATGGAGCTGGTTACATATTTTGTTCTTTATGGAAAAAGAATGTAAAAAAATTGATGACTAGGCGCTCTTACATCGGTGCCTAGACCGGGATCCGGCTCAAAAATCTGTTATCAATCTCAATCATTTACCAACACGCCATCAAATTTCGCACCCACTTGAGCGTCCTGGTCTACGCCATCGTTTATTTGGTTTTCCACGCTGTCACCTACTATGAATTATAACACAAAAGCCTTTCCGGGACGGTTTCTCTTCATAAAAACTATGGCAAATCTCCTGCCCACCGGAATCTGCTAACCTTAATTTGTGCCATCAGCTCATGACTGACCGTTTCCGATAATGTCTTTTCCCGGGGCACTTATCTCGAATGCGTAAGTGAATACTGGTAAAGAGGTTTGAGCTTTAAGTGGGTTCTGATAGCCTTGAGCAGCCGTCTCCTTATTTTTTTCTTCCGTATTGTTACCCGCTGCTGCTACTGAGCCAAGGTAGTCAAAGGATCGCATTACTTTGAAATATCGCTCCTCTAAAAGTCAATAATTCGGTGGACTAGATGTCAATAGTCTCTCTTGAATATGTTTCAGTCTGCTTTTTCTCCAACGCCAGGCTTTAAAGAAGAAGAGCCAGTCCATTCGATTGTCAGTCTATTGAACATGGTGACGGTCTACCTTTATTTTGCATGGTCATTCTACATAGTCATATCACTCTGATTACTTCATGGATTAATTGATGAAGTGATGGTCGTTTACGTTTGATTAGTTCGACTGGTATGCTATCGGTACCTGTGAACATGTAACCAAGCCGGTTGATAATTTTTTTTACTTTCACAATACTCGGTGACTACAGCCGAGATTGTCATCTTGAAATGCTGGGGCTGTCATTTCTTCGATTAGGTACAGCAATTAATTAAAGTGCATTTTCCACCCCTTCAGAATTGCTTTAGAGATCGGTTCTCAGATTTTTCTCTCTCTCTCCGTCGTTGCATAAGGTGCAGCGCAACTTTGGCCTAAGTTGTCCGTATTAAAGACATTATTGTTGAGGCTTGTCCAGTTCTTTTACACGCCCGCCACTCTGGCTTCAGGACTTTTTCTTTCCTCTTCATCGTGCTCTTCGAAGGTAAGTTCAAACGAATGGTTGAAGTTGTTCCTGGTGTTTGAATTAAGCGAAACTCGCAAAAGATGTTTCGAACATGAAAAGCTTAAACATTCTACTGATGCGTAGAACTTCCCACTAGGAAGTGAACAATGGTAATATCTATCAACCCGTGATAACGAGTGACTCAATAAAGCGGAAGGCATTGAGAGTCTTCTCTATTACTAGTTCATCATTTGGGAGCTTATAAATGTATCAGTTTGCGTTTATGAGGTTGAAGTGTTACTTTTTCTGGATTAAAAACCCTAGCGGGAGGAGTATTGATTCACCGCTGAGATATGAAAATTTTTCTTAACCTTGTCAAAAAAATATTTCGCCTATAGTGACTAACTGCCCGTTGTATAAAATTGCTCCACACAATAATCTCAAAGCGGCATTTAACATCAAACGCCATTGTATGGCTTCAATTAAAGACAACAAAACACTCAGCTAAAATACGTTCTACCCTTCAAGTTGTCCATAAGTTTTAAACCAAATGTCTCATATTTTGACATGAGACAGTTCTAGTCAAAATAAAAATCTACCGACATTTCAACTTTTAAATCTGCAAATCTAAAGCTTCTATTTTGCTACCGTATGAAAACTTAGAACATTTTCAAAACCAACCTGTCAACAGTGAAACCTATTTCGAGGCTTGATAATTTTATTTGTCAACGCAATTTTGACGAATTTCAAGCAACCACCCATGGCGATAAGTTTCAATTTACTTCGTCGCAAAATAAGTTTTTTTTTTTATTCTAAAAAAAAAACAGAAATCGAAGCCGATATGATTGACACATGAAAATTGACACATTGCATAAGGCGCATAACCTATTCAAGACCGATCACATAACCATGTTGTGTGCTCTATGGAGATGAAGTATCGTAAAAAAACCATCCTCAACCAACATGAAACCCTCATCAATCCGGAGTGAGGTTTAGTTCAACTCGGCGGTGGTGGTTTGTTGGACATTTTGAGATAAAAAAAAGATACTTACTCAAATGAAAAAGTGAAAAGCACGGGCCATAAGATTGACGAGAAACTTATCTGTTCCTTAAGCCCTGGGCTCGACTTGGCCATCAGTCACAAGAGTTGGGGCTTCTTCTTACAAAAAAAAAAACAAATAAAACAACAATAAACAGCAACAACAGCAGCATGATGCGGTTGCTCAGATTACATGTCGACGGTTTTGTCGTATAAGATTTCAGAGCAAGGAAAAAAAAACATCCTTTAGCGTTGTAGAGGTTTTTTTTTCTTAAACAAAAAGGCGTCTTCGTTGCAATAATTTAACAACAAAAGCAAGCAAATGCGACAATGCTTCATGGTGGTTAATGGTGGCAGTAATTGTAATTAAATATCGGAATAAATATAAAAAAAAATGCAACCAAACGAGTATAATGTAAGCGATGCTGATTTGTAAAAGTTAAACAAAAAAATAATGAAGCTGGACAAAATTACAATGTCACTCGCTCGCAATAAGGTATTTAGTGATGGAAGACTGAAACACAAATGTAATATTTTTTGATTGAAGGAATCGTGTTGCGTGCCATCGTGCGTCGTTGTCGGTCGTTGTTGTCGTAGCCGCATTGTTATTAACCACAAAACTTTTGTGAGACGTGTCAAATGCAAGTTGAAACGTATCGCTTCATCGAAAGAAAATATTTCTGTTTAAAAACTGCTTGATGAATGAAGTGAAAATGCAGCTAATGTAGTTTGTGTTTGCTTTGGCGGTTAGATAGGAAGATTTCTGATTTGATATCAGTTTGTTGATCTCTTTGAATAACGTAGATTCATTTCACTCGATAAGTGGGTAAGCCTTGTAAATTCAAAGCACCCTGACGTCCTCTAACATGCATCCTTTAGCCGTCGAAGACCGTCGTTCATAATTATACTTGCAACGTGTTCGACATAGCCACTTCTCCATATTTTTATACATAATTCGTTCATGATTGATGGAATTACATAGGCCATTTACGATTCCCATTAAAAAGAGTCCAAACGTATCAAATCGCAGTAAGAGGCGGCCAATTGACACCGCCAAGAATTCGATCAAGTCGTTTAAGAACGGCTTCAGCCCTGCACATAGTACGTCAGAAAAGACCTCACAGAAGTTGTAATATTGAGTTCAAAGGTTATCCCACTTTGAAGATTGGATATGCCCTTTATGTACGTATACGACACTTTTTTGACAAATCACAAGTCCTATTAATCTGCTAAAGGCATCCATTTCATTTTAGCTCAACATGGTTTTTTGCTTTGTGTTGCCTGAGTTGAAAATAAATCAAATTTGATATTGTTTCATACTCCAAACGCCTTATTTCTTGTCGATCGTAAATTATTACACTAAACTATCAACTATTAACAAAATAGGCCCACTAAATCAGCCCTGAGGTACTCCACAGAGCATATTTATTCGTCATTCATGCAAAAAATATACTCAAGCCTAGTTTCTCTACTAAGTTTTCCCTCTCGACCCACCATGTCCTTCTTGTTTCATTCACTACTTTTGTACCTACGTCGGTCGTTGTCGTTAATCTTTTTCAATTATTCCTTCAAGGAAAATCAATCCGTGTGTTTTCTCATCAACAAAAATCTCCGCTTTAGACTGCCAACCAGGCGAGAAGTCAGAGTATGTAGATTACTCCATTCGAAATTGTAAACTGCTGCGAGCACAATTTTCCATTGAAGTTTTCCCATTCGTGATGGCCCCAAGAAAATAACAACAACAAAAAATCAAAAGAAAAATCAACACTGCAGAACTAAGCAAAAAAAAAACAAAAAACAAATGGAATCGTATACTTCAAAGTTTCAAGCTGCGATAAAATCAATCGCTCACAGCTAACGTCAGTGTTGATGTTGATACTGGGCTTTAGTTTCCACATTGTGTAGAAATTAAACATTGGGACAAGAAAGTCGAAACAAGGAAAAATTTCAACTCTAGACGGTTTAAATTTCCAGCCTGTAGTAGATGTAATTGGTCAGCAATTCCGTTTTTTTTTCCCAATGTAAACCCCACTGTGTAAGCTATATCGCTTTTTGCTGAGATTTCCCTCATTTAAAAATATTTTCTGTTTTTTTTTGTGTATTCTTTCTTCTTTCTGGCGGAAAATTCTTTTCTCATTTCCATGGAAATGAGATTTGATAAATTTTCATTCGCAACAGGCCGGCATGCAGAAAATTATCCCTTTCCCCGTGTTCTATTTCATCTCTTTCAGTTACTGACTATTCGGAACGGAAATGCTATGCGGAGACCTCGTAAATTATGCTAGCGGGTTATACGAAACAAATTTGTTGATGTTTCAAACTTTACCTAAGTTTAATATGAACAAAAAGTCATATTCTTTTCTCAAATTCTTCCGTGAAATAATTCTTTGACAGGAACTGAAACTAGGTTTTGTGCAAAATTCACAGTATGGTTCGAGCAACAGCTTTCTTTCTATTATAGATTTGCCAAAAAGTTATGAACTCATTGGAATAAAAACTAAGCAATGAGTTACTATATTTAAATAGCTGATCAGGCAAACGTTGTTTTAGCATATTTCTGGAGTATGAAAGCATATCTTATTTATTAATAGTTTCATACGCTCAAACCGTATGTGGTTGGTATGTCTCTTGCAAAGGACGTTGTAAAGATTTGCGTATTGTGTCATTCCATCTTCATCACCCATCATTAAAACAAACAAACTGAATGTTTGTCCACTTGAGAGCTTGCCAATAACAGACATTGTTTGCATATGCCAATCTTATTGGGGAACTGAATGCCTTAAAATTGAATTGACACACCTATGTACCATAATTCTATTTTCGATAAGGAAACTTGCTAGATAATCAACTCAATTAGAGCGATATGAATTTGTCCAAACTTGACAGCAAAAAGATGTCGGTACTCTATCATGGGTACCGCGTATACCTACTCTCTCTGGACACCAAGCACGACCGTGGAACCACTTCAGAACAGTATTTGACGGAATCTGCATAGTTTCGTGACAGTCGAAGAAACATGGATCTACTAGTACACACCAGTCAAAACAGTAGGTAATCTTCAGCTGGTGAACTGGCCCTTATTGGTAAAGAATAAAGGTGCTCTTCCACCATGATAATACAGCCGCCCACACCTCTGTAATCACCTCGGACGATTAATCGAATTGGGTTCCGAACAGCTGCTCCATGCACCGTATTCTCCAAATTGGACCTGCGAATTCTTTTTATTTCTAAATTTGAAAAAGTCGCTCGCCGTGCAGAAATTTCAGTCGAATGACGAGCCACGGAGGTCTTCTTTGCAGGTCTCGCTGGGCCCTGTGTATCGACTATATTGAAAAATAAATCGCTATTTTGCCAAAATCGTTTTTTTCGGTTGTAGACTAAATATATATATTACTAGCCAACCCAACAGACTTCGTACTGCCTCAACCGATATAAAAAAAAACCTAAACTTTTGCAGCCCTCTCCATACTACCCGCTACCCTCTATCCGCTTTTCCGTCACCCACCGACCCCGTTATCCGCTACCCCACTACCCGCTACCCAATAATTCTAGGTACATGCTACCCCAGTAATCGCTTTCCGCTACTCCAGTAATAGCTTTTCGCTTCCCACTACCCCACTACCCGCTACGCTGGCCATATCTCATGAACGGCTTTGTACAAAATACTGCAAACGCATTTACGCCACTACGCGAACATTCCTTCAAAATTTGGTGCCAAAAACTCCACTGGTACAAAGGTAGCGTATATAAAAAACAACGTTTGCTGGGTCAGCTAGTAAGGTCGTTCCAAATCAGAAACCTTCACAAGCTCATGCACAGCAAACTTGTTTAAGATCATCAAATTGTCAAATGGGGTGTCCACATTTTTGGCCATATATCATGAACGGCTTGGTCGATTTTGTACAAACTTCTTAAAAGTTACTACCCGAACATTCCGTCAAAATTTTGTGTTTTGCGCTTAGCAACACATTTAGCGTTCCATTTTTATATATAAGATACATATATATCAGACAACCCTTCTAGACCACACTATTTTTTGGCTTAAAATAACAATAAAGACCAACGTAAGAGAATTCCTATATTACAGTTCTGATTTTGTTTTTTTTTTTTTATATAAACATAGATTTGATAAGTAATGAAGAATGGTTCAGACGTTTTAAATGTTATTTAAATTCCACCCTGACACAACCAGTCGCGTATCATCATCATCATGAACATGACCTCCATGTCTAGCGTAGAATATGACATTTCTGTTCCACATCTCTTGAAAACAATGAAAACAAATGTCAGACATTTCTGCGTTCATTATAAATCACAATAAACTTCAACCTTTTCGACTATAACGTCAGTCTTAGCCTCGTCAGCTAATTTTGCAACCCGCATTAGTCTACGCTGATGGCAATCTCATATCGCTGTTTCCTTTGATCAGAATTCAGAAGGCAAAAAAAAAACATGAAATCATTGTATGGGTGGGAGGGTGGTCGCTGCTTGTCCGTTACTTGAAGACAAGACTTCAAGTTGAAGCCCGCACACATTCATTCGTTCGTCGTTAATTGCCCGCAATTATACAATGAAAAAGCCTCTTATATTCCTACTTGGCTTCTTGTTTACAGTTGCAAATTAATTACTTGCAAAATCTTAAATGAATGCATGCTGCTGATGGAACTGGGAAGCTCCCCCATGATGCTAATGATATGGACTCTTATCGAAAGTCCTCCTTCACCCTTTTTTTTTTTTGTTCATATTCATGCTATATCAACTCGGTTGTAATAAAATGTTTAATTGTACTTCAGTCTTGGGACGACCTCGTGCCTTGTAATCGGGGATACATAGGCTGTGTGAGTTGTGTTGCTGGAATCGTGCCAAGTCGGAGAACGAGAAGAAGCCTCTGATAATAATGATTACAACCATATCAGCCTAACGCCAATTAACTTTTTGCAGAGAAATTGATTTTTTATAGGATAGATGTTGATTTTGATGTGTTGGCCTTTGATCTGGAAATCAGCAAATTTATGTCAGAGATGAGGTACTTTGAAAAAATGCTATGAGCAATGTAAAAAAACAAAGTTCGCTCCTGAGAATATAGTGTCCAACACGAGACTATAATGAGGTAATTCTTTTTCTATTACAAATTATTATTTGCTCATTGTTCAAAAGTGACATCATTCTTGAATGTTGAAGTAAGATCTTGTTAAGTTCAATTGTCTATTAAACAATGTTAATTTCAATCTTGAGTGAATTGAAATTCTGTGCCCAAGTGCCCCGCCAGACATCTTGTTCTTGTTGCACGATTTATTTGATCATGATTTTTTTTTGTTGATGGATTTGTATGTCACAAAGAAGATTACAATAATTCGATGACTTCACTTTGGTACAATTTTCGTTTAAGCCTCCATTAAAAAGTTGATCATTATGTGTTTGTTGTTTGATGAAGATTGAAGACGTTAAATCTTGGGTCGAACTAACAATTATATTTTACATATTTCTTCAAGAAAATGCTTTCTCAAGAGGTTAAAGTTGCGTTTCAACACTAGAAGATTCCGTTTTTAGTATCTCAATATGAATATCTTGGAGGGTTATCCAAACCTGGAAAGCGTTTTCAAGATGATGACGAACAAAACAATTGTAGAGAGTAGAGGTCTGCATGAATACATTCATTTGCCGTCACTGACCAAGTACAGTACTGCAGTGTATTCTGTTTGTTGCATGCATAGATAGTAGTGTACACTAAAAATGAATACACTATTCTTAAAAACAAACACTGCACACCATTCGATCCCTTTATAATAGAACGAATACACTGCTTGGTTTCTCTCCAAAGCTTGAATGCTTGAATCAAATAGAACAGAACAAGCCTAACAGTTAAAAAAACACCGAATACACCGAGTATTTATAGAATCAAATACGCACTGTTTGGTGTCGCTTTTTAGGCCGTGTGTGAATCGGATGATTTGTGGTTAAAAAATAAAAATTGATGAATTTTTAACCACTACTGTCATATTTTAACCTGCTCCGCAGTTTGTCTAATAATTTTATTCAATGCGAAGTGTCAAAATTTTACCAAACGTCAAGTTTTAAGTTTTAACCCATTTTTAACTGAATTCGCACATGGCCTTAGTTTGACTTATTGAACGAATTAAATAAACAAAACACAAAATATACAAACAGCACAGATATTAACACACTGAGTGCAAGAACTTGCATAAATATGAATTAATAATGTTCTTTGTTCGTTTTGTAGTTTAAATGGAGTCTGACCTGGAGCCTGACATTTCTACTTTCTTTATTGACCTTGACCTTGATGGTCGAGTACCTTGTTTAAGGGTTAAGACATCTCGAACTAACTTTTCTTAACCACACCAAAAATTTCCCTCAGTTTGTGATGTACAACTGCTTTTTTGTTTCATTTTTATTTTATTCACCTTTTCATTCTTTAGCAATTCTTAGTTTGCTTGGCGTGTTTTGAATTTGATTCGGTGTATTCGGTGTGTTCGATGTAAACTCGCTGTATTCGATGCATTTGAGAAAAAAATCAAGTGGTGTATTCGTTTCGAACACTATTCTATTGTTTTTATATCAGGAAATGATTTATTTGATTTGAATTTCAAGCAGTGAGTACAGCGAATAGTGTATTTGAAAATATACAGAACGGCTTGGACGTAGTTTCAAGCTACTCGTTGCAGATGTC
This sequence comes from Sphaerophoria taeniata, assembly GCA_943590905.1. Lineage (NCBI taxonomy): Eukaryota > Metazoa > Arthropoda > Insecta > Diptera > Syrphidae > Sphaerophoria > Sphaerophoria taeniata. The sequence goes on along the minus strand of OX016540.1, from coordinate 39,764,345 downwards.
TAGTAGAGAGCATGGATGATATCCGGTTCACGGATTTCCTTCGTCAAATGCTTTTCAAACCCAAACATTTTGAACACATAGCGGTGCATCGTTAATTGTCAATATAAAAAGGAGGGGTCCTAAATCGCTGCCTTGAGGAACACCGGATTTATAAAATGCTTTAGAGACGTCATGTCTGAATTTTACTTGATGAGATCTAATTTCAAGATATGTGGACACCCAATTCATCCGCTTCAAAAAGGATGAATTTTCATGAGTTTCTGCACAAATTTCCACAATTTCATTTGGCTGAACACCCTGCCTTAACTCTTCAAAATTTGTTATGGGTGATTGGTGTTGTCTTCAACCGTTTTGTTGATTATTGATAGTCTCTAACTTGAAGCTCTTATATATGACTTTACTCCTTTCCCCTAAACATTATCTATACCTACATAGTCTTGCGTTCTGCTTGGAGGATTAAAAATAAACCGAAACTTCCAATACCGATAATTTTGTTAGAGAACGGTAACTCATCTCTAGTTAATTTATTTTTGAAACAAAAAGCATCAATACTGTCAATTTGAGCTACACGCTGATACAAAAAAAAAATAAAAAAACATAAAACATGTGGGCTTGTAACATGAAGACTCAACTACTACTCGTTCTTACAACTTCTTTGACGTCTGCAAAAATATAATGGAACAAAAAAACAATCGCCTTCGAAAAAGTTTATACAAATGTAGGAACATTTTCGAATCCTACGCGTAGATTTATTAGTTCTGCAACAAGTCTTCTTCTGACATCAGTCTTGTATGTTCATCTCATTCATATCAACATCCAAATCGACATCAATCGTACTGCCATTTCTTGTGGGCTAACACACGCGAATCCAACAAGTAATACAAAATCGTAAACAGACCTCATGAAACATCAACCTTTACCTACACGATTGATGATGATGTCTCGACCACATGCGTTCGCAAACAAACAATGTATTACTGCTTTAGGGTGGAGACAGACATATTGGAGTTTGGGAGTTTTTCCTCGCCCACTTGAACCCAATGTTTGGGAAGAAATGTTTCGGATATGATGACTGAGTAATAGAAAAAAGATTGATTGCAGAGGCGAGGCTTCCTAGGAAGATTTCAACAAACAATTGGGATGTTAGCAATTTTATGATTGAAAGCACAATTCTGCTGAATGGATAAACAATCTAGGATACATTTAAGTAGAAATTCTTTAAGATTACTCAAAAACTACAGCTTTTGGTCTCCGAGTGATGACTTGCGTCAAGATGCTTCAAGCCAATTGACAAAACGTTAGCTTGTTAATTATTCAAAATCAAACACCACAGAAAAAAGTCATCAATTGATCTTCTGCGTGACCTGATTAGCATTTCGATTCAAACTCAAGTTCAAATTCACTTTTCGTCAGCCAAAAATCCTCAAAGTAAGAAAAACCCTCCGTCTGTAAATCGACTCAATTAAACCGAACATTAATTTATGCAAAATTTTATTAATTTTTCGGGACATCCTCGCCTTGGGCCCCAATCAAACATCACTTTCATTCTCTCTGGCGCTGTCAAATTTGATTTATTTCCGAATAAAATATTGAACGAAACGTGAAAGTGAATTCGCTTGCATATTATAGTTTCAGCGACAGCAAGCAAAAAATCTGTTCCACGTGTGTGCCGCAGTCGTCGCATTTATTTTTATGCAAATTAAAGATCTGATTCCGTTGCTTGAACTTTGGAACACTCCTCCTTTAGAGAACAGAACGGTTTTCTCGGTGCGAACCAATTCAAAACATTGTCGTAGACTTGAGTTTTTTGTATGCATAAATTGATTTTGATTGCCGGTGCTCGGTATGAAGAAAATCTTAAGGCAGACAGCCGACATCTCGCTCGGGTCTCTGTTGTCGTCGTAGTCTTCGTCGTTTAAATAGCTTCCAATTTATATCAATTTATATTTGGCATGACACCGTTTTGTAAGCAGCATGATGTTCTTTGGAGGTCGATTTTGTGCGAAAGTGCATTGCCGGAGTTCTATTCACCTTCTATGAACGTTTGGCAAGGGAATATGTGAGCATATGTTACGCGCTGTGGATTAGTTAAGCTGCATGAAGTATGACACAACGTCAAAACGTATGCGGGAGGGTTTACTTATGGAAATGCTTATTCTCTGCTTTCCTTGCTGTGCAATAAGTTTCTATTAAGTGCGATAATTTTCTTGCAATTGAGATTGCATATGACTTCCTTTTGATAAAAAGAAGTGTGGGAAAAATAATAAAAAAAAAAACAGATCAAGGTCTACGACAGTCAAATTGTGTTTGATACGAAAATCAGCGTTTTGTACGAATTGTTTATCGTGCGATGCGAACGGAAGAAATTTTCTAGTTCCATGTCTAAGGTGAGGTTGGTCGAAATGATCTCTATACGGCTCTGTTTATCAGAAGGCCATCACAAGCGTAAATGTTATAATCGACCGAAGACAGCAAGGGAAGACTGAGACAAACAGCTGTGACGAATAAAAGAAGATTACTAGAAAGTTCACTGATAGCAAGAAAGCTAATTGTTCAGGCGATTAGATTTTACACGCCTTTACAATATTGAACCGGGACAGATTGGAATAGATTTCCATTTACTGAATATTCCAAATTCGTCAGAGAATGCCAGATGGACGTAACAGAGGCTTAATTGGAATCAGTTGTTGATCCTCATCATTCATGCTTAGTCATAGTCATAGAGAAGATTTGCAAGCAGAGCAGTAAGAATTTGGATAATACTTTCCCAGAATTAAAGAAACGAGCTGTTAATTTTTAAAAATGCTCACTGTTCTTCTTCTTAATCGAATTAATCGAATTGCATTGAAGTCGCAAACAAATGTTTGTATTCAATAATAAGGAAATACCCGTGGGCATCCTTTGAAAAATAACGTTATTTTGCCAAATACGTTCAGTAGTCTGGTAATTTTAAAAACATTTACGAAGTTATAAAGAAACTATTGCTTAAACTATTGCCGAAGAACATAAATATCGCAAGGTTTAATGTTATTTTCTGAAATTTTACAAAAAAAAACAAGACTTCTCCTGCATTTTGAAATAGAAAAGAAAAATTTGCATCCAACTCTCTCGTCCGCCAATACACACACGTGATTGCCATTTCAATATGACGATGTTGGTTTGGTGAAAATGTCTCTATGCCTACAACAACAATTCGCGTAGGATGTCAGTAGGGTATTGGAAAGCAAAATTTGAAAAGAGCCTCCAATCCACGTCCAGAGGGTACGAACGTGGAGTTCAATTGCTTCGTGAATTAATTTTCAATTTTGCAACTCCGGCATGCATTTATAAGAGTTTGTGCTTTGGGATTGTTTTTAGCCACGCAAATTGAAGAAGTAAAGGAGACGAACGTCGCGTCGTCTCCGTCGTAGTTGAATGTTTATTGCCCATGGAGGTGCCTATGTCTAGTTGTGGTAGGTATGTTGGAACGTGGTCATTGAAGCTTCCTTACCTACAAGCTTTATTATCTTTTTTTATGAGTCTTCGATTGCAGTCTGCATGGGCAACTAACCCACTCTTTGTCTAGAGGTTTTTGTTCATATTTATTTGTCAGCTGGTTCAACTGCTGGAGGAGAACTCGTTGCTTGCAGACATTAAGGCGCGATTTTTGCGAAGGATTGAATTGTAGATGTGTTGCGACGTGACGATGAAGTTGAACTGGAAACCAAGAACTATGTTGTTTCAGGTGTTTGAATTATCTACTAATAAATAGATTTTAAAAAAAACTGCTGATAGCCCGGGCGTTGTGGAAGCTATAAATCCTTAATACTTTTGCTTGTCATAAAAAGTGACCTTTAGCGTTCCCATCACTTGTCCATCATAAATCACTGTTATCAACTTGTAATAATTTTAAACAAATATCTGTGAAATAAATTTGTATTCGTTTTTGTCTTCCAAGACAACAAGAGTGACAGCTCTTTGTGTAACGCTTGCACTTGCATGCCTCTTACTATGTATAGACTATATTAAAAGTGTTAATCATAAATTATCATGTGATTGATGCTAATTGCAATTGATAGCGCAATAAATATTCATTTTTAATATAAAATCGACATTTTACATATCATTTATTTATACTTGTCCCGTTTTTTACGCGAGAGTGATAATTGAGCTTCTTAAATAGAAAATTATTATCATTTGAGTATACCTACTTACACTGAGTTACAAAACAAATGACGCACTCTAAACAAAAATTTAAAGTCATGATATTCTGAAAGTCAACAAAAGTGATCCCGGGAGTTCAGTCTGTCTGCCTTTCCACGCATAGAATATAAACTTGGAAATTTTCGGTGGCCCAAAGAAATTTGTTTGTTCAGAAAACAAAATTCGATTAAAAAAAAAAAACTGCTTAAGAAAACGAACACTACGCAAAAAACTTTCTGAACCGTTTCTTCTTCGCCTATACAAGTAAGTATATACATTAAGATGGTCCTTAAGATAAAATTAATGAAGACATCCGCTCAATCGTCTCCAAATAAATAAAAACTCCTCTAATTTTTTCAGATTTTTATCTTTACCCCTTACTGGCCCTGTATCGAAGTGAAATTCTAATACTAAGGACTATGCGGTTGATTTTTTTTATTATTCCCGTATATCTCTATTTCGACTTTACCGATTTTGTTAATATTTTGCACAATTATAATTAACATTATCCTTAGTGATATTGCATTTCAAGATATTATTTAAAATATATTCTTCAATAACATAAAAAATCGGAAAAGAGGTCTACTTTTGTAGTATACCTTTTGTGGTTATAACACTCTTTTCTAGATTTCACAAAAACGGCTCAACCAATTCTTTGGAAATTTCGGCAACACGCTTATATGCAATGTCTTAATAATGTTGCGTACCAAAAACTTTCACAAGTGTTTTAATTTCCCTGATTTTCTTGCAAGGAAATTATAACACTTGTGAAATTTTTTAATACCCGCTCTCCCATACGTTTTTTTTTTTCTCGACCCAACCTACGCTCTAGCTTTATGGCACAACATTCGTGAATCACCCTGTATAGCACAAGTTTTCAAGTAACGGTACGGTTTTTGGATTTAATAAGCTTTGAAAGACTTAAGTATAGGTTCTGTAGAATTTGAGCAGCCGATCAGCTATTTCTTCTTCCGTATTGTTATCGGCTGTTATACTACTGGCCCAAGGTAAATGAAGAATCACACTTCGAAATCGTTTTTTTTTCTACATTAACATTCTTCTGCCAACGTTTTCTGCACACGTTGCTAACCAGCAAACACCGAGCAGTTGCTAACCGACCGCCAAACGGTACACAGGCAGTCAGCCTATAAATAGCCAGCTGCCAGCCCTAGTGAAGTCAGTTGAAGCCAGACACTCGAAGCGAGCAGACGTAAGTGGTAAGGAGTCTTGTTATTTATACTAACCCATTACCAGATTTGCCTACGATTTACCAGATCCATCTGCGATTTACCGGATTCGTCCGCGATTTACCAGATTCGACTGCCATTTACCGGATCCGTCCGTGATTTGTTACTAACCGGACATAGACTTGCCCCCACCAGTGGTAAGGGGTCTTGTCATTTATATTTCTTATATTCGTCCGCGATTTACCGGATTTGTCCTTGATTTTGTACTAACCAAGTATAGACATCCCCCCATCAGTGTTAAGCCGTTCATATTGATCCTGCAGCAGCAAACCTAGCCGTTAGTTGCCCACTTTCGCACCTACGTTCGCCTCCAAAGGCGGCGCATCATTCCTATACCGAAAGGAGCTTCATACGCTGCAACAACAGAATTTTACAGTTAAGGACAACCTAGATTTTCGAATAAAATAAACTATTGTAATTGAATAAAGAAATAAATAAAGAATTGTCTAATAGTAAAGTTCTGGTACACTTTAATCCAAACCCTGGGAAGACCGGCGAGCTTACCTTAGCCTTAGACAAAAGTACCTCACAACATCTAATGCCAGCACCGAAGGTATGAGGGAGAAAGATTTTTGTATTGAGTTTTACAACTCAATCAAATTAAATCCACGTTGGATACCCCAGCCTTTGATAACAAGGGACATCACAGTAGCCCAGGTTTTTGAGAGTCCGCTCATTGATAAATGAGGTTCTTACAACTTTTGGGTTGCTTCCAAAGATATTGATGTTGTCTGCAAAAGTCAATATTTGCGTGAAAATTATCAAGACAGTCCCTTGTAGGCGCAACAGAGTCACGGATTGCTTTTTCCAACGCCTGTTTGGGGAAGAGGCAGTCGGAGTATAGATTCAAAATGTTGACGGGTCTGGATAGCATTAAGGTTAATGTGGCCTTAAACGTTGGTCATGGATCATGGTCAGTCTAGAAAGTATCATCGTCATCAGTTTATTTGAGATGACTAATTTTTTTATGGATTTGTAGAGTTCTACCCTAGTTATGCTGTCGAAGACAGTCTTACAGTCTATAAACAGCTGATATGTTAGATTCGAAAGAACAACAATAACAACACAAAATTATAAAAGCAAGTAGCCAAAGTGATTTCCTTTTGCAAAGTTAATATACCATCGTTTTCATGAATATTAAACGATTACGGATTTGCAGCACTCAAAATGAAATAATTTGTATGCAATCGACAAAAAATAAAAAAATTAATGAGATTTCATTTTAAGATCCACCCAAACACACCTCAAGGGAAGTCCGTCACAAATAGCTCAAATTTCAATTTGGGAAAATTGTCGACTTTCCGTCAGCTGCATTTAATAGTCATTTTGTGTGAAACTCGATTTAATTTCATTTCGTTTTTCGATAGCCAAGTAGAAATTTCTTACATTGAATCGAAATTTTTTATTGCAGACAATGGGCTTGGTAGGTACACATTAAATTTTTATTTACAGGACCTCGTGCAGAAAAAAAATGAAAACAAAAACCAGAATTTTATCATCCCAAAAAAAGAAAAGAAATTTTATTTGCGCCCAAGGCGGGTACAACATTACATTCTTCTGTAACTTTTTATGTTCAAACGAAAATTTAAAAAAAAAAAAAACAAAAATTGTGTGTTTAACAATAAACTTCTATACTTGCCATGGGCAACAAACAGACTAGAGTAAGTTTTTAAAACAAACGAAAATACTTGAAAGCGCCTACATTAAAATTTATCTTTTGCTTGAAATTTTTTATTCGAAAGTTTATTATCAGTGACGTAGGCTTGAGATGTTTTAAAGCGCAAATTCGAAATTACAACAATTAAAAAGCCTGAATGCATTTCTATGCACTAATTGCATTGAGACACAGAAACGTCCATCGCCGTCGCAGCGTGTCTGGCGACAAAAGAGTTTCAATAATTCTAAAAACCTAACCTATACAGACAGCGGAAAAGAAATTAAATTAACTTCTTGCTTGTTTGTGCTTTGTGGCCGACATGCAACTGCAATGTTTCTAGATAGCTTCTTGTTCCTTACAAGCTTCGCCATTTAGTCAAACATGCACTCGGGTGCATTGCGTGTAATGCACAGTGCATTAGCATTAACATGACAAAAGACTTACGAGGTCGCGAAGCCCCAGTGCCGCCGCCGCACAGTGTGCAATTTTCGCAATCTAGCGGAACTTTAATGTAAAAAAAATTTCTTTCAAATGCAACAAAATTGGTATCATATGAAAGGTAAAACATCCGGCCATCAAATGGCAAAAACAAAAACAAAAAATAATTGTATTTACCGTTCAACAGGATCACAAACATTAGCTTGTTGCAAGTGAAAAAAAAATTAAATCTCATTGCTTTTCTTGTGTCAAGTTTGTAACAGCGTGGTCAAGTGTAATGATAGTTGTCCATATTCAATTTATTTTATTTATTTTTGGTGGTATTTAAGAACTTCTCAGCGTAAGTTATTTTTTTTTTTTACACTAACAAATAAAAAAATAAAAAATCGTTTGTTTGAAGACCTTAACAGTGTTGATTTTTATTTTGTTCTGAAACTTTGTGAAGTGTTTTAAAAATGTATCCACGTGTATCCATCGTGCTTTTGGGCTTAAAATCTCCGTTTGTATATTCTGTGTTAGAATTCATTTACTTTTCTTGCCCTTTTTTTGCCCACCCAAACAAAATTTTTTTTTAAGAGACCTATATTTTCGTGTTCTTTTTTTTTATTTTTTTCTTGAATTACTCAAAAACTATTCATCATACAAACATGAAAACAAAATTTTTGCATCATAATTACATTATAGAACATGCGTACCAAATTTCATTACAATCGGCTTAGCAGTTTCTAAAAAATCGTTTTTGAAAGATGAACGCACAAAAAACGAAGTGATCTTATTAGGGTTTCGTTTTCATCTCAGTGTAAATATTCGAAGTTCTCCTATTTGAATCATTTTTGATTTATTTTTATTTTTATTGTACTCTATACATATGGAACTATTTTTAATTTTTTGTTTCAAAATGCCAGGCCCAGTCGTTTCAGAGATGAGGGGGGGGAGGGGTGTTGAATACCCTATTTTTGACTTTGCATATTTTTCAATATTTTCAAGTAAGCTTCTAAATCTCAAAAAACAACATATTATTCCATAATCTAACAGTTTTATATCAATAACACTCCAATTAAACACTCAACGAATAAAGTTCCGCTAGATTGCGAAAATTGCACACTGTGCGCCGCCGCCGGCCGTGCTGTGTTGACTTCCTCTTCGGCTTTGTTGTCGTCATAGTCGGCATATAGTCGTTCAAGTTCTCGACGACAACTTTTGGTGCCAATGGCATGTCATTATGTAAAAGTTTGTTCAATTGAAGCTGTCAATATGCCTTCTTTTGGAAAGACGTCAGGAAAAAAAAACTTGATTTTGAGGCCAGTGACAACGAGGCATTACGGCTCCTTTCGGTATTGCACATAAAGAAACTGCAGTGGTCATCGTTTGTTGTGGTAAATGAAGTAACTTGTTATGTTTATAACTTTTGCGTCGTTGGTTGTTTTATTTGGTATTGAATGCCTGTGTAGACCAAGAAAACTGTCGTCATCATTTGTTCGTATTTTAATGGAACTTTGATCGTGAATACTGAAAAGTTATGGTGGCCTTGGAATCCGTTGCAATCCACGAAAATGTTGTAGATGTCAATATATGTAGTTCATTCTAATACCTAAATTTTTCGAATTTCATTTCGAGTCCTTAGAGCTGTGGTTTCATTCAGGAATAACGTACCTATGTACTCATTTAATACTTCAGAGGTGGCCAAAAACTCGCAACAGTAATATTTTATCTATCCTCAGCCCCACAATTACCGTCATTTCATTTGCACACTTCAGAAATAATCGAAACACCCTCATAAGAGAATAAAACTCACTGAATCTAATCATAACAGTGAGCATTAACATCAAAGCAATATACTTTGTTGACATCAACGTCAATTAGTTGCAGAACTCTATGTAATTATTCAGCAGACTGCTAAGTCTATTCACCCCAAATTCATTCCGTTACTATAACATCGACGTTTTAAGTTCCCCGAAAATTCAAAACAGACCGACCGACCCCCTGCAAAGTAGCAACAATAAACACAAAATTCTATCGAACTCATTTGCACTCATTTTAGCTTAGAATTGCCGTAAATTCACGATCTCATGTAAGCAATGAGCGCTCGATTATTCACACATCCTCACACATTGCATCACCTTCACCCCGAACTCCATTTCCGGTTGTGCTAGAGTCTATTCAATATTTTGTAGCTAATCGCGTCTGACATACAATGCATCATGAAGTTTTTAATCAATTTTATCTCTTGAACCGCATAAAATCTTCATTTTCATTTGATGGGAAAACTATTTCACCACACATATCCGTTTACTACTAAACCGACGCCAAATTTTCGTTTATTTACCTACAAAAGTAGTTTGCGCTGTTTTCTTTCTTTTTTGACACTCTAGCAATTAATTTCAGTTGCTTTGGTGCATTTCAATCCACACTTGCAACAATTCTTTTTTTTTCGTGCTGCGAATTAGGTCAAACCGAGAACACAGGAAATGTGCCACAATTTGTTGGATTTCACTTTGAAACAAAATCAAAAGAGTGAAAGAGAGAAGTAAGAAAAACTAATCAAAACAACTCAATTTTAGTTCACCCACCTACCCACACGCTTGCTCGTTCAGACATACACACACCGATAGAGGAAGGCGGCGAATCGAGGGAAATCAACACTTACAACATATCATATCAATTTCCCGAATGAGCTATTTTTGATTTTCTAGCGCGTGTTCGTTCTTTTCTTTTTCTAGTATATTGTGAATGAATTTTAAAGTTGTTGTAAAAAAAAACACTGGTTTTTGTGCGGCCCACACTGTTTGGGGCTTTGTTTGATTGCATGTGATATATAGTTAATCCAATGGCAGCCGGCCGACTATAGGTTGTTAGTATAGTCTACATCGGAATCGATTGTGTGAAAAAGACTTCATTGATTTTATTTTGGCTTTTTAATGCAGGTGGGTGCATGAGGGCGAGTATTGGATTCGTTAGAAAAAAATTACTGAGTGCCTTAATATGGTTCAAAATGTTGACCTTTAGAAGTGACTATATTTTTGTTCCAGATAAAACGCGTATTTTTAAATTTTTAATTTAGGTAGGGAATTGTTTATATCACAATGGGCCTTCAATTGGCCTAAGTGTGTCTTTTACCATCCATGACAGCCACTTTAACCTAGGGAATTGTTGAGTATTTTTCATGTTAGTCTGTAGGTACTCATTACGACGCACGGCTGCAAAAAGAAATCACAAAAAAATTAACGAAAAATAGATTTGCTTTGTTCTCCATGATTCTCATCGTTTCTAGTCTCCAATTTATTTAGATTTTATAAAGGGATGTGTCTGTATTCTGGGTTAAAAGGGGTAATAAAATCGAAAATAAGGTCCAAAAGGGCAAGAAATATCGATTTCCTTGATTCTCAAATAGTATAGTTGACGACTTTTTAACTCGAACTTTGGTTACCGTGAAAGTCATATTTTTGGTAGAGGAATCATTTTCAGATTACGAAAATCAGCCTTCTGTACATTGTCAATACCATTCGCAAGTTTGAGTCCAAGTTTACATTAGTCGATGATACTTGACCGGTTAGTACCCGTCCAGCAGGAAACTACTGTGCTTACCAATGTCAACTCAGTTTGACATTATCCCTCATACGATACATATGTATACATATCGATTGTTGCACATAATATCTTATTTCTTCCATGACATAAACTTCCAATTAAATGTTAACCCTCCCTCAACGAAGCAAGGAACGTCACAAGCAAAACTGAAACACGAAACGTGCATTATCACATATTGCAGCTTCATAAAATCAAACAGAAAATATGTTAAAGTACAGAATAGTGATTGACAAGACACGAAGAAAACATCAAGGGGATAAAAAAAGCTAGGAGCTACTTTTATAATCCAAAACATGTTTTGCAAGGACTTTAAGAATCAACGTTTTCTTCCTTGAGAAGAGTAACGCTTTAATTCTTAAACTCCGAGAAGTATGTTAAAGCGAAATCAATGTAAAATTAAGGGGTGCCTGCTAAGCAATAAATTATTTTATGGGATTAAAAATAACCACTTTCTGCTGGGAGTCGAATTTATATCAAATTGCCTGGAAAGTTTTGAGATAGCGCTTAGTTTTGTATAGGAAAATGCGTTTTTTTGAGTTCTTAATATTGTAGTTGAATATTGTTTCGCTTCGGCTTCGAAATAAAAAAATTCACCAAAAAGTTCAGCAAATAATAAATTTTCTTTGTTCTCCATGATTCTCATCGTTTCAAGTCTCCAAACTTCTCGGTATTTGTAAAGGGGTGTTCTTTTTTATTCTGGGTTAGTGATAGAGTCCAATATGACAGAAAATATCGAGCGATTTAAATCAGGCCTTCATACATGTAAAGAAAAAGAGAGTTTTTAATGTGGACTAGGAAATAGAAATGTCGGAAAGTGATAAGCAAGCTAGGGTAGCTTACCAGGTTCTTGCTATAAGCAATTTTCCTCCAGAAAACAAAACTAATACTTTTTACAGAGTGCAATTCTCATTCAAAGTGTGCCAGCTTTCTACTAAATGATCCCAATTCACCAACCATTAACTCCTTTCCCAGCAACGAGATTTACGGCTCATTATCCACATCCCACTATAACCGTTGAATAAATAACATTCTAAATTGTGATTAAGTCCCCATATTCGAATTAAAGCACTTAAGGCATCGCTGTTTCCATGCTCCAGTTGCAGATTCGTTGCAAGTCGTTAACCCAAATTCAAAATCAACCCTTTTTTGGTCCAAACAACAAAAACAAACGGAGCGCAAAATTTATTTAAAATTACATTATTAGTATGACCCCCAATTCCAATAAACATTCATTCCACCCTAAAGAATCATCCTTAAAACGCATTTCGTTGTTTATAGAACGAGCACCCGCATTGCATGACGACAACTACAGACGGACTTTCATCAACACGCTGCGGGTGGTAATGGCTAAAGTTGCCAGAGAATGTGTGTCATTGCATTTTAGTTCGTTAACCAAGAAATAATAAATTGCTCACCAGGCGAATACTAAAGTTTTGATCAAGTGTTAAAGAATGCAAAATAAGTTTTAAAACATTCTAAGCTTTTAAGTGGAACAGGGTGTGAAGAAAAACCAAATTGCCTATCTGGTTGCATCTAATATATCTTTGTCACCATCCCTCTATCCCTGTTGACTTCATTTCCACTAACTAAACTGTCGATGAACCGACGAGATGAACCACATGCTGTGCATTAAATATTGCTTATTTCTATCTTCCCATTTTGCTGATCAAATTAGACGGACAGGCTGTCAATAAAAGGACCTAGAAAAGAAGCTGGCCAAAAACACATTTGGCTTGTTCTAAGGTCTTCTTTTGCAGTGATCATCTTATAACAGTGGGATATCAGAAACATGGCATGAGACTTTTTCGACTAGAAACTGCATTTAACTCCGGAATATTGGTTAGAAGTCATTCTTGTTAATGCAGGCAATAGCAAAAGTTCAACAGTGTTTTTTCCATAAACAAATTAGCTTGCTGACTATCGAATCGCACAATGTCGTATTCAAAATTGTTAACGAGTCAATCGACTCCACTGTAAGTTCCCCAGACGAAAATAGGTAAATAGGTTTGTCCTCTTTCTTCTCTGACAGAGCGGATGGAAGCATCATCATCATTTGTCACAAGAGAAAAAGCCAAAAAAAAAACATGTCAGATCGCACGATTTCGGAAAGTGATGCTTAAGCGCATCATCATCAGCCTTGTTGCAGAGGAAATCTCTTTTTAATGTTTGCCATTGCACAACGATGCACATCAATTGTGTGTCTATCTCCCTCTTTCTCTCAGTCGCTCGTTATTTTCAGTTCTTTTGAATTTTTAGGGTGCGTTGGGTCGTGAGATATTATTGTTCCCAAAATCACAGATGGAAATTAATTTCGATTTTATGAATTACAGCGGAAAGTTCGAATTCCGAGATTTATACCAGATGGAGGGCATTTTATTGTTGCAGTTCATCGTCATCATCATAATTATTTTGATTGCAAATGAACATGACACGAAATTGATGTCATTGTTGTCTGCATATTTGGTTGATGGAAACTCATAATTTGGGGTTGTGGAATGTGAAAAATGTTTGAGCAAAATTTTTATGATTGGGCTATTGTTGTTTGTTAATCAATCTGATTGAAAATAATGACACATTCATCGTTGATTGTGCGCGACAGATTTTTGTCGGAAACGGCGCGTGGGACATCAATTAATTTTCATAAAATGCTCGAACTTTTGTCAAAGAGAATTTTTGTTTGATTGGAGGTTGTGTGATGGTTCGATTCTGTAACTTGCACAAGGATTCAAGACAGTCAAGTTCATATTCAATCCTTCTGTGGAGTTTTTTGTCAACTTGTATCGAACGCGATGAGGAAAACTTAATTGCACACTCAAAACTGTCCTTAACCTATATTTGAGAAATATAATCTGAAAGTCGTTTTAAATGTGACCTCACCACAAAAGGCAATGATCAGCTTCATAACGATTACGTATTTGTTGACAACAGAGAGCCACTTCAGCTGACATCATATATCGATTTCAACAGAAGTTAACCTCAAAAAATATATTAAATCGTTTCCACCAGTGATGGTGATATCGATACCGATGGTCATCAGATTTGTATTAACGGGCCACAATCGAACAAACATGGCAATCGACAAAAAAAAAAAAAAATAAAGGAAACTAAAACTTGCTCGGCATCGGTTGACATCAGACATAACAAACGGTGAATGGAATTTTACGACTTTGTGAATGAATTTTCTTTCCTCTGTTAAAACAGAATCGAAATGAAAATGAAACTTGAATGTAGAAAGTTGTCAGAATGTCGGCATTCAATTTCATTTTTCAGATTGAATGTGGGTGATGATGCCTGGTATAGTCAATACCCTTCGATAAACAAATATTAAGGGCCCCTTTGGTTGAACGAATTCGTTCTTCTTCAAGCAAAACTTTTATCAAATTAAAACGTTGATCGAATAACTAGTTCTCATGCAAGTGTCGCTTTTTGTTATTGCTTTGAATTGATTCAAAGTTTGTTTAATCATTTCAACTGATGCTCGATATTTTCGATACCATTTGCATTTCAATGTCGTCTTATAGTTAGTAGATTTTCCTGGTCTGAAGCTTCACCGTAAGGATCTGTCTTTAAGAAAAATGCCTTGAACAGACAAGATCTTGCAGGCGATTTCTAAGAGATTTATTCCAGTTTAGCAGAAAACTGACGTATACTACTGAATTGTCTTCTGATTCGCGCGCTGCTCTTCCACTATCCTTTCCTTTTGAAAAATCGGTGTTCATATCTTCTCCGGATCTTCTTTGCACACAACGTGTTCTTGACAGTTCACCTCGAGCGGCCGAACAAAACAGTTCTTTAGAAAAAGCATCTTTAATAATGCTTCGAAATATCATCACTAGTCTTGTACACTTCGGGATATTCAAAGTCATAGCCATGCTTATAAGTCAAAGTATGGCTATCGGCATGTGCCGTGCCTCGGTAACGAGCAATCAAACGAAATAGCTGTGCAATCTTCGGATAAAACGGTTTGCCAAGAAACCGCAAAATCACAATCGATTGACCGGTTGGTACTTACCTGCTTAAAATAAGTTCCATTTGATCTGTTTTACACCCAGTAAAATTTCTTAATATACTCGTGTGCTTTGTCTTATTTTCCATTCCACAAAAAAACAAATGATTAACCATAAAAAACTTCATGGCAAAGAGCTTAAACCCCAAATAAATTAATTCAAAAAAATAAAACAAAAAAGTTCTGTCTAATCCATCAAAAACATCAACTTTTCTCTCTATTGTGAAGTCTACCACAACCCACACATCAATTTACTCAAAATCTCTGCAAATAAAACCACTCCTAAGTTTCAAATGCTTTTCCCTCTTGAGACACAATTTAGCTTTTTTTCTCACCCCAAGCAAAAAAGTAAAACCTTCCAACTCAGCAAAATTTATAACACACCCTGCTAAAGCGTTATATCCTGAAACGACAACCTCCTTCGCCAAAAAAAAGGAGGCACTTCACACCCGCCTCACAACAATCCAGTTAGATGTGTTCCAAAACACCCTTGGAGCTTGAAGCAATTGGTTTCCAAGACAATATTCATTTAGAGGTAACCCCAGACCATGATTACATTCAAGTCTCACAACTGACAACCAAGATAAATAGACCGAATTGTTGCGATGGAATTCCTGTATATAGTTCTCCATTTCTTATCGGAATAGATGTAACTCAACCCATATGTGCAAATGTCGGCTATTATTGTCTGTCACATTATTTTTAGTGCCTCTACAACTAGGAAAGGGAGGCTTTGATATTACACAACAAAGGTCCAAGGTTGTCATAAATTCAATTAAATTGTATCTCGATAGAAATAGAAATGGGTGGGTGAAATTTCATTATAAATAAAACAGCCTACTGTTAGCACTCTTTTTTCCGCAACGAATCAAGGCGTTGATATGGCCTATAAAAAAAGTCTGAGTTACTCTGTTCATCGGTAAGAGGAAATGAGCGGAATTTATCTATTTTAGCCTTGGAACTGTCATTTGAAAGACCAGAAAAAAAAACATAAATTCAGTAAAACCGATTTTTTACTGCTGTGATTGTCGCTCGTACCTACATCAAATTAGGTTAAAACCACCATACAAAGTCTACATTCCCTCGGGTATTTAGTTGAGCCTTGGAACATAAAAAAGCAAAAAGTATGATAAAACTTTCCCCAAGGACCTTCAACAGTCTGAATTATAAACGAAAAATATAGAGTGGAAGCTAGTGCCATTCAAAGTGTATTTCTATCACATGAAACCTAATTCCAATGGCAAGGAGTCGATTTCTATTGTTGCTAAGTGTTTTGCGTGAATGGAGGAAGCTGGCAATTCTAAGCTGGAAAGCAGCTGACTGCTGTTCAAAAAACTTTCCCGGTACGGTGTGCGTTATTGTTCCATATTCTAAAAGTGTCCTTTTGAATACAATATTTTCTCCTTCACTTGCTCGTTGATGGGCTTTTATTTATTGTTTTTTGAAAATGTCTATAAATGTCATGGCTATAAATAAAAATACTGTATTTAAATACAGCACTGTGAACATAAAATAAAATTAGACTTCTCTTCGAAAAAGAGACGTCTGAAAATACCCTTTTTTCCAATTCTGACAGGTTTGATATTTTAATCCCGTTTTCAATATATAGGCTTAGAGTGATGATGATGTAATGGATTTCGATTTTCTATTTATTAATGAAACAAGAATGGAAGCTCGTTTCCAACCTTGATGGCGCATCGTGAGTTCTCCATCGTCATGTTGCACAAGCGAACGAGCAGGGATGCCAAAACTAGACATAGCTTTAATACAGTTCGTCTCTGTCTACAGAGACATGCTGTCATAAGCGGCGTTAAAATCGATGAAAAGGTGGTGGGTATCGATTTGGAGTTCATAGGTTTTTTCCAAGATCTGTTGCGAAAATTTAGTCGATGGTTGACTTTCCTGGTCTGAAGCCACATTGCTCAATCAGATTGTTGACGAAAGGCTTCAGACGTTCACATATTACAGCAGAGAGGATCTTGTAGTCGATGTTAAGTTGGCTGATTCCTCTGTAGTTGGCGCAATTTACAGGATCTCCCTTTTTCAGTATCGGGAAAACAATGCATCATCGTGCATGCATTCTTTCGACCATATCTTACAGACGATTTGGTGCATGCTCCTGTCTAGATCGTCTCGTCGCCTGCTGCTTTGAAAAGCTCGACAGCCAGACCATCTGCTCCAGCGGCATTCTTGGATTACAGCCATGATACTGCTGTTTTCACTTCTTCTAGGTCCGGTTCACGGAATTGTTTACTATCATCGCGTCCGATGGAAGGCTCCTGCCTGACGGCGGAATTTTGTTCGTCGTCGCCGTTATACAGTCTACAGAAGTGGTCTTTCCAAATTCCCAGCATTGACTGATATTCTTCTATGATGTTCCCTTGTTTATCTCTGCAGGCATCGGTTCTTGCTCGATGACCTTGAGAGCCAGCTGTTTTACCTTCCGGTAGAACCTTCGAATTTCATTCCTGCTGTTGGCTCTCTCAACATCCTTGATCTGACGCTTCTCATTCTTCCTCTTTTTTCTCCTCAGAAGCCGGTGTTCCTCTCTTCTTTTGCTTGTAGAGCTCACGAGTAGCTCTTGTCCTTCTATGCAGTGCCGCTTTGTATGCCTGTTGTTTGTCTACATGCGCCTGTCTACATTCTTCGTCAAACCAGGGATTTCGTTTTGGTGGCTGTGTGAAACCCAGCGCATTAAATGCGGCGAAATCTGACCCTTTTTAATCGGATTTACTTTATACAAATATAAATTTAACATCATTGACATAATAATCAAGACAAAATGCACTAATCAAAATTTTGTTTTTCTTCTTTCCTTTCCAGAACACAACACCACTGTGGGATGACTTTTTAGCCAAAGCCGGCAAATTACATGCGTGTCTTAGGTAAGTGACAAAGAACCGTTTCAAATTTATCATTTTGATAAATTTCAAAAATGAACCATTTTTCACAAAAAAAAAAAAACAATACTTGACGAGAAGTTCCTCTTGGTAAGAGAGAAGAAAAAATATAAACATGTTCCTTATGTTCCAATTCCCACACAATAGTGTCGGTCACCTGAGACCGTCTCGTCTTGTTCGCTTGATATCCGATAGGTACTTCATCTTCTCCAACTTGTAGCATCAGCCACTAGAGCCACTTCTAGGCACATTCATTTTGCGACGAAGAAAACTTTTATCTATGCAGAGGCCAGTCTTGCAGAACGGACTCCGTTCGGCATTCATCCATCTACTCAATCCACACGAATTCTAGAAAAATAGATAAACACATTCTAGATACTGAAAGGCATTTCTATAACACTTTGCAAGGTCCACGGGGTTCCAGTTCCCACTGTCCCATGAGCCAACGGAGCGGAAAGAGAGACTCTTGTTGATGGTGTTGTTGATGACGCTGTGGGCATTCGCCGCGGCCCCACCATCGCCATTAGTAGTTGGCTCATTCACGATTGTTAGATTGCCATGTTTCGTGGGTATGCCATTATTTTGTTGCAACTTTTCTGAGGTCTTTGATTTTGCGTTAAACATCTTTTCAAGCAGCGGGAATTCTTTCGGCCTATCTCTTTTCTAGATAATTCTCAAGAAAGTGGTCAGGGGAAGGCCTGGCTTTTGGTGTTAGCTTTTGCGACGCGCTCCATTGGAGTGAGATTATAGTTATTTAGGTCAGGAATACGTTGAAATCAAAAACGAACACCGACCGACCGCGACGACTGGTGAGCGCAGCGGTTTGCTGGATTTTTCGTTTCCTTGTTTTAGTGTGATAGTCTGTTATTATTTGGCACAGAGCTCTGCTTCTGGACCACTTCGGACCAAATCTCACAAGCAGGTGTTTACGTTTCGAATGAGATAACAGGAAACTGGTTTCATAGTTAAAGTCAAAAACCAAACATTAAATTTGAGAAGTGCTACTTTTGCGACTTTTTTATCCTTTGAGAAATCTTAAGGAGTTTTGGTTAAGTCTTGGAAGTGTTATTTTAATGTGGACGAATGTGTGCAGATAAGGAGTGAAAGATAAATTTTGATTTATGATCATTACAAAATAGGCACGAGGTTTGTTTTGTTGGAAAGTCGTGTGTCCCTAGGACTTTTCCATATAATTTTGGGTTTTTGAATAGACGCAAAGTTAATATGTATTTTCGCATTTTGCAAAAGTTATTGTGTCTGATTTCTAAACTCAAAAGCAACAGTAAGAGGTCCATTGAGAGGTCCAAATTAAATGAACGATACTGATGTACTGATGTAACGAACAGATGAAAAAGACGAACACCAAACAAAAACGAATACAAAATTAATATCACTTTATTGTTACAAAAAAACCACTACACATTTAGACACGATGTTTGAATTTAAGCCTCCTGACAGTTTTGTATCTGTATCCTTCGTCGTGAACGGCTTCCGGTGCCTGTTCTTGTTGAACTTGAGGTGGAATATATTGCGATTGTGGTTGTGGAGCGGGAGCTTGGTATTGTGGCTGTGGAGCGGGAGCTTGGTATTGTGGCTGTGGTGCGGGAGCGTGATATTGCGGTTGTGGTTGAGGCTGAGGTGGTGGAACGTAGGAAGGAGCTGGTTTCACAACAGGAACTGGAGCTGGTTTGTAGACAGGAGCTGGTGCTGGGGCACTATGAACTGGTGGTGGAATATAAGATGGTGCTGGTTTGGAAACTGGAGCTGGAGCTGGAGCGCTGTAGACTGGAGCTGGAGCGCTGTAGACTGGAGCTGGAGCGCTGTAGACTGGAGCTGGAGCACTGTGAACTGGAGCTGGTGCTGGTGCTCTATGTACAGGTGCTGGTGGAATGTAAGATGGACTTGGTTTGGCGACTGGAGTTTGCGGAATGAAACTTGGGGCAGGTGCGGCTGCTGGTAGCTTTTGTGGTGCAGCTGGAGGTAAGTACTGTGGTGCTGGTGGAGCCGGAGGAATATATTCTGGTTGTGGACTTAGATGTTGCACTGGTTGAGAAATTTCCTGTGCTGCTGGTGGAAGATATTTCTTTGACAAGTGGGAAACATCGCCCAAAGCCAATCCAACGATGGTAAACAAAACAATGAACAGTTTCTGAATTATTTTAAAATAAAACATCAATTAGACAAAAAAACATATCGGTCAGAAAATTTTATATCCTACCATCTTGAAGAGACTTAACTCGTTTGTCTTCACCTGAGATCACTCAACTCAATAATGACTTTTTAACATCAATGTGTTCATATTTATACACATGTTGCGCCAAGAGAAAAACTCTATGCATTCGTGAAACCCTTAATCAAATGGTCAAGCTCGTATCTCAAACCCGCTAACTTTAAATATTTTAATTAGTTTCTAAAATAGAAAAAGAAACACAAAACAAAAGATTGACTGCCATCAGCATGGGAAGCAGGCTAATGACCAGCAAAATTTGATTCGGTTTTTTGGCCTATTAGACGAACTAATTAGCAGCAATGCTTTAGGTTTTCTGTTAATTTTAGATGACCATTGACAATGATAGAAGTGTTGGCAGTGCGAAGGTTTTGACGATCACATGCGTGGCCTCAAAACGCATTGGTTAAGATTGAAGTCGTTTATGGCGTATTACGGATGAACTTGGCTTTGAACTGACTCAATTAAAATTTGTGTTAGTTAATTTTTCAAAAGCGTGAAGTAAGTTCCTCTTGAAGAAGAAAAAAACATTTTATTGTGGTTCTGTCAGTCAAGGTCGTCGTTGGTGAATTTTGATGGAAATTTGATTTATGGAACTAATTTATTGGTCTAATTTTGAAAGTCAGTTTGAATAAAAATTCAATTATTATCTTTGAACTTCTTTTGTTTTAAATTTGCATAATTCTTACTGCGTATAAAATAAGCAAAACTAGTTCTTTCAACTATTTTGTTCTCCACGGCAGGAAGTAGTCCAAATAAGCAAAAGAAACAGAAAATACAATTTATCGCAGAATTTAAATCCAAATGCTTAATGTTAATTTTAGCAAAAACCTTCAATAAAGTGCAGTGAGCGGGAAAAAAAGGTTCATAGAAGAAAAATATACAATGCCACACGGATATGTGCCTTTAAGATGAGAATGTTTAATAAGCAAAATGTGATATTAAGTGCTCATCAAAATGGTTTCTAAAAACGTCCGTTGTCTCGCGTGCTTTTTAGTTCTTAGCGCCGTTTTTTTTGTTTTTTTTTTTTTAAACTAGAGCTTACCGAGGCCAAATGGGCTTGTATTCCAAGAAGGATATAGTTGGTTAATGGAACCTAAGTGCGGTTATGCGTTTATCATTGACATAAAAATAATGTTGACTGATTTTTCAAGAAACATCGATCAATGATTCCACCAGGCTGTAAACCTCAATATAACGTTATTTTAACTCTAAGTAATAGCACCTCTTGGTGCTCCTCGAGTTGCTCGTTAGCCAAGCTATTGAGAACGACGACGAATTGATTCTTCATGGTCTTCGCGTAAAATCTCAACTTCAGTTCAGCCAGATAGAGTATCTGTTCTAAAATTAGTAAACAGTAAAACTGAGGTATTTTAAACATAAACAAACGATTCTTATTCTTATATTCAAATTTTTCGTTTTTTGAAAAAAAAAAACTTCTTTTCCACTCTTATTCCACAGGTTAACTTATCCATAGAATTGGAGTTAATCTATGGGTTAAATTTTCTCATTCATAAAAAAAAACTATTCCCGGAATTAACCATTCCGAATAAAAACATATAAACGTCAAATTTCAAATTTTTCTAGACATTTTTTGATTTAAAATAGGGGATAGGGAAAATAGTTTGCTCTCTCTTTTTTCCCTAAAACCCTCAAAAACCTACCCAGCTCTCGATTTATTTAAGCGGGTTCTTACTTACCTACTTTAAGTGGCGGTACAGCCCGTTGTGGACTTAGGCCTCAATCAACAGTACTCCAAATAGATTGAGGTCCGCGCCAGCTGAGTCGCGGTCTTCCTCTCCTTCTACATCCCTCGGGAATAGTGTCGAAGGTTTTCTGGGCCGGAGCATTGGTGCCATCCGCTCTAAATAACCAAGCCATCTGAGTCTCTGGACATTGACCCTTCTAGCTAGGTCCATGTCGTTGTACAACCCGTAAAGTTCGCTGTTGTATCATCTTATCCATTCCCCATCAATGCACACGGGGCCAAAGATGACCAGAAGAACTTTCCTCTCGAAACAGCCTAAAGCACATTCCACGGATTTTGTCAAGGTCCATGCTTCTGCACCATACAGCATGACTGGGATGATGAGGGTGTTATACAGTTTTACCTTAGTTGCTCAAGAGAGGGATTTTCCACTCAATTGCCTTATTAGCCCAAAGAAACAGCTATTAGCAAGAGTTATTCTTCCTCTGGTCTCTGCGCTGGTGTTATTTCCCGTGTTAATAACGGAGCCTAGGTAGAAAAACTCCTCTACTACCTCGAAGTTCTACGCGTCTATTGTGACGTTCTGTCCGAGCAGTATCGGGCAAACAATGCATCATCATCGGGCATGTATTCTTCCAACCATATCTTACAGACGATTTGGTGAATGTTCCTATCTAGATCGTCGCCTGCTGCTTTGAACAGCTCGGCAGCTAGACCATCTGCTCCAGCGGCTTTGTTGGATTTCAGCCGCGATATTGCTGTTTTCACTTCTTCTAGGTCGGTTTAACGGAATTGTTGGCCATCATCGTGTTCGATGAAAAGCTCATGCCTGACGGCGGGTTTTTGTTCGTCGTTGCCGTTATACAGTCTATAGAAGTGGTCTTTCGAAATCCCCAGCATTGACTGCGATTCTACTATAATGTTTCCTTGTGTGTCTCTGCAGGCATCGGTTCTTGCTCGATGACCTTAATGAAGCTGTTTTACCTTCCGATAAAACCTCCGAACTTCATTCGTGCTGTTGGCTCTCTCAACATCCTCGATGTGATGCTTTCTCATGCTCCCTCTTTTTTTCTCCTCAGAAGCCGGCGTTCCTCTCTCCTCTTTTGCACGTAGAGCTCACGAGTAGCTCTTGTCTTTCTATGCAGCGCAGCTCTGTATGCCTTCTGCTTGACTGGCATGGGCCTGTCTGCATTCTTCGTCAAACCAGGGGTTTTGTTTTGGTGGCTGTGTGAAACCTAGCACATTAGAGGCGGCATCTCTAACTGCTTTCTGGCAATGTTGCCACTGGTCTTCGATACTTGATGTTGGCGGCATAAGACTTCTTAAGAGGTTACTTAACACTCGATCAGAGAAGGACCTGAAGATCTCTTGCGATTGTAGCCGTCCGACGTCGAATTTTCTTGCAACATTTCCTTGTTTTGGCCGTTGTCGGGATATATGTAGCACTACCTTGGCTACGACGATGTATAGTGGTCCGAGTCGATGTTGGCTCCTCGGAAAGTTCGAACATCTAGAATGCTGGACAAGTACCATGCGTCGATCGCAATGTGATCAATATGGTTTACGGTTGATTGATCAGGAGATCTCCATGTTCCTTTATGGATGTTGAGATGTAATGTAGGAACCATGTGCTTGCTACCACAACATTTCGTCCCGCAGCGAAATCGATCAGCCTGATACCGTTATCGGAAGTGGTGTCGTGCAGGCTGTCCTTTCCGACTGTTCCACCAAAGATAGAAATATTACAAGAAATATGACATTATCAGGTCATGATGATGGATGTCGGTTAAACGCTAGAAGAAATCCTTTACTAGTCTTGTTGATCCGTCTTCTTGGAGTCACATCAAGATCTTCAACTACCGAATATCATTCAACCAGTTGTAGCGACCGGACAGGAAATGGAAAAATATAGGTCATCACTTACGTTTGCACTTCCAGCAGAATAATTTTAAACACGATGTCCAATTGCTAAATGACAAACATTCAACTAATATTATGATCTTCAAATGAAACACATAATTGAGTTGTTCAAAAAACCAATATTATCTTTCCGTCTTACAACAAGTAAGTGAAGTTTTACTGTATCAAAAATATAAACACGTCACTACGTCATTAAAAAGTGAATTTGTTTACATTTTTGCGCGTTAAAATATATATTCATAACAGAAAGCGCTTCGCAGAATAAATTTATTTTTCGTTTTCTTTTTTGCTCAATTTAAAGGCAAAAAAAAACCAAATCAAAATAAATTAATTTCAAATTTTTCTTTAATTTTTTTTTCTTTGTAGAGCTGCCATCCAGGCTATTGCCGCGTATTTGGATGCCTTCCAAAAAATCGCAGACGCCGCAACAAATTCACGAGGTAAGTCAATTTTTTTTTTATTTTTTAAATCTTCCTTTTCTGTTGATGCTGTAGTATTATGAAGAAGGTTGTTGAAAGAGCAAAGGCTTATGGAGTTTTTTTGATGTTTTTTTTTTTTTTACTTCTCATGCCAGACTTTTGGCAGTCGATTCAAATGATATTTTTAGATGGCATTACTTTTTTGAAGAAGGGCGGTCGTTTGGGTAAAAATGTGTTATGTAACCATTTGTTGCCGAATTTAAAACCAAAAAAAAAAAAAGTTGTTGAGTTGAGAGCACATCGCCAGAGAAAAGAAAAAAAGTTGTAGGCTTACAATTTGACTTCTGGCATGGGATTTGTTTGCAATGCGACAAGGAAGTTCAGACTTATTTCTCGTTCCTTTTATGTTCGAGACTTATTTTGGTTTATCTTTTGTGTCTGGTGGCAGGTAAATCTAAAATTACAAATGTTTGCCATTACTCATGCTGAGTTCACTTGTTGTCTATTTTGGGGAACAAACAGATTTCCCTGATCTGAATAAGTCGAATTAAAATCTAATAAAAATTCATGTGGGAGAATGGATATTTAGTCTTTTGTATACAATATATGTATAAATTGAGATAACAAGTTTCCTGATCTTAAAACCCAATTCAACGTCAAATTAACCCCGAAACCTCACTAACGAAAACATTTCATGTTTCAAACTGCTACATAATTGGTGTCAAACAAGAACCTGCTCCCAAGAATAAATTCACAATCACTCGCACTTTGTCGCCATTTTATATGCACCACAGATCACATCAATCATTTCTGTTGGCCTTGAAAATTCCATTAAAATATCTTTAAATAAAGTGATTTATTCATCAAAACAAATGAATGTCTCTCGTCCAATAAAAATTGCAGCAAACAGGAAATAAATAGTCTTCATCAACTGCTGTCACCATCAATTCAAGATCCAACTCATAAATTCAATTAGAAATGAATATTCAAAATACATTTCTTGTCTGAAACTTGCAAGTGAAGTTAATTTTATTAGCGACACATGAAATCAAATTATTATTACCGTCGACCGCCTCTTCTCGCCCTGTTCACTAAAGTAGGTAACAAGTTTCTGCAAAATGAAATTGTGTCTTGTGCGTGCACTGACTATAGATAGATTTTTCTAATCATAGAAAATAAGTAGAAGAAAAAAAGGAAAATAAAAAGAACAAAATCAGTCCCCTCGATAAGATTCCTTACTGACCTGAATATGTTCAACTTGACAAATGGACAGGGGACTCTGAGCAGACAACACTTAGACTTACTCAAGTTTGTACGATTCGAACGTAGGCAAAGACTGAGAGGCCATTCACTTAGTCGCAATGGTGCAGTGTTGGACTTGGTAGGTGCCAGGTGGTTAGGAATAGCGTCAATAATAATAATCAGAGGGCGACTGTGCAAATTGTAGACAATTAAATAAAGAAACGAAAACAGAAAAGTTATTTTTCTAGCCGTGAAATGTTTTTAATTCTTCAGTTTCTTTCGTTAGACCTATCAAATGCAAGTTTCTTTTTGAGAAAGTCCCAGGTGGCATGGATGAGCAGGCGCATAAGTCCCTGGTGGCAATCAAAAACGGACAAAAAAACTTTTAAATCAAAACCCTTTTCCGTTGGTGGGGGGAAGCTCCGATTATGAAATGGTGGGTTTATTTCAGGCTACCTTTGACCAATATTATTAAATTGAAACTACTGTATCACTTGGGAGTATTAGAAGAGTCGATTTTAGTACGATCGTACTACCTATAATATTTTCCGAAACGAGTGAGTGTGAATTGAATAAATAAAGTTCAATTCATATAGAAAAATGTTATGAAAAAGCATGTGACTTCGTTACAGCCTTGCAAGGTCATACATTGACTGAATTGGATTAAACCTTGCTAAAGCACCCGAGAAATCTCAACTTAAGACATTATTTAACTATAGGCGTGTTTTTTCTATTACTTAGTAGCTACTCATTTTTTATTTTCATCGAGAAACAAAAACAAACGAAACTGTGTAATATTTTTTCAGTAAACGAATACTTAGGATCAAATATTTATATTGAAATCCAGGCAGCGCTCGAATCAAAAAAGAAATTTTATGTCAAACGAAAAAAGTATTTATTAAGCTTTTGTTTTAGAATTGAAGAGTCAAGTAGTTTCAAAAGTATTTGTGCCGATAACAAAATTAATATTTTCAAAAACTTATCTTAAGATTTCTGAGGTTTTTTTGTGTTTGAATAAATATTATCAAATTGGATTTCTTCAATGACAGTTTAAATAAAATATTTTAAAATGTGTATAAAGTGAGTATAACAGTTTTTTCTATTTTTAAAGTGAGTTGATTAAATGAGTAGTAGAAAAAACACGCCTTATATCTCTATAATAAAGTAAGCTCTATTGCAATAAATTCTTTTTAAACACTGAAATATCAAAATCCGATACTGATTGCGCCAGCCAACAGAAAATGTATAACATAAATATATTATCCTAAGCATGTTTAAAAGAGAAGGTGTAAGGAGGAAATACCAATAAGACAAAAACACCAACAACAACAAATACCATCGCCTCGCCAGCTCCACTAAGAAGACATTAAGGTGCTTTTGGTTTTGCTACATAGTTTGCTCATGTGACCATAGCGAACATTCACCTGCTATTTTATAACTGCACAAAGTCTATTCAATACTATCTATGTCTACGTTACGAATGCACCATCCGTCTGTTCTGTATTTGTAGATATTTCTCTGCATTTTGACGTAACAGACCGCTTCACCGAGCTACTGCTGGAGCACTTCAATGTTGCTCCATCAAGTTCGTTGGTCTTTGGGGGTAAAAAACAAACACGAAAAATTGATTCTCCCAACAAGAATCGAGTTCACATCGTTGTACAGAAAAATATCGAAACACCGGCAGGCAACCAGCATAGAAAAAATAAATCGGAACAAGTGGAACAAGCGTGTTTAGTAATTCATGGAACTCAAAGAACCCAATATTTCTCTGTTTTTAATTTTTTTTTCGAAATATCATATCGATTTGGAGCTCATAACTCATAATGCCGGCCATTCTCCTAACAGTGGCAATTCTGGAAGATCGAAGCAATGTTGCGGTTGTGTTTTGTTTTCTTTTTGCTATGGCATTTGTAAATGAAAGAATCTTGTTTGTTTAGAGAGGAGGTTGAAGAAAATGTAAGCTTTAAAGTGGGTGAAGTTACTTGAGAATGAAATCTGAGAATCTGATATCTTGATTTGGGGGCTCCGTTTTCAGTTGCTGAACAGAACACAGTTTTGTGTTTGTAATCTTTTGCGGTTGCACAAGTTATTTCCTGTTTTTGCTGGGGAAAATTTCAGTGGAATAGGTATAACCAGGCTGTAGGAAATGTGATTGTATTTTTTCCGGTTAAAGCTTTTGGTTTAATGTCATTAAAGTTTAAGGAACCCGGCTTATTACGTTTTAAATGAAAATAATAAATCTTGTTAATGGATTATAATATTTTTGAACTATGGAAGAAGATTAGTGAGACAGTGAAATGATTTTCTTTATTTATTTTCTTATTTCATCTTTCATGGGTACTTTTACGGTGTACTGACCAAGCTTTCAAGGGTATCATACGTGTCACGGAAAAGTGCTTCTAAACAAATTGTAGGTCCAATCAATTCCTTATACGCACTCAAAGAATTGTTGAAGTGTGAAGGGTCACCGGGCATGTCGTGCAACCGTACCTATTATTAAACTGTTGGTTAACTACGTTTTGCATACACTTTAGGCTTTTAGTAAATTCATCAAAATACTTTCAAACAAAATTTACTTGGAGCAAGGTAGACGAACCGAGTATTAGCTTTTTCACTAAAAGATTTGCGTTTTCTTTAGGTCAAGGCTTATTTTAGTTCCGAATGAATATGCTCTAAATAGCTGACAGAAACTGTCCTTTTTTTAAAATTACTATTTGTTTTGTAACAACATACCGCAAAGCCATAATTTAGTCAGCTGGAAAGATGCATTTGGCTTAAAACAGAATATCTCAGGGTTCCATAAACAAGATTCAATAATTTCAACATCTTTTTAAAATTTCATTTCTGTAACACGACCTATGTCAACACTATGTTAACTTGACATAGCTAACCTTGTAACTCAAGAAAAAGACCGAATGTGAAAAGTGTATTGGCTCCAAATCCACCTTAAACGCATAGGTACTAATTTTTATCTATTGGAAGCTTAAAACAAATCGGGTTTTCCAATAAGGACCTGACAACTAAGAATTTAATTTTGAACGAAGTCATGGAGTAGGTACTTAATTGAAATTGTGCTTCCTAGAAACAGTGTTTGTTTTCCCATTGACACCTTAATCATTTCGATAGGAAAAGCAATTGCTTCAGAAACGCAGTTTTGGTCCGGAACATTCTTATTGGCACACAAATAGGCTTAAGCTTCGTCTTCGTCTACGTTACGATGCACCCGCTGCGAGTTTGCTTTGAATAATATTTCTCCCTCCAAGCATTTGCGGTGGTATTCCTTGCCCAAATGGACCAGGCAATAACAAGTTTAGTGCGAAATTATGAGTCTACGTATTCGTTTTGTGATGTTGCCGTGCTAGTGAGACAACGTGTTGATCGAAGTGTCGAAAATATCGCTGCCGTTCAGGCGTCCCACAAGCTTACGATCGAAATCAGTAAATTCCACGGCGTTCTCAAAAATTGATGATCGCTCAGAAGTCAGACCACATTATGGCGGTATTTGCATTAGATTCCTGGTTTCCACCTATACAAGCTGACTCAAGAACTGAAGCCGATGGCCTATTTGAAACCACGTCGTTCTCCGATTGGATTCGCCAAGATGATGGATTTCATCGCAAAATCATCTTCAGTGACGATGCTAAAGCTCAATGGCTCAATGTCGGCGGCATTTTTGGACAATATTTTTTCGGTCGTCACGTAACTGTGAATGGCCAGCGTTATCGCGCCATGATTATCGATTATTTTTGGGCCGAATTTGGTGGTTTCAACTGAATGGTGCCACAAACTTCATAGTACACCTAACAATCGATTTATTGGAGAGGAAGTTTGATCGACGCTTCAGCCCCTTGTTGACTTTGTTTTCAACCGAATGTCTCAACTTGCCAATTTTAGACGTAAATAATGTTATTTTAGCTTTTGTAGGTGTCGCATCGTTCGTGATTTTTCCAAATTAGTGTAGTGCCAAGCCAATGGCTGACGGTTTGACTGATTCAACAAATAGCCTTCTTTCGGTAATTTCTGCTGCTCCTTAAAAAATTGTGGAAGTCATTCTGGATCGCAACACCGTTTCTGCACTTTTCAACCATTTGCGTGCTTTCACTTTGCTATCTTGTTTTCCCAGAATATAGCTCAGTCTTTTTGAGCCGTCCACAAAGAACTGTTAAGCGATACTCCGAATCATCCTAAACTTATTACTTCTAAGTTTGAACTCAATCTAATCAAAGGTTTAGGCTGTCGATAAAAAGACATCCTATTTTTCCATTCCCATTTTAGTTAACCAATTTTTAAATATATTAAGAAAAGCTTTTAACCTCAATTCCTTTTAAGAGCACTCTGTTTAAAAACAATAAAACAAACTCTAAAAACTCGATCTTTTCTGCACAATATTAGTTTGAAAATCAATTTGCGTTTTTTTTTTTTGTCGCAGTTTGTTTTTTATTTATTGATTCAAACCCATTCTTGGTTTTTGTGCTTTCGTACCTTCTTAAGTATTCACTTCAGAAAAAACAAATTACCATCGAAATTAAAGACAAAAGCTGAAACTTAAGGAGAAGAAAATAAGAAACGTTTTCCAAGAAAATCAGAAATCCTTAGCAATTTCAATGATGACATTAAGACGAATGAACTGGTGTGGTGGTAGCTTTAAAAGTCTTACCGAAAGTCAAATACTCCAGATAGGTACACCCTCTTTGATTTCCATGCGATTAAATATTTGCTCTTCAAATGCACACAAGGGGAAACTTATGGACAGACTCGCTCCAATAGTCAAACCTACACAGTCTTACGATAGTACTGTAGAGGAAATTGAAAATAAACCTTCAGGCTTGTGCCAATCAATCCAACTCTGGTCATATGTACATTTGTCAGAAACTCAAATACCTAAGCTTAAAACCCCCCTAACTTCAAGTGCAATTTTATATTTTTGCGTATATCGAAATGCGGTTCAGTGACAACAAAACGAGGATAAGTTTGTCCGGTCGAGTGTGTAAGACAAGGGGATGAAAAATAAGAGCCCACCTTGCAAATCCCCATAAGTCTGCACTTAAAAATATTACACTTGGCACGAGCAGCGCACGAATAAAGCATGATATCCTCGTGTGCTACGAACCAACAAGGAAGAAGATACAACACAAACAAATTCCCTTTAATGGCACAAAAAAAAATAACAAAGTAGGACAAAAGACGAAGGAAAAGAATCAAGGAAGTCCTAAAAACGTTCTTTAAATACATTAAAACAACTTGACACTATTCCGTCCCCCTTGGCCGATTGGCTCGCTTTAACTAGCTGAACTCGTTTGTATGTTAGGGTTGGGTGCAAAAAAAAAATAGTTTCATTAATCCTCCTTCTTCCTGAACTGTCTTGATGTAGGTAAAACCCTATTGCCAGGATGTGTTCAGATGGGTGTTGATATAGAAGCGCACATAACAAGCAAAGACACAAGTACCAGGATCAAATGCTCGAGAGAACGTTGAAGTGAATGTTACTTCTTGCGCACCGTTTGCGCCCTAGCTCTGGCGCTGCTAGTTGGAAGGTATATACGAAGAGTATCCCTAGTTGTACAGCACATTCCCGTTGCTCAGGACAAGTATGAAAGAATAGAAAAAAAAGCAAATTAATTATACTCGGAGTTTAGGCAAAATAACAACAAAAACTGAGGGTGGTTGAAAAAAGGAGTTGAAAACGCTCTGTCGTCTAATTGCATTTCTTCCACATGCAAAGTTGAAAGTTTAAGGGATAAGGAAATTCGTTTAGACTTATATCCTGGATAGACATTCAATTTATTTTTGGGGGAGTTTGTTTTTTGTTTTTCTTGCATTGGAGTTTGAAGGAGTACATTTTTGTCTGCATTAAAAAAACGATATATTTTTTCTCTATTTTAGGTGCTTCCAAGGAAATCGGTACCGCTTTGACACGAGTCTGCCTGCGTCACAAGGCAGTCGAAACCCGCCTAAAAACATTCACATCAGCAATCATGGATTGTCTGGTACTACCTTTACAGGTTTGTTTATTAACCCCCGCTCCATTCGAAATCTCAATCAATACTTTTCTCTTTTTTTTTTCTAAGGACAAGCTAGAAGACTGGAAACGCCAAGTCGCCACAATCGACAAAGAACATGCCAAAGAACACAAACGTTGTCGGGCCGAGTTGAAAAAACGCTCCACCGACACACTTCGCCTACAGAAAAAAGCCCGCAAAGGTCAGTCCGATGCTATGCAATCTCTGGTCGATTCCCACATGCACGATGTCACAATGCGTCGTGCCGAACTTGAAGAAGTCGAAAAGAAATCACTGCGTTCGGCAATGATCGAAGAACGTATGCGTTACTGTACGTTTGTCTACATGCTCCAGCCGGTGGTCAAAGAAGAATGCGAAGTCATGTCGGAATTGGGTCATCTGCAAGAGGCAATGCAATCGATTGCCAATGTAACCAAAGAACCCAATGTCCTGCCAGCATCATCTGAGGAATTAATTCACGATGCTAAAACGGCTATGAACTTGTATCCGGAATCACCAGGTGGCGGTTCGGGTTCGCAGGGCTGTTCGAATTCGCTGGGGTCACGAAAGAGTTCAGTTTGCTCCATAAGTTCGATGAATAGCAGTGGTTCCAGTGGATCACCAGGACATCATCACTATCCAAGATCATTGTCGCAGGTGAGAGATTTTGTTTTGAGCGAATTGGAGCATTTTTTTTACAAGCTTTTGTTGTTGTGGAAAATATATGATTTGAGTTTTTTTCGTTTTGTTTTATTTTATTTTTAGTTAATTTCGCCCACGATTCGCCTTAAGCCTGGTGAATCCAGTGATAGTGGTTTTTGCTCGTCGCCAGCTTTAACTTCTCAGGTTTATAATTTTTTTGTTTGTTTTTTTTTTCTTAATGTTTTTGAAAATGCTTGTTTGTTGTTTTGCGCAAATTCTCAAACAATCTTAATTTTTTGGTTAAAAATCCGTTTGCTTGCTCTCTACATAGGCTTCGACTGCAACAAGTCAATCGCATGCTGTCTCGACATGGCCACCACATTCCCAGGACGTTCCTGCCACAGATCGTCCACACACAATATCATCGGCCTACGAGAAGGGTCATCAGCGCCCTGCTTTGACCGTTTATACATTTCAAAATCCAGAAACCATAATGGAAGCGTCAGCAACACCAACGCCAACATCGCAGAAGTCACCAGGGAATACCCTTTGTCGGCCACCATTGCCAGTGGTAAGTTTTGATAATTTTGATTTAACATACAATTCTGAAATCGCGTTTCAATAATTGGGTCTCCTTACAAAAGTAAATTTTCAAAATTTCTTGAAGCGTCTGCGTAACCAAAAAACCACAATTTTCTGTGCATATCGTTTGATATAATTTTAACATTTTTTACTCATGGCCACAGCCAGGATATCGGCCGGTAAGTAGGAGATCCTTCAACCTCGCAGAGACTAATGGGCGTCTCGGTATTTTCAATTCAAATCGCCTGTGCCTGCTTACCTGAATGAAATCCCTCACAGCTCTACTTCTTCTTTAGTCTATTTTATAATTTCGTAGAACACCATTAGAGATAGAAAATATATTAGCTTAACCTACCAAACTGTAACATATTCAAAGTCATCATAAGTATCCCAATAAGAAACAAGTACAGTGCAATGTTGCAACATTTATGCATAAAACATGTTCCCAGAATTTTAAGTATAAAAGGTCGATAAAGGTCAACTAAAAAAAGGTCAATAAAATTATGTTTTGCACTCCTGCACTGTACTAGTCCAGTCATGTATGCCAGCAAACTTCGCCCAAAAATGACAGCTTTTTTCATTCTTCCTTTATTCAAAGTCATCAAAACCCTGAAATATTTGCATATTGATAAACAAAAAAATCTGTATTTGTCTCTTTTATTCAGAGATGCTCATCGCTCGAACGTCCCTTGTCGGCGAACAACAATGCACGCAACGGTACTGTTCTACTACCACGTCAGTGTCCATCACCGATTCCTGCTCATGTAGCAAAAGGTAAAGTCCGCTCCAAAAGAAAACCTAATGCTTAACTAACGAACAAAAATAATCCTAACTCGCTTTCATTACTATTAACCCTTCAGAACTGTCACATCTACCACAATCTCAGCAGCAGCAACAACAACCGCAACATCAACAATATCTCCAGCAACAAAATCAACCACAGCCCACTTATGTCAATATGTCCGAACTAGCCTCAATGGCAGCCCAAAAAATTACAAACCAACAACAACAACAACAAAATCAACAACAACAAATCATCAATCAGTTACAGCAAGCTCAACAACAGCCTCAGCAACAACAACATCACCATTCTGTCTTGCAACAGCAGCAATCAACCGACTCGCACAGCTCGGTTTCATCAGAATCCTCTCTAATTAACCATCCTAATCATTCCTCATCGAATACTCCCTCCTTGCATAGTCATCCATCCATTGAATCGCATCAAACTAATATCGCTTACAGTACATACACACCGTCCAGTGGTGCCTCGACGCCACACAATCACTATTCGCCACTGTTAACTAATTCGCCAGCAACTCCACTGTCTGTAAATGCGCTGCCCCTTGTCGTTGGCTATATTAATCCATCATCAAATAATAATTCCTCGTATTCACCGACATCGTTGAATTTGAAAGACGACGAAGACGACGACACTACTGCTGACAACTCACAGGGGGATGTTCTGAAAATCACAGAGACTGATAGTGCTACTAATAACAGTACTAACAACAAAGCATTTAATAATTCTGTTGAACAACAAAAACAACAACAAAATTGTACAACTTCAGGAACAACATCGACATCCGCAGCTGAGCCAAATAATCAAGATTCAACTGAATCGGAATGTGATGAGAGAGTTAGGGCGTCGGTGTTGCAGAAGGCTTCGATGTTTGAGAAACAGGCTGCGGCTGTGAATAGCAGTCCGGTTCTGCCGCTAACCGGTGGACGGAGCAGTCATTCGATTTCGTCCGGCGAGAGTGTCTATTCGACACGGAAAGACGAGCATTTGATGAAGGGTGCCAATGCAGCAAATGATGCGGCAACACCAGCAGCGGTGGCAAGTGAAAAGGATAACGGTAAGTTGAAACGGTCCAGCTTTATTGATATTTTTTGTAGTTTCTATTGAAAAAAATATGTACCCCACGAATATTTAGATTTTCGGTTGTAGACTTAGCTTGAGACAGAAATAGCTTCGTGACTCTTAACTCACCCCTAAATCGGTCGTAATAGTTTGACCATGCAGCTTATTGGTGTCGTTTTAACTTTTTTTTTTATCATGCTTCACACATAGAAAATAAAAAAAAATAGTACGTATACGCCGTAGTAAACAAAAAGTTTTAAATCTTCATCTAGAAGAGCTCTAACTCGTTTAAAGTGATGCATTTGAGTCTTGTTTTGAAGGCTGTCTCCATCTCTATTATCAAATGTTTGAAGGCCGCACATTTTGCATTGACTTGCCTCATCGGGCGCCTTACATTTATATCCCGTCTCGTTCCACATGAAATCATCATTCCGTTTTATTTGTTAAACCAGACATACGCTCGTTAGAATCATTTATGACCGCATTGACGCTGTGCTATCGGCATGAAAGAATTGGCGCGCACATAGTCAGTTAACTGCAATAATTTTTACTTAATGAAAATAGCTCACGTAAATCCAATTAAAACACTGAAAATGGCAAATGAATTAATTTCCAATAAAGTCTTATTAATAATGTATTAAATCAGTTTGAATTAGTAATGGGAAGGCAGTTGAAGAAAAACATCAAAACTGTAGGTAACGGCTAGCGTGCCCGTGCACTAACATTAAAGTTAGTTAAAAGCAGTAAATGATGAAATCAATTTTTGGAGTATGATGAATGGGAGTCTGAAGTGAGTCTAAGTGATCTAATGAGAGGTATTTAAATGTATGGTGATCGTAAAAAGAGTGACTTGACTCGTTTCGCAATAATTTTTTTTTAAACTTCCTGTGCAACTTTTGATGAATGGTCGTTAATGTTTTATGGAGCTTTCTCAAATAACGTCAATTTTTTTTGTTTTAAGATGCGTTAAAAAAAACTTGAACCGTGTCAAATGTAACAGGTTATGTTTATCATTCATAAAATTGTGTGGGCAATGACTGGTCCAACAAAAACGCATGATGTTAATTGTAAATAAAGTAAACAGTTTTCGTGGAAATATGTTTTGGAAAAAGGATCTGGCAATTATGTGGTAAATAAAATATCGACCAACTGCTCTTTGAGGCTTCGGTGGCATGGCTCATATTTTCAAAATCTCTGGGACATAATTGAGGTTCAATGTCGTTAATGTGCCGAAATATCTCATCCTTTAGATCTCGAATTGTTCTTGGCTTACTGACGTACACTCTTTCTCATTAATATTTATCCCCAAAGCAAGAAGTCCGACGATGTCACATCATCATTTAGACGGTCAAATACCATTGAGGTAACACTCAATTTCTCGCTCAAAAGAGCCATTGTTTCTTTGACTGTGCACAATCCTGTTGAGACGACATAGCATCCAGTTCAAAATCTTCAATTAAGGCCACAAGAAGTTCGTTATCGCCTGACAATATCGAATATCACTCAAGGTAGCTGCTTGATCGGCTTCATGTACCAAAACTGGGCGGTCCACTGAAATTTGCGTACCTAAAATTCACCCGATTTTGGACACATTTGATGAATAATGCTGATCAAAAAAATCACGAATGCATTTTGCATTTAACGTCCATTTTCCTTAAAGGCATCAGCACTTAACACAATGCTCAATTATGTGTGTCATCATGATTAAATTTGTTACACTGAAACGAAGAATCGGTCACTTGACTTGGTTTTCTCATCTAATGCGGCCTGTACAGTGGTGGTTGAACGGCTTCTGCAATATCTAATATCGATAATTATCACCCTTCTTGACTTGAGCGGTCACTTACTAGAAAATAGTAATTCTCATGACTGCTCATACAAAAACGACTTTCGCAGAGCCAATTTTAAACATTTTCGGATTGTTTTTTTAATTACGGTATCGAAAACTTACCATTTTGCAATAACATTGACGAAACTGTCTCGAGTTTCTATTCTGAACTGATGAGATGCATAAACGAATCTGTACCTAATAAAAAAACCAACACCTCATCCTTGGTACACAAAAGAGTTAAAAAGCCTCCATAATAAGAGAAATAGCGTGTGAAATAATTATATT
Source organism: Sphaerophoria taeniata (assembly GCA_943590905.1). NCBI lineage: Eukaryota > Metazoa > Arthropoda > Insecta > Diptera > Syrphidae > Sphaerophoria > Sphaerophoria taeniata. The sequence goes on along the minus strand of OX016540.1, from coordinate 39,727,608 downwards.
CAGCTCTATCGCCATTTTTTTGGGAACTTTTTTTCCCAGGGAAACAAAAATTACCCCGGAACAGAAGTTTCCCATCGAGAATCTCCCAAGAACTTTTATTTCCCAGGGAAAAAAGTATACCAACCTTAAAATATTTAATTGATTTTCGAAGTTATTTTGAAGGCTTCAAATTTTAATAAAATATTTTGTTTGTGTCAAATACAAATCCAAATAAAGCAAATTGTGAATTTTCATACTAAGGCCTCGGCCACGCAGTAAGCGGGCGAGCGGCTGAGCGGAAAAAAAATATAAAACATATGAAATCACATAGAAGCGGCCACGTTATGAGCGAGCGGCGAAACAAAATCCTGAGCGGCTAAGCGGGGCCGCTCAGCAACCAAACCTGTTTTAATTTTTAGTAATGTTATGAGCGGCAAGTATTGAATCTTAACGAAAAAATATATGAAAAACTCGGAAAACTCATTGGTTTTCAAAGGGAAAATTGCATGTAATTGAACATGCATTGGTTTTCAAATGGAAAACTGGAAAATTTCAAAATGGGTTTTCGAAAGGAACTCGGAAAACTCATTGGTTTACAAAGGGAAACTGGAAAATTTGTGATGGGGATCTGGAAAGCAAGAAAAAGTAAACAGAAAATTGGAAAAATGGAAAATTTGAAATGCAAAAAAAAAATGGGCTAAACAAAAATCTCAAAAACACTCTTTCATATGAAATGCATTAGTTGTGGTAAAATGAGTGGCAAAATGGAAAACTCCAGAAGAGCAAGAAAATCCCAAGTCAAATTTTGAATGGGTTTTAAACAATGGAAAAATAGAGAATTCGTGATTTTGGTAATTTTTTTTTTTGAAACACAACGGGGCGTATACTTACCATTTTGTTTTGTTTTTTTGATATCGCTTATTTGTTTAAAGACGGATCCATACATACGAATTAACAAAAAAACAATGCAAACGATAGAGGAAGAGGGTTATCGATTATCGATTGGGGCAGTACGAAGTCTGCAGGGTCAGCTAGTGTAACAATAAATGTACATACCTTAAAGTTAAAGCCAATCTCTGCTCTGGAGAAATAGCAATTCTTTGTTTTATTAATCTAGGACGCACTTTTTCAAGCAGCAAATCAAAAGATTCGATAGACATACGTAGATATTGCCAGAATCTATCTGGAAATTTTCGTAGATTCAAAAATAAATGACTAAATTCTCCAAACTCCGATCTTAATTGGTTAATCGGATGAACACCAAATCGTCTTCTTTTTTTTATACGTTTAAGTAATTTGTACACATACAAACGATTTTCCGACAGTAAAATACGGCGAACTGTTCTTGACAACGGCATTTTAACTACTAATCGCTCAAAAGCAGTCGCTCAGTGCCTGGCCATACGTCGCTTAGAGCTGCCGCTCAGCCGCTAGCCGCTCAGCCGCTTAGCCGCTCGCCCGCTTACTGCGTGGCCGAGGCCTAAGAATAAAATGGATTTCGCTTAATTTTTTCATTAATATTTGATAGTTCTTATTACTTCTGAAGCCAAACTCGATTGCAAGCCCTGGTTACCGAGTTATTTGCATCAGAAGATATACTTTATATGGGATATGGGATCACAAGAAGTGAAGAAAGTAAGGACTTACACCAGGAAAAATATTGTTTTGGGATCATAACTCAGTAACCAGACCTCGCAGATATGTAGTTTTGGTTTTCAGTGACTGATAGAGGGCTTATTGATCTTTGTTTTCGCGTATCATTTACTATTGCCTACCTGGGAAACTCGTTAAAACGTATTTTACCTATTAGCTATTGACCTAATACGTCAGAGGAGTTTTCTTTATGGAACATAGGGTCTCTTGTACTATGCGCCTTCATCGTACTGATTCCTGTTCGACTGTTATTCGCCAAGCCAATTGTCTGTCGGCCCACTTTTCTGCTTTCATATGTGAGCGGGTTCCATAACATGACAGTCGCCTTTTTGAAGCGTATGGCCAATCAACTGCTACTTTTCTCTTCGTGTTATAGAGTCTATGGGTCCCTGGCCTGTTCTCGCATAAAGCTCAACATTTGAGATATAGTTGGGCCGGAAAATCATCAAGATGTTTCTGAGACGTCTATTAACGAAGGTTTGAAGCTTTCTTGTGCCAGTGTCTCTGATTTCCCAAATGCTGCACCCATAGAGAAGCACGATTCAAAATTGGAACGGAACAGTGGAGGCTTAGTCTTTAAGCTTAAAGAGTTGTCCAGAAATATTTGCTTGGATTGATGATTAAGTTCCACGGGTCATCCTTTAAGTTTTTCAGAGTTGATGCTTAGCCCCACGATTTTTGACTCTCTCTCCACCAGAAAAAAAAGAAACAGTCTTCCAATTCACTTCATGTCAAGGCACAGCAAGTTTTTCCCACTAGGGGAAAATTCTGTTCCAAATATGGAAAAAGTTCCCTGGAAATAATTATTGGCGATACGAATTTTTCGAATTTAATTTTTTTTCCCATACTCGAAAATTATTCATGATAGCAAAGTTCCCAAATTTGGAAAAAACTCCACGGAAAATTTATTCGTGATAAGGCTGATTATATCTCTGTCTTTAGAGAACCAAGTGATTTTTATATTTCTTTTCGGAGAATTTAAAAGATTGCCATATGATCTTTATAATAATGATTATATTGTTACTATGGTGATAACTTGACGCAAGACCCTAAGCTTTCTTGAAACTGTGTGAACTCTAAAAGAAAACGTGATGTTTACCCAGTTAATCTCACTTACAACAATGTTATTTTGAGTGCAATTTCTGAGATTTGCGATGCTTTTGCCAATAATTTCAGTCAATCTTTCATAGATACTCCCGTTGGTGTAGACGTTGATTTTTTCAACTATTTGAAAAAAAAAAACAAACAAGTCACATTTAATAATGTCCCGATTGAGTTTGATCAGGTCTTTTTTTTTTTTTTTGAAAAAATACAAGGCAGTTTTAGCTAAGCCTCTTAGTAAAATATTCGAACTATCATTGCAACTTGGAAAATTCCAATACCTCTTGAAGATTGCTTAGATCACTCCCATCTTTAAAGGGGCAGATAAGTCGCATATTGTAAACTATAGGCCAATTTCTAAGAACAAATAGTATGTGAAAGTTTATCCTTTTACTGCATAAACATCATATGCAGTGAGCAACATGGATTTGTGCAAAGAAGATCAACGGTCACAAACCTTCTTGCGTTTACGCATAAATGTTTGAATAATTTGGAAAATGGACAGGAAGTTGACTGTGTATATACACTGATTTTTGATCAACTATCTCATTCAGTTATCAAGTTGAAATTAAATTTATTAGGCTTTCCTACTGGGCTTATTTCATGGATAAGTTTGAAGATATGTGTTGGAAGACTTTTATTGCAAAATCGGGTGTTCCACAGGGTAGATAGTCATTTAGGACCACTTGTATTTATTTTATCTATTAATGATGCTCCGTTTTTTGTAAGAAGCAGTGAAATTCTTATTTTTGCAGATGACGTGAAGATCTTTAAGAAAATTACAACTAACAACGATCGTATTCTTCTGCAAAATGATATAAATAATTTTTCTGTATGGTGTAATAAGAACAGTTTAAATCTTAACCCGTCTAAGTGCCAGACAATGACATTCTCAAAGAAACGAGCAACTTCGACTTACGAGTATTTTATATCTCAGCAAATTCTATCACGTGTTTTTAAAGTAAGGGACCTAGGGGTTCTTACACCAAATCTAGATTTTACAGACCACATCAACAACATTGATATTAAAGCTAATTCTATGCTGTTAAGCGTTGGTTGGTCAAAAGAATTCTTGATCCTAACGTCACCCTTTCTCTTTATAATTGCCTTGTTCGTCCCCACCTTGAGTATGCTTCACAGATTTGGACTCCGTATTTTACTCGTTTCGCATTAAAAGGCATTTAATGGCATGATCCTCAGAATATTCCTTCTTATGAGGATCACGAATCCAGATGCTAACGTCTTAATCTGGATCCATGTCAAACAGTAAACCTCCAATGGTTCAGGTGGTGTATCACTTACATGTTGTTGCACCTTCCCTGATGTATAGCACATCCCGGCCCGTTCATTTTTTAATTGAAGACTATTACAATGCAGGCATTCCTTGTCCAAAACACTAATTATGACTTGAAAGAGCACAATGATAATATTCAACTGACTAATTGATCGATGTCCCCCCGTTGCATTGGCGACTTGGCATTGTTGTTCAGTAACACTCAGTCTGTTAAATGTGAGTCAGACTGATCGGCTTTGTTTTAATCTCCTTTGTTCATTTCGTTCAGCTCCTTCATCTTCTGATTCCACCTACTTGATGCTCTCACATGCATCAGTATTTTTTTGCTTGATTTAATTAAATTCTATATGGCTGTAACGTAACGTATTTTACGCCCGAAAGTGAGAGAGCTTATTGCAAGAGAAAGAGAAGAACACTATTTTTCCTACTCCGTGCTGATAACAGGTTAAGAAGTGACGCCGGTAGACGGGGATAGTTGATCAATTATTAAGTGATCAGCAATTGACCGGGTTTACAATCTATAAAATACTATTAAAAACTAGTGGAAGGAGCGTGAAAATTAAGGACTGGATGTATTTTTATTGTCATATGATAAAAAAAAATATCAAAAAATGTGTCCAAAAGAATATAATTTGGTCTGAGCCACCCTAACCCTTACTCTTTAGGGGTATAGAAATTAGTTATAAACCTATTCTCTGCGCTTATAAATGTGCATATAAAATGTCATCAAAATCGGTCGAGCCGTTTCAGTAGAGTACAAACAAGATATAGAGATATGTACATTTCGACGTTTCAGCCAAAGTTTTTGAGATGTCAAAGATTTTAAAGGAATATAATTGTGTCCACAACAACAAAAAATACAAAAATTATGTACGTTTTGAGAAATATTTGAGAGAAAAATTGTTGAATTGCGAGAAATACCAAGCTAAGTCTACAACCCCTTCAACTACTGTCTCCTTATAGAAAGCACGTCACAGCACCAAATTTTCAAACTTGTAGCACCGGAAAGCAAGCCTTTTCCAATAAATTGTAGTGTGCAAATATATTTCTATGAGTTTTATTTAATTTTTAATTTTATAGCAATAGAGAATGCTTTTTTGATTTTTATTTAAATTTAATTTTATTTTTTGTTTATTTTTTTTCTTTTTTTTTATATCACCCGCTTAATTACACCAAAAAACAAACAAAAATTCCCACATTTTACTATCCCGTTAAATATTCATTAAAAAAAAAAAAAAAAACAAATGAAAATTCCTTTCTATCCTTTTCCTATTCTCTTCTATCCACAACAAAAATACAACACACACACAAAAAAAAACACCAAACACAATCACACACAACACACTTTTTGAAAAAAAAAAAAAAAATGTTAACACACGTGTAGACCAAATAGACAAACTTTACGAAGACTCCATTCAAGAACTAAATGATCTTATTGGCGAATTAGACTCCTTTCAACGAGAGCACGATGCCCGTGAGAAATCCCATAGCAGTACCGATAACGACAACCTCTCAGCAGCCACTCTGATTCCATCTCTGAAGGATGCTGGCACCAATTCAAATCCATCACACCATCCACCGTCAATTAACAATGGCAGCACAACCGATGTGGATTCTGATAAGATTTCCATCGGAAGCTTCAATTATTCAACACAGAGTACAACTGCCAGTGAAGCTGCCAAATTCGCATATTCAGACTCGGAACTGAGTCGTTTTGTAAGCGAGACAAGTTCCCTGGGTTTCGAGAATCCCACTTTCGCTCACTTTGCACAATCCGAAGCGAATGGCGATGACGATTCCATATCAAATGTCCAGCGTTCGTTGAATGACAACGATTCGGGAAGCGGAGTTGTGGTGATCTATGATCATACAATTCCATGCACTCCAGACATTGACTATTGTAAACAGAATTCCGAAATAGTTGTACTTCGTACCAAGGATCCACAAACACCAGAGCCATCGTCTACGACATCGTTGACGGCTGGATCCTTTACGCAACAACCAGCAGCCAGTAATCTGATGGAGAATCCCAAACAAAGGCTGAGCTCATTTCGCAGCGAACAATACATAACGCCGCCATCTCAGCTGGACAATAACAATCGCAACAACACACTGCATGTGAACAACAATCAAGGTACGAAAACACTGAAGAAGCCCTCGCAGCTTCCGTCAGTTGATAGTAATAGTAGTAATTGTGGTTCGGGTGGCGAATTCAAGCTGTCCAAGTTGAACTTGAACCGCATCGTCGTCGATAGGAAAATACCAAATTTAAATAGTTTAAGCAATAACAATAACAATGAATTAAGTAAGAACAACAACAACAACCAGAACAACACATCCATTATCTCACCATTGAGCAAAGACTTTAAAGCTTGTTTAGACGAGAAGCTACGTTCTCAACAACAAAAATTAGATTCAAATTCAAATTCCAATTCAAATTCAAATTTAAATCAGCAAAAACAGCCACCACCATCACAGCTACAACAGTCAAATCAGTCATCCAATCAGCAACAATCACAACAACAACAACAGGTTCAGCAAAAAAAGTTGAATTCGAAAATAATTTCAAAACCATTACCGCCATTACCACCGCCAAGTGCACAATCAATACCATCAATGCCCTCGCATCAAGTCCTTAAATCACCGTCATTGTTGTCATCTTCATCGGCGGTGACGGCAACGGCATCGCCGCTGCCAGTGGTGGCAACGGTAAAGCCGAGCATCTCACCACGTCCCGCTTCGCTGTCGGGTTTGTTTTATTTTTTAGTTTTATCTTTGTTTTATTTTCATTTTTGTTAAATAATACTTTCGTTTGTGTTCGTTTGTTGTTTAACATTTTCCGTTGTTCTGCTGTTCAAAATTTTAACCAGTCTCGAAAATGATTACTGTTACAAGTTTTCAAATGATAATATGGATGTGTATGTCATTTCTACTTGATACACATAAAATAAATGGCAAATATGACATTACGATGATAGAGAAGTCGAATAAAATAGGACCGGCGATTTCGTCCGTCTATCTTCAAATTTGAAAATAAGATTTTTGCGTGGGTCTTTTTTTTATTTTTATTTTAGATCAAAACTAAGGGTAGGCTGTAGGCACCGTACAAGTTTTTCAGCCAAAAATCAAATGTTTCAATTTTCTTTAAACATCGTTGTAAATTGTTTTCGGAACTCTGATGTATTTTATATAAAAAAAATATGTTTGTACTGCTCCCGAATAGGGTTAAAAGCATGCAACCCAAAGAAAAGTTATGGTTTGATTCAAGCTGTAAAGAGGTTATCAGAGAAAAAGAAGTAAGTTCCGGTGTTTTAGAGCCAACCCAACTGAGGAAGCAGGTGGCCATGGCTCAGAGGATAGTGTAGTTGACTGCTAAGCCAAACGTTGCGGGTTCAAGCCCCAACTTCGGCAGCAGTCTTTTTCTACAATAATCGCTAGCTTACCTGAGGCCACCTGTGCGATAATATAAGGCAATATAAATCTATGTATCCTCCTCTGTGCCACGTAGGTTTATGTTATGTGTTCTTTCCTTCTATGTGTCTATCTGTCTCTCTCTGTCGTTTGTCTTGTTTCAGTCCCAGCCGATGGCCTCAGTCGCCAGTGCTGCTATGTGTCTGTAGTTCGTATCATTCATGTGCGAAGTACTGTAATGTCAATGTCAACTGAGGAAAACCGGAACAAGTTTAAACAAGCCTGCAATGCCCATATTCGTCTATTCGTCGGACCAAATTTTTACATGACCAAAAAATAAGGCAAAAAATACTGCAATGTCCCAAAGGCAGTAAGAATATTTGGTTATTTGTTTAAAAAAAATATGAAGAATTCTTTATCTTCGTCGGTCCCTACGCTCGTTGACAATGACACCCCCCAGTCCTTGAGCGTGTCAATTATTCCATTTTTGTCAAATCTTCTTTCGCACTCGTGCTGTAGCGAGAGTCCTAAAAGATCTCAACATACATAAATCCACTGTTCCGGATGGTATCCCCGCTATTATTCTGAAGAAGTGTTCTTCCACGTTGGCAAAACCCTTGCGTAAGTTTTTCCATCTATTTTTCTTTTTCTTTTTTTTTTCTTTATTTTTTCTCTTTAATGTAACAATTTTTTGCCAAATGTTATCTTTAAATATTCTTTTTTCTATGATTTTCTTCGTCGCTCCGAGTTACTTTTCATGCTTCTGTCTTGGTCACAACTGTCATGCTCGCCAGCGCAAGCGCAGCTAACGACACCAGGGGGTTCACTGGCAGTTACATGAGTACGAATCTGTACAATATGATTCGAATTTTACAGGCTCAAAATAGTGGATTAAAGATATGCCATTTAAACGCGCAAAGTCTGACCAATAAATTAGGGGAGTTTAGATATCTGTTTGTAGAGTCCAAGATAGATATCGTTTCTGTGTCTGAAACCTGGTTTAAGCCGGACATATGTGATGATTTCTACAAGTTGAATGGTTTCAAGCTTTTTCGAGCCGATAGAAAACTTACTTCTGGTGGTGGCGCGGCACTTTATGTTCGTGAGGGAATTGTTGTAGATTGGTTAGTAAATCTGGTGACGATTGCGCTTTAGAATATGTTTTTGTGAGTATCAAATGCAACTTTGAAAATATCTTGGTTGGATCAATCTACAGACCATATAATCACATCAGTACGCTACCCTTAGTTACAACTTTGGAGTCAATTTCCTGTTGTTACCCATTCACTCTACTGTGTGGTGACTTTAACTGTAATCTCTTGGATAAACGTTTAGCTGAAAACTTTGTAGGTATATTTAAGGCACTCAACCTTAGTCATGTTAACCTCCTCACTCCTACTCACTTTACTAAAGAGTCTAGCTCTCTATTAGACCTTTATCTTGCTAGCGATGTTGATAGGGTAACGCTTTACACACAGCTTTTGGCACCTGGTTTTTCCAAACATGACCTAATTTTTGTAAGCTTGGATACAGCTTGTCGGGTTGATCAACAAAGTTTCCAATATCGAGACTATAAAAATTTAAACACAGCCGAACTGGTACGCGATGTTAATTGCATAGATTGGAACTCTATATACCAAATGCAAAATGTGAATGAACAAATCGGGTTTCTACGGCATAATGTTAATCAACTTTTTGATACTCACGTTCCTTTGAAAACCCGTCTCATTAAGCATAAGTCCCCTCCTTGGATGAATGGCGACATCTCTGCTCTAATGTCGAAACGAGATGCCGCTTACAGTCAATGGAGGCGGTTCAAATTAGAGTATTTCCACAAATCTTATTGCAGGCTTCGCAATCAAGTCATCGTATTGATCAGAAGAGCAAAAAGACTTTACTACGAAAACAAAGTTGGTCCACTAGTTTCTGGAAAAAATGTATGGAAAAGCCTGCGAGAATTGGGTATTGGGAAACAATCAACAATAAGTTTACCTCGACTTTGCAATCATCTGACGTTGCTACACTTCGTAATTACCCTATTGATGACGATTCAACAGTTGTCAACTGTTCGCTGAGCTTCAATAGAATACAAGAAGAAGACATAGTTGAGGCAATGTTATCTATTAAATCGAATGCTACTGGCCTTGACCTAATGGAACCCAAGTTCGTTAAGTTATTGCTTCCATACATACTGCGCTTCATAACTTATATATTCAATAGTATCTTGACTTCATCGGAGTTTCCTTCAGAATGGAAGAAGGCTAAAATTATTCCTGTTCCTAAAAAGCAAACAGGGATTGTTGCGGAGTTCCGACCCATTGCTATCCTACCGTTCCTCTCAAAGGTGTTTGAAAAAACTATTATGAAACAGATACAAAAATATCTATCGATTAACAATCTGTTAACCACCTGTCAGTCTGGTTTCAGACCAAAGCGCAGCTGTAAATCCGCGCTACTTTTTGTTACAGATGAAATAAGGACCGCGATGGACAGTGATCATATTACATTTTTAACGCTTTTAGACTTTTCAAAGGCCTTTGATACTGTGAACCATTCAATTTTATGTAAGAAACTGCGTAATTTCTTTGGTTTCTCTATAGAATCCTGTAAGTTGATGTTCTCATACCTTAATGGAAGGCAACAACGCGTTGAAGCAAATGGTAAATCATCAACATTTCTAAAAGTTTTGAATGGAGTGCCACAGGGATCTATTCTTGGCCCAATCCTCTTCTCACTTTACATAAACGAGCTCCCAAAAGTTGTCAAAAACTGTATGATTCATCTCTACGCAGATGATGTACAGCTTCTGATAAGTCGACCATTTAGGGAAAAGAATGATGCCGTTGAATTAATGAATGAGGACCTTTTATCCATTTCTCGTTGGTCTAAGAGCAATCATCTGTACTTAAACCCTGTCAAATCAACATCCCTCCCCATCTATCGTAAAAACTTTGACTTCTTAGCCTTAAGTCCATTGAAAATTGAAAACGAATCAATCGAATATGTAAGCAGTGCTAGAAACCTGGGAATGGTTTTCAATCGTTTTCTCACTTGGGATGACCACTTAAATAAAGTTATTGGTAAAGTGTACGGTAGCCTCCGTGTACTCCAAGTCACTCAAAGTTTCATCCCCACAAAGACCAAACTCCTTCTTGCCAAAACGCTCGTACTACCGATTATGCTATATGGATGCGAAATTTTCTGCAACTTGGACTCTGCTTCTAACCGCAAACTAAATGTCGCATATAACAACATTGCCCGTTATGTCTTTAATCTACGTCACTATGATCACGTTTCCTCTTATGCTATTCGGGTTTCTGGCTGCAGTCTAGATAATTTGTTAAAGTTTCGCTCACTTAGCTATTTACATGAAATCATTCAAACAAAACAACCTGACTATTTACACGGTAAGCTGAACTTCCCTCATTCAACAAGGTCTTTTGCTCTAATTCTACCGAGATACAATTTTCTCGTTACAGAGCGTCAATTCTTCGTCCATGTAATTCGCCTTTGGAACTCCCTGCCCATAAGTATGAGAAGTGAAAGAAGCACAAGAAAATTCAAATCCTTACTCTTCAACTATTTGGCAAATAATTGATAATTTATAGCATCCATTCATTTATTTCCTGTTTGTTATTTGTTTTCATTTTCTTTTATGTTTTTTTTTTTTTAAATCTTGTTTCTTTTTCTTATATACAAAATATAGATTAAGGTATAAATTAATTAAAATCTTAAATTTAACTAAAGGCTTCAAAAATTTATAAGACTCTTGTCCTACTTTGTAAGCGATATTAAAATAAATAATAATAAAAAAAATCTATCCTTTTCTTCTGGGCTCGGTCAAAGCAGTTTGAAAACAGCTTTTGTCCAGCCAATTTTAAAACAAGGTGAAACTTCTCCTCCCTCCAATTATCGTCCGATTGCTCTTATGTCCCTTTTTTCTAAGGTCATGGAAACGCTGATAAATTTCAGCATCAGAAAGCTTCTTAATGACGGCAGTACGGCTTTCGCAGCAACAGGTCCACTGTTGATGGCATATCTCACTGAACAGTGGAACAAATCTTTGCATCGTTTTGAAGAAAGTAAGATTGTTGCACTTGATATTTCAAAGGCATTTATTTGATAAAGTCTGGCATCTTGTTTTTTTATCAAAAATGCGTGCTGTCGGTATCGATGAATCCCTTCTTCGTTGGATTAGAAACTTTCTTTCGAACCGTTAAATACAAATCGTATTGGACGGATTCAAGTCTGAAACCCACAATATAAATGCTGGTGTGCCCCAGGGCTCCGTTTTGTCTCCGACCCTCTTGCTCATTTTCATCAATGATCTCTTGTCTGTAACTTCTTATCCAATAAATTGTTTCGCTGACAATAGCACCCTTAGCTTTTCATACTCTTTTCCAGACTCACATTCCTCCTCATTAAACTCTGACTTAATCAACATTGTACAATAGGGAATACAAAATCGCGTAGAGTTTAATGCTTCGAAAACCCAATGTTGAAGCGAGATATACCTCCCCTGCCACTGTCCATGAGTCGCACTTGCATCAATGAGACCGAACATCTCGAGATTCTCGGTATGTGCATCACTGACCACCTCTTGTGGAACGAGCACATATGCGATGTCGCCAAAAATGCCGCAAGATGTTTAGGATTTTTAAGACGATGCAAGAAATTGTTTCCCCTTCTAATCTGGCTATCATCTACAAAACTTACATATGTACGTCCTAAGCTTAAGTACAACTCTCACGTCTGGGCTGGTGCTTCAGTGATGTACTTAAGTCTTCTGGACAGTATCCAAAAAAGAGCATTCAAAATGATTGGTGACAATACCATCGATAATGAAATAGGTGGCAAAAGGGAGGTATCATTTTTATTTTTTGAAATAACATTACTCTTCGTTTTATCAGGGTTGAGTATTGATTTATTGTTTGATGTCCAGTTTCCAAGTGTCTCCAAGTCTTCATTCATTCGAAAGACACAGTCTTCATAAAGGCCAATGGGACGCGACGTATATATCTGCACATCATCTGCAAAGATATGTATAGAAAAATTTCTGTAGACTTCTGGCAGATCATTTATAAGTAAGGAGAATAGTAGCGATCAAAGAATGGATCCCTGAGGAACACCAGCTTCAACTTATAATGGATCAGAATCAGGTTTCTCATTTCCTATTTGAACGATTTGTGTCCGCTCTGATCAACGTTGTGGATAAATGACTGAAACCAAACATATTAACCAACTTGCGTAAAAGAATATTACGGTTTACACTATCGAAGGCTTTGGAAAAATCCAACAGGAATAAGATAGTTAGATAATTTTTGTCAAACTCACTTCTTATATCATCAAGTTTTTTTACAGCTGTGATTGGCTCATAAACCAGACTGAACATTACTCAATAATGATTACGAATAATGATTTCTAAAATCTTGGAAAGGCAAGTTAGAATACTAATAGGTCTGTAATCTTCAGCACTCTTGCATCTAGAGGTTTTGGCTACTGGGCTCATCCTAGCCCTTTTGCACGATGCTGGAGACAGAAATCGCGATGTAAGAGTTTATTAGATGAGTTAGAACCTTAAGAATATGAGGCATTAAGCTTGATAAACCTAAGCGAGATTACGTCAATACCCACAGCATTTAATCGTATGCTTTTCACAGCCTTGAGAACATAATTTTCTTGTACACAATAAAAGTCTAAAACAGTCATTCAGTTTAAATTGTTTAAATTAAATGTTTTATCTTGCGAAGAAGCAACATGAACACCATGTCTATAGAACAGATATTACTGTTTGGTAGGGAGGTGTCTGTTAAAAAAAACGCAGTTAACTAACTAAAAAACGTTCACATTTTTATAATCATTTGAAAGCTCGCAGTTTCATTTTTAAGACCATGTCCTAAATCTTTTATTGTTGCCGATGTTCAAAATTGCGGTCCTTCTGCAATACACTGGTTATGGGCACCCTTTAAATGGCTTGTTTACAGAATGAAAAACACACCTATGCTCAATGTGATGTTTTGACATTCGCACTTCAATGCAAACAAAAAATTGAAAAATTGAAATTCATCTCCTTCTTCCCTAATCCCTTATTAATTTTATTTAAAATATATATATTTTTCTGTTAATGCTTTTGTTGGTATGTCGTTGGTTTTTATATTGTTTTTGTATTATTTCGTTGCATTTGATTGTTCATAAACGCATATTCATTGATCTCATTGAAAAAACACTTAAATTTATCAAAATTTACTCTCAAAATTTAAACACAATAAAAGAATTAAACTTTAAAAATTTAAGAAAATATAACTAATGTCACTGAATTGGCAAACAAATTTAAAAAAAACACACAATGGTAAAATGTAATAATCTAATTAAAAATAAAGTATTGTTGGTGTCTTGTATGGTTAAAATGTATGTACATTAAATACACTATATATAAACTGCATAAATATTTATAATTGTTGAATGTTAAAAAAACAAGTAACAAATTAATACGAATATTAACAATTTGTTTTAAAATGTCCAGAAAATACTAATATATATTTTTTTCGTTAAAAAAATGAATTAAAACATTAGGTTGCGGCACCCGAATCGCAAGACGTTCCTCAGTGAATGCCGCCAAACCACCGCCACCAGTTAGAAGAAGTTCTTCTGTGACACCAAGTCACAATCAATCTACACCGGTGAGTACAAAAATACAAGTTTTCATCATAGTTTAATTTTTTTATTATTTAAATTAATTTGTTCTAAAAAATTTAAATTAATAAAAAAAAAAAACACCAACACTTAATAAAATTTAACAAGCAACACCAACACATAAATATTCCCAAAAATACTCCCTCCCCCCAAAAACCTCACAAAAAGATAAGGATCTTACCACAACATCCTATCCACAGAATTCACCAAATCTAACCCAGCAAAACACAATGAATAATTCGGTGGAGAATCTACCACCACCACCAGCCTACCTATTGGATCGACAACATTCGAATAGTGTACCACAGACAATATCATCACCGTCACCCACTGCTCCACCACAGTCATCCATTAAAGTTGCTGAAACAGTTAAAGCATTATCTGCGATACGGCATACGCCGGCAAGTCCCAGCGCCATTAGGAGAGCACAAAATATGTTGAATCAACAACAGCATCAGCAGCAACAGACTGCAACGATTCAGGTGAGAGCAAGACAACAACCTAAATGTTGGAGTAGACAGTTTTTCCCCCTCTCTCTCTCCCCGATCTTTACTTGATTTTAATTTATTTCAAATTTTTTATTTGTTCGTTTTGTATAATTCCGAATTCCTTCCTAACAACATTTACATTACAACAACACATCCAGAGTCAAAACCATGAAAACAACATTTATTCGACATCAAATGCCCTGATGCATGATGCCTCCCAAATGGAAAATGAGAATTTATACACCAAATCACCACCTCCACCACAATTGCCCCCAAAAACTCAGCAGCAACAAGTTTATCAACACTATCAACATCCCCAAACTCAGTCATATTCGAATTCATCGAAACAACAAATGGCGCCACAGTTTTATAATCAACCAAACAGTGATCGACACAGTAGTAGTCATTATCGAAATTTCAATCACCAACAGAGCAATCATTATCACCATCAGCAGCAGCAGCAAGAGTCTCTGCCATCACCACCACCGCCGCCGCATGAGCAGTCAATGGTTCCCCCACCATTACCCCCACCAAATCCCCAACCGCCAAAACACAACACATCGAACACAAACAATCATAACAATTGTGATAGTAATTCTGTAAGTTTGTTTGGTTTTTTCTTTCTTTTGTTCTTCTTTTCTGTTCAGTAAGCATGAAATATAAATGGGGTACCTCAGGGTTGCCAAAGTAGGCCACAACTTTTTTCTGACATTTAATTTTACTTACAGTCCTTCAGAACAAGCTGCAACTCACCGGGCATCTATGCTCAGCCAAAGCAAGTAAGCAACATGTCGAGTTTCCGATCATCGAGCCCAGGACCACAACTCCATCAACAAATCCACACTCCACCGGCTCAGCCAAAGACAAATCCGGTTCTGATTGCTCAACTAAACGCCCGGCTAAGTAAGCAACAACAATCCGAATATGGAACATACCAAATAGCAGCTCACCAGCAGCAAGACAATAATCGCTCAGTGATTAGCGCCCATCACCAGCCTTTGTACGGATCAACACCAAGTTCACCACATCATCATCCCCACCATCATCATCATCAACAACAACAGCAATTAAACCAAATCTACAACACTGTCACTACCGAACGAGAGCAAATCTATTCACGCCAAGCCAACGATCGCTACCATCATCAGGCCCAGCAGCAGTACCATCAACAGGCGACACCGCAACAATACGACGGTAAACAAAATCAAATCTATGGTAGCACCCTTAGTAACTCTTCCTCCACCCAACACCACCACCATCACCATTGTAATATTAATCCACCTCTATCATCACATTCTCTCTATCATCCCTCATCTCAACCATCACAATCATCTATTTCATCTCAATTATTACAAAATGCAGTAGCAGCAATCGCCCATCATCCAAATGTCAATCAGCAATCTGTAGTTGCCGCTGCAACATCAGCAGTCCGTCAGAATCAGCTTCAGCATCATCATCAACAGCATCAGTATCAGCAGCTTCACTATTCCGGTCCTCCTCCTCAAGAAGAGCCACCACCACCGCCCACTGCATATGCATCATCATCGTCATCAGCTACCATGCCGAGAAGTCTTCGCGGTTCATCCTCGATCTCATCAAATAATCATGTTGCTGCAGTAGCTTCGTCTGCTGCAGCAGCTTGTTTAAATGCTTCATCAACATCTACTATTCCAAAGAATCATCATTTACGTTCGCAACAGTATCACCATCTGCAGAGCGCCAATTCCACTGCCAACAATAACAACAATCATCTCCAACGACAACAACACCTACAAGCCAGTGCTGGCGGTGGAGTTGTTCATCTTCATCACACCAATAGCAAACAACCTCCTGTTCCGACTAGACACAGCAGTGCTCAGCAAAAGATTTTCGTCACTACCAATCCATTTATGTCAACAACAGCTATTCATTGTAATCCATCGGTTGGTGCCGCCAATGCTTCTTCGCTTTACGGAAGCAGTGGCGTCGGTTCAAGACAAACAACTTTTGGCCATGGCCAACAGCATCAGCAACAGCATTTCCAACATGCGGCATCTGTCGGAGCTCCTACGGGAGTACAGTATGCGACGAACACAAGTAAATGAACAAATTCTCCAAAAATTCATGCTTAAACAAAAATCAGTGGAGAGTGATTTTGTATTTTGGGCTGTTTGTTAATTTTTGAATAACTCTCTTTCTCTCTCTCTCACTCTCTCACACTATTTTGACATCAATTTATTTTTCGAGAGATTTTGAGCTTGAGACACAAAACTGTGTGTGAATTTTTTTGTAATTTTGATGATGGAACTGGACAAATCTTCCTTGTATGTGTGATTTATATTTGCTCCGGTTAATCTCGGCCATGTGGAAGGAAGAATATTTTTTCGCCGAGATATGCGCTGCATTTTGTTTGATGCTTGTTATGTTTTCTTTTTTATTTCTAGCTTTTGTTTTTTTTTTTTTATTAGGAAAACTGTATTTTTTAAGAACAAAGAGTTAGCTTGCCAATTTTGTGTTCATTAACGTTCTGTTTTGTCTGTTGCTTTGTGTAAGTGAATGTTTTACAAAATGGCTATGAGAAGTCGGTATTCGCTTCTTTGAAATTTCGCTGTTTTGAACACATAGCAGGGCATGGATAATAGTCAAAATAAAAAGAACGGGTCCTAAATGACTACCTTGAGGGACACCACATCCAGCAATAAACGATTTAGAGACGTGATGTCTCAAATTCATGTGTTTCCCTTTCTGATTTAAACAAAATAAATATGGAGAGTCAAGGCCTAAGTGACTTACATTCATCAACAGTTCTTTGAGTGCGTGTGAAGAATTGAGGGAATGATGGGACCTACAATTTAACAACGATTCCGAACGGCTAAATTGAGAAGCACTTTATTCTTAGCAGATTTATACTCTTCGTCAACAGCTCACTATAACTATCTACTATCAAAATGTTAAAGGTCTGCGATATAAAACAAAGTGTTAAGTTAATCACACCCCCTTCCTTTTGATGTCTGCGCTTTGACTGAGGTTAACTTGATCCCCAGCATCAATAGCGGAGAGTAGTTCCCTTCTTCTTTTAATGTATACCGTGATGATGATCGGCCCACCGTAAGCTCTCCTTGCAAAGATGTTCTTATAGCAATCAAAAATTCATTCAACTCGTCCCTTTTTTCAATCTCAAAAAGTGACTATGATTTTCATGTAATCTTTTTTTAATTTTATTGTACATATATATTTTACAAACAAAAGTATTTGCAATATTCCACTTAAGGTGGAATTAGATATATTACTACGATGTACGAAGTTTTGTTTTATTTATATTTATAGCAGACAAAAATCGTTCAGCAGCAAACTTGCTTTTTATTATGTAGGCAATTGAATCATTATTACAATTACACGCATACTCTTGCAGCTAACCTGCTTTTTAGTTCGTAGGCAATTGTCTTTTTGACAGCAAGCTTTCCCATCTTGTTATAATTGATCAGTGGCCATAAGTTTCCTTAAGCTAGGAAACAAAGCTATCATAATATTCTCTCCATCCAACTTTTCATTTAAAATTTCTTTCCAAAAGGCTTGAATATTTTCGGTAGATATATTCTTGGTATCAATACATATTTCTAAGCAATCTATATTCTCTATCACATGAAATCCAGTCATTTTCAACAAAAATGTGTCTGAAATATTAAGACAACTTACAAAGGGATTCAACATATTTGTTTTTGAGAATAAGCGGACTTACAAATTTTAAAAGTTAAATATGTAGTTCTCCTTGTCCAGATGAAAAATCGAAACATTTTAGGATTTGTTCACATTAAAAAATGTCTACAATATTATCCTTAAAATTTAATTTTTCATTTTTGGGAAGACAAGAAGATTCTAATTTTATTGAAGTTTGAGGGCCTAGATTAACATTTTTTTTTAAATTATCAAAATGCTCTCTCTTAGTTAAATTAACAGAAATTCTAAGGCCGAATTATTGGGTTTAACCTTTTAACTAATAATAAATTTGAAAAAAATTTTTTGTTGTCGATTTGTTTTAAGCTGTTTCCCCTTTTTTTGGATCTTTTCCCCTTACTCATTCATGTCCCCTTTTTTTCCCCTTTAGTTGAAATAAATCGGCAAAAATGGCGATTTTCCCCTCAGCCTGGGAACCCTCCCTGATATTGATTTTGTTTCATTTAAAATAAAACTTCCGAAAATATCTGTTTATCTTAACTTATGCCCTCCCAACCTATGCAAACATATGAGATTGCTATACACGCGATCGATCACCTATTAAAACAACGTGACCCCGTGATGAAATGTTAATATGTGATGATTTCAACCTTCCACACCTTAAATAGACAAAAGAAGTCAGATGGGTATCCATATCCATCCTCCTTGTCCTTTAATGATGAAACTTCCAATGATAACTTAATTTAACGATTCATTCTCTAAAGACTCGTTTGCCAGATTGCAAGTATTTTGAGTATTTACCGAATTTTTCGCTGGGTCCATTCTTACCCGATTGCATAGTTCCATCGGCCATTGAAAACAAATATTCTCAACTTCATGATGAGTTCACTCCCGAGCCTGATGGCGTACCCGCCATTTTGCTAAAAAAAAAAAATGCCTCTTCTCTTTCGACTCCTCTATCATAAATTTATCACCTATTTAGGAATATTTCCTTAAATATGGAAAACATCTTTCATAATTCAGCAATTTACAAGAAGGTGTCGATGAGTGAGGTGAAAAACTATCGACCAATTACTAAACTCTGTCGTATCCCTAAAGTTTTTGAAAGCATTTTATACGAACTCCTCAGTTTTCGTTGCAGGTCCTTAATAAGCTCCGTTCAGCACGGTTTCTTCAAAAACAGATCCACCACCAATAATTAATTCATTTATTTTCCTAACATAAATGTGTAGAAAAATACAAAACTGCAGCTATAGCAACTTAGGCTTTCAGCTGGAGGTTGATTAAATAATTCATAAGGCCAACTCTGCTTTAGATTTTGTTAAACAACCCGATCCCTTTATATTACGTTTGTCCGCCCTCTTCTTGAATATGTGTCCCAGGTTTTGTCGCCTTATCAAGATATACATATACCTATCAAGGATTGAAAGCAGCTAACGAAGACACCTTCGTTTTGCACTTCAACACCTTCCCCGGGAAAACGCGGTGATCTTCTTCAACACCTTCCCTGGGAAAATCCGATGATCTTACCCACTTATCGTGACCGCCTCCAACTGCTCAACCTCAATTCGTTAGAGGAACGTTGAGAAATTGTTGACATACTTTTCATTCATCGGCTTCTCACTGGCTCAGTTCTCTGCTCCTCTCCTTATAACTCGATTTCTTTTAACACTAATATCCGTAACCTGAAAAGCCCTCGACACTTCTATTTACCAATACACTACACCTCCTACGGCCTCAAGGCCTCAACGAACCTAGTTAGTTCTTAATTGTAGCTTGAATTAAGCAGAATAAATGCGGGTTTTGCCCCCGCTAAAATTAGAAGTTTTGTCAGTTCTTCGCAAGATGTACTGCCCATAAAAGATGAAATAAAAACTTTCTGTTAAAATAGCACAGGCTTACAAAAAGTGTAACACAAAGACATATTTGGTCCTAAATTTTCATTAAATAATTAAGAATGTTGAACTAAGAATCTTATTTTTTGTTGTTCTTTCGTTTTTGTTTTGTGAGTCGTTTCTTTGTATTGGCAAGCTAACACTCCAACAATTTAATCAATCTTATGATGTCTACAGAACATATTGCATCATAACCATTTATTTTAATTTTTTTCAGCTTTTCTAAACATTTGGCTCCTTCCGTTTTATTTACTTAAACCAATATTTTGCAAATGCATTGTTCATGACATTTGTTTTATTTTTCATTTCCTAAGAGTGTGATGATTTTGAATTCCTCATTTGCTAACAAAAAAAACAAGCTTTTTCTCTTATCTGATAATCCGATCCAACACTCAACCCACAAATGGTAATAAGGTTCTAATAATATTCTGAATTTCTAGACTACTCGTCGGTGAATAACGATAAATCAGGTAGCATCCGATCAAAGACCAAAGCTGAATTCTTGGAGAATCTTAATGCAAAATTGGCCAAACAGGGCATCTCTGGACGAGCATTCGCTGTGCGAAATCTTATCAACAGTAAAGCATTGGTAAGACCTTCCAACATTTTTTTGAATTTTTCAAAACAGTATTCAATGTAATTTAGTGTTATTCAAATCCGAAAAATTTGTCACGTCCGAGTTCTCAATATCGACGTTCGTCTAATAGTTGCGAGAATAATTAAATGAGAGACATGGCACTCGTAAAAGAGAACAGAAAGAAAAAGTAAGAAACGATAAGCTTAAAGGGTTGCCTAAACATTGATTTGTAACTGTGTTGTTTGGTTGTTTTGTTTGTTCATTAAAACACTAAAAAAACTAAAATTGTTGAAGTAAACATAAATTTACATAAAAAAAAGCAAAAATCGTTTTAAAATAATACACATTCTAATATCATTTAATGCCTACTTATACTCCAAAACAATTTAACAGTGTTTAGAGATCAAATTCAAAATTAATAAGTGAGGCTTAACCCTTGTTAAAATTCACCTCGTGGTTAGTGAAACGAAGATTTTCTAGGAGTTAAGTAAACCACTAAAATTGAATTTATTGTCAAAATCGCTTAATGCTTGGGCTTGCTCGTATGGAATACTGTGAGCCAAAAGACGTCTATTGTTCACTTACAATCAGCTTCAGCGGAAAATATTGATGAAAAATCTAGTCCAATAAAATTTCGTAATTATTGGAAAACCCATTGGACCACTTATAAAACTACACTTCAAAGTTTAATTTAACCAGGACTACTAAGTCCCTCTTTAAACGCTAGTGAACTTGACAACAAAGTCAAGAACTTCATCTTAGCTATGAACAGATCATTGGAAATTGCCTGTCCACCTGGGTCTCAAATCGCTCAGAAAAGAGTGTAGAAAACTCTTTAACAGAGCTAAATATACAAGATTGGTTTCTGACTGGGATTCATTCAAAAATTCCTAGAATAGGTACAAAAAGGAACTGAGTAGATCTAAACGACCGTCCTGGCGATCAGAAGAAACTTCTGAAACCTCCGGGCTACGCGAAATTCTTTCAATAAATCCAGTGATGCCCAGTTGATGGCTCCTGGACAACTTCAAGTGAAGAATCTCTTAACTTGCTACTAGATACTCATTTTCCCAGTAGCTCTCAAAATGTTACCTACATATATCAATCAGTTGCACTCAATTACTACTACATCATATCCACAAGGGATAAACTGCGATGGGCTATCAACGGCTTCGAACCGTACAAATCGGCAGGACCAGACGGCATTATACCAGCTGAATGTTGGAGTACAGCTGGAATAATGCCGTCCTCGGAAATCATCACACCAATGCTTGAGGTAATGTCCAATAGCTGCCTGCATCTGAACATCTGAATGTGGAGAATTCGCTTGGTGAGTTAATTCATACAATGCTAACTAGCAGAATAATCATCTCAGAACTAGGCGGCTGTTCTGCTAGAAGACTTGTCAGCAGAGGTACATGCAAGGCGGTGTTCTCTCCCATCTTCTTAGAGTGATAGCCTATGCTGATGACGTTGCTATAGCTGTTTCAGGGAATCATCTTAATACCTCAAAAGTCAACCCACACAAAACCGATCTAGTCCTATCCTTAAGGAAATATAAAATTCCGCACATTGACCCTCCTTCTATAAACGGCATCCAATTAAAGTTTTCAGAGGAAACAAAATATCTGGGTCTTATTTTAGACAGAAAACTTAATGGGAAGAGCAACATACACGAAATAATAAGAAAATCTACATTCTACGGTAACTCTTTTCACCTGCAAGAAGGCAATTGGCCTTGGCAGTAAATGGGGTTTACAACCCAGAATCACTCACTGGCTATACACATCGGTAACCAGACTGATTCTTCTTAATGGTGTGACAGTATGGTGGAATGCCTTGGACGTAAAAATTAACTGCGATAAACTTAGCAAAGTCCAACGCTCAGCATGCCTAAGTATAAGCGGATCACTTCGTACGACCTCTACTCTATCTGACCTCTGGATATAATCAGCAAACACAGTGGACTAACAATAACATTCGCCATTCTGTTATTCTTCATTATCTAGAATCGATTCCAAAGCACAGAGACTACACCATTCCCCAACTTCATTTCGATAGAAACTTCAAAATTTCTTTACCTTCCAGATCCTGCTGGGTTAATAGGACATTTCTGGAAGACGAGGGAATCCATTTCTATACAGATGATCTAAAACTAGCGATGGGGTTTTTGGAAGTGTGTACTCTGAACGACTAAAAAGGAAGCACTTTTGGCGATTAAGGACGTCTTGTCCTGGCTCAGAGAAAACGTGGTATCTACATATGATATCCGGATTTTCTCAGACAGTCAGGCAGCTATAAAATCACTCTGTCTCTACAAACTCAATTACGGTCCAAAACTGTCCTTCGTCTCTAATGGAGATAGCACAAAAGTTTAACATTCACATTCACTGTATTCCAGGCCATAGAGACATTCCAGGAAACTGCAAAGCCGATGAACTCGCCAAATATGGTACAACATTACCCATTCAACCACAAATGGATAATGTTGGTATACCAATCGCTACATGTAAACTTTTGCTACAACAAGATGCTACAAGGAGAACCAACATCAGGTAGAATAACATAATCACCTGTCAGGTGACGAAAAACATTTGGCCTAAACTGGACTTAAAAAGATCTAGGTGCCTGAAATCTCTAAGCAGGTTGCATATAAGCTTGGTGTCATAACGGGACACTGTCTAATAGGAAGACACGCCACGCGACTGGGCGTATTTTCAAACGATTTCTGCAGAAGCTGCATGGATGAGGAGGAGGAGGAAACAGTTCTTCACCTCATCTGCACCTGTCCTGCTCTGGCTCATAAACGTAGGATTCAATTAAGAAAATTCTTTTATTATGATCTAAACGATCTCAAAGATTCATGTGGTATCACAATGGGCCATCATTGGCCTAAGTGTGTCTATTTACAACCATGACAGCCACTTCAACCTAACCTATCAGCCTATCAGTCTTTGGGGAGCTAAGAATGCAATGAGAGTGTCAAAAGAGGACGTTTTTCTTGGAATAAATAGGACTGCTAAGTCCTTAGACTGTCTTGTAAATGATTTCGAAGTTTGAAATCGAACAGAACACTAGCTAAATCGCTCTTAACCAACAATTAAAATTTAACCTGCTTAACGTTTTTACTTGCTTTTATTTTAATGCCTTGAAAAAAATAATCTAATTGTTTTTATTTTTTGCAGCCCGATCCTCGATTGTGTCACGAATCCTTGATGGATCAAATCAAACGTGGCGCAAATTTAAAGCGAAATCAAAAAATTAACGACAGAAGTGCCCCGAAAATACACTAAACAGTAAAATAATTATTATTTATAATAAATATTAAACATTTATACATACAAAACTTTAAAAAACTATGTTTTCAAATATAACAACAAAAAATATCGTAATTACTATTAAAGTCAACTTTTTTCTTTTCTTCGTTTTTTTTTAATGAATTTAACTAACTCAATATTTATTCGTTCAAATGAAATACGTTAATATAATTAAACATTAAATTTAGCTTAATTAATTTATCATTTTGTTCGTATTCCAAAAACAACAGAAACAAAAATTGAAATTTTGCATAAACTAATGTTGTAGTGAAATTTAATTTTCATTTATTTTGTTAAAAACAATAAATTTAAGCTCTTAGTTTTGTTCGCTTGTGTAATTAAATTTGTTTTAAAAAATGGAAAGATAAAAATTATACTGAATAAAATGTATAACTAACTTTATATAGATATTGTGCGAAAAATTGTATTTTATGGATTTATGAAAAATAATAACAAAATAAACTTTTTTTAAAACTTAATAAAATATTGATAATATGGATGAGAATAGTATTTTTTTAATATGGAATGTATTTATGTGTGAGGTACTTTAACTATAGTCGGAATGAATTTATTCGTTGTTTTTTTAATTTATTGTTTCTGAGGATATTTCTTTATTTTTCCATATACACCTGTTTTCAAAATAGGAAAAGTTTAAATATACCACCACCGGCTGAGTTATAAACAAACAAAAATAAATATATCTTACGTTATGCGTTCAATAAACATATCTTATACAAATCACAATTTATTTGAAAATGGCTTCTTTCTGAATGTTTTTTTTGTGGATTAAAATTTAAAACATTTGTTCAAAGTAAACAAAAAATATTAATGAAATTTGTTTTAAAACAGAAGATGTCAATTTATAAAGAACTGGAATTTCGTGAATTTAAAAAAAAGTCTGACGTTTTAATATTCAGGTCATGTGTCAAAATTGTTGAACGATAATTATGTATGTATGTACAATTGTACATGTTTTGAAATCAAGGGTTAACGAATATTTATAAAAATATTACTTATCTTGTTCGTATTTTAAATTGGTATTTTTCACTTTGTCAAATTACTTTTTTTTGGGCTTAGCAAAGGTATTTTGTGTTTAAAAAATGTCGTAATTGATTTTAAGTCGTAAATGCAGTATGCAATGTGTGTATTCATTTTTGAGAGCTCTGTCAAAACAGGCCTCTAAAGCTTCAAGCACGTAGCGAGGCAATGTGAGAAAAATTAGTGTGTCACGACTCTATTTTATCTTTCAAAAGTCATAAAGGTCGCTCACAACAGCATGCTTGATAAGCATACTTGTACAATTTTTTGTACAAGCGTGCTTAATTTTTCATTTCGCCTCCATACGATATTACGATGCCAGTATGCTAGAACAATTTTCAGTTTACTTACTTACTTAAGGTGGCGCTTGGGCCTCAACCAACAGTCTCCGCCAGCCAGCTCGGTCCCTAGCTAGCTGTCTCCAGTTTTGCACTCCATGTTGATTGAGGTCCTCTTCCACTTGTGTGCGCCACCTGAGTCGCGGTCTTCCTCTACTTCTGCATCCCTCAGGAATGGTGTCGAAGGCTTTCCGGGCCGGAGCATTGGTGTCCATGCGCTCTAAATGACCGAGCCATCTGAGTCTCTGGACCTTGACCCTTCTGGCTAGGTCCACGTTGTTGTACAACCCGTAAAGTTCGCTGTTGTATCTCCTTCTCCATTCCTCATCAATGCACATGGGGCACAGATGGCCCGAAGAACTTTCCTATCGAAACAGCCTAAGGCACATTCATCCGATTTTGTCAAGGTCTATGTTTCTGCACCATATAGCAGGACAGGGATGATGAGGGTGTTGTACAGTTTTGTCTTAGTTGCTCGAGAGAGGGCTTTTCCACTCAATTGCTTTCTTAGCCCAAAGAAACAGCGATTAGCAAGAGTAATTCTTCGTCTTATCTCGGCGCTGGTGTTATTGGCCGTGTTAATAGCGGAGCCTAGGTAGACAAACTCCTCTACTACCTCGAAGTTGTATGCGTCTATTGTGACGTTCTGTCCGAGCCGTCGGTGTTGGGTGTCCTTCCTCGAAGACAGCATATATTTCGTTTTTCCCTCATTTACCGCTAAACCCATTTTTGCCGCTTCTGTCTCAATTCTCACAAAGGCGCCATGACATCACGCTGTATTCTTCCCATCATATCAATATCGTCGGCGTACGCGAGAAGTTGAACAGATTTATGGAAGATAGTGCCTCTGGTGTTGACGGTGGAGTTTTGAACTATTTTCTCAAGAACAATGTTAAAGAAATCGCACGACAGTGCATCGCCTTGTCTGAATCCTTTTTTGACGATGAAAGATTCCGTAAGCTCATTGCCAAGCTTGATGGAGCAGCGTGAGTTCTCCATCGTCATTTTGCACAAGGGAACAAGCTTGGCAGTGATGCCAAAACTAGACATAGCTTTATACAGTTCGTCTCTGTAGATGCTGTCATACGCGGCCTTAAAATCGATAAAGAGGCGGTGGGTATCGATTTGGAGTTCGTAGGTTTTTTCCAGGATCTGCCGCAACGTGAAAATTTGGTCGATGGTAGACTTTCCTGGCCTAAAGCCACATTGATAAGGGCCAATCAGATTCTTGACGAAAGGCTTCAGACGTTCACATATTACGGCAGAGAAGATCTTGTAGGCGATGTTAAGCAGACTGATTCCTCTGTAGTTGGCGCAGTTTAGAGGATCTCCCTTTTTCAGGATCGGGCAAACAATGCTGAGGTTGCATTCATCGGGCATGCATTCTTCCGACCATATCTTACAGATGATCTGGTGCTACTCCTATCTAGATCGTCGCCTGCGGCTTTGAACAGCTCGGCAGCTAGACCATCTGCTCCAGCGGCTTTGTTGGATTTCAGCCGTGATATTGCCGTTTTCACTTCTTTATGCTTAACACTGAAAATTCAATTTCAGTGAATGTATATTATCATTTGAAAGAACATTTGTCATTTATTTTTTGAAGTCTATCAAATGTTGGCTGTTGTTACGTAGCAGATGGTCCATCCGTTGAATCCGATTTTCGATGACTCGTTCGGATAGTTCGACTAGTAACTGGCGAATGGCACGCGTGATGTTTTTCTCCAAGGCCTGAATCGAAGCGGGTTTGTCCGCATAAACCTTGGATTTTACATATCCCCACACGAAAAAGTCTAACGGTATGATATCACACGGTCTTGATGGCCCATCGACCGGCCCACAACTTGAAATTATGTGCTCACCGAAGTGTTCTCTTCTGGATGAAGTGGCAGTTCTTGAATCTCTTCAGGTTGCTCTTCGTCCCAAATGTGTCAATTTTGTTTCTTTACATACCCAATGAGCCAGAAATGGGCCTCATCGCTGAACAAAATTTGCCTCGAAAACGTCGGATCTTCTTGGAAGTTTTCAAGAGCCCATGGAGCAATTTGTAAACGTTATTCAGGCGTCAGTCTTTCCCTTATGAAATGCCAACCAATTTAAACGAGAATAACATGACAGCATGACACGACTCACACGTGGTCTGTCAAAAAAACGCTATTGAAAAAAGTATCTCTACTTGCATCACCCATTACTAGGCGTTTTTCTTTTTTACATCTGAACAGAGCTTGAACTGTCAAACGAAAAGTTGTGTTTCTTTTTTAGTTCAGAGTGTTCAGAGCATCAAAGTTGTGTTACTTTTTTCGTTCAGAGCACTGATTCTGAGTGTTCAGAGTTCGACGGCGCGCTCAGAAAAAAGAGACCGAGCGTAATGAACGAAATGCTGAGCGCAAGCATTTATTAATGAAAAAATGTTAATTTCAGCTTTCAAAAATACGAAGGGTCGATGTCTGAACTAAAAATGCTCAATTGCATTTCAAAATGAAATCCGAGCGTTCAGAAAATGTTCAGAGCTTCATTTGTTCAGAGCGTGTTCAGCAAGCTCTGAACACTCAGAGTTCGGAGCTCTGAACTAAAAAAGAAAAACGCCTACTGAGTCATTTTTAGGCCAGTTCCACCTAAAAATATCTCACTGAGATCTCTTTGACTGAGGCAATATCATTTGGTTGAACATAATTCTCTGTTCTCATTGACGTATAATGGTTACCTTACAAATTCTTTTTGTACATATGTCATTCACGTCAAAATAGCTGAGTGAGAAATCGAATCCAAAATAATTTCATCTCGGAGATCTCAGAAAAAAATCTCAGCTGAGATTTTTTGTTCCACTTCAAAAATTTCCGAGATCTCTGAGATCTCAGTGAGATGTTGTTTGGTGACACTGGCCTATTATTCCACTAAAGTACAATAAGTCAAATGTTTCACCATTTGATTACCCCTCGACAATGGATTAGCGATTCAATAGTAGTATCAACACTATTCACATATCGTCGGTGTAACCCATAGAGATAATATAATAGAGCACGGGAGACTTAGCACTTCGTACAAGTGGAAAGAATGTCTAAAAGTTCTTCCTTTCTCTCTCTGAGCTTCTCGTGATTAGCTGTAAGGCGGAATGGACAGAGTAAAAAAAAAAAAAAAAACGTCAAAATCAAAATTGTTCTTGTCTCACAATGAAGCTCAGAGAGAGAAAGGGAGAACTTAAAAGATCTTCTTTCTCAAAGTTTGATGTAACACTTTTCAGGCTACCTTCCGTGCTCTATTATACTACTTTACTTTTGTTAGATGTGCGCTCTGGGTCGCTCTGATTTCGCACAGAGCTGTTCGATGTCGCTCTTTTTTCTCCCTGGTGCAATTCCACCGTGTTCGATGTGTATTCAGTGCTCGCACCGGGAGCGCTCTGAATCGCCCCAAGTTTTTTTCGGGGCGAGAATTTCGGAGCTGTTCAAATCAGCTGTTCGTATACAACAAAGGAAGAAAAAACAGAGCACTACTTATGCATTCGATGTAATAACAAACCCAGAGAATTTTTTTCAGTTTTTTCTCAGTTCCGTTCGGAGTAGTGACAATGACAATCACTGGAGCGCCACGGGGCTGGTTACATCGAACGGTGTAATCATAAAATTGTGTATTAGATTTAGGCGAGTTGCCAATTTATTCATATTAACCGTTGAATTGGCCTTGGAGAAAAAAAAAAGTTTTACTCCATAATTCTCTAAGAGAATTCAAGTAATTTTTGTAAACCCATTCATTACGATTTCTTATAATAAACACACAAACATTACATCATTAATTCATTACATATTTATGTTTACATTGCTCTTCAACTGAATTTTCTTAACAATAATTTCATTCACCTTATTCTCTCTTGTGAACAAATACAAAAGCATGGATCAATTCTAATCTAAATAAACAAAAACTAGTTAATAAGTGAAAAATACCAAGAACACCCAATTATATAATCTTAGCAATTATCAAAACTCTGAAAATATTTCTTCGAAAGTTTTCTCAAGATAAAATAATAAATGGACTGATACCTTTTTCACTTACCTACAAGACAATTATTATAACAATAAAAGGACACATTCAAAATTCTTCCTAAAGACTAAGTATTAAACAAAACAAAATCTTAAAAAAAAAAAAAATTTCTAGCAGATCCTTTGCCTAAAATAGATTCGTATCTTTACGAGTGTAGAACTCAACTTCAAAGTACACTAAGCTGCTTGTAAAAGGACTAGGTATGTATTTGAGTCTTTACGCTTTGAAAAACGTTAAATTTCACTATATTCTAAATATCATCAAAACCAGTTGCATAGCATATCAAGCAATTTTGTTGAATACTTTTGTGTTTCAAAAGTCTTTTTAGTATTTTCGAAACTTGTTCAGTAGTCTCTAATTGAAGTTAAACGTCCTTTGTAAAAATTCCACCGAACAATTTGTTTACATGATTCTTTAAAACAATTGATGTATCTATAAATATCATTTAACTAAACGGAAGTTGACGAACTACCAACAAGAACTATATCATTCTACCTTACTTGACATTGACATATTTTAGAAATACATATTTTTTTTCTTGTATTCTATTGAACATTAGCTAGAGGCTATCATAATTTTGTTAAAAAGGTCATAAAATTAGGTATTCTCTATTGATTTGACTTTTGTGTTTAAAATTAAAATATCTACTACATAATTGTATATAACTAAAAAACATTTCCTTAAAAATTGTATTAATTTTAATTAAATATTGACATTACTACTACTTCAAACAATAATAAATAAATAAAACAATAACTACATTAAATTCGGTGTATCTTTTGTAATCGCTTACATTATTATACATATATACAATATTAACTATTAAAAATATTTGTGTTAAACTAAAATTTAATAAAAACAAAAAATAATATATTTCAATAATTTTAATTTATCGATTATTTACTGTCAAGCTAGATATTAAATATGAAAAAAAAAATTGTAATTCATTAAATATATTATAAATAAATGTGAAAAAAATAAATATGTACACACAACTTGTAATGAGGTATGTAATAAAGAAACAACCATTGGAAACTAATGATGGCGGTGAAATAAAATTATACACATAAAATGTGAAGTTGAACTTTTTCTTTTTATTTTTATAATTGTTATGTTCTGTAGAACGAGGTTGAGGTCTGTTGAACGAAAACGAAATTTTACTCATGTAATCTTGGATGCATATGTCTCATTGAATGTTTCACAAAATAATAAGCCCTATTTCGTTTAGTCATCAGAAAAAAATTCTTCCAGTTTTCCTATGAAGCTTTTGTAGAATGATGCACGAGAACACCGTCACTGAAAACCAAAATTATCTGCGAGGTGACGTAGATTCCAGTGCGGGTATGCTCACAAGTTTTATTCTTCTGGGAATACGAACTTTTATCGCGAATAGGGTTAAAAGCATCAGACCCAAAGAGAACGCACGGTTTGATATGAGCTGTAAAGACGTTAACAGAGTTAAAGAGGTAAGTTTCAGTTGTTACAAGGCCAACCCTACTGAGGAAAACTGGAATGAGGTGTAAGTTCACAAACGCCTCATTTCTGTGCAGTGATTCCGCATCACTGCTTTTTTGCGATGCTGATGCTTATGCAGCTGATGCTGATGCGATGCTGATCGATTTATTTATTTGACGTTGAAAAACACATTTTTTCTTTTATTTATTAATGATGGAAAAAACAAAAGAATATTCAATAAATATTAAGATTCCATATAATTGCTATTAAATTATACTCAATTTTCCTTTTCCATCTCCATATTTGCAAAAAAATATATGGAATCAAAAACTAATCAGTCTGTAGCAGTGATGCTTTTTTGTTTACTTTTAGCGCATCAGTTTGCAATAGTGAACAGTTGACGAGAAAAATGATGCACAAATTTGCGTTTGTGAACGTTTGACTTTGAATGATTGTGCATCATGACTGCAGTGATGCGTTTGTGAACTTACACAAGTTTGAACAACCCAGCAAGGCCTGCAATGTCCATATTCGACGGACCCAATTTTTTCTTGACTAAAAACTAAGGCAAAAAATTATGCAATGTTCCAATGGCCGCAAAAATGTTTCGTAATTTGTGAAAAACATGAAGAATTCTTCTTCTTCCTCGGTCCCAACGGTCGTTACGTCTATAACGTTGGCAAACCATTATGAGCACAAATGATTGGGACCTTTACGATAATTATGTTCTAAGCTTGCAATTTATATTTATATATAGAGAGAGGTTTCGTATATTACTACGGATGCAATGAAAATGTACACTCGGGCGTATACGTGTTTTTATAGATATTTTTTTTATTTTAAACGCTTCTTTTTACTTTTTGCTTAAGAACCTTAAGTTTTTTGTATCAATTGTTATCTTATTATTTTTAACAACTTGAAGAATTGAGTTTTTCTTAATGACAACGATGAGTAAGGCGAGTTAATGACTCAAAAAACCGTCCGACTGACTCCTTGGTGGTCGACTGGTCGTCTTGGAATCGTTTCATACTAGAATATCATGTGAGGTCGTGGCAAGGAGGACTGGATAGGAATCCAAGCTAAACAGCAATCGGTTGGTGAAATTTCACACCGAGGACCTGTGGTCTGTCATAGTCACTCGGATAAAAAACTTGGACATCACCAGATACATTGCCCGTCGTCAAAGTCAGTGGTTTGAAAACGATGGGTTACCACCAGGAAATGAGATACACATTCCAACAAAGGAAATGTTCTGAGAATGAAAATTTTATAATTTCTTTTCTTTGACAACTGACTTTATTTTACCCATGAGTAGCTGGGCCAGCGAGGACGGTTCAGATATGCTTTTGAATTGTTGATTTTCGACTATGTTTTATTTACATTTACATTTACATTTCACAGTACTTCGCACATAAATGTAACGAACTACAGACACATAGCAGCACTGGTGACTGAGACCATCGGCTGGGACAGAACAAGACATACAACAGAGAGAGACAGATAGACACATAGAAAGAAAGCACACATAACAGAAACCTACGTGGCTCAGAGGAGGAGACTAAGATTTGTATTGTCTCGTGTTATCGCACAGGTGGCCTCAGATAAGCTGGCGATATTTGTAGAAAAAGAATGCTGCTGAAGCTGGGGTTTGAACCCGTAGCGTTCGGCTTAGCAATCCACTACTCTTTTTTTTTTTTTTTCAAAATTCATTTTTTATTCATTCACTTATATCTACTTACATACTAGACAAAAGAATTCAAACTAGCTTATGATCTAAATCTTATATTTAACTTACTGGCCCCAACCGGGCGCTCTAAGGAATTCATGGATAACTAAAATTAATGCCTTTCGGCTTATGAGCTATTTTTTTTTTTTTTTTACTTTAAATGTTTGTTCTTGTTAGAAAATTTAAAAAACTAACACAATGACTTGTATATTTTGTTTCTTACATACTACTTAAAATTAGGTCCTTAAAAAATAAAACTTAAAATTAACTAAAACTACCTAATCTACCTAACAACTACTTACAAACTAGAGCAACCACAGCAGCAAATCTGTTTTTTTTTCTTTTCTTATCACTTTTTGTTTATTTTTTTATTCTTTTTTTGTTCTTTGTTTCTTTGTTTTTTTTTTGTATTTTGTTATTTTTTTTTTGTCCATATCAATGTTTGTGCCACCATGCCTACTCTACTTAAACCTAAACCCAAAACCCTTAGACTAAAACAAGTATACAAGCCGGCCAAGGCTTAAAACCCCACCCCGACTACCCATTATCAAGTGCTGACTGAAGCCACCAGAACTGGTGCTCCTGCTTCACCCTATCAATTCGGTCCCGTTCGGACACAGCCCTACTGAACCGGAGGAGCTCTGCTCCGTCCTGTGCGAGGACGTCTCGATGGTAAAGGAGCCGCCGATCGACGGTTCTCCGCCTGACGTGGTAGATTAGCGGGATCGCCAATCTGTCCTGTATCAGACCGCATTTATCTAGGTGGAGGAATGCCTCTGGTGGAATGAAGCCGCTCGAGCGTGCACTATCAAAATATTCGTCGTTCGGATAGAACGCCCCAAAGATCAAATTATTCGTCGAAGTCATAGCTCTCGCAATGTGACCCCGAATAAGTTTTATCACGAAATTGTCAATTCTGTTAATCCGAGCCTCGTTGTACAGAACCTCGTTAGAATAGTAATGTACATAAGAAGATTCCGGTGTCCGATGCAAACCGAGACAGCGCCGAAGACACTGCCTCTCGAACACCCGAAACTTCTCCATTTGAGATGGTGCAACGTTGAACCACACTGGACAGCCATAAACGATCATCGGCCGTATGAGGGCCATGTAGCAAATTACCTTCACTCTGGGGTCAAGCCGACTGCTGTAAAACAGCCGTTTCGTCAGAGCGAAGGCTCCTCTGGCCTTAGTCAGAGCAGCATCTATATGTCTGTCGAAATACAGATACTGGTCCAACCAGATACCGAGGTACTTCACTTCACTTTTGCTCGTTAATCGCTGTCCGTGAGGCCCAACGATGACCATCTTGCGCCAATTCTTGCGCGTATCCCTCGTGGCCCCGGCCAACGAGGTCCGGAACAGAATTGTTTCGCATTTCTGGACATTTATTTTCAGTTTCCAGTCATCGCAATATCGCTGAATCTTCTCGAAGTCACGTTGCAAGAGAATTCTAATGACTTCGACCTTTGGGGCAGTTCTGTACGCAATCAGGTCGTCGGCATACGCAATTGCCTGGGAAAGGCTACCTATCAGATCGCTGGTGTAAATGCTGAAGAGGATCGGCGAGTTCACCGCTCCCTGTTGAAGACCGTTTTTAATTTCAAAGGTGGTGGTAGAAGTTACATTGCCACTTTTGACAACAAACTTTCTACCGTTGAGCATATCATGAAGCATATACAACAATGGTATACTGATGCCTAGTCTGGTGAGCTTTAGGTACAAACCTTCTAACCATACGGTGTCAAAGGCCTTCTCTAAATCAACCAGAACAGCACCCGTGCATTGTTTCTTGGACTTGTTCCATTGGATATCAGAAACGAGCTTAGACGCGGCATGAATGGTGTCATGTCCCGCCTTGAACCCGAACTGGTTATCCGGAATTATTTTGTTGTCCGCAGCCCACTCAGCCAGAGCCCTATTGATTACCTTTTCGAATACCTTGCTGATGCTTGGAAGGAGACTTATTGACCGGAGATTTGAAGGATTGGAGTTGTCCTTTCCCTTTTTCGGGAGAGGATGAACCACAGCTGTCTTCCAACGCACTGGATAATATGCATTATTCAGCGCGTTATTGAAGAGCGTGGTATAAATGTCGATGGCTTCAATCGGTAAGTGTCTTAGTACAATGTTGGATATACCGTCGACACCTGCTGACTTCTTATTCTTTATTGAATCGAAGATGAGCTGGAGTTCTACCTTCGTGATGAGCAAGGGACTTGGGCCCGTTCGTTCGGCGATTATAGCGTTTGCTAAGAAGTCGTCATTAAACCGGGTAAAACCACGGTTCTCGGATCGCCACTGCGAAATATCATTCCTCAGGTAGAAGTGATGAAGTAAGGCTCTGTTCTCCAGGTCGTGGTTCGGGCGAGTGCAAGCATTCACCTTATACACTTGCTGGAAAGCAGCACCAACTGTCTCCACTTTCTCCTGCGGATCTTCAATCACAAAGAAGTCATCGTCCAAGACGGCTTCCTCAGGGTCAATTTGCGCTGTCAGGAGTACGTCTTTGTTCTCTAGTGTTCTCTGGAGTTTAAGGCACGGAAGGTCGTTCTGATTATTTTTTCTGAATATTTTATTGATTTGGGGAAACATGCTCGGGTCGCTAGAATTAACGGCCCGAATTTTGTTGTCCCAAAACAAATTGATAGATAGTCTATAGTTTTCTTTAATCAGTTGGTTGATGTTTTTGATCGTCGACTTCAGTGCCCTAATCTCCAGGTCGTGTGGGTCTGTGAAGCGTCTGTACAAGTTTTTCAGTCTTGTCAGTAGTCCACTTTTATGTCTGTAAAGTGCGTCTATAGTCGCGTTTCTGTAGACGTCGTTTTGGTCGCGTTCCTTGTATTTCGGTATTGTCCGTTCCATCGTTCGTTTTATCGTTTCGTCCATCTGTTGTAGATGTTGGTCGATTTCGTTGTTCGTTAAGTTTCTGTTATTTGGTGGGGCTATGTCACTCGAACGGAGTTCTCTCGCTAGGGCGTTGGTGAAACGAGGCCAGCGCATCTTACTGTAATTGTAAGAATGCGTTGGAACGTATTCATCCAACTCCACGCGCTCGTTCGGAATCTGAATTACAGCAGCCAAGCCACAGTGATCACTGTCGTACTCGATTGTCTGTAAACAGTTTCGAGGGTGATTACCCACTTTGTCCGTTATTGTCAGTCTGGTATCGTACAGCAAAAGGTCCAGGAAGGAGCCGCTCCTTGGGAACGATGGCCTTTCAGTAGCCAGCAAGTCGACACCATATTCAACACTGTGAAGATTCATCAAATTAAAAAGATGATTACCTCTTGGATTATTTGTTTGATTTCCCCAATCTTCATGTTTCGCGTTCAAATCTCCGGCCATAACGAAGTAGTTTTCTTCCAAGCTCAGTTTTAGTACTCTGAAGAGAATCTCGAGCTCTGAAATAAAGATAGTAGCCTGCGGAGCTTCAGCCGCATAAGCCGCAATCATATACATCCGCTTCCCTTGAGTGAGAGAGATGCATACGACGCAAACTTCTAGCGTCCTGAGCTTTCGCAAATCATTATTGTATATGACTTTATAATTAATGCCCTTTCGTATGAAGATGGCAACACCGCCTCCTTGAGTAGAGTCGGGTCGATCCCTTCTTACGATATTGTAATTGTTGTTAGTCAGTTTATGTTTCTGGTTTAGCTTGGTTTCGCTAGCCATGAAGACATCGGGACTGTGGTCTTTCAACAACTGGAACAAATTAGCTCGGCGTTCAATCCTAATCAGTGAATTTACATTCACAGCTAGGATCTTTAGGCGCGTCTCCGGCAGCGCGCCCTTAACCTTGAATTTGCGCTTGGCCAGCCATCATAGAGTAGAGTTTATCTACTCTTCCGGCTTGCTCCAAGATCTGACTTTGCAGTCCTGCTAGTTGTCCTTGAATGGCAACCAACAAGTCCACAATGTCTGGCTGCCCCGCCGGTGCCTTAGGCACTTGGGCCTGTGGGGCGACCGGTGGTGGAGCCTGTTTCGCGTTACCCATTCCTTTCGCAGAGTTCGCGTAAGAAATATCGGGCCTAACGAATGAATTTGCTTTTGGAGCTTGTCGTAGTGGTCGACTTTCTACGGCCTTCTGACTGGCCTGTTTTTCTTTCATTTGTTGGACCTTAGGGCAGCCCCTATAATTAGCAGGGTGCCCCTCGTTTCCACAGATAATGCACTTGAGCTGGGTTAAGTCTTCAACCCGCTCCGTACCTAACCTGCATTCCCCTCTTATGTGGGTTTCTGCGCACTTGACGCAGCGCTCCTGCATTTGGCAGTTGGCTGCGGCATGGCCGAACCTCTGGCAGCGCATGCATTGTAGCATGTCGTCGTGCCTCATTAATTTTTCCCATCTTACAACTTGGAAGTCTAGGACGGAAATACTCCTTAGACTTTCCAATTTGCTTTGGGGCGATAATGTTACTAGGAACATTGGGAGCTTGTAACCCCCACGCCTAGACTTGACCGTTGAAAACGGCTTGACCCCGATAAACTCGAGATCGTTACCCGCTTTTTGACGGAGCTCATCTAAGAGCGCCTCAGGTTCCGTGCAGGAACTGATGCCCTTTAGAAGGACCGTCTTCAATTTTTCGCTTCGAGGCGTGAAGCTGAAGAACTCAGCTGTGGCCTCCGTCAAGAAATCTTTAACCGTGTTGTATTCGGGCAATGTGAAGCATTGCACCGAATATCTTTTTTCTTTTTCATTTATGATCTTAATGTAAAAATTACCATTTGTGGCCGACTTGCATACCTGTTTTACGTCGTCCAGGTCTATCTTGTGGGTCCGGATAGGTGGCACATTCTTATTATTCCTTGTGGGCTGTGGCTGCTTCTGGTGTTGCTGCATTGCTGCTGCCGATGTTGATGCTGGTGGTGGTGGTGATGTTGGTCTTGCTGCTGGTGCTGGTGCTGGTACTGTAGCTGCTGCTGGTGTTGCGGCCAGCTTTGGTGCTGCTGCCGCCACTTGTTTGGGGGCCCCGATGTGCTGGGGCCTGGCTGTGCCGCCCCTGTGTTGTGTCTCGGAGGCTGCACTTGTTGTTGTTGATCGGCAACTTGTATTTGCTGTTGCGGCTGCTGTGGTTGTTTTTGTTGATTTTGCTTCTGTGGTTGTTGTTGTTGTTGTTGTTGTTGTTGTTGTTGTTGTTGTTTTTGCTGCTGCCTCTGGAGTTGCCTCTTTTTTAACTCGGCTGCCTCCTCTTCTCGGCGCGCCTCTTGTTTTTGTTTCAGGCGGAGCAGCAGGGGCTTTATTTCCTCCTTCAGCGTGTTGAGCATTTTTTCGCATTTTTCTATGCTGTTCTGCTTTGTGAGGAGGACTTCCTCCACCTCCTCGTCGGTGTAATCGGTAGACAGCCCCTCGAATCTGTTACTGCCACCGGACCTGTACAGTCCTTCACCCTCTTCGGACACGTACTCTACGGCATCATCAGAAGAGTATTCTTCTAGCTGCCGTTGAATCTTCTTCGAAGCCGTTTCTTTCGCTGCCCTTGAAGTGTCATCCACCTTAGCTTGCAGCTTGGCTAAGGTGGTGGCTGGCCTTTTGTTGTTTAAATTTGGCTTTGGCCTTTCGCTCCTCCTCCTTTTTTTTTGTTGTCGCTATCGCTTGCGGGATTCTTCTCTCGGTCCGCTACTTGGTTAGCAACCGATGATTTCGCAGAAGCATTTTTTGATGCCTCTGCCGCCTTCTCTTTGATTAAGTTAATCATTTCAACTTATAATTGAAATAAAAAAAACTCAACCAAACTGGGACTCGAACTCACGACGCTGAGTTCTCGAGCCTATTCACTAGCACTGTGCTATTCTATAAGTTAAAAATCCAGTGACTAACTGACTATTTATTACTGCTCTACTATTCACCACACTTGAAAATAAACCACACTGCCAAAGTCTTTCCTGCTCGAAAGTCAGAGATCGACTGAATCCACTACTCTATCCTCTGAACCATGGCCACCTGCGACTGTTTTATTTCTTGTTTAATTCATGTCCTTTTAATTACATGAATTTATCGCTTAAACTTCATCTATCATCATTTTTCTTATAGTAAGCTATACACTATCAATTTTTTTCATCATTTAATGAAACAATCCAAAAAAAAATGTTATTTGACGGTATTCGTTTGCATAACATTTGTGCTTAAAGCTGAAATAGAAACTCTTCTGTGATTTTAAAAAGTGTTTGTCTGATTGCATATTTAATAAAAGATTATTGACCAATTTGATGTTCTTGTTGAGTGGAAATTGGGTTTTCCATCGGCTGTTTTGGTTTGCATGTTTGCGTAGACCTTAGGATAGGTTTTGAAAAAGAAAAGTTAAATAATTATTTGAAGAATTGCAGCATTATAGACCATAAATTGAAATTGGTCAGCTACAGCAAATATTTGAGAAGTGTCAGGTTTATGCTCATCAAATCAGAAATAGAGGTGTAAAATTAACTCTTATTTTTTGAACGAATGAGCTATGCTCATGGAACTTCCAGTTGGATATTTTTCGTCCAGCTTGGATTCATATCCACTCCTCCTTGACACGGCCTAATATGATGTTCTAGTATGAAACGATTCCAAATCGACCATCAAGGAGTTAGTCTGATAGTTCTTTGAGTCATTAACTCGGCTTACTCATCCTCGTCATTAACAAAAACTCAACTCTTCAGGTTGTTAAAAATAACAATATGAGTTCGACCCATGTTGTCCACACGACTAACTTCCCAGAGCGAAATTTCCAGCCGATGCGTTCCATTGTATTTGTAGGTACACGCACGTTGCTTTCAAAGTTGAATTCCATAAGTTCATTTGAATAACAGTGGCGCCTGTATTACTCCTGAATATTGTAGTTTTCTATTACTGAAAGCATTTTTCCAATCGGATTAGTATTTCCGAAGATTAATATTTATATGGCAAAACAGCGTTTGGTGGGTCAGCTAGTAATCAAATATAGTCTATGATACTTCTGAATTTTGTTTTTTTTTTTCTTTCACACTAACTATAAATTTTTTTGCACAATTGTTGAAATTATTGCAGAAATTATCATAATTTTCATTATACGAGTATTAGGGTTGTCTTAGATTTTTAATTGCCCTTACCTAATCAGCTCTTAACAACACAATACAGCGTCAAATGAGACCAATTTCATGACAATGGGCCTGCACACACGAGACTAATTCATCCGGACTAAAATCAGTTTAGTGGGCAAGGGAAGCGAAGTGTGCAGTATGAAACGGACTGAAATTTTCAACCCCAAATTTGGTGGATGAACGAAGACTAAAACTAACACATATACAAAAGCTGACAGTTTTGGTACGAAATATATACTCACACATTTAAAAAAGGTTCACATATACATTTTTCTCTCAGTCTGAAAATCATCTCGTGTGTGCTTGGACTAAAGACTTAAACCCATTTCAGTCCAAAAATTATTCATCCCGTGTGTGCAGGCCCAATACGATGAGTGGTTCACGAGATAATCGAGCCGAAAAAACGTAACGCACCTACGCACATACGAACACACATACGCACACAGACATCATCATAAAAACGGTTGATTCGGATTCTGGTGACCTCGAAACATGGAGATATGCAAAAATTGGAGATTCACAAAATCGGCCCATTTATTGTAACAAGATTACAATTGATAAAAAAAAACCTTTCTCAAGCAAAAAGTAAAAAGAAGTGTTTAAAAACAAAAAGATTCTAAAAAATACGTATACGTCCGAGTGTACATTTTCATTGCATCCGTAGTAATAAACGAAATCTCTCTATATCTATATATTAACTAGCTGACCCCGCAAACTTCGTCTCGCCGCCCTTCAGAGCAACTCCATTTTGAAATTTTGCAGTTTTCCATTTGGAAACCAATGCACCTGATGCAATAATATGCAATTTTCA
This sequence comes from Sphaerophoria taeniata, assembly GCA_943590905.1. Taxonomy (NCBI): domain Eukaryota; kingdom Metazoa; phylum Arthropoda; class Insecta; order Diptera; family Syrphidae; genus Sphaerophoria; species Sphaerophoria taeniata. Next base: position 39,687,081 of record OX016540.1, on the reverse strand, counting down.
CTTTGAAAACCAATGAGTTTTCCGAGGTTTTCATCAAGAACTTTCTGTTTCCCATTCGAAAACCCATTTTGAAATTTTCCAGTCTTCCATTTGAAAACCAATGCACCTGCAATAATTTAAAAAAAGTTTTCCCTAAGAACCATCTACAGACTAATACGAACAAAATAAAAAAAAAGCCAAATCCGTTAAGCCGCTTGTTAGTTATTCGATCATACACGAACAGGATTTCATTTTTATATATATAGATATAAATCGCGAACTGAACACATAATTATCGTAAAGGTCCCAATCGCTTATGCTCATATTGGTTTGCCAACTTAATAGACGTACACTCATTGATAATGATACTCCAGTGGTTAACTCTCTAGCGAAAGCTAACCTTTTTGCTAGGCAGTTCGCCTTCAACTCTTCGCTGCCAGAGAGTGTCATACTCCCCCAGTTCTATACCGCGTCAATAATTCCATGGGACAAATCTTCTTTCACACTCGTGCTGTAGCGAGGGTCCTAAAAGATCTCAATATACACATTTGATAGAGTTTGGCACCACGCTCTTATCGAAAATGCGTGCATTCGGTATTGATGAGTCCCTCTTTCATAGGATTAGAAACTTTCTTTCGAACCGTTCTATACAAATTGTATAAGACAACCCGTCTGAAAACCAAAAAATAAATGCTGGTGTACCCCAGGGCTCCGTTTTGTCTCCGACCATTTTTCTCATTTCCATAAATGATCTCTTGTCTGTAACTTCTAATCCAATTCATTGTTTCGTTGACGCTCGCACTGTGCTTTGGCATAAAAAGGGAAAATAAACCCCTAGAGTGCGTGCTTATTAGAAAAAAGGAAAAAAAAAACAAACAAAAAAAGTACCGAGTAATGATCGAAAAACCATTTTTTTTTTTTTAGGCTTAAGCTTATTGTTATCTCACAGAAAAAATAACTTTTGATGCAAATATTTCGTAACCAGAGCTGGGAATTGAGTTTGGCTCTCAGTGGTAGGCTCAGAATATAGAGAAAGCGAAGTCGTTAAAAAATTTTCTCGCAATTTAAAATCGATATTATTCAATTTTACAATATTCCTGGAAACAGTTACACAATTGTACAAAAAATAAATGACTTACAAGTATTCTATCAGTCACTGAAAACCAAAATTATCTGCGCGATTTTCTCTCCGAGTTATGATCGAGAAACATTTTATTTCTGGTTTTATCTGTTCTGATGCAAATATCTCGTAACCAAGGCTCAGAATTGAGTGTGGCTTTCAGTGATAGGCTCAGGAGGATGAGAATTATCAAGTTTGTAGAATTTACCGGAATCGAACGGAGAGAAGAATTGGATTATTGTCAACCAAGTTAATCCATCATTCTTCACGTTATTTTTCATGCCTACTCCATAAATGGACATGGAGATCTAACCAAAAAATGTACGAGCTGTACACCAGAATCGATGCAACCATAAATTTCAAAGTCCACACCTCAAATGGCTTGATGACGTAAAGCGAAGAAGAACAAGTTTTTGAAATCATTTCCGATTTCAATATTTCGCAGAAGATTAAGGCCGAGGCTCCGATTTTTCGAAATTTTGACCCGATACCGATATTGCAACCAAACATCAAACAACAGAAAAAAGGTGTAGTTTTCAAGCTGATCACTTAGTTTTTTAAATAACATTGAGACATTTGTTAGTAAATAGTTTTTATTTTTTATTTTCGATCCTTAAACTCCTTTGAAACACCATTATTTCTTACAATGCGGAATAGTTCACTAAATACATGTTTTTCATTTAAAACTATGGAATATCATTTCGATTGCTACACGTTAATTTAAGATTGTTCGATAAAACTTTAACAATAATATTGAAGTACTGCTCGGTAAAAAAAGGATAATTCTCAGATTTGGCCCTTAATAAATCAATTGAAATTTATTTCGTCTGAGTTTGAAATCACTTTTTGTGTTGTTCTTTTATTCTCTAGAAATTAGTGTCTTTTCCAGCTTACAATTTGACTTAATCCTAATATTTTTTCTTAGACAAAATTTAATGTTAAACCTTTCCGAGAAAATCATGGGCATATACTCTTTTTCGATAACCCTTGAAGGCGAACAATTTAAATGCAGCAATCATCATGACGATGCAGAAACCATAGAGAAGCATTCCCATTCGCATGTCCATGTCGGAGAAGACATTGCCAATCATACGTTTTTGACGAAGCTTGTCAAGATTTTCTTGAAGAATTGCTGGATCGTCTAGACCAAATCGACTGATATAATCGGGATTGTTGATGTTTTTAAGGAAACTGAGGACTGCTGCTCGATCCCAGACGGGTTGCTGTGTGGGCGAGTTTGGATTGGTGGAGTTCTTTTGGCACTGTCGACAGCTGTCTTTAGTAGGGAATTGAAGTTTTGGGAATTGAGGATCTTCGGTTTGGTCACCAGCTAAACGAGCGTTGACTTCGTTGTGAGCTTCCCATAGCCAGAGAACAGCTTCGTCCTTGGAGGGGGTACTCCAGATTTTTCGTCGTTTGGCCATATCCTTAAAAGAAAGATAATAAAAAAATTAATACGATTGAAAAAAAATTGTGCGTGTCAGCTCCGACGCGCGACTGGAGTTCACTCAATAAGAATGATTTGATTACCTTAAAATATATAATACGCAAAGGATTGAATTCATATATTCATTTATCTATTCATAATAATTTGATAAAATATATTATACTTAAATTAATTATAATTAAATTAATTAATGATGAAAATTCAAATTGGTCCACATTTATCGTGCATTATTGCATACAAAATGGAATTGAATGTTGATAAATTTTACATTGAATTAAAGCCTGAAGCCTTGTGCTTCTTAAGAGATCTTAATCTTGAAGATCCGATTATTAGAACGCACGCTAGGAAGCTTTTAATCGAAAAACAACGATCGAATTTTGGCCATAGCGGGATTCTCCCACAGGTGATGTGTCATTTTGTACGAACCAAGCAGGTCGTTTGTGTGCAATAAAATTTATTTTAAAATCGAGATTGTGAGGCTTGTACTAGACGTATCCTTACAAATGAGGTATCAAAATCACCGTTATTTCATGTAGATTAGACATATGGAAATTTCAACATCCAGTCTATAGGATTAAAACTTTTATACCAATTTATGTGAAAATGTCTTAATTGGCTATATTAATGAGTTACCGTTATAATTAAAGTATAATAAATTGAAGAGCATGAAATTCTGTATCATGTGTGAAAATTTCACCGTTCTACGTTGAAATCTCTGTTCAATAAATTAGATTCGAAATGGCACTAAAACTTTTACCCCCTCTTTTCACCCCCCCCCCCCCCTCGGTTAATTTTTTTTAAACTTTGAATGTCTTACTTATTTATGTTTAGTCAAAAGCCATACAAATAAGTTTTAAACTTCTAACCTAACCGACCTCCATACAAACTTTGACCTAACATTTCAACCTTTTGTGACCTTTTCAACCCCTTTTATTGCGTTAAAAACACCGTATGGCCCTTCCACAGGTTCTAGTCTATCTTACTACCAAATTTCATCTAAATCGATCCAGTAGGTTAAAAGTTTTTAAGAGTTAAAAAAAAGCGTTGGTAGTCAATTTTCGTAACGCTTTTTTCAATGATTGATTTTACTATCCATATTTTTTCCATACCGGGGTATATATAGTATGAATCGATTCTAAAGGAGTAAACTCCAAAAAAAAACATAAAAATTAGTTTCTTTTTTTATTTAATTTTATTTAAAGGAATGTAACGTTCGCATGTTGTACAAGTGACGTAGTGGTTATGAGAGCTGAGTGCTGCGCAGAACGTGTAGTTTAGAATCCTACTTGTACCAATCTTTCCTGCGAAAAACTGACTGAAATACCAAAAGTATCCGTCTATCAAGAAAAAAGTGCTTCTCAACATTTCCGTTCGTAATCGGCGTTAAATAGTTGATGAGTGTAAGCCACTTAGGTCTTCTCTTCCAGCTTTGTCAATCGCGATTGCAACTGGCAAGAGACTACAATGACAAAGGACACCTGAAACAATGCACGGATGCTGTTCTGGTTGATTTGGAGAAGGCCTTCGACACCGTATGGTTAGAAGGGTTGTACCTTAAACTCACCAGACTAGGCATCAGTAAACCATTATTGTATATGCTTTATGATATGCTCAACGGTAGAGAGTTTGTTGTCAAAAGATGGCAATGTAACTTCTACCACCACCTTTGAAATTAAAAATTGTCCGCAACAGGGAGCCGTTAATTCGCCGATCTTCTTCAGCATTTACACCAGTGATCTGATAGGTAGCCTTATCCAGGCAATTGCGTATGTCGACGACCTGATTGCGTACAGAACGGCTCCACAGGTCGAAGACATTAGAATTCTCTTGCAACGTGACTTCGAGAATATTCAGCGATATTGCGAATGTCCAGAAATGCGAAACAATTCTGTTCCGGACCTCGTTGGCTGGGGCCACGAGGGATACGCGCAAGAATTTGCGCAAGATGGTCATCGTTGGGCCTCACGGACAGCGATTAACGAGCAAAAGTGAAGTGAAGTACCTCGGTATCTGGTTGGACCAGTATCTGTATTTCGACAGACATATAGATGCTGCTCTGACTAAGGCCAGAGGAGCCTTCGCTCTGACGAAACGGCTGTTTTGCAACAGTCGGCTTGACCCCAGAGTGAAGGTGATTTGCTACATGGTCCTCATACGGCCGATGATCGTTTATGGCTGTCCAGTGTGGTTCAACGTTGCACCATCTCAAATGGAGAAGATTCGGGTGTTCGAGAGGCAGTGTCTTCGGCGCTGTCTCGGTTTGTATCGCACACCGGAATCTCCTATGTACATTACTATTCTAACGAGGTTCTGTACAACGAGGCTCGGATCAACAGAATTGACAATTTCGCGATAAAACTTGTTCGGGGTCACATTGCGAGAGCTATGACTTCGACGAATAATTTGATCTTTGGGGCGTTCTATCCGAACGACGAATATTTTGAAAGTGCACGCTCTAGCGGCTTCATTCCACCAGAGGCATTCCTCCATTTAGATAAATGCGGTCTGATACAGGACAGATTGGCGGTGCCGCTAATCTACCACGTCAGGCAAAGAACCGTCGATCGGCGGCTCCTTTACCATCGAGACGTCCTCGCACAGGACGGAGCAGAGCTCCTTCGGTTCAGTAGGGCTTTGTCCGAACGGGACCGAATCGATAGGGTGAAGCAGGAACACCAGTTCTGGTGGCTTCAGTCAGCACTTGACAATGAGTAGTCGGGGTGGGGTTTGAGCTTTGGCCGGCTTACATACTTGTTTTAGTCTAAGCGTTTTCGGTTTAGGTTTAAGTAGAGTAGGCATGGTGGCACATACATTGAGGTAGAATAGGTAGTTTTAGTTAATTTTTAGTTTTATTTTTAAGGACCTAATTTTAAGAAGCATGTAAGAAAACATAAAAATAATATTGTGTTAGTTTTTTAAATTTTCTAGCAAGAAAAAAAAATAAATAAAATAGCTCATAGGCCGAAAGGCATTAATCTTAAGACGATCATGAATTCCTTAGAGCGCCCGGTTGGGGCCAGTAAGTTAAATATAAGATTTTAGATAATAAGCTAGTTTGAATTCCTTTGTCTAGTAATCAGTTATAAGTGAATATGAATAAAAAAATGAATAAAAAAAAAAAAAAACAAAGGACACCTGTGATATCCTTGTTAATCATGATAAACAAAGCATTAAAAATCCTATTGAAAAATGTAAGTGAATTTATTCACAAGAGTACAATAAAACAATAGAGACCGAGCAGGTCTTCAGAAATAAATTGTTACTCTGGGGTAGTTGAAAGCCCCATTCATGGTCCCTATTCTATGAATGTCAACTACAGTCGCGGTAGACCCCCTTGTGGGAGTTTCAGAGGGGCTGTGGTTGACGAGAGATTGAATGATGAGCTCAATTATATAGATAGAAAAACATTTACGATTTACCATTATAGTTTCTTCATGGAGAGACAAAATGGTACTTAAGATCACAAATGAAATAAATTATGTTAAATGCGATAAGAATAACATACGCATAAGTTTGATATTTAATTAATTTCAAACAGTGTGATTAATGGTGACGGTCTACACCCACAAGACTCCTTTGTGAAATGGTTCACGCGTCGGATACGGCTTAATAGCTAGGTGTTGACGTAAAACTAACTGAAAATAGCTAGGTGCCGACGTAAAACTAACTCACATAACCCACACTTACAATGAATAAGAGACCTAGGGTTTGATACTCCTGAAATATTTTATATGGTAACGTTTGCCGGGTCAGCCTGTCAACTATTAAAAACAGCTTTTCTATTGTAAGATGGGCGTTTGAAAAAAAAACGTCCGACATAACAAAACAACATTACTCACTGGGCTATGAAGATGTTTTGACTCAGAAGAAAAAATGTTTCCAAATATGTATTTACATATAACGCGGGGGCAACAATTTCATTAATAAACAGAGAAATGAGTTTATTTAATCTGATAGATCTATTTTTGGTCTCAGATTGTATTTACATTAGTTAATTGTACTAAACGGTAAACAAAAAATAGAAACTGTTGCTTTTACGACGACAATTGCTACAATAGTTCATTTGCCTATCAACAGGAAAAAGTTAAACACGTTTGAGATTGACGAATTTCAAAACACCTAAGTAAATATTTTGACTGATTCAATTGGCTCAATCTGTTTCTTTCTTGTTGACAACGGGCAAAATTTTTCTTTGTTTTGTTTTTCTTTATAAACAAATTGTAATAATAATAACGAAAATCCATACTTTCTGAAATCAGGAGCAATATTACAAAGTCCAAACTTCGCAGTATTTCTCTTTTACATGGGAGCAAGAATTTTCAACGTTTGACCTAATTCTTGTAGTCAAAAATCTGCGAAGTTTATTGTAAAATTGAGTTTGATTAAAAATTGGATGATTTGATTTTGACATTTTTTTTTTTTAGAAAATGTTGATTGGGTTTTCAATTATTGTATAATGTTTTTTTAATTGTTATCAAATAATGACGTGGAGTTGAATTTAATTAGAAGCGTTTTGCAGATACATAGATGACGCAGAAAAATTATATTTCAATTTCGTACAGGAAATGGGTTGACACTGTTCGTGAATCGTGATGGATTGATAGCAGAAAATACTTTCTCTGTGAGTTAAGGTTACTGAGTTGAGTCTAGTGTCTTTACATTTTTGGAACTTTGGCTTATAAGATTTTACCCTTTATAAAATTGTTTTTATTTAAAAATGACTTTTAGTCAAATGCGTTTCGCCCAGGTACGACAGTTGGGCTCATCAGTTAGGTGCTGTCGTACCTTTCTAAGACGCAACGCTAAGTCGATGACTACCGACACAAATAAAATTTACAACACATATGTGTTGTGAATTATATTTTTCTAAAAGAATTTTAACAAATTCAAATCCACTTTAACATCATCAAAAAAATTCTTGTTTTGTTTTTTCCACCATTTCTTATTTTACCCTTTAGTTCAATTACTAACTACATACTTATAAATAGATCTCTTCATAAATTTTATGTGGCCAGGCTGTTTTTCTTGCAAGGTGAAACATGTTGTGCAGTACGAAAACTAGGCAAACGGATTTGTAGATTTAGTTTACATTACAGTACGTCGCATATGAATAACGAGTTACAGATATAACAAAATTGGTATAAGGCCATCGGCTGGCGCTGGGACAGAAAAAGACATTAATATAACAGAGATATGTAGCTCGTGATTTTTAGTTGTGAAGGCACCCTTTCACTAATCATCGAACTGTCATTGCAGGGTTCGTAAAATATCGATCGCAATCCGAAAAATACCGATACTTCTCACTTTTTTCCGATCTTTTCACGATCCGAAAAAAATAAAATTCTCATACAGATACTTTTCTCGGGATCCGAAAATTTCCGATCTCTCTCGACACGAATTGAAATTTTTTTTCTCTTTTTATCATTCGTGAGAGATCGGAAAAATAAAGTTCCCCTCAAATTTTGTTCTCTCACGAAGAGAAATTAAAAAGGATCCGAAAAGATCCGAAAAGTGAAAAGATGGAAAAAAAATATTCTTTGAATGGGTTTTGGGGTGTATGGTTGTTTCTTGTTTATTGTTTTGATTGATCTCGGTTGTTTAAAATGGGACAAAAAAAGAATTCGAAGTGAATAATTATGTTTTTTATGAACAAGAAAATAATATGACATCATGTTTAAGATGTGATAAGAAACTAGCAGTTGCCCGCGACTTCGTCCGCCTCTCCCTCGTCCACCGGCCAGAGTATCATCTCGACATGTGCATCATGCGCGCTTGGGAATTTTGTTCGGAAGTTATTGTAAAATTGCATTGCAGTCAACTCTCCCTAGGTCGTAATTCTCTTGAACTTGAAAAATTTGAGCATTTTTTATGATTCCCTTCAGTTGTTCATACTTAAAGCATTCCCTTGGGTGAACTCTCCCTAATTCTAATATCTCTCTTACTTTTGCATCGTTTTTTTCGTTAAGTAAATTTTTCTTTAAACTGAGCATATTTTTTAGTTAAGAAGTACATAAAATGATATGGTTTAAACACAATAATCTGCACAAATAGTGCAATCAATCACATTCACAAATCAATTGAACTCTCAAAATTCTAATTTGAGCAGTTATTAGGCCAGTTCCACCTAACAACATCTCACTGAGATCTCAATGTCACCTTGACTGAGGCAAAATCATTTGGTGCCTTGGTGGAACATAATTCTCAGTTATCATTGAGATTTAATGGTTACCTTACTAATTGTTGCTGCACATATGTCAGCCACGTCAAATAGCTGAGTGAGAAATCGAATCCAAAATAATTTCATCTCAGATATCTCAGAAAAAAATCTCAGTTCTCACATTTCCACAGATTCTTCGCTGCTATTGGTCGCAGCTTAATTTTAAGTAGAATAAAGCCTAAAGCAGTTGCCCGTAGCTTAGTTGGTAAGTGCGTTGGCTGCTAAGCAGAACGTCGTTGGTTCGAGTCCTACTCAGGCCAAGTTTTTATTTCATCTTTCACGGGTACTGCCTCTTGCGAAGACCTGACAAATCTCCCAAGAGTATCAATCTGTAATGAAAAAATGCTTCTCAACTTTGCCGTTCGGAATCGGCGTTAAATTGTAGGTCCCCTCAATTCTTCACACGCACTCAGAGAATTGTTGATTAGAGTAAGCCACTTAGGCGTTGGCTCTTCAAGAGCTGTCGCGCCACTCTATTTATTTATTTTATTTTAAAGCCTTCATCGATTAATGGACTATCCAACACAAAAAGAATTTTACAATTCGAAATAGTAGTTCCTGAGATTACCGCGTTCAAACGAACAAACTCTTCAGCTTTATATTGTATTAAATTGTATTGTTTGCCGTTTTTTCCACATTTTACACAAATTCTTCGCTCCTATTGGTCGCAGCTAAATTTTATATAGCTTCAAGCCTTCCTTGATAAATGGACCATTCAACATTTAAAAAATTGTTCAATTTCATAAAGCAGTTCCTGAGATAAGCGCGTTAAAACGCAGAAAAATGTATATTTTTTGCCGTTTTTTCCATATTTTCCACAGATTCTTCGCTGCTTTTGGTCACAGCTTAGTGTTAAATAGCTTCAAGTCTTCCTCAATTAATGGACCATCCAACACAAAAAGAATTTTACCATTCGAACCAGTAGTTACTGAGATAAGTGCGTTAAAACGCAGAAAAATGTATATTTTTTGCCGTTTTTTTCCACATTTTCCACAGATTCTTCGCTGCTATTGGTCACAGCTTAATGTTAAATAGCCTAAAGTCTAAGTCGATTAAGGCACCATCCAACACAAAAAGAATTATACCATTCGAACCAGTTGTTCCTGAGATTACCGCGTTCAAACAAACAAACTCTTCAGCTTTATATATTAGTGTAGATTAACAGGACTAGTGACTGGCAATATAAAAAGACATTTTACAAAAGTACTTGCCTGCATGGCTCTACATGATACACAACATGCTATGTCGCGACATGCGTTGTCGTCACAACAATGGTAAAATATCGTTCGCGATTTGAAAAATATCGATACTTCTCTCTTTCCGATCTTCTCGCGATCCGAAAAAAATAAAATTTTCATTTCTCATGCAAATATTTTTTGCGTACCTGAATGCATGGCTCTACACTACATGATGTACATTGCCCATCGCACATGGTCGCGTCCCGACACGCGTCGCCGTCGGTCGTCGCCACAACAAGTCAAACCAAACAGCGAACTAATTGAGTTGTTCAAAATATAAAAACATTAAACTTTTCATATTGTATGTTAATTATGTTAATTTGAGTATATTTCAATTAAATACCTACATATGCACACAAACAACAACCGAAATTTTTTTATATTTTATTTAACGATCGGTTCGTGAATGGTTCTTTTTTGGGTCTTCTGTGATAAATTCGTGATCGAATTTAATTTTTCAGTTCCCGAAAAATTTAATTCGATCGTGAACACAAATTTTATTCTCAAGGAACCGAAAAATAAAATTCGCGATCGAATTAAAAATTAAATTCCCGGTTGAATTTATCGATCGCGATCGAATTAAATTTTATCGTTCTACGAACCCTGTAAGTCATTGTCATTTTATTCCACCGAATTCCAACTATGACCCTTCAACGATTTTTTTCGGCTTACCAATGATGGTTAACGATTGTTATTAATAGAACGCACCACTGCAAATTATAAAAAAAAATAAGAACGTTTTTTCCAAATTTTTTGGTAGTTATTCTCGCCGTAGTAGACAGGCAATAGCAAGTGAATGTAGTGCAAAAGATTGAGTCTACCTACATATTCGTTGTGCGATGTTGCCGCGTCACTGAGTTTGTCGAAAGTATCGCTGCCGCTCAGTCGTGTGTAGCAATCGATCCGAATCAGTCAATTCAATGGCGTTCTCAAGATTTGGTGAAATTACCTATTAATCTTGGCTCGAATCGGGACATATGGATTTGGGCGGCATGTGGTTTCAACAGGATCTTGACACAAGCATCACAGCACGGAGCTAAAATAGAACGCAAAAAAGCGTCCTTTTCTCCCGAAATATGTGGCCGTTGCTGCAAACTTGGCCGCGGGGGCCATATGAACGAATTCGAGTTCAATTCAAAATATTTTGATTGTACTTCAAGTCGATAATAAAGTTTTTGAAATTTCAAATGGTTTACCATTGAGGCTTGAACCCGCAGCACTTGCGTATCCTTTTCTTAACCAAAAAAAAAAAAAAAAAATGTTTTCTGCAACTCTCTTCTTAAATGTTAACGTTCGGATCACATAACACAAAACCAGTACCCCATCGACGTGAGCGTGCAATTTCTTTTTGTATATCTGTCATCTGAACAAATTAAAATTATAATAGCATTTTTGTCGTGACTCTTCATTTGGTATATCGATTGTGCAATTTGACCTTGACAAGATTTCATCGATAAATTCTATTACCAAAACATTGTTTCTTGTTTGCGACGATCGATGAATTCTTATTAGCAATTGGATTGTTGAAACGCTAAAAGAATAAGTTTTGAAAGAAATTTTGTTTTCTGACAAAACATCGTTATTTTCATACATAATGTAACTGTTGCTGTATGACAACAAACTTTTTTATTTTTTTATTTATGAAATGTTCATGTTTACATTTAAAGGTCTGCTAAATTTTTACTCAAAAGCTGACGTCTATGATACATGCTATGCTTCATGTTGTTTTTTTATTTAGTTAGGTCGATGTTAAAGTTTTTTTTTTCCGGAGATTGATGAGTTAATATTTTAACCACTGTACCAAAGTTGTTACTTTCATTGTTCTTTTTAACAAAATAATAAAATCTTTAAATACTGAAATTTCAAGTATGGTTAGGTAAGGTTAAAGTGCCTGTGACTGCGGATACAGGATCCAAACACTTAAGCCAGAGGAAAAGGCGCATTGTGATACCACATGAATCTTGGGAATTACTTCTTACTAGTTGAACCATTTTGAAGCGAAGAAGTTATTTAACATTCTTTTTAGCTAGTTTACTGGGATAATCGTAAAAATATTGTCCCAGATGAAGTTTGCGTTTTAGGGAAAGAGCAGGGCATGTGCAGAGAAGGTAAGAGATTGTTCCCTCTTCTTCTTTGTCCATTGCCTATAAGACAGTGTCCCTTGAGGAAACTATTAGGGAGCTAATATTAAATCTGCTTTGAGATAACAAGTCCTTATAGCGCTTTAGGTCAAGTGACGGCCATATGAGTTTTGTAGCTGCGCACGTTGGTAAATTATACCACCTAGAGTTTGTTATCGTTAAGGCTGTTTATTTTAACATAGTACATGTAGCTAGGACATGTAGCTATCGGTATACCTATCTTTTCCCTTTCAGGTGAGATGGGTATGACGGTTCCATTTTTAGCGAGTTCATTGGGTCTACAATTTCCTGTGATGTCTCTGTGGCCAGCACCCAACGGAGGTGAATGTTAAACTGCTGCGCCATCTCCATAAAAGATGATCGACAATTGAGGGTCGTTTAACAGCCCGATTCTCCCCATCATCACTGATACCTCACAATCACAAGTCATAAGAAGAGGTGAAATTGATTTTGTGACTTTTTCGTATTCTCCCCTAAAGTCACAACTTGTGAGAGTCACGAAAACAATCGAAACTGTGATCTACTTCGGAGCAGGTCATCTCATAACTAGCAAATTATTTGAGATTTGACATTTTGATTTTTGAGAAGTGAAAAAAAATGGAAGTTGAAATGATTATGGCGCATATTAGATATTGACTAATGATTTTTTTCATTTGAAAAAAATAAAAAAATTTAATTAAAAAAAAAAAAACAAAAGTTGTTGGTGAACTAAACTGAAAAATCATTTTAGTTCATTCAATTCAAAACAGCATCAGTGTAAGCATGATAAAATATTTATAACAAATTTCTTAAAAGGAACTTCAGTTTGTTGAGCTGAGTTGTTGATTGGCAAATTTGAAATCTTTTAATTTTTTTCAATGAGAAGCTGATGACATTTCCTTCACCTTAGCTGTGGTGAGTTTCGCTGTGACTTTAGCTGTGAGGATTAGGGGAGAATCCGATAAATGTTATCGAATCACAACAATCCTCACGAGAAATAGTTACAAGGGCTTATGACTTGTGATTCCTTACTAGGGGGAGAATCAGGCTGTAAGACACCGTCGAGAGATTTTATAGCAGCCTAACTGTCAGAGAAGATGCGGATATCAGAAGTTGATATCACGTTTTCTCTTAGCCAAGATAGAACCTTTTTGATCGAAAAAATATCCGCTTGGAAGATGCTACAATGATTTGGGAGGCGGAATGGGAGCTTAGATTGAGCTTTTCTGAGTACACACCACTACCAACACCATCATTTGTCTTGAATCCATCTGTATAAATCTTTGACGTTGGGTAGTAAGGGCTTAAGTCAGAAAATGTAGTTTTTCATAAAACGAAAATGAATGTTGTAAAATTATTTGTAAATCAGGGTTAAATATATATTAACAAAAAAGTATGACAAATATACTTTGAAATAAAGATCTGCATAATAGTAAATACATTTTTCCAAATTTATAAGTATTTTAGGTTTTTTCGATGACTTAAGTCCTTTGGACCATCTCATTTGGTACTATTTGTTGAATTTGTGTTTCCTCAAAACACTTATGTTAGAAAATGAAACATTGCCATCAATTTTTGAAAAAGGATGTTGTTTAATTAATAAAAACTCTACAAAATAAAACTTAATAACAAAAAAATAAATGTTTTAAGGGCAAAGGACAAAATAAAAAGTGATTTATTAGTGTACAAAAAAAAATTAACAAAAAAAATTTATTTTTATAAAATAATTTTGTTTAAGTTGTTTCTGCTTCGTTTTCTTCATCTACCATATCGGAGGATGAAGTTGGTAGATTCTCATAAAAGCCGTGAAAGACAGGTGGCACCAGACTTAACAGAGATAAGTCGGATATTGGGACTTAAGTCTTGTGTTTCGCTTGAAGAGGATAGTTTGTGACGTTTTTTCTTTTTTCCCCTTCTAAGAAAGTAAAAAAGTTTTTAAATTCGTCAAATGTCTTAAATTGTATTTATATTTCAATAAGCTATTTTCCTGGTATTGGAGACATTGCGCGCTCTGCCAAGAAAACTGTTCATTCTGTGTGTTTTTCTTTCGGCATACAAAAAGGGTCTTTAACAATGCGGCAAAATCAAAAAATTCCTCCTGCTGCATTTCATGAACCTGGAATTTCTTCTTAAGGCCCATGGTACGTACAAGCTGGTACCAATCGTGGGGGTGATAAACAGGTGTTTTTTTTTCTTCTTCTGTTTTTCTATCTTGGAATGGTCCACGTCACATTCCATGTGAGTATGACCCGGTACAAGAAACTTGTGGTTAATCGTTAAATGCGGATAATGGGCGATATTGAGCGAATAAAAACATTGCCGCCACATGACTGTTTTTATTTTGTCCTCTGCATGTGTCCGAGTAAATTGTCACTTCAGAAACATCGTCAGGCAGCTTTTTTATATGAGAGTATAGGCAGGAAGCTATTTCACTTCCCCCTCTAGCAGCTAGAGCTTCATGCCACATAATAATGAGTTGAATCTCCAGTAGCAAGCATTGCTGAAGATCGAAGCTGAAGCTTTTAATTTGGATATTATCTGGAGCTGCACTAAGCACTAAGGTAAAGTTACATGCACATCTAGCGGGCATAGTATTTGCAAATAAATTAGACCTGAATTAAAATATAACATACATAAAAACACAAAAATGTACTTTTTAGCAGGTATATCAATCAATATTCCTAGAAAAGTGGCATACGTGACCACCGTCACTCAAATAATATCAGAAAGGGTTAATATTAAAAAAAAAAAACAAGGCTACCTATCGTTAGAGAAGCAAAGGGTTAAGTATTTGAATACCGGATGTCCCTAATAAAAATTGTTTCACCACATTCATCATATCCTCACTTAGGTATCGTTGTTTTGAGTTGTAAAACTGAAAAAGAAATTCTTGAGTTTTGTAACAACCCATGTTTTCTTTGTTTTTGTCACTGTCGAAAAAAAAACTTTATATAACTTGACATACGCCATTCGCTTATTTGGCTATCGTGTCGGTACAAAAGACTTAAGTTGACTTAAGTCTTTGAGAGAATTTTAAATTTTTCAAAAACATCGGTCACAAGGACTTAAGTCAACTTAAGACCTTAATACCAAACCAAGTATGCATTTTTCTAACTTATTGCCTTAAGACCAAGTTGTTTCCAATAGGAAGCAGTTGTGCCAGACTCAAGTCCTTAGTACCAAACGAAAGAGAAAAAAAAACTTAGTTAAACCCAATCAAAACCCCAAAATGCGATTTTTTGACTTAAGACCTTACTACCCAACGTCAAAGAAATATGAATGCTTCTGTCTTCCAGAAATTGTTTGTCTTCCCATTCATCTCTAGATGGAATAGAAGTTTTTCCCAAATTGGGGCTTTGGAATGGTGTAGTCTATGTACTTTGGTATAGAACCGAATAAGTTCAAAATGATGGATTATTGTTGGTCCATTGAGAGGAGACGTTGAGTCTTATAGCTGTACTCGCTGCCACTTGTTTGCTGAAGATGTCGAGGGGTGTCAGATGGAGGAGAGTGTCTAGCGCTGCTGAGGGTGCCCCGCTTATGCAAAGACATGCAGTGCGTTGGACTCTATTGTGTTTGTCACAGTAAGTGACTTTTTCCAATGCAGTCCACCATACCATAATGCAACCCCGTACATGAGTATTGGTCGAAAGACCGATGTATAAGTAAATAAAAGACGAGTATTACAATTATTGGTCATTAACTTATATAGGTTATGCGAGGTTGGGAACTCCATCTGCTTCCCATGGCTTTTTGGTGGAGAAAACAGCGACTGTATTCAAGTTTGCTTAAAATCAAATTTGTATGTAAAATCGGTCGATTAGGCAGCTTCGTCATTTTTTCTTTACTAATGAAGCAAATAATTAAGAGTTTACGATTTACAAAGAGGTGTTATGAAATGATAATTTTATCTTTCCTAGAAGTCTTCGTCATGCGTCGTTACTGTCATTAGTCTTTTTTTTAATTAACGACTTTATTGTTTTGATATTGAATGCCAATTGTCCTGTTGGTCACGATAAAAATCGATACTCGAACACGATTTCTCTTATTTTTAATTGAATCTGTTTAAATTAGCTACTTGAAAATCAAAGTTGGAAAGTTTTGAAGTGTTTTGCTGACGTAGATAAGATGTCTGGTGTACTTATGCATATGGATGCAGATATTAGATCTCGGTACTTTAGAGCAAGTTTTCATATCGACTTTTAAATCAGATATGACAACTTTTTTAATTAATTTTATTATTTGTTTTACTATCTGTATGTTTTCTTATGCTTTCCCACAATCTTCATAATGCACAATCTCTAAAATCAACTTAGTGACGAAAAAAAAGAAATTGTACTTAATTGTCTATTCAATGTAAAACATAAGTTTTTACAAGTTCAACACCAAAATATAACAATTTTAATTTGTTCGTTTTTTATGACATTTAGTGATAAGTTGGACATAAAAATGGTTTCTTTTGCGAATGTTTTTGTTTTCTTTTTCTTTCTAATTTTTACCCCTTCATGGGCTAAGCCTTGACGTAGCGGAGCGGCTTACGGTGACTAGGGACCTCCCATGGTCGACAGGTCGAAGCGGAGTAGGCTGTTACTACTAATTACCCCACAATGAAGGAGTGTTTCCACCAAGGCACTCCCAACGAGCGACGGCAGCGAATGAATTTTTTATTTTTGGAATCAACGGTGGCGTCTTCAGTTTCAGTTAGGCCGAACTACTTGGTGAACACCTTTACGGGCTATTTCAACTTATGTGAAGCCCAGGCCGTAAAAGGAGCGTTTTTTCCGGCTTTTGCACTTGGAGTCACATCAAGTGCCTGGTACTCCAGGTTGGGGGTTGTTCGTAGGGGTGACTTCCCGACTACGTAGAAAAATAATTAGTTGCGAAGCAACAACAGACCTCGGAAACGGACGTATACACTGATGACGACCCAAGCAAATGTTTGAAGGACAACGGTTTTCGGATGTGCACGTGGAATGTTAGGTCCCTTAATAGACCGCGTGCTGCCGAACAATTAGCGGAGGCCTTCAACTGCTTCAAAGCAGACATTATCGCTATCCAGGAAATACGATGGGATGGACCGGAGGATGAAAAACTGCGACATTATGAATGGTAATTGTTACCGAGAGCAACAACAGCGGCTCTTTGGATGCGGATTCGTCGCGGGAAGCAGACTCAGGCAAAAAGTCTTGAGCTTCAAATGTGTAAGCGAACGCATAACGATGCTCCCAATCAAGGCTTAATTCAGCAACGTTAGCCTAATATGCGCGCATGCCCCCACAGAAGGGATAACTGACGACACGAGTTGTACAACCTCCTCGACAAGACATATGAGCAATGTCCTAGCTATGACATTAAAATTGTTCTCGCGATTTAAACGCAAAGCTGGGAAAAGAGAACATCTTTGGTATAACTGTCGGAAAGCACAGCCTGTACACCACTTCCGACAAAGGATTCAGGCTGATCGAATTTGCTGTGGGGCGAAATGTTGATCGCATTGCGATCGACGGAAGGCACTTGTCCAGCATTCTAGATGTTCGAACTTTCCGAGGAGCCAACATCGACTCGGATCGGACCACTACCTCGTCGTAGCCAAGGTAGTGTTCCGAATATCCCGACAACAGCCAAAACAAGGAAATGCTACAAGAAAATTTTACGTTGCGTCGGACGGCTACAATCGCTAGAGATTGCCAGATCTTTCTCTGATCGAGTGTCAAGTAACCTCTTAAGGAGTTCTATGCCGCCAACATCAAGTATTGAGGATCAGTGGCAACATTGCCAGAAATCAGTTAGAGATGCCGCCTCTAATGTGCTGGGTTTCACGCAGCCACCAAAGCGAAACACCCGTATTGCCGAGGAATCCAGCATACAGTCAAGCAGGAGGCATACAAAGTGGCGCTGCACTGAAGGACAAAAGCTGCTTGTGAGCTCTACGAGCAAAAGAGGAGAGAGGAACGCCGGCTTCTCAGATCGAGGATGTTGAGAGAGCCAACAGCAGGAATGAAGTTTGGGGATTTTATCGGTAGGTAAAACAGCTGGCTCAAGGTCATCGATCAAGAACCGATGCCTGCGGAGAGTGGACTGTATGCCACCTTAAGTAAGTATTTGAGTAACGTAGGGGTTATCCTCAATATAAATTTTCAAAACGAACACCTAAACAGGCAGACGAATGAAATTGTCCAACTTTTTTCCGATTTTTCTCGTGATTTAAATTTTGTATGAATGAATTCTTGATATGAAGTTCTTACTGTCGCAAGTATGCTCTGCGAAGAGTGGGTGAGGATGAAAGGGTTGCCTGCAATTTCGAGCACAGATTTCTTGCCGGTCATGTGCGGAAGGTTCAACCTCCAAGCTGGTGCAGAGCGGTAACCAGACTTCGGTCTGGGCGAATGAGCCTACGTTTTCATTGTACAAGTATCATTAAATTTTTATGGATACACGGTGATTAATGAGACTGTACTTGAAATCAATATGATAGAATAAGGCACTAATGAGTGTTCCTTAGAAATTTGGTGTTACATGCATAGCCGTATTTAGGGGGAGGGTTACGGGGTTTAACCCTCCCCGAAATAATTTTGTAAAGCAAAATCAAATAATTATTGATTTGTATTTTGTCTTGCTAACACTGAATTTATAACTTTTCCATTGAAGCTTGAGGGTATTTTTCTATTTTCTTCCAGAAACCTTTGTATATTTATTTGGTTTGGTATACCTAATCAAGATATAATTTACTACTCTCGCCATCTAGTTACCTACAAACAGAGATAACCATATTTCTTTTACATAAGTCGTTACATGACCAAAAATTAAGGCATAAAATACTGCAATGTTCCAAAGGCAGTAAGAATTTTTGGTCTTTTGTAATAAATTTGAAGAATTTTTCTTCTTCTTCGGTCCCTACGCTTGTTGACAATAAAAAACTCCAGTTGTTCTATCTCGCGAAAGCTGCTAGAGCGTGTCCTGGTTCCCCCAGTTCCTGAGCGCGTCAATAATTCTATGGGAAAAATCTTCTTCCGCACTCGTGCTGTGTCGAGAGTCCTAGAAGTTCTCAACATACATTAATATGCTGGTCCGGATGGTATCCCTGCTATTAATCTAAAGAGATGTTCTTCCACGCTGACAAAACCCTTGCGTAAGCTTTTCCACCTATCCTTCCTATGGTCTCGTTCCGAGCAGTTGGAAAACAGCATTTGTCCGGCCAATTCCAAAATAAGGCGAATCTTTTTCTCCCTCCAATTATCGTCCGATTGCACTTAATCCCTTCCTTGTAAGGTCATGAAAACGCTGATAAACTTTCAACTCAAGAAAAATCTCGAAGACCGAAAGCTTCTTAATGACCGGCAGTACAGTAACAGGTCCACTGGTGATCTGATGGTTTATCTCACCAAGCAGTGGAACAAATCTTTCGATATCGGTGAATCCCTTTTTCGTTGGATTACAAACTTTCTTTTGAACCGTTCACTACAAGTTGTATTGGATGGATTCAAGTCTGAAACCCACAATATAAATGCTGGTATACCTCAGGGCTCATTTTTATAAATGATCTCTTGTCTGTAACTTCTAATCCAATGAATTGTTTCGCTGAAGATAGTACCCTTAGCTTTTCTTATTCATTTCCAGACTTACATCCCTCCTCTTCGGATGTTGAACTGCAACGGCAAAATATGATAAACTTTTTAAACATTGACTTCAACAGCATTGAACAATGGAGAATACAAAATCACGTAGAATTTAATGCTTCGAAAACTCAATGCTGTCTTGTATCGTTAAAGCGGGATATACCTCCCCTGCTACAGTCCATGAGTGGCACATGCATCAATGAGACCGAACATCTCGAGATTCTCGGTATCACTGACCGCCTTTGGTGGAACGATCACATATGTGATGTCAACAAAAATGCCGCAAATGGTTTCTGAAGACAGTGCAAGCAATTTTTCTCCCTGTCTGATCTGGCCCTTATCTTTCCCATCCCATCTTTGGGCAGGTGCTCCAGTTACATACTTAAGCCTCTTGGACGGTATACAAAAAAGAGCCCTAAGACTGATTGGTGACAGAGACATAACCAACACATTCACCTCGTTAGACCACCGTCATAACGTGTCGTGTCTCTTTCGGTTCTATCGTTACTTTTACGGTAAGTGGTCAAGTCAAATAGCTAGTTGCATTCCTCTCCTAAAACAATTCGCCCGTACCTAATACTCGCACTTCTAGGAATGGCCATCAGTTTAGCCTCGAGTCCAACTTTGGACGTACTCTCAAGTATAGAGAATAGTTCTTTAGTCGTACTTCAAGAATGTGAAAAAAATTATCATTTATCTTAACCCCCCCCCCCTGAAACAAAATCCTAGCTACGGCTATGGTTACATGACAATGAGTCATGCAGTCTTCCAGTTTGGTTCACCGTAACTACAAATGGCTAGAGACTGCATGACTGAGGACACCAGTGTGTTCCTGTTGAGCCGTTAACTCAACGAAGCTGGGAAATATCCTTTTGGTTTGTACGAATATGTGATAATTTCACACATTCGCAAAGAATGTATGATAATTTCAATATAACAAAAGAGACTACCAAGTCTTCTGAAAAAAATGGTACTCTGGGGTAGTTGAGCGCCCCATTCATTGATTCTTTATGACCTTTGAATGTCAACTACAGTTGCGGTAGGCCCCCTTGTGGGAGTTTCAGAGTGGCTGTGGCTGACGAGAGATTCGTTCTCGGTTACTGAGTTTAATCTGCTTCTGGCTCAGTTATATAGATAGAAACACATTTACCAGTATGGCTTTCATTAACGGTGAAGCAAACTGGTACTTGTGTTAAATGGAAATTGACGGAAGGTAGATTTTATGGCTATGGGGCAGATGCTTCAAGATTAATCTTGTGCATTTTCTATTACACAAGGAACACTATCAATATGTATGTAATTCATGCATATATAGATAGAGTGGATTGGAATCCAATCCACCGTGAAATAAGGGCCTTGAGCCAGGTGTTCACGTAAATTGGTTTTCCGTATCTGTCGCAAGTATGTAAGCAAATCCTAAAAAAAGCCCCCAAAATGTATGACTTTCTTTGTTTCAGATTGAATCATTGGTTAATTCGATTAAGAGAAAACAAAAATACGTCGGCTTTTTTTGGTTCCAGAAATCACCTAAGAATAATGGAATTCTTGTGTTCGTCAATCTGTACGATATGGCGAAAGACCAGCTGATGAATTCTCTGACTTGATCTATTTACTTGGCGACTATTAACC
Source organism: Sphaerophoria taeniata (assembly GCA_943590905.1). Classification (NCBI taxonomy): domain Eukaryota; kingdom Metazoa; phylum Arthropoda; class Insecta; order Diptera; family Syrphidae; genus Sphaerophoria; species Sphaerophoria taeniata. The sequence continues at coordinate 39,665,715 of OX016540.1, read as the reverse complement.
GAAAATTAACAAATAGCTTTGTTCAGCGAGAAATAAGACAGCACAGCTTCATGAGAAATGTCAGAACACTTTGGAACAGTTTAGAACACAAAAAGTGTTCTACCTAAAAAGATGGAACAGAAAATCCTGTTCTAAACTGTTCCAGGCAGCCTCAATGAACACCAATCAGAACAATTTGGAACAGAAAATGTCTCAATGAATATCAAAAATCTGTACTTTTCTGTTTCAAGGGCAGGTAGGTAGTAATAAAGATTTGAGAATAAGTTAGGAAGCATGTGTGTTTCGCACGTATACTCTCCTACAATACGGCCTACTATCTCATACTCGTTTAGTTTAGGAGAAATAATGGGGGACACTAGGGCCACTTTGTGGTATTGAGGTATGAGATCATGGCTTTGATCTTGAATTCTGAGAGTTCTCAATACCGTTGAAGAACTCTCTGCCTAAGTGGGCTGCTCTTTTCCTAGCCAAGGCCGGACAATGGCAAAGAAAATGTGGGAACGATTTTTTTTCATCCTGGTCCTCGCAGCTAAGGCAGAAAGTGTTACATATATGGTATACCCAATTTTGCCGCATGCTCCCCAATAGGCCAGTGCCCTGGGAAAGTTGCAACAATCCTGGCTATGTCATGCCTTGGTTTGGAAATTAAATTTGTTGACTTGAGTTTGTTATAGTTTGGCCAGATTTTCGTAGATATAACGCAACTCTCATATAACGCATATACTCTCATCGCCAATGAGTTGTGAAGGGCTGATTCTTGCCTAGCTAGCATCCGCCTTCTCATTTCCCTCATAGCCGGTATCCAGATTAGAGTCACGCTAAAATCAAGTTCCTTGAGGGCCTCTGCATTGCTGGAGCAGAGGCCCTCTGTGAATCAGAAGACATCTGCACCAACACTGCATTCCATCTTCGAACCATCCGTGAAGATAGTTGTGTCAAAGTCTTTCGTCACATCGCCTTTCTCCCAGTAGGTTCTTGACGGGAGCAAGACTCTAATCTATTTTGAGGTGTTTAAGGTAGGGATGCAGTAATCGGTGGTTGTAGAAAGGATGTCTGATGGTATCAGGCTTGTTTGATTGCAGTGCCCGTAGGATTTGGTTTTCCAGCAGCCTATTTCCTGAGTCTCAAGATACTGCAGGACACCTGATATTCAATTAAGAGGTCAATTAGAAGAAGGCCCAGGAAGTGCATCCGTTGGACAGGCCCTAATTGCCCCTGATATCCCTCTGCACCTTTGTAAGGTTATTTACTATTTTCTGTTTCAAACTGTGCAGAAAAGTGTCACTGAACACACCTAATGTCAGAGAATGAAAGGCATACTTCAATCGTATTCATTGATTCCTTAAGCAACGTCTCTTCAGTTTTCGAATAAGTTCAAACGCTGCTTAACACTTCCACTTATCAAGCTCCCAACTACAATTTAAGTGAACAAGAAAGAAAACAAAATTGTTGTTAATTTTATTAAAATGTTTCCATTCTAGTCACTCTCACTAGTGTAACCCTGAGAAAGAAAACTTGAATTGCCATTCAACGCACCCGATTTGTCATGCTATTAAAAACCGACGAACGACGACGACGGCAATTCTGAGTCATTTTTCTATTTCTCTTGTCTTTTGCAATACCAGAAAACAACTGAACACAAAAACAAATAAAAAGAAACTTTTGAATTTATGTGGAGCAAGCTGCACTGGTCATTCAACCGGTTTACCGCACTTCCAGTCTAGAAACAAAACAAAAATAACTTGCAGCGATTTAACCTTGCGCTTGCCACTGCCCTGGTGATTAGTGAGACAAAGTTCTTATTGCTAATTGCATTTATGACACCGAAGAGAACAAAAGACCGAAGGCCAAGTGTCTAGCTAAACGTTGAAAGGCTTCATAACTCACCTGAAAGTGTTCTGAACATTCGCTGCAGCCAAAGAAGTACTTCACACAGCCATGAATTGCCGAGAGCGCCTCGAGTGGGTCGGAGGACTTTTGCTCGACGGCCGCTTGGGCAGTCAAAAAGTGAAACAGTTTCCACAGGCTGCAAGTGAATCCGCGCAAGTCCGGCCTTGATCCGGTACATCCAACGTAGCGACTTGACGAATACACAGGCGACAACTCCTTCTCCAGTTCGTGCACTTTGTTCTGGAAGTCTTTGCCGGCAATGGCTTGGTTGTTCTCTGCCACGTATTCCTGCAAACGATCGATCATGGTCTTGCCGGACTGGCCGAGAGGATTGTAGCGCTGGAGGATGTTGATGAGGCGTTGCAGGGCGAGCAGACGCTCGCCAGAGATTTCGTTGATTCTGGGAATTTCGTTGTTCAGAATGTGGCGGACGGCCTGCTCCAAGTCTGCTTGATAGGTCATGTGCTTGTTGCGTTTGACCTCGTCAATGATTTTCTTGTTTTGTTGCTGTTCTTCTTTGAGCTCCTCATCGATGAGGGTGTTCTGTTTATCGGTTTCAGGAATCACAGTTGTTGGTTCGGGAATCTCGTTTAAATTCTTCATTTTTACAAAGGTGTTTAGAGACTCCTTATAGGCTTCGGGGGTGTTTTCCTTGTGAGGGAGATGCTCCATGTTCATGTTGCGGTCCACCGCACACAGGCGACTGCCTTGGTTCATGTGGAACTGCTCGCCGGCCAGCTTCTCGTCACTTATCCTCCTGATTTGCATCTGTGGATAGCGCTGGAAGTTCAAAATCGTCTGGGCGGCAAGGCCGGAGAGACTGTCATCAGGTATGAAAACCAGAACCACAAACACAACTTTATGGGGAAGCTCTTGGAAAACATTAGGAGCCTCATCTTCAGTGAGGTTGTTGAAATTTGGCCATTTTTCGTTTGCAGCAGTCTCATTCATGACCAATTTAGAAATTTCGTCTTTTATCTTTTTTGGATCTTGGGTTTCAATGCTCGTTCCATAGTTACCCTCACTTGGTTGATATTTTGGACCAAAATACCTCAACGATGGATAGCCCATAATTTCGTATTCCCGACAGATGTCATTGTTCTCTTCGGCGGCACAATCGATGGCATCGACTTTGATCACATCCCTCCATGGCCAGCAATCGGCGGCTAACTCCTTGTAAGTAGGAGCGAAGCGTTTGCAATGGCCACAATACGAGTTGTAGAACTCGACTAGCGACGAATGATTTTGATTAATGACGGAACTCTTAAAGTTGGTGTCGTTGAGAATGTTAACTTTGTCAGTGGCATTGTAGAGGCCGAGATTTGATGGAGATTCCCGCTTCATCATTGCTTCGTAGCGGCTTTGCGGAACTCCCGAATGGGTTACCGGAAGAAGGGGTGCAAACGCTACAAGCAGCAGAACGGAGATACAGCCTAAATGTTGATTCATGTTGAGTTGGTTTAAAGGTCTATTTGGCTAGATGCTGGAAGACAGAAACATATCACAGTGGACAGCGCGTTTTAAAAGACAAGGAAACACTCGGACGACCACGGAGACACACGACACGAATACAATAACCGCTTAGAACTGAGTGTTTCTATACTTGCTAGCTTGCTTTTATGTTTTTCGCTAGCAGCTGGAGACGTGTGGAAATATACGACCGAGTGGCGAAAACAAATTTATGGAAAATTAGTTGCTGCAAGGTGGTGAGATTTTATTTTTTCCATTTATTTGTGTTGGTGGTTCTAATTCTACTTGATTTTTCGCTTTCGGTGACGTTTCGAAGTTTGACGTTTGGTGGTTTGACAAGTGGACAGCTGTTTTGGAATGAATGTATTCAGAGCGTTTCGGAAATTGTGGATCGTATTTATATGTGTTTGGGTGGAAACAGAAAAGAAATCTATGAAGAAGTATTCACATGTGCACGAACAACGACGAACGAATGAACGAATATTTGTCGATTTTGAAAATGGTTTTTTTCGTCGCCGGTTGATCGGAAGACGTTATTCATTAACATCTGTTCCTTTTTATTTAGAAACTAGGGATAGCATAGTTTTATATTCTTATCCAATTAATTGCTTCGCTGACGATAGTACTCTAAAGCGCTATTAACATGAGCACGAACGACGAATGAATGAAGAAAAGTGCTTTTAACCCGGCGGCCACACGAGCAAGTTCTGGCTAGCAAGTTGGCATACAATCAAATGTTTTACTCACACATTCAAACTTTTAGTACTTGCTTTAGTACTGGCTGGTCAACTGGCTAGCAAATTTTCCAGCCAGTAAAACGAGCAAGTAAATCGGCAAGTAGTTTGACAGGTTTTGCAAAATATATCAAAATGAACAAAATTATATTAGAAAATTAGTTGGAAATTCAAAATTGGATGTTAAAAGCAGGTAAGCTTGTAAAAAATATGTGAACTTGCTGGCAAGTTGACTAGCAAGTTTTTTGCCACCTACGTCACACCAAGTACACCGATAGAGATTTGACAAATAATATATGTAGGGTAGACTGGGGACCCTTTGCCAGAGGGGAGGCTTTGTTTTTCGATTTTTCTTATAGATCGAAGAAAACTAAAAATATCGAAAAATTGATTTTTATTGCACATCTCTAGGTAGAAACTTTCCACAAAGTTTGAAAGTTCTCAGTCAAACGCGAGAGTGGCAGGACGTTTTTCTTTATTTTCCAGGTACCGGCAACAAAAAATGGAAGGTGAATATTTTCAAAAAAGTCAAGTGGTTTAATTTTTTTACAAACTTTTCGCACCAATTTTCAATTTTATGAAATATTAATTGTCTTTAAAAAAGTGATTTGTGTAACTAGTGTGCGATCTTAAAAAGTTAATTTTTTTTTTTCATAAAGTAGCTTGTGGGGTGCCTTTGCCATGTGTTTGTGTGGAGGTTTTGCCACTGGCAAAACCACCCCCAAAGTGGCTTTGCCACTGGCAAAACTACCCCTGTAGTGGCTTTGCCACTGGCAAACCCACCCCACAAAGTGGCCTTGTCATTGGCAAACCCACGCTACAAAGTGGCTTTGCCATTGGCAAAAGCACCCATAAAATGCCCTTACCACAGGCAATGACTGAATTGATGGGTGAATGATTTTCAGATCGAAAGATGCCGCGTTTTTATATCAAGAAATCCAACCGCGACGAGATCAATGAAAATAAAATGATGCAAGCCGTTGACGCGGTGGAAGTAAGGAAAACTATTAGCGCAGCGGCTAAATTTTTTGGGTTAAAAAGAACTACCCTAAGGGAACGCTGCAAGAAATGGCGTATCGCTTAAGATCTCTTTAAAGAAAGTGATGTAGCTGTTTCCAAAGTAGGTATAGATATCACTCCAAATTTGCGAGCAACCAGATGTTCACTGTTCCGCTAAAAAAAAAAACAAAAACTAAAAACGTCTTTTTATTTTCTTATTTCTGGAATTAAGGTACCTGGCAAAGGCTCCCCACCCTAGTGGCATATCATCCCCCATAGTACACATTTGCCATAGCAATTTTTTTTTTTTTAATACTTTTAAAAAATTTAAATGAAATGATATGAGGTAGAAATTATTTACAAAACAAAGATAGTAAGGTACTTCAACTTTTAGGTATAAACAATTTTTGGAAAGATTAAAAACCTAAGCGTACGGTCAAATTTCCTAAATCATGGCAAAGGCTCCCCAGTCTACCCTACGCTACTTGATGGCCAGAACTTGCTCGTATGGCCGCAGGGTAAGGCCGTGTGCAAATAGAGTATCTATCGGCCGGATACGTGAAACGAGAAATTGATTAAACAAGAAATTTAAAACATACTTTTTCCTGTAAAATTAATGAAAATTTATCATAAAGTAAAAAGTTTACTATTATCTTTGTTCGTTGTTTATGTTACAATGTCAAAAAAAAATGCCTCCTTAGTGCTGTGTTTTTGGTTTTTGGTGTCCAACTTCCTTCTTTTTGCATCCAATCCCTTGCGTACACTAAAATCTTCATTTTTTGAATCAAAAAACTTTTTTAAGCTACATTAGTTATTGAAATATTAAGAAGACTTACAAAAAAAAAATCCCGCCTTTGTTTGCCCTATACGACCGATTTAATGAGAAATTGATGGAAATTTATGCGCTGTCGAAAGGGAAAGAGCCCTTTTCAGTCAAAAAGTGGTTAAAACTTAAAGTTTGGTTAAATTTTGACACTTCGCATTGAGTAAAATGTGTTAAAATTATACTAGCTTCGGAGCAGGCTAAAATATGACAGTAGTTTTAAAATTTAACCAGTATTTTTAACTAAATTCATCCAATTCGCACACGGCCTCAATACGTATGCAGCCGTATTGCCTTACAATTTACAAATCTCAACAAACCGAAAAAAGTTTTTAATCTCAAATAAATAAAATTGAGAAAACAAGGAATTCTGGTTGATATGAACTGCCAATTTCGATTCGCGTTCCACATCATCCACACTCCCAACGAACAAAATGTTCGCGCGCGTAGGTATAAAGCACTATTCACATGAGCACGAACAACGACCAACGAATGAACGAAAATTCGTCGATTTTGACATTTCTTTCACATGAGAGTTTTTAATTCGTCGCGAATGAACAACCAAAACACAAAGCAAGAATGATTTTTGAGGTTATACGCGCGCGAATATTTTGTTCGTTGGGAGTGTGGATGATGTGGAGCGCGAATAGAGTTTGGCAGTTCGTATCAACTAGAATTCTTTTCGCGACGAATAAATTTATTTTCTCAAATTTATTAACATTTTAGAATAAGAAGTTAATTTTTCCATCATAAATCAAACATAAACTTTACTTTTATCGTTTTGTTGAGAATTTGTAAAGAAATACGGCTTCAAACGTATCTAAAATCACTTTTCTTCATTCATTCGTCGTTCGTTGGTCGTGCTCATATGAATAGTGCTTAATCTGAAAATTCATTCTTGTTTTGGTTGTTCATTCGCGGCGAATTTAGAACTCTCATATCATTGTATTTATATTAGCTAGTACCCGCGAGATGACAATCGATTGTGGTGCTATCTTGAGATCTGGCGCAAAAGCTATTTTTTTCCCAATATCAAACTATGTAAAAAAAATAGCTCTTGCGCCAGATCTCAAGATGGCACTAGGATCGATTTTCATCTCGCGGATACTAGCTAACAGAAATACAATGTCTCATATGAAAGAAATGTCAAAATCGACGAACTTTCGTTCATTCGTTGGTCATGCCCATGTGAGTAGTGCTTTAAGCACTATTCACATGAGCACGAACGACGACCAACGAATGAACGAATATTCGTCGATTTTGACATTTCTTTCACATGAGAGTTTTTAATTCGTCGCGAATGAACAACCAAAACTCAAAGCAGGAATGATTTTTAAGGTTATACGCGCGCGAATATTTTGTTCGTTGGGAGTGTGGAACGCGAATAGAGTTTGACAATTCGTATCAACTACAATTCTATTCGCGACGAATAAACTTGTTTTCTCAAATTTATTAACAATTGAGATTAAAAAGTTAATTTATGCATCAAAAATCAAACATAAACTATACTTTTATCGTTTTGTTGAGAATTTGTAAGAAAATAACACCCCTAATAATAAACGAAAATCAAACCTGAATTATTTTTAATCAGTGACTTAAGTGCAAAATCTTATCAATAAAACAAAAATTGAGTTAATTGACGTTACTTAACTTGTCAATTAACTAATACACCAAAGTAGGTGGATTAACGAGTTAATTGAAGTTCTAAACGTCACACGCTTAAATGCAATTCAATGAGACAGTGTGTGTGTAAAAGTTGAGATTAGATGAGAAAGTATATGTGCAAACCAATTTATAATCTATGGTCACTACAGGGTTCTTGTTAATTGTAGTAGATTTTGGTACTAATTTTTATCTAAACGTCAATTAGCTATCGCAGGGTTATTTTTATTATTAGGAAATGTTAATTCATGCATTATCTTTTAATCAATGTTTTTGTTAATTGGTGAATTAGAAGACATATCTGCAGTTTTTATTAATAGGGCTGTAAGGCTTCAAACGTATGCAAAATCACTTTTCTTCATTCATTCGTCGTTCGTTGGTCGTGCTTATGTGAATAGTGCTTTAGACTTATATTCTTCCAAAGCTTGAGTATAATTCCCATCTCTGGGCTGGTCTTTGTATATGGATTTACCAGGTAATATCAAGAATGCCCGCATTCCGAAATCTAGTGACTACGTAGTCAACTCGTTCTGATTGGCTAATTAGCTGTTTTCAACCAATCAGAATGAGTTCACTACGTAGTCACTAGGTTTCGGAATGCGGGCAATGGTTTTCTGCTTGGTTTGACAGTTTTTTGACAGATTTTTACATAAGTTTGTAATGTGTGTTCTCTGCTTGCTTGCTTGAAAACCATTCTTGATAGTACTCGGTAAATCCATATACAAAGGGGCTGGTGCTCCTGCTACATACTTAAGCTTCTCGGATGGTATACAAAAAAGAGCCGTAAGAATAATTGGTGATAGAGAATTAGAGACATCACTAACTCATTCACTTCATTAGAACGGAACACCGTCGTAATGTTTCGTGTCTCTCTTTGTTCTATCGATACTTCTACGGTAATTGCTCTTGTGGAATACCAAGTTGCATTCATCCCCGCGCAATACCCGCGCTTCGAGAATCGTTCTGGAACGTAAAAAAGAAGAATCTTAGAGATGCAATGAAGCTTCGACCTCACGTTTTTGTTACTCCAAAATCCAAATGGAAGCTGGGCATTTGCTTTTTCAGACATCGTATTACCATCAGCAGAAAAGAAAACATACAAAATTCAAGTGCTTTTAGAGCGATGATGGTGATGGGGAGAGAAATGTCAATCAAAGCAAACTCAACGCGAGTGCATCGTTACCCAAACGAATACAAAGCTAAAAGCCTGTTTGTGTTTCAGCCAAAAAAACGGAGTTTAAGTCACTTTAGACCATGTAGTCTAAAGGTTTAGGAGAAAACCAAGTACATTGTGGTATCGATTGCAGGAATCGTCACCTGAAGGAGAAAATTTCTAAAAAGAAGGAGCACGAGTTCGAAAAAGTGTAATCCTTCATTTACATAGAAACAGGGAGAATGTTGAAACTTAACAGATATTTCTTTCAAGGCTCATTAAATTCGCATATCGCACTCAAATACATACTACTTTGAAGCTGTGGCAACTTGCAACATTATATTCTGTTTCCACTGACGCTTATCACGAGATCTAGCAAAGTAGCGAAGTAATTCAACTGAATTTTGGGAATGCATTTAAATTCCTTATTGAAATACTTTGACTTCGAATAAGAAATCGCAGTTAATTTTAAAGTCTATGGTATAAAAATCATTTAGAGCAGTTAAAAGACTTGAAGTCAAAAGAATGAAGTCCTTTTTTACTGCTTGCATTCTTGGAAATCTCGTTAAAGTCTTTTACATTATTTGCAATCATTAAGCATTTTGATTGCATTCAATGTAATGCAATCATTTGATTGCTTTTGCAGTCTTTTAACTGCTTGAAGTCTTTTTTACTGCTTGAAGTCTTTTTTTACTGCACAAAAGCAGTAAAATTACTGCATTCCATTGAATGCAATAAAAAGACTTAATGATTGCAAGAATGTAAAAGACTTTAACAAGATTTCCAAGAATGCAAGCAGTAAAAAAGTAATGTATTCTTGTGACTTCAACTATGATTTTTTTTTACTAAAGACTTCAAAATTAACTGTGAATTTTCCTTTAAAGTTAAGTACATACATGAAGTCAAAATATTCAAAAAATAAGTCTTTTTAATCTTTTTACTGCAATACAAAAATGATTGCAAGAATAATTGACTAGGCTGTGGAGAATACACAGGGTTCCGCTACACTTACTTACCCCAAAAAATATGAATAGGTGTATATAGTATAAAAATTACTTTTATTCTATGTGTCAGCTGAATTCTTGACTCATTTGACAATCTTCAATTTTAATAACCTGGCAACCATTAAAACACTAACTGAAACTTGTGTGTAGTGCAGCAGGTACCAACACCATCAGACTATCCGATTTTGTAGCCGTAGCCGCTCCGCTGGCCGATGGTCTTTTTCCCTCATGGTCAATTTTGTCTTTGTCGTTGTGTGTATCCAGCAACAAAGTGCCAATGGCTCTCTCAACTTGAAGATACTATCGAATCGATGGAAGTTGCATCTTTTAGTCAGAATTCATCCGTCTCTCATGCGAGATTGTTGTGCTAAGAAAGATTTAATTTAAGTCGTGTACAAGCTTATCAGAGTTCCGAAACCCGATTTAAAAATAAAAAGTTTAACGTCATTTGATTATTATTTTTTTCTTTCTCATCCAATTCGTTAGTCGAGAATTTAAGATACAAAAGAACCAGAAACGCATTGTTGACGTTTTAACGTTCAAAACCCGAAAATTTAACGTCGAATTAAAAAAAAAAAACAACAACCGGCTATCTATCTTCACAGTCCATCGTGTCGTCATTGGTTACAGGCTTCGTCGTCGTCGTCCAAGGTGTTGCCACGATATTCTTATTTAAGAGGACCGGGGCTACAAACAAAATCAAAGAAGGAGAAGAAAAGCTCAAGTTTAAAACTCTTGACTAAACACAACTAGAAATTTAGTCTTACTTAAGCGGCCAACGTTAACGGTTGATAAAAGGTGTGTTTCGATCGTTTCCCCCTGTCGATAAAGATAAACAGCTATCGAAAGATCTTCTTTAAAAAGAAAGTTTTACTATCGGGAAGATTCAACACTAATTGAATTCTTTTGATTCGAGACCGTTGATTTCGTAGGATTTTGGCACAGCGTGATTTGACATTTTTTTTGCTTTTGAAATTTTGTGTGTCGCTCTTCGTTAATTAAAAGATTAATTAATTGATGTGAGATAGATTATCGGTTTTGAAATTCAAACATTTGAAAAAGTCCCGACAAAAGAAGGATACAAATCCTTTTAGACATTTTTTAGTGTTTCGCTTGCATTCGTACTTCGGTTGGAATTAAGGTTTTGAATAGTCAAATATTATGAACCCACCTCTTTCGGAACATCGCTTTGCATCTCGTGCATAGTATTTTTATGTTTATAAAAGAAATGTATTCAATGTTTCGAATTTAAATAAAAGTGTGTTGAATATTTTATGGTCGTTAATTAATTCAAATACAAATTAAAGGTGTCATAGAAAAACGTGGAGATATTAACACATTTTTTCTCAAATTTTAATAAAATAAAATTTAAATATTTTTTGTCACTAAACCTACTGGCAAGATTTAAAAAAATTAAGCTGTGGTGTAGAGAATTTTTGTGTTGTGGTTGAGTTGAATTTTTCGGAAGATTAAAGAAATAACTAAACGAGGTAAGCAGATTCAAAGATTTTTGTTTGTTTTGTTATTTTTTTATTTTCAAAGAGGATTTTTTATGTTTAATTCTTGGTTTTGGTTCAAATTGAAAACATGTCCCGGAACTAGATTAATTTAATATTTTTACTTAAAATGTAATGCACAAATGTTTAGTTTGTTTTACATACAAATTTTGATTTTTGAAGGGAGCAAAAAAATTATTTTCGACCATAATAAATGTTTAGTTAAATTGCATTCGTTAGGAAGCTGTCAAGCTGAACACTATGTTGCCATTGGAGAGTTACGTTTGTAAAGGGTTTTTCAATTGGCGCGGGTAGATTTTTCCGCCCCGTAGCGGCCATTTTCTTTTGGTGACATCTGTTAAATCTTTTTTTATTATTGAGTTGTTTATGCCAAATCATCATGGCAAGTAACACGATTGAACAGCACGTTCAAATTATAAAACTTTATTATCAAAATGATTGTTCGTTAACGCAAACGTTGCGCGCATTGCGCCCATTTTATGCGTGGTGGCCCTTCACAGTCAACTCTTTAACGTTTGGTGGCCAAATTTGAGACGATAGGTTCAGTAAACAATCAGCCAACACCCGTACGTTCAAGGAACGCAAGAACGGCTGAGAACATCGCCGCGGTCCGTGAAAGTGTACAGCAGAACCCGAGGCAGTCTATTCCTCGCCATGCACAAGAACTCGGCCTTTCGCATACTTCAACTTGGCGAATTTTGCGTCGGGACTTGGGCCTACACCCGTAAAAGATCTAACTGACCCAGGAGCTCAAAGTTCATGACCATAGACAACGTCGTTTGTTCGCTGACGGCTTCGAATCGCATCTACCCGCCCTTATTGAAAACCCCTTTATTTTAAGCATGAAATGGCAGAGGAAGGGGGTCAAGGTATTACATAAATAAAACGATAATGAGGAAACCAAAATTGTAATCGAATTGATTGTAATTGAATTTTTAACTACCTAACCCGACTACTCAATATCAAGTGCTGAACTGCTGACTGAAGCCCCCAAAACAGCTTCTATAGCTCCACCGTATCAATTCGATCCTCTGCCTCTAGTTGAATGAAGACGCTCAAGCGTGCACTTTCAAAATATTCGTCATTCAAATAGAATGCCCCAAAGAAAAAAATTATTTTTTGTCGAAGTCAAAGTTCTCACAGTATGACCCCAACTACACGGCACTACATGAAGTAGTACGTAATACAGTGGAGAGATCTCTAGAGTACATATACAAAGAATACAATACACGCTCGCCACCTTTATTGACGTAGAGGAGCCTTGAATAATATGCTCGCAGAAGCTGGATTGTCTTCATGCTCCGAACCAGAATCATTCAAGGATCTATGGGTAACAGCCAACTCACTTGATTTGCCGAAAGAGGAATACTCCTAGGCGGAGTTCTATCTCCTCTCTTGTGGCTACTAGTTTTGAAAGAAATCCTATGCAAAAAAAAGTAAGCAAATGGGCCACTAGATGTGGACATGGAGTTAACGAAAAAAAGTCTGAACTGATGTTAGTCACTACCTCCTTTCCTCTACCAAGATTAAATGGACAACCACTTGCCATATCCACAGAAGCTAAATAAATAGGAGATATCCTAGACTCCAAGTTAAATTGGAAAAGTAACATAGAAGAAAGAGTAAAGGAAGCTAGTATCGCCTTCTACTCTTGTAATAAAACCTTTGGTAAAAAATGGGGACAAAGACCTAATATGATAATATGGAATTACACGGCGATAGTTCGTCCCATTCTGACATATGAATCAATTGTTTGGTGGCCTGCCCTAGACAAAAAATATTATAACATCAATAAGCTAAAAAGAGTTCAGAGAACTGCCTACATTGGAACTACGGGAGCAATTAGATCTTACCCCACTGATGCATTCACAGTCATTCTGAATCTTCTTCCCATTGACCTTCACATTCACAAAAGAGTCTCATGTAGTGCCTTAAGACTGAGAGAATCGGGTATGTGGAGTACAAAGTCTTTCGGTCAGAGTAAAATTCTTAATCTATTGCCTGAAGAAATAAAACTAGAACCCTCTGACTACACGTTACCAACCTTATGCTTTGGTAAGCAATTTAAGGTTGAAATTCCAACTAGGCAAAATTGGAATTTAATAGCCCTAAAAAGGATTTTGGCATCACAATATACACTGATGGTTCCAAGATGGAACTCGGTGTTGGGGCTGGTTTATTCTCCGAAGAACTGGGTATTAAGAAATCCTTTAGACTGCCCGATAGATGAAGCGTATTTCAAGCTAAAGTTCTAACGATTAGACGACAAGCATGTAGGATTCTCAAACAAGCAGCCAAAAGTCAAATCTGACAAAATTATAAAAAAGGTAGCAATCTTAATTGATAGCCAAGCAGCTATCAAGGCAACAGCAACCTGACTAAATCCAGAATCGTTAGAGATTGCAAGCAGGAGCTCGCAAGCTTCAGCGTCAATATGAAAATTAATCTAGTTTGGGTGCCAGGGCACAGTGACATTCAAGGTTATGAAATCACTGATGAACTGGCCAGGACGGGATCAAACCTTCAAATATCCCTAGCTGAGGAAGTTAGGATTCCCCTAGGAGTCATGAAAACGGATATTTCAAAACCATTTTCTTTAAAAATCCAACGTAAGATGGAGAAATCTCACCAACTGCAATTTCTCGAGACAGATATGGCCCACTTACTACCAGAAATGTACCAAGGAACTTCTGAATAAACCTAGGTCAGACATTGACAGGAAAGTTGCCATTTGCACAAGCACATGAACTGACAGAGAATCATTGTCTTATACCTTAGCTAAGCCACCCTCCACGGTGAGTAACCATCAGTTAAGAGATATACTATTTTAGAATTTTCCACTTATTCCCCAGAATAAACTGGTTTTTAATACGGCTGCAAATTCTCAATTCAGTTCACTTGACAGGATCTCGCTAGAGTAGTAATGTCCGTAGGAAGATTCTGCATTCTGGAATGCTATATGTAGCTTTACGTAGTCAACGGTGTCCGTTCTCTACAGAATTGTCTCGCATTTGGTGTCAACACAATATCGTTATCCTCTTACAACGTGAATCTTCTTGAATTTACGTTGTAAAGAATTCTATTGACTTAGATCTTTAGGGCAATGTGAACAACACAATTACATCGTCGGCATTCACGCAATTGCCTGAACAAGGCTAAATGTCATATAGATGGTGTAAATAATGTAGAGAAACGATAGTTTTGGCAGAAGTAACATTAACATATAACATTATACCAATTTTGACAAAAAGCAACAATTGTTTACATTTGCCAAGTCTGGACAGCTTTAGATAGAGACTCTTTGCAACACGGTGTCAAAAGCCCTTTTCAAAATCAATCAGATTTGCTGTTCATGTTTTTGTCTTTTTATTCATTCCATTGGATATCAGAAACTAGATAAGGCGCAGAATGGAGGGTGTCATGCCCTGCTGTGAATCCAAACTGGTTAATTGGAATTATAGTGTTGTCCACTTGTTCAATGGTAACAGCCCTATAAATGATCCAGTTAAATACCTTGCCGATTCACAATAGAAGACTTATCGACTGAAGATTTGACGGATTGGAGTTGTGCTTATCCTTTTCGTTGTAGATGTCTATTGCCTCTATCGGTAAGTGTCTTAGTACAATGTTGGATATTTATCGTCGAAACCTAGTGACTTCAGATTCCTCTTTGAATCGAAGATGAGGTAGATCTAAACTTCCTTTATCTGCGATTATGGCGTTTGCCAAAAAGTCGTCATTTGCTCTTGAAAATCTTCAATCATAAAGAAGCAGGCGTCACCTTGAGTCCTTGGGAACATATTCCGTTTTCTTGTTTTTGTTGTTACAAGGTTCAAGTTCAAGTTAAAATTCTGAAAATATTTGTTCTTGGTTTTTAGGAAACATGATTCATATCTCTAACTTTTTCCAAAAACTCGTTAAGCACGATGATAGTTTGAGCCCTATTTCTCCCACAATTTTTCACTCTTTTTCCTAAGAACCTAGAAGTGATTTTTATTTGTAGTTCAAGATTTCTCGTTCATTAAACCGCACGCAAATAAAAATCACTTTTATCGCCTCAGTCAAACTAAATAAAGTTTTTCCAAAAGCACCATTTGTCATCAGAAAAATCAACTAGCAGTACTATTATTGTCACAATCTCTTGAGTCTCAAGTCTCAACCATTACATTTTTCGCCTCAATCTATTCATACAAGACTATATACAACTAAAATACAATCTGTACGGTGAAATTTCTTGAATGTAGACCACGTACTTGACGACCTAATAAGCCAGGCCCGTAGCCAGGATTTTGGTTCGGAGGGGGCTTGTTCAATTTCGAAGAAGAAATTCTTTATACAAAAATTAAAAAAAAAACTACATAATGTAAATGTTTTATTTTTGTTTGTATTTTTTTTTTATTTAATTAAATAAATAGTTTGGATTTTTACAGCAATAAACGCCTTGTCTTTTTTTTAGACATAATGTCGATCACTTCATCTGGATCCACATCAATACCTGAGTGAACAGACAGCATTGCAAGTGCGCTTAGTCTTGGATGGCCCATAACGCTTCGGGATACTGGTTTGATCCTTTTCATCGTTGAAAAGGTTCTTTCAACGATAGCTGTTGTAAATGGTAGTGTGGCCAAAATTGTAAGCAAGTAGCTTATGCTCCTGAAGTAGGTCTTGTCACATATATCTAGCAGTTTCAGAACATCGGAAGAGGGATCCTTACTTACTTTACTTACTTACTTAAGGTGGCGCTACAGTCCGGGGTGGACTTGGGCCTCAACCAACAAACCTCTCCAGCCAGCTCGGTCCCTAGCTCGCTGTCTCCAGTTTCGCACGCCGAGTTGGTTGAGGTCGTGTTCAACTTGCGCGCGCCACCTGAGCCTTGGTCTTCCTCTACTGCGTCTTCCCTCTGGGGTGGATTCGAAGACTTTACGGGCCGGAGTATTGATGTCCATCCTCTCCACGTGACCGAGCAATCTGAGTCTTTGGACCTTCACTCTTTTAGCTAAGTCAGTGTCGCTGTACAGCCCGTACAGTTCGTCGTTAAATCTTCTCCATTCACCGTTTATGCAGACAGGACCATAGGTCTTACGTAGAATCTTTCTCTCAAAACAGCCAAGTGGGTTCTCATCCGTTTTTGACAAGGTCCATGCACCATATAGCAGGACGGGGATGATGAGGGTCTTATAGAGCGTCACCTTAGTTTTTCGGGAGAGGGCTTTACTACTCAATTGCTTTCTTAGCCCGAAGAAACAGCGATTAGCAAGAGTTATTCTTCGTCTGATCTCGGCGCTGATGTCGTTGTCCGTATTGATAGCGGAGCCAAGGTTTACAAAGTCCCTAACTACCTCGAAATTATATGCGTCTATTGTGACGTTTTGTCCAAGACGTCGGTGTCGGAATAAAACCTACAAAATTTTCCCGAAGCATACTTTTCGTGGGCTCTGTAAAGCAGTCAACATATCGGACACATATTGAAAGTTGCTCAGTGCCAGAAACATCCATTGTTTCATCAGCCAGAATGCTAAAACAACTCGATCTTATAACCCGGTTAGATATTTTTCTGGTGACAATATCAGAGCATATATCCAAGATTTCGTTTTGGATATCTGGACTTGTATAGGTTGCATTTTTTGAACTGGTTACGATGTGGTTACATAAGTAGTGAGGAACTAATAAGAGAATATACAAACTTTTGTTCAAATATTTTTTTTAAAATCATTTCGGGAGGGGCTTGAGCCCCTCTAGCCCCCCCTCTGGCTACGTGCCTGTAATAAGCCTATCGTTTTGTGTCGTACCGTCCGACTAGTAATTGTAAACAAAAGTCAAATAGCATCCTAAAATAATAAAAACAAACGAAAATGGCTCGTTGATTCTTTGAAAGGGATACTTAAGGTGCCTATTAAACTTTGTTGTCCTGCGATGAAAATCAATAAAATCTAACGGGTTTATTGACAGATGAGTCTTTCTACGTTGCGAGATCTCAAACGGCTGATGAAGAAGATTTGAATTGAGAGGATTTATTGTCATCTTATCGGACCTAAGAAGGTTTTATGACACTCACAAAGGTCAATATCGCTTTTTGTCACTCGCTCAAAGCTGATATTTATGCTTCGGCCCAAGCTGCTGTACGCATGTTCATTAAATTTATATTTTGTATATTTTGTGTGCTGAAAAAAAGCGCTCTGATAATAGCTCGATTAATTTTTTTTCTTGTCTTGTATACATTTATTTTGCTCGAATTCACAACGGAGCTGCGATTGCGCTGACACTTAGTCAAAGGAAAATTTATGATCATTTTAAGATTGAATAATGATGACGGAGTTTTAGGCGGTTCGATACGGTGGTGATCGTGCACACACCGTTTGGTTGACAGTTGTTGTTAAAGAGAAGCAAAATGATAAATGACATTCGGATTCAAGTTTGGACTTTTGATACGAAGCCAACTTTCTATAAAACAAGCCTTGTGTCAAATAAATGTACAATGTTGCAGGAAATACACATGATGTGTTGGGTAAACGACTGTGTACTTTTGACATGCGCTAAACTGTGTTTAATACGGATAAATAACGTAACGACTATAAAACGGTTGTAAAATTCCTTTTCTGCAGCACAAAGCGGCTAATGAGTTCAATAGTAAACCTGCGACTCACCTAAGTCTCTTCAAACAACCTCCGAGCTCCGACTCATTGTTCTTCTTTATTGGCATCAAATGGTTGTCGTCAGAATTTTAAACTTCGTTTTACAATTGACACTGTGTTTTTGTAAGTAATGAGCACAAAGCTCATAAGCGTTAAACCCTAATATACTATCAGAGTAGGTACTTCTGTTCGTCGAAAAGCCACCTCTCGGTGCAACTCTGCAATTTGAACTCATCCATTTAATAAGTGCACTGACTCACACTTCTAAGAAAGGTCAGAAAGTCACGATCAATTGTCTTAAATTATTTTCTTTTAAAACACAATGTATGAAAGTTCAAATTAACGCCCATCAGAACATTACACATTCATCATAGAAGTTCGCCCTCAACGAACCTACCAACAACAGCAAGCAGCAACTAATAAATTGATTGATCTATCAGATCTGACAAGTGATTAACTCTAATTGACTCGCGTTATTCACGTTCATAACAATTTGATTGTTTATTGGAAAAAGAATGCCACTCGATGCGGGTGATGTTTTATTTCAATTCAAAGTCGCATCGTAAGTCGTCATCGATTTTTAGGAGAATTCTTGGGTAATCAACTCAAGAATTATACAAACATCTGTATTTACCATCGACGACGACGACCGACCGACCGCAGAGACCATGAATTGATTTATATATTTGCACGGAACTGCGTACTTTGTTGACACAGTGATGAGTAAGTTAAAAAGTGCAGCTGGTGTTCTGAAAATCGTAACAAAAGATACAAAAAATATCATGATAAAATTTTAACCAGGTCGTATGAATGTGTTTCTTCAAACTAAAGTCTATTCACATGGAACCTCGATCGCAAACTTATAGCAATCGAGCTAAAATAAATAAATTTAAGTCTTTAAAGTATCTCAGAGTGTTCAAATTAATTAACTCGTAGAATATGAAGAAATAAAATTCAGGAGTTTTAATTTTAACAAATCCTATACTAAGCCTATTCAATGTAAACAAATAATTCGTAGGAAATCATAGCGCTTGCATCATATAATGTTAAGGAATCCAGGTGATTGCTCTGTGTATTTCTGTAATGGTTTTTGAATAGAAGAGTAAATTTTGAGTTATCAGATGTCTAAAGGCCAGTTTGTTAACACTTAATTATCGGTGCCATGTAATAACGCCGACTTGAAGAAATAGGACTTATTTCGGTGCAGGGAACTAACTTCACTGGGAACTACCTTCACATGGGAATTAACTTCACCTCAAGTGGGAAATACCTTCACTTTTTTCTGGTGAAGTTATATCCCAACTATGATGGGAAATTACTTCATCAGAAATTTGTGTGAAGTTAATTCCCACCCGTAATTCAAAGATTTTAAGAGAAACAACCAGCCAAATGAAGAAAATTATGAATACATATATGAATTCAAAAATGTCAAGTTTTGATAATTAGCAGCCAGAGTAGACAAAGATCTTAAGTTCATAGTTTGAGCTTCAGTTTTTAATAAATCGAACGTTCTTTGTATATTATTTTGACTAAACCAGGAGCTTATTGCACCATTTAGAAAAATTGGGATTGGTCCTCAGCTTTGGTATAATATCTTGGATTTTACACACCCTTCTGCGGATTGCCCGCGTATAATGGTTTACTTCGGGAAATTCAATATACATACAAAGCGAGCCGAATTTTTTTTTGCCAAACAGAGAAAAAATTTGGGGTGTGAAAATAAAAAAATTCGCGCGAATCATCAGGAGCCCCACGAATATTTCTTTCACCCCACTACTGGAAATAAATGTGTCATTGATTTTGATGCGAAAGTATACTACATAACATGATAATAATGTGTAATTCTTATAAAAATAAGTGAAATTAATTCCCACCTTCTGTGGGAAATAGCTTCACATCAAAGTGAAGTTATTACCCACAGAAAAGTGAAGTAATATCCCACCATAGTTGGGATATAACTTCACCAGAAAAAAGTGAAGGTATTTCCCACTAGAGGTGAAGTTAATTCCCATGTGAAGTTAATTCCCAGTGAAGTTAATTCCCTGCACCCTTATTTCACTTTCTCAAAGTGAAATCAGACCGAGTTTTTAAAGGTGCGGGGAAATAACTCCACGGGAACTAACTCCAATGAGGGATTTACTTCCCACCAAGTGAGAACTTACTCCACTTTTGTAAAATGTAGTTAGTTCCCATGAACGGTGAGAACTTAGTACTTTGTATGTACTTCATTACCTATCACTGTGCTAAATTTCTTGATTCTACTGCACTCCAAAGTGCTCCATATAATTTACATTAATAATGTAAAAGTAGGCGGCTACCACGCCCCCTGATTGAAAATTTTCAAATTTTCGATTTTTTCCTTTGTATGTACCACATGACCTACCACTGTGCCAAATTTCAAGTTTCTAGGGCAACGGGAAGTGCTTCATAATTTTGATGATCTGTCAGTGAGTGAGTCAGTGAGTCAGTCAGTTACGGTTTTCGTGATTTTTGGAACATTGTATCTTAGAAACTACTTATGCTAAATATCTGAAATTTACTGAGGTGCTTCTTCTTGACTAGCTTAACAAATGATGTGAGTTTGAAACTTTTGGCTTCTTTGGTATAGAAGTTAGAGGGGTGTGGAAAATGCCCTGAGTTGTTTCCTGTAAATAAGGGTGTAGTGCCAAAGTTGCTAGAGAACTTGGCTGGGCACTACCGTGCCCCTTGATAGCTCAGTTATTTAAAGGCACAAAAAGATGCAACAAGATGAAACTGGGTTCAAGTACAGTGTGCTTGTAGAATGCCCTACTCTCACCGAACACCAAACCTCAGAAGAACGTTTGCATAGGAAAAAGTTTTCTTTATGTCACATAAACTTACAGCATGCGGTATATTTCAAATGTTATATACCGTTTTAGAAAATGTTTAAAATTAATAGCAAAGGTCAGGAACCCCGAAATTGATTTCTGGACTAATGAACCACCATATAGGGGGTCAGATTCTTAAAAATGGATTTCCGAATGACTAAGTTTCTCAATATTTTTGTGCATGCGATTTTTTAAAATTATTTTTAGTCTTAAAAACTGAATTTCGGAATGACTTCGTTTCTAAAAGACATTTATTTTAATTTCAATTTCAAAATTGCTCAGTGTACTTGAATTCTTATTTTAATTTTTTCTCAATTAAAGTGGCAAATTTTTTCAAATTCGAAGGGAACTAGATCCACTTATTATTTGAGGAATTTAATTCCCACTGTACATGGGAACTAACTACACTTTACAAAAGTGGAGTAAGTTCTCACTTGGTGGGAAGTAAATCCCTCAGTGGAGTTAGTTCCCGTGGAGTTATTTCCCCGCACCGTTTTTAAAGTAGGCCCTATTTCGGTTTCAGAAAGTAAAATAAGGCCAACTTTTGTTGAAAAATAAAACCAAATCGGTCTTATTTCACTTTAAGCAAGTGAAACTAGGCCAACTAAAGTTTTGAGTCAAAAATGATTTTTCAAGACTTCTAACATTTGACTTGCTCAATTAAAACAAGAAAATCTTACTATGCACATTGCACAGTACTTATAATGTTCAACGGTAGTAGGGTAACGTATAGAGGGTAGGTAGGTAGGTCTTTTTTTTATCGATTGAGGTAAAACGAAGTTCGCTGGGTCAGAATTTTAAGATTTGTTGCTTTTGTTGTTTACTGTTTGCAGCAAGGAATAAACTGTTAAAAAAATATAAAAAAATAAATAGAGTGGCGCGACAGCTCTTGAAGAGCCAAGGCCTTTGTGGCTTACTCTCATCAACAATTCTCTGAGTGCGTGTGAGGGGACCCACAATTTAACGCTGATACCGAACGGCAAAGTTGAGAAGCACTTTTTCTTGACAGATTAATATACTCTTGGAAGTTTTGTCAGTTCCTTGCAAGAGGCAGTACCCGTGAAAGATGAAATAAAAACTTTATGGGCACGAGTAGGACTCGAACCCACGACGTTCTGCTTACAGCCAACGCACCTAACCACTTACCTACGGGCAACTGTTAGATTTGTGAAATTCACTGAAAATGTAAGATTATTTTTGTTTTGAAAATCACTGGAAATGTTAAATGTCATTGTACAACGTGCATAATATGTCGTAAGGGCTAATTGCAAGCACCATTTTACGACCAATGGCTTGCCAACACTGGAACTGTGTAATACCACCGGCTCATCACTTAATGTGGTGTTAGTTGTAAGTAGGCAATAACGAAACTATAACAAATAACACAGCAGCACACATAAATAATTTTCATGAAATAATCAAAAAACATGACAAAATTAACATAAAACCTTTGAGAAAGTATAACATTAGCTTTTAAAATTAATTTAAGTTGAATTTTACTTAAATTAAAATCAAGAAAGTTTGAGTTCCAGTTCATAAGTTTACCCATACGTGTCAAAGGCTCATGCAGTCCATAATTTGTTCGGTGAATAGGGATCTTAATCCGATCCTGGACAACGGAGATTATAACCTCCCCCTCGATAACAAAACAGAATTTTACAGAGAAGACCAGGAGCATCAGTGACTCCAGTAATAATTTGATGGAAAAAGACAATGCCATTATTATTTCTTCTCTGTTGAAATGTTTGCATCTTAATGATTGACAAACGGTTTTCGTACGGAGGGACATTTAGGGTATCAATCCACTGAAACCCTTTTAACAAAAAACGAGTGCACAGATTCCAATCTTTTAATATAAATTTTAAGGAAAAGAGACCACACCTGCGATGCATACTCCAAATGTTGAATCATGTGATTATAATATAATACTACTAAATATTTAAGATCATTTTATAGCATGGGTAGTGAAAATTTAAACTGTTCGTATTGTTAAGTTTATTTCAAATTTTTACCGGATTATGTGATGCACATGTATAAAATTCACATGCATAAGACCTTTGATTATGTTTGTGGCATTGAGTTCGACTAACTACTATTGTACCAGTGGAGTGTTTTGCACCGAATTTTGAGAGAATTTTCGGGTAGTGGCGAAAATTGGTTTTAAGTATTTTGTATAAACTCGACCAGGCCGCTTATGACATATGGCCAGCGTAGCGGGTAGTGTAGTAGCGAGGTGTAATAAAATCAAACGTTAACAAAAAATGAAGGGTAACATTTTCTCTACGCAATATGGGTAGGGAGACCGGGGCTAGTAGACTCAAAATTTACTTATCTTTTTTTAAAAAAATAACTAAAGAAGATATCAACACGAATTAAATGCCTTTTAACTAACCATTTTTTGTGCTTAAGGCCGTGTGCGAATTCAGTTAAAAATGGGTTAAAAATTGACGTTTGGTGAAATTTTGATACTTCGCATTATTTGACTAGCTGCTGAGCAGGTTAAAAAATGACAGTAGTGGTTAAAAATTCATCCATTTTTATTTTTTAACCACAATTCATCCAATTCGCACACGGCCTTATAAAAAAATATGTCTTCTGAAATTGGTGAATTTTAAGACCTTTTTTCCTAAATTTATAAAACGATCTCAGGTGGGTCAACTTACCCCAAACCCGGGGTAAGTTGACTATGACTATGGGGTTAGTTGACTATATCCTTTTTCCACCTTTTTGATATCTAAACTATAAGAAAATAGCACTTTAATTAATTTTATTTGAAACAAAAATTAATGTTCAAAAGACAGCACGACAATAGGGATAGAAGGATGCTCCAACTTCTTCTGCTTAAATATTTGCCGTTTTGGGCATATCTTTGCATCGTTTTGAAGGGAACCGATACTCATGAGCAACAGAACGTATGGTGTTTCCGTTTTCAAGAATAATTTGTGGACATAAGCTCCAAAACTGATTTTCAGTCACCTCCTTGTTGTGTTTCATACTGGAAATTACCAAAAACAAGTGAGTCAATTTACCCCCAACAAAAAAAGTCAACTTAACCCGAGCGGTCTCTCAGCACTTCATGATTATTTTTCGGTACTCAGAAATCAAATAAATATATAACTGCTGGATGTTGTTAATACAAACACTTACTTGTTCTTATTCTTAAAAAAAAACTGACGTTAAAAGCAAACACTTTACGAAAGAAAATAAATAAAAGAAAGCAAAGAAATTACTCACGAAAGCAAAAAAGTGTTTTTTCGCGATAACTCTTGAACGGCTCTAGACTTTATCAAAAGACAACATGTAACTAACCGGGCTGCTGTGCTCAATGTAAAAACAAGGACAAACTTGAAAGAAATTGTTTTGTTTTGAAGTTATTTGCAGTTAGTCTACTTACCCCTGAGGCCAACTATCCCCAGTTACCCCTACTCGCGCATACTGATAGAGGGCAAACAGTCCTTTATTCTCGTGCATCACTTGACATAGGCTTCTTAGAAAAATTTAGAGTTTGGTTTGAAATCGTTGCACACTTTCTGAGGGCAAAAATCGCAAGAAATTATTTTTGATTATAACTTTATAACCGAGCGCTGAAAAAAATGTTCGCTTTCAATGGTAGATAGAATACTTTTAAGCCCTTATTTTGATGTTGGTTAATATCGAATATTTTGCCAATATCTCGGCTACCAAACCTTCAAGAACCTTGCAGATCTTTGTTTTTGATCTATCATTCGATGGGTTTTTTTTAGTCCAAGTTTTGGAGTTAGCCCATGATATTTTTCGAAAATTATGAAGAAACCGACATATCCTAAGACTATCGCTGAAAGCAAAACTCAATTCCGAGTCCTGGTTGCCGAGATATCTGCGATAACCGGGATATAGAGAGCCTTTGTTTTTTTCTGACAATCATGTCGAACTTTTGCTCTATTCAAAATTTAATCTATCCCACGGGAACCGTACATTTTACCGGGATATGGGCTATAAGCTATAACAGACTATAATCTATCTGTGTGCTGAATTTCATCCGGATCAGTTCGGATGTTCTTTCACATTTATAATAATAAATTCTTTCAAATAATTTACATGACATGATTTTAATGACACGAACCGATTCAACTCACAGTACTTAAAATCTGGGTCCGAGAGAATTTGAAAAACAAAAATGCTTACATTGCATTGGGGAGAGAATCGGTATAGAAATAAAAATTATTTCTACATATGAGAAGGAAGTCCGAAAGAGCCGTGTATAATAATGAGAAAATATAATTTTTCTATTTTTCCAGTTTTTGTCAAAAACATTCTGTCACGGACTCCTTTAAAGGTTCCTGTTGGTTAAAAAGATACCAGCAAAAACAAAATATACAACTAAGTCACAAAAGGTTTAAATTAAAACTTAACAATTAGTGAGGATATCCATTATGAAAGTACGAAAACATTTCAGTTATACCGATGTCTAACCAACCTGCGATCATCGCCTTTCACGTGTCGATCATTGAACAGCACATGAATTCGCAAAGTCCTGTTCAAAGGTTTCTTAAATAAGGTTCACAGACACTTTTTTTCTCAAAAAACACTTTTGAAATCCTCTGAGGACAATTTTATTCTTGAAGACCAACGAGGAATACGAATAGTCTAATAACAATGCAAAATAAGAAAAAAAGAAAATAATAATAAAATAAATGCAAAAATGCATTGGCCACTAAAAAACAGGTTTCATTAGTCCACCCTCTTTCTTCCTACTCAACTCAGTCACGAGGCAGTAGTTTGCAGGTAAAATTTATGAGATACTTCGAACAACACCAAAGAATACCTCTTCAATATGATAAAAACCCACCAAGACCACGAAGATTCCAAAAAAAAACAAAAAACAAAAAATTGGACGAAACGAAGATTCGGAATTCCAGACAAGAATCATCAAAAGGTAGAAAACTGCAGCAAAAATTAAATAAAAAAAAGCGAAAAGAAAAAATTAAATAAAAAAAAGAACGAAAAGTAAAATCCTATAGGACAAAGATGACTTAAGACCACATTTGGCTGATGCCGCTCCATCGATTATTCTAAAGTCGTCCAAGTCCGAGTCCGGCTTGTTCTGCTTGCTAATGTTCTTGCTTTTTTGCCTTGCTGGTTTGCTTACAGGCAAGAGTTGGGTATCCTTCTTTGGATGTTCATTCAGCCATGCGTTGCCACAACTAATGGACTGACAGAAAAACGAAGAAAAAAAGACATGCTGAAGTGGAAGCAGACCCACTGGCCACCGATTGTTGGTCTTCAAATAACAGTGAACTCTGTTCACTGATTTTTGGGATTACTGAAATTAAAATTAAATATTGAGGACTGCACTTTTAATTACTGATGATTAATTGGTTAAATCCCTGTAAACAAGATTGCCTACCTTTTCACTTTCATGTAAAACCATGTGCGGATCGATTGCGATGAACTCGCCATTTTTGAAATTTAATTTACATTTTGTCCATCAGGTGACTTCAATTTTTGATCGCTCTTATCACTAAAACACCCCACTGTTCGTTTCCTTCGTTGATATCGTTGCTTGCAGCCTTAGGACAAGATCATCGCGGTATCTTTGGCGTCACTCTGTCTGGCAGGTATTTGGGGGATCAAATGGTGGAAGAGACCGAACATGCGTTGTTGTTAACTCGTTTTATGTGTTTGTATTTTTTTAAATTCTTTTATCTTTGATGCGTCTTCTTGTTCCTCGCACTCACGCCAGATTGTCTGGCTCGGTCAATAGAATCGTAGATCGGAATCGGAATCCCGCCTTGCCACAAGAGGCATATTATATTAACGGCCGGCCTCAAGACCCAAGGAGGATCCGTCCATCCATTCAAGAAGGTTCTGTGTCTTCTTTTTTCTTTTCAAGTCATGTTGTCATTATGTCCGATAGCATTATCTATGCCTCTTGTACGAATATAGCTAAAGATATTATGAAGTGTTTTATTTTTGTTGTTGCTGCAACAATCTTGTAGAACGTTTGTATTTTTGTGATGGTTGTCTTGTCTGAAAGTGAGAACAAGGACATGATGGGACGTATAAAGTTGCCGTGCCTGGTGTGGATTTTACCATGGCCGGCCGGCACTCGTGAATAATTTATTTTTTGGTTTTTTGTGGTGACGTTCTATACATCTAAACAAAGGTATAGGTAGATTGATATGAAAAAGGAATTCCTTTATTAATAAGATTCTTTTACACTTCGTGAACAGCGCAACGAAAGATAATATGAGATGGACATTGTACTCGTATGTTTTGATGTTTATGAGTATGGTCGTTTTTGTGTGTTTGTTCTGTTTTAAAATTCATTTCGGAAGGTATCTTGAATTCGTTTTTTTTTTTTTAAAGGACAATTCAAAGCCAAGAAACGATTATTCTACTTAATTGAATAATTTATGACGTGGTGTGAAAGAACTTGATTTTGTAAAATGGCATAATGTCTGATAAAGAATTATGAAGGAAGGACTGGAATATAAATGGCAAGGCGTGAGGACACGGGTGTTAGTACCATCTCAAATATCAGCCATTCAATTTATTTTGTTCGGTTTCGAACAATTGTTTTTAACTGAAGCTAAAGGCATGCTTATATTCCGAA
Source organism: Sphaerophoria taeniata (assembly GCA_943590905.1). NCBI lineage: Eukaryota > Metazoa > Arthropoda > Insecta > Diptera > Syrphidae > Sphaerophoria > Sphaerophoria taeniata. Next base: position 39,638,387 of record OX016540.1, on the reverse strand, counting down.
AAAGTTTGGGCATAAGTGGACCGTTTTACGCATTAAGAAAAGAAATGCTGAGGTGATTAACCTCCATTTTCTAAAGTAGTCGATTTCTTATAAACAAATATGTATCGTTAATGTCCATCCGGATACGAAACACAAATACTTAATCTTTTAACATAAAATCTGACAACACAATCTAATAAAAGCTACATAATGCATATAGGTATTGCATTCCACCATGAATTCCTCAATATATTTGTCTATTTAGGTTTTGATGTCTTTCATATTTGTCACAATCTCCAAGTCACAAAATTAATAAGCATATTTTTATTTATTTTTTTTTTCAGATCCGCATCAGAATTCCGCATACCTTTTACCAGAAATCAAGTAGAAAAATAAATACAAAAATAAACAAATTCTTTGCGAAAGATTAATTATACTTCAGTCAAAAACAATAATAAAAAAAGACAACACAACTACAACAACAACCATCATGTTAAATAAAAAAAACGATAGCGTGAATAAAAATACAGAAAAGGTCAACCGTCTAGTTATTTGATTTAAATTTGTGCTTCTTGGTATTTTTTTTTTAATTTAATTTTTGGTGTCTGCGTGCAACATTTTTCGGTAAAAAAATTGTTTTGTGAATTTTGATTCAAACGGTTACAATTTTTATAAATCTAAAGGTTCAAAACTAAGGGCTATAAAATAAAAAAAAGATATTTAAATATGATTTTAAGAAGTGTGACCCTTTTGCTGCTATTAATCGTATCGGAGATTACAGCGACACCTGCCAAGGACAGACAAGAACCTACGGTGAGTTTCAATAAAATTTTAAGGTAAACAAATTATATTTTTAATGTGACGTTTATATGCCGTTTTTCAATAACTCATTAAAGTTGATGGGCATCATATATAAAGCACTCTCTCAAAGTATTTTGATTTTCTACCCTTTAAATGCCAAGGGCACAGTGTCAGAATCAGGGAATAGGGTGAGGGTTTTACGGGAAGTGTCGGTGTACCTTTATGAATATTGCAACGACTGAGGAAGATAAAGTGGTGTGGTGAAGTGTTTTACATTCGCGGAGTACGGCTAAGAAACGAATCCCTGTACTAAACCGTAGGTACGATCGAAGTTGGGATCGAGCATTCCTATAGAACCCCAACTGAGTGTCTCGAAGCGATCCTAAAACACCCCTATAGACTTATTTGTACAAGAATCGGCAGCAAACAGCGCTCTTCGACTTAGTCAAACCAACATCTGGAGAACTAGTCAACACGGCCATACCACGATTCTTACAAAATACGTTGGCAACAACGTTTGTAGAGATTACATGACCCCTTATTAAAACTTCAATAAAAACTTTATTACCAGCTTCCCTCATAGAGAAGATTGGGAAAACAGTGTCCCTTACACTAATGAATCGATTTTTACCATCTTTACTAATGGTTCGAAAATGATTACTGGAGTAGGGGCAGGTTTCTACTCAGAAAATCTTAAACTTGCCAGTTCATTCCAAGCCGAGATCTTGGCAGTGAAAAACGCTGCTAACCAAATAGCCATCATGTATATTTGGTTAGCAGCGTTTGATATCACCTTTTTCATTGATATAGCCAAGCAGCAATAAAAGCGATCTCTGCCACTCAAATCAAGTCAAAGCTTGTTTTTTGATGTCGCGAAGAGCTAAGTATGCAGCATAACGTAAGACTCTGCTGGGTTCCCGGTCACAGTGGTGTGTCGGGAAACGAAAAAGCGGATGAGCTTGCAAGTGAAGGCTCGATACTTGATCCCTCTCTCATAGACCATAACATCAGAATCCCTCATTGCGAATTAAAAAGAAACATTAGTAAAAATATCATTCAAAAAGCAAATGATAGCAAATGAATGATGGAACCTACTAGAAAACTGCGGTAACACCAGGAAACTTTGGCCTTATTACGACAAGAAAAAATCCAATAGGATTTTACTTCTTTAAAAACCGTCCCTAAGATCCCTCATAAGCGTGATAGCGGGACATAACCTACTTGGCTACCACAAAAAGAAGATGGGGCTTAGCATAGACGACATATGTAGAAGCTGCGGCAATGAAGAAGAGCACAAGTTCACGAATCACTTCCTATGCCACTGTCCAGCAATCTGCCGTTCTAGACATAGATTTTTGGGCAACTATTTCTTTAATGAACTAGAAGAACTATCTGAACTCCCATCAGGCAATCGCCTACTGAACATTGTCAAGTCCACCAAATGGCTTAACCAACCATAGAATTCATAGGTTAAATCACTTTTTCAGAAGTTACAATACTTCAGGGTATCACAAGGTATCTACATTGGTCTGAGTGTGACGGTAACAAAATCAAGTGTCAGCCAATATAACCTAACCTAATCTAATCTAACCATTTCTATAGAAGCGCAAGTATTACAACAGAATTGTTAAAGGGGAGCAGACATTACGAAGTTGTACTATTGCTGTACTATTCAGTGATGTGTATATCAACAAAAATTAAGAAAAAATATACGGATCCCAGATTGATGGCTTGCATAGATTTGTTAATTGATGTAATCTTAAAATCTTTAATTTACATAAAATTTTAAAGGATTTATGTTTGAAGTATTTAAGTTTTATCAAGTATTTGTACTTGACCTGAGCTGGCAATTAAAAAAGCTGACAGTGTTTTAAATATTTAAATTATTTATGTACTTTGAACAACCTGAGTCCGTTTATCAACTTAAAATTACCTGTTCTATTGTTATAATATAAGTATTACTCTTGATACTTCAACGGACTGCGCTGGTGCTGTTACTTGAGAGTACAGTCAACTCCGCTTAACTGAACTCCGTTTAACTGAAAACTTCGGTTATCTGATACAAAAAATTTATAACCGAGCCATTTTGAACATTTTCCACCAAAACTCCTTCGCTTATCTGAACTCCGCTTAATTGCAAACTCCGTATAACTGAAACAAAATTGTTTGCCTTAAATTAACATTTCTCACACATTCAACTCCGCATAAGTGAAACAGTTGAACGAAGCCACAATTGTTGACTATTGTTTAAAAAAGAACGCAACATTTAATTTAATTTATTTTTATTGCAAAAGTGTGATGTACGTGGTGTTTTTATGTGTATGATACACGCATGAATTACACTAGCGTCATCTACGTAAGTTACTTTCAAATCTACGTTGCAATGGAAGAACAGAATACCTGACTATGCGATTACCTATTATAATTTACACTGCAATGATGTGATGTAATGTGGCAGTAGTTTGTTTGTTGATGAAATATAGATCATAGCGCCCTAGAAGCCTTTGCTGAAAACTCCCAAGTTTCCGATACAATAGTATAAGATGTCTTTTTATAATTTGCAAAACAGCAAACACACAACAATTGATTTATTTTTTTCTTAAATAATTTTTGATTTTTTAACTTAACATGAGCTGTTGAGCAAGTTAAACTTGAGGATTTTTATTCTCAACTTGTGATTTTGGTTTTCCTTAATCACATTTGAAAATTTCAATTTTTGATTCTCAACTTTCAAGTAATAACTTTCGATTTTCTCAACTTCCAAAAACAGTAGAAGTTGAAAGACAAACTTGAGACTTTTCTCTCAAATTCAAAATTTTCATATGAATTAAAATAATTGTTTGAATATTTCGAGAAAAGTAGTACCATTTGCCACTAGCCAGTCTTCGTCTCACTTTTGGCAACTTTTTTTTCGGCCATGACAATCTGTATATTGAGGATTAAGTCTGGCGAGAGGTTTCTGAAGGGGTAGAAATAGTGGATCTTTTGTTTGGCCTTTTCAAGCAGAAATAATTTCAATTATTGATCGTCGTCGCGTCGGTCTGTGCTTTCGGGTAAGGTTGTTTTTCGATATCGATACATTCTCGAAGAGAAGCAATGCCTTGGGGTATGCTTATTTCGACATCGTTTAGTTTTTTTCTGGCCTTTTAAGCTTATACGGGACAGATTGGTCGAATGCTTGCAAGTTTTGGTTGAGAATGAATTTACAGAAAATGGAATTCAGACCGAACCGTTTCAATTGAAAAAAGTGTGCGGACTGATAAGTTTTTGCACGTAGCTAAGGACGTTTACAAAATGACAATTTCCCACGGTATGTTAAAATTTTATTGAACATTGAATTTACAGTACTTCGCATATGAATGTGACGAACTACAGACATATAGCAGCACTGGTGACTGAGACCATCGGCTGGGACAGAAAAAGACATTAATACAACAGAAAGATACAGATAGATGCATAGAAGGAAAACACATAACAGACACCTACGTGGCTCAGAGGAGGAGACATAGATGTTATATTGTCTCTTGTTATCGCACAGGTAGCCTCAGATGAGCTGGCGATTTTCGTAGAAAAAGAATGCTGCCAAAGCTTGGGCTTGAACCCGCAGCATTTGGCATTTGACATAAATTCAAATCTTAAGTTGAAACAAACTCCAAAATATTCCAGGGAAATTTAAAAAAATGAGAGAACCCAACTTTTGAATTTCAACTCTCGACTTGTCCCTCAACGCTCAAGTTTTTCTTAACTCTAGAATTGGCCAACTTGAGGGCTTCCTACAAGTTGAGCAATAGTGAAGAGAATGGCTCTAAGTTACTTAATTTATCTTTTGTTTGTTTTTAATCATTTTTTTTTTTTTAACATGGCAGTATTTAATTTTGACAAAACTCCGCTTATTTGAAAAAAGTTTCAGTTATCCGAAGTTCGGATAGCTGAAAACTCCGCTTAACTGAAACAAATTGTCTGCAAAAATAGTGTTTCAGTTAAGCGGAGTCGACTGTACTTCCATTTTACTTAATGTAAAGCTTTTATTTGATCTTTCATGAGTACTGTTCCTTGTGAAGAATAGAGAACTGAAGTACTTTTAAAATACTTGTACTTAAGAAGATTTAAGCACTGCATTCCTTTAGTATGTTATTGACTCTACGCTTCGCCCTATTCAGTATTTGAGTACTTCTAAAAAACTGATCTTGGTACTGGTAGGTACTTAAAAGTTAAATAAGTACTTATGTTGTATGGTGGTGACCTTTTTTTTTTATGTTTCCTGTTGAATGCATATTTTTAATGTAACAAATGTAAGTTTTGACAATTGTTTTTGTTTGTAAGCACAAATATTGTTAATTTTATTTTTCAATGCCAAATAGAAAAACTTGAAACCTGATGATGCTCATAGCCATGAGCGAAACGTCGTGAAAGAACTTATTTGTTTCATTTCAACTTTGATCTATAGCCCAATTTCATTCAACACAAAACGTTAAATAAGTACTTTCGGTTTACTTATTAATCGCAATCTTTTTAAAATATTGATACTTAGTTTTAACTTTCTTCATGTCATTATGAAGTCTTAGGTACTGAAGTGCTTAAGTACTAAACAGTACTTACAATTAAAAAAGGAAACTCTTCATGCTGTGAATTCTTCTTAAGCACAAATGGACAAAATGTTGAATGCATGTAAATAAAAAAAAAATAATCATATATCTAGAAAGTGTACAAGATCATCGTGCATTTTTTTGTTCCTTAAATAGTCTCCACTCTCCACTTGACTGTATAGGATCGAAAAAACAACAAATACAAGGAAAGAAGGAATCGCAAATATTTACTTTAAATCTTCTCACATTATTTAAAAAAAAACCTAATAAGATATTTATCACTTCCCCGTCACATCTTAAAGCAAATATTTCGCCTTTTTTACCTTCCGAAAATTCTACACCCGCCACCGTGTGTCTTCCTTGACAGTTGCTTTAACACACACAAAAAAGAATCAGCTAAATTCGAATTCAATATCATTTTGGTTAATAATCCATAAAACATCCACAAATTCAATCAGAAACATCTGTGCATTCCCAATTCGGCTGTCCAGTTTTCAGGTGCAGCAACATTTGCTTCGAATTCGTACCACGCCATCGAATAATTGGTATTGGTATCAAATAACCATGCTACTTCTGCGTGCTGTCTTCCAACACTTAGTTCGTTCCATACCCAATCCTTGCAACGATCGACGGGTTACGGCGGTGGTGGTGGTGGGGGCATCAACGACAACGACCAGCCGGGAAAGATAAATCAAAAACAGAGACTTTCAAGACTCTTAGTCCGGAGGAGTCGAATGTCCAAAAACATTTAGCCACAGAGATATTTATTGTTGCTCTACACCTCTTCCACATCAACTCTTTCGTTTTTTTTTCTGTTTTTTTTGTTCATAAATGGTTGAACACAATCGATCCTGCAGAGGTGTGTGTTGCTTTGCAGCGAGAAGAAACGGAATTCCCAGGAGATTCTCGTCGGTTCTCACCAGTTAGCATCCAGTTGGCCGTGGCAGACCTTGTGGCTGCGATCTCCAAAGTGGTTCTCAGACGTCGTGCCGCCGTGGTTCCCATTCCCCTGGCCATTTGTTAGTCGGGTTTGAGAGTGAACAACTGGAAGTCTTTTTATAAAAGTGCTGATGCCGGTTTCTGGATTCTGTGTTATGTCTAAGATTTATTCTCTTGCCTCCTCTGTCACTTCCTTTTTTTTTTAACTATCTCTCCCTTTTGCTCCAATTGACTTGAATTGAATTTGATTGTTTGATTTCATGTTCTTAGTCGTGTCGGTTGTTCGGTTTGGTTTGCCGAGTTCTGTCAGCATTATTTTGGACTTAAATCTCTCACCTTAATTATTGCCGGGTGTCGGTGTTTGTTCATCTTTACCTATTAAGGGATTTAAATGGAATTTTCTTGGTCACAGGTCATTATTATGTTCTCAAGACTCAAGTGGTTCTTTAGAGAGTTTTTTTTTGTTTACGTTTGATTGTTATGGGACTTTATTGTGTCTTTTCTTTTTGGATATTGAATAAGGGCACTTCATCAGGAATATTTTTTTTGTTTCTTTTAAGAAATTTGGTAGACATTTTGGCTGCGATGGAATATGTAGTTTCTTTAGGTTGTAAAGTGGTCTTTGCCATTATTGGGATTCTCAGTGTTTTTATTTTCTTTTCTTTTTTATCGAGTGCACAGGTGTGTTTTAGATTTGTTTCATCTGCTTCAAAACATTTAACAAGAGGTATTTATTTGATTATTGATGGTGAAGGTGTTTTTTTTATTTTATGCGACTTGCGACTGAGTCAACGACCAGTCAACTGAAATTTCTGCCCAACTTTTTCAAGTTTGGATGCAAGAAGAAGTCGTACCGAAAAATACGATGAATTTGTCAGCAGTTTGTACTTAGCTCATTTTAACTAATTTGGCCGTAGCGGTAGCGAGAGTTATCATGGTCGAAGAGCCTTTTTTTCTTCCTTTGCCAAGTCGGGTTTTAGTTCTCCTTCTGTGTCGAATCGACCCAATAATTCGGCATAGTAGGTACACCCCTGTGACCGTTTTGCCCCACACACATATAATTTTTGTAAAAGTAACGTCTTAGAAATTTATTACAAAAATTAAAAACATCCATTCACAAAAGTTTCGAATTGAATGTTCAAGCCTGGGACGAGGGCTCCTTGCATGCTATTTCTAATAGAATAATCGCACCGGGAAAAACGCTTTAATCAAAAATATTTCAGTGTCAAAACTTCTCGAACTGACTGATATTTATGACAAAAACCATGTAATGAAAATTCAATTTAAGCGCCTCTGTTCTTATTCAAATGGACAATGTAATTAATTTCTTTATTGAAAACAACATCATTAATCAACTTACACACGATATGGCTACATCTCCAGCATTGTAATTGAGCTTAAACATCAGTATGGAACGAAAGCCGTTCGAAATTGACCCGCCTGTGACGCTATCAGCTTAAAATCTCGCTATTTAGAAAACTTGGTCGACGCCACCGCCGCCATATCGCGGGTTAACTCGGCGAACGGAATTCAAATCGGATCCGCGGTGTAACTCCTTCAAGTTCAGCTCAAATATTTATGATGCGCAAAGTATGTCTACTTGCTGATTAATCTGGGGAAGTGGCGCCGCCGACGGCGCGGCGTTCGTTGATCGCATAAAAACATTTTGCATCCTATTCTAAAGCGATTTCGATTTGTATCATTATACGTTCCGCCTTGAAAGGTGGGTGCGTGATCGAAATGTTTAGGATTCTCTGTCGATATTCTCTGACAACTAACAGTGTGGCACAAGTGTGTCGATAATAATATTGTCGTCATACAGTCGCTTTCATTTGGAAGATGCTTTAGTTTAGATAAATTTGATAAATAAATAAGGCTTGAAAGCACGGGGTGTTGAATAGGGACATTTAAATATTGTTTATAAAACATTCCGCAAGTGAAGCCGGTGTGATGATGATGAGATTAGATTTGCATGCTATTATTAAAAGAGACTTCATTTGCTTGGTATTCGTGAGACAGTTTTAAATTACACTGAATAACTTGAAGAGTACTATCGGGGATTATGAAAGTTTGATGCCCTTATAAAGGCAAATCTAACTAGCTCGGAAAACTAATCTATAAAAAAAAAACAGTTTTTTTTGTGTTCGTTCGCTGATCGGTTGACCGATTTACAATTTTGTTTCTAAACTAAAGAGGAATAAGAGGATAAGGTTTAGGACAAACAAAATTTATACTTTTCAAATTACAAACGGTACCAATGTTAAAAAATCATACTTTTTCTACTTCAACAAAATATGCACATCAATTTCAATTATTGAAAATTTTATTTGTCAAATCGGAAATTATTTGGATTGAAAATTTCGTTTCTCATGACAGTAAGATTCAACTAGAATACAAAAAGTTGCTGAAAAATTAATTTAATCGCCATTCTCATCGTCGGCCAATGAAGTATTACCCGTCATCTGTGCCATAACCGGGATACTTTCTGTGCCTACTTCAGCAAGTTGTTCTACGTATTCCGACACCATCCAGTTCCAAACCCTAAAGCCTTGGGCGTCCTGGTCTCCGCAATACTTTCGGCACAAGCTTTCTCCTACCATTAATTTACCGTAAAGGACTTTCCGGGCCGGTTCATCTTCGCTCATGCGATTTAAGTGGCAAGCTTGGTAGACTCCAAACTTAATTTTTGTCATTGCCATTGTGGTTATATCGTCTCCGGAATCGTCGTTCTTCACAAACGGGGCCAACTTTTCTCCGTCAGTCTTTCCTCTTGGAACGCGGATAAGCGCGGCTAAGAATTCAGAGTGCCTTTGGCTTAGCACCCAAGTCTCAGACCCGTACGGTACGATTTTGGGATTTAAAGACCCTTGAAATACTTAGGTAGGTTCTGTTGACTTTGGGCAACCACCCGCGTATTTCTTCTTACAGATTTTTAGCGGATGCTGCTGACCTAATGTACCTTCCTCATTGAAGGATAGCGCACTACTTCGAACTCGAGCTCTTCAACCTTAATAGTTATTCTTCTATTATTGCCAACGTGGGTTTGTGGGTTCCCTTCAAATATGTCTGTCAATGTTGATTGGTTTGAAATTTGAACATTATTTGTAGCTATTTCAAAGGTCAGAGTTACGAGAGGGGTAATTTCTTTGAATTTGTTGGTGAATCTGATGTAGGTATAAAAATGGAACGCTTAATGTGTTGCTTTAGATAAGTGCAAAACTCGAGAACGGTTGGACCGTTTTGCACCAAATTTTTACGGAATTTTCGGGTAGCTAGATGGTATGCACCAAATTTTTACGGAATGTTCGGGTAGCTAGATGGTTTGTACAAAATCGGCCAAGCCATTCATGAGATAATATAAAAAAAAAACGGTTAGATCGTTTGGCATCAAATTGTGGGGGAATGTTTGGGTAGTAGTGTAGGTGGGTTTTAAGAAGTTTGTTGAAAATTGGCCAAGACGTTTAAGAGGTATGGTCAAAAATGAAGAAACGCCATTTTCCCTATATCACGTTGACTATGCTTTTGACCATGTGATGGACTGATGGTACTTAACATGAGCCAGCGAAGGTTTCTGAGCTGTGACGACCCACTAGCTCACCTAGCAAACGTTGTTTTCTTTTATATGCATATGAAAATGTAATGCAAATTCGTTGAGATCTCACTTTTTTTATACCTACCAGTGGAGTGTTTGGCAGCAAATTGTGTGGCGTAGATGGGTTTTAACCATTTTGTACAAAATCGACCAAGCCGTTCATGAGATATGGCCGGGGAAGTGGGTTGTTGGGTAGCGGGCTAGTTAGGTTATAAAAATAATAATAATTCGCGAATATTCTATAGCAGCCATTCTCTAAGTGTGTTCCGCGGAACCCTAGGGTTCCGTGAGAGCCTTGTAGGGGTTCCGCAAAAAAAAAAAATACACCTCTCTCTGTTATCTTTTTTTTAAAGTTTTCTTTTCATTTTAATACTATCATAGGGATGATAATGGAAAATTTTTATTCTGGATATAAACAAGTACTTTTGACAAGAAAATTAAGGGTTACAAAAAGAATTTGAACATAAAAAAAAATTAAATAAAACCTTGGAGCTGTCCGGAGACTAAATTTTCGTTATTTCTTGTACCATTGTCCGGACACTTTAAAAAATCGATTAAAAAAACTCAAAACTCAATTTTTTTCTTTAGTTATGGGAAGTTCATTATATTTTTTCAAAACAAACTCCATTTGATTGAAAGATCTCACAAGATCAACTATGTTACTGATTCTGTATTTTGATGTTTTTTTTTCAAATTCTGTGTTTAGTTTCTCTTTTATTCTATATAAAGGCAAAATGTGGCCTGTCCGGAGACTCGTGCAGTTACTTGTTATGTAAGTAACTAATTATTGACTGTTCCATCACACTGTTCTTATGCTAATTAATAAAGATTACACTATTGTTTTATTATAGTTGTAGCTTGTAGGGTTCCGTTAAGTATTTCGTTTTCTAAAAGGGTTCCGTCACCAAAAAAGATTGAGAACCGCTGTTCTATAGAGTTAGCTCGAGAAAGAGAAAAGGTAATATCTTTTTGAGATGGAACCAATTTATTCAAAGTGATGTTCAAATTGCTCTCAATTAGCTTTTACGATTTTGTACGCTGCCCCACAGTTCAATTTGTCCTCGTTTGATCAGGTAAAAACCCAAATTCAAGGTTATCTTGCTTGTACCCTAACTTCCGTCACAGTCACAGCGAAGTATACAACACCAATCTGAACGCCGATTCCGAACGGCAAAGTTGAGTAGCACTTTTTCATGACAGATTAATACCTTTGGAAGTTTTGTCAGTTCTTCGCAAGAGGCAGTTCCCGTGAAAAATGAAATAAAAACTTTATGGGCACTAGTAGGACTCGAACCCATGACGTTCTGCTTAGTAGCCAATGCACCTAACCACTAAGCCACGAGCAGCTGCGTGCTGCCTTTCTTCCGAAAACCCAAAAATCTAAGAACATGAACACCACCCGAAAGCCAGAAAACTCAAAAAAACAAAAATGTTTTAAACCAAAACCAAATACTCGAAAACCCTAAAATCCGATAGCCAAGAAACATAAAAACCCAAAACCCGAGGGATTTGGGTAGACCGGGCTGTTTCTCTCTGCTCATACGAGCTAGGTGTCGAGCCTTACTTGTTTTAAGAAAACAAAGTTCTAAAAAAATTCCAAAATGGTTTGCGAAAATCTAATAAACTGTGCCGATTCATACACTAGTCAAAACAATTAAAGGAACACTTGAAAAAACTCAAAAATGGAGTGTTTTTTTATAAGGCTGTATCTCAGTAGAAAAAAGTCGAATTGACGAATTTCCTTGATTTTGATGAAAATTCGTCCGGATTTCACAAAGTCATAATGATAATGAAAAAAATAAAAAAAAATAAAAAAAATAAACAAATTCAAAAGAACAGAAAAATAAGACAAAAAAAAACTTTCCTTAAAATTGAAAAAAAGTGTTTTGTAAGTTTTATGGATCGAAACAGAGAAATGGTTAATCGTATTGATGTGAAATTTTCACCAAAATCAAGGAAATTTTATGAGCTTTAATAACTAAGCCTCAGATTAGTTGTATCACTGAACAGCACAAAATAACGGTAGTTTTTATGAAAAAGTTGAAAAATGCGTATTTTGGACCTTTTTTTTTAATGTGATAGAAAAGATTGAAAAAACAATATTTTTATTTTTTCAAAATGTTTTTGTGTAGAAAATTTAATGAATTTTTCAAATCTGTCTTTAGTTTTTTTGTAGGTCAATATTTAGCAGAGTTATTAGGGTCCAAAGTCAAAATTGTGTTTTTGCATGTAAACCCATTTTTTGATTAGAAAAAAAATCGTAGCGATCTGAACCAAACAGTGAATTATAGCCAACAAAATTCTAAAACTGAATCTTAGATTGGTTGGATTGAAAAAAAATTTCCGTTCATTTTATGAAACCTCAAAGTTTATTTTTTTTTTCGATTTTGAAATTGAGTGAACATTTTTTTCGCTCAAGCAAAAACGACTAACGGTACTTTTTTAACTCAAAGTAATTTGAAAATAAAAAATGATAACCTTTGAAAAACTTTTTATTTCACTTCAATCCGACTTTTTTCTACTGCTGTATCTCAGTAGATAAAGTATAAAAATCCACTCCATTTTTGAGTTTTTTCAAGTGTTCCTTTAATTGTTTTGACTAGTGTAGTTGTTCTTCGTAGCAGAGGCGAATTCAAATCCAATTTCAAACAAATGCATCAATACAAATTGTGGGAGAGCTTAAAATACCTTTAAAAAAATGTAAATTTCATGCCTACTTTTTCTTCTTGAAAAAAAAACCAAGATGAAAATATTTTCGAAAAAAATGTTAATCAATATTTTATCGACTGTTTACGATCGCTGTCTGATTTCATTTAGACAGCAATAAAATAAGACAAATTAACGCGACTCCACCGAGTCGACTAGTTTAATGTCACAAATATACTGGTGATCGCATACCAATGGTAAAAAAAACATCAAAACAAAAATTCGAAAATTCGGAAAAGAAACAACCAAAAAAAAAACAATAATTATAAGCAAAAAGAAAGAATTCCAGACCGATTAACAGCACGAGTTTTAACCATTACGTCGTCGTTGTGGCCCAGTCTGGCGATATATCAATCTGCCTCTTTCACTCATACCAATCTCTAACCCATATCGAATATTCTTTTTTTTTGTTTAATTTAATTAATTAACTAGTTTGGGTGACAACTTGGTTGGAACTGCAAGAATCCGGGTAGTTAAAAAAATAAACAAAACAAAACAAAAATTATGTCAACAGGTTTTACTTGCAAATATTTGCGGTTTTCTTAAGAAATTCAAAGTAGGCGCCAAGAAGCTCCATTTCGTGTCAAATTTATAGACCAAAAACCAAATTTTGCAATAAAAATAACCAACTGGTGCTTACACCTCGGTTCGATGAATTAATGTCGTTTTCCCCCAATAATCATGATATTGGCCAAGGAACCTCGCCTAAAGCCTGCAGGCTCCTATCTTATATCAAGATTTAAAAAAAAACTGAAAAAAAGAAATTTTGTAGAACTTCAAGCATGTCAGACCAGTCTAGTCGTGCATCTGGACCAAATGAGGAATAGACGTGTGTCCAGAGATTAAACCGGCGACGCACGACGCGACGCATGCCTACACATAAATTCCTCACAGTCTAAGAAGATCGTGATTGAGATACTAAATTCTGTATCTGTTTGGTGTTACAATCACTTCTTGACATCAACAATGCTATCAATCGGTCAAGCTAATTAGTCTCATTGCATTTGCAAAGGCAAAGCCACCAGCATGACTCGGAATCAAATAAAATTCAGTGATTAATGGCCAAGACTATGCGCCATGAAATCAAACAAGTTGTTTCTTCAATATTAATTGCATTACCTAATAATAAATTCAGATAAGTCGAGCTACTGGATGTTCCGTAATTTGTGGAATTTGATGCAAATCTCAAAACCGTCTGACTCGCATCTCTTTGCTTCTGTGATAAGCTTTGTCTTATACATTTTCTGAATGATGTCTTTTTTTCTAATGAGTGGGAGTTACGTGTGCCACTCACACGCTGTTGCAAGGAATTTAACGCTTTTGAGATGGTGCGGCGGCGGTGGTGACGGCTGCATCATGCATGTGGAATTATTTTTGTATTAAGAGTGAATGACTGCGGAATAAGCGGGCTTGACAGTGTAATCTTGGTTTAGAACATTGAAATTTCCGGACAAATTAACTCAAAAGTCATGCCATCACACTGCCACTGAGTGGATGGTATGCGGCTTTGGTAGTGAACAGCTCTATAATTTAATTGTCAACAGCAGACTAATTGAACGGAATGAATGATGCCCACTCAAATGTTTTAATAAGACTTTAATCTCAAGTGTGCGGTCGTTGTATGTGAGAAATATATCAAAACCCTATACATAAGCGTCAATAAACTGAAATATCGTCGTCGGCGTCCGTCGGTTTTCTGAAAAAGAGTTCAAGTGCATTTTTTGATGCAGTTGAATTAATGATACAAAATAATTTACCTTCTGTTTCCAGTGGTCGCTGAATGTTGTTGATGTCATGTTGTGAACAAATTCTAATGACTTCTAGCTATGTGGCAGTTCTGCATGCGCAGTAATCTGAGAGAGAGAGAATCGACGAACTAACCAAGCCCTGTTGCATACCGTTTTTGATTTCAAAAGGTGTGTTTACATTGCCACTTTTGGCAACAAGTAGCTGTAGTAAAAATGGCGGCCAGGACCAGTAAAGCGCGGTGACCCGATTAGCGCTGGATTGCAAAGTTTTGATACCGTAAAAACTCGTTTTACGTTTAAAAAAGAGATAAAATCGTTGATCTTCAATTCAGTAAATTCATTTCTGCTATTTTCCAGCACAGGGCAAACAGGAAGTGAAGAACAATTTCCTTTTCTCGCTGGTTCCCACAACTACGACAGAAAGTATGGTGGGGAATGTCCAGCTTATAGCTGCCTATGTTCGGTGCATGTTGCAACGACTTGCCTGGATCTGCAAATTAGGTTAAAAGTTCGAGAATTATTGTAGGTGGGCCATATATTTTTAGATATAATGCAGTTGACAAGGCTACCCCACCATGTGGTTTGATTCAGCGAGAAAAATTGAGAAGATATTGCCCTTCATAGCACCAATTGAAATGTTGAGTCTTTCCGTAAATGAGCTAAGAAGGGCTGACCTTTGACTTTTCAACTCGTCAGCCTGTTCATCAGTTTCAAGGCCACTGTGGCCCGGGACCCAGATAAGCGTTACCCTGAGTTCAACGTTCATACTCGCGAGCTCACTTCGGCATTGTTGGACTAATTAAGATGATGATGAGGACGAGTCAATAAAGCATATAAATAATGACCAAATCTGGTCTAAAGACCTTCTACCCATACAGCTTTTCCCAAATCAACCAGAATTGCACCAGTGCATGGTTTTTTCTTTTTACTTGGATATCGGACACGAGCCAAACTGTGATATTTATCAAACCCTTTTCTCCTTTTTCTCGAAATTCTTTTTCTCAAAAAGAAAAAAGAAAATAAATAAAACGGCAGGCCTGGACCTGCCGACGGCAGCTTTAAAGTCTAAAGATGGTATGTTGGGATGTTAAACTCCAGACATTTTTCTATCACCTGCCTGAGGGTGAATGTGATCAATTTATCGATTTTCGGGACTTAAGGCTGAATTAAAGGGCAATTTCGCTCAAGCAAGCACGCTTAAATGAAACAGCGAATATACACTAACCCTATGACCAAACCATAATGTACTTAAGCAACGTTCGTTAACTTTTCGTTCAAATTTTACTAGTGCGGTTTCATTCGCTAATTGCTTATGTGAATTTGACAATTTGAAGAAGAGAAGGCCAAGCCTACTTCTTTTGCTCACTTAACGAAATTTTCGTCCGGTTTTTTGACATCAGCTAAAGTTCACTTAAGCAATTATAGGTCCTTACTCTTTCCACTTAATCGAGTTTTTCGAGTCTTAGCGCATTACTACATATTATAGGTGCTGCTGGTGTTTTGTCATGTTGACTTGTTGGTATGCTTCCCTCGGAGTAGCACACCAACAAGACAGTGGTCACAATCGATGTCGACACCTCGGTACGCGTGTATGACATTTTTGAAATTTTGGAAAAAATAATGAAAACAGAAATTTTATTTTGACATTTATCATTTTTTAGAACTCCAAAGACCAATACAAGCCATCGATTAAAAAGATCACTAGTGTGGTTATCATCGAACATTCCACACTGCATGAAACACAAATCTGAAGGTGTTTATGGATTTCACACGAATTCAATTTATCATGTAAATATGACAGTTCGTATTCCTTTAGGTCATAAATCAGTAGACCCACACTTAAGGCTCGAACTATCAGTGGTGTACCTAGCCAGAAGTTCCCCTTTCCTGTGACAAGACTAAAAAACAAGCTTGCTGATTACAAAATGTTTCAACTAACTTGGTGGTGGTCAATCTGCTGCCATAGATGTCTAGAAATTGTGGCGCCTGCTACAAGCTTATTGATGGAGTTAGTATAAGATTTTGGTAGATTGTTTTGCTTAACTTAAACACACATTACAAGGGACTTTGCTGATCTTATTTCGAAATTATAGGTTTTGCACAATTTTTTTTTGCTTAAAGATTTATTACTGATTTATGTTAACAACGTAATTATGTTACTATGCTATGTCAGTTCGACTTATTTGTGTGACAGGGTGATGTTTGAATTTTATCTCATTAAAGCTTGTAGAGTCTATTATCAGATACTGTGCAAAATAGCAACGGTTAGAGAGGTCTTGTATTTTCTTTTTTGCTTCATTGGAACACCCTGTATGAACCCGTCAAAAAATACAAAAATGGAAATTTCTGAGACTGACATGAGATAAATTCGAATGACGACGTCTTTGACAGCAACTTTCAAGGCTTATTAACCTGCTACTTCTACTTAGAACTTAATCTAGCACAAGCTCCTATAATGAGACGTTAACGAAATCAAATCCATGGCCTTTTGGTGCTAGAGCATTAAAACAAGTAGGTATGTTGATATTATTATGATTACAACTGCAACGTGACGTTTATCGTGTTCTCTTTCTTTTGTAAGCTCAATGTTTTCCAAGACAATTTGTATCGTAGTGCGTCTGTTGTCCTATAACATTGATGATCGATGGTAGGTTTAATTTATTGACAAAATAATTGACGAATGCGGAATTTATAACCAACCAAATCGATTGATTGGCATCTCTGTGTGCATGCTGAAATTTTAATTGACATTTTTTTATATTCCAAGTAGCCTAAAGAAGGAGTGGCTAGGTGTGTGGTAACGCTCGTTAAACAATAAAATTTCGTTACACGAGTAGGTATTACTTTATGACCATTTTATTGTGGATGACACTGCACTGGTCTGGATTGATTTCTATTATGTGAACAGTCTGGGGATTTTCTGTATGCAAATGTGCTGAATCGGTTAATCCTGAAAAGGAATTTGCATCCTACTTTGGTTCACTGAAGTTTTCAATATATTTTATTTGTAATGTGGAGGTCGATTGACTGGACTTCAAACATGTGGCATTGAAGTATGGGTTTTTTAATTAATAATTTAATTTTTGCAGCAAATCTTTGCAAAATTAAGAAACTTTGAATTTAAAAGAAAAAAACTTAAAACTTCAATAAGTAGCGAGAACATGTTAAAAGATGACAGCTTCAAGAGTGACGGTTGTCCACAAATCACGAGTTTGAACTTTTTTTAAGAAAACCCTTAAACCATTTTTTAGCTGCGCAGCTCATTTTAAGAGAAAAAATGGTCTAAAGATGTCATACACTGTTGATGTTTTCCTGATGAAAACATGGAGGTTTTCCCAAACTCAGATGACAGATCAAAACCAGACTCGTGAGAGAACAAAATCTATATGTCTAATTAAAGCGTTGCTCTAATACCCATACTGCGAAACGATAACGCAGTAAATGGTGCTGTGCCTTCAATTGGACCTTGTAAGCGAATATTTAATTTTAATTTTGCCATACCTTCCAAAACGTTGTTCAAGACTTACTTATTTAAGGTGGAGCTACAGTCCGGTGTGGACTTGGGCTTCAATTAACAGTCTCCCCCAGCCAGCTCGGTCCCTTCCCTAGCTAGCTGTCTCCGGTTTTGCACTTCAAGTTGATTGAGGTCCTCTTCCACTTGTGTGCGCCACCTGAGTCCTGGTTTTCCTCTTCTTCTACGTCCCTCGGGAAGAGTCCGCTCTTAATGACCGAGCCATCTGAGTCTCTGGACCTTGACCCTTCTGACTGGGTCCACGTCGTTGTACAACCCTTAAAATTAACTGATATATCTTCTTCTCCATTCCCCATCACACGGGGCCAAAGATGACTCGAAGAAGTTTCCTCTCGAAACAGCCTAAGGCACATTTGCACTTCTCAAGAACGATATTAAAGAAATCGCATGACAGTGCATCGCCTTGTCTGAATCCTTTTCTGACATCGAAAGATTCCATAAGCTCGTTGCCAACCTTAATGGCGCAGCGTGAGTTCTTCATTGTCATTTTGCACAAGCGAAGGATCTTGAAGGCGCTTCCTCTGTGGTTGGCGCAGTTTAGATGATCTTCCTTTTTTAGGATCGGGCATACAATGCTGAGGTTCCATCCATCGGGCATGCATTCTTCCGACCATATCTTACAGATGTTTTGGTGCATGCTCCAATCTAGATCGTCGCCTGCTGCTTTAAACAGCTCGGCAGCTAGACCATCTGCTCCAGCGGTGTTGGATTTCAGCCGTGATATTGTCGTTTTTGGATCAATATCAATTGACAAATTTCATTGCGCGGAGATATTATACTGACTTTCTCTAATTGTCAAACAAACCAATAATTTCAAATGCAATCTTACAACTTTAACAAATTGCAGAACTATTCTCTTCTAAATTTTATGACACATAATGAAGAAACCTTATCTTATACAATCAAACTTATCTATCATGGTTTAGATTGGTACATGCATAACATCCAAAACAACTTCACATTAAAAATATCCAAATTCAGTGCGTTGGCAAAACACTACACAAATAGGAAAGGTATCGCATTACCAAACTCTAAATGCAAGCGAGTTTTCAAGTCACTTTTAAAAGACACACTATTATCGGATTTGGTTTGCTTATCAATGCCATCAATCTCGAAAGAGCCGTGACAGTTTACATAATTTATAAGGACTGATAAATGCAGTTTGGCTACTGGTTTTTCGAGTTAAACTATTTTTAAATAAAATAAAAATGTCTTGATATTTATCTAATAGTTGACATTTATGGTGTTTTAAAGTTTGTTTACCCTCTACAAACACATTTGAGTTAATCGTTGATCAAACTGTCAATTAAACGTCAAATAAACATCAAAATTAAGTTTTTCTGTAATCGAAACTGACATTTATTGGTCAATCAAAATGCATTTTTAATAATAGCTTTGTAAACAAGATAGTCGAGATATGTGATTAAATTGGAATTAAATGGAAAGAGTAACAACATTTCTGTTATTCCTCGAAGATGCGACTTTAACTTTGGATTCATTAAAGACCAAAAACAAACAAACAGAACAAGGTGGCAACACTCGAATCTAAAATCAATTTAGAAGCAACAACAAACAAATAGAAAAACTCGTTTAGAGCAAAAAACGAACACAAATGAAGAAGTGTCGTGGTACATCCTAAGAAAACATTTCAATATTCTTGGTATTAACGTCCATGGCTACAAATTGTCTGGCAAGACACTCAATGTCTCATATTAGATTTTGTTTTTTTCGTCTTCGTTTTTGTTTTCTTATGTTTTACTATAAAAAAAAATGTGAAGATTCTCTTCATATCCACAAACAGCGACCATACCAGGCAATCAAGTCCTCCTCGGAACGAGTTAATAAATATTTAACAGCACAGACCGAACGGCCAATATAAGGCTATAAGACTTTTCCCGCTTAACCGAAAGTGTGATTTAACTTTGGCTCATGTTTCTCATCCATTGCTTTAAGATAAACAAGTTTTACAAAAAGAGTTGAAACTCGTCAAATGCAATGTCCTTTAATTCTATTATAGTGGGATGTGGTAACAGTATTTTAATTTGCATTTCTCATCAGTGGAGAGAGGAATGTTGTTGGTTTTTTTTAGGCATTTTAATGACGTTTTCGACATCAAATGCAATTTTATAAGGTATTATTATTGTAGAATATTATTGAAAAAAAAAGATATTTTTCTGGATAGAGTTATTTTCAGTTACGGGACAGTTATAGCTATCAGTAAATCTTGTCAATAAAAATTTGCATTACAATTGGAGACGTTTTAGAAAACAATATTGACTCTTTTTGGTTTCATAGCAAAGCTTAAAAGTCAATATATTTGTTTTTCAGTTTTAATGATCAAAATTAAGTGTTTCCAAACTCATTACCTATTACTTGGGCCTGCAACATTTTCAACACTCGTCCTCAAAGTTAAGGTGTACAATATGGTTAATATCGGCAACACTTATTTAAGGTGGCGCTACAGTCTAGGTCAGACCATGGCTTTATCTTCCAGGCCTCTCAAGTTGCGCACCCCAAGTTAATGTTCACTTGAGTGGTGGTCTTCCTATTCGGCGACCGACGTCCTTCTGGGTTGAATTCGAAGACTACGGTCTGGAGCCTTATTTTCAATTTGCTGTTCATGAACCGCCAAACTGTGTCGCTGAACAGCTCGTACAGTTCTTGATTGAATATTCGACTACCAAAAATTACTCGAAAAATTTTGCTCTAGAATCTACCCACAGAGTTTTCATCCGATGTTGTCAAGGTCTATGTCTCTGCTCAATATATGAAGACCGGAATGATGAGAATCTTAGAGAGTAACACTTTAGTTGGTCAATAGGGTACTTTACTACTCAATTGCTTTCTAAGTCCAAAAAAGCAGCGATTTGCAATAATGACTCTTGATTTAATTTTCACGCTGGTCTGAAAAAATCCTTATCTAACTACCTGAAACTTAAATCTGTCCCAACACATCAATGTTAAGTGTCCTTCCTTTTTGACAACATGTACTTGGTCTTTCCTTCATTAACTGCTAGACTCATCTAGCATCATCTTGGCATCCGTCTCAAGTCTCACAAACACTCCACTGACATCACGCTGAGTTCTTCCCATCATTTCAATGTCGTCGTCTGCGTGTCCTTGTAGTTGAAAGATTGTGCCTCTCTGTCTCTAGTGTTGCTTGAAATCGATAAAAAGATTGTAGATATCGATTTTTCCTGGGTCGATATCACAAGCCTTAGCCGAGGAAAATTCTCAATAGGTGGCTAGATGAGATTCAAGCGGTCCACTAGCAATAATTATAAAGCTAATGCTGCTGCTGCTATCGTTATGCTTCTACCAATAGGAGTCGGAGTGGTACATAAAAGCTAAAATTGCAAATATTTTAAGTCTTATTCTATTTCAAACCTTTGTAACAATTATGAGAGAATTGTTTTCCTTTCAAAGACAACCACGGGTTATATCAACTTGTTGGCTCAATATGACCTGCTTTTATAGTCTTTTATGAAATTTGTTTTTCAACATCAACATTTAGTTGTCACTAAATATTCCTTTCAGTTTCAACAGTTTTAGTACGATTAAAAAAACGGGTGAAACCACGGACTTATTTTGCCTGTCTCTACC
Source organism: Sphaerophoria taeniata (assembly GCA_943590905.1). NCBI lineage: Eukaryota > Metazoa > Arthropoda > Insecta > Diptera > Syrphidae > Sphaerophoria > Sphaerophoria taeniata. The sequence goes on along the minus strand of OX016540.1, from coordinate 39,616,901 downwards.
GTCTTATCTTGATAACGAGTTGATCCATTTAGCATTTCGAAATACATAAAATTCTGGTGTTTGGTTTTTGCGCACTAATGCTTTAAAAACATAATTTTAAAACAGCACCTTTTCTTAATTTAACTCTTCAAACTTACAGCACAATCTAAACATTTTCACTTTTCTTGAGTGCCTTTTCAACAACACATCTAAGGACTCATTCAAAGTTTAACTCAAGGTTAAACTTCACCTCACTCCCGTACCACCGAAATGCAGCAGAAACTCCATAATGGAAATTCATTAAATAACCGTTTGGATAAGGTTCTTTTATAAATCTTTTTCAATTAAAAAGGGGAAGAGTTTTTTTTTTTGTAAAAGCATTCAGCGTTCAGACCGTCAGAACATCAACAACGAGAGCATCGTGCAATATCTACGCTAAGCCATCATCAAGAAAACTGTGCTCTCATTTCACCTTTTGTTTGCTTTTATGTTATCTATATTTTTGCAGCACCCGGTCAAAGTTGGTCTTTAGCTTTGGTAACATTTTTACGGGTAAACGTCCAAGGTTAGTTCTTTCATCGCATTTATGTGAGAAGTAAAAAAAAAAATCAACAAACTCAACTGCACATGAAATTCTCATAAAAATAGATTAAATGAAAGAGTCCCCCTTTAAGAAAAATAAATAAAGAAGATTCGCTTATGAAAATGCACAAAATTGGTTGAGATTTAAAAGCAAGTAAGATTTTATGCAAAGGCAACCGCTTGAAAACTCAAAATGCGGAAAGCGTTAGTAAGAATATTCAAGCATTTTGGAGGGAAAGAATTTTAAACGTAAGTAATCCTGTTAATTACCTTTTTTAGGGGTTTACCTTTAAGGAATTTATGTTAATTTACGTTATTGCTTTCCAAACTAAATGAGCAATAGGTGCATTTTAAATTAATAAAAAGCAAACCAACAATTTATCAAGTTTGTACAAAGGAAAATTCTACATCGTCATTCTTGCATCGTCAAAACGCAGATTTCGTAGTCGGTCGAGCACGTTAGATACTAGAGGTCTGCATGAATACATTCATTTGTCGTCACTGACCAAGCACAGTACTTCAGTGTATTCTGTTTGTTGCATTCATAGAAAGTAGTGTACACTAAAAATGAATACACTATTCTAAAAAACAAACACTGCACACCATTCGATCCCTTTATAATAGAACGAATACACTGCTTGGTTTTTCTCCAAAGCTTGAATGCTTGAATCAAATAGAACAGTACAAGCCTAACAGCTAAAAAAACACCGAATACACCGAGTATTTATAGAATCAAATACACTGTTTGGTGTCGCTTTTTAGTTTGACTTATTGAATCAATTGGGAAAAATATATACAAACAGAACAGTTATTAACACACTGAGTGCAAGGACTTGCATGAATAAGAATTAATGATGTTCATTGTTCGTTTCTAGCTTAAATGGAGTCTGAGCTGGAGCCTGAGATCTCTTCTTCCTTTATTGACCTTGACCTTGATGGTCGAGTACCTAGTTTAAAGGTTAAGACATCTCGAACGCTCTTAACTTTTCTTAACCACACCGAAAATTTCCCTCAATTTGTGATGTACAACTGTTTTTTGTTTCTTTTTTATTTTATTCACCGTTTCATTCTTTAGCTTAGTTTGCTTGGCGTGTTTAGAATAATATGATTCGGTGTATTCGGTGCATTCGGTGTGATCGATATAAACTCGCTGTATTCGATGCATTTCAGAAAAAAATCAAGCAGTGTATTCGTTTCGAGCAAATACACTATTCTATTGTTTTGGTATCAGGGGATGAGTTGATTTGATTTGTTTTTCAAGCAGTGAGTACAGCGAATAGTGTACTTGAAAAAATACAGAACGGCTTGGAAGTAGTTTTAAGCCACTCGTTGCAGATGTCTATTAGATACACTGTCCCTGGAAACTTTTTTGCTGCAGTAGTTCGCTATACCTCGTCGTAGCCAAGGTAGTGCTACGAATATCCCGACAACGACGGCCAAAACAAGGAAATGCTGCAAGAAAATTCGACGTCGGACAGCAACAATCGCAAGAGATCGCCAGATCCTTGAGCATGAGAAGCAACAGCAGGAATGAAGTTCGGAGGTTTTATCGTGAGGTAAAACAGCTGGCTCATTGACAATGTAGAGGTAGACTGTATAACAGCGACGACGGACAAAACCCCGCTTTCAGGCAGGAGCCTTTCATCGGACACGATGATAGCCAACAATTCCATGAACCCGACCTAGAAGAAGTGAAAACGGCAATATCACGACTGAAATCCAGCAAAGCCGCTGCCGAGGTATTCATAGCAGCAGGCGACCATCTAGATTGGAGTATACACCAAATCATCTATATAAGATATGGTCGAAAGAATGCATGTCCGATGAATGGAACCTCAGTATTGTTTGTCCGATCCTGAAAAAGGGAGATCCTCTAAACTGCGCCAACAACAGAGGAATCAGCCTACTAAATATAGCCTACAAGATCCTCTCTGCCGTAATATGTGAACATTTGAAGCCTTTGGTCAACAATCGGATTGGTCCTTATCAATGTGGATTCAGACCAGGAAAGTCAACCATCGACCAAATTTTCACTTTGCGGCAGATCCTGAAAAAAAAAACCTATGAGCACCAAATCGATACCCACCACCTTTTCATCGATTTTAAGGCCGCGTATGACAGCATCTACAGAGATGTACTGTATAAGGCTATGTCTAGTTTTGGCATCCCTGCCGAGCTCATTCGCTTGTGCAAAATGACGATGTGGAACTCACGCTGCTCCATCAAGGTTGGCAAAGAGCTTAGGGAATCTTTCGATGTCAGACAAGGCGATGCACTGTGGTGCGATTTCTTTCATTCTTGAGAAGAAAGTGCACAAATCCACCGTCAACACCAGAGGCACTATCTTCCAAAAGTCTGTTCAACTTCTCGCTATCGCCGACGATATTGATATAATGTGAAGAACACAGTGTGATGTCAATGGTGCCTTTGTTAGAATTTAGACAGAAGCGGAAAAATGGGTTTAGCGGTAAATGAGAGAAAAACGAAGTATATGCTGTCTTCGAGGAAGGACACCCAACACCGACACGGAGGTGCGTTTTTGCGCTGACGATAGTTGACTATAGTTTTTGTGTCAAAAAAAAAAATGGTTGATGTGTCATAGTTGAAATAGTTAGAAATAGTTGAAATAATCCAAAAACGTTTTTTAGTTAGGTTTGGTTGAGCTGTCAAACAAGAAAAACAAAAACAAATCTTTTGAGGTTACATTTTTCTTTTCTTTTGATCATAATATTATTGAAATGGATAAAGAGACAACAATTTTCGTTGCTCTAAATTTATTTCAAAAATTCAAGAACGATCTTGATATGGTAAGTTTTTGAAGAAAATTAAAATAAGAAAATATTTATTTATCTTTGAACAACCCACAGCAAGAAAGGCAAATGGAATATTCGAACTGAAGACCACCCTCCATAAAGAAATCTTCAAGTTGTTCCAAGTAAGCCAGCTCCTGATATTCTCCTAATTGCTGCTTCCAGATTCGCTGAAAAACTATCAAATCAATATCTAGTTCGTGCTTTTATATAAATAAACGGAGATAGTCTTTATTTTCTGATACTAATGGAACATTTTTTTTTTATTGTCGACAGAATACATAAAAGCAATAATAACAATAAGGGCTACGAATTTTTCTTGTGTCTCGGATTTGCCGATCAAATTTTTCAAACGTCCTCGCCGAGTTTGTTCGCATGTTTCTTGTTGATTGTCTTTCAGCTTACTGATGGCTTCGTCCTTCTCCTGGACACTCTTGTACATCGCATTGATCTTCTCCTGCGACGATTGATTGCGCTTCTGCTCGGCTTCCAGCATTGCCTCAACTTCGGTCAGCTGGTTGTCAGTGATGGTGCATGCATACTTGATTCGTTTTCGTAGTTGTCTTCGAGGTTTTTGAGTTCGATAGCTGAAGCCGCATCGATGGTGTTTGAGGACTTTTTCCGCTCTTCGTTTAGTTCACGAAGGAGTTTCTCGTTCTCCAAACGATGAGCATGTGAAATTTGTTCGACGACCTAAAGAATACAATAAACGTTAAATGAGATCTGTTTGGAGATGAAAAACCTTACCTAAGATTTCTCCTTCATCTTCTCCTGCTCGGCCTATTCTCACATTTTGTGCTTCAATTGCTTCTCCACCTTCCACAGGTTTAAGTTTGCCTTTCGTGCCGACTGACGTTCGACAATCATCTGCTCATGGGCAGCGGCCAACTTGTCCTCCAATTTTTCGTATTGCTTCTCGAGTAGGTATATCGCCGACGCTCTTCGGTCGTTCACTGAACTTCTCAGCCATGTCCTCTCGAAATAGGGATGTTTGCGGATCGCAGTGTAGTCAATTCGATTGGAAGGGATTGTGACCAGGGAGAGATTGAGATTCTTGAAATTGGCGCTGACTTTTAAGTCACTTGGAAAGGCGATCATTTCCTTGGCGTGACTCTCCTCGCAGTGACTGAGGATTTTCGAGTATGTCTCGTGGACATTGTGGCATTGTCCTCGTGAAATGGTGTGACTTCGCAGATGAGTTCATAGCCTATAATACCCATGGACCAGGAGTCAGGCGCGGATCTAGATTTTTATTCCGGAGGGGGTCACAGGATAGAAAAAAATCTAAAATAACAAGAATAATCAAATAAATAAAACAAGGAAGGTTTAAACGGTTATAGCCTATTCCCACCAACGTGATTTAGCTAAAACAACTTGATTTAGCTAAAACACATAATTTATTTCATGATTTGCCATACATTTTCAATCGTTTGAAATTACTTGATTTAGCTTGTTTATTTTTTAATTAGGTATAAATCACCTCGATGATTCCAGGCTGAATGATTTCATGCTGAAGTAATGAATAAAATTCATTTTTAATTCATTTTTTTTTCTTTTTGACAGTCAAAATTCAAATTTTGTGTCATATATTGATATATTTTATTGAAAAATTCAAAAAAATGTCAAGATTGTGATTAATGTCAAGCTAAATTAAGTAAAAAGTTCAGTGGGAACGCTTTCTTGATTTATAAATCAAATAAGCTAAAACAAGTCGGTGGGAAAAGGCTATTAGACATTTTTCATAAATTCACGTATTCAGAAGTTATGAGCAAAATTAATTTTTCCCATACGTTTTTGAAGAAATAAAAACAAATAAGTAATGTATTTGCTTTTATTCAATACACTTTCGAATGAATAAATCAAATTTGACAGAAAAAAATAAACTAGCTTCCCGAACCACCGTTTCTTTGTTTTAAACAACCAATTAATCAATTATAGGAAGTATCAATAGCGGTGACATGAAATTACGTGACGGACCTCAACGAAAGACTCTCTCCAGACGTGATAAAGCTTTTTGGGTTGAGTGTTTCTGCCTCGGACTTGCTATACAGCGGAGGACATTGAAGAAATTCAGCTTGTAGCAGAAGCGTACCAGAAGCTTCTGAACTCTCCCCCTTCGAGCGTTATTGCCGAATTTGAGTTGTTGGTAGCTAAAAGGAACCGAATTGTTGAAAACGGCGGTGAACTCCCAGATTCGGTTCCTCTTGCCCTTGATGGTGTGATGGTAATTTATCCGGCTATTAATACACTGCTTACGATTTTGGATTTTGGAAACGCTCTCTGTTACTGGAGCCACTGCAGAAAGGAGTTTTTCAACTTTCTATCGCCTCTAAACTTGGTTAAGACAGACTCACCGGGCTTGCATTGCTACACATCAATCGTGACATCGAATTAGACAACGATGCGATCATTAACAGATTTGCGAAACAAAATAGAAGATTGTATTTTGTGTTATAAATTATGCTTTTGTTTGGAACTTGTAAAAAGATTGTAAACAGATGCTAGCATAGGTATAAACTGTAGCTACAATCCAAATATAGAAGAAATAATAAAAAATGTCAGTATTGTGTAAAAAAAATTGTTGATTCAGCCTTTTTTTGATTCTATTTTTATTTTTTTCCAGAGGGCAAAAGAGTAACTTAATTGTGATCGTTTGGTAAGTTAGGTGCATCGCGCTTTGTGTGCTTTGTATGTGCTTTTTGTGTACCGAAAAATAAAATTTTGTGCTCCATTGCAACATTTTTTTTTTTTTTACAAAAATCGGGGTGTAGCACGATATCGCTTCAAACCCCGCATGGTGAAGGCATTGAAAAAATTCATCAAGAATACTATCAAAATTATGTGCTACTTATGTGCTTGCGATAACTGCAAAAATAAATCATGCACTACGTATATACATTTAAATAAATATTTTTTTTCTTCTTAAGCGGTGGGGTGTGGCTCCAAAATGCTTAGAAATAAATAAGGAAAATATAAAATTTTGGCACTAGAATTGCGTGCTAATTATGTGCTGGCAATAATCGCAAAGAAACCCAAGCGCTGACAATGTTCAATTTCAAACTTCAAAATTTATAAAAAATTTCAAACGTAGCTCACATTGATGAAAAAAATGAGAGAGAAAAATAACGGGGAAGGGAGAAAATCTCATTTAAAAAGGTAAAAAATTTGATTCCTGCATGTTGCCACCATGTTGGAAATTATTAAAACAAAAAATTCTGAGGACGATTAACGTCAATTCAATGTTTCTAAAAGTCACTGAAAACCAAATTAATTTTAAGCGTTTGGTTACTGAGTAATGTGGTCGAACCTTATTTTAATGAAAGATGCCGCTAAATCCAAATAATCATTTTAAATATTCAAAATTACATTTTTATACTTGTTTTGATATTTTATTAATTTTTTACATACTGTAATATTCGGCTTGGTCCTATAATTAAAACTTATTCACTTTTCAAATAAAACACAAATTCACTTTATTCAAACCACTCACAAACTTATTTATTCAACACTTTCAATTACTTTTCAAACACAGTATCTTTACTTTATCGCAGTTAACAATCAATTAACTGCTTCGCCGCCAAACGGGCTATTTATATAACACAAATGACTGGTTCTAGAAACTACTATATTGGTTCTTGCAGAAGCTTGAATGTTCGAGAAGTTCTCTCCTTAACCACTAAATGCTAAAAATATTGGGATTTTTGTAAGAGCTGAATCTGAATGCTAAACAAAAGTTTTCTCTTAATCACTATGTGTTGCCCCTCATTTTAACTGTCCTACACAAGTGTTTACTACTACAATTAACCTTATTGCTACATACTTATTTCACTATAAAACGATATTAGAGTAAAAGAGATAAAGAGTAAGTAAAGAGAGTAAGAGTAGTATGTACATTAAATTTTTGTATATGGAATTAATAGTAGTTGCAGCCTCGTGAATCGACGACAGCGACGTCCGGAACGCGATACAGAACTAAAATCTTGTATATAGAAAAACTGACAGCGCCAAGACGGGACGACTCTCCAACCAAAAATTCTCGAGGCTGAAAATACTATAAATTCCATATACAAAGATTAAATATAGAAAGAGATACAGAGCGTAAGAGATAAATAAAGTATACACATTACAATAGAAAGAGATACAGAGTGTAAGAGATAAATAAAGTGTATACACATTACAAACAATACGTAAAGCTTTTAATTGCTTTATAAGAAAAAAATGATAAAAAAATAATCAAGTTATGAATGTTTAAGTGAAAACTTGTATCGTGCACTTTTTTCACTGTAGTAGGGTTGGCGAGTGGTTTGCTCCGGTTTAGACAAGGCAACCCTATAATTTACTCGTTAAGAGTACATTCAGACCTTGAATCGGAACCAAATTTAGCCATTTCCCTGATGGGTTGGTTTATGGTTAAAAATCAGTGGCTTCTGAGGCGGTTGCCGACCGCTTCGCCACGGTTTGAACTATGCAACCCATTAATATTATGGGTTTCGCCTCGTCGAGGTCTATAATTGGACACTAATGTTATCCATATCTTTGATAGGTTAATTTTTGGCCAAAGAACGCACCATCAGTGTCCCGTTTTACCCCCTTTGCCCCGGACTTTGACTGGCAACCCTGGCGCTGTCTTTGTCTCCAAAAACTCTATCTAATAATGGGTACAAAATCCATATCCAGATTAAGTAATTTGACGGTCGCCTCTTGGACTATTATGCCACCAGGGGTTGAAAACAATATTTTCCACCTGTGAGAATAACGTTTTAATACGAGGATTGTGCGAGTTTGGTTCAAAAAAATTCAAATTCCAAATTTTCAACAGAAATCGCCAGTTAGTTCCAAAATTCAAATACGGACTTTACAACATAGATCTGGCGATCAGTTCCTTGAATGTCTTAAGCTTTTTTATTTTCTATTATTTTTCTCTCTCATTTTTTTCATCAATGTGAGCTACGTATGAAGTTTTTTATTAATTTTGAAATTGAACATTGTCAGCGCTCGGTTTTCTTTGCGATTATTGCCAGCACATAATTAGCACACAACTCTAGTTCCAAAATTTTATGTATTCCGAGAGTCCTTATTTATTTCTAAGCATTTTGGAGCCACACCCCACCGCTTAAGAATAAACAAATTATTTATTTAAATGTATATACGTAGTGCATGATTTATTTTTGCAGTTATCGCAAGCACATAAATAGCACATAATTTTGATGCCTTCACCATGCGGGGTTTGAAGCGATATCGTGCCCCGGTTTTTTGTAAAAAAAAAAAAAATGTTGCAATGGAGCACAAAATTTTATTTTTCGGTACACAAAAAGCACATACAAAGCACTATAATTAGCAATATTTTTTTTCAAATTTCCTTAAAAACGGGGTGTCGCGCGTTGCACCTTGGTAAGTTCCTGGTTGCAAAAAACTAAGTTTTATTCGTTTTTTTTTTTGTTATTCGGTTTGCAAAATATTGGTTCAGCTCTTTTTTTTTTTAAATACAACCTGTTTGGGGGGGGGGGGGGGGTCATGACCCCCGTGACCCCCCCCCCCCCCTGAATTCGCGCCTGCCAGGAGTCACAGCTGACCTGTAAGTAGTTTTTAGCATCAATGTTTTGTTTAAAACTCGAGGTTTGAAAGAACTTACGCTCTGCTGGGATTTGGTCAATCTGCAATAGGAAATTGTCTCGAGCAGTTCTGGAGCAATGTAATCAGGAGTTCCAACCGGCGAGGAACTGTGCACATGCCCGTCACCATTCAAGGCAGCGGGATTTCAAAAATCTTCCAGTTTGATGGCGGTCGATTGGAATGTTTTCCGGATTGATGACGCGATGGACATAACCCATGCAATGGAGAGCATGAATTTATGAAAATTATGAAATTATGAATTTATGAATTTATTCTGATTTTGAAAAAAAGAGGATTCCCTTCGGATTTTAAAACCAGAATGTTTTTACGAGTACACACAACACTACACATTTTGAAACCAAAAAAAAGTGCACGAGAGAAATTTCCTCATGATTTGTTTTCGTTTTTCTAATGAAGTTCCTTTTGCAAAATCTCCGGCGAAATAAAGTTCTTTTTTTCCGATAAGTTAAAATTTGTAAGGGGAACCTTATTTTCTTTATTTTGTAATGAAATAATTGAAGACGAACAGAAATACTTTGATTGTAATTAAATTTGCGGCAGTACGGATACGGACGACTACGCGGTTGTAAAAAATGCACAAACAGAATGTTTTTTTTTTTAGATTCCAGATTGACAAACGCCATTATAAAAAAAAAAACACTTTGACACACCAACCACTTTCAACTCACCTCCTGAGATGGATTCGAAATAGTTAGAGATAGTAACTATTTGACACATCAACACAGACCGCAAAAACGACAATTGTGATTACGAATCGTAACTATTGGCGTGCAAAAACGAGAAATAGTCAACCATTGTTGATTATAGTTGATTATAGTCAGCGCAAAAACGCACCTCGGCTCGGATAGAATGTCACAATAGACGCATACAACTTCGAGGTAGTAGAGGATTTTGTCTACCTAGGTTTCGCTATTAACACGGGTAATAACACCAGCGCCGAGATAAAGCGAAGAATAACTCTTGCTAATCTTTGTACTGTACAACACCCTCATCCTCCCAGCCCTGCTGTATGGTACAGAAGCATGGACCTTGACAAAATCGGATGAATGTGCCTTAGGCTGTTTCGACAAGAAAGTTCTTCGGGTCATCTTTGGCCCCGTGTGCAGAAGAAGATGCAAAACAGCGAACTTTACGGGTTGTACAACGACATGGACATAGCCAGAAGGGTCAAGGTCCAGAGACTCAGATGGCTGAGCGGATGGACACCAAAGCTCCGGCACGGAAAGCCTTCGACATTATTCCTGAGCGACATAAAAGGAGAGGAAGACCGCAACTCAGGTGGCAAACACAAATGGAAGAGGACCTCAATTAACTTGAAGTGCAAAACTGGAGACAGCAAGCCATCTTAAGTAAGTAAGTAAGTTAGTTCACTATACTTGCCACTCTCCATGGAACGATGGAACTGTGTTAGTTGAACCAAGAAAGGACTAAAACTGCACTATTTATAAGTGCTTCGGTGAAAATTTAAATCAAAAGCAAACATAGACAAATTGTATGTATTATGTCTGACTTCGCATGCTCTTACTCTTAACCTTATTTTTAGTTGTAAAAATATAGATATCAGTTATCGTACAAAAATATTGTTCAAACAGGGTTGTCAAATAGGTATCTCAAATATTTCTACACCGTTAATCTCAGGTAGCAGCAGCCATTTGCGAGCATCATAAATTTTATAATAATCGATATCTGTCACAGTCTTGTTATATTTTTTTCTATCCAAAGAAAAACCCATTAAACTGTCATTCGAAGAGATTCCGACACACAGAGAGACGTTACGGGCGATCAATTAAGAAACCTTAACGAGAGAAAATGAGCCTTGCAAAAAATGTGTATGAGAAAAAACTTAACTACATTTAAATAGCTCAGACTCGGAGTTGTTCATCAACAAAGTGTCTTTGCAATATGTTGTTTTTATCTATACAACCGAACGGCAAAAGATTAATAGATGGATAATAATTTAACGATGTGACAGTCCGTCGATAGGCATAGAATACCCCCCAACGAGTCGGCGACAGCTATTTTACAAGTGCCACAGTCCTACAGAGTAGATTAGAGACCTTTATGCACAAGTTGTGTTGCATTGACAATATAGATTTTCAGATAGAGGATTGGCATTTTTGCTTGCAAAAAAATATAAATGTGCGACAGGTAGGAAAATGACACTCTGTCGTGTAGGCGACCTTTGTTTTGTATACTCGGTAAGACCAGCAGGGGTCATTCAAGAAAAGTAGAAACACCAAATGCAAAGTGTCTCTTTAGCTGCGTAATTGGTGTCGACACTTAATTTTGTGTTACTTTTAATGAAAAAATGTTAGGATTGTGTGCACTGAAAGAAATTTGTTGTATTTAGAAGTTGTGTTGACGTTGTCTTATGTTCCCTTCAAAACTGTAAGACAAGAGACAACATTTTCCTGAGTGTAAATTAAACCTACCTGAGATTTATATGTAAGGAATGCAAAAATTTATAATTACAGATATCCGAATGCGCAGCCAAGGGAGGTGAGTGCGATGAAACAAAAGGTCGACCGGTGTGCGGCACCGATGACCAGACATACCCAACCCGATGTCACTTGATTCGAGCACAATGCAGCGGCCATCAAGTCAGCCTCAAATATCGAGGACCATGCAAAGGTAAGGAGGCAACTGTGTGATATTTATTAGCATGTTTAATAACATTTTCAAAAATTTCGCAGCTTGTATTGAGGCACGCGAATATGCCATCAAACATAAGGCGATCGGGAGGAGTCCAGCAAAGTTTATACCACGCTGCAAAAGCGATGGAACCTATGCAGCTATTCAGTGCTTGGAAGAAACTGGTTGCTGGTGCTCTGATATAACCGGGAAACCGATTGCTGATACTTCTGTGAGAATGGGCAAGCCTCGATGTCGAGAATTCAACAAGGGCAACATTCGTCGTTCACCGTCGAGGAATCTTAATCTTGGCGGTGGTGGAGGTGGAGGTGGAGGTGGTGGTTTGAGTAGCAGAGGAGGTGGTATTGGGTTGCTCGGGGGTGGAGGTCGAGCTTTGGAACGTCGCCCATGCACACCGGAAGATCGTAGCTTCTTCTACGTCAATCTTCTGAAATTCTATCAAAATGAATATTTGCGATCCGGGCTGCATCGGGACGCTTCGATGCCATCCGATAGAACAGTTATGGAATGGAAATTCACAAATCATGATACAAATGTGAATGGCGTTTTGGATCGCAACGAGTTTAGAGAACTTAAAAAGACCGTCAAGAAGGTGAGTTTTGAATTTGGGCGTAAATATGATTGAATGCATTCTTGTGTATTTTAAGACTGTTAAGCCTCGACGTTGTAGCAGGGGTTTTGGAAAATATTGTGATGTTGATGGCGATGGTAAAATTTCACGACTTGAATGGAACAATTGCATCAACAAAGACGGCATCAATCGTAAGTGAGCTTTTCTGCTTAAATCTTATTTGTCTTGAATTAAACTTTGTGTAAAGGCTTTGGATTTCTGTTATGCTTAGAAAATTAATTAAGGATTTATGAATAACACGTTATTTATTGCTCATTGGTAAAATATTAATATGGGTACACTCATTGGTTTATTTTTTTTTTGGTTTAAATTTAGTGACATTTTTATTATATTGTTCCCTTAACTGTAGAAGAATAATATTTTACCAATAGTTTTGTTTTACCAAAAATTTAAGAATGTTCACTTAATTACTAAACTAAACAACTTTCAAAAAAGAAGATTAATACAAAAAAACATGGTACCTATTGTTTAAAAAAAAACCACAAAATACCGTTGCGTTGATTCTACTTGTTTTCAGCCTAGACGAAGTTTATTATATTCTTGAATATTGCAATGACCAGGGAAGATAGAGATTGGTAAACAGTTTTACATTCGCGTAGTGTAGCTTAAAAACGAATCTCTGTACTCCATAGTGCATACTTGGATGTGAAAGTAATTCGGATTCGGAGTAATTGAAATGGAATTATGAATTTTGTTTTCTTACATGTTAGTGTATTGAATACGTTAAGAGCACAGACCATAACTAGCAGGATGTCCAAATTCTTCGCAATACACAAAAAAAATGGTGCACCGTCATGATTTGCTTTAGCTGCACAATCTGCACAATCTTCCGTTTTTTCCGCATGTGAAGCAACGTGATATTTATACGCAGAATCTTCTGCCATGTCCGAATCTTTGACCGTTAATGCATTAAATCGGGCCCTCTCTTTCAATGAAATCCTTCCAGATTCTAGGGTGTAGAAGAATGTAATCTTTCTTGAGTTGACCATATCTTCATTATTTTTAATACCTAGTAGGTACATAAAAAAACATACATCTAAAACGAAATCTTGAGCGTTGGACCATTTAGTGACAAATGGCCTGAAATACTGCAGCCTTCCATTGGGAACGGTCCCTCGCATGCACTCTCCAGTGCAAGCACTCTGGCATCCGCAGTCACTTGGTCGTTGCACCGTAGGTTCGGTCTTCCTAGTCGTCTCGAACTTGGAACTGCGATGTGAAGACTCTGGACCGTTCTCGTCCATTCGCTTGATGTGGCTGAGCCAATGTAGCCGTCTTTTCTTTGCTTTCTGGACTACATCAACATCTTGGTACCGCTCGTACAGTTTGCGGTTGAACCTTCTTCTCCATTCGCCATCGTAGCATACGGAACCGAAAATCCGTCGAAGAATTTTTCTTTCGAAAGTGCCCAGTATCAATTACCCTTTTTTACATTTCGTCCAACACTCGGCGCCGTAGAGTAGGTAAAACTGTTTAGCAGTAAGTTTTATATAGCATATATATTTTGTCTTTCGAGTGAGGAGTTTTGAACCCAGTTGTTTTGCCAAGCCGAAACAGCAGCTGTGCGCTAGGGATATTCTTCTTCGGATCTCTACTAGGTTGTCGTTTGTGGGATTGATGTTTGTTCCAAGGTAGGTGAACTCCTTAACTACCTCGAAATTGCTGCTTCCAACAGTGACGTTTTGTCCTAGGCGGTGGACAGATGTTGCTTTTTTTGATATAGCATGTCTTGTCTTGTCCTCATTCACTTTAAGACCAACGAGTCTCGTCTGATGTTCTTCAATCATTGTGAAGGCTTCAAGCACAGCCCTCTTGGATCGACCGATGATGTCTTTGTCGTCCGCATTGCCTAGTAGCTGGGTGGATTTGTTGAAGATAGTAGATAGGAAAACCTGCCTTGCGCACTATCTGCACCAGGACCATGTTGAAGAAATCACATGACAGCGCATCTCCTTGTCTAAACCCTCCGCATGTTTGAAACAACTCGAATGAGCTGTTACCCATTTGCATACTGCACTGCGTATTGTTCAGCGGCATGCGGCACAGCTGGATCAGTTTGTTCGGGATTCCGAATTCAGATATCGCCATCATAATCTCTTGGCGGGTGGATGCTATCATAAGCAGCTTTGAAGTCGAAGAAAATATGGTGGGTTTCGACTTGAAATTCGTTGGTTTTTTCCAGGATTTGACTAGGTGTGAATATTTGGTCTATCGTTGTTCTGCCTGGCCTTAAGCAGAACGGTTTAAGACGCTCACACAGTATGTTGGATAGGATTTTGTAAGCAACATTAAGCAGGGATATGCCCGGTAGTTTTAACAAGACATAATATCGCCTTTTTTGTTGATGGGACACATTGAGCTTATCGACTAGTCAGTGGGCATGCATTCTTTCTCCCACACTTGTTTGATGATCTGGTGCATGCGGTTCATCAAAACACCTCCTCCATATTTAGAGAGTTCCGCAAGTATGCTATCCGACCCGGCGGACTTGTAATTTTTTAGCTTTTCCTTTTGGATTGCACTTTCTACCTCTTCTGTGCTGCAGGCTGCGACTGGGTCCTCATTGACTGGTCTTGCTTCTCTTTCGTCACTGGCTCGCTTGAAATTATGCGCCTTCAGCAGCTGCTGAAAGTGCTGCTTGAATACATCTACAATTCCCTGTGCTTCGGTGACTAGGTTTTCTTCATTGTTTCGAAGAGCATGTGACCCGGTTCTGAAACCAGAAGCTTATTGCTTCAATCTTTTAAATAAACGTCATATTTGTGATTAAAATCTATCCTGAAATCATAAAATATTTTTCTGTCCTTCTCCTTGAACTTGGTAACAAGGCACGCACATTTTTCGATAAAAACTTGCTGATTTCTAAAAAACAAAACAGAACTTAACACATTGGACATACAATGGAGGTCTCATGTTATTTTTGCAATTCAAATATTTTCTATTCCACAAAATATAAACAAAGTTTTGTTAGTTGATACCTTGAACCTATAGAAATCTTATTTTATGTTTTTATTTGTTAGAAACTTTAACAGTAAATTAGTAATTATTGTAAAAATTCTTCGAAGAAAAGCATATAAATCGAAGTTATTTGAATTGAATGTTATTTGAAGCCCGAAGTGATAGCCTTTAAACTCGGTTCACGGAATGATTATAATTCGAATTGATTCGTAATATTATGACAACAGTTTCTAGAAGTAAGAAATAATCAGAAGGAACAATAACAATTGGGCATAACTGAAAAGATGCACCTTCCTTAAAAAAAAGCAATGTAAATTATAGTTAATATCCGATATGTGTTTGTGTGTAGAAAAAGTTGCACTAATCGTATTCCCGCTTGATTTTCCTCACAATTAAATATTTTTCCGCACAACACTCTAGCCCTTAGAATTACTTAAGCCCGCAATATCTTGCTTTCCTTCAAAACATTTTCACATAAACACCAAATGCAAACGTACTTTCCTGTTTTTCCTGTTTCGTACCTAGTAAAAGCTTTGATTAGTGCTCTATTTTATACAAAAAGAAATTCATCACACGCATACTACTAGTAACTACTACTACTACTACTATAATAACTAAAATACACAGGTCATCTGTCTACTGGTTTTGGATATCAAACGCCCTCTGTTATCAGTAATCAGCAAGCTCAAAATAAAATTAATTCTAATTTTCATCAAATCCAAAATCATAAAATCCATAAATTTCCATTGGAAGAGCACATCAGTAGTGAAGATGACAATGAAAGTAATCAACAAGGTGAAGAATATATCGATTCCGGTGATTACGATAGCGATGATGACAATGGAACTAAAAATATCAGCCTTTCAGTAATATATAGTACGTATATAATAAGTTTCGATTTTCTTTTCTCATGTGTGTGTGTGTGTTTTTTTTTTATTATTATTAAAAGCCACAAGATTAAATTGGCTAAGAAAAACATATATTACACCTGTACTAACTTATTTTCTAAATTCTAAATTTTGCATCGAAAGGAAGAAAAAGTCAAAATTTTACTAACCCCCTCTATCGTCTATCGTCTAATTGTTTTGGCCATAAAACTAAACAATCTCATTTTAAAATCAAAATTTATTAAACTTTTATCGTATACTTCTGTCCTGTTCTCGTAATTCTAATTTACTAACAAGGAGTACAAGAATTTTTAGAGATTTTGTTTGTTGTTGTTTTTTGTTTGTCTCATCATCGCACCGCACCAATACCAAGAACTTGTCTTTTATTTTACTCTAATTTGTAGTACTTAAAAACCGTCTTAATGATTCAGACCAAGCAATGCGAGACTCTGATTCGGACTATGATTGCATTGCTGATCGTTCGGTTGCATTGGCTGATCAGAGCAATGGCAGTGCCCTCTATGTGCCAGAATGTACGGCTGACGGGCGGTATCAGCGTGTGCAGTGCTATCGTTCAACTGGGTACTGTTGGTGTGTGCACGAGGATACGGGCAAGAATATTCCAGGCACATCGGTGAAGGACAAACGGCCACAATGCGACTCAATATACCCGACTTCGCGACCAATGAAAGGCTGTCCGGAACCAAGGAAGACAGAATTTTTGAAGGATCTGAAAGAGTTTTTGAGAGAACAAATTGGCTCAAATTCGATTACAAGGTGAATCCTTTTGGGAATTGTGCACACATTCAAAGATTTATTTACACACATTAATATTTCTAGCTCGACAAAATGGAGTTCTGAAGATGAAAGAATTGCTACTTTGAGCTTTGTGTTTTTGGACAAGAACAAAAATAAGTCATGGGAACGGAAGGAATGGAAAACATTCCGGGAGCTTGTTTTATCAAACAGGTTTGTGTGATTTTAAGTGTGGACGTTCTGGTGACGCAATCGTTGATCTGGGGTGGAATCGTGTAAGCTGATAGTTGATAGTTGACAGTCAATTTTCTATCATCATTAATCAAAAATCAGCTTACACGATTCCACCCCTAATTTTGGAAACATTGCCACCAGTTCGAAGAAAATAATTTGTATTCTGCACCTTTAACTATAAGTACAGTTTTATTAAGCAAACTCTATACCCTCTTGCAAATATAGGACTCTTGGAAAATGTGGCAAAAAAATGCCACGATATTGCGACGTCAACAGCGATAAGAAAATTACACTTTCCGAATGGCTTAACTGCTTAAATGCGCAGCGAACAGATGATGATGGACGGCTGATAACGATGGATAGAGGTTAATATTTGCTTTTTTATCTTTTTGATATTCACTTTTTACACCTTTTTGAATTTCTTCTTTTTTCTTCCACATCAGCCGAAGCTAAATCAAAGCTTAAGGGCACAAACCCCCTAGATGATTTACTAGATGGCGAGTAAGCTCTTCACACAACTTTCTTCCTACATAACGTATCATGACCATGACATTAAAAGAGCCTCTTCACCTCTCTATCCAACAAATCGAAGGAAATAAATATAACACATTAAATTTAAAGGAAAGAAAAAAAAAAGTATTTAAAAAAACTCATTGTGTGCATTCAGTGCCATTTTATTGTTGTTGTGTTTAATGTATAATAAATTAATATAACTTTAAAAAATATCTTAAAAATAATACTTTAAATGTTTAAATCGTTTTAAGATTTTTGCGCTTCGAATTTATAAAAAAGAATAGAAATTTTCATAAATTTTGTAAGCCACGATATAGGTCTCGTAGTGTTTTAAGTTTTTTTTTATTTTAATACTGTCAAAAAAGATAAAAGTGTGTTTTTCAAAAGAAAAGCGGAATACGAATGCATTAGGAGTAGAGAACTCATAACCAGTGATTTTACTAATGTTTTTTTTTTTTCAAATAAATATTTGTGTATGAGTATGTATGTGTTAATTCTATATAATTAATGAAAATACCTTGTAGATATTAAAAAACCGAAACTTTATAAATTGTGTAGCTCAACGATTGAAATAATTTTAATGATAAATTTAAAAACTACATTTTCTATGTTTATTTTTTTTTTGTAATATAAATTTAATGTAAGAAATAGAAATTAAGAGCAATTGAATAAAAACAAACATAAACATATTTCTCTTTCAATGCACATGCAGTAATTTTTTTGTATTAAAAATTTCCTCTTTCAATTCAAATCTGATGATGATGAACAATGGATTCAGCAATATAATACACTAGTAAAACAATTAAAGGAACACTTGAAAAAAACTCAAAAATTGAGTGGTTTTTTATAAGGCTGTATCTCAGTAGAAAAATATAGGATTGAAGTGAAATAAAAAGTTTTTCAAAGGTTATAATTTTTGGTGCGGGTGCATAACTTCACAGGTCATAACTTCACATGGGTCATAATTTCACCTCTAGTGGGTTATAATTTCACTTTTTTCGGGTGCAATTGTTTCCCACCTTAGGTGAGCAATAATTTCACCTGAAATTGGGTGAAATTATTTCCCACCTATTTAGTCATTCCACGGCGCAGAGAATCTGGTCCCGAATTCAGAAGTCCCGAAAATGGTTTTCGGGACTAATGACCCACTATGGTGGGTGTTTTTTCAGTGCATAACGGTTGAAATATACCGCATGCTCTAAGTCTATGTGACGTAAAGAAAATTTTTTCCAATGCAAACGATCTTCTGAACTTTGATATTCGGTAAGGTGAGACGTGAGAGTAAGGCAAGCAAACTGTACTTGAATCCAGTTTCATCTTATTGCACCTTTTTATCATCTAAACTAACTGAGCTGTTGCAATGACATTAACAACTCCTTCGGAAAGGCATTTTTTATTGATGGGATGTTCAGTGTCCTTGCATCATGTGAATGCAGACGGAAGCACTATTTTTCAATGCTATCAGTCGGCAATTCCTATCAAGAAAACGTATTCATTATTGAGTTCTTCAATACTAAACCTTAACTCTACCACAGATTAGTTTAAAAGGGAGATGGGAAACTGAGCTGTCAAAATGACAATGCCTACAAGCTGCGGTCAACATTTACTGCAAGAGTATGCGTGTTTTTACCAATACAATCTCAGCAAAGTGTGACACCCCACATGGGGAGTAAATTACCCGGAAAATTTGAAAATTTGTAGTTTTAACGTACGAAAGGTGAGTAAAAGTGAGCAGAAGAGGGATATGTTCAAAAAGATAGCAAACAAGTAAAATTGCATAAAAGCAGGAAATGGCATCAAATGTATCAAGCAGTAGGATTTCCGACATCAAAAATGAATAAAAAAGAAAATAAAAACAAATGTTCAGTCTAATTAAGAATGCTGAACATGTGAAAAGCTTTTGTTTGAAATCTTATTTTTTTATATAAATACCTGGCTTTATCAGTAACGAAATGCAAGCAAATCGGGTTTAAATTTATACTTAATCCATGTTCTATGAAATCGGCAGTAAGACTTATAAAGGTATAAACGTGTTATTTGACCTCTACCTGATATAAAATTTAAAGAGTTAGTTTAACTATTTGTGTGTGTTTTTGCTTCAAACAAATCTTAATGGCCTTATACCCTTATTCACACGTGAAGGAAATCGAAATTTTTTTTTGATTAGTGATGGCAAACGGGGTTGCTTGCAGAAAACGTAAGGGGAAGGAAAAAATTAAAAATGTTGAGTGTAGAAATTTGAGTCTTTTCCTTGTGTTCTTCTCTTCGGCCCGCATATCCAAAATATTTGTTTGTCGAACACAAGTAAACTGTTTATATCAACGGCTTTAATTCATTTTTCTTTTCTTCTTTTCTTTTTTTTCTGTTTCTGCGTCATCTTAAAGAAACTAAAAAAAATATTAAGGAGTAAGCAAAATCTACAAAATATCTAACACAATCGTTCTTCACATGGGAACAGGGCCAATGTAAGGCACGAGTAGGTTTTCGGCCAAAAGTTTCGGAACTCATCCCCAATCATGGATTCTAGTATTTTCGTGGTGAGTTTAAGAAAAACGTGTTGCCAATTTGAAAATTCAATCTAGCAATCTACGCTAAATTTGAAATTGCGAAAACAAACAAAAGAGAATTGTAAAAATATAAAAATCCCACCTCATCTCTTTGTTTTTGTATTTTTCATGTACAAGGAAGAAAATAAAATGAAAGAAAATGAAAATTGCGGGATCTAGGGAGTGAAACGTAAGTCAGTTTCCGATCTCCTTTTGTCTCTGAACTCTACAATCACTCTTAAAAGTTTTAGAAAATTGTATTACGAATTTGGAGCTTGAACCAACAAATGTAGCAGGTACAATTGCTAGCGAGCGGAGCGCTAGCTTCACTCCCAATCAAAACAAATTGAATTTGAATGTTACAGATCGTCATCATGCTCGAAATGAATAACTGCATTGCAGCACCTGCTTGCCAAACACTAGTATGCATTACAAGATGTGTGGTGGTTGCTTTTCCAAATTAAAGAAAACGCAACAGCTTTGAAAAATGAATTGCTCTCTCCATTTTGTCGATAAAAAGTAAATAAAAATGGTTATTAATTAGACTTTTTGTAGTTGTTGTTATAGTAAGTAGTTCGGAAATTCAGTTTTCAAGACTCTGAAAATATTGAAAAATCGCGCCAGAGTAATGCAGTTTTTGGTACACAAATTATGTATAGGTAAATAGTACAAAATGATAATTTCTTGCAACTGTAGTAAAAAGTGAAATTATATCCCAATTTGAGCGGGACATAACTTCACACAGAAGTGAAATTCTGGCCCACAAAAAAGTGAAGCTAATTCCCACCTTAGATGGGACACAACTTCACCCGAAGAAAGTGAAATTATAACTCACTAGAGGTGAAATTATGACCCATGTGAAGTTATGACCCGTGAAGTTATGCACCCGCACCTAATTTTTCCTTTTCAAATTATTTTGAGTTAAGAAAATACCGTTAGTCGTTTTCGCTTGAGCGTAAAAAATTTTCACTCAATTTCAAAATTAAAAAAAAAATAAAGTTTGGTTTGTCATAAAGTAAGCGGAATTTTTTTTTTCAATCCAACCAATCTAAGACTCAATTTGAGAATTTCGTTGGCATTAATTCCCTTTTTCTTCTAATCAAAAAATGGATTTGCATGCAAAAATACAATTTTGCCTTTGGACCCTAATATCTCTGCTAAATATTGACTTACAAAAAATAAAGGCAGATTTGAAAAACTTATTAAATTTTCTACACAAAAACATTTTGAAAAAATAAAAATATTACTTTTTTCAATCTTTTCTATCAATTTTAAAAAAGGTCAACAATATGAATTTTTCAACTTTTTCAAAAACAAACTTTTTATTGCACTTCAATCCGACTTTTTTCTACTGAGATACAGACTTTAAAAAAACACTCATTTTTTGAGTTTTTTTCAAGTGTTCCTTTAATTGTTTTGACTAGTGTATTTTATCTGATCTACAGGCTGGTTTCAGAAAAAAATTTCAACGATCGATCGATGAAATTCAATACAAAAAGATCTTCTTATTTTTCGTTTACTTCAAAGCTACCTTTGACCTAGTCAATAGGAATGTCCTTATTTATAATACACTTTAGTCAAAACAATTAAAGGAACACTTGAAAAAACTCAACCCTAATAACTCTGCTAAATATTGATTAGCAAAAAAAAAAATAAAGGCAGATTTGAAAAATTTATAAAGGGTGATCCACGAGCGATGTTTTTGATAGGTGGGAGTGTGTAGGTTGCATTAAGACAAGAAATAAATCATATTAAAGTGGGGTCTATTGTCCCCCGTTTAGCCAGGAGGGGCAATTTTATATAAAAAAAACGCTTAATTAAAAAAAATATATTAAAAATCAACGGCTTTGTCCACAATGCCGTGTTATACCTTCTTGCAGAGCTAAAAAGTGTTATTTCATGTTCTCAGTGAGATCAAGGAAACCGCATGCGTAAATGTCTTCTTGTTTTCGAGAAATTAAGAAAACCCCCCAAAAAAAAACTCAGAAAATTTTGATGAAATTTTGTTCTATTTATTCGGAAAAATAATACTTACATGTAATTTTGTGAATTTTTTTCTGTGGGATTTTGTTTTTTCTTAATTTCTCGAAAACATGAAAACATTAACGCATGTGGTTTTTTAGATCTCACTGCGAACTTGTAACACCATTTTATTGTGAAATACATTATATTCTAACCCACCAAAGTGGGTTTAAAGTGCATTATGGACTTTTGTCCCGTGGACTTATGACCCTGTGCTACCAATACTCGTTACACAGATCTTTGAACTTTTCCTGGATTCCGAGATTTTTATGCTTTACGACACCAAATTACGACAAATGATGGAGTTGGTAGTGGTGTGTACTCAGAAAAGCCTAATCTAAGCCTCTCATTCCGCCTCCCTAGTCATTGTAACGTCTTCCAAGCGGAAATTTTGGCGATCATAGAGGTTCTCTCTTGGCTAACAGAAAAAGTCATATCAATTTCTGATATACGCATCTTCTCTTATACAGTCAGGCTGCTGTTTAATCTGTCGACGGTGTCTCAACCAACTCTCAAACGGCCCTCGATTCGAACATCTCTTATGGAGATGGCGCAGCAATTTAATATTCACCTCTGCTGGGTGCCGGGCCACAGAGACATCACGATGAACTCGCTAAAAATGAAACCGTCATACCTATCTCACCTGAAAGGGAAAAGATAGGTGCACCGATAGCTATAGCTACATGTAAACTGTTGTTAAAAGAAACAGCCTTAACGATAACAAACTCTTGGTGGTACAATTTACCAACGTGTGCAGCCACAAAACTCATATGGCCGTCACTTGACCTAAAGCGCTCTAAAGGATTGTTTTCTCAAAGCAGATTTCATATTAGCTCCCTATAAGGTGTCCTCACGGGACACTGTCTTATAGGCAGACACGCAATATGACTTGGTGTAGCCTCAAACGACTTCTGCAGGAGCTGTATGGACGAGGAAGAAGAGGAAACAATCTCTCACGCTCACCTTCTCTGCACATGCCCTGCTCTTTCCCTAAGACGCAATCTTCATCTGGGAGAATATTTTTATGATAATATCAGTGAACTAGCTACCGAGGATATCAAATACCTTCTTTGCTTTTTAAAAAGCTCAAAATGGTTCGACTAGTAGGAAGTAATTTCCCTTGATTCATGTGATATCACAATGGGCCTTTTCTTTTGGCCTAAGTGTGCGGATCCTGTATCCGCAGCCACTTTAACCTAACCTCACCTAGGGATGCCATATTTTCGTGGCATTACCTGTGTCTTTGTTTTTCATCTTGCCTCCCTTTAGCAACAGACTGTGAATCTACTTGTTCTGTAAGGGGAAGAGAGGAACATTGAGATTTTTGAATGAATAAAAACAGCTGAATGCTTTCACTTTTTGGGTTTTGGCTGGGCAATACAATTTGTCACACACATTTTTATGGGAAAACTCGTGTTTTTCATCAGATTATTGTAAGTTTAGAAGCCTTGTTTTCCTCTTGAAAAATAACTTCTTAAAAAAAAAAATTGTTTATTCGTCAAATGAAAAAGCTATCTTTGATCAAAACCACACCAACTAATGCATGTTCACCAATGTATAAGAATTCGAGGTGTAAAAGTAAACTTTCAAATTCTTCAAACATAACCGTTTTCAATTGCAATGTCGGTTATTATTCTGTTAATTAAAATCTTAAAATTTCTAGGAGAAAATTAAATCCGAAAACTCAGTTCAAACTGTCAATGTCGTTGAAAATGTGGTTTGTGTATATGATAAACTAGTTTGAGGGGCTGTGTACTTTTCAAGAGCATGGGGCGTTGTTTATTTCATATTCAAAATAACATGAGTAGTTTAATAAACGAGCTGGTGAACGAGTGAGTTTTAAAGAAACATTTCCTATAACATAATGTAGAATCTGTATTCTGTAGGGACCATATACCTTACACTATGTTATGCACAGAGCAATAATTATGCAAAAGTATAAGTCTTTCATGTTAGTTATGCGACAAAACGAAAACATGAGGTTAAATGTACATATTCTTATAGGCTTGAATAAGCTTCAATATTTTTGGACGTGCATATAGTTCTTACCTTTACTTTATTATTTATTATTGTGGAAAACTGTGTTCTTCAGTTAAACATTTACTCATGGCGTCATGGCATCAACGGTAATATTGACCGATTCTGATGTTTCATTCACCTATGTAGCAAATAAGTAACAACCGATATCAAATAGAAAATTTATTGATTGAGGCCAAAATAAACAATGAATATTCAAAACCCACAGAACTATTCGTGAAATTTCGAAAACTGGGTCAATGAAGATTTCAGTGATGCACTAGGAGCTAGGACCCGACCGTCCGACGCAATGTCTTACATTCTCATTTAAATTTGATTTAAATTTCGTAAATTTCAAATCTAATTTCACAGATATTTGCTCCAAACAGAACAAATGTATACCTATTGACGAATTCCTGTAATTGAAAGAAGACAGAATTTAATCTGGGTGAAGTGGTGATGGTGGACGAACTGCATTCCTGGAAGCAGTGTTCGAATCGAACCTCAGTTGTTGAAAAATGGAAAAATTACGGAGTATATTTGAAACTTTTAAATAATATTTTCGAAATATCTTATTCTTAAATGTTTTGTTTTTACAAAACTTGTAACGTCTTGAACCGATTGCGATTGCATTAGCAGAGACCTTATATTTAATGCGTGTACTGAGAAAAAAGTCTAAATGTCTTGAAACACAAGATTTCGGCGGCCTTTTGTGATCGTTCTCCGAGAAATTTGTACAATGAATTAAATAACTTCACCGCATCGAAATGGGTATAGTTTCATCTTCTTACTTGACAAGTATTAGTTGCTCGAGAAAGCGCTTAACTGACGTCTTATCGAAAGGAACGATTGGCAAAGGGATTCTTAGTTTGGTCTCAGTTACCTATAAATTCTATAGAGAAAAAAATCCTTAACTAACTTTAAGTTGAATCTATCAACTCTGACGTTTGTTCAAAGACGTTGATGATGGGTGTTCTATTTTGTTGACAACATGAATTTTGTCTTGTTCCATTAGGCGCTAGACCCAATTTCTTGACCTCGGTTTCATGGCTCAAAAACGCTCACATTAGCTTTATCCTAGAAAAAGAACGGACTTAAGAAAGATTTTGCTTCTGCTGTTAAAGTGTGAGTTTTGCACAAGTTGTTCTTCTACGCTAATATATAAAGCTGAAGAATTTGTTTGTTTGAACGCGGTAATCTCAGGAACTACTGGTTCGAATGGTATATAATTCTTTTTGTGTTGGATGGTGCCTTAATCGACTTAGACATTAGGCTACTTAACATATATATAAAGCTGAAGAATTTGTTTGTTTGAACGCGGTAATCTCAGGAACTACTGGTTCGAATGGTATATAATTCTTTTTGTGTTGGATGGTGCCTTAATCGACTTAGACATTAGGCTACTTAACATTAAGCTGTGACCAATAGCAGCGAAGAATCTGGGGAAAATATGGAAAAAACGGCAAAAAATATACATTTTTCTGCGTTTTAACGCCCTTATCTCAGGAACTGCTTTATGAAATTGAACAATTTGTTTAATATTGAATGGTCCATTTATCAAGGAAGGCTTGAAGCTATATAAAATTTAGCTGCGACCAATAGGAGCGAAGAATTTGTGTAAAATGTGGAAAAAACGGCAAACAATACAATACAATACAATATAAAGTTCGTTTGAACGCGGTAATCTCTTACCACTATTTCGAATTGTAAAATTCTTTTTGTGTTGGATAGTCCATTAATCGAGGAAGGCTTTATTCTACCTAAAATTAAGCTGCGACCAGTAGCAGCGAAGAATCTGTGGAAATGTGAGAACTGAGATTTTTTTCTGAGATCTCTGAGATGAAATTATTTTGGATTCGATTTCTCACTCAGCTATTTGACGTGGCTGACATATGTGCAGCAACAATTAGTAAGGTAACCATTAAATCTCAATGATAACTGAGAATTATGTTCCACCAAGGCACCAAATGATTTTGCCTCAGTCAAGGTGACATTGAGATCTCAGTGAGATGTTGCTAGGTGGAACTGGCCTAATAACTGCTCAAATTAGAATTTTGAGAGTTCAATTGATTTGTGAATGTGATTGATTGCACTATTTGTGCAGATTATTGTGTTTAAACCATATCATTTTATGTACTTCTTAACTAAAAAATATGCTCAGTTTAAAGAAAAAAAAATTTACTTAACGAAAAAAACGATGCAGAAGTAAGAGAGATATTAGAATTATAGGGAGAGTTCACCCAAGGGAATGCTTTAAGTATGAACAACTGAAGGGAATCATAAAAAATGCTCAAATTTTTCAAGTTCAAGAGAATTACGACCTAGGGAGAGTTGCCTGCAATGCAATTTTACAATAACTTACACAAAATTCCCACGCGCGCATGATGCACAAGTCGAGA
Organism: Sphaerophoria taeniata; assembly: GCA_943590905.1. Taxonomy (NCBI): domain Eukaryota; kingdom Metazoa; phylum Arthropoda; class Insecta; order Diptera; family Syrphidae; genus Sphaerophoria; species Sphaerophoria taeniata. Next base: position 39,590,282 of record OX016540.1, on the reverse strand, counting down.
CGATACTCTGGCCGGTGGACGAGGGAGAGGCGGACGAAGTCGCGGGCAACTGCTAGTAAGTTATAAATGTCCTTGTGTGGAAAGACATAGCTACATCGATAGCAAAACTTCAATTCAAACTTCAAGTATATCATAACACCAGTGACGGATTAAAGCTTCCCTTTTTGATAAAATGGATGTCATTCATTTTGATCCAATATTTTTATTTCAAAATAACTTTATTTTATTGAAGTTTATAATTATTGAACATGAAAGATAAATAAGTTATAAGCCTTACAGCCGATTTTTCAATCATCGAATTATCTGTCGAATAAACACTATCTATTTGTTTATCTGACGATTGAAAAATCGGCTCTTAATAAATATGAAATATATTTTTTTTAATATTTATCAATTCGAAAATTTATTTTTCCTGACTTTGGTCCGCGCAAAAACGTCTATTATATCGTCATAGATAATTTTTTGGTCTAGTTGACTTTCAATAGACAGTAATGCAACAACGTTAAGTCTATCTTGGCCCATGCTTGCACGCAAATATGTTGTTACTCTTTTTAGAGTGGAAACAGATCTTTCTCCTGAACCCAAAATATGTGCATAGCGTCTTCTATTTTTGCTAAGGAATCTTTGAGTTGATAATGAAAATGAATACATTCATTGCCTGACGTCTCTTCCAAATCGCCAGGATACTTACTGACTAGTCTATTGCAAGATTTTTCAACTCGCTTGTATCTTTTTCAGATTAATCGTCGAAAAAAATTGAAATGTTTGTAAAGTTTTTCATGCATATGCACTTTTACACCCGGCTAATTCTAAATGTTGTAATTTTCGCTGCCATCCCGTACCTTTTTTCGCAATCGCGAAGTCGGTTTCCCATCTCTGCTTTCGACAATAAATTTCAGTACATCAATTATTGCAGACCACTGTTTTTCTAATGCGTAACTTACATAATGTCGAGTAGACCAACAAGATGATTTGACATATTTGGTAGCTGCACGTAGATTTCCCAACGATGTGTAAATATAGTAAAGAAATTTTATAGTTCTTGTAAAGTAGAAAATAAGTCAACTGCACATGACCCTACTAAATCTAAAAAATGGGTGGCACAAGGAACAAATATTCAATCGAAATTTTGTTATAAAATCTTATCTGAACCAATTTTTGATATGGTTTGTCCTTACTTTTGTTCGTCTCTTCAAATTATGCCGCCCTAGGCCTGGGACTTATCCATCACTGTCTTTGAACCCTTACGACTGATTAAGTTTCATGTGAATACAATTTAAGAGTTCCTTGTGAGCCTGAAAGCTGTTCTAGACAAGATTTAATGGCTCTCAAATTACTTTTAACACCTTCACATTCCTTTACATGCATACATGCAAAAATTTAAATGCTCTTGACGTTCAGAATTACAACAAGTTGAAAAACATCATTCGAACAAAGGAAAAAGAAAACGAATAACATAAGTCGGGGAAGCAAAAGGCTCTTTCTTTATTTGTGTTTTTTCAACGAGAAACATTTTCCGTTCATTCTACTTCTATTTTTTTAATTTACATTCTTGTGACAATTTGTTAACTTCCTTTGTGAAACGTGCCAAATTTTAACTCTTCGTTAGTGCTACTAAATCGTTTCCGTTACCATTCTTAGGCTTTTTAATTATTTTCATATAACAAATGGATCATGGTAGGAGTTTGGGGGTTTTTAGGAATAAATTTGGATTTTTTTTCCGACTGAGTATGTGTTGGAAGAATTTGGAAATTGTAGCAATAGGTAAAACAGGTGCCGTGAACGAAGGCCATATAAACTAACGCCATAATGGCTTTAATTCTCATTCAAATGTGAATTAACGCCATAATCCGATTATGGCCTAAATTCACATTGCAATGAGAACTAAAGTAATATGGCTTTAGTTCATTTTAAGAAGTGGCCCAAGTACTCATTTCAATGAGAATTAAAGCCACTCGCAGCAATCCAAATAATTTTAATATGAAATATATGGTTTAACGAAAAAAGGATGAACGCTCTATTAGTTAAGCGGGCGTTAAAAACAATTATTGACATTGACATTTCACAGTACCTACTTCGAATATGAATGTAACGAGCCAGTGGCGGATTAAAGGTTGAGAGCGCCATAGGCAAGCATCTCACTGGCGCCCCTGTATGAAAATATCTCGTAGTATAGTTTGACCGAAATCGCTGCACGGCGGCTAAAGAAAAGGCGTTGAAATAGGGGCCAAGGAAAAAGGGACTTAGTCAACATGAGATCTATTAGTATTGACCGAAAGATCTAACGAATTTGGTTAATTAATGATCTGCCGCAACGTTAATTTTGTAAACCAAGTTAACTCGAGTTGGTTCTTATGCAAACCGAGTGGCAACTCGGTTCTCAAATCGGATTTCCCCGAAAATCAATCTAGAAAGAACTTAAAAAGCAGAAAAATTGGGTTTTAAATCCGTCGAAATCTTTTTCATCCGCTGATGAACTTCGACCATTAGGTTATTCGCCCCTACAATAAGTAAAATCAATAGCTATTCAAAAACGCATACAAAAATAGAAGAAAGCTAAGTCGATTTCCGAGTTGGCAAACCGAGTTGACTCTGTAGGTACTGTAAGAGTAATTGCTCAGGACCGATTTTAATTTAAACAAAAGATGCAAGTGCAATTCGAGTTCACAAGTTTGTTACTTTAACAACCACGTATGAACTCACATTATTTTCCACTTATAAGAAATACTGCGCCCGCGCGCCCCTTTGTTGCCGCGCCCCTAGGCACGTGCCTAGTTTGCCTTAAGGATAATATGCCACTGTAACGAGCTACAGACACACATCAGCACTGGCGACTGAGGCCATCGGCTGAAAAACAATTATTTTAAACACGATTTACTATAAATCAAATTGAAAACACGCTTATAAGTTAACTTATATTTATAACTAAAATTTCATTGTTGTTTTATACTTTCGCGGTCCCCTCTTATTTTGGTTCCAGAATCGAAAATTACCCGATTTGGATGATATTTTTTGAATCTTCGTTTTTACGGCGGAGTTATGAACAAATTTACGAGGATGGAAAAAAATGAAATCATTTAATTGTTGATAATGTTTTGCAAAGTAATCGATTGAAGTTTCGTTATAAACAAATAAACAAATCAATACAAAAATGTTGGTTTTTCATATTTCTAATGATTTCAGAATGAGTACGTTTCTCAATATTTTGCTAGATGCTTCAATCGGAAAATTGGTTTTCCAGACTTTGAAAGTAAAAAAAAAATAGCGTACTGCAGTACTGGAAAGCGAGCGAAACGAGCCGAAATTTTTTTATTTTCACACCCCAAATTGTTTCTCTGTTTGTCAAAAAAAATTTCGGCTCGCTTCGCTCGCTTTCCAGTACTGCAGTACGCTATTTTTTTTTTTACTTTCAAAGTCTGGAAAACTAATTTTCCGATTGAAGCATCTAGCAAAATATTGAGAAACGTACTCATTCTGAAATCATTAGAAATATGAAAAACCAAAATTTTTGTATTGATTTGTTTATTTGTTTATAACGAAACTTCAGTACTCGTCCGCCTCTCCCTCGTCCACCGGCCAGAGTATCGTCTCGACTTGTGCATCATGCGCGCGTGGGAATTTTGTGTAAGTTATTGTAAAATTGCATTGCAGTCAACTCTCCCTAGGTCGTAATTCTCTTGAACTTGAAAAATTTGAGCATTTTTTATGATTCCCTTCAGTTGTTCATACTTAAAGCATTCCCTTGGGTGAACTCTCCCTAATAATTCTAATATCTCTTCGTTAAGTAATTTTTTTTTTCTTTAAACTGAGCATATTTTTTAGTTAAGAAGTACATAAAATGATATTGTTTAAACACAATAATCTGCACAAATAGTGCAATCAATCACATTCACAAATCAATTGAACTCTCAAAATTCTAATTTGAGCAGTTATTAGGCCAGTTCCACCTAACAACATCTCACTGAGATCTCAATGTCACCTTGACTGAGGCAAAATCATTTGGTGGAACATAATTCTCAGTTATCATTGAGATCTAATGGTTACCTTACTAATTGTTGCTGCACATATGTCAGCCACGTCAAATAGCTGAGTGAGAAATCGAATCCAAAATAATTTCATCTCAGAGATCTCAGAAAAAAATCTCAGTTCTCACATTTCCACAGATTCTTCGCTGCTATTGGTCGCAGCTTAATTTTAAGTAGAATAAAGCCTAAAGCAGTTGCCCGTAGCTTAGTTGGTAAGTGCGTTGGCTGCTAAGCAGAACGTGCGTCGTTCGAGTCCTACTCAGGCCAAGTTTTTATTTCATCTTTCACGGGTACTGCCTCTTGCGAAGACCTGACAAATCTTCCAAGAGTATCAATCTGTAATGAAAAAATGCTTCTCAACTTTGCCGTTCGGAATCGGCGTTAAATTGTAGGTCCCCTCAATTCTTCACACGCACTCAGAGAATTGTTGATTAGAGTAAGCCACTTAGGCGTTGGCTCTTCAAGAGCTGTCGCGCCACTCTATTTATTTATTTTATTTTAAAGCCTTCATCGATTAATGGACTATCCAACACAAAAAGAATTTTACAATTCGAAATAGGAGTTCCTGAGATTACCGCGTTCAAACGAACAAACCCTTCAGCTTTATATAGTATTAAATTGTATTGTTTGCCGTTTTTTCCACATTTTACACAAATTCTTCGCTCCTATTGGTCGCAGCTAAATTTTATATAGCTTCAAGCCTTTCTTGATAAATGGACCATTCAACATTAAAAAAATTGTTCAATTTCATAAAGCAGTTCCTGAGATAAGCACGTTAAAACGCAGAAAAATGTATATTTTTTGCCGTTTTTTCCATATTTTCCACAGATTCTTCGCTGCTATTGGTCACAGCTTAGTGTTAAATAGCTTCAAGTCTTCCTCAATTAATGGACCATCCAACACAAAAAGAATTATACCATTCGAAATAGTAGTTCCTAAGATAAGTGCGTTAAAACGCAGAAAAATGTATATTTTTTGCCGTTTTTTCCAAATTTTCCACAGATTCTTCGCTGCTATTGGTCACAGCTTAATGTTAAGTAGCCTTAAGTCTAAGTCGATTAAGGCACCATCCAACACAAAAAGAATTATACCATTCGAACCAGTAGTTCCTGAGATTACCGCGTTCAAACAAACAAACTCTTCAGCTTTATATATTAGTGTAGATTAAATTGTATTGTTTGCCATTTTTTCCACATTTTACACAAATTCTTCGCTCCTATTGGTCGCAGCTAAATTTTATATAGCTTCAAGCCTTCCTTGATAAATGGACCATTCAACATTTAAAAAATTGTTCAATTTCATAAAGCAGTTCTTGAGATAAGCGCGTTTTAACGCAGAAAAATGTATATTTTTTGCCGTTTTTTTTCCATATTTTCCACAGATTCTTCGCTGCTATTGGGCACAGCTTAATGTTAAATAGCCTCAAGTCTTCCTCAATTAATGGACCATCCAACACAATTAATTATACCATTCGAACCAGTAGTTCCTAAGATAAGTGCGTTAAAACGCAGAAAAATGTATATTTTTTACCGTTTTTTCCAAATTTTCCACAGATTCTTCGCTGCTATTGGTCACAGCTTAATGTTAAGTAGCCTAAAGTCTAAGTCGATTAAGGCACCATCCAACACAAAAAGAATTATACCATTCGAACCAGTAGTTCCTGAGATTACCGCGTTCAAACAAACAAACTCTTCAGCTTTATATATTAGTGTAGATTAAATTGTATTGTTTGCCGTTTTTTCCACATTTTACACAAATTCTTCGCTCCTATTGGTCGCAGCTAAATTTTATATAGCTTCAAGCCTTCCTTGATAAATGGACCATTCAACATTTAAAAAATTGTTCAATTTCATAAAGCAGTTCTTGAGATAACCGCGTTTTAACGCAGAAAAATGTATATTTTTTGCCGTTTTTTCCATATTTTCCACAGATTCTTCGCTGCTATTGGGCACAGCTTAATGTTAAATAGCTTCAAGTCTTCCTAAATTAATGGACCATCCAACACAAAAAGAATTATACCATTCGAACCAGTACTTCCTGAGATAAGTGCGTTAAAACGCAGAAAAATGTATATTTTTTGCCGTTTTTTTCCCCCATTTTAAACAGATTCTTCGCTGCTATTGGTCACAGCTTAATGTTAAGTAGCCTAAAGTCTAAGTCGATTAAGGCACCATCCAACACAAAAAGAATTATACCATTCGAACCAGTAGTTCCTGAGATTACCGCGTTCAAACAAACAAACTCTTCAGCTTTATATATTAGTGTAGATTAAATTGTATTGTTTGCCGTTTTTTCCACATTTTACACAAATTCTTCGCTGCTATTGGTCGCAGCTAAATTTTATATAGCTTCAAGCCTTCCTTGATAAATGGACCATTCAACATTTAAAAAATTGTTCAATTTCATAAAGCAGTTCTTGAGATAAGCGCGTTTTAACGCAGAAAAATGTATATTTTTTGCCGTTTTTTTTCCATATTTTCCACAGATTCTTCGCTGCTATTGGGCACAGCTTAATGTTAAATAGCCTCAAGTCTTCCCCAATTAATGGACCATCCAACACAAAAAGAATTATACCATTCGAACCAGTACTTCCTGAGATAAGTGCGTTAAAACGCAGAAAAATGTATATTTTTTGCCGTTTTTTCCCCATTTTAAACAGATTCTTCGCTGCTATTGGTCACAGCTTAATGTTAAGTAGCCTTAAGTCTAAGTCGATTAAGGCACCATCCAACACAAAAAGAATTATACCATTCGAACCAGTAGTTCCTGAGATTACCGCGTTCAAACAAACAAACTCTTCAGCTTTATATATTAGTGTAGATAATATAAGTATTACCTACACACGAACTTTCGCAGTAGAATATTTTTACAAACTGAACAAATCTTGTAAATTTGTTTTCTTTGGTGGAACAGAGAGTTGTAAATTAGTAGGAGTAGTAAATCGCTAGTAATAACAAATTTTTCACATAAATATGTCTCTATTCTTACTAGGTTTCAAACAATTATTTGGTGGTCAAAGTAAATTTCAATAAACATTGGTGTCTCTGCTCTGGTGGACTTTTTTTTAAATTATTGAAAGTAAATATCGGTTTTCTTTTAAAACGCTGACGTCAAAGTCTTGTTAACACGTGCTAACTCCAGTAACAGCCGAACACTTGCTGGAAATTCCATTTTTAGGCCTTTTTGTCATGTTTTTTTCAATATTTTACACAACTAAACAAATAAAAAATTCATTTCGTGAATGCCAAAATACAAATATTTATTCAGACTGTAAGTTGAGCAGTTAGCATTCTATTTTCGTGTCATTGGAAACAGTATTTTTTTAGGTATAAAAGCAGGAACGTATTTTCAAAAGTTAATAGTTAAACATTAGTGTTCTTAGTAAACAATAATTCAATTAAAATGCGTTCCCTCATTTTCTGCGTTTTGCTCGGCTTATTCCTTGCAGTTTTGGAAATCAATGCCAACCCTACAGAAGATGCCGCACATTCGCGTCAAACCCGCGGTCTTCTCGACGGTTTACCTATCGTTGGTCCACTTCTAGGCGGTTTACCTATCGTTGGGGATCTTCTTGGTTAAGTTCTAGGACGCTTAAATAATTGAGAAACACATAAATATTATTTGTAATAAAAAAACTTTCTTGAATTGCAATTTTGTGTTACCATTTATTTCTCAGCCTAGTTTCAGCCTAGCACTTTTATGACAGATTGATCCTAGGAAGTGTGTTCAGTTCTTCCCAAGAGATAGTACCCGTGTTAGACGAAAAACTTTATGGGCACGAGTAGGATTCCAATCCACGTGTTCCGCGTAACAGCTAAAACGTCGCGGGTTCTTACTTAGTTTTAATGCTTGAACTTAATTTAAATTTGGTCACAAAAGAACATGAAAACATTCTCAAATGTGTCGAGGAAGATGAAATTGGAATGACATTATTGAACAAAATTATGACAGCATGCAATCGCAATGACAGCAACAATTTGACAGAAACAGCGCAATCATCCATCAATGTCGGTAGTGCAGTCCGTATGCCTGGAACCAGTGCAGCAGCTGGGAGTAGAAATTGTAGTATTTAGTAGTGATGCCGTCTGCCCTAGTTTTAATAAAATAATTTCAAGTAATTTAACAAGTTAACCAAAAAAAATTAAAATATTATCGTATAATGTGTCAGGTCTGACCAATAAAGCTCTATTTAGTGATTTTTATAAATTTGTAAACAATTTTGACTTTATATTTTTATTTGAAACATTTGTAACCGAGAACTATTAGATATAAGCCATATGCTTCAATAATTCCAAGCCGTATGCTTGTTAAACTACTTTAAATTATCAAAAAAATAATCTCATGCAAAAAAAATCAAAACTTCGCAAGCCACGTCTGGTCTTAACAAATTCTTTATTACAAGTGATCTTAAAATACATAACATAAATGCCTTACAAGAAAAAGTTAACAGTTAACAAAAGCTTTTGGAGACTTTTAAAGTTAAAAAGAGATTAACATTCGACATACAAAATCATACGATAATACAGTATGAGAGAATTACCGCATAATAGACTTTCTTATTTGTTACATGCATACATATTTACATACTTCGATAGTTAAAATAAAATACAGGGTGTTTTATTATTATCATTCAAAAAGTCTCTTACAGCTCGACCATCCTGAAGAAAAATCGACCTCGATTTACATTAACATTTTGTCTTGCATCAATTGACATTAACTATATGAGTTGAAATTAAGAAATAACATTTTACATACATATTTTGAAACGAATACAAAATATTTAAACAATTTTTCCAAATCGTCGCAAATGATAAAAATTTTAATGAGAAATAATATTAAACATTGAATATTATGTCAAATAATCTTACTACGTAATTTTAAATAGTAACTAATATCGAAATTGGAATTTTAAATCCAAACGTTTGTTAAAATATGAAAGGATAATACCTAAAGATTTTCAATGAAATTACAAACAATTGACATAGAACTGAAAAGTTTAAAATAAAATCGTTTAAGTTGAAACGTAAGGTTTCATGTTTTCGGGACATGCCACTCCCTCATATCGCGCTCTAGAAATTTGAAGATTTTCAAGATCTCTTATTAGATAACGGCCATTTTCTAATTGTTTGACTACTTCAAATGGGCCTTTAAATTTGGCAAGAAGTTTCTTGTTCACGCCAGGTGTGGTGACTACATTTTTAACCAACACAAAATCGCCAACGTTGTACGCGTGGGGTTTTTTGTGTCGTTTATCATAATAAACTTTGTTTGACTCCTGACTTTGAATTGTATTTTCACTTGCTTGGTGCCTTAACGATTTTAAATTTCGATCTTCGTTTGGAACAACATTTTGTTCCAAATATTCCTTGATCTTATCATTTACAACTCCTTTCTGTTCAACGCCAAAGAGAAGCACGCTTGGACTAAATCCAGTGCTCTTATTAATGGTGTTAAGTGCAAATTCCACCTTCAGAAGATATTTTGCCCAGTCACTTGGATCCGTTTCAGTTTCCTTGGACAACATGGGAGTAAGACAACGGTTAACGCGTTCCACCTGTCCGTTTGACTGAGGTGAACTGGTGGCAACTTTTATATGCTTTACGGAAAATTCTTCGCAAAATGAAGCAAACTCTTCGGACGTGAAGCAACTACCTCTATCCGAGATTAACCGGGCTGGCCTACTGTAGGTTGAAAAGTAAGTTTTCAAGCACTGGATAACTTCCTTGGAGCTGGTACTTTTTACTGCATAAAGCTTGACGAATTTTGAAAATCCATCGACTACCAGGAAAACATGTTTTTTTGAATTTTTAACAGAAGAAGGTAATGGGCCATTGTGGTCAACATGGATGGTCTCAAAAGGCTTTTCACCTTTTGGGATATTGTGTAAGACAGCTTCTTTCTTGCCGTACGGGGGAGAGAAGTGAGCACACTTCAAACAATTATTAGTTATATAAGTTTTTATCTTGGTTTTCATGGCAGGGAACCAGTAAGTTTTTCGTAAAAAGTTAAAACATTTTTCGACCCCGACATGGCAAAGTGCGTCATGGTGTGTTCGTATAACACTTTGTTCCATTGCTGATGGAACATAAAAATATATCCTTTTATCCATCTTACGATACACTAGACCATTTATCAACTCGTATGACCGACTCTCTCTTTCCTCCAACATTTTCACTATATTCCTTATTGTAGGATCTTTTTGTTGGGATGCAGCAAGTACATATTCAAAAGAGTCAGTCTCTATGATTAGAATATTATGACTCCGACTTAAGGCGTCCACATGCTTCATCCTTTGACCGTCCCTGTGCTCCATTACATAGTCAAAGTCCTGAAGTTCCAGAGCCCATCTGGAAATTCGTGGATTTAAAATCTTTTTATTTAAGGTAAGCGTCAAGCTCTTGCAGTCGGTTACGATCTTAAACCGGATACCAGTTAGGTAAATTTTAAATCTTCTCAGTGCGTACACTATGGCTAAAGTTTCGAGCTCATATGAGTGGTACTTTGCTTCTGGTGGCGTAGTGCGCTTCGAATAGAAAAATACAGGATGTAGTCGCTTATCGTCTTGTCGCTGGAAAAGCACAGCTCCGAATCCTAAGCTACTTGCGTCACAGTGGAGCTCTGTTTCCGCATTCGGGTTATATATACTCAAGATTGGAGCATTTAACAATTTTTGTTTCAACCATTCAAAAACTTTAAGCTCGGTTTCATTAAAAATAAACTTTGCATCTTTTTTCAGGAGGTCATAAAGTGGCTTAGTCTCAACCGAAAAATCTTTAATAAACTTCCTGAAATAAGAACAAAGCCCCAAGAATGAGTGCAAACTTTTAACATTCGTAGGAACCGGATACTCAGCAACAGCTTTTAAGCCACTTAAATTTGGTCCTATACCACTTGAGGAAATCTCATACCCCAAATAAGTTATTTTCTCATACATGAAAATACATTTATCGTAACGCAATTGCAAGTGATTTGTCGTTACAACTTGCATGACTTCCTTAAGAATGTCGAAATGTTCGCTTTTGGATTCGGTTGCTATCAACAGGTCGTCAATATAAACGAGCAACTTTCCTGAACTTATAAGGTTTTTAAAGAGTAAATTAATGTAGCGCTGAAAGACAGATGGCGCATTTTTAAGACCAAAGGGCATACGCAAATATTCGTACTGTCCCAGTGGTGTGATGAATGAAGTGTACTTCACCGAATCTGCTGCCATCTTTACGTGGTGAAACCCACTTTTAAGATCTAAAAGAGAAAAAATATTTTTTGCCACGTAATCTATCCAAAAGATCTTCTATATGGGGTATTGGAAAGTTGTCTTTAAGCGTCAAGTTATTTAACTGACGGTAATCTATACAAAGCCGTAGCTCACCTGTCTTTTTCCGTGCAAGAACGATAGGCGAGGCATATGGTGAATTGCTTTCACGAATGATTTTGTTCTTTAATAAGTCGTCGATTATTTTTTGAAGCTCAACCTTATGGGTGTATGGTAATCGTCTAGGCGTGCAATTGAAAATACTTTTTCCATTTGTCAACTCGATTTTCATTTCAAAAATACTATCGGAAAATTCTGTGTCTGTTCGTAAATTATTATTGTTAATTAAACTTCTTACCTCATTTTTATCGCTGTAGTCTAATTTTTCATTAATATTTAAGTGAACCGATTCACCATTGTTCTCAGATATGTCAATATTCAAAATTTCTTTGAAAATACTTTCACATAAATCAATATATTCGCTTAAATTTTCATTTGAATTTTTTCAACTAAAACATTTTCTTCTAAGTTATTTACTTCAATCAAGTCAACATTACTTTTTTCAACCACAAGTCTTACGTTAGTTTTTTTTTCAAAAAATCTCTGCCCAAAACAAAGGCATTTTGCATCGTATAGTTTTTCACGACCAAAAGACATATTTTAACTAAATTATTTTTTACTTTAACATTACATGAAACGTTACCCAATGAAATTAATTTAGAGTTATTAATACCTACAAAATTTTGACCATAAGTTGATTCTGACGCCATAAGATAAGCTGGAACATAGCGCTGCTGAACGAAGCTGATGGGGCTTCCGGTGTCAATCAAAGTCATCGCACGCATTGTCAAATGCACTGGAACAGAGTCACCATTGAATTCATACTCGAACACATCTTGGAAATCTCCCTTAACGGCATAGAGAGAAAGGTGATCTTCTTTTTGTGGCTGATAGGTTTGGACAACGTGAACGGGTGATTTTTGTGGGCAGTCTTTAACCACGTGGTTTTTTTGGCCACAGCGGAAGCATGATCCTCTTTCTCTTCGAGGCCTTGGACAGTTGGTGGACATATGTCCAGCTTCGTTGCAATTGTAGCATTTCAAAGAGGATTTAAAGCTCGAACCTGGCTGCATTTTAGATTGCGATGATGGTCTTGGCACTGAAGTCGATATTTGTGGCTCAGGCTTCATTTTCTCGTACTTTTTTAAGAGAATCTTTAATTCACCGATGTTCTTAGCAGTGAGTAAAATTTGTTTGGTAAAAAACGAGTCGGGAATGCCCTTGATTATGTAAGCCATCACATCTGCTTCATCAATGTCGACTTGCGATGCAATCTCTTGCATGGCCAACAGGTATTGCTGAAAGGATTCCTCCTTTCGTTTTTTACGCCCTCTCAACGTATTGTGTACATCTGCAGCTGTAGCTTGGTCATGGAACTCAGTTAGCAGAAGCGTTTTAAGTTCATCATACGAATGGCACGACGTTGAACGCAATAGCATTTTGGCAGTTCCCTTTAAAAGTCTTTTTGCGTAAAGAAAACTCTCTGTGTCCGAAAATTTAAAGAGAATTTTGCTTTCCTCAAAATTGCTTAGCCATTTCCTAACGGGATAGCTATCGTCTCCCGAGAAAGTTGGCATCGTGTCCTCAACATCGCGAAACGTGTACGAAGGAGTCTGTAGATTTTTTGCAGGCTTGCATAAATCGGACAGCCTTTTCTCCAAAAGAGCGATTTCTTCTTTCTTCTTTATCATTTCCCTCAAACGTTCTTACCTCATCGTAAGTGCACTTTCATCCTCACCTTCATCTTCGCCAGAATCGGCGGCGGCGGCATCACTATCATCATCCAAACCATCGTTTGAGAATAGCTCCTCTAATCGACCATCATCGAGAAGAGCTACTCCTTCCTCCAGACGTACCTTTAACGCAGATTTCAGTCCCAACGTGGACAAATCAAGCTCGGCCAACTTAGCCTTAAGCATAGGTACAGTCGCACTCTCAATAAAGTTATTTGCACGAGCTCTCACATCCATTATTTCATGAAAATTGTCTTTTTATTTGTTCTTTAAAATTAATTTAAAAAAAAACATGCAACATGCAAACTAAAAACGGTTACTTATCCCACTTCTGAATTTACTATAAGCCATATGCTTCAATAATTCCAAGCCGTATGCTTGTTAAACTACTTTAAATTATCAAAAAAATAATCTCATGCAAAAAAAATCAAAACTTCGCAAGCCACGTCTGGTCTTAACAAATTCTTTATTACAAGTGATCTTAAAATACATAACATAAATGCCTTACAAGAAAAAGTTAACAGTTAACAAAAGCTTTTGGAGACTTTTAAAGTTAAAAAGAGATTAACATTCGACATACAAAATCATACGATAATACAGTATGAGAGAATTACCGCATAATAGACTTTCTTATTTGTTACATGCATACATATTTACATACTTCGATAGTTAAAATAAAATACAGGGTGTTTTATTATTATCATTCAAAAAGTCTCTTACATATACTAGTTTAGAAAACAAATTAATAGATTATAAATTCAAGTGGATTCCAGCAATTCGTAATCATGCGAGAGGTAGAGCCAGTGGTGGATGCTATTTTGGATTTAAAAAAGAGTTAGTCAGCTCAAAATGTTAGTTTCGCAATCTAAACCAGCTAACGTACGTTAATTTGGAAATCAGCAACAAATCACTTCTGATACTCCCTTTGTTCTTGAACTGCAATAATTGGGATGATGACTTCGAAAAACTTAACGATGTGTTTAATACGGTTAAATCATCTAAATTGATGCTGATAGGGGACCTGAACGCGAGAATTGGCCAAGTTGCGGGAGTTATGAACGATGCAAAAGGGATAAATAGACAATCGAAAGACTTGATCTGCAATTCAAGAGGAAAGAGATTAGTGGAACTGTGCGATTCTTTTGGACTGCGAGTACTAAATGGAACAAGCGCTAGTGACGTTGCGGGGAATTACACATTTATTGGGGGACAAGGAACATCAACAATCGATTATTCAATGATAGGTGAAGATTGGGAATCATTTGTGATGGATTTTGAGATACAAGAATTGCCTTACTCGGACCATTTACCAGTTGTCTTGACCTTTCAAATAATGGAGTTGACAAGCGATGAGAATAATAACGAACTATTGATAACTGGAAACCCTCAAAAGCCTCTTTATACAATAAAAAATATAAGGAACTGTGTAAATCTAAAAAACGGGAGTATGATGAACGTCAAGCGGTTAAACTGGCAAAAAGTAATAATGCTTCAGAATTTTGGAAACTTGCATGGGAATTGAATGGTAAAAAACCAGGTCTAGACAGAAATATAGAGGCAAACGTTTTAGCCACACACTTCAGACAACTCCTTATGAGCCTTATAACCCAGCCACGACACCATTAATTTGGCAATATGCAACACCGCGATTTACGAGCGAATTATTGGATTCACAGTTTACCACACAAGAACTACAACAAGCTTTAGAGTCGTTGAAAGATGGAAAAGCACCTGGCGCCAACGGTATTTCAGTCGAATTTTACAAGTATGGAACTTCCGTACTTAACGATCAGCTTTTAATGCTCTTCAATAAAGTATTTGATGGTGACATGATAGTGAAAGAATTTCAAGATGCGATCATATTCCCTATACATAAAAAAGGATCTTATTTCGATGTGGCTAACTATAGGGGCATCTCCTTTCTGAACGCAACCTATAAGATTCTTACAACAATGATGCAGAAAAGACTCAATAGGTGGATTAACGCGCAGAACATAATGAATGAGTTCCAAGCTGGCTTTAGGTCAGGTTATTCGACAACCGATAGCATATTTGTACTGCAAAATCTTGCAGAGAATTTCTGCTATCAAAAAAAGAAATTGTATATATTCTTTATTGACTTCAAAGCAGCATTTGACACAGTTAACAGAGGTGCCTTATTCTATAAGTTATATAACGCAGGATTATCTCTGAAGTTTGGACGTGCGCCAGAAAATCTCTACAAAAACACGCAAGCAGCTGTATGGAATGGAACGTCGTTGTCGGAATGGCTTGCAACCTCATCAGGAGTAAGACAGGGATGCACATTGAGCCCCACTTTGTTTTCGCTATTTATTAACGATCTCATCGATTATCTCCCCGGCGGTGTAGATTTTGCAGGAGTACACATTAAGGCCTTGTTGTTTGCGGACGATATTGTCATGTTCGCGTATTCCCCAGAATCCTTACAGCTGATGATAAATAGACTATATGACTACTGTTGTGTATGGAATTTAACTGTTAATACCCAAAAGTCCAAAGTGATGATCTTCAAAAAAGGTGGTGGCAGAAATAGCTCTCATGAAAAATGGTCATTTAACGATGAAACTTTAGAGTGTGTCAACGAGTATAAGTACCTTGGTGTAACGTTTTCGAGAAATTTAAGAATGGAGAAGCACTTCAACGAAAAGCTATAGAAAAAGCGAAAACGGCGATTCATATCGCCTGGAAAACTTGCTTCATCAACAGGAATATCGCGCATAGCAGCTAGCATAAAATATTCGAAGCGGTGTCAGAGAGTATCCTGTTATATGGCGCTCAAGTATGGGGGTGCAAGAAGTTTCTTACGGTAGAAAAGCTCTTAACTCACTACTTAAAACGGATATTCAACTTACCAATCAACACGCCAAACTACGTGCTTATGCTTGAGACCGGATTATCACCGTTATTCATAAAGACCTTGAAACTACAAGCTGATTTTCTTCTGAGTGTCTTCAGACTGCCGGAATTCAGATTAGTAAGGAAGGTTGCTATCAAGGCTATACGTGATCAAAATAGCTGGTGCAGAGAATGGTCAGAATTTGCAGAGGGGTGTAATATAAGTTTTGCTTTAAACATCGAAGATAAGTAATTGTAAGGTGCTCTTCTACAACGTAATAGCAAAAATCGACGAGAAATGCAGAGCAGAATACACAGCTGAAGCTTCCAGTTCGCTGTACAGATCAATCTACAGCAGGTTAAACCACAACCTAGCCCAAAAAAACTACTTCAGAGATACCAATAAAGTAAAGCTACCATGGTCAGGCTACGCAGCGAACTCCTGAATTTGAATTATATCCCACACAGACCTGATCTACCTCTGGAATGCAGTATTTGTAACCGAAGGGAAAGGGAAGACATCATTCATTTCCTAGGACGATGCCCAACTCTAAGAGAATCGAGAAGAAGCGTTTTTGGAAGTTATTTATTTATCAGAAGTCCAAGTTTTAACGGAATTGAACGAAATGAACGTAGAAAGACTTTATAAATACTGTGTAATTGCGCTAAGGTATAGGGAAAAAATAATTAACGAAAATTTTTGATAAACAAACATTAAATGTACGCCTCTTGTTCTTTTATGTATTCTTATGTTCTTTTAATAACTTTGTTCTAAAATGTTTTATTATGCTTTGTTAACAATATAATACAAAAAAATTAAAATAGTTGTCATTCTGGCAGACGGCAAATGCCATGTCATAAAGATTTTTGTAAACTTAAGTATGTATTTAAGGTTAAATTCAGAAAAGAACTAAATAAAAATCAATCTAATCTAATCTGGTCAGAAAAAACAGCTTCGTATTTGTCCAAGAAGAGGTGCGTTGAGTTATTGGTGTCACTTATTATACTGTTGAGTCAGTGGCGGATCGAGAAGGGGGGGCCGTTACGGGGGTCATGACCCCTCCCCCCAGACCCAGAGAAAACACCTCACATTTTTATTAGAATTCAAAGTATGTTTTGAATAACGGTTCGACATTGAACGGCATGAAGTCCAATGAATTTAATTAATATACATGGCGTTTTTCCTTTTTTTTCCTCTGAGCAGATTAGATCAGATCACGGATGTGTCAAAGCGAAGCTCTGAGCAGATCATATTCAATGTCCTCTGATTTAATAAAGAAACAAACCTGAGCACTGAAATGTAATTTTTTACTTATTGTTATTTTATTTATTTTGTTTTTTGTTCAACTACAATAGACGCGCGACAGTCTTGGGAATCCATTATCCATTTTTAATTTTATGTTTGTTTTTGTCTGTAAATTCCGAAAAAATAAGTGAAGTTGTCCTCGCTAAGCTTGCTCTATTTGCTCGGTCGTTTTATCCTGAGCAAATAGATTCAGCTCAGAGCATGAAAATTTTTAGCTCCGATATATGTATGTATATGTATGTATGTATGTACTCCATCATTAGCAATCGACAAGGGCGGGGCCTAGGGCGGCAGTAAGCTTAAATCCGTCACTGTTCAAGGATGGCAGCATGCACTCGTTATGTTCTCCATCTTATAATTATTCTCGAAGCCTTCTGGCAATAAACATCGAATTAACATCTCATTTTGTAACTATCTTTGGTTCTCTGGGAGTGTTCGATATTTTAAGGGTCCAAAATAAATTCCTTCCCAAATGGATAATCATGCAGAAGCGGAAAATATGGAACTCTCGGATTGGCAGGACTTACGGAAGATAACAATATGTATCTAGGTATTAGGAACCATATAAATCCTAGGTCGGTAGCGTGGGAAGGGACGAGTCATCCGCATGACCCAGCAGTGGAGTAAAGTTTTTAATTCTTTCGTAGATTGTTTGCATTGTATCACGTTGCAAGTTATTTTAATTAAAATAATTCTGTCTATCGTAGTCGGATGCTTGCTAATGCTGGAGCTTGCATAGAAGCTCTGTCATTCACATAACAGACTAGACTTCGGTGGAAAATGGGCAATGATTTAAAATTAGCATTCACGAAGGGAGTGGAGATATACACCACACATCCCGAAAAAAAACATTATTTGGCTTAAAGTAAACAATCCTTCCCAGATTTCAGCTGAAACAAGCTGAAAAAAACTGATTTTTTCGTTCGGTTGATATTTAATTAAAACGGCTTCTTTTTGTGTTTTTATTTTAGGTTTTTTTTTTCGGATTAAAGCATTCATTTGTATGAAAGCAATAAGCTCGAATCGGCTCATTGTTCTTAATCATGTCATGGTTCTGCGAAACTTTAGAGATTTCTAATGGAATAGTACAGCTTTCAATACACCTTGATATCGATAACTAATTATCCTACAAGATAGAAAGTCTTAAGTTTTAATCAGCTAACTCCCTCATAAGGCCATAATTTCGAAATTTAGATGAAAGTTAAATTACAAAAGATTTAATTAATTAACAGCATTATGTCTTTTTCCATTTTATTTGATAACAGAAAATGTTTCAAAGGGAAACAGAAATAAATTAATTCATAATTGATCCCCACAGGATTTGCTCACTCTAATACTATTGTCTCGCGAATTTCGAGTACAACTTTTTGCTAGGTATTACATATATTAAGCCCTTAAGCATTCATCGATGATGATTATTATTATGTCTAAATAATAATTAAAAGAACATCCATAAAACCAAATAAAACCGATTGCCTCGCACGATATGAACTTCCAATGCTATTAATAACAACCTTACCATTGATAAAAAAAAGACAGCCTCCTTCGCCTGAGACGAATTCATTAATGCGAATGTCTAGATAGAATCAATTTGGAATCTAACAGGCTTAAGATGTTGCCATTGCCATAAAACGTATTCAATTTAATCAAATCAGTAATATCATTGAGAAACTAATCTACTTATGCAAACGGAAGAAAAACTGAATATTTCTTCTATGAACGGCCACAGGGCAAAAACGAAGGAATTTCTTGAGTATATTTTAACAGATTTTCTTGGAAATAGATTTTGTTGTTTGGTATGGGTGGAACCTTTTCTGCTGCTTTTTGGTTTAAAGACGATAAACATTAAGGTTAGTTGAGAAAGGAGGGTATGTTTCTTTTAGGTAAAAAATTATCTCTACGGCTGTTCGTTTAAAAGCAACACTAAGGTTGGTGAATGCTAACTAAGTTGAACTGTAAGAAACTTTTAGTGTGAACTGAAGGCAGTTCGTTCCATAGAGCTGACAAAAGAGATGGATCTTCTAAAAATATAGTTCCACAACTTAATGATATAGAGTTCCTCAAGACCTTTCTTTTTTTGTACCACGATGGCCTTTTACCGAATTTTTATTTTGATTAAAAAAATACGGCAAGATTATTGTCAAAATGAACGATAGTTCTAATGCGTTCCATGTGAAACCAAACACACAGAAGTTTTTCAGTTTTCTTACAGCTTAACTTACGATATTTTTGATCGTTAGAAAATCGAACAACGCGTTTAAGTTATTAGAACATACTACAAAAGTAGTTTTTCAAACGTAGCCACTGTCCGAGCATTACGCGATGATTATGGTTGTCATAATCGACCGACTAATCAAGCAATTGGTAAAATTATGAAGAAATTCGAAGAGAGTGGAATTATTACTGATGTCGTGACTGTTTGGTGTGCTCTATTGTTGAAAGGTATCATTAATCCCTATTTCTTCGAAGATGCCAATGTGCGGACGGTTAAATTCAATTCGGTTTTTTTTTGTAGGCCGATATGTGGTTCCAACAAAACGGCACAACAAGCCACACAAAAAAAACATTATGGTTTATTGCGTGAGAAGTTTCCTGGTCGTGTAATTTCACGTTTTGGCGACGGACGTTAATTGGCCACTAAGATAATTTGACACCGTGTTTACGCGAATAGTCCCGAACTCTAGACGCATTAACAACCAACATTATTCAAGTTTTGGCTGAGATACCGAGATACCGCTAATATGTGCGAAAGAGTGGTTAAAAAGTACCTCAAAAGAATCGCTTGCTGCTAAAACTTCCGAGGCGGCCATTGCAATGATATTGTTTTTCACACTTAATGGCAAAGTCCAAACTTTAAAATAAAATAAGATTGGAAAATGTATCTTTGTCTGGGTTTTATTTAGCTTTCCTTTCGGAAAAAAATGAACAACCCTGTGTATAGACACCTAGCTATGCCCACGATATGGTACCCGTGATAACCGGGATAAAAAGTAGTTTTTGTCAATAACTTAATTAAACTACCGTACATTTTAGCTGATGTGCTATTCCAGATTATAATTTATCTAAATTCTTAGTTTCATCCAGATCCGTTCAGTCGTCCGGAGTTATTGAGCAAAAAAATTAAACAAAATAATTAATTTCATCGTTCTCCTTGATTCTCATAATTTCGAGTCCTATGTATTCAAAAGAAGACGTGCTTCTACGGTGGTTTAGTGGAAACCAAGAAGGATCTCATGAATTTGAGGAGAGGAAGGATGTTTCCGTGGCACACTTGGTTTTGATTTTTCTGCGGAAACGAAAACTTTGTTTTTGTAATCTTTTTGTTTTGTAATCTAAGCGTTCAGGATTTCGTTCATTCACACCATACTAGAGCAAACTTCGTTGCTTGTTTTCATGTGACGGTTATTTCATTTTGGAGTTATCAAATAAAAACCTATACCACAAAAAGGTCACAAGTGCTTTTAACTTAACATAACAGCAGTATCGGGCGGTTTGTCCCAATGAAGTCATACCGTCCCACAAATAAGTAGTAATGACTGCTTACGCTACTGAAAATACGAACCAATACTCCAGTCTGAAGACCTCTATATGACACCAAGACCAAGACCTTTCATAAGAAAGGATCTTTTCCAAGTGTTACAGAAATGGAAGCAAAGATGTTGATAGCATCACGGGTTAGGACCTTCTGTTTTCAACACTACGTTAATATCACTATGGAAAACCCATTTACAAAACATACAACATTTGAAAACGAGGTAAGGGTCCATTTTAAAAATATCCTTAAATCTGTATTTGAATAAAAGGATTCCATATCAAAAGTAACTTTCCAGGAAAATCAATTTGAACAAAAGCAATGAGTATACACAGATTGATTTGCCTAAGACTTCTCTCCTTCAAAGTTGGCAATCCATCTGATTTGATAAATAATTCCGGTTATTCTCGGTTTTATTTATGCGAGTTCAAAAAAGGATTTCAATCAAACTAAATTTGTTTTTGATTTTTATTTGGTTAGACAAAGTTGTTATCTTTTTCTGAAATTTTCAGATTGTGTTCAAAATAAACAAATAAATAAATCCAACAAAACGCATGATAGGGTGTCAAAAGGGACATTTTCTTGTTTATTCACAAAAATAATATCTGAAATAATAAAATGAAGGAAAAGGGTTACATACTAGTTTATTATTTATAGATTCATCCTATCCATTGTCAAATTGAATGCCTTAAGGTGTGTGATTAGATAAAGGTCACAACGGATGATATTTTTTGTTGTTCTTCATCATTTTTGAAAATTGTTTCCTTTTTCAAGACAAATTTCCATATTTTATTTTTGAAAAATATTAGGACTTCTGCGGTTAACTGCGGCGTATACGTAATTTTGTAAACAATTCCTTCTTATCATTGAATTATTCAATTGGTTCAGTCACGAAAATGTCTTTTGGCATTTTCACAACAAGCAAATTAAATCTTAGAATTATTTTTGAGCTTAAAAGCCTTAAAGAGTTTATACCTCCTCAGCGACTGCAACCTTACTTAACTGTCTAGAAAGTTCACGCTTTGTTTGTCTCTTCAAACAATCTGCGTCCGCAAAATAGACAACATTCAGTCATTAAAAACAAAATCCTTTTCACTGGGTCTAGGTCTTAAAGTTTAACACCATCAACAACAACAACAACAAAAGCTTTCTGCCATTATGTAAATGTTATTTTTGATGACAGTGATATCGTAATGAAATATAATCCCGCAGGGTAATTGCCCGTGAAAATGTTCATCAAATCATCGCATTTAAAGCGAAGACTTTTATCAAAAACAGACATCAACAGGAGGATGATAGGTCTTGCCACATAAACGAGCACGAGCCGATGTCATCATCGTTTTTATAGTCAACGCAAAGGGACAACGCTTCTGAATCTTGATAATTTTTATGTAAATAGCTTTGGATCTTTGTATGATTTCCTTATTTGCGAAAGTAAATAGCCGTTATAGCACCAGTTGGGAGGATAATGAGGGGGCTTCATTGTTTTGTTTGGTATCAAAGAAGATTCACTTTGAATCACAAAATTTGTGGTTTAAAGATTCCTTTGAATTCAGATAAATCAAGTTTAATCTTTGAATTAAACATGTTAAATAAAATTCGGTTCATTTAGAACAATTAGACTAAAAAATAAAGAAGGTTGGAGGAATGGCATTTGGGCAGCTTATTGATTGCCTTAGAATGTTTTAGAAAGTGTGCAAATTTTCAAAACTAGCTGATATGCCTTTTAATCTACTTTTTTTTAATAAGCAATCGCTAGAGTAGAACACGTTGAACAAAAGAGTTTTGTTTCCCTCGTTCTCCTTAATTCTCATATTTTCGTGTCTCCTGTTTTTTAAAGAGAAGTGAAGATGTCAGTTTTTGCAAAGTTGAAAGGTTCGATGATCCTCATGAATTTGAGTGAAAGAGGCAATTATTCAAAGTATAACTTACATATATCAATAAATCAAAATCATAAAATGCAACCCTTTTCATCTTTTTACATACAAAAAATGTGCCATAGAACATGTTGATTTGGCAATGACCGAGAAAAATCTATACACACAGGTAATTGCACTCTCATTTAAAGGTGAATGATTATTGAAATTTTAAGAGAAAGGATTTCCAAATCTGAATTTATCAAAGCATTGAAATCATCGTTAAGATTTTCGATACCAAATTCTACATCCTTTATGACTGTAAAGGCATCTTTTGTATTTGTAACTCTCAGAAACTTCGGAGAAAACTTCAAATATTTTAAAGCAAATCTAAGATTCAACATTACAAGTTTTGGATTTCAGACTCAATGCAATATTCAAACGATCAAATGTTATGGTTTATAGACATTTCATGAAAGTGAAAGTGTTTCCATAGAAACTGCAATTAAATCAGTTAGAATTTGCGTCTTTAACACTTTGACCACACAAGTATTCTCTTCTCCTTCAGTTTCGCAAATAAATTAAATACTTTAACTTACAAGAGACTCAAATCATGTGAAATTGATTTCCTTGCTATAAGTAGTTGAAAATTCTATAGACAAAACAATTTTTTATCTATGTAGAATCATCAAATAAAATCGCTCACACGTACAACCTATCGTTGGTTGAGCACATTTATGTTATTGATTTTTTGATTTATAGGCTGGCATGACCTCTGAAGCTTAAAATTTGTTAGCAATTCTCTTTCATGCCACACAGAAAGGGAACAAAATAAAACACGAAAGATAACACACAAAATATATGTCTACTTAGCATTCGCAATCAATCAAACCTTCAATCTTCAAATCGTAAAATCATTTATATTTTCCAATAACTTGGAACCTCATTATGTTGGTTTTTGATGGATAATAAGGGGTATGCGGCCATTCGTCTATTCACTACGAAGGCACAATCCATTTCACACATAAGAAATATGTACCTAATATTTCACTCGTTTGGGAGCCGCAAAAATATAAAACATGATTCTAAGGAGGTTGTATGCAATTCCTCAAACTTTTGAACATTCTAATCTTTCATGAAAGTATAGAAAAATGAAAATAAAACCAAGAAACTTAGTGGATAATTTCGGTTTTGGATAAAAGTTTTTTTTTTGTAATCAGATAACCTGCTTATTATTTTAACGAATTTTTTAGAATTAATTTGCCTTCGTTCTGCTTGATTCTCATCTTTTCGGGTCTCTTGTCCTGCATTTTGTACCGTAAAAAGATGCAAATAAAATGAAAAAAGCATAAGTGATACGTACAATACGTTCCTGTTGAAAAAAGTGAATCGTGTTCGTTAAATCCCTTTTTCGGGAAAATAACGACGGGCTTAAAAACGGTGCAGTGCATTAACGCCCATGGAATTAACGCCCGCGGGTGTTAATTCCAATATCAAAAGGAATTTACCCCCGCGGGTGTTAATTCCTTTTTTGATTTGGAATTAACACCCGCGGGGGTTAATTCCTTTTTTTGGTGGGCTTTAATTCCAATTTTAATTGGAAATAAAACCCACACGTGAAACAAATGGTGACGTGAAATAACGTCTGACGAAATAAAGCCTTATTTCAATTTCTTATGGAAATTAGACCCTTACAAGGGTTGCGGTCTTATGTCCATTGCAACCTAGAAATAATGCCCGTATGGCCTTATTTTGTTTTTTCGGTTTTGATTAGAAACTTGGCGCAGGGAAACTCGTCTCGAAGTCAGAAGTCCCGAAAATGGTTTTCGGAACTTCTGAGCCACTCTGGAGACTAAAAAGTAACGAAATAGTTTTAGGGATTATTAACCCACTATGGCCAGTCAGTAGTCCCAATTAAATTTTACTTTTTATGGGACAAAAGTCCCAAATGAAAAAAAAGTGAAACAACGAACGTGCATGCTAAACAAATAAACAAAAAACTTAAATTCTTGTATGTATGTATTGTTTAAGTACACATTGAAATAAATAGGACCACGTTTCTAATAAAGCTGTCGACAAAATTGTCAGAGCTGTTTAGGTTTCCTTTTATTTGGAAAAGTAGTGGTTTTACATTTTTGCAAGCATTTCAATGATTCATTTTCAGCCTGAAGCCGATACAAAAAATTCCAGATCAATTTGATTTGATCGCGAGCGAAGCGAGCGGAAAAAATTTTGGCCAAAAGAGAATCAATTTGGGGTGTGAAAATAAAAAAATTCGCGCGAATTTTTTTATTTTCACACCCCAAATTGATTCTCTTTTGGCCAAAATTTTTTCCGCTTGTGTCCATCCATCTTTCAATGTAAATGAAATAGCTTGGTTATTTTAGGTGACAGATAGATACAATAAGATGAAATTGGCTTCAAGTATAGTGTGCTTGTAGAATGCCGTATCCTCACCGAACTTTGACATCCCAAAGATTAATTCGGTTTTTGAATAAAAAAAAAATTTAATTCACAAACCGAATGAGTCTTGAATGACCAAAATGAAATGTAAAATTTGTAAACTTCATTTGTGATGTTTAATTTGTTTCTACTCACGTGGCCAAGGTGTCTAGGATGCCAGCGCAAGTGTTCACATCCGAGGTTGAAGAGATCTCTTCCAAAAGAAAATAACACTCGCGGGAGTTAGTGCCAATTTCAAATGGCATTAACACCCGCGGGCGTTAGTTCTTTTTTATGGTGGGCCTTATTGCCAATTCAAAAAGGATTTAACACCCGCGGGGGTAAATTCCTTTTCTTTTTGGAATTAACACCTGCGGGCGTTAATTCCATGGGCGTTAATGCACTGCACCGTTTTTGGGCTGACTGACTTTGCTTTACATGCGTTTGGTTCCATTTCTGCCCCATTGAAAATATTTCCTTTAAATCACTGAAAGTTACAATTTTATCGATCTTCTTCATTGTCAGCAGTTGGTTGGTGGAGTAGAAGAAACACCGCTTGTTAATAAGCAATCCCGAGTGACGGTTTAAACGGTCTTATCGTTTAGTTGCGATTGCAACTCTGGTGCAGAGAAGTGTGACTAACAATTACACACTCAAAGAAATATGTGGGACACACACAATTTTCTACAATTTCTAAACGCAAGCAAACTAGTTAAATTAAGTAGGTTGATATTGAGCGGAAGAGGAAAGGGACACTTGTTGTTAAGGGAAAAAGAAATGGAAGGATTCAACAGTGCTCTAATCTGCTATAGGGATTAAAAGGGAAGAAATGGTTTCATTTTGCTACATATACGGGTTGGTGGGCTAGGAACTGAGAAAATGCGATTTATAAAAGTGCATAACAAGACGAAGAGGAATAAATCATATTGTACAAGAGCATTTCCGAGAAAATCCTGCTGAAGCACCCTTGAGGAATGGCACATACTACCCAATGCACTATGTACCTAGGTTCCTACTTATGTTTTGTGCCTTGTCAGAATAAGTTAAAACGGGATTTGCAGTAATTCATCCTTAGAAGAAAAATGTATTCTTCAGAATTCAAGAAAAATGAAAATTCTTCGGACGTTTATGATTCTTTAATTTATGTCAAACAAATATCTCCTAGGTTGTTGTTGTCAGGCATGAGCAGAAGTAAAGTTAAGACGGACTTGGATTTTTAGAGGCTACGTGATACACATAGGTTCAAGTTTTAATAATACTAAGATTCACCCCACATGTAATCTTTTTTCCCCTAAAAAAATATTTTTATATGAGTTGAAAGTTTGTGGACATAAGTCTTATAACATTCAAAAACTATGTTCCAACGTTATCCATCAACTTTGTGTATGCCATCCTTGTTAGAACCAAAATGCAGAAACTCAAAGACACCCCAAGGAACAATTTCGGTAAAATCATTCAAGATTTATTGGTTTCTTTTGCAAACGTATGAAATAATTTTATCCGCATATCTGAAACTGTGTTTTTATGCAAGGGAGGATGTCGGGAAAACTTTTCTTCATTCGTTTTGTTTTGTTGTTGTTTCTGCTTTAATTATATAAAAACGTTCGTCGAATGCAAACAGTTTTTCTTCTTATTGACTTGATGTTTTTTGCCTTCTTTGATTATGTTAACAAATTTGTCTCTATACCAAACTGACAAAAAGTTGTTATCTCCATCAGCAAAACACATGCTATGGAATGGAATCGTTTAGAATGAATCAGGCATGCCTGGAGCATTCCTTAAAGCTATGTGGGTATCGTTTAGGTATAATCTGGCGATGTACTACAGTGCTGTGTTCAGAAAATTATGTGAAAGAAAATCGAAGAGTCGTGGAAAACATCAAGTCAACTAAAAGTTTCTGTTTAAAATGGTGACCCGCTCCCATTTTATCTTAAAAAATTTGCTTCTTACAGAACTTTTTATTAATTCATAACCACCTAGTCAAACGGACGTGGAAAATTTGGACGGTTTAAATAACAATAAAAATTAAGTTTTATATTTTAGTTAATAAATCAAAATACCTGCGCACAGAGCTGTACCACTTTTTTATCTTCTTTCTGAAACGAACAAATTCTAGTTCGAAGGTAAAACCCCAAAAATCCTCATTTTATAGTAGTCGTACATTTTCAGAGTATCATTTGAATCCATTGTCTTGCAAAATGGATCCAATCCTCCGAAAAAAGTTTAAACTTTTGAATTCATTCCCCGTTTAACATGAGCAATGTAGGACAGTTAAACGGTATCCCAGAACAAGATAGATACCATTTTGTCCTGTCTCCTTTATCCTGCCATCTGTTTTGGTACATATGTTGAAGTGGAGTCAAGAGGGACTTTGGAAATTTTTGTGGATAGGAATTGAAGTAAGAAATATTGAGTGTGAATGTCAAGGGAGCTCTTGTCTCTATCTCTATGTTTGCGGTATGTAAACGGATATTCTCGATTTATTCACATTGTAGTCGTATTGTATTGTGAATGTCAAAAAAAGAGGAACAAGGAATATTGAAGTTAATTTTTTGTGCGGTTTGATATGACAAAATCTTATTATTCCGTATCAGCGCTCTGTTCATATTGCTGACGATGTGGTCCTCCTCTGAATTCAGCTTGTACGTCGACGACAGAAGCTTTTCTCGGAACTTGAACATAGAAATTGGTTTTTGTAACGCTAATGCCAAACGTATTATTCGGGTTAACCGAAACATATATCTCGACGACGTTCTTTTTTTGTGTGTGTTGCAGTCTATAATAGATGTGGCTGAAGGAACAACTTTGAGCTAGCTATCTTGTGGAACACAAAGTCAACCCCTAGAAATATGTTACAGCCGATTAGAAGATTAAAGTGAAACACGCTTGTGGATATAGGAAGTAGTCAACCTATTATGAATTCTTAAAGAACAATTTGTGCAAAGCTGCGGCAGAACCGTGTGCTTTGCTTGCTCAACTGAAAACGCTTTATTAACGATTTCAATAAAATAGAACACGTCGTTTTAACCTATGCAATCTATGTTATATTCGTTTGGGTGCTGACTCTTCAGGTATGCATGTGTGAATTTTGAAGACAAATGATGTCTATGTTGAAAGTTGAACCTTGCCCAGATGTTATGAGATGTTTGAGGTGGAAGTTTTGAAATTAGTTTTCGCTACCTTAACCACGGGAAAGAGGCAGAATAAATTTTTCGCTCAAATATGCCTTGCCACGTGTAGAAATGATCGATTCTGTAGAATCGTTTTAAATGCAGATTTATTGAGGAAAAAACGATTTTCTCTTTTAATGTGGTAGAAGAAGAGCTCCACCCTTGACAGCAATTTAAACAGTTTTGTGGGGGTTATAGGCTTTTTGCATTATCTTTAGGTGCGTGTTGTTCCACGCATAATTAAGAATTACGTAGTTATAACAAAAATGATTTTGGATAACTGATTTTTTTTCTTAAAATTGACTGCGAATTTTTTGTGGTACGATTCATGGTGACAGACCAAATTTGGTATATGGAAGAACTTTTTGGGTGGATCAGACCGGATCAGGGTTGGTAGAAAATTTCCAATATCGGCTAGGAAAATGTTTACCCAAAAATACAACAAATTACGCTACTCCTTGCTTAAGTGCAAGCAAACAGCATGCGTAGAAAAAGTTTTCCAAATAATAATTTAGCAGCCTATTAAGCTTTAACCTGTACCTAAGGATAATTTTGTCTTCTGTGTCAAAATTTTAGTCTTGAGATTTTTTGGCTATATTCCTCTATCGATTCACAATGAGGCTCAAAACAGTATTGTAACAGAATTTCTTGCAAATTGGAACCGGAAATCGACCACATTCTATCTCTATATTCAAAATCAAAAAAACTCCGAAAAATATGATGAAAAATTCACAAAGGACGAATCTTTCTGCATTATGCCACATACGACATACCGGATTAAAAAAGTGAATTGTTAGCGTATATTTGACACCCAAGCGCGAAATTCGAGGTCAGTGCGTTTTTAAACCACTGAATCCAATGTTTTGAATGAATCTCAATCGAAGTGGCAAAT
This sequence comes from Sphaerophoria taeniata, assembly GCA_943590905.1. Classification (NCBI taxonomy): domain Eukaryota; kingdom Metazoa; phylum Arthropoda; class Insecta; order Diptera; family Syrphidae; genus Sphaerophoria; species Sphaerophoria taeniata. Next base: position 39,561,158 of record OX016540.1, on the reverse strand, counting down.
GTGTTTCTGAAATTGGTTCAATTGGCTTGCAAACCGTCAATTAAGATTAATTAAGACTCTCGGACCATTTGAATTTTTAAACATGATATTTAAACACATACAAAAACTTTGTTGTTGTTTGGTTGCTTAGAAAAAAAATTTCATATCACCCCAAAGACGAAAAATGGACACAAAATTTACAAACTTAAGGGGCTGACATTTCAATTTAACAATTTCATTCTAACAACGTTTTGCTTTTGAAATAAAACAATAAAACGAACAATTTCGATTCATGTGCAATAAATTTATTTCTGTCGGTTAATTTTAAGTCATGGCAGGACTCTAAACTTTGTACTGTAACATAACCAAGAAAAAACCTTTTCTTTTTTTTGTTACGAAAACCATTGAACTTCCGGTCAAACAATTGTACGATTTCACGCTCTGTTTCGCTTTTATTTTTCAATCTACTCCAAACTTTCAAATAACAGACCGAATCACGATGTTTAACCAAGTTTACAGACACACTTACTAGTACACATAGCTTTCGAGTTCAGTTGGATAATTTCCACGTTCCAGCCATTTAGAACCTTTTTGACCAAATGCTTTTGCCATTGTATTCCAAGTCCATTTATATCTGGGAGTACATTGCCAGCATATTTTTAGTCTTAAATTACTAAAAAGGTCCTAATATAATAATTCCCATGACTAAAGTCGACTGAACTAATTTTATTACATATGCTTCTAGAAAAGAGGCAAAGAAGTTTTTCTTTTCTTCTAACTGCAACAACTTGTTGCTATTCCTTGTTAGTGGAAGGAAGCAAATTTGATGACTTTTCTTGCCACATTTGTATTTCAACTTTGCGGAGAAGAAAAGGAAAGCAAACAAAAGAAGTCCTTTTTAGTGGCCAAAGGCCAACTGACAATTTTTTAAATGATCACGTAGTTTGAAAGCATAAAATAATTCCTTATTGGTCTTGCTATTGAATATTGGCCCGTGCGCCGTGCGTCGGTCGTGGTGTCCTTGGAGGTCTTGTACGCAAAGCCTTGGAAAAAATTCCTTTTTTTCAAAGAGTATTTTAAACTTGACAACATTTTGGAGTTTAAATGAATGTTTATCATTCCATTCAAAGAGATTTTTCATATAAATGTTGCCTATGACTTACCACCATGTCTGAAGAACAATTGAAATTGTTTTATGTGAACATTTTCTAACAAAAAGTCTACTGTGTCGAAGACAGAACGACACTGGACGTTCAGAGTCAACAATTATATTGTATTTTCGATTATTCAATTATTCAATCTCCATTGAGGGCAATAAACTACTAAAAGCTTTATCGAGTTTAAAATTGTCTCTATTTTTCTTTTGAATTTCCATTAGTTTCTGTTTTGTTTTGTCTAAAATTTAAGAAGGATGCATTGGGGGAATTGAAAGTATATCAAGTTTGTTTGCTGTTCGATTGTTGGTGTATGTGTTTATTGGGCTTTCTTGCTCATCGTTAGTTTTATTGGAAAGGAGTTGGGTCCTCAAATGCCTTAAAACTAATTTAATTACAAAACGAATAAAAATTTTATAAGAATTGAATAAAATAAAACTGAATTAATATGGTTAGAACCTTTTTTTCATTTTCATTTATTTTTCTTTGCAGGATATTGGTAAACGTTTCTTCTTCTTTCAAGGTGGGACATGATTCATGCTACGTGTGGGCTTCTTCGAAAAAAGCTGCTCTTTATTTTATTGTCGTTTTGTTTAACGTTATCGATCTTGAATTATATATTAAACTAGCTAACCCCGCGAACCTCATGTCGGCTCCCTTCAAATCAACTCCCGATTTGAATCAAATTTATGATTATGATGATGATGATGAGGATGACACTAAGAAGAGTATGAGTCTTTTTTTAATTATGTAATGTATTTGGCTTCGATAAATGTTTAATTTATTCAATGGTTTTCAGTTTCATATCATACACTCACGTGTGTATAATTTGTGCTCAACTTCTGGGTTAATGCCTTTAATAAAGGCTTTACTTTGATTATAAAAATGGCTCGGTAGCAGTATCGATCAATTTATAGAATATATCTCTGCCACGCAATGTTTGTTGTATTTTGAATATATAACCTCAACATCCTCATTTTTTGCAGCTGAAATAGCTCGTAAAAATAATTTATATGAAAAAACAACGTTTACCATGTCAACTAGTAAAATAAAAAGCATCTTAAAGCCGTTCCAAGCTGCCTCCTATCAATTTGAGGCAAATCGTTTCAGCCGTTCTTAGATATTACCTTTATGGCAAAACAACGTTTACCGGGCCAGCTAATATGGCTGATTTGTGATTCTTAACCATCTAGAATTCTAGAGCACCAACCGGACGCACATGAAAAATATCATTTAAATCGGTCCAGCCATTTAAGAGGAGTTCAGTGACATACAGTCCTTTTAGAAATTACTTATATGGCAAAATAATATTTACTGGGTCAATGACCCAATGACGAAAAGTATTCTATAGCTGTCTTATGGTTCTAAGTTACCTCCCCACCAATTTCGAGCCAAATAAGATAAAAAATCACATTTAAGAAGTGATGAACTCAAATTTTACATCAAATTTGATAAAACAGTTTATGGTCAGATTTGCAACTGAAACACTGATCGCGTGTTGGTTACTTAATTTGAAGTTAACAATTCCTATCCAAGCAAATTTCAACTCTCAACAACTCAAACAAAACCCAGAAATCACTACTTAATCGATTGTAATCATATAGAAATGTTTTCTTTTAATTTCTCTCAAGATTGATATATTTGCACTTGTATTCCACACGTATCGGTCGACTGGAAATTTCCAGAATCTCAATCTGACGAACATAATCTCCGTTCATTTACTATGTAGTTCCCATCACACAATTGCTAACACCAATTCCGGGAATTGTGTTTTTGAGTTGTTAATCTTTAGTTAACTTCCTCTATGTAGTCAATCGGAAATAGCACAATCACAGTTATAAATATTCGTAACTCGTTTATGTGTCAATATCAGTAATAAGTGAAGTGAAGCATGCACCGCAAGTTGAACAGTAAAATTAAATTTTTCAACAAAACGATTGACTAACCACCATGTCCGTAGATGATTTAATTATTATTATTACCAGTTTGTTCTTTTATTTTATCGCATTTTTTGTATGGAACTCGCCTTAATCAAAACGTAAATTCAATTGATTCCCAATCGCACTTTAATCGAGTGGTCTATTAACGTTAAACGTGTCACAGCATTAATACAATAATGGTGTTTTTCATTTAAATTACAGTTTTATGTAGCATTTTTAATTAAAAAAAAAGAACTCAATAATGTGAAATGAAATTGATGATATTGGCCACTTGCTGCCATATAAAGCATGGTTTTACGATATATCTAATAAACTTTTTAAATTTCTGCGGTTTTTAATGTGAAAAATTTGAACTGTAGTTTTCATCAAGGTATAACATTTATTTTCTTAAGAATTTCTTTTGAAATACATATATGAATTGGCCATCCATTCTAAGGCTAAGGCATGCTGTCTGCCTCGGGGCACGATCCTTTTAAAACCACATGTCGTTCAAGATCATATATTCTATTTCGGGCCAAATATAATCGGTTATCATGGCGCGATAACGCTGGCCATTTCACAGTAACTTGACGTTATTGTCGATTAGAAAAAGATGGAATAAAGCCACCGGCATGCAATCTGCCCCCATTTACAAAATTGCCAACCCCATAATTGTTTTAGTAATTTAAATATCATATATCTAAGTTTTTTAACAAGACAAAATAGGGAAATATCAATTTTAATGACGCTTTAAAATAAAATTGAGTTTCTAAAAAAATAATCTCTGCCAACATTTATTTAATTAGTTTTGTTTACTCCTTCAATAAAGTGAACCAGAAAAAAAAACGAAGCATTAAAATTTTTATTCAATATAATCTGTTTGTGATAACAAAACAATCAGCTGAGTGCAGCACTGAATTCAAAAAGTTTAATCAGGAATCATTCACAGGATTTATTGATGCAATTATTATTATTATCGATGTCATTTCCAATGGAAATATCATTTAAAATAAAATACCAATATGCACGAGCAAACATTATTTTATGCGAAGGTATTTATTTTTAAGGCTCAAAAGTCACATAACGAACCACTGAACTGATTTAAGAGTTCACGAGTATCAGAAAATTATTAACTATCAGGATACAGACAGGATGGTGGAACGAGCAGCGGACAAAATCAGTCAAGAGTCAATGGCCGTTGCTGACGATAGTAAAATGACAAACATTTAAATTGAAACGTTCGCAAAAAGTGAGATAAATAAATAATTGAGTAATTAAATATGCAAAAGCGTTTGCTTTCGACTATTGTTTACATATTTAATTTGCAGATTGTATTGTATTTACTAATAGTGCATGCTGTCATAAGGAAGATAAGATGTGCAATGAATTCTTATTTAATGTTGGGAAGGACGTTTGAGGGACTTTCAATTGGGTTAAATCAATTCGTTCAATTGAATTATGTTCTTTGTTTACATTCATTATGAGGAGGTTGGGCTATTTATTTAAAATTTATTGATTTTATGGAGCCTTGGAAACATTACTATTGAAATTGAATTTGGAACAAAATTTTGCATTTGATACTTAGGACATAGATAAATAGTGACGAAGGTGATATTGGCAATACTGTTAAAACTTTGAAAAGAAATTTTGGAAGAAATGGTAAATGTCCGATACTCGGCGCTCGTTTGGATAACATAATACTCATGTAATGAAAAGTGGAGGATCAACTATTCGATAAAGTAATGCATATAGTACACGCATGAAAACAGCAACAAATGCCGGAAGAACTCGAACTCTATTCATCAAAATGGGTTACAGGGTTTTGAAGTCCTGTTAGTCGATATATTTGCAAATATGTTAATTATTCGCAAACATTTTCCCGCAATTTCAAATCGCCATATCTCTCAATTTTCCCAGGTAGCATTTATCAAATGATACACGAGAACATAGGTAATTTTGCCCTCTATCCGCCACTGAAAACCAAAACAACATCCGAGGTCTGGTTACCGGGTTTTAATCAAAATACCATTTTTGTCTTTGTTTTTGATGTAAATATCTCGGCAACCAGAGCTCGGAATTGAGTTTGGCTTTCAGGAATATGGTCAGGAGATTGAGAACTATGAAATTTAGCGAAATTGATTTCTTCATGATTTTCGATAAATAACATTGGCCAAAATTTTTTACAGAAAAAAAAAATTCTTCCAAAACCCATCGAATGATACATCAAAAGATAGTTCTGGTTGAACTCTATTCATCGAAATACATAGTTTCAAGTTTTTCGAAGACCTGGTAGCCGAGGTATTGGTTAAAAAGTTAATTATTCGTAAATATTTTCCTGCAATTTCAAATCGATATTACTCACAATCATCCTTGACAGACAACAGCTATAGAATTGTACATCAAATGAAGGGCTTACAGGCATTTTATCTACCACTGAAGCCAATCTTTTTTTCAGCTCTTGGTTAAAAAGTTATATAATAATTTCTTTCGATTTCTGCCTTCAGAAAATGTCCCGGTATTTTAAACCGCCAGATTTCAATTTTTCCAGCTAGTATGTAATTTTCACCAAATGTTCGTTAATATCGAACAAATATGGTAGACTGGACTAATGAGTGGAATTTGATAATACGGTTATGCCGTCACAAGTCAGCTGCTGACAGCTCAGGATCTTCAATTTAGTAGTTATCAAGAATTGGTTACATTGAAAAGCTTCAAAAGCAAAAGACTTTCTATACGTCCTTAGTTCAACAAACTCAAGACGACGAAGAAAGCTCGTTGAATCGATTTTGGAGAAAAAAGAAGGGAAGCTGATGTTCCCATTGATGGTTCAGAAAAGCAACGGTTGATTGTTGCATAACGAGTGCGGAATGAATGTACATACACACAAATCCACTGGCCTGGATGGTATCCCCGCTATTGTTTTCAACGCTGGCAAAACCCTTGCGTAAGCTTTTCCATCTATCCTATTCTTCTGGGCTCGTCCCGAGTAGTCGGAAAACAGAATTCGTCCAGCCTATACCCAAAAAAGGTGAATCCTCCTCTTCCTCCAATTATCGTCCGATTGCACTAACGTCTTTCTAAGGTCATAGAAACGCTGAAATATTATCAGCTTAAGAAATATCTTGAAGAATGAAAGCTTCTTAATGACCGGCGGTACGGCTTTCGCAGCAACAGGTCCACTGGTGATCTGATGGTTTATCTCACCGAACAGTGGAACAATATTTACATCGTTTTGGAGAAAGTAAGATTGTTGCACTTGCTATTTCAAAGGCATTTGATAGAGTTTGGCAACAGGCTCTCTAATCGAAAATGCGTTCATTCGATATTTATGAGTCCCTCCTTCGTTAGATTAGAAACTTTCTTTCGAACCGTTCTAAACAAGTTGTATTGGACGGGTTCAAGTTTGCAACCCACTATATAAATGGTTGTGTACCCCAGGGCTCTGTTTTGTCTCCGACCCTATTTATCATTTTCATAAACGATCTCTTGTCTGTAACTTCTAATCCAATACATTGTTTCCCTCCTCTTTGGATGTGGAACTGGAACGGCAAAATATGATAAGCTCATCAAACTCTGACTTAAACAGCATTGTACAATGGGGAACTAAAAACCTCGTAGAGTTTAATGCTTCGAAAACTCAATGCTGTCTTGTATCGTTGAAGCGAGCTATACACTCCTTGCCATTGTCCATGAGTGGCACTTGCATTAGTGAAACCAAAAATCATTCTGGGTATGTGCTAGTTACTATTTTTCTTTTTTTTTAAGTCAAAGGTCTAAATAAACAAGCTCATAAAATGTATCTGGGCGGCCGGTGGCGTTTTAATTGAAAGTCAGACAGTTTTATGCGCAGGCGCGGATCACAGGATAGAAAAAAAAATAACAAGAATAACCAAATAAATAAAGCAGGGAAGGTTTAAACGGTTAGACATTTTTTATAAATTCACCTATTCAGAAGTTATGAGCAAAATTAATTTTTCCATACGTTTTTGAAGAAATAAAAACAAAGTAATGTGTTTGCTTTTATTCAAAACACTTTCGAATGCATAAAAAATCAATTTAAAACTTAAAGTCGATTAAAAAAGTTTTTGTGCCAAGTTGCTAGTGAGAAATAAAAAATTTCAAACAGTTATAGGAAGTATCAATTGCGGTGACGTGAAATAACGCACAACGCAATAAGCTATTTTCTGTAACTGAAAATCTCGCAACACAGTTGGATATGGAGTTGAAAATACCACACGTTATTTCTCGTCAAAAACATCGAGAAAACCACCAACAGAATCAAACCCCGGAGGAATATTTCAGGAGAAAAATGTACATTCCTCTATTGGACAACGTTGTGACGGACCTCAACACCGTGATAAAGCTTTTTGGGTTTTGGACTTCCTATACAGCGGAGGACATTGAAGAAGTTCAGCTTGTAACAGAAACGTACCAGAAGCTTCTAAACTCTCCCCTTTCGAGCGTTATTGCCGAATTTGAGTTGTGGGTCTAAAAGGAACCGAATTGTTGAAAACGGCGGTGAACTCCCAGATTCGGTTCATCTCGCCCTTGATGCGTGTGATGGTAATTTATCCAGCTATTAATACACTGCTTACGATTTTGGAAACGCTCTTTGTTACTGGAGCCACTGCAGAAAGGAGTTTTTCAACTCTCTATCGCCTCAAAACTTGGTTGAGATAGGCTCACCGGGCTTACATTGCTACACATCAATCGTGACATGGAATTAGACAACGATGCGATCATTAACAGATTTGCGAAACGAAATAGAAGATTGCATTTTGTGTTATAACTTATGCTTTTGGTTGGAACTTGTTAACAGATTGTAAACAGATGCTAGCATATAAACTATAGCTACAATCCAAATATAGAAAAAATAATAAAAAATGTCAGTATTGTCTAAAAAAATTGTTGATTCAGCCTTTTTTTATTCTATTTTTTGATCGTTTGGTTAGTTAGTTCTTAAGTTTGCAAAAACTAGATTTTGTTCGTTTTTTTTTTTTGTTATTCGGTTTGCAAAATATTGGTTCAGCTCTTCTTTTTTTTTTTTTAAAGCCTGTTTGGGGGGGGGGTCATGACTCCGTGACCCCCCCTCTGAATCCGTGCCTGTTTTTGTGAAACGCTATATTATTAATTGCTTGGAGTTATTCACAAAAAGTAAAAGAAGATGATTAATTCAAACACAAACACACGAAATTAATTGAAAGTAAATTCAAATGTGAAACTACAGTCTATTTATATTGCAAGATAATTTTTGAAGACATTTTTGGTTTTCCTCTCGATTTATTGCTTTTATTATTGATCCATTTATCACATCTTCTTCTTACAAATAATATTCAATGCACAACAATATCTGACAAGTTAAGGCATCTAATAATACCTTTTACTACAAAACGAACGTAGCACTGAAGAGAAGGTATTCAAACTTCATTTGCAATACATATTGTTACATAATAGAACTGCCTTCTCATGTCATATAGTTGAACACACCTAAGCTACCTTATCACTTTAGGTTTTTGCTCAGCAAATACCTATTGTGCTTATTAAGTTAAAGAAGTCTCCAACCTTATCTTCGTCGAAGATAAGATTGGAGAGCTTATCGTGGCTAAGCATTCGCCTAGCAACAAAACGACGCCAAGGGATTATAAGCTCTTCTTATAACGAGTATTGTTGCTTAAGTAAAGCTTTAATCTTAAGTCGTCCCGCCTTTTTGATGTTGAGTCAGTTCTTTGTTGTCGAATGTTAAAGACGCGTCTCAAAATCTCTATGTTAAATTGGAATAAGAACCTTTATAAAAACTTAAAATAAATGTAAAATAAAACAAAACTGAATAAAATAACTTATAAAATAACTTATTAACAAACTTAAAGAAGTTGCGTTTTCCTGTGTTCAACCCTGAACACATTACTGGCGCAGTCGGAAAAAAAAACAAAATCTGTTTAGTGGTTTCTTTGTACAGTCTTTTCAAAAACAAAAACTTAAGAAATGTGTGAAAAACTAAACTTATACTAAAATCGAATAAAATAACTTGCTACGTGCATTAAAAACCAAAAAGCATAGAAAACAAACTAAAAAGTGTAAAAGACCTTGAAAATATATTTCTGTATAAGAGTTGAATAAAAAGACTCCGCTCCATTCGGAATCGAATCAAAAAAAAAAAAAAGGAAATAATAAAATAAAACCAAATCAAGCAAAAACTCATAAAACTTAATCAATAGAAATAAAGAATTAAGAAAAAAAAATATAATAAAAAAAAAGACATTCAAAGCAATTAGAAATAAGTGCAAACTGTACCTACACAAAAGTCAAGCTAATATATAGCCTGATCTCTGATGACAACAATACCCAACAACTGAAGTCAAGAAGTCAAGAACTGTCTGGAATTTATCGTCGCTGAGTGAGTATCATCGAAATCAAAAATGGAAGAGTTAAACCCGGCGGAAAAGTTTAAAATGGTATTAGATCTTATATCAAAGCTCCCAGAATTTGATGGTAATAATAAATGTTTGATAGACTTTCTGGACAGAGTAGATTCTCTTTCTTTTATTGTAAATTCTTTTGAGGACGCTGCTAGAGCAGTTCTCACAGGTTATATTAAAGACAAAATTATAGGTAAGGCAAAGTGTCAATTACAAAAACATGGAAGACTTACAACATGGTCTGAGATTAAAGACGTCTTGAAGAATGACTTTGGAGAACGATTGTCAGTGGAGAAACTAATTGATAGTATTCGCACGGCTAGGGTTGTTACAAATATAGAAGAATAATTCAATAAAATTAATAATCTGTTGAGTAGAATAAATAATGCTTATTTATTAAATAATAACGGTAACGACATAAGCCATTTCATCGAATCTAACAACAGAATTGCTCTGGAGGCATTTAAGAATAATCTTCCGGAACCAACCAAGACCATAATACTCAGCCGCAACCCAAATTCATTAACGAATGCTTTCAAGATTATACTTGAAGTCAATCACCAACGAATGGGTCCTAATAATCGCTTTAATGATTTAAGAAATAATCAAAACAATTTTTATTCTTGGGACCAAAATATTCAAAACACCAGGTCGAATCAGGCAAGTCACTCAGGTCAAAATAATTTTAGTAACAGTGCAGGACAATCATTTCAAAACTATAACCCAAATACCAATCGTCAAAATAATAATTATAGTTCTAGTAGCAATTCACGTCAAAATTATAATCGTAAAAGTGGCCAATCACGTCAGAACTCCAATTATAATTTTAGTCGTCAATCCCATCAGAATAACTATAACAATCAGAACGTACAATTCCGAAACCACAACAACAGTAGGCAATCGCGAAACACAAACAGATCTGTAGAGCCTATGGACATTTCTCTTAATGAACAGCAAAACGATCGTGCTGAAAATAGTGCAAATTTTTCTTGTGCACCAAGAAACAACTTCCCTATATAGTGATAAAAACCCCTATAAGACCCCTTAAATTCATAATCGATTGTGGTGCAGAATATAGTATTATCAATGAAAAAATATGTGATCCGAAATGGGAAATACCTTCAAAAAACATAACGCTTAAGGTTCTTGATCGTAAAGTACAAACAAATGTCGAATACCGCATCCCTATTTTTGAGGAATTTAAAAGGCCAAATTATTTTATCAACTTTGTAGAATTTCGTTTCCATGATTATTTCGACGGGCTTATAGGAAATAACATCCTTTTTGATCTCAACCCAGTAATTGATTTCAAAAATCGAATTTTGAAAACAGACTCTGCTACAATTCCAATGTTCTTTAATAAAGAAGAAGAAACTTACGGTGAACTTTGTTTCGAAAATGAGTCCCTTAAAATTTTTTGTAGTGAGCTTTATGAATCTGGAATTGACAGTCAAATTTTTGCTCAACATTTAAGTCCAAATGACGCTTTTAAACTAAAATCACTAATTCGTTCCTTTCAAAATATTTTTTATAAAGAAGGAAATGACCTAACCTTCACAAACGAAATAAGACATGAAATTAAAACAAAAACAGAAATCCCAATTTACAGCAAAATGTACCGTTATCCTGAGATACACACTGACGAGGTGGATAAACAGATCCGTGAAATGCTAAGACAAAAAATAATTGCACCAAGCAATAGTCCTTACAATTCACCAATTTGGGTCGTGCCTAAGAAGGATGACCGTGATGGCAATAAGCAATGGAGAATTGTAATTGACTATAGGAAGCTTAATGAGCAAACGATCGATGATGGCTTTCCTATGAGTAACTCGGACGAAATTTTTGATAAACTTGGTAAATGCAATTATTTTTCTGTAATTGATCTTGTCAAAGGCTTTCACCAGATCGAAGTTCATCCTCGCGACCGAGCAAAAACTGCTTTTTCGACAAAAATGGGTCATTTCGAGTTTTTAAGGATGCCCTTTGGCTTAAAAAATGCCCCAAAAACATTTCAACGGTTGATGAACCATATTCTCAGGGATTATATTAATAAAATTTGTGTGGTCTATTTGGATGATATCCTAATTTTTCAACAAGTTTTGAGGAGCATTTACAAGCCCTCAAGAAAATCCTCCAAATATTAAAAGACTCCAACTTAAAAATACAAATAAATAAATGCAGGTTTGCCGAGTTTTCAACGTCATACTTAGGTCATATAATAGTAGCAAATGGAATAAAAGCAGATCCACTTAAAGTTAAATCCATTACAGATATGAAGCTTCCTAAAAGTGTCAAGGAAATAAAGCAGTTCTTGGGTATAACAGGGTATTACCGCAAATTTATAAAAGATTATGCTAAAGTAGCCCACCCAATGATAAAATACTTGAAAAAGATGTAAAAATAAATTTATCAGATCACCAATACATAAAATCATTCGAAAATTTAAAAACATTATTAATTTCCGATCTAATTTTAAGAAGTCCGGATTTCAATTTGCGCTTTGTTCTTACAACTGATGCGTCTAACTACGCTCTTGGAGCAGTTTTAAGCCAAAACGGTCACCCTATAAGCTATGCTTCTCGAACTTTGAATAAACACGAACTTAATTATTCAACCATTGAAAAAGAACTGCTGGCTATTGTTTGGTCGGTTAAATATTTTCGACCGTATTTGTACGGTAGAAGGTTTACAGTCTGGACAGACCATAAACCACTTGTTTGGTTAGGCGGAATCAAAGAGCCTAATATGAAGCTTCAGCGGTGGAAGATAACATTGAATGAGTATGATTTCACTATCGAGTACCTGAAAGGGAAAGAGAATCTGGTGGCCGATGGGTTGAGTAGGTTTATTGAACAAATCCAAAATTGTGACTCGAAATGTAACGCAGAAGTTAGCACAGAACACAATTTTTAAAAAACAATACGTCCGAGCAACTTCACAAATCAAAACGCAGAAGTTTATTTTGGAGAGTTGCTTACCTATAAATGAAATGACCTCTGACGTAGTTCACAGCAGCAACAACGCGGAAGTTGTTGCTGCGGGTGCAACGGCCGAAAATAATGAAGATATTATTTCGACTGATGCAACTATCCACAGTGCTACGGAGGATGAGTCGCTTCATATTTTCATAACAGAAAAACCTATTAATATGTTCAAAAACCAAGTGTATTTATCCTTCGGCTCCAGAGAGAAGTATCTTTTAAAAATTATACACAAAAGAATCCAGAACCACGTTCAAATCGATAAAAATAAAAGCAATTTACTTGAAATTATGAAAAAGTTCCTCATAGGTAAAGGACTCGTATGCATTTTTTGCGAAGATCTGCAATTATTCTTAGAATTCCAAAACTTATATGTTAAATATTTTTCACTGAACAAAAACCTAAAGTGATAAGGTAGCTTAGGTGTGTTCAACTATGTGACATGAGAAGGCAGTTCTATTATGTAACAATATATTCATCATCAAAAATGCAATTAGTAGAAAGACTTGTGGTTTTTCATAAGATAAATGTGCAAAAATAAAGAAATTGATTGCACTGACAATTCAATTTTTGGGGATTTTCCATTGAAAATGTATTGCAGCAGATTTCGAAATTTCTTTCCTTGACTCCCAGGGGTAATAAGTTACATTTGTAAGGAATTTGTGTCACATTTATGACGTTTGCAATCCCAAATATTCTTTCAAAATACCTTCCCACAAGTCTCAACAATATCAACCTAATCCTATTAAACCAATCAAAAGTAATGTTCGCATTGTATTCACCACCCACTTAAGTAACGCCACTATTCCTCATCAGATTGAACACAGATTGATGCAATAAATTATTTATATCTACCTACAGCCTCTTGGGAACTTAGCTAAACGATGATAAATGCTTTTGTAGCGCCTTTCAGTACGTGTCAATCAAATCAAAAATTCCCAACCGGCCTTTCCAATGCTGCCAATTCAATCCACTTTTCTGATTTTATTTGCCTGGACCACACCATCATTGCTATCGCATCGATACACAACGTGCAAATGTGTAAATGTCAGAGGATACAATTCAGCAGAAAAAAATAAAACAGAAAAAAACTACAGCCAACAATACAACACTACACGCAAGGCACTTGCTCTTGATGTAAATCGATTCCATGCCAGAGAATACAAGAGATATATAGATGATCCAGCTTCCTTGTGTAGCACAGAAGAACCACAGAACCGATGGCTAAATTGTTTTTCCAACTGTCAGCATCACTCCTGGTTGGGAGGGCACCAAGGGAGTCTGCTTTCTAAAAAAGTAGATTTTCTTGAAACCATAACCACTAAAGCCTCAGCCACAATCACACAAAATCAACATCAACAACATTATTCACCTTTAAGGCTGTGTTGGCACCTCTTCGTCCTATGAGAATATCTACTCAAGTAAATCTGAAATATTAGTAGGTTGCTCTGGAGAAGCCACTCCATGAGGAATGACTTAAGCATGTCACATTCAACTTTTCACAGTATACTGAAACTGCAGGAACAGGATGATTATTACTAATAAAGGACTATGGGTTCAGGGACTGACCATTTGGAAACGCTTCATCTTTGAGAAATGTATTTGATGTCCATGAAATGATGGTAATATTTCCTCTTCTGTCTGACAGTTTGTGTAAAACGTTAACAACAGAGTCGATGATAATTTACTACCAAAGTCGAAATTCCATGCACGGGCAAAGGAAGGGGAATATTGAATGAAAAGGACAAAACCAAAAAGCCGTCTAGGAAGAAGTTATATTTCTTTGCTTTCTTTAAAAAAAAGTCTGTCGAGTCCGCTGGAACACACTCAAAGAATTTTATCGAAATCGGTCCGGCCGTTTTATAGGGAATTAAGAAAAATTGAATTTAAAAAAAGTTTTTGCATACATTTTTGATGTTTGGTTATTTTAAGATGCATGTAGATTTTTTTTAAATGCAACCTTTGCAATAACACCATATAAAGCAGCCTCATATGTTTCTTCTGAACATTCTTCATTTGAGTAATTTTGAACATAAATGTACGATTTTGAAAACAACAATCTTAAACATTTTTCTTTTCATAAAACGCTATGACCGTTACAAGTACAAAATTGCCTCAAAGTAAGTCCATGATAAATTATTACATTAGCAAAAGAAGTCTGCATGAAAAATAAAACAATAACAAATTGTTGAACATGGTTTCTTCACTGTCATATTGAAATATAGTTATGTGTCTTTTTTGCCATGTTGCTAAGCAAAATTGTGTTTCTTCGAGTAAAACAAAATGCTTTTTGATTTACAACACTTTTCTGTGTGTATTGAGGTAATAACGAAACGGGTAGCATATGCGTTACAATGTTAAGAAAACATTAATGTCATTATGTCGCCAGACAATTTACCCGAAGCCTTAACATATAAGCCTTTTATCAACACAGCACGAAATTTGTGTAATGGATGCAATTAATAGTGGGTAAGAGAAAGCCCTCTGTTCATTTTGGCAGTATGTGTTTGTTGGGCATTTTTTTTTTTTTTTAAGGATACAAATAAATTTGTACAGTGCGTTAATTTTCTGTCAACCAGATCAACGAGACGTTTCATTTAAGTGGATTATTTATTTTGAATGATGTACATGGAATTTATTCTTTGGAATGAATGAAATGCTTCATTCGAGCGCCGTGTACAGACGCCACGCACTTTTCAAAATAAGAAGCAAATCAGCAAAAGTAGAATTCAGCCTATTTGGAATTAAAGAGCGGCCGTGCATGGCGCCAAAACTGTTTTCCTTTTAAGAGATTTGAAGCGCGAAATTCGAGTGAATTTTTCTATTATAAAAAAAAAAATAATCGACAGTCCTCCCCTTTACTTGAACAATCTGAAACTGACTGCTTTCACGAAAAGGCAATTTGTTAGATAGAATTATTTGAACGAAGAATTATAATGCTTCGTTCTCCATGATTCTCAGCATTTGGTGTCTCCTAAAATTTCTGTTTTTGAAAAATAAGGCTGTGGCCTATTTCAGGTCTGTTAGATAAATCGAAAGACGTATCAGATGTCAAACTCCTTAATCCTGATAACTTTGAATGCCGAAAAGGAGTAGATACTCATGATAAAACGTAGGATTTTTTGCGGTCAAATGACTTTCGGGATTGGGGCAAAAGTAGTGCGGGAAAGTAATTGACGGCCATATGGCTTGCGGTCTTTCGGTTTGCAAGATTTTGGCTTTCGGTCTTCCGACCCCAACCCCTCAAAATGACATCTCCCAAATTGTTGAAAGGCACCGCCCAAGACTCTCGGTGTTCCAGGTCAAGTAAGAAAAAAATTAAACTCAAAAACACACGAAAATCATCCTCCATTATGTATACTTCTTATATTTTTATGAAGTCAAGAAGTGAGTCAACATAGGTCAATATAAGCTGTTAGTCCTGGTTCTGACAAACAGCCGTAATCCCGCCTTGTCAGATCGCAGACGATAGACGGTATACCCAACTTATTTTTTTGTTCCCCCATTCGGCTCAAGTTGCTCCGTACCTACACAAGTGAACACATCATTTGCTCCTCAAAAGCATGACACTTGATGAATATAGTTTCACATTCTCCTTTCGCTTTTGCCAAAGAAACAGTGTAAATACGTTTTTGCTTGAGCCGATGATGTTGTATAACGAGAACATTGCTTTTGAATATCCGTCAAAGGATAATAAGTAATTATTTGAGCATTGTACATGTTTGAGTAAAAGATTAAGGATGGCAAAGGCGCTTTGGCGCTAAGGTTCAAGGGGGTATTTGGATTTCTTTCTCTTTTTTTGTGCTACTCTCTGTGTCTGCCTCCTACGAAAAAATGGCAATATATGCTTATCAATGAGTTCAGTGTATGAAGGATATTGTCGACCCCGTTTTATTCCCAGAGATTGAGATTATGTCCTTTATATGGGGTGGTAGGATTAATGTCTCTCGGATCTTCAAGATGCTGAAGGGTTTTATAGTATTCTTACATAAGGATTCAAAATTGCAAATACCAAAACTGAGAGACTTTCTACAATAAATTGCTCTCATTCTCTCTTATTCTTGCCTCGGGTCGCTAATTCCTTCTAAAAATTTCTGTGCCATGGTCAAAGTGAACGCATGAAGGTTTAACAAGTTTATGCACACCTTCAGTCAAAAGCTGTAACTATGGACACAAAAGAAAAGGTTCAAAATTAAACGAAATTGCTCCTTTTGCAAATGGTATTTTCTTACTTAGCATAAAATTGCTTATTTAAGTTTGTATCCAACACCAGCCCTAAGCAGCGTTAGCAAAAAAGTCAAAATTCGTTAGCCACGTTCTTAGTTTCCGATAAATTCATGACGACTGACACTAACGCTATCATTAAATTCGTGTTAGAATTCCGGGAACTGTTTTAATTAAAACTCTCGTAAAATGCGCATCGCCGAATGCAGTACACGTGAATTATGACGTGACGCGTATTCTTCATAAACTTGAACCTTCACAAGTTCGCCCTACATAATGCAGTGTTTTAATTCTTTCGCAACTTATTCAAATTTGAAATTAATAAAAGGTCTCGTCGCCGTCAGTTCATCCTTGCGTCAATACCTACATCCACGTGTCTTCCCAGTCTATGATGATGCTCGTGCGGAAATGGGCCATAATGTTTTTTTTCAACGGGAGTACAAAGAACGTAAAGCGAGGGGGAGTGCTATGTAGGTATCTCAAGTACAGTCAGAAGGATCACTTTTTTGGCATTTTACTGAAGGTGAAAACATGTTAATTTGATGTTTTTATTTATTTTTTCGTGCTTGGCTTAATGATGTTGAGGTGCTGGGTCTGACTTTTGTTTTTGTTTATTAAAAATTGTGAAAGAGAAAATGTACCTTTAATTAAAAGGAAACGAATCGTACAATGAACATCCGTGTTCACTGCTCACACAACTTACACAAGTAAACGCAAGGAATGTTTGCTTTCATTTTCGGAAGCGAGGTTGCTGAGATTAAATGCTTGGTATCTGGTTAAGTTCGAAAAGATATTTTCAGGTGTCTTAAATTGGAAAACAAACTAAATAACGGCACTGCCTACAGATTAGTGGACATGGTACGCATTTGCATTATAAAGCAAAAACCGATTATTTAATCTCATTTTTAAAAGCTTAAGTGCTTAACTTCATTTCAATCTTTAATGACATGAGTGTATATCCGGAATCTTCCAATCTCGCTCAAGCTATCGAGCTGAAATTCGGCACAAATATTTGGATCCGATGACAATGCACGATTCATTGATTGGCCTCACTTACTATCCTATTGGATGTTGGCAGAAATTACAAAATGCAACAACCTAAATATGTGTATCAGTTAAAAATTTGATGAGCTGAAATTCGTATTCATAACAGAACCGAGCCCTACACTACGCATAAAATGATTTGAAATGCTTAAAAAGTTGCCAAATGACATAAATCACAGAACCAAA
The DNA here is from genome assembly GCA_943590905.1 of Sphaerophoria taeniata. Taxonomy (NCBI): domain Eukaryota; kingdom Metazoa; phylum Arthropoda; class Insecta; order Diptera; family Syrphidae; genus Sphaerophoria; species Sphaerophoria taeniata. Next base: position 39,543,252 of record OX016540.1, on the reverse strand, counting down.
ACAGCTGTCCAGTTTACAATATTGGTAGCCTATTTGATCTTTTGACAACCAAATTGTCAATTTTCAGCCAACAATCGCTTTAGTCAAAATAATAATTTTCAGTTGTCATTATGAAAACCACGGTAGTCAATATGACAACTGCGGTAGTCAATAGAACAAAAAATTACCACCAATTTTCAGATTGACTACCAAACTGGTCAATATGACCACCAAACTGTCATATTAGCTACCGAAATTATTCTATTGACTACCGTAGTTGTCATATTGACTAAAGCTGCTGTCATATTGACAATGATTTCGGTTTCCAACAAAAAATTGTCGTATTGACTATTTTGTTAGTGAATAAAAAAATTCAAGTTGAAAATCGACGATTTTCAATATGACAATTTTTTATTTTTCTGTGTAGATACCTACATAGTACATACATATGTATTGAGTATTCAAACCTAGATAGTGCAGGTTGGGTTGAGTGAAGAAAAAATCGTACTGGGCGGAGGGGGAGGCGTCAGTTCTGACTGGAATTCCAACAAATTTGATCAATCCATTTCTATGTAAAAACAGTTTTTGGTCCATCAAATCATCGATATTAAATTCCACGGGGAGCCAACAGGGAATATTAAATTTGAATTATGACTGCCATAATGGGAAGTGAAAAATACAAACTTTGAACTTTGAAGCAAGGAGGATGAGCATTCAAATACTTAAGGGCTATTATTACTCATTGTTAATGTTGTAGCATTGCATTATTTCAACATCACTCTAACGGTGGGTTGGTATCTTTACTTACTAATGTTATAAATCTAACTGAATTTTAAACGGATTTAGGCTTCAATTTATGTTGGTTGTTTTTGTTCTCAATGTTTTTTCAAGTACATGCACAAAGCTACTCGCTACTCGTACAAAAATAATGGAGGTTTATTCATTGTCAATTTGAATTATTGTTGTATTTTCCTCTTTATGTCTTTCGTTACCTCGTAATGTGTTTCTGCGTAAGTAGAAGTAGAAGTACAAAATATTGGTTGATTTATTTTGAATTTCTTAGTTTGCATTCAATTTGAATTGAGTAGCATGTGGTTGAGCAATGGGAAAATGATACTTTGGAAGATATGAGAACAATTCAAGGTGAGTCTGTACCATTAATGACTTTTTGTGATATTCGATAGTGCTGTTAATTCCCTAGAACTGTTAACCTTCCAGCGATTGAGTTTTACAAAAGCTTAATTATTTTATATGCTGTTGTTTAAAATAATCGATTTCAAATCGTCAGGAAAAAAACGATTACCTATTTAAAATTGATTTGAAAAACCTTAGGATGAATAGAAATAACAATTGTAATAATTATTCTTGCTATAAACATTCCGGAAACCACTACAGACAAATATTTATTTTTAGCAAGGTACTTATCTTCATAAATATTTCCTTCTGGAAAAAAAATAAATAAAAATAACTTTGACGTGGTTGGGTTATTTAATAACCTAATGGGAATGCCAGAGTGATGACTGCAATTCTTCTTCCTTTCACGTAGTCGTGATCGTCTGCGTTGCTGTTAGCATCATCGTCGTCGTCGTCTTCGTGGAAGCAGTACGGACCAAGATGAAAATGGATTCTTTTTTTCGGTTTGAATTTATTTATTTTTTGCCTTTTCGTAATATATGTCTCAACAACTGTGGACATCAAGGATAAAGGGATATCTTCGTGTTGGTTTTCTTGCTTTTCCTTCTATCACGTCATGTTGCTATAAATTGCTTGAGAGATGTTGTAGCTTATTTTGTGAAAGACATACATTCTGGATAACTTATTTCTCCTTAACAAACTTAAAGTTGACAAGTAAAGTTATCAATCATACAATTGCACATTGGCCTGTACAAATTAATTGAAATTTTGTCGAATGAATCTGTTCATGTTAGGTGTCTTGTTGAAAAACTTCAGATGGGAGAGGAGACTAGAGTTAGACGAGAGTACTTACAAAAAAAAAAACGTATCTTGAAAGTCCTCAACGAAAAGGAAGAGAAAAGTTATGTTGGGTTCCTAAGAAGTCTTGCGGCTAACACAAATTTATAAAACTTGTATTAAGTATTTTTTTTTTTGTTTAAAATACATATTTAATTTGTTTTTGTTTTCTTTTTTTGTTTACTGTTTTGATTTTCTTATTGTTTGCAACAATTTTTCTTGCTCAGAAAATAAAATATTGGGTAAACTGATGTATTTGTGTTTTATTGAGTTTTAACTGTTAAAAATACAAAAAAAAAATCTCGAATTTTTATTTTTTTTCGAGATTTTTTTCTAGATAGAGTCTTTCGAGATTTTTGTTAATTCTGGATTTTTGTGGATTCGAGATTTTTGCGTTCTAGATAATTTTTTTTTATTTTCGAGATTTTCGGCATTCGAGATTTTTGGCATTCTAGATTTCGTCATGATCCCGAAAGCATCGCACCTATTGAAAAATGTATTTTAGAAAAGGTGTGGTATTAGAATAATTGTAGTATGAAATATAGGTTTCTAAACACCAGCATACTTAACTTGGGTAATCCAGCAATACAAGTCAAATCAGGGTATCCGAGTCTTCTGATTGGATTTTCCAATGATTTTCCGGGCTGGTGTACAGCTGTCAATTTGCATTCACCGTAACAATTAAAACAAGTAACACAATCTTTGTGGTTCACAACTCAAATGCTGCAATACAGTGGAAAATCGAAATTCAATTTAATTAAGTAAATTTCATTTTAAGAAATAGAAAACATTGTATTCATTAAACACAATTTATCACTTCGACCGAAAAAGCTTTCATCCGGAACACTAAATTGAATTGCTTTAACAACGATAAAAAAAAATGTTCAAAATTTTGAAAGCCATTTTCCGCCCCCAAAAGCAAAAGGTCATCAAAATCACTTTTCAAACTACTTTCCCAATTTAACTAAAAGTTCCTCCCCAAATTAATATTGTTTCCGAAACTCTCATCAACAGTCAATGGTCGACTATGTCAGCTTTATAAAAGCAGCAGTAGCAGCCGTGGCAACTGTTGTAAGCTGACTTGGTCCGTCAGCGTCATCGTCGATCGTATCAGGCCGGTGAGTTAACAACAATTTCATTTTTCATACAAACGAATCTTAATTTGTTTTCTTTTTTTTTTTGCGTTTGACTAAACGCTGACATTGCAAATTAAGATTGAGTGTTAAAAAAGACAAGACAACACAACCCTTTAACCCATAACAAAGTTGAATGTGTCAGAGTTATTTAATTTAACACTTAATCGACGACCGACGACGGTCGTGCCCAGGCACCCTTCTCGAAGGGAAAAACTTTCAGCACTTAAGATTTAGAAGAAACATCTCATGTTTCGATTTTAAGGTGAACCCTTGCTTATATTTTCAATGGTTTCTTGAAAGAATATTTTGGAACTAAGAGGCTTTTAAGAGGAGCAGCTTTTGAGGCTGAAATAGCCCTTGGGAAGTTCCTAAACTAATTAACATTTTTGATCCTTTGTCAAGAACATTTATATGCGAGAATAACATTTGTGCTTTTATTTAAGATCTCGTGGGTTCGCAAATTGTCTTTAAGCATTCTTGTTTTTTGTAATAAGTGATCAAATAATTTAGGCTATCAAGCTTTGCTTCTCAATTAGAAAAAAATGGGAGTCAAGTAGAGTTAATCTTTTTGTTGAGACAAAAATGCTTATTAATGGCTTCAGGAACCAATGAAGAGCGACAAATGGTAATGTGTCCTACACCTTAAATATCTTGCTATGCTAGAGTGTTTCGTTCCGCAACTTGAGGTTACAATCATGCGAGGGTCTGAAGGTAAGATCTTTCTTCGAGTTTCGGGACGCTAGTAATTTGTTAATTTTGGGCATGAAGTAAGGTAATTCAAAAAATATCCAAAATGGACTTACGTATAAAAACGTTTCGCCTTTATAGAACATGCAAAGATAAACACAATTTCAAAGTGAACTGAAATTTAGTCTTTTTAAGTTCAAAAAAAGGATACTCAAAACTTTGTGTGAATTAAAACTAGAAAACAAGAAGTCAAACGAAATCATGAAGAAGAACAAAATATTAATTTACTGGCACTGCTGAAAGCGATATGAAATCACAAAAAATAAACTAAACCAAGAAAGTGTATCCTTTCCCAGAACATGCAGGAAATTGAAGCAAAAGAAACACAAAACTAAACTACAATGTACAAGATACCAGATACAAACCCTTCCACTCCAAACTACTTACTGTGCTCGCTTTCATTTTTGTAAAAAAAAAACGAGTTTGAGATTCACTTTTTTACAAAAGCAGATGCGACTCTACTCTACACTTCTATTTATTGCAAAAGCTGAAAGCGTCTATAGTAGCACTGCAACCGTAAGAGCTGCCTTTGTTATATCCTTTTGGCAAGCTCTTAGTAAAAAACAAAATTGAAAAATAACGAGAAATTGCATCTAAACTGGATTACAAGGGCTGCTAAGAGTCTAACATGTGAGTACAGACAAAGAATATGAAAGTAGTTGTAACGATGAAAAAACAATATCACAGACAGACAGAAGAACCGAGCCGAGCGGCATATAATAGAAACGGATGTCTGGCCGAGACGGGGGTGTTGAAGTAGACACAATGTTCTTTTTCAGTTGTCGGAACGCAAAGCTCATGAAAAGAAGAACTTACTTTATTTAGCTTGTTCTCAATTTAGTTCGACATCGTTGAGAATTGATGCTTATGCAGGCGAAAATTCATAATTTGTTACTTTTTTGATGAAACAAACTGAACTTCAGCCTGTTTTTTGTTTGATCTTTTCAAGAAATAGTATCTGTACAATTTTGTTGGTTAATTTGTTATCAGTCATTTGGGGCTTGGGGGCATTGAGGTAAAAAAAAAATCTCTTTAAATTTGCCCTGAAATTCAAAAAATTTATAAGGAAATAACATTTTGGAATGGTCCTCACGTTAAAGTTTTTGTTATTGCAGTAAAAGGTGGAGATATCGTCCAAAAAGGATGCTACGAACGCTAATAAATCAATATATTCTTGCGTTGGCTGAGCAACAAGCTGAGTTATCTTATTCAATCAAACATTAACAGAGTGAAGTTAATTTTTTAAACTTTAACTTTAAAGCTCATATTGTTATAGTTTGTTTAAAACAAATTTAAAAAAAAAATTATGTACGGCGTATTGATACATCCTATTATTGAGGAAAAATAAAAAAAATTGGTTTACAAATCAAAAATAAATTGTCTTTTTAGGCAAAATACAATATTTTCGCCTTATGTATCAGTTGTAAGAATACAGTGGCATTGCAGGCGTAGGTACTCCTAAAAAATGGCGCAGGGTCAGAAATCCAGAAATCCACTTGGGTGGGTTAAAAGTCCATAATTCCATTATGATCTATTGACCCACCCTAGTAAGTCAAAATTCCAGAAGAAATTCTTGTGGAGTCACGACCCCTTGATTATGAATTTTTGACCCACTTAGGTGAGACAAAAGTCCATAATGATGTACTTAAACAAAATTGAAATTTGATTTTGTTTTTGTTGTTTTGTTTGATTTTAAATGTTAACTTGAAAAGGCAATACGCTAGAGTTAGTTTTAGAGGCGGAGATTATATCGGTAAACTGTAGAGTAAAATTAAGACCAGCACTTTTTGTGTTCTGTTAAGATTTTGAAGAATTGATTCACATTGATCAGTGCAAGTGCTGTGTACAGTTGAACACGACCGAACTACTGGCGCAGGGTCAGAACCAAAAAAAACTTCGGCTTCTGAGTCAGAAGCCGAAATTCTTTTTGCTAAACAAAGAAACAATTTGGGGAGTGAAAATAAAAAAAATTCCCGCGATTTTTTTTTATTTTATCTCCCCAAATTGTTTCTTTGTTTGGCAAAAAAAATTAAGGCTCGCTTCGCTCGCTTTACAGTACTGCTCTATAAATTAATTTCTCTTGCAACGCGAATTTTTGAAGTTATCTGATTAATTTTTTTAAAAATTTAATTAAAAAATAATTATTTTTGAAAGACTCAATTACATATAAGAAATAATTTTTTAAAAGTTCGCGCAAATATTTTAAATTTACCTGATTGAAATTTTCAAAAAATATTTCTTTTTTAATTGAATTTTCAAAAATATTTTTTTTTTGTTTAAAGTTTTTGAAAAAAATATTATTGATTTTTTGGAATCTGTGGATGGGCAAACATGGGAAATGTTTGAGAGACCTAAATCCAAATTTCAACTGCGAAATCAGTTGAATGAGTCCATGACAATTCAATTCGAAAAAAATAAGATTACTTTAACGGAACTATTGAGTCAATTAAGTCCTATATATTCCAAGAAAAAGGACTTGAGAACTTTTGAGTTTGAAAATTTCACCGGTAAAGAAGAAGAAGACGAAGCAAATAACGAATATGAGAGTAATGGTCAGAGTAGATACAAGTGGAAATGAGCTGAATTGCGCCACCAATTCAAAATCTGCGAAACTTGTTTTGAAAATGTTGAGAACACGGCATGCAAAGCGAAACAAAAATGAAGTTCTTTGTCCATTTTGCCGGCAAATTGTGACAAATAGCACAAAATTTTATTTGTAAAGGTTTTTGAACTCAATTATATTGTTTTTGTTTTCTTTTTTTTATTCATTGATTTTTTTTCTTATGAAAAATTTTATTTTATGTTTGACTAAATTATGAACTATTGACCAATTTTTTTTAAGCATAATGGACTTATGACCCAACTTTTTCTGCAATTTTGACTCACTAGGGTGGGTCAAAAGATCATAATGGAATTATGGACTTTTAACCCACCCAAGTGGGTCAAAAGTCCATTATGGAAACAGCACACGAAGATGTTCTTCAACTTCTTGCAACTCTACTTAAAACTTAAGCAAGAGTTATACTGCACCTGAGCCCCACGTAAGTGATTTTAGCTATTAATTCAGAATCTTTTGTGCATCCCAGTTACTGCACCCCAATGCAGAAATTAAGATTTTGAAAATAAAAATAGAACAACTGATTATAAGGTACACAGTAATTGTTTATGTATTAAGGTTTTGCAAAACATATGTTTTAAGAGCCGCAAACCCAAACAATACAAACACTGAACCGAAGCTCTAGACCACTCAAATTTTAAATTGATTTCTCAAGAGTCTTGGATTAAAACAAGATGAAATAGCAAACCAAGGTTTTGAAATTGTTTTGGTTCTCAAATTTACAATGCTTTTAAGAGCTTTTAATGAAATCAAAATATCGACTTACGACTTACATCAAAAAGAAAATAGGTACAATAGCTATATGTCTACACGGGAAGTACACATCTTCCGGTTGAATTCGTATTCAAAACCGCACACCATCTTCCCGATAGGTATCTACGTACTGAACAGAAAAAACAAAACGAGAATCAACATTTTGAGTTCTACCATGAAAAACCCACTAACAACCACCAACATTCGAGTTGAAAACTGAAAGCTTCTGAAGTACATAGTTTGCAAAACAGAAATGCTAATGGAACTATGAAACGTTTAGAACACATCAAAACCATTAATTAAGGAGCTGATGACGAGTTTGATGTACCTTACAGCGGTGGTTTTCAAATTTATCAAGCAATCGCAGTTAGCCGTATGATTTCTAAGTCTCAGCTTAAAAATTTCTCTCGCCAGCTCCCTAATATCAATTCACTGATGGTAATAGAATGAGCAGACAGACACTGTTGGTGACGGTGTAGTGGAAATGGTGCATCATCAGCATTTAAGAGTGGCCAGCCAGCATGGATGTGAGTAGCCGATGTGGAACTCGTAACAAAAAAAGCAATTTAGCGGTTGAAAGCGTGCAAAGAAATTGAAAAAAGCAAAATCGTTACAACAGCAAGCATAACGACAACAAAAACACAGAACAATCGTATGTTAGCAGCACCAAGGCCAATATCCAAACGTATCCAAGAGTCCTCAAAGTCTTCGTGCTTGAATGTGTATCCTTAAATATCTGAACGTTGGCAGTTAGGACTGTTAGGTGCACATTCATTGACATTTTGCTTGAGCGTATCTTTTTGTTTCACTATAATGTTCTTGGATGAAAATACATAAACATGCCTATGCTGTAAGTTATACAGTCTTCGCAGAGTATATTCTATACGCATCGAGTTTTCACAGAAGCTGGATAAACTTTTTGCCTTCTAGAAGTAAGAAAATAGAAAAATATTTTTAATGGCCCCTGGGAGAGGAAACAATTGTATCTTTCTTTCTTCTACCTAATGGACAATGGAACAGTGTAGTGTGAATAATTGCGGATAATAATTATAACAAAAACGGAATGCCTTACATTAACACTCATTGATAAAGCACAAGTTTTTTGTTTTCTTAAAAGTATGGAGTCTTGCACGACATACTGTAATTCTTAAATAATAAACTGACTTGCCATCGCCCAACGCTCACTAAAGTGCATTCTCTTGCGTTTCTTTAAAAGTTACTTCCTTAGTTCGGTTAAAAGTTTCGTCATAGAGATAGAACATTTGAAATGAACCATTACACCATGATTCCCCTAAGTTTTCAGAGGAATTTTTTGTTTCTAACTTAAACAAAAAGAAAACCAAAGAAACACGACTTACAAAATTAGACACTTTAGATTGTATTTAAGGATGGCAACATAAAAGACTGAAAAGCTTTCAAAAGAGCAAAAAAGAGAAAAGTGCCATTGGCAATTCCATAAAGTAACTATCGACACATCTCGAACTACCCAAATGATGCCTCGGGCACAAGGGACACCCAGAGTTTCTCGCCATGTCCTCTAAGCTACAAAACAAGATAATCCTCTTTAAATTTATCGACCTTTATGTGTATTAAATAAATAAATACAAAAACGAAAAATAAAAATAAAACAAACACCAACACGAGACGGACTTACTTTTGTTATACGTGAGTTTTGTGCGAATCATCTAAAACGGAAATTTCCTTGTTTTTTTTTGTAAAAGACTTTAGCTTTATCGGCAGAAAACATACGTAGAGCGGAACACACGAGCAACAAGTTGTAATGGAGATGAGCTCGCCCGCCTCGATGCAAGTTAGTAACGTGAATTGAATTTTCTTTTTTGATTGTCTGTTTGGATTTCCTCGGCACATGCTTTGCCCTGAGTTTTGATACACCCAGATAGAAGGTTGTGTATGAGAGAAAATAAAGGAAGCAACAAATCCCCTGGCAATGAAAACTGGAAAATAATTGGATTCTAAGATGAAGTTTTGCTGGGAAGTTTCTTTTTACAGATATAAGTAGAAATGTTTGCAAGGATTGCTGACAGACTGAAAAAAAAGGAAGAGGAAAAACAACCCAAAGGCATTGCTGACAACTAGTTGAGTTGAAAAGCTTTCTTCAATTTCATATATCAAACTTCAAATCACTGAACGTGGTGAGAATTCACTCGAGTTATAAATACTTGGTTGCATCTCTTTGGTCTGAAGCCGGCTTTGGCTTATAATTTGCAGGGTATCAAGAGGGTATATGACCTTTGTGATGTTTAATGGAATCCCATGGACTGAAACTTATTTCTCCTTGAGATTTTTTCTTCTTCTTTTTAATATTGTCTGGGAATATAACAATAAACGATTAATGATAGTTTTGTTTAAAGTCTGCATTCTATTTTTGTATTTTTCTGCCAATTTCAAAATCAATGCAATTGATTGCAATTGTTAGATATTTTTTTTCCGGCAAACCACAATTCGTCACACAGCCACTAAAAGAATTTTTAGCCTATTACCAAACTATTATCTTTCTTCGACATGGTTTCAAAAACTTCCTAAGATATGTCTTTTTTTTTTTAGTGAGAACGAAACTTAAAGTTAGTTATTACAATTAAAGTTTTCAGTATTAAATTTGTTTTTATATGTCAAGTGTTAAAAGAGTATGTATGTAATGTATGTCTAACAAAAAAGATGTGCTCTAAACTTTCCATAATCCTTATTTTCTAGCACGGCTACAGAGAGAACTTCCATCTCTCCGTCGAATCGATGGATCCCCCAAGAGATAAACATAAGTATGTTTAAAACAAAAATGGAGAAATTAAAATTTTCGATTTGTCTGAACAACGCGAAGAGAATTTCAACTATCATATGAGACAGTTATGTTGGAAAACTTAAGATGTGACGTCCCAAACGATTTATTTTCTCTGCTTTCAACATAAGAGTTTCCCAAACTCCCTCATCAGTAAGCACTGAAAAAAAAAGATATTTTTAGTTCTTGACTTCGTAAATGAAGCACATGTATGTTCATGATAACGAAAAATATTAATACCCTAGTGCCAAAAAAACTGCTGTTTCAGACTTTTGTATTTATAATGGATAAGCAACAATATTCAGCAACATGCTACAGTCTGAATAAAATATAACATCTGGAGTTACTTCAAGAAACAAGATCAACAAATTTTTAATTGAAAAATCTATCTCGAATTGCATTTAAATCCATGTAAAAATTGGAATGATTGATTGGTAGAAAATGTTGCCGCTGAGTGTAGTTCAAATTTGAAACCTATAAAGCGTTCAATGAACCTTCTTTTAATTTTCTTATATTGTTTTGTTTTAATTTTGATACAGCATCAGTTTCACAAGGCTTTGAGTTTTAAACCTTAATACTTGAAATAAAAACATTAAAAGCATAAATACAACGTAAATCTAAAGCAGAAATCTGTATAAAAAATTATGTTAAGGCCAAGTCAGCAATCACGAAGGATATTACTTCCACGAACAGTTTAAAAGCCCCATTTTCAATTTTTTGGGATAATGACATTTAAGGTTTTAATCCCAACCTTTTCAAGAGTAAATGAATTCATCACATCTCACATGTTTCCATGAAAGGAACTGTAAATAAATAAAAAACAGAAACATACCCATAGGACGTGTCGGTCGGTCGTCGTCTTTCGTCGAAAAACAGGCAGACAATCTCATTCTCTTTTCTCGTTATGCTTGTCAGAGGTCGGTAGAGCTTAGGATTATAATAATGTCCTTTTTACAATTTCCCAGTACACGCTCACACTCACACACACGCTTACACCCTGATTTCTTTGAAACTTCAAAACGAAAAAAGACCTTCTTTGGTTTCATTTCACTAAAGAAGATGCAATTACACTGGGTAAAGGTTGGATTAGGAACTATGAACGCCTGAAGATAAAAGCTTTACTCTCGAATACTCCATACATTCTCGAATCAGTTTGGGCATAAAAAGTACCTACTTGTCTCGTAAGGAATAAAAAATAAACTGGCACAAACTGCTTCTACTTTTCCAGAGTAAATCCGAAAAAAATTTCTCATTTATAGGTTAACTTCATTTTGGAACAACTATGGGATATTAGTTCGTTCGGGTTCTGGCTCTGGTATTCTGTGTGAATCAGCCCGAAACTCATAGCAAAAGCCAAAAAGTTTAAGTACAAGTTAAAAAGATACACACTAAAAGACAATGTAGGGCATTTAGCGATCGCCCGCAGAAAAAAATTACAAGAGAAAGATTGGGACACACAAAAAAAAAGAAGACAAGTCAAAAAACTCCCATAAATTGCAATACTTGTGGCGGTAAAAGTTTAAACTCATGTAAGCTATAGGAGAAGTTTCGAAATAGTTTTTAATCTAACTGCATTTTTTGTTCGCCTTCCTTTTTTTTCTTTATGCTGTAATGTAACTGAACTGCTACAAGCTATATCATGGTGCATAATTGGGTAGCAGTTTCAGGCTCCAGAAGTGTGAGGCGATACGTTGCTTAAGCATATTGGAATTCATGGAAAACAATGTTGTCTTGGAGAGAGTTTTTAGTTTAGTAAAATTTTAAATGAGGATATCACCGTGTTGATGGATGTGGTTCCGGGGAGTGGGGAGAAGCGCCGCGCCGTAGAAGTTCTTACGGATTGTAATTAAATTTTAGCTGGGATAGGTATTTTGTGGTTTTGAGTTGAAACCGTTTTCACTTTGTTAAATTAAGAGAAGGGAAATAAAAAACAGTTTTAATTTTGATGGAGAACTGCAAACGGAGATTAATGCTTGCCATATTAACCTCATGATCTAAGTTTTTTAATAAAAGAGATGCCATCAATGGATCACTCAAGACCTTTCCAGAAAATTTTTATTCAGAGAAAAGTACGTATACGCCCGAGTCACCACTTTTTTTGCAAATCATGCGAAGGATGCACAAAGTTACAATTAAAATGTTTCTCATAAAAAAAACACAATTTCTACTTGTTGTAGCTTAACATTTGTTGTGAAGAGACTTACCTAATAACAATTGCAAAACCATAAAAATCTAATGACCACAGCATAAATGTAAAATGCTCCCGCCCAAATTACATCGATAAAAAATACAATAAACTGAAATAATAAAAGATTATGATGAAAAGAGAAATGATGTTGCCTGACCTCTTAATTTTATGCATGCTCCTTACTTGAATATTACAAAAATAATGGCTTTGGTCCTTTCGGCTATTTGCTGATAAGTTTTGATTTATTCCTGTCAAGTGCTTATATTGACTTTGTTTGCTGATGATTTATGTTAAATGTAATAAAAGTCATACGAATTTAGATGCTGAATGAGAAGTTATAAAATTTGGGCCAGGAGTTCCATTTAGAAGGACTGGCTCTTGGCGATTAAGTCTAAGGGAAGAAATTCATATAATGACCGTTTAGGAAACAATTTTTGTTCAAACTTTCTTCTGAGACACTTTGTCATTGAATGTAAAGAAAAGTGCAACTTTTAAAGTAATGATATGAATGAAAATTCTTATTTTCAACATCTCTTCACTTAGGAATACATATACAAAACAATAATGGCCTGTTTATTCCCTCTTTTCTAGTAACCGTCAAACACAACCTCACATTAACATGAATTAAATTTTCCTTCAGACAATAATACCCTTCAAATACACTAAAACCGTCCTTTTTCAAATACAAATTTTCAGTTCATAATTTACAATAATTAATTTTGCTTGGTATGCGCACATTGCAGGGGCGAACGCAGAAAAAAATTTCGGAGGGGGTTTCAAAAAATATATATTATAGAGTGATGGCACTGGTAGTCGGCCCTTTAATTTAATTTTTGTGTTTGCGTGGTCTTTAAAAATCCGTTATTTAATTTTTGGAAGTGAAACTTAGTTATTCCGATTTGTTAATAGGAACAAATATTGCTATTTGCTATCTAAAACAAATTTATTAACTATAATTCAAATAGAAGTCGGATTCTTTTATAGTCAGCCCCTTAAATTCCAGTAGTCGGCCACCACGGGAGATGTCAGTAGTCAGCTCCCTTTAGTAAATTAATTATTTGTAATTTATAAGCCGTTGTTAAATCTTAAATGTATTAACAAACCTTTTTTAAAAAATTGTTTATTTCCAAACAAATAAAAGACAACATACAACAAATAATTAATTAAAAATAATCTTGTATTTCAGTCAAATATGTATACTATTCAAAATAATCCAAGACCATTTCCAACATTTTAAAAAAGTACGTCTTCGTAACTTTGTTTGAAATTTATGAATTTTTTTCTTTGTAATCGATTTTCCAGTTCTTTAGATAGATAGATAGATATTTATTGAAGTAGAATAAAGCGTTACAATTTACATAAATCTTAGTGAATACTCACAGCTTGCACAGAGATATGATATTTAGTTTATATCTTACAACTGAGGAAAAATTATCTTTCGGTATGCTAATTAATTGATTGAATGAAAAACTATTGAAGGAAAACTACGTGAAAAAACCTTCATTTGAAATAATTGTATCTTAAACTAAGAATTTCTTTATTTGAGAAATCTGTTGATTGGATAAAAAATATAAACTTAAAGCTAATGGAACTACCAGGATTATAAACAAAAATAAATAAATAAATAAATAAACATTACGTTTTACATGCTTTAACAAAAAGGTTTAAATAAATAATCAAACATAAATAAATATATGTATTTATACTAAGTAAATAAACAAGTAACTAATTAAGTAAATGGTAAATAACATTTAATAAATAAACAACAAATAAATAAATATATAAATAAATATGTAAATAAATAAATAACAAATTTAATAAATAATTGATAGATAAATAAATAAATAAATAAGTAAATAAATAAATAATAAATAATAAAAAAAAAAAAAACAAATACATAAATTAATGAATAAATATATAAATAAATAATAATGAAACATTTATAATATTTATAACATTTGCAAGTTCGTTATAAGGACATTTTCTGAATCTTTACAATTGTTAAAGAACTTTTCATTAAGTTTTTCAATTCTCTCTGAGACTTTTAGTACACCATTTCTCTCGTGCAATTATGCCAGTTCTTTAAATGCTCGCATGGGCTATTATTACACAGCCCGTGGGCGTGTTGTATTGGGTAAAAGAGCGTACAAGATGATTCCGTTAATACGCAGAAGTCACTTGATTCCAATGAAAGGATGGATTTGTGGCCATCGACTTAAGCAGTCCTGAGCTTTTTGTATTAATTTCCATAATCCGTTCGTTGAAACTATATTGGCCACATATTAGAAAAACGTCTCGGATTGTATCAGATCTGCCTAAGAGGTAACCAACCTCTTGGCGACTCCTGTTTTTAGAGATAGGCTGAATGATGTTTCATCTCCATTAAGAAGACCCTTCTTCTAAAATACCGGCTGCGTCAATCTCTTCTAAATACTCAAACGTCCCAATCGCTCGTCCTCTGCTGTTCTGAGTCCCTCAGTTCATAATGTAATGTGACATCTTGAAAAGGCCTAGTAATACGTTTTCCCTTTTAGGCTATCTTTGAAAGCAGACCTCACGATAGAAGTTTGTCACCAAGAGGTGTGTGGGCTCCTGAGGAAAGCCACACTTGGCAAGGTATATGACTCACTTATAACAAGCTTGTGTTCTTCGGCTAAACATTTCTTGTAGTCTACCTCGAGGGACCCCGTATGCTTCTCTGATCGGCCAATTGTGCTGTTATTTTTACTAATACGTTCGAGGTACTTGTGGAATTTGCGTTTTGCTTTCGGTTCGGAACTACCCATTTTCAGAGTGCTGGAAGTTAAGATAGGTATTTTTTGAAACTAAGATTTCTTATTATTTGCCTACACTACCTATTTATGTTGTTAAAGAAACAAACCATTTGCTAATCTACTAATCATAAAAGGCTGACATAAGAGTACTTGTCTTCTAAAGTCGGCCCTTACGTTTATATACATTTAAAAAAAAAAAACTTTTTTTGCGCCAATCAGGTTAAAAAAATTAAGAAATAGAAGGTTCCAGCCTTGTAGGGCAACGGCGCGACGCAACATGCTCGTTTGCATTATTCCCTACACGGCGAATACAAAATTGGCGAACATCATTTCGTAATTCGTACTTGTTGATTCTTTAAGGTGTGTGTGAGGATGTGTCAAAAACTGAAGCTAAGTCAGTGCGCCATTGGTTATTTCATAGATAAAATGAGATTTGCTTATGACTATCTCCCTACATGTGAACTGAACAACGAAACCTACGAAAATAAGAAAATCGAAAATGTTTGGCAACAGCGAACCATCTACGATCTACCTATTATGGCCAATTTAAGGCGAGCACGAGCATGTTCGTCGTTTAGGAATTCCTTTAAGTATGTGTGATTTGGTGTGGCTATGGTGAAGGTTTTTTTTTTTCGTAGATTTTGTTCCCAACCACCGCACGTAGGGGTATTTAGCCCAAAAAACCGATCAAAAATATTTTTTTTGTGAAAATGAATTGATACATGTCTGAAAAGACCCTATAAAGAGTTTAAAGCTAATTTAAAACGAATTGAGGTGAAAATAAAGCATGTTTAATATATTTATGAACTTTAACTACTTTTTACTAAACTATAACTTTTGCATATCATGATTTGGCCATCAAAAATATTTCATTCACTCTGAACTGAATTCTTCTTCATCACTTTCTATTTCATAATCTTCATTTTCATTGGACATCGCAGTTAAATCATGATTTTGTAAAGATGAAGAACTAGACAACCCGGAAACCAGCATATCAAGGGCTTCTTTTGTGAAAGATTTAGCTTTTCGTACAGGCAAATGTCGTAAACTTGTTATGAGAGGATCCGAACTTAAAAGTAACCTTGATATAAGAAAACCAAAAATGAATTTATTATTTCCGAATACTTTTTAAATTTTTCAAACCTGTTAAGAACGTCCATGTTGCACTCTGTTCTTGAAAATTTTCTGGCGAAATTTAATCGATATAGTCTGAAGTGTTTGTTCCGTGCTTCTGCTGCTTCTTCTGTAAGCTGTCCAATTGGTAAAAGTGCATTTTGAATAACTTCTGATCCATGAAGAAGAATTTTGTGGATCGTTGGAGTCATGGGATACCACGGATAAAGCTCTATATATAATTTTGCTGTATCATAAGCGTAAGATTCAAATTTAAGATGGTCTATATCAAAGCCACTAGAAAGTACTTCTTATATAACCTTAAATCTTAAAATAAGTTGCAAATTTACACCAGTTATCTCAGCAGCTACTTCTGGATCGTTGAAAAATCTGCGACTTGTATTGCCATCATTAGTATTCCCGAAACCAGCTTTAGGTACATCCACAATGAGGCCTAGTTTTGTCTTGAATTTTTCTTGGATCTCAGTTTTTCTTTCTTTGTGCAGAATTTTTTCTGAAAGCGTTCTTAGTTGCCATTTTTTTATCGGAATTTTGTAAGCAAGATGAAGAATACTTTCAAAAAACCGTACCCTGGCATGCAAAACTGATAATCCAAATTTCACCGCATCTCTATCAACTTCATTTCGTTTGGAAAGGTCATTAAAATCTTTTGAAGTAGCTCCACATATATAACATTTCATTGTTGACTTTGTATTAGTTGCTGCATTGCAAACTTTGCCATCAACCATTGTAAAAACTAGATTGTGTTTTACTTTTAATACTTTATCGCCTTCAACGACAGTTTTGCTCAACGCATTTATTTTTGATTCCATATAGGCTACTTCACTTTGGGTTATATCAAGAGTTTCTTTCACAAAACTTATTTTTATTGGGCGGCAATACCGTGGTGAAGATGGCCTAGGATTTTGCCAAATAATTTTGTTGTTTAATTTGCAAAGCAAACGTAAAGGCACAAACGAGCTTTGGAAAATGTTTGCATCTGAATCAGAACTGTTCATAAACTTCTGTTTGAATTGCGTTTGCTGTGAACCATCACATCCCCATTTCGATATTAACTCTAAGGATGTGCACTCGTTTTCAGTTAAGGTGTCAAGTACATCATCCAAATACATCAATAAACGTTTAGCTGTATGGTTTAATAAGTCCTGCAAGTTAACTTCAGCCAATGTTTCAGTTACAGTATACGACTCAGGGATTGGGTAACATTGTTTTTTCGCTTTTTGAAGAATACTGTAGCAAGGAAACAAGTTTTTGTCACTAGTTCTCACTATTTCGTATTGCTTTCTCGACAAATTTGCATCAACAAAAATAGCAAGAGCTTTAAAAACAGACAGTTTTTCACGCTGCGAGTAATCCGTCAATGCTTTTTTATACCTTTTTGCCCTCTGTGGAGAGTCAATAATTTCTTTTAAAACTTTTGAGGCTTGTGATTGTCCGGTTTCACGTAACTTCATTTGAGTAGCAAACGCAAGTTCTTCCGTTTCATTTGCTTCACGTAAACTCCGAGTTCTCCTTCTTTTGCTTGGTTCGCTAAGTTCTGTAAAATGTTTTGATGGCCGACCACGTCCAGTGGAAGTCGGTACTTCAAAAACTCCCTGAAGCCAAACTTCTTTTTTTTTTTAAAGATTTCTTTTGTTCGCTTTGAACTTAGCCATCTTATTTTAAATTCATACCTTTAAACAATTTTAATTTGAAATTAGTTTACAAAAAAATAAAGTTCAGCTTTATTATGTACCTATACCTTAAACGAAATTTTTCTTTCTTGAAATCTCTATTATTTTCCCCAGTGCAAGTTGTTTTGTTGAGCAAATAGCTCTGAAGGTGATTCAATTTGGCATCAAAATCAATCTCTTCACAATCATTCATAATATTAAACAACTGCATTTTAGTTAAAATGCACAAACCAGACGAACCTTCAAACAAAAGAATTTGTTTTATGTAAAACTGTTCTGAAATTGTGATAAAACTACATACACTCTAAGGACGACACAAGCTAGATAGGCACCTAAAGGCACCGAATTTTTTTCTTATCTCTCTTATGAGATCTTTCTCTTTAAGTTGTTACCAAATTTGTTACCGAATAATACCGAATTATATAACAAAAGTTCCATAAAAAAACACAAAAAAACAAAAAACATAGCCCATTTCCACACTTTTATTAAAATACTAATATCTATTAAATAAAAGGTTAAATACACACAGAAACTGTTTTTTTAATTAAGTACACACTTGCTGCTGAACTATCCATCACAAAAATATTTACTCGTTGTATAAAAAAAAATGAAAAAAAAAAAATTGTTTACGTTCGATTTTTCGCACAAATCAATTTCTTCAATATTCAAGCTTACGATCGCTGACTTTCAACTGAAGCTGTGGTGAAGTGGGTGCATAAACAATAAAACGAAGTACGGTACATTCTTCCATGGGTATTTAACTTTACCCAGGAAAAAAATTACTTCGCAATTCTACATTTTTTAAAATTGATTTATGATCGGTTTTTTGGGCTAAATACCCCTTAGTGCACCGTTAGATTCGAAACGACCGATGCAATGTATTTGCAAGCAGATAAGTGAATTTTTGTATATTTTCATCGTAGCTCCCGTTATTTGGGACCCACCAATCGTAACAGATTCATTAAAATTTCTCGTTTTACATAGTTTGAGAATTTGAGTGGGAAATTTATTTTGTACCATTTCTGTATTTTTTTTTTTGAAGAATAATGGATATTTGTTTACTGTACATATTTTCATATTTCGGAGGGGGTTTTAACCCCCAAAACCCCTACCTGCGTTCGCCTCTGGCACATTGTCAAAACTTAACCCAACCATGTAACAAGCAATGTCAGAGAATCGTAAAATGTCTTTAAAAGGTTGCGTAGTTTTCATGCTGTTCAAATCGACCAACCCGATATGTAGAGGCACATAGAATGCCCATAAAAGCTGTCAACCCATGTCAGGACGCGTTTTCTTTATCCTCTGCCGATACAATAATTCTTTTTTTGTTAAAAATATTCTGGTACGCTTCTTTTGAGTTTGCTCTTGAAAGTAAGTGCGAATTTAACAGTGAACCGTTAATGAAATGTCTGTCATTCTTTTCGCAGACACGTGTTTGTCTCCAAGAAAGGTTCGCGGTAGTTCATGGTTTTGCTGATAAAATTCTTTTCAACTTGAGAGAACTTGAAGTTCTGGAGTGGTTCAAATAATGTAAACACTACTGTCATCCGCAAAACAAAATTTATTTTTATAGGGAAATAAAACAAAGGGCACTTTTGGGTTAATTGTTTTTTATTTTTTACCTGACAATGCATTCCCATTTCTTATGGAGTAATCTGTATTTTAAAAATTGTTCTTTATGAATGGTAACTTTATTTTTCATCAGAAAATATAAAGTTACGTATGTTAGGGTGTTTTTGAATTGTTTGGCTTTTCCACCAAAAATTATTATTCAATTTTCGGCTTAAACCGACTATTTCCAGGCAAATATGCGCTTTAAAATAGATAATTACGAACTCGATCGAAGCTTAATATCTCTTTTTAATTTTTATTCGACCATAATGCTATGTTGCAGTTTCCCGTAGCTTAGTGGTTAGGTGCGTTGGCTGCTAAGCAGAACGTCGTGGGTTCGAGTCCTACTCGGAAACATAAAAGTTTGCGAAGAATTGACACAAAACTTCCAAGAGTATCAATCTGTCATGAAAAAGTGCTTCTCAACTTTGACGTTGAGAATCGGCGTTAAATTGTAGGTCCCCTCAATTCTTCACACGCACTCAGAGAATTGTTGATGAAAGTAAGCCACTTAGGCTTTGGCTCCTCAAGAGCTGTCGCGCCACTCTATTTAGGTATTTTTATTTTTAATGATGGTATGTTAAGGTACATTTTCTTCCAATATATGGGATTCGAAGTTATGAGAATTAAGGAGTACGAATGTGAAATAAGTTTTCGTTCAATTATTCTTATTCAGGGGATTCTCTTGTTAACAGGCATAGCTTGTAATTTTAACTTGTACGACGATATGGAACAAAAGTATAAGAACATCGTTCTCCTTGATTCTCATCAATTATGTGACAGTATGCTACGTAAGAAAGTACAAAAAACTCGAAATTTTCTACCAAAAATTCTTGAATCTTGAACAAAAACAAGCAAAAAATATACATAATGCTTCGCGCACCGTGTGATGATTGTTTTATTTCTCAAAGAGAAACAAATTAATTTCCATCGAATATTGCACAGTAGGATAAAGTTATTTTTTATTCTACAGAAGAAAAAAAATCTCAGTAATTCATTTGTAATTTTTCTCTTCAGAATCGCAGCGTGTTGTTAGTGCATAATGTAACTTTTTTAACATTGATCTGTTAAATACTTTGTTTTGTATACATACTTTGAAATAATTTAATTGAAATTTTATTAATCGAATTTTGTTTTTCTAGCTTTCAAACGTTATTATAATTTGTTATTTAGTCTTGAAGAAACATTTGAGTTAAATACATCTTTTCATTATTGGTTTGAATAAATTATTTATAACGAATCTTAATTCATTGTTCTGATTCTTTCTGAGGTTATGGGCCCAGGAAACGTTTAAGAAAATTAAGAAAATTTGTTTGCTTCAAGAACTCAAGATGACCGAAAATTCTTTTAAAATTCCGTTGTTTGATGGAACGAACTTTTCAAACTGGAAGTATCGTTTGGGAATTCTATTGGACGAGAAAGATCTTCGAAGTTATATTCAGAAAAGCTTAGATTTTATTCTTTCGGAAACATCACAGGAGAATCAAAATCAAGTACGACAGGAAGAAAAGAGATGTAAATCAATTCTTGTACAAACTATCCATGATGGCCAGTTGGAGTATATTAAAGAGAAGTCAACGGCTTATGAAATGTTTCAAGCGTTATGTAACGTATTTGAAAGAAAAAGTATTTCAAGTCAATTGCTATTGAGAAAAGAACTTCTCTTAATGAAATACGACGAAAGTGAAGACATAATTCAACACTTTCTTAATTTTGATTCGAAGATTAGTCAACTGAAGGCTACAGGAGCTCAAATGGAGGAGTTAGATGTAATTGTGCATTTATTTTTAACGCTGCCTGAAAGCTTCAGTAATTTAGTAACGGCATTAGAAACGTTGAATCAAAATGAACTAAAACTGGAATTTGTCAAGACTCGATTAATGGATGAGTATAATAAAAGAAGTAGAGGTTATTCAACAACATCGACAGAGCCTGGAGCTATGAACGTCAAGAGCAAGAAGAAGACAATTATTTGTTATAAGTGCGGAAAACCTGGACACGTTCAATCAAAATGTTATGTCAAGCGGAAAGATAAGAAGACTTCAGATAACTATTCCAAAACATCAAGAGAAAGAGGGTCAACAATGTGTGCTGAGGTGGATAAGCTACATGAGGTGGATGAAGCACATATAGTCCAACCGGCAGATAGTCAAATACAATTTATTTTGGACTCAGGTGCAACCCAACATATGGTCAATAGAAGTGAATATTTTGACCATTTGTCAGATATAGATGAAGTTCAAATCTCTGTTGCAAAGAAAAATCAAAATATTTCAGCAAATCAAATTGGAGACATGTTGGTTCAAACTCATTACAATGGTGATTCTTCTCAGAAAAAGATGGAGAATGTTTTACTCGTCAAGGAGTTGAAATACAATTTGATGTCAATAAGAAGCTTGACTGAGAGAGGTTATCGAATTGTTTTCGAAGGGGATCACGCATACGCAACAATCAATGGAGTTCGAATGTTTGAAGCTCATACCAGAGGAAAGCTTTATGAAGTTAAGTTCCATATTCCTAAGAATAAGATCGCTGGATTTTCAGGTGAGTGCAATATTACAAACTCATCTCAACTTTTATGGCATTATCGTTTGGCTCACATAAATTCTGCTGATTTAAAAGTTTTAGTTAATCATAATATGGGTAAGGGACTCGAAAAGGTTAATGTTGACAGCGAATCAAGATTTTGTGAACCATGCATCATAGGCAAGCAGACACGGACTTCATTCCCGAAAAATAAAAATATACGATCTACTCGTGTTCTTGAATTGATCCATAGTGATGTCTGCGGCCCTATGCCAGAGGTGGCTTATGATGGAAGTCGGTATTTCGTTTCGTTTACTGATGATTATTCAAGAGCTTCGATGATTTTTTGCATTAAGCGAAAAAGTGAAGTATTAAATAAATTTAAAGAGTTTGTTGCTTCTGTCGAAGCTTTGCATGGCCAAAAAGTTGCAAAACTTAAGACAGATAACGGTGGGGAGTACACCTCAAATGAATTCAAAGATTTTTGCAAACGAAAAGGCATTCAAGTAAGTTATAGTGTTCCTTACAATCCTGAGATGAACTCTGTGTCTGAGCGCCTCAATAGAACATTACAAGAAAAAGCTACCACAATGCTATTGGCAAGTGGTATAGATCCAAAATTTTGGAATGAAGCGATCCTTACTGCAAATTACATTAAAAATAGATCTCCAACAAGTGCAGTAGGTAATCAGTTTAAAAATCAGACACCCGCTGAGATTTGGTTTAAAGAAAAACCTGAGTTATCTCATTTGCGTATTTTTGGTGCCGAATGTTATAATTTCATACCAAAGAATAAGAGAACAAAATTTCAACCCAAATCAAATAAATGCTTGATGCTTGGCTATTGTTCATCGATTGGTTCTTATAGACTTTGGGATCTACAAAAGGCAAGGATTGTAATCGGTCGACATGTTTCATTTAACGAAGAGTCCGTACTTAAGAGAATGCATATAGTCGATATCTCGGATTCAAAGCTGAAATTCAATAAGAAGACGAGTTGCCACAAACCACTTGACTTGGACCAACATGATGAAGAAAAAGAGGAATTTCATAGTCCAAGATCAGAATGGGTTCAAAGCCCCATATCAAAAACTCAAGACGTCGAAAGAAATCAAGACTTGGAACCAATCCACAGCCCTAACTCGGATTGGGCTGGTAACAGCAGTTCAAAAGGTGAAAATAATGAAGAAAATGAAGATGAAATCAAGGAATTACAATTACCGCGAAGAAGTAACCGTTCTCATAAACCACCTGACAGATTTGGAAATTTGGTTAGTTCATCAGAAATCGAATATGCTCATTTTGCACTTGCTGTTGGACAATTCATTGAAGACGATCCAAATACAATTGCAGAGGCCAGAGCGAGAGATGATTGGCCGGAATGGGAAAAGGCTATAAACTGTGAGTACCAATCCTTATTACATAATAAAACATGGACTTTGTGTGATTTGCCAAAGAACCGCAAGGCTATTACGAGTAAATTTGTGTTTCATATAAAACGAAAAAATGACAATAGTATCGATAAATACAAGGCTCGTTTAGTCGTACGTGGGTTCACGCAAAAAGAAGGATTTGACTATTTTGAAACATATTCACCTGTTGCTAAGTTAGTAACTCTGAAAATATTGCTTTCAATCACGGCTCAATATGATTTACACATACATCAGATGGATGTTAAGAGTGCATTCCTAAATGGTTCATTATCCGAAGACATTTACATGCGTCTCCCAGATGGAATTAACGAAGCAGGTCGAATTTGCAAGCTTGCTAAAGCAATTTATGGCTTAAAGCAAGCATCTCGCGCCTGGAATACCAAATTCAATAGTTTCATGATTCAGATAGGATTCAAGAGATGTCAGTCTGATCAATGCTTGTATGTAAAAGAACAAGCTGAATGCAATTTTTATGTTCTTTTGTATGTTGATGACATACTTTTATTTTGTAAGAATGTAAAACGTATTCTAGTTGTCAAATCAATGTTGTCAAAAGAATTTGAGATGACCGACATGGGTAAAGCAAACTTGTTTCTTGGACTACAAATCGATCAGAACCGTGAACTTGGAAAAATAACACTCAATCAAAGACAATATTTAAACAAAATTCTACGAAAGTTCGATATGAAAAATTGCAAGCCCAGAGGAACTCCAATGGAAAAAGGACTGCAATTAGATGAAGGTGACAAGAATAATTGTACAGATCATAACTATCGAGAATTAATAGGATGCTTAATTTACGCAACTTTAACTACAAGACCAGACCTTTGTGCCGCTACTGGATATATGAGTCGTTTTCAAAGCTGTTACGACGAACGCCATTACAGTTATGCCAAACACATTCTGCGATATGTTCGAGGGACTTTAGACTTGCAAATGGTGTATACTAAGCAAGATTCTCCAGAAACTCTCGTTTGCTATTGTGATGCTGATTGGGGAGGAGATAAAAATGATAGGAAGTCTACATCTGGATACGTTTTTAAGTTATTTGGAAACACTATTCACTGGGCGTCCAAGAAACAATCAACCGTCAGCTTATCTTCAACTGAAGCCGAATTAATCGCATTAACTGAAGCTACATGTCAACTTAAATGGATCTTAAAGCTGCTTGCTGAACTTAATATAGAATGTCCAACTCCAGTAACTATATTTGAAGACAATAGTTCGTGCATCAAAATTACTGAAGATTCAAAAGAAAGCAAGCGTATGAAACATCTAGACATCAAACACTATTTTGTTCGAGATGAAATAGCTAATGGCATTATTCGACTTGAACAAATCGCAACCAATGATCAATTGGCCGATATTATGACCAAGCCACTTGGAAGAAACTTATTTTTGAAACATCGTCCAAATTTAAATTTAATTTAAATCAGTTGTTATGTTTGTTACATTATGTTATCTAACTTTATAATTTCTATTAAATTAAGAGGCGGTGTTAAATACTTTGTTTTGTATACATACTTTGAAATAATTTAATTGAAATTTTATTAATCGAATTTTGTTTTTCTAGCTTTCAAACGTTATTATAATTTGTTATTTAGTCTTGAAGAAACATTTGAGTTAAATACATCTTTTCATTATTGGTTTGAATAAATTATTTATAACGAATCTTAATTCATTGTTCTGATTCTTTCTGATGATCTACCTCACTGTAGCCATACTCATTAATTGCTGCACGATACTGCATTATTATTCGAAAATAAAATATCGAATATTTTTAGTTGATAGGATCTCTCACTTTCAACCTCTCCTTTTTCATATTTCTTTGAAATTGTGTTAATTACTTTTAATTGGAGACATTTCGTGCATTTCCTTCAACTTAACAAACACTTTACGCATTGTAGTGGAAAAAATACGCTTTATGCTTGCGCTTGATTAAACCGTTAAATGAGATACCTTATAATATAATAAATTAAGGTCGCAAACAGCATCCGAAAGGAACATATTGAATCAGCATCATCTGGTGTAAAAGGAATGGGAAAG
The DNA here is from genome assembly GCA_943590905.1 of Sphaerophoria taeniata. Lineage (NCBI taxonomy): Eukaryota > Metazoa > Arthropoda > Insecta > Diptera > Syrphidae > Sphaerophoria > Sphaerophoria taeniata. The sequence continues at coordinate 39,517,870 of OX016540.1, read as the reverse complement.
GATGGATGGCAAAGGTATTTCGTTTTCTCCAACTTCGACCATTAATCACAAATAATAAGGATTCTGCATTGACAGACATATAAATTCGATAACTCACTTTGTTCGATACTAATGGATTTCTAATGGACATGAGTTTTTTGTACTTTCTTTGCTTGATGGTTATTTTTTTTTTTTTAGTTTTGTACTTATTCCGATATAATGTTTCCGAGCACTTCTTATACAAGGGTTCTTCCTGAAAGAGCAGATAAATTGACAGAACGGACTTCATATAAGTATTGTTAGCTTTATTTTGATGTATTTTTTTTTCATAGTGCTTTTGCAGTGTATATTTTTAAACTAAATGTTGAAGGTTCAATTTCAAGTTTTAAAGTGTAAGTGCTTTCTACACGCATTGATAGTTTTGATAGGTGACTCAAAAGAATACTTACAAAACGTACCTACAGTGTCTCCATTTACAGTAAAACTCTTCTTAGTAGGCTATAAAAAAAAAATAATAATAATGAACTACTCTTGGCCTTAATTTAACCTTAACAATCTCTTTGAATATCCTGAATGCAGCGAATGATAAATCACTCTTGTCCTTTAACCTCCACAAACAAATTCTTCGTAAATTTGCTGTGATTGATTTCTGTACAAAAAAATTTAAAACTGAACGAATTTCGTTTCCAAAGTATTTATAATTCTCTTACTTACATTGATCGTCCTGTGCCCCCATTTTGTGTCCTCTTCTAATTGTTGTTGCTTAAATGCATCTTATCCAATTAGAAGTTTTCTCATCAAAAAAGAAACCGTTTCAGCGATTAAAGTGACAGAAAAGATTACTTAAAAGTCCTTGTACGTCCTTGTTCGCCGATTTCTACGTAGGATTATTTTTTTTTAATTAAAAAATAAAATTATACAATTTCCTTTTCTCTTACTCTCATCCTCTTTTCAAAAAACATAATCCTACTGGATGGTTATTTTTGGGTCAGAATACAAAAACGGAACTTTACAAAAACAAAGAAAAAACGTTTCCTTTCAAAGTGAATTTTATTTGCTGGTCTCTGCCTCTCCTTTCTGTTGTATGACGATGGATAAGGAAAAGATGGAATAACCAGCAACTCCTCGACTCGACTTGGTTCGCTGTTGCTTGTTGGGAAATTGTAAAGAGGGTCAGTTGAATAATGCATTTTATGATTAAAATGCATCCAAAGTTGTGAAAAACAATTGTTGCGGGATGGAGATATCAAAATTTTTGGTTTTCATTGTTTTTCAAAACAAACAAATCATTAAAGTTCTGCTTGCCGTTGTGTTGGTTGTCTTTTTTTTCCTTAAAGTTCAGTGGAAATGTAACTTTTTCTTGAAGACAAAATAAATGCATTACCTACAACCTTCGTAAGTTGTAATCTGTTCAAATCTTTTTAAATTATTTCAGAAATCAGCCATTGCAAGTAAATCAAAGATGAATTTTAAGACAGTAGATTAGACCCACCAAATGAAAATCAACTGCGTTGAAGAAAAGATTTACATAGGATAACGGCACCAGTCTCCGGACAGACCCCAGTGTCCAGACGATTTTGCACTTATAGGGAATACACGAGAAACTAAACACTGAATTTGCAAAAAAACAAGAAAATACAGAATCTGTAACATTTTTATGGGTCGTTTAGCAGCAGCCGCTGCTGTTCTGCTGTTTTTTTTTTTTTTTTTTGCAAAACAGTAGTGGCAGAATAAACTGAGAGTAGTTGATTTTGTGAGATCTTATTTTTTTTTTAAATGAAAATATAGTGAACTTCCAATAAGTAAAGAAAAAAATTGAGCATTGCGTTTTTTTAATCGATTTTTAAGTGTGCACTGGTACCAAAAATAGCGAAAATCTAGTCTCCGGATAGCTCCAAGGTTTTGTTTTATTTTATTTATGTTCAAATTCTTTTTGAAACCCTTAATTTTCTTGACAAAAGTACTTATTTGTATATATTTTTCATTATTATCAGCTCTTTGATGGATTAAAATTGAAAATAAAACTTTATAAATTGTATTATCACTATTCTCTGTCACCCAAACACAATACATACTTTGAAATCAGTGTGGTGTAAATCGATCGTGAAATATCTACAACTGGAGGGAATACTTTTCTTTTACATGAACATGAGAATAATAAGACCAGTTTCTTCCCTCCAAATGAATGCAAACAACTTAAAGTAAGTCTTACACGACATTAGATCGAAGAAATTAGATGTTAGGGAAGCAGCAATGAAGTATGACGAAATAGGTTCAAAATCGTCCGGGAACTTTATTGCTCAACAAGCAGCTATTCAGAAGTAAGATTACAAAAAAATGAATTCATATTAATTTCGTTCCAGATAAATCTTAAGATGGCACCATAAAAACACAGAATTGGTCTTTCTTACCGAAATAAGGAAATCGAAAAAAAGTGTGATTAAGTAGACCATAAATGGATAGACTGATTTTTTAAAACAAAACTTCTAAAATTTAGAGGCTCTCCGGCGTTAAAATAAATGGTGAGTATTCAAACCTTACTGAACAGAATGTTACACACAATTTGACATTCTACATTGTCAAACTATTTAAAACATTGATCGAAAATGTCCATGCAGCCGGTGCATCTCGAAGGGACGCAAAATAAATGACCGCATGTCATAATCCGCAAATTTCTTCCTTGCGAAAATTACTACCTTTTGGAAAAAAATAAACGTAGGTACTATTTTTTTGCGGGACTTAGAACTATTTTGGAAATTCATTTCAAAATTATTATTTCGTATTTGAATGCATGCAGTTGCCCTTAGCTTAGTGGTAAGGTGCGTTGGCTGCTAAGCAGAACGTCGTGGGTTCGAGTCCTAATCGCGCCCATAAAGTTTTTATTTCATCTTTCACGGGCACTGCCTCTTGCGAAGAACTGACAAATCTTCCAAGAGTATCAAATCTGTCGTGAAAAAGTGCTTCTCAACTCTGAAGTTCGGAATCGGCGTTAAATTGTAGGAGTAGGTCCCCTCAATTCTTCACACGCACTCAGAGAATTGTTTATGAGAGTAAGCCACTTAGGCCTTGGCTCTTCAAGAGCTGTCGCGCCACTCTATCTATCTATCTATCTATCTATCTATCTATTGGAATGCATGATATGAAAATTGTTTTTTTTTTTTTATAATTTTAGTTTGAATTTAATCAGTTTTTTTCAGATTTGTTTACGTTTTTAGGCACAGTTTGTGTCTAATTGCTTCCTTTAAACTATTACCTTACATTTTATAAAAAAAAAAAAAGTGCCCTCCCTGCAGCTTAATGTAACAATCTTGATCTGACTTATTTCACAAAAAAATTATTTGAACGAAGAATTATATTGCTTGGTTCTCCATGATTCTCAGCATTTGGTGTTTCCTAAAATTCTGTTTTTGAAAAATATCGAAAAAAATTTCAGATTTCGATCTCCTTAATTCGCATTGAGTGACTTAAAGGAGTAGATTCATCAGATGAAAAAACTACGACATGGTCGACTTGCGAAATTTTGGTTTTCGATCCCGAACCCATGCAGCTAAGCAATCTATTAGCAAATGGTAATGATTTTTATAATTTTAGTAATGATAATTTGCATTTGTAATGATTGTTTGCATTCGACTAGCCTCTAGCATCCGCCACAAAAAACACGAACATAGAAAGGTAAGTTGTTTGTGCTTAACAAAGTCAATCACCAAATTTAAAAACAATGAAAAACGTCACTTGCACGTTTTTTCTTCAGCACTGTTAGTTTAGTAAGAAAAACATTTAAATGTAAACATATTATTATAATTCTTTATTGCATTAACAAAAATCGATAAACATCAATTTATTGGTACATCGTTTTAAATGTGTACGTTGACTACTTATAAATAATTATAATTATTTTATACATAATCTTATTATGTATCTACAATTATCTCAGCTGTTATAGTAAATTATCTTACACTATCTGTTCTTAAACATTTAAGATCATTTTGTCTTGATATTATTTTTGAAATGAAAAAAAAACTTCCTTCTTCAGCAAAAATTATGATATGCGGAAAAATTAATTTTTTAACGTCATTCAATGCAAAACAATAAAAACGGGAAATCGAAACAATGTCATATTTTAAATTGATTTTATTGTAGTTGAATATATTTTTTGTTCTATCCTCCAACATTAACCGTTCGTAATTGTTTCCTTTCTTTAACTTGTCGCAACTTAATTGACAGTACCATTTTTATAATTAAAACACCGCCAAAGGCGCTCGTGTCAGCGCCGTTATTTTTGTTTCTGTACACTATCCATTAAACTAACGCATATACATAATAATTTCCTTAAATGTAGGTTATGGTATTAATGAAAGTGTAAATTAATGCTAACATTGTTGTTCCATCAAAAAATTTGTAAAACACAATTTATTGCACATGACATTATTTCATATTTAATTACTTTATAAAAGTTATACATTTAATGTCTTTGTTTTATGCGGCCCATTTTGATAACACTATACGAGTATTTGTTGTCTCTGCTCCACATTGTGTATTATTTATTAGTGTGTACTGTGTATGCCTGCCTCCGTGCTGTTGTATTCAATGCATCAGATCCATCATTCTTGTGCGCTTGTATCTTTCATCTTTGTTGATAGATTCTGATGAAATTGTTCATCTAGTGGAATGGTCCATAAAATACATACACACATTCGTCATGCCTTGAATTTGCTGTGAGAATTTATGCTGGCTCATATTCCTCTGTGTGGGTATGAAATGCTGGTTTATGTTTTCGCGTCCATATTGATTTTTATCCTTTTAATTTTTTTTTGTATGTCTGGTTTAATTAATTTTTTCTCTTCGCTGATAATAATAATTATAGTGCATCGATTGTGGGTATTGTTTTTATTGATTGATATTTTTTGTTCTGTAATTGATTATAAAACTCCATTCACTTGTCATTCTATAATTTAGTTTTGTTTTATTTTGACTCTCCTTTTATTCCGATGAAATTGTTTCGATAAACGTGGTTTCAGTTCAAAACATCTGTTAATTGAGTGCCAATCAAATTTTATAATTGAATAAGAGACTTGCGTTTATGGTTTGTTTTATTAATTTAAATTAAGAGTTTTCTTATATACAATGTTTATACTTAAAGTAGATTTTTGTTTTAAATTTGAGCGTACATTTTTTATTTGTCAATAGTTTCTTTTTTTTCATTAAATTCTATGATCTCATGAAATGTGTTTACTGTTATGATTTTTAAAATTTTAATTTTTCTTAAAGTAACCATTATTCCGTTCGTTATTTGTAGCCTTTTATTGATAATATATTCTGGAAAGAAAAATTTCATCATGGATTTTGAATTCCTTGTGCATTAGCGAAAGGGTTCATTTGGAATGCCTTTTTACTTTTTTGAGTATCTGAAATTAAAGTTAAAAACAAAACAAAAAAACGTTGAAATATTGAGCAAACATGGAAAACTAATTGTTCAAAGTTTGTTTTAAAACCTAATAGCTTTTTGTCAAATTTGTCTTAGTTTAAAATTGTTTCATTTTTGTTGTTGTTTATATCTGACTCTTGTAATTCAAAGTCCAACTGAACATCAGATATTTTCTTATTATAATTCTTTGACACCGAAGCTAATAGGTTTTTGACGCTCCCTTTAAATTTAGAAGAGGAATAAGTTAATGATTCAATTAAAAGAAAACTCCATTACAAATTGCTTTGAAGTTGTGAACACTTATTAAAAATGAGATAGAAAATAGAAAGATGTAAAGCTATTGGGGCTTCCTTGTGTTGTAAAATGGCTTAAGATGGAATAATCATGCTTAAATAGGTTTAAGGGAGAGTAGCACCTGGAAAATATTATAAAACGTAGTTAGAAAAGAGCCACTCATAGAAAGAGATTATAATGAAACTTTAAACGAAGGGAAGCAGACGTCCTTATTTCGTTGACCTACTTTTTCAAAAGAAACATATGTACTTTTGAATTTCAATTATTTTTAAGAGCTTACAGTTATGAGGATACTATAATTAATATTGTCAAGACCTCATTTATTCAATAATCTGACCCTTAAACCTGAAAACTCGCCTAAGTGAAAGACAATAAGTTAAATCATTCAAACAACTTTCATACCAATCGTTTTTGTAGTGCAAAAAAAATGAAAAATAATATATCCCTTAAATACATTTGCGTTTATAGTAGTTCAATCTTGAGCCGTTTTTGGGGATACTTAAAATTAATGATCCATTAAATCAAAAATTGTGTTTAAAAATATTTTTAACATTGAATATTGCTGAAAAAATACATACGCATTTTAATTATTAAAAAAAAAAAAATTAAAATCGGTCGCTTGTTTTTTTAGAAGAATTAACAAAACATAAGAAAAATAAGCATTTAAAACAAAAATGTGCACGACTGTGTAGCACGAAGCTGCTCCTGTATTCCAAAACTTAACTGACAAAAAACATCTAAAAATAAAAACATATAACTAAAATTCATAAATAACAATATAAGGTCCCTTAATAGACCGAGTGATGCCGAATAGAAAGAAAAAAGACTACACCAGAGACGAGTTCTACGAGCTCCTTGACAAAGCGTATGAGCAATGTCCTAGTTATGACATTAAAATTGTCCTCGGCGACTTTAACGCAAAGCTGGAAAAAGAGGACATCTTTGGTGAAACAGTCGGGTAGCACAGCCTGCACGACACCACTTCTGTTAACAGATTCAGGCTGATCAATTTTGCTGCGGGGCGAAATGTTTTGGTAGCAGGCACATGGTTCCCACATCTCAACATCCATAAAGGAACATGGAGATCTCCTGATCAATCAACTTTCAACCACATTGATCACATTGCGATCGACGGTGCGTTCTAGATGTTCTAACTTTCCGAGGAGCCAACATCGACTCGGACCACTACCTCGTCTTAGCCAAGGTAGTTCCACGAATATCCCGACAACGGCCAAAACAAGGAAATGCTGCAAGAAAATTCGACGTCAGACTGCTACAATCGCAAGAGATCGCCAGATCTTTCTCTGATCGAGTGTCAAGTAACCACTTAAGGAGTCCTATGCCACCAACATCAAGTATCGAGGACCAGTGGCAACATTGCCAGAGAGCAGTTGGAGATGGCGCCTCTAATGTGCTAAAATTCACGCAGCCACCAAAGCGAAACACTTGGTTTGACGAGGAATGTAGACAGGCCCATGCAGCAAAGCAGGAGACATACAAAGCGGCGCTGCATAGAAGGAGAAGAATTGCTCGTGAGCTCTACGAGCAAAAGAGGAGAGAGGAACGCCGGCTTCTCAGAAGAAAAAAGAGGGAGCATGAGAAGCGTCAGATCGAGGATGTTGAGAGAGCCATTAGCAGGAATGAAGTTTGGAGGTTTTACCGGAAAGTAAAACAGCTGGCTCAAGGTCATCGGGCAAGAACCGATGGCTGTAGAGATAAACAAAGGAACATCATAGTAGAATCGCATTCAATGCTGGGGACTCAACAATTCCATGAGCCGACCTAGAAGAAGTGAAAACAGAAATATCACGGCTGAAATCCAAAAAAGCTGCTGGAGCAAATGGTTTAGCTGCCGAGCTGTTCAAAGCAGCAGGCGACGATCTAGATAGGAGCACGCATGAAATCATCTGTAAGATATGGTCGGATGAATGCATGTACGATGAATAGAACCTTAGCATTGTTTGCCCGATCCTGAAGAAGGGAAATCCTCTAAACTGTCCCAACTACAGAGAAATCAGCCTACTTAACATTGCTTACAAGATCCTCTCTGCCGTAATATATGAACGTCTGAAGCCTTTCGTCAATATTCTGATTAGTTTTTATGATTGTGGCTTCAGACCAGGAAACCAAATTTTCACTTTGCGGCAGATCCTGAAAAAACCTGTGAACTCCAAATCGATACCCACCACCTTTTCATCGACTTTAAGGCCGCGAATGACAGCATCTACAGAACCTGACTGTATAAAGCTATGTCTAGTTTTAGCATCCCTGCCAAGCTCGTTCGCTTGTGCAAAATGACGATGGAGAACTCACGCTCCGCCATCAAGGTTGGCAACGAGAGGTACTATCTTTCAAAAGTCTGTTCAATTTCTCATGTACGCCGATGATATTGATATAGTGGGAAGAACACATCGTGATGTCAATGGCGCCTTTGTGAGAATTGAGACAGAAGCGGCAAGGGTTTAGCAGTAAATGAAAGCAAAACGAATTATAAGCTGTCTTCGAGGAAGGACACCGAACACCGACGACGGCTCGGACAGAACGTCACAATTCACGCATACAACTTCAAGGTAGTAGAGGAGTTTGTCAATCTAGGCTTCGCTATTAACACGGGCAATAAAATAACACCAGCGCCGAGATCAGACGAAAAATAACTCTTACTAATCGCTGTTTCTTTCGGCTAAGAAAGCAATTGAGTGGAAAAGCCCTCTCTCGCTCAACTAAGGTAAACCCGTATAACTCCCTCATCATCCCAGTCCTGCTGTATGGTGCAGAAGCATGGACCTTGACAAAATCGGTTGAATGTGCCTTAGGCTGTTTCGAGAGAAAGGTTCTTCGGGTCATCTTTGGCCCCGTGTGCAGGAGAAGATACAACAGCGAACTTTACGGCTTGTAAAACGACATGGACCTAGCCAGAAGAGTCAAGGTCCAGAGACTCAGATGGCTCGGTCATTTAGAATGGATGGATACCAATGCTCCGGCCCGGAAAGCCTTCGACAGTATTCCCAAGGGACGGAACCTCTTCTTAAACAAATAAAATAGTTGTAAAGTGTCTACATAACGTCATCCTTGAGATGACAAATAATAATGATCAAATGCAAAAACTCGTTCAAAAAAGAATCCAGAAAAAAAAATTAAATTGCATAAAAAGAATCACATCGTTTTATCTTTCTAATCCTCCTTTTGAATTTTCGGGATATCATGTAAATCGGATTTTATTTTACGAAAAATCCATTAAAAGTCTCTCGATGGGTTTCTTATTTCATATTCATGGGCATATTAACAATTTAAAAAAAAGGAAGAAAAAAAAAAAGGCAGACAAAAGAACGAGGGACATCGACCACAAAGAACAAAGTAACTTGAATGGTTTCTGCTGATGGATCCATAAGGATTTCCCTTCTTTGTTTTTTGTGAAGACCCTTTAAACTTGTTTGTTCTCAAACCCTATCCATAATATTCTCCTCTGTGGTACGTTAATTCTATCATGCATTCAAAAACGTAAAACTTTATACATGTAGATAGTTTCTATACAAGCTTCCATAGTTATATGATGTGAAAAGGGATCCTAAATGAACATTGTGTGGGTCTGCAAGCGAAAGCGATGGAAAATATTAACACATCATTTCGGAGTCGGATGCACATGCCATATGCACACGTAACATCCTCTTGTGATTTATTCATTCAAACAAATGCATTTCGCTTGTATGGAAAATTTAAAAATTGACAGGATGAGCAAGGATCAAGTGGACGGGAATCATCGTTTGTCTTTTTATTCCCGTGGAGCAGGATATGAATTGATGAGGAAAAAACAATCATTTTATTTGTTCTTCTACCAACCTTTAATATCCTGTTGCGTCAAATAAATCAGGAAGGACTAGGGGTGGGCAATTATGCGGACTGCAAGTTACTCGTGGTGTATCGTCTGCGGTGGTGCCTTCTATGCAAACACACTGAAGGCAATTTCCGGTATCTTGGGGTAGAATGGCACCAATTTTGTAGGATGCGCCTGTAAAATAGAGAGAAAAGAGACACAAACATGAAAGTGTATACTTTTGAGAAAATTGCAAAACAGTATTAAATTAAGGTAAGAGGATTGATGGTGACAGAGTGGCAGTGAAAGAGTCAGTTGTTGGCTTTTCTTGGTTGGCTTTGTTTTAATTTTTATTGGCTTCAGTGGAATTAGGATCAAAGTCATTGTTTGTTAAGGTGTTTCTGACATCCTTGAAGGAAAATAGGATATTTTACATTGCCATGGTATTCTTCTCTATTTTTGAAGACAATTACATAAACGTTAATTCATTTTATATTAAATTGTTTCTTTGCCACCAGAAACAAATCTCTTTAATCACACAAATTCGTTAGAGTCAGGAGATTTAAGTATTCTCTCTTTTTTTATGCAGTATAAGAGACTCAAAATAGTGAGAATCAAGGAGACCAAAGGAAAATAATTCTTCGTTCAAAATTCCACTAATTGTGAGTTCTCTTGGTATCGAGTTTTATTAAAAGATGCGTGCAAGCCTGTCACTGTATTTTATTTGATCGTCAAACATTGTTCTCCTTAATTCTCATTCAATTGAATGCCCATAAAAATCATAATTATAATGGCACAAAAAGCAGACACAGTGATTTTGGGTCTTATAATGCATGTTAACACAAATTTCGACATAATAATAATCAGTGCCAGTACAAAGTTTCAATGATTCCTATATTTAAATTCCAAAAGCGAAATTCACACTCATAAATTCTCCTTAAAAATGTCCTAATATCTGTGATGAATGGCGAATAATAAAACAAAGATCAGGTCAACCATCTCCTCCGCCTAAAAGGACTCATTGACAGCTTATTGACATCTTCAGTCAGAGTCAAAGTGGCAGGCAATGCTGCTTACGATATTTTAAGAACCAAAATAAATACGGCCTAGTCCACATGTTACACCCGACAAGATGTGCAAATAATTATTATTTTTCTCTTTGACATATTTTTTCCTCCGATGACAGTTCTCTTGAAAGAAATGAGGCCTCTGTGCATTAAGTCAAGTCCATACAGCAGTGACAAAATACACAAACACACAATCGCAGCTAGTAAACTATTCATTACATACCGCCTTGATTTTCTTATTAAATCAGAATGAAAAAAAAAAATGTCCACATGTGATGTGGGACGACGACGAACGATGACGAGAAGAAAATCTCACTTTCTTGTTTGTGAAGCAAAAATAAGGCTTACAACTTGTTGACCTGGCGCTGGCTTACATCTTGACTTATTAATAAAATCATGACGACACTCGTTTTTCTCGTTGTTTTTTTTTTGCCGCTGGCATGGTCGGTCTGTTTGTGTTTGTTTTTATTCTGCTTGCTTTTTGACATGGCTTAAATATTTGACAGGATTCTCTTTGAAAGTATCGACTATACGAAAAGTATAGAGGAGGTGTGAAAGCGATATGTTTTGGTTTTTCAATAGGTAGATGGATTTTGGTTTCTCTACTAAAACGGAGTCGATTGGATAGCTTCTGTGAGGACCTTGTTTGCGATAGTAACTCCAAAATTGGGTGCTTGTTATAGTCGCTACATTCAAAATCTTATCAATTTACTCCAAAGAAGAATGGTGATAAATGTACGAAGCTATAAATGCTTGCAAATGCGGCAATGCAAAACTAGGAATGGTACATCGTTCACCCTGGCGTATACGTACTTTTTTGAAACAACAAATACTTTAGGTCGACTATAGTTCAAATTCTAACATAATTTGTCAAATGTCAATGGTCAAGTTAAAGCAATAAATTAACCAACACCGTTAATCAAATTTATTTTGCTTCATTTATGAGAAAAACTCCAATCATTTGTCAAAATACCAATTGAATTGTAGGCTGATGAGTTCTTAGGGTTTTTTGTAATGAAAATAATTTCCATCTCCCTTACATTTCAATTAAATGAATCCTTACCCAACACAAACTAAGAAAAACAACCCAACATGCGCCCATTAAATTGCGGCCAACACATGTTATTTCGAAAGCACATTCACACTCGACCAACAAAGATTAATTGCTTAATTTAACAGATGTTCCGGGCACAACCGAAACATGTATCAAGCTCTCCACTTAAACAATATTCAACATAATTTACCATACATACATGCAAAACTTTGGCCATTCAGCAAAATTAATGTATAAACGATTTAAAAATTGCCTGTTGAACCAGGAGTCAAGTGTTTTTTTTTTTAGCGTAATAACATTAATTATGTCGTTGGTCAACAAGGGAGCATATGTGGGAAGACTTCATTTATCTTCAGGTTCATGCAGTAAGGAAATGATAAATCATCAAGGTTGTATGTGTCCTTAAACAGGCATAATTTGATTGTGCGGAAGTAAAATTGGCATATGAGCAAACACGTTTTGCTGAAGCCCAAGCCGTAATCGATGAATCAAAACAGTTCCGGAGAATAGTGAGCCCCGTTGGTGAGAGAGGATGATTCCAGATACATATATTGTCATGAGTTTTCAAATTAACTGCGATACAGATTTAATTATAAGTCGGGTGGGCTTGATAACTAGTTCGTATGAGCGAAAAGGAACTGGCCCGGAAAGTGCTTTGCGGTACAATTCATGGTAGGAGACAGCACGACAGACCAAATTTCCGCTGTAAGAATGGGAAAGACCAGGACGTCCAAAGCCTTGAAGTGAGGAACTGAATGGTGTCGGCCAACAATCGAGGTACATGGAGGAACTTGCTGTAGGCGGCCGGGACCGGATACCAATTCTTGTGCAGAAGGGAGAAACTTCATGATGATCACGAGAGGCTAATGAATCAAATCAACAGCAATTTGATTATCCAGTCAAACAAAAAACAAGTGCAACGCATATGAACCGGGTTAGACTATTATCATCAATATCGGTTCCATTAAGCGGCGGAATTCGAATTTATTCGTATAAAATATGTCGTAGATCCTCTTAAGTGTCAAATTGATCTCTGTCAGTGCTCATTTCTTACAAACCGTATGCCAAGCATTATCATTTGACCCAAAGTCGTTAACTTAAATTCATTTAACGTCATTTATTTTAACTGTCACAAATATATTCATGTAAAATATTCATTTTCCACCTAATATCATCTCCAAGAACTAAATGTTTCACAGAGACATTAAGACCCACAATTCAATTGTTCTCATATTCACCACAACATATCCATTTCCATTAAATTTTACGAATTTAAGACATCTCATTAAGCTATACGCCCACAAACATATCCTGTCATTCTATTCCATGTAAAAACTTCCTCACAAAACATGAACACAAAAAAAAACTCACACATTTTGTTCAATTGAATTCCTGTCATTCTTGCCAAATGCTTGGGTAATTAAAAGCTTGTCTGCTGAAGCGTGAGCAGTTAGATCCTTAAATGCTTTTAAAAACTATTGTAAATGTCTAAATGCTGAAATGCAAATTGAATTTCAAAGAAAAAAAGGGACACAAACAGAAATGTTAATTAATCATTCGGATTTAAGATTTTCTATTCTGTCAAACTAGAAATTATGGAAACAGCTTGATGAAAATGATTTAAGCAAATAATTAAATGTAGGCCAAGAGCAACTTTGAATACATCGTTAAAATTGAATTATGCATTTGTTTGTTTAGTCGGTGTACTTTATATTCGCACAAAGGAGTTCAAAAAGTTCAAATAGTCACAAAAAGTCCGTTCATACATTTTAGGTTTTCAAAATACCGTAATTAAATTGAGGAAATATTTTATTTTCCTATTTCCCTTGCCTTGCTTATCGTCATTTCGCGTCGTCTGTCGTCGTAGGCATAGCCTAGTCGCTATGAATGTTGCTTTGAAAATTTAATTCAGAAACAAGAACTTTGTGAAATGCTAAAATGACTTTTGTTCCATTTAGCTCAACAACAGCAAAAATGTAAACTTTTGAATAGAAAATGAGAAACACAAAAATTCAAGTGCCGTGCTTCAACTTTGTGATTTTTTTTCGTCAAATGGAAAAAGCTTATGCTTAATGTTGTTTTGTTTCTATGTTATATTGAATTTTTAAGGACCCTTAGGAATTGGAATACAAAAAAATTGTCCCAAAAATTTAGCAAATTTCGAAATTACAATTTATTGGTTTTTGTGGTTCAATTGGAAATTGAAGAGGATTTGCAAAATCAGAAAACAACTATTTGATCTGCTTTTTTGCATCGAAAAAATTAGATCGTTCAACCCCACGGGAGCAGGAAGAAGAAAAAAATACAATTCTTTGTGCTCACATTCCCAACAATTGGAGTGCAAAGTTTCACAAATCCTCGACAAAATTTTAAAATTACTGATGTAACGAAATTTGAAGCAAATAGGAAGGTATCTGCAGCAAATTGTAGGGTTAAAACAAAGCCATCTGCGTCAAAAGAAAAATAATAAAAATAAAACAAAACACAGTCTCTTCTGTCTAAAGTATAATAATTCGTAGAAAGGAAGGAAGGTTCATTTTTGTTTTGTTTTAAATAAAAATAACTGAATGGGAATATCAAGTGGATGGAAAGTTTCAAGGGCTTTCACAAGCACACACCGAAATCCTTTTTACTGGTGACAAACGATTTCTGTTTTTGAAATGTTTCATCCATGACATTCGAGTTAAGTTACGAAGAATATGGTGAATTTTAAAATCTGTTTCGCTTTCGTGAAAAAAAGAGATTTTTATTTGATCAAACAGATACTGTGCCTACACTCTATTCTCACCTTTAAGGTTCGACTTATTAACTTAACCTTTTCATTTTTTAGAGTCTAAATACACTGTGGTTTATTAAAAACCAAATATTGAAATCTGCGCTTTAAACGTGATCCAGTCTCCACCTTCAGCAAGTTCAATAGCTGTGAGCCTCAATCGGGACGAACATCAATTCCCCATCTAATAGGGCTCGGAAACCCATGCAGTTACTTTTGAGGAACCAATGCATCCCAGAGGACAAAGGTTTCGTTTGCAATCTATCAGTGACTGAAAAAGTGAAAACCAAAACTACCGTTTTTTGTTTTTTTCCTTAGCTAATTGTATATTTTGGACTGTAATTTCAATGTTCGGTAAATAAAACACATGGTTTAGAGTCGGAAAACCAATTGGTAAAAAAACCGACTATGGAATATTCTTTATTGTCTCACTATTCAATGCCGTCTGTACACTAACATTTCTGTACTGTTTCTTCACGATTATCTTATGTAGTTAACTTTACTCTGTACACTTATTTTATACAATTAACTTTATTCTGTACACTTTTCTCTAGGGAATTAGTTTTATTCTGTACACTAACTTTTTATTGTATAATTCTAGAACAAATCTTGACACTCGACCGATGTGCACGTCTTAATCGTTTGGTTCTGTACGAGCAACTAACTTAATAGAAAGAGAGCATATCGGAGTGAAGCTCCATACTTTTACTAATACATTTAGACATTTTACATAAATACCTATACAAGTGCATATCGGTGCATACACTAATTGTTATCCCATAGATAGACTATCTTCGGATGCAAATATTTCGGCAACCAGAGCTCTGAGTTTGGTTTTCAGAGGAAACAAAATATCTGGGTCTTATTTAAAACAGAAACTAAATTGGAAGAGCAACATACACGAAAGAATAAGAAAATTTATGGTAGCTCTTTTATCCTGCAAGAAAGCCATTGGCAGTAAATGGGGTCTACAACCCAGAATCACTCACTGGCTATACAGTATACACATCGCGGTAATCAGACCGATTCTTCTTTATGGTGTAACAGTATGGTGGCCTGCCTTGGACGTAAAAATGAACTGCGATAAACTTAGTAAAGTCCAACGCTCAGCATGCCTAAGTATAAGCGAATCACTTCGTACGACCCCATCTGTGGCACTAGACATAGACACCCTACTCTATCTGACACCTCTGGATATATTAAGCAAACAAATAACTGCTAGATCTACTATTCGCCTGAATGCCTCTTCACAGTGGACTGACAATAACATTGGCCACTCTGTTATTCTTAATTATCTAGAATCAAATACAAAACACACAGACTACACCACTCTCCAACTATAGTTCGATAGAAACTTCCAAATTCCTATACCTGCTAGATCCTTCTGGGAAAAACAAAAAAACATTCCTGGAAGACGAGGAAATCCACTTCTATACAGATGGATCGAAAACTAATGATGGGGTTGGTGGAGGTGTGTACTCTCCGAACGACTAAATCTCTCTCTCAGCCTTCCAAATAATTGTAGCGTGTCTTAGGCAGAACTTTTGGCGATTAAGGAGGTCCTGTCCTGGCTCAGAGAAAACGTGGTATCCACATCTGATATCCGGATTTTCTCAGATAGTCAGGCAGCTATAAAATCCCTGGACTCTGTCTCTACAAACTCAATTACGGTCCATCGTCGATCGTCTCTAATGGAGATGGCAAAACAGTTTAACATTCACCTTCACTGGGTGCCGGGCCATAGAGACATTCCAGGAAACTGCAAAGCCGATGAATTCGACAAATATGGTACAAAATTACCCATTAAACCACAAATGGCTAATGTTGGTATGCCAATCGCTACATGCAAACTTTTGCTACAACAAGATGCTATTAGAGAACTAACATCAGGTGGAAAAACACAACCACCTGTCAGGCGACGAAAAACATATTAGTGTATTGTCTAATGATTTCCAGAAGCAGAAGCTGCATGGATGAGGAGGAGGAGGAAACAGTTCCTTACCTCCTCTGCACCTATCCTGCTCTGGCTCAAAAACGTGTGAATCATACGTAGGAGAATTCTTTTATAATGATCTAAACGATCTCAAACACATTAATATAATTAATCTTCTACGTTTCGTAAGGAACTCGAATTGGTTTCATTGAGCTTTCAAAGAAAGCCTTTTAGATTCATGTGGTATCACAATGGGCCTTCAATTGGCCTTGGATAGAATATCTTCCGATGCAAATAACAATAACGAAAATTCTTCCAACAAACATCAAATAATACATCAAAAGAAAAGTCCGCTTGAACTCTATTCATCAAAATGGGTTACAAGTTATTTGAAGGTCTAGTAGCCGAGAAGCAATTTCAAATCGATGTTACTCACAATTTTCCTTGAAACAATTGTACAACAAAATTAAGGCTTTCAAGCATTCTGGCAGTCATTGAAAGGCAATACTTTTGCCAGCACTCGGTATGAAGGTTATAATCAAAAAATATTTATTTTTTTCGATTTCTTCCGTCAGAAAAACATTCAAAAATTATCTGTAAGCTCTGGTTACCGAGTTGTGATCCCAATACCGTTAAAAGAAAAAACCTTTATTGGTAAATAATAAAAAACCTTTGGCTGTGTTTGTTCGAGTACGTCAAAGTAGATTTCAATTTCAAAATTCTTCTAGTTCGCATGACAATGCGTGTTCACTGTGGCGTATACGTATCATTTGCAATTAAAGATCGATCGTTGAATGAGCACAAAAGAAAACATTTCAGAAGAAAATGTTCAAAAGTTCAGACGGAAACAAAAGTAGCTTAAGCACTTTGATGTGTCAAATAAAGAAAACACTTTAACGCTTATGACATACACATCCCAAAGAATACGTTGACATGTTTTGATTTGGGTTGTTGGTTTTTTTTCACCTTAACCCATCCTTCTTTTTGCTTTTTGAATTATTAAATGTTCCCTCAAATTGTTTTCAGTTTGAAAGTTGAAATAAAATGTCAACGGTGATAACATTTATTCAAAAACAAAAACACAAAACAAAGCACATTACGAAAAACCGCACAATCTTTACGGCCATACAAGAAGACATGTCTGTTGAATCAAAATAAAATGAAAATTTAAAATGTTCGCTTTGGTTTTTTTATTTTCATGTGCCGGAAGTGTGTTATGTACATGATGTGTTTATGTGTCTTGATTTCTTTCTGGTTAACGTTTGAACAATATAAAACATCTTTTTAGGGATGAAAAAGTTTCACAAAAGTCTTGAGTGCCAAAAACAACAATATCATTTGTGTGTCAAATTCAAAATACATGTGTGCGGACTGGAAATGGCTTAATTTCATGTTTTCACACAAATTAAGTAACATTAGGAACGGAAGTTGAATCTGGCGCAACATTTTTTATTCTGTTCCCTTAACATTGTTTATTTTTTTTAATAGCGCTTTAAAACTCGATGTTTTTTGACATAATGCTTGAGTGAATGAGATAACAGATGAGAATTTGGGTTGAATTAATTTAAATGCTACGTAAAATATTATTGTTTTAAGATACATGAGAGGCAAAAGTTTATAAGTCTTAAATGAGGCAACAACAGCTTAAGCTTAAGGATCATTATTGTGTCTTGATGTAGGCTTTACTATGTTTTTGTTTGCTTAAGTGAGCAATAGACATGTGTGTTCGAATAATGTATACACCCTGTTTGTGAGAAATCAATTCGATGGGGATATTTTTTTATGAGCTATTTTATGTGATTTGTTACACGATTTAGTCCAACTGGCCTGGGAAAATTCTTCGGTAAACAGGACCTTAGAGGTCAATAAAAAAAAGATTGTTTATGGCAATATAATTTTACGATTTGACGAATCGTGTTCACAGCATAACATTTTTTTATTGCAAATCCATTTAGAATAATTTGATTGAGTATTTCAAAAATCAATTCTGATTTTGTATAAAAATTTCGATTATTTTTTAAGAAGTTATTAAAAAAAAATGGAGCCATTTCACGGAATTTAAGATAATCCTCAAGTACCTCTTGAAGCATTGGGTTCGAAATCGGAAGGCGTTTGTCGGCCAACGATCAAGATAGGTGAAAGAACTCGCTGAAAGAGTCCCAGACCAGATCCCGGTTATGGGGGAGATGACGGCAAAAACTTCTATGACCAAAAATCATATTTTCGTTTCTTGTTCTAAGCGTGATGTTATTTTGTTTTCAGTTTGAATGTTTTTAAAAAAATAGCATGTAAGCACATTTCCTTCCAAACACATATTTATTTAAATTTTTTGAAGAGTGGGTGACGTCATCGAGCTTGAATCTCGGCCATAATAATTTCGTTTTCCGTCAAGGGCTTTCTTTTCTTTTTTGTGTAAAGAATTCGGAATCAAAAGCGAGGGCACACTTGAATAGAGAGACTACACTGTCCTCCCCCTTTTCCTTTCAACTCCCAAGGTCTAATGACTTTCAAAACAGCTTCGCATAAAACCAACATTAATATTTCATTCGTGCTCAAGTAGGTTTAATCATTTTTGCTTGCTTTTCATTTGTTCCCCTGACAAAGATAAGCACAATTTAAAGTGTAATGAATGTTTGTTTATTTTTTTCAGCCGGATCTAGATCAGGACAAAAGATCTAGATTCATTAAGCCAAATTTTCAAGGTGACTTTTTTAAAATGCCTACGATATACTAACGCCAACTAAAATACTTTAACCATGTGTTTAATGTAGGGATAACTTGCCTCAGTGACTGAATAAAATCACCCGCTATCGTCACGCAATTAAGGTTACTAACGATTCTCCAGCGGTATATATTTTAACCAGGAACGAGAACGTGTTGGTTTTAATTAAAACGTACGTACCAAACTAAAATCTAGCATCACAGGAACAATATATATCTCAAACGACAAGCAGGCCAACAAGCAGCGCCTGTCATGTCTCATACAACTGCACATACACCTACTTAGGCTAACGAACGTCGACGCTATGCCGACGTTGCATAAATGAGGCCATGTCTCATGCTGCTCTTGTGTCGATGGAGTTTTAAGTTCCTGTTTTTGAAAATTCCATTTTCAGCTGAGGCTTTTATCATTTCTAAGTTATAAAAGGTGGGCATGATATGGCAATGACATCACCGCCATCGGGAGTCCGGAAAGTACGAGCCTAATTTTTTAAGTCATATGAAAATGAAAATTGCTTGTGGCGATGCCTAAAAGAAAGGGTATTTGTTTGTACGAAATAATTAAGAGTGTTTAGGTAAATAAATTCAAAGAGCAACATTGGCCGGTTCAAATAGTACTGCCTAGGAGGGGAAAGTTTGTTGAACATGTCAATTATTAAACTGTTTTATTTGTTTGATTGTTCTCGTTGAATTCTTGTACGAATAGTACGTATACTCCGTAGTGCATACATTAGCAACATTAATCTAGCCTGACTGCTATTAACATTATATATCAGATGAATATTATTTCATGATTAGATTTGCAAGGTAGGATAAAGCATTAATTCAAATCACATTAATTTTGTAGCATCACTACTAAGTGAGATATTGAACTACTGGCTCACGGACCCACTTACTTATGGTGGCCTTACAGTCCAGGTCGGACCAGGACTGAGCCGGAGCATTATTTTCCATTGTCTCTACATGACCCAACCATCTAAAGCGTTGGACCTTAAATTTTCTGGCTAGGTCAGTGTCGCTGAACAACTCGTACAATTCTTGATTGAATCTTCGTCTCCATTCTCCATTTCTGCAGACAGGACCAAAAATCACTCTAACCACTCTCGAAACTGTCCAAAGCATTTTCATTGGATGTTGTCATGGTCCATGTATCTGCACCATGCATTAGGATCGGGATGATAAGGGTTTTGTAGAGTGTCACTTTAGTTGCTCAGGAGATGACTCAACTACTCAATTGCCTTCTAAATTCAAAGAAGCAGCGATTGACAAGAGTGATTTTTCGTTCGATTTCAGCGCTGGCTGGTGTTGTTGTCTGAGTTGATAGCGGATCTTAGGTAGACGAAGTCCTTAACTACCTCGAAGTTAAATCTGTCTATGCTGACGTTTGCTCCAAGACGCCGATGTTGGTTGTAATTTCTTGTAGACAGCATTAACTGGGTCTTGCCCTCGTTAACCGCTAGACCCATCTTCCTGGCCTCCGCTCAAGACTAACGAACGCTACATTGACATCACGATGTGTTCTTCCAATTATGTCAATGTCGTCTGCGTATCCTAGTATCTGGACGGACTTTTGAAAGATTGTGCCTCTGGTGTTGAAGTTGGAATTTTGACATGAAATCGCATCGCCTTGTCTAAAACCTTTTTTGACATCAAATTCGTCCCTTAGGTTTTTTCCGAACATGATGGAACAGCGTGAGTTTTCCATTGTCATCTTACACGGACGAACATGTTTTTCTGGGATGCCAAAACTAGACATTGATCTATATAATTGGTCTCTATATAGACGCTGTAATACGCGGTCTTGAAATCGATGAAAAGGTGGTATGTGTCGATTTGAAGTTCCTGGGTCTTCTCCAAGATCTGCCGTAAGGTGAATATTTGATCGATAGTGGACTCTCCGGGCTGAAGCCACACTGATAACGACCTATCAGGTTATTGACGAAAGGCTTCAGACGTTCACACAGTACGGCAGACAAGATCTTGTAGGCGATTTTAAGGAGACTCATACCTCTGTAGTTGGTGCAGTTCAGTGGATCTCCTTTCTTGAGGATCAGGCATACGATGCTGAGGTTCCATTCTTCGGACAAGCTTTCCTCCGACCAAATTTTACAGATGAACTGGTGCATGCTCCTAACCAAATCATCTCAAGCTGCTTTGTACTGTTCGGCGGTTAGCTCGTCTGCTCCAGCGGCTTTGTTCGGCTTAAGTTTAGATATCGCTATCTTCACTTCGTCAATGTCGGGTGGGTGGATTTGTAGGCCTGTTTCACCCAAATTGAATGGTTCTGTATTGCTAGTGGAGTTTGCTCGTCATTGCCATTATACAGCTTGGAAAAGTGGTCTTTCCATATTCTCAGCACTGACTGCGGTTCCACTACGATGACTCACGGACTGATCATTAAAATTATGAAGCTCTTCTAACAATAGCATAATCTTGAAATTTTGTACATTGGTACATTTTCGAGTGTACTTATACAAAGGAAAAATATAAAACTTGCTTTTTTTTATTATGGGGCGTGATATCCGCCCCATTTCTTAAAATGGTCGAAAGATTTTGAAACACGGAATTCAGGAAGTGTTTTGGCTGAATACAAAGAAAAAATAAGAACATAATTGAATTCTCACTCAGTTGAGTGGTTTCCACCTCTTTTCTTAAAACGGTCCTAGGAAGTTGAAATTCAGAATTCTGGTATGATTTTGGTTAAAGGGAATGAACAAAAATAAGGAAAATTTCTATTTCTATGTTAATTTCCTACTTTCTCAAAATGTTCAAAAGATACTGAAATTTGGAATTCTATTAAAAGACGTGATAAAGCCTACAAAAATTTGTACAAAATGCTTCGATTACTCATTTCATTTGCCTTCGTTTTATTTTTTCGTCTTCTAACTGAAAAAAGAGAAATTAGTAAATTGAGAGATCAATTTCCTAAATCACTTTATCAAAATATAAACTCCAAATTAAAAGCATCGACATCGGCATCTCGTTTTACAAATGGAATAAAGATTACATTCAAACCTACTCCGCCCCCAGAGAAAATTCTTATAAACTTGCTTCAGGAAAAAAAAAACAAAAAATAACGTAATCCATCAATCTTAACAGACATATACTATATACCATACAATTAAATCAAATCACTAAGAGCACTAAGAAATTAATCTACTCAACTCATGCAGCCGGAAGCAAATCCTCTTTCTCGAAGTAGACATCCTTAGTTTGACAATATTTTTAGAAAGAATAAAAAAAAACCAAAGCGAAGACGAAGGAAGTAGAATAAGATATCCTTTTACAAGAAAAAGAGGCCTAAGAGCGAGAGGAAAGGGATAATTAGAGATTATGTTTCTTTCGACAAAAGCGTTTTCGCTGGTTTCTGGATCGCTGGTTTTGAGATAATTTAGTGTGGTGAGCAAGGGCAGGCATTTAGTTTTTTTTTTGGGGTTGTTCTAAAGAAGTATACAAATTGTTTGAGGATTTTCTGGGGGATACAAATTAATTTCAGTCTATAAATTTCAGTTCAAATTGAAAATAAAAACCACGAAAAAAAAATAATACCAATTTTAAGTTAAAGTACTTGAATGGAATTTGGAAATTGGGAACAAATCATTGAAATAATTTTGCATGCATAAATTAGTTTTTATTTTATTTTCCTTCTCGACTGAACCATAAAAACCGTCAAAAGAATCAAATGCTATAAAATCAACAACCATCCATTCCCTTACTTTCCATCAACCCTTTTAATAGCAATTTGGGTCGAAGCCTTTCATGAGACATCCCTATTATCGTACTACTATAAAACTATTACCGAAAAGTAATTTAATGTCGAGGAAAGGAAATAAGGATAATAATAAAAAAGGGATTTTCATGATAAGGGTGAGATGTGTTAAACCAGATCTTTTGTCAAGTTTGTTTATCAAAGGTTTTATGTTTTCTATTATGTGTGTGTTTTTATTTGGTTAAGGAATTGAACCAGAATGCTTCGCTATTGATTTTTTTTTCTGAGAAAATTATTTCTGTTCTTGCTGATATGTACATTCGTTTTGATGGCCTTGTGTTTTCTTTTTCTCAGAAGTTCGACGTTTCTTTTCTCGTCCAAAAAATAACAAAGTAACTGGAAAATAAACTAAAATTCTTAGTAAAGTTTTCAATCAAATCAAAGAGAAAACTTCAAATTATCGTTATACACACAGATGGCAACGGCAGTAAATTAAGAACAAGAGTATCATACGTCTGTCTCTTCGTGTCTTTTACAGTTGATACAACTGTATTCTAGATAAAGTGGAGAAGACCCAGGAAGTTCAAATCGATACCTACCACCTTTTCATCGATTTCAAGGCCGCGTATGACAGCGTCTGTAGAAACCAACTATATAGAGCAATGTCTAGTTTTAGCTTCCCAAAAAAAAAAAGTCCGTCTGTGTAAGATGACAATGGAAAACTCACGCTGTTCTATCATGGTCGGAAAAAACCTGACGGAGGCATTTGATGTCAAAAAAGGTTTTAGACAAGGCGATGCGCTGCCATGCGATTTCTTCAACATCATTCTTGAAAACATTGTGCAAAACTCCAACTTCAACACCAGAGGCACAATCTTTCAAAAGTCCGTCCAGCTACTAGGATACGCAGACGACATTGACATAATTGGAAGAACACAACGTGATGTCAGTGGAGAGTTTATGAGTCTTGAGACGGAGGCCAGGAACTGTCAACAAGAAAAGACAACCAACATCGACGTCTTGGAGCAAACGTCAACATAGACAGATTTAACTTCGAGGTAGTTAAGAACTTAGTCTACCTAGAATCCGCTATCAACTCAGACAACAACACCAGTGCTGAAATAAAACTAAGAATCAATCTTGCCAATCGCTGCTTCTTTGGACCTAGAAGACAATTGAGTATTAAAGTCCTCTCCCAAGGAACTAAAGTGACACTCTACAAAACCCTCATCGTCCTAATGTATGGTGCAGAGACACGGACCGTGACAACAGCCGATGAAAACGCTTTGGGCTGCTTCGAGAGAAAAAATCTTCGAGTGGTTTTTGGTCCAGCATGCATAAATGGAGAATGGAGACTAAAGCCGTGTTTTATTGGGAACTTAGCTTAGCTCAGTAATAGGAATTCCAATAAAACGCTATCGTCAGTTTTAAACTGATTTTCGTTCACCAGAATATCAAATATCGAAAGCTTTCAAACGCCATCTTGAGACCTATCTGAAAGCAATTTTTTTTTACATAAGTTTCTATGGTGAAAAACTATTTTCTTCCAAAAGGTTTTGACATTTGATTATATCAAATGCCAAAACCCAACCAAACACCAAACGAAAAACTCAAGTGTCGAATTGCTGAAACCTTGGGTAAGTTCATAAATGTCAACATGCAGCAGTAATGCAAGATTTGCGTTTATAAATGAAGATAAACTGTTTTATGTTTGCAGTATAGCAGTCACGCATTGTGTTCATAAAAACAAACTGACAGCTAAACTGCGATCAAGTCTGCAGTCGTTTTATTTCTGTTGCCGCTCTGCAGAAAAATGTCGGGATAAAATGAATAAGTAAAATAATTGAATTTTTATTAAATTTTTGGCAAAAATAAAATATTCTTGTTGTTAATAATTTGAAATATAATACTTTTACTTCATAGATATGACTGTGGTGGCCGAAAATTCTGGTCAGATGCAGACGTTAAGCTGATAACAGTTCGTCTGGCGATGGAATGGCGATTTGCAGTTGGCCGCAAAAAAAAGTCTGTTTTGTGGGGACGAAAATGTTTAACGGAAATAAAAACCGTTTTACCCTTGTTTGCCCACAGTCAAGAGGACATTCAAAAAAACTAAAATTTCTAACTTATTTTTACTCAGTTTTCGGTTGTTGTTGTTGTTTGACATGTAATTCCTATTACTGAGCTGAGCTAAGTTCCCAATAAAACACGGCTTAAGATTCAATCAAGAACTGTACGAGCTGTTAAGCGACACTGACCTAGCAAGAAAAGTTAAGGTCCAACGACTTAGATGGTTGGGTCATGTAGAGTGAATGGAAAATAATGCTCCGGCTCGTAAAGTCTTCGAATCCAACCCGGAAAGACGTCGCAGAAGAGGAAGAACGCGTGTGAAACTGGAGACAGCTAGCCAGGGACCGAGCTGGCTGGAGACGTTTGTTGGATGAGGCCCTGGTCCGACCTGAACTGTAGCGCCACCATAAGTAACTAATTTCCTCCTTTTCACACACGAAATATCCCTTAACAGATCCCGTTTCTTAAATTTAAGCTTAAATCATTCTTATTCTGCTAGTACACAAAAACAAATTAAGATAGAACATCCTACAAAATTCTTCCTGCAATGAGACATCTGCAAATTGATCTACCCCGTTGGTGACAGCCCAATTAGCAGAATTATAGTCACATAAATTTGTTCTTGATGTTGTTCGAAAATCCAACCACCTCTGAGCAGTTTAAATGATGTATGTAGGTTCCTTTTGCTATAAATAAATTACCGCACTACCACCTTCCAAAACCAGAACGGCCTATCTTGATTTACGAAATCACTTCTGAACACGTTCAAATCAATTCAAAGCCAAACCGCCTAATTTCACAATTTATAATTGATAGCATCATGAACCCCGCACTTGTTCTCTTCCAGAACGCACATTCGCAATCATCTTATCTTAAGCCAAAAGACCGCCTCTCCTCCCTGTCCTTGGGATAATTTTAATTAAGTGCTCCTGTTGTGTTCTTTGGTTAATTATTTCGTTCATTTGGCAGGAGACTAATTTGAAGGTTGCTCTGCGATTTTCAAGCCAAACGGTCGCTGACGAACACTTTCAGAATGAGGACTTTACAGTCTTCTGTAATGCAAATAAAAATCCTGTTTTTTTAATTGAAAGGATTCCATGTGATGGCTGCCAACAAACCAAGTTATTTGTTTTCTTCGCAGCAATAAAACAAAGGCAAAAAGAAAGGTACACTGTTTCCGTTTGAAGAGCCTGCGTTTACTTACTTTTGTTGAACGCACATTTACACTGTTACACAAACACACAAACATTCACGGGACCATAGCTGGGCATTAACGGGCATTTTTTCGTTAATCCGTTAATCGTTAATTAACGAAGTTAACATTCCCATTAACGGATTAACTTTTCAGTTAACTTCAAAAATATTTTAACGATCGTTAAATTTTCCAAAGTCCGTTAATCGTTAATCGAACACAAATACCGTACAGATACACATTCAAATTAGATTAATGGTAATTATTTTTATAACTTATGAAAATTAGTCAACACCCTTCAGGAAACACAACGGCATGCGACTCGTCTATTTCGCGTCCTGTCTGTGTTTTTTTGTTTTTTTTTGTTTGGTGCTATAAGTATACAGAAATATCGCAAATTCAATTCATTGCCGAGCGTTTTTTACTAGCTTCTTTATTGCCAGCAAAAAAAAACTGTTGTTGGTTGCCAATGGAAATTTTTTTTTGCGCTACCTAACCTATGCAGGGTGAGATTTTTTTTTGTTGGGTTGTTGGGCAGGTAAGTGCGTTGGCTGCTAAGCAGAACGTCGCTGGTTCGAGTATTACTCAGGCCAAGTTTTTATTTCATCTTTCACGGGTACTGCCTCTTGCGAAGACCTTACAAGTCTTCCAAGAGTATCAATCTGTCATGAAAAAGTGCTTCTCAACTTTGCCGTTCGGAATCGGCGTAAAATTGTAGGTCCCCTCAATTCTTCACACGCACTCAGAGAATTGTTGAGAGTAAGCCACTTAGGTCTTGGCTCTTCAAGAGCTGTCGCGCCACTCTATTTTTTTTTTTTTTTTTTTTGGTGAAAAGGTTCACCGTGCGCACCGCCGCCGCGGCTTCGCGAGAAAACAACAATTCTTATACGAATCAAGAGCTAGTCGAAATGTGCAGCGCCGTGCCGGCGAGGTTCGGTCCCTAGTAAAATTTGAAATGCCACTATTATTCCGGGTGCCGTTATTATTGCCGTTATTGAAATACCACTTTATTCCAGCGGGTGTGAGTGGGAAAACTGCCATACTAATCGTATATAAGTGGCAGCGAGTACAGCTATAAGACTCAATGCCTCATCTCAATGGACCAACAATAATGTTGGACACTCCATGATTTTGAACTCTTTCGGTTCTATACCAAAGTACATAGACTACACCATTCCAAAACCCCAATTTGGTAAAAACTTCCAGATATCCATTCCATCCAGAGAAGAATGGGAAGACAAAAAACTTCTGGATGACAAAAGCATTCATTTTTATACAGATGGATCCAAGACAAGTGATGGAGTTGGTGTGGTGTGTACTCAGAAAAGCTTAATCTAAGCCTCTCATTCCGCCTCCCTAATCATTGAAGCGTCTTCCAAGCGGAAATTTTAGCGATCAAAGAGGTTCTCTCCTGGCTAAGAGAAAACGTGATATCGACTGCTGATATCCGCATCTTCTCTGACAGTCAGGCTGCTATTAAATCTCTCGATGGTGTCTCAACCAAATCTCAAACGGCCCTCGATTGCCGATCGTCTCTGATGGAGATGGCGCAGCAATTTAACATTCACCTCTGTTGGGTGCCGGGTCACAGAGACATCAAAGGAAATTGTAGAGCCGATGAACTCGCTAAAAATGGAACCGTCATACCTATTTCACCTGAAAGGGAGAAGATAGGTATACCGATAGCTACATGTAAACTTTTGCTAAAAGAAGCAGCTTTAACGATAACAAACTATAGGTGGCAACAATTTACCAACGTGCGCAGCTACGAAACTCATATGGCCTTCACTGGACTTAAAGCGCTCTAAAGACTTGTTATCTCAAAGCAGACTTCATATTAGCTCCCTGATAGGTGTCCTTACGGGACACTGTCTTATAGGCAGACACGCAATACGACTCGGTGTAGCCTCAAATGACTTCTGCAGGAGCTGTATGGATGAGGAAGAAGAGGAAACAATCTCTCACCTTCTCTGCACTTGCCCTGCTCTTTCAATAAGGCGTAAACTTCATCTAGGAGAGTACTTTTATGATAACCCCAGTGAACTAGCTAATAAGGATATCAAATATCTTCTTCGCTTTATAAAAAGCTCAAAATGGTTCGACTAGTGAGAAGTAATTCTCTGGATTCATGTGGTATCACAATGGGCCTTTTCTTTTGGCCTAAGTGTGTGGATTCTGAATCCGCAGCCACTGTAACCTAACCTAACCTAATCGTATATACCTAATACGATGATACGACAATGTTTGTTTTATCGGCATTCCTCGGGGAACAAGTATTGGCAAATCTGTTTATCCAATACAATACTGCCATACCCTCAAGCGCTGCTGTTGAACATCTCTTCTACACGGGCAAGGATATATGTACATCAGCCGAAAAGAGCCTCGCTTTCCGACGAGAATTTCAACATGCTGATTTTCATGAAGGGGAAATATCACATTCATATACATGACTGAATAAATTGTTGTTTTAACACAAACTCTTATAAAATATAATTTACTATACCTATTAAAAAAAAAATTACTTGTCTATTCTTGTTTCCAACTTCCAATTTTTATTAGAAAATAAATTTTTTATGGCGTGTTAACGGATTAACGATTAACGTTAACTTGCGTTAATCTTTCTAAAATTTAACGTTTTAACTGTTAACGAAGTTAAATTTTTAATTAACGGATTAGCGATTAACGAAGTTAACTTTTTGATTAACGGTGCCCAGCTATGCACGGGACCTTGAAAAAGGTGTGTTGTACTCTGTATGCTTCATTTAAATAAATCTCCTGTGGCAATAACGGATATACATAGAAAGGATATAGAGACTCGTCTTCTTTGTCTGGCGTTAACACTCTTGTTTGCTGTTTTCACTTGAATTTACGAAACAATAATTCGAGAAGAGGATATTTGCATAAAAATAAAACCAGGATTTGGGAGAGAAAAGTGTAAATACACATATTACGGTTTTCGGCACTTGGGATAACACAGTGGTTCGGAATTTTTTTTAGAGGATATATTCAAATTTTGAAAGTTTGTAACCTATTTGCTAAGAGCGAAGAAGAAGACAATATTTCTCAACTCTTTAATCTACATTGGCCATCTTTGGAATCGATATTCAGCTTAAAGTAAAAATCTCAAAACCTGAAAACAAAAAAACAAATCCTGCCTCTGCAGAATGACCTTCCGTGGAGTAGTTAACTCAGTAGGAAGTTTCAGAGAAAATTATTTTCACAAAAAAAATTTTACTAACGCCACTGAATTTCACTGTTAATCACCCAAAATCACAACCTACATATTTTGTAGTCTTTCCCTTTTTTCAGCGTTCAGCATTTCGTGGCCAATGAGGTGTATTTACGTTCGAATGGATGACGTTGATTATGGAAAAGTATCATCGACACCATCCTTGTGATAGTCACAGGGTTTTCAGTTTACTTTTTATTCTACCTTTCCTCGCTCGCTTCCGCACTATAGTAGGCCTATCGGCTGTCATTTAGATTTCAATTGTGAAAAAGGATTAGGAAGCTTTGTTGTTTGTGCTTCAATAGTTGTTGTAGATACTTCACTTATTGGTAATTGGGATTTCCGATTTAATTAGAAGGAATTACAATTATTATTGGAATCACGAGATTGTTTGATTTTGATCACGTTGCACCTTTAAGCGTATAAAAGGTTTATTTTGTTTTCGAGTTTCGATTAGTCGTAAGGCAACCTGGATTTTGCAATACCTGTTGATTTGGTTATTGAAACAGTTTAAATGATTTTCGAAATAAATTATTTTAAGTATGATAATTAGGAGAAGTTAAATGAGAGATTTCTAAATAGCTTCATAGAAAAACTTCTTTCTCATCTCTCATCATTCCAGTAATGTTGTATGGTGCAGAAGACAAAATCGGATGAAAGTGTCTTAGGGTGTTTCGCGAAGTAAGTTTTTCGGTTTATCTATGGCCCAGTATTCATCAGTAAGAAAGAAAAAAAAATGATTGGCACAACTGCTCTAGAAGAGCCAAGGCCTAGTTGGCTTACACTCATCAACAATACTCTGAGTGCGTGTGAAGAATTGGGAGGACCTACAATTTTTTACATGACTTATTGATACCCTTGGAAGTGTTGTTAGTTCCTTGCAAGAGACAGTACCCGTGAAAGATTAAATCAAAACTTTATGGCTTCGAGCAGGACTAGAAACCAAGCGTTTTGCGTAACACCCAACGCACACAACCACTACGCCGCGCCACGGGCTCTTCTTAGTTTTCATCGATAGAGAATGAAAATAGAATTAACACCGAGCTTTACAGATTGTGCAACAACACGGCCCTTGCCAGAAGTGTAAAGGTCCAACGACTCAGATGGCTTGGTCGTATAGAGCGGATGGACATCAACGCTGTGGCCCGAAAATACAACGACAACATTTCTGATGCAAGTAGAAGCAGAGGAGGGCCGCAACTGAGGTGGTGCTTTCAAGTGGAAGAAAACCTCAATCAACATGCGAGACTGGCGACAGCTCACTAGGGACCGAGCTGACTGACGGAGACCGTTCGATGAGCCCCAAATCAACGACGGACTATACCGTTAGTAAGTTAAGATGCACTTTTTTTCATGATTTATTGCTTCTTTTGAATGAGGTAGTAGCTATTCAAGGGAAAAACAAATTCAAAAATTTGTTCAATAAATTGTTTAATAAGGGTTTTTGCAATAAAAAAGATATTTTCTTAGTGGAAGAAGCTATTAAAAAAAAGAAAACACTTCATTTACAAGGTACTTAAAAAAAAGTTGCTGCAACTGTTCCTATTTGCTTTCAAAGAATGTATAAAAGGACCATCCATAACTGCTTGGGGGTGCAGTTTTTCCGTCACTTAACAGAGTTACCATTACCAAATGAATAATAAAAATAAATAAATAGAGTGGCGCGACAGCTCTTGAACAGCCAAGGCCTAAGTGGCTTACTCTCATCAACAATTCTCTGAGTGCGTGTGAAGAATTGAGGGGACCTACAATTTAACGCCGATTCCGAACGGCAGAGTTGAGAAGCACTTTTTCATGACAGATTGATACTCTTGGAAGATTTGTCAGGTCTTCGCAAGAGGCAGTGCCCGTGAAAGATGAAATAAAAACTTGGCCCGAGTAGGACTCGAACCAACGACGTTCTGCTTAGCAGCCAACGCACTTACCAACTAAGCTACGGGCAACTGCCAAAAAAACCAAATGAATTGTTGCTAATAATCCCCCCCACATCGAAACCTCACTATTCCGATACCCATCAGCCCCGCTACCAAGTACCCCGCTACTCGTTACCCCGTTTTGATTTACAATAGTATCTAAAGACTTATATAATGTTGCTTTTTCGCCGTGCATTCCATTCTGAATAGTGATGTTGCTGCAATTGATGTTTTTTGCCATTAACATAGTACTGAGCCACTGTTGATTTTTAATGTTCTGTGCAATGTTTGGGAAAATTATTTCTACCAATTCGACTATCAATTTGCATCCGCCCGTTTCCAATACCCATTAATAGTTTTTCAAAATTTGCTGTACACCCACGTTGGTTTTGAGAGTCAAATTATGTAAAACTGGTAGCTTGGGACATAATATAATCGGATAATCAGATGGGAATTTCCGAAAATTAACATTTATGTGGCAAAACAGCGTTTGGTAAGTCAGCTTGTAATAAAATATAGCGAGAATGTAGCTCTCTAATGGTCAGCTGTCATATCGTATCAGTAGTTTTTGTGCTTAGCCGTAACAAGCATACAAAAATACAAATCTTTCCTCTTTATAATAGGTTTGTTCGATGTGCGCTCTGAGTCGCTCTATGGCGCTCTGATTTCGCACTGAACTGTTCGAAAACAACCTTGAATCAAAACAGTTCGCAATGCCTACAGTTATTGACTTGTGTCAATGTTCCGCTCAATTTTAATGGGTTTTAACGTACAGTTTTATAGATTTTGTGTGTTTCTCATAAATTTTAATTACCTTAACTAGTGCACATTAAAAATTTCTCTTTAAAATTTGTCAACAACCATCAGGAATAAGTTCTGTTAAAATCAGAATCACACCAGCACACACCTCCTGCTATAGCCCTTAAGCTAGAGGTTATCGTTTACAAATCCCAACTATTCACCATAATTACTCCAGATAACCTAATTTACTTTTATAGCGCCATAAATCCAAACGGAAAAACGACACCGTGGAAAGCACTTTAAAACAATTGGTTTTCTATAACATACCCATATAATACACTGCCCCACAATAAACAGTGTGATTACTGCTTCGCCATGCTTGGTCTCGGGTTCTTTCAATCAAGCCAAACGTTTAACTTGGTCATTAAGCTGTTGGCTAGCGCAGGTGGTCACTCCACCTATGACCGAACTACACCCAAAACACACGCCAAACACATAGTTTGTATAAAATTATTTATGTTGTTAACAGAAACAACCCTTTTTTCTCACTTTTCACCAAAACCAACAACAGACGCCCTCTGGTTTTAAGTTTACAAAACAACAAACAATAACACAGAAAAAAAACCTACGAGAACAAAAACAACTTACCCATAACAATGCATTCCTGTGCTGGATTGACAGTCGTGCTTGGCGCTGCTGCTGCCACTGGCGTCGCCGTCACCACAATTATTGTTGTTGTTGAACTCAAAACCAAATTGGTGGAGTTTGTCGTCCTTTGAGCATTGGGACCGCCCAGCTCGTGTTTCGGTAATGACGACAATGATGCATTCGCAATTGAGTCGGCTTCCAGGATAATTGGTGCATTGTGTGCACTGTGATGGCTGATGATTAGAGCCAGGTCCATTGCGGCACTAGCATTGAACTCCGAACTAAAGTCGTTAAATGAGCTGCGAAAAGATTTCGTCCCAATGCCAGCAACACCTCCTCTTTGTTGTTCGTTGTTCTGCTTAATGCCGTTACTGCTTCCGATGCTGTCTCCAGTGAACGACGATGATGGGTGGTGGTATAAGGGGTTGCTATAGCATCATTAGGACCATCACGAAGAATGCCATCGTGGTCGACTTCTTGGGACTGCGATGCCATGGTTGTCGTGTGGTTGTGGTTGACAAGCTCTGTTCTTTGCCTTATGCTGAGCATGTTCTTGTTCAACATTTGCCCAATATCGCCTGCTGGATGGCCACTGATGTATTGAATTTCGGTATTTGACTGGTCCTCCTTGGGGTGTTCCTTTAAGGTAAATTTTGGAAAATGTCTGTGAGAAATTTTGGTTTAATTAATTGAATTATGGTGGGAATTATTTTTTGGAATAATTTATTTGGGATTTTTTGGCAAGGACTTTGATCGCATGCTTTAAGGGGTGATTTCTTCCGATTTTAATATTTTCAAGTAAAACTATTTTTATTTACAAGCAGGGGCGTTGGTTCTTTAAGACCGGATATATGGAGCTAATAATGCCGATGACGATGCCGTACAAAATACAAGCAGCTCTCTCAAAAGCTGTTATTCAGGTGTAACCCTCACATGGTATTGTCCATAGTTTAAGACAGAGTGCTAGACCTAGGTGGCACACTGACTATAACGCAATCTACACTTCCAAAATGTCTTACCTTGAATGAAATGTTTCGAGTCATAAGTCAGAAAATTCTCTTTAAACTCGTTTGTTTTATGTACATGTTTGAAAAGATATGAAAAATTCCTATGATGCCAACACACACACCCGAAACCATCAAAACAATATTTTACTCCTATCACCATCCATTCATTCATGGCTGGTTGATAGACTTCAAAGCCCTGTTTGTCGTCGTCATCGTGACTGTACTCGTCGGCTGGTCCTGTTGTTATGCAATGAATAATTTTAAAAGCCTCTCGGGATTTTTAACTGAACGATGATAAATGTTTATTCCCGCTTTCAATATACATCAATCAATTAACAAACCCTACTGCTACCACTGCCGCCGCCGCTGCCACTGCGCCGCTATCCCTATCCCCCCTACACACACTTTATAGGTTATACGATATTTACCCAGCACCAACCGACAGGATGACAAACAAAAAATAGATTCGTACACCCACACACTGATCACGCGACAATCCATTAAAATTCAAGAGAAAAAAAGGATCTAGAAAACTCGTGCCCAGTAAATCGATTCCATGTCTACGAGCACCTACCAGTAGATAGCTCGTCAAAACTATTTATGACTTTCGCTTGCGTCCCTCATATCATATCAACATCCACTTGCTCTTGGCTCTCGGTCACAAAAACTGACGGCGAAATTGTTTTCCAACTGTGAGCATCGTCTCTGGTACGTACCTATCATCTGACATCCGCTTATACAAAAGCCTCATACTTCAGCTCAACCAGAGTCAACATCAACATCATTTTTCACCTGCAAGGCTCTTTTGGCACCTTCACCCTTAAATAGCGACGGCCAGAGAACTCATTCGGAATCACAAAAAAATACACACTTCGTTGCTAGAAGCACACAAGAGCACCTCTTACCCCATATCATCGTCAATGGTCTGCCCAAACCAGATGTTTCTCGGGAGCTATTCATGACCTTTTCAAAAAAAAAAAAAAAAACCATAAGCATTGCGGCTTATGCATTGCAAGAGTTTTGGCATGATGAGCCTTTAACACACACTGCCTACTCGTTGATTCTGGTTGCAAAAATTTAAGAGAAAAATGGTTTTAATGCGTATATTGTTAGGGGCTGTAGACTGGACAGATGAAACACATTTTTGAGATTTAAAATTGAAAGGAATTCCTTCAAAAGTCGTATTATATTAAACGGCTACCACTATTCTAGTGGTACACTTTTGCGGCCTACAAAAACCGAAAGGGCATAAAGTATCAAACGCAAGCATTTTTTGTGCAGATGTTCAGTGACTGTGACTGCTACTATGAAGCATAGAGCTATGCGATCTCGAAACTTGTTTACGCAGAATGGTCTCCCATAGTCGAAGTAGAGTAGACTGTTGCTACTATATTACACCGAAACGAAAGAGTGTTCCCAACAAGGCACTCCCACCGACGGGACGCACGGCAGCGAATGAATTTCTTTTTTTGGAATCAACGGTTTTGTCTTCAGTTCCAGTTAGGCCGAACTACTTGGTGAACATCTTTACGGGCTACTTCGATTTATTTGAAGCCTAGGCCGTAAAACGTGTGGTTTTTCCGGCTCTTGCACTTGGAGTCACATCACATCACAAGTACCTGGTACTCCAGGTTGGGGGTTGTACGTCGGGGTGACTTCCCGACTACGTAGAAAAGCATCTAGTTGCGAAGCAACAACAGCCCACGGAATGTTAGGTCCCTTAATAGACCGTGTGCTGCCGAACAATTAGCGAAGACTCTCAACTGCTACAAAGCAGACATTACCGCTATCCAGGAAATGCAATGGGATGGAGATGGACCGAGCAAAAGGAGGATGATAAACTGCGACATCTACTATGGTAATTGCTACCGAGACCAACAACAGCGGCGTGAGAAGCAGGCTCAGGCAAAAAGTCTTGAGCTTCAAATGTGTAATGTGAACGCATCGCGACGATCCGAATCAAGCCTTAATTCGGCAGCATTAGCCTAATATGCACACATGCCCCACAAAAGAGAAAAAAGATAACACCAAATACGAGTTCTATCAGCTCCTCGACAAAACATATGAGCAATGTCCTAGCTATGACCCACAAATTGTCCTCGGCGATGTTAACGCAAAGCTGGGAACAGTGGACATCTTTGGTGGAACAGTTAGAAAGCACAGTCTGCACGACATCACTTCTGACATCGAATTCAGGCTGATCAATTTTGCTGCGGGACGAAGTATTGTGTTAGCAAGCACGTGGTTCCCACATCTCAACATCCATAAAGGAAAATGGAGATCTCCCGATCAATCAACCGACAACCAGATTGAAGGAAGGCACTTGTACAGCGTTTTAGATGTTCGAACTTTCCGAGGAGTCAACATCAACTCGAACCATTACCTCGCACCATTATCCACTCTGCCGTGAACGTCCGAAACTTTTCGTCAACAATCTGATTGGTCCTTATCAATGTTGTTTCAGACCAGGAAAGTCAACCATCGAACAAATTGTCACTTTGCGGCAGATCCTGGAAAAAAACCTTTGAACTCCAAACTTTTCAACGATTTTAAGTCCGCGTATAACGGCATCTACAGAGACAAACTGTATAAGGCTATGTCTAGTTTTGTCATCCCTGAAAAACTCGTTCGCTTGTGCAATATGACGATAGAGAACTCTCACTGCTCCATCAAGGTTGCCAACGAGCTTATGGAATCTTCGATGTCAAAAAAGGATTCAGACAATGCGATGCACTGTCATGCGATTTCTTTAACATCGTTCTTGAGAAGATAGTACAAAACTCCACCGTGAACACCAGAGGCACTATCTTGCCAAATTCTCTTTAACTTCTAGAGTACGGCGATGATAATGACATAATGGGAAGAACACAGCGTGATGTCTATAGCTCCTTTGTGAGAATTGAGACAGATGCGGCAAAAATAGGTTTAGCGGTAAATGAGGGCAAAATGAAATGTATACTGTCTTTGACTATACCAACAACGACATAGACCTAGCCAGAACAGTCACTACAAATTGTCTTACAAAACTAATTTTTCTGAGCGTTGAAGTTTATACAAAGGGATGAGAGCTTATTCACTTTGTTTTGATTTTTTCTGGTCGAATTAAATCTACACTAATATATAAAGCTGAAGAGTTTGTTTGTTTGAACGCGGTAATCTCAGGAACTACTGGTTCGAATGGTATAATTCTTTTTGTGTTGGATAGTCCATTAATCGATGAAGGCACTAAAATAAAATAAATAAATAGAGTGGCGCGACAGCTCTTGAAGAGCCAACGCCTAAGTGGCTTACTCTAATCAACAATTCTCTGAGTGCGTCTGAAGAATTGAGGGGACCTACAATTTAACGCCGATTCCGAACGGCAAAGTTGAGAAGCATTTTTTTCATTACAGATTGATACTCTTGGAAGATTTGTCAGGTCTTCGCAAGAGGCAGTACCCGTGAAAGATGAAATAAAAACTTGGCCTGAGTAGGACTCGAACCAACGACGTTCTGCTTAGCAGCCAACGCACTTACCAACTAAGCTACGGGCAACTGCTTTAGGCTTTATTCTACTTAAAATTAAGCTGCGACCAATAGCAGCGAAGAATCTGTGGAAATGTGAGAACTGAGATTTTTTTCTGAGATCTCTGAGATGAAATTATTTGGATTCGATTTCTTACTCAGCTATTTGACGTGGCTGACATATGTGCAGCAACAATTAGTAAGGTAACCATTAAATCTCAATGATAACTGAGAATTATGTTCCACCAAGGCACCAAATGATTTTGCCTCAGTCAAGGTGACATTGAGATCTCAGTGAGATGTTGTTAGGTGGAACTGGCCTAATAACTGCTCAAATTAGAATTTTGAGAGTTCAATTGATTTGTGAATGTGATTGATTGCACTATTTGTGCAGATTATTGTGTTTAAACCATATCATTTTATGTACTTCTTAACTAAAAAATATGCTCAGTTTAAAGAAAACAAAATTTACTTAACGAAAAAAACGATGCAGAAGTAAGAGAGATATTAGAATTAGGGAGAGTTCACCCAAGGGAATGCTTTAAGTATGAACAACTGAAGGGAATCATAAAAAATGCTCAAATTTTTCAAGTTCAAGAGAATTACGACCTAGGGAGAGTTGACTGCAATACAATTTTACAATAACTTCCGAACAAAATTCCCACGCGCGCATGATGCACAAGTCGAGATGATACTCTGGCCGGTGGACGAGAGAGAGGCGGACGAAGTCGCGGGCAACTGCTAGTATGAGAATATAAATTCTTTCATATGCTCCTGATTTCGGATATTTTTTTTACTTTTAATTTTTTGCCGTTGTAAGGCATCGACGACATCAGCGTGAAAACATGAGAAAAATCGAATTTTCGAAAGAATTGCTACTTTCTCATAGTTTGCTTGAACAACTTTTTTCGTTAGCAATTAGCAAAATATTAACCATGTCCATTTTTCTCTTATCTCAACTGCTAACCTAATTAAGTTAAATGAGAATTGTTTGTTCCTAAGCTTTCAGCTACAACTAACTTGTTCGTATCGCCCTATTTCAGGATAAACCCTAACGAAAGTCTATTTTCGTCGTGTCCTAGCACCGAAATTGTATAAAAGTTGTGTATGAGCCCATTTAATTTTCGTTCCTCAGTAACATCCAAACGCCCCACAATAAAACCAAAAAGGGAAAAATAGAAAAACACATGGTAGGTAAATAAAAACGAAATTAAAACAAACAAAATACAAAAACACAGGAAAATAAACTGAACTTTCTACAAACAAAAAGTGAAGGTTTTCCCTTCATTTGAATCAGGAGTAGGTTATCCTTTAACGGTGTCTTTGATATTCTAAATGCAGAAACAAAAACAAAAATTTCAGCACAAAGAAAGTATAGAGGGAAAAATCCATATTGCAAAAGCAACAAGAATATTTTAAAACCCAGAGCTCATCTGCACAGCAATGGCAGAAGAAAAAGAAAGCAAGCTTGTGTTAATAATTTTTGTAAAGAAACCTCTTGTTTACGCTCTTTTAGTTTTTTTATTTTGTTTTGTTGAAAAGGAGTCTGGTGCAATAAATAGTTTTTATTTTATACTTTCATGAATTTGCTTAAAAAAAAAAATTGTAGATAAATATATAAAATAAAAATAATTTGGGTCAATTAATTTGCAAGCAAAAAAGGACGAGGGCGATTTTCAAAGAATTTTCAAAGAAATGCAGTCTCAAGGTTTAAAATGCAACCATTTTAACTTTCACATCTTAGATATATGTATTTAGGAACCTATCAGAAAAAGGGCTCCATTTTGATAATTTTAAAACGTCGATGACATGTAGCATAAACAATCTTGAACTGACTGATTTCACAAGAAGGAATTTGTTTATATGGAATTACATTATATTTGAACAAAGCATTATTTTGCTTCGTTCTTTATGATTCTCAGCATTTGGTGTCTCATGAAATGTTTTTTTTTTTTTTTGAAAAAGGGTGTGGCTTAATTCAGGGCTGTTACAAAAATCGAAAAAGTTACCAGAGTTCAAATGTTTTCAAAGGCAAACAAAAATGTCTGATCTCACAATAAGATCGCGTGTCAACGCCCACTTTCTTAAATTAAACGAAATGATTGCAAACAAAATTGTAGTTTAGGAAGGTATTTAGTGCTTACTTAGTAACTTAAGGTAGCGCTACACCTACAGTCCATTGTGGACTTGGGCCTCAATCAACAGTCTCCACCAGCCAGCTCGGTTATTAGCAAGCTGTCTCCAGCTTTGCACTCCAATTTGATTGAGGTCCTCTTCCACTTGTGTGCGCCACCTGAGTCGCGGTCTTCCTCAGTTAGTTAGACAAACTCCTCTACTACCTCGAAGTTGTATGCGTCTATTGTGACTTCTGTCAGAGCCGTCGGTGTTGGGTGTCCATACTTCGTTTTTCCCTCATTTGCAACTAAACCCATTTTTGATGCTTCTGTCGCATGAAAGTGCATCGCCTTGCCTGAATCTTTTTTGACATCGAAAGATTCCGTAAGCTCGTTGCCAAGCTTGATGGCGCAGCGTGAGTTCTCCATCGTCATTTTGTACAAGCGAACGAGTTCGGCAGGGATGCCAAAACTAGACAAAGCTACATATGTACAATTCATCTCTGTATATGCTGTCATCCGCAGCCTTAAAATCGATGAAAAGGTGGTGGGTATCGATTTGGAGTTCATAGGTTTTTTCCAGGATCTGCTCAAAGTGACAATTTGGTCGATGATTGACTTTCCTGATCCGAAACCACATTGATAAGGACCAATCAGATTGTTGACGAATGACTTCAGACGTTCACATATTATGGCAGAGAGGATAGTGGTCCAAGGCAATGGTCCGAGTCGATGTTGGCTCCTCGGACATCTAGAATGACAAGTGCCATCCGTCGATCGCAATGTGAT
This sequence comes from Sphaerophoria taeniata, assembly GCA_943590905.1. Classification (NCBI taxonomy): domain Eukaryota; kingdom Metazoa; phylum Arthropoda; class Insecta; order Diptera; family Syrphidae; genus Sphaerophoria; species Sphaerophoria taeniata. The sequence goes on along the minus strand of OX016540.1, from coordinate 39,477,897 downwards.
CAATCTGGTTGACGGTTGATTGATCAGGAGATCTTCATGTTCCTTAATGGATGTTGAGATGTGGGAACCATGTGCTTGCTAACACAATATTTCGTCCTGCAGCAAAATCGATCAATCTTAATCCGCTGTCGGAAGTGATGTCGTGCAGGCTGTGCTTTCCGACTGTTCCACCAAAGATGTCCACTTTTCCCAGTTTTGCGTTAAAATCGCCGAGGACAATTTAATGTCATTTAATGCTAGGGCATTGCTCATATGATATGTCGAGGAGCTCGTAGAACTCGTCTTTGCTGTTGTCCTTTTTCTCTTTTGTGGGGCATGCGCGCATATAACGCTAATGTTGCCGAATTTAGCCTTGATTCGGATCGTCATGATGCGTTCACTTACACATTTGAAGCTCAAGACTTTTTGCCTGAGTCTGCTATCCACAACGAATCTGCATCCAAAGAGACCCTATTGTTGCTCTCGGTAACAATTACCATAGTAAATGTCGAAGTTTTTCATCATCCTTTTGCCCGGTCCATCCCATTGCATTTCTTGGATAGCGGTAATGTCTGCTTTGTAGCAGTTGAGAGTCTCCGCTATTTGTTCACGATATTTGGCAGCACACGGTTTATTGAGGGACCTTTCATTCCACGTGCATATCCGAAATTCGTTGTCCTTAAAATATTTGCTTGGGTCGTCATCAGTATATCCGGCCGTTTCCGAGGGCTGTTGTTACTTCGCAACTAGATGCTTTTCTACGTAGTCGGGAAGTCACCCCGACGTACAACCCCCAACCAAGTGCAAGAGCCGGAAAAACCTTTTACTACCTCGGATTCAAATAAGTCGAAGAAGCCCGTAAAGGTTTTCACCAAGTAGTTCGGCCTTACTGGAATTAAGACGCCAACGCCACCAAAAAAAAGAAAGTCATTTGCTGCCGTCGGAGTGCCTTGATGGGAACAGTCCATCGTTGGAGGGTGGAAGGCCCTTCTGCGAAAACAAGTTTCGCGATCGCATAGCTCTAAGCTTCATAGTAGTAGTCATTGTAGGCCGCTCCATGGAATGCTTGATAATCATTAAAATAATGATTTCCAAATTAAGTTATCGAATTCTTCGCAGCAACGAATTCAATATTTAATCAACCGTTTTGTAGCTTTTTAATTTGTCTAACCCAAGGACACAACTCCTCAAAAACTCAAAATGTCATCCTATTTCAGACAAATTTTCGAATTTCAAAGAAACAAAAATAATTTGTTTGAGTTACGACTTAAATGTTGCCCATGTCAATTTCTTTATATTTACTTAAAAAAATGTATTTTGATTTCTATCTCGCCCATTGTTTGTTTTGTTTTTTGTTCTTTTTTTTACCAAAAATTAAACCTCCCGAAAATCGAAATAAAAGAACCAGACAAACACCATCTATTAAAAATGACAGTTCCTTTCATTCTCAACTCAAAAACCAAAATAAATTAAATTTTAAGAAGCAATTATATGAACCGATGTATAAAGTATTGGGCCTTCGTAAAACTTTGCGAGAAAGGATGACAGAAAACGGGATACTTTGAAATTCTTTTTCATTCTGTTTTGAGAGAACGAGAATTACACTTTTAAGATTATGTCGCTCATAAATTTAATTTTTAGATGATGAATAATTTGGATCGGAATTATTGTTTTATCTTCTTCTTTTTGTTGAATAAATTGTTGGATTTCAAGGACGAAAGGAAATTAGTGTTTGAAGATGGACTTCACAGGATCCCAGAAAATAATTGTTTACATAAGATTTGGATCAAAAAAGGGTACCTTTAACTTTCCTCAGGTGATTTTACCAACTAAAGTTTGGACAGCCTTTGTGCAGATTTATCATAAATGTCCTGTTCAAATGTTCAACATTAGCTTCTTGTAGCGTAAAAGCGGGTTTTACGAAATAAAAAGCCATTGCTTTGGCACAAACTAACATAAGGTTGTGATAGAGTCCAGGTTGGACCAAGGCGTCATCCAACAATCGTCTCCAACCAGTTGGCTGGGGTCCTCTACGGCCGAAGCACTATTTTCCATTCGATCTATATGATCAAGCCATAGCAGTCGTTGGAGCTTAACCTTTCTGGTTAGATCTGTGTCGCTGTGTAGCCCTTAGAATTCTTCGTTGAAACTTCTCCAAAGCGTTTTCATCCTATGTTGTCTCTACGCCAAACATAAGGACTGGGAAGATGAGGGTCTTATAAATTGAAAGAGGATTTTAATACTGAATTGTCCTCTAAATCCAAAGAGGCAGCGAATAGCAAAAATAATTCTTTGTTCGATTTCAACGATGGTGTCGCTATCTGAATTTAAAGCTGATCCTAGATATAGATAGTCAAAGTCCTTTACTTCCTTGAAGTCTATCTAGGTCTAGCAAGACGTTGACGTTGGGAGTCCTTTCTTATAGACAGAATTTAGTTGATCTCGCACTCATTAACCGCCAAAACTAGACATTGCTTTATATAGTTGGTCTCTTTATGTGTTGTTTTATGAAGCCTTGATATCGTTAAAAAAGTTGCTAGGTAGCGATGTGAAGTTCCTGCCCTATGTGTAAATTTGCTATAAAACACCCAATACCAGGGATTTTTTTCTATCATTAAATCCAAATTTTCTTCATGGCAATGAACCTCTTAAAAAGCTACGACAAACGAGTCTTGATGACAGCATAAAGAATAATACCAACGCCACTCGAGTGCCAAAGGCCACCATAGAATCTCAAACATTAATATCACACCGTAAAAATAACTGCTAAGCCTTGGGGCAATAATATCACGATGACAAACCATAGACAAATTGCTCAAGAGGTTGCTCTCTTAAACATTTTTAGTCTTATCGCCTGTCTTAAGGGTCGTTTACTTTTTACTTAGCTACAAGTTCGAGTAGCCTTTGTTCTCAGCTAATGCGACCAATGAGCATCACTGACCAAAAAAAAAAAAAAAAACCAAAAATAAACCATCCGACATGAAAAACACCAGGGCGAAGCAAAAGAGAAGAACAAGAACAATATGAAAACTCTGCTGCGATAAATCTTATCAAGTCCGCAGACGAAATTATCAAATGAAAAAAACAAAAAAGTTCTCTCCTGCCGAAAAGAAAACATAGTTTCGTCCTGGCGGCTTCTTCTACACGTGCTTTTGATATCATCCAAAAGAAGAAGAAGAATAAAAACGAAACTTGATGTTTTCTCAGCCGAAAGCAACAATTTCCCGACACGAAGAATAAAGCAAAGAAAAAAAATTCAACAGTTCGTGTGCCTTTTTGCCCCAAATACAGACATTCCGTGGATGGTTATTTGGACTTTCAGCCTATTTTCACTAGACTCATAAATTAAGAACCCAAGTTGCCAAAAACAATCATAAAAATACAAACACAAGAAAAAAAATTAACGATGACGCTGTCGCTGGTTGGATGGGTGGTGCCTGAAGGTCCATTCCAGTGATTACGTACTTCTCACGTCCAGGTCATTTAAAGTTGGTCGTGCGGTATGCTGTTAAAGTGAGGTTAAACGAACCTGCTGCTGCCCCAAATACTCTGAATCGGTGCTGAAATCCAATTTATTTTTCATCTTCCGTTCGTCCTTGTCGTCGTCATCGGATGTTATTGGCCCTTATGTGTATACGCTTACGTACCTCTTTACTTGGACGAAAAATTAAAATATTGACATACACGTGAGGAAAACTTTTTTTGCGATTCTTGAACAGAGGAAGTGAATATTTGACGACTTGTTGAGAGTAATTTTTCTGCCGTGAAACAGCCGGAAATTTAAGCAATCGGCAAACTTATGTAGAGTAGATTAAGAGAAGGAAGACGATAAATGACCGGAAGATAACTACTTTCACTTTTTCAACTAAAATTAAGTTAGTGGATGGGATACAAAGTTAGTCTTTATTTTCGTTTTGTTAGTCGGGAATCTTATCGTAATTTATTTTGACTTCAACGCAAAGTAGTATTACATAATGAAATCCTTTTAAAAAGCTCAAATGAAAACGAACTTTTGTTAATAAAAAAGAACATTTTTCAAATGAAACGTCAATCACCTAATTAGAAATGCGATTTTGTTGCTTTCTAAGTTAAACGAATCGAAAGTTACTCAAGCATGCTGTTATTGGATACGAATTTCTCCTACCCTTTGTGATCTGATAATGTTTTGCTTGAATAGTCTGATTTTAAAAAAAGGATAAAAACTCTTTGAACGTGCCTGTCCTAAATAAAAAATACAGAAGACATTCGTTTGTCATTTCTTTCAACACAAAGTAAGCTTTTAACTTTTTGAATTTTTCATCCTTTTAATTTGTATTGCATACCGATGCACTGTGGCGTATACGTACCATTTGAAAAGCAAGTTAACGAAATTGGAATCGTGGACGAAGTAGGATTGAAACTAGTTTCCGATTCCAACAAAAAAACATTATCTTTTGATTTCTATCCTTTTCAAATCCTTGTGAATCTCATCTTAATAACTCAATTTCTTACTTATGGTAGTGCCCGTGGCATAGTGGTTAGGTGCGTTGGCTGCTAAACAGAACGTCGTGGGTTCGAGTCCTACCCGTGCCCATAGATTTATTTCATCTTTCACGTGCACTGCCTCTTGCAATGAACTGACAAAACTTCCAAGATTGTCAATCTGTCATGAAAAAGTGCTTCTCAACTTTGCCGTTCGGAATCGGCGTTAAATTGTAGGTCCCCTCAATTCTTCACACGCACCCAGAGAATTGTTGATGAGAGAACGCCACTTAGGCCTTGGCTCTTCAAGAGCTGTAGCGCCACTCTATTAATTTTTTTTTATTTACTTACTTATGGTGGTGCTACAGTCCAGGTCGGACCAGGGCCTCATCAAACAAACTTCTCCAGGCAGCTCGGTCCCTAGCTGGCTGTATCCAGTTTCACACGCCAAGTTGGTTCAGGTCCACCTATGTGCTCCACCTGATTCGCGGTCTTCCTCTTCTGTGACGTCCTTCCGGGTTGGATTCGAAGACTCTACGAGCCGGAGCATTATTATATACTCGCTCTTAATGTCCCAACCATCTAAGTCGTTGGACCTTAACTTTTCTGGCTAGGTCAGTGTCGCTGAACAGCTCGTACAGTTCTTGATTCAATCTTAGTCTCCATTCTCCATTCATGCAGACTGGACCCAAAATCACTAGAAGAATTTTTCTCTCGAAGCAGCCTAAGGCGTTTACATCGGATGTTGTCATGGTCCATGTCTCTGCACCATACATGAGGACCGGGATGATGAGGGTTTTGTAAAGTGTTGTTGTCTGAGTTGATAGTGGATCCTAGGTAGACGAAGTACTTAACTACCTCGAAGTTAAATCTGTCTATGCTGACGTTTGCTCCAAGACGTCGATGTTGGTTGTCCTTTCTTGTTGACAGCATTAACTTAAGCAGACGGACGAGTTTTTCTGGGATGGCAAAACTAGACATTGCTCTATATTGTTGGTCTCTATAGACGCTGTCATACGCAGCCTTGAAATCGATGAAAAGGTGGTAGGTATCGATTTGAAGTTCCTGGGTCTCCTCCAAGATCTGCCGTAGGGTCAATATTTGGTCGATGGTGGACTTTCCGGGTTTGAAGCCACACTGAAAAGAACCTACCAGGTTGTTGACCAAGGGCTTCAAATATCTCAATGGATTTCTATAAATTTTGTCAAGGCTTTGTAATTTTGACATTACCACAAACACCAAATTATCTAAGGGAATCTGTAACCTCTATTGTAGCTTTAAATTATATTTTATGAACAGAGATTAATATATGTTTTGAAAGCCTATGCATTTACATGAAATCTAAGCAATTTTATGCACGACCTACGACCCAACTTCCTTGGCGGCGCACAATATTCATCTGCAACAAACCTCATAAAGTTAAAGAAGTCCTTGCCAGCAGGAAACCTCTAAAACGCATTCAGTATTTATGCAAAATGCGAATATTCAATTAATCAAATCAATGCATAATGACCTTTCTGCTGATGCAGGATAGCCAACACGGCAGATGAAAGACATACAAAAAATACACTATAGAGCAATCCGGATATTAAAGTACTTACATTCAAAAAGGGTTCTGTTGTTGAACCCGCCGCTGCTGACGACGGTGCTGATTTTGCTTTGTTCCTGCTGTTGTGCTTGTTGCTGCGATCCTTACCGTTGTATATTGTCCTGAATTCTTTACTATGCCAGTTTCTGACTCATCCGTCCCAAATGATTGACTTTTTACTTCGGTTGATATAGGTTCTGGCACTCCAACAGCTGATAATGATGTATCATCAATTCATCATCATCATCATCATCATCATCATCGTCGTCGTCGTCGTTGTCATCATCCACACCATCGTGTTCATCCCTGCTGTTGCTGCTAGTGCTTTTAGCCCCGGCAAAACCAATAACCGAAAAGAGGGAACCACCACCGCCACCGACACCCATCTTTGCCATTGTTGACGATGTAGTTGGCAGAAAGGACGGCGACGCTGTTAGTTTCATGTGATTTCCATGATGGACTGCGTGTTCGTGTTGATGTTGCTCCTCGGTCTTATAATCGTAGTACAACACCGAAGGTAAATTCTCTGGGAAGGTAAGAATTTTATTTCTTACTGCCTGATGCTGGCGCTGAAGTTGCTGCTGATGGTGGTTGTGTTGTTCTTGCCAGTGCTGCTGCACCTGTTGTTGATGTTGTTGTTTTAGTTTCAAGTCGAATTTTTTCTTTTGTTTCAAGTGAAGTTGCTCTAGCTGCTGCTGCTGTTGCTGGTGGTCTTTGTGTATTTTCTCATTTTTTTTGGCCTTTCTCTGGAGTTTTCCCAACTTGGCACTTTTTTCGGATTTGAATTTTTTTCGTTTGATATTACCTTCAAAATTAAGAAGAGAAATAAACAAAAAAAAAAAATAAGTACGAGAAATTGCTAGTTGAAGGAAAATTAAAAAGACTATAAATAGCAACGTCCGAAAGACACTATGGGTAACGTAATGGATTTCTTACTTGATTTTTTTTTTCTAGTTTTAAACTCTTTATGAGAAGAAATTGAAGTTTTCCAACTTCAATCTTATTCAACATGGCAGATGCCGGAAGATATAAATTACATGGAAGTTTAAGCAAACAACAGCGAAATCTATACATTGTGACAATGATAGAAATAAGTTTGCTGAGATGGCAAGTGTAATTTTTTGTGTCGAAATATAATGAAGAAAAAGTCACTCATTATCTATCGAAAACTGGGCCCTATTGCACCAACGACTTTTCACTTTTCACTTTGCAACTTTTCACTTTTACTTTGCAAATTCTATTTCACCAAACGCTAATTTGCAAAGAGGAAATTAATTTTTTGAAAAAGTAAACAAAAAAATCCTTCTTTGCAAATTTTGTTTCACCAACCGCAAATTCGCAAAGTGAAAAGTACTTTTCTGAAAAGTGAAAAGTTTTGCAAATTTGCAAAGAATTGTTTGATTTCGTTTCACCAAACGATAAAACTTTACACTTTGCATTTCAAATACTGAAAAGCTTTTTAATAATATGCAAAGCAAAAATTTTCTTTGCGGTTTGTGATAAGATCGTTTATTTTTTTTTATATTCAATTTTATGTATAATTTCATTATAATAGATTATTATCTAATATATAAAATTCTTCTGTCACAGTTTAAGTGGTCATACTCCTCCGAAATGGCTTGACCGATGTTGATGAAATTTTATATGTTTATTCAGTATCAGTAGGTATGAGAATAGGCTTATAAGTTATAAGTATATATAAGTTTTATACCGCTAATTGTTGAGGATGTCTCACCCACACTGTCTGTTTTTGCATTTCTTGGGCCGTTGTTTGTTTTTAATAATTTTTTGTGGTCTGTCATTAAGAAAAATACATTCAGTCCTTAATTTTCAACTTCCTACCACTTTTTGGATGCAGCGTTATTTTGGAAGGAAGCAAAGAGAATATCCTTGAATTGAAAAAATAACGAAATGATAAAGCTTGTTTTTGCAATCGTAATAAATTTAAAAATTACTTTTTTATTTTTTACCACTTCCAAAACAGCTAACTTTTTGGCGTTCTTATCAGTACGACTCATTTTGAAAATTTTGAAAAAAACGTGCACTATTAATATCTCTTTCTATGACATTCTGTCATTAAATTTTGTTTTTGACATTTGCACTTTTTTATCACTAGTGGAGTTGTTTACTTTTTACTTGCGCCACATAGAATATAGTATGGCAAGTATTGAATTCGCAAAAATAAGTTGAGATTTTGATGAGATATGACATTACGACGATAGAGAAGTCGAAAAAAGTTGGTCCGGTGATTCCGTCCGTCTGTGAGTCTGTCTATCTGTAAACGCACCTACAGCCTAAGCCACTGGTCCGACTTCAAACTTATATGTATTTTTGAGGTAAATATTTAAATTTAAATTTTTATTTATGAATTTTAATTACATGTTTTTATTTTTAATGTTTTTATGAGTTATTATTTGGAAAACAGGAGCAAGTTCGTACGAAACAGTTGTTCACATATTTTTTAAATTCGTAATAACAAGGAAAAGAAGCCCAAATCTTATATTTGTTTTACTTTGCAACTTTTCAAATTAGGACTGAAAATGAAAAGTTACATTTTAAGTTGGTGAAACGCCCACACTTTTCACTTTGCAAAAAAACATAGAAATTTGCAAAGTGAAAAGTCGAGAACTTTTCATTTTTGGTGAAACACTTTTTACTTTTACTTTGCAGAAAACTATTATTTTGCAAAGTTGCAAAGTGAAAAGTGAAAAGTTGTTGGTGCAATAGGGCCCTGGTCCTTAATTGAAAAAATTATCTTATTTTAGCGCGACAGAGGTTTTTCTAACATTCAAAGTGCGAAGATTGGTCAGTTGTTACTACACGTTCCGCTTAGGTCGCAGAATTATTAGTTAAAGCAATTGCGTGTCTATCTGTCTGTGTTAAAACTCGGGTTTTACCCGAACTGTTGCAAATTAACTTGACGCAGAACTAATGGCACTAGTCACATTTGACTGCGAAAATTTCTCCCTTTTTTGAAGCCGATTTTTATTTTTTATTTTTTTATAATGAGCATGCACTCAAGGGGTTTGTATTCCCTTTTTATGCCAAAGCACAGTGTGAGCGTTAGGGAAAATATGATAGACAGAGAGGGATGAGGTGTGGGTTAACATTGGTCTTGAATTCTTGAACATTGCAATGACTGGGGAAGACAGAGTGTGGAAGAGAGTTCTAAATTCACGTAGTACGGCTAAAGAACGATCGATCAAACGACCGAAATTGGGCTCGAGGGTGAACTAATGGGCATTCCTGGAGGCGGGTATTACGGTTGAATATCTTAAGGGGAGGAATACAACTGGCTATTTCACTAGAGCATACACCGTTGAAATACCAGTAGAAGAGGGTGAGGCATGAAACATTACGTCGATGTTCGAGTGACGTAAATGTCTCAACGATGGTATAGTCATACCAATCATCTTAAATGCTCTGCTCTGGATGGTGCAGGGAAATTACTCCACGGGAATCTGCTCCACATGGGAATTTACTCCACTCAAAGTGGGAATTTTCTCCACTTTTTAAAGTGGAATAAATTCCCCCTGCAAGTGGGAAATAACTGCACAATTTTTTTGGTGGAATTATTTCCCAGCATGAAACTGAGCTCTACAGGTTTTTACGAGGAATGTTAGTTATTATAATGCAATCAATTTATGTGATAAATTCAACCAATTTATTGACTATGAACACAATTTTACAATTTCACAAATTAAACAATTATTTATTTTTCCGCACAGTTTAACTATCGTGGAACATAAGTGCCGAATTCTATTTTGGGACTACAAACCCACTATGGTGGGTCATTAGTCCTGAAATTAAATTCGGGGTTTCTTCGTGATAAGTTTTAAACATTTTGTAAACCAATAATTTGAGTAGACAGTTTGAACATATTTTCAAGGTTTACATACCACATGCTCTAAGTCTATGTGACGTTAAGGAAACTCTTCCCCATGAAAACATTCTTCTGAACTTTGGTGTTCGGTGAGAGTAGGGCATTCTACAAGCAATACGGTACTTGAACCCAGCTTCATCTTATTGCATCTTTTTGTCACCTAAAATCACTGAGCTGTTTCTATTACATCAATAGCTCCATTAGAAAGACATTTTTGTATTGATATGATTTTCACTGTTCAGTTTTCTTGCATCATGTGGATGCAGACGTAAGTAGGTACTATTTTTGCAATACATACTTAACCTTAACTCAGTCTCACATGTTTTAAAATATTATTTCAATAAAGGATTTGGAGCTTGAAACAAAAAATGAAGCAGGTAAAATAATTACAGGCACAAAACATTCAAAATCGTTTTGGTTTGGTTGGGAGCGAAACGAGCGGAAAAAATTTTGCCCAAAAGAGAATGAATTTGGGGTGTGAAAATAAAAAAATTCGCGCGAATTTTTTAATTTTCACACCCCAAATTCATTCTCTTTTGGGCAAAATTTTTTCCGCTCGTTTCGCTCCCAACCAAACCAAAACGATTTTGAATGTTCCAGATCGTCATAATCTCTAGAGTCAAGACGAAAGTGAAAAAAGATGTTTAAAATGAATCATTTCAATGCAGCACCTGCTTTCCAGACACAAGCGTGCATTACAAAGGTGCGTGGTGGTTTCTTTTATAAAATAAAGAAAGCGGCAGCAGTTAGTTTTGAAAAATGAATTGCTCTGTCAATTTTGTCCACAAATATGTAGTAAAAAAATGGTCCTATCTATTGCTAAGACTTTTATAATTCAAAGAAAAAAATCATATTCTGAAATTTTTTTTAATAAGAAGTGCAATAATATTGTTTCTCACACTTTTTACTTTTAGTGGACTATTTTCTCACACAATTATGCAGTTATTTTCCACTCGTAGTGGGAATTTATTCCACTTTAAGAAGTGGAGAAAATTCCCACTTTGAGTGGAGTAAATTCCCATGTGGAGCAGATTCCCGTGGAGTAATTTCCCTGCACCGCTCTGGATACTGTCCAATAGACTTAGGTACGTTACTGGAGCACCAACCCAAACGTGGGAGTTGTACTCAAGCTTTGGACGTATAGATATATGTTTTATAGATGGTAGCCAGATCTAGAAGGGGAAACAAAATTCTTGCATCGTCTTAAAACCTTAACATCTTGCGGCATTTTTGGCGACATCGCATATTTGATCATTCCACAAGAGGTGGTCGGTGATACACATTTCGAGAATTTTGAGATGTTCGTTTTCATTGATGCAAGTGCCACTCATGGACAGTGGCAAGGGGTGTATACCTCGCTTCAACGATACAAGACAGCATTGAGTTTTCAAAGCATTAAACTCTACCCATTGTACAATGCTGTTTAAGTCAGAGTTTAATGAGCTTATCATATTAAGCCGTTGCAGTTCCACATCCGAAGAGGAAGGATGTGAGTCTGGAACGAAAATGAAAAGCTAAGGGTACTATCGTCAGCGAAATAATGAATTGGATTAGAAGTTACAGACAAAAGGTCATTTATGAAGATGAGAAAGAGGATCGGAGCCCTGGAGCACACCAGCACTTATTTTGTGGGTTTCAGACTTGAACCCGTCCAATACAACTTGTATACATCGGTTCGAAAGAAAGTTTCTAATCCAACGAAGGAGGGACTCATCAGTACCGAAAGTACGCATTTCGATAAGGGAGCCGGATGCCAAACTCTATCAGATGCCTTTGAAATATCAAGTGCAACAATCTTACTTTCTCCAAAACGATGTAAAGATTTGTTCCACTGTTCGACGAGATATGCTCTGCGAAGAGTGGGTAAGGGTTTGGAAAGGATTGCTTGCAATTCCAAGTACAGATTTCTTGCCGCTCATGTGCGGAAGGTTCAACCTCCAAGTGGTGCAGAGCGTCAACCTGACTCTGTCAGGGCGAATGAACCTACGTTTTTATTGTACATGTATCATAATCATTTTCTTTTGATACCGTGATTAATGAGACTGTACTTGAATATCATTGTGATAGAATAAGGCACTAATGAGTGTTCTTAAGAAAGTTGGTGGTGCATGGCAATATGTCATGCAGTCTTCCAGTTTGGTCGACCCGGCTCCATTCTGGATAAAAGACTGCATGACAATGGACACCAGTGTTCCTGTGAGCCGATAAGTCACGAAGCTGGAAAATTATCCTTTTGGTTTGTACGGATGTGTGATAATTTCACACATCCGATAGAATGTATGATGATAATGTCATACATTCACGGAGTACAAAATAACAAAAGAGACGACCATGTCTTCTGAAAAAAACTGGTACTCTGGGGTAGTTGATGCCCGGATTCTAATTGAATCTTCAACTACAGTTGCGGTCGGCCCCCTTGTGGGAGTTTCAGAGTGGCTGTGGTTAACGAGAAATGCGTTCTCGGTAACTGAGTGATGGTGTTCCTTAAGCTCAGTTACATAGATAAAAAACACATTTACCAGTATGGCTTTTTTTATCGGGAAAAGCAAACTGGTACTTGAGAAAAATGGAATTGGTGGAAGACAAAGTCTATGGCAAATGGGACATATGTAAAAGACTAATTTTGTGCCTTTTCCCTTATCTACAAGGCAATACACCAAAATATGCATGTAATTCATGCATATAAAATGGAGTGGATTGGAAATCAATCCACCACGAAATTAAGGCCTCGGGCCAGGTGTTCGTGTGTAATTGTTTTCATAATCTGTTCGAGGAGATAAGCCATCAGATCACCAGTGGACCTGTTGCTGCGAGAGCCGTACTGCTGGTCATTAAGAAGCTTTCGGTCTTCAAGGTATTTCTTAAGCTGATAATTTATCAGCGTTTCCATGACCTTAGAAAGAAGGGACGTTTGTGCAATCGGACCATAATTGGAAGGAGAGGAGGATTCGCCTTTTTTGGATATAGGCTGTACAAATGCTGTTTTCCAACTACTCTGAACGAGCCAGCGTTGAAGAACACCTCTTCACAACAATAGCGGGGATACCATCCTGGCCAGCAGATTTGTGTATGTTGAGATCTTTTAGGACCCTCGCTAGAGCATGAGTGCGAAAGAGGATTTGCCCCATGGAATCATTTAGCGCTCAAGAATTGGGGGAATCATGACACTCTCTGGCAGCAAAGAACCCCAACGAGAGCGCTGACAACACTCCCTTTTTGTCACTCAAAGAATTAAGGCAACCGATATCTATATGATACGGTGCCGTATCATAAAGTCATAGATTATAAGGCCATGTTTTGAAATATGGCCACATGACACATTGTGAAACATATGACGCTTAAGAAAGTGTTGTAAGGCTATATATGTTCGAATATGGCCTTATGACACTTTCAGAATGTGTCATATTCATATGGCCATATTTCGAAATATGGCCTTATGACAAAGCACCATCTGATACCTACTTAGTTATAATCTATCAACCCTGAAGTAAGCCACACCCTTTTTGTAAAACAGAAATTGTATGAAACTCGAAATGATGAGAATCATGGAGAACGAAGCAAATAAAATCTTCTTTCAAATTCCAATACATAATATTAATAATATGTAGTTTGATTCACAGCAAAGAATAGAAGACATTAATTTTTTAAGAGGTTGAAATTTGGAGTGGTAAAATAAATGAGGAAGGATATACGTACCTAATTTTTAGCGCTGGTGAAATAGTACATACATACATGTATATTGTATAGTATGGACATTCCAGTTCAGTTACAGTGCGATTTTGTTCGACCATAACTTACTAACCAAATAAAAACAAAATCAATACCTTCTGTGGCTCCGGATCCCCCTTCATAAAATAAACATAAACATGTCAACTCATACAACTCAAACAGAATTTTAACTGAATGAATTTAAGGACCCGGTATTTCCGAATTTTAATTGAGTTTCCAATAATGAAATTTTTCAATTCCAACAACTCAACTAATTTTTTTTAACTTTTTCAACATCCATTCGGATCAACTCACAAGCAAATTTCTTTCAATTGAGCTCAAAATTACATCTGCCATCTGCCAGAAGAACAAATTTTCAAGTACCTTAAAATAAGGTTGGCATGGTAGGTACTCGTTTAAATATGCTCATCCAGCAACAAAAATGTGTGCGTTCTTTGTTCGTAACTCATATGTTAAAATACGTTTCTTAAAATATTTATTGGCTTTTACCACATTTCTTCCACCAGCAAAATTTTTCCCCATCCACGCATAAGCACACTTCACATGGATCCTCTCGAGCGACCTGCAAGAAGACGAAGAGAAATATATGTATATTGCAAATAAATTAAGTTATCCATTAGTACGAGTTGGTATTTACAAGCGTAAAATAAAGAATGACAAAGTACTTCGTGTGGTTTTTTTTTTCGTTGAGAGTACTTCACGGAGCAGGCAATATTTAAAATTAGTTAAATGGGGGGTGGAGTGGGCAAAGGCTTCTGATCAAATTTTCTCAAGACTTCAGACAGATATTTATGAGAATGACTGACAGATAATATAATGTTTTTTTTGTAAATAAAAAAAAAATATTAGTCAGAGGAAAAACACACATATTAATGTTAGTGTATTTGTCTTTGCAAAACGTTAACATGTCCTTAAATAAATTTTTTGGAGAAACGACAAATTTGCTTAATGAAAATCAATAAGTTTAATGAACTCCACCGTTTCCTTTTTGTCTACTTTAATTGGTAAGGTATCGCCTTGTGTAGTGTAATTAAAACTCAATAAGTCTTTCTCAAAGAATTGTTAATAATCTTTCTCCAAGCGAAATTCCTCTACAGACAAACCTTTCCCTTTCGAAAAATTGGAAATTTTAATTGTACCCTAAGGACACATTATAAACGACTATTATTTATATACCATCAAAGGGTCCTCAAGAAAATAGCAAAAGGAGCAAAAAAACATACGACCATACTAAACGGGAAGTGACGACACCGAGCAATATGTTCCTGTCCTGAAGCACACAGATAAGACCCCAAAAACAGGATATAGACACTCAATTCCCAGTGTACCTTCCTACATTTTCATTTTGTTTCCTTTTAGATGCAATTTTTTTGGGAAAAAAAAACACTGAAGAAACAGGTAACAGGATGCGATAGAAACAGCAACGAGCCAACGACGACCACGACGACGTCTATGATGGCGAACAAATAGGGGGAAAACCTTTGTTTCAAATTTTTTTCCAGTTAAGGACCCTCACAAAAAGCAAATGAAAAATGGAAAAAAAGATCCACCTAAATAACGAGGGCTGCCAACAAACACGTACGAACAAATAGAATATGTCGTCTCTAATAACATGCAGACATTTAAACCAGCAGAACTCCTATAAAACAAAAACAGCTAGAGAAGAAAAGAAGGACGCAAAAAATAGGGGGCGAAAAATGCTCTTTTTTGAAATACACTCACATGTTCTACAGATTCGCCACAGTCAATGCTCCAGAGGACTTGGCATCTAGAAGAGCTAAAACTACGTTCATTTTTTTCTTGTTTTTGTTGTTGTCTTATGCAAACTCATAAATGAACCTACTTACAAAAATAAAAAGAAGGTTACAAAGAGTACCTACTAGAAAAAGAATACCCGCAGCTGGTGATAATCCGTTGCAACAAAAGTTATTATTGTGGAGGCACTACTAGGTAAAGGTTAAAAGGTTAGGCAAAGTGAATGTTGGCCGGCAGATAGAAAACAGTCGGGGACGAAATTATCACACTGGCTTTTTTTTGCATTTTCTTGCATGACTTTTGAGTTATGACTCAAAGAATCAGAAATATTTTAGCACACATACTGAAAAACCTTGTAACTAATTAATTACATACTACTTTCGTTGAAATATTTCATGCGAGAGTTGAATTGAATTAAAATGTGAACAAATACGAGCTTGAAGGATAAAATTGACAAACACTATCCTCTTTGCTTTTTTCGAATGACTGCGGTTTGTAAATTCTTTGGACGAGTGTTCTACTTGGTAAAAGTGCTCTTATCTTTTGTTTGTTTGTATACTTTAGAATGCGAGTGCTGTTCAAAAAAGTTTAAGTGCAAGGCTCAAAGGCCGAAAAGTTCCTTTAATGATAAATTGCCTTCCATCAGATTTTATGAAAAATATAAAAAGGCAAAGACGTAAACGCAATTTCAATTGAAATCAGTTGATACAAAAAGTGAAGAATGAAGCTTTATGCTCTCCACACTGTTTCTAAACGATGGACTGGGTGATCTAAAGAACTTTAAATTTGTGTTTTAATTAATTGTCGATACTTTTTGAAAGAAAAAATTTAATTTCGAAATAGATTTCTGTAACAAAATCAGCTTAAAGAAATTAGAGATTTTTGATAATTGAACTCCTCAGTGAAGTAAGGTTAGTATTCAGCACCCTCAAAGCTACGAAGCATTTTCATTATTTTGCAAGGTTAGGTTTAAACGGCAGTTTTTTGATAAAATTTAAAAAAAAATAGTCGTCGAGCCTTATATTTGTTACCGGAAAATCATCTGATAGCGAAAAAAAACTAGTCGAGTAAGCCCTTTTCGGAATTTGGTGTCATAGGTCTTCACCAACGTTAGCCGTATTTTTTTCACTACTCAGTAGCCAGCAGAGTAAAATTTCCCTTGGCAAACAAAACAATTTGGATTGCAGTCGATAAAAAGGTCAGTAAAAAAATGACAGTTGTGCCGGCGGTGATAGCCCTCTATAGCATATTGTAGACTAGAGGCAACATTCCGTTTAAACCCTCATAATTCTCCAACTGCTAATTATTTAACCTTTTCACGCATTGTAGAATGTCGTCTACATACCTTTCTTTCAATCAAATACGATCAAAGTAGGCTAGCGGTCACTTCGTTTTTCAAATGACGAAATGCATTGAATAAAGTGAAAATTTTGAAAGAGTGCACGTGTGATAAAAAAAAGGAAAAATAATAAAAAATTGAATTTACGTTTGTTTGTGCATATTTTTTTAAAAATCTATAAGGAAATGAACTTCCACTTATCGTAAATGATTTAGTTTCGAATCAAAATTTTTTTCCTTTCTTCCTTATGGACATTAAAATGCAATGTTGCCTATAAGCTAAACACCCTCTTTTTCTATATTATCCGTTATAAATAAAAAAATTCAAAATTTAAAAAACAATGTATTTTTTGTTATTTATAAACCTATCTAAATCCACAAAAAAACTTTAATTTGAAGATGTTGAGTTATAGAGGGATAGAACTTTTATTGAACAATTATTGAAATGAAGACAGCGTTGATGGCGTTAAGAAGAATTATTTTGCTACGCGAATCTAATGATCTGAGCTTATCTGAGTTATGAACTCACTTAGGTTGAAGTATTTGCTATATATATATTTTTTTTTTTAATCCGAGACGAAACCCTCAGGTCTATTTTGCAACATTTTATGTAACAATTGCCATACAAATTGAATTTGACAGATAAAGTGAGTTGGAGCGTTTTATTCGCATTTGAATACTGTGCTGGCTACTGAGCAGTGAAAAAAAACACAAGGGAAGAAGTGGATTAGATGTCGCTTAAAGTTGGTTAGAAATCAGAAATCTGTATTGCATTAAAAAAAACGTAATTTTTAAAAAAAATTTACAACTAACTCGCATATTATTCATTGCCAGTTTTTTGTTCTTTTGCAAAAATTTGCTTTAGCATGTGAACTTTGGCAAAGAAAAAGCTGAAAAAGTTTTAAGAAGTTGATAAGCTATGAGAAGTTAAGAATTCGATTAAGAGTAGTCGTTAAAAACTAGCGGAAATCCTCTTGAGAATGCGGTTTAAAGCCATAAAAAAAAACAAAAGCAACCTTGGCAAGTACAAATGTCCCCAGAAGCTGAGAGACCGAAAAGTGGTAAAAGTGGAATATGTCCTGGAACACCAACCAGGAATAATTAAGGTTTTGTTCTCAACTTAATATAGGTCAGAATCAGAATTCAGAACCACTATTAACTTTTGAGAGCGCTCGCAAATCAGCACTAATATACGTCAATGAATAGGGTTAAGAAGCTATTAACCTAATAGCGCCCAATGAATACCAGCCTTAAACTAATTATGTGTCGAACCTTAAATTTTAACCGAGTTAACTCGAGTTGGTTTTTATGTAAATACGAATCTAGGTCCCCAGAGGTATATTTCGTTCTAAATGCTACCGTATTGCCCCAAAAACCCTTTTAGAAAACACTGATCAAATTTGACAGTAAGATACCTGCCTTTACACAAAAAAGTAAAACCAAAAACACTTTAAAGCAAGCTAATTCGTTTTTACGTTTTTATATATAGAATATATGGCAAGTATTGAATTCGTAAAAAAAAGTTGAGATTTTGATAAGATATGACATTACGATGGTGAGAAGTCGAAAAAAAGTGGGCCCGGCGATTCCGTCCGTATGTCTGTCTGTCTGTCTGTAAGCGCACCTACAGCCGATTGACTTCAAACTTGAAAATTAGAGGTTTGAGCGAATTCGAGTGGGTCGTTTTTTAGACTTTTTTTAAGATCAAAATTTAGGGTAGCCACCATACAATTGTTTTGGCCAAAAACCAAAAGTTTCAATTTTCTCAAAAACGGCTCCTACGATTTTTTTTAAACTTCCTCGAAAATTTTTGTTTAAAATACTGATGTATTTTATGTAAAAAAATATTTTGAATTGCTCCAAAACGGTACCTCTCATAGAGCCGTTTTTTTATTATAAGAGTTTCTCGAAAAATTAAAGTCCGATCAGCGTAATTTTTTCTTTGAAAGTACGTATATATTGCCCAAATAATATTTAGTTTTCAAAAAAATTTCAAATTTTTTTTTGTATTTTTAAAAATATTTTTAAACTTTTTTTTTCAACATTCTGTATCTCAAAAACGGATCAATATTAAATATTGAGATTTACTTAAAAAATGTATAGTTACATATTCTAGAAATTAAATTAATTTTAAGACATTTTCGAAAAATTTTATATATAAAAAATTAATTAAAAAAAAACCGCTCCTAGGATTCTTTTTTTTTTTAATTTTATAAATCAACAATTTTTTAAGAAATTATATGACATCAATTTTTTTCAGATTGAATCTATTTTTGAGGTAGGTACATATTTCAATTCAAATTTTTATTTATGATTTTTTTTTGTCATGTTTTTTATGAGTACAGGAGCAAGTTCGAACGACCCAGTCGTGCACATTTTTTTTAATCTATTCAGGATTACACCCAAGTTGACTTATCACTATCTTAAATAATTGAGAAATAATTCAATTGAATTTACCTTCCCTCGTAGACTCTGGGAAGCCTCTAGCTCAGGGTACATCATAAGTTGCACAAAATTACTTTGAATTTAAGGCATTTTTCACATTCGCGTAGTACGGCTAAAAAATGAATGTCTGTACTAAAGAGTACGTATATGAAGTTGGGCTCTTTACAACTTTTTCTTCTTTTTGGCGCTGATAGTCAACAACCTTCCATTTTAGACCAATTAAATTCTGTCGTGTTTGAGCCTTTAAAAAAAGCTCAACCACAGCTACTTAAATCAAATTTAGCGAAGATTATTTTTCTAAAATATTCGGAAGCGATTAATTTTTTTCAATTTTTTTATTGGCATGTGTGTTTTATGTTCTAGAAAATAAAGAAATTAACTGTTGTGTTTTGTGTTGTCTTTATTCTTTGGCATCTGGTATGTGACTAAAGCTTATTTGCTAATACAATTATTAATCTGCTTGTGCAGGGATGTATACATTCTTATTACAGCAGGGATGTATAGTGTGTACTTTCTTATTACATGCTTTTTTTTTAAATTAACTAATTAACATTGATTAAATAAACCTAATCAAAGCCATAACGATTTGGTGGTCTAACACTTCTTCCACTTCTTGTCACATATGGAACATTTTGATTTACGTTACTTTGATTTACATTATTTTGATTTTCATTATTTTGATTTACATTATTTTGATTTACATTATTTTGATTTACATCTTCTGTTGAACTGTTTACATTAGAATCATCAAGAACAATATTATCATTATTCGGTACATCATTATTAAATGAACGATTACAATTATCACTATTTGCAATGGGTACTAAACTGTTACATAGTGACTCTTCTGTTAGAACATCACTAGGATTGAAGTCCACATTTCTTGATGTTACAATAAAACGGTTCTACGGTAATAATTATTATAATTGTCCCTAATTACGTAAGATCTATCGTTAACTATACGAACTATTTCTCCATAAACCCATTCTTTTCCGTCTTTCTTAAACATAATTTTTGTACCGTCATTCAATATTGGCAAATCTTTTGCATTCCGATCAAAATAAAATTTTTGTGTTTTTTGTTTTGCAGCCATCTTATTCTGCACAACGTTTTCTGCAATGTTTTCTCTTACCAACAGATTTTCATCTATTGGTAAACGGCTTTTAATTAATCGGCCAAAGAACAATTGTGATGGTGACAATCCCATACTAGTTACAGGTGTTGTATTGTATTCGAGTAGTCGATATTGAAAATCATTCATATCCCCCGTCTCATAGCAACGCTTGAGAATGTTTTTAACAATGGCAACAGCCTTTTCAGCCAAACCATTACTTTGAGGATATCTCGGGCTCGATAATTTTTGTGTTATATTTACTTTATTGCAATATAATACTTCAAATTCACGTGAATTGAACGGAATGTTGTCACTTTTGATTTCAGTTGGATAGCCGTACACAAAATATGCGTTCGAAAACATTTATTACATGACGAATGGACTTTTCTCTAAGCTCTTGTGACATAACAAAACACGAATATGCATCTATGAGAACAATGAAATTTTTTCCTGCATATTCATAAATATCTGTTGACACTTTTTGAAACGGATATTGGGCTGGCGTTTCTTGAATTAATGACTCCTTTTGATAATTTCTAGTGAATTTTTCACAAACCTTGCAACTTTTAACAAGTTCAGTAATGTCCGTAGACATTCCAGGCCAGAAAAATTGCAAACGAGCACGAGACAGTGTCTTTTCAATGCCCAAATGTGGATTATGAAGCCACTTGCTGATTTTGCTTTGGAGTTCCGTTGGAACAACCAAACAATGATTTTTAAACAAGATGCCATTCTCAACGTGCAACTCATCTCGATATTTGTGGAACCGTTGGCTCAAATCATCAAGTTGATGATATGGTGGTCATTGTGTTTCCACATATTTTACTATGCGACTGTATTTCTCATCCTTTTTTAAGGTAGTTTTATAATTTTCAAAATTGTCTTTGGACATACATGCGTTCCTTATGACTGAGTGAATAACCATTGACATTTCACTGTCAAACTCTTCAGAATCGGATAATGGTGCTCTAGAAAGACAGTCAGCAACCTGCATTTCCTTACCAGGCTTATATGTGATTGTCATGCTTGGATATTTAAGCAACATTAAATACATTTTGCTCCGACATCCAAACTTCGCGACGAGGGCATCTCTCTGCATAGGGACTACCCAGCAGCGGCGCGCGAGAAAAGGCGGCGATTAGTAAATATCCGAAAACAAGTTCTGGCCAAGAATAATAAAATTAAAACACAAATTCGAGGAGAAAAAATCACGATAAACAATCATATTTTTAATCTGGATGCGAAGAACAACCTAACATGTGAAGATGCTGACGGAATGACATTTCTAAGACATTTAATTGGTGACAGCTCAACTTTGACAGCGGAAGCCAGTGGCTCTCAAACAGCGGGCAACGTTCAAAAACCCAGTTTTTAACTATAAAGCCGTCAGCCCATCGAAAAACTTAAAAATAAATACTTTTAGCAAAATAAAAATTAATCTTAAGGAAAATAATGTATGTTCTAATCTTAAAAATAATTTTAATCAAAATATTTATAATTTAAAAATAATATCATATAACATTGCAGGGTTACGTAGCAAAACACTGTTTAGGGATTTTTTTTGAGTTAATCAATCAGTATGATATCTTTTTCTTGTATGAAACTTTTATTGAATCGAACGAAGATGCACTCACGCATTGCTTTGATGATTATGAATTGTACTGGATCTTTGCAACAAGAACATCAAGTTATGGAAGGGCTAGCGGAGGATGCCTTTATGGATTAAGAAAGAGTATTAAGAAAACCTTCCACTGCTGCTTCGTTCATGAATTAGACAAAACCTTTGTACAAATCAAAAATAACGGACAATCATTCTTCATCATCCCAGTTTATATTAATTGCAGCTTTTGGCAGCAAGATTTCTGTTCTCTGTACAGCTTCTTCTTGGAATTTAAGCAACAAAATGTAATGCTAGTTGGAGATTGTAATGCTAGGGTCGGTGACACACAACTGTGGCTGTTCCATCCAGATTTCACTAGTGACACTGCTTACACCCCCAGGAAAACGAAAGACAAAACAATCGATAGCAATGGCAGGAAATTCATTGAAATGTGTGAGTCAATCAACCTGTCACTTCTCAATGGTCGAACAAAGAGCGACAAAGATGGCTCTCTTACTTTTCTCAGAGGCAATGCCGCTTCAACGATAGACTACTGTCTAGTAAGAGATGAATGGTTAAAATGCATGCCTGATCTTGAGATAGGCGAATATCCATACTCCGATCATCTTCCACTATTGGTAACGGTCAATCTTACCACTGAAAACATGAATACCGAGCCAGAAAGACAGTTACTCCCCAAATTAATGTGGAATGAAAAATTTGCACAGCGATACCAAACAGAACTAGACCGAGCTCTTGACACAACTGACCTCTCCGAATTGCAAACCAACCAAAGAATAGATAGCTTGACGTCTTGTATAGCTGTTGCGGCGAAACCTTTTCAAGCTGATGGAAGGAGAAGATCAACCAAAAAACAGCTCTGGTATGACGCAGATTGCCTTAATGCTCGGAAAAAATCCTTTTCTTGCTTACGATTGGCAAAAAAAACACCAACCTCTGCTACCAAATTAGCTTACCAAAAAGCAAATAGCGAATATAAAAGTATCTGCAAGGAAAAACAAAGGCAATACTGGCAAAATCTTACGCAAGAGTTAAATGAAGTTAGAGACAGTCGTGACTTTTGGAAGCTAGCCAGAAGATTAAATAGCAAGGAAGTAAATAATCGCTGTCGAATACAAGTAAAAGCTGAGGTGTTAGCAGAATACTTTAAAAACTTGTTAAACTCTCCTGGTAACCTAAATCATCACCTATTTGCCTTTCCTTACATAGAAAATGTTGAACTAGATGCGCCTATCACACTTTTAGATGTAAAAAATGCACTTTACGCTTGCAAGCTGAATAAGGCTCCAGGAATAGACCGTATACCCTGCGAGTTTTATAAGTACTCCACGAATAATTTCCAAAAATACCTTACTGGATGTTTTAATCAGATTTTCGATGAAGGTGTGGTGGAAGAAAACTTCAGGAAAAGCATTATCTTCCCGATTTTTAAAAAGGGAAGTGCAGAAGAGGCGAGTAACTACCGAGGAATATCTTTCTTGAACACTGTAACAAAAATCTTCTCTGCTATACTTCTCAATCGCTTAACGAAATGGATAACGGACAATGGACTTCTTAGTGAGTTCCAAGCAGGCTTTCGCAAGGAATACTCAACTGTGGATAACATCTTCACGTTAACAAGCATAGCTAAGACATACCTTGATAACGGAAAGAAGCTATATGCTTTTTTCGTGGATTTTAAGGCTGCCTTTGATTCCATAGACCGAAATTCTTTATTCCTTAAACTAAGCAATGTAGGAGTTTCAACGAAGATCCTTAAAGTGTTGCAAAGTATGTACGAGCACAATCAAGCGGCAGTTTGGGATGGGAAACAATTGTCTTCCTGGTTTGATACAGAAATGGGCGTCAAACAAGGGTGCTTACTGAGTCCTTTGCTTTTTTCGATATTTCTTGATGACATTACTACCTCTCTCCCAGGAGGAATTGATTTCAATGGAATAAACATCAAATGTCTAATGTATGCAGATGACATCGTCCTACTGGCAGAAACGGCAAATATGATGCAATTCATGGCCAACAAGTTACAGCAATACTGCTGTAAATGGAATCTAAAGGTTAACACCGACAAATCCAATATTATGGTTTTCAGAAACAATACCGGAAGATACGCTAGGGATGAGAAATGGACCTGGGAAGGTGAGGAACTTGAAAAAGTCAAAGAATACAAGTATCTTGGAGTAATCTTGACTCCCAAACTCTCTCTTGAGAAACACTTCAGAGCCAAGTTACATGATGCTAAAATGGCCATTAACTGCAACTGGAAAGGGCTCCTTGGTAAAAAGAACGTCGCAACAAGTGTGAAATACAAACTTTTTGAAACGGTAGTAAGATCAATAATGTGTTATGCCGCGCAGGTCTGGGGAGTTGTCCAATACGATGACGTTGAAAAACTCTTAAGATACTTCTTAAAGAAAATTTTTCGTCTCCCGGAAAACACGCCAACGTACATGCTCCATTTAGAGACTGGACTTCCTCCTCTCTTCTTGTACACTCTGAAACTTCACTTCAGCTACATAAGAAAAACCATGGAATACTCCCCGCAAAGACTTCCTAAAATAGTGGCCTCCTATATCGTGCAACGCAAGTCCCAGTTCTTTGGCGAGTGGTCAAGACTATGCTTGGAACATAACCTAAATCTGGACAGCGATACCCCCGAAAGATGGGAAGAAACCTTGGATGTCCTGTGGAACACCATTAAGGAAACAAAATTTGAACATTTTCATGAACAAGCAAGAAAAAGTGAATCCAGGAACCTATATCGAGTGCTAGATCACAACCTATTAAGCAATTATTTTCACGACAACAACAGTATAGATACTATTTCCACAATCTTTAAAGCAAGAGGAGAGCTTTTGCACCTAAACTATATGCCCCATCGCAGCGACCGATCCACTGAATGTACACTGTGCAATCGACATGCAGCAGAGGATGTAATACATTTTATCGGAACCTGCCCTGTTTTAAATGCCATTAGACGTGCCCACTGGAATAAAATCAGTCTAACTATGGATGAACTAAAAAATATATTAAACGGTGACACTAGCTGGCCTACTCTAGTCAGCTACGTTAAAACGGCATGGAAATACCGCTCCCAAATCATAAATGAAAGTTTCTGATTAACTCTTAAATTACCCGTGAGATGTAATAGGTTCTTAGATAACAATATTATAACAACAACTACTTCAATTCGATGTTAATATTTTCTCTTTTTTTTCGGCTGACGGCTAACGCCATGCTCTAATTGTGAACTATATATGTATGTATGAAAATTAAAATATTGAATAAAGATCACAACTTAACTAACTAACTAACTAAATACATTCGCTGTAAGCGAGGTGTGATATCATCAATGTCACGTTTCATTAGATTTTCTAGCGGTTTATGGTCTGAATCGACATTGAACTCTCGTCCATACACATAATGATGAAACTTTTTACACTCAAACACAATTGCCAATAGTTCTTTTTCAATCTGAGCCCAGCGTTGCTCAGTTTTAGACAGTGTTCTTGATGCATACGCCACTGGCTTGCTATTCTGCAGCAAGACACTTCCCAGCTCATCCTTTGAGCTGTCGGTTTGTATGGTCACTGGCAGTTTTGGATCATAAATTGCCAACACTGGTTTATTAGTTATACTTATAATACTCAACAACTCATTAAATTCAGCATCATGAGCATTTGCCCATTCAAACTTTACGTTATTTTTGGTAAGTTCACGCAAACTAGCTGTTTTCTGAGATAAACTTGGGATGAAACGTGCTAAATATTTTAATAGACCCAACAATCGCAAAACGTCAGATTTGTTAGCTGGTTTAGGCATACCTATGATAGCCTGAATATCTTTATTATCTGGCATTACGGTTCCGTCAACAATTATATGACCCATGAACTTCACCCTGTTTGTTCGATACTGAATTTTTTTACTGTTAAATTTAATGTTATTTGCTTTTGCTTGCTATAGTAAGATGGCTAACGTTTTATCATGTTCATTAGCATTTTCACCAGCAATGAAAATGTCATCAAAATAAATTTCGACACCTGGAATGTCACCAAATATTTTTACCATACGTTGTTGAAACATCTCTGGTGCATTCTTTAGTCCAAAATGGACCCGATGCCAACGATAGCGACCAAATGGCGTCATAAATGTCGTCAAATATGAACTCGTTTCATCTAATTCCATATGCCAAAATCCATTACATAAATCTAAAACAGTAAATACACGTTTGTTTGACAAACGACTAATAATATCATCAAATGTGGGAATTAGAAAATGTTCACGCTTAATACACATGTTTAATGGCTTTGGATCTAGGCAACATCGAATGTCACCATCTTGTTTTTCTACGATTTGCAAATTGCTAACCCAATCAGTTGGCTGGTCAACAAAACTTATGATTCCTTCTTGCAATAGAACATCAAGCTTATTTCTTAATTTATCATGTAAACTTAAGGGTATACGTTTTTTGTAGTGTAATGACGGGATAGAGTTTTCCTTCAGCGTTATTGAACATTTACCTGGAATTTTTCCAAGCCCATCAAATAATTCCCCATAAGTTTCTACGAATTCCGATACTACACTTGGGAAAGACAATTGAATTGTATCAATTCGCTTTATCAATCCGAACTTTATGCTTGACTCAAGACCCAAGATTGGTTCAAAACAATTGTCAACAATCAAAAATTTAGCAGAATGACTAATTTGCCTGTCAACATCAAAACAATTCAACTTTATTTGGCCATGAATTTTAATTTTATTAGAACTATAGTCAATAACATCACAGTTAACGTGTGAAAAGTTGTTTGCTTTTGTAATTTTTTTAATAAAATCAATCGGAATACAGTTTGCATCTGAACCAGAATCAATTTTAAATTTAATTGGCCAATCTTGAATGACGTATGATTTTTCCCATCGAATTCGATTAATTACTTCCAATCTGTTAAAACATTTATGCTTATTTAATTTACAACTATTAATATGAATAATGCCTATATGTAAACAATTACCATTGGAACTCCAGTTTTCAACTGCGTTGACTTGTTTTTGTTGCGTGAAACCACCTTGTTTGTTGTTGTTGTTAATATTGACGCTGTTGTTGTTGCTATTCGATTTACACAGCCGAGCAAAATGCCCAATACGTCCACAAGAGTTACATTTGATGTTCTTCGCTGGGCAAAATTGACGATGACGACCAGAATACGTTTGTCCACAGTTGAAACACTTGGTTTTGATTGCATCCACCTCTGATGGAACATTACTTGTCGGAACACACTGTACCGGTTGTTGTTCAATTGCATTCACTTCACGTGGCGAAACATGCGTCTTATCCAACAAAAGTTTATTTGCCGATGCTGATTCAAATACCTTGCATGTATCGATAACATGCGTGAGTGTTTGTTGTTTTCCATCCAACAATTTTAACTGTAATTTTTTATCAGCCACACCAATGACAATGCGGTCTAACAACATACGATCTGCATACGATTTGTTGCAACCAGAACATTCGAAATCACAGTACTGTAGTTGTGTACGAAGTTCTGTTTCAAATTCTGTGAATGGTTGTTTTTCCTTCTGAACGATCATGTTGAACTTAAATTCTTCCATTGTCGTGTTTTTTGTCGGCAAACAATACTCATCAAATGCAACGATGATGTCATCCAGTGTATTTGGAACATGTGTTTTCTCATCAACAACGGAATCAGCATCTTTTTCTTCATCTTTTTTCTTTTCGCCTTCTTGTTCCGTTTCGTCTTTTTCATCCCTCACGTGTAGTGAACTTTTTCCATTGGCTTTTTTTGTTGTGCCAAACATTGCATTGACACTTCCATCATTTGGAAATAATGTGTTGTATATTTCCATGCCACGTTGACCGATGAGCCACAAAAATGTTGCAATTTTTGTCGTTTTAGATTCCTTCATTTTATTATTTGCAATGAGGTAAATCATGAATGTTTGTTTCCATCGGGGCCATTCTTTTGGTAAATCCGAACAATCCAATGCTTGTGGCAACCGCAAATCCATGATCTCACAAAGTAATTTTATATTGCGTCACTTTTTATAATGAACAATTTGTCCTTTATTTTTGCTCCAATTTACAAGCAAACTGCTTTTTATAATTAAAATAAATTCACACTGAATTTTCTGTATGTATGTATGTTAAATAATAAAATTATTAATTTAAACTTCTACCACTTCTGACACCAAGTTTTATGTTCTAGAAAATAAGGAAATTAACTGTTGTGTTTTGTGTTGTCTTTATTCTTTGGCATCTGGTATGTAACTAAAGCTTATTTGCTAATACAATTATTAATCTGCTTGTGCAGGGATGTATACATTCTTATTACAGCAGGGATGTATAGTGTGTACTTTCTTATTACAATATGTTGTGTTTCTCTTGTTTAGACCGCAATAGTCTTAAATTGGTTTGCAAAGCTTACAAATGTCATTCGTAAAAGCAAATAATATAGTCCCTCCACAACTTCGATCTCTAAGAATACAAGGTAAAGGGTTTTTGATGTAAATGAAAAAAAAAAAAACGTCAACTTTGAATATCGACATTTTTAACCATTTACGGTCCCGACTGAAACTGTTCGATTTTTTTATCTTTTTTGTTGGTTTATGATTCATGGTTATTAACGTTTAGTACTAAGAGTAAACAAGTGGAGCGTTTTTGCATATCGCAGAAACGACACGCTGTTGTATGTTTGAAATGTCGGCTTAGACTTCTCTAAATGGTTGTTTAGACGGTTTAATTATGGAACTAAACATTTCATAGCAAACATAAATTTATGTTTTTATTTGATTCTCGTACAAGCCTCTAGTCCTTTCTCCCCTATACAAAAATTGGCATAGTTCAACGAATTTGGGACCACTAGAATTTCAAGAGTGTCCAATGCCTCCCGATAAATTCACTGATTTTGGTGGATCTGTGGTAGCTGGTCAAGACTCTTCAAATGAGCGTCACCAAGAAAACAATGTTGAATTTCACACATAATTGAAACGATAGGCAATTAAAATGAATAAAATGTCGATGATATCCGACACACTTTATTTCGTATGAATTTCAAGTAAGAAAGCCCTTAATGATACACCCTTTTCAAAGCTTAAAGACATTCTTCCCAACCTCTACACTCTTTTGTCAGAAATTGAAGAAAACAAACTGTTAAGAAGATTGGCATTCTTATCGGAAATCAGCAATAATGTAATTCTGTTAAACTGAACACAAAACGAACAGCTAAGTAATTAATCCTCATAAAGGACTCTTACAGAATCTTTCATCGATAATGGTTTTTCATTTCGTTTTCAATTAACTTGCCTTTGATTTCTGGGAGAATCAACGGAACTTTGGGAGTAATTCTGAATAATGTCTTTTCTCTATAAAACTATCTACTAAACAAACGACGCGACGAACGTTCAATTACTCCAATTCAAAAGAAATAATGAAATCTTAATGTTTGTTAGGTTGTGCCACGCATGATTGCCAGACAGAAAATACAGGCATAATTCTTGGTAATCCGTGATTCCTGGTATCACAATTACTTTGTTTATTAGTAGAAATGATATTCCGACTGCGAGATATAAATTTTAGATCCTGCTTTTCAGTGGGATTTCGTATAAAGCTTTTGACGTTGACATTCTTTGAAATCAGTTTAAATTGAATACAAAATGTTATTCGTGACTAAACAAGTATCTCTTTTGCTCCATTTCGGGGGACCCCTATTTTGCCGATATGAAACCAAAACAAGGACAAAGCAAGAAAAATAAACAACTGATTGTATGGATACCCGGATTGTTAAATGGAAAATGTATATTTGGTCAACTCATTTAAAGCGTTATATTGGACTGAACTGCATATGAAGTGGAAGTTTGCATAATGTTTATGTGTGCATTTGCAAAACGTGCGTTCGTGTCGAATTGAAATAGTTGTTTGATGCTGTGCTTGTTTGGTGAATTTAAATAATGATTGATTAACCTTCATGATTTGCCAACGTGTTTGAATTTAAAATTTATAGACGTCTTACAGTTATACGACGTAGATCTAATGCCCAACCCACAGTTTACAATCAGTCCTCCAAGAAAAATCCCTCTTACAGGACAAAAGATTAATTCAAACAAGAGCCAGACAGAATGGTACAACTCAAACATAAATGTTACTCATACGCCCTGGAGTCCCATTCCTAAAAACAGTTATTTTATTTAATCTTAGAAATCAGTTCCATATAATTTTTCATTTCAAGAATTGTAAATAAATAACTTAATTTCTGCTGACTGCCAATCATGTGTTAACATGCTTTCCAAGAAGTTAAGATTTTCTTGCGAGACGAAGCCAATTTTACTGAATTTTTTTCGAGTGCAATTGTGTCGGTTATTTTCATTCACCATTTTGTTCTGTGTTAAGAAAGAAAAAAAAACTGCACCCACCTGAGATATTTCCAACTGCTTTAACTTTTGCCCACTTTCATAGCTGCAGGGATCTGCTACTGACACTGCAGACAGAAGCGTTGGTTTAAAATAGGAATAAGCAAACGAAGAGGAATACCAACACTAGGTAGTCGTAAAATAAGAGTTTAAGAGAACTCTAAACAGGACTATATCGATGTGGGGTCGTATCTTGTGTGCCATTCATTTATCTGCGCCCTGCAATTCGATGTTAAATCTTTTCCTCTACCGCAAAAGGGTTTTTTCTTGTCTATCCTTCTTGCAGTTGCCGACGAACATAACCCTAGCAAAGGACATATCTTCAGACTTTATATCGAGAATACATTCACTTGCACACACGTCCAGACTCCAGATTGTAGCTTGTAGTTAGAGTGATTTTTGTTCATTTTGTTCTTATTTCTACAATCTTTCAAGCGGATAAGGAGAATAAAGAAGGATTTTTTTGTGTTTTCAATTTATTTGTTTTGAATTCCATTGTTGTTGATTTTTTTTTTTGCAGAGTTGGTATTTTTCCTTTTTTTTGTGGATTAAAAAATATAAACACACACACATTCGTTTGTATACATATTTTATTGTGTCAAGCCCTTCTGGAATGAAAACAGCAGAGATTACACTCGACTGGTGTTGTATAGGATACTCTTTGGATGTTGAGTGGTGGAGCTTGGAGCATATAGTGAAACAATAATAAAATTCATATTGTGTGTGCTTTTTGCTGGATTTCTATAAAGCTCTACTTTTTTTGGTAATCCAATTTAATTCACCAAAGGGTGGAATGATCTCGGATTTTTGTCTGTTGTGACAGGAATGGGTATAAACTTTAAAGAGGTACGATGCCAAGCCTTTTTTTGGCGAGTTTCTGGTAATTTGAGAGCAATGAGGGCAATAAATTCAAGTGAGGAATAGTGTGAAAATTATTTTTTAAAAATTGTTTTTTTTTTTCACACTAGTCTACCGCTTTATAAAGTGAAATAAACTGTGTCGGTTACTTACTTTTTTTTTAAACAAAAAAATAAAAACAAGGAGTACTTACTCTTTGTCCGTGAGTGTATTTGTTTGTGGCAGAATAACATGGCGCAGCTCTTTCCTGTTCATGGTTTCGTTGGTTTTTTAATTGCTGTGAGAGAAGTCTTGGATCATATTTCACTTCAGATTGGGCTGTGTCCATGTCATAGGAGCATTCATGATCGTCAAAGTACTCCATTGGAACTACAATTATTAAGAAAAGAGAAAATATTTGTTACAATATTGTAATGTGTATACACTTTATTTATCTCATACGCTCTGTATCTCCTTCTATTGTAATGTCTAATACTAATGTGTATACTTTATTATCTCTTACTCTCTGTATCTCTTTCTATATTTAATGTACACACTTTTCTTACTCTCTTTACTTACTCTGTATCTCTTTCTATATTTAATGTACACACTTTTCATTACTCTCTTTACTTACTCTGTATCTCTTGTTTATTTAATGTACATACTCTCTTTACTTAATATCGTTTAATTGTAGTAGTAAACACTCGTGAGGGGCAATAATTAATTAAGATTAAGAGAAACTTTTTGTTTAGCATTAAGAACGTTAGCCCCTACAAAAATCCCAGTATTTTCTCTCGAACTTTCAGCTTCCCCAAGAACCAATAGGAGCCAATAGTAGTTTCTAGAACCCATCATTTTTGATATAAATAGCCGTTTGGTGGCGAGGCGAGTTAGTTGATTGTGAACTGCGATAAGTAAAGTACACTGTGTTTGAAATGTTATAATTGAAAGTGTTGAATAAATAAGTTTGTGAGTGATTTGAATAAAGTGAACTTGTGTTTTATTTAAAAAGTGAATAAGTTTTAATTGTCGGACCAAGCCGAATATTACATTGGTGTCAGAAGTGGGATTAAAACTTATTGAGAATAAAACAGTGAACAGTGATTAAACTATTTTGTGTGAAATAGTGAAGTTAAAAATGATAAGTAAAGTTTTGAAAGACTTAACTGTCGCTGAGCTAAAGGCCGAATTAAGCAAACGTGGCTTAAGTGCGGCAGGATATAAAATCGAACTCGTAAAACGGCTACAGGAATATCTGGAAGAACAAAATGAAGACCCAGATACGTTTGCTTTCGAAGTGGAAGCAAAATCGGAAGAGGTAAATGCAACTGCCGACTTATCTACCATGATGACACTTCTTCTAGCTAAATTTGAAGAGAATCAAAAGAAGCAAGAAACTCAAAACAAGAATGTTCTGGAGCAACTAGAAACTCAAAGAAACGAGCAGAAGACCGAGCAAGAGAATGTCCTCAAACAACTGGAAACACAAAAGAATGATGTTCTGGAACAACTACAAGATCGGTTTGATGAACAGAAAAATCTGCTAGAAGGCAGGTTTGCGGACTTCGAAGACAGAATCAATGAGCGTGTCGAAAAACAAAATTCAACGACTAATGCACGTTTCAAGAAAATAGACGACCAGATCGAAACCATTACAAGCGAACTAGAAAAAGTGCGAAAGATGAAAGCTCGAGAAACTTCTGGTGAGTGCTCAAGAAAGAGAGAAGTGAATCCTCCAAGCTTTGATGGTCAGATACCGTGGTCAATCTACAAGAAACAGTTTGAAGCAGCAGCGTTAACAAACGGCTGGGACGATGACGAAAAATACATTGCCCTTACGCTTGCCTTGAGAGGAGCAGCTGCTGAACTGCTACAAACCATCCCAGCAGAGAAGAACGGTGACTTCAAAGTTCTGGTAAACGCAATCGAACAGCGGTTTGGGGATAGCCACATGACAGAAGTCTTCCGAGTTCAGCTTAACAATAGAGCACAGAAAAGAGGTGAAACTCTGCAGCAGCTTCAGGCAGATATCGAGCGACTGGTTCACCTGGCATACCCAACAGCTGGCAACGAGATAATTAATCAACTTGCTGTTGAAGCCTTTGTGAGAGCTGTGGGCGATATAAATCTCCAAAGGGCTATTCGCACTGCCGGAAAACAAACACTACCAGAAGCATTGGCTTTCGCTCTAACAATGGAAGCCGCAGAACAAGCTTCCCAAAACGTGCATCGCGTGAGAGAATTGGAAGTCCAAGAATGCTCTTGTCAGAAGGCTACTCTGGAAAGGAGTCAGCGAGACGGACCAGCACGATGCTGGAACTGCAACAAGACCGGGCATCTTCAACGACAGTGCAGATTACCGCGAAGAGGAACCGCATGCCAACACTGTGAACACAGAAATATGTCAACTGGTCAAAGTTACACCTACAACAATGTTGCTTCTCAAGTTGTTTCCCACCCCACCAATTTCGAGGGACAGAAGCTGGCTTCTAGTACCGATAGCTACAGAAACACCATCCAGGTTTCTCAAACGAAACGTGACAACAAGAGCCTGACCGTGGAAGCAAGTATAAACGGCAACAAATGTGTGGCTACCATCGACACCGGTGCCACGGCGTCCATTGTACGGCAGGACCTCGTTAAGAAGACATGGCTCCACAACACCAATAGCTATCGTCTAAGGACTGCAACTGGAGAATCCGCAAAAGTCTATGGTGAGGTACGTCTTAAGATCCGGATGGCAGAGCTGGAATTCTCTCACCTGTTCCTGGTAGCAGATATATGCGACGAGTGCATTGTCGGCGTCGATTTCCTGAAAGATCACGGAGTGATATTGGACATCGGGAACCAAGTCCTGAAATACCGAAACATCGAGATTCCGATGATCTATGGGATTCACTCGTATGAGACCTCGCTATCTGTGAAAACCGTCATTAAAGAAGATCTGACTTTGCCTGCTTCTTCAGAAGTATTCGTGTGGACGAAATTGAAAGGTAAGCCTGGCAGCCATCGATACCTCATGGTCGAACCAGCATCTGTAAAGTCCTCCCAAAACGTCACCATTGGGAAGACTCTTGTTAGACCTGTAAAGAACATGGTTCCCGTACGAATACTCAACATCAAGCCGTACGAAGTTAAGCTTAGAAAAGGTGAGATTGTCGGACAATGCGAATCTGTATCAGCGATAACAAGGATCAGCGAAGAAGACCCAAGGCAAACATTGAAGTCCAAAGAGTTGAACTCCATAAAGACGAACATTCTCGAGTCCTCTAATCTTGGCCAACAACAACGAAGAACTGCAGAAGGTCTCCTCGAAGAATTTGCAGACATCTTTTCATCATCGCAAGGGAAATATGGCAGAACACAACTGGTTCAACATCGAATCAACACCGGGGATGCAAAGCCGATTCGTCAACCTGCAAGACGCCTTCCACTAGCCAAACAAGGTGAGGTTGAAGAACTGATAACCACCATGAAAGAAGAGGGTCTTATCGAAAACTCAAAAAGCCCTTGGGCGTCTCCAGTGGTCCTGGTAAAGAAGAAAGACGGATCAACCCGCTTTTGCGTGGACTATCGAAGGTTGAACGATGTGACCAAGAAAGATAGCTACCCTCTGCCTAGGATCAGCGATACTCTGGACGCAATGGAAGGAGCACAATGGTTCTCAACTTTGGACCTGAAAAGTGGATACTGGCAAGTAGAAATCCATCCTGAAGACAAAGAGAAGACAGCGTTCTCGACAGGAAACGGATTGTGGCAGTTCAAAGTGATGCCTTTTGGACTGTGCAATGCTCCAGCGACTTTTGAGCGCCTTATGGAATGCGTCCTGCAAGGACTCACTTGGAAATCTTGCCTGGTCTATTTGGATGACGTCATCGTATACGGGAAAACATTTGACGAACATTGTACAAATCTGAGAGCCGTGTTTCAAAGACTTCGAGAAGCCCACCTCAAGCTCAATCCAGAAAAGTGTTCACTCTTCAAAACCGAAGTGAAATACCTGGGACATATCATCTCATCCCAAGGAGTTAAGACGGATCCTGATAAGGTTGACACCGTGAAGAATTGGCCAACACCACAGGACAAACATCAACTCCGAAGCTTTCTGGGTCTAGCCACCTACTATAGGCGCTTCGTCAAGAATTTTGCTGAGATCGCCAAGAGTCTACATCAGCTAACGGAAAAGGGAAAGCAGTTTAAATGGTCAGGTGAGTGCGAGCGCAGCTTTCAAGAGCTCAAGCAACGCTTGTGTAATGCACCAGTGCTGACCTACCCGACTCCAGGAAAACCGTTCATCATTGATGCTGATGCCAGCAATGTCGGGATTGGTGCTGTATTGTCACAGGTACATGATGGCAAAGAAAAGGTGGTTGCCTATTACAGCAAGGTACTCTCAAAGTCGGAAAGAAACTATTGTGTGACCAGAAGAGAACTTCTTGCACTGATTTTGGCAACAAAGCACTTCCATAAGTATCTCTATGGACAGAAGTTTCTTCTCCGAACCGACCATGGAGCACTAAACTGGCTTTTGAATTTCAAGAATCCAGAGGGTCAAGTGGCGAGATGGATTGAGAGGCTGCAGACGTACGATTATGAAATTCAACATCGGAAGGGGAAGCTTCACTCAAATGCTGATGCACTGTCTCGGAGACCATGTAAGCAAGACTGTAAGCATTGCAGACGCCAAGAAGAAAAAGAAGTGGTTACTGTTCAACGAACCAGAACCGATCCCATTTATGGCTGGAGCAACGACGAGTTGAGGAAGGCTCAACAAGAGGACCCAGATATTGAACCCATCCTCGCATGCAAGGAACACCAGGAAAAACCAGAATGGGCCGATATCTCCGACAGAAGTCCGGCTCTAAAGGCCTATTGGGCACAGTGGGACTCATTGCATGTCCAAGAGGGTGTCCTTCGACGTAAATGGGAATCAGCAGATGGAAAGTCCTATGTAATGCAGCTAGTCTTACCGAGATCGAAGATTGTGGACGTTCTGCGAGAGATGCATGATGGAGTTTCGGGAGGCCATCTAGGAGTAAACAAGACGCTAGAAAAGGTTCGACAACGATTCTATTGGCTACATGCAAGGGAAGATGTTGAGAAGTGGTGCCGAAAATGTGATACCTGTGCTGCCACCAAAGGCCCGAACAAAAAGAATCACAGCCAAATGCAGCAGTATAATGTCGGATCACCCTTTGAAAGGATTGCAATAGACGTGGCGGGTCCATTTCCGGAAACAAATAATGGAAATCGTTATATTCTGGTCGTCATGGATTACTTCAGCAAGTGGCCTGAAGCATACGCCATACCGAATCAAGAAGCCAAAACAGTCGCAGACCAAATTGTGTTCAACTGGGTGAGCAGATTCGGTGTTCCATTAGAACTGCATTCCGACCAGGGAAGGAACTTTGAATCAAACATATTCCAGGAAGTTTGTGGGCTTCTTCACATTAAGAAGACAAGAACAACACCACTCCACCCACAATCTGATGGCATGGTCGAACGGTTCAACCGAACCCTGAAGGAACATCTTTGCAAAGTTGTGGACGACAACCAGCGAGATTGGGATCGACACATTCCACTGTTTTTGATGGCGTATCGAAGTGCAAGACATAGCTCAACTGGCCATACACCGTCTGAGATTTTAATGGGAAGGAACATCAGACTGCCGAGCGAAATCAAATTTGGATGTCCCACGTCGGAACCGCAAGCCGAGGATGTTTACTTGGATGACCTCAGGGAAAGACTCCTTCAGATCCACGACGATACCAGGTCAAAAATTAAGATGTTCAGTGACCGAATGAAGACACGCTACGATATACGAGCGACAACAACAGAGTTCCAAGCAGGAGATCGAGTGTGGCTTTACAATCCCCATCGACAAAAGGGGTTGTCACCGAAACTTCAACGGGACTGGGAAGGCCCATATACAGTGATTAGCAAAATCAACGACGTCGTATACCGGATACAAAAAGGAGTCAGAGGTAAACTTAAAGTCGTACATCGCGACCGACAACATCGCTACAGTGGTGATGAAGATGATGGATTTGTTCGGGACGATCAATCCTAAGCAGGGGGCAATGTAATGTGTATACACTTTATTTATCTCATACGCTCTGTATCTCCTTCTATTGTAATGTCTAATACTAATGTGTATACTTTATTATCTCTTACTCTCTGTATCTCTTTCTATATTTAATGTACACACTTTTCTTACTCTCTTTACTTACTCTGTATCTCTTTCTATATTTAATGTACACACTTTTCATTACTCTCTTTACTTACTCTGTATCTCTTGTTTATTTAATGTACATACTCTCTTTACTTAATATCGTTTAATTGTAGTAGTAAACACTCGTGAGGGGCAATAATTAATTAAGATTAAGAGAAACTTTTTGTTTAGCATTAAGAACGTTAGCCCCTACAAAAATCCCAGTATTTTCTCTCGAACTTTCAGCTTCCCCAAGAACCAATAGGAGCCAATAGTAGTTTCTAGAACCCATCATTTTTGATATAAATAGCCGTTTGGTGGCGAGGCGAGTTAGTTGATTGTGAACTGCGATAAGTAAAGTACACTGTGTTTGAAAAGTTATAATTGAAAGTGTTGAATAAATAAGTTTGTGAGTGATTTGAATAAAGTGAACTTGTGTTTTATTTAAAAAGTGAATAAGTTTTAATTGTCGGACCAAGCCGAATATTACAATATGAAAGAGAACATACGGCTTACGGGTTGCGTAGTTTTGAAACTGCTGTTATAGAAAACGATAGTGTTAGCAATATTCGTTAACGGGGAGACTCACGGGCTAAGCCAAAGGCTCTCAGAACTCATAGCCGCTTTCTAGAGACGGTTCCGGAAACAATATTATCAATATATCGAATTCTATACGCTTGAGCAGCAAATCTAATTTTTTATAATTTGCACATGCTCAAGGGGTTTCTTATACTCGAGGGTAAACTGATGAGCAACGAGCATTCCTAGAAGCGGGAGTATTACGACAGATCGTACAAGACGGTAAAAGAGTGACAGAGAGAAAATATTACGAAGGTGTTTTAAGGTGTAAATGATTTGACGAATTTTTTGTTGCCAACCATTTTTATTGCTTTTCTTTGTATATCATTTAAGGGTCTTAAGTATAAGTATAAAGTATGTTGCTGGAGTACCGGCACAAGGGTAGGAACTATATCAAGCTTTGGACGAAAATACGACTTAAAGATTGTAACCAGATAAGACGGGAAGAATAATTGCAGACATCGCAATTTTGCTCGTTCGACCAAAGTAGTTAGTGATGCGCATACCGAGAATTTGAGATGTTCGGTCTCATTGATGGCAAAGGGGGTAAATCGCTATTTAAGGATACATAGACAGCTATGGGTTTTACAAGCATTAAGCCCTACGTTGTCTTTTATTCCCCAGTGTTAAATGCTATTTAAGTCAAAGTTTGCTGAGCTTATCATATTTCGCCAATGCAATTCAACATCCGAAGGGGAGAATAAATAAGAAAGCTAGAGGTTCTACCGTACCTAAGCGAAGTTGTAGACAAGAGATCATTTACGAAAATGGGAAAGAGAGTTGGGGACAAAACAGAACCCTAGGGCATACCAGTACTTACATTGCTTAAAAAAAACTTGTCCAACGAAGGAGTGATTCGTCAACCCCGAAACAAGTATTTTTCATAAAAGAGCATAAGCTGCTTGACTTTATCAAATGCCATATCAAATGAAATTAAATATCAAAGCCTTACTTTCTCCAAAACGATGTAAAGACTTGTTCCACTATTCGGTGAGACAGATCATCAGATCACAAGTGGACCTGTTGCATGCGAAGGTCGTACTGGCAGTCATCAAGAAGCTTTCGGGCTTCGAGATATTTCTTTAGCCGATGATTAATCAGAGTTTGTATTTGTATTACGTTGGAAAGAAGAGATGTAAGCCTAATCGGCCGCATAGTAGACGGCGAAGAAGATTCGCTTTTTTGGAAATTGGCTACACAAATGCTGTTTTTCAACAACTCAGAACGAGCTCAGAAGAATGGGATTGATGGAAAAGCTTACGAAAGGGTTTCGCCAGAGTGGAAGAACAACTCTACAGAAAGAAGATTTGTCCCATCATGGAATCATTGACGTATTCAAGAACTGGGAGTTTCATGACATTTTTAAGCATCGTAGAATTGGAAGCGGACTGCCTAAGAAAAAGGTTAGCTTTCCCGAGAGAGCTAACAACTGGAGTGGCATTGTCAACGAGTGTACGGACTGAGGAAGAGAAGGAATAATTCTTCATATTTTTCAAAGCTAACCAACAATTTTTACTGCCTTTGGAACATTGCAGTATCTTTTGCCTTAATCGTACAAAAATTTGGTTCGTCGAATATGGGCATTGCAGGCCGTCCTGACGTGTTTCAACTTATTCTGGTTTTCCTCTCATAGGGATGGCTCTAAAACACCAGAAACTAGCTTCTTTTTCAATTAAACCATGATTTTTCTTTGGGTTTGATGCTTTTAACCCTATTTTGGAATCATAGAAGTCTACTATCAGGAATCATAGTGACGATCCGGAAGAAGTTTATGATACCGTCCAATTTGGCTTTCTCGTACTGCCAAACGGTTCTCTAAACTATCCAACTAATTAAATAACTTTATCTTAAAATTAACAGTACTCGAAATATATGTCGAATGAAATCAGTCTGAACCGCTTGAATCGAAAATGTTCAAGTCATTGATTTTATTTAAAAAATGCACTAAGTCAGACTATTAAAATTTAGAAATACACATATTAAAGAATCAAACCAATTTTAAATGATAAAAAAATAAAAAAACAATAAAAAAGTGTAAGCCAAATTTAGAACAACTTACTAGCATGCGTGACATATCCAAACAGACATGATGTGGAACACATCCAAATGCAGATATTCCTTAAGAGTTTCAGCATTTTGCCGAATTTTGTTTTGGTTTTCTTGCGATTTATTTTTTCCTTATTCAAATCCTTTTTTCACTTCTTGTTTCAAGCAAACGATAGACTCACTGAAATAAAACACAAACACTTAATTCAAATAAATGCAGTTGATGTTGTTGTTTGGTTCTTTTTCCAGCATAGCATTTCATTATAGAACGTGCAAAAAACTCTTTCATTATGTTCATTAGTTTCAATTGAAAATACCATCAGAAGTCAGCAAAAAACTCTTTTGTTATTGATATTATTATGCACAATAATGTTGAATGGAATGGATGATGGGTGAGGGCGATGAAAGGATTCTGTTCTGGTTTCGGGAGACAATAAATAACAATCCAAGAAATAAAAGCGAATTAGTCTGAAAGCCTAAGCAAATGGATAGACGAAATGAAATGGGGATTGAAACAAGCAACCCATATTGCTGCAATCCACTAGAAACAATGAAATCGGAGACGAATAAATTTGTGATGTCATTGTTTTTATATTGCAGTGTTTGGGGTATAGAAGCAGCTTAACAGGGTGTTTAAGAGAATAGATGAAGTATATACAAATGCCTTTCTACTAGTTTTGCGCAAGTTTCTGTGCAGTGCCTTGGAGACTTTGTGTACCAGTCAAACACAATGTTCAGATCGTTAAAGAGTTCTGACCATTTATCAGCCCAATAGATCTTTTTTCTAACGATGATATAGAGGAAGTCTTCTTGGTAGTCTATATTCAGTAGGATTATCTGAGAGTAGCACAATGTCGTCTGCGTATCCGATAATCGTCGTCCGATAATCCTTCCATAGTCACTCCACACGGCAAATCAGAATCAAGGTCGTTCAAGAACAAGATAAATAGCAGAGCACTAAGAACACGTCCTTGTTTTACACCTTGATTGATAGGGAAGAAGTCACTGATATAAATGCCGTTCCATCCTGTTGCAGTGTTGTTGGTATAGAGTGCTTTAAGAATTGATACCATTTTTGTGGATATACCTAGATGTGTCAGTTTGTAGAACAATGCGTCTTTATTAATATTGTCAAACGCCACTTTCAAATCTATGAAAAACGCAAACAGTTTCTTTTTCCGGTTTAGTTGTAGTTTTATAAGGCAGGAGAGGTTGAAGATTGCAGCTTGGAATTCGTTTAAAATATGATTTTCTTCGACCCATTGACTTAGTCTGTTCAGAAGAACAGTTGTGAACAGCTTATATAATATAGTGTCCATAAAAGACAGACCACGGTAGTTGGCTACATCGTTGGGATTTCCTTTCTTAAAAAGGGGAAATATTATTGATTTTTTGAACGAGTTGGGAATGGTACCAGTGCAAAAGGTGTCGCTGAATAGACGATGAATTTCTATGATTAAGTTGGGCGTTGCATTTTGTAACGAAGTGTTACATGCTCTCATACAACGACATCGATTTTTCCATCAAATAACTTAATAGACGGTCAATTTTGCATTTAGAATTCATTATAATTCACGCTCGCTTTAAAAACCACATATGCAGGAAAAACTAATTCGTGCATATATTTGCATACATTTCATTTGGCCTTGAATCCATACCAGACAATGCATAAACAAAACATCTCGTATGACTCATTAACTCATGGCGTGTTTTGCATTCATTCATAACAGTGTTGATACATGACACAAGCAATTAAACCGAAACACATGAAAGTTTAGCTTTCGCATTCGTACAATTCACACTCATTTTTAGTAGTAAAGTTCATATGAGGATCAGTACTTTCGTAGTAAAATCACCACTACCACTACTTTTCATCACAACCTTTAGTTGTCATTTCAACTTTGAGTTTTGTACTGAGTGTTTTTGGTCATTTCCACCGCCGAACGCAATTTCAATTTTAAAGCTTTCCCCCACCAGTGGTAAGGGGTTTTAAATATTGAAGGAGATTTGTCCGCAGTGCCACCAGGGGCCGTTCATGTACCTGCTGATCGACCAGAGCTATTGCCTGCCGTGAAATGCCACCAGGGGCCTTAAATATACCTGCTGATCGATGAGAGCTATTGCCTGCCGTGAAGTGCCACCAGGGGCCTTAAATGGGTACCTATTGTTTCGGCATTTTTGTTTTGCATTTTGTTATTTCACTTTTCTCTCTTCGATTTTCAATTATTTCGCAAAACTTGTTTTGTTTTTTGTTTATTTTGTTTTTTCCTGTTTCGCGCCAGAATTGTTTCGCCCTTTTTGTTTTGCCATTAACTCTCTCGCAAAATTGTTAATTTGCAATACGATTGTTTCGCCACAGGTTATCTCGCTAACGGTTATTTGGCATTTTTTTCTGAATTCTCTTGGGAATGTAATAATTGTTATCTAATTAGTCTTCATTAGATGGCTTTTAGTCTTTGAAACCGCCCGCGTAAGGTTAGAATACAGTGAAGTATTTTAATATTGTCTTTAAATTAAAAAAAATGGAAAGTAAAATCATATGCGATACTTTTAAATCAATTTGAGGAAAGGATAAGCTAAGTCGTGAAGGATTTTCCCATTATTTTGAAAAAATCGTCAATTCAAGTATGTACATATGTACTTCGTCTGTTTTTTTTTTTAATTTTAATTTTTGTGTACGTAAGGATCCTGAAGACTTTAAAATTCGCGCGAATTTTAAAGTCTTCAGGATCCTTACGTACACTAAAATTAAAATTAAAAAACAGATGATGGCGAAACAATTAAAATCAAAATAATAAAAAAGCGAAATAATCGAAAAGCGAAATAAACGAATGCAAAATAAACGAATGCAAAATAAACGAAAAACGAAAAGACTGAAAGGCGAAAAAAAATCAGCGAAACAATCGAAAGCGAAGCAACTAAAAGACCAAACGAATGAAATTCGAAATAACAAAATGCAAAACGACCGTGGCGAAACGACCAAAAGCGAGATAAAAAAAGCGAAATAAACCATACCCGCCTTAAATATACCTGCTTATCGACCAGAGCTATTGCCTGCCGTGAAGTGCCACCAGGGGCCTTAAATATACCTGCTGATCGACCAGAGCTATTGCCTGCCGTGAAGTGCCACCAGGGGCCTTAAATATACCTGCCGATCGACCAGAGCTATTGCCTGCCGTGAAGTGCCACCAGGGGCCTTAAATATACCTGCTGATCCCCCGGAAACAGAAACAGGAAACCCAGTAGTGAAAGCCCTACCACCAGCCAAGACAGCAAGGAACCGGACGTCCGACAAGCGGAAGTGTTACCTAGATCCGAACGTATACCGGAAGTGACACCAGCCATTTATATCAAATTCAAGAAGTATCGAGTCATAAACTAAAATATTATTACTTTAAGCATAATTGTAGATAATAAGTGTTTCTAATAAAGAATTTGTTGCTAGGTTTAGAAGACCTATCATTGGAGTTTCGTGTTTTCTTCAATAGACCTTGGCACCGACGAGCGAAACCTCGGCTGGGAAACAAAAAGCACATCACAATTTTTAAAGAATTCAAATGGAATTCAATCGATTCCCGGAGCTTTATTTTCCTTTTCCGTAGTAATGGATGCAAGAACTTCGCCGATTTCAATTTCCTTATCTAGCAGGGGTATATATGCAACTGTATTTGAAGCGTATTCGAAAGATGTTTCTGTTGGCGATGTTTGATAGAGGAGGTTTTAAAAGTGTATTCTAAACTCTAATGTGTTTATCTTTGCCGTCGTATTGCTATCGTTTCTATTGTCTCGTTTTTTATTTGCCATATTGATAACTATCACCCTCCCTTGTTGCTAACATTCTACCTGAACTCATACCTGGAAAATGTATCTTGGTGCTTAATCTTCATTGCAACGAACTGTACAATTCTCTTTACCAAGAATACTTGGTTTAAACTCAATCTAACCTTATTAACGATCCCAAGTTCTACATAAAATCTCCATACTAAATATGAACTCTATGTAGAACATAAATTTATGTTCCGAATGAGCAAATGGGCCTTAAACTATCCTCTTTAGGCTTTGAACCCCTTTTCCTGAAATGGATTACTTCATACCTTGAGAATCGTTAATATTATGTCCGGTATAGATCCACTCGTTCCAGTCCTATTCTAACCACTTCTGGCGTACCCCAAGGTAGTAATTTAGGCCCTCTCCTCTTTATTCTTACAATTAACGACATTGACATGGTCATTAAACATGGTCAAATATCTCTTTACGCTGACGATACGAATTTTTTCAGAATCATTGCAGAACGTGAAGAAAAATTTCTCCTCCAAAAGTATCTCGACAATTTCTCAACCTGGTGTACAGAATTGCTCCTCTCCTCCTGTAATAGACAGTTCATAGTGTTTTAAATGATTAATAGGAAAAGGAAAAAGGGACTGGCTAGAGCCCAAAGAATAGGATAGATGATTTTGCTAACTTCGAAGAACACTTTTTTAGAACATTAGCAGTGATACCATCCAGACCAGTGGATGTATACGTATGTTTTGTGAGGTCTTTTAGGACATTCGCAACAGCACAAGTACGAAAGAAGATTTGTCGATTGCTTAGAAATGGAAGAAGAGGAAGAAGAACTTTTCATTTTTTTTACGAGTGAACAAAAATTCTGAC
Organism: Sphaerophoria taeniata; assembly: GCA_943590905.1. Taxonomy (NCBI): domain Eukaryota; kingdom Metazoa; phylum Arthropoda; class Insecta; order Diptera; family Syrphidae; genus Sphaerophoria; species Sphaerophoria taeniata. The sequence continues at coordinate 39,433,240 of OX016540.1, read as the reverse complement.
TGCCTTTTAGACATTCTAGTAGTACCCTAATTTTTGGTGTGAGAAGAAGTGTGGTGGCCAGTTAGATATCCACGAGAAATTTGCAGGTGTAATACTGTGTGATCTGCTTTAAGGTTAGGAAGCGCTCATTCAGATCCTTTACAGTCTTATTAATTCTACAAATACTGCACCAAAAGTTCTGCCTTCATATAATTCGGACAACGTACCGTACCCATTTTGAATGTCAAATTAAGGACCTTTTCATAAGGCAGGTGGACAAAAACAAATAATTGCAGAGTAGGTACAATGTTGTCAAAAACTTTCGAATATTTTCTCTTCATTGTATTTTTCTTTCGACACCTTCTTGAAGTTAATTTTAGAACCTTATATCAACTATACCTACCCATGCCATTAATATGGACTCAAACTTACTTATACGATGGCACTTCTACCAATGAAAGAATAATAATCACAAATGAAAACTCAAAACTTTCTCCCTGGCCCTGCCTTGTATACCTCGTATACCCATACCTTTTTCATGAGTTTTCTTTATTATTAAAACCATAATAGAGTTCTGTTGTTTTAAAACTTAAAAGTTTAAAGAAAAGCGACAAAGTCATACTAAGGCAAGAGCCAAGAGGACCAAGGACCTAACTTCTTGTGGTTTTTCAACCTGATTTCTTTGTTTTTTGATCCTTTGTTTACGCTCACATAAAAACACATCATCCTACAACACACATGAGCGCCTGTGTTTTAAATACGATTAAGTTCTCTGTTAACTTTCTTCAAATAAAGTTTTCTTCTTTGGAATTTTAAACTCATGTGATGGTTGATTTTTTGACACAAGATAAAATAATGGGACGAAATAATTCTAGTCTTTTCAATTTCTCATGAGAAAAATGTTTGTGCTCAAGTTAGATAGGGAAAAATCCATACCTAAGCCGGATATCATTGAAGGTTAAACATGAATTGGCTTTCTGTATCCCTGTTCAACCCACACGTACATACACCTTCACTGTTATACCAAACCTCTGGTCAGCTTCCATTTCAAGTTTCCTTGAAAAAAGTATCTTTCTTTGAAAGACTCAAAGCAATCTTACATAAATATCGACTGCAAAGTGTCGAGTAAGAATTTGATACAAAAATAAATTAACAAGGTTCACGTACAAGAATAACACTCAAAAGAAGAAAACGAATGGGTCGTGATGTCCAAGAATTCTATCATTAATTCTTAAAACTGACAATTGAAAGCCTTTTCAAGCTACCAACGTTTCGATTCAAGCAATTTGAAGAAGAAGAAAAATGCATAGCATACAAGCCAAAGCGACAGCTGACGGAATTCAACGGATAAGATCATTCTCTATTGACCTCCATCAGAGATATCAGCAAAATATTTGTGAACATTTGTGGGGAAAGAGTGTCAGTCTAAGAACCAGGAATGAATCTTGTAGATATATTTTGTGTTTGTTCACTTTTACTGAAATGCAAATATTAAAATACAGGGTGTTTCATTCTTAACCTTGTATTTAATTTTTAAAAAAAGTGTGCGTGAGATATCATCGACATTTTTTATTCCTTTGAAAGGCCTTTATAATAAAACATGGCATTTTCTGTGAAAAAGCTCAATTGTTCTGTTTGACGAGAATCTACTGCTTTGGGTTTTCCTGCCAACTCTCACGCATCGTGCAGACTTTTTCGGTAGATCTAAAGTTTCGTCGACTAGCGCCACTAGCGGGTATTTTTTGATTGTTCACTAAAGAACAAGGCGAAACCCCCTCACTCTAATAGGCAAAGCAAACAGAATGTATCATTTGCACCACAGATAAGATAAAAGGAGATCGGAAACTGACTTACATTTTACCCTCCAGACACTGAGAATTATATTTTCCAATTTCATGTATGTGAAAACACCAATCATTTTAAAACATTCCGCTGGACCTGCTCGTAGGCAAATTTATCTTGACAGCATCACCTTTATCTTTGCACGTATATGTTTTTGAACTTTTAGTCTTTTATAATTGGGCGAAACCAAAGAAATGAGAGTCAATTTGACACATGTAGCTTAATCATCATAGCCGCTATCAACTGTATACGTTAAGAAGTTGCTCTTGCAAGACCCTTTCCTTCACGATAATTCGAAATAATTTATCTTCAACAGCTAAATTAATAAACACAGAATAGCAAATAAAATTAAATAAATTTCCTCTTAACTGACGTTTACAATCTTACACTATCGTGGCGGGTAGCTTAGGGAAGGAATAAAAAAACCTGCTTCTGTGTCAGTTCAGTAAATGGCGCCCAATCGTTGACATTTCTGTATATATCAAAGACAACATTAATCGGTTGAAAAAGGGAATTTTTGGTAAACGTCACTTTACTATTCCGGGAATAATTTTTTTTTTATAAGAGCCAATTTTTCAATCGTCAGATTAACAAGCAGATAGTGTTTATACGACAGATAACAAAATATTGAATTTTTCAATCGTCAGAATCAGATAGGCTGTATCTAAGTTTATTTGCCAGTTTGTTATTTGTAGATTTTTCCAATGAAAAATCGGCTATTGATGAAAAATTTGTATCCTGTGGAATTATATTGAAATAGGCGTTTTTTATTAACATGGCTGCAAGACATTACCAATCGATTGCATCCGAGGGTTACAACTGGGTCCGTGGTTTGGCTTTTTTGTCAGAGAGGTTATTTCACTGATCACTTGATCAGAAATAACAAGATTGGAACATTGTTCTTTGAAAATACGGCTGAAGAAAACGTTTTCCTCGATCATCGGTGGACATTAACCGATTTATTAATGATTAAATTGAAAAGCCCCTATTTGAAAGAGGGTGTCGTACATTCCGCAGTCCAGGAAAAAGACTTTAAATGGAGTATTACTTGGGCACAAGGCAACTTTACAGTGAATTGAGAAAGAAAAAGTATTGGACTGATCGATTTTGTTTTGGATTTAGTCACACGCATATTATAGTAGAACGTTTGTATTGTTACCTTGCTTGAATAGACCACAAACCTTTGAGAGCAATATTTAAGCCAACCTTAAAAAAAAAAGTTTTAAAATCGAAAGATGGGTTCTTCGTCTTCATTCCTTAAACACATTCCTTGTCAAGATTTTGCAATATTCAAGAAGCGGACAAACATTGTAAATATTATACGTTTGTGCACTAATAGATAATGTGGTGGTGAAGGAAAATGCCACTGACCAAGAGATTATGGAAGCGATAGAAAATATCAATAAAGATGATTGGATAGCTAGTACTAAAAATAAGTTTTAAGGCCGAACCCACCACTGCCTATGATTTTCGGCCCCTGGCAATGCGTTGCAATGAATTTGTCTTATCGTGTCCGTTACCAAATCACGATTTCGCTTTTGTGATCATTGATTAAATAGTGTCATCAGAAATATTTAGCAATTTAGAAGATATCTTCTGAAGATTGGAATATCCTGAATATTTAAAAGTAGATAATACTCCGAAGTTTGTGAGTGTTGAATTTAAGGGGTATTGCGATAGTAACAACATTGACTGTTATCAGGTCACCTCCTTACTGGCCACCGGCTAATGGTGAAGTTGAGAATATCAATCGACCAATTGTTAAGTGACTACATATAGCCCATGGCCGATTATAGGAAAGAAAAAGAACTACATTAACCTACTACTACTACTACTACTACTACTACTACTACTACTACTACTACTACTACTACTACTACTACTACTACTACTACTACTACTACTACTACTACTACAACACATTGTACAACGGAAAAGTCACCTTCAGAGTTACTTTTTCATAGATCAAATAGAGATATAATCCCTTCTATGCAAGACAATGTTTTAGACTCTGAGGCAAGAGACTTAAACAGGATTAACAAAAAGGATCTTGGTGGTGCGAAGGAAGTTGGTGTCCTTGCATTTGCATTCGAAATTGATTTCCGAAAATAATTTAGTTTTTTAAAAGTTGGCAGATTTTTCACTGGGAAAAAATCATTCCGAAGGAGTTTCACGATATCTAGAAATGTTTTTTGGGATTTAATTTTTTCTTTTGAAATAAAATTTCTTGGGAGATTCCTGACAGAGCCCATTACGTATTTTATATTTGTATTATTTTATATAGAGAGAGATAGATATATAGATATTGATGAAATGTTACTCGTTGATGCAGTTGTACTCAGGGATGGGTAAGATAAGGTTAAAGTGGCTGTGGGTACAGAATCCACACATTTAGGCCAAAGGCCCATTGTGATACCACATGAATCTAAGGAATTACTCCGAACCATTTGAGCTTTTTATAAAGCGAAGAAGATATTTAATAACCTTGTTAGCTAGTTCACAGGGGTTATCGTAAAAATATTCTCACAGATGAAGTTTACGTCTTAGGGAAAGAGCATCAGGGCATGTGCAGAGAAGGTGAGAGATTGTTTCTTCTTCTTCTTCGTCCATACAGCTCCTGCAGAAGTCATTTGAGGCTACACCAAGAAGATGCGGATATCAGAAGTTGATATCACGTTCTCTCTTAGCCAAGAGAGAACGTCTTTGATCGCCAAAATTTCCGCTTGGAAGACGCTACAATGATTTGGGAGGCTGAATAAGAGGCTTAGATTAAGCTTTTCTGAGTACACAACATAACCAACACAACCATTTGTCTTGGATCCATCTGTATCTATAAAAATGAAATTTTTTGTATTCGCATTCATCTCTGGATGGAATGGAGGTCTGAAAGTTTTTCCCGAATTGTGTTTTGGAATGGTATAGAACCTAAGAAGTTCAATATCAATATCAATATATTTGTCTAATATCAGACAAATATATTTGGCTTCATTGGTAAAAATTAGTGGTACACCTTTTATTGAATGAAGAACAATTATTGGGATTTTGTATTTCCGTGCAAAAAGGATTAATATTAAGTCCACAGTGATCAGCCCATCTAGTGAGCATATTAAGTTCGTTAACTAATATGTTCCACAGGAGAGGGGAAAGAACACCACCTTGTGGAGTGCCTCTGCCGACAGACCTTTTCGTACAAAAATCTCCCATCTTAGAGTTGATGATCCTGCTTTTAAGCATTAGATTAATCAACTCACAAAGTGAGTATTCGACATTTACGGTCGTCATAGCAGAAGTTATAGCAGAGGTGTCAACGTTGTTGAAAGCGCCCTCAATGTCCAGGAAGGCAACCATAGTGTATTCCTTTTCCTCTAGGGAGTATTCGATAGTTCTTACCAGAGTATGCAAGGCTGTTTCTACCGATTTCCCTTTGCAATAAGCATGCTGAGACATCTATAGTCTCTAATCAATACTATTACGTACATGGATATCGATCAATCGTTCCAGAGTCTTGAGAATGAATGATGATAGGCTAATAGGTCTTATATCTTTAGGGTTGACATGCGAGCATTTACCCGCCTTGGGAATAGCAGGGCTCCTGCGAAAATAGTTTTTGAAAAAAATTTATCGTAAAGTCGGAAAATGGGAAAAATCGAAGACTGTTCGAAAATCAATCGTGTGTTTCCGGGTGCATTGTGCTCAGTAATCTCTTTTTCAAGTGGAAACATTTAAATTTGTAAAGGCAAATTCATAAAACTCCAGAAAAACAAGAAAAAATTAAATTTTTTATTCAACGAAAATTTTACATATTTTTGGTTGGCTGTTAAGCTTGAAAAAAAATAATATTTTGATTGGATGCAAGTTAATCACATTGCTCAAATCAATCAAAAACTCATGTTCAAAAAATCCATTTTTTCTATCTCAATTCTTTTTACTTCTTAAGAAATCAGCGAACTACCTCCTTGAAAACTGTTTAAATTCTAAAACTTTAAAGTTCAAAGGTTAATTTATATATCCCTGACCTTATCTTGAAAACTATAAGAATTCCAACTCTTTCAAAAAAAATATCTTCGCATTTCTTCAAATGATATATGTACCTACATATGGATGTATGTAGAACATATAGAACATCATGGCAATTGCAAAACCACAAGAAAGAGGGAGCACTGTTAAGTCAGCCGTCGTCGTGCGTCGTCAAGGGGATGTACATATGTCAAAAATTTAAATATAACCCTGCCTCAAGGAGCTCTGTATTAAGGGAAAATACAAGCTTACATATGAGTGAATGGCCTCAAGAAGCTTCCTAATTTCAATACTCTTGTGCGGGGCTATATCGGTTTATATCCACGAAACAAAACAACACAAAGTTTCCGCCACTACAAAAAGGAAGGATAAAAGGTCGGTCGTTTACCGATGCTTAGATATTTCGATTTTTTTTATGGATTGAAAAATTAATTTCGGTCTATTTCATTCAAATATCAAACCGAATCGCCTTTTTTCAAATTCAAAGTATCTTCTTCCTTTTTTGCAATTTTCCTAGGAACCGATACATTGGATATATCGAATAGACAATAAATAAATCAAAGCAAAATGTAACAAGCTTACGCCACAGACAGTGTTATTCCAAATGAATGATTTAAAAAAATAAATAAATAAATAAATAACACACAGGAATACTACATCAACCCGACACGGACGACGGACCCAATGTATCACAAAGAGAAACGGAAATAGTCTACTCGAATACAATCACAACACAGCATCACGAGAGGATTACGCTTTTACGACGATGAATCCTTAGTTTACCGTTGTTCCATCGTTCTATCCTTTCAGTCAAAAAAAAAAAAATGAAATGATTCCCACCTCAATTCCGATTGAAAAGAGGACGAGAGAATGGGGAAAATAAAAAATATTTCTATGGGTTCTGCTGATCGAAGGCTGACTGGCTGATGGAGAGCCCGACTGACATTTGGGGAGATCGATTCTATTGATAGATATCCGTCTGCAGGAACACCACAAAGTCTTTTGCACGAAATAACGGAACGCATTACACTGTTAAAAAAAAAAAAATACGACACACTCACTTTTTTGGTACTCACGGCACTGGTGACACATGATCACTTAAACAGTAATGGACAGCCAACAAGATTTCAATCAAATTCACTTTGATTGATAGGTGAATGCTCAAATTCACAGTGGGAGAGCCAGCTTTCAACAGCACTCGTGTATTTATGTTGAATTGAAAACTAGGACAAAACAACAAGTGTTTTTCGAGAGGAACAGCGTGAACTTGTCCGATGGCAATATTGAATTCGAATTCAATCAATCCTATTTCGCCACTCGATGGTTTTTGCTGGATGTTTTGAATGCTTTCACATCGAATTAACAAACGATTGTTGAAAAACACCGACCGATTCCAAGGATACACCCGCGCTCGAAGCTTGAATGCTCGACAAATAACGATTTTCAATACATTCTTGCCTATTGCAACGTTTATGTGGCGAATGTGGTATAACAGGGGTTGCTGTCGATTTTGTTTGGGTGTTTGTTTTCATCGTATTGGTTTTTCTTTTTTTTTAGTTTCACCGACCGGAAAAGCAAGCTTCTTCCAATAACGCCAACGGTTAAATATCGACTGACTGGCGACAAGTTGAATTTATCTTCAATGTGCCAAAATCTTACGTTCACCTGAGAGTGTTGACTACCTATTCTGTGAAGACTTCGTGATTAATCTGCACAGTGTGTGTATGTTCAGGATGCTATCCATCTCGGTGTTGGCTATGAGAAGTGTCAATTTAGTGTGGATGCTGTTGTGGTGGAGCAGGCATGCGCCAAAAAATTCTCACCAAACAGTTTAAACAGCAAGTATACGCCGTAGGGACTCGATGAGCACATTTAAAAAGAAGACGGTATTTTTGTCTTTGGTCTTGAATTTTTTTTTTTTATTGCCAAGGTTCTTTCGAGTCCAAGTATCTTGCCAACTTTGACAGTTGAACGCGGTCATCTGTCAAATTGACTGTAATTCAGCCTGTATTGCCAATTCACTCGCATAGCCTTTAACAGATGATATTCAACGATATTATAGTTTTGTTATAGGAACGTTCTGTCCCGCAAATACCAATGAGTTATTAGATCTAGTTCACAAACTAATTTTTGAATTCCTTTTTCAAGAAATGAATAGTAGTAAACTGAATTTAATAAGATTGCATTTGGATTTGATTCAAAACCGAGTCCGATAAATTAATCCACTACATTGTGAATGATCTCTCGTATGAATAACTTTGTTAAATATCATCTGTTAAAGGCTATGCGAGTGGTTTGGCAATAAAGACTGAATGACAGTCAATTTGACAGATGACCGCTTTCAACTGTCACAGTTGGGAAGAAATTCAGACTCGGAAGAATAAATAAAGATGTTCTGTTCAAGACCAAAGACAAAAATACCGTCTTCTTTTTAAAATGTGCTCATAAAGTCCCTACGGCGTATACTTGTGGTTTAAACTGTTTTATGAGAATTTTTTGGCGCATGCCTGCTCCACCACAACAGCATCCACACCAAATTGACACTTCTCATAGCCAACACCGAGATGGATAGCATCCTGAACATACACACACTGTGCAGATTAATCACGAAGTCTTCACAGAATACTCAACACTCTCAGGTGAACGTAAGTTTTTGGCACATTGAAGATAAATTCAACTTGTCGCCAGTCAGTCGATATTTAACCGTTGGCGTTATTGGAAGTAGCTTCTTTTTCCGGTCGGTGAAATCTTAAAAAAAAAAAACCAAAACGAAGAAAATAAACACCCAAACAAAATCGACAGCAACCTCTGTTATACCCATTGGTATTCGCCACATAAACATTCACATGTATATTGAAAATCGTTATTTGTCGAGCATTCAACCTTCGATCGCGGGTGTATCTTTGGAATCGGTCGGTGTTTTTCAACAAGCGTTTGTTAATTTGATTTGAAAGCATTCAAAACATCAGTAAAAAAAATCGAGTGGTGAAACAGGATTTATTTCGAATTCAATATTGCCATCGGACAAGCTCATGCTGTTCCTCTCGAAAAACACTTGTTGTTTTGTCCTTGTTTTCAATTCAACATAAATACACGAGTGTTGTTGAAAGCTGGCTCTCCCACTGAGAATTTGTGCATTCGCCCATCAATAAAAGTGAATTTGATTGAATTCTTGTTGGCTGTCCATTAGGTACTGTTTAAGTTATTATGTGTCACCAGTGCCGTGAGTACCAAAAAAGTGAGTGTGTCGTATTTTTTTTCACAGTGCAATGCGTTCCGTTATTTCGTGCAAAAGACTTTGTGGTGTTCCTGCAGACGGATATCTATCAATAGAATCGATCTCCTCAAATGTCAGTCGGGCTCTGCATCAGCCAGTCAGCCTTCTCTCGTTCTCTTTTCAATCGGAATTGAGGTGGGACTCATTTCATTTTTTTTTCTTTTGACTGAAAGGATAGAACGATGGAACAACGGTAAACTAAGGATTCATCGTCGTAAAAGCGTAATCCTCTCGTGATGCTGTGTTGTGATTGTATTCGAGTAGACTATTTCCGTTTCTCTTTGTGATACATTGGGTCCGTGTCGGGTTCGGGTTGGTGTAGTATTCCTGTGTGTTATTTATTTATTTATTTATTTATTTTTTTAAATCATTCATTTGGAATAACACTGTCTGTGGCGTAAGCTTGTTACATTTTGCTTTGATTTATTTATTGTCTATTCAATATATCCAAAGTATCGGTTCCTAGGAAAATTGCAAAAAAGGAAGAAGATACTTTGAATTTGAAAAAAGGCGATTCGGTTTGATATTTGAATGAAATAGACCGAAATTAATTTTTCAATCCATAAAAATATCGAAATATCCCAGCATCGGTAAACGACCGACCTTTTATCCTTCCTTTTTGTAGTGGCGGAAACTTTGTGTTGTCTTGTTTCGTGGATATACCTAAATCGATATAGCCTCGCACAAGAGTATTGAAATAAGGAAGCTTCTTGAGGCTATTCACTCATATGTAAGCTTGTATTTTTCTTTGATACAGAGCTCCTTGAGGCAGGGTTATATTTAAATTTTTGACATATGTACATCCCTTCGACGACGCACGACGGCTGACTTAACAGTGCTCCCTCTTTCTGTGGTTTTGCAATAGCCATGATGTTCTATATGTTCTACATACTTACATATGTACACATATCGTTTGAAGGAATGTGAAGATTTTTTTTTTTGAAAGAGTTGGAATTGTTATAGTTTTCAAGATAAGGTCAGGGATATATAAGTTAACTTTTGAACTTTAAAGTTTTAGAATTTAAACAGTTTTCAAGGAGGTAATACGCTGATTTCTTAAGAAGTATAAAGAATTGAGAGAGAAAAAAAAATTGGATTTTTTGAACATGAGTTTTTGATCGGTCGTCATGTTCGCAATTAAAGCAGACAAACTCCAGAGTCATAATAAAGCACTGAGTTTGTCAAAACGCAACGTGATAAACTTGCATCCAATCGAAATATATATATTTTTTTCAAGCTAAGCAACCAACCAAACATTAAGATGGAGGTTGCATCTCCTTGCCAAAAGGAAAATCTGTGTAGAACACAGATTTTCAAGAGATTGCATGTGTTACAATAAGTTTTGTTAAACGGGTTTCTGGATGGGACACAGCCTTAATAATGTAATCAAAGTGAAGCTTTAAAGGTGAAATGAAAAGAGGAGACATTCCGTTCTCCAAACAAAGCATATAATTTGGGGAACTTAGTGGAAGTTTAAACACTCGTTTCAGAAAAAAATCAAAGTAATTTTTCAACTTCCTCACTTTGCTGGAAACTCCAAACGTGAGTGGCATAAAAGAAAACAGATTTAAAAGTTGCCTCGAACAGTTTATACCTCGCACTAAAACTGAGTTCATGTGTACTCATACAGGTTTTCTATATTAATTTATTATTTATTAAGTGCTGTTTTTCCTAGTAGAAGCCTGGGGCCGAATCGTGTAAGGTGATATGTGACTATCATATTTGTGACTATCAAAAGTGATAGTTTTGCTTTTTTCGTCTGTGTAATGTGATAGTTCTACTATCACATTTTATTTTTATTCACTTGGCATTACTTGTAAGAAATTGCTTACAAAATTTCAAATTTATGTATATTGACAAATTTTTGACAATGTAAATTATTTTTATTTGAACTTGTCAATTTAGTTTAGTTTTCAAAAAGTGAAATTGGGTATATGCACAATGTGTTATATTATGGAACCAATGCAGATGAGGACATTTCTAAAGATTTTGGCGCAGAAGATTTATAAGTGTTCTTTACCAATAAAATAAAAAAGAAGAACTAATTATTTGGAAGAACTAATTCAAGACGCCTTGCTGGTCGCACAAGAAGACTTCAATTCAAATACAATTAAATAATAAGACCCAACCGAGAGCAAAATATATTTCTCCAAATAGAACCAAATATTTGAATTCCGAAATGCTGTGTCTTAGAAATGTTATACCACCCAATTTATCGATTAGATTGTAAATAAAACTTTCTAATTAAGTTCAAGCGTTTAACTAGCTTTTTATTGAACTAAACTAGTTTTCTTTCTGAAATTTATAAAAAAACTAGCTTATCCCGCGGTTTTACCCGCATAAGCGTAAAAAAAAGGTAGTCGTTGTTATTTTTTTACCCCTTAGCTGCCACTTCCTCCTACTACAGCCGTTCTGGAGCTATTGATCGACAAACATACATCCATCCAATATCCAAACTTTAACACCTGTATGCAGCGCTGCGTGCCGATTCACTGCACATCTGTTTTGACCATAACTTTTTGCTGACATTTCCGAACGGCAAAGTTGATTAACACTTCATGACCAATTGCTACTCTTGGAAATTTTTTCAGTTCTTCGCATGAGGCAGTACCCGTCAAAGATGAAATAAAAACTTTATGGAAACGAGTAGTGTTGAACCCACAACGTTCTGCGTAACAGCCAACGCACATGACTATTACGCAACGGGCACTACACTTACTTGGCATTTGGAAGGTCAGAAATGTTTAGTTTTTGTCTTAAGTTTATTCACAAGAGCCGAACCATTCTATTATCTTCGCGTAAAAATAACTAACCGGTACAATTTAATTAATTGAGTTAATTTTGAATATTCAGTCTTGAAAATCAAAAAATAAATAAATCAAAAGTATCAAAATGATACTTAAAAAGCTGTCAAACGAAAAAATCAAAAAAATGTGATATCACTTTGTGATTATCACTTTACACAGATGAATTTTAGTCAATATGACTATCATCTATCACATATCACCTTACACGATTCGGCCCCTGTTGGAAAGATGGCCATTCATATTTAAGTTTGAAGTTATTTTCATACCTAGATAATCATACTCTTTAACGATTTTAATATCTTTTAAAGCGAAATACCACATTTCGTTTCTGGCATAACGCCCACCGGCTTTTCTGCATATCAGGATTTTGGATTTACTCAAGTTTACTGTGAGGTTCCAAATTCAACAATATTCTTCAAGGTCCAAAGCATGCGACTAAGTTATTGGAGGCTATCCGCTAGCAAGACTAAATCATCAGCATATGTACATGAGCAATTATATTCTCGTTCCGGCCCACAAGATTCCACCACAAAGCACATCATTTAGGTCATCAAGAAACAGGATGAACAAAAGGATACTTAGCACACATCCCTGTTTTACCCCCAATGTTGTTGCAAACCATGTTTGCCATTCCATACCGCTGACTTTGTATCCGAGTACAACAGCTTCAGTACGTTAAGTATCTTCGTCGACAATCCAATCAATGAAAGTTTGTAGAATAGTGACCTTCTATCAATAGAATCAAAAGAGGCCTTGAAGTCTACATAAAAAATATACAGTTTCCTATGTTCATCCTGAAACAACTGCGCAATATTCATAAGGGTGAAAGTTTAGTCAATATTGTTAAATGATTTTGTCTTAAGCCCGCCTGAAAATCATTCAGAAGGATCTAATTATCGACCCATGTTGTGAGTCTTGCGTAGAGAACTAATGAGAAAATCTTCAACGAACAGTTCAGGAAGGAAATACCTCTATATAATTCTCGACTGAATTCAAGTCACATTTTTTAAGTATTGGAACTAAAATCGACTTTAGAAAACCTTGTGGTAAAATGTTTTCACTAAAAATTTGATTGAATGAATCCACCATCACACAATTAAAGCTTCTTCTGTAATTTTTTTTTTGTAGAACTCAAAAGGTATTCTGTTTTCTCCTGGCGCGCCATGGCGCTTTGTTACACTTATTTCTAGCTATAGCCTCTTTGACTTCCTCCCAGCATTATGTTGTGATAGTCTAGGTAATTATTTACAACTAAAAGACTGACATACCTATTGGATAACTGAACCGTTTTTTATAGGGTAAAGAAGTTTGCAGAAGTGGTCTTTAAGTAAATAAATTAGGATGTAAGCTAACGCCAATAGTGAAAGATCTGCCAGTTTTTCCTCTTATCGTTTTCCAAAAACATTTTGTATTGCTTGCATTTAAAGCCTCTTGCACCAGCTGACCAAAGTAATTTTTTTTTTGAACTCAAACAAATTATTTTGAAATTTTTGTTTGCTTTCAAGTACATTTTCTTGAGGATATCCGAGTTCAATTTTCGGTACAAATTAAACAATAAGCAGCTTGAATGCTTTATCTCTGGCCTTTTGACATTCATGATTAAACCCTTTGTTTTTTGGTATAATATGCCTTGTTGATTTGTTTTGGGGGCAGCTTTAGATATAGCTTCATCAAGGAGATCCAGTTCAATAGCTCCTTCAAGATTTAAATTCACCTGAGATAGTTCCAAGGATAAGTTCTGATGAATAATTTCAATTTGGTGCTCTTTAAAAAATAATTTTGGGAAAAGACGCATCTCCTTTGTCATTGACACTGTCTCATTTAAATGTAGAATTACTTCAACTGGTCCGAAAAATTTTGAGCCCCAACCTTCAAATATTCAAAATCAATCAGTCCAATACTCTTTTTTGTTCTCAATTCACTGTACCTAAAGTTGTAGGAGAAAAATTAGCACACAGATAATTTCAAACTGGCCTTGTGTCCAAGTTATACACAATTTAAAATCTTTTTCCTGTACGACATCCTCTTTCAAACAGGAGCTTTTCAATTAAATCATTACAAAATCGGTTAATGTCCACCGTTGATCGAGCAAAACGTTTTCTTCAGCCGTATTTTCAAAGAAAAATGTTCGAAAGTAACTCTCGGTTATAATCGGATGTAATGTCTTGTAGCCATGTTAATAAAAAACGAATATGTATTTCATTCTAATTATAAAGGTTAACAAACCCTAAGAAGAAGAGTTAATCTATGGATACAAATTTTTCATTAAGAGCCAATTTTCCAATCGTCAGATAAACAAGCAGATAGTGTTTATTCGACCGATATCAAAATGTTGTATTTTTCAATCGTCAGATAGATTTTATCTGACGAATAACGCTCTTATTTATTCAACCGATTAATACTCAGATAAGTTTATTTTCCAGTTTGTTATTTGTAGATTTTTTCGATGAATGAAAAATCGGCTTATATAAAAATAAATTTAATCCCGGAATAGTAAAGTGACCTTTACCAAAACTACCCTTTTTCAACCGATTTGTTGTTGTCTTTGATATATACAGAAATGTCAACGTTGGGTGCCATTTACTGAACTGGCAGAGAAGTAGTTTTTTTTTATTCCTTCGCTAATCGCTAAGCCACCCTCCACGCCTGGTGTAAAATAGTGAACGTCAGTTAAGCGAAATTTTATCATCAATAGCATTTTCCGCATAGTCCACAGAATAAATGCTAATTATTCGCTATTCTGTGTTTATTAATTTGGCTGTTGAAGATAAACTATTTCGAATTAACGTGAAGGAAAGGGGAACTTTTTAACTTATACAGTTAATAGCAGCCATGATGAATAAGCTACAATTGTCAAATTGACTGTCATTTCTTCGGTTTCGCCCAATTACAATAGACTAAAAGTTCAAAAACGTATACGTGCAAAGAAAAAAGGAGATAGGAAACCAAGCTGTCAAAATAAATTTGCCTACAGGCAGGTCCAGCGGAATGTTGTAAAAGGATTAGTTTTTTTCACATACACGAAATACTGTAAAAATACAATTTTCAGTGTCTGGAGGGTAAAATGTAAGTCAGTTTCCGATCTGTGGTGTAAATTATACATTCTGTATGCTTTGCCTATTATACTGAGGGGGTTTCCCATTGTTCTGGAGAGATTTGAGTGAACAATCAACCGTTAGTCGACGAAACTTTAGATCTACAGAAAAAGTCTCCACCATGCGTTAGAGTAGGTAGGAAAACCCAAAGCAGTAGATTCTCGTCACACAGAAGAAATGAGCTTTTCACAGACCATGTCATGTTTTATTATAAAGGCCTTTCAAAGGAGTTAAAAAGGTCGATGATATCTTACGCACACTTTTTTTATTTTAATTAAATACAAGGTTAAGAATGAAATACCCTGTATTTTAATATTTGCATTTCAGTAAAAGTGAACAAATATAAAATATAACTACGAAATTCATATCTGGTTCTTTAACTGACACTCTTTCCCCACAAAAATTCACAAATAATTTGCTGATATCTTTGATGGAGGTCAATAGAGAATGATCTTATCCGTTGAATTCCGTCTCCTATCGATTTGGCTTGTGTGCTATTCATTTTTCTTCTTCTTCAAATTGCTTGAAGCGAAATGTTGGTAGCTTGAAAAGGCTTTCAATTGTCAGTTTTAAGAATTAATGATAGAATTCTTGGACATCACGACCCATTCGTTTTCTTCTTTTGAGTGTTATTCTTGTTCGTGAACCTTGTTAATTTATTTTTGTATCAAATTCTTACTCGACACTTTGCAGTCTATATTTATGTAAGATTGCTTTGAGTCTTTCAAAGAAAGATACTTTTTTCAAGGAAACTTGAAATGGAAGCTGACCAGAGGTTTGGTAAAACAGTGAAGGTGTATGTACGTGTGGGTTGAACAGGGATACAGAAAGCCATTTCATGTTTAACCTTCAATGATATCCGGCTTAGGTATGGATTTTTCCCTCTCTAACTTGAGCACAAACATTTTTCTCATGAGAAATTGAAAAGACTAGAATTATTTCGTCCCATTATTATATCTTGTGTCAAAAAATCAACCATCACATGAGTTTAAAATTCCAAAGAAGAAAACTTTGTTTGAAGAAAGTTAACAGAGAACTTAATCGTATTTAAAACACAGGCGCTCATGTGTGTTGTAGGATTATGTGTTTTTATGTGAGCGTAAACAAAGGATCAAAAAACAAAGAAATCAGGTTGAAAAACCACAAGAAGTTAGGTCCTTGGTCCTCTTGGCTCTTGCCTTAGTATGACTTTGTCGCTTTTCTTTAAACTTTTAAGTTTTAAAACAACAGAACTCTATTATGGTTTTAATAATAAAGAAAACTCATGAAAAAGGTATGGGTATACGAGGTATACAAGGCAGGGCCAGGGAGAAAGTTTTGAGTTTTCATTTGTGATTATTATTCTTTCATTGGTAGAAGTGCCATCGTATAAGTAAGTTTGGGTCCATATTAATGGCATGGGTATATGTAATATAAAGTTCTAAAATTAACTTCAAGAAGGTGTCGAAAAGGAAAATATAATGGAGAGAAAATATTCGAAGGATTTTGACGGACCTTATGAAAAGGTCCTTAATAATCTATACTAGACATAGGTGTTGATTTGACATTCAAAACGGGTACGGTGCGTTGTCCGAATTATATGAGGGCTGAACTTTTGGTGCAGTATTTGTAGAATTAATAAGACTGAATGAGCGATTCCTTACCATAAAGCAGACAGTATTAAAAAATAAATAGAGTGGCGCGACAGCTCTTGAAGAGCCAAGGCCTAAGCGACTTACTCTCATCAACAATTCTTTGAGTGCGTGTGAAGAATTGAGGGGACCTTCAATTTAACGCCGATTCCGAACGGCAAAGTTGAGAAGCACTTTTTTCATGACAGATTGATACTCTTGGAAAATTTGTCAGGTCTTCGCAAGAGGCAGTACCCGCGAAAGATGAAATAAAAACTTGGCCTGAGTGGGACCCGAACCAACGACGTTCGGCTTAGCAGTCAACGCACTTACCAACTAAGCTACGGGCGACTGCAGACAGTATTACACCTACAAAATCTCTAACTGGCCACCACGCTTCTTTCCACACCAAAAATTATGGTACTACTACAATGTCCCAAAGGCAGTAAGAATTTTTGATCACTCGTAAAAAATATGAAAAGTTCTTCTTCCTCTTCTTGCATTTCTAAGCAATCGACAAACCTTCTTTCGTACTTGTGCTGTTGCGAATGTCCTAAAAGATCTCACAAAACATACGTATACATCCACTGGTCTGGATGGTATCACTGCTAATGTTCTGAAAAAGTGTTCTTCGAAGTTAGCAAAATCATCTATCCTATTCTTTGGGCTCATTCCGAGTAGTTGTCTAGCCAGTCCCTTTTTCCTTTTCCTATTAATCATTTAAAACACTATGAACTGTCTATTACAGGAGGAGAGGAGCAATTCTGTACACCAGGTTGAGAAATTGTCGAGATACTTTTGGAGGAGAAATTTTTCTTCACGTTCTGCAATGATTCTGAAAAAATTCGTATCGTCAGCGTAAAGAGATATTTGACCATGTTTAATGACCATGTCAATGTCGTTAATTGTAAGAATAAAGAGGAGAGGGCCTGAATAACTACCTTGAGGTACGCCAGAAGTGACTAGAATAGGACTGGAACAAGTGGATCTAAACGGGGCATAATATTAACGATTCTCATAGTCCAAGATCCCAGAGCAATCAGACATAACTTATTTTCACACGGATGAAACCTGGAGTTTTCAGTAGCGTCTCGTGTGGCTTGAATACCTACCCGCTTTGTGGAACTTGCCGAGTGACATCTGGGCACGTACGAGGTCAGAAAGGTCACTAAAAATAAGTTTCATCTTACTTATTTTCACATGGCTGATTTTTATATATGTTATGAAGAATATTATTTTAAAGTAATATCCTAAGTGTCAGACACTTTGGATGGACCATAGCTTTTGTCAGACGCTTTAAAGTTACCCAAATAGTGGAGTCAATGAAGTTCATAAAAGGGCGTTTTCAGAAAGTCCTCAGAAACAGCACGGATTTGGAAAAAAAAATGCCCAAATTTTTGTTTTTTATATTGTTTAATATCAGGAACATTTCATTTGGGGGAAATAATTGCTTATATTGTTTAAACAATTTTTATATTGTTTATAAAGTGTGATCCACGAAGGATGTTTTTGGTAATTGGAGTGTATAGGTTGCATTAAGAAAAGAAAAAAATCATATGGAAGGGGGGGTCTATTGTCCCCCGTTTAGCCGGGAGGGGCGATCTTATAACAAAAAAACCTTATTTTTCAAAAAAAAATATTAAAAATCAACGGCTTTGTCCACAATGCCGTGTTATACCTTCTTGCAAAGCTTAAAAATGCCTCTTTAATTTCGCATTTAAATAAAACTGTTTTCAGGAATAGTTTTCGAAAAATACATCTTCAAAGTCAAAATATCGAAATTTTCAACTTTTTTGTTTACTTTTGAACTAATTTTTTTCGAAATTTTATGAAATTAGGTACTAATTTTTTCACAATTAGTTTAAGCCCCATTTGCTCATTCGGAACATACATTTATGTTCTCCATAAAGTTCATATTTAGTATGGAGATTTTATGTAGAACTTGGGATCGTTAATAAGGTTAGATTGAGTTTAAACTAAGTATTCTTGGTAAAGAGAATTGTACAGTTCGTTGCAATGAAGATTAAGCACCAAGATACATTTTCCGGGTATGAGTTCAGGTAGAATGTTAGCAACAAGGGAGGGTGATAGTTATCAATATGGCAAATTAAAAACGTGACAATAGAAACGATAGCAATACCACGGCAAATATAAACACATTAGAGTTTAGAATACACTTTTAAAACCTCCTCTATCAAACATCGCCAACAGAAACATCTTTCGAATACGCTTTAAATACAGTTGCATATATACCCCTGCTAAGTAAATTGAAATCGGCGAAGTTCTTGCAGCCATTACTACGGCAAAGGATAATAAAGCTCCGGGAATCGATTGAATTCCATTTGAATTCTATAAAAATGCAACGCCGAACTTAATCTTAGAAATTTATCGTCTATTCAGCGACACCTTTCGCACTGGTACCATTCCCAACTCGTTCAAAAAATCAATAATATTTCCCCTATTTAAGAAAGGGAATCTCAACGATGTAGCCAACAACCGTGGTCTGTCTTTTATGGACACTGTATTATATAAGCTGTTCACAACTGTAATTCTGAACAGACTAAGTCAATGGGTCGAAGAAAATCATATTTTAAACGAATTCCAAGCTACATACAGAGAAAACTACTCAACCACAGACCAAATCTTCAACCTCTCCTGCCTTATTGAACTACAACTAAACCGGAAAAAGAAACTGTATGCGTTTTTCACAGATTTGAAAGCGGCGTTCGAAAATATTAATAGAAACACATTGTTCTAAAAACTGACACATCTAGGTATATCCACAAAAATGGTATTTATACCAACAACACTGCAACAGTATGGAACGGCACTAATATCAGTGACTTTTTCCCTATCAAACAAGGTGTAAAAAGAGGATGTGTTCTTAGTGCCCTGCTATTTATCTTGTTCTTGAACGACCTTGATTCTGTTTTGCCGTGTGGAGTGACTTTCGAAGGATTATCGGTAAAAGCTCTACTTTACGCAGACGACATTGTGCTACTCTTAGATAATCCTACTGAATATAGAGTACCAAGAAGACTAACGGATATCATCGTTAGAAAAAATATCTACTGGGCTGATAAATGGTCAGAACTCTTTAACGATCTGAACATTGAGTTTGACTGGTACACAAAGTCTGAATGGAAGACACTGCACACAGAAACTTGCGCAAAACTAGTAGAAAGGTATTAGTCGGAACACGCAATTAGAGCTCTGGAATCACGATTCCATGATGAATATTGCAACCTGAAATATGCTGGGGTACCACACTGAGATAGTAACTCGCATGAAATGATAAGTATGGTGTTAAAGTCCAGGTGTGGATTGCTCAAACTCAATGCATGAGCATTTAAAAATAATACGGATGGAATTTGTAGGATCTGCAACCTTGACGCTACTGAAAATACGTATCATTCTCTAGGAGTGTGTCCTTGCTTCCGAACTTACAGAAAAAGATTCCTTGGAAGCGAAAACCTTAACCGTGATCACTTCCTAGAAATTTTGAATGGCCAAAACTATTCGTTGTCGGTTCATATTATTTAGAACTCCGCTATCTTGATTTAGGCTTGAAACAGTCAGGAGGGATTACAAATGTAATTTGATCCGTGTTCAGATACTGTCCATTTTAGGTGTGGAAAGTAGAAATCTCCACAAATTATAACTTCATCTAAGAGGTCGCATTGTTTTATTAAGTGATCTATCGATTGAATAGCAATTTCATATGTTTGTAGAGGTTGGGTTATGTTTAAATGTTCCAATTTTAATCTTTTTCATGTTATATATCCTTTATCTATTCTCTAAAACACCCTGTTAAGCTGCTTATAAACCCACACACTGCAATATAAAAACAATGTCATCACAAATGTATTCGTCTCTGATTTGATTGTTTCTAGTGGATTGTGGCTTGCTTGAGATATTGCGAATCGTTTCAATCCCCATTTCAGTTCGTCTATCCATTTGCTAAGGCTTTCAGACTAATTCGTTTTTCTTTCTTGGATTGTTATTTGTTGTCTCCCGAAACCAGAACAGAATCCTTTCATCGCCCTCACCCATCATCCATTCCATTCAACATTATTGTGCATAATAATAACGATAACAAAAGATAGTTTTTTGCTGACTTCTGATGGTATTGTCAATTGAAACTAATGAACATAATGAAAAAGTTTTTTGCACGTTCTATAATGAAATGCTGGAACAAGAACCAAACAACAACATCAACTGCATTTATTTGAATTAAGTGTTTGTGTTTTATTTCAGTGAGTCTATCGTTTGCTTGAAACAAGAAGTGATGTCATCTTTCATAAATGTCTGATTAAAAGTGAAAAAAGGATTTGCATAAGGAAAAAATAAATCGCAAGAAAACCAAAACAAAATTCGGCAAAATGCTGAAACTCTTAAGGAATATCTGCATTTGGATGTGTTCCACATCATGTCTCTTTGGATATGTCACACATGCTGGTAAGTTGTTCTAAAGTTGGCTTACATTTTTTATTGTTTTCTATTTTTTTTTATCATTTAAATTTGGTTTGATTCTTTAATATGTGTATTTCTAAATTTTAATTGTCTGACTTAGTGCATTTTTTAAATTCCATCAATGACTTGAACATTTTCAATTTAAGCGGTTCAGACTGATTTCATTCCACATAAATATATTGATAACTGTTTATTTTAAGATAAAGTTATTTAGTTAGTTTAATAGTTTTGAGAACCATATGGCAGTACGAGAAAGCAAAATTGGATGGTATCATAAACTTCTTCCGGATTGTCACTATGATTCCTGATAGTAGACTTCTTTATGATTCCCAAATAGGGTTAAAAGCATCAAACCCAAAGAAAAATCATGGTTTGATTGAAAAATAAGCTAGTTTCTATTTCTAGTGTCTTAGAGCCAATCTTATGTGAGGAAAACCAGAATAAGTTGAAACACGTCAGGACGGCCTGCAATGCCCATATTCGACGGACCAAATTTTTGCATGATTAAGGCAAAAAATACTGCAATATCCGAAAGGCAGTAAAAATTGTTGGTCAGCTTTGAAAAATATGAAGAATTATTCCTTCTCTTCCTCTTTTTTTTTTTGAAATCATTTTTTTATTCATTGAAACTTAAATCTACTTACATGCTAGACAAAAATGGAAACTAGCCTAATTAATTCTACTTATATATAACTTACTGGCCCTAATCGGGCGCTCTAAGCAATTGATGTATCTTCTTAAAATTAATGCCTTTCGGCCTACGAACTACGTTTATTTCATTTTAATTCATTATATATATTTTTTTTATTAGAAAATTGAAAAAAAAACTAATGACATTAAATTTTTGTGGGGGGTTAACTTACAAACTAAGGTCCTTAAAATAAAACTTAAAATTACCTAATCTACCTAAAAACTACTTAAAACTAGAGCAACCACAGCGGCAAAACAACTATGTCCTTTTATGTTCTCCTGTTGGAGTTTGTAATTGTTTTTTTTTTTTTGCATAAATGTACTTTAAATATCTCCTCTTTTTTTGTGTTTATTCACATCTTTGTTCTTTTTCGTTTTTTTGTTGTTGTTTTTTTTTTTTATTGTGCCACCAATCCTGCTCTACTTAAACCTAAAACCTAAGACTAAAACAAGTATGTAAGCCGGCCAAGGCAAAAATACCCCACCCCGGATTACCCATTATCAGATGCAGTTTGAAGCCACCAAAACTGGTTCCCCTGCTTCACCCACAGCAATGCGGTCCTTTTCGGACACAGCCCTACTGAACCGAAGCAGGTCCGCTCCATCACGAGCGAGGATGCCTCGTTCATACAGAAGCCGCCGGTCTACGGTTCTTTGCCTCACGTGGTAGATAAGCGGTACTGCCAATCTATCCTGTATCATGCCGCACTGGTCTAAATAGAGGAATGCCTCTGGTGGGATGAAGCCGCCAAGCGTGCATTGTCAAAGTAGTTGTCGTTCGGATAGAACGGTCCGAAAATCAAATTGTTGGTCGAAGTCATAGCTCTCGCAATATGGCCCCGAACAAGTTTTATCACGAAATTGTCAATTCTATTGATTCGAGCCCCGTTGTATAGAACCTCGTTTGAATAATAATGCAGATAAGAAGATTCCGGTGTCCGATACAAACCGAGACAGCGCCGAAGACACTGCCTCTCGAACACCCAAAACTTCTCCATTTGGGAAGGGGCGATGTTGAACCACACTGGACAACCATAAACAATCATTGGCCGTATGAGGGCCATGTAGCAAATTACCTTCACTCTGGGGTCAAGCCGACTGCTGTAAAACAGCCGTTTCGTCAGAGCGAAGGCTCCTTTGGCCTTAGTCAGAGCAGCATCTATATGTCTGTCGAAATATAGAAACTGGTCCAACCAGATACCGAGGTACTTCACTACACTTTTGCTCGTCAATGCCTGTCCGTGAGGATCAACAATGACCATCTTGCGCCAATTCTTACACGTATCTCGCGAGGCTTTAGCCAACGGAGTCCGGAACAAAATTGTCTCCGACTTTTGGACATTTATTTTCAGTTTCCAATCGTCGCAGTATCGCTGAATCTTCTCGAAGTCACGCTGTACGCAATCAGGTCGTCGGCATACGCAATTGCGTTAGTTAAGCTACCTATCAGATCGCTGGTGTAAATGCTGAAGAGGATCGGCGAGTTCACCGCTCCCTGTTGAAGACCGTTTTTAATTTCAAAGGTGGTGGTAGAAGTTACATTGCCACTTTTGACAACAAACTTTCTACCGTTGAGCATATCATAAAGCATATACAATAATGGTTTACTGATGCCTAGTCTGGTGAGTTTTAGGTACAAGCCTTCTAACCATACGGTGTCGAAGGCCTTCTCTAAATCAACCAGAACAGCACCCGTGCATTGTTTCTTGGACTTGTTCCATTGGATATCAGAAACGAGCTTAGACGCGGCATGAAAAGTGTCATGTCCTGCCTTGAACCCGAACTAATTATCCGGAATTATACTGTTGTCCGCAGCCCACTCAGCCAGACCCCTATTGATTACCTTTTCAAATACCTTGCTGATGCTTGGAAGAAGACTTATTGACCGGAGATTCGAAGGATTGGAGTTGTCCTTTCTCTTTTTCGGGAGAGGATGAACCACAGCTGTCTTCCAACGCTCTGGATAATATGCATTATTCAGCGCGTTGTTGAACAGAGTGGTGTAGATGTCTATTGCCTCAATCGGTAAGTGTCTTAGTACAATGTTGGATATACCGTCGACACCTGCTGACTTCTTGTTCTTTATTGAATCGAAGATGAGCTGGAGTTCTACCTTCGTGATGAGCAAGGGACTTGGGCCCGCTCGCTCGGCGATTATAGCGTTTGCTAGGAAGTCGTCATCAAACCGGGTAAAACCACGGTTCTCGGATCGCCAATGCGATCATTGATGAATATCATTCCTCAGGTAGAAGTGATGAAGTAAGGCTCTGTTCTCCAGGTCGTGGTTCGGCCTTCTCTTCCTCTGTCCGTATGCTCGTTGACAATGCCACTTAAGTTGTTAGCTCTCACGGGAAATCTAACCTTTTTGTTAGGCAGTCCGCCACCAATTCTTCGATGCTTAAAAATGTCATGAAACCCCCAGTTCTTGAATACGTCAATGATTCCATGATGGGACAAATCTTCTTTCTGTAGAGGTGTTCTTCAACTCTGCCGAAACCCTTTCGTAAGCTTTTCCATCCATCCGATTCTTCTGGGCTCGTTCCGAGTTGTTGAAAAATAGTATTT
The DNA here is from genome assembly GCA_943590905.1 of Sphaerophoria taeniata. Classification (NCBI taxonomy): domain Eukaryota; kingdom Metazoa; phylum Arthropoda; class Insecta; order Diptera; family Syrphidae; genus Sphaerophoria; species Sphaerophoria taeniata. Next base: position 39,408,885 of record OX016540.1, on the reverse strand, counting down.
GTGCAGACAATTTCTAAAAAAGCGAATCTTCTTCTCCGTCGTCCCTTCTTTCCAACGTAATACAAATACAAGCCCTGATTAATCATCGGCTAAAGAAATATCACGAAGACCAAAAGCTTCTACAACCTTTGCATGCAACAGGTCAACTGGATTTAATGATCTCTCTCACCGAACAGTGGAACAAGTATTTACATAGTTTTGGAGAAAGTATGATTGTTGCACTTGATATTTCATTTCATCTAATATGGCATTTGATAAACTCTGGCATCTTATGCTCTTTTATCAAAAACTAGCAGTTGCCCGCGACTTCGTCCGCCTCTCCCTCGCCCACCGGCCAGAGTATCGTCTCGACTTGTGCATCATGCGCGCGTGGGAATTTTGTTCGGAAGTTATTGTAAAATTGCATTTCAGTCAACTCTCCCTAGGTGGTAATTCTCTTGAACTTGAAAAATTTGAGCATTTTTTATGATTCCTTTCAGTTGTTCATACTTAAAGCATTCCCTTGGGTGAACTCTCCCTAATTCTAATATCTCTCTTGCTCCTGCATCGTTTTTTTTCGTTAAGTAAATTTTTTTTTTTTCTGAGTATATTTTTTAGTTAGGAAGTACATAAAATGATATTGTTTAAACACAATAATCTGCACAAATAGTGCAATCAATCACATTCACAAATCAATTGAACTCTCAAAATTCTAATTTGAGCAGTTATTAGGCCAGTTCCACCTAACAACATCTCACTGAGATCTCAATGTCACCTTGACTGAGGCAAAATCATTTGGTGCCTTGGTGGAACATAATTCTCAGTTATCATTGAGATTTAATGGTTACCTTACTAATTGTTGCTGCACATATGTCAGCCACGTCAAATAGCTGAGTGAGAAATCGAATCCAAAATAATTTCATCTCAGAGATCTCAGAAAAAAATCTCAGTTCTCACATTTCCACAGATTCTTCGCTGCTATTGGTCGCAGCTTAATTTTAAGTAGAATAAAGCCTTCCTCGATTAATGGACTATCCAACACAAAAAGAATTTTACAATTCGAAATAGTACTTCCTGAGATTACCGCGTTCAAACGAACTTTATATTGTATTGTATTGTATTGTATTGTATTGTTTGCCTTTTTTTCCACATTTTACACAAATTCTTCGCTCCTATCAGTCGCAGCTAAATTTTATATAGCTTCAAGCCTTCCTTGATAAATGGACCATTCAACATTAAAAAAATTGTTCAATTTCATAAAGTAGTTCCTGAGATAAGCGCGTTAAAACGCAGAAAAATGTATATTTTTTGCCGTTTTTTTCCATATTTTCCACAGACTTCGCTGCTATTGGTCACAGCTTAATGTTAAATAGCCTCAAATCTTTCTCAATTAATGGACCATCCAACACAAAAAGAATTATACCATTCGAACCAGTAGTTCCTGAGATTACCGCGTTCAAACAAACAAACTCTTCAGCTTTATATATTAGTGTAGATGTTTGTTTCGGAGTTGACGAATCACTCCTTAGTTGGACAAGTTTTATTGGGCAATATAAGTACTAGTATGCCCCAGGGTCCTGTTTTGTCCTAAACTCTCTTTCTCAGTTCGTATATGATCTCTTGTCTGCAACTTTGCTAAGGAACGATAGAACCTCCAGCTTTTCTTATTTATTTTTACCTTCGGATGTTTAATTGCAACGGCAGAATATGATAAGCTCAGCAAACTTTGACTTAAATAGCATTTAACAATGGGGAATAGAAGTTTACATAGAGTTTAATGCTTTGAAAACCCATAGCGTTAAAACGAGATGTACCCCCTTTGCCATCAATGAGACCGAACATCTCAAAATTCTCGGTATGCGCTTCACTATAACCACTTTTGTGGAACGAGCAAAATTGCGATGTCTGCAATTTTTCTTTCCGTCTAATATGGTTACAATCTTTATGTCGTTTTTTCGCTCAAAGCTTGATATAGTTCCTACCTTTAGGCCGGTACTCCAGCAATATTCTAAAGCCCCTTGGATGATATACAAAGAAAAGTGATAAAAATGGTTGGCAACAAAAAATTTGCCAAATCATTTACGACCTTAAAAGACCTTAGTAATATTTTCTCTCTGTCACTCTTTTACCTTCTTGTATGATCTATCGCTTCTAGGAATGCTCATTGCTCATCAGTTTACCCTTGAGTAAAACTTCGGACATCGGACGTACATCCGAAATACAGAGAATCGTTCTCTAGCCGTACTTTGTGAATAGGGAATTCTTTCTCTCCCAATCATTGCAATGTTCAGGAATTCAAGATCAATGTACACCAGCGACTCTTTCCAAACCCCTCCCTTCATTCCTATACGCTTATTGTGTCTCTGGCATTATAAGCGCATAAGAAACCCCTTGAGCATGTGCAAATTATAAAAAACCAGCACAAGCGTATAGACTTCGATATCGTGATAATATTGTTTCCGGAACTGTTTCTAGAAAGCGTCTATGAGTTCAGAGAGCCTTTGGCTTAGCCCCCGAGTCTTGGATCCGTAAACAAATATTGCTAACACTGTCGTCTTCTATAACAGTAGTTTCAAAACTATTTTCTGTTGGCTACAAGCACCTGCTACGCGCCAGCCGTATGTTCTCTTTCATATTGTAACAAATATTTTCTCTTTTCTTAATAATTGTAGTTCCAATGGAGTACTTTGACGATCATGAATTCTCCTATGACATGGACACAGCCCAATCTGAAGTGAAATATGATCCAAGACTACTCTCACAGCAATTAAAAAACCAACGAAACCATGAACAGGAAAGAGCTGCGCCATGTTATTCTGCCACAAACAAATACACTCACGGACAAAGAGTAAGTACTCCTGCTTTGAATTTTTTTGTTTAAAAAAAAGTAAGTAACCGACACAGTTTATTTCACTTTTTAAAGCGGTACACTAGTGTGAAGAAAAAACAATTTTGTTTAATGCAAACGACCATTCTTAAAAATAATTTTCACACTATTCCTCACTTGAATTTATTGCCATCATTGCTCTCAAATTACCAGAAACTCGCCAAAAAAAAGGCTTGGCATCGTACCTCTTTAAAGTTTATACCCTTTCCTGTCACAACAGACAAAAATCCGAGATCATTCCACCCTTTGGTGAATTAAATTGGATTACCAAAAAAAAGTAGAGCTTTGTAGAAATCCAGAAAATAGCACACACAATATGAATTTTATTATTGTTTCACTATATGCTCCAAGCTCCACCACTCAACATCCACAGAGTCTCCTATACAACACCAGTCGAGTGTAATCTCTGCTGTTTTCATTCCAGAAGGGCTTGACACAATAAAATATGTATACCTTCAAACGAATGTGTGTGTGTTTATATTTTTTAATCCACAAAAAAACGAAAAATACCAACTCTGCAAAAAACAAAAAATCAACAACAATGGAATTCAAAACAAATAAATTGAAAACACAAAAAAGTCCTTCTTTATTCTCCTTATCCGCTTGATAGATTGTAGAAATAAGAACAAAATGAACAAAAATCACTCTAACTCCGAGCTACAATCTGGAGTCTGGACGTGTGTGCAAGTGAATGTATTCCCGCTATAAAGTCTGAAGATATGGCCTTTGCCAGGGTTATGTTCGTCGGCAACTGCAAGAAGGATAGACAAAAAAAAAACCCTTTTGCGGTACTGGAAAAGATTAAACATCGAATTGCAGGGCGGAGATAAATGAATGGCACACAAGATACGACCCCACATCGATATAGTCCCGTTTAGAGTTCTCTTAAACTCTTATTTTACGACTACCTAGTGTTTGTATTCCTCTTCGTTCTGTTTATTCCTATTTTAAACCAACGCTTCTGTCTGCAGTGTCAGTAGCAGATCCCTGCAGGTATGGAAGTGGGCAAAAGTTAAAGAAATTGGAAATAACTCAGGTGGGTGCAGTTTTTTTTTTCTTTACACAGAACAAAATGGAGAATGAAAATAACCGACACAATTGCACTGGAAAAAAAATCAGTAAAATTGGCTTCGTCTGGCAAGAAAATCTTACCTTCTTGGAAAGCATGTTAAGACATGATTGGCAGTCAGCAGAAATTAAGTTATTTATTTACAATTCTTGAAATGAAAAATTAAATGGAACTGATTTCTAAGATTGAATAAAATAACTCTTTTTGGGAATGGGACTCCAGGGCGTATGAGTAACATTTATGTTTGAGTTGTACCATTCTGTCTGGCTCTTGTTTGAATTGATCTTTTGTCCTGTAAGGGATTTTTCTTGGAGGACTGATTGTAAACTGTGGGATGGGCAGCATATCTGCGTCGTGGTATAACTATAAGACGTCTATAAATTTTAAATTCAAACACGTTGGCAAAGCATGAAGGTTAATCAATCATTATTTAAATTCACCAAACAAGCACAGCATCAAAAAACTATTTCAATTCGACACGAACGCAGGTTTTGCAAATGCACATATAAACATTATGCAAACTTCCACTTCATATGCAGTTCAAGCCAATATAACGCTTTAAATGAGTTTACCAAATATACATTTTCCATTTAACAATCCGGGTATCCATACAATCAGTTGTTTATTTTTCTTGCTTTGTCCTTGTTTTGGTTTCATATCGGCAAAATAGGGGTCCCCCGAAATGGAGCAAAAGAGATACTTGTTTAAGCACGAATAACATTTTGTATTCAATTTAAACTGATTTCAAAGAATGTCAACGTCAAAAGCTTTATACGAAATCCCACTGAAAAGCAGGATCTAAAATTTAGATCTCGCAGTCGGAATATCATTTCTACTAATAAACAAAGTAATTGTGATACCAGGAATCACGGATTACCAAGAATTATGCCTGTATTTTCTGTCTGGCAGTCATGCGTGGCACAACCTAACAAACATTAAGATTTCATTATTTCTTTTGAATTGGAGTAATTGAACGTTCGTCGGGTCGTTTGTTTAGTAGTTTTATAGAGAAAAGACATTATTCAGAATTACTCCCAAAGTTCCGTTGATTCTCCCAGAAATCAAAGGCAAGTTAATTGAAAACGAAATGAAAAACCATTATCGATGAAAGATTCTGTAAGAGTCCTTTATGAGGATTAATTACTTAGCTGTTCGTTTTCTGTTCAGTTTAACAGAATTACATTATTGCTGATTTCCGATAAGAATGCCAATCTTCTTAACAGTTTGTTTTCTTCAATGTCTGACAAAAGAGTGTAGAGGTTGGGAAGAATGTCTTTAAGCTTTGAAAAGGGTCTATCATTAACGGCTTTCTTACTTGAAATTCATACGAAATAAAGTCTGTCGGATATCATCGACATTTTATTCATTTTAATGGCCTATCGTTTCAATTATGTGGGAAATTCCACATTGTTCTCATGGTGACGCTCATTTGAAGTGTCTTGACCAGCTACCACAGATCCACCAAAAATAGTGGATTTATCGGGATATATTATGGACACTCTTGAAATTCTATGAAATGTTTAGTTCCATGTCTAAATCGTCTAAACAACCATTTAGAGAAGTCTAAGCCGACATTTCAAACATACAATAGCGTGTTGTTTCTGCGATATGCAAAAACGCTCCACTTGTTTACTGTTGGTACTAAACGTTAATAGCCATGAACCATAAACCAACAAAAAAGATTAAAAATTCGAACAGTTTCGGTCGGTAAATGGGTAACAATGTCGATATTCCAAGTTGACGTTTTTTTTTTTTCATTTACATCACAAACCTTTTACCATGTGTTCGTATGGATCGAAATGTGGATGGACTATATTATTTGCTTTTACGACTGACATTTGTTAGCTTTGCAAACCAATTTAAAACTATTGCGGTCTAAACAAGAGAAACACAACATATGCCAATAAAAAAAATAAAAAAAATTAATCGCCTCCGAATATATGAAAAATAGTCTTCGCTCAATTTGATTTAATTAGCTGTGGTTGAGCTTGTTTAAAAGGCTTAAACACGACAGAATTTTAGTGGTTTAAAATGGAAGGTTGTTGACTATCAGCGCCAAAAAGAAGAAAAGTTGTAAATTTTTTCGCGGTGTTCCTGTGAGGCAGGGGAAGATAGTCTCTACCTGAAGCGAAAAATTAGAAAAATTCAAACCGTAGATTTTTATTAGATACTAGCAGTTATCCGCGACTTCGTCCGCCTCTCCCTCGTCCACCGGCCAGAGTATCGTCTCGACTTGTGCATCATGCGCGCGGGGGAATTTTGTTCGGAAGTTATTGTAAAATTGCATTGCAGTCAACTCTCCCTAGGTGGTAATTCTCTTGAACTTGAAAAATTTGAGCATTTTTTATGATTCCCTTCAGTTGTTCATACTTAAAGCATTCCCTTGGGTGAACTCTCCCTAATTCTAATATTTCTCTTACTTCTGCATCGTTTTTTTTTCGTTAAGTAAATTTTTTTTTTCTTTAAACTGAGCATATTTTTTAGTTAAGAAGTACATAAAATGATATTGTTTAAACACAATAATCTGCACAAATAGTGCAATCAATCACATTCACAAATCAATTGAACTCTCAAAATTCTAATTTGAGCAGTTATTAGGCCAGTCGCCAGTTCCACCTAACAACATCTCACTGAGATCTCAATGTCACCTTGACTGAGGCAAAATCATTTGGTGGAACATAATTCTCAGTTATCATTGAGATTTAATGGTTACCTTACTAATTGTTGCTGCACATATGTCAGCCACGTCAAATAGCTGAGTGAGAAATCGAATCCAAAATAATTTCATCTCAGAGATCTCAGAAAAAAATCTCAGTTCTCACATTTCCACAGATTCTTCGCTGCTATTGGTCGCAGCTTAATTTTAAGTAGAATAAAGCCTTCCTCGATTAATGGACTATCCAACACAAAAAGAATTTTACAATTCGAAATAGTACTTCCTGAGATTACCGCGTTCAAACGAACTTTATATTGTATTGTATTGTATTGTATTGTATTGTTTGCCGTTTTTTCCACATTTTACACAAATTCTTCGCTCCTATTGGTCGCAGCTAAATTTTATATAGCTTCAAGCCTTCCTTGATAAATGGACCATACAACATTAAAAAAAATGTTCAATTTCATAAAGCAGTTCCTGAGATAAGCGCGTTAAAACGCAGAAAAATGTATATTTTTTGCCGTTTTTTCCATATTTTCCACAGACTTCGCTGCTATTGGTCACAGCTTAATGTTAAATAGCCTCAAATCTTCCTCAATTAATGGACCATCCAACAAAAAAAGAATTATACCATTCGAACCAGTACTTCCTGAGATAAGTTCGTTAAAACGCAGAAAAATATATATTTTTTGCCGTTTTTTCCCCATTTTAAACAGATTCTTCGCTGCTATTGGTCACAGCTTAATGTTAAATAGCCTAATGTCTAAGTGGATTAAGGCACCATCCAACACAAAAAGAATTATACCATTCGAACCAGTAGTTCCTGAGATTACCGCGTTCAAACAAACAAACTCTTCAGCTTTATATATTAGTGTAGATAAAATCAGTTAACCCTCGAGCCCAACTTCATATACGTACTCTTTAGTACAGACATTCATTTTTTAGCCGTACTACGTGAATATGAAACTCTCTTCCAAACTCTATCTTTCCCAATGTTATATTATATTTTTTTCTCAAAATGCTTAAATATTGCCCTAACAATGCCTTAAATTCAAAGTAATTTTGTGCAAATTATGATGTACCCTAAGCTAGTTTCAGGGCTTCCAGAGTTAACGAGGGCAGGTAAATTTAATTCAATTATTTAAGATAGTCAACTTGGTGTTATCCTGAATAGATACAAAAAAAACGAATAAGCTTGCTTTTAAGTGTTTTTGGTTTTACTTTGTGTAATGGCAGGAAACTTACTGTCAAATTTGATAAGTGTTTTCTAGAAGGGTTTTTGGGGCAGTACGGTAGCATTTAGAACGAAATATAGATACCTCTGAGGACTTATAAAAACCAACTCGAGTTAACTCAGTTAAAATTAATAATTAATTTTAGACTGGTATTCATTGGGCGCTACTAGGTAAATAGCTATTAGGTAAATCATCGACGTATATTAGTGCTGATTTGCGAAAGCTCTCAAAAGTTAATAGTGGTTCTGAGTTCTGACCTTTATTTAGTTGAGAGCAAAACCTTAATTATTCCTGGTTGGTGTGCCAGCTCACAGGGCATGTTCCACTTACCACTTTTCGGTCTCTCAGCTTCTGGGGACATTTGTACTTGCCAAGGTTCTTTTGGCTTTTTGATGGCTTTTAGCCACATTCTCAGGGGGATTTCCGATGGTTTTTAACGACTCTTAACCGACTTTTTAACTTCTCATAGTTTATCATTTTTTTAAAACTTCAGCTTTTTCAGCTTGTCGAAGTTCACATCCTAAAGCAAATTTTTGCCAAAGAAAAAAAAACTGGTTATAAATTATATGCAAAATAATTGTAAAAATTCTTAAAAAAACGTTTTCTTTTTTATTGCAATGCAGATTTCTGATTTCTAACAAAATTTAAGCGACTTCTAAGCCACTTCTTCCCGTGTGTTTTTTTCACTGCTCAGAAGCCAACACAGTAATCAAGTGCGCATAAAACGCTCCAACTCACTTTATCTGTCAAATTCAATTTGTATGGCAATTGTAACATAAAACGCCGCAAAATGGACCTGAGGGTTCAGTCTTGGATAATAAAAAATACAGCAAATACTTCAACCTAAGTGAGTTCATTTATCATTACTCAGATAAGCTCAGATCATTGGATTTGCGCAGCAAAATAATTCTTCTTAACGCCATCAGCACTGTCTTCATTTCAATAATTGAAAGTTCTATCGCCGGCACAACTGTCATTTTTTTACTGGCCTTTTTATCGACTGCAATCCAAATTGTTTTGTTTGCCAAGGGAAATTTGACTCTGCTGGCTACTGAGTAGTGAAAAAAATACGGCTAACGTTGGTGAAGACCTGTGACACCAATCAGATGATTTTCCGGTAACAAATGTAAGGCTCGACGACTATTTTTTTTTTTTTTTATCAAAAAACTGCCGTTTAAACCTAACCTTGCAAAATAATGAAAATGCTTCGTAGCTTTGAGGGTGCTGAATACCAACCTTAATTCACTGAGGAGTTCAACTACCTATCAAAAATCTCGAATTTCTTTAAACCTGATTTTGTTACACAAATTTAAAGTTCTTTAGATCACCCAGTCCATCGTTTAGAAACAGTGTGGAGAGCATAAAGCTTCATTCTTCACTTTTTGTATCAACTGATTTCGCGTTAACGTCGTTGCCTTTTTATATTTTTCATAAACTCTGATGGAAGGCAATTTATCATTAAAGGAACTTTTCGGCCTTTGAGCCTTGCACTTAAACTTTTTTGAACAGCACTCGCATTCTTAAGTATACAAACAAACAAAAGATAAGAGCACTTTCACCGAGTAGAACACTCGTCCAAAGAATTTACAAACCGCAGTCATTCGAAAAAAGCAAAGAGGACAGTGTTTGTCAATTTTATCCTTCACATTTTAATTCAATTCAACTCTCGCATGAAATATTTCAACGAAAGTAATTATGTAATTAATTAGTTACAAGGTTTTACAGTGTGTGTGCTAAAATATTTCTGATTCTTTGAGTCATAACTCAGAAGTCATGCAAGAAAATGCAAAAAAATGCCAGTGTGATAATTTCGTCCCCGACTGTTTTCTATCTGCAGGCCAACATTCACTTTGCCTAACCTTTTAACCTTTACCTAGTAGGGCCTCCATAATAATTACTTTTGTTGCAACGGATTATCACCAGCTGCGGGTATTCTTTTTCGAGTACTCTCTGTAACCTTCTTTTTTTAAGTAGGTTCATTTATGAGTTTGCATAAGACAACAACAAAAACAAGCTCAGAAAAAAATGAACGTAGCTCTTCTAGATGCCAAGTCCTCTGGTGCATTGACTGTGGCGAATCTGTAGAACATGTGAGTGTATTTCAAAAAAGAGCATTTTTCGCCCCCCTTTTTGCTTCCTTCTTTTCTTCTCTAGCTGTTTTTGTTTAATAGGAGTTCTGCTGGTTTAAATGTCTGCATGTTATTAGAGACGACATATTCTATTTGTTCGTACGTGTTTGTTGGCAGCCCTCGTTATTTAGGTGGATCTTTTTTTTCCATTTTTCATTTGCTTTTTGTGAGGGTCCTTAACTGGAAAAAAATTTGAAACAAAGGTTTTCCCCCTATTTGTTCGCCATCATAGACGTCGTCGTGGTCGTCGTTGGCTCGTTGCTGTTTCTATCGCATCCTGTTACCTGTTTCTTCAGTGTTTTTTTTTCTCCCAAAAAAATTGCAATTAAAAGGAAATAAAATGAAAATGTAGGAAGGTACACTGGGAATTGAGTGTCTATATCCTGTTTTTGGGGTCTTATATGTGTGCTTCAGGACAGGAACATATTGCTCGGTGTCGTCACTTCCCGTTTGGTATGGTCGTATGTTTTTTTGCTCCTTTTGCTATTTTCTTGAGGACCCTTTGATGGTATATAGATAATAGTCGTTTATAATGTGTCCTTAGGGTACAATTAAAATTTCCAATTTTTCGAAAGGGAAAGGTTTGTCTGTAGAGGAATTTCGCTTGGAGGAAGATTATTAACAATTCTTTGAGAAAGACTTATTGAGTTTTAATTACACTACACAAGGTGATACCTTACCAATTAAAGTAGACAAAAAGGAAACAAAATAATAGGGCGAGACAAATCCTTAGGAGTTCATTAAACTTATAGATTATCATGAAGCAAGTTTGTTGTTTCTGCAAACATTTTATTGAAGGACATGTTAACGTTTTACAAAAAGAAATACACTTACATTATATATGTTTTTCCTCTGACAAACACATTATAATATTATCTGTCAGTCATTCTCATAAATATCTGTCTGTTGTCTTGAGAAAATTTGATTAGAAGCCTTTGCCCACTCCAGCCCTCATTTAACTAATTTTTAATATTGCCTGCTCCGTGAAGTACTCTCAACGAAAAAAAAAAACTCCACACGAAGTACTTTGTCATTCTTTATTATACGCTTGTAAATACCAACTCGTACTAATGGATAACTTAATTTATTTGCAATATATATTTTTCTTCGTCTTCTTGCAGGTCGCTCGAGAGGATCCATGTGAAGTGTGCTTGTGCGTGGATGGGGAAATATTTTGCTGGTGGAAGAAATGTGGTAAGAGCCAATAAATATTTTAAGAAACATATGAGTTACGAACAAAGAACGCACACATTTTTGTTGCTGGATGTGCATATTTAAACGAGTACCATGCCAACCTTATTTTTAGGTGCTTGAAAATTTGTTCTTCTGGCAGATGGCAGATGTAATTTTGAGCTCAATTGAAAGAAATTTGCTTGTGATATGATCCGAATGGATGTTGAAAAAGTTTAAAAAAAAAATTGTGGAATTGAAAATCTCATTATTGGAAACTTAATTAAAATTCGGAAATACCGGGTCCTTAAATTCATTCAGTTAAAATTCTGTTGGAGTTGTATGAGTTGACATGTTTATGTTTATTTTATGAAGGGGGATCCGGACCGGAGCCACAGAAGGTATTGATTTTGTTTTTATTTGGTTAGTACCTAAGTTATGGTCGAACAAAATCGCACTGTAACTGAACTGGGATGTCTTTATACTAAACATGTATGTACTATTTCACTAGTGCTAAAAATTAGGTACCTATATCCTTCCTCATTTATTTTACTACCCCAAATTTCAACCCCTTAAAAAATTCGTTCTCCATGATTCTCATCATTACGAATATCATAAAATTTCTGTTTTACAAAAAGGGTATCTCCTTATTACAGGGTTGATAGATTATAATTAAGTAGGTATCAGATGGTGCCGTGTCATAAGGCCATAGTTCATAAGGCCATATTTCGAAATATGGCCAAATGACACATTGTGAAAGTGTCATAAGGCCATATTCGAACATATTGCCTTATGACATATGCAAGTGTCATAAGGCCATATTCGAACATATATGGCCTTATGACACTTTCTAAATGTCTATGTTTCTATGTTTCACAGAACTGGTATTTTTCACCAATAAAAGGAAAATACCTTTTTTCGAAATACCAAAATTGATAACACCCCACATACCTATATAGTTTCAGAAAAAGCAAGATACCTTGGAGTTATCTTGGATAAGAAACTCAACTGGGGTCAAAACATACAAGAAAGATACAAGAAAGCCATGATTGCACTCTACTCGTGTAAAAGGATTCTGGGAAGAAATTGGGGGCTAAACCCTAAGATAATCATATGGATGTATACTAGGGTGGTCCTTAAGATAAAATTATTGAAGACATCCGCTCAATCGTCTCCAAATAAATAAAAAAAAATCCTCTAATTTTTTCAGATTTTTATCTATACCCCTTACTGGCCCTGTAGCGAAGTGAAATTCTAATACTAGGGACTTTGCGGCTGATTTCTTGATTATTCCCGTATATCTCCATTTCAGCTTTACCGATTTTGTTAAAATTTTGCACAATTATACTTAACATTAACCTTAATAATATTGCATTCCAAGATATTTTTAAAAATATATTCTTGAATAACAAAAAAATCGGAAAAAAAACCCATTTTTGTAGTACCTTTTGGGTTTATAACACTCTTTTCTAGATTTCTCAAAAACGGCTCAACCAATTTATCGGAAATTTCGTCAACACGTTTATATGCAATGTCTTAATAATGTTGCATACCAAAAAATTTCATAAGTGTTTTAATTTACTTGTAAAAAAAATCAGGGAAATAAGAACCGTTATGAAATTTTTTGGTATGCAACATTATTAAGACATTGCATATAAACGTGTTGACGAAATTTCCGATAAATTGGTTGAGCCGTTTTTGAGAAATCTAGAAAAGAGTGTTATAAACCCAAAAGGTACTACAAAAATGGGTTTTTTTTCCGATTTTTTTGTTATTCAAGAATATATTTTAAAAAATATCTTGGAATGCAATATTATTAAGGGTAATGTTAAGTATAATTGTGCAAAATTTTAACAAAATCGGTAAAGCTGAAATGGAGATATACGGGAATAATCAAGAAATCAGCCGCAAAGTCCCTAGTATTAGAATTTCACTTCGCTACAGGGCCAGTAAGGGGTATAGATAAAACTCTGAAAAAATTAGAGGATTTTTTTTTATTTATTTGGAGACGATTGAGCAGATGTCTTCATTGATTTTCGAAAAAAAAGCAAATAAGAACCACCCTAATGTATACAGCCATTGTTAGACCCATTTTAACTTATGGCAGTTTGGTTTGGTGGCAAGTTCTGCAGAAATCCACGAACTTAAAAACCCTTACCAAAGTACAAAGAATGGTATGCATTAGCACTACGGGGGTGATGAGGACTACCCTACTGCGGGTCTCGCAGCGATCCTAAATCTCACTCCTATACTTATTTCTACAAGAATCGGCAGCAAAGAGCGCTCTTCAACTTAGTCAAACCAACATCTGGAGAACTAGTCAACACGGCCATACCACGATTCTTATAAAATACGTTGGCAACAACGTTTGTACAAATTACATGACCCTTTATTTTGAATTTAATAAAAACTTTATTATCAGCTTCCCGATAGAGAAGATTGGGAAAACAGTGTCCCTTACACTAATGAATCGAACTTTACCATCTTTACTGATGGTTCGAAAATCATTACTGGAGTACGGGCAGTTTTCTACTCAGAAAATCCTAACCTTGCCAGTTCATTCCCGACCATAGCAGTGTCTTCCAAGGTGAGATCTTGGCAGTGAAAAACGCTGCTAATCAAATATCCATGATGGCGATATCACATGCTGATATCACCTTTTTCATTGATAGCCAAGCAGCAATAAAAGCGATCTCTTCCACTCAAATCAAACCAAAGCTTGTTTCTTGTTGTCGCGAAGAGCTAAGGGTTCTCGGTATGCAGCATAACGTAAGACTCTGCGGTCACGGTGGTGTGCCGGGAAACGAAAAAGCGGATGTGCTTGCAATAGAAGGCTCGGTACTTGATCCCACTCTCATAGACCATAACATCAGAATCCCTCAATGCGAATAAAAAAGCAACAATAGTAAAAATATTATTCAAATGATAGATGGAACCAACTAGAAACCTGCGGTAACAACATAGGAAACTCTGGCCTTATAACGACAAGAAAAAATCCGAAAGGATTTTACTTCTTAACATGACATAACCTACCACAAAAAAAAGATGGGGCTTAGAATAGACATATGTAGAGGCTGCAGCAATGAAGAAGAGCACGAGAACACGGCTCACTATGCCACTGTCCAGCACTCTGCCGTACTAGATATAATTTTTTAGGCAACTATTTCTTTAATGAACTAGAAGAACTATCTGAATTCGCAGGCAATCACCTACTGAACTTTGTCAAGTCCACCAAATGGCTCGACCAACCATAGAATTCATAGGTTGAATTACTATTTCAGAAGTTACAATACTTCAGGGTATCACAAGGGATCTACATTGATCTAAGTGTGACGGTAAGAAAACCAAATGTCAGCCCATATAACCTAACCTAACCGTCGCAACGTGAAATATGGCCTTATGACCTATGGCTTTCTAATACGTCACCGTATCAGATAGATATCGGTCGCCTTAATTCTTTGAGTGAGGAAAAGGGAGTCAATCGGCTTCAAAAAAGAGAGACATTTTCGCAGTCAAATGTGACTTGGGAATTAGTTGTGCGGCAAGTTTATTTGCAACAGTTCGGGTGAAACCCGAGTTAAAGACAGACAGACAGACACGCTATTGCTTTAACTAATATTTCTGCGACCTTAGCGCAACGTGGAGTTACAACTGACCAATCATCGCACTTTGAATGTTAGAAAAACCTCTGTCGCGCTAAAATGAGATAATCTTTTCAATTAAGGACCAGTTTTCGATAGACATTGAGTGACTTTTTCTTCATTATATTTTGACACAAAAAATTACACCTGCCATCTCAACAAACTTTTGACATTTTCTATCATTGTCACAATGTGTATATTCGCTGTTGTTTGCTTAAACTTCCATGTAATTTATATCTTCCGGCATCTGCCATGTTGAATAAGATTGAAGTTGGAAAACTTCAATTTCTTCTCATAAAGAGTTTAAAACTAAAAAAAAAAAATCAAGTAAGAAATCCATTACGTTAGCCAAAGTGCTTTCGGACGTTGCTATTTATAGTCTTTTTAATTTTCCATCCACTTGCAATTTCTCGTACTTATAGTTTTTTTTCTGTTTATTTTTCTTCTCAATTTTGTAGGTAATATCAAACGAAGAAAATTCAAATCAGAAAAAAGTGCCAAGTTCAGAAAACTCCAGAGACAGGCCAAAACAAATGAGAAAATACACAAAGACCACCAGCAACAGCAGCAGCAGCTACAGCAACTTCACTTGAAACAAAAGAAAAAATTCGACTTGAAACTAAAACAACAACATCATCAACAAGAGCAGCAGCACTGGCAAGAACAACACAACTATCATCAGCAGCAACTTCAGCGCCAGCATCAGGCAGTAAGAAATAAAATTCTTACCTTCCCGGAGAATTTACCTTCGGTGTTGTACTACGATTATAAGACCGAGGATCAACATCAACACGAACACGCAGTCCATCATGGAAATCACATGAAACTAACAGCGTCACCGTCCTTTCTGCCAACTACATCGTCAACAATGGCAAAGACGGGTGATGGCAGCGGTGGTGGTTCCCTCTTTTCGGTTATTGGTTTTTCCGGGGCTAAAAGCACTAGCAGCAACAGCAGGGATGAACACGATGGTTTGGATGATGACAACGACGACGACGATGATGATGATGATGTTGATACATCATTATCAGCTGTTGGAGTGGCAGAACCTATATCAACCGAAGTAAAAAGTCAATCGTTTGGGGCGGATGAGTCAGAAACTGGTATAGTAAAGAATTCAGGACAATATACAACGGTAAGGATCGCAGCGACAAGCACAACAACAGGAACAACAGCAAAATCACCACCGTTGTCGTCGTCGGCGGCGGGTTCAACAACGGAACCATTTTTCAATGTAAGTACTTTTTGCGTTTTTTTTGTATGTCTTTCATCTGCCGTGTTGGCTATCCTGCATCAGCAGAATGGTCATTATGCATTGGCTTGATTCATTGAATATTCGCATTTTGTATGAATACTGAGTGCGTTTTATTGGTTCCCTGGTGGCAAGGACTTCTTTAACTCTATGAAGTTTGTTTCAGATGAATATTGTGCGTGCGATGAAATTCGATGTTGCGCCGCCAAGGAAGTTGGGTCGTTGGTCGTGTATCAAGTTGCTTCGATTTCATGTAAATGCATAGGCTTTCAAAATATGCATTAATCTCTGTTCATAAAATATAATTTTTAGCTTCAATAGAGGTTACAGATTCCCTTAGTTAACTTGGTGTTTGTAGTGATGTCAAAATTACAAGTCCTTGACAAAATTTAAAGAATGCTATTGATTTATTTGAAGACCGTCGGTCCTGATAGGTCCTTATCAGTGTGGCTTCAGACCCGGAAAGTCCACTATCGATCAAATATTCACCCTACGGCAGATCCTGGAGAAGACCCAGGAACTTAAAATAGATACCTACCACATTTTCATCTATTTCAAGGTCGCGTATGACAGCGTCTATAGAGACCAATTATATAGAGCAATGTCTAGTTTTGGCATCCCAGAAAAACTCGTCTTTCTGTGTAAGATGACAATGGAAAACTCACGGTGTTCAATCATGGTGGGAAAAAACCTAACGGACGAATTTTATGTCAAAAAATGTTGAAAATATTCGGTTTTGTTAAATACTGTATTTGTTTTGTACTTTTATTTTCTTATCAAACTTATCGTAGGAGTTCTTTTCATTTTCAATATTACTCGATATAATTTTCTCTTTGAATAAACATCATTTTATAATTTATTCTTCTGTGTCTCAACATTCAACATTACATTACATTTCACAGTACTTCGCACATAAATGTAACGAACTACAGACACATAGCAGCACTGGCGACTGAGACCATCGGCTGGGACAGAACAAGACATTAACAGAGAGAGACAGATAGACACATAGAAAGAAAGCACACATAACAGAAACCTACGTGGCTCAGAGGAGGAGACTTAGATTTGTATTGTCTCATGTTATCGCACAGGTGGCCTCAGATAAGCTGGCGATTTTTGTAGAAAAAGAATGCTGCTGAAGCTGGGGTTTGAACCCGTAGCGTTCGGCTTAGCAATCCACTACTCTATCCTCTGAACCATGGCCACCTGCGTCTCAACATTCAAATATAACATTCAAATAGGTTATGGGCCCAGATTGTTAGCAAGAAGAAGAATAAGAATAAAATTGAAAATTTGGTACGAGCAAAGATAGTCTTGTAACAAAGAAGTCCATTACGAAATTTAGTATTTGTACTGGAAATTTTTTTTTCGGATAATTACTGAAGATACTTCGAGAAGAATGGAAAAGGATATATCGACTATCGAAAAGTTTAACGATTCATCACAATGGATGATGTAGAAGTTCCAGGTACGAGTAAATCTAATGGCTTTGGATCTTTATGATTACGTTGATGGAACGATACAGAAGCCAGCTGAAGTAGTTGAATCGGTAAATTGGTGTAAGAAGGATGCAATGGCTCAAAAAGTTATTGTGAACTCTTGTGGCTCAAAGGTGCTCATTCATTTGTGCAACTACACAACATCGAAAGAAATGTGGGACAAGTTGCACTCGATTTACGAGCAAACAAATGATTCAGCCAAGCATCTTTTGGAAGAGCAGTATTATTTGTATAAGAAAAATCCAGATCATGATATTGCAACACACATTTCAACATTAGAAAATTTGGTTCAAAAACTGAAGATAGCCGGCGTCATCATAGACAAGAGTATGTTAATTACGAAAATTCTAATGACACTACCACCAGAGTACCGACATTTTTCTACGGCATGGGATTCAACAGCCAAAGAACATCAGACTATTATCAACTTGACGAATCGGCTCTTGGTTGAGGAAACCCGACTTGGAGTTGATAACATGAATCTATGTGAAGGTTTGACTAGTGACGCTAGTGAAGCTTTAATGGCAAAGCGAAGTCTTTTGAATTTTAAGAAGAAGGACAACTCAAAGCGTCCTGGCAAATGTTTTAAGTGTGGATTAACTGGACACTGGAAACGCGATTGCAAGGTACAAACACATACACGATCAGATGGGGATAAGGCTTTCTTTGGCAATATAGTTCAGTCATTGGGAACGTGTGATGCCTGGTACGTGGATTCAGGTGCTACTAATCACATGTGTAGACGTCGTGATTGGTTTACGACGTTTAATAAATTGGATAAACCAGTGGATGTTGTTCTTGGTGATGGAAAACTTATGCATGCTATTGGAAGAGGTGATTTGAACGTATTGTCATATAACGGAACTGAGTGGGTGAAGAAAACAATTAAAAATGTTTTGTATGCACCAAATTTATATGCAAATTTGTTTTCATCGACTAAAGCCATGGATAATGGCCACACGAGTTGGTCAGATAAGGATTCATTCAAGTTGTTTGATGGTGATATTGTTGTGGCAGTGGGAGCTAGAAAAGGTGGTATGTTTCAAATGCTCTTCAAGATTATTGAGCCAACACCTGAAAAATCAATGGTGGCAATGAGAAGTGATACGTTACGAATCTGGCATGAATGTCTAGGTCATCAGAATCTTCCGCATGTTCGTAATTTTCTGAAGAATAACAATATTCGATTTGTTGATGAAGACTTTGACTGCGATGGATGTGCATATGGGAAACAACATCGACTCAGCTTCAATTCACGTCCAGACAGATCTTTGAAGTGCGGTGAAATCATTCATGCCGATGTTTGTGGACCGATGGAGGAAGAATCACTTGGAGGGTCAAGGTATTATTTAAAAGTTTAAAGTAGTCATGAAGATAGCTGAAAAGCAATGTGGTCATCCAATCAAGATTCTTCAAACGGACAATGGTCTGGAGTTCGTGAATACCAATTTCAAAAAGTTGTTGGAAGAAAATGGGATTCACCATCGTCGTTCTGTTGCCTACACTCCTGAACAAAATGGGTGTATCGAGCGTGAGAATCGAACTATCATGGAAGCAGCTCGGTCGATGATTTATGCAAAAGCACTTAATCCTAAGCTTTGGGCAGAGGCAGTACAAACAGCTGTATTTGTTTTGAATCGAACAGGAACCAGCACCGTGAAAAACAAGACGCCTTTCGAACTCTGGTACAACAAGCGGGCACAGTTTGAACATTTTCGTATTTTTGGTTCGGAGGTTTATGTTCATATCCCACAGCAAAAACGAAGGAAGCTAGACCCAAAGTCAAGAAAATGTATTTTCGTTGGGTACGATGAAAGCCAAAAAGGAATTCGTGTAGTTGATGATTCGAATTGTGTCTCAGTGGTTCGTGACGTAAGGTTTTTGGCAGAGGAATCATCAGTTGCTGTTATAGAAGATGATGAAATGATGCAAGAAGAATCAGAAAATGAAAACAAAATAGTTCACGAAGAACAAGCAGATGAATTCGAAGATGCTGAAAATTATCATCCGCCTGAAAGCCCGGTGGCGACAAAAAGGATGCCCGAAGCTAAAATAGATGTAAATAATATTTTGAAAACACGCTTGCGTAGTTGTCATGAAGGAGAAGGTGCTTCCATAGCAATGGCTTTATTGGCGATGAGCGAAGAACCCAAGTCTTATAAAGAAGCAATACAATCAAGTGAAAGCGACAATTGGTTGAAAGCTATGAGGGAAGAGTTTGATTCACTTTTGCAAAACCAGACCTGGACTTTGGTTGAAAAACCCATGAATCAAAAAGTAATAGACAACAAATGGGTTTTCAAAGTAAAGATGAAGCCGGACAATTCCATTGAACGTTTCAAAGCAAGATTAGTGTGTCGTGGTTTCAATCAGGAGTACGGGATCGACTATCTAGAAACATTCAGCCCAGTTGTTCGATTTACATCATTGCGAGCGATTCTAGCTATTGCTGCTGAGAAGAAGATGCACATGAAGCAGTTTGATGTAAAAACAGCTTTCCTGAACGGTGATTTAGAAGAGGTCGTCTACATGGAGCAACCGGAAGGTTTCAATGATGACAGTGGGCGCATTTGTAAACTACAAAAGAACTTGTATGGTTTAAAGCAAGCTTCACGTTGTTGGAACCGGAAGTTCAAAACATTCATCAATCTCATTGGATTCAAAACTTGTGATTCAGATTCATGTATTTTTGTAAGTAAGAAAAATGAAAAAACACTCATATTGGCAATTTATGTGGAAGATGGGATAGTGACTGGAGACGACGAATCACATGTAAGATCCGTAATTGAACATTGGCAAAAACACTTCGAAATTAAAGAAATGCAAGTGGGTCGTTTTCTGGGTTTTGAGATCGACCAGCGGCCTGATGGTTCTATATTTATGCACCAAACAGCATACACAAAGAAGATTTTACACCGTTTTAATTTTGAAGATTGTAATCCAGTATCTGTTCCAGCTGATCCAAATCAATTACTTTCAAATTTCGAGAAGTCAGAACAAAGCAAGTTTCCATATCGGCAACTAGTTGGAAGTCTCATGTATTT
Source organism: Sphaerophoria taeniata (assembly GCA_943590905.1). Classification (NCBI taxonomy): domain Eukaryota; kingdom Metazoa; phylum Arthropoda; class Insecta; order Diptera; family Syrphidae; genus Sphaerophoria; species Sphaerophoria taeniata. The sequence goes on along the minus strand of OX016540.1, from coordinate 39,388,324 downwards.
GGCCATCGCTACAAGACCAGATATAAGTTATGCAATTGGTAATGTTAGTCGATATATGGAGAAACCATTGTTGGTGCACGAAAATGCTCTCAAGCGGATTTTAAAGTACATTAAGGGTACAATCAGCTATGGAATCCTGTACAACTCAAATGGTGATAAAAGTTTATGCGGTTTTAGTGATGCTGACTATGCAGGTGACATTGACACACGAAGATCCACATCAGGTTTTGTCTTTAGATATAATGACGGAATAATAAGTTGGAGCAGCACAAGACAGAAGTGTGTATCGCTTTCTACAACTGAATCAGAATACATAGCAGCATCTGAAGCAATCAAAGAATTAGTTTGGCTACAACGATTATTTGAGGAGATAATGCCCGATAAAATTAAGAATGCTACAACGTTTTACATGGACAACACTAGTGCAATTCGTTTGGTTAAGAATCCAGAATTCCATCGACGTAGTAAGCACATTGATGTCAGGTATCATTTCATCCGTGAAAGATTTGAAGAGGGATGCTTCAATTTGAAAAACATATCAACAACATACATGATTGCTGACATCTTAACGAAGGCATTACCAAGAGAACGTTTTCAATTTTTACGAAACTTGATGGGAGTATTTGACAAAAAGTGGGAGTGTTGAAAATATTCGGTTTTGTTAAATACTGTATTTGTGTTGCACTTTTATTTTCTTATCAAACTTATCGTAGGAGTTCTTTTCATTTTCAATATTACTCGATATAATTTTCTCTTTGAATAAACATCATTTTATAATTTATTCTTCTGTGTCTCAACATTCAAATATAACATTCAAATAAAAAAAGTTTTAAAAAAGGCGATGCGCTGTCATGCTATTTCATCAACAACATTCTTGAAAGGATTGTGCAAAACTCCAACGTCAACACCAGAGGCACAATCTTTCAAAAGTCCGTACAGCTACTAGGATACGCAGACGACATTGACATAATTGGAAGAACACAGCGTGATGTCAGTGGAGCGTTTGTGAGTCTTGAGACGGAGGCCAACGCACCTAACCACTATGTCACGGACAATACCATTAGTAAGTAATTGAGTTATTAAGATGAGATTCACAAGGGTTTGACACAAAAAGGATTATAAATCAAAAGATATTTTTTTTTAGGAATCGGAAACTATTTTCAATCCTACTTCTTCCACGATTCCAATTTCGTTAACTTGCTTTTCAAATGGTACGTATACGCCACAGTGCATCGATATGCAATACAAACAAATAAAAGGATGACAAATTCAGAAAGCTTACTCTGTGTTGAAAAAACTGTCAAACGAATGTCTTCTGTATTTTATATTTAGGAGAGGCACTTTCAAAGAGTTCTTATCTTTTTTTTTAATCAGACTATTCAAGCGAAACATTATTACAAAGGGTAGAAGAAATACGTTTCCAATAACAGCATGCTTGAGTAACTTTCGATTCGTTTCACTTATAAAGCAACAAAAGCGCATTTCTAATTAAGGTTTTTAGGGCTTCATCTAGTCATATCCAGTGGCATATTATCCTAAAGGCAAACTAGGCACGTGCCTAGGGGCGCGGCAACAAAGGGGCGTGCGGGCGCAGTAATTCTTACAAGCAAATAATGCGAGTTCATACGTGGTTGTTAAAGTAACAAACTTGTGAACTCGAATTGCACTTGCATCTTTTGTTGAAATAAAAATCGGTCCTGAGCAATTACTCTTACAGTACAGAGTCAACTCGGTTTGCCAACTCGGACATCGACTTAGCTTTCACTCGGTTTGCATAAGTACCAACTCGAGTAAACTTGGTTTACAAAATTTACGTTGCGGCAAATCATTAATTAACCAAATTCGTAAGATCTTTCGGACAATACTAATAAATGTCATGTTAACTAAGTCTCTTTTCCCTTGGCCCCTATTTCAACGCCTTTTCTTTAGGTGCGGTGCAGCTATTTTGGACAAACTATAGTACGAGATATTTCTATATAGGGGCGCCAGTGAGATGCTTGCCTATGGCGCCCTCAACCTTTAATCCGCCACTGGTCATATCTATTTAATACTACTTTGCTTTGAAGTCAAAATTCATTACGATAAAATTCCCGACTTATAAAACGAAAATAAAGACTAACTTTCTATCTCATCCACTAACTTAATTTTAGTTGAAAAAGTGAAAGTAGTTATCTTCCGGTCATTTATCGTCTTCCTTCTCTTAATCTACTCTACATAAGTCTGCTGATTGCTTAAATTTCCGGCTGTTTTACGGCAGAAAAATTACTCTCAACAAGTCGTCAAATATTCACCTCCTCTGTTCAAGAATCGCAAAAAAAGTTCTCCTCACGTTTATGTCAATATTTTAATTTTTCGTCCAAGTAAAGAGGTACGTAAGCGTATACACATAAGGGCCAATAACATCCGATGACGACGACAAGGACGAACGGAAGATGAAAAATAAATTGGATTTCAGCACCGATTCAGAGTATTTGGGGCAGCAGCAGGTTCGTTTAACCTCACTTTAACAGCATACCGCACGACCAACTTTAAATGACCTGGACGTGAGAAGTACGTAATCACTGGAATGGACCTTCAGGCACCACCCATCCAACCAGCGACAGCGTCATCGTTGATTTTTTTCTTGTGTTTGTGTTTTTATGATTGTTTTTGGCAACTTGGGTCCTTAATTTATGAGTCTGTTGAAAATAGGCTGAAAGTCCAAATAACCATCCACGGAATGTCTGTATTTGGGGCAAAAAGGCACACGAACTGTTGAATTTTTTTTTCTTTGCTTTATTCTTCGTGTCGGGAAATTGTTGCTTTCGGCTGAGAAAACATCAAGTTTCGTTTTTATTTTTCTTCTTCTTTTGGATGATATCAAAAGCACGTGTAGGAGAAGCCGCCAGGACGAAACTATGTTTTCTTTTCGGCAGAGAACTTTTTGTTTTTTTTCATTTGATCATTTCGTCTGCGGACTTGATAAGATTTATGGAAGCAGAGTTTTCTTATTGTTCTTGTTCTTCTCTTTTGGTTCGCCCTGGTGTTTTTCATGTCGGATGGTTTATTTTTGTTTGTTTTTTTTTTGTTCAGGGATGCTCATTGGTCGCATTAGCTGAGAACAAGGGCTATTCGAACTTGTAGCTAAGTAAAAAGTAAACGACCCTTAAGACAGGCGATAAGACTAAAAATGTTTAAGAGAGCAACCTCTTGAGCAATTTGTCTATGGTTTGTCATCGTGATATTATTGCCCCAAGGCTTAGCAGTTATTTTTACGGTATGATATTAATGTTTGAGATTCTATGGTGGCCTTTGGCACTCGAGTGGCGTTGGTATTATTCTTTATACTGTCATCAAGACTCGTTTGTCGTAGCTTTTTAAGAGGTTCATTGCCATGAAGAAAATTTGGATTTAATGATAGAAAAAAATCCCTGGTATTGGGTGTTTTATAGCAAATTTACACATAGGGCAAGAGTCCCAGGAACTTAAAATCGATGCCTAGCAACTTTTTTATCGATATCAAGGCCTCATAAAACAGCACATAAAGAGACCAGCTATATAAAGCAATATCTAGTTTTGGCGGTTAATGAGGGCAAGATCAATTAAATTCTGTCTATAAGATAGGACTCCCAAAGTCAACGTCTTGCCAGACCTAGATAGACTTCAAAAAAGTAAAGAACTTTGACTATCTGGGATCAGCTTTAAATTCAGATAGCGATACCATCGTTGAAATCAAACAAAGAATTATTTTTGCTATTCGCTGACTCTTTGGATTAAGAGGTGCTCATGTTTGGTGTAGAGACAACATAAGATTAAAACGCTTTGGAGAAGTTTCAACGAAGAATTCTAAAGGCTATACAGCGACACAGATCTAGCCAGAAAGGTTAAGATCGAAAGACTGCGATGGCTTGATCATATTGATCGAATGGAAAATAGTGCTTGGGCCGTAGATGACCCCAGCCAACTGATTGGAGACGTTTGTTTGATTGACGCCTTGGTCCAACCTGGACTCTATGACAACCTTATGTTAGTTTGTGCCAAAGCAATGGCTTTTTATTTCGTAAAACCCGCTTTTACGCTACAAGAAGCTAATGTTGGACATTTGAACAGGACATTTATGATAAATCTGCACAAAGGCTGTCTAAACTTTAGTTCGTAAAATCACCTGAGGAAAGTTAAAGGTACCCTTTTTTGATCCAAATCTTATGTAAACAATTATTTTCTGGGATCCTGTGAAGTCCATCTTCAAACACAAATTTCCTTTCATCCTTGAAATCCAACAATTTATTCCACAAAAAGAAGAAGATAAAACAATAATTCCCATCCAAATTATTCATCATCTAAAAATTAAATTTATGAGCGACATAATCTTAAAAGTGTAATTTTCGTTCTCTCAAAACAGAATGAATTTCAAAGTATCCCGTTTTCTGTCATCCTTTCTCGCAAAGTTTTATAAATATAAAGAAATTGACAAGGGCAACATTTAAGTCGTAACACAAATAAATTGTTTTTGTTTCTTTGAAATTCGAAAATTTATCTGAAATAGGATGACATTTTGAGTTTTTGAGGAGTTGTGTCCTTGGGTGCAAGAGTGTCGTGGGTTAGACAAATTAAAAAGCTACAAAACCGTTGATTAAATATTGAATTTGTTGCTGCGAAGAATTCAATAACTTAATTTGGAAAACAAAAACTAGATTTTATTTTAATGATTAGTTTTCGCAGAAGGGCCTCCCATGGTCGACAGGCAGAAGAGGATTAATTACCCTCCAACTAAGGAGTGTTCCCACCAAGGCACTCCCAATGATGCGAGGCGGGGCGGCGAATAATTTCTTTTTTTTTTGGAATCGTCGGTGGCGTCTTATTTCCAGTTAGGCCGAACTACTTGGTGAACATCTTTACGGGCTACTTCGACTTATTTGAAGCTCAGGCAGTAAAAGCAGCGGTTTTTATGGCTCTTGCACTTGGAGTCACATCAAGTGTCTGGTATTCCAAGTTGGGGGTTGTACGTCGAGGTGAATTCCCGACTACGTAGAAAAGCATCTAGTTGCGAAGCCACAACAGCCCTCGGAAACGGACGGATATACTGATGACGACCCAAATGTTTTAAGGACAACGGATTTCGGATATGCACGTGGAATTTTAGGTCCCTCAATAGAAAGCGCGCTCCCGAACAATTAGCGGAGACCCTCAACCGCTACAAAGCAGACATTACCGCTATCCAGGATATGCAATGCGGTGTCCGGGCAAAAGGAGGATGAAAAATTGCGACATCTATTATGGTAATTGTTTCCGAGAACAACAACAGCGGCTCTTTGGATGCGGATTCGTCGTAGGAATCAGACTCTGGCAAAAAGTCTTGAGCTTCAAATGTGTAAGTGAACGCATAACGACGATCCGAATCAAGCCTAAATCCGGCAACATTATCCTAATATGCGCACATGCCCCCACAAAAGAGAAAAAAGACGACACCAAAGACGAGTTCTGCGAGCTCCTCGACAAAACATAAATGAGCAATGACCTAGCTATGATATTAAAATTGTATTCGGCGATTTCAACGCAAAGTTGGGAAAAGAACATCTTTGGTGGCACAGTCGGATATCACAGTTTGCACGACACCACTTCCGACAACGGATTCAGGCTGATCAATTTTGCTCCGGGGGAAATGTTGTAGTAGCAAGCACATGGTTCCCACATCTCAACATCCATAAAGGAACATGGAGATCTGTCGGTCAATGAACCGTCAACCAGATTGATCACATTGCGATCGTTAGCAACTAGCAAAATATTAAGAAAACTCGTGCCCAGTAAATCGATTCCATGTCTATGAGCACCTACCAGGAGATAGCTCGTCAAAACTATTTATGACCTTCGCTTGCGTCTCTCATATCATATCAACATCCACTTGCTCTTGGCTCGGTGCGGGGAAATAACTCCACGGGAACTAACTCCACTGAGGGATTTACTTCCCACCAAGTGAGAACTTACTCCACTTTAGTAAAGTGGATCTAGTTCCCATATACTGTGAGAACTAATTTCACTTTCTTATGGGAACTAAGTTCACACATTTATACATGGCGCAGTAAAACACTGGTCCGGGGTAGTAGTCCCAAATTTATTTTATCTTCTACTAGCAGTTGCCCGCGACTTCGTCCGCCTCTCCCTCGTCCACCGGCCAGAGTATCATCTCGACTTGTGCATCATGCGCGCGTGGGAATTTTGTTCGGAAGTTATTGTAAAATTGCATTGCAGTCAACTCTCCCTAGGTCGTAATTCTCTTGAACTTGAAAAATTTGAGCATTTTTTATGATTCCTTTCAGTTGTTCATATTTAAAGCATTCCCTTGGGTGAACTCTCCCTAATTCTAATATCTCTCTTGCTTCTGCATCGTTTTTTTTTCGTTAAGTATTTTTTTTTTCTTTAAACTGAGTATATTTTTTAGTTAAGAAGTACATAAAATGATATTGTTTAAACACAATAATCTGCACAAATAGTGCAATCAATCACATTCACAAATCAATTGAACTCTCAAAATTCTAATTTGAGCAGTTATTAGGCCAGTTCCACCTAACAACATCTCACTGAGATCTCAATGTCACCTTGACTGAGGCAAAATCATTTGGTGCCTTGGTGGAACATTATTCTCAGTTATCATTGAGATTTAATGGTTACCTTACTAATTGTTGCTGCACATATCTGTGGCCACAAGCCATAACCGCTTAAGTTTATTTTTCATACTTTTCAGGAGAGCAGTTTAAAGTTTCAAAAATTCACTGGGATTAGGAAACTTGTTATATTTTAGTTTTTTGAATGCAAAAAAATAGAAGGGGTACTCTTTTATCCCGTGTGAAGAGTAAATAACTATTCGATTTTTTTTTTAAGAGTTATTTAAGAAAATAACACTTAAGCTCTTATGGCTTATTGCGAATTAAAAAAAAAAATTGCATATCTGCAGTTAAGTTGTTTTGCTATGTATATTTTTTTCAAACAAATTTCTTAAATTGAGTTAGGCTGTTATGGTACTTTAAAGTTTAATTACTTATTTGTCTATATGCAGTTAGGCCGTTTTGCCTTCAGTGAAATGTCGCGATAAAAGAGTTTATGCCGAGTTAAGCTTTTTTAAACCAGTGTTTTAAACAATGAACACCATGATTTTAAGATAAGATAAATGCGATGGGATGGACCGGGCAAAAGGAGGATGAAAAACTGCGACATCTACTATGGTGATTGTTACCAAGAGCAACAACAGCGACTCTTGGGATGCGGATTCGGCGTGGGAACCAGACTCAGGCAAAAAGTTTTGAGCTTCAAATGCGTAAGCGAACGCATCACGACGATCCGAATCAATCACAGAAGAGAAAAAGGACGCCACCAAAGACGAATTCTACGAGCTCCTCGAAAAAACATATGAGCAATGTCCTAGATATGACATGAAAATTGTCCTCGGCGATTTTAACGCAAAGCTGGGAAAAGAAGGCACCTTTGGAAGAACAGTCGGAAAGCACAGCCTGCACGACACCACTTCCGACAACGGATTCAGGCTGATCGATTTTGCTGCGGGGCGAAATGTTGTGGTAGCAAGCACCTGGTTCCCACATCTCAACATCCATAAAGGTACATGGAGATCTCCTGATCAATCAACCGTCAACCAGATTGATCACATTACGATCGACGGGAGGCACTTGTCCAGCATTCTAGATGTTCGAACTTTCCGAGGAGCCAACATCGACTCGGACCACTACCTCGTCGTAGCCAAGGTAGTGCTACGAATATTCCGACAACGGCCAAAACAAAGAAATGCTGCAAGAAAATTCGACGTCGGACGACTACAATCGCAAGAGATTGCCAGATAATTCTCTAATCGAGTGTCAAGTAACCTCTTAAGGAGTCCTATGCCGCCAACATCAAGTATCGAAGACCAGTGGCAACATTGCCAGAATGCAGTTAGAGATGCCGCCTCTTATGTGCTGGGTTTCACACAGCCACCAAAACGAAACCCATGGTTTGACGAAGAATGCAGGCAGGCCCATGCAGCCAAGCAGGAGGCATACAAAGCGGCGCTGCAAAGAAGGACAAGAGCTGCTCGTGAGCTCTACGAGCAAAAGAGGAGAGAAGAACGCCGGCTTCCCAGGAGAAAAAAAAAGAGAGCATGAGAAGCGTCAGATCGAAGATGTTGAGAGAGCTAACAGCAGGAATGAAGTTCGGAGGTTTTATCGGAAGGTAAAACAGCTGGCTCAAGGTCATCGAGCAAGAACCGATGCCTGCAGAGATCAACAAGGGAACATCAGAGTAGAACCGCAGTGAGTGCTGGGGATTTGGAAAGACCACTTCTCTAGACTGTATAACGGCGACGACAAACAGAACCCCGCCGTCAGACAGGAGCCTTTTATCATACACGATGACAGCCAACAATTCCGTGAACCCGACCTAGAAGAAGTGAAAACAGCAATATCACGGCTGAAATCCAACAAAGCTGCTGGAGCAGACGGTCTAGCTGCCGAGCTGTTCAAAGCCGCAGGCGACGATCTAGATAGGAGCATGCACCAAATCATCTGTAAAATATGGTCGGAGAAATGCATGCCCGATGAATGGGACCTCAGCATTGTTTGCCCGATCTTGAAAAAGGGAGATCCTCTAAACTGCGCCAACTACAGAGGAATCAGTCTGCTTAACATCGCCTACAAAATCCTCTCTGACGTAATATGTGAACGTCTGAAGCCTTTCGTCGACAATCTGATTGGTCCTTATCAATGTGGCTTCAGGCCAGGAAAGTCTACCATCGACCAAATTTTCACGTTGCGGCAGATCCTGGAAAAAACCTATGAACTCCAAATCGATACCCACCACCTCTTCATTGATTTTAAGGCCGCGTATGACAGCATCTACAGAGACGAACTGTATAAAGCTATGTCTAGTTTTGGCATCCCTGCCAGGCTCGTTCGCTTGTGCAAAATGACGATGGAGAACTCACGCTGCTCTATCAAGGTTGGCAATGAGCTTACGGGATCATTCTACGTCAAAAAAGGATTCAGACAAGGCGATGCACTGTCGTGCGATTTCTTTAACATCGTTCTTGAGAAGATAGTCCAAAACTCCAGCGTCAACACTAGAGGCACCATCTTCTATAAATCTGTTCAACTTCTTGCGTACGCCGACGATATTGATATAATGGGAAGAACACAGCGTGATGTCAATGGCACCTTTGTGAGAATTGAGACAGAAGCGGCAAAAATGGGTTTAGCCGTAAATGAGGGAAAACGAAGTACATGCTGTCTTCGAGTAAGGACACCCAACATCGACGGCTCGTACAGAACGTCACAATAGACGCATACAACTTCGAGGTAGTTAAGGAGTTTGTCTACCTAGGCTCCGCTATCAACACGGGCAATAACACCAGCGCTGAGATAAGACGAAGAATTACTCTTGCTAATCGCTGTTTCTTTGGGCTCTTTGGGCTAAGAAAGCAACTGAGTGGAAAAGCCCTATCTCGAGTAACTAAGGTAAAACTCTACAACACCCTCATCATCCCTGTCCTGCTATATGGTGCAGAAGCATGGACCCTAACAAAATCGGATGAATGTGCGTTAGGCTGCTTCGAGAGGAAAATTCTTCGGGTCATCTTTGGCCCCGTGTGCATTGATGGGGAATGGAGAAGTAGATACAAAAGCGAACTTTACAGGTTGTACAACGACGTGAACCTAGCCAGAAGGGTCAACGTCCAGAGACTCAGATTGCTCGGTCATTTAGAGCGCATGGACACCAATGCTCCGGAACGGAAAGCCTTCGACACTATTCCCGAGGGACGCAGAAGGAGAGAAAGACCGCAACTCAGGTGGCGCACACAAGTGGAAGAGGACCTCAATCAACTTGGAGTGCAAAACTGGAGACAGCTAGCTAAGGACCGAGCTGACTGGCGGAGACTGCTGTTAGAGGCCCAAGTCCACACCGGACTGTAGCGCCACCTTAAGTTAGTATTTATACGTAAAACATCTTGTTAAAATATAATGTAAATGTATATCACACATCATTAGAATTATAATAAAAAACCATTAACTAACTTCGGCACATTTGCGAGTTTCTTCGCCAATTTTATCATTTGCAATGCTCTGCTCGACATTTTATTCTCAGTTTTTTTTTTCAATTCACACACTTTTATTTTTACAATCACTTTTTAAATAAATAACTCACTTTTAAATGTTTCACTATTTGTTTTGTTTCGATGCGATCGGTCACAACAAGCCTAAATCAAGTTATGACTCATCTCCCCACGATTTTGAATTTAATTTATTCGAGGCAGAAAAACCTATGTCTACTTAGATTCGCGATTTTTCAAATTCAAATACGGAATAACAGCCTAACTCGAGGTGTTATATTGAAATTACTAGAATGGAGGATGCCATAACAACCTATCTTAAGTTAGGTGCACTAAAAATCTAAAATTTAATTTTCCATAACAGCCTAACTCAAGTTAGGAAAATTATTTGTTTATTTTGCATTGGGGAATAACAGCCTAACTTGAGTTTAGAAATAGAAAAAAATATAATTTTTAAATATGGGAAGACAAAAACTTTCCTAACTCAACTTATGATTTTATGGAAATTTTTTTTTTTTTATCTAGATCATAGTGGTTTATCTTGAGATAGGTTTTTATGGCAAATCTAAATATTTATACTTAAAAAACTTAACTCAAGTTATGCAACCGCCGTTATGAAAAATCATATATTTTTCAAGTTAAGTCTTTTTGGCTTATGACATTTTTAAAAAACTGACTTAAGCTGTTAGGTTTTTTGTTTATAACTTTCGTTTTAGAAAAGATACAGATCTGAAATTTTGAGTGATGAAAGAGTTTAATTTTCTTAACACGGCTACATCAATAAGTCATTTACGACCTAACTCCACTTAAGCGGTTATGGATTCTGACCACAGATATGTCAGCCACGTCAAAAGGCTGAGTGAGAAATCGAATCCAAAATGATTTCATCTCAGAGATCTCAGAAAAAAATCTCAGTTCTCACATTTCCACAGATTCTTCGCTGCTATTGGTCGCAGCTTAATTTTAAGTAGAATAAAGCCTAAAGCAGTTGCCCGTAGCTTAGTTGGTAAGTGCGTTGGCTGCTAAGCAGAACCGTCGTTGGTTCGAGTCCTACTCAGGCCAAGTTTTTATTTAATCTTTCAGGGGTACTGCCTCTTGCGAAGACCTGACAAATCTTCCAAGAGTATCAATCTGTAATGAAAAAATTCTTCTCAACTTTGCCGTTCGGAATCGGCGTTAAATTGTAGGTCCCCTCAATTCTTCACACGCACTCAGAGAATTGTTGATTAGAGTAAGCCACTTAGGCGTTGGCTCTTCAAGAGCTGTCGCGCCACTCTATTTATTTATTTTATTTTAAAGCCTTCATCGATTAATGGACTATCCAACACAAAAAGAATTTTACAATTCGAAATAGTAGTTCCTGAGATTACCGCGTTCAAACGAACAAACTCTTCAGCTTTATATTGTATTGTTTGCCGTTTTTTCCACATTTTACACAAATTCTTCGCTCCTATTGGTCGCAGCTTAATTTTATATAGCTTCAAGCCTTCCTTGATAAATGGACCATTCAACATTTAAAAAATTGTTCAATTTCATAAAGCAGTTCTTGAGATAAGCGCGTTAAAACGCAGAAAGATGTATATTTTTTGCCGTTTTTTTCCATATTTTCCACAGATTCTTCGCTGCTATTGGTCACAGCTTAATGTTAAATATCCTTAATTCTTCCTCAATTAATGGACCATCCAACACAAAAAGAATTATACCATTCGAACCAGTAGTTCCTGAGATTACCGCGTTCAAACAAACAAACTCTTCAGCTTTATATATTAGTGTAGATGGGACAAAAGTCCCAAATGAAAAACGAAAAGTATTTTATGAGAATCACAAAATTTATTCGTAGGTACTCGTCAATATAATGTGGAAACAAAAAATGTTCATCGTAAAAAAACAACAACAAAAATTTTAAATTCGTGTATACATACATAACTACAACCCCAAAATGTCTTATAAATAAATAAGATCATTTTTATTTACTACCTATTCGTCGACAAATGGATAGAGCAATTCATCTTTCAAAGCTGTTGCCGTTTCCTTTAATTTGGAAAAGCATGCTAGTGTCTGGAAAGCAGGTGCTGCACTGCAATGATTCATTTTGAGCATCTTTTTTTACCTTGGTCTGAGAATGATGAGGATGACCATCTGTTACATTCAAAATCAATTTGAGTTAAATGGGAGCGAAGCGAACAGAAAAAAATTTGCCCAAAAGAGAATCAATTTGGGGTGTGAAAATAAAAAAATTCGCTCGAATTTTTTTATTTTCACACCCCAAATTGATTCTCTTTTGGGCAAAATTTTTTCCGCTCGCTTCGCTCACCTGCAATTTGTGGTTCAAGTCCCAAATTCTTAATAATACAATTTTTTAACCATTTGAGACGGATTGTAGAGTTAAGGTCTAGTATTGAAAAAGTAGTAGTAGGTATACTTACTGAACATCCAATCAATAAAAAAAATGTCTCTCTGATGGAACTTTTAATGTTATTGAAACAGCTCAGTTATTTAAGGGGACAAAAAGATGCAACAAGATGAAACTGGGTTCAAGTTCAGTATGCTTGTAGAATGCCCTAAACTCTCACCGAACACCAAACTTAAAAAGAACGTTTGCATTGGAAAAAGTTTTCTTTATGTCACATAAACTAAGAGCATGCGGTATATTTCAACCGCTATATACCGTTTTACTAAATGTTTAAAATTAATCGCAAAGGTCAGAAACCTCGAATTTGATTTCTGGACTAATGAACCACCATATACATAGTGGTTCAGATTCTTAAAAATCAGTTTCCGAATAACTAAGTTTCTCAATATTTTTGTACATGCGATTTTTAAAAAATATGTTCAGTCTTAAAAACTGAATTTTGGAATGACTTCGTTTCTAAAAGACTTTTATTTTAATTTCACAAACAAAATTGGTCAGTATACTTGAATTCTTATTTTAATTTTTTCTCAATTAAAGTGGCAAATTATTTCAATTTCGAAGGGAACTAGATCCACTAATTTTTTGAGGAATTTAATTCCCACTGAACATGGGAACTAACTACACTTTACAAAAGTGGAGTAAGTTCTCACTTGGCGGGAAGTAAATCCCTCAGTGGAGTTAGTTCCCGTGGAGTTATTTCCCCGCACCTCTTGGCTCTCGGTCACAAAAACTGACTGAGAAATTGTTTTCCAACTGTCAGCATCGTCTCTGTTTGCTTGAACAACTTTTTTCGTTTGCAACTAGCAAAATATTAACCAAACATGTCCATTTTTCTCTTATCTCAACTGGTAACCTAATTAAGTTAAATGAGAATTATTTGTTCCTAAGCTTTCAGCTACAACTAACTTGTTCGTATCGCCCTATTTCAGGATAAACCCTAACGAAAGTCTATTTTCGTCGTGTCCTAGGACCGAAATTGTATAAAAATTGTGTATGAGCCCATTTAATTTTCGTTCCTCCCTGAAATCCAAACGCCCCACAATAAAACCAAGGTAGGTAAATAAAAACGAAATTAAAACAAACAAAATACAAAAACACAGGAAAATAAACTGAACTTTCTACAAACAAAAAAGTGAAGGTTTTCCCTTCATTTGAATCAGGAGTAGGTTATCCTTTAACGGTGTCTTTGATATTCTAAATGCAGAAACAAAAACAAAAAATTCAGCACAAAGAAAGTATAGAGGGAAAAATCCATATTTCAATTAGAAAAAGCAAAAGCAACAAGAATATTTTCTAACCCAGAGCTCATCTGCACAGCAATGGCAGAAGAAAAAGAAAGAAAGCTTGTGTTAATAATTTTTGTAAAAGAAACCTCTCGTTTACGGTCTTTTAGTTTTTTTTTATTTTGTTTTGTTGAAAAGGAGTCTGGTGCAATAAATAGTTTTCAAAGAATTTTCAAACCAATACAGGCTCAGGGTTCAAAATGCAACCATTTTAACTTTCAAATCTTAGATATATGCGTTAAGAAACCTATCAGGAAAAAGGCTCCATTTTGATATTTTTAAAACATCGATGACATGTAGCATAAACAATCTGGAACTGACTGATTTCACATACGAATCTGCTTGTATGGAATTACATAATATTTGAACTAAGCATTATTTTGCTTCGTTCTCTATGATTTCCAGCATTTGGAGTCTCATGAAATTTTTGTTTTTGAAAAAGGATGTGGCCTAATTCAGGGCTGTTACAGAAATCGAAAAAGTTACCAGAGTTCAAATGTCGAGGGACAGTCACTGAATATCTGCACAAAAAATGCTTTCGTTTGATATGTACATTATGCTCCTTCGGTTTTTGTAGGCCGTAAAAGTGTACCACTAGAATAGTGGTAGCCGTTTAATATAATACGACTTTTGAAGGAATTCCTTTCAATTTTAAATCTAAAAAATGTGTTTCATCTGTCGAGTCTACAGCCCCTAACAATACACGCATTAAAATCACTTTTCTCTTAAATTTTTGCAACCACCATTGTTAGAGATGTTTTGCATTTTTGAAGAATCAACGAGTAGGCAGTGTGTGTTAAAGGCTCATCATGCCAAAACTCTTGCAATGCATAAGCCACAATGCTTATGGTTTTTTTTTTTTTTGCAAAGGTCATGAATAGCTCCCGAGAAACATTTGGTTTGGGCACACCATTGACGATGATATGGGGTAAGAGGATCTCTTGTGTGCTTCTAGCAACGAAGTGTGTATTTTTTTTGTGATTCAGAATGAGTGCTCTGGTCATCGCTATTTAAGGGTGAAGGTGCCAAAAGAGCCTTGCAGGTGAAAAATGATGTTGATGTTGACTCTGGTTGAGCTGAAGTATGAGGCTTTTGTATAAGCGGATGTCAAATGATAGGTACGTACCAGAGACGATGCTGACAGTTGGAAAACAATTTCACCGTCAGTTTTTGTGACCGAGAGCCAAGAGCAAGTGGATGTTGATATGATATGAGGGACGCAAGCGAAGGTCATAAATAGTTTGGACGAGCTATCTACTGGTAGGTGCTTATAGACATGGAATCGATTTACTGGGCATGAGTTTTCTACATCCTTTTTTTTTCTCTCGAATTTTAATGGATTGTCCCGTGATCAATGTGTGGGTGTACGAATCTATTTTTTGTTTGTCATCCTGTCGGTTGGTGCTGGGTAAATATCGTATAACCTATAAAGTGTGTGTAGGGATAGCTGCGCGGCATTGGCGGTGGTAGCAGAGCAGTAGGTTTGTTTGTAAATTGATTGATGTATATTGAAAGCGTGAATAAACATTTATCATCGTTTAGTTAAAAATCCCGAGAGGCTTTTAAAATTATTCATTGCATAACAACAGGACCAGCCGACGAGTACAGTCACGATGACGACGACAAACAGGGCTTTGAAGTCTATCAACCAGCCATGAATGAATGGATGGTGATAGGAGTAAAATATTGTTTCGATGGTTTCGGGTGTGTGTGTGGGCATCATAGGAATTTTTCATATCTTTTCAAGCATGTACATTAAACAAACGAGTTTAAAGAGAATTTCCTGACTTATGACTCGAAACATTTCATTTAGATTGAAAACTTTTATGGAGTCATTTAATCACCTCATGAATTTTGTTGGGGGAGGAAAGATTTCAAAATGTGTTAAACTGAAAGTAAGTTTCATGAGAACTCATAACAGAGTAAGAGAAACTGAAATCCTTTAAGTTTTTGCGATAAAATTTTGAAAATGTAGACTCATAAAGTTCTTTCCTTATTTCTTAGGTCCTAGGTTAGGTTAGGTTAGGTTGTAGTGGCTGTCTAGTTGTTGTTGACACACTAAGACCTCAAGGATCCGTTGTGATACCACAAAATACTCATGGGAGAGTAATGAACTCAAACAAACCAATTCGTGCTTTTAATGAAGTTAGAGAGACATTTTGTGTCGATCGTTGCTAGTTCGCTGGTATTATCGAAGAAGGGATTACCGAGAAAGTTATTCCTTCTAATGGAGAGTGCTGGACATGTACATAGAAGGTGTTGGACTGTTTCCTCTTCCTCCTCGTCCATGCAGCTTCTACAGAAGTCATTTGTGTAGACCCCTAGCCTCAGAGCATGTCTACCTATGAGGCAGTGTCCTGTTATTACTCCAATTATTGTAGAGCTTATATTTTGTCTGCTCAGGGATATCAAGCCTTTTGACCGTTTTAAGTCTATGCTTGGCCATATTTGCTTGGTAGCAAGGCAGGTGGTACCCTGTGACCATCTAGCATTGGTTGATTCTAGAGCATATTGTTTGAGAAGATATTTGCATGTAGCAAGTGGTATTCCTATGTTATGTTTTTGTCTAACATTGGGCAGAAGTGTTCCGTTTTTGGCGAGCTCATCGGCTTTACAATTTCCCGGAATGTTTCTGTGGCCCGGCACCCAAATGAGGTGAATATTAAACTGTTCCGTCATCTCATTCAGAGACGATCGACAATCGTGGACTATGTGAGAGTTTGTGGAGACAGACGCGAGAGATTTGAGAGCGGCTTGGCTGTCCGAGAAGATTCGTATATCCTTGCAAGATATAACGTTTTCTTTGAGCCAGTGCCTCTTTAATCGCCATTACTTCTGCCTGGAATACACTACATTGATTGGGAAGTCTGTATGATAGACTGAGATTCAGTTGTTCTGAATAGATTCCACTTCCAACTCCGTAATCGGTCTTTGAACCGTCTGTATAGAAGTGTACCGCATTGTCTTCCAGGGGGCTCCCTTCTTCCCAGGAGGATCTTGAAGGGATGGAAACCTTGTAAGCCTATTTAAGGCATTTTGTAGGAGTTCCGAGAGAACTTGGGGATGTTTCCCAGATACAGATATTGCAACGTCGTCAGCATAGGCAATCACCCTGAAACCCTCTGCTTCCAATGATGCTAGTAGGTCGCTTACTACCATGTTCCATAAAAGAGGCGAAAGGACCCCACCTTGGGGGGTACCCCGATTCACTGATCTGGTGGTGGTAAAACTTCTCATGCTAGAAGTTATAGTCCTGCTTTTGAGCATGAGACTTATAAAATCTATGAGTGGTTTCTCTAATTTCAGCTTATCCATTGCTGTTGTGATAGCCTGGTAACTGACGTTGTTGAAAGCTCCTTCAATATCTAGGAAAGCTACTAGATTATATTCTTTGTATTTGAGGGAATATTCAATACTACGTACCAGCGAATGAAGTGCTGTTTCTACTGATTTTCCCTTAGAGTACGCATGTTGAGCTGTGGAAATGAGACATGGTTCTAAGTTATGTCTAATGTGAATTTCAATCAATCTTTCCAAGGTTTTAAGAAGGAAGGATGATAGACTGATTGGTCGTAGATCTTTAGGGTTAACGTGGGAGGGTTTCCCTGCTTAAGGAATGAAGACTACTTTTGCCATTCTCCAGGCTTTGGGAATATATCTCAACCTTAAACAGCTTGTCAGAATGATTTCCAGTGGTGGAATGATCATGTCTGAACATTTTTGTAATTCGGCCGGAATGATTCCGTCTGGTCCTGGAGATTTATATGGATCAAAGCTACCTACGGCCCATTGTAATTTTTCCCGCGTTATTAGATCCACTAAATCGCTTGTAGAAGCTTGAGAAACTGATGCTAAGTCATTAAGTAAGTTAGAGCTACCTGGAAAGTGGGTGTCTAATAACCGATTAAGAGATTCTTCATCTGTGGAAGTCCACGTACCTGCATCTGTCTTTAAAGCACTGGGTATTGTTGGACTTTTTGAGAGAATTTTCCTGAGTCTTGAGGCTTCTGAAGTATTATCTATTTTACTACAGAAGTTTCTCCAAGAAGACCTCTTACTCTTCCTTAATTCTTTCTTGTATTGCTTTAGAGCTTGTTTGTATAAGTCCCAGTCAGAAGGAGATCTGGTGAACTTAGATCTATTGAAGAGCTTGCGACAGCTCTTCCTGAATGGTTCTAGTTCCTTGTGCCACCAATGAGGTTTCTTTTTACCCTTAAAAATGGTAACAGGGCATGAAGTTCTCATTGATTCGTTGAAGGCTGCGGTGAGATGATTCACAGAAAGGTCTAGTTCATCTTTAGTGGAGGAACTTTTAAGGAGGTTGTGATCAAGCAGTTGTGCTAGAACCTCTCTATATCGTTCCCAGTTTGTATTGCGATAATTGCGAAAACCTGTAGGTATATTTGTCACATCATTGAGCTCAAACTGAATATATCTGTGGTCAGAGAAAGAATTCTCCTTTGAGACATGCCAGTTTGAAATCAGATTGTGGATAAAGTCGGAGGTTAGTGTAATATCGAGTACCTCTTTCCTATTCTTGGTAACAAAAGTGGGTTCATTACCAATATTACTTATGAGTAGGTTAAAGCTTAAAAGGTAATCAAATAACGACTCACCTCTCTCAATAATATCAGAGCTACCCCATACCGTGTGATGGGCGTTAGCGTCCGATCCAATTAGTAGGCCAACTTTCCTCGTTTGCGCGTCCGCAATTGCCTTCCTCAAGGTATCTCCCGGAGCAGGGCTGTCGTGGCCAAGGTACGAGGATATAAGCCAATAGGTGGCTTTATCCGTTGTTAGAACAGCTGTTGTGGTGTCTTTGTTGCTGTAATTGGGGAGTAAAAATACATTTAAGTCATTTTTTACTAACATGCATGACCTTGGTTCACCTTTCTCCGATGCATACAATAGTTTATATCCAGGAGTCTTGAGGCCTCTGATGATGGAGTTAGAGACCCACGGCTCCTGTATCAAGACGATGTCTTCCCTGTTTCTATGCAGTCGGAGTAGCAGGTTGTCTGCGGCCATGATGGCGTGATGGAGATTAATCTGAACTAATCGCAGCATTGCTACTTTTAGTCAGATCGACCTCCACCACTGTTTTGTCGGCGTTATCATCGTCTGAGGAGGAATGAAGTAGGTCTTCCTCGCTCAGAGTGCTGCCTAAGATGGCGTCTTCAGTTTCCATGTCGGAAATACTGTCGACTATCGGGTGAGCCTCCACGTCGGATGGCTTGTTTGGGGCTGTGGAGGTCGATGGTTCCACTTGTGGTGTTGCATCGACATCCATTTTGAGGGGAAGTGAAGCGTTTCCTTCCGCTGAAGGGGCTTCTATGGGGGGCGCGTTTAGCGCGTCTTCGTCTTTTTTGTATATGCGGACTGTTATTTCGTCAAAACCATACCTAATCACGCCTTCGGTCGCGGCCAGTGGAGCCAGTGATTCTCTATTGATCACCAAGAGAGCTGATCTATAGCGACCCACTGTCTCCTTCTCAACCTTTGGGACTTTCCAGTCGTGGGTAGGCAGGTTAGTATTGCTGGTTTTGATTAATTTCATAATCATTTCTGGACAGTTGTGTAGAGCCGGGACCATTATGCGTGCTCTCGGTCGGCAAGGGATATTCTCCCTTGCAACAACTTCGAGCTTGGCACCCGGCCAGACTTCTGGCAAGCCGTTGACAGCAGCCCTGTACAGATCGAAAGATCTCCGATCACCACAGGCGACGAGTTTGATACGATTTTGGTACCATCCTGCATCAGCTGTGTCTGGGAGAGGCCGCGGGTTCTCCTCGACGACAGATAAAAATCTGAAGCCAAGGTGAGCCTTGACGTCTGCCCATTGATCATGAGAGATGTTACCATCCACATGACTCCTGTCAATGACCGCGGCTATGATCTTGCCTTTGAGCGCGTCACTAAAAGAAAGATCTTTATTGAAGGCTGTTGTGCTGCTGGCGTGCACTTTCTGTCTTTTCGCATTAGGCTTGTCGCCCTCAAGAGACCTATTGCGCTTTGACGTTGAGTCGCTGCAGGTCGATTTGGAAATACTGCTAAGAAAGCCACTTGCCCATTCGAGTTTTCGCGTTTGCTCCGGGGTTCTTTCCGCCGCCGGTAGGTCCTAGGATTCCTTGGAAATCTCATATGATTACAAGGTTTTTGAGTAAGAAATTTTGTGATTGTTAAAACACAAGACATTTTGGAAGTGCAGGTAGCGTTATAGTCAGTGTGCCACTAGGGCCTTATTTAACAAGCCCCTTTAACGAGCTCATTCCCTAGCAATCTGTCTTAAATAATGGACAATATCATGTGTGGATTATACCTGAATAACAGCTTTTGGGAGAGCTGCTTGTATTTTATACGGCATCATCATCGGCATTATTAGCTCTGGGGGTAGGTGGGTTTCCGGGTTCTATGGGGTATTGGGTTCAAAATGTCCATACCTCCGGTCTTAAAGAACCAACGCCCCTGCTTGTAAATAATAATTGTTTTACTTGAAAATATAAAAATCGAAAGAAATCACCCCTTAAAGCATGCGATCAAAGTCCTTGCCAAAAAATCCCAAATAAATTATTCAAAAAAATAATTCCAACCATAATTCAATTAATTAAACCCAAATTTCTCACAGACATTTTCCAAAATTTACTTTAAAGGAACACCCCAAGGAGGACCAGTCAAATACCGAAATTCAATACATTACTGGCCATCCAGCAGGCGATATTGGGCAAATGTTGAACAAGAACATGCTCAGCATAAGGCATAGAACGGAGCTTGTCAACCACAACCACACGACAACCATGGCATCGCAGTCCCAAGAAGTCGACCATGATGGCATTCTTCGTGATGGTCCTAATGATGCTAGCAACCCCTTATACCACCACCCATCATCGTCGTTCACTGGAGAAAGCATCGGAAGTAGTAACGGCATTAAGCAGAACAACGAACAACAAAGAGGAGGTGTTGCTGGCATTGGGACGACATCTTTTCGCAGCTCATTTAACGACTTTAGTTCGGAGTTCAATGCTAGTGCCGCAATGGACCTGGCTCTAATCATCAGCCATCACAGTGCACACAATGCACCAATTATCCTGGAAGCCGACTCAATTGCGAATGCATCATTGTCGTCATTACCGAAACAGGAGCTGGGCGGTCCCAATGCTCAAAGCACGACAAACTCCAACAATTTGGTCTTGAATTCAACAACAACAATAATTGTGGTGACGGCGACGCCAGTGGCAGCAGCAGCGCCAAGCACGACTGTCAATCCAGCACAGGAATGCATTGTTATGGGTAAGTTGTTTTTGTCCTCGTAGGTTTTTTTTCTGTGTTATTGTTTGTTGTTTTGTAAACCAAAAACCAGAGGGCGTCTGTTGTTGGTTTTGGTGGAAAGTGAGAAAAAAGGGTTGTTTTTGTTAACAACATAAATAATTTTATACAAACTATGTGTTTGGCGTGTGTTTTGGGTGTTATTCGGTCATAGGTGGGGCGACCACCTGCGCTAGCCAATAGCTTAATGACCAAGTTAAACGTTTGGCTTAATTGAAAGAACCCGAGACCAAGCATGGCGAAGCAGTTAATCACACTGTTTAATGTGGGGCAGTGTATTATATGGGTATGTTATGGAAAACCAATTGTTTTAAAGTGCTTTCCAGGGTGTCGTTTTTCCGTTTGGCTTTATGGAGCTGTGAAAGTAAATTAAGTTATCTGGTGTACTTATGGGGAATAGTTAGGATTTGTAAACGATAACCTCTAGTTTAGGGGCAATAGCAGGAGGTGTGTGTTACTGTGATTCTGCTTTTAAGAGAACTTATTCCTGTTGGTTGTTGACAAATTTTAAAGAGAAATTTTTAATGTGCAATAGTTAAGGTAATTAAAATTTATGAGAAACACATAAAATCTATAAAGCTTGACACGAGTCAATTACTGTAGGCATTGCGAACTGTTTTGATTCAAAGTTGCTTTCGGAAATGAATCATAGATTAAATAAAGGCTTGTTTCCAGAAACACATAAATAATAAATAAAATAAATAGAGTGGCGTGACAGCTCTTGAAGAGCCAAGACCTAAGTGGCTTACTCTCATCAACAATTCTGGTGCGTGTGAAGAATTGAGGGGACCTACAATTTAACGCCGATTCCGAACGGCAAAGTTGAGAAGCACTTTTTTCATGACAGTTTGATACTCTTGGAAGATTTGTCAGTTCTTCACAAGAGGCAGTTCCCGTGAAAAATGAAATAAAAACTTGTATGGGCACGAGTAGTACTCAAACCCACGACATTCTGCTTAGCAGCCAACGCACCTAACCACTAAGGGACGGATAGTATCCAAGGGTATCAATATGTCATGTAAAAAATGCTTCTTAATTTTACCTTTCGGAATCGGTGTTAAATTGCGTAGGCCCTCCCAATTCCTCACACGTACTCAGAGTATTGTTGACTAGCAGTTGCCCGCGACTTCGTCCGCCTCTCCCTCGTCCACCGGCCAGAGTATCGTCTCGACTTGTGCATCATGCGCGCCTGGGAATTTTGTTCGGAAGTTATTGTAAAATTGCATTGCAGTTAACTTTCCCTAGGTCGTAATTCTCTTGAACTTGAAAAATTTGAGCATTTTTTATGATTCCCTTCAGTTGTTTATACTTAAAGCATTCCCTTGGGTGAACTCTCCCTAATTCTAATATCTCTCTTACTTCTGCATCGTTTTTTTCGTTAAGTAATTTTTTTTCTTTAAACTGAGCATATTTTTTAGTTAAGAAGTACATAAAATGATATTGTTTAAACACAATAATCTGCACAAATAGTGCAATCAATCACATTCACAAATCAATTGAACTCTCAAAATTCTAATTTGAGCAGTTATTAGGCCAGTTCCACCTAACAACATCTCACTGAGATCTCAATGTCACCTTGACTGAGGCAAAATCATTTGGTGGAACATAATTCTCAGTTATCATTGAGATTTAATGGTTACCTTACTAATTGTTGCTGCACATATGTCAGCCACGTCAAATAGCTGAGTGAGAAATCGAATCCAAAATAATTTCATCTCAGAGATCTCAGAAAAAAATCTCAGTTCTCACATTTCCACAGATTCTTCGCTGCTATTGGTCGCAGCTTAATTTTAAGAAGAATAAAGCCTTCCTCGATTAATGGACTATCCAACACAAAAAGAATTTTACAATTCGAAATAGTAGTTCCTGAGATTACCGCGTTCAAACGAACTTTATATTGTATTGTATTGTATTGTTTGCCGTTTTTTCCACATTTTACACAAATTCTTCGCTCCTATTGGTCGCAGCTTAATTTTATACAGCTTCAAGCCTTCCTTGATAAATGGACCATTCAACATTAAAAAAATTGTTCAATTTCATAAAGCAGTTCCTGAGATAAGCGCGTTAAAACGCAGAAAAATGTATATTTTTTGCCGTTTTTTCCATATTTTCCACAGATTCTTCGCAGCTTAGTGTTAAATAGCTTCAAGTCTTCCTCAATTAATGGACCATCTAACACAAAAAGAATTATACCATTCGAACCAGTAGTTCCTGAGATGAGTGCGTTAAAACGCAGAAAAATGTATATTTTTTGCCGTTTTTCCACATTTTCCACAGATTCTTCGCTGCTATTGGTCACAGCTTAATGTTAAGTAGCCTAATGTCTAAGTCGATTAAGGCACCATCCAACGCAAAAAGAATTATATCATTCGAACCAGTAGTTCCTGAGATTACCGCGTTCAAACAAACAAACTCTTCAGCTTTATATATTAGTGTAGATGAGTGTAAGCCAACTAAGCCTTGGCTCTTCTAGAGCAGTTGTGGCAATCGTTTTGTTTTTTTTCTTTCTTTCTGATGAAGACTGGGCCATAGATAACCCGAAGAACTTTCTTCTCGAAACTTTCATCTGATTTCGTCTTCTGCACCATACAATATTACTGGGGATGATGAGAGATGAGAAAGAAGATTCTCTATGAAGCTGTTTAGAAATCTCTCATTTGACTTCTCTAAATTATCAGATTTAGCGTCTGTTTCACAATACACAAGTAAAGTTCTGTTTAGTTACCCAGCACTTAAATTACCTGCCAGTTAAATCCTCCTGTTAGAGAGGTTTACGTCTCACATTCATCCTTCTGATAATTTTATGTTTCAGGTTGAAGTATTTTCTTAATTTTTTTATCAGAGACGCAACGCTCAGGTCCATTTTTTGACGTAGCGTAGAAATTTCGTGTATTATTAAAGAAAGTACATTTAGATTATATTGAAAAAAGAAGAATGAAGACTATTTATTAGATGTAGATTTATTTACTTTATAAAACAAAACCTAAGAAGTAGGATTTAAAAAAAACATGATTTTAAAAAATATGTATTAGATTTTGATTTCAAAATATTGTTCATAATATAAAAAGATCGCAAATTGTTAAGATCGAGGAATAAATTTTCAATTAATCGAAAAATCAAAATAAATCAATCAAAAACGATTTCAAACAAAAAAAATAAAATAAAACTGATTTCTATCGCTGAAACAAATTCTAACAAATATCTAACAAATTCTAACAGTACATAACACTCCGCTTCTTCTTTTATCGAAAACGCGCTCGAAAGTCAACCTCGTCCATAATTCCATAAAATCCATTCTAACTCGGAAGACACGGTTTCATGGCGGCTCCATAACACGACAAAAAAACTCATCAAACTCATCATTTAACGTGTCGAGTAGAATATTCATTTTATCGGAAAAAATTAAAATTATTTACGAATCCTTGCTTTTCTGAAATTGAATTCTACTTTAATTAAACAAAAAAATTACTAATCCTTGCTTTTTCAGACTTTTAATTCTATTAACTGCCACTTAACTACTTTATATGACACTTCCTCCTTCCTATAAGTTACTTGACACTTTTACTACTGTTAGCTCTACTCACATATTGTGAATCGCTTATTTGAATTTTAGCTGCTGTAAATCTATCAAGTAGCTTAACTGGGACTTTACTTGTATATTGTGAAACTAACGCTCAAACTAATTTCAATAACCAAATCAACAGGTATCCAGATTGCTTGACGACTAATCCAAACTCGAAAATAAAATAAACCCTTTATAGACATCAAGGTGCAACGTGATCAAAATCAAACAATATTTATCTCGTGATTCCAATTGTAATTCCTTCTAATTAAATCCGAAAACCCAATTACCATTAAGTGATGAACCTACAACATCCACTATTGAAGCACAAACTCAAACAACAAAGCTTCTAAAATGATAAACGAACGTCGGTTGTATATTCTTAATTATTTTAAACGTGTTTTATTCAATTCAGTTTTATTCAGTTTTACACTTTGTGATTTTCTTAATTAGATGTTTTGTGTTAGAAAGCCAGCGAGAGAATGAAAGGCATTCTTGGCATTTATGTTACTCTAATAATAATATTGGGTTTTTTTTATAAGGCATTGCCAACATTACATTTCATCTTCCCCGGCTTAATGCAAAACATATCTACATAACTTACATAGCTAAAAAAATTCATAGTTTTGTTTAAGATAGATATAAGACCATTACATATTAACGTAACAAAAATTCATCAGGTCTTATTCCTTAATCTAAAATTACTTACAAAATATAATGTACATAATTATTTTTATTAATTTTTCAAATTCATATTTTGCTTTTCCATTATTCTCTTACTTCTACGAAGTGGAAGAGTTATATTTTCATTTGTTTTTTGATTTTCATATTTATTTTCATTTTCTTTTTGTTTCTCGTAATTGTTTCCATTTGTCTTTTGGTTTTCGTAATGATAATCATAAAATTTTTTTTTTTCAATTTTCTTCAACTGATTTACATGTACTATTCTTTTTTGTGAACCGATTTGTACAACATATCTTACAGTACTTATAATTTTAATCACTTAACATGGGAGCCAACGTTTAAATTCTTTAATATGATTTCTGTATAGACAGTTCTCCCCCACTTTATATAAAATAGGTAAAGGTACATATTTACGTTGATATTTTGTGGATTCATTCAATCTATATCCGTTATTTAATTTAATCTGATGTCTATTATTTATAGTATCTAATGCAATTTTTGGCTTGAAAGAAAATATGTGTTGAGATGGAGTTCTCTGAGATAAAGAATTTGGTGTGTTACGATGGTTGAGCAGAAATAAATTTACTTTTTCTTGAAGCGATTGACACGATTTAGTGCTAAGTACAAATTTTTTTAATACATCTTTTACTATTCGCACATGACGCTCTGCAATCCCGTTGGATTGTGGATGATACGCGGGGCTGTGGGACAATTTAATATTATTTTCTGTACAAAAATTTTTAAACTCAAATGATGCAAATGGAAGCCCATTGTCCGTAACAATTTCCGTAGGATACCCAAAAATTGAAAAAAATTTCATGATTTAGTTTTGCTATTAAACATGCAGCTGTAGTGCTATTCATAATAATGACATGCAAGAATCTACTGAAAACGTCAATGGATAAAAGCAAAGTTTTCCCTTGAAAATAGAAAAAATCTAAATGAATCCTCTCAAAAGGATACGTTGTCTCAGGCCAACTTGAAAAACTTTTTTCTTTTGGTATAATTGATGTTACTTGACAAATGTTGCAATCTCTTACAAACTCATTAATATCATTATCAATTCCTGGCCACCATACATATGAACGACAAATTTTTTTCATGATTACAACACCGTTATGATTACAGTGTACCTTTTCAAGCACCTTCTGTCTTATATTTTTCGGTATAAGTATTCTATCTCTATAAAAAATGCAACCCTGATCTATACTAAGCTCATTTTTTGCTTTCACAAAATTTTGTAGTTCATGCATATTTTGCTTCGCCCACCCTTCATTTATAGCTTTATACAATTTGGAAATTTGTTCATCTTTCTGAGTTTCCTCAGCGACGACACCAAAATCGATCGGCAACTCTTTAAAAAAATCGATTGAGTTAATACAGATACTCTCAATATCTGTTTTGCTACTCAAAGGTAGCCTTGAAAGCGCGTCGACGTAAGAAAGATCTTTTGCCGGTTTATGTTTGATGCTATAGTCAAACATAGAAAGTGTTATAGCCCACCTTTGAAGTCGAGCTACAGCAACTGACGAAGTACCCTTCCTTGGGTTAAAAATTTCTTTGATTGCTTGATTATCAGTGTATATGGTAAAGCTTTTACCATAAATATATTTGAAAAACTTTTTAACCGCAAACATTACTGCCAATGCCTCCCTGTGAAGTTGGGAGTAGTTTTTCTCACTAGCCGATAGTGTACTGCTCGCAAACATAACCGGCTTCTCCTCACCATTTACTACATGCAGCAGCACTGCTGCTACCCCATACGGGCTAGCATCAGCACTTATTATTATCGGCTTATCTTTATCGTACAGTTCCAAAACGTTATTTTGCAATATAAGCTGCTTTGATTTTTCAAATTCATTTTGACAACTACTATCCCAAATGAACTTACTTTGCTTATTTAAAAGAGCATACATATTTCCTGAGAGATCAGGTATAAATCTTCTATAATAATTTATGAGCCCCAAATACGATTGAAGCTCCTTTAAATTATTAGGACGCGGTGCTTTTGAAACCGCTTCGACTTTTAACTGGTTGGGTCTTATTTCATTATTACAAATTACATGCCCAAGATATTCGACAGAATTTTTTAAAAAGGAGCACTTATTAAAGTTTATTTTTACCTTGTGTAGGTTTAAACGATCTAGTACTTTATAAAGCCTGCTTCTGCATTCATCTACAGATATACCACCTACTATTATATCATCGATATATCCGCAAACTCCTTCAAGACCAGACAAAATTCTATCGATAACAGACTGAAATATTGATGGTGCACTCGCAACACCATAAGGCATTCTTACATATTGAAACAGGCCTTTGCTGGTGTTAACTGTTAAAAGCTCTCTCGAGTGAGGTGTCAGTTCGAGTTGCTGGAATGCTCCCGATAAATCGAGCACACAAAAAGTGTTACAGTTAGCCAACTGTGCAAAAATGTCCTCTATATTTGCCATAGGATAGTGGTGAGTTTCAATAAACGGGTTGGTGACGTTTTCCCCAAGCCAAAATCCCCAAACGAAAATCCCCAAACCCAAAATTCCCAAACTGAAATCTCCAGCAGCGAAATCTCCAAAGAGAGAATCCCCATGGACAAAATCTCCATGCCAAAATCTCCAAAACAAATATGTTCAAGTAGTGAATCATGCGATTAAATCGCGCGATTTAATCGCATGATTCACTACTTGAACATATTTGTTTTGGAGATATTATTGTATTCAGTTAAGGTTGTTTAAGAAATAAAAGTGTAATTCATTTTAAATGACAAACTGAAAGTGCATTCATAATTTGTTATCATGTCATAAATCATAACAGTGTCATGCACATGTCGTGAGAGGAACGGTGTAAGTAGACGTACCTGAATATTGGAGATTTGGAGATTTCAAGGAGATTTTGGCAAAAAGTATTTTTTCTTTGGGGATTTTTTCCGTGGGGATTTTGTCGTGGAGATATTGGCAAGTTGGATTTTTTTTTTGCAGATTTTGTCCCCATGGTGATTTTGTCTTTTGGGGATTTCATACCACTCCCTCAATAAACTTATTTACGGTGACTTTGCAGTCAATACAAAGCCTGACTCCCCCACTTTGCTTAGGGACACAAACAATGGGCGAAGCCCACTGGCTATGCGTTACAGGCACTAAAATCCCTTCTCTTACAAGCCTATCAAGCTCATCAGACACTGTTTCTCTCAGCCTATAGGGAACTGCATATGCTTTACAAAAAATTGGTTTAGCATCTTCTCGTATATTTATCTCCGCCTTATAACCATCGATAACTTGATAAGGATCTTCGGTAACCACATACGGGAAATTTGTACGGATAAAACTTAACATGTTATTACCTTCAACATCTGGATCAACCTTATTTACAGGCTTCATTTCATTTTCAAATAAATTTTCTTTCCAGCGCGGCGCAAACTCACACAACCAATTTCTTCCTAGCAATGGCACGAATACCGGAGCTTCAACCACAATCAACTCCAAATCCCTTTTCTCATTCTTGAACTCCACCTGTACAATAGATTTACCTATGACTTTAACTTTAGAATCTGAAATAGTACATAATTTTAAATCACAATTTATAATTTGAACATTAGGAAACTTATCTTTAAACTCTGAATATGATATAATTGATGTTCCAGCTCCTGTGTCTACTTCCATCGTCAACAGCACGTGGTTTATTTTAACCTCTATCAGTAATCCCCGCTCAGCTTTCAAATTATTAATCACATAAACAGATCGCACGTTTTGCCGATCGCCGCCGCCGCCGCCGTCATCTCTTCTACTTCTGTACCAACATACACTTGCTATATGCCCTTGTTTTTTGCATTTAAAGCAAATCATGTTCTTTGCTTGACATTCTCGTTCGTTGTGCTGCCTACCACAATGTTTGCATTTATTGTGATTAAGATTTCGTCTGTTGAATTCTGTTCTTTTTGTATTTATTTGTTTCGTAGAGTTTTTATGCTTAATTAAATGCACACTTGTTTGTGGATGCATTGTTCTCTGCTCTTTTTCGGACATTTCCATGTTAAGCGCCAATTGACAACATGTATCAAAAGTTCTCGTATCATCTGTGAGAATATTTTGTTGCATTCTCTCATTGCGAAGACCCACTATAAACTTATCAGTGAGAGCATCTTCGAGCGCAAGGTGTCTTAGATCAGATGAGCTTTCGTCGATAAAATCACCGAATTTGCATGTTTCGGCAAGATTTCTCAATTTTACTATGAAGTCGCTTATGGATTCTCCCTCTTCTTGTCTGGCTTTCTGAAACTTAAAACGTTCAGCACGTTTATTGTGCTTTGGTGCATAATGGCCTTGTAGCAATTTAATTAAATCTGTAAATGATTTTGTACTCGGCAGCGCAGGTGCGGAGAGTGATTTGAGCACTTTATACACTTCTGATCCCACGAGGGTTATGAACACAGGTGTTTGCATGGATTCTTCAATACTATTCGCTATAAAGTATTGCTGGACTCTGTCCTTATATGCTTCAAAATTTTCTCCAGGTACAAACTCACTGATATTTCCTACAAATGCCATTATTCTTTTTGGACTTTCAAATGATTCTTTATATGATTCTTCTGATTCTTCAGATTCTTCTGATTCTGTTATTTGTTTTTGCACAACTTTTTTCCTTGTCATCACAGTAACCACTCACGTGGAATTTTTTTCTAATCCACTTATATCTCAGGAATCACAAATTATTTTTCACAAATAAGCGCTTCACAATCATCCTCGTCGCCAATTAAAATGATAAACGAACGTCGGTTGTATATTCTTAATTATTTTAAACGTGTTTTATTCAATTCAGTTTTATTCAGTTTTACACTTTGTGATTTTCTTAATTAGATGTTTTGTGTTAGAAAGCCAGCGAGAGAATGAAAGGCATTCTTGGCATTAATGTTACTCTAATAATAATATTGGGTTTTTTTTTATAAGGCATTGCCAACAATACATTTCAGCTTCCTAATCCTTTTTCACAATTGAAATCTAAATGACATCTGATAGGCCTACTATAGTGCGGAAGTGAGCGAGGAAAGATAGAATAAAAAGTTAACTGGAAACCCTGTCACTATCACAAGGGACAAGGGTGGTGTCGATGATACTTTTACATAATCAAAGTCATCCATTCGAACGTAAATACACCTCATTGGCCACAAAATGTTGAACACTGAAAAAAGGGGAAGACTACAAAATATGTAGGTTGTTATTTTGGGTGATTAACAGGGAAAAACAGTGGCGTTAGTAAGATTTTTTGTTGTGAAAATAATTTTCTCTGAAACTTCCTACTGAGCTTACTACTCCATGGAAGGTCCTTCTGCGGAGGCAGGATTTGTTTTTAATTTAAGGGATTTTTAGTCTAAGCTGAATATCGATTCCAAAGATGTCCAACACAGATTAAAGAGTTGCGGAATATTGTCTTCTTCTTCGCTCTTAACAAAACGCAAATAGTTTACAAACTGTAAAAATTTGAATATATCTTCAAAGAAAAAAATCCGAACCACTGTGTTATCCCAAGTGCCGAAAACCGTAATATGTGTAGGTATTTACACTTTTCTCTCCCAAATCCTGTTTTTATTTTTATGCAAATATCCTCTTTTCAAATTATTGTTTCGTAAATTCAAGTGAAAACAACTAACAAGAGTGTTAACGCCAGACAAAGAAGACGAGTCTCTCTATATCCTTTCTATGTATATCCGTTATTGCTAACCCAATGCCACAGGAAATTTATTTAAATGAAGCATACAGAGTACCTACAACATAAACACCTTTTTCAATGGTTCCGTGTATGTTTGTGTGTTTGCGTAACAGTGTAAATGTGCGTTCAACAAAAGTAAGTAAACGCAGTCTCTTCAAACGGAAACAGCGTACCTTTCTTTTTGCCTTTGTTTTATTGCTGCGAAGAAAACAAACAACTTGGTTTGTTGGCAGTCATCACATGGAATCCTTTCAATTAAAAAAACAGGGGTGGAATCGCGTAAGCTGATTTTTGATAGTTGACAGTCAAATTCAAGAAAATTCGTCTGTGTAAGCTGATATTCAAAAGTGACAGTCATCTTTTTTTGACTTTTTCAGCTGACACCTATTTAGGTGTCAATTTGATACAACTGAACAATTTTGGTGTATTTTTTCTTGGTGTTGTTTGTGTTTTGGGAATGAATATATTTGGCTGGTGCAAATGTTTTTGCAATTGCAAAACAACGAAAATAAAAACCAAGATGAAATTAAATCCACACCTTTATTTTGGTCACAAGAATGAGAAATTATTTTTCATGAAACAAGAAACAAAATTTATTTATCCTCTGAAAATCATTCACAACACATTACGATTACACTTATTCATTGGCCTCTCCAATATTTCCACAAAAGACAGAAATAACAAATAAAGTTATTATTTTGTATTATTGACATCAACAAAATTCTCATCGGCTCATCGCCCCAGTTAAAGAAAAAAAAAATGTGAATTTACAAAACAAACTTCTTGACACACAGTCAGCTGATTGGATAAGAATAAAAAAGGACACAAAGATAGAATATTCATATTCCCGTCTCTTTTTTTATTTCCTTGTTTGTGTCTCACAAAATTTGAAAGCATGTAAAACAACAATAACAATTGGGTTTAAACATGAACTAAACAGAGTGATGCCAAGAATCAAAGAAATAAAATTGATTTCAGAATGATCACCTTACACAGATGGAAAGTTGTTAACTATCAATTTTGATAGTCAAAAATTTGATAGTCAACTATCATCTTACACGATTCCACCCCAGGACTTTTATTTGCATTACAGAAGACTGAAGAGTCCTTATTCCGAAAGTGTTCGTCAGCGACCGTTTGACTTGAAGATCTCAGAGCAACCTTCAAATTAGCCTCCTGCCAAATGAACGAAATAATTTACCAAAGAACACAACAGGAGCACTTTATTAAAATTATCCCAAGGGCCGGGAGGAGGGGCGGTCTTTTAAATTAAGATAAGATGATTGCGAAGGTGCGTTCTGTTAGAGAACAAGTACGGGGTTGATGATGCTATCAATTATAAATTGTGAAATTAGGCGGTTTGGCTTTGAATTGATTTGAACGTGTTCGGAAGTGATTTCGTAAATCAAGATAGGCCGTTCTGGTTTTGGAAGATGGTAGTGTGGTAATTTATTTATAGCAAAAGGAGCCTACATACATCATTTAAATTGCTCAGAAGTGGTTGGATTTTCGAACGACATCAAGGACAAATTTATGAGACTATAATTTTGTTAATTGAGCTGTCACCAACGGGGTTAATCAATTTGCAGATGTTTCATTTAAGGAAGAACTTTGTAGGATGTTCAATCTTGATTTGTTTTTGTTTTAGCAGAATAAAAAAATTTAAGAAACGGGATTTGTTAAGGGATATTTCGTGTGTGAAAAGGAGTTACTTACTTACTTATGGTGGCGCTACAGTCCAGGTCGGACCAGGGCCTCATCCAACAAACGTCTCCAGCCAGCTCGGTCCCTGGCTAGCTGTCTCCAGTATCGAACACGTTCTTCCTCTTCTGCGACGTTTTTCCGGGTTGGATTCGAAGACCTTACGAGCCGGAGCATTATTTTCCATTCGCTCTATATGACCCATTCATCTAAGTCGTTGGACTTTAACTTTTCTTGCTTGGTCAGTGCCGCTGAACAGCTCGTACAGTTCTTGATTGAATGTTTGTCTCCATTCTCTTTTTATGCAGACAGGACCAAAAATAACTTCAAAAAGTTTTCTCTCGAAGCACTATACATAAGGACCGGGATGATAACGGTTTTGTAGAGTGTCACTCTATTTGCTCGGTACTTTAGTATTCAATTGCCTTCTAAGTCCAAAGAAGCAGCGCTGTTGTTGTTGTCTGAGTTGATAGTGGATCCTAGGTAGACTAAGTCCTTAACTACCTCGAAGTTAAATCTGTCTATGTTGACGTTTGCTCCAAGATGTCGACGTTCGTTGTCTTTTCTTGTTGACAGTTCCTGGCCTTCGTCTCAAGACACACAAACGCTCCACTGACATCACGCTGTGTTCTTCCAATTATGTCAACGTGCGTCGTCTGCGTGTCCTAGTAGATGGACGGACTTTTACCTATTTGATCGATGGTGGACTTTCCGGGTCTGAATCCACACTGATAAGGACCTACATATGTGTGAAAAGGAATTATTTAAAAAAATAAAGAAATTATAAATTATGATTGGAATTTTTTTTTCTGTAGGTGTTCTGCAAAGCTAAATTCTTAAAAAAATTTTTTTTTTACTGAACACTTTATCTAGGATACAGTTGTATCAACTGTCAAAGGAATACACGAAAAGACAGACGTATGATACTCTTGTTCTTAAGTTTTTGACGTTACCATCTGTGTGTATAACGATAATTTGAAGTTTGCTCTTTGATTTGATTGAAAACTAAGAATTTTGGTTTATTTTCTAGTTACTTTGTTATTTTTAGAACGAGAATAGAAACGTCAAAATTCTGATAAAAATCAACCCAAAGCCATCAAAACGAATGTACATATTGGCAAGAAAAGAAATAATTTTCTCAGAAAAAAAAATCAATAGCGAAGCATTCTGGTTCAATTCCTTAACCAAATAAAAACACACACATAATAGAAAATATAAAACCTTTGATAAACAAACTTGACAAAAGATCTGGTTTAACACATCTCACCCTTATCTTGAAAATCCCTTTTTTATTATTATCCTTATTGCCTTTCCTCCACATTAAATTACTTTTCGGTAATAGTTTTATAGTAGTACGATAATAGGGATGTCTCATGAAAGGCTTCGACCCAAATTGCTATTAAAAGGGTTGATGGAAAGTGAGGGAATGGATGGTTGTTGATTTTATAGCATTTGATTCTTTTGACGGTTTTTATAGTTCATTCGAGAAGGAAAATAAAAATAAAAACCAATATTATGCATGCAGAATTATTTCAATGATTTGTCCTCAATATCCAAATTCCATTCAACTACTTTAACTTAAAATTGGTATTAATTCTTTTTTCGTGGTTTTTACTTTCAATTTGAACTGAAATTTATAGACTGAAATTAATTTGTATCCCGCAGAAAATCCTCAAACAAATTGTAAACTTCTTTAGAACAACCACAAAAAAAAAACTAAATGCCTGCCCTTGCTCACCACACTAAATTATCTCAAAACCAGCGATCCAGAAACCAGCGAAAACGCTTTTGTCGAAAGAAACATAATCTGTAATTATCCCTTTCCTCTCAGGCCTCTTTTTCTTGTAAAAGGATATCTTATTCTACTTCCTTCGTCTTCGCCTTTGTTTTTTTTTTTATTCTTTCTAAAAATATTGTCAAACTAAGGATGTCTACTTCGAGAAAGAGGATTTGCTTCCGGCTGCATGAGTTGAGTAGATTAATTTCTTAGTGCTCTTAGTGATTTGATTTAATTGTATGGTATATAGTATATGTCTGTTAAGCTTGATGGATTACGTTGTTATTTTTTTTTCTTTTTCCTGAAGCAAGTTTATAAGAATTTTCTCTGGGGGCGGAGTAGGTTTGAATGTAATCTTTATTCCATTTGTAAAACGAGATGCCGATGTCGATACTTTTAATTTGGAGTTTATATTTTGATAAAGTGATTTAGGAAATTGATCTCTCAATTTACTAATTTCTCTTTTTTCAGTTAAAAGACGAAAAAATAAAACGAATGGCAAATGAAATGAGTATTCGAAGCTTTTTGTAAAAATTTTTGTGGGCTTTATCACGTCTCTTAATGGAATTCCAAATTTCAGCATCTTTTGATCATCTTGAGAAAGTAGGAAATTAACATGGAAATAGAAATTTTCCTTATTTTTGTTCATTGTCTTTAAACGAAACCCTACCAGGATTTTAAGAAAAGAGGTGGAAATCACACTCCTGAGTAAGAATTCAATTTTGTTCTTATTTTTTCTTTGTATTCAGCCAAAACACTTGCTGAATTCCGTGTTTCAAAATCTTTCGACCATTTTAAGAAAGAGGGCGGATACCACGACCCATAATGAAAAAAACGCAAGTTTTATATTTTTCCTTTGTATAAGTACACTCGAAAATGTACCAATGTACAAAATTTCAAGATTATGCTATTGTTAGAAGAGCTTCATAGTTTTAATGATCAGTCCGTGAGTCATCGTAGTGGAACCGCAGTCAGTGCTGAGGATATGGAAAGACCACTTTTCCAAGCTGTATAATGGCAATGACGAGCAAACTCCGCTAGCAATACAGAACCATTCAATTTGGGTGAAACAGGCCAAAAAATCCACCCACCCGACATTGACGAAGTGAAGATAGCGATATCTAAACTTAAGCCGAACAAAGCCGCTGGAGCAGACGGGCTAACCGCCGAACTGTACAAAGCAGCTTGAGATGATTTGGTTAGGAGCATGCACCAGTTCATCTGCAAAATTCGGTCGGAGGAAAGCTTGTCCGAAGAATGGAACCTCAGCATCGTATGTCTGATCCTCAAGAAAGGAGATCCACTGAACTGCCAACCAACTACAGAGGTATGAGTCTCCTTAAAATCGCCTACAAGATCTTGTCTGCCGTACTGTGTGAACGTCTGAAGCCTTTCGTCAATAACCTGATAGGTCGTTATCAGTGTGGCTTCAGCCCGGAGAGTCCACTATCGATCAAATATTCACCTTACGGCAGATCTTGGAGAAGACCCAGGAACTTCAAATCGACACATACCACCTTTTCATCGATTTCAAGACCGCGTATTACAGCGTCTATATAGAGACCAATTATATAGATCAATGTCTAGTTTTGGCATCCCAGAAAAACACGTTCGTCCGTGTAAGATGACAATGGAAAACTCACGCTGTTCCATCATGTTCGGAAAAAACCTAAGGGACGAATTTGATGTCAAAAAAGGTTTTAGACAAGGCGATGCGATGTCATGTCAAAATTCCAACTTCAACACCAGAGGCACAATCTTTCAAAAGTCCATCCAGATACTAGGATACGCAGACGACATTGACATAATTGGAAGAACACTGCGTGATGTCAATGTAGCGTTCGTTAGTCTTGAGCGGAGGCCAGGAAGATGGGTCTAGCGGTTAACGAGGGCAAGACCCAGTTAATGCTGTCTACAAGAAATTACAACCAACATCGACGTCTTGGAGCAAACGTCAGCATAGACAGATTTAACTTCGAGGTAGTTAAGGACTTCGTCTACCTATGATCCGCTATCAACTCAGACAACAACACCAGCGCTGAAATCGAACGAAAAATCACTCTTGCCAATCGCTGCTTCTTTGAATTTAGAAGGCAATTGAGTAGTTGAGTCATCTCCTGAGCAACTAAAGTGACACTCTACAAAACCCTTATCATCCCGATCCTAATGCATGGTGCAGAGACATGGACCATGACAACATCCAATGAAAATGCTTTGGGCAGCTTCGAGAGTGGTTAGAGTGATTTTTGGTCCTGTCTGCATAAATGGAGAATGGAGACGAAGATTCAATCAAGAATTGTACGAGTTGTTCAGCGACACTGACCTAGCCAGAAAATGTAAGGTCCAACGCCTTAGATGGTTGGGTCATGTAGAGAGAATGGAAAATAATGCTCCGGCTCGTAGAGTCCTGGTCCGACCTGGACTGTAGCGCCACCATAAGTAAGTGGGTCCGTGAGTCAGTAGTTCAATATCTCACTTAGTAGTGATGCTACAAAATTAATGTGATTTGAATTAATGAAATAATATTCATCTGCTATATAATGTTAATAGCAGTCAGATTAATGTTGCTAAAGTATGCACTACGGCGTATACGTACTATTTGTATGAGAAGTCAACGAGAACTATGAAACAAATTAAAGAGTTTAATTGACATGTTCAACAAACTTTTCCCTCCTAGGCAGTACTATTTGAACAGGCCAATGTTGCTCTTTGAATTTATTTACCTAAACACCCTTTATTATTTCGTACAAACAAATACCCTTTCTATTTGGCATCGCCACTAGCAATTTTCGTTTTCATATGACCTAAAAAATTAGGCTCGTACTTTCCGGACTCCCGACGATGTCATTGCCATATCATGCCCACCATTTATAACTTAGAAATGATAAAAGCCTCAGCTGAAAATGGGATTTTCAAAAACAGGAACTTAAAATTCCATCGACACACGAGCAGCATGAGACATGGCCTCACTATGCAACGTCGGCATAGCGTCGACGTTCGTTAGTTTAAGTAGGTGTATGTGCAGTTGTATGACATATGACAGGCGCTGTTTGTTGACCTGCTTGTCGTTTGAGATATGCGTTGTTCCTGTGATACTGAATTTTCGTTTGGTACGTCCGTTTTTATTAAAACCAACACGTTCTCGTTCCTGGTAAACATATATACCGCTTGAGAATCGTTAGTAATTCCGTGACGATAGCGGGTGATTATATTCAGTAACTGAAGCAAGTTATCCCTACATTAAACACATGGTTAAAGTATTTTGGTTGGCGTTATCATATCGTAGGCATTTTAAAAAAGTTACCTTGAAAATTTGGCTTTATGAATCTAGATCTTTTGTCCTGTGGTCACATCCGGCTGAAAAAAATAAACAAACATTCATTACACTTCAAATTGTGCTTATCTTTGTAGAGGATAACAAATGAAAAGCAAGCAAAAATGATTAATCCTACTTGAGCACGAATGAAATATTAATGTTGGTTTTTATGCGAAGCTGTTTTGAAAGTCATTAGACCTTGGGAGTTGAAAGGAAAAGGGGGGGACAGTGTATTCTCTCTATTCAAGTGTGCCCTCGCTTGTGATTCCGAATTCTTTACACAAAAAAGAAAAGAAAGCCCTTGACAAAAAACGAAATAATTATGGCCGAGATTCAAGCTCGATGACGTCATCCACTCTTCAACAAATTTGAATAAACATGTTTTTGGAAGGAAGTAGTGCTTACATGCTTATTTTTTTAAAAACACTAAGAACAAGAAACGAAAATATGATTTTCGGTCATAGAAGTTTTTGCCTTCACCTCAACCATAACCGGGACCTGGTCCGGGCCTCTTTCAGCAAGTTCTTTCACCTATCTTGATCGTTGGCCGACAAACGCCTTCCGATTTCGAACCCAAGAGGTACTTGAGGATTATCTTATATTCCGTAAAATGGCTCCATTTTTTTTAACAACTTCTTAAAAAATAATCGAAATGTTTATACAAAATCAGAATTGATTTCTGAAATACTCAATCAAATTATTGTAAATGGATTTGCAATAAAAAAATATTATGCTGTGAACACGATTCGTCAAATCGTAAAATTATATTGCCATAAACAATCTTTTTTTTATTGAACTCTAAGATCCTGTTTACCGAAGAATTTTCCCAGGCCAGTTGGACTAAATCGTGTAACAAATCACATAAAATCGCTCATAAAAAAATATCCCCATCGAATTGATTTCTCACAAACAGGGTGCATACAATTTTCGAACACACATGTCGATTGCTCACTTAAGCAAACAAAAACATAGTAAAGCCTACATCAAAACACAATAATAATCCTTAAGCTTAAGCTGTTGTTGCCTCATTTAAGGCTTATAAACTTTTGCCCCTCATGTATCTTAAAAAAATAATATTTTACGTAGCATTTAAATTAATTCAACCCAAATTCTCATCTGTTATCTCAGTCACTCAAGCATTATGTCAAAAAACACCGAGTTTTAAAGCGCTATTAAAAAAAATAAACAATATTAAGGGAACAGAATAAAAAATGTTGCGCCAGATTCAACTTCCGTTCCTAATGTTACTTAATTTGTGTGAAAACATGAAATTAAGCCATTTCCAGTCCGCACACATGTATTTTGAATTTGACACACAAATGATATTGTTGTTTTTGGCACTCAAGACTTTTGTGAAACTTTTTCATCCCTAAAAAGATGTTTTATATTGTTCAAACGTTATCCAGAAAGAAATCAAGACACATCCACACATCATGTACATAACACACTTCCGGCACATGCAAATAAAAAAACCAAAGCGAACATTTTAAATTTTCATTTTATTTTGATTCAACAGACATGTCTTCTTGTATGGCCGTAAAGATTGTGCGGTTTTTCGTAATGTGCTTTGTTTTGTGTTTTCGTTTTTGAATAAATGTTATCACCGTTGACATTTTATTTCAACTTTCAAACTGAAGACAATTTGAGGGAACATTTAATAATTCAAAAAGCAAAAAGAAGGATGGGTTGAGGTGAAAAAACCAACAACCCAAATCAAAACATGTCAACGTATTCTTTGGGATGTGTATGTCATTAGCGTTAAAGTGTTTTCTTAATTTGACACAACAAAGTGCTTAAGGCTAGGTTTCCCATTGAAAATTTCGTTGGTCTTTTGCGTAAAACTGTGTAGCTCCCAAAATATTCCGAATATTTAAATGAAATCAACGGGTATAGATTATACATTTAATGAGCTAAGAAATTATTTAGCTAAAAAAAATATTAAAAATATATTTCATCCCAAAATGGTCATGCGTAACGAAAAATTATGAAATTTTTGGAGACGTTTGCAGGGGAAAAGTTTTGTTGCCTTAAAAATTTATTTTTTATTCTTTTTATATTTTTTATCTATTCTTAAAATGTCTCACCGCTCAGTAACGTGGCCTTTTTTTTAATATTTTGTCCAGTTTCGTCAAAAAAAATTAACAAAATCACGAAAAATGGGGGAAATTTAGCAAAAGTAGGTCTGATTTATTTGGAATAATTTCTAAATTAGAAAAGATAAAAAATTGAAAATATTTTTTTTTATATTGTCGAAATATACATAATATCACAAAATTTTTTTAATTTTTTTATAAAATATTTTACTAGATTTTTTTGAAGTGCAAAGTAAAAAAATGCATGTTTTTCTTAGAATATTCTACGGCAAACAAGATTCCAGCCCCATTTAGTTTGACTCAACAACAAAAGTATTTTTTTATGAAAATTGAACATCTCTGCGACTCAGTAACGTTTTTAGAAAAAAAAGAAAAAAATTAAAACATATTTAAAAATGCATTTAAAAAAGTCAATATTTGTGTATCAATTATGAGGAGAATGCAGCAAACAATATTTTCAAAAATATTTTTTTAATTTTTTTTCATATTTTTTATATAGAAATCAGAAATTAAAATAATTTTACGATATCCCGTTTATTTTATATTAATATTGGAAAATGGGTATTTTTTTAGATTTTTACAAGAAAAATCGCGTTTGCTCACACACAATAAGGTACTCAGTTCAAACGAATTGAACTAGGTGGCGTTGTTTTATATTTCATTCTCTTCTCCTTCGTTTTATTTTTATAGGATAGAGAAAAAAATGTTCATACCAAACGTTCTCATAGAATTCGTTTGAGAATGAAAATTAATTTTTTTATACTTCTGGAATGTTTATCATATGCAGACATATAAATGTAGATAGGCAATTGTGATCACTTACTATGTACTTTGTAGGTATTCGATGAAAAAGTTGTTTTGAATACCTCCCTACATTTGTCATATTGGCAGGCATACATTTCGAATATGTATGTGAATGCGCGTATTTTATATTTTTTGAAAATGAGTCAAGTGCAAGGGCAAGGTAATAATATTCTCTATGTGCAAGGGCTTGAGAAGTAAAATCCTGTTACGCAATGAGGAAACGATCTTTTTTTCGTGGTGGTGTGTGCCATTTCTTAGGATTATGTAAAGAGTTTTGTTTCTTTTTTGTTTTTGTTTTGCTTTTGTTTTTGTAGCAATGACATTTTTTTCCTATCGTTTCTCTATGCTGTGCTGGTGGGATCGTAATATTCTTTTTTGAAGAAGAACAAGCCGATGATTTGAATTATGGTTATTTTATTGTATTTCAAATCGAATTCTTGCGAATTCTTTGTTTTATAGAATTATAAAAGTCAATCTAGTGTCTAATCTTGACCTAATCTTGTTTTGTAAGATAGAGGTCTGCATGAATACATTCATTTGCGGTCACTGACCAAGTACAGTACTGCAGTGTATACTGTTTGTTGCATGCATAGAAAGTAGTGTACACTAAAAATGAATACACCATTCTTAAAAACAAACACTGCACACCATTCGATCCCTCTAAAATAGAACTTAGGTAACTTTTGCCTAAATACCCAAGGAAAGACAGAATTGAGGCAATCACTTTTTTGATTTTTCTATCATCGTAAAATCATGTTTGATCAAAATATCGTCTTGAACTTTTTTAATTGTTCATAGCTTGTCAAAAAGTACCTCTTCGTCTTTTTATAGATAAATATAAAGATGAAACCAAAGAAAAATTAAAATCGTTCGTCAGGACCCCAAAAGAGAAACAATTCGAACACAAATGTCAGCAAAACTCAAAACCATTATAATCCCAAATTACAAAATTTGCGTAGAAAAAAGAAAAACAACAATTCATGAATGCTACTCCTACTCTAAGTGCACATAACATAATACGTACATATGTAGAATGTAGATGCATTTTTGTGTATGTCCACACCACAGTCCATAATTCCACATAGTAAATAGATATGTACATGCGAAAATACCTCTTTTTTTCATCCCTATTTTTTGGACCTTCGTAAGCGAAACTCATTTTTTACATATCGCTCACTGAAACTGAATTCTGAGTGAGACAAAAAAACAAAAACTAGAAAACTAGAAATTTCAAGTGGCTATGTGAGACGGAAATAAAAAAAAGAAAGGGAAATATTCACTAACACTCGTGCATGCTTTTACACGAACTCGGAGTTCAAGAAAAAAGGAAACCCAGTCTTAAGCCTCTTTTGTTTTGTTTTTGAACATTTTCTTCTGAAATGTTTTCCTTTAAACTCATTCAACAATCGACCTTTAATTGCAAATGATACGTATACGCCACAGTGAACACACTCGTTGTTATGTGAACTAGAAAATTTTTATTTTGGCACCTACTTCCCCGTAAACATAATATTTATCTTCCTTGAGCAATTCGAAATCGAACAAAGACAGCCTAAGGTTTTTTATTATTTAACGATTTTTTCTTCTAACGGTATAAGGATCACAAGTCACAACTCAGTAACCAGAGCTTACAGATAATTTTTGAATGTTTTTCTGACGGAAGAAATCGAAAAAAATAAATATTTTTTGACTATAACTTTCTTACCGAGTGCTGGCAAAAGTATTGGCTTTCAATGACTGCCAGAATAGTTGAAAGCCTTTATTTTGTTGTTCAATTGTTTCAAGGAAAATTGTGAGTAACATCGATTTGAAATTGCTACTCGGCTACTAGACCTTCAAATAACTTGTAACCCATTTTGATGAATACAGTTCGAGCGGACTTTTCTATTGATGTATTATTAGTTGGAAGAATTTTTGTTATTGTTATTTGCATCCGAAGATATTCTATCTATGGGATTACAATTCGCTAGGTTAGGTTAGGTTAGGTTAAAGTGGCTGTCATGGATGTAAAAAGACACACTTAGGCCCATTGAAGGCCCATTGTGATACCACATGAATCTAAGAGGCTTTCTACAGAAGCTCAATGAAACCAATTAGGGTTCCTTACGAAACGTAGAATATTAATAATTATATTAATGTGTTTGAGATCGTTTAGATCATTATAAAAGAATTCTCCTAAGTGAATCATACGTTTTTGAGCCAGAGTAGGACAGGTGCAGAGGAGGTAAAGAACTGTTTCCTCCTCCTCCTCATTCATGCAGCTTCTGCAGAAATCATTAGAAAATACGCTATTATGTTTTTCGCCGCCTTCCTCCTGAAAAGTGGTTATGTTTTTTCACCTGATGTTAGTTCTCTTAATAGCATTTTGTTGTAGCAAAAGTTTGCATGTAGCGATTGGTATTCCAACATTAGCCATTCTTTGTTTAATGGGAAATTTTGTACCATATTTGGCGAGTTCATCGGCTTTACAGTTTCCTGGAATGTCTCTATGGCACGGCACCCAGTGAAGGTGAATGTTAAATTGTTTTGCCATCGCCATTAGAGACGATCGACAGTTTTGGACCGTAATTGAGTTTGTAGAGACAGAGTCCAAGGATTTTATAGCTACCTGACAATTTGAGAAAATCTGGATATCAGATGTGGATACCACGTTTTCTCTGAGCCAGGACAGGACCTCTTTAGTCGCCAAAAGTTCTGCCTAAAACACGCTACAATGATTTGGAAGGCTGAATGAGAGACTTAGTTTTAGTCGTTCGGAGTACACACCTCCACCAACCCCATCACTACTTTTCGATCCATCTGTATAGAAGTGGATTTCCTCGTCTTCCAGGAATGTTTTTTTTTTGTCCCAGAAGGATGTAGCAGGTATAGAAATTTTGAAGTTTCTATCGAACTGTAGTTGGGGAGTGGTGTAGTCTGTGTGCTATGTAATTGGCTAATGTTATTGTTAGTCCACTGTGAAGAGGCATTCAGGCGAATAGTAGAACTAGCAGCTATTTGTTTGCTGATTATATCCAGAGGTGTTAGATAGAGTAGGGTGTCTAGTGCCGCAGATGGGGTCTTACGAAGTGATCCGCTTATACTTAGGCATGCTGAGCGTTTCACTTTACTAAGCTTATCGCAGTTTATTTTTACGTCCAAGGCAGGCCACCATACTGTCACACCATAAAGAAGAATTGGTCTGATTACCGATGTGCATAGCCAGTGAGTGCTTCTGGGTTGTAGACCCCATTTACTGCCAATGGCTTTCTTGCAGGTGAAAAGAGCTACCGTAAGATTTTCTTATTCTTTCATGTACGTTTCACTTCCAATTTAGTTTTTTGTTTAAAATAAGACCCAGATATTTTGTTTCCTCTGAAAACCAAACTCAGAGCTTTGCTTGCCGAAAAATTTGCATCCGAAGATATTCTATCTATGGGATTACAATTAGCTAAGGAAAAAAACAAAAAAAAAATATGTTTTTTTTTAGCATTACTCGATAATCAGACCTGGAAGGTAGTTTTGGTTTTTACTTTTTCAGTCACTGATAGAGGGCAAACAAAACCTTTTTTCTCTGGGATGCATTGGTTTCTCAAAAGTAACTGCATGGATATTAGGTGGCGAATTGATGTTCGTTCCGATTGAGTCTCACAGCCACATTGCCGTATGTGCCCTTTGAGCACCTTACAAAGACGATGGGGATTTTTTCTACTAAAATACCATTCTCGCGAACATAATTTCATAATCTTGCGCTAGCAAAAAGCCTAAGGGTGGGAAATTGATCATAATAGGCGAATGAAATAGCTGAAGGAGGAGACTGGATCCCGGTTGAAGCGCAAATTTCAATATTTTGTTTTTAATAAACCGAATTAAAAAAAAAATGAAAAAGTTAAGTTCATAAGTCGAAACTTAAAGGTGATAGTAGAGTGTAGGCACAGTATCTGTTTGATCAAATAAAAATCTCTTTTTTCCACGA
The DNA here is from genome assembly GCA_943590905.1 of Sphaerophoria taeniata. Classification (NCBI taxonomy): domain Eukaryota; kingdom Metazoa; phylum Arthropoda; class Insecta; order Diptera; family Syrphidae; genus Sphaerophoria; species Sphaerophoria taeniata. The sequence continues at coordinate 39,343,644 of OX016540.1, read as the reverse complement.
CAGCGAAACAGAGATTTTAAAATTCACCCTATTCTCCAAAAACCTATGCCTCATAACTTACTCGAATGTCATGGATGAAACATTTCAAAAACAGAAATCGTTTGTCACCAGTAAAAAGGATTTCGGTGTGTGCTTGTGAAAGCCCTTGAAACTTTCCATCCACTTGATATTCCCATTCAGTTATTTTTTATTATTAAAAAAAAAAAAAAAAAAAAAAAAAAAAAAAAAAAAAAAAAAAAAAAAAAAAAAAAAAAAAAAAAAAAAAAAACTTGCCTTCCTTTCTACGAATTATACTTTAGACAGAAGAGACTGTGTTTTGTTTTATTTTTATTATTTATCTTTTGACACAGATGGCTTTGTTTTAACCCTACAATTTGCTGCAGATACCTTCCCATTTGCTTCAAATTTCGTTACATCAGTAATTTTAAAATTTTGTTGAGGACTGTCAAACTTTGTACTCTAATTGTTGGGAATGTGAGCACAAAGAAGTGTATTTTTTTCTTGTTCCTGCTCCCGTGGGGTTGTATGATCTAATTTTTTCGATGCAAAAAACCAGATCACATAGTTTTCTGATTGGAATTTTTGCAAATCCGCTTCAACTTACAATCAAACCACAAAAACCAATAAATTGTAATTTCGAAAAATCTTGTTAAATTTTTGGGACAATTTTTTTGTATTCCAATTCCTAAGGGTCCTTAAAAATTCAATATAACATAGAAACAAAACAACATTAAGCATAAGCTTTTTCCATTTGACGAAAAAAAATCACAAAGTTGAAGCACGGCAGTTGAATTTTTTGTGTTTCTCATTTTCTATTCAAAAGTTTACATTTTTGCTGTTGTTGAGCTAAATGGAACAAAAGTCATTTTAGCATTTCACAAAGTTCTTGTTTCTGAATTAAATTTTCAGCAACATTCATAGCGACTAGGCTATGCCTACGACGACAGACGACGCGAAATGACGATAAGCAAGGCAAGGGAAATAGGAAAATAAAATATTTCCTCAATTTAATTACGGTATTTTGAAAACCTAAAATGTATGAACGGACTTTTTGTGACTATTTGAACTTTTTGAACTCCTTTGTGCGAATATAAAGTACACCGACTAAACAAACAAATGCATAATTCAATTTTAACGATGTATTCAAAGTTGCTCTTGGCCTACATTTAATTATTTGCTTAAATCATTTTCATCAAGCTGTTTCCATAATTTCTAGGTTGACAGAATAGAAAATCTTAAATCCGAATGATTAATTAACATTTCTGTTTGTGTCCCTTTTTTTCTTTGAAATTCAATTTGCATTTCAGCATTTAGACATTTACAATAGTTTTTAAAAGCATTTAAGGATCTAACTGCTCACGCTTCAGCAGACAAGCTTTTAATTACCCAAGCATTTGGCAAGAATGACAGGAATTCATTTGAACAAAATGTGTGAATTTTTTATTGTATTCATGTTTTGTGAGGAAGTTTTTACATGGAATAGAATGACAGGATATGTTTGTAGGCGTATATAGCTTAATGAGATGTCTTAAATTCGTAAAATTTAATGGAAATGGATATGTTGTGGTGAAAATGAGAACAATTTGAACTGTGGGTCTTAATGTCTTTGTGAAACATTTGGTTCTTGGAGATGATATTAGGTGGAAAATGAATATTTCACATGAATGTATTTGTGACAGTTAAAATAAATGACGTTAAATGAATTTAAGTTAACGACTTTGGGTCAAACGATAGTGCTTGGCATACGGTTTGTAAGAAATGAGCACTGACAGAGATCAATTTGACACTTAAGAGGATCTACGACATATTTTATATGAACAAATTCGAATTCCGCTTGATGGAACCGATATGGATGATAATAGTCTAAACCAGTTCATAAGCGTTGCACTTGTTTTATTGTTTGACTGGACAATCCAATTGCTGTTGATTTGATTCATTAGCCTCTCGTGATCATCATGAAGTTTCTCCCTTCTGCACAACAATTGGTATCCGGTCCCGGCCGCCTACAGCAAGTTCCTCCATGTACCCCGATTGTTGGCCGACGCCATTCAGTTGCTCACCTCAAGGCTTTGGACGTCCTGGTCTTCGCCATCCTTACAGCGGAAATTTGGTCTGCTGTGCTGTCTCCTACCATGAATTGTTCCGCAAAGGACTTTCCGGGCCAGTTCCTTTTCGCTCGTAGGAGCTAGTTGTCAAGCCCACCCGACTTATAATTAAATCTGTATCGCAGTAAATTTGAAATCTCATGACATTATATGTATCTGGAATCATCCTCCCTCAACACACTGGGGCTAATTATTCTCCGGAACTGTTTCGAATCATCGATTACGGCTTGGGCTTCAGCAAAACGTGTTCGCTCATGTGCCAATTTTACTTCCGCAGTATCAAACTATGCCTGTTTAAGGACACAAACAACCTTTTTGATTTATCATTTCCTTATTGCATGAACCTGAAGATAAATGAAGTCTTTCCACATATCCTCAATTGTTGACCAACGACAAAATGAATGTTATTACGCTAAAAAAAAAATACTTGACTCCTGGTTCAACAGGCAATTTTTAAATCGTTCATACATTAATTTTGCTGAATGGCCAAAGTTTTGCGTGTATGTATGGTAAATTATGTTGAATATTGTTTAAGTGGAGAGCTTGATACATGTTTCGGTTGTGCCCGGAACATCTGTTAAATTAAGCAATTAATCTTTGTTGGTCGAGTGTGAATGTGCTTTCGAAATAACATGTGTTGGCCGCAATTTAATGGGCGCATGTTGGATTGTTTTTCTTAGTTTGTGTTGGGTAAGGATTCATTTAATTGAAATGTAAGGAAGATGGAAATTATTTTCATTACAAAAAACCCTAAGAACTCATCAGCCTACAATTCAACTGGTATTTTGACAAATGATTGGAGTTTTTCTCATAAATGAAGCAAAATAAATTTGATTAACGGTGTTGGTTAATTGATTGCTTTAACTTGACCATTGACATTTGACAAATTATGTTAGAATTTGAACTAATCGACCTAAAGTATTGGTTTCAAAAAAGTACGTATACGTCAGAGTGAGCGATGTAACAATCCTGGTTTAGCATTGCCGCATTTGCAAGCATTTATAGCTTCGTACATTTATCACCATTCTTCTTTAGAGTAAATTGATAACATTTTGAATGTAGCTTCAGGTGCGACTATAACAAGCACCCAATTTCGGAGTTCCTATCGCAAACAAGGTCCTCACAGAAGCTAGCCAATCGACTCCCTTTAAATAGAGAAACCAAAATCCATCTACCTATTGAAAAACCAAAACATATTGCTTTCACACCTCCTCTATGCTTTTCGTATAGTCGATACTTTAAAAGAGAATCTTGTCAAATATTTCAGCCATGTCAAAAAGCAAGCAGAATGAAAACAAACACAAACAGACCGACCATATCAGCAGCAAAAAAAAAACAACGAGAAAAACGAGTGTCGGCATGATTTTATTAATAAGTCAAGATGTAAGCCAGCGCCAGGTCAACAAGTTGTTAGCCTTATTTTTGCTTAACAAACAAGAAAGTGAGATTTTCTTCTCGTCATCGTTCGTCGTCGTCCCACATCACATGTGGACATTTTTTTTTTCATTCTGATTTAATAAGAAAATCAAGGCGGTATGTAATGAATAGTTTAATAGCTGCGATTGTGTGTTTGTGTATTTTGTCACTGCTGTATGGACTTGACTTAATGCACAGAGGCCTCATTTCTTTCAAGAGAACTGTCATCGGAGGAAAAAAAATAAAAAAATATGTCAAAGAGAAAAATAATAATTATTTGCACATCTTGTCGGGTGTAACATGTGGACTAAATGCTCTATGAGGCCGTATTTATTTCGGTTCTTAAAATATCGTAAGCAGCATTGCCTGCCACTTTCACTCTCACTGAAGATGTCAATAAGCTGTCAATGAGTGCTAGTCCTTGTAGGCGGAGGAGATGGTTGACCCGATTTTTGTTTTATTATTCGTGATTCATCACTGATATTAAGACATTTTTAAGAAGAATTGATGATGAATTTCGTTTTTGGCATTTAAATATGGGAATCATTGAAACTTTGTAGTGACACTGATTATTATGACGAATTTGCTTTTTTTTGCCATTTTAATTTATATCTTTTTATGGGCATTCAATTCAATGAGAATCATGGAGAACAATCTTTGACGATCAAATAAAATACAGTGACTCGATACCGAGAGCACACAATTAGTGGAATTTTGAACGAAGAATTATTTTCCTTTGGTCTCCTTGATTCTCATTATTTTGAGTCTCTTATACTAAATTAAAAAAGGGAGAATACTTGGATCTCCTGATGCTAACGAATTTGTGTAATCAAAAAGATTTGTTTCTGGTGAAAAAGAAACAATTTAATATAAAATTAATTAACGTTTAAGTAATTGTCTACAAAAATAGAGGACAAAGCCATGACAATGTAAAATATCCTATTTTCCTTCAAGGATGTCAAAAATACCTTAACAAACAATGACTTTGATCCTAATTCCACTGAAGCCAATAAAAATTAAAACAAATACAACCAAGGAAAACCAACAACTGACTCTTTCACTGCCACTCTGTCACCATCAATCCTCTTACCTTAATTTAATACTGTTTTGCAATTTTCACAAAAGTATACACTTTCATGTTTGTATCTCCGTTCTCTCTATTTTACAGGCGCATCCTACAAAATTGGTGCCATTCTACCGCAAGATACCGGAAATTGCCTTCAATGTGTTTGCATAGAAGGCACCACCGCAGACGATACACCACGAGTAACTTGCAGTCCGCATAATTGCCCACCCCTAGTCCTTCCTGATTTATTTGACGCAACAGGATATTAAAGGTAGGTAGAAGAACAAATAAAATGATTGTTTTTTCCTCATCAATTCATATCGTGCTCCACGGGAATAAAAAGACAAACGATGATTCCCGTCCTCCACTTGATCCTTGCTCATCCTGTCAATTTTTAAATTTTCCATACAAGCGAAATGCATTTGTTTGAATGAATAAATCACAAGAGGATGTTACGTTTGCATATGGCATGTGCATCCGACTCCGAAATTATGTGTTGATATTTTCCATCGCTTTCGCTTGCAGACCCACACAATGTTCATTTAGGATCAAACAAACTTCCATAGTTATATGATGTGAGAATGCATCATATAACTATGGAAGTTTGTATAGAAACTACATATAAAGTTTTACGTTTTTGAATGCATGATAGAATTAACATACCACAAATGTATATTTTTGGAGAAAATTATGAATAGGGTTTGAGAACAAACAAGTTTAAAGGGTCTTCACAAAAACAAAGAAGGGAAATCCTTATGGATCCATCAGCAAAAACCATTCAAGTTACTTTGTTCTTTGTGGTCGATGTCCTTCGTTCTTTTGTCTGCCTTTTTGTTTTTTCTTCCTTTTTTTTTAATTTTTAATATGCCCATGAATATGAAATTAGAAGCCCCTCGAGAGACTTTTAATGTATTTTTCGTAAAATAAAATCCGATTTACATGATATCCCGAAAATTCAAAAGGAGGATTAGAAAGATGAAACGATGTGATTCTTTTACTGCAATTTTTTTTTTGTTTTTTTTTTTTTTTTGAACGAGTTTTTGCATTTGATCATCTCAATGATGACGTTATGTAGATACTTTACGATGATTTTATTTTTTTTAGAAGAGGTTCCGTTATTTATTTCAAAACGTAGTATGGTGTTTGCTTTTTTGACCCCCAACCTTCCAAAAAAATTTCAAACATTTTTTTTTGGAATAACAAAAAAAAAACATTTTTCAGCTTTCAAAATTCTGTATCTTAAAAACGGATCATAATTAAAATTCAAGTTCAAATGTTTCTGTAATACTACTGAATTTTAGGATATTTTGAAAACATTGTAAACATGAACAATTTATTTTAAACGGCTTACTTAGTTACTAAATTTTACGCTACAGTCCGTTGTGGACTTGGGCCTCAATAGACAGGCTCCGCCAGCCAGCTCCGACCCTAGCTAGATGTCTCCAGCTTTACACTCCAAGTTGATTGAAGTCCTCTACCACTTTTGTGCACCTAAGGCACATTCATCCGATTTTGTCAGGGTCCATGCTTTTGCACCATACAGCAGGACTGGGATGATGAGGGAGTTATACGGTTTAATCGAGAGAGGGCTTTTCCACTAATTGGTTTCTTAGCCCAAACAAACAGCGATTAGCAAGAGTTATTCTTCGTCTGATCTCGGCGCTGGTGTTATTGCTCGTGTTAATAGCGGAGCCTAGGTAGACAAACTCCTCTACTACCTCGAAGTTGTATGCGTCTATTATGACGTTCTGCCCGAGCCGTCGGTGTTGGGTGTCCTTTCTCGAAGACAGCATATACTGCGTTTTTCATCTACCGCTAAACTCATTTTTGCCGCTTCTCCCTCAATTCTCACAAAGGAGCTATTGACAGCATGCTGTGTTCTTCCCATTATATCAATATTATCGGCGTACTCGAGAAGTTGAACAGAATTTTGGAAGATAGTGCCTCTGGTGTTGACGGTGGAGTTTTGCACTATCTTCTCAAGAACGATGTTAAGGAAATCACATGACAGTGCATCGCCTTGTCTGAATCCTTTTTTGACATCGAAAGATTTCGTAAGCTTGTTGCCAACCTTAATGGTGGAGCGGGACTTCTTCATCGTCATTTTGCACAAGCGAACGAGCTTGGCAGGGATGCTAAAACTAGACTTAGCTTTATACAGTTCGGTTTTGTAGATGCTGTCATTCGCTCCTTAAAATCGATGAAAAGGTGGTGGGTATCGATTTGGAGTTCTCAAAAGTTTTTTCCAGAATTTTCTGCAAAGTGAAAATTTGGTTTCCTGGTCCGAAGCCACATTAATAAGTACTAATCAGATTTTTGACCAAAGGCATATTACAACAGAGAGGATTTTGTAAGCGATGATAAGCAGGCTGATTCCTCTGTAGTTGGCAGGATCGGGCAAACAATGCTGAGGTTCCATTTATGGGGCACGATTTCTTCCGACCATATCTTACAGATGATTGGGTGCATGCTCCTATCTAGATCGTCGCCTGCTTCTTTGAACAGCTCGGCAAATAGACCATCTGCTCCAGCGGCTTTGTTCGATTTCAGCCGTGATATTTCTGTTTTCACTTTTTCTAAGTCGGGCTCACGGAATTGTTGAGTCCCCAGTATTATAAGCGATTCTACTATGATGTTCTTTGTTTATCTCTTCAGGCATCGGTTCTTGCCCGATGACCTTGAGCTAGCTATTTTACCTTCCGGTAAAACCTCCGAACTTCATTCCTGCTGTTGGCTTTCTCAACATCCTCGATCTGACGGGAGGGAGAATGTCCCTCTTTTTTCTTCTGAGAAGCCAGCGTTTATCTCTCTCTCGAGTAGATGTTGGCTCCTCGGAAAGTTCGAACATCTAGAATGCTGGTTGACGGTTCATGACAGAGAGAACTCCATGTTCTTTTATGGATGTTGAGATGTGGGATCCATGTGCTTGCTACCACAACATTTTGCCCCGCAACAAAATCGATCAGCCTGAATCCGTTGTCGGAAGTAGTGTCATGCAGGCTGTGCTTTCTGGCTGTTCCACCAAATATGTCCTCTTTTCCCAGCTTTGCTTTAAAATCGCCGAGGACAATTTTAATGTCATAGCCAGGACATTGCTCATACGTTTTGTTAAAGAGCTGGTTAGACTTGTCTTTTGTGTCGTCTTTTTTTTGCACTACATAAATGATATATTACAATGAAAGTTGTTTGAAAAATTTAACTTATTAAATATACATATTTTGATGTTTAACTGTCTTTTACTTAAGCGGGAGTTCAGGTTTTAGGTCAGATTGGTGAATAAATAAGGTCTTGACAGTATTAATTATATATCCCTCATAACTGCAAGCGCTTGAAAATAATTGAAATTAAAAATTATGTTTCTTTTGAAAAAGTAGGTCAACGAAATAAGAACGTCTGCTTCCCTTCGTTTAGAGTTTCATTATAATCTCATTCCAATGAGTGCCTCTTTTCTTACTACTGTACATTTTTACAATATCTTCCAGGTGCTTCTCTCCCTTAAAACTATTTAAGCATGATTATTCCATCTTAAGCCATTTTACAACACAAGGAAGCCCCAATAGCTTTACATCTTTCTATTTTCTATCTCATTTTTAATAAGTGTTCAGAACTTCAAAGCAATTTGTAATGGCTTTTTATTTTAATTGAATCTTTTACTTATTCCTCTTCAAAATTTAAAGAGTGCGTCAAAACCTATTAGCTTAGGTATCAAAGATTTATAATAAGAAAATATCTGACGTTAAGCTTCCTTTAACAGTCAAATATTCTTTGCATGACATATTTTCAGTTGGACTTTGAGTTACAAGAGTCAGATATAAACAACAAAAATACAGGGTGGCACATGAATCGTGCTACAAAAATAAAACGTAATAACTTTTATTTTTTAATCGATGTATTTCATTTATTTTTTGTTATTGGTTAGAAAATTAAATTTTATTTTAAATAGTTAGTTGTTTTTAAAGATTATAGATCGCAAATGACCTCCACGCTCTCCCACGCATATGCGGCACCTGGTCAAAAAATTATTCATTGCGGCCTGAAGTTGGGATCGCTTCAATTATTGTCGTTATGGACTGCTTTAATTCAGTTAAATTCCTGGGCTTCGTTTTATACACCCCTTGCTTGACATAACCCCATAAAAAGAAGTCTGGTGCAGTCAGGTCAGGTGACCTTTGGGGCCAGCGAAGAGTGGAGTTCCTAGAAATTAATTTGTTTGCGAATTTTTTGTTTAGCCCCGCCATAACTGGTCTGGCTATATGTGCAGTTGCTCCATCTTGCTGAAACCAAACGCTTTTGAATGGTATACGTCTTCGGCGCAGTTCTGGGTAAAAAAACTTCTTCAACATCTTTAAATAACGGTCCCCATTGACAGTAACGGTTACACCGTTTTCTTCAAAGAAGTACGGCCCGACAATACACCTTGATGAAACTGCGCACCACACAGTGACTCGTTCTGGGTGCAGTTCCGTCTCATGGAGCATTTCTGGATTAGACTCATTCCATATACGGCAATTTTGCTTGTTTACATTGCCGTTAAGATCAAAATGGGCCTCATCAGACATGAACAAACAATTGATCAATGTGTTGTCTTCTTCGGCCATTGATATCATTTTTTGGCAAAATTCCAGGCGAACAGGCAAATCCTGAGAATTTAACTTGCTAGTAATTTGGACTCTGTACGGAAACAAGTTTAAATCGTCATGAAGTATCCGTTGTAATGACCGTCTACTTATTCCAATTTGCCCCGATAAGTTTCGGGTCGAAACGCTCGGATTGGCCTGTATTGCAGATGCTACTGCTGCGATTGTATCCTGAACCCGAACATTGGCATCTCGATGGTACGGCCTTCGTGCGATGCTTCCAGATTCGGCAAACATGTTTACAAACCTCATAATGGTCCATCTACTCGGGGGATTACCGCCAAACTACCGCCTAAATTCCCTTTGGACGGAAATGACGGACTGCAAAGCATGGTACCGTTGCACTATCCAAATTCTTTTCTCCGTATCCCAAGCATCCATTTTTATAAATCTAAATAGTAACCTACAAAATAAAAAAAATAAGCCGATTACTCACACAGAAAAAAAGTTATTACGTTTTATTTTTGTAGCCACCCTGTATGAAACAATTTTAAACTTAGACAAATTGACAAAAAGCTATTAGGTTTTAAAACAAACTTTGAACAATTAGTTTTCCATGTTTGCTCAATATTTCAACGTTTTTTTGTTTTGTTTTTAACTTTAATTTCAGATACTCAAAAAAGTAAAAAGGCATTCCAAATAAACCCTTTCGCTAATGCACAAGGAATTCAAAATCCATGATGAAATTTTTCTTTCCAGAATATATTATCAATAAAAGGCTACAAATAACGAACGGAATAATGGTTACTTTAAGAAAAATTAAAATTTTAAAAATCATAACAGTAAACACATTTCATGAGATCATAGAATTTAATGAAAAAAAAAAAGAAACTATTGACAAATAAAAAATGTACGCTCAAATTTAAAACAAAAATCTACTTTAAGTATAAACATTGTATATAAGAAAACTCTTAATTTAAATTAATAAAACAAACCAAGAACGCAAGTCTCTTATTCAATTATAAAATTTGATTGGCACTCAATTAATTGATATTTTGAACTGAAACCACGTTTATCGAAACAATTTCATCGGAATAAAAGGAGAGTCAAAATAAAACATAACTAAATTATAGAATGACAAGTGAATGGAGTTTTATAATCAATTACAGAACAAAAAATATCAATCAATAAAAACAATACATTATAAGTATTATTATCAGCGAAGAGAAAAAATTAATTAAACCAGACATACAACAAAAAAGCAAAAGGATAAAAATCAATATGGACGCGAAAACATAAACCAGCATTTCATACCCACACAGAGAAATATGTGCCAGCATCAATTCTCACAGCAAATTCAAGGCATTACGAATGTGTGTATGTATTTTATGGACCATTCCACTAGATGAACAATTTCATCAGAATCTATCAACAAAGATGAAAGATACTAGCGCACAAGAATGATGGATCTGATGCACGGAGGCAGGCATACACAGTACACTCTAATAAATAATACACAATGTGGAGCATAGACAACAAATACTCGTATAGTGTTATCAAAATTGGCCGCATAAAACAAAGACATTAAATGTATAACTTTTATAAAGTAATTAAATATGAAATAATGTCAATAAATTGTGTTTTACAAATTTTTTGATGGAACAACAATGTTAGCATTAATTTACACTTTCATTAATACCATAACCTACATTTAAGGAAATTATTATGTATATGCGTTAGTTTAATGGATAGTGTACAGAAACAAATAATAAACAAAAATAACAGCGCTGGCACGAGCGCCTTTGGCGGTGTTTTAATTATAAAAATGGTACTGTCAAATTAAGTTGCGACAAGTTAAAGAAAGGAAACAATTACGAACGGTTAATGTTGGAGGATAGAACAAAAAATATATTCAACAACAATAAAATCAATTTAAAATATGACATTGTTTCGATTTCCCGTTTTTATTGTTTTGCATTGAATGACGTTAAAAAATTAATTTTTCCGCATATCATAATTTTTGCTGAAGAAGGAAGTTTTTTTTTCATTCCAAAAATAATATAAAGACAAAATGATCTTAAATGTTTAAGAACAGATAGTGTAAGATAATTTACTATAACAGCTGAGATAATTGTAGATACATAATAAGATTATGTATTAAATAATTATAATTATTTATAAGTAGTCAACGTACGCATTTAAAACGATATACCAATAAATTGATGTTTATCGATTTTTGTTGATTCAATAAAGAATAATAATAATATGTTTACATTTTAATGTTTTTCTTACTAAACTAACAGTGCTGAAGAAAAAAATGTGCAAGTGACTTTTTGCATTGTTTTAAAATTTGATGATTTAACTTGTTAACCACAAAAACTTACCTTTCTATATTCGTGCTTTTGTGACGGATGCTAGAGGCTACTCGAATGCAAACAATCATTCCCATTTGCTAATAGATTGCTTTTTTTTCGAAATTCATTTTTTTATTCATTGAAACTTAACTCTACTTACATGCTAGACAAAAATGTGAAACTAGCCTAATTAATTCTACTTATATATAACTTACTGGCCCTAATCGGGCGCTCTAAGTAATTCATGGATCTTAAAATTAATGCCTTTCGGCCTACGAACTATGTTTGTTTTCGTATTTTCAATATATATATTTTTTTTTTATTAGAAAATTTTAAAAACTAATGCCATTGTCTTTTTTTGTGTTTTTACTTACATACTAAAGTCCTTAAAATAAAACTTAAAATTACCTATTCTACCTACAAACTACTTAAAACTAGAACAACCACAGCGGCAAAAACTATGTCCTTCTATTTCCAATGAGGATTTTTATAACTGTCTGTTTATGTGCTTGCATTTTGTATTTTTGTATTTTTCTTTTCTTTGGTTTGTTTGTTTTTTTTTCTCTTTTTTTTTTTAAAGATATTATAGTGCCACCGTACCTATTCTACTTAAACCTAAAACCTAAGACTAAAACAAGTATGTAAGCCGGCCAAGGCAAAAATACCCCACCCCGGATTACCCATTATCAGATACAGTTTGAAGCCACCAAAACTGGTTCTCCTGCTTCACCCTATCAATGCGGTCCTTGTCGGACACAGCCCTACTGAACCGAAGCAGCTCCGCTCCATCACGAGCGAGGATGCCTCGTTCATACAGAAGCCGACGTGGTAGATAAGCGGTACTGCCAATCTATCCTGTATCATGCCGCACTGGTCTAAATAGAGGAATGCCTCTGGTGGGATGAAGCCGCTCAAGCGTGCATTGTCGAAGTAGTTGTCGTTCGGATAGAACGGCCCGAAAATCAAATTGTTGGTCGAAGTCATAGCTCTCGCAATGTGGCCCCGAACAAGTTTTATCACGAAATTGTCAATTCTATTGATTCGAGCCCCGTTGTATAGAACCTCGTTTGAATAATAATGCAGATAAGAAGATTCCGGTGTCCGATACCAACCGAGACAGCGCCGAAGACACTGCCTCTCGAACACCCGAAACTTCTCCATTTGGGAAGGGGCAATGTTGAACCACACTGGACAACCATAAACAATCATTGGCCGTATGAGGGCCATGTAGCAAATTACCTTCACTGTGGGGTCAAGCCGACTGCTGTAAAACAGCCGTTTCGTCAGAGCAAAGGCTCCTCTGGCCTTAGTCAGAGCAGCCTCTATATGTCTGCAAAAATACAGATACTGGATACCAGATACCGAGGTACTTCACTACACTTTTGCTCGTCAATGCCTGTCCGTGAGGATCAACAATGACCATCTTGCGCCAATTCTTACACGTATCTCGCGAGGTTTTAGCCAACGGGGTCCGGAACAAAATTGTCTCCGACTTTTGGACATTTATTTTCAGTTTCCAATCGTCGCAGTATCGCTGACTAATAGATTGCTTAGTCTGGGTTTGAGATCGAAAACCAAAATTTCGCAAGTTGACCATTTCGTATTTTTTTCATCTGATGAATCTAATCTCTTTTTAGTCACTCAATGAGAATTAAGGAGATCAAAATCTGATAACTTTATCTCGATTTTTATATCAGCCCTGTATTAGGCCACACCTTTTTTTCAAAAACAGAATTTTAGGAGACACCAAATGCTGAGAATCATGGAGAACCAAGCATTATAATTGTTCGTTCAAATAAAATTTTTGTGAAATCAAATCAGTCAAATCAAGATTGTTAGTTTAAGCTGCAGGGAGGGCACGTTTATTGTTTTTTTTTTTTTGTAATAAAATACAAAGTAATAGTTTAATGGAAACAATTAGACACAAACTGTGCCTAAAAACAAATCTGAAAAAATGATAAAATTCAAACTCAAATTATAAAAAAAAAACAATTTTCATATCATGCATTCCAATACGAAATAACAAATTCGAAATGAATTTCCAAAATAGTTCTAATTCCCGCAAAAAAATAGTACCTATTACTTTTCTTCAAAAGGTAGTAGCTAATTTTCGCAAGGAAAAAAAACTGCGGATTATGACATGCGGTCATTTATTTTGTGTTCCTTCGAGATTCACCGGCTTCATGCACATTTTCGATGAATGTTATTAATAGTTTGACAATGTAGATTGTCAAATTGTGTTTAACATTCTGTACAGTAGGGTTTGGGTACTCAACATTTATTTTAACGCCGGAGAGCCTCTAAATTTTGGAAGTTTTGTTTAAAAAAAAATCAGTCTGTCCATTTATGGTCTACATAATCACACTTTTCCTTATTTCGGTAAGAAAGACCAATCCTGTGTTTTTATGGTACCATCTTAAGATTTATCTGAAACGAAATTAATATGAATTCATTTTTTTGTAATCTTACTTCTGAAAAGCTGCTTGTTGAGCAAAAAAAAAATTTCCAAATAGATAAACTTTCTATTTGGAAAGTTTTTTTCCAGTATCCAAATTGTCTTTTTTAAATCAAACTAAAAATATCCATGTACTTAAATCGAAAAAGTAGGAAGGGTAACGGTACCTGTGTCCGTTCAAATAACATTTTGTTTACTTCCAATGTAAATATCTTTATTTCTATTAGTTTTCCATTCAAATCTGAATATCATCATATCAAAGGGCGATTATCCGGAGTCTCCGGACGATTGTTCTAGTCTCCGGACGATCTTAAATGGAGTCTCCGGACAGTTCCACTCAAAAATTCTATATCTTTTTCTCTAAAGTGCTGAGTATAGAGCGATTCATGTTGTGCATTGCTAAATATTTCACGATCGATTTACACCACACTGATTTCAAAGTATTGTGTTTGTTTGACAGAGATTAAATAATGATAATACAATTTTTAATGTTTTTATTTTTAGTTTTAATCCATCAAAGAGCTGATAATAATGGAAAATTTTTATTCAAATACATACAGATAAGTACTTTAGTCAAGAAAATTAAGGGTTTCCAAAAGAATTTGTACATAAATAAAATAAAACAAAACCTCTTGGAGCGGTCCGAAGACTAGATTTTCGCTATTTTTCGTACCAGTGTCCCGGACACTTAAATATCGATTAAAACAACGCAAAACTCATTTTTTTCCTTAACTTTTGGAAGTTCCTCATATTTTCATTGAAACAAACTCGATTTGATTATAAGATCTCACAAAATCAACTATTCTCAGTATATTTTTCCAAGGTCTGCCACTATTATTTTTTTGCTAAAAAAACAGCAGAACAGCAGCGGCTGCTGCTTAAGCGACCCATAACTTTTCCATTGTATATTCGATCGTTTTGAAACTTCGTATGTGTATGTGAAAAATGTTACAGATTCTATATTTTGTTGTTTTGTTTAGTTTCTCGTGTATTCCCTATTAAGTGCAGACTCGTGCTGTTATCCTATGCAAATTTTTTCTTCAACGCAGTTGATTTTCATTTGGTGGGTCTAATCTACTGTCTTACAATTTATCTTTGATTGTCTTGCAATGTCTGATTTCTGAAATAATTTAAGAAGATTTGAACAAATTACAACTTACGAATGTTGCAACGCATTTATTTTGTCTTCAAGAAAAAGCTACATTTCCACTGAACTTTAAGGAAAAACAAAACATCCAACACAACGGCAAGCAGAACTTTAATGATTTGTTTGTTTTGAAAAACAATGAAAACCAAACATTTTGATATCTCAATCCCGCAACAATTGTTTTTCACAACTTTGGATGCATTTTAATCATAAAATGCATTATTCAACTGACCCTTTTTACAATTTCCCAACAAGCAACAGCGAACCAAGTCGAACACACAGTATTTAACCTATTTAAATTCAAAGGCCACCACCAACGGCAACCGGAGTTGCTGGTTATTCCATCTTTTCCTTATCCATCGTCATACAACAGAAAGGGACCAGCAAATAAAATTCACTTTGAAAAGAAACGTTTTTTCTTTGTTTTTGTAAAGTTCCGTTTTTGTATTCTGACCCAAAAATAACCATCCAGTAGGATTATGTTTTTTTGAAAAGAGGAAAAGAGAAAGAGAAAAGGAAATTGTATAATTTTATGTTTTAATTTAAAAAAAAAATAATCCAACGTAGCAAACGGCGAACAAGGACGTACAAGGACTTTTAAGTAATCTTTTCTGTCACTTTAATCGCTGAAACGGTTTCTTTTTTGATGAGAAAACTTCTAATTGGATAAGATGCATCTAAGCAACAACAATTAGAAGAGGACACTAAATGGGGACACAGGACGATCAATGTAAGTAAGAGAATTATAAATACTTTGGAAACGAAATTCGTTCAGTTTTAAATTTGTTTGTACAGAAATCAATCACAACAAATTTACGAAGAATTTGTTTGTGGAGGTTAAAGGACAAGAGTGATTTATCATTCGCTGCATTCGGGATATTCTAAATCAACAGATTCTTAAGGTTAAATTAAGGCCAAGAGCAGTTTATTAAATTTTTTTTAAAGGTACTAAGAAAAGTTTTACTGTAAATGGAGACACCGTAGGTACGTATTGTAAGTATTCTTTTGAATCACCTATCAAAACTATCAATGCGTTTAGAAAGCACTTACACTTTAAAACTTGAAATTGAACCTTCAACATTTAGTTTAAAAATACACACTGCAAAAGCACTATGGAAAAAAATACATCAAAATAAAGCTAACAATACTTATATGAAGTCCGTTCTGTCAATTTATCTGCTCTTTCAGGAAGAAATCTTGTAAGAAGTGCTCGGAAACATTGCATCGGAATAAGTACAAAATTAAAAAAAAAAAAATACAAAAAACTCATGTCCATTAGAAATCCATTAGTATCGAACAAAGTGAGTTATCGAATTTATATGTCTGTCAATGCAGAATCCTTATTATTTGTGATTAATGGTCGAAGTTGGAGAAAACGAAATACCTTTGCCATCCATCCTTTCCCATTCCTTTTACACCAGATGATGCTGATTCAATATGTTCCCTTCGGATGCTGTTTGCGAGTTGCGACCTTAATTTATTAAATTATAAGGTAGGGTGACATGGTCATCAATGCACCACCCTATTTTCAAATGACCATAACTTTTTCCAATGAACTCTTTTTGTTATGTATTTTTGTATTTCATTCTTTAGATATGTTATGAAAATACGTACGAACTTATATTTTCGATATGATCTGAATTCTTTGTGTAAAAAATACTTTTTCCCAAAAAACCAAATGGTGCATGGTGCACCATGGTATGTACTGAATGCACCAGTCATATGTACACGATGCACCACAAATTTATTTAAAGAATTAAAACAATTTTTTAACGTCATAGACAGATTTATTTTTTCAAACAAAAATATACGAGAACTTAAATATAAAAAAAATCGATCAAAAGACCATATCACTTAAGGGAACTTTAAAATAAAAACAAATAGAGGAACTCCACTAAAGCAAAGTTATTATAGGATTTAAGTTCATCAAATGGACGGTTAAGAAGTTTAGAATTAAAAGCAACTGATGAATTTGCGCTATCTTCTTGATCAGATAAATTTTAGCTGCTGCAGTCGTTTCTTTATTTCATCTTTGTCTTTTTACACAGTAAACCACGGTGCATTCAGCACCATGCTTATGTGGTGCATTGTGCACCACCCTGACATTTTTTAAACAAATTGAAATAGTTTATAACAAAAGGAACAAAACTATTCACTCCTTATTTTATAATGTTAGAAAATGTTCAAAAAACTGTTTAATTGATTTGATGTAAAGAAACTCTTTAATTTCACTCAGATATTAAAAAAATAAGCTAACCTTATTTTTTCACTTTATCACTGTAAATTTATAAAACACTCCGCACAAGTGAGCCACCAAAGAGAAACACTTTCAAACTTAAGTCTATCGGAGTTTCTGAAAGTAACGGTTACATTTGAAAGAGGTATACACTAATCCAGCGTCCGGTTTGGCGTGTATAGCCGTGGTGCATTCTGCACCACTGGTGCATTGATGACCACGTCACCCTATCTCATTTAACGGTTTAATCAAGCGCAAGCATAAAGCGTCTTTTTTCCACTACAATGCGTAAAGTGTTTGTTAAGTTGAAGGAAATGCACGAAATGTCTCCAATTAAAAGTAATTAACACAATTTCAAAGAAATATGAAAAAGAAGAGGTTGAAAGTGAGAGATCCTATAGCAATTAAAAATATTCGATATCTTATTTTTCGAAAAATAATAATTGAGTATCGTTCAGCAATTAATGAGTAAGGCTACAGTGGGTAGATCAATGTTAAAAAAGTTACATTATGCAGTATGCACTAACAACACACTGCGATTCTGAAGAGAAAAATTACAAGGAAATTACTGAGATTTTTGTTCCCTGTAGAAAAAAAAAATAACTTTATCCTCCTGTGTAATATACGATGGAAATTAATTTGTTTCTCTTTGATAAATAAAACAATCATCACACGGTGCGTGAAGCATTATATTTTTTGCTATACTATGTATATTTGCTGAAACCCGAAAAACCATTGTTTCTTTTTTTTAATTTGTAGTTTGTGTTTGTTCAATATAGAGCTATTTCAATTTTTGGTAGAAAATTTCGAGATTTGTGTGTTTTCTTACGTAATATACTGTCACTTAATTGAATGAGAATCAAGTAGAACGATGTTCTTATACTTTTGTTCCCTATCGTGGTACAAGTTAAAATTACAAGTAATGCCATTTACACACTATCAGAATTGGTCGTATGGGCTTATAGCAAGCACTATTTTATGACCAATGGTTTGCCAACACAGGAACTGTGTTATACCACCGCCTCATCACTTAATGTGGTGTAAGTTGTTAGCAGGCAAATAACGAAACTAGAACAAATAACACAGCACACATAAATAATCCACATTAAATAAACAAAAAACATGACAAAATTAACATAAAACATAAAAGAAAGTATAAAACTGGTTTTTAAAATTATTTTATGTTGAGTTTTATTTAAATTAAAATCAAAAAGTTTTGAGTTCCAGTTCATAAGTTTAACCATACGTGTCAAAGGCTCATGAATTCCATAATTGTTCGGTGTATGAGATCCTAATCAAATCCTGACCCTCGATAGCAAAACAAAATTTTACAGAGAAGCTCAGGAGCATCAATGACTCCAGTAATAATTTGATGGAAAAAGACAATGTCATTGTTATTTCTTCGCTGTTGAAGTGTCTGCATCTTAAGGATTGACAATATTTCAAAATATATATTTATTATAGAGAGGAGACCACACCTGCGATGTATACTCTAGATGGGGACGAACCATAAAACACTGATGAAATTGGGATCGCGGAATTCCTTAGACCACCAACCCTACATGGAATTAGCTTTGTTAAAGATGCCGATGAGAAAAATCTAAATTAGGTGTAAAAAGAATTCCAAGGTCCTTTACAGTTAAAACACGCGTCAAAATGTGGTGTGAAATGACATAGTCCTGGCGGTAAACGTTTTTTTTTTTTGAAAGTCGTCGTTTGGCACTTTGTCGGGTTTAGATTAATACTGTTCTTTTCACACCATAATGTGAAACTGTTTATATCATTTTGAAGTAAAATGCGATCATTTGCAGAAGTAATATTCTTATGCAGGTGGCCATGGCTCAAAGGATAGAGTAGTCGATTGCTAAGCTGAACACTAGGGGTTCAAGGCCCAGCTTCGGCAGCATTCTTTTTCTACGAAAATCGTCAGCTTATCTGAGGCCACCTGTGCGATAACATGAGACAATAAGACATCTATGTCTCCCCCTCTGAGCCACGTAGGTTTCTGTTATGTGTTTTCCTTCTATGTATCTATCTGTTTCTCTCTCTCTCTGTTGTATTAATGTCTTGTTCTGTCCCAGCCGATGGTCTCAGTAGCCAGTGCTGCTTTGTGTCAGTAGTTCGTCACATTCA
Source organism: Sphaerophoria taeniata (assembly GCA_943590905.1). Taxonomy (NCBI): domain Eukaryota; kingdom Metazoa; phylum Arthropoda; class Insecta; order Diptera; family Syrphidae; genus Sphaerophoria; species Sphaerophoria taeniata. The sequence continues at coordinate 39,324,155 of OX016540.1, read as the reverse complement.
TGTGCGAAGTACTGTAATTTCAATGTTCAATGTTCAATGAAATATTTTTATATATCTTCATATCATCCGCGAAGATGAGAATTTCACTATTATTTACACATAACGGTGCATCGTTGATAGCTAACATAAAGAGAAGGGGCCCTTGATGGCTACCATGCGGAACACCTGATTTAGCAAAGTATGATTTAGAGTAACTATTTCTAAATTTAACCTGATAAGACCTATTTTCAAGGTAAGACACAATCCACGTTATCAAAAAAGGTGGGTAGCCGTAAGAAATCAATTTAAATTTTATAATCTCATGAGATAGTTGATCAAAATCCTTCGAGAAGTCCGTGTAAACACAATCGACTTCATGGCCACATTCCAAAGCCTGTAAGCATTTATTCAAAAAAATAACCAGATTTGTGACAGTGGATCGTTTTTGCATAAAGCCATGCTATTAATTGCATACAACACTTCTACAGTTAAATGCCATAATTGTCACATACTACTTGCTCAAACAGCTTTGGAATACATGAGAGCTTAGAAATCAGTCTATAATTACATATATTGTTCTTATCACCTTTTTTATAAAGGCACTCTTCCAAATTGCTGGAAATTTGCCTGATTTCAAAGATAAATTGAAAATTTTTCGCAAGGGAAGAGCTAAGAATGACCTAAATTTTTTTAGAACTACGGGTGGTATTCCATCAAATCCAACAGAATAATCTTCTTTAAAAAGTGAAAGAAATTGTAAGATTTATCATATTCTACTGTGATATTATTAAAAGGCACTTGTGGACAGTTTTGCAAATAATGGAAGTAGTTTTCGTCCACAACAACTGGTGAATCAATGAAGGATTGTTTAAAATTGTTTGCAAAACCGTCACAGATGTCAGAAGTCGTGGTCAGGGTGACATTATTGTAATCACACTCTTTTTTAGAGTTAATGAATTTCCAAAAGTTCTTGGGATCTGATTTTAAAGAAGCCCTCATCGACTCTAGATATTCATTATACAATTCATGAGAGTTTCTTGAACTCTTCAAACAAAGATATATAAATTACTTATGTAAATGTCAAAATCAAGCTTTTTTGATTAAATATAACGATTTAGTGATTTTAAATGATTTAATTGAAAGACTTTGTTCAATATAAAATTCAGTACACCTATTATATTTCTCTTTGAAATACAATTTTATAATTATGAAGAAAAATGAAAAAAATTATCAATTAGAAAAATACGGTTTTTGACAGAAAATGAAAAAAACTTAGAAAAAGTACAGTGAATCAAGAACACAGTTATTTTAAGCTTTAGGTTTTATGAACATTCTCCTCCTCTTGAAGTGCTATTGGCGCTTCAATAACTGGTAGTCGACAAAGATTTGCTGTTGCTTGCTTAAAATTTCCAGTAGCTGTCCTCAAGGTCACTACCCGTACAACACCATCAACGCCAGGGTGCGTTTCTTATACTCTACCAAGTTTCCATTCGAGTGGAGGAAGATTATCATCCTTGATGATGAAAACATCATTTAATTGAATCCCGGGGCTATCCTTTTTCCACTTATTTCGTTATTGGAGGGTATGAAGGTACTCATTATTCCATCGGTGCCAAAATTGTTGCATGAGCCATTGAACTCGCTGCCAACGGTTAAGAACTTGATTTTCCACCGTAATATACTTAATGTATTTCTTCCAGGCTTTGTTTCTTTTGTTGCGTATTGAAGGTCCTTTGTGTACGAAGGATGCATATAAGTATTGGAGGGAATTATCCTTCTAATTGGTATTGCTTCTTTTAAGCAATTCGTCAAAGCTGAATAAAAACTCGAAATTGTTTCGCAAATATCGTTAGAGATCGGTAAGTGTTCTACCGGATTTGTTTAAACAATTCAAAAGTTTTGAAAATCAGTTCTTCGAAAATCAAATGCATGTGAGCAGTCATGAGAATTACTATTGTCTAGTAAATGACCGCTCTTGTCAAGAAAAATGTCAAGGGGTGGATGGTAGTTATCTATGTTACAAAAAGCAGAGGAAGATTCTACTACTACAGTATTAACGGCGTCGGTTGAAACTACTAGATCTGGAATAATTCTATTTCTATAATTTCTTATGAAACTCATTTGGTGCAAATCTGTAGAGATTATGTTATCTAATAACTGTAGCTCTAACTGGGATGCATTAGTTGAAGCTTCAAAACATGAATGACAGTCAATGTTGGGAAGATTAAAATCACCCAATAGTAAAATATAACTCTTAACAAAAGAATCCCCTGCATAAGAATAATTGAACGAAAATTTATTTCACATTCGTTCTCCTTAATTCTCATAACTTCAAATCTCATTTACTGGAACAAAATGTACCTAAATATAGCATCATAGTCGAATAAAAATTAACAAGAGATATTAAGCTTCGATCGAGTTCATAAATTATCGATTTTAAAGCATATTTGCCTGAAAATAGTCGGTTTAAGCTGAAAATTGAGTGCTAAATTTTAGTTGAAAACGCAAACAATTCAAAACACCTTAAAAATGATAACGTACGTAACTTTATATTTTCTCATGAAAAATAAAGTTACCATCCATAAAGAACAGATTTAAAAATGCAGGTTACTCCATGAGAAATGGAGTAAAAAATAAAAAACAACTAACCCAAAAGTGCACTTTGTTTTATTTCCCTATAAAAATAAATTTTGTTTTGCGGATGACAGTAGTGTTAACATTATTTGTTTTCGGTTTCCATTCAGTGAACCACTCTAGAACTTCAAGTTCTCTCAATTTGAAAAGATTTTCATCAGCAAAACCATGAACTACCGCGAACCTTTCTTGGAGACAAACACGTGTCTGCGAAAAGAATGACAGACATTTCATTAACGGTTCACTGTTAAATTTGCACTTACTTTCAAGAGCAAACTCAAAAGAAGCGTACCAGAATATTTTTTACAAAAAAAGAATTATTGTATCATTAGAGGGTTAAGAAAACGCGTCCTGACATGGGTTGACAGCTTTTATGGGCATTCTATGCGCCTCTACATATCGGGTTGGTCGATTTGAACAGCATGAAAACTACGCAACCTTTTAAAAGACATTTTACGATTCTCTGACATTGCTTGTTACATGGTTGGGTTAAGTTTTGACAATGTGCGCATACCAAGCAAAATTAATTATTGTAAATTATGAACTGAAAATTTGTATTTGAAAACGGAAGGTTTTAGTGTATTTGAAGGGTATTATTGTCTAAAGGAAAATTTAATTCATGTAAATGTGAGGTTGTGTTTGGCGGTTAGTAGAAAAGAGGGCATAAAAAGGCCATTATTGTTTTGTATATTCCTAAGTGAAGAGATGTTGAAAATATGAATTTTCATTCATATAATTACTTTGAAAGTTGCACTTTTCTTAATACATTCAATGAAAAAGTGTCTCAGAAGAAAGTTTGAACAAAAATTGTTCCATAAACGGTCTCATTATTATAACCTAAAACTTATTCGCCAAGAGCCAGTCCTTCTAAATGGAATTCTTTGCCCAAATTGCATAACTTCCCATTCAACATCTAAATTTGTATGACTTTTATTACATTAAACATAAATCAACAGCAAACAAAGTCAATATAGGCACTTGACAAGAATAAATCAAACGTTATCAGCAAATAGCCGAAAGGACCAAAGCCATTATTTTTGAAATATTCAAGTAAGGAGCATGCATAAAATTAAGAGGTCAGGCAACATCATTTCTCTTTTCGTCATAATCTTTTATTATTTCAGTTTATTGTATTTTTTATCGATGTAATTTGGGCGGGAGAATTTTACATTTATGCTGTAGTCATTAGATTTTTATGGTTCTGCAATTGTTTTTAGGTAAGTCTCCTCACAACAAATGTTGAGCTACAACAAGTGGAAACTGTGTTTTTTTTATAAAAAAATTTTTAATTGTAACTTTATAAATCGTTCTCGTGGTTTGCAAGAAAAGTGGTCACTCAAGCGTTTACGTACTTTTCTCTGAATTAAAATTTTCTGGAAAGGTCTTGAGTGATCCATTGATGGCATCACTTTTATTAGAAACTTAGTTCATGAGGTTAATATGGCAAGCATTAATCTCCATTTGCAATTATCCATCAAAATTAAAACTGCTTTTTATTTCCCTTCTCTTAATTTAACAAAGTGAAAACGGTTTCAACTCAAAACCACAAAATACCTATCCCAGCTAAAATTTAATTACAATCCGTAAGAACTTCTACGGCGCGGCGCTTCTCCCCACTCCCCGGAACCACATCCATCAACACGGTGATATCCTCATTTAAAGTTTTACTAAACTAAAAACTCTCTCAAAGACAACATTGTTTTCCATGAATTCCAATATGCTTTAGCAACGTTTAGCCTCACACTTCTGAAGCCTGAAACTGCTACCCAATTATGCACCATGATATATGTAGCTTGTAGCAGTTCAGTTACATTACAGCATAAAGAAAAAAGAGGAAGGCGAACAAAAAATGCAGTTAGATTAAAAACTATTTCGAAACTTCTCCTATAGCTTACATGAGTTTAAACTTTTACCGCCACAAGTATTGCAATATTGCAATTTATGGGAGTTTTTTTGACTTGTCTTCTTTATTTTTGTGTGTCCCAGTCTTTCTCTTGTAATTTTTTTCTGCGGGTGATCGCTAAATGCCCTACATTGTCTTTTAGTGTGTATCTTTTTAACTTGTACTTAAACTTTTTGGCTTTTGCTATGAGTTTCAGGCTGATTCACACAGAATACCAGAGCCAGAACCCGAACGAACTAATATCCCATAGTTGTTCCAAAATGAAGTTAACCTATAAATGAGAAATTTTTTTCGGATTTACTCTGGAAAAGTAGAAGCAGTTTGTGCCAGTTTATTTTTTATTCCTTACGAGACAAGTAGGTACTTTTTATGCCCAAGCTAATTCGAGAATGTATGGAATATTCGAGAGTAAAGCTTTTATCTTCAGGCGTTCATAGTTCCTAATCCAACCTTTACCCAGTGTAATTGCATCTTCTTTAGTGAAATGAAACCAAAAAAGGTCTTTTTTCGTTTTGAAGTTTCAAAGAAATCAGGGTGTAAGCGTGTCTGTGAGTGTGAGCGTGTGCTGGGAAATTGTAAAAAGGACATTATTATAATCCTAAGCTCTACCGACCTCTGACAGGCATAACGAGAAATAGAATGAGATTGTCTGCCTGTTTTCCGGCGAAAGACGACGACGTCCTATGGGTATGTTTCTGTTTTTTATTTATTTACAGTTCCTTTCATGGAAACATGTGAGATGTGATGAATTCATTCACTCTTGAAAAGGTTGGGATTAAAACCTTAAATGTCATTATCCCAAAAAATTGCAGATTGAGCTTTTTAACTGTTCCTGGAAGTAATATCCTTCGTGATTGCTGACTTGGTCTTAACATAATTTTTAATACAGATTTCTGCTTCAGCCCTTGTTTTGAGATTTACGTTGTATTTATGCTTTTAATGTTTTTATTTCAAGTTTAGTAAGGTTTAAAACGTAGTGTCGGTGGCTAAGTGGTTAGGGGCGTTGGCGGCTAAGCAGAACGTTGTGGGTTCGAATCCTACTCGTGTCCATAGTTTATATTTCACCTTTCACGGACACTGCCTCTATCGAATAACTTACAAAACTTCCAAGAGTATCAATCTGTCATGAAAAAGTGCTTCTCAACTTAGCCGTTCGGAATCGGCGTTAAATTGTAGGTCCCCTCAATTCTTCACACGCACTCAGAAAATTGTTGATGAGAGTAAGCCACTTAGGCCTTGGCTCTTCAAGAGCTGTCGCGCCACTCTATTTATTTATTTAAAACTCAAAGCCTTGTGAAACTTAAGTTCTATCAAAATTAAAACAAAACATACATGATTAAGAAAATTAAAAGAAGGTTCATTGAACGCTTTATAGGTTTCAAATTTGAACTACACTCAGGGGCAACATTTTCTTCCAATCAAGCATTCCAATTTTTACATGGATTAAAATGCAGTTCGAGATACATAGATTTTATTCAAAAAAAAATTTGTTGCTCTTGTTTATTTAAAGTTCTTCCGGATGTTATAATTTATTCAGCATGTTGCTGAATATTGTTGCTTATCCATTATAAATACAAAAGCCTGAAACAGCAGTTTTTTTGGCACTAGGGTAGGGTATTAATATTTTTCGTTATCATGAACATACATGTGCTTCATTTACGAAGTCAAGAACTAAAAATATCTTCTTTTTTTCAGTGTTTACTGATGAGGGAGTTTGGGAAACTCTTATGTTGAAAGCAGAGAAAATAAATCGTTAGGGAACGTCACATCTTAAGTTTTTCAACATAACTGTCTCATATGATGGTTGAAATTCTCTTCGTGTTGTTCAGACAAATGGAAAATTTTAATTTCTCCATTTTTGTTTTAAACATACTTCCGTTTATCTCTTGGGGGATCCAGCGATTCGACGGAGAGATGGAAGTTCTATCTGTAGCCGTGTTAGAAAATAAGGAATATGGAAAGCTTAGAGCACATCTTTTTTGGTAGACATACATTACATAAATTCTCTTTTAACACTTGACACATAAAAAACAAAGTTAAATACTAAAAACTTTAATTGTAATAACTAACTTTAAGTTTCGTTCTAATTTTATCTTAGGAAATTTTTGAAACCATGTCAAAAAGAGATAATGCTTTGGTAATAGCCTTAAGAATTCTTTTTGTGACTGTGTGATGTACCTACTGTGGTTTGTCGAAAAAAAAAATAACACTTGCAACATTTTGAAATTGGCAGGAAAATAAAACAATAGAATGCAGACTTTAAACAAAACTATCATCAATCGTTTATTGTTATATTCGCAGACAATCTTAAAAAGAAGAAGAAAAAATCTCGAGGAGAAATAAGTTTCTGTCCATGGGATTCCATTAAACATCACAGAGGTCATATACCCTCTTGAAACCCTGCAAATTATAAGCCAAACCGGCTTCAGACCAAAGAGATGCAACCAAGTATTTATAACTCGAGTGAATTCTCACCACGTTCAGTGATTTGAAGTTTGATTTATGAAATTGAAGAAAGCTTTTCAACTCAACTAGTTGTCAGCAATGCCTTTGGGTTGTTTTTCTTCTTCCATTTTTTTTCAGTCTGTCAGCAATCCTTGCAAACATTTCTACTTATATCTGTGAAAAGAAACTTGCCAGCAAAACTTCATCTTAAAATCCAATTATTTCCCAGCTTTCATTGCCAGGGGATTTGTTGCTTCCTTTATTTTCTCTCATACACTACCTTCTATCTGGGTGTATCAAAACTCAGGGCAAAGCATGTGCCGAGGAAATCCAAACAGACAATCAAAAAAGAAAATTCAATTCACGTTACTAACTTGCATCGAGGCGGGCGAGCTCATCTCCATTACAACTTGTTGCTCGTGTGTTCCGTTCTACGTGTGTTTTCTGCCGATAAAGCTAAAGTTTTGTACGAAAAAAAAAGAAAAAACAAGGAAATTTCCGTTTTAGATGATTCGCACAAAACTCACGTATAACAAAAGTAAGTCCGTCTCGTGTTGGTGTTTGTTTTATTTTTATTTTTCGTTTTTGTATTTATTTATTTAATACACATAAAGGTCGATAAATTTAAAGAGGATTATCTTGTTTTGTAACTTAGAGGACATGGCGAGAAACTCTGGGTGTCCCTTGTGCCCGAGGCATCATTTGGGTAGTTCGAGACGTGTCGATAGTTACTTTATGGTATTGCCAATGGCACTTTTCTCTTTTCTGCTCTTTTGAAAGCTTTTCAGTCTCTTATATTGCCATCCTTAAATACAATCTCAAGTGTCTAATTTTGTAAGTCGTGTTACTTTGGTTTTCTTTTTGTTAAAGTTAGAAAAAAAAATTCCTCTGAAAACTCAGAGGAATCATGGTTCATTTCAAATGTTCTATCTCTATGACGAAACTTTTAACCGAACTCAGGAAGTAACTTTTAAAGAAACGCAAGAGAATGCACTTTAGTGAGCGTTGGGCGGAAGCAAGTAAGTTTATTATTTAAGAATTACAGTATGTTGTGCAAGACTCCATACTTTTAAGAAAACAAAAAATTTGTGCTTTATCAATGATTGTAAGTGTAAAGCATTCCGTTTTTATTATAATTATTAACCGCAAGGCGTCCTGTTTCACCAATTTCGGATAAACCGATTCTTTTGTCCAATAAGTATAAGGTTGATTTTTCACACCACACTGTTCCATTGTCCATTATGTACAAGAAAGAAAGATACAATTGTTTCCTCTCCCAGGGGCCATTAAAAATATTTGTCTATTTTTGTACTTCTAGAAGGCAAAAAGTTTATCCATAGCTTCTGTGAAAACTCGATGCGTATAGAATATACTCTGCGAAGACTGTATAACTTACAGCATAGGCATGTTTATGTATTTTCATCCAAGAACATTATAGTGAAACAAAAAGATACGCTCAAGCAAAATGTCAATGAATGTGCACCTAACAGTCCTTACTGCCAACGTTCAGATATTTAAGGATACACATTCAAGCACGAAGACTTTGAGGACTCTTGGATACGTCTGGATATTGGCCTTGGCTGCTAACATACGATTGTTCTGTGTTTTTATTGTTGTTATCCTTGCTGTTGATGTCTGTTGTAACGATTTTGCTTTTTTCAATTTCTTTGCACGCTTTCAACCGCTAAATTGCTTTTTTTTGTTTCGATTTCCACATTGGCTACTCACACCCATGCTGGCTTGGCCACTCTTAAATGCTGATGATGCACCATTTCCACTACACCGTCACCGACAGTGTCTCTCTGCTCATTCTATTACCATCAGGGTCGAGAGACATGTTTAAGCTGAGACTCAGAAATCATACGGCCAACTACGATTGCTTGATAAATTTGAAAGCCACCGCTGTAAGGTACATCAAACTCGTCATCAGCTCCTTAATTAATGGTTTTGATGTGTTCTAAACGTTTCATAGTTCCATTAGCATTTCTGTTTTGCAAAATATGTGCTTCAGAAGCTTTCAGTTTTCAACTCGAATGTTGGTGGTTGTTAGTGGGTTTTTCATGGTAGAACTCAAACTGTTGACTCTCGTTTTGTTTTTTCTGTTCAGTACGTAGATACCTATCGGGAAGATGGTGTGCGGTTTTGAATACGAATTCAACCGGAAGATGTGTACTTCCCGTGTAGACATAGCTATTGTAGCTATTTTCTTTTTGATGTAAGTCGTAAGTCGATATTTTGATTTCATTAAAAGCTCTTAAAAGCATTGTAAATTGGAGAACCAAAAAAATTTCAAAACCTTGGTTTGCCATTTCATCTTGTTTTAATCCAAGACTCTTGAGAAATCAATTTTAAATTTGAGTTTTCTAGAGCTTCGGTTCAGTGTTTGTATTGTTTGGGATTGCGGCTCTTAAAACACATGGTTTTGTAAAACCTTCATATATAAACAATTACCTACTGTGTACCTTGTTAATCAGTTGTTCTATTTTTATTTTCAAAATCTTAGTTTCTGCATTGGGGTGCAGTGGCTGGGATGCACAATGGGTTCTGAGTTAAAAGCTAAAATCACTTAATTGGGGCTCAGGTGCAGTATTACTCTTGCTTAAGTAGAGTTGCAAGAAGTTGAAGAACATTTTCGTATGCTGGAAATGCAATTTTTTAGGAGTATCCTCGCCTGCAATGCCACTGTATTCTTACAACTGATCCACAAGTCAAAAATAATGTATTTCGCCTAAAAAGCCAATTTATTTTTTGATTTTTAAACCAAATTTTTACTTTTCCTCAAAAAAATAGTAAGTATACGCCGTACATAATTTTTTTTTATTTGCTTTTAAAAAAATAGAGTGGCGCGACAGCTCTTGAAGAGCCAAGGCCTAAGTGGCTTGCTCTCATCAACAATTCTCTGAGTGCGTGTGAAAAATTGAGGGGACCTACAGTTTACCGCCCATTCCGAACGGCAAAGTTGAGAGCACTTTTTCATGACAGATTGATAATCTTGGAAGTTTTGTCGTTTCTTCGCAAGAGGCAGTACCCGTGAAAGATGAAATAAGAACTTTATAGGCACGAGTAGGCCTCGAACCCACGACGTTCTGCTTAGCAGCCAACGCACCTAACCACTAAGCTACGCCGGGCAACTGCTGAAAATTTTCTTTAATGAGCTTTAAGGTCTTACAAGTTTTTCGTATTCTATCTCTACCTTAAATACGTAATCTCAGTTAATGTTTGAAAAAGAACTCAGCTTTTTGCGTTCAGCCAGCGCAAGTTTAAGGTATATGAAAATGATCATGAAACATTGTCAATAAACGGTTTATGAGGATTTTTGTTCCTGTTTTCATGCAGATTAGATTGATTAGCATTCAAAGCATCCTTTTTGGACCATCTCTCCACCTTTTACTGCAATAACAAAAACTTTACCGTGAGGTACATTCATAAATGTTATTTCATTATAAAATTTTTGAATTTCAGAGCAAATTTAAACAGTTTTTTGACCCCAATGATCCGAAATGTCTGATAACAAATTAACCAACAAAATTGTTTAGATACTTTTTCTTTAAGAGATCAAACAAAACACAAACTGAAGTTTCCAGAAAATGTATCCTTTCCTTCCAACATCAAAAAAGTAACAAATTATGAATTTTCGCCTGCATTAGCATCAATTCTCAACGATGTCGAACTAAATTGAGAACAAGCTAAATGAAGTAAGTTCTTCTTTTCATGAGCTTTGCGTTCCGACAACTGAAAAAGGACATTGTGTCTACTTCAACACCCCCGTCTCGGCCAGACATCCGTTTCAATTATATGCGCTCGGCTCGGTTCTTCTGTCTGTCTGTGATATTGTTTTTTCTTCGTTACAACTACTTTCATATTCTTTGTCTGTACTCACATGTTAGACTCTTGGCAGCCCTTGTAATCCAGTTTAGATGCAATTTCTCGTTATTTTTCAATGTTGTTTTTTTACTAAGAGCTTGCCAAAAAGATATAACAAAGGCAGCTCTTACGGTTGCAGTGCTACTATAGACGCTTTCAGCTTTTGCAATAAATAGAAGTGTAGAGTAGAGTCGCATCTGCTTTTGTAAAAAAGTGAATCTCAAATTCATTTTTTTTTTTACAAAAATGAAAGCGAACACAGTAAGTACTTTGGAGTGGAAGGGTTTGTATCTGGTATCTTGTACATTGTAGTTTAGTTTTGTGTTTCTTTTGCTTCTTCGTTTTTTTGATTTTGTGAGCATTTGGCATGATGGCATCATTTCCTGCATGTTCTGGTAAAAGATACACTTTCTTGGCTTAGTTTTTTTTTTGTGATTTCATATCGCTTTCAGCAGTGCCAGCAAGTTAATCTCTTTTTTTCTTCTTCATGATTTCGTTTGACTTCTTGTTTTCTAGTTTTAATTCACACAAAGTTTTGAGTATCCTTTTTTTGAACTTTAAAAGACTAAATTTCAGTTCACTTTGAAATGGTGTTTATCTTTGCATGTTCTATAAAGGCGAAAGGTTTTTATACGTAAGTCCACTTTGGATATTTTTTGAATTAACCTATTTCATGCCCAAAATTAGCAAATTAATAGCGTCCCGAAATTCGAAGAAAGGTCTTATCTTCAGACCCTCGCATGATTGTAACCTCAAGTTACGGAACGAAACGCTCTAGCATACCAAGCAATTTAGGAATTTCGACCAATCACACATTACCATTTGTCGCTCCTCATTGGTTCCTGAAGCCATTAATAAGCATTTTTGTCCAAACAAAAAGATTAACTGTACTTGACTCCCATCTTTCCTAATTGAGACGCAAAGCTTGATAGCCTCTAAAAAAAAAATTCATTTCATCATTTATTACAAAAAACAAGAATGCTTAAAGACAATTTGCGAACCCACGAGATCTTAAATAAAAGCACAAATGTTATTCTCGCATAAATGTTCTTGACAAAGGATAAAAAATGTTAATTAGTTTAGGAACTTCCTAAGGGCTATTTCAGCCTTAAAAGCTGCTCCTCTTAAAAGCCTCTTGGTTCCAATATATTCTTTCAAGAAACCATTGAAAATAAAAGCAAGGGTTCACCTTCAAATCGAAACATGAGATGTTTCTTCTAAATCTTAAGTGCTGAAAGTTTTTCCCTTCGAGAAGGGTGCGTAGGCAGGCAGACTCTTGACACTGTCGTCGTCGTCGGTCGTCGATTAAGTGTTAAATTAAATTACTCTGACACATTCAAATTTGTAATGGGTTAAAGGGTTGTGTTGTCTTGTCTTTTTTAACACTCAATCTTAATTTGCAATGTCAGCGTTTAGTCAAACGCAAAAAAAAGAAAACAAAATAAGATTCGTTTGTATGAAAAACGAACTTGTTGTTAACTCACCGGCCTGATACGATCGACGATGACGCTGACGGACAGAGTCAGCTTACAACAATTGCCACGGCTGCTACTGCTGCTTTTATAAAGCTGGCATAGTCGACCATTGACTGTTGATGAGAGTTTCGGAAACAATATTAATCTGGGGAGGAACTTTTAGTTAAATTAGGAAAGTAGTTTGAAAAGTGATTTTGATGACCTTTTACTTTTGGGGGTGGAAAATGGCTTTCAAAATTCTGAACATTTTTTTTTATCGTCGTTAAAGCAATCCAATTTAGTGTTCCGGATGAAAGCTTTTTCGGTCGAAGTGATAAATTGGGGCATATGCATAAAAATCAAGTAATTACTAGTAGTAAATACTCCAAGTAAATACTAGATAAACAAGTAAAAGCTCAGATTCGTAGTATTTACTTCATTTGGTATGCATAAAAAAAAGTAAATGCTAGCAAGCATTTACTAGTAGTAAATACTAGATTCATCCAAGTAAAAACTACATATTCATCGGAAGACTCAGGCAATTACTTACAGCAATTGAAAAATAAAGTAAAATGGAATACTAGATTTAAAAAGTAACAAGGAAAACCTTAACTTTGCTTTAATTTAGGTATTTAGATTTCATCACTTTGATCTGAAGTATTTGTTGTTGATTTTTTAATTATACATTTTCATACGGCGCGTGGTTGTTTCATAATCTTGACAAAAAACGAAAATAATTGTACGTTAGATTCTGTCAAAATGCTTGAGGTGCATTCGGTTCTTTTGATTAAGTCTATTTCATTTCTCCGCAGCTGCACCGATCTCCTGATTTCAGGTGCACCAGAACTGATGACCCTCTCTTTTGTATGTAATTTGTTGTAAGATTTCACCTTGCTCGTGATTGGGTTTCTATAAATGGTGTTATTAACCAAGTGGCGATTCCATATCCCTGATCTGCCAAAAGAACTGTTTTAACTGAATTTCTTAAAATTGGTTCAAGAGAACTGTTTTTCCAAATCCTGGAGTCATGAACTGAACCTGGCCATTCACAAACAACACTTGTAAAACATTCTTTAACATCACAGGTGTTTCCACATGTGTGCAATCCAAGGCTCCAATACAAGAAGGAAAGCTGAATTTAGAAAGCCAACCAACATTTACTTTTTCAAAGCGGTAAAGCATTTTGAAATTATTTGTTGCTGGAAATCTTCGTTCCTTGTAAACTTGTTCAGTATTAATGTGCAAAAACGCAGCCATTTTGCAAAAATATTGAACCGATCGCCTTGAATGTTGATTTGCAAATGAAAATGTTCGTTTCAAACACCCAAAAGTATTTACTAGCAAATGTTCAAGTTGCTCTTTAGCAACTTGTAAAAATTGAAGTAAATACTAGTAGTAAAAGGTTTTTATGCATATCACTTTAAGTATTTACTACCAAAATTCATCCATACCTAGTAAATACTTTTACTTCTAGTAAAAGCTTTTATTCAAGTATTTACTTGAAGTTTATGCATACGAAAAAAAGTAAATACTATCAAAATTGACTAGTAAAAGCATTTACTACCGTTTATGCATATGGCTCATTGTGTTTAATGAATGCAATATTTTCTATTTCTTAAAACGAAATTTACTTAATTAAATTGAATTTCGATTTTCTACTGTGTTACTTGTTTTAATTGTAACGGTGAATGCAAATTGACAACTGTGCACCAGCCCGGAAAATCTTTAGAAAATCCAATCAGAAGAATCAGATACCCTGATTTGACTTATGCTGCTGGGCTACCCAAGTTAAGTATGTTGGTGTTTAGAAACCTATATATCATACTACAATGCTAATACCACACCTTTTCTAAAATACATTTTTCAATAGGTGCGATGCTTTCGCATCAATTTTTTGCTGTCTGAGAATGGGAGAAGAATGAACACCAAAATTTGAGATTTATTAATAAAATACACAACCACCATTCAACAGTATCCTTTTTATCTGAATCCACCGAACAGAGATACATTTTTTATGTCCCATGTTCTACGAGCACGTAAAGTTACTAAACATGTCAAAAAAAACTCATAAAATGTGTTTTGTTATTATTATAATTTTTTTTTTTTATTTCCAACCTGTTGGTCGAAGAGCAAAAAAAAATAAGCTACAACATCTCCCAAGCAATTTATAGCAACATGACGTGATATAAGGAAAGGCAAGAAAACCAACACGAGGATATCCCTTTATCCTTGATGTCCTCAGTTGTTGAGACATATATTACGAAAAGGCAAAAAATAAATAAATTCAAACCGAAAAAAAGAATCCATTTTCATCTTGGTCCGGACTGCTTCCACGAAGACGACGACGACGATGATGCTAACTACCGGGAAGACAGCAACGCAGACGATCACGACGACGTGAAAGGAAGAAGAATTGCAGTCATCACTCTTCGGCATTCCCATTAGGTTATTAAATAACCCAACCACGTCAAAGTTATTTTTATTTATTTTTTTTCCAGAAGGAAATATTTATGTCTGTAGTGGTTTCCGGAATGTTTATAGCAAAAATAATTAATAAAATTGATATTTCTATTCTTCCTAAGGTTTTTCAAATCATTTTTTTCTGACAATTTAAAATCAGTTATTTAAAACAACAGCATATAAAACAATTAAGCTTCTTTAAGGCTCAATCGCTGGAAGGTTAACAGTTCTAGGGAATTAACAGCACTACCGTGTAATGAAACATTCATTACAAATAATAAATATCCCACTCCACCATAGACGACTGACAGCAACCAGCAGCATCGCACAGTCGATAAACAACAGCTGCACACACACAAACAAAAGCAAGTCATTTCGTACAAACAGCCGACAGCCAAATACGCTGTGTATCAGAGCGATACGAAATGTATGGAATCAGTTCGTGTGCCAAATACAATTCACATCCATGTTTTGGCACAAAAATGACTAATAGACGTGAAATTGGGAGGCAAATTTGGAGAAAATTATCCCAGCGGGTTAGTACCAGGTTAGTTGTAGTAGGGAAGGTCCTCTCAAAGTTTTAAAAGACTGTGAAACTATTCACTGGGTCTTAAACAGTGGCGTCTGCTTGCAGACTGTAATAATCAAGTGGCATCTGCTTGCTTAGATTGTAATAAGTAGTGAACTCTGTTGTCCTAGATTGAACTATTGATAAGACCATAGCTTTAAAGAATTTTTTACTGTTCTTGTTAAATGTTTAACTCAATACTAAATACTATCAGCCGTATTTATAAACCGAATATAGCCTTATTATAAGACTTATAATGCCTGTATAGGGAAAATCCTTATTTATAAAGTTTTAGCTACACTACATAGGGATTGAATAAGCTATACAAACGTTTAGGGTGTATAAAGCTTATTATAAGGTACTATAATACGTATGTGTCAGACATCACACGTCAATAAAACAAAAATTTGAACCAATGAGCTTTTATTTTTATTTTTATTTTCGAATTTTTAGTCAAAAACATAACAACCTGTTGTTTCCCATCGACAGGAAACAACAACCTGTTTTTTCCTGTTGACAGGAAATAATACTTTTTTTTTATTCAAATGACTGTCGAATGTAGTAGATCATCGTTTTGGTACTTTTTTTTTGACAGAGATCTAATATAACTATGCTATGTTGAACAAATTTTTATAAATAAGAATTTATTCAACGTAACATAAGAGCCTATTCATAGAATAGCTATAATATTGTATAGAGATGTATAAGGAGAATCTAATAAATACGGCTGTATATATATTAATCTATGTAAATAAAATAAAGGAATTGTATGAACTCTCAAAGAGCTAAAGTTTCGTTATTTCTTTAGTGAGACCCTGGAAGCCACTGAGTTCTACCTCAGCCCTTGATAAAAAAATAACTCGTCTTACAACCGGATATCACAATAAAACATTAATGGTACAGACTCACCTTGAATTGTTCTCATCTCTTCCAAAGTATCATGTTTCCACTGCTCAACCACATGCTACTTAATTCTAATTGAATGCGAACTAAAAAATTCAAAATAAATCAACCAATATTTTGTACTTCTACTTACGCAGAAACACATTATACGAGTATTACCCGAATTAAAGACGTGCATCTTTTTCACGAACTCGGGAAGACGCCCTTCCTGGTCAGATGCACAAAGAGAACTGAACTCTATATGCCTGCCACATCCACCGAGCTGCGATATGCAGTCCTGCACTACTACTAAGACAACTAGTGAACAAGAGGGATTTCCCTGTTCACGATCATTTGATGCTTGGCTATTTTTGTCGGTTAACATTCGGCCATCCGACACTTCACTGTCCTCAGTGATCAGTCAGAAC
The DNA here is from genome assembly GCA_943590905.1 of Sphaerophoria taeniata. Classification (NCBI taxonomy): domain Eukaryota; kingdom Metazoa; phylum Arthropoda; class Insecta; order Diptera; family Syrphidae; genus Sphaerophoria; species Sphaerophoria taeniata. The sequence goes on along the minus strand of OX016540.1, from coordinate 39,307,538 downwards.
TTTCCAACTCATGTAACTTTTAACTGTATCTGTTATACAATTTTTTTTTTAGCACAAAGTTCACCAATATTACTGATCACACAGATCACTCAAGCCACACAGGCTACTCAAAACACACACACATTCTGGCCACACAGGCCACACAGATCATATAGATCATTCAAGCCACACAGGCCACTCAGATCACACAGATCATTCAAGCCACACAGGCTCCACCGATCACATAGATCACTCATGCCACACAGGCCACTCAGATCACATAGATCTCTCAAGCCACACAGGCTACACCGATCACATAGATCGCTCAGACCACTCAGATCACACAGATCTCTCAAGCCACACAGGCTACTCAGGTCATACAGATCATTCATGCCACACAGGCCACTCAGATCATATAGATCATCCAAGCCACTCAGGCTAGTCAGATCACATAGATCACTCAGGCCACACAGGCCACTCAGAAATGAATTCGTAAAGATCTTGCAAAATAGCTGCAATTCAAAAAAATTCCACCACTTGAAAGATATGCTTATTTCAAAACTTCGAAAAGCCTTTTATTCTTACGACTTACGCGCCGGTCTATCCCAATCCCAAAGTGATATAGGCAAAGACAGACCCCTTACATTTATGTCCAGATCTTAAAAGGAAACAGAAGAAGTCTTCTCCATTATTGAAAAGGAAATGTTAGCAATCATTTGGTTCCTCGATAAACTCAGAACTTATCTTTATCTTATTAAGATATTTACAGGTCATGAACCCTTAACCCTCCAGTGGGCGCGTGGTTAAAAGAGACACGAGTGGTCGCGTGGTCTACGACTGTAGACCATTTTGTTTTGCCAAAAAATATATATACTATAGCTTTTTAAGTATCCAAATCGTGGTCAAATCATAGAGGAACATATTTTCTTTCATATTCATCACTCAAAGATAAAAAGTTATTGATACACTGAAAAAAATAATCGGAATAAAAAAACAATCCCAATTTTACGATTTTTCGTAATCATTTTTTATAAAAATAAATTAATACTTTAAAAGAGTTAATAACAAAAAAAACATATTTTTTTCAATAAATGATTAACCAAATAAAGTAATGAATAAGAAAAAAGGAAAATTGTACACAAAACAAAAGAAATATAAGACTTGAAAAATTCAGTTTTTCGTGTTCACGTTTTTTGTCTTTTTTCACAAAAAATCAAACAAAACAGTACAGCAAACATCAAAAAACTATTCAAAAAACATAGAACACAAATTCATTAATAAGTTTAAAAAAAAAAAATTAAAATGTGCACTACAAATCACAATAAACGCATATACATTTCAAGTGGTACCTACAAGCAAATTTAACACTTTTTTCGCACCTCACCCTAGAGGTCAGCTCACGGACCCAAAAATAGGTCCCTGAGTTAGTAGAAGCAATTTTCTTCACTAATTAATTAATTTTTTTATAAAAGTAGTTAAAAATCTACAATCCCTTACCTATAATAATACAATTGAAGACAACTTTTTTTGTTACACGAGTGGTCGCGTGGTCTACGATGGTAGACCAAGAGACTTTGAATACCTTTTAAGCTTTCGTATGCCCCCTCCGAAGAAAAATAGCATATTAATTAGGTAGAGCAACTAATTATCTACAGCTATTGTGAACGATGGCGGAAAAAAATTGTTTTTCTGCGAACGGCGGCGTTTTAAAAAAGACTGGTCTACGACCGTAGACCACGCGCCCACTGGAGGGTTAACGTTCGCCGTTAGCAATAGTAACAACAATACAAAACTCAATAGATGGGAGGTAAAAATGAAAGAATACAACTTAACTCTCGTCTATAAACCAGGAAGACCAAATGTCGTTGCAGATGTTTTGTCACGAGTTCCTGTACCGAACGTACTGACATCACCTGCCGGTACCCAACATAGTGCTGAATAAGATAGCAGTAACCTCATCCCACACTGTGAAACACCTATCAACGTTCTAAAAAACCAAATTATCTTCTCTGAACGCAATGATATGACTTGCTATGAGGAACCACATCCAAAATATCAAAAGCATTATATTAAAATGCAAACTTTTGACAACAATACCCTTACTCAAATTTCGGAAGAAAAACTCAACCCGAATATTTTTTAGCGGCATACACATTCCAAGAAAATTCATTCCGTTGTTGCAAGAAATTTACAAAACTCATTTAGCCTATACAAAATACGTTTAACCTAAAGAGTAGTTACAGATATGTATAGACGAAGAAAATAAATTTGAAATCAGTCAGGACGAACATTAATGCGCACACAGGAATTTCATAGGAATTAAGCAAAGAAGTTTGCAAATTCGTGTGATGTCCGTCGTTCAAGAAAATATGATTGTCATCCTCCTAAACCAGATTTACAACATACTCCCATTCCATCATACCTGACAGAAATTTTACATATGGACACAATCGAAATAAAAAAGAGAAGTTCATAACCTTGTTGACAAGCCTTGAAGATTCACAAAATTTGTTCACGTTAAAAACAAATCCGCCCTTCGAGACAAAACAATAATAAAAAAAAATAATTAAACCACTCCACTTCTTCACTGCTTCCAAAATTCAAGTGTCCTAAATTATATCGAAGGATTAGGAACCAACGTCTATCTAGCACATCCACAAAAAGTGAGGTCAATGGCATAAATGAAAGAGTTCATTCAACCATTATCGAAACTATAAGATACTTTTAACGAGAACAAATTATCTACAGTAAATTTAGTATTTTAAAAGAAGAAATAGGAGAAACAGCTCTTGCAGGGTAACCTGCAAAAAACGGAATTGTAAATTCAAATTTGTTAAACAAAGTAGAAATAGCAGATATCCCAAAAATTACAGCACTCCCATTTAAGAATTAGCTTCAAGCTAAGAGTACGCTGAACCAATGATGCTCGATAAAAATTCAACTTTACTTTACGTTATTTGTTTGCCTCAAAATGAGGATACAGCATTTAACAACATTGTCAGATCTACAATCAAGAACAACAAAATTGTTCACTTAAACTTTTCGAACTTGTTCATCTCTCAATACTGAAAATATTTAACTATAGGCAAATGTATAGAAATTGAGGTAACTCTGCTATGCAAAAGATCACAACTCCAAAAACACAACTCAAATTAAACCATGTGTTCTTAAGCCCCTAAACGGAGAACAAGTTAAATGCGATTTCAACCTGAAAGCAGGCCAGAAGTAGAATTACTCAACCAGGGAACACTATTCCTGACCAACCACATTGGTAACATTACCTATGGAAGACAATTCCAAACCCTCAACGGAACACTCTTGATTAATTTCTGCAATGAATCCATAGAGGTAGATAACACTAAATATACAAACCGTGAAAGCAAAACATACCACATATTGCCTCCATTACACATAACAACCTCACTGAAGGAGGAACAAAACTTGACCTTCAATACTTACATAAATTACATCTAGAAAACGTAGAAAGACTTTCAAATATATCATCAAATACTGGACTATATTTAGGCTCAGATATCTCCACTTTGCTCATAACAAGTATTGCAATTAATTTGATTCCGTTCCCATTTACAAAACAAAACAACTATAGAAAGACAGGAAAAAGCTAATAGTTCCACCATTCGAACCAATTAAAGTTAATATTTCCTCGTTTGAACCTGGTGCCATCCTGATTTCTCATACGGAACCGATTAAGTCTAAGATATAATCTACGGGACGCAGATACTTAAGAAGGGGGTAGTTAACACGATAATTTCCAATGTCAATACTACACTAACACCTTCCGGTCACCCAAATTGCTTAGGTAAACGGTCTCAATAATCAAATTTAATAAACAGACAAATTCCAGTAAGCAAATTCTCCTTCTGAGAATATTGCAAGGAGTCAGTCTTATTCCCAATACGAACTTGTGTTTTTTTTTTTATTAAGCGCGCAACGCTTAATTAACTGCATACTTAGACAGACAGGCATTAGGCAACCGAGCGCATTTCTAAGTTGATATCCAATCAACGTCACTAAAGTATGCACACAGCAATCAACCCACAAAAATTAGAGGATGCACAAAACAAACAAAAACAAACAATATCCCATCATAAAATTAAAGGATTTATATCCAAATAACCAAAACAAACGATGTTTTATGAGTCCATGTAGCACACAGCAATAGGACAAAAAAAAAGTCGAGGATTAACAAAACAAAAGCCAAAAAGGTCACATCATAAAATGAAAATATTTTCTTCCAAATGTCTCTTTGGAAAACAGGTAGCGATGGTTGCGTACATGATGATATGCAGCCACCCTAAAACACTATCCTCCAATTGAGGATCACCAGCCATCAGCACACAGCTTAGCAAGGCTGAAATAGATCGTAACGGTAGCCTTTGTTTTTATGACTACCCTACACTACAAGCAAACAATACCCTTTCGGTATGTTAAAAGAATAATGATTTATGGCCCCTTGGCAGGGATGCCATTCTAGCGACTTTTCTAGCGACTTTTGACCAAGCATTTCTGATTTGTGAAACGTAAATATGTACTATTTTTATTTTATAAATTGTATTTCTTTTACAATTAAGTTGATAAAAGAGATACAAAAAAAAGGGTTCCAAGCAATTACATTGCTTTAGAAAAAATGCAATTGCTGTCAGTTCAAAATGCGTTAAGAGCTGTAAAAGATCGATCAATAACTAAGCTGAAAGCTTAGGTTTTCTTGATGAAGACATAGAAAAGATCTTAAAGCAGTGGACAAATATTAACTTTGTGCAATGGAAAGAACTGCATGATAGTGTTAAATTTTGGGGAGAAGTTTTAAAGTACAAAGATGCAGCGGGTGTCAATACTTATCAAGAATTATTTGAGCTAGCTGGAACTGTGATGTCACTTCCCCATTCTAATGCTGATGTTTAGCGCATTTTTAGTACGATGAACCAATTACTTCCCTCTGACACTTGCGACTTCCACTTTACTCTTCTTCCAGTCTCTTATTTCACTTAAGTAACGGAAAACGGTTTAACGGATCCCGTAGAATTAGAATTGTTTTTTTTTTATGTTCATTTCATTTTTATGTTCGTACAATTATTTTGCTTATTCGATGCAGAGCCTATCAGCCATGAAATTGCAAAAGCAGCAAAACAGTCTGTCAAGTCAAAATCGACAAAATCGTTAACCACGCTCGACTTCGCACACTTTCTTTTTCTTTTGCTTTAAACTTCTCTTTTCACTTGTGTGTTCACGAAAAGTACACTTTTTTTTATTGTTTTAGGACTTCGCATACAAAAAGGATCACGAGCAAAATAGTTTTCAGGGACACGCACAACCACAATTATTCGTAACATAGTAGGTCTTTTACTGCGTCCGAATCTCACTTCTGATTTATTACCCGAATTAAAGACGTGCATCTTTTTCACGAACTCGGGAAGACGCCCTTCCTGGTCAGATGCACAAAGAGAACTGAACTCTATATGCCTGCCACATCCACCGAGCTGCGATATGCAGTCCTGCACTACTACTAAGACAACTAGTGAACAAGAGGGATTTCCCTGTTCACGATCATTTGATGCTTGGCTATTTTTGTCGGTTAACACGAGGTAACAAAAGACATAAAGAGGAAAATACAACAATAATTCAAATTGACAATGAATAAAACCTCCATTATTTTTGTACGAGTAGAGAGTAGCTTTGTGCATGTACTTGAAATAACATTGAGAACAAAAACAACCCACATAAATTGAAGCCTAAATCCGTTTAAAATTCAGTTAGATTTATAACATTAGTAAGTAAAAATACCGACCGACCGTTGATGTTGAAATAATGCAATGCTATAACATTAACAATGAGTAATAAAAGCCCTAAAGTATTTGAATGCTCATCCTCCTTGTTTCAAAGTTTGTATTTTTCACTTCCCATTATGGCAGTCATAATTCAAATTTAATATTCCCTGTTGGTTCCCCGTGAAAATTTAATATCGATGATTTGATGGACCAAAAACTGTTTTTACATAGAAATGAATTGATCAAATTTGTTGCTATTCCAGTCAGAACTGACAACCCCCTCTAGGTTTGAATACTCAATACATATGTATGTACTATGTAGGTATCTACACAGAAAAATAAAAGTTGTCATATTGAAAATCTTCGATTTTCAACTTGAAATTTTTGTATTCACTAAGTGCCTGGTTACACGAGCGCAAAAAAGAATTAATTCACGAAAGAGAGCGGATGATTTTTAGAAAGAAGGAAAGGGATGGAAAAAAATGCCAAGTTTCGTCTTTTTCCTCATTTTCAGATATGAGTTTTGCGTTAAAAATCATGTTTTTTTCTCATCATCATGTTTCTTCTCTTTCTTTCTTTTGTGCTTTAATCTCCGACTGCTCCTCTATTGTTGCATGCCCACTTAATTTTTTGTTCTGTGTGTATCCACAAACGTAATTCTTTTTTGCGCTCGTGTAACCAGGCACTAACAAAATATAGTCAATACGACAATTTTTTGTTGGAAACCGAAATCATTGTCAATATGACAGCTGCTGTAGTCAATATGACAACTGCTGCAGTCAATATGACAATAACTGCTATGGTCAATATGACAACTGCAGCAGTCAATAGAATAATTTCGGTAATTAATATGACAGTTTGGTAGTCAATATGACAGTTTGGTAGTCAATCTGAAAATTGGTGGTAATATTTGTGACTACCGCAGTTGTCATATTGACTACCGCGGTTTTCATAATGAAAACTGAAAATTATTCTTTTGACTAAAGCGATTGTTGGCTGAAAAATGACAATTTGACTGTCAAACTGTCAAATAGGCTACCAATATTGTCAACTGGACAGCTATTTTGGTTCTGTGATTTATGTCATTTGGCAACTTTTTAAGCATTTCAAATTTTTTTATGCGTAGCGTTATGAATACGAATTTCAGCTCATCGAAATTTTAACTGATACACATATTAAAGTTGTTGCATTTTGTAATTTCTGCAACATCCAATAGGATAGTAAGTGAGGCCTATTGATTAATCGTGCATTTGCCCGTAGCTTAGTTGGTTAGTGCGTTGGCTGCTAAGCAGAACGTCGTTGGTTCGAGTCCTACTCAGGCTAAGTTTTATTTCATCTTTCACGGGTGCTGCCTCTTGCGAAGACCTGACAAATCTTCCAAGAGTATCAATCTGTCATGAAAAAGTGCTTCTCAACTTTGCCGTTCGGAATCGGCGTTAAATTGTAGGTCCCCTCAATTCTTCACACGCACTCAGAGAATTGTTGATGAGAGTAAGGGACTTAGGCCTTGCCTCTTCAAGAGCTGTCGCACCACTCTATTTTTTTTTGTTTTTTTTGCATTGTCATCGGATCCAAATATTTGTGCCAAATTTCAGCTCGATAGCTGCCGAATTTCAGCTCGATAGCTTGAGCGAGATTGGAAGATTCCGGATATACACTCATTAAAGATTGAAATGAAGTTAAGCTCTTAAGCTTTTAAAAATGAGATTAAATAAAATCGGTTTTTGCTTTATAATGCAAATGCGTACCATGTCCACAGCTCTGTAGGCAATACCGTTATTTATTTTGTTTTCCAATTTAAGACCACTGAAAATATCTTTTCGAACTTAACCAGACACCAAGCATTTAATCTCTGCAACCTCGCTTCCAAAAATGAAAGCAAACATTCCTTGCTTTTACTTGTGTAAGTTGTGTGAGCAGTGAACACGGATGTTCATTGTACGATTCGTTTCCTTTTAATTAAAGGTACATTTTCTCTTTCACAATTTTTAATAAACAAAAACAAAAGTCAGACCCAGCACCTCAACATTATTAAGCCAAGCAAGAAAAAATAAATAAAACATCAAATTAACATGTTTTCACCTTCAGTAAAATGCCAAAAAAGTGATCCTTCTGACTGTACTTGAGATACCTACACAGCACTCCCCCTCATTTTACGTTCTTTGTACTCCGGTTGAAAAAAAAAATTACGGCCCATTTCCGCACGAGCATCATCATAGACTGCGAAGACACGTGGGTGTTGGTATTGCCGCAAGGATAAACTTACGACGACGAGACCTTTTGAAATTAATTTCAAATTTGAATAAGTTGCAAAAGAATTAAAACACTGCATTATGTAGGGCGAACTTGTGAAGGTTGAAGTTTATGAAGAATACGCGTCACGTCATTATTCACGTGGACTGCATTCGGCGATGCGCATTTTATGAGAGTTTTAATTAAAACAGTTCCCGGAATTCTAACACGAATTTAATGATAGCGTCAGTGTCAGTTGTCGTTAATTTATCGGAAACTTAGAACGTGGCCAACGAATTTTGACGTTTTTGCTAACGCTGCTTAGGGCTGGTGTTTTAATACAAACTTACATAAGCAAAGTCATGATAAGTAAGAATATACTACCATTTGGAGAAGGAGCAACTTCGTGGGACATATTTGGATTTTTGTTTAATTTTTAACCTTTTCCTTTGTGTCCATAGTTACAGTTTTTGACTGAAGGTGTGCATAACCCTTAAAGCTACATGCGTTCACTTTGACCACGGCACATAAATTTTTAGGAGGAATAAGCGACCCGAGGCAAGAATAAGAGGGAATGAGACCAATTTAATGTAGAAAGTCTCTCAGTTTTGGTATTTGCAATTTTGAATCCTTATGTAGGAATACTATAAAACCCTTCAGCATCTTGAAGATCCGAGAGATATTAATCCTACCACCCCATAAAAAGGACATAATCTCAATCTCTGGAAATAAAACGGGGTCGACAATATCCTTCACACACTGAACTCATTGATATGCATTTATTGCCATTTTTTCGTAGGAGGCAGACACCGAGAGTAGCACAAAAAAAGAGAAAAAATCGAAACACCCCCTTGAACCTTACCGCCAAAGCGCCTTTGCCATCCTTAATCTTTTACTCAAACATGTACAATGCTCAAATAATTACTTATTATCCTTTGACGGATATTCAAAAGCAATGTTCTCGTTATACAATATCATCGGCTCAAGCAAAAACGTATTTGCACTGTTTCTTTGGCAAAAGCGAAAGGAGAATGTGAAACTATATTCATCAAGTGTCATGCTTTTGAGGAGCAAATGTGTGTGTTCACTTGTGTAGGTACTCGAATCGTCAAGTGGGGAGCAACTTGAGCCGAATGGGTATACCATCTATCGTGTGCGATCTGCGATACCGTACTGCACGTGTAAGACGATGACAAGGCGGGATTACGGCTGTTTATCAGAACCAGGACTAACAGCTTATATTGACCTGTGTTGACTCACTTTTTGACTTCATAAAAATATAAGAAGTATATAGAGTGGAGGATGATTTTCGTGTGTTTCTGAGTTTAATTTTTCGTCATTTTGTTTTATTCGCCTTTTTTTTTTCTTACTTGACCTGGAACATCGGGAGTCTTTGGCGGTGCCTTCCAAAAATTTGGGAGATGTCATTTTGAGGGGTTGGGGTCGGAAGACCGAAAGCCAAAATCTTTCAAACCGAAAGACCTCAAGCCATATGGCCGTCAATTACTTTCCCAAGCACTACTTTTGCCCGAATGTCATTTGACCGCAAAAAATCCTACGTTTTATCATGAGTACTCCTTTTCTGCATTCAAACTTATCAGGATTAAGGATATTGATATCTGATACCTTTTTAAGATTATTCTAACAGACCTGAAATAGGCCACATCCCAATTTTTAAAAACAGAAATTTAAGGAGACATCAAATGCTGAGAATCATGGAGGACGAAGCATTATAATTCGTGAAAGCAGTCGGTTCCAGATTATTCATGTTAAGGGGAGGACTCTCTATTATTATTTTCAATTGATTCACTCGAATTTCGCGCTTCAAATCTCTTAAAAGGAAAACAGTTTTGCCCCACGCAGGGCCCCTTTTGTTTCCAAAAAGGCTGAATTATCCTTTTTGGTGATTTGCTTCCTATTTTGAACAGCGCGTTGCGTCTGGAGACGGCGCTCGAATGAAGCATTTCTATCGAGTGTCATAGTGGCTTTTCTGTCTGTTTTATTTTTTTCACAATTTCATTAGAATAAACAATTTCTTTCAATTTACAGCATTACATGGATAGCTTCCAAGGAATAAATTCCATGTAGATCATTCAACACAAATAACCCACTTAAGTCTAAGGTCTCGTTGATCTGGTTGACAGAAGATTAACGCACTGTACAAATTTATTTGTATCCTTAAACAAAAAAATGCCCAACACATACACATACTGCCAAAATGAACAGAGGGCTTTCTCTTACCCAATATTAATTGCATCCATTAGGGGCCAGTTATAGCGATCATTGAAATCCATCAGGAAAAATGTTTGAATGGGTATTTAACTAAGTTTTCTTTTGATTACTTATGCAATTTATATACCAATCGACCGGAAAATACTTAAAGAATTTTTTTTGAGAAAAAAATATAAGTTCGCAAACTTATTTTTCATTAAAAATGCATTTTTCTATTTTCCGTACGGAAATTCGTTTTCCTGAACAGCTGATGGATTTTTGTCAAAAAATGAAACAAATCGTTCCAATGATTTGCGTTTCAATTTTATACAATTCCAATGATCTGTGTTTCAACTTCTCACAGTTCCAATGATAGAATTACGGCAGGAAAAAAATTCCTGACAGAAATTTTCAATGATTGCTATAAACGCTCATCAGGAAAAAATTTCAGATTCCTCCTGTTCCAATTTTTCCTGATGAAAACCAATGATCGCTATAACTTGCCCCTTAACATAGTAACGCATATGCTACCCGTTTCGTTTTTATCTCAATACAAACAGAAAAGTGTTGTAAATCAAAAAGCATTCTGTTTTACTCCAAGAAACACAATTCTGCTAAGCAACATGGCAAAAAAGACACATAAACATATTTCAATATGACAGTGAAGAAACCCTGTTCAACAATTTGTTGTTGTTTTATTTTTCATGCAGACATCTTTTGCTAATGTAATAATTTATCATGGGACATGGACTTACTTTGAGGCAATTTTGTACCTGTAACGGTCATAGCGTTTTATGAAAAGAAAAATGTTTAAGACTGTTGTTTTCAAAATCGTACATTTATGTTCAAAATTACCTCAAAAGAAGAATATACAGAAGAAACATATGAGGCTGCTTTATATGGGGTTATTGCAAAGGTTGGATTTTAAAAAATCTACATGCATCTTAAAATAATCAAACATCAAAAATGCACGCAGAAACTATTTCTAAATTGTATTTTTTTTTTATTTCCCTGTAGAACGGCCGGACCGATTTCGATGAAATCGAGTGTGTTCCAGCCGACTCGACAGACTTTTTGTTTAAAGAAAGCAAAGAAATATAACGTACTTCTTAGACTGCTTTTTGGTTTTTGTCCTCTTCATTCAATATTCCCCTTTCTTTGCCCACGCATGGAATTTCCACGTAGGAACAAAATTATCTTCGACTCTGTTCACATTTTACACAAACTGTCAGACAGAAGAGGAAATATTACCATCATTTCATGGACATCAAATGCATTTCTCAAAAATGAAGCGTTTCCAAACGGTCAGTCCCTGAACCCTGAGTCCTTTATTAGTAATAATAATCCTGTTCCTGCAGTTTCAGTATACTGTGAAAAGTTGAATGTAACATGCCTAAGTCATTCCTCATGGATAAATAGAAGCCACTCCAGAGCAACCTACTAATATTTCAGATTTACTTGAGTTGATATTCTCATAGGACGAAGAGGTGCCAACACAGCCTTAAAGGTGAATAATGTTGTTGATGTTGATTTTGTGTGGTTGTGGCTGTGGCTTTAGTGGTGATGGTTTCAAGAAAATCTACTTTTTTAGAAAGCAGACTCCCTCGGTGCCCTCCCGACCAGGTCTGATGCTGACAGTTGGAAAAACAATTTAGCCATCGGTTCTGTGGTTCTTCTGTGCTACACAAGGAAGCTGGGTCATTTATATATCTCTTGTATTCTCTGGCATGGAATCGATTTACATCAAGAGCAAGAGCCTTGCGTGTCGTGTTGTATTGTTGGCTGTAGTTTTTTTTCTGTTTTTTTTCTGTTGAATTGTATCCTCTGACATTTACACATTTGCACGTTGTGTTTCGATGCGATAGCAATGATGGTGTGGTGCAGGCAAATAAAATCAGAAAGTGGTTTGAATTGGCAGCATTGGAAAGGCCGGTGGGGAATTTGTAATTTGATTGACACGTACTGAAAGGCGCTACAAAAGCATTTATCATCGTTAAGTTAAGTTCCCAAGAGGCTGTAGGTAGATATAAATAATTTATTGCATCAATCTGATGGGGAATAGTGGTGTTACTTAAGTGGGTGGTAAATACCATTCGAACATTACTTTTGATTGGTTTAATAGGATCAGGTTGATATTGTTGAGACTTGTGGGAAGGTATTTAGAAAGAATATTTGGGATTGAAAACGTCATAAATGATACACAAGTTCCTCACAAACGTAATAAGCAAATAAACTGAAAGGGAAGTTAAGGACCGAAATTTTGAAATCTGCTGCAATACATTTTCAATGGACAATCCCATAAAATTGAATTGTCATTGCAATCAATTTCCTTATTCTTGCACATCTTATGAAAAACCACTAGTCTTTCTTACTACTAATTGCATTTTTGATGATGAATGTCCTTATTGCAAATGAAGTTTGAATACCTACTCTTCAGTGCTACGTTCGTTTTGAAGTAAAAGATATTATTAGATGCCTTAACTTGTCAGATATTGTTGTGCATTGAGTATTATTTGTAAGAAGAAGATGAGATAAATGGATCAATAATAAAAGCAATAAATCAAGAGGAAAACCAAAAATGTCTTCAAAAATGATCTTGCAATATAAATAGACTGTGGTTTTACATTTGAATTTACTTTCAATTAATTTCGAGTGTTTGTGTTTGTATTTATCATCTTCTTTTTGTGAACACCTCCAAACAATTAATAATATATCGTTTCGCATAAAAATGTCTGACTTTCAATTACAACGCCGCCGCCGCCGCCGGCCGCCCAGATACATTTAATGAGCTTGTTTATTTAGACCTTTGACTTAAAAAAAAAAAATAGTAACTAGCACATACCTACAGAGAATATCGAGATGTTTGGTTTCACTGATGCAAGTGCCACTCATGGACAATGTCAAGGAGAGTATATCTCGCTTCAACGATACAAGACAGCATTGAGCTTTCGAAGAATTAAACTCTACGCGGATTTTAATTCCCCATTGTACAATACTGTTTAAGTCAGAGTTTAATGAGCTCATCATATTTTGCCGTTGCAGTTCCACATACGAAGAGGAGGGATGTGAGTCTGGAAACGAATAAAAAAAGCTAAGGGTACTATCGTCAACGAAACAATTTATTGGATTAGAAGTTACAGACAAGAGATCATTTATGAAAATGAAAAGAGGGTCGGAGACAAAGCCTAGCCCTGGGGTACACCAGCATTTATATTGTGGGTTTCAGACTTGAACCCGTCCAATACAACTTGTATAGAATGGTTCGAAAGAAAGTTTCTAATCCAACGAAGGAGGGGCTCATCAATAACGAATGCACGCATTTTCGATAAAAGAGCCTGGTGCCAAATTCTATAAAATGCCTTTGAAATATCAAGTGCAACAATCTTACTTTCTCCAAAACGATGTAAAGATTTGTTCCACTGTTCAGTGAGATAAACCATCAGATCACCAGTGGACCTGTTGCTGCGAAAGCCTTATTGCCGGTCATTAAGAAGCTTTCGTTCTTCAAGATATTTCTTAAGCTGATAATTTATCAGCGTTTCTATGACTTTAGAAAGACGTTAGTGCAATCGGACGATAATTGGAGGATGAGGAGGATTCACCTTATTTGGGTATAGGCTGGACAAATGCTGTTTTCCAACTACTCGGAACGAGCCCAGAAGAATAGGATAGATGGAAAAGCTTATTTAAGGGTTTTGCCAGCGTTGAAGAACACCTCTTCAAAACAATAGCGGGGATACTATCCGGGCCAGTGGATTTGTGTATTATGTACATTCATTCCGCATTCGTTATGCAACAATCAACCGTTGCTATTGTGAACCATCAATGAATATTATACTTCGTCCAAAACAAATCTGCAGTACAGGCCTTATGGGAGAGCTTTTTTACTCCAAAGGGTGCCTGTCCAGGAAAAAAATCTAAAATCCCCTTAAAAAAAATATACTACAACACTGTTTCCTCATACAATTTGTTTTGATTTATTTTGAAAAGCAAGCGTATCGTACATCCCCCTATGACCTGCTATTCGCACGGCTAACGCCATACTGATTTTGTGCTCGTTTTTTGCACGCTCTTTCTGTTTGACAAAACAAACATATAAATCAGCGCTGCCAGGAAATAATAATGCTTACTTTTATTTCGATTCTGTAAGGGAGCTTTCAAGAATAGTAGCTTTTTCTTCGGTAATCATTGCCAGAAATTCAAATTTATTTCATGTTCGTATTAAATATTTTTTCTGAATGAGAATCTTTGTTAAAGACAATGCTAATAAAATATAGAATAGAGATGCCGCGAATATTCGGCAACTATTCGGTATTCGGCCTATTCGGCCAATTTTTTTGCTATTCGGTATTCGGCCGAATAGTACACCAAATATTCGGCCGGCCGAATATTCGGTTGAATATCAAAAATGGAGAAAAAAAGATTGATTTATTTACAAAAAATGTCTTCTTTTTATTGAAAATAAATGTAGTATTGAAATTCTACTAATGGTAAATTGTGGTGTAAGCAATTCCAGCTTCTGAAAAAAATCTTTCACTATTTACAGTGTACACTAGTACCGAAAGGTAGATTTTGGCAACTGATGTCAAATGGCTATATTGATTGTGTTTGCTGACCACAAATTGTTCTACCATCCAATCTTGGTAAATAGATCTTAAATAAAGTTCGCTTTTGCTTTCATCAGAAGTTTTTTTTTTCAAATCTTTGTCCATTTTCATGTTGTATTTAGCAACTTCCTTTCTTCATTTCTACAACTACACACAAATCGTTGACAAATGCAATGCAATCCAATAAGACAGGTAGTTAAATGTCAAAAGTCACGTAGGAGATAGAGAAACACATTGTTCGTTGGCCGAATGTTCGGCGGCCGAATATTCGGTATTCGGCTGATAAGTATGGCCGAACATTCGGTATTCGGTATTCGGCCGAATGACTATTCGCGGCATCTCTAATATAGAAGGCAACTCTTTCGATTTTTCGGAGAGCTTTTTACAGTTTTAGTATATAACCTACGGTAGCCCTTGCCAATTTTTTCTTTCACACAACGTAATGGAATTCCTCTACAGAAAGATGAGAGATGAATGTCCTATCTTCCCTGTACTGCAGATTTGTTTTGGACGAAGTATAGCTTCCCTTCTTTGTTCTCCAAGATCGATTCAACGAGGTTTCTTCGCCCTTCATGGTCTTGAGTTGGTTGAACTAAGGACGGATAGGAAGTCTTTTGCTTTTGAAGCTTTTCAATGTAACCAATTCTTGATTAAAATTTAGTATTGAAGACCCTGAGCTGTCAGCAGCTGACCTGTGATGGAATAACCGTATAATCAAATTCAACTTATTGGTCCAGTCTCCCTTCTTATAAGTCGGCCATATTTTGTGTTCGATATTAACGAACATTTGGTGAATACTTACATACTAGCTGGAAAAATTCAGAAATCTGGCGGTTTAAAATACCGAGACTTTTTCTGAAGGCAGAAATCGAAAGAAATTATTATATAACTTTTTAACCAAGAGCTGATAAAAAGATTGGCTTCAGTGGTAGATAAAATGCATGTAAAGCCCTTCATTTGATGTTCAATTGTATAGCTGTTGTCGAGGAAAATAATTGTGACTAATATCGATTTCAAATTGCGGTAAAATATTGAATAATTAACATTTTAACCAATATCTTGGCTACCAGATCTTCGAAAAACTTGAAACTATATATTTCGTTGAATAGAGTTGATGTATCATTCGATGGGTTTTGGAAGAACTTTTTTTTCTGTTCAAAATTTTGGCCCATGTTATTTTTCGAAAATCATGAAGAAATCAATTTGTTTTCATGCGTGTTCTATATGCATAACTTTAAAGAATAGTTGATCCTCCACTTTTCATTACATGAGTATAATATTATCCAAATAAACGCCGAGTATTGGATATTTACCTACCATTTCTTCCAAAATTTCTTTTCAAAGTTTTAACAGTATTGCCAATATCATTTTCGTCACCTTAAAGCCATTATTTAGATCAATGTCCTAATTGAATGTTCTAATTTTGTTCCAAATTCAATTTCAATAGTAATGTTTCCAAGGCTCCACAAAATCAATAAATTTTAAACAAATAGCCCAATCTCCTCATAATGAATGTAAACAAAGAACATAATTCAATTGATCGAATTGATTTAACCCAATCGAAAGTCCCTCAAACGTCCTTTCCAACATTAAATCAAAATTCATTGTACATCTTATCTTCCTTGTGACAGCATGAACTATTAGTAAATATAAAACAATCTGCAAATTAAATATGTAAACAATGGTCGAAAGCAAACGCTTTTGCATATTTAATTACTCAATTATTTATTTATATCACTTTTTGCGAACGTTTCAATTTATATTTTTGCCATTTCACTATCGTCAGCAACGGCCATTGACTCCTGACTGATTTTGCCCGCTGCTCGTTCCACCATCCTGCCTGTATCCTGATGGTAAATTATTTTCTGATACTCGTGAACTCTGAAATCAGTTCAGTGGTCCGTTATGCGACTTTTGAGCCTTAAAAATAAATACCTTCGCATAAAATAATCTTTGCTCGGGCATATTGGTATTTTATTTTAAATGATATTTCCATTGAAAATGACGTCGATAATAATAATAATGCATCAATAAATCCTGTGAATGATTCCTGATTAAACTTTTTGAATTCAGTGCTGCACTCAGCTGATTGTTTTGTCATCACAAACAGACTTTATTGAATAAAAATTTTAATGGTTCGATTTTTTTTACAAGGAGTAAACAAAACTAATTACATAAATGTTGGGAGAGATTATTTTTTTAGAAGCTCAATTTCATTTTAAAGCGTCATTAAAATTAATATTATTTCCCTATTTTGTCTCGTTAAAAAACTTATCACATTTAAATTACTAAAACACTTATGGGGTTGGCAATTTCGTAAATGGAGTCGAAGAGATGGGGGCGGAGTACATGCCGGTGGCTTTATTGCGTCTATTTCTCATCGATAATAACGTCACGTTACTTTGAAATGGCCAGCGTTAACGCGCCATGATTACCGATTATATTTGTGCCGAAATAGAAGATATGGTCTTGAACGACATGTGGTTTTAATAGGATCGTGCCCGAGGCACACGGGCACACCTTAGAATGGATGACCAATTCATGCATGTATTTTCAAAAGGAATTCTTAAGAATAAAACAGTTATACCTTGGTGAAAACTACTGTTCAAGTTTTTCACATTAAAAACCGCAGACATTTAAAAAGTTTATTGTATCGTAAAACCGTGCTTATTCTAGAAAAACTGTTTTATCTGGCAGCAAGTGGCCAATATCATCAATTTCATTTCACATTATTGAGTTCTTTTTTTTTAATTAAAAATGCTACATAAAACTGTAATTTAAATGAAAAACACCATTATTGTATTAATGCTGTGACACGTTTAACGTTAATCGACCACTCGATTAAAGTGCCACTGTTTGATTGGTAATCAATTGAATTTACGTTTTGATTAAGGCGAGTTCCATACAAAAAATGCGATAAAATAAAAGAACAAACTGGTTATAATAATAATTAAATCATCTACGGACATGGTGGTTAGTCAATCGTTTTGTTAAAAAGTTTAATTTTACTGTTCAACTTGCGGTGCATGCAAGTGGCAAAAGCAGTGCACAGGATTTTTACGCTTCAATTCACTTATTACTGATATTGACACATAAACGAGTTACGAATATTATTACTGAGATGTGATTGTGCGATTTCCGGTTGACCACTTCATAGAGGAAGTTAACGCAAGATTAACAACTCAAAAACGCTATTCCCGGCATTGGTGTTGGCAGTGTTGTGTTGGGAACTACATAGTGAAAATGAACGGAGATTATGTTCGTTAGATTGAGATTCTGGAAATTTCCAGTCGACCAATACGTGTGGAATACAAGTGCAGCCATCTTGAGAGAAATTAATTGCTATATGATAACAATCGATTAAGTAGTGATTTCTGGGTTTTGTTTGAGTTGTTGAGAGTTGAAATTTGCTTGGATAGGAATTATAAATTTCAAATTAACTAACCAACAGGCGATCAGTGTTTTAGTTGCAATTCTGATACATACACTGTTTTATTTCGTCGCTTGGATAAATGTTTGTCGTATGTGAAAAATTGGGGTTTTGAGGTTTAAATGCAGTTTTAGTAATAGATTTTTTGCCTACAATTCTGTAAGATCCGTTTTTTTATATCTGGCTTAGTTCCCGAGATATTCAGTGTTCTTTTTGTCGTATCTCCAAGGTCACTAACGATTTGAGTCATTTCTTTGTCGTATGTGTAAGAAAAAGCTACACATACGACAAGTTTTAAACATACGACAATTTTTCCCAAACAAAACCGGTTTTTCGTCGATTCGGAAAACGATTGTCGTATGTGCCTTTTCTTTGAACACATACGACAATAATTTACTGAAGTCTATGTGTGCGTTTGTCGTATGTCCCATAACAATTAACACAGTCGTGTGTTATTTTTGGTCTCAGTTGCAATAATGATGTCAAAGGAGTCGGACGCCCGAGTCTTCTGCTCCGAGTTTGTCGGGAGAAATTTGTGCGTAATGACTATGATATTGCATGCAATAAATTTATGTTTTAATAACTTTTATTGGTTTCTTAATTTTTTGGCATGAGTGGCGACATATTAGGTGAGGACTTTTCAATTGACGATGAGGACAATGATCCGCCGTACAAACCTTTAGCAGCAGACAAAACGAATTCCTTAAAAAAATTGTATGAGCATGCAAATGAATTGATTTTGCCAACTCCAGATTCGAATGAAATCCAAATTCGAAATCTGCAATCCGTTTATAGCAGTTCATGTAAGTTTCTGAATTTTCGTTAGTATCAAATCAAAGGTAGCGATTTAATTTCAATAGCATGCAGTGTATTATTTCATCTTTCACGGGTACTGCCTCTTTCGAAGACCTGACAAATCTTCCAAGAGTATCAATCTGTCATGAAAAAGTGCTTCTCAACTTTACCGTTCGGAATCGGCGTTAAATTGTAGGTCCCCTCAATTCTTCACACGCACTTAGAGAATTGTTGATGAGAGTAAGCCACATAGGCCTTGGTTCTTCAAGAGCAGTCACGCCACTCTATTTATTTATTCTATGCAGTGTAACACCAACAATTTGCAGAAAAAGAAAGAGGAACCCATCGTTATGGAAACAAAATTTAAGAAAGAGTCTTCGTAAGCAGGGTCTTCCTTATAATGGAAAAAATGGCATAAAAAGACCTGCTAGAGCGTCTTTTTTCAACTCCATTAATGTCGTTTTGTCGTATGTACAAAACTATTCCATTCAAACATTTGATAAATTTTTGTCGCATGTTTAAAAATTTTGTCGTATGTGTTTGGGACACTAGCAGACTTGGTGAAATAGTCACATACGACAAGGGCATTCTGAGCAAAATTGGCTCTAAATTGTTCCTTAACAACAATTTCGATTTTATTTTAACGTTATTGAACTAAAAACATTTTTTTACATAAGTCATACAATTTTCAAGAATATCCGACGTAGGGTTTTTGAGAAAAAAAATTCTGAACTTTGATGTCGTTTTCCCAAAAGTAGCCAAATGTAACATACGACAAACATTTATCCAAACGACGATTTGTTTTGTTTGATGTTATATTTGAGTTTATCACTTCTTAAATTTTTTATTTAATTTGGCTCAAAATTGATGGAGAGGTAGCTTAGAACTATAAGACATAGAATACTTTTCGTCATACTAGCTGACCTAGCAAATATTATTTTGCCATATAAATAATTTCTAAGAACGACTGTATGTGACTAAACTTCTCTTAAATGGCTAGACCGATTTAAATGATTTTTTCATATGCGTCCGGTTGGTGCCTTAGATGGTTCAGAATCACAGATCAGCCATGTTAGTTGGCCCGCTAAACGTTGTTTTGCCATATAAATGATTTTTAAGAACGGCTGTACCGAGTTGGGTCAAAATTGTTGGGAAGGTAGCTTGGAATCCGGACACGGCTACAGGTTGCCTTTTATCCTACTTTGAATTAATTAAACATTTATCCAAGCCGAATATAGTATATGAAATCTTAAAACTCAGAATAACAATCGCAATAATTCGCCCGGAATTTAAAAGAGCTAAACAAACAAATAAAAAGAAAAAAACAGTGTGTCAACGCTATCATAATTATCAATTGGATTGAAAGATCATTGCATTTTGATAAAATCTTGTTACATTACTTTTCTGAAGTTGATCTGAAGAGAGACGAGATGAAGTTCAAGGGATCAGCTAGTTATTATTATATTTACTCTGAAGAAGAGATCCTTCAAACAAGCCAAATTGCAGATGGTATAATTGAAATCGAATTTAATAAGCAATATGTGATATGCCTGAAGTACCCGTGGCGTAAATGGCTATGTGCGTTGGCTATTACGCAGAGCGAGTGGATTCGAGTCCGACTCGTGACTATACAAGGTTTGTATGTCATGTTTCACGGGTACTGCGTCTTGCGAAGAGCTGACAGAAATTCCAGTGCCGGTAAATCTCTTGAATTCCTTGCACGCATTCAGAGAAATGTTGATGACTGTAACCCACTTAGGCCTTGGGGTCTTCTAGAGCTATAGGATCTAAGGTACACTAAATCCTTAACTAGCTCGATGTTAAATATGACTATGCTAACGTCATTTTAAATGCGTCGATTGTCAGTGTTCTTTCTTGTTGACAGCAGTAACAGCGGTTGGAAAGAACGCCCCATATACATATGTACAACTGTCGCAAGCACAGCTCTAAACATACGCTTTATCACAAATTAAGTGCGTATCCTTGCCCCGTTCTATATGAGAGTGTTCGATGCAAGCTTATCTTCTTTATATATAAAATCCTTCTGTACGTGTGTATTTTACTAGTCACTGAACTCCTCCTGAACGGCTGGACCGATTTAAATGATTTTTTTTCGTATGCGTTAAGGTGGTTTCCTTGATGGTTTAAATTCACAAATCAGCCCGGCCGGCGCTATAAATTAATTCCTAAGAAAGGTTGAAGCGATTTGGCTATAAATTAAAGGGGATGGGGAGATAGCTAAAAACTAAAAGACCCTTTTTTTCTTTCTAGTTGACCCAGTAAACATTGTTTTGCCTTAAGATGCTTTTTATTTTACTAGTTGACCCGGTAAACGTTGTTTTTTCATATAAATTATTTTTTCGAGCTATTTTAGCTGCAAAAAATGTCGATGTTGAGTTTATAAACTTCAAAATATAACAAACATTGCGTTGCAAGGATATAATGTATAAATTGATCGATACTGCTACCGAGCCATTTTTACAATCAAAGTTAAGCCTTTATTAAAGGTATTAACCCAGAAGTTGAGCACAAATTATACACACGTGAGTGTATGATATGAAACTGAAAATCATTGAATAAACTAAACATTTATTGAAGCCAAATACAATACCAATTATAAGAAAAGACTCATACCCTTCATAGTGTCATTATCATCATCATCATCATCATAAATTGGATTCAATTCTGGAGTTGATCTTAAGGGAGCCGACATGTTGAGGTTCGCGGATCAGTTCACACGTAGCATGAATCATGTCCCACCTTGAAAGAAGAAGAAACGTTGACCACTATCCTGCAAATAAAATAAAATGAAAATGAAATAAATGAGTTCTAACCATATTAATTCAGTTTTATTTTATCCAATTCTTATCAAATTTTTATTCGTTTCGTAATTAAATTAGTTTAAAAGCATTTGAGGACCCAACTGCTTTCCAATACAACTAACGATGAACAAGAAAACCCAATAAATGCATACACCAACAATCGAACAGCAAACAAACTTGATATACTTTCAATTCACCAAAACCATCCTCCTTAAATTTAAGGCAAAACTAAACTGGAATGAATGGAAATAAATTCAAAAGAAAAATAGAGACAATTTTAAACTCGATAAAGCTTTTAGTAGTTTATTGACCTCAATGCAGATTGAATCATTGAATAATCGTAAAGACAATATAATTGTTGACTCTGAACGTCCAGTGTCGTTCTGCCTTCGGCACAGTAGACTTTTTGTTAGAAAATTTTCACATAAAACAATTTCAATTGTTCTTCAGACACGTGCTAAGTCATGGCCAACATTTATATGAAAAATCTCTTTGAATGGACTGATACCTAAACATTCATTTAAACTCCAAAATGTAGTCAAGTTTAAAATACTCTTTAAAAAAAGTAATTTTTTATAACTTATAAGGTTTAACAAGCCAAATGCCCCACAAGACCTCCAAGGACACCACGACGCACGGCGAACGGGCCAATATTCAATAGCAAGAACAATAAAGAATTATTTTATGCTTTCGAACTACGTGATCATTTTACAAATTGTCAGTTGGCCACTAAAAAGGACTTCTTTTGTTTGCTTTCCTTTTCTTCTCCGCAAAGTTGAAATACAAAATGTGGAAAGAAAAGTCATCAAATTTGCTTCCTTCCACTAACAAGGAAAAGCAACAAGTTGTTGCAGTTAGAAGAAAAGAATAACTTCTTTGCCGCTTTTCTAGGAGCATGTAATAAAATTAGTTCAGTCGAGTTTAGTCATGGGAATTATTATAAAAGGACCTTTTTAGTAATTTAATACTAAAAATATGCTGGCAATGTAATCCTAAATATAAATGGACTTGGAGTTACAATTGCAGAAGCATTTGGTCAAAAAGGTTCTAAATGGCTGGAACGTGGAAATTATCCAACTGAACTCGAAAACTATGTGCACTAGTAAGTGTGTCTGCAAACTTGGTTAAACATCGTGATTCGGTCTGTTATTTGAAAGTTTGGAGAAGATTGAAAAATAAAAGCGAAACAGAGCGTGAAATCGTTTAATTGTTTGACCGGAAGTTCAATGGTTTTCGTAACAAAAAAAAAGAAAGAAAAGGTTTTTTTTGGTAATGCTACAGTAAAAAGTTTGGAGTCCTGCCATGACTTAAAATTAACCGACAGAAATAAATTTATTGCACATGAATCGAAATTGTTCGTTTCATTGTTTTATTTCAAAAGCAAAACGTTGTTAGAATGAAATTGTTAAATTGAAATGTCAGCCCTTTAAGTTTGTATATTTTGTGTCCATTTTTCGTCCTTGGGGTGATATGAAATTTGTTTTCTAAACAAACAACAAAGTTTTTGTATGTGTTTAAATATCATGTTTAAAAATTCAAATTGTCCGAGAGTCTTAGATAATCTTAATTGACGGTTTGCAAGCCAACTGAACCAATTTCAGAAAAACATTTGCCACTTCGATTGAGATTCATTCAAAACATTGGATTCAGTGGTTTAAAAACGCACTGACCTCGAATTTCGCGTTTGGGTGTCAAATATACGCTAACAATTCACTTTTTTAATCAGGTATGTCGTATGTGGCATAATGCAGAATGATTCGTCCTTTGTGAATTTTTCATCATATTTTTCGGAGTTTTTTTTGATTTTGAATTCAGAGATAGAATGCGGTCGATTTCCGGTTCAAATTTGCAAGAAATTCTGTTACGATACTGTTTTGGTCCTCATTGTGAATCGACACAGGATTGCAGCCAAAAAATTTCAAGGCTAAATTTTTGACACGAAAGACAAAATTATCCTTACAGGTTAAAGCTTTAAGGGCTGCTGAATTATTATTTGGAAAAATTTTTGTACGCATGCTGTTTAACTACAAGCCATACGTGGAACTTAGGAGGCTTGCACTTAAACAAGGAATATCGTATTTTGTTGTATTTTTGGGTTAATATTTTCCTAGCCGGGATTGGAAATTTTCTACCGAGCCTGATCCGGTCTGGTCCACCCAAAAAGTTCTTCCATATACCAAATTTGGTCTGTTACCATGAATTGTACCACAAAAAACTTTCTGGGGCTGGTTTCTCTTCGATCATACGAGATAGATGTCCACAATCCACCCCATCGGAACCGGAGTCTACAAAACTTCATATTTGTCATCATATCTGCTTCGTAGTCAATTTTAAGAAAAAAAAATCAAAGTTATCCAAAATCATTTTTGTACCAACTACGTAATTCCACACATTATAAGAGAAAATTCGTTTTTTTCTCTCAATAAATCTGCATTTAAAACGGTGATGTTAAATTCTACAGAATCGATCATTTCTACACGTGGCAAGGCATATTTGTACGAACAATTTATCCTACCTCTTTCCCGTGGTTAAGGTAGCGAAAACTAATTTCAAAACTTCCACCTCAAACATCTCATAACATCTCGGCAAGGTTCAACTTTCAACATAGACATTATTTGTCTTCAAAATTCACACATGCATACCTGAAGAGTCAGCACCCAAACGAATATCACATAGATTGTAAAGGTTATTAAATAAACGACGTGTTCTATTTTATTGAAATCGTTAATAAAGCGTTTTCAGTTGAGCAAGCAAAGCACACGGTTCTGCCGCAGCTTTGCACAAATTGCTCTTTAAGAATTCATAATAGGTTGACTACTTCAAGCGTGTTTCACTTTAATCTTCTAATCGGCTGTAACACATTTCTAGAGGTTGACTTTGTGTTCCACAAGTTAGCTAGCTCAAAGTCGTTCCTTCAGCCACATCTATTATAGACTGCAACACACACAGAAAAAAAAAAACGTCCTCGAGATATGTGTTTCGGTTAACCCGAATAATACGTTTGGCATTATAGCGTTAGAAAAACCAATTTCTATGTTCAAGTTCCAAGAAAAGCTTCTGTTGTCGACGTACAAGCTAAATTCAGAGGAGGATCACATCGTCAGCAATATGAACAGAGCGCTGATACGGAATAATAAGATTTTGTCATATCAAACCGCACGAACAATGAACTTCAATATTCCTTGTTCCTCTTTTTTTGACATTCACAATACTACAATGTGAATAAATCCAGAATATCCGTTTACATACCGCAAACATAGAGATAGAGACAAGAGCTCCCTTGACATTCACACTCAATATTTCTTACTTCAGTTCTTTTCCACAAAAATTTCCAAAGTCCCTCTTGACTCCACTTCAACATATGTACCAAAACAGATGGCAGGATAACGGAGACAGGACAAAACGGTATCTGGGATACCGTTTAACTGTCCTACATTGCTCATGTTAAACGGGGAGTGAATTCAAAAGTTTAAACTTTTTTCGGAGGATTGGATCCATTTTGCAAGACAATGGATTCAAATGATACTTTGAAAATGTACGACTACATATAAAATGAGGATTTTTGGGGTTTTACCTTCGAACTAGAATTTGTTCGTTTCAGAAAAAAGATAAAAAATTGGTACAGTTCTGTGCGCAGGTATTTTGATTTATGAACTAAAATATCAAACATAAAATGTATTGTTATATAAACTAGTGCTAGGTGGTTTTGAATTAATAAAAAGTTCTGTAAGAAGCAAAATTTCTAAGATTGACCCGCTCCCATTTAAAACAGAAACTTTTAGTCGACTTGATATTTTCCACGACTCTTAGATTTTCTTTCACATAATTTTGTGAACACAGCACTGTAGTACATCGCCAGATTATAAACGATACCCACATAGCTTTAAGGAATGCTCCAGACATGCCTCATTCATTCTAAACGATTCCATAGCATGTGTTTTGCTGATGGAGATAACAACTTTTTGTCAGTTTGGTATTGAGACAAATTTGTTAACATAATCAAAGAAGGCAAAAAACATCAAGTCAATAAGAAGAAAAACTGTTTGCATTCGACGAACGTTTTTATATAATTAAAGCAGAAACAACAACAAAACAAAACGAATGAAGAAAAGTTTTTCGCGACATCCTCCCTTGCATAAAAACACAGTTTCAGACATGCGGATAAAATCAGGTCATACGTTTGCAAAAGAAACCAATAAATCTTGAATGATTTTACCGAAATTGTTCCTTGGGGTGTCTTCGAGTTTCTGCATTTTGGTTCTCAGAAAGATGGCATACACAAAGTTGATGGATAACGTTGGAACATAGTTTTTGAATGTTATAAAACTTACATCCACAAACTTTCGACTCATATAAACATATTTTTTTAGGAGAAAAAAGATAACATGTAGGGCCAGCTATGCATGTAGGGTGAATCTTAGTATTATTAAAACTTGACCCTATGTGTATCACGTAGCCTCTAAAAATCCACTGCTCACTCCTGACAACAACAACCTAAGAGATATTTTTTGACATAAATTCACATAAATTTAAGAATCATAAACGTCCGAAAAGTTTTCATTTTTCTTGAATTCTGAAGAATGCATTTTTCTTCCAAGGATGAATTAAGAATTACTGCAAATCCCGTTTTAACTTATTCTGACAAGGCACAAAACATAAGTAGGAACCTAGGTACATAGTGCATTGTGTTTTGTGTAGTATGTGCCATTCCTCAAGGGTGCTGCAGCAGGAGTTTCTCGGAAATGCTCTTGCACAATATGAATTATTCCTCTTCATCTTGTTATGCACTTTTATAAATCGCATTTTCCCAGTTCCTAACCCACCAACCCGTATATGTAGCAAAATGAAACCATTTCTTCCCCTTCTTTGTTATTCCCTATAGCGGATTAGAGCTCTGTTGAATCCTTCCATTTCTTATTCCCTTAACAACAAGTGTCCCTTTCCTCTTCCGCTCAATGTCAACCTACTTAATTCAACTAGTTTGCTTGCGTTTAGAAATTGTAGAAAATTGTGTGTGTCCCACATGTTTCTTTGAGTGTGTAATTGTTAGTCACACTTCTCTGCACCAGAGTTGCAATCGCAACTAAACGATAAGACTATAGCTATAATCAAAATAAATCTTAATCAGCAGTTTTAAACCGACGGGATTGCTTATTAACAAGCGGTGTTGCTTCTACTCCACCAACCAACTGCTGACAATGACGAAGATCGATAAAATTGTAACATTCAGTGATTTAAAGGAAATATTTTCAAGGGGCAGAAAGGGAGACCAAACGCGTATAAAGTAAAATCAGTCAGCACAAAAAGGTGTATAAAACACGAATGAACGCCAGTGAAATCGAATCGAATTGATAAATTGAACTATGGACATGTGGACATGTGTTTGGGGTGTTAGTGATGTATTTCTTGGCAATATTGTTGCTACAATTTGTTCTAACCGTATCGTTCTCATTTTACTTATTTCTTTTTGCAGTATGTTCCTGATTTGTGTAAGGACCTGTAGTGTAGTCTTAGAAAAAAAAAGACAAAACAAATGTCTGGTAGAGGACGAGCAATGTTACAAATTGATACTTAATTCAGATTTTTTAATTTTTAATACAAAAATCCATATCAATAAGGAATGCAAAAGATAAATAGATGAAAACAGGCTCCCCATCATACACTCTTCTTATGATTTCTCTAAAAACCAGTTTTTTAAAGCGAGATCATCCTACTGCAAGAGTTGACTATTAACGCCCAGATTTTCAGTTCAGTTAATCCAGCGGTCGAGAAGGAGAGACAGATTAAACTTACATTAGCAGAAGACTATACTTGATTTTTGGACATGAAAAAGTCGTCGGACAATCGAGGTCAGATAAAAGTAGTGTTCCGTTACACTTTCTTGGAAATAAATGAGATAGAGAGTGATTTAATTGAAATATCAAATTACGCGCGTACAAAAACGAGTGGAATCCTAAAATTCAAGAGACTCGAAATGATGAGAATCATGGAGAACGAAGAAAAGTAATATGTAATTCGTTTGATTTGTTTTATTTTACCAATACCAATCAGAGACAGAGATTGACTTTCTTTCATTTATAATATATCAAAAATATATTTAAAAAAGTTCTGATTGTCCACAAGAAAAAAAAATTGTAGCCAACTTTTTACCAAAATGTAGTGCATACGTCAAGCCAACAGCAAAACCATTTGGTTATTTGGAACCAGACGTTAAGTTCCCGAAAGAGAGGTAGATAAGTTTTCATTTTTCTGCTGTCATGAAAGATAAGAATTTTCAAAAATTTGAGGAACTACATACAACCTCCCTAGAATCATGTTTTATATTTTTGCGGCTCCCAAGCGAGTGAAATATTAGGTACATATTTTTTATGTGTGAAATGGATTATGCCTTCGAAGTAAACAGACGAATGACCGCATACCCCTTATTATCCATCAAAAACCAACATAATGAGGTTCCAAGTTATTGGAAAATATAAATGATTTTATGATTTGAAGGTTTGATTGATTGCGAAAGTTAAGTAGACATATATTTTGTGTGTTATCTTTCGTGTTTTATTTGTTTCCCTGTCTGTGTGGCGTGAAAGAGAATTGCTAACAAATTTTAAGCTTCAAATTTTAAGGTCATGCCAGCCTATAAATCAAAAAATCAATAACATAAATGTGCTCAGCCAAGGATAGGTTGTATGTGTGAACGATTTTATTTGATGATTCTACATAGATAAAAAATTGTTTTGTCTATAGAATTTTCAACTACTTATAGCAAGGAAATCAATTTCACATGATTTGAGTCTCTTGTAAGTTAAAGTATTTAATTTATTTGCGAAACTGAAGGAGAAGAGAATACTTGTGTGGTCAAAGTGTTAAAGAGGGAAATTCTAACTGATTTATTTGCAGATTCTATGGAAACACTTTCACTTTCATAAAATGTCTGTAAACCATAACATTTGATCGCTTGGATATTCGTATTGCATTGAGTCTGAAATTCAAAACTTGTAATGTTGAATCTTAGATTTGCTTTGAAATATTTGAAGTTTTCTCCGAAGTTTCTGAGAGTTACAAATACAAAAGATGCTTTTACTGTCATAAAGGATGTAGAATTTGGTAGCCAAAATCTTAACGATGATTTCAATACTTTGATAAATGTAGATTTGGAAAGGATCTTTCTCTTAAAATTTCAATAACCATTCACTTTTTAATGGGAGTGCAATTACCTGTGTGTATAAAATTTTCTCGGTCATTGCCAAATCAACATGTTCTTTGGAACATTTTTTGTATGTAAAAAGATCAATAGGGTTGCATTTTATGATTTTGATTCACTGATATACATAAGTTATATGTACTTTAAATAATTGCCTCTTTCACTCAAATTCATGAGGATCATCGAACCTTTAAACTTTGAAAAAAATGACATCTTCTCTTTAAAATACAGGAGACACGAAAATATGAGAATTAAGGAGAACGAGCGAAACAAACTCTTTTGTTCAACGTGTTCTACTTTAGCGATTCAGGGGGGTATCTCAAAGTTTGTATTGATTTGCTTATTAAAAAAGTAGCATATCAACTAGTTTTGAAAATTTGCACACTTTCTAAAACATTCTAAGGCAATCAACAAGCTGCCCAAATGCCATTCCTCCAACCTTCTTTATTTATTGGTCTAATTTTTCTAAATGAACTGAATTTTATTTAACATGTTTAATTCAAAGATTAAACATGATTTATCTGAATTCACAGGAATCTTTAAACCACAAAATTTTGTGATTCAAAGTGAATCTTCTTTGATACCAAACAAAACAATGAAGCCCCCTCATTATCCTCCCAACTGGTGCTGGCATCTTTAACGGCTATTTACTCTCGCAAATAAGGAAATCATACAAAGATCCAAAGCTTTTTACATAAAAATTATCAAGATTCAGAAGCGTTGTCCCTTTGCGTTGACTATGAAAACGATGATGACATCGGCTCGTGCTCGTTTATGTTGCAAGACCTATCATCCTCCTGTTGATGTCTGTTTTTGATAAAAGTCTTCGCTTTAAATGCGATGATTTGATGAACATTTTCACGGGCAATTACCCTGCGGGATTATATTTCATTCATAAGTTCACAAAGCGTGAACTTTCTAGACAGTTAAGTAAGGTTGCAGTCGCTGAGGAGGTATAAACTCTTTAAGGCTTTTAAGCTCAAAAATAATTTAATTTAATTTAATGCCAAAAGACATTTTCGTGACTGAACCAATTGAATAATTCAATGATAAGAAGGAATTGTTTACAAAATTACGTATACGCCGCAGTTAACCGCAGAAGTCCTAATATTTTTCAAAATTAAAATATGGAAATTCGTCTTGAAAAAGGAAACAATTTTCAAAAATGATGAAGAACAACAAAAAGAAAAATCATCCGTTGTGACCTTTATCTATTCACACACCTTAAGGCATTCAATTTGACAATGGATAGGATGAATCTATAAATAATAAACTAGTATGTAACCCTTTTCCTTCATTTTTTTATTTCAGATATTATTTTTGTGAATAAACAAGAAAATGTCCCTTTTGACACCCTATCATGCGTTTTGTTGGATTTATTTATTTGTTTATTTTGAACACAATCTGAAAATTTCAGAAAAAGATAACAACTTTGTCTAACCAAATAAAAAACAAATACAATTTTAGTTTGATTGAAATCCTTTTTTGAACTCGCATAAATAAAACCGAGAATAACCGGAATTATTTATCAAATCAGATGGATTGCCAACTTTGAAGGAGAGAAGTCTTAGGCAAATCAATCTGTGTATACTCATTGCTTTTGTTCAAATTGATTTTCCTGGAAAGTTACTTTTGATATGGAATCATTCAAATACAGATTTAAGGATATTTTTTAAATGGACCCTTACCTCGTTTTCAAATGTTGTATGTTTTGTAAATGGGTTTTCAATAGTGATATTAACGTAGTGTTGAAAACAGAAGGTCCTAACCCGTGATGCTTTTTACATCTTTGCTTCCATTTCTGTAACACTTGGAAAGGTCCTTTCTTATGAAAGGTCTTGGTCTTGGTGTCATATAGAGGTCTTAAGACTGGAGTATTGGTTCGCATTTTCAGTAGCGTAAGCAGTCATTTCTACGTATTTGTGGGACCCCGAGTAGCACATACGGGTTTTCATTTGGTATTTATAACTCCAATAAAACAATAAAGTTGTTGCCCACTTATTACAGTAACGCAATTTAGAACAATTCTGTAACCCAAATAGCCGCATTTCCCCTCTCGATTTGCAACAAGTAGGTTGTAAATAAGTTTTAAAGAGGTTACTATCGTTATTTCTCAGTTTCACAGTCTTCGGCTAACCTCCATAGCGTTCAGACCTATTCTCCCTCTTGTCTCTAGTGAGAGTTCTCAATCTCTTAATTCTTAATTTTTCTCTTTTTCATCTCCGCTTATTCTTTACCTTTCCTTTTCCCTACCGTTAACCGCACACGTGTTTTTGTTCAAGTGTTATCAAATTTAATCTCCCTAAGGATGGCTCCTAAGCCAACCCGTTCGGGTAACCGGTTTGATGGCTTGGACGAATGCCTACTTCCCGATCCCCCTGACCCTCCTCCTCCTCCAGTGAAAAGAAACAAATGATCCAGTGATCTCTTCAGTGCTTTCCCTTCCTTACCATCCAAATCTATATTTAAAAACCCCCGTTTTATCCACATTACACCCAAAGATCCCAACAAGCCACTATCTTCGATAAGTGTGTTTGTCCTAAAAAAAATGATCGATTCGATAAGTACCCAATACGAAAAAATATCCCAACTAAGAGATGGTTCAATACTTATCTTAACAAAAGACCAGACCATCGCCAACAAATTTATTAACTCTAAAGTCCTAGACAATATTTGCCCTGCAAATATTAAACTGCATCCTAACCTCAATCTTTCCAAAGGCATTGTATATGCCCCCTGTCTAATCAATGTCCCCGAAGCTGAAATCGTATCGGAACTCAAGAGTCAATTTGTAACCGACGTCTACAAATTTACCAAAAAAATCGAAAATACGAGCAAGGCTACAGGCCTAATGATTTTCTCATT
This sequence comes from Sphaerophoria taeniata, assembly GCA_943590905.1. Classification (NCBI taxonomy): domain Eukaryota; kingdom Metazoa; phylum Arthropoda; class Insecta; order Diptera; family Syrphidae; genus Sphaerophoria; species Sphaerophoria taeniata. The sequence continues at coordinate 39,275,613 of OX016540.1, read as the reverse complement.
TGACCTATTCAGAATCCCAGAAACTGTCGACATTGGTTGGTACAAAACAAAAGTAACAGAATACATACCCAATCCAATGCGTTGCCGTCAATGCCAACGTCTTGGGCATACAATAAAATGGTGTAAAAGCCCTGCAACATGCGAAACATGCAATTTCCCCCTTCATGAAGGTACAGAATGTACTCGCACTGAATGTGCTAATTGCACAGGTCCCCACCCCGCCTCCTCCAAAGCCTGTCCAAGATACGTTCAAAGCAAGGAAATTATAGAAATCAAAACAAAAAACAAATGCACAATCTCTGAAGCCAGACGCTTACAAAGAGAACGGTATCAACCTCCTTCAGCTTTCTCTTCCGATCTCTACTCAGACAAATTAAAAAAATCTTCTTCTAGTAAGAGCACAGATTCTCAACCATCCACATCTCTCACAACCAATTCAACAAAAAAATAATACGAACAACATTTCTCCTAAACTAACTGCATCTCGCTCCAAAGAGAGTAATCCGAAACAAATAGAAAAAACAGCTATTTCAACTTTAAATGAAAAAACCGCTACAGCAAACACTAACTCCCCCACAACCTCAACTCAAAAAACCCACTCAAAAGAATCCACTCAAAATATTTCAATCAATAAAATCTCCATTTTACCTGACACCGCTCGTAATCCTAACTCTCCAACCAATGCAACACACAATTCTTTACTGCAATCAACAGCTTGTTCATCTCACACGAAATCACCAATGTTTATTGATATCGATACTGATGATGATTCCCCTTAAAGTAAATAATGGTACACTCTCAACCCGCGCCCAGAGCGGCGATGTGAGTCCTCCCCTACATGGAGGGGTCCCACATCGCCGTTCAGGGGCGGGATAAACTTGTTACCAGGTGGAAATCGCCCTTTTACTCGTACCATCAACGGTACGGCTAATAAGGGATTTTCCACCGCCTTTAATGAATTAAAAATACTGCAATGGAATATGAATGGTTATTTCAATAACCTTCATTCACTCCAGTTGCTAATTAAAGAAACAAACCCTTTCATTATCACCCTCCAAAAAACTCATTTAAAACACAATAGTCATATATACCCACCAACAAAATATTCAGCTTCATTCCACAATTTTCCATCCAACGATACTTATTCAAAACAGGGAACATGCATATTTGTACAAAAAAGTATACCTCACAGATACATAACCATAAACTCACGAATTTCTGCAGTTGCAGTAGAAATTGAATTAAAATTCAAGCTAACGATCGTTTCACTCTATATTCCTCCGGATCAGATTTTTGATTCCTCAGATCTTGATGATATTGTTTCGAACATTACAACTCCATTCATCCTTACCGGTGATTTTAATTCCTGGAACCCCGCTTGGGGTTCACCGTCAATCAATAAACGTGGTAAGTCGGTAGAAAACTTTATAGCTAATAATAGCCTCAGTATTCTTAATGACGGTCGCCCTACCCACCTTTCTACACACGGCACCTTTTCTCATATTGACCTTACCCTTTCGTCTCCTCATCTTTCCGCATCGTTAAACTGGGATGTTTCCAACGATTTAAATGGAAGCGACCACTTCCCAATTTTTACAACCCTTGTAATGGGTAACAATCTCATACTGCCTAAATCTCAACCCAAATTTTTGACCAGCCTAGCCAATTGGGACTTGTTCCAAACGGAGATCTCAAAACAAACCTTAATCCGATTAAATTATACAGAAGTCAATAGAGAAGCTGCCAATATAACAAAGATTATTCGCTATGCAGCCAACCTAAGTATTCCCCAAAGCACTAATAGAGAACACAAAAAGACTGTTCCCTGGTGGAATCCCCACCTGAAAAGCCTACGACAAAAAAAGCAATTGGCATTCAATAATTTCAAAAAGTCCCCCTCCCAAATTAACCTCATAACATACCGTAAAGCGAATGCCGAATTCCGAAGAGCCGCTAAAAAAGAAAAATCAATCTGTTTCAAAAATTTCATCTCAAGCATTAACAAAAACTCCTCGCCCAAACAAATGTGGAACGTTATAAAATGTCTTGATGGTAATTACACCCCCCACTCCATCAAACTGATTAAAACTGAATCCGGTAATCTAACAAATCAATCAATTCATGGGAAAAAGCTCAAAACAATTCTAATTTTCACCACTTGTACATCCAAGAAAAAAACACTTTTCTAGCTATGTCCCATCCAAATTATCTACCACTGCCCTCAGCTGTTTCCATCGAAGCCCCCATATCACTCGTTGAATTGGAGTACTGTCTCCATTCCGTAAAAGGAACTACCCCAGGTTTCGATAGAGTTTCCTATGCAATGTTAACGATTTAGATAACTGGGGCAATATATCTGGCTCAAAAATCTCAATTTCAAAATGTGAAATATTACATATATGTCGTAAATACAAATGTCAAAAAACTATCGATGGCGTAAGCCTTAATAATGTAATCATAAAAAATGTAAATTACTCTAATATATTAGGTATTATTTTTGATTCAAGATATAGCTTTAAGGAACACTGTATTTATGTTAAAAAGAGCCTTATAACCAGATGCAATTTAATCAAGTTTATGAGTTCCAAAAAATACAATTGCGACATCAATACAATTATTTCGATCATCCGTTCAATAATTCTGGCAAAAATCGACTACGGCCTCCCTATTTATGGAAAGTGCTCTAAGGCATCAATTCAACTTATCTCCACGCCTTACCATGCAGCTATCAGAAACAGCATCGGAGCTTTCCGGACTACACCAATAAGAAACATCTTAGTCGAAACTGGTCTCCCGAATTTATCTGACAGAACTGAATTTCTCACATGGCAAATACTCCAAAAAATTAACTCACCATTCCCTTCTCCGATTCAAGACGATGCAACGAAGCTTCTAAAACGAAAAAAGACACCAAGATATCCATCCGCACTTCATAAAGCTATTAACGCTGCTTCAAAACTGGACACACCAATCAGCATCGATGTCAAATCAAAAAGTAATCACCCCCCCTGGGAACTACCGGTTGATTCCATAATCACCGTTTTCGAGGAATATTCTAAATCTTCTACTAATAAGGAAACATACCAATCTCTTTTCCTAGAAGCAAAAGAAAACTTACAAGAACAGGGTTGGCAACTAATTTTTACTGACGCATCAAAATCAAAAGCTGGGACTTCATTCGCAGTCGTCACTGAAAATGGTTCAATTTTATCCAAAGGTCTACTTAATGACTTTTCATCTACTTTCACAGCCGAAGCATTTGCCATTTTAAAAGCAATTGAAGTAGTTAAAAGTAAAAAAACCATAATATTCTCGGATAGCTTATCAGCTATAAAAGCAGTCAGAAACATCAACAATTACACAACTATAGCTCTTGTCATTCGGGACAAACTAATGGCAAAGAAGAAAAATCTGAGAATTGCTTGGGTTCCAGGACATATGGACATTATTGGCAACGTCTTTGCAGACATCGAAGCAAAACAAGCGTTAAAAGAACCTCTTATAAAGTTTTATTCCTTCAACGTCAAGGACTTTAAAAAACACAGCAAATCAATCATGATGACTAATTTGCTTACCAGCTGGTCGGAATATCAACATTCTTACTCAAGCCTTAACCCCAATGCAGTTCGAGCTCTCTATCCTACGGATTTGCCATCATCTTTGATAAAGGAATATATAAGACTCAGAATGGGACATTCTCAAATCACGCACAAACATATATTCACAAAACAACCTGCCCCTCTCTGTGACTTCTGTTCGTCTAAGCCAATATTTACCGTCCAACATATACTACAATGCGAACACATCACCAGAATAAGCCATGAGATCTCCGGAAAACATTTAAATCAACTTTTATCTTCAATTTCGAAAACCAACATCAATCTGGTTCACAAAATTCTAATCAAACTTAAACTTGAACACTCAATCTAATCTACACTATTTTTCTTTTTAAATAGCCAAAAGCCCTGGTAGCTAGCGCTATACGTATTAAATTATTGTTAGTATAATTTATTTTATATTTTCAATAAAATTGTAATAATAATAATAATAATATTTCTCAGTTTCATAAATGTTGTTTCAACTAAATAATGTTACATGTAACTTAACATTACATTTATGCAACTTTAATTGAACTAGAAGATAAGTTCTACTAATGTTGCAGAATTGTTTATGCAAGGATACTTTGTTAGATATTGTAACATAGTTAAACCAAAAACAAAGAGTTCAAAATAAGTTTTAATAACATGAATATAACTTTAACTATTTCGTTCTACCTTCTATGTTATAATATAATGAGAAACATTGTTTCAGAAAACATTTTAAAAGTTTCTATTAAGTTATTAATCAATTTCAATGTTTTTAATCATGTCATAAAAAAGATAAACTTCAAAGCCTTGAATAAGATCAATACGTCTAATATAGTTATTGAAAAGGCGAGTTTTTGTCATTTATAAACGTTAAATCTTAGTGCAACGCTGTTTTTGTCATAAATATTGATGTTATACTTCTAGAAAATTTATGCGCCATCCAAAAAATTAAAATTGGGCGAAAAATTGAAAAACAGAAAAATATTCATGTTTGTTTTGAGGCTTTGAAGTCGCAAAAATGTTAATGAATTACGTTAAGAAACGAATCTTTTATCCATTTTCATTGACTTTCACAATGGAAAAAGTGAAATCAATTGGAAAAATTAGTTTAAAAATAAAACAAAAGAGTTCAAATTCTAATAATGGGTCATTAGATTGTGAACAAAATGGCACTTGTTGCAGGAAACATCAATAAAACATTGTCTTTTGATATTATAACTTATATGTTATTACAACAAAGATTCAACAAAGTAGAAACTTCAGGCAATAAGATCCTCATTGTAACTAATTTACGTTGTTTATAAAACATATATGAATTGATTTTTCTTGTCATTATTTCAAATTCGTTACTGAAACTTTAATCTCGACGTTATAAAAACCTGGCAGGAAGAAAATCAAACAAAAACTAGGATAAAACATTGAAACATTGATCTTTGTTCATCAGAGTTACCGCAGTTCACTTTTTGTTTATATTTTGAAATAAAAATATTATAAAAGAAATCACGCAAATGTAAAAAATTCACTTTTCTCATTTTATATCAAATCCTAGAAAAATAAATACAAATGTCTTCTATTAACAAGAGACTGAATAAAACGGAGAGGACCAGGAGAAAACAATAAAACAGTAGTAAACTTCTTTATAATTCATGAGAGAAAAAGAAACGTCAAAATTTAAATCCATTTTACCTGCTTTTCGCTTCATTTTGACACTACGGTTAAAGTCATATTTTTCAATTGAATTCAATAAATGGGATCAATGACAGCAATTAAAATGATTATGATCTCTTACAAAAACGCTAATGAAATCTACGAATTGTTTTATAATTGAATCTAGCGGCAACTCTGACATGTATAGTCAGTCCTTTCATTTCATTTCAAAGAACTATTTGATTTTTGTAGACTGTTCATGGTCGATTTATTGAACTTAATACTAACATACCATTAACCTTAGTAAAACATAACAACTCTGAAACCCTTAACGTCAACGTTAAGCGTAGCGCCAACGTTATTGTAACATTGCGGTAACTTGAATAAAACTAAACAACCCTAAACGTCAACGCAAAGCGTAGCGCCAACGTTATTGTAACAATGCGGTAACTTGAATAAAACTAATCAACCTTAAACGTCAACACAAAGCGTAGCGCCAACGTTATTCTAACATTGCGGTAACTTGAATAAAACTAAACAACCCTAAACGTCAACGCAAAGCGTAGGGCCAACGTTATTGTAACAATGTGCCAACTTAAATGTAACTTTACAGTTATTTCATGAACGTCCATGAGTTCTCTCCTTTTTTTCCGGTCATTCCCATTGGATCTAACTTTTTTCCATAATAATTTAGTTTTTGATTGTTTTTATTCTCCATAATAATTTAATTTTCCCTTCTTGAACAAAAATCCAGATTTACACAACAGTCAGTCAACAGTAATAAGTCAGTTTCGGATCTCGTTTTATCTGATCTGCGCTTCAATATCGAAAGTCTTAGAAACTCAACTATAACATCTCTTGCATATTAGAAATGTTGTAGTTTTGTTTCAAAAACAAGCCAAATGTTTTTTTTTCAATGCTAGTACTTTGGTTACAAATTTGTGTTAATATTGTAGCAATCTTTGTTTCATGTCAACAAATTAGAAACCAAAATATAACAAAGTCACCAAAAATAAAAAAAAATAGTTATATTTCGGTTATATTTCAGTTATATTTCAACTTAGTTTCAACTATGTTTATTCAAACATTTTGCTTGTTATATTCTTGTTTTTCAAATAGAAAACAACAACATTACATAAAACATTTACAGTTTCAAATTTGTTTTTATGTTGTTAATTGCAACAAAGTTAATAAATTCATTGACAATAAAAAAAATCAAGGGGATTTATGCATACTCTTTCTAAATAGGACATTTACTATTAAAAATATGGCTTTTTTCATATGTCATTTATGTATAAATAAATAATTATTTTAGGCATTAATTTAAAAGAACACTCATTACTACCTTGTTATATATTGGTTGTATAAACATGTTTATTAAACTCTGTTCAAATAAACGTTCCAAGCGTAAAAACGTTACTAAAATGTGTTTGTAACTTCTCTTCTCCTTCTAAATTGTAAATTATATTGAAGTTACATTAATGTTCTTACAGATTGTTACAAGGATGTTAATATAACGTTTGAGTAAGACGATAACGAAACAGAAATTTTATAGATGTTGTTATAACTTTTTATCAACTTTCAAATGATTGACTTTAATATAACCTTATAATAACAACACCAATTTTTGAAAAACATCTTGAAACAGTTATGTAACCGGTTTGTAACATTTCAATTTACAAAGTTACAACTTTTTTTGGATAAACAATTGAAAAACTGAAATATAACTCGAAATGTTGCAAAAAACTTCAATAAAACACAAATAAAACAAAATACTTGTTATAAATCGAATTCTGTGCTACTCGGGACGGTATGACTTTATTGGGACAAACCGCCCGATACTGCTGTTATGTTAAGTTAAAAGCACTTGTGACCTTTTTGTGGTATAGGTTTTTATTTGATAACATTCTCCAAAATAAAATAACCGTCACATGAAAACAAGCAACGAAGTTTGCTCTAGTATGGTGTGAATGAACGAAATCCTGAACGCTAAGATTACAAAACAAAAAGATTACAAAAACAAAGTTTTCGTTTCCGCAAAAAAATCAAAACCAAGTGTGCCACGGAAACATCCTTCCTCTCCTCAAATTCATGAGACCCTTCTTGGTTTCCACTAAACTACCAGAGAAGTACGTCCTCTTTTGAATACATAGGACTCGAAATCATGAGAATCAAGGAGAACGATGAAATTAATTATTTTGTTTAATTTTTTTGCTCAATAACTCCGGACGACTGAACGGATCTGGATGAAACTAAGAATTTAGATAAATTATAATCTGGAATAGCACATAAGCTAAAATGTACGGTAGTTTAATTAAGTTATTGACAAAAACTACTTTTTATCCCGGTTATCACGGGTACCATATCGTGGGCATAGCTAGGTGTCTATACACAGGGTTGTTCATTTTTTTCCGAAAGGAAAGCTAAATAAAACCCAGACAAAGATACATTTTCCAATCTTATTTTATTTTAAAGTTTGGACTTTGCCATTAAGTGTGAAAAACAATATCATTGCAATGGCCGCCTCGGAAGTTTTAGCAGCAAGCGATTCTTTTGAGGTACTTTTTAACCACTCTTTCGCACATATTAGCGGTATCTCGGTATCTCAGCCAAAACTTGAATAATGTTGGTTGTTAATGCGTCTAGAGTTCGGGACTATTCGCGTAAACACGGTGTCAAATTATCTTAGTGGCCAATTAACGTCCGTCGCCAAAACGTGAAATTACACGACCAGGAAACTTCTCACGCAATAAACCATAATGTTTTTTTTGTGTGGCTTGTTGTCCCGTTTTGTTGGAACCACATATCGGCCTACAAAAAAAAAAACGAATTGAATTTAACCGTCCGCACATTGGCATCTTCGAAGAAATAGGGACCAATGATACCTTTCAACCATAGAGCACACCAAACAGTCACGACATCAGTAATAATTCCACTCTCTTCGAATTTCTTCATAATTTTACCAATTGCTTGATTAGTCGGTCGATTATGACAACCATAATCATCGCGTAATGCTCGGACAGTGGCTACGTTTGAAAAACTACTTTTGTAGTATGTTCTAATAACTTAAACGCGTTGTTTGATTTTCTAACCATCAAAAATATCGTAAGTTTAACTGTAAGAAAACTGAAAAACTTCTGTGTATTTGGTTTCACATGGAACGCATTAGAACTATCGTTCATTTTGACAATAATCTTGCCGTATTTTTTTAGTCAAAATAAAAATTCGGTAAAAGGCCATCGAGTGGTACAAAAAAAAAGAAAGGTCTTGAGGAACCCCATGTCTTTAAGTTGTGGAACAATATTATTAGAAGGTCCATCTCTTTTGTCAGCTCTAGGGAACGAACTGCCTTCAGTTCACACTAAAAGTTTCTTAAAGTTCAACTTAGTTAGCATTCACCAACCTTAGTGTTGCTTTTAAACGAACAGCCGTAGAGATAATTTTTGACCTAAAAGAAAGCATTTCTTCCTTTCGCAACTAACCTTAATGTTTATCGTCTTTAAACCAAAAAGCAGCAGAAAAGGTTCCACCCATACCAAACAACAAAATCTATTTCCATCCAAGAAAATCTGTTAAAATATACTCAAGAAATTCCTTCATTTTTGCCCTGTGGCCGTTCATAGAAGAAATATTCAGTTTTTCTTCCGTTTGCATAAGTAGATTAGTTTCTCAACGATATTACTGATTTGATTAAATTGAATACGTTTTATGGCAATGGCAACATCTTAAGCCTGTTAGATTCCAAATTGATTCTATCTAGACATTCGCATTAATGAATTCGTCTCAGGCAGGCTGTCTTTTTTTTTTGTTATCAATGGTAAGGTTATTATTAATAGCATTGGAAGTTCATATCGTGCGAGGCAATCGGTTTTATTTGGTTTTATGGATGTTCTTTTGATTATTATTTAGACATAATAATAATCACCATCGATGAATGCTTAAGGGTAAAGGCACTTAATATATGTAATACCTAGCAAAAAGTTGTACTCGAAATCCGCGAGACAATAGGATTAGAGTGAGCAAAGCCTGTGGGGATCAATTATGAATTAATTTATTTCTGTTTCCCTTTGAAACATTTTCTGTTATCAAATGGAAAAAGACATAATGCTGTTAATTAATTAAATCTTTTGTAATTTAACTTTCATCTAAATTTCGAAATTATGGCCTTATGAGGCAGTTAGCTGATTAAAATTTAAGACTTTTTACTCTGGTTCTTGTAGTTATGGATATCGAGGTTTATTGAAAGCTGAACTATTCCATTAGAAATCACGACAGTTACGTAGAACCATGATGAAGAAAAATGAGCGGATTCGAGCTTATTGCTTTCATACAAATGAAAGCTTTAGTCCGAAAGAAAACCTAAAAAAATAAAAACACAAAAAGAAGCCGTTTTAATTAAATATCAACCGAACGAAAAAATCAGTTTTCTTCAGCTTGTTTCAGCTGAAATCTGGGAAAGATTGTTTGCTTTAAGCCAATTCATTTTCTTTCGGGATGTGTGGTGTATATCTCACACTCCCTTCGTGAATGCTAATTTTAAATCATTTCCCACTTTCCACCGAAATCTATGTCTGTTATGTGAATGACAGAGCTTCTATGCAAGCTCCAGCATTAGCAAGCATCCGCCTACGATAGACAGAATTATTTTAATTAAAATAACTTGCAACGTGATACAATGCAAACAATCTACGAAAGAATTAAAAACTTTACTCCACTGCTGGGTCATGCGGATGACTCGTCCCTTCCCACGCTACCGACCTAGGGTTTATATGGTTCCTAATACCTAGATACATATTGTTATCTTCCGTAAGTTCCGCCAATCCGAGCGTTTCATATCTTCCGCTTCTGCATGATATCCATTTGGGAAAGAATTTATTTTGGACCCTTAAAATATCGAACACTCCCAGAGAACCAAAGGTAGGTACAGAATGAGATGTTAATTCGATGTTTATTGCCAGAAGGCTTCAAGAATAATTAGAGGATGGAGAACATTACGAGTGCACGCTGCCATCCTTGAACCCTTACGACTGATTAAGTTTCATGTGAATACAATTTAAGATTTCCTTGTGACCTGAAAGCTGTTCTAGACAACATTGAATAGCTCTCAAATTACTTTTAACACCTCCACATTCCTTTACATGCATACATTCACAAATTAAAATGCTCTTGACGTTCAGACAATTACAACAAGTTGAAAAACATCATTCGAACAAAGGAGAAAGAAAATGAATAACATAAGTCGGGGAAGCAAAAGGCTCTTTCTTTATTTGTGTTTTTTCAACGAGAAAAATTTTCCGTTCATTCTACTTCTTTTTTTTTAAATTTACATTCTTGTGACAATTTGTTAACTTCCTTTGTGAAACGTGCCAAATTTTAACTCTTCGTTAGTGCTACTAAATCGTTTCCGTTTCCATTCTAAGGCTTTTTAATTATTTTCATTTAACAAATGGATCACGGTAGGGGTATGGGTGTGTTTGGGAAAAAATTTGGAATTTTTTTCGACTGAGTATGTGTTTAAAGAATTTAGGAAAAGCAATAGGTTAAACATATGTTGGGCTTTGTGGATGGAGAATTGGAGTTGGAAGCAGCTGTTTGTTTATCTGTTCTAAGAAATTATGATGTAAGATCTTCTCGAAATAATGCTTAAAGCGGGAGAAAATTTGAAATATATATTGTACAAAAAAACACGGTTGGTAATTTCATTGATGTTATGTCTATGGAGACTACATATATTTAACATAAATCACTTGTTTACAAAAATATAAATTGTTCGTTAATTTTGTTTGGTTTATTTTTGAAAAGGTTAAGATACAACAAGATTAGCTGCATTTATGTCTTGAGGACAAAGTTGGTTACATTTTTCAATTACAAGAAATTATTTGTTGTTTTCATTTTAGTTATTTCGTCCATATCAATGTTTGATTTCAACTTAAGTGACGAATGCCACCAATTGTTCACAGCCGACATTGACGAAGTGAAGAAAACGATTAGACATTCACTTTACGGCAGATCTTGGGAAAGAACCAAGGACTTCAAAATCATAAATATACCAACTTTTCATCTATGTCACAGAACAATGCCTACACTTCATATCCTATAGAAAGTTCATCCGCCTAAGTAAGATGGCGATGGAAAACTCACGCTGTTCCATCATAATCGGAAAAAACCTCACGGAACCATTTGATTTCTTTAACATCATTATTTGAGAAAAACTTGAAACTTGCGCAAAACTCACACTTTAACAGCAGAAGTGTAAGCGGCAACGCTGTTTGTTCGAAATAAGAGAAAAAAAGAGAGGACTGCCAGTGAGTAGTAAGAAATCAGTCAGTTTTGTGTAAACCGCTGAAGAATCAAGACGTGTATTAAAGAATCTGTTTAAATAAACTTTATAATTATATTAAAACGTGAATTGTGGTCTTTTAATTAACGAACGGATGCTTTTAGTTCAGAAGTGGGATGTAAATCCACCCAAAATTCCCCCGCGCTTAAAGCTTTTTATGTGAAAAAAATCGTGCTCCCTAGCTCTGAATTCGACGAATTTGTCTTTGAATAACTAAGTAGAATACTTTTTGTGGCTTCTTGACGATTCAAGATTGTGAAATTACAGTGTAAATTTTCAATTTGCAAACCTAAAAACGACGCGCAAATAACAAACAACGTGTTTCACTTTGCAATAAAACCTAAAAACGACGCGCAAATAAAACGGTAAAGCAACGATGGATACACACACCGACATCGACAAATTTAAACACTATACAGCTGCGCAGCTGAAGGCGTGGCTTCAGAGTTTAAAATACAAGACAACATGCAGCAAGAGCGAACTTATACTTCGCTTACTCTCCATCCCAGTGCATGAACCACAGATTAGTTTAAAAGGGAGATGGGAAACTGAGCTGTCAAAATGACAATGCCTACAAGCTGCGGTCAACATTTACTGCAAGAGTATGCGTGTTTTTACCAATACAATCTCAGCAAAGTGTGACACCCCACATGGAGAGTAAATTACCCGGAAAATTTGAAAATTTGTAGTTTTAACGTACGAAAGGTGAGTAAAAGTGAGCAGAAGAGGGATATGTTCAAAAAGATAGCAAACAAGTAAAATTGCATAAAAGCAGGAAATGGCATCAAATGTATCAAGCAGTGGGATTTCCGACATCAAAAATGAATAAAAAAGAAAATAAAAACAAATGTTCAGTCTTATTAAGAATGCTAAACATGTGAAAAGCTTTTGTTTGAAATCTTATTTTTTTTTATATAAATACCTGGCTTTATCAGTAACGAAATGCAAGCAAATCGGGTTTCAATTTATACTTAATCCATGTTCTATGAAATCGGCAGTAAGACTTTTAAAGGTATAAACGTGTTATTTGACCTCTACCTGATATAAAATTTAAAAAGTTAGTTTAACTATTTGTGTGTGTTTTTGTTTCAAACAAATCTTAATGGCCTTATACTCTTATTCACACGTGAAGGAAATCGAATTTTTTTTTGATTAGTGATGGCAAACGGGGTTGCTTGCAGAAAACGTAAGGGGAAGGAAAAAATTAAAAATATTGAGTGTAGAAATTTGAAGCTTTTCCTTGTGTTCTTCTCTTCGGCCCGCATATCCAAAATATTTGTTTGTCGAACACAAGTAAACTGTTTATATCAACGGCTTTAATTCATTTTTCTTTTCTTCTTTTCTTTTTTTTCTGTTTCTGCGTCATCTTAAAGAAACTAAAAAAAAATAAGGAGTAAGCAAAATCTACAAAAAATCTAACTCAATCGTTCTTCACATGGGAACAGGGCCAATGTAAGGCACGAGTAGGTTTTCGGCCAAAAGTTTCGGAACTCATCCCCAATCATGGATTCTAGTATTTTCGTGGTGAGTTTAAGAAAAACGTGTTTGCCAATTTGAAAATTCAATCTAGCAACCTACTCTAAATTTGAAATTGCGAAAACAAGCAAAAGAGAACTGTAAAAATATAAAAATCCCACCTCATCTCTTTGTTTTTGTATTTTTCATGTACAAGGAAGAAAATAAAATGAAAGAAAATGAAAATTGCGGGATCTAGGGAGTGAAACGTAAGTCAGTTTCCGATCTCTTTTTGTCTCTGGCATGAACGCGGTGAAAACTACCCCTTCGGGAACAACGATAATGAGAGCAACAACGACGAGGACGACAATGACAACAATGAGAGCAACAACAATAATGAGAGCAACGACGATGACGAGAGCAACGGCGACGTCGAAGGCGAAAATGATCGAGAAAAACAGACTGAGAAGGAGAACCCAAATCAACGAAGAGATGAAAACAAAAAGATTGAATTCAATATTCAATTACATGAAAAAAGAGTCTGAATTACTGAAACAAGACATAGAAATCCAAAGAAGAGAGAATAAAGTTTTGAACAAAGAAAACGAATGGCTGAAGAAAGATATCGAAATATTAAAACGAGAGGTAGAGACGTACAAAATAGAAAACGAAAAACTGAAGAAAGAAAATGAGTTTTAAAAAAAACGAGAGACAAATGACAACGAGAGGCAGACGCAGAATATATTAACGACTGGAATAAGAGATCTGCTCCCAGATTTTGACGGAGAGTCTTTCAAACACTGGGAAACTCAATTGAGAGCGATAATCGAAACCTATAATTTAGATAGCAACAACAGTAGAATTCTGATTTCTGGAAAGTTAAAAGGAAACGCGATGAAATGGTTCCAATCTAAAAATGACATCATCAAATTAACTCCTGACGAGATATTGAAGGAAATGGGTGAAATGTTTTCAGTCCATGAGAGCCGCCTGACAAAATATAGAAAATATGAGGCTAGAAAATGGCAAGTTTCTGAACCCTTCCAGCGATATCTACACGAGAAAATTATATTGGCCAATGAACTACAAATTAAAGACGAAGAATTAATTGAGACCGTCATCGAAGGTATTCCCGACTATGGGCTGCGTGCGCAAGCACGCATGCAATGTTTTACTGACGTTAGACTTTTATCGTGGGCATTTTCCAAAATTCAACTACCGAAGAAAGTTCCGATGAGTGACCCAACAACTTCTCAACGAGCGATTGAAAATGAGAGGAAGAACCAAAAGCAAGTGCGGTGTTACAATTGCAACTCCCTGGGCCATATGGCGAATGAGTGCCGCAAACCAAGACGTCCCTTTGGAGCATGCCATGTTTGTGCAGAAACAGGACACCTAGCTGCAGACTGCCCAAGACGTAAGGCAGTAGTTTTGCACAACATTAACACCACCGAACCAGCAGCAGATGAAAATCCATTCGTAAGGAAATTATATTTTATTTTTAAAATCAATTACTTATCTTATAAAATATTATTAGGATCATTATTAGACACTGGCAGTCCGGTTAGTGTTATCAAAGAAGAGCTCGTGCCTAAAAACTTTATCTTTCAAATGAGTAATTTTAAAAATAACATATATGGTATCAATAAAAGTCGATTGAAAATAATTGGATGTGTTTCGTGTAGTATTTATTTTGAAGACGAGGAAATTAACTTGAAGCTATTTGTTGTAAACAACGAAACAATGAATGTTAAAAGTATACTTGGTAGAGATTTTCTAAACTTAGCATCTTTGAGATTAAGAAAATATTTAGATAAAGATAAACAAATGAGTGAACCTAAGGAGATTTTAAATAATTAATGAAGTGAAACATGATGAAATGAATGAAAATCGATCATACACAAATGAATGTCAAAATTTTATGAATATCCAAATTGAAGAAAAAGAAATTGAGTCATTGGATAATGATAACATACCATATGTTTTTAAAACAAGATTTAATGAAATGGCGAGAAAATTTATGTGCTACGATCGTCCCGATTTACCGGAAACTGTTGTTCAGATGAAACTTAGGTTGGTAAATGAAAAGCCTTTCCATTGCTCACCTAGGAGATTATCCTATGTAGAAAAGAACAAAGTTCAGGAAATAGTAGACGATTTGGTACAATCAGGGGTCATAAGGGAGAGTAAATCGGAGTACGCTTCTCCGATTGTTTTAGTAAGAAAAATGTCAGGAGATATTCGGCTTTGCATTGACTACAGAACGCTAAATAAAGTTACACTGAAGGATAATTATCCTATACCGCTTATTGAAGACTTACTAGATAGGTTAGCCAACAAAAGCGTGTTTTCATTGTTGGACCTAAAAAGCGCATTTTATCATGTATGTATGGAAGAGGAATCAATTAAATATACCTCGTTCGTGACTCCGATGGGTCAGTACGAATTCCTCAGAATGCCGTTTGGGTTAAAAAACGCCCCTTCGACCTTTCAACGGTTTTGAAGTATTTTATGAACTTATTCGTGAAGGTAAAGTAGCAATTTATCTCGACGACATTATGATCGCTATCGAGTCAATAGAAGAGCATTTAAATATATTGGAAGAAGTTTTTAATAAATTAGCTAGGAACAATTTAGAGTTGCGTTGGGAAAAATGTAAATTTTTATCTCCAGTCATACAATATTTAGGATACAGAATTTCAAATGAAGGCATCAAACCAGATGAAAAAGGTGTTGAGTCGGTTAAAAATTTTCCGGTTCCGCGTAATATAAAAGAGGTCCATAGCTTTTTGGGACTTTGCTCCTATTTCAGGAAATTCATCAAAGGTTTTGCTTTACTGGCTGAACCACTTTATAAATTGATACGTAAAGGTGCAGAATTCAAGTTTGGAGAAAATGAATTGAGAGTTTTTGAAATTTTAAAAGCAAAATTGATTGATTCCCCTATTTTAGCCATTTATGATCTTCATGACGAAACTGAACTCCACTGCGACGCAAGTTCGCTGGGGTTTGGGGCTAAATTGATGCAAAAAAAGAAAGATGGAATCTTTCACCCAGTTTTTTATTATTCCAAGCGTACAACTGAGTGCGAAAGTAAGTACCATAGCTTCGAACTAGAAACCCTGGCCATTATACACGCGCTTAAGCGTTTCAGAATTTATTTACATGGAAGAAAATTTAAGATCGTGACCGATTGTAATTCGCTTACGCTTACTTTAAATAAAAGGGAAATTAATCCGAGGATCGCTAGGTGGGCTCTAGACCTACAAAACTATGACTATACGCTCGAGCATAGGAGTGGTCAGAAAATGACCCATGTAGATGCCCTCAGCCGTACGACGAATATTTTGGTACTTGAAGAAAACACATTCGAGCAATCACTGTCTATAAACCAAAATAGAGACGAATGCATACAGAAAATTAAAGAACGGTTACAGAATGAAGAAAGTAAAACATATGAGCTACGTAATGGCATAATATATAGAAAGGTAGGGCAAAACATTTTATTTTTCGTACCCGCTTGTATGGAACATAGCATCTTGTATAAATACCACAATGAGATGGGTCACGTAGGTGTGGACAAGGTACAAGAAAACATATTGAAATCTTATTGGTTTCCTAACATGAAGACCAAAATAAGAAGTCATATAGACAACTGTCTTAAATGCATCGTTTACTCAAGGAAAGGTGGCATGCACGAAGGATTGCTACATAATATACCTAAAGGCAATGTGCCGTTCGATACGGTCCATATTGACCATTTTGGTCCGGTAAAATTGAAGGCGTGTAAGAAAAGATTTGTGTTTCTAATAATCGACGCCTTTTCGAAGTTCACAAAGTTGTATGCGGTTCGCTCCACTAATACTAGTGAAGTTATAACTTGCCTTAAGAATTATTTTAATTATTATAGTAAGCCTAAAGCAATAGTTTCCGATCGTGGAAGCGCATTTACGTCAAATGCTTTTCATGAATATTTAAAAGAAAATGATATCCAACACATAAAAATTGCCACCGCATCTCCACAAGCCAACGGGCAAGTGGAGCGTGTAAATAGAAGTTTAGCACCGATGCTAGCTAAGATAACGAGTGGCGGTTTAGAATTTACATTAGATAAGACGCTGCAGAAAATTGAGTTCGTTATGAATAATACTATTCATAAAAGCACTGGTGCGCACCCAAGCTACTTATTGTTCGGAGTTGGACAAAGAGGGGAAGTCACAGATTTGTTGGGGGACAATTTGAAATGTCTAAAGAGTGATCATGTAGTACGGGATTTGGAGGGTATTCGTGAAAAAGCAGTTGGGAAAATTTTGAGATCTCAGGAGTATAATAAGAAAATGAGTGATAAAAAGAGAGTCAGTAAAAAGTATAGTGAAGGAGAATATGTGATGGTTAAAAATTTTGAGAGTCAACCCGGATTGTGTAGGAAGATAATACCCAAGTTTAAGGGCCCATACGAGATAGAGAAGGTTTTCCCAAACGATAGATATTTAGTGAGGGACGTAGAAGGGTTTCAATTGACTCAAGTACCTTACAAAGGAGTGTGGGAAGCAGCCAACCTAAAGCCATATGTTAAAACAACGAGACAGCTACAGAACAATGGGGACGATTGTAAAGCTGCTGGTGGTGTTGGTTGTTTCGTAAGCAACAAATATGTTGATTGTGTTGTATCAGATGTGGATTTCTCTAGTGCTGATGTTCTTAGAATTACTTTTAAATGTAATAATGAGCTGTTTGTTGTCTTATGCATCTACAGACTTCATATGTTTAATGTGTCCGCGTTCATGGAAGAATTTTCTGATCTTTTAGAGAGTGAAAAATCAAAAAATTTAATTATTTTAGGTGATTTTAATATTAATATATTAGAAAACAATGGTATTGTTTCGGATTACTAAGCTCTTTTGGATTCACATGGTCTTACCTGCCTTATAAATGAATCTACTAGAAGTTCTTCGGGTAGCTGTTTAGATCATATACATGGGTGTTTCAACATTAACTATGTTATTTCTTGTGAAAAGTGTGTTTTTGATTTCAGAATCACTGACCACTCTATGACAGGACTTCTTATTAATACGCCAAGTGTTATTAAAAGAAACAATTCCAGTTCGTCAAAGAAAATAACGAAAATCGATATAACTAAACTCAAGAATGAATTTTGGGAAGATGTTTATCTAGAAACCAATGCCTCTAAATGTTATGATGTCTTTATGTCCACCCTTAATAAGCATATTAATAATTGTACCTCAATATTTACACCAAAAAAGCCTATACAACGGTTAAAGCCTTGGATTACAAGGCATTTATGCAACAAAATCAAAGGCAAAAATAAGTTAAGGGTTAAATGTGCAAGATATCCTAACAGCAATTCTTTAAGAGCCAAATATAAAAGTCTTTGATAACAACTTAAAAGAGAAATACCAATGTGTCGCGATAATTATTATCGGGATCAGTTCAATTTGGCAAGAGGTAATTTGAAAAGTGAATGGCAAGTTGTAAACAAGATTCTTAATAAACCCTGCTCATCTCAAAACCCTTGTGCTATTCGAATAGGGGATAATATCATTTCCGATAAACAGGTTATCGCTGAAGAGTTTAACAGATATTTTACTTCTGTATCAAATAATTTACTGCCGTTCTCTTCTCAGTCCAACTGTGCACAATGTTTTTCACAATATAGCTGTGGCACGAACTCACAAAGAACAGTTTATGTTGAACCAATTACTGCTCTTGAGTTGCTTAAATCCATTGGTTCCTTAAAGAACACTAATGCTTGTGGATTCGATGGAATTTCTAACATCACGATTAAAAAAGTAGGATGCTATTTGGTTGATATTTTATCACATATTTTTAATCTGAGCGTTAGTACTGGCTCTTTTCCTGAATGCCTTAAATGTGCAGACATCGTTCCATTACACAAAAAAGGAGCAGTTAGTGACATTAATAACTACAGGCCCATATCCCTTCTTCCTGTTTTTAGCAAAGTTTTTGAAAAAGCAATTAAAAAAAGAGTTATTAGTTTCTTGAATACAACAAATTTTTTTAGTTCCTCGCAATTCGGGTTTCAAGAGGGAAAATCAACTGAAGATGCTTTGTTGATCTTTTACTCAAGAATATTTTCTAATCTGGATAGAAAAAAGCATACCGCTGGTCTATTTATTGACATTACGAAGGCCTTTGATATGGTTGACCACAATATTTTGTTGGTCAAGTTACAAAATGCAGGATTTCGTGGCTTCATCTTTGAATGGTTTAGAACGTATCTTGAAAACAGAGCCCAACGAGTTAAAATTAAAGAAACTAGAAGCGAAATTAAATTAGTAAATTTGGGTGTACCGCAAGGTTCAGTATTGGGGCCTATTCTGTTTCTAATATACATTAACTCTTTGTTTTTTTTTTTAATTTTAAAGGTGAAATTACAGCATTTGCTGATGACGTTGGTTATTCTTATGGATCAAATAATCCTTTGGACCTTATTTGCGATATAAATTGGGATCTCAATTTATTAAGAATCTGGTTCGCTGAGCACAATTTGATGATCAGCTCTAAAACAAAAATTATGTTTTTTAATCTGGGTTACCAAAAACCTTTAAAAACTGAGGTTTACTACCACGCACCGGACTGTCAACGTTTTAAACTGATTAAATGCAATTGTCTTTTAGGTTGTTGTTCTGATTCTTTCTCTAGGAGTATCCGTTGTAGTAATAATTGCTTTTTAATTGAGAACGTTGATGAGTTTAAATACTTGGGGCTTTGTATAGACTCTAGGATGAGCTTTTCTAATCACATAGAAAGTTTGAGAAAATATTTCCGTTGTGTTGTTCGACACTTCTTTTACTTGAGAAATTTATTCTCCCCTTTTCTCCGGAAAATAATATACTATGGAATTCTACATTCTAAGTTGCAATATGGTATCGCTTGTTGGGGAGGTGCAACTCAGACAAAAATTCAACCTCTACTTGTCTTACAAAAGTCTATCTTAAGAAACATTTGTAATAAAAGCCGACGCCATCCTAGTTATCCTCTGTTTTGCGATCAAAAAATTCTTCCTGTCCGTCATTTATATTGTTACAAAGTGTTAAAAATTTTTTTTTATGCGTTCTGGTAACCTAAATTTCCGAATCTTAGCTAGTTACAATCTGCGTAATAATGAACTAAATCTCGTATCTATACCTCACTTTCGCACTACTGCTTTTCGTAATTTTTATTCTGTATCTTCATGTCGTTTGTTCAATAATCTATCTAGAAGGTTGGCAACGCTGCTTGATAAACGTCACTCGTAAAATTAATTGCGCTCTGCAAAATTCTTTTGATTTTCTTTTCTTTTTATAAAAATAATACTTAATTAATGCTAATTTTTGATAACATACTCTTTTGTTATCATATCCTTCTATAAAATTAACGTTTGAATTGTTATTTTGTTAAAAGTAAAAAGTGAAACATTGAAATTCACATAACCTTAAAATTGATGGGAAATAACAAAAAACGACCGCTTAAAGATATCTCTCCAGAACAAGGTGCTTCAATATCAGCAAAAAAACATACTTTCCATCGAAATATGATGCCGTCTTCTTCAAGCAACTCAGGTGAACAACATCCCACCAGCCCATCTTTGGATTCTTCGTTATCTGGTCAAAAAAGTGACTCATTCTCTTGGTCTGTGTTTGACTTAAAGCTTGGCAGTGCACTCGACTCCAAACTACGCGATGTCGCTCGAAAAGAAGATCTTCAATTACTTAGCACGGACATTCAACAACTCCGTAATGAGAATTCCCAGCTGAAGGAGGAACTAAGTTCTATGAAAAGCAGATTGGAATACATCGACAAATCTTCGAGACGATGCAACATTATTGTCAGTGGCCTCAAAAACAAAAACACCCAATCTGCCGCTGTCGAGTTCGTGGATATATGTTCCAATATTTTAAACACCAATGTATCAATAAAGGATTCAAAACAATTACACGCTGGGAGGTCATATTTATTCTCTTTGGATTCAACATGTCAAGTTCAAAGCATTATTGCCTCCAAGAAAATACTTGAACAGTCTGCCATCTATCTTCAAAAAGACTACACGACAGCTGAACGCAACAAGAGATTTCATTTACGTCAGCTTGGAAGAATTATCTCAGGAGTTGACAGAAGCATCAAAATTCGTCTTGGCGAGTTCAACATCTTCATCAACAACAAGTCTTTTACTTGGAATAATGATAAATTCGAAGCTTCGATGTCAGCGGATGCAGAGTTCCTTAAAAGCATTCTCTCAAAGTCCGAATCCAACTGTGAGGTTGTTGTGAGAAACCCTCCCAAGGCAAAAGCAAAGTTTCCTTTACATAATATTGGTAATGTTCAAAAATAGCAACCAGAAGTCTGCCAGTTGCTGTCGTATAATATTTCTAATCTAAAGAGTAAGCTAATTTTTAGTAACTTTTGTTCCTATATAAATAAATTTGATATTATTTTTTTATACGAAACTAATGTAATATTTGAAAAGAGGTGTAATTTTAAGAACTATTTTAACGAGTTTAACTTGTATTGGGTTGATGCAACAAAGTTTCATAATGCCGGTCATGCAATTGGTGGTTGTCTTTTCGGTTTCAAACAAATTCTGAAAGATACATTTTCATTTAAGTTTATTGAATTATACGATAATGTCGTTCTATTTGGCAAATTTGGTGATATGAATGTTCACTTCATTCCCAGATATCTGAATGGTAGTAACAGAACAAATTGGTTAGCTGACTTTGAAAAATTCGAAAAGTTTTTAAACATCACAGACATTGACTCCTTTTGCATAATTGGCGATTTGAATGCTCGCACCGCTGAAGCTGGATTTTGTGACAGAAATTGTTTGACAGGTACATCCTTGGTATCAGAGACTCGAACATCTAAAGATAAAACAATAGATTTCAAGGGCAAAAAAATACTAGATCTTTTTGAAAATGTTGGTGGAATAATCATCAATGGTAGAACCTTAGGTGACACAGAAGGCGAGTTTACTTTTTGCGGCGCTTCAGGTAGAACAGTTATAGACTATTGTATCTGTTCTGTTGACTTTCTTCCTTTGATTAAAAGTTTCTCCGTTCCGAGCAAAGTCTTTTCTGATCACATGCCCTGTATTTTGAGTATCTCCATTCCTTCTTGTCATAACTCCAGTGTAGCTCAACCGGTCTTACGCCAAAAACTCTATTGGTCTATGAACCATCTTTCTAAGTATGTTTGTACTCTCAATCGCTTAACCAATCAACAATATATACATTCAGATATACCGATTGATGAAAAAATTGACCACTTATTGCATAAGATAAAATCTTCAGCCGGAGGAAGAAGGCCTGTAAAACGTTTTATTCCTAAAAATATATGGTTTGATTTTAAATGTGCACAAGCTCGGAATAAAATGTTTAAACAGCTTAAACTTTATCGAAAATTTGGTTTGAGGTTCTATAGGAGATTGTATCTGGAGAGCAGATCGAAATTTATGCGAACCTGCCGTACAAGTAAAAATTTAAATTTAAACAAAAATATAGAAAAACTCAATTCTGTGAGGAACTCTAGTGATTGGTGGAAATTAGCTAATTCCTTGAAGAAAAGAAAATCTAAAGTGTGTACGGAACTAACAAGTATGGATTTTATGGAATATTTCCAGTCACTCCTTGTACAAAACGTGGAGGTCCCGTATACTTCTTGGGCCATACCAGAAATTATAGATGCTTTTCTAGACTCCCCGTTCGAAATGTGGGAACTATCCCATGTACTTGAAAAGGCTAAGAAAAACAAAGCCCCAGGGGAAGATGGGATTAGCTATGAATTTTATAAATATGCTCCAATTTGTTTCCTAGAGGAAGTTCTTGGAGTTCTAAACCAGATTTTCTTGACTGAACATATTCCTTTCTTGTTCCGTCGATCCATCATTATTCCATTACATAAAAAGGGGGATGTGAACATTGTCTCCAATTACAGGGGTCTCTCTCTAAATAACACTATCTACAAACTGTTTACTGGCATCCTTCTCAACAGAATTATAGGCTGGGTCGATTGTAATAGAATCCTCAGCGAGTTTCAGTCAGGTTTTCGTAAGGGATATTCTACAACTGACAACATTTTTAACCTAACCAGTATCGTACAACTTCTCAAAAAAAATAAGAAGAAAACTTACGCTTTCTTCGTAGATTTCTCCTGCGCCTTTGATTTATTGCCACGTAACTCTCTGTTTTACAAATTGTCCTGTATTGGACTCTCATCCAAGGTCATTAGAATCCTACAAAAACTTTATGAGAGTACATCAAGCCGAGTCTGGGACAGTAAATCGTTATCGGATGATTTTTTGGTTAATATTGGTGTCAAACAAGGTTGTTTACTCAGCCCCATCCTTTTTTCTCTTTATTTAAATGATTTGCACGAAGTTTTACCAGGTGGAGTTTCTGTAGCAGGCACTATTGTTAAAATTCTTATGTATGCGGATGACCTTGTGTTACTTTCAGACTGCCCCACTAAATTGCAGTGCATGATTGACCACTTGCATAGCTATTGTTCTGTTTGGGGTCTGAAAATCAATCTCAATAAATCAAAAATTGTTGTATTCCGTGAGGGTACTAGAATCTCAAGTAACCTGAAATGGAACTATGGTGAGAACCCGATAGAAGTATTAAACGAATACAAATATCTGGGTGTTATTCTGAATTACAACCTGTCTTTTAATAAACATCTTGACGCACGACTGGTAGTTTCCAGAAATGCTATTACAGCGAATTGGTCTAGTTACATTAGAAACCCGAAAATAGTTCTTTCAAAAAAGCTCAAAATTTTTGACACTGCAGCAAAATCAATAATGTTTTATAGTGCTCAGGTATGGGGTTTTAAACGTTTTGAGCAGGTTGAAAAATTATTCAGATTCTTTGTAAAAAAACTGTTATTCCTCCCTAGCAATACTCCAAACTATATGTTACACTTGGAAACTGGTCTGCACTCTCAGTTTATACAAACATTACGACTACACTTTGCCTACATAAGAAAGACTCTAAATTTACCCCGATACAGATTAACACGAATTGTCGCAGAAGAAATAATTGCAAAAAATATTTATTGGGCTCGTGAATGGTATGAGCTCTGTGACGATCTCGGCATAGCATTAAACTCCAACATTTTAGATATGAATCTATCTGATTTACATTTAGATATCTTAGAAACCCTTAAGCGAACAGAACACGAAATGAATATTAACAGTGCTAGATGCTCTCCGTTTCACGATGCATATCCCCATCTAAAATTTGATATAAAACCATATTTCATTGATGAAAACCCTGCCCATTTAGTAAGTTTAGTTCTCAGAGCTAGAGGTGATCTTCTAAATATTAATGCCAGAGCTTTTAAAAGAGATACTATCGGTATTTGTACAATTTGCAATCTAGATGAAGCAGAAAATACATATCACCTTATTTGCAGATGTCCAGTATTTATGAACGCGAGAAAAAAATGTTTCGGTAACACTGTTCTTTCTATTAGCGAGCTTTATGAAATTTTGAATGGAAACAACTTTCCCTCCCTCTACAGTTTCTTAAATTATTGCCTTAAATATAGAGAATTAATATTAAATGAATTTAATTGATATTCTGAATTACATAAATATGAGTGATGTCTAATAAAATATCTTTTTGAATATAATATTGTTTATATTATTGTAAACTCTTTTTTAATATTATTATACTGTATATATTATTATAAATTAAGCCCACCTGGCAGACAACAAATGAAATGTTATGCCAAAAATACGTTAATATTAATATTCATGTATATTAAGATTACGTATTAAGATTTTATTTAATTATTATTTTGATTTTGTACCTAGATACATATATTGTGATTTCTGAAATAAAAATCTTTTCTATCTTCTATCTTCTTCAATAATCTACCACAATCAATTAGGTGTTTAACAAATCCTGGAATGTTCTTTAAACTTGTTAAGTTATGGCTTTTCGATATAAATTATGTAAATTTAGAATCTCTTCTCACTGGCATTTTGATTTAGTCTTATCAATTTTTCCATTTTAAAAATTACTTGAATTTTGCTGTTTATTTAAAGCTTCAAGGGTCACCCCACCCTAATTCTATTTGCTTTTATTTTTGTATTATTAACTACTTGAAGTGGCATTTGACACTATTATTATACTTAGGTATTAAATAATACTAAATGCCATTAATATTTCTACATAATTTTTAAGTTATATGAATTTTGTAATTCGTCTATCTGAATTTTATGAGAAATAAACATTTTGTATCTATCTATCTATCTATCTATCTAAAGTCAGGAGGGCCGAGTTGTAAGCGGCAACACTGCGTCGCCCGAGAATTGGTTTGTTCCATACGCCACTTTTGTCGGTTTTGAGTTAGGAATGGATTCTATGGTAATTTTGTATGCTCTTTCTAAATCTGTGATCAGATTTGCGCTGCGTCTTTTCAATCCCGAGATATCCAACATCAATTTTGTTCCATATCCACCAAAATCAACATTTTCTAGAATTGTTTTGTGCCATAAACCATTTTTTGGCGTTTGGGACATATTTTCCATATAAAATTTGTCAAGTTTTTTGTCAGAATTGTTTTGTTCCACGTGCATATTACGGCGACAAGGGATAGAAAATGTCCTAAGAATGTTGAGAATTGGTTTGTCCTACGTGCAGTTGTGTTAAAGAAATGCTATGTTTATGGGACAATCATCGCAAACAAAATTTTAGTTTTGGTTTGTGCCATATCCATTACAATTGTGTAGATATCCCGAGACAATTGTATGACATCGGTTAGTCGTGGCTTGGCTTGGCAACTTGACTCTTCAAGCGATGAAGATGGTAATGAATTCAGTTTTGAACACTTCTTTGGAAGAAGGTTAAGTTCAAATGACTCTGCCCTTGATTTGCAAGATGGTCACTCAAAAGTAGAAAACTTCATTGAAACTATAGATGCATACGGTGAAGAAGATTTCAAGTCGCATCTGCGGCTGAACCGCTTGACTATAAATCAATTAACAAGTACATTACTTCCTTAAGAATTGCTGTACCTACTATTTTTATTTAACTGCGTTTTTTTTTAGTTGAATATTCACAGTCGGAATTCATCTCAAATCCATCAACTTCGTTTTATGCTGGAAAACCTAGTATTGGCGCAAAAAAAGAGGTACTAATCTATGTATGGTACATAAGCAACACTATCACTTTTAGGCAATTGGGGAATCTATTCGGTGTATCAAAATCTTCAGCCTGGGGTGTTGTGGGTCGAGTAAGCAGCTGGCTTGTTTCCAAAGCAGATGTGTATATAAAGTGGCCACAAGGAGAACGTATCTCTGAAAAACTGCCGTCAGTTCGAAGCAAAAAAGAAACTACGAGGTGTAATCGGTGCCATTGATTGCACGCATATTACGATTGCTGCAACATAATTAAACAAAGAGTGCTATTACAATCGCAAGCAAAACCTTACCATTGTTTTGCAAGGGGTCGTCGATGCTGAAAAAAAAATTCATTGACATTTGCGTTGGCGAGCCAGGATCTTAATACGATAATCGTGTTTTGCGAAGATCGGCTTTGTACAGAAGAGCTCACTCTAACTTTGCCCAATTGTTGTCCAACAATACATTTCTGTTGGGTGATTCAGCCTACCCTGCTTCAAAATAGTTCCACCTTACAAGGACTACGGCCAACTTACGGACCAACATCTAGCATTTAACAACCTGCATTCAGCTACAAGAATGGTAGTTGAAAATGCATTCGGCTTGTTAAAAGGACGATTAAGACGCCTAAACTTTTTTTTAAAGAAAAATGTTTATTTTTTATTTTATTTTTTTAATAAAAACTTTATCGAAAACAAAATTTTCTTTAAAATTTTTTGCATCCAACTACATGCTTTCTTGCCTTTCACATTATATATTGATGAGAATTGGTTTGTGCCATATCCATTTTTTTGTGTCCCACGTGTAAGGAAAAACAAATCATTTTCAAAATGTATGAGGTGGGACACAAGCCAAAAAAGTAGACTTTTGTGCTGATAAAGGTATCTTGTTAACGGTAAGGCAAAACACTTTGAAAATTGGTAGGTGAAGTCTTAATAAGACTAACTTCAATTTAAAAAAATAAAAAAAAAATCCTATCGCACAGTTTCGGAGTACTAAGCACGCGAACCTTTAAATGCGTTTTTCTCGAAAAAGTGCCAATGGCGTATGGAACAAACCAATTCTCGGGCGACGACTGTTTGTTCGAAAGAAGAGAAAAAAAGAGAGGACTGCCAGTGAGTAGTAAGAAATCAGTCAGTTTTGTGTAAACCGCTGAAGAATCAAGACGTGTATTAAAGAATCTGTTTAAATAAAATAAACTTTATAGTTATATTAAAACGTGAATTGTTGTCTTTTAATTAACGAACGGACGCTTTTAATTATAAGGGACTATAATACGTATGTGTCAGACATCACGCAATAAAACAAAAAATATTAATTATAATTTTAATCTGTCAAGAAATTTGGAATTTCTATGAATGTTTTCAGAAACTAAAAATGCCTTTTCAATTTAGCAGTGTTGTGAGTCACATAATTCAGCCGTCCATCGTCATCTATTCGCTGCGCATTTAAGCAGTTAAGCCATTCGGAAAGTGTAATTTTCTTATCACTGTTGACGTAGCAATATCGTGGTATTTTTTTGCCACATTTTCCAAGAGTCCTATATTTGCAAGAGGGTATAGAGTTTGCTTAATAAAACTTTACATATAAAGGGTCCGCCATCTAACGTTTTTTTTCAACTACTGCTTATTTCGTGAATGGTAACACTAAGCTCATGTCTGTTTTGACCTTCGTATATATATTTGATAGGTACTTTCAAGAAGTGTCGCCATCTAGTTAGAGGCAGAGAAAGCTATTTTTTTACAAAGAGTTGTCATTTTGACAAAATGGCGAACTTATATAAAAAAAACGGCTTTCTCTGCCTCTAACTATATACAAAGGTTTTGACAGATAATTAGTTTTATCCTTCCGCTGAACGAATATGGTTGTGTATACGCTTGAACAACACTGGGAAATATTGCGACATTACTTTGAAAATCATGGTAATGTTGCAGAATGTGTTCGAAAATTGCGTACGGATTTTGGAAGAAGAGAAGCGCCGACAGCTCCGTATGTTCGTTATCTTGTGAAAAAAGTGAAAGAAACTGGCATCCTCATCGATAAACCAATGCGTGAAAAGCCAAAAACAGTGCCAAAAACACCCAAGAATATTGCTGCTGTGGCAGAAAGTGTGCGTGAAGCGCCATCAACATCAATTCACCGTCGTTCTCAAGAATTGAACATTTTGGAGACATCATTGAGACGAATTTTGCATAAAGACCATGGTATGACGCCATACAAATTCCAATTGGTTCAGGAGTTGAAGCAATATATCCAATGCGTTTTCGCTTCGCTAAGTGGTCCTGCAATCGACTTAGAGAAGATGCCGATTTTGCCAAAAAAATCATTTTTTCAGATGAAGCTCATTTTGATCTTGGCGGGTATGTAAACAAGCAAAATTGTCGCATTTGGGGCACAGAAATCCTGCACGCATACATTGAAAAGCCGATACACCCAAAACGAGTCACTGTTTGGTGCGAATTTCGGTCCAGAGGAATAATTGGGCCATTTTTCTTCGAAAATGAGCAAGGAGTGGCCGTTACAGTCAATGGCGATCGTTATCGGGTCATGTTGAGCGAATTTTTGTTCACAAAAGTTGAAGAGGAGGATATTGGCAACAGGACGGCGGCGGCGGCGCTGCGTGCCACACATTCCGAAGCTCCACTCGATGTTTTGCGCCCTGTTTTTGAAGATCACATTATCAGCCGCAGAGCCAGTGGCGTATTATCCTAAAGACAAACTAGGAACGTGCCTAGTGGCACGGCAATAAAGGGGCGAGCGGGCGCAGTAATTCTTATACGTGGCAAATAATGCGAGTTCATACGTGGTTGTAACAAACTTGTGAACTCAAATTGCATTTGCATCTTTTGTTCAAATACAAATCGGTCCTGAGCAATTACTCTTACAGTACAGAGTCAACTCGGTTTGCCAACTCGGAAATAGACTTAGCTTTCTTCTAATTTTGAAGGCGTTTTTGAATAAGTATTGATTTTATTTATTGTAGGGGGAAATAACCTGATGGTCGAAGTTCATCAGCGGATGGCAAATATTTCGACGTATTTCGGGGCAATCCAATTTGAGGACCGAGTTGCCACTCGGTTTGCATAAGAACCAACTCGAGTTAACTTGGTTTACAAAATTTACGTTGCGGCAGATCATTAATTAACCAAATTCGTAAGATCTTTCCTTGGCCCCTATTTCAACGCCTTTTCTTTATGCGCGGTGCAGCGATTTCTTTCAAACTATAGTACGAAATATTTCTATATAGGGGCGCCAGTGAGATGCTTGCTTATGGCGCCCTCAAACTTTAATCCGCCACTGCGCAGAGCTGATATAGTTTGGCCACCTCGGAGCTGCGATTTGACACCGTTGGATATTTATTTGTGGGGTGCCGTAAAAGATAAGTGTTACGCCGGCAAGACAGAGACAATTGACGCTTTAAAAGACAATATTCGTGAAGCCATTGGTGAAATACACCTGCACACAATCGATAATGTGCTTAAAAATTGGATCGATCGTATAAGCTACTGCATGGCCAGCCGAGGCAGCCATTTGCACGAAATTATTTTCCATTACTAACCGGAAGAATTGTTCTTTCACATAAAAAAGAAATTTGAGAAAATATTCAGTAGTTTTTTTATAGCATTTAAAAGAAAAAAAGTTATTATGATAATAATATAATAATTATTATGAATAGATGTATGAATATTTGAATTCAACCCTTGGCGTATTATATATATTTTTAGTTAATCATTCTTATTGAGTGAACTCCAGTCGCGGGTCGGAGCTGACACGAACATTTTTTTTTTAAGTAAATAAGAGAACTAACCAATATTGTGTTAACCCCAAGAATGATTGCAACTATAAAGCAATAAAGTACTTATTTATACTCGTAACCACTGATCAGGTAACTGATCAGTGCTCGTAACATAACAAACATTCCCACCTTTTATACTGTAATTGGAAAACACGAGTTTTGAAACCGGCTACTATGATATGCAAAGGAAAACAAGAGTTTGGTTTTGTATTCGGTCCGTATAGGAATAAAAGAGTTTTGAATTAAACGGAAGTGGAATAGTGTAGTTTTGAAAAAATCTTCACTTTTTCTTCTTCACAAAAGTATAGGAAATAATAAGTTTTGATAAATCTGAGCTAAATACATAGATAAGGAATAATTCTTCAAACTTCACTCATTTTTGAAAAAAAAAGTGGAAAAGAGTTTTAATTTTATACCCCTCACTTATAAGCCCTTATTTTGGTATACAATTTTGAAAATTTTTCGAGAAAAATTGTGAGTTATATCAATTTGAAATTACGCGAAAATGTTTGGGAACAATAAAGATTTTTGCAAATATCTCGGCTACCAGGACTTCGAAAATAACTTGTAACCCATTTGAATAGAATTTGAGCAGACCTTCCTTTTGGTGTATCATTCGATGGATTTTAGAAGAACTTATTTTTCTGTCCAAAATTTTGGCAACTGATATTTTTCGAAAATCATGAAGAAATCGATTTTGCTAAATTCGACATATTTTATAGTTCTCATTATCTTAAACTTACCACTGTTGGCCTAGTTGATGCCAAGGTTATTAGATCTAGTTCATAAACTAGTTTTTAATCTCCTTTTTCTATAATTGAATAGTAGTAAACTGAATTTAATAAGAATGCATTTTGATTTGATTCGAAACCGAGCCCGATAAATTAATCCACTACATTGTGAATGATCTCTCGTATAAATTATTTTCGGGACAGAACGTTCCTATAACAAAAGTATAATATCGTTAAATATCATCTGTTAAAGGCTATGCGAGTGGATAATTGCCAATCTGATTGCCAGGCTGATTTAGACTCAATTTGACAGATGACTGCGTTCAACTGTCAAAGTTGCCAAGAAACTTGGACTCAAAAGAACCTTGGCAATACAAAAAAAAAATGTTCAAGACCAAAGACAAAAATACCGTCTTCTTTTTAAAATGTGCTCATCAAGTCCCTACGGCGTATACTTGCTGTTTAAACTGTTTTATGCGAATTTTTTGGCGCATGCCTGCTCCACCACAACAGCATCCACACCAAATTGACACTTCTCACAGCCAACACCAAGATGGATAGCATCCTGAACATACACACACTGTACAGATTAATCACGAAGACTTCACAGAATACTCAACACTCTGAGGTGAACGTAAGTTTTTGGCACATTGAAGATAAATTCAACTTGTCGCCAGTCAGTCGATATTTAACCGTTGGCGTCATTGGAAGTAGCTTCTTTTTCCGGTCGGTGAAATCTTAAAAAAAAAAAAAAAACGATGAAAACAAACACCCAAACAAAATCGACAGCAACCCCTGTTATATCCATTGGTATTCGCCACATAAACGTTGCTATAGGCAAGAATATATTGAAAATCGTTTCTTGTCGAGCACTCAACCTTCGAGCGCGGGTGTATCCTTGGAATCGGTTGGTGTTTTTCAACAATCGTTTGTTAATTCGATGTGAAAGCATTCAAAACATCAGCAAAAAACATCGAGTGGCGAAATAGGATTGAATTCGAATTCAATATTGCCATCGGACAAGTTCACGCTGTTCCTCTCGAAAAACACTTGTTGTTTTGTCCTTGTTTTCAATTCAACATAAATACACGAGTGTTGTTGAAAGCTGGCTCTCCCACTGTTAATTTGAGCATTCGCCCATCAATCAAAGTGAATATGATTGAATTCTTGTTGGCTGTCCATTACTGTTTAAGTTATCATGTGTCACCAGTGCCGTGAGTACCAAAAAAGTGAGTGTGTCGTATTTTTTTAAACAGTGTAATGCGTTCCGTTATTTCGTGCAAAAGACTTTGTGGTGTTCCTGCAGACGGATATCTATCAATAGAATCGATCTCCACAAATGTCAGTCGGGCTCTCCATCAGCCAGTCAGCCTTCAGTCAGCAGAACCCATAGAAATATTTTTTTTATTTTCCCCATTCTCTCGTTCTCTTTTCAATCGGAATTGAAGTGGGAATCATTTCATTTTTTTTTTCTTTTGACTGAAAGGATAGAACGATGGAACAACGGTAAACTAAGGATTCATCGTCGTAAAAGCTTAATCCTCTCGTGATGCTGTGTTGTGATTGTATTCGAGTAGACTATTTCCGTTTCTCTTTGTGATACATTGGGTCCGTGTCGGGTTGGTGTAGTATTACTGTATTTTTTTTTTTTTTTTAGATCATTCATTTGGAATAACACTGTCTGTGGCGTAAGCTTGTTACATTTTGCTTTGATTTATTTATTGTCTGTCTATTCAATATATCCAAAGTATCGGTTCCTAGGAAAATTGCAAAAAAGGAAGAAGATACTTTGAATTTGAAAAAAAGGCGATTCGGTTTGATATTTGAATGAAATAGACCGAAATTAATTTTTCAATCCATAAAAAAACGAAATATCCCAGCATCGGTAAACGACCGACCTTTTATCCTTCCTTTTTGTAGTGGCGGAAACTTTGTGTTGTTTTGTTTCCTGGATATAAACCGATATAGCCCCGCACAAGAGTATTGAAATTAGGAAGCTTCTTGAGGCCATTCACTCATATGTAAGCTTGTATTTTTCCTTAACCCTCCGTGCACCACGTGGGGTTTAATAGACCCCAGCGAAACAAAAATCGTTGTATCTTTTTAAACGGCAGCGCAAATTCCACGAAACGTCGTGTAGCTGGAGAAAAGACATTGCTGGATCGCATAGTAACAGTCATTTATAGGTAGGGCTGGATGCGCAGCTCACGGCCGCTCTCAAAGTTTGGCAGGGTGTCACAAACCCCACGTGGTTCGGGACGTCGTCTAAACGATTGGACTGGGATCTCAATGGGACAAATTTTGTTTAATTATTTTAATATTTTTTTTGTTCCCAAAATCATTAAGCCCCTTAATAAAAGGCAATAAGAAGTTTTTGTTTATAATGCTAACAGTAGGAAGGTGGTATCCTCAAGTTATTAAAAACGTACAATTTTTGTTAAAATGCTAATAAACATAAAAAATGTTTACTATTTTTAACTTATTTGTTTTATTTTTATCTCCTCATATCAAAAAAATAAAGTTTGAAAAGATATTCTTTATATATATATATATATATGTATATAAATAGAATGAAGTTTGGGGTATAGGGAACCCCACATGGTGCAGGACGTAACTTTTGCCCACGTGGTGCAAGGAGGGTTAATACAGTGCTCCTTGAGGCGGGATTATATTGAATTTTTGACATGTGTACATACCCTCAAACGACGCGCGACGGCTGACTTAACAGTGCTCCCTCTTTCTGTGGTTTTGCAATAGCCATGATGTTCTATATGTTCTACATACTTATAAATGTATATCGTTTGAAGGAATGTGAAGATATTTTTTCTTGAAAGAGTTGGAATTCTTATAGTTTTCAAGATAAGGTCAGGGATATATAAATTAATCTTTGAATTTTAAAGTTTTAGAATTAAAACAGTTTTCAAAGAGGTAGTTCGCTGAGTTCTTAAGAAGTAAAAAGGATTGAGAGAGAAAAAAAAATGGATTTTTCGAACATGAGTTTTTGATCGGTCGTCATGTCCACAATTAAAGCAGACAAACTCCAGAGTCATAATAATGCACTGAGTTTGTTAAAATGCAATGTGGTAAACTTGCAGCCAATCAAAATATATTTTTTTCAAGCTAAACAGCCAACCAAAAATATGTAAAATTTTCATTGAACAAAAAATTTAATTTTTTCTTGTTTTTCTGGAATTTTATGAATTTTCCTTTATAAATTTAAATGTTTCCATTCGAAAAAGAAATTACTGAGCACAATGCACCCGGAAACACTTAAAAACAATTGATTTTTGAACAGTTTTTGATTTTTCCCATTTTCCGACTGTACCATAATTTTTTTTCAAAATCTATTTTCGCAGGAACCCTGGTATTCCCAAGGCGGGAAATGCTCGCATGTCAACCCTAAAGATCTAAGACCTATTAGCCTATTATCATTCATTCTCAAGACTCTGGAACGATAGATCGATATCCATGTACGTAATAGTATTGATAAGAGACTATCGATGTCTCAGCATGCTTATTACAAAGGGAAATCGGTAGAAACAGTCTTGCATACTCTGGTAAGAACTATCGAATACTCCCTAGAGCAAACCGAATATACAATGGTTGCCTTCCTGGGCATTGAAGGCGCTTTCAATAACGTTGACACTTCTGCTATAACTTCTGCTATGACGACCGTAAACGTCGAATACTCACTTTCTGAGTTGATTAATCTAATGCTAAAAAGCAGGATCATCACTTCTAAAATGGGAGATTTTTGTACGAAAAGGTCTGTCGGCAGAGGCACTCCACAAGTGGAACATAGTAGTTAACAAACTTAATGTGCTCACTATATGGGCTGATCACTGTGGACTTAATATTAATTTTCAAAAAACAGACCTCGTCCTTTTTACACGGAAATACAAAAAAATCCTAGTAATTATTCCTCATTCAATAAAAGGTGTACCACTATTTTTTACCAATGAAGCCAAATATATTGGTCTGATATTAGACAAAAAAACTGAGTTGGAAACCTTATATTCAGGAAAGAGTTAAGAAAGCTACAGTAGCTCTTTTCTACTGCAAGAAAGCCATAGGAGACAAATGGTGTTTTCAACCTTGCATAACCTTTTGGCTTTATGCATCGGTCATCCGAGAAATGCTCATGTACGGGGTTGCAGTATGGTGGACTGCACTGCAGAAAGTCACTTACATCTGACACCCCTCGATATCTTTAGCTAGCAAGTGGCAGCGAATACAGTTTTAAGACTCAATGCCTCCTTTCAATGTACCACCAATATTGTTATGGACATTCCATCATTTTGAACTTCTTCGGTTCAAAGTATACATACATAGACTACATAGACTATTCCAAAACCACAATTCGGGAAAAACTTCCAGGCCTCCATTCCATCCAGAGATGAATGCGAAGACAAAAAATTTCATATTTATAGATACAGATGGATCCAAGACAAATGATGGTGTTGGTAGTGGTGCACAGAAAAAAAAAAGTTGTCATATTAACAATCGTCGATAGTCAACTTGAAATTTGGCCAAATTGTTGCATTGACTACCAAAATAGTCCATATAACAACGTGATTTTAAAAAATTGACTACTAGATAGTCAATAGAACAATTTTCGATTGTCAATTTTGGGAAGTCAATATGACAACAAAAGTAATCAATAGAACAACTCCGGTAGTCAATATGACAATTTGGTTGTCATATTGACTACCAAAATTGACTATCGAGGATTGTTATATTGACTACCTAGTAGTCAATTTAAATTTCGGTTTTGAACAAAAATTGTCATATTGACTACCGCAGTTGTCCTATTGACTACCTCATTTGTCATATTGACTACCGTGGTTGTCATAATGACTACCAAAATTGACTATAGAGAATTGTTATATTGACTATTCGGTAGTCAAATTAGATTACGGTTTTAGTAAAAAAAATTGTCATATTGACTACCGCAATTGTCCTATTGACTACCGCAGTTGTCATATTGACTACCGTGGTTGTCATATTGACTACAAAAATTGCCTATCGAGAATGGTTATATTGACTATCCGGTATTCAAATTAGATTACGGTTTCAGTAACAAATTGTTAAATTGACTACCGCAATTGTCCTATTGACTACCGTGGTTGTATAACTGCAATCCAAAAGAGATTCTGAGTTACGACCCACACTGATAACTTCCCAATTATTATTTTTAAAATATTCAGAACAATATTTTCTTTAAGATAATTAGTTTGAAGTCAATACCTATTTGTTCTCCTAACACTTGATTCGAAAACCATTCCTTATTATTTTTTTTTTTTTTGCAGGTTTTCGTGTTTTGTAAAAAAAAGTTTTTAGTTAAATTTTTTGAAAAAAATTTCTGAAAGCTTGCAACAATATTTTGAATGTGATGAAATAGTTTGATTTCAAAATCTGTTTTTGCCAACGAGATCTTTAGTCAAAAACCAATTTTTACTAATTTTAGGAGCATTTCTTGAAAATTTTTATTTCTTATGTAAACAAATACAGATTTGAGTTTTCTTAGAGTTATATTTTACTTTAAAATTTAGCACAAAATAAAATCATTAAGTCAATACCTTTAAAATATTCACGAGATATCGAGAATCGAATATAAATGTTATTAATTTTACATACTATTTTTTGTAAATTTTAATTTTTATGAAAAAACTGATGGTTGCATTTTTATAAAAATTAAACTAAATTTCGAACACATGAATGAATAGTTGCAAGCCAATATCTTAAATTTTTGGAAAGATAATTGAGTTGATAATCAATTTTTACCAAATTTTACTAATATTTTTTATACATATTTTTTAATTTTTTTTTTAACTTTCAACTAAATCTTTTTAAAAGTTTGACAGAATGTTGAAAACCATAGTTTTTAAAAGGTAAACAAATTTTGTGTTCGTAAAATATTCGTGACCAACATTTTTTTGTTTTCAGTTTTTTTGATTTTTTTTCAAAAAAAATTTACCTATTATAATAACTTCCTATGTTCAGTCAATAACAATTAATTAGAAAACGAAAGTAAATATTTAATAGTTGTCTTATCAATAAACGTTAGCTTTTGACAAATAACGTTAGTGAAAGCGTAGCAAACGTATTCAAATTCTCATGGTTTTCATGTACTGTGATCCTTTTGCAAATACTTTTCAAATATATTGACGGCGCTTTAATTTTACAGGTTTTACAAATAAGAATCAGCTTACTGTTTGAAATACGTTCATAAAATTTAATAACTTTTACTTTAAAGAGTTAGAAGTAACAGCTTTAAATAATTTTTAAACATTTGTATGGCGCTGTAATCGTATAGATGTTACATAACGAAATCAGTTTCTAATGCGTGTTTTTATTGTAGTTTCTGAGCTTCCGGTATCATTTTTGCAAGTTTTCCATCGTTTACTTTTCCACTTTTTCATTTTTAATACAATGTACATAGACAAAGCCTAAAAACTTGAATTAAATATTCGATATATATTTTTAACGATTCCAAATGCATATGCCAAAAATAGTAAAATAATTTAAAATAGTAAAGTATATTGTTAATTTGTCCGTTTTCCCTGATAACAAACACCAAACCCCACAAGCTTTTCTTTGCCAGACACCTACATGACATAAGCAAATAAAAATCTGAAAATATTTAGATTGCGTTCAGTGTACTCGTAATTGAAGTAAGTAAGTTTTTCAATCATTTTTCTATACGGTCGAAAGTTTTTCTATATTCAACCTCGAATTTAAAGTGTTTTGAGTGCATGTACTTATATCAGCATAATATTTAGAAAGTGATTACAAGGTATGTATATAAAAAACGTTATATTTATTAAATACATAACTATTTTTCCAGAATAAATGTATAATTAAAATTCATTTTTTTCAGTGTGCAAAATTCAAACCCTCTTATTTCCAGACAAAAACGCTAAATCAACATTACAGTTACGTTGAAACTTAAGTTGTCATATTGACTATTGCGATAGTCAATGTGACAACTCGGTAGTCAATGTGACAACTCGGTAGTCAATATGACAACTTTAGAATTTTCATTCAGTTTTTAGTTTTTTCCCAAAATCATTATTCTTTCTTGAGCTCTGGCATCTGGTCGCGGAACAATTTCTCTACTAAAATTAAGTATTTTTTAAAGTTCTTAATTAAAAATTCCTCGAAATTATAAGTTTTAACGAGTTTCGTTTGTGCATTTTAAAAACACCTAAGAACTTCAATTGAAAAAAAATTACAAGGTAAAACATTATATTAATGAGAAAAATATTCTGAGATATAAGGTTATGGTGTCCTCTTTTAACTTAATTTTTTTTCAAAGACATTAAATTCAAAATATCAAGTCAACTTATATTATTCAATTGGTGCATTTTAAATCTATTGAATGGAGTGTAAGATAAATCAAATCATATAGTTAAAATCAAATGCTAATTTGAAAAGCCAACAAAAAAATTGTGAAAACCACGTGCATCATATTGGCAACCGCGGTTGTTACATTGAATACTGAATGTCATCCTATTGACTACCGCAATCATCCTATTGACTATTGCGATAGTCAATGTAACAACTCGGTAGTCAATATGACAACTTAAGAATTTTCTATTTAGTTTCCAGTGTTTTCCAAAAATTATAATTCTTTCTTAAGCTCTGGCTTCGAGTCGCAAAAAAAATGTCTCTTCTAAAATTTAATATTTTCAAATTTCGTAGATTCTCAATTTTAAGAAAAATATTAGTTATAACTAGTGTCATTAGTGCATTTTTATACACCCAAGGACTTCAATTAAAAAAATTACAAGGTAAACCAATTTATATATAAGAAAAATAATCTGCGATACAAAGTAATGGCGTCCTCTGTTCACTTAATATTTTCAAAGTCATTTTATTCGAAATATCAAGCCAACTTATATTGTTTAACAATATCATTAGCGCATTTTGAAATATATACGTACAAAATTAATTGAAAGCATAAGATAAATTTATTAAATTATTAAAAATAATATTCGTGGGTATCAATTCTATAGAATAAAATCAATTTGCTTAGCCAGAAAAAAAAACATTTAGTGAAATTTATTTGCATCAAATTGAATACCTCGGTTGTTATATTGACTACCGCGATCATCCTGTGGACTATTTAGCTTTTAATTACTTGCCAAAAATCTTCGTTTTTCTTGAGTTATCAAAATTAACTTTCAATTAGCGTCATTAATGCATTTTAAAACAGTAATGTAATGTAACAGTTCTTAAGTGAGCACAAATTGATTGATAACCATGTTTAAATGCATTTTGTTTCATTATCAGATCGATTAAGACTTTCAAACGCTGCAGCCAACCAGCACATCAATACTTTCCTCGTGGCAAGACCATTGAAAAACATTAAAAAACTTCCTGATGGAAAACATTAAGGACAAAAGGGTTACAGAAACATTGAAAGACTTGGGAGATACAAATTTTGGATAAGGTATGCACAGTTATAAATATGTTATTTCTTATGATGGTTAACATACAAACAAAATTAAATTTTAACCTATATCTTAACTATGTCTACATAATCAATTATAGTCATTGAGGTGTAAAATATATTTCCTTATTATCTGTATGAAAATAATAAATACATAAATGTGAAACAATGCTTTACTAATGTTATCTTTTTTTTATTTTCATTCCTTTCAGATGATTTTGTGCTGGAGATACTTAAAAGTATTCACTTCTACTTATTTCTGACAGCAGCAGTTTCAAGAAAATCTAACAACGGGGCCAAGTCAAGAAGCAAGTTCACCATCAAAGATTCACTGATGGCATTCATCTTTGAAGGAGAGACGACGCAAGTATTAGAGGACCACATAACATTCCTGAAATCCAGAGGTAAAACCATTCAACCTCTAATACCAGCGTGAGAGAATTTCTGGGATTTCATAGAACTTTTTTTATATGAAAACAAACACAAATAAAACCAAAAGGATGAATCCAAAACTGTCAACAATGCTGCATTCGTTAAGTACATAATTTAATTTAATTATAAACATAAGCAACTTAATTTGTTGTTTTTATTTTTGGTGTATTATTTCTCGTATTGCAATGTTTTATAACATCTTTGCATTACTAAATATGCTTACTACATTCTTAGTAATAAGAGCTACATACAAGAAAATTAATTTAATCGTAGCTATTCAATAAAATAAAAGAATTTGTTTTCATTTAAATTTTTGATGAATTATTTCTTTTATTGGAATGTTTCTTTATGTTTAAAAAATGAATAGTTATAAAATAAAATATGTAAAAATATAGTAAGCGCATTTATATTTAAGATATATGTATTAATACATTAATTAAAAATACCTATAAGCGATTAAAATAAATGTATTTATATGTAACTAAGAAACAAATTTTGTTTTTAATGAAATTTTAATTTTGAAGATCTTACAGATTGGAAGTTGTCATATTGACAACCGTAGTTGTCATTTTGACAACCG
Source organism: Sphaerophoria taeniata (assembly GCA_943590905.1). Lineage (NCBI taxonomy): Eukaryota > Metazoa > Arthropoda > Insecta > Diptera > Syrphidae > Sphaerophoria > Sphaerophoria taeniata. The sequence goes on along the minus strand of OX016540.1, from coordinate 39,235,440 downwards.
TAGTTGTCGTATTCACTACCGCAGTTTTCATATTGACTACTGCGGTTGTCATATTGACTACCGCATATTGACTGCCGCAGTTGTCATATTGACTACCGCAGTTGTCATATTGACTACTGCAGTTGTCATATTGACTATCGTAGTTGTCATATTGACTTCCGCAGTTGTCGTATTGACTACCGCAGTTGTCATATTGACTGCCCCAGTTGTCGTATTGACTACCGCAGTTGTCATATTGACTACTGCAGTTGTCATATTGACTATCGTAGTTGTCATATTGACTACCGCAGTTGTCGTATTGACTACCGCAGTTGTCATATTGACTACCGCAGTTGTCATATTGACTACCGCAGTTGCCATATTGACTACCGCAGTTGTCGTATTGACTACTGCAGTTGTCATATTGACTACCGCAGTTGTCGTATTGAATACCGCATTAGTCAATACGACAACCGTAGTTTCAATTTCTTTCAACCAAAGTTGTCATATTGACTACTAAAGTTTTCATATTGACTACCAAATTGTAAAAAATTTCGGACCCCAAAATTGACAACCGAAAATTGTTCGCGGTTATCGGCTGAAAATTGACTACCAAATAGTCATATTGACTACCAAAATAGTTAATAGGATGACCTTTTTCGTTCTGTGTGTGTACTCAGAAAAGCTTGATCTAAGCCTCTTATTCCGCCTCCCAAATCATTGTAGCGTCTTCCAAGCGGAAAATTTGGCGATGAAAGACGTTCTCTCCTGGCTAAGAGAAAACGTGATATCAACTTGTGATATCCCCATCTTCTTGGTGATAGCCTCAAATGACTTCTGCTGGACATGCCCTGCTTACAAGCAGGTCCAGCGGAATGTTTTAAAATGATTAGTGTTTTCACATACACGAAATATTGGAAAAATATAATTTTCAGTGTCTGGAGGGTAAAATGTAAGTCAGTTTCCGATCTCCCTTTATCTTATCTGTGGTGCAAATGATACATTCTGCTTGCTTTGCCTATTAGAGTGAGGGGGTTTCGCGTTGTTCTTGAGTGAACAATCAAAAAATACCCGTTAGTCGACAAAACTTTAGCTCTACCAAAAAAGTCTGCACCATGCGTGAGAGTTGGCAGGAAAACCCAAAGCAGTAGATTCTCGTCAAACAAAACAATTGAGCTTTTCACAGACCATGTCATTCAAAGGAATAAAAAATGTCGATGATATCTCACGCACACTTTTTTTAAAAATTAAATACAAGGTTAAGAATGAATCACCCTGTATTTTAATATTTGCATTTCAGTAAAAGTGAACAAACACAAAATATATCTATCTACAAGATTCATTTCTGGTTCTTAGACTGCCACTCTTTCCCCACAAAAGTTCACAAATATTTAGCTGATTTCTCTGATGGAGGTCAATAGAGAATGATCTTATCCGTTGAATTCCGTCTCCTGTCCTTGGCTTGTGTGCTATTCATTTTTCTTCTTCTTCAAATTGCTTGAAGCGAAATGTTGGTAGCTTGAAAAGGCTTTCAATTGTCAGTTTTAAGAATTAATGATAGAATTCTTGGACATCACGACCCATTCGTTTTCTTCTTTTGAGTTTTATTCTTGTTCGTGAACCTTGTTAATTTATTTTTGTATCAAATTCTTACTCGACACTTTGCAGTCGATATTTATGTAAGATTGCTTTGAGTCTTTCAAAGGAAACTTGAAATGGAAGCTGACCAGAGGTTTGGTATAACAGTGAAGGTGTATGTACGTGTGGGTTGAACAGGGATACAGAAAGCCATTTCATGTTTAACCTTCAATGATATCCGGCTTAGGTATGGATTTTTCCCTCTCTAACTTGAGCACAAACATTTTTCTCATGAGAACTTGAAAAGACTAGAATTATTTCGTCCCATTATTTAATCTTGTGTCAAAAAATCAACCATCACATGAGTTTAAAATTCCAAAGAAGAAAACTTTATTTGAAGAAAGTTAACAGAGAACTTAATCGTATTTAAAACACAGGCGCTCATGTGTGTTGTAGGATGATGTGTTTTTATGTGAGCGTAAACAAAGGATCAAAAAACAAAGAAATCAGGTTGAAAAACCACAAGAAGTTAGGCTGCCTTAGTATAACTTTGTCGTTTTTCTTTAAACTTTTAAGTTTTAAAACAACAGAACTCTATTATGGTTTTAATAATAAAGAAAACTCATGAAAAAGGTATGGGTATACAAGATATACAAGGCAGGGCCGGGAAGGAAGTTTTGAGTTTATAATGTTTTTGTTTGATTATTATTCTTTCATTGGTATAAGTGCCATCGTATAAGTAAGTTTGAGTCCATATTAATGGCATGGGTATAAGGTAATATAAGGTTCTAAAATTAACTTCGAAAAGGTGTCGAAAAGAAAAATATAATGGAGAGAAAATATTCGAAAGATTTTCACGGACCTTATGAAGAGGTCCTTAATAATCTATACTACACATATCTAGACATAGGTTGATTTGACATTCAAAACGGGTACGGTGCGTTGTCCGAATTATATGAGGGCAAAACTTTTGGTGCAGTATTTGTAGAATTAATAAGACTGTAAAGGATCTGAATGAGCGCTTCTTAACCTTAAAGCAGATCACACAGTATTACACCTGCAAATTTCTCGTGGATATCTAACTGGCCACCACACTTCTTCTCACACCAAAAATTAGGGTACTACTACAATGTCCAAAAAGCAGTCAGAATTTTTGTTCACTCGTAAAAAAAATGAAAAGTTCTTCTTCCTCTTCTTCCATTTCTAAGCAATCGACAAATCTTCTTTCGTACTTGTCCTAAAAGATCTCACAAAACATACCTATAAGTGGATAACTGGTCTGGATGGTATCACTGCTAATGTTCTGAAAAAGTGTTCTTCGAAGTTAGCAAAATTATCTCTCCTATTCATTAGGCTCATTCCGAGTAGTTGTCTAGCCAATCCATTTTTCCTTTTCCTATTAATCATTTAAAACACTATGAACTGTCTATTACAGGAAGAGAGGAGCAATTTTGGTACACCAGGGCCCTATTTCATAAATATTGACAGGTGCGACAGGTGACAGGTGACAATTTGTAAATGACAAACCTGACAATTGTATAAATTCGGTCCCATAAAAAAATTGACAACTTTGTAAAATTCCCTGACAATTTTACAAAGTTGTCAAGATTTCGGATCATAAAAAAATTGTCATGACAATGAATTGTCAGGGATTTTTTTTAAAAATTGTCACAAATTCTCCGACAAATTTGTAGTGACAATTGAAACAGAAAAAATAGTACAAATTACAATTTTGTCAGTATATAGTTGACAATTGTGACAGGCAATTGAGTTTCGGTCGTAAGGTGACAATTTTATTTTAATACTAGCAGTTGCCCGCGACTTCGTCCGCCTCTCCCTCGTCCACCGGCCAGAGTATCGTCTCGACTTGTGCATCATGCGCGCGTGGGAATTTTGTTCGGAAGTTATTGTAAAATTGCATTGCAGTCAACTCTCCCTAGGTCGTAATTCTCTTGAACTTGAAAAATTTGAGCATTTTTTATGATTCCCTTCAGTTGTTCATACTTAAAGCATTCCCTTGGGTGAACTCTCCCTAATTCTAATATCTCTCTTACTTCTGCATCGTTTTTTTCGTTAAGTAAATTTTTTTTTCTTTAAACTGAGCATATTTTTTAATTAAGAAGAACATAAAATGATATGGTTTAAACACAATAATCTGCACAAATAGTGCAATCAATCACATTCACAAATCAATTGAACTCTCAAAATTCTAATTTTAGCAGTTATTGGGTCAGTTCCACCTAACAACATCTCACTGAGATCTCAATGTCACCTTGACTGAGGCAAAATCATTTGGTGCCTTGGTGGAACATAATTCTCAGTTATCATTGAGATTTAATGGTTACCTTACTAATTGTTGCTGCACATATGTCAGCCACGTCAAATAGCTGAGTGAGAAATCGAATCCAAAATAATTTCACCTCAGAGATCTCAGAAAAAAATCTCAGTTCTCACATTTCCACAGATTCTTCGCTGCTATTGGTCGCAGCTTAATTTTAAGTAGAATAAAGCCTTCCTCGATTAATGGACTATCCAACACAAAAAAAAAATCGCAATTCGAAATAGTAGTTCCTGAGATTACCGCGTTCAAACGAACTTTATATTGTATTGTATTGTATTGTTTGCCGTTTTTTCCACATTTTACACAAATTCTTCGCTCCTATTGGTCGCAGCTAAATTTTATATAGCTTCAAGCCTTCCTTGATAAATGGACCATTCAACATTTAAAAAATTATTCAATTTCATAAAGCATGTGATGTGCTTTTTGTTTCCCAGCCGAGGTTTCGCTCGTCGGTGCCAAGGTCTAATGAAGAAAACACGAAACTTCAATGATAGGTCTTTCGAACCTAATGACAAATTCTTTATTAGAAACACTTAATAACTACAATTATTAATATTAACGTAAATTCAGTAGTTGTTGGTTTTGGTTCTTCTTAATGCGTCACTTCCGGTATATGATCGGACCTAGATATTGCGGCCGCCTGTAGAGTGACTGGCTTCCTGGTTGTCTTGGTATGGCTTCACTACTGGGCTTCCTGTTCCTGTTTCCGCTTGAGCTTGTGGTATTCGTTACTCGACCGGTTTATTTCCGGGGGATCAGCAGGTACGTTTAAGGCCCCTGGTGGCACTACACGGCAGGCAATAGCTCTGGTGGATCAGCAGGTTTATTTAAGGCCCCTGGTGGCACTACACGGCAGGCAATAGCTCTGGTGGATCAGCAGGTTTATTTAAGGCCCCTGGTGGCACTACACGGCAGGCAATAGCTCTGGTGGATCAGCAGGTTTATTTAAGGCCCCTGGTGGCACTACACGGCAGGCAATAGCTCTGGTGGATCAGCAGGTTTATTTAAGGCCCCTGGTGGCACTACACGGCAGGCAATAGCTCTGGTGGATCAGCAGGTTTATTTAAGGCCCCTGGTGGCACTACACGGCAGGCAATAGCTCTGGTGGATCAGCAGGTTTATTTAAGGCCCCTGGTGGCACTACACGGCAGGCAATAGCTCTGGTGGATCAGCAGGTTTATTTAAGGCCCCTGGTGGCACTACACGGCAGGCAATAGCTCTGGTGGATCAGCAGGTTTATTTAAGGCCCCTGGTGGCACTACACGGCAGGCAATAGCTCTGGTGGATCAGCAGGTTTATTTAAGGCCCCTGGTGGCACTACACGGCAGGCAATAGCTCTGGTGGATCAGCAGGTTTATTTACGGCCCCTGGTGGCACTACACGGCAGGCAATAGCTCTGGTGGATCAGCAGGTACGTGAATGGCCCCTGGTGGCACGACGGACAAATCTCCTTCGATATTTAAAACCCCTTACCGCTGGTGGGGGGAAGCTTTAAAATCGAAATTGCGGTTGCTGCGCGGTCGGTAATGAGGACAATTTCCTTCGCTATTTAAACCCCTTACCACTGGTGGGGGGAAGCTTCAACAACGAAATTGCGGTCGGCAGCGGGAATGACCAATAACACTCAGTCCAAAACTTAAGTTAAAATGACAACTTATCGTAGTGATGAAAAGTAGTGGTAATGGTGATTTTAGTACGAAAGTACTCATCACCATATAAACTTTGCTACTAAAAATGAGTGTGAATTGTACGAACATGAAAGTTAAACTTTCATGTGTTTCAGTGTAACTTGCTGCCATGCAATAAGAATGTTATCGATGATGAATGTAAACACGCCATGTGTTAATGAGTCATACGATATGTTTTGTTTATGCATTATCAAGGTCAAATAAAATGTATGCAATATATGCACGAATTAGTTTTGCCTGCATAGGGGATTTTTAAAGCGAGCGTGAATTATATGAATTCGAAATGCAAAATTGGCCTGTGTAAAAGTATTTTATGGTAAAATTGATGTTGTTGTATGAGAGCATGTAACGCTTCGTTACAAGCAGTTCTTGAGATAAGCGCGTTAAAACGCAGAAAAATGTATATTTTTTGGCGTTTTTTCCATATTTTCCACAGATTCTTCGCTGCTATTGGTCACAGCTTAATGTTAAATAGCCTCAAGTCTTCCTCAAATAATGGACCATCCAACACAAAAAGAATTATACCATTCGACCCAGTACTTCCTGAGATAAGTGCGTTAAAACGCAGAAAAATGTATATTTTTTGCCGCTTTTTCCCCATTTTAAACAGATTCTTCGCTTCTATTAGTCACAGCTTAATGTTAAGTAGCCTAATGTCTAAGTCGATTAAGGCACCATCCAACACAAAAAGAATTATACCATTCGAACCAGTAGTTCCTGAGATTACCGCGTTCAAACAAACAAACTCTTCAGCTTTATATATTAGTGTAGATAATGTTTTCAAGTGAAAGTGACGACGAACGCGAGGTACGCCACCCTCGAGTTTTTAGACAAAGGATAAACAATGATTTCGCTTCATTAAGTGATTATCAATTTAAGGAAAAATTTCGCGTCTGCAAAACAACTGCAGAATATATTTTGTACACAATTTGTAAATAAATAATACTGTAGATCAATTCACTTTCTTATGTACGTTAAAAAATATTGCCAAAATATGAAAGTGACAAAGGAGAATGGGCAAAAATGTATGGAAGCTGGCCTACGAACCAATAACAACATGCTATATATCAATGGAAAGGTTTTTCTGTCTTCTTTAACTTTTTCTATGGCAGTAAGTCCCAAATTGCTGTGTGGAAAAAGTTATTGCACAATAAAGTCATTCACAAGTAATAAGTGATTTCTTATTTTCACCTTGACCTTTGACCCAATAACGACATGATGTATATCAATTGAAAGGTTTTTTTGTGGACTTTAACTTTTGTCTTGGCAAGAAGTCCCAAATCACTGTGGGGAAAAAGTTATTGCACAATAAAGAGATTCAAGGATAAAAATAAGTTATGTTTTGTTTTCTTTTGTAAAGCTTTTCTATTATGATGAAAGCAAGAAAACACTTTTTTTTCTATGATTTAATTGTGCAATAGCTTTTTCCCCTCAGTGATTTGGGACTTCTTGCCAAGACAAAAGTTAAAGTCCACAAAAAAACCTTTCAATTGATATACATCATGTCGTTATTGGGTCAAAGGTCAAGGTGAAAATAAGAAATCACTTATTACTTGTGAATGACTTTATTGTGCAATAACTTTTTCCACACAGCGATTTGGGACTTACTGCCATAGAAAAAGTTGAAGTAAACAGAAAAACCTTTCCATTGATATATAGCATGTTGTTATTGGTTCGTAGGCCAAAATGCCCATTCTCCTTTGTCATTTCTCACGACGAAATTGTCATACCTTTGTCACGACAAAATTGTCGTTGTATTTAACTGACAATTATGTCACCTGTCAATACGTTATGCAATGAAAACTTGTCACATAAGTGTGACAAATTTGTAGAATTGTCACCTGTCAATGTTTATCAAATAGGGCCCGGTTGAGAAATTGTCGAGATCCCTTTGGAGGAGAGAATTTTCTTCACGTGCTGCAATGATTCTGAAAAATTTCGTATCGTCAGCGTTAAGAGATATTTGACAATGTTAAATGAACATGTCAATGTCGTTAATTTTAAGGATAAAGAGAAGACGAACTAAATTACTACCTTGCGGTACACCAGAAGTGGTTAGAATAGGACTGGAACGAGCGGCTCTAAACCGGACATAATATTAACGATTCTCAAGGTATGAAGTAATCCATTTCAGGAAAAGGGGTTCAAAACCTATAGAGGATAGTTTAAGGCCCATTTGCTCATTCTTAACATAAATTTATGTTCTACATAAAGTTCATATTTAGTATTGAGATTTTATGTAGAACTTGGGATCGTTAATAAGGTTAGGTTGAGTTTAAACTAAGTATTCTTGGGAGTGAGAATTGTACAGTTCGTTGCAATGAAGATGAGTTCAGGTAGAATGTTAGCAACAAGGGAGGGTGATAATTATCAATATGGCAAAGAAAATACGTGACAACGATAGCAATATGACGGCAAATATAAACACATTATTGTTTAGAACACACTTTCAAAACATCGCCAACAGAAACATCTTTTGAATACGCTTCAAATACAGTTGTATATATATCCTTGCTTGATAAGGAAATTGAAACTGGCGAAGTTCTTGCAGCCATTACTACGGCAAAGGATTATAAAGCTCCGGGAATCGATTGAATTCCATTTGAATTCTATAAAAATGCAACGCCCAACTTAATCATAGAAATTCATCGTCTATTCAGCGACACCTTTCGCACTGGTACCATTCCCAACTCGTTCAAAAAATCAATAATATTTCCCCTTTTTAAGAAAGGAAATCCCAACGATGTAGCCAACTACCGTGGTCTGTCTTTTATGGACACTTTATTATACTATAAGCTGTTCACAACTGTAATTCTGAACAGACTAAGTCAATGGGTCGAAGAAAATCATATTTTAAACGAATTCCAAGCTACATACAGAGAAAACTACTCAACCACAGACCAAATCTTCAACCTCTCCTGCCTTATTGAACTACAACTAAACCGGAAAAAGAAACTGTGTTCGTTTTTCACAGATTTGAAAGCGGCGTTCGAAAATATTAATAGAAACACATTGTTCTACAAACTGACACATCTAGGTATATCCACAAAAATGGTATCAATCCTTAAAGCACTCTATACCAACAACACTGCAACAGTATGAAACGGCAATAATATCAATCAGTGACTACTTCCCTAACAAACAAGGTGTAAAAAGAGGATGTGTTCTTAGTGCTCTGCTATTTATCTTGTTCTTGAAAGACCTTGATTCTGTTTTTCCGTGTTGAGTGACTTTCGAAGGATTATCGGTAAAAGCTCTACTTTACGCAGACGACATTGTGCTCCTACTGAATATAGACTACCAAGAAGACTTACGGATATCATCGTTAGAAAAAATATCTACTGGGCTGATAAATGGTCAGAACTCTTTAACGATCTGAACATTTTGTTTGACTGGTACACAAAGTCTGAATGGAAGGCACTGCACACAGAAACTTGCGCAAAACTTGTTGAAAGGCATTAGTCGGAACACGCAATTAGAGCTCTGCAATCACGATTCCATGATGAGTATTGCAACCTGAAATATGCTGAGGTACCAAACTGAGACAGTAACTCGCATGAAATGATAAGTATGGTGTTAAAGTCCAGGTGTGGATTGCTCAAACTCAATGCAGGAGCATTTAAAAATAATACCGATGGAATTTGTAGGATCTGCAACCTTGACGCTACTGAAAATACGTATCATTCTGTAAGAGTGTGTCCTTGCTTCCAAACTTACAGAAAAAGATTCTTTGGAAGCGAAAATCTTAACCGTGATCACTTCCTAGAAATTTTGAATGGCCAAAACTATTCGTTGTCGGTTCATATTATTTAGAACTCCGCTAACTTGATTTAGGCTTGAATCAGTCAGGAGGGATTACAAATGTAATTTGATCCGTGTTCAGACACTGTCCATTTTAGGTGTGGAAAGTAGAAATCTCCACAAATTATAACTTCATTGTTTTATTAAGTGATCTATCGATTGAATAGCAATCTCTATCTCTTCTCTATATATATAAAAATGGATGTGTGTTTGTTTGTTTGTATGTCTCTTATAGACTCCGAAATGGCCAAACAGATATTTGTGAAATTTACATGGTTCATATTGTTGCATTCAGTGATGATTTCTGTGAAAAAAAAAAAATTGGAAAAACCTCATGGAAGAGTGGGAAAACTGGAAAAACTAAACAAAGGTCGGAAATTTGATTTTTTTTTATTGGAATTTTTTTTGTTTCGAAATGGGTTTTCGATTGGAAAAACAGAAAGTTCTTGATGAAAAACTCGGAAAACTCATTGGGAAAATTGCATATTATTGCAGGTGTATTCGTTTTCAAATGGAAAACTGGAAAATTTCAGAGTGGGTTTTCCTGGGCAAATAGAAAGTGCACTGATTCTCAAATAGAAAAATGGAAATTTTTTGATTGGGAACTCGGAAAACTGCGAGAGCATGAAGAACTTCAACACCTTAAATCAAGTTTTCTTATGGAATTTAAGGTGCATTGGTTTGTTGGTATGTCCGGTTTGGACTCTTAGTCCGCTCAATCCTCAATGCATTTTTATAACATTTTTATTGTACCTATAAAAATGAATTTTTGGGACAATCTTACGGGAAAGTCAGCAAATAAGGGGGACAACCGTAAGCTGTTGTGAAATAGTCAAAACAGAGAAGTTTTTGAATTTTTCAAAGATATTTGCATTTTACTTCATGCTCTAATGAAAGTAGAATGTTAGTTGTACATAGAGCTTGGTAAAATTCAGATATGTGGTTCTCTATTTCAATTGGATTCAAGCAAATCACATTTAATATTAACAATGTCTGTGTTAATCATAATGATTATTCTGGAGTTGCTCTGAAGGGTGGCGAGACGAAGTTTGCGGGGTCAGCTAGTTTCATATGTTTGTAGAGAAATTTTAATCCTTTTCATGTTATACACTAGTCAAAACAATTAAAGGAACACTTGAAAAAACTCAAAAACGGAGTGGATTTTTATAAGGCTGTATCTCAGTAGAAAAAAGTCGGATTGAAGTGAAATGAAAAGCATTTCAAAAGTTATCATTTTTTCTTTTCGAATTATTTTGAGTTAAAAAAGTACCGTTAGTCGTTTTTGCTTGAGCGTAAAAAATGTCCACTCAATTTCAAAATCGAAAAAAAAAATAAACTTTGAGTTGTCATAAAATGAGCGGACATTTTTTTTCAATCCAACCAATCTAAGATTCAATTTGAGAATTTTGCTGGCTATAATTCACTGTTTAGTTCAGATCGCTACGATTTTTTTTCTAATCAAAAAATGGGTTTACATGCAAAAACACAATTTTGACTTTGGACCCTAATAACTCTGCTAAATATTGACTTACAAAAAAAGTAAAGACAGATTTGAAAAATTCATTAAATTTTCTACACAAAAACATTTAAAAAAAATAAAAATATTGTTTTTTTCAATCTTTTCTATCACTTTAAAAAAAAAAGGTCCAAAATACGCATTTTTCAACTTTTTCATAAAAATTACCGTTATTTTGTGGTTTTCAGTGAAACAACTAATCTAAGGCTTAATTATTAAAGGTCATAAAATGTCCTTGATTTTGATGAAAATTTCACATCAATACGATTAACTGTTTCTCTGTTTTGATCAATCAAACTTACAAAACACTTTTTTTTCAATTTTAAGGAAAGTTTTGTTTTGTCTTATTTTTCTGTTATTTGAATTTGTTTATTTTTTCAATTTTTTTTATTTTTTTTGTTATCATTATGATTATAAAAAAATTCGTGAATTTGATGAAATTTGATGAAAATTCGTCCGAATTTCACAAAGTCAAAGTGTATATCCTTCATCTATTCTCTAAAACACCCTGTTAAGCTGCTTCTATACCCCACACACTGCAATATAAAAACAATGTCATCACAAATGTATTCGTCTCTGATTTGATTGTTTCTAGTGGATTGTGGCTTGCTTGAGATATTGCGAATCGTTTCAATCCCCATTTCATTTCGTCTATCCATTTGCTAAGGCTTTCAGACTAATCCCCTCACCCATCATCCATTCCATTCAACATTATTGTGCATAATAATAACAATAACAAAAGATAGTTTTTTGCTGACTTCTGATGGTATTTTCAATTGAAACTAATGAACATAACGAAAAAGTTTTTTGCACGTTCTATAATGAAATGCTGGAACAAGAACCAAACAACAACATCAACTGCATCTATTTGAATTAAGTGTTTGTGTTTAATTTCAGTGAGTCCATCGTTTGCTTGAAACAAGAAGTGATGTCATCCTTCATAAATGTCTGATTAAAAGTGAAAAAAGGATTTGCATAAGGAAAAAATAAATCGACACAAAAAAAAACAAAATTCGACAAAATGCTGAAACTCTTAAGGAATATCTGCATTTGGATGTGTTCCACATCATGTCTCTTTGGATATGTCACACATGCTGGTAAGTTGTTCAAAAGTTGGTTTACACTTTTTTATTTTTTTAATATTTAAAATTGGTTTGATTCTTTAAACTGTGTATTTCTAAATTTGAATAGCCAAAAACTAAGTGCATTTTTTAAATTAAATCAATGACTTGGACATTTTCGATTTAAGCGGTTCAGACTGATTTCATTACACATAAATATTTTGATTACTGTTTATTTAATTAGTTGGATAGTTTTGATAACCGTTTGGCAGTACGAGAAAGCCAAATTGGACGGTATCATAAACTTCTTCCGGATCGTCACTATGATTCCTGATAGTAGACTTCTATGATTCCCAAATAGGGTTAAAAGCATCAAACCCAAAGAAAAATCATGGTTTGATTGAAAAAAAAATCTAGTTTCTGGTGTTTTAGAGCCAATCCTATGTGAGGAAAACCAGAATAAGTTGAAACACGTCAGGAAGGCCTGTAATGCCTATATTCGACGGACCAAATTTTTGCATGATTAAGGCAAAAAATACTGCAATATCCGAAAGGCAGTAAAAATTGTTGGTCAGCTTTGAAAAATATGAAGAATTATTCCTTCTCTTCCTCAGTCCGTACGCTCGTTTACAATGCCACTCCAATTGTTTGCTTTCTCGGCAAAGCTAACGTTTTTGTTAGGCAGTCCGCCGCCAATCCTACGATGCTAAAAAATGTCATGAAACTCCCAGTTCTTGAATACGTCAATGATTCCATGATGGGACAAATCTTCTTTCTGTAGAGTTGTTCTTCCACTCCGGCGAAACCCTTTCGTAAGTTTTTCCATCAATCCCATTCTTCTGAGCTCGTTCCGAGTTGTTGAAAAACAGCATTTGTGCAGACAATTTCCAAAAAAGCGAATCTTCTTCGCGGTCTAATTAATGCCCGACTAGGCTTACGTATCTTCTTTCCAACGTAATACAAATACAAACCCTGATTAATCATCGGCTAAAGAAATATCTCGAAGACCAAAAGCTTCTTGATGACCGCCAGTACGACCTTTGCATGCAACAGGTCCACTGATGATCTGATGATCTGTCTCACCGAACAGTGGAACAAGTCTTTACATCGTTTTGGAGAAAGTAAGATTGTTGCACTTGATATTTCATTTCACCTGATATGGAATTTGATAAAGTCTGGCATCTTATGCTCTTTTATCAAAAATGTTTGTTTCGGAGTTGACGAATCACTCCTTCGTTGGACAGGTTTTATTGGGCAATATAAGTACTGGCATATCCCAGGGATCTGTTTTTTCCCCAACTCTCTTTCTCATTTTAGTAAATGATCTCCGCAACTTCACTTAGATACGATAGAACCTCAAGCTTTTCTTATTTATTCTCCCCTTCGGAGTTTGAATTGCAACGGCAAAATATGTTATCATCAAGTTTTGACTTAGGTAACATTTAACAATTTGGACCCATAGCTGTTTTTGTATCGTTAAAGCGAGATGTACCCCCTTTGCCATCAATGAGACATCTCAAATTCTCGGTACTTTGGTCGAACGAGCAAAATTGAGATGTCTGCTATTATTCTTCCCGTCTAATCTGGTTACAATCTTTAAGTCTTATTTTCGTCCAAAGCTTCATATAGTTCCTACCCTTGGGCCGGTACTGCAGAAACATATATTATACTAAAGCTAAAGCCCCTTGGATGATATAAAAGAAAAGCGATAAAAATGGTTGGCAACAAAAAAATTGTCAAATCATTAACGACCTTAAAACACCTTCGTAATATTTTCTGTCTGTCATTCTTTTACCGTCATGTAGGATCTGTCGTGCTTCTAGGAATGCTCATTGCTCATCAGTTTACCCTCGAGCACAACTTCGGACATCGGACGTACTTCGAAGTACAGAGAACCGTTCTTTAGCCGTACTTCGTGAATAGGGAATTCTTTTCCACAATCTTTCTCTCCCAATCTTTGCAATGTTCAGAAATTCAAGATCAATGTACACCAACAACTCCTTCCAAACCCCCCCCCCCCCTTCATTCCTATACGCTTATTGTGTTTCTGGCATATTAAGAAACCCTTTCAGCATGTGCAAATTTTAAAGACTAGATTTCCAGCACAAGACTTCGATATCGTGATAATATTGTTCATAGAAAGCGGCTTTGAGTTCTTACTTCTTACTCTCTTACTTACTTAAGGTGGCGCTACAGTCCGTTGTGGACTTGGGCCTCAATCAACAGTCTCCGCCAGCCAGCTCAGTCCCTAGCTAGCTGTCTTCAGTTTTGCACTCCGATTGAGGTCCTCTTCCACTTGTTTGCACCACCTGAGTGGCGGTCTTCCTCTCCTTCTACGTCCCTCGGGAATGGAGTCGAAGGCTTTCCGGGCCGGAGCATTGGTGTACATCCACTCTAAATGACGGAGCCCTCTGAGTCTCTGGACCTTGACCCTTCTGGCTAAGTCCACGTTGTTGTACAACCCGTAAAGTTCGCTGTTGTTTCTCCTTCGCCATTTCCCTTCAATATACACGGGGAAACAGCCTAAAGCACTTTCATCCGATTTTGTCTCGGATCCGTAAACGAATATTTTTAACACTGCAGTTTCAATACTAGGTTCTGTTGGCTATAAGCACCTGCCACGTGCCAGCCGTATGTTCTCTTTCATATTGTAACAAATATTTTTTCTGGAAAATAGCCAGCGAAACGTCGGGTATCAAAAAGATGAATTAGTAGTTTTATTAATTGCATCCATATGATCGATCATAAAAGCCCAATTAAACAAACATCATTTATAAAATTAATAACATATGATCCAACACCCAAACACAAATATTTTCTCTTTTCTTAATAATTGTAGTTCCAATGGAGTACTTTGACGATCATGAATTCTCCTATGATATGGACACAGCCCAATCTAAAGTGAAATATGATCCAAGACTACTCTCACAGCAATTAAAAAAACAACGAAACCATAAACAGGAAAGAGCTGCGCCATGTTATTCTGCCACAAACAAATACACTCACGGACAAAGAGTAAGTACTCCTTCTTTTAATTTTTTTGTTTAAAAAAAAAAAGTAAGTAACCGACACTTATTTCACTTTTTAAAGCGGTAGACTAGTGTGAAAAAAAAAATCAATTTTGTTTAATGCAAACGACCATTTCTAAAAATAATTTTCACACTATTCCTCACTTGAATTTATTGCCCTCATTGCTCTCAAATTACACACAAACTTGCCAAAAAAAAGGCTTGGCATCGTACCTCTTTAAAGTTTATACCCTTTCCTGTCACAATAGACAAAAATCCGAGATCATTCCACCCTTTGGTGAATTAAACTGGATTACCAAAAAAAAGTAGAGCTTTGTAGAAATCCAGCAAACAGCACACACAATATGAATTTTATTATTGTTTCACTATATGCTCCAAGCTCCACCATTCAACATCCACAGAGTCTCCTATACAACACCAGTCGAGTGTAATCTCTACTTTTTTCATTCCAGAAGGGCTTGACAGAATAAAATATGTATACAAACGTATGTGTGTGTGTTTATATTTTTTAATCCACAAAAAAAAAGGAAAAATACCAACTCTACAAAAAAAAAAAATCAACAACAATGGAATTCAAAACAAATAAATTGGAAACACAAAAAAGTCCTCTTTATTCTCCTTATCCGCTTGATAGATTGTAGAAATAAGAACAAAATGAACAAAAATCACTCTAACTCCGAGCTACAATCTGGAGTCTGGACGTGTGTGCAAGTGAATGTATTCCCGCTATAAAGTCTAAAGATATGTCCTTTGCCAGGGTTATATTCCTGCAAGAAGGATAGACAAAAAAAAACCTTTTGCGGTAGTGGAAAAGATTAAACATCGAATTGCAGGGCGGAGATAAATGAATGGCACACAAGATACGACCCCACATCGATATAGTCCTGTTTAGAGTTCTCTTAAACATTTAATTTACGACTACCTAGTGTTCAAGTGTTGGTATTCCTCTTCGTTCTGCTTATTCCTATTTTAAACCAACGCTTCTATCTGCAGTGTCAGTAGCAGATCCCTGCAGCTATGGAAGTGGGCAAAAGTTAAAGAAATAGGAAATAACTCAGGTGGGTGCACGGAACAAAAACAAAATACAACAAATATCGGGAATGAAAATAACCGACACAATTACACTGGAAAAAAATTCAGTAAAATTGGCTTTGTCTGGCAAGAAAATCTTAACTTCTTGGAAAGCATGTTATCACATGATTGGCAGTCAGCAGAAATTAAGATATTTATTTAAAATTCTTGAAATGAAAAATTATATGGAACTGATTTCTAAGATTGAATAAAATAACTCTTTTTGGGAATGGGACTCCAGGGCGTATGAGTAACATTTATGTTTGAGTTGTACCATTCTGTCTGGCTCTTGTTTGAATTGATCTTTTGTCCTGTAAGGGATTTTTCTTGGAGGACTGATTGTAAACTGTGGGTTGGGCATTAGATCTACGTCGTATAACTATAAGACGTCTATAAATTTTAAATTCAAACACGTTGGCAAAGCATGAAGGTTAATCAATCATTATTTAAATTCACCAAACAAGCACAGCATCAAAAAACTATTTCAATTCGACACGAACGCACGTTTTGCAAATGCACACATAAACATTATGCAAACTTTCACTTCATATGCAGTTCAGTCCAATATAACGCTTTAAATGAGTTGACCAAATATACATTTTCCATTTAACAATCCGGGTATCCATACAATCAGTTGTTTATTTTTCTTGCTTTGTCCTTGTTTTGGTTTCATATCGGCAAAATAGGGGTGCCCCGAAATGGAGCAAAAGAGATCCTTGTTTTATCACGAATAACATTTTGTATTCAATTTAAACTGATTTCAAAGAATGTCAACGTCAAAAGTTTTACACGAAATCCCATTGAAAAGCAGGATCTAAAATTTATATCACGCAGTCGGAATATCATTTCTTCTAATAAACAAAGTAATTGTGATACCAGGAATCACGGATTACCAAGAATTATGCCTGTATTTTCTGTCTACCAATCATGCATGGCACAACCTAACAAACATTAAGATTTCATTATTTCTTTTGAATTGGAGCAATTGAACGTTCGTCGCGTCGTTTGTTTAGTAGTTTTATAGAGAAAAGACATTATTCAGAATTACTCCCAAAGTTCCTTTCATTCAACCAGAAAAATCAAAGGCAAGTTAATTGAAAACGAAATGAAAAACCAATATCGATGAAAGATTCTGTAAGAGTCCTTTATGAGGATTAATTACTTAGCTGTTCATTTTCTGTTCAGTTTAACAGAATTACATTATTGCTGATTTCCGATAAGAATGCCAATCTTCTTAACAGTTTGTTTTCTTCAATTTCTGACAAAAGAGTGTAGAGGTTGGGAAGCATGTCTTTAAACTTTGTAAAGGGTCTATCATTAAGGGCTTTCTAACTTGAAATTCATACGAAATAAAGTGTGTCGGATATCATCGACATTTTATTCATTTTAATTGCCTATCGTTTCAATTATGTGTGAAATTCAACATTGTTTTCTTGGTGACGCTCATTTGAAGAGTCTTGACCAGCTACCACAGATCCACCAAAAACAGTGAATTTATGGGGAGTCATTGGACTCTTTTCTAGTGGTCCCAAAATAGTTAAACTATGCCAATTTTTGTATAGGGGAGAAAGGACTAGAGGCTTGTACGAGAATCAAATAAAAACATAAATTTATGTTTGCTATGAAATGTTTAGTTCCATATCTAAATCGTCTAAACAACCATTTAGAGAAGTCTAAGCTGACCTTTCAAACATACAAAAGCGTGTTGTTTCTGCGATATGCAAAAACGATCCACTTGTTTACTTGTTGTTGACTATCAGCGCCAAAAAGTAGAAAAGTTGTAAATTTTTTCGCGGTGTTCCCGTGAGGCAGGGGAAAGATAGTCTCTACCTGAAGCAAAAATTTAGAAAAATTGGAACCGGAGATTTTGATTAGATATAAATTCAGTTAACCCTCGAGCCCAACTTCATATACGTACTCTTTAGTACAGACATTCAGTTTTTAGCCGTACTACGTGAATATGAAACTCTCTTCCACACTCTATCTTTCCCAATGTTATATTAAGTTTTTTTTTCTCAAAATGCTTAAATATTGCCCTAACAATGCCTTAAATTCAAAGTAATTTTGTGCAACTTATGATGTACCCTAAGCTAGTTTCAGGGCTTCCAGAGTTTAAGAGGGCAGGTTAATTTAATTCAATTATTTCTCAATTATTTAAGATAGTCAATTTGTTAGTAATCCTGAATAGATAAAAAAAAAACGAGTAAGCTTGCTTTTAAGTGTATTTGGTTTTACTTTGTGTAAATACAGGTATCTTACTGTCAAATTTGATAAGTGTTTTCTAGAAGGGTTTTTGGGGCAATACGGTAGCATTTAGAACGAAATATACCTCTGGGGACCTAGATTCGTATTTATATAAAAACCAACTCGAGTTAACTCGGTTAAAGTTAATAATTAATTTTAGGCTGGTATTCATTGGGCGCAATTAGGTGGTGCCGTGTCATAAGGCCATAGGTCATAAGGCCATATACTCAAAAATTTTGAGTATATGGCCTTATGACACTTTCAAAAGCGTCATAAGGCCATATTTGAGCATATGGCCTTATGACGCTTTTGAAAGTGTCTTAAGGCCATATGGCCTTATGACGCTTTTAAATAATTTTTTTCCTGAAATCCCATAGTTCAAATAAAAAAAAAAAAACATTTCTACATGAACATGAAACATTTCTACATGTACATAAAATGTTTATTCAAATTAATTAAATATTCATATAATGACCATAATTAAAGGAGATATGCATACATTAACGTGCATTTCAGCTCTAAACAGTTTTGATGTTTTATAGAATTCGTTTGCAAATTGTGCAGAGAATTGCGTTGTTATTCTTACATGAGTTAATGTATTGAAAAAGTTATAAATTTCAAAGAATCGATTTTAATCAATTTACTTGATATACAATTTAAATTAAGAGAAAAATAGATCGTTGCTTGCGCGAGCGAAAAATTTTTTTTGGCCCAGAGAGAATCAATTTGGGGTGTGAAAATAAAAAAATTCGCGCGAATTTTTTTATTTTCACACCCCAAATTGATTCTCTCTGGGCCAAAAAAAAATTTCCGCTCACGCGGATTTTGTATTTTCACACCCCAAATTGATTCCTTCTGAGGCAAAACATTTTTTTTCGCTCACTACGCCTTGCGCAAATGAGTATTTTATTTCCCAATCTTAATTTTATATCAAGCACCTAAATAAATTAAAGTCTATTCTTGAAAAATTCAAAATGTTTTCTATAGTGACCATTTATTCGTAAGTAAATATGGCCCCATGACTTTCACAATGTTCCTTATTACCATCATATGGCAATATGTAGCTTTTAATAGTGTCATTTGACCATATGGCATAAAGTCGCAAATAAATATGGCCTTATGACGCTTTTGAAAGTGTCATAAGGCCATATACTCAAAATTTTTGAGTATATGGCCTTATGACCTATGGCCTTATGACACGGCACCCAATTAGGTTAATAGCTTCGTAAACCTATTCATCGACGTATATTAGTGCTGATTTGCGAAAACTCTCAAAAGTTAATAGTGGTTCTGAGTTCTTACCTATATTAAGTTGAGAGCAAAACCTTAATTATTCCTGGTTGGTGTGCAAGCTCACAGGACATGTTCCACTTACCACTTTTCGGTCTCTCAGCTTCTGGGGACATTTGTACTTGCCAAGGTTCTTTTGGCTTTTTGATGGCTTTTAGCCACATTCTCAGGGGGATTTCCGATGGTTTTTAACGACTCTTAACCGACTTTTTAACTTCTCATAGTTTATCATTTTTTTAAAACTTCAGCTTTTTCAGCTTGTCGAAGTTCACATCCTAAAGCAAATTTTTGCCAAAGAAAAAAAAAACTGGTTGTAAATTATATGCGAGTTAATTGTTAAAATTCTTAAAAAACGTTTTCTTTTTTATTGCAATGCAGATTTCTGATTTCCAACAAAATTTTAGCTACTTCTAAGCCACTTCTTCCCTTGTGTTTTTTTCACTGCTCAGTAGCCAACAGAGTAATCAAGTGCGAATAAAACGCTCCAACTCACTGTATCTGTCAAATGCAATTTGTATGGCAATTGTAACACAAAACGACGCAAAACGGACCTGAGGGTTCTGTCTTGGATAACAAAAATGCAGCAAATACTTCAACCTAAGTGAGTTCATAACTCAGATAAGCTCGGATCATTGGATGCGCGTATCAAAATAATTCTTCTTAAACAATCCAAATTCTTTTGTTTGCCAAGCGAAATTTTACTCTGCTGGCTACTGATGAGTAGTGAAAAAAACACGGCTAACGTTGGTGAAGACCTGTGAGTCCAAATTCCGAAAAGGGCTTACTTGACTGGTTTTTTTCGCTATCAGATGATTTTCCGGTAACAACGACTCGACGACTATTTTTTTTTTTTAATTTCATCAAAAAACTGCCGTTTAAACCTAACCTTGCAAAATAATGAAAATGCTTCGTAGCTTTGAGGGTGCTGTATTCTAACCTTACTTCACTGAGGAGTTCAATTATCAAAAATCCCGAATTTCTTTAAACCTAATTTTGTTACAGAAATCTATTTCCAAATTAAGTTTTTTTCTTTCACGTGTCGACAATTAATTAAAAACTCATAAAACACAAATTTAAAGTTCTCTAGATCACCTACTCCCTCGTTTAGAAACAGTGTAGACAGCATAAAGCTTCATTCTTCACTTTTTGTATCAACTGATTTCAATAGAAATAGCGTTTACTTCTTTGCCTTTTTATATTTTTCATAAACTCTGATGGAAGGCAGTTTATCGTTAAAGGAACTTTTCGGCCTTTGAGCCTTGCACTTAAACTTTTTTTGAACAGCACTCGCATTCTAAAGTATACAAACAAACAAAAGATAAGAACACTTTTACCAAGTAGAACACCCGTCCAAAGAATTTACAAACCGCAGTCATTCGAAAAAAGCAAAGAGGACAGTGTTTGTCAATTTTATCCTTCAAGCTCGTATTTGCTTACATTTTAATTCAATTCAACTCTCGCATGAAATATTTTAACGAAAGTAATATGTAATTAATTAGTTACAAGGTTTTACAGTATGTGTGCTAAAATATTTATGATTCTTTGAGTCATCCCAGCAAACATTTCTCTTCATAAATGACTAGAAAATGATTCACTAAAGTGAAGAAAACATCCGAGTCTGAATGTATTTTTGATCCGATTTGGGTCCATCCTACCACATTTTTGAATTCTTTTAATGATTTCATTTCGACTCGGAAATCCTTCATTTAAATGGAGGCACACAATCGATTATACATTCATTTATGTGGATAGTAATTTAATCTTTTCTAAGCCAAAAATCGTTCATATTAGTGGATGCGCACAAGTACCTAGCATCCATTTAAGTGAAGCGTATCTGAAGCGAAAATGAATTCATTTAAGACTTGTTCTTTATGCAGTTTATATTTACATTTTATTCGTAAGTCCTTCAGAAAAATATTGAATTCAAGCAGAAAGAAAAAAACATTCCTTAGTTATTTAATTCAATTTTATTTTAAGATTGTTTGTAAGAGTAAATCACATGTTGATTCATCTCTATATATATAAAAATGGATGTGTGTTTGTTTGTATGTCTCTTATAGACTCCGAAATGGCCCTACAGATATTTGTGAAATTTTCATGATTTATACTGTTGTATTCAGTGATGATTTCTGTGAAAAAAAATTGGAAAAACCTCATGGAAAAGTGGGAAAACTGGAAAAACCAAACAAAGGTCGAAAATTTGATTTTTTTTGCTTGGAATTTTTTGTTTCAAAATGGGTTTTCGAATGGAAAAATAGAAAGATCTTGATGAAAAACTCGGAAAACTCATTGGGAAAATTGCATATTATTGGTTTTCAAATGGAAAACTGGAAAATTTCAAAATGAGTTTTCGAGTGGAAAATAAAAAGTCCACTGATTCTCATATAGAAAAATGGAACGCGGAAAACTCTGCGATAGCACGAAGAACTTCAAGACCTTAAATCAAGTTGTTTCATGGAACTTAAGGTGCATTGGTTTGTGTGTATATCCGGTTTGGACTCTTAATCTGCTCAATCCTCAATGCATTTTTATAAAATTATCATTGTAGATAATTTATAGCCTCAGTAAAAAATAAATTTTTGGGACAATCTTATGGAAAACTCAACAAATAAGGGGGCAACCGTAAGCTGTTTTGAATTCTGGTTTTTGTGAAATAGTCAAAACAGAGAGTTTTTTGAATTTTTCAAAGAAATTTGCATTTTACTTCATGTTTTAATGAAAGTAGAATGTAAGGTAGTTGCAAAGCTTGGAAAAATTCAGATATGTAATTTTCTATTTCAATTGGATTCAAGTAAATCACATTGCATTTTAACAATGCCTGTGTTAATCATAATGATTATTCTCGAGTTGCTCTGATGGGTGGCGAGACGAAGTTCGCGGGGTCGACTAGTTTTTAATAAAAAAGAATTAAGACAACAATTCAGTAAAAACAAAACTGAAATTTAACACGAAAATTAAATAGTTGAAATAATAATTTACATTGGTTTTTCTTTCTCACAACACTTTATTAATTTTTATTATTGTTTACACAGTTTTTTTTCTCTTTTAAATTTGTTTCTTTTTCTTTTTCTGAAATATATATTTAAGTTCCTGATTTCTCACTTATTATTATTAATTTTCACTTTTATTGCCAACAAAATTACGCAAATTTGATCAAAGTTCATTTAGATTTTGAAATTTTGTTGCGACAAGATCCCGTTATCATGTGCATGTCTCATTATGCAGGAATAAATAAGAAAATAACGAAAAAGATTCTGGTGAAAGACCAACACTTTGCTTATAAACTTAGAATAAGGATTTGCAAATGATCTTTTATGAGATATGCTTACTTGTGCACAAACAGTTCTATTCAAATAAGTGAATGAAAACTGAATGATTGCTTTTTTTATTTTCGTTTTTATATCCCTTTTTGGGCACGTTCAGAAATCCTCCGCCTAAGTGAATCATTTTTGGTGAACAAAATCTGGACCTTCAGAAAAATGTTTGCTGGGATAACTCAAAAGTCATGCGAGAAAATGCAAAAAAAAACAGTGTGATAATTTCGTCCCCGACTGTTTTATATCTGCAGGCCAACATTCACTTTGCCTAACCTTTACCTAGTAGTGCCTCCATAATAATTACTTTTGTTGCAACGGATTATCACCAGCTGCGGGTATTCTTTTTCGAGTACTCTCTGTAACCTTCTTTTTTTTTAAGTAGGTTCATTTATGAGTTTGCATAAGACAGCAACAAAAACAAGCCCAGAAAAAAAATGAACGTAGTTTTAGCTCTTCTAGATGCCAAATCCTCTGGAGCATTGACTGTGGCGAATCTGTAGAACATATGAGTGTATTTCAAAAAAGAGCGTTTTTCGCCCCCCTTTTCGCGTCCTTCTTTTCTTCTCTAGCTGTGTTTGTTTTATAGGAGTTCTGTTGGTTTAAATGTCTGCATGTTATTAGAGACGACATATTATATTTGTTCGTACGTGTTTGTTGGCAGCCCTTGTTATTTAGGTGGATCTTTTTTTTCATTTTTCATTTGCTTTTTGTGAGGGTCCTTAACTGGAAAAAAATTTGAAACAAAGGTTTTCCCCCCATTTGTTCGCCATCATAGACGTCGCGTCGTCGTGGTCGTCGCGGTCGTTGCTGTTTCAATCGCATCCTGTGTCTTCAGTGTTTTTTTTTTTTGCAAAAAATTGCATCTAAAAGGAAACAGAATGAAAATGTAGGAAGGTACACTGGGAACTGAGTGTCTATATCCTGTTTTTGGGGTCTTATCTGTGTGCTTCAGGACAGGAACATATTGCTCGGTGTCGTCACTTCCCGTTTGGTATGGTCGTATGTTTTTTTGCTCCTTTTGCTATTTTCTTGAGGACCCTTTGATGGTATATAAATAATAGTCGTTTATAATGTGTCCTTAGGGTTCAATTAAATTTTCCAATTTTTCGAAAGGGAAAGGTTTGTCTGTAGAGGAATTTCGCTTGGAGAAAGATTATTAACAATTCTTTGAGAAAGACTTATTGAGTTTTAATTACACTACACAAGGTGATACCTTACCAATTAAAGTAGACAAAAAGGAATCGGAGTTCATTAAACTTATAGATTATCATGAAACAAGTTTGTCGTTTCTGCAAACATTTTATTTAAGGACATGTTACCGTTTTGCAAAAACAAATACACTAAAATTATGTATGTTTTTCCTCTGACAAAAACATTATGTTATCTGTCAGTCATTCTCATAAATATCTGTCTGAAGTCTTCAGAAAATTTGATTCGAAGCCTTTGCCTACTCCACCCCTCATTTAACTGATTTTAAATATTGCCTGCTCCGTGAAATACTCTCAACGAAAAAAAAAAACTCCGCACGAAATACTTTGTCATTCTTTATTATACGCTTGTAAATACCAACTCGTACTAATGGATAACTTAATTTATTTGCAATATATATTTTTCTTCGTCTTTTTGCAGGTCGCTCGAGAGGATCCATGTGAAGTGTGCTTGTGTGTGGATGGGGAAATATTTTGTTGGTGGAAGAAATGTGGTAAGAGCCAATAAATATTTTAAGAAACGTATTTTAAGATATGAGTTACGAACAAAGAACGCACACATTTTTGTTGCTGGATGTGCATATTTAAACGAGTACCATGCCAACCTTATTTTTAGGTGCTTGAAAATTTGTTCTTCTGGTAGATGGCAGATGTAATTTTGAGCTCAATTGAAAGAAATTTGCTTGTGATTTGATCCGAATGGATGTTGAAAAAGTTAAACAAAAAAAAAATAGTTGAGTTGTTGGAATTGAAAATTTCATTATTGGAAAGTTAATTAAAATTCGGAAATACCGGGTCCTTAAATTCATTCAGTTAAAATTCTGTTTGAATTGTATGAGTTGTCATGTTTATGTTTATTTTATGAAGGGGGATCCGGACCGGAGCCACAGAAAGTATTGATTTTGTTTTTATTTGGTTAGTAAGTTATGGTCGAACAAAATCGCACTGTAACTGAACTGGAATATCTATATATTATACTACTACAAATGCTATTTTAGTAGTGCTAAAAATTAGGTACCTATATCCTTCCTCCACCCGTTTCAACCCCTTAAAAAATTAATGTCTTCTATTTTTTCCTGTGAATCAAACTAATATGAATATTACCTATGTATTGGAATTTTTGAAAGAAGAATTTATTTGCTTCGTTCTCCATGATTCTCATCATTTCGAGTATCATACAATTTCGGTTTTACAAAAAGGGTGTGGCTTATTACAGGGTTGATAGATTATAATTAATGAGTCGAAAAGAAGTCTGAGATTCAATTCAATAATCCTCTTATAGCTCGTCTGTTTTGGTTTTTTAAATTTGTTTGAATACTGCAATGGCCGAGTATTTCTGGATCGATTATAGTAATATCCGTGGTTTAAGAACGAATTTTCTGTCGAAGTACCTCCACACTGTTTTAAACAGGCCAGCGATTTGGCATTAAGTGAAACCCAAGTAGGTGAGGCTACTGTTCCTACTTCTAACGAATTTGATTCACTGTCCGACTCCATCCAAAGAATTGTTTCCTTGTATCCTCACACTGAAATCGTTAATACTGGCGATTTCAATGTACACAATTGTTCCTGGCTTCTCCATTCGAGCAAGTCAACATCCAAGGGATGTGTGTGCTGAGATTTTTGCTGAGTTTAACCATCTTGCTCAGCTGGTCAACGAGCCCACTCGAATACTCGACATTGACGGCCAAGCAGAAAACACTCTTAACTTGTTCCTTACCTCTGACCCTGATAAATACACAATAAGTGTATTATCGCCTCTAGGCCGATCTGACCATTGTGCCATATCCGCAATTTTCTCGTGTCAAAAAATCCCAGTTAAAGAAAGAGCTCCTCAGAGAACCGTATCTCAATAATTTTTTCAGGATCTTTAACTGGTCACTATGCTTCCTCGATAGCCACGTAGATTCCAGTGCGGACATGCTCACAAGTTTAATTCTTCTGAGAATGAGAACTTGTATCCCGAATAGGGTTAAAAGCATCAAACCCAAAGAGAACGCATGGTTTGATATGAGCTGTAAAGAGGTTATAAGGGTTAAAGAGGTAAATTTCCGTTGTTACAAAGCCAATCCTACTGAGGAAAACCGGAATAAGTTTAAACAAGCCAAGAAGGCCTGCAATGTCCATTTTCGACGGACCAAATTTTTACCAAAAACCAAAGGAAAAAACTGAGGAAAAAAATTCTGCAATGTTCCAAAGGCACTCAAAAATGTTTGGCCATTTATGAAAAATATGAAGAATTCTTCTTCTTGCTCGGGTTCAAGTAAGAAATCCATTACGTTACCCATAGTGTCTTTCGGACATTGCTATTTATAGTCTTTTTAATTTTCCTTCCACTTGCAATTTCTCGTACTTACAGTTTTTTTTTTATTTCTCTTCTCAATTTTGTAGGTAATATCAAACGAAGAAAATTCAAATCAGAAAAAAGTGCCAAGTTGGGAAAACTCCAGAGAAAGGCCAAAACAAATGAGAAAATACACAAAGACCACCAGCAACAGCGGCAGCAGCAGCTACAGCAACTTCACTTGAAACAAAAGAAAAAATTCGACTTAAAACTAAAACAACAACATCAAAAACAAGAGCAGCAGCACTGGCAAGAACAACACAACCACCATCAGCAGCAACTTCAGCGCCAGCATCAGGCAGTAAGAAATAAAATTCTTACCTTCCCGGAGAATTTACCTTCGGTGTTGTACTACGATTATAAGACCGAGGATCAACATCAACACGAACACGCAGTCCATCATGGAAATCACATGAAACTAACAGCGTCGCCGTCCTTTCTGCCAACTACATCGTCAACAATGGCAAAGACGGTTGGCGGCGGCGGTGGTGGTGGTTCCCTCTTTTCGGTTATTGGTTTTTCCGGGGCTAAAAGCACTAGCAGCAACAGCAGGGATGAACACGATGGTGTGGATGATGACAACGAAGACGACGATGATGATGATGATGATACATCATTATCAGCTGTTGGAGTGGCAGAACCTATATCAACCGAAGTAAAAAGTCAATCGTTGGGGGCGGATGAGTCAGAAGCTGGTATAGTAAAGAATTCAGGACAATATACAACGGTAAGGATCGCAGCAACAAGCACAACAACAGGAACAACAGCAAAATCAGCACCGTTGTCGTCGGCGGCGGGTTCAACAACTGAACCATTTTTCAATGTAAGTACTTTCATATCCGAATCGCTCTAGTGCGTTTTTTTGTATGTAGTATGTCTTTCATCTGCCGTGTTGGCTATCCTGCATCAGCAGAATGGTCATTATGCATTGGTTTGATTCATTGAATATTCGTATTTTGCATGAATACTGAATGCGTTTTAGAAGTTCCCTGGTGGCAAGGACTTCTTTAACTTTATGAGGTTTGTTTCAGATGAATATTGTGCGTGCGACGAAATTCGATGTTGCGCCGCCAAGGAAGTTGGGTCGTTGGTCGTGTATCAAGTTGCTTAGATTTCATGTAAATGCATAGGCTTTCAAAATATGCATTAATCTCTGTTCATAAAATATAATTTTTAGCTTCAATAGAGGTTACAGATTCCCTTAGTTAACTTGGTGTTTGCAGTGATGTCAAAATTACAAGTCCTTTACAAAATTTAAAGAATGCTATTGATTTATTTGAAGACCGTCGGTCCTGATAGGTCCTTATCAGTGTGGCTTCAGACCCGGAAAGTCCACCATCGATCAAATATTCACCCTACGGCAGATCCTGGAAAAGACCCAGGAACTTCAAATAGATACCTACCACCTTTCATCTATTTCAAGGTCGCGTATGACAGCGTCTATAGAGACCAATTATATAGAGCAATGTCTAGTTTTGGCATCCCAGAAAAACTCGTCTTTCTGTGTAAGATGACAATGGAAAACTCACGGTGTTCAATCATGGTCGGAAAAAAACCTAACGGACGAATTTTATGTCAAAAAAGGTTTTAGAAAAGGCGATGCGCTGTCATGCTATTTCATCAACAACATTCTTGAAAGGATTGTGCAAAACTCCAACGTCAACACCAGAGGCACAATCTTTCAAAAGTCCGTCCAGCTACTAGGATACGCAGACGACATTGACACAATTGGAAGAACACAGCGTGATGTCAGTGGAGCGTTTGTGAGTCTTGAGACGGAGGCCAACGCACCTAACCACTGTCACGGACAATACCATTAGTAAGTAATTGAGTTATTAAGATGAGATTCACAAGGGTTTGACACAAAAAGGATTATAAATCAAAAGATATTTTTTTGTTTGGAATCGGAAACTATTTTCAATCCTACTTCTTCCACGATTCCAATTTCGTTAACTTGCTTTTCAAATAGTACGTATACGCCACAGTGCATCGATATGCAATACAAATTAAAAGGATGACAAATTCAAAAAGCTTACTCTGTGTTGAAAAAAATGTCAAACGAATGTCTTCTGTATTTCATATTTAGGACAGGCACTTTCAAAGAGTTCTTATCTTTTTTTTTAATCAGACTATTCAAGCGAAACATTATCACAAAGGGTAGAAGAAATACGTTTCCAATAACAACATGCTTGAGTAACTTTCGATTAGTTTAGTTTAGAAAGCAACAAAAGCGCATTTCTAATTAGGTGATTGACGTTTCATTTGAAAAATGTTCTTTAAGTTTTTTAGGGTTTCATCTAGTTATATCTATTTAATACTACTTTGCTTTGAAGTCAAAATTCATTACGATAAAATTCCCGACGTACAAAACGAAAATAAAGACTAACTTTGCAGCCCATCCACTAACTTAATTTTAGTTGAAAAAGTGAAAGTAGTTATCTTCCGGTCATTTATCGTCTTCCTTCTCTTAATCTACTCTACATAAGTCTGCCGATTGCTTAAATTTCCGGCTGTTTCACGGCAGAAAAATTACTCACAAGAAGTCGTCAAATATTAACCTCCTCTATTCACGAATCGCAAAAAAAGTTCTCCTCACGTGTATATGTCAATATTTTAATTTTTCGTCCACGTAAAGAGGTAAGTAAGCGTATACACATAAGGGCCAATAACATCCGATGACGACGACAAGGACGAACGGAAGCTGAAAAATAAATTGGATTTCAGCACCGATTCAGATTTGGGGCGGCAGCAGGTTCGTTTAATCTCACTTTAACAGCATACCGCACGACCAACTTTAAATGACCTGGACGTGAGAAGTACGTAATCACTAGAATGGACCTTCAAGGCACCACCCATCCAACCAGCGACAGCGTCATCGTTAATTTTTTTTTGTGTTTGTGTTTTTATGATTGTTTTTGGCAACTTGGGTCCTTAATTTATGAGTCTAGTGAAAATAGGCTGAAAGTCCAAATAACCATCCACGGAATGTCTGTATTTGGGGCAAAAAGGCACACGAACTGTTGAGTTTTTTTTTCTTTGCTTTATTCTTCGTTTCGGGAAATTGTTGCTTTCGGCTGAGAAAACATCAAGTTTCGTTTTTATTCTTCTTCTTCTTTTGGATGATATCAAAAGCACGTGTAGAAGAAGCCGCCAGAACGAAACTATGTTTTCTTTTCGGCAGAGAACTTTTTTGTTTTTTCGTTTTGATCATTTCGTCTGCGGACTTGATAAGATTTATGGAAGCAGAGTTTTCTTATTGTTCTTGTTCTTCTCTTTTGGTTCGTCCTGGTGTTTTTCATGTCGGATGGTTTATTTTTTTTTTGGTCAGTGATGCTCATTGGTCGCATTAGCTGAGAACAAAGGCTATTCGAACTTGTAGCTAAGTAAAAAGTAAACAACCCTTCAGACAGGCGATAAGACTAAAAATGTTTAAGAGAGGAACCTCTTGAGCAATTTGTCTATGGTTTGTCATCGTGATATTATTGCCCCAAGGCTTAGCAGTTATTTTTACGGTGTGATATTAATGTTTGAGATTCTATGGTGGCCTTTGGCACTCGAGTGGCGTTGGTATTATTCTTTATACTGTCATCAAGACTCGTTTGTCGTAGCTTTTTAATAGGCTCATTGCCATGAAGAAAATTCGGATTTAATGATAGAAAAAAATCCCTGGTATTGGGTGTTTTATAGCAAATTTATACATAGGGCAAGAGTCACAGGAACTACAAATGGATGTCTAGCAACTTTTGTATCGATATCAAAGCCTCATAAAACAGCACATAAAGAGACCAACTATATATAAAGCAATGTCTAGGTTTGGCGGTTAATGAGAGAAAAATTAAGTAAATTCTTGCCAGATCTAGACAGACTTCAAGGTAGTTAAGGACTTTGACTATTTGGGATCAGCCTTAAATTCAGATCGTTGAAATCAAATGAAGAATTATGTTGCCTCTTAATACCCTCATCTTCCCGGTCCTCATGTTTGGTGCACGGAAATCGTACGATGAAAACGCTTTGGAGAAGTTTCAACGAAGAATTCTAAGGGCTATTCAGCGACACAGATCTTGCCAAAAAAGATAAGGACCAACAACTACGATGGATTGATCATATAGATTGAATGGAAAATAGTTCTTCGTCGGTAGAGGACCCCAGTCAACTGGTTGGAGACGCTTGTTGGATGACGCCTCGGACCCTCGGTCCAACCTGGACTGTATCACAACCTTATGTTAGTTAGTGCCAAAGCAATGGCTTTCTATTTCGAAAAACCAGCTTTTACGCTACAAGAAGTTAATGTTGAAAATTTGAACAGGACATTTATGATAAATCTGCACAAATACTGTCCAAACTTTAGTCGGAAAAATCAACTGTGGAAAGTGAAAAGGTACCCTTTTTTGGTTCAAATCTTATGTAAACAATTATTTTCTGGGATCCTGTGAAGTCCATCTTCAAAAAATAATTTCCTTTCGTCCTTGAAATCCAACAATTTATTCAACAAAAAGAAGAAGATAAAACAATAATTCCGATCCAAATTATTCATCATCTTAAAATTAAATTTATGAGCGACATAATCTTAAAAGTGCAATTCTCGTTCTCTCAAAACAGAATGAAAAAGAATTTCAAAGTATCCCGTTTTCTGTCATCCTTTCTCACAAAGTTTTACGAAGGCCCAATACTTTATACATCGGTTCATATAATTGCTTCTTAAAATTTAATTTATTTTGGTATTTGAGTTGAGAATGAAAGGAACTGTCATTTTTAATAGATGGTGTTTGTCTGGTTCTTTTATTTCGATTTTCGGGAGGTTTACTTTTTGGTAAAAAAAAAAACAAAAAAACAAAACAAACAATGGGCGAGATAGAAATCAAAATACATTTTTTAAGTAAATATAAAGAAATTGACATGGGCAACATTTAAGTCGTAACTCAAACAAATTATTTTTGTTTCTTTGAAATTATAAAAATTTATCTGAAATAGGATGACATTTTGAGTTTTTGAGGAGTTGTGTCCTTGGGTTAGACAAATTAAAAAGCTACAAAACGGTTGATTAAATATTGAATTCGTTGCTGCGAAGAATTCGATGACTTAATTTGGAAAAAAAACTAGATTTTATTTTAATGATTGGTAAGCACTCCATGGGGTAAGCCTTGACGTGGCGGAGCGGCTTACGATGACTACTTCTATGAAGCATAGAGCTATTCGATGTCGAAACTTGTTTTCGCCGACAGGCCGAAGCGGAGTAGACTACTAATTACCTTCCAACGAAGGAGTGTTCCCACCAAGGCACTCCCAACGAGCGACGGCAGCGAATGAATTTCTTTTTTTTTTGGAATCAACGGTGGCGTCTTCAGTTCCAGTTAGGCCGAACTACTTGGTGAACACCTTTACGAGCTACTTCGACTTATTTGAAGCCCAGGCCGAAAAAGGAGTGGTTTTTCCGACTCTTGCACTTGGAGTCACATGACATCACAAGGGCCTGGTACTCCAGGTTTGGGGTTGTACGTCGAAGCAACAACAAGCCTCGTAAACGGACGGATATACTGATGACGACCCAAGCAAATATTAAGGACAACGAATTTCGGACATGCAGGTGGTATATAAGGTCTCTTAATAGACCGCGTTCTGTCGAACAATTAGCGGAGACCCTCAACTGCTACAAAGCAAATATCACCGCTATACAGAAAATGCGATGGACGGGCAAAAGGAGGATAAAAAAATTGCGACATCTACTACGGTAATTGTTTCCGAGAGTAACGACAGCGGCTATTTGGATACGGGTTCGTCGTGGGAAGCAGGCTCTGGCAAAAAGTCTTGAGCTTCAAATGTGTAAGTGAACGCATCACGACGATCTAAATCAATGCTAAATTCAAAATGGACGACACCAAAAACGAGTCTTACGAGCTCCTCGACAAAACATATGAGCAATGTCCTAGCTATGATATTAAAATTGTATTCGGCGATTTCAACGCAAAGTTGAGAAAAGAACATCTTTGGTGGAACAGTCGGATTTCACAGCCTGCACGACACCACTTCCTACAAAGGATTCAGGCTGATCAATTTTGCTCCGGGTGAAATGTTGTAGTAGCAAGCACATGGTTCCCACATCTCAACATCCATAAAGGAACATGGAGATCTCCTGATCAATCAACCGTCAACCAGATTGAAGGAAAGCACTTGTCCAGCATTCAAGATGTTCGAACTTTCCGAGGAGCCAACATCGACCCGGACCATTACCTCGGATCAGACCACTATCCCCTCTGCCGTAATATGTGAACGTCTGAAGCCTTTTCGTCAATAATCTGATTGGTCCTTATCAATGTGGTTTCAGACTAGGAAAGTCAACCATCGACCAAATTTTCAGTTTGCGGCACCAAATCGATACCCACCACCTGTATAAGGCTATGTCTAGTTTTGTCATCCCTCAAAAACTCGTTCGCTTGTGCAAAATGACGATGGAGAACTCACGCTGCGCCATCAAGGTTGGCAACGAGCTTACGGAATCTTTCGATGTCAAAAAAGGGCTCAGACAAGGTGGATGCACTGTCATGCGATTTGTTATACATCGTTCTTGAGAAGGTAGTGCAAAACTCCATGTCAACACCAGAGGCACTTTCTTCCAAAATTCTGTTCAACTTGTCTCAGACATTTTTGTTTGCCTTTGAAAACATTTGAACTCTGGTAAATTTTTCGATTTCTGTAACAGCCCTGAATTAGGCCACACCCTTTTTCAAAAACATAAATTTTATGAGACACCAAAGGCTGAGAATCATAAAGAACGAAGCAAAATAATGCTTTGTTCAAATATTATGTAATTCCATAAAAGCAAATCCCTTCTTGTGAAATCAGTTAGTTCCAGATTGTTTATGCTACATGTCATCGATGTTTTAAAATTATCAAAATGGAGCCCTTTTACTGATAGGTTCCTAAATACATATATCTAAGATGTGAAAGTTAAAATGGTTGCATTTTAAACCTTGAGACTGCATTTCTTTGAAAATTCTTTGAAAATCGCCCTCGTCCTTTTTTGCTTGCAAATTAATTGACCCAAATTATTTTTATTTTATTTATTTATCTAAAATGTTTTTTAAACAAATTCATGAAA
This sequence comes from Sphaerophoria taeniata, assembly GCA_943590905.1. NCBI lineage: Eukaryota > Metazoa > Arthropoda > Insecta > Diptera > Syrphidae > Sphaerophoria > Sphaerophoria taeniata. The sequence continues at coordinate 39,201,877 of OX016540.1, read as the reverse complement.
GCATAAAATAGAAACTATCTATTGCACCAGACTTCTTTACAACAAAACAAAATAAAAAAAAAACTAAACGACCGTAAACGAGGGGTTTCTTTTACAAAAATTATTAACACAAGCTTGGTTTCTTTTTCTTCTGGCATTGCTGTGCAGATGAGCTCTGGGTTGGAAAATGTTCTTGTTGCTTTTGCTTTTTCTAATTGAAATATGGATTTTTCCCTCTTTACTTTCTTTGTGCTGAAATTTTTGTTTTTGTTTCTGCATTAAGAATATCAAAGACACCGTTAAAGGATAACCTACTCCTGATTCAAATGAAGGGAAAACCTTCACTTTTTTGTTTGTAGAAAGTTCAGTTTATTTTCCTGTGTTTTTGTATTTTGTTTGTTTTAATTTCGTTTTTATTTACCTACCTTTGTTTTATTGTGGGGCGTTTGGATTTCAGGGAGGAACGAAAATTAAATGGGCTCATACACAATTTTTATACAATTTCGGTCCTAGGACACGACGAAAATAGACTTTCGTTAGGGTTTATCCTGAAACAGGGCGATACGAACAAGTTAGTTGTAGCTGAAAGCTTAGCAACAAATAATTCTCATTTAACTTAATTAGGTTAGCAGTTGAGATAAGAGAAAAATGGACATGTTTGGTTAATATTTTGCTAGTTGCTAACGAAAGAAGTTGTTCAAGCAAACTATGAGAAAGTCGCAATTCTTTCGAAAATTCCTACCTCGAAAACAGTATACACTTCGTTTTGCCCTCATTTACCGCTAAAACTGTTCTTGCTGCTTCTGTCTCAATTCTCAAAAAGGAGCTATTGACATCACGCTGTGTTTTTTCCATTATATCATTATCGTCGGCGTACTCTAGAAGTTGAAGAGAATTTTGGAAGATAGACCTCTGGTATTCACGGTGGAGTCTTGTACTATCTTCTCAAGAACGATGTTTAAGAAATAGCATTACAGTGCATCGCTCTGTCTGAACCCTATTTTGACATCGAAATATTCCGTAAACTCGTTGCCAACCTTGATGGTGCAGCGTGAGTTCTCCATCGTCATTTTGCACAAGCGAACGTGCTTCGCAGGGATGCTAAAGTAGATGCCGTCATACGCGGCCTTAAAACCGTTGAAAAGTTGGTGGGTAGATATCGATTTGGAGTTCATAGGTTTTTTCCAGGATCTGCCGCAAAGTGACAATTTGGTCGATGGTTGACTTTCCTGGTCTGAAACCACATTGATAAGGACCAATCAGATTGTTGACGAAAAGTTTCAGACGTTCACATTTTACGGCGGAGTGGATAATGGTCCGAGGTAATGGTTCGAGTCTATGTTGGCTGCTTGAAAAGTTCGAACATCTAGAATGCTGGACAAGTGCCTTCCTTCAATCTGGTTGACGGTTGATTTCCTTTACGGATGTTGAGATGTGGGAACCACGTGCTTGCTAACACAATATTTGGTCCCGTAGTAAAATCGATCAGCCTGAATCTGTTGTCGAAAGTGATGTCGTGTAGGCTGTGCTTTTCGACTGTTCCACCAATGATGTCCACTTTTCCCAGTTTTTCGTTAAAATTACCGAGGACAATTTTAATGTCATAGCTAGGACATTGTTCATATGTTTTGTCGTTTTTTTTTTCTCTTCTGTGCGGGCATGCGTGCATATTAGGCTAATCTTGTCGAATTTAGCCTTGATTCGGATCGTCGCGTCGTCGTGATGTGTTCACGTACACATTTGAAGCTCATGACTTTTCGCCTGAGTCTGTTCCCACGACAAATCTGCATCCAAAGAGCCCCTGTTGTTGCTCTCGGTAACAATTACCATAGTAGAAGTCATAGCTTTTCATCCTCCTTTTGCCCGGTCCATCCCATCGCATTTCCTGGATAGCGGTAATGTCTGCCTTGTAGCTGTTTAGGATCTCCGCTCATTGTTCGGCAGCAAGCGGTCTATTAAGGGACCTAACGTTCCACGTGCATGTACGAAATTCGTTGTCACTAAAATATTTGCTTGGGTCGTCATCAGTATTTCCGGCCATTTCCGAGGGCTGTTGTTGCTTCGCAACTAGATGCTTTTCTACGTAGTTGGGAAGTCACCCCGACGTACAACCCCCAACCTGGAGTACAAGTCACTTGTGGTGTGATGTGACTCCAAGTGCAAGGGCCGGAAAAACCACTCCCTTTACTGCCTTAGCTTCAAATAAGTCGAAGTAACCCGTAAAGGTGTCACCAAATGGTTCGGCCTAACTGGAACTGAAGACACCACCGTTGATTCCAAAAAAAGATATTCATTCGCTGCCGTGCGTCGCGTGCGTCGGTGGGAGTGCCTTGTTGGGTACACTCTTTCGTTTCGGTGTAATATAGTAGCAACAGTCTACTCTACTTCGACTATGGGAGACCATTCTGCGTAAACAAGTTTCGCGATCGCATAGCTCTTTGCTTCATAGTAGCAGTCACCATAAGCCGCTCCGCCGCGTCAAGGCCTTCCCCATGGAGGGACAGTCACTGAACATCTGCACAAGAAATGCTTGCGTTTGATATGTACTTTATGCCCTTTCGGTTTTTGTAGGCCGCAAAAGTGTACCACGAGAATAGTGGTAGCCGTTTAATATATATGATTTTTGAAGGAATTCCTTTCAATTTCAAATCTCAAAAATGTGTTTCATCTGTCCAGTCTACAGCCCCTAACAATATACGCATTAAAACCACTTTTCTCTTAAATTTTTGCAACCAGAATCAACGAGTAGGCAGTGTGTGTTAAAGGTTCATCATGCCAAAACTCTTGCAATGCATAAGCCACAATGCTTATGGTTTTTTTTTTTGCCAAGGTCATGAATAGCTCCCGAGAAACATCTGGTTTGGGCACACCATTAACGATGATATGGGGTAAGAGGTCCTCTTGTGTGCTGCTAGCAACGAAGTGTGTATTTTTTTTACTGATTCAGAATGAGTTCTCTGGCCGTCGCTATTTAAGGGTGAAGGTGCCAAAAGAGCCTTGCAGGTGAAAAATGATGTTGATGTTGACTCTGGTTGAGCTGAAGTATGAGGCTTTTGTATAAGCGGATGTCAGATGATAGGTACGTACCAGAGACGATGCTGACAGTTGGAAAACAATTTCGCCGTCAGTTTTTGTGACCGAGAGCCAAGAGCAAGTGGATGTTGATATGATATGAGGGACGCAAGCAAAGGTCATAAATAGTTTGGACGAGCTATCTACTGGTAGGTGCTTATAGACATGGAATCGATTTACTGGGAACGAGTTTTCTGCATCCTTTTTTTTTCTCTCGAATTTTAATGGATTGTCCCGTGATCAATGTGTGGGTGTACGAATCTATTTTTTGTTTGTCATCCTGTCGGTTGGTGCTGGGTAAATATCGTATAACCTATAAAGTGTGTGTAGGGATAGCTGCGCGGCGGCCGGCGGCGCGGCGGTGGTAGCTGTAGGGTTGTTTGTAAATTGATTGATGTATATTGAAAGCGGGAATAAACATTTATCATCGTTTAGTTTAAAATCCCGAGAGGCTTTTAAAATTATTCATTGCATAACAACAGGACCAGCCGACGAGGACAGTCACGATGACGACGACAAACAGGGCTTTGAAGTCTATCAACCAGCCTTGAATGAATGGATGGTGATAGGAGTAAAATATTGTTTCGATGGTTTCGGGCGTGTGTGTGGGCATCATAGGAATTTTTCATATCTTTTCAAACATGTACATAAAACAAACGAGTTTAAAGAGAATTTCCTGACTTATGACTCAAAACATTTCATTTAGACTGAAAACTTTAATGGAGTCATTAAATCACCTCATGAATTTTGTTGGGGGAGGAAAGATTTCAAAATGTGTTAAACTGAAAGTTAGTTTCATGAGAACGCATAAAAGAGTAAGAGAAACTGAAATTCTTTAAGTTCTTGCGATCAAATTTTGAGAATGTAAACTCTTAAAGTTCTTTCCTTATTTGTTAGGTCCTAGGATTCCCTGGAAATCTCATATGACTATAAGGTTTTTGATAAGACATTTTGGAAGTGTAGGTTGCGTTATAGTCAGTGTGCCACCTGGGTCTTATTTAACTAGCCCCTGTAGCGAGCTCATTCCCTAACAATCTGTCTTAGCCTATGGACAATACCATGTGTGGGTTACACCTTAATAACAGCTTTTGGGATAGCTGCTTGTATTTGGTACTGCATCGTTACCGGCTTTACTAGCTGTGGGAGTAGGTGGGTCTCCGGGTTCTATGGGGTATTGGGTTCAAAATGACCAAACCTCCGGTCTTAAAGAACAAACGCCCCTGCTTGGAAATGAAAATAGTTTTACTTGAAAATATTAAGATCGAAAGAAATCACCCCTTAAAGCATGCGATCAAAGACCTTGCCAAAAAATACCAAATAAATTATTCAAAAAAATAATTCCAACCATAATTCAATTAATTAAACCCAAATTTCTCACAGACATTTTCCAAAATTTACTTTAAAGGAACACCCCAAGGAGGACCAGTCAAATACCGAAATTCAATACATCAGTGGCCACCCAGCAGGCGATATTGGGCAAATGTTGAACAAGAACATGCTCAGCATAAGGCATAGAACGGAGCTTGTCAACCACAACCACACGACAACCATGGCATCGCAGTCCCAAGAAGTCGACCATGATGGCATTCTTCGTGATGGTCCTAATGATGCTAGCCACCCCTTATACCGCCACCCATCATCGTCGTTCACTGGAGACAGCATCGGAAGCAGTAACGACATTAAGCAAAACAACGAACAACAAAGAGGAGGTGTTGCTGGCATTGGGACGACATCTTTTCGCAGCTCATTTAACGACTTTAGTTCGGAGTTTAATGCTAGTGCCGCAATGGACCTGGCTCTAATCATCAGCCATCACAGTGCACACAATGCACCAATTATCCTGGAAGCCGACTCAATTGCGAATGCATCATTGTCGTCATTACCGAAACACGAGCTGGGCGGTCCCAATTCTCAAAGCACGACAAACTCCAACAATTTGGTCTTGAATTCAACAACAACAATAATTGTGGTGACGGCGACGCCAGTGGCAGCAGCAGCGCCCAGCACGACTGTCAATCCAGCACAAGAATGCATTGTTATGGGTAAGTTGTTTTTGTTCTCGTAGGTTTTTTTTTCTGTGTTATTGTTTGTTATTTTGTAAACCAAAAACCAGAGGGCGTCTGTTGTTGGTTTTGGTGAAAAGTGAGAAAAAAGGGTTGTTTTTGTTAACAACATAAATAATTTTATACAAACTATGTGTTTGACGTGTGTTTTGGGTGTAGTTCGGTCATAGGTGGGGCGACCACCTGCGCTAGCCAACAGCTTAATGACCAAGTTAAACGTTTGCCTTAATTGAAAGAACCCGAGACCAAGCGTGGCGAAGCAGTAAATCACACTATTTAATGTGGGGCAGTGTATTATATGGGGTATGTTATAGAAAACCAATTGTTTTAAAGTGCTTTCCAGGGCGTCGTTTTTCCGTTTGGCTTTATGGAGCTGTGAAAGTAAATAAGGTTATCTGGTGTAATTATGGTGAATAGTTAGGATTTTTAAACGATAACCTCTAGCTTAGGGCCTTAGGGGCTATAGCAGGAGGTGTGTGCTACTATGATTCTGCTTTTAAGAGAACTTATTCCTGATGGTTGTTGACAAATTTTAAAGAGAAATTTTTAATGTGCAATAGTTAAGGTAATTAAAATTTATTAAAATCTATAAAGCTTGACACGAGTCAATTACTATAGGCATTGCAAACTGTTTTGATTCAAAGTTGCTTTCGGAAATGAATCATAGGTTTCCAGAAACACATAAATAAATAAAATAAATAGAGTGGCGCGACAGCTCTTGAAGAGCCAAGACCTAAATGGCTTACTCTCATCAACAATTCTGGGGCATGTGAAGAATTGAGGAGACCTTCAATTTAACGCCGATTCCGAACTGCAAAGTTGAGAAGCACTTTTTTCATGACAGATTGATACTCTTGGAAGTTTTGTCAGTTCTTCGCAAGAGGCAGTTCCCGTGAAAAATGAAATAAAAACTTTTATGGGCACGAGTAGGACTCAAACCCACGACGTTCTGCTTAGCAGCCAACGCACCTAACCACTAAGGTACGGACAGTATCCAAGGGTATCAATATGGCATGTAAAAAATGCTTGTTAACTTTGCCTTTCGGAAGCGGCGTTAAATTGCGTAGGCCCTCCCAATTCCTCACACGCACTCAGAGTATTGTTGATGAGTGTTAGCCAACTAGGCCTTGGCTCTTCTAGAGCAGTTGTGGCAATCGTTTTTTTTTTTTCTTTCTGATGAAGACTGGGCCAAAGATAACCCAAAGAACTTTCTTCTCAAAACAGCCTAAGACACTTTCATCTGATTTCGTCTTCTGCACCATACAACATTACTGGGGATGATGAGAGATGAGAAAGAAGATTCTCTATGAAGCTGTTTAGAAATCTCTCATTTAACTTCTCCAAATTATCATATTTGGCGTCTGTTTCACAATATATAAGTAAAGTTCTGTTTAGTTACCCAGCACTTAAATTACCTGCCAGTTAAATCCTCCTGTTAGTGAGGTTTACGTCTCACATTCATCCTTCTGATAATTTTATGTTTCAGGTAACTAATTGTCAGTTATTCCAATTTTCCAGTGAAAAATGGTTGGACAAATTGAAAATTAAAAAATAGGTTGAAGTACTTGCTTAATTTTTTTTATCAGAGACGCAACCCTCAGGTCCATTTTTTGACGTGGCGTAGAAGTTTCATGTATTATTAAGGAAAGTACATAACACTCCGCATCTTCTTTTATCGTAAACGCGCCCGAAAGTCAACCTCGTCCATAATTCCATAAAATCCGTTCTAACTCGGAAGACATGGTTTCGTGGTGGCTCCATAACACGACAAAAAAACTCATCAAACTCATCATTTAACGTGTCGAGAAGAATATCCATTTTATCGGAAAAAATTAAAATTATTTACGAATCCTTGCTTTTCAGAAATTGAATTCTATTTTAATTGAAAAAAAATTACTAATCCTTGCTTTTTCAGACTTTTAATTCTATTAACTGCCAGTTAACTACTTTATAGGACACTTCCTCCTTCATATAAGTTACTTGACACTTTAACTACTGTTAGCTCTAGTAATCTACCAAGTAACTTAACTGGGACTTTACTTGTATATTGTGAAACTGACGCTTAAACTAATTTCAATAACCAAATCAACAGGTATTACGAAATCAAGATTGCTTGACGACTAATCCAAACTCGAAAATAAAATAAACCCTTTATAGACATCAAGGTGCAACGTGATCAAAATCAAACAATATTTATCTCGTGATTCCAATTGTAATTCCTTCTAATTAAATCCGAAAACCCAATTACCAAGTGATGTATCTACAACATCCACTTTTGAAGCACAAACTCAAACAACAAAGCTTCCTAATCCTTTTTCACAATTGAAATCTAAATGACATCTGATAGGCCTACTATAGTGCGGAAGTGAGTGAGGAAAGATAGAATAAAAAGTTAACTGCAAACCCTGTCACTATCACAAGGGTGATGCGACGGTACTTTTACATAATCAAAGCCATCCATTCGAACGTAAATACACCTCATTAGCCACAAAATGTTGAACGCTGAAAAAAGGGATAGACTACAAAATATGTAGGTTGTGATTTTGGGTGATTAACAGTGAAAATAGTGGCGTTAATAAGATTTTTTTTTTGTGAAAAAAATTTTCTCTGAAACTTCCTACTGAGCTTACTACTCCATGGAAGGTCCTTTTGCAGAACCCTATTTTTTTTCTTTTTTCAGGTGACAAAATTTAAGAGATTTTTACTTAATGCTGAATATCGATTCCAAGGATGGCCGACGCAGATTAAAGAGTTGAGGAATATTGTCTTCTTCTTCGCTCTTAGCAAAACGCAAATAGTTTACAAACTGTAAAAATTTGAATATATCCTCTAAACAAAATTCCGAACCACTGTGTTATCCCGAGTGCAGAAAACCATAATATGTGTATTTACACTTTTCTCTCCCAAATCCTGGTTCTATTTTTATGCAAATATCCTCTTCTCGAATTATTGTTTCGTAAATTCAAGTGAAAACAGCAAACAAGAGTGTTAACGCCAGCCAAAGAAGACGAGTCTCTACATCCTTTCTATGTATATCCGTTATTGCTAACCCAATGCCACAGGAGATTTATTTAAATGAAGCATACAGAGTAAAACATAAATACCTTTTTCAAGGTACTGTGTATGTTGTGTAACAGTGTCAATGTGCGTTCAACAAAAGTAAGCAAACGCAGTCTCTTCAAACGGAAACAGTGTACCTTTCTTTTTGCCTTTGTTTTATTGCTGCGAAGAAAACAAACAACTTGGTTTGTTGGCAGCCATCACATGGAATCCTTTCAATTACAATCCTTGCATTACAGAAGACTGAAGAGTCCTTATTCTGAAAGTGTTTGTCAGCGACCGTTTGACTTGAAAATCTCAGAGCAACCTTCAAATTAGCCTCCTGCCAAATGAACGAAATAATTTACCAAAGAACACAACAGGAGCACTTAATTAAAATTATCCAAAGGGCCGGGAGGAGGGGCGGTCTTTTGCCTTAAGATAAGATGATTGCGAAGGTGCGTTGTCTTAGAGAACAAGTTGATGATGCTATCAATTATAAATTGTGAAATTAGGTGGTTTGGCTTTGAATTGATTTGAACGTGTTCAGAAGTGATTTCGTAAATCAAGATAGGCCATTCTGGTTTTGGAAGGTGGTAGTGTGGTAATTTATTTATAGCAAAAGGAACCTACATACATCATTTAAACTGCTCAGAGGTGGTTGGCTTTTCGAACAACATCAAGGACAAATTTATGAGACTATAATTTTGCTAATTGGGCTGTCACCAACGGGGTGAATCAATTTGCAGATGTCTCTTTGCAGGAAGAATTTTGTAGAACGTTCATTCTTGATATGTTTTTGTGTACTAGCAGAATAAGAATGAGTCTAGCCAAAATTTAAGAAACGGGATTTGTTAAGGGATATTTCGTGTCTCGTGTGTGAAAAGGAGTTACTTAGTTACTTAGGTATGGTGGCGCTACAGTCCAGGTCGTACCAGGGCCTCCAGTTCGGTCCCTGGCTAGCTGTCTCCAGTTTCGCACGCGTTCTTCCCCTTCTGCGACGTCTTTCCGGGTTGGATTCGAAGACTCTACGAGCCGGAACTCACAAACGCTCCACTGACATCACGCTGTATTCTTCCAATTATGTCAATGTCGTCTGCGACTCTGCGTATCTTAGTAGCCGGACGGACTTTTGAAAGATTGTGCCTCTGGTGTTGATGTTGGAGTTTTGCAAAATCTTTTCAAGAATGATGTTGAAGAAATCGCATGACAGCGCATCGCCTTGTCTAAAACCTTTTTGACATCAAATGCCTCCGTCAGGATTTTTCCGACCATGATTGAACGCGTGAGTTTTCCATTGTCATCTTACACAGACGGACGTGTTTTTCTGGGATGCCAAAACTAGACATTGCTCTGTATAGTTGGTTTCTACAGACGCTGTCATACGCGGCCTTGAAATCGATGAAAAGGTCGTAGGTATCGGTTTGAAGTTCCTGGGTCTTCTACAAGATCTGCCGTAGGGTGAATATTTTATCGATGGTGCACTTTCCGGGTCTAAAGCCACACTTATATGGACATATGTGGAGTTATTTAAAAAAGTAAAGAAAATTATAAATTATGATTGGAATTTTTTTTCTTTAGGTAATCTGGAAAGCTAAATTCTTACAAAGCTTTTTTTTTACTGAACACTTTATCTAGGATACAGTTGTATCAAGTGTCAAAGGAATACACGAAAAGACAGACGTATGATACTCTTGTCTTTAATTTACGTTGTTACGTTGCCATCTGTGTGTATAACGATAATTTGAAGTTTGCTCTTTGATTTGATTGAAAACTTTACTAAGAATTTTGGTTTACTTTCCAGTTACTTTGTTATTTTTAGAACGAGAATAGAATAGTCATTTATGTACTTCTGAGAAAGAGTAAACACAATGCCATCAAAACGAATGTACATTTTTGCAAGAAAAGAAATAATATTCTCAGAAAAAAAAATCAATAGCGAAGCATTCTGGTTCAATTCCTTAACCAAATAAAAACACACACATAATAGAAAACATAAAACCTTTGATAAACAAACTTGACAAAATTAACACATCTCACCCTTATCTTGAAAATCCCTTTTTTATTATTATCCTTATTGCCTTTCCTCGACATTAAATTACTTTTCGGTAATAGTTTTATAGTAGTACGATAATAGGGATGTCTCATGAAAGGCTTCGACCCAAATTGCTATTAAAAGGGTTGATGGAGAGTGAGGGAATGGATGGTTGTTGATTTTATAGCATTTGGTTCTTTTGACGGTTTTTATAGTTCATTCGAAAAGGAAAATAAAAATAAAAGCCAATATTATGCATGCAGAATTATTTCAATGATTTGTCCTCAATATCCAAATTCCATTCAACTACTTTAACTTAAAATTAGTATTAATTCTTTTTTCGTGGTTTTTACTTTCAATTTGAACTGAAATTTATAGACTGAAATTAATTTGTATCCCGCAGAAAATCCTCAAACAAATTGTAAACTTCTTTAGAACAACCACAAAAAAAAAAACTAAATGCCTGCCCTTGCTCACCACACTAAATTATCTCAAAACCAGCGATCCAGAAACCAGCGAAAACGCTTTTGTCGAAAGAAACATAATCTCTAATTATCCCTTTCCTCTCAGGCCTCTTTTTCTTGTAAAAGGATATCTTATTCTACTTCCTTCGTCTTCGCCTTTGTTTTTTTTTTTATTCTTTCTAAAAATATTGTCAAACTAAGGATGTCTACTTCGAGAAAGAGGATTTGCTTCCGGCTGCATGAGTTGAGTAGATTAATTTCTTAGTGCTCTTAGTGATTTGATTTAATTGTATGGTATATAGTATATGTCTGTTAAGCTTGATGGATTACGTTGTTATTTTTTTTTTCTTTTTCCTGAAGCAAGTTTATAAGAATTTTCTCTGGGGGCGGAGTAGGTTTGAATGTAATCTTTATTCCATTTGTAAAACGAGATGCCGATGTCGATGCTTTTAATTTGGAGTTTATATTTTGATAAAGTGATTTAGGAAATTGATCTCTCAATTTACTAATTTCTCTTTTTTCAGTTAGAAGACGAAAAAATAAAACGAAGGCAAATGAAATGAGTATTCGAAGCTTTTTGTAAAATTTTTTGTGGGCTTTATCACGTCTCTTAATGGAATTCTTGAGAAAGTAGGAAATTAACATGGAAATAGAAATTTTCCTTATATTTGCTCATTGTCTTTAAACGAAACCCTACCAGGATTTTAAGAAAAGAGGTGGAAATCACACTCCTGAGTGAGAATTCAATTTTGTTCTTATTTTTTCTTTGTATTCAGCCAAAACACTTGCTGAATTCCGTGTTTCAAAATCTTTCGACCATTTTAAGAAATGGGGCGGATATCACGCCCCTACATGGTAATAGAAATTTTTCTTAATTGTTTTCTTTCCATTCAACCGAAACCAAAATCCTTCAAGAATTCCGAATTGAAACATTCTACGATCATTTTAAGAAAGAGGGCGGATACCACGACCCATAATGAAAAAACGCAAGTTTTATATTTTTCCTTTGTATAAGTACACTCGAAAATGTACCAATGTACAAAATTTCAAGATTCTGCTATTGTTAGAAGTGCTTTAGTAGTGGAACCGCAGTCAGTGCTGAAGATATGGAAAGACCACTTTTCCAAGCTGTATAATGGTGATGACGAGCAAAACTTCGCCAGCAATACAGAACCATTCAATTTGGGTGAAACAGGCCAACAAATCAAACCACCCGACATTGACGAAGTGAAGATAGCGATATCTAAACTTAAGTCGAACAAAGCCGCTGAAGCAGATGGCCTAGCTGCCAAACTGTACAAAGCAGCTGGAGATGATTTGGCTAGGAGCATGCACCAGCTCATCTGCAAAATTTGGTCGGAGGAGAGCATGTCCGAAGAATGGAACCTCAGCATCGTATGCCTGATCCTCAAGAAAGGAGATCCACTGAACTACACCAACTTCAGAGGTATAAGTCTCCTTAAAATCGCCTACAAGATCTTGTCTGCCGTGCTGTGTAAACATCTGAAGCCTTTCGTCAACAACCTGATAGGTCCTTATCAGTGTGGCTTCAGCCCGGAAAGTCCACTATCGATCAAATATTCACCTTACGGCAGATCTTGGAGAAGACCCAGGAACTCCAAATCGATACCTACGATTTTTTCATCGATTTCAAGGCCGCGTAGGACAGCGTCTAAGGAGACCAATTATATAGAGCAATGTCTAGTGTGTAAGATGACAATGGAAAACTCCCGCTATTGGCTGTTCCATCATGGTCGGAAAAAACATAATGGATGCATTTGATTTCAAAAAAGGTTTTAGACAAGGCGATGCGCTGTCATGCGATTTCTTCAACATCATTCTTGAAAATCCAAAATATTGTGCAAAACTCCAACGTCAACACCAGAGGCACAATCTTTCAAAAGTCCGTCCAGTTACTAGGATACGCGGACGACATTGATATAATTGGAAGAACACATCGTGATTTCAGTGGAGTATTTGTGAGTCTTTAGACGGAGGCGAGGAAGATGGGTCTAGCGGTTAACGTGGGCAAGGCCAAGTTAATGCTGTCAACAAGAAAAGACAACCAACATCGACGTCTTTTAGCAAACGTCAGCATAGACAGATATCAACTCAGACAACAACACCAGCGCTGAAATCAAACGAAAAATCAGTCCTGCCAATCGCTGCTTCTTTAGAATTAGAAGGCAATTGAGTAATAAAATCATCCCCCGAGCAACTAAAGTGACACTCTACAAAACCCTCATCATCCCGGTCCTAATGTATGGTGCAGAGACATGGACCATGACAAATAAATAAAATAAATAGAGTGGCGCGACAGCTCTTGAAGAGCCAAGGCCTAAATGGCTTACTCTCATCAACAATTCTCTGAGTCCGTGTAAAGAATTGAGGGGACCTACAATTTAACGCCGATTCCGAACGGCAAAGTTGAGAAGCACTTTTTTCATGACAGATTGATACTCTTGGAAGTTTTGTCAGTTCTTCGCAAGAGGCAGTGCCCATTAAAGATGAAATAAAAACTTTATGGGCACGAGTAGGACTCGAACCCACGACGTTCTGCTTAGCAGCCAACACACCTAACCACTAAGCTACGAGCTACGGCAGGGAACATGACAACATCCGATGAAAACGCTTTGGGCTGCTTCGAGAGTGGTAAGAGTGATTTTTGGTCCTGTCTGAATAAATGGAGAATGGAGGCGAAGATTCAATCAAGAACTGTACGAGCTATTCAGCGACACTGACCTAGCTAGAAAAGTTAAGGTCCAACGACTTAGATAGTTGGGTCATGTAGATCGAATGGAAAATAATTCTCCGGCTCGTAGAGTCTTCGAATCCAACCCGGAAGGACGTCGCAGGAGAGGAAAACCGCGACTCAAGTGGAGCACACAGGTGGTAGAGGACCTGAACCAACTTGGCGTGCGAAACTGGAGACAGCTAGCTAGGGACCGAGATAACTGTAGACGTTTGTTGGATGAGGCCCTGGTCTGACCTGGACTGTAGCGCCACCATAAGAAAGTAAGTCCGTGAGTCAGTAGTGCAATATCTCACTTAGTAGTGATGCTTTAAAATTAATGTGATTTGAATTAAAGCTTGATCCTACCTCTAAAATCTAATCATGAAATAATATTCATCTGCTACATAATATTAATAGCAGTCAGGCTAGATTAATGTTGCTAATGTATGCACTACAGCGTATACGTACTATTCGTACAAGAAGTCAACGAGAACAATGAAACAAATATAACAGTTTAATAATTGACATGTTCAACAAACTTTCCCCTCCTAGGCAGTACAATTTGAACCTGCCAATGTTGCTCTTTGAATTTATTTACCTAAACACTCTTAATTGTTTCGTACAAACAAATACCTTTTCTTTTAGGCATAGCCACAAGCAATTTTCATTTTCATATGACTTAAAAAATTAGGCTCGTACTTTCCGGACTCCCGATGGCGGTGATGTCATTGCCATATCATGCCCACCTTTTATGACTTAGAAATGATAAAAGCCTCAGCTGAAAATGGAATTTTCAAAAACAGGAACTTAAAACTCCATCGACACACGAGCAGCATGAGACATGGCCTCATTTATGCAACGTGGGCATAGCGTCGATGTTCGTTAGCCTAAGTAGGTGTTTGTGCAGTTGTATGAGACATGACAGGCGCTGCTTGTTGGCCTGCTTGTCGTTTGAGATATGCATTGTTCCTGTGATGCTGGATTTTGGTTTGGTACGTCCGTTTTAATTAAAACCAACACGTTCTCGTTCCTGGTAAACTAAACATATATACCGCTGGAGAATCGTTAGTAATTCCGTGACGATAGCGGGTGATTATATTCAGAAACTGAAGCAAGTTATCCCTATATTTAACACATGGTTAAAGTACTTTTGTTGGCGTTATTACATCGTAGGCATTTTAAAAAAGTTACCTTGAAAATTTGGCTTTATGAATCTAGATCTTTTGTCCTGTGGTCACATACTGCTGAAAAAAATAAACAAACATTCATTACACTTCAAATTGTGCTTATCTTTGTAGAGGAACAAATGAAAAGCAAGCAAAAATGATTAATCCTACTTGGGCACGAATGAAATATTAATGTTGTTTTTTATGCGAAGCTGTTTTGAAAGTCATTAGACCTTGGGAGTTGAAAGGAAAAGGGGGAGGACAGTGTAGTCTCTCTATTCAAGTGTGCCCTCGCTTTTGATTCCGAATTCTTTACACAAAAAAGAAAGGAAAGCCCTTGACAAAAAACGAAATTATTATGACCGAGATTCAAGCTCGATGACGTCATCCACTCTTCAACAAATTTGAATAAACATGTTTTTGGAAGGAAGTGTGCTTACATGCTTATTTTTTTTTTTAATTCAAACTGAAAACAAAATGAGATCACACTAAGAACAAGAAACGAAAATATGATTTTCGGTCATAGAAGTTTTTGCCTTCATCTCAACTGGTCCGGGCTTCTTTCAGCAAGTTCTTTCACCTATCTTGATCGTTGGCCGACAAACGCCTTCCAATTTCGAACCCAACGCTTCCAGAAGTACTTGAGGATGATCTAAATGGCTCCATTTTTTTTTTTTTTTTTTTTTTAACAACTTCTTAAAAATTAATCGAAATGTTTATACATAATCAGAATTGATTTCTGAAATACTCAATCAAATTATTCTAAATGGATTTGCAATAAAAAAATGTTAAGCTGTGAACACGATTCGTCAAATCGTAAAATTATATTGCCATAAAAAATCTTTTTTTTATTGAACTCTAAGGTCCTGTTTACCGAAGAATTTTCCCAGGCCAGTTGAACTAAATCGTGTAACAAATCACATAAAATCGCTCATAAAAAAATATCCCCATTGAATTGATTTCTCACAAACAGGGTGTATACATTTTTCGAACACACATGTCTATTGCTCACTTAAGCAAACAAAAACATAGAAAAGCCTACATCAAAACACAATAATGATCCTTAAGCTTAAGCTGTTGTTGCCTCATATATCTTAAAACAATAATATTTTACGTAGCATTTAAATTAATTCAACCCAAATTCTCATCTGTTATCTCATTCACTCAAGCATTATGTCAAAAAACACCGAGTTTTAAAGCGCTATTAAAAAAAATAAACAGTGTTAAGGGAACAGAATAAAAAATGTTGCGCCAGATTCAACTTCCGTTCCTAATGTTACTTAATTTGTGTGAAAACATGAAATTAAGCCATTTCCAGTCCGCACACATGTATTTTGAATTTGACACACAAATGATATTGTTGTTTTTGGCACTCAAGACTTTTATGAAACTTTTTCATCCCTAAAAAGATGTTTTATATTGTTCAAACGTTAACCAGAAAGAAATCAAGACACATCCACACATCATGTACATAACACACTTCCGGCACATGCAAATAAAAAAACCAAAGCGAACATTTTAAATTTTCATTTTATTTTGATTCAACCGACCTGTCTTCTTGTATGGCCGTAAAGATTGTGCGGTTTTTCGCAATGTGCTTTGTTTTGTGTTTTCGTTTTTGAATAAATAAATGTTATCACCGTTGACATTTTATTTCAACTTTCAAATTGAAGACAATTCAAGGTAACATTTAATAATTCAAAAAGCAAAAAGAAGGATGTGTTGAGGTGAAAAAAAACAACAACCCAAATCAAAACATGTCAACGTATTCTTTGGGATATGTATGTCATTAGCGTTAAAGTGTTTTCTTAATTTGACACAACAAAGTGCTTAAGCCTCTTTTGTTTTGTTTTTGAACATTTTCTTCTGAAATGTTTTCTTTTAAACTCATTCAACAATCGACCTTTAATTGCAAATGATACGTATACGCCACAGTGAACACACTCATTGTTATGTGAACTAGAAAATTTTTATTTTGGGACCTACTTCCCCGTAAACATAATATTTATCTTCCTTGAGCAATTCGAAATCGAACAAAGACAGCCTAAGGTTTTTTATTATTTACCGATTTTTTCTTCTAACGGTATAAGGATCACAAGTCACAACTCAGTAACCAGAGCTTACAGATAATTTTTGAATGTTTTTCTGACGGAAGAAATCGAAAAAAATAAATATTTTTTGACTATAACTTTCTTACCGAGTGCTGGCAAAAGTATTGGCTTTCAATGACTGCCAGAATAGTTGAAAGCCTTTATTTTGTTGTTCAATTGTTTCAAGGAAAATTGTGAGTAACATCGATTTGAAATTGCTACTCGGCTACTAGACCTTCAAATAACTTGTAACCCATTTTGATGATACAGTTCGAGCGGACTTTTCTTTTGATGTATTATTAGTTGGAAGAATTTTTGTTATTGTTATTTGCATCCGAAGATATTCTATCTATGGGATTACAATTCGCTAGGTTAGGTTAGGTTAGGTTAAAGTGGCTGTCATGGATGTAAAAAGACACACTTAGGCCCATTGAAGGCCCATTGTGATACCACATGAATCTAAGAGGCTTTCTACAAAAGCTCAATGAAACCAATTAGGGTTCCTTACGAAACGTAGAATATTAATAATTATATTAATGTGTTTGAGATCGTTTAGATCATTATAAAAGAATTCTCCTAAGTGAATCATACGTTTTTGAGCCAGAGCAGGACAGGTGCAGAGGAGGAAAAGAACTGTTTCCTCCTCCTCCTCATCCATGCAGCTTCTGCAGAAATCATTAGAAAATACGCTATTATGTTTTTCGCCGCCTGCCTCCTGGACAGGTGGTTATGTTTTTTCACCTGATGTTAGTTCTCTTAATAGCATTTTGTTGTAGCAAAAGTTTGCATGTAGCGATTGGTATTCCAACATTAGCCATTCGTGGTTTAATGGGAAATTTTGTACCATATTTGGCGAGTTCATCGGCTTCACAATTTCCTGGAATGTCTCTATGGCACGGCACCCAGTGAAGGTGAATGTTAAATTGTTTTGCCATCGCCATTAGAGACGATAGACAGTTTTGGACCGTAATTGAGTTTGTAGAGACAAAGTCCAAGGATTTTATAGCTATACCTGACAATTTAGATGTGGATACCACGTTTTCTCTGAGCCAGGACAAGACCTCCTTAATCGCCAAAAGTTCTGCCTAAAACACGCTACAATGATTTGGAAGGCTGAATGAGAGACTAAGTTTTAGTAGTTCGGAGTACACGCCTCCACCAACCCCATCACTTGTTTTCGATCCATCTGTATAGAAGTGGATTGCCTCGTCTTCCAGAAATGTTCTATTTTCCCAGAAGGATCTAGCAGGTATAGATATTTGGAAGTTTCTATCGAACTGTAGTTGGGGAGTGGTGTAGTATGTTTGCTTTGTAATTGATTCTATATAATTAAGAATAACAGAGTGGCCAATAATAGTAGAACTATAGCAGCTATTTGTTTGTTGATTATATCCAGAGGTGTTAGATAGAGTAGGGTGTCTAGTGCCGCAGATGGGGTCGTACGAAGTGATCCGCTTATACTTAGGCATGCTGAGCGTTGCACTTTACTAAGCTTATCGCAGTTTATTTTTACGTCCAAGGCAGGCCACCATACTGTCACACCATAAAAAAGAATCGGTCTGATTACCGATGTGTATAGCCAGTGAGTGCTTCTGGGTTGTAGACCCCATTTAATGCAGGTGAAAAGAGCTACCGTAGATTTTCTTATTCTTTCATGTACGTTTCTCTTCCAATTTAGTTTTCTGTTTAAAATAAGACCCAGATATTTTGTTTCCTCTGAAAACCAAACAGCTTTGCTTGTCGAAAAATTTGTATCCGAAGATATTCTATCTATGGGATTACAATTAGCTAAGGAAAAAAACAAAAAAAAATATGGTTTTTTGAACATTACTCGATAATCAGACCTGGAAGGTAGTTTTGGTTTTTACTTTTTCAGTCACTGATAGAGGGCAAACAAAACCTTTGTTCTCTGGGATGCATTGGTTTCTCAAAAGTAACTGCATGGATTTCCGAGCCCTATTAGGTGGCGAATTGATGTTCATTGCGATTGAGTCCCACAGCCACATTGTCGTATGTGCCCTTTGAGCACCTTACAAAGACGATGGGGATTTTTTCTACTAAAATACCATTCTCACGAACATATTTCATTATCTTGCGCTAGCAAAAAGCCTAAGGGGGGGGGGAGAAATTGATCATAATAGGCGAATGTAATAGCTGAAGGAGGAGACTGGATCCCGGTTGAAGCGCAGATTTCAATATTTTGTTTTTAATAAACCATACGGTGTATTTAGGCTCTAAGAAAAAATGAAAAAGTTAAGTTTATAAGCCGAAACTTAAAGGTGATAGTAGAGTGTAGGCACAGTATCTGTTTGATCAAATAAAAATCTCTTTTTTTCACGACAGCGAAACAGAGACTTTAAAATTCACCCTATTCTCCAAAAACCTATGCCTCATAACTTAACTCGAATGTCATGGATAAAACATTTCAAAAACAGAAATCGTTAGTCACCAGTAAAAAGGAATTCGGTGTGTGCTTGTGAAAGCCCTTGAAACTTTCCATCCACTTGATATTCCCATTCAGTTATTTTTTATTTAAAATAAAAAAACCAGCCTACCTTCCTTTCTACGAATTATACTTTAGCCAGAAGAGACTGTGTTTTGTTTTATTTTTATTATTTATCTTTTAACACAGATGGCTTTGTTTTAACCCTACAATTTGCTGCAGATACCTTCCTGTTTGCTTCAAATTTCGTTACATCAGTAATTTTAAAATTTTGTTGAGTACTTGTCAAACTTTGTACTCCAATTGTTGGGAATGTGAGCACAAAGAATTGTATTTTTTTCTTGTTCCCGCTCCCGTGGGGTTGTATGATCTAATTTTTTCGATGCAAAAAAGCGGATCAAATGGTTTTCTGATTGGAATTTTTGCAAATCCTCTTCAATTTCCAATTGAACCACAAAAACCAATAAATTGTAATTTCAAAAAATCTTGTTAATTTTTTGGGACATTTTTTATATTCCAATTCCTAAAGGTCATTAAAATTCAATATTACATAAGAAACAAAACAACATTAAGCATAAGCTCTTTCCATTCGACGATAAAAAAAATTACAAAGTTGAAGCACGGCAGTTGAATTTTTGTGTTTCTCATTTTCTATTCAAAAGTTTACATTTTTGCTGTTTTTGAGCTAAATGGAACAAAAGTCATTTTAGCATTTCACAAAGGTCTTGTTTCTGAATTAAATTTTCAAAGCAACATTAACAGTGACTAGGCCATACCTACGACGACAGACGACGATGGCGAAACGACGATAAGCAAGGCAAGGGAAATAGGAAAATAAAATATTTCCTCAATTTAATTACGCTATTTTGAAAACCTAAAATGTATGAACGGACTTTTTGTGACTATTTGAACATTTTGAACTCCTTCCTTTGTGCGAATATAAAGTACACCGACTAAACAAACACATGCATAATTCAATTTTATGGATGTATTCACAGTTGCTCTTGGCCTACATTTAATTATTTGTTTTAATCATTTTCATCAAGCTGTTTTCATAATTTCTAGGTTGACAGAATGGAAAATCTTAAATCCGAATGATTAATTAACATTTCTGTTTTTATCCTTTTTTTTCTTTGAAATTCAATTTGCATTTAAGCATTTAGACATTTACAATAGTTTTTAAAAGCATTTAAGGATCTAACTGCTCACGCTTCAGCAGACAAGCTTTTAATTACCCAAGCATTTGGCAAGAATGACAGGAATTCATTTGAACAAAATGTGTGAGTTTTTTTTTTGTGTTTATGTATGTTTTGTGAGGAAGTTTTTACATGGAATAGAATGACAGGATATGTATGTAGGCGTATAGCTTAATGAGATGTCTTAAATTCGTAAAATTTAATGGAAATGGATATGTTGTGGTGAAAATGAGAACAATTTGAATTGTGGGTCTTAATGTCTTTGTGAAACATTTGGTTCTTGGAGATGATATTAGGTGGAAAATGAATATTTCACATGAATGTATTTGTGACAGTTAAAATAAATGACGTTAAATGAATTTAAGTTAACGACTTTGGGTCAAACGATAATGCTTGGCATACGGTTTGTAAGAAATGAGCACTGACAGAGATCAATTTGACACTTAAGAGGATCTACTACATATTTTATTTGAACAAATTCGAATTCTGTCGCTTGATGGAACCGATATCGATGATAAAATAGTCTAACCCAGTTCATATGCGTTGCACTTGTTTTTTGTTTGACTGGACAATCCAATTGCTGTTGATTTGATTCATTAGCCTCTCGTGATCATCATGAAGTTTCTCCCTTCTGCACAAAAATTGGTATCCGGTCCCGGCCGCCTACAGCAAGTTCCTCCATGTACCCCGATTGTTGGCCGACGCCATTCAGTTGCTCACCTCAAGGCCTTGGACGTCCTGGTCTTCGCCATCCTTACAGCGGAAATTTGGTGCTCTCTCCTACCATGAATTGTACCGCAAAGGACTTTCCGGGCCTGTTCCTTTTCGCTCGTAGACTAGCTCCTACGACTTATAATTAAATCTGTATCGCAGTAAATTTAAAATCTCATGACATAATATGTATCTGGAATCATCCTCCCTCAACACACTGGGGCTAACTATTCTCCGGAACTGTTTCGATTCATCGATTACGGCTTGGGCTTCAGCAAAACGTGTTCGCTCATGTGCCAATTTTACTTCCGCACTATCAAGTTATGCCTGTTTAAGGACACACACAACCTTGATGATTTATTATTTATTTACTGCATGAACCTGAAGATAAATGAAGTCTTCCCACATATGCTCCCTTGTTGACCAACGACATAATTAATGTTATTACGCTAAAAAAAAAAACACTTGACTCCTGGTTCAACAGGCAATTTTTAAATCGTTCATACATTCATTTTGCTGAATGGCCAAAGTTTTGCGTGTATGTATGGTAAATTATGTTGAATATTGTTTAAGTGGAGAGCTTGATACATGTTTCGGTTGTGCCCGGAACATCTGTTAAATTAAGCAATTAATCTTTGTTGGTCCAGTGTGAATGTGCTTTCGAAATAACATGTGTTGGCCGCAATTTAATGGGCGCATGTTGGATTGATTTTCTTTGTTTGTGTTGGGTAAGGAACCATTTAATTGAAATCTAAGGAAGATGGAAATTATATTCATTACAAAAAACCCTAAGAACTCATCAGCCTACAGTTCAATTGGTATATTGACAAATGATAGGAGTTTTTCTCATAAATGAAGCAAAATAAATTTGATTAACGGTGTTGGTAAATGGTCTTTAACTTGACCATTGACATTTGACAAATTATGTTAGAATTTGAACTAGTCGACCTAAAGTATTTGTTTCAAAAAAGTACGCGTACGTCAGAGTGAACGATGTAACAATCCTGGTTTTGCATTGCCGCATTTGCAAGCACTTATAGCTTCGTACATTTATCACCATACTTCTTTAGAGTAAATTGATAACATTTTGAATGTAGCTTGAGGTGCGACTATAACAAGCACCAAAGTTCGGTTCCTATCGCAAACAAGGTCCTCACAGAAGCTATCCAATCGACTCCGTTTAAGTAGAGAAACCAAAATCCATCTACCTATTGAAAAACCAAAACATATCGCTTTCACACCTCCTCTATACTTTTCGTATAGTCGATACTTTAAAAGAGAATCCTGTCAAATATTTAAGCCATGTCAAAAAGCAAGCAGAATGAAAACAAACACAAAAAGACCGACCATGCCAGCAGCAAAAAACAACAAGAAAAACGAGTGTCGTCATGATTTTATTAATAAGTCAAGATGTAAGCCAGCGCCAGGTCAACAAGTTGTTAGCCTTATTTTTGCTTCACAAACAAGAAAGTGAGATTTTCATCTCGTCATCGTTCGTCATCGTCCCACATCACATGTGGACATTTTTTTTTCATTCTGACTTAATAAGAAAATCAAGGCGGAATGTAATGAATAGTTTAATAGCTGCGATTGTGTGTTTGTGTATTTTGTCACTGCTGTATGGACTTTACTTAATGCACAGAGGCCTCATTTCTTTCAAGAGAACTGTCATCGGAGGAAAAAAAATATAAAAATATGTCAAAGAGAAAAATAATAATTATTTGCACATCTTGTCGGGTGTAACATGTGGACTAAATGCTCTATGAGGCCGTATTTATTTCGGTTCTTAAAATATCGTAAGCAGCATTGCCTGCCACTTTGACTCTGACTGAAGATGTCAATAAGCTGTCAATGAGTGCTAGTCCTTGTAGGCGGAGGAGATGGTTGACCCGATTTTTGTTTTATTATTCGCCATTCATCACAGATATTAAGACATTTTTAAGAAGAATTGATGATGAATTTCGTTTTTGGCATTTAAATATAGGAATCATTGAAACTTTGTACTGACACTGATTATTATGACGAATTTGCTTTTTTTTGCCATTTTAATTACTATCTTTTTTATGGGCATTCAATTCAATGAGAATCATGGAGAACAATCTTTGACGATCAAATAAAATACAGTGACTCGATACCGAGAGCATACAATTAGTGGAATTTTGAACGAAGAATTATTTTCCTTTGATGTCCTTGATTCTCATTATTTTGAGTCTCTTATACTGAATTAAAAAAGGGAGAATACTTGGATCTCCTGATGCTAACGAATTTGTGTAATCAAAAAGATTTGTTTCTGGTGAAAAAGAAACAATCTCTATCTCTATATATATAAAAATGGATGTGTGTTTGTTTGTTTGTTTGTTTGTTTGTTTGTTTGTTTGTTTGTTTGTTTGTATGTCTCTTATAGACTCCGAAATGGCCCAACAGATATTTGTGAAATTTCCATGGTTCATACTGTTGCATTCAGTGATGATTTCTGTGAAAAAAAAAAATGGAAAACCCTCATGGAAGAGTGGGAAAACTGGAAAAAACAAACAAAGGTCGGAAATTAGATTTTTTTTGCTTGGAATTTTTTGTTTCAAAATGGGTTTTCGAATGGAAAAACAGAAAGTTCTGGATGAAAAACTCGGAAAACTCATAGGGGAAAATTGCATATTATTGCATGTGCATTGTTTTTCAAATGAAAAACTGGAAAATTTAAAAATTGGTCCTCCAATGGAAAATAGAAATTTCTGATGAAAAACTCGGAAAACTCTTTGGTTTTCAAAGGGAACATTGCATATTATGGCAGGTGTATTGGTTTTCAAATGGAAAACTGGAAAACTTCAGAATGGTTTTTACAATGGCAAATAGATTCTCAATGATTCTCAAATAGAAAAATGGAAATTTTTTGATTGGGAGCTCGGAAAACTCTACGAGAGCACGGAGAACTTCAACACCTTAAATCAAGTATTTTTATGGAATGAAAGGTGCATTGGTTTGTTGGTATGTCCGGTTTGGACTCTTAATCCGCTCAATCCTCAATACATTTTTATAAAATTTTCATTGTATAAAAATAAAATTTTGGGACAATCTTACGGGAAAGTCAGCAAATAAGGGGGACAACCGTAAGCTGTTTGGAATTCTAATTTTTGTGAAATAGTCAATACAGAGAAGTTTTTGAATTTTTCAAAGAAATTATTGCTTTAATGTTAGTTGTAGAGCTTGGAAAAATTCAGACATGCGGTTCTCTATTTCAATTGGATTCAAGCAAATCACATTCCATTTTAACAATGTCTGTGTTAATCATAATGATTATTCTGGAGTTGCTCTGAAGGGTAGCGAGACGAAGTTCGCGGGGTCGGCTAGTTTAATATAAAATTAATTAACGTTTAAGTTATTGTCTACAAAAATAGAGGAGAACACCATGACAATGTAAAATATCCTGTTTTCCTTCAAGGATGTCAGAAATACCTTAACAAACAATGACTTTGATCCTAATTCCACTGAAGCCAATAAAAATTAAAACAAAGCCAACCAAGAAAAGCCATCAACTGACTCTTTCACTGCCACTCTGTCACCATCAATCCTCTTACCTTAATTTAATACTGTATCTCCTTTCTCTCTATTTTACAGGCGCATCCTACAAAATTGGTGCCATTCTACCCCAAGATACCGGAAATTGCCTTCAGTGTGTTTGCATAGAAGGCACCACCGCAGACGATACACCACGAGTAACTTGCAGTCCGCATAATTGCCCACCCCTAGTCCTTCCTGATTTATTTGACGCAACAGGATATTAAAGGTAGGTAGAAGAACAAATAAAATGATTGTTTTTTCCTCATCAATTCATATCGTGCTCCACGGGAATAAAAAGACAAACGATGATTCCCGTCCTCCACTTGATCCTTGCTCATCCTGTCAATTTTTAAATTTTCCATACAAGCAAAATGCATTTGTTTGAATGAATAAATCACAAGAGGATGTTACGTGTGCATATGGCAAGTGCATCCGACTCCGAAATTATGTGTTAAAATTATCGCTTTCGCTTGCAGACCCACACAATGTTCATTTAGGATTCTCACATCATATAACTATGGAAGTTTGTACAGAAACTACATATGTATAAAGTTTTACGTTTTTGAATGCATGATAGAATTAACATACCACAAATGTATATTTTTGGAGAAAATTATGGATAGAGTTTGAGAACAAACAAGTTTAAAGGGTCTTCACAAAAACAAAGAAGGGAAATCCTTATGGATCCATCAGCAGAAACCATTCAAGTTACTTTGTTCTTTGTGGTCGATGTCCTTCGTTCTTTTGTCTGCCTTTTTGTTTTTTCTTCCTTTTTTTTAAATTTTTAATATGCCCATGAATATGAAATTAACTTTTAATGGATTTTTCGTAAAATAAAATCCGATTTACATGATATCCCGAAAATTCAAAAGGAGGATTAGAAAGATAAAACGATGTTATTCGTTTTATGCAATTTAATTTTTTTTTCTGGATTCTTTTTCGAACGAGTTTTTGTATTTGATCATTATTATTTGTCATCTCAAGGATGACGTTATGTAGATACTTTACAACTATTTTATTTGTTTAAGAAGAGGTTCCGTCCCTTGGGAGTACTGTCGAAGGCTTTCCGGGCCGGAGCATTGGTATACATCCATTCTAAATGACCAAGCCATCTGAGTTTCTGGACCTTGACTCTTCTAGCAAGGTCCATGTCGTTTTACAAGCCGTAAAGTTCGCTGTTGTATCTTCTTCTGCACAGGGGGCCAAAGATGACCCGAAGAACTTTCCTCTCGAAACAGCCTAAGGCACATTCAACCGATTTTGTCAAGGTCCATGCTTCTGCACCATACAGCAGGACTGGGATGATGAGGGAGTTATACGGGTTTACCTTAGTTGAGCGAGAGAGGGCTTTTCCACTAATTGCTTTCTTAGCCCAAACAAACAGCGATTAGCAAGAGTTATTCTTCGTCTGATCTCGGCGCTGGTGTTATTGCTCGTGTTAATAGCGGAGCCTAGGTAGACAAACTCCTCTACTACCTCGAAGTTGTATGCTTCTATTATGACGTTCTGCCCGAGCCGTCGGTGTTGGGTGTCCTTTCTCGAAGACAGCATATACTTCGTTTTTCATCCAACGCTAAACCCATTTTTGCCGCTTCTCCCTCAATTCTCACAAAGGAGCTATTGACAGCATGCTGTGTTCTTCCCATTATATCAATATTATCGGCGTACTCGAGAAGTTGAACAGAATTTTGGAAGATAGTGCCTCTGGTGTTGACGGTGGAGTTTTGCACTATCTTCTCAAGAACGATGTTAAAGAAATCACATGACAGTGCATCGCCTTGTCTGAATCCTTTTTTGACATCGAAAGATTCCGTATGCTTGTTGCCAACCTTAATGGTGGAGCGTGACTTCTTTATCGTCATTTTGCACAAGCGAACGAGCTTGGCAGGGATGCTTAAACTAGACTTAGCTTTATACAGTTCGGTTTTGTAGATGCTGTCATTCGCTCCTTAAAATCGATGAAAAGGTGGTGGGTATCGATTTGGAGCTCTCAAAAGGTTTTCCAGAATTTTCTGCAAAGTGAAAATTTGGTTTCCTGGTCCGAAGCCACATTAATAAGTACTAATCAGATTTTTGACCAAAGGCATATTACAACAGAGAGGATTTTGTAAGCGATGATAAGCAGGCTGATTCCTCTGTAGTTGGCAGGATCGGGCAAACAATGCTGAGGTTCCATTTATGGGGCACGATTTCTTCCGACCATATCTTACAGATGATTGGGTGCATGCTCCTATCTAGATCGTCGCCTGCTGCTTTGAACAGCTCGGCAAATAGACCATCTGCTCCAGCGGCTTGTTTCGATTTCAGCCGTGATATTTCTGTTTTCACTTTTTTTAGGTCGCGCTCACGGAATTGTTGAGTCCCCAGTATTATAAGCGATTCTACTATGATGTTCTTTGTTTATCTCTTCAGGCATCGGTTCTTGCCCGATGATCTTGAGCTAGCTATTTTACCTTCCGGTAAAACCTCCGAACTTCATTCCTGCTGTTGGCTTTCTCAACATCCTCGATCTGACGCTTCTCATGCTCCCTCTTTTTTCTTCTGAGAAGCCAGCGTTTATCTCTCTCTCGAGTTGATGTTGGCTCCTCGGAAAGTTCGAACATCTAGAATGCTGGTTGACGGTTCATGACAGAGAGATCTCCATGTTCTTTTATGGATGTTGAGATGTGGGAACCATGTGCTTGCTACCACAACATTTCGCCCCGCAGCAAAATCGATCAGCCTGAATCCGTTGTCGGAAGTGGAGTCATGCAGGCTGTGCTTTCCAGCTGTTCCACCAAAGATGTCCTCTTTTCCCAGCTTTGCTTTAAAATCGCCGAAGACAATTTTAATGTCATAGCTAGGACATTGCTCATACGTTTTGTTAAGGAGCTGGTAAGACTCGTCTTTGGTGTCGTCTTTATTTTGCACTACATAAACGATTTATTACAATGAAAGTTGTTTGTTAGGCGAGAGTTCAGTTTTTAGGTCAGATTATTAAATAAATAAGGTCTTGATAGTATTAATTATATTACCCTCATAACTGTAATCGCTTAAAATAAATGAAATTTAAAATTACGTTTTGAAAAAGTAGGTCAACGAAAAAAGGACGTCTGCTTCCCTTCGTTTAGAGTTTCATTATAATCTCATTTCAATGCGTGCCTCTTTTCTAACTACGGTACATTTTTACAACATCTTCCAGGTGCTTCTCTCCCTTAAACCTATTTGAGCATGATAATTCCATCTTAAGCCATTTTACAACACAAGGAAGCCCCAATAGCTCTACATCTTTCTATTTTCTATCTCATTTTTAATAAGTGTTCAGAACTTCAAAGCAATTTGTAATGGAATTTTCTTTTAATTGAATCTTTAACTTATTCCTCTTCAAAATTTAAAGGGAGCGTCAAAACCTATTAGCTTAGGTATCAAAGAATTATAATAAGAAAATATCTGATGTTAAGCTTCCTTTAACAGTCAAATATTCTTTGCATGACATATTTTCAGTTGGACTTTGAGTTACAAGAGTCAGATATAAACAACAAAAATATGAAACAATTTTAAACTTACACAAATTGACAAAAAGCTATTAGGTCTTAAAACAAAACTTTGAACATTTAGTTTTCCATGTTTGCTCAATATTTCAACGTTTTTGGTTTTGTTTTCAACTTTAATTTCAGATACTCAAAAAAGTAAAAAGGCATTCCAAATGTACCCTTTCACTAATGCACAAGGAATTCAAAATCCATGATGAAATTTTTCTTTCCAGAATATATTATCAATAAAAGGCTACAAATAACGAACGGAATAATGGTTACTTTAAGAAAAATTAAAATTTTAAAAATCATAACAGTAAACACATTTCATGAGATCATAGAATTTAATGAAAAAAAAAGAAACTATTGACAAATAAAAAATGTACGCTCAAATTAAAAACAAAAATCTACTTTAAGTATAAACATTGTACATAAGAAAACTCTTAATTTAAATTAATAAAACATACCAAGAACGCAAGTCTCTTATTCAATTATAAAATTTGATTGGCACTCAATTAACTGATGTTTTGAACTGAAACCACGTTTATCGAAACAATTTCATTGGAATAAAAGGAGAGTCAAAATAAAACATAATTAAATTATAGAACGACAAGTGAATGGAGTTTTATAATCAATTACAGAACAAAAAATATCAATCAATAAAAACAATACCCACAATCGATGCATTATAATTATTATTATCAGCGAAGAGAAAAAATTAATTAAACCAGACATACAACAAAAAAGCAAAAGGATAAAAATCAATATGGACGCGAAAACATAAACCAGCATTTCATACCCACACAGAGGAATATGTGCCAGCATCAATTCTCACAGCAAATTCAAGGCATGACGAATGTGTGTATGTATTTTATGGACCATTCCACTAGATGAACAATTTCATCAGAATCTATCAACAAAGATGAAAGATACAAGCGCACAAGAATGATGGATCTGATGCATTGAATGCAACAGCACGGAGGCAGGCATACGCAGTACACACTAATAAATAATACACAATGTCGAGCAGAGACAACAAATACTCGTATAGTGTTATCAAAATGGGCCGCATAAAACAAAGACATCAAATGTATAACTTTTATAAAGTAATTAAATATGAAATAATGTCATGTGCAATAAATTGTGTTTTACAAATTTTTTGATGGAACAACAATGTTAGCATTAATTTACACTTTCATTAATACCATAACCTACATTTAAGGAAATTATTATGTATATGCGTTAGTTTAATGGATAGTGTACAGAAACAAAAATAACAGCGCTGACACGAGCGCCTTTGGCGGTGTTTTAATTATAAAAATGGTACTGTCAAATTAAGTTGCGACAAGTTAAAGAAAGGAAACAATTACGAACGGTTAATGTTGGAGGATAGAACAAAAAATATATTCAACAACAATAAAATCAATTTAAAATATGACATTGTTTCGATTTCCCGTTTTTATTGTTTTGCATTGAATGACGTTAAAAAATTTATTTTTCCGCATATCATAATTTTTGCTGAAGAAGGAAGTTTTTTTTTTTCATTTCAAAAATAATATAAAGACAAAATGATCTTAAATGTTTAAGAACAGATAGTGTAAGATAATTTACTATAACAGCTGAGATAATTGTAGATACATAATAAGATTATGTATAAAATAATTATAATTATTTGTAAGTAGTCAACGTACGCATTTAAAACGATATACCAATAAATTGATGTTTATCGATTTTTGTTGATTCAATAAAGAATAATAATAATATGTTTACATTTTAATGTTTTTCTTACTAAACTAACAGTGCTGAAGAAAAAAATGTGCAAGTGACTTTTTGCATTGTTTTAAAATTTGGTGATTTAACTTGTTAACCACAAAAACTTACCTTTCTATATTCGTGCTTTTGTGACGGATGCTAGAGGCTACTCGAATGCAAACAATCATTCCCATTTGCTAATAGATTGCTTAGCTGCATGGGTTTGAGATCGAAAACCAAAATTTCGCAAGTTGACCATGTCGTATTTTTTTTCATCTGATGAATCTCATCTCTTTTTAGTCACTCAATGAGAATTAAGGAGATCAAAATCTGATAACTTATCTCGATTTTTATATCAGCCCTGTATTAGGCCACACCTTTTTTCAAAAACAGAATTTTAGGAGACACCAAATGCTGAGAATCATGGAGAACCAAGCATTATAATTCTTCGTTCAAATAAAATTTTTGTGAAATCAGTCAGATCAAGATTGTTAGTTTAAGCTGCAGGGAGGGCACGTTTATTGTTTTTTTTTTTGTTTAATAAAATAAAAAGTAATAGTTTAATGGAAACAATTAGACACAAACTGTACCTAAAAACAAATCTGAAAAAATGATTAAATTCAAACTAAAATTATAAAAAAAAACAACAATTTTCATATCATGCATTCCAATACGAAATAACAAATTCGAAATGAATTTCCAAAATAGTTCTAATTCCCGCAAAAAAATAGTACCTATATTACTTTTCTTCAAAAGGTAGTAGCTAATTTTCGCAAGGAAAAAAAACTGCGGATTATGACAT
Source organism: Sphaerophoria taeniata (assembly GCA_943590905.1). Classification (NCBI taxonomy): domain Eukaryota; kingdom Metazoa; phylum Arthropoda; class Insecta; order Diptera; family Syrphidae; genus Sphaerophoria; species Sphaerophoria taeniata. The sequence continues at coordinate 39,171,264 of OX016540.1, read as the reverse complement.
GCGGTCATTTATTTTGTGTTCCTTCGAGATGCACCGGCTGCATGCACATTTTGGATGAATGTTATTAATAGTTTGACAATGTAGATTGTCAAATTGTGTTTAATATTCTGTTGAGTAGGGTTTGGGTACTCAACATTTATTTTAACGCCGGAGAGCCTCTAAATTTTGGAAGTTTTGTTTAAAAAAAATCAGTCTGTCCAATCACACTTTTCCTTATTTCGGTAAGAAAGACCAATTCTGTGTTTTTATGGTACCATCTTAAGATTTATCTGAAACGAAATTAATATGAATTCATTTTTTTTGTAATCTTACTTCTGAAAAGCTGCTTGTTGAGCAATAAAGTTTATCTATTTGGAAAGTTTTTTCCAGTATCCAAATTGTCTTATTTCAAATTTTTACTTTATTTATTCTTATGGTAGAAGAAAAAGTTTGTCATTACCTTTTCCTTTTTAAGCATTGATAAATCAAGCTAAAAATATCCATGTACTTAAATCGAAAAAGTAGGAAGGGGTAACGGTACCTGTCTCCGTTCAAATAACATTTTGTTTACTTCCAATAAATATCTTTATTTCTATTAGTTCTCCATTCAAATCTGAATATCATCATATCAAAGGGCGATTTTCCGGAGTCTCCGGACGATTGTTCTAGTCTCCGGACGATCTTAAATGGAGTCTCCGGACAGTTCCACTCAAAAACTCTATATCTTTTTCTCTTAAGTGTTGAGTATAGAGCAATTCATGTTTTGCATTGCTAATTATTTCCTGATTGTTTGGCATCTTATTACTTTAAAAAATATTGCCTAGTTATTGTTATTTAAGAAAAAAAAAAAACAAATCGTCCGGGGACTGGACAATCAAAACAGTGTTCCCGGACGAATTTGAACCTACTTCGTCATACTTCATTGCTGCTTCCCTAACATCTAATTTTTCCGATCTTATGTTGTGTAAGACTTACTATAAGTTGTTTGCATTCATCTCCCAAAAAAAAAGTGGTGGTGGAGGGAAGAAACTGGGGTGGAATCGGCTAAGCTGATAGTCGATAGTTGATAGTCAAAATAATTGCTTTTGCTTCATGTAAGGTGATTATCAAAATGATAATCACTTTTTTCCATACAATTCAAAGCGACAGCTATTTTGGTGTCGTTTTCATATAGTTTTGTAAGCAAAACAAAAATGAAAAAGAAAACAAAATATATGAAAACAACATGGAAATAGCTGTCACTTCCAAATGTATGGAAAAAAGTGATTATCGTTTTGATAATCACCTTACGTTGAGCAAAACGACATAGCTTACTGTAGGTGTTGCCAGAAATTCAAATTGTTTTATTGATCATTTTACACAGAGCAAAATAAAGTTGATAATCAAAAACGACTATCAACAAAGTGATAGTCAACAATCGCCTTAGCCGATTCCACCCCTGGTTTTATTATTCTCATGTTCAGGTTTCGGTAAAAGAAAAGTAGATATTTCACGATCGATTTACACCACACTGATTTGAAAGTATTTTGTTTGTGTGGCAGAGATTAAATAATGATAATACAATTTTTAAAGTTTTATTTTAATCCATCAAAGAGCTAATAAAAATGGAAAATTTTTATTCAAATACATACAAATAAGTACTTTTGTCAAAAAAATTAAGGGTTTCAAAAAGAATTTGAACATAAATAAAATAAAACAAAACCTCTTGGAGCGGTCCGAAGACTAGATTTTCGCTATTTTTGGTACCAGTGTCCCGGACACTTAAATATCGATTAAAAAAACGAAAAAATCAATTTTTTTCCTTAACTATTGGGAGTTCCTTATATTTTCATTGAAACAAACTCGATTTGATTATAAGATCTCACAAAATCAACTATTCTCAGTATATTGCCACTATTTTTTTGTCAAAAAAATAGCAGAACAGCAGCGGCTGCTGCTTAAGCGACCCATAACTTTTCCATTGTACATTCGATCGTTTTTAAACTTCGTATGTGTATGTGAAAAATGTTACAGATTCTATATTTTGTTGTTTTTTGCAAATTCAGTGTTTAGTTTCTCGTGTATTCCCTATTAAGTGCAAAATCGTCCGGACACTGGGGTCTGTCCGGAGACTCGTGCCGTTATCCTATTCAAATATTTTCTTCAACGCAGTTGATTTTCATTTGGTGGGTCTAATCTACTGTCTTACAATTTATCTTTGATTGTCTTGCAATGTCTGATTTGTGAAATAATTTAAGAAGATTTGAACAAATTACAACTTACGAATGTTGCAACGCATTTATTTTGTCTTCAAGAAAAAGTTACATTTCCACTGAACTTTAAGGAAAAACAAAACATCCAACACAACGGCAAGCAGAACTTTAATGATTTGTTTGTTTTGAAAAACAATGAAAACCAAAAATTTTGATATCTCCATCCCGCAACAATTGTTTTTCACAACTTTGGATGCATTTTAATCATAAAATGCATTATTCAACTGACCCTTTTTACAATTTCCCAACAAGCAATAGCGAACCAAGTCGAACACACAGTATTTAACCTATTTAAATTCAAAGGCCACCACCAACGGCAACCGGAGTTGCTGGTTATTCCATCTTTTCTTTATCCATCGTCATACAACAGAAAGGAAAGGCAGAGACCAGCAAATAAAATTCACTTTGAAAAGAAACGTTTTTTCTTTGTTTTTGTAAAGTTCCGTTTTTGTATTCTGACCCAAAAATAACCATCCAGTAGGATTATGTTTTTTGAAAAGAGGAAGAGAGAAAGAGAAAAGGAAATTGTATAATTTTATGTTTTAATTAAAAAAAATAATCCAACGTAGAAATCGGCGAACAAGGACGTACAAGGACTTTTAAGTAATCTTTTCTGTCACTTTAATCGCTGAAACGGTTTCTTTTTTGATGAGAAAACTTCTAATTGGATAAAATGCATTTAAGAAACAACAATTATAAGAGGACACTAAATGGGGACACAGGACGATCAATGTAAGTAAGAGAATTATAAACACTTTGGAAACGAAATTCGTTCAGATATAAATTTGTTTGTACAGAAATCAATCACAACAAATTTAAGAAGAATTTGCTTTTGGAGGTTATAAGACAAGAGTGATTTATCATTCGCTGCATTTGGGATATTCTAAATCGACAGACTGTTAAGGTTAAACTAAGGCAAAGAGTAGTACTGTAGGTACGTTTTCTAAGTATTCTTTTGAGTCACCTATCAAAACTATCAATGCGTGTAGAAAGCACTTACACTTTAAAACTTGAAATTGAACCTTCAACATTTAGTTTAAAAATACACACTGCAAAAGCACTATGGAAAAAAATACATCAAAATAAAGCGAACATTATATGAAGTCCGTTCTGTCAATTTATCTGCTCTTTCAGGAAGAAACCTTGTAAGAAGTGCTCGGAAACATTATATCGGAATACGTACAAAACTTTAAAAAAAATAACCATCAAGCAAAGAAAGTACAAAAAACTCATGTCCATTAGAAATCCATTAGTACCTATCGAACAAAGTGAGTTATCGAACTTATATGTCTGTCAATGCAGAATCCTTATTATTTGTGATTAATGGTCGAAGTTGGAGAAAACGAAATTCCTTTGCCATCCATCCTTTCCCATCCCTATTACACCACATGATGCTGATTCAATATGTTCCCTTCGAATGCTGTTGGCCACCTTAATTTATTAAATTATAAGGTATCTCATTTAACGGCTTAATCAAGCGCAAGCATAAAGCGTTTTTTTTCCACTACAATGCGTAAAGTGTTTGTTAAGTTGAAGGAAATGCACGAAATGTCTCCAATTAAAAGTAATTAACACAATTTCAAAGAAATATGAAAAAGGAGAGGTTGAAAGTGAGAGATCCTATCAATTAAAAATATTCGATATTTTATTTTTCGAAAAATTATAATGCAGTATCGTGCAGCAATTAATGAGTATGGCTACAGTGAGGTAGATCAATGTTAAAAAAGTTACATTATGCACTAACAACACACTGCGATTCTGAAGAGAAAAATTACAAGGAAATTACTGAGATTTTTGTTTCCCTGTAGAATAAAAAATAACTTTATCCTCCAGTGCAATATTCGATGGAAATTAATTTGTTTCTCTTTGATAAATAAAACAATCATCACACGGTGCGTGAAGCATTATATTTTTTGCTATACTATGTATATTTGCTGAAGCCCGAAAAACCATTGTTTCTTTTTTTTTAATTTGTAGTTTGTGTTTGTTCAATATAGAGCTATTTCAATTTTTGGTAGAAAATTTCGAGATTTGTGTGTTTTCTTACGTAATATACTGTCATTTAATTGAATGAGAATCAAGTAGAACGATGTTCTTATACTTTTGATACAAGTTAAAATTACAAGTAATGCCTCTTACACACTATCAGAATTGGTCGTATGGGCTTATAGCAAGCACAATTTTACGACCAATGGTTTGCCATCACAGGAACTGTGTTATACCACCGGCTCATCACTTAGTGTGGTGTAAGTTGTTAGCAGGCAAATAACGAAACTAGAACAAATAACACAGCACACATAAATAATTAACATTATTATTAAAATTATTTTATGTTGAGTTTTATTTAAATTAAAATCAAAAAGTTTTGAGTTCCAGTTCATAAGTTTAACCATACGTGTCAAAGGCACATGCATTCCATAATTTGTTCGGTGCATAGGGATCCTAATCAAATCCTGACTCCAGAGACAGAGATTATAACCTCCCCCTCGATAGCAAAACAGAATTTTACAGAGAAGGTCAGGAGCATCAGTGACTCCAGTAATAATTTGATGGAAAAAGACAATTTCATTATAATTTCTTCTCTTTTGAAGTGCTTGCATCTGAAGGATTGACAATATTTCAAAATATATATGATAGAGAGGAGACCACACCTGCGATGTATACTCTAGATGGGGACGAACCATAAAACACTGATGAAATTGGGATCGCGGAATTCCTTAGACCACCAACCCAACATGGAATTAGCTTTGTTAACGATGCCGATGAGAAAAATCTAAATTAGGTGTAAAAAGAATTCTAAGGTCCTTTACAGTTAAAACACGCGTCAAAATGTGGTGTGAAATGACGGTCAACGTTTTTTTTTTTTAAGTCATCGTTTGGCACTTTGTCGGGTTTAGATTTAAACTGTTCTTTTCACACCATAATGTGAAACGGTTTATATCATTTTGAATTAAAATGCGATCATTTGCAGAAGTAATATTCTTATGCAGGTGGCCATGGCTCAGAGGATAGAGTAGTCGATTGCTAAGCCGAACACTAGGGGTTCAAGGCCCAGCTTCGGCAGCATTCTTTTTCTACGAAAATCGTCAGCTTATCTGAGGCCACCTGTGCGATAACATGAGACAATAAGACATCTATGTCTCCCCCTCTGAGCCACATAGGTTTCTCTCTCTCTCTGTTGTATTAATATCTTGCTCTGTCCCAGCCGATGGTCTCAGTAGCCAGTGCTGCTTTGTGTCAGTAGTTCATCACATTCATGTGCGAAGTACTGTAATTTCAATGTTCAATGTTCAATCAAATATTTTTATATATCTTCATATCATCCGCGAAGATGAGAATTTCACTATTATTTACACATAACGGTGCATCATTGATAGCTAACATAAAGAGAAGGGGCCCCTGATGGCTACCATGCGGAACACCTGATTTAGCAAAGTATGATTTAGAGTAACTTTTTCTAAATTTAATCTGATAAGACCTATTTTCAAGGTAAGACACAATCCGCGTTATTAAAAAAAGGTGGGAAGCAGTAAGATCAAAATCATTCGAGAAGTCCGTGTAAACACAATCGACTTCATGGCCACATTCCAAAGCCTGTAAGCATTTATTAAAAAAAAATAACCAGATTTGTGACAGTGGATCGTTTTTGCATAAAGCCATTCTATTAATTGCATATAACATTTCTAATGCCATAATTGTCACATACTACTTGCTCAAACAGCTTTGGAATACATGAGAGCTTAGAAATCAGTCTATAATTACATATATTGTTCTTATCACCTTTTTTATATACGGGAGTTATAAAGGCACTCTTCCATATTGCTGGAAATTTGCCTGATTTCAAAGATAAATTGAAAATGTTTCGCAAGGGAAGAGCTAAGAATGACCTACATTTTTTTTAGAACTACGGATTATATTCCATCAGGTCCAACAGAATAATCTTCTTTAAGAAGTGACAGAAATTGTAAGATTTTATCATAATCTACTGTGATATTATTAAAAGGCACTTGTGGACAGTTTTGCAAATAATGGAAGTAGTTTTCGTCCACAACAACTGGCGAATCAATGAAGGATTGTTTAAAATTGTTTGCAAAACCGTCACAGATGTCAGAAGTCGTGGTCAGGGTAACATTATTGTAAGTGAAGTTAATAGGGTAGCCATCACACTCTTTTTTAGTGTTAATGAATTTCCAAAAGTTCTTGGGATCTGATTTTAAAGAAGCCCTCATCGACTCTAGATATTCATTATACAATTCGTAAGAGAGTTTCTTGAACTCTTCAAACAAAGATGTATAAATTTCTTGTGTAAATGTTATAATCAAGCTTTTTTCGTTACATATAACGATTTAGTGATTTTAAATGATTTAATTGAAAGACTTTGTTCAATATAAAATTCAGTACACCTATTATATTTCTCTTTGAAATACAATTTTATAATCATGAAGAAAAATGAAAAAATTATCAATTAGAAAAATACGGTTTTTGACAGAAAAAAAAAACTTCGAAAAAGTACAGTGAATCAAGAACACAGTTATTTTAAGCTTTAGGTTTTAAGAACATTCTCCTCCTCTTGAAGTGCTATGGGCGCTTCAATAACTGGTAGTCGACAAAGATTTGCTGTTGCTTGCTTAAAATTTCCAGTAGCTGTCCTCAAGGTCACTACCCGTACAACACCATCAACGCCAGGGTGCGTTTCTTATACTCTACCAAGTTTCCATTCGAGTGGAGGAAGATTATCATCCTTGATGATGAAAACATCATTTAATTGAATCCCGGGGCTATCCTTTTTCCACTTATTTCGTTATTGGAGGGTATGAAGGTAGATACTCATTATTCCATCGGTGCCAAAATTGTTGCATGAGCCATTGAACTCGCTGCCAACGGTTAAGAACTTGATTTTCCACCGTAATATACTTAATGTATTTCTTCCAGGCTTTGTTTCTTTTGTTGCGTATTGAAGGTCCTTTGTGTACGAAGGATGCATATAAGTATTGGAGGGAATTATCCTTCTAATTGGTATTGCTTCTTTTAAGCAATTCGTCAAAGCTGAATAAAAACTCGAAATTGTTTCGCAAATATCGTTAGAGATCGGTAAGTGTTCTACCGGATTTGTTTAAACAATTCAAAAGTTTTGAAAATCAGTTCTTCGAAAATCAAATGCATGTGAGCAGTCATGAGAATTACTATTGTCTAGTAAATGACCGCTCTTGTCAAGAAAAATGTCAAGGGGTGGATGGTAGTTATCTATGTTACAAAAAGCAGAGGAAGATTCTACGGTGCGGGGAAATAACTCCACGGGAACTAACTCCACTGAGGGATTTACTTCCCACCAAGTGAGAACCTACCCCACTTTTGTAAAGTGTAGTTAGTTCCCATGTACGGTGAGAACTTAATTCACTATCTAAAGGGAACTAAGTTCACACATTTATACATGTTGCAGGGAAACTGGTCCGGAAGTCAGAAGTCCCGAAAATGGGTTTCGGGGCTAATGACCCACTATGGTGGGTCATTCGTGTACATAACTACAACCCCAAAATATCTTATAAATAAATAAGATCATTTTTAATTGCTTCCTATTTGTCGACAAAATGGATAGAGCAATTAATTTTCAAAGCTGTTGCCGTTTCCTTTAATTTGGAAAAGCATACTAGTGTCTGGAAACAGGAGCTACACTGCAATGATTCATTTTGAGCATCTTTTTCACCTTGTTCTGAGGATGATGACTATCTGTAACACTCAAAATCAATTTGGTTTGATTGGGAGCGAAGCGAGCGGAAAAAATGTTGCCCAAAAGAGAATCAATTTGGGGTGTGAAAATAAAAAAATTCGCGCGAATTTTTTTATTTTCACACCCCAAATTGATTCTCTTTTGGGCAACATTTTTTCAGCTCGCTTCGCTCGCTTGCAATTTTTGGTTCAAGCTCCAAATCCTTAATAATACAATTTTCTTAACCATTTGAGAGGGATTGTAGAGTTAATAGAGTCAATAAAAAAATGTCTTTCTGATGGAACTTTTAATGTTATTGAAATAGCTCAGTTATTTAAGGAGACAAAAAAATGCAACAACATGAAACTGGGTTCAAATACAGTGTGCTTTTAGAATGTCCTACTCTCACCGAACACCAAACTTCAGAAGAATGTTTGCATTGGAAAAAGTTTTCTTTATGTCACATAAACTTACAGCATGCGGTATATTTCAATCGTTATATACCGTTTTAGAAAATGTTTAAAATTAATAGCCAAAGGTCAGAAACCCCGAATTTCATTTATGGACTAATGAATCACCATAAAGGGGTCAGATTCTTAAAAATGGGTTTACGAATGACTAAGTTTCTCAATATTTTTGTAAATGCGATTCTTAAAAATTATTTTCAGTCTTAAAAACTGAATTTCGGAATGACTTTGTTTCTAAAAAACATTTATTTAAATTTTACAAACAAAATTGCTCAGTATACTTGAGTTCTTATTTTAATTTTTTCTCAATTAAAGTGGCAAATTATTTCAAATTCGAAGGGAACTAGATCCACTAATTTTTTGAAGAATTTAATTCCCACTGTACATGGGAACTAACCACACTTTACAAAAGTGGAGTAAGTTCTCACTTGGTGGGAAGTAAATCCCTCAGTGGAGTTAGTTCCCGTGGAGTTATTTCCCCGCACCAGATTCTACTACTACAGTATTAACGGCGTCGGATGAAACTACTAGATCTGGAATAATTCTATTTCTATAATTTCTTATGAAACTCATTTGGTGCAAATCTGTAGAGATTATGTTATCTAATAACTGTAGCTCTAACTGGGATGCATTAGTTGAAGCTTCAAAACATGAATGACAGTCAATGTTGGGAAGATTAAAATCACCCAATAGTAAAATATAACTCTTAACAAAAGAATCCCCTGCATAAGAATAATTGAACGAAAATTTATTTCACATTCGTTCTCCTTAATTCTCATAACTTCAAATCTCATTTACTGGAACAAAATGTACCTAAATATAGCATCATAGTCGAATAAAAATTAACAAGAGATATTAAGCTTCGATCGAGTTCATAAATTATCGATTTTAAAGCATATTTGCCTGAAAATAGTCGGTTTAAGCTGAAAATTGAGTGCTAAATTTTAGTTGAAAACGCAAACAATTCAAAACACCTTAAAAATGGTAACGTACGTAACTTTATATTTTCTCATGAAAAATAAAGTTACCATCCATAAAGAACAGATTTAAAAATGCAGATTACTCCATGAGAAATGGAGTAAAAAATAAAAAACAACTAACCCAAAAGTGCCCTTTGTTTTATTTCCCTATAAAAATAAATTTTGTTTTGCGGATGACAGTAGTGTTAACATTATTTGTTTTCGGTTTCCATTCAGTGAACTACTCTAGAACTTCAAGCTCTCTCAATTTGAAAAGATTTTCATCAGCAAAACCATGAACTACCGCGAACCTTTCTTGGAGACAAACACGTGTCTGCGAAAAGAATGACAGACATTTCATTAACGGTTCACAGTTAAATTTGCACTTACTTTCAAGAGCAAACTCAAAAGAAGCGTACCAGAATATTTTTAACAAAAAAAGAATTATTGTATCAGTAGAGGATAAAGAAAACGCGTCCTGACATGGGTTGACAGCTTTTATGGGCATTCTATGCGCCTCTACATATCGGGTTGGTCGATTTGAACAGCATGAAAACTATGCAACCTTTTAAAGACATTTTACGATTCTCTGACATTGCTTGTTACATGGTTGGGTTAAGTTTTGACAATGTGCGCATACCAAGGAAAATTAATTATTGTAAATTATGAACTGAAAATTTGTATTTGAAAAAGGACGGTTTTAGTGTATTTGAAGGGTATTATTGTCTTAAGGAAAATTTAATTCATGTAAATGTGAGGTTGTGTTTGGCGGTTAGTAGAAAAGAGGGAATAAACAGGCCATTATTTTTTGTATGTACCTAAGCGAACAGATGTTGAAAATATGAATTTTCAATCATATATCATTACTTTAAAAGTTTCATATTCTTAATACATTCAATGACAAAGTGTCTCAGAAGTTTGAACAAAAATTGTTTCATAAACGGTCATGATATGAATTTCTTTCCTAAGATTAAATCGCCAAGAGCCAGTCCTTCTAAATGGAATTCTCGGCCCAAATTTTATAACTTCCCATGCAGCATCCAAATTTGTATGACTTTTATTACATTAAACATAAATCAACAGCAAACAAAGTCAATATAAGCACTTGACAAGCATAAATCAAAACTTATCAGCAAATAGCCGAAAGGACTAAAGCCATTATTTTTGTAATATTCAAGTAAGAAGCATGCATAAAATTAAGAGGTCAGGCAACATAATTTCTCTTTTCATCATAATCTTTTATTACACAGGTCAACAAAAAAAAAAAAATTTTTTTGAGTCTGTTATTTAAACTATATTTTCTGATGATGTGCATCGAAAAGTAAATAGAAACTCCAATAATGATTATTAAAGTTTGCTTTTGTGGTAAATATCATGAAAAGTTTACATTTCGTACTTTGTTAGAGTTTTTCAAGAGCCTTTGCAATTATGATGCAAGAGAGAGATGTGGGGGCCTGTAGATGTGAAGAGGCTAAGCGGCAAGCGAAAACTCGAACGCTTGGACCGTTTGGCACCAAATTTTGACGGAATGTTTGTACAAAATCAGTCAAGCCGTTCATGAGATATGGTTAAAAATGTGGAAACCCCATTTTCCCTATAGAACGTTAACTATATGCATTTGACCATGTGATAGTCCTCAACATAGTTGTTGTGCATGAGCCAGCAAAGGTTTCTGAGCTGTTACGATCTTACTTCCTGACCCAGCAAACATTGTTTTCTTATATATATACAAATTTCATGCAAATTCGTTAAGGACTTACTTCTTTTTTACCAGTGGAGTGTTTTGCACCAATTTTTGAGGGAATGTTCGGTTACAAAATTGACCAGGCCCTTTATTGGCCGGAGAATTGGGTTGATGGGTATCGGAGTGTGGGTAGCGGGGTAACGGATTAGCGGATAGCAATTAGCGGGTAGCGCGTAGAAGAAGTGGGATGCAGGTATAAGGGTATCAGCTGGGTAACGAAGTAGCGAGGAAGCGGGTTGAAATTAGTGGGGTAGCAGGTAGAGGGTAACGGGTCACAAAAGCTTAGGTCTTAGTCTTAAGTCTTCGGGTCAGCTGATTTCTAATATGCTTGTAAGCTTCAAAGTCATGGGTTGCCGAATGTCACTTAAAGTGCACGTGCTTCATGTGCACTTAGACAAATTTAAAGATAATTGGGTAAATATTCAGAAGAGCAGGGGGAACGCTTCCACCAAGATATAATAAATTTCGAAAAACGTTATCAAGGACAACACAATGAAAATATTTTTTTTTTTGAAATTCCCACGCCTCTTTCCCCCCCCAGATACCGCACGCGCTGGGTGATTACATTTGGGGCCTCATACGAGAAAGTTCTTACTTTCACAAGAGAAATACAAACAAAATATTAATTTTTAGACTTTGTTTTTGAATTTTTGTACTTATTTATCTTTTTTCTATAGTAAAAGTTTAAAAAAATATTTATAATTCATAACTTGTTTTCCTTTAAAATATAAATAAAACTGAAAATAGGGTTTTTCCAGCAAATTTGAAATTTCGTTCTGGTAGCTACAAAAGCAAACTTTATAATGGAAAAATATTTTTGTATTTTTTAGTTAGGCATAAGTAGGTAATCAAAATCCGCGGTACAGAACTCAGACTCAAAATTCATGTTGACCGGTGTTATTTTAGTTCATTGTATTTTTTATCGATGTAATTTGGGCGGGAGCATTTTACATTTATGCTATAGTCATAAGATTTTTATGGTTTTGCAATTGTTATAAGGTAAGTCTCCTCACAACAAATTTTAAGCTACAACGAGTGGAAGTTGTGTTTTTTAATAAAAAAAAAAAACATTTTAATTGTAACTTTATACATCCTTCGCATGAATTGCAGAAAAAGTGGTCACTCGGGCGTATACGTACTTTTCTATGAATAACAATTTTCTGTAAAGGTCTTGAGTGATCCATTGATGGCATCACTTTTATTAAAAACTTGGTCATGAGGTTAATATGTCAAGCATTAATCTCCGTTTGCAATTATCCATCAAAATTAAAACTCTTTTTTATTTCCTCTCTCTTAATTTAACAAAGTGAAAACGGTTTCAACTCAAAACCACAAAATACCTATCCCAGCTAAAATTTAATTACAATCCGTAAAAACTTCTACGACGTGGTGCTTATCCCCACTCCCCGGAACTACATCCATCAACACGGGGATATCCTCATTTAAAATTTTACTAAACTAAAAACTCTCTCAAACACAACATTGTTTTCCATGAATTCCAATATGCTTTAGCAACGTATAGCCTCACACTTTTGAAGCCTGAAACTGCTACCAAATTATGCACCATGATATATTTTGTAGCAGTTCAGTTACATTACAGCATAAAGAAAAAAGGAAAGCGAACAAAAAATGCAGTTAGATTTAAAACTATTTCGAAACTTCTCCTATAGCTTACATGAGTTTAAACTTTTTCCGCCACAAGGATTGCAATTTATAGGAGTTTTTTTGACTTGTCTTCTTTATTTTTGTGTGTCCCAGTCTTTCTCTTGTAATTTTTTTCTGCGGGCGATCGCTAAATGCTCTACATTGTCTTTTAGTGTGTATCTTTTTAACTTGTACTTAAACTTTTTGGCTTTTGCTATGAGTTTTGGGCTGATTCACACAGAATACCAGAGCCAGAACCCGAACGAACTAATATCCCACAGTTGTTCCAAAATGAAGTTAACCTATAAATGAGAAATTTATTCTGGAAAGGTAGAAGCAATTTGTGCCAGTTTATTTTTTTTTTCCTTACGAGACAAGTACTTTTTATAACCAAGCCGATTCGAGAATGTATGGAATATTCGAGAGTAAAGCTTTTATCTTCAGGCGTTCATAGTTCCTAATCCAACCTTTACTCAGTGTAATTGCATCTTCTTTAGTGAAATGAAACCAAAAAAGGTCTTTTTTCGTTTTGAAATTTCAAAGAAATCTGGGTGTAAGCATGTGTGTGTGTGTGAGCGTGTGCTGGGAAATTGTAAATAGGACATTATTATAATCCTATATCCTAAGCTCTACCGACCTCTGACAGGCATAACGAGAAGTAGAATGAGATTGTCTGCCTGTTTTCCGACGAAAGACGACGAAGTTCTATGGGTATGTTTCTGTTTTTTATTTATTTACAGTTCCTTTCATGGAAACATGTGAGATGTGATGAATTCATTCACTCTTGAAACGGTTGGGATTTAAACCTTAAATGTCATTATCCCAAAAAATTGCAGATTGAGCTTTTTAACTGTTCCTGGAAGTAATATCCTTCGTGATTGCTGACTTGGCCTTAACATAATTTTTAATACAGATTTCTGCTTCAGCCCTTGTTTTGAGATTTACGTTGTATTTATGCTTTTAATGTTTTTATTTCAAGTTTAGTAAGGTTTAAAACGTAGTGTCCGTGGCTAAGTGGTTAGGGGCATTGGCGGCTAAGCAGAACGTCGTGGGTTCGAATCCTACTCGTGTCCATAGTGTAACGGAACCCGTGTTCCCCCTCTCCATCCTATACCACCTTTACGACCCTAGGACTACAGGACCCTAAGGCCGGTCCAGGCAGCAGGATGGAGAAGGTATCCAGGCTACGGCTACGTGGCATGCTTGCTCTGCCAAAGGCTTGCTCGACGGGAGGGGGGTTCTTGTAGCCGTAGCGTGGATATTGTTACTACTAACATGCCATTATATCAATAAGGTTCCAAAATTATGGGACCCGAAGATGTATTTGAGGGAGTGTCACCGAAGGGAGAAACGGGATAAATCTACTCTATATCTCACACCCGTCCTCATATCTACTCACCATGACCGTTATTTAAAAATTTAAATAAACATGTTCATTATGAACAAAACAAAAAAAATTGTTCAAATCAAAATCATAATTTTAATTATGTAACAAAAAGTCAAAAGAGAAAAAAAAACAAAAAGACAAAACAACGACAAAAAAAATTACATAATAGATATTTGAAGAAAAGTATTAAATAAGATTAAATATATATAATAAAGATAAATTAAAATTAATACCTTTAACAATGGTGCACCAGGAACATAAAAAAAAACACACAACAATTAATAGTAATAAATAAGTTTAAATAAAACAGAACACAACCAACAAACTACTCTGAATGATTTTATTTCTTCTTCTTTATATTCTTCCTTATATTTCTTCTTTTTTTTCTTTATTCTTCTCTTCTTGTACAATTTAATTTGTTTTATTGCACTGATTTTATTTTTTTTTTAAGTTCATAGTTTATACATACACATTTGCAATGTTGCAATTTTTTTTTTCTTTGGTTTTATGGTTTCTTCCTTATTTGATTATTTAAATTGCTTTTATTTATTCAGTTTTAATTGTCTTTTCAAATTTAAATTTTGGTAGTTACACATATTTAATTTTGTCCAATACACAATAATGCACAATAATTTTATTTTTGGACATATATATTTTTTTGCCGTTTATTAAACTTTTTATATAATTCTAAAGTATCTACCATTACTTTGAAATATCTAAATTCAATTAACAACTTTCCTCTTCAAGGTTTATTCAAATACTGATCCTTTTTATCATTTTAATTTTTTGATTTTTTAATTTTTCAAAATTTTGATTTTTATGTGTGTGTGAGTAAAGTGTATGTATGTAAAGTAGTGTTGTATGGAAAATGTTGTTGTGGTTAGTATGTGTGTGTATTCTATGGATAGTATTATGTGGTAAGTTATATTATGTACTGTATGTGTGAGTTTTGTTTTGTTTTTGTTTTATTTTATTTTATTTTTTTTTCAGATCCTCACAATAGTTTAAATTTCACCTTTTACGGGCACTGCCTCTATCGAATAACTTACAAAACTTCCAATAGTATCAATCTGTCATGAAAAAGTGCTTCTCAACTTTGCCGTTCGGAATCGGCGTTAAATTGTAGGTCCCCTCAGTTCTTCACACGCACTCAGAGAATTGTTGATGAGAGTAAGCCACTTAGGCCTTGGCTCTTCAAGAGCTGTAGCGCCACTCTATTTATTTATTTAAAACTCAAAGCCTTGTGAAACTTATGTTGTATCAAAATTAAAACAAAACATACATGATTAAAAAATTTAAAAGAAGGTTCATTGAACGCTTTATAGGTTTCAAATTTGAACTACACTCAGGGGCAACATTTTCTTCCAATCAAGCATTCCAATTTTTACATGGATTAAAATGCAATTCGAGATACATAGATTTTATTCAAAAAAAAATTTGTTGCTCTTGTTTATTTAAAGTTCTTCCGGATGTTATAATTTATTCAGCATGTTGCTGAATATTGTTGCTTATCCATTATAAATACAAAAGTCTGAAACAGCAGTTTTTTTGGCACTAGGGTATTAATATTTTTCGTAATCATGAACATACATGTGCTTCATTTACGAAGTCAAGAACTAAAAATATTTTTTTTTTGAGTGCTCACTGATGAGGGAGTTTGAAAAACTCTTATGTTGAAAGCAGAGAAAATAAATCGTTAGGGAACGTCACATCTTAAGTTTTTCAACATAACTGTCTCATATGATGGTTGAAATTCTCTTCGTGTTGTTCAGACAAATGGAAAATTTTAATTTCTCCATTTTTGTTTTAAACATACTTCCGTTTATCTCTTGGGGGATCCAGCGATTCGACGGAGAGATGGAAGTTCTATCTGTAGCCGTGTTAGAAAATAAGGAATATGGAAAGTTTAGAGCACATCTTTTTTGGTAGACATACATTACATAAATTCTCTTTTAACACTTGACACATAAAAAACAAAGTTAAATACCAAAAACTTTATTTGTAATAACTAACTTTAAGTTTCGTTCTAATTTTATCTTAGGAAATTTTTGAAACCATGTCAAAAAGAGATAATGCTTTGGTAATAGCCTTAAGAATTCTTTTTGTGACTGTGTGATGTACCTACTGTGGTTTGTCGAAAAAAAAACAACAATAGCAAAATTTTGAAATTGGCAGAAAAATACAACAATAGAATGCAGACTTTAAACAAAACTATCATCAATCGTTTATTGTTATGTTCCCAGACAAAATTAAAAAGAAGAAGAAAAAATCTGAAGGAGAAATAAGGGATTCCATTAAACATCACAGAGGTCATATACCCTCTTGATACCCTGCAAATTATAAGCCAAAGCCGGATTCAGACCAAAGAGATGCAACCAAGTATTTATAACTCGAGTGAATTCTCACCACGTTCAGTGATTTGAAGTTTGATATATGAAATTGAAGAAAGCTTTTCAACTCAACTAGTTTTCAGCAATGCCTTTGGGTTGTTTTTCTTCTTCCATTTTTTTTCAGTCTGTCAGCAATCCTTGCAAGCATTTCTACTTATATCTGTAAAAAGAAACTTGCCAGCAAAACTTCATCTTAAAATCCAATTATTTCCCAGCTTTCATTGCCAGGGGATTTGTTGCTTCCTTTATTTTCTCTCATACACTACCTTCTATCTGGGTGTATCAAAACTCAGGGTAAAGCATGTGCCGAGGAAATCCAAACAGACAATCAAAAAAGAAAATTCAATTCACGTTACTAACTTGCATCGAGGCGGGCGAGCTCATCTCCATTACAACTTGTTGCTCGTGTGTTCCGTTCTACGTGTGTTTTCTGCCGATAAAGCGAAAGTCTTGTACGAAAAAAAAATGAAAAAAACAAGGAAATTTTGTTTTAGATGATTCGCACAAAACTCACGTATAACAAAAGTCAGTCTGTCTCGTGTTGGTGTTTGTTTTATTTTTATTTTTCGTTTTTGTATTTATTTATTTAATACACATAAAGGTCGATAAATTTAAAGAGGATTATCTTGTTTTGTAGCTTAGAGGACATGGCGAGAAACTCTGGGTGTCCCATGTGCCCGAGGCATCATTTGGGTAGTTCGAGACGTGTCGATAGTTACTTTATGGTATTGCCAATGGCACTTTTCTCTTTTTTGCTCTTTTGAAAGCTTTTCAGTCTTTTATGTTGCCATCCTTAAATACAATCTAAAGTGTCTAATTTTGTAAGTCATGTTTCTTTGGTTTTCTTTTTGTTAGAAACAAAAATTCCTCTGAAAACTTAGAGGAATCCTGGTGTAATGGTTCATTTCAAATGTTCTATCTCTATGACGAAACTTTTAACCGAACTAAGGAAGTAACTTTTAAAGAAACGCAAGAGAATGCACTTTAGTGAGCGTTGGGCGGAAGCAAGTCAGTTTATTATTTATGAATTACAGTATGTTGTGCAAGACTCCATACTTTTAAGAAAACAAAAAACTTGTGCTTTATCAATGATTGTAAGTTTAAGGCATTCCGTTTTTATTATAATTATTAACCGCAAGGCGTCTTGTTTCACCAATTTCGGATAAACCGATTCTTTTGTCCAATAAATAAATGGTTGATTTTTCACACCACACTGTTCCATTGTCCATTATGTACAAGAAAGAAAGATACAATTGTTTCCTCTCCCAGGGGCCATTAAAAATATTTTTCTATTTTTTTACTTCTAGAAGGCAAAAAGTTTATCCAGCTTCTGTGAAAACTCGATGCGTATAGAATATACTCTGCGAAGACTGTATAACTTACAGCATAGGCATGTTTATGTATTTTCATCCAAGAACATTATAGTGAAACAAAAAGATACGCTCAAGCAAAATGTCAATGAATGTGCACCTAACAGTCCTAACTGGCAACGTTCAGATATTTAAGGATACACATTCAAGCACGAAGACTTTGAGGACTCTTGGATACGTTTGGATAATGGCCTTGGTGCTGCTAACATACGATTGTTCTGTGTTTTTATTGTTGTTATCCTTGCTGTTGATGTCTGTTGTAACGATTTTGATTTTTTCAATTTCTTTGCACGCTTTCAACCGCTAAATTGCTTTTTTTTGTTAGGAGTTCCACATTGGCTACTCACACCCATGCTGGCTTGGCCACTCTTAAATGCTGATGATGCACCATTTCCACTACACCGTCACCGATAGTGTCTGTCTGCTCATTCCATTACCATCAGGGAATTGATATTAGGGAGCTGTCGAGAGAAATTTTTAAGCTGAGACTTAGAAATCATACGGCTAACTGCGATTGCTTGATAAATTTGAAAACCACCACTGCAAGTTACATCAAACTCGTCATCAGCTCCTTAACTGATGGTTTTGATGTGTTCCAAACGTTGCATAGTTCCATTAGCAATTTTGTTTTGCAAACTATGTACTTCAGAAGCTTTCAGTTTTCAACTCGAATGTTGGTGGTTGTTAGTGGGTTTTTCATGGTAGAACTCAAAATGTTGATTCTCGTTTTGTTTTTTCTGTTCAGTACGTAGATACCTATCGGGAAGATTGTGTGCGGTTTTGAATACGAATTCAACCGGAAGATGTGTACTTCCCGTGTAGACTAGCTATTGTAGCTTTTTTCTTTTTGATGTACATAAGTCGTAAGTCGATATTTTGATTTCATTAAAAGCTCTTAAAAAAAGCATGTTAAATTTGAGAACCAAAAAAATTTCAAAACTTTGGTTTGCTATGTCATCTTGTTTTAATCCAAGACTCTTGAGAAATCAATTTAATATTTGAGTTGTCTAGAGCTTCGGTTCAGTGTTTGTATTGTTTGGGTTTGCGGCTCTTAAAACACTTGGTTTTGCATAACCTTCATACTTAAACAATTACTTTGTACCTTGTTAATCAGTTGTTCTATTTTTATTTTCAAAATCTCAATTTCTGGATTGGGGTGCAGTAACTGGGATGCACAAAAGATTCTGAGTTAACAGCTAAAATCACTTATGTGGCGCTCAGGTGCAGTTTTACTCTTGCTTAAGTAGAGTTGCAAGAAGTTGAAGAACGCCCTCGTGTGCTGGAAATGCAATTTTTGAGTTGCTTTGCCTGTAATGCTACTGTATTCTTACAACGGATACATACAACAAAAATAATGTATTTCGCCTAAAAAGCCAATTTATTTTTTGATTTTTAAACCAAATTTTTACTTTTTCCTCGAAAAAATAGTAAGTATACACCGTACATAATTTTTTTTTTTTTTGCTTTTAAAAAAATAGAGTGGCGCGACAGCTCTTGAAGAGCCAAGGCCTAAGTGGCTTACTGAGACAACAATTCTCTGAGTGCGTGTGATGAATTGAGGGGACCTACAGTTTAACGCCCATTCCGAACGGCAAAGTGGAGAAGCACTTTTTCATGACAGATTGATAATCTTGGAAGTTTTGTCGTTTCTTCGCAAGAGGCAGTACCCGTGAAAGATGAAATAAAAACTTTATAGGCACGAGTAGGCCTCGAACCCACGACGTAGCGCTTAGCAGCCAACGCACCTAACCACTAAGCTACGGGCAAAATTTTCTTTAATGAGCTTTAAAGTCTTACAAGTTTTTCGTATTCTATCTCTACCTTAAATACGTAATTTCACTCAGTCAATGTTTGAAAAAGAACTCAGCTTA
The DNA here is from genome assembly GCA_943590905.1 of Sphaerophoria taeniata. Classification (NCBI taxonomy): domain Eukaryota; kingdom Metazoa; phylum Arthropoda; class Insecta; order Diptera; family Syrphidae; genus Sphaerophoria; species Sphaerophoria taeniata. The sequence goes on along the minus strand of OX016540.1, from coordinate 39,151,494 downwards.
TTGCGTTCAGCCAACGCAAGTTAAAGGTATATGAAAAGGATCATGAAACATTGTCAATAAACGGTTTATGAGGAATTTTGTTCCTTTTTTCATGCAGATTAGATTGGTTAGCATTCAAAGCATCCTTTTTGGACCATCTCTCCACCTTTTACTGCAATAACAAAAACTTTACCGTGAGGTACATTCCTAAATGTTATTTCCTTATAAAATTTTTGAATTTCAGAGCAAATTTAAAGAGTTTGACCCCCATGCTCCGAAATGACTGATAACAAATTAACCAACAAAATTGTACAGATACTTTTTCTTGAAAAGATCAAACAAACTGAAGTTTCCAGAAAATTGATCCAGTCCCTCAAACATCAAAAAAGTAACAAATTTTGAATTTTCCTGCATTAGCATCGATTCTCAACGATGTCGAACTTAATTGAGAACAAGCTAAATGAAGTAAGTTCTTCTTTTCATGAGCTTTGCGTTCCGACAACTGAAAAAGAACATTGTGTCTACTTCAACACCCCCGTATCGGCCAGACAACATCCGTTTCAATTATATGCCGCTCGGCTCGGTTCTTCTGTCTGTCTGTGATATTGCTTTTCTTCGTTATAACTACTTTCATATTCTTTGACTCTGTTAGACTCTTGGCAGCCCTTGTAATCCAGTTTAGATGCAATTTCTCGTTATTTTTCAATTTTGTTTTTTTACTAAGAGCTTGCCAAAAGGATATAACAAAGGCAGCTCTTACGGTTGCAGTGCTACTATAGACGCTTTCAGCTTTTGCAATAAATAGAAGTGTGGAGTAGAGTCGCATCTGCTTTTGTAAAAAAGTGAATCTCAAATTCGTTTTTTTTTTTACAAAAATGAAAGCGAACACAGTAAGTAGTTTGGAGTGGAAGGGTTTGTATCTGGGTATCTTGTACATTGTAGTTTAGTTTTGTGTTTCTTTTGCTTCTTCGTTTTTTTTTGATTTTGTGAGCATTTGGCATGATGGCATCATTTCCTGCATGTTCTGGGAAAAGATACACTTTCTTGGCTTAGTTTTTTTTTTGTGATTTCATATCGCTTTCAGCAGTGCCAGCAAGTTAATCTCTTTTTTTCTTCTTCATGATTTCGTTTGACTTCTTGTTTTCTAGTTTTAATACACACAACTTCAAGCTTTGAGTATCCTTTTTTTGAACTTAAAAAGACTAAATTTCAGTTCACTTTGAAATTGTGTTTATCTTTGCATGTTCTATAAAGGCGAAACATACCCAAAACTGGCAAATTACTAGTGTCCCGAAATTCGAAGAAAGACCTTACCTTAAGACCTTCGCATGATGGTAACCTCAAGTTGCGGAACGAAACGCTCTAGCATAGCAAGAAATTTAAGAATTTCGACCAATCAGGTTTTAGGACACATTACCATTTGTCGCACTTCATTGGTTCCTGAAGCCATTAATAAGCATTTTTGTCCTAACAAAAAGATTAACTGTACTTGAATCCCATCTTTCCTAATTGAGAAGCAAAGCTTGATAGCCTCTATACAAAAAATTCATTTCATCATTTATTACAAAAAACAAGAATGCTTAAAGACAATTTGCGAACCCACGAGATCTTAAATAAAAGCACAAATGTTATTTTCGCATAAATGTTCTTGACAAAGGACCAAAAATGTTAATTAGTTTAAAAACTTCCCAGGGGCTATTTCAGCCTCAAAAGCTGCTCCTCTTAAAAGCCTCTTAGTTCCAATATATTCTTTCAAGAAACCATTGAAAATAAAAGCCAGGGTTCACCTTAAAATCGAAACATGAGATGTTTCTTCTAAATCTTAAGTGCTGAAAATTTTTCCCTTCGAGAAGGGTGCGTGGGCAGGCAGACTCTTGACACTGTCGTCGTCGTCAGTCGTCGATTAAGTGTTAAATTAAATTACTCTGACACATTCAACCCTTTAACCCATGGGTTGTGTTGTCTTGTCTTTTTTAACACTCAATCTTAATTTGCAATGTCAGCATTTAGTCAAACGCAAAAAAAAAGAATACAAAATAAGATTCGTTTGTATGAAAAACGAACTTGTTGTTAACTCACCGGCCTGATACGATCGACGATGACGCTGACGGTCTAAGTGAACTTACAACAATTGCCACGGCTGCTACTGCTGCTTTTATAAAGCTGGCATAGTCGACCATTGACGCTTGATGAGAGTTTCGGAAACAATATTAATTTGGGGAGGAACTTTTAGTTAAATTAGGAAAGTAGTTTGAAAAGTGATTTTGATGACCTTTTACTTTTGAGGGCGGAAAATGGCTTTCAAAATTCTGAACATTTTTTTTTATCGTCGTTAAAGCAATCTAATTTAGTGTTCCGGATGAAAGCTTTTTCGGTCGAAGTGATAAATTGTATTTAATGCATACAATGATTTCTATTTCTTAAACGAAATTTACTTAATTAAATTGAATTTCGATTTTCCACTGTACTGCAGCATTTGAGTTGTGAACCACAAAGTTGTGTTACTTGTTTTAATTGTTACGGTGAATGCAAATTGACAACTGTGCACCAGCCCGGAAAATCTTTTGAAAATCAAATCAGAAGACTCAGATATCCTGATTTGACTTATACTGCTGGGCTACCCAAGTTAAGTATGTTGGTGTTTAGAAACCTATATCGTCGGCTTAGAGTGCAAACCTGCTAACTCCACTTTTTGTCAAATTTGAGATAAGTATACAGTTCGATACGTAATGCCAATACGCGTCGACTGATATAATTATTTACGTTTAATTCGTCTTTTAAGTTGATCAAAACGAGTGATGAGCAAAACTGCTAACTCCATTTAAGCCGAATTCAACTGCTAACTCCACCAGAACTAATCGCACCCAATACAAATTCGACTAAAAAAAGCACCAGTCGATTGGGTTTTGTGTTGGCTTTGCTTGCTGGGACAATCTCTCTTGACGTGACCCTTTTCACCACAAGAAAAACAAACTTCTTTCTGTTTAACAAATTTCTTTGTATTGTTTTTGGTACGATTGAATGAATTGCCCTTTTTCGAAGAACTACGCTTGACAACCAATGCTTCTGTACTTTCAACTTCAATCTGGGCTTTCAATCGAAGTTCCTCTGCCATTAACCTTGCTCGCAAGTTCAGCATCGTCTGTTCAGACGAACTCGTTGATTTCCAGGCACTGTGGATATATGATTGAACTTCGCTAGAAGTGACATCAGTATTTGCGTCATTACTATAGAATCGGAAATGACTTCTTTTTGGTCTTTCATCTGTTGTACGATTTCCATTAGTTTCGACAGAAACGTAGCAATATCACCAGCCGGATCTTTTGAAAAATTGTAGTACTTTTGTTGTAAAAAGAGAATGTTTGACTTTGAAGCCTGTTTGTAGGTACTCTTCAATGTTGCCCACATGTCCCTAGCTGTTTCACAGTTCATGATTCGAAAGAGGGGCTGCTTATTACATGCACCAGAAATCGCACGACGTGCCTTGGCATCAGCTTTCTTCCACGCAGCAATACTCGCTGCATAGTTCGTCGCTCCAGCCGCTGCCGCCGCCAGCCGGAGCGGCAGAAACGCCATTAACCACGTCCCACAACTCACCTGCTTCTAAATATCACATGAGGCGACAGAAGGCGTTCAGGATTTCATAGTTTCAATAGAGTTGTTTACAGTTATTTATTTTTCTTTTCTTTTTTTGTTCAGTCTCCGAAGAAACTGTTTTTCTCTCTTTCTTCCACCGATTCATTGGAAATTGGAAAGTGAATCCGTTCAGTTCAAATCAAGTAGATTAATTTGAAATCTGGAATCGAGATGATTGACTTTTGTATCAGAGCTGTGAAAAAATGAAACCTTTTTGTATTGCATCGTTAAAATTCCTATTCATTTAACTGAATTTTGGGAATGCATTTACATTCCTTATTGCAATACTTTAACTTCGAAAATAAAATCGCAGTTATTTTGAAGTCTTTTGTATAAAAATCATTTAGAGCAGTTAAAAGATTTGAAGTCAAAAAAATTCATTACTTTTTTACTGCTTGCATTCTGGGAAATCTTGTAAAAGTCTTTTACATTCTTTGCAGTCATTAAGTCTTTTGATTGCATTCAATGTAATGCAGTCATTTGACTGCTTTTGGAGTCTTTTAACTGCTTGAAGTCTTTTAAGTGCTTTGAAGTCTTTTAACTGCTTGATTTAATTTTTTACTGTTTCATATTTAAAAATATCTATTTAAGATGTTCATAGGAATATATTTTTATTTGTTACATATGTATAAACAAAATAAACTCATAAAAAGAAGTTTTTAACACTATATTTGTGTATTTTTGATTGTTGAAGGAAAACTTGCTAAGTCCTTTATTTTTTACATAACCCACATAGGAAAACCTGCTAACTCACAAATATGCAAATAAATACAAAACTATAAGCCTATTTCAATTCGATCACAAACACAAATCATGTTTTGGATTTTTTCCTAAAGTGTCAACAACCAGTTTTGGGAAGTTTTTTCTTTCTCCTGTAAAATGTATAGAAATGGAGTTAGCAGGTTTGCACTCTAAGCCGACGATATATCATACTACAATTCTAATACCACACCTTTTCTAAAATACATTTTTCAATAGGTGCGATGCTTTCGCATCAATTTTTTGCTGTCAGAGAATGGGAGAAGAATGAACACCAAAATTTGAGATTTATTAATAAAATACACAACCACCATTCAAAAGTATCCTTTTTATCTGAATCCACCGAACAGAGATACATTTTTATATCCCATGTCCTACAAGCACGTACAGTCACTAAACATGTCAAAAAAAAAACAGAACTTATAAAATGTGTTTTGTTATTATTATTTTTATTCTTTTTTTTTTATTTCCAACCTGTTGGTAGAAGAGGAAAAAAAACTGTCTTTCACAAAATAAGCTACAACATCTCCCAAGCAATTTATAGCAACATGACGTGATATAAGGAAAGGCAAGAAAACCAACACGAAGATATCCCTTTATCCTTGATGTCCTCAGTTGTTGGGACATATATTACGAAAAGGCAAAAAATAAATAAATTCAAACCGAAAAAAAGAATCAATTTTCATCTTGGTCCGGACTGCTTCCACGAAGGCGACGACGACGACGATGATGCTAACTACCGGGAAGACAGCAACGCAGACGATCACGACGACGACGTGAAAGAAAGAAGAATTGCAGTCATCACTCTTCGGCATTCCCATTAGGTTATTAAATAACCCAACCACGTCAAAGTTATTTTTATTTATTTTTTTTCCAGCAGGAAATATTTATGAAGATAAGTACCTTGCTAAAAATAAATAGTTGTCTGTAGTGGTTTCCGGAATGTTTATAGCAAAAATAATTATTAAAATTGATATTTCTATTCTTCCTAAGGTTTTTCAAATCATTTTTTTCTGACAATTTAAAATCAGTTATTTAAAACAACAGCATATAAAACAATTAAGCTTCTTTAAGGCTCAATCGCTGGAATGTTAACAGTTCTAGGGAATTAACAGCACTACCGTGTAATGAAACATTCATTACAAATAATAAATATCCCACTCCACCATAGACGACTGACGGCAACCAGCAGCATCGCACAGTCGAAAAACAACAGCTGCACACACACAAACAAAAGCAAGTCATTTCGTACAAACAGCCGACAGCCAAATACGCTGTGTATCAGAGCGATACGAAATGTATGGAATCAGTTCGTGTGTCAAATACAATTCACATCCATGTTTTGGCACAAAAGTGACTAATAGACGTGAAATTGGGAGGCAAATTTGGAGAACATTATCCCAGCGGGTTAGTACCAGGATAGTTGTAGTAGGGAAGGTCCTCTCGAAGTTTTAAAAGACTGTGAAACTATTCACTGGGTCTTTAACAGTGGCGTCTGCTTGCAGACTGTAATAATCAAGTGGCATCTGCTTGCTTAGATTGTGATAACAAGTGGCGTCTGCTTTCAGACTATAATAACCAGTGGCGTCTGCTCTCAGACTGTAATAACCAGTGGCGTCTGCTTCCAGACTGTAATTATCAGTGGCGTCTGCTTGCAGACTGTAATAATCAAGTGGCATCTGCTTGCTCAGATTGTTATAAGTAGTGGACTCTGTTGTCCTAGATTGAACTATTGATAAGACCATAGCTTTAAGGAATTTTTTACTGTTCTTGTTAAATATTTAACTCAATACTAAATACTATAATAATTATTAATCTATTTAAATAAAATAAAGGAATTGTATGAACTCTCAAAGAGCTAAAGTTTCGTTATTTTTTTAGTGAGACCCTGGAAGCCACTGAGTTCTACCTCAGCCCTTGATAAAAAAAAATAACTCGTCTTACAACCGGATATCACAATAAAACATTAATGGTACAGACTCACCTTGAATTGTTCTCATCTCTTCCAAAGTATCATGTTTCCACTGCTCAACCACATGCTACTTAATTCTAATTGAATGCGAACTAAAAAATTCAAAATAAATCAACCAATATTTTGTACTTCTACTTACGCAGAAACACATTACGAGGCATCGAAAGACATTAAGAGGCAAATATTTACAACAATAATTCAAATTGACACTGAATAAACCTCCATTATTTTTGTACGAGTAGAGAGTAGCTTTGTACTTGAAAAAACATTGAGAACAAAAACAACCAACATAAATTGAAGCCTAAATCCGTTTAAAATTCAGTTAGATTTATAACATTAGTATGTAAAGATACCGACCGACGGTTAGAGATGTTGAAATAATGCAATGCTATAACATTTACAATGAGTAATAAAAGCCCTAAAGTATTTGAATGCTCATCCTCCTTGTTTCAAAGTTTGTATTTTTCACTTCCCATTATGGCAATCATAATTCAAATTTAATATTCCCTGTTGGCTCCCCGTGAAATTTAATATCGATGATTTGATGGACCAAAAACTGTTTTTACATAGAAATGAATTGATCAAATTTGTTGGTATTCCAGTCAGAACTGACGCCCCCCTCCCTCCCCTCACGTTGACTCAACCCAACCTGCACCCTCTAGGTTTTTGGCTCAACGCTTGTTAATACTCTATACATATGTATTTTGGTATCTACACAGAAAAATAAAAGTTGTCATATTGAAAATCGTCGATTTTCAACTTGAAATTTTTGTATTCACTAACAAAATAGTCAATACGACAATTTTTTGTTGTGAACCGAAATCATTGTCAATATGACAGCTGCTGTAGTCAATATGACAACTACGGTAGTCAATATGACATCTGCGGTAGTCAATATGACATCTGCGGTAGTCAATATGACATCTGCCATAGTCAATATGACAACTGCAGTAGTCAATAGAACAATTTCGGTAGTTAATATGACAGTTTGGTAGTCAATATGACTATTTGGAAGTCAATCTGAAAATTGGTGGTAATTTTTTGTCCTATTGACTACCGCAGTTGTCATATTGACTACCGCGATTTTCATAATGACAACTGAAAATTATTCTTTTGACTAAAGCGATTGTTGGCTCAAAATTGACAATTTGGCAGTCAAAATGTCAAATAGGCTACCAATATTGTCAACTGGACAGCTGCTTTGGTTCTGCGATTTATGTCATTTGGCAACTTTTTAAGCATTTCAAATTATTTTATGCGTAGCGTAGGGCTCTTCTGTTATGAATACGAATTTCAGCTCTTAAGCTTTTAAAAATGAGATTAAATAATCGGTTTTTGCTTTATAATGCAAATGCGTACCATGTCCACTAATCTGTAGGCAGTGCCGTTATTTAGTTTGTTTTCCAATTTAAGACACCTGAAAATATCTTTTCGAACTTAACCAGATACCAAGCATTTAATCTCTGCAACCTCGCTTCCGAAAATGAAAGCAAACATTCCTTGCTTTTACTTGTCTAAGTTGTGTGAGCAGTGAACACGGATGTTCATTGTACGATTCGTTTCCTTTTAATTAAAGGTACATTTTCTCTTTCACAATTTTTAATAAACAAAAACAAAAGTCAGACCCAGCACCTCAACATCATTAAGCGAAGCACGAAAAAATAAATAAAACATCAAATTAACATGTTTTCACCTTCAGTAAAATGCCAAAAAAGTGATCCTTTTGACTGTACTTGAGATACCTACACAGCACTCCCCCTCATTTTACTTTCTTTGTACTCCGGTTGAAAAAAAAAAAAAATACGGCCCATTTCCGCACGAGCATCATCATAGACTGCGAAGACACGTGGGTGTTGGTATTGCCGCAAGGATAAACTTACGACGACGAGACCTTTTGAAATTAATTTCAAATTTGAATAAGTTGCGAAAGAATTAAAACACTGCAATATGTAGGGCGAACTTGTGAAGGTTCAAGTTTATGAAGAATACGGGTCACGTCATTATTCACGTGTACTGCATTCGGCGATGCGCATTTTACGAGAGTTTTAATTAAAACAGTTCCCGGAATTCTAACACGAATTAAATGATAGAGTAAGTGTCAGTCGTCGTGAATTTTTCAGCAACTTAGAACGTAGCCAACGAATTTTGACTTTTTGGTAAACGCTGCTTAGGGCTGGTGTTGGATACAAACTTAAATAAGCAAACTTATGCTAAGCTATATCAGTAAGAAAATACCATTGCACAAGGAGCAACTTCATTTTATCTTGAACCTTTTCCTTTGTGTCCATAGTTACAGTTTTTGAATGAAGGTATGCACAACCTAGTTAACCTACATGCGTTCACTTTGACCACGGCACAGAAATTTTTAGGAGGAATAAGCGACCCGAGGCAAGAATAAAAGGGGATTGAGACCAATTTAATGTAGAAAGTCTCTCAGTTTTGGTATTTGCAATTTTGAATCCTTATGTAGGAATACTATAAAACCTTTCAGCATCTTGAAGATCCGAGAGACATTAATCCTACCACCCCATAAAAAGGACATAATCTCAATCTCTGGAAATAAAACGGGGTCGACAATATCCTTCACACACTGAACTTATTGATATGCATTTATTGCCATTTTTTCGTAGGAGGCAGACACAGAGAGTAGCACAAAAAAGAGATAGAAATCCAAATACCCCCTTGAACTTAAGCGCCCAAGCGCCTTTGCCATCCTTAATCTTTTACTCAGACATGTACAATGCTCAAATAATTACTTATTATCCTTTGACGGATATTCAAAAGCAATGTTCTCGTTATACAATATCATCGGCTCAAGCAAAAACGTATATTTGCACTGTTTGTTTGGCAAAAGCGAAAGGAGAATGTGAAACTATATTCATCAAGTGTCATGCTTTTGAGGAGCAAATGTGTGTGTTCACTTGTGTAGGTACTCGAATCGTCAAGTGGGGAGCAACTTGAGCCGAATGGGTATACCGTCTATCGTGTGCGATCTGCGATACCGTACTGCACGTGTAAGACGATGACAAGGCGGGATTACGGCTGTTTATCAGAACCAGGACTAACAGCTTATATTGACCTGTGTTGACTCACTTTTTGACTTCATAAAAATATAAGAAGTATGTACCTATATAGAGTGGAGGATGATTTTCGTGTGTTTTTGAGTTTAATTTTTCGTCATTTTGTTTTATTCGCCTTTTTTTTCTTACTTGACCTGGAACATCGGGTCTTTGGCGGTGCCTTCCAAAAATTTGGGAGATGTCATTTTGAGGGGTTGGGGTCGGAAGACCGAAAGCCAAAATCTTGCAAACCGAAAGACCGCAAGCCATATGGCCGTCAATTACTTTCCCAAGCACTACTTTTGCCCGAATGTCATTTGACCGCAAAAAATCCTACGTTTTATCATGAGTACTCCTTTTCTGCATTCAAACTTATCAGGACTAAGGATATTGATATCTGATACCTTTTTCGATTTTTCTAACAGACCTGAAATAGGCCACATCCCAATTTTTAAAAACAGAAATTTTAGGAGACATCAAATGCTGAGAATCATGGAGGACGAAGCATTATAATTCGTGAAAGCATTCGGTTCCAGATTATTCATGTTAAAGGGAGGACTCTCTATTATTATTTTCAATTGATTCACTCGAATTTCGCGCTTCAAATCTCTTAAAAGGAAAACAGTTTTGCCGCCATGCACGGCCTCTTTTGTTTCCGAAAAGGCTGAATAATTCTACTTTTGGTGATTTGCTTCCTATTTTGAACAGCGCGTGGCGTCTGGAGACGGCGCTCGAATGAAGCATTTCTATCGAGTGTCAAAGTGGCTTTTCTGTCTGTTTTATTTTTTTCACAAATTCATTAGAATAAACAATTTCTTTCAATTTACAGCATTACATGGATAGCTTCCAAGGAATAAATTCCATGTAGATCATTCAACACAAATAACCCACTTAAATCTAAGGTCTCGTTGATCTGGTTGACAGAAGATTAACGCACTGTACAAATTTATTTGTATCCTTAAACAAAAAAATGCCCAACAAACACATACTGCCAAAATGAACAGAGGGCTTCCTCTTACCCAATATTAATTGCATCCATTACACAAATTTCGTGCTGTGTTGATAAAAGGCTTATATGTTAAGACTTCGGGTAAATTGTCTGGCGACATAATGACATTAATGTTTTCTGAACATAGTAACGCATATGCTACCCGTTTCGTTTTTATCTCAATACAAACAGAAAAGTGTTGTAAATCAAAAAGCATTTTGTTTTACTCGAAGAAACACAATTCTGCTAAGCAACATGGAAAAACTGACACATAAACATATTTCAATATGACAGTGAAGAAACCATGTTCAACAATTTGTTATTGTTTTATTTTTCATGCAGACTTCTTTTGCTAATGTAATAATTTATCATGGACTTACTTTGAGGCAATTTTGTACTTGTAACGGTCATAGCGTTTTATGAAAAGAAAAATGTTTAAGACTGTTGTTTTCAAAATCGTACATTTATGTTCAAAATTACTCAAAAGAAGAATGTACAGAAGAAACATATGAGGCTGCTTTATATGGGGTTATTGCAAAGGTTGGATTTTAAAAAATCGACATGCATCTTAAAATAACCAAACATCAAAAATGCACGCAGAAACTATTTCTAAATTGTATTTTTTTTTATTTCCCTGTAGAACGGCCGGACCGATTTCGATGAAATCGAGTGTGTTCCAGCCTTCCAGCCGACTCGACAGACTTTTTGTTTAAAGAAAGCAAAGAAATATAACGTACTTCTTAGACGGCTTTTTGGTTTTTGTCCTCTTCATTCAATATTCCCCTTTCTTTGCCCACGCATGGAATTTCCACGTAGGTACAAAATTATCTTCGACTCAGTTCACATTTTACACAAACTGTCAGACAGAAGAGGAAATATTACCATCATTTCATGGACATCAAATGCATTTCTCAAAAATGAAGCGTTTCCAAACGGTCAGTCCCCGAACCCTGAGTCCTTTATTTAGTACCTAATAATAATCCTGTTCCTGCAGTTTCAGTATACTGTGAAAAATTGAATGTGACATGCCTAAGTCATTCCTCATGGATAAATAGAAGCCACTCCAGAGCAACCTACTAATATTTCAGATTTACTTGATTTGATATTCGCATAAGACGAAGAGGTGCTAACACAGCCTTAAAGGTGAATAATGTTGTTGATGTTGATTTTGTGTGATTGTGGCTGTGGCTTTAGTGGTGATGGTTTCAAGAAAATCTACTTTTTTAGAAAGCAGACTCCCTCGGTGCCCTCCCGACCAGGAGTGATGCTGACAGTTGGAAAAACAATTTAGCCATCGGTTCTGTGGTTCTTCTGTGCTACACAAGGAAGCTGGGTCATTTATATATCTCTTGTATTCTCTGGCATGGAATCGATTTACATCAAGAGCAAGTGCCTTGCGTGTCGTGTTGTATTGTTGGCTGTAGTTTTTTTTCTGTTTTATTTTTTTCTGTTGAATTGTATCCTCTGACATTTACACATTTGCACGTTGTGTATCGATGCGATAGCAATGATGGTGTGGTGCAGGCAAATAAAATCAGAAAGTGGTTTGAATTGGCAGCATTGGAAAGGCCGGTGGGGAATTTGTAATTTGATTGAAACGTACTGAAAGGCGCTACAAAAGCATTTATCATCGTTAAGTTAAGTTCCCAAGAGGCTGTAGGAAGATATAAATAATTTATTGCATCAATCTGATGAGGAATAGTGGTGTTACTTAAGTGGGTGGTAAATACCATTCGAACATTACTTTTGATTGGTTTAATAGGATTAGGTTGATATTGTTGAGACTTGTGGGAAGGTATTTTGAAAGAATATTTGGGATTGAAAACGTCATAAATGATACACAAGTTCCTCACAAATGTAATAAGCAAATAAACTGAAAGGGAAGTCAAGGAAAGAAATTTTGAAATCTGCTGCAATACATTTTCAATGGACAATCCCCAAAAATTGAATTGTCATTGCAATCAATTTCTTTATTCTTGCACATCTTATGAAAAACCACTAGTCTTTCTTACTACTAATTGCATTTTTGATGATGAATGTCTTTATTGCAAATGAAGTTTGAATACCTACTCTTCAGTGCTACGTTCGTTTTGAAGTAAAAGATATTATTAGATGCCTTAACTTGTCAGATATTGTTGTGCATTGAATATTATTTGAAAGAAGAAGATGAGATAAATGGATCAATAATAAAAGCAATAAATCAAGAGGAAAACCAAAAATATGTATTGTAATATTCGGCTTGGTCCGACAATTAAAACTTATTCACTTTTTAAATAAAACACAAATTCACTTTATTCAAATCACTCACAAACTTATTTATTCAACACTTTCAATTATAACTTTGCAAACACAGAGTACTTTTCTTTATCGCAGTTCACAATTAATTAATTCGTCTCGCCACCAAACGGCTATTTATATCAAAAAATGATGGGTTCTAGAAACTACTATTGGTTCCTATTGGTTCTTGGGGAAGCTGAAAGTTCGAGAGAAAATACTGGGATTTTTGTAGGGGCTAACGTTCTTAATGCTAAACAAAAAGTTTCTCTTAATCTTAATTAATTATTGCCCCTCACGAGTGTTTACTACTACAATTAAACGATATTAAGTAAAGAGAGTATGTACATTAAATAAACAAGAGATACAGAGTAAGTAAAGAGAGTAATGAAAAGTGTGTACATTAAATATAGAAAGAGATACAGAGTAAGTAAAGAGAGTAAGAAAAGTGTGTACATTAAATATAGAAAGAGATACAGAGAGTAAGAGATAATAAAGTATACACATTAGTATTAGACAATAGAAGGAGATACAGAGGTGCCGTGAACGAAGGCCATATGAACTAACGCCATAATGGCTTTAATTCTCATTCAAATGTGAACTAACGCCATAATCCGATTATGGCTTAAATTCACATTGGAATGAGAACTAAAGTAATATGGCGTTAGTTCATTTTAAGAAGTGGCCCAAGTACTCATTTCAATGTGAATTAAAGCCACTCGCAGCAATCCAAATAATTTTAATATGATATAGGAACATATGTAGGTAAATATGTGGTTTACCGAAAAAAGGATGAACGCTCTATTAGTTAAGCGGCCGTTAAACACAAATATTTTAAACACAATTTATTATAAATCAAATTGAAAAACCAATAGTCACACTTTTGCCTTATTCTTAACTTTATTCATTACGCTTATAACTTGCAAATTTTTGAAAAATTTCTTTGTTATTTTATACTTTCGTGGTCCCCTCTTTTTTTGGCTCCAGAATCGAAAATCATCCGATTTCGATGACATTTTTTAACTCTTCGTTTTTACGGCGGAGTAATGAACAAATTTACGAGGATGGAAAAAAAATGAAAACGTTTAATTGTTGATAATGTTTTGCAAAGGAAAAGAATGAAGAATTAAAAAATCAGTACAAAAATGTTGATTTTTCATATTTCTATTGAATTTCAGAATGAGTAAATTTCTCAATATTTTCGTAGATGCTTAGTTTTCCAGACTTTAAAAGTAATCAAAAAATCGCGAGCGTATTGTAGTACTGGAAAGCGAGCGAAGCGAGCCGACATTTTTTTTGGCAAACAGAGAAAGAATTTGGGGTGTGAAAATAAAAAAATTCGCGCGAATTTTTTTATTTTCACACCCCAAATTGTTTCTCTGTTTGCCAAAAAAAATTTCGGTTCTTCGTACGTGCTTTTTTAATTACTTCAGAGTCTAGAAAACTAGATTTCCGAACGAAGCATCTACGAGAATTGTGGTCCCTGAGATCTCGATGAGATTTTGTTAGGTAATTACTTGCTGCTAACTTTGCTTCAAAGCTCAAAGCATTTTATGGCGTCAGTTCTCATTTGAATGTGAACTTACCCCATATGGCGTAAGTTCTCATTCAAGTGATGGCTTTAGTTCTCATTCGACTGTGAATTAAGGCCATAATCGGATTATGGCGTTAATTCACATACAATTGAGAACTAAGACCATTATGGCGTTAGTTCATATGGCCTTCGTTCACGGCACCGATACAGAGCGTATGAGATAAATAAAGTGTATACACATTACATTGCCCCCTCCTTAGGATTGATCGTCCCGAACAAATCCATCATCTTCATCACCACTGTAGCGATGTAGTCGGTCGCGATGAACGACTTTAAGTTTACCTCTGACTCCTTTTTGTATCCGGTACACGACGTCGTTGATTTTGCTAATCACTGTATATGGACCTTCCCAGTCCCGTTGAAGTTTCGGTGACAACCCTTTTTGTCGATGGGGATTGTAAAGCCACACTCGATCTCCTGCTTGGAACTCTGTTGTTGTCGCTCGTATATCGTAGCGTGTCTTCATTCGGTCACTGAACATCTTTATTTTTGACCTAGTATCGTCGTGGATCTGAAGGAGTCTTTCTCTGAGGTCATCCAAGTAGTCATCCTCGGCTTGCGGTTCCGACGTGGGACATCCAAATTTAATTTCACTCGGCAATCTGATGTTCCTTCCCATCAAAATCTCAGACGGTGTATGGCCAGTTGAGCTATGTCTTGCACTTCGATACGCCATCAAAAACAGTGGAATGTGTCGGTCCCAATCTCGCTGGTTGTCGTCCACAACTTTGCAAAGATGTTCCTTAAGGGTTCGGTTGAACCGTTCGACCATGCCATCAGATTGTGGGTGGAGTGGTGTTGTTCTTGTCTTCTTGATGTGAAGAAGCCCACAAACTTCCTGGAATATGTTTGATTCAAAATTCCTTCCCTGGTCGGAATGCAGTTCTAATGGAACACCGAATCTGCTCACCCAGTTGAACACAATTTGGTCTGCGACTGTTTTGGCTTCTTGATTCGGAATGGCGTATGCTTCAGGCCACTTGCTGAAGTAATCCATGACGACCAGAATATAACGATTTCCATTATTTGTTTCCGGAAATGGACCCGCCACGTCTATTGCAATCCTTTCAAAGGGTGATCCGACATTATACTGCTGCATTTGGCTGTGATTCTTTTTGTTCGGGCCTTTGGTGGCAGCACAGGTATCACATTTTCGGCACCACCTCTCGACATCTTCCCTTGCATGTAGCCAATAGAATCGTTGTCGAACCTTTTCTAGCGTCTTGTTTACTCCTAGATGGCCTCCCGAAACTCCATCATGCATCTCTCGCAGAACGTCCACAATCTTCGATCTCGGCAAGACTAGCTGCATTACATAGGACTTTCCATCTGCTGATTCCCATTTACGTCGAAGGACACCTTCTTGGACATGCAACGAGTCCCACTGTGCCCAATAGGCCTTCAGAGCCGGACTTCTGTCGGAGATATCAGCCCATTCTGGTTTTTCCTGGTGTTCCTTGCATGCGAGGATGGGTTCAATATCTGGGTCCTCTTGTTGAGCCTTCCTCATCTCGTCGTTGCTCCAGCCATAAATGGGATCGGTTCTGGTTCGTTGGACAGTAACCACTTCTTTTTCTTCTTGGCGTCTGCAATGCTTACAGTCTTGCTTACATGGTCTCCGAGACAGTGCATCAGCATTTGAGTGAAGCTTCCCCTTCCGATGTTGAATTTCATAATCGTACGTCTGCAGCCTCTCAATCCATCTCGCCACTTGACCCTCTGGATTCTTGAAATTCTAAAGCCAGTTTAGTGCTCCATGGTCGGTTCGGAGAAGAAACTTCTGTCCATAGAGATACTTATGGAAGTGCTTTGTTGCCAAGATCAGTGCAAGAAGTTCTCTTCTGGTCACACAATAGTTTCTTTCTGACTTTGAGAGTACCTTGCTGTAATAGGCAATTACCTTTTCTTCACCATTATGTACTTGTGATAGTACGGCACCAATCCCGACATTGCTGGCATCAGCGTCAATGATGAACGGTTTTCCGGGAGTCGGATAGGTCAGCACTGGTGTATTACACAAGCGTTGCTTGAGCTCTTGAAAGCTGCGCTCGCACTCACCTGACCACTTGAACTGCTTTCCCTTTTCCGTTAGCTGATGTAGACTCTTGGCGATCTCAGCAAAGTCCTTGACAAAGCGCCTGTAATAGGTGGCTAGACCCAGAAAGCTTCGGAGTTGATGTTTGTCCTGTGGTGTTGGCCAATTCTTCACGGTGTCAATCTTATCAGGATCTGTCTTTACTCCTTGGGATGAGATGATATGTCCCAGGTATTTCACTTCGGTTTTGAAGAGTGAGCACTTTTCTGGATTGAGCTTGAGGTGGGCTTCTCGAAGTCTTTGAAAAACTGCTCTCAGATTTGTACAATGTTCATCAAATGTTTTCCCGTATACGATAACGTCATCCAAATAGACTAGGCAAGACTTCCATGTGAGTCCTTGCAGGACGCATTCCATAAGGCGCTCAAAAGTCGCTGGAGCATTGCACAGTCCAAAAGGCATCACTTTGAACTGCCACAATCCGTTTCCTGTCGAGAACGCTGTCTTCTCTTTGTCTTCAGGATGGATTTCTACTTGCCAGTATCCACTTTTCAAGTCCAACGTTGAGAACCATTGTGCTCCTTCCATTGCGTCCAGAGTATCACTGATCCTAGGCAGAGGGTAGCTATCCTTCTTGGTCACATCATTCAACCTTCGATAGTCTACGCAAAAGCGGGTTGATCCGTCTTTCTTCTTTACCAGGACCACTGGAGACGCCCAAGGGCTTTTAGAGTTTTCGATCAGACCCTCTTCTTTCATGGTGGTTATCAGTTCTTCAACCTCACCTTGTTTGGCTAGTGGAAGGCGTCTTGCAGGTTGACGGATCGGCTTTGCATCCCCGGTGTTGATTCGATGTTGAACCAGTTGTGTTCTGCCATATTTCCCTTGCGATGACGAAAAGATGTCTGCAAATTCTTCGAGGAGACCTTCTGCAGTTCTTCGTTGTTGGTGACCAAGATTTGATGACTTGAGAATGTTGGTCTTTATGGAGCTCAGCTCTCCGGACTTAGAGGTTTGCCTTGACTCTTCTTCATTGATTCTTGTTATCGCTGATACAGATTCGCATTGTCCGACAATCTCACCTTTTCTAAGCTTAACTTCGTACGGCTTGATGTTCAGTATTCGTACGGGAACCATGTTATTTACAGGTCTCACAAGAGTCTTCCCAATGGTGACGTTTTGGGAGGACTTTACAGATGCTGGTTCGACCATGAGGTATCGATGGCTTCCAGGCTTACCCTTCAATTTCGTCCACACGAATACTTCTGAAGAAGCAGGCAAAGTCAGATCTTCTTTAATGACGGTTTTCACAGATAGCGAGGTCTCATACGAGTGAATCCCATAGATCATCGGAATCTCGATGTTTCGATATTTCAGGACTTGGTTCCCGATGTCCAATATCACTCCGTGATCTTTCATGAAATCGACGCCGACAATGCACTCGTCGCATATATCTGCTACCAGGAACAGGTGAGAGAATTCCAGCTCTGCCATCCGGATCTTAAGACGTACCTCACCATAGACTTTTGCGGCTTCTCCAGTTGCAGTCCTTAGACGATAGCTATTGGTGTTGTGGAGCCATGTCTTATTAACGAGGTCCTGCCGTACAATGGACGCCGTGGCACCGGTGTCGATGGTAGCCACACATTTGTTGCCGTTTATACTTGCTTCCACGGTCAGGCTCTTGTTGTCACGTTTCGTTTGAGAAACCTGGATGGTGTTTCTGTAGCTATCGGTACTAGAAGCCAGCTTCTGTCCCTCGAAGTTGGTGGGGTGAGAAACAACTTGGGAAGCAACATTGTTGTAGGTGTAACTTTGACCAGTTGACATATTTCTGTGTTCACAGTGTTGGCATGCGGTTCCTCTTCGCGGTGATCTGCACTGTCGTTGAAGATGCCCGGTCTTGTTGCAGTTCCAGCATCGTGCTTGTCCGTCTCGCTGACTCCTTTCCAGAGTAGCCTTCTGACAAGAGCATTCTTGGACTTCCAATTCTCTCACGCGATGCACGTTTTGGGAAGCTTGTTCTGCGGCTTCCATTGTTAGAGCGAAAGCCAATGCTTCTGGTAGTGTTTGCTTTCCGGCAGTGCGAATAGCCCTTTGGAGATTTATATCGCCCACAGCTCTCACAAAGGCTTCAACAGCAAGTTGATTTATTATCTCGTTGCCAGCTGTTGGGTATGCCAGGTGAACCAATCGCTCGATATCTGCCTGAAGCTGCTGCAGAGTTTCACCTCTTTTCTGTGCTCTATTGTTAAGCTGAACTCGGAAGACTTCTGTCATGTGGCTATCCCCAAACCGCTGTTCAATGGCGGTTACCAGAACTTTGAAGTCACCACTCTTCTCTGCTGGGATGGTTTGTAGCAGTTCAGCAGCTGCTCCTCTTAAGGCGAGTGTAAGAGCAATGTATTTCTCGTCATCGTCCCAGCCGTTCGTAAACGCTGCTGCTTCAAACTGTTTCTTGTAGATTGTCCACGGTATCTGACCATCAAAGCTTGGAGGATTCACTTCCCTCTTCCTTGAGCACTCACCAGAAGGTTCTCGAGCTTTCATCTTTCGCACTTTTTCCAGTTCCTTTGTGATGGTTTCGATCTGGTCGTCTATTTCCTTGAAACGTGCATTAGTCGTTGAATTTTGTTTTTCGACACGCTCATTGATTTTGTCTTCGAAGTCCGCAAACCTGCCTTCTAGCAGATTTTTCTGTTCATCAAACCGATCTCGAACGTCATCCCTTTGAGCTTGTAGTTGTTCCAGAACATCATTCTTTTGTGTTTCCAGTTGTTTGAGGACATTCTCTTGCTCGGTCTTCTGCTCGTTTCTTTGAGTTTCTAGTTGCTCCAGAACATTCTTGTTTTGAGTTTCTAATTGCTTGAGGACATTCTCTTGCTCGTTCTTCTGCTCGTTTCTTTGAGTTTGTAGTTGTTCGACAACATCATTCTTTTGTGTTTGTAGTTGCTCCAGAACATTCTTCTCGAATTTGGCTAGAAGGAGTGACATCATGTTAGATAAGTCGGCAGTTGCATTTACCTCTTCCGATTTTGCTTCCACTTCGAAAGCAAATGTATCTGGGTTTTCATTTTGTTGTTCAAGATATTCCTGTAGCCGTTTTACGAGTTCGATTTTACATCCTGCCCCACTTAAGCCACGTTTGCTTAATTCGGCCTTTAGCTCAGAGACAGTTAAGTCTTTCAAAACTTTACTCATTTTTTTTTTTTTTTTAATTTTTAACTTCACTATTTCACACAAAATAGTTTAATCACTGTTCACTGTTTTATTCTCAATAAGTTTTAATCCCACTTCTGTAATATTCGGCTTGGTCCGACAATTAAAACTTATTCACTCTTTAAATAAAACACAAATTCACTTTATTCAAATCACTCACAAACTTATTTATTCAACACTTTCAATTATAACTTTGCAAACACAGAGTACTTTTCTTTATCGCAGTTCACAATTAATTAATTCGTCTCGCCACCAAACGGCTATTTATATCAAAAAATGATGGGTTCTAGAAACTACTATTGGTTCCTATTGGTTCTTGGGGAAGCTGAAAGTTCGAGAGAAAATACTGGGATTTTTGTAGGGGCTAACGTTCTTAATGCTAAACAAAAAGTTTCTCTTAATCTTAATTAATTATTGCCCCTCACGAGTGTTTACTACTACAATTAAACGATATTAAGTAAAGAGAGTATGTACATTAAATAAACAAGAGATACAGAGTAAGTAAAGAGAGTAATGAAAAGTGTGTACATTAAATATAGAAAGAGATACAGAGTAAGTAAAGAGAGTAAGAAAAGTGTGTACATTAAATATAGAAAGAGATACAGAGAGTAAGAGATAATAAAGTATACACATTAGTATTAGACAATAGAAGGAGATACAGAGCGTATGAGATAAATAAAGTGTATACACATTACAGTATCTTCAAAAATGATCTTGCAATATAAATAGACTGTGGTTTTACATTTGAATTTACTTTCAATTAATTTCGTTTGTTTGTGTTTGTACTTATCATCTTTTTTTTGTGAACACCTCCAAACAATTAATAATACATATAGCGTTTCGCATAAAAATGTCTGACTTTCAATTACAACGCCGCCGGCCGCCCAGATACATTTAATGAGCTTGTTTATTTAGACCTTTGACTTAAAAAAGAAAAGAAAAAATAGTAACTAGCACATACCTACAGAGAATATCGAGATGTTCGGTTTCACTGATGCAAGTGCCACTCATGGACGGACAGTGGCAAGGAGGGTATTGTTATGTATCTTGAAGTAAATAATATGAATAAAAAGTATGAAGTATAATTGTCTAGTAAAGATCCTACTTCTTATGTTAAAGAAACCTTAGTTATATAAATAATGATTGCGGTACAACATCACGCAATTGTCATACACACTCTATTTTGTGATACCTAGATTTAAGCCTAACTTTGTAATTTGAATTGACTAATAAATGAACTGTCGTGCTAACCGGTTGTTTTTCAATATATAATATTGGCGACGAGTAAACCTACGAAATCACGTGTGTGAATAGAAAAAGTTTTGCACAGTTGTTTAACTGTACCTAATATAAATTTTTAAATATTTTGTATAAAATATCGGAAAGTTAAAAAAAAAAAAAATATTTTGTATAAAATATCAAAAGTTCAAATTAAATATATTTTGTATAAAATATCAAAAGTTGACAAGCCAAAATGGCATTAATTGGATCCATCGAACAAATTGTAATCGGCGATGACTTCGACGAGTACTTGGAGAGGATGGATCAATTGTTTCAAATAAATGAAACCGAAGACAATCGTAAAGTGGCATTGTTCCTGACATTAATTGGTCCAGATGCATATAAGCGAATTAAGTCAGTGCTTTTGCCTGACAAACCAACGTCAAAAGCGTATAAAGAATTAGTCAAAGCGATTAAACCTCATTTCGTTCCTACAAGAAATTTGATAGCCGACAGATTCAAGTTCTACACGTGCTCGCAAAAACAAGGTCAAACTGTAGAAGACTATATATTTAATTTAAAGCTATTAGCCGCAAATTGTGAATTTAAGTCGTTCTTATCAGAAGCTCTTCGAGATCGTTTGGTAAGTGGAGTTAATAACGCACAACTCCAAACCAAACTAATGTCTACCAAAGACTTAACCTGGGACAGCGCTGATGAAATTGCGCAGTCATTTGAACTCATCAGCAGAGAGCAGCGAAACATGAATTCAACGCTGGATATACATAAATTGCATCCCAAGCAAGTTGCGGCAAGCAAAAGTTCTCCAAAATGCACTAAGTGTACTACGAAGCATGCCAAAGGGGCCTGTCCAGCTCAAGATTGGGTTTGCTATAGTTGCGGACGGAAAGGCCACTCATCAAAAGCATGTTTCTTCAAGCACAATAAGCAGAAAAAATACAAAAACCACATGCAGACGCCACATGTCAACGAATTAAAGCTGGGTTCTCTTCATTGGATGGACAGTTGTGGAAAGCCAGCAGTTAGAGACGTTAATATCGAGGGAAACGTTGTCAGCATGGAGATTGATACGGGAGCGGCGGTGTCGGTGATGTCCAAAAATGATTATTTAAGTTTATTCCCATTTTTAAGTATATCTCCTGAAAATAATTTGCCTCCATTACAGGTTGTTTCAGGTGAAGAGGTTCAAATCACTGGCGACATTTGTGTTACAGTGGAAGGGTGTTTTAAATTGCCGTTGTATATCATCGAGTCGAAGAAAAATTTCAAACCACTTCTAGGGAGAAACTGGCTCGATAAAATGGTACCTAATTGGAGAGAAATTTTCTTGGAAAACACATGGCTGAACTCGATAACCAACGAAATTAATTGCGAAGCTAATTTATTTGAACAAATCAAAGTAAGTTTCCCAAAATTGTTTGAAAAGTCAACAGATCCGATTAAAGATTTCAAGGCTCAAATTATAATAGATCCTAACGCTAAAGCTAAGTTTTGTAAGCCGTATACAACCCCTTTAAATTTGAGGCCACAGATTGAAGCAGAGTTAGGAAGAATGTGTGACGAAAAAATAATTGAACCAATCCGTTATAGTAGGTGGGCAGCACCATTAGTTTGCGTTTTAAAGAAAAATAATACGGTTAGATTGTGTGGAAATTTTAAAGTCACAATAAATCCAGTAATTGAATTGAATGTATATCCATTTCCTTTAGTTGATGAAATTTTAGCTGGAATGAGTGGCTACAAAATCTTTTGCACTTAAGATTTAAAGCATGCATACCTTCAATTAAGGGTCGAAGAAACTTCTCAAGATTTTTTGGTTATAAACACCCATCAGGGCCTTTATAAATTTTTAAGGGTTCCATATGGAGTGTCTGTAGCGCCAATGGAATTTCAAAAGACTATGGACACAATTTTGAAAGGTTTAGAAGGCGTAGAGGTGTACATAGACGATATTCTGGTTGCAGGTAGGCCCACGGTAGAATGCAAAAATAGGCTTTGGAATGTTCTCAAGCGGTTAGAAGAATATAATGTTCGAGTCAACTGGGAAAAATGTAAATTTTTTCAATCAAGTCTTGAGTACCTTGGTCATAACATTTCAGAAAACGGAATAAGTCCCTCAAAGTCTAAAAGTGAAGCTATTATCTCTGCACCTCAGCCACAAAGTAAAGAACAGTTGCAAAGTTATTTAGGTTTAATAAATTATTATTCCAAGTTTTTGCCGAACTCAGCTGATCTCTTAAGTCCACTTTATGGACTTTTGCATAAAAATGTCCAATTCATGTGGGATGAAAATTGTATGACAGCTTTTGAGAACAGCAAGCTTTTGCTATCCAACAATAGTTTTTTAGCTTATTTTAATCCAAAGCTTCCTATTACCATAACATGTGATGCTTCGCCATACGGTGTTGGAGCGATTCTAAGCGTAGTAGAGTCAGGCGTGGAGAAGCCATGTTATATGGTATCTGCTACTCTCAGTGCAGCTGAAAAAAATTATTCTCAGCTCGACCGCGAAGCTCTAGCTGTAGTCTTTGCGATAAAGAAATTCCACAAATTTGTTTTCGGTTATAGTTTTATAGTCTATACCGACCACAAGCCTCTAGAAAGCTTGTTGGGAGATCAAAAACCACTAAGTAATATAGTGTCGATTCGGTTCCACAGGTGGATATTGTTTTTGTCAACATATAATTGTAAAATTACATATAGACCAGGGAAAATGTTACAAAATGCAGATGGCCTATCGCGTTTGCCACAGAACAGCCCGACTGGCGTAAGTGAATATAATTTAAATTATTTTATAAATTATTTTGGTTCTCAAGGAGGCAGTATTCCTTTAGATATCAAAGAAATTGGTGTAGCCACAGTTAAGGATCCGGTACTACTTGCGGTCATGGAGTGTACAAAAGAAGGTTGGCTAAATTATAACGAGAAAAAGAACCCTAACACGTTGCTGACTTCTTTTTACAAATTGAGAAAATCAATAAGTGTTAATGATAATTGTCTATATTATGGAGACAGGGTTGTTATACCATCAATTTTTCAAGTTAAAGTACTTAACATTTTGCATGATCAACATATAGGTATAGTTCGCATGAAATTATTAGCTAGGGATAGTGTTTGGTGGCCATTAATAGATACAAAAATAGAACAATTTGTCAAAAGCTGTATTATTTGTCAAAAAGGGCAAAATAAAACAAAAGATTGTCCAAATTTTACATGGAACAAAACTTATTTTCCATTTGAACGGATGCATGTTGATCTTTTTCAATTTGGTGGAAAAGATTTCTTAATAGCTGTAGATGATTATAGTAAATGGATTTCAATTTATATTTTAACGAAGACTACGGCGTTGTCCATTATTGAAAAACTTAAAAATTTGTTTTCCATATTCGGCTTTTGTAAAATACTAGTTAGCGACAACGGTCCACAATTTTCTAGTTATGAATTTAAAATGTTTTTAAAGTCAAATGGAATTGAATATTTGCCGAGTCCGGTTTACCATCCGGAAAGTAATGGGTTAGCGGAAAGAGCCGTTGGTACTTCCAAGAAAGCTTTAATCTCTTATTTAAATGGTACCATAGCTGATAAACTCTCCCTCGAAGCAACAATTTTAAACTTTTTATTTAAATACAGAAATACACCCACTACTGTGACAGGAATTTCGCCAAGTCAAGTAGTTTTTGCTTATAAACCTAGAACATTATTAACATATGTAAACAATAATAAAGATAAACAAATAATAAAACCTGTACAAAATGAATATAAGAGAAAGAAACTGGAAGTCTATGAACAATTTTTGGATGAAAAAAATTATTCACTAGATTTTGTTGTTAATGAAAAAGTTTTATACCTGAATCCAAATAATTGCTATGCGAAATATATACCCGCAATTATTATAAAACAAAATACTAACATGTTATATACAATAGAATGTAACCGCAGACGAAAAATTGTTCATAGAAATCAGTTAAGAAAGTACAAATATGATTTGTACATCCCTCCAGATACTATAAAATTTGATAAAGAAGAAGAGTCAAAAGATGACTTTAAAGAAAATGAAGCGATAGCTAAAACTGAAAAAGAGAAAGAAATAAATAAAAGAAAAAAGAAAATGCCTACAACTAAAATAAAAATTATAAATGAACAGTATCGAAAAAAACTAAGAAACCGAAAGCCTGTAAAATATAAATATTGAAATATTTTATAAAGTTTATCCAATTTGAAATTAATGAAAAAAACTAGTTTTCTTGAATTTATAAAACTTATGAACTATGTTTACAATTTTAATTTTTATATATGAAGTTTTTATTTATTTAAAAAAAAGGAGGTGATGTTATGTATCTTGAAGTAAATAATATGAATAAAAAGTATGAAGTATAATTGTCTAGTAAAGATCCTACTTCTTATGTTAAAGAAACCTTAGTTATATAAATAATGATTGCGGTACAACATCACGCAATTGTCATACACACTCTATTTTGTGATACCTAGATTTAAGCCTAACTTTGTAATTTGAATTGACTAATAAATGAACTGTCGTGATAACCGGTTGTTTTTCAATATATAATAGGTATATCTCGCTTCAACGATACAAGACAGCATTGAGTTTTCGAAGCATTAAACTCTACGCGGTTTCTTATTCCCCATTGTACAATGCTGTTTAAGTCAGAGTTTAATGAGCTTATCATATTTAGCCGTTGCAGTTCCATATCCGAAGAGGAAGGATGTGAGTCTGGAGACGAATAAGAAAAGCTAAGGTACTATCGTCAGCGAAACAATAAATTGGATTACAAGTTACAGACAAGAGATCATTTATGAAAATGAAAAAGAGGGTCGGAGACAAAACGGAGCCCTGGGGTACACCAGTTATATTGTGGGTTTCAGACTTGCAATACAACTTGCAAAGAATGGTTCGAAAAAAAGTTTCTAATCCAACGAAGGAGGGACTCATCAATACCGAATGCACGCA
The DNA here is from genome assembly GCA_943590905.1 of Sphaerophoria taeniata. NCBI lineage: Eukaryota > Metazoa > Arthropoda > Insecta > Diptera > Syrphidae > Sphaerophoria > Sphaerophoria taeniata. Next base: position 39,125,771 of record OX016540.1, on the reverse strand, counting down.
TTTTCGATAAAAGCGCCTGGTGCCAAATTCTATCAAATGCCTTTGAAATATCAACTGCAACAATCTTACTTTCTCCAAAACGATGTAAAAATTTGTTCCACTGTTCGGTGAGATAAACCATCAGATCACCAGTGGACCTGTTGCTGCAAAAGCCGTATTGCCGGTCATTAAGAAGCTTTCGTTCTTCAAGATATTTCTTAAGCTGATAATTTATCAGCGTTTCCATGACCTCAGAAAGACGTTAGTGCAATCGGACGATAATTGGAGGAAGAGGAAGATTCGCCTTTTTTGGGTATAGGCTGGACAAATGATGTTTTCCAACTACTCGGAACGAGCCCAGAAGATTAGAATAGATGGAAAAGCTTATTCAAGGGTTTTGCCAGCGTTGAAGAACACCTCTTCAAAACAATAGCGGGGATACTATCCAATGGATTTGTGTATTATGTACATTTATTCCGCATTCTTTATGCAACAATCAACCGTTGCTATTCTGAGCCATCAATGAGAATATTAGCTTCCCTTCTTTGTTCTCCAAGATCGATTCAACAAGGTTTCTTCGCCCTTCATGGTCTTGAGTTACGGATAGAAAGTCTTTTGCTTTTGAAGCTTTTCAATGTAACCAATTCTTGATTACAATTTAGTATTGAAGATCCTGAGCTGTCAGCAGCTGACTTGTGACGGAATAACCGTATTACCAAATTCCACTTATTAGTCCAGTCTCCCTTCTTATAAGTCGCCCATATTTTGTTCGATATTGACGAACATTTGGTGCATACTTAATGGAAAAATTCAAAAATCTTGCGGTTTAAAATACCGGGACATTTTCTGAAGGCAGAAATCGAAAGAAATTATTATATAACTTTTTAACCAAGAGCTGAAAAAGGTAGATAAAATGCCAGTACAATTGTATACCTGTTGTCGAAGAAAATTGTGAGTAATATCGATTTGAAATTACGGGAAAATATTTACGAATAATTAACATTTAAACCAATATCTCGGTATTTCAATGAATAGAGTTCAACCAGACCTATCTTTCGATGAAACATTCGATGGGTTTTGGAAGAACTTTTTTTTCTGTACAAAATTTTGGCCCATGTTATTTTTTGAAAATCATGAAGAAATCAATTTAGCTTAATCTTATTCTCTTGAGCATATTCCTGAGAGATTCCAAGATATTTGCATCATAATATAATCGGTTTATGGAATAACAATAACCTAAGGACAAAAACAAAAATAAATAATATTTTGATTATAACCCGGTAACCAGACCTCGGATGTAGTTTTAGTTTTCAGTGACTGATAGATGGCAAAATTACCTTTGTTCTCGTGTATCGTGTAATTAACATATTTGCAAATATCTCGACTACCAGGACTTCAAAAGCCTGTAACCCATTTTGATGAATAGAGTTCGAGTTCTTCCGACATTTGTTGCTGTTTTCATGCGTGTTCTATATGCATAACTTTATAGAATAGTTGATCCTCCACTTTTCATTACATGAGTATAATGTTATCCAAATAAACGCCGAGTATTGCACATTTACCATTTCTTCAAAAATTTCTTTTCAAAGTTTTAACAGTATTGTCAATATCACCTTCGTCACCTTTAATCTATTATTTAGATCAATGTCCTAATTTAGTGTAAAATGCAAAATTTTGTTCCAAATTCAATTTCAATAGTAATGTTTCCAAGGCTCCACAAAATCAATAAATTTTAAACAAACAGCCATAATGAATGTAAACAAAGAACATAATTCAATTGAACGAATTGATTTAACCCAATCGAAAGTCCCTCAAACGTCCTTCCCAACATTAAATCAGAATTCATTGCACATCTTATCTTCCTTAAGACAGCATGGACTATTAGTAAATACAAAACAATCTGCAAATTCAATATGTAAACAATGGTCGAAAGCAAACGCTTTTGCATATTTAATTACTCAATTATTTATTTATATCACTTTTTGCGAACGTTTCAATTTATATTTTTGCCATTTCACTATCGTCAGCAACGGCCATTGACTCTTGACTGATTTTGCCCGCTGCTCGTTCCACCATCCTGCCTGTATCCTGATGGTAAATTATTTTCTGATACTCGTGAACTCTGAAATCAGTTCAGTTTCAGTGGTCCGTTATGCGACTTTTGAGCCTTAAAAATAAATACCTTCGCATAAAATAATCTTTGCTCGGGCATATTGGTATTTTATTTTAACTGATATTTCCATTGAAAATGACATCGATAATAATAATAATGCATCAATAAATCCTGTTCCTGATTAAACTTTTTGAATTCAGTGCTGCACTCAACTGATTGTTTTGTCATCACAAACAGACTTTGTTGAATAAAAATTTGAATGGTTCGATTTTTTTTTCTGGTTCACTTTATTGAAGGAGTAAACAAAACTAATTACATAAATGTTGGGAGAGATTATTTTTTTAGAAACTCAATTTCATTTTAAAGCGTCATTTAAATTGATATTTCCCTATTTTGTCTTATGATATTTAAATTACTAAAACACTTATGGGGTTGGCAATTTCGTAAATGAAGTCGAAGAGATGGGGGCGGAGTGCATGCCGGTGGCTTTATTGCGTCTTTTTCTCATCGATAATAACGTCAAGTTACTGTGAAATGGCCAGCGCTATCGCGCCATGATTACCGATTATATTTGACCCGAAATAGAAGATATGCTCTTGAACGACATGTGGTTTTAAAAGGATCGTGCCCGAGGCACACAGCATGCCTTAGAATGGATGACCAATTCATACATGTATTTTCAAAAGAAATTCTTAAGAAAAAAAATGTTATACCTACCTTGATGAATACTACTGTTAAAATTTTTCACATTAAAAACCGCAGACATTTGAGAAGTTTATTACATCGTAAAACCATATGCTAACTCTAGAAAAACTGTTTCATCTGGCAGCAAGAAGCCAATAACATCAATTTCATTTCACATTAATGAGTTCTTTTTTTTTAATTAAAAATGCTACAAAAGACTGTAATTTAAATGAAAAACACCATTATTGTATTAATGCTGTGACACGTTTAACGTTAATCGACCACTCGATTAAAGTGCCACTGTTTGATTGGTAATCAATTGAATTTACGTTTTGATTAAAGCGAGTTCCATACAAAAAATGCGATAAAATAAAAGAACAAACTGGTTATAATAATATTTAAATCATCTACGGACATGGTGGTTAGTCATCGTTTTGTTAAAAAGTTTAATTTTACTATTCAACTTGCGGTGCATGCAAGTGGCAAAAGCAGTGCACAGGATTTTTACGCTTCACTACTTCACTTATTACTGATATTGACACATAAGCGAGTTACGAATATTATTACTGTGATTGTGCGATTTCCGGTTGATCACTTCATAGAGGAAGTTAACGCAAGATGAACAACTCAAAAACGCAGTTCCCGGCATTGGTGTTGGCAGTTGTGTGATGGGAACTGCATAATGTAAATGAACGGAGATTATATGTTCGTCAGATGGATATTCTGGAACTTTCCAGTCGACCGATACGTGTGGAATACAAGTACAAATATATATCCATCTTGAGAGAAATAAAAAGAAAACATTCCTATTTATGATTAAAATCGATTAAGTAGTGATTTCTGGGTTTTGTTTGAGTTGTTGAGGGTTGAAATTTGCTTGGATAGGAATTTTTAATTTCAAAATAACTAACCAACAGGCGATCAGTGTTTCAGTTGCAAATCTGGCACATACACTGTTTTATCAAATTTGATGTAAAATTTGAGTTTATGACTTCTGAAATGTGATTTTTGTATTTAATTTGGCTCAAAATTGGTGGAGAGGTAGCTTAGAACCATAAGACAGCTATAAAATACTCGTCGTTATACTAGCTGACCCAGAAGACATTATTTTGCCACATAAATAATTTCTAAGAACGACTGTATGTGATTGAACTTCTCTTAAATGGCTAGACCGATTTAAATGATTTTTTCATATGCGTCCGGTTGGTGCTTTAGATGGTTCAGAATCACAAATCATCCATATTAGTTGGTCCGCTAAACGTTGTTTTGCCATATGAATGATTCCTAAGAACGGCTGTACCGAGTTGGCTCAAAATTGGTGGGGAGGAAGCTTGGAATCCGGACACGGCTACAGGCAGCCTTTAATCCTACTTTGAATTAATTAAACATTTATCCAAGCCGAATATAGTATATGAAAACTTAAAACTCAGAATAACAATCGCAATAATTCGCCCGGAATTTAAAAGAGCTAAACAAACAAATAAAAAGAAAAAAACGCAACAGTGTGTCAATGCTATCATAATTATCAATTGGATTGAAAGATCATTGCATTTTGATAAAATCTGTGTTACATTACTTTTCTGAAGTTGATCTGAAGAGAGACGAGATGAAGTTCAAGGGATCAGCTAGTTATTATTATATATACCTACTCTGAAGAAGAGATCCTTCAAACAAGCCAAATTGCAGATGGTATAATTGAAATCGAATTTAATAAGCAATATGTGATATGCCTGAAGTACCCGTGGCGTAAATGGCTATGTGCGTTGGCTATTACGCAGAGCGAGTGGATTCGAGTCCGACTCGTGACTATACAAGGTTTTGTATTTCATGTTTCACGGGTACTGCGTCTTGCGAAGAGCTGACAGAAATTCCAGTGCCGGTAAATCCCTTGAATTCCATGCACGCATTCAGAGAATTGTTGATGACTGTAACCCACTTAGGCCTTGGGGTCTTGTAGAGCTATCCTATCTAAAGTAGGTACACTAAATCCTTAACTAACTCGATGTTAAATCTGTCTATGCTAACGTTATTTTAAAGGCGTTGATTTTCAGTGTTCTTTCTTGTTGACAGCATTAACAGCTTTTGGAAAGAACGCCCCATATACATATGTACAACTGTCGCAAGTACCAGCTCTATATATACGCTTTATCACAAATTAAGTGCGTATCCTTGCCCCGTTCTATATGAGAGTGTTCGATGCAAGCTTATCTTTTTTATATATAAAATCCTACTGTACGTGTGTATTTTACTAGTCACCGAACTCCTCCTGAACGGCTGGACCGATTTGAATGACTTTTTTTTTGTATGCGTTAAGGTGGTTTCCTGGATGGTTTAGATTCACAAATCAGCCCGGCAGGTGGCGCAATACATTTTCTTCCAAAGAACGGTTGAAGCGATTTGGCTGTAAATTGATGGGGAGATTGCTAAAAACTAAGAGATGCTTTTATCCTCCAAGCTGACCCGGTAAACATTGTTTTGCCATAAAGGTAATATCTAAGAACGGCTGAACCGATTTGGCTCAAATTGATGGGAGGCAGCTTGGAACGGCTTTAAGATGCTTTTTATTTTACTAGTTGACCCGGTAAACGTTGTTTTTTTTCATATAAATTATTTTTACGAGCCATTTTAGCTGCAAAAAATATCGATGTTGAGTTTATAAACTTCAAAATACAACAAACATTGCGTTGCAAAGATAATATATAAATTGATCGATACTGCTACCGAGCCATTTTTACAATCAAAGTTAAGCCTTTATTAAAGGCATTTACCCAGAAGTTGAGCACAAATTCTACACACGTGAGTGTATGATATGAAACTGAAAATCGTTGAATAAATTAAACATTTATCGAAGCCAAATACGATACCAATTATAAGAAAAGACTCATACTCTTCATAGTGTCATTATCATCATCATCATAAATTGGATTCAATTCTGGAGTTGATCTTAAGGGAGCTGACATGAGGTTCGCGGGGTCAGCTAGTTTAATATATAATTCGAGATCGATAACGTTGAACAAAACGACAATAAAATAAAGAGCAGCTTTTTTCGAAGAAGCTCCCACGTAGCATGAATCATGTCCCACCTTGTAAGAAAAAGAAACGTTGACCACTATCCTGCAAATAAAATAAAATGAAAATGAAATAAATGAGTTCTAACCATATTAATTCAGTTTTATTTTATCCAATTCTTATCAAATTTTTATTCGTTTTGTTATTAAATTAGTTTAAAAGCATTTGAGGAGCCAACTACTTTCCAATAAAACTAACGATGAACAAGAAAACCCAATAAATACATACACCAACAATCGAACAGCAAACAAACTTGATATACTTTCAATTCACCAAAACCATCCTCCTTAAATTTAAGGCAAAACTAAACTGGAATGAATGGAAATAAATTCAAAAGAAAAAAAAAAAAAAAAAATAGAGACAATTTTAAACTCGATAAAGCTTTTAGTAGTTTATTGACCTCAATGGAGATTGAATAATTGAATAATCGTAAAGACAATAATAATTGTTGACTCTGAACGTCCAGTCTCCAGTGTCGTTCTGTCTTCGGCACAGTAGACTTTTTGTTAGAAAATGTTCACATAAAACAATTTCAATTGTTCTTCAGACACGTGTTAAGTCATGGTCAACATTTATGTGAAAAATCTCTTTGAATGGAATGATAAACATTCATTTAAACACCAAAATGTAGTCAAGTTTAAAATACTCTTTAAAAAAAGTAAGTTTTTATAAGGTTTAAAAAGCCAATGCTCCACAAGACCTCCAAGGACACCACGACGCACGGCGCACGGGCCAATATTCAATAGCAAGAACAATAAAGAATTATTTTATGCTTTCGAACTACGTGATCATTTTACAAATTGTCAGTTGGCCACTAAAAAGGACTTCTTTTGTTTGCTTTCCTTTTCTTCTCCGCAAAGTTGAAATACAAAATGTGGAAAGAAAAGTCATCAAATTTTCTTCCTTCCACTAACAAGGAAAAGCAACAAGTTGTTGCAGTTAGAAGAAAAGAAAAACTTCTTTGCCTCTTTTCTAGGAGCATATGTAATAAAATTAGTTCAGTCGACTTTAGTCATGGGAATTATTATAAAAGGACCTTTTTAGTAATTTAAGACTAAAAATATGCTGGCAGTGTAATCCTAAATATAAATGAACTTGGAGTTACAATGGCAGAAACATTTGGTCAAAAAGGTTGTAAATGGCTGGAACGTGGAAATTATCCAACTGAACTAGAAAACTATGTGTACTAGTAAGTGTGTCTGCAAACTTGGTTAAACATCGTGATTCGGTCTGTTATTTGAAAGTTTGGAGTAGTTGAAAAATAAAAGCGAAACAGAGCGTGAAATCGTACAACTGTTTGACCGGAAGTTAAATGGTTTTCGTAACAAAAAAAAAGAAAGAAAAGGTTTTTTTTTTTGGTAATGCTACAGTACAAAGTTTGGAGTCCTGCCATGACTTAAAATTAACCGACAGAAATAAATTTATTGCACATAAATCGAAATTCTTCGTTTTATTGTTTTATTTCAAAAGCAAAACGTTGTTAGAATGAAGTTGTTAAATTGAAATGTCAGCTCTTTAAGTTTGTATAGTTTGTGTCCATTTTTCGTCCTTGGGGTGATATGAAATTTGTTTTCTAAGCAACCAAAGAACAACAATATTTTTGTATGTGTTTAAATATCATGTTTAAAAATTCAAATGGTCCGAAAGTCTTAAATAATCTTAATTGGCGGTTTGCAAGCAAATTGAACCAATTTCAGAAACACATTTGCCACTTCGATTGAGATACATCCAAAACATGGGATTCAGTGGTTTAAAAAAGCACTGACCTCGCATTTCCCGCTTAGGTGTCAAATATATGCTATGTGGTGGATTCCTAATTTGTCCCAATTTTCGAGTGCTTAACAATTCACTTTTTTAATCAGATATGTGACATATAATGCAGAATGATTTGTCCTATGGGAATGTTTCATCATATTTTTCGGAGTTTTTTTATTTTAAATTCAGAGATAGAATACGGTCGATTTCCGGTTCAAATTTGCAAGAAATTCTGTTACGATACTGTTTTGGTCCTCATTGTGAATCGATACAGGATTGCAGCCAAAAAATTTCAAGGCTAAATTTTTGACACGAAAGACAAAATTATCCTTACAGGTTAAAGCTTTAAAGGCTGCTGAATTATTATTTGGAAAAATTTTTGTACGCATGCTGTTTAACTACAAGCCATACGTGGAACTTAGGAGGCTTGCACTTAAACAAGGAATATCGTAATTTGTTGTATTTTTGGGTTAACATTTTCCTAGCCGGGATTGGAAATTTTCTACCGAGCCTGATCCGGTCTGATCCACCCAAAAAGTTCTTCCATATATCAACTTTGGTCTGTCACCATGAATTGTACCACAAAAAACTTTCTGGGGCTGGTTTCTCTTCGATCATACCAGATAGATGTCCACAATCCACCCCATCGGCACCGGAGTCTACAAAACTTAATATTTGTCATCATATCTGCTTCGTAGTCAATTTTAAGAAAAAAAAATCAAAGTTATCCAAAATCATTTTTGTACGAACTACGTAATTCTTCCACACATTCAAAGAGAAAATTCGTTTTTTTCTCTCAATAAATCTGCATTTAAAACGGCGATGATAAATTCTACAGAATCGATCATTTCTACACGTGGCAAGGCATATTTGTACGAACAATTTATCCTACCTCTTTCCCGTGGTTAAGGTAGCGAAAACTAATTTCAAAACTTCCACCTCAAACATCTCATAACATCTGGGCAAGGTTCAACTTTCAACATAGACATAATTTGTCTTCAAAATTCACACATGCATACCTGAAGAGTCAGCACCCAAACGAATATAGCATAGATTGCATAGGTTATTAAATAAACGACGTGTTCTATTTTATTGAAATCGTTAATAAAGCGTTTTCAGTTGAGCAAGCAAAGCACACGGTTCTGCCGCAGCTTTGCACAAATTGTTCTTTAAGAATTCATAATAGGTTGACTAATTCCTATATCCACAAGCGTGTTTCACTTTAATCTTCTAATCGGCTGTAACACATTTCTAGGGGTTGACTTTGTGTTCCACAAGTTAGCTAACTCAAAGTCGTTCCTTCAGCCACATCTATTATAGACTGCAACACACACAGAAAAAAAAAAGAACGTCCTCGAGATATGTGTTTCGGTTAACCCGAATAATACGTTTGGCATTATAGCGTTAGAAAAACCAATTTCTATGTTCAAGTTCCGAGAAAAGCTAAATTCAGAGGAGGATCACATCGTCAGCAATATGAACAGAGCGCTGATACGGAATAATAAGATTTTGTCATATCAAACCGCACGAACAATGAACTTCAATATTCCTTGTTCCTCTTTTTTTGACATTCACAATACGACTACAATGTGAATAAATCCAGAATATCCGTTTACATACCGCAAACATAGAGATAGAGACAAGAGCTCCCTTGACATTCACACTCAATATTTCTTACTTCAGTTCCTTTCCACAAAAATTTCCAAAGTCTCTCTTGACTCCACTTCAACATACGTACCAAAACAGATGGCAGGATAACGGAGACAGGACAAAACGGTATCTATCTTGTTCTGGGATACCGTTTAACTGTCCCACATTGCTCATGTTAAACGGGAATGAATTCAAAAGTTTAAACTTTTTTCGGAGGATTGGATCCATTTTGCAAGACAATGGATTCAAATGATACTCTGAAAATGTACGACTACATATAAAATGAGGATTTTTGGGGTTTTACCTTCGAACTAGAATTTGTTCGTTTCAAAAAAGAGATAAAAAAGCGGTACAGTTCTGTGCGCAGGTATTTTGATTTATTAACTTAATTTATTGTAATTTAAACCGTTCAAATTTTCAACGTCCGTTTGACAAGGGCTTGTTGGCTTACAATTAAAAAAAAAGTTCTGTAAGAAGCAAAATTTCTAAGATTGACCCGCTCCCGTTTTAAACAGAAACTTTTGGTCGACTTAATATTTTCAACGACTCTTCGATTTTCTTTCACATAATTTTCTGAACACAGCACTGTAGTACATCGCCAGATTATAAACGATTCCCACATAGCTTTAAGGAATGCTCCAGGCATGCCTCATTCATTCTAAACGATTCCATTCCATAGCATGTGTTTTGCTGATGGAGATAACAACTTTTTGTCAGTTTGGTATTGAGACAAATTTGTTAACATAATCAAAGAAGGCAAAAAACATCAAGTCAATAAGAAGAAAAACTGTTTGCATTCGACGAACGTTTTTATAATAATTAAAGCAGAAACAACAACAAAACAAAACGAATGAAGAAAAGTTTTCCCGACATCCTCCCTTGCATAAAAACACAGTTTCAGATATGCGGATAAAATTAGGTCATACGTTTGCAAAAGAAACCAATAAATCTTGAATGATTTTACCGAAATTGTTCCTTGGGGTGTCTTCGAGTTTCTGCATTTTGGTTCTCACAAAGATGGCATACACAAACTTGATGGATAACGTTGGAACATAGTTTTTGAATGTTATAAAACTTATATCCACAAACTTTCGACTCATATAAAAATATTTTTTTAGGGGAAAAAAGATTACATGTGGGGTGAATCTTAGTATTATTAAAACTTGACCCTATGTGTATCACGTAGCCTCAACAACAACCTAAGAGATATTTTTTTGACATAAATTAAATTCACATAAATTTAAGAATCATAAACATCCGAAGAATTTTCATTTTTCTTGAATTCTAAAGAATGCATTTTTCTTCCAAGGATGAATTAAGAATAACTGCAAATCCCGTTTTAACTTATTCTGACAAGGCACAAAACATAAGTAGGAACCTAGGTACATAGTGCATTGTGTAGTATGTGCCATTCCTCAAGATTGCTGCGGCAGGATTTTCTCGGAAATGCTCTTGCACAATATGAACTATTCCTCTTCGTCTTGTTATGCACTTTTATAAATCGCATTTTCCCAGTTCCTAACCCACCAACCCGTATATGTAGTAAAATGAAACCATATCATCCCCTTCTTTGTTATTCCCTATAGCGGATTAGAGCTCTGTTGAATCCTTCCATTTCCTATTCCCTTAACAACAAGTGTCCCTTTCCTCTTCCGCTCAATGTCAACCTACTTAATTTAACTAGTTTGCTTGCGTTTAGAAATTGTAGAAAATTGTGTGTGTCCCACATGTTTCTTTGAGTGTGTAATTGTTAGTCACACTTCTCTGCACCAGAGTTGCAATCGCAACTAAACGATAAGACCGGAGCTATAATCAAAATAAATCTTAATCAGCAGTTTTAAACCGACGGGATTGCTTATTAACAAGCGGTGTTGCTTCTACTCCACCAACCAACTGCTGACAATGACGAAGATCGATAAAATTGTAACATTCAGTGATTTAAAGGAAATATTTTCAAAGGGGCAGAAATGGAGACCAAACGCGTATAAAGGAAAATCAGTCAGCACAAAAAGGTGTATAAAACACGAATGAACGCCAGTGAAATCGAATCGAATTGATAAATTGAACTATGGACATGTGGACATGTGTTTGGGGTGTTAGTGATGTATTTCTTGGCAATATTGTTGCTACAATTTGTTCTAACCGTATCGTTCTCATTTTACTTATTTCTTTTTGCAGTATGTTCCTGATTTGTGTAAGGACCTGTAGTGTAGTCTTAGAAAAAAAAAAAGACAAAACAAATGTCTGGTAGAGGATGAGCAATGTTACGAATTTATGCTTAATTCAGATTTTTTTTAATTTTTAATACAAAAATCATGTTAATAAGGAATACAAAAGATAAATAGATGAAAACAGGCTCCCCATCAATCCATCATAATATCTGACGATTTCTCTAAAATCCAATTTTTTAAAGCGAGATCATCCTGATGTGTCTTTCAATAAGTATGAACACTTGTTAAATTGTACAATTATTATTTAATTCATTTCAAGGTTTGTACTTATAAAATTATATAAAAATAAATGAGTATTATAATGAAACTGTAAGCTTTAATATTCAGAGGGCACGTCCGTGTAGTAGGCTGGTCACGATAAGAAGGAGGAAGAAGATCAAAACGGAAACGCAGGCAGGTTGACAGTTGACGTATTTTACTAAACGTCAAACTGATTAGTTGTGTTCAACTTTATGTTAGGTTTCAGCTCAGAACGTTTGCATCAATCCTACTGCAAGAGTTGACTATTTACGCCCAGATTTTCAGTTGACAGTAAGTCTAGCGACCGAGAAGGAAAGACTGATAAGCAGAAGACTATACTTATGGATAGATTTGGACATAAAAGAGTCGTCTGACAATCGAGGTCAGATAAAAGTAGTGTTCCGTTACACTTTCTTGAAAATTAATGAGTTAGAGAGTGATTGAATTGAAATATTAAATCACACGCGTACAAAAACGAGTGGAGTTCTAAAATTCAAGAGACTCGAAATAATGAGAATCATGGAGAACGAAGAAAAGTAATATGTAATTCGTTTGATTTGTTTTACCAATAGCAATCGACGTCAAAAAACATTTAATTGAAACAAAAAACAAAAACAAAAAGTTAAATTCGAAATTGTTAGCTTCTTAGTCTTTCTGACAGTTGAAAAAGGAATACAGTTTGCAATTTTAATATTAATGCTACAAGTTTATTAGAGAGGTCTCAATATCCTTGATTCCCTTTCAATAATTGTTTGTCAAAAATATATTTAAAAAAGATCTGATTGCCCACAAGAAAAAAGAAAATTGTAGCCAACTTTTTACCAAAATGTTGTGCATACGTCAAGCCAACAGCAAACCCATTTGGTTATTTGGAACCAGACGTTCCCGAAAGAGAGGTAGATAAGTTTTCATTTTTCTACTGTCATGAAAGATAAGAATTTTCAAAAATTTGAGGAACTACATACAACCTCCCTAGAATCATGTTTTATATTTTTTCGGCTCCCAAGCGAGTGAAATATTAGGTACATATTTTTTATGTGTGAAATGGATTGTGCCTTCGAAGTGAACAGACGAATGGCCGCATACCCCTTATTATCCATCAAAAACCAACATAATGAGGTTCCAAGTTATTGGAAAATATAAATGATTTTACGATTTGAAGGTTTGATTGATTGCGAAAGTTAAGTAGACATATATTTTGTGTGTTATCTTTCGTGTTTTATTTTGTTCCCTTTCTGTGTGGCGTGAAAGAGAATTGCTAACAAATTTTAAGCTTCAGAGGTCATGCCAGCCTATAAATCAAAAAATCAATAACATAAATGTGCTCAGCCAACGATAGATTGTACGTGTGAGCGATTTTATTTGATGAGTAGACATAGATAAAAAAATGTTTTGTCTATAGAATTTTCAATTACTTATAGCAAGGAAATCAATTTCACATGATTTGAGTCTCTTGTAAGTTAAAGTATTTAATTTATTTGCGAAACTGAAGGAGAAGAGAATACTTGTGTGGTCAAAGTTTTAAAGAAGGAAATTCTAACTGATTTAATTGCAGATTCTATGGAAAAACTTTCACTTTCATGAAATGTCTATAAACCGTAACATTTGATCGTTTGGATATTCGTATTGCATTGAGTCTGAAATCCAAAACTTGTAATGTTGAATCTTAGATTTGCTTTGAAATATTTGAAGTTTTCTCCGAAGTTTCTGAGAGTTACAAATACAAAAGATGCTATTACTGTCATAAAGGATGTAGAATTTGGTAGCCAAAATCTTAACGATGATTTCAATACTTTGATAAATGCAAATTTGAAAAAGATCTTTCTCTTAAAATTTTAATAATCATTCACTTTTTAACGAGAGTGCAATTACCTGTGTGTATAGCTTTTTCTCGGTCATAGCCAAATCAACATGCTCTTTGGCACATTTTTTGTATGTAAAAAGATGAAAAGGGTTGCATTTTATGATTTTCATTTATTGTTATAAGTTATACTTTGAATAATTGCCTCTTCCACCTTTCTCCTTTGCAAAAACCAACATCTTCTCTTTAAAAACAAAGGAGACACGAAAATATGAGAATTAAGGAGATCGCGGGAAACAAACTCTTTTGATCGACGTTTTCTACTTTAGCGATTTAGGGGGGTGTCTCAAAGTTTGTATTGATTTGCTCACTTAATAAAGTAGAGTTAAAAGCATATCAACTAATTTTGAAAATTTGCACACTTTCTAAAACATTCTACGGCAATCAACAAGCTGCCCAAAATCCCATGCCTCCAACCTTTTCTTTATTTATTAGTCTAATTTTTCTAAATGAACTGAATTTTATTTAACATGTTTAATTCAAAGATTAAACTTGATTTTTCTGAATTCACTGGCATCTTTAAACCACCAAATTTTGTGATTCAAAGTGAATCTTCTTGGATACCAAACAAAACAATGAAGCCCCCTCATTATCCTCCCAACTGGTGTTAGCATCTTAAACGGCTATTTACTCTCGCAAATAAGGAAATCATACAAAGATCCAAAGCTATTTACATAAAAATTATCAAGATTCAGAAGCGTTGTCCCTTTGCGTTGACTATAAAAACGATGATGACATCGGCTCGTGCTCGTTTATGTGGCAAGACCTATCATCCTCCTGTTGATGTCTGTTTTTGATAAAAGTCTTCGCTTTAAATGCGATGATTTGATGAACATTTTCACGGGCAATTACCCTGCGGGATTATATTTCATTACGATATCACTGTCATCAAAAATAACATTTACATAATGGCAGAGAGCTTTTGTTGTTGTTGATGGTGTTAAACTTTAAGACCTAGACCCAGTGAATAGGATTTTGTTTTTAATGACTGAATGTTGTCTATTTTGCGGACGCAGATTGTTTGAAGAGACAAACAAAGCGTGAACTTTCTAGACAGTTAAGTAAGGTTGCAGTCGCTGAGTAGGTATAAACTCTTTAAGGCTTTTAAGCCCAAAAATAATTCTAAGATTTAATTTGCTTATTGTGAAAATGCCAAAAGACATTTTCGTGACTGAACCAATTGAATAATTCAATGATAAGAAGGAATTGTCTACAAAATTACGTATACGCCGCAGTTAACCGCAGAAGTCCTAATATTTTTCAAAAATAAAATATGGAAATTTGTCTTGAAAAAGGAAACAATTTTCAAAAACGATGAAGAACAACAAAAAATAATCATCCGTTGTGACCCTTACCTAATCACACACCTTAAGGCATTCAATTTGACAATGGATAGGATGAATCTATAAATAATAAACTAGCATGTAACCCTTTTCCTTCATTTTTATTATTTCAGATATTATTTTTGTGAATAAACAAGAAAATGTCCCTTTTGACACCCTATCATGCGTTTTGTTGGATTTATTTATTTGTTTATTTTGAACACAATCTGAAAATTTCAGAAAAAGATAACAACTTTGTCTAACCAAATAAAAAACAAATACAAATTTAGTTTGATTGAAATCCTTTTTTGAACTCACATAAATAAAACCGAGAATATCCCGAATTATTTATCAAATCAGAAGGATTGCCAACTTTGAAGGAGAGAAGTCTTAGGCAAATCAATCTGTGTATACTCATTGCTTTTGTTCAAATTGATTTTCCTGGAAAGTTACTTTTGATATGGAATCCTTTTATTCAAATACAGATTTAAGGATATTTTTGAAATGGACCCTTACCTCGTTTTCAAATGTTGTATGTTTTGTAAATGGGTTTTCAATAGTGATATTAACGTTGTGTTGAAAACAGAAGGTCCTAACCCGTGATGCTATTAACATCTTTGCTTCCATTTTTGTTACACTCGAAAAAGCTCCTTTCTTATGAGCAACTTCTTGTGTTGGTAATATATAGAGGTCTTAAGACTGGAGTATTGGTTCGCTCTTTCAGTAGCGTAAGCAGTCGTTACTCCTTTTTTGTGGGATGGTATGACTTCATTGGGACAAACAGCCCGAAACTACTGTTATGTTAAGTTAAAAGCATATGTGACTTTCTTGTGATATATTTAGGTTTTTACTTTATAACATTATTCGAATTCTACAACCTAGCAACGAAATTCCCCCTAGCATGGACTCAAAAGAACCTTGGCAATAAAAGAAAAAAAATGTTCAAGACCAAAGACAAAAATACCGTTTTCTTTTTAAAATGTGCTCATCGAGTCCCTACGGCGTATACTTGCTGTTCAAACTGTTTGGTGAGAATTTTTTGGCGCATGCCTGCTCCACCACAACAGCATCCACACTAAATTGACACTTCTCATAGCTAACACCGAGATGGATAGCATCCTGAACATACACACTGTGCAGATTAATCACGAAGTCTTCACAGAATACTCAACACTCTCAGGTGAACGTAAGTTTTGGGCACATTGAAGATAAATTCAACTTGTCGCCAGTCAGTCGATATTTAACTGTTGGCGTTATTGGAAGAAGCTTCTTTTTCCGGTCGGTGAAATCTTAAAAAAAAAAAAAAACCAAAACGATGAAAACAAACACCCAAACAAAATCGACAGCAACCACTGTTATACCTATTGGTATTCGCCACATAAACGTTGCTATAGGCAAGAATGTATTGAAAACCGTTATTTGTCGAGCATTCAACCTTCGAGCGCGGGTGTATCCTTGGAATCGGTCGGTGTTTTTCAACAATCGTTTGTTAATTTGATGTGAAAGCATTCAAAACATCAGCAAAAAACATCGAGTGGCGAAACAGGATTGAATTCGAATTCAATATTGCCATCGGACAAGTTCACGCTGTTCCTCTCGAAAACACTTGTTGTTTTGTCCTAGTTTTCAATTCAACATAAATAAACGAGTGTTGTTGAAAGCTGGCTCTCCCACTGAGAATTTGTGCATTCGCCCATCAATCAAAGTGAATTTGATTGAATTCTTGTTGGCTGTCCATTACTGTTTAAGTGATCATGTGTCACCAGTGCCGTGAGTACCAAAAAAGTGAGTTTGTCGTATTTTTTTTTAACAGTGTAATGCGTTCCGTTATTTCGTGCAAAAGACTTTGATATGTTCCTGCAGACGGATATCTATTAATAGAATCGATCTCCCCAAATGTCAGTCGGGCTCTCCATCAGCCAGTCAGCCTTCGATCAGCAGAACCCATAGAAATATTTTTTATTTTCCCGAATCTCTCGTTCTCTTTTCAATCGGAATTGATGTGGGACTCATTTCATTTTTTTTTTGTTTTCTTTTGACTGAAAGGATAGAACGATGAAACAACGGTAAACTAAGGATTCATCGTCGTAAAAGCGTAATCCTCTCGTGATGCTGTGTTGTGATTGTATTCGAGTAGACTATTTCCGTTTCTCTTTGTGATACATTGGGTCCGTGTCGGGTTGGTGTAGTATTCCTGTATTTTTTGTTAATTTATTTATTTATTTTTTTTTAAATCATTCATTTGGAATAACACTGTCTGTGGCGTAAGCTTGTTACATTTTGCTTTGATTTATTTATTGTCTGTCTATTCAATATATCCAAAGTATCGGTTCCTAGGAAAATTGCAAAAAAGGAAGAAGATACTTTGAATTTGAAAAAAGGCGATTCGGTTTGATATTTGAATGAAATAGACCGAAATTAATTTTTCAATCCGTAAAAAAAATCGAAATATTCCAGCATCGGTAAACGACCGACCTTTTATACTTCCTTTTTGTAGTGTCGGAAACTTTGTGTTGTTTTGTTTCGTGGATATAAACCGATATAGCCTCGCACAAGAGCATTGAAATTAGGAAGCTTCTTGAGGCCATTCACTCATATGTAAGCTTGTATTTTTCCTTAATACAGAGCTCCTTGAGGCAGGGTTATATTTAAATTTTTGACATATGTACATCCCCTTGACGGCGCACGACGACGGCTGACTTAACAGTGCTCCCTCTTTCTTGTGGTTTTGCAAAAGCCATGATGTTCTATATGTTCTGCATACTTATAAATGTATATCGTTTGAAGGGATGTGAAGATATTTTTTTTTTTTGAAAGAGTTGGAATTCTTATAGTTTTCAAGATAAGGTCAGGGATATATAAATTAACCTTTGAACTTTAAAGTTTTAAAATTTAAACAGTTTTCAAGGAGGTAGTTCGCTAAGTTCTTAAGAAGTAAAAAGAATTGAGAGAGAAAAAAATGGATTTTTCGAACATGAGTTTTTGATCGGTCGTCATGTTCGCAATTAAAGCAGACAAACTCCAGGGTCACAATAAAGCACTGAGTTTGTTAAAATGCAACGTGATAAACTTGCATCCAATCGAAATATATTTTTTATCCAGCTAAACAAAAAACTAAACATTAAGATGGAGGTAGTATCTCCTTGCCAAAAGGAAAATCTGTGTAGAACACAGATTTTCAAGAGATTACATGTGTTACAATAAGTTTTGTTAAACGGGTTTCTGGATGGGATCCAGCCTTAATAATGTAATCAAAGTGAAGCTTTAAAGGTGAAATAAAAAGAGGAGACATTCCCGTCTCCAAAAAAGCATATAATTTGGGGAACTTAGTGGAAGTTTAAATACTTGTTTCAGAAAAAATCATAAAACAAAACAGATTCAAAAGTTCATTTGTACTCATACAGGTTTTCCATATTAATTTATTATTTATTAAGTGCTGTTTTTGCTAGTAGAAGCCTGTTGGAAAGATGGCCATTCATATTTAAGTTTGAGGTTATTTTCATTCCTAGATACTCTTTAACGATTTTAATATCTTTTCCAGCGAATTACCACTTTTCGTTTCTGGCATAACGTCCACCGGCTTTTCTGAATATCAGGATTTTGGATTTACTCAAGTTTACTGTGAGGTTGCAAATTGAACAATATTCTTCAAGGCCCAAAACATGGGGGCTATCCGCTAGCAAGACTATATCATCAGCATATGTACATGAGCAATTTAATTCTCGTAAGGACCCACAAGATTCCACCACAAAGCACATCATTTAGGTCATCAAGAAACGGGATGAACAAAAGGATACTTAGCACACATCCCTGTTTTACCACCAATGTTGTTGCAAACCATGTTTGCCATTCCATACCGCTGACTTTGTATCCGAGTACAACAGCTTCAGTACGTTAAGTATCTTTGTCGACAATCCAATCAATGAAAGTTTGTAGAATAGTGACCAATAGATTCAATAGAATCAAAAGAGGCCTTGAAGTCTACATAAAAAGTATACAGTTTCCTATGTTCATCCTGAAACAATTGCGCAATATTCATAAGGGTGAAAGTTTGGTCAATATTGTTGAATGATTTTGTCTTAAGCCCGCCTGAAAATCACTCAGAAGGATCTAATTATCGACCCATGTTGTGAGTCTTGCGTAGAGAACTAATGAGAAAATCTTCATCGAACAGTTCAGGAAGGAAATACCTCTATATAATTCTCGACTGAATTCAAGTCACATTTTTTAAGTACTGGAACTAAAATCGACTTTAGAAAACCTTGTGGTAAAATGTTTTCACTGAAAATTTTATTGAATGAATCCATCATCACACAATTAAAGCTTCTTCTGTAAATTTTTTGTAGAACTCAAAAGGTTTTCTGTTTTCTCCTGGTGCGCCATTGCGCTTTGTTACACTTATTTCTAGCTATAGCCTCTTTGACTTCCTCCAAACATATGTGATACTGATAGTCTAGGTAATTATTTACAACTAAAAGACTGACATATTGGATAACTGAAACGTTTTTTACAGGGTAAAGAAGTTTGCAAAAGTGTTCTTTAAGTAGATAAATTAGGATATAGACTAACGCCAATAGTGAAAGATCTGCCAGTTTTTCCTCTTATCGCTTTCCAAAAACATTTTGTATTGCTTGCATTTTAAGTATCTTGCACCAGCTGACCAAAGTAATTTTTTTTTTTGAAGTTAAACAAATTATTTTGAAATTTTTGTTTGCTTTCAAGTACATTTTCTTGAGGATATCCGAGTTGAATTTTCGGTACAAATTAAACAATAAGCAGCTTGAATGCTTTATCTCTGGCCTTTTGACATTCATGATTAAACCAATTGTTTTTTGGTATAATATGCCTTGTTGATTTTTTTTTTTGGGTAGCTTTAGCTATAGCTTCATCAAGGAGATCCAGTTTAATAGCTTCATCAAGATTTAAATTCACCTGAGATAGTTCCAAGTATAAGTTCTGATGAAAAATTTCAATTCGGTGCTCTTTAAAAAATAATTTTGGTAAAAGACGCATCTCCGGCTCCTTTGTCATTGACACTGTCTCATTTAAATGTAGAATTACTTCAACTGGTCCGAAAAATTTTGAGCCCCAACCTTCAAATATTCAAAATCAATCAGTTCAATACTTGTTTTTGTTCTCAATTCACTGTAAAATTGTAACAGAAAAATTAGCTCACAGATAATTTCAAACTGGCATTGTGTCCAAGTAATACACAATTTAAAATCTTTTTCCTGTACGACATCCTCTTTCAAACAGGAGCTTTTCAATTTAATCATTAAAAAAATCGGTTAATGTCCACCGTTGATCGAGCAAAACGTTTTCTTCAGCATTATTTTCAAAGAAAAATGTTCGAAAGTAACTCTCGGATATAATCGGATGCAATGTCTTGTAGCCATGTTAATAAAAAACGACTATTTCATTCTCATTCCACAGGTTAACCAACCCTAAGAAGAAGAGTTAATCTGTGGATACAAATTTTTCATTAAGAGCCGATTTTTCAATCGTCAGATAAACAAGCAGATAGTGTTTATTCGACCGATATCAAAATGTTGTATTTTTCAATCGTCAGATAGATTTTATCTGACGAATAACGCTCTTATTTATTCAACCGATGAATACTCAGATAAGTTTATTTTCCAGTTTGTTATTTGTAGATTTTTTCGATGAATGAAAAATCGGCTTATATAAAAATAAATTTAATCCCGGAATAGTAAAGTGACCCTTACCAAAACTACCCTTTTTCAACCGATTTGTTGTTGTCTTTGATATATACAGAAATGTCAACGTTGGGTGCCATTTACTGAACTGGCAGAGAAGTAGTTTTTTTTATTCCTTCGCTAATCGCTAAGCCCCCCTCCACGCCTGGTGTAAAATAGTGAACGTCAGTTAAACGAAATTTTATCATCAATAGCATTTTCCGCGTAGTCCACAGAATAAATGCTAATTATTCGCTATTCTGTGTTTATTAATTTGGCTGTTGCAGATAAACTATTTCGAATTAACGTGAAGGAAAGGGGAACTTTTTAACTTATACAGTTGATAGCAGCCATGATGAATAAGCTACAATTGTCAAATTGACTGTCATTTCTTCGGTTTCACCCAATTACAATAGACTAAAAGTTCAAAAACGTATACGTGCAAAGAAAAAAGGAGATAGGAAACCAAGCTGTCAAAATAAATTTGCCTACAGGCAGGTCCAGCGGAATGTTGTAAAAGGATTAGTTTTTTCACATACACGAAATACTGTAAAAATACAATTTTCAGTGTCTGGAGGGTAAAATGTAAGTCAGTTTCCGATCTGTGGTGTAAATTATACATTCTGTATGCTTTGCCTATTATACTGAGGGGGTTTCCCATTGTTCTGGAGAGATTTTAGTGAACAATCAACCGTTAGTCGACGAAACCTTAGATCTACAGAAAAAGTCTCCACTATGAGTGAGAGTAGGTAGGAAAACCCAAAGCAGTAGATTCTCGTCACACAGAAGAATTGAGCTTTTCACAGACCATGTCATGTTTTATTATAAAGGCCTTTCAAAGGAATAAAAAATGTCGATGATATCTCACTCAACCTTTTTTTTTAAATTAAATACAAGGTTAAGAATGAAACACCCTGTATTTTAATATTTGCATTTCAGTAAAAGTGAACAAACACAAAATATATCTATCTACAAGATTCATTTCTGGTTCTTAGACTGACACTCTTTCCCCACAAAAGTTCACAAATATTTAGCTGATTTCTCTGATGGAGGTCAATAGAGAATGATCTTATCCGTTGAATTCCGTCTCCTGTCGCTTTGGCTTGTGTGCTATTCATTTTTCTTCTTCTTCAAATTGCTTGAAGCGAAATGTTGGTAGCTTGAAAAGGCTTTCAATTGTCAGTTTTAAGAATTAATGATAGAATTCTTGGACATCACGACCCATTCGTTTTCTTCTTTTGAGTGTTATTCTTGTTCGTGAACCTTGTTAATTTATTTTTGTATCAAATTCTTACTCGACACTTTGCAGTCGATATTTATGTAAGATTGCTTTGAGTCTTTCAAAGAAAGATACTTTTTTCAAGGAAACTTGAAATGGAAGCTGACCAGAGGTTTGGTATAACAGTGAAGGTGTATGTACGTGTGGGTTGAACAGGGATACAGAAAGCCATTTCATGTTTAACCTTCAATGATATCCGGCTTAGGTATGGATTTTTCCCTATCTAACTTGAGCACAAACATTTTTCTCATGAGAAATTGAAAAGACTAGAATTATTTCGTCCCATTATTTTATCTTGTGTCAAAAAATCAACCATCACATGAGTTTAAAATTCCAAAGAAGAAAACTTTATTTGAAGAAAGTTAACAGAGAACTTAATCGTATTTAAAACACAGGCGCTCACGTGTGTTGTAGGATGATGTGTTTTTATGTGAGCGTAAACAAAGGATCTAAAAACAAAGAAATCAGGTTGAAAAACCACAAGAAGTTAGGTCCTTGGTCCCTTGGCTCTTGCCTTAGTATGACTTTGTCGTTTTTCTTTAAACTTTTAAGTTTTAAAACAACAGAACTCTATTATGGTTTTAATAATAAAGAAAATTCATGAAAAAGGTATGGGTATACGAGGTATACAAGGCAGGGCCAGGGAGAAAGTTTTGAATTTTCGTTTGTGATTATTATTCTTTCATTGGTAGAAGTGCCATCGTATAAGTAAGTTTGAGTCCATATTAATGGCATGGGTAGGTATAGTTGATATAAGGTTCTAAAATTAACTTCAAGAAGGTGTCGAAAAGAAAAATACAATGAAGAGAAAATATTCGAAAGTTTTTGACAACATTGTACCTACTCTGCAATTATTTGTTTTTGTCCACCTGCCTTATGAAGAGGTCCTTAATTTGACATTCAAAATGGGTACGGTACGTTGTCCGAATTATATGAAGGCAGAACTTTTGGTGCAGTATTTGTAGAATTAATAAGACTGTAAAGGATCTGAATGAACGCTTCCTAACCTTAAAGCAGATCACACAGTATTACACCTGCAAATTTCTCGTGGATATCTAACTGGCCACCACACTTCTTCTCACACCAAAAATTAGGGTACTACTACAATGTCCAAAAGGCAGTCAGAATTTTTGTTCACTCGTAAAAAATATGAAAAGTTCTTCTTCCTCTTCTTTCATTTCTAAGCAATCGACAAATCTTCTTTCGTACGTGTGCTGTTGCGAATGTCCTAAAAGATCTCACAAAACATACATATAAGTGGATAACTGGTCTGGATGGTATCACTGCTAATGTTCTGAAAAAGTGTTCTTCGAAGTTAGCAAAATCATCTACCCTATTCTTTGGGCTCATTCCGAGTAGTTGTCTAGCCAGTCCCTTTTTCCTTTTCCTATTAATCATTTAAAACACTATGAACTGTCTATTACAGGAGGAGAATAGCAATTTTGGTACACCAGGTTTAGAAATTGTCGAGATCCTTTTGGAGGAAAGAATTTTCTTCGCGTGCTGCAATGATTCTGAAAAATTTCGTATCTTCAGCGTTAAGAGATATTTGACAATGTTAAATATTTGACAATGTTAAATGACCATGTCAATTTCGTTAATTGTAAGGATAAAGAGAAGAGGGCCTATATGACTACCTTGGGGTACACCAGAAGTGGTTAGAATAGGACTGGAACGAGTGGATCTAAACCGGACATAATATTAACGATTCTCAAGGTATGAAGTAGTCCATTTCAGGAAAAGAGGTTCAAAGCCTAAAGAGGATAGTTTAAGGCCCATTTGCTCATTCGGAACATAAATTTATGTTCTACATAAAGTTCATATTTAGTATGGTGATTTTATGTAGAACTTTGGATCGTTTATAAGGTTAGATTGAGTTTAAACTAAGTATTCTTGGTAAAGAGAATTGTACAGTTCGTTGCAATGAAGATATAAGCACCAAGATACATTTTCCGGGTATGAGTTCAGGTATACATGTTAGCAACAAGGGAGGGTGATAATTATTATCAATATGGCAAAGAAAATATGTGACAATAGAAACGATAGCAATATGACGGCAAATATAAACACATTAGAGTTTAGAACACACTTTCAAAACCTACTCTATCAAGCATCGCCAACAGAAACATCTTTTGAATGCGCTTCAAATACAGCTGTATATATATATCCTTGCTTGATAAGGAAATTGAAATTGGCGAAGTTCTTGCAGCCATTACTACGACAAAGGAAAATAAAGCTCCGGGAATCGATTTAATTCCATTTGAATTCTATATAAATGCAACGCCCAACTTAGTCATAGAAATTCATCGTCTATTCAGCGACACCTTTCGCACTGGTACCATTTCACAACTCGTTCAAAAAATCAATAATATTTCCCCTTTTAAAGAAAGGAAATTCCAACGATGTAGCCAACTACCGTGGTCTGTCTTTTATGGACACTATATTATACTATAAGCTGTTCACAACTGTTCTTCTGAACAGACTTAGTCAATGGGTCGAAGAAAATCATATTTTAAACGAATTCTAAGCTGCATACAGAGAAAACTACCCAACTACAGACCAAATCTTCAACCTCTCCTGCCTTATAAAACTACAACTAAACCGGAAAAAGAAACTGTATGCGTTTTTCATATATTTGAAAGCGGCGTTCGAAAATATTAATAGAAACACATGGTTCTACAAACTGACACATCTAGGTTTATCCACAAAAATGGTATCAATCCTTAAAGCACTCTATACCAACAACACTTTAACAGTATGGAACGGCACTAACATCAGTGACTTTTTCCCTATCAAACAAGGTGTAAAAAGAGGATGTGTTCTTAGTGCCCTGCTATTTATCTTGTTCTTGAACGACCTTGATTCTGTTTTGCCGTGTGGAGTGACTTTCGAAGGATTATTGGTAAAAGCTCTACTTTACGCAGACGACATTGTGCTACTCTCAGATAATCCTACTGAATATAGACTACCAAGAAGACTAACGGATATCATCGTTAGAAAAAAATATCTACTGGGCTGATAAATGGTCAGAACTCTTTAACGATCTGAACATTGAGTTTGACTGGTACACAAAGTCTGAATGGAAGACACTGCACACAGAAACTTGCGCAAAACTAGTAGAAAGGGTAGAAAGGCATTGGTCGGAACACGCAATTAGAGCTCTGCAATCACGATTCCATGATGAGTATTGCAACCTGAAATATGCTGAGGTACCAAACTGAGATAGTAACTCACATGAAATGATAAGTATGGTGTTAAAGTCCAGGTGTGGATTGCTCAAACTCAATGCATGAGCATTTAAAAATAATACCGATGGAATTTGTAGGATCTGCAACCTTGGCGCTACTGAAAATACGTATCATTCTGTAGGAGTGTGTCCTTGCTTCCAAACTTACAGAAAAAGATTCCTTGGAAGCGAAAATCTTAACCGTGATCACTTCCTAGAAATTTTGAATGGCCAAAACTATTCGTTGTCGGTTCATATTATTTAGAACTCCGCTATCTTGATTTAGGCTTGAAACAGTCAGGAGGGATTACAAATGTAATTTGATCCGTGTTCAGATACTGTCCATTTTAGGTGTGGAAAGTAGAAATCTCCACAAATTATAACTTCATCTAAGAGGTCGCATTGTTTTATTAAGTAATCTATCGATTGAATAGCAATTTCATATGTTTGTAGAGGTTGGGTTAGGTTTAAAGGTTCAAATTTTAATCTTTTTCATGTTATATATCCTTCATCTATTCTCTAAAACACCCTGTTAAGCTGATTCTATACCCCACACACTGCAATATAAAAACAATGTCATCATCATCACAAATGTATTCGTCTCTGATTTGATTGTTTCTAGTGGATTGTGGCTTGCTTGAGATATTGCGAATCGTTTCAATCCCCATTTCATTTCGTCTATCCATTTGCTAAGGCTTTCAGACTAATTCGTTTTTCTTTCTTGGATTGTTATTTGTTGTCTCCCGAAACCAGAACAGAATCCTTTCATCGCCCTCACCCATCATCCATTCCATTCAACATTATTGTGCATAATAATAACAATAACAAAAGATAGTTTTTTGCTGACTTCTGATGGTATTGTCAATTGAAACTAATGAACATAATGAAAAAGTTTTTTGCACGTTCTATAACGAAAAGCTGGAACAAGAACCAAACAACAACATCAACTGCATTTATTTGAATTAAGTGTTTGTGTTTTATTTCAGTGAGTCTATCGTTTGCTTGAAACAAGAAGTGATGTCATCCTTCATAAATGTCTGATTAAAAGTGAAAAAAGGATTTGCATAAGGAAAAAATAAATCGACACAAAAAACAAAACAAAATTCGGCAAAATGCTGAAACTCTTAAGGAATATCTGCATTTGGATGTGTTCCACATCATGTCTCTTTGGATATGTCACGCATGCTGGTAAGTTGTTCTAAAGTTGGCGTACACTTTTTTATTGTTTTCTATATTTTTATCATTTAAAATTGGTTTGATTCTTTAATATGACATGTGTATTTCTAAATTTAGTGCATTTTTTAAAATAAATCAATGACTTGAACATTTTCAATTTAAGCGGTTCAGACTGATTTCATTCCACATAAATATTTTGATAACTGTTTATTTTAAGATAAAGTTATTTAGTTAGTTGGATAGTTTTGAGAACCATATGGCAGTACGAGAAAGCAAAATTGGATGGTATCATAAACTTCTTCCGGATTGTCACTATGATTCCTGATAGTAGACTTCTTTATGATTCCCAAATAGGGTTAAAAGCATCAAACCCAAAGAAAAATCATGGTTTTATTGAAAAAGAAGCTAGTTTCTGGTGTTTTGGAGCCAATCCTATGTGAGGAAAACCAGGATAAGTTGAAACACGTTAGGACGGCCTGCAATGCCCATATTCGGCGCACCAAATTTTTGCATGATTAAGGCAAAAAATACTGCAATGTCCCAAAAGCAGTAAAAATTGTTGGTCAGCTTTGAAAAATATGAAGAATTATTCCTTATCTTCCTCGGTCCGTACACTCGTTGACAATGCCACTCCAGTTGTTAGCTCTCTCGGGAAAGCTAACCTTTTTGTTAGGCAGTCCGCCGCCAGTTCTAAGATGCTAAACAAATGTCATGAAACCGCCAGTTCTTGAATACGTTAATGATTTCATGATGGACAAATCTTCTTTCTGTGGAAGTGTTCTTCCACTCTGTCAAAACCTTTTCGTAAGCTTCTTTATCAATCCTATTCTTCTCGGCTAGCTCTGAGTTGTTGAAAAACAGCATTTGTGCAGCCAATTTCCAAAAAAGCGAATCTTCTTCGCCGTCTAATTAATGGCCGATTAGGCTTACGTCCCTTCTTTCCAACGTAGTACAAATACAAACCCTGATTAATCATCGGCAAAAGAAATATCTCGAAGACCGAAAGCTTCTTGATGACCGCCAGTTCGACCTTCGCATGCAACAGGTCCACTGATGATCTGATGATCTGTCTCACCGAACAGTGGAACAAGTCTTTACATCATTTGGATAAAGTAAGATTGTTGCACTTGATATGGAATTTGATAAAGTCTGGCATCTTATGCTCTTTTATCAAAAATGCTTGTTTCGGAGTTGACGAATCACTCCTTCGTTGGACAGGTTTTATTTTGCAATATAAGTACTGGCATGCCCAGGGTTCTGTTTTTTCCCCAACTCTCTTTCTAATTTTAGTAAATGATCTCTGCAACTTCACTTAGGTACGATAGAACCTCAAGCTTTTCTTATTTATTCTCCCCTTCGGATGTTGAATTGCAACGGCAAAATATGATAAACTCAGCAAACTTTGACTTAGATAACATTTAACAATTTGGATCCATAGCTGTCTTTGTATCGTTAAAGCGAGATGTACCCCCTTTGCCATCAATGAAAACTAACATCTCAAATTCTTGGTTTTTTGGTCGAACGAGCAAAATTGAGATGTCTGCAATTATTCTTCCCATCTAATCTGGTTACAATCTTTAAGTCTTATTTTCGTCCAAAGCTTGATATAGTTCCTACACTTGGGCCGTTACTCCAGCAACATACAATATACTTATACTTAAGCCCCTTGGATGATATAAAAGAAAAGCGATAAAAATGGTTGGCAACAAAAAAATTGTCAAATCATTTACGACCTTAAAACACCTTCGTAATATTTTCTCTCTGTCATTCTTTTTTCTCTCTGTCATTTTTTCTTTCGATATCGTGATAATATTGTCTCTAGAAAGCGGCTATGAGATCTTACTTCTTACTTTACAGTCCGTTGTGGACTTGGGCCTCAATCAACAGTCTCCGCCAGCCAGCTCAGTCCCTAGCTAGCTGTCTTCAGTTTTGCACTCCGATTGAGGTCCTCTTCCACTTGTGTGCACCACCTGAGTCGTGGTCTTCCTCTCCTTCTACGTCCCTCGGGGATAGAGTCGAACGCTTTCCGGGCCGGAGCATTGGTGTCCATCCACTCTAAATGACGGAGCCCTCTGAGTCTCTGGACCTTGACCCTTTTGGCTAAGTCCATGTTGTTGTACAACCCGTAAAGTTCGCTGTTGTATATTCTTCGCCATTTCCCTTCAATGTACACGGGGAAACAGCCTAAGGCGCTTTCATCCGATTTTGTCTCGGATCTGTAAACGAATGTTGCTAACACTGCAGTTTCAATACTAGGTTCTGTTGGCTATAAGCACCTGCCAAGTGCCAGCCATATGTTCTCTTTCATATTGTAACAAATATTTTCTCTTCTTAATAATTGTAGTTCCAATGGAGTACTTTGACGATCATGAATTCTCCTACGACATGGACACAGCCCAATCTGAAGTGAAATATGATCCAAGACTACTCTCACAGCAATTAAAAAACCAACGAAACCATGAACAGGAAAGAGCTGCGCCATGTTATTCTGCCACAAACAAATACACTCACGGACAAAGAGTAAGTACTCCTTCTTTTAATTTTTTTGTTTCAAAATAAAAAGTAAGTAACCGACACAGTTTATTTCACTTTCTAAAGCGGTAGACTAGTGTGAAAAAAAAAACAATTTTGTTTAATGCAAACGACCATTTTTAAAAATAATTTTCACACTATTCCTCACTTGAATTTATTGCCATCATTGCTCTCAAATTACCAGAAACTCGCCAAAAAAAAAGGCTTGGCATCGTACCTCTTTAAAGTTTATACCCTTTCCTGTCACAACAGACAAAAATCCGAGATCATTCCACCCTTTGGTGAATTAAATTGGATTACCAAAAAAAAGTAGAGCTTTGTAGAAATCCAGCAAACAGCACACACAATATGAATTTTATTATTGTTTCACTATATGCTCCAAGCTCCACCATTCAACATCCACAGAGTCTCCTATACAACACCAGTCGAGTGTAATCTCTGCTGTTTTCATTCCAGAAGGGCTTGACACAATAAAATATGTATACAAACGAATGTGTGTGTGTGTTTATACTTTTTAATCCACAAAAAAAGGAAAAATACCAACTCTGCAAAAAAAAAAAAAAAACCTAAAACAATGGAATTCAAAACAAATAAATTGAAAACACAAAAAAGTCCTTCTTTATTCTCCTTATCCGCTTGATAGATTGTAGAAATAAGAACAAAATGAACAAAAATCACTCTAACTCCGAGCTACAATCTGGAGTCTGGACGTGTGTGCAAGTGAATGTATTCCCGCTATAAAGTCTGAAGATATGTCCTTTGCTAGGGTTATGTTCGTCGGCAACTGCAAGAAGGATAGACAAAAAAAAAACCCTTTTGCGGTAGTGGAAAAGATTAAACATCGAATTGCAGGGCGGGGATAAATGAATGGCACATGAGATACGACCCCACATCGATATAGTCCTGTTTAGAGTTCTCTCAAACTCTTATTTTACGACTACCTAGTGTTGGTATTCCTCTTCGTTTGCTTATTCCTATTTTAAACCAACGCTTCTGTCTGCAGTGTCAGTAGCAGATCCCTGCAGCTATGAAAGTGGGCAAAAGTTAAAGCAATTGGAAATATCTCAGGTGGGTGCAGTTTTTTTTTTCTTTCTTTACACAGAACAAAATGGTGAATGAAAATAACCGACACAATTGCACTGGAAAAAAATTCAGTAAAATTGGCTTCGTCTGGCAAGAAAATCTTAACTTCTTGGAAAGCATGTTAACACATGATTGGCAGTCAGCAGAAATTAAGATATTTATTTAAAATTCTTGAAATGAAAAATTATATGGAACTGATTTCTAAGATTGAATAAAATAACTCTTTTTGGGAATGGGACTCCAGGGCGTATGAGTAACATTTATGTTTGAGTTGTACCATTCTGTCTGGCTCTTGTTTGAATTGATCTTTTGTCCTGTAAGGGATTTTTCTTGGAGGACTGATTGTAAACTGTGGGTTGGGCATTAGATCTACGTCGTATAACTATAAGACGTCTATAAATTTTAAATTCAAACACGTTGGCAAAGCATGAAGGTCAATCAATCATTATTTAATATCTAAACAAGCACAGCACCAAAAAACTATTTGAATTCGACACGAACGCACGTTTTGCAAATGCACACATAAACATTATGCAAACTTTCACTTCATATGCAGTTCAAACCAATATAACTCTTTAAATGAGTTGACCAAATATACATTTTCCATTTAACAATCCGGGTATCATCTGATTCATATATGATACCCATACCATCAGTTGTTTATTTTTCTTGCTTTGTCCTTGGTTTGGTTACACATCGGCAAAATAGGGGTCCCCCGAAATGGAGCAAAAGAGATACTTGTTTAATCACGAATAACATTTTGTATTCAATTTAAACTGATTTCAAAGAATGTCAACGTCAAAAGCCTTACACGAAATCCCATTGAAAAGCAGGATCTAAACTTTATATCCCGAAGTCGGAATATCATTTCTACTAATAAACAAAGTAATTGTGATACCAGGAATCACGGATTACCAAGAATTATGCCTGTATTTTCTGTGTGGCAATCCTGCATGGGGCATTGCACAACCTAAGAAACATTAAGATTTCATTATTTCTTTTCAATTGGAGTTGTTGCATGTTCGTCGGGTCGTTTGTTTAGTAGTTTTATAGAGAAAAGACATTATTCAGAATTACTCCCAAAGTTCCGTTGATTCTCCCAGAAATCAAAGGCAAGTTAATTGAAAACGAAATGAAAAACCATTATCGATGAAAGATTCTGTAAGACTCCTTTATGAGGATTAATTACTTAGCTGTTCGTTTTCTGTTCAGTTTAACAGAATTACATTATTGCTGATTTCCGATAAGAATGCCAATCTTCTTAACAGTTTGTTTACTTCAATTTCTGACAAAAGAGTGTAGAGGTTGGGAAGAATGTCTTTAAACTTTGTAAAGGGTCTATCATTAACGGCTTTCTTACTTGAAATTCATACGAAATAAAGTCTGTCGGATATCATCGACATTTTTATTCATTTTAATGGCATATCGTTTGAATTATATGTGAAATTCAACATTGTTCTCATTGTGACGCTTATTTGAAGTGTCTTGACCAGCTACCACCGATCCATAAAGAACAGTGGATTTATCGGGAGGCATTCTGGACACTCTTGAAATTCTTGTGGTCCCAAAATAGTTAAACTATGCCAATTTTTGTATAGGGGAGAAAGGACTAGAGGCTTGTACGAGAATCAAATAAAAACATAAATTTATGTTTGCTATGAAATGTTTAGTTCCATATCTAAATCGTCTAAACAACCATTTAGAGAAGTCTAAGCCGACATTTCAAAAATACAATAGCGTGTTGTTTCTGCGTAATGCAAAAACGCTCCACTTGTTTACTCTTGGTACTAAACGTTAAGAACCATGAACCATAAACCAACAAAAAAGATTAAAAATTCGAACAGTTTCAGTCGGACCGTAAATGGATAAAAATGTCGATATTCGAAGTTGACGTTTTATTTTTTTTTCATTTACATCACAAACCTTTTACCATGTGTTCGTATGGATCGAAATGTGGATGGACTATATTATTTGCTTTTACGACTGACATTTGTTAGCTTCGCAAACCAATTTAAAACTATTGCGGTCTAAACAAGAGAAACACAACATATGCCAATAAAAAAATTGAAAAAAATTAATCATCTCCGAATATATGAAAAATAATCTTCGCTCAATTTAATTTAAGTAGCTGTGGTTGAGCTTGTTTAAAAGGCTTAAACACGACAGAATTTAATTGGTCTAAAATGGAAGGTTGTTGACTATCAGCGCCAAAAAGAAGAAAAGTTGTAAATTTTTTCGCGGTGTTCCCGTGAGGCAGGGGAAGATAGTCTCTACCTGAAGCGAAAAATTAGAAAAATTCAATTATTAGATATAAAATCAGTTAACCCTCGAGCCCAACTTCATATACGTACTCTTTAGTACAGACATTCATTTTTTAGCCGTACTACGTGAATATGAAACTCTCTTCCAAACTCTATCTTTCCCAATGTTATATTATATTTTTTTCTCAAAATGTTAAATATTGCCCTAACAATGCCTTAAATTCAAAGTAATTTTGTGCAAATTATGATGTACCCTAAGCTTCAGGGCTTCCAGAGTTTACGAGGGCAGGTAAATTTAATTCAATTATTTAAGATAGTCAACTTGAGTGTTATCCTGAATAGATAAAAAAAAACGAGTAAGCTTGCTTTTAAGTGTTTTTGGTTTTACTTTGTGTAATGGCAGGAAACTTACTGTCAAATTTGATAAGTGTTTTCTAGAAGGGTTTTTGGGGCAGTACGGTAGCATTTAGAACGAAATATAGATACCTCTGGGGACTTAGATTCGTATTTATATAAAAACGAACTCGAGTTAACTCGGTTAAAATTAATAATTAATTTTAGGCTGGTATTCATTGGGCGCTATTAGGTAAATAGCTTCGTAAGCCTAATCATCGACGTATATTAGTGCTGATTTGCGATAGCTCTTAAAAGTTAATAGTGGTTCTGAGTTCTGACCTATATTAAGTTCAGAGCAAAACCTTAATTATTCCTGGTTGGTGTGCCAGCTCACAGGGCATGTTCCATTTACCACTTTTCGGTCTCTCAGCTTCTGGGGACATTTGTACTTGCCAAGGTTCTTTTGGCTTTTTGATGGCTTTTAGCCACATGCTCAGGGGGATTTCCACTGGTTTTTAACGACTCTTAACCAACTTTTTAACTTCTCATAACTTATCATTTTTTAAAAACTTTTTCAGTTCAGATTGTCGAAGTTCACATCCTAAAGCAAATTTTTGCCAAAGAAAAAAAACTGGTTGTAAATTATATGCGAGTTTATTGTAAAAATTCTTAAAATTCTTGCAATGCAGATTTCTGATTTCTAACAAAATTTTAGCTACTTCTAAGCCACTTCTTCCCGTGTGTTTTTTTTTCACTGCTCAGTAGCCAACACAGTAATCAAGTGCGAATAAAACGCTCAAACTCACTGTATCTGTCAAATGCAATTTGTATGGCAATTGTAACATAGAACGACGCAAAATGGACCTGAGGGTTCTGTCTTGGTTAAAAAAATACAGCAAATACTTCAACCTGAGTGAGTTCATAACTCAGATAAGCTCGGATCATTGGATTCGCAGAGCAAAATAATTCTTCTTAAACAATCCAAATTGTTTTGTTTGCCAAGCGAAATTTTACTGTGCTGGCTACTGATGAGTAGTGAAAAAAACACGGCTAACGTTGGTGAAGACCTGTGAGTCCAAATTACGAAAAGGGCTTACTTGACTGGTTTTTTTCGCTATCAGATGATTTTCCGGTAACAACGACTCGACGACTAATTTTTTTTTTTTATTTCATCAAAAAACTGCCATTTAAACCTTACCTTGCAAAATAATGAAAATGCTTCGTAGCTTTGAGGGTGCTGCATAACATACTAACCGTATTTCACGGAGAAGTTCAACCATCAAAAATCTCGAATTTCCTTAAACCTGATTTTGTTACAGTAATTCAATTTCCAAATTAAATTTTTTTCTTTCAAAAAGTGTCGACAATCAATTAAAACACAAATTTAAAGTTCTTTAGATCACCCAGTCCATCGTTTTAGAAACAGTGTGGACAGTATAAAGCTTCATTCTTCACTTTTTGTATCAACTGATTTCAATAGAAATCGCGTTTACGTCTTTCCCTTTTTATATTTTTCATAAACTCTGATGGAAGGCAATTTATCATTAAAGGAACTTTTCGGCCTTTGAGCCTTGCACTTAAACTTTTTTTGAACAGCACTCGCATTCTAAAGTATACAAACAAACAAAAGATAAGAGCACTTTTACCGAGTAGAATACTCGTCCAAAGAATTTACAAACCGCAGTCATTCGAAAAAAGCAAAGAGGACAGTGTTTGTCAATTTTATCCTTCAAGCTCGTATTTGTTCACATTTTGATTCAATTCAACTCTCGCACGAAATACTTCAACGAAAGTAATATGTAATTAATTAGTTACAAGGTTTTACAGTATATGTGTGCTAAAATATTTCTGATTCTTTGAGTCATAACTCAGAAGTCATGCAAGAAAATGCAAAAAACGCCAGTGCGATAATTTCGTCCCCGACTGTTTTCTATCTGCCGGCCAACATTCACTTTGCCTAACCTTTTAACCTTTACCTAGTAGTGCCTCCACAATAATAACTTTTGTTGCAACGGATTATCACCAGCTGCGGGTATTCTTTTTCGAGTAGGTACTCTTTGTAACCTTCTTTTTTTTTTTTAAGTAGGTTCATTTATGAGTTTGCATAAGACAACAACAAAAACAAGAAAAAAATGAACGTAGTTTTAGCTCTTCTAGATGCCAAGTCCTCTGGAGCATTGACTGTGGCGAATCTGTAGAACATGTGAGTGTATTTCAAAAAAGAGCATTTTTCGCCCCCTATTTTTTGCGTCCTTCTTTTCTTCTCTAGCTGTTTTTGTTTTATAGGAGTTCTGCTGGTTTAAATGTCTGCATGTTATTAGAGACGACGTATTCTATTTGTTTGTACGTGTTTGTTGGCAGCCCTTGTTATTTAGGAGGATCTTTTTTTTTAATTTTTCATTTGCTTTTTGTGAGGGTCCTTAACTGGAAAAAAATTTGAAACAAAGGTTTTCCCCCCATTTGTTCGCCATCATAGACGTCGTCGTGGTCGTCGTTGGCTCGTTGCTGTTTCTATCGCATCCTGTTTCTTCAGTGTTTTTTTTTTCTCCCAAAAAAATTGCATCTAAAAGGAAAGAAACTGAAAATGTAGGAAGGTACACTGGGAATTGAGTGTCTATATCCTGTTTTTGGGTCTTATCTGTGTGCTTCAGGACAGGAACATATTGCTCGATGTCGTCACTTCCCGTTTGGTATGGAAATGGCTCGTCGTATGTTTTTTGCTCCTTTTGCTATTTCCTTGAGAACCCTTTGATGGTATATAAATAATAGTCGTTTATAATGTGTCCTTAGGGTACAATTAAAATTTCCAATTTTTTGAAAGGGAAAGGTTTGTCTGTAGAGGAATTTCGCTTGGAGAAAGATTATTAACAATTCTTTGAGAAAGACTTATTAAGTTTTAATTACACTACACAAGGTGATACCTTACCAATTAAAGTAGACAAAAAGGAAACGAAATAATAGGGCGAGACAAATCCATAGGAGTTCATTAAACTTATAGATTATCATGAAGCAAGTTTGTCGTTTCTGCAAACATTTTATTGAAGGACATGTTTACGTTTTGCAAAAAGAGATACACTTACATTATATATGTTTTTCCTCTGACAACCACATTATATTATCTGTCAGTCATTCTCATAAATATCTGTCTGTTGTCTTGAGAAAATTTGATTAGAAGCCTTTGCCCACTCCAGCCCTCATTTAACTGATTTTAAATATTGCCTGGTCCGTGAAGTACTCTCAACGAAAAAAAAAAAACTCCACACGAAGTACTTTGTCATTCTTTATTATACGCTTGTAAATACCAACTCGTACTAATGGATAACTTAATTTATTTGCAATATATATTTTTCTTCGTCTTCTTGCAGGTCGCTCGAGAGGATCCATGTGAAGTGTGCTTGTGCGTGGATGGGGAAATATTTTGCTGGTGGAAGAAATGTGGTAAGAGCCAATAAATATTTTAAGAAATGTTTTTTAACATATGAGTTACGAACAAAGAACGCTCACATTTTTGTTGCTGGATGTGCATATTTAAACGAGTACCATGCCAACCTTATTTTTAGGTGCTTGAAAATTTGTTCTTCTGGCAGATGGCAGATGTAATTTTGAGCTCAATTGAAAGAAATTTGCTTGTGATTTCATCCGAATGGATGTTGAAAAAGTAAAAAAAAAAAATTGTTGTTGTTGTTGGAATTGAAAATTTCATTATTGGAAACTTAATTAAAATTCGGAAATACCGGGTCCTTCAATTCATTCAGTTAAAATTGTGTTTGAGTTGTATGAGTTGATATGTTTATGTTTATTTTATGAAGGGGGATCCGGACCGGAGCCACAGAAGGTATTGATATTGTTTTTATTTGGTTAGTAAGTTATGGTCGAACAAAATCGCACTGTAACTGAACTGGAATATCTATATAATATGCTATACTACTACACATGCTATTTCACTAGTGCTAAAAATTAGAAACCTATATCCTTCCTCCACCCGTTTCAACCCCTTAAAAAATTAATGTCTTCTATTTTTTCCTGTGAATCAAACTAATATGAATATTATGATTTGGAATTTTTGAAAGAAGAATTGATTTACTTCGTTCTCCATGATTCTTATCATTTCGAGTGTCATACAATTTCGGTTTTACAAAAACGGTGTGGCTTATTAAAGTGTTGATAGATTATAATTATAAGAAGAAATAAAAATGTAAACACCAGTTTTTTTTTTTATTCTTTTTAAGCTCGCTCTTTTATTTCAAATAAATGAATTTATAAATTCCTTCTGGGTTGGGTAACGGGCAAGATAAATTGGCACACTCCTCACTGGCAATGACAACTGAAAATAAATAAATAAATCCCTTTGAATTCACAAGCAGAGAATAATACACTAGAAATTATATTCTCTTCTTATTTGAACTACTGCTACGTCAATAACAAAAGTGAATGTATTGTTGACGATTCTCCAGGAGACCACCTCATACACCATTGAGCCTCTCACTCGCAGGGGAACCGGTGGATGTTACACCAATGAGAAACACATCAAACAATACAGAGCCAGGCGACCATCCTGATCCTACATTTTAAATGATGGATTTACACCAATGCTCAAAGAGTAGCCAGGAGACCTTACACACACACGATCATTTTTCTCTTACGATCGTCATGCTAAGGATATTAAACCAATGCTTGTAAATAAAATTAAGTATTGTCGACGATTTACCAGGAGACCACCTCACACACCATTGAGTCTCTCACTCGCAGTAAAACTCACCCCCTTTATTAATAATTGTTTTTTTTTTCTGTATTCCTTCTTTTATTTTATTTTTTTACTGAAAATCTTTTTAATAAAGACACTCACTCACTGTTCTGTTTGGCACTTCACAACTGAATGAACAATGAAGTGAACCACAAAAGCAGTGAGTGAGATCGACAAATACAAATACAAATACAAATACAAATTTTAGGGGTGGAAAATGGAATAAATGACTAAAACTACAAAGGATCGTATCTACTTTTCCATTTACCTTACATAATTAATGAGTCGAAAAAAAGTCTGAGATTCAATTCAATAATCCTCTTATAGCTCGTCTGTTTTGGTTTTGAAATTTGTTTGAATACTCCAATAGCCGAGTATTTCTGGGTCGATTAAAGTAATATCCGTGGGTTAAGAACGAATTTTCTGTTGACGTACCTCCATACTGTTTTAAACAGGCCAGCGTTTTGGCATTAAGTGAAACCCAAGTAGGTGAGGCTACTGTTCCTACTGAATTTTATATTCAATCAAGGGTATAACTTAGTGCCACTATTAATTTCTCACCATGGCCTCGCCGTTAATATTAGAAGTGATTTTGCTTACCAATTTAAACTGCAGTATAGCTCTTGCTTAAATCCTTTCTTTAATTTTATGTCGTTCAAATTTTCCATAAATAAGTACATCATCTTTTACTGTTTCCTTTGTAGAAGCCCAAATTTGGACAGAGTTTCAACTTCTAACGAATTTGATTCACTGTCCGTCTCCATCCAAAGAATTGTTTCCTTGTATCCTCATACTGAAATCGTTATTACAGGCGATTTCAATGTACACAATAATTGTTCCTGGCTTCTCGATTCGAGCAAATCAACATCCGAAGGAGTGTGTGCTGAGATTTTTGCTGAGTTTAACCATCATGCTCAGCTGGTCAACGAGCCCACTCGAATACCCGACATTGACGGCCAAGCAGAAAACACTCTTAACTTGTTCCTTTCCTCTGACCCTGATAAATACACAATAAGTGTATTATCCCTCTAGGCCGATCTGACCATTGTGTCATATCCGCAATTTTCTCGGTGCGGGGAAATAACTCCACGGGAACTAACTCCACTGAGGGATTTACTTCCCACCAAGTCAGAAATTACTCCACTTTTGTAAAGTGTAGTTAGTTCCCATGTACGGTGAGAACTTAGTTCACTTTCTAATGGGAACTAAGTTCACACATTTATACATGGCGCAGGGAAACTGGTCCAGAAGTCAGAAGTCCCAAAAATGGGTTTCGGGGCTAATGACTCGCCAGGGGCTGATTAGCCCATAGGCTAATTAGGCTGCAGCCTAGGGCGTGTGGATTTCGAGGGCGCTGGCGGGGAATCGTTTATTCACTGTCATCATACATACTTATTTCAACTACATACAAGTTTTTTTTAATAACGACACAACTGACAATATAACGAGGAAATAACTTAATAACTTTTAGTTTCTCGTGGACTTCCATTTCACGGTCATAATGAAACTATCGGATCTGCACTAAACTGAAATTTTCTTGGCTGTATTGAGCTTATATCTAAATTTGATCCTTTAATGGCTGAACATTTGGCGAGATTTGGACACAAAGGCAGAGGTTGTACATCGTACTTGTCATCCACTATCATCGATGAATATTGCTGGCTGACGAAGTTCAACTTTTGATTGTAGGAGAAATAAAAAATGCCAAATACTTCTCAATCAGAACCGATCAGTTGACGTTCATATTTCGTTATATTCTTCCAGACGGAGAACCTGTCGAACGCTTTGTCACATTTTAAACTAATTGCGGCCATTAAGGTGAAGACATGGAGCACGCTGTTCTTAGAAAAATTGAGAAAACTTTGAATCTTGACATTCACTTGACATTCACTGTCGAGGTCAAAGTTATGATAATGCTAGCAATATGTCTGGTCAATACAAAGGTCTTCAATCAAGAATTAAGGCTGTTAATCCCCTTGCTACTTTTATTCCTTGTGCAGCACATTCGCTCCAACTCGTGGGATCAGCTGCCGCAGAAAGTAGCGACGAGTCAGCTGCTTTCTTTTTCAATGGAACAACAACTTAAAAAAAAAAATTCTGGATCTACAAGCAGGTGGCTTTTATCATCCAAACTAGATGAAGAATCGGTGGTACTAAAAAATCTATCCAAAACTCGGTGGAGTGCGCGAGCAAATGCAAGTAAAGCCTTGTATAGTTCGTACACAGAAGTTCTGGGAGCATTAAAGCAGAAACACAATGGCGCTTTAGGCTGACGCGTCGTTGCGTTACGATGCACCCGCTTCACGTGTGCTTTGAATGACAGTTCTCCCTCCATCATCATCAAACAGATTTGCCACTTTACTCCTTTCGAAGTAGTCTACTTCGATTTTTGAAAAACTTTGAATATCTATTCCAACTTCGCACCATCAAGAATGTTTTGAAATCTACTTCACTCGATTTTACTTGATATTTCCAAAATATGCTTCGATTAACTCATTGAGTAATTTTATGCCTACAGTTCTCTTATTTTCATCAGGAAAATATATAATCGATAAGTTTCTATCCTTATACACGAACGAACGTTGGTTAAATTTAAGCACTAGTGTCATATTTTAGCTTGCTAGTTAAATTTTAACACATCATATCCGCCATGTAGTGTCAAAATTAAATCAAAAGTCAAGTTTGTATACACATTTTAACACAATTCACACACGGCTCTAATTGTAGATCTGTCTATGTATTCATGGTCAATATAAAATACACTATTTTAAAATCTTTTTCGCTTTTTCTCAATCTACTTCGCTTTATTCCCAAATTTACTTCGCTTCCATTTTTTTTTAAAGTGGTAACGCTGCTCCAAACAACAAATGAACAAACAGCTGTTGAGCTGTCAGACAAAGCAAAAGTTCAACCAAGTTGAACTTTTTTTTGACAGATGGTGGCTTCTTTACGTTTTCTTACGTTTGTCAAAAAAAGCGTACGTAGGAAAAGCGTCATTGTGTGAGGTTACACAGATTTCCTATAGCTGAACTTTTCGCAGTTGTCAAAATCGACGGCAAAGCGTGATTGTGTTTCTGCTTTTAAAATCTTTGCGATGATAAAAATCAAAAAAGGGAGACCAAAATAGAAGCCAAAGCAATACAAGAAAAATGAAAACACTCGAAATTACAATCATGTTGTGCTTTTGGAACTCTGTGCTTACAAAGTTTCAAATAGTTAGTGCACAGCTACAAGCGAGTTCTATTGATGTGTCTGATGTTGTTAGTCTTTATGAGACATTAAATACCTACCTATCAATATTTCTTATATGTTTCCGAATATAGAAATAAATTTAAGAATTTTTTTGACAATGGCAGTTACCAATTGTAGCGGCGAAAGGTCTTTCTCTGCCTTGAAAAGGGTAAAAACTTACTTGCGGTCCACACTCCGCCAGCAAAAACTAGAAGCGCTTTCTATTTTGTACATTGAAAGTAATTTTTTAAAAACCGTACAGTTTGACAAAATTGTGGAAAAATTTGCTTATGCTAAAGTAAGGAAAAGGCAATGGCGCAAATTTTAAGACATTTAAAGTATACTTTAAATCCACTTTAAAGTAGGAGTCGACTCTAAAAACAAATTTTAGATTCGAGGTCGACTTTATCTTATTTTTAAACGACTTAAAGTATACTTTATCGTTAAAGTGGTCGTCTAACTTTAAAACGGAGAAAGCGTTCGTTTAACTCTTTAAAGTATAGTTTTGAACGAGCAGATTTTGAGATTTTCGAAGATTTTGAAGTTAAAAGAAAGCAAAGAGTTTGTCTAATTCGTGCATCCTCTTATTTAAATTCAAATATTCATTTATCATATTTGTAAAAAAAAAAAAAATATGAACCACGGGACTACCAAGCTAGATTTGCTGCTTGTTTTTTGACACTTCTTGCAGTTGTGTGTGTACGTTGTTTGCTTTTAATTTTATTACCTATTTGCCTCTTTTGAGAGTTCTTATAAACAAATTACACATGTAGGGAAATTTATTCCTGTTTTAAAGGAATA
Source organism: Sphaerophoria taeniata (assembly GCA_943590905.1). Lineage (NCBI taxonomy): Eukaryota > Metazoa > Arthropoda > Insecta > Diptera > Syrphidae > Sphaerophoria > Sphaerophoria taeniata. Next base: position 39,084,502 of record OX016540.1, on the reverse strand, counting down.
TTTTATACCCATTTCAGAGCACACTATTCCACCTTCACTATGACAAATAAAAACAAAACAAATTGGAACATCATTTGGATATTTATTTAAACACATTTTCACAAAGAAAAACATAACATTTATTAGAACTAAATATACAAACACTAAATAATCACATTTTTTCCTGTTTTGGGGAGATAAAAGTAACAAAAACTGGTAAAAACTGCAAGCGTAAAATGACATTTCACTAATTCAATTTATTGCTCTGTCACATTTAGGCGTGTTCACACAACGTTATGTTTAAAGTCCAATCTAATTAGAAGACTCGTTTAAAGTGTTTAAAAATAAGAAAAGTTAGAAGTGCTTTAAGTAGAGTAGACTTTAACTGGTTGAATACAATGAGATGTAGCTGTAGCCGAAAAAAATCGCTGTCGCCAAAGCTGTCATTAAAATCGCTTATTGTGTAGCAACAGTGGAATACAATGCGTAGCGCTACAAAATAGGTAGCTGTCAAAATTTTAAAAAAAATTTAAATTCAAAACTAAAAATATCTGTGTTGTGAAACTATTTACCTTGTGTTTGCTTCAAAAAACTTAAAATATGATGAACGAAGAAGAAGAAATTGCTTTTATTGCAATGGTGATGCAGCTTTCTTACACTGCAATGAAATTTATGGGCCAACCAAAACGGAGATGGTGGGTTCGTCCTTTATATCAGGAAAGGAAGAGCAAAGGCTTCTTCGAAACCACCTTTAAATTTATGAAGGATGGAGATCCTGATCAATTCTTCAAAGCAACTCGTATGACCAGGTTACAATATGACCTACTGGTTTCGCTTATGGAAAGCAAACTAGAAAAAAAATCCATAAGAATGCCTATAAGTCCCGAGTGCCGAGTCGTTGTTACTCTAATGTAAGTTGCATTCATTATGATATAAATTGGAATTCTTACTTTACACCCCTTGAAGGTATTTGTCGCAGGGTGTTTCCCCAAATTTCCTGGCATGGACCTTTCGAATGGGAGCATGTACCGTAAGAAAAATCATACTGGAAGTATGCGAAGTGTTTTGGGATGTACTGTCACCGACGTACATGCCCGAGTGCAACACCGGGGACTGGAAAAACATAGGCGAAGATTTTAATAATCGTTGGAATATGCCGCATTGCGTTGGAAGCATTGACGGGAAGCATGTGGAGATAAAGCGCCCACCGAACTCCGGATCAAAATATATCAACTATAAAGGATACTTTAGCATTGTCCTTCTAGCTGTGTGTGATGCTAACTATAAGTTCACAGTAGTGGATGTTGGAGCCTACGGAAGCCAAAGCGACAGCGGAATCTTTCGTAATTCTTCGTTTGGAAAACAAGTTTTCCTTAACGAAGTCCAATTGCCTCCAGCTGAAAAACTTCCTGGTTCCGAAAGAGTAGTGCCTTACTATTTTGTTGGTGACAGCGCCTTTCCACTGCGAGAAAACCTTATGCGACCCTATCCTGGTATTCTCCTGAACATTCCAGAAGAAGTTTTTAACTTCAGGCTTTCCAGAGCGCGCCGCGTCATAGAAAACACTTTTGGGATATTGGCTGCTCGTTGGAGAATACTGAACAAAGCAATCGAATTTCACCCACAAAATGCTGACAAAATAGTATTGGCATGCACTATTCTCCACAACTTCATAAAAACGACAGACACAACTTTTCAATCCAACTTATACACCCCCGATGGATACTGCGATTCCTATGACAACAATGGCGAACGGGCTGATGGAATGTGGCGGCAAAATACCACCAGCTTGTTATCTGTTCGACGATGTGGAAGCAACAATAGAGCGCAAGGTGCCTTTGCAGTTCGCCAAACGCTCACAAACTATTTCTTGAACGAAGGCCAAATTTCATTCCAACCGAGATAACCCATGTACATACACTCGATGTTTAAAAATAAATAAAACAATTTTTTTCTTAAAATAGTTTATTAAATACTTATTACAACTTATGACTTTATTTCACAGCTCAATATTTATGAAATCACATTCGTAAAATTAATCAACTGGCGCAAAAGTTTCCACGTCGTTAACATAACGAAGCATTTCCAGTTTTACTTGGTTTTTTTAAATTCGTTGGGAATTTTTTAATTTTTGCAGCAATGCATTGGGCAAACAGATCGTCCTCGTCAGGAACTGATGCCGGAGCCGGGCGAGGTTTGTTTAGAAAATCCTGCACACTTTGCATAGTGGAGACAAAAGTTGCCTCCATTGAACGATTTCTTTTCCACGGCCCTTGGGAGCTTAGGGAAGAAGCTGGACGAACTCCCTCTGGGGACGGAGGAAAATCGAAACTGTCTTCTGTTAATGGAAAGAGCCCTCGAGCATCGCTCCCTGTTGCACTGTCTTCAAATATTATTTGCTCACTTGCACTCGGTGCAATATTACTTTTAGTTCTGAAAAGTCAAGACGATTATGTTCATTAAAAGAAATAGAATTCTCCTAGTTTTAATGTTTACTTACGGTCTTGGTTTCTGGTGTTCTCTGAGGAAATCCATTTGGTCATGGTACTTCCATTTACACTCTGGCTCCTCGGCACCCTGCCCAGATGTTGGCTTTTTGCCCAAATCCCTGGCAAAGCTGTCTCTCAGACCTTTCCATTTCTTTTTTGAGGCTTCGACTGCAATGATTGTTTTTTCTTCTAGAACAAATATAATTTTTTGTATGCAAATACTTACACGTCATTCCGCATTCCTCAGAATTTTTTTTCCAAATTGCAGCTTTTTTTTAAAATATTTTTGTAGTTGGGGTTTGTTAAATCCCATAATATACTATGAAAACAATTACACACGAACACCTGGCCTGAGGCCTCTATTTCGTGGTGGATTGATTTCCAATCCACTCCATTTTATATGCATGAATTACATGCATATTTTGGTGTATTGCCTTGTAGATATGGGAAAAGGCACAAAATTAGTCATTTACATATTGTCCATTTGCCATTGACTTTGTCTTCCACCATTTCCATTTTTCTCAAGTACCAGTTTGCTTTTCCCGTTAAAAAAGCCATACTGGTAAATGTGTTTTTATCTATGTAACTGAGCTTAGGACACCATCACTCAGTTACCGAGAACGCATTTCTCGTTAACCACAGCCACTCTGAAACTCCCACAAGGGGGCCGACCGCAACTGTAGTTGAGATTCATTTAGAATCCGGGCATCAACTACCCCAGAGTACCATATTTTTTCAGAAGACATGGTCTGTCTCTTTTGTTATTTTGTACTCCGTGAATGTATGACATTATCATCATACATTCTATCGGATGTGTGAAATTATCACACATCCGTACAAACCAAAAGGATAGTTTTCCAGCTTCGGGACTTAACGGCTCACCAGGAACACTGGTGTCCATTGTCATGCAGTCTTTTATCCAGAATGGAGCCGGGTCGACCAAACTGGAAGACTGCATGACATATTGCCATGCACCACCAACTTTCTTAAGAACACTCATTAGTGCCTTATTCTATCACAATGATAATCAAGTACAGTCTCATTAATCACGGTATCTAAAGAAAATGATTATGATACATGTACAATAAAAACGTAGGTTCATTCGCCCTGACCGAAGTCAAGTTGACGCTCTGCACCACTTGGAGGTTGAACCTTCCGCACATGAGCGGCAAGAAATCTGTACTTGGAATTGCAAGCAATCCTTTCCAAACCCTTACCCACTCTTCGCAGAGCCCCATAATATACTATGGGATTTTACAATTTCAATAAATTTTTCAGTTGTTTGTTCTTCCTCCATCGTCTACTGAGTTTCGTTTTGTTTTATTTTTGTGGCGGGAATGGATTGCATTCAGTAGATCTGATGAACTGTCAAATTTGTAGCCCAAAAGTTGAAGTTCGCTCAACTTGTACTACACTTCAAGCTACAAGCTTCAGCTTCAGCTGCACATTGTATCGCACTACATTTATTTTCAATCTTTTAACTTTGACAGCGCTACAAACTACGGCTACAGCTACACCATTGTATTCAACCAGTAATGCTTAAACGAGGGCTGACTTAAAATTTGCGCCAATTTGTTTAAGCCTAAAATTACTATCACATTGGTTTTTATTCGAAGCAAATAAATTATTTTTCCATAAATCTCTATTTTTTTTTATTTATATGGAAATGTTGAGTAAATAAATTATTATTTTTGAATTAATTGTATTTTTTTTAGTAATGTGTGAAATATGTATTATTTAAATTTGTTTTAGAAAAAAAAATATAATTATTTTTTTTTTTAATGAATTGATTTTTTTTTTTATATATATCTACCAATTTTTTGTAAGAAAAAAAAAATATTATTTTTTAAATAAATCGTTATTTCTTCATTTATATTATTTGATACTATTGTTTTGCAATAAATAAATGATAATTTTTTGGACAAAGTTTTATTTTTTGTAAATATTGGCGCAATACATGTCAAACAAACGATTTTTAAAATCCAATAAAAAAAGATGTCTATTTTTTGGAAAATAAAATAAAGAAAAAAATAATAAAGAAATAATTATTTTTTGAGTGAATTCTTATCTTTTAATTAATAATTTATTATAACCATTTGTTATTTTTCTTTTTTTTATTGATTTTTTTTATTTACTTATATTATATTCATTAATAATTTATATTTACCTATTTTTGCGATACTTTTTTGAATGCATTTGAAGTTTTTTTTTAATTAATATTACCTATACCTATTTTTGCAATAATTAATTTTTTATTTTTTTAATGAGTTATAATTTTTCATAATAAATATGTATGAATGTATATTTTCGAAAACTGCTTTTTTGAAAAGATTTTTTGTGCTTATTAATATTATACTATATATACCAATCGGTTGGAGACTTGTTTTTTTAATATTGAAAGCTGACGAAGTCATAAACAATTTATTTATTCTTAGACCTGGAGGGGGCGCGTCCAGAGAATTAGCCTAGGGAGGTCAAAACCCTTAATCAGCCCCTGTGACTCGCTATGGTGGGTCATAACAACAACCCCAAAATGTCCTATAAATAAATAAGATCATTTTTATTTACTTCCTATTTGTCGACAAAATGGATAGAGCAATTCATTTTCAAAGCTGTTGCTGTTTTCTTTAATTTGGAAAAGCATGCTAGTGTCTGGATAGCAGGTGCTGCACTGCAATGATTCATTTTGAGCATCTTTTTTCACCTTGGTGGATGATGACTATCTGTAACACTCAAAATCAATTTGGTTTGATTGGAAGTGAAGCGAGCGGAAAAAATTTTGCCCAAAAGAGAATCAATTTGGGGTGTGAAAATAAAAAAATTCGCGCGAATTGCTCGCTTGCAATTTTTAGTTCAAGCTCCAAATCCTTAATAATACAATTCTTTTCATCATTTGAGAGGGATTGTAGAGTTAATACAGTCAATAAAAAATGTCTTTCTGATGGAACTTTTAATGTTATTTAAATAGCTCAGTTATTTAAAGGGACAAAAAGATGCAACAAGATAAAACTGGGTTCAAGTACAGTGTGCTTGTAGAATGTCCTACTCTCACCGAACACCAAACTTCAGAAGAACGTTTGCATAGGAAAAAGTTTTCTTTATGTCACATAAACTTACAGCATGCGGTATATTTCAATTGTTAAATACCGTTTTAGAAAATGTTTAAAATTTATAGCAAAGGTCAGAAACCCCGAATTTGATTTCTGGACTAATGAACTACCATATAGGGGGTCAGATTCTTAAAAATGGGTTTCCTCTAAATTTCTCAATATTTTCAGTCTTAAAAACTGAATTTAGGAATGACTTCGTTTCTAAAAGACATTTATTTTAATTTCACAAACAAAATTGCTCGGTATACTTGAATTCTTATTTTAATTTTTTCTCAATTAAAGTGGCAAATTATTTCAAATTCGAAGGGAACTAGATCCACTAATTATTTGAGGAATTTAATTCCCACTGTACATGGGAACTAACTACACTTTACAAAAGTGGAGTAAGTTCTCACTTAGTGGGAAGTAAATCCCTCAGTGGAGTTAGTTCCCGTGGAGTTATTTCCCCGCACCAATTTTCTCGTGTCAAAAAATCCCAGTTAAAGAAAGAGCTCCTCAGAGAACAGTTTAGCAGTACGAGAAGGCCGACTGGGACGGTCTCAATAATTTTTTCAGGATCTTTAACTGGTGCTTCCTCGATAGCGACGTAGATTCCAGTGCGGACATGCTCACAAGTTTAATTCTTCTTGCTAGACAGCTCGCCTCCAACTCTTCGCTGCCATTCTTAAGACGATGCAAGCATTTTTTCCCCTTCTGGTCTGGTTACCATCTTTAAAGCATATATACGTCCAAAGCTTGAGTACAACTCCCACGTTTGGGTTGGTGCTCCAGCAACGTACCTAATTTCTATTGGACAGTATACAGAGCAGAGCATTTAAGATGATTGGTGACCATACCGTCGCGGTCGGTCGTTGAGACATTTGCGTCACTCGAACATCGACGTAATGTCTCATGCCTCACCCTCTTCTACTGGTATTGCAACGGTATATGCTCTAGTGAAATAGCCAGTTGCATTCCTCCCCTCAAGATATTCAACCGTAATACCCGCCTCCAGGAATGCCCATCAGTTCACCCTCGTGCCCAATTTCGGTCATACGGTTATGTTCAGCGAATCGTTCTTTAGCCGTACTACGCGAATTTGGAACTCTCCTTCACACTCTGGGCTCCCCAGTCATTGAAATGTTCAAAAATTCAAGACCAATGTTAACCGACACCTCATCCTAAACATTCTCTCCTTCTATCATATTTTCCCTAACGCTCGCACTGTGCTTTGGCATAAAAAGGAAAACCGTTTGAGTGTGTATTCTCATTATAAAAAAAAAATCGGCTTCAAAAAAGGGAGACATTTTCGCAGTCAAATGTTACTAGTGGCATAAGTTCTGCGGTAAGTTCATTTGCAACAGTTCGGGTAAAACCCGAGTTTAAACACAAACAGACAGACACGCTATTGCTTTAACTAATAATTCTGCGACCTAAGCGCAACATGGAGTAACAACTGACCAATTTTCGCACTTTGAATGTTTGAAAAACCTCTGTCGCGCTAAAATAAGATAATCTTTTCAATTAAGGACCAGTTTCCGATAAATAATGAGTGACTTTTTCTTCATTATATTTCGACACAAAAAATTACACTTGCCATCTCAGCATACTTTTGACATTTTCTCTCATTGTCACAATGTACAGACTTCGCTGTTGTTTTCTTAAGATTCCCATGTAATTTATATCTTCCGGCATCTGCCATGTTGAATAAGCTTGAAGTTGGAAAACTTCAATTTCTTCTTATAAAGAGTTTAAAACTAGAACAAAAATTTCAAGTAAGAAATCCATTACGTTAGCCAAAGTGTCTTTCGGACGTTGCTATTTATAGTCTTTTTAATTTTCCTTCCACTTGCAATTTCTCGTACTTATAGTTTTTTTTTTTGTTTATTTCTCTTCTCTATTTTGTAGGTAATATCAAACGAAGAAAATTCAAATCAGAAAAAAGTGCCAAGTTGGGAAAACCCCAGAGAAAGGCCAAAACAAATGAGAAAATACACAAAGACCACCAGCAACAGCAGCAGCAGCAGCTACAGCAACTTCACTTGAAACAAAAGAAAAAATTTGACTTGAAACTAAAACAACATCAACAACAAGAGCAGCAGCACTGGCAAGAACAACACAACCACCATCAGCAGCAACTTCAGCGCCAGCATCAGGCAGTAAGAAATAAAATTCTTACCTTCCCGGAGAATTTACCTTCGGTGTTGTACTACGATTATAAGACCGAGGATCAACATCAACACGAACACGCAGTCCATCATGGAAATCACATGAAACTAACAGCGTCGCCATCCTTTCTGCCAACTACATCGTCAACAATGGCAAAGACTGGTGGCGGCGGCGGTGGTGGTTCCCTCTTTTCGGTTATTGGTTTTGCCGGGGCTAAAAGTACTAGCAGCAACAGCAGGGATGAACACGATGGTGTGGATGATGACAACGACGACGACGATGATGATGATGATGATACATCATTATCAGCTGTTGGAGTGGCAGAACCTATGTCAACCGAAGTAAAAAATCAATTGGTGGGGGCGGATGAGTCAGAAGCTGGTATAGTAAAGAATTCAGGACAATATACAACGGTAAGGATCGCAGCAACAAGCACAACAACAGGAACAACAGCAAAATCAGCACCGTTGTCGTCGGCGGCGGGTTCAACAACGGAACCATTTTTCAATGTAAGTACTTTAATATCCGAATCGCTCTAGTGTGTTTTTTTGTATGTTTTTCATCTGCCGTGTTGGCTATCCTGCATCAGCAGAATGGTCATTATGCATTTGTTTTGATTCATTGAATTTTCGCATTTTGCATGAATACTGAATGCGTTTTAGAAGTTCCCTGGTGGCAAGGACTTCTTTAACTTTATGAGGTTGGTTTCAGATGTATCAAGTTGCTTAGTTGCTTAGATTTCATGTAAATGCATAGGCTTTCAAAATATGTATTAATCTCTGTTCATAAAATATAATTTTTAGCTACAATAGAGGTTACAGATTCCCTTAGTTAACTTGGTGTTTGTAGTGATGTCAAAATAACAAGTCCTTGACAAAATTTAAAGAATGCTTTTGAGTTATTTGAAGACCTTCGGTCCTGATAGGTCCTTATCAGTCTGGCTTCAGACCCGGAAAGTCCACCATCGATCAAATATTCACCCTACGGCAGATCCTGGAGAAGACCCAGGAACTTCAAATCAGGCACGTAGCCAGAGGGGGGGCTAGAGGGGCTCAAGCCCCTCCCGAAATGATTTTAAAAAAAAATATTTGAACAAAAGTTTGTATATTCTCTTATTAGTTCCTCACTACTTATGTAACCACATCGTAACCAGTTCAAAAAATGCAACCTATATAAGCCCAGATATCCAAAACGAAATCTTGGATATATGCTCTGATATTGTCACCAGAAAAATATCTAACCGGGTTATAAGATCGAGTTGTTTTAGCATTCTGGCTGATGAAACAATGGATGTTTCTGGCACTGAGCAACTTTCAATATGTGTCCGATATGTTGAAAGTATGCTTCGGGAAAATTTTGTAGGTTTTATTCCGTCACCGACGTCTTGGACAAAACGTCACGATAGACGCATATAATTTCGAGGTAGTTATGACTTTGTATACCTTGGCTCCGCTATCAATACGGACAACGACATCAGCGCCGAGATCAGACGAAGAATAACTCTTGCTAATCGCTGTTTCTTCGGGCTAAGAAAGTAATTGAGTAGTAAAGCCCTCTCCCGAAAAACTAAGGTGACGCTCTATAAGACCCTCATCATCCCCGCTATATGGTGCATGGACCTTGTCAAAAACGGATGAGAACGCACTTGGCCGTTTTGAGAGAAAGATTCTACGTAAGATCTATGGTCCTGTCTGCATAAACGGTGAATGGAGGAGAAGATTTAACGACGAACTGTACGGGCTGTACAGCGACACTGACATAGCTAAAAGAGTGAAGGTCCAAATACTCAGATGGCTCGGTCACGTGGAGAGGATGGACACCAATACTCCGGCCCGTAAAGTCTTCGAATCCACCCCAGAGGGAAGACGCAGTAGAGGAAGACCAAGGCTCAGGTGGCACGCGCAAGTTGAACACGACCTCAACCAACTCGGCGTGCGAAACTGGAGACAGCGAGCTGGCTGGAGAGGTTTGTTGGTTGAGGCCCAAGTCCACCCCGGACTGTAGCGCCACCTTAAGTAAGTAAGTAAAGTAAGTAAGGATCCCTCTTCCGATGTTCTGAAACTGCTAGATATATGTGACAAGACCTACTTCAGGAGCATAAGCTACTTATATAAATTATATATATATATATATATATATATATATATATATATATATATATATATTGTATAAAGAATTACTTCTTCGAAATTGAACAAGCCCCCCCCGAACCGAAATCCTGGCTACGGGCCTGCTTCAAATAGATACCTACCACCTTTTCATCTATTTCAGCGTCTATAGAGACCAATTATATAGAGAGACTAGCAGTTGCCCGCGACTTCGTCCGCCTCTCCCTCGTCCACCGGCCAGAGTATCGTCTCGACTTGTGCATCATGCGCGCGTGGGAATTTTGTTCGGAAGTTATTGTAAAATTGCATTGCAGTCAACTTTCCCTAGGTCGTAATTCTCTTTTCATTTATACTGAAAGCATTCCCTTGGGTGAACTCTCCCTAATTCTAATATCTCTCTTACTTCTGCATCGTTTTTTTTCGTTAAGTAAATTTTTTTTTTCTTTAAACTGAGCATATTTTTTAGTTAAGAAGTACATAAAATGATATTGTTTAAACACAATAATCTGCACAAATAGTGCAATCAATCACATTCACAAATCAATTGAACTCTCAAAATTCTAATTTGAGCAGTTATTAGGCCAGTTTCACCTATCAACATCTCACTGAGATCTCAATGTCACCTTGACTGAGGCAAAAACATTTGGTGGAACATAATTCTCAGTTATCATTGAGATTTAATGGTTACCTTACTAATTGTTGCTGCACATATGTCAGCCACGTCAAATAGCTGAGTGAGAAATCGAATCCAAAATAATTTCATCTCAGAGATCTCAGAAAAAAATCTCAGTTCTCACATTTCCACAGATTCTTCGCTGCTATTGGTCGCAGCTTAATTTTAAGTAGAATAAAGCCTTTCTCGATTAATGGACTATCCAACACAAAAAGAATTTTACAATTCGAAATAGTAGTTCCTGAGATTACCGCGTTCAAACGAACTTTATATTGTATTGTATTGTATTGTTTGCCGTTTTTTCCACATTTTACACAAATTCTTCGCTCGTATTGGTCGCAGCTAAATTTTATATAGCTTCAAGCCTTCCTTGATAAATGGACCATTCAACGTTAAAAAAATTGTTCAATTTCATAAAGCAGTTCCTGAGATAAGCGCGTTAAAACGCAGAAAAATGTATATTTTTTGCCGTTTTTTCCATATTTTCCACAGATTCTTCGCTGCTATTGGTCACAGCTTAATGTTAAATAGCTTCAAGTCTTCCTCAATTAATGGACCATCCAACACAAAAAGAATTATACCATTCGAACCAGTACTTCCTGAGATAAGTGCGTTAAAACGCAGAAAAATGTATATTTTTTGCCGTTTTTTCCCCATTTTAAACAGATTCTTCGCTGCTATTGGTCACAGCTTAATGTTAAGTAGCCTAAAGTCTAAGTTGATTAAGGCACCATCCAACACAAAAAGAATTATACCATTCGAACCAGTAGTTCCTGAGATTACCGCGTTCAAACAAACAAACTCTTCAGCTTTATATATTAGTGTAGATGTCTAGTTTTGGCATCCCATAAAAACTCGTCTTTCTTTGTAAGATGACAATGGAAAACTCACGCTGTTCCATCATGGTCGGAAAAAACCTAACGGACGAATGTGATGTCAAAAAAGATTTTAGACAAGGCGATGCGCTGTCATGCGATTTCTTCAATATCATTCTTGAAAAGATTGTACAAAACTCCAACGCTAACACCAGAGGCACAATCTTTCAAAAGTCCGTCCAGCTACTAGGATACGCAGACGACATTGACATATTTGGAAGAAAACAGCATGATGTCAGTGGAGCGTTTGTGAGTCTTGAGATGGAGGCCAGGAAGATGGCGGGTCTAGCGGTTAACGAGGGCAAGACCAAGTTAATGCTGTCAACAAGAAAGGACAACCAACATCGACGTCTTCGAGCAAACGTCAGCATAGACGGATTTAACTTCGAGGTAGTTAAGAACTTCGTCTACTTAGGATCCGCTATAAACTCAGACAACAACACCAGCCCCGAAATCAATCGAAGAATCACTCTTGCCAATCGCTGCTTCTTTGGTCAATTGAGTAGTAATCTCCTCTCCCGAGCAACTAAATTGACACTCAACAAAACCCTCATCATCCCGGTCCCAATGTTTGGTGCAGAGACATGGACCATGACAACATCCGATGAAAACGCTTTGGGCGGCTGTGAGAGAAAACTTCTTGGAGTGATTTTTGGTCCTGTCTGCATAAATTGAGAATGAAGAAAAATATTCAATCAAGAACTGTACGAGCTGTTCAGCGACACTGATCTACCCAGAAAAGTTAAGGTCCAACGACTTAACTGGTTGGGTCATGTACAGCGAGGTGCGGGGAAATAACTCCACGGGAACTAACTCCACTGAGGGATTTACTTCCCACCAAGTGAGAACTTACTCCACTTTTGTAAAGTGTAGTTGGTTCCCATGTACGGTGAGAACTTAGTTCACTTCCTAATGGGAACTAAGTTCACACATTTATACATGGCGCAGGGAAACTGGTCCGGACGTCAGAAGTCCCGGTAATGGGTTTCGGGGCTAATGACCCACTATCGTGGGTCATTCGTGTATATGCATACATAACAACAACCCCAAAATGTCCTATAAATAAATAAGATCATTTTTATTTACTACCTATTTGTCGAGTCGACAAAATGGATAGAGCAATTCATTTTCAAAGGTGCTGCACTGCAATGATTCATTTTGAGCATCTTTTTTCACCTTGGTGGATGATGACTATCTGTAACACTCAAAATCAAATTGGTTTGATTGGGAGTAAAGCGAGCGTAAAAAATTTTGCCCAAAAGAGAATCAATTTGGGGTGTGAAAATAAAAAAATTCGCGCGAATGTTTTTATTTTCACACCCCAAATTGATTCTCTTTTGGGCAAAAATTTTTACGCTCGCTTCGCTCGCTTGCAATTTTTGGTTCAAGCTCCAAATCCTTAATAATATAATTTTTTTTAATTATTTGAGAGGGATTGAAGAGTTAACAGAGTCAAAAAAAATGTCTTTCTGATGGAATTTTTAATGTTATTGAAATAGCTCAGTTATTTAAGGGGACAACAAGATGAAACTGGGTTCAAGTACAGTGTGCTTGTAGAATGCCCTACTCTCACCGAACACCAAACTTCAGAAGAACGTTTGCATTGGAAAAAGTTTTCTTTTTGTCACATAAACTTACAGCATACGGTATATTTCAATTGTTATATACCGTTTTAAAAAATGCTTAAAATTAATAGCAAAGGTCAGAAACCCCGAATTTGATTTCTGGACAAATGAACCATCATATAGGGGGTCAGATTCTGAAAAATGGGTTTCCGAATGACTAAGTTTCTCAATATTTTTGTGCATGCGATTTTTTAAAATTATTTTCAGTCTTAAAAACTGAATTTCGGAATGACTTCATTTCTAAAAGACATTTATTTTAATTTCACAAACAAAATTGCTCGGTATACTTGAATTCTTATTTTAATTTTTTCTCAATTAAAGTGGCAAATTATTTCAAATTCGAAGGGAACTAGATCCACTAATTATTTGAGGAATTTAATTCCCACTGTACATGGGAACTAACTACACTTTACAAAAGTGGAGTAAGTTCTCACTTGGTGGGAAGTAAATCCCTCAGTGGAGTTAGTTCCCGTGGAGTTATTTCCCCGCACCGTACAGCGAATGGAAAATAATGTTCCGGCTCGTAGAGTCTTCGAATCAAACCCGGAAAGACGTCGCAGAAGAGGAAGACCGCGACTCAGGCAGAGCACACAGGTGGAAGAGGACCTGAACCAGGTTAGCGTGGAGACAGCTAGCAGCCTCGACCTGGCTGGAGAAGTTTGTTGGAATAAGCCCTGGTTCAACCTGTACTGGTCTAACCTGGACTGTAGCGCCAGTAAGTAATTCAGTTATTAAGATGAGACTCACAAGGGTTTGACTCAAAAAGGATTGGAAATCAAAAGATTATTTTTTTTTTGGAATCTGAAACTAGTTTCAATCCTACTTCTTCCACGATTCAAATTTCGTTAACTTGCTTTCCAAATACGCCACAGTGCATCGATATGCAATACAAATTAAACGGATGAAAAATAAAAAAGTTAAAAGCTTACTCTGTGTTGAAAAAATGACAAACGAATGCCTTCTGTATTTTGTATTTAGGACAGGCACGTTCAAAGAGTTTTTATCCTTTTTTTAAATCAGACTATTCAAGCAAAACATTATCAGATCACAAAGGGTAGGAGAAATTCGTATCCAATAACAGCATGCTTGAGTAACTTTCGATTCGTTTAACTTAGAAAGCAACAAAAGCGCATTTCTAATTAGGTGATTGACGTTTCATTTGAAAAATGTTCTTTAAGCTTTTTAGAGTTTCATCTAGTTATATCTATTTAATACTACTTTTCTTTGAAGTCGATAAAATTCCCGACTTATAAAACGAAAATAAAGACTAACTTTGTATCCCATCCATTAACTTAATTTTAGTTGAAAAAGTGAAAGTAGTTATCTTCCGGTCATTTATCGTCTTCCTTCTCTTAATCTACTCTACATAAGTCTGCTGATTGCTTAAATTTCCGGCTGTTTCACGGCAGAAAAATTACTCTCAACAAGTCGTCAAATATTCACCTCCTCTGTTCACGAATCGCAAAAAAAGTTCTTCTCACGTGTATGTCAATATTTTAATTTTTCGTCCACGTAAAGAGGTACGTAAGCGTATACACATAAGGGCCAATAACATCCGATGACGACGACAACGACGAACGGAAGCTGAAAAATAAATTGGATTTCAGCACCGATTCAGATTTGGGGCAGCAGCAGGTTCGTTTAACCTCACTTTAACAGCATACCGCACGACCAACTTTAAATGACCTGGACGTGAGAAGTACGTAATCACTGGAATGGACCTTCAAGGCACCACCCATCCAACCAGCGACAGCGTCATCGTTAATTTTTTTTTTTTGTTTGTGTTTTTATGATTGTTTTTGGCAACTTGGGTCCTTAATTTATGAGTCTAGTGAAAATAGGCTGAAAGTCCAAATAACCATCCACGGAATGTCTGTATTTGGGGCAAAAAGGCACACGAACTGTTGAGTTTTTTTTTCTTTGCTTTATTCTTCGTTTCGGGAAATTGTTGCTTTCGGCTGAGAAAACATCAAGTTTCGTTTTTATTCTTCTTCTTCTTTTGGATGATATCAAAAGCACGTGTAGGAGAAGCCGCCAGGACGAAACTATGTTTTTTTTTCGGCAGAGAACTTTTTTGTTTTTTCATTTGATCATTTCGTCTGCGGACTTGATAAGATTTATGGAAGCAGAGTTTTCTTATTGTTCTTGTTCTTCTCTTTTGGTTCGTCCTGGTGTTTTTCATGTCGGATGGTTTATTTTTTTTTGGTCAGTGATGCTCATTGGTCGCATTAGCTGAGAACAAAGGCTATTCGAACTTGTAGCTAAGTAAAAAGTAAACAACCCTTCAGACAGGCGATAAGACTAAAAATGTTTAAGAGAGCAACCTCTTGAGCAATTTGTCTATGGTTTGTCATCGTGATATTATTGCCCCAAGGCTTAGCAGTTGTTTTTACGGTGTGATATTAATGTTTGAGATTCTATGGTGGCCTTTGGCACTCGAGTGGCGTTGGTATTATTCTTTATGCTGTCATCAAGACTCGTTTGTCGTAGATTTTTAAGAGGTTCATTGCCATGAAGAAAATTTGGATTTAATGATAGAAAAAAATCCCTGGTATTGGGTGTTTTATAGCAAATTTACACATAGGGCAGGAACTTCACATTGATACCTAGCAACTTTTTTAACGATATCAAGGCTTCATAAAACAACACATAAAGAGACCAACTATATATAAAGCAATGTCTAGGTTTGGCGGTTAATGAGAGAAAAATCAAGTTATTCTGTCAATAAGAAAGAACTGCTAACGTCAACGTCTTTCCAGACCTAGACAGACTTCAAGGAAGTTTAGGACTTTGACTATTTGGGATCAGCTTTAAATTCAGATAGTGACACGATCGTTGAAATCAAATGAAGAATTATGTTGCCTCTTTATACCCTCATCTTCCCAGTCCTCATGTTTGGTGCACGGAAATCGTACGATGAAAACGCTTTGAAGAAGTTTCAACGAAGAATTCTAAGGGCTATTCAGCGACACAGATCTTGCCAAAAAAGATAAGGACCAACAACTGCGATGGATTGATCATATAGATTGAATGGAAAATAGTTCTTCGTCGGTAGAGGACCCCAGTCAACTGGTTGGAGACGCTTGTTGGATGACGCCTCGGACCCTCGGTCCAACCTGGACTGTATCACAACCTTATGTTAGTTTGTGCCAAAGCAATGGCTTTCTATTTCGAAAAACCAGCTTTTACGCTACAAGAAGCTAATTTTGAACATTTGAACAGGACATTTATGATGAATCTGTACAAAGGCTGTCCAAACTTTAGTCGGAAAAATCAATTGTTGAAAGTTAAAAGGTAACCTTTTTTGGTTCAAATCTTATGTAAACAATTATTTTCTGGGATCCTGTGAAGTCCATCTTCAAAAAATAATTTCCTTTCGTCCTTGAAATCCAACAATTTATTCAACAAAAAGAAGAAGATAAAACAATAATTCCGATCCAAATTATTCATCATCTTAAAATTAAATTTATGAGCGACATAATCTTAAAAGTGTAATTCTCGTTCTCTCAAAACAGAATGATAAAGAATTTCAAAGAATCCCGTTTTCTGTCATCCTTTCTCACAAAGTTTTACGAAGGCCCAATACTTTATACATCGGTTCATATAATTGCTTCTTAAAATTTAATTTATTTTGGTATTTGAGTTGAGAATGAAAGGAACTGTCATTTTTAATAGATGGTGTTTGTCTGGTTCTTTTATTTCGATTTTCGGGAGGTTTACTTTTTGGTAAAAAAAAAAAAACAAAAAAACAAAACAAACAATGGGCGAGATAGAAATCAAAATACATTTTTTAAGTAAATATAAAGAAATTGACATGGGCAACATTTAAGTCGTAACTCAAACAAATTATTAAAAAAATTAAATTGTTTCTTTGAAATTATAAAAATTTATCTGAAATAGGATGACATTTTGAGTTTTTGAGGAGTTGTGTCCTTGGGTGCAAGAGTGTCGTGGGTTAGACAAATTAAAAAGCTACAAAACGGTTGATTAAATATTGAATTCGTTGCTGCGAAGAATTCGATGACTTAATTTGGAAAAAAAACTAGATTTTATTTTAATGATTAGTAAGCACTCCATAGGGTAAGCCTTGACGTGACGATGACTTCTACTATGAAGCATAGAGCTATTCGATCGCGAAACTTGTTTTCGCCGACAGGCCGAAGCGGAGTAGACTACTAATTACCTTCCAACGAAGGAGTGTTCCCACCAAGGCACTCCCAACGAGCGACGGCAGCGAATGAATTTCTTTTTTTTTGGAATCAACGGTGGCGTCTTCAGTTCCAGTAAGGCCGAACTACTTGGTGAACACCTTTACGAGCTACTTCAACTTATTTGAAGCCCAGGCCGAAAAAGGAGTGGTTTTTCCGACTCTTGCACTTGGAGTCACATGACATCACAAGGGCCTGGTACTCCAGGTTTGGGGTTGTACGTCGAAGCAACAACAAGCCTCGGAAACGGACGGATATACTGATGACGACCCAAGCAAATATTAAGGACAACGAATTTCGGACATGCAGGTGGTATATAAGGTCTCTTAATAGACCATGTGCTGCCGAACAATAAGCGGAGACCCTAAACTGCTACAAAGCAAATATCACCGCTATCCAACAAATGCGATGGACGGGCAAAAGGAGGATACGAAAATTGCGACATCTACTATGGTAATTGTTTCCGAGAGCAACAACAGCAGCTCTTTGGATGCGGATTCGTCGTGGGAAGCAGACTCTGGCAAAAAGTCCGAATCAATGCTAAATTCAGCAACATTAGCCTAGTATGCGCGCATAAGAAAATGGACGACACCAAAAACGAGTTCTACGAGCTCCTCGACAAAACATATGAGCAATGTCCTAGCTATGATATTAAAATTGTATTCGATTTCAACGCAAAGTTGAGAAAAGAACATCTTTGGTGGAACAGCCGGATATCACAGCCTGCACGACACCACTTCCTACAAAGGATTCAGGCTGTTCAATTTTGCTCCGGGTGAAATGTTGTAGTAGCAAGCACATGGTTCCCATATCTCAACATCCATAAAGGAACATGGAGATCTCCTGATCAATCAACCGTCAACCAGATTGAAGGAAAGCACTTGTCCAGCATTCAAGATGTTCGAACTTTCCGAGGAGCCATCATCGACCCGGACCATTACCTCGGATCAGACCACTATCCCCGCCGTAATATGTGAACGTCTGAAGCCTTTTCGTCAATAATCTGATTGGTCCTTATCAATGTGGTTTTAGACTAGGAAAGTCAACCATCGACCAAATTCTCAGTTTGCGGCACCAAATCGATACCCACCACCTGTATAAGGCTATGTCTAGTTTTGTCATCCCTCAAAAACTCGTTCGCTTGTGCAAAATGACGATGGAGAACTCACGCTGCGCCATCAAGGAGCTAACGGAATCTTTCGATGTCAAAAAAAGGGCTCAGACAAGGGATGCACTGTCATGCGATTTGTTATACATCGTTCTTGAGAAGGTAGTGCAAAACTCCATGTCAACACCAGAGGCACTTTCTTCCAAAATTCTGTTCAACTTGTCTCAGACATTTTTGTTTGCCTTTGAAAACATTTGAACTCTGGTAAATTTTTCGATTTCTGTAACAGCCCTGAATTAGGCCACACCCTTTTTCAAAAACATAAATTTTATGAGACACCAAATGCTGAGAATCATAAAGAACGAAGCAAAATAATGCTTTGTTCAAATATAATGTAATTCCATTTTCCATATAAACAAATTCCTTCTTGTGAAATCAGTCAGTTCAAGATTGTTTATGCTACATGTCATCGATGTTTTTAAATTATCAAAATGGAGCCCTTTTACTGATAGGTTCCTAAATACATATATCTAAGATGTGAAAGTTAAAATGGTTGCATTTTAAACCTTGAGACTGCATTTCTTTGAAAATTCTTTGAAAATCGCCCTCGTCCTTTTGTGCTTGCAAATTAATTGACCCAAATTATTTTTATTTTATTTATTTATCTAAAATGTTTTTTAAACAAATTCATGAAAGCATAAAATAAAAACTATCTATTGCACCAGACTTCTTTACAACAAAACAAAATAAAAAAAAAAAAACTAAACGACCGTAAACGAGGGGTTTCTTTTACAAAAATTATTAACACAAGCTTGGTTTCTTTTTCTTCTGGCATTGCTGTGCAGATGAGCTCTGGGTTGGAAAATGTTCTTGTTGCTTTTGCTTTTTCTAATTGAAATATGGATTTTTCCCTCTATACTTTCTTTGTGCTGAATTTTTTGTTTTTGTTTCTGCATTTAGAATATCAAAGACACCGTTAAAGGATAACCTACTCCTGATTCAAATGAAGGGAAAACCTTCACTTTTTTGTTTGTAGAAAGTTCAGTTTATTTTCCTGTGTTTTTGTATCTTGTTTGTTTTAATTTCGTTTTTATTTACCTACCTTGGTTTTATTGTGGGGCGTTTGGATTTCAGGGAGGAACGAACATTAAATGGGCTCATACACAATTTTTATACAATTTTGGTCCTAGGACACGACGAAAATAGACTTTCGTTAGGGTTTATCCTGAAATAGGGCGATACGAACAAGTTAGTTGTAGCTGAAAGCTTAGGAACAAATAATTCTCATTTAACTTAATTAGGTTAGCAGTTGAGATAAGAGAAAAATGGACATGTTTGGTTAATATTTTGCTAGTTGCTAACGAAAGAAGTTGTTCAAGCAAACTATGAGAAAGTCGCAATTCTTTCGAAAATTCCTACCTCGAAAACAGTATACACTTCGTTTTGCCCTCATTTACCGCTAAAACTGTTCTTGCTGCTTCTGTCTCAATTCTCAAAAAGGAGCTATTGACATCACGCTGTGTTTTTTCCATTATATCATTATCTTCGGCGTACTCTAGAAGTTGAAGAGAATTTTGGAAGATAGGCCTCTGGAATTCACGGTGGAGTCTTGTACTATCTTCTCAAGAACGATGTTAAAGAAATCGCATGACAGTGCATCGCTCTGTCTGAACCCTATTTTGACATCGAAATATTCCGTAAACTCGTTGCCAACCTTGATGGTGCTGCGTGAGTTCTCCATCGTCATTTTGCATAAGCGAACGTGCTTCGCAGGGATGCTTAAGTAGATGCTGTCATACGCGGCCTTAAAACCGTTGAAAAGTTGGTGGGTATCGATTTGGAGTTCATAGGTTTCTTCCAGGATCTGCCGCAAAGTGACAATTTGGTCGATGGTTGACTTTCTTGGTCTGAAACCAGATTGATAAGGACCAATCAGATTGTTGACGAAAAGTTTCAGACGTTCACATTTTACGGCGGAGTGGATAATGGTCCGAGATAATGGAGTTGGAGCCAACATCGGGCTCCTCGAAAAGTTCGAACATCTAGAATGCTGGACAAGTGGCTTCCTTCAATCTGGTTGACGGTTGATTGATCGGGAGGTCTCCGTGTTCCTTTACGGATGTTGAGATGTGGGAACCACGTGCTTGCTAACACAATATTTGGTCCCGTAGTAAAACATATCAGCCTGAATCTGTTGTCGGAAGTGATGTCGTGCAGGCTGTGCTTTTCGACTGTTTTTTTTTTTCAAAATTCATTTTTTTATTCATTCACTTATATCTACTTACATACTAGACAAAAGAATTCAAACTAGCTTATGATCTAAATCTTATATTTAATTTACTGGCCCCAACCGGGCACTCTAAGAAATTCAGGGTTTACTTAAAACTAATGCCTTTCGGCCTATGAACTATTTTTTTTTTTTAATTAACTTTATTATTTTTTTATGTTAGAAAATTTAAAAAAAAACTAACTCAAGATCATTTTTATGTTTTCTTACATACTACTCAAAATTAGGTCTTAAAAATAAAACTTAAAATTAACTAAAACTACCTAATCTACCTAACAACTACTTACAAACTAGAGCAACCACAGCAGCAAATCTATTTTTTTTTTTTTCATTTCACTTTTTCATTTTTTTTTTTTTTTTTTGATAAATATTTTTTTTTCTTGTCAATATTATTTTTATTTCATTTTTTCTATTTTTTGTAATTTCATATTCGTTGTCCTTTTCAATGTGTGTGCCACCATGCCTACTCTACTTAAACCTAAGCCCACAACCCTTAGACTAAAACAAGTATACAAGCCGGCCAAGGCTTTAAACCCCACCCCGACTACCCATTATCAAGTGCTGACTGAAGCCACCAGAACTGGTGCTCCTGCTTCACCCTATCAATTCGGTCCCGTTCGGACACAGCCCTACTGAACCGGAGGAGCTCTGCTCCGTCCTGTGCGAGGACGTTTCGATGGTAAAGGAGCCGCCGATCGACGGTTCTCCGCCTGACGTGGTAGATTAGCGGGATCGCCAATCTGTCCTGTATCAGACCGCTATTATCTAGGTGGAGGAATGCCTCTGGTGGAATGAAGCCGCTCGAGCGTGCACTATTAAAATATTCGTCGTTCGGATAGAACGCCCCAAAGATCAAATTATTCGTCGAAGTCATAGCTCTCGCAATGTGACCCCGAATAAGTTTTATCACGAAATTGTCAATTCTGTTAATCCGAGCCTCGTTGTACAGAACCTCGTTAGAATAGTAATGTACATAAGAAGATTCCGGTGTCCGATACAAACCGAGACAGCGCCGAAGACACTGCCTCTCGAACACCCGAAACTTCTCCATTTGAGATGGTGCAACGTTGAACCACACTGGACAGCCATAAACGATCATCGGCCGTATGAGGGCCATGTAGCAAATTACCTTCACTCTGGGGTCAAGCCGACTGTTGTAAAACAGCCGTTTCGTCAGAGCGAAGGCTCCTCTGGCCTTAGTCAGAGCTCTATGCTTCATAGTAGCAGTCACCATAAGCCGCTCCGCCGCGTCAAGGCCTACCCCATGGAGGGACAGTCACTGACCATCTGCACAAGAAATGCTTGCGTTTGATATGTACTTTATGCCCTTTCGGTTTTTGTAGGCCGCAAAAGTGTACCACGAGAATAGTGGTAGCCGTTTAATATATATGATTTTTAAAGGAATTCCTTTCAATTTCAAATCTCAAAAATGTGTTTCAACTGTCCAGTCTACAGCCCTTAACAATATACGCATTAAAACCACTTTTCTCTTAAATTTTTGCAACCACCATTGTTAGAGATATTTTGCATTTTTGAAGAATCAACGAGTAGGCAGTGTGTGTTAAAGGCTCATCATGCCAAAAGTCTTGCAATGCATAAGCCACAATGCTTATGGTTTTTTTTCTTTTTTTGTTTTTGCAAAGGACATGAATAGCTCCCGAGAAACATCTGGTTTGGGCACACCATTGACGATGATATGGGGTAAGAGGTCCTCTTGTGTGCTTCTAGCAACGAAGTGTGTATTTTTTTTAGTGATTTAGAATGAGTTTTCTGGCCGTCGCGTCGCTATTTAAGGGTGAAGGTGCCAAAAGAGCCTTGCAGGTGAAAAATGATGTTGATGTTGACTCCTCTGGTTGAGCTGAAGTATGAGGCTTTTGTATAAGCGGATGTCAGATGATAGGTACGTACCAGAGACGATGCTGACAGTTGGAAAACAATTTCACCGTCAGTTTTTGTGACCGAGAGCCAAGAGCAAGTGGATGTTGATATGATATGAGGGACGCAAGCGAAGGTCATAAATAGTTTGGACGAGCTATCTACTGGTAGGTGCTTATAGACATGGAATCGATTTACTGGGCATGAGTTTTCTACATCCTTTTTTTTTCTCTCGAATTTTAATGGATTGTCCCGTGATCAATGTGTGGGTGTACGAATCTATTTTTTGTTTGTCATCCTGTCGGTTGGTGCTGGGTAAATATCGTATAACCTATAAAGTGTGTGTAGGGATAGCTGCGCGGCATTGGCGGTGGTAGCAGAACAGTAGGTTTGTTTGTATATTGATTGATGTATATTGAAAGCGTGAATAAACATTTATCATCGTTTAGTTAAAAATCCCGAGAGGCTTTTAAAATTATTCATTGCATAACAACAGGACCAGCCGACGAGTACAGTCACGATGACGACGACAAACAGGGCTTTGAAGTCTATCAACCAGCAATGAATGAATGGATGGTGATAGGAGTAAAATATTGTTTCGATGGTTTTTTTTTTTTTTTTTTTTTCAAAATTCATTTTTTATTCAATTCACTTATAACTACTTATTCTAGACAAAGGAATTCAAAACTAGCTTATCATCTAAAATCTTATATTTAACTTACTGGCCCTAACCGGGCGCTCTAAGGAATTCATGATTTACTTAAAATTAATGCCTTTCGGCTTATGAACTATTTTGCTTTATTTTTTATTTATATTTTGAATTTGTTAGAAAATTGCAAAAAACTAACTCAATATCATTTTTATTTTTTCTTACATACTACTTAAAATTAGGTCCTTAAAAATAAAACTTAAAATTAACTAAAACTACCTATTCTACCTAACAACTACTTACAAACTAGAACAACCACAGCAGCAAATCTCTATCTTTTCTTTTTTTTCAATTTCAAGTTTTTGTATATTTTTTTTTCTTTTCTTTTCTTGTGTATTTTTTTTTTTTTTATTTCTATTTTTTGATTTTTTTTTTTTTTTTTTGTATTAGTTGTCCTTGTCAATGTATGTGCCACCATGCCTACTCTACTTAAACCTAAACCCAAAACCCTTAGACTAAAACAAGTATGTAAGCCGGCCAAGGCTCAAACAGTCAAACCCCACCCCGACTACTCATTGTCAAGTGCTGACTGAAGCCACCAGAACTGGTGCTCCTGCTTCACCCTATCGATTCGGTCCCGTTCGGACACAGCCCTACTGAACCGAAGGAGCTCTGCTCCGTGCTGTGCGAGGACGTCGCGATGGTAAAGGAGCCGCCGATCGACGGTTCTCCGCCTGGCGTGGTAGATTAGCGGGATCGCCAATCTGTCCTGTATCAGACCGCATTTATCTAAATGGAGGAATGCCTCTGGTGGAATGAAGCCGCTCGAGCGTGCACTATCAAAATATTCGTCGTTCGGATAGAACGCCCCAAAGATCAAATTATTCGCCGAAGTCATAGCTCTCGCAATGTGACCCCGAACAAGTTTTATCACG
The DNA here is from genome assembly GCA_943590905.1 of Sphaerophoria taeniata. Lineage (NCBI taxonomy): Eukaryota > Metazoa > Arthropoda > Insecta > Diptera > Syrphidae > Sphaerophoria > Sphaerophoria taeniata. Next base: position 39,060,433 of record OX016540.1, on the reverse strand, counting down.
AAATTGTCAATTCTGTTGATACGAGCCTCGTTGTACAGAACCTCGTTAGGATAGTAATGTACATAAGAAGATTCCGGTGTCCGATACAAACCGAGACAGCGCCGAAGACACTGCCTCTCGAACACCCGAATCTTCTCCATTTGAGATGGTGCAACGTTGAACCACACTGGACAGCCATAAACGATCATCGGCCGTATGAGGGCCATGTAGCAAATTACCTTTACTCTGGGGTCAAGCCGACTGCTGCAAAACAGCCGTTTCGTCAGAGCGAAGGCTCCTCTGGCCTTAGTCAGAGCAGCATCTATATGTCTGTCGAAATACAGATACTGATCCAACCAGATACCGAGGTACTTCACTTCACTTTTGCACGTTAATCGCTGTCCGTGAGGCCCAACGATGACCATCTTGCGCCAATTCTTGCGCGTATCCCTCGTGGCCACAGCCAACGGGGTCCGGAACAGAATTGTCTCGCATTTCTGGACATTTATTTTCAGTTTCCAGTCATCGCAGTATCGCTGAATCTTCTCGAAGTCACTCTGCAAGAGAGTTCTAATGACTTCGACCTTTGGGGCAGTTCTGTACGCAATCAGGTCGTCGGCATACGCAATTGCCTGGGTGAGGCTACCTATCAGATCGCTGGTGTAAATGCTGAAGAGGATCGGCGAGTTCACCGCTCCCTGTTGAAGACCGTTTTTGATTTCAAAGGTGGTGGTAGAAGTTACATTGCCACTTTTGACAAAAAACTTCCTACCGTTGAGCATATCATAAAGCATATACAATAATGGTTTACTGATGCCTAGTCTGGTGAGTTTTAGGTACAAACCTTCTAACCATACGGTGTCGAAGGCCTTCTCTAAATCAACCAGAACAGCACCCGTGCATTGTTTCTTGGACTTATTCCATTGGATATCAGAAACGAGCTTAGACGCGGCATGAATAGTGTCATGTCCCGCCTTGAACCCGAACTGGTTATCCGGAATTATTTTGTTGTCCGAAGCCCACTCATTCAGAGCCCTATTGACTACCTTTTCGAATACCTTGCTGATGCTTGGAAGAAGACTTATTGACCGAAGATTTGACGGATTGGAGTTGTCCTTTCCCTTTTTCGGGAGAGGATGAACCACAGCTGTCTTCCAACGCTCTGGATAATATGCATTATTCAGCGCGTTGTTGAACAGAGTGGTGTATATGTCTATTGCCTCAATCGGTAAGTGTCTTAGTACAATGTTGGATATACCGTCGACACCTGCTGACTTCTTATTCTTTATTGAATCGAAGATAAGCTGGAGTTCTACCTTCGTGATGAGCAAGGGACTTGCGCCCGTTCGTTCGGCGATTATAGCGTTTGCTAAGAAATCGTCATCAAACCGGGTAAAACCACGGTTCTCGGATCGCCAATGCGAAATATCATTCCTCAGGTAGAAGTGATGAAGTAAGGCTCTGTTCTCCAGGTCGTGGTTCGGGCGAGTGCAAGCATTCACCTTATACACTTGCTGGAAAGCAGCACCAACTGTCTCCACTTTCTCCTGCGGATCTTCAATCACAAAGAAGTCATCGTCCAAGACGGCTTCCTCAGGATCAATTTGCGCTGTCAGGAGTACGTCTCTGTTCTCTATAGTTCTCTGGAGTTTCAGGCACGGAAGGTCGTTCTGATTATTTTTTCTAAATATCTTATTGATTTGGGGAAACATACTCGGGTCGCTAGAATTAACGGCCCGAATTTTGTTGTCCCAAAACAAATTGATAGATAGTCTATAATTTTCTTTGATCAGCTGATTTACGTTTTTGATCGACGACTTCAGCGCCCTAATCTCCAGGTCGTGTGGGTCTGTGAAGCGTCTGTACAAGTTTTTCAGTCTTGTCAGTAGTCCACTTTTATGTCTGTGAAGTGCGTCTATAGTCGCGTTTCTGTAGACGTCGTTTTGGTCGCGTTCCTTGTATTTCGGTATTGTCCGTTCCATTGTTCGTTTTATAATTTCGTCCATCTGTTGTAGATGTTGGTCGATTTCGTTGTTCGTTAGGTTTCTGTTACTTGGTGGGGCTATGTCACTCGAACGGAGTTCTCTCGCTAGGGCGTTGGTGAAACGAGGCCAGCGCATCTTACTGTAATTGTAAGAATACGTTGGAACGTATTCATCCAACTCCACGCGCTCGTTCGGAATCTGAATTACAGCAGCCAAGCCACAGTGATCACTGTCGTACTCGATTGTCTGTAAGCAGTTTCGAGGGTGATTACCCACTTTGTCCGTTATTGTCAGTCTGGTATCGTACAGCAAAAGGTCCAGGAAAGAACCGCTCCTTGGGAACGATGGCCTTTCAGTAGCCAGTAGGTCGACACCATATTCAACACTGCAAAGATTCATCAAATTAAAAAGATGATTACCTCTTGGATTATGAGTTTGATTTCCCCAATCTTCATGTTTGGCGTTCAAGTCTCCGGCCATAACGAAGTAGTTTTCTTCCAAGCTCAGTTTTAGTACTCTGAAAAGAATCTCGAGCTCTGAAATAAAGATATTAGCCTGCGGAGCTTCAGCCGCATAAGCCGCAATCATATACATCTTCTTCCCTTGAGTGAGAGAGATGCATACGACGCAAACTTCTAGCGTCCTGAGCTTTCGCAAGTCATTATTGTATATGACTTTATAATTAATGCCCTTACGTATGAAGATTGCAACACCGCCTCCTTGGGTAGAGCCGGGTCGATCCCTTCTTACGATATTGTATTTGTTATTAGTCAGTTTGTGTTTCTGGTTTAGCTTGGTTTCGCTAGCCATGAACACATCGGGACTGTGGTCTTTCAACAACTGGAACAAATAAGCTCGGCGTTCAATCCTAATCAGTGAATTTACATTCACAGCTAGGATCCTTAGGCGCGTCTCCGGCAGCGCGCCCTTAACCCTGAAGTTGCGCTTGGCCAGCCATCATAGAGTAGAGTTTATCTACTCTTCCGGCTTGCTCCCATATCTGACTTTGCAGTCCTGCTAGTTGGCCTTGAATGGCAACCAACAAGGCCACAATGTCTGGCTGCCCCGCCGGTGCCTTAGGCTCTTGGGCCTGTGGGGCGACCGGTGGTGGAGCCTGTCTCGCTTTACCCATTCCTTTCGCAGAGTTAGCGTAAGAAATATCGGGCCTCACGAATGATTTTGTTGTCGGAGCTTGTCGTATTGGTCGACTTTCTACGGCCTTCTGGCTGGCCTGTTTCTCTTTAATTTGTTGGACCTTAGGGCAGCCCCTATAGTTGGCAGGGTGCCCCTCGTTCCCGCAGATAACGCACTTGAGCTGGGTTAAGTCTTCAACCCGCTCCATTCCTAACTGACATTCCCCCCTATTGTGGGTTTCTGCGCACTTGACGCAGCGCATCTGCATTTCGCAGTTGGCTGCGGCATGGCCGAACCTTTGGCAGCGCATGCATTGTAGCATGTCGTCGTGCCTCATTAGTCTTTCCCATCTTATAACTTGGTAGTCGAGGATGGAAATACTCCTTAGACTATCCAACTTGCTTTGGGGCGATAACGTTACTAAGAACATTGGGAGCTTGTAACCCCCACGTCTGGACTTGACCGTTGAAAACGGCTTGACCCCGATAAACTCGAGATCGTCACTCGCTTTTCGACGGAGCTCATCTAAGAGCGCCTCAGGTTCCGTGCAGGAACTGATGCCCTTTAAGAGGACCGTTTTTAATTTTTCGCTGCGAGGCGTGAAGCTGAAGAACTCAGCTGTGGCCTCCTTCAAATACTCTTTCACAATGTTGTATTCTGGCAATGTGAAGCATTGCACCGAATACCTTTTTTCTTTGTCATTTATAATTTTAATGTTAAAACTACCATTAGTGGCCGACTTACATACCTTTTTTAGATCTTCGAGGTCGACCTTATGGGTCCTGATTGGTGGCACATTTTTGTAATTAGTAGACTGTGGCTGTTTCTGGTGTTGTTGTTGTTGTTGTTGTTGTTGTTGTTGTTGTTGTTGTTGTTGTTGTTGTTGTTGGTGTTGACTCAATTGCTCCTGCTGCTGCCCGACTGCTGCTGACGTGGTAGGGCCCTCCTCGTAGGGGCCTGTTTCAGTTGTTGCAGGCTTCTGGACCTGTTCCGCTCCTGCATTTACTTTTTTGGCATTACGCTTTTGTTTTTTACTCAATCTCTGCTGCTGTGGTTGTATTTGTTGTTTTTGCTGGTTTACTGCAACCGGCGCCGAATTTGTTGTTTCCTGGATCTTGTGTTGCTGTTGTTGTTGTTTTTGGTGCTGCTGCTTGTTTTGTTGTTGCGCCTGAAGCTTTCTTGCTTTTTCAGCTGCCTCCGTTTGACGACGCGCTTCCTGCTTCTGTTTAAGGTGCAGGAGAAGGGGCTTTATTTCCTCCTTCAGCTGATTCAGTACCTCTTCGCACTGGTTAATTTTTTTTTGTTTGCTAACGAGGGCTTCCTCTACCTCCTCGTCTGAAGCATCAGTTGATAGGAGAGTGAATTTGTTGCTACCTCCGGACCTGTAGAGCCCCTCTCCGTCCTCGGACACATATTCTGTCCTAACTGACTCTTCATCGGAAGAGTCGTCTTGCACTTGTTTTTGTGCATTTACTGTTGCCGTTGTTTTAGCTGCGATCTTGATGTCATCCACCCCAGCTTGCAGCATAGCTGAGGTGGTAGCTGGTTTTTTAAACGTTAAATTATTCGGCGTCGGTTTGAAGCCCCGCCTTCTCTTCAACTTCCCTTCTATCTCACTTGCGGTGTTTTCCTTCATCGGTGATTTGGTTGTTGGTGGAACATCACCTGATGCCACTTTAGCCTTCTCTTTCGTCATCGTATGCACGAAATTGATCATCTCGAATCGAAATAGAAAATAAAAAAACTCTACTTCGAGTGGGAAACGAACCCACGACCCCTGGATTGGCAATCCGATGCACTACCGCTGTGCTATCGAACTCTTATATATTCAAGTGGATAACTTGGTACTTCAACGCTTTGCACTGTAAATATACTTTTAGAAATGGAATTTCTCCGCTTGTAGTCTTCACTGAACGAGAGTTGAGGATCGACTGATGTTTTCGATGGTTTCGGGTGTGTGTGTGGGCATCATAGGAATTTTTCATATCTTTTCAAACATGTACATAAAACAAACGAGTTTAAAGAGTATTTCCTGACTTATGACTCGAAACATTTCATTTAGATTGAAAACTTTAATGGAGTCATTAAATCACCTCATGAATTTTGTTGGGGGAGGAAAGATTTCAAAATGTGTTAACCTGAAAGTTAGTTTCATGAGAACGCATAAAAGAGTAAGAGAAACTGAAATCCTTTAAGTTCTTGCGATCAAATTTTGAGAATGTAAACTCTTAAAGTTCTTTCCTTATTTCTTAGGTCCTGGGATTCCTTGGAAATCTCATATGATTGTAAGGTTCTTGAATAAGAAATTTTGTGATTGTTAAAAAACAAGATAAGACATTTTGAAAGATAGTCAGGTGGCACAGGGCCTTATTTAACAAACCCCTTTAGCGAGTTCATTCCCTAGCAACCTGTCTTAAACTATGGACAGTACCATGTGTGGGTTACACCTGAATAACAGCTTTTGGGAGAGCTGATTTTGTACGGCATCGTCACCGGCATTACTAGCTGTGGGAGTAGGTGGGTCTCCGGGTTATATTGGGTATTGGGTTCAAAATGTCCATACCTCCGGTCTTAAAGAACCAACGCCCCTGCTTGTAAATAATAATTGTTTTACTTGAAAATATAAAAATCGAAAGAAATCACCCCTTAAAGCATGCGATCAAAGTCCTTGCCAAGAAATCCCAAATTATTCCAAAAAATAATTCCAACCATAATTCAATTAATTAAACCGAAATTTCTCACAGACATTTTCCAAAATTTACCTTAAAGGAACACCCCAAGGAGGACCAGTCAAATACCGAAATGCAATACATCAGTGGCCATCCAGCAGGCGATATTGGGCAAATGTTGAACAAGAACATGCTCAGCATAAGGCATAGAACAGAGCTTGTCAACCACAACCACACGACAACCATGGCATCGCAGTCCCAAGAAGTCGACCATGATGGCATTCTTCGTGATGGTCCTAATGATGCTAGCAACCCCTTATACCACCACCCATCATCGTCGTTCACTGGAGACAGCATCGGAAGCAGTATCGGCATTAAGCAGAACAACGAACAACAAAGAGGAGGTGTTGCTGGCATTGGGACGACATCTTTTCGCAGCTCATTTAACGACTTTAGTTCGGAGTTCAATGCTAGTGCCGCAATGGACCTGGCTCTAATCATCAGCCATCGCAGTGCACACAATGCACCAATTATCCTGGAAGCCGACTCAATTGCGAATGCATCATTGTCGTCATTACCGAAACAGGAGCTGGGCGGTCCCAATTCTCAAAGCACGACAAACTCCAACAATTTGGTCTTGAATTCAACAACAACAATAATTGTGGTGACGGCGACGCCAGTGGCAGCAGCAGCGCCCAGCACGACTGTCAATCCAGCACAAGAATGCATTGTTATGGGTAAGTTGTTTTTGTTCTCGTAGGTTTTTTTTTCTGTGTTATTGTTTGTTGTTTTGTAAACCAAAAACCAGAGGGCGTCTGTTGTTGGTTTTGGTGAAAAGTGAGAAAAAAGGGTTGTTTCTGTTAACAACATAAATAATTTTATACAAACTATGTGTTTGGCGTGTGTTTTGGGTGTAGTTCGGTCATAGGTGGGGCGACCACCTGCGCTAGCCAACAGCTTAATGACCAAGTTAAACGTTTGGCTTAATTGAAAGAACCCGAGACCAAGCATGGCGAAGCAGTTAATCACACTGTTTAATGTGGGGCAGTGTATTATATGGGTATGTTATAGATAACCAATTGTTTTAAAGTGCTTTCCAGGGCGTCGTCGTTTTTACGTTTGGCTTTATGGAGCTGTGAAAGTAAATTAGGTTATCTGGTGTAATTATGGCGAATAGTTAGGATTTGTAAACGATAACCTCTATAGCTTAGGGGCTATAGCAGGAGGTGTGTGCTACTGTGATTCTGGTTTCAAGAGAACTTATTCCTGATGGTTGTTGACAAATTTTAAAGAGAAATTTTTAATGTGCAATAGTTAAGGTAATTAAAATTTATGAGAAACACATAAAATCTATAAAGCTTGACACGAGTCAATTACTGTAGGCATTGTGAACTGTTTTGATTCAAAGTTGCTTTACTCTCTTCAACAATTCTGGTACGTGTGAGGAATTGAGGGGACCTACAATTTAACGCCGATTCCGAACGGCAAAGTTGAGAAGCACTTTTTTCATGACAGATTGATACTCTTGGAAGTTTTGTCAGTTCTTCGCAAGAGGCAGTTCCCTCGAAAAATGAAATAAAAACTTTTATGGGCACGAGTAGGACTCAAACCCACGACGCGACGTTCTGCATAGCAGCCAACGCACCTAACCACTAAGGTACGGACAGTATCCAAGGGGTATCAATATGTCATGTAAAAAATGCTTCTTAACTTTGCCTTTCGGAATCGGCGTTTAATTGCGTAGGCCCTCCCAATTCCTCACATGCACTCAGAGTATTGTTGATGAGTGTTAGCCAACTAGGCCTTGGCTCTTCTAGAGCAGTTGTGGCAATCGTTTTTTTGTTTTTTTCTTTCTTTCTGATGAAGCCTGGGCCAAAGATAACCCAAAGAACTTTCTTCTCAAAACAGCCTAAGACACTTTCATCTGATTTCGTCTTCTGCACCATACAACATTACTGGGGATGATGAGAGATGAGAAAGAAGATTCTCTATGAAGCTGTTTAGAAATCTCTCATTTAACTTCTCCAAATTATCATATTTGGCGTCTGTTTCACAATATATAAGTAAAGGTCTGTTTAGTTACCCAGCACTTAAATTACCTGCCAGTTAAATCCTCCTGTTAGTGAGGTTCACGTCTCACATTCATCCTTCTGATAATTTTATGTTTCAGGTAACTAATTGTCAGTTATTCCAATTTTCCGGTTAAAAATGGTTGGACAAATTGAAAATTAAAAAATAGGTTGAAGTACTTGCTTAGTTTTTTTTACCAGAGACGCAACCCTCAGGTCCATTTCTTGACGTGGCGTAGAAGTTTCATGTATTATTAAGGAAAGTACATAACACTCCGCATCTTCTTTTATCGTAAACGCGCCCGAAAGTCAACCTCGTCCATAATTCCATAAAATCCGTTCTAACTCGGAAGACATGGTTTCGTGGTGGCTCCATAACACGACAAAAAAACTCATCAAACTCATCATTTAACGTGTCGAGAAGAATATCCATTTTATCGGAAAAAATTAAAATTATTTACGAATCCTTGCTTTTCAGAAATTGAATTCTATTTTAATTGAAAAAAAATTACTAATCCTTGCTTTTTCAGACTTTTAATTCTATTAACTGCCAGTTTACTACTTTATAGGACACTTCCTTCTTCCTATTTGTTACTTAACACTTTAACTACTGTTAGCTCTACTCACATATTGTGAATCGCTATTTTGAATTTTAGCTGCTGGTAATCTACCAAGTAGCTTAACTGGGACTTTACTTGTATATTGTGAAACTGACGCTTAAACTAATTTCAATAACCAAATCAACAGGTATTACGAAATCCAGATTGCTTGACGACTAATCCAAACTCGAAAATAAAATAAACCCTTTATAGACATCAAGGTGCAACGTGATCAAAATCAAACAATATTTATCTCGTGATTGGTGATTCCAATTGTAATTCCTTCTAATTAAATCCGAAACCCCAATTACCATTAAGTGATGTATCTACAACATCCACTATTGAAGCACAAACTCAAACAACAAAGCTTCCTAATCCTTTTTCACAATTGAAATCTAAATGACATCTGATAGGCCTACTATAGTGCGGAAGTGAGCGAGGAAAGATAGAATAAAAAGTTAACTGCAAACCCTGTCACTATCACAAGGGTGGTGTCGATGATACTTTTACATAGTCAAAGTCATCAATTCGAATATTGTCTTCTTCTTCGCTCATAACAAAACGCAAATAATTTACAAACTGTAAAAATTTGAATATATCTTCAAAAAAAAAAAAATTCCGAACCACTGTGTTATCCCAAGTGCCGAAAACCGTAATATGAGTAGGTATTTACCCTTTTCTCTCTCAAATCCTGTTTTTATTTTTATGCAAATATCCTCTTTTCGAATTATTGTTTCGTAAATTCAAGTGAAAACAGCAAACAAGAGTGTTAACGCCAGCCAAAGAAGACGAGTCTCTACATCCTTTCTATGTATATCCGTTATTGCTTACCCAATGCCACAGGAGATTTATTTAAATGAAGCATACAGAGTACAACATAAACACCTATTTCAAGGTCCCGTGAATGTTTGTGTGTTTGTGTAACAGTGTAAATGTGCGTTCAACAAAAATAAGTAAACGCAGCTCTTCAAACGGAAACAGTGTACCTTTCTTTTTGCCTTTGTTTTATGGCTGCGAAGAAAACAAACAACTTGGTTTGTTGGCAGTCATCACATGGAATCCTTTCAATTAAAAAAACAGGACTCTTATTTGCATTACAGAAGACTGAAGAGTCCTTATTCTGAAAGTGTTCGTCAGCGACCGTTTGACTTGAAAATCTCAGAGCAACCTTCAAATTAGCCTCCTGCCAAATGAACGAAATAATTAACCAAAGAACACAACAGGAGCACTTAATTAAAATTATCCAAAGGGCCGGGAGGAGGGGCGGTCTTTTGCCTTAAGATAAGATGATTGCGAAGGTGCGTTCTCTTAGAGAACAAGTACGGGGCTGATGATGCTATCAATTACAAATTGTGAAATTAGGTGGTTTGGCTTTGAATTGATTTGAACGTGTTCAGAAGTGATTTTGTAAATCAAGATAGGCCGTTCTGGTTTTGGAAGGTGGTAGTGCGGTAATTTATTTATAGCAAAAGGAACCTACATACATCATTTAAACTGCTCAGAGGTGGTGGGATTTTCGAATGTCATCAAGGACAAATTTACGAGACTACAATTTTGCTAATTGGGCTGTAACCAACGGGGCGAATCAATTTGCAGATGTCTCATTGCAGGAAGAATTTTGTAGAATGTTCAATCTTGATTTGTTTTTGTGTACTAGCAGAAAAAGAATGAGTCTAGCCAAAATTTAAGAAATGGGATCTATTAAGGGATATTTCGTGTCTCGTGTGTGAAAAGGAGTTACTGAGTTACTTATGGTGGCGCTACAGTCCAGGTCGGACCAGGGCCTCATCCAACAAACGTCTCCAGCCAGCTCGGTCCCTGGCTAGCTGTCTCCAGTTTCGCACGCGTTCTTCATCTTCTGCGACGTCTTTCCGGGTTGGATTCTAAGACTCTACGAGCCGGAACTCACCAAACGCTCCACTGACATCAATCTGTATTCTTCCAATTATGTCAATGTCGTCTGCGTATCTTAGTAGCCGGACGGACTTTTGAAAGATTGTGTCTCTGATGTTGAAGTTGGAGTTTTGCACAATCTTTTCAAGAATGATGTTGAAAAGATCATGACAGCGCATCGCCTTGTCTAAAACCTTTCATGACATCAAATGCCTCCGTCAGGTTTTTTCCGACCACGATGGAACAGCGTGAGTTTTCCATTGTCATCTTACACAGACGGACGTGTTTTTCTGGGATGCCAAAACTAGACATTGCTCTGTATAGTTGGTTTCTACAGACGCTGTCAAACGCGGCCTTGAAATCGATGAAAAGGTGGTAGGTATCGATTTGAAGTACCTGGGTCTTCTCCAAGATCTGCCGTAGGGTGAATATTTTATCGATGGTGGACTTTCCGGGTCTAAAGTCTGGAAAGCTGAATTCTTTAAAATCTTTTTTTTTACTGAACACTTTATCTAGGATACAGTTGTATCAACTGTCAAAGGAATACACGAAAAGACAGACGTATGATACTCTTGTCTTTAATTTACGTTAGTACGTTGCCATCTTTTGTTATTTTTAGAACGAGAATAGAATGGTCATATGTACTTCTGAGAAAGAGAAAACACAATGCCATCAAAACGAATGTACATATTTGCAAGAAAAGAAATAATATTCTCAGAAAAAAAATCAATAGCGAAGCATTCTGGTTCAATTCCTTAAAAACACACACATAATAGAAAACATAAAACCTTTGATAAACAAACTTGACAAAAGATCTAGTTTAACACATCTCACCCTTATCTTGAAAATCCCTTTTTTATTATTATCCTTATTGCCTTTCCTCGACATTAAATTACTTTTCGGTAATAGTTTTATAGTAGTACGATAATAGGGATGTCTCATGAAAGGCTTCGACCCAAATTGCTATTAAAAGGGTTGATGGAAAGTGAGAGAATGGATGGTTGTTGATTTTATAGCATTTGATTCTTTTGACGGTTTTTATAGTTCATTCGAGAAGGAAAATAAAAATAAAAACCAATATTATGCATGCAGAATTATTTCAACGATTTGTCCTCAATATCCAAATTCCATTCAACTACTTTAACTTAAAATTGGTATTAATTCTTTTTTCGTTGTTTTTACTTTCAATTTGAACTGAAATTTATAGACTGAAATTAATTTGTATCCCGCAGAAAATCCTCAAACAATTTGTAAACTTCTTTAGAACAACCACAAAAAAAAAAAAACTAAATGCCTGCCCTTGCTCACCACACTAAATTATCTCAAAACCAGCGATCCAGAAACCAGCGAAAACGCTTTTGTCGAAAGAAACATAGTCTCTAATTATCCCTTTCCTCTCAGGCCTCTTTTTCTTGTAAAAGGATATCTTATTCTACTTCCTTCGTCTTCGCCTTTGTTTTTTTTTTATTCTTTCTAAAAATATTGTCAAACTAAGGATGTCTACTTCGAGAAAGAGGATTTGCTTCCGGCTGCATGAGTTGAGTAGATTAATTTCTTAGTGCTCTTAGTGATTTGATTTAATTGTATGGTATATAGTATATGTCTGTTAAGCTTGATGGATTACGTTGTTATTTTTTTTTCTTTTTCCTGAAGCAAGTTTATAAGAATTTTCTCTGGGGGCGGAGTAGGTTTGAATGTAATCTTTATTCCATTTGTAAAACGAGATGCCGATGTCGATGCTTTTAATTTGGAGTTCATATTTTGGTTAAGTGATTTAGGAAATTGATCTCTCAATTTACTAATTTTTCTTTTTTCAGTTACTAGACGAAAAAACAAAACGAATGACAAATGAAATTGTAAAAAATTTTGTGGGCCTTATCACGTCTCTAAATTTCATCATCTTTTGAACATCTTGAGAAAGTAAGAAATTAACATGGAAATAGAAATTTTCCTTATTTTTGTTCATTCTCCCTACCAGGCTTCTGAATTTCAATATCCAAGGAATCTTTTAAGAAAAGAGGCGGAAACCACACCACTGAATGAGGGTTCAATTTGTCTTATTTTGTCTTTGTATTCAGCCAAAACTCTTCCTGAATTCCATGTTTTAAAATCTTTCGACCATTTTAAAAGAAAGTGGGCAGATACCACGCCCCTAAATGGCAATAGAAATTTTTCTTAATTGTTTTCTTTCCATTCAACCGAAACCAAAATCCTTCAAGAATTCCGAATTTAAACATTCTATGACCATTTTATGAAAGAGGGCGGATACCACGCCCCATAATGAAAAAATGCAAGTTTTATATTTTTCCTTTGTATAAGTACACCCGAAAACATACCAATGTACCAAATTTAAAGATTCTGCTATTCTTAGAAGTGCTTTATAATTTTAATGATCAGTCCGTGAGTCATCGTAGTGGAACCGCAGTCAGTGCTGAGGATATGAAAAGACCACTTTTCCAAGCTTTATAATGGCGATGACGAGCAAAACTTCCCCAGCAATACAGAACCATTCAATTTGGATGAAACAGGCCAACAAATCCAACCACCCGACATTGACGAAGTGAAGATAGCGATATCTAAACTTAAGTCGAACAAAGCCGCTGGAGCAGACGGCCTAGCTGAAAAAACGGTACAAAGCAGCTGGAGATGATTTGGTTAGGAGCATGCACCAGCTCATCTGCAAAATTTGGTCGGAGGAAAGCATGCCCGAAGAATGGAATATTAGCATCGTATGCCTGATCCTCAAGAAAGGAGATCCACTGAACTGCACCAACTACAGAGGTATAAGTCTCTTTAACATCGCCTATACGATCTTGGCTGCCGTGCTGTGTGAACATCTGAAGCCTTTCGTCAACAACCTGATAGGTCCTTATCAGTGTGGCTTCAGCCCGGAAAGTCCACTATCGATCAAATATTCACCTTACGGCAGATCTTGAAGAAGACCCAGGAACTCCAAATCCGCACCTACGATCTCTTCATCGATTTCAAGGCCGCGTAGGACAGCGTCTAAAGAGACCAATTATATAGAGCATTGTCTAGTGTGTAAGATGACAATGGAAAACTCCCGCTATTGGCTGTTCTATCATGGTCGGAAAAAACCTAACGGACGCATTTGATGTCAAAAAAGGTTTTAGACAAGGCGATGCGCTGTCATGCGATTTCTTCAACATCATTCTTGAAAATCCGAAATATTGTGCAAAACTCCAACGTCAACACCAGAGGCACAATCTTTCAAAAGTCCGTCTGGTTACTAGGATACGCGTACGACATTGACATAATTGAAAGAACACATCGTGATTTCAGTGGAGTATTTGTGAGTCTTTAGACGGAGGCGAGAAAGATGGGTCTAGCGGTTAACGTGGGCAAGGCCAAGTTAATGCTGTCAACAAGAAAGGACAACCAACATCGACGTCTTTTAGCAAACGTCAGCATAGACAGATATCAACTCAGACAACAACACCAGTGCTGAAATCAAATGAAAAACCAGTCTTGCCAATCGCTGCTTCTTTAGAATTAGAAGAAAATCATTCCCCGAGCAATTAAAGTGACACCCTACAAAACCCTCATCATCCCGGTCCTAACGTATGGTGCAGAGACATGGACCATGACAAATAAATAAAATAGAGTGGCCCGACAGCTCTTGAAGAGCCAAGGCCTAAATGGCTTACTCTCATCAACAATTCTCTGAGTGCGTGTGAAGAATTGAGGGGACCTACAATTTAACGCCGATTCCGAACGGCAGAGTTGAGAAGCACTTTTTCATGACAGATTGATACTCTGGGAAGTTTTGTCAGTTCTTCGCAAGACGAAGTGTCCGTGAAAGATGAAATAAAAACTTTATGGGCACGAGTAGGACTCGAACCCACGACGTTCTGCTTAGCAGCCAACACACCTAACCACTAAGCTACGGGCTACAGCAGGGACCATGACAACATCCGATGAAAACGCTTTGGGCTGCTTCGAGAGTGGTAAGAGTGATTTTTGGTCCTGTGTGAATAAATGGAGAATGGAGGCAAAGATTCAATCAAGAACTGTACGAGCTGTTCAGCGACACTGACCTAGCCAGAAAAGTTAAGGTCCAACGACTTAGATAGTTGGGTCATGTAGATCGAATGGAAATTAATGCTCCGGGTCGTAGAGTCTTCGAATCCAACCCGGAAGGACGTCGCAGGAGAGGAAAACCGCGACTCAAGTGGAGCACACAGGTGGTAGAGGACCTGAACCAACTTGGCGTGCGAAACTAGAGACAGCTAGCTAGGGACCGAGATAACTGTAGACGTTTGTTGGATGAGGCCCTGGTCTGACCTGGACTGTAGCGCCACCATAAGAAAGTAAGTCCGTGAGTCAGTAGTGCAATATCTCACTTAGTAGTGATGCTTTAAAATTAATGTGATTTGAATTAAAGCTTGATCCTACCTCAAAAATCTAATCATGAAATAATATTCATCTGCTACATAATATTAATAGCAGTCAGGCTAGATTAATGTTGCTAATGTATGCACTACAGCGTATACGTACTTTTCGTACAAGAAGTCAACGAGAACAATGAAACAAATATAACAGTTTAATAATTGACATGTTCAACAAACTTTCTCCTTTTAGGCAGTACTCTTTGAACAGGCCAATGTTGCTCTTTGAATTTATTTACCTTAACACTCTTAATTATTTCGTACAAACAATACCCTTTCTATTTGGCATCGCCACAAGCAATTTTCGTTTTCATATGACCTAAAAAATTAGGCTCGTACTTTCCGGACTCCCGATGGCGGTGATGTCATTGCCATATCATGCCCACCTTTTATAACTTAGAAATGATAAAAGCCTCAGCTGAAAATGGGTTTTTCAAAAACAGGAACTTAAAACTCCATCGACACACGAGCAGCATGAGACATAGCCTCATTTATGCAACGTGGGCATAGCGTCGATGTTCGTTAGCCTAAGTAGGTGTTTGTGCAGTTGTATGAGACATGACAGGCGCTGCTTGTTGGCCTGCTTGTCGTTTGAGATATGTATTGTTCCTATGATGCTGGATTTTGGTTTGGTACGTCCGTTTTAATTAAAACCAACACGTTCACGTTCCTGGTAAACTAAACATATATACCGCTGGAGAATCGTTAGTAATTCCGTGACGATAGCGGGTGATTATATTCAGTAACTGAAGCAAGTTATCCCTACATTAAACACATGGTTAAAGTATTTTGGTTGGCGTTATCATATCGTAGGCATTTTAAAAAAGTTACCTTGAAAATTTGGCTTTATGAATCTAGATCTTTTGTCATGTGGTCACATCCGGCTGAAAAAAATAAACAAACATTCATTACACTTCAAATTGTGCTTATCTTTGTAGAGGAACAAATGAAAAGCAAGCAAAAATGATTAATCCTACGAATGAAATATTAATGTTGGTTTTTATGCGAAGCTGTTTTGAAAGTCATTAGACCTTGGGAGTTGAAAGGAAAAGGGGGAGGACAGTGTAGTCTCTCTATTCAAGTGTGCCCTAGCTTTTGATTCCGAATTCTTTACACAAAAAAGAAAGGAAAGCCCTTGACAAAAAACGAAATTATTATGGCCGAGATTCAAGCTCGATGACGTCATCCACTCTTCAACAAATTTGACTAAACATGTTTTTGGAAGGAAGTGTGCTTACATGCTTATTTTTTTTGGAGTTTACTCCTTTAGAATCGATTCATATATAGACCCCGGTATGGAAAAAATATGGATAGTAAAATCAATCATTGAAAAAAGCGTTACGAAAATTGACTACCAACGCTTTTTTTTAACTCTTAATAACTTTTAACCTACTGGATCGATTTAGATGAAATTTGGTAGTAAGATAGACTAGAACTTGTGGAAGGGCCATACGGTGTTTTTAACGCAATAAAAGGGGTTGAAAAGGTCACAAAAGGTTGAAATGTTAGGTCAAAGTTTGTATGGAGGTCGGTTAGGTTAGAAGTTTAAAACTTATTTGTATGGCTTTTGACTAAACATAAATAAGTAAGACATTCAAAGTTTAAAAAAAATTAACCGAGGGGGGGGTGAAAAGAGGGGGTAAAAGTTTTAGTGCCATTTCGAATCTAATTTATTGAACAGAGATTTCAACGTAGAACGGTGAAATTTTCACACATGATACAGAATTTCATGCTCTTCAATTTATTATACTTTAATTATAACGGTAACTCATTAATATAGCCAATTAAGACATTTTCACATAAATTGGTATAAAAGTTTTAATCCTATAGACTGGATGTTGAAATTTCCATATGTCTAATCTACATGAAATAACGGTGATTTTGATACCTCATTTGTAAGGATACGTCTAGTACAAGCCTCACAATCTCGATTTTAAAATAAATTTTATTGCACACAAACGACCTGCTTGGTTCGTACAAAATGACACATCACCTGTGGGAGAATCCCGCTATGGCCAAAATTCGATCGTTGTTTTTCGATTAAAAGCTTCCTAGCGTGCGTTCTAATAATCGGATCTTCAAGATTAAGATCTCTTAAGAAGCACAAGGCTTCAGGCTTTAATTCAATGTAAAATTTATCAACATTCAATTCCATTTTGTATGCAATAATGCACGATAAATGTGGACCAATTTGAATTTTCATCATTAATTAATTTAATTATAATTAATTTAAGATAATATATTTTATCAAATTATTATGAATAGATAAATGAATATATGAATTCAATCCTTTGCGTATTATATATTTTAAGGTAATCAAATCATTCATATTGAGTGAACTCCAGTCGCGCGTCGGAGCTGACACGCACAATTTTTTTTTAATTCAAACTGAAAACAAAATGAGATCACACTAAGAACAAGAAACGAAAATATGATTTTCGGTCATAGAAGTTTTTGCCTTCATCTCAACTGGTCCGGGCTTCTTTAAGCAAGTTCTTTCACCTATCTTGATCGTTGGCCGACAAACGCCTTCCAATTTCGAACCCAACGCTTCCAGAAGTACTTGAGGATGATCTAAATGGCTCCATTTTTTTTTTTTTTTAACAACTTCTTAAAAATTAATCGAAATGTTTATACATAATCAGAATTGATTTCTGAAATACTCAATCAAATAATTCTAAATGGATTTGCAATAAAAAAATGTTATGCTGTGAACACGATTCGTCAAATCGTAAAATTATATTGCCATAAACAATCTTTTTTTATTGAAATCTAAGGTCCTGTTTACCGAAGAATTTTCCCAGGCCAGTTGGACTAAATCGTGTAACAAATCACATAAAATCGCTCATAAGAAAATATCCCCATCGAATTGATTTCTCACAAACAGGGTGCATACAATTTTCGAACACACATGTCGATTGCTCACTTAAGCAAACAAAAACATAGTAAATCCTACATCAAAACACAATAATGATCCTTAAGCTTAAGCTGTTGTTGCCTCATTTAAGGCTTATAAACTTTTGCCCCTCATGTATCTTAAAACAATAATATTTTACGTAGCATTTAAATTAATTCAACCCAAATTCTCATCTGTTATCTCATTCACTCAAGCATTATGTCAAAAAACACCGAGTTTTAAAGCGCTATTAAAAAAAAAAATACAACATTGATGGAACAAAATAAAAAATGTTGCGCCAGATTCAACTTCCGTTCCTAATGTTACTTAATTTGTGTGAAAACATGAAATTAAGCCATTTCCAGTCCGCACACATGTATTTTGAATTTGACACACAAATGATATTGTTGTTTTTGGCACTCAAGACTTTTGTGAAACTTTTTCATCCCTAAAAAGATGTTTTATATTGTTCAAACGTTATCCAGAAAGAAATCAAGACACATCCACACATCATGTACATAACACACTTCCGGCACATGCAAATAAAATAACCAAAGCGAACATTTTAAATTTTCATTTTATTTTTATTCAACAGACATGTCTTCTTGTATGGCCGTAAAGATTGTGCGGTTTTTCGTAGTGTGCTTTGTTTTGTGTTTTTGTTTTTGAATAAATGTTATCACCGTTGACATTTTATTTCAACTTTCAAACTGAAGACAATTTGAGGGAACAATTAATAATTCAAAAAGCAAAAAGAAGGATGTGTTGAGGTGAATAAAACCAACTACCCAAATCAAAACATATCAACGTATTCTTTGGGATGTGTATGTCATTAGCGTTAAAGTGTTTTCTTAATTTGACACAGCAAATCTACTTTTGTTTTCGTCTGAACTTTTGAACATTTTCTTCTGAAATGTTTTCTTTTATACTCATTCAACAATCGATCTTTAATTGCAAATGATACGTATACGCCACAGTGAACACGCATTGTTATGCGAACTAGAAGAATTTTGAAATTCAAATCTACTTTGACGTACTTGCCAGTCACTACCAAAGGTTGTTTATTATTTACCGGTTAACGTTTTTTCTTTGTTGTACAATTGTTTCAAGGAAAATTGTGAGTAACATTGATTTGAAATTGCTTCTTGGCTACTAGACCTTCAAATAACTTGTAACCCATTTTGATGAATAGAGTTCGAGCGGACTTTTCGTTTGATGTATCATTTGATGGGTGTTGGAAGAATTTTTGTTATTGTTATTTGCATCCGAAGATATTCTATCTATGGGATTACAGTTCTCTAGCCTCTAGGTTAGGTAAGGTTAGGTTAAAGAAGTGGCTGTCATGAATGTAAAAAGACACACTTAGGCCAATTGAAGGCCAATAGTGATACCACATGAATCTAAAAGGCTTTCTTCGAAAGCTCAATGAAACCAATTAAAGTTCTTTATGAAACGTAGAAGATTAATTATATTAATGTGTTTGAGATCGTTTAAATCATTATATCTACGTTTTTGAGCTAGAGCAGGACAGGTGCAGAGGAGGTGAAGCACTGTTTCCTCCTCCTCCTCATCCATACAGCTTCTGCAGAAATCATTAGAAAATACGCTAATATGTTTTTCGTCGCCTGACAGGTGGTTATGTTTTTCCACCTGATGCTAGTTCTCTTAATAGCATCTTGTTGTAGCAAAAGTTTAGCGATTTGTATACCAACATTAGCCATTTGGGGTTTAATGGGTAATTTTGTACCATATTTGGCGATTTCATCGGCCTTGCAGTTTCCTGGAATGTCTCTATGGCCCGACACCCAGTAAGGTGAATGTTAAACTGTTTTGCCATCTCCATTTGAGACGATCGAAAGTTTTGAGTTTTTGAGTTTGTAGAGACAGAGTCCAGGGATTTTAAAGCTGCCTGACTATCTGAGAAAATCTGGATATCAGATGTAGATGTAGATACCACGTTTTCTCTGAGCCATGACAGGACCTCCTTTTTCGCCAAAAGTTCTGCCTAAGACACGCTACAATGATTTGGAAGGCTGAACGAGAGACTTAGCTTTAGTCGTTCGGAGTACACACCTCCACCAACCCCATCACTAGTTTTCGATCCATCCGTATAGAAGTGGATTGTCTCGTCTTCCAGAAATGTTCTATTTTCCCAGAAGGATCTAGCAGGTATAGGAATTTGGAAGTTTCTATCGAACTATAGTTGGAGAGTGGTGTAGTCTGTGTGTTTTGTATTTGATTCTAGATAATTAAGAATAACAGAGTGGCCAATGTTATTGTCAGTCCACTGTGAAGAGGCATTCAGGCGAATAGTAGATCTAGCAGTTATTTGTTTGCTTAATATATCCAGAGGTGTCAGATAGAGTAGGGTGTCTATGTCTAGTGCCACAGATGGGGTCGTACGAAGTGATTCGCTTATACTTGGGCATGCTGAGCGTTGGAATTTACTAAGTTTATCGCAGTTCATTTTTACGTTCAAGGTAGGCCACCATTCGGTCACACCATAAAGAAGAATCGGTCTGATTACCGATGTGTATAGCCAGTGAGTGATTCTGGGTTGTAGACCCCTTTTATTGCCAATGGCTTTCTTGCAGGTGAAAAGAGATACTGTAGATTTTCTTATTCTTTCGTGTATGTTGCTCTTCTAATTTTAATTTTCTGTAAGACCCAGATATTTTGTTTCCTCTGAAAACCAAACTCAGAGCTCTGCTTGCCGAAATATTTGCATTCGAAGATATTCTATCTATGGGATTACAATTAGCTAAGGAAAAAAACAAAAAAATATGGTTTTTTGATCAGACGTCGCAGGTAGTTTTGGTTTTCACTTTTTCAGTCACTGATAGATTGCAAACAAAACCTTTGTTCTCTGGGATGCATTGGTTTCTCAAAAGTAACTGCACGGGTTTCCGAGCCCTATTAGATGGCGAATTGATGTTCGTCCCGATTGAGTTTCACAGCCACGTTGTCGTATGTGCCCTTTGAGCACCTTTCAAAGCCGACGGGAATTTTTTCTACTGAAATACCATTATCACGAACATATTTCATAATCTTTCGCTAGCGCCCGCCGCGCCCGCCCGGATCCTCAGGATGGGAAATTGATCATAATAGGCGATTGAACTTGCTGAAGGTGGAGACTGGATCCCGGTTAAAGCGCAGATTTCAATATTTGGTTTTTAGCAAACCATACAGTGTATTTAGGTGAGAGAAGAGTGTAGGCACAGTATCAGTTTGATCAAATAAAAATCTCTTTTTTCACGACTGCGAAACAGAGATTTTAAAATTCACCATATTCTCCAAAAACCTATGTCTCATAACTTAACTCGAATGTCATGGATGAAACATTTCAAAAACAGAAATCGTTTGTCACCAGTAAAAAGGATTTCGGTGTGTGCTTGTGAAAGCCCTTGAAACTTTCCATCCACTTGATATTCCCATTCAGTTATTTTTGTTAAAAAAAAAAAAAAAACAAACCTACCTTCCTTTCTACGAATTATACTTTAGCCAGAAGAGACTGTGTTTTGTTTTATTTTTATTATTTATCTTTTGACACAGATGGCTTTGTTTTAACCCTACAATTTGCTGCAAATTTCGTTACATCAGTAATTTTAAAATTTTGTTGAGGACTTGTCAAACTTTGTACTCCAATTGTTGGGAATGTGAGCGCAAAGAATTGTTTTTTTCTTGTTCCTGCTCTCGTGGGGTTGTACAATCTAATTTTTTCGATGCAAAAAAGCAGATCAAATAGTTCTCTGATTGGAATTTTGCAAATCCTCCTCAATTTACAATCAAACCACAAAACCAATAAATTGTAATTTCGAAAAATCTTGTGAAATTTTTGGGACAATGTTTTTGTATTCCAATTCCTAAGGGTCCTTAAAAAATCATGGAAACAAAACAACATTAAGCATAAGCTCTTTCCATTTGACGATAAAAAATCACAAAGTTGAAGCACGGCAGTTGAATTTTTTGCGTTTCTCATTTTCTATTCAAAATCTTACATTTTTGCTGTTGTTGAGCTAAATGGAACAAAAGTCATTTAAGCATTTCACAAAGTTCTTGTTTCTGAATTAAATTTTCAAAGCAACATTTACAGTGACTAGGCTATGCCTACGACGACAGACGACGCGAAATTACGATAAGCAAGCCAAAGGAAATAGGAAAATAAAATATTTCCTCAATTTAATTACGGTATTTTGAAAACCTAAAATGTATGAACGGACTTTTTGTGACTATTTGAACTTTTTGAACTCCTTTGTGTGACTATAAAATACACCGACTAAACAAACACATGCATAATTCAATTTTATGGATGTATTCAAAGTTGCTCTTGGCCTACATTTAATTATTTGCTTAAATCATTTTCATCAAGCTGTTTCCATAATTTCTAGGTTGACAGAATAGAAAATCTTAAATCCGAATGATTAATTAACATTTCTGTTTGTGTCCTCCCTTTTTTTCTTTGAAATTCAATTTGCATTTCAGCATTTAGACATTTACAATAGTTTTTAAAAGCATTTAAGGATCTAACTGCTCACGCTTCAGCAGACAAGCTTTTAATTACCCAAGCATTTGGCAAGAATTACAGGAATTCATTTGAACAAAATGTGTTAGTTTTTTTTTGTGTTCATGTTTTGTGAGGAAGTTTTTACATGAAATAGAATGACAGGATATGTGTGTGGGCGTATAGCTTAATGAGATGTCTTAAATTCGTAAAATTTAATGGAAATGGATATGTTGTGGTGAAAATGAGAACAATTTGAATTGTGGGTCTTAATGTCTTGGAAAATTAATATTTCACATGAATGTATTTGTGACAGTTAAAATAAATGACGTTAAATGAATTTAAGTTAACGACTTTGGGTCAAATGATAATGCTTGGCATACGGTTTGTAAGAAATGAGCACTGACAGAGATCAATTTGACACTTAAGAGGATCTACAACATATTTTATATGAACAAATTCGAATTCCGCTTGATGGAACCGATATGGATGTTAATAGTCTAAACCAGTTCATAAGCGTTGCACTTGTTTTATTGTTTGACTGGACAATCCAATTGCTGTTGATTTGATTCATTAGCCTCTCGTGATCATCATGAAATTTTCTCCCTTCTGCACAACAATTGGTATCCGGTCCCGGCCGCCTACAGCAAGTTCCTCCATGTACCCCGATTGTTGGCCGACGCCATTCAGTTGCTCACCTCAAGGCTTTGGACGTCCTGGTCTTCGCCATCCTTACAGCGGAAATTTGGTCTGCTGTGCTGTCTCCTACCATGAATTGTTCCGCAAAGGACTTTCCGGGCCAGTTCCTTTTCGCTCGTAGGAGCTAGTTGTCAAGCCCACCCGATTTATAATTAAATCTGTGTCGCAGTAAATTTGAAATCTCATGACATTATATGTATCTGGAATCATCCTCCCTCAACACACTGGGGCTAACTATTCTCCGGAACTGTTTCGATTCATCGATTATTATCAAATTATGCCTGTTTAAGGACACACACAACCTTGATGATTTATCATTTCCTTACTGCATGAATTTAAAGATAAATGAAGTCTTCCCACATATGCTCCCTTGTTGACCAACGACATAATTAATGTTATTACGCTAAAAAAAACACTTGACTCCTGGTTCAACAGGCAATTTTTAAATCTACACTAATATATAAAGCTGAAGAGTTTGTTTGTTTCAACGCGGTAATCTCAGGAACTACTGGTTCGAATGGTATAATTCTTTTTGTGTTGGATGGTGCCTTAATCGACTTAGACATTAGGCTACTTAACATTAAGCTGTGACCAATAGCAGCGAAGAATCTGTTTAAAATGGGGAAAAAAGGCAAAAAATATACATTTTTCTGCGTTTTAACGCGCTTATCTCATGAACTGCTTTATGAAATTGAACAATTTTTTTAATGTTGAATGGTCCATTTATCAAGGAAGGCTTGAAGCTATATAAAATTTAGCTGCGACCAATAGGAGCGAAGAATTTGTGTAAAATGTAGAAAAAACGGCAAACAATACAATACAATACAATATAAAGTTCGTTTGAACGCGGTAATCTCAGGAACTACTGGTTCGAATTGTAAAATTCTTTTTGTGTTGGATAGTCCATTAATCGAGAAAGGCTTTATTCTACTTAAAACTAAGCTGCGACCAATAGCAGCGAAGAATCTGTGGAAATGTGAGAACTGAGATTTTTTTCTGAGATCTCTGAGATGAAATTATTTTGGATTCGATTTCTCACTCAGCTATTTGACGTGGCTGACATATGTGCAGCAACAATTAGTAAGGTAACCATTAAATCTCAATGATAACTGAGAATTATGTTCCACCAAATGTTTTTGCCTCAGTCAAGGTGACATTGAGATCTCAGTGAGGTGTTGTTAGGTTAAACTGGCCTAATAACTGCTCAAATTAGAATTTTGAGAGTTCAATTGATTTGTGAATGTGATTGATTGCACTATTTGTGCAGATTATTGTGTTTAAACAATATCATTTTATGTACTTCTTAACTAAAAAATATGCTCAGTTTAAAGAAAAAAAAAAATTACTTAACGAAAAAAACGATGCAGAAGTAAGAGAGATATTAGAATTAGGGAGAGTTCACCCAAGGGAATGCTTTAAGTATGAACAACTGAAAGGAATCATAAAAAATGCTCAAATTTTTCAAGTTCAAGAGAATTACGACCTAGGGAGAGTTGACTGCAATGCAATTTTACAATAACTTCCGAACAAAATTCCCACGCGCGCATGATGCACAAGTCGAGACGATACTCTGGCCGGTGGACGAGAGAGAGGCGGACGAAGTCGCGGGCAACTGCTAGTCGTTCATACATTCATTTTGCTGAATGGCCAAAGTTTTGCGTGTATGTATGGTAAATTATGTTGAATATTGTTTAAGTGGAGAGCTTGATACATGTTTCGGTTGTGCCCGGAACATCTGTTAAATTAAGCAATTAATCTTTGTTGGTCGAGTGTGAATGTGCTTTCGAAATAACATGTGTTGGCCGCAATTTGGCGCATATTGGATTGTTTTTCTTTGTTTGTGTTGGGTAAAGATCCATTTAATTGAAATGTAAGGAAGATGGAAATTATTTTCATTACAAAAACCCTAAGAACTCATCAGCCTACAATTCAATTGGTATTTTGACAAATGATTGGAGTTTTTCTCATAAATGAAGCAAAATAAATTTGATTAACGGTGATGGTAAATTGATTGCTTTAACTTGACCATTGACATTTGACAAATTATGTTAGAATTTGAACTAGTCCTAAAGTAGACCTAAAGTATTTGTTTCAAAAAAGTACGCGTACGTCAGAGTGAACGATGTAACAATCCTGGTTTTGCATTGCCGCATTTGCAAGCATTTATAGCTTCGTACATTTATCACCATTCTTCTTTGGAGTAAATTGATAACATTTTAAATGTAGCTTGATGTGCGACTATAACAAGCACCAAAGTTCGGTTCCTATCGCAAACAAGGTCCTCACAGAAGCTATCCAATCGACTCCGTTTTAGTAGAGAAACCAAAATCCATCTACCTATTGAAAAACCAAAACATATCGCTTTCACACCTCCTCTTTACTTTTCGTATAGTAGATACTTTAAAAGAGAATCCTGTCAAATATTTAATCCATGTCAAAAAGCAAGCAGAATGAAAACAAACACAAACAGACCAAACATGCCAGCAGCAAAAAACAACAAGAAAAACGAGTGTCGTCATGATTTTATTAATAAGTCAAGATGTAAGCCAGCGCCAGGTCAACAAGTTGTTAGCCTTATTTTTGCTTCACACACAAGAAAGTGAGATTTTCATCTCGTCATCGTTCGTCGTCGTCCCACATCACATGTGGACATTTTTTGTTTTTTCATTCTGATTTAATAAGAAAATTAAGGCGGAATGTAATGAATAGTTTAATAGCTTCCATTGTGTGTTTGTGTATTTTGTCACTGCTGTATTTACTTGACTTAATGCACAGAGACCTCATTTCTTTCAAGAGAACTGTCATCGGAGGAAAGAAAAATAAAAAAATATGTCAAAGAGAAAAATAATAATTATTTGCACACCTTGTCGGGTGTAACATGTGGACTAAGGCCGTTTTTATTTCGGTTCTTAAAATATCGTAAGCAGCATTGCCTGCCACTTTGACTCTGACTGAAGATGTCAATAAGCTGTCAATGAGTGCTAGTCCTTGTAGGTGGAGGAGATGGTTGTCCTGATTTTTGTTTTATTATTCGCCATTCATCACAGATATTAAGACATTTTTAAGGAGAATTTATGAGTGTGAATTTCGCTTTTGGCATTTAAATATAGGAATCATTGATACTTTTTTCTGACACTGATTATTATGACGAAATTTGTGTTAACATTCATTAAAAGAACCAAAATCACTGTGTCTGCTTTTTGTGCCATTATAATTATGGTTTTTGTGGGCATTCAATTGAATGAGAATTAAGGAGAACAATGTTTGACGATGAAATAAAATACAGTGACAGGCTTGCACGCAGACTTTAAATAAAACTCGATACCAAGAGAACTCACAATTGGTGGAATTTTGAACGAAGAATTATTTACCTTTGATCTCCTGGATTCATATTATTTTGAGTTTCTTATACTGAATCGAAAAAGGGAGAATACTTGGATCTCCTGATGCTAACGAATTTGTGTGATTAAAAAGATTTGTTTCTGGTGAAAAAAAAAATATAAAATGAATTAAGTTTAAGTTATTGTCTACAAAAATAGAGGAGAACACCATGACAATGTAAAATATCCTGTTTTCCTTCAAGGATGTCAGAAATACATTAACAAACAATGACTTTGATCCTAATTCCAATGAAGCCAATAAAAATTAAAACAAAGCCAACCAAGAAAAGCCAACAACTGACTCTTTCACTAGCACTCTGTCACCATCAATCCTCTTACCTTAATTTAATACTGTTTTGCAATTTTCTCAAAAGTATACCTATACACTTTCATGTTTGTATCTCCTTTCTCTCTATTTTACAGGCGCATCCTACAAAATTGGTGCCATTCTACCGCAAGATACCGGAAATTGCCTTCAGTGTGTTTGCATAGAAAGCAACACCGCAGACGATACACCACGATTAACTTGCAGTCCGCATAATTGCCCACCCCTAGTCCTTCCTGATTTATTTGACGCAACAGGATATTAAAGGTAGGTAGAAGAATAAATAAAATGATTGTTTTTTTTCTGATCAATTAATATCGTGCTCCACGGGAATAAAAAGACAAACGATGATTCCCGTCCTCCACTTGATCCTTGCTCATCCTGCCAATTTTTAAATTTTCCATACAAGCAAAATGCATTTGTTTGAATGAATAAATCACAAGAGGATGTTACGTGTGCATATGGCATGTGTATCCGACTCCGAAATTATGGGTTAGTATTTTCCATCGCTTTCGCTTCCAGACCCACACAATGTTCATTTAGGATCCATTTTCACATCATATAACTATGGAAGTTTGTATAGAAACTACATATAAAGTTTTACGTTTTTGAATGCATGATAGAATTAACATACCACAATTGTATATTTTTGGAGAATATTATGGATAGGGTTTGAGAACAAACAAGTTTAAAGGGTCTTCACAAAAACAAAGAAGGGAAATCCTTATGGATCCATCAGCAAAAACCATTCAAGTTACTTTGTTCTTTGTGGTCGATGTCCTTCGTTCTTTTGTCTGCCTTTTTGTTTTTTCTTCCTTTTTTTTTAATTTTTAATATGCCCATGAATATGAAATTAGAAGCCCCTCGAGAGACTTTTAATGGATTTTTCGTAAAATAAAATCCGATTTACATGATATCCCGAAAATTCAAAAGGAGGATTAGAAAGATGAAACGATGTGATTCTTTTCATGCAATTTATTTTTTTGTATTCTTTTTTGAACGAGTTTTTGCATTTGATCATCTCAATGATGACGTTATGTAGATACTTTGCGATGATTTTATTTGTTTTAGAAGAGGTTCCGTCATTTATTTCAAAACCGAGTATGGTGTTTGCTACGTGACCCCCAACCATCCAAAAAACATATCAAACAATTTTTTTTTGGAATAAAAAAAAAAAAAAAAACATTTTTCAGCTTTCAAAATTCTGTATCTTAAAGACGGATCATAATTAAAATTAAAATTCAAATATTTCTGTAATACTACTGAATTTTAGGACATTTTTGAAAACATTGTAAACATGAACAATTTATTTTAAACGGCTTACTTACTTACTAAAGTTTACGCTACAGTCCGTTGTGCACTTGGGCCTCAATCAACAGGCTCCGTCAGCCGGCTTCGACCCTAGCTAGATGTCTCCAGTTTTGCACTCCAAATTGATTGAGGTCCTCTACCACTTGTGTGCACCTAAGGCACATTCATCCGATTTTGTCAAGGTCCATGCTTTTGCACCATACAGCAGGACTGGGATGATGAGGGAGTTATACGGCTTAACCTTAGTTGATCGAGAGAGGGCTTTTCCACTAATTGCTTTCTTAGCCCAAGGAAACAGCGATTAGCAAGAGTTATTTTTCAACTGATCTCGGCGCTGGTGTTATTTTATTGCCCGTGTTAATAGCGAAGCCTAGATTGACAAACTCCTCTACTACCTTGAAGTTGTAGAGGATAGCTATCGGGGTTTATTTTGTAATTCAAAAACTATGTTCTAAATATGGCGGATAAATGGCGAGTGTGATACAAAAAAGAAGTTATTGTAGAAAGATTTGTTAATATCAGCCGTATTAATAAAATATAACGCGTATTCCACTCTTAGCCACAGTTTTATAAAGCCATAGGATAAGAGTCAATACAATTAATTATTAAAAACAAGTTGTTTGCGGAAAAGCAAAATAAAATTTAGCTGAGGGTTGCGTCTCGGATAAAAACATAGCTTAAACTTCTACCTTTTTAATCCAGGTCGTTTTATTATCACGGGGTAACCCATATTGGTTAGTGAGGATAATAAAACGTGGCTTGTATCAATATCATCGGCGTACATGAGAAGTTGAAAAGACATTTGGAAGATAGTACCTCTACCTCTGTAATTGATAGTGGAGTTTTGCTGTTAAAGAAATCTCATGAAAGTGCATCGCCTTGTCTGAATCCTTTTTTGATATCGAAAGATTCCGTAAGCTCGTTGCCAACGTCATTTTGCACAAGCGAACGAGCTTGGCAGGGATGCTTAAACTAGACTTAGCTTTATAGAGTTCGGTTCTGTAGATGCTGTCATTCGCCCCTTAAAATCTATGAAAACGTGAAAATTTGGTTTCCTAGTCTGAAGCCACATTGATAAGGACTAATCAGATTATTGACGAAAGGCATATTACGGCAGAGACGATCTTGATTATAAGCAGGCTGATTCCTCTTTATAGTTGGCAGGATAGGGCAAACAATGCTGGGGTTCCATTTATGGGGCACGATTTCTTCTGACCATATCTTACAGATGATTGGGTGCATGCTTCTATCTAGATCGTCACCTGCTGCTTTGAACAGCTCGGCAAATAGACCAGCTGCTCCAGCGGCTTTGTTGGATTTCAGCCGTGATATTTCTGTTTTCACTTTTTCTAGGTCGGGCTCACGGAATTGTTGAGTCCCCAGTATTATAAGCGATTCTACTATGATGTTCTTTGTTTATCTCTACAGGCATCGATTCTTGCCCGATGACCTTGAGCTAGCTATTTTACCTTCCGGTAAAACCTCCGAACTTCATTCCTGCTGTTGGCTTTCTCAACATCCTCGATCTGACGCTTCTCATGCTCCCTCTTTTTTCTTCTGGGAAGCCAGCGTTTATCTCTCTCTCGAGTTGATGTTGCCTCCTCGGAAAGTTCGAACATCTAGAATGCTGGTTGACGGTTCATGACAGAGAGATCTCCATGTTCTTTTATGGATGTTGAGATGTGGGAACCATGTGCTTGCTACCACAACATTTCGCCCCGCAGCAAAATCGATCAGCCTGAATCCGTTGCCGGAAGTGGAGTCATGCAGGCTGTGCTTTCCAGCCGTTCCACCAAAGATGTCCTCTTTTCCCAGCTTTGCTTTAAAATCGCCGAAGACAATTTTAATGTTATAGCTAGGACATTGCTCATACCTACGTTTTGTTAAGGAGCTGGTAAGACTCGTCTTTGGTGTCGTCTTTTTTTTGCACTACATAAACCATTTATTACAATGAAAGTTGTTTGTTAGGCGAGAGTTCAGTTTTTAGGTCAGATTATTAAATAAATAAGGTCCTGGCAGTATTAATTATATTACCCTCATAACTGTAATCGCTTAAAATAATTGAAATTTAAAATTACGTTTTGAAAAAGTAGGTCAACGAAAAAAGGACGTCTGCTTCCCTTCGTTTAGAGTTTCATTATAATCTCATTTCAATGAGTGCCTCTTTTCTAACTACGGTACATTTTTACAACATCCTCCAGGTGCTTCTCTCCCTTAAACCTATTTAAGCATGATAATTCCATCTTAAGCCATTTTACAACACAAGGAAGCCCCAATAGCTTTACATCTTTCTATTTTCTATCTCATTTTTAATAAGTGTTCAGAACTTCAAAGCAATTTGTAATGGAATTTTCTTTTAATTGAATCTTTAACTTATTCCTCTTCAAAATTTAAAGGGAGCGTCAAAACCTATTAGCTTAGGTATCAAAGAATTATAATAAGAAAATATCTGATGTTAAGCTTCCTTTAACAGTCAAATATTCTTTGAATGACATATTTTCAGTTGGACTTTGAGTTACAAGAGTCAGATATAAACAACAAAAATACAGGGTGGCACATGAATCGTGCTACAAAAATAAAACGTAATAACTTTTTTTTAATCGATGTATTTCATTTATTTTTTGTTATTGGTTAGAAAATTAAATTTTATTTTAAATAGTTAGTTGTTTTTAAAGATTATAGACCGCAAATGACCTCCACGCTCTCCCACGCATATGCGGCACCTGGTCAAAAAATTATTCATTGCGGCCTGAAGTTGGAATCGCCTCAATTATTGTCGTTATGGACTGCTTTAATTCAGTTAAATTCCTGGGCTTCGTTTTATACACCTCTTGCTTGACATAACCCCATAAAAAGAAGTCTGGTGCAGTCAGGTCAGGTGACCTTGGGGGCCAGCGAAGAGTGGAGTTCCTAGAAATTAATTTGTTTGCGAATTTTTTGTTTAGCTCCGCCATAACTGGTCTATCTATATGTGCAGTTGCTCCATCTTGCTGAAACCAAACGGTGTTGAATGGTATACGTCTTCGGCGCAGTTCTGGGTAAAAAAACTCCTTCAACATCTTTAAATAACGGTCCCCATTGACAGTAACGGTTACACCATTTTCTTCAAAGAAGTACGGCCCGACAATACACCTTGATGAAACTGCGCACCACACAGTGACTCGTTCTGGGTGCAGTTCCGTCTCATGGAGCATTTCTGGATTAGACTCATTCCATATACGGCAATTTTGCTTGTTAACATTGCCGTTAAGATCAAAATGGGCCTCATCAGACATGAATAAACAATTGATCAATGTGTTGTCTTCTTCGGCCATTGATATCATTTTTTGGCAAAATTCCAGGGGAACAGGCAAATCCGGAGGGTTTTAAACCCTAGTAATTTGGACTTTGTACGGAAACAAGTTTAAATCGTCATGAAGTATCCGTTGTAATGACCGTCTACTAATTCCAATTTGCCCCGATAAGTTTCGGGTCGAAACGCTCGGATTGGCCTGTATTGCAGATGCTACTGCTGCGATTGTATCCTGAACCCGAACATTGGCATCTCGATGGTACGGCCTTCGTGCGATGCTTCCAGATTCGGCAAACATGTTTACAAACCTCATAATGGTCCATCTACTCGGGGGATTACCGCCAAACTACCGCCTAAATTCCCTTTGGACGGAAATGACAGACTGCAAAGCATGGTACCGTTGCACTATCCAAATTCTTTTCTCCGTATCCCAATCATCCATTTTTATAAATCTAAATAGTAACCTACAAAATAAAAAAAAAATAAGCCGATTACTCACACATAAAAAAAGTTATTACGTTTTATTTTTGTACCACGATTCATGTGCCACCCTGTATGAAACAATTTTAAACCTAGACAAATTGACAAAAAGCTATTAGGTTTTAAAACAAACTTTGAACAATTAGTTTTCCATGTTTGCTCAATATTTCAACGTTTTTTTGTTTTGTTTTTAACTTTAATTTCAGATACTCAAAAAAGTAAAAAGGCATTCCAAATGAACCCTTTCGCTAATGCACAAGGAATTCAAAATCCATGATGAAATTTTTCTTTCCAGAATATATTATCAATAAAAGGCTACAAATAACGAACGGAATAATGGTTACTTTAAGATAAATTAAAATTTTAAAAATCATAACAGTAAACACATTTCATGAGATCATAGAATTTAATGAAAAAAAAGAAACTATTGACAAATAAAAAATGTACGCTCAAATTAAAAACAAAAATCTACTTTAAGTATAAACATTGTACATAAGAAAACTCTTAATTTAAATTAATAAAACATACCAAGAACGCAAGTCTCTTATTCAATTATAAAATTTGATTGGCACTCAATTAACTGATGTTTTGAACTGAAACCACGTTTATCGAAACAATTTCATCGGAATAAAAGGAGAGTCAAAATAAAACATAATTAAATTATAGAACGACAAGTGAATGGAGTTTTATAATCAATTACAGAACAAAAAATATCAATCAATAAAAACAATACCCACAATCGATGCATTATAAATATTATTATTAGCGAAGGGAAAAAATTAATTAAACCAGACATACAACAAAATAGCAAAAGGATAAAAATCAATATGGACACGAAAACATAAACCAGCATTTCATACCCACACAGAGAAATATGTGCCAGCATCAATTCTCACAGCAAATTCAAGGCATGACGAATGTGTGTATGTATTTTATGGACCATTCCACTAGATGAACAATTTCATCAGAATCTATCAACAAAGATGAAAGATACAAGCGCACAAGAATGATGGATCTGATGCATTGAATGCAACAGCACGGAGGCAGGCATACGCAGTACACACTAATAAATAATACACAATGTCGAGCAGAGACAACAAATACT
Organism: Sphaerophoria taeniata; assembly: GCA_943590905.1. NCBI lineage: Eukaryota > Metazoa > Arthropoda > Insecta > Diptera > Syrphidae > Sphaerophoria > Sphaerophoria taeniata. Next base: position 39,027,707 of record OX016540.1, on the reverse strand, counting down.
CGTATAGTGTTATCAAAATGGGCCGCATAAAACAAAGACATTAAATGTATAACTTTTATAAAGTAATTAAATATGAAATAATGTCATGTGCAATAAATTGTGTTTTACAAATTTTTTGATGGAACAACAATGTTAGCATTAATTTACACTTTCATTAATACCATAACCTACATTTAAGGAAATTATTATGTATATGCGTTAGTTTAATGGATAGTGTACAGAAACAAATAATAAACAAAAATAACAGCGCTGACACGAGCGCCTTTGGCGGTGTTTTAATTATAAAAATGGTACTGTCAAATTAAGTTGCGACAAGTTAAAGAAAGGAAACAATTACGAACGGTTAATGTTGGAGGATAGAACAAAAAATATATTCAACAACAATAAAATCAATTTAAAATATGACATTGTTTCGATTTCCCGTTTTTATTGTTTTGCATTGAATGACGTTAAAAAATTAATTTTTCCGCATATCATAATTTTTGCTGAAGAAGGAAGTTTTTTTTCATTTCAAAAATAATATAAAGACAAAATGATCTTAAATGTTTAAGAACAGATAGTGTAAGATAATTTACTATAACAGCTGAGATAATTGTAGATACATAATAAGATTATGTATAAAATAATTATAATTATTTATAAGTAGTCAACGTACGCATTTAAAACGATATACCAATAAATTGATGTTTATCGATTTTTGTTGATTCAATAAAGAATAATAATAATATGTTTACATTTTAATGTTTTTCTTACTAAAATAACAGTGCTGAAGAAAAAAATGTGCAAGTGACTTTTTGCATTGTTTTAAAATTTGGTGATTTAACTTGTTAGCCACAAAAACTTACCTTTCTATATTCGTGCTTTTGTGACGGATGCTAGAGGCTACTCGAATGCAAACAATCATTCCCATTTGCTAATAGATTGCTTAGCTGCATGGGTTTGAGATCGAAAACCAAAATTTCGCAAGTTGACCATGTCGTATTTTTTTTCATCTGATGAATCTCATCTCTTTTTAGTCACTCAATGAGAATTAAGGAGATCAAAATCTGATAACTTTATCTCGATTTTTATATCAGCCCTGTATTGGGCCACACCTTTTTTTCAAAAACAGAATTTAAGGAGACACCAAATGCTGAGAATCATGGAGAACCAAGCATTATAATTCTTCGTTCAAATAAAATTTTTGTGAAATCAAATCAGTCAGATCAAGATTGTTAGTTTAAGCTGCAGGGAGGGCACGTTTATTTTTTTTTTAATAAAATACAAAGTAATAGTTTAATGGAAACAATTAGACACAAACTGTGCCTAAAAACAAATCTGAAAAAATGATTAAATTCAAACTAAAATTATAAAAAAACAACAATTCTCATATCATGCATTCCAATACGAAATAACAAATTCGAAATGAATTTCCAAAATAGTTCTAATTCCCGCAAAAAAATAGTACCTATTACTTTTCTTCAAAAGGTAGTAGCTAATTTTCGCAAGGAAAAAAAAAACTGCGGATTATGACATGCGGTCATTTATTTTGTGTTCCTTCGAGATGCACCGGCTGCATGCACATTTTCGATGAATGTTATTAATAGTTTGACAATGTAGATTGTCAAATTGTGTTTAACATTCTGTTCAGTAGAGTTTGGGTACTCAACATTTATTTTAACACCGGAGAGCCTCTAAATTTTGGAAGTTTTGTTTTATAAAAATCAGTCTGTCCATTTATGGTTAACATAATCACACTTTTCCTTATTTCGGTAAGAAAGACCAATTCTGTGTTTTTATGGTACCATCTTAAGATTTATCTGAAACGAAATTAATATGAATTCATTTTTTTGTAATCTTACTTCTGAAAAGCTGCTGGTTGAGCAATAAAGTTCCAGTATCCAAATTGTCTTTTTTTCAAATTTTTACTTTATTTATTCTTATGGTAGAAGAAAAAGTTTGTCATTACCTCTTCCTTTTTAAGCATTGATAAATCAAACTAAAAATATCCATGTACTTAAATCGAAAAAAGTAGGAAGGGTAACGGTACCTGTCTCCGTTCAAATAACATTTTGTTTACTTCCAATGTTAATATCTTTATTTCTATTAGTTTTCCATTCAAATCTGAATATCATCATATCAAAGGGCGATTTTCCGGATTCTCCGGACGATTGTTCTAGTCTCCGGACGATCCTAAATGGAGTCTCCGGACAGTTCCGCTCAAAGTGTTGAGTATAGAGCAATTCATGTTTTGCATTGCTAATTATTTCCTGATTGTTTGGCATCTTATTACTTTAAAAAATATTGCCTAGTTATTGTTATTTAAGAAAAAACAAAAACAAAAACAAAACTAATCGTCCGGAGACTGGACGATCAAAACAGTGTTCCCGGACGATTTTGAACCTATTTCGTCATACTTCATTGCTGCTTCCCTAACATCTAATTTCTTCGATCTAATGTCGTGTAAGACTTACTTTAAGTTGTTTGCATTCATCCCCCAAAAAAAGTGGAGGTGGAGGGAAGAAACTGGTTTTATTATTCTCATGTTCAGGTTTCGGTAAAAGAAAAGTAGATATTTTAGTTCGATTTACACCACACTGATTTCAAAGTATTGTGTTTGTGTGACAGAGATTAAAAAGTGATAATACAATTTTTAAAGTTCTATTTTCAGTTTTAATCCATCAAAGAGCTGATAATAATCGAAAATTTTTATTCAAATACATACAAATAAGTACTTTTGTCAAGAAAATTAAGGGTTTCAAAAAGAATTTGAACATAAATAAAATAAAACAAAACCTCTTGGATCGGTCCGGAGACTATATTTTCGCTATTTTTGGTACCAGTGTCCTGGACACTTAAATATCGATTAAAAAAACGAAAAACTCAATTTTTTTCCTTAACTATTGGAAGTTCCTTATATTTTCATTGAAACAAACTCGATTTGATTATAAGATCTCACAAAATCAACTATTCTCAGTATATTTTTCCAAGGTCTGCCACTATTTTTTTGTCAAAAAAAAAAACAGCAAAACAGCAGCGGATGCTGCTTAAGCGACCCATAACTTTTCAATTGTACATTCGATCGTTTTTAAACTTCGTATGTGTATGTGAAAAATGTTACAGATTCAATATTTTGTTGTTTTTTGCAAATTCAGTGTTTAGTTTCTCGTGTATTCCCTATTAAGTGCAAAATCGTCCGGACACTGGGGTCTGTCCGGAGACTCGTGCCGTTATCCTATTCAAATATTTTCTTCAACGCAGTTGATTTTCATTTGGTGGGTCTAATCTACTGTCTTACAATTTATCTTTGATTGTCTTGCAATGTCTGATTTGTGAAATAATTTAAGAAGATTTGAACAAATTACAACTTACGAATGTTGCAACGCATTTATTTTGTCTTCAAGAAAAAGTTACATTTCCACTGAACTTTAAGGAAAAACAAAACATCCAACACAACGGCAAGCAGAACTTTAATGATTTGTTTGTTTTGAAAAACAATGAAAACCAAAAATTTTTATATCTCCATCCCGCAACAATTGTTTTTCACAACTTTGGATGCATTTTAATCATAAAATGCATTATTCAACTGACCCTTTTTACAATTTCCCAACAAGCAATAGCGAACCAAGTCGAACGCACAGTATTTAACCTATTTAAATTCAAAGGCCACCACCAACGGCAACAGGAGTTGCTGGTTATTCCATCTTTTCTTTATCCATCGTCATACAACAGAAAGGAGAGGCAGAGACCAGCAAATAAAATTCACTTTGAAAAGAAACGTTTTTTCTTTGTTTTTGTAAAGTTCCGTTTTTGTATTCTGACCCAAAAATAACCATCCAGTAGGATTATGTTTTTTGAAAAGAGGAAGAGAGAAAGAGAAAAGGAAATTGTATAATTTTATGTTTTAATTAAAAAAATAATCCAACGTAGAAATCGGCGAACAAGGACGTACAAGGACTTTTAAGTAATCTTTTCTGTCACTTTAATCGCTGAAACGGTTTCTTTTTTGATGAGAAAACTTCTAATTGGATAAGATGCATTTAAGCAACAACAATTAGAAGAGGACACTAAATGCGGACACAGGACGATCAATGTAAGTAAGAGAATTATAAATACTTTGGAAACGAAATTCGTTCAGTTTTAAATTTGTTTGTACAGAAATCAATCACAACAAATTTACGAAGAATTTGCTTTTGGAGGTTAAAGGACAAGAGTGATTTATCATTCGCTGCATTCAGGATATTCAAATAGATTGTTAAGGTTAAATTAAGGCCAAGAGTAGTTCATTATTATTTTTTTTTTTTTTATAGGTGCTAAGAAGAGTTTTACTGTAAATGGAGACACTGTAGGTACGTATTGTAAGTATTCTTTTGAGTCACCTATCAAAACTATCAATGCGTTTAGAAAGCACTTACACTTTACAACTTGAAATTGAACCTTCAACATTTAGTTTAAAAATACACACTGCAAAAGCACTATGGAAAAAAAATACAGCAAAATAAAGCTAACAATGCTTATATAAAGTCCGTTCTGTCAATTTATCTGCTCTTTCAGGAAGAAACCTTGTAAGAAGTGCTCGGAAACATTATATCGGAATAAGTACAAAACTAAAAAAAAAAAAAATAACCATCAAGCAAAGAAAGTACAAAAAACTCATGTCCATTAGAAATCCATTAGTATCGAACAAAGTGAGTTATCGAATTTATATGTCTGTCAATGCAGAATCCTTATTATTTGTGATTAATGGTCGAAGTTGGAGAAAACGAAATACCTTTGCCATCCATCCTTTCCCATTCCTTTCACACCAGATGATGCTGATTCAATATGTTCCCTTCGGATGCTGTTTGCGACCTTAATTTATTAAATTATAAGGTATCTCATTTAACGGTTTAATCAAGCGCAAGCATAAAGCGTATTTTTTCCATTACAATGCGTAAAGTGTTTGCTAAGTTGAAGGAAAGGCACGAAATGTCTCCAATTAAAAGTAATTAACACAATTTCAAAGAAATATGAAAAGGAGAGGTTGAAAGTGAGATATCCTATCAACTAAAAATATTCGATATTCTATTTTCGAAAAATAATAATGCAGTATCGTGCAGCAATTAATGAGTATGGCTACAGTGAGGTAGATCAATGTTAAAAAAGTTACATTATGCAGTATGCACTAACAACACACTGCGATTCTGAAGAGAAAAATTACAAGGAAATTACTGAGACTTTTTTTCCCTGTTGAATAAAAAAGAACTTTATCCTACTGTGCAATATTCGATGAAAATTAATTTGTTTCTCTTTGAGAAATAAAACAATCATCACACGGCGCGCGAAACATTATATTTTGTGCTATCTATGTACATTTGCTGAAGCCCGAAAAACCATTGTTTTTTTTTTTTTAATTTGTAGTTTGTGTTTGTTCAAGATAGAGCTATTTCAATTTTTGGTAGAAAATTTCGAGATTTGTGTGTTTTCTTACGTAATATACTGTCACTTAATTGAATGAGAATCAAGTAGAACGATGTTCTTATACTTTTGTTCCCTATCGTGATACAAGTTAAAATTACAAGTAATGCCTCTTACACACTATCAGAATTGGTCGTATGGGCTTATAGCAAGCACAATTTTACGACCAATGGTTTGCCATCACAGGAACTGTGTTATACCACCGGCTCATCACTAAGTGTGGTGTAAGTTGTTAGTTGTGTTAAATAATTAACATTAAATGAACAAAAAACATGACAAAATTAACATAAAACATAGAAGAAAGTGGAACACTGTTTTTTAAAATTATTTTATGTTGAGTTTTATTTAAATTAAAATCAAAAAGTTTTGAGTTTCAGTTCATAAGTTTAACCATACGTGTCAAAGGCTCATGCATTCCATAATTTGTTCGGTGCATAGGGATCCTAATCAAATCCTGACTCCAGAGACAGAGATTATAACCTCCCCCTCGATAGCAAAACAGAATTTTACAGAGAAGGTCAGGAGCATCAGTGACTCCAGTAATAATTTGATGGAAAAAGACAATTTCATTATAATTTCTTCTCTTTTGAAGTGTTTGCATCTGAAGGATTGACAATATTTCAAAATATATATTATAGAGAGGAGACCACACCTGCGATGTATACTCTAGATGGGGACGAACCATACAACACTGATGAAATTGGGATCGCAGAATTCCTTAGACCACAGATTAGTTTAAAAGGGAGATGGGAAACTGAGCTGTCAAAATGATAATGCCTACAAGCTGCGGTCAACATTTACTGCAAGAGTATGCGTGTTTTTACCAATACAATCTCAGCAAAGTGTGACACCCCACATCGGGAGTAAATTACCCGGAAATTTTGAAAATTTGTAGTTTTAACATACGAAAGGTGAGTAAAAGCGAGCAGAAGAGGGATATGTTCAAAAAATGGTTCAGGAAATGGTATCAAATGTATCAAGCAGTAGGATTTCCGACATCAAAAATGAATAAAAAAGAAAATTAAAACAAATGTTCAGTCTAATTAAGAATGCTGAACATGTGAAAAGCTTTTGTTTGAAATCTTATTTTTTTATATAAATACCTGGCTTTATCAGTAACGAAATGCAAGCAAATCGGGTTTCAATTTATACTTAATCCATGTTCTATGAAATCGGCAGTAAGACTTATAAAGGTATAAACGTGTTATTTGACCTCTACCTGATATAAAATTTAAAGAGTTAGTTTAACTATTTGTGTGTGTTTTTGCTTCAAACAAATCTTAATGGGCTTATACCCTTATTCACTCGTGAAGGAAATCGAATTTTTTTTTTTGATTAGTGATGGCAAACGGGGTTGTTTGCAGAAAACGTAAGGGGAAGGAAAAAATTAAAAATATTGGCGCAAAATTATAGTCGCTAATGAACAACTTTAGTGTGATACTAAGCTTAAAATGACGTTTGAGTCATATCTGAAACGTCATTTTAAGCTAGTATCACACTAAAGTTGTTCATTAGCGGACTATAATTTTGCGCCATTGAGTGTAGAAATTTGAGGCTTTTCCTTGTGTTCTTCTCTTCGGCCCGCATATCCAAAATATTTGTTTGTCGAACACAAGTAAACTGTTTATATCAACGGCTTTAATTCATTTTGCTTTTCTTCTTTTCTTTTTTTTTTCTGTTTCTGCGTCATCTTAAAGAAACTAAAAAAAAAATTAAGGAGTAAGCAAAATCTACAAAAAATCTAAAACAATCGTTCTTCACATGGGAACAGGGCCAATGTAAGGCACGAGTAGGTTTTCCCCAATCATGGATTCTAGTATTTTCGTGGTGAGTTTAAGAAAAACGTGTTTGCCAATTTGAAAATTCAATCTAGCAATCTACGCTAAATTTGAAATTGCGAAAACAAACAAAAGAGAACTGTAAAAATATAAAAATCCCACCTCATCTCTTTGTTTTTGTATTTTTCATGTACAAGGAAGAAAATAAAATGAAAGAAAATGAAAATTGCGGGATCTAGGGAGTGAAACGTAAGTCAGTTTCCGATCTCCTTTTGTCTCTGCCTTAGACCACCAACCCAACATGGAATTAGCTTTATTAACGATGCCGATGAGGAAAATCTAAATTAGGTGTAAAAAGAATTCCAAAGGCCTTTACAGTTAAAACACGCGTCAAAATGTGGTGTGAAATGACATAGTCCTGAGATGACTCTAAACGTTTTTTTTTTTTTGAGAAAGACATCGTTTGGCACTTTGTCGGGTTTAGATTTAAACTGTTCTTTTCACACCATAATGTGAAACGGTTTATATCATTTTGAAGTAAAATGCGATCATTTGCAGAAGTAATATTCTTATGCAGGTGACCATGGCTCAGAGGATAGAGTAGTCGATTGCTAAGCCGAACACTAGGGGTTCAAGCCCCAGCTTCGGCAGCATTCTTTTTCTATGAAAATCGTCAGCTTATCTGAGGCCACCTGTGCGATAACATGAGACAATAAGACATCTATGTCTCCCCCTTAGGTTTCTGTTATGTGTTTTCCTTCTATGTATCTATCTGTCTCTCTCTGTTGTATTAATGTCTTGTTCTGTCCCAGATGGTCTCAGTAGCCAGTGCTGCTTTGTGTCAGTAGTTCGTCACATTCATGTGCGAAGTACTGTAATTTCAATGTTCAATGTTCAATGAAATATTTTTATATATCTTCATATCATCCGCGAAGATAAGAATTTCACTATTATTTACACATAACGGTGCATCGTTGATAGCTAACATAAAGAGAAGGGGCCCTTGATGGCTACCATGCGGAACACCTGATTTAGCAAAGTATGATTTAGAGTAACTATTTCTAAATTTAACCTGATAAGACCTATTTTCAAGGTAAGACACAATCCACGTTATCAAAAAAGGTGGGTAGCCGTAAGAAATCAATTTAAATTTTATAATCTCATGAGATAGTTGATCAAAATCCTTCGAGAAGTCCGTGTAAACACAATCGACTTCATGGCCACATTCCAAAGCCTGTAAGCATTTATTCAAAAAAATAACCAGATTTGTGACAGTGGATCGTTTTTGCATAAAGCCATGCTATTAATTGCATATAACATTTCTACAGTTAAATGCCATAATTGTCACATACTACTTGCTCAAACAGCTTTGGAATACATGAGAGCTTAGAAATCAGTCTATAATTATATTTATTGTTCTTATCACCTTTTTTATAAAGGCACTCTTCAATATTGCTGGAAATTTACCTGATTTCAAAGATAAATTGAAAATTTTTCGCAGGGGAAGAGCTAAGAATGACCTACATTTTTTTAGAACTACGGGTGGTATTCCATCAGGTCCAACAGAATAATCTTCTTTAAGAAGTGACAGAAATTGTAAGATTTTATCATATTCTACTGTGATATTATTAAAAGGCACTTGTGGAGTTTTGCAAATAATGGAAGTAGTTTTCGTCCACAACAACTGGCGAATCAATGAAGGATTGTTTAAAATTGTTTGCAAAACCGTCACAGATGTCAGAAGTCGTGGTCAGGGTAACATTATTGTAAGTGAAGTTGATAGGGTAGCCATCACACTCTTTTTTAGAGTTAATGTATTTCCAAAAGTTCTTGGGATCTGATTTTAAAGAAGCCCTCATCGACTCTAGATATTCATTATACAATTCGTAAGAGAGTTTCTTGAACTCTTCAAACAAAGATAGATAAATTACTTGTGTAAATGTGATTATATCAAGCTTTTTTGATTATATATAACGATTTAGTGATTTTAAATGATTTAATTGAAAGACTTTGTTCAATATAAAATTTAGTATATTATATTTGAATTAATCTCTTTGAAATACAATTTTATAATAATGAAGAAAAATGAAAAAATTATCAATTAGAAAAATATGGTTTTTGACAGAAAAAGAAAAAGTACAGTGAATCAAGAACACAGTTATTTTAAGCTTTAGGTTTTAAGAACATTCTCCTCCTCTTGAAGTGCTATGGGCGCTTCAATAACTGGTAGTCGGACAAAGATTCGCTGTTGCTCGCTTAAAATTTCCTGTAGCTGTCCTCAAGGTCACTACCCGTACAACACCATCAACGCCAGGGTGCGTTTCTTATACTCTACCAAGTTTCCATTCGAGTGGAGGAAGATTATCATCCTTGATGATGAAAACATCATTTAATTGAATCCCGGGGCTATCCTTTTTCCACTTATTTCGTTGTTGGAGGGTATGAAGGTACTCATTTTCCATCGGTGCCAAAATTGTTGCATGAGCCATTGAACTCGCTGCCAACGGTTGAGAACTTGATTTTCCACCGTAATATACTTAATGTATTTCTTCCAGGCTTTGTTTCTTTTGTTGCGAAGGTATTGAAGGTCCTTTTTATACGAAGGATGCAGGGATGGAGGGAATTATCCTTCTAATTGGTATTGCTTCTTTTAAGCAATTCGTCAAAACTGAATAAAAACTCGAAATTGTTTCGCAAATATCTACCGGATTTGTTTAAACAATTCAAAAGTTTTGAAAATCAGTTCTTCGAAAATCAAATGCATGTGAGCAGTCATGAAAATTACTATTGTCTAGTAAATGACCGCTCTTGTCAAGAAAAATGTCAAGGGGTGGATGGTAGTTATCTATGTTACAGAGGAAGATTCTACTACTACAGTATTAACGGCGTCGGATGAGAATACTAGATCTAGAATAATTCTATTTCTATAATTTCTTATGAAACTCATTTGGTGCAAATCTGTAGAGATTATGTTATCTAATAACTGTAGCTCTAACTGGGATGCATTAGTTGAAGCTTTAAAACATGAATCATCATCAGAAGGAGTCCAGTCAATGTTGGGAAGATTAAAATCACCCAATAGTAAAATATAACACTTAACAAAAGAATCCCCTGCATAAGAATAATTGAACGAAAATTTATTTCACATTCGTTCTCCTTAATTCTCATAACTTCAAATCTCATTTACTGAAACAAAATGTACCTAAATATAGCATCATAGTCGAATAAAAATTAACAAGAGGTATTAAGCTTCGATCGAGTTCATAAATTATCGATTTTAAAGCATATTTGCCTGAAAATAGTCGGTTTAAGCTGAAAATTGAGTGATAAATTTTGGTTGAAAAGGCAAACAATTCAAAAACACCTTAAAAATGATAACGTACGTAACTTTATATTTTCTCATGAAAAATGAAGTTACCATCCATAAAGAACAGATTTTAAAATGCAGATTACTCCATGAGAACTGGAGTAAAAAATAAAAAAACGACCAACCCAAAATTGCCGTTTGTTTTATTTCCCTATAAAAATAAATTTTGTTTTGCGGATGACAGTAGTGTTAACATTATTTGTTTTCGGTTTCCATTCAGTGAACCACTCTAGAACTTCAAGTTCTCTCAATTTGAAAAGATTTTCATCAGCAAAACCATGAACTACCGCGAACCTTTCTTGGAGACAAACACGTGTCTGCGAAAAGAATGACAGACATTTCATTAACGGTTCACTGTTAAATTTGCACTTACTTTCAAGAACGAACTCAAAAGAAGCGTACCAGAATATTTTTAACAAAGAAAAGAATTATTGTATCAGTAGAGGCTAAAGAAAACGCGTCCTTACATGGGTTGACAGCTTTTATGGACCTCTCCATATCGGGTTAGTCGATTTGAACAGCATGAAAACTACGTAACCTTTTAAAGATATTTTACGATTCTCTGACATTGCTTGTTACATGGTTGGGTTAAATTTTGACAAAGCGCGCATACCAAGCAAAATTAATTATTGTAAATTATGAAGTGAAAGTTTTTATTTGAAAAAGGACGGTTTTAGTGTCTTTGAAGGGTATTATTGTCTGAAGGAAAATTTAATTCATGTAAATGTGAGGTTGTGTTTGGCGGTTAGTAGAAAAGAGGGAATAAACAGGACATTATTGTTTTGTATTCCTAAGTAAAGAGATGTTGAAAATATGAATTTTCATTCATATCATTACTTTAAAAGTTTCATATTCTTAATACATTCAATGACAAAGTGTCTCAGAAGAAAGTTTGAACAAAAATTGTTTCATAAACGGTCATTATATGAATTTCTTTCCTAATAATAAATCGCCAAGAGCCAGTCCTTCTAAATGGAATTCTTGGCCCAAATTTTATAACTTCCCATGCAGCATCTAAATTTGTATGACTTTTATTACATTAAACATAAATCAACAGCAAACAAAGTCAATATAAGCACTTGACAAGCATAAATCAAAACTTATCAGCAAATAGCCGAAAGGACCAAAGCCATTATTTTTGTAATATTCAAGTAAGGAGCATGCATAAAATTAAGAGGTCAGGCAACATCATTTCTCTTTTCATCTTAATCTTTTATTATTTCAGTTTATTGTATTTTTTATCGATGTAATTTGGGCGGGAGCATTTTACATTTATGCTGTGGTCATTAGATTTTTATGGTTTTGCAATTGTTATTAGGTAAGTCTCCTCACAACAAATGTTAAGCTACAACAAGTGGAAATTGTGTTTTTTTAGTAAAAATAACATTTTAATTGTAACTTTATACATCCTTCGCATGAATTGCAGAAAAAGTGGTCACTCGGGCGTATACGTGCTTTTCTCTGAATAACAATTTTCTGTAAAGGTCTTGAGTGATCCATTGATGGCATCACTTTTATTAAAAACTTAGGTCATGAGGTTAATATGTCAAGCATTAATCTCCGTTTGCAATTATCCATCAAAATTAAAACTCTTTTTTATTTCCTCTCTCTTAATTTAACAAAGTGAAAACGGTTTCAACTCAAAACCACAAAATACCTATCCCAGCTAAAATTTAATTACAATCCGTAAAAACTTCTACGACGTGGTGCTTATCCCCACTCCCCGGAACTACATCCATCAACACGGGGATATCCTCATTTAAAATTTTACTAAACTAAAAACTCTCTCAAACACAACATTGTTTTCCATGAATTCCAATATGCTTTAGCAACGTATAGCCTCACACTTTTGAAGCCTGAAACTGCTACCAAATTATGCACCATGATATATTTTGTAGCAGTTCAGTTACATTACAGCATAAAGAAAAAAGGAAAGCGAACAAAAAATGCAGTTAGATTTAAAACTATTTCGAAACTTCTCCTATAGCTTACATGAGTTTAAACTTTTTCCGCCACAAGGATTGCAATTTATAGGAGTTTTTTTGACTTGTCTTCTTTATTTTTGTGTGTCCCAGTCTTTCTCTTGTAATTTTTTTCTGCGGGCGATCGCTAAATGCTCTACATTGTCTTTTAGTGTGTATCTTTTTAACTTGTACTTAAACTTTTTGGCTTTTGCTATGAGTTTTGGGCTGATTCACACAGAATACCAGAGCCAGAACCCGAACGAACTAATATCCCACAGTTGTTCCAAAATGAAGTTAACCTATAAATGAGAAATTTTTTTCAGATTTACTCTGGAAAAGTAGAAGCAATTTGTGCCAGTTTATTTTTTTTTCCTTACGAGACAAGTACTTTTTATAACCAAGCCGATTCGAGAATGTATGGAATATTCGAGAGTAAAGCTTTTATCTTCAGGCGTTCATAGTTCCTAATCCAACCTTTACTCAGTGTAATTGCATCTTCTTAAGTGAAATGAAACCAAAAAAGGTCTTTTTTCGTTTTGAAATTTCAAAGAAATCTGGGTGTAAGCATGTGTGTATGTGTGAGCGTGTGCTGGGAAATTGTAAAAAGGACATTATTATAATCCTATATCCTAAGCTCTACCGACCTCTGACAGGCATAACGAGAAGTAGAATGAGATTGTCTGCCTGTTTTCCGACGAAAGACGACGAAGTTCTATGGGTATGTTTCTGTTTTTTATTTATTTACAGTTCCTTTCATGGAAACATGTGAGATGTGATGAATTCATTCACTCTTGAAAAGGTTGGGATTTAAACCTTAAATGTCATTATCCCAAAAAATTGCAGATTGAGCTTTTTAACTGTTCCTGGAAGTAATATCCTTCGTGATTGCTGACTTGGCCTTAACATAATTTTTAATACAGATTTCTGCTTCAGCCCTTGTTTTGAGATTTACGTTGTATTTATGCTTTTAATGTTTTTATTTCAAGTTTAGTAAGGTTTAAAACGTAGTGTTCTTCACACGCACTCAGAGAATTGTTGATGAGAGTAAGCCACTTAGGCCTTGGCTCTTCAAGAGCTGTCGCGCCACTCTATTTATTGATTTAAAACTCAAAGCCTTGTGAAACTTAAGTTGTATCAAAATTTAAAAAAAACATACATGATTAAGAAAATTAAAAGAAGGTTCATTGAACGCTTTATAGGTTTCAAATTTGAACTACACTCAGGGGCAACATTTTCTTCCAATCAAGCATTCCAATTTTTACATGGATTAAAATGCAATTCGAGATACATAGATTTTATTCAAAAAAAAAATTTGTTGCTCTTGTTTATTTAAAGTTCTTCCAGATGTTATAATTTATTCAGCATGTTGCTGAATATTGTTGCTTATCCATTATAAATACAAAAGTCTGAAACAGCAGTTTGTTTGGCACTAGGGTATTAATATTTTTCGTAATCATGAACATACATGTGCTTCATTTACGAAGTCAAGAACTAAAAATATTTTTTTTTGAGTGCTCACTGATGAGGGAGTTTGGGAAACTCTTATGTTGAAAGCAGAGAAAATAAATCGTTAGGGAACGTCACATCTTAAGTTTTTCAACATAACTGTCTCATATGATGGTTGAAATTCTCTTCGTGTTGTTCAGACAAATGGAAAATTTTAATTTCTCCATTTTTGTTTTAAACATACTTCCGTTTATCTCTTGGGGGATCCAGCGATTCGACGGAGAGATGGAAGTTCTATCTGTAGCCGTGTTAGAAAATAAGGAATATGGAAAGTTTAGAGCACAATTCTTTTTTGGTAGACATACATTACATAAATTCTCTTTTAACACTTGACACATAAAAAACAAAGATAAATACCAAAAACTTTATTTGTAATAACTAACTTTAATTTCGTTCTAATTTTATCTTAGGAAATTTTTGAAACCATGTCAAAAAGAGATAATGCTTTGGTAATAGCCTTAAGAATTCTTTTTGTGACTGTGTGATGTACCTACTGTGGTTTGTCGAAAAAAAAACAGTTGCAACATTTTGAAATTGGCAGAAAAATAAAACAATAGAATGCAGACTTTAAACAAAACTATCATCAATCGTTTATTGTTATATTCGCAGACAATCTTAAAAAGAAGAAGAAAAAATCTCGAGGAGAAATAAGTTTCTGTCCATGGGATTCCTTTAAACATCACGGAGGTCATATACCCTATTGATACCCTGCAAATTATAAACCAAAGACGGCTTCAAACCACAGAGATGCAACCAAGTATTTATAACTCGAGTGAATTCTCACCACGTTCAGTGATTTGAAGTGTAATATATGAAATTGAAGAAAGCTTTTCAACTCAACTAGTTGTCAGCAATGCCTTTGGGTTGTTTTTCTTCTTCCATTTTTTTTCTCAGTCTGTCAGCAATCCTTGCAAACATTTCTACTTATATCTGTGAAAAGAAACTTGCCAGCAAAACTTCATCTTAAAATCCAATTATTTCCCAGCTTTCATTGCCAGGGAATTTGTTGCTTCCTTTATTTTCTCTCATACACTACCTTCTATCTGGGTGTATCAAAACTCAGGGCAAAGCATGTGCCGAGGAAATCCAAACAGACAATCAAAAAAGAAAATTCAATTCACGTTACTAACTTGCATCGAGGCGGGTGAGCTCATCTCCATTACAACTTGTTGCTCGTGTGTTCCGTTCTACGTGTGTTTTCTGCCGATAAAGCGAAAGTCTTGTACGAAAAAAAATGAAAAAAACAAGGAAATTTTCGTTTTAGATGATTCGCACAAAACTCACGTATAACAAAAGTAAGTCCGTCTCGTATTGGTGTTTGTTTTATTTTTATTTCTCGTTTTTGTATTTATTTATTTAATACACATAAAGGTCGATAAATTTAAAGAGGATTATCTTGTTTTGTAGTTTAGAGGACATGGCGAGAAACTTTGGGTGTCCATTGTGCCCGAGGCATCATTTGGGTAGTTCGAGACGTGTCGATAGTTACTTTATGGTATTGCCAATGGCACTTTTCTCTTTTCTGCTCTTTTGAAAGCTTTTCAGTCTCTTATATTGCCATCCTTAAATACAATCTAAAGTGTCTAATTTTGTAAGTCATGTTTCTTTGGTTTTCTTTTTGTTAGAAACAAAAATTCCTCTGAAAACTTAGAGGAATCCTGGTGTAATGATTCATTTCAAATGTTCTATCTCTATGACGAAACTTTTAACCGAACTAAGGAAGTAACTTTTAAAGAAACGCAAGAAAATGCACTTTAGTGAGCGTTGGGCGGAAGCAAGTCAGTTTATTATTTAAGAAATACAGTATGTTGTGCAAGACTCCATACTTTTTAAGAAAACAAAAAATTTGTGCTTTATCAATGATTGTAAGTGTAAGGCATTCCGTTTTTATTATAATTATTAACCGCAAGGTGTCTTGTTTCACCAATTTCGGATAAACCGATTCTTTTGTCCAATAAGTATAAGGTTGATTTTTCACACCACACTGTTCCATTGTCCATTAGGTACAAGAGAGAAAGATACAATTGTTTCCTCTCTCAGGGGCCATTAAAAATATTTTTCTATTTTTTTACTTCTAGAAGGCAAAAAGTTTTTCCAGCTTCTGTGAAAACTCGATGCGTATAGAATATACTCTGCGAAGACTGTATAACTTACAGCGTAGGCATGTTTATGTATTTTCATCCAAGAACATTATAGTGAAACAAAAAGATACGCTCAAGCAAAATGTCAATGAATGTGCACCTAAAAGTTCTAACTGCCAACGTTCAGATATTTAAGGATACACATTCAAGCACGAAGACTTTGAGGACTCTTGGATACGTTTGGATATTGGCCTTGGTGCTGCTAACATACGATTGTTCTGTGTTTTTGTTGTTGTTATCCTTGCTGTTGAACGATTTTGCTTTTTTCAATTTCTTTGCACGCTTTCAACCGCTAAATTGCTTTTTTTTGTTACAAGTTCCACATTGGCTACTTACACCCATGCTGGCTTGGCCACTCTTAAATGCTGATGATGCACCATTTCCACTACACCGTCACCAACAGTGTCTGTCTGCTCATTCCATTACCATCAGGGAATTGATATTAGGGAGCTGTCGAGAGAAATTTTTAAGCTGAGACTTAGAAATCATACGGCTAACTGCGATTGCTTGATAAATTTGAAAACCACCACTGCAAGTTACATCAAACTCGTCATCAGCTCCTTAACTGATGGTTTTGATGTGTTCCAAACGTTGCATAGTTCCATTAGCAATTCTGTTTTGCAAACTATGTACTTCAGAAGCTTTCAGTTTTCAACTCGAATGTTGGTGGTTGTTAGTGGGTTTTTCATGGTAGAACTCAAAATGTTGATTCTCGTTTTGTTTTTTCTGTTCAGCACGTACATACCTATCGGGAAGATTGTGTGCGGTTTTGAATACGAATTCAACCGGAAGATGTGTACTTCCCGTGTAGACATAGCTATTGTAGCTATTTTCTTTTTGATGTAAGTCGTAAGTCGATATTTTGATTTCATTAAAAGCTCTTAAAAGCATTGCAAATTTGAGAACCAAAAAAAAATTCAAAACCTTGGTTTGCTATTTCATCTTGTTTTAATCCAAGACTCTTGAGAATTCAATTTAAAATTTGAGTGGTCTAGACTAGAGCTTCGGTTCAGTGTTTGTATTGTTTGGGTTTGCGGCTCTTAAAACACTTAGTTTTGCATAACCTTCATACTTAAACAATTACTTTGTACCTTGTTAATCAGTTGTTCTATTTTTATTTTCAAAATCTCAATTTCTGGATTGGGGTGCAGTAACTGGGATGCACAAAAGATTCTGAGTTAACAGCTAAAATCACTTATGTGGGGCTCAGGTGCAGTATTACTCTTGCTTAAGTAGAGTTGCAAGAAGTTGAAGAACGTCTTCGTGTGCTGGAAATGCAATTTTTATAGAAGTTGCTTCGCCTGTAATGCTTCTGTATTCTTACAACAGATACATACAGCAAAAATAATGTATTTTGCCTAAAAAGCCAATTTATTTTTGATTTTTAAACCAAATTTTTAATTTTTCCTCAAAAAAATAGTAAGTATACGCCGTACATAATTTTTTTTTATTTGCTTTTAAAAAAATAGAGTAGCGCGACAGCTCTTGAAGAGTCGAGGCCTAAGTGGCTTACTCTCATCAACAATTCTCTGAGTGCGTGTGAAGAATTGAGGGGACCTACAGTTCAACGCCCATTCCGAACGCAAAGTTGAGAAGCACTTTTTCATGACAGATTGATAATCTTGGAAGTTTTGTCGTTTCTTCGCAAGAGGCAGTACCCGTGAAAGATGAAATAAGAACTTTATAGGCACGAGTAGGCCTCGAACCCACGACGTTCTGCTTAGCAGCCAACGCACCTAACCACTAAGCTACGCCGGCCGGGCAACTGCTGAAAATTTTCTTTAATGAGCTTTAAGGTCTTACAAGTTTTTCGTATTCTATCTCTACCTTAAATACGTAATCTCAGTTAATGTTTGAAAAAGAACTCAGCTTTTTGCGTTCAGCCAACGCAAGTTTAAGGTATATGAAAAGGATCATGAAACATTGTCAATAAACGGTTTATGAGGAATTTCATTCCTGTTTTTCATGCAGATTACATTGATTAGCGTTCAAAGCATCCTTTTTGGACCACCTCTCCACCTTTTACTGCAATAACAAAAACTTTACCGTGAGGTACATTCATAAATGTTATTTCATTATAAAATTTTTGAATTTCAGGGCAAATTTAAACAGTTTTTTGACCCCAATGATCCGAAATGTCTGATAACAAATTAACCAACAAAATTGTTCAGATACTTTTTCTTTAAGAGATCAAACAAAAAACAAACTGAAGTTTCCAGAAAATGTATCCTTTCCTTCCAACATCAAAAAAGTAACAAATTATGAATTTTCGCCTGCATTAGCATCAATTCTCAACGATGTCGAACTAAATTGAGAACAAGCTAAATAAAGTAAGTTCTTCTTTTCATGAGCTTTGCGTTCCGACAACTGAAAAAGAACATTGTGTCTACTTCAACACCCCCGTCTCGGCCAGACATCCGTTTCAATTATATGCGCTCGGCTCGGTTCTTCTGTCTGTCTGTGATATTGTTTTTTCTTCGTTACAACTACTTTCATATTCTTTGTCTGTACTCACATGTTAGACTCTTGGCAGCCCTTGTAATCCAGTTTAGATGCAATTTCTCGTTATTTTTCAATTTTGTTTTTTTACTAAGAGCTTGCCAAAAGGATATAACAAAGGCAGCTCTTACGGTTGCAGTGCTACTATAGACGCTTTCAGCTTTTGCAATAAATAGAAGTGTAGAGTAGAGTCGCATCTGCTTTTGTAAAAAAGTGAATCTCAAATTCGTTTTTTTTTACAAAAATGAAAGCGAACACAGTAAGTAGTTTGGAGTGGAAGGGTTTGTATCTGGTATCTTGTACATTGTAGTTTAGTTTTGTGTTTCTTTTGCTTCTTTGTTTTTTTTTTTTGATTTTGTGAGCATTTGGCATGATGGCATCATTTCCTGCATGTTTTGGGAAAAGATACACTTTCTTGGCTCAGTTTTTTTTTGTGATTTCATATCGCTTTCAGCAGTGCCAGCAAGTTAATCTTTTTTTTTTCTTCTTCATGATTTCGTTTGACTTCTTGTTTTCTAGTTTTAATTCACACAACTGAAAGCTTTGAGTATCCTTTTTTTGAACTTTAAAAGACTAAATTTCAGTTCACTTTGAAATTGTGTTTATCTTTGCATGTTCTATAAAGGCGAAACATACCTACCCAAAACTGGCAAATTACTAGTGTCCCGAAATTCGAAGAAAGACCTTCGCATGATGGTAACCTCAAGTTGCGGAACGAAACGCTCTAGCATAGCAAGAAATTTAAGAATTTCGACCAATCAGGTTTTAGGACACATTACCATTTGTCGCATTTCATTGGTTCCTGGAGCCATTAATAAGCATTTTTGTCCTAACAAAAAGATTAACTGTACTTGAATCCCATCTTTCCTAATTGAGAAGCAAAGCTTGATAGCCTCTATACAAAAAATTCATTTCATCATTTATTACAAAAAACAAGAATGCTTAAAGACAATTTGCGAACCCACGAGATCTTAAATAAAAGCACAAATGTTATTTTCGCATAAATGTTCTTGACAAAGGACCAAAAATATTAATTAGTTTAGAAACTTCCCAAGGGTTATTTCAGCCTCAAAAGCTGCTCCTCTTAAAAGCCTCTTAGTTCCAATATATTCTTTCAAGAAACCATTGAAGATAAAAGCAAGGGTTCACCTTAAAATCGAAACATGAGATGTTTCTTCTAAATCTTAAGTGCTGAAAATTTTTCCCTTCGAGAAGGGTGCGTGGGCAGGCAGACTCTTGACACTGTAGTCGTCGTCAGTCGTCGATTAAGTGTTAAATTAAATTACTCTGACACATTCAAACTTTTAACCCATGGGTTGTGTTGTCTTGTCTTTTTTAACACTCAATCTTAATTTGCAATGTCAGCATTTAGTCAAACGCAAAAAAAAAGAAAACAAAATAAGATTCGTTTGTATGAAAAACGAACTTGTTGTTAACTCACCGGCCTGATACGATCGACGATGACGCTGACGGTCTAAGTGAGCTTACAACAATTGCCACGGCTGCTACTGCTGCTTTTATAAAGCTGGCATAGTGGACCATTGACGCTTGATGAGAGTTTCGGAAACAATATTAATTTGGGGAGGAACTTTTAGTTAAATTAGGAAAGTAGTTTGAAAAGTGATTTTGATGACCTTTTACTTTTGGGGGCGGAAAATGGCTTTCAAAATTCTGAACATTTTTTTTTTTATTGTCGTTAAAGCAATCCAATTTAGTGTTCCGAATGAAAGCTTTTCGGTTGAAGTGATAAATTGTATTTAATGCATACAATGATTTCTATTTCTTAAACGAAAGTTACTTAATTAAATTGAATTTCGATTTTCCACTGTATTGCAGCATTTGAGTTGTGAACCACAAAGATTGTGTTACTTGTTTCAATTGTTACGGTGAATGCAAATTACGGAAAATCTTTGGAAAATCAAATCAGAGGACTCAGATATCCTGATTTGACTTATACTGCTGGGCTACCCAAGTTAAGTATGTTGGTGTTTAGAAACCTATATATCATACTACAATTCTAATACCACACCTTTTCTAAAATACATTTTTCAATAGGTGCGATGCTTTCGCATCAATTTTTTGCTGTCCGAGAATGGGAGAAGAATGAACACCAAAATTTGAGATTTATTAATAAAATACACAACCACCATTCAAAAGTATCCTTTTTATCTGAATCCACCGAACAGAGATACATTTTTATATCCCATGTCCTACGAGCACGTACAGTCACTAAACATGTCAAAAAAAAAATTGTGCGTGTCAGCTCCGACGCGCGACTGGAGTTCACTCAATAAGAATGATTTGATTACCTTAAAATATATAATACGCAAAGGATTGAATTCATATATTCATTTATCTATTCATAATAATTTGATAAAATGTATTATACTTAAATTAATTATAATTAAATTAATTAATGATGAAAATTCAAATTGGTCCACATTTATCGTGCATTATTGCATACAAAATGGAATTGAATGTTGATAAATTTTACATTGAATTAAAGCCTGAAGCCTTGTGCTTCTTAAGAGATCTTAATCTTGAAGATCCGATTATTAGAACGCACGCTAGGAAGCTTTTAATCGAAAAACAACGATCGAATTTTGGCCATAGCGGGATTCTCCCACAGGTGATGTGTCATTTTGTACGAACCAAGCAGGTCGTTTGTGTGCAATAAAATTTATTTTAAAATCGAGATTGTGAGGCTTGTACTAGACGTATCCTTACAAATGAGGTATCAAAATCACCGTTATTTCATGTAGATTAGACATATGGAAATTTCAACATCCAGTCTATAGGATTAAAACTTTTATACCAATTTATGTGAAAATGTCTTAATTGGCTATATTAATGAGTTACCGTTATAATTAAAGTATAATAAATTGAAGAGCATGAAATTCTGTATCATGTGTGAAAATTTCACCGTTCTACGTTGAAATCTCTGTTCAATAAATTAGATTCGAAGTGGCACTAAAACTTTTACCCCCTCTTTTCACCCCCCCCCCCCCTCGGTTAATTTTTTTTTAACTTTGAATGTCTTACTTATTTATGTTTAGTCAAAAGCCATACAAATAAGTTTTAAACTTCTAACCTAACCGACCTCCATACAAACTTTGACCTAACATTTCAACCTTTTGTGACCTTTTCAACCCCTTTTATTGCGTTAAAAACACCGTATGGCCCTTCCACAGGTTCTAGTCTATCTTACTACCAAATTTCATCTAAATCGATCCAGTAGGTTAAAAGTTATTAAGAGTTAAAAAAAAGCGTTGGTAGTCAATTTTCGTAACGCTTTTTTCAATGATTGATTTTACTATCCATATTTTTTCCATACCGGGGTCTATATATGAATCGATTCTAAAGGAGTAAACTCCAAAAAAACAGAACTTATAAAATGTGTTTTGTTATTATTATTTTTATTCTTTTTTTTTTATTTCCAACCTGTTGGTAGAAGAGGAAAAAAAACTGTCTTTCACAAAATAAGCTACAACATCTCCCAAGCAATTTATAGCAACATGACGTGATATAAGGAAAGGCAAGAAAACCAACACGAAGATATCCCTTTATCCTTGATGTCCTCAGTTGTTGAGACATATATTACGAAAAGGCAAAAAATAAATAAATTCAAACCGAAAAAAAGAATCAATTTTCATCTTGGTCCGGACTGCTTCCACGAAGGCGACGACGACGATGATGCTAACTACCGGGAAGACAGCAACGCAGACGATCACGACGACGACGTGAAAGAAAGAAGAATTGCAGTCATCACTCTTCGGCATTCCCATTAGGTTATTGAATAACCCAACCACGTCAAAGTTATTTTTATTTATTTTTTTTCCAGCAGGAAATATTTATGAAGATAAGTACCTTGCTAAAAATAAATAGTTGTCTGTAGTGGTTTCCGGAATGTTTATAGCAAAAATAATTATTAAAATTGATATTTCTATTCTTCCTAAGGTTTTTCAAATCATTTTTTTCTGACGATTTAAAATCAATTAGTTGAAACAACAGCATATAAAACAATTAAGCTTCTTTAAGGCTCAATCGCTGGAAGGTTAACAGTTCTAGGGAATTAACAGCACTACCGTGTAATGAAACATTCATTACAAATAATAAATATCCCACTCCAGCTTAGACGACTGACGAAGTGACGACAACCAGCAGCAGCGCACAGTCGACAAACAACAGCTGCACACACACAAACAAAAGCAAGTAATTTCGTACAAACAGCCGACAGCCAAATACGCTGTGTATCAGAGCGATACGAAATGTATGTAATCAGTTCGTGTGCCAAATACAATTCACATCCATGTTTTGGCACAAAAGTGACTAATAGACGTGAAATTGGAGGGCAAATTTGGAGAACATAATCCCAGCGGGTTAGTACCAGGTTAGTTGTACTAGGGAAGGTCCTCTCGAAGTTTTAAAAGACTGTGAAACTATTCACTGGGTCTTAAACAGTGGCGTCTGCTCTCAGACTGTAATAACCAGTGGCGTTTGCTTCCAGACTGTAATTATCAGTGGCGTCTGCAGACTGTAATAATCAAGTGGCATCTGCTTGCTCAGATTGTAATTAGTAGTGAACTCTGTTGTCCTAGATTGAACTATTGATAAGACCATAGCTTTAAGGAATTTCTTACTGTTCTTGTTAAATGTTTAACTCAATACTAAATACTATAATAATTATTAATCTATTTAAATAAAATAAAGGAACTCTTAAAGAGCTAAAGTTTCGTTATTTTTTTAGTGAGACCCTGGAAGCCACTGAGTTCTACCTTACCGTCTTACAACCGGATATCACAATAAAACATTAATGGTACAGACTCACCTTGAATTGTTCTCATCTCTTCCAAAGTATCATGTTTCCACTGCTCAACCACATGCTACTTAATTCTAATTGAATGCGAACTAAAAAATTCAAAATAAATCAACCAATATTTTGTACTTCTACTTACACAGAAACACATTATACGAGGTAACAAAAGACATAAAGAGGAAAATACAAAAATAATTCAAATTAACAATGAATAAACCTCCATTATTTTTGTACGAGTAGAGAGTAGCTTTGTGCATGTACTTGAAAAAACATTGAGAACAAAAACAACCAACATAAATTGAAGCCTAAATCCGTTTAAAATTCAGTTAGATTTATAACATTAGTAAGTAAAAATACCGACCGACCGTTGATGTTGACATAATGCAATGCTATAACATTAACAATGAGTAATAAAAGCCCTAAAGTATTTGAATGCTCATCCTCCTTGTTTCAAAGTTTGTATTTTTCACTTCCCATTATGGCAGTCATAATTCAAATTTAATCCCTGTTGGTTCCCCGTGAAAATTTAATATCGATGATTTGATGGACCAAAAACTGTTTTTACATAGAAATGAATTGATCAAATTTGTTGCTATTCCAGTCAGAACTGACAACCCCCTCTAGTTTTGAATACTCAATACATATGTATGTACTATGTAGGTATCTACACAGAAAAATAAAAGTTGTCATATTGAAAATCGTCGATTTTCAACTTGAAATTTTTGTATTCACTAAGTGCCTGGTTACACGAGCGCAAAAAAGAATTAATTCACGAAAGAGAGCGGATGATTTTTAGAAAGAAGGAAAGGGATGGGAAAAAATGCCAAGTTTCGTCTTTTTCCTCATTTTCAGATATGAGTTTTGCGTTAAAAATCATGTTTTTTTCTCATCATCATGTTTCTTCTCTTTCTTTCTTTTGTGTTTTAATCTCCGACTGCTCCTCTATTGTTGCATGCCCACTTAATTTTTTGTTCTGTGTGTATCCACAAACGTAATTCTTTTTTGCGCTCGTGTAACCAGGCACTAACAAAATATAGTCAATACGACAATTTTTTGTTGGAAACCGAAATCATTGTCAATATGACAGCTGCTGTAGTCAATATGACAATAACTGCTATGGTCAATATGACAACTGCAGCAGTCAATAGAATAATTTCGGTAATTAATATGACAGTTGGTAGTCAATATGACAGTTTGGTAGTCAATCTGAAAATTGGTGGTAATATTTGTGACTACCGCAGTTGTCATATTGACTACCGCGGTTTTCATAATGAAAACTGAAAATTATTCTTTTGACTAAAGCGATTGTTGGCTGAAAATTGACAATTTGACTGTCAAAATGTCAAATAGGCTACCAATATTGTCAACTGGACAGCTATTTTGGTTCTGTGATTTATGTCATTTGGCAACTTTCTAAGCATTTCAAATTTTTTTATGCGTAGCATTATGAATACGAATTTCAGCTCATCGAAATTTTAACTGATACACATATTAAAGTTGTTGCATTTTGTAATTTCTGCAACATCCAATAGGATAGTAAGTGAGGCCTATTGATTAATCGTGCATTTGCCCGTAGCTTAGTTGGTTAGTGCGTTGGCTGCTAAGCAGAACGTCGTTGGTTCGAGTCCTACTCAGGCCAAGTTTTATTTCATCTTTCACGGGTACTGCCTCTTGCGAAGACCTGACAAATCTTCCAAGAGTATCAATCTGTCATGAAAAAGTGCTTCTCAACTTTGCCGTTCGGAATCGGCGTTAAATTGTAGGTCCCCTCAATTCTTCACACGCACTCAGAGAATTGTTGATGAGAGTAAGCCACTTAGGCCTTGGCTCTTCAAGAGCTGTCGCGCCACTCTATTTATTTTTATTTATTTTTTTGCATTGTCATCGGATCCAAATATTTGTGCCAAATTTCAGCTAGATAGCTGCCGAATTTCAGCTCGATAGCTTGAGCGAGATTGGAAGATTCCGGATATACACTCATTAAAGATTGAAATGAAGTTAAGCTCTTAAGCTTTTAAAAATGAGATTAAATAATCGGTTTTTGCTTTATAATGCAAATGCGTACCATGTCCACAGCTCTGTAGGCAATACCGTTATTTATTTTGTTTTCCAATTTAAGACCACTGAAAATATCTTTTCGAACTTAACCAGACACCAAGCATTTAATCTCTGCAACCTCGCTTCCAAAAATGAAAACAAACATTCCTTGCTTTTACTTGTGTAAGTTGTGTGAGCAGTGAACACGGATGTTCATTGTACGATTCGTTTCCTTTTAATTAAAGGTACATTTTCTCTTTCACAATTTTTAATAAACAAAAACAAAAGTCAGACCCAGCACCTCAACATTATTAAGCCAAGCAAGAAAAAATAAATAAAACATCAAATTAACATGTTTTCACCTTCAGTAAAATGCCAAAAAAGTGATCCTTCTGACTGTACTTGAGATACCTACACAGCACTCCCCCTCATTTTACGTTCTTTGTACTCCGGTTGAAAAAAAAATTACGGCCCATTTCCGCACGAGCATCATCATAGACTGCGAAGACACGTGGGTGTTGGTATTGCCGCAAGTATAAACTTACGACGACGAGACCTTTTGAAATTAATTTCAAATTTGAATAAGTTGCGAAAGAATTAAAACACTGCATTATGTAGGGCGAACTTGTGAATGTTCAAGTTTATGAAGAATACGCGTCACGTCATTATTCACGTGTACTGCATTCGGCGATGCGCATTTTACGAGAGTTTTAATTAAAACAGTTCCCGGAATTCTAACACGAATTAAATGATAGCGTCAGTGTCAGTCGTCGTGAATTTATCGGAAACTTAGAACGTGGCCAACGAATTTTGACTTTTTTGCTAACGCTGCTTAGGGCTGGTGTTGGATAAAAACTTAAATAAGCAAACTTATGCTATGCTATATCAGTAAGAAAATACCATTGCACAAGGAGCGACTTCATTTTATCTTTAACCTTTTCCTTTGTGTCCATAGTTACAGTTTTTGAATGAAGGTATGCATAACCTAGTTAACCTACATGCGTTCACTTTGACCACGGCACATAAATTTTTAGGAGGAATAAGCGACCCGAGGAAAGAATAAGAGGGAATGAGACCAATTTAATGTAGAAAGTCTCTCAGTTTTGGTATTTGCAATTTTGAATCCTTATGTAGGAATACTATAAAACCCTTCAGCATCTTGAAGATCCGAGAGACATTAATCCTACCACCCCATAAAAAGGACATAATCTTAATCTCTGGAAATAAAACGGGGTCGACAATATCCTTCACACACTGAACTCATTGATATGCATTTATTGCCATTTTTTCGTAGGAGGCAGACACAGAGAGTAGCACAAAAAAGAGATAGAAATCCAAATACCCCCTTGAACTTAAGCGCCCAAGCGCCTTTGCCATCCTTAATCTTTTACTCAAACATGTACAATGCTCAAATAATGACTTATTATCCTTTGACGGATATTCAAAAGCAATGTTCTCGTTATACAATATCATCGGCTCAAGCAAAAACGTATTTGCACTGTTTCTTTGGCAAAAGCGAAAGGAGAATGTGAAACTATATTCATCAAGTGTCATGCTTTTGAGAAGCAAATGTGTGTGTTCACTTGTGTAGGTAGAGGTACTCGAATCGTCAAGTGGGGAGCAACTTGAGCCGAATGGGTATACCATCTATCGTGTGCGATCTGCGATACCGTACTGCACGTGTAAGACGATGACAAGGCGGGATTACGGCTGTTTATCAGAACCAGGACTAACAGCTTATATTGACCTGTGTTGACTCACTTTTTGACTTCATAAAAATATAAGAAGTATATAGAGTGGAGGATGATTTTCGTGTGTTTCTGAGTTTAATTTTTCGTCATTTTGTTTTATTCGCCTTTTTTTTCTTACTTGACCTGGAACATCGGGAGTCTTTGGCGGTGCCTTCCAAAAATTTGGGAGATGTCATTTTGAGGGGTTGGGGTCGGAAGACCGAAAGCCAAAATCTTTCAAACCGAAAGACCGCAAGCCATATGGCCGTCAATTACTTTCCCAAGCACTACTTTTGCCCGAATGTCATTTGACCGCAAAAAATCCTACGTTTTATCATGAGTACTCCTTTTCTGCATTCAAACTTATCAGGATTAAGGATATTGATATCTGATACCTTTTTCGATTTTTCTAACAGACCTGAAATAGGCCACATCCCAATTTTTAAAAACAGAAATTTTAGGAGACATCAAATGCTGAGAATCATGGAGGACGAAGCATTATAATTCGTGAAAGCAGTCGGTTCCAGATTATTCATGTTAAGGGGAGGACTCTCTATTATTATTTTCAATTGATTCACTCGAATTTCGCGCTTCAAATCTCTTAAAAGGAAAACATTTTTGCCGCCATGCACGGCCTCTTTTGTTTCCAAAAAGGCTGAATAATTCTACTTTTGGTGATTTGCTTCCTATTTTGAACAGCGCGTGGCGTCTGGAGACGGCGCTCGAATGAAGCATTTCTATCGAGTGTCAAAGTGGCTTTTCTGTCTGTTTTATTTTTTTCACAAGTTCATTAGAATAAACAATTTCTTTCAATTTACAGCATTACATGGATAGCTTCCAAGGAATAAATTCCATGTAGATCATTCAACACAAATAACCCACTTAAATCTAAGGTCTCGTTGATCTGGTTGACAGAAAATTAACGCACTGTACAAATTTATTTGTATCCTTAAACAAAAAAATGCCCAACAACATACTGCCAAAATGAACAAAGGGCTTTCTCTTACCCAATATTAATTGCATCCATTACACAAATTTCGTGCTGTGTTGATAAAAGGCTTATATGTTAAGACTTCGGGTAAATTGTCTGGCGACATAATGACATTAATGTTTTCTTAACGTAGTAACGCATATGCTACCCGTTTCGTTTTTATCTCAATACAAACAGAAAAGTGTTGTAAATCAAAAAGCATTTTGTTTTACTCGAAGAAACACAATTCTGCTAAGCAACATGGCAAAAAAGACACATAAACATATTTCAATATGACAGTGAAGAAACCCTGTTCAACAATTTGTTGTTGTTTTATTTTTCATGCAGACATCTTTTGCTAATGTAATAATTTATCATGGGACATGGACTTACTTTGAGACAATTTTGTACCTGTAACGGTCATAGCGTTTTATGAAAAGAAAAATGTTTAATACTGTCGTTTTCAAAATCGTACATTTTACTCAAAGGAAGAATGTTCAGAACAAACATAATATGAGGCTGCCTAATATAGTGTTATTGCAAAGGTTGGATTTTACAAAAATCTACATGCATCTTAAAATGACCAAACATCAAAAATGCACGCAAAAAACTATTTTTAAATTACATTTTTTTTTATTTCGCTATAGAACGGCTGGGCCGATTTCGATGAAATCGAGTGTGTTCCAACATGCGTTTTATTTAAAGAAAGCAAAGAAATATAACGTTCTTCCTAGACGGCTTTTTGTTTTTTTGTCCTCTTCATTAAATATTCCCCTTTCTTTGCCCATGCATGGATTTTGCAGGTAGGTACTAAATTTCTTCGACTCTGTTAACATTTTACACAAACTGTCAGATAGAAGAAGAAAAATTACCATCACTTCATGGACATCAAATGCATTTCTCTAAGATGAAGCGTTTCCAATCGGTCAGTCCCTGAACCCCTAGTCCTTTATTAGTAATAATAATCCTGTTCCTGCAGTTTCAGTATACTGTGAAAAATTTAATGTGACATGCCTAAGTCATTCCTCATGGATAAATAGAAGCCACTCCAGAGCAACCTACTAATATTTCAGATTTACTTGAATTGATATTCTCATAAGACGAAGAGGTGCTAACACAGCCTTAAAGGTGAATAATGTTGTTGATGTTGATTTTGTGTGATTGTGGCTGTGGCTTTAGTGGTGATGGTTTCAAGAAAATCTACTTTTTTAGAAAGCAGACTCCCTCGGTGCCCTCCCAACCAGTAGTGATGCTGACAGTTGGAAAAACAATTTAGCCATCGGTTCTGTGGTTCTTCTGTGCTACACAAGGAAGCTGGGTCATTTATATATCTCTTGTATTCTCTGGCATGGAATCGATTTACATCAAGAGCAAGTGCCTTGCGTGTCGTGTTGTATTGTTGGCTGTAGTTTTTTTTCTGTTTTATTTTTTTCTGTTGAATTGTATCCTCTGACATTTACACATTTGCACGTTGTGTATCGATGCGATAGCAATGATGGTGTGGTGCAGGCAAATAAAATCAGAAAGTGGTTTGAATTGGCAGCATTGGAAAGGCCGGTGGGGAATTTGTAATTTGATTGACACGTACTGAAAGGCGCTACAAAAGCATTTATCATCGTTAAGTTAAGTTCCCAAGAGGCTGTAGGTAGATATAAATAATTTATTGCATCAATCTGATGAGGAATAGTGGTGTTACTTAAGTGGGTGGTAAATACCATTCGAACATTACTTTTGATTGGTTTAATAGGATTAGGTTGATATTGTTGAGACTTGTGGGAAGGTATTTTGAAAGAATATTTGGGATTGAAAACGTCATAAATGATACACAAGTTCCTCACAAATGTAATAAGCAAATAAACTGAAAGGGAAGTCAAGGAAAGAAATTTTGAAATCTGCTGCAATACATTTTCAATGGACAATCCCCAAAAATTGAATTGTCATTGCAATCAATTTCTTTATTCTTGCACATCTTATGAAAAACCACTAGTCTTTCTTACTACTAATTGCATTTTTGATGATGAATGTCTTTATTGCAAATGAAGTTTGAATACCTACTCTTCAGTGCTACGTTCGTTTTGAAGTAAAAGATATTATTAGATGCCTTAACTTGTCAGATATTGTTGTGCATTGAATATTATTTGAAAGAAGAAGATGAGATAAATGGATCAATAATAAAAGCAATAAATCAAGAGGAAAACCAAAAATATGTATCTTCAAAAATGATCTTGCAATATAAATAGACTGTGGTTTTACATTTGAATTTACTTTCAATTAATTTCGTTTGTTTGTGTTTGTACTTATCATCTTTTTTGTGAACACCTCCAAACAATTAATAATATAGCGTTTCGCATAAAAATGTCTGACTTTCAATTACAACGCCGCCAGCCGCCCAGATACATTTAATGAGCTTGTTTATTTAGACCTTTGACTTAAAAAAAAAAAAGAAAAAATAGTAACTAGCACATACCTACAGAGAATATCGAGATGTTCGGTTTCACTGATGCAAGTGCCACTCATGGACAGTGGCAAGGAGGGTATATCTCGCTTCAACGATACAAGACAGCATTGAGTTTTCGAAGCATTAAACTCTACACGGTTTCTTATTCCCCATTGTACAATGCTGTTTAAGTCAGAGTTTAATGAGCTTATCATATTTAGCCGTTGCAGTTCCATATCCGAAGAGGAAGGATGTGAGTCTGGAAACGAATAAGAAAAGCTAAGGTACTATCGTCAGCGAAACAATAAATTGGATTACAAGTTACAGACAAGAGATCATTTATGAAAATGAAAAAGAGGGTCGTAGACAAAACGGAGCCCTGGGGTACACCAGTTATATTGTGGGTTTCAGACTTGCAATACAACTTGCAAAGAATGGTTCGAAAAAAAGTTTCTAATCCAACGAAGGGGGGACTCATCAATACCGAATGCACGCATTTTCGATAAAAGCGCCTGGTGCCAAATTCTATCAAATGCCTTTGAAATATCAAGTGCAACAATCTTACTTTCTCCAAAACGATGTAAAAATTTGTTCCACTGTTCGGTGAGATAAACCATCAGATCACCAGTGGACCTGTTGCTGCGAAAGCCGTATTACCGGTCATTAAGAAGCTTTCGTTCTTCAAGATATTTCTTAAGCTGATAATTTATCAGCGTTTCTATGACCTCAGAAAGACGTTAGTGCAATCGGACGATAATTGGAGGATGAGGAGGATTCGCCTTGTTTGGGTATAGGCTGGACAAATGATGTTTTCCAACTACTCGGAACGAGCCCAGAAGAATATGATAGATGGAAAAGCTTATTCAAGGGTTTTGCCAGCGTTGAAGAATACCTCTTCAAAACAATAGCGGGGATACTATCCGGGCCAATGGATTTGTGTATTATGTACATTTATTCCGCATTCTTTATGCAACAATCAACCGTTGCTATTCTGAGCCATCAATGGGAATATTAGCTTCCCTTCTTTGTTCTCCAAGATCGATTCAACAAGGTTTCTTCGCCCTTCATGGTCTTGAGTTACGGATAGAAAGTCTTTTGCTTTTGAAGCTTTTCAATGTACCAATTCTTGATTACAATTTAGTATTGAAGATCCTGAGCTGTCAGCAGCTGACTTGTGACGGAATAACCGTATTACCAAATTCCACTTATTAGTCCAGTCTCCCTTCTTATAAGTCGCCCATATTTTGTTCGATATTGACGAACATTTGGTGCATACTTAATGGAAAAATTCAAAAATCATGCGGTTTAAAATACCGGGACATTTTCTGAAGGCAGAAATTGAAAGAAATTATTATATGTCTTTTTAACCAAGAGCTGAAAAAGGTAGATAAAATGCCTGTACAATTGTATACCTGTTGTCGAAGAAAATTGTGAGTAATATGGATTTGAAATTACGGGAAAATATTTACGAATAATTAACATTTAAACCAATATCTCGGTATTTCGATGAATAGAGTTCAACCAGACCTATCTTTCGATGAAACATTCGATGGGTTTTGGAAGAACTTTTTTTTCTGTACAAAATTTTGGCCCATGTTATTTTTTGAAAATCATGAAGAAATCAATTTAGCTTAATCTTATTCTCTTGAGCATATTCCTGAGAGATTCCAAGATATTTGCATCATAATATAATCGGTTTATGGAATAACAATAACCTAAGGACAAAAACAAAAATAAATAGTATTTTGATTATAACCCGGTAACCAGACCTCGGATGTAGTTTTAGTTTTCAGTGACTGATAGATGGCAAAATTACCTTTGTTCTCGTGTATCGTGTAATTAACATATTTGCAAATATCTCGACTACCAGGACTTCAAAAGCCTGTAACCCATTTTGATGAATAGAGTTCGAGTTCTTCCGACATTTGTTGCTGTTTTCATGCGTGTTCTATATGCATAACTTTATAGAATAGTTGATCCTCCACTTTTCATTACATGAGTATAATGTTATCCAAATAAACGCCGAGTATTGCACATTTACCATTTCTTCAAAAATTTCTTTTCAAAGTTTTAACAGTATTGTCAATATCACCTTCGTCACCTTTAATCTATTATTTAGATCAATGTCCTAATTTAGTGTCAAATGCAAAATTTTGTTCCAAATTCAATTTCAATAGTAATGTTTCCAAGGCTCCACAAAATCAATAAATTTTAAACAAACAGCCATAATGAATGTAAACAAAGAACATAATTCAATTGAACGAATTGATTTAACCCAATCGAAAGTCCCTCAAACGTCCTTCCCAACATTAAATCAGAATTCATTGCACATCTTATCTTCCTTAAGACAGCATGGACTATTAGTAAATACAAAACAATCTGCAAATTCAATATGTAAACAATGGTCGAAAGCAAACGCTTTTGCATATTTAATTACTCAATTATTTATTTATATCACTTTTTGCGAACGTTTCAATTTATATTTTTGCCATTTCACTATCGTCAGCAACGGCCATTGACTCTTGACTGATTTTGCCCGCTGCTCGTTCCACCATCCTGCCTGTATCCTGATGGTAAATTATTTTCTGATACTCGTGAACTCTGAAATCAGTTCAGTTTCAGTGGTCTGTTATGCGACTTTTGAGCCTTAAAAATAAATACCTTCGCATAAAATAATCTTTGCTCGGGCATATTGGTATTTTATTTTAACTGATATTTCCATTGAAAATGACATCGATAATAATAATAATGCATCAATAAATCCTGTTCCTGATTAAACTTTTTGAATTCAGTGCTGCACTCAACTGATTGTTTTGTCATCACAAACAGACTTTATTGAAAAAAAATTTTTAATGGTTTGATTTTTTTTGCAAGGAGTAAACAAAACTAATTACATAAATGTTGGGAGAGATTATTTTTTTAGAAACTCAATTTCATTTTAAAGCGTCATTTAAATTGATATTTCCCTATTTTGTCTTATGATATTTAAATTACTAAAACACTTATGGGGTTGGCAATTTCGTAAATGAAGTCGAAGAGATGGGGGCGGAGTGCATGCCGGTGGCTTTATTGCGTCTTTTTCTCATCGATAATAACATCAAGTTACTGTGAAATGGCCAGCGCTATCGCGCCATGATTACCGATTATATTTGACCCGAAATAGAAGATATGCTCTTGAACGACATGTGGTTTTAAAAGGATCGTGCCCGAGGCACACAGCATGCCTTAGAATGGATGACCAATTCATACATGTATTTTCAAAAGAAATTCTTAAGAAAAAAAATGTTATACCTACCTTGATGAATACTACTGTTAAAATTTTTCACATTAAAAACCGCAGACATTTGAGAAGTTTATTACATCGTAAAACCATATGCTAACTCTAGAAAAACTGTTTCATCTGGCAGCAAGTAGCCAATAACATCAATTTCATTTCACATTAATGAGTTCTTTTTTTTTAATTAAAAATGCTACAAAAGACTGTAATTTAAATGAAAAACACCATTATTGTATTAGTGCTGTGACACGTTTAACGTTAATCGACCACTCGATTAAAGTGCCACTGTTTGATTGGTAATCAATTGAATTTACGTTTTGATTAAAGCGAGTTCCATACAAAATATGCGATAAAATAAAAGAACAAACTGGTTATAATAATAATTAAATCATGCTGGACATGGTGGTTAGTCAATCGTTTTGTTGAAAAGTTTAATTTTACTGTTCAACTTGCGGTGCATTCAAGTGGCAAAAGCAGTGCACAGGATTTATACGCTTCACTTCACTTATTACTGATATTGACACATAAACGAGTTACAAATATTATTACTGTGATTGTGCGATTTCCGGTTGACCACTTCATAGAGGAAGTTAACGCAAGATGAACAACTCAAAAACGCAATTCCCGGCATTGGTGTTGGCAGTTGTGTGATGGGAACTGCATAATGTAAATGAACGGAGATTATATGTTTTTCAGATTGATATTCTGGAACTTTCCAGTCGACCGATACGTGTGGAATACAAGTGCAAATATATTTCCATAAAGTTATGGGTCATAGTACTACAACGGACTATAAAACACCCGAACTTGTTTTTCACAAACCATTCCAGACTGCCTTCCCAAGCAGAGAGGAATGGATAGATAATATACCGTACTCCAGTGAGACGTCAATAGCTATCTATACTGATGGCTCTAAAATGGACACTGGTGTAGGAGCAGGCTTCTATTCCGAATCTCTCAAGTTAGCCGCCTCGCTTAGGCTTCCAGACTACAGTAGCGTCTTCCAAGCGAGGGTCCTGGCAGTGACAACAGCTGCTAAAAAGGTATCAATGATGGCGATACCACGAGCTGATATCACCTTTTACATTGATAGCCAAGCGGCAATAAAAGCGATTACTGCAACTGAGGTAAAATCAAAGCTTGTTTCATGCTGCCGCGAAGAGCTTAAGGTTCTTGGCGCACAGCACAACATTTGACTCTGCTGGGTCCCAGGCCACAGCGATATACTAGGCAATGAGAAAGCCGATGAATTAGGAAGACTAGGGTCAATGCTTGACGTAAGCCAAGCTCAGCTAGTTAGCACCCCTACCTGTTATTTAAAACAGGAAATCTCAAAAAGAATAACTATCAAGGCCGATAAAAGGTGGAATCTTCTTGACACCTGCGGCACAACAAGAAAGATCTGGCCCTGTTTTAACAAACAAAGAACGGAAAAAATTATGCAGCTACACAAGGGATCACTTCGATCTCTTGTAAGCATAATCACTGGACATAATCTGTTAGGTTATCATATGAAGAAGATGAGAATCAGTTCAGATGATCTATGCAGAGGATGCGGAGACGAGGAGGTGCATGAAGATACTTCGCACTTTCTGTGTCACTGTCCCGCACTTTCCCATCAAAGGAAGAAAATGCTTGGCAACTTTTTCTTTGAGGACTTAGAGGAACTCTCTAGTACGCCAGGTACTAGCATCCTGAACTTCGTCAAGGCCTCTAAATGGCTTGACTAACTGAACACATAGGTTTTTCTTATTAGCTTGAGTAGCAATACTCGCGAGTATCACAATGGATCTGTATTGATCTAAGTGTGACGGTAATGACATCAACTGTCAGCCCCTAAACCTAACCTAACCTAAGTGCAAATATATCCATCTTGAGAGAAATAAAAAGAAAACATTCCTATTTATGATTAAAATCGATTAAGTAGTGATTTCTGGGTTTTGTTTGAGTTGTTGAGGGTTGAAATTTGCTTGGATAGGAATTTTTAATTTCAAAATAACTAACCAACAGGCGATCAGTGTTTCAGTTGCAAATCTGGCACATACACTGTTTTATCAAATTTGATGTAAAATTTGAGTGTATGACTTCTGAAATGTGATTTTTTTATTTAATTTGGCTCAAAATTGGTGGAGAGGTAGCTTAGAACCATAAGACATCTATAGAATACTCGTCGTTATACTAGCTGACCCAGCAGACATTATTTTGCCATATAAATAATTTCTAAGAACGACTGTATGTGACTAAACTTCTCTTAAATGGCTAGACCGATTTAAATGATTTTTTCATATGCGTCCGGTTGGTGCCTTAGATGGTTCAGAATCACAAATCGGCCATATTAGTTGGTCCGCTAAACGTTGTTTTGCCATATGAATGATTTCCAAGAACGGCTGAACCGAATTGGCTCAAAATTGGTGGGGAGGTAGCTTGGAATCCGGAGACAGCTACAGGCTGCCTTTTATCCTACTTTGAATTAATTAAACATTTATCCAAGCCGAATATAGTATATGAAATCTTAAAACTCAGAATAACAATCGCAATAATTTGCCCGGAATTTAAAAGAGGTAAACAAACAAATAAAAAGAAAAAAACGCAAGTGTGTCAACGCTATCATAATTAACAATTGGATTGAAAGATCATTGCTTTTTGATAAAATCTGTGTTACATTACTTTTCTGAAGTTGATCTGGAGAGAGACGAGATGAAGTTCAAGGGGTCAGCTAGTTATTATTATATTTACTCTGAAGAAGAGATCCTTCAAACAAGCCAAATTGCAGATGGTATAATTGAAATCGAATTTAATAAGCAATATGTGATATGCCTGAAGTACCCGTGGCGTAAATGGCTATGTGCGTTGGCTATTATGCAGAGCGAGTGGATTCGAGTCCGACTCGTGACTATACAAGGTTTGTATTTCATGTTTCACGGGTACTGCGTCTTGCAAAGAGCTGACAGAAATTCCAGTGCCGGTAAATCCCTTGAATTCCTTGCACGCATTCAGAGAAATGTTGATGACTGTAACCCACTTAGGCCTTGGGGTCTTCTAGAGCTATAGGATCTAAGGTACACTAAATCCTTAACTAGCTCGATGTTAAATATGACTATGCTAACGTTATTTTAATACGTCGATTTTCAGTGTTCTTTCTTGTTGACAGCATTAACAGCGGTTGGAAAGAACGCCCCATATACATATGTACAACTGTCGCAAGCACAGCTCTATACATACGCTTTATCACAAATTAAGTGCGTATCCTTGCCCCGTTCTATATGAGAGTGTTCGATGCAAGCTTATCTTCTTTATATATAAAATCCTACTGTACGTGTGTATTTTACTAGTCACTGAACTCCTCCTGAACGGATGGACCGATTTAAATGATTTTTTTTTTTGTATGCGTTAAGGTGGTTTCCTGGATGGTTTAAATTCACAAATCAGCCCGTCAGGTGGCACAATAAATT
The DNA here is from genome assembly GCA_943590905.1 of Sphaerophoria taeniata. NCBI lineage: Eukaryota > Metazoa > Arthropoda > Insecta > Diptera > Syrphidae > Sphaerophoria > Sphaerophoria taeniata. The sequence continues at coordinate 38,990,297 of OX016540.1, read as the reverse complement.
TACTTCCAAAGAACGGTTGAAGCGATTTGGCTGTAAATTGATGGGGAGATTGCTAAAAATTAAGAGATACTTTTATCCTCCAAGCTGACCCGGTAAACATTGTTTTGCCATAAAGGTAATATCTAAGAACGGCTGAACCGATTTGGCTCAAATTGATGGGAGGCAGCTTGGAACGGCTTTAAGATGCTTTTTATTTTGCTAGTTGACCCGGTAAACGTTGTTTTTTCATATAAATTACTTTTACGAGCTATTTTAGCTGCAAAAAATTGTAGCATACAGGGGGGTTTTCTGGCTTTTAAGTAGAACCCAAAAATTGCAGCGGATTGGCACGCTTGCAGTGCTCAGGCATTAGCTCGCCGTGGGGTGGGATCTTGCTGCATGTGTAACCCTGTGCTATAAAATTTTCGTGCCGAAATTTAAGAAAAATAGATAAATACTATCTATTGTGTTTTCTGATTGACATAATAAATCTTTAACATAGAGGAAAGGTTTAAGAAATTAAAATGAAAAGAAAGAATTAAGTTAGACAAGAAGAAAAGGAAAGAATTAGGAAAGTACCAGAAATGAAATAGGCTCAAGATAATTATAACTTTGTTCCACTGTCATCATTGGAAATCGTCATATGAGATCGTGGTGGATTTGATCTCCGGATGAACCCTCCCATAGTAAACGACTAATCGATCGTTTTCTCCATGACTACACCTTTATCATTGCTTTTGTTGGTGTAGCCCCAAATCCGTTTTTCTCAATCGACGATCACTACAGCATCAGTTCAACGATTAATAAATAACTTAACTCATTTTAGAATTCATTTTAATTATTTGTTCATTTAAGAAGACTTAACATAGGTAGATAATAAGATTTTAAAGCATTTGCAAACTAGTTGTTAAGGTCATGAATGTGTGTTGCATTCTTGCATGAATTTTTAATTAGTTTTAAGTTTAAATGCGCGAATGAGTATAAAAATGAACGAATTATATATATATATGTAATGATAATTCTATAAATTATAATTAGGCCTCCAAATAAAAACTTCATATATATTTTAATAAAAAAATTTAGAATTGGGTACTCACGTTTTGTTTTAAATATTTTTATTTCAAAATTCAGGCTCCGCTGCGTCGAAGTTCGTGCACGAAATTCCGCTGTGTCGGTGCTACTGTTTGTCTCACTGTTTTGCTTGTTTTTAATTTAGGTTAGTTTAGCATAGGTATATATATATGATTTCTTTTTCTAGGGCCACTTAACATACAAAGGTATATCTTAAATTTTAATTACATTTACAAAGTTAAAGCATACCCAATTAACAATTTGTAACTTGAGCTTCAAAATTACCGCGGTAACAATATTACTTTCAATAACTTTGGTCATAAAGCGGTTTGTAATTGGTTAATTTATGAACTGTAGTTGTTTACCAGTAAAAAAAAGTCTTAATTTCAACTTTTAGTGTAATTCAGGTAAGAATTTAACCCAAAAACCTGGTTATTTGTGAGCTTCAGTTAGATTTTGGTTCTAAAAAAACTTTTTTTGACAGCGTCGTTCAAAATTAGATTATTTTTAACCGCAATGTAACTTTTGATGAGTTTTCGGTTAAACAATAACCAGTTTAAGTGGTTAAAAACAAACCACGTTAGAAACTTGTTTCAAAATAACTTATTTTTTTAGTTGCAAAATAACCAGTTCTGTTCTTTTGATAGATTGGTTCTAATTTGGATTATTTTTTAACCGCAATGTAACTTTTAATTAATTTTCGGTAAAACAATAACCATGTTTAAGTGGTTAAAAACAAACCACGTTAGAAATTTGTTTCAAAATAACTTATTTTTTTAGTTGCAAAATAACCAATTCTGTCCTTTGACAGATTGGTTCTAATTTGGATTATTTTTTAACCGCAATGTAACTTTTGATTAATTTTCTGTAAAACAATAACCATGTTTAAGTGGTTAAAAACAACCCATGTTAGTTTGGTTTCAAAATAACTTATTTTTTTAGTTGCAAAATAACCAATTCTGTACTTTTGACAGATTGGTTCTAATTTGGATTATTTTTCAACCGCAATGTAACTTTTGATTAATTTTCGGTAAAACAATAACCATGTTTAAGTGGTTAAAAACAACCCATGTTAGTTTGGTTTCAAAATAACTTATTTTTTTAGTTGCAAAATAACCAAATCTGTACTTTTGACAGCGTAGTTCTAATTTAGATTATTTTTTAACCGCAATGTAACTTTTAATTAATTTTCGGTAAAAAAATAACCATGTTTAAGTGGTTAAAAACAAACCACGTTAGAAATTTGTTTCAAAATAACTTAGTTTTTTAGTTGCAAAATAACCAGTTCTGTTCTTTTGACAGATTGGTTCTAATTTCGATTATTTCTTAACCGCAATGTAACTTTTGATTAATTTTCGCTAAAACAATAACCATGTTTAAGTGGTTAAAAACAAACCACGTTAGTTTGGTTTCAAAATAACGTATTTTCTTAATGTTCTCAGTTTTCATATTCATCGAAAATCAGTATTACCACCAGGTTTCATTTTGAATGAGCCCCAAATGCTTCTAAAATTCGCTACATTTTGGGTTCAATGTAATTTGTAAAGTCAAAAGTAGCAATTCCTTTTTTCAATGTGAGTGTGAAAGCAATACAAATTTATGATTAATTATTCTTCAATTTTAAATTTGCACTAGCTTGCATTTAAACACGCTTCGTAAATTTACATTCGCCAAAATAATTTTTTAAGCAAATCTTGCAACAAACACCAAACTGTCCGAAATGTCGAACTCGTAGTTTGTGTGAAAATCCGTGTGAGAATATGTGTAAATCTGTCTCCAAAAAAGAGATTTCAGAGAAATCAATTCGTCCAGTAAAAAATTCAATACGTTTCCCATCAATGTAAGGGTGCTTTCATAAATCCATATTTGCGAAAGTCTGAAGAATGCATAACTTTCAAAAATGCAAATGATAAATGTCAGATGTTCATAAAAGCAAAATGCAAATATTTGCAGCGCAAATGTGCAACTATAAAAACTCACATGCAATCTGCATTTCTTTCTCAATAAAAGAGACAGGTATATAGTAAAAACGATTTCCCAGGGTGTCTTTTGACATAATGACGCAAATCATAAAAAAGTGTTCATAAACGCAGCGTAAAATACATGCGCAAGTATTTTGTGTGACGTTAATATGATTCAAATGATCGCATATGTAAACAAAGCAACCATGCACTTACGAAACCACCCTAATTTATTTAAGGGAAAAAAAATTGCCACACATCCGTGAAGAATCAATTTCTTGGCTCAATATAAAATCCCATTAAACATAAAAAGATCCAAATACAAACATTTCATTTGCAGGGGTAACACTGATCGCGATTGTCTTTTGTTTCTCTCCTTTCATTAACCAGTTTCATTTTAGTTCAGTTTTGCAGTTGAGTGCGTCGCATCGTGTCCGGTCGTGGTATATTTTGGTATAATTAAAATCGTGTATCGTGTGATCTGTGCTGTGGTTTTTGAACAAAAATATAAAGACTTTTAAAGTGAACAATAAAATAAATAATAAAGGAAATCAAAATCAAATTGGAAAATTTTGGAGGAAAAGGTAAGCAATTTTTTGAATTACATTCATTTTTACTTTTGTTCATAGATAGCACGTAGAAAAATAACCCAAACTGTGTTGATGGGTTATTTTTTTACATGTTTCATATGGAAAGAGTAGTAAAATTACTTGATTTTGATATGGTGGTGTTTTTTTTTCCCTTTAACTGTTATTTGTTTGGTAACGTTCTTACTCGTGTTCAAATGGAGTGAGTAGAAAAATTACCCCAGAGTTTTTTTTTTACTATTGTTCATAGCCTGCACGTAGAAAAATAACGCCAACTGTATGTTGTTTGGGTTATTTTTTTACATGTTTCATATGGAAAGAGTAGTAAAATTACTTGATTTTGATATGGTGGTGTTTTTTTTCCCTTTAACTGTTATTTGTTTGGTAACGTTCTTACTCGTGTTCAAATGGAGTGAGTAGAAAAATTACCCCAGAGTTTTTTTTTACTATTGTTCATAGCCTGCACGTAGAAAAATAACGCCAACTGTATGTTGTTTGGGTTATTTTTTTACATGTTTCATATGGAAAGAGTAGTAAAATTACTTGATTTTGATATGGTGGTGTTTTTTTTCCCTTTAACTGTTATTTGTTTGGTAACGTTCTTACTCGTGTTCAAATGGAGTGAGTAGAAAAATTACCCCAGAGTTTTTTTTTACTATTGTTCATAGCCTGCACGTAGAAAAATAACGCCAACTGTATGTTGTTTGGGTTATTTTTTTACATGTTTCATATGGAAAGAGTAGTAAAATTACTTGATTTTGATATGGTGGTGTTTTTTTTCCCTTTAACTGTTATTTGTTTGGTAACGTTCTTACTCGTGTTCAAATGGAGTGAGTAGAAAAATTACCCCAGAGTTTTTTTTTACTATTGTTCATAGCCTGCACGTAGAAATATAACGCCAACTGTATGTTGTTTGGGTTATTTTTTTACATGCTTTCATATGGAAAGAGTAGTGAAATTACTTGAACTGTGTTTTTTCAGTTATTTACTTACTTTTGTTCATAGGTAGCACGTAGAAAAATAACGCCAGCTGTGTTGTTTGGGTTATTTTTTTACATGCTTTCATATGGAAAGAGTAGTGAAATTACTTGAACTGTGTTTTTTCAGTTATTTTCTTAGTTGTGTTCATATGAACATTAAGTTTTTAGTTCAGTTTGTACTCTTCTATCTGACAGATCGTTATAATATTCGTTCGTGTTCTTGAAAAATAAAAAAAAAAATATTCCTTTGTTCCTTGAGCTATATTTAACTCGCCTTTTATCCTTGAATTTAAACAAATCTTTCGTTCGTGTCCTTGAAAATAAAAACAAACAATTTAGTATTCCTTGTGCTATATTTAACTCGTCTTTTATCCTTCAATTTAAACAAATCTTTCGTTCGTGTCCTTGAAAATAAAACAGCAACAATTTGGTTTTCCTTGTGCTATATTTAACTCGCCTTGTATCCTTGAATTTGAACAAATCTTTCGTTCGTGTCCTTGAAAATAAAACAGCAACAATTTGGTTTTCCTTGTGCTATATTTAACTCGCCTTGTATCCTTGAATTTGAACAAATCTTTCGTTCGTGTCCTTGAAAATAAAACAGCAACAATTTGGTATTCCTTTGTTCCTTGAGCTATATTAACTCGCCTTGCATCCTTCAAAATGCATTCAATTATAAAACATAAAGTTTGTAGCCGGTCAACATTTAAAAGAAAAATTAAAAAAGTCCTAGTTAATATGCGAAGTGTGGAAAGTAATCCAATAAAACTTTCTGAAAACTTTGGTTGTGAAATCTCTGGTGTTGAAAACCTTCAGCTCATCTCATCTGAACATGAAAATGACAGTTCGGATAGCTTCGAAGTTCCTACCAATTTAATAAACCAAAATTGTGAAAATATAACAAAAGAACTTAAGAACTGGGCAATACAATATAATGTACCCCATATTTGTTTGCGTGATTTACTTAATATATTAAAATTAAGCCATCCTTATTTACCAGCAGACGCTCGAACACTTTTAAATACGTCCTGTGCGGTTGGACAGGAATTTATTGACGTTCCACCTGGCAAGTATTGGCATTTTGGTTTGGTGCGCGCTTTAACAAAAGTTGTTACAATCTTCGAGAATTGTCCAACAGAAACATGCTTAGACTTTAACATTGATGGTATTCCTGTCAGCAAAAGTTCAAAAGGTCAATTTTGGCCCATTTTGTGTTCACTAGAAGGTTTGGTTTTGCCGCCTCTTGTTATAGGAGTTTATTACGGAACAGCAAAGCCTGCAAATGTTAATTAATTTCTTAACGTATTCCTTGAGGAGGCTAAAACTGTTGCCAATTTAACTATCGGTTCAAAAACTTTTAATTTTAAAATAAGAAACTTTATATGTGACGCTCCCGCCCGTGCTTATTTGAAAGGTATAAAAGGACATAACGGTTATTTTGCGTGCGAAAGATGCAACGTAGAGGGAGATTACAACTATAACACTCATCAAATGTGCTTCCCAAGTTTATCAAAGGCAATAAGAACTAATTTATCCTTCCGGTCTAGGACTCATGAAGATCATCATATCCTTCCGTCACCTTTAGAAACTCTTCCAATCAACATGATAGAAAATTTTCCTTTAGACTACATGCATTTGATATGCTTAGGTGTTATGAAAAAGTTATTGCTTATCTGGATAAAAAACAGGTCCCTTAAAACAAAACTTTCTTCGAAAAATATTGAAACAATTTCGGAATCCTTACTTTCAATGCGAAAATATACTCCATGTGAATTTAACCGAACTGCTCGTGGGCCTGATGTTATCAGTTTTTGGAAGGCCACGGAGTTTAGAACGTTTTTACTATACTTGGGTCCTGTTGTTTTGAAAAATTCTATTGATGAAAAAGTATACGAACATTTCATGCTCTTACACTGCGCTGTTACCATTTGTCTCAGCCAAAATAATATGAAGTTTATCGGAATCGCAAATTCGCTGTTCATAAAATTCATACAAGGTTTTTCTAAACTATATGGAAGAGAAAACATAAGTTACAACGTTCATAATTTGTATCATATTGTAGATGATTGCAAACTCTATGGTTCTTTGGATAATATAAGTGCTTTCAAATACGAAAATCGCTTACAGTATTTGAAACGAAGAATTAGATCCGGAAATAGGCCACTTGAACAAATAGCAAACCGAATCTTTGAAGATTTTGAAAATTTACAAGGCCCTGTACAAGCAAACAGGTTTCCAATTTTGTATGATACAGATAAAAACAGAAAAATTAAAGGCTGTAAAGGAATTTTTAAAGCTATTAAACTTAAAGAGTTTGTTCTGAAGTCTTGCGAAGCCAATTGTTTCTTTTTAACAAAATCCAATCATATTGTTCGAATGGAATTCGCAACATTTAAAAATGACATTCCCGTTATTTTTGGTAAAAGCTTAAAGGAAAAAACAAATTTCTACGAACAGCCATTCCATTCTGAATTTGTAAATGTTTTCACGTCAAAAGAAGAAATGGATGAGGCTCGGTTTTGGCCCATTGACATCATTATGTCTAAGATGTTTAAGCTTACTTTTAAGTCAGAATCCGTTTTCTATCCCTTAGTCCATGCAACAAGCGAACAAGATGTTCCAAGTCGTGGAAACGGTGGAGGGGAGTGACAAATTTGTCACAGCAGTTCCAAAGAGCTGGGTCGTCAATGGCTCCATTTTGCTGTGGCCGTTGAGGAGGAAGGACATGCTGAACGGTCGGAAAAATTGCATTGATCCTGAGGACGACTGGAATCAAATTCAATGTCGCTTGATTTTTGATGGAATTGGTAAGAATACATTTTTGTAAATTTCGTAGGTAGGACTTAAAATTTTGCCAGCTAATTTTTATATAACAATTTTTAGATATTAAATACTAAGTTTTTCAACTTATAAATACATATAAAATATTTTTTTAAGATTCATGGGAGCAAGCACTCCAAAAAGAAAAAACGGCGGAGTTGTTGTCCTCTGACGAAAATGAATTCGAACAGTCGCCACAGTTCTGCGATTCAGTGACTATTTCCGACCTGAACACGCTGATGTCAGAAATCATTTCGGACGACAAAATCCTTGACGGCCCAGCTGGCAAAATACAAAGTTTTCCACCAGCAAGTGCAAAATCACCCCAAGATGTCGAGTCATTGACGACCCAGGCCAATATGAAGCTATTAGCGGAAAAACAGAGGCAACTGGAAGCATCGCTAGAATGTCTCCGCAGCGAAACCACGAGCATAAAACAGATGCTCGCAGATTTTGTAGCGAAAACGGAGGTTACACTCGATTTAATTGTGAACAAGATGTGCGTGGATATGGGGCGTAAGGAAAAACCTGAAGTTTTTCCGGAAAACTTACTGCCCATATCCACGCAAGAAGCCTTGGACGAATTGGAGGAAAGGATTGGGGCCGACCCTTTCTTCAAACGAATAGTCGTAAGCTTCTTTCCTTAATTATAATTTAACTGTTAAAGAAATGTAATTGTTTTGCAACATTTTCTAAAAGCTTATATATTTTGCTTTTCATTCAAACAGATTCGAAAATTGGGCACGTTCGGCGGCGTGAACGGAAACAAAACGATCCGAACCATATCCAAAGTCTTGTTCGATGACCGGCTGCTCAGTGAATTTTCGTGGCTAGGAACGGCGAATAAGAAAAAATTTTGCATGTATAAAAATGTATTCGCAGCAGTTGTTTCGGCGGTGAGAGATCGGTACCCAAAATATTCCGACATCGATGCCGCTAGCTTTTTTAAGACTTATCTCAAGCAAGCTCGCTTCCGGATGAAGCTTTTGTAAGTACATTTCTATAAAACTCATAAAAGTACTATAATCTTATTATGAGGCGTTTTGTTTTTAAACAGTTTGATTTTTTTAACTACATTCTTTAACCAAATTTTTCGTTTTATTTAAATTATTTAGTTAAATGCGTACTTGCATATTTTAATAAAAACATACATTTTTCTTCTTTTCCACAGAAATAACAATAATGAGAGACCAGCAACAACAACTACAACTACAACTACAACAACAGCAACAGCAACAGCACCAGCAACAGCAACAATAACAACAACAACAACAACAACAACAACAACAACAACAACAACAACAACAACAACAACACCACCAATAGCAACAGCAGGACCAACATCACCAACAGCACAAGTAATTTATAAATTTTAAGTTATTTAAAAACTGTTAATTTTAAGTTATTTTTTTACTTATTATTATTAGTTTTAAGTCCATTTAAAATTATAATTTTAAGTTATTTGAAAACTATTAATTTTTAGTTATTTTTTTACTTATTTTAAGTAAATTTGAAATCATAATTTTAAGTTATTTTACAACTGTTAAGTATCAGTAATTTTTTTACCCAATAAATATTGTAACAAAAGTAATTTTGAAACCATATTTCTTTTATTTACAAGCCTATTTACTTTCAGCTGGAAAACGGTTATTTATAAACCAATTTTAGAAGCAAATACAGGGTTATTTCCAAACCCAGAAAAAACCCTACTTTCGAAGGATATTGGTTATTAAAAAGCCTAAAATATAGGTTACAATTAAACCAATATACAACGGTTATTAATAAGCGGTAAATTAACGTTCGAAAAAAACGTTTTAGAAGCGTAAATGCGTAACATATAAAAACGGTTAGTTTTTAACTCCAAAAAGTAGTTTTAAACTAACCGGTTTTAGCCAGCTTTTAAATAACCACTACAGAACCCAAGTAGTCCTGTTACTGCCCAAATACGGTTATGGGAACGTTTCTGGAACGTCTCCACTACCTGTTTCAAACCAATGTGTTACTTATACGGTAAATAACCTAGGGTTATAAGCCGGTATTTTTACCGACTTTTAACCAAAAATTGTTTATTGGGTATATCTTATACTTTTAATCAAAAAAAAATGTTTTTATTCTTCTTTGCAACACTACTTCTTTTAATTGGATTTTTCTTCTTTTTCTTTATCGTTTCTTTTAGTTGTTTTTTTCGTTAGGGTACTTTTTAGGTGATTTTGGGTTTTGTGCAATTCCTGGTCTTGGAGATGACGATAACGAAAGCCTGTCTTTGCTGAGTGGATTTTTTCTTCTGAGTTTTGTCTAGATTTTCGATTTGTTCGGACCTCGTGGTCTCGTCGTTTGGTAGAAAAGCGCCGAAGTGGACACCTCTAAGGTTTAAGCTGTTTACCCCGGTTTCAATTTGTTTGCTTAGGGTCCCACTTATCGACGTCTTTTCTTGTCTTATTTTGTGTCACGTGTAGGTTTTTCTCTAAGTTTGGAATTTGTTTCACTTTTAATAGACGAGAAATGACTTAATAACTTGCTATTATTAAATGATTTTATATTGTTAACAATTCTCGTTTTTTATTTTTCCTTTTTTTTAAATTTTTTTTTTCAAACTTTTAATTATTCTTTCTCAAGTAGATACGGAGCTTGGTAGGCAACTTACTTGGATGAATGACGAATCGAAAAAGATCGAGAACATGGTTCCGATCTTGTTTCCTACCTTGCTGATTTCGATGGTCGAAATCATTCGAAGTTCGACTAATCTCAGTTTTTAGTTTTCGTTGGCAAGTGTACCTATTTCCGTTTTCGGAATTACAGTTTGCTACTTAAGTTTTGAAATTTGAGCTACTTTTTTCGATTGATGTTTTTATGTTTTTGTGTGTAGAATCATTTCTACCTACATATGTATTAAAGGGACACGCTACACATTCAGATATTTCAAAATCAAAACAAAGTGAAGGATTTGGAATGATCTGAAAACCTAAAAAACCGTGTCTAAACATACCAAAGTCGACCCATGACCCTGATTTGATTAATTATGATAACTCCGTGTTTATGTTTCATTTTCGCAAATCCTTAGAATGATAGGTTCCTCTTTTCTTCCCATCCAAATCTTCAATTTCGTATAAGGAGTTTCCTACTGATTTGATGATACGACATTTTACGAATTTCTTACACAGTTTAGAGTTCAAGTTTCTTGACGCGTCGCTCAACACAAACTGTCTTCGGTATACTACTTCTCTTGGGCTAAAATATCTCATTGAGCTTCTTAAATTATACGCTTTTGTGTTACGCTCGTACGCTTGTTTGATTTTAGCTTTTATGTCGGCTCGTACTAAATCTAGCTTTTCTTTTTGTGTTACAAACTGCATTTCTCCTTCTCCGAGTGATTTCAAACTACTCAAGAGTTTGTATATGCTACCATGTGAAACCATATGCTGACCATACAAACTATAATACGGCGATTTACCTGTGGATTGGTGTACAGATGTACACAAGGCTTGTTGTATTTCGGACACATGTTTATCCCACTCCTTTTGACTACTTCCGAGGTAACTTCTGATTCCAGAAAGAATCGATTGATTTACTCTCTCAGAGGCATTCGCCTGAGGAGAATAAACAGCATTCCGGATATGCTTGACACCGAATTTGGACAAAAATTGTTGAAATTCCTTGGAGACAAATTGTTGCCCGTTGTCGCTATGAATACATTCTGGCAACTGGCACACCATATACATTAAAAACATTGTGCTCAAGGAATTCTACAACTGAGCTCGAATTAGCCCTTCTTAAAGGTTTCAACAAGACAAGCTTGGAAAACGCATCTAGCAACACAAAAATGAACGAATTGCCCTTTTTCGTTCTGGGATATGGTCCCATGAAGTCTATGTAATATTTTTGAAATGGTCTATCGATTTCATGCTGGATTCCCATTGGAGGTCTTAATGTTTGATTCGGTGACTTGTTTTCCTTACAAACTGAACAATTCCTTATGAAATCCCTAACTTGCACCGTCATACTTGGCCAAAAGAACCACTCCTTTATTTTTTCTAGGGTTTTGTTCATACCACCATGAGAACAGTTTGGGGGATTGTGAAATTTTTCAATGATTGAGTTCGCGAGATCCTTAGGTATCCATAGTTTCCACTCGAACTCCGAATCACTATTATCCTCAACTTTTTCAGAACTTCTTTTATAAATATACCCTGTTTTGGTTTTCAGATCTGGAAATTTGTCAGGACTTTTTGAAATGGTTGAAACGAGGTCCATATAAGAGTTAGATCGAAAAGCCGGATCGTTCAGATCGATTATTGTATTTACATTTGTTTCAGTTCCTATTTCATCAATATGCGCTCTGGACAGAACGTCAGGTACAATGTTCTGAGCACCTTTTCTGTGTGAAATATCAAAGTCAAAAGCTTGTAATTTTAACGACCACCGAGCCAACCTTCCACTCAAATCCTTTGAGCTCATCAGCCATTTGAGACTCGCGTGATCTGTTATTATCGAAAACTTCATTCCTTCTACATACGGGCGGAACTTTTTTCAAAGCTTGGACAACCGCAAGGCATTTTTGCTCCGTTACGCTGTATTTGCGCTGAGCATGATTTAATTTTTGGGAGAAGAACGCGATGGGCTTTTCATTTTTTTCCTCGTCAAGCTGGAAAAGAACAGCTCCAATCCCTACGCTTGAAGCATCAGTCTGAATCGAATAAGGTTTGGTATAGTCTGGTTTTGATAGAACTGGAACATTAGAAAGAGCTTCTTTAAGTGCTTCAAAAGACGATAGAGCCTTAGGCGTCATCTCAACGGTTTTGTTCTTTTTGAGCGTGTCCGTAAGTGCACTGGCTATTTCGGCATAGTTTTTAACGAATTTGCGATACCAACCGCACAATCCTAGAAAACTCCTGACCTGCTTTTGAGTTTTGGGAACTGGAAATTCTCTTACCGCTGAGACCTTGCTCGGATCTGGTTTTATGTAACCTCCACCCACTATATGTCCTAAGAACTTCAGCTCTTGAAAACAAAAGTGAGATTTTTCGACATTTATTGTCAAATTTGCCTGGTGAAGACATGACGCAATTTTGTCCAAAATCTCTATATGTTTATCAAAATCTTTGGAAATTACCAATAAATCGTCGACATATGGGAAGACATTCTCCTGAAGTTCACTTGGGACCATTCTATCAATTACTCTGCACATAGTTTGAGCAGCGTTTTTCGACCCAAACGGCATAACTGTAAACTGATAGAGCGATCTCCCTGGGACATAAAAAGCAGTTTTGTCTCTGGATTTTTCTTCAAGAGGAATTTGCCAAAAGGCGTCTTTTAAGTCAATGCTGCTAATGTAATGAGCGTCCGGAAGTCTGCTCATGATAGCATCAACATTGTGAAGTGGATAAGCACTGCCTTTGGTGAGTGAATTCACTTTTCTCAAGTCAAGACACAATCTATTCTTGCCTGGTTTTCGAACAAGAACGAGCGGTGAGCTCCAAGAACTTGAGCACTCTTCTATCACTCCCAAAGATATCATACGGTCTACTTCAGCGTTTATTAATTCCTGGATTGCGGGTGACACAGGATAATACCGCTGTTTAACAGGCATGGCATCACCGGTGTCGATAACATGCATGTCCAACGACGTCTTTCCTAAACCTAGCTTGGCATATGATGGAAACTTTTCTATTGTTTGGGTCAACCGTTTTGATTGAGCTTCATTTAATTTTATCATCTTCCTATCCTCTATTTCATCTGTATCCGAGTCAAGATCTTCGGCAATTTCGCTTATGACGTTCGGAGCGATCTGAAACTTTTGCCAGAATTCTATCCCCAAGTAAAGAGTCTGAGTAAGTGACGGAATCAGATAAAAATCAACGCTGTCTTTACGACCTGCAAACTCTACCTCAACTTGTACTCTACCTAAAATGGGTTGTTGTTTACCATCAGCAGTTCTTATAAACGACGAAAAATCTATAATTGGAATTTTAAGCTCTTCAATAATTTTCATGCAATCCTTGCCTAAGCAAGACACGCTGGCCCCACTGTCCAACAGGCCATTGATTTTTTTTCCTTTAATGGACACTGTTGCGTATGGTCTAGGATCAGAATCTGGGCTTAAAATAGAGCTAGATATTATTTTGTTGAAAATTTTGCGTTTCTTATTACGTATTCTTAATTTTGTAAAATTGTTTTTATTTACTTTAGTTAGTTCATTGACAGCGAACATCTTTGAACGTAATTCATTGTAACGTTTTAAGCGTTCTTCGTAAGGTAAGCTACGGAATTTGTTAACTTTAATTTGGTTAATGTTTTGTTTTATTTTGTTGGAAAATCTGGTAATATCAGTTTGAAATTCATTGTTTTCGTTAGTATTTGTACTAGCATCTACCATATCTATTCGGGGACAGTTTGAGTCGAACGAGAAGCCCCGGTTTTCTTCCCGTCCGAATTCATGTTTTCCGTTTGTGGTTTGCATCGGGTACAGTTCAAAACTGTGAATCCATCCGATCCGCAACGATAACAAAATAGACGATCGATTTTCGATTTGCAATCAATAAACAAATGACCTTGCTTTTTACAATTAAAACAAATTGGAGATTTGTTTATCGAATTCATGTTGGAGTTAGGCTTCAACAAAACTTTGTTTTCACCTGAGAAAGCAGCTATGTCCAAGTTCTCGTCAGCTGAACCACTGTCCGATTTTTGTTCCAACTCATTAACTGAACGAAGACTAAAATGTTTATTCTGGGAATACCTAGTTTGAAGCATCCTTTCAATTTTTTTGCATTCATCTTTGAAATGTTCTAATGTGTATACTTTCATGGGATACACAAAGTTCATTAACCTAGAATTTACATTTGTCCTAAGTATCTGTATAAGATCTGAATCTCTCATAGGCTCTCTTAACTGGGTTCTAAGATGCATGATTGCATTATAGTAATCTTCGAAACATTCCTGAGGTGCTTGCCGTCTATCCATCTTTTGCTTGAATATTTCGAAATCACTTTCATGGTTCCGATATTGCTTAATTAAAGCTCTTTTGAGACCTGGCCAATCACCTCGAGGATTGCTACGAAGATACATCCAAAACCATTCCTGAGCAGCTCCTGACAATAAGAGATGAAAGTTCATCAACACTTCTATCCAGGTCATGTTGTAATTGAATTTTAACATTTCAACTCTAAACACGAAATCCTCTACAGACATCCCCTTCGATGAACCGTCAAATTTCATTCCCCAACGATCTAATCGAGGAATACGACTATCGAATGTTATTGGATGAACGTACCTACCGTTGTGTACGTATCTATTTTGGTCAAAGCTAACATTTGATTCATCCTGAGAATGACCGTCATCTGTTAAGTTGGCGTTCAAATTATGTTCCCTGTTGTTATGCGGATTATATCTCCTTGGATCTAATCCACTTTCTATGCTATCCTTTACAATTTTAGGAATTACTCTCCCTAGTTCTTCACTTATTATTTTCTTAATATGCACTTCGAGTGTTTTCATTTGTGGACCACTGCTTGAAATGAATTGATGAGGTATATTGTTTGACTCACGATCTGTTGTAATGTTGCTAGCAACATTGAAATTATTTTCGAAAGCCAAATTCTGTTGCGATTGGAAATAACCCGCTGGTCTTTGTTGCGCAACATTACTTTGGTATATTGCTGATGTCATCCTTGGATTGAGAGGGAAAGCTTGAGAAAAGGTTGGTGTTGTACTGTGTTGACTAATTGCAACCGTAGTTACTGTCAAATTAGCTCGGGCTTGATTTTCAAAGAGAGAATTATTACTACCGTTTTGGGCATATAAAGGCAATGGGTTTGAGTGCGGTACACCCTGTGTAACTGTTGTCACAATTGGGATATTCTCATTTGAAAAGCCTGATACATGAGAATTATTAGCATTGTTTACATTCTGATTACTGGAATTGGCGTTTTGCATTGGAGTGCGTTGAACGGGTTGGAAATTCAGTCGATATGAATTATTTGGAGTAACATTATCACCACGACCCTGTGAGCGTGTGGTCATACCACGCTTTGGTATAGCTCCTCTAGATATGTTGCTATGGTTCATGTTTATGTTTATTTAATTGTTTTATTTGATGTTATTTGATATAATTTTAGTTTGTTTAATTTAATAATTAATCTTTATGTATGTAAGTTTGTGTATTAAATATTTATTATAGATGAAATAATTATAATATTTTGAAGAAATGTGTTTCTTAATTTTTTTGTTTTCATGTGAATTGAATCGTTGAGTGATACTGCTGTGACATTAAAAGAGAAACGAAAAGACGACAAAATGATACCAGTGAACTTGTATAGAAAAGAGACAGGAAAGTAAAATTTAATGATGAAATAAATTGTTGATTTGTTCTGGACTATTATGATTTGAAACATATAACGACTCAGAAACAAAAAGATTCTCTTAATGTAACCAACTCTATCAGATGGCTTCTGGTAGCTTCTTTTGGAACTATCAAGCTTTGATATCCTCGACGACTCAAAATCATGCCACTGTTCTAAAGCTCATCTGCGAATTGTCAAAAAACTCTTCTTATCAAAAATTATAAATTTTTGCAAAAGCAAAAAAAAAAGAAAAAATGTACATACGTGCTATTGCACGTTGACAGAAAAACACAAGCAACTGCAAGATTGCTTGGTGTGGTTAAGCACTTAGGTGATTTTAAGCAGTGCATTTGCAATATTTTTCACAATGTCAACGGGTTTGACATTGACGGTACCACGTTGTTGGGCGCCATTGTAGCATACAGGGGGGTTTTCTGGCTTTTAAGTAGAACCCAAAAATTGCAGCGGATTGGCACGCTTGCAGTGCTCAGGCATTAGCTCGCCGTGGGGTGGGATCTTGCTGCATGTGTAACCCTGTGCTATAAAATTTTCGTGCCGAAATTTAAGAAAAATAGATAAATACTATCTATTGTGTTTTCTGATTGACATAATAAATCTTTAACATAGAGGAAAGGTTTAAGAAATTAAAATGAAAAGAAAGAATTAAGTTAGACAAGAAGAAAAGGAAAGAATTAGGAAAGTACCAGAAATGAAATAGGCTCAAGATAATTATAACTTTGTTCCACTGTCATCATTGGAAATCGTCATATGAGATCGTGGTGGATTTGATCTCCGGATGAACCCTCCCATAGTAAACGACTAATCGATCGTTTTCTCCATGACTACACCTTTATCATTGCTTTTGTTGGTGTAGCCCCAAATCCGTTTTTCTCAATCGACGATCACTACAGCATCAGTTCAACGATTAATAAATAACTTAACTCATTTTAGAATTCATTTTAATTATTTGTTCATTTAAGAAGACTTAACATAGGTAGATAATAAGATTTTAAAGCATTTGCAAACTAGTTGTTAAGGTCATCATGAATGTGTGTTGCATTCTTGCATGAATTTTTAATTAGTTTTAAGTTTAAATGCGCGAATGAGTATAAAAATGAACGAATTATATATATATATGTAATGATAATTCTATAAATTATAATTAGGCCTCCAAATAAAAACTTCATATATATTTTAATAAAAAAATTTAGAATTGGGTACTCACGTTTTGTTTTAAATATTTTTATTTCAAAATTCAGGCTCCGCTGCGTCGAAGTTCGTGCACGAAATTCCGCTGTGTCGGTGCTACTGTTTGTCTCACTGTTTTGCTTGTTTTTAATTTAGGTTAGTTTAGCATAGGTATATATATATGATTTCTTTTTCTAGGGCCACTTAACATACAAAGGTATATCTTAAATTTTAATTACATTTACAAAGTTAAAGCATATATCTTATACTTTTAATCAAAAAAAATGTTTTTATTCTTCTTTGCAACACTACTTCTTTTAATTGGATTTTTCTTCTTTTTCTTTATCGTTTCTTTTAGTTGTTTTTTTCGTTAGGGTACTTTTTAGGTGATTTTGGGTTTTGTGCAATTCCTGGTCTTGGAGATGACGGTAACGAAAGCCTGTCTTTGCTGAGTGGATTTTTTCTTCTGAGTTTTGTCTAGATTTTCGATTTGTTCGGACCTCGTGGTCTCGTCGTTTGGTAGAAAAGCGCCGAAGTGGACACCTCTAAGGTTTAAGCTGTTTACCCCGGTTTCAATTTGTTTGCTTAGGGTCCCACTTATCGACGTCTTTTCTTGTCTTATTTTGTGTCACGTGTAGGTTTTTCTCTAAGTTTGGAATTTGTTTCACTTTTAATAGACGAGAAATGACTTAATAACTTGCTATTATTAAATGATTTTATATTGTTAACAATTCTCGTTTTTTATTTTTCCTTTTTTTTAATTTTTTTTTGTTCAAACTTTTAATTATTCTTTCTCAAGTAGATACGGAGCTTGGTAGGCAACTTACTTGGATGAATGACGAATCGAAAAAGATCGAGAACATGGTTCCGATCTTGTTTCCTACCTTGCTGATTTCGATGGTCGAAATCATTCGAAGTTCGACTAATCTCAGTTTTTAGTTTTCGTTGGCAAGTGTACCTATTTCCGTTTTCGGAATTACAGTTTGCTACTTAAGTTTTGAAATTTGAGCTACTTTTTTCGATTGATGTTTTTATGTTTTTGTGTGTAGAATCATTTCTACCTACATATGTATTAAAGGGACACGCTACAAAATGTCGATGTTGAGTATATAAACTTCAAAATATACCAAACATTGCGTTGCAAAGATATAATGTATAAATTGATCGATACTGCTACCGAGCCTTTTTTAACAATCAAAGTTAAGCCTTTATTAAAGGCATTAACCCAGAAGTTGAGCACAAATTATACACACGTGAGTGCATGATATGAAACTGAAAATCATTGAATAAATTAAACATTTATCGAAGCCAAATACAATACCAATTATAAGAAAAGACTCATACTCTTCATAGTGTCGTTATCATCATCATCATAATCATCATAAATTGGATTCAATTCTGGAGTTGATCTTAAGGGAGCTGACATGAGGTTCGCGGGGTCAGCTAGTTTAATATATAATTCGAGATCGATAACGATGAACAAAACGACAATAAAATAAAGAGCAGCTTTTTTCGAAGAAGCTCACACGTAGCATGAATCATGTCCCACCTTGAAAGAAGAAGAAACGTTGACCACTATCCTGCAAATAAAATAAAATGAAAATGAAATAAATGAGTTCTAACCATATTAATTCAGTTTTATTTTATCCAATTCTTATCAAATTTTTATTCGTTTTGTTATTAAATTAGTTTAAAAGCATTTGAGGAGCCAACTACTTTCCAATAAAACTAACGACGAACAAGAAAACCCAATAAATGCATACACCAACAATCGAACAGCAAACAAACTTGATATACTTTCAATTCACCAAAACCATCCTCCTTAAATTGAAGGCAAAACTAAACTGGAATGAATGGAAATAAATTCAAAAGAAAAAAAAAAATAGAGACAATTTTAAACTCGATAAAGCTTTTAGTAGTTTATTGACCTCAATGGAGATTGAATAATTGAATAATCGTAAAGACAATATAATTGTTGACTCTGAACGTCCAGTGTCGTTCTGTCTTCGGCACAGTAGACTTTTTGTTAGAAAATTTTCACATAAAACAATTTCAATTGTTCTTCAGACACGTGTTAAGCCATGGTCAACATTTATGTGAAAAATCTCTTTGAATAGAATAATAAACATTCATTTAAACTCCAAAATGTTGGCAAAATAAAATACTCTTAAAAAAGGCATTTTTCTTTGCGTTTGCAAGCCAAATGCTCCACAAGACCTCCAAGGACACCACGACGCACGGCGCACGGGCCAATATTCAATAGCAAGAACAATAAAGAATTATTTTATGCTTTCGAACTACGTGATCATTTTACAAATTGTCAGTTGGCCACTTCTTTGTTTGTTTTCCTTTTCTTCTCCGCAAAGTTGAAATACAAAATGTGGAAAGAAAAGTCATCAAATTTTCTTCCTTCCACTAACAAGGAAAAGCAACAAGTTGTTGCAGTTAGAAGAAAAGAAAAACTTCTTTGCCTCTTTTCTAGGAGCATATGTAATAAAATTAGTTCAGTCGACTTTAGTCATGGGAATTATTATAAAAGGACCTTTTTAGTAATTTAAGACTAAAAATATGCTGGCAGTGTAATCCTAAATATAAATGAACTTGGAGTTACAATGGCAGAAACATTTGGTCAAAAAGGTTCTAAATGGCTGGAACGTGGAAATTATCCAACTGAACTAGAAAACTATGTGTACTAGTAAGTGTGTCTGCAAACTTGGTTAAACATCGTGATTCGGTCTGTTATTTGAAAGTTTGGAGTAGTTGAAAAATAAAAGCGAAACAGAGCGTGAAATCGTACAACTGTTTGACCGGAAGTTCAATGGTTTTCGTAACAAAAAAAAAGAAAGAAAAGGTTTTTTTTTTTTGGTAATGCTACAGTACAAAGTTTGGAGTCCTGCCATGACTTAAAATTAACCGACAGAAATAAATTTATTGCACATGAATCGAAATTGTTCGTTTAATTGTTTTATTTCAAAAGCAAAACGTTGTTAGAATGAAGTTGTTAAATTGAAATGTCAGCCCTTTAAGTTTGTATATTTTGTGTCCATTTTTCGTCCTTGGGGTGATATGAAATTTGTTTTCTAAGCAACCAATGAACAACAAAGTTTTTGTATGTGTTTAAATATCATGTTTAAAAATTCAAATGGTCCGAGAGTCTTAGATAATCTTAATTGACGGTTTGCAAGCCAATTGAACCAATTTCAGAAACACATTTGCCACTTCGATTAAGATACATTCAAAACATGGGATTCAGTGGTTTAAAAAAGCACTGACCTCGCATTTCGGGCTTGTGTGTCAAATATACGCTATATGGTGGATTCCTAATTTTTCCCAATTTTCGAGTGCTTAACAATGCACTTTTTTAATCAGATATGTGACATATAATGCAGAATGATTTGTCCTATGGGAATGTTTCATCATATTTTTCGGAGTTTTTTTTATTTTAAATTCAGAGATAGAATACGGTCGATTTCCGGTTCAAATTTGCAAAAAATTCTGTTACGATACTGTTTTGGTCCTCATTGTGAATCGATACAGGATTGCACCCAAAAAATTTCAAGGCTAAATTTTTGACACGAAAGTCAAAATTATCCTTACAGGTTAAAGCTTTAAAGGCTGCTAAATTATTATTTGGAAAACTTTTTGTACGCATGCTGTTTAATTACAAGTCATACATGGAACTTAGGAGGCTTGCACTTAAGCAAGGAGTAGCGTAATTTGTTGTATTTTTGGGTAAACATTTTCCTAGCCGGGATTGGAAATTTTCTACCAAACCTCATCCGGTCTGATCCACCCAAAAAGTTCTTCCATATACCAAATTTGGTCTGTCACCATGAATCGTACCACAAAAAATTCGCAGTCAATTTTAAGAAAAAAATCAGTTATCCAAAATCATTTTTGTTATAACTACGTAATTCTTAATTATGCATGGAACAACACGCACACGGCTGTTTTTCCTAAAGATAGTGCAGAAAGCCTTTAACCCCCACAAAATTGTTTAAATTGCTGTCAAGGGTGGAGCTCTTCTTCTACCACATTAAAAGAGAAAATCGTTTTTTCCTCAATAAATCAGCATTTAAAACGGTGATAATAAATTCTACAGAATCGATCATTTCTACACGTGGCAAAGCATATTTGTGCGAACAATTTATCCTGCCTCTTTCCCGTGGTTAAGGTAGCGAAAACTAATTTCAAAACTTCCACCTCAAACATCTCATAACATCTGGGCAAGGTTCAACTTTCAACATAGATAGACATCATTTGTCTTCAAAATTCACACATGCATACCTGAAGAGTCAGCACCCAAACGAATATAGCATAGATTGCATAGGTTATTAAATAAACGACGTGTTCTATTTTATTGAAATCGTTAATAAAGCGTTTTCAGTTGAGCAAGCAAAGCACACGGTTCTGCCGCAGCTTTGCACAAATTGCTCTTTAAGAATTCATAATAGGTTGACTAATTCCTATATCCACAAGCGTGTTTCACTTTAATCTTCTAATCGGCTGTAACACATTTCTAGGGGTTGACTTTGTGTTCCACAAGTTAGCTAACTCAAAGTCGTTCCTTCAGCCACATCTATTATAGACTGCAACACACACAGAAAAAAAAAGAACGTCCTCGAGATATGTGTTTCGGTTAACCCGAATAATACGTCTGGCATTATAGTGTTAGAAAAACCAATTTCTATGTTCAAGTTCCGAGAAAAGCTAAATTCAGAGGAGGATCACATCGTCAGCAATATGAACAGAGCGCTGATACGGAATAATAAGATTTTGTCATATCAAACCGCACGAACAATGAACTTCAATATTCCTTGTTCCTCTTTTTTTGACATTCACAATACGACTACAATGTGAATAAATCCAGAATATCCGTTTACATACCGCAAACATAGAGATAGAGACAAGAGCTCCCTTGACATTCACACTCAATATTTCTTACTTCAGTTCCTTTCCACAAAAATTTCCAAAGTCCCTCTTGACTCCACTTCAACATACGTACCAAAACAGATGGCAGGATAACGGAGACAGGACAAAACGGTATCTATCTTGTTCTGGGATACCGTTTAACTGTCCTACATTGCTCATGTTAAACGGGGAATGAATTCAAAAGTTTAAACTTTTTTCGGAGGATTGGATCCATTTTGCAAGACAATGGATTCAAATGATACTCTGAAAATGTACGACTACATATAAAATGAGGATTTTTGGGGTTTTACCTTCGAACTAGAATTTGTTCGTTTCAGAAAAAAGCGGTACAGTTCTGTGCGCAGGTATTTTGATTTATTGACTAAAATTAAAACATAATTTATTGTCCAAATTTTCTACGTCCGTTTGACTAGTGCTAGGTGGTTTTGAATTAATAAAAAGTTCTTTAAGAAGAAAAAATTCTAAGATTGACCCGCTCCCGTTTAAACAGAAACTTTAAGTCGACTTGATATTTTCAACGACTCTTCGATTTTCTTTCACGTAATTTTCTGAACACAGCACTGTAGTACATCGCCAGATTACGATTACCCACATAGCTTTAAGGAATGCTCCAGGCATGCCTCATTCATTCTAAACGATTCCATTCCATAGCATGTGTTTTGCTGATGGAGATAACAACTTTTTGTCAGTTTGGTATAGAGACAAATTTGTTAACATAATCAAAGAAGGCAAAAAACATCAAGTCAATAAGAAGAAAAACTGTTTGCATTCGACGAACGTTTTTATATAATTAAAGCAGAAACAACAACAAAACAAAACGAATGAAGAAAAGTTTTTCCCGACATCCTCCCTTGCATAAAAACACAGTTTCAGATATGCGGATAAAATTAGGTCATACGTTTGCAAAAGAAACCAATAAATCTTGAATGATTTTACCGAAATTGTTCCTTGGGGTGTCTTCGAGTTTCTGCATTTTGGTTCTAACAAAGATGGCATACACAAAGTTGATGGATAACGTTGGAACATAGTTTTAGAATGTTATAAAACTTATATCAACAAACTTTCGACTCATAAAAATATTTTTTTAGGGGGGAAAAGATTACATGTGGGGTAATTCTTATTATTATTAAAACTTGACCCTATGTGTATATCATCACGTAGCCTCTAAAGATCCAAGTCCGTCTTAACTTTACTTCTGCTCATTCTTTCTTGACAACAACAACCTAGGAGATATTTGTTTTACATAAATTTAAGAATCATAAACGTCCGAAGAATTTTCATTTTTCTTGAATTCTGAAAAATGCATTTTTCTCCCAAGGATGAATTACTGCAAATCCCGTTTTAACTTATTCTGAAAAGGCACAACACATAAGTAGGAACCTAGGTACATATTGCATTGTGTAGTATGTGCCATTCCTCAAGGGTGCTGCAGCAGGATTTTCTCGGAAATGCTCTTGTACAATATGAATTATTCCTCTTCGTCTTGTTATGCACTTTTATAAATCGCATTTTCCCAGTTCCTAACCAACCAACCCGTATATGTAGCAAAATGAAACCATTTCTTCCCCTTTATTCCCTATAGCGGATTAGAGCTCTGTTGAATCCTTCCATTTCTTTTTCCCTTAACAACAAGTGTCCCTTTCCTCTTCCGCTCAATGTCAACCTACTTAATTTAACTAGTTTGCTTGCGTTTAGAAATTGTAGAAAATTGTGTGTATCCCACATGTTTCTTTGAGTTTGTAATTGTTAGTCACACTTCTCTGCACCAGAGTTGCAATCGCAACTAAACGATAAGACCGGAGCTATAATCAAAATAAATCTTAATCAGCAGTTTTAAACCGACGGGATTGCTTATTAACAAGCGGTGTTGCTTCTACTCCACCAACCAACTGCTGACAATGACGAAGATCGATAAAATTGTAACATTCAGTGATTTAAAGGAAATCTTTTCAGAGGGGCTGAAATGGAGACCAAACGCATATAAAACAAAATCAGTCAGCCCAAAAAGGTGAAGGTATAAGACACGAATGAACGACAGTGAAATCGAATCGAATTGATAAATTGAACTATGGACATGTGGACATGTGTTTGGGGTGTTAGTGATGTATTTCTTGGCAATATTGTTGCTACAATTTGTTCTAACCGTATCGTTCTCATTTTACTTATTTCTTTTTGCAGTATGTTCCTGGTTTGTGTAAGGACCTGTAGTGTAGTCTTAGAAAAAAAAGACAAAACAAATGTCTGGTAGAGGATGAGCAATGTTACGAATTGATGCTTAATTCAGATTTTTTAATTTTTAATACAAAAATCCATATCAATAAGGAATGCAAAAGATAAATGGATGAAAACAGGCTCCCCATCATATACTCTTCTTATGATTTCTCTAAAAGCCAGTTTTTTAAAGCGAGATCATCCTACTGCAAGAGTTGACTATTTACGCCCAGATTTTCAGTTCAAAGTAAGTCCAGCGGTCGAGAAGGAGAGACAGATTAAACTTAAATTAACAGAAGACTATACTTGATTTTTGGACATGAAAGAGTCGTCTGACAATCGAGGTCAGATAAAAGTAGTGTTCCGTTACACTTTCTTGAAAATAAATGAGCTAGAGAGTGATTTAATTGAAATATCAAATCACATGCGTACAAAAACGAGTGGAATCCTAAAATTCAAGAGACTCGAAATGATGAGAATCATGGAGAACGAAGAAAAGTAATATGTAATTCGTTTGATTTGTTTTATTTTACCAATACCAATCGACGTCGAAAAACATTTAATTGAAACAAAAACCAAACTTTAATTCGAAATTGTTAGCTTCTTAGTCTTTCTGACAGTTGAAAAAGGAATAAGTACAGTTTGCAATTTTAATATTAATGCTACAAGTTAAAGTCGTAAAATTAGAGAAAAAGATTAATTCTCTTTCAATAATTGTTTGTCAAAAATATATTTAAAAAAGTTCTGATTGTCCACAAGAAAAAAAAAATTGTAGCCAACTTTTTACTACACATGTGCATACGTCAAGCCAACAGCAAACCCATTTGGTTATTTGGAACCAGACGTTAAGTTCCCGAAAGAGAGGTAGATAAGTTTTCATTTTTCTGCTGTCATGAAAGATAAGAATCTTCAAAAATTTGAGGAACTACATACAACCTCCCTAGATTCATGTTTTATATTTTTTCGGCTCCCAAGCGAGTGAAATATTAGGTACATATTTTTTATGTGTGAAATGGATTGTGCCTTCGAAGTGAACAGACAAATGGCCGCATACCCCTTATTATCCATCAAAAACCAACATAATGAGGTTCCAAGTTATTGGAAAATATAAATGATTTTACGATTTGAAGGTTTGATTGATTGCGAAAGTTAAGTAGACATATATTTTATGTGTTATCTTTCGTGTTTTATTTTGTTCCCTATCTGTGTGGCGTGAAAAAGAATTGCTAACAAATTTTAAGCTTCAGAGGTCATGCCAGCCTATAAATCAAAAAATCAATAACATAAATGTGCTCAACTAACG
Source organism: Sphaerophoria taeniata (assembly GCA_943590905.1). NCBI lineage: Eukaryota > Metazoa > Arthropoda > Insecta > Diptera > Syrphidae > Sphaerophoria > Sphaerophoria taeniata. The sequence continues at coordinate 38,964,926 of OX016540.1, read as the reverse complement.
ATAGGTTGTACGTGTGAGCGATTTTATTTGATGAGTAGACATAGATAAAAAAATGTTTTGTCTATAGAATTTTCAATTACTTATAGCAAGGAAATCAATTTCACATGATTTGAGTCTCTTGTAAGTTAAAGTATTTAATTTATTTGCAAAACTGAAGGAGAAGAGAATACTTGTGTGGTCAAAGTGTTAAAGAGGGAAATTCTAACTGATTTAATTGCAGATTCAATGGAAACACTTTCACTTTCATAAAATGTCTGTAAACCATAACATTTGATCGTTTGGATATTCGTATTGCATTGAGTCTGAAATTCAAAACTTGTAATGTTGAATCTTAGATTTGCTTTGAAATATTTGAAGTTTTCTCCGAAGTTTCTGAGAGTTACAAATACAAATGATGCTATTACTGTCATAAAGGATGTAGAATTTGGTAGCCAAAATCTTAATGATGATTTCAATACTTTGATAAATGTAGATTTGGAAAGGATCTTTCTCTTAAAATTTCAATAATCATTAACTTTTTAATGAGAGTGCAATTACCTGTGTGTATAGATTTTTCTCGGTCATTGCCAAATCAACATGTTCTTTGGAACATTTTTTGTATGTAAAAAGATCAAAAGGGTTGCATTTTATGATTTTGATTCACTGATATAAGTTATATGTACTTTAAATAATTGCCTCTTTCACTCAAATTCATGAGGATCATCGAACCTTTCAACGTTGCAAAAAATGACATCTTCTCTTTAAAATACAGGAGACACAAAAATATGAGAATTAAGGAGAACGAGGGAAACAAACTCTTTTGTTCAACGTGTTCTACTTTAGCGATTCAGGGGGGTCTCCAAAGTTTGTATTTATTTGCTTATTAAAAAAGTAGCATATCAACTAGTTTTGAAAATTTGCACACTTTCTAAAACATTCTAAGGCAATCAACAAGCTGCCCAAATGCCATTCCTCCAACCTTCTTTATTTATTGGTCTATTTTTTCTAAATGAACTGAATTTTCTTTAACATGTTTAATTCAAAGATTAAACTTGATTTATCTGAATTCACAGGAATCTTTAAACCACCAAATTTTGTGATTAAAAGTGAATCTTCTTTGATACCAAACAAAACAATGAAGCCCCCTTATTATCCTCCCAACTGGTGCTGTCATCTTTAACGGCTATTTACTCTCGCAAATAAGGAAATCATACAAAGATCCAAAGCTATTTACGTAAAAATTATCAAGATTCAGAAGCGTTGTCCCTTTGCGTTGACTATAAAAACGATAATGACATCGGCTCGTGCTCGTTTATGTGGCAAGACCTATCATCCTCCTGTTGATGTCTGTTTTTGATAAAAGTCTTCGCTTTAAATGCGATGATTTGATGAACATTTTCACGGGCAATTACCCTGCGGGATTATATTTCATTACGATATCACTGTCATCAAAAATAACATTTACATAATGGCAGAGAGCTTTTGTTGTTCTTGATGTTGTTGATGGTGTTAAACTCTAAGACCTAGACCCAGTGAAAAGGATTTTGTTTTTAATGACTGAATGTTGTCTATTTTGCGGACGCAGATTGTTTGAAGAGACAAACAAAGCGTGAACTTTCTAGACAGTTAAGTAAGGTTGCAGTCGCTGAGGAGGTATAAACTCTTTAAGGCTTTTAAGCTCAAAAATAATTCTAAGATTTAATTTGCTTATTGTGAAAATGCCAAAAGACATTTTCGTGACTGAACCAATTGAATAATTCAATGATAAGAAGGAATTGTTTACAAAATTACGTATACGCCGCAGTTAACCGCAGAAGTCCTTATATTTTTCAAAAATAAAATATGAAAATTTGTCTTGAAAAAGGAAACAATTTTCAAAAACGATGAAGAACAACAAAAAATAATCATCCGTTGTGACCTTTATCTAATCACACACCTTAAGGCATCCAATTTGACAATGGATAGAATGAATCTATAAATAATAAACTAGAATGTAACCCTTTTCCTTCATTTTTATTATTTCAGATATTATTTTTGTGAATAAACAAGAAAATGTCCCTTTTGACACCCTATCATGCGTTTTGTTGGATTTATTTATTTGTTTATTTTGAACACAATCTGAAAATTTCAGAAAAAGATAACAAACTTTGTCTAACCAAATAAAAAACAAATACAAATTTAGTTTGATTGAAATCCTTTTTTGAACTCACATAAATAAAACCGAGAATATCCCGAATTATTTATCAAATCAGAAGGATTGCCAACTTTGAAGGAGAGAAGTCTTAGGCAAATCAATCTGTGTATACTCATTGCTTTTGTTCAAATTGATTTTCCTGGAAAGTTACTTTTGATATGGAATCCTTTTATTCAAATACAGATTTAAGGATATTTTTGAAATGGACCCTTACCTCGTTTTCAAATGTTGTATGTTTTGTAAATGGGTTTTCAATAGTGATATTAACGTTGTGTTGAAAACAGAAGGTCCTAACCCGTGATGCTATTAACATCTTTGCTTCCATTTTTGTTACACTCGAAAAAGCTCCTTTCTTATGAGCAACTTCTTGTGTTGGTAATATATAGAGGTCTTAAGACTGGAGTATTGGTTCGCTCTTTCAGTAGCGTAAGCAGTCGTTACTCCTTTTTTGTGGGATGGTATGACTTCATTGGGACAAACAGCCCGAAACTACTGTTATGTTAAGTTAAAAGCATATGTGACTTTCTTGTGATATATTTAGGTTTTTACTTTATAACATTATTCGAATTCTACAACCTAGCAACGAAATTCCCCCTAGCATGGACTCAAAAGAACCTTGGCAATAAAAGAAAAAAAATGTTCAAGACCAAAGACAAAAATACCGTTTTCTTTTTAAAATGTGCTCATCGAGTCCCTACGGCGTATACTTGCTGTTCAAACTGTTTGGTGAGAATTTTTTGGCGCATGCCTGCTCCACCACAACAGCATCCACACTAAATTGACACTTCTCATAGCTAACACCGAGATGGATAGCATCCTGAACATACACACTGTGCAGATTAATCACGAAGTCTTCACAGAATACTCAACACTCTCAGGTGAACGTAAGTTTTGGGCACATTGAAGATAAATTCAACTTGTCGCCAGTCAGTCGATATTTAACTGTTGGCGTTATTGGAAGAAGCTTCTTTTTCCGGTCGGTGAAATCTTAAAAAAAAAAAAAACCAAAACGATGAAAACAAACACCCAAACAAAATCGACAGCAACCACTGTTATACCTATTGGTATTCGCCACATAAACGTTGCTATAGGCAAGAATGTATTGAAAACCGTTATTTGTCGAGCATTCAACCTTCGAGCGCGGGTGTATCCTTGGAATCGGTCGGTGTTTTTCAACAATCGTTTGTTAATTTGATGTGAAAGCATTCAAAACATCAGCAAAAAACATCGAGTGGCGAAACAGGATTGAATTCGAATTCAATATTGCCATCGGACAAGTTCACGCTGTTCCTCTCGAAAACACTTGTTGTTTTGTCCTAGTTTTCAATTCAACATAAATAAACGAGTGTTGTTGAAAGCTGGCTCTCCCACTGAGAATTTGTGCATTCGCCCATCAATCAAAGTGAATTTGATTGAATTCTTGTTGGCTGTCCATTACTGTTTAAGTGATCATGTGTCACCAGTGCCGTGAGTACCAAAAAAGTGAGTTTGTCGTATTTTTTTTAACAGTGTAATGCGTTCCGTTATTTCGTGCAAAAGACTTTGATATGTTCCTGCAGACGGATATCTATTAATAGAATCGATCTCCCCAAATGTCAGTCGGGCTCTCCATCAGCCAGTCAGCCTTCGATCAGCAGAACCCATAGAAATATTTTTTATTTTCCCGAATCTCTCGTTCTCTTTTCAATCGGAATTGATGTGGGACTCATTTCATTTTTTTTTTGTTTTCTTTTGACTGAAAGGATAGAACCATGGAACAACGGTAAACTAAGGATTCATCGTCGTAAAAGCGTAATCCTCTCGTGATGCTGTGTTGTGATTGTATTCGAGTAGACTATTTCCGTTTCTCTTTGTGATACATTGGGTCCGTGTCGGGTTAGTGTAGTATTCCTGTATTTTTTTTAATTTTTTTTTTTTTTTTTTTAATCATTCATTTGGAATAACACTGTGGCGTAAGCTTGTTACATTTTGCTTTGATTTATTTATTGTCTATTCAATATATCCAAAGTATCGGTTCCTAGGAAAATTGCAAAAAAGGAAGAAGATACTTTGAATTTGAAAAAAGCGATTCGGTTTGATATTTGAATGAAATAGACCGAAATTAATTTTTCAATCCATAAAAAAATCGAAATATCCCAGCATCGGTAAACGACCGACCTTTTATCCTTCCTTTTTGTAGTGGCGGAAACTTTCTGTTGTTTTGTTTCGTGGATATACCCAAACCGATATAACCTCGCACAAGAGTATTGAAATAAGGAAGCTTCTTGAGGCTATTCACTCATATGTAAGCTTGTATTTTTCTTTGATACAGAGCTCCTTGAGGCATGGTTATATTTAAATCTTTGACATATGTACATACCTTCGACGACGCACGACGGCTGACTTAACAGTGCTCCCTCTTTCTGTGGTTTTGCAATTGCCATGATGTTCTATATGTTCTGCATACTTATAAATGTATATCGTTTGAAGGGATGTGAAGATATTTTTTTTTTTTGAAAGAGTTGGAATTCTTATAGTTTTCAAGATAAGGTCAGGGATATATAAATTAACCTTTGAACTTTAAAGTTTTAAAATTTAAACAGTTTTCAAGGAGGTAATACGCTGATTTCTTAAGAAGTATAAAGAATTGAGAGAGAAAAAAAAATGGATTTTTTGAACATGAGTTTTTGATCGGTCGTCATGTTCGCAATTAAAGCAGACAAACTCCAGAGTCATAATAAAGCACTGAGTTTGTCAAAATGCAACGTGATAAACTTGCATCCAATCGAAATATATTTTTTATCCAGCTAAACAAAAAACTAAACATTAAGATGGAGGTAGTATCTTCTTGCCAAAAGGAAAATCTGTGTAGAACACAGATTTTCAAGAGATTGCATGTGTTACAATAAGTTTTGTTAAACGGGTTTCTGGATGGGATCCAGCCTTAATAATATAATCAAAGTGAAGCTTTAAAGGTGAAATAAAAAGAGGAGACATTCCCTTCTCCAAACAAAGCATATAATTTGGGGAACTTAGTGGAAGTTTAAATACTCGTTTCAGAAAAAATCATAAAACAAAACAGATTCAAAAGTTCATTTGTACTCATACAGGTTTTCCATATTAATTTATTATTTATTAAGTAGTGTTTTTGCTAGTAGAAGCCTGTTGGAAAGATGGCCATTCATATTTAAGTTTGAGGTTATTTTCATTCCTAGATACTCTTTAACGATTTTAATATCTTTTCCAGCGAATTACCACTTTTCGTTTCTGGCATAACGTCCACCGGCTTTTCTGAATATCAGGATTTTGGATTTACTCAAGTTTACTGTGAGGTTGCAAATTGAACAATATTCTTCAAGGCCCAAAACATGGGGGCTATCCGCTAGCAAGACTATATCATCAGCATATGTACATGAGCAATTTAATTCTCGTTCCGGCCCACAAGATTCCACCACAAAGCACTTCATTTAGGTCATCAAGAAACAGGATGAACAAAAGGATACTTAGCACACAACCCTGTTTTACCCCCAATGTTGTTGCAAACCATGTTTGCCATTCCATACCGCTGACTTTGTATCCGAGTACAACAGCTTCAGTACGTTAAGTATCTTTGTCGACAATCCAATCAATGAAAGTTTGTAGAATAGTGACCAATAGATTCAATAGAATCAAAAGAGGCCTTGAAGTCTACATAAAAAGTATACAGTTTCCTATGTTCATCCTGAAACAATTGCGCAATATTCATAAGGGTGAAAGTTTGGTCAATATTGTTGAATGATTTTGTCTTAAGCCCGCCTGAAAATCACTCAGAAGGATCTAATTATCGACCCATGTTGTGAGTCTTGCGTAGAGAACTAATGAGAAAATCTTCATCGAACAGTTCAGGAAGGAAATACCTCTATAATTCTCGACTGAATTCAAGTCACATTTTTTAAGTACTGGAACTAAAATCGACTTTAGAAAACCTTGTGGTAAAATGTTTTCACTGAAAATTTTATTGAATGAATCCATCATCACACAATTAAAGCTTCTTCTGTAAATTTTTTGTAGAACTCAAAAGGTTTTCTGTTTTCTCCTGGTGCGCCATTGCGCTTTGTTACACTTATTTCTAGCTATAGCCTCTTTGACTTCCTCCAAACATATGTGATACTGATAGTCTAGGTAATTATTTACAACTAAAAGACTGACATATTGGATAACTGAAACGTTTTTTACAGGGTAAAGAAGTTTGCAAAAGTGTTCTTTAAGTAGATAAATTAGGATATAGACTAACGCCAATAGTGAAAGATCTGCCAGTTTTTCCTCTTATCGCTTTCCAAAAACATTTTGTATTGCTTGCATTTGAAGTATCTTGCACCAGCTGACCAAAGTAATTTTTTTTTTTGAAGTCAAACAAATTATTTTGAAATTTTTGTTTGCTTTCAAGTACATTTTCTTGAGGATATCCGAGTTGAATTTTCGGTACAAATTAAACAATAAGCAGCTTGAATGTTTTATCTCTGGCCTTTTGACATTCATGATTAAACCATTTGTTTTTTTGGTATAATATGCCTTGTTGATTTTTTTTTTGGGGCAGCTTTAGCTATAGCTTCATCAAGGAGATCCAGTTTAATAGCTTCTTCAAGATTTAAATTCACCTGAGATAGTTCCAAGGATAAGTTCTGATGAAAAATTTCAATTTGGTGCTGTTTAAAAATAATTTTGGTAAAAGACGCATCTCTTTTGTCATTAACACTGTCTCATTTAAATGTAGAATTACTTCAACTGGTCCGAAAAATTTTGAGCCCAAACCTTCAAATATTCAAAATCAATCAGTTCAATACTTTTTTCTGTTCTCAATTCACTGTAAAGTTGTAAGAGAAAAATTAGCGCACAGATAATTTCAAACTGGCATTGTTTCCAAGTAATACACAATTTAAAATATTTTTCCTGTACGACATCCTCTTTCAAACAGGAGCATTTCAATTTAATCATTAAAAAAATCGGTTAATGTCCACCGTTGATCGAGCAAAACGTTTTCTTCAGCCGTATTTTCAAAGAAAAATGTTCGAAAGTAACTCTAGGATATAATCGGATGTAATGTCTTGTAGCCATGTTAATACAAAACGACTATTTCATTTTAATTCCACAGGTTAACCAACCCTAAGAAGAAGAGTTAATCTATGGATACAAATTTTTCATTAAGAGCCAATTTTTCAATCGTCAGATAAACAAGCAGATAGTGTTTATTCGACCGATATCAAAATTTTGTATTTTTCAATCGTCAGATAGATTTTATCTGACGAATAACGCTCTTATTTATTCGATGAATACTCAGATAAGTTTATTTGCCAGTTTGATATTTGTAGATTTTTTCGATGAATGAAAAATCGGCTATAATAAAAATAAATTTAATCCCGGAATAGTAAAGTGACGTTTACCAAAAATACCCTTTTTCAACCGATTTGTTGTTGTCTTTGATATATGCAGAAATGTCAACGTTTGGTGCCATTTACTGAACTAACAGAGAAGTAGGTTTTTTTTATTCCTTCGCTAATCGCTAAGCCATCCTCCACGCCTGGTGTAAGATAGTGAACGTCAGTTAAGTGAAATTTTATCATCAATAGCATTTTCCACGTAGTCCACAGAATAAATGCTAATTATTCGCTATTCTGTGTTTATTAATTTAGCTGTTGAAGATAAACTATTTCGAATTAACGTGAAGGAAAGGGGAACTTTTTAACTTATACAGTTGATAGCAGCCATGATGAATAAGCTACAAGTGTCAAATTGACTGTCATTTCTTCGGTTTCGCCCAATTACAATAGACTAAAAGTTCAAAAACGTATACGTTCAATGAAAAAAGGAGATAGGAAACCAAGCTGTCAAAATAAATTTGCCTATAGGCAGGTCCAGCGGAATGTTGTAAAAGGATTAGTTTTTTCACATACACGAAATACTGTAAAAATACAATTTTCAGTGTCTGGAGGGTAAAATGTAAGTCAGTTTCCGATCTGTGGTGTAAATTATACATTCTGTATGCTTTGCATATTATACTGAGGGGGTTTCCCATTGTTCTGGAGAGATTTTAGTGAACAATCAACCGTTAGTCGACGAAACTTTAGATCTACAGAAAAAGTCTCCACCATGAGTGAGAGAAGGTAGGAAAACCCAAAGCAGTAGATTCTCGTCACACAGAAGAATTGAGCTTTTCACAGACCATGTCATGTTTTATTATAAAGGCCTTTCAAAGGAATAAAAAATGTCGATGATATCTCTCAACCTTTTTTTTTAAATTAAATACAAGGTTAAGAATGAAACACCCTGTATTTTAATATTTTCATTTCAGTAAAAGTGAACAAATACAAAATATAACTACGAGATTCATTCCTGGTTCTTAGACTGACACTCTTTCCCCACAAAAATTCACAAATAATTTGCTAATATCTTTGATGGAGGTCAATAGAGAATGATCTTATCCGTTGAATTCCGTCTCCTGTCGCTTTGGCTTGTGTGCTATTCATTTTTCTTCTTCTTCAAATTGCTTGAAGCGAAATGTTGGTAGCTTGAAAAGGCTTTCAATTGTCAGTTTTAAGAATTAATGATAGAATTCTTGCACACCACGACCCATTCGTTTTCTTCTTTTGAGTGTTATTCTTGTTCGTGAACCTTGTTAATTTATTTTTGTATCAAATTCTTACTCGACACTTTTTAGTCCATATTTATGTAAGATTGCTTTGAGTCTTTCAAAGAAAGATACTTTTTTCAAGGAAACTTGAAATGGAAGCTGACCAGAGGTTTGGTAAAACAGTGAAGGTGTATGTACGTGTGGGTTGAACAGGGATACAGAAAGCCATTTCATGTTTAACCTTCAATGATATCCGGCTTAGGTATGGATTTTTCCCTCTCTTACTTGAGCACAAACATTTTTCTCATGAGAAATTGAAAAGACTAGAATTATTTCGTCCCATTATTATATCTTGTGTCAAAAAATCAACCATCACATGAGTTTAAAATTCCAAAGAAGAAAACTTTGTTTGAAGAAAGTTAACAGAGAACTTAATCGTATTTAAAACAGCGCTCATGTGTGTTGTAGGATTATGTGTTTTTATGTGAGCGTAAACAAAGGATCAAAAAACAAAGAAATCAGGTTGAAAAACCACAAGAAGTTAGGTCCTTGGTCCTCTTGGCTCTTGCCTTAGTATGACTTTGTCGCTTTTCTTTAAACTTTTAAGTTTTAAAACAACAGAACTCTATTATGGTTTTAATAATAAAGAAAACTCATGAAAAAGGTATGGGTATACAAGGTATACACATAGCTGGGCATTAACGGGCAATTTTTCGTTAATCCGTTAATCGTTAATTAACGAAGTTAACATTCCCATTAACGGATTAACTTTTTAGTTAACTTCAAAAAAATGTTAACGATCGTTAAATATTCCAAAGTCCGTTAATCGTTAATCGAACACAAATACCGTACAGATACACACACATTCAAATTAGATTAATGGTAATTATTTTTATAACTTATTAAAATTAGTCAACACCCTTCAGGAAACACAACGGCATGCGACTTGTCTATTTCGCTGTCTGTCTGTGTGTTTTTCTTTTTGTGGTGCTATAGGAAGTATACAGAAATATCGCAAATTTAATTCATTGCCGAGCGTTTTTTAATAGCTTCTTTATTGCCAGCAAAAAAAACTGTTGTTGGTTGCCAACGGAATTTTTTTTTGCGCTACCTAACCTATGCAGGGCGAGATTTTTTTTGGGTTGTTGGGCAGTTGCCCGTAGCTTAGTTGGTAAGTGCGTTGGCTCCTAAGCAGAAAGTCGCTGGTTCGAGTCCTACTCAGGCCAAGCTTTTATTTCATCTTTCACGGGTACTGCCTCTTGCGAAGACCTGACAAGTCTTCCAAGAGTATCAATCTGTCATGAAAAAGTGCTTCTCAACTTTGCCGTTCGGAATCGGCGTTAAATTGTAGGTCTCCTCAATTCTTCACTTCGCACTCAGAGAATTGTTAATGAGAGTAAGCCACTTAGGCCTTGGCTCTTCAAGAGCTTTCGCGCCACTCTATTTTTTTTTTTTTGGTGAAAAAGTTCACCGTGCGCATCGCCGCCGCAGCGGCTTCGCGAGAAAACAACAATTCTTATACGAATCAAGAGCTAGTCGAAATGTGCAGCGCCGTTTCGGCGAGGTTCGGTCCCTAGTAAAATTTGAAATGCCACTGTTATTCCGGGTGCCGTTATTGAAATACCACTTTTTTCCACCGGGTGTGAGTGGGAAAACTGCCATACTAATCGTATATAATACGACGATACGACAGTTTGTTTTATCGGCATTCCTCGGGGAACAAGTATTGGCAAATCTGTTTATCCAATACAATACTGCCATACCCTCAAGCGCTGCTGTTGAACATCTCTTCTACACGGGCAAGGATATACTTCAGCCGAAAAGAGCCTCGCTTTCCGACGAGAACAATCACATTCATATACATGGCTGGATAAATTGTTGTTTTAACACTTAAACTCTTATAAAATATAATTTACTATATTTAAAAAAAACTTACTTGTCTATTCTTGTTTCCAACTTCCAATTTTTATTAGAAAATAAAATTTTTATGGCGTGTTAACGGATTAACGATTAACGTTAACTTGCGTTAATTTTTCTAGAATTTAACGTTTTAACTGTTAACGAAGTTAAATTTTTAATTAACGGATTAGCGATTAACGAAGTTAACTTTTTAATTAACGGTGCCCAGCTATGGGTATACATTATACAAGGCAGGGCCAGGGAGAAAGTTTTGAGTTTATAATGTTTTCGTTTGATTATTATTCTTTCATTGGTATAAGTGCCATCGTATAAGTAAGTTTGAGTCCATATTAATGGCATGGGTATAGGTAATATAAAGTTCTAAAATTAACTTCAAAAAGGTGTCAAAAGAAAAATATAATGGAGAGAAAATATTCGAAGGATTTTGACGGACCTTATGAAAAGGTCCTTAATAATCTATACTAGACATAGGTGTTGATTTGACATTCAAAACGGGTACGGTGCGTTGTCCGAATTATATGAGGGCTGAACTTTTGGTGCAGTATTTGTAGAATTAATAAGACTGAATGAGCGATTCCTTACCATAAAGCAGACAGTATTAAAAAATAAATAGAGTGGCGCGACAGCTCTTGAAGAGCCAAGGCCTAAGCGACTTACTCTCATCAACAATTCTTTGAGTGCGTGTGAAGAATTGAGGGGACCTTCAATTTAACGCCGATTCCGAACGGCAAAGTTGAGAAGCACTTTTTTCATGACAGATTGATACTCTTGGAAAATTTGTCAGGTCTTCGCAAGAGGCAGCACCCGCGAAAGATGAAATAAAAACTTGGCCTGAGTGGGACTCGAACCAACGACGTTCGGCTTAGCAGTCAACGCACTTACCAACTAAGCTACGGGCGACTGCAGACAGTATTACACCTACTAAATCTCTAACTGGCCACCACGCTTCTTTCCACACCAAAAATTATGGTACTACTACAATGTCCCAAAGGCAGTAAGAATTTTTGATCACTCGTAAAAAATATGAAAAGTTCTTCTTCCTCTTCTTGCATTTCTAAGCAATCGACAAACCTTCTTTCGTACTTGTGCTGTTGCGAATGTCCTAAAAGATCTCACAAAACATGCGTATACATCCACTGGTCTGGATGGTATCACTGCTAATGTTCTGAAAAAGTGTTCTTCGAAGTTAGCAAAATCATCTATCCTATTCTTTGGGCTCATTCCGAGTAGTTGTCTAGCCAGTCCCTTTTTCCTTTTCCTATTAATCATTTAAAACACTATGAACTGTCTATTACAGGAGGAGATGAGCAATTCTGTACACCAGGTTGAGAAATTGTCGAGATACTTTTGGAGGAGAAATTTTTCTTCACGTTCTGCAATGATTCTGAAAAAATTCGTATCGTCAGCGTAAAGAGATATTTGACCATGTTTAATGACCATGTCAATGTCGTTAATTGTAAGAATAAAGAGGAGAGGGCCTGAATAACTACCTTGAGGTACGCCAGAAGTGGCTAGAATAGGACTGGAACAAGTGGATCTAAACGGGGCATAATATTAACGATTCTCAAGGTATGAAGTAATCCATTTCAGGAAAAGGGGTTCAAAGCCTAAAGAGGATAGTTTAAGCCCCATTTGCTCATTCGGAACATAAATTTATGTTCTCCATAAAGTTCATATTTAGTATGGAGATTTTATGTAGAACTTGGGATCGTTAATAAGGTTAGATTGAGTTTAAACTAAGTATTCTTGGTAAAGAGAATTGTACAGTTCGTTGCAATGAAGATTAAGCACCAAGATACATTTTCCGGGTATGAGTTCAGGTAGAATGTTAGCAACAAGGGAGGGTGATAGTTATCAATATGGCAAATTAAAAACGTGACAATAGAAACGATAGCAATACCACGGCAAATATAAACACATTAGAGTTTAGAATACACTTTTAAAACCTCCTCTATCAAACATCGCCAACAGAAACATCTTTCGAATACGCTTTAAATACAGTTGCATATATACCCCTGCTAAGTAAATTGAAATCGGCGAAGTTCTTGCAGCCATTACTACGGCAAAGGATAATAAAGCTCAGGGAATCGATTGAATTCCATTTGAATTCTATAAAAATGCAACGCCGAACTTAATCTTAGAAATTTATCGTCTATTCAGCGACACCTTTCGCACTGGTACCATTCCCAACTCGTTCAAAAAATCAATAATATTTCCCCTATTTAAGAAAGGGAATCTCAACGATGTAGCCAACAACCGTGGTCTGTCTTTTATGGACACTGTATTATATAAGCTGTTCACAACTGTAATTCTGAACAGACTAAGTCAATGGGTCGAAGAAAATCATATTTTAAACGAATTCCAAGCTACATACAGAGAAAACTACTCAACCACAGACCAAATCTTCAACCTCTCCTGCCTTATTGAACTACAACTAAACCGGAAAAAGAAACTGTATGCGTTTTTCACAGATTTGAAAGCGGCGTTCGAAAATATTAATAGAAACACATTGTTCTAAAAACTGACACATCTAGGTATATCCACAAAAATGGTATTTATACCAACAACACTGCAACAGTATGGAACGGCACTAATATCAGTGACTTCTTCCCTAAGAAACAAGGTGTAAAACAAGGATGTGTTCTTAGTGCTCTGCTATTTATCTTGTTCTTGAACGACCTTGATTCTGTTTTGCCGTGTGGAGTGACTTTCGAAGGATTATCGGTAAAAGCTCTACTTTACGCAGACGACATTGTGCTACTCTTAGATAATCCTACTGAATATAGACTACCAAGAAGACTAACGGATATCATCGTTAGAAAAAATATCTACTGGGCTGATAAATGGTCAGAACTCTTTAACGATCTGAACATTGAGTTTGACTGGTACACAAAGTCTGAATGGAAGACACTGCACACAGAAACTTGCGCAAAACTAGTAGAAAGGTATTAGTCGGAACACGCAATTAGAGCTCTGGAATCACGATTCCATGATGAGTATTGCAACCTGAAATATGCTGGGGTACCACACTGAGATAGTAACTCGCATGAAATGATAAGTATGGTGTTAAAGTCCAGGTGTGGATTGATCAAACTCAATGCATGAGCATTTAAAAATAATACGGATGGAATTTGTAGGATCTGCAACCTTGACGCTACTGAAAATACGTATCATTCTCTAGGAGTGTGTCCTTGCTTCCGAACTTACAGAAAAAGATTCCTTGGAAGCGAAAACCTTAACCGTGATCACTTCCTAGAAATTTTGAATGGACAAAACTATTCGTTGTCGGTTCATATTATTTAGAACTCCGCTATCTATATTTAGGCTTGAATCAGTCAGGAGGGATTATAAATGTAATTTGATCTGTGTGCAGACACTGTCCATTTTAGGTGTGGAAAGTAGAAATCTCCACAAATTATAACTTCATCTAAGAGGTCGCATTGTTTTATTAAGTGATCTATCGATTGAATAGCAATTTCATATGTTTGTAGAGGTTGGGTTATGTTTAAATGTTCCAATTTTAATCTTTTTCCTGTTATATATCCTTTATCTATTCTCTAAAACACCCTGTTAAGCTGCTTCTAAACCCACACACTGCAATATAAAAACAATGTCATCACAAATGTATTCGTCTCTGATTTGATTGTTTCTAGTGGATTGTGGCTTGCTTGAGATATTGCGAATCGTTTCAATCCCCATTTCATTTCGTCTATCCATTTGCTAAGGCTTTCAGACTAATTCGTTTTTCTTTCTTGGATTGTTATTTGTTGTCTCCCGAAACCAGAACAGAATCCTTTCATCGCCCTCACCCATCATCCATTCCATTCAACATTATTGTGCATAATAATAACGATAACAAAAGATAGTTTTTTGCTGACTTCTGATGGTATTTTCAATTGAAACTAATGAACATAATGAAAAAGTGTTTTGCACGTTCTATAATGAAATGCTGGAACAAGAATCAAACAACAACATCAACTGCATTTATTTGAATTAAGTGTTTGTGTTTTATTTCAGTGAGTCTATCGTTTGCTTGAAACAAGAAGTGAAAAAAGGATTTGCATAAGGAAAAAATAAATCGCAAGAAAACCCAAACAAAATTCGGCAAAATGCTGAAACTCTTAAGGAATATCTGCATTTGGGTGTGTTCCACATCATGTCTCTTTGGTTATGTCACGCATGCTGGTAAGTTGTTCTAAATTTGACTTACACTTTTTTATTGTTTTTATTTTTTTATCATTTAAAATTGGTTTGATTCTTTAATATGTGTATTTCTAAATTTAGTGCATTTTTAAAATAAATCAATGACTTGAACATTTTCAATTTAAGCGGTTCAGACTGATTTCATTCCACATAAATATATTGATAACTGTTTATTTTAAGATAAAGTTATTTAGTTAGTTGGATAGTTTTGAGAACCATATGGCAGTACGAGAAAGCAAAATTGGATGGTATCATAAACTTCTTCCGGATTGTCACTATGATTCCTGATAGTAGACTTCTTTATGATTCCCAAATAGGGTTAAAAGCATCAAACCCAAAGAAAAATCATGGTTTGATTGAAAAATAAGCTTGTTTCTATTTCTAGTGTCTTAGAGCCAATCTTATGTGAGGAAAACCAGAATAAGTTGAAACATGTCAGGGCGGCCTGCAATGCCCATATTCGACGGACCAAATTTTTGCATGATTAAGGCAAAAAATACTGCAATATCCGAAAGGGAAAGGCAGTCAAAATTGTTGGTCAGCTTTGAAAAATATGAAGAATTATTCCTTCTCTTCCTCTTTTTTTTTTTTAAATCATTTTTTTATTCATTGAAACTTAAATCTACTTACATGCTAGACAAAAATGGAAACTAGCCTAATTAATTCTACTTATATATAACTTACTGGCCCTAATCGGGCGCTCTAAGCAATTCATGTATCTTCGTAAAATTAATGCCTTTCGGCCTACGAACTACGTTTATTTCATTTTAATTCATTATATATATTTTTTTTATTAGAAAATTGAAAAAAAAACTAATGACATTAAATTTTTGTGGGGGGTTAACTTACAAACTAAGGTCCTTAAAATAAAACTTAAAATTACCTAATCTACCTAAAAACTACTTAAAACTAGAGCAACCACAGCGGCAAAACAACTATGTCCTTTTATGTTCTCCTGTTGGAGTTTGTAATTGTTTTTTTTTTTTGCATAAATGTACTTTAAATATCTCCTCTTTTTTTGTGTTTATTCACATCTTTGTTCTTTTTCTTTTTTTTTTTTTTATTGTGCCACCAATCCTGCTCTACTTAAACCTAAAACCTAAGACTAAAACAAGTATGTAAGCCGGCCAAGGCAAAAATACCCCACCCCGGATTACCCATTATCAGATGCAGTTTGAAGCCACCAAAACTGGTTCCCCTGCTTCACCCACCAGCAATGCGGTCCTTTTCGGACACAGCCCTACTGAACCGAAGCAGCTCCGCTCCATCACGAGCGAGGATGCCTCGTTCATACAGAAGCCGCCGGTCTACGGTTCCTTGCCTGACGTGGTAGATAAGCGGTACTGCCAATCTATCCTGTATCATGCCGCACTGGTCTAAATAGAGGAATGCCTCTGGTGGGATGAAGCCGCTCAAGCGTGCATTGTCAAAGTAGTTGTCGTTCGGATAGAACGGTCCGAAAATCAAATTGTTGGTCGAAGTCATAGCTCTCGCAATATGGCCCCGAACAAGTTTTATCACGAAATTGTCAATTCTATTGATTCGAGCCCCGTTGTATAAAACCTCGTTTGAATAATAATGCAGATAAGAAGATTCCGGTGTCCGATACAAACCGAGACAGCGCCGAAGACACTGCCTCTCGAACACCCAAAACTTCTCCATTTGGGAAGGGGCGATGTTGAACCACACTGGACAACCATAAACAATCATTGGCCGTATGAGGGCCATGTAGCAAATTACCTTCACTCTGGGGTCAAGCCGACTGCTGTAAAACAGCCGTTTCGTCAGAGCGAAGGCTCCTTTGGCCTTAGTCAGAGCAGCATCTATATGTCTGTCGAAATATAGAAACTGGTCCAACCAGATACCGAGGTACTTCACTAAACTTTTGCTCGTCAATGCCTGTCCGTGAGGATCAACAATGACCATCTTGCGCCAATTCTTACACGTATCTCGCGAGGCTTTAGCCAACGGAGTCCGGAACAAAATTGTCTCCGACTTTTGGACATTTATTTTCAGTTTCCAATCGTCGCAGTATCGCTGAATCTTCTCGAAGTCACGCTGCAAGAGAATTCTAATAACTTCAACCTTTCGAGCCGTTCTGTACGCAATCAGGTCGTCGGCATACGCAATTGCGTTAGTTAAGCTACCTATCAGATCGCTGGTGTAAATGCTGAAGAGGATCGGCGAGTTCACCGCTCCCTGTTGAAGACCGTTTTTAATTTCAAAGGTGGTGGTAGAAGTTACATTGCCACTTTTGACAACAAACTTTCTACCGTTGAGCATATCATGAAGCATATACAATAATGGTTTACTGATGCCTAGTCTGGTGAGTTTTAGGTACAAGCCTTCTAACCATACGGTGTCGAAGGCCTTCTCTAAATCAACCAGAACAGCACCCGTGCATTGTTTCTTGGACTTGTTCCATTGGATATCAGAAACGAGCTTAGACGCGGCATGAATAGTGTCATGTCCTGCCTTGAACCCGAACTAATTATCCGGAATTATACTGTTGTCCGCAGCCCACTCAGCTAGACCCCTATTGATTACCTTTTCAAATACCTTGCTGATGCTTGGAAGAAGACTTATTGACCGGAGATTCGAAGGATTGGAGAGGATGAACCACAGCTGTCTTCCAACGCTCTGGATAATATGCATTATTCAGCGCGTTGTTGAACAGAGTGGTGTAGATGTCTATTGCCTCAATCGGTAAGTGTCTTAGTACAATGTTGGATATACCGTCGACACCTGCTGACTTCTTATTCTTTATTGAATCGAAGATGAGCTGGAGTTCTACCTTCGTGATGAGCAAGGGACTTGGGCCCGCTCGCTCGGCGATTATAGCGTTTGCTAGGAAGTCGTCATCAAACCGGGTAAAACCACGGTTCTCGGATCGCCAATGCGATCATTGATGAATATCATTCCTCAGGTAGAAGTGATGAAGTAAGGCTCTGTTCTCCAGGTCGTGGTTCGGCCTTCTCTTCCTCTGTCCGTATGCTCGTTGACAATGCCACTTAAGTTGTTAGCTCTCACGGGAAATCTAACCTTTTTGTTAGGCAGTCCGCCACCAATTCTTCGATGCTTAAAAATGTCATGAAACCCCCAGTTCTTGAATACGTCAATGATTCCATGATGGGACAAATCTTCTTTCTGTAGAGGTGTTCTTCCACTCTGCCGAAACCCTTTCGTAAGCTTTTCCATCCATCCGATTCTTCTGGGCTCGTTCCGAGTTGTTGAAAAATAGTATTTGTGCAGACAATTTCTAAAAAAGCGAATCTTCTTCTCCGTCGTCCCTTCTTTCCAACGTAATACAAATACAAGCCCTGATTAATCATCGGCTAAAGAAATATCACGAAGACCAAAAGCTTCTACAACCTTTGCATGCAACAGGTCAACTGGATTTAATGATCTCTCTCACCGAACAGTGGAACAAGTATTTACATAGTTTTGGAGAAAGTATGATTGTTGCACTTGATATTTCATTTCATCTAATATGGCATTTGATAAACTCTGGCATCTTATGCTCTTTTATCAAAAACTAGCAGTTGCCCGCGACTTCGTCCGCCTCTCCCTCGCCCACCGGCCAGAGTATCGTCTCGACTTGTGCATCATGCGCGCGTGGGAATTTTGTTCGGAAGTTATTGTAAAATTGCATTTCAGTCAACTCTCCCTAGGTGGTAATTCTCTTGAACTTGAAAAATTTGAGCATTTTTTATGATTCCTTTCAGTTGTTCATACTTAAAGCATTCCCTTGGGTGAACTCTCCCTAATTCTAATATCTCTCTTGCTCCTGCATCGTTTTTTTTCGTTAAGTAATTTTTTTTTTCTGAGTATATTTTTTAGTTAGGAAGTACATAAAATGATATTGTTTAAACACAATAATCTGCACAAATAGTGCAATCAATCACATTCACAAATCAATTGAACTCTCAAAATTCTAATTTGAAGTTATTAGGCCAGTTCCACCTTACAACATCTCACTGAGATCTCAATGTCACCTTGACTGAGGCAAAATCATTTGGTGCCTTGGTGGAACATAATTCTCAGTTATCATTGAGATTTAATGGTTACCTTACTAATTGTTGCTGCACATATGTCAGCCACGTCAAATAGCTGAGTGAGAAATCGAATCCAAAATAATTTCATCTCAGAGATCTCAGAAAAAAATCTCAGTTCTCACATTTCCACAGATTCTTCGCTGCTATTGGTTGCAGCTTAATTTTAAGTAGAATAAAGCCTTTCTCGATTAATGGACTATCCAACATAAAAAGAATTTTACAATTCGAAATAGTAGTTCCTGAGATTACCGCGTTCAAACGAACTTTATATTGTATTGTATTGTATTGTTTGCCTTTTTTTCCACATTTTACACAAATTCTTCGCTCCTATCAGACGCAGCTAAATTTTATATAGCTTCAAGCCTTCCTTGATAAATGGACCATTCAACATTAAAAAAATTGTTCAATTTCATAAAGCAGTTCCTGAGATAAGCGCGTTAAAACGCAGAAAAATTTATATTTTTTGCCGTTTTTTCCATATTTTCCACAGACTTCGCTGCTATTGGTCACAGCTTAATGTTAAATAGCCTAATGTCTAAGTGGATTAAGGCACCATCCAACACAAAAAGAATTATACCATTCGAACCAGTAGTTCCTGAGATTACCGCGTTCAAACAAACAAACTCTTCAGCTTTATATATTAGTGTAGATTGTATTGTATTGTTTGCCTTTTTTTCCACATTTTACACAAATTCTTCGCTCCTATTGGTCGCAGATAAATTTTATATAGCTTCAAGCCTTCCTTGAATATTCAACATTAAAAAAATTGTTCAATTTCATAAAGCAGTTCATGAGATAAGCGCGTTATAACGCAGAAAAATGTATATTTTTTGCCGTTTTTTCCCCATTTTAAACAGATTCTTCGCTGCTATTGGTCACAGCTTAATGTTAAATAGCCTCAAGTCTTCCTCAATTAATGGACCATCCAACACAAAAAGAATTATACCATTCGAACCAGTACTTCCTGAGATAAGTGCGTTAAAACGCAGAAAAATGTATATTTTTTGCCGTTTTTTTCCCCATTTTAAACAGATTCTTCGCTGCTATTGGTCACAGCTTAATGTTAAGTAGCCTAATGTCTAAGTCGATTAAGGCACCATCCAACACAAAAAGAATTATACCATTCGAACCAGTAGTTCCTGAGATTACCGCGTTCAAACAAACAAACTCTTCAGCTTTATATATTAGTGTAGATGTTTGTTTCGGAGTTGACGAATCACTCCTTAGTTGGACAAGTTTTATTCGGCAATATAAGTACTAGTATGCCCCAGGGTTCTGTTTTGTCCTAAACTCTCTTTCTCAGTTCGTATATGATCTCTTGTCTGCAACTTTGCTAAGGAACGATAGAACCTCCAGCTTTTCTTATTTATTTTTACCTTCGGATGTTTAATTGCAACGGCAGAATATGATAAGCTCAGCAAACTTTGACTTAAATAGCATTTAACAATGGGGAATAGAAGTTTACATAGAGTTTAATGCTTTGAAAACCCATAGCGTTAAAACGAGATGTACCCCCTTTGCCATCAATGAGACCGAACATCTCAAAATTCTCGGTATGCGCTTCACTATAACCACTTTTGTGGAACGAGCAAAATTGCGATGTCTGCAATTTTTCTTTCCGTCTAATATGGTTACAATCTTTATGTCGTTTTTTCGCTCAAAGCTTGATATAATTCCTACCTTTAGGCCGGTACTCCAGCAATATTCTAAAGCCCCTTGGATGATATACAAAGAAAAGTGATATAAATGGTTGGCAACAAAAAATTTGTCAAATCATTTACGACCTTAAAAGACCTTAGTAATATTTTCTCTCTGTCACTCTTTTACCTTCTTGTATGATCTATCGCTTCTAGGAATGCTCATTGCTCATCAGTTTACCCTTGAGTAAAACTTCGGACATCGGACGTACATCCGAAATACAGAGAATCGTTCTCTAGCCGTACTTTGTGAATAGGGAATTCTTTCTCTCCCAATCATTGCAATGTTCAGGAATTCAAGATCAATGTACACCAGCGACTCTTTCCAAACCCCTCCCTTCATTCCTATACGCTTATTGTGTCTCTGGCATTATAAGGGCATAAGAAACCCCTTGAGCATGTGCAAATTATAAAAAACCAGCACAAGCGTATAGACTTCGATATCGTGATAATATTGTTTCCGGAACTGTTTCTAGAAAGCGTCTATGAGTTCAGAGAGCCTTTGGCTTAGCCCCCGAGTCTTGGATCCGTAAACAAATATTGCTAACACTATCGTCTTCTATAACAGTAGTTTCAAAACTATTTTCTGTTGGCTACAAGCACCTGCTACGCGCCAGCCGTATGTTCTCTTTCATATTGTAACAAATATTTTCTCTTTTCTTAATAATTGTAGTTCCAATGGAGTACTTTGACGATCATGAATTCTCCTATGACATGGACACAGCCCAATCTGAAGTGAAATATGATCCAAGACTACTCTCACAGCAATTAAAAAACCAACGAAACCATGAACAGGAAAGAGCTGCGCCATGTTATTCTGCCACAAACAAATACACTCACGGACAAAGAGTAAGTACTCCTGCTTTGAATTTTTTTGTTTAAAAAAAAAGTAAGTAACCGACACAGTTTATTTCACTTTCTAAAGCGGTAGACTAGTGTGAAAAAAAAACAATTTTGTTTAATGCAAACGACCATTTTTAAAAATAATTTTCACACTATTCCTCACTTGAATTTATTGCCATCATTGCTCTCAAATTACCAGAAACTCGCCAAAAAAAAAGGCTTGGCATCGTACCTCTTTAAAGTTTATACCCTTTCCTGTCACAACAGACAAAAATCCGAGATCATTCCACCCTTTGGTGAATTAAATTGGATTACCAAAAAAAAGTAGAGCTTTGTAGAAATCCAGAAAACAGCACACACAATATGAATTTTATTATTGTTTCACTATATGCTCCAAGCTCCACCACTCAACATCCACAGAGTCTCCTACACAACACCAGTCGAGTGTAATCTCTGCTGTTTTCATTCCAGAAGGGCTTGACACAATAAAATATGTATACAAATGAATGTGTGTGTGTTTATATTTTTTAATCCACAAAAAAACGAAAAATACCAACTCTGCAAAAAACAAAAAATCAACAACAATGGAATTCAAAACAAATAAATTGAAAACTCAAAAAAGTCCTTCTTTATTCTCCTTATCCGCTTGATAGATTGTAGAAATAAGAACAAAATGAACAAAAATCACTCTAACTCCGAGCTACAATCTGGAGTCTGGACGTGTGTGCAAGTGAATGTATTCCCGCTATAAAGTCTGAAGATATGTCCTTTGCCAGGGTTATATTCCTGCAAGAAGGATAGACAAAAAAAAAACCTTTTGCGGTAGTGGAAAAGATTAAACATCGAATTGCAGGGCGGAGATAAATGAATGGCACACAAGATACGACCCCACATCGATATAGTCCTGTTTAGAGTTCTCTTAAACATTTAATTTACGACTACCTAGTGTTCAAGTGTTGGTATTCCTCTTCGTTCTGCTTATTCCTATTTTAAACCAACGCTTCTGTCTGCAGTGTCAGTAGCAGATCCCTGCAGCTATGGAAGTGGGCAAAAGTTAAAGAAATAGGAAATAACTCAGGTGGGTGCACGGAACAAAAACAAAATACAACAAATATCGGGAATGAAAATAACCGACACAATTACACTGGAAAAAAATTCAGTAAAATTGGCTTCGTCTGGCAAGAAAATCTTAACTTCTTGGAAAGCATGTTATCACATGATTGGCAGTCAGCAGAAATTAAGATATTTATTTAAAATTCTTGAAATGAAAAATTATATGGAACTGATTTCTAAGATTGAATAAAATAACTCTTTTTGGGAATGGGACTCCAGGGCGTATGAGTAACATTTATGTTTGAGTTGTACCATTCTGTCTGGCTCTTGTTTGAATTGATCTTTTGTCCTGTAAGGGATTTTTCTTGGAGAACTGATTGTAAACTGTGGGTTGGGCATCAGATCTACGTCGTATAACTATAAGACGTCTATAAATTTTAAATTCAAACACGTTGGCAAAGCATGAAGGTTAATCAATCATTATTTAAATTCACCAAACAAGCACAGCATCAAAAAACTATTTCAATTCGACACGAACGCAGGTTTTGCAAATGCACATATAAACATTATGCAAACTTCCACTTCATATGCAGTTCAAGCCAATATAACGCTTTAAATGAGTTTACCAAATATACATTTTCCATTTAACAATCCGGGTATCCATACAATCAGTTGTTTATTTTTCTTGCTTTGTCCTTGTTTTGGTTTCATATCGGCAAAATAGGGGTCCCCCGAAATGGAGCAAAAGAGATACTTGTTTAAGCACGAATAACATTTTGTATTCAATTTAAACTGATTTCAAAGAATGTCAACGTCAAAAGCTTTATACGAAATCCCACTGAAAAGCAGGATCTAAAATTTAGATCTCGCAGTCGGAATATCATTTCTACTAATAAACAAAGTAATTGTGATACCAGGAATCACGGATTACCAAGAATTATGCCTGTATTTTCTGTCTGGCAGTCATGCGTGGCACAACCTAACAAACATTAAGATTTCATTATTTCTTTTGAATTGGAGTAATTGAACGTTCGTCGGGTCGTTTGTTTAGTAGTTTTATAGAGAAAAGACATTATTCAGAATTACTCCCAAAGTTCCGTTGATTCTCCCAGAAATCAAAGGCAAGTTAATTGAAAACGAAATGAAAAACCATTATCGATGAAAGATTCTGTAAGAGTCCTTTATGAGGATTAATTACTTAGCTGTTCGTTTTCTGTTCAGTTTAACAGAATTACATTATTGCTGATTTCCGATAAGAATGCCAATCTTCTTAACAGTTTGTTTTCTTCAATGTCTGACAAAAGAGTGTAGAGGTTGGGAAGAATGTCTTTAAGCTTTGAAAAGGGTCTATCATTAACGGCTTTCTTACTTGAAATTCATACGAAATAAAGTCTGTCGGATATCATCGACATTTTATTCATTTTAATGGCCTATCGTTTCAATTATGTGGGAAATTCCACATTGTTCTCATGGTGACGCTCATTTGAAGTGTCTTGACCAGCTACCACAGATCCACCAAAAATAGTGGATTTATCGGGATATATTATGGACACTCTTGAAATTCTATGAAATGTTTAGTTCCATGTCTAAATCGTCTAAACAACCATTTAGAGAAGTCTAAGCCGACATTTCAAACATACAATAGCGTGTTGTTTCTGCGATATGCAAAAACGCTCCACTTGTTTACTGTTGGTACTAAACGTTAATAGCCATGAACCATAAACCAACAAAAAAGATTAAAAATTCGAACAGTTTCAGTCGGTAAATGGGTAACAATGTCGATATTCCAAGTTGACGTTTTTTTTTCATTTACATCACAAACCTTTTACCATGTGTTCGTATGGATCGAAATGTGGATGGACTATATTATTTGCTTTAACGACTGACATTTGTTAGCTTTGCAAACCAATTTAAAACTATTGCGGTCTAAACAAGAGAAACACAACATATGCCAATAAAAAAAATAAAAAAAATTAATCGCCTCCGAATATATGAAAAATAGTCTTCGCTCAGTTTGATTTAAGTAGCTGTGGTTGAGCTTGTTTAAAAGGCTTAAACACGACAGAATTTTAGTGGTTTAAAATGGAAGGTTGTTGACTATCAGCGCCAAAAAGAAGAAAAGTTGTAAATTTTTTCGCGGTGTTCCCGTGAGGCAGGGGAAGATAGTCTCTACCTGAAGCGAAAAATTAGAAAAATTCAAACCGTAGATTTTTATTAGATACTAGCAGTTGCCCGCGACTTCGTCCGCCTCTCCCTCGTCCACCGGCCAGAGTATCGTCTCGACTTGTGCATCATGCGCGCGGGGGAATTTTGTTCGGAAGTTATTGTAAAATTGCATTGCAGTCAACTCTCCCTAGGTCGTAATTCTCTTGAACTTGAAAAATTTGAGCATTTTTTATGATTCCCTTCAGTTGTTCATACTTAAAGCATTCCCTTGGGTGAACTCTCCCTAATAATTCTAATATCTCTTCGTTAAGTAATTTTTTTTTTTCTTGAAACTGAGCATATTTTTTAGTTAGGAAGTACATAAAATGATATTGTTTAAACACAATAATCTGCACAAATAGTGCAATCAATCACATTCACAAATCAATTGAACTCTCAAAATTCTAATTTGAGCAGTTATTAGGCCAGTTCCCCCTAACAACATCTCACTGAGATCTCAATGTCACCTTGACTGAGGCAAAATCATTTGGTGCCTTGGTGGAACATAATTCTCAGTTATCATTGAGATTTAATGGTTACCTTACTAATTGTTGCTGCACATATGTCAGCCACGTCAAATAGCTGAGTGAGCAATCGAATCCAAAATAATTTCATCTCAGAGATCTCAGAAAAAAATCTCAGTTCTCACATTTCCACAGATTCTTCGCTGCTATTGGTCGCAGCTTAATTTTAAGTAGAATAAAGCCTTCCTCGATTAATGGACTATCCAACACAAAAAGAATTTTACAATTCGAAATAGTACTTCCTGAGATTACCGCGTTCAAACGAACTTTATATTGTATTGTATTGTATTGTTTGCCTTTTTTCCACATTTTACACAAATTCTTCGCTCCTAACAGTCGCAGCTAAATTTTATATAGCTTCAAGCCTTCCTTGATAAATGGACCATTCAACATTAAAAAATTGTTCAATTTCATAAAGCAGTTCCTGAGATAAGCGCGTTAAAACGCAGAAAAATTTATATTTTTTGCCGTTTTTTCCATATTTTCCACAGACTTCGCTGCTATTGGTCACAGCTTAATGTTAAATAGCCTAATGTCTAAGTGGATTAAGGCACCATCCAACACAAAAAGAATTATACCATTCGAACCAGTAGTTCCTGAGATTACCGCGTTCAAACAAACAAACTCTTCAGCTTTATATATTAGTGTAGATTGTATTGTATTGTTTGCCTTTTTTTCCACATTTTACACAAATTCTTCGCTCCTATCAGTCGCAGCTAAATTTTATATAGCTTCAAGCCTTCCTTGATAAATGGACCATACAACATTAAAAAAAATGTTCAATTTCATAAAGCAGTTCCTGAGATAAGCGCGTTAAAACGCAGAAAAATGTATATTTTTTGCCGTTTTTTCCATATTTTCCACAGACTTCGCTGCTATTGGTCACAGCTTAATGTTAAATAGCCTCAAATCTTCCTCAATTAATGGACCATCCAACACAAAAAGAATTATACCATTCGAACCAGTACTTCCTGAGATAAGTGCGTTAAAACGCAGAAAAATGTATATTTTTTGCCGTTTTTTCCCCATTTTAAACAGATTCTTCGCTGCTATTGGTCACAGCTTAATGTTAAGTAGCCTAATGTCTAAGTCGATTAAGGCATCATCCAAAACAAAAAGAATTATACCATTCGAACCAGTAGTTCCTGAGATTACCGCGTTCAAACAAACAAACTCTTCAGCTTTATATATTAGTGTAGATAAAATCAGTTAACCCTCGAGCCCAACTTCATATACGTACTCTTTAGTACAGACATTCATTTTTTAGCCGTACTACGTGAATATGAAACTCTCTTCCAAACTCTATCTTTCCCAATGTTATATTATATTTTTTTCTCAAAATGCTTAAATATTGCCCTAACAATGCCTTAAATTCAAAGTAATTTTGTGCAAATTATGATGTACCCTAAGCTAGTTTCAGGGCTTCCAGAGTAAACGAGGGCAGGTAAATTTAATTCAATTATTTAAGATAGTCAACTTGGTGTTATCCTGAATAGATACAAAAAAAAACGAATAAGCTTGCTTTTAAGTGTTTTTGGTTTTACTTTGTGTAATGGCAGGAAACTTACTGTCAAATTTGATAAGTGTTTTCTAGAAGGGTTTTTGGGGCAGTACGGTAGCATTTAGAACGAAATATAGATACCTCTGAGGACTTATAAAAACCAACTCGAGTTAACTCGGTTAAAATTAATAATTAATTTTAGACTGGTATTCATTGGGCGCTACTAGGTAAATAGCTATTAGGTAAATCATCGACGTATATTAGTGCTGATTTGCGAAAGCTCTCAAAAGTTAATAGTGGTTCTGAGTT
The DNA here is from genome assembly GCA_943590905.1 of Sphaerophoria taeniata. NCBI lineage: Eukaryota > Metazoa > Arthropoda > Insecta > Diptera > Syrphidae > Sphaerophoria > Sphaerophoria taeniata. The sequence continues at coordinate 38,937,857 of OX016540.1, read as the reverse complement.
CTGACCTTTATTTAGTTGAGAGCAAAACCTTAATTATTCCTGGTTGGTGTGCCAGCTCACAGGGCATGTTCCACTTACCACTTTTCGGTCTCTCAGCTTCTGGGGACATTTGTACTTGCCAAGGTTCTTTTGGCTTTTTGATGGCTTTTAGCCACATTCTCAGAGGGATTTCCGATGGTTTTTAACGACTCTTAACCGACTTTTTAACTTCTCATAGTTTATCATTTTTTTAAAACTTCAGCTTTTTCAGCTTGTCGAAGTTCACATCCTAAAGCAAATTTTTGCCAAAGAAAAAAAAAAACTGGTTGTAAATTATATGCGAGTTAATTGTAAAAATTCTTAAAAAACGTTTTCTTTTTTATTGCAATGCAGATTTCTGATTTCTAACAAAATTTAAGCTACTTCTAAGCCACTTCTTCCCGTGTTTTTTTTTCACTGCTCAGTAGCCAGCACAGTATTCAAATGCGAATAAAACGCTCCAACTCACTTTATCTGTCAAATGCAATTTGTATGGCAATTGCAACATAAAACGACGCAAAATGGACATGAGGGTTCTGTCTTGGAAACAAAAAATACAGCAAATACTTCAACCTAAGTGAGTTCATAACTCAGATAAGCTCGGATCATTGGATTCGCGTAGCAAAATAATTCTTCTTAAACAATCCAAATTGTTTTGTTTGCCAAGCGAAATTTTACTCTGCCGGCTACTGATGAGTAGTGGAAAAAACACGGCTAACGTTGGTGAAGACCTGTGAGGCCAAATTCCGAAAAGGGCTTAGTTGACTGTTTTTTTTCGCTATCAGATGATTTTCCGGTAACAACAACTCGACGTTTTTTTTTCATCAAAAAACTGCCGTTTAAACCTAACCTTGCAAAATAATGAAAATGCTTCGTAGCTTTGAGGGTGCTGCATTTGCATAGCATACTAACCGTACTTCACTGAGAAGTTCAACTATCAAAAATCTCGAATTTCCTTAAACCTGATTTTGTTACAGAAATTCAATTTCCAAATTAAATTTTTTTCTTTCAAAAAGTGTCGACAATCAATTAAAACACAAATTTAAAGTTCTTTAGATCACCCAGTCCATCGTTTTAGAAACAGTGTGGACAGTATAAAGCTTCATTCTTCACTTTTTGTATCAACTGATTTCAATACAAATCGCGATAACGTCGTTGCCTTTTTATATTTTTCATAAACTCTGATGGAAGGCAATTTATCATTAAAGGAACTTTTCGGCCTTTGAGCCTTGCACTTAAACTTTTTTGAACAGCACTCGTATTCTAAAGTATACAAACAAACAAAAGATAAGAACACTTTTACCAAGTAGAACACTCGTCCAAAGAATTTACAAACCGCAGTCATTCGAAAAAAGCAAAGAGGACAGTGTTTGTCAATTTTATCTTTCTAGCTAGCATTTGTTCACATTTTAATTCAATTCAACTCTCGCATGAAATATTTCAACGAAAGTAATATTTAATTAATTAGTTACAAGGTTTTACAGTATGTGTACCAAAAAAAATTTCTGATTCTTTGAGTCATAACTCAGAAGTCAGAAGTCATGCGAGAAAATGCAAAAAAAAGCCAGTGTGATAATTTCGTCCCCGACTGTTTTATATCTGCAGGCCAACATTCACTTTGCCTAACCTTTTAACCTTTACCTAGTAGTGCCTCCATAATAATTACTTTTGTTGCAACGGATTATCACCAGCTGCGGGTATTCTTTTTCGAGTACTCTCTGTAACCTTCTTTTTTTAAGTAGGTTCATTTATGAGTTTGCATAAGACAACAACAAAAACAAGCTCAGAAAAAAATGAACGTAGTCTTAGCTCTTCTAGATGCCAAGTCCTCTGGTGCATTGACTGTGGCGAATCTGTAGAACATGTGAGTGTATTTCAAAAAAGAGCATTTTTCGCCCCCCTTTTTGAGTCCTTCTTTTCTTCTCTAGTTGTTTTTGTTTTATAGGAGTTCTGCTGGTTTAAATGTCTGCATGTTATTAGAGACGACGTATTCTATTTTTTCGTACGTGTTTGTTGGCAGCCCTTGTTATTTAGGTGGATCTATTTTTTTTTTCATTTTTCATTTGCTTTTTATGAGGGTCCTTAACTGGAAAAAAATTTGAAACAAAGGTTTTCCCCCCATTTGTTCGCCATCATAGACGTCGCGTCGTCGTGGTCGTCGCGGTCGTTGCTGTTTCTATCGCATCCTGTGTCTTCAGTGTTTTTTTTTTTTGCAAAAAATTGCATCTAAAAGGAAACAGAATGAAAATGTAGGAAGGTATACTCTGAACTGAGTGTCTATATCCTGTTTTTGGGGTCTTATCTGTGTGCTTCAGGACAGGAACATATTGCTCGGTGTCGTCACTTCCCGTTTGGTATGGTCGTATGTTTTTTTGCTCCTTTTGCTATTTTCTTGAGGACCCTTTGATGGTATATAAATAATAGTCGTTTATAATGTGTCCTTAGGGTACAATTAAATTTTCCAATTTTTCGAAAGGGAAAGGTTTGTCTGTAGAGGAATTTCGCTTGGACAAAGATTATTAACAATTCTTTGAGAAAGACTTACTGAGTTTTAATTACACTACACAAGGTGATACCTTACCAATTAAAGTAGACAAAAAGGAATCGGAGTTCATTAAACTTATGGTTAGGTTAGGTTGGGCGGGCTGATGGTTGATGTTGTTACCATCACACTTAGATCAATGTAGATCCATTGTGGTACCCCGAAGTGTTGTAACTTCCTGAAAAGAAATAATAACCTATGAATCATGTGGTTCGTTCAACCATTTAGAGGTCTTGACAAAGTTTAGTAAACTTTTGCCTGGAAGTTCTGAAAGTTCCTCTAGTTCATTGAAGAAGAAGTTGCCTAGAGTTTTCTTCCTAGCAAGACAGAGCGAAGGACAGTGGCAGAGAAAATGAGCAGTGTCTTCATGCTCGTTTTCATCACCACAGCCTCTACAAAGGTCATCAGTACTGAGCCCCATCTTCTTCTTATGGTAGCCGAGTAGGTTGTGACCTGTAATAATGCCGATAAGAGATCTTAGGGAGGGCTTATTAAGACTTAAAATCCAGTCTGATCTTTTCTTATCGTATCTAGGCCATAGTTTCCTGGTGTTAATACAGGTTTCTAGGAGATTCCATCTGTCGTTGGATTTTTGAATGATGGTTTTTCTGACGTTATGTTTCAGTTCACATAACGGTATCCCTATATGATGGTCTATCAGAGAGGGTTCCAGTGTGGAGCCCTCTCTAGCAAGTTCGTCCGCCTTTTCGTTGCCTGGTACATCACTGTGGCCAGGAACCTAGCAGAGTCTTACGTTATGCTGTGTGCCAAGAACCTTTAGCTCGTCGCGACAGCAAGAGACAAGCTTCGACTTGATTTGGGTGGCAGAGATAGCTTTTATTGCCGCTTGGCTATCAATGAAAAAAGTGATGTCCGCGTGTGATATCGCCATCATGGATATATGTTTAGCAGCGTTTCTCACTGCCAAGATCTCAGCTTGGAAGACGCTGCTATGGTCGGGGAGCCTGAATGATTTGGCAAGGTTGAGGCTTTCAGAGTAGAAGCCTGCACCTACTCCAGTATCCATCTTAGAACCATCGGTTGAGTCGTTAGTGTAGGGCACACTATTTTCCCAATCTAGTCTATTGGGGAACCTAGTACTAAACGATTTGTTGAAATCTAAATAAGGAGTCATATAATCTGTGCAGATATTGTTGTCTACGTATTTCGTAAGAATAGCTGCGTGGCCTCTCTGGCTTGTTTTCCAGATGTTAGTTTGGCTGAGCCTGAGGGCGCTGTTTGCTGCTGATTCTTGGACAAATAGATCTATTGGGGGGAGATTGAGGATCGTTTCTAAACCCGCAGTTGGGGTAGTCCTCATCACCCCACTAGTACAGATACAGGCCATTCTTTGTACTTTGGTAAGTGTTTTTAAGTTCGTGGATTTCTCCAGCGCTTTCCACCAAACCAAGCTGCCATAAGTTAGAATTGGTCTGACAATGGCAGTGTACATCCACATGACTATTTTGGGGTTTGGTCCCCAATTTCTACCCAGAATCTTGTTGCATGAGTAGAGTGCGATCGTGGCTTTCTTATATCTTTCTTGGATATTTGGACCCCAGTTGAGTTTTTTTATCCAATATAACTCCGAGGTATCTCGATCGGTCGGAGATTTTTAGTGTGGTGTTATCTATTTTTGGTATTACAAATGGAGGGATTTTCCTTCTGTTTGTAAAAAGAACCAGTTCTGTTTTAAGGGGATTCACCTTAAGACCGCATTTCTTGGTCCAGTTGCTGACCCTTGATAATGCGCTTTGTAATTGCTCGCTAATAGTGGTAAGGTATTTACCCGTCGCCAAAAGCGCTAAGTCATCAGCGTAGGCTACCACTACTATACCGTAATTCCTAAGTTTTATTAGGATCTCGTTCATCACTAAGATCCATAATAATGGTGAGAGAATTCCGCCTTGAGGAGTTCCTCTAGATACGTACATCTCTAAATGTCAGTTACCGAGCTCACTATGTATTTGTCTGTTTTTCAGCATACACATGACCCATTTGATAACTACTTCTTCTATACGTTGATCATTAAGTGCTTTCTCGATTGCATTACTGTGGACGTTATTGAAGGCTCCTTCAATGTCCAGGAATGATGCAAGAGTGTATTCCTTAACGTCAAGTGACTTTTCAATGGTTCTAACTACGCAGTGTAGTGCCGTTTCTACACTTCTACCTTTGGTATAGGCGTGTTGAAAGGGTGATATGGTCTCCGGTTTTAAATTACTGCGGATGTAAATATCGATAAGTCTTTCAAGTGTTTTAAGTGCAAAAGACGTAAGACTTATGGGTCTGAAGTCTTTGGGTTCCGTATGGCTAGGTTTGCCGGCTTTTGGTATAAAGACAACTTTTACCTCGCGCCATGTCTTTGGGACATACCCCCATTTGATGCTGCTTTGAAAAATGTTTATCAGGTGTGGAGTGATAAATTCTGTGCTTTTTTGCAGCATCATTGGGAAAATGCCGTCTAGGCCCGGAGATTTATAAGGGGAGAAAGAGTTAATAGCCCAATTTAACTTTTCTGTCGTTATAAAATCTGTGGGGATTTCATTCTCAAAGATTAAGGAGTTTATTGATTCGCATTCAGGGCTAGGTTTGCTACCTGGGAAGTGTGTTTCAACCAGGAGTTCTAGACTTTCGCGTCCTGATTCCGTCCAGCTATTGTCAGGTTTCTTTAGAGAACCTACCGAAGTGGTGGATTTAGAAAGGATTTTCCTGAGCCTAGCTGATTCGTTTGTGCATTCGATGTTGCTACAGAAACTTTTCCATGAGCTCCGTTTAGCTCGTTGGGTTTCTATTTTAAATTTTCTTTGACTGGTCTTGTAACAGTCCCAGTCACTTTCTAGTCTTGTCCTTTTAGCAGCATTGAAAAGCTTTCTAGTTTCCTTTCTAATGTTGGTCAGTTCTGTTGTCCACCAGGGGGGTTTATTATTTTTCTTCACAGTTGTTCTGATAGGACAACTGGTTTCGAATGCCTTACGCAGAGTCTCAGTGAGATCCTCTGTTGCCTTCTCTAGACTGTCTGGTCCTAGAATAGCGCTGGAGTTAATGTGCTTAATGTTCTTGCTAAGTTCCCTATTGAAGATAAGCCAGTCTGTACGCCTATTATTTCTAAAGGGTTTGTGCTGTCTATCAGCATTAGGGATTTTAAATTCTATAAGACGATGGTCAGAAAAGGATGGTTCTTCTAAAACCCTCCAGTGGTCAATCTGACAGGAGTCAGAGTTATTTGAGAGGGTAATATCTATTATCTCTTTCCGGTTTTTTGTGACAAAGGTGGGTTTATTACCTCGGTTAGCCACACATAGATTTTTGTCTAAGATGAATTGAAAAAGGGATTCACCTCTAGTATTAGTGTCGGTGCTACACCATTGCGCATGATGTGCATTGGCGTCGCACCCTAAGATAATGTTGAAATTTTTCTTACTTGCGAATGATACCAATTCATTAGTTATATCCGCTGGTGGATATAACTCCATCATAGGGCATGTATGTGGAGGTTATTATGAGCGTTGGGTGCTCCTTGCGTTCAAATATGACCGCGGTCTGGTCGATGTTGCTATAAGAAGTTAGAAGAAAAAGATTAAACTGTTTTCTAGCTAATATACATGTTCTGGGGTTACTATTTTGGCTGTCAAGATTTGACTTATACAGCATGAAGTCTTTAGAGTGCAGGCCCTTAATCATGCCACCTATCCTACTATCCAGGGTTCTTGAATTAGGGCCATATCGTATTGTCTACTCTCTAAGAGGTAGACCAGGTTGGCGCTGGCGGCTTTACTATGTTGAAGATTGATTTGTAAGATTTTCAATTCCATTTGCATAATAAAGATATGTTCATCGCCTTACTAACCTGTTTTCTTTTGTTTGAAGTCAATCTAAGCTTGCATCTGGTGATCCCGACGCGTACTTTGAAATCCACTTTCCTCATGATGGTAACCTTACCATCACTTCGGTGCCTTCGCTGGTCTTCTCACACTTAATTATTTCCCAGTCTTGGCTGATTAGATCCTTATTGAGAGATGTGATATATCTCTCCAGTCGATCGTTGGGTAGGGTTGGACCTTTAACCAGAAGCACGCCAATTGGTCTGGAGATGTTTTTGATCTCCTTAACCTCAATTAGGCGCAGATCCTAACTAAACATTAAACTTATAGATTATCATGAAAAAAGTTTGTCGTTTCTGCAAACATTTTATTTAAGGACATGTTACCGTTTTGCAAAAACAAATACACTAAAATTATGTATGTTTTTCCTCTGACAAAAACATTATATTATCTGTCAGTCATTCTCATAAATATCTGTCTGAAGTCTTCAGAAAATTTGATTCGAAGCCTTTGCCTACTCCACCCCTCATTTAACTGATTTTAAATATTGCCTGCTCCGTGAAGTACTCTCAACGAAAAAAAAACTCCGCACGAAATACTTTGTCATTCTTTATTATACGCTTGTAAATACCAACTCGTACTAATGGATAACTTAATTTATTTGCAATATATATTTCTCTTCGTCTTCTTGCAGGTCGCTCGAGAGGATCCATGTGAAGTGTGCTTGTGTGTGGATGGGGAAATATTTTGTTGGTGGAAGAAATGTGGTAAGAGCCAATAAATATTTTAAGAAACGTATTTTAAGATATGAGTTACGAACAAAGAACGCACAAATTTTTGTTGCTGGATGTGCATATTTAAAGGAGTACCATGCCAACCTTATTTTTAGGTGCTTGAAAATTTGTTCTTCTGGTAGATGGCAGATGTAATTTTGAGCTCAATTGAAAGAAATTTGCTTGTGATTTGATCCGAATGGATGTTGAAAAAGTTAAAAAAAAAAAAATAGTGGAATTGAAAATCTCATTATTGGAAACTTAATTAAAATGCGGAAATACCGGGTCCTTAAATTCATTCAGTTAAAATTCTGTTTGAGTTGTATGAGTAGTCATGTTTATGTTTATTTTATGAAGGGGGATCCGGACCGGAGCCACAGAAGGTATTGATTTTGTTTTTATTTGGTTAATAAGTTATGGTCGAACAAAATCGCACTGTAACTGAACTGAAATATCTATATATTATACTACTACACATGCTATTTTACTAGTGCTAAAAATTAGGTACCTATATCCTTCCTCTTCCCGTTTCAACCCCTTAAAAAATTAATGTCTTCTATTTTTTCCTGTGAATCAAACTAATATGAATATTACCTATGTATTGGAATTTTTGAAAGAAGAATTTATTTGCTTCGTTCTCCATGATTCTCATCATTTCGAGTGTCATACAATTTCGGTTTTGCAAAAACGGTGTGGCTTATTAAAGTGATAGATAATAATTAATGAGTCGAAAAGAAGTCTGAGATTCAATTCAATAATCCTCTTATAGCTCGTCTGTTTTGGTTTTGAAATTTGTTTGAATACTGCAATAGCCGAGTATTTCTGGGTCGATTATAGTAATATCCGTGGGTTAAGAACGAATTTTCTGTCAACGTACCTCCATACTGTTTTAAACAGGCCAGCGTTTTGGCATTAAGTGAAACCCAAGTAGGTGAGGCTACTATTCCTACTGAATTTTATATTCAATCAAGGGTATAACTTAGTGCCACTATTAATTTCTCACCATGGCCTCGCCGTTAATATAAGAAGTGATTTTGCTTACCAATTTAAACTGCAGTATAGCTCTTGCTTAAATATTTTCTTTAATTTTATGTCGTTCAAATTTTCCATAAATAAGCACATCATCCTTTACTGTTTCCTTTGTAGAAGCCCAAATTTGGACAGAGTTTCAACTTCTAACGAATTTGATTCACTCTCCGACTCCATCCAAAGAATTGTTTCCTTGTATCCTCATACTGAAATCGTTATTACAGGCGATTTCAATGTACACAATTGTTCCTGGCTTCTCGATTCGAGCAAGTCAACATCCGAAGGAGTGTGTGCTGAGATTTTTGCTGAGTTTAACCATCATGCTCAGCTGTTCAACGAGCCCACTCGAATACCCGACATTGACGGCCAAGCAGAAAACACTCTTAACTTGTTCCTTACCTCTGACCCTGATAAATAGACAATAAGTGTATTATCGCCTCTAGGCCGATCTGACCATTGTGTCATATCCGCAATTTTCTCGTGTCAAAATATCCCAGTTAAAGAAAGAGCTCCTCAGAGAACCGTTTGGCAGTACGAGAAGGCCGACTGGGACGGTCTCAATAATTTTTTCAGGATCTTTAACTGGTCACTATGCTTCCTCGATAGCCACGTAGATTCCAGTGCGGACATGCTCACAAGTTTAATTCTTCTGAGAATGAGAACTTGTATCCCGGATAGGGGTTAAAGCATCAGACCCAAAGAGAACGCATGGTTTGATATGAGCTGTAAAGAGGTTATAAGGGTTAAAGAGGTACATTTTCGTTGTTACAAAGCCAACCCTACTGAGGAAAACCGGAATGAGTTTAAACAAGCCAAGAAGGCCTGCAATGTCCATTTTCGACGGACCAAATTTTTACCAAAAACCAAAGGAAAAAACTGAGGAAAAAAATTCTGCAATGTCCCAAAGGCACTCAAAAATTTTTGGTCATTTGTGAAAAATATGAAGAATTCTTCTTCTTGCTCGGTCCCAACGCTCGTTGATGATGACTCTCCAATCGTTAGCTCTCTCGCGAAAGCGAACCTTTTTGCTAGACAGTTCGCCTCCAACTCTTCGCTGCCATTCTTAAGACGATGCAAGCATTTTTTTCCCCTTCTGATCTGGTTACCATCTTTAAAACATATAAACGTCCAAAGCTTGAGTACAACTCCCACGTTTGGGTTGGTGCTCCAGTAGCGTACCTAATTTCTATTGGACAGTATACAGAGCAGAGCATTTAAGATGATTGGTGACCATACCGTCGGTCGTTGAGACATTAACGTCACTCGAACATCGACGTAATGTCTCATGCCTCACCCTCTTCTACAGGTATTTCAACGGTATATGCTCTAGTGAAATAGCCAGTTGCATTCCTCGCCTCAAGATATTCAACCGTAATACCTGCCTCCAGGAATGTCCATCAGTTCACCCTCGAGCCCAATTTCGGTCGTACGGTCATGTTCAGCGAATCGTTCTTTAGCGGTACTACGCGAATTTGGAACTCTCCTTCACACTCTGGGTTCCCCAGTCATTGCAATGTTCAAAAATTCAAGACCAATGTTAACCGACACCTCATCCTAAACATTCTCTCCGTCTATCATATTTTCCCTAACGCTCGCACTGTGCTTTGGCATAAAAAGGAAAACCGTTTGAGTGTGTATTCTCATTATAAAAAAAAATCGGCTTCAAAAAAGGGAGACATTTTCGCAGTCAAATGTGACTAGTGGGATAAGTTCTGCGGTAAGTTCATTTGCAACAGTTCGGGTAAAACCCGAGTTTAAACACAAACAGACAGACACGCTATTGCTTTAACTAATTGAGTAACAACTGACCAATTTTCGCACTTTGAATGTTTGAAAAACCTCTGTTGCGCTAAAATAAGATAATCTTTTCAATTAAGGACCAGTTTCCGATAAATAATGAGTGACTTTTTCTTCATTATATTTCGACACAAAAAATTACACTTGCCATCTCACCAAACTTTTGACATTTTCTCTCATTGTCACAATGTATAGACTTCACTGTTGTTTGCTTAATCTTCCCATGTAATGTATATCTTCCGGCATCTGCCATGTTGAATAAGCTTGAAGTTGGAAAACTTCAATTTCTTCTTATAAAGAGTTTAAAACTAGAAAAAAAAATTCAAGTAAGAAATCCATTACGTTAGCCAAAGTGTCTTTCGGACGTTGCTAATTATAGTCTTTTTAATTTTCCTTCCACTTGCAATTTCTCGTTCTTACAGTTTTTTTTTTTTATTTCTCTTCTCAATTTTGTAGGTAATATCAAACGAAGAAAATTCAAATCAGATAAAAGTGCCAAGTTGGGAAAACTCCAGAGAAAGGCCAAAACAAATGAGAAAATACACAAAGACCACCAGCAACAACAGCAGCAGCTACAGCAACTTCACTTGAAACAAAAGAAAAAATTCGACTTGAAACTAAAACAACATCAACAACAAGAGCAGCAGCACTGGCAAGAACAACACAACCACCATCAGCAGCAACTTCAGCGCCAGCATCAGGCAGTAAGAAATAAAATTCTTACCTTCCCGGAGAATTTACCTTCGGTGTTGTACTACGATTATAAGACCGAGGATCAACATCAACACGAACACGCAGTCCATCATGGAAATCACATGAAACTAACAGCGTCGCCGTCCTTTCTGCCAACTACATCGTCAACAATGGCAAAGACGGGTGGCGGCGGCGGTGGTGGTTCCCTCTTTTCGGTTATTGGTTTTGCCGGGGCTAAAAGCACTAGCAGCAACAGCAGGGATGAACACGATGGTGTGGATGATGACAACGACGACGACGATGATGATGATGATGATACATCATTATCAGCTGTTGGAGTGGCAGAACCTATATCAACCGAAGTAAAAAGTCAATCGTTGGGGGCGGATGAGTCAGAAGCTGGTATAGTAAAGAATTCAGGACAATATACAACGGTAAGGATCGCAGCAACAAGCACAACAACAGGAACAACAGCAAAATCAGCACTGTTGTCGTCGGCGGCGGGTTCAACAACTGAACCATTTTTCAATGTAAGTACTTTCATATCCGAATCGCTCTAGTGCGTTTTTTTGTATGTCTTTCATCTGCCGTGTTGGCTATCCTGCATCAGCAGAATGGTCATTATGCATTGGTTTGATTCATTGAATATTCTTCGTATTTTGCATGAATACTGAATGCGTTTTAGAAGTTCCCTGGTGGCAAGGACTTCTTTAACTTTATGAGGTTTGTTTCAGATGAATATTGTGCGTGCGACGAGATTCGATGTTGCGCCGCCGCCAAGGAAGTTGGGTCGTTGGTCGTGTATCAAGTTGCTTAGATTTCATGTAAATGCATAGGCTTTCAAAATATGCATTAATCTCTGTTCATAAAATATAATTTTTAGCTTCAATAGAGGTTACAGATTCCCTTAGTTAACTTGGTGTTTGCAGTGATGTCAAAATTACAAGTCCTTGACAAAATTTAAAAAATGCCATTGATTTATTTGAAGACCGTCGGTCCTGATAGGTCCTTATCAGTGTGGCTTCAGACCCGGAAAGTCCACCATCGATCAAATATTCACCCTACGGCAGATCCTGGAGAAGACCCAGGAACTTCAAATAGATACCTACCACCTTTCATCTATTTCAAGGTCACGTATGACAGCGTCTATAGAGACCAATTATATAGAGCAATGTCTAGTTTTGGCATCCCAAAAAAACTCGTCTTTCTGTGTAAGATGACAATGGAAAACTCACGGTGTTCAATCATGGTCGGAAAAAACCTAACGGACGAATTTTATGTCAAAAAAGGTTTTAGAAAAGGCGATGCGCTGTCATGCTATTTCATCAACAACATTCTTGAAAGGATTGTGCAAAACTCCAACGTCAACACCAGAGGCACAATCTTTCAAAAGTCCGTCCATATACTAGGATACGCAGACGACATTGACACAATTGGAAAAACACAGCGTGATGTCAGTGGAGCGTTTGTGAGTCTTGAGACGGAGGCCAACGCACCTAACCACTGTCACGGACAATACCATTAGTAAGTAATTGAGTTATTAAGATGAGATTCACAAGGGTTTGACACAAAAAGGATTATAAATCAAAAGATATTTTTTTGTTTGGAATCGGAAACTATTTTCAATCCTACTTCTTCCACGATTCCAATTTCGTTAACTTGCTTTTCAAATGGTACGTATACGCCACAGTGCATCGATATGCAATACAAATAAAAAGGATGACAAATTCAAAAAGCTTACTCTGTGTTGAAAAAAATATCAAACGAATGTCTTCTGTATTTCATATTTAGGACAGGCACTTTCAAAGAGTTCTTATCTTTTTTTTAATCAGACTATTCAAGCGAAACATTATCACAAAGGGTAGAAGAAATACGTTTCCAATAACAACATGCTTGAGTAACTTTCGATTCGTTTCACTTATAAAGCAACAAAAGCGCATTTCTAATTAGGTGATTGAACTTTCATTTGAAAAATGTTCTTTAAGCTTTTTAGGGTTTCATCTAGTCATATCTATTTAATAATACTTTGCTTTGAAGTCAAAATTCATTACGATAAAATTCCCGACGTACAAAACGAAAATAAAGACTAACTTTGTAGCCCATCCACTAACTTAATTTTAGTTGAAAAAGTGAAAGTAGTTATCTTCCGGTCATTTATCGTCTTCCTTCTCTTAATCTACTCTACATAAGTCTGCTAATTGCTTAAATTTCCGGCTGTTTCATGGCAGAAAAATTACTCTCAACAAGTCGTCAAATATTCACCTCCTCTGTTCACGAATCGCAAAAAAGTTCTCCTCACGTGTATGTCAATATTTTAATTTTTCGTCCACGTAAAGAGGTACGTAAGCGTATACACATAAGGGCCAATAACATCCGATGACGACGACAAGGACGAATGGAAGCTGAAAAATAAATTGGATTTCAGCACCGATTCAGATTTGGGGCAGCAGCAGGTTCGTTTAACCTCACTTTAACAGCATACCGCACGACCAACTTTAAATGACCTGGACGTGAGAAGTACGTAATCACTGGAATGGACCTTCAAGGCACCACCCATCCAACCAGCGACAGCGTCATCGTTATTTTTTTTGTGTTTGTGTTTTTATGATTGTTTTTGGCAACTTGGGTCCTTAATTTATGAGTCTAGTGAAAATAGGCTGAAAGTCCAAATAACCATCCACGGAATGTCTGTATTTGGGGCAAAAAGGCACACGAACTGTTGAGTTTTTTTTTTTTTTGCTTTATTCTTCGTTTCGGGAAATTGTTGCTTTCGGCTGAGAAAACATGAAGTTTCGTTTTTATTCTTCTTATTCTTTTGGATGATATCAAAAGCACGTGTAGAAGAAGCCGCCAGAACGAAAATATGTTTTCTTTTCGGCAGAGAACTTTTTTGTTTTTTCATTTGATCATTTCGTCTGCGGACTTGATAAGATTTATGGAAGCAGAGTTTTCTTATTGTTCTTGTTCTTCTCTTTTGGTGTCGGATGGTTTATTTTTATTTTTTGGTCAGTGATGCTCATTGGTCGCATTAGCTGAGAACAAAGGCTATTCGAACTTGTAGCTAAGTAAAGAGTAAACGACCCTTAAGACAGGCGATAAGACTAAAAATGTTTAAGAGAACAACCTCTTGAGGAATTTGTCTATAGTTTGTCATCGTGATATTATTGCCCCAAGGCTTAGCAGTTATTTTTACGGTGTGATATTAATGTTTGAGATTCTATGGTGGCCTTTGGCACTCGAGTGGCGTTGGTATTATTCTTTATACTGTCATCAAGACTCGTTTGTCGTAGCTTTTTATAGGCTCATTGCCATGAAGAAAATTCGGATTTAATGATAGAAAAAAATCCCTGATGGTATTGGGTGTTTTATAGCAAATTTATACATAGGGCAAGAGTCACAGGAACTACAAATGGATGTCTAGCAACTTTTGTATCGATATCAAAGCCTCATAAAACAGCACATAAAGAGACCAACTATATATAAAGCAATGTCTAGGTTTGGCGGTTAATGAGAGAAAAATTAAGTAAATTCTTGCCAGATCTAGACAGACTTCAAGGTAGTTAAGGACTTTGACTATTTGGGATCAGCCTTAAATTCAGATCGTTGAAATCAAATGAAGAATTATGTTGCCTCTTAATACCCTCATCTTCCCGGTCCTCATGTTTGGTGCACGGAAATCGTACGATGAAAACGCTTTTGAGAAGTTTCAATGAAGAATTCTAAGGGCTATTTAGCGACACAGATCTTGCCAAAAAAGATAAGGACCAACAACTGCGATGGATTGATCATATAGATTGAATGGAAAATAGTTCTTCGTCGGTAGAGGACCCCAGCCAACTGGTTGGAGACGCTTATTGGATGACGCCTCGGACCCTCGGTCCAACCTGGACTGTATCACAACCTTATGTTAGTTTGTGCCAAAGCAATGGCTTTCTATTTCGAAAAACCAGCTTTTACGCTACAAGAAGCTAATTTTGAACATTTGAACAGGACATTTATGATGAATCTGCACAAAGGCTGTCCAAACTTTAGTCGGAAAAATCAACTGTTGAAAGTTAAAAGGTAACCTTTTTTGGTTCAAATCTTATGTAAACAATTATTTTCTGGGATCTTGTGAAGTCCATCTTCAAACACTAATTTCCTTTCGTCCTTGAAATCCAACAATTTATTCAACAAAAAGAAGAAGATAAAACAATAATTCCCATCCAAATTATTCATCATCTAAAAATTAAATTTATGAGCGACATAATCTTAAAAGTGCAATTCTCGTTCTCTCAAAACAGAATGAAAAAGAATTTCAAAGTATCCCGTTTTCTGTCATCCTTTCTCACAAAGTTTTACGAAGGCCCAATACTTTATACATCGGTTCATATAATTGCTTCTTAAAATTTAATTTATTTTGGTATTTGAGTTGAGAATGAAAGGAACTGTCATTTTTAATAGATGGTGTTTGTCTGGTTCTTTTATTTCGATTTTCGGGAGGTTTACTTTTTGGTAAAAAAAAAAAACAAAAAAACAAAACAAACAATGGGCGAGATAGAAATCAAAATACATTTTTTAAGTAAATATAAAGAAATTGACAAGGGCAACATTTAAGTCGTAACACAAATAAATTGTTTTTGTTTCTTTGAAATTCGAAAATTTATCTGAAATAGGATGACATTTTGAGTTTTTGAGGAGTTGTGTCCTTGGGTGCAAGAGTGTCGTGGGTTAGACAAATTAAAAAGCTACAAAACCGTTGATTAAATATTGAATTTGTTGCTGCGAAGAATTCAATAACTTAATTTGGAAAAAAAAACTAGATTTTATTTTAATGATTAGTAAGCACTCCATGGCGGAGCGGCTAACGATGACTACTACTATAAAGCTTAGAGCTATGCGATCGCCAAACTTGTTTTCGCAGAAGGGCCTCCCATGGTCGACAGGCCGAAGAGGATTAATTACCCTCCAACGAAGGAGTGTTCCCACCAAGGCACTCCCAATGATGCGAGGCGGGGCGGCGAATAATTTCTTTTTTTTTTGGAATCGTCGGTGGCGTCTTATTTCCAGTTAGGCCGAACTACTTGGTGAACACCTTTACGGGCTACTTCGACTTATTTGAAGCTCAGGCAGTAAAAGCAGCGGTTTTTCCGGCTCTTGCACTTGGAGTCACATCAAGTGTCTGGTATTCCAAGTTGGGGGTTGTACGTCGAGATGACTTTCCGGCTACGTAGAAAAGCATCTAGTTGCCCTCGGAAACGGACGGATATACTGATGACGACCCAAATGTTTTAAGGACAACGGATTTCGGATATGCACGTGGAATTTTAGGTCCCTCAATAGAAAGCGCGCTCCCGAACAATTAGCGGAGACCCTCAACCGCTACAAAGCAGACATTACCGCTATCCAGGATATGCAATGCGGTGTACCGGGCAAAAGGAGGATGAAAAATTGAGACATCTATTATGGTCATTGTTTCCGAGAGCAACAACAACGGCTCTTTGGATGCGGATTCGTCGTAGGAATCAGACTCTGGCAAAAAGTCTTGAGCATCAAATGTGTAAGTGAACGCATAACGACGATCCGAATCAAGCGTTAATCCGGCAACATTATCCTAATATGCGCACATGCCCCCACAAAATTGAAAAAAGACGACACCAAAGACGAGTTCTGCGAGCTCCTCGACAAAACATAAATGAGCAATGACCTAGCTATGATATTAAAATTGTATTCGGCGATTTCAACGCAAAGTTGGGAAAAGAACATCTTTGGTGGAACAGTCGGATATCACAGTTTGCACGACACCACTTCCGAATACGGATTCAGGCTGATCAATTTTGCTCCGGGGGAAATGTTGTAGTAGCAAGCACATGGTTCCCACATCTCAACATCCATAAAGGAACATGGAGATCTCTCGGTCTATGAACCGTCAACCAGATTGATCACATTGCGATCGTTAGCAACTAGCAAAATATTAAGAAAACTCGTGCCCAGTAAATCGATTCCATGTCTATGAGCACCTACCAGGAGATAGCTCGTCAAAACTATTTATGACCTTCGCTTGCGTCTCTCATATTATCATATCAACATCCACTTGCTCTTGGCTCTCGGTCACAAAAACTGACTGAGAAATTGTTTTCCAACTGTCAGCATCGTCTCTGTTTGCTTGAACAACTTTTTTCGTTAGCAACTAGCAAAATATTAACCAAACATGTCCATTTTTCTCTTATTTCAACTGCTAACCTAATTAAGTTATATGAGAATTATTTGTTCCTAAGCTTTCAGCTACAACTAACTTGTTCGTATCGCCCTATTTCAGGATAAACCCTAACGAAAGTCTATTTTCGTCGTGTCCTAGGACCGAAATTGTATAAAAATTGTGTATGAGCCCATTTAATGTTCGTTCCTCCCTGAAATCCAAACGCCCCACAATAAAACCAAGGTAGGTAAATAAAAACGAAATTAAAACAAACAAGATACAAAAACACAGGAAAATAAACTGAACTTTCTACAAACAAAAAAGTGAAGGTTTTCCCTTCATTTGAATCAGGAGTAGGTTATACTTTAACGGTGTCTTTGATATTCTAAATGCAGAAACAAAAACAAAAAATTCAGCGCAAAGAAAGTATAGAGGGAAAAATCCATATTTCAATTAGAAAAAGCAAAAGCAACAAGAATATTTTCTAACCCAGAGCTCATCTGCACAGCAATGGCAGAAGAAAAAGAAAGCAAGCTTGTGTTAATAATTTTTGTAAAAGAAACCTCTCGTTTACGGTGTTTTAGTTTTTTTAATTTTGTTTTGTTGAAAAGGAGTCTGGTGCAATAAATAGTTTTCAAAGAATTTTCAAACCAATACAGGCTCAGGGTTCAAAATGCAACCATTTTAACTTTCGAATCTTAGATATATGCGTTAAGAAACCTATCAGGAAAAAGGCTCCATTTTGATATTTTTAAAACATCGATGACATGTAGCATAAACAATCTGGAACTGACTGATTTCACAAGAAGGAATCTGCTTGTATGGAATTACATAATATTTGAACAAAGCATTATTTTGCTTCGTTCTCTATGATTTCCAGGATTTGGTGTCTCATGAAATTTTTGTTTACGAAAAAGGATGTGGCCTAATTCAGGGCTGTTACAGAAATCGAAAAAGTTACCAGAGTTCAAATGTCAAGGGACAGTCACTGAATATCTGCACAAAAAATGCTTTCGTTTGATATGTACATTATGCTCCTTCGGTTTTTGTAGGCCGTAAAAGTGTACCACTAGAATAGTGGTAGCCGTTTAATATAATATGACTTTTGAAGGAATTCCTTTCAATTTTAAATCTCAAAAATGTGTTTCATCTGTCGAGTCTACAGCCCCTAACAATACACGCATTAAAATCACTTTTCTCTTAAATTTTTGCAACCACCATTGTTAGAGATGTTTTGCATTTTTGAAGAATCAACGAGTAGGCAGTGTGTGTTAAAGGCTCATCATGCCAAAACTCTTGCAATACATAAGCCACAATGCTTATGGTTTTTTGTTTTTGGAAAGGTCATGAATAGCTCCCGAGAAACATCTGGTTTGGGCACACCATTGACGATGATATGGGGTAAGAGGTGCTCTTGTGTGCTTCTAGCAACGAAGTGTGTATTTTTTTTTTAGTGATTCAGAATGAGTTCTCTGGCCGTCGTCGCTATTTAAGGGTGAAGGTGCCAAAAGAGCCTTGCAGGTGAAAAATGATGTTGATGTTGACTCTGGTTGAGCTGAAGTATGAGGCTTTTGTATAAGCGGATGTCAGATGATAGGTACGTACCAGAGACGATGCTGACAGTTGGAAAACAGTTTCGCCGTCAGTTTTTATGACCGAGAGCCAAGAGCAAGTGGATGTTGATATGATATGAGGGACGCAACAGGCCCGTAGCCAGAGTTGGTTTCAACGTAGGGCAAGAGTCATATCAGGTAGGGCATTGGTAAATTTTCTATTTGATCTCATGTCCGTTAGGTTCACATAAAAAAAAAATGAAAAACATTAACGTTTTTAGGTTAACATATTTCCTTATTATTTCTCCAAATATATACCGGACGCTGGAATAGTGTTGAAGGCTTTCCGAGCCGGAGCATTGATGTCCTTCCGCGCTCTACATGATCGAGCCATCTGAGTCTCTGGACCTTGACCCTTCTGGCTAGGTCCGTGTCGTTGTACAACCCGTAAAATTCGCTGTTGAATCTTTTTCTCCACATCAATGCACACGGGCACACAGCCTTAAGCACTATTCACACGAGCACGAACAACGACCAACGAATGAACGAAAATTCGTCGATTTTGACATTTCTTTCACATGAGTTTTTAATTCGTCGCGAATGAACAACCAAAACACAAGGCAAGAATGATTTTTGAGGTTATACGCGCGACTTATATTTTATGTGGTAAACTGATTTAAAAAAAAACACGTTTTTAATTACGTTTAGCCACAGGCCAGTATTACACTTTATTGTTCTCGATAAGTTACAAATGTTATTATGAGACTTAATCTATAGTAACCCGCCGTCGTCAGCGTCGCTGCAGTTACCTTTTGATTTTGATTAATATCGTATTACTGGGCGCCGGTCGTTTAGCGGTGCCCTTCCTATATACTCTCTTTCTGCTGAGGTTGCCATTTTGGGTTCGCTTAACTGACCTACTTGTGTAGGTGTTGTCATCAGTTGTTTGCTGTATGTTGTAATTGCTGATGTTGCTATTGTTGGTTCGATTACCTGACCTATTTGTGAAGGTGTTGTCATCAGTTGATTGTTGTATGTTGATATTGCTGATGTTGCTATTATTGGTTGGTTGGTCGATGAACTTGCATATGTTACTCCTCCTCGGTTTGAAAAAAATGTCTCCTGACATTTGCTATTGTCTTTTACATTATATTTTTTGCTATACATTTCATTACAATTATACATTTTATTACAAACATATGCAATGCTCATCATTGTTACAATAATTATCAAAATCATAGTTAAATTTATTACGTATGATATATTTTTATGGAATTTAAGTTCTTTTATTTCTTTAATATTTTCAAAGTTACTTACAACAATGTCATCAAAAGTCATAGTTTTTTCAAAAGAAACGTTAGGATTATTTTCTTGATAAACAAATTTTTCTTGAACCATTTTCTTATTATTATAAAAAATTTCGTTTAAAAGATGCAATTGACAATTGAAAAAGTTAATTAGATAATTACCATTGAGTACAATTTTTCGGTTATCGCAATTTTGTTTCAATTCTTCTTTATGTGCATTTATAATAACAATAGTTTCATCATCTATTATTTTAATTTGCGTTTTATTATTATATCTTAGTTTGCAAGTTTTTGTTACAACACAATGCGTACTTAATTTCAGTTCTTGTAATGTTACATCATTCTGATATTCATAAGTCTTATTATTTATTTCTACTATATACTGACTATCGGAATCTATTTCAAATTTATTTTCATTTGGTATTGGAGTAATTAATTTTGTTTCAATTGATACATAGTTTTTCGGGATTTTAATAGCAATTATTAGAAATTTATTTTTATATTCTAGAACACCCATTTTCATTAATTTCAGTTTATACAAATCAATTTTATATTCGTTAAGTTCTTCTAGTGTTAAAATACTTGGGTGAATTATATTATATTTTGCTGATACAATATTGTCTTGAATTTGATTTATTTTGTTTTCTATAAATCTTAACTTTGTGATTTGGTCTAGAAATAGCTGTTGTTGTACAAGATTTGTAATTGAATTTTCTACTTTATTATATGTATTCAATATTGTTTTCCTATCATTTTTAATTATTATATTTAGTGTTTCTATGGATTCATTAAAATGTTTATTGATTTTAATTTGCTGATTTATACCTTCTATTGCATTATGACTATTTTCTACTGCTATATTTAAATAATTTGAAATTTCTTCTCTATCAACATTGTCCATGGTTCCAAAGAGCCATCTTTCTAGATTTCCTACTATATTTATTAACCCTCTTTTTGATCTTGTTTGGTCTCTAGGCATAATTGATTTAATTTTTGCTACTAGTGCTTCTATTTCTTTCATTATCATGGCTTTATCTTCAATGTTTAAATGTTTTATGTTAGTTTGTATAAAAGAAACTGTGTAAAGTATCTCTTGTGGATTTATTATGTGTAAAATAGTTAGTTTGATTAGTGATTTGAACATTTTTAATTTTAATTTTCATGTAACCTGTGTTTTCGTTAACTAGCGTTGTTTGAAGTGTTCCGTGTATCGTTGGTGTTATTAGGAGTATGAGAATTATGTGAATAAATGTTGCCTGAAAATTTGTAAGGTCTTTTAATGTTAGTTAAGTGTACATTATTAAGGTTTTTAATTTTATATCTAGTTTCTTCTTTGTGTCTAACATTTTTATAATTCTTAATTGGTCCTATTTGTCTATTTTCTGTGTATTCCTCTCGTTTTTCATTAAGTTTGTTAATTTTCTTTTGCTTAGTCTGTTCGGCTATTTCGTGAAGTACTTTTTCGTCAATTTCTTCTTTAGCTTTTGTAGGGGTAGTTTGTATGGTTGAATGATATCTGTTATTGTAATTATTTAAAACTATCTGTAATTTCATTTCTACTGATAAATCTTTTTCTTCGATTCCTGTTATTTTTTCTAAAATTGTTGAATGCAATCTTTCGATGTCGGAATTTCCGGTGTGACTATTTGGTTTCGTAAAGTGTATTTCAATATCGTTTTCATTCAGAAAATTAATAATATGTTCTGATTTGAATTCGTTATCAGTAATGATCTTCTTTGGTTTTCCAAACTTTGAGAAATGCTCTATTAAGATCGTTTTCTTACTTCTCCAATTCCTGTCAGTAATGGTGTATCCTACTGCAAACTTAGTTAATTTGTCTATTAATGTAACAAATGCTTTCTTTTGTATGTGGAATATATCTAGGTGTAAAATTTCGTTCTTGTGTTTTGGGGTTTCTGTAATATGAAATTTTGATTTGATGGGTTTCCTATCATACTTGATCTCTTGGCATTTTCTGCAATTATTTATTACTAACTGAATTTGTTCTAAGAGTTTGGGGAAATAAATTCTGTTTTTTAAGGTATAATATGTTTCATTAATTCCACTATGCCTGGCTTCTTTCGTATGGTATAATGAAATCTGCTTATGAATTTCCTCCTCGGTTTTGACTTCGACTGCCCTATGAGTAGGGTAGACTGGGTACGGTTGAAACAAAGGACGGTTGAAACAAATCAAATTTTCCAGGAACGGTAGGCGATACGCGAAAGTTTGTCAAGAGCAAACGAAGCAAATACATAGTGCTACAATCGTAAGTTTTCCTTTTCACGTGGCGCGTGGCAATCGTATGAGAGAGCATTTTTTTTATATTGGCAACCAAAAGTAAGTATTTATGTGCCGTTTTCTTTTTCAATAACTGAATTTCTATTTATGTAAGAATATTGTGTATCTGTTTGTGTTATAAATGAAGAGTGCATAACGTATCGCAGTGACCTGTTTCAACGTATTTTTAATGTGATAATAGTTATATACAATTTTGTATTTAAACAAGGGTTGGGGACGGTTGAAACATTTTTTTTGGGTACGATTGAAACAAAATTTGTACGTAGTTTATATAGGAGCTCATATGTTTGCCACAATTGCGACTCGGAATATTCCGACTAATTAATTTTTCGTTTAAAAAACACAATGAAATAAGGTTTTTGTTCAGTTTATTTTAAAATTAAGTTTGTTTACGTTTGTTTTGTTTTATAAGGATATGGATTATTTATTTATTTATTGTCGTGTTGTTTTGTTTTATTAATTGTTGATTTTTTTGTGTTATGTTTTTTTTTAATAAATTATTATTAATAAAAAATTAATCACCCAATGGAATATGTGATAAACATTGTAAAACAATGTCAAAAATAAAAAATATGTTTATTATTTCATTTTGTTTCAACTGACCCCAGTCGCTGTTTCAACCGTCCTTGGTATGGGTACGGTTGCAACAAAAAC
This sequence comes from Sphaerophoria taeniata, assembly GCA_943590905.1. NCBI lineage: Eukaryota > Metazoa > Arthropoda > Insecta > Diptera > Syrphidae > Sphaerophoria > Sphaerophoria taeniata. Next base: position 38,915,188 of record OX016540.1, on the reverse strand, counting down.
GATGTTTTTTTAAATTCCATATTTTTCATAAAGTAATGCACGTAGGACTCAAAAGTTACCCTTCAGTTATAGATGAAAACCCGCTTTTTTATTAAACATATCCACTTCATCGCTCGGTTTACAGAAATCAAAGTTTTGGACAATAAAAGCGAAATTGTGTCAACTGTACCCAGTCTCCCCTACATTTAATAAACTTCATATTTTCATTCATGGAAAATAATTGAATTATAATTTGTTGTACTTTATTATAGTCATGGTCTTCTACCTCAGAATATATACCTGTTGTTCCTTTTTTCATGAATCTAATTAAAATATCTTTTATACTTTCTATTTCATTAAGAGGATTTAGATGAATAATTCTGCGTTTGTGGGATATTTCGATTTCATTTGTTATAACACTATAGGTTAATATTAATTGTGTTTTATATTTGTTGACAATTTCGTCTTTGATACCTATATGATCTAAATGTTGTTCCTCAACTGAATGAGCTGTTTCTGTGAGGTCCATATTAGATTCTGAGTTGTTGTCTTCATTAATTTTAGGTGTATTTTCTAACCTGCTAAGAAAATCTGCTACTTTGTTTTCTTTACCTTTCAGGTATTCAATTTCAAAATTATATTCTTGAAGTTTCAAGAGCCATCTTTGATTCCGTTGGGAGAATTCTTTCCCTTTGTATTTGCTATTAAGATATTTAATAGGAATGTGGTCAGTTACAATTTTAAAATGATTTCCATATAAATATGGTCGAAAATAATTGACTGAATACACTATTGCAAGGAACTCCTTATCAGTTACACTATATTTTTGTTCGTGCTTATTAAGGGTTCTGGAAACAAAGCACACTGGGTGTCCATTTTGAGAAAGAACAGCACCAATGGCATAGTTACTTGCATCTGTAGTAAGTACGAAAGGTTTATCATATTCGGGATATTTTAATATTGGGTGTGAAGTAATCAGAGCTTTAAGATTTTCAAATGCTGAAATATATTGGGGGTCATTAATATTAATTTTTTCGTCTTTCTTTAAGTACCTTATCATTGGGTAAGCAATCTTAGCATAATCTTTTACGAACTTTCTATAATACCCTGTCATCCCTAGGAAACCTTTCAGTTGTTTCTCTGTTTTTGGTATTTTTAAATTATCAATTTCTTTTACTTTATTTGGATTTGGTTTAATCCCTTCTTTGGTCAACACGTGTCCAAGAAATTCAGTGTCCCTTTTCATTAAACTACACTTATCTGCTTGTATTTTAAGGTTATGATTTTGTAGTTCTCTAAATATTTTTTCTAGTGAATTCATATGTTCTTCAAAGGTTGTGGAGAATATTAATATATCATCTAAGTAGACAACGCATATTTTGTTTATATAGTCCCGTAATATATCGTTCATTAGTCTTTGAAACGTTGCAGGTGCATTCTTTAATCCGAAAGGCATCCTGACGTATTCATATAAACCTGATGGTGTCACAAAAGCTGTTTTTTCAATGTCCTGTTCTGCTACTAAGATCTGATGATAGCCTTTTGCAAGATCTAAAGTACTAAAATATTGAGCTTTCCCCAATTTATCCAATATACTGTCGATATTTGGTATTGGGTACTTATCATCAACTGTTACTTGGTTCAACTTTCTATAGTCAACGACTATCCTGTATTTCTGTTTTCCTGAACTGTCCAATTTTTTCGGAATAACTATTATTGGTGAACTGTAACGACTATTACTTTTCCTAATGATTCCTTGTTTCTCCATTTCTTCCATTTGTCTACGTACTTCGGCTTCGTGTTTTGGTGGGTACCTATATAATTTAGAGTTAATCTGTTCGTTGGTTATGGTTTTTATTGCATGAACTACTGCAGTTGTGTTTGTTAATTGATCTCCGTCTTTGAAAATCAATTTTTTGTATTTATTTAAAAGTTTTTCAATCGATTCTTTTTCTAACTCATTAAGATGATTTGTTTGAATGTTGCAAACTTCGCTTATTTCCAACACATTAACTTCTTCAAGTGATATGGTTAAGAATGGAAGATGCTTATCATTCGTTAAAACAATCTCTTCTTTTTTCATATCAATAGTTTTAGCATTATTTTTTATCCAATCCATTCCTATAAGGAAATCGTATGGTTTATTTAAAGCAACTTTTGTCCATTTGATTCTGGCATTGCAAGGTTGATCAAATTGTTTTGGACATTTTGTTTTTACCTGTGCCGTTTCGGTAACGGTACCTTGAATAGTATTTATTTGAATTGGGATATCATTTATATTTTCATAAAGGCTTGATGGAACTCTAGTTGAGTTTAAAAGGCTAATGGTTGATCCTGTGTCAATTAATGCAATATAATCTGTATTTTCAAACGTTAACTGAATACAAATTTTTCTTCTGTCCGAGGCTAGTTGATAAAAAACTCGTGATTTTCTATTTCGTTAGTTTCGTCTCCATTGCTTATAACGTCTACCTCCATGGGTTCTAATCTGTATTGTCTTGATCTGAATTGACCTGAGTTTTCATTATTTTGGGGTCTATTTTGGAATTGTCGGTTATTCCATGAATATCTAGCTTGTCCTGATAAGTTATTGTTTCTGACTTGCCCTGAATAATTGTTTCTATTAGGTTGATTCTGGTTAGAATAATTGTTTCTATTAAATTGGTAAGGTTGTACCTGATTGTTTTTATCAAACTGCTTTTGGTTTGAGGGGTTATGTCTATTAAGTTGGTTATGGCTATAAATATTAGCTCTATTATTTTGACTTTTTTGTTGATGGGTAAATGATCTTTCTGATTTCAAATTAAATTCATCCTGACCTAAGTATTTAAACAAGGTAGTTCTAATGTTTGATATACTATACATATTATAGATTTCTGCTCCTAATGTCCCTGCTGTTAGTTCTTTTATTTTTAATATCAACGCACTATTAAGGCAATTTGCTATTTCTAAGCCATTATCACTATAAGTTGCACATTCTGTTATGTAATTAATTGTAGTTTGAATTTTATCTAATAATTGATTAATACTATTCACCTTTATATTGTTGATGGTCCTTAAGATTGATCCTATGTCCTTCGTTGGGCGGAAATGTAATTTCAGTTTCTGCTTGCATTGTTCCCACGATGCTGGCGCTTCCACAGCCAGGTAGTTTTTCGCAGCTCCTTCTATTTTCTCATTGTAAATCACACTGAATACCGCTTCTTGATTAAGGATACCATATTCGTCAAAAATTTGTTCAACGGTCGCGATGAACGAGGGTAACGTGCCTTGTTCTCCCGAAAATGATTTCAAGTGCTTAACTCGTTTTTCTATTAATGTTCTTATATTTTGAGTACCACTTTGACGACTTAAAATTTCCGTTAGAGTCACTAGACACTGTTCCACTGTTGGTTGTGCCATTTTAAACAAAATTTGTTGAAATGTTTTTGGATTGACTTGAGATTATTAGTGTCTACAAAAACTGACACTTTATTATAATCAGATTACAACTTCCAAATGTTTATTTTGAATATTTCAAATGCACTTTATTACAATCACAATTAGTTTATGGATTGCTAGGCTTTTAAAATTATCGTTTCGTTTCACTATCCTCCAGAATTTACTTAGAGGACAACCGACTGCGCCACTTATATTTTATGTGGTAAACTGATTTAAAAAAAACACGTTTTTAATTACGTTTAGCCACAGGCCAGTATTACACTTTATTGTTCTCGATAAGTTACAAATGTTATTATGAGACTTAATCTATAGTAACCCGCCGTGCGTCGTCAGCGTCGCTGCAGTTACCTTTTGATTTTGATTAATATCGTATTACTGGGCGCGCCGGTCGTTTAGCGGTGCCCTTCCTATATACTCTCTTTCTGCTGAGGTTGCCATTTTGGGTTCGCTTAACTGACCTACTTGTGTAGGTGTTGTCATCAGTTGTTTGCTGTATGTTGTAATTGCTGATGTTGCTATTGTTGGTTCGATTACCTGACCTATTTGTGAAGGTGTTGTCATCAGTTGATTGTTGTATGTTGATATTGCTGATGTTGCTATTATTGGTTGGTTGGTCGATGAACTTGCATATGTTACTCGCGCGAAAATTTTGTTCGTTGGGAGTGTGGACGATGTGGAACGCGAATAGAGTTTGACAGTTCGTATCAACTAGATTTCTTTTCGCGACGAATAAATTTGTTTTCTCAAATTTATTAACATTTGAGATTTAAAAGTAGATTAATGCTTCATAAATCAAACGTTAACTATACTTCTATCGTTTTGTTGAGAATTTGTAAAGAAATACGGCTCCAAACTTATTTAAAATCACTTTTCTTCATTCATTCGTCGTTCGTTGGTCGTGCTCATGTGAATAGTGCTTTAGGCATATTCATCCGATTTTGTCAAGATCCATGCTTCTGCACCATACAGTAGGACTAGGATACTGAAGGTGTCATATAGTTTTACCTAAAGATGATCGAGAGATGGTTTTCTACTCAATTACTTTCCTAAGCCAAAGAAGCAGCGATTATAGCAAGAGTTATTTTTCGTCAGATCTCGGCGCTGGTGTTATTGCCCGTGTTAATAGCCTAGATAGACAAACTCCTCTACTGCCTCGAAGTTGTATGCGTATATTGTGACGTTCTGTCCGAGCCGTCACGTCGTCGGTGATGGATGTCCTTCCTCGAAGACAACATATACTTCGTTTTGCCCTCATTTAACACTAAACCCATTTTTCCGCTTGTACCTCAATTCTCACAAAGGCGCCATTGACATCACGCCGTGTTCTTTATATTATATCAATATCATCGGCGTACGCAAGAAGTTGAACAGACTTTTGGAAGATAGTGCCTCTGGTGTTGACCGTAGAATTTTGCATTCTCTCACTCTCAATCACGATGTTTAAGAAATCTCATGATAGTTCATTGCTTTGGCTGAATCCTTTTTTGACATGGAATGATTCAGTTAGCTCGTTGCCAAATTTTATGGAACAGCGTGAGTTCTCCATAGTCATTATGGACAAGAAAACGACCTTAGCAGGGATGCCAAAACTAGACATAGCTTTATACAGTTCGTCTCTATATATGAAATAAAAAAATTAATTTAAAAGCGGCAATGTTGGAGTCTGTACAAAAAGCTCTAAGAAATTTAGGAAATCCACACCAAAGCGTTGAACAGTTAAGAGAATTAGACCCGCTAGCGTCTTTCTGTTCTCGAAGATTATAAGAAAGCATCAGATATTGCAACTAAATAAAACATTGGAATAATCTGTTCTGTACATCTACTTGATATCTAAAAAACAAAAACTGGATTAACAAATCTTTCGGCAACATACGGAATCAAAATCTGCAAGCTTTTCTGAGCTCAAAACCATTCACAGAATACGGTCCTTATATTTTGCACACTCAACTCCCCATAGCGCCTGCACTAATAAAATAATAAAATAAAAACAAGTTCATACGAAAAGTGATAAAATATTATTAGAATTTCTTAAAATACATAATTTAATTTTCCGATTGTTAATTTTATTAAACACTCGAAGGACTTCTATGAGATCAAACGCTAGAAATACAAGGTTAGACATTCTCTCATGTCCTATTGACATCCTTTGAGGCCTATTGATGGCAGTTAGAATTGAAAATTTGGATTCACATACTGCTCTGCTACATCCTTAAGTCGCTACAGACGCCTGTACAAGATCTGCATTTGGTTTTCGGATTTATCTTCGAGTTTACTCAAATAATTTTTGACCACAGTAGCCTCTTCCCTTATTGGAATTGTGAGACCTGAAAAGTTAGTTGATATTTTGCATTTTTTCGATATGAACGAACTAAAATCCCTGTATTGAAGCGAAACTAAAAGAATAATGTGTTTATGTTAAGTTAAGTTTATAAGACGAAAAATTGGATCGTATAACTTGAAAATAAAATGATTCATTTATAATTCGTTCAATTTGATGAATGAGTTGCATTTGCAAAATGTAGGTACATCATCGGTTTAGATTTTTTGTTGAATACTAATAGAAGATCAATCTAAAAGTATATGCGCTGAAATCATTAGCTTTTAATGAAATGTAAACGTCAAAATTCGTCTTAAAAATTTCATAATTAAATCGAAGAGTTTGAAGAGAAGCAACTAAATACTCTATAGTAACTTTATCGATAGTATTTTTAAGACTTTCAATGAAATTTACATGACTATTTCTTAGAAAGGATAAGCACGACACGAAGATTATTTTGAAATTTAAATACCTTAAATTTTCAAAAAGTTCACTTTTATAGAACCTAACCTCATTCCTAAACACACATGATATTTTTGAAGGTAGGGCATTTACAAGGCAAGCTGGAAAAATGTTGGAAGGTAGGACATTTTCATGAGAACTGAATTTTTAAAAGTAGGGCATTTTTAGGCAGGGTATATAAAGCTGGATAGTTTTTGAATGTATACGGCTGTTTTGTAAGCAGGACATTTTTGTAAGAAGAGCATTTTTGAAGGTAGGGCTGTTCTCAATTTCTGAAGGTAGGGCATTTTAAATTTAAGGTAGGGCATTGCCCTACTTTGCCCCCCCCCCCCCCCTGGCTACGGCCATGGGACGCAAGCGAAGGTCATAAATAGTTTTGACGAGCTGGTAGGTGCTCGTAGACATGGAATCGATTTACTGGGCACGATATTTCTACATCCTTTTTTTCCCTCGAATTTTAATGGATTGTCCCGTGATCAATGTGTGGGTGTACGAATCTATTTTTTGTTTGTCATCCTGTCGGTTGGTGCTGGGTAAATATCGTATAACCTATAAAGTGTGTGTAGGGATAGCTGCGCGGCAGTGGCGGTGGTAGCAGTAGGTTTGTTTGTAAATTGATTGATGTATATTGAAAGCGGGAATAAACATTTATCATCGTTTAGTTAAAAATCCCGAGAGGCTTTTAAAATTATTCATTGCATAACAACAGGACCAGCCGACAAGTACAGTCACGATGACGACGACAGACAGGGCTTTGAAGTCTATCAACCAGCCATGAATGAATGGATGGTGATAGGAGTAAAATATTGTTTCGATGGTTTCGGGTGTGTGTGTGGGCATCATAAGAATTTTTCATATCTTTTCAAACATGTACATAAAACAAACGAGTTTAAAGAGAATTTCCTGACTTATGACTCAAAACATTTCATTTAGATTGAAAACTTTAATGGAGTCATTAAATCACCTCATGAATTTTGTTGGGGGAGGAAAGATTTCAAAATGTGTTAAACTGAAAGTAAGTTTCATGAGAACTCATAACAGAGTAAGAGAAACTGAAATCCTTTAAGTTTTTGCGATAAAATTTTGAAAATGTAGACTCATAAAGTTCTTTCCTTATTTCTTAGGTCCTAGGTTAGGTTAGGTTAGGTTGTAGTGGCTGTCTAGTTGTTGTTGACACACTTAGACCTCAAGGATCCGTTGTGATACCACAAAATACTCATGGGAGAGTAATGAACTCAAACAAACCAATTCGTGCTTTTAATGAAGTTAGAGAGACATTTTGTGTCGATCGTTGCTAGTTCGCTGGTATTATCGAAGAAGGGATTACCGAGAAAGTTATTCCTTCTAATGGAGAGTGCTGGACATGTACATAGAAGGTGTTGGACTGTTTCCTCTTCCTCCTCGTCCATGTAGCTTCTACAGAAGTCATTTGTGTAGACCCCTAGCCTCAGAGCATGTCTACCTATGAGGCAGTGTCCTGTTATTACTCCAATTGTAGAGCTTATATTTTGTCTGCTCAGGGATATCAAGCCTTTTGACCGTTTTAAGTCTATGATTGGCCATATTTGCTTGGTAGCAAGGTAGGTGGTACCCTGTGACCATCTAGCATTGGTTGATTCTAGAGCATATTGTTTGAGAAGATATTTGCATGTAGCAAGTGGTATTCCTATGTTATGTTTTTGTCTAACATTGGGCAGAAGTGTTCCGTTTTTGGCGAGCTCATCGGCTTTACAATTTCCCGGAATGTCTCTGTGGCCCGGCACCCAAATGAGGTGAATATTAAACTGTTCCGTCATCTCATTCAGAGACGATCGACAATCGTGGACTATGTGAGAGTTTGTGGAGACAGACGCGAGAGATTTGAGAGCGGCTTGGCTGTCCGAGAAGATTCGTATATCCTTGCAAGATATAACGTTTTCTTTGAGCCAGTGCCTCTTTAATCGCAATTACTTCTGCCTGGAATACACTACATTGATTGGGAAGTCTGTATGATAGACTGAGATTCAGTTGTTCTGAATAGATTCCACTTCCAACTCCGTAATCGGTCTTTGAACCGTCTGTATAGAAGTGTACCGCATTGTCTTCCAGGGGGCTCCCTTCTTCCCAGGAGGATCTTGAAGGGATGGAAACCTGGAAGCTTTTACCGAATACCATTTTTGTGGTGGTATAGTCTAAGCGATCTGGGATAGATCTGAAATTGTCTAGAACAGTAGTATGACCTGTATTGTTACTGTTCCATTGAGAGGTGGCTCTAAGCCTCACACATGAGTTGGCTGCCACCATTTTGGAGAAGATGTCGAGAGGTGTTAGGTTTAAAAGCACTTCCAGGGCTGCGGTTGGTGTTGAGCGAAGTGCTCCTGTGATGCACATACCTGCTGACCGCTGAACTTTGATGAGCTTATTTAGATTTACCATCTTGTCCAGTGCGGTCCACCATACGACAACTCCATAAATGAGTATCGGTCTGATTACCGAGGTGTATAGCCAGTGGGTTATTTTTGGGGAGAAGCCCCATTTTGATCCTTATGGCCTTTTTACAAGTAAAAAGCGCTACGGTAGCCTTTTTTACTCTTTCTTCAATATTTGCCTTCCAATTTAGTTTTTTGTCTAAAATGAGGCCTAAATATTTAGCTTGGTCGGAAAAGCTTAATGGTATTCCTTTAATCTTGGGTGGGCTAATTTGAGGAATTTTGTACCTTCTCGAAAAGAGTACTAGTTCTGTTTTGTGTGGATTGACGTCCAAGCCACATTGCTTAGCCCAATTTGTTAGCCTATTTAAGGCATTTTGTAGGATTTCCGAGAGAACTTGGGGATGTTTCCCAGATACAGATATTGCAACGTCGTCAGCATAGGCAATCACCCTGAAACCCTCTGCTTCCAATGATGTTAGTAGGTCGTTTACTACCATGTTCCATAAAAGAGGCGAAAGGACCCCACCTTGGGGGGTACCCCGATTCACTGATCTGGTGGTGGTAAAACTTCTCATGCTAGAAGTTATAGTCCTGCTTTTGAGCATGAGACTTATAAAATCTATGAGTGGTTTCTCTAATTTCAGCTTATCCATTGCTGTTGTGATAGCCTGGTAACTGACGTTGTTGAAAGCTCCTTCAATATCTAGGAAAGCTACTAGATTATATTCTTTGTATTTGAGGGAATATTCAATACTACGTACCAGCGAATGAAGTGCTGTTTCTACTGATTTTCCCTTAGAGTACGCATGTTGAGCTGTGGAAATGAGACATGGTTCTAAGTTATGTCTAATGTGAATTTCAATCAATCTTTCCAAGGTTTTAAGAAGGAAGGATGATAGACTGATTGGTCGTAGATCTTTAGGGTTAACGTGGGAGGGTTTCCCTGCTTTAGGAATGAAGACTACTTTTGCCATTCTCCAGGCTTTGGGAATATATCTCAACCTTAAACAGCTTGTCAGAATGATTTCCAGTGGTGGAATGATCATGTCTGAACATTTTTGTAATTCGGCCGGAATGATTCCGTCTGGTCCTGGAGATTTATATGGATCAAAGCTATCTACGGCCCATTGTAATTTTTCCCGCGTTATTAGATCCACTAAATCGCTTGTAGAAGCTTGAGAAACTGATGCTAAGTCATTAAGTAAGTTAGAGCTACCTGGAAAGTGGGTGTCTAATAACAGATTAAGAGATTCTTCATCTGTGGAAGTCCACGTACCTGCATCTGTCTTTAAAGCACTGGGTATTGTTGGACTTTTTGAGAGAATTTTCCTGAGTCTTGAGGCTTCTGAAGTATTATCTATTTTACCACAGAAGTTTCTCCAAGAAGACCTCTTACTCTTCCTTAATTCTTTCTTGTATTGCTTTAGAGCTTGTTTGTATAAGTCCCAGTCAGAAGGAGATCTGGTGTACTTAGATCTATTGAAGAGCTTGCGACAGCTCTTCCTGAATGGTTCTAGTTCCTTGTGCCACCAATGAGGTTTCTTTTTACCCTTAAAAATGGTAACAGGGCATGAAGTTCTCATTGATTCGTTGAAGGCTGCGGTGAGATGATTCACAGAAAGGTCTAGTTCATCTTTAGTGGAGGAACTTTTAAGGAGGTTGTGATCAAGCAGTTGTGCTAGAACCTCTCTATATCGTTCCCAGTTTGTATTGCGATAATTGCGAAAACCTGTAGGTATATTTGTCACCTCATTCAGCTCAAACTGAATATATCTGTGGTCAGAGAAAGAATTTTCCTTTGAGACATGCCAGTTTGAAATCAGATTGTGGATAAAGTCGGAGGTTAGTGTAATATCGAGTACCTCTTTCCTATTCTTGGTAACAAAAGTGGGTTCATTACCAATATTACTTATGAGTAGGTTGGTGCTTAAAAGGTAATCAAATAAGGACTCACCTCTCTCAATAATATCAGAGCTACCCCATACCGTGTGATGGGCGTTAGCGTCCGATCCAATTAGTAGGCCAACTTTCCTCGTTTGCGCGTCCGCAATTGCCTTCCTCAAGGTGTCTCCCGGAGCAGGGCTGTCGTGGCCAAGGTACGAGGATATAAGCCAATAGGTGGCTTTATCCGTTGTTAGAACAGCTGTTGTGGTGTCTTTGTCGCTGTAATTGGGGAGTAAAAATACATTTAAGTCATTTTTTACTAACATGCATGACCTTGGTTCACCTTTCTCCGATGCATACAATAGTTTATATCCAGGAGTCTTGAGGCCTCTGATGATGGAGTTAGAGACCCACGGCTCCTGTATCAAGACGATGTCTTCCTTGTTTCTATGCAGTCGGAGTAGCAGGTTGTCTGCGGCCATGATGGCGTGATGGAGATTAATCTGAACTAATCGCAGCATTGCTACTTTTAGTCAGATCGACCTCCACCACTGTTTTGTCGGCGTTATCATCGTCTGAGGAGGAATGAAGTAGGTCTTCCTCGCTCAGAGTGCTGCCTAAGATGGCGTCTTCAGTTTCCATGTCGGAAATACTGTCGACTATCGGGTGAGCCTCCACGTCGGATGGCTTGTTTGGGGCTGTGGAGGTCGATGGTTCCACTTGTGGTGTTGCATCGACATCCATTTTGAGGGGAAGTGAAGCGTTTCCTTCCGCTGAAGGGGCTTCTATGGGGGGCGCGTTTAGCGCGTCTTCGTCTTTTTTGTATATGCGGACTGTTATTTCGTCAAAACCATACCTAATCACGCCTTCGGTCGCGGCCAGTGGAGCCAGTGATTCTCTATTGATCACCAAGAGAGCTGATCTATAGCGACCCACTGTCTCCTTCTCAACCTTTGGGACTTTCCAGTCGTGGGTAGGCAGGTTAGGATTGCTGGTTTTGATTAATTTCATAATCATTTCTGGACAGTTGTGTAGAGCCGGGACCATTATGCGTGCTCTCGGTCGGCAAGGGATATTCTCCCTTGTAACAACTTCGAGCTTGGCACCCGGCCAGACTTCTGGCAAGCCGTTGACAGCAGCCCTGTACAGATCGAAAGATCTCCGATCACCACAGGCGACGAGTTTGATACGATTTTGGTACCATCCTGCATCAGCTGTGTCTGGGAGAGGCCCCGGGTTCTCCTCGACGACAGATAAAAATCTGAAGCCAAGGTGAGCCTTGACGTCTGCCCATTGATCATGAGAGATGTTACCATCCACATGACTCCTGTCAATGACCGCGGCTATGATCTTGCCTTTGAGCGCGTCGCTAAAAGAAAGATCTTTATTGAAGGCTGTTGTGCTGCTGGCGTGCACTTTCTGTCTTTTCGCATTAGGCTTGTCGCCCTCAAGAGACCTATTGCGCTTTGACGTTGAGTCGCTGCAGGTCGATTTGGAAATACTGCTAAGAAAGCCACTTGCCCATTCGAGTTTTCGCGTTTGCTCCGGGGTTCTTTCCGCCGCCGGTAGGTCCTAGGATTCCTTGGAAATCTCATATGATTACAAGGTTTTTGAGTAAGAAATTTTGTGATTGTTAAAACACAAGACATTTTGGAAGTGCAGGTAGCGTTATAGTCAGTGTGCCACTAGGGCCTTATTTAACAAGCCCCTTTAACGAGCTCATTCCCTAGCAATCTGTCTTAAATAATGGACAATATCATGTGTGGGTTATACCTGAATAACAGCTTTTGGGAGAGCTGCTTGTATTTTATACGGCATCATCATCGGCATTATTAGCTCTGGGGGTAGGTGGGTTTCCGGGTTCTATGGGGTATTGGGTTCAAAATGTCCATACCTCCGGTCTTAAAGAACCAACGCCCCTACTTGTAAATAATAATTGTTTTACTTGAAAATATAAAAATCGAAAGAAATCACCCCTTAAAGCATGCGATCAAAGTCCTTGCCAAAAAATCCCAAATAAATTATTCAAAAAAATAATTCCAACCATAATTCAATTAATTAAACCCAAATTTCTCACAGACATTTTCCAAAATTTGCTTTAAAGGAACACCCCAAGGAGGACCAGTCAAATACCGAAATTCAATACATCAGTGGCCATCCAGCAGGCGATATTGGGCAAATGTTGAACAAGAACATGCTCAGCATAAGGCATAGAACAGAGCTTGTCAACCACAACCACACGACAACCATGGCATCGCAGTCCCAAGAAGTCGACCATGATGGCATTCTTCGTGATGGTCCTAATGATGCTAGCCACCCCTTATACCACCACCCATCATCGTCGTTCACTGGAGACAGCATCGGAAGCAGTAATGGCATTAAGCAGAACAACGAACAACAAAGAGGAGGTGTTGCTGACATTGGGACGACATCTTTTCGCAGCTCATTTAACGACTTTAGTTCGGAGTTCAATGCTAGTGCCGCAATGGACCTGGCTCTAATCATCAGCCTTCGCAGTGCACACAATGCACCAATTATCCTGGAAGCCGACTCAATTGCGAATGCATCATTGTCGTCATTACCGAAACAGGAGCTGGGCGGTCCCAATGCTCAAAGCACGACAAACTCCAACAATTTGGTCTTGAATTCAACAACAACAATAATTGTGGTGACGGCGACGCCAGTGGCAGCAGCAGCGCCAAGCACGACTGTCAATCCAGCACAGGAATGCATTGTTATGGGTAAGTTGTTTTTGTCCTCGTAGGTTTTTTTTCTGTGTTATTGTTTGTTGTTTTGTAAACCAAAAACCAGAGGGCGTCTGTTGTTGGTTTTGGTGGAAAGTGAGAAAAAAGGGTTGTTTTTGTTAACAACATAAATAATTTTATACAAACTATGTGTTTGGCGTGTGTTTTGGGTGTTATTCGGTCATAGGTGGGGCGACCACCTGCGCTAGCCAATAGCTTAATGACCAAGTTAAACGTTTGGCTTAATTGAAAGAACCCGAGACCATGCATGGCGAAGCAGTTAATCACACTGTTTAATGTGGGGCAGTGTATTATATGGGTATGTTATGGAAAACCAATTGTTTTAAAGTGCTTTCCAGGGTGTCGTTTTTCCGTTTGGCTTTATGGAGCTGTGAAAGTAAATTAGGTTATCTGGTGTAATTATGGTGAATAGTTAGGATTTGTAAACGATAACCTCTAGCTTAGGGCCTTAGGGGCTATAGCAGGAGGTGTGTGCTACTATGATTCTGCTTTTAAGAGAACTTATTCCTGATGGTTGTTGACAAATTTTAAAGAGAAATTTTTAATGTGCAATAGTTAAGGTAATTAAAATTTATTAAAATCTATAAAGCTTGACACGAGTCAATTACTATAGGCATTGCGAACTGTTTTGATTCAAAGTTGCTTTCGGAAATGAATCATAGGTTTCCAGAAACACATAAATAAATAAAATAAATAGAGTGGCGCGACAGCTCTTGAAGAGCCAAGACCTAAGTGGCTTACTCTCATCAACAATTCTGGTGCGTGTGAGGAATTGAGGGGACCTACAATTTAACGCCGATTCCGAACTGCAAAGTTGAGAAGCACTTTTTTCATGACAGATTGATACTCTTGGAAGTTTTGTAAGTTCTTCGCAATAGGCAGTTCCCTCGAAAAATGAAATAAAAACTTTTATGGGCACGAGTAGGACTCAAACCCACGACGACGCGACGTTCTGCTTAGCAGCCAACGCACCTAACCACTAAGGTACGGACAGTATCCAAGGGTATCAATATGTCATGTAAAAAATGCTTCTTAACTTTGCCTTTCGGAATCGGCGTTAAATTGCGTAGGCCCTCCCAATTCCTCACACGCACTCAGAGTATTGTTGATGAGTGTTAGCCAACTAGGCCTTGGCTCTTCTAGAGCAGTTGTGGCAATCGTTTTTTTTTTTTTTCTTTCTGATGAAGACTGGGCTAAAGATAACCCAAAGAACTTTCTTCTCAAAACAGCCTAAGACACTTTCATCTGATTTCGTCTTCTGCACCATACAACATTACTGGGGATGATGAGAGATGAGAAAGAAGATTCTCTATGAAGCTGTTTAGAAATCTCTCATTTAACTTCTCCAAATTATCATATTTGGCGTCTGTTTCACAATATACAAGTAAAGTTCTGTTTAGATACCCAGCACTTAAATTACCTGCCAGTTAAATCCTCCTGTTAGTGAGGTTTACGTCTCACATTCATCCTTCTGATAATTTTATGTTTCAGGTAACTATTTGTCAGTTATTCCAATTTTCCAGTTAAAAATGTTTTGACAAATTGAAAATTAAAAAATAGGTTGAAGTATTTGCTTAATTTTTTTATCAGTCAACCCTCATGACCATTTTTTGACGTGGCGTAGAAATTTCATGTATTGTGAAAGAAAGTACATAACACTCCGCTTCTTCTTTTATCGAAAACGCGCCCGAAAGTCAACCTCGTCTACAATTCCATAAAATCTGTTCTTACTCGGAAGACACGGTTTCGTGGTGGCTCCATAACACGACAAAAAAAAAACTCGTCAAACTCATCATTTAAAAAATTAAAATTATTTACGAATCCTTGCTTTTCAGAAATTGAATTCTATTTAATTGAAAAAAAATTACTAATCCTTGCTTTTTCAGACTTTTAATTCTATTAACTGCCAGTTAACTACTTTATAGGATACTTCCTCCTTCCTATAAGCTACTTGACACTTTAACTACTGTTAGCTCTACTCACATATTATTGTGAATCGCTATTTTGAATTTTAGCTGCTGGTAATCTACCAAGCAGCTTAACTGGGACTTTACTTGTATATTGTGAAAGTAACGCTTAAAGTAATTTTAATAACCAAATCAACAGGTATTACGAAATCCAGATTGCTTGACGACTAATCCAAACTCGAAAATAAAATAAACCCTTTATAGACATCAAGGTGCAACGTGATCAAAATCAAACAATATTTATCTCGTGATTCCAATTGTAATTCCTTCTAATTAAATCCGAAAACCCAATTACCATTAAGTGATGTATCTACAACATCCACTATTGAAGCACAAACTCAAAGCTTCCTAATCCTTTTTCACAATTGAAATCTAAATGACATCTGATAGGCCTACTATAGTGCGGAAGTGAGCGAGGAAAGATAGAATAAAAAGTTAACTGCAAACCATGTCACTATCACAAGGGTGGTGTCGATGATTCTTTAACATAATCAAAGTCATCCATTCGAACGTAAATACACCTCATTGGCCACAAAATGTTGAACACTGAAAAAAGGGGAAGACTACAAAATATGAAGGTTGTGGTTTTGGGTGATTAACAGGGAAAAACAGTGGCGTTAGTAAGATTTTTTGTTGTGAAAATAATTTTCTCTGAAACTTCCCACTGAGCTTACTTCTTCATAGAAGGTCCTTCTGCAGAGGCAGTATTTGTTTTTCTTTTTACAGGCTGAAAAATTTAAGGGATTTTTAGTCTAAGCTGAATATCGATTCCAAAGATGTCCAATGCAGATTAAAGAGATACGGAATATTATCTTCTTCTTCGCTCTTAACAAAACGCAAATAATTCACAAACTGTACAAATTTGAATATATCTTTAAAAAAAAAAATCCGAACCACTGTGTTATCCCAAGTGCCGAAAACCGTAATATGTGTAGGTATTTACTCTTTTCTCTCTCAAATCCTGTTTTTATTTTTATGCAAATATCCTCTTTTCGAATTATTGTTTCGTAAATTCAAGTGAAAACAGCAAACAAGAGTGTTAAAGCCAGACAAAGAAGACGAGTCTCTATATCCTTTCTATGTATATCCGTTATTGCTAACCCAATGCCACAGGAGATTTATTTAAATGAAGCATACAGAGTACAACATAAACACCTTTTTCAAGGTTCAGTGTATGTTTGTGTGTTTGTGTAACAGTGTAAATGTGCGTTCAAAAAAAGTAAGTAAACGCAGTCTCTTTAAACGGAAACAGTGTACCTTTCTTTTTGCCTTTGTTTTATTGCTGCGAAGAAAACAAACAACTTGGTTTGTTGGCAGTCATCACATGGAATCCTTTCAATTAAAAAAACAGGACTTTTATTTGTATTACAGAAGACTGAAGAGTCCTTATTCTGAAAGTGTTCGTCAGCGACCGTTTGACTTGAAAATCTCAGAGCAACCTTCAAATTAGCCTCCTGCCAAATGAAAGAAATAATTAACCAAAGAACACAACAGGAGCACTTAATTAAAATTATCCCACGGGCCGGAAGGAGGGGCGGTCTTTTGCCATAAGATAAGATGATTGCGAAGGTGCGTTCTGTTAGAAAACAAGTGCGGGGTTGATGATGCTATCAATTATAAATTGTGAAATTAGGCGGTTTGGCTTTGAATTGATTTGAACGTGTGCAGAAGTGATTTCGTAAATCAAGATAGGCCGTTCTGGTTTTGGAAGGTGGTAGTGCGGTAATTTATTTATTGCAAAAGGAACCTACATACATCATTCAAACTGCTCAGAGGTGGTTGGTTTTTCGAACGACATCAAGGACAAATTTATGAGACTATAATCACAGATAATAAATTTATACAGATGTCTCATCCCTGCAGAAAAAAATGAAACATATTTTGCTCTTAACAGACAACGCCTTAACAGACAAGGAGCTTTTTGAAGCTTTTTTCCTTGCCTAAGTATTCATTTATGGGCAATGAGGCGAGCGAAAATAGATTTTTAATGCATTAAGTGAACGCGTTAAAGCTTTTGGAAAAAGCTTTTTTTTTTGGTAGCTTTCAGTTTCATATATCATTTCTCGCCATAAGGGTGAGACATCTGTATAAATTTATTATCTGTGCTATAATTTTGCTAATTGGGCTGTCACCAACCAACGGGGTGAATCAATTTGCAGATGTCTCATTGCAGGAAGAATTTTGTAGAATGTTCAATCTTGATTTGTTTTTGTGTACTAGCAGAATAAGAATGAGTCTAGCCAATATTTAAGAAACGGGATCTATTAAGGGAAATTTCGTGTCTCGTGTGTGAAAAGGAGGTACTTAGTTACTTAGGTATGGTGGCGCTACAGTCGAGGTCGGACCAGGGCATCATCCAACAAACGTCTCCAGCCAGCTCGCTCCCTGGCTAGCTGTCTCTAGTTTCGCACGAGTTCTTCCTCTTCTACGACGTCTTTCCGGGTTGGATTCAAAGACTTTACGAGCCGGAGCATTATTTTCCATTCTCTCTACATGACCTAACCATCTAAGTTGTTGGACCTTAACTTTTCTTGCTAGGTCAGTGTCGCTGAACAGCTCGTACAGTTCTTGATTGAATCTTTGTCTCCATACTCCATTTATGCAGACAGGACCAACAATCACTCGAAGAATTTTTCTCTCGAAGCAGCCCAAAGCGTTTTCATCCGATGTTGTCATGGTCCATGTCTCTGCACCATACATTAGGACCGGGATGATGAGGGTTTTGTAGAGTGTCACTTTAGTTGATCAGAAGAGGACTTTGCTACTCAATTGCTTTCTAATTCCAAAGAAGCAGCGATTGGCAAAAGTGATTCTTTGTTTTATTTGAGTTGATAGCGGATCCTAGGTAGACTAAGTCCTTAACTACCTCGAAGTTAAATCTGTCTATGTTGACGTTTGCTCCAAAACGTCGATGTTGGTTGTCTTTTCTTGTTGACAGTTCCTGGCTTTCTTGTTAAGACTCACAAACGCTCCACTGACATCACGCTGTATTCTTCCATGCATATCAATGTCGTCTGCGTATCCAAGTAGCTGGACGGACTTTTGAAAGTTTGTGCCTCTGGTGTTGACGTTGGAGTTTTGCACAATCTTTTCAAGAATGATGTTGAAGAAATCGCATGACAGCGCATCGCGTTGTCTAAAACCTTTTTTGACATCAAATTCGTCCGTGAGGTTTTTTCCGACCATGATGGAAAAGCGTGAGTTTTCATTATCATCTTACACAGACGGACGTGTTTTTCTGGGAAGCCAAAACTAGACAATGATCTATATAGTTGGTCTCTACAGACGCTGTCATACGCGGCCTTGAAATCGATGAAAAGATGGTAGGTATCAATTTGAAGTTCCTGGGTCTTCTCCAAGATCTGCCGTAGGGTGAATATTTGATCGATAGTGGACTTTCCGGGTCTGAAGCCACAATGATAAGGACCTATGTGTGAAAAGGAGTTATTTAAAAAAAATAAAGAAATTATAAATTATGATTGGAATTTTTTTTCTGCAAAGCTATGTAAATTCTTAAAAATCTTTTTTTTTACTGAACACTTTATCTAAGATACAGTTGTATCAACTGTCAAAGGAATACAAGAAAAGACAGACGTATGATACTCTTGTCTTTAATTTACGTTGTTACGTTGCCATCTGTGTGTATAACGATAATTTGAAGTTTGCTCTATGATTTGATTGAAAACTTTACTAAGAATTTTGGTTTATTTTCCAGTTACTTTGTTATTTTTAGAACGAGAATAGAATAGTCATATGTACTTCTGATAAAGAGAAAACACAATGCCATCAAAACGAATGTACATATTTGCAAGAAAAGAAATAATATTCTCAGAAAAAAAATCAATAGCGAAGCATTCTGGTTCAATTCCTTAAAAACACACACATAATAGAAAACATAAAACCTTTGATAAACAAACTTGACAAAAGATCTAGTTTAACACATCTCACCCTTATCTTGAAAATCCCTTTTTTATTATTATCCTTATTGCCTTTCCTCGACATTAAATTACTTTTCGGTAATAGTTTTATAGTAGTACGATAATAGGGATTTCTCATGAAAGGCTTCGACCCAAATTGCTATTAAAAGGGTTGATGGAAAGTGAGAGAATGGATGGTTGTTGATTTTATAGCATTTGGTTCTTTTGACGGTTTTTATAGTTCATTCGAGAAGGAAAATGAAAATAAAACCAATGTTATGCATGCAGAATTATTTCAATGATTTGTCCTCAATATCCAAATTCCATTCAACTACTTTAACTTAAAATTGGTATTAATTCTTTTTTCGTGGTTTTTACTTTCCACTGAAATTTATAGACTGAAATTAATTTGTATCCCCCAGAAAATCCTCAAACAATTTGTAAACTTCTTTAGAACAACCACAAAAAAAAAAAAAACTAAATGCCTGCCCTTGCTCACCACATTAAATTATCTCAAAACCAGCGATCCAGAAACCAGCGAAAACGCTTTTGTCGAAAGAAACATAATCTCTAATTATCCCTTTCCTCTCAGGCCTCTTTTTCTTGTAAAAGGATATCTTATTCTACTTCCTTCGTCTTCGCCTTTGTTTTTTTTTATTCTTTCTAAAAATATTGTCAAACTAAGGATGTCTATTTCAAGAATGATGTGGAGAAAGAGGATTTGCTTCCGGCTGCATGAGTTGAGTAGATTAATTTCTTAGTGCTCTTAGTGATTTGATTTAATTGTATGGTATATAGTATATGTCTGTTCAGCTTGATGGATTACGTTGTTATTTTTTTTTCTTTTTCCTGAAGCAAGTTTATAAGAATTTTCTCTGGGGGCGGAGTAGGTTTGAATGTAATCTTTATTCCACTTGTAAAACGAGATGCCGATGTCGATACTTTTAATTTGGAGTTTATATTTTGATAAAGTGATTTAGGAAATTGATCTCTCAATTTACTAATTTCTCTTTTTTCAGTTAGAAAAGACGAAAAAATAAAACGAATGGCAAATGAAATGAGTATTCGAAGCTTTTTGTAAAATTTCTTGTGGGCTTTATCACGTCTCTTAATGGAATTCCAAATTTCAGCATCTTTTGATCATCTTGAGAAAGTAGGAAATTAACATGGAAATAGAAATTTTCCTTATTTTTGTTCATTGTCTTTAAACGAAACCCTACCAGGATTTTAAGAAAAGAGGTGGAAATCACACTCCTGAGTGAGAATTCAATTTTGTTCTTATTTTTTCTTTGTATTCAGCCAAAACACTTGCTGAATTCTGTGTTTCAAAATCTTTCGACCATTTTAAGAAATGGGGCGGATATCACGCCCCTACATGGTAACAGAAATTTTTCTTTCCATTCAACCGAAACCAAAATCCTTCAAGAATACCGAATTTAAACATTCTACGATCATTTTAAGAAAGAGGGCGGATACCACGACCCATAATGAAAAAACGCAAGTTTTATATTTTTCCTTTGTATAAGTACACTCGAAAATGTACCAATGTACAAAATTTCAAGATTCTGCTATTGTTAGAAGTGCTTTATAATTTTAATGATCAGTCCGTGAGTCATCGTAGTGGAACCGCAGTCAGTGCTGAAGATATGGAAAGACCACTTTTCCAAGCTGTATAATGGTGATGACGAGCAAAACTTCGCCAGCAATACAGAACCATTCAATTTGGGTGAAACAGGCCAACAAATCCAACCACCCGACATTGACGAAGTGAAGATAGCGATATCTAAACTTAAGTCGAACAAAGCCGCTGGAGCAGAGGGCCTAGCTGCCAAACTGTACAAAGCACCTGGAGATGACTTGGTAAGGAGCATGCACCTGCTCATCTGCAAAATTTGGTCGGAGGAAAGCATGCCCGAAGAATGGAACATCAGCATCGTATGCCTGATCCTCAAGAAAGGAGATCCACTGAACTGCACAGCTACAGAGGTATAAGTCTCCTTAACATCGCCTATAAGATCTTGTCTGCCGTGCTGTGTGAACGGCTGAAGCCTTTCGTCATCAACCTGATAGGTCCTTATCAGTGTGGCTTCAGCCCGGAAAGTCGACTATCGATCAAAAATTCACCCTACGTCAGATCTTGGAGAAGACCTAGGAACTTCACATCGATACCAACCACCTTTTCATCGATTTCAAGCCGTGTTTGACAGTGTCTATAGAGACAAATTATATAGAGCAATGTCTAGTTTTGGCATCCCAGAAAAACTTGTCAGTCTGTGTAAGATGACAATGTAAAACTCTCGCCGCTCAATCATGGTCGTAAAAAACCTAACGGACGAATTTGTTGTCAAAAAAGGTTTTAGACAACGCGATGCGCTGTCATGCGATTTTTTCAACATCATTCTTGAAAAGTTTGTGCAAAACTCCAACGTCAACACCAGAGGCACAATATTTCAAAAGTCCGTCCAGTTACTAGGATACGCAGACGACAGTGACATAATTGGAAGAACACAGCGTGATGTCAGTAGAGCATTCGTGAGTCTTGAGAAGGAGGCCAGGAAGATGGGTCTAGCGGTTAACAAGGGCAAGACCAAGTTAATGCTGTCAACAAGAAAGGACAAACAACATCGACGTCTTGGAACAAACGTCAACATAGACAGATTTAACTTCGAGGTAGTTAACGACTTCGTCTACCTAGGATCAGCCATAAGCACAGACAATCGCAGCTTCTTTGGACTTAGAAGGCAATTGAGTAGTAAAGTCCTCTCCTGATCAACTAAAGTGACACTCTACAAAACCCTCATCATCCCGGTCCTAATGTATCTCGCAGATACATGGACCATGACAACATCCGATTAAAACGGTTTGGGCTGCTTCGAGAGTAGTTAGAGTGATTTTTGGTCCTGTCTGCAAAAATGGAGAATGGAGACGAAGATTTAATCAAGAATTGTACGAGCTGTTCAACGACACTGACCTTACCAGAAAAGTTGAGGACCAACGACTTAGATGGTTGGTCATGTAGAGAGAATGGAAAATAATGCTCCGGCTCGTAGATTCTTCGAATCCAACCCGGAAGGACGTCGCAGAAGAGGAAGACCGCCACTCAGGTGGTAGATGACCTGAACCAACTTGGCGTGCGAAACTGCAGATAGCTAGCTAGGGACCGAGCTGGCTGGAGACGTTTGTTGAATGAGGCCCTGGTCCGACCTGGACGGTAGCACCACCATAATTAAGTAAGTCCGTGAGTCAGTACTCCAATATCTGACTGATGCTACAAAATTAATGTGATTTGAATTAAAGCTTGATCCTTCCTTTAAAAATTTATTTAAATTTTGAAATAATATTCATCTGCTATATAATGTTCATAACAGTCAGGCTAGATTAATGTTGCTAATGTATGCACTACGGCGTATACGTACTATTCGTACGATGAGTATGAAACAAATAAAAGAGTTTAATTGACATGTTCAACGAACTTTTCCCTCCTAGGCAGTAATATTTGAACAGGCCAATGTTGGTCTTGGAATTTATTTACCTAAACACTCTTAATTATTTCGTACAAACAAATACCCTTTCTATTTGGCATCGCCACAAGCAATTTTCATTTTCATATGACCTAAAAAATTAGGCTCGTACTTTCCGGACTCCCGACGGCGGTGATGTCATTGCCATATCATTTTATCACCTTTTATAACTTAGAAATGATAAAAGCCTCAACTGAAAATGGAATTTTCAAAAACAGGAACTTAAAACTCCATCGACACACGAGCAGCATGAGACTTGGCCTCATTTATGCAACGTCGGCATAGCGTCGACGTTCGTTAGTTTAAGTAGGTGTATGTGCAGTTGTATGAGACATGACAGGCGCTGCTTGTTGGCCTGCTTGTCGTTTGAGATATGTATTGTTCCTGTGATGCTGGATTTTGGTTTGGTACGTCCGTTTTAATTAACACAAGAACGTGTTGGTTGTTCTCGTTCCTGGTAAACATATATACCGCTTGAGAATCGTTAGTAATTCCGTGACGATAGCGGGTGATTATATTCAGTAACTGAAGCAAGTTATCCCTACATTAAACACATGGTTAAAGTATTTTGGTTCGCGTTATCATATTGTAGGCATTTTAAAAAAGTTACCTTGAAAATTTGGCTTTATGAATCTAGATCTTTTGTCCTGTGGTCACATCCGGCTGAAAAAACTAAACAAACATTCATTACACTTCAAATTGTGCTTATCTTTGTAGAGGATAACAAATGAAAAGCAAGCAAAAATGATTAATCCTACTTGAGCACGAATGAAATATTAATGTTGGTTTTATCATTATCATTATCATTAGACCTTGGGAGTTGAAAGGAAAAGGGGGGGACAGTGTATTCTATCTATTCAAGTGTGCCCTCGCTTGTGATTCCGAATTCTTTACACAAAAAAGAAAAGAAAGCCCTTGACAAAAAACGAAATAATTATGGCCGAGATTCAAGCTCGATGACGTCATCCACTCTTCAAAAAATTTGAATAAACATGTTTTTGGAAGGAAGTAGTGCTTACATGCTTATTTTTTTAAAAACACTAAGAACAAGAAACGAAAATATGATTTTCGGTCATGGAAGTTTTTGCCTTCATCTCAACCATAACTGGGACCTGGTCCGGGCCTCTTTCAGCAAGTTCTTTCACCTATCTTGATCGTTGGCCGACAAACGCCTTCCAATTTCGAACCCAACGCTTCCAGAAGTACTTGAGGATGATCTAAATGGCTCCATTTTTTTTTTTTTTAACAACTTCTTAAAAATTAATCGAAATGTTTATACATAATCAGAATTGATTTCTGAAATACTCAATCAAATTATTGTAAATGGATTTGCAATAAAAAAATGTTATGCTGTGAACACGATTCGTCAAATCGTAAAATTATATTGCCATAAACAATCTTTTTTTTATTGACCTCTAAGGTCCTGTTTACCGAAGAATTTTCCCAGGCCAGTTGGACTAAATCGTGTAACAAATCACATAAAATCGCTCATAAAAAAATATCCCCATCGAATTGATTTCTCACAAACAGGGTGTATACATTTTTCGAACACACATGTCTATTGCTCACTTAAGCAAACAAAAACATAGTAAAGCCTACATCAAAACACAATAATAATTCTTAAGCTTAAGCTGTTGTTGCCTCATTTAAGGCTTATAAACTTTTGCTCCTCATGTATCTTAAAACAATAATATTTTACGTAGCATTTAAATTAATTCAACCCAAATTCTCATCTGTTATCTCATTCACTCAAGCATTATGTCAAAAAACACCGAGTTTTAAAGCGCTATTAAAAAAAAATAAACAGTGTTAAGGGAACAGAATAAAAAATGTTGCGCCAGATTCAACTTCCATTCCTAATGTTACTTAATTTGTGTGAAAACATGAAATTAAGCCATTTCCAGTCCGCACACATGTATTTTGAATTTGACACACAAATGATATTGTTGTTTTTGGCACTCAAGACTTTTGTGAAACTTTTTCATCCCTAAAAAGATGTTTTATATTGTTCAAACGTTATCCAGAAAGAAATCAAGACACATCCACACATCATGTACATAACACACTTCCGGCACATGCAAATAAAAAAACCAAAGCGAACATTTTAAATTTTCATTTTATTTTTATTCAACAGACATGTCTTCTTGTATGGCCGTAAGGATTGCGTGGTTTTTCGCAATGTGCTTTGTTTTGTGTTTTCGTTTTTGAATAAATGTTATCACCGTTGACATTTTATTTCAACTTTCAAACTGAAGACAATTTGAGGGAACATTTTTAATAATTCAAAAAGCAAAAAGAAGGATGTGTTGAGGTGAAAAAACCAACAACCCAAATCAAAACATGTCAACGTATTCTTTGGAATGTGTATTCCATTAGCGTTAAAGTGTTTTCTTAATTTGATACAGCAAAGTAGTTAAGCCACTTTTGTTTCCGTCTGAACTTTTGAACATTTTCTTCTGAAATGTTTTCTTTTGTACTCAATCAACAATCGATCTTTAATTGCAAATATTACGTATACGCCACAGTGAACACACTCATTGTTATGCGAACTAGACAAATTTTACTTTGACACGTACTTGCCCGCAAACATAATATTTATCTTCCTTGAGCAATTCGAACTCGAACAAACACAACCAAAGTTTTTTTTGTATTATTTAGCAATAAACTTTTTTTTCTTCTTACGGTATCATGATCACAACTCGTTAACCAGATAATTTTTGAATGTTTTTCTTGATAGGTGTTGAAAGAATTTTTGTTATTGTTATTTGCATCCGAAGATATTCTATCTATGGGATTACAATTCGCTAGGTTAGGTTAGGTGGCTGTCATGGATGTAAAAAGGCACACTTAGGCCAATTGAAGGCCCATTGTGATACCACATAAATCTTGAAACCAATTAAAGTTCCTTACGAAATGTAGATGATTAATTATATTAATTTGTTTGAGATCGTTTATATTTAGATCATTATAAAAGAATTCTCCTCAGTGAATCCTACGTTTTTGAGCCAGAGCAGGACAGGTGCAGAGGAGGTGAAGAACTGTTTCCTCCTCCTCCTCATCTATGCAGCTTCTGCAAAAATCGTTTGAAAATGCACCCAGTCGCGCGGCGTGTCTTCCTATTAAAAAGTGTCCGGTTATGACACCAATTAACAAGCTTGTATGCAATCCGCTTAGAAATATCAGGCACCTAGATCTACTTAAGTCCGGCTTAGGCCAAATGTTTTTCGTCGCCTGACAGGTGATTATGTTATTCCACCTGATGTTGGTTCTCTTAGTAGAATCTTGCTGTAGCAAAAGTTTGCAAGTAGCGATTGGTATACCAACATTAGCCATTTGTGGTTTAATGGGTAATTTTGTACCATATTTGGCAAGTTCATCGGCCTTGCAGTTTCCTGGAATGTCTATTTGGCCCGGCACCCAGTGAAGGTGAATGTTAAACTGTTTTGCCATCTCCATTAGAGACAATCGATAGTTTTGGACCGCAATTGAGTTTGTAGAGACAGAGGGTCGTATGCAAAAAGATGAGATCAAACTCTTTACTCACTTTTTTGAGAACTTTCTTAAGGCGGTATGCAAATAAGAAAAATAATGACCGCGTTAGATCTCAATTAGTGAGTTGAATCTAAGAGGGATGAGATCGATCTCACATTGAAAGCTCGCAATGAGATTGAGCTCGTTTTCATATGCAAAAAGATGAGAAAACACTAGGTTACATGGGATCGATCTCAAAAATTGTTAAGCATGGCCTTTCTCGGACTCAGTTCACATAAAACCGTAAGGATGGCCGAATTTATTGTTAATTAGGTGGGACAAGGAATTTATAAAGAAAGAAGGCGTCCAATTGGAGAAGATTTTCGTCGGTTGTATCGGTTAAGTGAAGAAGGTGTGCGATTGTTGACGGAAGAATTTTCGGAGGCGAGCTCAGAAACACGCAGTGGTGCTCTCACAAAGCAAAAAAAAAATAAGAATCTTTCTGCCATACACAGGAGACCCCGAGTTCCAAATTGGAGTTGGTGAAGATTTTGGAGTTCATCAATCAACAGTGTCTAGAGTGGTGCAGAAATAGCAATCCATGCACAAAATTGGATTATATTCCCACATGCTGTGGAAGAAATCCAAAAGCGCAAAGATTATGGAGCAGGAAGTACGAGCTTCCTTATACTATTGGTGCTCTAGATTGCCCTCATATCCGTACAAGGAAACCTTTGACCTACCATGAGGAGTACATTCATCGTAATACTAATCCATTAATCTTCAAGCTTCAATGCGAAAGAAAAGCATACAAGTGTTTAAGTTTGCCGGCCAGGACCAGGATCCTTACACGACTTCCGTATTTTGAAAAACTCTTTCGTATAAAGTCACATGAATAATAATACCTTCCGATTCACTTTTTATAAATGCATCATTTTCACTTTCAGACAACATTTTTTTTCACGTGCTTCACATGAAGTATAAATCATAAATAAGCCACGAAAAGAGCTTTGAGATCGATCTCAATTTCAACGAGTTAAAGCTGCTGAGCTTGAACTCTTTTTTTTGCATATACAAAACTGAGTCTGAGTTCCGCCCTGCTCGATCGATCTCACAGGTGAGTTCAAGCTCGTCAGCTCAGACTCTGAGCTCTTGATAGTAGAACTAGCAGCTATTTGTTTGCTGATTATATCCAGAGGTGTCAGATAGAGTAGGGTGTCTATGTCTAGTGTTACAGATGGGGTCGAACTAAGTGATTCGCTTATACTTAGACATGCGAGCTTTGGATTTTACTAAGTTTATTGCAGTTCATTTTTACGTCCAAGGCAGGCCACCATACTGTTATACCATAAACAAGAATCGGTCTGATTACCGATGTTCGTCCCGATTGAGTCTCACAGCCACATTGTCGTATGTACCCTTTGAGCACCTTACAAACACGACGGGCATTTTTTCTACTGAAATACCATTCTCACGAACATATTTCAAAACCTATACATAACTTAACTCGAATGTCATGGATGAAACATTTCAAAAACAGAAATCGTTTGTCACCAGTAAAAAGGATTTCGGTGTGTGCTTGTGAAAGCCCTTGAAACTTTCCATCCACTTGATATTCCCATTCAGTTTTTTTTTTTTTTAATAAAAAACGAACCTACCTTCCTTTCTACGAATTATACTTTAGCTAGAAGAGACTATGTTTTGTTTTATTTTTATTATTTTTCTTTTGACGCAGATGGCTTTGTTTTAACCCTACAATTTGCTGCAGATACCTTCCTGTTTGCTTCAAATTTCGTTACATCAGTAATTTTAAATTTTGTCGAAGACTTGTCACACTTTGTACTCCAATTGTTGGGAATGTGAGTACAAAGAATTGTATTTTTTTCTTGTTCCTGCTCCCGTGGGGTTGTACCTACGATCTAATTTTTTCGATGCAAAAAAGCAGATCAAATAGTTTTCTGATTGGAATTTTTGCAAGTCCTCTTCAATTTACAATCAAACTACAAAAACCAATAAATTGTAATTTCGAAAAATCTTGTTCAATTTTTGGGACATTTTTTATATTCCAATTCCTAAAGGTCATTAAAATTCAATATTACATAGAAACAAAACAACATTAAGCATAAGCTCTTTCCATTTGACGAAAAAAAATTACAAAGTTGAAGCACGGCAGTTGAATTTTTGTGTTTCTCATTTTCTATTCAAAAGTTTACATTTTTGCTGTTGTTGAGCTAAATGGAACAAAAGTTATTTAAGCATTTTACAAAGTTCTTGTTTCTGAATTAAATTTTCAAAGCAACATTAACAGTGACTAGGCTATGCCTACGACGACAGACGACGCGAAACGACGATAAGCAAGGCAAGGGAAATAGGAAAATAAAATATTTCCTCAATTTAATTACGGCATTTTGAAAACCTAAAATGTATGAACGGACTTTTTGTGACTATTTGAACTTTTTGAACTCCTTTGTGCGAATATAAAATACACCGACTAAACAAACACATGCATAATTCAATTTTATGGATGTATTCAAAGTTGCTCTTGGCCTACATTTAATTATTTGCTTAAATCATTTTCATCAAGCTGTTTCCATAACTTCTAGGTTGACAGAATAGAAAATTTTAAATCCGAATGATTAATTAACATTTCTGTTTGTGTCCTCCCTTTTTTTCTTTGAAATTCAATTTGCATTTCAGCATTTAGACATTTACAATAGTTTTTAAAAGCATTTAAGGATCTAACTGCTCACGCTTCAGCAGACAAGCTTTTAATTACCCAAGCATTTGGCAAGAATGACAGGAATTCATTTGAACAAAATGTGTGAGTTTTTTTTTTGTATTCATGTTTTGGAGGAAGTTTTTACATGGAATAGAATGACAGGATATGTGTGTGGGCGTATAGCTTAATGAGATGTCTTAAATTCGTAAAATTTAATGGAAATGGATATGTTGTGGTGAAAATGAGAACAATTTGAATTGTGGGTCTTAATGTCTTGGAAAATTAATATTTCACATGAATGTATTTGTGACAGTTAAAATAAATGACGTTAAATGAATTTAAGTTAACGACTTTGGGTCAAATGATAATGCTTGGCATACGGTTTGTAAGAAATGAGCACTGACAGAGATCAATTTGACACTTAAGAGGATCTACAACATATTTTATATGAACAAATTCGAATTCCGCTTGATGGAACCGATATGGATGTTAATAGTCTAAACCAGTTCATAAGCGTTGCACTTGTTTTATTGTTTGACTGGACAATCCAATTGCTGTTGATTTGATTCATTAGCCTCTCGTGATCATCATGAAATTTTCTCCCTTCTGCACAACAATTGGTATCCGGTCCCGGCCGCCTACAGCAAGTTCCTCCATGTACCCCGATTGTTGGCCGACGCCATTCAGTTGCTCACCTCAAGGCTTTGGACGTCCTGGTCTTCGCCATCCTTACAGCGGAAATTTGGTCTGCTGTGCTGTCTCCTACCATGAATTGTTCCGCAAAGGACTTTCCGGGCCAGTTCCTTTTCGCTCGTAGGAGCTAGTTGTCAAGCCCACCCGATTTATAATTAAATCTGTGTCGCAGTAAATTTGAAATCTCATGACATTATATGTATCTGGAATCATCCTCCCTCAACACACTGGGGCTAACTATTCTCCGGAACTGTTTCGATTCATCGATTATTATCAAATTATGCCTGTTTAAGGACACACACAACCTTGATGATTTATCATTTCCTTACTGCATGAATTTAAAGATAAATGAAGTCTTCCCACATATGCTCCCTTGTTGACCAACGACATAATTAATGTTATTACGCTAAAAAAAACACTTGACTCCTGGTTCAACAGGCAATTTTTAAATCTACACTAATATATAAAGCTGAAGAGTTTGTTTGTTTCAACGCGGTAATCTCAGGAACTACTGGTTCGAATGGTATAATTCTTTTTGTGTTGGATGGTGCCTTAATCGACTTAGACATTAGGCTACTTAACATTAAGCTGTGACCAATAGCAGCGAAGAATCTGTTTAAAATGGGGAAAAAAGGCAAAAAATATACATTTTTCTGCGTTTTAACGCGCTTATCTCATGAACTGCTTTATGAAATTGAACAATTTTTTTAATGTTGAATGGTCCATTTATCAAGGAAGGCTTGAAGCTATATAAAATTTAGCTGCGACCAATAGGAGCGAAGAATTTGTGTAAAATGTAGAAAAAACGGCAAACAATACAATACAATACAATATAAAGTTCGTTTGAACGCGGTAATCTCAGGAACTACTGGTTCGAATTGTAAAATTCTTTTTGTGTTGGATAGTCCATTAATCGAGAAAGGCTTTATTCTACTTAAAACTAAGCTGCGACCAATAGCAGCGAAGAATCTGTGGAAATGTGAGAACTGAGATTTTTTTCTGAGATCTCTGAGATGAAATTATTTTGGATTCGATTTCTCACTCAGCTATTTGACGTGGCTGACATATGTGCAGCAACAATTAGTAAGGTAACCATTAAATCTCAATGATAACTGAGAATTATGTTCCACCAAATGTTTTTGCCTCAGTCAAGGTGACATTGAGATCTCAGTGAGGTGTTGTTAGGTTAAACTGGCCTAATAACTGCTCAAATTAGAATTTTGAGAGTTCAATTGATTTGTGAATGTGATTGATTGCACTATTTGTGCAGATTATTGTGTTTAAACAATATCATTTTATGTACTTCTTAACTAAAAAATATGCTCAGTTTAAAGAAAAAAAAAAATTACTTAACGAAAAAAACGATGCAGAAGTAAGAGAGATATTAGAATTAGGGAGAGTTCACCCAAGGGAATGCTTTAAGTATGAACAACTGAAAGGAATCATAAAAAATGCTCAAATTTTTCAAGTTCAAGAGAATTACGACCTAGGGAGAGTTGACTGCAATGCAATTTTACAATAACTTCCGAACAAAATTCCCACGCGCGCATGATGCACAAGTCGAGACGATACTCTGGCCGGTGGACGAGAGAGAGGCGGACGAAGTCGCGGGCAACTGCTAGTCGTTCATACATTCATTTTGCTGAATGGCCAAAGTTTTGCGTGTATGTATGGTAAATTATGTTGAATATTGTTTAAGTGGAGAGCTTGATACATGTTTCGGTTGTGCCCGGAACATCTGTTAAATTAAGCAATTAATCTTTGTTGGTCGAGTGTGAATGTGCTTTCGAAATAACATGTGTTGGCCGCAATTTGGCGCATGTTGGATTGTTTTTCTTTGTTTGTGTTGGGTAAAGATCCATTTAATTGAAATGTAAGGAAGATGGAAATTATTTTCATTCCAAAATCCTAAGAACTCATCAGCCTACAATTCAATTGGTATTTTGACAAATGATTGGAGTTTTTCTCATAAATGAAGCAAAATAAATTTGATTAACGGTGATGGTAAATTGATTGCTTTAACTTGACCATTGACATTTGACAAATTATGTTAGAATTTGAACTAGTCCTAAAGTAGACCTAAAGTATTTGTTTCAAAAAAGTACGTATACGTCAGAGTGAACGATGTTCCAATCCTGGTTTTGCATTGCCGCATTTGCAAGCATTTATAGCTTCGTACATTTATCACCATTCTTCTTTGGAGTAAATTGATAACATTTTAAATGTAGCTTGATGTGCGACTATAACAAGCACCAAAGTTCGGTTCCTATCGCAAACAAGGTCCTCACAGAAGCTATCCAATCGACTCCGTTTTAGTAGAGAAACCAAAATCCATCTACCTATTGAAAAACCAAAACATATCGCTTTCACACCTCCTCTTTACTTTTCGTATAGTCGATACTTTAAAAGAGAGAATCCTGTAAAATATTTAAGCCATGTCAAAAAGCAAGCAGAATGAAAACAAACACAAACAGAGCGATCATGCAAGCGGCACAAAAAAAAACAACAAGAAAAACGAGTGTCGTCATGATTTTATTAATAAGTCAAGATGTAAGCCCAGCGCCAGGTCAACAAGTTGTTAGCCTTATTTTTACTTCACAAAGAAGAAAGTGAGATTTTCATCTCGTCATCGTTCGTCGTCGTCCCACATCACATGTGGACATTTTTTTTTTCATTCTGATTTAATAAGAAAATCAAGGCGGAATGTAATGAATAGTTTAATAGCTGCGATTGTGTGTTTGTGTATTTTGTCACTGCTGTATGGACTTTACTTAATGCACAGAGGCCTCATTTCTTTCAAGAGAACTGTCATCGGAGGAAAAAAAATAAAAAAATATGTCAAAGAGAAAAATAATAATTATTTGCACATCTTGTCGGGTGTAACATGTGGACTAAATGCTCTATGAGGCC
Organism: Sphaerophoria taeniata; assembly: GCA_943590905.1. NCBI lineage: Eukaryota > Metazoa > Arthropoda > Insecta > Diptera > Syrphidae > Sphaerophoria > Sphaerophoria taeniata. The sequence continues at coordinate 38,882,731 of OX016540.1, read as the reverse complement.
GTATTTATTTCGGTTCTTAAAATATCTTAAGCAGCATTGCCTGCCACTTTCACTCTCACTGAAGATGTCAATAAGCTGTCAATGAGTGCTAGTCCTTGTAGGCGGAGGAGATGGTTGACCCGATTTTTGTTTTATTATTCGTGATTCATCACTGATATTAAGACATTTTTAAGAAGAATTGATGATGAATTTCGTTTTTGGCATTTAAATATGGGAATCATTGAAACTTTGTACTGACACTGATTATTATGACGAATTTGCTTTTTTTGCCATTTTAATTTCTATCTTTTTTATGGGCATTCAATTCAATGAGAATCATGGAGAACAATCTTTGACGATCAAATAAAATACAGTGACTCGATACCGAGAGTACACAATTAGTGGAATTTTGAACGAAGAATTATTTTCCTTTGGTCTCCTTGATTCTCATTATTTTGAGTCTCTTATACTGAATTAAAAAAGGGAGAATACTTGGATCTCCTGATGCTAACGAATTTGTGTAATCAAAAAGATTTGTTTCTGGTGAAAAAGAAACAATTTAATATAAAATTAATTAACGTTTAAGTGTCTACAAAAATAGAGGACAATACCATGACAATGTAAAATATCCTATTTTCCTTCAAGGATGTCAGAAATACCTTAACAAACAATGACTTGGATCCTAATTCCACTGAAGCCAATAAAAATTAAAACAAAGCCAACCAAGAAAAGCCAACAACTGACTCTTTCACTGCCACTCTGTCACCATCAATCCTCTTACCTTAATTTAATACTGTTTTGCAATTTTCTCAAAAGTATACACTTTCATGTTTGTATCTCCTTTCTCTCTATTTTACAGGCGCATCCTACAAAATTGGTGCCATTCTACCGCAAGATACCGGAAATTGCCTTCAATGTGTTTGCATAGAAGGCACCACCGCAGACGATACACCACGAGTAACTTGCAGTCCGCATAATTGCCCACCCCTAGTCCTTCCTGATTTATTTGACGCAACAGGATATTAAAGGTAGGTAGAAGAACAAATAAAATGATTGTTTTTTCCTCATCAATTCATATCGTGCTCCACGGGAATAAAAAGACAAACGATGATTCCCGTCCACCACTTGATCCTTGCTCATCCTGTCAATTTTTAAATTTTCCATACAAGCAAAATGCATTTGTTTGAATGAATAAATTACAAGAGGATGTTACGTGTGCATATGGCTGTGCATCCGACTCCGAAATTATGTGTTAATATTTTCCATCGCTTTCGCTTGCAAACCCACACAATGTTCATTTAGGATCCATTTTAACATCATATAACTATGGAAGTTTGTATAGAAACTACATATAAAGTTTTACGTTTTTGAATGCATGATAGAATTCACATACCACAAATGTATATTTTTGGAGAAAATTATGGATAGGGTTTGAGAACAAACAAGTTTAAAGGGTCTTCACAAAAACAAAGAAGGGAAATCCTTATGGATCCATCAGCAAAAACCATTCAAGTTACTTTGTTCTTTGTGGTCGATGTCCTTCGTTCTTTTGTCTGCCTTTCTGTTTTTTCTTCCTTTTTTTTAATTTTTAATATGCCCATGAATATGAAATTAGAAGCCCCTCGAGAGACTTTTAATGGATTTTTCGTAAAATAAAATCCGATTTACATGATATCCCGAAAATTCAAAAGGAGGATTAGAAAGATGAAACGATGTGATTCTTTTCATGCAATTTATTTGTTTGTATTCTTTTTTGAACGAGTTTTTGCATTTGATCATCTCAATGATGACGTTATGTAGATACTTTGCGATGATTTTATTTGTTTTAGAAGAGGTTCCGTTATTTATTTCAAAACGGAAGTGTTTGCTTTTTGACCCCCAACCATCCAAAAAACATTTCAAACAATTTTTTTTTTAATAAAAAAAAAAAAACATTTTTCAGCTTTCAAAATTCTGTATCTTAAAAACGGATCATAATTAAAATTAAAATTCAAATATTTCTGTACTACTACTGAATTTTAGGACATTTTTGAAAACATTGTAAACATGAACAATTTATTTTAAACGGCTTACTTAGTTACTAAAGTTTACGCTACAGTCCGTTGTGGACTTGGGCCTCAATAGACAGGCTCCGCCAGCCAGCTCCGACCCTAGCTAGCTGTCTCTAGTTTTGCACTCCAAGTTGATTGAGGTCCTCTACCACTTTTGTGCACCTAAGGCACATTCATCCGATTTTGTCAGGGTCCATGCTTTTGCACCATACAGCAGGACTGGGATGATGAGGGAATTATACGCTTTAATCGAGAGAGGGCTTTTCCACTAATTGGTTTCTTAGCCCAAACAAACAGCGATTAGCAAGAGTTATTCTTCGTCTGATCTCGGCGCTGGTGTTATTGCTCGTGTTAATAGCGGAGCCTAGGTAGACAAACTCCTCTACTACCTCGAAGTTGTATGCGTCTATTATGACGTTCTGCCCGAGCCGTCGGTGTTGGGTGTCCTTTCTCGAAGACAGCATATACTTCGTTTTTCATCTACCGCTAAACCCATTTTTGCCGCTTCTCCCTCAATTCTCACAAAGGAGCTATTGACAGCATGCTCTGTTCTTCCCATTATATCAATATTATCGGCGTACTCGAGAAGTTGAACAGAATTTTGGAAGATAGTGCCTCTGGTGTTGACGGTGGAGTTTTGCACTATCTTCTCAAGAACGATGTTAAAGAAATCACATGACAGTGCATCGCCTTGTCTGAATCCTTTTTTGACATCGAAAGATTTCGTAAGCTTGTTGCCAACCTTAATGGTGGAGCGTGACTTCTTCATCGTCATTTTGCACAAGCGAACGAGCTTGGCAGGGATGCTAAAACTAGACTTAGCTTTATACAGTTCGGTTTTGTAGATGCTGTCATTCGCTACTTGAAATCGATGAAAAGGTGGTGGGTATCGATTTGGAGCTCTCAAAAGGTTTTCCAGAATTTTCTGCAAAGTGAAAATTTGGTTTCCTGGTCCGAAGCCACATTAATAAGTACTAATCAGATTTTTGACCAAAGGCATATTACAACAGAGAGGATTTTGTAAGCGATGATAAGCAGGCTGATTCCTCTGTAGTTGGCAGGATCGGGCAAACAATGCTGGGGTTCCATTTATGGGGCACGATTTCTTCCGACCATATCTTACAGATGATTGGGTGCATGCTCCTATCTAGATCGTCGCCTACTGCTTTGAACAGCTCGGCAAATAGACCATCTGCTCCAGCGGCTTTGTTCGATTTCAGCCGTGATATTTCTGTTTTCACTTTTTTTAGGTCGCGCTCACGGAATTGTTGAGTCCCCAGTATTATAAGCGATTCTACTATGATGTTCTTTGTTTATCTCTTCAGGCATCGGTTCTTGCCCAATGACCTTGAGCTAGCTATTTTACCTTCCGGTAAAACCTCCGAACTTCATTCCTGCTGTTGGCTTTCTCAACATCCTCGATCTGACGCTTCTCATGCTCCCTCTTTTTTCTTCTGAGAAGCCAGCGTTTATCTCTCTCTCGAGTTGATGTTGGCTCCTCGGAAAGTTCGAACATCTAGAATGCTGGTTGACGGTTCATGACAGAGAGATCTCCATGTTCTTTTATGGATGTTGAGATGTGGGAACCATGTGCTTGCTACCGCAACATTTCGCCCCGCAGCAAAATCGATCAGCCTGAATCCGTTGTCGGAAGTGGAGTCATGCAGGCTGTGCTTTCCAGCTGTTCCACCAAAGATGTCCTCTTTTCCCAGCTTTGCTTTAAAATCGCCGAAGACAATTTTAATGTCATAGCTAGGACATTGCTCATACGTTTTGTTAAGGAGCTGGTAAGACTCGTCTTTGGTGTCGTCTTTTTTTATGCACTACATAAACGATTTATTACAATGAAAGTTGTTTGTTAGGCGAGAGTTCAGTTTTTAGGTCAGATTATTAAATAAATAAGGTCTTGATAGTATTAATTATATTACCCTCATAATCGCTTAAAATAATTGAAATTTAAAATTACGTTTTGAAAAAGTAGGTCAACGAAAAAAGGACGTCTGCTTCCCTTCGTTTAGAGTTTCATTATAATCTCATTTCAATGTGTGCCTCTTTTCTAACTACGGTACATTTTTACAACATCTTCCAGGTGCTTCTCTCCCTTAAACCTATTTGAGCATGATAATTCCATCGTAAGCCATTTTACAACACAAGGAAGCCCCAATAGCTCTACATCTTTCTATTTTCTATCTCATTTTTAATAAGTGTTCAGAACTTCAAAGCAATTTGTAATGGAATTTTCTTTTAATTGAATCTTTAACTTATTCCTCTTCAAAATTTAAAGGGAGCGTCAAAACCTATTAGCTTAGGTATCAAAGAATTATAATAAGAAAATATCTGATGTTAAGCTTCCTTTAACAGTCAAATATTCTTTGCATGACATATTTTCAGTTGGACTTTGAGTTACAAGAGTCAGATATAAACAACAAAAATATGAAACAATTTTAAACGTAAACAAATTGACAAAAAGCTATTAGGTTTTAAAACAAACTTTGAACAATTAGTTTTCCATGTTTGCTCAATATTTCAACGTTTTTGGTTTTGTTTTTAACTTTAATTTCAGATACTCAAAAAAGTAAAAAGGCATTCCAAAAGTACCCTTTCGCTAATGCACAAGGAATTCAAAATCCATGATGAAATTTTTCTTTCCAGAATATATTATCAATAAAAGGCTACAAATAACGAACGGAATAATGGTTACTTTAAGAAAAATTAAAATTTTAAAAATCATAACAGTAAACACATTTCATGAGATCATAGAATTTAATGAAAAAAAAGAAACTATTGACAAATAAAAAATGTACGCTCAAATTTAAAACAAAAATCTACTTTAAGTATAAACATTGTATATAAGAAAACTCTTAATTTAAATTAATAAAACAAACCAAGAACACAAGTCTCTTATTCAATTATAAAATTTGATTGGCACTCAATTAACTGATGTTTTGAACTGAAACCACGTTTATCGAAACAATTTCATCGGAATAAAAGGAGAGTCAAAATAAAACATAATTAAATTATAGAACGACAAGTGAATGGAGTTTTATAATCAATTACAGAACAAAAAATATCAATCAATAAAAACAATACCCACAATCGATGCATTATAATTATTATTATCAGCGAAGAGAAAAAATTAATTAAACCAGACATACAACAAAAAACCAAAAGGATAAAAATCAATATGGACGCGAAAACATAAACCAGCATTTCATACCCACACAGAGAAATATGTGCCAGCATCAATTCTCACAGCAAATTCAAGGCATGACGAATGTGTGTATGTATTTCATGGACCATTCCACTAGATGAACAATTTCATCAGAATCTATCAACAAAGATGAAAGATACAAGCGCACAAGAATGATGGATCTGATGCATTGAATGCAACAGCACGGAGGCAGGCATACGCAGTACACACTAATAAATAATACACAATGTGGAGCAGAGACAACAAATACTCGTATAGTGTTATCAAAATGGGCCGCATAAAACAAAGACATTAAATGTATAACTTTTATAAAGTAATTAAATATGAAATAATGTCATGTGCAATAAATTGTGTTTTACAAATTTTTTGATGGAACAACAATGTTAGCATTAATTTACACTTTCATTAATACCATAACCTACATTTAAGGAAATTATTATGTATATGCGTTAGTTTAATGGATAGTGTACAGAAACAAATAATAAACAAAAATAACAGCGCTGACACGAGCGCCTTTGGCGGTGTTTTAATTATAAAAATGGTACTGTCAAATTAAGTTGCGACAAGTTAAAGAAAGGAAACAATTACGAACGGTTAATGTTGGAGGATAGAACAAAAAATATATTCAACAACAATAAAATCAATTTAAAATATGACATTGTTTCGATTTCCCGTTTTTATTGTTTTGCATTGAATGACGTTAAAAAATTAATTTTTCCGCATATCATAATTTTTGCTGAAGAAGGAAGTTTTTTTTTCATTTCAAAAATAATATAAAGACAAAATGATCTTAAATGTTTAAGAACAGATAGTGTAAGATAATTTACTATAACAGCTGAGATAATTGTAGATACATAATAAGATTATGTATAAAATAATTATAATTATTTATAAGTAGTCAACGTACGCATTTAAAACGATATACCAATAAATTGATGTTTATCGATTTTTGTTGATTCAATAAAGAATAATACTAATATGTTTACATTTTAATGTTTTTCTTACTAAACTAACAGTGCTGAAGAAAAAAATGTGCAAGTGACTTTTTGCATTGTTTTAAAATTTGGTGATTTAACTTGTTAACCACAAAAACTTACCTTTCTATATTCGTGCTTTTGTGACGGATGCTAGAGGCTACTCGAATGCAAACAATCATTCCCATTTGCTAATAGATTGCTTAGCTGCATGGGTTTGAGATCGAAAACCAAAATTTCGCAAGTTGACCATGTCGTATTTTTTTTCATCTGATGAATCTCATCTCTTTTTAGTCACTCAATGAGAATTAAGGAGATCAAAATCTGATAACTTATCTCGATTTTTATATCAGCCCTGTATTAGGCCACACCTTTTTTCAAAAACAGAATTTTATGAGACACCAAATGCTGAGAATCATGGAGAACCAAGCATTATAATTCTTCGTTCAAATAAAATTTTTGTGAAATCAGTCAGATCAAGATTGTTAGTTTAAGCTGCAGGGAGGGCACGTTTATTGTTTTTTTTTTTGTTTAATAAAATACAAAGTAATAGTTTAATGGAAACAATTAGACACAAACTGTACCTAAAAACAAATCTGAAAAAATGATTAAATTCAAACTAAAATTATAAAAAAAAACAACAATTTTCATATCATGCATTCCAATACGAAATAACAAATTCGAAATGAATTTCCAAAATAGTTCTAATTCCCGCAAAAAAATAGTACCTATATTACTTTTCTTCAAAAGGTAGTAGCTAATTTTCGCAAGGAAAAAAAAACTGCGGATTATGACATGCGGTCATTTATTTTGTGTTCCTTCGAGATGCACCGGCTGCATGCACATTTTGGATGAATGTTATTAATAGTTTGACAATGTAGATTGTCAAATTGTGTTTAATATTCTGTTCAGTAGGGTTTGGGTACTCAACATTTATTTAAACGCCGGAGAGCCTCTAAATTTTGGAAGTTTTGTTTTAAAAAAATCAGTCTGTCCATTTATGGTCTACATAATCACACTTTTCCTTATTTCGGTAAGAAAGACCAATTCTGTGTTTTTATGGTACCACCTTAAGATTTATCTGAAACAAAATTAATATGAATTCATTTTTTTTGTAATCTTACTTCTGAAAAGCTGCTTGTTGAGCAATAAAGTTTATCTATTTGGAAAGTTTTTTCCAGTATCCAAATTGTCTTTTTTTCAAATTTTTACTTTATTTATTCTTATGGTAGAAGAAAAAGTTTGTCATTACCTTTTCCTTTTTAAGCATTGATAAATCAAACTAAAAATATCCATGTACTTAAATCGAAAAAGTAGGAAGGGGTAACGGTACCTGTCTCCGTTCAAATAACATTTTGTTTACTTCCAATAAATATCTTTATTTCTATTAGTTCTCCATTCAAATCTGAATATCATCATATCAAAGGGCGATTTTCCGGAGTCTCCGGACGATTGTTCTAGTCTCCGGACGATCTTAAATGGAGTCTCCGGACAGTTCCACTCAAAAACTCTATATCTTTTTCTCTAAAGTGTTGAGTATAGAGCAATTCATGTTTTGCATTGCTAATTATTTCCTGATTGTTTGGCATCTTATTACTTTAAAAAATATTGCCTAGTTATTGTTATTTAAGAAAAAAAAAAACAAATCGTCCGGGGACTGGACAATCAAAACAGTGTTCCCGGACGAATTTGAACCTACTTCGTCATACTTCATTGCTGCTTCCCTAACATCTAATTTTTCCGATCTTATGTCGTGTAAGACTTACTATAAGTTGTTTGCATTCATCTCCCAAAAAAAAGTGGTGGTGGAGGGAAGAAACTGGTTCTATTATTCTCAAGTTCAGGTTTCGGTAAAAGAAAAGTAGATGTTTCACGATCGATTTACACCACACTGATTTCAAAGTATTTTGTTTGTGTGACAGAGATTAAATAATGATAATACAATTTTTAAAGTTTTATTTTAATCCATCAAAGAGCTAATAATAATGGAAAATTTTTATTCAAATACATACAAATAAGTACTTTTGTCAAGAAAATTAAGGGTTTCAAAAAGAATTTGAACATAAATAAAATAGAACAAAACCTCTTGGAGCGGTCCGAAGACTAGATTTTCGCTATTTTTGGTACCAGTGTCCCGGACACTTAAATATCGATTAAAAAAACGAAAAACTCAATTTTTTTCCTTAACTATTGGGAGTTCCTCATATTTTCATTGAAACAAACTCGATTTGATTATAAGATCTCACAAAATCAACTATTCGCAGTATATCTATTTTTCCAGGGTCTGCCACTATTTTTTTTTTGCTAAAAAAACAGCAGAACAGCAGCGGCTGCTGCTTAAGCGACCCATAACTTTTCCATTGTACATTCGATCGTTTTGAAACTTCGTATGTGTATGTGAAAAATGTTACAGATTCTATATTTTGTTGTTTTGTTTAGTTTCTCGTGTATTCCCTACACTGGGGTCTGTCCGGAGACTCGTGCCGTTATCCTATACAAATCTTTTCTTCAACGCTGTTGATTTTCATTTGGTGGGTCTAATCTACTGTCTTAGAATTTATCTTTGATTGTCTTGCAATGTCTGATTTCTGAAATAATTTAAGATGATTTGAACAAAATACAACTTACGAACGTTGCAACGCATTTATTTTGTCTTCAAGAAAAAGCTACATTTCCACTGAACTTTAAGAAAAAACAAAACATCCAACACAACGGCAAGCAGAACTTTAATGATTTGTTTGTTTTGAAAAAACAATGAAAACCAAAAATTTTGATATCTCCATCCCGCAAAAATTGTTTTTCACAACTTTTGATGCATTTTAATCATAAAATCCATTATTCAACTGACTCTCTTTACAATTTCCCAACAAGCAACAGCGAACCAAGTCGAACACACAGTATTTAACCTATTTAAATTCAAAGGCCACCACCAACGGCAACCGGAGTTGCTGGTTATTCCATCTTTTCTTTATCCATCGTCATACAACAGAATGGAAAGGCAGAGACCAGCAAATAAAATTCACTTTGAAAAGAAACGTTTTTTCTTTGTTTTTGTAAAGTTCCGTTTTTGTATTCTGACCCAAAAATAACCATCCAGTAGGATTATGTCTTTTGAAAAGAGGAAGAGAGAAAAAGAAAAGGAAATTGTATAATTTTATGTTTTAATTAAAAAAAAATAATCCAACGTAGAAATCGGCGAACAAGGACGTACAAGGACTTTTAAGTAATCTTTTCTGTCACTTTAATCGCTGAAACAGTTTCTTTTTTGATGAGGAAACTTCTAATTGGATAAAATGCATTTAAGAAACAACAATAAGAAGAGGACACTAAATGGGGACACAGGACGATCAATGTAAGTAAGAGTATTATAAACACTTTGGAAACGAAATTCGTTCAGATGTAAATTTGTTTGTACAGAAATCAATCACAACAAATTTAAGAAGAATTTGCTTTTGGAGGTTCAAAGACAAGAGTGATTTATCATTCGCTGCATTTGGGATATTCTAAATCGACAGAATGTTAAGGTTAAACTAAGGCAAAGAGTAGTACTGTAGGTACGTTTTCTAAGTATTCTTTTGAGTCACCTATCAAAACTATCAATGCGTGTAGAAAGCACTTACACTTTAAAACTTGAAATTGAACCTTCAAAATTTAGTTTAAAAATACACACTGCAAAAGCACTATGGAAAAAAAATACATCAAAATAAAGCGAACATTATATGAAGTCCGTTCTGTCAATTTATCTGCTCTTTCAGGAAGAAACCTTGTAAGAAGTGCTCGGAAACATTATATCGGAATACGTACAAAACTAAAAAAAAAATAACCATCAAGCAAAGAAAGTACAAAAAACTCATGTCCATTAGAAATCCATTAGTATCGAACAAAGTGAGTTATCGAATTTATATGTCTGTCAATGCAGAATCCTTATTATTTGTGATTAATGGTCGAAGTTGGAGAAAACGAAATACCTTTGCCATCCATCCTTTCCCATTCCTTTTACACCAGATGATGCTGATTCAATATGTTCCCTTCGCATGCTGTTTGCGACCTTAATTTATTAAATTATAAGGTATCTCATTTAACGGTTTAATCAAGCGCAAGCATAAAGCGTATTTTTTCCACTACAATGCGTAAAGTGTTTGTTAAGTTGAAGGAAAAGCACGAAATGTCTCCAATTAAAAGTAATTAACACAATTTCAAAGAAATATGAAAAAGGAGAGGTTGAAAGTGAGAGATCCTGTCAATTAAAAATATTCGATATTTTATTTTTCGAAAAATTATAATGCAGTATCGTGCAGCAATTAATGAGTATGGCTACAGTGAGGTAGATCAATGTTAAAAAAGTTACATTATGCACTAACAACACACTGCGATTCTGAAGAGAAAAATTACAAGGAAATTACTGAGATTTTTTTTTCCCTGTAGAATAAAAAATAACTTTATCCTCCATTGCAATATTCGATGGAAATTAATTTGTTTCTCTTTGATAAATAAAACAATCATCACACGGTGCGTGAAGCATTATATTTTTTGCTATACTATGTATATTTGCTAAAGCCCGAAAAAACATTGTTTCTTTTTTTTAATTTGTAGTTTGTGTTTGTTCAAGACAGAGCTATTTCAATTTTTGGTAGAAAATTTCGAGATTTGTGTGTTTTCTTACGTAATATACTGTCACTTAATTGAATGAGAATCAAGTAGAACGATGTTCTTATACTTTTGTTCCCTATCGTGGTACAAGTTAAAATTACAAGTAATGCCTCTTACACACTATCAGAATTGGTCGTGTGGGCTTATAGCAAGCACAATTTTACGACCAATGGTTTGCCATCACAGGAACTGTGTTATACCACCGGCTCATCACTTAGTGTGGTGTAAGTTGTTAGCAGGCAAATAACGAAACTAGAACAAATAACACAGCACACATAAATAATTAACATTATTATTAAAATTATTTTATGTTGAGTTTTATTTAAATTAAAATCAAAAAGTTTTGAGTTCCAGTTCATAAGTTTAACCATACGTGTCAAAGGCACATGCATTCCATAATTTGTTCGGTGCATAGGGATCCTAATCAAATCCTGACTCCAGAGACAGAGATTATAACCTCCCCCTCGATAGCAAAACAGAATTTTACAGAGAAGGTCAGGAGCATCAGTGACTCCAGTAATAATTTGATGGAAAAAGACAATTTCATTATAATTTCTTCTCTTTTGAAGTGCTTGCATCTGAAGGATTGACAATATTTCAAAATATATATGATAGAGAGGAGACCACACCTGCGATGTATACTCTAGATGGGGACGAACCATAAAACACTGATGAAATTGGGATCGCGGAATTCCTTAGACCACCAACCCAACATGGAATTAGCTTTGTTAACGATGCCGATGAGAAAAATCTAAATTAGGTGTAAAAAGAATTCTAAGGTCCTTTACAGTTAAAACACGCGTCAAAATGTGGTGTGAAATGACGGTCAACGTTTTTTTTTTTAAGTCATCGTTTGGCACTTTGTCGGGTTTAGATTTAAACTGTTCTTTTCACACCATAATGTGAAACGGTTTATATCATTTTGAAGTAAAATGCGATCATTTGCAGAAGTAATATTCTTATGCAGGTGGCCATGGCTCAGAGGATAGAGTAGTCGATTGCTAAGCCGAACACTAGGGGTTCAAGGCCCAGCTTCGGCAGCATTCTTTTTCTACGAAAATCGTCAGCTTATCTGAAGCCACCTGTGCGATAACATGAGACAATAAGACATCTATGTCTCCCCCTCTGAGCCACGTAGGTTTCTCTCTCTCTGTTGTATTAATATCTTGCTCTGTCCCAGCCGATGGTCTCAGTAGCCAGTGCTGCTTTGTGTCAGTAGTTCATCACATTCATGTGCGAAGTACTGTAATTTCAATGTTCAATGTTCAATCAAATATTTTTATATATCTTCATATCATCCGCGAAGATGAGAATTTCACTATTATTTACACATAACGGTGCATCATTGATAGCTAACATAAAGAGAAGGGGCCCCTGATGGCTACCATGCGGAACACCTGATTTAGCAAAGTATGATTTAGAGTAACTATTTCTAAATTTAATCTGATAAGACCTATTTTCAAGGTAAGACACAATCCGCGTTATTAAAAAAAGGTGGGAAGCAGTATAAGATCAAAATCATTCGAGAAGTCCGTGTAAGCACAATCGACTTCATGGCCACATTCCAAAGCCTGTAAGCATTTATTCAAAAAAAAATAACCAGATTTGTGACAGTGGATCGTTTTTGCATAAAGCCATTCTATTAATTGCATATAACATTTCTAATGCCATAATTGTCACATAGTACTTGCTCAAACAGCTTTGGAATACATGAGAGCTTAGAAATCAGTCTATAATTACATATATTGTTCTTATCACCTTTTTTATATACGGGAGTTATAAAGGCACTCTTCCATATTGCTGGAAATTCGCCTGATTTCAAAGATAAATTGAAAATGTTTCGCAAGGAAGGAACTACGGGTGGTATTCCATCAGGTCCAACAGAATAATCTTCTTTAAGAAGTGACAGAAATTGTAAGATTTTATCATAATCTACTGTGATATTATTAAAAGGCACTTGTGGACAGTTTTGCAAATAATGGAAGTAGTTTTCGTCCACAACAACTGGCGAATCAATGAAGGATTATTTAAAATTGTTTGCAAAACCGTCACAGATGTCAGAAGTCGTGGTCAGGGTAACATTATTGTAAGTGAAGTTAATAGGGTAGCCATCACACTCTTTTTTAGTGTTAATGAATTTCCAAAAGTTCTTGGGATCTGATTTTAAAGAAGCCCTCGTCAACTCTAGATATTCATTATACAATTCGTAAGAGAGTTTCTTGAACTCTTCAAACAAAGATGTATAAATTTCTTGTGTAAATGTTATAATCAAGCTTTTTTGATTACATATAACGATTTAGTGATTTTAAATGATTTAATTGAAAGACTTTGTTCAATATAAAATTCAGTACACCTATTATATTTCTCTTTGAAATACAATTTTATAATAATGAAAAAAAATGAAAAAATTATCAATTAGAAAAATACGGTATTTGACAGAAAATGAAAAAACTTAGAAAAAGTACAGTGAATCAAGAACACAGTTATTTTAAGCTTTAGGTTTTAAGAACATTCTCCTCCTCTTGAAGTGCTATGGGCGCTTCAATAACTGGTAGTCGACAAAGATTTGCTGTTGCTTGCTTAAAATTTCCAGTAGCTGTCCTCAAGGTCACTACCCGTACAACACCATCAACGCCAGGGTGCGTTTCTTATACTCTACCAAGTTTCCATTCGAGTGGAGGAAGATTATCATCCTTGATGATGAAAACATCATTTAATTGAATCCCGGGGCTATCCTTTTTCCACTTATTTCGTTATTGGAGGGTATGAAGGTAGATACTCATTATTCCATCGGTGCCAAAATTGTTGCATGAGCCATTGAACTCGCTGCCAACGGTTAAGAACTTGATTTTCCACCGTAATATACTTAATGTATTTCTTCCAGGCTTTGTTTCTTTTGTTGCGTATTGAAGGTCCTTTATGTACGAAGGATGCATATAAGTATTGGAGGGAATTATCCTTCTAATTGGTATTGCTTCTTTTAAGCAATTCGTCAAAGCTGAATAAAAACTCGAAATTGTTTCGCAAATATCGTTAGAGATCGGTAAGTGTTCTACCGGATTTGTTTAAACAATTCAAAAGTTTTGAAAATCAGTTCTTCGAAAATCAAATGCATGTGAGCAGTCATGAGAATTACTATTGTCTAGTAAATGACCGCTCTTGTCAAGAAAAATGTCAAGGGGTGGATGGTAGTTATCTATGTTACAAAAAGCAGAGGAAGATTCTACTACTACAGTATTAACGGCGTCGGATGAAACTACTAGATCTGGAATAATTCTATTTCTATAATTTCTTATGAAACTCATTTGGTGCAAATCTGTAGAGATTATGTTATCTAATAACTGTAGCTCTAACTGGGATGAATTAGTTGAAGCTTCAAAACATGAATCATCAACAGAAGGAGTCCAGTCAATGTTGGTGAGATTAAAATCACCCAATAGTATAATATAACTCTTAACAAAAGAATCCCCTGTATAAGAATAATTGAACGAAAATTTATTTCACATTCGTTCTCCTTGATTCTCATAACTTCAAATCTCATTTACTGGAACAAAATGTACCTATATATAGCATCATAGTCGAATAAAAATTAACAAGAGATATTAAGCTTCGATCGAGTTCATAAATTTATCGATTTTAAAGCATATTTGCCTGAAAATAGTCGGAAAATTGAGTGCTAAATTTTAGTTGAAAACGCAAACAATTCAAAACACCTTAAAAATGGTAACGTACGTAACTTTATATTTTCTCATGAAAAATAAAGTTACCATCCATAAAGAACAGATTTAAAAATGCAGATTACTCCATGAGAAATGGAGTAAAAAATAAAAAACAATTAACCCAAAAGTGCCCTTTGTTTAATTTCCCTATAAAAATAAATTTTGTTTTCCGGATGACAGTAGTGTTAACATTATTTGTTTTCGGTTTCCATTCAGTGAACCACTCTAGAACTTCAAGTTCTCTCAATTTGAAAAGATTTTCATCAGCAAAACCATGAACTACCGCGAACCTTTCTTGGAGACAAACACGTGTCTGCGAAAAGAATGACAGACATTTCATTAACGGTTCACAGTTAAATTTACACTTACTTTCAAGAGCAAACTCAAAAGAAGCGTACCTGAATATTTTTAACAAAAAAAGAATTATTGTATCAGTAGAGGATAAAGAAAACGCGTCCTGACATGGGTTGACAGCTTTTATGGGCATTCTATGCGCCTCTACATATCGGGTTGGTCGATTTGAACAGCATGAAAACTATGCAACCTTTTAAAGACATTTTACGATTCTCTGACATTGCTTGTTACATGGTTGGGTTAAGTTTTGACGATGTGCGCATACCAAGGAAAATTAATTATTGTAAATTATGAACTGAAAATTTGTATTTGAAAAAGGACGGTTTTAGTGTATTTGAAGGGTATTATTGTCTGAAGGAAAATTTAATTCATGTAAATGTGAGGTTGTGTTTGGCGGTTAGTAGAAAAGAGGGAATAAATAGGCCATTATTTTTTGTATGTACCTAAGCGAACAGATGTTTCAAATATGAATTTTCAATCATTTATCATTACTTTAAAAGTTTCATATTCTTAATACATTCAATGACAAAGTGTCTCAGAAGAAAGTTTGAACAAAAATTGTTTCATAAACGGTCATGATATGAATTTCTTTCCTAAGATTAAATCGCCAAGAGCCAGTCCTTCTAAATGGAATTCTTGGCCCAAAATTTTATAACTTCCCATGCAGCATCTAAATTTGTATGACTTTTATTACATTTAACATAAATCAACAGCAAACAAAGTCAATATAAGCACTTGACAAGCATAAATCAAAACTTATCAGCAAATAGCCGAAAGGACCAAAGCCATTATTTTTGTAATATTCAAGTAAGAAGCATGCATAAAATTAAGAGGTCAGGCAATATAATTTCTCTTTTCATCATAATCTTTTATTATTTTAGTTCATTGTATTTTTTATCGATGTAATTTGGGCGGGAGCATTTTACATTTATGCTGTAGTCATTAGATTTTTATGGTTTTGCAATTGTTATTAGGTAAGTCTCCTCACAACAAATATTAAGCTACAACAAGTGGAAATTGTGTTTTTTTAATAAGAAACATTTTAATTCTAACTTTATACATCCTTCGCATGGTTTGCAAAAAAAGTGGTCACTCGGGCGTATACGTACTTTTCTCTGAATAAAAATTTTCTGTAAAGGTCTTGAGTGATCCATTGATGGCATCACTTTTATTAAAAACTTAGGTCATGAGGTTAATATGGCAAGCATTAATCTTCGTTTGCAATTATCCATCAAAATTAAAACTGTTTTTTATTTCCTTTCTCTTAATTTAACAAAGTGAAAACGGTTTCAACTCAAAACCACAAAATACCTATCCCACATAAAATTTAATTACAATCCGTAAAAACTTCTACGATGTGGTGCTTATCCCCACTCCCCGGAACTACATCCATCAACACGGTGATGTCCTCATTTAAAATTATACTAAACTAAAAACTCTCTCAAAGACAACATTGTTTTCCATGAATTCCAATATGCTTTAGCAACGTATAGCCTCACACTTCTGAAGCCTGAAACTGCTACCAAATTATGCACCATGATATAGCTTGTAGCAGTTCAGTAACATTACAGCATAAAGAAAAAAGGAAGTCGAACAAAAAATGCAGTTAGATTAAAAACTATTTCGAAAATTCTCCTATAGCTTACATGAGTTTAAACTTTTACCGCCACAAGGATTGCAATTTATAGGAGTTTTTTTGACTTGTCTTCTTTATTTTTGTGTGTCCCAGTCTTTCTCTTGTAATTTTTTTCTGCGGGCGATCGCTAAATGCCCTACATTGTCTTTTAGTGTGTATCTTTTTAACTTGTACTTAAACTTTTTGGCTTTTGCTATGAGTTTTGGGCTGATTCACACAGAATACCAGAGCCAGAACCCGAACGAACTAATATCCCTCAGTTGTTCCAAAATGAAGTTAACCTATAAATGAGAAATTTTTTTCAGATTTACTCTGGAAAAGTAGAAGCAATTTGTGCCAGTTTATTTTTTTTTTCCTTACGAGACAAGTACTTTTTATAACCAAGCCGATTCTAGAATGTATGGAATATTCGAGAGTAAAGCTTTTATCTTCAGGCGTTCATAGTTCCTAATCCAACCTTTACTCAGTGTAATTGCATCTTCTTTAGTGAAATGAAACCAAAAAAGGTCTTTTTTCGTTTTGAAATTTCAAAGAAATCTGGGTGTAAGCATGTGTGTGTGTGTGAGCGTGTGCTGGGAAATTGTAAAAAGGACATTATTATAATACTAAGCTCTACCGACCTCTGACAGGCATAACGAGAAATAGAATGAGATTGTCTGCCTGTTTTCCGGCGAAAGACGACGACGTCCTATGGGTATGTTTCTGTTTTTCATTTATTTACAGTTCCTTTCATGGAAACATGTGAGATGTGATGAATTCATTCACTCTTGAAAAGGTTGGGATTAAAACCTTAAATGTCATTATCCCAAAAAATTGCAGATTGAGCTTTTTAACTTTTCCTGGAAGTAATATCCTTCGTGATTGCTGACTTGGCCTTAACATAATTTTTAATACAGATTTCTGCTTCAGCCCTTGTTTTGAGATTTACGTTGTATTTATGCTTTTAATGTTTTTATTTCAAGTTTAGTAAGGTTTAAAACGTAGTGTTCTTCACACGCACTCAGAGAATTGTTGATGAGAGTAAGCCACTTAGGCCTTGGCTCTTCAAGAGCTGTCGCGCCACTCTATTTATTTATTTTAAACTCAAAGCCTTGTGAAACTTAAGTTGTATCAAAATTTAAAAAAAACATACATGATTAAGAAAATTAAAAGAAGGTTCATTGAACGCTTTATAGGTTTCAAATTTGAACTACACTCAGGGGCAACATTTTCTTCCAATCAAGCATTCCAATTTTTACATGGATTAAAATGCAATTCGAGATACATAGATTTTATTCAAAAAAAAAATTTGTTGCTCTTGTTTATTTAAAGTTCTTCCAGATGTTATAATTTATTCAGCATGTTGCTGAATATTGTTGCTTATCCATTATAAATACAAAAGTCTGAAACAGCAGTTTGTTTGGCACTAGGGTATTAATATTTTTCGTAATCATGAACATACATGTGCTTCATTTACGAAGTCAAGAACTAAAAATATTTTTTTTTTGAGTGCTCACTGATGAGGGAGTTTGGGAAACTCTTATGTTGAAAGCAGAGAAAATAAATCGTTAGGTAACGTCACATCTTAAGATTTTCAACATAACTGTCTCATATGATGGTTGAAATTCTCTTCGTGTTGTTCAGACAAATGGAAAATTTTAATTTCTCCATTTTTGTTTTAAACATACTTCCGTTTATCTCTTGGGGGATCCAGCCATTCGACGGAGAGATGGAAGTTCTATCTGTAGCCGTGTTAGAAAATAAGGAATATGGAAAGTTTAGAGCACATCTTTTTTGGTAGACATACATTACATAAATTCTCTTTTAACACTTGACACATAAAAAACAAAGTTAAATACCAAAAACTTTATTTGTAATAACTAACTTTAAGTTTCGTTCTAATTTTATCTTAGGAAATTTTTGAAACCATGTCAAAAAGAGATAATGCTTTGGAAATAGCCTTAAGAATTCTCTTTGTGACTGTGTGATGTACCTACTGTGGTTTGTCGAAAAAAAAACAGTTGCAACATTTTGAAATTGGCAGGAAAATAAAACAATAAAATGCACACTTTAAACAAAACTATCATCAATCGTTTATTGTTATATTCGCAGACAATCTTAAAAAGAAGAAGAAAAAATCTCGAGGAGAAATAAGTTTCTGTCCATGGGATTCCTTTAAACATCACGGAGGTCATATACCCTATTGATACCCTGCAAATTATAAACCAAAGACGGCTTCAAACCACAGAGATGCAACCAAGTATTTATAACTCAAGTGAATTCTCACCACGTTCAGTGATTTGAAGTTTGATATATGAAACTCACAACATCAAGGAAGAAAAACTTAATTATGCAAAACAAAGAATATCTAAGAGAATTACCCAACAAAATATACTTCAATGATGACTTGCCCAAGGAAATCGCAGCCGAAAGAAAACAAACTAAAAGTGTTTTAAATGAACTCAAGGCTCAAGGAGTAGCTGCATCAATAAAAAATGGGAAAATCATCGCAGATAATCAGGTTGTAGCAAAGGAAATTATAGAAAACATTAGCAAGAAAATTTCTGAAGAAAATAAACAAAATTTACAAAAGAAAAGGCCACGATCAATTGAAGAAACATCAAAGTCTAAAAATGATCCAAACACTACTCTCCAAAACAGTAAAAAACATAAACAAGATTTTAAAAAAGGCTCAACTTCGATGAAAGAGTTTCTTGAAACCAATCTAACACATTTAAGTAACTAACAATCAACAAGCAAATTTTCAAATGATATACACAAAAACGACACCAGGCACGATCAAATGATTAAGAGTAAGAATAACGATAAAAAGACTTCCTCAGTACGGTTGGCCACCGCGAGGGAGTTAGGCCAAAACACCCCAAGTCTAAGTTACCATAACTCAGACACACAAAATTATAATAGTAAAAACAAAACAAAAAACATTGAGAAATATAAAATAGAAAAAATTAAAATAACAGATTTAAATATATGCACATATAATGTCAGAAGTTTATCGACAAATGAAAAGCGCACCGAATTTGATGCAGCTATTAGAAACATTAACTGGGATGTAATCGGTTTGGCGGAAACGAGATTATATGGAGAAAAACTGTTGGAAGAAGAAAACGGAAACATTTTTTTGTATATTGGGCAGACCAAAGGCCTATACGGAGTTGGAATGCTTATAAATAAAAAACTGAAGAAAAATATTAAAATGATAACTCTACACAATGAAAGAATGGTATCATGTGAGTTGGAGATCAACGAATCAAGAGTTGTGATTGTCCAGGTTTATGCTCCCACTGAAGCTTCAAACGAAGAAAAGATTGATTCTTTCTATGAAGATCTCAATAAAATTATAGCAAATTCAAAATCAAAAATTCTCTACATAATTGGAGATTTTAATGCCAAAGTGGGCTTCAAAAAAGATGGTGAAGAAGGTATAATGGGAGAGTACGGATATGGATCCAGAAACCAACGTGGAGAAAAGATGGTAACATGGTTATGGCAAAACAGTTTAACCGTCTGCAATAGTCTGTTTAAGAAAAAGACAAAAAATAAATGGACCTGGATATCCCCAAACCGTTTAGTAAAAAATGAGATTGACTTCATAGTCACCAACAAAAGAAAAACAGTTCAAGACGTCTCTATTATAAATCGGTTGAATTTTGAAAGCGACCATCGAATGGTACGCGCTAAAATAAAAATCAGCCATAAAACAAAAGAATACCACAGATCCCAAGTTAAGAAAGATATTCCAAAAATTATCTCAAATGAAGACAAAGCGAACTACCTTGAGAAAATCAAAGATATGTGTAGTTTGGAATTCATAAAATCTTTAAGATCGGTTCAGTCCCAATACGATGCATTTGAAAAAGCTCTGCTAATTTCTGCAAATGAAAATATCATTAAACCCATTCCCAAAAAGCCAGACAAAATTTCAAACAGAACAAAAAGTTTAATTGAAGAAAGAGAAAATCTCCGCCATAAAACATATTTAGATGAAAACGACAAACAATCTCTCAAATATTTAAGAAAAAGCATTAAAAAATGTGTGAAAGAAGACATAAAAACATATGATGAGAAAATGCTGAAAATGTACCTAGAAGAAAACAAATCAATTAAAAAAGCAAAAGAACATTTTTCTCAGGGAAAAGAATGGATGATTGCTTAAGAGGACAAGAAACAAAAAATAAGAGATAGGGATGAAATAAATATGTCTGCCACAAATTTTTTCAAAGACCTATACAAATCAAAGTTTACCCTTGACCAAACTGCTTCAGAAATGCCAGATTTGGACCAGAATGATAGCTTTCCAGTATTTTTGAAATCGGAAGTAGAAGAATCAATCAATGAACTGAAGTCAGGAAAAAGCTTTGGAAGTGACGGAATAAAAGCGGAAATGCTTAAAATTGGAAAAAGCTCTATCTTAGATGTTTTAACATTTATATTTAATCAAACTTTGATTTATGAAGAATTACCACATCAATGGACAGAATCAAATATAATCCTCATTCACAAAAAGGGCAAAAAAGATGATATTAATAATTATAGACCAATAAGCATTATATCAATAATTTACAAAGTATACGCTAAATGTCTATTGAGAAGATGTAAAGATACATTCAACAGAAATCAACCAAAAGAGCAAGCAGGTTTTCGGTCGGGATATTCCACAACTGACCATCTTCAATCAATCAACCAAATCATTGAAAAAAGTGTGGAATATAACAAAGAATTATATATAGCATTTGTTGATTTTTACAAGGCATTCGATTCAGTAGAACACGTTAAAATATGGCAAGCCTTAAAACAGCAGGGTATCCCACACAAAATTATTCGAATCTTGAGAATCTTATACAAGAATAGCACATCAAAAATAACAACTGAAGTTAAAGGTCCAACGTTCGTGATAGGCAGAGGAGTAAGACAAGGAGATCCTCTTTCACCAGCTCTTTTCTGTGCATTGTTGGAAGAAATATTTAGAGGCATAGACATTGAAAACCTTGGCTTAAATATAGACGGGGAAAAACTATCTAACCTTCGTTTTGCAGACGATATAGTTCTCTTTGCAGAAACTCCGAATGAACTACAAGAAATAATTATAAAATTATCAGAAGGTTGTAAAACAGCAGGGTTGGAAATGAGTAAGACTAAAACAAAACTAATGACAAACAGTGTAGAGACTGAAATAAAGATAGGAAGAGATAAATTAGAATACGTACAAGATTATATATACTTGGGACAAATCATATCATTCAAAAATCGAATGGAGAAAGAAATAGAAAGAAGAATTTCAAATAGTTGGAAGCAGGTATGGAACCTTAAGAATGTCTTTGATTCAAAAATAAGCGAGACATCAAGGAAAAATGTATTCGACATGGCTGTTCTTCCAGTATTAACTTATGGTTCACAGACCTGGAATATGAACGTACAAAGTTTGAGAAAACTCGAAACTACCCAGAGGGCTATAGAAAGATCACTTCTTAAAATATCCAGGTTTGAAAGAATGAGAAATACAAGATTAAGAGAAATCACAAAATTTGAAGATGTAGTAAAAAGAGCTAAAACACAAAAATGGAAATGGGCGGGACATGTGGCAAGAACAAGCGATGACCGCTGGACAAAAAAGCTAACAGAATGGTAGCCAAGAGATGGAACAAGAAGAGCAGGAAGGCAAATTTTACGATGGAGAGACGATATCCAACGACTTAATCCAAGATGGCAGCAGTATGCAAGGGATAGAGAAGCATGGAATATTCTGGGGGAGGCTTATACTCTTAACACATTAAATGAAAATTTGCACTCGGAATGTATATAATAAATAAAAATTAATAAGCAGGTGGCCATGGTTCAGAGGATAGAGTAGTGGATTGCTAAGCCGAACGCTACGGGTTCAAACCCCAGCTTCAGCAGCATTCTTTTTCTACAAAAATCGCCAGCTTATCTGAGGCCACCTGTGCGATAACATGAGACAATACAAATCTAAGTCTCCTCCTCTGAGCCACGTAGGTTTCTGTTATGTGTGCTTTCTTTCTATGTGTCTATCTGTCTCTCTCTGTTGTATGTCTTGTTCTGTCCCAGCCGATGGTCTCAGTCGCCAGTGCTGCTATGTGTCTGTAGTTCGTAACATTTATGTGCGAAGTACTGTGAAATGTAATGTAATGTAATGTAATGTAAAAAATTAATAATACTAATACCAAAATTATATTAAAGAAAATGATGTATTGAAATTTTAAACTTATTAATTTTATTATGTATCTTTATAATAATTGTATAATACTTTGTGAACAGAGTGAATAAAGCTTTATATAATAATAATATAATAATATGAAATTGAAGAAAGCTTTTCAACTCAACTAGTTGTCAGCAATGCCTTTGGGTTGTTTTTCTTCTTCCATTTTTTTTTCAGTCTGTCAGCAATCCTTGCAAACATTTCTACTTATACGGGTGCGGCATAAAGATCTGACGGTTTTAAAATGTAAATAACTCAAACGTTTATAGTGATAAAAAGTGTTTTATTGCATATTACAGATTGGTATTTATGAACATTTATAAAAATAACTGAAAAAAGGCGAATTTGCTCCGTTTAAGATTTGAAGATGACGTCTTTCAAATGATGTCCATCTCGGGCCATGCATTCTTCCAATCTTGCACTGAAACTTTCAAACACTTTCCCTAACATTGCAGGAGACAGGTTGGCTATTTCTTGGCGTATGGCCTCCTTAAGGTCATCCAATGTGCGGGGTTTGTTTGCGTGGACCACGTGGACCCACATTGAATCGTCTACGGAACTGACGCTGAACGGTAACACAGGAATCGCCACTTTTAAAAAACGCTTCCACGACAAACGCACGGTGCTCAGCCGTCCACCGCTCCATGGCTACTGAACATGTCCGCACGTAGGCTCTGGAAAGCCGTTATCCCCACCACCCCCCACCACTCACTCGCTCGCCAGCGTGGCAGCGAAAACCATCAGATCATTTTGCCGTTCCCTGTATCTGTGAAAAGAAACTTGCCAGCAAAACTTCATCTTAAAATCCAATTATTTCCCAGCTTTCATTGCCAGGGGATTTGTTGCTTCCTTTATTTTCTCTCATACACTACCTTCTATCTGGGTGTATCAAAACTCAGGGCAAAGCATATGCCGAGGAAATCCAAACAGACAATAAAAAAAGAAAATTCAATTCACGTTACTAACTTGCATCGAGGCGGGCGAGCTCATCTCCATTACAACTTGTTGCTCGTGTGTTCCGTTCTACGTGTGTTTTCTGCCGATAAAGCGAAAGTCTTGTACGAAAAAAAAATGAAAAAAACAAGGAAATTTTGGTTTAGATGATTCGCACAAAACTCACGTATAACAAAAGTAAGTCCGTCTCGTGTTGGTGTTTGTTTTATTTTTATTTCTCGTTTTTGTATTTATTTATTTAATACACACAAAGGTCGATAAATTTAAAGAGGATTATCTTGTTTTGTAGCTTAGAGGACATGGCGAGAAACTCTGGGTGTCCCTTGTGCCCGAGGCATCATTTGGGTAGTTCGAGATGTGTCGATAGTTACTTTATGGTATTGCCAATGGCACTTTTCTCTTTTTTGCTCTTTTGAAAGCTTTTCAGTCTTTTATGTTGCCATCCTTAAATACAATCTAAAGTGTCTAATTTTGTAAGTCATGTTTCTTTGGTTTTCTTTTTGTTAGAAACAAAAATTCCTCTGAAAACTTAGAGGAATCCTGGTGTAATGGTTCATTTCAAATGTTCTATCTCTATGACGAAACTTTTAACCGAACTAAGGAAGTAACTTTTAAAGAAACGCAAGAGAATGCACTTTAGTGAGCGTTGGGCGGAAGCAAGTCAGTTTATTATTTATGAATTACAGTATGTTGTGCAAGACTCCATACTTTTAAGAAAACAAAAAACTTGTGCTTTATCAATGAGTGTAAGTGTAAGGCATTCCGTTTTTATTATAATTATTAACCGCAAGGCGTCCTGTTTCACCAATTTCGCATAAACCGATTCTTTTGTTCAGTTAATAAAAGGTTGATTTTGAACACCACACTGTTCCATTGTCCATTAGGTACAAGAGAGAAAGATACAATTGTTTCCTCTCTCAGGGGCCATTAAAAATATTTTTCTATTTTTTTACTTCTAGAAGGCAAAAAGTTTATCCAGCTTCTGTGAAAACTCGATGCGTATAGAATATACTCTGCGAAGACTGTATAACTTACAGCATAGGCATGTTTATGTATTTTCATCCAAGAACATTATAATGAAACAAAAAGATACGCTCAAGCAAAATGTCAATGAATGTGCACCTAACAGTCCTAACTGCCAACGTTCAGATATTTAAGGATACACATTCAAGCACGAAGACTTTGAGGACTCTTGGATACGTTTGGATATTGGCATTGGTGCTGCTAACATACGATTGTTCTGTGTTTTTGTTGTTGTTATCCTTGCTGTTGAACGATTTTGCTTTTTTCAATTTCTTTGCACGCTTTCAACCGCTAAATTGCTTTTTTTTGTTACGAGTTCCACATTGGCTACTCACACCCATGCTGGCTTGGCCACTCTTAAATGCTGATGATGCACCATTTCCACTACACCGTCACCGACAGTGTCTGTCTGCTCATTCCATTACCATCAGGGAATTGAAATTAGGGAGCTGTCGAGAGAAATTTTTAAGCTGAGACTTAGAAATCATACGGCTAACTGCGATTGCTTGATAAATTTGAAAACCACCACTGCAAGTTACATCAAACTCGTCATCAGCTCCTTAACTGATGGTTTTGATGTGTTCCAAACGTTGCATAGTTCCATTAGCAATTCTGTTTTGCAAACTATGTACTTCAGAAGCTTTCAGTTTTCAACTCGAATGTTGGTGGTTGGCAGTGGGTTTTTCATGGTAGAACTCAAAATGTTGATTCTCGTTTTGTTTTTTCTGTTCAGTACGTAGATACCTATCGGGAAGATTGTGTGCGGTTTTGAATACGAATTCAACCGGAAGATGTGTACTTCCCGTGTAGACTAGCTATTGTAGCTTTTTTCTTTTTGATGTAAGTCGTAAGTCGATATTTTGATTTCATTAAAAGCTCTGTTTAGGATTAGAATTTAATATTTCAAACTTTGCTTTAACTGTCTGTTATAATGTATAATTGCCAAGTGTAGGCTTTACAAATTTTGTCTTTCAATTATTTGATTTATGTTCTCATATGTTTTTTCTTATACGATAATATGTCCAAAATTTCTATGTACATAATTAGTTGATTCTCTCACTTGTTATATTGGATAATGTATTGCTTGGTAAACGGTGTGCTGATCTGCGATGCTCTCAATTGAAATATGATCCACAATTGGCGGCAACAAATCTAATGCACTTCTGCAAAGATGAGCAATATGCAATGGATCTTGCTGCTTATTGCTGGGTCTTGTTAATAAGCTCGGTCACTTTTGATTTGATCGTGGACAAGAGCAGAGCACACCGTGGACCAAAGGTAACAAATTTATAGACATTGTATATATTAATTTAATCTCGAGCAAATTATTATTCACCGAACAATAAATCGTGATTTTATAACGTGGTTAAATCGACGCCTTATTATTGAAACAATTGTGTGTGGTCCGGTGTGTCCTGTTTCTTGCGATCCTCATTGAATTTCAACGTGATCGAAATTTCAACTTGATCCATCATTTATATGTATGATTTTTTTTTTTGTCAACGGTTTGATTGAAACCGTTTCATGGTCCTTCGATTGCCGCATTGTATGAACTTATTAATCAAAGACTTATAATCGTGTGTGCCTATGAAGTTAGAGAACGTTTTATTGATCTAGAGGCAATAATTCTTTGTTTCTTGAACTACAAATCCTCGTGGTTTAACAAGAACTCGGTTGAAAGGCTTACTCGTATATATATTTATATATATACGTATGATTAATGCCAAGTGAGAACTCGTGTTAAACGTGGGTGTGCGAATTGAACGCATTCCATCGATCGATATTCATTTATTTCACCTTCGAACTTATAAACTTTAAATTAATTTTTTGTTATTTTGTGAAATATGAATGCGTTGAAGCAAAAACGAGGCATTGCAAAGGCCACATTAACTCGTGCGGTCGAATTTATTTCGCTTATTAATGAGTCCACAACTATAGACATGTTGGAAATCCGTTTAAACAGAGTGGAGGAAGCATGGTCCGATTTTACGACTATGCATTATGAATGTCTCAAGGTTATGGGAGAAGATGAGGATGCAGAAGAATTTAATTCTGATTTCAACACTTATGAAGAAAAGTACTTTCTTGCTCATGCAGGATTAAAACAAGCGATTCGTCTTAAAACTCCTAAATCTTCGAATAATGATCGTACCATTTTAGAGCGCCTTGCTAATGATCACAATGAACTCTTGCAAACTCTTAGTTCTTCGACCAATGATCCTACAAAGGTTCGTTTACCGCCGATCGTTATACCAAAATTTTCGGGTGATTATAAGGACTGGCCATCCTTTCGCGACTTGTTTTTGGCTACGGTTGATATAAAAGAAAACCTATCTTCCACTCACAAATTTCAGTACTTAAAATCGTTTTTGAGTGGTGCTGCTGCTGACGTCATACAGCATATTAAAGTCTCTGAAGCCAATTATACAGAGGCATGGGATAGGTTAGAAAAACGGTTTGATCGGGGAAACTTAATAGTCCAATCGTTTATACAAACATTTATGACTCTCCCCTCAATTAATTCGCAAAATGTGCATACACTTCGGAAGCTAACCGACGGAGCTGATGAAGTGATTCGAGGCTTAAGTGCTTTAGATAAAAACGGGCGTGATCCGTGGTTGATTTTTATCCTTCTCGGTAAACTCGATAGTGAGACAAAACAAGCGTGGGCAGAATTTACTGGAAATCGGGAAGATGTGTCGATAAGCGAGCTTATAGAGTTTCTAGAGCTTCGATGTGATGCTTTAGAGTCATGTCAGTCACTAAATCGCGGTACAGGCTTGCGAGGAAAACATTCGGGTCCAGTCCGTGCACTGGTAGCTAAGCCTTCTGAAGGAAATTTTAAATGCCCTAAGTGTAAAGACAATCACGCGTTGTATCAGTGTCCTCAATTTCTCGAATTAGACATTGTATCTCGAAGAGACTTCACGAAACAACAATCGGTGTGCTTCAACTGTCTTAAGTCTGGTCATTCGGTAAAAAAGTGTAGATCGACCTTTCGTTGTCGCATATGCAAAGCTCGACACCATTATTTAGTTCACCAAGATGATGCAAGTCATGATGCACGTGCATCTACATCTAATCAGACGTCGTCGTTTCCGTCATCATCAGGGTCCCCATCATCGTCGTTGGCAGGTCAAGGCCACTACTCCAGACCTGACAATAATTCTCCAATGGGGCCTCTCGTAAATAATCATTCTTGTGATTCAAGCGCTCCAAAACAAGTAGTTTTGCCAACGATCTTAGCCAAAATTAAAAATAGTCAAAATCAATTTATCGAGGTTCGCATTTTACTGGACACAGGGTCACAATCTTCATTTGTGTCAGAGGCATGTGTTCAGATTCTTGGACTTCGGAGAAAACATGCGCGAGTGCCTGTACTGGGCTTAGGTTCAGTGGAAGCTGGGCAAACCAAAGGACTTGTGTCCTTGGACTTGATGTCCCGTTTTGGTTCTTCATTGCTGTCAGTAGATGCCTTTTGTCTTACGAAATTAACATCAGATTTACCATCAAACTCTTTTCACATCTCAAACTGGGATTACATACGTCATTTGGCTCTCGCTGATCCATATTTTAATGTCTCTTGTCCGGTTGATATTATTCTGGGTGCCGATAAGGTTTGGTCCATATTGAAACCAGAAAAGGTTGTTGGCCCTGAAGGACGACCTATCGCTCAGAATACCACATTTGGTTGGGTCATTAGTGGAGAACTTAATGAGTCGAAGACTGAAGCTTCAATTTTAACTTCTTGTCACGCAGCCCTTGACGTGGATTGTCTTCTTCAGAAATTTTGGACTCTGGAAGAAGTCTCTTCTCATGACTCCCATGCCACCCTTAACGATCCTGCTGAACAACATTTTCAACGAACGTTTGGTCGCGAATTAGATGGAAAATATGTTGTTTCGCTTCCGTTTAAAAATCCATCGCCGAAATTCGAAGGTACTCTTCAGTCCGCGGTTTCGCGACTTTATGCAATGGAGAGAAGATTTACCAATGATACGGAGCTGCAACGACAATATGTATCATTCATGAAGGAGTACCTCGAATTGGGACACATGGAACTCATCTCCGATTCTGATATTCATACAAATTCTTCGTTCCAGTTCTACTTGCCTCATCAAGCTGTATTGAAGCCAGATAGTTCGACGACAAAACTCCGCGTGGTATTCGATGGCTCGGTCAAAGACAAAATTGGAAACTCACTCAACAATCAATTGCACATCGGTCCTCCAATACAACGTGATCTGTTCGGTGTGTGCTTAAGATTTCGACAACATCGGTTTGTTTTTACCGCCGATATTGTCAAAATGTTTCGACAGATTTGGGTGCATGAGAGAGATAGAGATTATCAACGAATAGTTTGGAGGGAAACCAAGGCAGGGCCTATTCAACACTACCGCCTTCGAACAGTTACGTATGGAACCGCGTCAGCTCCGTTCTTATCGGTTCGCGTATTACAACAATTAGCTACTGACTATAGATCCAAATACCCCAACGCGAGTCGAATTTTGCTTCAGGACGTCTACGTTGATGATGTCATGACGGGTTCAAATTCAACAGAAACTCTGTTAGAAGTACAAGCGGAACTTGTTTCATTGCTATCTGAGGCACGTCTTCAACTTCGAAAATGGAGTTCTAATTGTTGGGCTTTGCTAGCTACCAAACCGCGTGAAGACTGTGAATATTCGTTTGTCGACCCCGAACGATCTGTGAAAGTATTAGGATTGTATTGGAATCCCGCGTCCGATATGTATTCTTTTCATTTATCTGAACTCAAACCACGATCTGTTATCACAAGGAGATCATTACTGTCCGAAATAGCAAGTATCTTTGATCCGTTAGGTTTTTTGTCCCCTTCGGTAATCCTGTTTAAAATACTCTTTCAAAAACTTTGGTCTTGTGAATTTAATTTGGGCTGGGATGATAATCTTCCCAGTGAGTTAGCTGAAGCATGGTTGACTTATCGTGAACAATTGTTGTGCCTTGAAAAGATTCGTGTACCTCGAAATGTGTTTTTATATGATTGCACGGTTGAGCTCCATGGCTTCTCCGATGCCTCGTCATTAGCTTATGCTGCGGTTGTTTATTCGGTAACAAGGTCGTCCGATGGATTGGTTAATGTGAACATTGTCGCTAGCAAGACTAAGGTGGCACCTTTAAAACCAGTTTCCATCCCGCGCCTCGAACTTTGTGGTGCATTGTTACTATCTCGATTAATAACGTCGGTACAATCATCGTTAAATAAAAAAAATTGAAAGAACTTTTGCATGGTGCGATTCCGAAATCGTGCTACACTGGATGTCGTCACCACCACGTAGATGGACAACGTTTGTCGCCAATCGAACTGCTGCTATTTTGGAAACTCTGCCGAGAGCCTATTGGCGCCATGTCAGGTCCGAATCAAATCCTGCCGACTGTGCTTCACGTGGTGTTGTCCCATCGACACTCATCGATCATCATCTCTGGTGGACAGGTCCATCTTGGCTGTCTGAATCTGAAGATTCTTGGCCGAAATCAAATGTCCATGTCAACACACTGGACTTGGACGCGGTAAAAGGTGAGGAGAAGGACGTGGGTAGGCATGCACTCGTCACGTCGTTTGATGGACATGTCTACCACGAACTTATACAGAAATTTTCGTCTTGGGATCGTCTCCAACGGATAATTGCATATATCAGAAGATATATTTCAAATTTAAATAAAAACAACCCCCGCGCTTCAAATGGCTTAACATTTGAGGAAATAATCCAAGCTAAAACCTCAATTTTAATATTTGTCCAAGCCATAGCATTTGAAGATGACATTCAACACTTAAAACTTAAAAAAGAATTACCAGCTAAATCACCGCTACTAAAATATACACCGTTTATTGATAATGTGGGTCTGCTTCGTATTGGTGGGCGTCTTAAGCATTCATCTGTGTCTTTTAATATAAAACACCCCATTATTTTGCCTAAGAATAACCCCATATCAAGACTTATCATTACAGATATTCACTATCGTTACCTACATGCCGGACTTTCTGAAACCTTCACGTTTGTTCGACAACAGTACTGGATATTGGGTAGCCGTAACCTTATACGAAAAGTCATTAATCAATGCAAGACTTGTTTCATGCAACGCAAAGCCACCAGCCAACAAATTATGGGTGATCTTCCAAGCTGCCGTATCACACCCTGTCGACCGTTTCTTAACACCGGATGCGATTATGCAGGTCCGTTCACTATTAGACTGTCCCGATGTAGGAAGGCGAAGACTTCGAAAGCATATTTTGCTCTGTTTGTCTGTATGGCAACGAAAGCTATACACCTAGAGCTAGTCAGTGACCTTACGACGGATGCTTTCATCGCTGCCCTTCGTCGATTCATTTCACGTCGTGGAAAGTGCGCCAATATTTATACAGACAACGGAACAAATTTCCAGGGAGCCCGGCGCTGTCTAACGGAAATGCATAAGTTATGCTTGAACGAAACGCATAACACCCTAATTACTTCGACTCTGGCTAAGGACGGCATAAAATGGCATTTTATTCCACCCTCCGCCCCACATTTTGGTGGATTATGGGAGGCTGGAGTGAAGTCGGTGAAGTTACATTTGCGTCGAGTCGTTGGTGAATCAATTTTAACATTTGAAGAGTTGTATACTTTTTTAACTCAAATAGAGTCAATATTAAATTCTCGACCATTATGCTCGTTATCCGATTCCGATTTAAATCCGTTAACCCCTTCCCACTTTCTCGTAGGTGAACCTTTGACAGTTGTTCCTGAACCAAGCCATCTCAACACCCCCATTAATCGCCTCTCACAATGGAACCACATTCAAAGCATGGTGCAAGGGTTTTGGAAGCGCTGGCATACAGAATATTTGACAACATTACAAGAACGTCCCAAATGGAGAACCACCTCGATTAACGTCAAACCTGGAGACTTGGTGGTTATCAAGGAACCCAACCTTCCACCAGCTAAGTGGGTCATGGGTCGAATAACATCAGTAACACTGGGCGCAGACCAAAATGTGCGAGTGGCCAATGTTCGTACAGCATCGGGGTCATTTGTTCGACCAATTACAAAACTCGCTTTACTACCTATGTCCTGAAAACTGTTTCAGGGGGGCCGGAATGTTTAGGATTAGAATTTAATATTTCAAACTTTGCTTTAACTGTCTGTTATAATGTATAATTGCCAAGTGTAGGCTTTACAAATTTTGTCTTTCAATTATTTGATTTATGTTCTCATATGTTTTTTCTTATACGATAATATGTCCAAAATTTCTATGTACATAATTAGTTGATTCTCTCACTTGTTATATTGGATAATGTATTGCTTGGTAAACGGTGTGCTGATCTGCGATGCTCTCAATTGAAATATGATCCACAATTGGCAGCAACAAATCTAATGCACTTCTGCAAAGATGAGCAATATGCAATGGATCTTGCTGCTTATTGCTGGGTCTTGTTAATAAGCTCGGTCACTTTTGATTTGATCGTGGACAAGAGCAGAGCACACCGTGGACCAAAGGTAACAAATTTATAGACATTGTATATATTAATTTAATCTCGAGCAAATTATTATTCACCGAACAATAAATCGTGATTTTATAACGTGGTTAAATCGACGCCTTATTATTGAAACAATTGTGTGTGGTCCGGTGTGTCCTGTTTCTTGCGATCCTCATTGAATTTCAACGTGATCGAAATTTCAACTTGATCCATCATTTATATGTATGATTTTTTTTTTTGTCAACGGTTTGATTGAAACCGTTTCAAGCTCTTAAAAGCATTTTAAATTTGAGAACCAAAAAAATTTCAAAACTTTGGTTTGCTATGTCATCTTGTTTTAATCCAAGACCCTTGAGAAATCAATTTAATATTTGAGTTGTCTAGAGCTTCGGTTCAGTGTTTGTATTGTTTGGGTTTGCGGCTCTTAAAACACTTAGTTTTGCATAACCTTCATACTTAAACAATTACTTTGTACCTTGTTAATCAGTTGTTCTATTTTTATTTTCAAAATCTCAATTTCTGGATTGGGGTGCAGTAACTGGGATGCACAAAAGATTCTAAGTTAACAGCTAAAATCACTTATGTGGGGCTCAGGTGCAGTTTTACTCTTGCTTAAGTAGAGTTGCAAGAAGTTGAAGAACGTCCTCGTGTGCTGGAAATGCAATTTTTATAGGAGTTGCTTTGCCTGTAATGCTACTGTATTCTTACAACGGATACATACAACAAAAATAATGTATTTCGCCTAAAAAGCCAATTTATTTTTTGATTTTTAAACCAAATTTTTACTTTTTCCTCAAAAAAATAGTAAGTATACGCCGTACATAATTTTTTTTTATTTGCTTTTAAAAGTGGCGCGACAGCTCTTGAAGAGCCAAGGCCTAAGTGGCTTACTCTCATCAACAATTCTCTGAGTGCGTGTGATGAATTGAGGGGACCTACAGTTTACCGCCCATTCCGAACGGCAAAGTTGAGAAGCACTTTTTCATGACAGATTGATAATCTTGGAAGTTTTGTCGTTTCTTCGCAAGAGGCAGTACCCGTGAAAGATGAAATAAAAACTTTATAGGCACGAGTAGGCCTCGAACCCACGACGTAGCGCTTAGCAGCCAACGCACCTAACCACTAAGCTACGGGCAAAATTTTCTTTAATGAGCTTTAAAGTCTTACAAGTTTTTCGTATTCTATCTCTACCTTAAATACGTAATTTCACTCAGTCAATATTTGAAAAAGAACTCAGCTTATTGCGTTCAGCCAATGCAAGTTAAAGGTATATGAAAAGGATCATGAAACATTGTCAATAAACGGTTTATGAGGAATTTTGTTCCTGTTTTCATGCAGATTAGATTGGTTGGCATTCAAAGCATCCTTTTTGGACCATCTCTCCACCTTTTACTGCAATAACAAAAACTTTACCGTGAGGTACATTCCTAAATGTTATTTCCTTATAAAATTTTTGAATTTCAGAGCAAATTTAAAGAGTTTGACCCCCATGCTCCGAAATGACTGATAACAAATTAACCAACAAAATTGTACAGATACTTTTTCTTGAAAAGATCAAACAAACTGAAGTTTCCAGAAAATTGATCCAGTCCCTCAAACATCAAAAAAGTAACAAATTTTGAATTTTCCTGCATTAGCATCGATTCTCAACGATGTCGAACTTAATTGAGAACAAGCTAAATGAAGTAAGTTCTTCTTTTCATGAGCTTTGCGTTCCGACAACTGAAAAAGAACATTGTGTCTACTTCAACACCCCCGTATCGGCCAGACAACATCCGTTTCAATTATATGCCGCTCGGCTCGGTTCTTCTGTCTGTCTGTGATATTGTTTTTTCTTCGTTACAACTACTTTCATATTCTTTATCTGTACTCCTACTCACATGTTAGACTCTTGGCAGCCCTTGTAATCCAGTTTAGATGCAATTTCTAGTTATTTTTCAATTTTGTTTTTTTTACTAAGAGCTTGCCAAAAGGATATAACAAAAGGCAGCTCTTACGGTTGCAGTGCTACTATAGACGCTTTCAGCTTTTGCAATAAATAGAAGTGTGGAGTAGAGTCGCATCTGCTTTTGTAAAAAAGTGAATCTCAAATTCTTTTTTTTTACAATAATGAAAGCGAACACAGTAAGTAGTTTGGAGTGGAAGGGTTTGTATCTGGGTATCTTGTACATTGTAGTTTAGTTTTGTGTTTCTTTTGCTTCTTTGTTTTTTTTTTTTTTTGATTTTGTGAGCATTTGGCATGATGGCATCATTTCCTGCATGTTTTGGGAAAAGATACACTTTCTTGGCTTAGTTTTTTTTTTGTGATTTCATATCGCTTTCAGCAGTGCCAGCAAGTTAATCTCTTTTTTTCTGCTTCATGATTTCGTTTGACTTCTTGTTTTCTAGTTTTAATACACACAACTTCAAGCTTTGAGTATCCTTTTCTTGAACTTAAAAAGACTAAATTTCAGTTCACTTTGAAATTGTGTTTATCTTTGCATGTTCTATAAAGGCGAAACATACCCAAAACCTGCAAATTACTAGTGTCCCGAAATTCGAAGAAAGACCTTACCTTAAGACCTTCGCATGATGGTAACCTCAAGTTGCGGAACGAAACGCTCTAGCATAGCAAGAAATTTAAGAATTTCGACCAATCAGGTTGTAGGACACATTACCATTTGTCGCTCTTCATTGGTTCCTGAAGCCATTAATAAGCATTTTTGTCCTAATCTCCTCCCACCTTTCCTAATTGAGAAGCATAGCTTGATAGCCTCTATACAAAAAATTCATTTCATCATTTATTACAAAAAACAAGAATGCTTAAAGACAATTAGCGAACCCACGAGATCTTAAATGAAAGCACAAATGTTATTCTCGCATAAATGTTCTTGACAAAGGATCAAAAATGTTAATTAGTTTAGGAACCTCCCAAGGGCTATTTCAGCCTCAAAAGCTGCTCCTTTTAAAAGCCTCTTAGTTCTAATATATTCTTTCAAGAAACCATTGAAAATAAAAGCAAGGGTTCACCTTAAAATCGAAACATGAGATGTTTCTTCTAAATCTTAAGTGCTGAAAATTTTTCCCTTCGAGAAGGGTGCGTGGGCAGGCAGACTCTTGACACTGTCGTCGTCGTCAGTCGTCGATTAAGTGTTAAATTAAATAACTCTGACACATTCAACCCTTTAACCCATGGGTTGTGTTGTCTTGTCTTTTTTAACACTCAATCTTAATTTGCAATGTCAGCATTTAGTCAAACGCAAAAAAAAAGAAAACAAAATAAGATTCGTTTGTATGAAAAACGAACTTGTTGTTAACTCACCGGCCTGATACGATCGACGATGACGCTGACGGTCTAAGTGAGCTTACAACAATTGCCACGGCTGCTACTGCTGCTTTTATAAAGCTGGCATAGTCGACCATTGACGCTTGATGAGAGTTTCGGAAACAATATTAATTTGGGGAGGAACTTTTATTTAAATTAGGAAAGTAGTTTGAAAAGTGATTTTGATGACCTTTTACTTTTGGGGGCGGAAAATGGCTTTCAAAATTCTGAACATTTTTTTTTTATCGTCGTTAAAGCAATCCAATTTAGTGTTCCGGATGAAAGTTTTATCGGTCGAAGTGATACATTGTGTTTAATGAATACAATGTTTTCTATTTCTTAAAATGAAATTTACTTAATTAAATTGAATTTCGATTTTCCACTGTATTGCAGCATTTGAGTTGTGAACCACAAAGATTGTGTTACTTGTTTTAATTGTTACGGTGAATGCAAGTTGACAACTGTGCACCAGCCCGGAAAATCATTGGAAAATCCAATTAGAAGATTCAGATATCCTGATTTGACTTATACTGCTGGGCTACCCAAGTTAAGTATGTTGGTGTTTAGAAACCTATATATCATACTACAATTCTAATACCACACCTTTTCTAAAATACATTTTTCAATAGGTGCGATGCTTTCGCATCAATTTTTTGCTGTCTGAGAATGGGAGAAGAATGAACACCAAAATTTGAGATTTATTAATAAAATATACAACCACCATTCAACAGAATCCTTTTTATCTGAATCCACCGAACAGAGATACATTTTTTGTATCCCATGTTCTACGAGCACGTACAGTGACTAAACATGTCAAAAAAAAAAACTCATGAAATGTGTTTTGTTATTATTATTATTATTTTTTTTTTTTTATTTCCAACCTGT
The DNA here is from genome assembly GCA_943590905.1 of Sphaerophoria taeniata. Lineage (NCBI taxonomy): Eukaryota > Metazoa > Arthropoda > Insecta > Diptera > Syrphidae > Sphaerophoria > Sphaerophoria taeniata. The sequence goes on along the minus strand of OX016540.1, from coordinate 38,846,276 downwards.
TGGTCGAAGAGGAAAAAGAAACTGTCTTTCACAAAATAAGCTACAACATCTCCCAAGCAATTTATAGCAACATGACGTGATATAAGGAAAGGCAAGAAAACCAACACGAAGATATCCCTTTATCCTTGATGTCCTCAGTTGTTGAGACATATATTACGAAAAGGCAAAAAATAAATAAATTCAAACCGAAAAAAAGAATCCATTTTCATCTTGGTCCGTACTGCTTCCACGAAGACGACGACGACGATGATGCTAACTACCGGGAAGACAGCAACGCAGACGATCACGACGACGTGAAAGGAAGAAGAATTGCAGTCATCACTCTTCGGCATTCCCATTAGGTTATTAAATAACCCAACCACGTCAAAGTTATTTTTATTTTTTTCCAGCAGGAAATATTTATGAAGATAAGTACCTTGCTAAAAATAAATAGTTGTCTGTAGTGGTTTCCGGAATGTTTATAGCAAAAATAATTATTAAAATTGATATTTCTATTCTTCCTAAGGTTTTTCAAATCATTTTTTTCTGACGATTTAAAATCAATTAGTTGAAACAACAGCATATAAAACAATTAAGCTTCTTTAAGGCTCAATCGCTGGAAGGTTAACAGTTCTAGGGAATTAACAGCACTACCGTGTAATGAAACATTCATTACAAATAATAAATATCCCACTCCACCATAGACGACTGACAGCAACCAGCAGCATCGCACAGTCGATAAACAACAGCTGCACACACACAAACAAAAGCAAGTCATTTCGTACAAACAGCCGACAGCCAAATACGCTGTGTATCAGAGCGATACGAAATGTATGGAATCAGTTCGTGTGCCAAATACAATTCACATCCATGTTTTGGCACAAAAATGACTAATAGACGTGAAATTGGGAGGCAAATTTGGAGAACATTATCCCAGCGGGTTAGTACCAGGATAGTTGTAGTAGGGAAGGTCCTCTCAAAGTTTTAAAAGACTGTGAAACTATTCACTGGGTCTTTAACAGTGGCGTCTGCTTGCAGACTGTAATAATCAAGTGGCATCTGCTTGCTTAGATTGTGATAACAAGTGGCGTCTGCTTTCAGACTATAATAACCAGTGGCGTCTGCTCTCAGACTGTAATAACCATTGGCGTCTGCTTCCAGACTGTAATTATCAGTGGCGTCTGCTTGCAGACTGTAATAATCAAGTGGCATCTGCTTGCTCAGATTGTAATAAGTAGTGGACTCTGTTGTCCTAGATTGAACTATATTGATAAGACCATAGCTTGTTAAATGTTTAACTCAATACTAAATACTATAATCTATTTAAATAAAATATAGGAATTGTATGAACTCTCAAAGAGCTAAAGTTTCGTTATTTTTTTAGTGAGACCCTGGAAGCCATTGAGTTCTACCTCAGCCCTTGATAAAAAAATAACTCGTCTTACAACCGGATATCACAATAAAACATTAATGGTACAGACTCACCTTGAATTGTTCTCATCTCTTCCAAAGTATCATGTTTCCACTGCTCAACCACATGCTACTTAATTCTAATTGAATGCGAACTAAAAAATTCAAAATAAATCAACCAATATTTTGTACTTTTACTTACGCAGAAATACATTACGAGGTAACGAAAGACATAAAGAGGCAAATATTTACAACAATAATTCAAATTGTCATTGAATAAACCTCCATTATTTTTGTACGAGTAGAGAGTAGCTTTGTGAATGTACTTGAAAAAACATTGAGAACAAAAACAACCAACATAAATTGAAGCCTAAATCCGTTTAAAATTCAGTTAGATTTATAACATTAGTAAGTAAAGATACCGGCCAACCAGTGATGTTGAAATAATGCAATGCTATAACATTAACAATGAGTAATAAAAGCCCTAAAGTATTTGAATGCTCATCCTCCTTGTTTTAAAGTTTTTTTTTTTCTTTTCCCATTATGGCGGTCATAATTCAAATTAAATATTCCCTGTTGGCTCCCCGTGAAATTTAATATCGATGATTTGATGGACCAAAAACTGTTTTTACATAGAAATGATCAAATTTGTTGGTATTCCAGTCAGAACTGACAGTTTGGTAGTCACTATGAAAATTTGGTAGTCAATCTGAAAATTGGTGGTAGTTTTTTGTCCTATTGACTACCGCAGTTGTCAAATTGACTATCGCAGATGTCATATTGACTACGGCGTTTTTCATAATGACAACCGAACATTTTTCTATTGACTAAAGCGATTTTTGGCTGAAAATATTGACATTGACATTTCACAGTATTTCGCACATGGATGTAACGAACTACAGACACATAGCAGCACTGGCGACTGAGGGCATCGGCTGGGACAGAACAATACATTAATAAAACAGAGAGAGACAGATAGATACGTAGAAAGAAAGCACACATAACAGAAACCTACGTGGCTCAGAGGAGGTGACTTAGATTTGTATTGTCTCATGTTATCGCACAGGTGTCCTCAGATAAGCTGGCGATTTTTGTAGGAAAATAATGCTGACGAAGCTGGGGCTTGAACCCGTAGCGTTCGGCTTAGCAATCAGCTACTCTATTCTCTGAGCCATGGCCACCTGCTGACTGAAAATATTCAATTTGGTTATCAACTGGACAGCTGTTTTGGGTCTGTGATTTATTTCACTTGGCAACTTTTTAAGTATTTCAAATTGTTATGTGTAGGGCTCGGCTTCAGTTATGAATACGAATTTATGCTCATCGAACTCTTGTCTGATACACATACACTATTCAAAACAATTAAAGGGGTACCTATTGTTTCGGCATTTTTGTTTTGCATTTTGTTATTTCGCTTTTCTCTCTTCGATTTACTTTTATTTCGCAAAACTTGTTTTGTTTTTTGTTTATTTTGTTTTTTCCTGTTTCGCGCCAGTATTGTTTCGCTCTTTTTGTTTTGCCATTAACTCTCTCGCAAAATTGTTAATTTGCAATACGATTGTTTCGCCACAGGTTATCTCGCCAACGGTTATTTCGCATTTTTTTCTGAATTCTCTTGGGAATGTAATAATTGTTATCTAATTAGTCTTCATTAGATGGCTTTAAGTCTTTGAAACCGCCCGCGTATGGTTAGAATACAAAGAAGTATTTTAATATTGTGTTTAAATTAAAAAAAAAATGGAAAGTAAAATCATATGCGATACTTTTAAATCAATTTGAGGAAAGGATAAACTAAGTCGTGCAGGACTTTCCTATTATTTTGAAAAAATCGTCAATTCAAGTACATATGTATGTACTTCGTCTGTTTTTTATTTTTTTAATTTAAAGTCTTCGCGAATTTTAAAGTCTTCAGGATCCTTACGTACACAAAAATTAAAATTAAAAAAATAAAAAACAGATGAAGGCGAAACAATTAAAATCAAAATAATAAAAAAGCGAAATAATCGAAAAGCGAAATAAACGAATGCAAAATAAACGAAAAACGAAAAGACTGAAAGACGAAAAAAAAATCAGCGAAACAATCGAAAGCGAAGCAACTAAAAGACCAAACGAATGAAATGCGAAATAACAAAATGCAAGATGACCGTGGCGAAACGACCAAAAGTGAGATAAAAAAAGCGAAATAAACCATACCCCAATTAAAGGAACACTTGAAAACACTCAAAAATGGAGTGGTTTTTTACAAGGCTGTATCTCAGTAGAAAATGGTCGGATTGTAGTGAAATAAAAAGTTTTTCAAAGGTTATTATTTTTTCTTTGCAAATTATTTTGAGTTAAAAAAGGACCGTGAGTCGTTTTTGCTTGAGCGTAAGAAATGTTCACTCAATTTCAAAATCGGAAAAAAAAAATAAACTTTGAGTTGTCATAAAATGAGCGGAAATTTTTTTTCAATCCAACCAATCTAAGATTTAATTTGAAAATTTTGCTGGCTATAATTCACTGTTTGGTTCAGATCGCTACGATTTTTTTTTCTAATCAAAAAATGGGTTTACATGCAAAAACACAATTTTGAAAAACTATTTATTTCACTTCAATCCGACCATTTTCTACTGAGATACAGCCTTATAAAAAAACTCTCCATTTTTGAGTTTTTTCAAGTGTTCCTTTAATTGTTTTGACTAGTGTATTAAGGTTGTTGGTGTAAAAATTATAAATCAGCATTTTGTAACATCTGCCATATTGGATATAGTAAGTGCGGCCGATTAATAAATCGTGGATTGTCATTGGATCCAAATATTTGTGCCGAATTTCAGCTCGATAGTTTGAACGAGATTGGAAGATTCCGCGGATATACACACTAAAGATTAAAATGAAGTTAAGCTCTTAAGCTTTTAAAAATGAGATTTAATAATCGGTTTTTGCTTTGTAATGCAAATGCGTACCATGCCCATTACTCTGTAGGCAGTGCCGTTATTTATTTTGTATTCCAATTTAAGACCCCTGAAAATATCTTTTCGAACCAGACACCAAACATTTAATCTCTGCAACCTTGCTTAAAAAATGAAAGCAAACATTCTTTACGTTTACTTGTGTGAGCAGTGAACACGGATGTTCATTGTACGATTCGTTTCCTTTTAATTAAAGGTACATTTTCTCTTTCACAATTTTTAATAAACTAAAAAAAAAGTCAGACCCAGCTCCTCAACATCATTAAGCCAAGCAAGAAAAAAATAAATAAAACATCAAATTAACATGTTTTCACCTTCAGTAAAATGCCAAAAAAGTGATCCTTCTGACTGTACTTAAGATACCTACATAGCACTCCCCCTCGCTTTACGTTCTTTGTACTCCTGTTGAAAAAAAAAATTACGGCCCATTTCCGCACGAGCATCATCATACACTGCGAAGACACGTGGAAGTTGGTATTGCCACAAGGATAAACTGACGACGATGAGGCCTTTTGAAATTAATTTCAAATTTGAATAAGTTGCGAAAGAATTAAAACACTGCATTATGTAGGGCGAACTTGTAAAGGTTCAAGTTTATGAAGAATACGCGTCATCATTCACGTGTACTGCATTCGGCGATGCGCATTTTACGAGAGTTTTAATTAAAACAGTTCTCGGAATTCTAACACGAATTTAATGATAGCGTCAGTGTCTGTCGTCGTGAATTTATCGGAAACTTACAACGTGGCCAACGAATTTTGACGTTTTTGCTAACGCTGCTTAGGGCTGGTGTTGGATACAAACTTATGCTAAGTAAGAAAATACCATTTGCAAAAGGAGCAACTTCGTTTAATTTTGAACCTTTTCCTTTGTGTCCATAGTTCCAGTTTTTGACTGAAGGTGTGCATAACCTAGTTAAACCTACATGCGTTCACTTTGACCACGGCACAAACATTTTGAGAAGGAATTAGCGAAGCAAGAATAAAAGGGAATGAGAGCAATTCATTGTAGAAAGTCTCTCAGTTTTGGTATTTGCAATTTTGAATCCTTATGTAGGAATACTATAAACCCCTTCAGAATCTTGAAGATCCGAGAGACATTAATCCTACCACCTCATAAAAAGGACATAATCTCAATTCTCTGGAAATAAAACGGGGTCGACAATATCCTTCACACACTGAACTCATTGATATGCATTTATTGCCATTGATTCGTAGGAGGCGAACACCGAGAGCAGCACAAAAAAAGAGAAAGAAATCCAAATACCCCCTTGAACATTAGCGTCAAAGCGCCTTTGCCATCCCTAATCTTTTACTCAAACATGTACAATGCTCAAATAATTACTTATTATCCTTTGACGGATATTCAAAAGCAATGTTCTCGTTATACAATATCATCGGCTCAAGCAAAAACGTATTTGCACTGTTTCTTTGGCAAAAGCGAAAGGAGAATGTGAAACTATATTCATCAAGTGTCATGCTTTTGAGGAGCAAATGTGTGTTCACTTGTGTAGGTACTCGAGTCGTCAAGTGGGGAGCAACTTGAGCCGAATGGGTATACCGTCTATCGTGTGCGATCTGCGATACCGTACTGCACGTGTAAGACGATGACAAGGCGGGATTACGGCTGTTTGTCAGAACCAGGACTTACAGCTTATATTGACCCGTGTTGACTCACTTCTTGACTTCATAAAAATATAAGAAGAAGCCAGTAGGTATTTATAATGGTGGATAATTTTCGTATGTTTTTGAGTTTAATTTTTCGTCATCCCGTTTTATTCGCCTTTAATTTTTTTTTTTTTGTTACTTGACCTGGAATATGGGAATCTTTGGCGGTGCCTTTAAACAAATTGGGAGATGTCATTTTGAGGGGTTGGGGTCGAAAGACCGAAAGCCAAAATCTTGCAAGCCGAAAGACCGCAAGCCATATGCCCGTCAATTACTTTTCGGCACTACTTTTGCCCGATGGGCATTTGACCGCAAAAAATCCTACGTTTTATCATGGGTATCTACTCCTTTTAGGCATTCAAAGTTATCAGGATTAAGGATATTCATATCTGATACCTTTTTCGATTTTTCTAACAGACCTGAAATAGGCCACAGCCTTATTTTTCAAAAACACAAATTTTAGGAGACAACAAATGCTGAGAATCATGGAGAACGAAGCATTATAATTTTTCGTTCAAATAATTCGATCTAAGAAATTGCCTTTTCGTGAAAGCAGTCATGATCCAGATTGTTCAAGTAAAGCGGGGAACGGAGCGATTATTATTATTATTATTTTTTTTTTGAATAGGAAAAATTCACTCGAATTTCGCGCTTCAAATCTCTAAAAAGGTAAAAGGATAACATTTTTGGCGCCATGCACGGCCTCTTTTGTTTCCAAATAGGCTGAATTCTATTTTTGGTGATTTGCTTCCTATTTTGAACGGTGGAGACGGTGTCGAATGAAGCATTTCATTCATTCCAAGGAATAAATTCCTTGTAGATCATTCAACACAAATAACCCTCTTAAATCTAAGATCTCGTTGATCTGGTTGACAGAAAATTAACGCACTATAATTTATTTGTATTCTTAAACAAAAAATGCCCAACAAACATATACTGCCAAACTGAACAGAGGGCTTTCTCTTACTCACTATTAATTGCATCCATTACACAAATTTCGTGCTATGTCCTTATGTTGATAAAAGGCTTATATGTTAAGGCTTCGGGTAAATTGTCTGGCGACATAATGACATTAATGTTTTCTTAACACAGTAACGCATATGCTACCCGTTTCGTTTTTATCTCAATACAAAAATAAAAGTGGTGTAAATCAAAAAGCATTTTGTTTTACTCGAAGAAACACAATTCTGCTAAGCAACATGGCAAAAAAGACACATAAACATATTTCAATATGACAGTGAAGAAACCCTGTTCAACAATTTGTTGTTGTTTTATTTTTCATGCAGACATCTTTTGCTAATGTAATAATTTATCATGGGACATGGACTTACTTTGAGGCAATTTTGTACCTGTAACGGTCATAGCGTTTTATGAAAAGAAAAATGTTTAAGACTGTTGTTTTCAAAATCATACATTTATGTTCAAAATAACCTCAAAAGAAGAATATACAGAAGAAACATATGAGGCTGCTTTATATGGGGTTATTGCAAAGGTTGGATTTTAAAAAATCGACATGCATCTTAAAATAACCAAATATCAAAAATGTACGCAGAAACTATTTCTAAATTGTATTTTTTCTTATTTCCCTGTAGAACGGCCGGACCGATTTCGATGAAATCGAGTGTGTTCCACAGTGCCGTATTTACCCTGTTTTGCGTGGGGGGGGGAAATATTTTTAACGATAACCTTTTTTTTTAGAAATCAAATCATGCGTTAGAAACACAACATTTATGTCAACAAAAAGATACAAGTGAGTAAGAGTGACTATCTATTGTTAATCTCCAGATGACCTTTCAAAACACCTAAAGTTTGGTTTTTTTTCGATTTTTTGTATCGTAATGAGCCCGAACGCTAAATGAAAAATTCACTCAAACATAACGATTTGTCTTAGTTGTTTAAATTAAAGACTAACAATAAAAAATCAAAAGATTCATTAGTTTTATTAAACACATACCTATTAAATATCTAATAAATAAAATATTTTTTTTATTCTAAAAGTAAAAGGAAATAGAGGTAAAAAAAATGTATACTAAAGAAATAAAATTCTTATATACAGAAAGTCCAAAATAATACGAACATTTATGTATGTCGTGTTGAGTGAATACATAAGAAATCCATAGTTATTTGGTATACCAATTTCATATATTATTGCATTCACTAATAAAGTATCTATTGTTAAAATCTTATAGGATTGTAGCGTCACCAATTCAACGGATTGCGGGCATAAACACAATATGTCAATCCATGCAGAAAATATTCTTATTAATTGTTATAAATTATAATGTAATAATACTGTGCAGTAAGCTTTTTTGGTTTTCCAGCAGTGTCTGTATAGTTGCATATTTTGGTAAAAAGAGAATGACCGAAAATATAGGTACTTATCAATTCGGTTGCACTTGTAAAAGCGGTTTACCAAACAATACAAAATTTAAGATCACATAACAATTTTGAAAAATATGAATTTGAGACAAAAAGTCTTTTTTTTTAAATGTGCACCACTGGGTCGTACGAACTTGCTCCTGTTTTCGAAATTATAACTCATAGAAAACATAAAAAAAAATTCATAAATGAAAATTTAAATTGAAATATTAACTTCAAAAATATATTCAATCTGAAAAAAATTAATGTCATATGATTTCTCAAGAAATTGTTGATTTTTCAAAACAAAATTTCAAAAATCCAAAGAGCGGTTTTTTTTAAAATTATTTTTTTATATATAAAATTTCTCGAAAATGTCTTAAAATTAAGAATATGTAACTGCAGTATTCAAGAATATGTAACTATACATTTTATAAGTAAGTTAATATTGATCCGTTTTTGAGATACAGAATTTTGAAAAAAAAAAGTTAAAAATATTTTTTAAAAATACAAACAAAAATTTTTTGAAAACAAAATATTATTTGAGCAATATATACGTACTTTCAGAAAAAAAATACGCTGATCGGACTTTCATTTTTGGAGAAAATCTTATAACAAAAGAACGGTTCCATGAAAGGTTCCATTTTTCTATAGAATACATCAATGCTTTGAACAAAAATTTTCTGGGAAGTTTAAAAAAATCTTAAGAGCCGTTTTCGAGAAAATCAACGCTTTTTGTTTTTGGCCAAAAAAATTGTATGGTGGCTACCCTAAATTTTTGTCTTAAAAAAAATCAAAAAAACTAGACATGCGTTTTTGCCCAAACCTCTAATTTTCAAGTTTGAAGTCAACCGGATGAGTGGTTTGTAGCAAAGTATAGCCAGACAGTGAAAACTCACTTTTAGTATTTTACTTTTTGCAATCATGTTTGCACTCTCTAGTTTCTCTTTACACATGCTTATGTACTTGTATGCACTGTTAGAGGCAAAGCAATGCCAGTCGCATTTCAGAGCTGTTCGAATAAACTTATATTTAAAACACGACATCTTGAGAACTTTCTTTAATTCATCACATGGCGACGAGGATTTTTACGTAAAATCTTAAAAAAAAAAATTTATACAATAAAATTGAAAGTTAATGGGTGTATCCAAACCTAAAAAGAAGACATCATATGAATTTAAAGTACCGCGAGGGAGGCCTCCAAAAACACGGATTATTACCAAGGCGAGCATGGATTTTTTAAAGAAAGTGGACCCGTTAGTCGTGGATGGCAACATGGCAGAGCAGTGGAAAAAATTCAAACAAAATTTTGAGTTCTTTTACATAGCTGCTGAGCTTGACAAAAAACCAGAACAAATTCAAGCTGCAATTTTTCTCAATGCTATTGGATCGGATGCAGTGGACATCTATAATACGTTCACTTTAACAGAAGGACAACGAACATCATATAAAGAAATTGTTAAGGCATTTGAAAATTATTGCCTGCCGAAAACTAATGAGGCCTACGCAAGTTTTAAGTTTCACAGTCGCAATCAAAATCTAGGAGAGCCGTTCGATCAATTTTTGATGGATATTAAGAAATTAATTAAAGATTGTAACTTTGGAGATCAAGAATCAAGAATGCTAAGGGATCGTATTATATTGGGAGTGGCTGACAAAAATTTGCAAAAACGATTGTTAGAGAAGGAAGATATTGACGCCGAGAAAGCCATCAGCATGAGTAGAACATCGGAGGTGACATTAGAACAAGCAGCAAAAATTCAAGAGCGAAGTATAGACAGTTATGCTGGTGTGAACACAGTGGGCAAAGGAGAGTGGCAGGCTGGAGATGATGAGGGAATACGTGCAGTGGAAAATCTGAACATAAGAAGGGAGAGTAGAAAAATGTCGTATAAGAATAGTAATTTTGGTAATAGTAATTTTAATCCCAATGAAAATAGGTGAAGTGAGGTTATAAACACGTGGAACATCTTATGTAAATTTTGTGGTGGTCGACATCAAAAAGGAAAATGTCCAGCTTGGAAAAAATGTTGTAATAAATGCGGACTTTTGAACCATTTTAGTTCGGTATGCTTAACAAGAAAGGTACGTGATGTTGTTGTTGCAGACAATCTTGAGAGTGTGTTTATTGATTCAGTTTCCAATGCTAACGTTTCTCAAAAGGAACGTTCTTGGTTTAAGAAAATTAAAATTGGTAATATGAATGTCTCGTTTAAGCTAGACACCGGGGCTGAAATAAATATAATTCCACTCAACATTTTCAATAAGATAGAAGGTGCTAAGCTTGAGAAAACGAACATAGTCTTAGAAGTTTACGGAGGATCGCAATTAATGCCGATAGGCTGCACTAATTTAAATTTTGAAGTGGATAACAAATTATATGAGCAGAATTTTATTGTTGTTAATAGAGAAACGACTCCAATTTTAGGGTTAAATGCATGTGTCACGTTAGGATTAGTTAGGAGAATTGATCAAATTGAAATTGGGAAGGAACAAATTATAAGAAAGCATGCAGAAGTGTTTGAAGGCATTGGGAAATTTAAAAAAGAATGTACAATAGAACTAAAAAATAATTACACTCCGGTTATAAGAGCAGCTAGAAGAGTTCCGTTAACATTGATGGCCCCGTTAGAAACAGAATTAGACAAATTGTGTAAGTTAGGTATAATTGAACCTGTTAACGAAGCATCTGAGTGGATTTCAAATCTAGTTATAGTAGAGAAAAAAGATAAAAGTCTGAGATTATGCCTTGACCCAAAATATTTAAATGATGCTATCATTGACGAACCATATATGATTCCACTTTTTGAAGAAATTTCAGCAAAATTGAAAGGCAAAACTGTTTTTTTCGGTCATTGATCTGAAACAGGGATATTACCAGGTACCACTAGACAAAAAATCATCAAAACTATGTGCTTTTTCAACTCCATTCGGAATTTTTCGATTTTTACGGTTACCATTTGGTATAAAAACAGCTCCTCAGGTTTTTCAAAAATGCAATATGGAGATATTTAAAGGAATTCAAGACGTTGAAGTATATGTTGATGATTTACTGATAGCGGCAGATGGTTTTGAAGAGCATGATAGAATTTTTAATCAAGTAATGGAAAGAGCTAAAGAACAAAATGTAAAGTTTAATAAGGAAAAATTACAATATAGGCTTACTGAGGTGCGTTATATAGGTCATTTGATTTCAAGTGATGGAATTAAGTATGATCCAAAGTATTTGGATGCCATCAACAATTTAAAAGCACCAGCTAACAAAAAAGAATTGCAAACTTTATACGGTATGATAAACTATTTAAGGGAATATGTTCCAAATTTGGCAGCGATATCCCAACCACTGCGTGAACTTTTGAAAAAAGACACAATTTTTCACTGGACAGCTTCTCATGATGACTGTTTGTCAAAACTGAAAACCCTGTTATCAACGGTAACACCATTGCAACCATTTGATACTCGAAAGGAAGTTGTCATTCAGGCAGATGCCTCAAAGTTTGGTCTGGGATGTAGTTTGATGCAAAATGGAAAACCAATTTTTTATGCGTCGCGAAGTTTATCTTCAACTGAAAGTAACTACGCTCAAGTTGAGAAGGAGTTACTGGCAGTGATATTTGCTTGTGAAAAATTTCACAAGTTAATTTATGGCAGAAAAATAAAAGTTCTAACCGATCATAAGCCCATACTAGGTCTTGCAACTAAGGAAGTAGGTAAGATACCATCAGCCAGATTACAACGCATGCAGTTACGATTGCTTAAATATGACATAGATTTTGAATATCTTCCAGGGAAGAACATGTTTATAGCAGATTTGCTGTCTCGAAATTTTATGGAAGGTGACACAAACCCCGAAATTGAAGAGCTCAATGAAATTGTGCATTCAATAAATATAAGCGATGAAAAACAACAAATATTTAAAGAAGAGACAAGTAAAGATCCAGTGCTATTTGAATTAACAAACATTATTAAAAATGGTTGGCCAAAAGGGAAAAATCAATGCAAAGAAATATTAAAATTTTTTTGGAAGTTCAGAAATGAACTAAGCACTCAAAATGGATTAGTATTTTTCAATGATAGAGTTTTTGTTCCCACTACACTGAGAGCAGAAATGTTGAAAACTCTTCATTTGTCTCACTGTGGTATAGAAAAAACCAAGGCACGGGCAAGAAGTCTTGTTTATTGGCCAGGTCTAAATAATGCCATAGAAGAAATAGTTTCAAAATGCAGTGTTTGTCAAAAACATAGACGAGGTCAGGTTAAAGAGCCAATGCTGCCACATGAAATTCCACCATTTGCATTTTTCAAAATTGGAATGGATATAATGGAGTTTGCCGGAAAATCGTTTTTGGTTGTTGCTGATTATTTTTCAAAATTTCTAGAAATTTTAACTATTAAAAACAAAACTGCTTCAGAAATCATATCTAAATTAGAAATTTTATTCTCCACTCACGGTATTCCCAGGCAAATTGTTGCTGACAATGTTCCCTTTGGATCTTTCCAGTTCAGAAAGTTTGGTGCAGAAAATGATATTGATATCATTACGTCAAGTCCAAGGTACCCACAATCTAATGGATTTGCGGAACGGAATGTCCAAATCGCCAAATTGATGCTTATTAAATCTAAAGAAACCGGAATCCCATTATGGAAAATATTATTAGAATTTCGAAATACTCCTGTTAAAGGTAGTATGCTTTCTCCCTCAGAAATAATTTTTGGTCGGAAAACCAGATCATTCCTTCCAGGGAAATTATCTTTGTTTGAACAAAAACATAACAAACAGTTTAGGAAGACATTGAAAAGAAATAGCAACAAAAACAAATATTATTATGATAAAGGCTCACAAAATTATAGGCGTAGTTTTGAAAATGGGGAGCCAGTTTGGTTTAGGAATGAAAAACAAAATTGGGTTCCTGCAGTTATTGTAAGAAAAGATAGAGCGCCTAGATCTTATTGGATTGATGTAAGTGGTTCCATATTAAGGCGAAATACTCGGTTTTTAAGACACTCAAGATTCTCTGAAGACAAAAACTGAAACATCGTACAATTGTGAAAATTTTTTATTTTGAAGTCGATCACAATTTAATATTTAATTCACAAAAATTAACATAGAAATGTTGAAGTCATGAAGTCTATGAATTATGTAACTTGAATTGGACCTGTAGATAAATAAGTAATAATGTTTATTTTACTACTATTTCTGTACTTAATTTTATGTATTGCAGTAACGAGAAAATAACCATTGAAATGTAATAATTATCATTTGTATGAACCATTTATATAAATAAGCTAAGAACACAAGGAATTTACATACATAAACATGGGTAATGATGACTCGAAAGGGGGAGATGTAGCAAAGTATAGCCAGACAGTGAAAACTCACTTTTAGTATTTTACTTTTTGCAATCATGTTTGCACTCTCTAGTTTCTCTTTACACATGCTTATGTACTTGTATGCACTGTTAGAGGCAAAGCAATGCCAGTCGCATTTCAGAGCTGTTCGAATAAACTTATATTTAAAACACGACATCTTGAGAACTTTCTTTAATTCATCACATGGTTAAGGCGCTGTATGTGCGTTTACAGACAGACAGACAGACGGACGGAATCGCCGGACCCACTTTTTTCACTTCTCTATCATCGTAATGTCATATCTCATCATCATCATCATCTCAATTTTTATTTTTTACGAATTCAATACATAGGTACTTGCCATATATTCTATATGTCGCAAGTAAAAATACGTTCTGAAAACGGAGATTTTGCTTCAAGCCGCCCAAAACGACATCGACGACAGTCGAAAATGCTCAACGCTTCGAGTGTATACTCTACACTTGGAAATTGATCTGAACCAGAAGTCATCCTTAAATCAGCGTATTTTGAAACAATCGTTTAACCGTTTCCTTAAAGATGATAATATTCTCATGGCCATAGAAACAGGAGACGAAATGGATCTTGAAAAATTGCATCCATCGACTGAGTTAGGCATCACAATGCCAAGTAAAACCGAACTCGAGATCGGTAAGGAATATATAAATAAAATTCAAGCCGACCAGAAAAAGCTAAACATTTTAAAAGCAAGACAAGGAAAAGAACATAAAAAATTAAAACCGACATTTTAGCAGAATTTTATAAAGTGCGACAAGGCATGGAAAACGTTTACAATCTTATCGCAGCCATAGAAATGTTTCCATCTGGAACAGCGGTATGTGAACCGTCGTTTTCAATATTACCGCAAGTCATGCGGCCCCAGCGCATTGATATGTCTACTGACAGATTAAACAATTTATCTGTTCTCGCTGTCGAGAAAAAAATCGCAAGGTCCAATTATTTAAAAAAAAAAGAAAAAATTTAAAATGATATTCATTAAACTGTTTTTGTTTTATTTTCTAGTATTGATCTTATATGCAATAAAATGCAGAAATGCGTGGGGGGGGGAAAGCCCCCCCTAGCCCCTGGGTTGCTACGGGGCTGGTGTTCCAGCCGACTCGACAGACTTTTTGTTTAAAGAAAGCAAAGAAATATAACGTACTTCTAAGAGGCCAGTTATAGCTATCATTGATTTTCATCATTGAAACACATCATTGGAATTTTTCTGGTAGGTCGGTTATAGCAATCATTGAAAATTTCTGTCCGGAAATTTTTTCCTGCCGTAATTCTATCATTGGAACTGTGAGAAGTTGAACTGTGTTTCATCATTGGAATTGTACAAAATTGAAACGCAAATCATTGAAACGATTTGTTTTATTTTTTGACATAAAACAATCAGCTGTTCAGGAAAATGAATTTACAAGCGGAAAATGGAAAAACACATTTTAAAGAAAAAATAAGTGTGTAATTGAACTTTTTTATGTCAATAAAAATTCTTGGAGTGATTTCCGATCGATTGGTGTATAATTTACACTTCTATTCAAAAGAAAACATAGTTAAATATCCATTCAAAGATTTTTCCGGATCCATTTCAATGATAGCTATAACCGGCCCCTTAGACGGCTTTTTGGTTTTTGTCCTCTTCATTCAATTTTCCCCTTTCTTTGCCCACGCATGGAATTTCCACGTAGGTACAAAATTATCTTCGACTCTGTTCACATTTTACACAAACTGTCAGACAGAAGAGGAAAAATTACCATCATTTTATGGACATCAAATGCATTTCTCAAAAATGAAGCGTTTCCAAACGGTCAGTCCCTGAACCCTGAGTCCTTTATTAGTAATAATAATCCTGTTCCTGCAGTTTCAGTATACTGTGAAAAGTTGAATGTGACATGCCTAAGTCATTCCTCATGGATAAATAGAAGCCACTCCAGAGCAATCTACTAATATTTCAGATTTACTTGAGTTGATATTCTCATAAGACGAAGAGGTGCCAACACAGCCTTAAAGGTGAATGATGTTGTTGATGTTGATTTTGTGTGATTGTGGCTGTGGCTTTAATGGTGATGGTTTCAAGAAAATCTACTTTTTTAGAAAGCAGACTCCCTCGGTGCCCTCCCGACCAGGAGTGATGCTGACAGTTGGAAAAACAATTTAGCCATCGGTTCTGTAGTTCTTCTGTGCTACAGAAGGAAGCTGGGTCATTTATATCATTGTATATCTATCTTATAGTATTTGCAGCGTCGGGAATCGACGACAGCGACGTCCGGAACGCGATACAGAACTAAAATTTTGTGTATAGAAAAACTGACAGCGCCAAGACGGGACGACTCTCCAACCAAAAATTCTCGAGGCTGAAAATACTATAAGATAGATATACAAGGATTTATATATCTCTTGTATTCTCTGGCATGGAATCGATTTACATCAAGAGCAAGTGCCTTGCGTGTCGTGTTGTATTGTTGGCTGTAAGGTAGGTGACCCAAATAAGGCCCACCTTATTGTTTTTCCTTAATAACTTTCACACCTTGATAAAAATGAACTCAAACTTAATATATTATAAACAATAGTTATATTATGCATAAGAAAGCAGACTTTTAACTTTTAGATTCTGAAACTAAAATGTATTTTTCGATCATTTTGAAAAACCTTACGTTGGGCCTTATTAGGAACACGGGTTCCTAATAAGGCCCATACATTTTTCTTTTAAATTTCACTGTAGTTTTTTCTCAAATCAAATATTTAATAAAGTAAAATGAAAGAAAAAGGCAAAATCTGTAATTATAATAAATTTAAATTGATTTTATCCATACAAAAAAAAAAAAACAGAAAAAAGTCTTTCTGACTTAAAAATCTTAAAACCTCATGCTGGGATAATAAGCCTCTTTGTACTGATTTCAAGGCCTGGTCCATTCGTTCTTCAGTCCAGTTTTCTCAGTAACCGTCTGTCTTCGCATATTGACTGAAATCCACCGAAATAAAAAATGAAATTTTTCATATACTTAATAAGGCCCAGTCATATTTTTAATGGGCCTTGTTAGGAACACGAAAGACTTTTGTTTATAAAATTATAAACAAAAATCTAGCAAATATATATAAACAAAACTTGCAATAAATAAGGCTACAGTTAATATATTCTACGAAAAAAATTAACAATTGTACTAACTTGATCAAATACGTGGAAACAGTAAAATTTTGTAAACTTTTTTTTTATAAAAAGCACCTGCACGTCACTAAGAAATTTTCAATTGTCTGCCAATTTTAAACCGATCGAAGCAACTGGTTGCTTTCTTTTGTATGAGTTCGAATGTAACGGCTGTACGAACACAAAGAACAAAAAGTCCCGTTACTTGTTGGCTATGTGTTTTTTTATGCACTGGGCCTTATTAGGGTCCGGGCCTTATTTGGGTCACCTACCTTAGGTTTTTTTTCTGTTTTATTTTTTTCTGTTGAATTGTATCCTCTGACATTTACACATTTGCACGTTGTATATCGATGCGATAGCAATGATGGTGTTGTGCAGGCAAATAAAATCAGAAAAGTAGTTTGAATTGGCAGTATTGGAAAGGCCGGTGGGGAATTTGTAATTTGATTGCCATGTTTTGAAAGGCGCTACAAAAGCATTTATCATCGTTAAGTTAAGTTCCCAAGAGGCTGTAGGTAGATATAAATAATTTATTGCATCAATCTGTGTTCAATCTGATGAGGAATAGTGGCGTTACTTAAGTGGATGGTAAATACCATTCGAACATTACTTTTGATTGGTTTAATAGGATTAGGTTGATATTGTTGAGACTTGTGGGAAGGTATTTTGAAAGAATATTTGGTATTGAAAACGTCATAAATGTGACACAAATTCCTTAAAAATTAATAAAGCAGATAAACTGAAGGGGAAGTTAAGGAAAGAAATTTTGAAATCTGCTGCAATATATTTTCAATGGACAATCCCCAAAAATTGAATTGTCAGTGCAATCAATTTCTTTATTCTTGCACATTTATCTTATGAAATACCACAAGTCTTTCTTAATACTAATTGCATTTTTGATGATGAATGTCTGTATTGCAAATGAAGTTTGAATATATACTCGTTAGTGCTACGTTGGTTTTGAAGTAAAAATTATTATTAGATGCCTTGTTTTATGAGATATTATTGTGCATTGAATATTATTTGTAAGAAGAAGAATGGATCAATAATAAAAGCAATAAATCAAAAGGAAAACCAGAGATGTCTTCAAAAATTATCTTGCAATATAAATAGACTCTGGTTTTACATTTGAATTTACTTTCAATTAATTTCGTGTGTTTGTGTTTGTGTTTGTATTTATCATCTTCCATTCATTCATTCATTTATTTTCCTATATTATGATGACAATAAACTTCAAGATTTTTAATCTTATAATTAAGTTTAAGATATTAAATAACAACAGGTACGCAAATACATAGGCCCAGATACATTTAATGAGCTTGTTTATTTGGACCTTTGACTTAAAAAAAAAAGAAAAAATAGTTCGCACAGCACATACCGAGAAACTCGAGATGTTCGGTTTCACTGAGGCAAGTGCCACTCATGGACAGTCGCAAGGAGTGTATATCTCGCCTCAACGATACAAGACAGCATTGAGTTTTCGAAGAATTAAACTCTACGCGGATTTTAATTCCCCATTGTACAATACTGTTTAAGTCAGAGTTTAATGAGCTTATCATATTTTGCCGTTCCAGTTGCACATCCGAAGAGGAGGCATATGAGTCTGGAAACGAATAAGAAAGTGGTAACACTGGTTTTATTTCAAGTGGTCGTGTTTTGTTTGTGCTCTCCACAATTAGCTTTTTGTTTTGTAGTTTTTCAATTTGCATAATTATGTAATTTATAAAATAACTTAAATTTTGACTATTAATTGATAAACTATTATAATTTTGAGTACTTGTGGTTTTTCAATATCAAATTTAATATTTTTAGTGAACAATTCAACTTGTCATGTAAGTTTGGTGTTTGTCAGTTTTGAGTTTTTTCTCCTTCGTGTCAGTATTCTCTCTTTCGAATTCAAACTCAGTGCATAGTTTATTTTTTTTTTTAATAATTTCACTCCTTCTGCATTTCGCCTGAAAGTATACCATAAATCTGAGTTTATTTTCTCCTTTTCTTAAATAGCCCATTAAATTTCCCTGCGTCATTCCCCTTAATTTAAACCATTAAAAAACCATCTGAGTCATTGTTATAGGTAATAAGTTTCGCATTTTGTATTCACTACCGTGGTTCTGCTTGTCTAGACGTCGGACATCAGTTATACAAATTAGAATATCAAGGGTTCGAATCCCAGAGTATACCATCAAATTTTTTTTTTCTTTTTTTCTTTTCTATAATTTCCTTTATTTCAAATCGGTATGACTTGCGCCAACACTAATTGTATGGACCGTACTGGTTCATCTCCTCTATTTGCCTGTTTTGGCCCTTGCGGCAACCTTTTTCACGCCAAATGTGTTGGAACGAACAATGCGTTTTTGGATAAAATTACTGCATCTGATCTAGCTTTTTGGTACTGCCCAAATTGTAAAAAAATATCTCTTGCGCATTTTTCATTTAAATTGTCCACACTCAAAGGTGAACTTTCTAAAATCTCTAAGGGGTTTGAGGACTTAAGCAAACATTTTGCTAGTATTGCAACAACTGCAAGTAGCATACCCTTCCCCATTTTGTCAGCTGATAAGTCATCTTCAACAGATGATATAAGTCCCTCCCCCATTTTGTCAGCTGATAAGTCATCTTCAACAGATGATATAAGTCCACCTGAAAAGTGTCCCCTTCAAGAAAATACTAAAAAAAGTAAGAAGAGAGAAAGAGATTCAGCCATGGCACCAGCCAACCCAGGTCCAGCTCCTAAAAAAAAATCTCCTTTGATAAATAATGAAACCAACTTTATTGAATCGTGTCTTATTGCTTCCACACAAAATAACTCTGATAAAATCTCTATTGTCGAGGAAACCACCCCTGTTGATAAAGAAACCACCCCTAATATCGCAGATCCTATCGTCCAAGAAACCGTGGCTACGCAGCCAAACGTTACTCTTCAACCCAAAGTTTTAACATCCGTCCCCAAACCTAAAACTATTTTTGTTTCACGTTTGTCTCCGGAAACCGAACCTGAGGACATACTGGCTCATTTGTTCGCTTCTCAAACTATTCCGAATTGCTCTAATATTAAGTGTTCTAAAATTAGCAAACCCGGTAGTTTTATTTCTTCCTTTAAAATAATTGCCCCTAATTCACTATTCGAACCAATATGTAACAGTTCCTGGCCACCAAACACCTTGGTTAAGGAATTTACTGTTCCCCTAAAACGTAAATCTCAACCAAACAACATTCCAAGGCTCCATTCAAAAAACGACAAAGGTTCTCCCTCTACTACCAAAATGTAAGAGGACTTCGTAGTAAAACTACTACAATTTTTAAAAATTCACAAATATTTCCACATGACGTGTTTGCTTTCTCCGAGACTTGGCTCAATGCCACAATATTGGACACAGAACTCTTTGATCAAGAGTTCGTAGTTTTCAGAAGAGACCGTCATGTGGATGTAGGGAATTCAATTGGTGGGGGAGTCCTTATTGCCGTTGCTTCATTTAATCATAGAGGAGGAGGTTACAACTTTCGTGGTAGGGACATGATTAAAGAACCTAGACATCGGACAAATTACGGTATGCATGAGCCCTTGACACGAATGAGCAGACTTTCTAACTGCAACTCAAACTTATTTGATTTTAACTTAAGTAAAAATCATTTAAAATCGTTATTAAAAGCCAGTGTTCCACGCGCTTAAGTGTTTTGTTTGTGTTATGTATTTTTAGTTGTTATGTTACTTTTATTTTGTTGTCTTGCTTGTTTAAGTGTTTGTTTGTCCTATTGTTAAAATTTGTTTTTCCTTTTTGTTCCTGCTTGTATTAAGTAGTCCCTAACTCTTATCTTCCTGATATTCGTACCGCCATGACTTTTTTTTTTTATTTCATTTATTATTTCTAATTAAGTGCCGATACGACTAGCAACCGCAATTGCAATCGTACTCGGTGAAAATGGACCCCAGCGCGTGCGGTATCTGGGGGGGAAAGAGGCGTGGGAATTTAAAAAAAAAAAAAAAAAAAGCTAAAGGTGCTATCGTCAGCGAAACAATTTATATGATTAGAAGTCACAGACAAGAGATCATTTATGAAAATGAAATAGAGGCAGAGGGTCGAAGACAAAACGGAGCCCTGGGGTAAACCAGTTATATTGTGGGTTTCAGACTTGAACCCGCCCAATACAACTTGTATAGAACGGTTCGAAAGAAAGTTTCTTATCCAACGAAGAAGGGACTCATCAATACCGAATGCACACATTTTCGATAAGAGAGCCTGGTGCCAAATTCTATCAAATACCTTTGAAATATCAAGTGCAACAATCTTACTTTCTGCAAAACGATGTAAAGATTTGTTCCACAGTTCGGTGAGATAAACCATCAAATCACCAGTGGACCCGCTGCTGCGAAAGTCGTACTGCCGGTCATTAAGAAGCTTTCGTTCTTCAAGATATTTCTTAAGCTGATAATTTATCAGCGTTTCTATGACCTCAGAAAGACGTTAGTGCAATCGGACGATAATTGGAGGATGAGGATGATTCGCCTTATTTGGGTACTAGCAGTTGCCCGCGACTTCGTCCGCCTCTCCCTCGTCCACCGGCCAGAGTATCGTCTCGACTTGTGCATCATGCGCGCGTGGGAATTTTGTTCGGAAGTTATTGTAAAATTGCATTGCAGTCAACTCTCCCTAGGTCGTAATTCTCTTGAACTTGAAAAATTTGAGCATTTTTTATGATTCCCTTCAGTTGTTAATACTTAAAGCATTCCCTTGGGTGAACTGTCCCTAATTCTAATATCTCTCTTACTTCTGCATCGTTTTTTTTTCGTTAAGTATTTTTTTTTTTCTTTAAACTGAGCATATTTTTTAGTTAAGAAGTACATAAAATGATATTGTTTAAACGCAATAATCTGCACAAATAGTGCAATCAATCACATTCACAAATCAATTGAACTCTCAAAATTCTAATTTTACCAGTTATTAGGCCAGTTCCACCTAACAACATCTCACTGAGATCTCAATGTCACCTTGACTGAGGCAAAATCATTTGGTGGAACATAATTCTCAGTTATCATTGAGATTTAATGGTTACCTTACTATTTGTTGCTGCACATATGTCAGCCACGTCAAATAGCTGAGTGAGAAATCGAATCCAAAATAATTTCATCTCAGAACTCAGAGATCTCAGAAAAAAATCTCAGTTCTCACATTTCCACAGATTCTTCGCTGCTATTGGTCGCAGCTTAATTTTAAGTAGAATAAAGCCTTCCTCGATTAATGGACTATCCAACACAAAAAGAATTTTACAATTCGAAATAGTAGTTCCTGAGATTACCGCGTTCAAACGAACTTTATATTGTATTGTATTGTATTGTTTGCCGTTTTTTCCACATTTTACACAAATTCTTTGCTCCTATTGGTCTCAGCTAAATTTTATATAGCTTCAAGCCTTCCTTTATAAATGGACCATTCAACATTAAAAAAATTGTTCAATTTCATAAAGCAGTTCCTGAGATAAGCGCGTTAAAACGCAGAAAAATGTATATTTTTTGCCGTTTTTTCCATATTTTCCACAGACTTCGCTGCTATTGGTCACAGCTTAATGTTAAATAGCTTCAAGTCTTCCTCAATTAATGGACCATCCAACACAAAAAGAATTATACCATTCGAACCAGTAGTTCCTGAGATAAGTGCGTTAAAACGCAGAAAAATTTATATTTTTTGCCGTTTTTTCCACATTTTCCACAGATTCTTCGCTGCTATTGGTCACAGCTTAATGTAAAGTAGCCTAAAGTCTAAGTCAATTAAGGCACCATCCAACACAAAAAGAATTATACCATTCGAACCAGTAGTTCCTGAGATTACCGCGTTCAAACAAACAAACTCTTCAGCTTTATATATTAGTGTAGATAGGCTGGACAAATTCTGTTTTCCAACTACTCGGAACGAGCCCAGAAGAATAGGATAGATGGAAAAGCTTATTCAATGGTTTTGCCAGCGTTGAAGAACACCTCTTCAAAACAATAGCGGGGATACCATCCAGGCCAGTGGATTTGTGTATATGTAGGTACATTCATTCCGCATTCGTTATGCAACAATCAACCGTTGCTATTCTGAACCATCAATGGGAATATCAGTTTCCCTTCTTTGTTCTACAAGAACGATTCAACGAGGTTTCTTCTTCCTTCATGGTCTTGAGTTTGTTGAACTAAAGACGCATAGAAAGTCTTTTGCTTTTGAAGCTTTTCAATGAAACCAATTCTTGATAACTACTAAATTCAAGATTCTGAGCTGTCAGTAGCTGACTTATGACGAAATAACCGTATTATCATATTCCACTTATTGGTCCAGTCTCCCTTCCTGTAAGTCGACCATATTTTGTTCGATATTAACGAACATTTGGTGAATACTTACATATACTAGCTGGAAAAATTCAAAAATCTTGCGGTTTAAAATACCGGGACATTTTCGGAAGGCAGAAATCGAAAGAAATTATTATATAACTTTTTAACCAAGAGCTGAAAAAAGATTGGCTTCAGTGGTAGATAAAATGCCTGTAAGCCCTTCATTTGATGTACAATTGTTTAGCTGCTGTCGAGGAAAATTGTGAGCAATATCGATTTGAAATTGCGGGAAAATATTTACAAATAATTAACATTTTAACCAATATCTCGGTATTTCGATGAATAGAGTTCAACCAGACCTATCTTTCGATGAAACATTCGATGGGTTTTGGAAGAACTTTTTTTTCTGTACAAAATTTTGGCCCAAGTTATTTTTTGAAAATCATGAAGAAATCAATTTAGCTAAATCCCAACATATTCTATAGTTCTAATTCTCCTGGGCATATTCCTGAGAGATTCCGAGATAATTGCATCAGAATATTAAATCGGTTTATGGAATAACAACAAAAGAACAAAAATAAATAGTATTTTGATTATAACCCGGTAACCAGACCTCGGATGTAGTTTTAGTTTTCAGTGACTGATAGATGGCAAAATGACCTTTGTTCTCGTGTATCATTTGATATAGGCTACCTGGGAAAGTTGAGAGATATGACGATTTGAAATTGCGGGAAAATGTTTGCGAATAATTAACATATTTGCAAATATCTCGACTACCAGGACTTCAAAAACCTGTAACCCATTTTGATGAATAGAGTTCGAGTTCTTCAGACATTTGTTGCTGTTTTCATGCGTGTTCTATATGCATAACTTTATAGAATAGTTGATCCTCCACTTTTCATTACATGAGTATAATGTTATCCAAATAAACGCCGAGTATTGGATTTTTACCTACCATTTCTTCCAAAATTTCTTTTCAAAGTTTTAACAGTATTGTCAATATCACCTTCGTCACCTTTAATCTATTATTTAGATCAATGTCTGTCTTAATAGAGTGTCAAATGCAATTTTTTTTCCTAATTCAATTTCAAATAGTTATGTTTCCAAGGCTCCAAAAAATCAATAAATTTTAAATAAATAGCCCAATCTCCTCATAATGTAATGTAATGTAAAATGTAAACAAAGAACATAATTCAATTGAACGAATTGATTTAACCCAATCGAAAGTCCCTCAAACGTCCTTTCCAACATTAAATCAAAATTCATTGCACATCTTATCTTCCTTATGACAACATGAACTATTAGTAAATACAAAACAATCTGCAAATTAAATATGTAAACAATGTTCGAAAGCAAACGCTTTTGCATATTTAATAACTCAATTATTTATTTATATCACTTTTTGCGAACGTTTCAATTTAAATATTTGCCATTTCACTATCGTCAGCAACGGCCATTGACTCTTGACTGATTTTGCATGATGCTCTTTCCACCATCCTGCCTGTATCCTGATGGTTAATAATTTTCTGATACTCGTGAACTCTTAAATCAGTTCAGTAGTGGTTCGTTATGCGACTTTTGAGCCTTAAAAATAAATACCTTCGCATAAAATAATGTTTGCTCGTGCATATTGGTATTTTATTTTAAATGATATTTCCATTGAAAATGACATCGATAATAATAATAAATGCATCAATAAATCCTGTGAATGATTCCTGATTAAACTTTTTGAATTCAGTGCTGCACTCAGCTGATTGTTTTGTCATCACATCACAAACAGACTTTATTGAATAAAAATTTTAATGGTTCGATTTTTGTTTCTGGTTCACTTTATTGAAGGAGTAAACAAAACTAATTACATGAATGTTGGCAGAGATTATTTTTTTAGAAACTCAATTTCATTTTAAAAATTGATATTATTTCCCTTTTTGTCTCGTTAAAAAACTTATCACATTAAAAGAACTAAAACAATTATGGGGTTGGCAATTTCGTAAATGAAGTCGAAGAGATGGGGGCGGAGTGCATGCCGGTGGCTTTATTGCGTCTTTTTCTCATCGATAATAATGTCACATTACTTTGAAATGGCCAGCGTTATCGCGCCATGATAACCGATTATATTTGGCCCAAAATAGAAGATATGGTCTTGAACGACATGTGGTTTTAATAGGATCGTGCCCCGAGGCACACGGGCACACCTTAGAATGGATGACCAATTTATGCATGTATTTTCAAAAGGAATTCTTAAGAATAAAACAGTTATACCTTGGTGAAAACTACTGTTCAAGTTTTTCACATTAAAAACCGCAGACATTTAAAAAGTTTATTGTATCGTAAAACCGTGTTTATTCTAGAAAAACTGTTTTATCTGGCAGCAAGTGGCCAATATCATCAATTTCATTTCACATTATTGAGTTCTTTTTTTTTAATTAAAAATGCTACAAAAGACTGTAATTTAAATGAAAAACACCATTATTGTATTAATGCTGTGACACGTTTAACGTTAATCGACCACTCGATTAAAGTGCCACTGTTTGATTGGTAATCAATTGAATTTACGTTTTGATTAAGGCGAGTTCCATACAAAAAATGCGATAAAATAAAACAACAAACTGGTTATAATAATAATTAAATCATCTACGGACATGGTGGTTAGTCAATCGTTTTGTTTAAAAGTTTAATTTTACTGTTCAACTTGCGGTGCATGCAAGTGGCAAAAGCAGTGCACAGGATTTTTACGCTTCACTTCATTTATTACTGATATTGACACATAAGCGAGTTACGAATATTATTACTGAGATGTGATTGTGCGATTTCCGGTTAACCACTTCATAGAGGAAGTTAACGCAAGATTAACAACTCAAAAACGCAATTCCCGGCATTGGTGTTGGCAGTTGTGTGATGGGAACTGCATAATGTAAATGAACGGAGATTATATGTTCGTCAGATTGATATTCTGGAACTTTCCAGTCGACCGATACGTGTGGAATACAAGTGCAAATATATCCATCTTGAGTGAAATAAAAAGAAAACATTCCTATTTATGATTAAAAATCGATTAACCCTCCAGTGGGCGCGTGGTTAAAAGAGACACGAGTGGTCGCGTGGTCTACGACTGTAGACCATTTTGTTTTGCCAAAAAATATATATACCATAGCGTTTTAAGTATTCAAATCGTGGTCAAATCATAGAGGAACATATTTTGTTTCATATTCATCACTCAAAGATAAAAAGTTATTGATACACTGAAAAAAATAATCGGAATAAGAAAACAATCCCAATTTTACGATTTTTCGTAATCATTTTTTATAAAAAATAAATTAATACTTTAAAAAAGTTAATAACAAAAAAAACATATTTTTTTCAATAAATGATTAACCAAATAAAGTAATGAATACGAAAAATGGAAAATTGTACACAAAACAAAAGAAATATAAGACTTGAAAAATTCAGTTTTTCGTGTTCACGTTTTTTGTCTTTTTTCAGAAAAAATCAAACAAGACAGTACAGCAAACATAAAAAAACTATTCAAAAAACATAGAACACAAATTCATTAATAAGTTTAAAAAAAAAAAATTAAAATGTGCACTTCAAATCACAACAAACGCATAAACATTTCAAGTGGTACCTACAAGCAAATTTAACACTTTTTTCGCACCTCACCCTAGAGGTCAGCTCACGGACCCAAAAATAGGTCCCTGAGATAGTAGAAGCACTTTTCTTCACTAATCAATTAATTTTTTAATAAAAGTAGTTAAAAATGTACAATCCCTTACCTATAATAATACAATTGAAGACAACTTTTTTTGTTACACGAGTGGTCGCGTGGTCTACGATGGTAGACCAAGAGACTTTGAATACCTTTTAAGCTTTCGTATGCCCCCTCCGAAGAAAAATAGCATATTAATAAAGTAGAGCAACTAATTATCTACAGCTATTGTGAACGATGGCGGAAAAAAATTGTTTTTCTGCGAACGGCGGCGTTTTAAAAAAGACTGGTCTACGACCGTAGACCACGCGCCCACTGGAGGGTTAAGTAGTGATTTCTGGGTTTTGTTTGAGTTGTTGAGGGTTGAAATTTGCTTGGATAGGAATTTTTAATTTCAAAATAACTAACCAACAGGCGATCAGTGTTTCAGTGGCAAATCTGACACATACACTGTTTTATCAAATTTGATGTAAAATTTGAGTTTTTCTGAAATGTGATTTTTTTATTTAATTTGGCTCAAAATTGGTGGAGAGGTAGCGTTGAACCATAAGACAGCTATAGATTACTCGTCGTTATACTAGCTGACCCAGAAGACATTATTTTGCCACATAAATAATTTCTAAGAACGACTGTATGTGACTGAACTTCTCTTAAATGGCTAGACCGATTTAAATGATTTTTTCATATGCGTTCGGTTGGTGCCTTAGATGGTTCAGAATCACAAATCAGCCATGTTAGTTGGCCCGCTAAACGTTGTTTTGCCATATGAATGATTTCTAAGAACGGCTGTACCGAGTTGGCTCAAAATTGGTGGGAATGTAGCTTGGAATCCGGAGACAGCTACAGGCTGCCTTTAATCCTACTTTGAATTAATTAAACATTTATCCAAGCCGAATATAGTATATGAAATTTTAAAACTCAGAATAACAATCAGCCCTATTGTGAGTTCCGGAATATTTTCGTTCGCCCGGAATTTAAAAGAGCTAAACAAACAAATAAAAAGAAAAAAACGCAACAGTGTATCAACGCTATCATAATTATTATCAATTGGATTGAAAGATCATTGCATTTTGAAAAAATATGTGTTACATTACTTTTCTGAAGTTGATCTGAAGAGAGACGAGATGAAGTTCAAGGGATCAGCTAGTTATTATTATATTTACTCTGAAGAAGAGATCCTTCAAACAAGCCAAATTGCAGATGGTATAATTGAAATCTAATTTAATAAGCAATATGTGATATGCCTGAAGTACCCGTGGCGTAAATGGCTATGTGCGTTGGCTATTTCGCAGAGCGAGTGGATTCGAGTCCGACTCGTGACTATACAAGGTTTGTATTTCATGTTTCACGGGTACTGCGTCTTGCGAAGAGCTGACAGAAATTCCAGTGCCGGTAAATCCCTTCAATTCCTTGCACGCATTCAGAGAAAACCTCCACGGCTCTTCTGAGCGCAAATGACAGTAGCTATGAAATTTGGCATAAGAGAATGGGTCATCTCAATGCTGATGACATCAAGAAACTTCAAAACCATACGAACGAAATCAATATAGATGTTTTAAGTTTTTCCAAAGAGACATGTGGTATTTGTATTGAAGGTAAGCAAAGTAGTTTATCACATAATCAAGAAAGAAACAAAGCATCACGACCACTGCAACTTATACATAGCGATGTCATAGGTCCTATAAACCCCGTCTCTTATAACGAAATGAAATACATAATTACATTTATCGACGACTACACACATCTCACAATTAGCTATCCTATGAAGTCAAAAACAGAAGTTTTCAAATATTTTAAAATTTTCGAGGCCATGGCAACAGCTCATTTTAATTTGAAGTTAAGTCGTTTTCGGTGCGATAATGGCAGTGAATATATTTCAAGAGAGATAAAAGATTTTTTCGAACAAAAGGGTATTCAATTTGAATTCACAATAAGATATACACCGCAACAGAATGGAGTAGCCGAGCGGATGAATCGGACCATCCTCGATAAAGCAAGATGCATGATGCTCAACTGCAAACTCGGCAAAACTCTTTGGTCTGAAGCTGTTCAAACAGCCGTTTACTTAATAAACAGAAGTCCAACATCATCACTTAAAAATAAAATTCCAGCCGAACTTTGGTTCGGAGAAAAAATAAAATATTCGAAAATCAAGATTTTTGGTTGTGTTGCATATTTGAAGATTCCAAAGCAACTCCCGCAAAGTAAATTTGATTCTCGATCCAAAAAATGTTTTCTTGTTGGTTACTGCCCCAACGGCTACAAACTTTGGGACCCACTCAATCATAAAATTATTCTTGGCCATGACGTTGTATTCGATGAAACGAAATTTTCCTTCGAAACTTGTAACAGTAGTAATAATTGGACTGCAACGGAAAATGAAATTTTAGAATATGACGAACAAACTGAATTAGAAAAACAAAATATACAAGACTCTGAAAGTGGAACTGAAACTCAAGTTAGAAATGACAACGAACAAATTGAAAAAACCTTGAATCAGCCTCGTCGATCTAATAGAATTACCAGCACGAAAAGATATCTAGAAGATTACGCAATTATGGCCTTTCATGCTGAATCATTTATAGAAGACGTACCAGAATCTTATGATGAAATTAATTCTAGAAATGATAAAGAATAATGGTTTCAAGCGGTAAATGAAGAAATGTCAGCTTTGCTTAAAAACAAAACATGGGAGCTTTGCAACACTCCCAAGCACACACGATTAATAAATAACAAATGGGTTTTTCGTCTGAAAAGAGATGAAAACGGAAACGTTGAAAGATATAAGGCAAGATTAGTTGTTAAAGGCTGTGCTCAGAGAGAAGGATAAGACTACAAAGAAACCTACGCTCCAGTTGCAAGACTAACAACTCTAAGAATTCTTTTATCTATTATCGTAAAGGAAGATCTCTTAACTTGTCATATGGATGTCAAAAACGCATTTTTGCACGGTGAGCTTGAAGGGGAGGTATTTATGAAAATTCCAGATGGTTTTGAAAGCAAAAATGGCTCGGTTTGTAAACTTAAGAAAGCTCTCTACGGTTTGAAGCAAGCACCTCGAGCATGGAATAAAACGATTGACAGCTTCTTAACAGAAATCAACTTTAAACGGTCAGAACTCGACAAATGTTTTTATATTATAAATTCTGAACAGATTCGAATTTTTCTTCTTCTTTATTTTGACGACATCGACATGTTACTTGCGGGTAATAATGAAGCAAAACTGAACGAAATAAAGAATGCTCTCAAAGAAAAATTTGACATGAAGGATTTGGGAACGCCAAAAACATTCTTAGGGATAAGCATCGAGCGCACCGACAGAGGCCTTCATTCGAATCAGCAAATCCATTTTAAAAGAATTCTTGATCGTTTTAATATGCAAGACTCGAACCCTACGGATACACCTATGGAAATCACCTTTATCTCTTCTAACGAAGTCGACAAAATTCAAGATACTCGTTGGATGTTTATGTTCGGGATGTTAGCTACAAGACCTGACTTAAGTATAGCTGTAAATTACTTTAGTAGATATCAGCACGAACAAAATGAAATGCGTTGGAAAGTTCTCAAAAGGATACTGCGATACATAAAAGGAACCATCGACTTTGGCTTACAGTTTATAAAAGAAGAAGAAGAAGATGCACCCTTGACATGTTACGTCGATGCAGATTTTGGAAGTGAAAAGGATCGCAAATCAACATCTGGTTTTCGTGTCAAGATCTTCGGTAATGTCATCTCTTGGACTACCAAAAGACAAACTTCGGTTTCACTCCCTTCAACTGAAGCTGAATATGTTGCTTTAGCATCAGCAACAGCCGAATTAATTTGGATTAAAAACTTTTTAGAAGAAATAAAAATTATCAGCGATGACGTTTCACCTTTGATATTCGAGGACAATCAATCAGTAATTCATCTACTCTCTAAGTGAGAGCATAAAAGACTTAAGCATGTTGATATTAAATATAACTTCGTTCGTGATTTATATGAAAAACAAATGTTCACTATAAAATACATCAATACAAAAAATCAAATAGCAGACATCGTTACAAAACCACTTCCAAAGCTCCAGTTCATCAAACTTCGTGACAAGCTTAATTGCGTTAGTAAAAGTATTTTCATCAAGAATTCACAAACTTAAATGTTATTAAGTTGAAGAGGAGTGTTAGAAATAACAACTTAATATCTACAATTTATACTTTGAATATTTTCACTTTACTTAATTCTTACATATCTTCATTTCTTTCCTAATTACTCAATTTATTATTTTCTCAAACTAATTTTCTTTATTCTTAATGAAATTGTTCAACAGTTTAGTTCAAATAAACCATTTATATATAATTTAACAGAACTTGGTTTCGATTGAAAATTAACAGTATCCTTGTCCCGTTCTATATGAGAGTGTTCGATACAAGCTTACCTTCTTTATATATAAAATCCTACTGTACTGTACTGTACTGATATTTTACTAGTCACTGAACTTCTCCTGAACGACTGGACCGATTTTAATGATTTTTTTTTTTTTTTTTTTATGCGTTAAGGTGGTTTCCTGGATGGTTTGGATTCACAAATCAGCCCGGCAGGTGGCGCAATAAATTTACTTCCAAAGAACGGTTGAAGTGATTTGGCTGTAAATTGATGGGGAGATTGCTAAGAACTAAGAGATGCTTTTATCCTCCAAGCTGACCCGGTAAACGTTGTTTTACCATAAAGGTAATATTTAAGAACGCCTGAACCGATTTGGCTCAAATTGATGGGAGGCAGCTTAGAACGGCTTTAAGATGCTTTTTATTTTACTAGTTGACCCGGTAAACGTTGTTTTTTCATATAAATTATTTTTACGAGCTATTTTAGCTGCAAAAAAATTGATGTTGAGTTTATAAACTTCAAAACACAACAAACATTGCGTTGCAAAGATATAATGTATAAATTGATCGATACTGCTACCGAGCCATTTTAACAATCAAAGTTAAGCCTTTATTAAATGCATTAACCCACAAGTTGAGCACAAATTATACACACGTGAGTGTATGATATGAAAATGAAAATCATTGAATAAATTAAACATTTATCGAAGCCAAATACAATACCAATTATAAGAAAAGACTCATACTCTTCATAGTGTCATTATCATCATCATCATAAATTGGATTCAATTCTGGAGTTGATCTTAAGGGAGCCGACATGAGGTTCGCGGGGTCAGCTAGTTAAATATATAATTCGAGATCGATAACGTTGAACAAAACGACAATAAAATAAAGAGCAGTGCAGTTGGCCATGGTTCAGAGGATAGAGTAGTGGATTGCTAAGCCGAACGCTACGGGTTCAAACCCCATCTTCAGCAGCATTCTTTTTCTACAAAAATCGCCAGCTTATCTGAGGCCACCTGTGCGATAACATGAGACAATACAAATCTAAGTCTCCTCCTCTGAGCCACGTAGGTTTCTGTTATGTGTGCTTTCTTTCTATGTGTCTATCTGTCTCTCTCTGTTGTATTAATGTATTGTTCTGTCCCAGCCGATGGTCTCAGTTACCAGTGCTGCTATGTGTCTGTAGTTCGTTACATTTATGTGCGAAGTACTGTGTAATGTAATGTAATGTAATGTAATAAAGAGCAGCTTTTTTCGAAGAAGCTCACACGTAGCATGAATCATGTCCCACTTTGAAAGAAGAAGAAACGTTGACCACTATCCTGCAAATAAAATAAAATTAAAATGAAATAAATGAGTTCTTACCATCTTAATTCAGTTTTATTTTATCCAATTCTTATCAAATTTGTATTCGATTCTATACTACTTTCCAATAAAACTAACGATGAACAATAAAACCCAATAAATAAATACACCAACAATCGAACAGCAAACAAACTTGATATACTTTCCATTCACCAAAACCATCCTCCTTAAATTTAAGGCAAAACTAAACTGGAATGAATGGAAATAAATTCAAAAGAAAAATAGAGACAATTTTAAACTCGATAAAGCTTTTAGTAGTTTATTGACCTCAATGGAGATTGAGTAATTGAATAATCGTAAAGACAATATAATTTTTAACTCTGAACGTCCAGTGTCGTTCTGTCTTCGGCACAGTAGACTTTTTGTTAGAAAATGTTCACATAAAACAATTTCAATTGTTCTTCAGACACGTGGTAAGTCATGGCCAACATTTATATGAAAAATCTCTTTGAATGGACTGATACCTAAACATTCATTTAAACTCCAAAATGTAGTCAAGTTTAAAATACTCTTTAAAAAAAAATTAATTTTTTATAAGGTTTAACAAGCCAAATGCTCCACAAGACCTCCAAGGACACCACGACGCACGGCGCACGGTCCAATATTCAATAGCAAGAACAATAAAGAATTATTTAATGCTTTCGAACTACGTGATCATTTTACAAATTGTCAGTTGGCCACTTCTTTGTTTGCTTTCCTTTTCTTCTCCGCAAAGTTGAAATACAAAATGTGGAAAGAAAAGTCATCAAATCTGCTTCCTTCCACTAACAAGGAAAAGCAACAAGTTGTTGCAGTTAGAAGAAAAGAATAACTTCTTTGCCTCTTTTCTAGGAGCATATGTAATAAAATTAGTTAAGTCGACTTTAGTCATGGGATGGGAATTATTATAAAAGGATCTTTTTAGTAATTTAAGACTAAAAATATGCTGGCAATGTAATCCGAAATATAAATGGACTTAGAGTTACGATTGCAGAAGCATTTGGTCAAAAAGGTTCTAAATGGCTGGAACGTGAAAATTATCCAACTGAACTCGCAAACTAAACATCGTGATTCGGTCTGTTATTTGAAAGTTTGGAGTAGTTGAAAAATAAAAGCGAAACAGAGCGTGAAATCGTACAACTGTTTGACCGGAAGTTCAATGGTTTTCGTAACAAAAAAAAAGAAAGAAAAGGTTTTTTTTTTGGTAATGCTACAGTACAAAGTTTGGAGTCCTGCCATGACTTAAAATTAACCGACAGAAATAAATTTATTGCACATGAATCGAAATTGTTCGTTTTATTGTTTTATTTCAAAAGCAAAACGTTGTTAGAATGAAGTTGTTAAATTGAAATGTCAGCCCTTTAAGTTTGTATATTTTGTGTCCATTTTTCGTCCTTGGGGTGATATGAAATTTCTTTTCTAAGCAACCAATGAACAACAAAATTTTTGTATGTGTTTAAATATCATGTTTAAAAATTCAAATGGTCCGAAAGTCTTAAATAATCTTAATTGGCGGTTTGCAAGCAAATTGAACCAATTTCAGAAACACATTTGCCACTTCGATTGAGATACATCCAAAACATGGGATTCAGTGGTTTAAAAAAGCACTGACCTCGCATTTCCCGCTTGGGTGTCAAATATATGCTATGTGGTGGATTCCTAATTTGTCCCAATTTTCGAGTGCTTAACAATTCAATTTTTTAATCAGATATGTGACATATAATGCAGAATGGTTTGTCCTATGGCAATGTTTCATCATATTTTTCGGAGTTCTTTTGATTTTGAATTCAGAGATAGAATACGGTCGATTTCCGGTTCAAATTTGCAAGAAATTCTGTTACGATACTGTTTTGGTTCTCATTGTGAATCGATACAGGATTGCACCCAACAAATTTCAAGGCTAAATTTTTGACACGAAAGACAAAATTATCCTTACAGGTTAAAGCTTTAAAGGCTGCTGAATTATTATTTGGAAAACTTTTTGTACACATGCTGTTTAACTACAAGCCATACGTGGAACTTAGGATGCTTGCACTTAAACAAGGAATAGCATAATTTGTTGTATTTTTGGGTTAACATTTTCCTAGCCAGGATTGGAAATTTTCTACCGAGCCTGATCCGGTCTGATCCACCCAAAAAGTTCTTCCATATACCAAATTTGGTCTGTTACCATGAATTGTACCACAAAAAACTTTCTGGGGCTGGTTTCTCTTCGATCATACGAGATAGATGTCCACAATCCACCCCATCGGAACCGGAGTCTACAAAACTTAATATTTGTCATCATATCTGCTTCGTAGTCAATTTTAAGAAAAAAAATCAAAGTTATCCAAAATCATTTTTGTACCAACTACGTAATTCTTCCACACATTATAAGAGAAAATTCGTTTTTTTCTCTCAATAAATCTGCATTTAAAACGGTGATGATAAATTCTACAGAATCGATCATTTCTACACGTGGCAAGGCATATTTGTACGAACAATTTATCCTACCTCTTTCCCGTGGTTAAGGTAGCGAAAACTAATTTCAAAACTTCCACCTCAAACATCTCATAACATCTCGGCAAGGTTCAACTTTCAACATAGACATTATTTGTCTTCAAAATTCACACATGCATACCTGAAGAGTCAGCACCCAAACGAATATCACATAGATTGCATAGGTTATTAAATAAACGACGTGTTCTATTTTATTGAAATCGTTAATAAAGCGTTTTCAGTTGAGCAAGCAAAGCACACGGTTCTGCCGCAGCTTTGCACAAATTGCTCTTTAAGAATTCATAATAGGTTGACTACTTCAAGCGTGTTTCACTTTAATCTTCTAATCGGCTGTAACACATTTCTAGAGGTTGACTTTGTGTTCCACAAGTTAGCTAGCTCAAAGTCGTTCCTTCAGCCACATCTATTATAGACTGCAACACACACAGAAAAAAAAAAAACGTCCTCGAGATATGTGTTTCGGTTAACCCGAATAATACGTTTGGCATTAGCGTTAGAAAAACCAATTTCTATGTTCAAGTTCCGAGAAAAGCTTCTGTCGTCGACGTATAAGCTGAATTCAGAGGAGGACCACATCGTCAGCAATATGAACAGAGCGCTGATACGTAATAAT
Source organism: Sphaerophoria taeniata (assembly GCA_943590905.1). Taxonomy (NCBI): domain Eukaryota; kingdom Metazoa; phylum Arthropoda; class Insecta; order Diptera; family Syrphidae; genus Sphaerophoria; species Sphaerophoria taeniata. The sequence goes on along the minus strand of OX016540.1, from coordinate 38,810,566 downwards.
AAGATTTTGTCATATCAAACCGCACGAACAATGAACTTCAATATTCCTTGTTCCTCTTTTTTTGACATTCACAATACGACTACAATGTGAATAAATCCGGAATATCCGTTTACATACCACAAACTTAGGGATAGAGACAAGAGCTCCCTTGACATTCACACTCAATATTTCTTACTTCAGTTCTTTTCCACAAAAATTTCCAAAGTCCCTCTTGACTCCACTTCAACATATGTACCAAAACAGATGGCAGGATAACGGGGACAGGACAAAACGGTATCTGGGATACCGTTTAACTGTCCTACATTGCTCATGTTAAACGGGGAGTGAATTCAAAAGTTTAAACTTTTTTCGGAGGATTGGATCCATTTTGCAAGACAATGGATTCAAATGATACTCTGAAAATGTACGAATACATATAAAATGAGGATTTTTGGGGTTTTACCTTCGAACTAGAATCTGTTCGTTTCAGAAAAAAGATAAAAAATTGGTACAGTTCTGTGCGCAGGTATTTTGATTTATGAACTAAAATATCAAACATAAAATGTATTGTTATATAAACTAGTGCTAGGTGGTTTTGAATTAATAAAAAGTTCTGTAAGAAGCAAAATTTCTAAGATTGACCCGCTCCCATTTAAAACAGAAACTTTTAGTCGACTTGATATTTTCCACGACTCTTAGATTTTCTTTCACATAATTTTGTGAACACAGCACTGTAGTACATCGCCAGATTATAAACGATACCCACATAGCTTTAAGGAATGCTCCAGACATGCCTCATTCATTCTAAACGATTCCATAGCATGTGTTTTGCTGATGGAGATAACAACTTTTTGTCAGTTTGGTATTGAGACAAATTTGTTAACATAATCAAAGAAGGCAAAAAACATCAAGTCAATAAGAAGAAAAACTGTTTGCATTCGACGAACGTTTTTATATAATTAAAGCAGAAACAACAAGAAAACAAAACGAATGAAGAAAAGTTTTTCGCGACATCCTCCCTTGCATAAAAACACAGTTTCAGACATGCGGATAAAATCAGGTCATACGTTTGCAAAAGAAACCAATAAATCTTGAATGATTTTACCGAAATTGTTCCTTGGGGTGTCTTCGAGTTTCTGCATTTTGGTTCTCACAAAGATGGCATACACAAAGTTGATGGATAACGTTGGAACATAGTTTTTGAATGTTATAAAACTTACATCCACAAACTTTCGACTCATATAAACATATTTTTTTAGGAGAAAAAAGATAACATGTAGGGTGAATCTTAGTATTATTAAAACTTGACCCTATGTGTATCACGTAGCCTCTAAAAATCCACTGCTCACTCCTGACAACAACAACCTATAGGAGATATTTTTTTGACATAAATTCACATAAATTTAAGAATCATAAACATCCGAAGAATTTTCATTTTTCTTGAATTCTAAAGAATGCATTTTTCTTCCAAGGATGAATTAAGAATTACTGCAAATCCCGTTTTAACTTATTCTGACAAGGCACAAAACATAAGTAGGAACCTAGGTACATAGTGCATTGTGTAGTATGTGCCATTCCTCAAGATTGCTGCAGCAGGATTTTCTCGGAAATGCTCTTGCACAATATCATTCCTCTTCGTCTTGTTATGCACTTTTATAGATCGCATTTTCCCAGTTCCTAACCCACCAACCCGTATATGTAGCAAAATGAAACCATTTCTTCTCCTTCTTTGTTATTCCCTATAGCGGATTAGAGCTCTGTTGAATCCTTCCATTTCTTTTTCCCTTAACAACAAGTGTCCCTTTCCTCTTCCGCTCAATGTCAACCTACTTAATTTAACTAGTTTGCTTGCGTTTAGAAATCGTAGAAAATTGTGTGTATCCCACATGTTTCTTTGAGTTTGTAATTGTTAGTCACACTTCTCTGCACCAGAGTTGCAAACGCAACTAAACGATAAGACCGGAGCTTTAATCAAAATAAATCTTAATCAGCAGCTTTAAACCGACGGGATTGCTTATTAAAAAGCGGTGTTGCTTCTACTCCACCAACCAACTGCTGACAATGACGAAGATCGATAAAATTGTAACATTCAGTGATTTAAAGGAAATCTTTTCAGAGGGGCTGAAATGGAGACCAAACGCATATAAAGGAAAATCAGTCAGCACAAAAAGGTGTATAAACCACGAATGAACGACAGTGAAATCGAATCGAATTGATAAATTGAACTATGGACATGTGGACATGTGTTTGGGGTGTTAGTGATGTATTTCTTGGCAATATTGTTGCTACAATTTGTTCTAACCGTATCGTTCTCATTTTACTTATTTCTTTTTGCAGTATGTTCCTGATTTGTGTAAGGACCTGTAGTGTAGTCTTAGAAAAAAAAAGACAAAACAAATGTCTGGTAGAGGATTAGCAATGTTAGGAATTGATACTTAATTCAAATTTTTTAATTTTTAATACAAAAATCCATGTCAATAGGAATGCAAAAGATAAATAGATGAAAACAGGCTCCCCATCATACACTCTTCTTATGATTTCTCTAAAAGCCAGTTTTTTAAAGCGAGATCATCCTACTGCAAGAGTTGACTATTTACGCCCAGATTTTCAGTTCAAAGTAAGTCCAGCGGTCGAGAAGGAGAGACAGATTAAACTTAAATTAACAGAAGACTATACTTGATTTTTGGACATGAAAGAGTCGTCTGACAATCGAGGTCAGATAAAAGTAGTGTTCCGTTACACTTTCTTGAAAATAAATGAGCTAGAGAGTGATTTAATTGAAATATCAAATCACATGCGTACAAAAACGAGTGGAATCCTAAAATTCAAGAGACTCGAAATGATGAGAATCATGGAGAACGAAGAAAAGTAATATGTAATTCGTTTGATTTGTTTTATTTTACCAATACCAATCGACGTCAAAAAACATTTAATTGAAACAAAAACCAAACTTAAATTCGAAATTGTTAGCTTCTTAGTCTTTCTGACAGTTGAAAAAGGAATAGGTACAGTTTGCAATTTTAATATAAATGCTACAAGTTAATGTCGTAAAATTAGAGAAAGAGATTGATTCTCTTTCAATAATTGTTTGTCAAAAATATATTTAAAAAAGTTCTGATTGTCCACAAGAAAAAAAAAATTGTAGCCAACTTTTTACTACACATGTGCATACGTCAAGCCAACAGCAAACCCATTTGGTTATTTGGAACCAGACGTTAAGTTCCCGAAAGAGAGGTAGATAAGTTTTCATTTTTCTGCTGTCATGAAAGATAAGAATCTTCAAAAATTTGAGGAACTACATACAACCTCCCTAGAATCATGTTTTATATATTTTTGCGGCTCCCAAGCGAGTGAAATATTAGGTACATATTTTTTATGTGTGAAATGGATTGTGCCTTCGAAGTGAACAGACGAATGGCCGCATACCCCTTATTATCCATCAAAAACCAACATAATGAGGTTCCAAGTTATTGGAAGATATAAATGATTTTACGATTTGAAGGTTTGATTGATTGCGAAAGTTAAGTAGACATATATTTTGTGTGTTATCTTTCGTCTTTTATTTTGTTCCCTTTCTGTGTGGCGTGAAAGAGAATTGCTAACAAATTTTAAGCTTCAGAGGTCATGCCAGCCTATAAATCAAAAAATCAATAACATAAATGTGCTCAGCCAACAATAGATTGTACGTGTCAGCGATTTTATTTGATGATTCCACATACATAGATAAAAAATTGTTTTGTGTATAGAATTTTCAATTACTTATAGCAAGGAAATCAATTTCACGTGATTTGAGTCTCTTGTAAGTTAAAGTGTTTAATTTATTTGCGAAACTGAAGGAGAAGAGAATACTTAAGTGGTCAAAGTGTTTAAGAGGGAAATTCTAACTGATTTAATTTTAATTGCAGATTCTATGGAAACACTTTCACTTTCATAAAATGTCTGTAAACCATAACATTTGATCGTTTGGATATTCGTATTGCATTGAGTCTGAAATCCAAAACTTGTAATGTTGAATGTTTAGATTAGATTTGCTTTGAAATATTTGAAGTTTTCTCCGAAGTTTCTGAGAGTTACAAACAACAAAAGATGCCTTTACAGTCATAAAGGATGTAGAATTTGGTAACCAAAATCTTAACGATGATTTCAATACTTTGATAAATGAAGATTTGGAAAGGATCTTTCTCTTAAAATTTCAATAATCATTCACTTTTTAACGAGAGTGCAATTACCTATGTGTATAGATTTTTCTCGGTCATTGCCAAATCATCATGTTCTTTGGCACATTTTTTGTATGTAAAAAGGTGAAAAGGGTTGCATTTTATGATTTTGATTCACTGATATAAGTTGTATGTACTTTAAATAATTGCCTCTTTCACTCAAATTCATGAGGATCATCGAACCTTTCAACTTTGCAATAAATGACATATTTTCTTTAAAATACAGGAGGCACGAAAATATGAGAATTAAAGAGAACGAGGGAAACAAACTCTTTTGTTCAACGTGTTCTACTTTAGCGATTCAGGGGGGTATCTCAAAGTTTGTATTGATTTGCTTATTAAAAAAGTAGCACATCAAATAGTTTTGAAAATTTGCACACTTTCTAAAACATTCTAAGGCAATCAACAAGCTGCCCAAACTGCCCAAATTATTTATTGGTCTAATTTTTCTAAATGAACTGAATTTTATTTAACATGTTTAATTCAAAGATTAAACTTGATTTTTCTGAATTCACAGGAATCTTTAAACCACAAATTTTGTGATTCAAAGTGAATCTTCTTTGATACCAAACAAAACAATGAAGTCCCCTTATTATCCTCCCAACTGGTGCTAGCATCTTTAACGGCTATTTACTCTCGCAAATAAGGAAATCATACAAAGATCCAAAGCTATTTACATAAAAATTATCAAGATTCAGAAGCGTTGTTGTCCCTTTGCGTTGACTATAAAAACGATGATGACATCGGCTCGTGCTCGTTTATGTGGCAAGACCTATCATCCTCCTGTTGATGTCTGTTTTTGATAAAAGTCTTCGCTTTAAATGCGATGATTTGATGAACATTTTCACGGGCAATTACCCTGCGGGATTATATTTCATTACGATATCACTGTCATCAAAAATAACATTTACATAATGGCAGAGAGCTTTTGTTGTTCTTGATGTTGTTGATGGTGTTAAACTCTAAGACCTAGACCCAGTGAAAAGGATTTTGTTTTTAATGACTGAATGTTGTCTATTTTGCGGACGCAGATTGTTTGAAGAGACAAACAAAGCGTGAACTTTCTAGACAGTTAAGTAAGGTTGCAGTCGCTGAGGAGGTATAAACTCTTTAAGGCTTTTAAGCTCAAAAATAATTCTAAGATTTAATTTGCTTATTGTGAATATGCCAAAAGACATTTTCGTGACTGAACCAATTGAATAATTCAATGATAAGAAGGAATTGCTTACAAAATTACGTATACGTCGCAGTTAACCGCAGAAGTCCTAATATTTTTCAAAAATAAAATATGAAAATTTGTCTTGAAAAAGGAAACAATTTTCAAAAACGATGAAGAACAACAAAAAAAATCATCCGTTGTGACCTTTATCTAATCACACACCTTAAGGCATTCAATTTGACAATGGATAGGATGAATCTATAAATAATAAACTAGAATGTAACCCTTTTCCTTCATTTTTCTTATTTCAGATATTATTTTCGGGAATAAACAAGAAAATGTCCCTTTTGACACCCTATCATGCGTTTTGTTAGATTTATTTATTTGTTTATTTTGAACACAATCTGAAAATTTCAGAAAAAGATAACAACTTTGTCTAACCAAATAAAAAACGAATACAAATTTAGTTTGATTGAAATCCTTTTTTGAACTCACATAAATAAAACCGAGAATATCCCGAATTATTTATCAAATCAGAAGGATTGCCAACTTTGAAGGAGAGAAGTCTTAGGCAAATCAATCTGTGTATACTCATTGCTTTTGTTCAAATTGATTTTCCTGGAAAGTTACTTTTGATATGGAATCCTTTTATTCAAATACAGATTTAAGGATATTTTTGAAATGGACCCTTACCTCGTTTTCAAATGTTGTATGTTTTGTAAATGGGTTTTCAATAGTGATATTAACGTTGTGTTGAAAACAGAAGGTCCTAACCCGTGATGCTATTAACATCTTTGCTTCCATTTTTGTTACACTCGAAAAAGCTCCTTTCTTATGAGCAACTTCTTGTGTTGGTAATATATAGAGGTCTTAAGACTGGAGTATTGGTTCGCTCTTTCAGTAGCGTAAGCAGTCGTTACTCCTTTTTTGTGGGATGGTATGACTTCATTGGGACAAACAGCCCGAAACTACTGTTATGTTAAGTTAAAAGCATATGTGACTTTCTTGTGATATATTTAGGTTTTTACTTTATAACATTATTCGAATTCTACAACCTAGCAACGAAATTCCCCCTAGCATGGACTCAAAAGAACCTTGGCAATAAAAGAAAAAAAAATGTTCAAGACCAAAGACAAAAATACCGTTTTCTTTTTAAAATGTGCTCATCGAGTCCCTACGGCGTATACTTGCTGTTCAAACTGTTTGGTGAGAATTTTTTGGCGCATGCCTGCTCCACCACAACAGCATCCACACTAAATTGACACTTCTCATAGCTAACACCGAGATGGATAGCATCCTGAACATACACACTGTGCAGATTAATCACGAAGTCTTCACAGAATACTCAACACTCTCAGGTGAACGTAAGTTTTGGGCACATTGAAGATAAATTCAACTTGTCGCCAGTCAGTCGATATTTAACTGTTGGCGTTATTGGAAGAAGCTTCTTTTTCCGGTCGGTGAAATATTAAAAAAAAAAAACCAAAACGATGAAAACAAACACCCAAACAAAATCGACAGCAACCACTGTTATACCTATTGGTATTCGCCACATAAACGTTGCTATAGGCAAGAATGTATTGAAAACCGTTATTTGTCGAGCATTCAACCCTCGAGCGCGGGTGTATCCTTGGAATCGGTCGGTGTTTTTCAACAATCGTTTGTTAATTTGATGTGAAAGCATTCAAAACATCAGCAAAAAACATCGAGTGGCGAAACAGGATTGACTTCGAATTCAATATTGCCACCGGACAAGTTCACGCTGTTCCTTTCGAAAAACACTTGTTGTTTTGTCCTAGTTTTTAATTCAACATAAATAAACGAGTGTTGTTAAAAGCTGGCTCTGCCACTGAGAATTTGTGCATTCGCCCATCAATCAAAGTGAATTTGATTGAATTCTTGTTGGCTGTCCATTACTGTTTAAGTTATCATGTGTCACCAGTGCCGTGAGTACCAAAAAAGTGAGTGTGTCGTATTTTTTTTTTAACAGTGTAATGCGTTCCGTTATTTCGTGCAAAAGACTTTGTGGTGTTCCTGCAGACGGATATCTATCAATAGAATCGATCTCCACAAATGTCAGTCGGGCTCTCCATCAGCCAGTCAGCCTTCAGTCAGCAGAACCCATAGAAATATTTTTTTTATTTTCCCCATTCTCTCGTTCTCTTTTCAATCGGAATTGAGGTGGGAATCATTTCATTTTTTTTTTCTTTTGACTGCAAGGATAGAACGATGGAACAACGGTAAACTAAGGATTCATCGTCGTAAAAGCTTAATCCTCTCGTGATGCTGTGTTGTGATTGTATTCGAGTAGACTATTTCCGTTTCTCTTTGTGATACATTGGGTCCGTGTCGGGTTGGTGTAGTATTTATGTGTTTTTTTTTATTTATTTATTTATTTATTTTTTAAATCATTGATTTGGAATAACACTGTCTGTGGCGTAAGCTTGTTACACTTTGCTTTGATTTATTTATTGTCTATTCAATATATCCAAAGTATCGGTTCCTAGGAAAATTGCAAAAAAAGAAGAAGATACTTTGAATTTGAAAAAAGGCGATTCGGTTTGATATTTGAATGAAATAGACTGAAATTAATTTTTCAATCCGTAAAAAAAATCGAAATATTTCAGCATCGGTAAACGACCGACCTTTTATACTTCCTTTTTGTAGTGTCGGAAACTTTGTGTTGTTTTGTTTCGTGGATATAAACCGATATAGCCTCGCACAAGAGCATTGAAATTAGGAAGCTTCTTGAGGCCATTCACTCATATGTAAGCTTGTATTTTTCCTTAATACAGAGCTCCTTGAGGCAGGGTTATATTTAAATTTTTGACATATGTATGTTCATCCCTTCGACGACGCACGACGGCTGACTTAACAGTGCTCCCTCTTTCTTGTGGTTTTGCAATTGCCATGATGTTCTATATGTTCTGCATACTTATAAATGTATATCGTTTGAAGGGATGTGAAGATATTTTTTTTTTTTGAAAGAGTTGGAATTCTTATAGTTTTCAAGATAAGGTCAGGGATATATAAATTAACCTTTGAACTTTAAAGTTTTAAAATTTAAACAGTTTTCAAGGAGGTAGTTCGCTAAGTTCTTAAGAAGTAAATAGAATTGAGAGAGAAAAAAAATGGATTTTTCGAACATGAGTTTTTGATCGGTCGTCATGTTCGCAATTAAAGCAGACAAGCTCCAGGTTCACAATAGAGCACTGAGTTTGTTAAAATGCAACGTGATAAACTTGCATCCAATCGAAATATATTTTTTATCCAGCTAAACAAAAAACTAAACATTAAGATGGAGGTAGTATCTCCTTGCCAAAAGGAAAATCTGTGTAGAACACAGATTTTCAAGAGATTGCATGTGTTACAATAAGTTTTGTTAAACGGGTTTCTGGATGGGATCCAGCCTTAATAATGTAATCAAAGTGAAGCTTTAAAGGTGAAATAAAAAGAGGAGACATTCCCGTCTCCAAAAAAGCATATAATTTGGGGAACTTAGTGGAAGTTTAAATACTCGTTTCAGAAAAAATCATAAAACAAAACAGATTCAAAAGTTCATTTGTACTCATACAGGTTTTCCATATTAATTCATTATTTATTAAGTGCTGTTTTTGCTCGTAGAAGCCTGTTGGAAAGATGGCCATTCATATTTAAGTTTGAGGTTATTTTCATTCCTAGATACTCTTTAACGATTTTAATATCTTTTCCAGCGAATTACCACTTTTCGTTTCTGGCATAACGTCCACCGGCTTTTCTGAATATCAGGATTTTGGATTTACTCAAGTTTACTGTGAGGTTGCAAATTGAACAATATTCTTCAAGGCCCAAAACATGGGGGCTATCCGCTAGCAAGACTAAATCATCAGCATATGTACATGAGCAATTTAATTCTCGTAAGGACCCACAAGATTCCACCACAAAGCACATCATTTAGGTCATCAAGAAACGGGATGAACAAAAGGATACTTAGCACACATCCCTGTTTTACCACCAATGTTGTTGCAAACCATGTTTGCCATTCCATACCGCTGACTTTGTATCCGAGTACAACAGCTTCAGTACGTTAAGTATCTTTGTCGACAATCCAATCAATGAAAGTTTGTAGAATAGTGACCTTCTATCAATAGAATCAAAAGAGGCCTTGAAGTCTACATAAAAAGTATACAGTTTCCTATGTTCATCCTGAAACAATTGCGCAATATTTATAAGGGTGAAAGTTTGGTCAATATTGTTGAATGATTTTGTCTTAAGCCCGCCTGAAAATCACTCAGAAGGATCTAATTATCGACCCATGATGTGAGTCTTGCGTAGAGAACTAATGAGAAAATCTTCAACGAACAGTTCAGGAAGGAAATACCTCTATAATTCTCGACTGAATTCAAGTCACATTTTTTAAGTACTGGAACTAAAATCGACTTTAGAAAACCTTGTGGTAAAATGTTTTCACTAAAAATTTTATTGAATGAATCCATCATCACACAATTAAAGCTTCTTCTGTAAATTTTTTGTAGAACTCAAAAGGTTTTCTGTTTTCTCCTTGTGCGCCATTGCGCTTTGTTACACTTATTTCTAGCTATAGCCTCTTTGACATCCTCCAAACATATGTGATACTGATAGTCTAGGTAATTATTTACAACTAAAAGACTGACATATTGGATAACTGAAACGTTTTTTACAGGGTAAAGAAGTTTGCAAAAGTGTTCTTTAAGTAGATAAATTAGGATATAGACTAACGCCAATAGTGAAAGATCTGCCAGTTTTTCCTCTTATCGCTTTCCAAAAACATTTTGTATTGCTTGCATTTTAAGTATCTTGCACCAGCTGACCAAAGTAATTTTTTTTTTGAAGTTAAACAAATTATTTTGAAATTTTTGTTTGCTTTCAAGTACATTTTCTTGAGGATATCCGAGTTGAATTTTCGGTACAAATTAAACAATAAGCAGCTTGAATGCTTTATCTCTGGCCTTTTGACATTCATGATTAAACCAATTGTTTTTTGGTATAATATGCCTTGTTGATTTTTTTTTGGTAGCTTTAGCTATAGCTTCATCAAGGAGATCCAGTTTAATAGCTTCATCAAGATTTAAATTCACCTGAGATAGTTCCAAGTATAAGTTCTGATGAAAAATTTCAATTCGGTGCTCTTTAAAAAATAATTTTGGTAAAAGACGCATCTCCGGCTCCTTTGTCATTGACACTGTCTCATTTAAATGTAGAATTACTTCAACTGGTCCGAAAAATTTTGAGCCCCAACCTTCAAATATTCAAAATCAATCAGTTCAATACTTGTTTTTGTTCTCAATTCACTGTAAAATTGTAAGAGAAAAATTAGCTCACAGATAATTTCAAACTGGCCTTGTGTCCAAGTAATGCACAATTTAAAATCTTTTTCCTGTACGACATCCTCTTTCAAACAGGAGCTTTTCAATTTAATCATTAAAAAAATCGGTTAATGTCCACCGTTGATCGAGCAAAACGTTTTCTTCAGCATTATTTTCAAAGAAAAATGTTCGAAAGTAACTCTCGGATATAATCGGATGCAATGTCTTGTAGCCATGTTAATAAAAAACGACTATTTCATTCTCATTCCACAGGTTAACCAACCCTAAGAAGAAGAGTTAATCTGTGGATACAAATTTTTCATTAAGAGCCGATTTTTCAATCGTCAGATAAACAAGCAGGTAGTGTTTATTCGACCAATATCAAAATGTTGTATTTTTCAATCGTCAGATAGATTTTATCTGACGAATAACGCTCTAATTTATTCGACCGATGAATACTCAGATAAGTTTATTTTCCAGTTTGTTATTTGTAGATTTTTTCGATGAATGAAAAATCGGCTATAATAAAAATAAATTTAATCCCGGAATAGTAAAGTGACGTTTACCAAAAATACCCTTTTTCAACCGATTTGTTGTTGTCTTTGATATATACAGAAATGTCAACGTTGGGTGCCATTTACTGAACTGACAGAGAAGTAGGTTTTTTTATTCCTTCGGTAATCGCTAAGCCACCCTCCACGCCTGGTGTAAGATAGTGAACGTCAGTTAAGCGAAATTTTATCATCAATAGCATTTTCCGCGTAGTCCACAGAATAAATGCTAATTACGCGACCTTAGGACAACAAGGTTCTAACTGCCATTTTTTCCAAAATTGAGTTATAGATTGGATCATACTAAAAAGGCTACGCTCTTTCATTTGCCGCTTTCCAAATTTGGCTATCTCTTTTAGTTTATGAAATAGCTCGTGAAAAAGCAGGCAACAAAGTTCTATCTAAGCAATCTCAGTTTGAATTTTTGTTGAAAAAGTTCTAAGTGCCAGATAGAACCTTGCACCCTTAAGAAAAAACAATAATTTGACAAATAGAACCCCGTTGCGTTGCAGATAGAACCTTATTAATCCAAAATGACTATCCAAGCAATACATCGTTAGAACCTTGTAGGCTTTGAAATTGCTGTTGAATTTGAATTCTGTTCTATCTTGTAGTTAGAACCTTATTGTTCTACGTCCAAGTACCTTACAGTTTAGAAAAAAGTTCTATCGATTTTTTTCAAACATAAATAACTAAATAACCATGCTTTATATGTTAAATGTATTAATACAAATAAGAAGGATGAAACCACTAAATATAAATAATTGAAAACACTTTGGGTATAAAATCAAGTTATAAAAATTATACACTGTGAAATTTTCAATCTTCGTTTTCTCGAAAGTGGTGTGAGGGCAGATAGAACCTTGTTGTCCTAAGGTCGCGATTATTCGCTATTCTGTGTTAGTTAATTTAGCTGTTGAAGATAAACTATTTCGAATTAACGTGAAGGAAAGGGGAACTTTTTAACTTATACAGTTGATAGCAGCCATGATGAATAAGCTACAAGTCTCAAATTGAATGTCATTTCTTCGGGTTCGCCCAATAACAATAGACTAAAAGTTCAAAAACATATACATACGTGCAAAGAAAAAAGGAGATAGGAAACCAAGCTGTCAAAATAAATTTGCCTACAGGCAGGTCCAGCGGAATGTTGTAAAAGGATTAGTTTTTTTCACATACACGAAATAAAAATGTGGTGTAAATTATACATTCTGTATGCTTTGCCTATTATACTGAGGGGGTTTCCCATTGTTCTGGAGAGATTTGAGTGAACAATCAACCGTTAGTCGACGAAACTTTAGATCTACAGAAAAAGTCTCCACCATGCGTTAGAGTAGGTAGGAAAACCCAAAGCAGTCACACAGAAGAAATGAGCTTTTCACAGACCATGTCATGTTTTATTATAAAGGCCTTTCAAAGGAGTTAAAAACGTCGATGATATCTTACGCACACTTTTTTTATTTTAATTAAATACAAGGTTAAGAATGAAATACCCTGTATTTTAATATTTGCATTTCAGTAAAAGTGAACAAATATAAAATATAACTACGAAACTCATATCTGGTTCTTTAACTGACACTCTTTCCCCACAAAAATTCACAAATAATTTGCTGATATCTTTGATGGAGGTCAATAGAGAATGATCTTATCCGTTGAATTCCGTCTCCTATCGATTTGGCTTGTGTGCTATTCATTTTTCTTCTTCTTCAAATTGCTTGAAGCGAAATGTTGGTAGCTTGAAAAGGCTTTCAATTGTCAGTTTTAAGAATTAATGATAGAATTCTTGGACATCACGACCCATTCGTTTTCTTCTTTTGAGTGTTATTCTTGTTCGTGAACCTTGTTAATTTATTTTTGTATCAAATTCTTACTCGACACTTTGCAGTCGATATTTATGTAAGATTGCTTTGAGTCTTTCAAAGAAAGATACTTTTTTCAAGGAAACTTGAAATGGAAGCTGACCAGAGGTTTGGTAAAACAGTGAAGGTGTATGTACGTGTGGGTTGAACAGGGATACAGAAAGCCATTTCATGTTTAACCTTCAATGATATCCGGCTTAGGTATGGATTTTTCCCTCTCTAACTTGAGCACAAACATTTTTCTCATGAGAAATTGAAAAGACTAGAATTATTTCGTCCCATTATTATATCTTGTGTCAAAAAATCAACCATCACATGAGTTTAAAATTCCAAAGAAGAAAACTTTGTTTGAAGAAAGTTAACAGAGAACTTAATCGTATTTAAAACACAGGCGCTCATGTGTGTTGTAGGATGATGTGTTTTTATGTGAGCGTAAACAAAGGATCAAAAAACAAAGAAATCAGGTTGAAAAACCACAAGAAGTTAGGTCCTTGGTCCTCTTGGCTCTTGCCTTAGTATGACTTTGTCGTTTTTCTTTAAACTTTTAAGTTTTAAAACAACAGAACTCTATTATGGTTTTAATAATAAAGAAAATTCATGAAAAAGGTATGGGTATACGAGGTATACAAGGCAGGGCCAGGGAGAAAGTTTTGAGTTTTCATTTGTGATTATTATTCTTTCATTGGTAGAAGTGCCATCGTATAAGTAAGTTTGAGTCCATATTAATGGCATGGGTAGGTATAGTTGATATAAGGTTCTAAAATTAACTTCAAGAAGTAGTCGAAAAGAAAAATACAATGAAGAGAAAATATTCGAAAATTTTTGACAACATTGTACCTACTCTGCAATTATTTATTTTTGTCCACCTGCCTTATGAAGAGGTCCTTAATTTGACATTCAAAATGGGTACGGTACGTTGTCCGAATTATATGAAGGCAGAACTTTTGGTGCAGTATTTGTAGAATTAATAAGACTGTAAAGGATCTGAATGAACGCTTCCTAACCTTAAAGCAGATCACACAGTATTACACCTGCAAATTTCTCGTGGATATCTAACTGGCCACCACACTTCTTCTCACACCAAAAATTAGGGTACTACTACAATGTCCAAAAGGCAGTCAGAATTTTTGTTCACTCGTAAAAAATATGAAAAGTTCTTCTTCCTCTTCTTTCATTTCTAAGCAATCCACAAATCTTCTTTCGTACTTGTGCTGTTGCGAATGTCCTAAAAGATCTCACAAAACATACGTATAAGTGGATAACTGGTCTGGATGGTATCACTGCTAATTTTCTGAAAAAGTGTTCTTCGAAGTTAGCAAAATCATCTACCCTATTCTTTGGGCTCATTCCGAGTAGTTGTCTAGCCAGTCCCTATTTCCTTTTCCTATTAATCATTTAAAACACTATGAACTGTCTATTACAGGAGGAGAATAGCAATTTTGGTACACCAGGTTTAGAAATTGTCGAGATCCTTTTGGAGGAAAGAATTTTCTTCTCGTGCTGCAATGATTCTGAAAAAATTCGTATCTTCAGCGTTAAGAGATATTTGACAATGTTAAATATTTGACAATGTTAAATGACCATGTCAATTTCGTTAGTTGTAAGGATAAAGAGAAGAGGGCCTATATGACTACCTTGGGGTACACCAGAAGTGGTTAGAATAGGACTGGAACAAGTGGATCTAAACCGGACATAATATTAACGATTCTCAAGGTATGAAGTAGTCCATTTCAGGAAAAGAGGTTCAAAGCCTAAAGAGGATAGTTTAAGGCCCATTTGCTCATTCGGAACATAAATTTATGTTCTACATAAAGTTCATATTTAGTATGGAGATTTTATGTAGAACTTTGGATCGTTTATAAGGTTAGATTGAGTTTAAACTAAGTATTCTTGGTAAAGAGAATTGTACAGTTCGTTGCAATGAAGATATAAGCACCAAGATACATTTTCCGGGTATGAGTTCAGGTATACATGTTAGCAACAAGGGAGGGTGATAATTATTATCAATATGGCAAAGAAAATATGTGACAATAGAAACGATAGCAATATGACGGCAAATATAAACACATTAGAGTTTAGAACACACTTTCAAAACCTACTCTATCAAGCATCGCCAACAGAAACATCTTTTGAATGCGCTTCAAATACAGCTGTATATATATATCCTTGCTTGATAAGGAAATTGAAATTGGCGAAGTTCTTGCAGCCATTACTACGACAAAGGAAAATAAAGCTCCGGGAATCGATTTAATTCCATTTGAATTCTATATAAATGCAACGCCCAACTTAGTCATAGAAATTCATCGTCTATTCAGCGACACCTTTCGCACTGGTACCATTCCCAACTCGTTCAAAAAATCAATAATATTTCCTCTTTTAAAGAAAGGAAATTCCAACGATGTAGCCAACTACCGTGGTCTGTCTTTTATGGACACAACTGTTCTTCTGAACAGACTTAGTCAATGGGTCGAAGAAAATCATATTTTAAACGAATTCTAAGCTGCATACAGAGAAAACTACTCAACTACAGACCAAATCTTCAACCTCTCCTGCCTTATAAAACTACAACTAAACCGGAAAAAGAAACTGTATGCGTTTTTCATATATTTGAAAGCGGCGTTCGAAAATATTAATAGAAACACATGGTTCTACAAACTGACACATCTAGGTTTATCCACAAAAATGGTATCAATCCTTAAAGCACTCTATACCAACAACACTTTAACAGTATGGAACGGCACTAACATCAGTGACTTTTTCCCTATCAAACAAGGTGTAAAAAGAGGATGTGTTCTTAGTGCCCTGCTATTTATCTTGTTCTTGAACGACCTTGATTCTGTTTTGCCGTGTGGAGTGACTTTCGAAGGATTATTGGTAAAAGCTCTACTTTACGCAGACGACTTTGTGCTACTCTCAGATAATCCTACTGAATATAGACTACCAAGAAGACTAACGGATATCATCGTTAGAAAAAAATATCTACTGGGCTGATAAATGGTCAGAACTCTTTAACGATCTGAACATTGAGTTTGACTGGTACACAAAGTCTGAATGGAAGACACTGCACACAGAAACTTGCGCAAAACTAGTAGAAAGGGTAGAAAGGCATTGGTCGGAACACGCAATAAGAGCTCTGCAATCACGATTCCATGATGAGTATTGCAACCTGAAATATGCTGGGGTACCACACTGAGATAGTAACTCGCATGAAATGATAAGTATTGTGTTAAAGTCCAGGTGTGGATTGCTCAAACTCAATGCACGAGCATTTAAAAATAATACGGATGGAATTTGTAGGATCTGCAACCTTGACGTATCATTCTGTAGGAGTGTGTCCTTGCTTCCAAACTTACAGAAAAAGATTCCTTGGAAGCGAAAATCTTAACCGTGATCACTTCCTAGAAATTTTGAATGGCCAAAACTATTCGTTGTCGGTTCATATTATTTAGAACTCCGCTATCTTGATTTAGGCTTGAAACAGTCAGGAGGGATTACAAATGTAATTTGATCCGTGTTCAGATACTGTCCATTTTAGGTGTGGAAAGTAGAAATCTCCACAAATTATAACTTCATCTAAGAGGTCGCATTGTTTTATTAAGTAATCTATCGATTGAATAGCAATTTCATATGTTTGTAGAGGTTGGGTTAGGTTTAAAGGTTCAAATTTTAATCTTTTTCATGTTATATATCCTTCAGCTATTCTCTAAAACACCCTGTTAAGCTGATTCTATACCCCACACACTGCAATATAAAAACAATGTCATCATCATCACAAATGTATTCGTCTCTGATTTGATTGTTTCTAGTGGATTGTGGCTTGCTTGAGATATTGCGAATCGTTTCAATCCCCATTTCATTTCGTCTATCCATTTGCTAAGGCTTTCAGACTAATTCGTTTTTCTTTCTTGGATTGTTATTTGTTGTCTCCCGAAACCAGAACAGAATCCTTTCATCGCCCTCACCCATCATCCATTCCATTCAACATTATTGTGCATAATAATAACAATAACAAAAGATAGTTTTTTGCTGACTTCTGATGGTATTGTCAATTATTGAAACTAATGAACATAATGAAAAAGTTTTTTGCACGTTCTATAACGAAAAGCTGGAACAAGAACCAAACAACAACATCAACTGCATTTATTTGAATTAAGTGTTTGTGTTTTATTTCAGTGAGTCTATCGTTTGCTTGAAACAAGAAGTGATGTCATCTTTCATAAATGTCTGATTAAAAGTGAAAAAAGGATTTGCATAAGGAAAAAATAAATCGCAAGAAAACCAAAACAAAATTCGGCAAAATGCTGAAACTCTTAAGGAATATCTGCATTTGGATGTGTTCCACATCATGTCTCTTTGGATATGTCACGCATGCTGGTAAGTTGTTCTAAAGTTGGCGTACACTTTTTTATTGTTTTCTATATTTTTATCATTTAAAATTGGTTTGATTCTTTAATATGACATGTGTATTTCTAAATTTAGTGCATTTTTTAAAATAAATCAATGACTTGAACATTTTCAATTTAAGCGGTTCAGACTGATTTCATTCCACATAAATATTTTGATAACTGTTTATTTTAAGATAAAGTTATTTAGTTAGTTGGATAGTTTTGAGAACCATATGGCAGTACGAGAAAGCAAAATTGGATGGTATCATAAACTTCTTCCGGATTGTCACTATGATTCCTGATAGTAGACTTCTTTATGATTCCCAAATAGGGTTAAAAGCATCAAACCCAAAGAAAAATCATGGTTTTATTGAAAAAGAAGCTAGTTTCTGGTGTTTTGGAGCCAATCCTATGTGAGGAAAACCAGGATAAGTTGAAACACGTTAGGACGGCCTGCAATGCCCATATTCGGCGCACCAAATTTTTGCATGATTAAGGCAAAAAATACTGCAATGTCCCAAAAGCAGTAAAAATTGTTGGTCAGCTTTGAAAAATATGAAGAATTATTCCTTCTCTTCCTCAGTCCGTACACTCGTTGACAATGCCACTCCAGTTGTTAGCTCTCTCGGGAAAGCTAACCTTTTTGTTAGGCAGTCCGCCGCCAATTCTAAGATGCTAAACAAATGTCATGAAACCGCCAGTTCTTGAATACGTTAATGATTTCATGATGGACAAATCTTCTTTCTGTGGAAGTGTTCTTCCACTCTGTCAAAACCTTTTCGTAAGCTTCTTTATCAATCCTATTCTTCTCGGCTAGCTCTGAGTTGTTGAAAAACAGCATTTGTGCAGCCAATTTCCAAAAAAGCGAATCTTCTTCGCCGTCTAATTAATGGCCGATTAGGCTTACGTCCCTTCTTTCCAACGTAGTACAAATACAAACCCTGATTAATCATCGGCAAAAGAAATATCTCGAAGACCGAAAGCTTCTTGATGACCGCCAGTTCGACCTTCGCATGCAACAGGTCCACTGATGATCTGATGATCTGTCTCACCGAACAGTGGAACAAGTCTTTACATCATTTGGATAAAGTAAGATTGTTGCACTTGATATGGAATTTGATAAAGTCTGGCATCTTATGCTCTTTTATCAAAAATGCTTGTTTCGGAGTTGACGAATCACTCCTTCGTTGGACAGGTTTTATTTTGCAATATAAGTACTGGCATGCCCAGGGTTCTGTTTTTTCCCCAACTCTCTTTCTAATTTTAGTAAATGATCTCTGCAACTTCACTTAGGTACGATAGAACCTCAAGCTTTTCTTATTTATTCTCCCCTTCGGATGTTGAATTGCAACGGCAAAATATGATAAACTCAGCAAACTTTGACTTAGATAACATTTAACAATTTGGATCCATAGCTGTCTTTGTATCGTTAAAGCGAGATGTACCCCCTTTGCCATCAATGAAAACTAACATCTCAAATTCTTGGTTTTTTGGTCGAACGAGCAAAATTGAGATGTCTGCAATTATTCTTCCCATCTAATCTGGTTACAATCTTTAAGTCTTATTTTCGTCCAAAGCTTGATATAGTTCCTACACTTGGGCCGTTACTCCAGCAACATACAATATACTTATACTTAAGCCCCTTGGATGATATAAAAGAAAAGCGATAAAAATGGTTGGCAACAAAAAAATTGTCAAATCATTTACGACCTTAAAACACCTTCGTAATATTTTCTCTCTGTCATTCTTTTTTCTCTCTGTCATTTTTTCTTTCGATATCGTGATAATATTGTCTCTAGAAAGCGGCTATGAGATCTTACTTCTTACTTTACAGTCCGTTGTGGACTTGGGCCTCAATCAACAGTCTCCGCCAGCCAGCTCAGTCCCTAGCTAGCTGTCTTCAGTTTTGCACTCCGATTGAGGTCCTCTTCCACTTGTGTGCACCACCTGAGTCGTGGTCTTCCTCTCCTTCTACGTCCCTCGGGGATAGAGTCGAACGCTTTCCGGGCCGGAGCATTGGTGTCCATCCACTCTAAATGACGGAGCCCTCTGAGTCTCTGGACCTTGACCCTTTTGGCTAAGTCCATGTTGTTGTACAACCCGTAAAGTTCGCTGTTGTATATTCTTCGCCATTTCCCTTCAAT
Source organism: Sphaerophoria taeniata (assembly GCA_943590905.1). Classification (NCBI taxonomy): domain Eukaryota; kingdom Metazoa; phylum Arthropoda; class Insecta; order Diptera; family Syrphidae; genus Sphaerophoria; species Sphaerophoria taeniata. The sequence goes on along the minus strand of OX016540.1, from coordinate 38,790,948 downwards.
GTACACGGGGAAACAGCCTAAGGCGCTTTCATCCGATTTTGTCTCGGATCTGTAAACGAATGTTGCTAACACTGCAGTTTCAATACTAGGTTCTGTTGGCTATAAGCACCTGCCAAGTGCCAGCCATATGTTCTCTTTCATATTGTAACAAATATTTTCTCTTCTTAATAATTGTAGTTCCAATGGAGTACTTTGACGATCATGAATTCTCCTACGACATGGACACAGCCCAATCTGAAGTGAAATATGATCCAAGACTACTCTCACAGCAATTAAAAAACCAACGAAACCATGAACAGGAAAGAGCTGCGCCATGTTATTCTGCCACAAACAAATACACTCACGGACAAAGAGTAAGTACTCCTTCTTTTAATTTTTTTGTTTCAAAATAAAAAGTAAGTAACCGACACAGTTTATTTCACTTTCTAAAGCGGTAGACTAGTGTGAAAAAAAAACAATTTTGTTTAATGCAAACGACCATTTTTAAAAATAATTTTCACACTATTCCTCACTTGAATTTATTGCCATCATTGCTCTCAAATTACCAGAAACTCGCCAAAAAAAAAGGCTTGGCATCGTACCTCTTTAAAGTTTATACCCTTTCCTGTCACAACAGACAAAAATCCGAGATCATTCCACCCTTTGGTGAATTAAATTGGATTACCAAAAAAAAGTAGAGCTTTGTAGAAATCCAGCAAACAGCACACACAATATGAATTTTATTATTGTTTCACTATATGCTCCAAGCTCCACCATTCAACATCCACAGAGTCTCCTATACAACACCAGTCGAGTGTAATCTCTGCTGTTTTCATTCCAGAAGGGCTTGACACAATAAAATATGTATACAAACGAATGTGTGTGTGTGTTTATACTTTTTAATCCACAAAAAAAGGAAAAATACCAACTCTGCAAAAAAAAAAAAAAAATCATCAACAATGGAATTCAAAACAAATAAATTGAAAACACAAAAAAGTCCTTCTTTATTCTCCTTATCCGCTTGATAGATTGTAGAAATAAGAACAAAATGAACAAAAATCACTCTAACTCCGAGCTACAATCTGGAGTCTGGACGTGTGTGCAAGTGAATGTATTCCCGCTATAAAGTCTGAAGATATGTCCTTTGCTAGGGTTATGTTCGTCGGCAACTGCAAGAAGGATAGACAAAAAAAAACCCTTTTGCGGTAGTGGAAAAGATTAAACATCGAATTGCAGGGCGGGGATAAATGAATGGCACATGAGATACGACCCCACATCGATATAGTCCTGTTTAGAGTTCTCTCAAACTCTTATTTTACGACTACCTAGTGTTGGTATTCCTCTTCGTTTGCTTATTCCTATTTTAAACCAACGCTTCTGTCTGCAGTGTCAGTAGCAGATCCCTGCAGCTATGAAAGTGGGCAAAAGTTAAAGCAATTGGAAATATCTCAGGTGGGTGCAGTTTTTTTTTTCTTTCTTTACACAGAACAAAATGGTGAATGAAAATAACCGACACAATTGCACTGGAAAAAAATTCAGTAAAATTGGCTTCGTCTGGCAAGAAAATCTTAACTTCTTGGAAAGCATGTTAACACATGATTGGCAGTCAGCAGAAATTAAGATATTTATTTAAAATTCTTGAAATGAAAAATTATATGGAACTGATTTCTAAGATTGAATAAAATAACTCTTTTTGGGAATGGGACTCCAGGGCGTATGAGTAACATTTATGTTTGAGTTGTACCATTCTGTCTGGCTCTTGTTTGAATTGATCTTTTGTCCTGTAAGGGATTTTTCTTGGAGGACTGATTGTAAACTGTGGGATGGGCAGCATATCTGCGTCGTGGTATAACTATAAGACGTCTATAAATTTTAAATTCAAACACGTTGGCAAAGCATGAAGGTCAATCAATCATTATTTAATATCTAAACAAGCACAGCACCAAAAAACTATTTGAATTCGACACGAACGCACGTTTTGCAAATGCACACATAAACATTATGCAAACTTTCACTTCATATGCAGTTCAAACCAATATAACTCTTTAAATGAGTTGACCAAATATACATTTTCCATTTAACAATCCGGGTATCATCTGATTCATATATGATACCCATACAATCAGTTGTTTATTTTTCTTGCTTTGTCCTTGGTTTGGTTACACATCGGCAAAATAGGGGTCCCCCGAAATGGAGCAAAAGAGATACTTGTTTAATCACGAATAACATTTTGTATTCAATTTAAACTGATTTCAAAGAATGTCAACGTCAAAAGCCTTACACGAAATCCCATTGAAAAGCAGGATCTAAACTTTATATCCCGAAGTCGGAATATCATTTCTACTAATAAACAAAGTAATTGTGATACCAGGAATCACGGATTACCAAGAATTATGCCTGTATTTTCTGTGTGGCAATCCTGCATGGGGCATTGCACAACCTAAGAAACATTAAGATTTCATTATTTCTTTTCAATTGGAGTTGTTGCATGTTCGTCGGGTCGTTTGTTTAGTAGTTTTATAGAGAAAAGACATTATTCAGAATTACTCCCAAAGTTCCGTTGATTCTCCCAGAAATCAAAGGCAAGTTAATTGAAAACGAAATGAAAAACCATTATCGATGAAAGATTCTGTAAGACTCCTTTATGAGGATTAATTACTTAGCTGTTCGTTTTCTGTTCAGTTTAACAGAATTACATTATTGCTGATTTCCGATAAGAATGCCAATCTTCTTAACAGTTTGTTTACTTCAATTTCTGACAAAAGAGTGTAGAGGTTGGGAAGAATGTCTTTAAACTTTGTAAAGGGTCTATCATTAACGGCTTTCTTACTTGAAATTCATACGAAATAAAGTCTGTCGGATATCATCGACATTTTTATTCATTTTAATGGCATATCGTTTGAATTATATGTGAAATTCAACATTGTTCTCATTGTGACGCTTATTTGAAGTGTCTTGACCAGCTACCACCGATCCATAAAGAACAGTGGATTTATCGGGAGGCATTCTGGACACTCTTGAAATTCTTGTGGTCCCAAAATAGTTAAACTATGCCAATTTTTGTATAGGGGAGAAAGGACTAGAGGCTTGTACGAGAATCAAATAAAAACATAAATTTATGTTTGCTATGAAATGTTTAGTTCCATATCTAAATCGTCTAAACAACCATTTAGAGAAGTCTAAGCCGACATTTCAAACATACAATAGCGTGTTGTTTCTGCGATATGCAAAAACGCTCCACTTGTTTACTCTTGGTATTAAACGTTAATAACTATGAACCATAAGCCAACAAAAAAGATTAAAAAATCGAACAGTTTCAGTCGGACCGTAAATGGGTAAAAATGTCGATATTCGAAGTTGACGTTTTATTTTTTTTTTCATTTACATCACAAACCTTTTACCATGTGTTCGTATGGATCGAAATGTGGATGGACTATATTATTTGCTTTTACGACTGACATTTGTTAGCTTCGCAAACCAATTTAAAACTATTGCGGTCTAAACAAGAGAAACACAACATATGCCAATAAAAAAATTGAAAAAAATTAATCATCTCCGAATATATGAAAAATAATCTTCGCTCAATTTAATTTAAGTAGCTGTGGTTGAGCTTGTTTAAAAGGCTTAAACACGACAGAATTTAATTGGTCTAAAATGGAAGGTTGTTGACTATCAGCGCCAAAAAGAAGAAAAGTTGTAAATTTTTTCGCGGTGTTCCCGTGAGGCAGGGGAAGATAGTCTCTACCTGAAGCGAAAAATTAGAAAAATTCAATTATTAGATATAAAATCAGTTAACCCTCGAGCCCAACTTCATATACGTACTCTTTAGTACAGACATTCATTTTTTAGCCGTACTACGTGAATATGAAACTCTCTTCCAAACTCTATCTTTCCCAATGTTATATTATATTTTTTTCTCAAAATGTTAAATATTGCCCTAACAATGCCTTAAATTCAAAGTAATTTTGTGCAAATTATGATGTACCCTAAGCTTCAGGGCTTCCAGAGTTTACGAGGGCAGGTAAATTTAATTCAATTATTTAAGATAGTCAACTTGAGTGTTATCCTGAATAGATAAAAAAAAACGAGTAAGCTTGCTTTTAAGTGTTTTTGGTTTTACTTTGTGTAATGGCAGGAAACTTACTGTCAAATTTGATAAGTGTTTTCTAGAAGGGTTTTTGGGGCAGTACGGTAGCATTTAGAACGAAATATAGATACCTCTGGGGACTTAGATTCGTATTTATATAAAAACGAACTCGAGTTAACTCGGTTAAAATTAATAATTAATTTTAGGCTGGTATTCATTGGGCGCTATTAGGTAAATAGCTTCGTAAGCCTAATCATCGACGTATATTAGTGCTGATTTGCGATAGCTCTCAAAAGTTAATAGTGGTTCTGAGTTCTGACCTATATTAAGTTCAGAGCAAAACCTTAATTATTCCTGGTTGGTGTGCCAGCTCACAGGGCATGTTCCATTTACCACTTTTCGGTCTCTCAGCTTCTGGGGACATTTGTACTTGCCAAGGTTCTTTTGGCTTTTTGATGGCTTTTAGCCACATGCTCAGGGGGATTTCCACTGGTTTTTAACGACTCTTAACCAACTTTTTAACTTCTCATAACTTATCATTTTTTAAAAACTTTTTCAGTTCAGATTGTCGAAGTTCACATCCTAAAGCAAATTTTTGCCAAAGAAAAAAAACTGGTTGTAAATTATATGCGAGTTTATTGTAAAAATTCTTAAAATTCTTGCAATGCAGATTTCTGATTTCTAACAAAATTTTAGCTACTTCTAAGCCACTTCTTCCCGTGTGTTTTTTTTTCACTGCTCAGTAGCCAACACAGTAATCAAGTGCGAATAAAACGCTCAAACTCACTGTATCTGTCAAATGCAATTTGTATGGCAATTGTAACATAGAACGACGCAAAATGGACCTGAGGGTTCTGTCTTGGTTAAAAAAATACAGCAAATACTTCAACCTGAGTGAGTTCATAACTCAGATAAGCTCGGATCATTGGATTCGCAGAGCAAAATAATTCTTCTTAAACAATCCAAATTGTTTTGTTTGCCAAGCGAAATTTTACTGTGCTGGCTACTGATGAGTAGTGAAAAAAACACGGCTAACGTTGGTGAAGACCTGTGAGTCCAAATTACGAAAAGGGCTTACTTGACTGGTTTTTTTCGCTATCAGATGATTTTCCGGTAACAACGACTCGACGACTAATTTTTTTTTTTTATTTCATCAAAAAACTGCCATTTAAACCTTACCTTGCAAAATAATGAAAATGCTTCGTAGCTTTGAGGGTGCTGCATAACATACTAACCGTATTTCACGGAGAAGTTCAACCATCAAAAATCTCGAATTTCCTTAAACCTGATTTTGTTACAGTAATTCAATTTCCAAATTAAATTTTTTTCTTTCAAAAAGTGTCGACAATCAATTAAAACACAAATTTAAAGTTCTTTAGATCACCCAGTCCATCGTTTTAGAAACAGTGTGGACAGTATAAAGCTTCATTCTTCACTTTTTGTATCAACTGATTTCAATAGAAATCGCGTTTACGTCTTTCCCTTTTTATATTTTTCATAAACTCTGATGGAAGGCAATTTATCATTAAAGGAACTTTTCGGCCTTTGAGCCTTGCACTTAAACTTTTTTTGAACAGCACTCGCATTCTAAAGTATACAAACAAACAAAAGATAAGAGCACTTTTACCGAGTAGAATACTCGTCCAAAGAATTTACAAACCGCAGTCATTCGAAAAAAGCAAAGAGGACAGTGTTTGTCAATTTTATCCTTCAAGCTCGTATTTGTTCACATTTTGATTCAATTCAACTCTCGCACGAAATACTTCAACGAAAGTAATATGTAATTAATTAGTTACAAGGTTTTACAGTATATGTGTGCTAAAATATTTCTGATTCTTTGAGTCATAACTCAGAAGTCATGCAAGAAAATGCAAAAAACGCCAGTGCGATAATTTCGTCCCCGACTGTTTTCTATCTGCAGGCCAACATTCACTTTGCCTAACCTTTTAACCTTTACCTAGTAGTGCCTCCATAATAATTACTTTTGTTGCAACGGATTATCACCAGCTGCGGGTATTCTTTTTCGAGTACTCAACAAGCCCAGGGCCCATGTTCTGTAACTTATCACTCGCAAGAAAAAAGTGATAAGTTAAGTTACAATGAAATTTGTTTCGATTCCTTGCGTTCAGAGTTGGGCATTATTCGAATAAATTGTTATTCGAATAATTATTCGAATAAAAAATTATTCGCCACTAATTTATTCACGAATAATTTATTCGCGAATAAATTATTCGTGATTTTATTCGTTATTCGTAATTTATTCGTGATTTTATTCGTTATTCTGAATAACGAATAAAATCAACTATGTACCTTCTTTCATTTGTCTGTTTATCTTTAATTTTTTTATTTACGTTCCCTTTGGAATTAGACGCTCGAATCCCTTCATTTATTCTTTATTGCTGACAAAAATTCTTTCAACGAATTCTTGGTAAATATATTGAAAAAAGAAAACAAAATACACATCCGCGGTTGATAAATTCTTGGAAATTATTAATAATTGGTTCTTTTTTGTTATCAACATGATACACAGGTTAGGATCGTAATAAAATTCATTCACCAATTCTAGTTATTGCAAAACCCCTTTAACCCATCCCCTGAAGTATCCTCGAAAGTGATTAAATTTTAAAAAATCTAAAATAAATATAAAAGTTGTGCTTTGTTTTTGGAGCTTGAACCAATGTAAATAACTTTTAATAAAAAAAAAATTAAAAAAATTAAAATATCAACTAATTGTTCTACCAAATTTCTTGCGTTTATTTTATTCGTTATTCGTTTATTCGTTATTCGAATAACGAATAAAAATATTTATTCGTCATTCGAATAAATTTTCTTCGAATAAATGAAATTATTCATTATTCGTGAATAACGAATAAAATGGTTATTTGTTATTCGAATGATTATTCGAATAAATTTTGCCCAACTCTGCTTGCGTTTATCACTTTTTTCTTGCGAGTGATAAGTTACAGAACATGGGCCCAGAAAAAAATGAACGTAGTTTTAGCTCTTCTAGATGCCAAGTCCTCTGGAGCATTGACTGTGGCGAATCTGTAGAACATGTGAGCGTATTTCAAAAAAGAGCATTTTTCGCCCCCATTTTTGCTTCCTTCTTTTCTTCTCTAGTTTTTTTTTTTGTTTTATAGGAGTTCTGGGTTCTGCTGGTTTAAATGCCTGCGTGTTATTAGAGACGACGTATTCTATTTTTTCGTACGTGTTTGTTGGCAGCCCTTGTTATTTAGGTGGATCTTTTTTTTTCATTTTTCATTTGCTTTTTGTGAGGGTCCTTAACTGGAAAAAAAATTTGAAACAAAGGTTTTCCCCCCATTTGTTCGCCATCATAGACGTCGTCGCGGTCGTCGTTGCTGTTTCTATCGCATCCTGTTTCTTCAGTATTTTTTTTTCCAAAAAAATTGCATCTAAAAGGAAACATAATGAAAATGTAGGAAGGTACACTGGGAATTGAGTGTCTATACCCTGTTTTTGGGGTCTTAACTGTGTGCTTCAGGACAGGAACCAGTGCCGTATTATCCTCAAGGCAAACTAGGCATGTACCTAGGGGCGCGAGGCAACAAAGGGCGCGCGGGCGCAGTGATTTTTACAAGTGGCAAATAATACGTGGTTGTTATAAAGTAGCAAACTTATGAATTCGAAACGCACTTGCCACTTTACAGGACAAAGTCAACTCGGTTCGCCATTCGGTTTGCCAACTCGACAATCGACCTAGCTTCCTTCTAATTTTGTAAGTGTTTTGGAATTTTGAGTTTTCGTTTTCTGCTGCTTAAGTATTTCCTAGATATCTTCGGGGCGATCCGATTTGGCGAACCGAGTTGCAAATATGTTTGCATAAAAATAAAACTCGAGTTAACTTGGTTAAAAAATTATACGGTTCGGTACATTATTAATTAAAATATTTTAAAACGAACTCGTAAGATCTTTCGGACAACGCGTTTGCCTTAGGCGCGGTACATCGGTTTCGGTCAAACAAAATATAATACGAGATATTTTTAATACAGGGGCGCCGATGAGATGCTTGCCTATGGCGCTCTCACTGTTTATGTTTAATCCGCCACTGACAGGAACATATTGCTCGGTGTCGTCACTTCCCGATTGGTATGGTCGTATGTTTTTTTGCTCCTTTTGCTATTTTCTTGAGGACCCTTTGATGGTATATAAATAATAGTCGTTTATAATGTGTCCTTAAGCACTATTCACATGAGCACGACCAACGAACGACGAATGAATGAAGAAAAGTGATTTTACATACGTTTGAAGCCTTATTTTCTTACAAATTCTCAACAAAACGATAAAAGTATAGTTTATGTTTGATTTTTGATGCATAAATTAACTTTTTAATCTCAATTGTTTATAAATTTGAGAAAACAAGTTTATTCGTCGCGAATAGAATTGTAGTTGATACGAACTGTCAAACTCTATTCGCGTTCCACACACCATCCACACTCCCAACGAACAAAATATTCGCGCGCGTATAACCTCAAAAATCATTCCTGCTTTGAGTTTTGGTTGTTCATTCGCGACGAATTAAAAACTCTCATGTGAAAGAAATGTCAAAATCGACGAATATTCGTTCATTCGTTGGTCGTCGTTCGTGCTCATGTGAATAGTGCTTTAGGGTACAATTAAAATTTCCAATTTTTCGAAAGGGAAAGGTTTGTCTGTAGAGGAATTTCGCTTGGAGAAAGATTATTAACAATTCTTTGAGAAAGACTTATTGAGTTTTAATTACACTACACAAGGTGATACCTTACCAATTAAAGTAGACAAAAAGGAAACGAAATAATAGGGCGAGACAAATCCATAGGAGTTCATTAAACTTATAGATTATCATGAAGCAAGTTTGTCGTTTCTGCAAACATTTTATTGAAGGACATGTTAACGTTTTACAAAAAGAAATACACTTACATTATATATGTTTTTCCTCTGACAAACACATTATATTATCTGTCAGTCATTCTCATAAATATCTGTCTGTTGTCTTGAGAAAATTTGATTAGAAGCCTTTGCCCACTCCAGCCCTCTGCCCTCATTTAACTGATTTTAAATATTGCCTGCTCCGTGAAGTACTCTCAACGAAAAAAAAAAACTCCACACGAAGTACTTTGTCATTCTTTATTATACGCTTGTAAATACCAACTCATACTAATGGATAACTTAATTTATTTGCAATATATATTTCTCTTCGTCTTCTTGCAGGTCGCTCGAGAGGATCCATGTGAAGTGTGCTTGTGTGTGGATGGGGAAATATTTTGTTGGTGGAAGAAATGTGGTAAGAGCCAATAAATATTTTAAGAAACGTATTTTAACATATGAGTTACGAACAAAGAACGCACACATTTTTGTTGCTGGATGTGCATATTAAATGAGTACCATGCCAACCTTATTTTTAGGTGCTTGAAAATTTGTTCTTCTGGCAGATGGCAGATGTAATTTTGAGCTCAATTGAAAGAAATTTGCTTGTGATTTGATCCGAATGGATGTTGAAAAAGTTAAACAAAAAAAAAATAGTTGAGTTGTTGGAATTGAAAATTTCATTAGTGGAAAGTTAATTAAAATTCGGAAATACCGGGTCCTTAAATTCATTCAGTTAAAATTCTGATTGAGTTGTATGAGTTGACATGTTTATGTTTATTTTATGAAGGGGGATCCGGACCGGAGCCACAGAAGGTATTGATTTTGTTTTTATTTGGTTAGTAAGTTATGGTCGAACAAAATCGCACTGTAACTGAACTGAAATATCTATATATTATACTACTACACATGCTATTTTACTAGTGCTAAAAATTAGGTACCTATATCCTTCCTCTTCCCGTTTCAACCCCTTAAAAAATTAATGTCTTCTATTTTTTCCTGTGAATCAAACTAATATGAATATTACCTATGTATTGGAATTTTTGAAAGAAGAATTTATTTGCTTCGTTCTCCATGATTCTCATCATTTCGAGTGTCATACAATTTCGGTTTTGCAAAAACGGTGTGGCTTATTAAAGTGATAGATAATAATTAATGAGTCGAAAAGAAGTCTGAGATTCAATTCAATAATCCTCTTATAGCTCGTCTGTTTTGGTTTTGAAATTTGTTTGAATACTGCAATAGCCGAGTATTTCTGGGTCGATTATAGTAATATCCGTGGGTTAAGAACGAATTTTCTGTCAACGTACCTCCATACTGTTTTAAACAGGCCAGCGTTTTGGCATTAAGTGAAACCCAAGTAGGTGAGGCTACTATTCCTACTGAATTTTATATTCAATCAAGGGTATAACTTAGTGCCACTATTAATTTCTCACCATGGCCTCGCCGTTAATATAAGAAGTGATTTTGCTTACCAATTTAAACTGCAGTATAGCTCTTGCTTAAATATTTTCTTTAATTTTATGTCGTTCAAATTTTCCATAAATAAGCACATCATCCTTTACTGTTTCCTTTGTAGAAGCCCAAATTTGGACAGAGTTTCAACTTCTAACGAATTTGATTCACTCTCCGACTCCATCCAAAGAATTGTTTCCTTGTATCCTCATACTGAAATCGTTATTACAGGCGATTTCAATGTACACAATTGTTCCTGGCTTCTCGATTCGAGCAAGTCAACATCCGAAGGAGTGTGTGCTGAGATTTTTGCTGAGTTTAACCATCATGCTCAGCTGTTCAACGAGCCCACTCGAATACCCGACATTGACGGCCAAGCAGAAAACACTCTTAACTTGTTCCTTACCTCTGACCCTGATAAATAGACAATAAGTGTATTATCGCCTCTAGGCCGATCTGACCATTGTGTCATATCCGCAATTTTCTCGTGTCAAAATATCCCAGTTAAAGAAAGAGCTCCTCAGAGAACCGTTTGGCAGTACGAGAAGGCCGACTGGGACGGTCTCAATAATTTTTTCAGGATCTTTAACTGGTCACTATGCTTCCTCGATAGCCACGTAGATTCCAGTGCGGACATGCTCACAAGTTTAATTCTTCTGAGAATGAGAACTTGTATCCCGGATAGGGGTTAAAGCATCAGACCCAAAGAGAACGCATGGTTTGATATGAGCTGTAAAGAGGTTATAAGGGTTAAAGAGGTACATTTTCGTTGTTACAAAGCCAACCCTACTGAGGAAAACCGGAATGAGTTTAAACAAGCCAAGAAGGCCTGCAATGTCCATTTTCGACGGACCAAATTTTTACCAAAAACCAAAGGAAAAAACTGAGGAAAAAAATTCTGCAATGTCCCAAAGGCACTCAAAAATTTTTGGTCATTTGTGAAAAATATGAAGAATTCTTCTTCTTGCTCGGTCCCAACGCTCGTTGATGATGACTCTCCAATCGTTAGCTCTCTCGCGAAAGCGAACCTTTTTGCTAGACAGTTCGCCTCCAACTCTTCGCTGCCATTCTTAAGACGATGCAAGCATTTTTTTCCCCTTCTGATCTGGTTACCATCTTTAAAACATATAAACGTCCAAAGCTTGAGTACAACTCCCACGTTTGGGTTGGTGCTCCAGTAGCGTACCTAATTTCTATTGGACAGTATACAGAGCAGAGCATTTAAGATGATTGGTGACCATACCGTCGGTCGTTGAGACATTAACGTCACTCGAACATCGACGTAATGTCTCATGCCTCACCCTCTTCTACAGGTATTTCAACGGTATATGCTCTAGTGAAATAGCCAGTTGCATTCCTCGCCTCAAGATATTCAACCGTAATACCTGCCTCCAGGAATGTCCATCAGTTCACCCTCGAGCCCAATTTCGGTCGTACGGTCATGTTCAGCGAATCGTTCTTTAGCGGTACTACGCGAATTTGGAACTCTCTTTCACACTCTATGTTCCCCAGTCATTGCGTTCAAGAATTCAAGACCAATGTTTACCGACACCTCATCCTAAACATTCTCTCCGTCAATCATATTTTCCCTAACGCTCGCACTGTGCTTTGGCATAAAAAGGAAAACCCTTTGAGTGTGTATTCTAATTATAAAAAACAAAAATCAGCTTCAAAAGAGGGAGACATTTTCGCAGTCAAATGTGACTAGTGGCATAAGTTCTGCGGCAAATTGATTTGCAACAGTTCGGGTAAAACCCGAGTTTAAACACAAACAGACAGACACGCTATTGCTTTAACTAATAATTCTGCGACCTTGGCGCAACATGGAGTAACAACTGACCAATTTTCGCACTTTGAATGTTTGAAAAACCTCTGTCGTGCTAAAATAAGATAATCTTTACAATTAAGGACCAGTTTCCGATAAATAATGAGTGACTTTTTCTTCATTATATTTCGACACAAAAAATTACACTTGCCATCTCAGCAAACTTTTGACATTTTCTCTCATTGTCACAATGTATAGACTTCGCTGTTGTTTGCTTAAGCTTCCCTTGTAATTTATATCTTCTGCCATGTTGAATTAGCTTGAAGTTTTAAAACTTCAATTTCTTCTTATAAAGAGTTTAAAACTAGAAAAAAAACTCAAGTTCGAAATCCATTACGTTACCCATAGTGTCTTTCGGACATTGCTATTTATAGTCTTTTTAATTTTCCTTCAACTTGCAATTTCTCGTACTTACAGTTTTTTTTTATTTCTCTTCTCAATTTTGTAGGTAATATCAAACGAAGAAAATTCAAATCAGAAAAAAGTGCCAAGTTGGGAAAACTCCAGAGAAAGGCCAAAACAAATGAGAAAATACACAAAGACCACCAGCAACAGCGGCAGCAGCAGCTACAGCAACTTCACTTGAAACAAAAGAAAAAATTCGACTTAAAACTAAAACAACAACATCAAAAACAAGAGCAGCAGCACTGGCAAGAACAACACAACCACCATCAGCAGCAACTTCAGCGCCAGCATCAGGCAGTAAGAAATAAAATTCTTACCTTCCCGGAGAATTTACCTTCGGTGTTGTACTACGATTATAAGACCGAGGATCAACATCAACACGAACACGCAGTCCATCATGGAAATCACATGAAACTAACAGCGTCGCCGTCCTTTCTGCCAACTACATCGTCAACAATGGCAAAGACGGTTGGCGGCGGCGGTGGTGGTGGTTCCCTCTTTTCGGTTATTGGTTTTTCCGGGGCTAAAAGCACTAGCAGCAACAGCAGGGATGAACACGATGGTGTGGATGATGACAACGAAGACGACGATGATGATGATGATGATACATCATTATCAGCTGTTGGAGTGGCAGAACCTATATCAACCGAAGTAAAAAGTCAATCGTTGGGGGCGGATGAGTCAGAAGCTGGTATAGTAAAGAATTCAGGACAATATACAACGGTAAGGATCGCAGCAACAAGCACAACAACAGGAACAACAGCAAAATCAGCACTGTTGTCGTCGGCGGCGGGTTCAACAACTGAACCATTTTTCAATGTAAGTACTTTCATATCCGAATCGCTCTAGTGCGTTTTTTTGTATGTCTTTCATCTGCCGTGTTGGCTATCCTGCATCAGCAGAATGGGCATTATGCATTGGTTTGATTCATTGAATATTCTTCGTATTTTGCATGAATACTGAATGCGTTTTAGAAGTTCCCTGGTGGCAAGGACTTCTTTAACTTTATGAGGTTTGTTTCAGATGAATATTGTGCGTGCGACGAAATTCGATGTTGCGCCGCCAAGGAAGTTGGGTCGTTGGTCGTGTATCAAGTTGCTTCGATTTCATGTAAATGCATAGGCTTTCAAAATATGCATTAATCTCTGTTCATAAAATATAATTTTTAGCTTCAATAGAGGTTACAGATTCCCTTAGTTAACTTGGTGTTTGCAGTGATGTCAAAATTACAAGTCCTTGACAAAATTTAAAAAATGCCATTGATTTATTTGAAGACCGTCGGTCCTGATAGGTCCTTATCAGTGTGGCTTCAGACCCGGAAAGTCCACCATCGATCAAATATTCACCCTACGGCAGATCCTGGAGAAGACCCAGGAACTTCAAATAGATACCTACCACCTTTCATCTATTTCAAGGTCGCGTATGACAGCGTCTATAGAGACCAATTATATAGAGCAATGTCTAGTTTTGGCATCCCAGAAAAACTCGTCTTTCTATGTAAGATGACAATGGAAAACTCACGGTGTTCAATCATGGTCGGAAAAAAACCTAACGGAAGAATTTTATGTCAAAAAAGGTTTTAGAAAAGGCGATGCGCTGTCATGCTATTTCATCAACAACATTCTTGAAAGGATTGTGCAAAACTCCAACGTCAACACCAGAGGCACAATCTTTCAAAAGTCCGTCCAGCTACTAGGATACGCAGACGACATTGACACAATTGGAAAAACACAGCGTGATGTCAGTGGAGCGTTTGTGAGTCTTGAGACGGAGGCCAACGCACCTAACCACTGTCACGGACAATACCATTAGTAAGTAATTGAGTTATTAAGATGAGATTCACAAGGGTTTGACACAAAAAGGATTATAAATCAAAAGATATTTTTTTGTTTGGAATCGGAAACTATTTTCAATCCTACTTCGTCCACGATTCCAATTTCGTTAACTTGCTTTTAAAATGGTACGTATACGCCACAGTGCATCGATATGCAATACAAATAAAAAGGATGACAAATTCAAAAAGCTTACTCTGTGTTGAAAAAAATGTCAAACGAATGTCTTCTGTATTTCATATTTAGGACAGGCACTTTCAAAGAGTTCTTATCTTTTTTTTTTTATCAGACTATTCAAGCGAAACATTATCACAAAGGGTAGAAGAAATACGTTTCCAATAACAACATGCTTGAGTAACTTTCGATTCGTTTCACTTATAAAGCAACAAAAGCGCATTTCTAATTAGGTGATTGAACTTTCATTTGAAAAATGTTCTTTAAGCTTTTTAGGGTTTCATCTAGTCATATCTATTTAATACTACTTTGCTTTGAAGTCAAAATTCATTACGATAAAATTCCCGACGTACAAAACGAAAATAAAGACTAACTTTGTAGCCCATCCACTAACTTAATTTTAGTTGAAAAAGTGAAAGTAGTTATCTTCCGGTCATTTATCGTCTTCCTTCTCTTAATCTACTCTACATAAGTCTGCTAATTGCTTAAATTTCCGGCTGTTTCACGGCAGAAAAATTACTCACAAGAAGTCGTCAAATATTCACCTCCTCTATTCACGAATCGCAAAAAAAGTTCTCCTCACGTGTATATTATGTCAATATTTTAATTTTTCGTCCACGTTAAGAGGTAAGTAAGCGTATACACATAAGGGCCAATAACATCCGATGACGACGACAAGGACGAACGGAAGCTGAAAAATAAATTGGATTTCAGCACCGATTCAGATTTGGGGCGGCAGCAGGTTCGTTTAATCTCACTTTAACAGCATACCGCACGGCCAACTTTAAATGACCTGGACGTGAGAAGTACGTAATCACTGGAATGGACCTTCAAGGCACCACCCATCCAACCAGCGACAGCGTCATCGTTAATTTTTTTTCTTGTGTTTGTATTTTTATGATTGTTTTTGGCAACTTGGGTCCTTAATTTATGAGTCTAGTGAAAATAGGCTGAAAGTCCAAATAACCATCCACGGAATGTCTGTATTTAGGGCAAAAAGGCACACGAACTGTTGAATTTTTTTTTTCTTTGCTTTATTCTTCGTGTCGGGAAATTGTTGCTTTCGGCTGAGAAAACATCAATTTATGTTTTTTTTTCTTCTTCTTCTTTTGGATGATATCAAAAGCACGTGTAGGAGAAGCCGCCAGGACGAAACTATGTTTTCTTTTCGGCAGAGAACTTTTTGTTTTTTCATTTGATCATTTCGTCTGCGGACTTGATAAGATTTATGGAAGCAGAGTTTTCTTATTGTTCTTGTTCTTCTCTTTTGGTTCGCCCTGGTGTTCTTCATATCGGATGGTTTATTATTTTTTTTTTTTTTTTGGTCAGTGATGCTCATTGGTCACATTAGCTGAGAACAAGCGCTATTCGAACTTGTAGCTAAGTAAAAAGTAAACGACCCTTAAGACAGGCGATAAGACTAAAAATGTTTAAGAGAGCAACCTCTTGAGCAATTTGTCTATGGTTTGTCATCGTGATATTATTGCCCCAAGGCTTAGCAGTTGTTTTTACGGTGTGATATTAATGTTTGAGATTCTATGGTGGCCTTTGGCACTCGAGTGGCGTTGGTATTATTCTTTATGCTGTCATCAAGACTCGTTTGTCGTAGATTTTTAAGAGGTTCATTGCCATGAAGAAAATTTGGATTTAATGATAGAAAAAAATCCCTGGTATTGGGTGTTTTATAGCAAATTTACACATAGGGCAGGAACTTCACATTGATACCTAGCAACTTTTTTAACGATATCAAGGCTTCATAAAACAACACATAAAGAGACCAACTATATATAAAGCAATGTCTAGGTTTGGCGGTTAATGAGAGAAAAATCAAGTTATTCTGTCAATAAGAAAGAACTGCTAACGTCAACGTCTTTCCAGACCTAGACAGACTTCAAGGAAGTTTAGGACTTTGACTATTTGGGATCAGCTTTAAATTCAGATAGTGACACGATCGTTGAAATCAAATGAAGAATTATGTTGCCTCTTTATACCCTCATCTTCCCAGTCCTCATGTTTGGTGCACGGAAATCGTACGATGAAAACGCTTTGAAGAAGTTTCAACGAAGAATTCTAAGGGCTATTCAGCGACACAGATCTTGCCAAAAAAGATAAGGACCAACAACTGCGATGGATTGATCATATAGATTGAATGGAAAATAGTTCTTCGTCGGTAGAGGACCCCAGTCAACTGGTTGGAGACGCTTGTTGGATGACGCCTCGGACCCTCGGTCCAACCTGGACTGTATCACAACCTTATGTTAGTTAGTGCCAAAGCAATGGCTTTCTATTTCGAAAAACCAGCTTTTACGCTACAAGAAGCTAATGTTGAAAATTTGAACAGGACATTTATGATAAATCTGCACAAATACTGTCCAAACTTTAGTCGGAAAAATCAACTGTGGAAAGTGAAAAGGTACCCTTTTTTGGTTCAAATCTTATGTAAACAATTATTTTCTGGGATCCTGTGAAGTCCATCTTCAAACACTAATTTCCTTTCGTCCTTGAAATCCAACAATTTATTCAACAAAAAGAAGAAGATAAAACAATAATTCCGATCCAAATTATTCATCATCTTAAAATTAAATTTATGAGCGACATAATCTTAAAAGTGTAATTCTCGTTCTCTCAAAACAGAATGAAAAAGAATTTCAAAGAATCCCGTTTTCTGTCATCCTTTCTCACAAAGTTTTACGAAGGCCCAATACTTTATACATCGGTTCATATAATTGCTTCTTAAAATTTAATTTATTTTGGTATTTGAGTTGAGAATGAAAGGAACTGTCATTTTTAATAGATGGTGTTTGTCTGGTTCTTTTATTTCGATTTTCGGGAGGTTTACTTTTTGGTAAAAAAAAAAAAACAAAAAAAAAAACAAACAATGGGCGAGATAGAAATCAAAATACATTTTTTAAGTAAATATAAAGAAATTGACATGGGCAACATTTAAGTCGTAACTCAAACAAATTATTTTTGTTTCTTTGAAATTATAAAAATTTATCTGAAATAGGATGACATTTTGAGTTTTTGAGGAGTTGTGTCCTTGGGTGCAAGAGTGTCGTGGGTTAGACAAATTAAAAAGCTACAAAACGGTTGATTAAATATTGAATTCGTTGCTGCGAAGAATTCGATGACTTAATTTGGAAAAAAAACTAGATTTTATTTTAATGATTAGTAAGCACTCCATGGGGTAAGCCTTACCGTGGCGGAGCGGCTTACGATGACTACTACTATGAAGCTTAGAGCTATTCGAACGCGAAACTTATTTTCGCCGACAGGCCGAAGCGGAGTCTTCCAACGAAGGAGTGTTCCCACCAAGGCACTCCCAACGAGCGACGGCAGCGAATGAATTTCTGTTTTTTGGAATCAACGGTGGCGTCTTCAGTTCCAGTTAGGCCGAACTACTTGGTGAACACCTTAACGAGCTACTTCGACTTATTTGAAGCCCAGGCCGAAAAAGGAGTGGTTTTTCCGACTCTTGCACTTGGAGTCACATGACATCACAAGTGCCTGGTACTCCAGGTTTGGGGTTGTACGTCGAAGCAACAACAAGCCTCGGAAACGGACGGGTATACTGATGACGACCCAAGCAAATATTAAGGACAACGAATTTCGGACATGCAGGTGGTATATAAGGTCTCTTAATAGACCATGTGCTGCCGAACAATAAGCGGAGACCCTAAACTGCTACAAAGCAAATATCACCGCTATCCAACAAATGCGATGGACGGGCAAAAGGAGGATACGAAAATTGCGACATCTACTATGGTAATTGTTTCCGAGAGCAACAACAGCAGCTCTTTGGATGCGGATTCGTCGTGGGAAGCAGACTCTGGCAAAAAGTCTTGAGCTTCAAATGTGTAATGACCGATCCGAATCAATGCTAAATTCAGCAACATTAGCCTAGTATGCGCGCATAAGAAAATGGACGACACCAAAAACGAGTTCTACGAGCTCCTCGACAAAACATATGAGCAATGTCCTAGCTATGATATTAAAATTGTATTCGATTTCAACGCAAAGTTGAGAAAAGAACATCTTTGGTGGAACAGCCGGATATCACAGCCTGCACGACACCACTTCCTACAAAGGATTCAGGCTGATCAATTTTGCTCCGGGTGAAATGTTGTAGTAGCAAGCACATGGTTCCCATATCTCAACATCCATAAAGGAACATGGAGATCTCCTGATCAATCAACCGTCAACCAGATTGAAGGAAAGCACTTGTGCAGCATTCAAGATGTTCGAACTTTCCGAGGAGCCATCATCGACCCGGACCATTACCTCGGATCAGACCACTATCCCCGCCGTAATATGTGAACGTCTGAAGCCTTTTCGTCAATAATCTGATTGGTCCTTATCAATGTGGTTTTAGACTAGGAAAGTCAACCATCGACCAAATTCTCAGTTTGCGGCACCAAATCGATACCCACCACCTGTATAAGGCTATGTCTAGTTTTGTCATCCCTCAAAAACTCGTTCGCTTGTGCAAAATGACGATGGAGAACTCACGCTGCGCCATCAAGGAGCTAACGGAATCTTTCGATGTCAAAAAAAGGGCTCAGACAAGGTGGATGCACTGTCATGCGATTTGTTATACATCGTTCTTGAGAAGGTAGTGCAAAACTCCATGTCAACACCAGAGGCACTTTCTTCCAAAATTCTGTTCAACTTGTCTCAGACATTTTTGTTTGCCTTTGAAAACATTTGAACTCTGGTAAATTTTTCGATTTCTGTAACAGCCCTGAATTAGGCCACACCCTTTTTCAAAAACATAAATTTTATGAGACACCAAATGCTGAGAATCATAAAGAACGAAGCAAAATAATGCTTTGTTCAAATATAATGTAATTCCATATAAACAAATTCCTTCTTGTGAAATCAGTCAGTTCAAGATTGTTTATGCTACATGTCATCGATGTTTTAAAATTATCAAAATGGAGCCCTTTTACTGATAGGTTCCTAAATACATATATCTAAGATGTGAAAGTTAAAATGGTTGCATTTTAAACCTTGAGACTGCATTTCTTTGAAAATTCTTTGAAAATCGCCCTCGTCCTTTTTTGCTTGCAAATTAATTGACCCAAATTATTTTTATTTTATTTATTTATCTAAAATGTTTCTTAAACAAATTCATGAAAGCATAAAATAAAAACTATCTATTGCACCAGACTTCTTTACAACAAAACAAAATAAAAAAAAAAAACTAAACGACCGTAAACGAGGGGTTTCTTTTACAAAAATTATTAACACAAGCTTGGTTTCTTTTTCTTCTGGCATTGCTGTGCAGATGAGCTCTGGGTTGGAAAATGTTCTTGTTGCTTTTGCTTTTTCTAATTGAAATATGGATTTTTCCCTCTATACTTTCTTTGTGCTGAATTTTTTGTTTTTGTTTCTGCATTTAGAATACCAAAGACACCGTTAAAGGATAACCTACTCCTGATTCAAATGAAGGGAAAACCTTCACTTTTTTGTTTGTAGAAAGTTCAGTTTATTTTCCTGTGTTTTTGTATCTTGTTTGTTTTAATTTCGTTTTTATTTACCTACCTTGGTTTTATTGTGGGGCGTTTGGATTTCAGGGAGGAACGAACATTAAATGGGCTCATACACAATTTTTATACAATTTCGGTCCTAGGACACGACGAAAATAGACTTTCGTTAGGGTTTATCCTGAAATAGGGCGATACGAACAAGTTAGTTGTAGCTGAAAGCTTAGCAACAAATAATTCTCATTTAACTTAATTAGGTTAGCAGTTGAGATAAGAGAAAAATGGACATGTTTGGTAAATATTTTGCTAGTTGCTAACGAAAGAAGTTGTTCAAGCAAACTATGAGAAAGTCGCAATTCTTTCGAAAATTCCTACCTCGAAAACAGTATACACTTCGTTTTGCCCTCATTTACCGCTAAAACTGTTCTTGCTGCTTCTGTCTCAATTCTCAAAAAGGAGCTATTGACATCACGCTGTGTTTTTTCCATTATATCATTATCGTCGGCGTACTCTAGAAGTTGAAGAGAATTTTGGAAGATAGGCCTCTGGTATTCACGGTGGAGTCTTGTACTATCTTCTCAAGAACGATGTTAAAGAAATCGCATGACAGTGCAGCGCTCTGTCTGAACCCTATTTTGACATCGAAATATTCCGTAAACTCGTTGCCAACCTTGATGGTGCTGCGTGAGTTCTCCATCGTCATTTTGCATAAGCGAACGTGCTTCGCAGGGATGCTTAAGTAGATGCTGTCATACGCGGCCATAAAACCGTTGAAAAGTTGGTGGGTATCGATTTGGAGTTCATAGGTTTCTTCCAGGATCTGCCGCAAAGTGACAATTTGGTCGATGGTTGACTTTCTTGGTCTGAAACCAGATTGATAAGGACCAATCAGATTGTTGACGAAAAGTTTCAGACGTTCACATTTTACGGCGGAGTGGACAATGGTCCGAGATAATGGTCGCCGAGGACAATTTTAATGTCATAGCTAGGACATTGCTCATATGTTTTGTCGTTTTTTTTCTCTTCTGTGCGGGCATGCGTGCTTATTTATAGGCTAATGTTGTCGAATTTAGCTTTGATTCGGATCGTCGTCGTGATGCGTTCACTTACACATTTGAAGCTCAAGATTTTTGCCTGGGTCTGTTCCCACGACAAATCTGCATCCAAAGAGCCCCTGATGTTGTTGCTCTCGGTTGCAATTATCTTAGTAGAAACCGCTTAGCTTCAAATAAGTCGAAGTAACCCGTAAAGGTGTCACCAAATGGTTCGGCCTAACTGGAACTGAAGACGCCACCGTTGATTCCAAAAAAAAGAAATTCATTCGCTGCCGTGCGTCGCGTCGCGCCGTCGGTGGGAGTGCCTTGGGAGACCCTTCTGCGTAAACAAATTTCGCGATCGCATAGCTCTATGCTTCATAGTAGCAGTCACCATAAGCCGCTCCGCCGCGTCAAGGCCTACCCCATGGAGGGACAGTCACTGAACATCTACACAAAAAATGCTTGCGTTTGATATGTACTTTATGCACTTACGGTTTTTGTAGGCCGCAAAAGTGTACCACTAAAATAGTGGTAGCCGTTTAATATTTATGATTTTTGAAGGAATTCCTTTCAATTTTAAATCTCAAAAATGTGATTAATTTTTCCAGTCTACAGCCCCTAACAATATACGCATTAAAACCACTTTTTCTTAAATTTTTGCAACCAGAATCAACGAGTAGGCAGTGTGTGTTAAAGGCTCATCATGCCAAAACTCTTGCAATGAGTTAACTATGTGTTGTTATTTGGTTTAAAAAAATATATTTTTTTATTGATTACACACAGATATTACATTAAGTACAAATGAAGAATTTTAAAAAAACTTAATGGAGACCGAGAGGTTGTCCAAACTGTTCGAGGGCACCAGTCGTTCTGCTGCTTGTAGATTTTATTATTTTTGAAGAATCCTCGGTTGATCCTTGGATGCTGCTCTACACATGCGGGAAGTCACGTACGCCTTTTTGGTCAAGTGGCTTCTTCGTCTGTTGTATCTTCTATCCGAGAGTAATTTGAGATTTTAATGGGCTCCAGATATCCTGCACACATTTTGTACCATGTGCATTCATCTTATCTTTCTGTGATGGCTATTTTTGGGTTTTATGTTTTCCAGATGTCGTGCACACATTTTGTACCATGTGCATTCATCTTATCTTTCCGTGATGGCTATTTTCTGGAAAATACCCAAGTCGAGTGGAATTAACTCCTCCCTCCGCCAGTAGACGTTTGTCCCGAACGTTCAAGTTTGAGCTCCTCTAAATTCTTTCGGACGTTTTCTTTTGTTTCCGCCAAGGATATTTCTATGTCGACCTGATTATTCTTGCTGTGTCCCGAACGTTCAAGTTTGAGCTCCTCTAAATTCTTACGGACGTTTTCTTTTGTTTCCGCCAAGGATATTTCTATGTCGACCTGATTATTCTTGCTGTTGTTGCTTTTGAAGATAATTAATTTATATATAGAAAAGGATACAAGTACAACTATTATATTTATTGTAAGTCCCCATATTATTGGGTGATCTTTTACATTTTTGACGTATGGTTGTAAATAATCGGTATTTGTAAATTTCAATAATTCATTACTTGATTCTAAATATTCAATAACTCTTATTTCCGACTCTTTATTTATCTTAATATGTCTATTTAAGTTTACTTCAAAATTATTAAATTCTTTACCATTAATAATTACAGCGTCGGAGAACTGTACCAATTGTGTACCGTGATATACATTATCGTTTATAATTACTTCTCCTGTAGTTACAATGTGATTATGGTTTATATTACTTATTTTTTCATTCTTTTCTAAAATTATTTCACATTTTGATGTACCTTTATTTAAAATTTCTGTTAGACAATTAGGTTTAAGATCTTGTTTGCAGATTTTAATATTTAATTCTTGTGTACAATTATCGGTACTATAAATGTTTTCAAAGAGTGTTATTTCACTCGGTATAATTAGTTTCCCTTCTGATTTTTGCACACTAAATGTTTTAAAATGTTTACCTATTCCTTTAATAATAGGATACTTAATATAAATTACAATTATTTCCTTATTTTCTAACACATGGAACTCTGAAGCGTCTAATACATCTATTACCATGATTTCTTTAGGTTCAATCTGAATAACTTCTCTTATTTCATTTTCGTTAAAGATAATAGTGTTCAAAATTTTATTCTTACTTAAATTTATGGTATTTATTACTTCCATGAGTTCAATGATTATATGCTCGATCAACAAGTAGCTACGTTCTTCTTTATCTTTATGTTTATAGTTGGAAAGTTCTTTAATGGCCCTAAATATCTGCGAGTTAACTTCATACTGTTTATTATTTGAATTAATTAATTCTATCAACTTTGTTTCTATATTGACCTGATCATCGTGGTCTGGTGACCCAGATATCCACTTCCAAACCTTCCCTATTTCATTAATTGCTCTCTTACTACGTGATATGGAGAGTTGGTTGACTAACTTGAGTGCATAATTATATTTAAATTTCAGCTTTTTGGTACTGTGCTTGGTATCTATAGTATTAAGAACCTCCCTATAATAACTTATGTTGGTAGTATGATATATTTCACCCCTGCTGTTATAAATTGCCACGTTTCCGTCTTCTATCAGAATGTAGTCCTCTGACGAGTAATTTGTTATATGAACTTCTGCGTCTATAGTAACTGTCCAAAGTATTGTTGTTAGTATCGTTAATATAATCATCTGGAAACAAAAGAAAATTAGCTTCTTAAGTTATCCTTGTGTATAACCTTATTTTTAGAGTCGATTACTGTGTTTTTATTATTTTGTTTAACTTTTCTCTTAACGTATATAGGTTTCCCTTTTGTCTGTCTTCTGTCGGATTTTTCGAATACTATGTCGTTTTCCTTGTACACCTTGTTGTGTCTGTCTTTGTTTTTAACGTGGAGTGTCATACCTTGTTTTTCCTTAATAAGGTCAGATATATAGGAGTATTTCTCGTAGTTGTGAAAAATTTCATTTGGTTTTTCATTCGTTATTGAATGTATTGTTTCGTTATATTGTTTGATTGCGTGTGGCATAAGCTGCTCTATTGTTTGGTGTGGGTTATCGTAAGTATCCAGTCTTATCAGTTCTGTAAGTGTACTGTGTACTTTCTCTATCATACCGTTTGTAGTACTATGGTTAACAGGTGTGTTGTATAGTTTTATGCCTAATCGTGTGAGATCTAATTTGGTTGCTTCAGAGCAAAAAGTTTTTTCGTTATCTGTGACAACAGTCTCAACTGCACCAAAAATAGGCAGGATGTTTATTAGTGTTTCTTTTGCGTGAATTTTGTTTTCTACCTCGAGTGCAATTAAATACTTTGAAAAACTATCTACCGCCGTAAGAAACATTTTATTGTGTGTATAGTAGATGTCAGCGTGGATGCGTTCTCCCCCTCGCCGTGGAATTGGTGTCTCGCCGATCTCTTGTTTCTTGGGATGACGGTCATATTTATTTAGCTTGCAATTTTCGCATAATTTAACATATTCTTGAACTTGTGGTAATATTAATGGCCAAAAATACTCTCTAGTTATATGTTTGTAGTTTTCAAATGCTTCCCTATGGGCTCTACTATGTGTTTCTTTTATGATCTTAATCTGTTCTTCCTTATCCTCCATATCTTTAACTAATAGACTAGTATGTATAAATTTGCTATTAGGAAATTCTCTTAGTAAGTCTTTTTTTATTTTAAATAATGTCTCCTCTGTACAATAAATAGCATTCACATTTGAGTGGATTATTTCCTTCATATCTTTGACTATATTCGAGTCTTTGAATTCTACTTGGTGCCTCCAAAACTTACCGTGTAATTGTGTTGACTTAATATTATTTATATTGGATTCCAGAAAATGAATTTGATTCTTAAATTGATTTAATTTCTTGTTTACTCTTGGGATATCTATGGCTTGACTGGATTCTGCACTATGATAGGTACCTATGTCTGAGTTCGGTAAATGATTTAAGTTCTGACGACTTAGGGCGTCGGCAACTACATTTTCCTTCCCCGGTTTATAGATTATTTCAGGAGAGAATTCTTCTATAAAGGCTCTCCATCGTTTTAGTTTCGCGTTGGGATTCTTATTACTTATAGAAAATGTAAGGGGCTGGTGATCTGTATAGATCTTAATTCCAGCATGCCCGTACAGGTAATTCCTAAGGTCGCTCATTGCCCAAACTATGGCCAAAAGCTCTTTTTCGTTGGTGGCGTAACCTTGTTCCGTTTCACTTAATGTTCTGCTTATGAACGTTATTGGTTTCCCCTCTTGACTTAGTACTGCGCCTATGGCTGAGTTACTTGCGTCTGTAGTGAGTTCGAATCCTTTGCTAAAGTCTGGTTGGTTTAACAAGACTTGTTCTAATAGTTTCTTTTTAATTTGTTCAAATGCCTTCTTTGCTTCCGATGTAAATTCTATGTTTATAGTTTTACGTTTATTATTTTCTATGCCTCTTAGGAACTGTGTGAGCGGTTTAGCAATATGTGCATAGTTCTGTATGAATTTCCTGTAGTAACCTGACATACCCAAGAAGCTTCTAAGTTGTGGAATTGTAGTCGGTTCAGGATATTCGTTGATTGTTTTGACCTTGTCTGGGTCAGTTTTAATACAATTATGGCTGATAACATAGCCTAAAAATTTAACCTCTTCCTTAAAATAAATGGATTTTTCATTACTTATGGTCATATGTGCCGCACTTAGTGCTTTGATGATTGTCTCGATGTGTGTTAAATGTTCTTCAGCTGATTCTGAGAATATTATCACATCATCAATATAGACATGGCAGAATTTGCCAACATATGGTCTCAGTATGTCGTCCATTGCTGCTTGAAAAATAGCAGGGGCGTTTTTGAGCCCAAATGGCATTCGGAGGTATTCATATTTTCCATTATTTACAGAAAATGCGGTCTTTTTAATGTCTTCCTCTTTCATTTTTATTTGATGAAATCCACTCTGAAGATCAATTGTTGTAAAGTATTTTCCTCTGCCAAGGTTACTCAGTATAATGGATGTTTCTGCCATAGGATATTTAATTGTTTTTGTTGCAGAGTTCAGTTTTTTAAAATCTATAACTAAGCGGAATTTTTTTGATCCGTCTGGATTAATTCCTTTCTTGTCCACCACCCATATTGGATTATTATATGGACTCCTACTAGGACGAATTATACCGTTCTCTAGTAGTGTTTTAATTTCAGAATTAATGAAAGTGTTTGCGCTTTGCGGATATGGATATTGTTTGCTCCATATAGCGTCATCATGTGACGTGGGTATGTCACATTCAACTTGGGTGTTGAATGGTAGATAATTGGGTTGAGGGGTAAATATTCCTTGATATTGTCTAAGAGTTTCTCTTAACTTAACTTCATATTTATTCTCACTTTTTTCTATATTGATGTGGTTCAGAAATTTATCGTCGAATTTCAGAGGTACTATGCCTGTCGCGAATTCTAACGTGTTCTGTCCAATATTAATTATTCCATTAACCTTCTTTAATAATTTCATTCCTATGATCGCGTCGTACTCGGTTAACTCTGGTAGAACGTAAAATCTTTCCTTAACACCTAAAATATTTAAATCTTGATATTTATCGATAATTGTTGTGCCATGGACACTATTAACTCTAGACCTAACTTCTAATTGTTTTGTTGATATCTCATTGTTTGGTTTAACATAATTATGTGTTGCCCCTGTGTCAATAAGAATATTGAATAAACGACCTGACTTTGTGTGTGTTCGCTGGATACAAGGCAGGTCGTGCCTTACTCTAAAAAATCGTCGTTTTCATTTAGATGATGTAGCCTAGGAGCTTTGGTAGGAATTTGATCACTTGGTGCCCTTTCTCGTTTAAAGGGGTTGTATTGATTCTGGGTATTAAAATTCCTGGGAGGATGATTAAACGTGTTTCGATTTTGATTTTGGGAATGACTCAGTGCGTTATGCTGAGTTGGCCTTCTAAATTGTCCACTACTTGGAATATCCATTCTTTGATGACTATTTTGGGTAAAATTTTGTCTATGAATGTTGCTATTACCCGAAATATTAATAGCTGGTACTACCTGTCTGGGTTGGCTCGTATAGTTGAACCTTGGTGGTAGGGAGGTTATTCTATGTGCGGAATGCTGATTATCTTTATATTGGTACATATTTGACTCTATCTCTTGGGCCCTGGCTAGTGCATTAGGAAGATCAAGTGGATTTAAAGAGAACACTATTTGAGATATTGGTTGATTTAAACCAAGTATGAATGTTCTTAATGCGTTATCCCTGGCTACGTTTATAAGACAGCTTGTTTCAGTTTTTTGTGGCCCGTAGGTCATTATTGTTTTGTTCGTGATTAATGTGAGTGTTTTACTAACGTGATCGTAAAATTCTTGTAAGGACTGTTTTCCCTGTCTTAAATTAGAAAGTTCACTTTGTAGCATATGAATGGGCCTTTTGTCTTCGTACGTAATATCTAATCTACCTATAATCGCATCAACATTTAATGGCGTTCCGTGTGAAGTTAAAATGTCGTTTGCTGCTCCTATCACTTTATTCCTTATTATGTTTGTGACTGCGTAGTACCTACTCCCCCCCTTAACTGGCTCATATATTTTCATGCAGTTTTGGACTACAGTTCTCCAACTAACATAATTACTACCGTCAAAAGTGGGAAGACATTTCACTACATCTAAAGGTTCTCCTCCTGTTATTAAAGGGTCTATTTCTATGTCGGTGTATGGTATTATTGAATCACCTGAAGTTAAATTAGCTAAACTTAGTGCTAGTTCATCTATCTGTGCTTTAAGACTACTAGTAGTCTCCCTTACTGCCTGAGTAATTAGATCGGCTACTTGTTGCGCGTTCATACTGACACTTTTAACTGAATTATTTCTTAATTAAATAATAATAATAATAATATATTCACTTTCACTTAAAACCAAAAAAAAAATATAATAGTTAGTTTTCTTACTTTATATACTATAGTAGTTGTTGCTCTGGATTGTTGTTGGGTTTCTTCTTTTTGAACTCCTGCTGGATTCTTCTTAGATTTTCGACTTCCTATGTGTCTACTTCTCCTGATGCTTTGGCTTTTGCAGTTCCCGCAACGTAAGGTGCTTTACGTCCTACGATTTTTGTTGAATTATCTTTATGATAATTATTCCAACGGTGATAGATTTTTATTTAATCTATTTTAATTTTTTTTTTTTTCTGGTTCAGCAACTTTTGATTTCACTTTGTGTATCACTTTTATGTTGCTGTCCCTGCTCGGGCGCCAGTTAACTATGTGTTGTTATTTGGTTTAAAAAAATATATTTTTTTATTGATTACACACAGATATTACATTAAGTACAAATGAAGAATTTTAAAAAAACTTAATGGAGACCGAGAGGTTGTCCAAACTGTTCGAGGGCACCAGTCGTTCTGCTGCTTGTAGATTTTATTATTTTTGAAGAATCCTCGGTTGATCCTTGGATGCTGCTCTACACATGCGGGAAGTCACGTACGCCTTTTTGGTCAAGTGGCTTCTTCGTCTGTTGTATCTTCTATCCGAGAGTAATTTGAGATTTTAATGGGCTCCAGATATCCTGCACACATTTTGTACCATGTGCATTCATCTTATCTTTCTGTGATGGCTATTTTTGGGTTTTATGTTTTCCAGATGTCGTGCACACATTTTGTACCATGTGCATTCATCTTATCTTTCCGTGATGGCTATTTTCTGGAAAATACCCAAGTCGAGTGGAATTAACTCAATGCATAAGCCACAATGCTTATGGTTTTTTTTTTTTGCAAAGGTCATGAATAGCTCCCGAGAAACATCTGGTTTGGGCACACCATTGACGATGATATGGGGTAAGAGGTCCTCTTGGGTGCTTCTAGCAACGAAGTGTGTATTTTTTTTAGTGATTTAGAATGAGTTCTCTGGCCGTCGTTATTTAAGGGTGAAGGTGCCAAAAGAGCCTTGCAGGTGAAAAATGATGTTGATGTTGACTCTGGTTGAGCTGAAGTATGAGGCTTTTGTATAAGCGGATGTTAGATGATAGGTAGGTACCTACCAGAGACGATGCTGACAGTTGGAAAACAATTTCGCCGTCAGTTTTTGTGACCGAGAGCCAAGAGCAAGTGCGGATGTTGATATGATATGAGGGACACAAACGAAGGTCATAAATAGTTTGGACGAGCTATCTACTGGTAGGTGCTTATAGACATGGAATCGATTTACTGGGAACGAGTTTTCTACATCCTTGTTTTTTCTCTCGAATTTTAATGGATTGTCCCGTGATCAATGTGTGGGTGTACGAATCTATTTTTTGTTTGTCATCCTGTCGGTTGGTGCTGGGTAAATATCGTATAACCTATAAAGTGTGTGTAGGGATAGCTGCGCGAGCGACGGCCGGCGGCGGCGCGGCGGTGGTAGCTGTAGGGTTGTTTGTAAATTGATTGATGTATATTGAAAGCGGGAATAAACATTTATCATCGTTTAGTTAAAAATCCCGAGAGGCTTTTAAAATTATTCATTGCATAACAACAGGACCAGTCGACGAGTACAGTCACGATGAAGACGACAAAAAGGGCTTTGAAGTCTATCAACCAGCCATGAATGAATGGATGGTGATAGGAGTAAAATATTGTTTCGATGGTTTCGGGTGTGTGTGTGGGCATCATAGGAATTTTTCATATCTTTTCAAACATGTACATAAAACAAACGAGTTTAAAGAGAATTTCCTGACTTATGACTCAAAACATTTCATTTAGATTGAAAACTTTAATGGAGTCATTAAATCACCTCATGAATTTTGTTGGGGGAGGAAATATTTCAAAATGTGTTAAACTGAAAGTTAGTTTCATGAGAACGCATAAAAGAGTAAGAGAAACTGAAATCCTTTAAGTTCTTGCGATCAAATTTTGAGAATGTAAACTCTTAAAGTTCTTTCCTTATTTCTTAGATCCTAGGATTCCTTGGAAATCTCATATGATTGTAAGGTTCTTGAATAAGAAATTTTGTGATTGTTAAAAAACAAGATAAGACATTTTGAAAGATAGTCAGGTGGCACAGGGCCTTATTTAACAAACCCCTTTAGCGAGTTCATTCCCTAGCAACCTGTCTTAAACTATGGACAGTACCATGTGTGGGTTACACCTGAATAACAGCTTTTGGGAGAGCTGATTTTGTACGGCATCGTCACCGGCATTACTAGCTGTGGGGGTAGGTGGGTCTCTGGGTTATATTGGGTATTGGGTTCAAAATGTCCATACCTCCGGTCTTAAAGAACCAACGCCCCTGCTTGTAAATAATAATTGTTTTACTTGAAAATATAAAAATCGAAAGAAATCACCCCTTAAAGCATGCGATCAAAGTCCTTGCCAAAAAATCCCAAATTATTCCAAAAAATAATTCCAACCATAATTCAATTAGTTAAACCAAAATTTCTCACAGACATTTTCCAAAATTTACCTTAAAGGAACACCCCAAGGAGGACCAGTCAAATACCGAAATTCAATACATCAGTGGCCATCCAGCAGGCGATATTGGGCAAATGTTGAACAAGAACATGCTCAGCATAAGGCATAGAACAGAGCTTGTCAACCACAACCACACGACAACCATGGCATCGCAGTCCCAAGAAGTCGACCATGATGGCATTCTTCGTGATGGTCCTAATGATGCTAGCCACCCCTTATACCACCACCCATCATCGTCGTTCACTGGAGACAGCATCGGAAGCAGTAATGGCATTAAGCAGAACAACGAACAACAAAGAGGAGGTGTTGCTGACATTGGGACGACATCTTTTCGCAGCTCATTTAACGACTTTAGTTCGGAGTTCAATGCTAGTGCCGCAATGGACCTGGCTCTAATCATCAGCCTTCGCAGTGCACACAATGCACCAATTATCCTGGAAGCCGACTCAATTGCGAATGCATCATTGTCGTCATTACCGAAACAGGAGCTGGGCGGTCCCAATGCTCAAAGCACGACAAACTCCAACAATTTGGTCTTGAATTCAACAACAACAATAATTGTGGTGACGGCGACGCCAGTGGCAGCAGCAGCGCCAAGCACGACTGTCAATCCAGCACAGGAATGCATTGTTATGGGTAAGTTGTTTTTGTCCTCGTAGGTTTTTTTTCTGTGTTATTGTTTGTTGTTTTGTAAACCAAAAACCAGAGGGCGTCTGTTGTTGGTTTTGGTGGAAAGTGAGAAAAAAGGGTTGTTTTTGTTAACAACATAAATAATTTTATACAAACTATGTGTTTGGCGTGTGTTTTGGGTGTTATTCGGTCATAGGTGGGGCGACCACCTGCGCTAGCCAATAGCTTAATGACCAAGTTAAACGTTTGGCTTAATTGAAAGAACCCGAGACCATGCATGGCGAAGCAGTTAATCACACTGTTTAATGTGGGGCAGTGTATTATATGGGTATGTTATGGAAAACCAATTGTTTTAAAGTGCTTTCCAGGGTGTCGTTTTTCCGTTTGGCTTTATGGAGCTGTGAAAGTAAATTAGGTTATCTGGTGTAATTATGGTGAATAGTTAGGATTTGTAAACGATAACCTCTATAGCTTAGGGGCTATAGCAGGAGGTGTGTGCTACTGTGATTCTGGTTTCAAGAGAACTTATTCCTGATGGTTGTTGACAAATTTTAAAGAGAAATTTTTAATGTGCAATAGTTAAGGTAATTAAAATTTATGAGAAACACATAAAATCTATAAAGCTTGACACGAGTCAATTACTGTAGGCATTGTGAACTGTTTTGATTCAAAGTTGCTTTCGGAAATGAATCATAGATTAAATAAAGGCCTGTTTCCAGAAACACATAAATAGATAAAATAAATAGAGTGGCGCGACAGCTCTTGAAGAGCCAAGACCTAAGTGGCTTACTCTCATCAACAATTCTGGTGCGTGTGAGGAATTGAGGGGACCTACAATTTAACGCCGATTCCGAACTGCAAAGTTGAGAAGCACTTTTGTCATGACAGATTGATACTCTTGGAAGTTTTGTCAGTTCTTTGCAAGAGGCAGTTCCCTCGAAAAATGAAATAAAAACTTTTATGGGCACGAGTAGGACTCAAACCCACGACGACGTTCTGCTTAGCAGCCAACGCACCTAACCACTAAGGTACGGACAGTATCCGAGGGTATCAATATGTCATGTAAAAAATGCTTCTTAACTTTGCCTTTCGGAATCGGCATTAAATTGCGTAGGCCCTCCCAATTCCTCACAAGCACTCAGAGTATTGTTGATGAGTGTTAGCCAACTAGGCCTTGGCTCTTCTAGAGCAGTTGTGGCAATCGTTTTTTTTTTTTCTTTCTTTCTGATGAAGACTGGGCTAAAGATAACCCAAAGAACTTTCTTCTCAAAACAGCCTAAGACACTTTCATCTGATTTCGTCTTCTGTACCATACAACATTACTGGGGATGATGAGAGATGAGAAAGAAGATTCTCTATGAAGCTGTTTAGAAATCTCTCATTTAACTTCTCCAAATTATCATATTTGGCGTCTGTTTCACAATATATAAGTAAAGTTCTGTTTAGTTACCCAGCACGTAAATTACCTGCTAGTTAAATCCTTCTGTTAGTGAGGTTTACGTCTCACATTCATCCTTCTGATAATTTTATGTTTCAGGTAACTAATTGTCAGTTATTCCAATTTTCCAGTTAAAAATGGTTGGACAAATTGAAAATTAAAAATTGGTTGAAGTACTTGCTTAGTTTTTTTTACCAGAGACGCAACCCTCAGGTCCATTTCTTGACGTGGCGTAGAAGTTTCATGTATTATCAAGGAAAGTACATAACACTCCGCATCTTCTTTTATCGTAAACGCGCCCGAAAGTCAACCTCGTCCATAACTCCATAAAATCCGTTCTAACTCGGAAGACATGGTTTCGTGGTGGCTCCATAACACGACAAAAAACTCATCAAACTCATCATTTAACGTGTCGAGAAGAATATCCATTTTATCGGAAAAAATTAAAATTATTTACGAATCCTTGCTTTTCAGAAATTGAATTCTATTTTAATTGAAAAAAAAATTACTAATCCTTGCTTTTTCAGACTTTTAATTCTATTAACTGCCAGTTTACTACTTTATAGGACACTTCCTTCTTCCTATAAGTTACTTAACACTTTAACTACTGTTAGCTCTACTCACATATTGTGAATCGCTATTTTGAATTTTAGCTGCTGGTAATCTACCAAGTAGCTTAACTGGGACTTTACTTGTATATTGTGAAACTGACGCTTAAACTAATTTCAATAACCAAATCAACAGGTATTACGAAATCCAGATTGCTTGACGACTAATCCAAACTCGAAAATAAAATAAACCCTTTATAGACATCAAGGTGCAACGTGATCAAAATCAAACAATATTTATCTCGTGATTCCAATTGTAATTCCTTCTAATTAAATCC
Source organism: Sphaerophoria taeniata (assembly GCA_943590905.1). NCBI lineage: Eukaryota > Metazoa > Arthropoda > Insecta > Diptera > Syrphidae > Sphaerophoria > Sphaerophoria taeniata. The sequence continues at coordinate 38,757,405 of OX016540.1, read as the reverse complement.
GAAACCCCAATTACCATTAAGTGATGTATCTACAACATCCACTTTTGAAGCACAAACTCAAACAACAAAGCTTCCTAATCCTTTTTCACAATTGAAATCTAAATGACATCTGATAGGCCTACTATAGTGCGGAAGTGAGCGAGGAAAGATAGAATAAAAAGTTAACTGGAAACCCTGTCACTATCACAAGGGTGGTGTCGATGATACTTTTACATAGTCAAAGTCATCCATTCGAACGTAAATACACCTCATTGGCCACAAAATGTTGAACACTGAAAAAAGGGGAAGACTACAAAATATGTAGGTTGTGATTTTGGGTGATTAACAGGGAAAAACAGTGGCGTTAGTAAGATTTTTTTTTGTGAAAATAATTTTCTCTGAAACTTCCTTCTGAGCTTACTACTCCATGGAAGGTCCTTCTGCGGAGGCAGGATTTGTTTTTCTTTTTACAGGTTGAAAAATTTAAGGGATTTTTAGTCTAAGCTGAATATCGATTCCAAAGATGTCCAACGCAGATTAAAGAGTTGCGGAATATTGTCTTCTTCTTCTCTCTTAACAAAACGCAAATAATTTACAAACTGTAAAAATTTGAATATATCTTCAAAAAAAAAAATTCCACTGTGTTATCCCAAGTGCCGAAAACCGTAATATATGTAGGTATTTACTCTTTTCTCTCTCAATTCCTGTTTTTATTTTTATGCAAATATCCTCTTTTCGTGTTATTGTTTCGTAAATTCAAGTGAAAACAGCAAACAAGAGTGTTAAGGCCAGACAAAGAAGACGAGTCTCTATATCCTTTCTATGTATATCCGTTATTGCTAACCCAATGCCACAGGAGATTTATTTAAATGAAGCATACAGAGTACAACATAAACACCTATTTCAAGGTCCCGTGAATGTTTGTGTGTTTGTGTAACAGTGTAAATGTGCGTTCAACAAAAATAAGTAAACGCAGCTCTTCAAACGGAAACAGTGTACCTTTCTTTTTGCCTTTGTTTTATGGCTGCGAAGAAAACAAACAACTTGGTTTGTTGGCAGTCATCACATGGAATCCTTTCAATTAAAAAAACAGGACTTTTATTTGCATTACAGAAGACTGAAGAGTCCTCATTCTGAAAGTGTTCGTCAGCGACCGTTTGACTTGAAAATCTCAGAGCAACCTTCAAATTAGCCTCCTGCCAAATGAACGAAATAATTAACCAAAGAACACAACAGGAGCACTTAATTAAAATTATCCAAAGGGCCGGGAGGAGGGGCGGTCTTTTGCCTTAAGATAAGATGATTGCGAAGGTGCGTTCTCTTAGAGAACAAGTACGGGGCTGATGATGCTATCAATTATAAATTGTGAAATTAGGTGGTTTGGCTTTGAATTGATTTGAACGTGTTCAGAAGTGATTTTGTAAATCAAGATAGGCCGTTCTGGTTTTGGATGGTGGTAGTGCGGTTATTTATTCATAGCAAAAGGAACCTACATGCATCATTTAAACTGCTCAGAGCTCAGAGGTGGTTGGATTTTCGAACGACATCAAGGACAAATTTATGAGACTATAATTTTGTTAATTGGGCTGTCACCAACGGGGTGAATCAATTTGCTCAATCTTGATTTGTTTTTGTGTACAAGCAGAATAAGAATGAGTCTTAGCCAAAATTTAAGAAACGGGATTTGTTAAGGGATATTTCGTGTCTCGTGTGTGAAAAGGAGTTACTTAGTTACTTAGGTATGGTGGCGCTACAGTCCAGGTCGGACCAGGGCCTCATCCAACAAACGTCTCCAGCCAGCTCGGTCCCTGGCTAGCTGTCTCCAGTTTCGCACGCGTTCTTCATCTTCTGCGACGTCTTTCCGGATTGGATTCGAAGACTCTACGAGCCGGAACTCACAAACGCTCCACTGACATCACACTGTATTCTTCCAATTATGTCAATGTCGTCTGCGTATTTTAGTAACTGGACGGACTTTTGAAAGATTGTGCCTCTGATGTTGACGTTGGAGTTTTGCACAATCTTTTCAAGAATGATGTTGAAAAAATCGCATGACAGCGCATCGCCTTGTCTAAAACCTTTCATGACATCAAATGCCTCCGTCAGGTTTTTTCCGACCACGATGGAACAGCGTGAGTTTTCCATTGTCATCTTACACAGACGGACGTGTTTTTCTGGGATGCCAAAACTAGACATTGCTCAGTTGGTTTCTACAGACGCTGTCAAACGCGGCCTTGAAATCGATGAAAAGGTGGTAGGTATCGATTTGAAGTACCTGCGGATCTTCTCCAAGATCTGCCGTAGGGTGAATATTTTATCGATGGTGGACTTTCCGGGTCTAAGGCCACACTGATAAGGACATATGTGTGAAAAGGAGTTATTTAAAAAAATAAAGAAATTATAAAATATGATTGGATTTTTTTTTTCTTTAGGTATTCTGGAAAGCTGAATTCTTAAAAATCTTTTTTTTTACTGAACACTTTATCTAGGATACAGTTGTATCAACTGTCAAAGGAATACACGAAAAGACAGACGTATGATACTCTTGTCTTTAATTTACGTTGTTACGTTACCATCTGTGTGTATAACGATAATTTGAAGTTTGCTCTTTGATTTGATTGAAAACTTTACTAAGAATTTTGGTTTATTTTCCAGTTACTTTGTTATTTTTAGAACGAGAATAGAATAGTCATATGTACTTCTGATAAAGAGAAAACACAATGCCATCAAAACGAATGTACATATTGCCAAGAAAAGAAATAATATTCTCAGAAAAAAAAATCAATAGCGAAGCATTCTGGTTCAATTCCTTAACCAAATAAAAACACATACATAATAGAAAACATAAAACCTTTGATAAACAAACTTGACAAAAGATCTGGTTTAACACATCTCACCCTTATCTTGAAAATCCCTTTTTTATTATTATCCTTATTGCCTTTCCTCGACATTAAATTACTTTTCGGTAATAGTTTTATAGTAGTACGATAATAGGGATGTCTCATGAAAGGCTTCGACCCAAATTTCTATTAAAAGGGTTGATGGAAGGAAAGTGAGAGAATGGATGGTTGTTGATTTTATAGCATTTGGTTCTTTTGACGGTTTTTATAGTTCATTCGAGAAGGAAAATAAAAATAAAAACCAATATTATGCATGCAGAATTATTTCAATGATTTGTCCTCAATATCCAAATTCCATTCAACTACTTTAACTTAAAATTGGTATTAATTCTTTTTTCGTGGTTTTTACTTTCAATTTGAACTGAAATTTATAGACTGAAATTAATTTGTATCCCGCAGAAAATCCTCAAACAAATTGTAAACTTCTTTAGAACAACCACAAAAAAAAAACTAAATGCCTGCCCTTGCTCACCACACTAAATTATCTCAAAACCAGCGATCCAGAAACCAGCGAAAACGCTTTTGTCGAAAGAAACATAATCTCTAATTATCCCTTTCCTCTCAGGCCTCTTTTTCTTGTAAAAGGATATCTTATTCTACTTCCTTCGTCTTCGCCTTTGTTTTTTTTATTCTTTCTAAAAATATTGTCAAACTAAGGATGTCTACTTCGAGAAAGAGGATTTGCTTCCGGCTGCATGAGTTGAGTAGATTAATTTCTTAGTGCTCTTAGTGATTTGATTTAATTGTATGGTTTATAGTATATGTCTGTTTAGCTTGATGGATTACGTTGTTATTTTTTTTTTCTTTTTCCTGAAGCAATTTTATAAGAATGTTCTCTGGGGGCGGAGTAGGTTTGAATGTAATCTTTATTCCATTTGTAAAACGAGATGCCGATGTCGATGCTTTTAATTTGGAGTTTATATTTTGGTAAAGTGATTTAGGAAATTGATCTCTCAATTTACTAATTTCTCTTTTTTCAGTTAGAAGACGAAAAAACAAAACAAATGACAAATGAAATGAGTATTCGAAGCTTTTTGTAAAATTTTTTGTGGGCTTTATCACGTCTCTTAATGGAATTCCAAATTTCAGCATCTTTTGATCATCTTGAGAAAGTAGGAAATTAACATGGAAATAGAAATTTTCCTTATTTTTGTTCATTGTCTTTAAACGAAACCCTACCAGGATTTTAAGAAAAGAGGTGGAAATCACACTCCTGAGTGAGAATTCAATTTTGTTCTTATTTTTTCTTTGTATTCAGCCAAAACACTTGCTGAATTCTGTGTTTCAAAATCTTTCGACCATTTTAAGAAATGGGGCGGATATCACGCCCCTACATGGTAACAGAAATTTTTCTTTCCATTCAACCGAAACCAAAATCCTTCAAGAATACCGAATTTAAACATTCTACGATCATTTTAAGAAAGAGGGCGGATACCACGACCCATAATGAAAAAACGCAAGTTTTATATTTTTCCTTTGTATAAGTACACTCGAAAATGTACCAATGTACAAAATTTCAAGATTCTGCTATTGTTAGAAGTGCTTTATAATTTTAGTGATCAGTCCGTGAGTCATCGTAGTGGAACCGCAGTCATTGCTGGGGATATAGAAAGACCACTTTTCCAAGCTGTATAATGGTGATGACGAGCAAAACTTCGCCAGTAATACAGAACCATTCAATTTGGGTGAAACAGGCCAACAAATCCAAACACCCGACATTGACGAAGTGAAGATAGCGATATCTAAACTTAAGTCGAACAAAGCCGCTGGAGCAGACGGCCTAGCTGCCAAACTGTACAAAGCAGCTACAGATGATTTGGATAGGAGCATGCACCAGCTCCAGCGTTAGAACCTTGCTCCAATCGGAGCAAATTTGCTCCACTTTTAAGGAAAAATAAAAATCTACTCCGACGCTCCGATTTTTCGAGATTTACTCCACTTTTTCCAGAAGGACAATTTTGTTTACCTAATTATACCTGTTATAAATAATGTATAGCTTTACGTTCCGTTTCTTTGAAGAAAATTTAATTAAATAAAATTGTTTATCAACTAATCTTATGTGCTTGTTTCCACTGCACTAATCACGAGATTTAGCAAAGTAGATTTAGAATAAATCTCGGTGTTTCTCGGATTTTGGGTAGATGAAAACGTAGTATTATTGTAAACATACTATTATTCAACGCTTTGATCTACTAATGTGTACCCTTAATCCCAGAAAAATCAAGATTTGTTCTTAGGCCGTGTGCGAATTGGATGAATTGCGGTTAAAATGGATGCATTTTTAACCACTACTATCATATTTTAACCTGCTCCGCAGCTTGTCTAATTTTAACACAATGCAGTGTCAAAATTTAACCAAACGTCAAGTTTAACCACTTTTTAACTTATCTTAATCTCGTGATTAGCGTCAGTTGAAATAGCATATTAAGCAAATCAAAACAACGAATTTTATTGAACAATGAAGCGCCATTATACCGATTCCTTATGGGCAACCAACGACATGATATTCCTGATAGAATTAGAGTAGAACTACGAGAACTGGAGATTTAGATTCGAAATGTTTTGGACTCGGTCGATGTTTTGGAAACTGTGAAAATTTCAGCTCCAGAAAGTAAAGACGCTTCTATTATACAAAAATAACATACAACATGGTAGGTTGCATATCTTACGACTATTTTGACAACGTCAAAAATATCAGTTACTTGCGAAGATTATAATTAATTTGTGTCTTTAAAAGTTGAATACACCTACTTCACAGTTATTTATCTAATAAGCAAGAAGTCTGAAGCTTCGGGAAGAACTTCAAAAATATGCAGCACTTGTGACAGCATTGTGAACTACGATTCGACGAGGGTCGTGAGTATTGTTCGTCTCTATAGCTTAATAAATATTTTATTGAAGAAATTTCCTTGAAAAGCAAATATCTTCTGCTTGTTTCAAATCTACTCCCAAAATTTTGCATTTGCTCCACTTTTTTTTTCGAATTCGCTCCGAAATTTTATAACAGAGGTTCTAACCCTGACCAGCTCATCTGCAAAATTTGGTCGGAGGAAAGCGTGCCCGAAGAATGGAACATCAGCATCGTATGCCTGATCCTCAAGAAAGGAGATCCACTGAACTACACCAACTACAGAGGTATAAGTCTCCTTAAAATAGCCTACAAGATCTTGTCTGCCGTGCTGTGTGAACATCTGAAGCCTTTCGTTAACAACCTGATAGGTCCTTATCAGTGTGGCTTCAGCCCGGAAAGTCCACTATCGATCAAATATTCACCTTACGGCAGGTCTTGGAGAAGACCCAGGAACTCCAAATCGATACCTACGATCTTTTCATCGATTTCAAGGCCGCGTAGGACAGCGTCTAAAGAGACCAATTATATAGAGCAATGTCTAGTGTGTAAGATGACAATGGAAAACTCCCGCTATTGGCTGTTCCATCATGGTCGGAAAAAACCTAACGGACGCATTTGATGTCAAAAAAGGTTTTAGACAAGGCGATGCGCTGTCATGCGATTTCTTCAACATCATTCTTGAAAATCCAAAATATTGTGCAAAACTCCAACGTCAACACCAGAGGCACAATCTTTCAAAAGTCCGTCCAGTTACTAGGATACGCGGACGACATTAACATAATTGGAAGAACACATCGTGATTTCAGTGGAGTATTTGTGAGTCTTTAGACGGAGGCGAGGAATATGGGTCTAGTGGTTAACGTGGGCAAGGCCAAGTTAATGCTATCAACAAGAAAGGACAACCAACATCGACGTCTTTTAGCAAACGTCAGCATAGACAGATATCAACTCAGACAACAACACCAGCGCTGAAATCAAACGAAAAATCAGTCCTGCCAATCGCTGCTTCTTTAGAATTAGAAGGCAATTGAGTAATAAAATCTTCCCCCGAGCAACTAAAGTGACACTCTACAAAACCCTCATCATCCCGGTCCTAATGTATGGTGCAGAGACAAGGACCATGACAAATAAATAAAAAAAATAGAGTTGCGCAACAGCTCTTGAAGAGCCAAGGCCTAAATGGCTTACTCTCATCAACAATTCTCTGAGTGCGTGTAAAGAATTGAGGGGATCTACAATTAAACGCCGATTCCGAACGGCAAAGTTGAGAAGCACTTTTTTCATGACAGATTAATACTCTTGGAAGTTTTGTCAGTTCTTCGCAAGAGGCAGTGCCCATTAAAGATGAAATAAAAACTTTATGGGCACGAGTAGGACTCGAACCCACGATGTTCTGCTTAGCAGCCAACACACCTAACCACTAAGCTACGGGCTACGGCAGGGACCATGACAACATCCGATGAAAACGCTTTGGGCTGCTTCGAGAGTGGTAAGAGTGATTTTTGGTCCTGTCTGAATAAATGGAGAATGGAGGCGAAGATTCAATCAAGAACTGTACGAGCTGTTCAGCGACACTGACCTAGCTAGAAAAGTTAAGGTCCAACGACTTAGATAGTTGGGTCATGTAGATCGAATGGAAAATAATGCTCCGGCTTGTAGAGTCTTCGAATCCAACCCGGAAGGACGTCGCAGGAGAGGAAAACCGCGACTCAAGTGGAGCACACAGGTGGTAGAAGACCTGAACGAACTTGGCGTGCGAAACTGGAGACAGCTAGCTAGGGACCGAGATAACTGTAGACGTTTGTTGGATGAGGCCCTGGTCTGACCTGGACTGTAGCGCCACCATAAGAAAGTAAGTCCGTGAGTCAGTATCTCACTTAGTAGTGATGCTTTAAAATTAATGTGATTTGAATTAAAGCTTGATCCTACCTCTAAAATCTAATCATGAAATAATATTCATCTGCTACATAATATTAATAGCAGTCAGGCTAGATTAATGTTGTTAATGTATGCACTACAGCGTATACGTACTATTCGTACAAGAAGTCAACGAGAACAATGAAACAAATATAACAGTTTAATAATTGACATGTTCAACAAACTTTCTCCTCCTAGGCAGTACTATTTGAACAGGCCAATGTTGCTCTTTGAATTTATTTACCTAAACACTCTTAATTATTTCGTACAAACAAATACCCTTTCTATTTGGCATCGCCACAAGCAATTTTCATTTTCATATGACCTAAAAAATTAGGCTCGTACTTTCCGGACTCCCGATGGCCATTGCCATATCATGCCCACCTTTTATAACTTAGAAATGATAAAAGCCTCAGCTGAAAATGGGTTTTTCAAAAACAGGAACTTAAAACTCCATCGACACACGAGCAGCATGAGACATGGCCTCATTTATGCAACGTGGGCATAGCGTCGATGTTCGTTAGCCTAAGTAGGTGTTTGTGCAGTTGTATGAGACATGACAAGCGCTGCTTGTTGGCCTGCTTGTCGTTTGAGATATGTATTGTTCCTGTGATGCTGGATTTTGGTTTGGTATGTCCGTTTTAATTAAAACCAACAAGTTCACGTTCCTGGTAAACTAAATATATATACCGCTGGAGAATCGTTAGTAATTCCGTGACGATAGCGGGTGATTATATTCAGTAACTGAAGCAAGTTATCCCTACATTAAAACACATGGTTAAAGTATTTTGGTTGGCGTTATTACATCGTAGGCATTTTAAAAAAGTTACCTTGAAAATTTGGCTTTATGAATCTAGATCTTTTGTCCTGTGGTCACATCCGGCTGAAAAAAATAAACAAACATTCATTACACTTCAAATTGTGCTTATCTTTGTCAGAGGAACAAATAATGAAAAGCAAGCAAAAATGATTAATCCTACTTGAGCACGAATGAAATATTAATGTTGGTTTTTATGCGAAGCTGTTTTGAAAGTCATTAGACCTTGGGAGTTGAAAGGAAAAGGGGGAGGACAGTGTAGTCTCTCTATTCAAGTGTGCCCTCGCTTTTGATTCCGAATTCTTTACACAAAAAAGAAAGGAAAGCCCTTGACAAAAAACGAAAATATTATGGCCGAGATTCAAGCTCGATGACGTCATCCACTCTTCAACAAATTTGAATAAACATGTTTTTGGAAGGAAGTGTGCTTACATGCTTATGTTTTTTTTTAATTCAAACTGAAAACAAAATGAGATCACACTAAGAACAAGAAACGAAAATATGATTTTCGGTCATAGAAGTTTTTGCCTTCATCTCAACTGGTCCGGGCTTCTTTCAGCAAGTTCTTTCACCTATCTTGATCGTAGGCCGACAAACGCCTTCCAATTTCGAACCCAACGCTTCCAGAAGTACTTGAGGATGATCTAAATGGCTCCATTTTTTTTATTTTTAACAACTTCTTAAAAATTAACCGAAATGTTTATACATAATCAGAATTGATTTCTGAAATACTCAATCAAATTATTCTAAATGGATTTGCAATAAAAAAATATTAAGCTGTGAACACGATTCGTCAAATCGTAAAATTATATTGAAATAAAAAATCTTTTTTTTATTGAACTCTAAGGTCCTGTTTACCGAAGAATTTTCCCAGGCCAGTTGGACTAAATCGTGTAACAAATCACATAAAATCGCTCATAAAAAAATATCCCCATTGAATTGATTTCTCACAAACAGGGTGTATACATTTTTCGAACACGCATGTCTATTGCTCACTTAAGCAAACAAAAACATAGAAAAGCCTACATCAAAACACAATAATGATCCTTAAGCTTAAGCTGTTGTTACCTCATATATCTTAAAACAATAATATTTTACGTAGCATTTAAATTAATTCAACCCAAATTCTCATCTGTTATCTCATTCACTCAAGCATTATGTCAAAAAACACCGAGTTTTAAAGCGCTATTAAAAAAAATAAACAGTGTTAAGGGAACAGAATAAAAAATGTTGCGCCAGATTCAACTTCCGTTCCTAATGTTACTTAATTTGTGTGAAAACATGAAATTAAGCCATTTCCAGTCCGCACACATGTATTTTGAATTTGACACACAAATGATATTGTTGTTTTTGGCACTCAAGACTTTTGTGAAACTTTTTCATCCCTAAAAAGATGTTTTATATTGTTCAAACGTTAACCAGAAAGAAATCAAGACACATCCACACATCATGTACATATCATACTTCCGGCACATGCAAATAAAAAACCAAAGCGAACATTTTAAATTTTCATTTTATTTTGATTCAACAGACATGTCTTCTTGTATGGCCGTAAGGATTGTGCGGTTTTTCGTAATGTGCTTTGTTTTGTGTTTTCGTTTTTGAATAAATGTTATCACCGTTGACATTTTATTTCAACTTTCAAATTGAAGACAATTCAAGGGAACATTTAATAATTCAAAAAGCAAAAAGAAGGATGTGTTGAGGTGAAAAAAAAAACAACAACCCAAATCAAAACATGTCAACGTATTCTTTGGGATATGTATGTCATTAGCGTTAAAGTGTTTTCTTAATTTGACACAACAAAGTGCTTAAGCCTCTTTTGTTTTGTTTTTTAACATTTTCTTCTGAAATGTTTTCTTTTAAACTCATTCAACAATCGACCTTTAATTGCAAATGATACGTATACGCCACAGTGAACACACTCATTGTTATGTGAACTAGAAAATTTTTATTTTGGCACCTACTTCCCCGTAAACATAATATTTATCTTCCTTGAGCAATTCGAAGTCGAACAAAGACAGCCTAAGGTTTTTTATTATTTAACGATTTTTTCTTCTAACGGTATAAGGATCACAAGTCACAACTCAGTAACCAGAGCTTACAGATAATTTTTGAATGTTTTTCTGACGGAAGAAATCGAAAAAAATAAATATTTTTTGACTATAACTTTCTTACCGAGTGCTGGCAAAAGTATTGGCTTTCAATGACTGCCAGAATAGTTGAAAGCCTTTATTTTGTTGTTCAATTGTTTCAAGGAAAATTGTGAGTAACATCGATTTGAAATTGCTACTCGGCTACTAGACCTTCAAATAACTTGTAACCCATTTTGATGAATACAGTTGGAGCGGACTTTTCTTTTGATGTATTATTAGTTGGAAGAATTTTTGTTATTGTTATTTGCATCCGAAGATATTCTATCTATGGGATTACAATTCGCTAGGTTAGGTTAGGTTAAAGTGGCTTTCATGGATGTAAAAAGACACACTTAGGCCCATTGAAGGCCCATTGTGATACCACATGAATCTAAGAGGCTTTCTACAATAGCTCAATGAAACCAATTAGGGTTCCTTACGAAACGTAGAATATTAATCATTATATTAATGTGTTTGAGATCGTTTAGATCATTATAAAAGAATTCTCCTAAGTGAATCATACGTTTTTGAGCCAGAGCAGGACAGGTGCAGAGGAGGTAAAGAACTGTTTCCTCCTCCTCCTCATCCATGCAGCTTCTGCAGAAATCATTAGAAAATACGCTATTATGTTTTTCGCCGCCTGCCTCCTGACAGGTGGTTATGTTTTTTCACCTGATGTTAGTTTTCTTAATAGCATTTTGTTGTAGCAAAAGTTTGCATGTAGCGATTGGTATTCCAACATTAGCCATTCGTGGTTTAATGGGAAATTTTGTACCATATTTGGCGAGTTCATCGGCTTTACAATTTCCTGGAATGTCTCTATGGCACCGCACCCAGTGAAGGTGAATGTTAAATTGTTTTGCCATCGCCATTAGAGACGATCGACAGTTTTGAACCGTAATTGAGTTTGTAGAGACAGAGTCCAAGGATTTTATAGCTATACCTGACAATTTAGATGTGCATACCACGTTTTCTCTGAGCCAGGACAAGACCTCCTTAATCGCCAAAAGTTCTGCCTAAAACACGCTACAATGATTTGGAAGGCTGAATGAGAGACTAAGTTTTAGTCGTTCGGAGTACACACCTCCACCAACCCCATCACTTGTTTTCGATCCACCTGTATAGAAGTGGATTGCCTCGTCTTCCAGGAATGTTCTATTTTCCCAGAAGGATCTAGCAGGTATAGATATTTGGAAGTTTCTATCGAACTGTAGTTGGGGAGTGGTGTAGTATGTTTGCTTTGTAATTGATTCTATATAATTAAGAATAACAGAGTGGCCAATAATAGTAGGACTATAGCAGCTATTTGTTTGCTGATTATATCCAGAGGTGTTAGATAGAGTAGGGTGTCTAGTACCGCAGATGGGGTCGTACGAAGTGATCCGCTTATATTTAGGCATGCTGAGCGTTGCACTTTACTAAGCTTATCGCAGTTTATTTTTACGTCCAAGGCAGGCCACCATACTGTCACACCATAAAAAAGAATCGGTCTGATTACCGATGTGTATAGCCAGTGAGTGCTTCTGGGTTGTAGACCCCATTTACTGCCAATGGCTTTCTTGCAGGTGAAAAGAGCTACCGTAGATTTTCTTATTCTTTCATGTACGTTTCTCTTCCAATTTAGTTTTCTGTTTAAAATAAGACCCAGATATTTTGTTTCCTCTGAAAACCAAACAGCTTTGCTTGACGAAAAATTTGTATCCGAAGACATTCTATCTATGGGATTACAATTAGCTAAGGAAAAAAAACAAAAAAAAATATACTTTGAGGAGCTTGTAAAAATGCGCCTATGTTCATTGCAAATGATAAACAATAAAAGTCTACAATGGGAAACCAAAAATCAGTGGAGTTGTTAGCGCAATGCGTAGTGCATTGGCTTCACAACTAGCAGGTCCTAGGTTCAAATCCCAAAGTGAACTGAAAAAGTTTTTCGATTAATATGAAAAATAACTAGGCAGCACCACTGACAAAGGAGTCTGATGATCGGCTTGGCACACGTGAAATAGCTATAACTCCAGCCAAACAAAGAAAATTGACGGAAAAAACCATTGGTGGATTGGTGGAAGCACCTCTAAGTTGCTATCGTTGTTCAAACAACATAAAAAAAAAAAAAAAAAAAAAAAAAAAAAAATAAAAAAAAAAAAAAAAAAAAATGGTTTTTTGAACATTACTCGATAATCAGACCTGGAAGGTAGTTTTGGTTTTTACTTTTTCAGTCACTGATAGAGGGCAAACAAAACCTTTGTTCTCTGGGATGCATTGGTTTCTCAAAAGTAACTGCATGGATTTCCGAGCCCTATTAGGTGGCGAATTGATGTTCGTTGCGATTGAGTCCCACAGGCACATTGTCGTATGTGCCCTTTGAGCACCTTACAAAGACGATGGGGATTTTTTCTACTTAAATACCATTCTCACGAACATATTTCATAATCTTGCGCTAGCAAAAAGCCTAAGGGGTGGGGGGAAATTGATCATAATAGGCGAATGTAATAGCTGAAGGAGGAGACTGGATCCCGGTTGAAGCGCAGATTTCAATGTTTTGTTTTTAATAAACCATACGGTGTATTTAGGCTCTAAGAAAAAATGAAAAAGTTAAGTTCATAAGTCGAAACTTAAAGGTGATAGTAGAGTGTAGGCACAGTATCTGTTTGATCAAATAAAAATCTCTTTTTTTCACGACAGCGAAACCCTATTCTCCAAAAACCTATGCCTCATAACTTAACTCAATTGTCATGGATGAAACATTTCAAAAACAGAAATCGTTAGTCACCAGTAAAAAGGATTTCGGTGTGTGCTTGTGAAAGCCCTTGAAACTTTCCATCCACTTGATATTCCCATTCAGTTATTTTTTATTTATACAAAAAAAAAACAAACTTGCCTTCCTTTCTACGAATTATACTTTAGACAGAAGAGACTGTGTTTCGTTTTATTTTTATTATTTATCTTTTAACACAGATGGCTTTGTTTTAACCCTACAATTTGCTGCAGATACCTTCCTGTTTGCTTCAAATTTCGTTACATCAGTAATTTTAAAATTTTGTTGAGTACTTGTCAAACTTTGTACTCCAATTGTTGGGAATGTGAGCACAAAGAATTGTATTTTTTCTTGTTCCTGCTCCCATGGGGTTGTACGATCTAATTTTTTCGATGCGAAAAAGCATATCAAATAGTTTTCTGATTGGAATTTTTGCAAATCCTCTTCAATTTACAATCAAACCACAAAAACCAATAAATTGTAATTTCGAAAAATCTTGTTAAATTTTTGGGACAATTTTTTTGAATTCTAATTCCTAAGGGTCCTTAAAAATTCAATATAACACGGAAACAAAACAACATTAAACATAAGCTCTTTCCATTTGATGATAAAAAAAATCACAAAGTTGAAGCACGGCAGTTGAATTTTTGTGTTTCTCATTTTCTATTCAAAAGTTTACATTTTTGCTGTTGTTGAGCTAAATGGAACAAAAGTCATTTAAGCATTTCACAAAGTTCTTGTTTCTGAGTTAAATTTTCAAAGCAACATTTACATAGTGACTAGGCTATACCTACGACGACAGACGACGTGAAATGACGATAAGCATACGGTATTTTGAAAACCTAAAATGTATGAACGGACTTTTTGTGACTATTTGAACTTTTTGAACTCCTTTTTGCGAATATAAAATACACCGACTAAACAAACACATGCATAATTCAATTTTATGGATGTATTCAAAGTTGCTCTTGGCCTACATTTAATTATTTGTTTTAATCATTTTCATCAAGCTGTTTCCATAATTTCTAGGTTGACAGAATAGAAAATCTTAAATCCGAATGATTAATTAACATTTCTGTTTGTGTCCCTTTTTACTTGCGACATATAACGGGTGATTTTTTAGCTGGTTTGGTTTTGGCAACACTGGTTTTGACAGCTGACGTGTGTTTAGTACCTTGTGTCACTGTCAAACAGCTTCAGTTTGGTTTGCAATTTAACCATGGATCGTCTTACAAATGAACAACGCTTGCAAATTATTGAATTTTACTATCAAAATTCGTGCTCGGTTCGGAAGGTTCATCGCGCGCTGCCTCCATTTTATGGTCGGCATTCTCGACCTTCTGAGCAGTCTATTCGGAAGATTGTGACCAAATTTCGCACCAAATTTACTTTGTTTGACATTAAACCACCAATACGTTTACGTACTGTGCGTGGTGAAGAAAATATTGCGGCCGTATCAGCTAGTGTGACAGAAGACCGCGAAATGTCGATTCGGCGCTACAGAGCGATGATAACAAACTTTTTTTTGCCCGAAATGGAAGTTCTTGACTTGCATGATATGTGGTTTCAACAAGACGGTGCCACATGCCACACAGCACGCGAAACAATGGCGCAATTGCGAGGCGAGTTTGGTGAACAGTTAATTTCACGTTTCGGGCCGGTCAATTGGCCGCCTAGATCGTGCGATTTGACACCATTAGACTATTTTTTGTGGGGGTATGTCAAAGCTAATGTCTAAAGGGACAAGCCCGCTTCGACTAACGCACTGGAAGCCAACATCCATGCATTCATTCGTGAGATACCGGCCGAGATGTGTGAAAGAGTATGCCAAAATTGGACTCAGCGGATGGGCTACCTGAGACGCAGCCGCGGTCAACATTTGCATGAAATTATCTTTAAACATTAAATTGCAAGGTTCAAACTATCGATTCAAATAAATATTTCATTCATTTTTTCGATTTTTTTGTGTTTGTTTTTTTTAAAGTTCTAAACCTCTTAAAAAATCACCCGTTAGAATATATGACAAGTATTGAATTCGTAAAAAAAAAAAATTGAGGTAATGATGAGATATGACATTACGATGATAGTGAAGTCGAAAAAAGTGGGTCCGGCGATTCCGTCCGTCTGTCTGTCTGTCTGTCTGTCTGTCTGTCTGTCTGTCTGTCTGTAAACGCACCTACAGCCTTAACCACTGGTCCGATTGACTTCAAACTTGAAAATTAAAGGTTTGAGCAAATTCGCGTGGGTCGTTTTTTTGATTTTTTTTTAAGATCAAAATTTAGGGTAGCCACCATACGATTTTTTTGGCCAAAAACCAAAAGTTTCAATTTTCTCAAAAACGGCTCCTATGATTTTTTTTAAACTTCCTCGAAAATTTTTGTTTAAGACTCTGATGTTTTTTATGTAAAAACAATATTTTTGTATTGCTCCAAAACGGTACCGCCTATAGAACCGTTTTTTTTGTTATCAGATTTTCCCGAAAAATAAAAGTCCGACCAGAGTAATTGTTTTTTTTGAAAGTACGTTTGTATTGCTTAAATAATATTTTGTATTCAAAAAAAATTTCAAAAATTTTTTTGGATTTTAAAAAAATATTTTTAAACCTTTTTTTTAAAAATTCTGTATCTCAAAAACGGATGAATATTAAAAATTGAAATTTACTTGTAAAATGTATAGTTATACATTCTTGAATACTGCATACCCAAATTAATTTTAAGACATTTTCGAAAAATTTTATATACAAAAAATTAATTTAAAAAAAACCGCTTCGACGATTTCTTAAAAAAAAATTTGAAAAATCAACAATTTCTCAAGAAATCATACGACATCAATTTTTTTCAGATAGAATCTTTTTTTGAGGTACATATTTCAATTTAAATTTTTATTTACGAATATTAATATTTTTTATGAGCTATAATTTGGAATACAGGAGCAAGTTCGTACGACCGAGTCGTGCACATTTTTTTCTTTGAAATTCAATTTGCATTTCAGCATTTAGACATTTACAATAGTTTTTAAAAGCATTTAAGGATCTAACTGCTCACGCTTCAGCAGACAAGCTTTTAATTACCCAAGCAAGGCAAGGCAAGGCAAGAATGACAAGAATTCATTTGAACAAAATGTGTGAGTTTTTTTTGTGTTCATGTTTTGTGAGGAAGTTTTTACATGGAATAGAATGACAGGATATGTGTGTGGGCGTATAGCTTAATGAGATGTCTTAAATTCGTAAAATTTAATGGAAATGGATATGTTGTGGTGAAAATGAGAACAATTTGAATTGTGGGTCTTAATGTCTTTGTGAAACATTTGGTTCTTGGAGATGATATTAGGTGGAAAATGAATATTTCACATGAATGTATTTGTGACAGTTAAAATAAATGACGTTAAATGAATTTAAGTTAACGACTTTGGGTCAAATGATAAGAGCCCGTTCACACGATGCCGAATCGGTGGTTTTGCCGTATCGGCGATTTTGCCGTATAAGCCAGTGGCAATATAATTTAAATGAGTATATTCAGACGATACGGCATTTAACCGTATACGGTAAAATCAACGATTCGGTCGATTTTGTTATTCGGTTTTGTCACTGCAAATCGTTTTCGGTCGTACGGCAAAAAAACCGATTCGGTTTATAGTGGCAATGTATTTACATACAGTGCGTTCAGACGATTCGGTATTTTGACCGAAAGTGCGTAATTTTTCGTCTGGTCTACTTTGGTATAAGCTAATAATTTAATTAAATTTAATTACAATTAGTTATTAGTAGGTATCGACATTCGAAAATAATTATAAAATTTTGTTTCGTCCTGACGTAATTGACACATTAGCGTATTAAAAGAGCCCAAAATATTCCTTTGTCTCACAATAGGATGTACCGTCAGAGCGGGTGACTTTGGCCAGGGTGGGTGAGTTTGGCCACTGAATGGATACTTTTTAGAAAAATTGTTAAAATATGAAGGAGTGGTTTGATTTTTTCCTAACTTCTTTGTAAATTCGTATAATTGTATGGACTAAAAAATGATCATACTAGCCTTATTTAATTAACATTAGGAAAAAAAATATATCAATTTTTATTTTTATTAAAAATGTTCACAAAAAAATCACTTGAAAATGTTGGATATTTTCAACATGTTGCAGAAGCATGATTGCAAAATGACTTTGACTCCGATATATGTATTGTTTTTCAAATTGAATCCTCCTAATTTTACCCTCGTAACTATTTTATAAACAATAAATTTTATTTTTTTATAATAAATGCCAAATGGGAGGGTGACTTTGGCTGGTATTTCGGGTGACTGGCCGGGTGGCCAAAGCCACCCTCTTAAATTTTGCACTGGGTTTTGTTTGATAAATTGTAAGCAATATAGTTTATTGCTCTGCCATATGTGTGTGTTGGTATATTAGATCACTGCAGCTGCACTATGTGCTTCCTAATTATCCTACCTGAGTGTATGTGTTGGTATATTAGAAAAGTGCAGCCTAAAAAGGGAGATCCTCTAAACTGCGCCAATTACAGAGGGATCAGTCTGCGCTTAACATCGCCTACAAGATCCTCTCTGCCGTAATATGTGAACGTCTGAAGCCTTTCGTCAACAATCTGATTGGTCCTTATAAATGTGGCTTCAGGCCAGGAAAGTCTACCATCGACCAAATTTTCACGTTGCGGCAGATCCTGAAAAAAACCTATGAGTTCCAAATCGATACCCACCATCTCTTCATTGATTTTAAGGCCGCGTTTGACAGCATCTACAGAGACGAACTGTATAAAGCAATGTCTAGTTTTAGCATCCCTGCCAAGCTCGTTCGCTTGTGCAAAATGACGATGGAGACTATACCCCTGAGACATTAGAAGCCGCTTTATTGCAAGTTCGAGAAGGCAAGATGTCATTGAACAAGGCTTCAAAGGAGTTTCAAATATCAGGATCCACACTCCAAAACAAATTTAAAAACATGCACAAGAAATCTGTTGGTGGACAAACTGCCATTTTTTCAGAAGAAGTTATAAAACTAGCTGAAGAAAATGATGTTAAATTTATTTGTATTCCCCCCAATTGCACTCATATAGCACAACCACTAGATGTAGCCTTCTTTCGACCTTTGAAGGCATTGTGGAAGAAAAACCTTACAAACTACATGTTGGCAAACCCGAAAAACAAAACAGTGCCCAAAGAAGTGTTTCCTAGACTTTTGAAAAATCTAAACACGCCTGAAGAAGGTTAACAAAAGTGATTTGGAGAAAAATCTCCTGTTTCAACAGTGGATCGCCGAGAAAGACTGTTTTTTTTTCAATATCTTTTCATGGATATCAAAACTTAAAATAAAATTAACATAACTATATTTTTTTTTTTAACTGTTAAAAATCGAAAATGCAGTGTAAACTACTATTAAAATACCTACACTACACAGTGAAAAACTCTGCTCTTTCATTTGGGATTGGTGAAATTTACTTGCTGCTAGTAGTTTTTTAGAAAATGAAGAAAAAGTCCTCCCGGCCAAAGTCACCCGCTATGGAGGGTGACTTTGGCCACCCATATTTTAGCTTCTGTATTGGAAACTGTTCGATCAATTTGTTCAAGACTTAGCATACTTAAAGAGTGAGCGAAGTAGGTAAAAATGTTAAAGTTTTCATAAAAAACAAAAAATTGTTGCAAAAGTTATTCACATTTCAATCTGAAAAGTGGCCAAAGTCATCCGCTCTGACGGTACCCAGAATCTTCGATTTGAAATCCGTTGCTGTTGACGATACTTGCGATACCAGTATATCACTATAAATGTATTCCAGTCCATCTTCATACGTCTTGATGCACATACGATACGAACGCAACTGAAAACCGAGTACGGTGTAGGGTTGAGTACGGCGTACGGTTAAATTACCGTACCGTCTGAACACTCCAACCGAAAGACACCGAATCGGGAAAATATCCGATACGGCGAAAATACCGAATCGTGTGAACGGGCTCTAATGCTTTGCATACGGTTTGTGAGAAATGAGCACTGACAGAGATCAATTTGACACTTAAGAGGATCTACGACATAAATTCGAATTCCGCCGCCTAATGGAACCGATATTGATGACAATAGTCTAACCCAGTTCATATGCGTTGCACTTGTTTTTTGTTTGACTGGATAATCCAATTGCTGTTGATTTGATTCATTAGCCTCTCGTGATCATCATGAAGTTACTCCCTTCTGCACAACAATTGGTATCCGGTCCCGGCCGCCTACAGCAAGTTCCTCCATGTACCCCGATTGTTGGCCGATGCCATTCAGTTGCTCATCTCAAGGCTTTGGACGTCCTGGTATTCGCCATCCTCTCAGTGGAAATTTGGTCTGCTGTGCTGTATCCTACCATGAATTGTACCGCAAAGGACTTTCCGGGCCAGTTCCTTTTCGCTCGTAGGAGCTAGTTGTCAAGCCCACCCGACTTATAATTAAATCTGTATCGCAGTAAATTTGAAAACTCATGACAATATATGTATCTGGAATCATCCTCCCTCAACACACTGGGGCTAACTATTCTCCGGAACTGTTTCGATTCATCGATTACGGCTTGGGCTTCAGCAAAACGTGTTCGCTCATGTGTCAATTTTACTTCCGCACTATCAAATTATGCCTGTTTAAGGACACACACAACCTTGATGATTTATCATTTCCTTACTGCATGAACCTAAAGATAAATGAAGTCTTCCCACATATGCTCCCTTGTTGACCAACGACATAATTAATGTTATTACGCTAAAAAAAAACACTTGACTCCTGGTTCAACAGGCAATTTTTAAATCGTTCATACATTCATTTTGCTGAATGGCCAAAGTTTTGCATGTATGTATGGTAAATTATGTTGAATATTGTTTAAGTGGAGAGCTTGATACATGTTTCGGTTGTGCCCGGAACATCTGTTAAATTAAGCAATTAATCTTTGTTGGTCGAGTGTGAATGTGCTTTCGAAATAATATGTGTTGGCCGCAATTTAATGGGCGCATGTTGGATTGATTTTCTTTGTTTGTGTTGGGTAAGGATCCATTTAATTGAAATGTAAGGAAGATGGAAATTATATTCATTACAAAAAACCCTAAGAACTCATCAGCCTACAGTTCAATTGGTATTTTGACAAATGATAGGAGTTTTTCTCATAAATAAAGCAAAATAAATTTGATTAACGGTTTTGGTAAATGGATTGCTTTTGACATTTGACAAATTATGTTAGGATTTGAACTAGTCGACCTAAAGTATTTGTTTCAAAAAAGTACGTGTACGTCAGAGTGAACGATGTAACAATCCTGGTTTTGCACTGCCGCATTTGCAAGCATTTATAGCTTCGTACATTTATCACCATTCTTCTTTGGAGTAAATTGATAACATTTTTAATGTAGCTTCCGGTGCGACTATAACAAGCACCAAAGTTCGGTTCCGCAAACAAGGTCCTCACAGAAGCTATCCAATCGACTCCGTTTTAGTAGAGAAACCAAAATCCATCTACCTATTTAAAAACCAAAACATATCGCTTTCACACCTCCTCTTTACTTTTCGTATAGTCGATACTTTAAAAGAGAGAATCCTGTAAAATATTTAAGCCATGTCAAAAAGCAAGCAGAATGAAAACAAACACAAACAGAGCGATCATGCAAGCGGCACAAAAAAAAAACAACAAGAAAAACGAGTGTCGTCATGATTTTAATAAGTCAAGATGTAAGCCCAGCGCCAGGTCAACAAGTTGTTAGCCTTATTTTTACTTCACAAAGAAGAAAGTGAGATTTTCATCTCGTCATCGTTCGTCGTCGTCCCACATCACATGTGGACATATTTTTTTTTTTTTCATTCTGATTTAATAAGAAAATCAAGGCGGAATGTAATGAATAGTTTAATAGCTGCGATTGTGTGTTTGTGTATTTTGTCACTGCTGTATGGACTTGACTTAATGCACAGAGGCCTCATTTCTTTCAAGAGAACTGTCATCGGAGGAAAAAAAAATAAAAAAATATGTCAAAGAGAAAAATAATAATTATTTGCACATCTTGTCGGGTGTAACATGTGGACTTAATGCTCTATGAGGCCGTATTTATTTCGGTTCTTAAAATATCGTAAGCAGCATTGCCTGCCACTTTCACTCTCACTGAAGATGTCAATAAGCTGTCAATGAGTGCTAGTCCTTGAAGGCGGAGGAGATGGTTGACCTGATTTTTGTTTTATTATTCGCCATTCATCACAGATATAAAGACATTTTTAAGAAGAATTGATGAGTGTGAATTTTGTCTTTGGCATTTAAATATGGGAATCA
The DNA here is from genome assembly GCA_943590905.1 of Sphaerophoria taeniata. NCBI lineage: Eukaryota > Metazoa > Arthropoda > Insecta > Diptera > Syrphidae > Sphaerophoria > Sphaerophoria taeniata. Next base: position 38,735,773 of record OX016540.1, on the reverse strand, counting down.
TTGAAGCTTTGTTCTGACACTGATTATTATGACGAATTTGCTTTTTTTGCCATTTTAATAACTATCATTTTTACGGGCATTCAATTCAATGAGAATCATGGAGAACAATCTTTGACGATCAAATAAAATACAGTGACTCGATACCGAGAGCACACAATTAGTGGAATTTTGAACGAAGAATTATTTTCCTGTGGTCTCCTTGATTCTCATTATTTTGAGTCTCTTATACTGAATCAAAAAAGGGAGAATACTTGGATCTCCTGATGCTAACGAATTTGTGTAACTAAAAAGATTTGTTTCTGGTGAAAAAGAAACAATTTAATATAAAATTAATTAACGTTTAAGTAATTGTCTACAAAACTAGAGAAGAATACCATGACAATGTAAAATATCCTATTTTCCTTCAAGGATGTCAGAAATACCTTAACAAACAATGACTTTGATCCTAATTCCACTGAAGCCAATAAAAATTAAAACAAAGCCAACCAAGAAAAGCCAACCAAGAAAAGCCAACAACTGACTCTTTCACTGCCACTTTGTCATCATCAATCCTCTTACCTTAATTTAATACTGTTTTGCAATTTTCTCAAAAGTATACACTTTCATGTTTGTTTCTTCTTTCTCTCTATTTTACAGGTGCATCCTACAAAATTGGTGCCATTCTACCGCAAGATACCGGAAATTGCCTTCAGTGTGTTTGCATAGAAGGCACCACCGCAGACGATACACCACGAGTAACTTGCAGTCCGCATAATTGCCCACCCCTAGTCCTTCCTGATTTATTTGACGCAACAGGATATTAAAGGTAGGTAGAAGAACAAATAAAATGATTGTTTTTTCCTCATCAATTCATATCGTGCTCCACGGGAATAAAAAGACAAACGATGATACCCGTCCTCCACTTGATCCTTGCTCATCCTGTCAATTTTTAAATTTTCCATACAAGCAAAATGCATTTGTTTGAATGAATAAATTACAAGAGGATGTTACGTGTGCATATGGCTGTGCATCCGACTCCGAAATTATGTGTTAATATTTTCCATCGCTTTCGCTTGCAAACCCACACAATGTTCATTTAGGATCCATTTTAACATCATATAACTATGGAAGTTTGTATAGAAACTACATATAAAGTTTTACGTTTTTGAATGCATGATAGAATTCACATACCACAAATGTATATTTTTGGAGAAAATTATGGATAGGGTTTGAGAACAAACAAGTTTAAAGGGTCTTCACAAAAACAAAGAAGGGAAATCCTTATGGATCCATCAGCAAAAACCATTCAAGTTACTTTGTTCTTTGTGGTCGATGTCCTTCGTTCTTTTGTCTGCCTTTTTGTTTTTTCTTCCTTTTTTTTTAATTTTTAATATGCCCATGAATATGAAATTAGAAGCCCCTCGAGAGACTTTTAATGTATTTTTCGTAAAATAAAATCCGATTTACATGATATCCCGAAAATTCAAAAGGAGGATTAGAAAGATGAAACGATGTGATTCTTTTACTGCAATTTATTTTTTTTTTTTTTGAACGAGTTTTTGCATTTGATCATCTCAATGATGACGTTATGTAAATACTTTACGATGATTTTATTTTTTTTAGAAGAGGTTCCGTTATTTATTTCAAAACGTAGTATGGTGTTTGCTTTTTTGACCCCCAACCTTCCAAAAAACATTTCAAACATTTTTTTTTGGAATAACAAAAAAAAAACATTTTTCAGCTTTCAAAATTCTGTATCTTAAAAACGGATCATAATTAAAATTCAAATTCAAATGTTTCTGTAATACTACTGAATTTTAGGATATTTTGAAAACATTGTAAACATGAACAATTTATTTTAAACGGCTTACTTAGTTACTAAATTTTACGCTACAGTCCGTTGTGGACTTGGGCCTCAATAGACAGGCTCCGCCAGCCAGCTCCGACCCTAGCTAGCTGTCTCCAGCTTTGCACTCCAAGTTGATTGAAGTCCTCTACCACTTTTGTGCACCTAAGGCACATTCATCCGATTTTGTCAGGGTCCATGCTTTTGCACCATACAGCAGGACTGGGATGATGAGGGAGTTATACGGTTTAATCGAGAGAGGGCTTTTCCACTAATTGGTTTCTTAGCCCAAACAAACAGCGATTAGCAAGAGTTTTTCTTCGTCTGATCTCGGCGCTGGTGTTATTGCTCGTGTTAATAGCGGAGCCTAGGTAGACAAACTCCTCTACTACCTCGAAGTTGTATGCGTCTATTATGACGTTCTGCCCGAGCCGTCGTCGGTGTTGGGTGTCCTTTCTCGAAGACAGCATATACTTCGTTTTTCATCTACCGCTAAACCCATTTTTGCCGCTTCTCCCTCAATTCTCACAAAGGAGCTATTGACAGCATGCTGTGTTCTTCCCATTATATCAATATTATCCGCGTACTCGAGAAGTTGAACAGAATTTTGGAAGATAGTGCCTCTGGTGTTGACGGTGGAGTTTTGCACTATCTTCTCAAGAACGATGTTAAAGAAATCACATGACAGTGCATCGCTTTGTCTGAATCCCTTTTTGACATCGAAAGATTCCGTAAGCTTGTTGCCAACCTTAATGGTGGAGCGCGACTTCTTCATCGTCATTTTGCACAAGCGAACGAGCTTGGCAGGGATGCTTAAACTATACTTAGCTTTATACAGTTCGGTTTTGTAGATGCTGTCATTCGCTCCTTAAAATCGATGAAAAGGTGGTGGGTATCGATTTGGAGCTCACAAGTTTTTTCCAGAATTTTCTGCAAAGTGAAAATTTGGTTTCCTGTTCCGAAGCCACATTAATAAGTACTAATCAGATTTTTGACCAAAGGCAGAGAGGATTTTGTAAGCGATGATAAGCAGGCTGATTCCTCTGTAGTTGGCAGGATCGGGCAAACAATGCTGAGGTTCCATTTATGGTTGGGTGCATGCTCCTATCTAGATCGTCGCCTGCTGCTTTGAACAGCTCGACAAATAGACCATCTGCTCCAGCGGCTTTGTTCGATTTCAGCCGTGATATTTCTGTTTTCACTTTTTCTAGGTCGGGCTCACGGAATTGTTGAGTCCCCAGTATTATAAGCGATTCTACTATGATGTTCTTTGTTTATCTCTTCAGGCATCGGTTCTTGCCCGATGACCTTGAGCTAGCTTTTTTACCTTCCGGTAAAACCTCCGAACTTCATTCCTGCTGTTGGCTTTCTCAACATCCTCGATCTGACGCTTCTCATGCTCCCTCTTTTTTCTTCTGAGAAGCCAGCGTTTATCTCTCTCTCGAGTTGATGTTGGCTCCTCGGAAAGTTCGAACATCTAGAATGCTGGTTGACGGTTCATGACAGAGAGATCTCCATGTTCTTTTATGGATGTTGAGATGTGGGAACCATGTGCTTGCTACCACAACATTTCGCCCCGCAGCAAAATCGATCAGCCTGAATCCGTTGTCGGAAGTGGAGTCATGCAGGCTGTGCTTTCCAGCCGTTCCACCAAAGATGTCCTCTTTTCCCAGCTTTGCTTTAAAATCGCCGAAGACAATTTTAATGTCATAGCTAGGACATTGCTCATACGTTTTGTTAAGGAGCTGGTAAGACTCGTCTTTGGTGTCGTCTTTTTTTATGCACTACATAAACGATTTATTACAATGAAAGTTGTTTGTTAGGCGAGAGTTCAGTTTTTAGGTCAGATTATTAAATAAATAAGGTCTTGATAGTATTAATTATATTACCCTCATAATCGCTTAAAATAATTGAAATTTAAAATTACGTTTTGAAAAAGTAGGTCAACGAAAAAAGGACGTCTGCTTCCCTTCGTTTAGAGTTTCATTATAATCTCATTTCAATGAGTGCCTCTTTTCTAACTACGGTACATTTTTACAACATCCTCCAGGTGCTTCTCTCCCTTAAACCTATTTAAGCATGATAATTCCATCTTAAGCCATTTTACAACACAAAGAAGCCCCAATAGCTTTACATCTTTCTATTTTCTATCTCATTTTTAATAAGTGTTCAGAACTTCAAAGCAATTTGTAATGGAATTTTCTTTTAATTGAATCTTTAACTTATTCCTCTTCAAAATTTAAAGGGAGCGTCAAAACCTATTAGCTTAGGTATCAAAGAATTATAATAAGAAAATATCTGATGTTAAGCTTCCTTTAACAGTCAAATATTCTTTGCATGACATATTTTCAGTTGGACTTTGAGTTACAAGAGTCAGATATAAACAACAAAAATACAGGGTGGCACATGAATCGTGCTACAAAAATAAAACGTAATAACTTTTTTTTTAATCGATGTATTTCATTTATTTTTTGTTATTGGTTAGAAAATTAAATTTTATTTTAAATAGTTAGTTGTTTTTAAAGATTATAGACCGCAAATGACCTCCACGCTCTCCCACGCATATGCGGCACCTGGTCAAAAAATTATTCATTGCGGCCTGAAGTTGGGATCGCCTCAATTATTGTCGTTATGGACTGCTTTAATTCAGTTAAATTCCTGGCCTTCGTTTTATACACCTCTTGCTTGACATAACCCCATAAAAAGAAGTCTGGTGCAGTCAGGTCAGGTGACCTTGGGGGCCAGCGAAGAGTGGAGTTCCTAGAAATTAATTTGTTTGCGAATTTTTTGTTTAGCTCCGCCATAACTGGTCTATCTATATGTGCAGTTGCTCCATCTTGCTGAAACCAAACGCTGTTGAATGGTATACGTCTTCGGCGCAGTTCTGGGTAAAAAAACTCCTTCAACATCTTTAAATAACGGTCCCCATTGACAGTAACGGTTACACCGTTTTCTTCAAAGAAGTACGGCCCTACAATACACCTTGATGAAACTGCGCACCACACAGTGACTCGTTCTGGGTGCAGTTCCGTCTCATGGAGCATTTCTGGATTAGACTCATTCCATATACGGCAATTTTGCTTGTTAACATTGCCGTTAAGATCAAAATGGGCCTCATCAGACATGAATAAACAATTGATCAATGTGTTGTCTTCTTCGGCCATTGATATCATTTTTTGGCAAAATTCCAGGGGAACAGGCAAATCCGGAGGGTTTTAAACCCTAGTAATTTGGACTTTGTACGGAAACAAGTTTAAATCGTCATGAAGTATCCGTTGTAATGACCGTCTACTAATTCCAATTTGCCCCGATAAGTTTCGGGTCGAAACGCTCGGATTGGCCTGTATTGCAGATGCTACTGCTGCGATTGTATCCTGAACCCGAACATTGGCATCTCGATGGTACGGCCTTCGTGCGATGCTTCCAGATTCGGCAAACATGTTTACAAACCTCATAATGGTCCATCTACTCGGGGGATTACCGCCAAACTACCGCCTAAATTCTCTTTGGACGGAAATGACGGACTGCAAAGCATGGTACCGTTGCACTATCCAAATTCTTTTCTCCGTATCCCAAGCATCCATTTTTATAAATCTTAATAGTAACCTACAAAATAAAAAAAAATAAGCCGATTACTCACACAGAAAAAAAGTTATTACGTTTTATTTTTGTAGCACAATTCATGTGCCACCCTGTATGAAACAATTTTAAACTTAGACAAATTGACAAAAAGCTATTAGGTTTTAAAACAAACTTTGAACAATTAGTTTTCCATGTTTGCTCAATATTTCAAGGTTTTTTTGTTTTGTTTTTAACTTTAATTTCAGATACTCAAAAAAGTAAAAAGGCATTCCAAATGAACCCTTTCGCTAATGCACAAGGAATTCAAAATCCATGATGAAATTTTTCTTTCCAGAATATATTATCAATAAAAGGCTACAAATAACGAATGGAATAATGGTAACTTTAAGAAAAATTAAAATTTTAAAAATCATAACAGTAAACACATTTCATGAGATCATAGAATTTAATGAAAAAAAAAGAAACTATTGACAAATAAAAAATGTACGCTCAAATTTAAAACAAAAATCTACTTTAAGTATAAACATTGTATATAAGAAAACTCTTAATTTAAATTAATAAAACAAACCAAGAACACAAGTCTCTTATTCAATTATAAAATTTGATTGGCACTCAATTAATTGATATTTTGGACTGAAACCACGTTTATCGAAACAATTTCATCGGAATAAAAGGAGAGTCAAAATAAAACATAACTAAATTATAGAATGACAAGTGAATAGAGTTTTATAATCAATTACAGAACAAAAAATATCAATCAATAAAAACAATACATTATAAGTATTATTATCAGCGAAGAGAAAAAATTAATTAAACCAGACATACAACAAAAAAGCAAAAGGATAAAAATCAATATGGACGCGAAAACATAAACCAGCATTTCATACCCACACAGAGAAATATGTGCCAGCATCAATTCTCACAGCAAATTCAAGGCATGACGAATGTGTGTATGTATTTCATGGACCATTCCACTAGATGAACAGTTTCATCAGAATCTATCAACAAAGATGAAAGATACAAGCGCACAAGAATGATGGATCTGATGCATTGAATGCAACAGCACGGAGGCAGGCATACACAGTACACACTAATAAATAATACACAATGTCGAGCAGAGACAACAAATACTCGTATAGTGTTATCAAAATGGGCCGCATAAAACAAAGACATTAAATGTATAACTTTTATAAAGTAATTAAATATGAAATAATGTCATGTGCAATAAATTGTGTTTTACAAATTTTTTGATGGAACAACAATGTTAGCATTAATTTACACTTTCATTAATACCATAACCTACATTTAAGGAAATTATTATGTATATGCGTTAGTTTAATGGATAGTGTACAGAAACAAATAATAAACAAAAATAACAGCGCTGACACGAGCGCCTTTGGCGGTGTTTTAATTATAAAAATGGTACTGTCAAATTAAGTTGCGACAAGTTAAAGAAAGGAAACAATTACGAACGGTTAATGTTGGAGGATAGAACAAAAAATATATTCAACAACAATAAAATCAATTTAAATTTGACATTGTTTCGATTTCCCGTTTTTATTGTTTTGCATTGAATGACGTTAAAAAATTAATTTTTCCGCATATCATAATTTTTGCTGAAGAAGGAAGTTTTTTTTTCATTTCAAAAATAATATAAAGACAAAATAATCTTAAATGTTTAAGAACAGATAGTGTAAGATAATTTACTATAACAGCTGAGATAATTGTAGATACATTATAAGATTATGTATAAAATAATTATAATTATTTATAAGTAGTCAACGTACGCATTTAAAACGATATACCAATAAATTGATGTTTATCGATTTTTGTTGATTCAATAAAGAATAATAATAATATGTTTACATTTTAATGTTTTTCTTACTAAACTAACAGTGCTGAAGAAAAAAATGTGCAAGTGACTTTTTGCATTGTTTTAAAATTTGGTGATTTAACTTGTTAACCACAAAAACTTACCTTTCTATATTCGTGCTTTTGTGACGGATGCTAGAGGCTACTCGAATGCAAACAATCATTCCTATTTGCTAATAGATTGCTTAGCTGCATGGGTTTGAGATCGAAAACCAAAATTTCGCAAGTTGACCATGTCGTATTTTTTTTCATCTGATGAATCTCATCTCTTTTTAGTCACTCAATGAGAATTAAGAAGATCAAAATCTGATAACTTATCTCGATTTTTATATCAGCCCTGTATTAGGCCACACCTTTTTTCAAAAACAGAATTTTAGGAGACACCAAATGCTGAGAATCATGGAGAACCAAGCATTATAATTCTTCGTTCAAATAAAATTTTTGTGAAATCAGTCAGATCAAGATTGTTAGTTTAAGCTGCAGGGAGGGCACGTTTATTGTTTTTTTTTTTTTTTATAAAATACAAAGTAATAGTTTAATGGAAACAATTAGACACAAACTGTACCTAAAAACAAATCTGAAAAAATGATTAAATTCAAACTAAAATTATAAAAAAAAACAACAATTTTCCTATCATGCATTCCAATACGAAATAACAAATTCGAAATGAATTTCCAAAATAGTTCTAATTCCCGCAAAAAATTAGTACCTATATTACTTTTCTTCAAAAGGTAGTAGCTAATTTTCGCAAGGAAAAAAAAACTGCGGATTATGACATGCGGTCATTTATTTTGTGTTCCTTCGAGATGCACCGGCTGCATGCACATTTTGGATGAATGTTATTAATAGTTTGACAATGTAGATTGTCAAATTGTGTTTAATATTCTGTTGAGTAGGGTTTGGGTACTCAACATTTATTTTAACGCCGGAGAGCCTCTAAATTTTGGAAGTTTTGTTTAAAAAAAATCAGTCTGTCCAATCACACTTTTCCTTATTTCGGTAAGGAAGACCAATTCTGTGTTTTTATGGTACCATCTTAAGATTTATCTGAAACGAAATTAATATGAATTCATTTTTTTTGTAATCTTACTTCTGAAAAGCTGCTTGTTGAGCAATAAAGTTTATCTATTTGGAAAGTTTTTTCCAGTATCCAAATTGTCTTATTTCAAATTTTTACTTTATTTATTCTTATGGTAGAAGAAAAAGTTTGTCATTACCTTTTCCTTTTTAAGCATTGATAAATCAAGCTAAAAATATCCATGTACTTAAATCGAAAAAGTAGGAAGGGGTAACGGTACCTGTCTCCGTTCAAATAACATTTTGTTTACTTCCAATAAATATCTTTATTTTTATTAGTTCTCCATTCAAATCTGAATATCGTCATATCAAAGGGCGATTTTCCGGAGTCTCCGGACGATTGTTCTAGTCTCCGGACGATCTTAAATGGAGTCTCCGGACAGTTCCACTCAAAAACTCTATATCTTTTTCTCTAAAGTGTTGAGTATATAGCAATTCATGTTTTGCATTGCTAATTATTTCCTGATTGTTTGGCATCTTATTACTTTAAAAAATATTGCCTAGTTATTGTTATTAAAGAAAAAAAAATCGTCCGGGGACTGGACAATCAAAACAGTGTTCCCGGACGAATTTGAACCTACTTCGTCATACTTCATTGCTGCTTCCCTAACATCTAATTTTTCCGATCTTATGTCGTGTAAGACTTACTATAAGTTGTTTGCATTCATCTCCCAAAAAAAAGTGGTGGTGGAGGGAAGAAACTGGTTCTATTATTCTCAAGTTCAGGTTTCGGTAAAAGAAAAGTAGATGTTTCACGATCGATTTACACCACACTGATTTCAAAGTATTTTGTTTGTGTGACAGAGATTAAATAATGATAATACAATTTTTAAAGTTTTATTTTAATCCATCAAAGAGCTAATAATAATGGAAAATTTTTATTCAAATACATACAAATAAGTACTTTTGTCAAGAAAATTAAGGGTTTCAAAAAGAATTTGAACATAAATAAAATAAAACAAAACCTCTTGGAGCGGTCCGAAGACTAGATTTTCGCTATTTTTGGTACCAGTGTCCCGGACACTTAAATATCGATTAAAAAAACGAAAAAATCAATTTTTTTCCTTAACTATTGGGAGTTCCTTATATTTTCATTGAAACAAACTCGATTTGATTATAAGATCTCACAAAATCAACTATTCTCAGTATATTTTTCCAAGGTCTGCCACTATTTTTTTGTCAAAAAAAAACAGCAGAACAGCAGCGGCTGCTGCTTAAGCGACCCATAACTTTTCCATTGTACATTCGATCGTTTTTAAACTTCGTATGTGTATGTGAAAAATGTTACAGATTCTATATTTTGTTGTTTTTTTGCAAATTCAGTGTTTAGTTTCTCGTGTATTCCCTATTAAGTGCAAAATCGTCCGGACACTGGGGTCTGTCCGGAGACTCGTGCCGTTATCCTATTCAAATATTTTCTTCAACGCAGTTGATTTTCATTTGGTGGGTCTAATCTACTGTCTTACAATTTATCTTTGATTGTCTTGCAATGTCTGATTTGTGAAATAATTTAAGAAGATTTGAACAAATTACAACTTACGAATGTTGCAACGCATTTATTTTGTCTTCAAGAAAAAGTTACATTTCCACTGAACTTTAAGGAAAAACAAAACATCCAACACAACGGCAAGCAGAACTTTAATGATTTGTTTGTTTTGAAAAACAATGAAAACCAAAAATTTTTATATCTCCATCCCGCAACAATTGTTTTTCACAACTTTGGATGCATTTTAATCATAAAATGCATTATTCAACTGACCCTTTTTACAATTTCCCAACAAGCAATAGCGAACCAAGTCGAACACACAGTATTTAACCTATTTAAATTCAAAGGCCACCACCAACGGCAACAGGAGTTGCTGGTTATTCCATCTTTTCTTTATCCATCGTCATACAACAGAAAGGAGAGGCAGAGACCAGCAAATAAAATTCACTTTGAAAAGAAACGTTTTTTCTTTGTTTTTGTAAAGTTCCGTTTTTGTATTCTGACCCAAAAATAACCATCCAGTAGGATTATGTTTTTTGAAAAGAGGAAGAGAGAAAGAGAAAAGGAAATTGTATAATTTTATGTTTTAATTAAAAAAAATAATCCAACGTAGAAATCGGCGAACAAGGACGTACAAGGACTTTTAAGTAATCTTTTCTGTCACTTTAATCGCTGAAACGGTTTCTTTTTTGATGAGGAAACTTCTAATTGGATAAAATGCATTTAAGAAACAACAATTATAAGATTACACTAAATGGGGACACAGGACGATCAATGTAAGTAAGATAATTATAAACACTTTGGAAACGAAATTCGTTCAGATGTAAATTTGTTTGTACAGAAATCAATCACAACAAATTTAAGAAGAATTTGCTTTTGGAGGTTCAAAGACAAGAGTGATTTATCATTCGCTGCATTTGGGATATTCTAAATCGACAGAATGTTAAGGTTAAACTAAGGCAAAGAGTAGTACTGTAGGTACGTTTTCTAAGTATTCTTTTGAGTCACCTATCAAAACTATCAATGCGTGTAGAAAGCACTTACACTTTAAAACTTGAAATTGAACCTTCAACATTTAGTTTAAAAATACACACTGCAAAAGCACTATGAAAAAAAAAATACATCAAAATAAAGCGAACATTATATGAAGTCCGTTCTGTCAATTTATCTGCTCTTTCAGGAAGAAACCTTGTAAGAAGTGCTCGGAAACATTATATCGGAATACGATACAAAACTAAAAAAAAAATAATCATCAAGCAAAGAAAGTACAAAAAACTCATGTCCATTAGAAATCCATTAGTATCGAACAAAGTGAGTTATCGAATTTATATGTCTGTCAATGCAGAATCCTTATTATTTGTGATTAATGGTCGAAGTTGGAGAAAACGAAATACCTTTGCCATCCATCCTTTCCCATCCCTATTACACCACATGATGCTGATTCAATATGTTCCCTTCGAATGCTGTTGGCCACCTTAATTTATTAAATTATAAGGTATCTCATTTAACGGCTTAATCAAGCGCAAGCATAAAGCGTATTTTTTCCACTACAATGCGTAAAGTGTTTGTTAAGTTGAAGGAAATGCACGAAATGTCTCCAATTAAAAGTAATTAACACAATTTCAAAGAAATATGAAAAAGGAGAGGTTGAAAGTGAGAGATCCTATCAATTAAAAATATTCGATATTTTATTTTTTGAAAAATAATAATTGAGTATCGTGCAGCAATTAATGAGTAAGGCTACAGTGAGGTAGATCAATGTTAAAAAAGTTACATTATGCAGTATGCACACACTGCGATTCTGGAGAGAAAAATTACAAGGAAATTACTGAGACTTTTTTTCCCTGTAGAATAAAAAATAACTTTATACTCCTGTGCAATATTCGATGGAAATTAATTTGTTTCTCTTTGATAAATAAAACAATCATCACACGGTGCGTGAAGCATTATATTTTTTGCTATACTATGTATATTTGCTGAAACCCGAAAATCCATTGTTTCTTTTTTTTAATTTGTAGTTTGTGTTTGTTCAAGACAGAGCTATTTCAATTTTTGGTAGAAAATTTCGAGATTTGTTTGTTTTCTTACGTAATATACTGTCACTTAATTGAATGAGAATCAAGTAGAACGATGTTCTTATACTTTTGATACAAGTTAAAATTACAAGTAATGCCTCTTAAACACTATCAGAATTGGTCGTATGGGCTTATAGCAAGCACAATTTTACGACCAATGGTTTGCCATCACAGGAACTGTGTTATACCACCGGCTCATCACTTAGTGTGGTGTAAGTTGTTAGCAGGCAAATAACGAAACTAAAACAAATAACACAGCACACATAAATAATTAACATTATTATTAAAATTATTTTATGTTGAGTTTTATTTAAATTAAAATCAAAAAGTTTTGAGTTCCAGTTCATAAGTTTAACCATACGTGTCAAAGGCACATGCATTCCATAATTTGTTCGGTGCATAGGGATCCTAATCAAATCCTGACTCCAGAGACAGAGATTATAACCTCCCCCTCGATAGCAAAACAGAATTTTACAGAGAAGGTCAGGAGCATCAGTGACTCCAGTAATAATTTGATGGAAAAAGACAATTTCATTATAATTTCTTCTCTTTTGAAGTGTTTGCATCTGAAGGATTGACAATATTTCAAAATATATATTATAGAGAGGAGACCACACCTGCGATGTATACTCTAGATGGGGACGAACCATAAAACACTGATGAAATTGGGATCGCGGAATTCCTTAGACCACCAACCCAACATGGAATTAGCTTTGTTAACGATGCCGATGAGAAAAATCTAAATTAGGTGTAAAAAGAATTCTAAGGTCCTTTACAGTTAAAACACGCGTCAAAATGTGGTGTGAAATGACGGTCAACGTTTTTTTTTTTTTTTAAGTCATCGTTTGGCACTTTGTCGGGTTTAGATTTAAACTGTTCTTTTCACACCATAATGTGAAACGGTTTATATCATTTTGAAGTAAAATGCGATCATTTGCAGAAGTAATAATCTTATGCAGGTGGCCATGGCTCAGAGGATAGAGTAGTCGATTGCTAAGCCGAACACTAGGGGTTCAAGGCCCAGCTTCGGCAGCATTCTTTTTCTACGAAAATCGTCAGCTTATCTGAAGCCACCTGTGCGATAACATGAGACAATAAGACATCTATGTCTCCCCCTCTGAGCCACGTAGGTTTCTCTCTCTCTGTTGTATTAATATCTTGCTCTGTCCCAGCCGATGGTCTCAGAAGCCAGTGCTGCTTTGTGTCAGTAGTTCATCACATTCATGTGTGAAGTACTGTAATTTCAATGTTCAATGTTCAATCAAATATTTTTATATACACTGCCAATCACTAGGATGAGGCCACATATTTTTTAATCGATTTTCGCTCTTTATACCTGCTGGAAATTTCGTACCCATAAAAATTTACTACATTTGAATAGGTAGACATTTTCTTTAAAAAAAGTCATAAAATTAAGGGGTTATTTAGAAAAGACTGTTGGAATTTCCCTACATCAATTAAAGAGCTACTTAAAAACAGTATGAAAAAAAGCGTCACTTGGATGAGGCCACATCAAAAATCTTATAAAATATCAAACAAATGAAAGAAATGTTTACAGTTTTTGGTTTTCAAACATTTATTTATAAAGTTTTTCTCCATTAATAATGAGTATGCCACCAATTTTTTGATATGACCTCTATTAGACGGTTTGGAATGGAATCATAAAGTTTTTTTAAATAGTCAAGCGAAATCTCGTCCCAGGCATCACGGATAGCTTCAATTAAGGTGTCCTTGTCTTCAAATTGTCTACCACCTTCATAAACTTTTCGAGATAGCCATGCCCATACGTTTCCGATTATGTTCAAGTCCGGTGAATAGGGCGGCCATGGCAAAAGCTCTACGTCCTCTGATAAAATCCAGCTTTTGACAACCCTGGAAGTGTGGATGGGGGCATTGTATTGTTGGAAAATCCAAGGCAGAGGTCCAAAAATATTTTTCATCTTCGGAAATGACCGTTCCAACAAGCATTTGTAGCTGTTTCCGTTCATTGTTGTAGAAAGAAACTCCAACTCGAATTTGCCATAGTAGGTGATAGCTCCCCACACCATGACACCTGATGTTCGGCTGTGATGTCTTCCCAAAATTAGTTCCTCTTTTCTTAAATCATGGAAATAAAAGTTGTAACCATCGGGGCCGTCAAGGTTAAACTTTTTTTCATCCGAAAAGACAACGCGTTTCCATTGACTGCTCCAAGCGACATGTTCTGTTGCAAAGTTCATTCGCAACTCCTTGTGTACTTGCTTTAGAACAGGTTTCTTTTTAAGTTTTCTTCTCTGGATAGTAAAATCTTTTCTTATTATCCTTCGGACTGTCGAAATACTGGCTGATACACCGCTTTTGGACCTTATTTTAGTAGCTGATTGAGTGGAATTTGAAGCAATACGTGAAATTAACCGCTTTTCTCGGGATGTTGTTGCTTGGGCTGTGCGTCCTTTTTGGTTTTTTCCATAGTTTTGAGGATCAGCAAGATAGTTGTTTACAACTGTCTTACTTCTGTTCAGCTTCCTTGCTATTTCTCGGCTCGAGAGTCCCATTTCCTTGAAAGCATCGATTTGTCCTCTTTCTGTTACTGTCAACGTCTTTCCGGAACCCATTTGTAATTGAAATTAAATAAAAAGAGTTATTTCTAAAACGTTCTTACCGTTCTTGCAACCAAAATTTTGAAAAAAATCGCTGATGTGAACTTCTACAACGAAATATTCGCAATGGCCTCATCCTAGTGACGCATTTTTTTATAGCCTTTTTAGTTAGCTCATTCATTAATTTAGGGAAATTCCAACGGTCTTTTCTAATTAACCCTATAATTGTATCAATAATTCATTTTAAGAAAATATGTACCTACTCTCATGTAGTAAAATTTTCCGGGTTAAACAAATTCCAACAGGTATACAGAGCGAAAATCGATTTCAAAATATGTGGCCTCATCCTAGTGATTGGCAGTGTATCTTCATATCATCCGCGAAGATGAGAATTTCACTATTATTTACACATAACGGTGCATTATTGATAGCTAACATAAAGAGAAGGGGCCCCTGATGGCTACGGAACACCTGATTTAGCAAAGTATGATTTAGAGTAACTATTTCTAAATTTAATCTGATAAGACCTATTTTTTTTTTTTTTTTTAATCCTACGCCTCTTTCCCCCCCAGATACCGCACGCGCTGGGGTCCATTTACACCGAGTACGATAGCAATTGCGGTTGCTAGTCGTATCGGCACTTAATTAGAAATTATTTGAAATAAATAAAATAAAAAAAAACGATGGCGATACGAACGTTAGGAAGGCAAGAGTTAGGGACTGCTTAATGCAAGCAGGTACAAAAAGGAAAACACAAAATAAATCAAAGTTTTACATTAAAATTTACAAAAAGCAAAAAAAAGTAAAAATGCAAAATTTAAAATCCAAAATTTTTTAAATTTTAAGTCAAAAAATTATAAAAACACGAAAAAAACAAAAAATTAGCGTGTAGAAGACACTTGTCAAGAAAGTAAGTAATTAAGAAGGTAAAATTTCAATGAGACAAACAATACAAAAAATACAAAAAAAAAAAAAAAAAAACATTTAAGAACGTGGAACACTGGTTTTGAGAATTAGTTTTAGCTTGTTTTTATTGATATTAAAGTCAAATAAGTCTTCATACGCATTCAATAGCTTACTCATTCTTGTCAGTGGCTCATGCATTCCGTAGTTAGTTCTATGTTGTGGGACTTTAATCAAACTATGAGAACGCAAATTATGATCTCCACCTCGATAATTAAAGAGGATAGAATTTAGAATATCTGGAGCATCAGTGACACCAGTAATAATTTGATGAAGGAAAACTATATCATTATTTGTTCTCCTTTGACACAGTTTTTGCATCTGGAAAAATGCAAGTCGATCATCGTAAGAAGGGATATTATTGGGGTCAAACCATTGAAGCCCTTTAAAGGCAAAACGTGTAAAATTGCGTTGAACTGATTCTAGTCGCTCAATATGTATCGCATAATGAGGAGACCAAACTTGTGATGCATATTCGAGATGGGGTCGAACCAATCTATTGTACAAGGCATAGGAAACGTTAGGGTCAAGGAATTCCTTGGACCAACGCTTAATAAACCCTAACATTGAATTAGCTTTATTAACGATGTTGTTAATATGTTCTGAAAAATCTAAATTAGATGTGAAAAGGTAAGACACAATCCGCGTTATCAAAAAAGGTGGGAAGCAGTAAGAAATTAATTTAAATTTGATAATCTCATGAGATAGACTTCATGGCCACATTCCAAAGCCTGTAAGCATTTATTCAAAAAAAATAACCAGATTTGTGACAGTGGATCGTTTTTGCATAAAGCCATTCTATTAATTGCATATAACATTTCTATAGTTAAATGCCATAATTGTCACATACTACTTGCTCAAACAGCTTTGGAATACATGAGAGCTTAGAAATTAGTCTATAATTATATATATATTGTTCTTATCACCTTTTTTATATACGGGAGTTATAAAGGCACTCTTCCATATTGCTGGAAATTTGCCTGATTTCAAAGATAAATTGAAAATGTTTCGCAAGGGAAGAGCTAAGAATGACCTACATTTTTTTAGAACTACGGGTGGTATTCCATCAGATCCAACAGAATAATCTTCTTTAAGAAGTGACAGAAATTGAAAGATTTTATCATAATCTACTTTGATATTATTAAAAGGCACTTGTGGACAGTTTTGCAAATAATGGAAGTAGTTTTCGTCCACAACAACTGGCGAATCAATGAAGGATTGTTTAAAATTGTTTGCAAAACCGTCACAGATGTCAGAAGTCGTGGTCAGGGTAACATTATTGTAAGTGAAGTTAATAGGGTAGCCATCACACTCTTTTTTAGTGTTAATGAATTTCCAAAAGTTCTTGGGATCTGATTTTAAAGAAGCCCTCATCGAATCTAGATATTCATTATACAATTCGTAAGAGAGTTTCTTGAACTCTTCAAACAAAGATGTATAAATTACTTGTGTAAATGTTATAATCAAGCTTTTTTGATTATATGTACATATATAACGATTTAGTGATTTTAAATGATTTAATTGAAAGACTTTGTTCAATATAAATTCATTATATTTGAACTAATCTCTTTGAAATACAATTTTATAATAATGAAAAAATTATCAATTAGAAAAATACGGTTTTTGACAGAAAAACAAAAAACTTCGAAAAAGTACAGTGAATCAAGAACACAGTTATTTTAAACTTTAGGTTTTAAGAACATTCTACTCCTCTTGAAGTGCTATGGGCGCTTCAATAACTGGTAGTCGACAAAGATTCGCTGTTGCTCGCTTAAAATTTCTAGTAGCTGTCCTCAAGGTCACTACCCGTACAACACCATCAACGCCAGGGTGCGATTCTTATACTCTACCAAGTTTCCATTTGAGTGGAGGAAGATTATCATCCTTGATGATGAAAACATCATTTAATTGAATCCCGGGGCTATCCTTTTTCCACTTATTTCGTTATTGGAGGGTATGAAGGTACTCATTATTCCATCGGGGTCAAAATTGTTGCATGAGCCATTGAACTCGCTGCCAACGGTTAATAACTTGATTTTCCACCGTAATATACTTAATGTATTTCTTCCAGGCTTTGTTTCTTTTGTTGCGTATTGAAGGTCCTTTATGTATGAAGGATGCATATAAGTATTGGAGGGAATTATCCTTCAAATTGGTATTGCTTCTTTTAAGCAATTCGTCAAAACTGAATAAAAACTCGAAATTGTTTCGCAAATATCGTTAGAGATCGGTAAGTGTTCTACCGGATTTGTTTAAACAATTCAAAAGTTTTGAAAATCAGTTCATCGAAAATCAAATGCATGTGAGCAGTCATGAGAATTACTATTGTCTAGTAAATGACCGCTCTTGTCAAGAAAAATGTCAAGGGGTGGATGGTAGTTATCTATGTTACATAAAGCAGAGGAAGATTCTACTACTACAGTTTTAACGGCGGCGTCGAATGAGAATACTAGGTCTAGAATAATTCTATTTCTATAATTTCTAATGAAATTCATTTGGTGCAAATCTGTAGAGATAAATAACTGTAGCTCTAACTGGGATGAATTAGTTGAAGCTTCAAAACATGAATCATCAACAGAAGGAGTCCAGTCAATGTTGGGAAAATTAAAATCACCCAATAGTAAAATAAAACTCTTAACAAAAGAATCCCCTGCATAAGAATAATTGAACGAAAATTTATTTCACATTCGTTCTCCTTAATTCTCATAACTTCGAATCTCATGTATTGGAAGAAAATGTACCTTAATATAGCTTCATGGTCGAATAAAAATTAAAAAGAGATATTAAGCTTCGATCGAGTTCATAAATTATCGATTTTAAAGCATATTTGCCTGAAAATAGTCGGTTTAAGCTGAAAATTGAGTGCTAAATTTTAGTTGAAAACGCAAACAATTCAAAACACCTTAAAAATGGTAACGTACGTAACTTTATATTTTCTCATGAAAAATAAAGTTACCATCCATAAAGAACAGATTTAAAAATGCAGATTACTCCATGAGAAATGGAGTAAAAAATAAAAAACAATTAACCCAAAAGTGCCCTTTGTTTTATTTTCCTATAAAAATAAATTTTGTATTCCGGATGACAGTAGTGTTAACATTATTTGTTTTCGGTTTCCATTCAGTGAACCACTCTAGAACTTCAAGTTCTCTCAATTTGAAAAGATTTTCATCAGCAAAACCATGAACTACCGCGAACCTTTCTTGGAGACAATCACGTGTCTGCGAAAAGAATGACAGACATTTCATTAACGGTTCACAGTTAAATTTGCACTTACTTTCAAGAGCAAACTCAAAAGAAGCGTACCTGAATATTTTTAACAAAAAAAGAATTATTGTATCAGTAGAGGATAAAGAAAACGCGGCCTGACATGGGTTGACAGCTTTTATGGGCATTCTATGCGCCTCTACATATCGGGTTGGTCGATTTGAACAGCATGAAAACTACGCAACCTTTTAAAGACATTTTACGATTCTCTGACATTGCTTGTTACATGGTTGGGTTAAGTTTTGGCAATGTGCGCATACCAAGCAAAATTAATTATTGTAAATTATGATTTTGTATTTGAAAAAGGACGGTTTTAGTGTATTTGAAGGGTATTATTGTCTTAAGGAAAATTTAATTCATGTAAATGTGAGGTTGTGTTTGGCGGTTAGTAGAAAAGAGGGAATAAACAGGCCATTATTTTTTCTATGTACCTAAGCGAACAGATGTTGAAAATATGAATTTTCAATCATATATCATTACTTTAAAAGTTTCATATTCTTAATACATTCAATGACAAAGTGTCTCAGAAGTTTGAACAAAAATTGTTTCATAAACGGTCATGATATGAATTTCTTTCCTAAGATTAAATCGCCAAGAGCCAGTCCTTCTAAATGGAATTCTTGGCCCAAATTTTATAACTTCCCATGCAGCATCTAAATTTGTATGACTTTTATTACATTAAACATAAATCAACAGCAAACAAAGTCAATATAAGCACTTGACAAGCATAAATCAAAACTTATCAGCAAATAGCCGAAAGGACTAAAGCCATTATTTTTGTAATATTCAAGTAAGAAGCATGCATAAAATTAAGAGGTCAGGCAACATAATTTCTCTTTTCATCATAATCTTTTATTATTTTAGTTCATTGTATTTTTTATCGATGTAATTTGGGCGGTAGCATTTTACATTTATGCTGTAGTCATAAGATTTTTATGGTTTTGCAATTGTTATAAGGTAAGTCTCCTCACAACAAATTTTAAGCTACAACGAGTGGAAGTTGTGTTTTTTAATAAAAAAAAACATTTTAATTGTAACTTTATACATCCTTCGCATGAATTGCAGAAAAAGTGGTCACTCGGGCGTATACGTACTTTTCTCTAAATAACAATTTTCTGTAAAGGTCTTGAGTGATCCATTGATGGCATCACTTTTATTAAAAACTTAGGTCATGAGGTTAATATGGCAAGCATTAATCTCCGTTTGCAATTATCCATCAAAATTAAAACTGTTTTTTATTTCCTTTCTCTTAATTTAACAAAGTGAAAACGGTTTCAACTCAAAACCACAAAATACCTATCCCACCTAAAATTTAATTACAATCCGTAAAAACTTCTACGATGTGGTGCTTATCCCCACTCCCCGGAGTTACATCCATCAACATGGTGATATCCTCATTTAAAATTATACTAAACTAAAAACTCTCTCAAAGACAACATTGTTTTCCATGAATTCCGATATGCTTAAGCAACGTATAGCCTCACACTTCTGGAGCCTGAAACTGCTACCAAATTATGCACCATGATATAGCTTGTAGCAGTTCAGTTACATTACCGCATAAAGAAAAAAAGGAAGTCGAACAAAAAATGCAGTTAGATTAAAAACTATTTCGAAAATTCTCCTATAGCTTACATGAGTTTAAACTTTTACCGCCACAAGGATTGCAATTTATAGGAGTTTTTTTGACTTGTCTTCTTTATTTTTGTGTGTCCCAGTCTTTCTCTTGTAATTTTTTTCTGCGGGCGATCGCTAAATGCCCTACATTGTCTTTTAGTGTGTATCTTTTCAACTTGTAGGTACTTAAACTTTTTGGCTTTTGCTATGAGTTTTGGGCTGATTCACACAGAATACCAGAGCCAGAACCCGAACGAACTAATATCCCTCAGTTGTTCCAAAATGAAGTTAACCTATAAATGAGAAATTTTTTTCAGATTTACTCTGGAAAAGTAGAAGCAATTTGTGCCAGTTTATTTTTTTTTCCTTACGAGACAAGTACTTTTTATAACCAAGCCGATTCGAGAATGTATGGAATATTCGAGAGTAAAGCTTTTATCTTCAGGCGTTCATAGTTCCTAATCCAACCTTTACTCAGTGTAATTGCATCTTCTTTAGTGAAATGAAACCAAAAAAGGTCTTTTTTCGTTTTGAAATTTCAAAGAAATCTGGGTGTAAGCATGTGTGTGTGTGTGAGCGTGTGCTGGGAAATTATAAAAAGGACATTATTATAATCCTATATCCTAAGCTCTACCGACCTCTGACAGGCATAACGAGAAATAGAATGAGATTGTCTGCCTGTTTTCCGACGAAAGACGACGAAGTTCTATGGGTATGTTTCTGTTTTTTATTTATTTACAGTTCCTTTCATGGAAACATGTGAGATGTGATGAATTCATTCACTCTTGAAAAGGTTGGGATTTAAACCTTAAATGTCATTATCCCAAAAAATTGCAGATTGAGCTTTTTAACTGTTCCTGGAAGTAATACCCTTCGTGATTGCTGACTTGGCCTTAACATAATTTTTAATACAGATTTCTGCTTCAGCCCTTGTTTTGAGATTTACGTTGTATTTATGCTTTTAATGTTTTTATTTAAAGTTTAGTAAGGTTTAAAACGTAAGGTTTTAACGCACTCAGAGAATTGTTGATGAGAGTAAGCCACTTAGGCCTTGGCTCTTCAAGAGCTGTCGCGCCACTCTATTTATTTATTTAAAACTCAAAGCCTTGTGAAACTTAAGTTGTATCAAAATTTAAAAAAAAACATACATGATTAAGAAAATTAAAAGAAGGTTCATTGAACGCTTTATAGGTTTAAAATTTGAACTACACTCAGGGGCAACATTTTCTTCCAATCAATCATTCCAATTTTTACATGGATTAAAATGCAATTCGAGATACATAGATTTTATTCAAAAAAAAATTTGTTGCTCTTGTTTATTTAAAGTTCTTCCAGATGTTATAATTTATTCAGCATGTTGCTGAATATTGTTGCTTATCCATTATAAATACAAAAGTCTGAAACAGCAGTTTTTTTGGCACTAGGGTATTAATATTTTTCGTAATCATGAACATTACATGTGCTTCATTTACGAAGTCAAGAACTAAAAATATTTTTTTTTTTAGTGCTCACTGATGAGGGAGTTTGGGAAACTCTTATGTTGAAAGCAGAGAAAATAAATCGTTAGGGAACGTCACATCTTAAGTTTTTCAACATAACTGTCTCATATGATGGTTGAAATTCTCTTCGTGTTGTTCAGACAAATGGAAAATTTTAATTTCTCCATTTTTGTTTTAAACATACTTCCGTTTATCGCTTGGGGGATCCAGCGATTCGACGGAGAGATGGAAGTTCTATCTGTAGCCGTGTTAGAAAATAAGGAATATGGAAAGTTTAGAGCACATCTTTTTTGGTAGACATACATTACATAAATTCTCTTTTAACACTTGACACATAAAAAACAAAGTTAAATACCAAAAACTTTATTTGTAATAATTAACTTTAAGTTTCGTTCTAATTTTATCTTAGGAAATTTTTGAAACCATGTCAAAAAGAGATAATGCTTTGGTAATAGCCTTAAGAATTCTTTTTGTGACTGTGTGATGTACCTACTGTGGTTTGTCGAAAAAAAAAATAACAGTTGCAACATTTTGAAATTAGCAGAAAAATAAAACAATAGAATGCAGACTTTAAACAAAACTATCATCAATCGTTTATTGTTATATTCCCAGACAATATTAAAAAGAAGAAGAAAAAATCTGAAGGAGAAATAAGTTTCTGTCCATGGGATTCCATTAAACATCACAGAGGTCATATACCCTCTTGATACCCTGCAAATTATAATCCAAAGACGGCTTCAAACCACAGAGATGCAACCAAGTATTTATAACTCGAGTGAATTCTCACCACGTTCAGTGATTTGAAGTTTGATATATGAAATTGAAGAAAGCTTTTCAACTCAACTAGTTGTCAGCAATGCCTTTGGGTTGTTTTTCTTCTTCCATTTTTTTTTTTCTGTCTGTCAGCAATCCTTGCAAACATTTCTACTTATATCTGTGAAAAGAAACTTTCCAGCAAAACTTCATCTTAAAATCCAATTATTTCCCAGCTTTCATTGCCAGGGGATTTGTTGCTTCCTTTATTTTCTCTCATACACTACCTTCTATCTGGGTGTATCAAAACTCAGGGCAAAGCATGTGCCGAGGAAATCCAAACAGACAATCAAAAAAGAAAATTCAATTCACGTTACTAACTTGCATCGAGGCGGGCGAGCTCATCTCCATTACAACTTGTTGCTCGTGTGTTCCGTTCTACGTGTGTTTTCTGCCGATAAAGCGAAAGTCTTGTACGAAAAAAAAATGAAAAAACAAGGAAATTTTCGTTTTAGATGATTCGCACAAAACTCACGTATAACAAAAGTAAGTCCGTCTCGTGTTGTGTTGTTTTATTTTTATTTTTCGTTTTTGTATTTATTTATTTAATACACATAAAGGTCGATAAATTTAAAGAGGATTATCTTTTTTTGTAGCTTAGAGGACATGGCGAGAAACTCTGGGTGTCCCTTGTGCCCGAGGCATCATTTGGGTAGTTTGAGATGTGTCGATAGTTACTTTATGGTATTGCCAATGGCACTTTTCTCTTTTTTGCTCTTTTGAAAGCTTTTCAGTCTTTTATGTTGCCATCTTTAAATACAATCTAAAGTGTCTAATTTTGTAAGTCATGTTTCTTTGGTTTTCTTTTTGTTAGAAACAAAAATTCCTCTGAAAACTTAGAGGAATCCTGGTGTAATGGTTCATTTCAAATGTTCTATCTCTATGACGAAACTTTTAACCGAACTAAGGAAGTAACTTTTAAAGAAACGTAAGAAAATGCACTTTAGTGAGCGTTGGGCGGAAGCAAGTCAGTTTATTATTTAAGAATTGCAGTATGTCGTGCAAGACTCCATACAAAACAAAAAAACTTGTGCTTTATCAATGAGTGTAAATGTAAGGCATTCCGTTTTTATTTTAATTATTAACCGCAAGGCGTCCGGTTTCACCAATTTCGCATTAACCGATTCTTTTGTTCAGTTAATAAAAGGTTGATTTTGCACACCACACTGTTCCATTGTCCATTAGGTACAAGAGAGAAAGATACAATTGTTTCCTCTCCCAGGGGCCATTAAAAATATTTTTCTATTTTTATACTTCTATAAGGCAAAAAGTTTATCCAGCTTCTGTGAAAACTCGATGCGTATAGAATATACTCTGCGAAGACTGTATAACTTACAGCGTAGGCATGTTTATGTATTTTCATCCAAGAACATTACAGTGAAACAAAAAGATACGCTCAAGCAAAATGTCAATGAATGTGCACCTAACAGTCCTAACTGCCAACGTTCAGATATTTAAGGATACACATTCAAGCACGAAGACTTTGAGGACTCTTGGATACGTTTGGATATTGGCCTTGGTGCTGCTACAATACGATTGTTCTGTGTTTTTGTTGTTGTTATCCTAGCTATTGATGTCTGTTGTAACGATTTTGCTTTTTTCAATTTCTTTGCACGCTTTCAACCGCTAAATTGCTTTTTTTTATTACGAGTTCCACATTGGCTACTCACACCCATGCTGGCTTGGCCACTCTTAAATGCTGATGATGCACCATTTCCACTACACCGTCACCGACAGTGTCTCTCTGCTCATTCTATTACCATCAGGGAATTGATATTAGGGAGCTGTCGAGAGAAATTTTTAAGCTGAGACCTAGAAATCATACGGCTAACTGCGATTGCTTGATAAATTTGAAAACCACCACTGCAAGTTACATCAAACTCGTCATCAGCTCCTTAACTGATGGTTTTGATGTGTTCCAAACGTTGCATAGTTCCATTAGCAATTTTGTTTTGCAAACTATGTACTTCAGAAGCTTTCAGTTTTCAACTCGAATGTTGGTGGTTGTTAGTGGGTTTTTCATGGTAGAACTCAAAATGTTGATTCTCGTTTTGTTTTTTCTGTTCAGTACGTAGATACCTATCGGGAAGATTGTGTGCGGTTTTGAATACGAATTCAACCGGAAGATGTGTACTTCCCGTGTAGACTAGCTATTGTAGCTTTTTTCTTTTTGATGTAAGTCGTAAGTCGATATTTTGATTTCATTAAAAGCTCTTAAAAGCATTTTAAATTTGAGAACCAAAAAAATTTCAAAACTTTGGTTTGCTATGTCATCTTGTTTTAATCCAAGACTCTTGAGAAATCAATTTAATATTTGAGTTGTCTATAGCTTCGGTTCAGTGTTTGTATTGTTTGGGTTTGCGGCTCTTAAAACACTTGGTTTTGCATAACCTTCATACTTAAACAATTACTTTGTACCTTGTTAATCAGTTGTTCTATTTTTATTTTCAAAATCTCAATTTCTGGATTGTGGTGCAGTAACTGGGATGCACAAAAGATTCCAAGTTAACAGCTAAAATCACTTATGTGGGGCTCAGGTGCAGTTTTACTCTTGCTTAAGTAGAGTTGCAAGAAGTTGAAGAACGTCCTCGTGTGCTGGAAATGCAATTTTTATAGGAGTTGCTTTGCCTGTAATGCTACTGTATTCTTACAACGGATACATACAACAAAAATAATGTATTTCGCCTAAAAAGCCAATTTATTTTTTGATTTTTAAACCAAATTTTTACTTTTTCCTCGAAAAAATAGTAAGTATACGCCGTACATAATTTTTTTTATTTGCTTTTAAAAAAATAGAGTGGCGCGACAGCTCTTGAAGAGCCAAGGCCTAAGTGGCTTACTCTCATCAACAATTCTCTGAGTGCGTGTGATGAATTGAGGGGACCTACAGTTTAACGCCCATTCCGAACGGCAAAGTGGAGAAGCACTTTTTCATGACAGATTGATAATCTTGGAAGTTTTGTCGTTTCTTCACAAGAGGCAGTACCCGTGAAAGATGAAATAAAAACTTTATAGGCACGAGTAGGCCTCGAACCCACGACGCGAAGTAGCGCTTAGCAGCCAACGCACCTAACCACTAAGCTACGGGCAAAATTTTCTTTAATGAGCTTTAAAGTCTTACAAGTTTTTCGTATTCTATCTCTACCTTAAATACGTAATTTCACTCAGTCAATGTTTGAAAAAGAACTCAGCTTATTGCGTTCAGCCAACGCAAGTTAAAGGTATATGAAAAGGATCATGAACCATTGTCAATAAACGGTTTATGAGGAATTTTGTTCCTTTTTTCATGCAGATCAGATTGGTTAGCATTCAAAGCATCCTTTTTGGACCATCTCTCCACCTTTTACTGCAATAACAAAAATTTTACTGTGAGGTACATTCCTAAATGTTATTTCCTTATAAAATTTTTGAATTTCAGAGCAAATTTAAAGAGTTTGACCCCCATGCTCCGAAATGACTGATAACAAATTAACCAACAAAATTGTACAGATACTTTTTCTTGAAAAGATCAAACAAACTGAAGTTTCCAGAAAATTGATCCAGTCCCTCAAACATCAAAAAAGTAACAAATTTTGAATTTTCCTGCATTAGCATCGATTCTCAACGATGTCGGACTTAATTGAGAACAAGCTAAATGAAGTAAGTTCTTCTTTTCGTGAGCTTTGCGTTCTGACAACTGAAAAAGAACATTGTGTCTACTTCAACACCCCCGTATCGGCCAGACAACATCCGTTTCAATTATATGCCGCTCGGCTCGGTTCTTCTGTCTGTCTGTGATATTGCTTTTCTTCGTTACAACTACTTTCATATTCTTTGTCTGTACTCCTACTCACATGTTAGACTCTTGGCAGCCCTTGTAATCCAGTTTAGATGCAATTTCTAGTTATTTTTCAATTTTGTTTTTTTACTAAAAGCTTGCCAAAAGGATATAACAAAGGCAGCTCTTACGGTTGCAGTGCTACTATAGACGCTTTCAGATTTTGCAATAAATAGAAGTGTGGAGTAGAGTCGCATCTGCTTTTGTAAAAAAGTGAATCTCAAATTCTTTTTTTTTACAAAAATGAAAGCGAACACAGTAAGTAGTTTGGAGTGGAAGGGTTTGTATCTGGGTATCTTGTACATTGTAGTTTAGTTTTGTGTTTCTTTTGCTTCTTTGTTTTTTTTTTTTTTTTTGATTTTGTGAGCATTTGGCATGATGGCATCATTTCCTGCATGTTTTGGGAAAAGATACACTTTCTTGGCTTAGTTTTTTTTTGTGATTTCATATCGCTTTCAGCAGTGCCAGCAAGTTAATCTCTTTTTTTCTTCTTCATGATTTCGTTTGACTTCTTGTTTTCTAGTTTTAATACACACAACTACAAGCTTTGAGTATCCTTTTTTTGAACTTAAAAAGACTAAATTTCAGTTCACTTTGAAATTGTGTTTATCTTTACATGTTTTATAGAGGCGAAACATACCCAAAACTGGCAAATTACTAGTGTCCCGAAATTCGAAGAAAGACCTTACCTTAAGACCTTCGCATGATGGTAACCTCAAGTTGCGGAACGAAACGCTCTAGCATAGCAAGAAATTTAAGAATTTCGACCAATCAGGTTGTAGGACACATTACCATTTGTCGCTCTTCATTGGTTCCTGAAGCCATTAATAAGCATTTTTGTCCTAATCTCCTCCCACCTTTCCTAATTGAGAAGCAAAGCTTGATAGCCTCTATACAAAAAATTCATTTCATCATTTATTACAAAAAACAAGAATGCTTAAAGACAATTTGCGAACCCACGAGATCTTAAATAAAAGCACAAATGTTATTCTCGTATAAATGTGCTTGACAAAGGACCAAAAATGTTAATTAGTTAAGAAACTTCCCAAGGGCTATTTCAGCCTCAAAAGCTGCTCCTCTTAAAAGCCTCTTAGTTCCAATATATTCTTTCAAGAAACCATTGAAAATAAAAGCAAGGGTTCACCTTAAAATCGAAACATGAGATGTTTCTTCTAAATCTTGAGTGCTGAAAATTTTTCCCTTCGAGAAGGGTGCGTGGGCAGGCAGACTCTTGACACTGTCGTCGTCGTCAGTCGTCGATTAAGTGTTAAATTAAATTACTCTGACACATTCAACCCTTTAACCCATGGGTTGTGTTGTCTTGTCTTTTTTAACACTCAATCTTAATTTGCAATGTCAGCATTTAGTCAAACGCAAAAAAAAAGAAAACAAAATAAGATTCGTTTGTATGAAAAACGAACTTGTTGTTAACTCACCGGCCGGCCTGATACTATCGACGATGACGCTGACGGTCTAAGTGAGCTTACAACAATTGCCACGGCTGCTACTGCTGCTTTTATAAAGCTGGCATAGTCGACCATTGACGCTTGATGAGAGTTTCGGAAACAATATTAATTTGGGGAGGAACTTTTAGTTAAATTAGGAAAGTAGTTTGAAAAGTGATTTTGATGACCTTTTACTTTTGGGGGCGGAAAATGGCTTTCAAAATTCTGAACATTTTTTTTGTTATCGTCGTTAAAGCAATCCAATTAAGTGTTCCGGATGAAAGCTTTTTCGGTCGAAGTGATAAATTATTGTATTTAATGCATACAATGATTTCTATTTCTTAAACGAAATTTACTTAATTAAATTGAATTTCGATTTTCCACTGTACTGCAGCATTTGAGTTGTGAACCACAAAGATTGTGTTACTTGTTTTAATTGTTACGGTGAATGCAAATTGACAACTGTGCACCAGTCCGGAAAATCTTTGGAAAATCAAATCAGAAGACTCAGATATCTTGATTTGACTTATACTGCTGGGCTACCCAAGTTAAGTATGTTGGTGTTTAGAAACCTATATATCATACTACAATTCTAATATCTACCACACCTTTTCTAAAATACATTTTTCAATAGGTGCGATGCTTTCGCATCAATTTTTTGCTGTCTGAGAATGGGAGAAGAATGAACACCAAAATTTGAGATTTATTAATAAAATACACAACCACCATTCAAAAGTATCCTTTTTATCTGAATCCACCGAACAGAGATACATTTTTATAACCCATGTCCTACAAGCACGTACAGTCACTAAACATGTCAAAAAAAAAAAACAGAACTTATAAAATGTGTTTTGTTATTATTATTTTTATTCTTTTTTTTTTATTTCCAACCTGTTGGTAGAAGAGGAAAAAAAACTGTCTTTCACAAAATAAGCTACAACATCTCCCAAGCAATTTATAGCAACATGACGTGATATAAGGAAAGGCAAGAAAACCAACACGAAGATATCCCTTTATCCTTGATGTCCTCAGTTGTTGGGACATATATTACGAAAAGGCAAAAAATAAATAAATTCAAACCGAAAAAAAGAATCAATTTTCATCTTGGTCCGGACTGCTTCCACGAAGGCGACGACGACGATGATGCTAACTACCGGGAAGACAGCAACGCAGACGATCACGACGACGACGTGAAAGAAAGAAGAATTGCAGTCATCACTCTTCGGCATTCCCATTAGGTTATTAAATAACCCAACCACGTCAAAGTTATTTTTATTTATTTTTTTTTCCAGAAGGAAATATTTATGAAGATAAGTACCTTGCTAAAAATAAATAGTTGTCTGTAGTGGTTTCCGGAATGTTTATAGCAAAAATAATTATTAAAATTGATATTTCTATTCTTCCTAAGGTTTTTCAAATCATTTTTTTCTGACGATTTAAAATCAATTATTTGAAACAACAGCATATAAAACAATTAAGCTTCTTTAAGGCTCAATCGCTGGAAGGTTAACAGTTCTAGGGAATTAACAGCACTACCGTGTAATGAAACATTCATTACAAATAATAAATATCCCACTCCACCATAGACGACTGACGGCAACCAGCAGCATCGCACAGTCGAAAAACAACAGCTGCATCCACACAAACAAAAGCAAGTCATTTCGTACAAACAGCCGACAGCCAAATACGCTGTTTATCAGAGCAATACGAAATGTATGGAATCAGTTCGTGTGCCAAATACAATTCACATCCATGTTTTGGCACAAAAGTGACTAATAGACTTGAAATTGGAAGGCAAATTTGGAGAACATTATCCCAGCGGGTTAGTACCAGGATAGTTGTAGTAGGGAAGGTCCTCTCAAAGTTTTAAAAGACTGTGAAACTATTCACTGGGTCTTAAACAGTGGCGTCTGCTTGCAGACTGTAATAATCAAGTGGCATCTGCTTGCTTAGATTGTAATAAGTAGTGAACTCTGTTGTCCTAGATTGAACTATTGATAAGACCATAGCTTTAAGGAATTTTTTACTGTTCTTGTTAAATGTTTAACTCAATACTAAATACTATATATATTAATCTATGTAAATAAAATAAAGGAATTGTATGAACTCTCAAAGAGCTAAAGTTTCGTTATTTCTTTAGTGAGACCCTGGAAGCCACTGAGTTCTACCTCAGCCCTTGATAAAAAAAATAACTCGTCTTACAACCGGATATCACAATAAAACATTAATGGTACAGACTCACCTTGAATTGCTCTCATCTCTTCCAAAGTATCATGTTTCCACTGCTCAACCACATGCTACTTAATTCTAATTGAATGCGAACTAAAAAATTCAAAATAAATCAACCAATATTTTGTACTTCTACTTACGCAGAAACACATTATACGAGGTAACGAAAGACATAAAGAGGAAAATACAACAATAATTCAAATTGACAATGAATAAACCTCCATTATTTTTGTACGAGTAGAGAGTAGCTTTGTGCATGTACTTGAAAAAACATTGAGAACAAAAACAACCAACATAAATTGAAGCCTAAATCCGTTTAAAATTCAGTTAGATTTATAACATTAGTATGTAAAGATACCGACCGACGGTTAGAGATGTTGAAATAATGCAATGCTATAACATTAACAATGAGTAATAAAAGCCCTAAAGTATTTGAATGCTCATCCTCCTTGTTTCAAAGTTTGTATTTTTCACTTCCCATTATGGCAGTCATAATTCAAATTTAATATTCCCTGTTGGTTCCCCGTGAAAATTTAATATCGATGATTTGATGGACCAAAAACTGTTTTTGCATAGAAATGAATTGATCAAATTTGTTGCTATTCCAGTCAGAACTGACAACCCCCTCTAGGTTTGAATACTCAATACATATGTATGTACTATGTAGGTATCTACACAGAAAAATAAAAGTTGTCATATTGAAAATCGTCGATTTTCAACTTGAAATTTTTGTATTCACTAACACTATACTTCAATACGACAATTTTTTGTTGGAAACCGAAATCATTGTCAATATGACAGCTGCTGTAGTCAATATGACAACTGCAGCAGTCAATAGAATAATTTCGGTAATTAATATGACAGTTTGGTAGTCAATATGACAATTTGGTAGTCAATCTGAAAATTGGTGGTAATATTTGTGACTACCGCAGTTGTCATATTGACTACCGTAGTTTTCATAATGAAAACTGAAAATTATTCTTTTGACTAAAGCGATTGTTGGCTGAAAATTGACAATTTGACTGTCAAAATATCAAATAGGCTACCAATATTGTCAACTGGACAGCTATTTTGGTTCTGTGATTTATGTCATTTGGCAACTTTTTAAGCATTTCAAATTTTTTTATGCGTAGCGTTATGAATACGAATTTCAGCTCATCGAAATTTTAACTGATACACATATTAAAGTTGTTGCATTTTGTAATTTCTGCAACATCCAATAGGATAGTAAGTGAGGCCAATTGATTAATCGTGCATTTGCCCGTAGCTTAGTTGGTTAGTGCGTTGGCTGCTAAGCAGAACGTCGTTGGTTCGAGTCCTACTCAGGCCAAGTTTTATTTCATCTTTCACGGGTACTGCCTCTTGCGAAGACCTGACAAATCTTCCAAGAGTATCAATCTCATGAAAAAGTGCTTCTCAACTTTGCCGTTCGGAATCGGCGTTAAATTGTAGGTCCCCTCAATTCTTCACACGCACTCAGAGAATTGTTGATGAGAGTAAGCCACTTAGGCCTTGGCTCTTCAAGAGCTGTCGCGCCACTCTATTTATTTTTATTTTTTTTTTTGCATTGTCATCGGATCCAAATATTTGTGCCAAATTTCAGCTAGATAGCTGCCGAATTTCAGCTCGATAGCTTGAGCGAGATTGGAAGATTCCGGATATACACTCATTAAAGATTGAAATGAAGTTAAGCTCTTAAGCTTTTAAAAATGAGATTAAATAATCGGTTTTTGCTTTATAATGCAAATGCGTACCATGTCCACAGCTCTGTAGGCAATACCGTTATTTATTTTGTTTTCCAATTTAAGACCACTGAAAATATCTTTTCGAACTTAACCAGACACCAAGCATTTAATCTCTGCAACCTCGCTTCCAAAAATGAAAGCAAACATTCCTTGCTTTTACTTGTGTAAGTTGTGTGAGCAGTGAACACGGATGTTCATTGTACGATTCGTTTCCTTTTAATTAAAGGTACATTTTCTCTTTCACAATTTTTAATAAACAAAAACAAAAGTCAGACCCAGCACCTCAACATTATTAAGCCAAGCAAGAAAAAATAAGTAAAACATCAAATTAACATGTTTTCACCTTCAGTAAAATGCCAAAAAAGTGATCCTTCTGACTGTACTTGAGATACCTACACAGCACTCCCCCTCATTTTACGTTCTTTGTACTCCGGTTGAAAAAAAAATTACGGCCCATTTCCGCACGAGCATCATCATAGACTGCGAAGACACGTGGGTGTTGGTATTGCCGCAAGGATAAACTTACGACGACGAGACCTTTTGAAATTAATTTCAAATTTGAATAAGTTGCGAAAGAATTAAAACACTGCATTATGTAAGGCGAACTTGTGAAGGTTCAAGTTTATGAAGAATACGCGTCACGTCATTATTCACGTGTACTGCATTCGGCGATGCGCATTTTACGAGAGTTTTAATTAAAACAGTTCCCGGAATTCTAACATGAATTTAATGATAGCGTCAGTGTCAGTCGTCGTGAATTTATCGGAAACTTAGAACGTGGCCAACGAATTTTGACTTTTTTGCTAACGCTGCTTAGGGCTGGTGTTGGATAAAAACTTAAATAAGCAAACTTATGCTATGATATATCAGTAAGAAAATACCATTGCACAAGGAGCGACTTCATTTTATCTTGAACCTTTTCCTTTGTGTCCATAGTTACAGTTTTTGAATGAAGGTATGTATAACCTAGTTAACCTACATGCGTTCACTTTGACCACGGCACAGAAATTTTTAGGAGGAATAAGCGACCCGAGCCAAGAATAAGAGGGAATGAGACCAATTTAATGTAGAAAGTCTCTCAGTTTTGGTATTTGCAATTTTGAATCCTTATGTAGGAATACTATAAAACCCTTCAGCATCTTGAAGATCCGAGAGACATTAATCCTACCACCCCATAAAAAGGACATAATCTCAATCTCTGGAAATAAAACGGGGTCGACAATATCCTCCACACACTGAACTCATTGATATGCATTTATTGCCATTTTTTCGTAGGAGGCAGACACCGAGAGTAGCACAAAAAAAGAGAAAAAATCCAAACACCCCCTTGAACCTTACCGCCAAAGCGCCTTTGCCATCCTTAATCTTTTACTCAAACATGTACAATGCTCAAATAATTACTTATTATCCTTTGACGGATATTCAAAAGCAATGTTCTCGTTATACAATATCATCGGCTCAAGCAAAAACGTATTTGCACTGTTTCTTTGGCAAAAGCGAAAGGAGAATGTGAAACTATATTCATCAAGTGTCATGCTTTTGAGAAGCAAATGTGTGTGTTCACTTGTGTAGGTAGAGGTACTCGAATCGTCAAGTGGGGAGCAACTTGAGCCGAATGGGTATACCATCTATCGTGTGCGATCTGCGATACCGTACTGCACGTGTAAGACGATGACAAGGCGGGATTACGGCTGTTTATCAGAACCAGGACTAACAGCTTATATTGACCTGTGTTGACTCACTTTTTGACTTCATAAAGATATAAGAAGTATATAGAGTGGAGGATGATTTTCGTGTGTTTCTGAGTTTAATTTTTCGTCATTTTGTTTTATTCGCCTTTTTTTTCTTACTTGACCTGGAACATCGGGAGTCTTTGGCGGTGCCTTCCAAAAATTTGGGAGATGTCATTTTGAGGGGTTGGGGTCGGAAGACCGAAAGCCAAAATCTTTCAAACCGAAAGACCGCAAGCCATATGGCCGTCAATTACTTTCCCAAGCACTACTTTTGCCCGAATGTCATTTGACCGCAAAAAATCCTACGTTTTATCATGAGTACTCCTTTTCTGCATTCAAACTTATCAGGATTAAGGATATTGATATCTGATACCTTTTTCGATTTTTCTAACAGACCTGAAATAGGCCACATCCCAATTTTTAAAAACAGAAATTTTAGGAGACATCAAATGCTGAGAATCATGGAGGACGAAGCATTATAATTCGTGAAAGCAGTCGGTTCCAGATTATTCATGTTAAGGGGAGGACTCTCTATTATTATTTTCAATTGATTCACTCGAATTTCGCGCTTCAAATCTCTTAAAAGGAAAACATTTTTGCCGCCATGCACGGCCTCTTTTGTTTCCAAAAAGGCTGAATAATTCTACTTTTGGTGATTTGCTTCCTATTTTGAACAGCGCGTGGCGTCTGGAGACGGCGCTCGAATGAAGCATTTCTATAGAGTGTCAAAGTGGCTTTTCTGTCTGTTTTATTTTTTTCACAAGTTCATTAGAATAAACAATTTCTTTCAATTTACAGCATTACATGGATAGCTTCCAAGGAATAAATTCCATGTAGATCATTCAACACAAATAACCCACTTAAATCTAAGGTCTCGTTGATCTGGTTGACAGAAGATTAACGCACTGTACAAATTTATTTGTATCCTTAAACAAAAAAATGCCCAACAAACACATACTGCCAAAATGAACAGAGGGCTTTCTCTTACCCAATATTAATTGCATCCATTACACAAATTTCGTGCTGTGTTGATAAAAGGCTTATATGTTAAGACTTCGGGTAAATTGTCTGGCGACATAATGACATTAATGTTTTCTTAACATAGTAACGCATATGCTACCCGTTTCGTTTTTATCTCAATACAAACAGAAAAGTGTTGTAAATCAAAAAGCATTTTGTTTTACTCGAAGAAACACAATTCTGCTAAGCAACATGGCAAAAAAGACGGGATCATGACGTTATCTCGAAAACAAAAATCTCGAATGTAAAAAATCTCGAAACAAAAAAATAAAAATCTCGAATGCAAAAATCTCGAACGTAACGTACAAAAATCTCGAACGTACAAGAAGGTCGAAAGACAATATCTCGAAAAAATCTCGAAAAAAAAATGGTAATTCGAGATTTTTCGAGATATTTTTTTAATTCTATTTCTGAATGAACATATGTTTTTGTAATTTAATTCATAATTTTATTTATTTTAACTTTTAACAAAACAACAGAATTCAACAAAATTGTACAATATACAACAATATTTTACAAAATTCAACAAAATATTAAATTTACAAAAAAGAGTTTTGAGCTAAGCTTCAAGTAACCGATATGGCTTCTTTCTTCCATTATTTTCAATATTTTTTTTTTCTTTAAGGACATTTTCCCGCCTGACTTTAAATTCTTCCCCCATCTCAAGTCTATCTACTTTACATTTTGCCTGAACTGACTCCTGCGCTAAGATATCAATCAGCTTGCTTAGGCCAGCGTGCGGCTTACCAACTTAAACCTTAAGTCTTCTATGCTAATACTTAACTTTGTTTTGAGTTCTTGCTAAGATCTCTCTTGTTTGAACTGCACAACACCCAAAACCGAAAATACATAGGTTTTGGGGTTTTTGTACCTGTCTAGTTTCTGTCAAAACCCACTTCCCAATTTGCTTTCTACTTTCGGAAAATTGATTATTCAATGCATAGAAATAGTCACGAATTTCACTGAAGTAACAAAGCTAAGCATTTGGGCTTAACAAAATTTTCTTTTTCTATTTTTTTAATGATAAATTTATCCCAAATGAACAATTAAAAAAAGAAAAAAACAACATTTATTTTTATCTTAAAAACCTAACTAATCTCGAAAAAATAAATAATTTTTCAGATAATGGTTCAATTCGCGCGCGCGAATGGAACCATTATCTGAAAAATTATTTATTTTTTCGGGGATCATGACGTTATCTCGAAAACAAAAATCTCGAATGTAAAAAATCTCGAAACAAAAAAATAAAAATCTCGAATGCAAAAATCTCGAACGTACAAAAATCTCGAACGTACAAGAAGGTCGAAAGACAATATCTCGAAAAAATCTCGAAAAAGAAATGGTAATTCGAGATTTTTCGAGATTTTTTTTCATTCTATTTCTGAATGAAAACGTGTTTTTGTAATTTAATTCATAATTTTATTTATTTTAACTTTTAACAAAACAACAGAATTCAACAAAATTGTACAAAATACAACAATATATACAAATTTCAACAAAATGTTAAATTTACAAAAAAGAGTTTTGAGCTAAGCTTAAGTAACCGGTATGGCTTCTTTTTTCTTTTTCTTCCATTATTTTCAATATTTTTTTTTCTTTAAGGACATTTTCTCGCCTGACTTTAAATTCTTCCCTCATCTCAAGTCTATCTACTATACATTTTGCCTGAACTGACTCCTGTGCTAAGATATCAATCAGCTTGTATAGGCCAACGTGCGGCTTACCAACTTAAACCTTAAGTCTTCTATGGTAATACTAAACTTTGTTTTGAGTTCTTGCTAAGATCTCTCTTGTTTGAACTGCACAACACCAAAGACTGAAAATACATAGGTTTTTGGTTTTTTGTACCTGTCTAGTTTCTGTCAAAAAACCACTTCCCAATTGGCTTTCTACTTTCGGGAAATTGATTATTCAATGCATAGAATTTCACGAATTTCACTGAGGTAACAAAGCTATGCATTTGAGCATTCGCATTTGTAGACTAAAGTTTAAATCTTACTGTTTAACAAAACTTTCCTTTTCTATTTTTCCATGAATATTTTATCCCAAATGAACAAAAAACAATCTTTATTTTTATCTTGACAAACTAACTAATCTCGAAAAAATAAATAATTTTTCAGATAATGGTTCAATTCGCGCGCGCGAATGGAACCATTATCTGAAAAATTATTTATTTTTTCGAGATTTTGGGCATTCGGGATTTTTTTTTTCGAGATTTTTGTATTTCGAGATTTTATATTCGAGATTTTTGTTTTCGAGATTATTTTCGTTCGAGATTTTTGTTTTCGAGATTTTTACATTCGAGATTTTTGTTTTCGAGATATTTGCATTCGGCGTTTCGTGGTAGACCCATTTTTTCGAGATTTTGGGCATTCGGGATTTTTTTTCGAGATTTTTGTATTTCGAGATTTTATATTCGAGATTTTTGTTTTCGAGATTATTTTCGTTCGAGATTTTTGTTTTCGAGATTTTTACATTCGAGATTTTTGTTCTCGAGATATTTGCATTCGGCGTTTCGTGGTAGACCCAAAAAAGACACATAAACATATTTCAATATGACAGTGAAGAAACCCTGTTCAACAATTTGTTGTTGTTTTATTTTTCATGCAGACATCTTTTGCTTATGTAATAATTTATCATGGGACATTAGACATGAGTCGTTCCGGACATGTATAGTTCCAGGAACTATGTCCTCTACCGGAGACATTTCCTTTCGTTCCATAGCCTGAACTTAAACATGTTCATAGTTCCGACTGGACATGGTATGAAAGTGGAAAGAGAAAGAACTAAACATGTTCGTTCATAGTTCCGACTGGAACTGGATATGGTATGAAAGTGGAAAGAGAAAGAACAGAGCAGTTCATAGTTCCGATTGGATATGGACATGTATGATATGAAAATGGAAAGAATCGCGCTCTTGTGCTTGTAGGTATACACTATACACACACAAATGGAACGAATGAATGTGAAATACCAAACCAACCACCACTGTATTAGCATGTATACGTAGTTAAAGATGGATATACTATTGAAGCATGAAGCGTGTTTGTATTGTTAATACCCAGTGGCAAATTTCCCAATTTTCACCAAGGAATCACCATGCGATTCACCAAGGAATGGAAGCTTCACTCATGAATTTGAAGGTGAATCATTTGGTGAAATTTACATAGGGCTGTCATTGGAGTTCACCAAGTGAATTTCTTGGTGAATGTGCATCAGTGAAATCATTGAATAAAAGTATTCTGTGTTTTCATTCGTTCTCTAACTCCTATGAAATGTTAAATGAAAGCTCATTGGTGAACTCATCTCTTCTTTGAAAGTTCAATTTTCCATTACTTTTTTCATGAATGAAAAATATTATGAAAATGAAGCTGTGATCTCACAAAATGTAAATATCAAAACAAATTTATTAAATTTTTTTTTATTGAAATATTTCTGAAAAGAACACAACATTGTTTTAAATAATAACATATAAAAACAATTCAGGTCTTTGGCTGGATCCTCTACTTTTTTTAATATTTTTGCCGCTCAACGACTCCTTTAAGGTTGCTCCACATTCCAAATTCCAGAATACCTTAAAAAAATTGTTAAGAAAATTAGTTGAATTTCTTTTCTATACAAGTGGAAAATAAATATTTATATTTGAGTACCTGGTAAATATTTTCGATTTCCCTCGTGTTTTCTCCTGTGCTGTTTATTATTATTAATTCACTTCTAAAAACAGCTTACATATTCTTCACATCAACCGTCTTTAACTAAGATTTCGATTGCACTGATTTTACATAGAACAAAACATTTTTTTAACGATCGCAGACAAAAATAGACAGTGGAAAAAAACCAAAACCGTTGCGTCGTCACCGACGTCGCGTCGTCCTCGATCAACAAAAGTAGAAAATAGGTACATACATAAAGTTTATATACACGGATTCTTGCAGGTCATTTCCACCCCTAGAAAATATTTGCGTTTCTTTTTTGTTCGTTTTCGTTTCTTTGTGAAAACAACACACAGCGCTCAATGCAAATTACGAACTCATGAAGCTGTGCAGGACTTTTCCTTGCTGAAATCACAACGTTTTGGTATGCGAAGAAACGAAAGCGTTAATAAAATAGAGAAAATGTACAGAGGAAAAAGGGCATTACTTTGTTCCTATGAAATCATTACCTTATTTTTCCTCTTAAAAGTGTGGAATGAATTCCTTGCTCTTTTCACCGAAATTTTTCATTGAGGATGAAATTTGCCACTGGGTATGATCTAGAATCTAGATTCTAGAACGAAATGAACATTGAACGGTTTGATGTCTGATATCTCTGTTAATACTCATAGTTCCGAAGGTTCGTAGATCCTCGCGTATGACATAGTTCCTTTGGATCGGAGTCGGAACTATGAACATTAAAAGACAAACATTTCGTTCATGAAAGATGAAAATGAAAAATGATGTGCATTTTATTCGTATTGGTTTTAGCAATTTAGCATGTGTAGAGTATCTTTGATTGTTTGTTATTGTTTTGTTGGTTTTTTTTTGTGGTTTGTGGATTGAAAGAAACCAACTCTTCCTTTCGCTTATTAGTTCATGTTACCATGTTCAAGTTATTATGCATTTACAGAACCTTAACAGTTCCGCGGAACTAGTTCCAGGAACTAGTTCCGACTACCAAAAGAACCGTTCCATGTTCGTTCCGGTCTTGGAACTGTTTTGCGCAACTCTATGGGACATGGACTTACTTTGAGGCAATTTTGTACCTGTAACGGTCATAGCGTTTTATGAAAAGAAAAATGTTTAATACTGTCGTTTTCAAAATCGTACATTTTACTCAAAGGAAGAATGTTCAGAACAAACATAATATGAGGCTGCTTAATATAGTGTTATTGCAAAGGTTGGATTTTACAAAAATCTACATGCATCTTAAAATGACCAAACATCAAAAATGCACGCAAAAAACTCGATGAATTCGAGTGTGTTCCAACATGCGTTTTATTTAAAGAAAGCAAAGAAATATAACGTTCTTCCTAGACGGCTTTTTGTTTTTTTGTCCTCTTCATTAAATATTCCCCTTTCTTTGCCCATGCATGGATTTTGCAGGTAGGTACTAAATTTCTTCGACTCTGTTAACATTTTACACAAACTGTCAGATAGAAGAAGAAAAATTACCATCACTTCATGGACATCAAATGCATTTCTCTAAGATGAAGCGTTTCCAATCGGTCAGTCCCTGAACCCCTAGTCCTTTATTAGTAATAATAATCCTGTTCCTGCAGTTTCAGTATACTGTGAAAAGTTGAATGTGACATGCCTAAGTCATTCTTCATGGAT
Source organism: Sphaerophoria taeniata (assembly GCA_943590905.1). NCBI lineage: Eukaryota > Metazoa > Arthropoda > Insecta > Diptera > Syrphidae > Sphaerophoria > Sphaerophoria taeniata. Next base: position 38,695,820 of record OX016540.1, on the reverse strand, counting down.
AAATAGAAGCCACTCCCGAGTAACCTACTAATATTTCAGATTTACTTGAGTTGATATTCTCATAGGACGAAGAGGTGCCAACACAGCCTTAAAGGTGAATAATGTTGTTGATGTTGATTTTGTGTGATTGTGGCTGTGGCTTTAGTGGTGATGGTTTCAAGAAAATCTACTTTTTTAGAAAGCAGACTCCCTCGGTGCCCTCCCAACCAGTAGTTATGCTGACAGTTGGAAAAACAATTTAGCCATCGCCATCGGTTCTGTGGTTCTTCTGTGCTACACAAGGAAGCTGGGTCATTTATATATCTCTTGTATTCTCTGGCATGGAATCGATTTACATCAAGAGCAAGTGCCTTGCGTGTCGTGTTGTATTGTTGGCTGTAGTTTTTTTTCTGTTTTATTTTTTTCTGTTGAATTGTATCCTCTGACATTTACACATTTGCACGTTGTGTATCGATGCGATAGCAATGATGGTGTGGTGCAGGCAAATAAAATCAGAAAAGTGGTTTGAATTGGCAGTATTGGAAAGGCCGGTGGGGAATTTGTAATTTGATTGACACGTACTGAAAGGCGCTACAAAAGCATTTATCATCGTTAAGTTAAGTTCCCAAGAGGCTGTAGGTAGATATAAATAATTTATTGCATCAATCTGTGTTCAATCTGATGAGGAATAGTGGCGTTACTTAAGTGGGTGGTAAATACCATTCGAAAATTACTTTTGATTGGTTTAATAGGATTAAGTTGATATTGTTGCGACTTGTGGGAAGGTATTTTGAAAGAATATTTGGGATTGCAAACGTCATAAATGTGACACAAATTCCTTTCAAATGTAATAAGCAAATAAACAGAAAGGGAGGTTAAGGAAAGAAATTTTGAAATCTGCTGCAATACATTTTCAATAAAAAATCCCCAAAAATTGAATTGTCAGTGCAATCAATTTCTTTATTCTTGGACAATGCACATCTTATGAAAAACCACAAGTCTTTCTTAATACTAATTACATATTTGATGTTGAATGTCTGTATTGCAAATGAAGTTTGAATACCTACCCTTCAGTGCTTCGTAGGTTTTGAAGTAAAAGTTATTATTATAGTTCGTTCAATAAAAAATGTCAGTGTTTTGTTTTGGCGTGCTACTATACCTCTCACTTAGGCCCAAACCAATTGGATTAAGCTCGCAGTGATAAGGTGGCAAGCGAATAACAGTTGTTACACTCAAATCTTTTGATGCTTTTGCAGACATTTTCGTTAATATACAAAACAAAACAACACTGTTCACTGTTATTATTATTATTAGCGAATTTTGTTATCATTTTATCACCGCATTATTTGACCTATTTTTCTTCACAAAGAAATAAAACCACGACACTATATGAACAAAAAAATCTGATCAATAAATGTATAACTGCATTCCTGCAGCGTTCAGACAAGCAAGTAAAATAAATTCAAAATTCAAATTCAAAATTCAAAAATATTAAAATTGAGGCGGTAATACCTAACGCTCTCATCTCAATTAATGTTGTTCTCAAAAGCTTTAAAACAGAAAGCTCTTTCACAAAATCCTTTGAAAAAGCTCTTGAGGTTTGCTTCCAAAGGGTAATGGCAATGCTGTCATTTCTCACATTGAGAGAAGAAAAAAGAATACGATCAGCAGCGATACCACTTTACTGCAATTGCAGTAGATCTACTGCGTTTTTCGCTAAAACCAAATCTACTGCCACTAAATCCAATCTACTGCACTTTTTCTTCTTTAGTTATTATAATTTCTTTTGCTTCTGTGAACTGTGACAGAGTTTTCTTTTTTAACTAGATTGTTCCCACGTCATGCACGTTTCTTTCTTTTGTGTATGGATACTATAATCATGTCCTATTTTGTTTATAAAATGTGTATTAAAACTTGACGTTCGCTTAAATTATTACACTGCGTGGGGAATAAAATGTGTTAAAATTTAATAAGCTGCGGAGCAGGCTAAAAAATGACATTAGTGGTAAAATTTTGCCAACGTTTTAACGCAATTCGCACACGGCCTAAGATTGAAACTTGTGGTTGATGGTTCTATGCCATCAATATTACCTACCATTGATTGCTTCCCTTGCATAACTTGCAGTAAAGAAAAGATAACTTGGGCGCATTCACTAACCTAGTCACTACGTAGTCGAAATTTAACTAGCTTTGTCAATGCAAAATTGCACTACAAAACTAGTCGAAAGCAAACTGTCAAATAATGATGGTTCAGTAATTTTAGGTTTTATCTGCCACTATGTTTGTACACACCTATATTAAGGCCAGCGTTGTTGATAATTTCACGAACAATTTTTATGTGTACATAGGTCCCGAGATATTTGCGAAAAAATGAATTTCGTGACCTTCTGATCCTTATAACTTTTTAAGTCGACACGATATCAACGTTAACATTATAACAACACCGTAATAAAAGAGTATCAAAAAATTCAGTTCACTAGGAAATTTTTCCTAGATTGCTTTTCAAAATGCCTAAAATGACTGGACTATGAACATATGAAGTAAGAAACGTTTGTGAATTTGTGATTTGACGTAAGAGAACTTTAATCAAAAGTGTTGTCTTGTTTTGCTTATTATACTATGAAAAAAAAAAACACTACCTGATAAAATCTGACTACATAAATTCGTCTTCAAACCCTATCAGATAATTAAAATTGTCGTATTGTAGGATTCATTTCATTTTAAAATTTGTTTGAATTTGAAATTGAACTTTTGTTTCTTATTCAACAGCTGACTATGAAATGTCAAAATCTGTCAACTAACTTTGAAGTCGAAATTTGTACACTACGTCCGAAGGGAAATTTCAACTAATTTCTTAGTTGTTGTGTTTGACCTATCAGAATGAGATGACTACGGGTCTACCACGAAACGCCGAATGCAAATACCTCGAAAACAAAAATCTCGAATGTAAAAATCTCGAAAACAAAAATCTCGAACGAAAATAATCTCGAAAACAAAAATCTCGAATATAAAATCTCGAAATACAAAAATCTCGAAAAAAAAAATCCCGAATGCCAAAATCTCGAAAAAATAAATAATTTTTCAGATAATGGTTCCATTCGCGCGCGCGAATTGAACCATTATCTGAAAAATTATTTATTTTTTCGAGATTAGTTAGTTTGTCAAGATAAAAATAAAGATTGTTTTTTGTTCATTTGGGATAAATTATTCATGGAAAAATAGAAAAGGAAAGTTTTGTTAAACAGTAAGATTTAAACTTTAGTCTACAAATGCGAATGCTCAAATGCATAGTTTTGTTACCTCAGTGAAATTCGTGACTATTTCTATGCATTGAATAATCAATTTTCCGAAAGTAGAAAGCAAATTGGGAAGTGGTTTTTGACAGAAACTAGACAGGTACAAAAAACCAAAAACCTATGTATTTTCAGTCTTTGGTGTTGTGCAGTTCAAACAAGAGAGATCTTAGCAAGAACTCAAAACAAAGTTTAGTATTACCATAGAAGACTTAAGGTTTAAGTTCGTAAGCCGCACGTTGGCCTATACAAGCTGATTGATATCTTAGCGCAGGAGTCAGTTCAGGCAAAATGTATAGAAGATAGACTTGAGATGAGGGAAGAATTTAAAATCAGGTGGGAAAATGTCCTTAAAAAAAAAAAAATATTGAAAATAATGGAAGAAAAAGAAGAAAGAAGCCATACCGGTTACTTAAGAAGCTTATAGCTCAAAACTCTTTTTTGTAAATTTAACATTTTGTTGAAATTTGTATATATTGTTGTATTTTGTACAATTTTGATGAATTCTGTTGTTTTGTTAAAAGTTAAAATAAATAAAATTATGAATTAAATTACAAAAACACGTTTTTGTTCAGAAATAGAATTTAAAAAAAATCTCGAAAAATCTCGAAAAATCTCGAATTACCATTTTTTTTCGAGATTTTTTCGAGATATTGTCTTTCGACCTTCTTGTACGTTCGAGATTTTTGTACGTTCGAGATTTTTGCATTCGAGATTTTATTTTTTTTGTTTCGAGATTTCTTACATTCGAGATTTTTGTTTTCGAGATAACGTCATGATCCCGATGACTACGTAGTGACCACGTTGAATGCGCCCATTGCCAGTGGAGGGCTTTATTTGAAAAACAAGATCTTTTGTCGAAATATTATGATTGTTTGGATTGCTTAAAATTTTAAATTAGATGAAAAAAATTCTCTGGAGGGAAAATACACTAGTCAAAACAATTAAAGGAACACTTGAAAAAACTCAAAAATGGAGTGGTTTTTTATAAGGCTGTATCTCAGTAGAAAAAAGTCGGATTGAAGTGAAATAAAAAGTTTTTCAAAGGTCATCATTTTTTCTTTTCAAATTATTTTGAGTTAAAAAAGTACCGTTAGTCGTTTTTGCTTGAGCGTAAGAAATGTTCACTAAATTTCAAAATCGAAAAAAAAAATAAACTTTGAGTTCTCATAAAATAGGCGGAAATTTTTTTTCAATCCAACCAATCTAAGATTCAATTTGAGAATTTTGCTGGCTTTAATTCACTGTTTGGTTCAGATCGCTACGATTTTTTTTTTAAACAAAAAATGGGTTTACATGCAAAAACACAATTTTGACTTTGGACCCTAATAACTCTGCTAAATATTTCCTTGATTTTTATGAAATGGAAAAAATAAAAAAATTTAAAAAAATAAACAAATTCAAAAGAACAGAAAAATAAGAAAAAACTAAACTTTCCTTAAAATTGAAAAAAAAAGTGTTTCGTAAGTTTGATTGATCGAAACAGAGAAACGGTTAATCGTATTGATGTGTTATTTTCACCAAAATCAAGGAAATTTTATGAGCTTTAATAATTAAGCCTCAAATTAGTTGTATCACTGAAAAGCACAAAATAACGGTAGTTTTTATGAAAAAGTTGAAAAATGCGTATTTTGGACCTTTTTTTAAAGTGATAGAAAAGATTGAAAAAAACAATATTTTTATTTTTTCAAAATGTTTTTATGTAGAAAATTTAACAAATTTTTCAAATCTGCCTTTATTTTTTTTGTAAATCAATATTTAGCAGAGTTATTAGGGTCCAAAGTCAAAATTGTGTTTTTGCATGTAAACCCATTTTTTGATTAGAAAAAAAATCGTAGCGATCTGAACCAAACAGTGAATTATAGCCACGGTACTTTTTTAACTCAAAATAATTTGAAAAGAAAAAATGATAACCTTTGAAAAACTTTTTATTTCACTTCAATCTGACTTTTGTCTACTGAGATACAGCCTTATAAAAAACCACTCCATTTTTGAGTTTTTTCAAGTGTTCCTTTAATTGTTTTGACTAGTGTATTTGCAGCATTATATGAACATATGCTATTGTTATGCTCACTCCCTCAGTGTAGTGCTGCTGCGGAAAGAAAATGTTCACTTACTAAAAGTACAAAAATAAAAACAAGAAATAAAATAAATCTTACTTCAGTTGAAAACATAATTTCATGCAAGAAAATGATCATTAATCAGCCCTATCGTCGTATACGGTCGGAGAAACTTACGATCGTAGAAAAGTTCCGATCGTAACATTTATTTTGTTCATGGTATCCGTTTTGTAAAGGAAATTTTGACGTGGAAAAACGCAAGCCGTTCCGCAAATGTTCCGACACAATTTAGCTGTCGGAACAATCGGAGACGCATAAAACAAAATAATCGCTATGCATGCACAGCGTTAGTTGAATTTTTGCTTTTCGCCGCATGAAATCGTGATGCTTTACTCTGAGTTTGACATTTCAACGCAAATTTGAATTTTTTTTCTGAGGTACCTATGTACGATTTAACAATCGGAACCCTTAGGACGATACCAAATTCGTATATTTCGTACAAATCGGATAGAATTTTGTTACGATTGGATACGACGATAGGGCTGAATATGACAGACGGTTGCTAGAAACCATCAGATTACCCTGGATTAAGCGAACATTTTTAAAATTTTAATTTTACAAATATGGAATTTGCTAAAAAAAATATAATTTATGTAAATTTAATATATTTTGCATAAATATTTATGTTTAAGTTTTTCTTTTTTGTGAAATAAGAAATCTACTTCGAATTTTTTTGATTTACTGCATTTTTTCAACTGTTTCACTGCGCTATCCTACTTTTGAAGTGGCAACACTGACGATCAGTACTTTCAGTATGCTTTTAGCATGCAAAATGAATGGTCATGGAGAGATGTACAACGTTTAAGGGAATAAAAAAAAAAATCAATTGGTGTGTATAAATCAGTGCCGGCGCGCTTGTAATTTGGGAGCAAATTTGTGTCATTTCTATGAAGTGAGTGTTTAGCAGCCACCTCTGCTTAAAAAAAAACTCTCCCATAAGGCCTTCACTGACATTTTTTATTGAACGAACTATAGATGCCTTAACTTGTCAGATATTGTTGTGCATTGAATATTTTTAAGATATATTTAAGATTATTGATTATTGATAAATGGATCAATAATAAAAGCAATAAATCAAGAGGAAAACCAGAAATGTCTTCAAAAATTATCTTGTAATATAAATAGACTGTGGTTTTACATTTGAATTTACTTTCAATTTATTTCGTAAGTTTGTGTTTGTATTTATCATCTTCTTTTTGTGAACAACTCCAAACAATTAATAATATAGCGTTTCGCATAAAAATGTCTAAACTTCAAAAATTACAACGCCGCACCGCCGCCGCCGCCGGCCGGCCGCCCAGATACATTTTATGACCTCTACGCGGGTTTGAATTCCCCATTGTACAATGCTGTTTAATTAGCTTATCATATTTAGCCGTTGCAGTTCCACATCCGAAGAAGAAGGATGTGAGTCTGGAAACGAAAAAGAAAAGCTAAGGGTACTATCGTCAGCGAAACAATTTATTGAATTAGAAGTTACAGACAAGAGATCATTTATGAAAATGAAAACGAGGGTCGGAGACAAAGCGAAGCCCTGGAGTACACCAGCATTTATATTGTGGGTTTCAGACTTGAACCCATCCAATACAACTTGTATAGAATGGTTCGAAAGAAAGTTTCTAATCCAACGAAGGAGGGACTCATCAATACCGAATGCACGCATTTTCGATAAAAGAGCCTGGTGCCAAATTCTATCAAACGCCTTTGAAATATCAAGTGCAACAATCTTACTTTCTGCAAAACGATGTAAAGATTTGTTCCACTGTTCGGTGAGATAAACCATCAGATCACCAGTGGACCTGTTGCTGCGAAAGCCGTATTGCTGGTCATTAAGAAGCTTTCGTTCTTCAAGATATTTCTTAAGCTGATAATTTATCAGCGTTTCTATGACCTTAGAAAGACGTTAGTGCAATCGGACGATAATTGGAGGATGAGGAGGATTCGCCTTATTTGGGTATAGGCTGGACAAATGCTGTTTTCCAAATACTCGGAACGAGCCCAGAAGAATAGGATAGATGGAAAAGCTTATTCAATGGTTTTGCCAGCGTTGAAGAACACCTCTTCAAAACAATAGCGGGGATACCATCCAGGCCAGTGGATTTGTGTATATGTAGGTACATTCATTCCGCATTCGTTATGCAACAATCAACCGTTGCTATTCTGAACCATCAATGGGAATATCAGCTTCCCTTCTTTGTTCTCCAAGAACGATTCAACGAGGTTTCTTCGTCCTTCATGGTCTTGAGTTTGTTGAACTAAGGACGCATAGAAAGTCTTTTGCTTTTGAAGCTTTTCAATGAAACCAATTCTTGATAACTACTAAATTCAAGATTCTGAGCTGTCAGTAGCTGACAAATCAAAAATCTTGCGGTTTAAATACCGGGACATTTTCTGAAGGCAGAAATCGAAAGAAATTTTTATATAACTTTTTAACCAAGAGCTGAAAAAGAGATTGGCTTCATATTTACGAATAATTAACATTTTAACCAATATCTCGGTATTTCGATAAATAGAGTTCAACCAGACCTATCTTTTGATGCATCATTCGATGGATTAACATATTTGCAAATATCTCGACTACCAGGTCTTCAAAAACTTGTAACCCATTTCGATAAATAGAGTTCCTGTTCTTCCGGCATTTGTTGCTGTTTTCATGCGTGTTCTATATGCATAACTTTATAGAATAGTTGATCCTCCACTTTTCATTACATGAGTATAATGTTATCCAAACGAGCGCCGAGTATCGGACATTTACCATTTCTTCCAAAATTTATTTTCAAAGTTTTAACAGTATTGTCAATATCACCTTCGTCACCTTTAATCTATTATTTAGATCAATGTCTTAATAGAGTGTAAAATGCAATTTTTTTTTTCCTAATTCAATTTCAATAGTAATGTTTCCAAGGCTCCACAAAATCAATAAATTTTAAACAAACAGCCCAATCTCCTCATAATGAATGTAAACAAAGAACATAATTCAATTGAACGATTCAATTCAATTGATTTAACCCAATCGAAAGTCCCTCAAACGTCCTTTCCAACTTTAAATCAAAATTCATTGCACATCTTATCTTCCTTATGACAACATGAACTATTAGTAAATACAAAACAATCTGCAAATTTAATATGTAAACAATTGTCGAAAGCAAACGCTTTTGCATATTTAATTACTCAATTATTTATTTATATCACTTTTTGCGAACGTTTCAATTTATATTTTTGCCATTTCACTATCGTCAGCAACGGCCATTGACTCTTGACTGATTTTGCCCGCTGCTCGTTCCACCATCCTGCCTGTATCCTGATGGTAAATTATTTTCTGATACTCGTGAACTCTGAAATCAGTTCAGTGGTCCGTTATGCGACTTTTGAGCCTTAAAAATAAATACCTTCGCATAAAATAATCTTTGCTCGGGCATATTGGTATTTTATTTTAAATGATATTTCCGTTGAAAATGACATCGATAATAATAATAATGCATCAATAAATCCAGATTAAACTCTTTGAATTCAGTGCTGCACTCAGCTGATTGTTTTGTCATCACAAACAGACTTTATTGAATAAAAATTTTAATGGTTCGATTTTTTTTTCTGGTTCACTTTATTGAAGGAGTAAACAAAACTAATTACATAAATGTTGGGAGAGATTATTTTTTTTAGAAACTCAATTTCATTTTAAAGCGTCATTTAAATTGATACTTCCCTATTTTGTCTTGTTAAAAAAAACTTGATATTTAAATTACTAAAACACTTATGGGGTTGGCAATTTCGTAAATGAAGTCGAAGAGATGTGGGCGGAGTGCATGCCGGTGGCTTTATTGCGTCTTTTTCTCATCGATAATAACGTCACGTTACTTTGAAATGGCCAGCGCTATCGCGCCATGATTACCGATTATATTTGACCCGAAATAGAAGATATGCTCTTGAACGACATGTGGTTTTAAAAGGATCGTGCCCCGAGGCACACAGCATGCCTTAGAATGGATGACTAATTCATACATGTATTTTCAAAAGAAATTCTTAAGAAAAAAAATGTTATACCTACCTTGATGAAAACTACTGTTAAAATTTTTCACATTAAAAACCGCAGACATTTGAGAAGTTTATTACATCGTAAAACCATATGCTAACTCTAGAAAAACTGTTTCATCTGGCAGCAAGTAGCCAATAACATCAATTTCATTTCACATTAATGAGTTCTTTTTTTTTAATTAAAAATGCTACAAAAGACTGTAATTTAAATGAAAAACACCATTATTGTATTAATGCTGTGACACGTTTAACGTTAATCGACCACTCGATTAAAGTGCCACTGTTTGATTGGTAATCAATTGAATTTACGTTTTGATTAAAGCGAGTTCCATACAAAAAATGCGATAAAATAAAAGAACAAACTGGTTATAATAATATTTAAATCATCTACGGACATGGTGGTTAGTCATCGTTTTGTTAAAAAGTTTAATTTTACTATTCAACTTGCGGTGCATGCAAGTGGCAAAAGCAGTGCACAGGATTTTTACGCTTCACTTCACTTATTACTGATATTGACACATAAACGAGTTACGAATATTATTACTGTGATTGTGCTATTTCCGATTGACCACATAGAGGAAGTTAACTAAAGATTAACAACTCAAAAACACAATTCCCGGAATTGGTGTTGGCAATTGTGTGATGGGAACTACATAGTAAATGAACGGAGATTATGTTCGTCAGATTGATATTCTGGAACTTTCCAGTCGACCGATACGTGTGGAATACAAGTGCAAATATATCCATCTTGAGAGAAATAAAAAGAAAAAATTACTATTTATGATTAAAATCGATTAAGTAGTGATTTCTGGGTTTTGTTTGAGTTGTTGAGGGTTGAAATTTGCTTGGATAGGAATTTTTAATTTCAAAATAACTAACCAACAGGCGATCAGTGTTTCAGTTGCAAATCTGGCACATACACTGTTTTATCAAATTTGATGTAAAATTTGAGTTTATGACTTCTGAAATGTGATTTTTGTATTTAATTTGGCTCAAAATTGGTGGAGAGGTAGCTTAGAACCATAAGACAGCTATAAAATACTCGTCGTTATACTAGCTGACCCAGAAGACATTATTTTGCCACATAAATAATTTCTAATAACGACTGTATGTGATTGAACTTCTCTTAAATGGCTAGACCGATTTAAATGATTTTTTCATATGCGTCCGGTTGGTGCTTTAGATGGTTCAGAATCACAAATCATCCATATTAGTTGGTCCGCTAAACGTTGTTTTGTCATATGAATGATTCCTAAGAACGGCTCTACCGAGTTGGCTCAAAATTGGTGGGGAGGTAGCTTGGAATCCGGACACGGCTACAGGCAGCCTTTAATCCTACTTTGAATTAATTAAACATTTATCCAAGCCGAATATAGTATATGAAAACTTAAAACTCAGAATAACAATCGCAATAATTCGCCCGGAATTTAAAAGAGCTAAACAAACAAATAAAAAGAAAAAAACGCAACAGTGTGTCAATGCTATCATAATTATCAATTGGATTGAAAGATCATTGCATTTTGATAAAATCTGTGTTACATTACTTTTCTGAAGTTGATCTGAAGAGAGACGAGATGAAGTTCAAGGGGTCAGCTAGTTATTATTATATATACTCTGAAGAAGAGATTCTTCAAACAAGCCAAATTGCAGATGGTATAATTGAAATCGAATTTAATAAGCAATATGTGATATGCCTGAAGTACCCGTGGCGTAAATGGCTATGTGCGTTGGCTATTACGCAGAGCGAGTGGATTCGAGTCCGACTCGTGACTATACAAGGTTTGAATTTCATGTTTCACGGCTACTGCGTCTTGCGAAGAGCTGACAGAAATTCCAGTGCCGGTAAATCCCTTGAATTCCATGCACGCATTCAGAGAATTGTTGATGACTGTAACCCACTTAGGCCTTGGGGTCTTCTAGAGCTATACTATCTAAAGTACACTAAATCCTTAACTAACTCGATATTAAATCTGTCTATGCTAACGTTATTTTAAAGGCGTTGATTTTCAGTGTTCTTTATTCTTGTTGACAGCATTAACAGCTTTTGGAAAGAACGCCCCATATACATATGTACAACTGTCGCAAGTACCAGCTCTATATATACGCTTTATCACAAATTCAGTGCGTATCCTTGCCCCGTTCTATATGAGAGTGTTCGATGCAAGCTTATCTTTTTTATATATAACATCCTGCTGTACGTGTGTATTTTACTAGTCACCGAACTCCTCCTGAACGGCTGGACCGATTTGAATGATTTTTTTTTGTATGCGTTAAGGTGGTTTCCTGGATGGTTTAGATTCACAAATCAGCCCGGCAGGTGGCGCAATACATTTTCTTCCAAAGAACGGTTGAAGCTATTTGGCTGTAAATTGATGGGGAGATTGCTAAAAACTAAGAGATGCTTTTATCCTCCAAGCTGACCCGGTAAACATTGTTTTGCCATAAAGGTAATATCTAAGAACGGCTGAACCGATTTGGCTCAAATTGATGGGAGGCAGCTTGGAACGGCTTTAAGATGCTTTTTATTTTACTAGTTGACCCGGTAAACGTTGTTTTTTCATATAAATTATTTTTACGAGCCATTTTAGCTGCAAAAAATATCGATGTTGAGTTTATAAACTTCAAAATACAACAAACATTACGTTGCAAAGATAATATATAAATTGATCGATATACTGCTACCGAGCCATTTTTATAATCAAAGTTAAGCCTTTATTAAAGGCATTTACCCAGAAGTTGAGCACAAATTCTACACACGTGAGTGTATGATATGAAACTGAAAATCGTTGAATAAATTAAACATTTATCGAAGCCAAATACGATACCAATTATAAGAAAAGACTCATACTCTTCATAGTGTCATTATCATCATCATCATAAATTGGATTCAATTCTGGAGTTGATCTTAAGGGAGCTGACATGAGGTTCGCGGGGTCAGCTAGTTTAATATATAATTCGAGATCGATAACGTTGAACAAAACGACAATAAAATAAAGAGCAGCTTTTTTCGAAGAAGCTCACACGTAGCATGAATCATGTCCCACCTTGAAAGAAGAAGAAACGTTGACCACTATCCTGCAAATAAAATAAAATGAAAATGAAATAAATGAGTTCTAACCATATTAATTCAGTTTTATTTTATCCAATTCTTATCAAATTTTTATTCGTTTTGTTATTAAATTAGTTTAAAAGCATTTGAGGAGCCAACTACTTTCCAATAAAACTAACGATGAACAAGAAAACCCAATAAATACATACACCAACAATCGAACAGCAAACAAACTTGATATACTTTCAATTCACCAAAACCATCCTCCTTAAATTTAAGGCAAAACTAAACTGGAATGAATGGAGATAAATTCAAAAGAACAAAAAAAAAAAAAAATAGAGACAATTTTAAACTCGATAAAGCTTTTAGTAGTTTATTGACCTCAATGGAGATTGAATAATTGAATAATCGTAATGACAATATAATTGTTGACTCTGAACGTCCAGTGTCGTTCTGTCTTCGGCACAGTAGACTTTTTGTTATAAAATTTTCACATAAAACAATTTCAATTGTTCTTCAGACACGTGTTAAGCCATGGTCAACATTTATGTGAAAAATCTCTTTGAATAGAATAATAAACATTCATTTTAACTCCAAAATGTTGGCAAAATAAAATACTCTTAAAAAAAGGCATTTTTCTTTGCGTTTGCAAGCCAAATGCTCCACAAGACCTCCAAGGACACCACGACGCACGGCGCACGGGCCAATATTCAATAGCAAGAACAATAAAGAATTATTTTATGCTTTCGAACTACGTGATCATTTTACAAATTGTCAGTTGGCCACTAAAAAGGACTTCTTTTGTTTGCTTTCCTTTTCTTCTCCGCAAAGTTGAATACAAAATGTGGAAAGAAAAGTCATCAAATTTTCTTCCTTCCACTAACAAGGAATAGCAACAAGTTGTTGCAGTTAGAAGAAAAGAAAAACTTCTTTGTCTCTTTTCTAGGAGCATATGTAATAAAATTAGTTCAGTCGACTTTAGTCATGGGAATTATTATAAAAGGACCTTTTTAGTAATTTAAGACTAAAAATATGCTGGCAGTGTAATCCTAAATATAAATGAACTTGGAGTTACAATGGCAGAAACATTTGGTCAAAAAGGTTCTAAATGGCTGGAACGTGGAAATTATCCAACTGAACTCGCAAACTATGTGCACTAGTAAGTGTGTCTGCAAACTTGGTTAAACATCGTGATTCGGTCTGTTATTTGAAAGTTTGGAGTAGTTGAAAAATAAAAGCGAAACAGACCGTGAAATCGTACAACTGTTTGACCGGAAGTTCAATGGTTTTCGTAACAAAAAAAAAGAAAGAAAAGGTTTTTTTTTTGGTAATGCTACAGTACAAAGTTTGGAGTCCTGCCATGACTTAAAATTAACCGACAGAAATAAATTTATTGCACATGAATCGAAATTGTTCGTTTTAATGTTTTATTTCAAAAGCAAAACGTTGTTAGAATGAAATTGTTAAATTGAAATGTCAGCCCTTTAAGTTTGTATATTTTGTGTCCATTTTTCGTCCTTGGGGTGATATGAAATTTGTTTTCTAAGCAACCAAAGAACAACAATATTTTTGTATGTGTTTAAATATCATGTTTAAAAATTCAAATGGTCCGAAAGTCTTAAATAACCAATGAACCAATTTCAGAAACACATTTGCCACTTCGATTGAGATACATCCAAAACATGGGATTCAGTGGTTTAAAAAAGCACTGACCTCGCATTTCCCGCTTGGGTGTCAAATATATGCTATGTGGTGGATTCCTAATTTGTCCCAATTTTCGAGTGCTTAACAATTCACTTTTTTAATCAGATATGTGACATATAATGCAGAATGATTTGTCCTATGGCAATGTTTCATCATATTTTTCGGAGTTCTTTTGATTTTGAATTCAGAGATAGAATACGGTCGATTTCCGGTTCAAATTTGCAAGAAATTCTGTTACGATACTGTTTTGGTCCTCATTGCACTGAAAAATTTTATTAGTAAAATTGCTACGAATAGCATTCGTACGAGAAAAATTCGTACATTGAACGAATATTCGTAGATTGTACGAAGCTTTTCTGTAATAAGAAAATTACGAATGCATTAGTAAATTTTGATTAAATTTTTAGTAAAATACACGAATTTTTTCGTTCTATGTACTAGATAATATTATTCGTAAATCAAAATTATGAGTACATTGTACGAATTTATTCGTGTATTGAACTTAATCATTCGTAAATCATCATGTACGAATGGTTTCGTAATTTTTCCAAATTCATTCGTAAGATTTACTCATGCATTTGTTAAATGTACGAAGCAAAACTAATATTCGTAAAAAATTTAGTCTCGAAAATTGACCTTACGAATAATTCGTAGGATTTACTCATTATAAGTAGAATGCAACTTCTTTATCTGTATATTCTACTAATACTTCGTATATCATAACCTCCATTCGTATATTTACCAAACGCATTAGTAAATTTTACTAATACATCGTACTATTTTTCCTCCATTCTAACACTAAGCGAAACATTAGTACATTTTACTAATGACTTCGTAATATTTTTCCTTCATTCGTATATTTACCGAGAGTATTAGTATATTTTACTAATACGTCGTATTATTTACACTCCATACGTACATTTATCAAGAGCATTAGTACATTGTACTAATAATTCGTATTATTTACACTACATTCGTACATTTATCAAGACCATTAGTACATTGTACTATTATTAAGTTATATTTACACTCCATTCGTACGTTTACCAATAGCTTTTGTAGATACTACTAATACTTCGTACATCTACCAGGAGCATTAGTACATTGTACTAATACTTCGTAATACTTACCCTCCATTCGTACATTTCACAAGAGCATAAGTACATTGTACTAATAATTCGTATTATTTACACTCCATTCGTACATTTATCAAGAGCATTAGTACATTGTACTATTATTAAGTTATATTTACACTCCATTCGTACATTTACCAATAGCTTTTGTAGATTCTACTAATACTTCGTACATCTACCAAGAGCATTAGGACATTGCCGCTACTCGAATCGGATTGCGTCATTGTTTTTAAATCATGGCAATGGCTCATTTTGGTTGTGATTTTGATCGTGTTTAGTTTGGTTTGTGAGTTTTTTTTTTTAATAAAATTAAAATAACATAAAAAGCGTGCTAAGAGTGCTAAGTATTTGATGACAGAAAGAACGAGTAGGTAAGTTGTATTTGAAGAAATTTAATAGGACACCCAAATTAACAGACAACTTGCGGAAAGTTTTGGTCGAGGCTGTTTTACAATTCTGTATTATAAAAAACCACGATCTCAAAACAAACGACTGCGATACTCTTACGAATGGTAAGTATATAGTACGAAGTATTAGTACAATGAACTAATGCTTTTGGTAAATTTACGAATGGTAAGTATATAGAACGAAGTATTAGTACAATGAACTAATGCTTTTGGTTAACTAACGAATGGCAAGTAAATAGTACGAAGTATTAGTACAATGAACTAATGCTTTTGGTAAATTTACGAATGGTAAGTATATAGAACGAAGTATTAGTACAATTAACTAATGCTTTTGGTTAACTTACGAATGGCAAGTAAATAGTACGAAGTATTAGTAGAATGAACTAATGCTTTAGGTAAACTTACGAATGGTAAGTAAATAGTACGAAGTATTAGTACAATGAACTAATGCTTTTGGTTAACTTACGAATGGCAAGTAAATAGTACGAAGTATTAGTAGAATGAACTAGTGCTTTAGGTAAACTTACGAATGGTAAGTAAATAGTACGAGGTATTAGTACAATGAACTAATGCTTTTGGTTAACTTACGAATGGCAAGTAAATAGTACGAAGTATTAGTAGAATGAACTAATGCTTTAGGTAAACTTACGAATGGTAAGTAAATAGTACGAAGTATTAGTACAATGAACTAATGCTTTTGGTAAATTTACGAATGGTAAGTATATAGAACGAAGTATTAGTACAATGAACTAATGCTTTTGGTAAACTTACGAATGGCAGGTAAATAGTACGAAGTATTAGTAGGATGAACTAATGCTCTTGTTGAATGTACGAATGGAGGGTAAATAGTACGAAGTATAAGTAAAATGAACTAATGCTTCTGGTTAACATACGAATGGCAAGTAAATAGTACGAAGTATTAGTAAAAAGAACTAATGCTTTTGGTGAACTTACGAATGGCAGGTAAACAGTACGAAGTATTAGTAGGATGAACTAATGCTTCTGGTAAACTTACGAATGGCAAGTAAATATTACGAAGTATTAGTAAAATGAACTAATGCTTCTGGTAAACTTACGAATGGCAGGTAAATAGTACGAAGTATTAGTAAAATAAACGAATGGTTCGTTTTGAATTTACGAATGCAGAGTAAATAGTACGGAGTATTGGTAGAATATACTAATACTTATGCTTTTTTTATGAATAGGGAGTAAATAGTACGAAGTATTTGTAGGATGAACTAATGCTCTTTGTAAATTTACAAATGGGGAATAAATAGTACGCAGTATTAGTAGAATGTACTAATGCTCTCTGTTAATTTACAAATTGAGGGTAAATAGTACGAAATATTAGTAGAATGTACTAACGCTCCTTGTAAATGTACGAAAGGAAACGTAAATATTGTCATTCCATTCGTACAATGAACAAAGCTCTTTATATAATATACGAATATGAGTTTATTGTACGAATTTATTCGTGGCTGAAAACTACGAAAAAAATTCGTACGATTCACTCATATTTTCGTACTATTTATGCATGAAAATTTTTGAGTGTGTGAATCGATACAGGATTGCAGCCAAAAAATTTCAAGGCTAAATTTTTGACACGAAAGACAAAATTATCCTTACAGGTTAAAGCTTTAAAGGCTGCTAAATTATTATTTGGAAAACTTTTTGTACACATGCTGTTTAACTACAAGTCATACATGGAACTTAGGAGGCTTGCACTTAAGCAAGGAGTAGCGTAATTTGTTGTATTTTTGGGTAAACATTTTCCTAGCCGGGATTGGAAATTTTCTACCAACCCTCATCCGGTCTAATCCACCCAAAAAGTTCTTCCATATACCAAAATTGGTCTGTCACCATGAATCGTACCACAAAAAATTCGCAGTCAATTTTAAGAAAAAAATCAGGTATCCAAAATCATTTTTGTTATAACTACGTAATTCTTAATTATGCATGGAACAACACGCACACGGCTGTTTTTCCTAAAGATAGTGCAGAAAGCCTATAACCCCCACAAAATTGTTTAAATTGCTGTCAAGGTGGAGCTCTTCTTCTACCACATTAAAAGAGAAAATCGTTTTTTCCTCAATAAATCAGCATTTAAAACGGTGATAATAAATTCTACAGAATCGATCATTTCTACCGTGGTTAAGGTAGCGAAAACTAATTTCAAAACTTCCAACTCAAACATCTCATAACATCTGGGCAAGGTTCAACTTTCAACATAGACATCATTTGTCTTCAAAATTCACACATGCATACCTGAAGAGTCAGCACCCAAACGAATATAGCATAGATTGCATAGGTTATTAAATAAACGACGTGTTCTATTTTATTGAAATCGTTAATAAAGCGTTTTCAGTTGAGCAAGCAAAGCACACGGTTCTGCCGCAGCTTTGCACAAATTGCTCTTTAAGAATTCATAATAGGTTGACTAATTCCTATATCCACAAGCGTGTTTCACTTTAATCTTCTAATCGGCTGTAACACATTTCTAGGGGTTGACTTTGTGTTCCACAAGTTAGCTAACTCAAAGTCGTTCCTTCAGCCACATCTATTATAGACTGCAACACACACAGAAAAAAAAAGAACGTCTTCGAGATATGTGTTTCGGTTAACCCGAATAATACGTTTGGCATTATAGCCACAGATAATAAATTTATACAGATGTCTCATCCCTGCAGAAAAAAATGAAACATATTTTGCTCTTAACAGACAACGCCTTAACAGACAAGGAGCTTTTTGAAGCTTTTTTCCTTGCCTAAGTATACATTTATGGGCAATGAGGCGAGCGAAAATAGATTTTTAATGCATTAAGTGAATGCGTTAAAGCTTTTGGAAAAAGCTTTTTTTTTTGTTAGCTTTCAGTTTCATATATCATTTCTCGCCATAAGGGTGAGACATCTGTATAAATTTATTATCTGTGTTATAGCGTTAGAAAAACCAATTTCTATGTTCAAGTTCCGAGAAAAGCTAAATTCAGAGGAGGATCACATCGTCAGCAATATGAACAGAGCGCTGATACGGAATAATAAGATTTTGTCATATCAAACCGCACGAACAATGAACTTCAATATTCCTTGTTCCTCTTTTTTTGACATTCACAATACGACTACAATGTGAATAAATCCAGAATATCCGTTTACATACCGCAAACATAGAGATAGAGACAAGAGCTCCCTTGACATTCACACTCAATATTTCTTACTTCAGTTCTTTTCCACAAAAATTTCCAAAGTCTCTCTTGACTCCACTTCAACATGCGTACCAAAACAGATGGCAGGATAACGGAGACAGGACAAAACGGTATCTATCTTGTTCTGGGATACCGTTTAACTGTCCCACATTGCTCATGTTAAACGGGGAATGAATTCAAAAGTTTAAACTTTTTTCGGAGGATTGGATCCATTTTGCAAGACAATGGATTCAAATGATACTCTGAAAATGTACGACTACCACTACACATAAAATGAGGATTTTTGGGGTTTTCGTTTTACCTTCGAACTAGAAATTGTTGGTTTCAGAAAAGAGATAAAAAAGCGGTACAGTTATGTGCGCTGGTATTTTGATTTATTGACTAAAATTAAAACATAATTTATTGTCCAAATTTTCTACGTCCGTGCTAGGTGGTTTTGAATTAATAAAAAGTTCTTTAAGAAGAAAAAATTCTAAGATTGACCCGCTCCCGTTTAAATAGAAACTTTTAGTCGACTTGATATTTTCAACGACGCGACTCTTCGATTTTCTTTCACGTTATTTTCTGAACACAGCACTGTAGTACATCGCCAGATTATAAACGATTACCCACATAGCTTTAAGGAATGCTCCAGGCATGCCTCATTCATTCTAAACGATTCCATTCCATAGCATGTGTTTTGCTGATGGAGATAACAACTTTTTGTCAGTTTGGTATTGAGACAAATTTGTTAACATAATCAAAGAAGGCAAAAAACACCAAGTCAATAAAGAAGAAAAACTGTTTGAATTCGACGAACGTTTTTATATAATTAAAGCAGAAACAACAACAAAACAAAACGAATGAAGAAAAGTTTTTCCCGACATCCTCCCTTGCATAAAAACACAGTTTCAGATATGCGGATAAAATTAGGTCATACGTTTGCAAAAGAAACCAATAAATCTTGAATGATTTTACCGAAATTGTTCCTTGGTGTGTCTTCGAGTTTCTGCATTTTGGTTCTCACAAAGATGGCATACACAAAGTTGATGGATAACGTTGGAGGTTGGAACATAGTTTTTGAATGTTATAAAACTTATATCCACAAACTTTCGACTCATATAAAAATATTTTTTTAGGGGAAAAAAGATTACATGTGGGTTGAATGTTAGTATTATTAAAACTTGACCCTATGTGTATCACGTAGCCTCTAAGAATCCACTGCTGTCAGGAGTGACAACAACAACCTAAGAGATATTTTTTTGACATAAATTCACATAAATTTAAGAATCATAAACATCCGAAGAATTTTCAATTTTCTTGAATTCTGGAAGAATGCATTTTTCTTCCAAGGATGAATTAAGAACTACTGCAAATCCCGTTTTAACTTATTCTGACAAGGCACAAAACATAAGTAGGAACCTAGGTACATAGTGCATTGTGTAGTATGTGCCATTCCTCAAGGGTGCTGCAGCAGGATTTTCTCGGAAATGCTCTTGCACAATATGAATTATTCCTCTTCGTCTTGTTATACACTTTTATAAATCGCATTTTGCCAGTTCCTAACCAACCAACCCGTATATGAAGCAAAATGAAACCATTTCTTCCCCTTCTTTGTTATTCCCTATAGCGGATTAGAGCTCTGTTGAATCCTTCCATTTCTTATTCCCTTAACAACAACTGTCCCTTTCCTCTTCCGCTCAATGTCAACCTACTTAATTCAACTAGTTTGCTTGCGTTTAGAAATTGTAGAAAATTGTGTGTGTCCCACATGTTTCTTTGAGTGTGTAATTGTTAGTCACACTTCTCTGCACTAGAGTTGCAATCGCAACTAAACGATAAGACCGTTTAAACCGTCGGGATTGCTTATTAACAAGCGGTATTCCTTCTACTCCACCAACCAACTGCTGACAATGAAGAAGATCGATAAAATTGTAACTTTTAGTGATTTAAAGGAAATATTTTCAATGGGGCAGAAATGGAGAACAAACGCATATAAAGCAAAATCAGTCAGCCCAAAAAGGTGTAGGTATAAGACACGAATGAACGACAGTGAAATCGAATCGAATTGATAAATTGAACTATGGACATGTGGACATGTGTTTGGGGTGTTAGTGATGTATTTCTTGGCAATATTGTTGCTACAATTTGTTCTAACCGTATCGTTCTCATTTTACTTATTTCTTTTTGCAGTATGTTCCTTGATTTGTGTAAGGACCTGTAGTGTAGTCTTAGAAAAAAAAAAGACAAAACAAATTTCTGGTAGAAGATGAGCAATGTTACGAATTGATGCTTAATTCAGATTTTTTTAATTTTTAATACAAAAATCATGTTAATAAGGAATACAAAAGATAAATAGATGAAAACAGGCTCCCCATCATATACTCTTCTTATGATTTCTCTAAAAGCCAGTTTTTAAAAGCGAGATCATCCTACTGCAAGAGTTGACTATTTACGCCCAGATTTTCAGTTGACAGTAAGTCTAGCGACCGAGAAGGAAAGACTGATAAGCAGAAGACTATACTTATGGATAGACTTAAAAAGTGATTTTTGGACATAAAAGAGTCGTCTGACAATCGAGGTCAGATAAAAGTAGTGTTCCGTTACACTTTCTTGAAAATTAGTGAGCTAGAGAGTGATTGAATTGAAATATTAAATCACACGCGTACAAAAACGAGTGGAGTCCTAAAATTCAAGAGACTCGAAATAATGAGAATCATGGAGAACGAAGAAAAGTAATATGTAATTGGTTTGATTTGGTTTATTTTACCAATACCAATCGACGTCAAAAAACATTTAATTGAAACAAAAACCAAAAACAAAAAATTAAATTCGAAATTGTTAGCTTCTTAGTCTTTCTGACAGTTGAAAAAGGAATACAGTTTGCAATTTTAATATTAATGCTACAAGTTTAAGTCGTAAAATTAGAGAAGTCTCAATATCCTTGATTCTCTTTCAATAATTGTTTGTCAAAAATATATTTAAAAAAGATCTGATTGCCCACAAGAAAAAAGAAAATTGTAGCCAACTTTTTACCAAAATGTAGTGCATACGTAAAGCCAACAGCAAACCCATTTGGTTATTTGGAACCGGACGTTAAGTTCCCGAAAGAGAGGTAGATAAGTTTTCATTTTTCTACTGTCATGAAAGATAAGAATTTTCAAAAATTTGAGGGACTACATACAACCTCCCTAGAATCATGTTTTATATTTTTTCGGCTCCCAAGCGAGTGAAATATTAGGTACATATTTTTTATGTGTGAAATGGATTGTGCCTTCGAAGTGAACAGACGAATGGCCGCATACCCCTTATTATCCATCAAAAACCAACATAATGAGGTTCCAAGTTATTGGAAAATATAAATGATTTTACGATTTGAAGGTTTGATTGATTGCGAAAGTTAAGTAGACATATATTTTGTGTGTTATCTTTCGTGTTTTATTTTGTTCCCTTTCTGTGTGGCGTGAAAGAGAATTGCTAACAAATTTTAAGCTTCAGAGGTCATGCCAGCCTATAAATCAAAAAATCAATAACATAAATGTGCTCAGCCAACGATAGATTGTACGTGTGAGCGATTTTATTTGATGATTCCACATAGATAAAAAATTGTTTTGTCTATAGAATTTTCAATTACTTATAGCAAGGAAATCAATTTCACATGATTTGAGTCTCTTGTAAGTTAAAGTATTTAATTTATTTGCGAAACTGAAGGAGAAGAGAATACTTGTGTGGTCAAAGTTTTAAAGAGGGAAATTCTAACTGATTTAATTGCAGATTCTATGGAAACACTTTCACTTTCATAAAATGTCTGTAAACCATAACATTTGATCGTTTGGATATTCGTATTGCATTGAGTCTGAAATTCAAAACTTGTAATGTTGAATCTTAGATTTGCTTTGAAATATTTAAAGTTTTCTCCGAAGTTTCTGAGAGTTACAAATACAAAAGATGCTATTACTGTCATAAAGGATGTAGAATTTAGTAGCCAAAATCTTAACGATGATTTCAATACTTTGATAAATGTAGATTTGGAAAGGATCTTTCTCTTAAAATTTCAATAATCATTCACTTTTTAATGAGAGTGCAATTACCTGTGTGTATAGATTTTTCTCGGTCATTGCCAAATCAACATGTTCTTTGGAACATTTTTTGTATGTAAAAAGATCAAAAGGGTTGCATTTTATGATTTTGATTCACTGATATAAGTTATATGTACTTTAAATAATTGCCTCTTTCACTCAAATTCATGAGGATCATCGAACCTTTCAACTTTGCAAAAAATGAGATCTTCTCTTTAAAATACAGGAGACACAAAAATATGAGAATTAAGGAGAACGACGGAAACAAACTCTTTTGTTCAACGTGTTCTACTTTAGCGATTCAGGGGGGTATCTCAAAGTTTGTATTTATTTGCTTATTAAAAAAGTAGCATATCAACTAGTTTTGAAAATTTGCACACTTTCTAAAACATTCTAAGGCAATCAACAAGCTGCCCTAATGCCATTCCTCCAACCTTCTTTATTTATTGGTCTATAATTTTTCTAAATGAACTGAATTTTATTTAACATGTTTAATTCAAAGATTAAACTTGATTTTTCTGAATTCACTGGCATCTTTAAACCACCAAATTTTGTGATTCAAAGTGAATCTTCTTTGATACCAAACAAAACAATGAAGCCCCCTTATTATCCTCCCAACTGGTGCTGGCATCTTTAACGGCTATTTACTCTCGCAAATAAGGAAATCATACAAAGATCCAAAGCTATTTACATAAAAATTATCAAGATTCAGAAGCGTTGTTGTCCCTTTGCGTTGACTATAAAAACGATGATGACATCGGCTCGTGCTCGTTTATGTGGCAAGACCTATCATCCTCCTGTTGATGTCTGTTTTTGATAAAAGTCTTCGCTTTAAATGCGATGATTTGATGAACATTTTCACGGGCAATTACCCTGCGGGATTATATTTCATTACGATATCACTGTCATCAAAAATAACATTTACATAATGGCAGAGAGCTTTTGTTGTTCTTGTTGTTGTTGATGGTGTTAAACTTTAAGACCTAGACCCAGTGAAAAGGATTTTGTTTTTAATGACTGAATGTTGTCTATTTTGCGGACGCAGATTGTTTGAAGAGACAAACAAAGCGTGAACTTTCTAGACAGTTAAGTAAGGTTGCAGTCGCTGAGGAGGTATAAACTCTTTAAGGCTTTTAAGCTCAAAAATAATTCTAAGATTTAATTTGCTTAGTGTGAAAATGCCAAAAGACATTTTCGTGACTGAACCGATTGAATAATTCAATGATAAGAAGGAATTGTTTACAAAATTACGTATACGCCGCAGTTATCCGCAGAAGTCCTAATATTTTTCAAAAATAAAATATGGAAATTTGTCTTCAAAAAGGAAACAATTTTCAAAAATGATGAAGAACAACAAAAAATATCATCCGTTGTGACCTTTATCTAATCACACACCTTAAGGCATTCAATTTGACAATGGATAGGATGAATCTATAAATAATAAACTAGTATGTAACCCTTTTCCTTCATTTTTATTATTTTAGATATTATTTTTGTGAATAAACAAGAAAATGTCCCTTTTGACACCCTATCATGCATTTTGTTGGATTTATTTATTTGTTTATTTGAACGCAATCTGAAAATTTCAGAAAAAGATAACAACTTTGTCTAACCAAATAAAAAACAAATACAAATTTAGTTTGATTGAAATCCTTTTTTGAACTCACATAAATAAAACCGAGAATATCCGGAATTATTTATCAAATCAGATGGATTGCCAACTTTGAAGGAGAGAAGTCTTAGGCAAATCAATCTGTGTGGACTCATTGCTTTTGTTCAAATTGATTTTCCTGGAAAGTTACGTTTGATATGGAATCCTTTTATTCAAATACAGATTTAAGGATATTTTTAAAATGGACCCTTACCTCGTTTTCAAATGTTGTATGTTTTGTAAATGGTTTTTCAATAGTGATATAAATGTAGTGTTGAAAACAGAAGGTCCTTACCCGGGATCAGATAAGATATTGTAACGAAGAATGCTATTAATGTCTTTGCTTCCATTTTTGTAACACTTGAAAGAGCTCTTTTCTTATGAGCAACTTGCCCGTAGCTTAGTTGGTAAGTGCGTTGGCTTCTAAGCAGAACGTCGTTGGTTCGAGTACTACTCAGGCCAAGTTTTTATTTCATCTTTCACGGGTACTGCCTCTTGCGAAGACCTGACAAAGCTTCCAAGAGTATCAATCTGTCATGAAAAAGTGCTTCTCAACTTTGCCGTTCGGAATCGGCGTTAAATTGTAGGTCCCCTCAATTCTTCACACGCACTCAGAGAATTGTTGTCGCGCCACTCTATTTATTTATTTTAACTTCTTGTCTTGGTAACATATAGAGGTCTTAAGACTTGAGTATTCGTTCGCTCTTTCAGTAGCGTATAAGCAGTCATTACTTCTTATTTGTGGGACGGTATGACTTCATTGGGACAAACAGCCCGATATTGCTGTAATGTTCGGTTAAAAGCACTTGTGACCTTCTTGTGATATAGGTTGTTATTTTGATAAAATTCTCCGAATTCTGAAATAACCATGACATGAAAACTAGTAACGAAATTCGCCCTAGCATGGTGTGAATGAACACAAACCTAAACGCTAAGATTACAAGACTTTTGATATTGCAAAAGAACAAAGTTTTCATTTCCGCAAAAAAAACCAAAACCAAGTGTGCCACGGAAACATCCTTCCTCTCCTCAAACTCCGTAGAAGCAAGTTAAATATGATACTCGAAATTATGAGAATCAAGGAGGACGATGGAATTAATTATTTTGTTTAATTTGTTTGCTCAATAACTCCGGAACTACTGAACAGATCTGGATGAAACTAAGCATTTAAATAGATTATAATATGGAATAGCACATAAGCTTAAATGTACGGTACCCAAGACAAATATTTGTTTTAATTTTTCATTTTGCAGTATTGACATGATTTTTGGCATAGATAGGAGTAGTTTAATTTGGTGACGTGAAATAACGCCCGACGAAATAAGACCCCATAGGCTTTATTTCCATTTCATATGGAAATAAGACCTCTACAAGGGTTGCGGTGTTATTTCCATTGCAACTTAGAAATAATGCCCGTGGGGCCTTATTTCGGTTTTTCTGTTTTGATTAGAAAGTTGGCACAGGGAAACTCGTCCCGAGATCAGAATTTCCGAAAATTGTTTTCGGAACTTCTGATCTACTATATATGCAGGGTCATAATTGCCGACTTTGATTTAGGGATTATTAATCCACTATGGTGGGTTAATAGTCCCAATTAGGTTTTACTTTTAATGGGACAAAAGTCCGAGAAAAAAAAAAGTGAAACAACGAATATTGATGCTAAAAAAGTAAATAAAAACCGTAAATTCCTGTATGTATACTACACTACAAAAAAATCTTACAAATAATTAGGACCACGTTTCTTTATAAGCCGTCTACAAAATGGTCAGGGCAATTCATTTTTCAAAGCTGTTGAGGTTTTCTTTAATTTGGAAAAGCAACCACTACACATCCTGTAAATGCAAAGAAAGATTTTTGAATTACAATTATTTATTTTCAGCATCTTTTTGAATTTCGACTGAGGATGAGGCCGCTATGAAAACTTCAAGATCGATTTGATTTAATTGCGAGCGAAGCGAATTTTTTTATTTTCACACCCCAAATTGATTCTCTTTTGGGCAAAATTTTTTCCGCTTGTGTCCATCCATCTTTCTGATGCAGCTTATAATGTAATTGAAACAGCTTGGTTATTTTAGGTGATAGATAGTTGCAATAAATTCGCTTCAAGTAAAGTGTACTTGTACAATGCCGTACCCTCACAGAACTTTAACATCCCAGAGTGCAGAAGAACGTTTGCATTGGAAAATGTTTTCTTAACGTCACATAGACTTAAAGCATGCGGTATGTTTCAGCTTTATGCACAGAAAAAACCTTGAAATAAACTTATTTATTTGTTTTACAAAATGTTAAAATTAATCGCGAATGTCGGTAACCCTGAATTAGATTTCTGGACAAATGAACCAGCATAGTGGGTCAGTAGTCGCAAAATTTCGGCACTTATCACCTACAATAGTGGGCCATTATTTGTATCTTCTGGAAATGCGGCCTTATTTCCATCTAAAATGTGGCCTTATTTCCACAATTCAGTTGAAATAAGGCCTGTCGGGTGTTATTTCGATTTCTTCATGGAAATAAAGCCGCATTTAATGTGGGGCCTTATTTCGTAGGGCGTTATTTCACGTCACCATTTAATTTAGTTAATGATAAAAACTACTTTTTATCCCGGTTATCACGGGTTATCAATGACCGCCTCGGAAGTTTTCGCAGCATGCGATTCTTTTGAGGTACTTTTTAACCACTATTTCGCACATATCAAGCGGTATCTCAGCCAAAACTTGAGTAATATTGGTTGTTAATGCGTCTAGAATTTGGGGACTATTTGCCTAGACACGGTGTCAAATCGCATTATCTTAGTGGCCAATTAACGTCGTCAAAACGTGAAATTACACGACCAGGAAAATTCTCACGCAATAAAGCCATAAATGGTGTTTTTGTGTAGCTTATTGCCCCGTCTTGTTGGAACTACATATCAGCCAACAAAAAAATACGGTTATCATCCGTCCATATCGCTCTGAATTGAATGTAACCGTCCGCCATTGACATCTCCGAAGAAATAGGGATCTATGACACCTTTCGACCATAAAACACACCAAACAGTCACGATAACAGCAATAATTCCACTCTCTTCGAATTTCTTTATAATTTTACCAATTGCTTGCGTAGTTGGTCGATTAGGACAACCATACTCATCGCGTAATGCTCCGACAGTGGTTACGTTTGAACAACTACTTGTGTAGTCAGTTTAAACAACTCTAGCGCCTTGTTCGATTTTCTAACGATCCACTATCGTAAGTGGCAAACATTCAACTAAAATTAGGATCGTTCGATGTAACCAGCCCTGGAGCGCTCCGGTGCTGTAAGTAAACTGAAAAACTTCTATGGGTTTGGTTTGTCATAGAACGCATTAGTTGTGCTCTGCACTGAATACTCGTCGAACACGCTGGAAAATCACCGGGGCAGCCTGCAACCTAGAGCGCAAATCGAACTCACCTATTACGACACTTCAGATGACAGTTGGGCACGTATCTACCAACTTAAGAAAAACGAAATGAATGAAGCGTTTGTTTTTTAGAAGCAAAAGTTTTGTGGCCATCATGGTCACGCTGAAACCTTCCATGCTGTCCGTATCACATCACACAAGACCTTAGACCCTCCTGTCAGCCACCAAAATCAAAGACATGAAGTGAAATCACACTGCCAAGTAGTGGCCTCACAACTCTTACCTATTTTGACAACAATCTTGCCTTTTTTTTTAAATAAAAATTCGGTAAAAGGCCATCGAGTGATACAAAAAAAGAAAGGTCTTGAGGAACTCTATGCCTTTAAGTTGTGGAACTACACTGAACCAAAAAGGTACACCATATTGATAAAAAAGGTCATCTATATGATGTAGAATTCATCAATTTTAGTCCAGTGAACCTTTTCATCCATATGATGAAGCATTGTTCATTAATATGATGAAAATTTTCAGCGACAAATTTCGATCATCATTCATCAACTTTGTTCATCAATATTATGAAAAATGATGAACCAAATTTTGATTTATTTGTACATCAAAATGATGAATTATTTCATCGATCTGATTATCGTATTCATGAATATGATGAAAATTTAAGCAAGTAAATCATCAATGTGATGAATGCATTCATCATATTGATGTTTTTTTTTTCAGATTGATGATCGTATCATCGTATCATAACCAAAAAAAGCATTTACGATTCAGGAGCGTAATTTACGATCAGCCAGTTATCAACTACGTAAATTATCCTTTTTGTTTCCCTCCCCCCCCCACGCCATCCCCGTTTCGGGGGGATCTTGCCTCTCTCCCTTCCTCGCCCTTCCCCCGGTACTATATTCTCCCTTCCTCTCTCTCACCTCACCGATCAATCTCCGTCCTTGGCATTCTGCACTGCTTAGTGGCGACTATTTTTTTTTTACAAATCCGTCACTCCGCACTGCTGGGATTCGAACCCAGGCATGAGAATGCACGACGGTCTCTTGATCGGCACCTCTACCCACTGAGCTACTTGACGCTTTATAAAATTGGAATTGATTTTCGACCGCATGAAAACTAGGGAATAAATAAACAACACAAAACGTTTTTCTTTTTCAGGAAATATTGTCGTAATTTACGATTCAAGAATCGTAACAAAAAAAAACAGTTTGGATTCAAAAGTAGTAAAATGCGATAAGAATTCATGATTTAATAAACACCTAGTTTTTAATTCAGGAAATATTTTTGTAAACTACGATTGTCTAAGATCGATTCGTTCATTTAGCTTCAAGAGCTTTGTTTTTAGAATATTGAGATCATAAATCTCGATCTTTGATTTTGTAAATCAGAATTATTTAGTCGTACAATTTATATCATGCTCCAAATGTTTAAAATTACGAATACAAAATTTGTAAATTGCTCTTACAATGGAAATCTAAAATCATGACATTTTTTCGTAATTCTCAAATTATACAGTTTTGTAAATTTAGACGGAATAAAGATTGATTTACAATATTGACTCTCATTTTACGAAAAAAGGGGGATGATTTACAAAAAAAAGATTTTTCATAATTTACGACATAGAAATTCGTGATTACTGATTTTTCATTTCTTTCCGTGAATATGATGAACATTTTTCATCAATTCAGTGAATATTTTCATCAATAAGATTCACATTTTCATCATATTGAAGATCGTATACATCAATATGATGAACATTTTTCATCAATTCAGTGAATATTTTCATCAATATGAATAATAGGATTCATTCATGCAATGATACTATTCATAAATAAAAAGCGTTTATATTCTTCTTCGTATTGATGATCGACTTCATCAATATTGAGGTATATAATGGACATGATGAAAACACAAGTCTGTTTTGTTCATCAATATGATAATCATTTACATCACCTAATTTTCTTCCAAATTCAAATTGAAGTCGATTTTTTGATGATAGTCTTCATCAATATGATGAAATAAAATTGTCATTTAAATATGATGAATCAATTCATCATATTGAAGAAGAAATCATCAATGGGATGTAAAAACATTTTTTTTCGTCAAATAGATGCTTTCATCCTATTGACGAAAACTTTTGATGAACTGATGAACTAAATTTTTATCAAATTCTGCCGAAATTCTCCCAAAAAAAGTTGATGAATGCACTTTCATCTTATTTCATGCATTTATACATAATATGCAAGAAAAGTACATCTTATTGATGAATTACAGTTGATGAACGCCATTCATCAATATGATGACGGCTTTTTTTTCAGTGTATATTTTGAAAAGATTCATCTGTTTTGCCGGCTCTAGGGGACGAGCTGCCTTCAGTTCACACTAAAAGTTTTTTAAGTTCAACTTAGTTAGCATTCACCAACCTAAGTGTTGCTTTTAAACGAACAGCCGTAGAGCTAACTTTTTAACCTAAAAGAAAGCATTACCTTATTTCGCAACTAACCTTAATGTTTATCGACTTTAAACCAAAAAGCAGCAGAAAAGGTTCCACCCATACCAAACAACAAAATCTATTTCCAAGAAAATCTGTTAAAATATACTCAAGAAATTCCTTCGTTTTTGCCCTGTGGCCGTTCATAGAAGAAATATTCAGTTTTTCTTCCGTTTGCATAAGTAGATTAGTTTCTCAATAATATTACTGATTTGATTAAATTGAATACGTTTTATAGCAATGGCAACATCTTAAGCCTGTTAGATTCCAAATTGATTCTATCTAGACATTCGCATTAATGAATTCGTCTCAGGCGAGGGAGGCTGTCTTTTTTTTTTTGTTATCAATGTTAAGGTTATTATTAATAGCATTGGAAGTTCATATCGTGCGAGGCAATCGGTTTTATTTGGTTTTATGGATGTTCTTTTGACATAATAATAATCATCATCGATTAATTCTTAAGGGTATAGGGCGGTAACAATATCAACTGTCCTCCCATATAACCTAACCTAACCTAACCTAAGGGTATAGGGACTTAATACATGTAATACCTAGCAAAAAGTTGTATTCGAAATTCGCGAGACAATAGGATTAGAGTGAGCTTTGAAACATTTTCTGTTATCAAATGGAAAACGATATAATGCTATTAATTAATTAAATAAATTTCGAGATTATGGCCTTTATGAGGCAGTTAGCTGATTAAAATTTAACACTTTTTACTCTGGTTTTTTTAGTTATCGATATCGAGGTGTATTGAAAGCTGAACTATTCCATTAGAAATCACGACAGTTACGCAGAACCATGATTAAGAAAAATGAGCCGATTCGAGCTTATTGCTTTCATACAAATGAAAGCTTTAGTCCGAAAGAAAACCTAAAAAAATAAAAACACAAAAAGAAGCCGTTTTAATTAAATATCAACCAAACGCGAAAATCAGTTTTCTTCAGCTTGTTTCAGCTGAAATCTGGGAAAGATTGTTTGCTTTAAACCAATTAATGTTCTTTCGGGATGTGTGGTGTATATCTCACACTCCCTTCGTGAATGCTAATTTTAAATCATTTCCCATTTTCCACCGAAGTCTAGTCTGTTATGTGAATGACAGAGCTTCTATGCAAGCTCCAGCATTTGCAAGCATCCGCCTACGATAGACAGAATTATTTTAATTAAAATAACTTGCAACGTGATACAATGCACACAATCTACGAAAGAATTAAAAACTTTACTCCACTGCTGGGTCATGCGAATAACTCGTCCCTTCCCACGCTACCAACGTAGGGTTTATATGGTTTCTTATACCTAGATACATATTTTTATCTTCCGTAGGTCCTGCCAATCCGAGCGTTCCGTATCTTCCGCTTCTGCATGATTATCCATTTGGGAAGGAATTTATTTTGGACCCTTAAAATATCGAACACTACCAGAGAACCAAAGGTAGGTATAGAATGAGATGTTAATTCGATGTTTATTGCCAGAAGGCTTCAAGAATAATTATAAGATGGAGAACATAACGAGTGCATGCTGCCACCCTTGAACAGTGACGGATTTAAGCTTACTGCCGCCCTAGGCCCCGCCCTTGTCGATTGCTGATGATGGAGTACATACATACATACATACATACATATATCGGAGCTAAAAAATTGCATGCTCTGAGCTGAATCTATTTGCTCAGGATAAAACGACCGAGCAAATAGAGCAAGCTTAGCGAGGACAACTTCACTTATTTTTTCGGAATTTACAGACAAAAACAAACATAAAATTAAAAATGGATAATGGATTCCCAAGACTGTCGCGCGTCTATTGTAGTTAAACAAAAAACTATTAAAATTACAATAAGTAAAAAATTACATTTCAGTGCTCAGGTTTGTTTCTTTATTAAATCGGAGGACATCCGTGATCTGATCGGAGGACATCCGTGATCTGATCTAATCTGCTCAGAGGAAAAAAAGGAAAAACGCCATATATATTAATTAAATTCATTGGACTTCAATCTGTCATAAAAGTGCTAGGCTGAAACTAGGCTGAGAAATAAATGGTAACACAAAATTGCAATTCAAGAAAGTTTTTTTATTACAAATAATATTTATGAGTGTTTCTCAATTATTTAAGCGTCCTAGAACTTAACCAAGAAGATCCCCAACGATAGGTAAACCGCTTAGAAGTCCACCAACGACAGGTAAACCGTCGAGAAGACCGCGGGTTTGACGCGAATGTGCGGCATCTTCTGTAGGGTTGGCATTGATTTCCAAAACTGCAAGGAATAAGCCGAGCAAAACGCAGAAAATGAGGGAACGCATTTTAATGAATTATTGTTTACTAAGAACACAAATGTTTAACTATTAACTTTTGAAAATACGTTCCTGCTTTTATACCTAAAAAATACTGTTTCCAATGACACGAAAATAGAATGCTAACTGCTCAACTTACAGTCTGAATAAATATTTGTATTTTGGCATTCACGAAATGAATTTTTTATTTGTTTAGTTGTGTAAAATATTGAAAAAAACATGACAAAAAGGCCTAAAAAATGGAATTTCCAGCAAGTGTTCGGCTGTTACTGGAGTTAGCACGTGTTAACAAGACTTTGACGTCAGCGTTTTAAAAGAAAAACGATATTTACTTTCAATAATTTAAAAAAAAAAGTCCACCAGAGCAGAGACACCAATGTTTATTGAAATTTACTTTGACCACCAAATAATTGTTTGAAACCTAGTAAGAATAGAGACATATTTCTGTGAAAAATTTGTTATTACTAGCGATTTACTACTCCTACTAATTTACAACTCTCTGTTCCACCAAAGAAAACAAATTTACAAGATTTGTTCAGTTTGTAAAAATATTCTACTGCGAAAGTTCGTGTGTAGGTAATACTTATAAGTTATAAATGTCCTTGTGTTGAAAGACATAGCTACATCGATAGCAAAACATCAATTCAAACTTCAAGTATATCATAACACCCGTGACGGATTAAAGCTTCCCTTGTTGATAAAATGGATGTCATTAATTTTGATCCAGTATTTTCATTTCAAAATAACTTTATTTTATTGAAGTACTAGCAGACCCGGCGGACTTTGTTTCGCCTTTTTTAGTATTTATTTTCAACTTTCGACTCTGTAGTGAGTTAACTTGAACTGTTTTAAATAATAAAAAAAATCAAATCATTCGTACTATATAAATATTTATTTTTATTGTATTTTTTTTGTAATTTTTATCGCAATACAATTTCATGTACTATATTTTTTGTTAATCTCTGAGGGGCATATATAAACAAACTTGATGGTTTGCCAACCCTTGAGCACCCAACAAATAATTGACCATGCGAAAAGCATGGATTTTCAAGGTCCAACCCACAAATCGTCATTGTTTGGCCTTGTGACTTGTTTATTGTCATCGCGAAGGCCAACCGAACAGGAAACTGTAACCTTTTAAATGGAATTGGGGAGTCTGAAGGGATCATTGGGATGCGAGGCAAAAGCACAACTTCGCCTTCAAACTTGCCGCTTAAAATTGTAGCTTCTAGCACATTGTTCCTGATTATTTTTATAACCAATCGCGTGCCGTTGCATAGCTTTGGTGGATTTAAATTTCTTAATAATATTATAGGAGAACCTTTCTTCAGCCGTAAGTTATATGGTGGCATTCCTGGTAAATCGAGAGAATTAAGGAACTCAACAGGATAGTTGACAACTTCTTCAGGGTCGACAACAGTGTCGATCGATTTGAATGATGATTCAACGCCAGGCAATGATTCCTGTATTTTGGAATTAAGTGCGTCAACATCAACATTCTTTGCCGCTAAAATAGCTCGCTCGCGTAACCAGGCATGATTGCTGTAATTGGATGCTAGGTTTGGATATATATTTTTTAATTAAAAGTTCCTTGGTATCCACCACATTGCAGAAATTGTTTGGGATTTGGATGCACTGTGTTGTTTCAAGCAATTGAATTTTTCCGTTTCCAATATTCAGCAATTGTGGCGAAAATTCCAATGCCAGGGGATCATTTTGGAGTTGAACCCGCATATTTATAGAGAGGCAAAGTTTTCTCACTTTTCGCCAGAGGTAAGATTCCTTCAAACATGCGTTAACTTCGTCCGCATATGTAGCACGTGGTATGACCGGCAATGTCTGTCTGAAATCACCGGACAGCAGAAGTAGAGACCCACCGAATAGTCGAGTACTATTATTAATATCTCTAAGTGTTCTGTCAAGAGCTTCAAGCGAATGCTTGTGGGCCATAGTGCATTCATCCCAGATAATAATTTTACAATTTTTCAATACATTAGCCATACCTGAATGCTTTTTTATATTACACACTGCATTTGGATTAGTGTGAACATTCAATGGCAACTTGAGTGCCGAATGCGCAGTTCGCCCACCGTCAAGTAAAGTTGCTGCCATTCCTGAGGACGCAATTGCTAACGCAATATGTTTTTGTGATCGAATGCGAGCAAGTATCAGTGAAATTAAAAAAGTTTTGCCGGTGCCACCAGGTGCGTCCAAAAAAAAGAATCCGCCTTGTTGTTCTGCAATAGACAAATTTATTTGATCATATACATTTTTTTGTTCAGCTGTGAGAAGGTGCTCATTATTAGCAACAAAGGTAGCCAAAGAAGTCGTATCAAACTGTTGTTCGCGATGAACATCGCTGTTATTAATATCTGCTTCTAAGCGGTAAGGCGATGGCATGCCCAAGTTAATAAGTGGCATATTTGAAATGAGAATACAAATATCCTCAATTTTTATCAATGCCTCGTTATATATTTCCGGCGAAAAATCGATATTGGGATCCTCATTATCAATCCGATTGTGATGTAGAATGTCCTCACTCATTGAATCTTTATATTTATCCCACAGAGCAGAAGCTTGAGAGGGAAAACATGTCGTCAATAATATTGCGAATAAATGACGAATTTGATGAGGAGAGGAACCTAGTACTGCATCTGCAATTGTTAGATCCCAATGGTTATCATCTTCCAATAAATGCAATTCACGACACGCATCGAAGTATGTGTCGTACAAAATACCGTTTACAGTTCGTAAATATTGAAAGGATGTCGGTCCAAGAACGTTGATCAATAACAAACGCATAAAAAAACATTCACGTTGCTTTGGATGGACTATATACAATCGGCCTAAAGTGTGTGCCATAAATATGCCGTCGTATCCTTGGACAGGAACGGTTTGCTTACGTGGTTCCCAATTTTTTGTCGGTTTGTTCCATGTGAAATATCGTGGCACATCAGTATACATCAATGTCCTTGCAAATTGGCCAAAAATATCTTGTCGGCTACATAATTTGAAAAACTCCGTTAATGTAGTTTTTGGTGCAGTTAACGCTCTTTGTTGTGCAGTCTCTTCCGTAAAATAAACACGCTGTCCATTTTCAAGGTGCACGTCCAAATGTATAACAGCAGGTTCTCTTTTATGTATGGGAAACCTGAAAATGTGCCAAATTGCTTCATTGCTGCTAATATATCTCGTCGCCTGAGAAAATTATTGTCGTATGTGAAAAAATGCGATTTTCAGGTTTTGATGCAGTTTTGACAAGCAAAAAATAATCTTTCAAATGCTGTTTTCCACGTTTTAATATCTATCTTAGTTTCAGAGAAAATTTGTATTAATTTTGTCGTATGTGCAAGGTCGAATGCGTTTGGGTATTTATTTTGTCGTATGTGTTTAATTTTTGCACATACGACATTTTTTGTATTGGAAACTCGGTTTTTGATCTTTCAGTAAACTATTGTCGTATGTGTTAAAACTCCTGCACATACGACAATTTTTTACTCAAGTTATGGTAAATTATTGTCGTATGTGCTATGAGGATGTGTACATAAAAGAGAAACTTCAGTCGACTTCAGGATGTCGTTCGGTTCGGATGAGTCACCTCCGCCGTAATTACTAACAGAACTTATTTCGTAAGCATTGTGACTAATAACTCAACTAAAATTATTTTTTTCACTTGCGAGATATAGAATATATGGCAAGTATTGAATTTGTAACAACACGATGATAGAGAAGCCGAAATAAGTGGGTCCGGCGGTTCCGCACGTCTGCCAGTTTGTAAACGCACCTACAGCCTTAACCACTGGTTCGATTGACTTCAACTTTGGAAATTGGTTGTTTGAGTGAATTTGGGTGGGTCATTTTTTTAAATTTTATTTTTAGGATTAAAATTGAGGGTAGCAACCTTATAATTTTTTTGGCCAAAAACAAAAAGTTTAAATTTTCTCGAAAACGGTGTTTTTAATAAAAATAAATTATTTTTGTATTGCTCCAAAACGGTATCGCTCACAGAACCGTTTTTTTGTTATAAGCTTTTATCGAAAAATAGTAACTCGATCAACGTACTTAATTTTTGGGGAGTACGTATATATTGCCCAATTAATATTTTGTATTCAAAATATTTAAATGCTGTACCTACCTTGAAAGCGGATCAATATTAAAAATCGAAATTCAAACATAATATGTATATATTGCATACTGCATACTGCACACCCAGATTACTTTTATGTCATTTTTGAAAAATTGTATGCTTAAAAAATTAATTTAAAAAAAAAACTCTCTAAGGATTTTTTTTTTAATTTAAAAATCAAGAATTTTTTAAGAAATAATTTTTTTTGTCCGTTTTATAACGTGATGAAACTGTATTATTTGGGTAAATGTTTGTCGAATGTGCATATTTTTTGTCGTATGTGTATGAAAGACAAACGTTTTTAGTAAAAATGTAACATACGACAAAATGATATTTTACTAAATTGGCTTCAATTTTCGTTATAGTGGATGCATTCTTTATATTTTGCTTTAAAAATAAAATTTAATTCGTTCTGAACAAATGGTTTAAATTTCAAACAATTCTGATTAGCCATTTCAAAGAAATGATTTTTTAAACTTTGATTGCGATTTCCCAAATTTTACGAAATGCTACATACGACAATAATTTTCTCGGGCGACGATCTGCCCATTTGATAGCGTTTTATTTCGTTGTTATTATCTATATCTTCAAAAGCAAATATAGCTTTATCACTGCCCTTGTGAACGTATTTGCATATATATTTTATGGATTTGACCGAACTGCATAACTCAACGTTTATGTGTGCTTTGTAAGTTTTCGACAACAATGGCGAATACGGAACCACCCAGCGATTATCAATATCAACTATAACACCGTTTGACATACGCAATTGATATGATTGTCCACCACTTTCCACATCTCTACGACGATACGATGGGTAACCATCGATATTGGTGATAGTATCTTTTATACATTCTTTTGGAAAAAGTTTCGTGCATTTTCCATTATCCGTACACTATGCCGTCATATTCATAGTACCACATGGACCATGGATCATGTTAGTGGTGACAATTTCAAATAGCTCTTGATCAATATTCCGATCCGGAATTTCCGCTGAAATAATTGTATCAATATCTTGTGGCCGCACTTTATCGACCAACCAAACTAAAATGTGTGCATGTGGCAAACCTCGCTTTTGCCATTCGACTGAGTAGAGCCAGCAACGTGTTTCGCCGAATACAGAGTGTCTTGTTATCAAGTTTATTAACGAATTTAATTTTTGTTTAAATACACGCGCAGTGATATCATGGCGGTGAATAGCTGTTTGACCTGGCAACAATAAAATTTTGATTTCTTCCCATTTTGGATTGCAGGTAAAAGTGATGAAAAAATCTGGTCGGCCGTATGCACGCACGAAAGTCATGGCGTCTTGAATATATTCTTGCATATGACGCGGACTACCAATATATGATGATGGAAGAATATATGGGGTACCGATGTTGTTTATATTAGTTGTTTCATCTACGTTACCGGCAATAGCATCACGTAAATGAATACATTCTTCAGAACGAAGCTTCGCTTGATTAAATTTAATATAATCGCTCGCTTTCAATTTTTACGTACATATCAACAATGTATTGATGAAATAACTGCCCGCATCGGAGAATGGTGTTATCTTCGTTGACACGAACCATTAACCGATATGCGTAATAATTCATCGCACTAACTTTTTTGTTAAGTTCTGCACCTGCAAAAATAATTTTACGAAAAAGACAACAATAAAAAAAAAAATTCAATAAATAGGTTAAATATGAGAAAGTATTTTGTGGAAACTTTTTTATTTTTTATCAGTAAGTCTTTGGGTTTAGAAAATATACCTACCTTAAGTTAATTGTATTAAAAATAATAGAAAAGTGTTGTACCTCTTTCAGGATTTCTTTGTTTCATGTTTAAATGGTAACCATCTTCTCCTTCCCAAAATATTAATGGATATTGCAAAGCGTCATACGATCGATGATTGTCTTTAATTGTGTACATTGACTATCTCTGCGTTGTATTCTTATTTCTCGCCCTGCAGATGAGGCGTCGCCAACCATAACAACTGCAACTTCATTGACAGTTGGAGCATTATATCTGCCTGGGTGCTCTCCATATGGTACTTTGTCGGGTTTAATGACAATCATGTAATTGTCGTTTTCAAGTCTATTGGAAACAGTCTTGAATAAATTGGACCAACTGGTTATGATTTTGCATGAAACTTTCCAATAATGCTACTATTTCTCGCTCCCTCATCAGCTCAATGTGGTTGTGCTCACAGCGTATGTTAATTTGGTGTTCCTCATCGCCCATGAAATAGATTTGCAAAAATGTTGGATTGTTATCAGGCATTGAAAACAATGAGCCAATGCGATGATACACTTGGCCTTGAATCTTAAATGTTGACTCAAAATTACGACCATCATCATTTTTAATAATTTTCGTTGCTCCAAATGAGGTCATTTGAAAGCAAGAGTTGAATTTACGAATTTTACTCAAAAACAATCTTGATTGAGATGTGGCTCCAGCCAATAGTGTTTTTAAAGGCTCTGGCGGGGAGTTCAATGGTGGAAGTGTAACTTTTCCCGATGCGCAGCAGAGACCTAACGACTCACCTTTGAATTTCAAGGCATTGCAGTATCGGCATACTTTGTCCCTATTGCCAATGACAATTAGTGCATGGGACGAATAATCAACATCCGGCTCATATTCATAAGTAAGTCGGCGAAGTGATGTTTTTGTTAACGCACGACTTTCTTGCATGCGCTGGCGATTATGTGCCCTTTGTTGATCGGTGATTCGTTGACGTGCTTCCCTTTGTCTTGATGCCGAAGCTCGGAGCCGTTCATTGTGTTGCTCGTGGTTTTCATTGGCGCGTCTGTTTGCAACCTGACTTCTAACGTTTTCATTGTCAATCAAATGGTCGTCCAGTGCTCTATTAAGTCTTTGGACTATTTGAGCATGCTATGTCCTTCGGCCATAGTTTCGTCCTCGTCCACGGGGGCGTGGCATTATTTTATTAAAAATACTGCACCTTAAAAATTTGTCCAACGTATAGTTTATAATTTTTTCAAACGTTATTTCTATAAATACCTATTTCAACACAGCACTTTTTTGAATTCTTTAAAATTTTATTTTCACCAATATTTCAATACCGCACATTACAAATTTGAAGAATGTTTATTTTTGAATTATTTAAAATGATATTTTCAGAAATAATAGAACGACATTAGCAGTCAAGTATCAGTTTCTTCAGTTTCTACAGTTTCTTCATTAAAAGTACAAAATGGTTAGTTTAAGTTCATTCCTCTCCCATGAGTAACCTCATTAGTGGTATCACAATGGACCCTTGAGGTCTAAGTGAGTCAATGACATCTGGACAGCCACTCCAACCTAACCTAACCTACAGTTTCTTTAAATCCAAAACTGTGAGAGGGAGGGAAATATTTTTAAAGCGTAGTAAAAATTAGAGTTAGAAAGAGCAAGCTAAATACTACCTATAAATGAATCTTAAGCTAACTAAAACGAAAACTGACAAAAAAACACTTTTTTTTTATTTTTAATTTTTATTAATTTTTTTATTTTTCTAATTTTTTTTATAAATGCTGCTGATCCAGAAGGGAAATTGTTGCCATTTGAGGGTAAAAAAACTTCATCCTCATTTTCAAATATTTTGGAAGCATTCATCACATCGTCTTTTTCTGCTTCACTCAATTTTTGTGGCGGAATTACATCATCCTCAGCTAAAAAATTAAAAATGAGATGCGTTTCTTTGTTTTAAGAAGAAATTATTGAACCTTTATCATCCTCAAGGTAGCATAAATACATTTTCTCCAGCTTCCGAATTCTTTTTATGTTTTTTGTTTTCTCTGGCATGTTTTCTATCCTTTTTTCAAAATTGTCAAGAAACTCTATAGCCTTACTTTGCAATTCTGCGCTATTCATGGTAATAATAATAATAATGGTTACAAAACACGAACTGACGGTTGACGAAAAAGAAATTCGTGAGTCCTGGAAGATGTATCCAGTGAGAGAGAATTTTTTTTTTGGAGTTTACTCCTTTATTGGAGTTTACTCCTTTAGAATCGATTCATATATAGACCCCGGTATGGAAAAAATATGGATAGTAAAATCAATCATTGAAAAAAGCGTTACGAAAATTGACTACCAACGCTTTTTTTTAACTCTTAATAACTTTTAACCTACTGGATCGATTTAGATGAAATTTGGTAGTAAGATAGACTAGAACCTGTGGAAGGGCCATACGGTGTTTTTAACGCAATAA
Organism: Sphaerophoria taeniata; assembly: GCA_943590905.1. NCBI lineage: Eukaryota > Metazoa > Arthropoda > Insecta > Diptera > Syrphidae > Sphaerophoria > Sphaerophoria taeniata. The sequence continues at coordinate 38,654,698 of OX016540.1, read as the reverse complement.
AAGGGGTTGAAAAGGTCACAAAAGGTTGAAATGTTAGGTCAAAGTTTGTATGGAGGTCGGTTAGGTTAGAAGTTTAAAACTTATTTGTATGGCTTTTGACTAAACATAAATAAGTAAGACATTCAAAGTTTAAAAAAAATTAACCGAGGGGGGGGTGAAAAGAGGGGGTAAAAGTTTTAGTGCCATTTCGAATCTAATTTATTGAACAGAGATTTCAACGTAGAACGGTGAAATTTTCACACATGATACAGAATTTCATGCTCTTCAATTTATTATACTTTAATTATAACGGTAACTCATTAATATAGCCAATTAAGACATTTTCACATAAATTGGTATAAAAGTTTTAATCCTATAGACTGGATGTTGAAATTTCCATATGTCTAATCTACATGAAATAACGGTGATTTTGATACCTCATTTGTAAGGATACGTCTAGTACAAGCCTCACAATCTCGATTTTAAAATAAATTTTATTGCACACAAACGACCTGCTTGGTTCGTACAAAATGACACATCACCTGTGGGAGAATCCCGCTATGGCCAAAATTCGATCGTTGTTTTTCGATTAAAAGCTTCCTAGCGTGCGTTCTAATAATCGGATCTTCAAGATTAAGATCTCTTAAGAAGCACAAGGCTTCAGGCTTTAATTCAATGTAAAATTTATCAACATTCAATTCCATTTTGTATGCAATAATGCACGATAAATGTGGACCAATTTGAATTTTCATCATTAATTAATTTAATTATAATTAATTTAAGTATAATATATTTTATCAAATTATTATGAATAGATAAATGAATATATGAATTCAATCCTTTGCGTATTATATATTTTAAGGTAATCAAATCATTCTTATTGAGTGAACTCCAGTCGCGCGTCGGAGCTGACACGCACAATTTTTTTAAATTGAGCACAAACATGCTTTCGTTTTTTTTTTTTTTAAGAAAGTAAGTAATATTAAGAGTAAATGTAATATTTTTGGTAGAAATATCATTTTAAAGAGTTAAACAATGTGCATTGCGCATGTTTGTTTTGATTAGCCTTGAATATGAGTCATTTCGGGCACCAGACATGAAATTTGTCTAATCTACATCTACACTAATATATAAAGCTGAAGAGTTTGTTTGTTTGAACGCGGTAATCTCAGGAACTACTATTTCGAATTGTAAAATTCTTTTTGTGTTGGATAGACCATTAATCGATGAAGGCTTTAAAATAAAATAAATAAATAGAGTGGCGCGACAGCTCTTGAAGAGCCAACGCCTAAGTGGCTTACTCTCTAATCAACAATTCTCTGAGTGCGTGTGAAGAATTGAGGGGACCTACAATTTTACGCCGATTCCGAACGGCAAAGTTGAGAAGCATTTTTTCGTTACAGATTGATACTCTTGGAAGATTTGTCAGGTCTTCGCAAGAGGCAGTACCCGTGAAAGATGAAATAAAAACTTGGCCTGAGTAGGACTCGAACCAACGACGTTCTGCTTAGCAGCCAACGCACTTACCAACTAAGCTACGGGCAACTGCTTTAGGCTTTATTCTACTTAAAATTAAGCTGCGACCAATAGCAGCGAAGAATCTGTGGAAATGTGAGAACTGAGATTTTTTTCTGAGGTCTCTGAGATGAAATTATTTTGGATTCGATTTCTCACTCAGCTATTTGACGTGGCTGATATATGTGCAGCAACAATTAGTAAGGTAACCATAAAATCTCAATGATAACTGAGAATTATGTTCCACCAAGGCACCAAATGATTTTGCCTCAGTCAAGGTGACATTGAGATCTCAGTGAGATGTTGTTAAATGGAACTGGCCTAATAACTGCTCAAATTAGAATTTTGAGAGTTCAATTGATTTGTGAATGTGATTGATTGCACTATTTGTGCAGATTATTGTGTTTAAACCATATCATTTTATGTACTTCTTAACTAAAAAATATGCTCAGTTTAAAGAAAAAAAATTTACTTAACGAAAAAAACGATGCAGAAGTAAGAGAGATATTAGAATTAGGGAGAGTTCACCCAAGGGAATGCTTTAAGTATGAACAACTGAAGGGAATCATAAAAAATGCTCAAATTTTTCAAGTTCAAGAGAATTACGACCTAGGGAGAGTTGACTGCAATGCAATTTTACAATAACTTCCGAACAAAATTCCCACGCGCGCATGATGCACAAGTCGAGATGATACTCTGGCCGGTGGACGAGGGAGAGGCGGACGAAGTCGCGGGCAACTGCTAGTACTTGATACAAAACCTGACCCGGCAGACTTCGCACTGCCTAAATCGATAAATAAAAGATCTAAACATTTGTAGCTCACAACACAACCCACTACCCTGCTACCCGTTATCCCACACACTACCGGCTTCCCACTATTGCTACGCGCTACTCCGTTACCTTTTATATCGCTTTCCCCCTTCAACCCGCTACCCGCTTACCACTACCCCGCTACCCCATCAAGTCACATTCGTTATGGATCCCATTTCATTATCTTTGTAGGTACACATGTATTTCGTGTTCTTTCCACACACACAAACATGTGTAGAGAGCTTCATAATAACCCAGTGGCAAATTTCGTCCTCAATGAAAAATTTTGGTGAAAAGAGCAAGGAATTCATTCCACACTTTTAAGAGGAAAAATAAGGAAATGATTTCATAGGAACAAAGTAATGCCCTTTTTCCTCTGTACATTTTCTCTATTCTATTGACGCTTTCGTTTCTTCGCATACCAAAACGTTGTGATTTCAGTAAGGAAAAGTCCTGCACAGCTTCACGAGTTCATAACTGGCATTGGGCGCTGTGTGTTGTTTTCATAAAAGAAGAATAAGCGAACAAAAAAGAAACACAAATATTTTCTAGCTACTAGCGCAGCTGATAATTTTTTTTTGTTTTCTTTTAAGGGTGGAAATGACCTGCAAGAATCCGTGTAAAACATTATGTACTTTCTACATTTATTGATCGAGGACGACGCGACGACCGATGACGACGCAACGGTTTTGGTGTTTTCCACTGTCTTTTTTTGTCTGCGATCGCTAAAAAAATGTTTTGTTCTATATTAAATCAGTGCAATCAAAATCTTGGTGAAAGACAGTTGATATGAAAAATGTGTTAGTAATTTTTCAAAGTGAATTAATAATAATAAACACCACAGAAGAAAACATGAGTTTAGTCGAAAACATTTACCAGGTACTCAAATATAAAAATTCGTTTTCGACCTATATAGAAATCAAATTAAATAAGTATCTAAACATTTTTTTTAAAGGTATTCTGGAATCTGGAATGTGGAGCAACCTAAAAGGAGTCGTTTAGCGGTAAAAAATTAGAAAAAAGTAGAAGATGCAGCCAAAGGCTTGAATTGTTTTTACTTATTATTATTTAAAACAATAATTATGTTCTTTTCAGGAAAATTTCAATAAAAAAAATTTATCAATTTGTTTTCATATTTACATTTGGTGTTTTGGCATTTTATAAGGATTTCACAGCTGCATTTTCATAATATTTTTCATTCATGAAAAAAGTAGTGGAAAATTCAACTTTCAAAAATGAGATCAGTTCACCAATGAGCTTTCATTTAACATTTCATCGGAGTTAGAGAACAAATGAAAACACAGAATACTTTTATTCAATGATTTCGCTGATGTATATTCACCAAGATATTCACTTGGTGAACTCCAATGACAGCCCCGTGTTAATTTCACCAAATGATTCACCTTCAAATTCATGAGTGAAGCTTCCATTCCTTGGTGAATCGCATGGTGATTCCTTGGTGAAAATTCGGAAATTTTCCACTGGGAATATCCCTATTTGATGACGACAACACCTTTATGTGCATTTCATTTCTTTAACAAATAAAATCGCCCAGGGAATATTAGAAGAGTAATTCTGGGAGGACAGCTTAAGTAAATAATTATTAAATAATAAGTTTGTTCACTTGGAAATTAAGTTTTGGAACATTCAGAATTATTTGAAAGGGCATGAAAAACGGTACGTATACGCCGTAGTGTACATCAAAGTACATGTTTTGAGTAAACGATTAAAATTCTATAACAACAATAATCGCTTGAATGAGAGACATTTGTTTTTTTTGTTTTGATGAAAATAAAAATATTTGAAATTCTAAACGAAATTGATTGATCGTAGGTATATTGATATATTTTGTTGTAGTGATGCTGTCTAAAACTTGAGAACAGCGCTACTTACCGGGTCCAATTATGAAACAATACCTGTCTCGGATGGACCTTATCACACCCACCAAATTTCAGAAAAATCTGTCCAGTACTTTGGGAGGAGTAGGGTCACAAACAAACGCACAGGAGAATTATGGCCCCTATTACCGTTGGCGAGTCGAACGTTCGATGTGAGATGTTCTCATTGGCGAACTAATACATTCGACGTATTACAGTCGGCGAACTAAGCAATTCGAGTTCGAACTGAGTTCGAAAAAAAAACAAATAAATAAAACGTCAAATCATAAATTTTCAGAACAAAACTATTTAAAATGTGTTGTCGATTGCCTTGAAATCAAAAAGGAGAACGCTCAACATTCCATGTTAATTTTTGTTTGTTGTTTGCTCCTTTCAGAAACGTTAGACGATTTATTCAATAAGCAATACGCTAAAGCCGCAGTTGCCCGTAGCTTAGTGGTAAGGTGCGTTGGCTGCTAAGCAGAGGGTTCGAGTCCTACTCGCGCCCAGAGTATTAATCTGTCATGAAAAAGTGCTTCTCAACTTTGCCCTTCGGAGTCGGAGTAAAATTGTATAGGTCCCCTCAATTCTTTACACGCACTCAGAGAATTGTTGATGAGAGTAAGCCACTTAGGCCTTGGCTCTTCAAGAGCTGTCACGCCACTCTATTTAATACGCTAAAGCAAGAAATATAATAGAAAGGACTTTTGGTGTAATTAAAACTCGTTTTGAATTGCAGATCCTGAGATTGTAAAGAAAGCCATACCATGCCAAGAGCTGGAATACCTACAACACTCCAAGCAATATAAAAGCCCAACGTAGAAAAAACGGAATAATGGAATCCTTGCAGATAATAAAAGCAAACATTGGAGTGCAATTCAAGTCAAGTCCATTCTATTGCACAGTTAAGTCTTTACTCTATAAAATCAATAAATCTAATTTGATTTTTCAAATTTAAGGATTTTTCTTTTCCATTCCTAGGTATTTTTTTTTTCGACGGTTTTTGTCAAGATTTTCATTTTCTTTTCTTTTTTTTGCTGCCTTTTATACAGCAAGAAGTTTCTCTTTCTGAATTTCATAACTTTTTCTCAAAAACCTAGTAATATTGGACAAAAATATTACTTTCATTCAAGGTTCGAGCTCTTCTCACACAATGTGTAACGTTCGACAAATTAAAACACGAACGACGTTCAAATTAACGAACATTCGATTCTCATAATACAGTGAGATCCAACTTCGAAAAACGTGTGACATTAAAGTCGAATGTAAGGTTCTCGATTCGCCAACCGTAATACGAAAATCTTACACTCACATGTTTTTAAGTTCGACTCGCCAGCGATAATAGGGGCCTATATATATAAGATATAATTATTGAACATGAAAGATAAATAAGTTATAAGCCTTACAGCCGATTTTTCAATCATCGAATTATCTGTCGAATAAACACTATCTACTTGTTTATCGGCTCTTAATAAATATGAAATATATTTTTTTTAATATTAATCAATTCGAAAATTTATTTTTCCTGGCTTTGGTCCGCGCAAAAACGTCTATTATATCGTCATAGATAATTTTTTGGTCTAGTTGAGTTTCAATAGACAGTAATGCAAGAGCGTTAAGTCTATCTTGGCCCATGCTTGCACGCAAATATGTTGTTACTCTTTTTAGAGTGGAAAAAGATCTTTCTCCTGAACCCAAAATATGTTCATAGCGTCTTCTATTTTTGCTAAGGAATCTTTGAGTTGATAATGAAAATGAATACATTCATTGCCTGACGTCTCTTCCAAATCGCCAGGATACTTACTGACTAGACTATTGCAAGATTTTTCAACTCGCTTGTATCTTTTTCAGATTAATCGTCGAAAAAAAATTGAAATGTTTGTAAAGTTTTTCATGCATATGCAATTTTACGCCCGGCTAATTCTAAATGTTGTAATTTTCGCTGCAATCCCGTACCTTTTTTCGCAATCGCGAAGTCGGTTTCCCATCTCTGCTTTCGACAATAACTTTCAGTACATCAGTTATTGCAGACCACTGTTTTTCTTATGCGTAACTTACATAATGTCGAGTAGATCAACAAGATTGATTTGACAAATTTGGTAGCTGCACGTAGATTTCCCAACGATGTGTAGATATAGTAAAGAAATTTTAAAGCTCTTGTAAAGTAGAAAATAAGTCAACTGCTTCTGTTACCGATTCAACTGCACATGACCCTACTTAATTTAAAAAATGGGTGGCACAAGGAACAAATATTTAATCGGAATTTTTTTATAAAATCTTATCTGAACCAATTTTTGAAATGGTTTGTCTTTACTTTTGTTCGTCTCTTCAAATTATGCCGCCCTAGGCCTGGGCCTTACGGGCCTAGGCGCAAATCCATCACTGATTGTCTCTGGCTTGTCGGGCGGCGTAACACTTATCTATTACGGCACCTCACAAATAATATTCCAATGGTTTTACATCGCACCTCCGAGGTGACCAAACGACATCAACTCTGCGGCTGATAATGCGATCTTCAAAAACAGGGCGCAAAACATAGAGTGTAGCTTTAGCTGTGTGGCACGTAGCGCATTGTATGGTCAGTTGACTTCAACTCCTGAACCAAATGGAGTTGGTACAATCATAACTCACATACCACATTTTTTGTTTGGTATTAGACAATGGTGCAATACCTGAGATCCAAAAATTCTGGGAAACAATTGAACAAACTTACATATCTATCCGCAAATCTGTCCGCAGTGCAGTAGGATTTACAAAAAAAACGCATCCGCAGTTGTTAACTGTTTGTATTTAGAAGTTGATCGCTGCTATCATTTTAAAGACGATTATTGAATTTTTCTAAATGCTATCCGCAGTATGATGTATGATTCTACTTCTACTTTTATCGGGAGTATCGTTTTGTATCTACACTAATATATAAAGCTGAAGAGTTTGTTTGTTTGAACGCGGTAATCTCAGGAACTACTATTTCGAATTGTAAAATTCTTTTTGTGTTGGATAGTCCATTAATCGATGAAGGCCTTAAAATAAAATAAATAAATAGAGTGGCGCGACAGCTCTTGAAGAGCCAACGCCTAAGTGGCTTACTCTCTAATCAACAATTCTCTGAATGCGTGTGAAGAATTGAGGGGACCTACAATTTAACGCCGATTCCGAACGGCAAAGTTGAGAAGCATTTTTTCGTTACAGATTGATACTCTTGGAAGATTTGTCAGGTCTTCGCAAGAGGCAGTACCCGTGAAAGATGAAATAAAAACTTGGCCTGAGTAGGACTCGAACCAACGACGTTCTGCTTAGCAGCCAACGCACTTACCAACTAAGCTACGGGCAACTGCTTTAGGCTTTATTCTACTTAAAATTAAGCTGCGACCAATAGCAGCGAAGAATCTGTGGAAATGTGAGAACTGAGATTTTTTTCTGAGGTCTCTGAGATGAAATTATTTTGGATTCGATTTCTCACTCAGCTATTTGACGTGGCTGATATATGTGCAGCAACAATTAGTAAGGTAACCATAAAATCTCAATGATAACTGAGAATTATGTTCCACCAAGGCACCAAATGATTTTGCCTCAGTCAAGGTGACATTGAGATCTCAGTGAGATGTTGTTAAATGGAACTGGCCTAATAACTGCTCAAATTAGAATTTTGAGAGTTCAATTGATTTGGAATGTGATTGATTGCACAGATTATTGTGTTTAAACAATATCATTTTAAGTACTTCTTAACTAAAAAATATGCTCAGTTTAAAAAAAAAAAATTACTTAACGAAGAGATATTGGAATTATTAGGGAGAGTTCACCCAAGGGAATGCTTTAAGTATGAACAACTGAAGGGAATCATAAAAAATGCTCAAATTTTTCAAGTTCAAGAGAATGACGACCTAGGGAGAGTTGACTGCAATGCAATTTTACAATAACTTCCGAACAAAATTCCCACGCGCGCATGATGCACAAGTCGAGACGATACTCTGGCCGGTGGACGAGGGAGAGGCGGACGAAGTCGCGGGCAACTGCTAGTTTGTAATACATGTAGTCTACTTCTGCGGATACGGATAGCTTTGTCAAAACAACAAACCTAATATTAAGATATGGTTGTTACTATACACTTTTCTCTCAAAAAATTTTTCGTTGAAATAGAAACGACTTTGTCCAATTCAATTGTCATCCTGAATTTATTCTCTACAAGCTGTTTCTTTCAAATATTTTGATAGTTTGAAGTGCCTTCAAAGATCAAACTCATTCTTATCGGCAATTCGAGAACCGATATTTTTTTTCTATGGATGTCTTGATATTATTTCCAATCAAATATTAAATCGACTTGAAAGTTTGAGGAACGTTATCAAAACTTTTCGAGTACCTACTTCAACCTAAGGAATTAACAAATATGACGAATCAAGAACTCTACAAAGAAGCTTTAATACTTGCGAATATCTACTTATATTGAAGACATTACTGAAAAAATTGCTGAACAATTGGTTTCATGCCTCAAAAGGCATATTAAATTCTGAACTCAATTGTCAATTTTCGGGTCAACCACGAAAAGAAATACTTGAAAGTAAAAATCTCGAAAACAAAAATCTCGAAAACAAAAATCTCGAATACAAAATCTCGAAATACAAAAATCTCGGAGAAAATTAAAAAAAGTAACCTATAGTAAGAGGTTTAACTTACATCAAAAAAAGTTTTAATTAAATAACTACGGCAACGCGAGATCTTACGATATTATGTTCGAATGAGAAATTAATAAAAGCTTTCCTCTATACAAAAGAGTTTAACTAAAAACTCTCTCTATTAAAGAAAGGCCCTGCGAAGAGTGGGTCGAGTTATTTAGAAAGTGTTGCTTTGCAATATCGAGTAAATATTTCTCTAAGCTCAAGTGCGGAAAAGCCAACCTCCGCGTGGTGCAGGGTGGAAACTAGATGACGATCTAGGCGAATGGTTTTACGCTATCGTCATGCAGTCTTCCAGATTGTTCAACCGTTTTGGCAACTGGTAAAATGGACTGCATGACAAGGATGCCAGTGCATCCTTGTTAATCCATGATAAGAACGAAAGCTGGAAAAACTCCTATTGAAAAAGTGTAACGTAAGAGTACATATAATCAATAGAAAGACTACCATGTCTATTGAATAAGCTGGTACTCTGGGGTAGTTGGGGCCCCGTTCATTGTGTCTTAGGACCTTTGAACGCCAACTACATAAGCGGTAGGCCCCCTAGTGGGAGTTTCAGAGGGGTTGTTGGTTGTCGAGAGATTCGTTCTCGGTAACTGAGTACGTATCTCAAGCTCAGTTATATAGATATAAAAAACATTTACCATTATGGTTTCTTCATGGAAGGAATAAACTGGTACTTGAAAACATAATTGAAATTTATTATATTAAATGCGATGAAGGGATAACATCGCGAAAGTTTGATAACGATGAGTTTCAAACTGTGTGATTAAGGGAGAGTTATCAACTCTAACAAACAGATACCAATGTGAATGGTCACACGTCGGATAAGGCATAATAGCTAGGTGCCGACGTAAAACTGCTCACTCCATCTATTAAAGAAAGATCGAATGATGTTTTAAAACTGTATTCTTATGTACTTAAGTATTGTGTATTACTGTTCACTTTACAGTTTCATTGTTTAAGCTTCCAATGCATTTTTATGTTATATTGATTTAAGAAGAGACACTCTTATTAAAGCATTCGAATTATAAAGTTGTTGCCTACGTTCTTAATTATTCTGCTTTTAGTTTTGGTTTCTTTTTACGCATGTGTCTTGATATGTATACATATATATATTGAAATTTAAAAGAGTTTTTATTCTGCGTAAATTAGTGGTTTTGTATGAAAAACCCTTAAAACTAATCAGAAGCGGAATTTTCCACGCGACGTTTTATGTATTTTTGATGAGATTTTTCACTCGACGTTTTATGTAATTTTGAGATTTTTCGAGAGAAAAATGGCAGCTTTACGAGCTGAGGAATTTATGCGTACAGCAACGGTTTTAAGTATTAAGGACAAATTGAATCAGCTTAATTTGTGCACAACTGGATTAAAACCAGCCTTGTTAATTCGGTTGCGTGAAGCTTTAGATGAACTGGACCAAGATTCGATGGAAGAATTGTTTCCTTGTGTCCAAAATGGTGCTGCTCATGAGGTCGACAACGAGGGTGCCGATGTCGAAGAGGATGATGATGATGCGGAAGAGGGTGAGCTTCTACGATTGCGTGCGGCGGTAAGACGAAGAGAAGAAATACTTTCTTTACAAAAAAAAATAGCAGAATTAAGCAGACCAAGCGAACCACGAACGTCTTATAGAGATATTGAGGAATCCTTACAGACGTTTTCTGGCGACGACAACTACCCCGTTACGCGTTGGATCCAAAGCTTTGACGATTCCAAACTCCTTTTTAATTTGAGTGAAACTGAGGCATTTATATTTTCGAAGCGGCTATTAAGTGGAACAGCCAAATTGTTCCTAAGATCAACAACTTGCCGCTCATGGAGCGAGCTCAAGGCAGCTCTTCTTATTGAATTCAACCAACACACGACAGCAACGGACGTGCATAACGCTCTACGAAACCGAAAAAAAGGAAGGAAGAAAATTTCCAACAATACGTGTTAACCATGCAGGAGATAGCCTCGGCTTCAGAAATCGATGAATTGGATTTGATTCATTACATAATTAAGGGCATTCCCGATGCCGAGTTGAAAAGCATGTTAAGAAGGTACGAAAAAATCAAAGCCGAGTTCCAGCCGCCATCGTCAAGCTTTTCAAAACACGTGCCCCAGTCTAAGCCAACAGTAAATCAACCTCGTCTTCCCGTTAAGTGTTACAACTGTAACGAGAAAGGTCATGTGTCTACAAACTGCCCAAAACCAAAGCGTGATCGTGGTTCATGCTTTAATTGTGGACAAAAGGATCACGTTGTAAAGAATTGTCCTCAAAACAACTCAATCATGGCTTTGCAGAGCCTCAAATCAGATGCTGCATGTGAATCACCATCGTTTTTGAACAATTTCCATGGGATATTCGAGTACGATTTTCCGAAGGACGAGAAGGAAGCTGTCAACTTCAAGATGAGCGCTTTAACCTTAATCGACACGGGGAGTCCAATTAATTTCGTACAACAGCAATTCATCCCGCCATTTTTGATGTCCGCCGTCGAGGATCCAACCAAAAAGTTCGTAGGCATTAATAGTAATGAACTTTGTGTACTCGGTCAGGTGTATTGTAAGATTAAATTAAGTAGTGATTATGTCAATATTTGTTTGCATGTAGTAAAAAATGAAAGCATGAAAAATATTATAATTTTAGGAAGAGAATTTTTAAGACAAAACAACATTAAACTTAAATTTGAAGACAAGAACGATGTTTCGAAAAAAAGTTGTTCAGAAAATAATGTTTTAAGCGATGAAGAATCCGAAATCTTAAATGTTAATATTTGTGATGATCGTGATGAAACTGTGTCCTTAAATATCAACGAAAATTTAAACTATAAAGAAAAAATTACAATTACGAGTTAAGTTGATGGGTGTATTGACAAAAGCCATAGTAAAACTTGGAACAATCATTCAAATTTTGAAATGAAAATAAGCCTCACTGGGTCGAACAATGTTTTTAATTGCGTGCCACGGCGTTTACCGTACAGTCATAAATTAGAGCTTAAAAAAATTTTGGACGATTTACTCAAAAATCACATAATTCGTGAGAGCGATTCGCCTTTCGCTTCTCCAATTGTCCTTGCAAAAAAGAAAACCAGTGAATTTAGATTGTGCGTTGACTTTCGCCAATTAAATAAAATAACGGTAAAGGATAATTTTCCGATTCCCTTAATTGAAGACCATTTAGACAGACTCCGTGGAAAAAGGTACTTCTCACTACTCGATTTGAAAAGTGCCTTTTATCACGTGAGAATGTCCGAGGATTCGGTGAAATAAACCTCGTTTATTACCCCACTAGGTCAGTTTGAGTACTTACGGATGCCTTTCGGGCTCAAAAACGCACCTGCGGTTTTTCAAAGATATATCAACTCAATTTTTAAAAACCTTATAGATTCCGGAAAATTATTAGTTTATATTGACGATCTTCTAATTGCAACAAAAACTAAAGAGGAACACTTTTTAATATTGAAAGAGGTTTTAGATATAGTAGTGAGTAATAATTTACAATTACGATTCGACAAGTGTTTGTTTGTTCACGAAAAGATAAAATATTTGGGCTTTGAAGTTTCAGGTAACGGTATAGGGCCAAATTCTGAGGGGTTAAAGGCAGTTGCAGATTTCCCAATACCCACCAATATTAAGAATCTACAGGTGCCGTGAACGAAGGCCATATCAACTAACGCCATAATGGCTTTAATTCTCATTCAAATGTGAATTAACGCCATAATCCGATTATGGCCTAAATACACATTGGAATGAGAACTAAAGTAATATGGCGTTAGTTCATTTTAAGAAGTGGCCCAAGTACTCATTTCAATGTGAATTAAAGCCACTCGCAGCAATCAAAATAATTTTAATATGATATTGGAACATAATCAGCCTTATTTATTAGGTTCTCCTCATACACCTCTATACAGTATTATAGCTATGCTATGAATAGGCTCTTATGTTACGTTGAATAAATTCTTATTTATAAAAATTTGTTCAACATAGCATAGTTATATTAGATCTCTGTCAAAAAAAAGTACCAAAACGATGATCTACTACATTCGACAGACATTTGAATAAAAAAAAGTATTATTTCCTGTCAACAGGAAACAACAGGTTGTTGTTTTTGAATACAAATTCGAAAATAAAAATAAAAAAAAATTCTCATTGGGTCAAATTTTTGTTTTATTGACGTGTGATGTCTGACACATAAGTATTATAGTACCTTATAATAAGCTTTATACAACCCTAAACGTTTGTATAGCTTAGTCAATCCCTATGTAGTGTAGCTAAACTTTATAAATAAGGATTTTCCTTATACAGGCATTATAAGTCTTATAATAAGTCTATGTTCGGTTTATAAATAAGGCTGAATGTAGATAGGTAAATATATGGTTTAACGAAAAAAGGATGAAGGCTCTATTAGTTAAGGGGGCGTAAACACAAATATTTTAAACACGGGTTACTATAAATCAAATATAAGATCCAATAGTCCCACATTTGCCTTATTCTTGACGGTGCCGTGAACGAAGGCCATATGAACTAACGCCATAATGGCCTTAGTTCTCAAGTGAATGTGAACTAACGCCATAATCCGATTATGGCCTTAATTCACAGTCGAATGAGAACTAAAGCCATCATCTGAATGAGAACTTACGCCATATGGGGTATGTTCACATTCAAATGAGAACTGATGCCATAAAATGCTTTGAGCTTTGAAGCAAAGTTAGCAGCAAGTAATTACCTAACAAAATCTCATCGAGATCTCAGGGACCTCAGATATTTCTCAGATAGATCTCACTCTTAGCGAGCGCTGATATTTTCTTTTGAAATTTCTTCATTTTCTTGGTCAGGGATCATGTGTTAACAATATTAATTTCAAAAAAACTCACTGAGATTTGAGAATTTTGTTCCACCAAATAATTTTCGTAGATGCTTCGTTCTCAAAACTATAGTTTTGTAGACTCTGAAGTAAAAAGAAAATCGCGTACTAAGAGCCGAAATTTTGTTTGGCAAACAGAGAAACAATTTGGGGTGTGAAAATAAAAAAATTCGCGCGATTTTTTTTATTTTCACACCCCAAATTGTTTCTCTGTTTGCCAAACAAAATTTCGGCTCGCTTCGCTCGCTTTCCAGTACTGCAGTACGCTAGTTTTTTTTTACTTTCAAAGTCTGGAAACCTAATTTTCCGATTGAAGCATCTACGAAAATATTAAGAAACGTACTCATTCTGAAATCATTAGAAATATGAAAAACCAACATTTTTGTATTAATTTGTTTATTTGTTTATAAAGCAACTTCATTCGATTACTTTGCAAAACATTATCAACAATTAGTAAATGATTTCATTTTTTTTCCATCCTCGTAAATTTGTTCATAACTCCGCCGTAAAAACGAAGATTTAAAAAATACCATCGAAATCGGATGATTTTCGATTCTGGAACCAAAAAAAGAGGGGACCGCGAAAGTATAAAACAACAAAGAAATTTTTAAAAAATTTGATTTATAGTAAATCGTGTATAAAATAATTGTTTTTAGCCGATGGCCTCAGTCGCCAGTGCTGCTGTGAGTCTGTAGCCCGTTACATTCATATTCGAAGTACTGTCTTTGTATATGGAATTTATAGTAGTTGCAGCCTCGTGAATCGATGACAGCGACGTCCGGAACGCGAACGCGATACAGAACTAAAATCTTGTATATAGAAAAACTGACAGCGCCAAGACGGGGCGACTCTCCAACCAAAAATTCTCGAGGCTGAAAATACTATAAATTCCATATACAAAGGTACTGTGAAAGGCAATGTCAATATTTGTTTTTAACGCCCGCTTAACTAATAGAGCGTTCATCCCTTTTTTGCGTTAAACAATATAAGTATTTCTTATTAAAATTATTTGGATTGCTGCGAGTGGCTTTAATTCACATCGAAATGAGTACTTGGGCCACTTCTTAAAATGAATTAACGCCATATTACTTTAGTTCTCTTTCCAATGTGAATTTAGGCCATAATCGGATTATGGCGTTAATTCACATTTGAATGAGAATTAAAGCCATTATGGCGTTAGTTCATATGGCCTTCGTTCACGGCACCTTCTTGACTTTTTTCGTCACGCTCATAACTTTAAAATTTTGGAAAAATTTCTCTATTATTTATACTTTCGCGGTCCCCTCAGTTTTTGGCTCCAGAATCGAAAATAATCCGTTTTCGATGATATTTTTTAAATCTTCGTTTTTTCGGCGGAGTTATGCACAAATTTACGAGGATGGAAAACAAATGAAATCGTTTAATTGTTGATAATGTTTTGCAAAGTAATCGAATGAAGTTGCTTTCTAAACGAATAAAAAAATCAATACAAAAATAATGATTTTTCATATTTGTATTGAATTTCAGAATGAGTACCTAAGTTTCTCAATATTTTCGTAGATGCTTCATTCGGAAAATTAGTTTTCCAGAATTTAAAGTAATCAAAAAATCGCGTACTGCAGTACTACTAGAAAACGAGCGGAGCGAGCCGAAATTTTTTTTGGGCAAACAGAGAAACAATTTGGGGTGTGAAAATAAAAAAATTCGCGCGAAGTTTTTTATTTTCACACCCCAAATTGTTTCTCTGTTTGCCAAAAAAAATTTCGGCTCTTAGAACGCGATTTTTTTTATTACTTCAGAGTTTAGAAAACTAGTTTTCCGAACGAAGCACCTACGATCACCTAATTATTAGGTGTAGCTCAATTTTCAAATTTCGGTGAGATTCCTTGAAATTAATATTGTTAACTCATGATTACGTTCAAATGGCTGACCAAGAAAACGGATCAACACATTTTTTTCTTTCAGAAATTTTAAAAGAAAATATCAGCACTCGCTGAGAGTGAGATCTCTTGTTCCATTTAAGAAATATCTGAGGTCCCTGAGATCTCGATGAGAATTTGTTAGGTAATTACTTGCTATGCTAACTTTGCTTTAAAGCTCAAAGCATGTTATGGCATCAGTTCTCATTTGAATGTGAACTTACCCCATATGGCGTATGTTCTAATTCAAGTGATGGCTTTAGTTCTCATTCGACTGTGAATTAAGGCCATAATCGGATTATGGCGTTAGTTCACATTTGATTGAGAACTAAGGCCATTATGGCGTTAGTTCATATGGCCTTCGTTCACGGCACCAATCTACATTCTTTCTTAGGCTTATGCTCTTATTTTCGGAAATTTATTGGAAATTTTTCAACCTTATCGAAGCCTTTGTACGATCTACTGAAGCGAAATGTTCCGTTTGTTTTCGGTGAAAAGGAATTATTCGTATTTCAAAATTTAAAACAAAAGCTTCTCAACGCCCCTATACTAGCCATCTATAATCCGCAAGCCGAAACTGAGTTGCATTGTGACGCAAGCAGCTTAGGTTTCGGTGCAGTTTTGCTTCAGCGCCAAAACGACAATAAATTCCACCCAATATTTTTCTTTTCTAAGCGTGCAACAGCACCAGAATCGAAGTATCACTCGTATGAGTTGGAAACACTCGCTATAATATATGCATTAAGGAGATTCAAAATATATTTAACTGGTATAAAATTCAAAATCGTTACCGACTGCAGATCATTGACGCTTACTCTAAATAAAAAAATAATAAACCCCAGAATCTCCCGTTGGGCTCTTGAGCTCCAAGATTATGATTACTCAATAGAGCATAGGGATGGGGAAAGGATGAAGCATGTAGATGCTCTCAGTCGATCGCACAACATACTAATAGTAGAGTCCGATTCATTTGAAAATGCGCTTGCTGCCTCTCAGCAAAGGGATCCAGTCATTAGGCAATTGGTGGTTATGTTGGAAAAAAGAGATAGCTCAACTTACGAGTTGATTAATGGTTTAGTGTATCGGAAGATTGGGAAAGATGTTCTTTTTTATGTACCATCGCAAATGGAGACGGATGTCATCCAAACGCACCATCAGGCATTATGCCATGTTGGCGTGGAGAAATGCTACAATTTTTTGAAAAAAAAAACCTACTGGTTTCCCAAGTATGAAACTGAAAATTAAGAATTATATTAAAAATTGTTTAAAATGCATTTACTTCTCTCCGCCAACTGGCAAAGCCGAAGGAATTTTGAACAGCATACCCAAGGGAAATAAACCTTTTGAGACCCTTCACGTTGACCATTATGGTCCACTGCCTACCGGTGTAAGAAACAGTAAAAAGCATATATTTCTAGTCGTTGACGGCTTTACTAAGTATACAAAACTGTATGCGGTTAAGAGCACGGGCACAAACGAGGTGCTAAAATGTTTGGAACATTACTTCGCAGTCTATAGTGAGCCTACGCGTATTATATCCGATAGAGGTAGCTGTTTTACCTCGGAAGATTTTAAAACTTTTTGTTCCGAGCAAAACATCCAGCACATCAAAGTTGCCACTAGTTCGCCCCAATCAAATGGGCAAGTGGAGCGTATTAATAGAAGTATTACCCCTATGCTCTCTAAGGAGAGTGAGATTGAACCCGGAGGATGGACTAAACATCTCAACAAAATTGAATTTGCTCTAAATAACACCGAGAGCAAGAGCACAGGCTTTAGCCCAAGTGTGTTACTTTTTAGAGTTCCACAAAAAGGCGAAATTAATGATGACACCAATAAATCAACGCACCTCTTCTTGGACAAATACGAATCTGTTTTTTTGTGACCAAATTTAAATTAAGTTCAAGCATTAAAACTAAGTAAGAACCCGCGACGTTTCAGCTGCTACGCGGAACACGTGGATTGGAATCCTACTCGTGCCCATAAAGTTTTTCGTCTAACACGGGTACTATCTCTTGGGAAGAACTGAACACACTTCCTAGGATCAATCTGTCATAAAAGTGCTAGGCTGAAACTTGGCTGAGAAATAAATAGTAACACAAAATTGCAATTCAAGAAAGTTTTTTTATTACAAATAATATTTATGTGTTTCTCAATTATTTAAGCGTCCCCAATGATAGGTAAATTGCCTAGAAGTCCACTAACGATAGGTAAACCTTCGAGAAGACCGCGGGTTTGACGCGAATGTGCGGCATCTTCTGTAGGGTTGGCATTGATTTCCAAAACTGCAAGGAATAAGCCGAGCAAAACGCAGAAAATGAGGGAACGCATTTTAATTGAATTATTGTTTACTAAGAACACAAATGTTTAACTATTAACTTTTGAAAATACGTTCCTGCTTTTATACCTAAAAAATACTGTTTCCAATGACACGAAAATAGAATGCTAACTGCTCAACTTACAGTCTGAATAAATATTTGTATTTTGGCATTCACGAAATGAATTTTTGTATTTGTTTGTGTTAAATATTGAAAAAAACATGACAAAAAGGCCTAAAAAATGGAATTTCCAGCAAGTGTTCGGCTGTTACTGGAGTTAGCACGTGTTAACAAGACTTTGACGTCAGCGTTTTAAAAGAAAAACGATATTTACTTTCAATAATTTAAGAAAAAAGTCCACCAGAGCAGAGACACCAATGTTTATTGAAATTTACTTTAACCACCAAATAATTGTTTGAAACCTAGTAAGAATAGAGACATATTTCTGTGAAAAATTTGTTATTACTAGCGATTTACTACTCCTACTAATTTACAACTCTCTGTTCCACCAAAGAAAACAAATTTACAAGATTTGTTCAGTTTGTAAAAATATTCTACTGCGAAAGTTCGTGTGTAGGTAATACTTATAAGTTATAAATGTCCTTGTGTTGAAAGACATAGCTACATCGATAGCAAAACTTCAATTCAAACTTCAAGTATATCATAACACCAGTGACGGATTAAAGCTTCCCTTGTTGATAAAATGGATGTCATTCATTTTGATCCAGTATTTTCATTTCAAAATATTTTTATATAATTATTGAACATGAAAGATAAATAAGTTATAAGCCTTACAGCCGATTTTTCAATCATCGAATTATCAGTCGAATAAACACTATCTACTTGTTTATCTGACGATTGAAAAATCGGCTCTTAATAAATATGAAATATATTTTTTTAATATTAATCAATTCGAAAATTTATTTTTCCTGACTTTGGTCCGCGCAAAAACGTCTATTATATCGTCATAGATAATTTTTTGGTCTAGTTGAGTTTCAATAGACAGTAATGCAAGAGCGTTAAGTCTATCTTGGCCCATGCTTGCACGCAAATATGTTGTTACTTTTTTTAGAGTGGAAAAAGATCTTTCTCCTCAACCCAAAAAATTCGGAGAGCAATACATGGCATATTCTCTGTGCATAGCGTCTTCTATTTTTGCTAAGGAATCTTTGAGTTGATAATGAAAATGAATACATTCACTGCCTGACGTCTCTTTCAAATCGCCAGGATACTCACTGACTAGTCTATTGCAAGATTTTTCAACTCGCTTGTATCTTTTTCAGATTAATCGTCGAAAAAAATTGAAATGTTTGTAAAGTTTTTCATGCATATGCAATTTTACGCCCGGCTAATTCTAAATGTTGTAATTTTCGCTGCAATCCCGTACCTTTTTTCGCAATCGCGAAGTCGGTTTCCCATCTCTGCTTTCGACAATAAATTTCAGTACATCAATTATTGCAGACCACTGTTTTTCTAATGCGTAACTTACATAATGTCGAGTAGACCAACAAGATGATTTGACATATTTGGTAGCTGCACGTAGATTTCCCAACGATGTGTAGAAATAGTAAAGAAATTTTATAGTTCTTGTAAAGTAGAAAATAAGTCAACTGCACATGACCCTACTAAATTTAAAAAATGGGTGGCACAAGGAACAAATATTCAATCGAAATTTTGTTATAAAATCTTATCTGAATCAATTTTTGAAATGGTTTGTCTTTACTTTTGTTCGTCTCTTCAAATTATGCCGCCCTAGGCCTGGGACTTATCCATCACTGTCCTTGAACCCTTACGACTGATTAAGTTTCATGTGAATACAATTTAAGAGTTCCTTGTGAGCCTGAAAGCTGTTCTAGACAAGATTGAATGGCTCTCAAATTACTTTTAACACCTTCACATTCCTTCACATGCATACATTCAAAAATTTAAATGCTCTTGACGTTCAGAATTACAACAAGTTGAAAAACATCATTCGAACAAAGGAAAAAGAAAACGAATAACATAAGTCGGGGAAGCAAAAGGCTCTTTCTTTATTTGTGTTTTTTCAACGAGAAACATTTTCCGTTCATTCTACTTCTTTTTTTTAATTTACATTCTTGTGACAATTTGTAAATTCCTTTGTGAAACGTGCCAAATTTTAACTCTTCGTTAGTGCTACTAAATCGTTTCCGTTTCCATTCTTAGGCTTTTTAATTATTTTCATATAACAAATGGATCATGGTAGGAGTTTGGGGGTTTTTAGGAATAAATTTGGAATTTTTTCCGACTGAGTATGTGTTGGAAGAATTTGGAAATTGTAGCAATAGGTAAAACATATGTTGGGCTTTGTGGACGGAGAATTGGAAGCAGCTGTTTGTTTATTTGTTCAAAGAAATTATGATGTTAAATGCTCTCGTAATAATGCTTAAGGCGGGAGAAAATTTGAAATTTATTGCACAATAAAATACGGTTGGTAATTTCATTGATATTAAACGTCTTGAACATCTATAGACTACATATTTAAAATAAATCGGCTTGTTTACAAAAAGTCAATATAAGTTGTTCTTTAATTTTTTTTTGGTATATTTCTGAAAAGCTTAAGATACAAGAAGTTTTTAAGTTTTGAGGACAAAGTTGTTTACATTTTTCAATTTCAAGAAATAATTTTTATGTTTTTTTTTTTAGTTATTTCGTCCAGTATCAATGTTAGATTTCAACTTAAAGTGACGAATGCCACCAATTGTTCACAGCCGACATTGACAAAGTGAAGAAAACAATTAGACATTCACTATACGCAGATCTTGGGAAAGAACCAAGGACTTTAAAATCATACATATACCAACTTTTCATCTATGTCACAGAACAGTGTCTAGTCTTCATATTCTATAGAAAGTCGTCCACCTTTGCAAGATGGCGATGGAAAACTCACGCTGTTCCGTCATAATCGGAAGAAACCTCACAGAACCATTTGATTTCCTTAATATTATTTAAGAACAACTTGTGCAAAACTCACACTTTAACAGCAGAAGCAAAATCTTTCTTAAGTCCGTTCTTTTTCTAGGATAAAGCTAATGTGAGCGTTTTTGAGCCATGAAACCGAGGTCAAGAAATTGGGTCTAGCGCCTAATGGAACAAGACAAAATTAATGTTGTCAACAAAATAGAACACCCATCATCAACGTCCCCTCCAGGAATTTCAGGAAAACAAACTGGAATGTATTCTGTAGGGAAGTAGGACAGGGAATTCAAAACCCGGACTCACTTTTAATTCAAGACCCTTCCGACATAGATCTTGCGTCAGAAAAACTCAGAGTTGTTCTGAACCACGCTTTAGAAAAAAGCTATCCCATCAATCATATGGGAAAAGGTAGGAAAAAACCACCCTGGTGGACAACTGAATTAGGCAACTTAAGAAAAGAAACTAGAAGACTTTTCAACGTTGCAAAAAGAACTAGGAAAGAAGCTGACTGGGAACATTATAAGACCAGTCAACGTATGTTTAAGGCCGAAACACAACGAGCAAAACGTAGCTCATGGAGGGCCTTTTGGGACGAAATAGAAGGCACAAATGAATCGGCAAGACTCAGGAAAATTCTGACCAAGGATTCAGTCACTCTCGGTTCTCTTAAAAAACCTACAGGCAGCTGGACTGAATCCGGTCGCGAAACACTTGAACTCCTTGTGAATACTCATTTTCCTGGCTGCGTAGCTGATATCCGCAGTCCAGAATCAGAGTCTCATGCAGAAACTCTAGTACCATCGGATATTATAACGGAAGAAAGGATAAAATGGGCCATTCACTCCTTTTCCCCGTACAAATCCCCTGGTCTAGACGGAATCTTCCCTATGATGCTTCAGAAGAGCATAAACCTTATCATCCCACACCTAGCTAGCATTTTCAATAATAGCCTTAAATGGGGGTATGTTCCCTAATCGTGGCGTGAGGTAAAGGTAGTTTTCATCCCTAAGGCTGGTAAACCTAGCCATACGGAGGCCAAAGACTTTAGACCCATTAGTCTAACATCGTTTATTTTGAAAACTTTGAAAGGCTAATTGATATACACATCCGAAGCACCTTGAAACCGGACTGTATATCGGAGTTTCAACATGCGTACATTAAAGGAAAAAGCGTTGAAACGGCATTGCACAGTGTTGTCAGCGTCATAGAAAAATCACTGAATGACAAGGAATACACCCTTGCAACGTTCTTGGATATTGAGGGAGCCTTCAATAACGTGAAGAACGAAACAGTGAAGCAAGCCTTGGACGACCACAAAGTCGAAAAGGCAATAACGCAGTGGATAATGTGTATGCTCAGAAAGAGACAGATTAACTCTGAACTAGCGGAGGAAAGGGTGAGAGTAACCACATCCAGGGGCACCCCTCAGGGTGGAGTTCTCTCACCGCTACTCTGGGCTCTTGTCATGAACGGCATACTCTCTAAATTTAAATCAAGTGGAGTAAGGATAGTAGCCTACGCTGATGATCTTGCATTACTAGCGACTGGCAGGTTCCTACCCACTATCAGTGAACAAACAGAATACGCCCTCTCGTTGGTAAGCAAATGGACTAAGAACTGTGGGCTGACGGTCAATCCAGCTAAAACAGAACTAGTGCTATTTACTAACAAACGTAAAATACCTGATTTTAAAATGCCTTCAATTGAAGGCTGCCCTCTTAAGATCTCCGATCACACAAAGTATCTCGGTGTGATCTTGGATAAAAAACTAAACTGGGGCTTGAACACCAAAGATAGATTCGAAAAGGCATCGACAGCCTTTTACTCCTGCAATAGAATTTTCGGGAAAACCTGGGGACCAAACCCAAAAATGTATTCGGCAATAATTAGACCAATACTAACCTACGGTAATTTGGTATGGTGGAAAGCTTTAGAAAAGAGCACGAACCTGAAAACTTTGACAAAAGTTCAAAGACTGGCGTGCACTGGCATTACGGGGGCAATGAGATCAACTCCAACTGCGGGACTGGAAGTTATACTCGATCTTATTCCCCTAGACCTCTTTGTTCAAGAATCTGCGGCCAAAATGCCCTGAGACTTAGTCAAACTAAAATCTGGAAAAATAGTTCCATAGGACATGCCCAGATCCTCCATAAAGTTATGGGTCATAGTACTACAACGGACTATAAAACACCCGAACTTGTTTTTCACAAACCATTCCAGACTGCCTTCCCAAGCAGAGAGGAATGGATAGATAATATACCGTACTCCAGTGAGACGATAGCTATCTATACTGATGGCTCTAAAATGGACACTGGTGTAGGAGCAGGCTTCTATTCCGAATCTCTCAAGTTAGCCGCCTCGCTTAGGCTTCCAGACTACAGTAGCGTCTTCCGACCGGAGGTCCTGGCAGTGACAACAGCTGCTAAAAAGGTATCAATGATGGCGATACCACGAGCTGATATCACCTTTTACATTGATAGCCAAGCGGCAATAAAAGCGATTACTGCAACTGAGGTAAAATCAAAGCCTGTTTCATGCTGCCGCGAAGAGCTTAAGGTTCTTGGCGCACAGCACAACATTAGACTCTGCTGGGTCCCAGGCCACAGCGATATACTAGGCAATGAGAAAGCCGATGAATTAGCAAGACTAGGGTCAATGCTTGACGTAAGCCAAGCTCAGATAGTTAGCACCCCTACCTGTTATTTAAAACAGGAAATCTCAAAAAGAATAACTATCAAGGCCGATGAAAGGTGGAATCTTCTTGACACCTGCGGCACAACAAGAAAGATCTGGCCCTGTTTTAACAAACAAAGAACGGAAAAAATTATGCAGCTACACAAGGGATCACTTCGATCTCTTGTAAGCATAATCACTGGACATAATCTGTTAGGTTATCATATGAAGAAGATGAGAATCAGTTCAGATGATCTATGCAGAGGATGCGGAGACGAGGAGGTGCATGAAGATACTTCGCACTTTCTGTGTCACTGTCCCGCACTTTCCCATCAAAGGAAGAAAATGCTTGGCAACTTTTTCTTTGAGGATTTAGAGGAACTCTCTAGTACGCCAGGTACTAGCATCCTGAACTTCGTCAAAGCCTCTAAATGGCTTGACTAACTGAACACATAGGTTTTTCTTATAAGCTTGAGTAGCAATACTCGCGGATATCACAATGGATCTGTATTGATCTCAGTGTGACGGTAATGACATCAACTGTCAGCCCCTAAACCTAACCTAACCTAACCATCAGCAACGTCTTTGAACAAACGTCAGAGTTGATAGATTCAACTTAAAGTTAGTTAAGGATTTTTTTCGCTATAGAATTTATAGGTAACTGAGACCAAACTAAGAATCCCTTTGCCTATCGTTCCTTTCGATAAGACGTCAGTTAAGCGCTTTCTCGAGCAACTAATACTTGTCAAGTAAGAAGATGAAACTATACCCATTTCGATGCGGTGAAGTTATTAAATTCATTGTACAAATTTCTCGGAGAACGATCACAAAAGGCCGCCGTAATCTTGTGTTTCAAGACATTTAGACTTTTTCCTCAGTACATACACGCATTAAATATAAGGTCTCTGCTAATCCAATCGCAATCGATTCTAGACGATAAATTTTGTAAAAAAAACATATCAGAATAAGATATTTTGAAAATAATTTGAAAGTTTCTGTTGTAGATTTGTATACAACGCATAATTCATTAGATATGTACTTTAATAATTATTACTTTGTTTATTTCAATCAACTTGCTTATATGTAATGTATCAGAAATATTAATTTTTTCATGCTCAGTTTCAATGTTTTAAATTTAATTCTCTTAATTCGTGTTCGTGTATCGTGTACGAATCGTATCGCATCTCTTGCCTGTCGTTGTTGTGTTGTGTTCTCGTTTCATAGTTAGCTGTGATTTTTGCGCTAACCCTCCTGTTCATTTTTGAAGGCATTTATTCAAATGTGTTCATTTTCTGTTTATGAAGATTGTATGAAATCTGTTAGCGCTAAAGGTCCGTACATATATGAGCTGCGACCTGCGTCTGCGAATTACTCTTTTAAAGCTATTTCTAAAGCAAATATCAACCTTTTCTTTTTTTAATTGATTGATTAATTGAATAAATAACCGTATTTACATATTCCAATATAGAATACTGCCTAAAACTAGATAAAACTACACAAAAAATACATTTTTCTATTTTCTATGCGACCAACAGCTGCGACCTGCGAATTTTCAAATGAGAATTTACAATCCACAAATACGAAACGCTTTCCACACAGCTACGAATAAATAATTCGCTTGGATTTCAGAAATCAAAAATCAAATAAATAAATATTTTCTGTATGTCTGGTTTGTTTTTTATGACAGTTCGCAGCTCTCTGCGACTACTCATATGAATGAAATAGCAAATACAACAACCATTCGCAATTCGCAGACGCAGGTCGTATCTCCATATGAATGGACCTTAAGGCCGTGTGCGAATTAGATGAATTGTGGTTAAAAAATAAAAATGGATGAATTTTTAACCACTACTGTCATATTTTAACCTGCTCAGTAGCTAGTCAAATAATGCGAAGTGTCAAAATTTAACCAAACGTCAATTTTTAACCCATTTTTAACTGAATTCGCACACGGCCTAACTTTTGAGCTAAATATAGTTTCATGATAGATTTTTGCATGAGGGTTTTGTTTCGTGTACGAAAAGACTCGTAAGTCGTTATTGAATTAAGGGTATGAAGAACAATGAAGGTTTAGCGAAAAATTTGCGCTTCAGCCAGCAGCTTATTGATTTTTTGTATTTTGTGGGGTAAGAGGTTTGTTGTTATTAATGTTAATTTTTATCTTATTGTTGTGAAATTTTATAAAATTTATTAAATAAATATTTATTTTGAAATTTTTTACAAGTGTATTTATAAATTGAGATTCCAATCAAAAATAAGCGATGATAGAAAAGACGAAAAAACTGCTCCGACGATTCCGTCCGTCCGTCTCTCTGTCTATAATTGCATCAATAGATTTAACCACTGCTTCCGTTGACTTGAAATTAATTTAAATATAGTAGTTTGAGCGAATTTGGATGGGTCGTTTTTTATTTTTATTTTTTTAATCAAAATTTAGGGTAGCCACCATACAATTTTTTCGGCCAAAGCTTCAATTTTCTCAAAAACAGCTACTCCGATTTTTCTTAAACATCCCGATTCCGAACGGCAAAGTTGAGAAACACTTTTTCATGACAGATTGATACTCTTGGAAGATTTGTCAGGTCTTTGCAAGAGGCAGTACCCGTGAAAGATAAACTAAAAACTTTATGGACACGTGTAGGACCCGAACCCACGACGTGACGTTCTGCTTAGCAGCCAACGCATCTAAACACTAAGCCACGGGCAGCTTCAGTCCGATTAACGTCTTTTTACTTGCGACATATAGAATATATTGCAAGTATTGAATTCGTAAAAAAAAATTTAGGTAATGATGATAAAGAAGTCGAAAAAAGTGGGTCCGGCGATTCCGTCCATCTGTCTGTCTGTCTGTCTGTAAACGCACAGCCTTAACCACTGGTCCGATTGACTTCAAACTTGAAAATTAAAGGTTTGAGCAAATTCGCGTGGGTTGTTTTTTTTCATTTTTTTTTTTAAATTTAGGGTAGCCACCATACGATTTTTTTGGCCAAAAACCAAAAGTTTCAATTTTCTCAAAAATGGTTCCTACGATTTTTTTCAAACTTCCTCGAAAATTTTTGTTTAAAACTCTGATATATTTTATGTAAAAAAAATATTTTTGTATTGCTCCAAAACCGTACCGCCTATAGAACGGTTTTTTTTATCAGATTTTCTCGAAAACTAAAAGTTCGATCAGGGTAATTTTTTTTTTTTTTGAAAGTACGTTTATATTGTTTAAATAATATTTTGTATTCAAAAAAAATTTTGGATTTTTATAAAATATTTAAACAAAATTATTTTTAATTCTGTATCTCTAAAACGGATCAAAATTTGAAATTGCAATTTCCTTAGAAAATGTATAGGTATAGTTAAACATTCTTGAATGCTGCATACCCAAATTAATTTTAAGACATTTTCAAAAAATTTTATATATAAAAAATTAATTTGAAAAACAACCGCTCCGACGATTTTTTTTTTAAATTTAAAAAATCAACGATTTCTTAAGAAATCATATGACATCATATTTTTTCAGATTGAATCTTTTTTTGAGGTAGATATTTCAATTTAAATTTTTATTTACGAATTAAATTTTTTTTATCTACACTAATATATAAAGCTGAAGAGTTTGTTTGTTTGAACGCGGTAATCTCAGGAACTACTGGTTCGAATGGTATAATTCTTTTTGTGTTGGATGGTGCCTTAATCGACTTAGACATTAGGCTACTTAACATTAAGCTGTGACCAATAGCAGCGAAGAATCTGTTTAAAATGGGGAAAAAACGGCAAAAAATATACATTTTTCTGCGTTTTAACGCACTTATCTCAGGAAGTACTGGTTCGAATGGTATAATTCTTTTTGTGTTGGAAGGTCCATTAATTGAGGAAGACTTGAGGCTATTTAACATTAAGCTGTGACCAATAGCAGCGAAGAATCTGTGGAAAATATGGAAAAAACGGCAAAAAATATACATTTTTCTGCGTTTTAACGCGCTTATCTCAAGAACTGCTTTATGAAATTGAACAATTTTTTAAATGTTGAATGGTCCATTTATCAAGAAAGGCTTGAAGCTATATAAAATTTAGCTGCGACCAATAGGAGCGAAGAATTTGTGTAAAATGTGGAAAAAAACGGCAAACAATACAATTTAATCTACATCTACACTAATATATAAAGCTGAAGAGTTTGTTCGTTTGAACGCGGTAATCTCAGGAACTACTATTTCGAATTGTAAAATTCTTTTTGTGTTGGATAGTCCATTAATCGATGAAGGCTTTAAAATAAAATAAATAAATAGAGTGGCGCGACAGCTCTTGAAGAGCCAACGCCTAAGTGGCTTACTCTAATCAACAATTCTCTGAGTGCGTGTGAAGAATTGAGGGGACCTACAATTTAACGCCGATTCCGAACGGCAAAGTTGAGAAGCATTTTTTCATTACAGATTGATACTCTTGGAAGATTTGTCAGGTCTTCGCAAGAGGCAGTACCCGTGAAAGATGAAATAAAAACTTGGCCTGAGTAGGACTCGAACCAACGACGTTCTGCTTAGCAGCCAACGCACTTACCAACTAAGCTACGGGAAACTGCTTTAGGCTATATTCTACTTAAAATTAAGCTGCGACCAATAGCAGCGAAGAATCTGTGGAAATGTGAGAACTGAGATTTTTTTCTGAGATCTCTGAGATGAAATTATTTTGGATTCGATTTCTCACTCAGCTATTTGACGTGGCTGACATACAGTGCTTTGCAAAAGTATAATCGCACCATGTAAAAATGGTTTTGTGTAAAACCGAGGACTGCAGCAATACTAAACTATTTTTTTTTTAAAGACCCTCATTAGATAAGAAAATTGAGAGAAAAAAAAATTACCGTTACTTTCGCCTCTAATGTTTAGAAAAGAAAACAAGTTTTTTTCTTTGTTGCATAAGTATAATCGCATTCTCTTATTTTTTCAACATTTTTTTTTTATTTTTTTTTATTTTTTGAAAGATTAGTGTGGATTCTTACTACGCCGATTTTCAATCAAGTTAAAATACTCGATTTGGATTACTCTCGACCAGTTTTTTTAATTAGGAATTGTCCAACGAGTTCCATTCGTGCAGTTTTGTCTCTTGGAGCTCAGAAACACTACCAAACTGCCTGTTATTTTATATGGTGCGATTATACTTTTGCAAAGCACTGTATGTGCAGCAACAATTAGTAAGGTAACCATTAAATCGCAATGATAACTGAGAATTATGTTCCACCAAGGCACCAAATGATTTTGCCTCAGTCAAGGTGACATTGAGATCTCAGTGAGATGTTGTTAGGTGGAACTGGCCTAATAACTGCTCAAATTAGAATTTTGAGAGTTCAATTGATTTGTGAATGTGATTGATTGCACTATTTGTGCAGATGATTGTGTTTTAACAATATCATTTTATGTACTTCTTAACTAAAAAATATGCTCAGTTTAAAGAAAACAAAATTTACTTAACGAAAAAAACGATGCAGAAGTAAGAGAGATATTAGAATTAGGGAGAGTTCACCCAAGGGAATGCTTTAAGTATGAACAACTGAAGGGAATCATAAAAAATGCTCAAATTTTTCAAGTTCAAGAGAATTACGACCTAGGGAGAGTTGACTGCAATGCAATTTTACAATAACTTCCGAACAAAATTCCCACGCGCGCAGGATGCACAAGTCGAGACGATACTCTGGCCGGTGGACGAGGGAGAGGTGGACGAAGTCGCGGGCAACTGCTAGTTTGTAATACATGTGGTCTACTTCTGCGGATACGGATAACTTTGTCAAAACAACAAACCTAATATTAAGATATGGTTGTTACTATACACTTTTCTCTCAAAAAATTTTTCGTTGAAATAGAAACGACTTTGTCCAACTCAATTGTCATCCTGAATCGATTCTCTACAAGCTGTTTCTTTCAAATATTGTGATAGTTTGAAGTGCCTTCAAAGATCAAACTCATTCTTATCGGTAATTCGCGAACCGATATTTTTTTTCTATGGATGTCTTGATATTATTTCCAATCAAATATTAAATCGACTTGAAAGTTTGAGGAACGTTATCAAAACTTATCGAGTACCTACTTCAACCTAAGGAATTAACAAATATGACGAATCAAGAACTCTACAAAGAAGCTTTAATACTTGCGAATACTTATATTGAAGACATTACTGAACAAATTCCTGAACAGTTGGTTTCATGCCTCAAAAGGCATATTAAATTCTGAACTCAATTGTCAATTTTCGGGTCAACCACGAAAAGAAATACTTGAAAGTAAAAATCTCGAAAACAAAAATCTCGAATATAAAATCTCGAAATACAAAAATCTCGGAGAAAATTAAAAAAAGTAACCTATAGGCGTTTTTCTTTTTTAGCACCGAGCGGGGCAAAGAGCGAATCGAGCGAGTGTCGAGTCGAGCGCGACCTGAGCGCTCAGAAGTATTTGAGAAACACAATTGAGCACTGAACTTTCATAATTAATTTTTGGCTGTCACTTCAGCTTCTAAATTCTAAATTCTAAATTCAAAATATTATTTACCATCACTGGAAGAGCAACCAGCTTCGCCCTGCCATTTCTTTTGTTTTGTTTGTTTGTTTTTTTTTTCGTCCCTCAAAAACTCAACGCTCTTTATTCTGCTCTATCTGCTCGATCATTTTTGACCGAGCAAATCGAATCAGCCCCGAGCGTGTTCGGTTCTAAAAAAGTAACACAGATCGAGCGCTCCGAGCGCCCCGAGCTAAAAAAAAAAATGTCGATCTTTTTTTGACAGTTCGATTCCCGCTCCGTGCTAAAAAAGAAAAACGCCTTATATGTATTTTCCATCTTTGGTCTTGTGCAGACTAGACAAGAAAAATCTTACCAAGAACTCAAAACAGAGTTGATGTTGAACATAGAAGACTTAAAGTTTTAGTTGATAAGCCGCACGTTGGCTTGTTCAAGGTAATTCATGCTTAAGTGCACGAGGCGGTTCAGGCAGGATGTAAGGTAGAAAAACTTGAAATGGAGGAAGAATTTAAAATGAGGCGGGAGTTCCTATGTCATAAAAGAGAAACAAATTTTGAAAATAATGGAAGAAACAGAAGAAAGAAGCTATATTGGTTTCTTAAGAAGCTTAGCTCATTTTGTTGAATTTTGTAAAATTTTGTTGTTGTTTTTCGTGCTAAACACTAACTTGTTCGTTTTGTTTTTTCATCATTATTTGTACGGATAGAATAATACCACTTAGAGCCGATTTTTCAATCATCGAACAAAAATAAAAATAACAAACTGGCAAATAAACTTATCTGAGTATTCATCGGTCGAATAAATAAGAACGTTTTTCTTCAGATAAAGTCTATCTGACGATTGAAAAATCCAATATTTTGTTATTTGTCGAATAAACACTATCTGCTTGTTTATCTGACGATTGAAAAATCGGCTCTTAGGTAAAATAAAAAAACATATTCCTGGGAAGGGCCCCTGCTAAGACTCCAACTGGGGCTGCCATATCTATAGTTACGCCACTGCTCGTGCCCATAAAGTTTTTCGTCTAACACGGGTACTATCTCTTGGGAAGAACTGAACACACTTCCTAGGATATCAATCTGTCATAAAAGTGCTAGGCTGAAACTCGGCTGAGAAATAAATAGTAACACAAAATTGCAATTCAAGAAAGTTTTTTTATTACAAATAATATTTATGAGTGTTTCTCAATTATTTAAGCGTCCTAGAACTTAACCAAGAAGATCCCCAACGATAGGTAAACCGCTTAGAAGTCCACCAACGACAGGTAAACCGTCGAGAAGACCGCGGGTTTGACGCGAATGTGCGGCATCTTCTGTAGGGTTGGCATTGATTTCCAAAACTGCAAGGAATAAGCCGAGCAAAACGCAGAAAATGAGGGAACGCATTTTAATTGAATTATTGTTTACTAAGAACACAAATGTTTAACTATTAACTTTTGAAAATACGTTCCTGCTTTTATACCTAAAAAATACTGTTTCCAATGACACGAAAATAGAATGCTAACTGCTCAACTTACAGTCTGAATAAATATTTGTATTTTGGCATTCACGAAATGAATTTTTGTATTTGTTTGTGTTAAATATTGAAAAAAACATGACAAAAAGGCCTAAAAAATGGAATTTCCAGCAAGTGTTCGGCTGTTACTGGAGTTAGCACGTGTTAACAAGACTTTGACGTCAGCGTTTTAAAAGAAAAACGATATTTACTTTCAATAATTTAAGAAAAAAGTCCACCAGAGCAGAGACACCAATGTTTATTGAAATTTACTTTAACCACCAAATAATTGTTTGAAACCTAGTAAGAATAGAGACATATTTCTGTGAAAAATTTGTTATTACTAGCGATTTACTACTCCTACTAATTTACAACTCTCTGTTCCACCAAAGAAAACAAATTTACAAGATTTGTTCAGTTTGTAAAAATATTCTACTGCGAAAGTTCGTGTGTAGGTAATACTTATAAGTTATAAATGTCCTTGTGTTGAAAGACATAGCTACATCGATAGCAAAACTTCAATTCAAACTTCAAGTATATCATAACACCAGTGACGGATTAAAGCTTCCCTTGTTGATAAAATGGATGTCATTCATTTTGATCCAGTATTTTCATTTCAAAATATTTTTATATAATTATTGAACATGAAAGATAAATAAGTTATAAGCCTTACAGCCGATTTTTCAATCATCGAATTATCAGTCGAATAAACACTATCTACTTGTTTATCTGACGATTGAAAAATCGGCTCTTAATAAATATGAAATATATTTTTTTAATATTAATCAATTCGAAAATTTATTTTTCCTGACTTTGGTCCGCGCAAAAACGTCTATTATATCGTCATAGATAATTTTTTGGTCTAGTTGAGTTTCAATAGACAGTAATGCAAGAGCGTTAAGTCTATCTTGGCCCATGCTTGCACGCAAATATGTTGTTACTTTTTTTAGAGTGGAAAAAGATCTTTCTCCTCAACCCAAAAAATTCGGAGAGCAATACATGGCATATTCTCTGTGCATAGCGTCTTCTATTTTTGCTAAGGAATCTTTGAGTTGATAATGAAAATGAATACATTCACTGCCTGACGTCTCTTTCAAATCGCCAGGATACTCACTGACTAGTCTATTGCAAGATTTTTCAACTCGCTTGTATCTTTTTCAGATTAATCGTCGAAAAAAATTGAAATGTTTGTAAAGTTTTTCATGCATATGCAATTTTACGCCCGGCTAATTCTAAATGTTGTAATTTTCGCTGCAATCCCGTACCTTTTTTCGCAATCGCGAAGTCGGTTTCCCATCTCTGCTTTCGACAATAAATTTCAGTACATCAATTATTGCAGACCACTGTTTTTCTAATGCGTAACTTACATAATGTCGAGTAGACCAACAAGATGATTTGACATATTTGGTAGCTGCACGTAGATTTCCCAACGATGTGTAGAAATAGTAAAGAAATTTTATAGTTCTTGTAAAGTAGAAAATAAGTCAACTGCACATGACCCTACTAAATTTAAAAAATGGGTGGCACAAGGAACAAATATTCAATCGAAATTTTGTTATAAAATCTTATCTGAATCAATTTTTGAAATGGTTTGTCTTTACTTTTGTTCGTCTCTTCAAATTATGCCGCCCTAGGCCTGGGACTTATCCATCACTGTCCTTGAACCCTTACGACTGATTAAGTTTCATGTGAATACAATTTAAGAGTTCCTTGTGAGCCTGAAAGCTGTTCTAGACAAGATTGAATGGCTCTCAAATTACTTTTAACACCTTCACATTCCTTCACATGCATACATTCAAAAATTTAAATGCTCTTGACGTTCAGAATTACAACAAGTTGAAAAACATCATTCGAACAAAGGAAAAAGAAAACGAATAACATAAGTCGGGGAAGCAAAAGGCTCTTTCTTTATTTGTGTTTTTTCAACGAGAAACATTTTCCGTTCATTCTACTTCTTTTTTTTAATTTACATTCTTGTGACAATTTGTAAATTCCTTTGTGAAACGTGCCAAATTTTAACTCTTCGTTAGTGCTACTAAATCGTTTCCGTTTCCATTCTTAGGCTTTTTAATTATTTTCATATAACAAATGGATCAATCAAGTTAAAATACTCGATTTGGATTACTCTCGACCAGTTTTTTTAATTAGGAATTGTCCAACGAGTTCCATTCGTGCAGTTTTGTCTCTTGGAGCTCAGAAACACTACCAAACTGCCTGTTATTTTATATGGTGCGATTATACTTTTGCAAAGCACTGTATGTGCAGCAACAATTAGTAAGGTAACCATTAAATCGCAATGATAACTGAGAATTATGTTCCACCAAGGCACCAAATGATTTTGCCTCAGTCAAGGTGACATTGAGATCTCAGTGAGATGTTGTTAGGTGGAACTGGCCTAATAACTGCTCAAATTAGAATTTTGAGAGTTCAATTGATTTGTGAATGTGATTGATTGCACTATTTGTGCAGATGATTGTGTTTTAACAATATCATTTTATGTACTTCTTAACTAAAAAATATGCTCAGTTTAAAGAAAACAAAATTTACTTAACGAAAAAAACGATGCAGAAGTAAGAGAGATATTAGAATTAGGGAGAGTTCACCCAAGGGAATGCTTTAAGTATGAACAACTGAAGGGAATCATAAAAAATGCTCAAATTTTTCAAGTTCAAGAGAATTACGACCTAGGGAGAGTTGACTGCAATGCAATTTTACAATAACTTCCGAACAAAATTCCCACGCGCGCAGGATGCACAAGTCGAGACGATACTCTGGCCGGTGGACGAGGGAGAGGTGGACGAAGTCGCGGGCAACTGCTAGTTTGTAATACATGTGGTCTACTTCTGCGGATACGGATAACTTTGTCAAAACAACAAACCTAATATTAAGATATGGTTGTTACTATACACTTTTCTCTCAAAAAATTTTTCGTTGAAATAGAAACGACTTTGTCCAACTCAATTGTCATCCTGAATCGATTCTCTACAAGCTGTTTCTTTCAAATATTGTGATAGTTTGAAGTGCCTTCAAAGATCAAACTCATTCTTATCGGTAATTCGCGAACCGATATTTTTTTTCTATGGATGTCTTGATATTATTTCCAATCAAATATTAAATCGACTTGAAAGTTTGAGGAACGTTATCAAAACTTATCGAGTACCTACTTCAACCTAAGGAATTAACAAATATGACGAATCAAGAACTCTACAAAGAAGCTTTAATACTTGCGAATACTTATATTGAAGACATTACTGAACAAATTCCTGAACAGTTGGTTTCATGCCTCAAAAGGCATATTAAATTCTGAACTCAATTGTCAATTTTCGGGTCAACCACGAAAAGAAATACTTGAAAGTAAAAATCTCGAAAACAAAAATCTCGAATATAAAATCTCGAAATACAAAAATCTCGGAGAAAATTAAAAAAAGTAACCTATAGGCGTTTTTCTTTTTTAGCACCGAGCGGGGCAAAGAGCGAATCGAGCGAGTGTCGAGTCGAGCGCGACCTGAGCGCTCAGAAGTATTTGAGAAACACAATTGAGCACTGAACTTTCATAATTAATTTTTGGCTGTCACTTCAGCTTCTAAATTCTAAATTCTAAATTCAAAATATTATTTACCATCACTGGAAGAGCAACCAGCTTCGCCCTGCCATTTCTTTTGTTTTGTTTGTTTGTTTTTTTTTTCGTCCCTCAAAAACTCAACGCTCTTTATTCTGCTCTATCTGCTCGATCATTTTTGACCGAGCAAATCGAATCAGCCCCGAGCGTGTTCGGTTCTAAAAAAGTAACACAGATCGAGCGCTCCGAGCGCCCCGAGCTAAAAAAAAAAATGTCGATCTTTTTTTGACAGTTCGATTCCCGCTCCGTGCTAAAAAAGAAAAACGCCTTATATGTATTTTCCATCTTTGGTCTTGTGCAGACTAGACAAGAAAAATCTTACCAAGAACTCAAAACAGAGTTGATGTTGAACATAGAAGACTTAAAGTTTTAGTTGATAAGCCGCACGTTGGCTTGTTCAAGGTAATTCATGCTTAAGTGCACGAGGCGGTTCAGGCAGGATGTAAGGTAGAAAAACTTGAAATGGAGGAAGAATTTAAAATGAGGCGGGAGTTCCTATGTCATAAAAGAGAAACAAATTTTGAAAATAATGGAAGAAACAGAAGAAAGAAGCTATATTGGTTTCTTAAGAAGCTTAGCTCATTTTGTTGAATTTTGTAAAATTTTGTTGTTGTTTTTCGTGCTAAACACTAACTTGTTCGTTTTGTTTTTTCATCATTATTTGTACGGATAGAATAATACCACTTAGAGCCGATTTTTCAATCATCGAACAAAAATAAAAATAACAAACTGGCAAATAAACTTATCTGAGTATTCATCGGTCGAATAAATAAGAACGTTTTTCTTCAGATAAAGTCTATCTGACGATTGAAAAATCCAATATTTTGTTATTTGTCGAATAAACACTATCTGCTTGTTTATCTGACGATTGAAAAATCGGCTCTTAGGTAAAATAAAAAAACATATTCCTGGGAAGGGCCCCTGCTAAGACTCCAACTGGGGCTGCCATATCTATAGTTACGCCACTGCTCGTGCCCATAAAGTTTTTCGTCTAACACGGGTACTATCTCTTGGGAAGAACTGAACACACTTCCTAGGATATCAATCTGTCATAAAAGTGCTAGGCTGAAACTCGGCTGAGAAATAAATAGTAACACAAAATTGCAATTCAAGAAAGTTTTTTTATTACAAATAATATTTATGAGTGTTTCTCAATTATTTAAGCGTCCTAGAACTTAACCAAGAAGATCCCCAACGATAGGTAAACCGCTTAGAAGTCCACCAACGACAGGTAAACCGTCGAGAAGACCGCGGGTTTGACGCGAATGTGCGGCATCTTCTGTAGGGTTGGCATTGATTTCCAAAACTGCAAGGAATAAGCCGAGCAAAACGCAGAAAATGAGGGAACGCATTTTAATTGAATTATTGTTTACTAAGAACACAAATGTTTAACTATTAACTTTTGAAAATACGTTCCTGCTTTTATACCTAAAAAATACTGTTTCCAATGACACGAAAATAGAATGCTAACTGCTCAACTTACAGTCTGAATAAATATTTGTATTTTGGCATTCACGAAATGAATTTTTGTATTTGTTTGTGTTAAATATTGAAAAAAACATGACAAAAAGGCCTAAAAAATGGAATTTCCAGCAAGTGTTCGGCTGTTACTGGAGTTAGCACGTGTTAACAAGACTTTGACGTCAGCGTTTTAAAAGAAAAACGATATTTACTTTCAATAATTTAAGAAAAAAGTCCACCAGAGCAGAGACACCAATGTTTATTGAAATTTACTTTAACCACCAAATAATTGTTTGAAACCTAGTAAGAATAGAGACATATTTCTGTGAAAAATTTGTTATTACTAGCGATTTACTACTCCTACTAATTTACAACTCTCTGTTCCACCAAAGAAAACAAATTTACAAGATTTGTTCAGTTTGTAAAAATATTCTACTGCGAAAGTTCGTGTGTAGGTAATACTTATAAGTTATAAATGTCCTTGTGTTGAAAGACATAGCTACATCGATAGCAAAACTTCAATTCAAACTTCAAGTATATCATAACACCAGTGACGGATTAAAGCTTCCCTTGTTGATAAAATGGATGTCATTCATTTTGATCCAGTATTTTCATTTCAAAATATTTTTATATAATTATTGAACATGAAAGATAAATAAGTTATAAGCCTTACAGCCGATTTTTCAATCATCGAATTATCAGTCGAATAAACACTATCTACTTGTTTATCTGACGATTGAAAAATCGGCTCTTAATAAATATGAAATATATTTTTTTAATATTAATCAATTCGAAAATTTATTTTTCCTGACTTTGGTCCGCGCAAAAACGTCTATTATATCGTCATAGATAATTTTTTGGTCTAGTTGAGTTTCAATAGACAGTAATGCAAGAGCGTTAAGTCTATCTTGGCCCATGCTTGCACGCAAATATGTTGTTACTTTTTTTAGAGTGGAAAAAGATCTTTCTCCTCAACCCAAAAAATTCGGAGAGCAATACATGGCATATTCTCTGTGCATAGCGTCTTCTATTTTTGCTAAGGAATCTTTGAGTTGATAATGAAAATGAATACATTCACTGCCTGACGTCTCTTTCAAATCGCCAGGATACTCACTGACTAGTCTATTGCAAGATTTTTCAACTCGCTTGTATCTTTTTCAGATTAATCGTCGAAAAAAATTGAAATGTTTGTAAAGTTTTTCATGCATATGCAATTTTACGCCCGGCTAATTCTAAATGTTGTAATTTTCGCTGCAATCCCGTACCTTTTTTCGCAATCGCGAAGTCGGTTTCCCATCTCTGCTTTCGACAATAAATTTCAGTACATCAATTATTGCAGACCACTGTTTTTCTAATGCGTAACTTACATAATGTCGAGTAGACCAACAAGATGATTTGACATATTTGGTAGCTGCACGTAGATTTCCCAACGATGTGTAGAAATAGTAAAGAAATTTTATAGTTCTTGTAAAGTAGAAAATAAGTCAACTGCACATGACCCTACTAAATTTAAAAAATGGGTGGCACAAGGAACAAATATTCAATCGAAATTTTGTTATAAAATCTTATCTGAATCAATTTTTGAAATGGTTTGTCTTTACTTTTGTTCGTCTCTTCAAATTATGCCGCCCTAGGCCTGGGACTTATCCATCACTGTCCTTGAACCCTTACGACTGATTAAGTTTCATGTGAATACAATTTAAGAGTTCCTTGTGAGCCTGAAAGCTGTTCTAGACAAGATTGAATGGCTCTCAAATTACTTTTAACACCTTCACATTCCTTCACATGCATACATTCAAAAATTTAAATGCTCTTGACGTTCAGAATTACAACAAGTTGAAAAACATCATTCGAACAAAGGAAAAAGAAAACGAATAACATAAGTCGGGGAAGCAAAAGGCTCTTTCTTTATTTGTGTTTTTTCAACGAGAAACATTTTCCGTTCATTCTACTTCTTTTTTTTAATTTACATTCTTGTGACAATTTGTAAATTCCTTTGTGAAACGTGCCAAATTTTAACTCTTCGTTAGTGCTACTAAATCGTTTCCGTTTCCATTCTTAGGCTTTTTAATTATTTTCATATAACAAATGGATCATGGTAGGAGTTTGGGGGTTTTTAGGAATAAATTTGGAATTTTTTCCGACTGAGTATGTGTTGGAAGAATTTGGAAATTGTAGCAATAGGTAAAACATATGTTGGGCTTTGTGGACGGAGAATTGGAAGCAGCTGTTTGTTTATTTGTTCAAAGAAATTATGATGTTAAATGCTCTCGTAATAATGCTTAAGGCGGGAGAAAATTTGAAATTTATTGCACAATAAAATACGGTTGGTAATTTCATTGATATTAAACGTCTTGAACATCTATAGACTACATATTTAAAATAAATCGGCTTGTTTACAAAAAGTCAATATAAGTTGTTCTTTAATTTTTTTTTGGTATATTTCTGAAAAGCTTAAGATACAAGAAGTTTTTAAGTTTTGAGGACAAAGTTGTTTACATTTTTCAATTTCAAGAAATAATTTTTATGTTTTTTTTTTTAGTTATTTCGTCCAGTATCAATGTTAGATTTCAACTTAAAGTGACGAATGCCACCAATTGTTCACAGCCGACATTGACAAAGTGAAGAAAACAATTAGACATTCACTATACGCAGATCTTGGGAAAGAACCAAGGACTTTAAAATCATACATATACCAACTTTTCATCTATGTCACAGAACAGTGTCTAGTCTTCATATTCTATAGAAAGTCGTCCACCTTTGCAAGATGGCGATGGAAAACTCACGCTGTTCCGTCATAATCGGAAGAAACCTCACAGAACCATTTGATTTCCTTAATATTATTTAAGAACAACTTGTGCAAAACTCACACTTTAACAGCAGAAGCAAAATCTTTCTTAAGTCCGTTCTTTTTCTAGGATAAAGCTAATGTGAGCGTTTTTGAGCCATGAAACCGAGGTCAAGAAATTGGGTCTAGCGCCTAATGGAACAAGACAAAATTAATGTTGTCAACAAAATAGAACACCCATCATCAACGTCCCCTCCAGGAATTTCAGGAAAACAAACTGGAATGTATTCTGTAGGGAAGTAGGACAGGGAATTCAAAACCCGGACTCACTTTTAATTCAAGACCCTTCCGACATAGATCTTGCGTCAGAAAAACTCAGAGTTGTTCTGAACCACGCTTTAGAAAAAAGCTATCCCATCAATCATATGGGAAAAGGTAGGAAAAAACCACCCTGGTGGACAACTGAATTAGGCAACTTAAGAAAAGAAACTAGAAGACTTTTCAACGTTGCAAAAAGAACTAGGAAAGAAGCTGACTGGGAACATTATAAGACCAGTCAACGTATGTTTAAGGCCGAAACACAACGAGCAAAACGTAGCTCATGGAGGGCCTTTTGCGACGAAATAGAAGGCACAAATGAATCGGCAAGACTCAGGAAAATTCTGACCAAGGATTCAGTCACTCTCGGTTCTCTTAAAAAACCTACAGGCAGCTGGACTGAATCCGGTCGCGAAACACTTGAACTCCTTGTGAATACTCATTTTCCTGGCTGCGTAGCTGATATCCGCAGTCCAGAATCAGAGTCTCATGCAGAAACTCTAGTACCATCGGATATTATAACGGAAGAAAGGATAAAATGGGCCATTCACTCCTTTTCCCCGTACAAATCCCCTGGTCTAGACGGAATCTTCCCTATGATGCTTCAGAAGAGCATAAACCTTATCATCCCACACCTAGCTAGCATTTTCAATAATAGCCTTAAATGGGGGTATGTTCCCTAATCGTGGCGTGAGGTAAAGGTAGTTTTCATCCCTAAGGCTGGTAAACCTAGCCATACGGAGGCCAAAGACTTTAGACCCATTAGTCTAACATCGTTTATTTTGAAAACTTTGAAAGGCTAATTGATATACACATCCGAAGCACCTTGAAACCGGACTGTATATCGGAGTTTCAACATGCGTAAATTAAAGGAAAAAGCGTTGAAACGGCATTGCACAGTGTTGTCAGCGTCATAGAAAAATCACTGAATGACAAGGAATACACCCTTGCAACGTTCTTGGATATTGAGGGAGCCTTCAATAACGTGAAGAACGAAACAGTGAAGCAAGCCTTGGACGACCACAAAGTCGAAAAGGCAATAACGCAGTGGATAATGTGTATGCTCAGAAAGAGACAGATTAACTCTGAACTAGCGGAGGAAAGGGTGAGAGTAACCACATCCAGGGGCACCCCTCAGGGTG
This sequence comes from Sphaerophoria taeniata, assembly GCA_943590905.1. Lineage (NCBI taxonomy): Eukaryota > Metazoa > Arthropoda > Insecta > Diptera > Syrphidae > Sphaerophoria > Sphaerophoria taeniata. Next base: position 38,613,852 of record OX016540.1, on the reverse strand, counting down.
GAGTTCTCTCACCGCTACTCTGGGCTCTTGTCATGAACGGCATACTCTCTAAATTTAAATCAAGTGGAGTAAGGATAGTAGCCTACGCTGATGATCTTGCATTACTAGCGACTGGCAGGTTCCTACCCACTATCAGTGAACAAACAGAATACGCCCTCTCGTTGGTAAGCAAATGGACTAAGAACTGTGGGCTGACGGTCAATCCAGCTAAAACAGAACTAGTGCTATTTACTAACAAACGTAAAATACCTGATTTTAAAATGCCTTCAATTGAAGGCTGCCCTCTTAAGATCTCCGATCACACAAAGTATCTCGGTGTGATCTTGGATAAAAAACTAAACTGGGGCTTGAACACCAAAGATAGATTCGAAAAGGCATCGACAGCCTTTTACTCCTGCAATAGAATTTTCGGGAAAACCTGGGGACCAAACCCAAAAATGTATTCGGCAATAATTAGACCAATACTAACCTACGGTAATTTGGTATGGTGGAAAGCTTTAGAAAAGAGCACGAACCTGAAAACTTTGACAAAAGTTCAAAGACTGGCGTGCACTGGCATTACGGGGGCAATGAGATCAACTCCAACTGCGGGATTGGAAGTTATACTCGATCTTATTCCCCTAGACATCTTTGTTCAAGAATCTGCGGCCAAAAGTGCCCTGAGACTTAGTCAAACTAAAATCTGGAAAAATAGTTCCATAGGACATGCCCAGATCCTCCATAAAGTTATGGGTCATAGTACTACAACGGACTATAAAACACCCGAACTTGTTTTTCACAAACCATTCCAGACTGCCTTCCCAAGCAGAGAGGAATGGATAGATAATATACCGTACTCCAGTGAGACGTTAATAGCTATCTATACTGATGGCTCTAAAATGGACACTGGTGTAGGAGCAGGCTTCTATTCCGAATCTCTCAAGTTAGCCGCCTCGCTTAGGCTTCCAGACTACAGTAGCGTCTTCCAAGCGGAGGTCCTGGCAGTGACAACAGCTGCTAAAAAGGTATCAATGATGGCGATACCACGAACTGATATCACCTTTTACATTGATAGCCAAGCGGCAATAAAAGCTATTACTGCAACTGAGGTAAAATCAAAGCTTGTTTCATGCTGCCGCGAAGAGCTTAAGGTTCTTGGCGCACAGCACAACATTAGACTCTGCTGGGTCCCAGGCCACAGCGATATACTAGGCAATGAGAAAGCCGATGAATTAGCAAGACTAGGGTCAATGCTTGACGTAAGCCAAGCTCAGATAGTTAGCACCCCTACCTGTTATTTAAAACAGGAAATCTCAAAAAGAATAACTATCAAGGCCGATGAAAGGTGGAATCTTCTTGACACCTGCGGCACAACAAGAAAGATCTGGCCCTGTTTTAACAAACAAAGAACGGAAAAAATTATGCAGCTACACAAGGGATCACTTCGATCTCTTGTAAGCATAATCACTGGACATAATCTGTTAGGTTATCATATGAAGAAGATGAGAATCAGTTCAGATGATCTATGCAGAGGATGCGGAGACGAGGAGGTGCATGAAGATACTTCGCACTTTCTGTGTCACTGTCCCGCACTTTCCCATCAAAGGAAGAAAATGCTTGGCAACTTTTTCTTTGAGGATTTAGAGGAACTCTCTAGTACGCCAGGTACTAGCATCCTGAACTTCGTCAAAGCCTCTAAATGGCTTGACTAACTGAACACATAGGTTTTTCTTATTAGCTTGAGTAGCAATACTCGCGGATATCACAATGGATCTGTATTGTTCTAAGTGTGACGGTAATGACATCAACTGTCAGCCCCTAAACCTAACCTAACCTAACCATCAGCAACGTCTTTGAACAAACGTCAGAGTTGATAGATTCAACTTAAAGTTAGTTAAGGATTTTTTTCGCTATAGAATTTATAGGTAACTGAGACCAAACTAAGAATCCCTTTGCCTATCGTTCCTTTCGATAAGACGTCAGTTAAGCGCTTTCTCGAGCAACTAATACTTGTCAAGTAAGAAGATGAAACTATACCCATTTCGATGCGGTGAAGTTATTTAATTCATTGTACAAATTTCTCGGAGAACGATCACAAAAAGCCGCCGTAATCTTGTGTTTCAAGACATTTAGACTTTTTCCTCAGTACACGCATTAAATATAAGGTCTCTGCTAATCCAATCGCAATCGATTCTAGACGATAAATTTTGTAAAAAAAAAAACATATCAGAATAAGATATTTTGAAAATAATTTGAAAGTTTCTGTTGTAGATTTGTATACAACGCATGATTCATTAGATATGTACTTTAATATCTAATTATTACTTTGTTTATTTCAATCAACTTGCTTATATGTAATGTATCAGAAATATTAATTTTTTCATGCTCAATTTCAATGTTTTAAATTTCATTCTCTTCTGTACTTTCACTTAATAAAGAAGTCCTTTTTATAAATAAAGTTTATTCGTTAATTTTATATTTGCTACAGGCAGGTGGCCATGGTTCAGAGGATAGAGTAGTGGATTGCTAAGCCGAACGCTACGGGTTCAAACCCCAGCTTCAGCAGCATTCTTTTTCTACAAAAATCGCCAGCTTATCTGAGGCCACCTGTGCGATAACATGAGACAATACAAATCTAAGTCTCCTCCTCTGAGCCACGTAGGTTTCTGTTATGTGTGCTTTCTTTCTATGTGTCTATCTGTCTCTCTCTGTTGTATGTCTTGTTCTGTCCCAGCCGATGGTCTCAGTCACCAGTGCTGCTATGTGTCTGTAGTTCGTTACATTTATGTGCGAAGTACTGTGAAATGTAATGTAATATTTGCTACAGGTTATGGGCCCAGACCATAACAAAAACTTATTTTGCATTTAGCTTGTTTGCATTAATCGTCTGTCGAATTATTTCACGATGAGTTCGTTGTATCAAATCGATAAACAAGATGGAGAGAATTTTAGCTCTTGGACCATACAAATGAGAAGCGTTTTGGTGCATTCTGATTTATGGTGTTATGTTGATGGTTCAAGAATGTTGAAGGAAGATGCGAAAACAGAAGAGAGAACTGCTTGGAAAACGGCCGATGGAAAGGCGCTTGCTACAATTTTGCTCAGCGTGAAATCCACGGAGCTTTTACATGTCAAGAATTGTGCAACATCAAGAGAAGCATGGGAAAATTGCGTGATATTCACCAACCACAAGGACCAGCTCGTATGGTGAGTCTTTTTAAAAAATTACTACAATCTACAAACGAACATGTAAATGAATTCAGCAGTATAGCAGAGAAATTAAATGAAATCGACTTAAAAATAGAAGATGAGTTTTTGACCATTCCCTTATTATATGTAGTCTACCAGATTGCTATGAAAGCTTTGTTGTCGCTATAGAGAGTCGTGATACTCTACCTTCGCTTGCAAGTCTCAAAGTTAAACTTCTTGAGGAAGAGCAACGAAGAAGTGATAAGGACCAAATTTCCAATTCAGGGAACCAGCAAATTTTCTCCACTAGATCTCATAACAAGAATATCCAGAATAAAAACACAAATTCCAAAAACAGGTACAAATATTTTTTCGTGTGGCAAGAGAGGACATTTTACATCAGAATGTCGTAGTTCAAAGAACAGATGTCAATGAGTGCAGACTAGTTTTTTTACAACTCTCCGATTTTCCTTTTTTCCACATTAAAAATTAAATTAAAAAATATCCTATACCTCTTTTTAGTATTCAACACAGTCTATTTTTATTCAGTTTTTGTTAACTTAACTAAAAATAATTAAATCACTGTGCAAAAACATTTGCTTCACTTGAGGAACTATTATTACAAGCAGTAACAAAAATGCCGGGTGGAAATAATTCTGATGGTGCAACCACGAGATCGAAAAATTGTGAAAGTGAGTCTCTGAAACTATGCAAGGCATACAAAAATTACTTATGAAACTCATTGATAAGAAGTTTAAGGAAATGGAGAAAGTATTAACAAAAAAATTTGAGAATCGCATGGCCAATTTGGAAGTTGAGGTTATGAAGTTTGTAAAGAACTTGGTTTTATTTTATTTTGGTATCTATCATTTAATTCGATTCAATAGATTTTTGAAAAATAACAAGTATACGCCCGAGTGTACTTTTCTTAGATTACGCGTTGTTAAGGAGAAAACCATTAAAAATCATCGAATCGATCTACGAATTTCTTACTCCATTGCTTTAGATTATTACAGCGAAATTACACTCTGGCGTACGTTCCCTTTTATACCCGAAAGGTTTGAATCCAACCGCTACAGGTCGTTCAGACCACCACCAAAACGGATAAAAAAGGGGTGTCTACTTCCTTCGCAACTGGTTGGCCTGCAAGCACACGCTCATCCTAGCTCGTCGGAGGGGTGGGATCTTGTTGCAGAAAATAGACGGTGTTACGTTTTTTCAGGCCTTTCTTTCGATGGTGAAAATTCGAGAAATATAATTTATACGAGAGTAGAACCCGAATTTGGATAACCCTTAAACTTACTGTCAATGGGAACATAGGTAGTAGTGTTCCTGGAGCAATTAACCCTCCCCTAGCATTTCGAATAAAGAACAAAACCCTAATCGAAACACACCTTTGGTTACTGCCAAAGCTCCTTATTAGACAATAACCCCTGAACTGAAACAAGAATCTCTTCTTGTTAAATCATCCGCTTGAAGGTTTCCCTCACTCTTTCCACTTAGCTCACATCCTTATTTTAGCCCTTAACACATCATCAATTCACAATCGGTCGACAAACAAAATTATCATAAACTCCAACAAAAATCATTTCTTTTCGTGTATTGGTCTTTACAATCCCATTAAGTAGGTATCAATAATTAAAAAAAAAAATCGCGATACGCATTTTTATAAAAAAAAACAATTATTCAGTTTATTATTTATAATTTTTTTGAGGGTGTACTTCGTAATAATAATATCATCTAATAATTCTTTCACTATTATAGCACAAATAGCTTTCTAATATTAGATTAAGGAAACCAAAAAAAGCAAATGATAATTCGGTTCTATCTTCAAGTTACGCTCTTTTTTTTCTTAAATGTTTGCTTTTGCTTAAAAGGAGTACATTTCATTCGGTACTCTCCATTGATGATCCAAATATAATAAAAATCTAACAAATAACTTTTTTGTTACTCACTTTGACTTCTTGGAACTTACTGCGACGATTCCTGGTGAAAACTGTGCACGGTTTTGACTGGATTCGTGTGGTCGCACTTATTAATCTGGCTGTCAAATCAAAAGTTATTCTTATTTATATTTGTACATCAATAGGCTAATTAATTGGACGATTACTTATCTTTTTTGTTTTTTTTTCTTATTCTATTTTTTGTTAACCGAATTCTCTTTCCTTTTATTTTTTTTTTTTTTACATATGAAGTTGAAGTAGAGAGTTTTAAAGAAAGGGACGGGAATACGGGAGGGGTATTTATTTAAGGCTGCTCGCTCTTCTAAATCATCGAAAAGACTTATGTTTGAGTCGAATTGATCGTCAGAGTGACCACCGTAGAGATTATGATGTCTTTTGTCTTCCTTTAGACGACGTGCGTTTTCTTCTTTTTTCTTCACCTTGCTGCTCTTACTGCACCGTAGATCAATTTGAGTGTTTTTTTTGTTTTTTTTATGGAGCTATGTTTTTCTCTTAATTTTTGTTTGTCTTTGGTTATCCCCTTGACCCCGCGTGGCTCTTTGCGTTGGCGCTTCGTGTCTAACCGATAAAAGTTCCGACAGCCCCCCTGTTGCTGCCTGATAAGAATTCGTAATTACAACGCAATGATCAGAAACTAATTAATAAAAAAAAATTAGAACCAGATTCTTACCTAGAGGTGAATTTCACCAGCTCTAAATAATTTGATGAGTTCGAGTATAAAATTTCGTTTCAGTGAGGATTATTTAAGACATCTAAAAATGTCTATTTTTAAATTTATTATTTCTTAACAAGAAAATGACTTAACTCACCAATTAAAGAGAAAAAAAACTAATTATAGTTTGATTTTAGCGGCGATCACAGTGGTTTTATTTTTTTTTTTTAAATTCGTATTAAAGAAAAAGAAGTGAACTTTTAATTCAGTAGACCCGAAAGATTACTTGACGTGAGCCACGCTTAATTTATTAAAAAAATTGGTTTTATTTAAAACTTTTGGATCGAGAGTACCTTCTCGTTAAAAATGTATACGCCAACTAACTCTTACTGCCTTATCGCTCTGGTTGTTTGCTTCTATGCTTATATGCCTATGCAAGGTATACCTTTATCGATTCCTCTGCATTGCAGTGGTCCATATTCTCAACATTCCGATGCGGTATCGGCGCTTTCTTTTTGCCTTGACTTCTAAATTCTAATGTTAAGCTTTATGCAATTTTGGTACGGTAGCAGTGTTGGGTGATGTAATTTATTTTATGGGAAAGTGGATTTTTTTTTTAGTTTTAATTGTCCTCAATTTTTTTTTCTGTCGTTCGTATGACTAATCCTATTTCCCTACAAGTTGTCTGAAAAAAATACTTCGCTTATGCATGAACTTGACAAATTATCGGCTAAAAATAGTTCCATGGAGATAAACATGCTTCGGTACGATCGGAGAAATTACTTGTCGGATGTTATAATTTCTGGAATTCCCTTTAAACAAAATGAGAACATCGATGAAATATTCAATGGTGTATGCAATCTAATAGGGTGCTCCAATGTCAAGTTAGTACATATTTTTCGTGTGCACTCAAAACAAAAACAAAATCATTTACAACAAACTGCACCTGTCATCATAGCTAAACTTGCCAATATGTATGAACGGAGGACGTTAATGAAATCACTGTACACTTTCATCAAATCGAACACTAAAAAGTTAATCTTATCAAACATTGGATTTACGGGATCCAATCAAGCGTTTTTTATATCTGAAAGTCTTTCACCACACGATAAGCAATTATTTAATTATGCGTACTCACTCAAGAAAAACAATAAACTCGCTGCTGTGATCACTATCGGCGGCTTAGTCTATGTAAAATGTAATGGAAAAAAAGACAATAGAATTGTAAACTCGGAGGAGGAGTTAATGAAACTGATTGCGGATGAGGAGGGTGTTGTTACCAGCAACGATCAAGTCTCGTTGGAATCGGCACAAAATGAGCAACACAAAGATGATACAATGTCTGGAGTTGAAGCTGTTGATTAAATTAGTACTTAAAAATTTTACTTATATTTTTCTTATTTTTTGTATATTTTTTATAATTTTTCTCTTAAATTTAAATAACAACTTTTTCAAATTCTTTTGAATTTAATTACATCTTTTCTTCTTCTTTTTCTTCTTCATTTTCTTCTTCTTTTAACTTCTCTCTTCTCAGATCTAGATATTTGCTAAATATTGAATTTATATGTTTTTATTATTCTTTGAGTTATAATTTTATTCCGAATGATGAGCTCTCATAGAATGAACCGAATGGATGATTATAATTCTTGCAGGGCAATGTTGAATGTTTTTTCTAGTCAATTTTCTGGTTTTAAAGTTTGTCACATAAATGCACAGAGTGTAATTGCACACATAGACGAAATCAAAGATTTATTTTCTTCCGGTCCAGTTGATGCTCTGTGCATATCAGAGACCTGGCTTAAACCTGAGATCTCAAACACTCTGGTTGAAATTCCTGGATATACACTCTATAGGAATTACAGAATATTGAGAAGAGGGGGTGGTGTTGCGGTATATTGTAAGAATTCCTTTTCGTGTCGTATTTTAAGCACATCGATCGCAGGAGACAGATAGTATTGAATTTATATTCCTTGAGATTTTTGATAGTGTCTGTAAGTGTCTTCTAGCATGTGTTTATAATCCTCACAAAATTATACCATTGGATAATTTTTTTCCCAAATTGATGGAATTCGGTGCAGATTTTGTTGACATCATAGTATGTGGTGACTTAAATAAGGATCTACTTATCAATAATGTGGCTTCATCTAGCCTATTAGATTACTGCTCAATATCTGGGCTTCAAGTAGTTAACACAATCTATCCCACTCATTTTCGTCCTAATTGTATACCCAGCTTACTCGATATTTTCATAACTTCGGATTTCAGTAAAATTTTATTTTTCAATCAGTTAAGTCTGCCTGGGATTCCTTCATACCACGACCTAATTTTCATAACCTATGGCATTTCTTTAAACGGAGTTCCCATCCCTGGACAATTCAGTTATAGAGACTATACAAACATTAACATGTGCGACCTCATTCATGACTGTGTTACATTTCCTTGGAACCTTTGTTGGAACATGGCTCATGTAAATGATAAAGTTGAATTTTTTGAATCTCTTGTCAGTAGATTATTTGAGAGTCATGTTCCAATAAAAACCGTCACTTCTATTGATTCTTGTATCCCGTGGCTGACTAATTCAATAAAAAGACTAATCAAGGAAAGGGATAGATCTTATTCTCGCTGGAAAAGGCATAAAAGTGAAACAAATTGGAATATATTTAAAACAGCTAGAAACTCTGTCGTTTATCAAGTGAGAAGAGCAAAATCAGAATACTTTTCTTCAAAACCAAATGTGAATCTCCCTAGTAAGTTGTTGTGGAAAAATATTAAAAGATTTGGCATTCAAAGTAAACCAAACAGTAATGTCTGTTCCCTAGACCCTAATCGTCTTAACACATATTTTCTATCTCATGGTGCTTCTACGCAGGCTGAAACAATTAATGTAAACAATTTAAACTCAATGACTGTTTTGAATAGAAGATCCAATGTGTCATCTTTTGACTTTTATTGTGTACAAGAAATTGATGTTCTTAAGGCTGTAAACAGCATAAGATCAAATGCTGTGGGTATTGATGGAATCTCGCTTAAGTTTATCAAGCTTATTCTGCCTCATATTCTTAAGGTTCTAACTAATATAATAAACTCTTGTATCACGACTTCTGTCTTTCCAGCATCGTGGAAAAGGGCTAAGGTGAGCCCAGTAGCCAAAACCTCTAGATGCAAGAGTGCTGAAGATTACAGACCTATTAGTATTCTACCTTGCCTTTCAAAGATTTTAGAAATCATCATTCGAAACCAAATAAACGATCATATTTCTGCAAACAAACTTCTAAGCAATGTTCAGTCTGGTTTTAGAGCCAATCACAGCTGTTTAACTGCAACAGTAAAAATACTTGACGATATAAGAATTGAGTTTGACAAAAATAATCTTACTATCTTATGCCTGTTGGATTTTTCCAAAGCTTTCGATAGTGTAAACCATAATATTCTTTTAAGCAAGTTGGTTAATATGTTTGGTTTCAGTCATTTATCCACCACGTTGATAAAGAGTTATTTATCAGAGCGGACACAAATAGTTCAAATTGGAAATGAAAGTTCTGATCCATTATTAGTTGAAGCTGGTGTTCCCCAGGGATCGATTCTGGGGCCGCTATTATTCTCCTTATTTATAAATGATCTGCCAGAAGTCTGCAGAAATGTGTCTATGCATATCTTTGCAGATGATGCGCAGATTTATATGTCGCGTCCCATTGGCCTTTATGAAGACTGTGTCTTTCGAATGAATGAAGACTTGGAGGCAATTGGAAACTGGGCATCAAACAATAAATTAATACTGAACCCTGATAAAACGAAGAGTATTGTTTTTTTCAAAACACAAAATTGATGCCTCTTATTTGCCACCTATTTCATTGTCTTCTAAGACAATACCATATGCGGAAACTGCTAAGAGTCTTGGAATCCACCTTAACTCTCAACTGTCCGCTGCTGATAATGTTAATTCCATTGTTAAATCAATTTATGGAGGTATTAGACAGCTAAATGCTTCTTCTAGGTTTACACCTCAAGCTACTAGGATGAGACTCGCTAAAACTCTATTGGTCCCAATCATCAATTATAGTGCTCCTGTCTACAGCTGTCTTGATTCCGTTTCAATGAAGAAGTTGCAAGTAGCCTACAATACGATTGTGCGATATGTATTTGGTTTGCGCCGTTTTGACCATGTTTCTTTGTTTAGTAAACAAATTATGGGGCTGTCTCTTAAAGAGCATTTAAATTGTAGAAGCTGTATTTTACTTTTCAATATCATTAAAAACAAGGAACCAGCATATCTTTTTGATAAGATAAACTTCGCATCATCAAGTAGAACAAACAATATTGTAATATTCGGCTTGGTCCGACAATTAAAACTTATTCACTTTTTAAATAAAACACAAATTCACTTTATTCAAATCACTCACAAACTTATTTATTCAACACTTTCAATTATAACTTTTCAAACACAGAGTACTTTTCTTTATCGCAGTTCACAATTAATTAATTCGCCTCGCCACCAAACGGCTATTTATATCAAAAATGATGGGTTCTAGAAACTACTATTGGCTCCTATTGGTTCTTGGGGAAGCTGAAAGTTCGAGAGAAAATACTGGGATTTTTTAGGGGCTAACGTTCTTAATGCTAAACAAAAAGTTTCTCTTAATCTTAATTAATTATTGCCCCTCACGAGTGTTTACTACTACAATTAAACGATATTAAGTAAAGAGAGTATGTACATTAAATAAACAAGAGATACAGAGTAAGTAAAGAGAGTAATGAAAAGTGTGTACATTAAATATAGAAAGAGATACAGAGTAAGTAAAGAGAGTAAGAAAAGTGTGTACATTAAATATAGAAAGAGATACAGAGAGTAAGAGATAATAAAGTATACACATTAGTATTAGACATTACAATAGAAGGAGATACAGAGCGTATGACATAAATAAAGTGTATACACATTACATTGCCCCCTCCTTAGGATTGATCGTCCCGAACAAATCCATCATCTTCATCACCACTGTAGCGATGTAGTCGGTCGCGATGTACGACTTTAAGTTTACCTCTGGCTCCTTTTTGTATCCGGTACACGACGTCGTTGATTTTGCTAATCACTGTATATGGACCTTCCCAGTCCCGTTGAAGTTTCGGTGACAACCCTTTTTGTCGATGGGGATTGTAAAGCCACACTCGATCTCCTGCTTGGAACTCTGTTGTTGTCGCTCGTATATCGTAGCGTGTCTTCATTCGGTCACTGAACATCTTTATTTTTGACCTAGTATCGTCGTGGATCTGAAGGAGTCTTTCTCTGAAGTCATCCAAGTAGTCATCCTCGGCTTGCGGTTCCGACGTGGGACATCCAAATTTAATTTCACTCGGCAATCTGATGTTCCTTCCCATCAAAATCTCAGACGGTGTATGGCCAGTTGAGCTATGTCTTGCACTTCGATACGCCATCAAAAACAGTGGAATGTGTCGGTCCCAATCTCGCTGGTTGTCGTCCACAACTTTGCAAAGATGTTCCTTAAGGGTTCGGTAGAACCGTTCGACCATGCCATCAGATTGTGGGTGGAGTGGTGTTGTTCTTGTCTTCTTGATGTGAAGAAGCCCACAAACTTCCTGGAATATGTTTGATTCAAAGTTCCTTCCCTGGTCGGAATGCAGTTCTAATGGAACACCGAATCTGCTCACCCAGTTGAACACAATTTGGTCTGCGACTGTTTTGGCTTCTTGATTCGGTATGGCGTATGCTTCAGGCCACTTGCTGAAGTAATCCATGACGACCAGAATATAACGATTTCCATTATTTGTTTCCGGAAATGGACCCGCCACGTCTATTGCAATCCTTTCAAAGGGTGATCCGACATTATACTGCTGCATTTGGCTGTGATTCTTTTTGTTTGGGCCTTTGGTGGCAGCACAGGTATCACATTTTCGGCACCACTTCTCGACATCTTCCCTTGCATGTAGCCAATAGAATCGTTGTCGAACCTTTTCTAGCGTCTTGTTTACTCCTAGATGGCCTCCCGAAACTCCATCATGCATCTCTCGCAGAACGTCCATAATCTTCGATCTCGGTAAGACTAGCTGCATTACATAGGACTTTCCATCTGCTGATTCCCACTTACGTCGAAGGACACCTTCTTGGACATGCAACGAGTCCCACTGTGCCCAATAGGCCTTCAGAGCCGGACTTCTGTCGGAGATATCAGCCCATTCTGGTTTTTCCTGGTGTTCCTTGCATGCGAGGATGGGTTCAATATCTGGGTCCTCTTGTTGAGCCTCCCTCATCTCGTCGTTGCTCCAGCCATAAATGGGATCGGTTCTGGTTCGTTGGACAGTAACCACTTCTTTTTCTTCTTGGCGTCTGCAATGCTTACAGTCTTGCTTACATGGTCTCCGAGACAGTGCATCAGCATTAGAGTGAAGCTTCCCCTTCCGATGTTGAATTTCATAATCGTACGTCTGCAGCCTCTCAATCCATCTCGCCACTTGACCCTCTGGATTCTTGAAATTCAAAAGCCAGTTTAGTGCTCCATGGTCGGTTCGGAGAAGAAACTTCTGTCCATAGAGATACTTATGGAAGTGCTTTGTTGCCAAAATCAGTGCAAGAAGTTCTCTTCTGGTCACACAATAGTTTCTTTCCGACTTTGAGAGTACCTTGCTGTAATAGGCAACCACCTTTTCTTCGCCATCATGTACCTGTGACAATACAGCACCAATCCCGACATTGCTGGCATCAGCATCAATGATGAACGGTTTTCCTGGAGTCGGGTAGGTCAGCACTGGTGCATTACACAAGCGTTGCTTGAGCTCTTGAAAGCTGCGCTCGCACTCACCTGACCATTTAAACTGCTTTCCCTTTTCCGTTAGCTGATGTAGACTCTTGGCGATCTCAGCAAAATTCTTGACGAAGCGCTAGGTGGCTAGACCCAGAAAGCTTCGGAGTTGATGTTTGTCCTGTGGTGTTGGCCAATTCTTCACGGTGTCAACCTTATCAGGATCCGTCTTAACTCCTTGGGATGAGATGATATGTCCCAGGTATTTCACTTCGGTTTTGAAGAGTGAACACTTTTCTGGATTGAGCTTGAGGTGGGCTTCTCGAAGTCTTTGAAACACGGCTCTCAGATTTGTACAATGTTCGTCAAATGTTTTCCCGTATACGATGACGTCATCCAAATAGACCAGGCAAGATTTCCAAGTGAGTCCTTGCAGGACGCATTCCATAAGGCGCTCAAAAGTCGCTGGAGCATTGCACAGTCCAAAAGGCATCACTTTGAACTGCCACAATCCGTTTCCTGTCGAGAACGCTGTCTTCTCTTTGTCTTCAGGATGGATTTCTACTTGCCAGTATCCACTTTTCAGGTCCAAAGTTGAGAACCATTGTGCTCCTTCCATTGCGTCCAGAGTATCGCTGATCCTAGGCAGAGGGTAGCTATCTTTCTTGGTCACATCGTTCAACCTTCGATAGTCCACGCAAAAGCGGGTTGATCCGTCTTTCTTCTTTACCAGGACTACTGGAGACGCCCAAGGGCTTTTAGAGTTTTCGATCAGACCCTCTTCTTTCATGGTGGTTATCAGTTCTTCAACCTCACCTTGTTTGGCTAGTGGAAGGCGTCTTGCAGGTTGACGGATCGGCTTTGCATCCCCGGTGTTGATTCGATGTTGAACCAGTTGTGTTCTGCCATATTTCCCTTGCGATGACGAAAAGATGTCTGCAAATTCTTCGAGGAGACCTTCTGCAGTTCTTCGTTGTTGGTGGCCAAGATTAGAGGACTTGAGAATGTTCGTCTTTATGGAGTTCAGCTCTTTGGACTTCAATGTTTGCCTTGGGTCTTCTTCGCTGATCCTTGTTATCGCTGATACAGATTCGCATTGTCCGACAATCTCACCTTTTCTAAGCTTAACTTCGTACGGCTTGATGTTGAGTATTCGTACGGGAACCATGTTCTTTACAGGTCTAACAAGAGTCTTCCCAATGGTGACGTTTTGGGAGGACTTTACAGATGCTGGTTCGACCATGAGGTATCGATGGCTGCCAGGCTTACCTTTCAATTTCGTCCACACGAATACTTCTGAAGAAGCAGGCAAAGTCAGATCTTCTTTGATGACGGTTTTCACAGATAACGAGGTCTCGTACGAGTGGATCCCATAGATCATCGGAATCTCGATGTTTCGATATTTCAGGACTTGGTTCCCGATGTCCAATATCACTCCGTGATCTTTCATGAAATCGACGCCGACAATGCACTCGTCGCATATATCTGCTACCAGGAACAGGTGAGAGAATTCCAGCTCTGCCATCCGGATCTTAAGACGTACCTAACCATAAACTTTTGGGGCCTCTCCAGTTGCAGTCCTTAGACGATAGCTGTTGGTGTTGTGGAGCCATGTCTTCTTAACGAGGTCCTGCCGTACAATGGACGCCGTGGCACCGGTGTCGATGGTAGCCACACATTTGTTGCCGTTTATACTTGCTTCCACGGTCAGGCTCTTGTTGTCACGTTTCGTTTGAGAAACCTGGATGTCGTTTCTGGGGCCATCGATACCAGAAACCAGCTTCTGCCCCTCGAAGTTGGTTCTTATTCGTTTCCCGGGTGGGAAACAGCTTCGGAAGCAACGTTGTTGGAGTTACTTTGACTTGTTGAGTAAGTTCTGTTTCCACAGTGTTGGCATGAGGTTCGTCTTCGCGGTAATCTGCACTGTCGTTGAAGATGCCCAGTCTTGTTGCAGTTCCAGCATCGTGCTGGTCCGTCTCGCTGACTCCTTTCCAGAGTAGCCTTCTGACAAGAGCATTGTTGGACTTCCAATTCTCTCACGCGATGCACGTTTTGGGATGCTTGTTCTGCGGCTTCCATTGTTAGAGCGAAAGCCAATGCTTCTGGTAGTGTTTGCTTTCCGGCAGTGCGAATAGCACTTTGGAGATTTATATCGCCCACAGCTCTCACAAAGGCTTCAACAGCAAGTTGATTTATTATCTCGTTGCCAGCTGTTGGGTATGCCAGGTGGACTAATCGCTCGATATCTGCCTGAAGCTGCTGCAGAGTTTCACCTCTTTTCTGTGCCCTGTTGTTTAGTTGTACTCGGAAGACTTCTGTCATGTGGCTATCCCCAAACCGCTGTTCGATTGCGTTTACCAGAACTTTGAAGTCACCGTTCTTCTCTGCTGGGATGGTTTGTAGCAGTTCAGCAGCTGCTCCTCTCAAGGCAAGCGTAAGAGCAATGTATTTTTCGTCATCGTCCCAGCCGTTTGTTAACGCTGCTGCTTCAAACTGTTTCTTGTAGATTGACCACGGTATCTGACCATCAAAGCTTGGGGGATTCACTTCTCTCTTTCTTGAGCACTCACCAGAAGGTTCTCGAGCTTTCATCTTTCGCACTTTTTCTAGTTCGCTTGTAATGGTTTCGATCTGGTCGTCTATTTTCTTGAAACGTGCATTAGTCGTTGAATTTTGTTTTTCGACACGCTCATCGAGAGTATTGATTTTGTCTTCGAAGTCCGCAAACCTGCCTTCTAGCAGATTTTTCTGTTCATCAAACCGATCTCGAACGTCATCCCTTTGAGCTTGTAGTTGTTCCAGAACATCATTCTTTTGAGTTTCTAGTTGCTTGAGGACATTTCCTTCCAGTTGTTTGAGGACATTCTCTTGCTCGGTCTTCTGCTCGTTTCTTTGAGTTTCTAGTTGCTCCAGAACATTCTTGTTTTGAGTTTCTTGCTTCTTTTGATTCTCTTCAAATTTGGCTAGAAGAAGTGTCATCATGGTAGATAAGTCGGCAGTTGCATTTCCCTCTTCCGATTTTGCTTCCACTTCGAAAGCAAACGCATCTGGGTCTTCATTTTGTTCTTCCAGATATTCCTGTAGCCGTTTTACGAGTTCGATTTTATATCCTGCCGCACTTAAGCCACGTTTGCTTAATTCGGCCTTTAGCTCAGCGACAGTTAAGTCTTTCAAAACTTTACTTATAATTTTTTTTTAACTTCACTATTTCACACAAAATAGTTTAATCACTGTTCACTGTTTTATTCTCAATAAGTTTTAATCCCACTTCTGACACCAATGTAATATTCGGCTTGGTCCGACAATTAAAACTTATTCACTTTTTAAATAAAACACAAATTCACTTTATTCAAATCACTCACAATCTTATTTATTCAACACTTTCAATTATAACTTTGCAAACACAGAGTACTTTTCTTTATCGCAGTTCACAATTCATTAATTCGCCTCGCCACCAACCGGCTATTTATATCAAAAATGATGGGTTCTAGAAACTACTATTGGTTCCTATTGTTTCTTGGGGAAGCTGAAAGTTCGAGAGAAAATACTGGGATTTTTGTAGGGGCTAACGTTCTTAATGCTAAACAAAAAGTTTCTCTTAATCTTAATTAATTATTGCCCCTCACGAGTGTTTACTACTACAATTAAACGATATTAAGTAAAGAGAGTATGTACATTAAATAAACAAGAGATACAGAGTAAGTAAAGAGAGTAATGAAAAGTGTGTACATTAAATATAGAAAGAGATACAGAGAGTAAGAGATAATAAAGTATACACATTAGTATTAGACATTACAATAGAAGGAGATACAGAGCGTATGAGATAAATAAAGTGTATACACATTACAATATCTAGAAAATGGAAAAAAACTTTATGCCTTCTTTGTAGACTTCAAAGCTGCATTCGACTCCATAGATAGAAAAGCATTATTCTTCAAACTCTCAAATCTAGGACTATCCACAAAGATGACTAAAATATTGAAACAGCTTTACCACTATATACTACATACTATAAGAATGGTTTCATACAGAAACAGGAGTTAAACAAGGCTGTCTCCTTAGTCCACTTCTTTTTTCTCTCTTCCTATATGACTTCAGCTTACACCTACCAGGAGGTATATCTTACGCTGAAACTAAGATCAAAGTTCTGATGTACGCAGATGATTTAGTCATATTAGCTGATAATACAAATACAATGCAACTAATGATTAACAAACTCCAAACTTATTGTGACTCATGGAACTTAAAATTAAACACTAATAAATCAAAAATCTTGATTTTCCGTAATGGAACTGGACGGTATGCGAGTAACGAGAAATGGTACTGGGGAGACGTGAAGAATTGGAGAAAGTCAAAGAATATAAGTACCTGGGCGTCCTGCTAATCCCGCGAATTTCATTCAAATCTCACTTGGAAGGAAAGTTGAAAGAGGCAAAAAGAGCAATTAACAGCACCTGGAGTAAAATTTTCAAAAAGGATAATATTGTGGCAAGTGCCAAATTTAGAAATTTCGAAGCAGTTGTCCGTGCAATCATGTGTTATGCAGCTCAAGTATAGGGAATATGGCAATTCGAAGAAGTAGAAAAACTCCAAAGATACTTTATCAAAAAAATGTTCCGACTTCCAGTTAACATACCAAACTATATACTGCACACGGAAACCGGACTACCAACAATGTTCACATATACCCTAAAACTCCATCTGGACTACATGAAGAAGGTGTTGAACCAACCAGCACATCGCCTCACATTTATAATTGCTTTGCATCTGCAAAACTGCAACAAACAATGCTTCTACGAAAGGACTAAGCTCTGCAGAGAACATAATGTCACTGAAGTAACAAATGGACAGTGGGTAATACAGGAACTCATTACAAAAGTTGACTCCACCCAATTTGCAAACTTCCGCGACCAAATCCAAGATAGCCAAATGAGATTGACGTATAAGCATCTCCAACATGATCTAGGACCAAACAATTACTTCCATGACGATCTAAGTGTAGATAAGATATCAACAATCTGTAAGACCAGAAGTGAACTCCTGCCTTTAAACTATAAACCACACTTAACTGACTCTGATTCAACGTGCACGCTATGCAACCTCAGACAAATAGAAGATACGCAACATTTCATCGCAATATGCCCAGTGTTGAAAACAATTAGAATACGGGTCTGGGGGAAATCTATGCTACAAACGAATGAACTTATGGAAATACTAAACGGAGAAAACTGGAACCTGCTCTACAATTACGTCAAAACGACACTCAAGTACAGACAACAAATAATAAACGAATACTTTTAACAGAAAACTTTTTTAGAATTAGATATATTTGGGGCTATTCGGCGAAATCTTTTATTCTTTTATTCTGTTATTCTGTTATGAATTCCCATACAAAAGTTTAAGTTGTCAAAAAATCTTTTATGAATAACAGATTTGGTATTCGGCAAGCCAAATCTGTTATTAAATCTGTTATAAATCATAACAGAATAAAAGACAACTTTTCGGCACTTTTATCATAACAGATTTTAAAAATCAGTTCACATACCATTGACATAATATAATATGGACTGCTAGTTTGCCAACTTCACGCGTGTTCAGCGTAAAGAGCGCCATTGGTTCAGGGTGGCCAAAAAAAGAACGATTCCAGCTGTCAAAAATGAACAAAAACAAAAACATAAACAACGAGGTCGCTGTGCAGTGTTACCGCAGGGAAAAATATTTTCGAGTCCAAGATGCTTGAAAAACGAGTCCACGTAAAAAAAAAATTAAATACTTTCAGAAATCATTTTGTTTTAAATTTTTAACATACTTATTTGTATTCTGCAAACAAAAAATGTTATAAAAACGAGTCCCCGAGCCAAGGAAGAAACAACGAGTCCATTTTCAATCAGTGTGGTAACACTGTCGCTGTGAATTCAAACATATTTTTTGGGACTAATTTGGCCGCTTCGAACCAATGGCACTGCTGTAGCTTGTACTTTTTTTTTCTCATGAAATGTATGGAAATGACAAGTGACTAGCATTCCATATATATTATGTCAATGTCACATACCTACTAGAAATTCTTTCAGAAAAAAGCCTAAATGAAATGAAGAATGCATCGATGACAAACAAAAGCAAAGGATAATTAAGGAAGCGAAGAAACTGAAAAAGAAAAATAAAGGTTCTGCAACAACAAAATAAAGAAGACAAACAACCCGAAGAAGAGCAATAGAATTTTGTTCGGATTTGAATAAAAATAAAAAAAATCCTTAAAATTTATTTTGATGTTTATTCTGTCTAGACAATTATTACATCAGCTGGCGTCTCGACATATTCTTCTTTGTTGACGAAACGCAGTGGCATGTGTCCAAGTGCGTCGCCGCTAGGTTCGATGCTCGTCAGACCCACAAAATTTCTTTTGAAATCATCACCGAAATTTTCTTCATCTTCAGACATTCGTTCAATACTCTTCTCGTCATGTTGCTCCTCATCACTGCAACTAGACTTGGTTGCGTTCGGATGCAACAACAAATGGAAGTTCTGTTTCCTTTATTCCAGTTTACGATTGAGACCAATTTTCTCTTCCTCGCTCTTTAGTGTATCCAGTTTCCTTGAAGTCATGATACTCCATGCGATTCTTGCGAATATTCTTGACCATCACCAATTTGGCTTTGCTCGGATTTCATCGTTGGCCACGTTTAAGAGTTTCTCGACCTTACGCATCCAAGCTGACACCGACCTTAAGGCACGGCATTAATCCGCTAAAATTGGCAGCTGTACAGCCGTAGGTAACGTTTGCGATGATCTTCAAACCCAATTGACGCGAATGCTGGATTCTCTGAAGGGCAGTATTGATTTTGTGCAATTTCATTGATTGCTTCACCATTTTTCGTGTTTTGAACATGCAATCATTGCACAATGCTGCGGAATTCTTTTGCACGGGAGAATGCAATAATCTAAGTTGGGCAGACAAAGGTGAAGTCCAATAAATAGAAGAACAAACGTACATACTTGTCCTTGTAATCCGCCAAGGCGATTTCAGGAAACTGGGTCCATGTCCTGTAACTCGGTCGAAAACTTTCGGAGTCGATAAACATAGGAAATCGAAACAAATTGTGTCAATTTTCATACAAAAAAAAACTAGTTACTCTCCGTTTACACTGTTTTCGGTATGATTTTCTCGATGTGAGAAGTTACAGAACATGGGTACTGGCCATTCAAAACAGCAGATCCGGAAAATGCAGGGGCTGGCTTCTGGAAAGATGGCATCTTCATATAAAATAGATTTATTAAAACTGAATTAAATTGAAATTAAACTCACCGTCAGCCGTGGATATCTATATTCTTCATCTTTATCTTTTTGAATTTCACATTTTATTTGTAATATTAAGGAAACAGCTAATAAATGACAGATGTCTCATAACAGATTTCTTTTTCGAAAAATTCATAACAGAATTTTATAAAAGTTCGAAGTTCTGAATACCAATTATAAAAGATCTTTTCTTTCTAAATCCTTTATGATTCATAACAGAAAATTCATAACAGAATAACAAATGGCAGAATAGCCCCAATTATCAAATTTTCATAAAAAAAACTCTCTTTTCCGGCTGACGGCACAAAGCCAATTTTCAAAATTCACTACTTACTACTACTTACTACATATTTAGCTATTTGAACTGTACAGTAAATATTTTATTAAATTTGATTGAAATACATTGGTTGTTTGTAATGAAAAAAATTATCTTTAAATTTTCTTATTAAAAAATACACTGCTTTAAATATAACGGTTAACTTTTTTTTTAAAGTGCGAGATTTTGTAGTGCGGGATTTTGAAATGCGAGATTTCGATAGTGAAAGATTTTTTTTTACGCAAGCGAGATTTTCTCAAAAAATTAGTGATTTCGTGTTTCGAGATTTTGAAAATGCGTGATTTAGAAAGAAAATATTTTAAGAATGCGGGATTTTGTAATGCGAGATTTTTTCAAATTTTCGAGATTTCGTTAAAAGTGATTTAGGTCTGCGGTCAAAAGTAGTGCTCCCGGGTATAACAAGCCCCTTTAGTGCGTGCAAACTATAAAAAAAAAAAAAAACATTTTAACAATATCTGTGTTAGTTATAATTATTCTGGAGATGCTCTGAAGACGTTTATTACGCTAGCAGAACCATTTCATAAGCCGGCACCGAAAAGTTTCAGTATTTTGTTGATAATTTGCTGACCAGACGTCCTCTTTATGGAGGACATGTCCTCTTTTTGACCTAAAAAACTTTTGTCCGGTGACTTTTTTTAAAAAAAGCGATCTGTCCTCTTTTTCAGTGCTCTCTCAGTTTTTCGATTTATATTAAAAAATAATTTTCATGTGAAGACGGCCTTGAAAGAATTTTCATCACAAAATGTTGAATTGAACTCAACCATTCCAGAACCCATTCAGAACGCCATCTTTCTTTTCTACTTTTTAATAATCGAAGCTGTATAATGGCGATGACGAGCAAAAACTCCGCCAGCAATACAGAACCATTCAATTTGGGTGCCGAAGGCCAACAATTCCACCCACCCGACGAAGTGAAGATAGGGATATCTAAACTTAAGTCGAACAAAGCCGCTGGAGCAGACTAGCCACCGTGCAAAGAAGCTGGAGATGATTTGGTTAGGAAAAGCACCAGCTCATCTACAAAATATGCTATCGTAAGCCCGATCCTCAAGAAAGGTCAAAAAAGGAGATCCTCTGAACTGCACCAACTACAGAGGTATAAATCCCTTAACATCGCTTACAAGATATTGTCTTCTGTGCCGTTTGAAGCCTTTCATCAACAACATGATAGGTCCTTTTCAGTGTGGCTTCAGACCCGGAGAGTCCACCATGGATCAAATATTCATCCCACGGCAGATCTTGGAGAAGACCCAAGAACTTCAAATCGACCTACCACCTTTTCATCGATTTCAAGGCCGCGTATGACAACGTCTGTAGAGACCAACTATATACAGCAACGTCTAGTTTTGGCATCGCAGAAAAACTCGTCCGTCTATGTAAGATGACAATGGAAAACTCAACGCTGTTCCATCATGGTCGGAAAAAACCTAACGGACGCATTTGATGTCAAAAAAGGTTTTAGACAAGGCGATGCGCTGTCATGTGATTTCTTCAACATCATTCTTAAAAAGATTGTGCAAAACTCCAACGTCAACAGCAGATAGGCACAATCTTTTAAAAGTCCGTCCAGCTACTAGGATCCGCAGACGAAATTGACATAATTGGAAGAACACAGCGTGATGTCAGTGGAGCGTTTGTGAGTCTTGAGACGGAGGCCAGGAAGATGGGTTTAGAGGTTAACGAGGAGAAGATCAAGTTAATGCTGTCAACAAGAAAGGACAACCAACATCATCATAGACAGATTTAACGTCGAGGTAGTTAAGGACTTCGTCTACCTAGGACGTGGGATCCGCTATCAACTCAGACAACAACACCAGTGCAGCGCTGAAATCAAACGAAGAATCACTTTTGCCAACCGCTGCTTCTTTGGACTTAGAAGGCAATTGAGTAGTAATGTCCACTCCCGAGCAACTAAAGTGACACTCTACAAAACCCTTATCACCCAGGTCCTAATGCATGGTGCAGAAACATGGACCATGTCAACATCCAATGAAAACGCTTTGAACTGCTTCGAGAGAAAAATTCTGCGAGTGATTTTTGGTCCTGTCTGCATAAATGGAGAATAGAGACGAAGATTCAATCAAGAACTGTACGAGCTGTTCAGCGACACCAACCCAGCCGGAAAAGTTAAGGTCCAACGATTTAGATGGTTGGGCCATGTAGAGCAGAAATAATGTTCGGCTCGTAGAGTCGCGAATCCAACCCGGAAGGACGTTCCAGAGGACCGCGACCCAGGTGGAGCACACAACACAGGTGGTAGAGTACCTGAACCAACTTGGTGTGCGAAAGTGGAGACAGCTAGCTAGGGATCGACATTTGTTGGATGAGGCTGGAGACATTTGTTGGATGAGGTTCTGGTCCGACCTGAACTTTAGCGCCACCATTACCCATGTTCTGTAACTTCTCACATCGAGAAAATCATACCGAAAATAGTGTAAACGGAGCGTAACTAGTTTTTTTGTATGAAATTTGACACAATTTGTTTCGATTTCCTATGTTTCTCGACTCCGAAAGTTTTCAACCGAGTTACAGAACATGGGTCCATAAATGGAAAAAAATGTTACTTTTTTTGTTAGAATTGAATATTTGTTTTATTTTAT
Organism: Sphaerophoria taeniata; assembly: GCA_943590905.1. Classification (NCBI taxonomy): domain Eukaryota; kingdom Metazoa; phylum Arthropoda; class Insecta; order Diptera; family Syrphidae; genus Sphaerophoria; species Sphaerophoria taeniata. The sequence goes on along the minus strand of OX016540.1, from coordinate 38,591,085 downwards.
TCAAATAAATTATAAAAAAAATTTGAACCGGTTTTTTTTGAGATTTTTGGTAGGTGTCCTCTTTTCCTTGATTCTGGTCTGGTCACCCTATTTGTGTCCCAAGAATTGATTTTGTTGCTCCACTAGTTCTTGGAAAAAGCGATGTAATCGATGTTCTGGGTAGCGTAATATTACGCTAGCTGAGCCAAATTAGAACCAATGCAGCCAGCGATATGAAACCAACGGCGTATTTTATTGCAAATTTGTGCCGCAAAAATTCATTTTGTTGCTCAAATAGTTTTCGGAAAAAAGCGCGGTAACGTTTCTTCTTCTCTCTTCTGAAAAATAATAAGTATACGCCCGAGTGAACTTTCCCATAAAACGTTAATTTCTATATCTAGAAAGGTATTTTGAAAGAGAAAACAACATTTACCGAGTCAGCTAGTACAATACAAAAAGTAACAAATAAACAATTGTTGACTTCTTGTAAAACTCAAACACATATTTTATTGGGGTTCGTTTATGTACACAATTAGTCTAGGTACAATTTTTTTTTCTCATTGACGAATGTCGATTTTTCTTTGAGGTCATCAAACTCCATCCGTATAATGCCCACTTACGGGAAAGTTCACTCGGGCGTATACTTATTATTTTTCAGAAAAGAGGAGAAGAAACGTATCCGCGCTTTTTTTCGAAAACTGTTTGAGCAACAAAATTAATTCTTGCGGCACAAATTAGCAACAAAACAACACCCGGCGTTTCTTTAAAAGATCGAAGCAATTAGCTTCTGGTTTCAGAACCGGGACACAGGCTCTTCGAAACAGTGAAGGAAACCTAGTCACCGAAGCACAGGGAATTGTAGATGTTTTCAAGCAGCACTTCCAATAGCTGCTGAATACGCATAATGTTGAGCAAGCCAATGACAAAAGAGGAGCAAAACCAGTCAATGAAAATCCAGTCCCGGCCCCCAGCACTGAAGAGGCAGAAAGAGCCATCCAAAAGCTAAAAAATAACAAGTCCGCCGGGTCGGATGGCATAACTCTTTAAATATGGAGGAGGTGTTTTGATGAACCGCATGTACCAGGTCATCAACAAAGTGTGGGAGGAAGAATGCGGGCCCACTGACGGGTTGATAATCTCCATATGCCCTATCTACAAAAAAGGCGATCCTATGTCATGCAAAAACTACCGTGGCATATCCTTTCTTAATGTTGCATACAAAATCCTATGCAATGTACTGTGAGCGTCTTAAACCTTTCTGCAACACAATAATCGGCACGTACCAGTGTGGCTTTAGGCCAGGCAGAACAACGATAGACCAAATATTCACACTGAGGCAGATCCTGGAAAAGACCATTTTTTCATCGACTTCAAAGCTGCTTATGATAGCATCCATCGCCAAGAGCTTATGATGGCGATGTCTGAATTCGGGATCCCGAAAAACAAACTGATCCAGCTGTGCCGCATGACGCTTAACAATACGCAGTTCAGTGTGAGAGCAAATGGGTAAGAGCCCTTCCTAGTTGTTTCAAACATGCACGACAGGAAATGCGTTGTCATGTGATTTCTTCAACATAGTCCTGGAGCAGATAGTGGGCAAGGCAGGTGTGACGTGTGAGCGCTAACACTATCTTCAATAAATCTACCCAGCTCCTAGGCTATGCGGACGACATAGACACCATCGGTCTATCCAAGAGAGCTGTGCTTGAGGCCTTCACAGCGATTGAAGAACAGGCGAAACTCGTTGAAGTGAATGAGGACAAAACAAAGTACATGCTATCAACAAAAAAAAAGCAAGAATTGATACTGGGTACTTTCATTTTCAATTAAGAAAAATTCTTCGACGGATGGTGCGACGATGGTGAATGGAGAAGAAGGTTCAACCGCGAACTGTACCAAGATGTGGATGTGGTCCAGAAAGCCAAGAAAAAACGACTACATTGGCTCGGCCACATCGAGCGAATGAACGACAACGCTCCAGCCAAGAAAGTCTTCTAATCGCAGCCAGGTTCGAGACGACAAGGAAGACCGAACCTACGGTACAAAGACCAAGTGACTGAGCGCTTGGTTTCGGGGACTGGAGAGTGCATGCGAGGGACCGTTACCGATGTAAGGCTGCAGTAGCTCAGGCTGAGATTCTTCATGGATTTTGAGCCGGTTAAGTAGTAGTAGTTGTTATTGAAAGTTACTATGCAGGTCATATCATTCGGCATTTCCTTTTAACAGGGCCATCAATATTGAAGTTCCTTGACACAAATGGGTAAATTGTTCTTTCCTTTATTTTGGTATTTACAAAAAAACCGTAATTACTTCCACAGAAGATAATAACGCGTGTCGCTCACTTTTTTTATTAACTTTGTAGTCTGGCTCGCTACGAAATCATGAATCACGCAAGGATCTTGCTTTCCATCGACCTCTATCCAGTAACTTCCTTCGGTTTTGCAAAATTCGTCGAAAATTTTTGTTACTTTCTTCTGCAATTCTTTCTTTTCGTACCTTAAAGCGGAAAAATAAAATAAATTCGTTCCCAAAACTGCAAAACTTGTCAATTCACCTTTCCTCGCCAAAATTACTTCGACTGGTTATAGTGTCAACATCAGTTTTCAAATATATCACCAAATCTGGTCGAATGAGTCCGCGTTCCGGAGCCTGACACCAATCGAAACTTAAACCTTAAAAGGGACGAATACTGTAGAATCTCACAGTCAGCTAGAAATCTATTGACTACCTTTAGCAACGCTATAAGCAACTCCGGAATAGGAGTACCTGTCCACAACCAAAGTTATACCGTCATTTAGGAACTTCTTCATGTTGTTCTGGGACTCCCAGCGGTTGATGGTGAACAATAAATGAATACTCTCATCGGGCATGTCTTGTTTATTGGTTAAATAGTCCAATAAATAGAAGAACAAACGTACATACTTGTCCTTGTAATCCGCCAAGGCGATTTCAGGAAACTGGGTCCATGTCCTGTAACTCGGTCGAAAACTTTCGGAGTCGATAAACATAGGAAATCGAAACAAATTGTGTCAATTTTCATACAAAAAAAAACTAGTTACTCTCCGTTTACACTGTTTTCGGTATGATTTTCTCGATGTGAGAAGTTACAGAACATGGGTACTGGCCATTCAAAACAGCAGATCCGGAAAATGCAGGGGCTGGCTTCTGGAAAGATGGCATCTTCATATAAAATAGATTTATTAAAACTGAATTAAATTGAAATTAAACTCACCGTCAGCCGTGGATATCTATATTCTTCATCTTTATCTTTTTGAATTTCACATTTTATTTGTAATATTAAGGAAACAGCTAATAAATGACAGATGTCTCATAACAGATTTCTTTTTCGAAAAATTCATAACAGAATTTTATAAAAGTTCGAAGTTCTGAATACCAATTATAAAAGATCTTTTCTTTCTAAATCCTTTATGATTCATAACAGAAAATTCATAACAGAATAACAAATGGCAGAATAGCCCCAATTATCAAATTTTCATAAAAAAAACTCTCTTTTCCGGCTGACGGCACAAAGCCAATTTTCAAAATTCACTACTTACTACTACTTACTACATATTTAGCTATTTGAACTGTACAGTAAATATTTTATTAAATTTGATTGAAATACATTGGTTGTTTGTAATGAAAAAAATTATCTTTAAATTTTCTTATTAAAAAATACACTGCTTTAAATATAACGGTTAACTTTTTTTTTAAAGTGCGAGATTTTGTAGTGCGGGATTTTGAAATGCGAGATTTCGATAGTGAAAGATTTTTTTTTACGCAAGCGAGATTTTCTCAAAAAATTAGTGATTTCGTGTTTCGAGATTTTGAAAATGCGTGATTTAGAAAGAAAATATTTTAAGAATGCGGGATTTTGTAATGCGAGATTTTTTCAAATTTTCGAGATTTCGTTAAAAGTGATTTAGGTCTGCGGTCAAAAGTAGTGCTCCCGGGTATAACAAGCCCCTTTAGTGCGTGCAAACTATAAAAAAAAAAAAAAAACATTTTAACAATATCTGTGTTAGTTATAATTATTCTGGAGATGCTCTGAAGACGTTTATTACGCTAGCAGAACCATTTCATAAGCCGGCACCGAAAAGTTTCAGTATTTTGTTGATAATTTGCTGACCAGACGTCCTCTTTATGGAGGACATGTCCTCTTTTTGACCTAAAAAACTTTTGTCCGGTGACTTTTTTTAAAAAAAGCGATCTGTCCTCTTTTTCAGTGCTCTCTCAGTTTTTCGATTTATATTAAAAAATAATTTTCATGTGAAGACGGCCTTGAAAGAATTTTCATCACAAAATGTTGAATTGAACTCAACCATTCCAGAACCCATTCAGAACGCCATCTTTCTTTTCTACTTTTTAATAATCGAAGCTGTATAATGGCGATGACGAGCAAAAACTCCGCCAGCAATACAGAACCATTCAATTTGGGTGCCGAAGGCCAACAATTCCACCCACCCGACGAAGTGAAGATAGGGATATCTAAACTTAAGTCGAACAAAGCCGCTGGAGCAGACTAGCCACCGTGCAAAGAAGCTGGAGATGATTTGGTTAGGAAAAGCACCAGCTCATCTACAAAATATGCTATCGTAAGCCCGATCCTCAAGAAAGGTCAAAAAAGGAGATCCTCTGAACTGCACCAACTACAGAGGTATAAATCCCTTAACATCGCTTACAAGATATTGTCTTCTGTGCCGTTTGAAGCCTTTCATCAACAACATGATAGGTCCTTTTCAGTGTGGCTTCAGACCCGGAGAGTCCACCATGGATCAAATATTCATCCCACGGCAGATCTTGGAGAAGACCCAAGAACTTCAAATCGACCTACCACCTTTTCATCGATTTCAAGGCCGCGTATGACAACGTCTGTAGAGACCAACTATATACAGCAACGTCTAGTTTTGGCATCGCAGAAAAACTCGTCCGTCTATGTAAGATGACAATGGAAAACTCAACGCTGTTCCATCATGGTCGGAAAAAACCTAACGGACGCATTTGATGTCAAAAAAGGTTTTAGACAAGGCGATGCGCTGTCATGTGATTTCTTCAACATCATTCTTAAAAAGATTGTGCAAAACTCCAACGTCAACAGCAGATAGGCACAATCTTTTAAAAGTCCGTCCAGCTACTAGGATCCGCAGACGAAATTGACATAATTGGAAGAACACAGCGTGATGTCAGTGGAGCGTTTGTGAGTCTTGAGACGGAGGCCAGGAAGATGGGTTTAGAGGTTAACGAGGAGAAGATCAAGTTAATGCTGTCAACAAGAAAGGACAACCAACATCATCATAGACAGATTTAACGTCGAGGTAGTTAAGGACTTCGTCTACCTAGGACGTGGGATCCGCTATCAACTCAGACAACAACACCAGTGCAGCGCTGAAATCAAACGAAGAATCACTTTTGCCAACCGCTGCTTCTTTGGACTTAGAAGGCAATTGAGTAGTAATGTCCACTCCCGAGCAACTAAAGTGACACTCTACAAAACCCTTATCACCCAGGTCCTAATGCATGGTGCAGAAACATGGACCATGTCAACATCCAATGAAAACGCTTTGAACTGCTTCGAGAGAAAAATTCTGCGAGTGATTTTTGGTCCTGTCTGCATAAATGGAGAATAGAGACGAAGATTCAATCAAGAACTGTACGAGCTGTTCAGCGACACCAACCCAGCCGGAAAAGTTAAGGTCCAACGATTTAGATGGTTGGGCCATGTAGAGCAGAAATAATGTTCGGCTCGTAGAGTCGCGAATCCAACCCGGAAGGACGTTCCAGAGGACCGCGACCCAGGTGGAGCACACAACACAGGTGGTAGAGTACCTGAACCAACTTGGTGTGCGAAAGTGGAGACAGCTAGCTAGGGATCGACATTTGTTGGATGAGGCTGGAGACATTTGTTGGATGAGGTTCTGGTCCGACCTGAACTTTAGCGCCACCATTACCCATGTTCTGTAACTTCTCACATCGAGAAAATCATACCGAAAATAGTGTAAACGGAGCGTAACTAGTTTTTTTGTATGAAATTTGACACAATTTGTTTCGATTTCCTATGTTTCTCGACTCCGAAAGTTTTCAACCGAGTTACAGAACATGGGTCCATAAATGGAAAAAAATGTTACTTTTTTTGTTAGAATTGAATATTTGTTTTATTTTATTCAAATAAATTATAAAAAAAATTTGAACCGGTTTTTTTTGAGATTTTTGGTAGGTGTCCTCTTTTCCTTGATTCTGGTCTGGTCACCCTATTTGTGTCCCAAGAATTGATTTTGTTGCTCCACTAGTTCTTGGAAAAAGCGATGTAATCGATGTTCTGGGTAGCGTAATATTACGCTAGCTGAGCCAAATTAGAACCAATGCAGCCAGCGATATGAAACCAACGGCGTATTTTATTGCAAATTTGTGCCGCAAAAATTCATTTTGTTGCTCAAATAGTTTTCGGAAAAAAGCGCGGTAACGTTTCTTCTTCTCTCTTCTGAAAAATAATAAGTATACGCCCGAGTGAACTTTCCCATAAAACGTTAATTTCTATATCTAGAAAGGTATTTTGAAAGAGAAAACAACATTTACCGAGTCAGCTAGTACAATACAAAAAGTAACAAATAAACAATTGTTGACTTCTTGTAAAACTCAAACACATATTTTATTGGGGTTCGTTTATGTACACAATTAGTCTAGGTACAATTTTTTTTTCTCATTGACGAATGTCGATTTTTCTTTGAGGTCATCAAACTCCATCCGTATAATGCCCACTTACGGGAAAGTTCACTCGGGCGTATACTTATTATTTTTCAGAAAAGAGGAGAAGAAACGTATCCGCGCTTTTTTTCGAAAACTGTTTGAGCAACAAAATTAATTCTTGCGGCACAAATTAGCAACAAAACAACACCCGGCGTTTCTTTAAAAGATCGAAGCAATTAGCTTCTGGTTTCAGAACCGGGACACAGGCTCTTCGAAACAGTGAAGGAAACCTAGTCACCGAAGCACAGGGAATTGTAGATGTTTTCAAGCAGCACTTCCAATAGCTGCTGAATACGCATAATGTTGAGCAAGCCAATGACAAAAGAGGAGCAAAACCAGTCAATGAAAATCCAGTCCCGGCCCCCAGCACTGAAGAGGCAGAAAGAGCCATCCAAAAGCTAAAAAATAACAAGTCCGCCGGGTCGGATGGCATAACTCTTTAAATATGGAGGAGGTGTTTTGATGAACCGCATGTACCAGGTCATCAACAAAGTGTGGGAGGAAGAATGCGGGCCCACTGACGGGTTGATAATCTCCATATGCCCTATCTACAAAAAAGGCGATCCTATGTCATGCAAAAACTACCGTGGCATATCCTTTCTTAATGTTGCATACAAAATCCTATGCAATGTACTGTGAGCGTCTTAAACCTTTCTGCAACACAATAATCGGCACGTACCAGTGTGGCTTTAGGCCAGGCAGAACAACGATAGACCAAATATTCACACTGAGGCAGATCCTGGAAAAGACCATTTTTTCATCGACTTCAAAGCTGCTTATGATAGCATCCATCGCCAAGAGCTTATGATGGCGATGTCTGAATTCGGGATCCCGAAAAACAAACTGATCCAGCTGTGCCGCATGACGCTTAACAATACGCAGTTCAGTGTGAGAGCAAATGGGTAAGAGCCCTTCCTAGTTGTTTCAAACATGCACGACAGGAAATGCGTTGTCATGTGATTTCTTCAACATAGTCCTGGAGCAGATAGTGGGCAAGGCAGGTGTGACGTGTGAGCGCTAACACTATCTTCAATAAATCTACCCAGCTCCTAGGCTATGCGGACGACATAGACACCATCGGTCTATCCAAGAGAGCTGTGCTTGAGGCCTTCACAGCGATTGAAGAACAGGCGAAACTCGTTGAAGTGAATGAGGACAAAACAAAGTACATGCTATCAACAAAAAAAAAGCAAGAATTGATACTGGGTACTTTCATTTTCAATTAAGAAAAATTCTTCGACGGATGGTGCGACGATGGTGAATGGAGAAGAAGGTTCAACCGCGAACTGTACCAAGATGTGGATGTGGTCCAGAAAGCCAAGAAAAAACGACTACATTGGCTCGGCCACATCGAGCGAATGAACGACAACGCTCCAGCCAAGAAAGTCTTCTAATCGCAGCCAGGTTCGAGACGACAAGGAAGACCGAACCTACGGTACAAAGACCAAGTGACTGAGCGCTTGGTTTCGGGGACTGGAGAGTGCATGCGAGGGACCGTTACCGATGTAAGGCTGCAGTAGCTCAGGCTGAGATTCTTCATGGATTTTGAGCCGGTTAAGTAGTAGTAGTTGTTATTGAAAGTTACTATGCAGGTCATATCATTCGGCATTTCCTTTTAACAGGGCCATCAATATTGAAGTTCCTTGACACAAATGGGTAAATTGTTCTTTCCTTTATTTTGGTATTTACAAAAAAACCGTAATTACTTCCACAGAAGATAATAACGCGTGTCGCTCACTTTTTTTATTAACTTTGTAGTCTGGCTCGCTACGAAATCATGAATCACGCAAGGATCTTGCTTTCCATCGACCTCTATCCAGTAACTTCCTTCGGTTTTGCAAAATTCGTCGAAAATTTTTGTTACTTTCTTCTGCAATTCTTTCTTTTCGTACCTTAAAGCGGAAAAATAAAATAAATTCGTTCCCAAAACTGCAAAACTTGTCAATTCACCTTTCCTCGCCAAAATTACTTCGACTGGTTATAGTGTCAACATCAGTTTTCAAATATATCACCAAATCTGGTCGAATGAGTCCGCGTTCCGGAGCCTGACACCAATCGAAACTTAAACCTTAAAAGGGACGAATACTGTAGAATCTCACAGTCAGCTAGAAATCTATTGACTACCTTTAGCAACGCTATAAGCAACTCCGGAATAGGAGTACCTGTCCACAACCAAAGTTATACCGTCATTTAGGAACTTCTTCATGTTGTTCTGGGACTCCCAGCGGTTGATGGTGAACAATAAATGAATACTCTCATCGGGCATGTCTTGTTTATTGGTTAAATAGGCATCGATTAGATTTCCACTAGCTGTTGTTCGGTCGGGGAATGCCATATGTTTAACTGGAATGTTTTTTCCTTTTAAGAAATCCACTGAGAATAAATTGTTTAGTTAAAATAAGTTTTGCCGCCAAAGATTGAAGTGTCAACAAACCAAGCATGGAACTTTGGGTGGATTTTCCGCATCGATCACATCCTTCAAAGACTATTAGGGCTCCTCGTTTTGATAGCGACATGGTGTTTTAACTTTTTTTTAAATAATTTGTTGTTAAATAGAAAGAAAAATAAAAACTTTATAAACAAACTAAAGTAAAAAAATGAAATATGAAAAAAATGAAAGGTTAGACTTTGTCAAACTTCAAAAATGAAGAGCATAGACCATAGATTATACATAAGAGATGAGAAAGTAGCAAGAGATAAGAGGTGCGTTTTTGTGCTGACGATAGTTGACTATAGTTTCCATGTCAAAAAAACATGGTTGATGTGTCATAGTTGAAATAGTTAGAAATAGTTGAAATAATCCAAAATCGCTTTTTAGTTAGGTTTGGTTGATCTGTCAAACGAGAAAAAAAAACAAATCTTTTGAGGTTATATTTTTCTTTTCTTTTGATCATAATTAGTGAAATGGATAAAGAGACAACAATTTTCGTTAGTCTAAATTTATTGCAAAAATTAAACAATGATCTTGATATGGTAAGTTCTTAAAGACAATTGAAATAAGATCATATTTATTTATTTTTGAACAACCCACAGCAAGAAAGGCAAATGGAATATTAGAACTGAAGACCACCCTCCATAAAGAAATCTTCAAGCTGTTCCAAGCAAGCCAGCTCCTGATATTCTCCTAATTGCTGCTTCCAGATTCGCTTAAAAACTATCAATTCCATATCTAGTTCGTGCTTTTATATAAATAAACGGAGAAAGTCTTTATTTTTTGAAACCAATGAACAAATTTTTTTATTGCCGACGGAATACATGAAAGCAATAATAATAATAAGGACTTCCACTTTTTCTTGTGTCTCGGTTTCACCGTCCTTCGGCGACGAGTTTGTTCTCATGTTTCTCGTTGATTATCTTCCTCAGCTTACTGATGGCTTCGTCCTTCTCCCGGACATCGATTTTCTCCTGCGACGATTGACTGCGCTTCTGTTCGGCTAAAGCATTGCCTCGACTTCGGTCAGCTGGTTGTCTGTGATGTTGCATGCTTACTTAAGTCGTTCGTAGTTGTCTTCGAGGTTTTTGAGCTTGATTTCGATAGCTGAAGCCGCATCGATGGCGTTTGAGGACTTTTCCCGCTCTTCGTTGAGTTCACGAAGGAGTTTCTTGTTCTAAAATTTGTTCGACGACCTAAAGAATACAAGAAACGTTATATGAATTCTATTTGGAGATCAAAAACCTTACCTCAGATTTCTCCTTCATCCTCTCCTGCTCCAGTTGCTTCTCCACCTTTTACAAGTTTAAGTTTGCCGTTCGTGCCGACAGACGTTCGACAATCATCTGCTCACGGGCAGCGGCCAACTTATCCTCCAATTTTTCGTTCTGCTTCTCGAGTATATCGCCGACGCTCTTCGCTCCTCGAAAAAGGGATGTTTGCGGATCGCAGTATAGTCAATTCGATTGGAAGAGTTTGTGACCAGGGAGAGATTTTAAAACCAGAATGTTTTTTACAAGTACACTACACATTTTGAAACCAAAAAAAGTGCACGAGAGAAATTTCCTTATGATTTGTTTTCTTTTTTCTAATGAAGTTCCTTTTACAAAATATCCAGCGAAATAAAGTTCTTTTTTTCCGACAGTTTAAAATTTGTAAGGGGAACCTTATTTTCTTTATTTTGTAATGAAATAATTGAAAACGAACAGAAATCCTTTGATTGTAATTAAATTCTTATAGCGTTTTTTTTTGGTAATCCGGAATTGTACACAGAACTGTCCGATTCCGGATTCCAAACGAACAGACAAACACATTTTTTTGCTTCTAAGGGTTGAATGGTTGTGTATTTGTGAATCCTCATATGAAGAATCGCAGATGACATGACATTGTTTTTAATTTCTTTATTTGTAAACATGGCAGCGAGTACGTATATGCGAGTGTGTGCATGTATGCGTGATTCTGTTTTTGATTCTGACTTCAAATTCGGAATCGTTTTTCTGTTCTATTCAGAACAAGAACTGTCATCTTGTGCCAAGTGAACGAGTACAGAACTGTTCGGAACAGTTCCGGACGACCAAAAAAAAAACGCTATTAGATTCCAGATTGACAATTATTAAAGACGCCATTTTACAAAAAAAAAAAACACTTTGACACACCAACCACTTTCAACTCACCTCCTGAGATGGATTGGAAATAGTTAGAGATAGTTACGATTTGACACATCAACACAGACCGCAAAAACGACAATTGTGATTACGAATCGTAACTATTGGCGTGCAAAAACGAGAAATAGTCAACCATTGTTCATTATAAGCCGCGTTTTATTATCCTCACTAACCCATATGGGTTTATTTTTTGTACACAAAACAAAAACAATCTGAAACCCCGATAGCTATCGGGGTTTATTTTGTAACTCAAAAACTATGTTCTAAATATGGCGGATAGATGGCGAGTGTGAGACAAAAAAGAACTTATTGTAGAAAGATTTATTAATTTCAGCCATATTCATAACAAATTACGCGTATTCCAAACTTAGCCACAGTTTTATAGAGCCATAGGATAAGAGTCAATCCAATTAATTAATAAAAACAAGTTGTTTTTGGAAAAGCAAAATAAAATTTTACTGAGGGTTGCGTCTCGGATAAAAAAAATAGCTTAAACTTTTACCTTTTTAACCCAGATCGTTTTATTATGATGGGGTAACCCATATGGGTTAGTGAGGATAATAAAACGCGGCTATAGTTGATTATAGTCAGCGCAAAAACGCACCTAAGTGACTGTCATTGGTTCAGGTGTTTTCCTTTTTATGCTCAGAGTAGAGCATATAGAACAAGCTATGAACAAAGACTGCTCCGAATATTTTCTGAGCAAAATGAGCACATCCCATTGAATGTTTTCGTATTTTGTACTTTGCTTTTTGAAAATGTGAGAGAGAATGTTTTTCATTTCATTTCAAGGAAATAAGAAGTTTGAATTACCCCGAGGCCACACGAGCAAGGTCTGGCTATCAAGTTGACATTGGATGTTACCGGTAAATCGCAGACGAATCTGGTCAATCAAGGACGAATCCGGTAAATTGCAGACGGATCTGGTAAATCGCAGGCGAATCTGGTAATGGGTTAGTATAAATGACAAGACTCCTTACCGCTGCGCTGGTGGGGGGAAGTCTATGTCCTGATAGTAACAAATCACGGACGAATCCGGTAAATAACAGATGAATCCGGTAAATAACGGACGGATCCGGTAAATCGCAGACGAATCTGGTTTGTTGAGTTGGCATTTGGTTGTTGATTACGAACAACTTGTTGCCGGAGGATGGCAGCAATTGGAATCCGTACCTATGTGTAGTGAAAGTCAAAGGAGGTGATTTATTATAAATTGATGAAAATGTCATATTAGAAAATAAAATATCTTATCCACAAGCCGAGAGAATATGAATTTCGCCCTCCAATTCAGCAATGATAGCTACCACGAAGGATCTTGATTCATGATTCTTGAAGGTTACATTATCATCCCACTCGGTATTCCAAGAATTGGCAATCAGCCTTCAGGGTGTATAGTTCTCCACACCCCAAGAGCTTTTCCATGAACATGTTGCATTCCCATTTTAGTTTTTTTTTTTTTTGTGCAACAGATAAAATGTCAAATTCGTTAGTTATGATCTGCTAAAGAGTACATCACAATTTTTAAGTTTTTGTGAGGGTCACAAGTTGTGAGGTTTTTGTCAGAATACGAAAGTCACAAAATCAAGTTCACCTCCAGTTATGAGATTATTGTGGCTTATGAAGTATCAGTGAGGTTGCGCAGAATAGGGATGTAAATTTGCAGATGAATACAAAAAAATCGGTGAGCTGTTTTTTTTTGCCAATCACAAAATTTTAACATAACAAACAAACAAATGAACTGTCAAATTGGACAAAACCTACCTCATTTTTTGTGCTGTTTTTTCTCATTTATTCACATACACGAAGTAAGTAAGTCAGTTTCCGAGAAAGACCCACTATAGTACAACCGGCGCTCAGGGTAGTACCGCCAATCTCCAGCCAATCTGATGGTCTTTGTCGCAAAATCATTTCACAAACTTGCAATTTCGCCATTGAGATACAATTTGTCCATACAGAACATTTTTATGTTTGTCAAACTGACATGGTGACAAAAACAAAATTCTTGTTTGTGGATTTCATGTGCAATCTGTGTTGTGTTCTATAACTAATGTTGTCGCATCCTTAACTCCGAAAAACAAAGTCCTATTCGCCCTGCACTACCTACACAACTTGTCCCAAAACACTACGCCAAGTGATAAAAAAGTCCATTCCGGAATAATTTGTACTGCTAAAACACTACTCCAATTCTCTTCTTCACAATTTTAAATTCAAAAATAATGATATTACCCTGTGCAAAATCCAATAAAAATGTTTCAAAAAAGCCAAATAAAGTGAAAATCATTGCACATTCGTTCAACTAAGCATAACTTCAATCTCGATTGGAAAAAATATTAAAAGACTATTGAAAATTCGACGACAGTGCAGTGTATTTTTTCTCTTGCTCACTCGTTCCACACTTTTTTTTGCCAATAATTTTTTTCCTGTCCCAAAAAGCGAACAATAAAAGAGCAGTTCAGCTAGATAAACTCAAACACAAATACTCAATATGCGAAAGTGAAAGACAAGATACAACAAAAAAGACATTTCGCCGTGCCGTGGTGTTTCTCTTCTGTGTGTGTTACTCAAAAAAAATAAAATAAAGGATTCCACCAAAAAGAATCCCAATCCGTCGGTAATTTTTTCCAAAATTTCGGGAATATTTCCAAAAGTTTCGGGTCTTAATTTCAATCAAATGCAAATAAAACTATGATTCGCTATAAGACGTGTATCGCTGTCATCAATCCATCATCAAAATCACTGTGAAACTTGAGAAAAGGTTTCCTAACGATTTTGTGTATTTTCGCAGTCGGTTTTTGGCCTTTTTTTGTCAACTTGATTCGTCGTGGTTTTGGCTATTTGGTGGAATTATTTGTCGGTGTCAACCTCATGCTCTCATCGTCGTCGTCGTTGTCGTTTTTGTCGTAGAAATCCAGGCGCTGCTCCAGCCTCGTCGAAATTCCAATAATTATTGTCGTTTGCATAGGTACAGATAAATAATTCAAAATCACTCATAATTTTTTGTGTTTCATGAAAAACCATTCTCATTTGTTTTGTTCAAATGTCCCGCGTTGTTTATACCAAAAATTGCATTTTCCTAATTTTATTTTATTTTGCATTTTTGATGACGGCTCAATGACCGCATCGCACATCACAAGAATGGACTCGGATGGCGGTGGTTTGGTTTTGGTTTTGGTGGAGCCAGGGCCACCCACCGTGTGCTGTCCAATTTCAATATTGTGCGCGTTGATTTGATTTATTCATACAAATGGCAGTTTACTGGAGTTTTAAGTGCACCCATTCCGCGGTAACCTCCTCGAAACTTCTCTGGCTAAACGAATGTCGACGCGATTGGCGGATGCTTAATCGGCGTAAAGTGAATTTCGTTGCAAGGATTGTGCGTTGAATTTGGTGTTGTAGATATTTGTTTGAGGAGAGGGAAGATTACAGTCAGAGCAGGATACAATGGCAATGGGGATGAGTTGGGTACTCTTGAGTTAGGCTTTTAATTTGTTGTTTTTTTTTTCTTTTTTGAGAAAAAACACGTTGTAGATATTTGATGATCAAGTAGAGTGACTGGCGGGATTTTGTTTGTTTAAGTGAGTGTATGGGAATGGTTGAATAATGAATGATGTCGAATGTAATTTTGCGCAACCGACAGCTGTTTCTTATTCTCTTGTTTTAAGTGGGATACATTTAAAGACGCATCTAGACCGAATTATCTCTTTTGGAAGTTTTACGAGACCAGCTGTATTGTTGGGCTGAACAAAGATATCCCCAGTGCGGCATGTCGCTTTATTATTCTCATTTAATCGGGACTCAATAATTGATTAAGGTAAATTAGACCGATACTCACGGAGTTGTCGTGTGGGTATGGTGGACCGCACTTGACAAGATGGTAAATTTGAATAAACTCATTAAAGTTCAGTGGTCAGTAGGTGTGTCTACCATGGTAGCGATTCGCTCAAAACCAACTCCATCCTTAGAAGTACTTCTAAACCTAAACACCTCTAGACATCCTCTCCAAAATGGTTGCAGCCAGTTCATGCGTGAGGCTTGGAGCCACCCCTCAATGGATCAGTAAAAGTCGAGTCATCAGATCGCTTAGACTATAAATAGAGTGGCACGACAGCTCTTGAAGAGCCAAGGCCTAAGTGGCTTACTCAATTCTCTGAGTGCGTGTGAAGAATTGAGGGGACCAACAGTTTAACGCCGATTCCGAACGGCAAAGTTGAAAAGCACTTTTTTCATGACAGATTGATACTCTGGGAAGTTTTGTCAGTTCTTCGCAAGACGAAGTGTCCGTGAAAGATGAAATAAAAACTTTATGGGCACGAGTAGGACTCGAACCCACAACGTTCTACTTAGCAGCCAATGCACATAACCCCTAAGCCACGGACACTACATCGCTTAGACTATGCCACCCCAAAAAATGGTATTCGATAAAAACTTGCATATTTCCCCATCCGTTCAGGATCCTTTTGGGGAGAAGGACGACCTCTGGAAGAAAACGAAGAAAACACGATACACTTCTATGCTTACAGCTCGAAAAGCGCCAACAGCATTCGAAACAACTGAATCTCAGTCTATCATATAGACTTTCCAATCAATGAAGACGTTATACATATCTTGCTCTCAAATCTGTTGCGTCTGTGTCCACAAACTCTCACAGTCCACGACTGTCGATGATCTCTGAATGAGATGACGAAACTGTTAAACATTCACCTCATTTGGATGCCGGGCCACAGAAACATTCCGAGAAATTGCAAAGCGGATGAGCTATCCAAAAAACGGAACACTTCTGCCCACTGTTAGACATAGACACAACATTGGAACACCACTAGCTAAATGCAAGCATCTTCTCAAACAAAATGCTCTAAAATCAACAAATGCTATATGGTCACAGGGTACCCGGTTAGCAACTAAACAAATATAGTCAAGTGTCAAAATGCTTGATTTCCCTGAGCAGACAAAGCATAAGCTCCACAATGCGAGTCATAACAGGACAATGCCTCACATAAAGACATGCCATGAGGCTGGGGGTCTACACAAATTAATTCTGTAGAAGCTGCATGGACGACGAGGAAGAGGAAACAGTTTCTACATGTACATGTCTGGCACTCTCCAATAGGAGGAACACCTTCCTCGGTAACACCTTCTTCTCAAATTTCATTACTTCTTACTTAACCTTCCGACCACAACACATGTAAGGTGGCGCTAGTCTGTTGTGGACCTGGGCCTCAATCAACAGTCTCCACCAGCCAGCTTGATCCCTGATTGAGGCCCTCTTCCACTTTTGTGCGCCACCTGAGTCTCGGTCTTCCTTTCCTTCTACGTTCCTCGGGAAAAGTGTCGAAGGTTTTCCAGGCCGGAGCATTGGTGTCCATCCGCTCTAAATGACCGAGCCATCTGAGTCTCTGGACCTTAACTCTTCTGGCTAGGTTCATGTCGTTGTACAACCCGTAAAGATCGCTGTTGTATCTTCTTCTCCATTCCCCATCAATGCACACGAGGCCAAAGATGACCCGAAGAACTTTCCTCTCGAAACAGCCTAAAGCACATCCATCCGATTTTGTCAAGGTCCATGCTTCTGCACCATACAGCAGGACTGGGATGATGAGGGTGTTATACAGTTTCCGAGGAAGGGCTTTTCCACTCAATTGCTTTCTTAGCCCAAAGAAACAGAGACTATCAAGAGTTATTCTTCGTCTGATTTCGGCGTTGGTGTTATTGCCCGTGTTAAAAGCGGAGCCTAGGTAGACAAACTCCTCTACTACCTCGAACTTGTATTCGTCTATGTTCTGTCCAAGCCGTCGGTATTGGGTGTCCTTCCTCGAAGACAGCATTTACTTCGTTTCTCCCTCATTTACCGCTAAACCCATTTTTGCCGCTTCTGTCTCAATTCTCACACAGGCGCCATTGACATCACGCTGTGTTCTTCCCATTATATCAATATCATCGGCGTACGCGAGAAGTTGAACAGACTTTTGGAAGATAGTGCCTCTGGTGTTGACGGTGAAGTTTTGCACTATCTTCTCAAGAACGATGTTAAAAAATCACACGACAGCGCATTCCGTAAGCTCATTGCGAACCTTGAGGGAGCAGCGTGAGTTCTCCATCGTCATTTTGCACAAGCGAACAAGCTAGACATGGCTTTATACAGTTCATCCCTGTAGATGCTGTCATACGCGGCCTTAAAATCGATGAAGAGGTGGTGGGTATCGATTTGGAGTTCATAGGTTTTTTCCAGGATCTGCCGCAACGTGAAAATTTGGTCGATGGTAGACTTTCCTGGCCTGAAGCCACATTGATAAGGACCAATCAGATTGTTGACGAGAGGCTTCAGACGTTCACATATTACGGCAGAGAGGATCTTGCAAGCGATGTTCAGTAGGCTGATTCCTCTGTAGTTGCCTTGTCTAGAGGATCTCCCTTCTTCAGGATCGGGCAAACAATGCTGAGGTTTCATTCATCGGGCATGCATTCTTCCGACCATATCTTACAGATGATTTGGTGCATGCTCCTGTCTAGATCATCGCCTGCTGCTTTGAACAGCACGGCACCTAGACTATCTGCTCCAGGGGCTCTGTTGGATTTCAACCGTGACATTACCTTTTTCATTTCTTCTAAGTCGGGTGCACGGAATTGTTGGCTTTCATCGTGTTCGATGAAAGGCTCCTGACTTACGGCGGGATTTTGTTCGTCGTCGCCGTTATACAGTCTGCAAAAGTGGTCTTTCCAAATCGCATTGACTGCGATTCTACAATGATGTTCCCTTATTTATCTCTGCAGGCATCGGTTCTTGCTCGATGACCTTGAGCCAGGTGTTTTACCTTCCGGTAGAACCTCCGAACTTCATTTGCTTTCGATATCTATCCATCCCAAGCTCTTCGAAATAGTTCAATTGAACACAAACCATTCATGCGCCTTTTTCTAATTGCAGATCCTCCAGCCATCGTCTATTTGTGTCAACAAAAATTTTGTCCTGAATTTCCTGACGTTCCTAAACAGCCAATACACAACAACAAGCTACAGTTAAATCATGTCCGGAAACAATCCTCACGGCCACCTAAGTCAACCACAGAACTCATCATGGAATCCCCTTCAGGTAAATCCATTTACTCACTCATCTCAATCCTCATTAAATTGTTTGTTGAAACTTAATGATAACAAAACTTTAATAACTTTTGTTGTCCAATTGTTTTTTTGAAAGAGATTTGTACATAAAATTAAAATATCCGTTTATAGATACCGTCTTACATTCCAAGGCAACCGCAATTGGCACACATGTCCAATGAAAGGCCGATGGTTCGTTCGCCATTAGCTTGGCATAATCCAACGCCACCGGAATCCCTTTACAATTTCATATCGGCTAACCATAAAAACGTAAAAACAAAAAATACAAATAAATTCATGCTTAATCTTGTTTTGTATGTTGTTATGCCTGCTCCCGAATTTTGTAGTCCCCATTCTTGAGTACCTTAGATGTTGTTTGCTTTCGTAAAATTCTATTTTGTTTCAGTTTCTTGCATGTTTATTGATAATTTTGTTTCTTAAATGTCCAACAAGCTTTGTAATCCATTACATTCCAAAAAGTTTTATTAATCTTGGCCACACCTTGACAAAATTCAAGCTCGCTTTTGCAAAAGCATGTAAGCCTTTGCTTTTTTGTTTAACCCTAAAGTTATTTTGTAGCTTGTAGACGTTTTGTAGTGTTTTTCTTACCAAACCTTCATTTATTTATTTTTGTTTCTCTTTCATTTTCCATAAAAAAAAAATCAAATCAAAGCTAGAACAGTTGAATCCTTTGCTGCCGTCGTTCGTGAGAGGTCCTTCCCCATTCGATTCAATGGATTTGTCATTGCAATCGAATCGCAATAGTAGTTCCCCGCTAACCAAAGGCTTAACAGGTTCGGTGCCGCCAGATTTTGGCCATAAACCACCGCCATTACCTTCCCATTCACAAAATAATTTTCCCATGTAAGTTCATTGCGGTTTCATTTTTTAAAAACACAAGAACATGGATTGACATTTTGTTTTTATGTCGGTGTTTCAATTTTCAGTCATAATTTATCAACAAATTCGAATGCTCATCATTCGCAAGCAATGAGTTCGGGTCCACCACCGCCACCGCTGCCAAAATACATGAACTCAAATGGGAATGATGTGGAAATGCAGCAACAAGCGTGTGGTCTTTATATCAGAGATACTGAGCGAATAAATGATGACTACGCCAAGATGACTGGCAGGAATTGTGAAAGTGATGTAAGTTGTGGTTTTTTCTTTTATAACAATAATTATCATTTATGTTGAGGACACAGGGTTTTCCAATAAGAGGTGTTGTTTTGAATAGCCCGCTATTTCGGTAGGTGTCACTTTTGAATCAAATCAAATATTCACTCTACGGCAGATCTTGGAGAAGACCCAGGAACTACAAATCGATACCTACACATTTTCATCGATTTCAAGGCCACGTATGACAGCGTCTATAGAGACCAATTATATAGAGCAATGAGCGCATCATGACAATCCGCATCAAGGTTAAATTCACCAACATAGGCCTCATCTGTGCACACGTCCCCACTGAGGAAAAGGTCGAAGACACCAAAGACAGGTTCTACGAGCTCCTCGACAAGATCTATAAGCAATGCCCAAGCTATGACATTAAAATTGTCCTTGGAGATTTTAATGCTAAGCTGGGCAGAGAAGAAATAATCGGACGACATAGCCTACACCACACTACCTCCAATAACGTATTTAGGCTAACCGACTCAGCTGCGAGGTGAGACGTAATGGTAGCAAGAACGAGATTCCCACATCTTGATACCCACAAGCAGATATGGAAATCTCCTAAACAATCAACCGTCAACCAGATTGAGCACATTGCGGTCGACGCACGACACTTATCTAGCATTTAAAATGTCCGCACATTCCGAGGTTCCAACATCGACTCGGACCACTACCTTGTTGTAGCCAAAGTACGAATGCGGATATCCCGAACAAGGCCACAGTGAAACCCCTGGTTTGACGATGAGGCGCTGCAAAGAAGGACACGAGCAGCTCGTGAAAGATAAACAAAAAAGGCGCATGAGAAGCGCGCGATTAAGGAGATGGAGGGATGTCACAACAGGAACGAGGTCCGAAAGTTTTACAAAAAGGTAAAACAAACAACCAGGGCTTGTTATGGCGATGACGAGCAAAACTCCGCCAGCAATACAGAACCATTGGATTTGGGTGCAGCAGGCCAACAATTCCACCCACCCGACATTGACGAAGTGAAGATAGCGATATCTAAACTTAAGTCGAACAAAGCCGCTGGAGCAGACGGCCTAGCCGCCGAACCGTACAAAGCAGCTGGAGATGATTTGGTTAGCAGCATGCAGCAGCTCATCTACAAAATTTGGTCGGAGGAAAGCATGCCCGATGAATGGAACCTCAGCATTGTAGGCCCGATTCTAAAGAAAGGAGATCTCCTGAACTGTACCAACTACAGAGGTATAAGCCTCTTTAACATCGCCAACAAGATCTTGTCTTCCGTGTTGTGTGAACGTTTGAAGCCTTTCGTCGGCAACCTGAAGGGTTCTTATCAGACCCGGAAAGTCCATCATCGATCAAATATTCACTCTACGGCAGATCTTGGAGAAGACCCAGGGACTTCAAATCGATACCTACCACCTTTTCATCGATTTCAAGGCCGCGAATGACAGCGTCTATAGAGACCAATTATATAGAGCAATGTCTAGTTTTCGCATCCCAGAAAAACTCGTCCGTGTGTGTGAGATGGCAATGGAAAACTCACGCTGTTCCATCATGGTCGGAAAAAACCTAACGGACGAATTTGATGTCAAAAAAGGTCTTAGGCGATGTGCTGTCATGCGACTTCTTCAACATCATTCTTGAGAATATTGTGAAAAACTCCAACGTAAACACCAAAGGCACAAACTTCCAAAAGTCCGTCCAACTACTAGGATACGCAGGCGACATTGATATAATTGGAAGAACACAGCGTGATGTGGAGCGTTCATGGTGGGTCTAGCGGTTAACGAGGGCAAGACCAAGTTAGTGTTGTCAACAATACAGGACAACCAACATTGACGTCTTGGAGTAAACTTCGACATAGACAATTTAACTTCGAGGTAGTTAAGGACTTCGTCTACCTAGGATCCGCTATCAACTCAGACAACAACACCAGCACTGAAATCAAACGAAAGAATCACTCTTGAAAGAAATTGAGTATTAAAGTCCTCTCCCAAGTATCACTAAAGTGACACTCTACGAAACCCTCATCATCCCGGTGCTGATGTATGGTGCAGAGACATGGACCATGCCAACATCCGATAAAAACGCTTTGGGCTGCTTCGAGAGAAAAATCCTTCGAGTGATTTTTTGGTCCAGTCTGCATAAATGGAGAATAGAGACGAAGATTCAACCAAGAACTGTACGAGCTGTTCAGCGACACTGATCTAACCAGAAAAGTTAAGGTCCAACGACTTAGATGGTTGGGTCATGTACAGCGAATGGAAAATAATGCTCCGGCTCGTAGAGTCTTACGAATCCAATCCGGAAGGACGTCGCAAAAGAGGAAGACCGCGACTCAGGTGGAGCACACAGGTGGTAGAGGACCTGAACCAACTTGGCGTGCGAAACTGGAGACAGCTAGCTAGAGACCGAGTTTGCTGGAGACGATTGTTGGATGAGGCCTTAGTCCGACCTGGACTGTAGCGCCAACATAAGTAAGTCACTTTTGAAGCTGCTATTTTCTGACAAAAAAACATTACGCCATAACTAAAAATGGAACTATACACGCTTCAACAAAGCATTGAAATGATTAAAATTCACTTCAAAAATGGTGAAAATTTAGCAGTCACGCAAAACTAAGGCACTTTTGGACAGTGCAAAAATTCGAGTTGTTGGAACAAGTTAGTGGTAAGAAGAATAAAACCCGTGCACGTCTTTCAAGAACAATTGAAAATGTTGCTGCTGTAGCGCATTACTCGTCGTTCTTTGGAATTGGGCATTCCACAAACTTCATTACGACTTGGGTCTTAAGACATATAAAGTTCAGTTAACAAGAACTCAAGTTGGCCAATCATCAACAACGTCGTGTATTTGCTGATTGGGTCCTTCAAATGCATGGAAATTATCCGGAATTCCGTCGAAAAATCATCTTGACTGATGAGGCCCATTTCCACCTCGGTGGCTAGATCAACAAGCAAAATTGTCGCCTCTGGGGCTCGAAAAACCCAAGGGTTTATTGTTGAGAAGTCTCTCTTTGGAGCGTTTTATGGTCCAGCTGGGTCATTGGACCTTACTTTTTCGAATATGAGGTTAAATCAACAGTTACGGTGCGCTACCGAGAGGTGATTAATGATTTTTTATCGCCAGAGTTGGATGGTATTGATTTGGACAATGTTTACTCTCCACAAAATGGCGCGCGCTACGTGCCACACAAGTAACAAAAGCATTGATCTTTTACGGGAAAAGTTTCCGGACCGTCTTATTTCTCGAAGAGGTGATCACAATTGGTCACCGAGGTCTTGTGAGTTAACACGTGTAAGATAAGGTCTACGCCAACAGCCCAGCGCGTCGATTCAAGAGGCTAGCGAAGACATAAGGCAGCCATAAATATCAAAATAAACCCTTTAAAAGAAAGGAACAAGCTGGAACATTCGTCCCGGTGCATTTAGCTGCAGCATTTCCAACACATCCATGCTTTTGCTTGTCTATGGAGCTACCGACCCATGAACAGGAATACAAGGAACCTCGAGTAACAACCCTTTCAAACAGAAGTCAAAAATAAAAACTTCAATGCTAATACGATAAATTGGTCTAACTTCCAACCAAATCGACTATCGGACGAGCAAATGTTGACTCTGGGGTAGCAGCACGTAACTTGATACAATCGAGCATTGTTCATCGTCTATAAACTCGAAACAAATATTTCTAGGCAGCACGTAACTTGAAACGAGTTTGATTGTAACTTATGCTTAAAAATTTCATTGTGAATCATAATTTGAAGTGTCAACTGCTGTTTTTTGAAATAAAATTTGAAAGTAATTTTTCAAATTCATATAAAAATGATATTTTTTGAATCCGAAACTGAGGATGAAGAAGGATGCAAATCAAAAATAAGGAGAAGATACTTAAGATATAACAGCAATCCATTAGAATTGAGTAATAAGGTGTGAGTATACAAAAAACATTAAATTCCTGCATACACATAATGTAGGTTCATAAAGGCAAACATTTTCTTTTCAGATTTGTGCAGCAGTTTAGAGTCAACAAGGAATGTTTTTTGATGACTTTAAACGTATTAAATGTTCCTAAGAACATGAGGAGCACATCGATTTATGCGTCATTGAATCTTTTGGCAAGTGGATGTTACCAAGTTAATGTCGGTACAAACGTTTTACTGAACATGGCACAGACAATAGTTCAATGCAAATATTAAGAGAAGATATTTTAGCGACAAAAGCAATCTCTTAGAAATGATTGATAATGTGAAATGCAGCAGAAAAAAGTGCAAAAATATGGTTTAACAATAAACGTATACTCATAAAATGAGTCAAAATACATTTTGTTCTTTGTTTTTGGCCCGATTTAGTTTGGGTTCCATACTTTTTCCAAAAATAAATGCTTGTTCGACAACTATTTTCTATCGAGTATATTTTTCTGTTTCAAACGTCTATTTCAAAATTGTATGCTACGAAATATGACGATACAATCGAGTTCATTCGATTGAAACAAATAACGTGCTGCCACTGCTCGATTGTATCGAGTAAACTCGATTGTATCAAGTTACGTGCTGGCATGGCTATGCGCTAGTAGCTGTATATTGGCAGCTTCCTTATCTACTGAGAATAAATCGCAAATCGTCCACAGTCAAAGTCTAAAATGAGAGTCCATGTGGAATCGGTGTCGAAACATCATAAAAGGATAGCTAAGTCCACATAATAATTTGGGTTGTTGGTGAGTGTGCGAAACTGAAAATCGAAGGGAAAAATGATGGAATAATAACCAGAGCCGAGTTTTCACGAAAAGCATAATAGACTTCGATTTTAAATGTGAAGAGAACCTTGACATTGAACCACATTCATAAAGCACTTGTTGAAGCTACAAGGAACTGAAACCTAGTTGAAAGACTATGTCCGCTTGAGTTCTCTCACAAATTTTTTTGGATGAAGCCCACTTGTATCGTGTCACCGACCACATAATCACATTGCTCCTCGGTTTAAACGATGATTGACATTAATTTTATGTTAGCAATCGAACCTTGACTTTTGATCCACCCTCTATATAGTTCTTTGTCTGGCCTCACATAATTTTTTCGTAAAATAAATAACAAACACATTTATACTTCTTTCAGATTCAAGCAAACTTGACAAAACCAGTAGAGCTGGTTAAAGAACCTACCTATACGAACTTATCAAACAAAATTATGCCAAGTTCACCTAAAAAACGTGAGTCCACTCAATACCTCTCGATTATCAATGAATTATAATTTGTGACTGAATTTTTAGTTTCTCCGCCATCGAGTCATCAACAACAATTCCAACAACACCAGCAGCAGCTTCAGCAACTGCAGCAACAACAGCTGCAACATCAACAGCAAAACCAACTGCTTAACCAACAACATCATCAACATCATCAACAACAACACCAACAGCAACAGCAACACCAGCCGCAACAGCAGCTTCTCTCACAACAACAGCATCTACCACAACAGCAGCATTTACCACAACAACCAATTCTCCAACAAAATCAACAACAATTGCAACTCCAAATGCAACAACAGTTTTCCTGTTTAAACAATGGACCAGCTTCCCCGGACAACAATCGTCTCAACCACCTAACCAACTTCAGTGCACCTCTCAATCATATTCTGAATGCTGCTGAACAAATAACAACAGCGACATCAACATCAACAACAACAACAACAACCCCTGGCATTTGTCTACCACCAAAAAAAACTGGTACCGACCTAACAAACGTCACAACAACTGAAAATTCCTGCAACAGTTTGTCAACCAATGACTCACCGGCAAATGTTACTTCCAATGAAGATTCGGTAGATTCCAGTGGGTCTCGGACACGACGAAAGCGAAAACCGAACAAAACAATTCGAGTGTCCCATGACAGCGAAACGGATGAAAATATCTCGCTGGGAGAACAAACTCTCAAACAGGACGATCAAAAATCCCCGTCTAACCAATCGGCATCGGCGGCTGGAGTGGGCGAAATTTCAAATAGCAATGGATCGAATGCATTGAAACCGGATTCGGCTCAAGAAGAGCCACAAAAACAAAAAGACGCTACACGTTTTGATAATCGAATCCCCGAAGGGTCACCTCAAATACCCGATGGTCCGCAATCGCCATCACCATCGCCACCACCGCCAGCCGATAAACAACAACCAGCGATAACCGAAACAATTGATTTGCGTTCGAGCACTGAAAGCGATGAAGCCCTGCATGTTCCCACTGAAACTCCCAATACCATTCTAATAAATCGAAGTGATTCGGACGATGTCGAAACAATCGATAAAATCGCCGAAATGATTGCCAAGAGCAGCAATTCCAACCGACCGATAAATTTCGATGATCCAATTAGTAGCTGCAGCAATGGCAGCAACAAAAAAGACTCTTCGTCAAGTCCAGTTGTGATAAACGATGATGAGGACGAAACCGAGAAATCTCCGGTGTATCGCCGGAAGGGTCCTCATACTCCAGACGCCATAGCAGAGCCAACATCAAGTGTGGATGGTGGTGGTGCTTGCAAGACAAGTGATTTGAAGAATATTTTCGAAACTTCTTCGCCTTCGTCGCCCGTGGAACTTCAGGCGACACCACCTCTGCCACCACTTCCACCACTACCACCGCCACCACCAGTACTACCGCCACTTCCACAACTTCCACAGGAGCCACCACCGCCAGTATCTACCCGGCCACCTTCACCGCCACCAATAGTCGAAATCGAAGATGACGATGACAAAATGCTTCCTGTCGAAGCTCCAGTCCTCAAAGAAAAACAGCCATCACCCAAAAACAAATTGGACAGCGCCAAGAGCACCTTTGAGGAGGTAAATCAACAAAATCAAATATTCTTCGCTTTTCTTGAATGATTTTGTTTTTGTTTGTTTTTTTTTTTTCAGGTCGAATATAAACTGGAAGAGATGTTCGCTGGAATCGAAGACGAACCACCTGTTGCGAGTGCTCCAACTGCTGACGATACTGCAAACAGTGAAGGAGCAACAGATTTGAGTCTTGCCCTAGCATTGCCATCGACCAAGCCGTCGGAAACCGCAACAATATTGATCAAAGACGACGATGACGATGAAGACTCCGAACACAAGCCACTTAGCTCGATTGCTTCGACATCGAATGCGGCCGCACAAAAACGCCAACATTCCACGCCAAAAAATGAACCAGGACCCGCCAAAAAGAGAGTTCGACTAACAAAGAAAACCTCCAACAAAAAGAGTCGTGGTGGTAGTAAAGCCAATAAAGGTGGTCAGGCAAACAAGTCCAAAGCGATTTCAAGTGGTTCGAAAATTGCAACACCCAAAGTTGAAGAATCCTCGATGCCAGCTATCGAATCGAAAATCAAGGGTCCCTACATTTTGGTTAAGCCAGACGGTTCGATTAATGTCATTAACGCACCAATTGCCGAAGACGATGTGGAAAAAATTGGCAAAGCGAAAAAGGGTCCCAACACTCATGCCGATCGAAGTAAGATTCGAGGCATTCACATGAGTACGCTGGGCAATAAGTATGATGCCGAGACCGCAGATGCAACCTGGATGTGTGTATTTTGTAAGAAGGGACCACATAAATTCGGTTTGGGCGATCTATTTGGTCCCTACATAATAACGACAAAGTGTGAAGATTTCGAGAGTGCTGAAAGGGGCGAAAGCGAGAACGAATTCATAAGTCGGAGGAAGAAGAGTGAAATGTTCCAGAAAACACCGCATTCGTTGCCAGTTGTGCCATCGGCGCATTCCAATGAGTCCAATGTGAATGTGAGTATTTTTTTTCTACTTTTTGAGGTACTGTCTCATGGCTTTGTTTTGGTTTTTGTAGAACAAAAAGAAAAGGAAACACTCCCAAACGTCCATAACATCAGAAAAATTGTCGGAAGATCGATTCTTTGGCATGTCCAAAGTGTCCGATACAAGCTACGAAGTGTGGATGCATGAGGACTGCTCAATTTGGGCACCTGGTGTCTTTCTAATTGGTGCTCGGATAGTTGGACTGGAGAGTGCGGTATGGAGCAGCACGAACTACGTTTGCACTGTTTGTTTGCAGAAAGGTGCTATGGTTTGCTGTCTGCAGCGTGGATGTGGCCAAAAGGCTCACATACCCTGTGCCAGACTCTCCTCCTGGGACCTCAATGAAACTGACTTCAAAACCTACTGTGAGAAGCATGTGCATGTCGAAACTGAAGCCTCCACACAAGCCACGTAATTTAACCAATCGATGGTCCCTCTCTCATTCTCACACAAATTGTTTGACAAGCGAGTGCTCCCAGTGGTTGATTCGTCAAACAAATGCTTTAAGTTCCCTTATTATTACAAATTTGACAAAATAATTATTTGTACTTGTTACTCACACATCATCTTTTTTTTATTATAAACTTTAAGACTGTAAATATAAGTTCGCATTATTTTAAAAGTAAAAAGAAGAAAATCATATTTTTTTAATTTAAAATTATATCTAAAGCGATATTAAACCACAGAAAAATGTACAGTTTCTTATACAAACTAATAATCGAAAGTAAAACCTAACCTAAAACATTATTTTCCCTAGGTAGTTGATTCTTTAAATTTAAATTTAAACAAACACAAAATTTAATCAAATCAATTTAAATAAATAGCAAAAATTGTACATAATTCTTTAATGGAATAAAAATGTTCAATTCAAAATACAAAAACAAAAAACAAAAATTATTGTGTCTGCTAGTTTTGGTTGTTTTAATTTGCATCGTTTTCGGTTTTTTTCCTTCCATCCATTTACACATCCTTCCATTCTCGCCAAGTTATTAGATATTTATTTATTATTAAAATTTATTTTGTAAATATGTTTAACAATGCTGCTTGTATTATTTTAATCAGTGAGGCACCTATTAAGAGTCGCATACGATCACCGTCGATTCTCAACTACACTTAAATAGAAATCGACATCAAATAGAAACGTAAGAAGTATTTTTAAGGCAAACAGAAAATATTAGAAACTCAACTTTGAAAGTAAAAAGAAAGAAATCTGATAAATGGAACAAGAGTTGTATAGATTGTGTGTATGATAAATGTACCAATAATAATAATTGTATTTGATTGGACAACAAATAACAAAGGAAACTTTTAAAACCAAGTAAACGAAAAAATGTTATTGTAAGGACATAAATTTACTATAATTATAATCAGATTAATAAAAAAACAAATCGCAACAAATATTAATACTAACTGATTTTATTTTGAAGGAAAGCAGTAGACTTGCTTTTTTATCTTTTCGCTTCGAACCGCAGCAGATAAATAATAAATACCCCTATTAGCTCAAAAAACCGATCATAAATCAATTTTTAAAAATGTCCTCCTTTTTGAGATTCCTGCCACAAGCAACGTTTGTCAAAGCTCCGGATATTGCTCAATGATTACCTCAGATTACAGCTGAGGACATAAATAGCATTTTGAGCATCGATTGTTTATTGCCTAGATTTAGCATGACGCTAGCTGACCCCGCGAATTTCGTCTCGCCACCCTTCAGAGCAACTCCAATAACAATTTTCCCTTATAAAACCAATGAGTTTTCCGAGTTTTTCATCAAAAACTTTCTGTTTTCCATTCGAAAACCCATTTTAAAATTTTGCTGTTTTCCATTTGAAAACCAATGCACCTGCAATAAAATGCAATTGGTAGGATCCTCCACCCAAGAAGAGCAGAGCCTCAGAATTGGAGGAATATAATATGTAGCGCGTGTTCCTGTTTTCAGGCGTAAGTTGTCCAACACATATTTGAACGCTCTTTTATTAAGCCGGAAGCGTTGAATGAAGCTAGAATATTAATCAACGATACATACATTTTTAAATACCCGTGGAAGAATGTACCGTACTTCGTTTTAATTTTTATGCACCCACTTCACCACAGCTTCAGTTGAAAGAAGAAGCTATGGTCTGCTTTGGACGATGGATTCCTTCACATTTGGGATTTGAGACAGTTCCAAACCACCAAAGACCAAACCAATTGCAACATTCAAGCACCATACCGATCACATTACCACGCGTAATGCGCTTAGGGATTTGGCCGTTGAAATGGATCAGGATCAAGGAACAGAAGAGTCTAAAAATTTAGATGAGATAAGCAAGCTTCCGCCATAATTGTTGTTCATTTATCAGGGACAAAAGGAAATCAAGGAACTTCATTGGCATCCTCAACTACCGGGGGTTATTTTTTATTTATTTACTTATTTCATCAATTAGAGCTAACAATTCTCAATTAGACTTAACAATAATAATGTGTAGTTATAATAAATTAATTTACTAAAAAATATAAACTTAATGCATTCTTGAAACTATTTCTGCTTACATTAAAATTGAAATCGATTAAATCAGATATTGAACTTACTTCTCTGACACTGCGAGTAAGGGGCTCATTAAAGGCATAATTAACTCTATGATTAATTTCGTGGAAAAGCGCACGAGTTCTTAGTTGTCTTGAAGGAGCGTATATATCAATGAGTTCCAAAAGAGAAGAGCAATTAATTTGGTTCGATAAGATATCATGGATGAACATAATAGAATACATCTTGCGACGGTTTTCTAAAGACTGTATGCCTATAAGTTGACATCTTACCCTATATGAAGGAGTTTGAATGTTCCATCCTAATTTGAACCAAACTAGCTTGGTAAATTTTTTTTGAACTCTTTCAATTCTATCACTGTGAGTAGTATATTGTGGGTTCCATACAACGCTGCAATATTCCAGTAAAGACCTAACATAAGCTATGTATAATGACTTGAGTGTATAAGGATCACTAAGATCATATGAATTACGGGAAATAAAACCAAGCATTGAGTTTGCCTTATTCATTGTAACCGAATGGGCTTTTATTTTCCCGAATTTTAATAAAATCGATTAAATATTTTTGAAATCGAAAAGAAAACTCCGAAACCCACTTCACACAACCGACGCGCAGATGACGACGACACCTCGAAATAATGTTTTTTTTTAATGCTGTTTGCAAAACAAGCTAACTCTGTAAGTTGTAAACAAACTTCGTTTACCCTCTCGCTCTAACCTGATAAAGCTAGGATAGGTGATCTTTTCCTACTAAAAGGAGATCGTCGTCCTATGTGTGTGTATTGTATGTATAATTAACATTCTCCTGCAATAAACAAGTGTCACTTGTCAGCGCCATGATTGAGTAATATTCAGCACTCAAATGACGGGATGTTAACAGAGGTGGAGAAATGCAACTTTGTTGCTGCAACATTATGTTAACATAATGCATGTTAGTAACAGTGGAACCGATTTTTTTAAAAATCAATCCAAATGAGTGAAAAGCCTGAAGCTTTTCCACCAATATAATTGTGTCAATACTTCAAAAAGGCGTGGGTGAAATACGAATGTATTTGTCGAAATACAATCACCCAAACAAAGGCTGGAAAAATAGGAGGCATGTATAGGTTTTTGATGGGAGGTTCGGCAGTAAAAGCCGTCGATAGGAACTTTC
Source organism: Sphaerophoria taeniata (assembly GCA_943590905.1). Taxonomy (NCBI): domain Eukaryota; kingdom Metazoa; phylum Arthropoda; class Insecta; order Diptera; family Syrphidae; genus Sphaerophoria; species Sphaerophoria taeniata. The sequence goes on along the minus strand of OX016540.1, from coordinate 38,560,066 downwards.
TTTTTGAAAAGTACACCCCACTAAGTAAGTTTAAATAAGCGAGAAGTCTGAATTCTGAAAGTGCGTTAAGTACATACATATTGTGAAGATATATACGAAAGTGATACAGACTGGGATTACCTGATCTACGAAGTTTAAATATTTTCGTAACGTAAGTAAAAGTACACTTTGAATGAAAGGCTTAGTGGATTTAAGAACGAAACTTTCAAATTTTAGAGAAATAGAGACGAAACTGAATTCACGTCCAAATATATTCGATATATCTTTGATAGATATATATACCTATATAAACCTACATATATATCACCGAATTCTCTGGAAAGAAATAAGATTTTGTGCAAATTCAAGGTAAAGTTCGTAATCTGTTTTGGTATGCAAAATACCATAATTTAGCATCTCGCTAAAGTCAATTTTTTTACTAGCTAGGTCGTCGAAATAGATTTTGGCGGCCTGAACAGTTAAGGTGACTAAGGGTCTTACCTACACATATAACGGTTTCGTTAACCGTGATCCAAAATTTTCATCGAAGGACAAATATTCCATCTGAAAACTGATTATTGGCCATAAGAATAACCCTGATCAACGAACAAAAAAACCCAGGAAAGGAAAATTATTCCAAAAAGACGAACGACGACGTCGCCGCAGCTCCATTTAACACCAAGTGTTTTCTCTTCGCTATTAACAAAAAAAAAGAGTTTTAAATCAAGTTTTTTTTTATAAAATTAGCTTCTTATGTTTTAAAAACACACTTTTATTCATGTTCATGATTCAGTTATATGAAAAAATCAATTTTTAATAATTTTGAAAAATATTGCAAGTATACATATATCAGTATATACGTATATACCATACGCATATAGATATACTTATATATTATATGCTTATTTAAGATTTCCATTTGTAGTTTTAAAGAAAGAAAAGTGGTGGTAATCGTTATTGATTTTTTTTAATATTGTAATTAAATTCAAAAAGTGCAAATTGCAAAAGAAACCATCAAGACTCATCGAGGGAGTGGCCACTGCATCGGTAATTTTGAGGGTAAGTCAGTTCTTGTCGTTCATGTCCCAATAGACATATACATATACATAAATCAGTAAGAATTGCCCACTTTTTCACTTATACAATTACATTGAAATTTGTTATTTGAAATAAGAAAAGATATTTTGAATTCTGAATTAACATAATGTTAGTAAAATGAATCCAATTTAATGTTAGTCAACACAATGAATATTTTGAATTACATGCTATTATGAGTATAAACATGGAATTTTAAATTGTTTAAAAAAAGGGGAAGATGAGGGAAGGGAGATAAAGGGGTAAAAGCAAAGAGGAAAAAGGAAGGTGTAAAAAGGGGTTGTTTAGCGAGGAAACAACCAGGTAGGGTGGGTGAAGAGCATCTCGCGCATCGATACCAACTAGATGCAAAGCCTGGCATATTTTTTTGCTAACGAGGAGGTTGCAGAATCCACTCCTGAGCTAGCGAGGGATATTTTGTGTGCCAGCATAAACCTCAACGAACAGTAAACTCGTTACAAAAATGGCGCCCAGAACGTGGTGTCCCACTATCAACAGATAGTGAGGCAAACATTTATTTTTCTTAATTTTTTATTTTGAGTCACAAATCGTAGTCTTCAACAGTTTAACATTTTTTTTTCTTTTTCAAATTTTTCATTCAGCATCATGTCGTTTGCAGCATCTTTGTGAGTCCCGGTTACTTGAGTTGATGACTTGGTACCGCGTTGCAACAAAGAAGCTGAAATCGATTTTTGATTATGCAACAAAATTACCGTAAAAACCTAGTCTTTGGGCATCTAAAGAAAAAGACACCCAAATCGCAGGTGGATACGGTACATTTTTATATTTTTTTTTTTTCCATTTCACATTTAGAAGAGACCTCTTGATGCGAATGGTGTCTTGGGTGGTCCTGCATATTGTTGATGTTTTCAATTTCAGCTGGTGTTTTTGGGGATTGTCCAGAGTCTTCATGTGATGATGTAGATTGTCACTGTTGTCCTGGAAATTTTCAAAAATGGAAACTGAAACCAATTAAAAAACCACTAGTTTATTTTTTTTTTTTTAATTTTTGATTTTTGTTCGTTGACTCGAAATAAACTTCCTTTTTATCCTCGGCAGTTACCTTTTTCGAATTCGTTCTCATCTTCCCTTTTTATTTTTATGATACAAACTCAAAAAAATTGATTTTTTGTTTAAATTTGAAGTTTAAACTACAAGTGAATAGCTGAATGAATACAATTTCAATCATATTTATAATAATTAAACATTTATTATTATTGAATTACACAACTACATATAAACATAATTACATTTTTTTTCTTTATTAAACCTTTTTTTTAAACACAATATAAATCAACTTTGGTATTGTATTATTTGATTTAAAACTTTTTTGTTGTTCTCTAAACGTGTTCGAATTGGAGTTACCAACACGTTAGAAACATTCTGAAATTTTGAAACAAGCAAACATTCTTGAAGAGCATTTTTTCTTAGAATTTGGTTTGTAAGGTATTTTCACAAATTTTAGTTCAGATAAAGTTCAAAAGGAACAATAAACTAAAACCAGGTTCGTTCGAGCCAAGTATGAGTCGAAGTCGTCGAGTTTCAATTTACGACAACATAGAAGTTATAAACGCTCACAACGAAGCAACATTCGAAGCATTTTACCAAAGATTTTGTAACACGGTAGATAGATTCAATTTAGATCACTCCTTTAGCTTTTCGGAGGAGTTAGAGTCAGTTGTTTCCAACTCAACTTTTAATATGGCTGATCAAGAAGATCCCCAGAATTTGGAAGGTCAAGCCGAAGACCTGGGTGGGGAACAACGGGACCAAGGTGAAGATAGTGGTAATCCGAATGAGGAAGCGATCTCTAGGTTAGAACAAAGTATGGTCCAGAACCAAATGAGAATCTTTCAACAAATGGACATTTTTATGGGGAACGTGCTAGAAAAATTAGAAGGTTTGCGCTTACAGCCGCAACACACAATCAACCCTCCTCAGTTAGATAGGCAAAGCTCTACAATGACCCAACCACCTTTACCTAGGAGTTCAAGTGGCTCAACAACGTTTAGCACTTCGGGTCCATGTAGGCTAGATCGTTGGAACATCAAATACGATGGGTCTGACAACGTATCTGATTTCCTTTTGAAGATAGGACGAATGCAATCTTCGTCTTCTTATAGCGACGAGCAAATCGCCGCTAACTTTCATGTCTTGCTTGAAGGCCGACCAAATAAATGGTTTTGGGGCTTCGTAAAGAAGTATCCGAACGCGGATTTAGCTTCTATAAAAGAGGCTATGAAGAAAGAGTTCGGAAGGATGGAGTCGGAGATCGACATCTACATGAAACTCATGTGTCGTAAACAAGGTCCGAAGGAATCCTTCGACGATTTTTATGTTTCAATTAGTAGTTTGAACGACCGTCTAAAAGAACCGTTCAACGATAAGAAACTAATTGAAATTATTAGAGGGAATGCAAAGGAGAAACTAGGCGAGATTTTGTTGTCAGCTGAAGTCCGAAACTTAGAGCAGCTCCGACAAAAAGCTCGCGAGGCTGAACGGTTTTTGAACAAAAGAAACCTCAATCAACGATTAGTCCATGAAATCGTGGTCGAAGAGCAATGCGACTACAATCAAGAAGTTGAAGAAGTTGCAGCGTTTTCTTCGAGACCAAAACCTATTTCAACTGCCAACTATATTTGTTGGAATTGCGACCAAAAAGGTCATGCATACCACTTTTGCCCATCCGAGCTTAGAAATCTATTTTGTTTCTTGTGTGGGGCGAAGGGTGTAACCACGATTCAATGTGGTAAACACCAAAAGGGAAACTTCCCGAGGGACGAAACGAGGAGTGGGGAGATTCGTTCCTCAAGGAATCCCACGAACCACTCACAAAATTAAATGCAAAACATAAAATAAATTCCATTGATGAAAATGACGAGGACTTAAGTCCGATTAAAATCCTTAAAAGGGAAAAGTCCAACGACGAAGTTGAACAGTTTCATCCGATGGAATTTCATAACCTTAAGTCTCTTCACGAGAGAAAATTAAATTATGAGAAGGTCCGATCTCGAATCTTCGGAACCAATGTAAAACCAATAAGTACAAAAATTTCAAAATGTCGTTATCGTTTTCGAAATCGAAAAAAGTTTCGAAAACAAATAGTCGAAACGATTATATCGTCTGATACAGACGGACGCATGTATGCTAACGTCCTTTTAAATGATGAGTCGGTTTTTGGACTTCTCGATAGCGGAGCCTCAATCTCGGTTTTGGGTGACGGATGCTTCGAGCTAGTTCGCAAGTTAGGGGTTGAGATATTGCCCTACAATAACATAGTGCGTACGGCGGACGGCAATTCTCACAAAATTGTAGGATATTGCGAGATTGAGACCAAGTATAACGGCATTTCAAAGAACTTGACTTTTTATTTAATACCAAATTTGACCCAAAAGGTTTATCTCGGTATGAACTTCTGGAGAAGCTTCCAGTTGATACCACAGATAAGTGAGGTCGAATTAGATTTCACTGGTGGTGAAACTGATGAAAACTTAAAAAGCGAAGCCGAGTTGATAAAACTGTCACCGGAAGAGTCTTTCCAATTAGAAAAAATTAAAAAGCAGTTTCCAAACTTCGTTGTCCTTGGGTTAGGAAAGACAGACCTCGGATGCCACATCGTTGACACAGGAGATGCGGCCCCAATAAAATCAAGGCACTATCCGTTATCTCCGGTGCGTCAAAATGAGGTCTACAAAGAGCTAGACAGGATGTTGGAACTAGGAGTCATAGAGGTTAGCAACTCTCCATGGAGTTGCCCTGTTGTGCTGGTGAGGAAACCCGGCAAAGTCCGTCTCTGCTTAGATTTCCGGAAAGTCAACGCTGTGACCGTTAAGGATGCGTATCCGATGCCTCATGTCGAAGGTTTGTTAAGTCGGATAAAAGACACGCACTTTATCACGGGGATAGACTTGAAAGATGCATATTGGCAAATTCCCTTACATGAAAAGTCTAGGGAGAAAACAGCTTTTGCCGTACCTGGTAGGCCGCTCTACCAGTTTAAGGTAATGCCATTCGGTCTGAGCAACGCTGGACAAACGCTGTGTAGGGTCATGGATCAAGTTATCCCAAGTCATCTCCGTGATAACGTGTTTGTCTATTTAGACGACTTACTGATCTGTACTTCGGATTTTGAGTCGCATTTGCGCATCCTTAAAGAGGTCGCAGCTTGTCTTCGCCGAGCAAATCTGACTATCAACTTAGAAAAGAGCAGATTTTGCATGAAGGAAATCAAGTTCCTAGGTTTTATAGTAGGTCAGGGAAACCTGAAAACTAACCCGGACAAAATAGAATCCATGATTAACTTCCCAGTTCCAACCACTGTTAGGCAAGTGAGGAGATTTTTGGGCATGACAGGTTGGTATAGGAGATTTATTCGGAACTATGCCGATTTAGCCGCTCCATTGACCAATTGCCTTCAAAAGAGGTCGAAGTTTGAATTTACGTCGGAAGCACTGGTGGCCTTCGAAAAGCTTAAAACAGCTCTGTCGTCAGCTCCAGTTTTAGCTGAACCCGACTTTTCAAAACGCTTCGCAATTCAATGTGACGCTTCGTCTGAGGGAGTAGGGGGTGTTCTCTTTCAAGTGGATGAGAACGGTAATGAGAAGCCCATCGCTTTCATGTCGAAGAAGCTTAACAAATCCCAGAAGAATTACACAGTCACTGAACAAGAGTGTCTCGCAGCGGTATTAAGCGTGCGAAAATTTCGGCCCTACGTCGACGGATTGCCCTTTACGATAATAACAGACCATTCGAGTCTTAAATGGCTCATGTCGATGAAGGAGTTATCCGGTAGACTTGCCAGGTGGAGTCTAGAACTCCAAGGGTATAACTTCTCCATCGAACATCGCAAAGGGAGCCTAAACGTAGTGCCGGACTGCCTATCGCGGATGAATATGGACGAAATCGTAGCAAGCGGAAGTGTAGTAGATAATGGGATTTGTCAGGATTCTTCGATGATGACATGCGGTGATATCGATCTAGATTCGGCTGAGTTCGATTCGCCACAATATACCCACTTGAGAGAGAACATCTCCCAAAACCAGTCGAACCTTCCAGATCTTGTAGTGTCCGGGAAGTTCGTTTACCGTAGAGTCAGGTTTAGAACCGGGAATGTTGACGAGGAAGATTCACTCTGGCGCTTATGGCTTCCTGACAATCTTACGCAAAAGTGTATCGAATTGTGTCACGACACCAAATTAAGTTGCCATAGTGGCTTTGAAAAGACTTATTCTCGAGTTCGCTCGAAGTATTATTGGCCTAGAATGATTAAAGACGTTAAGACTTTCGTGAAAAACTGTGAAATTTGCAAAATGGTTAAGGCGCCAAACGAAATTCTTCGCCCACCAATAGTCAACCAAACAAAAACGGAAAGGCCCATGCAACGACTGTACGTTGACTTCCTTGGCCCGTATCCGCGTACCAAGCGAGGAAACATCTACGTTTTTATCGTGGTTGACCATCTTACAAAGTTCATGTTTTTCAAAGCCTTCCCAAAAGCAACGTCAAACCGCGTGATTCAATATCTTGAATCAGAGATTTTCCATACTTTCGGGACCCCTGAACAAATCCACTCCGACAACGGTCGTCAATTTGTGTCCAAAGATTTTAAGATCTTTTTGGATAACTATGGCGTTAAGCATGTGCGAACGGCTGTGTATTCGCCTCAAGCCAACATTTCGGAGCGGGTCAATCGTAGTTTTCTTAGTAAGTTGAGAGTTTTAATTTCAAAACAACAAAATGACTGGGACCTCCATCTGTCCAGCATAGCTTGTGCGTTGCGATCCGACACGCACGACTCGCTAAATTGTCAACCTTATTTCGCCATGTTTGGACAAAACATGATTAACCACGGCTCAACTTATTCCTTACTAAGAAAACTAAACGCATTGCACGATCCAGAAATGTTGGTCAAACCGCGCGTACTTAACTTGACACTCGCAAGACAGACGTTGTCGGAGAATTTGGACAGGGCATACGTTAAGTCCAAAGATCAATATAATAAACGAACGAAAAATGTCACTTACCGGGAAGGGCAGGAAGTGTTTCACCGGAATTTCGCCCAAAGCAATTTTGCGCAAGGCATCAACGCCAAGTTGCTTCCGAAATTTTTAAAATCCCGCATAAAAAAGGTCGTAGGGAACTGCATGTATCAGCTGGAAACTCGGGCTGGTAAATCTCTCGGCATTTTCCATGCCAAAGACATTCGGCAGTAACACTGAAAAGAAAGAAAACTGACCACAAAGCATCGCTTTCAAACAATAAACAAAATCTTGTCACTTATCTGATTGTTTGTTTACATCCGTTCCGGTAAGTGGATTCGCGCCCCACGTTCATCGTTTTCGCTGGCACACATGAAAAACCGAAATAATTTAACTTTGATAAAACTCGACCCGATGTACGTAAACGTATTTATTTGTATTTTTTAAACAAAATAACGAAAACTTTACCGACGCGGGATAATAAATCCCAAGAAAACGCGATCACTGAAACCCCGTCGGCAAAACGCAATCCTAATTGATTTATAAACACAAGCACAACAGCAAATTTTTTTGACACGAATACAATTATTCAAGAAAGAGGTGAACGACCTCTCTTTTTTAACGGAGTTAAATTTCGGCATTTAACTTTTAACGCGAACAAACGGTTTGCAGTTTCACATTTCTGCATAGCGGATTTTTGTCGGGCATCTCACTCGCCCTCGCTTACCGAATTATTGTTGTCTCCGTCGCACAGTCCAAAACAAAATTTTTGTGGACGATTTGTTTTATGTATTTTTTTGTAAACATATCACTTTTGGTATTCAATTTTTACAAACCATTTTCTCTATTATTATGACTATCACTATTGCACTGACTTAAATGATTATAAGCCTTAATCATTTCAACAATATTCACTTCCACTTTGTTGTTTACGTATGAACAACTTATTATCACACACTACCCGGCTAAACGATAGAACGAAAGTGGGTTCGTTTCGCATATTCCAGATATATTTATCTGTAAAACGCGAAGCCCTGTAACCGAATGGGCTTTTATTTTCCCGAATTTTAATAAAATCGATTAAATATTTTTGAAATCGAAAAGAAAACTCCGAAACCCACTTCACACAACCGACGCGCAGATGACGACGACACCTCGAAATAATGTTTTTTTTTAATGCTGTTTGCAAAACAAGCTAACTCTGTAAGTTGTAAACAAACTTCGTTTACCCTCTCGCTCTAACCTGATAAAGCTAGGATAGGTGATCTTTTCCTACTAAAAGGAGATCGTCGTCCTATGTGTGTGTATTGTATGTATAATTAACATTCTCCTGCAATAAACAAGTGTCACTTGTCAGCGCCATGATTGAGTAATATTCAGCACTCAAATGACGGGATGTTAACAGAGGTGGAGAAATGCAACTTTGTTGCTGCAACATTATGTTAACATAATGCATGTTAGTAACAGTGGAACCGATTTTTTTAAAAATCAATCCAAATGAGTGAAAAGCCTGAAGCTTTTCCACCAATATAATTGTGTCAATACTTCAAAAAGGCGTGGGTGAAATACGAATGTATTTGTCGAAATACAATCACCCAAACAAAGGCTGGAAAAATAGGAGGCATGTATAGGTTTTTGATGGGAGGTTCGGCAGTAAAAGCCGTCGATAGGAACTTTCTTTTTGAAAAGTACACCCCACTAAGTAAGTTTAAATAAGCGAGAAGTCTGAATTCTGAAAGTGCGTTAAGTACATACATATTGTGAAGATATATACGAAAGTGATACAGACTGGGATTACCTGATCTACGAAGTTTAAATATTTTCGTAACGTAAGTAAAAGTACACTTTGAATGAAAGGCTTAGTGGATTTAAGAACGAAACTTTCAAATTTTAGAGAAATAGAGACGAAACTGAATTCACGTCCAAATATATTCGATATATCTTTGATAGATATATATACCTATATAAACCTACATATATATCACCGAATTCTCTGGAAAGAAATAAGATTTTGTGCAAATTCAAGGTAAAGTTCGTAATCTGTTTTGGTATGCAAAATACCATAATTTAGCATCTCGCTAAAGTCAATTTTTTTACTAGCTAGGTCGTCGAAATAGATTTTGGCGGCCTGAACAGTTAAGGTGACTAAGGGTCTTACCTACACATATAACGGTTTCGTTAACCGTGATCCAAAATTTTCATCGAAGGACAAATATTCCATCTGAAAACTGATTATTGGCCATAAGAATAACCCTGATCAACGAACAAAAAAACCCAGGAAAGGAAAATTATTCCAAAAAGACGAACGACGACGTCGCCGCAGCTCCATTTAACACCAAGTGTTTTCTCTTCGCTATTAACAAAAAAAAAGAGTTTTAAATCAAGTTTTTTTTTTATAAAATTAGCTTCTTATGTTTTAAAAACACACTTTTATTCATGTTCATGATTCAGTTATATGAAAAAATCAATTTTTAATAATTTTGAAAAATATTGCAAGTATACATATATCAGTATATACGTATATACCATACGCATATAGATATACTTATATATTATATGCTTATTTAAGATTTCCATTTGTAGTTTTAAAGAAAGAAAAGTGGTGGTAATCGTTATTGATTTTTTTTAATATTGTAATTAAATTCAAAAAGTGCAAATTGCAAAAGAAACCATCAAGACTCATCGAGGGAGTGGCCACTGCATCGGTAATTTTGAGGGTAAGTCAGTTCTTGTCGTTCATGTCCCAATAGACATATACATATACATAAATCAGTAAGAATTGCCCACTTTTTCACTTATACAATTACATTGAAATTTGTTATTTGAAATAAGAAAAGATATTTTGAATTCTGAATTAACATAATGTTAGTAAAATTAATCCAATTTAATGTTAGTCAACACAATGAATATTTTGAATTACATGCTATTATGAGTATAAACATGGAATTTTAAATTGTTTAAAAAAAGGGGAAGATGAGGGAAGGGAGATAAAGGGGTAAAAGCAAAGAGGAAAAAGGAAGGTGTAAAAAGGGGTTGTTTAGCGAGGAAACAACCAGGTAGGGTGGGTGAAGAGCATCTCGCGCATCGATACCAACTAGATGCAAAGCCTGGCATATTTTTTTGCTAACGAGGAGGTTGCAGAATCCACTCCTGAGCTAGCGAGGGATATTTTGTGTGCCAGCATAAACCTCAACGAACAGTAATCTCGTTACATCATTACAAATTCAATGTGACTAATAAAATTAAGCTTAGCATCGAAAATAATACCAAGATCTTTTTTCATTTAAATTCTTTTAAGGGGATGAACATTGATCTTATAATCGTATTCTAAAGTTGATAGCCTCCGAGTAAAAGTGAAACATTCACACGTTGATACATTTAGTGCTAAGTGGTTATTTTCGCACCAAAGAGTTAGGTTATTTATGTCGTTTTGAAGGAGTTCACAGTCATTTAGGCTATTAATGCATTTAAAAAACTTTAGATCATCTGCAAACAATAGTTTACTAGAGTTAGCTAAAATTCCGGGGAGATCATTAATAAATATTAAAAACAATAATGGGCCCAAATGACTTCCTTGGGGAACTCCTGATGTAACCGAAAATGAATACGACAAAACGGAATCTATTAAAACGCTTTGACTACGTCCTATTAAATATGAGGTTAACCACTTAAGCATTGAAGAGTGAAATCCGAAATTCTCCATTTTTCGAATTAAGATGTTATGATGAACCCTATCAAATGCTTTGGCAAAATCTGTGTATATAACGTCAACTTGTTGACCTTTTTCCATCGAATTAAGAGTGAAATTAGTAAATAAGGTGAGATTAGTTGAAGTTGATTTGCCTGAAATAAATCCGTGTTGAAAGGGTGATATTATTTCTTTTAATAAAAATTTAAGTTTACTACTAACAATTTTTTCGAATAATTTTGGGATTAAGCATAATTTACTAATAGGACGATCGTTTGAAATATTTTGTTTCTGACCACTTTTGAAAATTGGAGTAACAAACGATTTTTTCCACACTGGTAAGAATTCTCCCAGATTAAGAGAGCTGTTGAAAATAAGGCATAGGATTGGAGACATAGATGAAGCACATTTTTTTAAAATAATTGATGGAATACCATCAGGGCCAGCATTTTTGTCTTCATTAAGATCCAATAATGCTTTCTCTATTTCGATGGAGGAAAAAGCCAACGATCCTATATTAATGTTAGAAAAAGACGAAGAAGATGTAATGAAAGGAATATTTGTGGAGTTATTTGAATCTATGTAATTAGATTTAAAAAAGTCTGCAAAGGCATTACAAATAGAATGTAAACTTGAATACTCCGATTCTAAATATTGCATAATTTTAGGAATTCCACTTGTTTTTTTTATCTTTAATGAAACTCCAAAAACATTTACTATTATTTTTTAATTTTGATTCAATAGACAAGATATAACTTTTGTACATTTATCGACGAAGACGGCGCATAGTGGGTTCAATATATTTAGAACGATAAGTGTTAAAAGTTAACGGTCTTTTTTTTTATTGTACAAATAAAAATCAGGTATTTTTGAAAATACAAGACATTTTTCTTTGCTTTTTTTTGTGTGTCAGTGTCAATAAGTCGGAATTTTAACCAACTTTTTAATTGAATTCGCACACGGCCTAAAAACATTTCCTTCCTAAGCAATTTCAACTATTTTTAAAGCACAAATATGACAGCATGTATCAAAAATTATTAAAGTGTCAAACAAAACCTTGTTAAATAGCAGTGTGAATGCTCCAATGAGGTTTTGTAAAATTTTTGCCAAAAACTCAGTTTATGACCCAGTGTGAAAAGCCTATAAGCTTGAATATTAAAGAAATTGATTTGTGCGAAAAATCGAACGTATAAAATATTTTTTTTTTTCATTTTTGTTTATACAGCGAGTAAATATATTTGTGATGGATAGTTCAGCAGCAAGTGTGCACAGTTGCATGTTCGTGAATTGAAAAATCATTAAGTCCTAAGCTAGTAATTGACTTTTGAATTAAAAACCATTTAATTCATAAGCTAAAAAGTGAATTATGAATTAAAAACAAGTGACTTATGAATAAAAAAAAGTCAGTGCAGAAACAGGGTGGAATTAAAATTTCACAAATTTCAATTCATAAGGCGAATTAGCGAATTATCAGGTATCAGGTATCACGTATCAGCAAGGCTGTAAATGAACGATATCATTTTTAAAAATTTCACACTATCATTTTTTTCATCATTTCAGAAAAAATGATGAAAAAAATGACATTGTGTAGCTCTGTACATGATAAATGATGAGGAAAATGATGAATATCAAAATTTTTTGTCTGTATGGCTGAAATAATGAAATGATAGTGTGTGAGAAACATATAATTTGTGTGTGTAGTTTTTCGCCTGAAATAAGCATTTGCATGAATTACGAGCCCTGGCCAAGAGAAGTAAAAGAAACTATCCAAAAATTCACTTTTTAGCTTGTGAATTAAATGAATTCTAATTCATCGTTCATTTTTTAGCTTATGAATTAAATGGTTTTTAGTTCATAAGTCAATTACTGGCTTGGGAATTAAAGTAAGAGTTAAGCTAAGAAATGATTTAAGCTTTTGCAACTCTGCAAGTGTGTACAGAGGCGGCGTAAGGCGTGGGCGACGTGGGCCATCGCCCACGGCCTCGCGGTACAAGGTGCCTCGCGCTTCAAAAATTTGTATGCATTGCTTCTGTGAGAATAAAATAAAAAAAGAAATTAATTAATTTTGTTGTGAAATATTGTTTTAGTCTGGCAACATTTGTTACGTTTCGTAACTATCGAAAGTTAATCCTTGCCGCGTCGACGAGTGCGGGGAATCCCTTGTTTTATTTTTTTACTTTCTTTACTAGGAATCCAACCAATCAGATTAAAGTACCACACGCACGCAAGACGCAACGCAGTCGCTAGCAAAGATTAACTAAATAATAATAATAAGATGTGAAACTGTCTTACGTTTTACTCCCTAGATCCCGCAATTTTCATTTTTTTTTCTTTTCGTGTGCATGAATAATAATGTGAGTTATAAAAACAAAGAGATGAGGTAAGATTTTTCCATTCTGACAATTCTCTTTTGTTTACTATCATATTTTCAAATTAACCGTAGGTTGCTAGATTGAATTTTGAAATTGTCATAACACGTTTTTCTTAAACTCACCACGAAAACATTAGAAGTTAAGATTTTGGATGTGTTCCGAAACTCTAGGCCGAAACTAAGGTCCTATAGTAAGGACTGTTGCAAGGCAGGAACGCACTCAAATATTTAAAAATATTGGCGCAAAATTATAGTCCGCTAATGAACAATTTTAGTTTCAATCATGACTCAACCGTCATTTTTAGCTAGTATCACACTAGAATTGTTGATTAGCGCCATTGTATTTACAAGTTAACAGGTATAAGTTATCAGTTTCATTGTCAATTTGATTCTTGTTCTCGAAAAATAGAAAAAAACATGAAAAAAAGCAAACAGGGTTGCTGTTTTCGTTTCAACCTGGACAAAACGTGAAAATATTCGTCATCTTTTTTTGCATTACATAAACAACTTCTTGTCTCAAAATTCAAAATGTGGGAAAAATTAACATAAATAATATGTAGATTTGTTTAGTTTCAAAACTAATATAAATTGGCCGCGAGATCGTTGCCAAAACCGAATACAATTCAGTTTTTCATTGTTTTTGCAGAGAGCATCCCTGTGTTAGTAATACCTACTAAGCTTCATGCATAAGAGTTAAAAAAAAAAGTTTAAAATCTTTCATCTTCATGCCTCAGTGCTGGAAATTAAAAATACTAAAACATTTAATTATTGTTCGTTTGAATGAAAACAAAAAATTTAAATTTCTTAGTTTTCGAGAATATACAGAAATTTATTGTTTCAATTTAATGTGTTTTCTTACTTTAATCATTCTTAATTTTAAATTGATAAGGATGTGCACGATTTCTGTCACCGTCACGATTTAGAAAAGTCAAATAATGAATTTTCATGAGCAAATTCTACGCCTTTTCATTTTATTTCTTACCCAAAGTTACCCTATTTGTGAAAAATTCCGGTAAGTACAGTCTCTGCTGAAAGGATTTTTCAACATTAAAATTAATAAAAAAATATTTTAGAAACACAATGAGCCAGGAAAGCTTTTCAGCTTTGGCTGTTTTATCAATTGAATCAGACATGGCATCTAGGCTGAATTACGAAATAATAATTAAAGAATTTAGTAAAGTGAAAAGCAGGAAATTTCTGTTCCTTTAATAAAGAAATATAAATATTTTAAATATACACTTTAAGAAATGTATACAAAAGTGCAGATGATGACAATTTATATTTTTATGAATAAAAACTTTGCAGTGTTAATGTTTTTTTTTTTTTTGTTAGTTCTTGAAATCCGTCTTCAGGTCACCACAGAATAGGGCCTCGCAAAATCTGTCTTGCCCACATAATATTTTAGTCTTGCGCCGCCACTGAGTGTGTACTTAATTAAAAAACTGTTTTTGTGTGTATTGAACCTTTTATTTAATAGATACTAGTATTTCAATAAAAGTGTGGAAATGGGCTATTATTTTTTGTTATTTTGTTTTTTTTTTTATGGAACTTTTGTTATATAATTCGGTATTATTCAATAATATATTTGCAATAATTTATAATTAATTTATAAATTTGACTGAAGAAGACGGAAAATACCGTCGAAACGTTGGGAAAAATCAGATGAAAACTGTTTTCATTTAATCATCAAAGAGACCAACAAAGCCGATGAGAATCACCACTTTAATAGTTCTCAAAAATCAAATCTCAGTTGAGATTGTTGGCAAAATTAGACAACTGCTATTAACCAGTTGTTTAGTGTATTTTTGTGTTAAATTTTTTTTTTGTTTTTGAGAAAATGGAGAAAAAAATGCAAGTTTAAGAAAAAATAATCAAAACATTTGCAAGCAAATAATTTTTTTAGTCTAAAAATCACAAAACCTGCCAAATTCGAGAAGTTGATTGAAATTCTACAGCAGAAACCAAACCAAAAGTAGATAGAAGGCACGTGAAACTTTTGATCACGCCAATCGTTCTTTCAATAATGTTTCTTGTTTGTGAATGTATGGTATTGAGACAACATTCTGGACTCCCACTTTCAGCCAATCGAAATTGAGTCATTAAATGTTACTCTAAAGGATATCCAGCATCTCCCATCGGTTGGCTGAGCAAGGCCTAGATTAAAATCATTACCGCTGCACTTTTGGTAACTTTCTTCTGCCATGAAACGTTGGGCAGGGCTGAGTTTGAGATTTGGTGGGACTGCGGAGGAACGCTGTGGTTGTTTAAAAATTATCTTTGATTTCATTTAACACATAAACAAATGCGTCTTTGTTGAGTCAAAAATCTTATAAATCTGCAACAAAACGGAGACATTAAATCAACACTTCTCATCTAGGAATTTGTTTACAAATAATACTTTTTATGTATTTTGAAAACGATAGCAACTTATAGGTGCTTCCACCAATGGCTTTTTCCGTTAATTTCTTTGTTTGGCTGGAGTTATAGCTATTTCACGGGTGCCAAGCCGATCATCAGACTCCTATATTAGTGGTGCTGTCTAGCTATTTTTCAGATTATTCGGAAGACTTTTTGAGTTCACTTTGTGACTTGAACCTAGACCAGCTAGTCTAGTTGGGAAGCCAATGAAAACGCATTGCCAAACAAAGGAATTGGCGGAAAAAGCTATTAGTGGAAGCACCTCTAAGTTGCTATCGTTGTTCAAAATACATAAATGGAATTGACGGACGCAGCCTAACTGCAGTGTTAAAATAACACAAAAACAAACAATAATACTTTTTGTTTGGAAGTTCCAATGGATTGGAGTGATCTCTAATATTTTTTTTCATCAGCGCAACATTGAAGGGATTTTCTTCTTCCAAATTTACAAAAAAAAAAAAAAAAACAAATCAATAGAACTCTCCATTTCGTATTATTTTGTCTTTTCAATAAAATTTTGCATTGAATTCAAAACTGAAATACTTATTTTACTTTACACAGCTGTTTTTGACACAAAACAAGCACAGAAAAGTATGCAACGTATTTGGTATAC
Source organism: Sphaerophoria taeniata (assembly GCA_943590905.1). Lineage (NCBI taxonomy): Eukaryota > Metazoa > Arthropoda > Insecta > Diptera > Syrphidae > Sphaerophoria > Sphaerophoria taeniata. Next base: position 38,543,924 of record OX016540.1, on the reverse strand, counting down.
TCAACTGAAAAAAGTTGTCTACCATAATACGAATTTTTTTTGCAGTTGTCTTCAAATTGAGTTGTCTTGATTACAACTCAACTAAGTTACGTCTATTAAGCTGGCAAACCAATATGGGCACAAACGATTGGGACCTTTACCATAATAATGTGTTCTTTATGTGTTAATTATGTGTGTAGTTCGCGATTTTTGTGCTGATCAATTTTTGTATATATATAAAATTATGCCACCTTAATATTAAGCTAGCACAACTTCTACATTTCCCAACAGAATTCAATGAAACCTAGACCATAATTATGTGTAATTTATGTGTTAATTATGTGTGCAGTTCGCGATTTTTGTGCTGATAAATTTTTGTATATATATAAAATTATGCCATCTTCATATTAAGCTAGCACAACTTCTACATTTTCCAACAGAATTCAATGAAACCTAGACCATTATTATCTTCTATTTATGTGTTAATTATGTGTGCAATTCGCGACTTTTGTGCTGATCAATTTGTATGCATATATAAAATTATGTCAGCTTCATATGTACACTCGGGCGTATACGTGTATTTTTTTTTATTTTATTTTTTTTACGCTTCTTTTAACTTTTTGTTTGAGAACTTTAGGCTTTTTTTGTATCAATTGTTATTGTTATTTTTAACAACCTCAAAAGTACAGTTTTTGTTAATTACGACGATGAGTAAGCCGAGTCCGACTGACTCCTCGGTAATCGTTTTGGAATCAATTAATTCAAGAGTAGTTGAATACTGGAGTTAATGTTACGTTAAGGTCAACACCATACAACATAAATACTTGAGTTAATAATATAATAACTGTCAATCTAACATCAACGACTAAATTAGTGTAAAATTTTTATTCGTACTGTGTTATACTTGCACAATCGTATATTTACTTCAGTAAACGCACAAAGAAAGCTTTAATCTAATTCGAATTGATCGAACGATCCAACCGCAAGTTAGAATCTAGGATTTACTTAAAAAATGCATGCAGTAGGCATACATAGGTCGTTGATGTTGTTGATTTACTTGAATATGGCTCTACATTAGAAAATTGTAGCTACATAATTGCAACGAAAGAGACTTTCTTACAAATACATATTTTCATTGCATACAAACAAAACTCTATCGCAAAAGTTTGCGCTAACAGATTGAATACGATCTTCATAAACAGATATAATGAATATGATGAACAAAATTGAATGCCTTAAAGAATGAACAGACCGTAGGGTAGGTTTAAAGGCCATACGATGAAATTTTTCAGCTACAGCAAACATTTGAGAAGTGTCAGGTTTATGATCACATCAGAAATAGAGGTTTAAAATTTATAATTGATATTTTTTGATATTCTAGTATGAAACGATTCCAAAACGATTACCGAGGAGTCAGTCGGACGGTTTTTTGAATCATTAACTCGGTTTACTCATCGTCGTAATTAACAAAAACTGTACTTTTGAGGTTGTTAAAAATAACAATAATAAAAAAGCCTAAAGTTCTCAAACAAAAAGTTAAAAGAAGCGTAAAAAATAAATAAAAAAAAAACACGTATACGCCCGAGTGTACATATGAAGCTGACATAATTTTATAATACAAATTGATCAGCACAAAAGTCGCGAATTGCACACATAATTAACACATAAATAGAAGATAATAATGGTCTAGGTTTCATTGAATTCTGTTGGAAAATGTAGAAGTTGTGCTAGCTTAATATGAAGATGGCATAATTTTATATATATACAAAAATTGATCAGCCCCAAAATCGCGAACTGCACACATAATTAACACATAAATTACACATAATTATGGTCTAAGTTTCATTGAATTCTGTTGGGAAATGTAGAAGTTGTGCTAGCTTAATATTAAGGTGGCATAATTTTATATATATACAAAAATTGATCAGCACAAAAATCGCGAACTACACACATAATTAACACATAAAGAACACATTATTATGGTAAAGGTCCCAATCGTTTGTGCCCATATTGGTTTGCCAGCTTAGTAGACGTAACTAAGTTGAGTTGTGATCCATAATAGGGCCTTTCAAGAAAAAAAAATTCGTTTAAGGTATTGAATATTTTAAATCATAGAAGATAATACAACGATATTAAAAGAAAATAGAAAATAGTTTGGATGAAAATTTACAAGTTCACTGTTCAAGTTTTAAAATGTTTTTAATCACGCTTCAAATGAAAACTTGCCAATTGAACTTGTAAATTTACATCCAAACTATTTTTTATTTTCTTTTAATATTGTTGTATTATCTTCTATGATTTAAAATATTCAATATAACACTTTTACATGTAAGAACTTGGCGTTCTTTTAGATCTCATTACTTTTGGTGGCTAACTTTTTACACAGTATTGTTCGCACATAAGAGAACTTGGCTCTTTTTTACATTTTATGTTTTTGTTCTGATTTCACATCTTTTTGCAAAGTTTTTTTTTAATGGAAGCATGAACCTCGAAATAACTTAATAAGCTAGCAATTTGAAAACTTTAACAATATAATTGGAATTGCTCTGCCAATTTATAAATAAATAATAGGTAGGTTAGGTTAGAGTGGCTGTCTAGATGTCACATTTAGTCCCCAAGGGACCATTGTGAAACCACTTAAGAAAGTTACTCATGGAGTTTTAGGAAGTTAAACAAACCAGAATTCTAAATTTCAACATCCTATGACCATTTTAAGAAAGTGGGCGGCAGCCACGCCCCTTTAATGAAACTGCATTTTATACTTATATTTTCTCTTATACTCAACCGAAACCCTATCAGAATTTCGAATTTAAACGTTTTCGACCATTTTAAAAAAGTGAGCGGATACCACGCCCCTAAATGGAAATAGATTTTTTTTCTCATTTTTTCATGTTATTCAACCAAAACCTTACAAGAATGCCAAATTTCAATATCCTACGACCGTTTTAATATATTGGCGGAAACCACGCCCCTAAATGAAACCAAAATATTTTACTTATATTTTTCCTTATATTCAACCAAAACTCTATTAGAATTCCGAATTTCAAGATTCTACGACCAGTTTTAGAAAGTGGGCTGATACCACGCCCCCTGAATGAGCAAATCGGAATTTTCTATTTTTTCCTTTGTACACACCCGTAAACCTACCATTGTACCAAATTTCAAGATTCTGCTATTGTTAGAAGTGCTTCATAATTTTGATGATCAGTCAGTCAGTCAGTCAATTACGGTTTTTGAAATTTTTGCTGTTCAATATCTCAGGAAGTAGTGGTTCTACAAAATTATGTTTTTCACAGGGCCTTTGTGTCCATGAAGCTAATACGTAATTCAAATTTGAAGCTTCTAACTCTATGGGTTCAAAAGTTATGGGGGGTTAAAAATGTGCTTGACTTCGATCCGTGCCCTTTGATAATTTTATGGAAACAAATAAGAATTTGTAACTTACTTTTGGTCCTTCCAGAATTTACGCGGCTGGCTCACATCCTTCACCGCTCCTCCAATAGAATTCAATTTGGAGGAAAGAGCTTCCAATTTTGCCAGTTTAAGGGGAAAATCAATAGGGAAAAGTTTATAGTTTTCGTGGACAATCTTTCTTGAGAAAAATATAAATTTTCCTCCAAGTAAAGAATTAAAAATTCTTTTTGCTCTTCACTAGCTTTTCTTGTTTTTTTTTTTTTATTATTTTCGGTTCGTGAGAAGTCCGATCTTCTCAAGTGAGAAGTATCGATATTTTTCGGATCGCGAACGATATTTTCCGAACCCTATAATAAAACAGCAGCTATCAAAAGCGGAGAAAATTACGCTCCGACGCACAGTGCGTCGACCAGTGGACAAAAATCAAAAAACTAAATATTCGTTTGAGATCTGCAATGCTGTGGAGTCTATCAAAAACATGTTTAGCAACTATAATTTATTATTTTCAATTGTTGTTTTTTTCTTCTGCATTGATTAGCGGGATTTTTATATGCAGAAAAAAGAACTTTTATTTTTTTTCTTAGTTTTGATTTCGATTTTCGCATGCAACTATTGATCTCGTTCAAGAAAGTGTTTCTAGTTATAAATTTTTTTTCTCTTGAATATTAATTATGGATATATTAAGAGGTGATACAAACGTTTTTTGGTTTATTTTTTATGTGATATTACTTTTATAATTAATTTAATTAAAAGTTCTTTTTTTTTGAGGCACATAAATTTAAATAAGTTGAGTTTTAAAAAAAGTATATCAAAGTATATCTGAATTTTAAGTCTTTTTGTTATCCCCTGCTATTATTTTATTTAAAAACAAAGAGTTCCATTGCTAATTTTTGCAAACTTTCGAAATATTTCGTTTTTTGTAGGACAAGTGCAAGTCATAAAAAATGAAGTTATTTATGAAAAATGGTTTCTTTCGATAAAAAATCGATAATTAAGGATGTCTTATTTTTTGTTTTAGCTTATTAAAATATAAATAACTGTCCATTTAAAATAAAAAGTGATTTTGAATCGAAAATTAAATATTTGACTTAAGCTTAGAACGACAATGTTCAAAGACCCATAGTATTTCAGATAAGCCCTACGAGGCTTGACTTAAAAATAATTTTACACTTCCCGATAGCATTTAACATAATTTTCTTACTGTACCGCCTTTTTATGGACCAGAAACTTCATTTTTAGACGCGCCAAAAAAGACGGAAAAAGAAGAGTTGTGAATCTTTCAACTCCAAACTGAAGAAATGAGGTTTCCTTTTTCATTTTTGGCGTCAATTTTTTTGTTTTTTAAAGATGTTACCAAAAATATCACAAATCTGTCTGTATCCCATATCCCTGTTTCCAAAATATTCATATTAACATCCAAGCGGTTCATAAGAAATAAACAATTTTAAAAGTGGGCATGGCAGTGGGCGGATTGAGTCCATATTTTTTTGTATTAATAACCTTATCTAGAAAATTAAACTCCTAAAATTTCATTCAATTCCTGCCAGTTGTTCTCAAGATATCAAATGATATTCAAAAATGGGCGTGGCAGGGGGCGTAAATATTACCTGAAATTTCGTAAAACTTATTATTTAATTAATTAGCAACAATTATTTTGGCGAAATTTAACAAATTTTTGTAAAATTGAATTTTGTCCACCATCTCCATACAATCGACACACTGTGCGACGGTAACCTCGATTGGGCCGTGAGCCTTGCATCAATATGAACCGCGTTGAGGGTAGAAATGACAACAATGTTCTCCTTGCTAACACACGGAAAACCTGTATCCTATCCGACATATCCAATGTTTTAAATAAAAAAGCACGATTTTCTATTTACAAAATGTTAAGTTTATTTCTTCTAGGCTTTCTGAGAAAAGTGATCCAAAAAATTTGTTCATAGAAATATTTTCTTTAATCAAATTTCTTCTGCATATAGAAATAAAAACTAGAACACATGCTAAATCTCAAAACTAAATGAAAAATGTTTGACAGAATTTTAATACTATAGTCATATCGATTTTTGTTGTTTGTATGATATCGTACTGTCCTTTATAAGTACATATTTACAAATTAATAAAACATAAAGAGCGCATTCCGAAACTTAGGTTAGAATGGCTGTTCTGATTGGTAGAAAAGCAAACAACTAATCAACCAATCAGAACGAGTTGACTACGTAGTTTCGGAATGCGCTCATAGACTCTATTTGAAATAAAACGAAATTGTACATAAAAATAAAAATATGTTTTAACTGTTATAAAACTTCTTAGAAAATAACAACGATACATTGTAGGTTCTGCATTTACAGTGTAGTTATCGGTTTTGTACAAGCGGCTAATTTAATTTCTATACAAATGATATCCCTTGTTATCTAACAACAATTACTTCTTTTTTGTTATACAAACTATTTACTTATAGGAATAAAAAAATATATATTTATTTACTTCTATACTTATATAATTAAGTAATTTTAATAATCACATTTGAATAGACAATGAAGTTGATGCGCTTTAAGGAAAATGGAAAGGGAGGAAACTTGTGGTATTTTTGAAATTGATTGTTCGTTATTTTGGTAAACACTTTCTTTAAAAACAAAAAACAAAACTTAAAACATCTAGAGTAGTAAATAAGCTAGCGGCGTAGGAATGAGTCTCTCAGTTAGGATATAAGTTTCATATTTCCTCATCCAGAGTCGTTCGGTTTGGTTTGAAGATGAGAATCAAGATAATCCAACATCTAGGCACATCATAATGATGAAACCAATTATTGTTCCCCATGTTGCCAGCAGACCGTTTCCACTGCAAAAGAAATGTTATGATTTATAAAACATCGAAAACAAATGTCTTACCTGGCATGAGCTTCTGGCAAAATATCATCGGCCACAATGTAGATCATGGCTCCGGCGGCAAATGACAGAGCGTACGGTAAAATTAAACTAGCAAACGTTACCGCCACAGCACCGAGAACTCCGAAAATAGGTTCAACCATACCCGACAGTTGACCGTACCAAAATGCCCTTCCCATACTAAAACCAGCAGCATGTAGGGGCAAACTTACAGCAAGTCCCTCGGGAAAATTCTGAATTCCAATACCAATTGCAAGATTTCTATAAATACAAATCAAAGAAGACAATCATCAACACTTATGTGTGTATTGAAATTAATTTACCTCGCGCTTTCGAATGTCGCCGAGCTTGTTGTTCCAATGGCACCAAAACTCACTCCCACAGCCAGTCCTTCGGGAATATTGTGAACAGTGATGGCAACAACAAGTAACATAACTCGCTTCCACTGCGAAATAGCATTCGCATGATCAATGCGAGCCTGATCGGTATAGGTGTTCTGTTCCAAATCGGCATTGCTTCTGTTTTTCCTTCTGCGAGATTCCCCACTGTGTTGGACACTGAGACAATCTGAAAAACTGTTGATTCCTTTTGCCGATTCCGTTTCTGAAATTGTTTGTTTAGTTTAGTTTCAATTTCATTACGACAGTCTGTGTGGAACCTACCGACATTAAAAGGAGCATTTTGAACATCATCCAAAGCAATTTCGGCTTTGTCCTTTGAATGTGTCAGAGCTGGAAGAAATAACAAAAGTATTGGGTTTTGAATATTTTCCTTCTATGCTTGCCATACAGATCATCATGTGTGTGCTGTTGATGCCCAAATAGCATAGCAGTTTGTCGGCGCCATATACAAATATCGATCCCAAAAGGAAACCACCAGCCACAGGAACGAATGCATAATTGCCATAGAGACCAGAAGTTTCGGCTAGTTCAATCGCTGGTGATAACAGTGACCAGAATGAGGCTGCAATCATAACACCAGCGGCAAATCCCAACGCTACATCAAGTGATTTTCTCTGTGAAGAAGATAGAAGGTTCAGTAGATTAGATTAGATTTTATATCATCATACATTTTATAACAACAAATTGGTTTATACAATCAATATGTTGCATGGCATTGCCATCTGCCTATCTTTATACAGATTTAAAAAAAAGTGCACTGAACTTTTGGCCTGGTCCATGTATTGTTCTCTTGAGGCTTCTTCGAGACGAGCTATAAAGCGATATAAAGTTGGCTTCCAGTTTAGTTAGTTTTAGTCTTAATTGACTCTTTATTTCATTTTAAGTACAAAGTAACAATTTGTTGTATATTCAACAAAGGCTTATCTTAAGTCATCATGGTTTGGCCTATGGCCGTCTACCAGACTGACATTTTGAAATATACAAATAATATTTATAGTGGCAAAGATTAGAACAAGATTATAGCAAAAAACAATTTTAGGGATCTAGAAATCTTCGTTTACTATACAATTTCTATATCAAAGCGCAACAACAACATACGAATAAAGTGCATCCCATCCAGCGAATCCGTTTAAGATGACAAGCAGCTCAGTTTCATTCAGACTTTGTTTACCGAAGTGTCTGTTCCTAAACACATTTAAAATTGGACATATTGCAATGAAATGCTTAATGTCTTCACGTTCGTGTCGATTGCACAGACTGCAGAGTATTGGCAGGTCAGGATGGTGGGGAATAAAATTGAGAGGGAGCAGTTCTCCTCGCGTTTTGAAGATAATACTATTCTTATGTAATTGGTTCGAATTGAGGAAATATGTATTAAGTCTATTGTCCAAAATCAACCGAGTATAATAGCTTCTAAAAGTTGACTCTCGTGCCTCAGATAAGTATCTGTCATAGAGCGCTTTTCCAAATCGTTCTAATAATGAGTTAATCTATTTCTTTAGCAAAACGGGTTGTTCATTTTGCTTGACCGTTACCGTTGAATTACAGAATGCCGCATGGTTTCTCCACTCTGTTGGCATACTTCCTGTTGTTCTAATGGTGTTTTTCAGTATGATTTTTGGCAATCTCTCATGTACTATGTAGTTTAAATGTAGATATAATGTTTCCATAAACGTTGGGGCGAGTCCTGTCTCAAGATACAGCATGTAGTTTGGCGTATTATATGGAAGACAAAATATTCGTTTGATGAAGTATCGGAGGCATTTTTCAACTAGTTCGAAAGAGTTGTATCTGTATCCCTATACCTGTGAGCCATATAGAAGGATAGCTGACGCTGTAGATCGAAAAAGTTTGTGTTTAGCACTATGCTAAATACAACTATTTTAAAACAACGTTCCCAAACTGCTGAAATTCCACTCTTTGCTTCTTTCAACTTTCCTTCTACATGTATTTTCATGTTAAGATTCGAAGTAAATAAAACTCCGAGGTATTTATATTCTCGTACTATTTCTACCTTCTCTCCATCATAAGACCACTTTTCATTTCTAGCATTTCTGCCACCACCACCTCTGAATATCATTATCTTCGATTTCGATAAGTTGACTTGTAGGTTCCAACATTTGCAGTAGTCCTTCAATTTGTTCTATATCTATATCATCTGCGTACATTAGGGCTGATATTTTGATTCCTCCAAACGTGATACCACCACCTACATCATCTGTTATGCCGTTTATACAGGGTGATTCACGAGCGTTTTGCCAAAAAGCTTGAGCGTGTAGGTTGAGTTGAGACAAGAAAAAAATCGTACGGGAGGGGGGTCTATTCCCCCCCGTTTAGCCGGGAGGGGCAATTTTCTGAAAAATTGACTTATTTTGTAAAAAAAAATATTAAAAATCAACGGCTTGGTTTACAACACCGTGCTATACCTTTCTGAAAAGCCAAAAACTTCTTCTTTCACTTTGTTTTTAAATTAAATTGTTTTAACAAACAGTTTAAAAAGAATAAATTTTCAATGTCAAAATTTTCAAAAAAAAAGCAAAACATTTTTGAACTTATTTTTTTCAAAATTTTATGTAATTAAGTACTAATTTTGTTTTGAAAATTCAATGAATTCAATGTGTTTGTTATTTTTAGTCGAAAACAGAAAACCGGATGCAAAAATGTCTTTTCGTTTTTGAGAAATTAAGAAAAAACAAAAACCATTTTTTTCTAAAAAAATCTTTGTATTTATTTTTACCTATCTGGACTTTAAGTTTAATTAATTGGTTTATTTTATAAATTAAATTTTTTGTAATTGGAGTTTTATGAGGACTCAATAAAGTAGAAAAGTATTGGATTTTCCCTGGATTAATCATTTTGTTCATTGATAACGTCTCAAAACTGACCTGCAATTTTTTCTTACTATACCTGGCGGCCACTCGCCGGCGAAGGGTTCTACCTGCTAGGGGCTTAAGATTAATGAAATCGCAATTTTTCTTGAATGAAAAAACAATTAACAACCTAAAGGTAAATAAAAGGCATCACATATTTACTAAACAACCATTTACAATTAAAATATTAACTCATCAACACATAACAATAACAAACTCATACGCTCGAGAAGAGTTAGCGGACATTAACTTCTGCAACGGTTTAACTTGTAGTCAAGATCGGAAATCCGAAAGACTACGCTGAAAGATATCCCAATAGATGGCGCCCAAGTCGTAGCATGAATCCGCCGACGATAGCACGGAGAGCTAGAAGTGAAAGGTCAATGGCAGACGTTATCAATGAACAAAATGATTAGTCCAAGGAAAATCCAATACTTTTCTACTTTATTGAGTCCTCATAGAATTCCAATTACAAAGAGTTAAATTTATAAAATGAACCAATAAATTAAACTTAAAGTCCAGATAGTTAAAAATAAAAACAAAGATTTTTTTTAGAAAAAAAGTGGTTTTGGTTTTTTTTTAATTTCTCAAAAACGAAAAGACAGTTTTGCATCCGGTTTTCTGTTTCCGACTAAAAATTAACAAACACATTGAATTTTCAAAACAGAATTAGTACTTAATAACATAAAATTTTGAAAAAAATTAGTTCAAAAATGTTTTTTTTTGTTTTTTTTTTGAAAATTTTGAGTTTGAAAATGTATTTTTTTTAAACTATTCGTTAAAACAATTTAATTTAAAAACAAAGTGAAAGAAGAAATTTTTGGCTTTTCAGAAAGGTATATCACGGTGTTGTAAACCAAGCCGTTGGTTTTTAATATTTTTTTTTACAAAATAAGTCAATTTTTTAGAAAATTGCCCCTCCCGGCTAAACGGGGGGGAATAGACCCCCCCCTCCCATTCGATTTTTTTCTTGTCTCAACTCAACCTACACGCTCTAGCTTTTTGGCACAACGCTCGTGAATCACCCTGTATATAAAACAAAAAGAAAAGTTGGCTTCCATGAGACATTAATGTTAAAGTTCAGGTCAAAATCTACCTGTTCGCCTAGTTCTATCCAGTTCTATCTCTGAATTTACTTCTATGCCCAATTTCCTTATTATTGAAGCACTGCTTCCATCCAACGTTAATAGCTGTTTTCGCTTTGCAAGTTTCTCAGTGAGATGTTTTTCCATGCTCAAGTTCTTTGTAAAGCAGTCTCCTAGGTATACTCTTTCACCACCTCTATTCTTTCACCATCATAGTGCCACTGTTTGTTTGTGCCCGTTCTTCCTCCACCAGGTTCCATCTTATACAATACTCAGCAAGCCCATTTATCATTAGTTGAAGGGATTGTGGTGTACTCGCGAGCAGCACAATGTCGTCAGCGAATAGAAGAGCTTTTCTGATAACTCCTGCGTATTCGATTCCTGTTCGTAAGGTTTCGACTATATCTTCTATGAAGAGTGCAAATAAACTTGGACTGAGTGCGCAGCCCTGTCTAACTCCTGATTTCACTTGAAACCACTCTGATAGACATTTGCCATTCTACACTGCTGATTTCGTGGTCTTATATAAATTTTGCAACACCGACCGTACCGAACTTGAACGACATTCCTTTCTGAAAAAGCTGTTAAAACAGGGCATTTCGGTTGACGGTATCGAAGGCAGCTTTAAAACCAACGAAAAATACGAAAAAAAATTATTTCTCGATAGAAATGAATCAGCGATCGAGCGTAGTACAAAAATGTGGTCAACGGTGGAGTATCCCGATCTGAAACCAGGGCCCTATTTCATAAAAATAGACAGGTGACAATTCTACAAATTTGTCGCTCTCTTCCGACAATTATGTGTTTCATAAAATATTGATTAGTGACAAATTTTTAAGAAAAATACAATGACAAGTTTGTCATGACAAATTTGTCATTGTCATGTACTGATAAATTTGTCGTGACAATTTTGTCATTGTCATAGGTACTCAAGTATTACTTATTGACAAACTTGTCGTGACAGTTTCATTTTCTCTCGCGACTGCACTCTTTCAATTATTGATCTCTGAAAAATTTGAGTTTGAAAATGAATAACATTTTGAAACCAAACTTTACGGGTTGTACAATGATACGGACCTAGTCAGAAAGGTCAAGCTCCAGAGACTCCGATGGCTCGGTCATCTAAAGCGGATGGACACCAGTGCTCCGGCCCGGAAAGCCTTCGACACTATTCCCGAGGGACATAGAAGAAGAGTAAGACCGTTACTCAGGTGGGGCACACAAGTGGAAGAGGGCCCTCAATCAACTTGGAGTGCAAAACTGGAGACAGCTAGCTAGGGACTGGGCAGAAACATAAAAGAACTCCAAGTTCGGACCACATACAAACATTGCATTAATTGAATGGTCACTATTTCTATCAACAAACGCTTATTCATTTTCAGCTGGTACACTTACATACACTTCTCAAACACCGATGAATTGATGACTATGAAACACCCTGTCCGTCGGCAACCACTTGGTACTGAGTTCCACATCCAAGCCAATGTAATGCACATAGAAGTTGGGTTTTGGAGGCGAGAGAAAAAATTCCTCTTTGTGGGAGGCTGTAAACGTGCACCAATTCTCGATAAATGTATTCCGCGGCTGATACGAATTCGAAATCGTTATTTATTTGCTATTTAAAATTCGCTGAGGCCCCGACGCGCCGGCGACGTATTACACGGACACGTTACTGAGAATAGCCATCACTTTCACTTTCTCTTGAAAAAATAGCGTTTATAATTTTTTTTCTTTTCACTTTCAAAACCTTACCTCAACTAAGTTTCCTGTCGCAATTGTCGATTAAATACTGACAAATACATATGTCAATTACAATTTATTTTTCATTTCATAAAAGAATTGTCAGTACAAATTTGTCGCAAAATTCCTGACAATTGTAGAAAAATAGTTGACAATTCATTGTCATGACAATTTCTTTATGAAACGAAAAGACGACAATTGTCGGGTATTTTACGACAATTCTACAAAATGGTCAATTTGTTTATGGAACAGATTTTTGACAATTGTCAAGTTGTAATTTACAAATTGTCACCTGTCACCTGTCGCAATTGTCAATATTTATGAAATAGGCCCCGGTTGAATACTGATACTGACGTCAGCTTTACAACAAGTGTATTTGTATCATATATGTAAAATTCTGCGGGTATACCATCAGAGCCTGCAGCCTTCCCATCCTTTTGGTTATTTAAGGAACTATGCACTTCTTCTTCTGAGATTGGCGCATTATTGTGGAAACCAGGTTGGGCATACTGATTCACGACTAATTAAGGACATCTGGATTTAGCAATTGATCGAAATGTGTTTTCAGGGTATTTGAATTAAGACCCGGGCTAATGACAAATTTTGTTCCGTTAACTTTTCGGACTAGGTTCCAAAACTCAGATGCCTTGTTACACCTTGCAAGCTGATGTGCTTTGGTGTTAAAGTAGACTTTTTTCTTTTTTTCTAAGAGTAATTTATATTTCTGCAAATACTCAATGTAGTCATGTAGTGGTCTTTTGTGAAGTAAGCATTGGACTTTCTAAATGCATTCAGTCAGTTATAAGAAAGGCTTCTCGCTTGCATGCATTCATTGTCAAACCACGGTTCTCTGTAAACAGTTTTTCCTCGTCTGTTGTTGGGTTTATGATAGGCTCACTTAATGCATTTCTCAATGTTGTCCAGGTTAGCATCGTTTTGTTCAGTCATCAAAAGTGTGTCAAGTCGTGCTTTATAGTTAGGTACATATTCGTTTAACCATCGTAGTTTGGGCATAAGTTGTATTTGTAAATTATCTTCACTTACTTCCGAAAACGGTTTCTTTTGTACTTGAACATTTTTGATAACTGGGCTCCAATCTCCTCCTTCCAAACAGTTAATAGTAGGTTTGTCGATGTGCGTTCTGGGTCGCTCTCTGGTGCTCTGATTTCGCACTGAGCTGTTCGATGTCGCTCTTTTTTCGCCCCGGTGCACTTCTTCTGTGTTCTATGTGTATTCAGTGCTCGCACCGGGAGCGCTATGAATCGCCCCAAGTTTTTTTCGGGGCGAGAATTTTGGAGCTGTTCGAATCAGCTGTTGCTATACAACAAAGAAATAAGAAAAACAGAGCACTACTAATGTGTTCGATGTGAAACCAAACCGAGAGAAATTTTTCAGGTTTTGACAGCTCCGTTCAGGGTAGTGACAAGCACCGGAGCGCCCCGGGGCTGGTAACATCGAACGAACCTAGTATTACATGAACAGAACTGACTCATTTTTTTTGGTATTCAAATATCAGTTCTTATAATCTAAACAAAGACATCAAACTGATAACAAGGAGTATACGAAAATCACCTACGCTAGACTTTTGGAATTGTTTCTTCTTTTCATCTTTAAAATTGGAGTCACGTTCTCAGATAAAATTCAAAGAAAACAAATTTTGTGAAAACAAATCGTTAACATTGTTATTGCTTAATAGTCGTATGTATTTTGCTAGATAATATTGTTGTTTAGATAAAAAACATGTGAGCAGTGAGAAAATAAACAAATGTTTTAGTTTAGAATGAAAACCACGTTTGCCGTTTATGGCGAAATTTATGCGAATCAGTGGTCTGGATTAATTTAATTCGCAAATTTAGCAAAAAAGAACAATTATTGTTTCTGCGTCACTGCGGTCTTCACTTTTAACACAAGTAATCGATTGACTGGTTTTCGAAGATTTTATAGAAACTTGAACTCGTAGAAAGGACCCTCAATATAATAGAGATTTGGAGTGTTTAAATCCAATTGGTTTTGTTAAGAAAGAGAATCAAGTTCTAATCTTAATATTTGCGAGTTCGCTAAGCTCGGCATTTAGAAGGGCCGGGCACTCACACAAAAAGTGCTGGAGTGTTTCTCTCTGAGCCGTATCTCTACAACTATAACAAAATTCATTGTGGGGAACACTCGTGGGGAACAATTCAAGGCATGTTGCCCGACCGGCCTGTGGCCTGTGCAAATGGCAACTATTCTGCCAATGTCTGACCTAGGTTTTTTCAGAAGTTCCTTGGTACTTTTGTGGTCGTAAGTGGGCCATTTATCTCTCTCGAGATATGGCAGTTGGTCAGATTTTTCCATCTTACGTTAGATTTTTTAAGAAAATGGTTTTGAATATCCGTTTTCATGACTCTTAAGGGAATCCTAACTTCCTCAGCAGGGGATATTTGAAGGTTGAATCCCGTCCTGGCCAGTTTATCAGCGATTTCACTACCTTGAATGTCGCTGTGCTCCGGTACCCAGACTAGATTAATTTGTATATTGTCGTTAAAACTTGCGAGCTCTTGCTTGCAATCTCTAACGATTCTGGATTTAGTCAGGTTGCTGTTAATAGCCTTGATTGCAGCTTGGCTATCAATAAAGCTTGCTACCTTTCTCTTGATTTAATCAGATTTGACTACTTGTTTTAGAATCCTACATGCTTGTCTAGTCGCTAGAACTTCAGCTTGAAACACACTACTACATCTATCGGACAGTCTAAAAGATTTGTTAATACCCAGTTCTTCGGATAATACACCAGCCCCATCAGTGTAAACTGTGATGTCAAAATCCTTTGTAGGGCTATTAATTTTCTAATTTTGCCTAGTTGGAATTTCAGCCTTAAATTGCTTACCAAAGCTTAAGGTTGGTAACATGTAGTCAGAGGGTTCTAGTTTTATTTCTTTAATTAATAGATTTAGAATTTTACTATGACCGAAAGACTTTTCAGTCCACATACCTGATTCTCTCAGTCTTAACGCACTACAGGAGACTGGTCGATGGGAAAAAGATTCAGAATGACTGTGAGTGCATCAGTAGGGCAAGATCTAATTGCTCCCGTAGTACCAATGCAGGCAGTTCTTTGAACTTTTTAGCTTTTAAGCTTGGTAGAGGAAATGAGGGTATTTTATATCTGGTAGTGAATAACATCTGTTCAGTGTTCAGTCTTTTTTCGTTAACTCCAAGTTCACATCTAATGGCCCATTTGCTAATTTTATTAAGAGCTGTTCCCATGTTTTCACTGAGTACCGTCGGACAAATCCCCGAGGACATCAGCACCAGATCGTCGGCATACGCTACTACCTTAACTCCACTGTTATCAAGATTGCATAGGATTTCGTAGAAAACTAGTAGCCACAAGAGGGGAGATAGAACCCCGCCTTGAGGTGTTCGTCTTTCGACATATCTAGTGAGTTGGCTCTTAGTGTTACCCTTGAATGACTCTGGTTCGGAGCATGAAGACAATCCAGCTAATAATATGCTCTCCCAAATCTAATTTGGATAGTGCTACCCTGATAGCTTCTGCGAGCACATTATTGAAGGCTCCTTCTACGTCAATAAAGGTGGCGAGGGTGTATTCTTTGTACTCTAGAGATGCAAGAGGAAACGATAAAAGAAATTGACTGTGCAATAGAAAAAAATAGAGCACGAGGACTGCTCCAGCCACCGAAGTTCTACCAGTCTGTCCGTAGCATGATGGCGCGTTGCACCTGCTGTAAGGGCGGAGAGGGAAATCAGATGGGAAGTTTTACTTTAATGAATCGCCAAACGGTCAGCTTACCGAAGAATGAGGAACTCGAAAATAACCACAGGTGCCAGTCAAACTGATCACGATTCACGAGTCAATCAATGAAGTTATAGTGCACGTAAGGAGGAAGACTTGCGAAAAGGCTATACCTAATAGAGAAGCTATAACGGAGTGCAGCAGCCATGTGATCCCAGATTCCAAATAAACTACTACAACTATGAAGGCAGTTACAACCCGATATAAGGTATCCGAATTGCTTTCCAGAACCCTGTACATTTTTAATGGACTTGGATAAGAGGATGCCCTAGCCTGCCTCCAACCTGGCGTTCGAGAACACAACAGACCGGATTTGCACATAAAGGATGGCGTAGAAAAAGACTCTCGTAGCACTTGGAGTACGAAATTGGATTGGCGTCGTCGGTCATACGATAGGATAGATGGAAGATCCGTTTGTGGCGCAGATGAAGGCTGACGATGATGATGATGATACAGAGCGGTGTCTAGTATTGGTTTCAAAACGAGACTTGGCCGTTTTGGTGAGATGATGGCGTAGAACGTTCACCGATGCTTTATATTGGTGCAAAAAGCCCTACGGTCGAAAAAATGTTTCGGACAAGGGAAGCGCTGACATGCTACTTTTTTTTAAATATTATTCTTGAATTATGGAAAGCTAACATTACAGCACCAGATGTTTTTTGAGAAGTAAAGTCGCTTCTGTAGTGCCCGTTGCGTTGTGGTTATGTGCGAAAGCGAATCCTGCTTGTGCCCATAAAGTTTTTATTTCATCTTTCTTGCGAAGAACTAAACATACTTCCAAGAGTATCAATCTGTCATGAAAAAAAGTGCTTCTCAACTTTGCCGCTCGGAATCGGCGTTAAATTGTAGATCCTCTCAATTCGCGCACTCAGAGGATTGTTGAAGAGCGTAAGCCACTTAGGCCTTGGCTCTTCAAGAGCTGTCGCGCCGCTCTATTTATTTTATTTATTAAAAGTCGCTTCTCTCGACTAAGTTAAGTATCACTCTACAAATCACCTGGAAATCCCGGGTTTTGTAAAGTCAGAAGAGCCATAACCCAAGAGATTAGATGGGTTAAGTTAAGAGAAACCTTGACTCTGTTGGAACAAAAATAACTTGACGTCTGATACAGGCGAGATAGCTCTTTTTTGGATGATGCCTTGTTCAGACACTACCTCAGGTGAGTAGTAAGTTTATTATGACACGCAATCGTCTTGTGTATAAATTATCTAGGGAATTCATATACGAAGCACTCTGGGTAAGCATGGAAAGGCCGTCGTCACTCACTACAATGTAAACAAATTTTCATTATCATAAGTGTCGATTGAAATTATGCAGAATTAATTGGACAAGTTCCTTGTTGACTTTATGAGTAATCGATTAATGTTCTTTCAATTGAAATTACACAGAGAAGGGCTGTTTCGTTGAATAGCAGAACACCTGTTGATTTCAAAGTCCAAACTCCACTTCGTTTATATTTTCTTGGTAAAAACTACTTTGGATGCCATATTTTTTGTGTTTAAAGACATTCAGCATCGTGTGTGTACAATAAATAAAAATATTGGAATAGAGAAAAAAAACTCACTTGATTCCCTCGCACGAATATCACCATCAACGATCCAAGCGCTGTGAGGCCCCAAGTTAGGAGCGTTCCAAGTAACGCTTGCGTTACCGGTCCATATCCCGGAATCATTTCCTACTGTTTTTTTGTATCTTCCAATCGAGTACAAATATAAAAACGAAATTTAAAACCTCTTCTTCGTCAACTTTGCCGTCGTTGGAGTGAGGTAACCTTTTTAAAAACAATAAAAGTCCAAATAATTTACTATGAGCTTAAAGCAGTCTGATGCATCGTCAGACACTTGTCAAGAGTGGTTGTGCTCGGTTTGTTTATAGAACGACGCCGGCCGTGTTACGTTAGTGCCTGAAAGAAACAACAACAATTATTGATATTGATTGAAAACGAATTAATGACGTAGGAACATTTTAATTTAAATAAAAAACGAATTAATGAATTAATTTATTTACGCACAATTTGTGTAGATGGGTTACACAAAATTTGGTACCCAAAAAGGTTTGAAATCAAAAACGGAAACAAGACAGCAACAAAAAAAAAAACACTTCTTATGTTTCCAAGCCGAATGACCAAATGAGAACGCGCCGCAAAATTCCTATTCCAGAGCTATACAGACGACACGACAATTGCTAGCCGATGACTGGGAAATCTAATTGGTTTGGCGCTCAGTTAAATGAAGCTTCTCCGAGCTATTGCTCGATGGCGATGGCTCGTCACACCATCGTCGGTCGTTGTTGCCGTGGTGTTGGCGGATTGAAAACCACACAAGCAACAACATTTCTATGTCATTTGATTGTTTGATGAATTATAAATCACTGGTCTGGCGCAGTAGAAGTTGTTTTGTATAGCGCCGTCAAGATGAGACGTGCTCGGTTAGGAGTACAAAGATAAGAATCACAAATTTGTATTCTTTTCTTGTTTTGAGGCACTCATTTGTGTGATACACAAACCAATTGATAGAGAAGTATGTAATTAGAAGGGTTGCTCGATTTATTCTAATTTAAAATGTTCATTATTTCAGGAACTTGACATTCCTTTCTTCATATATCAAATAATGGGGATTTGAGCATTTTTAATAATTGATCAATTTTAAAAATAACAAAACTTGGATAGGATTTTCCAATAAGGACTTGACAGTACAATCAAAATGGAATGGAACTCGACTCCGTTCATATTTCCACCACGGGGACGTTTGCAGCGGCTGATTCGTTAGACCCACTTTTCGATGACTCGGCCACACATTTCGGTCAGAACGGCCTCTAATTGATGTTCAATGTTGGGTGCAAGTTCTTCCAAGGTCGTCGGCTTGTCGGCATAAACCAATCACTGAACGTAGACCCAAAAAAAAGTCTAGACGTGACGCTGACGATCGTTATCGTCGAAGAAAAAATATGGCCCAATAACGCTGCGCTCTAAATGACCGAGCCATCTGAGTCTCTGGACCTTGACCCTTCTGGCTATGTACGAATAGTTGTGTCTATTTTCCATCAATTCACACGGGGACACAGTTGACCCGAAGAACTTTCGTCTCTAAACAGCCTAAAGCACATATATCCGATTTTGTCAGAGTTCATGCTTCGGAACCATACAGCAGGACTGGGATGATGAGGGTGTTATACAGTTACCTTAGTTGATCGAGAGATGGGTTTTCCACTCAATTGCTTTCTTAGCCCAAAGAAACAGCGATTAGCAAGAGACTCCTAGCTACTACCTCGAAGTTATAGGCTTCTATTGTGACGTTCTGACCAAGCTGGCGATGTTGGGTGTCCGCCCTCGAAAACAGCATTTACTGCGTTTCAGATCAAAGTCAGAGGCGCCTTTGACATCACGCTGTGTTCTTCCCATTATATCAGTATCATCTACGTACGCGGGAAGTTGAACAGACTTTTGGAGGGAGGATACTGCCTCTGGTGTTGACGTTCTCCTCAAGAACGATGATAAAGAAATCACATGACAGTGCATCGCCTTGTCTGAATCCCTTTTTTACATCGAAAGATTTCTTAAACTCGTTGTCAATCTCGTCATGCACAAGCGAACGAACTTAGCAGTGATGCCAAAACTATACATAGCTTTTTACAGTTCGACTCTTTAGAAGCTGCCTTAAAGTCGATAAAAAGGTGGTGGGTATCGATTTGGAGTTCATAGGTTTTTTTCTAGGATTCAGGATCATCTGCCGCAAAGTAATTTTGTTGATGGTTGAATTTCCTGTTACATTGATAAGAACCAATCAGATTGTTGACGAAAGGCTTCAGACGTTCACATAAAACGGCAGAGAGGATCTTGTAGGCGATGTTAAGTAGACTGATTCCTCTGTAGTTGGGCAGTTTAGAGGATCTCCCTTTTTCAGGATCGGGCAAACAATGCTGAGGTTCCATTCATCGGGCATGCATTCTTGCAACCATATCTTACATATGATTTGGTGCATCTATCTAGATCGTCGCCTGCTGCTTTGAACAGCTCGGCAGCTAGACCATCTGCTCTAGTGGTTTTGTTGGATTTCAGCCGTGATATTGCCGTTTTCACTTCTTCTAGGTCGGGTTCACGGAATTGTTGGCTATCATCGTGTACGATGAAAGGCTCCTGTCTGACGGCGGGGTTTTATTCGTCTTCGCCGTTATACAGTCTACAGAAGTGGTCTTTCCAAATCCCCAGCATTGACTGCGATTCTACTATGATGTTCCCTTGTTTGTCTCTGCAGGCATTGGTTCTGGCTCGATGACCTTGAGCCAGCTGTTTTACCTTCTTTTTACCTCTGAACTTCATTCCTGCTGTTGGCTCTCTCAACGCTTCTCATGCTCCCTCTTTTTTTCTCCTGAGAAGCCGGCGTTCCTATCTCCTCTTTTGCTCGTAGAGCTCACGAGCAGCTCTTGTCCTTCTATGCAGCGCAGCTCTGCATGCCTCCTGCATGCTGCATGGGCTTGCCAGCATTCTTCGTCGAACCAAGGGCTTGGCTTTGGTGGCTGCGTGAAACCCAGCACACTAGAGGTGGCATCTCTAACTGCTTTCTGTTGCCACTGGCCCTCAATACTTGATGTTGGCGGCATAGGACTCCTATGACACTCGATCAGAGATCTCTTGCGATTGTAGCCGTCCGACGTCGAATATTCTTGTAGCATTTCCTTGTTTTGGCCGTTGCCGGGATATTCGAAGCACTACCTTGGCTACGACGAGGTAGCGGTCCGAGTCGATATTGGTTTCTCGGAAAGTTCCTTCCGTCGATCGCAATGTGATCAATCAGATTGCAAAATCTATCAGCCTTAATACATTGTCGGAAGTGGTGTCGTGCTCGTGCAGGCTTTGCTTTCCGACTGTTCCACCAAAGATGTCCTCTTTTTCCAACTTTGCGTTAAAATCGCCGAGGACGAGGATGTCATAGCTAGGACATGGCCCATACGTTTTGTCAAGGAGCTCGCACACCTCATCTTTGGTGTCGTCTTTTTTCTCTTCTGTGTGGACATGCGCGCAAATTAAGCTACTGTTGCCTAATTTAGCCCTGATTCGAATCGTCGTGATGCGTTCGCTTAGACACTTAAACTTCAAGACTTTTTCCCTGAGTCTGCTTACCAAGAATCCGCATACAAAAAGCCGCTGTTGTTGCTCTCGGTAACAATTACTACCTATGATAAATTTCGCAGTTTTATACTCCTTTTTGCCTGTCTACTAGGGCGAGAATCAAGATCGAACATTCAAGTCAACGCCCTCAAAGCAACGGTCACCGACTCCGAATATTTGATAGAAAATGTTTATAATTTTCAGACGTTGCTAGTTCGTGTACTTAAACCTGATGACAATGTTGAGTTTACTGTATGAGTAGCAATGACAGTTCGATAAGTAAAAGGGTGAGTTTACAAATTCAAAGTTGTCAAGTTCCTATTGGAAAACTCGATAAAAGTTAATTCACTGTTTCCACTTATGTCCATAAATCTTATTCACCGTCTTTTTCACGCCTAAAGAAGTTTTACTCTAAAATCAATGTTAACAACAATTTTCGAAATTAAGTTCATTCTAAGTAGTCGTTCTATTCGTCAACCCAAGTTACAGACGCTCCTGAATTCGAAGGAAGAGATTTCTTTCAAATTCGTACGATATTATTCTGAAAA
Organism: Sphaerophoria taeniata; assembly: GCA_943590905.1. Lineage (NCBI taxonomy): Eukaryota > Metazoa > Arthropoda > Insecta > Diptera > Syrphidae > Sphaerophoria > Sphaerophoria taeniata. Next base: position 38,522,099 of record OX016540.1, on the reverse strand, counting down.
AGACCAATTCTTCACTTTTAGTAGAGAGTTTTCCATCTCTGGCAAGTCAACTTTTGGTGGGACAAATTCAGCATTAGTATTGTCTATTTTTTTTTGTATTCTTATTCCACACTTCCACCTTATCACTAGCTATATAATGAATGTGTACGTATTCTTAAAACTTACCCGTGCGATAGTAAACAAGCAATCAAATATGTTATTTGAACTAAAAGTGGAATTTTCGACAGTTGAATTGGTTAAACAAACAAATTGCGACCTGAGTCGTTCATGGAGCTAGAAAAACTGATCCGTTGTATGTTGTAATGGGACGAATGGAAACATGCTGGCTAACATCAGCACTATTTTGAATAAAAATTTATTTGTTTTGGCCCAAATAAGAAAAAATAATGTAGGTAGAACATCTAGTGGCCTTGAATATAGTTTGTTTTTAGATTTTTCGTCTAAGTTGTTCAAATCTTCAACACCTACACTGTCAAGCCTTTTTGGGTGATAAAGATTTTCATTTTTGAGGCTCTTTTTGCAAAAAGCATGAAGTATGCAAACAACCATATCGTTTGTTTATAAATAAAAGCTTATAACAAACATACGTGAGAAATTACCGATACCATAAAAAAGTGTTGCCAAGTTTGTTTTAAAAAAAGTGTTAAATGATGTGATTACTAGGATTTTTAGAGAGAATCTTTACTTATGGTGGCGCTACAGTCCAGGTCGGACCAGGGCCTCATCCAATAAGCGTCTCCAGCAAGCTCGGTCCCTAGCTAGCTGTCTCCAGTTTTGCACGCAAAATTGGCTCAGGTCCGCTACCACCTGTGTGCTCCACCTGTGTCGAGTGTTTTCTAGCGGGTTGTAATTTGTAAATCATATACCCAATAAAAATAAACCTCAATCAGATATTTGTATTGAAAACAATAATCTTATTGTCAATGAACCTTTAGAAGTTGCAAATTTGTTTAATAGTTTCTTTATTGAAATTGGTTCGAATAATAGTGTTTCAAATTTAACTAACTCAATCCATTGTGAGAATGATCTAGTTTATGATACTTTCCAGCCTCAAAGTTTTAATTTTGTACAATTTTCCTCGCTTGAGATTATAAAAGATTTAAAGTCTTTGAAAAAGGTAAACTAGGATGCTATCGTTTTTAGAAAAAAATAATTTTTTAAGTGATTAACAATTTGGGTTTAGAAGTGCGAAATCGACTGAAGGTGCACTTTTGAAACTATGCGGTGAAATATACAATAGTTTGAACAGTTTTCTAATTCTATCAGCACTATTCATTGATATCAGTAAAGCTTTTGGTATGGTGAACCATTTCTTGTTATTAGATAAACTCTATAAAGCAGGATTTAGAGGCATGACATATAATTGGTTTTCTTCTTATTTATCAGGCCGTAAACAAGTTGTGAGTATTAATAATGTTTTAAATGGCCAAACAATTTTGAATATGGGTGTTCCCCAAGGATCTGTTCTGTGTCCAATCCTGTTCTTAATTTATACTCTTTTTACTACCTTTTATAGGAAATATAACTGCATTTGCTGATGATACATCTCTTGTATATTCAAATAGCAACTTGATTGATTTGTTTGCAAACGTCAATAGTGATCTTGATATTATTAGAAGGTGGTTCAATTATCATAGACTTATCATAAGCAACAAAACGAAATTCATGATATTTGATTTCAAAGGTAAATTTTGCGATGAATTATATTTTTTATATTATCATTCACCTAGGTGTAGAAAATTCCCTCTTGAAAAAAACCGTAGGAGTTATTTCCTTTTTAATGTGACAATAACCCCTGCAACAAAAAGGCATTTACACCTGCCAATTTGAATTGGCTATAAGCCCCACACATGGGTTAAGCGTAAGCCTCTATTAAACAATTTTAATAAAAAGCAAAAACGCAAAATATTATGTAAACTTAACTGCAGGGCTATTTTTTTGCTTTAGTGAAAAATAATCGTCATTCGCGCAGCCCATAGAGAATCAATTTGGGGTGTGAAAATAAATTTTTTAATTTTTTTAATTTCTTTAATGCCAAAAAGTAGTCCTGCGGTTACTTCCTGAATTTTAATTTTTTTTTTTATTATTTATTATTTTCAAATTTTTTTGATTTATTAAAATAAAGCGAAAATGGTTATTTTATAAAATTTGTTTTGTTTTATCAGGTTTTCTATGGTGGACTTTATTTCCATCTGAAATTGGAAATAATCCCCCCAAGTAAAAGGCAATAAGACAGTGAATTAATGCCAACATAATTTTCAAATTGAATCTTAGATCGGTTGGATTGGAAAAAATTTTCAGCTCACTTTATGACAAATTTAACATTAATTTTTTTTTCGGTTTTGGAACTGAGTGAACATTTTTAACGCTCAAGCGAAAACGACTAACGGTATTTTCTTAACTCAAAATAATTTGAAAAGAATTATAAAAATTATAACCTTTGAAAAACTTTTTATTTCACTTCAATCCAACTTTTTTCTACTGAGATACAGCCTTATAAAAAACCACTCAATTTTTGAGATTTTTCAAGTGTTCCTTTAATTTTTTTGACTAGTGTATGTGTAGGTACTCTATGTGCTCTAACTCTTAAACTATTGGAGATCAGGTTTTAATTTTTTTTTGTGAAGAATAAGAACATTTAGAGCTTTAATTCAAGTCAGGGAAATTAAGAAAAAAAAAGGTCGAAGTTATTAAAATATTGATTTGAAATGTTCATTTCCGGTTTGCTAAACGTTAGAAAATTTAAAATTAAAATTCGACAAAAAAATTGAAAAATTCAACTGAGACCTAAGGCCATTATGACGTTAGGTCATATGGCCTTCGTTCACGGCACCATTTTTAGTGTTTCCTGTGAGTTGATACTTTTTTTATTATTTTATGAATGGTGAATGGGCTTTTATCAACTATTTTTGCAATTTCTCTTATGCTTTTGTTTTCTCGGTGATGCTTGATTATTAAATCCTTCAAATCTTGTGAAAGTTGGTTACCTCTAGGAGCCATATCAACTTTTTTCCTATTAAAGTGGTAATTTTGCATATAAAACAATTAAAACAGATTATGAAAATGCAAAAATTAAAAAAAAAAACACACCTTTTTTTAAAAATTGTGCGTATTTGTCCAAGTGTTACAATAGAATGTTCTAACTGTGTACTTACTTTTGTCATTAAAAATTAGTGTAATTTTGTAAGTTATCTCCAAAGCAACGAGTTAAGCTTACATAACGGTCCTTTTTTGCATGTTACCAAACTGAATACATGTTGGACAAGAGATAAAACCTGCTTAAAGGCCAACATGATTGCAATCATAGAGCTATTGCAAAAGAAAGTAGTTTGATGCATATTGTGTACTTACTTTTGTGATTGACTGTATGTAGTTACTAAGATATTTTTAATGAAATGAAGATAAATAAAAAAAAACAGGGGTTTCGTTGTGGCCTTGAACGGGATATCCGCATTCGTACCTTGGCTACAACAAGGTAGTGGTCCGAGTCAATGTTGGCACCTGGGAGTGTGCGGACATTTTGCATGCTAGAGAATTGTTGTGCGTCGATAGCAATGTGATCAATCTGGTTGACGGTTGATTGATCAGGAAATTTCCATGTCCCCTTGTGAATATCGAGATTTTTTTTTTTTTCCCACGCCTCTTTCCCCCCCAGATACCGCACGCGCTGGGGTCCATTTTCACCGAGTACGACGGCAATTACGGTTGCTATACGTATCGGCACTTAATTAGAAATTATTTAAAATGTGGGAATCGCGTACTTGCTACCATAACGTCTCGCTTCGCAGCTAAGTCGATTAGCCTGAATCCGATTATTCCACCAAAAATCCTTTTCTGCCCAGCTAAGCATGAAAATCTCCAAGGACAATTTTAATATCATAGCTAGGGCATTGCTCATAGATCTTGTCGAGGGGCTCGTAGAACCTGTCTTTGGTGTCTTCGACCTTTTCCTAAGTGGGGGCATGAGCGCAGATGAGGTCTTTGTTGGTGGATTGTCGTGATGCGCTTATCATTCACTGAGTTGAAACTCAAGACCTTCTTCTTGAGTCGAGTCCGAACCACAAATCCCGGTAGCAGTCGCCATAGAAGATATCACAGTTGTTCACCGGACCGGACCATCCCATCGCATTTCTTGGACGCCGGTTATATCTGCTTTATAGCAGTCAAGGGCTTCCGCTAGTTGTTCGGCTGCACGTTGTCTGTTAAGGGACCTAACATTCCAAGTGCAAAACCGAAATTCGTTGTCCTTAAATTGTTTGCGTGGGTCGTCATCATTATAGCGTCCGTATCGGGGGCTTGTTGGTGTTTCGGAACTATATTTTCTTTATGTGGCCGGGCAGACCCCAACGCACAACCCTCAACCTAGGGGGCCAGGTCTTTAGTTTAACTCTAAGATGAAGAGTCGGCCAAACCGCTCCTTATGAGCCTGAACTTCGAATATGTCGTAGTAGCCCTACAAGGTGTTCACTAAGTAGTTCACCCTGACTGGAACTGTAGACGCCACCGTTGATTCCATATTTCACTGCCGCAAAGGAGGCATGCCTTAGTGGACAAATATTTCCTCCTCCTCTCCCTCTTTGCTGCCGCCAACAATTTCCCACTGGGGTTGGAACCCAATCCACGGTTGAGGTACTAGGCACCCGATGTTCACCGCGGGGAGGTGGATAGAAGGAGTTGATAGACAGAGGTTGCTGTGTCCTCTTGAATGCACTGTGTCTACCCTTCGAGAGAATCTTTAGCAAAGATAATTATTATAAAACAAACTTCAATGGCAACCCTCTTCATCTTGTGCTCAAGCATTTCACGCTTCACGAGCCAAAACTCATCTTACCATAATATATCACACGTTGTTTAAAGTCCTCATAAAGTTTGTTATTTTTTTTTACTCAAACGGTTTTAATTTCCTGACAATCTGCTAATCCCCAGCTAGCGTGCGATATGATATTCATAAATATCTCAAGGAGAACACAACAAAGCAACCAAACAAACGAAAGTCAAGCATGGATACATTTTAATTAATTGTCTCTTTGATAAGGTTTTGCTCTGCTTCTATGTGCTGAAAGTGACTATAAAAGTCGAAGGAATACGCTCATTCATTACCAGTTGCTAAACTAAGCTCTGTTCGACTGGTTTTTGATTTCTGTCGTTTTTTGTCTACTTCAACATTCCACCACGCGCCATTGCATGACGACAACCTCGGCGTGGAGTGGAGTGACGTTGTGTTTCGTTTTTATTTTCTTCTTTTTTTTTCATTCATAAACGATTTAGCTTTCAATTGCATTGGAACCAGTTTTATTCTTTTTGTTCGCATGGGTAAATGCAGGCGTTTAATTTATTTTCACAAAAAAAAGGAAACACTTGACAGTTGGCACACATTCCTGGACACAATCAATACGAGTTAAGAGAGCTGTTAGCCATGGCATTGAATGTTTCAAGGCACGTAGGAAGAGTAAATAACGATTAGATAAGGAAATGGGGAATTGATAGACATTTCATGTACCAACCAGTGTTTTTCTGCCGTTTGACAATGAGAATGCTAGATTGATGCTTTATGACAACTACAAGACTTTTCCATTTCTTCTAAAAGTGTCTGGTTTTTCAGAATTAAAGATAGTAACTCTAAAGATCAATGACACTTCTCCCATCTTAAATTTTTTAATGCAAACAAATATTTGACAACAAAATTAAGTCGCGAGCAAAGCAAATAACAAGCAGAATAAATTTTCATTTCAATTCCATCTCGTTTGTTTGGATTGTAGGGCTTCGCGCTTTGATTCGAATGTTTCGCTTTTGATTACATAGACACAAAAACCGGGTCAAAGCACTTTGATGACTTCGCTGGCAGAAAGCCGGTTGTCTACTTTACTTTTGAATGCCTTCTTTTCAGTGGGTACAAGGAATCATAATTAAATAGACTGAAATGCTTTTTTTTTTCTTAAATTGTCGGGGATTTAAGGACTCTAAACTCTTTTTTGGGTCATGAGCGAGCTAGTTGTGCATGCGGAAGCACCCTATTAGATTAATTTGTTTTCGGAGTACTCGATAGATGCAGTGTTGGGTATTCTTATCGCAATTTAGTTGATTTCAACGTGGAAACAATTTAAAGATTGCGTTGACTTGCTCAAGGTTTTCATTTATCGAATGAGGTTTAAGTTTAACGTTTTATACTTCCATAAATATTGTAATACTTACATACAATTAGAGGTAATTTGTTAATAAAATGGACCGAATGCCAAAGGACAAGGACGATTTGTAAAGCTCCCACGCAAAGAAAAACACACTTTCCCGAAATGCACAACTAAAGTTTTACTCACAAAACAGTCATATCACAAGTAAACACATTCATTTTTTAGCCTGGCAATTAGCTAAAGTTTTTAAAACACTTGACAATGTTGAAATATTTAATTTGTTTCAATAAATAGTTAAATTAAAAGATTTTCAAGCCAACGTAACATAAAATGAAATTACACGACACAAACACTTGAGAGTTGAGACTTGACTTTATTTTTCTTTTAATTCCACTTGACACTTGAAAGAGAGAAATGTCATTAAATGACTGATTTACAGTCAAACAGGGATGGTACATGGGTTAAATTAAAATTGAAATTCTTCTCAACGACAGCAGCGCCACTGATTTAACATTTGTACTGCGAACCATGTAGAATGAATGCGGTTGAATTTAAAAATGTAAAAATAGACGTGAGTCCGAATTTCCACTTGAATAAAGTTGTTAGGATTTCGCATATTTGAAAATTGGTCATTCAGAAGACAAGTAAATCGAAAATAAGTGATTCTCCTGAAAAGGAGATATTGGAGGCAGAACTCAACTCAGATCCAAATTTTGTATTTTCGAAAATCTACTTTTCACCATCTATACATCGAAGATCAAATTTTGCACAAAAAACTTAAGCATCAGCAGATAGGCTACTTATCTCTTTCCATTTCTCTTAATCTCTTGAATTCTGAAATTGAGACAAATTCGAAATAATTTAATTTTTATGCTACAGAAAACCACAGGAAACCTGTCTGCGCACCCAAGTGGAAAAACAGGCTTTTCTCACATCTTCGGAACCCAATATCAAACTTATTTTTATCATCTTCTTTCTCTTATTTCATTCACTTTCAAATGCAATAAAATAAAGGTAAATAATTTAGTGTCATGCTTGCCACATGAGTTAAAATTAAAATGGAATAAACATTTAGGCCGTGTGCGAATTCAGTTAAAAAGTGGTTAAAACTTGACGTTTGGTTAAATTTTGACACTTCGCATTGAATAAAATGTGTTAAAATTAGACTAGCTGCGAAGCAGGCTAAAATATGACAGCAGTGGTTAAAAATTCATCCATTTTGAACCACAATTCATCCAATTCGCAAACGGCCTTAATTTTTTTTTCTCCAAGAGCAAATTGTGTTGGAAATTGACAAATGTCATGTGCGACGTAAATATTTCCTCTTCAATTCAAGCTTTTAAGAACCGCTTTCTTGAGTTTTGATTATTTTTAGTCAATGATTATTCCCATAGAATTTCAATTAAAAGTGACGCTTTGAATTTAAACCAAGCTTAAAATACTAACTAGCACAAGTGGCAACCATAAATTTTTGCTTTCACAAACAAAACACAAAAAAGATACACTTTACTCTTGCAACCTGGAACTGGAATTCGGATACCTAGCTCTGGCATTGACTACGTAGTTTTTCAGTTTACTTTAAGCTCTTCCTATGATCGGTTGTGAGGTTTGACTGTCGGTGCAGTGGTCTCGTCTTGGCGGTTTTGCTAGTTTGATGGGTATCGTTTGATGGTTACCTGATAGAGTTAATTGATACTCGTGTGTATTTTCTTTTCCAATTTAATATCCAATAAACCTCTCCACGGCGTTGTGTTGCAAATCAAATATGGAACAGTAATCAGCCGCTATTTGCTAATTGAATTTGTATTCTGTGCGAAATCGAATAAATTCCATGCATGGGGAGAAATGCGTTGTGTTTTTGTATCTGAAAGATACATCAAAGTGAATGTTAGATTTGACTAGTGCTGCCCTGTCATCCGGTGGGGGATCTTTCAAAAACAAATAAGTTCCTAAAGAATCGTGGCACGCGTCTCATAAATGTATTTTTAAGTGTAAAAAAAAGTCAAACAGAAAAAGAAAACGACACACCGTGTAAAAAAGATACATTTCGATGCGAGTTGAGACCAGACAGAAAAGCGAGGGAGAAACTTGAAATTCGATACAAAAAAGAAGACGTTAAAGTTGTAACCGCACTTCAAATCACATCGCATACAGGTGGGTCATAATATTTATGGTCTAAAGGTACAATGTCCATATCGTGCGTCTGTGTCGGTCGAACGCCACCATACACATTTTTCTCTCCCCCCCTCCGAATTTTCTCTTTCTGAAGTCTACTTGCTCTTGCTCTGTACTACCTAGGCGAAGCCTAGTTGCAAACTTGCAACTTTTGGTGATTATGAGTGAATGGGCGAAAGGTAGGACGCAACGGCACGTAAAGTTATTTGCTTACGAAACGATACAATACAACTCTTCATCTTCATCTTCACTTTAAACTCACCTTCTTTCCAGTGACATCATTTTAGTTGAGTTTTCGTTGTTGTAGTGAAATATTTTGTGGAATTTTGCATTGTTGTTACTTTATTAGGCGAGTTTAGAGAAATTGAAAATTGAGAAATTGATCATTTCGGTGGGAAAAAGTAAGAAGAAAAAAAACAATTAGTCGTAATTGTAAAATTTAAATTTAAATGACAGAGTGAGTGAGGGACAATGATGAATAAACAAACGATTTGTTTACGAATTAGAGAGAAAACGAAGTAATGATGTTAATGTTCGGTTCATCTCCTAATGTCTCCCTCGCATCGAAAGAATGGCTTAGGCTTGAATAATGGAAAAAAAGAGATTAAAAACGAATAAATGGAATGTTTGCGTCTTGTGTTTTTACGAAGGCACACAGTCATTAAGTCCTGACTCGCGACTCACAAGAGTCTCAATGACAAGTCATTTTATGTGAGATGTGAGATCAGAACTTAATGAGGTGCGGCGGTCAAAGTTATCACGAATTATGACTAAATGACAATTGACAGTTGTTTTTGTTTTCTGTTTTGTTTTCTTACCTTTTTTTAATGTTTGGCTTTGGACTACTAAGCAATTAAGTTGTAGTTATTTTTAATTGAATTGCAAGCACATTCGGATTTGTGTCGCATACCGTTGCAAAAAATTTAGGTATCTGACTTTGAAATTTTGAATTTTGGTTTGCTTAAAAGGAAACAGTTATTTCTTAATTTTTTAGTCTTTCAAAGAAACTCATTTTCAGGTTAATTTTGTAAATAATCTGTGAAGTAGTATTGACTAGATTTTGATGTTATTTTATGTTCGATTCCAAGTGGATTCGGGCGTGGTTTAGAGCCTTCAAGACGTAAAACACCATAAAATGAAAGCTTCGGAAACCAAACGTCTTTTGCTATTGTGCTGCTTCTATGTGTTATTTTGTTTCTGTCTCCATTTGGGTTTCTAGTAGATCAGTCCCACCTGTCAAAAATCTCACTGAGATCTAGATGTCAATTTGACTGAGGAATAATTTATTAAGTCGGCGACCCACTGTCAATCCATCAGCATTGACGTTTGACTGAACACTCAATAGAATACACATGTTCTTATGGAACGCATCCCATAAGCAAAGTACCTACGTGACGGATGCGAAGGAAAGAGTTGGTCAACTTTCTACTTAGGCCGTGTGCGAATTCAGTTAAAAATGGGTTAAAACTTGACGTTTGGTTAAATTTTGACACTTCGCATAATTTGACTAGCTGCTGAGCAGGTTAAAATATGACAGTAGTGGTTAAAAATTCATCCATTTTTATTTTTTAAGCACAATTCATCCAATTCGCACACGGCCTTAGACCGTGTGCGAATTGGATGAATTGTGGTTAAAAATGGATGAATTTTTAACCACTACTGTCATATTTTAACCGCAGCTAGCTAGTCAAATTTTAGGCCGTGTGCGAATTGGATGAATTGTGGTTAAAAAATAAAAATGGATGAATTTTTAACCACTACTGTCATTTTTTAACCTGCTCAGCAGCTAGTCAAATAATGCGAAGTGTCAAAATTTAACCAAACGTCAAGTTTTAACCCATTTTTAACTGAATTCGCACACGGCCTAAAAAATAAAAATGGATGAATTTTTAACCACTACTGTCATATTTTAACCTGCTCAGCAGCTAGTCAAATAATGCGAAGTGTCAAAATTTAACCAAACGTCAAGTTTTAACCCATTTTTAACTGAATTCGCACACGGCCTAACTCAATTCGCACACCGTCGTCGATCCGCTGACGACTGAAACTGACTAGTTACTAGTCAATTGAATGTTCTCCCGAGTTCCGATGCAATAAGGAAAAGCTGGATGATACAAATTTTGTGCAAAAAATAATATTGACACAATTTTGATGTTACAGTCAACTCCGCTTAACTGAACTCCTTCGGTTATCTGATACAAAAAATTTATAACCGAGCCATTTTGAACATTTTCCACCAAAACTCCTTCGCTTATCTGAACTCCGCTTAATTGCAAACTCCGTATAACTGAAACAAAATTGTTCGCCTTAAATTAACATTTCTCACACATTCAACTCCGCATAAGTGAAACAGTTGAACGAAGCCACAATTGTTGACTATTGTTTAAAAAAGAACGCAACATTTAATTTAATTTATTTTTATTGCAAAAGTGTGATGTACGTGGTGTTTTTATGTGTATGGTACACGCATGAATTACACTAGCGTCATCTACGTAAGTTACTTTCAAATCTACGTTGCAATGGAAGAACAGAATACCTGACTATGCGATTACCTATTATAATTTACACTGCAGTGATGTGATGTAATGTGGCAGTAGTTTGTTTGTTGATGAAATATAGATCATAGCGCCCTAGAAGCCTTTGCTGAAAACTCCCAAGTTTCCGATACAATAGAATAAGATGTCTTTTTATAATTTGCAAAACAGCAAACACACAACAATTGATTTATTTTTTTCTTAAATAATTTTTGATTTTTTAACTTAACATGAGCTGTTGAGCAAGTTAAACTTGAGGATTTTTATTCTCAACTTGTGATTTTGGTTTTCCTTAATCACATTTGACAATTTCAATTTTTGATTCTCAACTCTCAAGTAATAACTTTCGATTTTCTCAACTTCCAAAAACAGTAGAAGTTGAAAGACAAACTTGAGAGTTTTCTCTCAAATTCAAAATTTTCATATGAATTAAAATAATTGTTTGAATATTTCGAGAAAAGTAGTACCATTTGCCACTAGCCAGTCTTCGTCTCACTTTTGGCAACTTTTTTTTCGGCCATGACAATCTGTATATTGAGGACTAGCAGTTGCCCGCGACTTCGTCCGCCTCTCCCTCGTCCACCGGCCAGAGTATCATCTCGACTTGTGCATCATGCGCGCGTGGGAATTTTGTTCGGAAGTTATTGTAAAATTGCATTGCAGTCAACTCTCCCTAGGTCGTAATTCTCTTGAACTTGAAAAATTTGAGCATTTTTTATGATTCCCTTCAGTTGTTCATACTTAAAGCATTCCCTTGGGTGAACTCTCCCTAATTCTAATATCTCTCTTGCTTCTGCATCGTTTTTTTTTCGTTAAGTATTTTTTTTTCTTTAAACTGAGCATATTTTTTAGTTAGAAGTACATAAAATGATATTGTTTAAACACAATAATCTGCACAAATAGTGCAATCAATCACATTCACAAATCAATTGAACTCTCAAAATTCTAATTTGAGCAGTTATTAGGCCAGTTCCACCTAACAACATCTCACTGAGATCTCAATGTCACCTTGACTGAGGCAAAATCATTGGGTGGCTTGGTGGAACATAATTCTCAGTTATCATTGAGATTTAATGGTTACCTTACTAATTGTTGCTGCACATATGTCAGCCACGTCAAATAGCTGAGTGAGAAATCGAATCCAAAATAATTTCATCTCAGAGATCTCAGAAAAAAATCTCAGTCCTCACATTTCCACAGATTCTTCGCTGCTATTGGTCGCAGCTTAATTTTAAGTAGAATAAAACCTAAAGCAGTTGCCCGTAGCTTAGTTGGTAAGTGCGTTGGCTGCTAAGCAGAACGTCGTTGGTTCGAGTCCTACTCAGGCCAAGTTTTTATTTCATCTTTCACGGGTACTGCCTCTTGCGAAGACCTGACAAATCTTCCAAGAGTATCAATCTATAATGAAAAAATGCTTCTCAACTTTGCCGTTTGGAATCGGCGTTAAATTGTAGGTCCCCTCAATTCTTCACACGCACTCAGAGAATTGTTGATTAGAGTAAGCCACTTAGGCGTTGGCTCTTCAAGAGCTGTCGCGCCACTCTATTTATTTATTTTATTTTAAAGCCTTCATCGATTAATGGACTATCCAACACAAAAAGAATTTTACAATTCGAAATAGTGGTTCCTGAGATTACCGCGTTCAAACGAACAAACTCTTCAGCTTTATATTGTATTAAATTGTATTGTTTGCCGTTTTTTCCACATTTTACACAAATTCTTCGCTCCTATTGGTCGCAGCTAAATTTTATATAGCTTCAAGCCTTCCTTGATAAATGGACCATTCAACATTTAAAAAATTGTTCAATTTCATAAAGCAGTTCTTGAGATAAGCGCGTTTTAACGCAGAAAAATGTATATTTTTTGCCGTTTTTTCCATATTTTCCACAGATTCTTCGCTGCTATTGGGCACAGCTTAATGTTAAATAGCCTCAGGTCTTCCTCAATTAATGGACCATCCAACACAAAAAGAATTATACCATTCGAACCAGTACTTCCGGAGATAAGTGCGTTAAAACGCAGAAAAATGTATATTTTTTGCCGTTTTTTTCCCCATTTTAAACAGATTCTTCGCTGCTATTGGTCACAGCTTAATGTTAAGTAGCCTAAAGTCTAAGTCGATTAAGACACCATCCAACGCAAAAAGAATTATACCATTCGAACCAGTAGTTCCTGAGATTACCGCGTTCAAACAAACAAACTCTTCAGCTTTATATATTAGTGTAGATTAAGTCTGGCGAGAGGTTTCTGAAGGGGTAGAAATAGTGGATCTTTTGTTTGGCCTTTTCAAGCAGAAATAATTTCAATTATTGATCGTCGTCGCGTCGGTCTGTGCTTTCGGGGAAGGTTGTTTTTCGATACATTCTCGAAGAGAAGCAATGCCTTGGGGTATGCTTATTTCGACATCGTTTAGTTTTTTTCTGGCCTTTTAAGCTTATACGGGACAGATTGGTCGAATGCTTGCAAGTTTTGGTTGAGAATGAATTTACAGAAAATGGAATTCAGACCGAACCGTTTCAATTGAAAAAAGTGTGCGGACTGATAAGTTTTTGCACGTAGCTAAGGACGTTTACAAAATGACAATTTCCCACGGTATGTTAAAATTTTATTGAACATTGAATTTACAGTACTTCGCATATGAATGTGACGAACTACAGACATATAGCAGCACTGGTGACTGAGACCATCGGCTGGGACAGAACAAGACATTAATACAACAGAAAGATACAGATAGATGCATAGAAGGAAAACACATAACAGACACCTACGTGGCTCAGAGGAGGAGACATAGATATTATATTGTCTCTTGTTATCGCACAGGTAGCCTCAGATGAGCTGGCGATTTTCGTAGAAAAAGAATGCTGCCAAAGCTTGGGCTTGAACCCGCAGCATTTGGCATTTGACATAAATTCAAATCTTAAGTTGAAACAAACTCCAAAATATTCCAGGGAAATTTAAAAAAATGAGAGAACACAACTTTTGAATTTCAACTCTCGAGTTGAGGTTTACAGAAGTGAAGAAAAAAGATTTTCAACTTGTCCCTTAACGCTCAAGTTTTTCTTAACTCTAGAATTGGCCAACTTGAGGGCTTCCTACAAGTTGAGCAATAGTGAAGAGAATGGCTCTAAGTTACTTAATTTATCTTTTGTTTGTTTTTAATCATTTTTGTTTTTTAACATGGCAGTATTTAATTTTGACAAAACTCCGCTTATTTGAAAAAAGTTTCAGTTATCCGAAGTTCGGATAACTGAAAACTCCGCTTAACTGAAACAAATTGTCTGCAAAAATAGTGTTTCAGTTAAGCGGAGTCGACTGTACTTACTTTACTTTCGGTGGCGCTCACAATCCAGGCCTCAGAAGGTTCTCATCCGCTCTTGTCAATGCCATCGCCATCGCCCCATATAGATATATAGCAGGACTGGGATGATTAAGGTCTTATACAGGGCTTCCTTGGTTCTTTGAGAGCAGGCTTGACTTCTTCGCCCGAAGACACTGATGTCATTGTGCGAGTGGAACCCAGATATACAAAGTCTCTGACTACTTCAAAACTGTAACTGCCCCTTGTGATGTTCTGGCCGAGTCGACGGTGTTGTGTTTCTCTTCTCGATTACATCATGTATTTTGTTTTCGTCTCATTCACAGCCAAATCCATTTTATCCGCCTCGGTCTCAATCCCAGCAAATGCACCATTGACTGCTCGCTTCGTCCTGCCAATATTGTCAATGTCTTCCGCGTAAACAGGTATTTGAACGGACTTTTGAATTGTGCCACTGGTGTTGACTTCTAAGTTACGCACAATAGCCTCAAGTACGATGTTAAAGAGGTTGCAAGAAAGCACATTGAACTGTCGTAGACCTTTCTTGACATCAAAAGATTCGGTAATGTTCTGTCCGACTTTGACGGAGCAACGAGAATTCTCCATAGCCCTCCTGCACAAGCGTTTGTTTGGCAGGGATGCTGAGACGCGACATCGTTTCTTTTAATGCTACCATAGGCGACTTTAAAATCGATAAAAAGATGGTTGATTTGCCTCGCCTAAAACCGCACTGATAGGGGCCGATCAGGTTCTAGACGACCACACAAGATAGACGACAAAATTTTATGACCGTTGTTGAGGAGAATTATACCTCGGTAGTTAGCACAATCCAGAGCGTCTCCTTTCTTCTCGATGGGGCATACTATGCCGAGTTTCCATTCATTTGGCAAATTTTCGTCCGACCATATATAAGGTACACATGAGTTGGTGTATTCTCCTGACCAGATCATCTCCAACTGCTTTAAACAGTTCGGCTGGTAGGCCATCCGCACCCGCAGCCTTATGCGATTTGAGTCATAAAATCCCTCTTTTTACCTTTTGTAGGTCGGGTGGACGGATATTTTAGCCATCATCGTCCAGGAAAAATAGATTGGTATGATCTGCAGCGTAATTGTGGGCATCTTCTTTTGGAAAAATGGTCATTCCAAATCCTCAGCACTATTCGCGTATCTCCAACTACATTCCCGTTTTCATCATGACAGGTTTTTTTTTAGGCTAATGTCTTTTTGTAGATTGTTTCACCCTTTTATAGAATTTTCTGATGTTACCCCTGCCGTAACACCCCTCGATAGACTCGACCGCTTCTTTTTCATACTGTCCCTTCTTACGTCTTAAAATTCGGTGTTCCTCTCTCCTTCTCTGGATGTAGATCTCACGGGCTATTCGCTCAGCTGTTCTAGTTCTTGCCGGATTTATAGGCCTCGTCCTTAGCTGCATGCGCTAGCCTATATTCTTCGTCGAACCGGGGGTTTCGGTTTTGTCGCCTAGTGAAACCCAGCACATCAGTTGCGGCACTTCTGATGGCCTCTTGACAGTATTTCCACTGGTCTTCTACATTCGGGCCTGGTGGTCAGCAAAAGTTCCGGCGGTATCCTATCCTGCGTTTGTAGGCTTATGACAATACACGGTCTTTGTTGCGGTGCCATGGATATCCGTATCTTGAGCTTTGCAACAACAAGGTAGTGATCCGAATCGAACGTTCGGACATCCAGGATATTGGATGAATGCCTGGCGTCAATCGCGACGTGATCGATCTGGTTTAGGCTTTGATGATCTAGAGACCGCACAAGTCCTCTCGTGTATATTAATGTGCCGGAATCGGGTGCTTGATATGATGACGTTTCACCTCGCTGCAAAGTCAATAAGCCTGAGTCCGTTGCCGGAGGTGTTTTCGTGCAGGCTGTGCCTTCCAACCGTTGAGCCAGAGATATACCTTCTTTACCGATCTTGGCGTTAAATCACCAAGAATAATCTTGACGTCGTACTTATGGCACTTATCATGGGTCTCCTCAAGAAGACTGTAGAATTCTTCTTTGGCTTGGTCATCATTTTCCTCTGTTGGGGCGTGACGAGTGAGCTAAGATCAGCTTGATTTGATGAATTTTGCTCGGATGTGAATTGTGACAAGGTGCTCGCTTACATATATCCTTAAATCTAATGACTTCTTGCCTAAGTATTCCTCTTATCCCAAAGCCGCTGTTTCTGATCCTTCAAACACTTTTCGTCGTAGATATCGCAGTTACGCATTATGCTTCGCATTTCCTGGAAGGCTGTAATGTCTGCTTTATAGATATTCCACGTTCAGATAGGAAATTCAATTGTCCACTTTTGGTTTGCTTAGGTCGTCAACATTAAGATCTTTCATATCCGAGGCTTGTCGTTGTTTCATAACTTTGAAAATACTCCTACGTCGGGCAGTTACCCCAGCAGCAGGAGCCCCCAACCTGAGAGGCCAGGCCCTTTAATTACTCCAAGGACAAGAGGACGGCATTAATTATTTTTGTATGTTTGCAAATTTTGTGGTTGATTTTCACACCAAGCAATTGAAACTGTGAAAATATGCAACATATACTATGGGACGGTTCCATCCGGCGCATACGTTGACAGCAACGTTCACGTTGACGCTGACAGATTGACGGATCCTATGGGTCGCCATCTTTACATATGGAGAGCTCAATATGCTAAGGGAAGGGCTCCGATAACTCATTGAGATTAGAAATTCGGTCAAACACTTTGAACACCACAGACCACACGCATTAATCTAAATTATTTCGAGTTTCTTTCTATCAAAATAGAAGAAAAACTCTCTTAATTCCTAGACAAACAATTTATTTGAAAAGAAAATTCGTAACATAACAAAACCACAAAGTGTGAACTCAACGATGCATCCCACAATTTCAACGGTTTTGAACATTTTTTTGTGTGTGCACCTCTTCCGTCAATTTTGTTGGTTTAATGCACACTCAATTATTATTTTGTACTTTTAAACGGCAGCAACATAGGCGTTTTGGATAGTAAGAAAAGGGGTAGATTAACGAACTTAGAACATGGATGTGTCTGGATAGTTTTTTCCCCATTACAAATTCTTTTGACAGACAATACATTATGGGTATCATATAGCGTGGGTGAATATGTTTAAGTTTCACAATTTTAAGTCTCACAAAATTACTTAAAAGGAAAACAAAGAATAAAATAAGCAAGAAATGACATCAGCCTCAGTTTAGTGAACAGAACAAAGAGCATCTTCAATATTACGTTACGTTACTTGATTGTCATCGAAATTTATTGCCACTTTTTCACAAATGTGTGAAAACTTTTAAATCTCCCAAATTAACTCTTAAAAGGAACCATAGAAAAATTAACACATAACATGGTTCATTGGCCAATGATATTGACTTAACTGACAATGTCTCATATTTGAGCACAAAAAAAGTTAAGCATTATTTGATTCTTATTTGCTGACATGTATACAATCTGAACCCTTTTAAACAGACATTACTTGTCTGTATTACTTTTCTGTTTAAGGGCAAACATGAAAATTGAGCTCGAAGTGAGCATAGTCTAGTAAATTGAGGAAACCATACAAATTTCTTGACTAGAAAAGACAAAAGACGCTGAAAGACCGGCAAAACAATGGAATAAAACAACAAAGAATCGATTGACAAGACAGTAAGCTCGAAAACAATCGAAACAAAATTCTAATTGTGCACTGTGTCGTATACTCACTTATTTTTACACATTCACTATCACAGACGGCGCCAAAGAAAAAGAAAAGTGTGTTTTGTGGCCTTAACCAGTTCTAATGTAAAAAAATGTTCAGCACTGCTTTTTCTTGCAATTTTTGCAGGTTACAACAATTATGGGTGTTCGAAGGCCTGGTTTCAACAGAGGGTACGAGGAGATGAATGGCGTCAACATACCGCCAACAAATGGATCCACACTTATGGCAGGTCCAGATCTAGGACCAGAATTTGAACTGTCATCCATTACTGTAGTTCCTGATGGTTTGCCTGACTAAAAGAAATTCTACTCATCTAGAAAATAACTAATTCCTTATCATTCAATAGACACTTTTACTGTCCAACAAGCTGTCAATGCACTCGGATTTGGCTGGTTTCATGTCAAACTATCACTTTGTGTTGGTCTTTGTTGGATGGCTGATTCCATGGAAATGACAATACTCAGTGTGTTGGGACCGGCTTTGCATTGTGATTGGGGAATCTCAAGATATCAGCAAGCTCTTACGACGACTGTTGTGTTCCTTGGGATGATGTTGAGTTCGAGTTTTTGGACACAGCTTAGTGATCGGTATGGCAGGAAGCCAGTAAGTTCAAATTATAACAAAGAAATATGTTCCTTATAAAAAAAAATCTCTTTTTTTAAGGCCCTGACGTTATGTGGCATCCTTTTATTTTTGTATGGACTTTTGAGCGCAGTAGCGCCGAGCTTTGGTTGGCTTTTACTCTTGAGAGGTCTTGTGGGTTTTGCAATCGGATGTGTTCCGCAATCGTAAGTAAAACATTCCTCATTAATTTTTTTCAAGGCAGTTGGCAACCATTTTTCTTATAGGGTGACACTTTATGCAGAATTTCTACCAACGAAACAGCGGGCCAAATGCGTCGTGCTTCTGGATGTAGGGTTAACTTTTAAATACATAAAATGATCTTAAATTTAATCGTTTTTTTTTTTATTTGTTAAGTGTTTTTGGGCTCTGGGGGCGTGTTTCGAAGTCGCTTTGGCCCTGGCAGTGGCTCCAAACTTTGGATGGAGATGGTTACTTGGACTGTCAGCATTACCACTATTTGTGTTTGCCATCATTACTCCGGTAGGTCCTTTCTTACTCAAAAATTGTACTAGAATAATGTCATGATTTCTGTTGAAGTGGCTGCCAGAGTCAGCACGCTACCACGTCTCGACTGGAAACACCGAAAAGGCTCTCCAGACATTGGAAGACGTAAGAAATCTTTGAAAAAAAATAGTATTATGATCGCACTAGTTTAATTTTTTCCAGATCGCTAGAGACAATAAACGTCCAATGTTGCTAGGCCGCCTGGTAGTCGATGGCTCCCCTAATTCCAAAGGCAGTATCAAGGCTCTTCTCAGTCCTGGTCTGAGACGCACAACCCTCCTGCTTTGGTTTATTTGGATGTCATGCGCATTCTGCTACTATGGACTTGTTTTAATGTCCACCGAACTTTTTGCAAACAATCCGTCCGGTTCAAAGGAAGTTTCAGAAAATGTCGACGATTGTAGACCGTTAGAGACAACGGATTACATTGACTTGATGTGGACCACTTTGGCAGAATTTCCAGGAATTTTCGCAACAATTGCAATCATCGAACGTTGTGGCAGAAAGATTACGATGGCTTTACAGTTCATCTTGTATGCGGCGTGTGTTATTCTTTTGACTTACGCAACAGAGTAGGTTGCCTTTAATATTTTTCCCTCCTCCAACTGATAAATGTTTTTTTTTAGACGCATCTATCTTACAATTGTACTCTTTGTTGCCCGAGGAGTGATAGCTGGGCTGTTTCAAGCTGCCTATGTTTATACGCCAGAAGTATATCCCGTTGCGTTACGTTCCGTTGGAGTTGGCGGTTGTTCGGCTCTGGCACGTTTGGGTGCAATGGCAACACCCTATGTAGCGCAAGTTCTTCTTCAAACGTCAGTTTGGAGTGCTGTTTCTGTGTATGGATTCTTTGCGGTATTTGCAGCTGTTGCGTGTTTATTGCTGCCTTACGAAACGCAGAATTTAACTTGAGATTAAGAAAATTAAAGTTGGAATTTAAACTGGAAAGCATGGTGTATTGAAACACAGCTTTTTAGTGCTTGTTGATGTTTTATTCGACAGAAGTCCATGCTCCAATGACTGATCTTGTTTCATATATAAAAACGATATATTTGTAAATAACTTAGGTTAGGTATTTTTATTGTTAACCCTATTTTGAAATAATTAACGTGACACTTTGTAACGTGACAAACGTAACGTAGATATGTATATTTAAGATTAAAGAACTGTTTACACTATTTTTTGATATTTATTTGGTGCTTAATTTATGTGTAAGACTCTCTTTTTCTATTAAATGCGTAATGCGTAAAGTAAAAATCTAAAGCCTTGTTTTCTTGAAATTCGAAATATGAAAAAATGTCATTGTTGTTCGAATCGGGAACTGACCTATAGAAACCAGCAATCCATCGACGTCGTTATTGACAGCCCAATAGAATACTTATGTCGTTTTCCATTGGTCTTTTTTGACGTTTCTTCCTCTCCAATGGAACGGGTTATGATGTATGTGTCATTCTTCGGACCATACTGTTTTCAAAACAGAAGAGTTCTGCTCTTCTCAAAAGTATTCCGTCTGTCAAAGTCAGTCAAATGGAATGGTGTCCGAAGACTTCTGGACTCTTCCGAATGCTTCTAGACGAAAACGACATGAGTGTCAGTGAGATTTTGTTAGGTGGAATTGACCTAATGCATGCTATGACAATGAAGCTTCTACCTCACGTTTCGTACGTAACGTTACGTAATATGACTCCAAACTGAAGGTACTTCAAATATGCTTTGTCTCACAGCTCCACTCAACACCTGTAAGACAACAAACAAAATTCATTTGTTTTTTGAGAGATGCTGATATTATTAAGAAAGATTTAAGGTCAACACCTAGCAATTAAGCCTTATCTGACGGTGGACCTATCCACACTGTCAGCGTGACAAATTCCAACCGAAGTCAGCTAAGTCACTATTTTTTTTTTAAGAGGACACTTAACCTCTTCCTGATGATCCACCAGAATACAAAGCACACCTCAACTTTCTGAAAAGAAAGAAGCGAGTACCCTGCATCTAGATACACACCAGTACCAATTGAATTATTGCCAGCTCTTATTCATCTTGGTTTGATTCTAGACTAACTATTCATGCAGCACCACGGAAAACCGCACTCAACCTTCAATCACCGAAAGAAGAGCTGTTAACCGTGATTTGCGCATAGCAGCTGAGGCCAAACTCAGATAACCACAACCCCCGCGAAGGTCCATCCCACTAGTGAGGTACTAAATCTTACTACCCGCGGTACTCAACTACCTGGGTGAGGGTGTCACATTTTTGTATACTCCTAGCGTTATACCTTTTGTGATGTTCTGCAACGCTAGTTTATACATACTTTATTAATATCATGCTTTTATTAGCTTTTCGCAGCTTCTCCAGCTGGCGGATGAAGGACACCGCTCACCCTCTTTCAGGTTTATCCACATTGATCGAAGGGATGAACCAGCCAATCAAGGGACGCACCCAACATTTTGTCTTATTTCCTTAACGTTTATCCACATTCGGTACTCGTTAATCGTAATTTCCTCATTTACTTTATGATAGGCTATAGTATCTGTTTAGGATCGCATTGATCTTCATCATACCTCCTGCTTCAATCCGCCAATTCCATTAGACTAAAGCTGCCTACGTCCACAGGTTCATGCCAATAAATTGAAAAGAACCTCTCAGAGGCACCACTTGAAGGTGTAGGTCAGCACGTTCACTTCAAATTTTTACCATATGTACTAGGAAACATGTTTCCTTTCTAAATTGCCAAGATCCATGATTTCACCTCCAGATGATGATATCGAAGGAAAAAAGTCATCCAAAGAAAACTTGAAGTGGTTGCATCGTAACGCAGACGAAGACAAACAAAGCGTGTTTTTACCAGAGATTATATATGGTAAGGAGATGGGAAACAAAGCTGTCAAAATGACAGATGCCTTCAAGCGTTTTTACCAATACTATCACATTTTGGACCATAGTTTCCCAGCAAACATTTCTCTTCATAAATGACTAGAAAACGATTCACTAAAGTGAAGAAAACATCCGGATCTGAATGTATTTTTGATCCGATTTGGGTCCATCCTCGTAGGTAGCGAACCACATTTTTGAATCATTTTAATGATTAATTTTCGACTCGGAAATCCTTCATTTAAATGGAGGCACACAAGCGATTATATATTCATTTATGTGGATAATAATTTAATCTTTTCTGAGCCAAAAATCGTTCATATTAGTGGATGCGCACAAGTTCCTTACATCCATTTAAATGAAGCGTGTCTGAAGCGAAAATGAATTCATTTAAGACCTGTTCCTTATGCTGTTTATATTTAATTTCTATTCGTAAATCCTACAGAAAAATGTTAATATTCAAGCAGAAAGAAAAGTACAACATTAATTAGTTAATACAATTTTATTTTTAAATATGTTTGTAAAGTTAATCACATTTTAATTTATTTTCAATAAAAAATAATAATAATAAATAATGGTCTGGTCGTTTTTAAGTATTTTCACCACTTTTAAACGATAATTTACACTGTTTTTTTTTATCACAACACTTTTTTATTGTTATTATTTCTTACACTGTACACTTCTTTCCCACAAATTTTTTTAAATTTTTTTATTCACAACGAAATATTTTCTTAACGTGCTCACTCTACGCAAACTTGATCAAAGTAACTACTTTTATTTAGATTTTGAAATTTTGTTGCGACAAGATCCCGTTATCAAAACCAAATAAAAACATCATGAAAGGACGAACAAAAAAAATTGTTAAAATAACGATGCGTTTTCTCATCTTACATAGAAAGGATCGTACATAGTGCCGAACAGCTGAACTCACTGTAAAATTGTTTTTACAATGTCCCGCAATCATGTGCATGTCTCATATGCAAGAATAAATAAGGAAAAAACGAAAAAGATTCTGGTGAAAGACCAACAATTTGCCTATAAACTTAGAATAAGGATTTGCAAATGATCTTTTAAGAGATATGCTTACTTGTGCACATTCAGTTTTATTCAAATAAGTGAATGAAAACTGAATGATAGCTTTTTTATTTTCATTTTTACATCCCTAGTTGGGCACGTTCAGATATCCTCCGCCTAAGTGAATCATTTTTGGTGAACAATATCTGGACCTTCAGAAAAATGTTTGCTGGGTTCTTTGAAAGTATGCGTTTTTTTACCAATACAATCACAGTTTGGACCATACATTTTGTGAAAGTATGCGTGTTTTTACACAGTTAATATGGTCCTGCCATATTGTTTTTGTTTTTATATTTTTCATGTACAAGGAAAGAAAATAAAATGAAAGAAAATGAAAATTGAGGGATCTAGGGAGTGAAACGTAAGTCAGTTTCCCATCTTGTTACTTATTTAATCTTTGGTTTTTACTTCAGCCACAAAGAGTATTCTGTTAAGGTTACGTTTCTATCCGCCAAAGCCTTTGACAGCAACGTGTACGTCAATGTTGGCGGATTCTATTGATAGCCGTCTTTAAGGCTAAAACACAAACACGCTTCAGCTTCGTCTTCCCGGTTCGAGTTCGCTTTGAATGACAGTTCTCTCTCCATAATCATCATCCATCCAAAAACAAATGAATTTTGCTATCGTACTTTTTTTAACAGCTGTTGAGCTGTCAGAAAAAGCAAATGTTCAGCAGAGCTGTTAAAGAATGCAAACTTTTGGTATTGCATCGTCAAAAGTCCCATTCATTTAACTGAATTTTGGGAATGCATTTACATTCCTTATTAAGTTATTACAATACTTTGACTTCGAAATTAAAATCGCAGTTAATTTTGAAGTCTTTTGTATAAAAATTATTTAGAGCAGTTAAAAGACTTGAAGTCAAAAGAATGCATTACTTTTTTACTGCTTGCATTCTTGGAAACCTTGTAAAAGTCTTTTGATTGCATTCAATATAATGCAGTCTTTTGACTGCTTTTGGAGTCTTTTAACTGCTTGAAATCTTTTAACTGCTGGAAGTTTTTTTTACTGCTTTCTTGTAGAAAATCATTCTTTTACTGAACTAGAGCTTCCGTTTGGATGCGCGTTACGTAACATTACGTACGAAACGTGAGGTCGAAACTTCATCGTGATAGCAAGAATTGAATTCCTGAACTCGTAAACGTCAGGCGAAGCCGAAGCTAAAGCGTCTTTGTATTTCAGACATTACTCCGACAACGCTTTTTAATGAGCTCATTTAGCAGAAATGAATTGAAACTTAATAAAAAAAAAATAGCGACTTATGTTTAATTTTTATTTATTTTGGTTTAAACTTTAAACTATTGATCTTTTGTGTACAAGTCTTACAGATTAATCCCCAATGAAGGTTTTTCTTATTCAACTCTTACAGCTGCCGATTGTTTATTATGTGGCCTTTGCTTTATGAATTTAAGAAGCCGAACAACTGTTGACGGAGTAACACCTTGAATTCGACTAGCGGCAGCAATCTTAAAAATAAACTCATTTTCAAAACGGCAATATTTTTAAAAAATGTAAAAAGTTTAACTTACAGTTTGTGGTTGTATCATGGTAAGCTTTTGACGTTCCTCGTTAGAAAGGCTTAGAGATTTTCTACAAGAAAGATAGAAACAATTGGTAAGTACCTAACCTTTAAGCGAAAGAAGACAGTTCAGAATGTTAAAGAATATTTATTTAAGAATCTAAGTTTGTTCAATCAGAAAAAGTATAGGTTAGAACAGTACAGAAAAGTGTAGAACAGAACAGATTAGCACAGAAATGTCAGACAAGTTAGAACAGTCATCGAAACGTCAGCTGTGAAAACTAAAATCAGAAAAAAAAACTTCCTGCATTGTTTTCTTCAACACATGTTTGAAAATGTAATTTATTTAAGGAATTAGATCTTTAAAAAATCAAGCAAATAAATATTTACTATTTTATAAGCAAAATCAAAAATCTGTCATTATTGCCTTTAGTGAATTAATTCACTTAACCTTAAAACACAAAACAATAACAAAGACAAAAAAACTACAACACTTTGACAGTTGTCATGATTCTGTTCTAGGTTACTCTTCCTCAAAAGCAAGTACAGAAAATCCTGTTCTTTTTTACGCTAACCTACGCTAAACTGTTCTAGAAAAAGTCATTGAACAGCAAACTAGAACAGTCTAGCACAGAAAAATTGTCATTGAACAGGAAAACCTAGTACTTTTCTGTCCAATACAGCCCAGCACAGACTCATTGAACAGACTTTCTAGTTAGTTAACAAAGTTCCTAAAGAACTGCTAACATAGTTTCTATTGTTTCATTAGGTCTGTTTGTTTACCGCAACAAACTGCAACGAAGTACAACAAAGTAAAACGTTTTTACATTTTCTGTTTGTTTACTCGAATTTGTTGAAAAGAAAAGAGAAATCAAGAGAGCAAAAAATTTCCCCTTCAGAGAAAATTTTTCAACTTTGCAACGGAAATTTCTTGTTGCAATTCGTTTTTAAATGAATCTTGTTCTTCGAATTTGAATTTTAATTGAAACGGTTCGCCGAAATTAGGAAAGAATATGCTTTGTGCGCAGCAATTAATGTATGATTTAAGTTACAAATGTATTTGATAAGCAAACCAAAGAAAAAGTGTTAATGCTTGGTTCCAATAATTCTTTTGTCCTTACGGGAGATAAGTATACTTCTCCGAATTGCTGATTTTTTCAAAAAGCTGATCGAAGAAAATTGTATAGGTCTGAATGTGCATTTTAAAGTCCAAATTGGTATATGCACCAATGTATGTTAAACAGTTACACGCAAAAACTGCACCTTAGTATTCTTCTTCGCTGAACGAAGCATCATATATCATCAACTCCAGCAGCAAAATCAAAAATTCATTATTTTTCAATATTTTATATCTACACTAATATATAAAGCTGAAGAGTTTGTTTGTTTGAACGCGGTAATCTCAGGAACTACTGGTTCGAATGGTATAATTCTTTTTGTGTTGGATGGTGCCTTAATCAACTTAGACTTAAGGCTACTTAACATTAAGCTGTGACCAATAGCAGCGAAGAATCTGTTTAAAATGGGAAAAAACGGCAAAAAATATACATTTTTCTGCGTTTTAACGCACTTATCTCAGGAAGTACTGGTTCGAATGGTATAATTCTTTTTGTGTTGGATGGTCCATTAATTGAGGAAGACTTGAGGCTATTTAACATTAAGCTGTGACCAATAGCAGCGAAGAATCTGTGGAAAATATGGAAAAAAGGCAAAAAATATACACTTTTCTGCGTTTTAACGCGCTTATCTCAGGAACTGCTTTATGAAATTGAACAATTTTTTTTTATGTTGAATGGTCCATTTATCAAGGAAGGCTTGAAGCTATATAAAATTTAGCTGCGACCAATAGGAGCGAAGAATTTGTGTAAAATGTGGAAAAAACGGCAAACAATACAATACAATCTACACTAATATATAAAGCTGAAGAGTTTGTTTGTTTGAACGCGGTAATCTCAGGAACTACTGGTTAGAATGGTATAATTCTTTTTGTGTTGGATGGTGCCTTAATCGACTTAGACATTAGGCTACTTTACATTAAGCTGTGACCAATAATAGCAGCGAAGAATCTGTGGAAAATATGGAAAAAAAGGCAAAAAATATACACTTTTCTGCGTTTTAACGCGCTTATCTCAGGAACTGCTTTATGAAATTGAACAATTTTTTTATGTTGAATGGTCCATTTATCAAGGAAGGCTTGAAGCTATATAAAATTTAGCTGCGACCAATAGGAGCGAAGAATTTGGGTAAAATGTGGAAAAAACGGCAAACAATACAATTTAATACAATATAAAGCTGAAGAGTTTGTTCGTTTGAACGCGGTAATCTCAGGAACTACTATTTCGAATTGTAAAATTCTTTTTGTGTTGGATAGTCCATTAATCGATGAAGGCTTTAAAATAAAATAAATAAATAGAGTGGCGCGACAGCTCTTGAAGAGCCAACGCCTAAGTGGCTTACTATAATCAACAATTCTCTGAGTGCGTGTGAAGAATTGAGGGGACCTGCAATTTAACGCCGATTCCGAACGGCAAAATTGAGAAGCATTTTTTCATTACAGATTGATACTCTTGGAAGATTTGTCAGGTCTTCGCAAGAGGCAGTACCCGTGAAAGATGAAATAAAAACTTGGCCTGAGTAGGACTCGAACCAACGACGTTCTGCTTAGCAGCCAACGCACTTACCAACTAAGCTACGGGCAACTGGTTTAGGCGTTATTCTACTTAAAATTAAGCTGCGACCAATAGCAGCGAAGAATCTGTGGAAATGTGAGAACTGATATTTTTTTCTGAGATCTCTGAGATGAAATTATTTTGGATTCGATTTCTCACTCAGCTATTTGACGTGGCTGACATATGTGCAGCAACAATTAGTAAGGTAACCATTAAATCTCAATGATAACTGAGAATTATGTTCCACCAAGGCACCAAATGATTTTGCCTCAGTCAAGGTGACATTGAGATCTCAGTGAGATGTTGTTAGGTGAAACTGGCCTAATAACTGCTCAAATTAGAATTTTGAGAGTTCAATTGATTTGTGAATGTGATTGATTGCACTATTTGTGCAGATTATTGTGTTTAAACCATATCATTTTATGTACTTCTTAACTAAAAAATATGCTCAGTTTAAAGAAAAAAAATTTACTTAACGAAAAAAACGATGCAGAAGTAAGAGAGATATTAGAATTAGGGAGAGTTCACCCAAGGGAATGCTTTAAGTATGAACAACTGAAGGGAATCATAAAAAATGCTCAAATTTCAAGAGAATTACGACCTAGGGAGAGTTGACTGCAATGCAATTTTACAATAACTTCCGAACAAAATTCCCACGCGCGCATGATGCACAAGTTGAGATGATACTCTGGCCGGTGGACGAGGGAGAGGCGGACGAAGTCGCGGGCAACTGCTAGTTTTTCAATATATGTATGTAGGTACAGATTAACAATACAATCAGACACCATAAAAGTAATGTACACGATTGTCAATCGTTTTGAAAAAATGAAAACAAACTGCAACAAATTACTTCAACGTGTTTGTTTATTCTGTAGCAAGTTTCTCTCTTGTGGAGTGAATTTTACTCTTTCGCGAATTTGACAGATATCAAACAAACTGCTACAAAATGTTCCCAAACAGACCTATTATTAGGTGTGTTTTTGTGACTATCAATAGGTCTGTTTGGGAACATTTTGTAGCTGTTTGTTTGAGATTTGTTTTCATTTTTTCAAAACGATTGACAATTATGTCACTTTTATTACTTTAATGGTATATGATTGTATTGTAAATTTGTATATAGGTATATCGAATGAATTTTTGATTTTGCTGCTTGTGAGTAACTGTTTAACATTCCTGAGGACAGCGATGATAAAATTCAAATTCGAAGAACAAGATTCATTTAAAAACGAATTGCAAGAAGAAATTTCTGTTGCAAAAAGTTGAAACATTTTTTCTGGAGGGGAAATTTTTGGCTCTCTTGATTTCTTTTCTTTAATTCCTTTTAAACTAATTTGAGTAAACAAACAGAAAATGTCAAAACGTTTTACTTTGTTGTACTTCGTTGCAGTTTGTTGCGGTAAACAAACAGACCTAATATCAAGTAAAGTTAAGAAAACAAAAGGTAAGTTCTTTTACTTTTTCATCAGTGTTTGTAAAAACTGTCAAAAATCGAGGAGTGGGGATGAAATTTTGTGATTCTCCCAAAAAGTAAAAGAACGCTTGATAGCAAAATTCTGCCAAATTCACAAAATTACATCAAACGTCAGCAAAATTAAATGTACTTCTTATGGTTTGAAAGAAATTACAAAAACTTTCACAAGAAATTTTTGTGGCTAAAATCGGCAGATAGGGGAAATATTTTTCTCCTTCAAAAGTGACAGAACTTACAAAATCGGAAGTAAAAGAACTGAAAAGTGGGAGAATTTGGGAGCAGTTTTAGGAAGTAAAAGAACGGACCTAAAATATCAAGAAAACGATCCAGTCCATACTCGATTTAACTGTCAATTTTGATTTAAATTCAAATGCTTTCATAAAACAAATTGACAAATTTTGACATTTGCCATATTGAATTATTCTAAAAATTTGCTACAGCTCCCTCTGAGTTTGAATAAAAAGAATTAACATTCCAAGTAAGTTTTACTCCCGATGAAAAGCTAAAGTAAAATCCAGTCAATTTTCTTAATGTTTTCTTTTTTAAAATCTTACTTTACTTTAATTGGTTGTCACGAAAACACGCCTAATGTTTACTTTTCCATTTTCATCGGTAGGGTTGTTAAATGCAATGTGTAATCGAAATTGAGAATAAATCAGGAGTGAAACACCACTTTTATTAAAACTTTGACACCGAGATTTCACAGCAGTCGTGGCCGAGTGGTTAAGGCGTCTGACTCGAAATCAGATTCCCTCTGGGAGCGTAGGTTCGAATCCTACCGGCTGCGTTACTTTTTTTTTTCAATTTTCACTAAACAATGAACAAGTCAACAGTTAAAAAAAAACTACTTACGCGAAATAATCAATATTTGCTGGAATCATTAGCTGTTCCTCCTGGCGCACTTCCTCCACGTCTTTAGCCTGTTCCACAACAAAATAGTCATAGAGCGCTTCTATTTTGATTCGACTTGAAATTTGCTCATCTTCCGCAAGCCATCCAAGATGAGCAGGCTCCAATTGCGCGATCTGACGACAAGAGATGTCATCAGCGGGGATAGCTAACATTTCAAAGGCACTAAAAAAATTTGCAGGAAAAGATTAAATAGTAATGAGGATGAAGTTTAGAAATCAAACCTCTTTGGAATTGAAGTTTTCGATTCGGGAAGATTGAAAAGAGACCTCCATTGATTGGATGAACGTTTGAGATCCTTGAGAATTGTGATTGCTTCGTCTAATTTGGCCTTTGTTCGGCACATGTGATCATAGCGCTCTTGGGAGACTAATCCTAGCTTGAAACCCTTCAAAGAAGTAGTATGTCGAGACTGTTAAAATCAACGAAGGAAGAAGAGTTACCTTTTCGGTCAAACGCAAATCAGCATTATCTGGTCGAAGCAGCAAACGAAACTCTGCTCGGCTGGTAAACATTCTATAGGGTTCATTGGTTCCCAGAGTAGTCAAATCATCCACCAGAACACCGATGTAAGCTTCCGTTCGACTGAGAGTCATTTGTTCCTTGTTCAAGCTTTTCGCAGCGGCATTTGCTCCGGCCAACAAGCCTTGCCCAGCTGCCTCTTCATATCCAGTGGTTCCATTGATCTGTCCGGCTAGGAACAAACCAGCTACACGTTTTGTTTCCAGCGTTACAAAGAGTTCGCGGGGATCGATGAAATCATACTCAACTCCATATCCTGGAAAAGCAACTTTGGCATTCTCGAGGCCAACAATTGAGTGAATCAGTTGCACTTGTTGCTCTTCCGGTAGAGTACACGACAAGCCCTGTGGATATACCAGTTCACTGTTGAATCCTTCGGGCTCTAACCAAACTTGATGAGTTTTCTGACCGAAGCGCAGGATTTTCGATTCGATCGAAGGACAGTATCTCGGGCCGGTGATTTCTTCAGTGACATGGCGATTCTGATGCATATTCTCCTTGACAATTTCGTTGACCTTCAATGTCGTGTGAGTGAGATGGCAGGGAAGTTGATCTTTGGCTTCAATCCAGACTTTGTCATTTAAGAATGAGAATGGTGTCGGTGGGTCATCACCCAGCTGAATACTTAAATTCGCATAATTGATTGAGCTCTTGACGATTCGAGGAGGAGTTCCGGTTTTCAGACGACCCATTCGAAATTTGAGATTCTCCAAGCATTTTGCTAAGCCAATGGCCGGAGCATCGCCCATTCGACCTGCTGGACGCACTTCCATTCCAATATTGATCTGTGCACGCAGGAATGTTCCAGATGTGATGACTACTCCATTCGAATTGATTCGTTCGCCATTCTGCAGAATAACTCCCTTACACTTGACTTGTGCGGTCTCTGAACAGTCAGTTGGAGAACACTCATCAATGATAAGATCCTCAACCGGAGTGCAGAGAATGTCCAAGTTTGGAATGCTGAAGAGTTCCTTCTGGACTGCGGCTTTGTACAGCTGACGATCGATTTGAGCTCGTGGACCCCAAACAGCTGGACCTCGTCGACGATTCAGAACCTTGTACTGAACACCGGATACATCACAACATCGAGCGCAGATACCGTCTAAAGCGTCCACTTCCCGAATGAGATGCCCTTTCCCTATTCCCCCAAATGATGGATTACACGACATTTCTCCTAAATTCAAGACGAGTCATGAATAATTTTCATTTTTAAGGTTCCCAAAACTAACCTATAGTTTCCTTTTTATGAGTAACCAACAGAGTTCGAGCTCCCATTCGTGCAGCGGCTGCACATGCCTCAGTTCCGGCATGACCTCCACCGATGACGATTACATCGTAGAACTTGTCTGTGGATTTTCCGCAGAAATATCTGTTGACAATTCAAAATAAAGTTTGTGATAGAAGGAAAATGTTTTGAAATACCTTTTACAATGGAACGAAAATGCAGTTTTCAAAAAACTCTGCGACAATAACATATTTTTTAAACTTTTTGTTTACGATGAAATGTGAAATTCTGATTTGTTATGACATTCCACTATTCCAGCTGAGCTTGACAGTAGGTAAGCTTTCTTAAATGGCCGCATTGGGCAATACAGCGCCAGTTGCGCCAAGAAGAGCTGAAGGTATGTTCGCATGGTATGAGCGATAATCGTTTATGGAAAACGGTTATATTTTATTTGACAGAGTTTGAACATTAAAGTAGGAAACGGAAAACCCAACATTTTGGAATCTTACACTCCAGCCTTTTCTCTTTCCTAAAATATTTTCTCATGATTTTGTTTGGCTTTTTATAAAATATTTTGACAATTATTTGTTTGGAAAAAAAAGAAAACGTCATTTCGTCCCGCAAAACTATTTTCTGTGATAAACTGTCAACTTGTTAGTAGAGCAAATTTCAAATCATCATAAAACCAATCGAATGTATTTTTTTCCATCCCTAAATTGATCGTTTGCCGACTAATTGACTTTTAATGGCACCCATTCTTATTTAATGTGGAACCACTATTTCTGCAAACATTCCGCAAATTCTACTCCTTACGACCTTGTTTGTGTGTCCATAAATAGACATCCGTTAGTCCAATTAAGTTCAACAAATCGTTCCAAAATTGCATAAACACTAAATTCCTCAACAAGGAAGCCAGTAAGACCACCACAATTTATTCTAATTTCATTCTTCCGGGACTAGCCTCTAAGCCTATGCATAACCACCAAGTTGACGTTGAATGATTTGAACAACTCGACAAAGCCACTCTTTGCGCTACTGTAATGCTTATAAAAAAAACAACAACAATAACTAAATCACTGCATTCCTCAGCTCACAAAAGCTATTCCAACAAAAAGGTGCTCCTCAAACATTTAACATTACCATAAAAGTCAAGATACATACAAAAACACGCACACACATGGTTGATTAACAAGTCAGAAACTCTGAACGAAGAAACGAACACCTTTTTTTTGTGTTTTGTTGGAGCTAAGCCAAAAACAGGCTTTGAAGTGGAGGCACAAGCCATTACAAAATGCCTATAAGACTTTAACCGCATTTGACCGAGAAACGGTCATGGCCAAGGATATTATACCACAAGCATGACCATCAAGTTGTTGGAGTGAATTGTGCAGCGGCATGAATGCTAGGCTGTTCACGGTCCACCATGGCTGATTTGCGGCTGAATATGCTCTAAGCACTTAAACTACTTTGGGTAGCTCTGGTCTTCTGGTGCTAAGGAATGCTGGCGATCAGTTGAACTTGCACTCGACTCGAGTTTTGTGCTATTAAGAGTCATGAGGTCTTGGCCAGAGTGTTAAGACTGGCTTAGATACAAACTACCCTAAGATCACTGTTGATGTGGTCAGTTGGGGGAAAACTCGTTTTTTGGGATGTCGTGAACTAAGATTGACACTGGCTCTCGGATCGGTTAGCTTTGCGTGTTTGTGGTGTGTGTTGAAGATTGCAAACGATGATAAGTCGGGTGCTTGGACCATGCATACTTACAAACACCAAACCAGTCCCTCGACTTGTACAACAATTAGATCTTTAGATGGATTGCGGTTCAAATGGAATTTGTTCCACTCCGAGTTGACTGTTGCTCATGTGCTAGCTTGACTGATGGGAAAATATAACAATCGAAACGATTGTAAACAAGGAATGCGAATGCGCAGTAGTGTTCTTGTGGAATTTTGCATTAATTTGTTATTAACAGAAACAAACTGACCATAAAATTATACCTGAAATCATTGAAAAGCTTGTTTAAGCACAAATGATTCTTGTTTGTTATAGGAATTGATTTTACATTGAATATGTTTTGAATAAAATAATAAATCATTGGTTAACTGCTGGATGCTAATCGACAAGGTAAATAGCAAAGAAAAAAGATGGATGCGTCGAAGACTGAGAAAAGAAAACTTGGTTCCATGTACCTTTACTCAAGTAATATTTTTGTTCTCTTGACATTTCTTTGGCAAAATTGTGTAGCAAATGTCAAATAGAACCTTAACGGAGCCCAATGCGGCAGACCAAAATTATTGTTCTTTGTATACGAACGTAACGCAACATCACACATAAAAAATAATAAATTAGCGTTAGTTTGTATTAATGCATTTTTGAAACTGTAAAATGTGTTAATTGATTGATTTTGGAAACAGAAATCAATTTCACTTCCACTTCCAAGAGAGAAAAGATGATAAATTAATTGACACTCTATTGATAAAACACGTTTTGTTCCATACAAATAGTCAGAACAAACGTTTTCGAATCTGTTTTGACATATGTACTTACATATTTACTTAAGATGGCGCTACAGTCCGGGGTGGACTTGGGCCTCAACCAACAAACCTCTCCAGCCAGTTCGGTCCCTAGCTAGCTGTCTCCAGTGACGCACGCTCAGTTGGTTGAGGTCATCTTCAACTTGCGGGCGCCACCTGAGTCTTGGTCTTCCTCTACTGCGTCGTCCCACTGGGGTGGATTCGAAGACTTTACGGGCCGGTGCATTGGTGTACATCCTGTGAACGTGACTAAGCCATCTCACACCTGAGTCCTTGGACTTTCACTCTTTTAGCTAGGTCAGTGTCACTGCACCGCCCGTACAGTTCGTGGTTAAATCTTATTCTCCCTTCACCGTTTATGCATGCAGGACCATAGATCTTTCCTCTCGAAACGGCCTAGGGTGCTCTCATCCGTTTTTGACAGGGTCCATGCTTTGCATCATATAGCAGGACGGGGATGATGAGGGTCTTATAGAACGTCACCTTAGTTGTTTGGGAGAGGGCTTTACTACTTAATTGTTTTCTTAGCCAGAAGAAACAGCGATTAGCAAAGTGATGCCTCTGTAATTGGTGCAGTATAGAGGGTCTCCTTTCTTCAGGATCGGGCAGACAATGCTGAGGTTCCATTAATCAAGCATGCTCTCTTCCGACCATATTCTGCAGATAAGTTGGTGCATGCTCAATACCAAGTCATCACCGGCTGCTTTGAAGAGATCGGCAGTGATGGCGTCAGCCCCCGTGGCTTTGTTGTTTTAAAGCTTAGATATTGCTATCATCACTTTTTCAAGGTCGGGTGTTCGGTAATCCTGGCTTGTGTGCGTCGTCGTCTTCATTGAATAGTTCATTCTGCCTGACATGACAGCGGAATTTGATTCGTCATCGCCGTTGTACAGTCTGCAGAAGTGGTCCTTCCATATCCTCAGCATTGACTGTGGCTCTACTACGATATTTCCTTGTTGGTCCTTACAGGCTTCAGTTCATGCTCGGTAACATTGAGTCATTCGTTTTACCCATTGGTTTTTAGTCTCTCAACATCTTCAATCCATCGCTTTTCATGCTCTCTCTTTTTCTTTCTGAAAAGCTTGTGTTCTTTTCTTCTCTTCTGCTCGTAGAGCTCCCGAGCTGATCTCGTCCTCCTGTGCAGCGCTGCTTTATATGCTTCTTGTTTGGCTGCATGCAGCTACCTGTCTGCATTCGTCATCAAACCCAGGGGTTTCGTTGTGTTGGCCGCGTGAGACCCAGCACATCAGAGGCAGCATCCCTCGCTTAATGGCAATTGGGCCACTGGTTCTCTCTCTGCTGCACTACCTTGGCTACAACGAGGTAGTGGTCCGAGTCGATGTTGGCCCCTCGGAAGGTTCGGACATCAATAATGCTTGAAGAATGTCTTGTGTCGATCGCAATATGATTAATCTGGTTGACAGTTGGTTGGTCTGGAGTCCTCCAGGTTCCCTTGTTGATGTTGAGATGTGGGAAACGCGTACTTGCTACTACTGTTTCGCACCGCTGCAAAATCGATAAACCTGAATCCACTATCGGAGTTTTTTTCGTGCAGGCGACTACCTTGGCTCGGCCACATCGAGCGAACGGACGACAACGCTCCATTGAGAAATATATTTGACGTGCGTGATTTTGATTCTGAATCTGAATTCAAATTGGAAAACAAATTCCTGCTGCATCCGGAAGAAGAACTGTCATGGAAAAATAATGACGGTTTTATTTTGGCACGCAGAAAGCTGTTTTGACAATTCTTTAAAGTTTCAAGTGGTGAATTCCGAAGAAGAATAATAGCACCCTAAAACCCCAAAAGACTTTATATCCTGTTCACACATGACGCAATAACTTTGACAGGACACACGTCAAAATATACAGGTAGCTATTTACATTTGCTCTTCGGTCAGCTATAAAATCTTTTTGAAACTTTTAAATAACAATAACAACACCAACAAAATGTTTGTTTCAAGCTTCCATCTCCCTCAGCCGTTAAGGCAAGAAAAAGACGGGCTAAGTAGACGTCAAAAACACTTTCGAAATTTGCATTCCGTGTGATCAGGGTCTTTATAAGGTTTGTTTGATTACTAAACTCATTAGTGAAACTTCCTCAACTTCTTTAAAATTGAAGTTATTTCATCCAATCATTGCTTTTATTATTTTCAAATCTATTTTGAAATGGGCAGGTAACAAAGGTTACATTAAATCTGACACGTAAACAGTTTAGAAATGACTTTCGTGTTTCCCATTCTATATAGAAAAGTACCTACACCCCCATCAATCATTTTCAAACTTATAGTCCTGTCAACTGACAACAATTCTCTTGATTGATAGCTCTAAAATTTATTCAATGTATGGTTTGTGCATTCCAAAATCAAGCTCTTGCAATTATCTACACCAAAATAACAAGCAAAATATTTGCCGTTTGTACTGTCTTAAGTGCAAGCAGACATAATAAAATCTAATTTAAATATTTCATAAGCTATGCACACACTCGTTCAATATTTAAATATTTCACGGTTCATGATGCAAACAGCGATGAAAATAAAACACGCATATTTTTGAGTGGCGGTTATTCGCATTGGGCGAACTTTTCCAAATAAAGTGTCTACCGCATCAATACTCCTACCACATCTTCGACATATTGCGCTAAACGCTCACTTATCGGCCAGGTGAAGATCGAAACTTGTTCCAAAGGGGAAATATTGGCGCTTTGAAAAATAAAACGCTCAGCAGAACAGAAATAATGTCCAGTATAATGTCAAAATGACGTTTTCTGCTTGGAACCATCCTTTTGTCGGTTCAATAGTTGACATTTAAGTGACATTAATGACATGTATCAATTATGGTCGATAAGGTAGACACCAGACGGCAACAATTCACAATTAACGGTTAAAAAGCAACTTCCTGCGACCTGTTGATCAAGTTTAACAAATTTCCATTCGATTCTCCAATTCCAAATCAACAGAATACATAAAATTAGTCAAATCCATTCATGCATTCCAAACACACCTCATGTCAAAAATCGTTTTCATACACTCATAATGGTTATTGTCATCGTTTCGACTTGTGAACTGGTGACGATCATGCCGTCGATCGTTGTCGATGATGTAGGGTGACGAAAGCGGGGCTTTGAAACCACACTCAGACGATCAGCCATGTACACTCCTTTTGCGACGTGTTGAGAAAAATAATATCAAAAGAAAAACAAAACTTACACTGAACAAACGTTGAAAGATCAACAAAATAATTGCCGCAAGCCCCTCGCGTCAGCTAGAAGTCTATAACTAAAGCCGGGCTCAAACGAACAACAACACTGTCTATCCCGCTCTACCCACCACATCACGCTCGGCATCTTAACAAAATGACCACCAACTCAGCAGGCAGCAGCCATCATTAAGGCGCGCGCTGTTGACTTTGCACTACCTTGAGCCGCATTCAGTTTCGATTGAACGCTGAACCTGATCGTAGGTTAACCCGCGTACATCAAAATCATTCTACAAAAATTATCTCGGCCGGAAAGACCCTTCCCTTAAAGCGGTTTTATTTGAAAAAAAGAAAAATCAATACAATTTCAATTCCTATTTTTGGTGTTCGACAATTTGGGCAGTTCGAAATATTTTTCGGCCAACTACAAAAAAATAAAAGAATTGCATCTGACGATTTCTTTTTTTTTCTCTCCTTCATAACAATTAATCCGATCGATCGTACGTGATAAATACTTTCGACTTCGTTGGCATTTCGTACTCGTTTCCTTACGTTTTAGTGTTTTCTTTTTGTTTGAGTGTTTTGATTGTTTTCTTAAGAAAGAAATTGTAAAAGTGAATTAAACTATCAAGAGATGTCGAATGCGACAATGGAAAAGCAAGCGGGAGCAGATGATGACAGATGCATCAGTGGGCCACTAGAGTGGACGGCATTAATAGTGGCAATTGTTTTGGGTGTTGCCTTGATATTGTTTATAATCAGGTACGTCTGCTTCACACATAAATGTGATAGGGAAAGTCGCTGATCAAGTGTGAAAATTGCACAAACGTCAGATAAGAAGAGAGGGAGTGAGATGGTGAAATGAAAACATAGAGGGATTGAGAACAGTGCTTTGAAATTTATTTTTAAAAGTTTCAGATTAGAGATTTATCAGTAGTAACCC
This sequence comes from Sphaerophoria taeniata, assembly GCA_943590905.1. Lineage (NCBI taxonomy): Eukaryota > Metazoa > Arthropoda > Insecta > Diptera > Syrphidae > Sphaerophoria > Sphaerophoria taeniata. Next base: position 38,484,159 of record OX016540.1, on the reverse strand, counting down.
TGAACTCAAGCACTTCGTTTTAATGACACTGTAGTAATTAGACTTAAATATTCTTATCACTTCTTCTATCTGGTATGGTTGCTGTTGAGTCAAAGGTTAATTAGTTGTTTAGTTTTAACTATTTAATGATCATGAGATGGAATTTGAGCGATATTTACCTACGTTTTTAAATTGCGTTTAGTCATGAACCATTTTTTTCCGGTTATTTAAAAACTCGTATTTAAAGTTAACAAGGCGACTTGAGTGTCCAAAAGTCAAACAAAATATATGAATATTGAAAAGCTTCTTGGTAACGCCATTTAATTTCTTCAAGAAATATAATTTAGCTATTGTTTGCTGGGTGTTATAGGATGCTTACTTTACGTCCAAGTGGTAACCATCACCGGATACTGGTTATATCACTAGATATAACTTGCGAAACTTGTGAGCGCGAGTGTAACACGGAGAAACAGAAGCACTTAAACAACGGCCCTACAAATTTGGAGGTTAGTGCGAGTGGTTAACAACCCCTCCACAGTAAAAAACATGAGATAGGCAGACCCTCGGATAATGAACGCCGTCTTATATTGTAACCAGACCTGGAACGACAACGGACTACGCATTGAGAGTTTGTACCTGGAATGTGAGAACACTCTACACTCCAGGTGCAACTTCAAAACTTGAATCTGTCCCCACGCAGTATAAGGCAGACATTACTACAATCTAGGAAATACGATGGATAGGATCAGGGACAATAAAAAGGAAAAAATGTGAAAATATTAGGTACAGCTGTCATCAAAGAATACACATATTTAGATGCGGATTCGTCGTGGGAAATCGGCTAAGATCGAAAGTCATGGATTTCAAGCCAATTAGTGATCGCCTGGCCGCATCAAGGCCACACTAAAAAAAATCAGTCTAATTATGTGCACAAGCCCCTACCAATGATGCTGAGGAGTCTAGCAAGTAGGATTTTTACGACCTCCTCGATAGAGCCTACGGAGCCTGTCCTCCGACGTCAAAATCGTACTCGGAGACTTCAATGCAAAAAATCGGGAAGAAAGACATCTTTGGTGGAAAACACAGCCTTCACGAAGTTACATAGGATAACGGCTTTCGACTAATCAACTTTGCTGCAGCTCGTAATACGGTAATAAGCAGCACTAGGTTTCCAAGACGAAAGATCTACACAGCAACCTTGGCGATCTCCGGATGATCGAACCATAGGCACGCATCCAACATCTTGAACTTGCGCACTTTCCGAGGAGCAAATTTCGACTCTGACCACTTTCTGGTCGTGGCTAAGTTTAGAAATCGACTATCAAATGACAAGAAAACACGTGCGGCCCTAAGAAAGAAGTTCAATATCGGTGGTCTTAGCACTCCGGAGAAAGCCAGAGTCTACACTGAGCGACTCTCCGCCGTCCTCCCAGATACCACAGATGTCAACACCTTGTGGAACCAATATCGCAAAATAATAAAAAAAATGTAGCCACCATAGGTTAGCAGCCACCCCCGAAAAAGAACCCGTGGTATGATGATGAATGCGTGTTATTGAAAACAGAGACGGAAAATTCACGTTTGCAGATGCTGCAACGGAAAGCAAGAGCAGCAAGAGAGTAGTTCCGAACAAAAAGGAGAAATGAGAAAAAAACCCTACGAAGAATGAAAAGAGCATCCGCAGTTTCTCAGCTCAAAGATCTAGAAGAGTCTCGGGCCAAGAACAACGCCCGTTGACTTCGCGACGTTTCTTTAGAAGGTCAAAGCAATTAGCTTCTGGTTTCAGAACGGGGACACAAGCTCTTCCAAACAGTTAAGGAAACCTAGTCACCGAAGCACAGGGAATTGTAGATGTTTTCAAGCAGCACTTCCGACAACTGCTGAATGCGCATAATGTCGAGCGAGCTAATGACGTAAGAGAAGCAAGACCAGTCAAAGAAGACCCAGTCCCAGCCCCCAGCACAAAAGAGGTAGAAAGAATCATCCAAAAGCTAAAAAATAACAAGTCCGCGGGACGGATAGCATACCTGAGGAACTATTTAAATATGGAGGGGGTGCTTTGATGAACCGCATGCTAGGTCATCAAAAAAGTGTGGGCGGAAGAATGCATGCCCACTGACTGGTCTATAAGCTCCATATGCCCCATCTACAAAAAAGACGATCATATGTCTTGCAAAAACTACCGAGGCATATCCCTGCTTATTGTGGCATACAAAATCCTATCCAACGTACTGTGCGCGCGTCTTTAACCGTTCTGCAACACAATAATCGGCACGTAACAGTGTGGCTTTAGGACAGGCGAAACAACGATAGACCAAATATTCACACTGAGGCAAATCCTGGAAAAGACCAACAAATTTTAAGTCGAGACCCACCATCTTTTAATCGACTTCAAAGCTGCTTATGATAGCATCCACCGCCAAGAGCTTATGTTGATGTCTGAATTCGGGATCCCGAACAAACTGATCCAGCTGTGCCGCATGACGCTTAACAATACGGGCGAGTGATTTCACAAATCTGCTAACAAAGTCAGCTTTGAAACTTAAGGGCCAGTTCGTTCAAGCTTGATCATCTTTAATCAAAGGATTATTCCAGTTGATAATCCTAGAATTCGTTTGTTCACAAAAACTGTAATTAATAAATCCATGATTTGAGCACTTAATTTGAGATTTCGTTAATCATCCAATTTTTCTCGATTAAGGCAATTTAATCAAGGATATAGGTACTATAATTCAGTTTTTTCATACTTGATTTATAAACTGACATTTTTGCTTACTTTTTTGTCAAACGAAAACGAAACGATGTTAAAGAAATCGGATGTCTCATTTCCAACCTTGATGGCGCAGTTTGAGTTCCCCATCGTCGTTTTGCACAACCGAACGAGTTTGGCAGGGATACCAAAACTAGATATAGCTTTATACAGTTCGTCTCTGTAGATGCTGTCATACGCGGCCTTAAAATCGATGAAGAGGTAGTGGGTATCGATTTGGAGTTCATAGGTTTTTTCCAGGATCTGCCGCAACGTGAAAATTTGGTCGATGGTAGACTTTCCTGGCCTGAAGCCACATTGATAAGGACCAATCAGATTGTTGACGAAAGGCTTCAGACGTTCACATATAACGGCAGAGAGGATCTTGTAGGCGATGTTAAGTAGGCTGATTTGTCCGAACTTCATTCCTGCTTTTGGCTCTCTCAACATCCTTGATCTGACGCTTCTACACCCATGTTTCAAAATATAAATTTCTATTTCATTATTATTTTAGTGCATCTAGAAATTGTATTTGGGATTCGTGGAGTTCTGAAGAAAGCGAAGGGGATGAATATCAAAAAAATTTAATCGAAAGGCGACGATGAAAACGATGTTGAGATGGAAGAAAAGGAGGATGAGGACGATGAATAGAATTGTTAAGTAGATTTATTTTTATATGAGTTAAACATATATTAAATACAATATTTTAAAGAGTTAAATAATGGATTCTTGTTGTTCTTGATTTGTGGGCTACAAGTTTTCGTATGAATTATCCGATAGAACCTGCTGTCAGGCAGATGATGCGCCTCCAGCATTTTTCTTAGTTGGCTTGTAGGCAATGACATACCGTTGAGCTACTGGAAGAGGCGGCTCATACTCTTCTGTTGATGTCTGTGGCAGTTTCGAGACGATAGCCTTGTAGAAGCATGTCGTTTGTGGATACAAGGCCATTACTAGAGAAATCAACAAATTCATACATTTACAGTGCTTGATGAGTCATTAACGGTCTAACCCATTGTGTCCTTTGGAAACAGTGCATGTCCGTCAGTCTCCGGATTGGCTCGCATTAGAGGGAGTGGAATGATTTTACGTTAACTGAGAACATGACGATCCTTTTGCTCATCGTCTATGTCATCAACCTCATATTTATTTTGTCCACTCAAAAACTGCACAACTTCGGCCAGAATCCACTCTTCATCTTCGGAACCTTTGACCACAGCAGCAACAATATCACCAGCTTTGGCAATATAATTACTTTCGGCCGGTACAGCACCACAAAGTGGAGGAACCTTCTCTCCTGGTTTACTCACAAAGAGTGGCAGTGTCTGAGCCGATACCTGCAGCATTTTCAATTGAGCTCCGCGACGTATTGCTTCTTTGGTGCCAGCATTTCTTGGTTGAATGCGACGCTCGTTACGAATGTTTCTTATTTCCTGAATTCGAGCCAGGGGCTGTCGAATAACAAATTCTTCTTGAGTGGCGTCTTGCAAGCCAGTTTTATAGAGGCTTTTTAATTTCTGTGGTTGCAAATTAGACATTTGGGCACGGATTATTCCATTGAGATTCGTTTCGCAGCGTCTTCGTTCATCCTCAATTTCATGTATGGTTCTTTTTGAGGTTTTCCTTGAATGGAATTCTTTATAAATTGCAATAATTTGGGTAATGATCAACTTACTTGAATTTGTAAGGCTGCACTTTCTGCTGTAAGTGGCATTTTATTCTTTATTGAGTAAAATGTATGGAGGACTTCGGTTGTATTTGCAAGATCGAGGACGTAAATTTTGCATGAATTTGACAAGAAAAACACAAGAATAAAACATTCAAGATTTATATACAGGGAGGAATCTGACAACCAAATGAAATAAGAAACTTAATACTTAATCCTTGATAAAGTTTTGACAGTGAAACTGACTGATAGACTGGAAAATGGAACGATTTGTAGAAAAACCATGATTAGTTAATCAAGGTGAAAAAAAGTGAACAAACGCTCTTTGATAATCACGGATTCTTAATCCTGAATTAAGGGAAATCTGTGATAAACAAATTGAAGATTTAACCCTCTGTGAACGAACTGGCCCAGATTTACAAAACATCAATCACAGTAACTGTTCAAACTAACCTTCCTACATTTACCAAAACTTACATCAAAAATAAGTTCTACATTTTTCCTATAACGCACCTCATTTTCGTCTTGTTTCTAAATTGATTTGCATCACGATTACAAAAACAAAAGTCAACTGATCCCCCAATATCAAGTTCAACATCTAGCTTACTAGAGTTCACCTTTCCAAAATCGGATATCCAGAGATTCCTAACCTGCCTTCGAGGTTACCCACATGAAGCAAGCGGTTAATCTCAGACAGTTAAACCCTTCTGCGGCACGATCATAAATTGCAGCACGTTCAGCGCCATCTAGGATCGCATGTTGGCAAGTCTTTTTTATCAATTCAAAATTTCACATCCGATCCAAACATGAACTCTATCGACATCGACAGTTATGTGATTTCCTTTAAGCCATACCGCTGCCGTTGCTCCATCAACAACACGCCTTAAATTTAAATTCACCTCATTGTTTTTTTATGTTTCTATTTCTTTCTTTAAATGTAATAAAAATATTTACACGTTATACTTGAAGTCTCCAATGGTTGATCGTGTAAGAGAATGGCGATGACGGAGCGCTGATTATTCGCTTGCAACTCGAAAGAAGTATGAAAGTAAAAATGAATAAAATTCAGATTCAAATTGGTATTGGTTCGCGCTTGTTTCTTTCTCTTCGATGGAATGTTATTCCGACGAACCATCAGTCTCGAAGACATCAGCGACTACGTCGATCGAATCGAGGCAAAGAAAGAAAGTAAACCTGACTTGTGCAAACTAGCAAACCAAACTCCGAACTACAACGGAAGTTGTTGCGACAAGAAGAAAGAAAGAGCTGAGGCAATACAGTGTTTTATTCGTACAATGGCATGGCGTTTGGCCCAGATTCAGTTTAGTTCGCGAACAACCGTGCCGTTGTGTTGCATAGTGTCCGTACGTTGTCCATAGTGTCGCGTGGAATTGAGGTAGTACCCCGCTATCTTTACCAAAGAATCAATTTAGACCAAAGTTTTTGAACTCGCCCGTCTCCTGCTGTCAGTGTTGTTTGTTGTCGCGTCGTACTTCATTTATGATCCACAAAGTGATTGTGTACTTAATTTGGTGTTGGAGTAGCGGTAATCAAGTGCCAAATCACTGTCAAATAGCTCACATTGGCACAGCAATGATTTCGAAAATTTTTAGGTAGGTGGCGCTGTTGTTCTCCTCTGTAATAATTGTATTTTTTATCTTTTTCTCCGCAACTTCATTTGAAAAGAAAGTTAATGTATGTGGCTCCCAAATTGGACTGTTGCAAGTTTAGTGGGTTGCACGAAGCTGTCAGACAGTGTTGGTAAAAAGCATTACCCATAGTCGGTAATTAAGAAAAATCTGAAAAATAAACAATGACTTTGAAGATCTCTGCAAGAGTTTGTTTTATGGGTCATGTTCGTGTGGTTTTGTTGCCTATAATTATGGATGCACTCTATGGAAATTTTATTGTTTCTTTTTCTCTGATGCTCTTTGACTTGACAAGTGGCCCGAGGCCCGACCCTCTAACCAAAGCTCGAAAATAAAAAAGTGAAATCATAAAGATGCATTTCTTGTGTCTATGAGATGAAATGGATACCTTAGTTAATTTTTGTAAATGAGATTCATTGGGTTTCTCCATTATAATTAAGTGGTTGGGATTCGAGTATGTTTTGTGGTTTTCCATTTTAGATGCAATTAAAAAAAGGTTTTATCTAAGTGGTAGATATACCAGAGCTTTATTGATCGGGTTGAGGTCTTTAACCTCTTAAGCAATTTATTTATCTCTTTTGATTTTTTGTATTATTCTATGAAAAGAATATTACTGGCTGTCACATATTGTTTTGAGCTTGAACTTTCATAGATTTCCGAGTTAAGCTTTACAAAAGAGAGTTTAACTTTTTTTCAAAAGCTCGAAAGTATTTTTTTCTAAAAAAATATAAACTAAAGAATCCCTTATCTTATTACACTAATGGTCCTCCTTGTCTTGTTGTTAGCTTAAAATCGCCTCTAATGCCATAGGTTAGCTAATCCATAGAATGAGAGTTAATCCATAATCCGGAAAAGTAATGGACGTTAACCAAAAATTCCCTTTGGAAATATTTGTTGTTGTTGATACTTGACAACCGATTTGTTGTTGGTTTTGTATTTGTATTTATAAGCATTTACACGATACATCTAGGGCACCGCAGTGCCCCCGCCAAGTCGAGTGCGAAGCAAACACTGTCGTACCATCCTTTACATTTACAGGAACCTATTTGAGAACCTTTATAATAATTAGGGTAACGTTGTGTGACTTGGCCTTTGAAGGTTACACAAGGGTACAGAGTCAGGTGCTCAATGACACCATTGCACCAATCTGTCGCTAGAACCGCTACCCATTGACGCTGAGTATTTCAATAATACTGTAATATTCGACTTGGTCCGACAATCAAAACTTATTCACTTTTTAAATAAAACACAAATTCACTTTATTCAAATCACTCACAAACTTATTTATTCAACACTTTCAATTATAATTTTGCAAACACAGTGTCTTTACTTTATCGCAGTTCACAATTGACTATGCCCCGCTTCGCTGCCAAATGTGGTATTTATACAACTGAAATGGGTTCTAAGAACTACTATTGGTTCTTGGAGAAGCTGAATTTTCTGGATGCTTAACGAGAAGTTCTCCTCTTAACCACTAGATGTTACTACTACAAATACATAAAAATACTGGGATTTTGTAGGAGCTGAATGTTCTCAATGCTTAACAAAAAGTTCTCCTCTTAATCACTAGGTGTTGCCCCTCATTTTAACTGTCCTTCACAGTGTTTACTACTACAATTAAACTTATTGCTACATACTTATTTCACTATAAAACGACATTAGAGTAAATAGAGATAGATAAAGTGTATACACATTACAATAATTTTGTATAGGCGAGTCTCAAACAAACACTATAAAAAACTATTCCCAGTAGTACAGAATAATCGGCAAAGTCACACAACATTAACTATAATATTAAAGTAATCGCAGTAAGGAACCTTAAACTTGGCAAGACTTTGTCTAGATTTCATTACTTTTTAGAGATAAACAAGCAGCTCCATCGAGACTTGGCTAGAAAAAGAAAATATTTTTTGTTGAGGGAAATTTCTTTAAACGTGAAGGAAATTCCTTAATTCTTAACAGGAATGTTGGTTAAAAAAGTCTTTTTTAACTAAATTTGATCCTATTTCAAACCAAATGTCAAATTTTAATCGTGGTAGAAATTTTTTTTAACGCAATTCACACACTAAGGCCGTGTGCGAAGTTGATGAATTTGGTTAAAAATACTGGTTTTTAACCACTACTGTCATATTTTAACCTGCTCCGCAGCTAGTTTTATTCTAATGTCGTTTTCCATTGGTCGTCCAAAAGCATTCGGAAGAGTCCAGAAGTCTTCTGAAACCATTCCATTAGACTGACTTTGACAGAGGGAATGCTTCTGAGAAGAGTTTTGAAAACAGAATCGTCTGAAGAATGAAACATACATCATAACCCGTTCCATTGGCGGTAGAAGAAGAAACGTCAAAAAAAGACCAATGGAAAACGACATAACAGATAACACATTTTATTTAACACGAATTGTCAAAATTTAACCAAACGTCAAGTTTTAACCACTTTTTAACGCAATTTTCACACGACCTTAATAAACAAATCATTGAACTTATGGTTGATTTAATTACGTTCAAGACTTTTTTTAAACTGTTTGGCTTTCTCTCTCACTCTTTTCATAAGGTACACTCTCAAACGTATTTTCAACATTTTCATTATAGCACAAGCAGAAGTAAAAGTATTTTTTTTTTTAATTTAAATGAGAAAGGAATCAAATAAACAAACCACAAATTATTGGCGATGCGTTTGTGGAAAATTAAAGAGTCAATTGACGTCTTAATGGTTACCTGTGAGACGTGAAAGAATTTAAATGCAAATTTGTAACCACTGAATGGAAAGGATGTGAGTGAGGGTTTTTTTCTTGTTAAAATAATCGATGATGCAAATGGGTGTAGTTTTTTTCTCACTAATTGCTTGATCGGGTGACTTAAAATTGCATTTAATTTACTTAAGCTCGATCAGATTACACTAGCAACTTTTTCATAACTTTAATAATAAGTTGGAATAGTGATATGAATATGATATGATTTAGTGGTGCAGGAGAAAGTTAGTCTCTTATTAGGTAATTGTTAAATATTGTTCTAACTAAAAATGTATCACCCTGTTCACACTTATGAGTCAAACCATAAAATAACACGTTCAACCGATTGGTTTTAAGTAAAATTTGATTTTTTAATTTTGTGTACAAAAAATTTATATATTCTCAAGAATTCCACTTTCATATCTGGGAATAGAGTCTTAGAGTTTCGGCTTTATCAAAAAACCAAATCAATTATTATGCAACTCTACCTTTTTCTTGAATAAGATAAACACACATAGCTAATATTTTATAAGAAGAAAGAGCTTATGATGGGAAATATCTACAGACACGTGGTTTATGTTTTTCAAAATAAAATTCTTGTTTATACATAAATGACTGAAGGAATTTTGTTGACATTATTTAGGTATTTTGTTAACTACGGAGAATTCCATTTGGAAGAAATTTATGTTAATTTGTTATGGGACTTTTGATTTCTTTTTATTTTCAATCAACATTTACATAATTTTGTGTGAGACAAAAGCTAATGAAAAATAGGATGTTTACGTACCTAAAGTGCGTTTTAAGATTTATTTTTAAACATTTGTCCATTCTTGTTATTTTAAGAAAAATGTTGAGTAAAATTTTTAAGCAGCTTTTTACGATTGCTTGATCCTGAGTGTCCGTGGCTTAGTGGATGGTGCGTTGGCTGCTTCTCGTGCCCATAGTTTTTATTTCATCTTTCACGGGCCCGTGCACGTGAAAATAATTTATTGAAATGCTTTTTAACACAATCTATAATAAAAAAAAATTTTTAGCAGCTTGCATTCAGCTTTCTGTACACTCGGGTGTATACGTATTTCTTATTCAAATTCTAAACTAAGGGTTTTCAAATAAGGACTTGACAACTTTTTTTTTAAATTTAAGATATTGCAAAAACTTTATTGTAGACTTTTTGAAGAACAATCAAAACAATTTTGAATTGAACCCGATTTTGTTCATATTGTAACCGCGGACACGTTTGCAGCGATATTTTCTTTGGAATCAATTTCACTAGTTTACAAGGCTTACCCGAAGATGAAACTAATGTTTAACGTAAGAGTAATGGACCCTATGTTAAAAACTGAAGTTGAAAAAAAAATAGGACGTCAAGTTTTTGAAATATTAACTTTATTTGTTGTTAGTAGTGTCCGTGTCTTAGTGGTTAGGTACGTTGGCCGCTAAGTCGTCGTGGGTTCGAGTCCTCCTCCTTCCCATACAGTTTTTATTACATCTTTCACGGGCACTGCCACTTGCGAAGAACTGACAAAACTTCCAAGAGTATCAATCTGTCATGAAAAAGTGCTTCTCAACTTTGTCGTTCGGAATCGGCGTTAAATTGTAGGTCCCTCAATTCTTCACACGCACTCAGAGAATTGTTGATGAAGCCACTTAGGCCTTGGCTCTTCAAGTGCTGTCGCACCACTCTATTTATTTTATTTTTTTGATCCTAACAAAAATAGAGAAGGAAAATTTGCTGAAGGTACCAGTTTTAGTCTGCAAGAAATTTTATTGTTTTATGGTTTATTTATGGTTGTAAGAAAACACCTACTCAATTCGTGTTGGTTTTGATAGTTTAAATCATGGAGGATGTAACAAGCAAATTATGCCAATGCAAAATAAAATAAAATATTGTACATAAAGTTCAAAGGAATCCACGCATCTTCGTCAGTTTTCATCAATCAAAGATCATAAAGACAAAGCAAATCTGATTTCGACGTGATTTTTTGACGTCGGCGATTTCAAATGTCAAACATTTTCCCAAACAATATCCAACGGATTTCCCTACAAGGAGAACTCTCACCATAAATCACTCCTACATTTTTTTTTTTTTTAAGTTGTCGGTGTCTCAAGAAAAAAACAATTATATTATAATTTATCAATTTTCTGAACCGCCTAATCTGTCTGGGTCTGTCTCAAACCATTTTTTGTGATTTCTAATTTGAGTCATCGCGCTTATAGAGCGATAAGTCGTTGAGCTACAGTGAACCTTTTAAGCTTCCAAAAATAATGACACATAATGATGACAAAAAAAAGCAGTAGTTAAACTATTATGGCACTAAGGAAAAAATGTATATGAAGCGTTTTTGTCTCTAAATACATCCTAAAGTAGATCCAGAGGTTAGGTACGTAACATTTATTATGATGACTTTCCATTTTGATGACAACGCAAAATTACGAAAACAAAATAATAACAATCATCGGCGTGGAAAAGAAAATTCGTTCATAAACGTACAAAGTTAAAATTTCGTAGCATGTTTGCTGCTTATGCAATTTGGGCAGGAAATTTGAGGAAAAGCGCATGGTTGGTCACATGGTTATTTTTGTTCATTTTTTAAAGATTTAAACAATCGTAATGTTGTTTTGAGAACAAGCATGAATATTTACTGGCTAAGAAGACATACATCCAATAAGGAATGATTTGAAAAAGTGTTCGAAGCCATGAAAAAAATTAAGGAAAACATTTTTCCTCTAATTTTGACTGAAAACAATTTGAATGTGACTGTATGCCCATTCAAATATTTTTAGTTTTTGAGCTTTCGAGAATTTTCAATGGAACTATACTCCTAAAGCATTTGTGCGCATTTGCTAACCTGATTAACCCAACGCACGTTCAAAATTACGTGAAATATTGAACTTATTCATTGTTTCTATTCTAAACCAAACGTGTTTCCAATTAATCTGCTTTAATTTCTTTAGTTGCTTATGGGGAAAACGTAATTGAGATCTAGATTTTTTTTTCAACTGAATTTTTCAAATCAGGTTCATCAAAGGGACAAATTATTGAAAACGACCTTCATACTTTGAATATAAAAAAAAATCTATCTGAAACGAAAACAAAAACAAGAGATAAAACATAAGGTGCCAGAGCATGTTAACCATGTTTTTATTCAAGTGTTACTAATTGTAATGTATTGTACTTAATGTGCTCAGTCATGCATGGCAATTTTTTGTACAGCGGTACACATAATAAGCAAATGTTTGTTTTTAAAAACAAAATAATCACCCCTTAAAAATTGTTCAATCCTCAATCTACAAATTGGTGTTATGCGATTTAATGGTTCATCTGTCATCTCGTATATTTAAATTTTTACCACTTATTGTTGTTGTTTATTTTATTTTTCTTACAAATGTATGCAGCCAAATTACTAAACACAGAATAGAGATTAACCCTTATTCTTAAGAGACTAATAGCCGATTTTTCTTTCATCGAAAAAAATCTACAAATAACAAACTAGCAATAAACTTATCTGAGTATTCATCGGTCGAATAAATAAGAGCGTTATTCGTCAGATAAAGTCTATGTGATGATTGAAAAATCTATTATTTTGTTATCTGTCGAATAAACACTATCTGCTTGTTTATCTGACTATAGAAAAATCGGCTATAAGTGAAAAATGTTATTAAAAAAATAAAAATTTACTTATCCGACGACTAGGGAAGGAATAAAACTGCTTCTCTGTCTATTCATTAGATGGCACTTCAATCGATTGCCATATTGAAAAATGCTAATTCTGTAGAGACTTTTAACTTTCGATCTTATCGCTATTTCATCTCTGATGACATTGTACACTAATGATGTAAACACTAAGGTCTTAATTTTTTAATAGGCTCCCAGAAAATTTATTTAATTAACGAGTTAAAAAACCGGCATCTTGTTCTTGTCCATGGTATAGTAATGCTATTAAAATTCAGATTAGACATAGTGAGCGTTTCTTCAAAAAGTTCAAACATAATCCTACGGTTTATAACAGATATCATTATATTTTTGCAAGAAATAAAGTCACTTCTCTCATTCGTTCATGTAACAAAAGATTATTTTTCTGCTAATCTTGAAAATTCCTTGGGCTCCAAAGTTATTGGAAAAATCATGAATAAATTGGTATCTACTCCAACAAATTGTCCTCTGGATGTTCATTGAATCCTGATCATATGAGGGCAGTTTATGTGTCACTCGGCTGTATAGTTGTTCCGGATACTGGATAATAATGTTGAACTGTTTTCATTTAACTGTGTCGATGAATATGAAATTGTAAATGCTTTTCGACTATTAATTGTACCAGCTTTTTTGCAACCCTTGGCTAATCAATTGATTAGCTATATTCAAGTCAATCAAACACTCTCGAAGTGGCATGACTTTCGATTCGCCCTAGATAAAGATCATCTAGGAATCATGGTGCTGCTAGATTTTTCCAAAGCTTTTTTTACTGTGTAGACCATCAAATTCTAATATCAAAGCTAAGTAAAAAGTTTAATTTCTCTACCTCGTCCTCACTAAATATTTTGAAAAATTACCTTTGTAAAAGAAATTAAATGATGAGCTAGGAACTTCAAGGTCTTCAACTCCTTTTGTTGCTTACTGTGGTGTTCCCCAGGGATCTGTCCTTGGGCAGCTTCTGTTTACTCTGTTTATCAATTATCTACCAAATGTTATTAAAAATTGCTCAGTTCACTTTTATACAGACGATGTTAAATTTCGCAAATCAGGTATGTATGATGGAAGATGCTGTAGGTTGAATCGATGAGGTCTTCAATTTACTTTTGTGAAAGAGTTAAATGAAGTTATGCAATCTTCGAAAAATAACGACAAAATCATATCAATTCAAAAAGTCCTTTCATAATATATTTTGCGAAACAAGAAGTAAGAATAATTACCTACATTTTGTGCAACCAGTTTTTGGCGGTGTTTCCGCAAAAATTTTAAAATAAAAAATTAGTACATTCTTGAAAGCAATATTTTTTTGTATGTACAAACATAATATCAACCGAAAAGTGGGATGGTCAGTAGGGGGTTTTTTGAACTCCAATACAGATCCATGTTTTTGTTTGTTCTACTTTTTTATATCTTTGTTTTATCAGGTAAACAAAATAATTAAAACAAACAGTAATCACATAAAACAAAACGTGTTTTAATTTTTTTTATTTTTCACCAAAAATTATGCAATCTAGAACAAGATGTAGAGTAGGTAACTAAAAAATATATTAAAATTGGAATTGCCTTAAATATTTCGAATTTGAGGTAGGTAACAGAGCAGAGAGAATTGCAAAATGTTCTTTCCGCAATTCGAGTGATTATTTTATTGTTTTTCCTTTATTTTGGTACCAATGTCAGTGTTGAGTGATAAATAATATTTTCTCATGATAGGTTATCTGTAATAGCATTAACAGCTGTTTTGTTTAATAGACAAGCCTTGAAAGTTTTATTGGAAAATTGCCAATTATACCAAGAACGATAAAACTAACATAACCTATACAAAGGTTTTAAGTAAACAAACAAACAATTTTACTTAGTAACACAGTGTTCCATTTAACAATCTTGTTCCGTTGTTCTGGGTTGTATTTGTTCCGTTCTGTTTGATAATCAAATAATCAGTTAAAAAATGGTGCTTTTAATTGTGATTCTCTTGACTAACTAATAATGAAAACCATTAAAACTTGCTATCATGCTTGCTATTTGATCATTTTATATTTTTATTCCTGACAGAAATCTGTTATTGGTGTTCCTCAAGGTAGCCATTTGGGTCCTATTCTTTTCACTTTAATTATAAATATAAAATTGTGTGTTGTAATATGTTGAGCTATAAGATTTTACCAAAAACTTTCAATAAATTGTTTACTGGGACAATGTTTTCTGGGTTCACGTTTGTAAATTGTTGAGTTTTCGACGGTAATACTTGGAGTGCTGCCAGATAAGCAACATATCAATGCTATTTGCTCTCAAACAAAATAAGGTTGGGTAAATCAATGTAAATCACTTCCGTACCGGGTGGGTACGATAGAAATTCTCTTTAAAATAGTATTTTGATGTATTGTCGAGCTATAACACTATAAGTATAAGAGAAAATAAACAATATTGATTTTGCTTTTGGCGGTGGGGAAGTTCCAGGATTCGGCGCATTCTCAGCATTCAACAACGTCATAATAAAATAATGTACTTTTCTTCCAGAAAAATCGTCCAAGGACCATTTTATCGCAAAAAGAATCGCATCGATGGCAAAGTGGTTGTCATCACCGGCTGCAACACCGGAATTGGCAAGGAAACCGCTTTGGAACTAGCTCGTCGCGGAGCCAAAATCTACATGGCCTGTCGCGACCCAGTCCGTTGTGAAGGAGCACGTTTAGAAATCATCGAAAAGACCAAAAACGAAAATATTTTCAATCGCACATTGGACTTGGGCTCCCTAGAGTCTGTGCGGAAATTCGCTGATAAGTAAATCACATTCATTTCAGATTGTATGCACTTCTGTACTAATATTTGATTTTTCTTGAAGATTCTTAGCAGAAGAACCCAAATTAGACATTCTTATCAACAATGCCGGAGTTATGGCCTGTCCGAAAGGAACAACAAAAGATGGTTTTGATTTGCAATTGGGCACCAATCATTTGGGACATTTCTTGCTGACAAATCTACTTTTGGAGTCTTTGAAACAATCAGCTCCTAGTCGTATTGTTGTGGTTTCCAGTGCCATTTATCTTTTCGGAAGGATCCATAAGGAAGACTTGAATTTCGAAAAAAGCTACAGCAAATGGGGTGCCTATTCTCAGAGTAAACTCGCCAATATCTTGTTTACAAGAAAATTGAGTGAAATGCTTCATGGTACTCAAGTCACTGTCAATTGCTGCCATCCCGGTATTGTGAAGACCGAACTTTCAAGACATATCATCAGTGGAAGGACAAAGTGAGTTGAAAATGTATAAAGAAGATCTGTTTGCTAAGTTATTTTTTTTCTTAGATCCCTTTTACGTCCTGTGACAAGATTCTTCTTCAAGTCACCCACAGCTGGAGCACAGACCACCCTTCGACTAGCACTTGATCCAGCATTGGAAAAATCATCAGGTGGATACTATTTCGATACAATTAAGTGCCCAGTGCTGCCAAAAGCCAAGAACAAGGAAATGGCTGATTATTTGTGGAAAGTCAGCGAAGAAATGGTGGGTCTTCGGCCAAAAGATCAAATGACAGTTGTTCCAGTTACCCTACATGTTCCGCCAAAGCCCGAAACTAACGGCCATACCACAGTGATTGATGTGGAAACAGTTCCAAGCAACAATGAAATGATGGATAATAAGAAAATCGAGGAATCCATCATCAAATCAAACGGAACTACTGAAAAATCTGAGAAAATGAAAAAAATGTCCGAAAGTGAGAAACAAGATGAACCGGAAAAAACCGACAAACCTGAGAAAATCGAAAATGTGGAAACAGTCGAGATGTCAAAGAAAGAACCAGAAAAAACTGATACCCAAGAAAAATTCGAAAAAATGCACATTTCCAAAACAAACGGTGAACTCTCCAGGGATGTCGTTGGTAAGGACTTACCGGACGGTGTGGAAATGAAACCGGAAATGCCAGCACGACAACAATCGGTGGTAGAAAAGAAAGATCCTATGGAGAATATCAATGCAATTGAGAAAGCATCAGATGTGATAGAAAAACAAGATGCGAGTGAGACAGCAAAAGAACCAGCAGCAGATGGCGCGTCGAGAGAGAAAGCAATTTAACCCAACAAAGTGGAGAGCTCTTAGATGATGACTAATTTTTTAATATTTAAGAAAATCAGTTTAATGTTTTATATTTTAACTAAATACTCATCGCATTATTATTTAGTTTATGTGTAATTTTAAGTTTCATTTCATATTTTATTATTTCATCGTGTGTTGAATAATTTTATTAAATTTTAAACTTTACATACGAGATAACTTCATATTTAATTGTAAATAAATTAAAATATCATTTAAAAAGGCAGTTTCTTATTCTTGAAATGTTCAGAACATAATACGGTAGTCATATTCAATACAAGGGCCCAACGGAAAAATGCAGTGGAATCAAAGTTACTTTGCTGGAGCGATGTTGTTCAACCACTCGATGGGGCCGAGCTAATGTAATCCTTAAGTTTCGGTTTTTTAGACTACACCACATCAAAAAGTGCGTTGAATCCGTTGTCTCCATTAAGACATCTGCGAGTTGGTCTTTTGGGCAAATGGCTTCAATTTTTATTATTTCCTTAGACATACTGTCGCGTATGAAATGATGTTTTATGTCGATATGTTTTGCACGCTTATCCTCTAAATTATGAGCCACACCAATACATCCTCTGTTGTCTTCATATATGATTACTGATTCTTCTTTAAGCTCCCTTATGTCCTGCATATTACCTCTCAACCACAAAGCTTCAGCAGAAGCTAAAATGAATGCTATGTACCTACTCAGCTTCACTTGAAGACGTGGCTACAGTTGGTTGCTTTTTGCTACACCAGGATATAGTACTTACATATACATACCTGAAACACATACACACTAACTGACTTTCTGTCTATAAGTCAGTTGCCCAGTTAGCATCTGCATATTAAGACAAGGTACCTACATCATGACGGCTTTTTAATTTCAATTTTAGAGACTTTGTTCCCTTAAGGTACCGAACGATTCTTTTGTGATGTTGCCAATGTATATCCGATGGATTCTGTTGGTATCTTCCCATAAAACCAACCACGTAACATATGTCTGGCTTGCACATAGCAATATGTACATAATGCTTTTTTTAATCGTGAGTTTTTTAAAAAATATGTGTCCTGAAGCAGCCAAACTGATACTATCTATCAAACTCTTCATAATAAAGTTAATTCTAGGCGGAATACAATTAACTTTAATTTTGGTGGAAATGGCACTTAAAATTAGGCCTTCTATCGATATCCGAGGTTATTTAAGAAATAAAAAAATTCACCCCCGAGAAGGGGTGGCAACCACCCCCAGGGTGGTGGCGGAGTTCAAATCATTTTCACTTTTGAAGTTAAGGGTAAGACGAGCCTAATTCCAAAATTTCATGCAAATCGGTTCACAGTAAAAAAATTCGGAGGTCAGGCCGTATTTTTCGCTTCATTGACTCCCCTATAAAGCTCTCTTCAGATAACTCTATTTTCATTCCCAAGAAGGATTTCAGAGTTCCACATTCCGACAGTTAAAAACGGTCAGGGAGTTCTCTTTTTGATTTCGAAATTGAGTTCATCTTCTTTCCAGAAATTAAAATATCGTCAACATCAATTACTAAAATAAGAAGTTCTTCTTTTTGCTTATTAAATTTAGTATAGGTATAGGCAGTAGTCATGGTTATGGTTCGATCTGTTGAATCCTAGTTGTATCAAAAACTCGTCAATTTTTGGTTCCAGCAGCAAGGCGATTGCTTCAATCCATACCTAAATAGATTTTAAAAGTCTACAGGCTGTGCCCTCTCTGCCTTGTTATCCTTCTGGTATTGCCAGATAAATATCTTCTTTTAAGTCTCCATGAAGAAAATTAGTTTTGATGTTGAGTTAGTGCAAGTGGTGTTTTCGGTTCACCATAGTCCACCCCAAAACTTTGCAGAAAACCTTTTGCTACAAGTCTAGCTTTGTATTTTGTTGGATTGCCATATTCGTCCTTTTTTTCGAAAAATCCATTTAGTTTTAAGTTGTGTTGTGTGGGAAGGTGTACATCCACAATCTTCCATACGTTATTTTTGTTCATTGAATTGAGTTCTTCATCAACTGCTTTCTTCTATAAGTCACAATCGCTTAGTCCGAATATTTCATTATAGGTTTCGGGTACATCTGTAGAAAAGTTTAAAACGGTATGCAGTGCAAATTTTGCGAAATTTAAACGGATTTCGTACTTGTTTTCCCTCAATACACACGTCACCAAAATCAAGTTTGGATTTTGGGTTGAAGTTTAGAATCATGTTGTTCTTAAGTATAATTACCATTTTCTGATGACCAATATGCCCGAGACGGCAATGCCTCAGCTTCACTTGATCTTTTTCACATGCGTCCGCTATAAACTTCCTAACGACAACTTCGAGTTCATACAAATTTCCATTTAAATGAGTTGTTGCTACTAATTCCTGGTTCTTCAAAATTAAAGTCTTTGTTCCACAGAATTTAACTTCAGCTCCAGCATTCGTTAATTTATTTACAGTCTTTTGATAGGTGGCCAATTTTGTTGCATTTGAAACATTTTCCGTTATTTAGGCCGTGTGCGAATTCAGTTAAAAAGTGGTTAAAACTTGACGTTTGGTTAAATTTTGACACTTCATGTAAAAAAAAAAATGTATTAAAATTAGACTAGCTGCGGAGCAGGTTAAAATATGACAGTAGTGGTTAAAAATTCATCAAATTTTTCCAATTCATCCAATTCGCACACGGCCTTAAAATGTTTCTTTTTACTTGAAAAAGCTATTACTTCGTTTTTTCGGCCTTAAAACTTTCTTTTGCCATTGAAAAAGTTAGCTTGTCTTCATCCAAGTTTTGGGGTATGGTTATTAATGGATCAAAGTTTTCGGGTAAAGAAAGAAATAATTGAGCAAGCATATCACTCTCTTCAAATTTTGCTCCTGATAATTTCAGCTGTCGAACCAAGCTTTCGAAGGGCAAAAGATGGGATACCACTGAATCACCGTCTCTCATTCATAATTTTGTTCATTGATTTCGCACTAGTAATAGAAACCTTCGCAAACGCTGAATTCAGACTTACCCACATTTCTTTCAAAATTTTCTTGTCTCTCACATAGCTGAAAAAGTCCGAATGGATTAAATTCACTAAGCAGTTCTTAGTCATTTTAATCCTCTTGAAAAATTGTAATATTTTCTCTTTTTCTTCTGGGGGATCGTCTGTTAGAACGTCCAATAGATATTTGGAATCCAGCAGAATTTTCATTCGGAATTGCCAATCGTCAAATCCGCAGCGGTCAAGCCCCTTTTAGACGATCAGTTATCAGTTCAGTTCTCAGTTAAGATTGCAGTTAAGCTTTCACTTAAGTTAAATATATTTCGTATTAAGACGTCAGTTCGACGTTGAGTTGAGCTTTTATTTTACTTGTGAGAAATCTAAATTTATTTGGAAAACTGAGAACTGAACTGAGAACTGACGGGAATTTCATCAGTTTCAGTTTAACAAGCATTTACACTTCAGTTTAGCTGAAAGCTTTACTGATTGCTCAACTGAAACTGAGACTGAAATGATCGTCTAAATAGGACTTTAAACTAGAAAATGCCATGCGTAAAATCTTTCAAGTCAAGTAATTAACCGCTTAAAAGATTCCAAATGAATTAAGAAGAAAATAATTTAGAAATGATGTTTACGCAATTACACTTAAAATTAGAATGAAAATATTTTCTGAGTGAAAATATTATTTACAATAAAATTTCAAAAAACGATTGCTTGTTTTTCAATAAAAACAATAAATGACAGTTTAAAAAAGTGAGGTTATTAAAGCAAAAATAATTGTAAATGTCGAATCACAGTGCTGTCAAACAGCTGTTGTGCAAAGGGTGCGTTCGCGAAGGAATGTCATAAAGAAACAACCCAACACATTAAGGTGGATTCACAGTGGTATCCACATTATACAAATCCGCCAACACGACAGAAATTGATAAGCATGTTGTTGAATGTGAGCCCCTTAAATGAAGAGTAAGCGCACTTGAATTTCGAGAGCTGTTTTCAAGTTTGTTTAAATGGGGCAATTAAAGCCCCCCTTTTTTTAATGAAAAACCGTAAATAGTCCTTCCAAATTTGTTTACACGCTCCATGATAGGGTTTGACATGTCAAAAAAATGTCAAGTCAAACATATAACATGTTCTTCTCCTTCACTGAACATCTTAATTTTGTTTTGACGCCAGAACATGTTATAATTCCGCATTCTTAGAAAACACACCCTTTTAATGGCTTCCTAAAATGAGAATAATAAACAAAATATTTTTTTATGGCTTTCATTTAAAAATTCGAATATAAAAAGGTGAACAAGTTAAGTTTCAACCACCAGAACATCCTCATCCTCGATCTTTATCACATCTCACTTCTCACCCCAAGAAAATGAATTCGTTGTTTGTCAAATCCTTTTCATCTTGTCGGTGGTTGTTCCTGTTTGCCGTTATTTTCATCAATTCACTCCATACCCAAGCAGCAGAAACCTACTGTGGATCAAAGCTTGGCAGTGCATTGGATTTGCTTTGCTTATACGGCTATGGAACAAAACTAAAAAAATCTGGTAAGTATTTTAAAATTAACGATTTTAACATTTTTCTAAGCAATTTTTGGTATCAAATAAAGGTGAACCAATGGATGATTACTCCGACAGGGATGAAAACATGGTATTTTCGTTCGATAAATTTCCATTTCTATCGAGCTTCCAGGAAAATTCTTTGGCTAAGACCAGACGAAGGAGATTTGGAATTTCGCATGAATGTTGCGACAAGCCATGCACGGTTGATGAGCTTCGGTCATTTTGCAAGCTTTACAGGGAACGATAAATTGGTGAGATGGGCCAAATTGACATCAAACCAATATTAATACAGAAAGTTTATTTATGTTTACTTATCTGCAATGGACTTAAATAAAATCCTTAAATAACTATATCTAGATGTCTTTTCCTGTAAAATTAAAAAAAAAACAAGTATACGCCATAGTGAACTTAAGTAACAAATTTCTTTCAAACTTAGTGTTGCTGGCATGCCCAATGCTAATGTTACGAATTTTAAGATTATTTTCTTCAAAAGTCAACTGATTTCTTAAGGACAAAGTACCGACTTCAAAGCAAGTCAAAATTAATCCAATTTATCGTTGTGTTGTGATTAATTTATGACCGAAACATTAACCTTAAAATTTATTGGAAATGTACCGAAAGCAAACAATTTTCTTATCTTTTCTATTTTGTTGACAAATTTAAACCGCTTTAAGGATAAGACTTTCAATGACTGTCAACACAAAATTTTAATTCAACACATGATGCCTCAAAAATCGATGTGAAAGGTCGACAACAAAGGTGTCACGTTCTTAATGCGTTCACAAAATAAATTTTAAAAAAAGTACACATTTATTTGAGACAATCAGTAAAGTCTTTGCAAACAGATAATAATACACGAACCAAATTACTTTCACTGAACTTTAAGAATTAATAACCTTCGCTCCTTTCGACTTGCACCCTACTTGTTGCTTCCTCATAAGTAGGTGGAATTTCCACAGCAACTTGTCCATATTCCGGTGGTGGCTTACACTGGTCTGAGTTTCTCAACTCTCCTTGATTATTGATTACTCGACTGACGTACATTTCTCTAACTTGATTTGTCGTTGGAATAATGTATATCGCCGAGACAGGCTGTCTAGCTCCTAATCTTCTTGCTGAAGTCACATTATTTCTTTCTGCAATGACAAATCATTTTTAACACTTTTTTTAAGAAAAAGGATTCATTCAACATACGGGCTTGTTGAGTTTTTAAGTTCCTTGTCTTACAATAGGACAACTGAAAATAAGGAAATTTGACAAAGCACATTGCTTTTGAAGTTTATTTGCAAACAAAAAAAGAACTAAACACTCACTAAGCAAATTGTTGAAGCGCTCGAAACTATTATCACAACCGGCAATAAAATAAACATTTATTTAACAAAAAAAAACTTCTATCGAAAATTAAATATATTTAAAAAAATGTGATTTAAATTTTGCGGCAGAAATTATTAATGTTTTTTTCGTGTCTGCCGCGTTGTTATCGACTTCAATAAAATCAAGCCACTAAGTGGTCGATAAATTTCATCGAGTATCTGGTATCTAGTATGCTTGTTCGTTGCATAGATTTTTGTGTGTGTG
This sequence comes from Sphaerophoria taeniata, assembly GCA_943590905.1. NCBI lineage: Eukaryota > Metazoa > Arthropoda > Insecta > Diptera > Syrphidae > Sphaerophoria > Sphaerophoria taeniata. The sequence continues at coordinate 38,461,522 of OX016540.1, read as the reverse complement.
TATTTGCAACAATGTACCTACGTCAATATAGATAAAGTTCAAAAGAAGTCATAAAACGAAAATACATAGTTTCGGTGTGATAAGAAGTGGAAAGTTGAAAAGTTAGAAGATAAGTGAGGGCGTACAAGTGACAATGATAGTGTCACTTTTTACTTTTGTTGTAAACTTGTAATTATTGTGTCATCGTCAATTCACTCATAATGTTAATTGTTAGCAAATTGTTTCGTCTTGATTGATTTAGTCAATTAAGTATAAGTATTCATTTATCAGTGAGCGAAAGATCTTGACCTTTAATTATATTGAGGTATGACTACGTTTTCTCATGTTGTCTTTGAAGGAAGTAAATGGTAGATGTAGAGATTTTTTAACGTGCTACAGGATTTTTTGGGATTTTGATTAAATATGAAATTACGATCATACAAAACCTCAGGGTTGTTTTTATTGATGAGGGAATCATAACAAAAAGTAAATATGGAGATTTAAGGCGAAAAAACTAAATTTCCAATTTCTTTCAAAAAATCTTGCGAATCTTACGAAAATTCCCTCAAAGCTGTATGCCCTCAAACCGATTTTGTACTTCATTTTTTGTTTACTTTGTTCTGTATTAAGATGAAATTTTCAGGATCTATTTTCTCTACAAAAAAAACTTACTTGACTACTTACGGCTCCCAATGTAAGTGTTTCAGGCTGAGACGAATTATTTTTCCATCGGAAACGTCCCCCGCATGCATTCTCCAGTTGTCAAAACCACACGCTCTGACATCCACTGTTACATGGTGTTTGTACCGGAGGTTCAGTCTTCCTGGTCGTCTCGAACCTGCGGGCATTGTCGTCCATTCGCTCGATGTGACCGAGCCAATATACGGCCCTATCTAGGTAACCGTCGGAGCGGAGATTTCTCCGCAACGCATCCTTTTTCGCAGACTCAATTTCCGATCGAGGTAGCTGTCATCGGATGACAACGCATTGCGATGGATATAATTGTTAGGCAGAGATCGGAAATATGATATCTTTTCGATAACCTTTAATAAAATAAGCTTCAAAACCACTTTAAAGCACATAATATTGTTGGAAGAGTGAATTTATTGTTATTAAAAGTAAGTTTTTCAGTTTACATGTGTTTTAGTCTTCTTAAAAAATGTTATTAGATGCACCGATTTTCAAATCAAAACTATCGAATATACATGGTCACATCTCTATTTTCAAGTATGTGTTTTTGCATCTATTTTAAGTGCCAAAGCAATAATAAATTGAAAAGAAATTTTTTAACTTTGTTTGTTCATATTACAAGATCAATTATTTAAAATGGATAACGTAGGATTATTTTTGGACGCCGAAAACAACGAGCAAAGGACACAAAAAAAAAGAAAACAGAAGAACATTGCGAAACGGAAGCAATTGACAATTATCTGACGCGGCGTAAGTAAACTTACTTTCTAATTGAATGTTTGTCTTCTAATTCTGCAATTCTCTTCCAGATTCAAGAAGAATTTCCGTCTGAATAAAAATGCATTTGCGTATGTTTTGGAGCAGTTTCAACACAAATACAAAACGAATCATAGATCTGACTGTGTCGCTCCGGAACACAAATTAGCAGCTTGCCTTAGATTTTTTTCCGAAGGGAACTACCAACATGGCGTGGGCAAAGATTTCGAATGCACAATAGAATTAACAAAGAATTAAGCTGATTAGCCAAATCTTCCCAAAAGGCAGCCACAATTTCTGGATATTCACTGAGCAGATTCACCATCCGCTGCTATTGTTGTGGGCTTGTTTTTGCGTTCTGCCTTAAAACAAAAAATATATTAATAATAACACAGTTTAACTAAATATTTCTTATTTCACACACAGTTTAAAAAAAATAAAAAAAATTGCACTTTCCGCCACAAGAACTTGTCGGACCAAAAAAAGGACTTCATCGCAGAGCATCGCTTACAAACGGCATGCGTCGAATTTTGTCGGAGAAAATCTCCGATCAGCTAATCGGAGAAATACCTCGAAGCAAAATGTCTCCGATTCGGAGGAAATTCCGCTCCGACGGTTACCTCAATAGGGCCAATTGTCATCTTTTCTTGACTTTCTGGACTACATCCACATCTTGGCTGATGCGCTCGTAGAATTCGCGTTTAAACCTTCGATCGTCGAAGAATTTTTCTTTCGAAAGTGCCCAGTACCATTTGCCCTTTTTACTTACCGTCCAGCAATTTGCGCCGTAGAGTAGGACTGGTAAATCAGTCTTAGACCTCGGCCACGCAGTAAGCGGGCGAGCGGCTAAGCGGCTGAGCGGCTAGCGGCTGAGCGGCAGCTCTAAGCGACGTATGGCCAGGCACTAAGCGACTGCTTTTGAGCGATTAGTAGTTAAAATGCCGTTGTCAAGAACAGTTCGCCGTATTTTACTGTCGGAAAATCGTTTGTATGTGGACAAATTACTTAAACGTATAAAAAAAAGAAGACGATTTGGTGTTCATCCGATTAACCAATTAAGATCGGAGTTTGGAGAATTTAGTCATTTATTTTTGAATCTACGAAAATTTCCAGATAGATTCTGGCAATATCTACGTATGTCTATCGAATCTTTTGATTTGCTGCTTGAAAAAGTGCGTCCTAGATTAATAAAAGAAAGAATTGCTATTTCTCCAGAGCAGAGATTGGCTTTAACTTTAAGGTATGTACATTTATTGTTACACTAGCTGACCCTGCAGACTTCGTACTGCCCCAATCGATAATCGATAACCCTCTTCCTCTATCGTTTGCATTGTTTTTTTGTTAATTCGTATGTATGGATCCGTCTTTAAACAAATAAGCGATATCAAAAAAACAAAACAAAATGGTAAGTATACGCCCCGTTGCCTGCAGTGCACGGATTTGCTCCTCATGTTGCTGTTGTGTAAACATTTCGAGTTCTTCGACCCTAATTGTTGCGTATAAAACACATTGACCATGATATTGAATGGAAAAATGATTTTTTATGATTGCTCTGAGAGTTACTGTTATGGAGCAATACAGCAAAATAATTTTTTTACATTAAAAATATCAGTGTTTCAAAAAAAAAATTACCAAAATCACGAATTCTCTATTTTCCCATTGTTTAAAACCCATTCAAAATTTGACTTGGGATTTTCTTGCTCTTCTGGAGTTTTCCATTTTGCCACTCATTTTACCACAACTAATGCATTTCATATGAAAGAGTGTTTTTGAGATTTTTGTTTAGCCCATTTTTTTTTTGCATTTCAAATTTTCCATTTTTCCAATTTTTTGTTTATTTTTTCTTGCTTTCCAGATCCCCATCACAAATTTTCCAGTTTCCCTTTGAAAACCAATGAGTTTTCCGATAGTTTCATTCGAAAACCCATTTTGAAATTTTCCAGTTTTCCATTTGAAATTTTCCAATTTTCCATTTGAAAATCAATGCATCCACAATTTCATGCAATTTTCCATTTGAAAACCAATGAGTTTTCCGAGTTTTTCATATATTTTTTCGTTAAGATTCAATACTTGCCGCTCAGAACATTACTAAAAATTAAAACAGGTTTGGTTGCTGAGCGGCGCCGCTTAGCCGCTCAGGATTTTGTTTCGCCGCTCGCTCATAACGTGGCCGCTTCTATGTGATTTCATATGTTTTATATTTTTTTTCCGCTCAGCCGCTCGCCCGCTTACTGCGTGGCCGAGGCCTTATAGGTATACAAAGACATAATTCACATTGTCTTTCAATTGAGGTGTTTTGAACCCAGTTGTTTGGCCAAACCAAAGTAGCAGCGATAAGTTAGGGTAATTCTTTATATAGGATCTCCAGTAAAGTGTCGTTTGTAATGAAAAATTTCTTGGAAATACTTAAAAACTTTAAAGTTTGCTTTCTAATTCCAGGTAAATCTGGAAGTTGCCGTAAATGGATATCCGGTGGTAGTACTTCTGGAGGTCGGATTCCAGTTCTGGTTTCCGTTTGTTGGATTTCCGGTTATTTAACGTCTCTATCGTTGTTGGTTTATTTCCGGGGGTTCAACAGGCACATTTAGGGCCCCTGGTGGCACTACAAGGCAGGCAATAGCTCTGGTCAATCAACAGGTTTATTTATTTATTTTTTTCAAATTCAATTTTATTCATTTCACTTATAACTACTTACATACTAGACAATGAATTCAAACTAGCTTACTATCTAAAATCTTATATTTAACTTACTCTAAGTAATTCATGTTTCTTAAAATTAATGCCTTTCGGCCTATGAACTATTTATTTTATTTTTTGTTTCTTGTTAGAAAAATTGAAAAAACTAACACCATATCATTTTCATTTTTTCCTTACGTGCTACTTAAAATTAGGTCCTTAAAAATAAAACTTATAATGAACTAAAACTACCTATTCTACCTACAACTACTTACAAACTAGAACAGCCACAACAGCAAATCTCTATCATTTTTTTTTCACTTTGTGTATATTGTTCTTTTTTTTTTTTGTTCATTTTTTTTTTATATTTATTTTATATCTTTTTTTTTGTATTTTTATTTTATATTTGTTGTCCTTGTCAATGTGTGTGCCACCATGCCTACTCTTCTTAACCCTCCGTGCACCACGTGGGGTTTAATAGACCCCAGCGAAACAAAAATCGTTGTATCTTTTTAAACGGCAGCGCAAATTCCACGAAACGTCGCGTCGTGTAGCTGGAGAAAAGACATTGCTGGATCGCATAGTAACAGTCATTTATAAGTAGTGTTGGATGCGCAGCTCACGGCCGCTCTCAAAGTTTGGCAGGGTGTCACAAACCCCACGTGGTTCGGGACGTCGTATAAACGATTGGACTGGGATCTCAATGGGACAAATTTTGTTTAATTATTATAATTTTTTTTTTGTTCCCAAAATCATTAAGCCCCTTAATAAAAGGCAATAAGAAGTTTTTTGTTAAGTTTTTTTTTATAATGCTAACAGTAGGAAGGTGGTATCCTCAAGTTATTAAAAACGTACAATTTTTGTTAAAATGCTAATAAACATTAAAAATGTTTACTATTTTTAAAATATTTGTTTTATTTTTATCTCCTCATAGTCCAGAAATAATATTAATATATAAATATTATATATAAATAGACAACAACATAAATAGACAACAACGTCAGTTATCAGGCGATCACAACAGCAATGGAAAAGCTGAAATTAGAGAAACCACTCATAGATTTTATAAGTCTCATGCTCAAAAGCAGGACAATAACTTCTAGCATGAGAAGTTTTACTACCACCAGATCGGTGAATCGGGGTACCCCCCAAGGCGGGGTCCTTTCGCCTCTCTTATGGAACATGGTAGTAAACGACCTACTAACATCATTGGAAGCAGAGGGTTTCAGGGTGATTGCCTATGCTGACGATGTTGCAATATCTGTATCTGGAAAACATCCCCAAGTTCTCTCGGAACTCCTACAAAATGCCTTAAATAGGCTAATAGGACGTCAATCCACATAAAACAGAACTAGTACTCTTTTCGAGAAGGTACAAAACTCCTCAGTTTAGCCCACCCAAGATTAAAGGAATACCATTAAGCTTTTCCGACCAAGCTAAATATTTAGGCCTCATTTTAGACAAAAAACTAAATTGGAAGGCAAATATTGATGAAAGAGTAAAAAAGGCTACCGTAGCGCTTTTTACTTCTAAAAAGGCCATAGGATCAAAATGGGTCTTCTCCCCAAAAATAACCCACTGGCTATACACTTCGGTAATCAGACCGATACTCATTTACGGAGTTGTCGTATGGTGGACCGCACTGGACAAGATGGTAAATCTAAATAAACTCATCAAAGTTCAGCGGTCAGCAGGTATGTGCATCACAGGAGCACTTCGCTCAACACCAACCGCAGCCCTGGAAGTGCTTTTAAACCTAACACCTCTTGACATCTTCTCCAAAATGGTGGCAGCCAACACATGTGTGAGGCTTAGAGCCACCTCTCAATGGAACAGTATTAATACTGGACATACTACTATTCTAGACAATTTCAGATCTATCCCAGATCGCTTAGACTATACCACCACAAAAATGGTATTCGGTAAAAGCTTCCATGTCTCCATCCCTTCAAGATCCTTCTGGGAAGAAGAGAGACCCCTGGAAGACAATGCGGTACACTTCTATACAGACGGTTGAAAGACCGATTACGGAGTTGGAAGTGGTATCTATTCGCAACAACTGAATCTCAGTTTATCATACAGACTTCCCAATCAATGTAGTGTATTCCAGGCAGAAGTAATGGCGATTAAAGAGGCACTATCCTGGCTCAAAGAAAACGTTATATCTTGCAAGGATATACGAATCTTCTCGGACAGCCAAGCCGCTCTCAAATCTCTCGCGTCTGTCTCCACAAACTCTCAAATAGTCCACGATTGTCGATCATCTCTGAATGAGATGACGGAACAGTTTAATATTCACCTCATTTGGGTGCCGGGCCACAGAGACATTCCGGGAAATTGCAAAGCCGACGAGCTCGCCAAAAACGGAACACTTCTGCCCAATGTTAGACAAAAACATAACATAGGAATACCACTTGCTACATGCAAATATCTTCTCAAACAATATGCTCTAGAATCAACCAATGCTAGATGGTCACAGAGTACCACCTGCCTTGCAACCAAGCAAATATGGCCAAGCATAGACTTAAAACGGTCAAAAGGCTTGATATCCCTGAGCAGACAAAATATAAGCTCTACAATTGGAATAATAACAGGACACTGCCTCATAGGTAGACATGCTCTGAGGCTAGGGGTCTACACAAATGACTTCTGTAGAAGCTGCATGGACGAGGAGGAAGAGGAAACAGTCCAACACCTTCTTTGTACATGTCCAGCACTCTCCATTAGAAGGAACAGCTTTCTAGGTAATCACTTCTTCGATAATACCAGTGAACTGGCAACGATCGACACAAAATGTCTCTCTAACTTCATTAGAAGCACGAATTGGTTTGTTTAAGCTCATTACTCTCCCATGAGTATTTTGTGGTATCACAACGGACCCTTGAGGTCTAAGTGAGTCAACAACATCTGGACAGCCACTCTAACCTAACCTAACCTATATAAATAGAATGAAGTTTGGGGTATAGGAAACCCCACATGGTGCAGGACGTAACTTTTGCCCACGTGGTGCACGGAGCGTTAAACCTAAACGCAAAACCCTTAGACTAAAACAAGTATGCAAGCCGGCCAAGGCTCAAAACCCCACCCCGTTTACCCATTATCAAGTGCTGACTGAAGCCACCAGAACTGGTGCTCCTGCTTCACCCTATCGATTCGGTCCCGTTCGGACACAGCCCTACTGAACCGAAGGAGCTCTGCTCCGTCCTGTGCGAGAACGTCTCGATGGTAAAGGAGCCGCCGATCGACAAGGTTTATTTAAGGCCCCTGGTGGCATTCAGAACAATTTTTTCTATATTAAAACTTCTTACTTCAATCACAGAATGGCTGCACGGTGGTCGGCAGAAATGATCAAAATCACTGATTTCGTTCTAAAAGTTGAAATGATTCTAAAAGTAGTAGAGAAAGGTAGGGGTAGTGGTGGTTTTAGTAGAAAATTTGTAAGACGGGTTATTTTTTTATCAAGGGCTGAGGTAGGACTCAGCGGCTTTCAGGGTCTGACTAAAGAAATAACAAAACCTTAGCTGTTTGCGAGTTCATACAATTCCTTTATTTTATTCCAAATACATTTAGTGATTACAATATTTGTTATTATGAGTTTAACATTCCATTTTTACAAGTACATTACATAACTTCTAATAGCTATGATCTTACGATATGAAATAGCAGGCGCCACTAGTTATTACACCCGAAAACGGGAGTGTGAATGCTTTCCTTGACTCTTTTGACACGAAGTGGACTTGCAGAAGATATTGCCTGAATTATGTGTAAGTTCATAAACGCAGTTATGATGCACAATCATTCAAAGTCAAACGTTCACAAACACAAATTTCTGCATCATTTTTCTCGTCAACTGTTCACTATTGGAAAGTTGTTTAAGCTGATGCACAAAAACTAAACAAAAAAGCATCACTGCTACAGACTGATTAGTTTTTGATTCCATATATTATTTTGCAAATATGGAGAAGGAAAGCGAAAAGTAAGTATAATTATAACAATTATATAAAAACTTAATATTTTTTGAAGATTCTTTTGTTTTTTTCCATCATTAATAAATAAAAGAAAAATGTGTTTTTTAACGTCAAATAAATAACACTGGTTTACAAAATTTCATTTTCTGATTGCCCCAAGGATGAGACACATCATTTCTAGTAGATTTTTGGATGCTGAAACTAAATCCGGACACAGAATTGTTCTAGCACGTCAGGTTTTCGAGATATGCTTATCTCAATGTGCTCAAAACACGGTTTTTGGCGATGTTTGAAGTAATTTTTTAAGGACAAAAATTTTGTATAGACATTTGTAACTACTGCATTCTTTAGAACTTATATTTTGCAATTTTGTACTAGCCAGCGGCGTTATGAAAATAAAATGGTATATCTTGAGAAAAAAAAAATCGTAACGAAACAAACTAAAACGGTTTTGAAAGATAAAGAGTCCTTCTAAAGAATGCAGTAGTTACAAATGTCTATACAAATTTGTTGTCCTCAAAAAATTACTTCAAACATCGCCAAAAACCGTGTTTTGAGCACATTGAGATAAGCATATCTCGAAAACCTGACGTGCTAGAACAATTCTGTGTCCGGATTTAGTTTCAGCATCATAAAATTTACTCGAAATGATGTGTCTCATCCTTGGGGCAAAAATGTTGTTGACCAGTGAATCGATCAGCATCGCATCAGCATCAGCTGCATAAGCATCAGCATCACAAAAAAAGCAATGATGCGGAATCACTGCACAGAAATTTGGCGTTTGTGAACTTACACTATATCACTTTTCCGCTTTCCATGGTCCTTATTATATCAAAGCTTCTGTACTATCTTCTTTGTAGCTTTGGTTTTTTTGTAAATGTTGCGCACTCATTGACTGGCTTCCTTGTAATGTAGTTGCGAGATAACCAGCTTCTTCTGTTCGACCGGTATTGATATGCAGAGATAAGGAAAGCCATTCTGAAGTTATATCTCGATCTTTTGGCTGCTATCCATTTTCTATCAAGGTTGTTATAAAATTGTTTTAATATCTGTTTGATTGCCAACAAATTTGCATCTGGTAGTCATAAACTCATTACACAAGTGCGAGCAAGTTCAAATTCTCATTCGGTATATCCATTTTTTTAAATTTTTTGAAAAATGAAAGCAACTGCTCGACCGCTCTTTTACATTCTAAATGATTATATTAGTCTAATGTTTAATTTTTTATACCTTAGAGTAAATACCTGCACTCAAGACTCTTCTAATCCTTATATTAATTATAATTAAAGACACCCCAATAAAACTACCTATCTACCTTTATTTTAACATATTCGAAAATTGTTTTATCCTTACATCTTATCAATAAACCCTTAATCCTTATCAATAAAAGTACCTTAGCATAATTCAATCGTACCCAAAAACAACATTTTATCAGAGGATAAAATAAAAATAGCTCTAAAACTCTTTTGAAAATCTTCGGTAATAAACATAATGTTTACCTTGTTTTAAAAAACATCATGTTTTTTAAATCCACTACACACAAAACAAAGAAATCCTACTTCCAAAGAATTTTCACATGAAAAAAGAGGAAAAAATGACTGACTCCATCAATTCAAACCTCCCTAGCTCAGTTCAATGCAAAATGACGCACTTGATCTTTTGGATCTATGTTAGGAAATATATAAGGATTTGAATCCGTTGAGATCTATAAGGCACAGCAATAACCCAAATTAAATAATTTTTTTCGATTACTCGAGCTCCAAGTATTTGTGAATCCAGTGAACTAAAAAGTTTTGCATTATAGACCCACTGGAAGAATTAATATTGCAAACAGTTTTGCATAAACGGGCCACTGTGCGATATTTCAATGGTAGATATATGCTCTAGTAAAATATCCAGTTGCGTTCCTGCCCTTAAAATATTCAACCGTCTCTAGGAATGTTTATCAGTTCACCCTCAGCCCAACTTCGGACGTACTGTCATGTACAAAGAATCTTTCTTTAGCCGGACTACGCGAATGTTTAGCTCTCTTCCAATGTCTTCCCAAGTCATTGCAATGTTCTGGAATTCAAGAACAATGTTAACCGACATCTTATCTTAGACCCTCTCCGTCTATCTCACTTTTCCTAACGCTCGCACTGTGCATAAAAAGAGTATGTAAAGCCCCTTGAATGCATGCTCATTAAAAAAAAGTTGATTTATTGAAATAAATATCAATTTCAATTAAAGTTGGATGTTTGCTCACCTGTTAAACAATTTGCCTTCCAATGAAACATAAATAAGACCAACACAGAGTTATATGATTTTTTTACCAATTTTTTTTTGTTTTATTATTATTATATGTTTTAGATAATAATAGCAATTTAATTAATAATAAATTGTACAAAGCATCGAGTTTTATTTTTCAAAAATGTTTTTTTTTATCCTTTTTATATTTTTTTCATTTTTATTTTTTCTTTATGTTGCTGCCACTGCATCTATTGAATATAAGTTTCATACATTTTATATTTTTAAATTTAAATATTTATAACACATTTTTTTTTATTATTATTTTTATTAATAATTATTTTTTTAAATATATAATACTAGACAAAAACTGCTTATTACTCATTTTTGAATTTCAATTAAATTTTATTTGTAAATGCTTGAAAATTCATTATTAAAATAAGAAACGAAAGGAAAAAAATATATATATTCAACGAAAAACAGAATAATTAATTTTTTGATATTTGATTTTTGTTTAACTATTTAAATAATAAATTTTATATTTTTGAATTTATTAAGTTATAATTGTCTTTAAAGTTTTATTTTTTGTTATTTCTAATGTAATTTCTGGTTGTTGTAATTATTTTTTTTTTTTAGAAAGGAAACACGACGATACAATTCGTATGCATATATAATAAAATATTCGTTTTTATTTATATTTTTGTCAACAATATTATACGTAAGTAACACAAGATTTATTTTTTCTTTTTTTATGAAATCTAACCTTTATTTTTTTTTGTCTAAAAAAATGTTCGTATTTTAATTTTTGTAATAGTAATAGTGCATTTTATGTTTGTTATGAATGTAAATTGTTTGAAAATAAAATGTTGTAACAAATAACTGTATTCAATTGTTTTGGTGGTAATTTTTTGTTAAGAAGAAAATGAACTAAGGTGTAAATGGAAAAAGAAACAAAGAGCAAGTGGAAGAATGGTGTCCTGTTTCTGCACATGTTTTTTTTTTTTAATTGTGATTTGTAAAACTTTATTATAATTTTGTTTTTTGTTCGACTTAAAAATATCTTGAATCATAAATAAAATGTATATTATATAAACTTTTACATAACTATTTGTATATATAATATTTATATAAATGTTTTTTGTTTTTTTTTTTTAATTATTTCCTATGAGTGTATTCCTCCACTCAAGATATTGACCTCTAGAACAAACTCTTCTTTTTCTTGTCTTTTTTGTCTTTGCCGTCGACGGTTCTGTAAAAAGGGAATTGATGGAGATTGTTGTTGTTTCTAAGTAATTTTTGTTTTAAATTCAATTAATTAAATACTTATGAATTCTGATTATCTTCAAACAATGAGAAATGTGAAGTTTACAATGAGTGATGCTTTATTTTGCTTTTTTATTTTTTGTATAACAGAAAAAATCATAAAAAACCAAAAAACAAAATTTAAAAATATTTGAAGAAGATTTTTTTTTTTTAACTAGAGAATTTCAATTAAATAAAAAAAAAAAAAAACTATATGTTTTGTCTATATGAAGTGATTTTGTTCTATAAAATAAAAACCTCAGTAAAAGTATGATTTACGAAGACTAAAACTATGTGGAGTTGAGATGGTAAACTTTTTTCGTTTAAAGGTGGAACTCATTCCACTACTGAAAACAAAAGGAAAATAGTATGTTTGTTTTTTAGAAAAATAAATTATGTTTTTTATTCAAAAGTTAAGGATTTACCGATAAGTTATAATTGGTATTAATTGTGCGGCGCTTTTTGTTTCTATATTATTGTAGAACTAAAACATGATTTAAGACCCACTCACCAAACAGAAAACTTTGGTTATCATCAGGAATATAAAATATAATATTTACAGTTAGAATTTTCATTGAATTTGGACTACCTATCGTGACTTTTTAAAAGAAAAAATTGTTATTCAATTCAGTAGCATTAGTAAGAATAATTATTTTTATAAGTGAATGAACCGATTTTGGGCTTGAAAGGCTTTACAAGGATACTTACGTATCTTTTCTTTGTTCTTTTAATCACCAACCAAAAAAAGCTAAACTTTAAAAAAATTTCGTACCTAAAGAGTCAGTAGCTGCCAACCAAATACACTTTGTTCAAGAAAAATTGTCACTACTTTTGAGAACAACATTAACAGGGGTGAGAGGTTGAATAGAATTCAAATGTTTGCATTTTAACAAAAGACTTGGTTCTTGGAATATTCAGAGCATCTTAAAAAAAGATTAAATAATTTATTTGTTCAAAATCAGCATTTGGCAACTCTACTGTTTTGTATGTAGTGGTATCAAAATGGACCCTTGAGGTTTAAGTGAGTCAACAACATCAAGACAGCCACTCTAACCTTACCTAACCTAACTCTACTGTTTTCGGATTTGCGGTAATTTATGATACTGTGTTATAATCGGAAACAATGATAGCCAACAATTCCGTGAACCTGTCCTAGAAGAACTGAAAACGGCAATATCACGGCTGAAATCCAACAAAGCCGCTGGAGCAGATGGTCTAGGTGCCGAGCTGTTCAAAGCAGCAGGCGACGATCTAGATAGGAGCATGCACCAAATCATCTGTAAGTTATGGTCGGGAGAATGCATGCCCGATGAATGGAACCTCAGCATTGGTTGCCCGATCCTGAAAAAGGGAGATCCTCTAAACTGCTCCAACTACAGAGGAATCAGCCTACATCGCCTACAAGATCTTCTCTGCCGTAATCTGTGAACGTCTTAGGCCTTTCGTCAACAATCTGATTGGTCCTTATGAGTTTGGCGTCAGACCCGGAAAGTCCACCATCGATCAGATCTTGGAGAAGATCCAGGAACTTCAAATCGATACCTACCACCTTTTCATCGATTTCAAGGCCGTGTATGACATTATCTACAGAGACGAACTGTATAAAGCTATGTCTAGTTTTGGCATCCCTGCCAAGCTAATTTGGTTGTACAAAATGACGATGGAGAACTCACGCCGCGCCATCAACGTTGGCAACGAGCTTACGGAATCTTTCGATGTCAAAAAAGGATTCAGACAATGCGATGCACTGTCATGCGATTTCTTTAACATCGTTCTTGAGAAGATAGTGCAATACTCCACCGTCGACACCAGAGGCACTATCATCCAAAAGTCTGGTCAATTTCTCGTGTATGCCCATGATATTGATATAATGGGAAGAACACAGCGTGATGTCAATGCTGCCTTTGTGAGAATTGCCGTTTAAAGAACGGACTTAAAATAACAAGTATTAGGTGGACCTTGGAGTCGAAAATTTATAAAAAATCAACCACGGACCAGATATACTGACGAAAGCCAACCTTGATAAAAGAAGAAATTTGTATGACCGAAGAGTAATCAGATCGGAAAGTGTTGTTCAGGAGAATAAGTAATAGGACACTATTTGATATCTTTTTCCAATTCCTCACTCAATTTTCGAACGTTCATATAATTTAACGAAAGGTTGAATGTCAAATGTTCTTTCTGAAATGATTCATGTTGAAAAACTGTTTATACAAATTCATTACAACAAACTCAAACTCAGAAAACACTAGAAGCACTAAATAGCTTATTCACACATTTCGTTTTCTTTAAATCAATTATAAAACGCAACGTGTAAACAGGCCCTAAGAAAGTAAAATCTAATAAAAAACCCACACGAAGAAAAAACGCCTTCAAATCTCTAGGAAAATGTATCGTTACCTTTTATCCTATAGAATTTAATCGGCAACCCAATATAAACCTTGTTGATACACAATACTTGGTAAAACTGAAAATATTTAAATTGCAAACGTTTTTTTTTTATTCAATTGATAAAAAATCGTTTATTCTTTGATGTAGATGTTTCCGTAACTTGATAACTAAGTCAAAAACTAACGCTTTTCTGATTTTTATTGAATTGAAATGGGATTTCAGGCGCCTCTTTGTGTATTCGATTCCTTCCTTAAATGACTCCAAATGGTCCAATTTTGTTTTCATATTTTCTAGTTTAAAGCTTTGAACTTGTGAACTTAAATAAAAGCAGGATGATGCAAATGTAGACTGATGTTGAAAACATTCATTTCCACGAGAATGCCAATGAATGAGGTCTACGGTGAGTGGTGAAAAACAAATGTTGAACAAAATTTCAGCCTTTTTTTTAATTTTAAACACAAGAAACTGAAAATTATTTCCATAGAGACACATTCAGGGAGAAAGAGTAGTAGTATGGTCTACATTTTTGTCCATGTTTAGTAGTAAAAAGTGTTCTTAGTTTTTTATGAAATAAAGAAAATACATAAACATTGTGCAAGAACAACTATAACTTTGCAATTCACCTTTGGCTTTTATCTTTTCGGAGGACACCATTTCTATATGGCTTGTCACAATTGAACTGTCCTTAAAGTTCAATCAATTCCAACCATTTAGTGCAATGGTGATTGTATATTTTGTTCTCTTGATTTTTTTATGTTAAACAACATGTTGAAACGGAACTGGAACTAAAGATTTTAAGTGATCAATTATTTTGTTTTCTTGAAAAAAATAAAGAAGAAGTAAGCTTAAGCTGTTTAACAGTGATCGATTTTGTTACAAAGCCAATGAATGCTTTTAATGTGTTTTTTTTTTATTTAGTTTTAAGTGCACAGGAAACTGAAGACACCAACTTATTAAGATAAGGTTTATTTTGTTTTTGAAAAGCTCGACACTGAATGGTGGAATGGGTTCTCTTTTTCGTACATCTCACAGATTTACATCGTGACACATCCCAAAAAAAAAAAAAAAATAGTTTACTGTCTTATGTAATGTTATATGGTTTTTGAAGAAATTAGATTCCCCTCCTTTCAGTGGAAAAAATGCAAGTAAAAGAAAATGTATCGAAAACAATTCGTTAACGACAATTCTTCGAACAATTCGTGGAACGGACCAATCGGCGAAAACAAAGGACAATTCTTCGAACGGCAAATCGGCATTTTGTTGAATAAAATACAATATTGTTTCCGTGTGTCCATTATTGAAAGCATAGCTAATTGCCAATTGGGAAGAATTGTTTATCGATGATATTTTTTTTCGACGAATTGCCATTGCTTCCTTTTTGACATTTTTCCTTTGTCAATTCGTTGAAAACAAACGTTAAGCGGAGTGATTTCTAGTGAAATTTTCTTGTTTTGGAGTGTTCCGGTGAATCACTCATTTGTGGAACTTTTTCAAAGAAAAAAATGTTGACATTTAACCAATATGGCAATCATTAAACGTCAAAACGAATTCCAAAAAAAAGAAAAGTGCTGACTTAAGGCCGATAACACTTTATCGACTTTATTTTTCATATTTAAACTGGTCTGCTTTTAAACTTTTTACTAATGATCAATCGAATCATCTTTAGGTTAGTAAAATTAAGTCATACTCTAAACTCTTTGCAATTAGTTTCTTTATTGAATATAAAAGCGCCTGCTCGTCTTCACAGTGTAAGCTCAACTGACTGAAAAATGCCAGGACAACGACAAGAACAAATTAGCAATATTTCTGTCTCTTTCCTTTCCAAGTAGTTGTCACACATATTAAATGAGGATCTCTTAGCCTAATCAGCTAGTTTTCAACAAAACTTACACTTTACACTTAAACGTCAACTTCCCTTACACATTTCACATGAGCACAACAACCGAATGACGAATGAATATAAAGTGATTTTATATACGTTTCAAGCCCTTTTTTCTTCACAAAACGATAGATATATAGTTTATATTTTTTTATTTATCCTGACACAAATTTACCTTTCAATATCAAATATTAATAAATTTGAGAAAAACAAGAACAAAATTTTCGCGCGTATTTCACCTCAAAAATCATTTTTATTTTTGTTTTCGTGGTGAACGTTGTCAAAGTCAACTTCATTCGCGACGGATTAAAAGCTCTCATGTGAAAGAAATGTCAAAATCGAAGAACATTCATTCGTTGGTCGTTGTTCGTGCTCATGTGAATTATGTTTTAAAATCAATTGTCAAAAATTAGAAGAAAACATTTTTTAACCCGTGAATTTTTACTTCTGTCAAACTTGAGCCAGTTACCGGCCAATCTGATTATTTTTATTATCTTTTCTGTGCGGAACAGATCCATAAAACAGACCATATGCGTGTATGTATGTGAATAAGAACTGTCAAATCAAAAATTCTTATTCTTTTTATGCACGGGATGGTCCTGTCTTGTGAATTTCAGTAACTCCTTTTTCTTGATTTTCAAATAGAAAAATTAGTTTTTCTTCAAATTGATAAAGGGTAACGGTACCAGTCTCCGGACAGACCCCAGTGTCCGGACGATTTTGCACTTAAAAGGGAATAAAAGAGAAACTAAACACAGAATTTGCAAAAAACAAAAAAAGTACAGGAGCAGTACTATTTTTCACATACACAACCCGATCGAATATATAATGGAAAAGATATGGGCCGTTTAAGCAGCAGCTGCTATTGTTCTGCTGTTTCTTTAGCAAAAAATTAATGGCAGACTTTGGAAAAATATATTGAGAATAGTTGGAGAGAATGGAGTTTGTTTTAATGAAAATATTATTAACTTCCAATAACAAAAGAAAAAAAAATTGAGTTTTGCATTTTTTTATTCGATTTTTTAAGTGTCCGGGACACTGGCACCAAAAATTGCGAAAATCTAGTCTTCGGACAGTTTCAAGGTTTTATTTTATTATTTTATTTTTCAAATTCTTTTGGAAACGTTTAATTTCGTTGTCAAAAGTACTTATTTGTATCCAGAATAAAAATTTACCATTATCATCCGTCTGATGGATAAAAAATGAAAAAAACTTTAAAAGTTGTATTATCATTATTTATTCTCTGTCACACAAACACAATATTTTTAAATCAATGTGGTGTAAATCGATCGTAAAATATCTACAGCTGAAGGGAATATTTTCCTTATTATCGAAACCTTAACATGAGAATAATTAAACCAGTTTCTTCCCTCCACCTCCACTTTTCTATTTATTTGAGATTAAATTTATTCTTTACTGGTATGCAAATGCACACAAAAAACACAAAAAGAAACCAAGCAAAACTACCCCAATCGAAGGGGTTATATTTGAATGCGATGAGCACAAAAAACAGTGCGGTTTGGAAAAAAGAAACAAGAACTAGTAAACCTTGAAACAAGTAAGTAGGTATTTCAAACACATTAAATTGCCAATGTTTGGTTGTATAGCGTAGATACTAGATAGAGAGGATATGATTTATCAATTATTTAAAGCGCCTTACACGACATAAGATCGAAGAAATTAGGTGTCAGGCAAGCAGCAATCAAGTAGGTTCAAAATCGTCCGGAGACTGTGTTTTGATCGTTCAGACACTGGTCCTGATGTCGTTTTTTTTTTTTTTTTGTATTTCGTCTAAAATAACAATAACTAGGCAATATTTTTAAAATTAATAACATGCCAAACAATCAGGAAATAATTATCAATCCAGTAAAAGAATTGCTCTATACTCAACACTTAAGAGAAAAAAGATATTGAGTTTTTAAGTGGAACTGTCCGGAGACTCCATTTAAGATCGTCCGGAGAGAAGAACTATCATCCGGAGACTCCGGAAAATAGCCTTTTTCAGAATTCATCGTTTTAGATCAACGTTTAAAGTTACTTTCAATTCATTCGTACACCAAACTACTGACAAATATCAATATTCTTAGATTTTAATGAAGCAATAATAGAACTAAAGATATTTACTTTGAAAATTAGGAAAAAAGTTATCTGTCCGGAGACTGGTACCATTACCCTATTGGTAGATGTTTCTTAACTGAATTTGCTCCTTAATCGGTTTACGTTGTTTGGGAAATAAATAACTGTTCATCAGACAAAAAAAAAGAGATCTTAAGAAACAAAAAGATTTTTCTTTTAACTCCCGTCACTGATCCTCAAAATTTTAATATAAACTTAAATCACTTCAAACAAACTTCAGAATTAAAAAAAAACAACTTCCGTCCGTATTTTTCTTAACTTTCCTTCAAATATTTATCCTAAAAGGAAAAAATAATTAAAATATTTTTCACCCCAAACATTTATATTTATTCAACGATTAAAAAGTCAGCCATGCGACAAAATGATACAAAATTAAAACCAAATTGAAAAAAAAACAACAAAAATATTTAAAGTTATGTATTATCTCTAAATTGTGTATGTGTTTGTGTAAAAAATGGCACAGTTAGATTTACTTTCTATGAAATTTATGATTTAAATGAATTTTGCAGCAAAAATGACAAACATCAAAGCAAACTTAGTTTAAATGTCTTTTGTGAGCTTGTGCAGAAATGGGGTTGTAATGGTTAATGAGCTTTATACAGATTTTCAAATGTGTGCATGGTGTATGAAAATAAGAATTACATACTGGGATATAATAAAATAAAAGTCAAATTTAAAAACTAAAATTAGTAATTTTTCTTAACAGAATCGTCAATTTAGGAAGTTGGGTAAAGTAAAAAAAACTTAAAAATATTCCAATTTTTTTTAAAAGAACAAATACCAATATAAACTAATACATTCAGATCATTAAGGAAATTGCAAAACAAAATAAAAAAAAGAATATCTTTTACAAAATCAAATTAAAATATAAAAATGCATAAAACATGTTTTTTTTTCTCATTAAAATTTGATATGTTTCTATAGAAAATTTTGCGAATAGTTGTGAGTTGGATTTTTTTTTGTTTAAATTTTATGAGATTCTTTATTTTCTTCATTATTACAGTTTGGTGGTAGTGAATTGGTTGTGTTGATTCCAGCCGTTGGTATGGCTGGACTGTTGCCACCGCCACTACCTCGGTGTAGATGAGCATCGGGTGCTCCAAAACTAGTATGACGACGTAATAATGATCCAAAACCACGGCGACTCTTCGACTCATCCGAACCTCGTGATGTCATTGATGCAGTCCTGGAAAATGTCGGGAGTGGTTTGTTTTTTTGTTTGTTTTGGTTTCTATCATTTTTGTTTAGGTATTTAATAATTTTTTTTTTTTTTGTATTGTTTAATCTTTCTTTGTGATTTTATTTTATTTTGGATTTTTTGTTTATTGCGCACGAAAGTTGTTGATAAATGATCGATTGAAATTAATGTGGTTCCAGATTTGTTTTAAATAATAATTAATTTAGGTACCTACCTACTGTTTGCACAAAATAAAGCAATGATTAAATGGATTACGTTTATGTTGATGCCATTCGTTCTTCATCATGTTGTTTAATACAAGCTGAATAAGTCTGGCAAAGCATGGTTAGTTCTAAAAAGCAGTGCAACTTTTAAATTTATTGATGTCTGTGAAAAATCTTGCTTTTAGATTGATAATACCAACAGATAACGGCTTCTGACTAATCGACTTTGCTGCAGCTCGTAATACGATGAGAAGCAGCACTAGGTTTCCAAGACAGCAACCTGGCGATTTCCGGATGGTCGAACCACCAATGAAATCGACAATGTGCTAAACGGCGCAAGGCACGCATCCAACACCTTGAACGTGCGCACTTTCCGAGGAGCAAATGTCGACTCTGACCACTTTCTGGTAGTGGCTAAGCTTAGAGCTCGACTATTAAATGACTAGAAAACACGTGCGGCACAAAGAAAGAAGTTCAACATCGGTTGACTTAGCGGTCCGAATAATGCCAGACTACAGTGAGCGCCTGAGTGAGCGACTCTCCGGCGTCTTCCCAAATACCACAGATGTCAACACCTTGTGGAACCAATATCGCGAAATATTTAAAAATGTAGCCGAGACCACCATAGGTTACCAGTCACCCTCGAAAAAGAACCCGTGGTATGATGATGAGTACGCGAAATTGAAAAGAGAGGCGGAAAATGCACGTTTACAGATGCTTCAACGGAAAACAAGAGCAGCAAGAGAAGAGTACCGAACAAAATGGAGAAATGAGAAAAAGAACCTGCGAAGGAAGAAAAAAGCATCTGCAGTTTCTCAGCTCAAAGATCTAGAAGAGCCTCGGGCCAAGAAACACACCCGACGTTTCTTTAAAAGATCGAAGCAATTAGCTTCTGGTGTCAGAACGGGGACACGGGCTCTTCGAAACAGTGAAGGAAACCTAGTCACCGAAGCACAGGGAATTGTAGATGTTTTCAAGCAGCACTTCCAACAGCTGCTGAATGCTCATAATGTTCAGCGAGCCAATGACGAAAGAGAAGCAAGACCAGTCAATGAAGACACAGTCCCAGCCCCCAGCACAGAAGAGGTAGAAAGAGCCATTCAAAAGCTAAAAATAATAAGTCCCCCGGGTCGGATGGCATACCTGCGGAACTCTGGTGTTTTGATGAACCGCATGCACCAAGTCATCAACAAAGTGTGGGAGGAAGAATGCATGCTGGTCGATAAGCTCCATATGCCCCATCTATAAAAAAAGCGATCCTATGTCATGCAAAAACTACCGTGGCATATCCCTGCTTGATGTTGCATACAAAATCCTATCCAACGTACTGTGTGAGCGTCTTAAACCGTTCTGCAACACAACAATCGGCACGTAATAGTGTGGGTATAGTTCACGCAGAACAACGATGGGCCAAATGTTCACACTGAGGCAGATCCTGGAAAAGACCAACGATTTTCAAGTCGAAACCCACCATTTTTTCATTGACTTATGATAGCATCCACTGCCAAGAGCTTATGATGGCCATGTTTGAATTCGGGATTCCGAATAAACTGCTCATCCGAATTGTTTCAAACATGCGCAGGGTTTAGACAAGGAGATGCGCTGTCATGTGATTTCTTCAACATAGTACTGGAACAGATAGTGCGCAAGGCAGGTGTGAGCACGTAAAACACTAAATCCACCCAGCTCCTAGACTATGCGGACGACATAGACATCATCATCGATCCAAGAGAGCTGTGCTTGAGGAATTGGATGTGTCATTTTTGATTTTTTTTTTGTTGGTAACACACATAAAATTGTTAGAAACAAATAAAGTCAAAATATAAAAATAGAGTGGCGCGACAGCTCTTGAAGAGCCAAGGCCTAAGTGGCTAACTCTCATCAACAATTCTCTGAGTGGTGTGAAGGATTGAGGGGACCTACAATTTAACGCCGATTCCGAACAGCAATGTTGAGAAGCACTTTTTCATGACAGATTGATCTCTTGGAAGTTTTGTCAGTTCTTCGCAAGAGGCAGTAGCCGTGAAAGATGAAATAAAAACTATGGGCACGAGGAGGACTCGAACCCCCGACGCTCTGCTTAGCAGCCAACGCACCTGACCACTAAGCAACGGACACTACTAACAACAATAAAGTTGATAATACATATTTCAAAAACTTGAAGTCCTATTTTTTTTTCCAACTTCAGTATTTAAACATTTCTTTCGTTAAACATAAGTTTCGTTA
The DNA here is from genome assembly GCA_943590905.1 of Sphaerophoria taeniata. Classification (NCBI taxonomy): domain Eukaryota; kingdom Metazoa; phylum Arthropoda; class Insecta; order Diptera; family Syrphidae; genus Sphaerophoria; species Sphaerophoria taeniata. Next base: position 38,439,892 of record OX016540.1, on the reverse strand, counting down.
AACATAAGTTTCATCTTTGGGTAAAAAATCTTGCAAACTGGTGAAATTTATTCAAACGAAACGATCGCTGCAAACATGTCCGCGGTGACTATATAAACAAAATCGGGTTCAATTCATAATTTTTTTGATTGTACTTCAAGCCTACAATTGCAATATCTCAAATGGTTTTCGTTTTATTTAAAAAAAAAGTTTTCAAGTCTTTATTTGAAAACCCTTAGGTTATGAATTTGAATAAAAAATAAGTATACGCCCGAGTGTACACAAAGCTGAATGCATTGATTGTGTTAAAAAGCATTGCAATGAAACAAATTATTTTCATTTCGTTTAAATTGCTCTACGCAAACTTGTTCCATTTAAAAGTAAACTCAGCCAAAGGCGATTGTTACAATTAGCCCGAGTAAGCGTTGTGATTTCTTGTTTTCTGGGTGTACATGTATGAACTTGAATGTATACAGGGTTTCCAAAGATTTTTTTCAAATAAAAAGGAAATGTTAAGAAAATAAATATTTAACAATCGCAATTCAAACTTAAACAATTTAAACTTTCAACAAAAATATGCTGTAAGAAATTCGTACTTGGAATTGTTATAAATCATTTGGAAGTCTATTTTCAACCTTAGCAACTTTCGAGCACAATAAGTTTTATAGCGGATGTTAACGATTTTTTGTTTAAAGTTTCAATTTACTTAACAAAATATAAAATCAAAAAAATTCAAACGAAATTCTTTATAAATATATAAAAAATCAATATATCGCAAAAAAAAATGAAAAAAAAATATCATTAAATAAACAAAAATCAAACAAACTACTTAACTCATGTTTTAACCAATGGCATACGCAGATTTCAAAAGTTCTCTACAATTTTATCAAACTGCCCAAAATTACTTATTTTTTTTTAATAATTTAACACGCATGTACATAATTTTTTAGTTAAACAAAAAAAAACTCTTAAAATCGTCCAAATATAAACACACTCATTCGAATGCAGACATGACAATCATTTTTATTTTGAAATAAAAAATGAAAACAGAAAAAAAAATTATAAGATGATTTTGGAAAAATGCATATTATATCCCAGTTTGTAGTGTCATTGTATTTTTTTTTTCAATTTTTAGTAGGAAATTAAAAATTTGCAAATTATGTAAGAAAATCAAAAAAAAAAAAAACATAAATTCAAGTTTCATTTATGTTTGCGTGTTTTGTTATTTCTTAAATTTATAAAAATCAATTTAGTTTATAATTATATAAAATTTGAAAAGAATTTTGTTGTAGTTATTTACAAAAGTTGGTTGAAAGTTAAAAAACAAAAAACAAAAACAAAAACATAAAGAAAGATTAAAGTCATGAAGTCAAAAATGAAAACAGAAAAGTAAATTTACAATGAAAATGAAGGTGAAAAATTAAATTACAAAAAAATGAAAATTTCAAGCAACAAATAGAGTTTAAGTCAAAAAAAAAAATTAAATTCGAAAAAAGAAGAAAACACAATTAGATGGTTTTTTTGAAGAGAGAATAAACAAGGTACTCACTCTTTACTATTCGCTTCTAAGCTTCGTCGTCTAAGTTCGTCTAGTGTAATGTGGTTTGACTCCTCCCAATCCTTCTTCTCCTGATCAAATCCTCTTCGACGTTCTTCCAATTCACGTATCTGTATTTCGAGAGCCTAGTTTGAATAAATAAAGAAAAGGCTAGTGTTTTTTCTAGGATATTTCACATGTTTGTAAATTTTAAAAATTGGTCCTCTGACCGGGATAATTTTATGACTTTATGAAATTCTAAGGGAAAAGCATTTCATCTCTCTATTCTAGACTTTGTCTATTCTCAAAAAAGATATGCGGAAAGAATTCAAACGAAAACTTACCTTCTTACGCTCCTCGTGTCGCCTTGTCAATTCAAGTTCGGAATCTTTAAGTTTTTGTTTCTTTTCTTTCACCTTCATTTCGAAAACTTGTTCCATTTCGGCTTCCATTTTTTTCATTTTCAAATCGTGTTCACGCTTTTCTTCTTCCATTTGAGCAAGGGGATTCCTGCAAATTTTTTAGTGGTTTTTTGATAATAATTTTAAGTAAAATAAAAATTTGAAAAAAAATCACTTTTTTTGGGAAGTTTTCATCAACAAAATCAAATGAAAATTCTTCAAGAAAATAAAACATCACACACAAAGAGAGAGGGCTTACAATACCATTGCAAAAGAATTATAATTAAAACACAAACCATAAATTAATGTTTAAGACAAAATTAAAACAAATTAAAAACTCATTTCAAAAATGTTAATTTAAGTCAGAACTATGTAGGTTAAATATTGTCAATCAGGAAATGAACTACAAAATTCTTCTTAATCCTGTTAATGCTTCCTAATGAGGGTTTCAATGTTTTATTCAAATGTCCTGCAAGTCTATAATAGAAAATTCAATTCGTAAAAATCACACAAAAATTCTATTCTATTTTCACACTCCTTTTGTGAATGATCGATGAAATCAACAATGAGCAATGAGTCACTCTTTGAGAGTGAAACTCACCTTGGTTTGACTGCTTCTGGAATAGGTAGAATCTTAATTGCTCTTTTTTCATCGGGAATCGCTTTTTTGCAGTTTGGAGAACACCTCAAGTACATAAACAAATTGATATTGTTATTGTTTGTCAAACTAAATTCAACTAAGCTGTCACTCTTTTCGAAATGTCTAGTCTAGGAAAACGTGGGGGCACATGAAAGCACACTACTTGTTTTGGGTCTTCGCCTAAGAATCACATATCAGATAGCACACCACACCACCTAAGCAAAATGTCACTGAGATCTCAATGTCAATTTTAAAAGAGCAAAATTGTTTTGGAACATATTTCCCAAATCTCAGTGAGCTAGTCACGTTGATGCTCATAAGTCAACTACAAAATAACGTCAATATAGTTAAAAAAAAGCTAACGAAAAGAGGGAAACCCAATTTGTCGTGTTGTTATCATCAACAATGTCGACTTGACATATCAACTGTGGCACAACCGGTCGAAGCCTCCTTCAACAAGTTTTTTTTTTTTTATATAATTCGCACCCACTAAAGGGTTTCTTTTTACCCTTACTATGCCAGAGACACAGTGATTGCTTCAGGTAGGAAGAAAGGGATTACAAAGGAGGTGCCGGTTGGTCTTAAATTCCTGAACATTTCAACGTTTGGAAAGATGGAAAGTGGAAAGGAGTTCCACATTCGCGTAGTACGGCTAAAGAACGATTCTCTATACTTGAGAGTACGTCCGAAGTTGGGCTTGAAGATAAACTGATGGGTATTTTTAGAAGCGCGAGTATTACGGGCAAATTGTTTAAGGAGATTAATGCAACTGCCTATTTCACTAGAGCACTTACCATAGAAGTAACGAAAGTTCAGAGAAACGTTAGGAAGGTGGTCTAACGAGGTAAATGAGATGGTGATGTCTCTATTCTTAGGGCTCTTTTTTTTGTATACCATCCAAGAGGCTTAAGTATTGACATTTTTCCTTCAGGTAAAGGGTTTTCCAACAGGGACGCTACAAAAGTAGAGCGACAGGGACAGCAAACGACGCCATATTTCTTACCGCTCTTTTGACATTTCTCTTCAGTAAGATTTGCCATTTGCCATGGAAAGACATCGAGCCAACAACGAGTCGAAATTATAAAAATTTACTACCGAAATTCGGAGTCAGTGGCCTCAACGTTAAGAGCGCTACGTCCAATTTATGGTCGTCATAATCGTCCTAGCAGATCAACAATTGAGCGTCCAGCGGAAAATTTTGAATCCACAGGCACAGTACAAAATGTTCCCGTGCCAGTGAGACAAAAAGTGTCCGTAAGGTCGAGAATATTGTTGCCGCTGAGGCTTCAGTTGCAGAAAGCCCGAATGTGTCTCTCACACGTCGTTCTCAAGCGTTGGGCATCTCTGTGACGTCGTTATGGCGAATTTTGAGAAAAGATCTTGGACTACGTCCTTACAAGATTAATTTGACGCAAAAACTGAAGCTGTTGACCACCAGAAGCATCGTATGTTCGTGAATTGGGCTAAGCAACAACTTGAAAATGATTCGGATTTTCATCGAAAAATTATCTTCAGCGATGAGGCTCATTTCTGACTGAATGGCTTCGTCAATAAACAAAATATGCGGTATTGGTCAGGCAGCAATCCACACGTACTCCATGAGTCATCATTGCATTCCGAAAAAATTAGGGTTTGGTTTGGTTTATGGGCTGGCGGCGTCATTGCGCCGTACTTCTTCCGTGATGATCAAGACCGGCACGTTACTGTGAATGGGGATCGCTAGCGTTCAATGATAACCGAATATTTTTGGCCCAAATTATGATGATATGGACTTGGAGGACATGTGGTTCCAACAGGAAGGTGCAACGCCACAAGCCACACAGCGAATGTCACAATCAATTTATTGGAAACCAAGTTTGGAGAACGTGTTATCTCACGAAATGGTCCAGTCGCTTGGCCGCCTCGGTCGTGCGATTTGACGCCTTTAGACATTTCCTGTGGGGCTACGTCAAGTCTATGGTCTATGCTTACAAGCCAGCGACGATTGATGTACTTCGTACGAATATCGAACGTGAAATTGCAGCAGTGTCGGCCGATTTATACTTGAAAACCGTCGCGTCGAAAATTGGGTTCAGCGTCTGGACTTTTTGTTTTATTTAAAAAACTTTTGTAGCGCTCTTATATTAATTTGGATTTAACATTGGCCTTATTAAGGATGCCGAAATCTCTCATTGCTTTATAAAGTTCTTAAGGTTGTTGTAGGATGTTTTTAAAAAAATAAAATATGTTTTGAATAACGGTTTGATTCATTTTAAACCAAATTTTAAGGGACACCTTTCCGGCTAAGGTAGAAAAGTGTTTAACAAAACGACGATAGTCGGGTCAGCTAGTGTTTTTGCAATCACACCGCCCGATTGTTTATGCTTTGAACTTTTCTTCCCTACATATTTCAAACTAGGAACTATTTTTGCGTGTAAAAAGAGTAAACAAAAACAGAAAGTCAGAAACTACAACTTTAGCATTCAATGAAATGTTTCAAAATTTTAAGAAGACAAAAATAGTAGCTTTATGGTATAAAAATCAATCTACCAACTCAACTTCTATTTGTTTAAATTTTATAGACCGAAATTAAACAAATCTACTAACTATTTTTCACAAAAGAAGTAAAAAAGAAATCAAAACAACAAAAACTAAAAAAAAACATGAGAATGAAATGAAAATGAAAATGAAATAATGACAGAAATGAAAGAAACAGAAACAGAAATGAACATGGGAATGAACTTACCAAACAATCATAAAGCTATTCATAATTCCTTGAGGGCAAAAACTATATGACAAAAAAGAGAGACAAGGAATATACAACAATGATGAACATCGATGAATGACATTTTCATATGTTTTTTTGTTTTTTTATGTTTTCGTTCTATGAAAATTCTATCCGTTTGAATTTAAACAAAAATAGAAATAAAAATAATCAAGGGGGGACTTGATATGTTGCTGATTGATGCAGCGAATTTAAATAAATAAAAAAAAATCTTAACGAAACAAAACAAAAATATCAAACAAAACCAAAAAAGAAAAGAAAATCTCACACAAAACAGCACAAAAGAAAAACACACACTCGGACACCCACAAAAGCACTTTATTATGTTTTGTTTGTTTCTGTAAAAAAGCAAACCCCAATCGATACTCACTTGTTGGTTAGTCTGGCTTTTCCATCTGCCCCCAGTCCGGCCAATTTCCTACACCGATAATTTTCATAGTGCACATTATTGGTGACGTCCTTCAAGTCCTGAAGGTGCGTTCGAATTACCATATTGCGCAGGGCAATAAAATCGCAGTGATCAAGGTTTTCAACTGCAAAAAATACACAAATTTTACAATCGTGGAATTTGAGTTTTGAAAAAATTCAAGAAAATGTTTATACCCTCAGCAATACCCCATGGGTATCGTCGTCCTCGAATTTTCTTTCCTTCAACTTCAATAACGGTATTCGCACCGACCACAGCAAATGGCACACGACTTCTAAGCTGTCGCAGAGCTTTGGCCTCTTCCTCATCGTCCAGAGGTTCGGGGAAATCGTAAATCTTAATTTTATGTTGAGCAATTTCGTTGAGAATTTGTTTTTTGAATAATTGGACTTCTTCGGGTGTCATTGTGTCGGCTTTGGCAATAACTGGAATAATATTCACTTTATCGCATAAACGTTGCATGAATTCGACATCGAGTGGCTTAAGGCCGTGACCAGATGGAGCGATAAAATATAAACAAGAATGTACACGATTGTCGGGTGTTGCTTTGCGATGGACACGGGATTCGGCTGTTAGATATTCTTCGTATTTGCTTTCGACAAAATCAATTATTGGCACCCAACTGGAATCGGTATGTTGATTGTCAAAAATCAAAGAGAGATTGAGAGATAGATGAACTCACCAATTACTATTGTCGACAGCATCACCAAATCCAGGTGTGTCAACAACTGTCAGTGTCAGATTGACACCGTTCTCTTTGAGCAAGACCCTTGTCGATTCAACGGCAACTGTTTTCTTAATACGTAGTGATGGTCCCGGATGTTGATCCTGGTTGTAAATGTCCGACAGGAACATAGAATTGATCAGTGTTGATTTTCCTAAACCGCTTTCACCTATAAATTCATACAAAAATTCATACATCACACCTAAGGTGTATCCTTCGACAAAAAAAAACTCACCCACAACCATTAGGGTAAATTCGAAACCCTTCTTCACCGCTTTCCTATAAACTTGATTTGGCAAATTGGCAAAACCAACATAACCATCTAGTTCCTTCGGTTTGGGCCGGCTTATCGCTTGAACTTTTTCCTTATCATAACGCTCGCTAGCGATTTTATTCGAATCCGAATAACTGTCATTATTCATTAGGAGCTGTTGTTGTTTCTCCTTTAGAGACAAATTATTGATATTGTTCGCCAGGGCTGTAACATTCGATGTAACACCGCCTCCGCCGCCGCCACCAACAGATGTCGCTGTGGTTGAGGAATTAATTGTTGTTGTCGAATTTGACAGCTTACTGTGTTGCTGTTCTTGTGATATTAACGATGAACTGCTATTTAGTGCGGCTGACGATGTGTTGTTGTGGTGGTTGTTTTGGATATTATTGCTGATATTATGATGGTGTTTGTCATTCACTGACGATGGTGTGTTGTTTATTGAGGAATTCTAAAGGAGAACAAGTTTTTAGATTAGTCTCGGGAAATTTTTTTGAAGTTTTCAATCATAAATACTGTTTCAATACAAATAAGTATGTAATTAAATGTTTAATTTGAACTTGTCCATGCGAAGGGTAATGGGTATGTGTCTAGAATTTATATAAAAAGGAACTGGTTTTAAATATTTATAACTATAAAAACTGCTAAAAATGAGGTTAAGGCAAAAATATGAAAGAGAAGATAATTGCCTGTTGGTTATTTCCAATAATTCATGATTTGTGTAAACCTCTAAACTATGAGCGGCTTCGAGACTTGAAAAATGATAGAACCATTTTAATTCAATCTTTTTGAAAATTACTTCTGCAAATGCTTTCAGTGATTTCCCAATTAATTTGAAAGAGTAGCCAAGGTAGCTTTTTAGTTTGTGAACGAATTTGTGAACCGTCAAATCAGTTGAAAATTTAACGGCATGGTAACGGGTTCTCCAATAGGGACTTGACAACTTTGAATTTAATTTCTGAACGCACCCTTTCAATTATCATCGAACTGTCATTGTCAATTTATTCAGTTAACTCAATGGGCCCTATCGGGAATGAGATTTCCCTGGAAATATTTCACACGTTCGGAAAATTCGTATCGTAAATAATGTTCGAAATTCCCCTAGAAATTTAATGCGATCATGAACACTTTTCCCATGAGAAATGTCTCGTGATTTCTCTGGATTTTTCCCCATTTATTAACTTCCCATAGGAAGTTATTGTAATGGGTCCGATTTTGTGAATCTCCAATTTTCGCATTTCTCGATGTTTTGAGGTCACTAGAGTCCGAATCAAGCGTTTTTAAGATTGTGATGTTCTTTTGTTTTTCCCAGCTAAGGTAGGTCAGCGGGTCCAGGGTTTTCCGAGGAAAGAACAAGTAAAACTCGGTTTTTAAAGAAAGTAACGGTTCAATTTTATTTATCGTATTAATTGAGTATAATAAACAGCGGATTCCTAGAACGAACGGCGGCGGATGGGATTCAATCCCTAGCTCTAGGAATTTAACGGAGGGATAGCTTCCCTAGTCCCGACACGGTAAATGGGATTCAATCCCTAGTCGGAACATTACCTTATACAAATACTCTAATGGGATAACTTCCCTAGCCCCAACAGATACATGGGATTCAATCCCTAGCCGGGGCAATAACTACGAATCCTATAATGGGATAACTTCCCTAGTCCCGACACGGTAAATGGGATTCAATCCCTAGTCGGCACAATACCTTAACTACCTAATGGGATACTTCCCTAGCCTCGACGGAATAATGGGATTCAATCCCTAGTCTAGGCAATAAAAGCAACCTACGATGGGATAATTTCCCTAGCCTCGACGGAATAATGGGATTCAATCCCTAGTCAAGGCGATGCCTAATTAAGACCAAAAATAATGGGATTATATCCCTAGCCTTGACAGAAAAGTGGGATTCAATCCCTAGTCAAGGCGATAAAGCGAAAAAAAACCAAAAAGTTAATTTGAGACTTCTTCTGGCGTTCACCAAAAGATGCCTCAGGAATACTTGTTTAAAATATTTATTAAATCAAGCACCTAAACGGTCGGAGACCGAAAGAAGTTTGATCTTTGTGATCAATATCACTCCTACTTGATAAATTTTGCGTAACAAGTAGGAGTGAATTGAAAGAATACAGGAAAGAAATAATCGTGCATTTGCACATGCGACTATGCGACCAACATCTGTGCTGCTGCCTCTCTGTTTTGTTGTTCGTTGTTCGAGTGTTTGTCGTTGTTTCAATTTGTACTCAGCACTCTGCTATTGACGGACAGTTGTTGTTTGTATACTTCGGCTGTGCATTTGTTGTTGTTTTCATTTCGCTATGTTGCGTGTTGTCGTTTTTGCTTCTATTGATGGTTGTTCTTGGTTGTAATTTTATTTCGGCGCTTGTTATGTGTTGTGAATTTGTAACTTCGTTACAAGATGATGTCCGCGTGTGTGTGTATGTGTGTTCGTATGTGCGTTACGTTTTTTCAGCTCAATTATCTCGCGAACCACTCATCGTATTGTCATAAAATTGGTCTTATTCGACGCGGTATTGTGTTGTTAAGAGCTGATTAGATTTTGAGCAAAATCCGCTTAGCAGTTTTTAAATGGCAATCAAAAATCTAAGTCAACCTTATAAAAAATGAGTTATTTTATTATTATAAAGGGTTTTCCATTAAGAGGTGTTATTTTGAATAGCCCGCTATTTCGGTAGTTGTCACTTTTGAAGCTGTCATTTTCTAACATTTGACAAGTAGAAACTACGCCATTAATAAAAATGGAACGATACACGCTTCAACAACGCATTGAAATTATTAAAATTCACTATAAAAATGGTGAAAATTTGGCAGAGACGGTTCGCACAACTAAAACATTTTTGGGTCGTCGTGAAGCACCTTGTCGGACCGCAATACAGAAATTGGTGGACAAATTCGAGCTGTTGGGACAAGTTAGTGATGTGAAGAATAAAACCCGTGCACGTCGCTCAAGAACAACTGAGAATATTGCTGTTGTAGCCCAAAGTGTTGAAGAAAACCCAGGTTTGTCCATTCCTCGTCGTTCTTTGGAATAATGCATTCCACAAACGTCATTACACCGTATTTTGCATAAGGACTTGGGTCTTAAGGCTTATAAAATTCAGTTAACACAAGAACTCAAGCCGGCTGATCATCAACAACGTCGTGTCTTTGCTGATTGGGTCCTTGAAATGCATGAAAATGATCCGGAATTTCATCGAAAAATCATCTTGACTGATGAGGCCCATTTCCACCTCGGAGGCTACGTCAACAAGCAAAACTGTCGCATCTGGGGCTCGGAAAACCCAGGAGTTATTGTTGAACAGCATCTCCATCCTCAACGCGTGACTGTTTGGTGCGGTTTATGGTCCCGCGGGGTCATTGGACTTTACTTTTTCGAAAATGAGGCTGGAGCAACAGTTACGGTCAATGGATTGCGCTATCGAGAGATGATTAATGATTTTAACTTCCCAGAGGAAGTTATTGTAATGGGGCCGATTTTGTGAATCTCCAGTTTTCGCATTTCTCGATGTTTCGAGGTCACTAGAATCCGAATCAAGCGCTTTTATGATGATGTCTGTGTGTGTGTATGTGTGTTCGTTACGCGTTACGTTTTTCAGCTCAATTATCTCGCGAACCACTCATCGAATTGATCTCATTCGACGCGGCATTGTGTTGTTAAGAGCTGATTAGGTTTTGAGCGAAATCGGCTTAGCGGTTTTTTAATGGCAATCAAAAATCTAAGACAACCCTAATATAATGAAAATTATGATAATTTCTGCAATAATTTCAATAATAGTACAAAAAATCTTATACTTAGTGGGGAAAAAAACACAATATTCAGGAGTATCATATATACTATATTTGATTACTTGCTGACCCACCAAACGCTGCTTTGCCGTATAAATATTAATTTTCAGAAATACTAATCCGATTAGAAAAATTGCTTCAATAATAGAAAACTACAATATTCAGGAGCAATATATGTAGGCTGTATTTTAATGTGCAAAGTAGTTGTGAATGAGTCCACGAAATGGTACGATCAACTCGGCAGTGGCGGATGGCGCCATTGTTATTCAATAAACTTAATGTTTTTCATAAAATCATCAGTTTTATGGAATTTGACTTTGAAGCAACGTGCGTGTACAACTACAACGGGATGCATCCGCTGAATATTTTGCAAAACAACTAATGTTTTTACGTATTTTTCTACTATGGGAAGTTAGTAGTGTGGACTCCATGGGTCGCACTCATATTTTTTTGATGGAGAAATCGCCAGCTAAAACCTTTCTGCAGTGGAAAGAAGATATTAACAGACTGAAAAAAAAAGAGTTTGGCTTCAGAGTAGGACGTCTTAATTACCTTGCAGTAATAGAATTCGAATTAGGAACGGTCCACAAATCCTTGGGAAGCAATCTTTAAGCCTACTTCAAAACCATCCGCTAGAATCGAAAGATGGGTTCTTTGGCTTCAGTTCTTTAAATTTGAAATTGTCTATTGTCTATGAAAATTGAACACATAGTAGATTGTCAAAAATAAGCAATATTCAAGATGTGCACTCCTTCAACAGAAATTGGGAATACAACGTTTGTGCAATACTAGTGAATGTGTTTTTCTGTGCTCTTACGATAATTGAGGTGATGAAAGAAAACGCCAATGACCAAGAGATTATGGAAGCTGTAGAAATATCAAGACGATTGGATTGCTGGTACTAAAAATAAGTTATTTTCATTTCGATTGGAACTGTGTGGATTTATTTCCCTCTAACACAGATGAAGTTGAAAATATGCATCGATCAATTTTGAAGCGACTACAAATAGCAAACGGAAATGGGGCGAACTATAAGGAAGATACGTGACATCACATGGCATAACGGGGAAATCAACTTCGAAGATACTATTTATTAGATCAATTAGAGATATAATCCTTTCTTTACAAGACACTAGTGGAACTATTTTTTAACACACTGAGGCAAGAGACGTTTTTTTGTCAATAAGGTCGTAATTCAACTCCGGCGAACAAGTAAACAACAACCTTCGATCCAACTGATTTTATTTATGTGTATTTCTTCCTTTTTAGAGATCCTTTGCTGATCCATCAAAATTAAATTGTCAAACAGAAACAAAAATGATTGAAATATTTTTGTCAAAATTGATTTTCGAAAATAATTTTTTTTTTTAAGTTTGCAGTTTTTTCCCTGGGAAAAATTCATTCCGAAGGAAATCCACGATAACTAGAAATATTATTTGGGAATGAAATTTTCCGTAAGAAAAAAAATGTCTTGGGAAAATTCCCGATAGGGCCCGATATGTTCATCAAGGTAAAGTACACGAACGATCAACGTCTGCAAATTATAAAAATTAACTACCGAAATTCGGAGTCGGTGACCGCAACTTCAATAGCGTTAACTCTGATTTGAAGTCGTAATACTCGTCTTTTTAATTTAATTGTAAAAAACATCAGGGAAATTAAAGCACTTGTGAAATTTTTTGGTATGCAACATTATTAAGACATTGCGCATATAAACGTGTTGACGAAACTTTCAATAAATTGGTTGAGCCGTTTTTGAGAAATCTAGAAAAGAGTGTTGTAAACCCAAAAGGTACTACAAAAATGAATCTCTTTTCCGATTTTTTTGTTATTGAAGAATATATTTTAAATAATATCTTGGAATGCAATATCACTAAGGATAATGTTAAGTATAATTGTGCAAAATTTTAACAAAATCGGTTAAGCAGAAATGGCCGCAAAGTCCCTGGTATTAGAATTTCACTTCGATACAGGGCGGTGCCGTGCAATAACGCCGAGCGAAATAACGCCGAATTTTTGCATTCGGCCTTATTTCACTATGGCAAAGTGAAATAATGCCGATGCGGCATGTAATAATTGTGACAATTTTCGGAAGTTACCGTCTCGACAGAAGTGTCTATTATGTCAACCAAACCTTGGTTATTTGTTGGATCGGCTAATAAGTTTCTTGCATGAAGCTTAATTTTCGAGAAAACTTCTTCTATTGGATTTAGCATTGGGGAGTACGGTGGTTAAAAATGAAGCGTATGAGTTGTTTGATCAACAAGGTTTTGAACTTTTTCCGTTTTGTGAATACTTGCATTATCAAGAATTAACCACACATGGCTTAAATGTTGTCTCTGTAGCTCTTCAAATAATCCACACACAAAATTACAAAATACATAGGTATTCACCGCAGAGTGTTCGACTATTTTGTGGTGGACTTTTCCTTTAATATTGATAGCCATAATCAATGACACATTACGGCCTCGTACCGTTGGCACTGTGACTCGAGCAGCGGTACATTATAAGTATAGGGTGAATTTGATTTGTAAAAGGGTGAATTTGATTTGTAAAAGGGCGAATTTGATTTTGCGTTAAGTCCAGCTAAAATGCTCTTTCCAAAAGTTAAATAAAACCGGCTTCCTTGTTTTCTCTTTCTCGGCTTTATTTCTCAGTTGGCATTCGGCGTTATTGCACATTGTCGAAGTGAAATAAAGCCGAATGCTAAAACTCGGCGTTATTTCACTTTGGTAAAGTGAAATAAGGCCGAATTTCAGAATTCGGCGCGTTATTTCGCTCGGCGTTATTGCACGGCACCATACAGGGCCAGTTAGGGGTATAGATAAAAATCTGAAAAAATTAGAGGATTTTTTTTAAAATTTATTTGGAGACGATTGAACGGATGCCTTCATTAATTTTATCTTAAGGATCTCCCTAATGTACATATACATGAAATGAATTTAGGAGAAAAGCTTTCAAGGATAAGAATACTATTCGACAATACCGAGAAAAGATTGACAATGACTTAATTGTAAATATTACATTGGAGTTAAGTATTTCAACTCTGTAACTATTACGTTAACAAGAACATACGATAAAATAATCCTATTAATAAATCTTTGCACGTCGTCGGTTCCTACCTAGATAAATGGTTGGTTTTATGCAACAAAAACTGCAAAGTAATATTTGCCAACAAAAAAAAAGTGAACTCTTTTGTTGGCGTCTTTTATATTGTTCTTTCTTAAGCGTGCAAGTAAAACGATTATAGAAAATTAATTGTCTATGATGCGTTCGCTTTATTGTTAACTGCATCAAAGTCACTCTACGCTCTAGGAAACTATAAGAGAGTCCATTAGCAAATAACTGCACGGGTTTCATTTTTGCATACGCTTTTATGCATACCTTCACGGTTCGGGGAAATCGTTTACAATTTCTTTCGAATTTCAACAGGCTAGCCATCAAGAAGTCTCATGCATGATAACAATGGATTAAGAAACAAATATCCGCTTACACCGAACCTTTAATTAAAAAGGAATTTCAGGTTGAATCGGTGTCAGTTGATGAGAAGTATTTAACATGATTTTCTACGTAAATGGGTTCGATAAGAAATGCCAATACTTCCTTCAGTTAAATTTTGTATGAACATGCATTTTCAACACCATCACAAAAGTCTGATACAATTTGCATGCGAGCTACTTTAATATATCTACAAAATGTTCGACAGCTACGTCAACCACAATTAATTGCACATTATTCAGCATCGGCGCTTTGCGTTGACTGCTGCACAACTCTGAGTGCAGCTTAACACGCATTAAACACGAATAAGGTCTTTCAGAGTTCTTGACCGTTAAACGTTATTTAAAATTAATTTGCATATTTATCGGCGCTCTTAAATCTAGACACACATTTTTTAACAACAACCTCAAGTTCGAGGTTCTGTTTGTTTCTTTTATTTGTTACCTGTGATGTTGAATTACTATTCACATGATTGTTTAACGTTGGTGGTGTAGGCGGTGGACCAGATGGACTGCTGTGTGAGTCGCTCTTGAAGAACATCTCACGCTTCGATTGCAGCTGTAAACACACAAAAAAAGAAATTCAAAAATGTCATTAATTAAATATTTAAAATGAGATTAATTTTAACGTATTTGCATATAAATATAAATCCAATAAAGCTTCCGATTCACAAGAGAACAAAATAAAGAAAAAGATTTAACGTGTGAATAACATTTATTTACATTTTTATTGGAATCAATAAGTTGCAGTCGCACCACGGAAGTTGAATATTTCAAATATTTACGGGTGGCAATAATTTCGTTGTTTATATTGAGATAACGCGACCACAGAGGCTTGGTTTTAACAATCACCGTCACACAGTTTCTTTTTTGTTTACATTCATGGAAATGCATTTCAGAAGTGGGATTAACATTCATTTAACATCAATGACAAACTTTTTTGTTTGACAAGATACATTTCTACTACTTTTGAAAAATGCTTCTTGTATCAATACATTATTAAACACATCCCAAATCAATCATAAACATTTTGAATATTCCAAAATGTTGTTTAATGACGGATGAAAAGGGACGTCATCAATATTTAATGGCACAATTCTTTTCCTCGAAGATGACAAATCTCAAATCATGTTTCAAGTCATTATTGGGCCTATAGAAAAGCCATTTAGAAACAGCTTGACGTAGTCATCTAACTGCTTTTGATAATTTTGATGGAGAATGGGACATTAAAATGATAAGTGCTATGAATTTCCAATACCTTAATGATTTTCGTCTTGAAAATGTCATCTCGTTACGATGAAGAATGTGCTTGTTTCTACTGCATCAGAATTTTTTGTCATACTTTTTATGTTTGGAGCTGAACGAGTTCTTAGTTAGATTAAAAGAACAAATATGTACATCAAGGGTATTTTGGAGTGGATTCTAGCTTTCATTTTGAATTTGATTGAATTTTTAGGTAATGAATAAGTTCAAGGTATTTATACTGAGATAAGCCCTGTATGATTTTGGACGTAAGACAAATTTTGTTAATTCTCTTGTGTTGAGTTTTTTTGCCACCGCTAAATAATTTTTAAGCTTCATGCACTCACCCACCAATTATAATCTCACTAATAAACTCCCAACGATCTAGAAGTTATCCCAGATTTGTCTATTTCAGTAAAATGGTTTTATTTCTGCAAAATTGATTGTCAACTTTGCAATTAGTTCAAAAGCAACGTTGAGGATGGCGTTCCTCAAGGAAACCACTGTGGACCTTAACTTTTTTCTCTGTGTGTTAAACCTAATGCGCGGTGTCTGAACTTTCATCGTGATTTTGTAAAGAAAAATGAGATGCAACTTGGAAATACATATTTGTTATTCCGGTTACTTACTTCCTTACTTGCTTAAGGTGGCGCTACAGTCTGGGCCTCTGGGGTGGATTTGGGCCTCAACCAACCGGTTGCTCGAAAGTATTTACCAAACCGTAAACTATGTTTTACTTATAAGCCTACAATTTTTTTTGAATTTTTTTTATCTATCAACATCGTAGCCCTCGATTGTTGAAAATTTACAGTTGAGGTTTCGACTTAAAAACTTATTGCTGAACCTCAAGCACGCTTTAGCTTCGTCTACGTCAACGTTAATGCACCCGCTTCGAGTTTACAAGAAATGATATTCCTGGTGTTTCCAGCAAAGCAATAATTTTCTAGCAACTAATAAAATTTTGTCATGCAAGGCCGAAAAACGACTATACTTCATTATTAGAATTTTATAAATCACAAATTGAATTTTTAAAAATGTTTAATTGATATTAAAATTACTTTCTAGCGATAGCACATCAAAGCACCATCTGTTTCGATTTCATTTTAATATTCAACTCGCAGGTTTTCAAGCGTTATATCATCTTCGCTCGTAAATCAAAACTAAAAATAAATAATAAATGAATGAACGAATTACTAAAACAATTTAAATTAATTTTTATAAGTGCATTCAAGAAATGCGAACGTTGTAGAGCTGTTGCAACAACCTTGACTCATCAAAAGTTAATTAGTGCAATCAGTCAACAAATTAGACACATTGAATATCAGTTTTTTCTTTGGCACTCCACTGTTTGTCAATCAATTAATTTAAACACCAGTTCTTTGGCAATTTCTTTTTAATAAATGAATATCTTAATATGGCAAATATGTTCTGCAACATTTGTTGATGGTGCTTCAAAATGTCTAACAATGAAATAAAATATCAATTTAAGTATTTTTAGACGTTCATAAGGCATACATGTGTGATCAGATCATAATTGCCTTTCAATTTGATTGTTAACCGACATAACTTTTCACAATATAGAATGTAGTAGAATACCTACTCTGAAGTGAAGCAGGTAGGTTAGAATGGCTGTTCTGGGCAGCCTCTGCCCAGGACCACAATTAGCGCTTTAACTACGCCGTTTTGATACCATAAACTCGTGTTACCTAAAATGAATAAATTATAAAAATACACACAGTAATATGCACATTAGAGATTTGGAGTGTTTAAATCCAATTGGTTTTGTAAAGATAGAGAATTAAGTTCTTAATCTTAAAATTTGAGAGTTCACTAAGCTCTCGTAGGAAGGAAGCATCCAAAGCCATTGTTCTGACATTTAGAAGGGCAGGGCACTCACACAAAAAGTGCTGAAGTGTTTCCCTTTGCGCCGTATCTCTATACAGCTTCGACAAAATTCGTTGTGGGGAATACCAAGTTTCATGGCATGTTGTCCGACTAGTCATTGGTCAGTGCAAATGGCAACTATCCTGCCAATGTCTGACCTAGGTTTATTCAGAAGTTCCTTGGTACGTTTCTGGTTGCAAGTGGGCCATATCTGTCTCGAGATAGTGCAGTTGGCGAGGTTCTGGATTTAGTCATGTTGCTGTTTATAGCCTTGATAGCTGCTTGGCTATCAATGAAGATTGCTACCTTTTTCTTGATTTCATCAGATTTGACTACTTGTTTTAGAATCCTACATGCTTGTCTAGTCGCTAGAACTTCAGCTTGAAATACGCTACATTTATCGGGCAGTCTTAAGGATTTTTTAATACCCAGTTCTTCGGAGAAGACACCAGCCCTAACACCGTGTTCCATCTTGGAATCAGCAGTGTATACTGTGATGTCAAAATCCTTTGTAGGGCTTTTAATTTTCCAATTTTGCCTAGTTGGAATTTCAACCTTTAATTGCTTACCAAAGCTTAAGGTTGTTAGAGTGTAGTCAGAGGGTTATAGTTTTATTTCTTTAGGTAATAGATTTAGAGTTTTACTATGGCCGAAAGACTTTGCAGTCCACATACCCGATTCCCTCAGATTTAAAGCACTACAGGAGACTGTTTCGTGATGAGAAAAAGATTCAGAATGACTGTGAGGGCGTCAGTGGGGTAAAATCTAATTGTTCCCGTAGTTCCAATGCAGGCAGTTCTTTGAAATCTTTTTAGCTTATCGATGTTATATTTTTTATCTAGAGCAGGCCACCAAACAATTGATCCATATATCAGAATGGGGAAAACTATCGCCGTGTAAATCCAAAGGATGATATTAGGTCTTTGTTCCCATTTTTCACCAAAGGTTTTATTACCAAGAGTAGAAGGCGATACTAGCTTTCTTTACTCTTTCTTTTATGTTACTTTTCCAAATTAACATGGAGTCTAGGATAACTCCTAGGAATTTAGCTTTTTTGGATAAAGCAAGTGGTTGTCCATTTAATCTGGTAGAGGAAAGGAAGGTGTTTTATATCTGGTAGTGAATAACATCAGTTCAGTCTTGTTTTCGTTAACTCCAAGTTCACAGCTAGTGGCCCATTTGCTAACTTTTTTAAGAGCTGTTTCCATGTTTTCACTGAGTATCGTCGGACAAATCCCCGAGGACATCAACACCAGATCGTCGGCATACGCTACTACCTTAACTCCACTGTTATCAAGATAGGATAGGATTTCGTTCAAAACAAGTAGCCACAAGAGAAGAGATAGAACCCCGCCCTGGGGTGTTCCTCTTACGGTAAATCTAGAGAGTTGGCTGTTACCCATTGATCCTTGAATGACGCTGGTTTCGGAGTATGAAGACGATCCAGCTAATAATATGCTCTTCCACATCTAATTTGGATAGTGCTACCCTGATAGCTTCTGCGAGCACATTGTTGAAGGCTCCTTCTACGTCAATAAAGCTCTAGAGATCTCTCCACTGAACGTATTAGTTCGTGTAGTGCTGTGTCCGTGGATTTGCCTTTAAGGTAGGCATGTTGAGATTCAGATAGAGGTTTATTAACAAGAAAAAAAGGCTTTTCATCGTTTTGAGCACAAAGGAAGAGAGACTAATTGGTCTGAAATCCTTGGGTGTTTCATGACCTTTTCTTCTGATCTTGGGAATGAAGACCACCTTGACCTTGAAGTGAAGAAAGCTATCAAAAAAGATTGTTGAGCTAAAATAAAGAGATCAGGAGACTCTGTTGCAGCAAGTGTCATTACGAACCTCACGATTGTAGCAGATCTAAAAGCTGTCAGGAAAATAAATCGTAATCCAAACAATTTATTTCTTTTTAACGTCGTAAAATTGACCGGTGATATAATTTGACAGCAAAATTACTCTCAACAAATGTTTCATTGCCAGTCAAAAATTGCATCAATATCAGTTTTGCGAATATTTGTATTGTTTTCTTTTTTTTGGAAATGACGGTGACTCAAAAAAATTCACACATGCTTGTGATAACAAGTTGCAGATATCTCAAAAGCTCTTTATTTCTCTTGTTATGTACAAATGTACATACAGTTTTTGCGTTAGCACAAACTACTCATTTCTCCCTTTTTGACGTAACGTATAAATTTCTCATAAATAATTAGACACAACTGACATTTTATTATGTCGGTTGTCTTTTGTGTTACGATGGCCTCAAATTTAATTGTACTAAAAGGGGCGTTTGTTTCTAGTTCAAATAGTTCACAACATTTCACTCGAATCATGTTTTAAATAATAAATAGACAGTCAGAGGACTTTAAAGGGTGTTTGCACTAACACTTAATTATTAAAAAAAAAAGACATTTCAACTGCCAGGTTTTCTCCCGGCGATTTACAGTACCTTAAAAACAAAAATGTCGACAAAATTGAAAGAACTGTCAATTAATAGAATTTTTACTCTTCAAATAAATATTTATTTGCCACCCCAAATGTTTTCAAAGCAAACACCCTGTATCACATTTCATTTCCACTACAAAATAATAAGCGGAAATTAAAAACAACTCATTATCTGAAAAAAACACGTATTTTGATCTAGAACAGCTCACATGCAAATAAATTTTGCATCTTGCCCAAACCAAAATTTCTGAAGAAAAAATTAAAAAACTCACTCGATTATCAACTCGATTAAATGAATATTTACTACTTGCACCAAGATTGCGAGTGTAATCATCATTCGAGCGTATCTTATCAGCAAAATAGCTCTGCAATTGAGTTACCCGACTTGCACTGTTTAAAGTATAACTACTCATTGTTTTGCACTCTCGATGAACTTCATAAAAACTGATAATTATTGTTTTAAAGTTCGATTGACCCTCAAAGACACAATGGAAATTGGACTTTTTATTCTTTTTATGGCATCGAGCGATAGTAAAAGACAAGTTTTGAAGGGTTACTCATTCAAGACACTCGAATTCGATACAAGACGAGCAAAATAAAAAATAAAATGCAAAGCGCGCAACTTTAAGCTGACAAAATGCACGCACTAAACGAAATCAACTGCGGATCGTTACTAAAAAAAGCCACGAAAAAAACGTTTTACTTGGCCCGCGCGTTCGTTTGTTCGGTCTCATAATATCGAGAGCGAATGAATCGACCAACCGAGCGGGCTTCATTCTTCAGATCGATTTTGTTGTTGTAGTGGTGGTGTTGTTGTTTCACCTCAGAGTAGAGTTGAACCAGTCCGTCAGCTCTTCTCTGAACTTGTGAGAGTTCTGTGAATCATTTGGTGGGTGGCCCGGTCGGTTTTTTCGGCTTTGACTTGCAAGGCGTAGCTCATAGGTCACCAAACCATAGAGAAGAACTGGTACTATGATGAAAATATTTCTCTTATACAAAAATCTGGATCGAGATCAAAACACCACACAGACGAATTTCCAAAGGGGTTAGGTCCATCACTCTAAAGTCCATAGATCGATGTTAAGAGAGGAAAGCTCTTTCTTTGTATCTTATCGAACCGTTATAGATCGACAACACTATACTTATGACAGCTGATTCATTAGGTGCAACTTGTTTGATAGACAAGTCATGCGAGTTGGACATTATATCTGATAAGATTTAGAAAAATGAGTGAATCATAGACAAAAGAAAGGTGTGGAACGACAATCGATATTCATACTTTTCACAATTTTCCTCCCAACAAGTCAACTCACTTTACTTGGAAGAGGGAAAGAAAATTTCAAAACAAACAAACAAAGCGAGAGATAAAAAAGCATGACTTGGAAAAAGTCGCACTCAGACGAGAAACATGCATTTTTGTTCACTCGTGCTGTCTACACGGCGAGAAATTAGTTTGAGACAAGATTTTTTTTCGGTTGTTTTGTTGTTTTGTAGGAATGACGTTTTTTCAAAGTCGTGAGATGGTTCGATGGGTAGTTTTTGTTTGTATACAAAATAGTGAATGACGTTCGAATTAGGTAATTCAATAGCTAGACTCGAGGCATTACAATAGACGACTAGGTTGACAAGAGGAATGACATGATTCGTCTAAAAATAACAAGGCACAGTGGGACACGACTGAAAATAATTCAACCTAAAATTAATAATTTAATAATAATATAGAGGGGCGCAGCTCTTGAAGAGCCAAGGCCTAAGTGGCTAACATTCTTTGAGTGCGTGAGAAGAATTGAGGGGACCTTCAATTTAACGCTGATTCCGAACGGAAAAGTTGAGAAGCACTTTTTTTCATGACAGGTGATACTCTTGGAAGTATTGTCAGTTCTTCGCAAGAGGCACTAGTCTCCGGACAGATAACTTTCAATGTAAATATCTTTACTTCTATTAGTGTTCCATATAAATCTAAATATTTCCCTAAGCCTATAGATATTTCTCAGTAGAATGGTGTGCGAATGGATTGAAAGTAACTTTAAACATTGATTTAAAAGGATGAATTCTAAAAAAGGGCGATTTTCCGGAGTCTCCGGACGATCTTAAATAGAGTCTCCGGACAGTTCCACTTAAAAACTATTTTTTTTTCTCTTAAGTGTTGAGTATAGAACAATTCTTTTACTGAATTGATATTTATTTCTTGATTGTTAAGCATCTATTTAATTTCGAAAATATTGCCTAAGTAGTTATTGTTATATTAGACGAAATACAAAATAAAAACGAAATCTTCGGACAATGAAAATAGAGTCTCCGGACGGCTTTGAACCTATGTAGTGTAAGGCTTCCTTTAAGTTGTTTGCATTCATCCTCAAAAAAAAGAAGAAGAAAACAGCTTAAAATAATTGAAGACTAATCATATCCACTCTATCTACGCTACACAACTAAACCATGTCAATTCAATGTATTTGAAATACCTATACTTACTTGTTGCAAGTTTAACTAGTTCTTTTTCCTTTTTTCCAAACCTGAGAACAAACGGCAGCACTTGGAAATTGTAATCCTTCAACACTGATTTTTGTGCACAGTACATTCAAATAATATCCCTTCGATAGGGGTTTGGTTGGTTTCTTTTTGTGTTTTTTGACAAAAAAATTAAACGTTTCCAAAAGAATTTGAACATAGAAAAAAAAATAGAACCTAAAAGCTGTCTGGAGACTAGATTTTTGCTATTTTTGGTGCCAGTGCCCCGCTCCCGGACACTTAAAAAATCGATTAAAAAACGTAAAACTCAATTTATTTCTTTAGTTATTTGAAGTTAATTATATTTTCATTACAACAAACTCCATTCTCTTCAACTATTCTCAGTATATTTTTCCAAGGTCTGCCACTAATTTTTTGCTAAAAAAAACAGAGAAACTTCTGGTTGTCAAATCTGCTAAGAACTCAATGTGGTCACAATTTTTCTCAAACAAGCTCGTCGACCCGAAGTCAAAATTCAAGGTTTTCGAAGCAACGGTCAAAAGTTGCTTTTGCTACGGCAATGAGGTGTATGGATACCAAATGCTGGAGGAGATTGAAGTTATTCAAAGATATTTCTTGAAACGAATATTTCGGCTTCCGCCTAGCACTGTAAACTACGCCATTTACGTTAAGTTTGGGATCCCTCAAATATTCATACAAAATTTGAAAGCTAACGCTGATTTTATAACTAAAGTTATTCACAGATCTGATAGCAATTTTCAGAAGCAAATTTTGCTTATCTCACTGCATTGTGGGTATTCCCCTTTTAGAAACTGGAGCGAACTTGCAGCGGCAAATAACATATCAATGCACCTTCATGTCGACAACAAAGATGATTGGCGAAATATCTTTTATGAATGTAAGGGCTAGATTATCATCTTCTAGGGCTACGTATAGCCAACTAAATTTATCTTTGGGTGAAAATAATTATTTCAGAGAGGACCTTTTCGTCTCGGAAATTACAGGCCACATAGAACAGACATTAACCCCATTTGTTCGCTCTGCAATCTGAACCAAAATGAAGACGTTTACCATTTTCTAGCAGTTTGTCCTATTTTACAGGAAATACGTCGCCTTTACTTCAATAAAAACTTCTTGTCTTCTACGGAATGTTTCGGTATCTTCAACGGTGAATATGGTTGGAAGTTGCTGGCCCGCTACGTTTATCATGCAAAAAATTACAGGGACACATATATAGATAAGCATGTTTTGAAGCATTAACATCAATAATGTCCAGTACCTACTTGCTCTAAAAAAATTTTTTGTCTTTGTTTTAGCTAATTTAAAAGCCCGATATCATTATCACTTTTAACTCATATTATCTATGAATATGATAGTTTAAACTTCATTTTCTGAAATTGTTTGGTATTGCTTTTCTTAACCACGCATGTATATTTATTGAAACTGATTGTCAATTCTATTCAATTCCCTTTGTCACTCAATTGTATGACTATTATATAATGCTATATGTATTACGAATTTTATTATGCATAGTTAACCACTGTTAAAAAATGTTTTTGTTTATATTGCTTTTTTTGTATGCTAAAATGTTAATACTATTTGTCATAACGGAGACTGGTGCCGTTACCCTACTTTATGGGCACGAGCACCACTACGCTACGGGCAGCTACAATGATGAAATAAAATAATTTTTAACCAAGTAAGAAAAGTTTAAAAATATAGGTAGAGACTGTTTTTTATAAATTTTTGTTTAATGAGACAAGTAGAGAGTTGACATTCGAGTAGTGCGGTTAAAGAACGATTCTCTGTACTTAACAATGTGAAAGAAGTTGGACGCGAGATTTGTTTTAAGGAGACGAATGCAACTGGCTATTTCACTAGAGAACCGACCGTAGACTAAAACGTTCCTAGGCTATTTTTCGAAGATAGGATCTACAATGAAACAGTCACTCTCTGTGAACGAATGGGCTTGTCGACGCATCAGATAAAATTTTAGTTGTTAAAGAAGCTGCAGACGTGTTCTTCAAAAACTTTCGTAACAGATTAATTCGAGATGAATTAAGCCCGCAGAATTCTCTGCAGGCTTGTATTGAAGTTTTGAGATCCATGTAGTAAAACCACCTCGTCAGTACATTTTTCGTCTATCATTCCAAAGCTTGAGATGAAGAATGTACTATTTTAAAACCAAGCAACACCAGTAGGCATACCACGGAACGTTCTCGGTGTAACACTACAGTGTCTCCAACTGATATCGTATATGGATTGGGAGTTGGTTAGGCACTGGTACTGGTGTTTTTTTAGCAATTCGGAAGTTTCAGTTTGAACAGTTTCATTTCAATAAAAATACCCATCAATTCAATTTTTGAAAATGAACACTTCTCGGAACTTCATCACTGTTTAAATGCTTTGGATCGTTCCACTAATGCCTACTTAAATGTCTTTTCTCAGTTACTTCGTTCCTAGAATTAGAATGGCGCCATTCGTTGGTGGTAGATTTAATTGTTTGGGTTGTGTCAAATGTGTTTCTATGTTTAATTAAGCTGAACACAAAACAAACCACACGAAAAACAAAGATTCGGAAAGCGCCTCACGATGACGGTCTAAAAACATATGTAATCCCATTAAATTTGCATTCGAGAAGCAACGAAAAACTCCACTTCTACCCGAAATAATACCAAATGAGGCATGATTTGAATAGGTAAGTGCCCTCTTCGCTTTATGGCTTCTGTTGATGTTTAATTACAGAAACGGAGAACATGTTGTTCTGATCTACTAATTGAGAGAACTTGGATACTATTTGCATAAGACTTGACATTTTTCTTCAATAGCAATAACTGACCAATGAGTTAAGTGTGTACTGAAAGAAAAACATTTCAAATGTGCTCTTATTGCAGTCTTGATCTCGGGAAGCAAGGCAACAATTTTTTTCAGTGCACGCAAAGATACCACCGTTCCTGATATTCAGCATTCCATGCAACATTGTAATTCTATTTATAGAATTTTCAACTGCGAAAACAGTACTACAAAAATTGGTTGCATGCTAAACATAAGTAAAGAAGACTAGTCTCGGTACCGAAAGATTCTCTTCGAATATAAAATTGTGGGCGCTGCTGAACGATATCCGAAACTCCTCCAGCAGCAACATAATGAAAAAAAGGAAGGTAGGACCACATAAATAAAAAAAGAAAAAGAAGAAATCATATCAAACCGGTACTGATATGAATTG
Source organism: Sphaerophoria taeniata (assembly GCA_943590905.1). Classification (NCBI taxonomy): domain Eukaryota; kingdom Metazoa; phylum Arthropoda; class Insecta; order Diptera; family Syrphidae; genus Sphaerophoria; species Sphaerophoria taeniata. The sequence continues at coordinate 38,414,585 of OX016540.1, read as the reverse complement.
CGTAGGTTACAAAGTTGTATATTGCCCAACTCGCATGAGTTTCACTTAGTCGCCGCCACCACCGCCTTTTATAGACGAACATGAGCAACTTTGCAGACAAATTCGCCAACAAAAACCGCAACACGCACAGGAAACAAGAAAAATAAGGTGTAAATTGCAGATCTATATAAGTACGTCCATCCCAAAACAGGATCCTCGACGAGTTGAGTGCAATTAACGTTGGAAAATGTTTCATAAATTCAATTCAATTCGGATATAGGTACGAGCTGACAACAACTTTCCGAATAAAATGTCTATATTCAGTAATTTAACGTCTGATGGTGCGGGCTTGAAAACACGGCTTTGTATATTGCATGCGAGTTCAACAGTGGATCTGTTGCCCGAAAAATTGACATGATTCATTAACTATCCTTTGCAGATATCGTGTCGTTGGCATTGCATTTTGGCATTTTGTTGTGGTCCAATCAATTTTCAACTCATGACTCAGTAAATTTTTTTCCAAGAATAATTAAACCAAACTCCAAAATCATGTTATGTGTCAATCAGTCGACTGACCGCGACGCCAAACGATCCAATATGGACCATGAACTGAGCTAAAAAGTAAGTTTATTGACTTCGATTGAGCGTGAACGTAAAAAAAAATTGGTGTGTTTTTTATTGGGTCATTTATTGGAATTAATTTTTTGCTTTAGACAAAGAATTATGTGGCTTTGCTGTTTTTATTTTTCCCTTTGTATCGAGTGGTGCTTGTCGATGAGGGTTGATTTTTTATGGGTTTGTTTTTGTTTTGTCGACTGTTCACAATGTCGGTCGGTACCGCCAAGGGAGATGAAATTATCCTAAAAATAATAATAAATCGGTCTTAACCAAAAAAATACAAAAGTAAATTGATGGAAATTGATTACAACAAAGATAAACACGCCAATAAGAGCCAATTCGGACTTATCGTAGGGACGAGTTATGGATTTTGAAGAATCGACGATTCCCTTTAAATCCGACTTATGATAGTTGTTTTAATGATACAAAGAGGGGGCTTGTCTTTTTTGAAGACACGATTTTGTACAGTTTCAGTTTCTCTTGAAACGTTGGAGGTTGGATCCTTTTCGTTTTACCGTGTAGAATCTTATCTCTAACATATTCTTATGTCACAGTTTTAGTGTTTATACTCCTCCGAATCGGCTTGACCGATTTTGATGAAATTTTGATGAAATATAAGTCCTTAATTTTCAACTTCCTACCACTTACCTACCACTCTAACACTTTTTACTCAGTTTTCATGAAATTTTTTTAATTCATATAGTAAGAATTTCCTTGATTATTATTATTGTTAGCACACGTAGATGGGTTTTTAGTATTTTGTAAAAAATCGACCGAGTCGTTCATGATATATGGCCAGGGTAGTAGTTGGTGGGGTAGCGGGGTGACGAATAGCGGGTAGCGGATAGGAAGTAGCGGGTAGTGGGAAGTGGGTAGTGAGGTTGCGGGTAGCAGGGTAGTGTGGTAGCGGGGTAACAGGATAACTGAGTAAAGGGGTAGCGGGTTAGTGGAAAGCTGATAGAAGATGCGGGTAGAGGGTAGGTTGGTAGTGGGTAGCGGCTTACGGAAGTTTACGTCTTTTATTTATCGATTGAGGTAGTATAAAGTCTGCCGGGTCAGCTAGTTTCTATATATAAAATTCTACTGTACGTGGGTATGTCATTGAACTCAGCGGCTGCTGCGATTTGACTGATTTTTTTTTTGTATAGGTTCAGGTGGCGCCCTGAATGGTTTTGATTCACAATCAGCCCGGCAGGTGTCTCTGCAGTCGTTATCTATACTTATTGCAACTAAAAGACTGGATCGACGTAAATGAATTAATTTTGTGTACATTCATTCATTTTATTCATTATGTGTCTGCTTGACACTTTTATTCTACTTGCTGACCCAGTAAACGTCGTTTTACCATATAAATGATTTCTAAGAACGGCGGAATCGAATTGCCTCAAAATGGATAGGGATGTAGCTTAGAACCAAGAGACAATTATTTTTTCCTAGTTGCTGACCCAGCAAACATTATTTTGCCATGTAAGCAATTTCTTAGAACGACTGTATGTTACTGAAATCCTCCATAACGGCTGGACCGATTTAAATGATTTTTTTCGTAGATGGTTTAGAATCACAAATCTCCTATATAAACTGTCCCGTTAAATGTTGTTTTGCCATATAAATAATTTCTAGGAACAGCTGAACCGATTTGGCCCAATTTGATAAGGACGTAGCTTAGAACGAGCGGAAGTCTATAAGGTGCTTCTTATCCTACAAGCTTACGGCTTAATTTATTTGGCTCAAAATTGATAGGGAGGTAGTTTAGAAGCGGGAGACGGCTATAAGCTGCTTTTTATCTTACTTGCTAACCCGATAAACGTTGTTTTATCATATAAATAATTTCTACGAGCTATCTTAGCTGCAAACAATATCAATATTGATGCTAAAAACTTCAAAAAATACTATTGAAATCGATCGACACTGTTACCGAGCCATTTTTACAATCAAAGAAAAGCCTTTATTAAGGGCCTTAACCCAGAAGTTGAGGACAACTTATACAAGTGTATGTACTTAAATAGGTGTATGATATGAAAACTCACAATACAAATGATAAACAAATTAATAAAAAGTAAATACTCATACGCCACAGTGTGTCATCATCATAACCATCAAAATTGCATTTTGATAAAATCTGTTTTAAATACTATTCTGGGGTTGATCTGAAGGAAGGGGAAATAAGGTTCGCTAGTATAAACGGTTTTCCAATAAGTGGGGTTATTTTGAATAGCCCGCTATTTCAGTAGGTGTCACTTTTGACGCTGTTAGTTTTTGACATTTGACAAGTAGAAATAACGCCATTACTAGAAATGGCACAAACATGGTGAAAACTTGGCTGTCACAGTTGGCAAAACTAAAGCATTTTTAGGTCGTCATGAAGCACCATGTCCGACGGCAATACAGAAATTGGTGGAAAAATTCGAGCTGTTGGGACAAGTACGTGATGTGAAGAATAAAACCCTTGCAAGTCGCTCAAGAACGGCTGGGAACATTGCTTCTGTAGTCCAAAGTGTTGAAGAAAACCCAGGTTGGCCATTCCTCGTCGTTCTTTGGAATTGGGCATTCCACAAACGTCATTACACTGTATTTTGCATAAAGACTTGGGTCTTAAGGCCTATAAAGTTCAGCTGATTGGGTCCTTGAAATGCATGAAAATGATATGTAATTCCATCGAAAAATCGTCTCGACTGATGAGGCTTAATTTTTTTTTTTTTGAACGCGCATACCCTTGGAACTATGTACTTAAAGCAGTGTTTGCTGGGTCAGCTAGTAAGCTATACTAAATGCGGCAGTAAAAGCGGCTTTGAGTTTGTTTGTTTGTTTGAACGCTGTGAGCTCGGGAACTACTCGTTCGATAGTCCATTTATCGAGGAAGGCATAAGGATATACTAGCTGACCCAGCAAACGCTGTTTTGGCATATAAATAAAATAAATTAAAATATTTAATATACATATGTGTAACGTGGTTCCTTGAATTTTTTTTAGTTGGTGGCGCAGCAACGCGCTCAGGGTACAGTTATACTAGCTATGCATTATGTTAAATAATTTTTCACTACTTTAACAACATAAAGGTGGGTGAAACCTCAGGTAATAGCTAGTTTTAAGTATAAATCTGGAATGGTGAGTTCCTTTTGAACTTTGTACACACCACAATACCTTAACTTAACAGAAACCAGTGGAACCAACGATCATTGTTTCGCTTTTATTGATTTGGTACTTTAGTTTCAACGTTCGTCGTCGGTCCAAACGTCGCACTATGGAGTAAATGCTTCCAAAAACGAGTCAAAAGTCAATTTTCTAAATTGTAAAATTTATACCAAACGATTGTTATATTCCCATAGAACAATAATCTGTATTTTTCTTTTTTTTACTCCAACTAGTTTCGCTGCAGTGTAAGTCCAAAGTCAGCGAAAAAAAGAGTAATAATTTTTGTTGATCTTTAAGCAAAAAACTGTGTTGATTTAAATTATTTGTTTATACTATATTTTAACTTATTATTTACAAATTCTTTGAATGAATACTTCAGTTGCAGGTGTGTTTTCTTAAATTCATAATTTTTTTTGGTTAAAGACTGCAGTTTAATAGTTTTTGTGATTAAATTAAAATAATACCTTTTAAAGTCTATTTTTATGACTTTCATGGTTTCTTTGATAGTCGTTTTGTTTATGTTTTCCGTCGAATTCCGTTGTACTTTTTATGGAACATGATTAAGAGCTACGTATAGATTCGTTTTAATGAAAAATCGGCTGCAGGTTTACATGTTATGCGTGTTAGAAAATGTGGTGTTTTATGCATTTTTTACCTTTTTCCAAAAATTATTTATTATTAAATTATTGACAATAGACCCTTTATTATAACTCTGAGACCTCCTTTGATAAAAGTGAAATGTTTTTCGAGAAATGCGATGGAAATCCAGTTTCCAATAGTAATTAAGACATGACTCAGAGGATGTTGGCAGTTTTAATTCCGATGGAGAAAGCGATTTTTTCCTTATAACAAAAAAAAAAAAAATTTTTTTGAAACAATGCTCAAATGCGCTTGTAATGCCTTAAAACATCTTTTCAGGTGTATATCAAACCATTTAATACAAAAAATAATTTTGTCTCGTTTTTCACCATTTTACTCCATAGTGCGTCGGGTAGATACGAATAGATGAATTTTTACAACACAGAATATTTGAAAGTTGAAAGCCGCTATCTTGTTGAATCTGTCAAAATGACTGTCATTTAATCAGCCTTTTTGTCAAATGAACAAAGTTGGATACAGTGTTAAACAATAAATGCAAATGATTAAATTGTTTTTTCAAAATCGGTCTTCTTTTCGAGACGGCAAAATTATCTTCAGCAGTGATGGCTATTTCTACATAAGTACAGGGACGAACAAAATTATGGAATTGAGGAATCAACATGAGATCCAATAGTGGCCAAGTCATCATCAAGTCATCATAAAATCTTATATACATGCCTAGGTGTCTATGATGTCTCGCGTATTCATCTTTTTCAAAGTTAACAAATAGACTACGCCCACTTAACATTTTTACGTCAAAATAATCACTAAAGCCAAGTATTCATTTCCTAACAAAAAAAAGTCCGTTTACATCGTCTCTTTTTCTTTAAACATTTTTCCGACATCAAAAAATGTCAAATAGATTAAGATTAAGACTCCAAAAGTCATTAGCACCCATGACAATGAAAAGCTAAAAATAAATTAATTTCATTTTCACAAAAAACACCACTTTCGTCTGCTTTCATTTAAGCGCCATGCTCATTCGAACTAGGTACATATTTAATTTCCCAGACTGAACTATTAATCATATCCCACACATTTCACCGTTTTGAAGGGAATCCTAAGAATACGATTTTTTGTTTTGAAGATTCTTTTGTTTCAGTCGCTTACCATCACTGTAGCCGATGTTGTTGTTGTATTATTAATTGTTGGTAAATTCGTTGAAATAATTTGTTTGGCAGAATGTCCATTAGTTGCTTCATAATTAATGCCATTCTTTTCAAGCGATACATTACCCATACCACCATTCTGCTCGAGAAGTCGCTGTCGGTTGGCCAACCGATCCAGGCTAGCTAAACGATACGAGCCACCGATTCCCTCCTTTAAACAAAAATTAAAATTTAAACAAAATACTCAAATAATGATGGTGACGAATTGGTTTTTTTGCAAATCAAACAAAAAAAAAAAAACTTTAAAATTATTAATCAAACCAAAAACACAAAAAAGAAAATATCAAACCAGGGTTTTTGCATTTTGTTTCCGGAGTTATGATTTTTTAAGCTTTCGAAGGGAGTAAGGTAGCAAAAAAAAGCGCACACAAAACACTCTGTTAGTTGAATCTGTGCCAATTCAAGAAAAAAAAAAGCCAAAGCCAATATCAATTAGGAACAAATACGGAAAAAAAAAGCCAATGTCCTCCCTTATTCCTATTCAAATATTTTTCACAATCATCAATTTCTATTTTCGAGTAATTTTGACAAATTACTTGTTTTCTTTATTCAAGATGCTTAAAGGGTTTTTTTGTTCGTTTGAGATTATCCCGGAATCTTGCTTTGTTCAATGTCCCAGATTTTATCTCTCCAAAAGAGAAAAGAGACACATTGTCATCATTGGATTGGAAAAAGGGTGATGGTTTGTTATTTCGATTGATACGGTTTTGAGAATTCATCATTTAGGCTCTATCAGACTCCGGTGCGAGTGAGAGGGAGAAAAGACCCCAAAAAAGGTCAGCAACAGAGATAAAGAGTTATTTTTATTGTGTTTGTGATGATGATTGTGTGTCCGATGTGGACGACGACGACAATCGGGCTGCCATATCGAATAAACAAAGTTTGATTATTTTGGGTATATTTTGTCAATGTTGTCCTTCGATTGTGACAAGGAATCCGAGACGGAGAAGCGTTTGGATTCAGGAATGGTTTTAGTGTTCTTGTTCTGGTTTCTAAATCGCACTTTGAACAGAGTAAATATTTATACGAAGCGGTGATTTATTTTTGATGATACGAGTCTTATTTGGAGGGTTTTGGGTTGTTTGAAGACAAAGAGGGCGAATAGAAAATTTAATAATCGATAACGAAAGGTCTGTGGGTTCTGTTTTAAGAGACAAATATCAGTTTAGGTCAAAATTAATCAAGCAATGTTCAGCTGGTCTTAATGTAACACAATTTATCTCAGTGAAAAGATCTAGAATGTGAATAACATACTCACACTCCTGTCCTGATTTTCCAATCCCTGACCAAATGTAATCTTCTGATAAAAAACCATTTCGATTGCCAACAATGACCAAGGACATTCGGCATAGAAACAAATTCACAGCCATACCTCAAGGGAATCAAAAGGACATTCTTACAACATACACAATTGAATTCAATTACGACCAACATTCCTCTTCCTCTTGCAACAATTGAATTTACCCCAACATCGATAACAGCAAACGGACGACGATTTATCGATAAATACCCTGAATAACAAAACATCCTGTTATTTAATTCAAAAACAAACTAATCACGTCCGAGGATAAGTATAGACAGAATGTGCGATGCAGGAGATAAAAATTGAAATAATGTAAAATAATGAAGTTACCTTCAACCAGTCGTAAATCTGATTTTTTTTTCCTTTCTTATAATTCCATGCATTGTGCGATGGAATTATTTTAATTAAAAATTCCTTGCACATAGGCCCCAAAGCTGCCGATGCTGGCGCAGTGGTGGCGTCTCTGTCAATTTTGCAGCAATCGATACCCGAGGCTGGGATTCGTTAAATTGCAACAAATATTCCACTCCAGTCTCTAGTTTCTCGCATTTTATGTCACATTATTTGCCAGATTGAAAAAAATAATGCATGCGTGATGAGAAAATGATAGTGACGCACAGAGGACCGAGTTTAAGTTAAATTGCGCTTATTTCAATTTTCATTTCTTTTTTGACAATTCGTCAAATTTGATACCTCTGAATTTCGACATTTTTCGGCAAGATTATATCCTCTGCCTCATTTCTTTTAACATTCTTATCAACGGTGGTAAAAAAAAGTATGATTTTTCGTAAATTCGATTGGACACGCCCCTTTTTTGTGGGCGTTTTTAAATTAAAAGTATCTGTGAAATTTAAAATATATGCAACACTCATGAAAGTTTAATTTCTAAGCAAAAACAAACAAAAAAACGTAAGATCTTTTTGGAAACAGATTTTTGTCAACTCATTAGCCACTGTCTCGTTATACATTCAAGCCAGCTGCACCTTCCGAAATTCTTTTGCCTATGCATCTAGCGATCAATTAACTAATTAAGTTATTTGAACAATAAATCACATGAGTGAGAGTGATTATCAAGATTATTTTCCAGCTTTGACAAAATTCCAGTGCCGATATGTCAAAGAATTTTAGATGGCATAATCCAGAAGCGACAAAATTGGTCCTTGATTCAATCAAGTCAAAGCAATTTCTCAAGTAGCTGATGCAGCACTTCACCAGCAAAACAATAACCAAAACGAATGTTGGTGTCGGTGCCAATAAACGAGGTCGATGGGCGGAAAGTATAAATCCTCATTCTCAAGCTCTGAAGATGTAAACACTCTAAATGATGATTAAAAGGGTTAGTTGCTGCATTTCATCGATTGGGTTGTGATGTGTTGTCGAGTCGTCATGTGGCAAGGCAGAAAATGCAGAGAATTTTTCCATATGCACTTGAATCCGTTGCGGTTAATTTATGGGGAGTTTTTGATTCTTTTCTATTTGATCATTCAAAGGCCAATAAAGTGGTTTATGTTCCGTAAAGAACGCTCTGCAGAGTTGCAACAACAAAATTAAAACAAAACAAGTATATGAATTTAAAAAGATTAACTGGTGCTGAAATAATAAAGGGGATGTTTGGTTGGTGCAATATGTTAATTCGCTTTCGCACTGGGTTGCAACACTTCAGAACTCGGACTGTTTTCGTTTGGCATTTTCTTTATGGAACTCAATTAGAGGAAGTGTGTTTGTGGGAAATTGTGATTAATAGCTTTTGAGAGTACTCTTTTTTTGGATTCTGTTTTGATGTTGTTGCACATTCAAGAGCAAAGCATTGCTTCGTTTTTGTTTTCTTTCTTTGGGTTGAGATGCAATTGAAATTTGAAGTGTTAGCAAGTTATTTAAGAGTGCCTGAGAAAAATAGGAATTAAAAAATGCAAGGTCATAATTGACCAAGAACAACACCCGATGTTTCTTTAAAAGGTCGAAGCAATTAGCTTGGAGCGAGCCAATGACGAAACAGAAGCAAGACCAGTCAATAAAACTTAGTCCAGCCCCCAGCACAGAAGAGTTAGAAAGAGTCATCCAAAAGCTAAAAAATAACAAGTCCGCCAGGTCGGATGGCATACCTGCGCAACTCTTTAAATATGGTGGAGTTGTTTTGATGAACCGCATGCACCAGGTCATCAACAAAGTGTGGAAAGAAGAATGCATGCCCACTGACTGGTCGATAAGCTCCATATGCCCCATCTACAAAAAATGCGATCCTAAATTTTGCAAAAACTGACGAGGCATATCCCTGCTTAATCTTGCATACAAGATCCTATCCAACGTACTGTGTGAGCGTCAACACAATTACCGGCACGTACCAGTGTGGCTTATGCCAGGCAGAACAACGACAGACCATATATTTCAAGTCGAAACCCACCATCTCTTCATCGACTTCAAAGCTGCTTATGATAGCATCCACCGCCAATTATGATGCCGATGTCTGAATTCGGGATTCCAAACAAACTGCTCAACCGAGTTGTTTCAAACATGCGCAGGGTTTAGACAAGGAGATGCGCTATCATATGATTTCTTCAACATAGTCCTGGAGTAGATAGTCCGCAAGGCAGGTTTGAGCATGGATAACACTATTTTTAACAAATCCACCCAGCTCCTAGGCTATGCGGACGACAAAGACATCATCGCTCGATCCAAGAGAGCTGTGCTCGAGGCCTTCACAGCGATTGAAGAACAGGCGAAACTCGTTGGTCTTGAAGTGAATGAGGACAAAACAAAGTACATGCTATCAACAAAGCAACATCTGTCTACCCCCTAGGACAAAACGTCACTGTTGGTAGCAGCAATTTCGAGGCAGTTAAAGAGTTCACCTACCTTGGAACAAACATCAATCCCACAAACGACACGTTAGTGGAGATCCGACGAAGAATTACCCTAGCGAACTGCTGCTACTTCGGTTTGGCAAAACAACTGGGTTCAGAACTCCTCACTCGAAAGACAAAGTGTCTGCTATACAAAACTTTTATTTTACCAGTCCTACTCTTCGGCACCGAGTGTTCGACGATAAGTCAAAAAGGGGAATTGATACTGGGCCCTTTCGAAAGAAAAATTCTTCGACGGATTTTCGGTCCCGTATGCGACGATAGCGAATAGATAAGAAGGTTTAACCGCGAACTGTACGAGCTGTACCAAGATGTGGAGGAAGTCCAGAATGCCAAGAGAAGACGACTACATTGGCTCGGCCACATCGAGCGAACGAACGACGCTCCAGCCAAGAAAGTCTTCTCATCGCAGCCAGGTTCGAGACGACAAACAAGACCGAACAAGGATCAATGGACTGCGGAATCCAGAGCGCTTGGTTTCGGCGACTGGAGAGTGCATTCGAAGGACCGTTCCCGATGGAAGACTGCAGTATCTCAGGCTGAGATTCTTCATAGATTGTGAGCCGGTTAAGTGGTAGGTAAAGTCATTTTTGCGAAACGTTAAAATTTTAAACGCTTTTTAGTGATGTGGTCTTAAATTTTCAAAGAGAACAACGGTTGAGTACATATATTTTTTTGTGGACATTGGAATTTATTTCTCGTATTATTTATGTCATAGGTCCTTTCTTTAACATTAGATGATTCACATAAAGACTAACTTTTATGACACAAGAGACGAGAAGCCCCCAAAAAAGTTCATCTGCATAGATTCGACGGACTTTTTCTAAAAGGAATTTTTTCTCAAAGTGTACATATAGTCTTTTCTGAAGGATTACTAACTCCTTCTCATCCTTTTTATGTCCCAAGTGCACTATAAAACCTTTTTGTAAAAAAAAATACTTCCACTATCTCCCACCCACTCTTGTCGGATCCAGCTCTGGAGCACTATAGCTTTGACAAATTGCACATTTTTCCTTTTTTTGTGTTTTGTTTTTTGTCTTTTTCCTTTTGTGGCCAACAAGGATGATGACGACGACTAGATGGTCTCGTACCTTTATCCTTCCTGGCTAGATATGAACATTCATGGTTGTCATAGTTTTAGTTTACGTTTTTTTTTTTCTAAAGAAAAATTTAATTTTCTTCTCTTCCTTTTCGTGGTCCTCCCACAGAAACGAGAAAGTTATTTTCAAATGGTAATTAAAACTATTTTTTTAATGCAAATGTAACTATAAAATGCATTAATACCTACCGACAGAAAACCGTTAGAGAAAAAAAAACATGGAGTGAATGAAAAAAAAATACCACTTATTTATTCAACGAACTCGAAAAGCGATGACGACGATTGAGAGTGAAAAAAAAATGAATAAAGTGAATGACAGAAGTGGATTATATCTGGGACGATAGTTACGGACGAGCAGAAGTAATAACACTACTTTTTTCACTGATGTTGAAGAACAATATTACGGTTGAATGAGTTCAGTACATAAATACTCGTTCAGTTTGGATATGGGCGAGGAAATGAAGTTGCAGCAACTCGGATTGGGAACACCAATGATGAGTGAAATTCGTAACATATACAGCTTTCAACGATTCACCGACGAAAATAACAGTGAGGTGCAAAAAAAAGTCTGTTATTAAATATGTTGGTTTAGTGTTGTTCTTAACTTTTTTTTTTAAATGTTAAATCGAAATTCTTAAAACAAAAAAGGATTGTGTTAGAAAAAAATTTGAAAAATGTATGCAAACATTTTTTTTCCACCACTCCTGTAATGTTCCTACATATCCGAACTGATCAAGAGTGAAAGCATCATCAAAAGTTAATTTCACAGTTTGGCGCTACTATTCGTACTTACCCAACAACTTCAAATCAGAAGCTTAATTTTTATTTCAAAAAAAGGTTGACACACTTTACGGCCTTTTTTATCTCTTCAATTTTTGAACGGTTGAATATTGATGTTTATAGCTATTTACAGGCGAACGAATTGATGAAACGTTCAATTTTTTTTTCTTTTAATTGGAAAAATTCTACACATGACTAAAACAAGAACGAAACAGAACTTTTAACGAACAGAGTAACAACGGATGCATAAACAATTTTTAATTTACATTCCAAAGTTGAAAGGTTTAATTTTATACAAAAGTTGTTGTGGCATAATTTTAAGCCAGCTTTTCATCAACAATTATTTCTTAATTACTAGATAGAAAAATAAATGGATAAATGTCGAACTATAGACGGTTAAATATTTGTATGTAACGAGAACTCGAACGATAACAAAATGCAAAAACCAAGATATACAATTTCTATTAAAAATGTAATATAACGGTTTAATAAATATAAATACAAAATAAATTTATCAATAATTAACAAGAAACTTTAACATATTTTCTAAAATTAAGCATTTCATTGATTGTTTGTCGCATAATAAAAAATTAAATAAGAAAAAGTAAAATAAATAACATCCCTGGTAGAGGAGTCATTCAATTCTGTCATAATGGCGGCCATTTTGGTTGACGTTTGAATGACAATTGAATTGAAGAGAACTGTTTGGTTACTCTCTGTCTTTGCGTTCGATTTACTTACGAGGTCAAGACCCAGAAACAGTTGTCTGGCTTAAAACCATTTGGGCTTCAGCAAAAGAAGAGTTTAATTAAATGCTTTTACTAAAAATAAATAGAGTGGCGTGACAGCTCTCGAAGATCCAAGGACTGTGAGTGCGTGTGAAGAATTGAGGGACCTACAATTTAAGCCGATTCCGAACGGCAAAGTTGAGAAGCACTTTTTCATGACAGATCGAAGTTTTGTCAGTTCTTCTTAGCTTTAAGTTTTTGTATCGGAAAAATGTTGAACTATGTGCCAAGCAGCTCAACCGACATTGCTATGAGTGAAAGTTATTAAAATATATAAGACTAGCTGACCCGACTAACATCGTTTGGTACAAAAAGGATAAGATAAATCATTTTGCCAATCTAGAGATGGTGACGGACAATATAAGGTACCTTTTTTTGGCTGCATTTGCAGAAAGCAGCCACAAAACAGAGGAAATGATAGTAGCGCCACTCGCCAGTGCTGTTCTCTGGCTACTGTTTGTAGATACGTTCGTGTGCGAGGTAATAAAATATTAAACTACACAAATTTGTTGAACCGTCAAGGTCCGCCATATTCCGATTGTAAAATAAATGAAGGGTCAGCTGCTTGTGAACATTGAATTCTTGGAAACAGATATTTTGGACCAAAAGGTTTATCTTCCATCAAAAGCCAAGTGAGTAAAATAGTAAAAAAGCTTCAATGAACCATTTTCAGGTTAAAAAAAAATATTCATAATCAATTCAACGACAAACAATCTAATAATTTAAACTAAACTTTGCAAATAAAATTTCAAATTCAACATTCCAACGATTTAAGTTAAAAAAAAAGAAAATGTACAAAATTGAACAAAAGCAAAAACAAAACAAAATAAATTTCAGTGCATACCTTTTCCCTCTCAGCTCGATCCAATTTGGCAAAATCATTACGCTCGCGATCGATTTTACCAAAACTCGACGAATATTTTGGCAACGTTGGCGGCGGTATTGGTCGAGCTGCAATCGCTGGCTTCTCACTGCTCGGTGGCAAATGACCTTTGTTCACACTATGAATGCCGGCCGTTAATGTGGTGGTACCTGAACTACTTAGATTAATATTTGCCGAATTAACATAATTCTGTTTATATGCACCGGGGGAGGAGAGAATCGGTTTTGTTGGCGGTATCGGTGGTGGTCCTATGGATTTCGATGTCGGTGGTGCTGCTGCTGTTGTTCCAGTTCCAGCTGTATTGGATGAAGATGATAATGACATTGATGCAGATGTAATGGATTGTGAATTATTTGGACCACCACCGATGCCGTTATTTGTGTTGTTTGAATTGTTTGAGTTGTTCAGCATATTGCCACTGCTACTGTTGTTGGTGGTATTGGCTGTGGTGGTGTTGTTATTGTCATTGGTGCCATTTGATGCGGGAGTTGTATTCGCTGATGCTGTTGTACTCATTTTAACATAATTTTTTTGTATGTTGGATTTTGGCTGTATTTTTTTTATTTTGCTTTTCACTTTGGTTTAATGTTTCTTGATTTTCTTATTTCATATTTAGTTATCCTGAAAATGAGGATGAAAATGTTGGGGTTAGGACAAATTAGATATTTCTGTCACCCCAACAAAATCCAAGAGAAAGAGAGCATTGTTTGTGTTGTTGGATTTGTAAATGGGATTCAAACTGTTGAATCTCGTTCAAATGTACATTAATTTTTATTTCCCAGTCGCGATCATTTATGTCAACTATTTATGACAACCAAATATGGAAAAAAGGGGAGAGAGCACTTCGAGTAACTGCAATAAGAACCGCGATTACGCGATTTGTTCTATGTGGTTGATTTAATTTGGAATTTTATGCTGCGCTTTTTTGTATTAATTTTGTGGAACACTAGGGGGCTCCAGCGATGATGATTAACAAACGGATATGAAACAGACACAACAAATACAAACTGTCAAGTGACCAACTTAACGATAATTATTATTTTTTTTTTTTTTAAGAGAGCGAGAAAAACAAATAACGTCAGAAGGGGCTTGAGACTTTTAATACTTTTGAGCTAGTTTATGAGATGAACTCTGATTAGATGGATGATGAATATAAATTAATGAATGAATGCAGATTAGATTCTAAAAATGAAAAGAGAATGATGTCAGATTTTTTAAGGAGCGTGCGGCTTTAACGAGTGTGATTTCAATGCAATTATGAAAATGGATCTAGAAACGTTCTGATTGATGGGAACTTTTTTTTGAATATAATGTTTTTTTTTTTTGCATCACAAGTTTAAGAGTCTTTTTTCGAGACTTTTAAAGAGTTGATTTGAAACTGGTGTGACATTCGCGCAATTTTAGGAATTGTTTGATCTTAAGATCACTTTCCATTGCTTCCACAAATCGAAATTATCAGGATGCAAAGTACTTCAATGTCAAACAATTACTATTGAAAACATATTCAAGTATGTATTTCAAGTACCATAGTCAAAACTTACAAGTAAGAGAATTTTGATATGCGAGAACCAGGTACTGGTACTGGTGCTTATACTTTAACTGACACTTGAAAGTACTGATACTTCAAAATTTTTTAAAGTACTCTTTCTCATACTTGTAATGTATATAATACTTAAAAATTTGAGTACCAAAGTACTTTCGAGACACTCCAACTCCAAACTTTATTTACCAGTGTTTTGTAGTAGGTACTAGTAACGAGTATTTCTACTTCAAAATACTCAAAACTTTACAATTTTTGTTTATGGCATATGCTGGAAAACAGGTACCAAATTTTTTAAATTAAAAATTCATATGCAAATCACCTCTTAAAATATTGCGGTCGATTTTTTTCGATAGCACAAGAACCTTTACTTTCAAGTACTTGACTTTCTTTCAATAACATGTTATTTGAAAGCACTGATATACTCCAAGATGAGTATATTGATTTTTATAAGTACTTCAACATATTCATGTACTTGAAGTACATATTTAGCCACGCACTTGAACTTCTTAAGTCAGTAAAGAATGCGGAAGTGTATTTTGTCTTCTGTCAGAATTCACAGTTGAAAATGTAACAGAACAAAGTCGATTCTGATGTTTTCTTGGGCATTTTTAGAATAGGTTAATGGGCTGACAGTTGGTGTCGTTACCGTCACATTTAGATCAATACAGATCCATTGTTATACCCGTGAGTATTACTATTCTAGCTAATAAAAACCTATGTGTTCAGATTCTCATATTTTTCTTATGATATCATAACAGATTATGTCCGGTGATTATACTTACAATAGATCGAAGTGATCTCTTGCATAACTTTTTCCGAGATTTGGCCATCATTAATACCTGTTTACCTCCGGTTAGAAGACACTACTGTAGTATGGAAGCCGAAACGAGTCGGTTAACTTGAGAGATTCAAAATAGAAGCCTGCGCCTACACCAGTATCCATCTTAGAGCCATCTGTATGGATAGCTTTTGATGACTCACTGGAGTATGGTATGTTATCTATCCATTCCTCTCTGCTTGGAAAGGCAGCCTGGAATGGTTTGTGAAAATCGAGTTCGTGTGTTTTATAATCTGTCGTAGTACTATGACCCATAACTTTATGAAGGATCTGAGCATGTCCTATGGAACTGTTTTTCCAGACTTTAGTCTGACTAAGTCTGAAGGCACTTTTAGATGCAGATTCTTGAACCAAGAAATCTAGGGGTTTTAAGTTAAGGATAACTTCCAGTCCAACAGTTCGGTTGGATCTCATTGCCCCTGTAATGCCTGCGCACGCAAGTCTTTTTGCTTTTGTCAAAGTTTTGAGGTTCGTGTCTTTTCAGAAGCATTCCACCAAACCAGATTGCCATAGGTTAGTATTGGTCTAATTATTGGCGAATACATTTTTAGAATACAACAATAACAAATCAACGAACAATTTAATACCGATGACCCATTAAGACAAATGACATGCAAAAAAAAAATTACTTTCACAGCCTTTAAAAAAGACAATTAGATAAAATTACGATTAACCTAAAAACCTGAGTCATTTTCTCGCCATTTTCAGTTGACCATGTTTTGTATATTTATATAACTTAAAAGTAAAACCACATGAAAGACATTTTAAGAAACGAAACATTTGCTCTGCATATGGCCTTAATTATTCTGCTCGAACACGGAAAGGTTAAAGTTAACGTTTTTTTGTTTTTAATTTCACGTACAGCAAACAGACTAATTAACATTTTGCATGCAAGTGAAACAACACATTACGAATCCTGCATGATTGTCCTACTCTTTTTCATGTTTCCACACACAGAATGTGTTTTCGGAAAATACAAACGAGACTGCTCCCTGCGTTTGTATAAATCTGCAACTTCACATAGAACAACCCTGTTTATTTAATGCCGTATGTATTTAGGGGTTAGAGTTCTTACAATTAAACCTGCTTTACCAGCAAGATAAAACATCGATTTAGTTTTTAGAGACACAAAACCAACGAGAAAGTCATTAAGTAAGGACGAAGAAATTAATTTAAAAGACACGACACCGACTACTATAGTATCTCTCGTATACCTTCTTTTCATCGTTTATCAACTAACAACAACGAAAGTCATTAAATAAAACCAAGAAATGAGTCTTTAAAGAAAAATGGGACACGTGGGGATAGTTCCTACGATGAGATGGCAGGATTCAGACAATAAGAAATCATCTAATCCTTGGAAACAAACAGTAAAACTAGTTCTAGTACCGATGAACCTCAATATCATAACTTGTAGGTACCTATGCCTAGAAAAATCAATTTAACTAATAATGTTGCTGACTTCGTTCAATTACTTGACATCAAGAAATACTTATTATCCTCTTCAATTGGGAAAGCAACAAAAAGAAAAAAAAATCTGACTTGAGAGCACACGCAATGTCAACAAACTTTTTGAAAATGAGAAAATCAAAAGGATCTAAAAATAGCGAAGCATGTTCAACACGAAACATCTTAAAGCTTTTTTCTTTTCAAGAATTTGCTGTTTGTATTTGTTTCCTTCTTTATTTGATTTTGTTGTGGAAGGACGAAAAAGAGAGGTAGGTACCTGGTTTTATTTTTGCCTCAAGTTGCAATTTCCGATTGGTAGAAGGAAGAAAATATCGTAAGAGAAATTTATGTTGCAGAATAAATCGAAATAAGGAGATTGTTTGTAGCCATTCCTATTTTCTTTACTCTGTTCAAGAAAAATTGTCACTACTACACGTATTATTACACACTTCTTTTAGCGTCGCTTTTCGCAAAGCGTCTGATGCTAGACTGAGACCAAATTTCAAAACCCTCCGGTACTGACAATTTTGTACAGAGTGTAGTGTGTGTTCTTTTCGATTTTACCCGAATGCTAGCTATACTAATGTTATAGTGAAACTATCCCATCATGGTGGAGACAAATTTAATAAGTAGTTGCAACTTGAAACGGTATAACACCCCCTACCACGCCCACTTTTGTAATCATACAGATATCTTGGGAAACATTTTTTACGATTTCGAGGATTTTCAAAACTTGATTCCATGGGAAATACAAAATGTTAAGATTACAGACAAGAAAATCGCCTTCTGCCACGCCCATTTTTTAAAATTGACTAATTCACGTTATCTTTTCCCCTCTCCTAGACAAAGTATTAAGTGATAAAATTTGTTTATGTAATTTTTATAAGAAAACTAAGAAATTGCTCCATTTCGACAGTCTAGCACATCTACTTGTTTGACGCAAGCTTAACACATTCGTATAATCAAATAAAACCTCGATTACTCTCATGAATTCAGGCTAACCCTTGATTGACCCATTTCAAAACTTTTTCACAAAAATGTTTGAGCAATTCGCCAACAACTACTTCACAAACTACTTCCACCACACTCCACCGCAAAATCCAATTCCAATAAAATCGAATTTGCAAAAACTTGATTGAAGCGAAAATGCTTGTTATTTTCTTTATTACATTGTCGATAAACTGAGTAGGTACCTTCAGACAATTCAATAGAAAATATTGTGTGTAATAACACTCTGAATCGAAATAATTAATCCAGTCTCACAGTAAAAACACTCGTTCTGAAAAATGAGCAAAAACTAAGAGTGTTTAAAGAGATCTTGAGTAAAAAAATTGATGTCGAAAAATGTTTCCCCAATTTTTGTGACCCCAATCAGTGGCTCTCGAGTGTAAGTTCAGTACTATGGGATGTATGTTGAGAACATGAAGGATTGAACCGAGTGTGGAGATCGCTGACATCCTTTCGGTGTATTGAACTAATGTTCATAATATTTTCAGTTCTCCATCCTTCACTGGAAAAGGGAACTTTATCAATTCCGCATGTTCAGGATGGCGATGAGTATACCCATGTTGTTGATAGTTTGAACTTTTTTTTCTTTCTTTTGTGTTTGTTGTCTTCTTTGGAGCAACAACGATGACGCGACGTGAGTAGTCACTACTTTAAGGACAGAAAAACAGGAAAGGCAATGGTTTTATAATGGCATGTTGGGCCGGGAATGTAAGTGTGATGTGAGTTGATTTGTACTGAGTTCAATCACCAGGACAAGAAGAGAAACCATTTTTGTATCCCCATTTTCGAAGTTCTATATTATTTCACTGGGAAAGCGCATTGTGTGCACGTGGGTGGCGGCAGAAGATGAGATTTTGGATGAAATGGAGACTGTAAAAAATGTTTTCTTTTGGATTAAATAAAGGAAAGGGAAAAAGTGAAGAATTGGTTTGAGTGTAGAGCAATCCCGATGGGATGTCCTGTTTTCTTTGTTTTCATATTTTTATGTTGTATCTGTTATAATTTTTGTTTAAGGAAAAAAATGAGTCTTGGGGAATTCAATTGTATGCAATGAATGTGTTTAAGAACAAGAAACATGTAAAACGTAATGGGGCTATCAATCAAATACTGAAGCTCTCTGTCTCTTTTTTCTGCTTTCTTTCTTCTGGAAAACCATCTGTATGAGTATTAATTCTGCATTTTTCTTTTTAATTAGACAAAATGACACCAACACATCAAATCATCAAATAAACAAAAAAAAAAGGGTTAACAAAAGTGGCCCTATAACTCAACCATGTGGAACCCCACTTAAAAATTTAAAATTCCATCGCCCCCTTGAGGAAAATCGTGATTTTCATTAATAGAAACAAGAAAACACAATAAAATCTTTGTCTTTTTATTGGACAATTTACAATTTCTTGTCGTTGAATCAACGAAATAAAACAAAATTGCGAGTGAACACAGACACTTGATTGTACAAGTTCGAAATTGTCAAAGAGAGCCCAAAGAGCAAAGTATCGCACTTGACGATAAGTCTCGTTATTGGTTTGAGTGGGAATATTTCACTTGCCACTGGCGGCTTTAGATAGAGGGCTGAATGACAAAACGGCAAGACGAAAGGAAATGAATTGCACAAAAATTGCGTTCTAGCCTGTGGGCTGGTGTGTTTTATTTGTCGAAAAAAAAGAAAATACAAATCACCGAGGGTGGCAATAGGGTGGAAAATAGAAAAGAACTCAACTTAGACCAGCAAAGAAGAGATTGCAAGGTGCTAGGGGAGAATGGCTTAAATTGCCTTAAGGGTAGGCGAGATTTAGGGGGCATCGCACTCAACCCCCAAAAATGTGCGCATCTATTGCATTTTCGTAATGAGAGATTGCTCGAAGGGAAATGCAAAAATAAAATACACAAAAAATACGTTGGGAAAAAAAAGAAAAAGCTGAAAAACAAACACACGTAATTAAGTTGCGTCAGAAAAAAAGCAAAAATAATAATAAAACGAACCGAAACGAATTGCAAAAAGAGTTGTCTTTTCACCTTTTTTTCTGCCCTTTTTAGCATTAAGGGGTTGTTGTTGTTTCTACTGCTTTTCTTTTTCTTTTTGGGGAGGGAGTATTTTATTGTATTTGTGCTTCAGGCGTTATAATACTACTTAAGGGAGAGAAGAATTTCATGATGTATGGTTATTTCGTGCTACGGATTCTCGTTTCGTTTTCTTAGTCGTCTTCTGCCAAAGGATTATGGAACAGAATTCGGAGATGGCTAACGAGAGTATCACCATAGACAGAAGGAATGTTCATCATGCAACAATAGATATAAGCCAGACGAGCAAAGAGCTTCTATTTCAAATTTGCATTCGGATTGGATGCTTGAATAAATTTCAAGTCAAGATTGTTCATAGGCCTATGAAATATTCCTTCTAGCAACACACTTTTGCATATATGCAAAATAAAGATAAATTAAATTAAAATTCATGAGTGCGCACAGAGTATGTCGGGTTGAGCTGGGAGGAGTCTACACAATTTTTAAGACATCTCCAAAATATGGGGAAAAAAAAATCACCAGATTACCAACAAAATCACTTAAGACTTAAGCCCTTCAAACAACAAATATTTGTGGTTTTCGTATTATTCAACGTTTGTCGTGGTAATCATGCTCTGATTAAATCCCAATTTTTACCACAACAATGACGTCAGAATCATTTTTCCTATTTGTCCCATTCTCTTATTTTGGCTTAATTGCTTTCGTTTTACTTAGGTAAGCAGATTTCCAGTGAAATTCCATTACTAATCGACATTATTTGTGTGGTGTCAATACTAATGGCACGAGGAATGAGAATGAGTCATTTTCACCATCATAAGCTGTTTCATTTTCAATAATTCAAAAAGGTTCGCTGTTAACCTTTCTATACTCGCGCGTTTTGACAGTACACGTATACTCGCGCACGGTCTCTCAGACCGAAATCTTATCTCGTCTACATTTTCGTGAATATGTATTTTCCAAATTGTTTTTGCGGTTTATTTTAAAGAAAGTAATATATTTAAATGAAACACATAGAAAAACATAGCAACTCTGAACTTTATTAGGTAGCAATTACATTTTATGCAAGCCTCTCGAAAAATTCAGTTTTTTTTTTTGGACCTTAACTTATAAAATAAAAATAAATATTTGTCTCAATAAAAAATAAAAAAAAATTATTAATTCATTGAAAACAAATAACAATAATTTTAAAAAAGTATAAAAAGAGATTTAGTTTTCATAATTGTTCAAATCGTAGCAATCTGAACATACCATTAGTGCATGGTCAAAAAACCAATTCAAAACGGTTCCTAGAAATGTTGTATATGTAAAATATATATATACACATATATAAAGTATATACATACACATAAGCATATGCAAAATATAAACACCCCTAACGTAATACAAAATTTACCAACCACTGTTTCTTCTAAAATTTGAAAATTACTTAACCAAAAACTCTAACACCTGTACACGCGTCGGTCTGACAGACCGAAAACTAACAAAATATGCAACAAGTCTACCTAACAGGTGCGCTTGCGCCCATCTAATCGAAAGAAAATACTTATTTAGGAAGCTACTCAGAATTTCAAAAAGACAGCGATTTTATTTTTGAAGAAAACTAAGAATTAATGATTTGTCGGTCTGAGAGACCAATGTGCGAGTATAGGAAGGTTAAGAGGTTTTTAAATACGCGAGATTTACCTGAATACCAGAAATCAGGTATTACTTTTTTTTGTTATTATCGACTAACAAGACCACTTTTTGGCGTTTTGTGTATCGATTATATTTCGATTGTGGTTTATTGGAAGCGATTAAATAGTCTGAGTGGATAGGTTGTATTTTTACGTTGAGAAGGAATTATCAGAATGAAGCTAAGGTATCTACAAGTTGGATAACCAAAAGATCAACAGAACGTTCACAAACTACTTTCACGACTTGATAATATTCAATGTTTCCGGTGGCGTTTTCGTGGCATAATTTACCAGGAGAGAAGTTAACAGTATGAACTGGTTGGGGGAAGAAAGCTGTTTTAATTAAAAGCCAATAAGAACAATCACTTGACATTTGAGGGTGTTTGAAAAACATATTTAGTTAATCGGATTGTAATTATTTGAAATATTGAATCATTGGAAAGAAGAGGAAAGGTAAAAAGCTCGCAATTTTTACGGAAATGCTGTACTAAACCTCGGCGAAACGAAAGGATTAGCCCAAACAGTGTGAGGTATGCTAGCCACCATAGGTGAGAATGTGGTGGATGTAGCGCCGAGTGTGAGACTCATTTCACGAAATTTTGTTCACCTTCCATCTCAATAACTGAACGAATGCTTTCTCCAGGGATTTCGAATGCAATACAAGCGTCAAAGTTCAGGAAAAAAGTTCCCATCAGCTAAGTTATCGCTTTTCCGCATTAGAACAGCCCGAATTGGAAAACGGCTTTCAGCAAAAATTATTTGTTTGACAAAGAAAATGTTCACTTTGACGGGCGTTTAGTTTGAGTGGATGTGGAGCTGTGGACCCTTTTGCTTCGATGTTGGGACTAAGTTTCAACCAACGGTTAATAAAAAAAGTCTCAAAGGCAGTAAGAATTTGGAAAAATAGGAAGAATTCTTCATCTTCCTCTGTGCCTACGCTAGTGTGCCCCAAGGTTTCGTTTTGTCTCCGGCATACTTTCTCATTTTTATAAATGATATCT
Organism: Sphaerophoria taeniata; assembly: GCA_943590905.1. Lineage (NCBI taxonomy): Eukaryota > Metazoa > Arthropoda > Insecta > Diptera > Syrphidae > Sphaerophoria > Sphaerophoria taeniata. The sequence continues at coordinate 38,391,800 of OX016540.1, read as the reverse complement.
TGTCTGTAACTTCTAACAGCTGCAATAAATTCTTTCGCTGACGATAGCACCCTTAACTTTTCATATTCATTCCCAGGATCACATCCTTACTGCAACGGAAAAATATGATAAGCTCATTAAACTTTTACTTTAACAGAATTTTAAAATGAGGAACAAAGCACCGCATAGAGTTTATTGATTCGTTAACCCAATGCTGTCTTGTATCGTTTAAGCGAGATATAGCCCCCCCCCCCCCTTGCCACTGTCTATGAGTGGCACTTTCCACAATGAGACCGAACATCTTGAGATTCTCGGTCTGTTAGATGACCGTCGTAACGTATCGTGTCGCAATCTGTTCTATCGTTACTTCTACGGTAAGTGCTGTAGGCAGTGAAATAGCCGGTTGAATTCCTTTTCCTCACTCTGTGTTTGCCGATCATTGCAAAGTATACCGACCGACACCTCGTTGCCAATTCCTCCCTTCCTTTCTAAAGCACTCAATAGTCTTTGGACAACCTGTATTTCACGCAGGATGACCGGTCATGTCAGTTGCCCGCCTCGAAGCTATCGTTTCAACCCTGTGGACTTTCTTCTGTGGAGAACGGTGAAAAACACCAATATGATGCCGAAAATACGGAAACAATTCAAGCAGCCAAGGTCAATATCATCCAGCAATCCGTAAACCACAGCTTAGCTTGAAGGAATTAAAGCCTAAGTGGATTTTCATTTTCATTTCTTTCATAGCGTGTAGGGAAAAGGTGGGACCTATAGTTAAGCATTCTTCTAGAAAAACTAACACATTTTAGAGCCTAACTGATAGACTTCTTACGCAGCTTAAATTTTGGCTGAACGGGTTCTATGATAAGGAAAATATAGAATCCGTTGACATTTTCTTCCGCGAAAAGTGAAGTGTTGCCACTAAATACGACAGCGATTTTCTAATTTCTTAACAATTCAACCAATTCAAAAGTTTTCAAATTGAAATTCAGGAGGAACGAGGAAGTACTTCGTAAAGTTTTTCAAGCCCTTGTTGGTAAATTTTAATTACATCACATTAACATTCTAAATATATCCAAACCATATTAGTCCACACTTTTTCAAGAACCACAAACATACCTCAGTGAAAAGAAAATTAAACTGGCAAATTAAAAGTTATCCTCTTCTTGAAACACAACACCCACATTAGCATTAGTTAAGCATAAACTGCATAAACTGCAACAAAATGCCTTGCACCATGTGCATTCGAAGAGAAAATGAGAAGTTACAAACAATTTATTTATAAAAAAAAAAACACAACTTGAAACAAATAAACCATAAGCCCATACATACATTCCGCGCCCATAGTCTTCCATCATTCCCTTATACCTAGTTGATGCATTACCGTCACTGACTTCGTAATACGTATCAAGTAGTCGCCTGGCTGGCCGACTGCCGTTTTAGTGAAGTGCAATGCCCTCATTAGAAGTGTGCACACTAAAGCACTAACTTTATAAGAATATATAAAAAGGGAAAACATGTAATTAAAAACAGGAAAAAAACGCCACCTCGACACAAAGGCCAACAGCACCTCTTTAACAACTTCCCTCTTCTTTATGTCAAGCAGTTGGGTTGGGTATGTGCCTGCCGGATGATTTTGTGCATAGCAGACTACTTCTAGACTTGTTGCTTAGCCAACTGGTATGTAACAACAACAAAATACTGTTCTTTTTATAATCCAATAATTCACCAAGAGATGTCGAACTAATCAAGGGAGAAAAAAAAGGAGATTAAATGTTTATATTCTTGGATATGCGACCATGTACCAAAGACCCAAGGAGGGAAGAAGCAATACAACACAAATTAGTGATGCCACTTTATTTTAATTTGAGATGAATGAAATATTCATTACGGAATAAATCAAGTTAAATTTCTAAATGTCAGAATTTTTGTATAAAAAAGTCCAATGAATTGGGAACACTGTTTCTTCAGACGACGGCTAATAAACACATTATAAATTTAAAATATGTTTATTTCTTTTTAAAATTTCATATGTCTAGTCCCATCCAAAAAAGGAACCCTACTAGACATGCATACGTTTTTTTTTCCTGTTTCCGTTCTGAAGAACAAGGGGGAGTGAAAACCACACCGAACAATGCTATTTCCACTTCTCATTCTTGTGTCATAATTTGTCGGTTTTGTTGTTCAACTTTGATTCTTCCTTTCCTCCACAAGTTTCTCGCTGCTCTTTTTTTCGTGTGGGGATTTATAATTAAATTTTCAAAAAAAATTGATTTCCAATTAGCTTCAGCTTCAACGAAGCAGTTTATTACTCAATTATTGTTGGAGAGAGAGAGACGTTATCCAATGCTATTGGATTGGATTCGTATCCAACCCCCTTCACATTCCCTCCCAAAGGCAATTACGTTTCTGTATTGTCTTTCAATATTCCACGAATCTTTGACTATATAAGACTTAAACTACAGCTATAAGATGCTCATTTTGGTTGTTGCTGCTGATGGCGGTTTTGATTTCGCAGTTTGATTTGGCCAATTGATTTTGATTTGTTTTGTTTTTCGAAGTGGATTCGATTAGTTTTCAAGGTTTAGGGTTGAGAAGTTTATCTTTCGAGTTTAAAGATTGGATGAGAGGATGGAAAAGAAAATTTGTTTTAAAACTGCAATTTAGAAACACGAATGACAATGGCAACAAAGTTCAGCAACATGATGTGATGGTGATTAATTTTGCAACTTTTCGCAAACGCAAAATTTATCGAAACTGCCGGTAACCGAAAGCATTCTTGAAAACCAAAAAATCACTTTAACAAAGTGTTTGATCCTATTATATAAATATTCTTAAGTAATCGGTTTGCAATGACGCCACCTTTTTACGAGGAAGGTCGCCCTGAAAATCACGTTTTTTGGGTTTTTGCAAAGTAGGCCTCATTGTGCCGATGGAGCACTTTATTCGACTGAAATTTCTATTCGGCAAGTGACTTTCTCAAGTTTGGAAACAAAAAGAAATCCTACCGGGGCTAATCTCAAATCTGGATGGGTAACCCACTTCGACCGATCTGGCCGTGACAATGGTTCTTGGCCAACTGGGACAATTTTTCTTCAATTCTGCACCGAATCGACCAAATAACTTGGCATGGTATACAGCCATGTGACCGTTTTGCTCTTCTTCAAGTAGTCGATGAGGATCACACATTGTGATTAGGTCATCATCCTTGCGGCCGATAAGAGTCTTCGTTTTTGGAAGCACGTTCGTCAGCTAAAGTCCACTGTTTCTTGGTATCTGGTGTGTACCAGTGGATAGGTATTTACATGTTTCTCGAATGTACCGAAACTTAGAGAAATATCAGGTGTGCGCTCCCTCTCCAGAGTGAGCACCGAGAGAGCTATCTAAAGCCCGAAATGCTTACTTTTTCAGCAAAACCGATTAATAATACAGAAGAAGCACAGTGAGATGAAGATTATCTATATGGAACAACAATGAGTCGCATGTTGATTTATATGAGGTTCTGTATGTTTGGTTTTCAACGCAAGATGGACGGACCAAACCAACCATAAAAAATGTCAATGAATAGCGAAGTTAAAGGGATTTAAAAGAACTAATGTGACGTCACAAAGTGGTATATACTCGTTATATTTGTTTTCATGCAAACAACTTTTACCTGGTTGTTCGTTCTTTTCGACTTTTACACCAAAATGAAAAACAAATTAAAACGAAAATGGGACGCCAAAACGTCAAAGAGTAAATGTCAGAACGTACCTAAGTCAACAGCACGCTGAATACGTCTTCTAAAATTGCTTTGCTGGTAATGCTTTCGGTAGAACTTCAAGCTAAAAATTTAAATTTATTTAAAGAGAATTTTAACTCCTCAGAAAATGTCATCAACATACGATTCTCAAGGGGAAACTCAACTGTCCACTCATTTTGAAATTTGCTATGCTGAATTTTCTTCCTTTCAAGAAACGCTGTCAAAGCTTGGAAATTGGCCTTCAGTGAAAGCACAAGCTTTTCCTTTTAAAATTTCAGAAAAAGAAAACATTAAATCACTTTCAATATTCTACTTGACATTTAAAGCAACAGAAAACACTCCAATGTCCCCTGCTAAATGAAATAAAAAAAAAAAACTCAAGGATGAATCTAGAAGCTGCTTCGAAACTTTGGTGACCGAATTTCGTTTAAAAAAAAAGCACTTCACTTCTTTAAGTGGAGTGACATTTTGCTTCGTTCTTTTAATGCTGGAAAAAATAGGAGAAAGATACTTTATTAAACACTGGGACTTTAAAATACTGACTCGTTTGATTCCCATGCGATGATTTTCAAGTGGTTCGGACACATTACTGCCTAATTTTTCTCACAAGTCAAATTCGACATCAGGAATCAAATTCCTTATCAGTGAATGCATCAGCTTGGGCATAATATTTTAGACACTAGAGAAATCGAAACAAAAACTGGATCAAGGCTGCAACCTGTCAAGAAAAAAAATCATAGCCTGCAGCGACAAGGTTCCTTAATGGAATACCATTTTCCATGTTATCTTGAGAACAAAATCGAAGACATTTTCTTCGCATAGCTATTTGAGTAAGTTTCATCATCATGGTCATCATCAACATCAACATAATCACTTATCTCATCTTTGGCACTGAATGCTGTCCTTCCAAATATGGAGAACATTACGGAGAACCGGAGAGACAAAAAGCAAAAATGCAAACAATTTAAAAAAGGAAAAATTGAAACTTTCAATTTGCCTGAAGCCTGAAGTGGAGTTGCACAATGGCCAGAGACAAGAAAAGACAACAGAGCTTGCACACAAAACTACCAAATAAGTCAGGTCTTTAGATATAAGAAAAGAGAATGGGGTGTCATGGAGCTAACTTGTTTATCGGAGGACTTTTTTTTCCATTTCATGTCGTCTGTCGAGAGATCGTTTATCTTAGTTGTTGCATAAACATAGTTTTACTTAATCTTGTGATAAAACTGTTGATAAAAAGCCAAAGCAGCAATCTTGTAGAAATGATCGAAGGCAATTTTCTGCAAAAGGGGTGTTCTTGTACTAGTAAGCAAAATTTATGTTTCTCTCCAATTGGTTCAACTTCAGAGGTTTTAATTTTGCAGGAACGTTGCCAAACATTTTGTCAACGATATTTTCTTCCAATTTCATCTTATTATTGCCAACGAAAACTGCAATAAAAAGGGGTCCAACAATGAGCCTTGTACGTGCCAGCTTCAATTTTAAACAGTATACGAGGCGTACCTCAAGGGTGATATTTCAGACCTTTACTTTTTTACATTTGTCAACGCCAAATCTCACCAGACTATTGCCAGCGGGAACTGCACTAAAAAAGTGTCTGAAAATGAGCTTTGAGGCACATACCAGTTCAAATTTTAACATTCTACGTGCTGTACCTCAAGGGTGATACTTCGGACCTTTACTTTTTTCATTCTATTTTCTTGCGTTTCTTTCTTAATTTGTGACTACATTGTTTGTAACCCAACAAAGCTATTCAATTTAATGCTGGCTAAGCAAAATACAAAAAACAGAATAAAAGTAATTCACAACTTTTTTCCCTCTCCCTCACTCCCCAATTTATATGACAACAAGAAAAAAGAAAAACATAAATAAAACAAAACTATTTCGAAACAACCATATTTCCTCATGTTGGGGATTACATTTACCATCAGGTACAACACACTCGTCCTCATGAATCGTCATCGTGCCTCAGTCGGTCGGCACAACATTAGCAGTTAGTTTATAAACTTTTTCTTCCATACACAATAAAGCAATAAAATAAACGAAAACAAAAAACACATATTACCCTCTCCAAAGCCCCCTTATAAATAAACTTCAACCCCGCAAGCTTATGGCAATTTTCATATATAAGGTCATCTTCATTTCTCCAAAACAACAAAAAAACACTCCTCCAGCCATCAGGAGCTACATAATAGCATAGCTCAACACAGCTCCCAGGAGAATGCCAAACACACAACAGAAAAAGAAAAAAAAAACGGAAAAATCAATATTTTTTGTTGCTTTTCAACTTCTCTTTCTCGTTTAACTTATTTCTGTTTTGCTACACAACTTCATTTACTGAGAGGGAGGAAAGTAGGCAATGGTTGGACGAAATTGTATCTTTGCACACATACGCCATACGAGTATCCTAGTTTCATCTATAATTTAATTCTGCTTGTGTACACGAGGGACACTGACTCAGCACCAGTCAGCACATTCACTGTACACTGAAAACAGCGGGATATCAGTTTGAATCACATGGGGGTTTAATTTCGTTTCGAATTGCAAACAAAAATAAGTGTCCTTTCGGTGGAATGTGATTATTTTATTTACCGGATGTATGCTCTGCCATCATGAATTTTCAAACACGAAAAACCGTTTGACCGCCAAAAAGAAAACTGTCACATCAAAATGTCAACTCAATTTTTTATTCGATCGACTTTGTTTTTGGTTTTTGAAATAAAACTCCACTCGACTTTGAAATCAAAATGTTCGTATCTCGCTTGTATCGTTTCGAAAACGGAACTAAGACTGCGGCCAAGCCAGACCATCGCTAACCTCGACACAAAATTTTGTTCGATGATGATGAGGTGTGAGTGAGTTTAAAAGCAGAAACTATTAATTATGGAAATTTTGTCGACTCGACTGGACAACAGAGGGCGTTAGTAATGAAAAATGACGACATCGACAAAAACAAATTGAACTGGTGCATCAAACAAGAGATCGGAACAACAGCCCCATTTTGAATATTGTGTACCATCCCCCTTTCAAAATGTATGGTTCGTGTTTTTTAGATCAGGAGGGCTTGAGTTCATCATCATCATCATTGTGAATGCTCAATTGCTAATTAATGCGGAAATTTCCAATGAAAACTCTCTAAGGCTTTTTTTGTTTTCGGGTTGTTCTATTTTGAATTTTGTACCGACGAAGAATATTTATTTCGAGATGAGGGGAAAAGAGAACAGAAGAAGAAAAAGTTCTCTAATTGCCACCGGACATTTTCATTAAAAGTAACAGAAAAGGAGGAAAGAATGAAATGCGCTTTGGAAATGATGTAAAGAATACACAGGGGGATGTAAATGGGGAGCGCAACAGCATCCTCTGTACCCATCTGATGGGCAGTTATAGTTCTTTTATTTGTCTTCCGTTACACCCCTTGAGATACACTTTTTCTTTATACTCTTTACTGTTGTTTTTTTTTGCTCATTACCACTTCAGATTCAGCAGATGCTGATGCACAATCAGAGACACACATGGGATTCGCAGAATCAGTCCATGTGGTAGATCTGTTTTATTTCTCTCTTCCTCTGTCTTTCAGTTTTGTATGGATAGAGAATACTGCAACAATCCACCATAATGGAATTTTTAAACATTTTTGGTGATTTTGCGCTGAGAGGATGTTTCTCGTTTCAGGAGACATTTCCTGCCTGATGGTTGTAGTTCTTTTTGTTCATTGTTTCAATATTTTTGTGGGTTTGTTGGGAATTTCACTACAACACCGTTAACCCAGTTACGCAACAATGGAGATGTAAAATTGAACGACACAGGTTTGTCTGAATTGTTTTCAGTGTTTTTTTTTTCGAGAGAGAGCTAAACAACAGCTTGTTCTTGGCAGGATGCCAAGTGAAGCAGAGTGACACTCATGCAAGTTCTGTAGCCAACATAAGATTTTTGAGTATCTTCATATCTGTATAGAACGAACAATATTGAATGAGATTGTGGAGCCGGAAAGGTTCGCTTTTCTAAAGAGCTGAGAGGAGAAATGTTTTAAAAATGTGGACTATATAGATACATGGAAAGTGTTTCAATTGTATCAACTAGAGACAGCGTTGAAATTTAAATTGAATAAATTTTTAGCGTAAACAACTCAAATATTGATGCTTCTTCCCCATTGGTTCAACTTCAAAATACTTGATTTTACAGGAACATTCCCAAATATTTTGTCGACGATATTTTCGTCTTATATTACACGATTATTGCTGACAAAAACTGTAATGAACCTTGAGGTACAAGCCAGCTTCAAATTGAAACATTTAACGAGGTGTACCTCAAGGGTGACATTTCGGACCTTTACTTTTTTCATTCATTTTTCTTGTGTGTTTCCATCTTAATTTCTGAGTAACATTGCTTGTAACCCATGAAAGTTATTCAATTCATTGCTGACTAGCAAAATATCCAAAACAAAAAAGTCATTCAACAAATTCACAACTTTTTAGCGTCAGTAATTTCCAACCGCAATTAAATTTTTACTACTACTGGAAGATGTGAACGAAGCGTTTCAAGTCAAGAAAAATTAATGTTTCGTTTTTGAATTCAAATAAAAAAGCTTTGGAGAAAAGGAAGAATAATACAAAAAAAGTGATGTATGAAATACTAGCTGACCCTACAGATATCGTCCAGTCAAACAAAATTAAAAAATTTTGTGAAAGAATTTTTAAGGATAGATTCCTGTTTTGTGTTCACCCTTGTAAATAACTCAGAGTTGTTTTATTTATATATCTCTTGCAAATCCGTTGAGTACTCACTACTTTTGTACCAGCGGAGTGTTTGGCTACAAACTTTGATGGAATGTTCGGGTAGTGGTGTAGATGGGTTTTAAGTAGGTATTTTCCCTATAGAATCATTAACTATGTATTTGACTATGTGATGATACTAAAGAATAATGTGCGTGGACTCGCGAAGGGTTCTGAGTTAGAATGACCTTACTAGCTGACACAGGAAACGTTGTGTTGCCATATAAATGAAAGTCTGATTAATTAATAAGACTCTTTGAAAAATAAGCAGGATCTTACGACCTTTCTTCTTACGAATATTCCTATGGAGTAATCTAATGTTGTTTTTCCCTGTAAAATTGAAATACGTATGTTTTTCGTTGTTTCATGATTTGATCCCGAATTCATTAGTTAAAAATGATCCAAGTTGCAAGGAGTATGAAGTAAGAAATTGTGAGTATTAAGAGGTTGTCTGCTAAGTCAAACAGTCAGTTCATATATATACAAAGACGGAAGCGAGTGGTGTGGTAGCGGGGTATAAAAGTTTAGGTCTTTTATTTATCGATAGAGGCAGTACGAAGTCTTCCAGGTCAGCTTGTAAATATATATTATTGTGTTAATTTTTGCTTTTAAAAAGCACAGTCGCCTTGGGATTCAGATTGTATTCAAATTATAATAATCTAATTGTCATATTACAACGAATACTGTCACTTATGGTTAAATATCTAAGTTTTTCCTTAGAACACCGTTTGCCGGCTACGCTAGTACTAAAAATTGTAAATCTCAGTAATAATCCAATTATTGAAAGTTAAGAACTTGCATAAACACTTGAACATCAAAACAATCCAAATCGGCTCTCAAGTTTTTCGAGACAAACGACCAAAATTCATTTTTCTTAGCAGGTGTTCATGGTTCAGAGGATAGAGTAGTTGATTGCTAAGCCAAACGCTACGGGTTCAAGCCCCAGCTTCGGCAGCATTCTATTTCTGCGAAAATCGCCAGCTTATCTGAGGCCACCTGTGCGATAACATGAGACAATACAAATCTAAGTCTCCTCCTCTGAGCCACGTAGGTTTCTGTTATGTGTGCTTTCTTTCTATGTGTCTATCTGTCTCTCTCTCTCTGTTGTATTAATGTCTTGTTCTGACCCAGCCGATGGCCACAGTCGCCAGTGCTGCTATGTGTCTGTAGTTCGTTACATTCATGTGCGAAGTACTGTGAAATGTCAATGTCAAATTTCATTTTTCTTAAATATATTATTCCAATAATATCTACAGGTCAACCTTAGAAGTGTGATCAATATCGGTTCAGTCGTTTAAAAGTTTATCTTGAACAACCATCAAGCGATTTGACTATAAATAACAAATTTTTCACTCTTATTTGTTATTTTTGGGAATTCTTTAGATGTTCATCATATATCAAAAACTAAACGATATTTTTCACGTGAAAAATTCTTTGTTTGCCCAAAAAATTCACTTTGAAAAACTAATTATTGACCAAAGCGGACAATTTTGAGGCTTACCTTTTAATTTCTTACTCTTGGGTAGTGTAATTTTTGTCTTGCGAAGTGAAAGAAATTTTTCACGTGAAAAAAAGTCTAAATCAACATCGATTGGATTGCAGTGACTATTTTTTTACTTATCATTCATGACCTTGCACTGAAAATAAATGAATCCTAAAAACAATTGAAAAACAAAGAAAAAATCAAAATATTTTTAGGCCTGAAATGGAACTCTAAAGTACCATATCCCTTCCCTCATAAAACAAAAAAAACGTGAATTCGATTTTTTTTCTATCAACACATACAAAGTCATATTGAAAAAAAAAAAAATTCAAATTCCAAAAATAAAAATACCTAAATCAATTTTCAGGGTTAAGGATGCGTACATTTTGCAGGCGACCGCCACAAAACGACGCAACATCATTGCCATCGTCTTGTCGCCATATCGCCAAGGCGAGTGTACTTTTCCTCTTCAGTCGCAGAAGACCAAGAGCCAAAGTTATTATTCTTTGACTATATTCTTCAATGCAGACATTGAATTTTTAGCAGATGTGGCAAGCAGTGCTGTCGTTTCAAAAATGTAATGGGGAGTATTTTTGAATTATTTTGAGGAGTATTTTCTATATTTGGGTAGTATAATTTTTTAACTGTAGGAACTTAGCCCGATAAATCGCCTCCGGAAAAAAGTATCACTTATAATGGGTTTTGCAGATCGTTTTGAAGTTTCAAAAATGATGTGGTTGAAATTTATTAGCAAACGATAGTTTCTTATTAATTGTTGGGAGTTCTAAAACCCAAATTGTGTGTTTGTCGGATAGGAGGAGCCTTTTATACAATCGAAGTTGATATCAACTTGAGGATTTTATCCTTAAATTTCGATTTAAGTTGTCTTCATTAGAGGCTGTCACTGTCAAAAACCTAAATTAGATCATTAAGGTTAGGTTAGGTCAGGTTAAAGTGGCTGTCATGGATGTAAAGAGACACACTTAGGCTAATCAAAGGCCCATTGTGATACCACATGAATCTAAGAAGGCTTTTCTTCGAAAGTTCATTGAAACCAATTAGAGTTCCTTAAGAAACGTAGAAGATTTATTATATTAATGTGTTCGAGATCGTTTAGATCATTGTAGAAGTATTCCCCTAAGTGAATCCTACGTTTATGAGCAAGAGCAGGACAGGTGCAGAGGAGGTGGAGAACTGTCTCCTCCTCCTCCTAATCCATACAGCTTCTGCAGAATTCATTAGAAAATACGCCCAGTCACGCAGCGTGTCTTCCAATTAGACAGTGTCCGGTAATGACACCAAATCATTAAACATGCGTACAATTTTCTGTCAGATATTGTGTGTTTTCTGCATTTAGTAAAAAACTTTTTTTAATTAAACAAATATTAAAGTTATCATCATAAAGCGAAGAGAAAATTACGAAGACTTGAGCTTTGAAAGTATGAATAGAGTAGGGACATTTTTTTTTAAATCTAACTGATTAGTGACTATGCACAGTCTGTATGCACACAATTATGTATTGCGTTTACTTTTAAGGGTTTATACTCTTTCCCAAGAGATTTCTTTGATTGGCGGATCTTCGAACACAAAAGTAGTTTCCTGTATGGTCATTTTGGCCTGGTACTTCCTAAAGAACATTTTTGCCGGAGGAGGCTATTATGTCATTATGAAGAGGTATCTATCGTCTTTTTTCTTCTTGATTCAGAATTTCATCGCGCAGCTGCTTTCACCGTCTCCAAAAGCAAAAAATCGTTTCTAACATAACTACTCCACATTGTTATGAGTTTCCCAGTGGCTAATACTTTCAAATTCAAAACTCTGAATTAAAAGTTACGTAAGGAAAGAAAAACAATCTTCAGCTTGACCTTAAAATTCAACTCTTGAGTTTGTCCACTGCAAAAGTTCACAAAAATAAGTGAAAAAAAACGGCTCCAAATCAAATGTTTTTGCCTATAATTCTTTTTCGCTAGTTTCCCACTTTTCTGACGAATCGATATTTAAAGGTTCCCCAAGTTGTCCCTTAATTATAAATTTAACCACGGAATTGCACAGAAAATATCACTTCAGATTTGAAAAAGTTGAATGCATGCGACAGAGGTCTTGTGATTAAAAAGGTTAGGTTTTCTTACAGTTCTATTTATAGTTATTCCACCAGCTGAATTTTATTTATTTCATTACAAAATGTTTAATCTAGTTTTCAACTTTTACCTTTCTGTTAATGCTTATAATTTCGTTTCTGGATCTTCAGTGTGTAAAAATGCAGGCTCATTTTTTCGACATTTTCGAGTAATTAAGGTGTGGAATTAGGTGTGTAGTTTTAGGAACCTTAAAATGTACGTTAAAATGTTTGGCAATTTTCTTAAATTGGTTACTTTGATTTAAATTTAGGCCAACTATCTAACTGATTGAACATAAATGAGCTAAGAAATGTGAGAATTTTGATTTTCGATTCTTGTTTTATCTCATACTACATAGAATATAGGTAGATTTTGTTTATTAAGATTGGGGAGTATGGGTGTTTTCATAAACGTCGGAAATCTGCGTTAGTACAATCGTCTTTCTGCTTTGTTGCATAAATGAACGCACCAAACCTGCAGAACGCGTGCAGGCCTGCTTTAGTACAATTTTAAGTAAGTCACTGAATGTTCATAAACATCAGACAAAAATCCAAAAAAAAACTTAAAAAGGATAAATTTAATTGAAAACAGAAATTTATTAAGTAAATATGAATCATAAATTACATTTTTCGCACTTCAAATTATTTGCTTTTATTTCCCGCGTTCTCTTCTTCTGTCTCCTGTCTGCAGTCAGTGTAAAACGGCTGCACAATCTGCCCGACGCTGATGATATTTACGACGTTTATGAACATGCCTACTGCAATTCATCTGCGTTTGTACGACGCAGTTTCTGAGTTTATGAACAGATCTAAGTTAGGCCTAAGTTAGGCTGACGTTTATGAAAACACCCTATATTTTGTCTAAGGGTAGTAGAGTAGCATTTGACTCTCGAAAGGAGTAAAATACTACTGTAGTAGCAAAAACGACAGCAGTGGTGGCAAGTGGGTGATGTGAAAAGAGAGGAAAAAAGACACACGCAGACGAAAAAAAAAAAGAAACATAATTTATAACATGGTGTGTACCTACACACAACTTCCTTTCCATGTGATTGTGGTATTTTTTGGGGGCTTGATGCTGACGTTGAACGCAAAAAAAAAAAAAACCAGGATTGCTTTTGGAAAACCAAATAATAAAACGAAGAGTCGTGGGCTAATTTTAGATACCATGTCCATGTGACAAAGGCAAAGGAAAAGTAATGAGTATTTTTGCTGGCAAGGGTGTTGCGATGATGGTGTGCGCCGGCCGTGCGGTTTTGGGAGTTCGGATAAGTCATTTTGAGCAGAAAAAAAATGGATGATAAATTGTGGATTTGGAGAGATATTCAGGCTTATTAAGTTTACGAGAGGCAAACGAGTCATTTTGATGATGTTTTATCGTGTTTTTATATAACCTTTCTCGGCTTACAAGTTTATGGCCTTATACGTTGTCTTACACTTTTTTCGAGATAGAAGACAAGGGTTGAACTTTCAGTTTCAATAAAATTGACGATCGTTAAACGGGTTTAAAATTGAAAGAGGGAAAAATGTTTTGATAGAATATTCTTTCACTATACTTTTCATTGGCGCTTATACGACGAAACCGCCGCACGAGACTCTTCGAGTACCGATGCATATTTAAATTAACAAGTCATTAACTAGTTCCTGCTCCACCGACCCGACAATTAACATTTCAATCGATCGCATGAGCATGATCAATTCCATGTCAAGAGATCAAATGATCATTACCGAACCATGCCATGATGTCGGCTAACTCTTTCGACGCCAAGTCAATTATGAGTCTTCTCCTATACCGATTAATCCAAAAACATGAAAATTAAGTTCTTGTCAACATGTTGACAATCTCCAGATTAGATAAAAGATGCTGTAAACTTGAGGGGCAAGCAAGTAAACTCTGTACACCTTATCAATGTCAAAAACAAATGCGATCCCAGGGTAACTGCACAATTGTTGAGTTGTGACGTGTGGATGTTTTTTTGTTTGGCTCATTTTATTGCAACTAACCGACCACAAAATAATAATAATCAACCTCTTTCCAGATTCGTCATACATACACAAGTTGGTTGCGGTTGGCCTTTGGCCATAAAAGAAACTATCGTATTTCACTTTTTTTGTGTTTTCTTAACAGACTGACAGACTGAAAGTGCAAATATATTTTATTGCTGTTGTTGCTGGTTGGTTGTGAGTGAATGACATGACTTGTGTGTGGACTGAGTATGCAATTGGCTTCCAAGAAGATCGCGCAAGTGTTACTGATATGTAGGTATAGCTTAAGAGCTTGATAAATTACTGTGACAAGTGGCAAACAATTACCTAGAAGTAATAATTGTATGGCGGCAGCCAGCCAACGAGCGACTGGCGGCGAGTACTGCTAGCTTGATGGAACAGTGGGACAATTTTTAATTGATTTCGAACGAAAGTGATTTTTTTACAGAAATCATATTCGAAAAGTTATATTCACTTTGTGTATGACATCTGTCAATCATGAAACACTCACTTAGAAATTTTCAGCCACCTTAAAAACATTTTTGTCCCAGTGTTTCATGCATCTGAGTATCAAAGTTCTCATATTGTTTTAAATTGTTTCTCATTTGCTTCTACGACTAAGGTCAAGTATTTCTTTTAAACAATGAAAAAATAACAAATTTTCACATCGGTAATTCGGTAGCTTGTTTTGAGATAAACAAACAAGCAGGAGGTATTTAGCTTTGAAGGAAAGAACACTAAAATAACATCAACCTAGAGATGAAATTTCACTCCGTAAAATAATTAGATTAGGAAAAATATTTGGTTTCTCGGATATAAATCACATTAAGGAACGGAAGTTTTTAATCAGATTTTGTTTTGCGAGTAAACAGAACATTTCGCAGCTTGTGCGATGAGTTATAATTTTTGTTAATTCTAGGGCTATTTCAAATTATAAAAAAAATGGTGTTGAAGAAAAAGCTCTCTTTCTTATAAGTATGATGGAAATTTTGTGACTTAGCATGTTGGACTGTTCAGCAGGTAACCATCTTAGAAAGAATATAAGCTGTTCCTTCAACTGTTGTGGACCTGCCTTAAGTTTTCTCAAGAATTTATTCATGATATTGGTAATGGTACTTCAGTAATCTGGAACTGAAAAAGCTAGTACCTTTTAAAAATTTTAGTACTATTAAACTATTTCATTAGTAACTACCAGCCATATTAATTAAAAACTCCTATTCCGTTCTTATTTCACAGGTTAACTAACCCATAGAATAAGAGTTAATCTGGTTGGAATTTCTCATCGATAAAATAATTTCTTCCCGAGTGACGATTACCCTTTTGAGAATTTTGATGTTTGTAGGTACTTGGCTACCGATTTTTTGTTGTTTTTGCTATATCTATGGCAATATGAACTGACAGAAGAAGAAGTAGTTTTTTTTTTTTTTTGTATTTCTTCGCTAGGCCACTCTTCACAGTGAAATAAACGTCAGTTGAGAGAAACTTTATTTTATTAAAAGGGTACACTTAGTCCATAGAATAAGGGTTAATACTTCGCTATTGGATGCATAACTATTCGGCAGTTCTATCAAAGTATGTTAGAATACCAGTAGTTATAAGTAACCGAGCAACTTTAATAAGGTATTTGTACCAATACATCAAGAAAACACGCCGTTGGCTAGCTGATAAGCTCCTTATGCTGTATTTTCATAATAGGCTATTCTACAGTCAAACTACTTTTGGACCATGGAACGGTTAGGTTAGGTTAAAGTGGCTGCGGATACAGGGGTGGAATCGTGTAAGGTGATTTGTGATTATCACCTTTGTGACTATAAAATGTGTTCACATTTTAATTTCCTTCTGTGTAAGGTGATCACCAAAAATATTTCGAAGCTTGGCATCATTTCCCAAAAAAACAAATGACATATTATGACTAGTACAATCACTCTGGCAACCGATTGTAGCGCCACTATTTGCAAGCATTTTATTACATGAGTTGATATTGAAAAAGAAACGGCGGGGCAGAGAATTAGGAAAACAGAAAATTAGGAAACGAAAAAGTTTCTTTTTTGAAATTGAAATTGAAATTTGAAGTTCGAATATATTTATTCTATTTGACTGTTCAAGTATCAATAATCAAAAAATTTTATTCAATGCGATAGCAAAATAGCTGTCACAAGGAAAAGTAGCAAATTGGTGATTATCACTTGTGACTATCACCTTACGCAGACAAAATTTGTGATTTGTGATTATCACCGATCACAAATCACCTTACACGATTCCACCCCAGGATCCACACACTTAGGCTAAAGGAAAAGGCCCATTGTGATACCACATGAATCTAGAGAATTAATTCTTACTAGTCGAACCATTTTGAGCTTTTTATAAAACGAAGAAGATATTTAATATCCTTGTTAGCTAGTTTACATGGGGATTATCATAAAAATATTCTCCCAGATATTAAGAAGGTGAGAGATCTTCTTCTTTGTCCATACAGCTCCTGCAGAAGTCATTTGAGGCTACACCAAGTCGTAGGACACTTATTAGGGGGCTAATATGAAATCTGCTTTGAGATAACAAGTCCTTAAAGCGCTTTAGGTCAAGTGACGGCCATGTGAGTTTTGTGGCTGCGCTCGTTGCTAAATTATATCACCTAGAGTTTGTTATCGTTAACGCTGTTTCTTTGAGCATAAATTTACATGTAGCTATCCTATCCCTTTCAGGTGAGATGGGTTGATGGTTCCATTTTTAGCGAGTTTATCGGCTCTACAATTTCCTGTGATGTCGCTTTGGCCCGGCACCCAACAGAGGTGAATATTAAATTGCTGCGCCATCTCCATAAGAGATTATCGACAATCGAGTTGGTTGAGACACCGTCGAGAGACTTAATAGCAGCCTGACTATCAGAGAAGATGCGGATATCCGAAGTTGATATCACGTTTTCTCTTAGCCAGGATAGAACCTATTTGATCGCCAAAATTTCCGCTTGGAAGATGCTACAATGATTCGGGAGACGGAATCAGAGGCTTTAGATTAAGCTTTTTTGAGTACACACCTCTACCAACACCATCATTTGTCTTGGATCCGTCTTGTATAAAAATGAATGCTCCTGTCTTCTAGGAATTTATTGTCTTCCCATTCGTCTCTGGATGGAATGGAGACCTGAAAGTTTTCCCAAATTAAGGTTTTGGAATGGTGTAGTCTATGTGCTTTGGTATAGAACCGAAGAAGTTCAAAATGATGGAATGTCCCACATTATTGTTGGTCCATTGAGAGGAGGCGTTGAGTATTATAGCTGTACTCGCTACCATATGTTTGCTGAAGATGTCGAGGGGTGTCAAATGGAGGACAGGGTCTAGCGCCGCTGAGGGTGTGGTTCTCAAAGCCCCGCTTATGCAAAGACATGCAGTGCGTTGGACTCTACTGAGTTTGTCACAGTAAGTGGCTTTTTCCAATGCAGTCCATTTTAAAGGTTGGAATTTGGAAACCCTATTTTCTTCCTATGGCTTTTTTGCAGTGAGCATATTAAGTGCGTTTTGGAGGAGGTTTCTCACAGTATTAGGATGTTTTCCTGTGATGGCGATAGCAACATCATCATATTTTGACGATAAAATCATTACGGTCTTCATAAACAAATTGCTTATAATGGAACGGTAGATATGATAACAAATGTTTTTCGCAATAAGCTGTGATTAACATATACGTTGGCATCACAAATGAGGAACAGATGAAAGCACACTAGCCTTACTTTTCTTTATTCTTTTCCCATAAAAACCTTTTAGGTTACATTAATGTGTCTGTCAGAACTTCAGGCACTTGGGCCACATTGTGTTATTAAGAAGAATAATGACTTGCTAACCAAACTAAATCGCGTATTAAAGCGGTAGAAACCGGAAAAATCTACTTTTAGGTTAGGTTTGTTAGGTAGGGAAGACAGCAACAAGATTTTGCGTACACATTTTGGTGCATGGGCCATTTGGATCATCGATGCTCGCAAAACTATTGGTTAACATAGACTGGTTATTTTACGAACCAGCCTGTTCTTAAAATAAATTTCCTTATGTTTTTCATAGAAACCTACGCTCGATCGTCCAGTTCTATACATCGAACCTGTTTCCGAAATAATAGATTTGTTTGGAGTTTTGTCCATTCACAGAGCATCAATTTTTTCCTGACAGGCCCTACAGATTTCGGGTGCTAATGCACCTATTCTATTGGCCATTGTGTCGATGGCGCAATCATTATCAAGATTCTAGAATTTTTTTTATTCAGAGATAAGATATGTTTGTATAGGTACCGAGTTTCCTTTTCATTAGCTTTAAGCCATAAACATCTAGAGATACCACAGTCGTTCCTAGACTTCCAGGAATTATTGCTCTTTTGTAATAAGGTCTACTTTTCTTTTGAGTACACCGATCGGGACATGGGGTCCCATAACTAATTGGCTGCTAGAACTCCTATTTGTTTTTAACCCTTTCCTTGCTAGTTCATCTAGTACTATTATTTCATGCCGTTCTATATTACTATGACCAGGAACCAAGTAGATATTACCTTATGTGTAGCAAATGCTTTTCAGTCTTCTGCAATTTCAAACCACCTTTGATCATATAATCTCACAGGCTAAGGGTTTGATAACAGTATTAACCGACACAGCTGTTTCTTATGGAAAAAGTGCAAACCGAGTGAATTAAGAATTTTTTACCAAACCAAACAGATAGGAATGTAGAATTGTAGACTTCACAAACTGCAAACTTGAAAACTCTATCACTCAAAAAGCGTAGACGCTCTAATAAATTTTTTATCAAAACAAAATAAAAATTGTTTGATTAACAACTTTCCCATTTATCACTTTGAAAAATAAAACTCCATCAAATACCAAGGTGACAAAATTGACAATCGCGTTAACACTATCAGTGTGTTTGTCTATTTTTAAACACAAGCAAACAAAGAACAGCAGAACAACAACAATCTTGTTTGCCCAGAGCAAATGTTGACTCAAGCAATTGATAAAATTATTATCAACACCTCTCTTAGATATTTTTTTTATGGCTTACTAACCCACAATCAGCAAACACACCTCAACCAAAACATCAATAGGTCAATTATAAAAACAGTAACATAACTCGCCTTGTAACGTAACCTGGCCAACCAACCGGAATGGAATTCTGTATAGAGCGTTGAAAAAACACCTGTGCCTGTGTTGTTCGGCTTGATACAAGTTTCATAACAAGAAAATGAAAACGAGACAAAAAAAAACTACTAAATCAGATAAGCCATCGAGTTTACCACTAAACTGACACTTTCACACCTGATAACCCAGCAGGTTCCATATTTTTCTCTTCACCCGAACCAACACCCGAATAAATCAAACTCCATAATGTCTCATAGAACCTTATCAGTGTAATTTATGGTCGTACAAAAAAATGAATAGCCCCCTTCGATGGTTGCTGTAATCCTTATCAGCTTCGGGTCGGGAACCGACATTTTAATAGGCTCATTGGAGCCAAATGAAAATTCAATACTTCCAAAAATATTCACCACTACACCTGCGGTGAAGGATCATGGGGAAATGTTACTAACACCATTGTTGTTGTTACGAATTCGTTAAAAGACCATTAGGAGTAAAAGCAGTTACCATAATCAAATTTTGTGAACACCGGCAGCAAGCAAGCAGAACGAGTGGATTTTAAACGCAGAGAAAGGAAACACAATTTTTTTTTTTTCATAATGTTGCACTGAAAAAAAAAATCGTAGCTGAAGTGTTGTGTAGTCGCTTCCTCTTTCACACGCGGCGGCGGCGGGTCTTTCCAACCAACACAAACGAAAAACAGCTCTCTTTCTCTTTTATTTTGGGGGGAATTTTGTACACAAACACATACACACACAATCAGTGTGTTGGATTATACCTGCACAAGACAAGATGAAGGAAAAAAAAGGACTTTGCCTTTTCCAAAAGAAGACTTGAAACGTTTTCACTTTCTAGAATTTAATTTTTCACTCAAATATCGTTTTTATTTCACGATTATTATCATTCACACGTTATATCGCGACGCCGGATAAAATTCTCCAGAAACAGATTAATTTTCTTTTCGTTTTTTTTGTGTAACAAATTTTTTTATTTCTGTTTAATTTGAAGAAAAACTAAAGTTGCAACAAGGGAAGAAGATACTATCATCTGATTCCCGACTCTGACAACGTAACGACCTCGACTGGTTGGTCGTGGACTTGGTATAATGCGTTCCGCTCTCGCTTGTTCAACGTTCGCAATTCAACAAACAACACTTCACCACTCTGTTTCTGTTGATGTAGAGATAGAGTTCGCTTGCAGGTATATAGCGCCGTTCTCGAGATAATTTTAAACACACAGAACAACAACAAAAGGTCGATTAGGGGCAAGTTCTCCTTTGAAAAAGTAATGTGGTTAACTTCATTTTATTCACCACATGAAAGGGGAAATTTATCTCAGTTCCGAAAATGTTGCTGAACGAGGGGTAAATGTTGATTCAATATTGAAGCTAGAAGAGAGAAAATAAACAAATCGATTTTTTCATCTCTCGGGAATGAAATTGAGTGGAGGAAATGTCAAATCAAAAAAGACGAAACATGTAGAGCAAAAACCCTCCTAGAGGGTATTTTTTGCGTTACCCACTTGTTTTACGGCAATTAAATAATAGTCAGGGATGAATAGGCTTGAATTGAGGCCCGTTTAACATGATTGTAAATGCAGTGGTCATTGCTAAGAGAAATAGGAAAACAAAAAATGAGGAAGGTCTTCTTTAGAATGAGATATGAGAAGAAAGATTTTTTTTTTGACATAAGGTGGACTTGACAGGCCGGAGATATGTAGTTTTTTTTAGAGAAAAAGATTGTGCAGGCATGAAAACATGTTTGTCTAACAGAAAATGCAAAAAGTCGAGTGTTGGTGTATTCATTTTATTTTCTGAGGATGGTTTTGATATTTTCTTTACAACATTTTAATTGAATGTGGAAACAGAGCTATAGTGAGGTCTAGGTCAATTGCTTGCGAAATGAAATAAAACGTTTAAACCTGTTAATGATTCACCGAATTCGGAAGGTACACAAACATTTTAAACTGGAGAAAGGTAATGGACAATCATCGATATGCTGAATTTTAGGTTGAAGAAAAATGAGTCAATACTTTTGGTATGTATTCGAAAGGTGTGCGTCGCTATTATTCCAAAAATATGCTTCTTTGAATAGCGTGTTTTTTTTTAAGAGGTAAAAGTTAAGTGTAACTGTATGAAGTTCTGTCGAAACGAATAGTATTTGAGAGAAGGTGGCGCTAAAAGTCACTTTGTTTTCTATTTCATAGTTCAAGGACAGAAGAACAATGTCGAAAAAACCTTATGTTTGTTTCCATGCCGAAGGAATGTCTATGTTTATGATAAGCCTTTCAGAAGCGATAAGGAATGAAGAAGAAATGGAAAGAGTTCTGAAATCAAATTCTTCGAAGTAGTTTCTGGTATCAACAGAATACTGCTTCTTTGACTTTGACTCTTAAAATGTCCATTTAAATAATTTGCACACATTCAGGGGTTTTTTATACCCTTATTAAGCAGAAATACGGACGGGTTAGAAAGGAGTTGACGATGTATACAATCGTTGAATTCGTTAACATTGTAAAAGAAAGACAGAGCGTGGAAGATAGTTCCACATTCGCGTAGTACGACTAAATAACAATTCTCTTTACTTGACAGTTACCTACATAATTTTTTTCGCAATCATTTTGCATGTGAAATAAACCATGGAAAAAGGCAAGACTTGTTCATTTATTCTGGGCTTGTGGTTTTTCTGAAGGTTGGCGTTGCATGATGCCAAATGATTTTTTGTGAACTCTTGATAGAGAATGCATAGAGCTATTCTTTGTCAAACATCGAGTCCACCAACGAGCAGAATTTGGAATCTGAAACATTCTCTATCGGAGGAACTATCGTCACCCAATTATAGGCATACGCAGACGACATTGACACCTTTGGAAGAAACCGACAATTTGTAAAATCCTTAATCGTTAAGCCAGGTACAGCAGGCGACGAAAAACCTGGGGCTGCATATAAATGAGGGAAAAAACCCGAGGACTCGTCTGCAGAAAACGTTGACAATAGTAGAAGAGATCTATTAAACGAATTCGAAGTAGTTCGATCCTTCAATAAACTTGGTTCAGTAGTAGCAGCTGATAATGATATGTGAGAAGAAATACGCGGGCGTTTGCTCAAAGCCAACAGAACCTACTTTAGCCTTTCAAGGCTCTTAACAGTATTCACTTACAGATATATGAAATAGCCCCTTGTTGACTGGGGGGAAATATGTGATTGTTTGGAATTTGTCAACATTTAGTTCCAAATTGTTTTTTAGACACCAAACCAGGAAATTGTTTAAATCGATCTGCAGGGGCAGAGCATCATCTGTTAAAGGAATCGTTCTAAGGATTTTCATGTCATCAGCGTACATTCAAACTTGAGAACTTTCAATCACAGATTCAACATCATTAATAGACAGAATAAAAATAATAGGGCCTAGATGACTCCCTTGAGGGACCCCCGATTCTGATATTGAAGATCTAAATAGAACACGATATTGACGGTCAAAAGCTATGATACCATCCATTTAAAGAAACCAGGGGGAGCCTTTTTAGCTTGAAAGAGATAATATTATGGTAGATTTTATCAAGCACCTTGCCAAAGTCCGTAGCAATACCATCAACTTCTTTTTTACTTTCTATTTCTAATGACAAATTCGGTTAAATTTGTTGTCGTTTATTTCACTCTCGGAGATTAGTTGGCGCCGTTTGAGGATAAGTCCTTTGCGGTACAATATATGGCAGGAGAAGTGAGTGTTCCCATCCAACTCGAGGCTTTAACACATTATGAAGCACTGACAAAATTACTTAGAGTACAAACTATCACAGAGTATCAAGTGAATCTTCAAAATAGGTGAAGAATGTTCCAGGCAGAAATTTAAGTAATTAAAGAAGTTTTGGCTTGTTGGCAATGTTATCATTGGACTGCAGTCAAATCAATTTAGTCTCCACAAACAACTTAACGGTCCTTAACTGTCAATTATTTCTTATAAACATGCAACGCAGTTTATCTGCCAAGTTGTTAGTTGATAAGATATGCAAACGGAAATTTACTGTACTTTACGGAAATCAAGGATTTCCCATCCTACAGAATTCGAAGAGCAGGAAGAGTCCAAAGAGACCGATTTCTGAACGTTTTTGCATTTCCCGCCAACTTTGATATTTTATGATTGATGAACTTGCAAACAAAATTAAACAATACAACAGTCCATCACCATCATACCTCATCTCATCCCGTTTTTAATCAAAAACGATAAAACTATTTTGCTTTGGATATCTACAGAGATTTTGTAGGAAAAGCAAACGATTCCACTCCAGACAATAATGTTCCTCTTCTTCTAATGTGGAAACTAAACTAATCCCGGAGGATAAGCTTTACTAGAATCGGTAATTTTATAATCATAGGTTTTTAAGTATCAACGTTTCTAGACAATTTTTGTTAAGCTACCGCTTAAAGACTTTACGATAAAATTTAGAAGACGTTAGTTTCATAAACTCAGTATGTATAAGAACAAATGCATTTTATGGCTGACTTAGAACATAAAAACCTTTACAAGTTTCAATTGCGTTCCTAATTGAAAAAAATAGCCGCACAAAGATAAGAACAAAAACAAAACATAAAAATGCATTCAAATTACTTTTCTTATCCAACACCCAAGCAAAGACATAAAAATACTCTCGCTCGAAGCGTTATAAGATACATTTAATGACACTGCATCTACGAAGCATGAATGAAATCCATTTAGACGAGAGCATACCTACTTGGAGGTAATCTTTTTTCCTCTAAATTTTTTACAACCACAAGAAGAAGAAAAAAATACAAACAGCAACAACGAAACTTAAACTTACATTAAGTACCCTACGGATTAAGATACTAGCAGATCGCAGTCTAAATGCAGGAAGTTCATCGTTTTATGTGTGTTTTAGTCTTAATCCTATTAGCTTCACAATCAGCGAATGAGATAAAAATAAAACAAAAGAAGCAATGGAATTGAAAGAACAAGCAAAGAAGACATAGCAGAGCAAAAGGCCACCCAATCAAAGTTCAATGACAACCTACAGAGCTGACGATATTGCAAAAAAGAACAACAAAACGACAAAAAAAAAAACAACATAATTAAAAATGGAAAGTAAGCAAATTGGATGAACCAAAAAATATCAAAAAGAAACGACAGAACAAGCGAAATTAAATTTTATTCAAAAGACCGGTTTACGAGGAAACAGAAAAGAGGCATTTTGCTTTTCGTGTCGTCTTCCTCCAGATTCTTCCCACGTTGGATCGAATTTGGATTGAGATTGAGACGAAACGAAACATCAGTGCTTAATATACGAAAGAGATAATTATCATGAAAGCCAACGCGTTTTTGGGTTACTGGATAATGGATATGCTAATACTCCTCAACTGCGGTGCCTTATAAATGAATAGAAAACGAACGAAAAGGAAAATTGCAAAAAAAAAAATCAATTTTGCACATGAAATTGAAGAACATACGGCTGCTTAATCCACAGGCACAAGAAGAACGATGAGTCATAAGAGATTTTGAGTCGCAGAGATGGAGACGATGACGACCATGATGCGAAGATGCCTTTTTAAAGCGAAGATGACACAATCAAGAAAACAGCGGCAGCAACACCTCAAGAAAAAAAAACAAAATTGAAAGACACACGACAAAAAGAGACAAAAGAGAAGAATTCAAAGGATTTTCTGTTTTTTTTTTTTTTCAAAAACAGTTTTAACACACGGTCAAGGACCACGCCTAAGTGAAAAATATTTCAAAAAA
Organism: Sphaerophoria taeniata; assembly: GCA_943590905.1. Lineage (NCBI taxonomy): Eukaryota > Metazoa > Arthropoda > Insecta > Diptera > Syrphidae > Sphaerophoria > Sphaerophoria taeniata. The sequence goes on along the minus strand of OX016540.1, from coordinate 38,366,871 downwards.
AGTCCTTCACACCATACAAAAGTATACAGAGGATGGAGAACGTTCGGAGTGGTGAATTTCCCCTTTTCGGTGGTGAATAATTCACATATTTTCTCTGCTATCATTAAATTTCTGAACAAAGCTAGAGAATGCAAGCATGTTTCAGCAGCAATGTTTCAGCAACAATGTTGCAGCTAGAGATGTGCAATTCTGTGAAACAAAAAGATGCAGAATACAAGCAACATAACGACGACGACGCATGACAAGAAAAATTATTAATGATTTTTATGTTGTGGTGGGACAGTGAGGGAGCGAGAATAGTGCTGGAAAGAATTGATGAAAAAATTACTAAAGAAAAGAGCACGATGATGGGCGAGGGTGGAACTTATCTTCTTCTTTCCTTTAACATTTTTTTCTGTTTTGTTTTCATTTTGTTGAAGTTCGACTATGGCAAAATAACAAAACTGACCTACACTAGTGAAAAAAAAGAAACCAAACGATGAAAAGGGCAAAAGGTTCATAACTTTAGCATATTATCGAAAAGAAAAGAAATGCTTAAAATAGATTGGTAAATGGAATATTATAGTTATTTATAAAATGTTGAGCTTTTTCAGTTGTTTTGTTGATGATGGCACGATTTTTGCTAATTCTTTCCATTTATTGTGAGGACGGGATTATTGAAAAACACAGGTTAGGCATTGTTTGTTCGTGATTTTTTTTAACAAGGACGTGAGTTGTCGTTTCTAAGGAGTATTAAGCATTTAGGTATGTATCAGGGTTTTTTGGTTAGAAGTGAGTCAGGAAATTGAAATTATTCAAGTAAACATAACGAGACTGAGTGTTCTCTTTGACCGAAAGTGGATTTGAAGTTTGAAATAAAGTTGAAGACGAAAACGTCTAAGATTCCAAATTCAAGCAGCAATACTCATACTTTCGTTGAACCTAAGGGCATAATAAGTCAGTACTTTTGAGTCCTTAAAGTTGAAAGTACTTGATCTCGTACTTGGAAATGTACTTGTATTTCAGGGCATAGAGTTCAAGACTTAAAAAGCAAGCACTTTATAGATCTGGAGACTGTTTCTCGTACAAGTTAAGATCAGTGCCTATGGATGTTAGTGACGAATGGCTTGGTACTTTGCGACTAGACTATCGTTCGATGATAATGCGACTTTAGAGCTCAGGTCCGCCCATCACAGCAGATGCTATTAAGACGAAGCTACTCCAGGATGTGAAAGCAGGTGAGAATGAATCTGTTGCGTTCTTTGGTAAAAGAAAACCAACGAAAAAATCCCGTGAACCAAGATGCTACGAATGTAGAGATTTTGGGCATATTTCTGGGAACTGTCGATCGAAAAATAAGAGCAGCGGTGACTCTAAGCCGAAAAGATTTTTGAAAACACAGCATGAATCGACCGTGAGTATGAAAGCAAATGTTAACGGCAAGGAAGTTAAAGTAGAGAGTAGCGATTTATGGCATCGTCGCATGGGTGATCTTAACTTCGATAGTTTATTGAAGTTAAAGGAATGCGTCTATGCAGTTAACAAAGGTGATGCTGGATTTGACGTTTAGTTTTGGGCTTTAAGGTCAACAGATCGCAAGCAAATCAACAACTGGTGTCACTCCCGAAGAGACATTTTCTGAATTTTTTTGATAAGGGATTCCCTTATCTAAGTCATTTTCGAGTGTTTGGGTGCAAAGCAATGGTACATGTGCCAAATCATTGCCGGAAAAACTTCTATTCGAAGTCAGAATGCTGCATTTTCTTGTTACTGCGCAGATACAAAAGGCTATCGATTATATCAACGCGAAAGATGAAATCGTTATCAGCCGAGATTTTGTGTTCTTCAAGAATTGCCGATTGGATATAAGTAAGCTAACCAAGTCAAATAATGCTAAATGTTTTTACATATTCTCTCTGGAAAGATGCAATGGAAGAAGAGTAGGTAAAATTCCTTGATTAGAAATGATACTGGGATATTGACCGATATTCCACCCAAGAAGAGACCGATTGATTGCAAATGGATTTTTAAAACGAAGAGAGATGCAAACGGTAAAATCTATCGCTACAAAGCCTGGTTTGTTACTAAAGGGTGTGTGCAAGGAATAAGAATCGATTACGACGAAACCTACTCCCTTGTTGTACGGTACACCTCGATTCGATTCTTACTTGCAACGGCCGCCAAATATACAATCTACAATATACAAATGGACGATTTGAGTGCATTCCTTCAACGTGATTTGAGCGAAGAGATTTTTATGGTGCAGCCAGAAGGCTTCAGCGACAGCAGTCTCAAGGTTTGCAAGTTGAATCCTTGTATGGCTTGTATGGCTTAAAGAAGGCCAGCTACATTTGGAACCATAAACAAGACGCGGCATTGCAAAGGTTCGGTCTTACAAGATCTAAAGAAGATCCCTGCATTTATTACAAAATACCTGAAAGCGAAATGTTATACATAGCAGTTTGTGTAATAGATGATCTACTAATTTTTACAAATGATGAAAACCAGAAGTTGGAATTTTAAAACAACTTACAAAACACGGGAGAAGCCCGTTTTTTCTTAGGCATTCAAAATGGATCACTAAAAGGGTTTAATTTCATTGGACCAAGAGTTATACATACATGAAATTCTAAATCGATTTAATATGCTCGATTGTAACTCTGCCTTTGGATACTAATCAAAAATTGACAAAGCAAAAAATTGACAAAGCAAATGTGTCCACAGACCGAAAGAGTGTGATGAGAAGAAGGATGTACCCTATCAAGAAGCATCATGTTTGTGGCCCAAGTTCCACGTCTTGATATCAGCTTTTCTGTAAGTGCAGTTAGTCGATATAACCAAACCCCTGTTAAAGTTCACTGGATGGCGGTCCAACGCATTCTTCGCTATCCAAAAGGAACAGCCGATACGAGTCTAGTTTACACTGCTGCTGAATGTCACGTTACAGGATTTTGTTACGCTCATTGCGCTAATAATATCGATGAGCGACGATCAATTACTGAATATACTTTCTTGCTCCATAATGGTGCAATCTCATGGAATTCGAAAAAAACAGCCAACTGTTGCGATCCCAACACTGGAACTACTGCTGCGACTCAAGAAGCTACCTGTAAACTAGCACGTAACAATGAAGAACCAAACACATTGATGTCAAACATCGATAGAAAATTGAAAAAGGTAAAATAATTTTAAAATACGTCAGTACTGAAGAGATGATAGCTGATTTAGTAACTAAAGCTTTCCTGTTATTCTCTACAAACTTCGACTATAATAATTATAAAAGCTAGCATGACATCTCCAAAAAGATAAGACGGGCGAAGAATTTTATGCCGACTCCTAACGACTTATTTGACGATATTACTGGAAGTTTTTTTTTCAATTACTCGCAAGAAGCAGGGGCTTGAAAGATGGAATAAAAGTCTATAGAGGCATTCGTTTTATTCGAACACCTTCTTTGCTACTGTCAGTTTCTAGTAACGTCCGAACTCAATTTCTGTAATAGCATCCTTTTGTCAGCTGCATCGCTCCATTTGGATTGAAAATTATAAACAGAGTTATATTCCGATTCATGAAAATGTCAAACAATTTTCAATAAATTAATGCCGAAAACATTATTATATAAGCCGCTAGTTAAGTCAATTTGAAAATCATTGCATATTTCATGGGGATTTAAAATTATTTTTAAACTGTCGCTTGTGGCATTGCGCTTTCTGTTTTTTGTTTTCCGCTAATTCCGCTGTATTTCTCAAACGTTTTTAAATGTTTAACCCACTGGATTTCGTAACTGACATCATTTTCTTTTTACTAGTCAACATTTCCACACATTATTGTTACACCATTGATTTCGAATGCATCTCATTTCAAAAAAGCTCTTTTAAATCCAATTTAATTCCACACTTCAATAAATCCTATTGAAAATGTGCACCCCAACAAATTTTCATTATTTCGTTCCAAGCTAAAATGTGAACAGAACCAAATGATCCACTTTTAAGCCTTCCCCAGTTTTATGCAATGAAAATCACAATTAAGTAAAAAGGATTTTCCCATTAAGTAATACACACCGCATTATTATCTGCTCCAATTACATAAAATGCATAAATAAAAGCTCAAAAATACACAGAATATAATTACTAACGTCAACAAAACAAAACACAAAAAAAAATATTAAAAATAACAAATCGATTTGAGTACCTGCCTGCCTTCAAACATTCTGATAAACCTAAATAGAAATAAACTTCAGCATATGTGTACGAATGTGCACTTAATAATCTTTGCCCCCAATTCCATTCGACAATGAACCCTTCTTCTTCTTGTTTTTTTTTCTCTTCGTCTTCATCGGCTTAGCTGCCACACCAATGATAAACTCTAATTTGTATTATTAACTGTTAATACCTAAACAAAAAAGAACAGCAACACAAAATGGAAAACAAGAAAAATACCCAAAATAGATTAGTAAATGAATCAGAACACAAAAACATGCTCAAAAGCAAAAACAACAACAACGACGAGCATATAATTAATAACCACAGCACAAGTCTTTCATAACTAACGAGTCCACAAGTACTCGCGCTTCGTTTGTTTATCTTGATATCATTTTCGTTGGTTCGATATTATCGCAGCGCTGCCGACCGAATCGAGTGGAAATTATTCCTTTAATAAAGGGTGTTTTTTTTTAGAGGTATAGAACTTTTAATTGCAATAAAACAACGATGGAATATTTGATTGAAATGATTTTTTATTTCATCGAAAGATAATCTTGTGGCATTACGTTTTAAAAATGATTTCTGGCATATGACTGACACGGCTGGCTCGGATGTAGTCCAATCTGGACGTCCAAATTTCGATGACTTTTTCCAACATTTATGGCCGTATATCGGCAATAACACGGCGAATGTTGTCTTCCAAATGGTCAATCGTTTGTGGCTTATCCGCATAGACCAATGACTTTACATAACCCCACAGAAAATAGTCTAGCGGTGTTAAATCACAAGATCTTGGTCACCAAACGTGTCTTTCAATAAATCGATTGTGGCAGGAGCTGTGTGACATGTTGCGCCGGCCGTCTTGTTGGAATCACAGCTCCTGGACATCATGATTGTTCACTTCAGGATTGAAAAAGTTAGTAGGTAATCATGACTCTTTCGGGTCTTCCTCAATGCTACGCTCTACAGTAGCAATAGCTTCTTCTGTACGCACCGTACGGCGGCATCTCTGGGGATGCGAGTTATCAATTAGAGTAAACGTGGTGCGGAAACGTTCCATGGTTAATCGAATTGACTGCTCTAATGGTCGATTTTGTCGACGATAAAATGGATATAGTGCGCGATACGTATTCCGCACATAACCATTATTTTCGAAATAAAACTGCACAATTTGCAAGCGTTGTTCAGGCGTGAGTCAATTCATGATGAATTGCCAAACCAAACTGAGAATATATCACTTGACAGCCGTCTTGAAAAGTAATGCCAACTTAAAGTTCTACACCTCGAAAAAACACCCGTTAATACAAACTTAGTACTTGAGTTAGAATTTAAGACTTTTTAAGCCGTCACTCCAGCAAATATTCTGGCAACACGTCCAGGACAGGAAATAGTCCAAGCATTTGGGTTGTTTTTCGATTGGCGATGTTAAACGTCAATTTTCGTTAAAAATTTTAATGAAAGAAAGTTCCTAATACTTCAATACTAAACACAGCCACCCTTTGGTTTAAGGCAAAGTCAAAGTAGATAGATGACCTAGTCTCAACGGTGCTGGTTGCAATCAACAGAGTAGGCCTTAAATGCTTTACATATGGCCGGAGGAGTCTTACAGATGGCAGCCTCTATGGACTATATTTTGATAACTAATTGGAAAAATAGATTGCTGATAGAACTGTCAGTTTTACAAGGAAATGTGACGAGATACGTAGCATAATATTAGAAAAATGTCTTGTTTTAAGAGGATGTGAATTATATGTCGATAAACTAAATTTAATAATTTTAGATTTTAGTAATAAAGTTCAACTTTTTAAATTATACAAATAACCTATAGCCTGTATAGGAATAACAGGGCCTCAGAGATCCACACCACAAGCTGAATTGGAAATGATCTTGGATCTCCCGGCTCTGGATGAGTTCATAAGGTGCACGGCAGCCAAAACTGCAATTCGTTTAAAAGAACTGAGTTTTTGGAGGCACAGCACGTATTGACACGGGTCAATCTTACAAAGATATGACACGATTCCATGACTGATGGAGACCACCGATTACATTCCCCCTTTACTAGATTTCGATAGGAAATTTTCTATTTTCATACCAGAAACCCTGGGATCCTAATTCACTTATAAGTAAACAGGGTATCCCTTTCTACACTGACGGTTCAAAAGAGGGAGATAGACCTTAAATCAAAAGAGAAAGTCAATAACTCCTGGAAATCCAGGGACGATTGCGTAATCTCTAGACGTTTATGGCCTCACACAAATGAAAAGGAAACTCGGTATATTCTATCGCTGAGTAAAAAGAACATTAAAATCTTGATAGGATAACGGGTCATTGCGCCATCATTGGCACAATGGCCAACAAGATAGGGGCATTTGCACACGATTTTTGTAGGAGCTGTCAGGATGAGGAGGAAATAGAAACCATTAAACACCAGCTCTGTGACTGTCCGAACCTCCAAACTAGCCGACTCCGTCATTTCGGAAACAGGTTTGTTGGAGAACTGGATGATCTAGCACAGGTCTCAATGGCAAACATGAGGAAATTTATAGATAGCACAGGCTGGTTCGTTAACGAGCCAGTCTACGTTAATCGATTTTGAGGAGCATCGATGCTAGCTTTTATTTTTATAGGGGATCACAATGGACCAGTAGGCCCCCTGTATGCAACAGCTCACGCTGTGCACACCCCCTTATCACCTAACCTAACCTAACCTAACCTATAAAAAGTAACAGTTGACAGTTTACAGATTTGATTTTTGTTTTTACTTACAAAAACGTCAACTTTATTTCTCAGACTATGTAGCAGGTGTGGTGGAAATGAAATGTCGACACAACAAGCTGAATATGAATGTGCCTATTGACTGTCGATCGGAATTACCGTAAAAAATGTGTAAATATAAATCGATGACAGGTCATCGGTGTCAAACGTCTAGGTTCCAACACTACGTTTACAGACGAAGCGACGAACGCAACGGTCTCCAACCAAGCAAGAGTAAGATCCGAGCTCGTCAAGTTCCTTAAAGGCGCAATGGCTAGATAAACGATGAAATGATGAACATGGAGTCAGCCCATTTATAGGATTTGAAACTCGCAAATCTTGATCTTCTTAGAGTCGAAGAAGCATAGCCGTATGGACAAAGTAACCATACTTGGCATGTGCCCGAGTGTGTGTCGAATAATAAAACGAAAATAAAAACAAATTAAAAAGAATTTTAACAGTAAATAAATAAATAATGATAACGAGTGAAGGAGTTGGTGTGAAGCGATGGAAAGACACACGACTGGAAAAAGGCAGACCAGGGCGCGTTAGAGGCGGTGCTGATTGATTGGAAACATTTGTGGCAAGTCAAAATGATTTTATCTCTCTACCTTCGTTTTTTTTTTTATATAGGCTTAACGTCTCCCCCTCTTTTGAAAGAAAAATATGTTCCAATTTTCTTCCCAAATAGGGTGATTTAACGATATAGAGGGAGGGAGAGCATTTTTGTTTGTCAGTATATGCCTAAAGGGGCCCAAAGATCACGCAATGTAGAGCATTTCTTTTCATTTCCTAAATTAGCTTCATAGCGCTTAGATTGAATGTTTGATTGAATCACTTACTTACAGGTTATGTGTCGTTGGCATTAGTTCTCTCAAATATTTTGTATTGCGTCAGGGTGGATAAAATTGAGATTTCAAGCTTTGATTGGTATGCACTCTGGTGGTCTTGTGCAAGTTGGCTTCAAGCAACATTAATTTCAACTGAATACAGACAAGTTTTTACATGACGGCTGTCAGTTTTTCGGGGCGTACTGGATAGCATATAATCTTCCTAATTTTTGTTTGACAGTCCTTAGACGGATCCTTTACAATTTAACCATAATTCAAGGACTGAATCCTTCAAATACCACTTACCAATGCTTCATTACTACACACGCCTCCTATATTAAAGCAACAAACCTCATTCTTCCCATTTCAAAAAAGGCAACATCTGTGTATGTAACAGAGACATTTTGATTTATTTATTACATCGATACTCAATGAAACAACAGACACACGTGTCGCCCAGACAGATGGAGGCATGCAACCCGCATTTCCGTTTGAGATTGCCATACATCAATGACAAAATACTTTTCTTTTATTGAACTGTCTCATCTCTTATTCATTTTCATCTGGCTACGTCTCTCTATTATAACAAATAATATAATTACACAATTCCAGTGTTTAGTCACAAATCACAAAATCCCCTTTTCCATCACAACAACTGCATTAAAACTCGATAAGACAGATGCGGCGAGTACGAGTGAATTGCATTAAACAAATGCCATCACACCAGTCACTCATTTTCAAGACTCACCCAATTACTCACCCAGCAAGTTTCATACAGAAATTAACTTGTAATTTACAAACAAATTTTCACGATATAAATAAGACAGTGGCGAAGACGAAGCTGAAAATTACTACACACACAAATTCCTGTGGCGTATAATGAAATATGTTAAGTGGCATTCCAATTTTGGTCTTCTGCTAGATTTTTTCTATCGGAACGGAACGTCAGTCAATCATATCGATGATGATGGTGATGATGAGGAAACATACAAATTTGATTTAGAAAACCAGGGCCTGGAACTGTATGTATCGAGATCCGAAGTGAGCACCCATCAGAATGAAATAAGAACCGTCCCAAATGTGTCCATCAATTAAATAGATTTGTTGGAAAGGAAAACAAAATGGTCTGCTGGTAGAGTAATACTATTTCGAATGGTGGTTTGGATGGTAAGTACGGTCTCTCAGGTCCTCATAAGGCGCACATTAAGCATACAGTCGTCGGTGGTGCTGGTTTGCGCAATAAATATGGTATACGTTCGAGTGAGGAGTTACCTGACTTGAATTATTAATAAATTTTGTTCTAATTTTTTTGTCTGTTCATTTTTTTGTTTCGGTCAGCGAACTTTACTAGCTGGTGGTTGAGGGGGTTGGCCAGGCCAGGGAGAATTTGATGGACGAAACGATGAAAGGCTAGCTAATGGAAAAGGCAATACGAGCTCGCACAGCGTTAATTTCGTTGATTTTGTAGAGTTTACCACTTACCTAACTACTAATAGCAGAACAAGTACTTACAGTAGATCAAGTAAGTGCAAAAACTGAGGACAATGTTGATCAATCGAAACTTGGCATTAAAGAGTTAAAAGAATTGAAATTTCTTGAATAATTTTGTTTAAGTTTCTCTCTTTGAGTCGAACTGCCTCAGTCGAACTTTTCCTTACTCGAACTTAGCGCCATTTAATTGCTTTTTATGCATTCCTACTGATTCCTAGTTTCTCTGTTTTCAAAATATCCGCAGGGGACTTTCTCTCTCTCTGAGTCGAATACTCCCTTAGTCTAAATCTGCCTCAGTCGAACTCTTCCTAACTCGAACTTTTCGCCATTATATTTGAAATTGATTTTCATGCCTTCCTCCTATTTCTTAGTTTCTATTAGAAATGTTTTCAACATTTCTGAGTCGAACTCTCTCTCAGTCGAACTCCGATCGAGGTTAGGTTAGGTTAGGTTTAGGGGCTGACAGTTGATGTTATTACCGTCACACTTAGATCAATACAGATCCATTGTGATACCCGCGAGTATTGCTACTCAAACTAATAAGAAAAACCTATGTGTTCAGTTAGTCAAGCCATTTAGAGGCCTTGACGAAGTTCAGGATGCTAGTACCTGGCGTACTAGAGAGTTCCTCTAAATCCCCGAAGAAAAAGTTGCCAAGCAGTTTCTTCCTATGATGGGAAAGTGCGGGACAGTGACACAGAAAGTGCGAAGTGTCTTCATGCACCTCCTCGTCACCGCATCCTCTGCATAGATCATCTGAACTGATTCTCATCTTTTTCATATGATAACCTAACAGATTATGTCCGGTGATTATGCTTACAAGAGATCGAAGTGATCCCTTGTGTAGCTGCATAATTTTTTCCGTTCTTTTGTTTGTTAAAACAGGGCCAGATCTTTCTTGTTGTGTCAGGTGCAAGAAGATTCCACCTTTCATCGGCCTTGATAGTTATTCTTTTTGAGATTTCCTGTTTTAAATAACAGGTAGGGGTGCTAACTAGCTGAGCTTGGCTTACGTCAAGCATTGACCCTAATCTTGCTAGTTCATCGGCTTTCTAATTGCCTAGTATATCGCTGTGGCCCGGGACCCAGCAGAGTCTAATGTTGTGCTGTGCGCCAAGAACCTTAAGCTCTTCGCGGCAGCATGAAACAAGCTTTGATTGAACTCCGATCGAACTTATCGCCATTTAACTTTAAATTGCTTTTTATGACTTTCTACTATTTCCTAGTTTCCTTAAGAAATGTTTTTAAAATATTTACAGGCGACTTTCTCTCTGCGTCGAACTCTCTATAAGTCGAACTTTCCCTCAGTCAAACTCTCCTTCAGTCGAACTATTCCCAACTAGAACTTATCGCCAATATACTTCATCATCATCATCATCATTTCTTACTTCTCTAAACCTACTTACTCGAGAAAATCTTGATATAAGATGAAAATTCGATTTAGGGCGAGTTAATTTTGTTTTTCAACTTTCTAAAAATTCAATTTTATTGAAGGCACGTTATTATTCGCAACATTTTTTTTAACTTTTGAGAAAACTGTTTTATAAAATAAAAATTAAATGTTTTTTTTTTATTCTTTTTTCTTTTTTCACATCCTTTTTGAGCCACTGTACATTTACTGTATGATTTCCTACAGATCCATCTAATGTTAGACCCAAATTGAATTAATTTAATGGATTTCGGTCACTTAGCTGAAGCAACTGGAGTTGATAGATAGCAATATAGCAAGTACGGCAGACTAAAATGAACATAAAAATTTTTAATTGAAATAAAAGTTTCCCGATTGGAACATTGAATAAACATAGCTATGTGCAACTAAAAAGTAAAAAACAAAAAAACTCTTGTGAGTGCAGTCAGGTAACACAAGTAGTTATGGAATGGAATGGATACACACCAAGTAGCAATATTTGTGCAATTAATTGAGCAAAACGAAGTTAAAAGAAAAAAAATGTAAGCAAATATGTAACTAGGTATAGTAAATTTTTAAAAAACTTACAGCTATTTTTGTGTTTGTTTGAAATATTACCAGGAACAGTGATGAAAACAAATCATGTATAAAATTGTGATGTCCAGTTTAAAAGTGATTCATAGGTTTATGACGGTGCGTGTGAAAAGTTGTGGTGTTGTTGATTTTTTGTTTTGTCGGAAGAGATCCAAACATGATGTAAGACGAACACACAATTTGATGATGAACATGGAATAAAAAAATAAACAAAAAAAATAGAAAATATAAGTTCATGAGTTTAAATTGTTTTTTTTTTTTTTTATTTGTGTGATAAATAGTAACACTAATAAATAAAACGATTTTCTTAAAAATATTCATTTGATACTAAAGAACTCCTACTGATAATAAATAATATTTAGTATAAAAGTGAGAGTACGTTAGCAATTTGTACCAGGAGAAGTAAGTTGTCTCTGACGTTTGCTTAGGAAACAAACGAACAGATGGGAAATAATTTAAAGTAGTACCTTAAATGTAAAAATTATGGACTTAAATACTGCAACTCAATTTCTTAATACATAATTCATTTGAAGGTATAGTTAAAAAAAGCCAAATTCAGCTTTGAGACGTTTAAACCCTTTTCGAAGTCAATTTTGGAGGTTGATTCGACCAGTAACGCCAATTTTTCATAATATGTTCTCGCTGGACGGTAGTGGCTGATTTTAATTATTGTTTTCTAAATATTGTTTTAATGAGCACGATGGAAAAGAAATTTGTTGAATCAATCCTGTACTATGCATGCTTTTTATGTATATTGAGAACGGCTCAAAAAGTTTGGACTTTTGTTTTTAAAAACGTTTTTAATATATTGACTGTTGAAAACACATGCTGAAATTACCACATTTTATTACAATCGCCATCACTCAGAAACAGTTCCTGCGATTTTAGTGCAAAACTCAGAATCGGTGAGGAAAATTTTGGTTACAAAGAAATCTTCAAAACAGATTTTAAAAAGTGTCAATGACGGGAATTAGATTTCCCTGGAAATATTTCCCACGTTCGGAAATTTATTGCTTTCATAAACACTTTTCCCAAGGGAGATTTCTCGTTATTTCTCTGGAGTTTTTTTCCCATTCATTTTGATGGAGAATTTGCTAGCAAAATCCTTTCTGCAGTGGAAAGAAGATAGTAACAGACTTTAAAAGAGTGTTTTGCTTTATTTTGGGGAGTATAACGCTTGTACTATTAACTTGCTTGAATAGACCACAAACCTTTGGAAGCAATGTAATGAAATGTAATATAGCAGATTGTTTGTCAAGTTTTTGCATTATTCAATAAGCGGACAAACATTATGATTTATGAATATTATACGTTTGTGCAATAATAGAGAATGTGGTTCCCCATGTGCTTACAAAGAGTAAGGTTGTGAAAGAAAATGCCACTGACCAAGAGATTATGGAAGCTATAGAAAATATCAAGAAAGATGATTGGACAGCTAGTACTAAAAATTATTTTTAAGGCTGAACGCACCAGTCCCTATGATTTTTGGCCCCTGGCAATGCATTGCAATGGATTTATTGCCTTATTCTGTCCGTTACCAAATCACGATTTTGCTTTTGTGACCATTGATTAAATAGTGTCATCAGAAATATTTGGCATTTTAGAAGATATCTTCTGAAGATTGGGATAGCCTGAACATATAAAAATAGATAATGCTCCGAAGTGTTGAATTAAAGGGAGTGTTGAATTTAAGGGGTATTGTGATAGTAACAACATTGACCTGATAACATCACCTCCTTACTGGACACAGGCCAGAATATCAATCGATCAATTGTTATGTGACTACATATAGCCCATGGAAATAGGGCCGACTATAAGAAAGACAAAGAACTTAAGAACTAATAACTTTGATGTACATCGTGACACCACATTGTACAACGGGAAAGTCACCTTCAAAGTCACTATTTCATAGATAGATTAGAGATATAATACCTTCTATGCAAGACAATGTTTTAGACTCTGAGGCAAGAGACTTGAACAGGAATAACAAAAAGGATCTTCGTGGTGCGAAGGGAAGCGGGTGTTAAGATTTGCGATAAGGACTTACTTCGTAATTTAACTCTCCAGAAAAAGTTTGTTAATATTCTTCGATCCACCAAATTAAATTTTTTTATATTTCTTTCTTCAATCCTTCATCGCGAATAAGAGAAACCCTTTGGTTGTTCATTTTTTATTTTTATTATTATTTTTATTTTTTCAAGATCAAAATTTAGGGTAGCCACCATACAATTTCTTTGTCCAAAAAACCAAGGCTCCTACAATTGCTTTTTTTAAACTCCCTTGATTTTTTTTATTTTTCAAAACACTGATATAATTTTCTGTAAAAAAAATATTTTTGTATTGCTCCAAAACGGTACCTCTCATAGAACCATTTTTTTGTTAATAGATTTTCTCGGAAAATAAAAGTCCGATCACCGTATTTTTTTTAAGTACCTATATATTGGCCAAATAATAATAAAACATTTTTTTTGGATTTATAAGAAATATTTTTAAACTTTTTCAAAATTCTGTATCTTGAAAACCGGTGAATATTAATAATCGAAATTACATAATAAAATGTACCTATATTTACAAATTCTTTAATACTGCATACCCAAATTAAACATTTTTGAAAAATTTTATACCTATGTATAGATATATAACAAATTATTAAAAAAAACCGCTCCACAGAATTTTTTCAAAAAATTTAAAAAAATCAACAATTTCTTAAGAAATCTTATGACATCAATTTTTTTTTTTCAGATAAAATGTGCTTTTGAGGTTCATATTTAAATTAAAATTTTTATTTATGAATTTTAATTACATGTTTTTATTTTGAATGTTGTTTGTGGGTTGAGTTTTGGAATACAGGGGCCTGATTATGCGATTCGCGGCGAATCGTTTTGCTAGCGAGTTTGACATTTTTCAATTATTGCGTTCGCTTTCGTCTTCTTCGTTTTGAATTCAACCAATTAACGAATTCGAAGGCGAATTGAAATGTCATAATGTTTGCTGGCGAGTTGAAATACTACAGCTTTTTTTTTTAATTCATTTTTTTTATTCATTCACTTATAACTACTTATATACTAGACAATGAATTCAAACTAGCTTATTATCTAAAATCTTATATTTTACTTTTTATTGGCGTATTCACAGACGAAAGAGTGTTTATTTAGAGTTACCACGACTCGGCATTTTCTGATAGTGTGATCTTTGATAAGCTGGCTCAGGGACTCATTATTAAATTTGACTCATCTTTTTAAGTATTCTACAGTTAGTGCATGACAAAAAGAGTTTATTTTCGTTGTTTGAACAACGATAGCAACTTAGAGATGCTTCCACCTGGAGTTATAGCTATTTCACGGGTGCCAAGCCGATCATCAGACTCCTATTTTCACTGCTGCATGTTTATTAACATTCTTCTTCTCATGCAAATTATAACATGTAAACAATACTCTTGCAAAACAGACTGAATTAATGATAACCAACAGATGTAGCTTCAAAAAAGGCCGCTATCAACTGCCAAAGTTCAACTTATCAGTGTCTTCTAATGTTCTTCTAATAACCTTTGTTTAAAAATTAAATTTATCGAACGTTCTTTTACTTCGTTCCTTTGAGGGACTCACTTATTTTCAAAATTACTAATTTTTTCAGCAGCGGGGACTCATTAAAATTTTAACATGCGGCAACACTGTTATCATTATTAACTGGAATATTAAGTGTCAAATCACTGGAATATTGGAAGACATTTTCTCGCTTCGCCGCGAGTTCGTTAATAAGGAAATACGACGCAAGTCGAATTTGAAAGGTCGAATTGAAAACGATCCGCCGCGAACCCCATAATCAGGCCCCAGGAGAACGCTCGTGCGAACCAGTTGTGGACATTTTTTTGTTCCAACAACTATTTTTGGGTATTACGTCAAAATTCAATTATAAAGATAATGGGCCCTATCGGGAATGAGATTTCCCTGGAAATATTTCCCACATTCGGAAAATTTGTATCGTGAATAAGAGTTCTCTGGAAATATTTCCCACGTTCGGAAAATTCGTATCGTGAACGATGTTTGAAATTCCCCTAGAAATTTATTGCGATCATGAACACTTTTCCCATAGGAAATTTCTCGTTATTTCTCTGGAGTTTTTTCCCATTATTTTGATGGAGAAATTGCTAGCAAAATCATTTTTGCAGTAAGAAAAAAGATATGGACAGACTTTAAAAGGGAGTAGAACGTTTGTACTATTAAATTGCTTGAATAAACCACAAGCTTTTGGAAGCAATATTTTAACCTATTTAAAAAAAAGTGGAAGAATCGAAAGATGGGTTCTTCAGTTTCATTCCTTAAAATATAACATCGATCAGTCTGAATGTAATATAGCAGATTCTTTGTCAAGATTTTGCAATATTCAATAAATTGTAAATATTAAACTTTTGTGCACTAATAGAGAATGTGATTCCCCATGTGCTTACGAAGAGTAAGGTGGTGAAAGAAAATGCCACTAACCAAGAAATTATGGAAGCTATAGAAAAAAGATGATTGGCCAGCTAGTACTACCACCAGTGCTTATGATTTTCGGTCCCTGGCAATGAGTTGCAATGTGTCCCTTTTCAAATCGCGGTTTCGCTTTTGCGATCACTGATTTAATAGTGGCATCAGAAATATTTGGCATTTTAGAAGATATCTTCTGAAGATTGGGATATCCTGAACAAATAAAAGTAGATAATGCTCCGAAGTTTGTGAGTGTTGAATTTAAGGGCTATTGTGATAGTTACAACATTGACTTGATAACATCACATCCTTACTGGCCACAGGCCAATGATGAAGTTGCGAATATCAATTGATCTATTGTAAAGTGACTACATAATTATAGCCCATGGAAATAGGGCTGACTATAAGAAAGACAAAGAACTGCATACATTCACTTTGATGTACAACGTGACACCGCATTGTATATACAACGGGAAAGTCACCTTCACAGATACTATTTCAAAGATCAACTAGAGATATAATCCCTTCTATGCAAGATAATGTTTTGGACTCCAAGGCAAGAAACTTGAACAGTGTTCACAAAAAGGATGTTCGTGGTGCGAAGGAAGCGGGTGTTTCCATTTGTGATGTGGACTTACTTCGTTATTTAACTCTCCAGAACAAGTTTGTAAGTTACCATCTTCGATCCCACTAATTTAATTTTTTATATTTCCTCCTTCAATCCCCTTCATCGCAGATAATAAAAATCCTTTGCGTCAAAAAAAATTAAAAATCGGTCGGACAAAAATAAAAATTAATCAATGAAAAAGAAATATTTCGTCAAAAAAATTCGAAATTGATTTCCGAAAATAGTTTTGATTCCCTTGGAAAAAATCATTCCGAAGGAGTTTCATGATAACTAGAAATGTTTCGTAGGAAATAAAATTTCTTGGGAGATTCCCGATAGGGCCCAATAATGGCCAAATCTCTGCATTATAAATGAATGAATAAAGGGTAAATAAAGTATTCTAATGAACAAACTTTTTCGAGACCATAGAATCTTTCTGATGTTCGTGCTCAGAAAAAAGTCTATAAAAGTCCTTAAAAAAATTAGATCCAGGAACCCGGATTAATACTTGACACTCTCTTCCGGCGTGGTATCAATAAATTAAACGACGGCAATTTTGTTAACTCTCTTACCTTAATCACAAACAAGTCCATATACCAAGGTATAAATTACATGTTAAACACTTCGATGCGTACATAAATATCCGGGACGGACTGAGTCATAAAAAGTTTAGACAATTTCATTTACTAAGCAGTTATCTGGTGAAAGTCCAACAGTCAGTATGATTATAAGTGGAGCATTAAATTAATTTAAGACAATTAAAACAAAGAACAAAATTGTTCACCTTTTGACATTCACTCCATGCAGGTGTTTGCCATACCAACATCATTAACAATTTTAGATCTTCACAAGATCACTTGGACTTTAACGCACTTAAAGAATTGAGTTTCGCGTCAACAATTCCAGATCAGATCACCGTTCTCATTCGTAGGGGAAAAATTGCGGACATAGAAAATCGATGGTTTCAGAACCAACGATGGAATCTTCTGGAAGGCTGAATTTATTGGTGTCTTCGGCTTCTGCAATATAACTGTATAGCCGAAAAGGACGAAGGAATAGACTTACATTATATCGTCTGTACATCCCACTCCATTACCTGATTTTTTAATGATAAGTCATCTGTGTCACATTTAATCTGTAAATTTGAAGTAAATGTAAGAACAATCTTAAGGGCGTCAATTGACACAGAAATTCGTAGAAACATAAGACATCATAACTGATCACTGAACCTTATTCAGCTTTCCATGAACTATCATTGTTCAATCCTTTTCAGAACTTAAAGCAAATTTGAGACAGAAAAGGCTCCTATGACTCATCTACGATTTTGTCAACAAATTTGCACCAAACGTTATACCAAACCACCAAAAACTCTCAAACAGGTGACGCAATTCAAATTCAAACAATATAAACCAAACATGCAGCCAACAACAGGAAAAACTCTGCTAAAATAATAATACAAGAAAAATTGCAGAAATGTGAAATATGGCGAAACCGACAAAAACCACAATGAAGCGAAGCTATACCCACCAGAGCAAGAACTGCGGTAATAGTAAAACAGTCAATGACTTTGCAAAGAAATTCTCTAAATGCACCTCCAGACAATAGCATAAAGAAACCTGCAAACCCAAAAGACAAATAGAAAAAAAAAATAGGAAGAATTCCGACAGCAGCGACAAGAAGCTAACTTCGGAGTTGAATTGGCTTTAAAAGGTGCTTCCCTTTTTTGCCTATTTGACAATACTGTTGTACATACACGGCCCGAAACACAGCTAATGGCACAAAGTTGTTGCTACTGTTGCTTTGACTGAATGTTAAACACATTCGTCAATTCGAGTAGCAAGTGGTTTGCTGCTGTCAAGTGAAACTTGGATTGTTAAACTAGGAATGATTTCAAAGAAGGCCATAGAGGAGTTTGAAAAACAAGCAGAGGAAGACGTTTGTTGGCATTTGCAATTGAATGTGGAAGGAACCTTTTTCTTGTTCTTTTGTTCTATGAAGCTTTGACAGCCACATTTGCTGATGGGATAGAGAAACAAGGAGACTCTGGATTTGTTGGATAAATGAAACTATTTTATGGTAACATGACTGAATACAAAATGAATATGAAACGATTCTGAGTTCAACATAAATTTGTTTCTTCTTGTCTCTCCTGGGGGTGTAACCTCCACCCCCTTTTCTCTTTTTTTATAATCAGAGAAAATAAATCATATGAAGATTTCAACAAATTTGTTAGACCTTCGTTTTTAACTAAAATAAAGATGTTTGTTCACTGTGGCGTATACGTAACATTTTTTTTTTAATTGTTTAGTTTACATCATAATCTTACACTTTTAAAGTTTGTATGTTTATTTTCCATAAAGTTTAATAAAAGTCTGTGTTATTAGACCCAAGAAAAACATATCAACCTTTAATGAGAGTGAATCCAACACTCCCGGACTATTAACTCGATTTGAACCTCAATGTATTTTTAATTAAAAACTTTAATGCATAGGCACAAAAAACACACAACGTATAATATAACTTACGCGATGAGATTGTGGTGGTTGAATGATGTGGATGCCTCTTCAAGGCTGCGGCTGCTGCTGCGTTGTTACTCAGGAACATTTCCTTCTTGGACTCGCATATCATAATCGATATCTTATTCTCGCCAGAGACTAGATTCATTTTTTAATCTTTTTATTTTTCGCTTTTTTGTTGAATTACTTAAAAAAAAAATAACTGCCTATCTATGAACAATCTTAATTCCTTTTTTCTGATGAAAAAGAATATTGATTAAAAGTGCGTTTTTTTTCAAATCTGAATTTCAAGTGGAAGTGTGCGGGCCTCTTTAATGCTTCTTCTTGTTTTTTTTCTGGGAAGAAAACAATTTTCTAGAATAGATTCCAGCAACAATGAGTCCATAGTTGTGTCTTTGTGGATTTTTTGCTGTTGTTATCTCTATTTCCTCATTCGTTTATCCGTTAGGCGGATAAGAGTTCAATTAAGGGCCACAAGCCCACAACAACCGCATGAGAATGGAATTGTTACTCGCTTTTAAGGGATTTTGTTTTTGTTTGTGTATTCTTGTGGGAAGTGGAATAAAACCAGAACATACAAAAAGTCAAAGAAAAGAAGACAGAAAAAAGAGAAAACATTCCAGACGACATAGATTCCCAAAGGAAGGGATCCTACCTTCTTCCTACATTGTCCTACAATATCCATTTAAATTTTCATTTCAATCTCTAGTTTTTTCTTGTCTTTTTTTTCTTGTTTGTGCTTCCCACCAAGTGCACTACCCTCGAAAGAAAAATTATATGTAGGACGTGGACGTGGAGACACTCTTGAAAATCTTTCGCTTTGATACGACAGAAAGAATTTATTTAGGTTGCCATCAGACTGATAAGAAGAATTAAATGCATTCGTTTTGTTTTTTTAGATCTAATTTTTTTTCGTTTTGTGATTTCGAACAACTAACGTTTGTGTAACCTAACAGTCCAGATGGCAGACTGTTCCCTAAGCGAATTCGTTTTGGAAGTTTTTCTCTTAACTCTTCTGGGCATATCGATAATTAGCTTAGCAAAGTCAGTCGTTTGCTGAACGTTGGTTAGTAGAGTGACGTAGTTGAGGAACGATTCGGAAAAAGTTTGTTGCGATAAGCAAAGTCGAACATCGAACACCAGTCATAAAAAAGTATCTACTCATAGGAAATGGCAAACAATCTCATTTTTATTTTTAATTCGATATCAAACGTCTTCCAACCTTCAGGCAGTCAAGTACTTTCTTCACCGGAAATGGTTATTTGCAAAATTATGGAAACTTCTATGCCAGGAAGTCATAATTTTGTTACACATAGACATTCTTGGTTTTTTACACGAAACACTTGAGTTTGACTCAGCTAAAATGGAAAAAAAGGTAATATCAATAAATTCATTTGATATGAACCCATCTACACAAGCTGTGTGTTTTTTTTTTTTGCTCACAGCAGTGTCAATAAATCATTTACCGGATTTGAATGTTTCGTCGATTTATGTTTATTCAAGTTCAATTTAATGTTTTGTTGGCAAAAATCGACGGCCGGTGGATGTGCGCCGGTAAGTGCTGCGGTTGTTTGTTGTTATTTGCTGGAGGGAGCCAGTAATATCCAACTCAAGTAGATGAACTTCACTTGAATTGCTTTTAAGTAAAACTTAAGGAACTTTAAGGTCGCAAGTGTTTGCTTTCAAATATCAGACACAAAAACAGGAATAGATAGAAAAACGAGACTTCAATTTTTTCCACAACCAACAACACACTGTCCTTAAGAGTATCCTCCGGAACTTTATCTCAAATAAAAAGCCATTAAACCGAGCGTAAAGATCAAAAGAACGAAGAACACAATCAAGCGTAACTTCTTCATCTTGTTTCGTAAGTACTTTTGAACGTTCGAATGCATATGCACAAACTTTGATAAAACTCTAGAAGACACACTCCAAATCCTCTCAACCTTCTACGATAAATTGCGCACATCAGCTAACCGCATCTATTTTTCTAGCTGTGGCTTGCTTTATGGTGTATGTCATCGTTGCATGTAACGTTCCGTCCTGCCTCTGGTTTTTTATTAACCGAACAAAATGTTTAATATCCCATATCCCCTTCCACGTCCAAAAGTTTGCATAGAAGTTACATTGTTATGGGTATCCTGCATTATTGTGTATCGAGAAGAGCTTCCGTGTTACTTCACTTGGACCGGCAGCACAATTTGCCACAGTCAGTGTATGGAAGACTTTTTTGTGGTATAATTTATCCACACAGTTGAATAGACTCAGAAGGCAGGTGCAATTAATTTATTGTTTCGAACTCATTTGGTTTTCGAGGAAGAACGAAAAAGGAAGTTTACTCAACCTTTACCAACTACAACTATCTTAGTTACACGACAGAGCAGTATATGTGCTAATTATAGAGTAAATAGATTTTTGCAAGTAAGTTTAGTTGGTTTTTGAAACAACGTTTCCATGGAGAGACAATTCTATACTCAAACAAGAACATAGTTTGAGTGAAAAGTTTTTGTTTTCAAGGAACTTTGTGAATGGAGTTTGTAAGCTTCTTTCTAAATATGGGTATTGATTAAATGTTGCAGGAAGGAAATTTTGTTGAAATATAATTAGGGCGATACTTGTTCTTTAATTTCCGGAAATTTTAAGTTGTGCTCATGTTTATTTTGTGCCGATGAATGAACTAGAAGCTTATGGGAGGTCAGAGCGAGAAATAAAAGAAAGTTGTCTAAGTTAACGAAACTTTATATATTTAGTAAGTAAGTCTAGTTTTGTTTAATTTTTGAATCTCTTGTTTGTGTACTTTACTGTATAGCGAGTTTTACAGTTCCACCAAGTTTGGATCCCGAGAATTCATGACAACCATGAAAGTAAAAGTAAAAAAAATTTGGTCAACCCGTATGTCTGGCTGGTTGTCCTCACGTTAACCACTTTTAGAGATTTCCGACAAATATGTACAAGTTTTTTAGCTAAAAAAAAATCAATATTCTATTTGAGAATAGGTACTAGCTTACCCACCAATCTTCAATACGACAAATTTTATTGCATACTTCTATGCGTTTAAATGCAGTTAAAAATAGGAAAAAACAATGATTTTTTTTCACTTCGAAGCAATTCGCATTATCAAAATAGAGGAGACCTTAGGTTAGGTTAGGTTATTTGGGCTGACAGTTGGTGTAGCTACCATCACACTTTAGATCCTTTGTGATACCCCGAAGTATTGTAACTCCTGAAAAAGTATTTCAATCTATGAAATCTCTGGTTGGTCGAGCCATTTAGATAACTTGACAAAATTCAGTAGACGATTGCCTGGGAGTTCAGATAGTTCTTCTAGTTACTTAAAGAAATAGTTTCTTAAGAATTTACTTCTAGTTTGGCAGAGTGCTGGGCAGTGCGACATAGGAAGTGCGTCGTGTTTTCGTGCTCTTCTTCGTTGCCGCAGCCTCTACATATGTCGTATGTGCTAAGCCCCATCTTCTTTTTGTGGGAGCCAAGTAGGTTATGTTCCGTTATCACGCTTATGAGGGATCTTAAGCACTATTCACATGAACACGAACTACGACCAACGAATGAACGAAAATTCGTCGATTTTGATATATGAGAGTTTTTAATTCGTCGCGAATGAACAAGCAAAACACAAAGCAAAAATGATTCATGAGGTTATACTCGCGCGAACATTTTGTTCGTTGGCAGTGTGGATAATGTGGATCCCGAATAGAGTTTGGTAGTTCGTATCAACTAGTAAAATAAATTTTTTTATTCAAATTTATTAATATTTGAGATTAAAAAGCTAATTTATGCATCATGAATCAAGCATAAACTATACTTCTATCGTTTTGTTGAGAATTTGTAAGGAAAAACGGCTTAAAACGTATTTAAAATCACTTTTGTTCATTCATTCGTCGTTCGTTGGTCGTGCTCATGTGAATAATGCTTTAGGGAGGGTTTTTTAAGTTGTAAGATCCTATCAGATCTTTTCTTGTCATAATTCGGCCAGAGTTTCCTGCTGTTACCGCAAGTTTTTAACAGTTTCCATCTATAACTAACAAACCCGGCGAACTACGTTTCTCCACCAGATGGCTTCGTTTTATGTACATAGCATGTACTACAAACAAATTCCAGCAATTCGCTGTGGACATGTATGTCAAAGTCGAGACCGAACGTTTAGCGTTCATCCGATTCAATCAGGCAAAGCTACGATCTGAGGACTATATACACTTGCGTGATGCTATTCATTCAGATGGTGATGTTCAGAATATTGGACGTCTGACAATTCTCACATTATCTTATATCGGAAGCCCACGCCACATGCACGAATACACTCAAGACGCTATGACGTACGTGCATATGTGAAAAAAGATTTTCCCGCTTTTCTGTTGAAATTTTTCCTGAATTTTCTTTGCTATAAACCTCACGGAGCCCGAGACCTTTCCAACGAATGCAAAACCGTGGAAATCGGTTCGTGCGTTCTGGAGTTATAGCGTCAGGAAGGAAAACACCATCACCATCACAAACATCAATTTCCACACCAACTCCATCATCAACACCAATATCCCGCATCCACAATACCAATACCAACGCAAATCTCAATATTTATATGCACTCCAACACCAGGAACAACAACAACAACAGAAACACAACACCAATACCAACGCCAACACCAACACCGATTTCAATATCAATATTGCAACAAACGGCTCAACCGAGCCATTGATGCAAAATCAATGTTTTTTAAGCCGCAATTCACTCAGGTGGAAGAAGACCTGATGAACCAACTTTACGTACGGAACTGGAGGGGTCAAGCTGACTGGAAATACATTTTGGATGCATCCTTCGTCCGACCGGGACTATATTGCTACTAAAAGTTAGCTTGTAATCCAAACAATATTATGAAAATCAAAAAACCGCTAAACGTTCGGTCTCGACTTTGACATATGTACATGTCGACAGCGAATTGCTGGAATTTGTTTGTAGTACATGCGAAAGCCATCTGGTGGCGAAACGGAGTTCGCCGGGTTTGCTAGTTGCTACTTAAAGTTAGCTTGTAATCCAAACAATATAATGAAAATCAAAATCCTTGTCCAGTATTCTTTAATTTTTTGCAATAAAAGTTATTCTCTTTGGATCCAAACAAAAATTGCTACATGTAGCCTTCTTCGTCTATAAAATAATAAATTTGAATAAAAATAATTTTCTGACACATATACACAATTTTCAATATTTAAAATTGATCAGTTTCGTTTTTATTTTGCTGTAGTGAGAAAATCTTTATTTTTTAACATTGGCACCATTTGTGTTTTGAAAAGTATACATTTTGTTTGCCCTAAACCTTCTACTTTATATCCTCTTTAGTTTAGAAAAAAAATTAAGAAAATCGGTTCGTGCGTTCTGGAGTTATAGCCAGGGAGGAAAACCCGACCTATTTTTATATAGTAGAAGAAGATTTACTTTTCGAATGATATTGTTACTAATATTTCGTTTTAACTCGCATGGAGGGATTCTGTTGTTATGGTCCTTGTGAGAGGGATCAGGTACTGAGCCTTCTCTTGCAAGCTTATCCGCTTTTTCGATTCCCGAGCAAGAAATCGCTTTTATTGCTGCTTCGCTATCAATGAAAAATGTAATATCAGCATGTGATACGATCATGGATATGTTTTTAGCAGTGTTTTTCACTGCCAAGATATCGGCTTGGAAGACACTGCTATGGCCGATGAGCTTGAATGGACTGGCAAGGTTAAGGTTTTCTGAGAAGAAACCTGCCCTTACTCCAGTAATCATTTTCGAACCATCCGTAAAGATGGTAAAATTCGATTCATTAGCGTAAAGAACACTATTTTCCCAAACTTGTCTATTGGGGAAGCTAGTAATAAAGGTTTTATTGAAATCTAAGGGGTCATGTAATCTGTACAAACGTTGTTGCCAACGTTTACCTTGTCTGTATTCTTCTAACATTTTGGCTATAATAATTTTTGACAGAAATAATGACTTACGAGCAGTAGGTTAGGTTAGGTTATGAGGGGTGTGCACAGCGTGAGCTGTTGCATACACGGGGGCCTACTGGTCCATTGTGATCCCCTATAAAAATAAAAGTTAGCATCGATGCTTCTCAAAGTCGATTAACGTAGACTGGCTCGTTAACGAACCAGCCTGTGCTATCTATAAATTTCTTCATGTTTGCCATTGAGACCTGTGCTAGATCATCCAGTTCTCCAACAAACCTGTTTCCGAAATGACGGAGTCGGCTAGTTTGGAGGTTCGGACAGTCACAGAGCAGGTGTTTAATGGTTTCTATTTCCTCCTCACCCTGACAGCTCCTACAGAAATCGGGTGCAAATGTCCCTGTCCTGTTGGCGCAATGAAACGTTAGTACACCTATCAGGATTTTAATGTTCCTTTTACTCAGCGATAGAATATACAGAGTTTCCTTTGTGTTAGGCCATACATTTCTAGAGATTACGCAATCGTCCCTGGATTTCCAGGAGTTATTGATTTTCTCTTTTAATTTAAGGTCTATATTCCTCTTGAGTACCCCAATTGGGACGAGTGGTCCCCTGATTGAATGGTCGCTGCTACTTGTGTCTGCTTCTGACCCTTTCCTGGCTAGTTCGTTCCCTTCTATATTGCTATGTCCAGGAACCCAGCAGAGTTTTACCTGGTTAGTGTGGCAGATTTTGTTTAATTCCTTCTTACAGTTTAAAACTGCTTTTAATCTTATGGTCTCACTGGCTAAGGCTTTGATAGTAGCCTGGCTGTCCACGAAAAAAGTTATCTCCGAAGAGCTTAGCTTTTCGTGATGTGCCAATTCAGCTGCTTTTTCAATGGCAAAGATCTTGGCCTGAAAGACACTACAATCAGCTGGGAGTTTATACGATGCTCTGATGTTGAGAGATTGGCAAAATACTCCAGCATCTGTTCCTGATTCCATTTTTGAACCGTCAGTGTAGAAAGGGATACCCTGTTTACTTATAAGTGAATTAGGATCCCAACCCTGTCTATCTGGTATGAAAATAGAAAATTTCCAATCGAAATCAATGATTCAATGATGGGAAAATGAATTTTGAGAATGTCGCATGATTACGAGCAGTAAGTAAATTACAATTATTCATTCACAGGTACATAAATAGGCTATTTGTCAATTTGAGGATTCACGGAACATTTAGTTCAGCAAGGAGAACCGGCATTTTGGCCTAAAAACAAATAACGACATGATATAGGTAAGGTATGTACATATATCAATGGAAAGGTTTTTTGTGTGCTTTAACTTTTGTTATGACAGGGAAAAAGTGTGGAAAAAGTTATTGCACAATTAAGTCATTCGCGCGTTTGCACGATGCCTTTTGAGAATTGTTAAATTTTGTTTGGTCAAATTGGTTCAGTCGTTTTGAATTTTCAAGCAGTAAAAAAACACGTTTCATTTGAAAATGTATGAAAATATTTGTTTCTTCAAAAACGGTATACCCCAAGGGCCCAAGGCCATTGCTTTCCTTTTCTAATTATCTTAGGAAATAATGGACTGATTTTAATGTTTTTTTTTAATCTGAAAAGGGCTGTTCCTAAACTTAATTAAAGTTTTAAACAAATTTACCATAATCGTAATTTTTAAAAATATTGTTTTCAATTTTCGATAGCTTAAAAACGTATGTGCAAGTAGGTATGTGCTAACGTTACTCAACGTGTCTTTCGAACTCAAATTTCATAAAACCTAATCAATAACTTCATACATTAATTGTTTTTCTATCTCTCACTCGAATAACCCATGAAAATTCTAATTAAAATTGTACATATTTTGAAAACAATATGAAAATTAATTGTTATACATATTTTTATTTCATTACGAAGAAGAGTTCCTAAAGCACTTTTTGCAGACGCATAAAAGAGCTTGGATGAGAGAAATCTTTTGACTTTTTCATTCCAATTAGTAAATAAAGTAAAAAGTAAAACACAGTCACCATCCCCCCGTCCCCTCCCGCATTCCACATCCTAAAGATTTCTTCAAACCTCATCGCAATTCTGGAAAATATAATGAACCCTTTTCGAGTATTTCCAAGGAAATAAAATATTTCGCATTCCACTTGAATTTCATAGAACAATCATTTGCTTGAAAACGCATTTTCATTCATTTTGTATTCACCAAAGAAAATTTAAGAATTTTTCGCTTGTCTTTAAAAACTCATTCAAAAGTCCACATCCACTGATGAATCAACAGAAAAATCACAAGTTAAATGAAAATTGCAAAATTTACATTAAATTTAAACACAAAAGGAAACACTACAAATTGTTGAAATGAAAAAAAAACACGAAAGAGCACACTTTTTCCGTCACTCAATTGCAGAAGCCAAAGAGACGTTTTACGACGACGACAAAGACGATTACACAATTGGAACGACCGTCAATATTTTGCAGTGTACACGATGGATGGGTTAACAAAAAAAAAACGTTTTTGTGATTTTTTCCTTCTTTTTTTTTTGTAATCAAAATCAACTGCGAGAGTAAAAAAGCCTTTTATCAAAAAGAACCGTATGTGTGGATACAATTGAATTCACATCAATTGAAGCGATAATCCAAAACGCAACTAAATTAACTACACGGTCAGGCAATCCATTGAACCAAGAAACCACCAGAATTGTAGAACCCAGCCCAGCAAAGTCAGCAAGCAACGACGCGACGACAACGGCAGCAAGTAAATATTGTTTTGTTTCATATTTTTTTGTCTCTCTTAGTTCTCTCTTTGCTGTCACTTTTGTGGGTTGCTTCTTTGTCCCGTTAAAGGGTGAAATATAGGCCCCCTCGTACTCGTTCGTATTCTCTAATGATTTCTGGAATTCCGAAATACAAGAACGGGATGGGCTGCACTCTGCCCCAATCAAAAGAGATGACTCTTTGATTGCATGGCAATGTGTTACCCTTCCTAATCGCGACGTGTGACAAAAGGGCATGTGGAAGGGGGAGAAAGGCGTTTGGATTAGGCCAGTTCACAAATCAAAAAGAACACCTTACAGGTCGAGAATAAATTTTTAAGTTAATTAATTTTTTTCTTCTTCGACCTAACATGTTCTTTAGTTTTGCGTTATTGAGTCTGATGCGCTACCTACACAATGCTCCCCATATGTGGGACATCTAGCGGTTCGTCGTCGTCGTCTTCGTTACAGCCGCTGCCGCCACCTTTACAATATTAATTTGCATTTCAATTGCGTATCGCAGCAAAAGCAAAAAAAAAAAAACTAACTGAGTGGGCTTCGCGAGGTGGATTTTGTTCATGAGGCATTTTCTTGTGCATACGGTATTTGAACCCTTTAGCTGTCTTTGGTAATGCTGCGTGATAATAATGCGAACA
This sequence comes from Sphaerophoria taeniata, assembly GCA_943590905.1. NCBI lineage: Eukaryota > Metazoa > Arthropoda > Insecta > Diptera > Syrphidae > Sphaerophoria > Sphaerophoria taeniata. The sequence continues at coordinate 38,338,696 of OX016540.1, read as the reverse complement.
GTGAGTCCCACTCGCACCTCACAAACACACTAATTGATATAGTGCGTTGTCAGTTAATTGACTTTCACCATCTAAACTTTGCATGTGTGGAAATGTGTCGGTCTGGGTATGGAGTCCGATTAATGTGCGAATGGCCTCTTTTTGGTTTCATTGTGCTGCAGGTGCAGTTTTTTTTAAGTTAAGAGAAAAATACCTACATATTTGAATTAACACGAATACCAAGAAACAAGTATTTAAGTTTAAACCCTATGGGGAGGTTTCAAGAAAGTTTAAGATTGTAGAGGTAGTTTCTCAAGTGTCAGCCTATTTTGTTAAACTGAGACATATTTATGAATTTACGATAATTCTTTTGACAGGCCAAGGAAGTTCTTGAAAAGGGTTCACACACAATAAGACGACAAATTTGGGATTTTGATGTGCCTTTCACGAATGTGTGAAGCAGCTTCCAATGTCCATATCCAAGAGGTGGAATTCAGGTTCAGCGATACAAGATTATATGTGTTCAGGAAATTTTCAGATGCTGTCAAAGTTGGCGTCAAGAGTTCTACTCAAGGTCAACTAGTTAGTCAACACTTTAAAGTCATATTCTTATCGGCTCGGACGGGTCTCTAACCTTGAAGTTTAAATAAAAGGTCTGCTCGGGATGAGGATGGCTGTCCGTCAGTAAAAAGAGACTTTTGCTTGCGAAGCATCAAAAAACTTTGGCTACGGAAGGAATAAAATATGACCATCAACGTAAACGATATATGGACAACGAATTTCGGAAGAAGCCTGACTGTGAATGACACCAGTCTGACCGTCTTCGCTGCGGGCGGGGGATGGGCGGTGGATTTTGGTAGTCGTGCCTATAAGGCGTTATTTACTGGCAAGATCAACTGTTAGGCAGCCAGTTACGACCAACATCCTGTGATGTGCTTTTTGTTCTCCAGCCGAGGTTTTGCTCGTCGGTCTTGCCAAAGTCTATTGAAGAAAACACGAAACTCCAATGATAGGTCTTCTGAACCTAATAACAAATTCGTTTATTTTTAAGCAGAGAATAGCTCGTGTGGATCAGCAGGTATATTTAAGGCCCCTGGTTGCACTACACGGCAGGCAATAGCTCTGGTGGATCAGCAGGTTTATTTAAGGCCCCTGGTGGCACTACACGGCAGGCAAAAGCCCGGTGGATCAGCAGGTTTATTTACGGCCCCTGGTGGCACGCAGCACGGCAGGCAATAGCTCTGGTCGATTGGCAGGTTTATTTACGGCCCCTGGTGGCAATCAGCACGGCAGGCAATAGCTCTGGTCGATCGGCAGGTTTATTTATGGCCCCTGGTGGCACGCAGCACGGCAGGCAATAGCTCTGGTCGATCGGCAGGTTTATTTACGGCCCCTGGTGGCAATCAGCACGGCAGGCAATAGCTCTGGTCGATCAGCAGGTTTATTTAAGGCCCCTGGTGGCACTCTGGACTGCTGCACGGTCGGAACTTGGGAAATTTACTTCGATATTAAAAACCCTTATCACTGGTGGGGGGAAGCTTTAATAAAGAAATGGCGGTCGGCGGCGGTAATGACCAAAAGCACTCAATTCGAAACCCAAAGTTAAAATGACAACTAATAGTAGTGATGAAAGGTAGTGGTAGTGGTGATTTTACTACGAAAGTAAAGTGTGAATTGTACGAATGCGAAAGTGAAACATTCCTGTGTTTCGGTTTACTTTGCTTGTCATGTATTTTCTGAAGCCAAGAATGCTATCGATGATGAACGCAAACACGCCATAAGTTGATGAGTCATACGAGCGTGAATTATATGAATTCGAAATGTAAAAATGACCGTCTATTTAGTATTTGTTGGAAAAATCGATATGCTTGTATAAAAGCATGTAACACTTCGTTACAAGCCCAACAATGACGAAACGGCTAAAAGCGGCGCTCCGAAGAAGGATTAAGGCTGCTAGCGAGCATCTTGATCTTCAAAAATGAAAAAAAAAGAAACCAAAGCTTTAGTCTTCAAAACATCACCATTATCGTAGTCGATGGAAGCCATTCGAGAACAACCAGAAAGGTCATTTGCAGAACGACTTCAGACCACGAATATGCCTTGTCAAACTCATTATTCCCCAAAAATGATCTTTAATGCAGTTTAGACCAAATAACAATCAATGAAGTACTCGTAGTTTCGTAAGACAATTCTTTGAAACATTCTTCCTTTGAGGATTTAATTCAATCGGTTTAATGTTTCATTCATGCTTTCTAATTATACCCTTCCGAATCCTCACATTAATTCGAATAATTACATTCCTAAACCAAAGCAAAACAGTCAATAGTAGTTATCTTCTCCGTACACAATTCTTTGACATTGACCAAAACCCTCGTCTAAGCCCTCAATATACTAAAACTCCACTCCATTGAGTTCTATAACTTTCATTACATAACCAGGAATTAATGAGCATCAGCCTAGGGATTATCCAATGACTCAAAAGAGCTCTAAGCAAATGCCATAAATGAAACATCAAGATAAAAAAAAAAAAAGAAGAACCATTTCGAATGTTTGTTATTCAAAGCACTGTTAACTGACATTTGAGCATTCTATCACGTTCTAGTTACAGAAACAAAGAGAGAAAACAAAAACAAATAACACCATCACCAATCTTTTGTGTACCGAGAGCTTCTCGATTAAGTTACGCAGCGGAGGCGACAGCGGCGGCTTCCAGTTCAATGTTTGTCATTGTCAATCGGAATAATACGAGCGTCAGAATTGAAGAATCAAGCTGGCTCTGGGGCCCATCGGCAGCGTGTGCTCCAATGAGTCCTTTTTTTTTTGTTATTCCAAAATTCAGCCTAATCCCCCCCGACCGACTGACACTACGCGAAGGACACATTTCAATATTCATTAACAGAAAAACTTTCAACAACCAACCGAATCCCGTTGACGAAACAACGACGACGAACGGCGCGGATGATAATGGGACGTTGATGACTATGACAATGACGGCGTGGAGTAACAGACGAGCTCTAGTCAAATTGTAACTTTGTAGACTTATTTGCAGATGGATTTGCATATTCGTGCTATACACGCGCTATTTTTCCGCATAAATTTGACAAGGCAATGGAGGTTGGATTTGGGGTTGCCAGGTTGCGAATTTTTGTTTTTAACTTTCAAAGTCTGTTAAAAAATACATAATTAAATTTTCAAGTTTTTCACAATTCTTAACTGTCATATCTGGCAACACCTCACTCATCGGCTTTCAACCTTTCTCCTTCCCCACAAAAAAATAATAATAATAATAACTGCTCGGTTGAACCATGCGACCGAGGGAGTGCGAAATTTGCATTTTTCGCATTTGCTCTTGTCATTGGTTTTTAGCGCCCTGCTCGGCAATAACTCACTCCATCTCAATAGATATGAAATTCAACTCAACGGTATTGCAAGACCATCAACACGGTCGTCCTTAAGTAAACTCATTTCGAATGTAAAAATAATTAAAATGCAAAAACAAAAATTATGCAAAAGCAAACCAAACAAATTGAAAATTGCAAAATATCTCGCAGGTCTTAGCAGTCATAGAATGACGTCAGCCCAGTAGAAATGTGTGACAATTGAATATCTCTGGTGTCACAGAAGAATTTAAAAAAAAAGTAAAAATAACTTTGCGTATTCCTTGCGGTGTGTGATGTGTGATATGCGGGGCACAACCACATGCACATAAAACATGTGTCCCTCGCACGTTTGTGGAAACAATTGAACACATTACCAAAGTCTATCTATGCCTGAGTTTCCATCGCGTGATTCGTGTTGTGCCTTGTGTGTACTCAGTACTTCACTTTAATTCCGCTGATCGGAAAAACAGACAGGATATGCCAAGGCGTACACATGGGCTCGAAAATAATGTCACAATTTTTGTATTTTTTTAAGGAGAAAAGCTTTTAAATTAATTAAATTGCTTTCAAGGTTGAGGGTAGTTTTAGTTTGCGTTTGGGCCCGAACCACGAAAATTTAAGTGATTTGATTTCGTTCGTACTTTTAAGAAATGATTTTTCTTTAAAATTTGGAAAGCAAACAAAAATAAGAAATTCACCATGAAACTTGGTTGAATCATCGGATTCGTGACATTCCATTTCATCGCTATACGAAAAGGGGAGCGAAAGTTTGCAGAAAAAATTAAAATACTAAAAAATCAGTGATAGTCAATTCAAATACTCAATGTAGAAATTGTTTTTTTTTTTTTAAGTCACTACCCTCATGACACTTATGTGGAGACCTTCACCCGCTAACTCACGGTGTCTATATTGCAGTTTTCGATGCATCATATTTCTCACAATAACCGTAGTTCGATGACCTCACTTTAAAAATAAACACGAGAAAAACAATTTGTCTTACGTCATGACAAAAAGGAGAAAAAAAATCTGTGTCATAAAATGCCTACAAAAAGCAAATAACAACAGTAACCTTTGATCGTCGATAATTAAATAAAAATTCAATTATTAATGCAAACAAACAAAATTACTTTGACATTCAGAACACCAGTGAGTTCAAGCATGAGAACAGCTCAGCGAGTAGTGCTGAAAATTTAAGCCTCAAATAATACGCAAAATACTTTCACTTTGATCCCCAAAAACGAGAGAAGAAAAAGGAAGTAATCTCAATTTAATGGCGAATGGAATTATGAGTCCCAACAGGGTTGCCAAACATTGTTTTAGTTTCAAAAAAGGTTTTAAAAAAAAATACGTCCGGTTTTTTCTTAGAAAACAAAAAAGGAAGCAGGAACTGACCGTCAAAGTCTTTCACGTTGTTGCTTTAAGCCAGGAGTGGAACCTTAACGAAGCTTACAAAAACTCCTCCTCTATTAGCCGAAATCCGTTAAAAATCTACCACCCAAACCGACAGTTGAGAAATTCAATTTGCATTTTGCTTTCTTACAATTCACATTTTGTCATTACATAAAAATACATAAGGGGAAGTTTCCGAGTACCAATCCAGTGGGCTAGTAGTAAGAAACGCCAAGAGGCAAAGTGCTGTACTTAGTGTACTGCTTAGAAGCTCCTTTGGGATAAATAACCCTTGTAATTTTGCATGTCAGAAATCCTTCGAAGTGTTCCTTCGACCAGGCAAGGCTTGACCTTTAATGTTGTTTGCTGGAACGCTTTCAAAATATAATGTTGAGGTTATTCTTCTTCAAAGAGGTTTCCGTGATACGGAAACCGCTCACCGCTTATTCGCTAGTTTTATACTAGAAATAAATAAGATTTTACGTGGGCATGGGCACCAAGCACAAGTCACTCTGTCGGAGTGACAAATTCCAACCGAAGTCGGCTAAGTCACTATGTTATATTTGAGAGGACACTAAATCTCTTCCTGATGATCCTCCAGAATACAAAAAGCACACACCTTATCTTACTAAAAAGAAAGAAGAAAGCGTACCCTGCATCTAGATTCACACCAGTATCAATTGAATTAATGCCAGCTCTTATTCATCTTGGTTTGATTCTAGCCTACTACTCATGTAATATCAAAGAAAAACAGCACTCAACTACCAGTCACCGAAAGAAGAGCCGTTATCCAGTCACGGAAACTGCACTCAACTTGCAGTCATCGAAAGAAGAGCCGTCAACCGGGATACACACCAATAGCAGCTGAGGCCAAACTCAGACAACCACAACCCCCGCGAAGGTCCATTCCACTAGTGAGATGGCTAAACCTCACTACCCGCGGTACCCAACAACCTGAGTGAGGTTATCACCTTTGTATACTCTTATGTTCTTGGTTGAATCTTCGTCTCCTTCCAATTTGAGCAGCCGGGACTAAACATCACTCTAAGAATTTTTTTTTCATCCGATGTTGACATAGTCCATACATGAGGTCCGGGATGATTAGGGTTGTGGAATAGTGACACTTAAGTTGGTCGAGAGAGGATTAAGGTACTCAATTGCCTTCTAGGTCCAAAAAAGCAGTGATTTTTCGTTTGATTTCAGCACTAGTATCGTTGTCTGAATTCATAGTGTATCCTAGGTAAAATTTATACTGACGTTGCGTTAGTTCACTATCACTCTTTAATGGGAGGACCAGGGACATGGACCTGGTTACAAGCTCACAAGCTGAGGGAACAAAGACTTTTTAAAAATAACAGAAGCATTTTCTGGTTTTCAATTTAAATTCAATGACAGTATTACCAGATGTAAAATACCCCATTAATCATCATATAACAAAACTGGATTACGGTACTTTTCTCTTTATAATTTTGTAAAAGAAAACAGATGTCACATTTAAACTGTGTTCCGTTGCGCCTAGCACTTCCGTCAATTCATGGACTTTTCTTACAAACCGAAGTGTTTTACACGCTCCAAAATGCTCATTAGCATCTTTATTATTATTACTTTTTTGTTTGTTTGTATTTCGGTTTTTGTTCGTAAAATAAAAACGGAGCACCTCTTCTTATTCCATTATGCGCACTACCGCGTGTTCTTCATATTAAATACGCATTTAATCTGTAACCCAACCAAAAAACAAAAAAAAAAGTTGAAGAGATTTGAATATTTTATGGTTCAAAATTTACATCTTGTCTTTTTTAAAGAGAAAATGTGCTTCTGCTGCAAGAAGCACAGCAATAAATTTTTAAAATTTGTCAACCCCAACAAAAGACCCAAAAAAAGTGAAAAAAAATTACACATAATGATGATGTTGGAGCAGGGAACGACAACATGGCCTCCTTCAACCAAGGTAAGACCTTGAATTTTTAATGTTCAGTGTTTCTGTTTAAAGTATGTAGTTCCATATTTTCTTCTGACGTTATGATCTGCACAGTTTGAGATGCATTTTATCTGAGTCCTACTCTTCTCGGTAAAAAAGTTGTGACGAAACACAAAACATGGAACACGTTTGAAGCTCCTTTACACCATCTTCCTCCACAGGCACAGGAACATGAAAATTATGTTTCCAACAACTATAAATAGCCCCATTACGGGCAAGCACAAAAGATATAACCAAATGTGGCAGTGCATCGAGATCACGTCTTACGTGCATTTACACAATTTGGAACTCATTTTTTTTTGTTGGTGTGTAGGTATGTGGTTTGTTTCGTAAATCGTTCCATAAACAACAAAAAATATTTCGCGAATGCAGAAAAAAACATGTTTCTCCGTGTTTTTTTATTCTGCATTCGCATATTTTAGTTGGAATTTTCATAGCAACATGAAAAGTAACAAAGGATGTTGGTCAACATTTACTTAAAGTCCTTGGTCGTCTTGAAACTCATTTTTCCTTTATTTTTCGAACGTAAAAAAAATGGTAGGGTTTTATGCCATGGTACTTTATGTCTCATTAATGGATCTACATTCACCAAAACCTTTTCCATGCTGGCCTGTCCGCGCAGTGTTGATTAATAGTTTAGGTGATAAAAAGTTGTGAGCAAGCTTAATGAGAAAAAGAGATTACGTGGATAATTTTTCAAAGGATCTCTATAAAATTTACAGAGGACTCATAAGGTTAATTTAATTTTCATTTTAAAGAGTTTCTCTTTTAATGTTAAAATAAGTTTTCCTCGATTAAAGGCTGTCTATCCTTAAATATGCCAAGCAACTTCATAACATATGCCAATGTCGTTAACCCTTTTTTAAAAAATAATTTATTACCAACCAACCACTGCAGTTTATTTATGAATAATATCTGCGCTTTTTTTTGTTGGTCGAAAGTTGGAAGCCTTCCAAATTTTGTTTTCGCTGTGCTTAATGTCATTCAACCTTTTAACTTGAAAGAAGTTTCCCGTTCTGTTCTGGAACACCACCTCACCACAAGAACCTGAATGATATCACTTTTCCAATGAGATTTAAGGTTCGCAATATTATAATCCTTAGATAAGTAAGTGTATAGTTTATAACTAGTAGACAAAGTTTTCTTCCTTAATGAACATTTTAATAGTGATTTGATAAATATGTCATGAGAGAAAAATATCATGTGATACAAATAACATGCTTGTAAATAATCCCAATTAAATAGTGAACATGAAATCTCGTGCGATAAATATGGCATGATATTATATTTTAGTAAATTTTAGCTATCATGATTGAAATAATATCATGTTAGGTTAGGTTAGGTTAGGTGACAAGGGGTGTGCACAGCGTGAAACTGTTGCATACACGGGGGCCTACTGGTCCATTGTGATCCCCTTTAAAAATAAAAGTTAGCATTGATGCTCCTCAAAATTGCTGATTAACGTAGACTGGCTCGTTAACGAACCAGCCTGTGCTATCTATAAATTTCCTCATGTTTGCCATTGAGACCTGTGCTAGATCATCTTGTTCCCCAACAAACCTGTTCCCGAAATGACGGAGGTTCGGACAGTCACAGAGCAGGTGTTTAATGGTTTCTATTTCCTCCTCATCCTGACAGCTCCTACAGAAATCGGGTGCAAATGTCCCTATCCTGTTGACCATTGTGCCAATGGCGCAATGACCCGTTAGTACACCTATTTTAATGTTTCTTTAACTCAGCGATAGGTTAGGTTAGGTTTAGGGGCTGACAGTTGATGTCATTACCGTCACACTTAGATCAATACAGATCCATTGTGATACCCGCGAGTATTGCTACTCAAACTAATAAGAAAAACCTATGTGTTCAGTTAGTCAAGCCATTTAGAGGCCTTGACGAAGTTCAGGATGCTAGTACCTGGCGTACTAGAGAGTTCCTCTAAATCCCCAAAGAAAAAGTTGCCAAGCATTTTCTTCCTTTGATGGGAAAGTGCGGGACAGTGCCACAGAAAGTGCGAAGTATCTTCATGCACCTCCTCGTCTCCGCATCCTCTGCATAGATCATCTGAACTGATTCTCATCTTCTTCATATGATAACCTAACAGATTATGTCCGGTGATTATGCTTACAAGAGATCGAAGTGATCCCTTGTGTAGCTGCATAATTTTTTCCGTTTTTTGTTTGTTAAAACAGGGCCAGATCTTTCTTGTTGTGCCGCAGGTGTCAAGAAGATTCCACCTTTCATCGGCCTTGATAGTTATTCTTTTTTAGATTTCCTGTTTTAAATAACAGCGATAGAACATACCGTACCGAATTTTCTTTTCGTTTGTGTTAGGCCATAAACTTCTAGAGATTACGCAATCGTCCCTGGATTCCCAGGAATTATTGATTTTCTCTTTCGATTTAAGGTCTATTTTCCTCTTGAGTACCCCAATCGGAACGAGTGGTCCCCTAACTGAATGGTCGCTACTACTTGTATCTGCTTCTGACCCTTTCCTGGCTAGTTCATCTACTATTTCGTTCCCTTCTATATTGCTATGTCCAGGAACCCAGCAGAGCTTAACCTGGTTAGTGTGGCAGATTCTATTTAATTCCTTCCTACAGTTTAAAACTGCCTTTGATGGTCTCACTGGCTAAGGCTTTGATAGCAGCCTGGCTGTCCACGAAAAAAGTAATCTCCGAGGGCTTAGCTTTTCATGATGTGCCAATTCAGTTGCATTTTCAAAATTGCAAAGATCTCGGCCTGAAAGACACTACAGTCTCTGATGTTGAGAGATTGGAAAAACACTCCAGCACCTGTACCTGATTCCATTTTTGAACCGTCAGTGTAGAAAGGTATACCCTGTTTACTTATAAGTGAATTAGGATCCCAACCCTGGCTTTCTGGTATGCAAATAGAAAAGTTCCTATCGAAATCTAGTAAAGGGGAAATGTAATCGGTGGTCTCCATCAGTCCTGGAATTGTGTCATATCTTTGCAAGATTGACCCGTGTCCATAAGTGCTGTGGTTCCAAAAACTCAGTTCTTTTAAACAAATTGCAGTTTTGGCTGCCGTGCACCTTATGAACTCATCCAGAGCCGGGAGATCCAAGATCATTTCCAACCCAGCTTGTGGTGTGGATCTCTGAGCCCCTGTACAGACTAGTCTCTGGACCATATTCAGGTTCTTGAGATATCTTGATTTTTCCACCGCTTTCCACCATACAATAGAGCCATAGGTAAGAATGGGTCTGACAATCGCTGTGTACATCCATTGGATGACTTGCAGTCGCATACCCCAACGTACACCGAAGGTCTTTTTGCATGTGTAGAATCCAATGGTGCTTTTTTTCATTCTTTCCTCAGTATTACATTACGTCTCCATGTAAGCTTGGAGTCAAGGATTACTCCTAGAAATTAAGCTTCATTAGAAAGTTTTAGAGGAATACCATTTAGTTTGGGAGGGTTGAAGCCCTCCAGTTTCCGTTTCTTCGTGAACAAAACTAGCTTTGTCTTGGTGGGGTTGACCCCGAGACCGTTCTTAGTTGCCCAAGAAGATAAATCCTTTAATGCGTTTTCCATAATGTTTTCGATGATGGTAAGGAACTTGCCTGATACCAAAACCACTATGTCATCTGCATATGCTACAATTGTTATGCCCTGATCTTTAAACTTTGTGAGAATTTTGTTGACTACGAGGATCCAGAGCAGGGGTGAGATGACCCTTCCCTGTGGTGTGCCTCTAGTAACTGTTTTCTCAATAGTGCTAACTCCCATTTGAGAGTTGTAAATTCTGACATTTAACATGGTGAAGATCCAATCGGAAATGACAGATTCAACTCCATCTTCAACTAAGGCAGTTTTGATTGATTCCGTTTTTACGTTACGTACCCTCGATATCAAGAAATGCTGCCAGGGTATATTCTTTTTGTTCGAGGCTTTTCTCAATATGTGAAACTACCTAATGCAGAGCAGTCTCCACTGATTTACCCTTAAGCCAGCCGTGTTGGTAGTTGCACAAATTGTTTTCGTTGAGAAGTTCTCTAACATAATAATTATTCTCTCTAGTGTCTTAAGGAGAAACGAAGAAAGACTTATTGGTCTATAATCCTGAGCGGTCGAGTGAGTCTGTTTCCCGGCTTTTGGGATAAAGACTACCTTGACCTTCTTCCAACTATTAGGGACGTATCTAAGTTTGATACAACTTATGAAGATTACCCTAAACCAAGGAGTTATTACTTTGAGAGCATTCTGAAGAAGAGCCGGAAATATCTCGTCTGGTCCAGCTGATGTTACATCAAAGCTGTTTTCATCGAGATTTTCCAAGATTCTATTATTACTATTATTACTCATAATTCTTGTTTAACGTCACGTCAAAAGAAACATTTTTCTTGCAATGAATTTTTTTTAAATGTGCCACATTTTTCGGAAGTGTTATAATTTCAGTGACAATAAGTTTTGATTGAAAACTTGACAGGCCCTTAATCACTCATTCTTCCCTAGTAAATAATTTGTCTCCCCTATAAATGAACAATTTTAATCAGAACTCACTGGGATGCGTGAAATTAATTCAAAAACTTAAATGACGCATTTAATGTAAAGCTTTTCAGCTGCACTTCATTTAACGGCACCACAGCCCCTAGGCAAGGCGTCCATCCTTGTTGCTGCTTTTGAACTCTTACACTTCGACGATATCAAACGAAAGATAAGCCCTAACTTGCCCAATACTACAACAAACAAAATCTCTCGCTAGCTTATATGCAAATATTTTCATTTTCATCTCGACACAACTCTGAGACTGATATCATGCAACAGTGTCGTTCTTATGTACTAAGTAATCCATTCACCCCGTTCGTTGGCGTTGAGATGCGCTGTGTGAAGTTGCGATGAATGTTTGTCCTACATTAATCCAAGGCTCATTGCTCTCAAAACTCACTAAACAATGACAATTCGCAAAACCAGTTCGTCGTCAACGTCGTCGCAGTCTCGTGGTGTCGTCACCATCATCGCGACTACCATATCAGCAGGAAGGGTTGTGCTGAATGCATCCAGCCTATCAGCCAACAACCTCACCCTTGTGTGTTGGGATTTAATGAGCATTCTACTACCATCAGCAGCTTCAGCGGCATCCAACTGCAGTCTCCCTGATGTGTGTACACAAAATCAGTATATATTTTCCATCTCCACCCCGACTGATTTTCGTTCTTAATTCCTATCATGAAATGCGTGTAACGAGCCCTGAATTGCCGTGCTACCCGCAGTTTTTCTCAGTCATTATTCACACCTTTGTTTTGAACTGCATTAAAAATGAAGAAAATGGGGGGAAGAGGGGGTGGATGCATGAGAAAATGGAGTAATTTGTTTAAGATAATAATCAACATCCACGCAATCTACTTTTCGTGTTTGCTTTTTCTTGTTCCAGATAAGTCTGCATCCTCATCCTACTCCTCAAATATCACAGCATTCAATTTTTGTTTATTCTAGGAAAACGTTTATTTTAGCCAAGTTCAATACTTGGATAAAGACCAAGACCAGCAATTCATTCTTCTTGTTTACTTTTAGTCTTGAAAGCGTTTTTTTGTCTTGACTCTTCCATTTTCGAGGTTGAATCTTTTCGTTCTCTTGTATTGTTCTTGAAATATAAAAATCCCACTGATGCTAATAAAAGTCTTTTAAATTGATGAGAACTTGTCTTTGAATTTTATTGAGTTGAAGCGCCCTCATATTTCTTTTATGTGTTCTTCTTTAATTTGCCTTTGACCGAGTTTCGTGTGAATCATGCCAAAGTGGCAGCACAAGCACAAGCAATTTAAAGCCTTGCTTGGAGAGTAATTGCTGGCATAAAGCTACTTAACTTGTCACCATTTTTAAGAGCAATTTTGTGGCGCCTAGAGACAAGGTTACCATTTAGAAACATGCAATCGACATTGAGCTTTTTTTGTTGTGTTGAATAATATCGAGAGACTTAGGATTTTAACTTTGATGAGTTCCATTTAGTCCGGTGGTGGTGTGAGCATTTTCCATGATTTTTCCTGAATAGGTTATCGCAATCGCATACGGGATGACGGATAGGTATGCTACGTTGCCCGATAATTCAATTGGACGTGAGCCTAGATGATTCTGATGTCGGCATGTCGCCGAGTCACACCTCACACATAAATAGAGCTGAAACTTAATTCTTTCATCAAGATAGTCGTTGCGATCTCTGCATTATTTCTTTCTGGAGGATATGTCATTTTTGAATTAAAGCTTCTGGAACAATCTCTGTAAAAGCAATCACAGACGGACAAACGGCTGCAATATAGGGTGCTCCAATTGGGACTTTATTATTATTATTTATTTGGCTCATTGGCCATTTTACGTTGGATAACATTCAATTTTGTTCAGAGTTTATGGATACTTGATTATTGAAAATATTTAAGTTGTTAGTATTTCTGATAGGGGTAGGAAGGTTATTGAAGGCTTGCAATCCCATTTAAAGAATGCTGGCCTATGCTCTCGATGTCCTTGTTCGGATTATGTTGAATTCTTCTGTTGAGGTATACTTGTTTGGAGGTATTCTGGGCATATCTTGTGTTTTATTTTGAACAAAAAATTCATTGCCATCATATAAAGTCTTTGATTTATGTTGAGCCAGTTTAGAGATTCCAGCATATTTGATATTTGGGTATAACGGTCACCTCCTCCAAAACACACTTAATATGCTCACTAGATGGGCTGATTACTGTGGACTAAGCATTAATCCTCAAAAAACAGACCTCGTTCTTTTTATACGGAAATACAAAATTCCAGAAATTGAACCCCGAAGGTGTACCTCTAATTTTTAGCAATGAAACCAAATATCTTGGTCTGATATAAGACAAAAATTAAGTTGGAAACCTTACATTCAAGAAAGAGATACAGTAGCAAATGCAGCAGATAGGAAGCAAATGGTGTTTTCAACCTCATATATACATCGGTCATCCGACCAATACTCATGTACGGGGTTGCAGTATGGTGGACTGCACTTTAGAAAGTCACTTACAGCGACAAACTCAGCAGAGTCCAACGCACTGCATGTCTTTGCATAAGCGGGACATTGAGAACAACACCCTCAGCGGCGCTAGACCCTGTCCTCCATTTGACGCCCCTCGACATCTTCAGCAAACAAGTGGCAGCGAGTACAGCTATAAGACTCAACGCCTCCTCTCAATGGACCAACAATAATGTGTGACATTCCATCATTTTGAACTTCTTCGGTTCTATACCAAAGTACATATACTACACCATTCTAAAACCCCAATTTGGGAAAAACTTCCAGATCTCCATTCCATCTAGAGAAGAATGCGTAGACACAAAATTTCTGGAAGACAGTAGCATTCATTTTTATACAGATGGATCCAAGACAAATGATGGTGTTGATAGTGGTGTGTACTCAGAAAAGCTTAATCTAAGCTCCCATTTCGCCTCCCAAATCATTGTAGCATCTTTCAAGCGAAAATTTTGGCGGTCAAAGAGGTTCTATCCTGGCTAAGAGAAAACGTGATATCAACTTCTGATATCCGCATCTTCTCTGACAGTCAGGCTGCTATTAAATCCCCGACGGTGTCTCAACCAACTCTCAAACGGCCCTCGATTGTTGATCATCTCTTATGGAGGTGGCGCGGCAATTTAATATTCACCTCTGTTGGGTGCCGGGCCACATAGACATCACAGGAAATTGAAGAGCCGATGAACTCGCTAAAAATGAATCCGTCATACCTATCTCACCTGAAAGGGAAAAGATAGGTATACCGATAGAAACATGTATACTTATGCTCAAAGAAACAGCCTTAACGATAACAAACTCTAGGTGGTATAATTTTCCAACGAACGTAGCCACAAAACTCATGTGGCCGTCACTTGACCTAAAGCGCACTAAAGACTTGTTATCTCAAAGCAGATTTCATATTAGCTCCCTAATAGTGAGGACACCTGTCTTATAGACAGACACGCAATACGACTGGTGTAGCCTCAAATGACTTCTGGAGGAACTGTAAGGACGGAAAAAAAAGAGGAAACAATCTCTTACCTTCTCTGCACATGCCCTGCTCTTTCCCTAAGACGCAAACTTCATCTGGGAGAATATTTTTACAATAAGCCCAGTGAGCTATGTAGCTAACAAGGATATTAAATATCTTCTTCGCTTTATAAAAAGCTCAAAATGGTTCCACTAGTAGGAAGTTATTCCCTAGATTCATGTGGTATCACAATGGGCCTTTTCCTTTTGCCTAAGTGTGTGGATCCTGTATCCGCAGCCACTTTAACCTTACCTAACCTAACCTTTGCACAAATGCAAAACTTGCCACGTACAGTCAAAACGCAAATAATAGAAATTAATGCTCAACAGCCCAACCTTAGTTTCCATAAAATAAACAAGTTCTTGAGACCAATTCATTTAAAAACAAAAAAACGCAGCCCACACATACATTTAATTTATTTCAAGATGAATATATTTTTTTTAATCAAAACAAATATATTTTGTTTTTTCATTTATTCACTTTATAAGTCTTTTCCCCATTTTGTGCAATTATTGCTCGCGAATTTTTTTTTTTTTTTTTTGTCGACTCAAAACGTGTTTTCATTGCTAAGAAGAGTGATGCCAATTTATGTTATGTAAATACACAAATTTGTATATGATCACATTATGTATTGAACTTGAGGTGAAGAACATTATTTGCGAAACGTGTTCCCACTCACTCAATTTACGCAATCCGATGGCGCTGCTGGACGAATCTTGATTGAACGAGACGTCTAGATGAGAATGACAATGGCAATGCTGATGGTGATGATGACGATACGATGATATCAATTCTTATGAGCTCAACAAACTTCTCATTTTTATCGAATTTCGGTTGAAATAAAAAAAAAAATAGATAATGAGAAGCGGAGCGCTGCGTTTCGATTTTGTGTTTGGTTTTGATTTTTTGCATGAAGAAATTTGGGCATTCCAATCGCATGCAATGTAAACGAACTGCTTTAGATCAATTCTGATTTGGTACGCTTTTCGATTGTCAAATTTGTTTGCTTGGAAAAAAATCAAGAAAAATAAACACCGGAGATAATTCGAATCGACGATGATGTCTGCAAGCTGATTGTGGTGCTAAATCCCAAGTGTTTGTCAATTGGTAAACAAATAAATACGAATTCGTGTGCAAATAAGCAGTCAAAAATACAAATATTTGGCTTTTGAGCCCCGGGGATGTAGGTTGATGCCAAAGACATTTTTTAGTCAAATACCCTTAGTTCTTAAATGTGAAAAAAAATGCCATTCGTGACGAAACAAGACTCAACCAAACCTAAATCGCGATCCGTCTCGCGACTGACACTTTGATTGAGAAAACAGAAAAAAGAATCTATCAATGCGCACCTTTGTTTCTCATCATTAACCGGAAATTGCTTTCGAATGCACTCCCAATGACATTAGAATGCGTTTCGTGTTGTTTTATTCCAACAACAGACTTTTCGAGGTCATGTTATTAAAAATGATTTCATCGTTATGACAAATTCATTCAACTAGAGTCCATCAAGCTAAACAAAATAAGAAAAAGAAGTTTTCCTATTAAACATTGACCCATGACTTCTGTAGAACTTTCACGTCGTCGAGTGAACCACAAAGTTTTGAAATGCTCTTTCATTTATGGTTTTGTACACAAAATCAGATTTTTTCTTGTATTTGTGTGCATTTATGTGTAATCCGAACTCCCTTAAGGCTTTTGGAATCTCTTTTTACGACTGTTGAATGTTTTACAAGTTTAAATGTGTATGCATCTGTGGTGTGTTTTTATTTTTGAGCAAAAATAATTAAAATTCTTGCATACACGTTTGTTTGAGCTTGCATCAAAGTTTTTTTCTTTTTCTTTTGCTTTTTTCGATTGAAAGGGTTCATAAGGCAAAAATGTAGGTCAAATTATGTATGCGAAATTAAAGCGGAAAATTCAAAGATGGGAAGTTGTGATTTCATTGGAGAAATTTTGCAGAATTATGCATTCTTATGAATTCGTTCAATGAGGAGTTAACTAAAGCAAACAATTAAACAAACAAAGAAAAACAGGAAAAGCCAATACAAGTCACCTATTTTTCTTATTAAATCGCTACCTTACTGGCAATTCTGAAATAAAGTTAAATTTTTTTAACGATTTGAAAACCTAGGTAACGGGACCCTACGAATGAAGCTTTTTTTGACACCATCTTAGTCTCTTAGACAAGACTGTAAACATGCTTTTTATGTATATAATTTTCCCACACAAAAGTGAACTTTATTTTATACAATTCACACTCACTCCCTTCGGAAAATATTATAAGTAGTAGTAGTATTATAAGTACCACGATAGTGCTAAAATCGCCTCAACTACTTACTTACGTACTTAAGGTGGCGCTACAGTCTGTTGTGGACTTGGGCCTTAATCAACGGTCTCCAACAGCGACCAGCCAGCTCGGTCCCTAGCTAGCTGTCTCCAATTTTGCACTCCAAGTTGATTGAGGTCTTCCTCTACTTCTACGTCCCTCGGGAACAGTGTCCAAGGCTTTCCAGGACGGAGCATTGGTGTCCATCTGCTCTTAATGGCCGAGCCATCTGAGTCTCTGCACCTTGACTCTTCTGGCTAGGTCCATGTCGTTGGACAACCCGTAAAATTTTCTGTTATAATTTCTTCTCCATTCCCCATCAATGCACACGGGGCCAAAGATGACCCGAAGAACTTTCCTCTCGAAACAGCCTAAGGCACATTCATCCGATTTTGTCAAGGCCCATGCTTCTGTACCATACTGGGATGATGAGGGTGTTGTACAGTTTTACCTTAGTTGCTCGATAGAGGGCTTTTCTACTCAATTGGTTTCTTAGCAGAAAGAAACAGCGATTAGCAAGAGTTATTCTTCGTCTGATCTCGGCGTGTTATTCCCCGTGGCCGTGTAGAGCCTAGGTAGAAAAACTCCTCGAAGTTGTATGCGTCTATTGTGACGTTCTATTCGAGCCGTCGGTATGGGGTGTACTTCCTCGAACACAGCATATACATACTTCGTTTTTCCCTCATTTACCACTTAATCTATTTTTGCCGCATCTGTCTCAATTCTCACAAAGGCGCCATTGACATCACGCTGTGGCTGTGTTCTTCCCATTATATCAATATCATCGGCGTACGCGAGAAGTTTGTCAGACTTTTGGAAGATAGTGCCTCTGGAGTTTACGGTGGAGTTTAGCACTTTTTTCTCAGGAACGATGTTAAAGAAATCGCATGACAGTGCATCGCCTTATGTCTGAATTCTTTTTTGACATCGAAAAACGACCGACCGTATTAATTGCCAACAGGGGCATTGAACTTGTTGATCCCTGCTACCAGGTGCATTGTTCCTGCTGTTCCGTCTCCGTGCCACCTTGGGCAACCTGCAAGATATGGTGCAGAAAATATGCCTTACGTTGTGTGTCCGTAGGCATAATTATCCTAAATTTGTAAACGTCTGAAGCTGTATGTCAACAACCTGAAATTTTTTTACTGGTGTGGCTTTAAACTAGGAAAGTCCAAATTGATTAGAAGTTCAATCCCTGGCGGGTTTTAACCAACTTGGACAACTGAAGGCAGCTAGCTTTAGACGAGCTTGCTGAAGAAGCTCATTTCCACGAAATTGTATGTTGAAAAAAATGTCTAGAGGCCACAGATATCCTTCACAAATTTTTCACCAACATTCAAGATTGCTTTCCTCGCTTAAGTACCTGCAACCTCTTGGGCAATCGCTCAAGTCCTTAAATAGGCAAACCTCCATTGCCTGCCTGGCAACACCAAAATTGATTATGTTATCCAATATCCTTGCCAAGCAAAAAATCCAATCCATCAATGTGACACATTCCATCTCGTTTTCGAAAAGTATAAAGCCAAAAAACACTCAATTTTTCATTTCCCAGCCCCCCCATTCATTTCTAGTTATGTATATTGTTTGTTGTAAGGACAAAAGGATTTTCACTTGTCCTTTGTTGTTAATTACATAATAACTGTTATACCACTCGCACAACTAAGTATGTTGCTTGCTGTGGATGGCGCTGCTGGCATATAAAACAGAAATTTTATAGCAAGTGCGCACTCACAGGCGTCAAGGAATAGGTCAAGCTCCTCTGTTGGCCTCGTCCTCGTCGTTATGTTTCACAGAAGGCAGAAGGACAAAGCCAAAAGGGAAGAATTCAATGATACACATCAAATACAACCCAATGCCGCCCATGTGCCCATATGCGACTTGCAACAACGACAACGACGACAATATCACCAGTAAACGACAATCCACAATGTATGATGTCAGGACACGACAAAATGATGGCAGGCGGAACAGAAAGAGTGTGAAGCCCAGCGATGTGTCTCTCGTGAGTGTGTGTGTATCTAAGTTCGTCTGAGAGAATCAGAGGATTATGTTGGGGTATCGATCGACCAATACTCCAACAAAGAAGCTAGAAAATATTCCAAACACCGAACTAAGCCTTTTCAATTGGTCGTCGTTGTCGAAGTCATTGTTGTCGTTGTGACGTTTCACTCCTTGGGATGGCACTAAACATAAAAAGGGTTAAGTGACACTGGCACAAAGGTTGAGTGGAAAATAGCTAAACCTACTCGAGAGAGCGCACCACAATATCGTCCTTCTTTTCATTTCATATTGCATTTCCAAGGATAAGAGAAGACCCCTCGTCTTCCTAAGAAAAACTATGGATTTGTGTTTTTGCGTGTCTGGCATATTTTCTCTGCCAGTCTCACCGTCACCTCGTGATTTGCCACTTCAATGGATTTCTATGGAAATCAACGTTTAATGAAGCAGAAGACGCTGCAGTGATAGTTTAGCACTGGCCATGCGTTTTTGTACGGACAGAACACAACACAGAAGGAAAGTAAGACCGCCGACTCGAGCTTGTTTGCTCATAATCCATAAATCACTCGTCATTTCGGGCATGACTCATTCGCCAAACTAGCCAAACACTGGGCAAAAGTGGGATGGTGGTTTTTTCCTTGCTTTGTTAGCTTCACGCCCGCCGCCGCCCCATGTTGTCGGCAATTATTCACAAGGACTGTATACACAAAAACTTGATGTTGTCTCGGTTTGCTTTGGAACCGCGCGCCGCCCGTGATGGTACACAAAACACGTGACTTGTTTGTTTTGTTGTATTTTTCCCATACCACAGAAATCTTTGCGTGTTATCTCGTCTGAAGAATAAGTGAAAAGAGTCCTTTTATTTGGTTTTGGCTTTTTTGTCTGACAGTGCGGACTTGTGACTGTTTGAATGTTGCTATCGGTGTTGACGGTTTATGATAACCTGACGTAAGCCTTAAGAGAGTAGTGTTTGAAGTAAACTGACGATAATTTTAATGGATGCATGGGAGTGGGTTGAAAATTCGACCCTGTTCTCTCCGATCTTTATGTTTTACGAGCGGTTCATTTGTAGTCCTCTTTCCACTCTATTTAATTTTCAATGCGAAGTTTGTAGACAGAAATCTGATCCCACTTCTGAGTTCAACCAGACATAGCACACATGAGGCATGTTCATGTACCATCAACATTCCCCCCGAAACAATAAATTTCTCATTGATTACAAGTTTGTAATACCGACTGAGTGCACACATTACCCTGTCCTGATTCTCGACTAAAAGCCAGGCGCTAACGCCATCATCACAAACAACAATAACGTGTACTCCCAGTGCATCGCCTTACAAGTGATATGTGTATATCGAACAGGAGGGAACTGAAGAAAAGAACAATGAGGAGGAAGGAACATGGTCCCTAAAAGCAAAACAAACCACAAAACTTTTCCAAACAGGACTCTGTATTTTCTGGTTTACTGCAATGCGCCGCATCGTTTGAATTTGAATGCAGAAAGGGAAAAAAGAGAAGATTTTTGGTTTGTGTGGTTAAGTGACAAAAAAGCCACAAACTTGCATTGAACAGGGGTTTGTATTTTTATTCGTTTTTGGGCCATATTTTGGTTTATCCTCAAATTACAATGAATCAGCTAATTGTGTTCATTTTAATGAGAGTCGAATGGGGAGGTGGGTGTGTGGATGTTTGAAGTTGAGGCAGGATGCACCCTGTGGCAGTTGAAGCAAAAAAAAAAAAATTGCTTTCCTGTGTCCTGAATGAGGGAATATGAAACAATATGTTCGGAGTTAGATTCGTTTGTTTTGGTTTTATGGCAAACCACAAATCAAAGAGGAAGGAAGTGCTTTAGGGAAAAATCGTTGCTGTAACTTAGATGGCAAATGCAATTGTGCGGTCAAATTAGACAACTTTTTTATCATAGCTCTGAGCTTCAGTGATTTTGTCATTCAGGGTTAGGGACAGACAAAATTAAGGGAACTTGAAGTGTATGCGTGCATACAACGTAAACTAATATTTTTAACGGCCAAAAGTTCTTGCAATCAAAATTGATGACTAAAGATGCCGAAGTCCTGCGATCGGTCGCAAGGCATTTTCCTCTGCAACAAAAACCGGGTAAAAAAGTTCGATAGTTCACTTCTCTGCTAGTTTTCTAAAGGTGAGTAAGCGCCACCTTAGTTGTTATCTGCCTCTACTACGATCGATTTCCCCCCGATTTGGAGCTAAAGATTCTACGATTTAATATTGCCCATTGACCCGACGTGACTTAGGCATGTCCATGTTTATGTCTTTTTACGGCTCAAAGAGATCGCTGTAGAATCTCAGAAAACAGAACCAAAAGTTACCCAAAAAAAATAATTCGGTTCAAAGCATCTTAATCAACTCGACAGACTCCATACAAAAAGTAGAACTAGGATTAGGTTGTACAGTCACCGGAGCACAGGGAAATGAAGATGTTTTCAAGCAGCACTTCCAACAACAGCTGAATTCGCATAATGTCGAGCGAGCCAATGACGAAAGAGAAGCAAGACCAGTCAATGAAGACCCAGTTCCAGCCCCCAGCACAGAAGAGGTAGAAAGAGCCATCCAAAAGCTAAAAACTAACAAGTCCGCCGGGTCGGATGGCATACCCGCGGAACTCTTTAAACATGGAGGAGGTGTTTTGATGAACCGCATGCACCAGGTCATCACCAAAATGTGGGAGGAAGAATGCATACCCACTAACTGGTCGATAAGCTCCATATGCCGCATCTTAAAAAAAAGGCGATCCAATGTTATGCAAAAACTACCGTGGCATTTCCCTGCTTAATGTTGCATACAAAATCCTATCCAACGTACTGTGTGAGCGTCTTAAACCTTTCTGCAACACAATAATCGGCACGTACCAGTGTGGCTTTAGGCCAGGCAGAACAACGATAGACCAAATATTCACACTGAGGCAAATCCTGGAAAAGACCAACGAATTTCAAGTCGAAACCCACCATCTTTTAATTGACTTCAAAGCTGCTTATGATAACATCCATCGCCAAGAGATGGCGATGTCTGAATTCGGGATCCCGAACAAACTGATCCAGCTGTGCCGCATGACGCCAAGCAACACGCAGTGCAGTGTGCACATGGGTAACAGCTCATCCGAGTTGTTTCAAACATGCGCTGGGTTTAGACAAGGAGATACGCTGTCATGTGATTTCTCCAACATAGTCCTGGAGCAGATAGTGCGTAAGGCAGCAGTGAGCACGGAAAACACTATTTTCAATAAATCCACCCAACTCCTAGGCTATGCGGACGACATAGACATCATCGCTCGATTCAAGACAGCTGTGCTTGAGGCCTTCACGCTTCACAGCAATTGAAGAACAGGCGAAACTCGTTGGCCTTGAAGTTAATGAGGACAAAACAAAGAACATGCTGATGCTATCAACAAACAAAGCAACATCTGTCTACCCCCTTGGACAAAACGTCACTGTTGGTTGCAGCAATTTCGAGGTAGTTGAGGTGTTCACCTACCTTGGAACAAACATCAATCCCACAAACGACACCTTAGTGGAGATCCGAAGAAGAATTACCCTAGCGAACAGCCCTACTCTACGGCGCCGATTGCTGGACGATAAGTAAAAAAGGGGAATTGATTCTGGGCACTTTTGAAAGAAAAATTCTTCGGTGAATTTTCGGTCCCGTATGCGACGATGGCGAATGGAGAAGAAGGTTCAACCAAGAACTGTAAGAGCTCGAATGGACGACAACGCTCCAGCCAAGAAATTCTTTTCATCGCAGCCCCAAGGAAGAACGAACCTATGGTATAAGGACCAAGTGAATGCGGATGACAGAGTGAATGGTTTCGGCCGTTCCCGATGGAAGGCTGCAGTATCTCAGGTTGAAATCCTTGTTGGATTGTGAGTCGGATAAGTAAGTAAGTTGTAGAGGGTTTCTTGAATTGCGCTTAAGAGGAATTTCTTCATAACCTCCGTGTCAGCTATCCAAGTACTGTAACTGCTTTTTTACTCAGGCCGAGCGAGGTAGTACTCTTCGGATGTTAAGGGTGTTACTCAAGAAAAGAAAATGAAACTCTTTCTTTGTCTTCCAGCGCTAGATATTTGGGAGTAATACTTGACCCAAAGTTAAACTGGAAACTTAATATTGAAGAAAGGGTCAAGAAAGCCAGCATAGCTTTCTATGCCTGTAGTAAAACCTTTGGCAAAAAGTGGGGTTTGCAATCGAAGATGATTTTGTGGACGCATACAGACGTAGTCCGTCCAATCTTAAACTATGGTTCGATTTTTTGGTGGCCCGCACTTAGCAAAGCCTACAATATAACAAAATTAAAAAAAGGTTCAGAGAACAGCTAGTGTTGGCTCCACTGGCGCTCTGCGCTCATGTCCATCGGACGCCCTAAACGTTTTTCTTTACCTCTTACCAATAGGCTTGCACATCAAATATTCAGTATCTTGCAGCGCTTTGAGACTTAGGGAATCGAATAGTTGGTATTCCAAACCCTATGGTCATGGTAATATAACTAACCTCGTCCCAGTGGACATCTTTTCGACAAAAACCGAATACTGCACACCTACTGTGGACCTCAGTGCGGATTTTAAAGTTATCATTCCATCCTGAAAAGAGTGGGATGATGACTTAGCGACGAGAGGCTTCGACACAACTATTTTCACTGACAGCTCAAAGATGGAGTGTGGGGTGACTTTGAGGGCAATGAACGGGCTGACGAGCTGGCCAAGCAAGGATCAGCCCTTCATAGCTCATTCGCGGAGAGTCAACATTCCTCTTGGTGATATGAAGGGCAAGATCTTTTCAATTTTTCTTGCTGAATCAAACCACAAGCGAAGTAGCCTAACCAACTGTATCATATCTAGAAGGATATGGTCCACCTGCAATATATCCCGTACTAATAACCTTATTTGCAGACCCAGGGTAGACATAACCAAGGTCGTTGCAACATGCACCGGACACTGGCCTGTTGGGGAACACGCATCTAAGCTGGGCGCATTCCCCAAAATACTTTCTGTCGTAGTTGTGGGGACTAGCGAGAAAAGGAAACTGTTCTTTTGTGTAAGTGTATTGCGCTGGCCAAAACGAGAGCCAAATCATTGGGATAGTCCTTCTTCGACCTAAATGAACTTACCGAACTGAGGATCAAAGATTTGATCTCTTTTCTAAACGCAACAAAGTGGATTGGTGGCGTATTTACTAACTGATTGTTACAGTTCCTCTTCGAACCCAGCGCTAATTGGGTCATCGACCTAGATTGCTCATGGCCGCCATTTCTACTACTACTAACTACATAACCAAACTCTGTTACGAGTAGGTATACTCTGGGCAAGACCTAACTCTGAGTAGGTAGACACTGGGTAGGACCAAACTCTGTGATAATTCGGTATAAGCTGAAAGACAAAACTCTGTGAGGAGGAGGTTAAGACTGATTGACACGGGCAATAACACCACCGCCGAGATCAGACGAAGAATAACTCTTGCTAATCGCTGTTTATTTGGGCTAAGAAAGCAATTGAGGGGAAAAGCCCTCTCTCGAGCAACTAAGGTAAAACTGTATAACACCCTCATCATCCCAGTCCTGCTGTATGGTGCAGAAGCATTGGCCTTGACAATCGGATGAATATGCCTTAGGCTGTTTCGAGAGGAAAGTTCTTCGGGTCATCTATGGCCCTGTGTGCATTGATGGGGAAGGCAGAAGAAGATACAACAGCGAATTTTACGGCTTGTACAACGACATGGACCTAGACAGAAGAGTCAAGGTCCAGAGACTCAGATGGCTCGGTCATTTAGAGCGGATGGACACCAATGCTCCGGCCCGGAAAGCCTTTGACACTATTGCCGAAATACGTAGAAGGAAAGGAAGACCGCGACTCAGGTGGCGGACACAAGTGGAAGAGGACCTCAACCAACTTGAAGTGCAAAACTGGAGACAGCTAGCTAGGGACCGAGCTGGCTGGCGGAAACTGTTGATTGAGGTCCAAGTCCACAACGTACTGTAGCGCCACCTTAAGTAAGTAAGATACATCTGGAGAAAACTGCCTGCTTGTTGTTATTGACTGACTTGGTGTTCGCCGTAACAGAATAGTCCTGGTCAGGTTTCGAATCTGGACTTATCGTCCGACGATTGAATATAGTAACGGTTCGTCACAGTACAATGATGAAGAAATCATGACAGGGGATCTCCATATCTGTAACCAACACATGTTGAGACAGCTCTTTTGAAAAGTTCTGCCGAATCAGTTCTTTCCGGCTTCCGATAAACCTCAATTTTCGTTGAATGCCTCTTATTGTCGCTTTATCGCGATCGCAAAATAAAATCGTCATTTCCCTTTCTATTTTATTCCTCCAACAAAATCAGTTCCATTTACTTTTTAGAAACGAACCAGTAGTGCTTCTCTGCTCCAAAAAGTAAACAAAATTAAAAACTTTGTATTATCGAACAAAGGAATTCCTCATAAACAAAATGCAAATATAGAAGACGGCTTGCGTCGTCGCCGGTCCTATTTTGATAACAATTTCATGATAGAGCCATCTGCTTAGCTTGCAAAATGTTTATCTTGAAATAAAAATATCCATCGTAAAAAATACATATAAATTGTGTTTTGCTTATTAAATATTCCCGCCGATATTTTTTTTCTTGCGTTGCCTTATTGGCCTTGACAATTTGAACTGGTCAAGCAAGTGCAATGACAGTTAATTCGAGACTCGAAATATAGCCGCATTGGATTCGTTGCCCAAAGCGAAAAAAGAACAACAAATGGTAACCGTACAGTTTCATATGGCTGACACATGAATTTAAAATAATTCTTTTTTATTTAAAAATGTTTATGTTTTAAATTCGTTGTAAAATTGATTGTTTACACGAAACGCTGAAGTTCGCATGTGGCTTGAACAATTAAAAAGTGAGTGAGAAAAACACTTTTTTTTCTCTGTATTATTTTGAGACGGGAGTGGTGGTCATAAAGGTGTGGAGACACCACCGCCTATCCCTTTCTGTCCTTAGCCATCATTAGCCAATGACGAAAGCGACAGACAATTTTTGAAAAATAAATTACCGGTGCAAAATTGATAATTTTGACAAAAAGTACCTAAAAAACAAACACAAAAAACAAATGTTATTACTCACTCGAACGGTTCATCTTAAATGCTGTTAACAATGGGGAATTCCTGTATTTTTTCTTGTTTTTTTTTTCTTCCCTTATGGAAACTGGATTCACAAGCAGACGGGTGGTATTTTAACACAAATTCTCACTTTTATTGCTTTTCGAATTTTATTTTGGGGCAGGGCAAATAATAACCCTGATAATCACTTAATTAGTAAGGAAAAAAAGGTGATTCTCTTAGCACACACTTCACTGCCGTAGTAACACAAAGGCACACTGCGGGTTGGTTTTACTTGGGGGTTTGGGTGGCTTTGTGATAGTTTTTACAATTGGAGGATATGAACGCTAGACGAGGAGGATTATTTTTTTTGTTTTCTCACAAAAACACGGCAAAACGATGGAAAAACGACAGAACGTCTGACTCGATTTGGAACAAAACGCGACTGCTGCATTTTTTGTTGGGTGATGAGAAATTAGAAGAGAGAAACAAATAAATGCCGTTTTTCTTGCTGTCTCTATCGGTTGAAAATGTTTGACAGTACGAAGTGATGCCTAATTAACCAAATAGGGAAATTTGTTTAACAGGGGTGGCAATGAGGAAGAAATTTCTTGTTTGATATAGTAATGTAGAAATTGATGCCAAGCTGACCTGAGTCACTGGACCGATGCGTTTTAATGAATATTTGATGTCTCGGACGCAAGTTTCCATCTTATTTAAGATTCAAAATATGGAAAATATGGTAAAAAGACGTCAAAAACATATCTCATGTAGAAATTCACTCATTTTAGGAAGAAAATATCCCTTTTCAGCCTGAATTAGTTCATTTTATCATTTTAATCCAATACACGAACCGCTGGCAGATGTCAAACATGTTTGACATTTATCTCTACGTCAGCTGTCTTCCCATTTTGTCATTTGTGAAAATAGAAATAAAAATATTTCAAATTGAAAATTAATTAGATAAGGACTAAGAACAATGAATAAAATACCAACTTTAATTCGTTCAACCAAATACCACTTACCATTATATTTAGCAAACTCATCCGTTCGCCTTTCAACATCCGTTCAATTAAAATGCGAAGAACGCAAAGCTAAAGAAGCAGTATCCAAAGGTCAACATCAATCCCGCGGCGAGCCGACAATTTTCGACAAAATCATATCCAAAGAAATACCAGCTAAAATATTTTATGAAGACGATAAATGTCTTGCCTTTCATGATGTTGCACCTCAAGCGCCTGTCCATTTTCTGGTCATCCCCAAGTACAGAATACCAATGCTGGAAAATGGCACAGAAGAGGACACCAATATGTTTGGCCATTTGATGCGAGTTGCTGGACAACTGGGCAAGGAAAGTGCACCAGAGGGATTTCGTCTTGTTGTGAATAATGGTGAACATGGTTGTCAGAGTGTTTATCACTTGCATTTGCATGTTTTGGGTGGCAGGCAATTGAAATGGCCACCTGGTTAGGATTTATCGATGTTGTTTGATGCAATAAAATGTTTGTTAAAGTTTTTAAATGCAAATATATTTCCAATCAACCTTGAGATATTATTTCCCATGCTCGAAAAGCTTATATCATCCGATGGAAACAACTGACTCATGACAATTCTCAGTAATATCTGCTGTCTACCGGAAAAATGTACCACACCCTTTGAATTATTGAATCATCTTGATGTAACTCTAGTGTTTAATTGTTGCGTTCACGTCCGATAAGATCTTGTCTGAATATTTATAAAATTACTCTCGCAAAATTATAGTCAAACTGTCTATCGCATGGCTCGTGTTGTCGCAGCAAATATTTCATACAGGGTCTCTCGGACTTAAGTAAATTTCTTAAAAAGTCTAGTCTTGCTTCAAGAGAAGATTTGAAGATCTCTCAAACCGTCAGAAACACTCTGTACACCTGCGGAAACAGTCATCGTCATGTCTTATTACGCCCCGATGCTAGTCGTTCACGATTTATGTTATTCATCTCACCACAACAGTCTGCTTTTACCTGCATGTGATATTAGCTGAATCGAATTGAAACCCTAATTAAGTCGCTTCTGCGCATATCAATTACCGTGTTTTTGCGCGATGAGTAATTCATTTACAAATGGAGAAAATGAACAACAATATTTGTTCTTTTTATGCCTCAAGATCTGTGGAACAATGTAACAAAAACAAAAACCGGAAAATCCAGTAGAGCGTGTGAATGGGATTCCAATCGGATCAACGATCAACATTTTTGTTGGAATTAGTTCGAGCGTCTTACTTGTCGTTCTTCTTTTTATTTTTCAAACCTCGATTCGTTTAGGTTATTACGTATTCAAAATAAAAGACGGTAAGGCGTTGCTCAAGTTCAGAGCTTCGCTGTTAGGTTGGGTTTTTCTGGTGAGTCTTTTCGAGAGCAAACTCTTTCAAGTTCAACTCGCCGGCTACTTCGAATTGAAATAGATTTAAGATTGGTTATGCGGAAACTTGTTTTCAGGTTTAGTTTGAAGAACTCCGCAGTGGCAGCTATAATGATCTTTTGGTTGTGGAAGATTTTGTCGGTATACGGTATACCATTTAGTTATTGACTATCAACCTGCGACCATTTAGCTCACTGTAGCACAACTTTTTTTCAAGCAACTATCAGAGAGTAGCCAATCAAGAAAATGTGCAAGCTCCAATTATGCGCAAATTAGAGCTGATTTTATTGCAATCATTAACCGGAAGCTACTTTAATTACCATCGTGCATGAAGAAACAAGTTTTTACAGCTATCGATGAAGAACTTGTCATACTGGTGTTGATCTTTCATACCTACTCTTTGCCAATTCCCTGATATTTCATTTCTAAAGGCTAAGATCAGATTCAGCAAAACTTTGCTTTGCTGGGAACCTGTTGACAGTGATGTGCCTGGGAATCATGGAGCTGATGAGGAAAGGAACAGGACTTCAACAGGCCTTTTAGGCCAGTTCCACCTAAAAACAT
Organism: Sphaerophoria taeniata; assembly: GCA_943590905.1. Taxonomy (NCBI): domain Eukaryota; kingdom Metazoa; phylum Arthropoda; class Insecta; order Diptera; family Syrphidae; genus Sphaerophoria; species Sphaerophoria taeniata. The sequence continues at coordinate 38,309,567 of OX016540.1, read as the reverse complement.
CTCACTGAGATCTCAATGTCACTTTGACTGAGGTAGAATCATTTGGTGGAACATAATTCTGAGTCCTCATTGAGATAGCTACGGTTACTTAACAAATTGTTCTTTTTTCATATATGTATCTACTTAATTACTTATTTGTGGTGACGCTACAGTCCAGGTCGGACCAGGGCCTCATCCAACAAGCGTCGCCAGCAAGCTCGGTCCCAACCTAGCTGTCTCCAGTTTCGCACAACAAGTTGTTTAAGGTCTTCTACCACCTGAATTGCGGTCTTCCTCTTCTGCGACGTCCTTCCGGGTTGGATTTGAAGACTCTACGAGCCATTCGCTCTACATGACCGAACCATCTAAGCCGTTGGACCTTAACTTTTCTGGCTAGGTCAGTGTCGCTGAACAGCTCGTACAGTTCTTGATTAAATCTTCGTCTCCATTCACCATTTATGCAGACAGGAAAAAATCACTCGAAGATTTTTTCTCTCGAAGCAGCCCAAAGCGTTTTCATCGGATGTTGTCATGGTCTATGTCTCTGCACCATACATTAGGACCGGGATGATGACGGTTTTGTAGAGTGTCACTTTAGTTGCTCTAGAGAGGACTTTACTACTCAATTACCTTCCAAGTCCAAAGAAGCAGTGATTGGCAAAGAATGATTCTTCGTTTGATTTCAGCGCTGGCGTTGTTGTCTGAGCTAATAGCGGATCCTAGGTAGACGAAGTCCTTAACTACCTCGAAATTAAATCTGTCTATTCTGACGTTTGCTCTTAGACGTCGATGTTGGTTGTACTTTCTTGTTGACCGCATTAACTTGGTCTTGCTCTCGTTAACCGCTAGACCAATCTTCCTGGTCTCCGTCTCAAGACTCACGAACGCTCCACTGACATCGTCTGCGTATCCTAGTAGCCAGACGGTCTTTTGAAAGATTGTGCCTCTGGTGTTGACGTTGTAGTTTTGCTCAATTTTTTCAAGAATGATGTCGTTTTCCATTGGTCGTCCAGAAGCATTCGGAAGAGTCCAGAAGTCTTCTGAAACCATTCCATCGTACTGACTTTGACAGACGGAATGCTTCTGAGAAGAGCAGAACTCTTCTGTTTTGAAAATAGAATCGTCCGAAGAATGACACATACATCATAACCCGTTCCATTGGCGGTAGAAAAAGAAACGTCAAAAACCGACCAATGGAAAACGACATGATAATGAAGAAATCGCATGACAGCGCATCTTGTTTAAAACCTTTAGGTTTTTTCCGACCATAATGGAACAGCGTGAATTTCCCATTGTCATCTTACAAAGACGGACGAGTATTTCTGGGATGCCAAAACTAGACATTGCTCTATATAATTGGTCTCTATTTCCATCACGGTACCCTAATCGTACATAAAATAACGACATGTACCGATTACCGAGTACCGACGCACTTCTTCCGATTCCGACACTTTTTTGTTTCGGAGACAATCAGACAAAAAAGTGAACTTATCTCAACAGGTCCGTTCCTTTACTTTTTCAAGTAACTTCAAGCTGCCGAAAGTTACTAAAAACTGCTTAATCCTGTTCCCTAACACAAAAATTTCGTAAAAAAGATGGACGATGAGAGAGTAAAACATTTCCCCTCAAATGAGAGAGTTACTAAAATCTGCCCAAGAAAATTCTTCGGGCACTTTTTAGCAGCTAAAATTTATCTGTCAAAAACAGCTGTCATCAGCTTTTTGAATTCAATTTCAAATTATCAAATCAAATTAGAAAATTGGAATCACTTTCTTTTGATTCTGATGAAGCCAATAACGATGTTAAATTGAATAATAATTGTTTATTCGTTTTGATTTAGTTTTAATAATCACAATTTATAAAGACTTGTTTTGGCTTTGCGTTTGACGTTTCTGTCATGTAGCATGCATGTAATGTCGTTTTCCATTGGTCGGTTTTTGACGTTTGTTCTTCTATTAGACATCTGCAACGAGTGGCTTGAAACTACGTCCAAGTCGTTCTGTATTTTTTCAAATACACTATTCGCTGTACTCACTGCTTGAAATTCAAATCAAATGAATCATTTCCTGATATCGAAACAATAGAATAGTGTATTTATTCGAAACGAATACACCACTTGATTTTTTTCTCAAATGCATCGAATACAGCGAGTTTATATCGAACACACCGAATGCACCGAATACACCGAATCAAATTCAAAACACGCCAAGCAAACTAAGAATTGCTAAAGAATGAAAAGGTGAATAAAATAAAAAAGAAACAAAAAAGCAGTTGCCCATCACAAATTGAAGGAAATTTTTGGTATGGTTAAGAAAAGTTAAGAGCTTTCGAGATGTCTTAACCTTTAAACAAGGTACTCGACCATCAAGGTCAATAAAGAAAGTAGAAATGTCAGGCTCCATTTAAGCTACAAAACGAACAACGAACATTATTGATTCATATTTATGCAAGTCCTTGCACTCAGTGTGTTAATAGGTATGTTCAGCGACACTGTGCTGCACACTTTGGAACAGTTTGGAACAGAAAAGTACAGCTTTTTGGTGTTCATTGACACATTTGCTGTTCCAAACTGTTCTGCTTTGGTGTTCATTGAGTCTGTCTAGAACAGTTTGGAACAGTTTAGGACAGGATTTTCTGTTCCATCTTTTTAGGTAGAACACATTTTGTGTTCTAAACTGTTCCAAACTGTTCTGACATTTCTCATGCAGCTGTGCTGTACTGTTCTGTGCTGTGCTGTCTTTTTTCTCGCTGAACAAAGCTAATATCTGTGCTGTTTGTATATTTTGTATTTTTCCCAATTCGTTCAATAAGTCAAACTAAGGCAGTGTTCGAATTCAGTTAAAAATGGGTTAAAACTTGACGTTTTGTTAAATTTTGACACTTCGCATTGAATAAAATTATTTAGCAGGTTAAAATATGACAGTAGTGGTTAAAAATTCATCCATTTTTATTTTTTTAACACAATTCATCCAATTCGCACACGGCCTAAAAAGCGACACCAAACAGTGCGTATTTGATTCTATAAATACTCGGTGTATTCGCTGTATTCGGTGTTTTTTTAACTGTTAGGCTTGTTCTGTTCTATTTGATTCAAGCATTCAAGCTTTGGAGAGAAACCAAGCAGTGTATTCGTTCTATTATAAAGGGATCGAATGGTGTGCAGTGTTTGTTTTTAAGAATAGTGTATTCATTTTTAGTGTACACTACTTTCTATGCATGCAACAAACAGAATACACTGCAGTACTGTACTTGGTCAGTGACGGCAAATGAATGTATTCATGCAGACCTCTATCTTCTATCTCCAATGGAACGGGTTATGATGTACATATGTGTCATTCTTCGGACCATTCTGTTTTCAAAACAAAAGAGTTCTGCTCTTCTCAGAAGCATTCCGTCTGTCAAAGTCAGTCCAATGGAATGGTTTCAGAAGACTTCTGGACTCTTCCGAATGCTTCTGGACGACCAATGGAAAACGACAAAACATGCATCCATTGAATAAGAAGTACAGGAAGTGAAGCATTTTTCTAAGTAGTGTGAGTTTCACAAACACAAACGCATTACAACAGGGCTGGTCTGCAGTTGAATGGTTAATCCCAGGGGCGCCAAGCGAAATATGATTGAATCAAGATTATATCGATTGTGCATCAATTTTATTTTTCAATTTCAATTCTTTTCTTGGACTACATGGTGTTTTAACCTTCAAGGTGTACATGCACGATTTTTATAATTTTTTTTTTAATTTTTCGTTACATTTTCTTCATTTTTCATCCTTTATTCATCATATTTATTGTCGTTTTAGAAAGCGCATTCTGTGAACAACTTGATCAAGTGTTAAAAAGCACAAGAAATTGTGTAGCGCCTAACGATCACCAACAAAAATAAATGTGCCCCTGAACTCGAGTTTTTGTTTTTTTGACAGATGAAACTACAAAACAACATTTGACCAATCACAGCTCGGCAAAATGACAACAAGTCAAAGTTTGACACTACAAAATCCAAAAATTGACATTACAACTTCCCAAAATTGACGTCATCAGAAATTTTTGTTGCCTCACTCACGTACACTGTACATGTAGCTAACACCGCTTCCTGTACTTCTTATTCAATGCATGCATCGCATGAAATCGCTCATTTTGAAAATCCGACGTAGATTTCAAATTTTTTCGTAGATGTCTACGATTGACCTGTCAAGAAGGATACGGTGATAGAAATTTTTTAGATGTTGTACGATTCGGAGAGAATTTTCTCCAATTGGGTGCGTTAATAAGGCTGATAACCATTTTTAATTGAAAGCCAATGTTGCTCTCTTGATATCTGAAGGTCAATCAAATCAATGCTTAAAAATTATTCCAGCGAAGAACTTATGGCTGAAACACAAACACGCTTTAGCTTCGTCTACAACTACGTTACGATGCACCAGTTTCAAGTTTGATTTGAATTACATTTCTCCCTCCAAAAACAAATTAATTTTGTTTGCTGACTTTTTTTTACAACTTTTGAGCTGTCAGACAAAGCAAATGTTCAGCCAGCATATTTGAAGTTGAGCTCTTCTTTTTTGAGTGACACTTCGTTACATTACGTACGTACCGAGAGGTAATATTAATTGCGATAGCATGCGGTTCCTATGGCTGAATTCGTAAATCAGGGGAAGCCAAAACGTGTTTCAGCCATTAGGTAAGGCCCTAAGCTTGCAGCTAAGCATTCAACTCTGCTGGGAACTAGCCGACACATTATAAAAGCCCAAGCTTGTGAAATCAAAAAGAATCGACCGACAAAAATTCAATGAAAAATGGAAAAAGGCTTAAAAACTGCATCACGACCAGAAATGTACGCCTCAAATTTAACAAAACAATATTGCCTCTTGGCTTCATCAAAGTCTGAAAATGGCTGAAATGGAAGCCCATAGAAATGATTGGTCAAAACTAATTTCAGGAAGTTACAATGCTCCAGGATATCACATGGTGTCTATCTACCAATTACTTCTTATCAGAAAAAAAGCGTTTTTTTTTAAATATTTATTTATTGTTAAAACATTTTCTTATAATAATTACTATAAGCTTAAAACTAAATCCCTAAATACTTTCAGTTTTTGTTTGTTTCGTATTTCCAAGTATTATAGGTTTTTTTTTCACTTTTTACAACTATTTTTAGTACATTTTTGGTATATGATATGATAATGATGCGCCCAACAAGTTCTATGTTTTTTTTGTTTGGGGAAAAAATTTACAAAATTTGAATGCAAAATAAGAAATACTGATGACTTTTAAATTTAAATCCTTTTGAGCACGTTTTCGTTGTTCAATTTTAAACATAATGTCGACACTTAGTGCAGAATAAAACTAACCAAAGCCATCAGGAGCACACTCGTCGTTACGACTATCGCCTTCGCACCACCATTGTAGTAGGGATTACGTCCTTCAAGTGGATTATAGAAAGGCGTCGTCGATGAAACTCCAAAACCAAGTGAATTACCAAAAGGCTCTCCTTCGGGTACAAAACCTATCGGCCCAATATTACCAACACCCGGACTATTCGTGAAGGTGTATCCCAAACCACCAGTCTTGGCTCGAAGAATGCGGAAATTCACTTCGTTGGGATTCAAACGGCCAGCAACAAAGTTATACAACCGATTAACGACAATATACAGATACCCATTCTCATCGAAGGACATGCCATCGACCCACTGTATGTAGTCATCGTCCTTGGCAATCACATGCTGATTGATTGGAGTAAATGGCTGATAGGAATCCCATTTGGCAATGGCATGTTCCTTCAACAAGCCATAGTAGAGTATTCCTCGATTGTCCATGATCATGCCATCGGTTTGTGAAATCTTCAAGCCATAATCGGTGACGGACTCGAAAATCTGTCTTGGTGTTGATCGTCGAGTGAATTCAGGATCACGCAGGATCGAAGCTGGAATCGAATACAAATGGTAACTGGACAGGGGGGAATAGTAAACATTCCGTTCGTAATTTTCATTGACAAATTTCGGTGAGTTGACATTCAATGAATCACCACCACTGTTTGGATTGTAATATGGTCCAAGTGCAATACCATCGATGTGAATTGAAAATCTCAGACTGGTTCCATTGACGGCGAAATCGACTGCATTTAGGGCAGCTCTCATGGAATTTGGCTCCCGGACTTTCCATGATCGATTGAGTTTCCGTGAGAAGACCACAATTCCTGGATCCGAACCACTGTTGTCAGTAATGTAGCCAAATCCACCATAGGCATCGTCGACAACGATCTTGTTGAGATAGTTTGTTCCTCGTGAAACAACTTCTTCAGGGAAGTCATATCGGTGGACCAGAGTTCCGTTTCTTTTTAGATCGAAAATCATCAACTTCGGTTGACAAGTGCTTGCTGGACGTTCTAGAAAAAATAAAACAACAACCGTAAATTCAAGAATCTTCTAAGACTCATAGAGAACCTCACCTGGACTCAATGTATGAATTCTTCCCGAATCAACAGCCCACAAAAGTCCATCGGCATCGATTGCAATTCCCTGCACGAATTGCAACGCCTTGCAATCGCCTTCGCGATTCATCTCCCATGAGGGGAACGGTTCCACGAGGGGATCAGTTCGTCCGTTATTGTCTGGCGATATAATCCAACCCAATGTAGCTGGAACACCTGGCATCATTCGTGGCAGAGTCACATACAAACGCTGGGCAAACGCCTTCACGTCCGATATTAAAGCATTCCTTTCGATGAATTCACCAGTTTGACGGGCACGTCCGCGCTGATATTCATCCTTATAGGCAAAGTCGATTGTTCGCCACTCGTAGACGACTCTGAACTGTCTGTCACTCAGGGAGATGTCTTGATCGGACGGCCCCGATGGCGGTGGTGGGGCGCCATTGAAGTATGACTGCTGTGCAAAACAGCTAGCTGCCAGAAAGCAGCCAAGCACGCAAACTATTTTTTGATGCATACTCACTTTAAAAATGGTTTTTATTTGTATTTGCTCTAAAATGCGCTTCTTCAAGACTGTTTTAGTCGATTAACGACCAGATCAGCACCTGAAAAATAAAATCAGAAGTAAATAACTCAGTTCTCAAGTGGCCGTGTAATTTTATGTTTTTATTGAAAAGTCAATACTACCGCACCACCGCCACCTGCCAAGCAATTCGTGTTAATACCTTGCTCACGATTTTTTCACGAGAAGCAATTTGAATATTTCAGTAAGCTTTGCGAGCGAGATGCGGTCGATTGAGACTTGAAAAAAAAAAATCGTTTTGACTGTGATTAGGTGAGATGTTAATGGAACATCAACATATCATCGGTTGGTTGAGCTAGATGTGGAATCAATTTACTGCGCACGATAATGATGAAAATAGGATTAGACACTGACTTCATTTTACTTTCATTAATTATAAGATTAGGGTTTTAATTAATTTAATGTTGTTCTGGGAACAATACTTCAAGAATCATGCTTTTCAATGTCGTGTTCAACAGGGCGTATGAGTAATATTTTTTTTATTTGTCTGAAGTGCGGTGTAGATTGATTCAGATTAGTGACAGGGTGACTAACCTAACATTATGGTTGACGAATAAAGTGATTAAGGAAGACTTCTTTGATGGTCCAAGCACAAATATTTTATTCTCAAGTTTTTTTATTGTAATCTGCACCAACTCAAGGGATTTGTTATACAAGATTTTTTGTGCAAGATTCACAGTCAGTGCATTAGGAAGAAAGGAATGGGTTAGAAAGGAGGTGTCGGTGTACTGGTCTTGAATTCTTGAGCATTTTAATGATTGGGAAAGACATAGTGTGGAAGAGAGTTCCACATTCACGTAGTACGGCTAAAGAATGATTCCCTATATTTGCGAGTACGTCCGAAGTTGGGCTCGAGGGTAAACTGATGGACATTCCTAGAAGCACGAGAACTATACGGGTGAATTGTTTGATGGGAAGAACGCAACTGGCTATTTCTCGTAGGCACTTATCGTAGCCCGTAGCTTAGTTAGTAAGTGCTTTGGCTGCTAAGCAGAACGTCGTTGGTTCGAGTCCTACTCAGGCCAAGTTTTTATTTCATCTTTCACGGGCACTGCCTCTTGCGAAGACTTGACAAATCTTCCAAGAGTATCAATCTGTCATGAAAAAGTGCTTCTCAACTCTGCCGTTCGGAATCGGCGTTAAATTGTAGGTCCCCTCAATTCTTCACACGCACTCAGAGAATTGTTGATGAGAGTAAGTCACTAGGCCTTGGCTTTTCAAGAGCTGTCGCGCCATTCTATTTATCTATTTTACTTATCGTAGCAGTAACAATAGAATGGCGAGAGACATGAAACATTACGACGGTGATCTTACGAATGGAATGACGCAGTGATGTCTCCATCACTGGTCATTCGTAGGGCTCTTTTTTGAATACCATCCAAGAGGCTTAAGTATATAGCTGGAGCACCAGCCCAGAGATGAGAGTTGTACTCAAGCTTTGGACGGATATAGGTCTTGTAGATAGTAGCCAGATCAGACGGGGAGAAGAATTTCTAGCACCGTCTTGCGGCATTTTTAGCGACATTGCATTTGTGCTCATTCCACAAAAGGTGGTCAGTGATGTACATACCGAGAATCTCAAGATGATCGGTCTCATTGATGCAAGTGCCACTCATGGACAGTGGCAAGGGAAGGGGCGTGTGTCACTAAACTCTACGCGATTTTGTGTTCCCCATTGTACAATGCTGTTTAGCTCAGAGTTTAATGAGCTTATCATATTTTGCCGTTGCAGTTCCACATCTGAAGAGGAGGGATGTGAGTCTGGAAACGAATAAGAAAAGCTAAGGGTGCTATCGTCAGCGAAACACTTTATTGGATTAGAAGTAACAGACAAGAGATCATTGATGCAAATTAGGAAGAGGGTCGGCATTTATGTTGTGGGTTTCAGACTTAAATCCGTCCAATACAACTTTTATTGAACGGTTCGAAAGAAAGTTTCTAATCCAACGAAGGAGGGATTCGTCGATACCGAAAGCACGCATTTTCGATAAAAGAGCAAGATGCTAGACTTTATCAAATGCCTTTGAAATATCAAGTGCGACAATCTTACTTTCTCCAAAACGATGTAAAGATTTGTTCCACTGAGATAAACCATCAGATCACCAGTGGACCTGTTGCTGCGAAAGCCGTACTGCCGGTCATTAAGAAGCTTTCGGTCTTCGAGATACTTCTTGAGCTGATAGTTTATCAGCGTTTTCATGACCTTAGAAAGCAGGGACGTAAGTGCAATCGGTCGATATTGGAGGGAGAAGAAGATTCGCCTTTTTTTGGGATTGGCTGGACAAATGCTGTTTTCCAACTGCTCGGAACGAGCCCAGAAGAATAGGATAGATGGAAAAGCTTACGCAAGGGTTTTGCTAGCGTGGAAGAACACCTCTTCAGAATAATACCGGGGATACCATCCGGACCAGCGGATTTATGTATGTTCAGATCTTTTAGGACTCTCTCCACAGCACGAGTGCGAAAGAAAATTTGTCCCATGGAATCATTAACGCGCTTAAAGCTGGAGGATATGACATGACCCTCATGACACTCTCTGGCAGCGAAGAGTTGGAGGCAAACTGCCTAGCAGAAAGGTTAGCTTTCGCGAGAGAGCTTACAACTGGAGTGTCATTATCAATGAGCGTAGGGACCGAGGAAAAAGAAGAATTCTTCATATTTTTTTACAAATGACCAAAAATTCTTACTGCCTTTGGGACATTGCAGTATTTTTTGCCTTAATTTTTGGTCATGTAAAAATTTGGTCCGACGAATATGAGCATTGCAGGCCTTTGTTTAAACTTGTTCCTGTGTTTATAAAATGTTCATGTTTTTTTTTCTCTCAAGAATACACCCTCTCCACTTGACGCAAAACACTTCCTGATTAGTGCTTTCAAGTAAATAAAAATTAATTTCCACAAAATTACGCCTTTCCATTCACTCCTTTCAATCCCGCTTCCAATCTTGATCAAATTTCCGTCGAATATCATAAGAACCTCTCAATAATTTATGACAACACGAAAACACTCTTCACTGATGTAATAACCTTGTGTCACTTTTATTGCTAAGAAGAATCTTAAATGTTCGATAATTTTCACAACAACAACATAAATTCTTGTCAGCCAAATATAAGAAGGTATCTTAATTGAAGATCAAACTTGTTTTGTGTAGACTTTAAATGTTTATTCGATGTTTATCAGCTAAGAGTACCATAATGCTTACTTGCAGTGCAAGTCTTGTGTTTGATTTTAAATAAATACAAAAAATAAGTGGCGCACGTTTGGGTTCTACGTTCGATCTTCTTTTTTTGGCAAATCATAAACTTATCAGGTTTATACTTTTATTCAAAGATAAATAAGTCCACTTGTAGGTTGAAGCATACTAAAAACATCATAAACAAACATTTCACCACTCTGAGTAAACATTCTCGAATTCGACAAACTGGAATACTCATGACATGGTCAATGGCCGTTCGACGGAATTAATTTATTTTTGTTTTTTGTTTTTATTTGCTACGAAGTTACAACAACAAAAAAATCGCACTTCTTCGTAAATTTGTTAAATAACCACTAGAAGTCCTTGGGAGAGATGACGTTCACGTAATCATGTGACCTGAATTATATTGACTTGTGAATTAAAAATGTCAATTCCTAGGAATTGAACTATTTTTATCAAGCCATCACAGTCAAATTGATTGTTTTCAGTTTGAAATTTTGAATTTGGAAGTGTTTAAAATAAAAAAGAACTTTCTTGTGACAGAAACGAAAGAGCTGAGGTTCGAACTTCAAATTTTCTCAATTGCGTATTCAAATTAGACCTTCAGTTTAAAATGATTTAATGATGTGAAAAATCACTTAGAATCTTAACGAACATTTAATTTCCCATAAAGATCTTATGAGCACACAAAGCAATCCCAGGTACTTCACGAAAGTTAGTTCTATTTTAAATTATTACTTGAAGCACATAAGCGTAAACTTTTTTGCTCATTCAATTATAATAATTCTAAATTTCAATCTTCTAGACATCTTTAAACAAATTTGAGATAGAGTAATTGATGTTTTCGTTTTGATATTTATGTATGTACGCCTGACAGTGTAATTTGTTTTGAGAAGAAAGAGGAGTATTTAGTTTGGAGATCGTTTTCGATGACATAAGAAAAGTTGTATTTGTGTTCGTTGCTGGATAAGTAACAATGTTAAGTGATTGTTTGCTCGCGAAATAACAATACAATGTGATTGTGCTGAAAATTAAGACACTTAACATTTTTTAAATTTTTTTTTTTTTTGTTAAACAAAGCTTTCTGTGTGCATCAAAGAGTCTCGAAGGTGATAAGCACAATATTTCGAAGAAATTGTTCAAGTAAATAGATTTCGTAATTGCTGTTTTTTATCTTTGTTTTGAGATATGGTCGTTTGTAGGACGTCGTATTTGGTGCACTAAAGAATATGACTCAAATGAGGTGTTGGGGAAAACCCAGCAACGATAATACATTTTTTTTTTTTTTGAGATTCCTTAAACATTACCAACATTCAAAAGAGTTGTTTTTTTTCAGAAGAGGGCCTGACAACTTTTTTTTTGTAATTTTGTTTACAAAGCGCAAAGCATCTACCAACAACACATTATGGTCGATTTGTTGGATCTAAAGGCGCACGAACGAGGCGACCAGTTAACTGTGTCCATTTCTTGAGATAACACGCCCGTATCAAACGTACTCTTCAATAATTTTATTGTAAGGTGTGCTGTGTGACTAGTCACCATCCTGTTGAAATCACATATCGTCCAATTCGGGTCAAAAATAAATCGTTAAATATGTCTAATTCAACAACGCCGTGGAATTGACTGATTTGGATCGTTTGCTAAGGACGCCTGCAATATTTTTAACATAAAAGAAATTCAAAGGAAGGAAAAAGGGGAACTCAGTTTGGTCCAGTTTCAGATTCTTTCCAGGTTCAACTGGTCTTTCAGATCAAGCAATTGGTTACACTCCTAGAAATAATACTGTTTAATTTTTACAAGGAAAAATTACCAAAAAGAAGCTTCAAAATATTCGTAAAATTTCAGGATCTCAAATCCAAGACCTCAATTCCTAACAGATGAAGAGAGGATTTAAAAAAAAAAACTTTGTTTAAATATTTTACTAACCGATTCGCAAGTAACTGAAAATATATATTAAAACAACTCTGTCAAGAAATAAAAAACAAAATTTGTAATACCAGTTAATTCTGGTTTAACATTTAGGAAAAACTCTGTTTACAAGCAAACACTTCTTTAATCGAGAAGCTCCAAAGGAATGCTTCAATTGTGGAATACCTCTTACAATCTGATACTCGTGAGTATTGCTACTCAAGCTATAAATAAAAACCTATGTGTTCAGTTGATCAAGCCATTTAGAGGCATTGATGAAGTTCAAAATGTTAGTAACTGGTGTACTAGAGAGTTCTCCTAAGTCCCCGAAGAAATAATTGCCGAGCAATTTCTTCCTTTAATGGGAAAGTGCGGGGCAGTGATATAGAAAGTGTAAAATGTCTTCATGCACCTCCTCGACACCGCATCCTCTGCATCATCAGATCATTTGAACTCATTGTCCTCGTTTTGATATGATAACCTAACAGATTTTGTCCGGTAATTATGCTTAGAATAGATCGAAGTGATCCCTTGTGTAGTTGCATAATTCTTTCCGTTCTTTGTTTGTTAAAACAGGGCCAGATTTTTCTTGTAGTACCGCAGGTGTCAAGAAGGTTCCACCTTTCAAGGGCCTTAAGAGTTATTCATTTTTTGATTTCCTGTTTTAAATAACAGGTAGGGGTGCTAACTAGCTGAGCTTGGCTTACATCAAGCGTTGACCCTAATCTTGTTAATTTATCGGCTTTCTGGTTGCCTGGTATGTCGCTGTGGCCTGGGACCTAGCAGAGTCTTAGGTTGTGCTGTGCGCCAAGACCCTTAAGCTCTTCGCGGCAGCATGAAACAAGCTTTGATTTTACCTCAGATGCAGTAATCGCTTTTATTGCCGCTTGGCTATCAATGTAAAAGGTGATATCAGCCATCATTAATACCTGTTAAGCAGCTGTTGTCTCTGCCAGAACCTTCGCTTGGAAGACACTACTGTAGTCAGGAAGCCTAAGCGAGGCGGTTAACTTGAAAAATTCAGAATAGAAGACTGCCCATACACCAATGTCCATCTTAGAGCCATCAGTATAGATAGCTATTGACGACTCTCTGGTGTATGGTATGTTATCTATCCATTCCTCTCTGTTTGGGATGGTTTATGAAAATCAAGTTCGGGTATATTTTATAGTCTGAGCATGTCTTATGGAACTGTTTTTTCCAGACTTTAGTCTGCCTAAGTCTCAAAGCACTTTTAGCCGCAGATTCTTGAACAAAGAGGTCTAGGGGTACTAAATTGAGTATAACTTCCAGTCCTGAAGTTGGAGTGGATCTCAATGCCCCTGTAATGCCTGTGCACGCAAGTCTTTGAACTTTTGTCAAAGTTTTCAAGTTCGTGCTCTTGCTAATTATAATTATTGCCGAATACATCCATCTGATAATTTTAGGGTTTGGTCCCCAGGTTTTCCTGAAAATTCTATTGCAGGAGTAAAAGGCGATCGACGCCTTTGTGTATCTATCTTTGGTGTTCACACCCCAGTTTAGTTTTTTATCTAAGATCACACCGAGATACTTTGCATGATCAGAGATTTAAAGAGGGCAGCCTTCAATTGAAGGTATGGTCTGGTTTTTACCCTGGTGCCTTAAATAAGAAATTTGTAAGTTTAGTTAAGTGTAGGTTACTTCATTAAATAAAATAATAAAAAACTCTTGTAGGACATTTTTTTTATCGAAAATACAAAAAAAAAATACTCTTTAAACGGATTTGTTGATCAAATATTGAATTGCTCCTTGTTCAAGTCATTATATAAAAATGTCATTAGATTAGATTAGATTAGATTAGATTATAAATTCTTTATTATCCTCGATAAATGTACAATCTTTTAATAGCTAAGAATAAAAGCATGGCAAATGTTGCCGTCTGCCTGAATTGACTTATTTCGAGTTTACATTTTAAGTGAAAAAGTTAAAGTTATAAACTATGAATTGTATATACATTAAAAAATTTAAAAAATAGTAGTTTGTTTGTTCATTTTGTTTAATTCTATAATACAATATTTAAAAAAAAAATAATAAACAAAAAAATTGAATTTTATCTTCAAACATTCAAATATAATTACAACAAAAAAAGAGAAATTGGATCACATTATCAAATATGTTATTAATGGGTTGGTGACGTTTTCCCCAAGCCAAAATCCCCAAACGAAAATCCCCAAACCCAAAATCCCCAAACTGAAATCTCCAGCAGCGATATCTCCAAAGAGAGAATCCCCATGGACAAAATCTCCATGCCAAAATCTCCAAAACAAATATGTTCAAGTAGTGAATCATGCGATTAAATCGCGCGATTTAATCGCATGATTCACTACTTGAACATATTTGTTTTGGAGATATTATTGTATTCAGTTAAGGTTGTTTAAGAAATAAATGTTTAATTCATTTTAAATGTAATTCATTTCATTCAAAATAAATAAAAAAATCAATTCAAAAGAACTTTGTTTAATGTTTAAACAAATAAAGAATGAATATAAAACAAAACACAGAGCTGAAAGCCTTAGCAGCTAGGCTCTTTTTTTTCTATGTATATTTATTTATAATTTCAATTATATGTAAATAAATTATAATAATAATAATATAAAACAAAACATGTCGTGAGAGGAACGGTGTAAGTAGACGTACCTGAATATTGGAGTTTTGGAGATTTCAAGGAGATTTTGGCAAAAAGTATTTTTTCTTTGGGGATTTTTTCCGTGGGGATTTTGTCGTGGAGATATTGGCAAGTTGGATTTTTTTTTTTGGAGATTTTGTCGCCATGGTGATTTTGTCTTTTGGGGATTTCGTATTACTCCCGTTATTAATACCTATATAAAACTGTTACGGTAACCTAAAGCATGACTAATATAGGAGCATAGGGGTTTCCAATCTAGATTACCATTTAAGAGTTGCTTTGTATATTCAAGTGTTAAAATGTTTTGTGAAAAGTAAAGCCTTCTAATTTCCTGTAACATTGGACAAACAGCTAAGAAGTGGTACACATCCTCAATTTCATTACGGTTGCACAAAGTACATTTTGGATCAAGGTCTACTCTATGTGGCTTATAGTTTAAATTCAGCATCTCAGTTCTTGCATTAAAAATAAGGCTCATTTGCTTTATAGATAATTTTTCGTTAAAATAATTACTTCTGTAGAGTGTGTGGTTTAGTGTTTTGTATATGAGTCTAGTGCTAGAAGTTTGAGCTCTATGCAAACACTGTAAGTAAAGAGAGTCATCTATCTTTACTATGCATTTATAGAAAACTTTTTGCCAATCGGATAGAGGTGTATTATTGAGATTTAGATTAAAGCAATGCTGATTAGCCAATTCGTACCATTCTTTAAAAGGCGATAATTGAGATCGGAGTGCGTATTGCATTATTTTTTTGTGAAGGTTTGTATCAGGTCTATTCATAACTTTAACAATATAGTCCGCATTTGATTTTAAATTGCCTAGGAATATTTGTGCTATACCGGTTTCTACGTGGATAGCATACGTTGGAGTGGAACTAGCTAGTTTGAAAATGCGTTTGAAAAAGAAACGTTGAACAACTTCGAATTCCTCCATGTTTCGATAGCCAAAAACTTGATTTGCGTAACAAAGGCACGTTCTTATAGTTGCATCAAATACTCTAAACTTAGCAGTAGCATCGACATATTTATTGCAAAAGAATTTACTCCACATGAGATTTATTGCTGTTTTGGCAGCAATACATTTTTCTTTAACATGAGGGCGTAGATCAAGGTTATACGTTATTAGAAAACCTAAGTATTTGTATTGATTGTATGTCATTAAACTCATTTAAAACAATTAAACTATTTAAGTTAGCAATGAATGAAAATTCCTCATTCAATGATTCCTTATAGAACTAACTGCACCTCTGTAAACGCAATTTTTATGTCTAATAGACGCTTTAAATGTTGAAATACAAAATGATTAATGATGGGTAAAATCTAACTTCGTTGGTGGCGTGGGATGATGATCATTAAGTCGTTGCACCCAAATGAATGCACAGAATCGCATATGAGCCCATTAATGCATCAAGCCTTTTTGATTTCGCAATGTAAATAGTGAAAAACGACTAAGTGCAGTCATTGAAGCATTATTGGTTCGAATTTTTTTACTGTGAACCGATTTGCGTGAAATTTTGGAATTAGGCTCGTCTTACCCTTAACTTCAAAAGTGGTTGCCACCCCTTCTCGAGGTCGAATTTTTTTTTCAAAATAACCTCGGATATCGATAGAAGGCCTAATTTTAAGCAAAAAATCATCTGTAAAGTTTTTCAAAAAATCCAATACTTTTCAAATTATTGGCAATTGAAAATTCGCAATATCCACCCCCGAGAAGGGGTGGCAACTATCCCAGGGCGGTGGCGGAGTTCAAATAATTTTCACTTTTGAAGTTAAGGTTAAGATGAGCCTAATTCCAAAATTTCATGCAAATCGGTTCCCAGTAAAAAAAATTCGGAGGTCAGGCCGTATTTTTCGCTTCAATGACTGTACTATTGCAAAAATTGTTTGTTTCCAAAAAATACAAATCCAAGTTTTATTTTATCTCATCAAGCCGATTTTTCATATCAGAAAAGTGCGAGTGTTATTTAGATTCACACTACAGAAATTCCATTGCATGAGGCAATTCAAAAAATTGAAACTAAATACACTAGTCAAAACAATTAAAGGAACACTTGAAAAAACTCAAAAATGGAGTGGATTTTTATAAGGCTGTATCTCAGTAGAAAAAAGTCGGATTGAAGTGAAATAAAAAGTTTTTCAAAGGTTATCATTTTTCCTTTTCAAATTATTTTGAGTTAAAAAAGTACCGTTAGTCGTTTTTGCTTGAGCGAAAAAAATATTCACTCAATTTCAAAATCGAAAAAAAAAATAAACTTTGAGGTTTCATAAAATGAACGCAAATTTTTTTTCAATCCAACCAATCTAAGATTCAATTTTAAAATTTTGTTGTCTATAATTCACTGTTTGGTTCAGATCCCTACGATTTTTTTTCTAATCAAAAAATGGGTTTACATGCAAAAACACAATTTTGAATTTGGACCCTAATAACTCTGCTAAATATTGACTTACAAAAAAAATAAAGACAGATTTGAAAAATTTGTTAAATTTTCTACACAAAAACATTTTGAAAAAATAAAAATATTGCTTTTTTCAATTTTTTCTATCAAATTACAAAAAAGTCCAAAATACGCATTTTTCAACTTTTTCATAAAAACTACCGTTATTTTGTGCTTTTCAGTGATACAACTAATCTGAGGCTTAATTATTAAAGCTCATAAGATTTCCTTGATTTTGGTGAAAATTTCACATCAATACAATTTACCGTTTCTCTGTTTCGATCAATCAAACTTACGAAACACTTTTTTTTCAATTTTAAGGAAAGCTATGTTTTTTCTTATTTTTCTGTTCTTTTGAATTTGTTTATTTTTTAATTTTTTTTTATTTTTTTCATTATCATTATGACTTTGTGAAATTCGGACGAATTTCCTTGATTTTGATGAAACAAACAAATAACAAATTTTTCAAATCTGCCTTTATTTTTTTTGTAAGTCAATATTTAGCAGAGTTATTAGGGTCCAAAGTCAAAATTGTAATTTTGCATGTAAACCCATTTTTTTATTAGAAAAAAAATCGTAGCGATCTGAACCAAACAGTGAATTATAGCCAACAAAATTCTAAAATTGAATCTTAGATTGGTTGGATTGAAAAAAAATTTGCGTTCATTTTATGAAACCTCAAAGTTTATTTTTTTTCGATTTTGAAATTGAGTGAATATGTTTTTCGCTCAAGCAAAAACGACTAACGGTACTTTTTTAACTCAAAATAATTTGAAAAGAAAAAATGATGACCTTTGAAAAACTTTTTATTTCATTTCAATCCGACTTTTTTCTACTGAGATACAGCCTTTTAAAAAACCACTCCATTTTTGAGTTTTTTCAAGTGTTCCTTTAATTTTTTTGACTAGTGTATTTAAGAAACCCATGGTCTTGATCTTCAAACCCACACAATTTACAACAGAATCACCTTAATCAAAAGATTTATCTTCACGCATTCCATTCAGTAACGAGGTATTCAAAGGCCACAAAAGTATTATTAATCACAGATCACACCTTTATTGGCCACGGAATTTAATAAATAAAAGTGATTTTTTGCTACACCCTAAAAGGAAACTTAATTGCATTCAGAAAACTAGTTATTCCTTCAAAACTCTGCTCATCCTTCAAATAACACAAAATATGTAAATGTGAAGAGTGCACTCAACGTCTGGCGTATACGTAACATTTTTTTTTTTTCATTTATTCCAATGCCTGGCGCAAATGTTTGTCTAGAAGCAATGCATTTTAGGAACACTCATTTCCATATATGCATCTTCGTAAAATAACTAAATTAACATTCATTGCATGCTCAAGCCCATAGCAAAAATGATATTCATTCTTTAACCTTCGAAATTCAATCGTCAAGAACTTGGCAAGAATTTTTGTTCGTGAAGCCATTTCATTCCTGATTTGTTTGAAATTGTTCATTTAACATTCAAAATCAATAAAATAAAGATCACATGGATTTTAAATTTGCATTTTATGATGATTTTTCTACGCACAAACGACAAACTTGAAATGTCTTATGTTTTTTTTTTTTTTATTCTTGTTTCAAATTTAAATCAAAACGAAACTTGGAACACTGGGTAGGGGAATTGTTTTTCTCTTAAACACTTACATTATAGGTTTTAATCAGGGTTAAGATGTGAACCAACGTTTGCTTATTTTTTTCGTGGGTAATTTCTGTCTTGTAAAATAATTCAGTCTTTGAACACAAGAGTATTATTGTTTTTTTTAATCACCCACACGTTACACGATTTATCGGTGTCTGGTTTTTCGTACTTTTTTCAACCCGTTCGCGATGCTAATCCGTCAAGATGTTGCGACAAAATAACCGACATCTCTGATGATCACTTACCTTTATTCCCGCGTATTGTTGGCGAAGCAAAAAAGACCTGCTAACGATGGGTTTTGGAGAATAGGGTTGCCATAATTCAAGTTTGAACTAAAGATACCCCCTATTTAAAAGCATGAGTTGAACAAAGTGTTCATTGGCAACCCTGTTTACAAATTACCATACAAAAGAGAGACTTTTCAGACTTCTGCTGTACGAAAAAAATATCCGAGAGAGAGAGTTTTTGTTTATTGTTTACAACTTTTTGGTAGCAAAAAAAAAAACAAAATTACAGAAAAACAATGTCTTTACTCAGTGGTTGGCGGCACGGCGGTGATCGCTTTTATTGTGGGTTGTGGGTTTGTTTTGTTTACCAATTAGCGAATCCATATGACGGTCTGTGGTGGTCTATTCTCTAAGTTTTTTTTATTGTTAATACACCAAAATTTTCCCATTCCTCATGATGGAAGTGGTGACGACGAAGTTGTAGATAAAAGGTAAAATATGGTTAAATATGATTTAGTTTGATGGCTAAAAGCCGAACAGGTGAATTATGGAAAATATATAAGTAGATGGAATTTGGTCTCGGTGTCTGGATCTTTTTGTGTGAAGAAGATTTATGAATTTGGTGTTGCTACTATTTATCATTTCTTTTTGTTGAAGTGAAATATAAGAGTGTTGGTAGGAGGGAATTAGTCAAATTAAATTTAAATTATTATGTTCTTTTGATTACGATAGAACGCTTATGTGAGCATTACTTTTAGAAGTGGCTATGTCATAAAAGATTTCGCTGATAATTATTGTTGTCTATCAAACCTTGTGAGGTCATTAAAGTGGATTCGTTTAGTTTGTTAATGACAATCTTGATAGGTGTACTAACAGGTCATTGCGCAATTGGCACAATGGCCAACAAGATAGGGGCATTTGCACCCGATTTTTGTAGGAGCTGTCAGGATGAGGAAGAAATAGAAACCATTAAACACCTGCTCTGTGACTGTCCGAACCTCCAAACTAGCCGCCTCCGTCATTTCGGAAACAGGTTTGTTGGAGAACTGGATGATCTAGCACAGGTCTCAATGGCAAACATGAAGAAATTTATAGATAGCACAGGCTGGTTCGTTAACGAGCCAGTCTACGTTAATCGAGTTTGAGGAACATCGATGCTAACTTTTATTTTATAGGGGATCACAATGGACCAATAGGCCCCCGTGTACGCAACAGCTCACGCTGTGCACACCCCTCATAACCTAACCTAACCTAACCTTGTTAATGACACTAATTAGTGGAACACAATAAGGCAGCTCATGTGATGCTAAGATATCGAGGCGCGGAAGAAATGTTTAAAAGCTAATCAAAACTTGTGTTGCTTTTAGTGTGATTCTATCTTCTTGCACTGGATACTTACTTACTTAACCGGCTCACAATCCATGAAGTATCAGCCTGAGGTACTGTCCCTCGTATGCAGTCTCCAGTCGCCGAAACCCTGCGCTCTGGCATCCGCAGTCACATGGTCCTTGTTCGGTTGGATATGATTTTGTATGCAACATTAAGCAGTGATATGTTTAAGTAGTTTTTGCATGACACAGGATCGCCTTACATGCATTCTTCCTCCTACACTTTGTTGGTGACCTGGTGCATGCGGTTTATCAAAACACCTACTCCTTATTTAAAGACTTCCGCAGGTATGCCATCCGATCCGGCCCGCGGACTTGTTATTTTTTAGCTTTTGGATGGCTCTCTCTACCTTTTCTAGTCTTACTTTTCTATCGTCATTGGATCGCTCGACATTATGCGCATTTAGCATCTGTTGGAAGTGCTGCTTGAAAACATCTACAGTTCCCTGTGCTTCGGTGACTAGGTTTCCTTCACTGTTTTGAAGAGCCTGTGTCCCGGTGCTGAAACTAGAAGCTAATTGCTTCGACCTTTTAAGGAAACGTCGCGTCGGGTGTTGTTCTTGGCCCGAGACTCTTCTAGATCTTTGAGCAGAGAAACTGCGGATGCTATTTTCATACTTCGCAGGGTCTTTTTCTCATTTCCTTTTTTTTCGGTAGTCTTCTCTTGTTGCTCTTGTTTTCCGTTGCAGCATCAGAAACCGTGCAATTTCCGTATCTCTTTACAATAACGCGCATTCATCATCATACCACGGGTTCTTTTTCGGGGGTGGCTGGAACCTATGGTGGTCTCGTCTACATTTTTGATTATTTCGCGATATTGGTTCCACAAGGTGTTGACGTCTGTTCTACTTGGGAGGATGGCGGCGGAGAGTCGCTCACACAGGCGCTCACTGTAGTCTCTGGCATTCTCCGGAGTATTGTAAGGCAACCGATGTTGAACTTCTTTATTTGGGCCGCACGTGTATTTTGTCGTTTGATAATCGAGCTCTAAACTTATCAGAAAGTGGTCAGAGGCGACGTTTGCTCCTCGGAAAGTGCGCATGTTCAAGATGTTGATTGTGGTACGACTTTCCGATAGCTAACTCCTCAGCATCATCGGTAGGGGCGTGTGTACATATTAGACTGATGTTTTGTATTGTGGCCTTTTTACTGTGTAGGAATTGTTGGCCCCTCCAAATTTGTAGGGCCGGTGTTTAAGTGCTTCCGTTTCTCCGCTTTGCACTCGCGCTTACAAGTTTCGCAATTTATATCTAGTGATATAACCAGTACCAGGTAGTTACCGCAAGGAGGTTAAGTATGTAAGTACTTGAAAATTGAAAAAGATACAACATATGCCCCCAGTTCCTACAACACCCAATTAAAAATAATGACAATTCTAAGTTTTTACTTGGCTACAATGACCTCTGTTAAAAATTCCGAGATGTTCTAAATTGTCCTTCCTTAAAACCCAATTACAGTTATTGAAGTCTTAATCCCCAATAATTAAACGACTTACGATTTGTAGATCAAAGGCAAAGTGTTGTAAATTCTAAAGCCCCAATGCCAATCCAAGCGAAAATAAATACCCAACATTAACCCCTAATAAAGTTTTAAATTTAAAGATGAATTTCTATTCAATTGAAATCAAGAAGAATACTATTTGTCCTAATAACTTGTGCTAAGCGGTTTGAACTTGAGGTTGAAGTTAACACTAAATTTTGTGTTCGTCAACCTTTTTTTTCTACAAACTGTTGCTACTATTATGACGTCATTTGTGTATCTAATTGCCTGCTCAAGAAGCGTGTAATATATCATTTAAAATGTCCAAAAACTGATTTCTATATCCAAAGCAATTGCACGCGATAATAACAATAAATTGTATGTCGTTTTAGCTCCGCTGGTAATGTTAAGAGTAAGACCGACGACGATGACTGTTTCCATTGAAAGCATTGCTTTTGCTACTTTTTTTTAGTGACCATCATGCGATTGAGTTGGGGTCAAAACAGCCAAACAATGAGAGTATTATGCTCTATAGCTTATAACCTCGGGTATAAAGTTTGCGACGCAATTATTGTTAAGTAAGTAGACTTTAGGAAAAAAAACAGATTTTATTTATTTTTTATTTTTATGAAAGAAAACTTTTGATGTCTCACACATGAATGTGAACCACAACATGTTAAAAAGGCGGAGTTTTTTTTTCTTTTTTTCTCATGGGATCCAGGAAGATATATAATTTTTTGTAAGGCTACTCACAAAATCAAAGCTTTGTGAGAATCTGTGAAATCAAGTGTATATGTATTTACCGGAAAGATGTCGGCTTCTTGTTGCTTCCTTGTGAGTTTTTATCAAGGAGTGGACCTATGGACAGTAGCGTAATTTGTATATTGGGAACAGATTTTCTAATGTTTTCTTTTTATAATTTGCACCCACTCAAGGGATTTTGTATACCCTTTTTGTGCCAGAGACACAGTCAGGAAGAAAGGAAGGGATTGGAAAGGAGGTGTCAGTGTACATTGGTCTTGAATTCTTGAACATTGTAATGATTGGTAAAGACATAGTGTGGAAGAGAGTCCACATTCGCGTAGTACGGCTAGAAAATTATTCCCTATATTTAAGAGTACGTCCGAAGTTGGGTTCGAGGGTAAACTGATGGACATTCCTATAGAAGCTCGAGTATTGCGAGTGAATAGCTTTAGGGAAGGAATGCAAGTGGCTATTTCTCTAGAGCACTTACCGTAGAAGTAACAATAGAATGGCGAGAGACATGAAACAATACGACGGTGATCTTACGAATGGAATGACGCAGTGATGTCTCCATCACTGATCATTCGTAGGGCTCTTTTTTGAATACCATCCAAGAGGCTTAAGTATTTAGCTGGAGCACAAGCCCAGAGATGAGAGTTGTACTCAAGCTTTGGACGGATCACGGATATAGGTCTTGTAGATATTAGCCAGATCAGACGGGGAAAACAATTACTTGCACCGTATTAAGAAACCGTCTAGCGACATTTTTGGGGACATCGCATGATGTGCCCATTCCACAAAAGGTGGTCAGTGATGTATCTCGCTTTAACGATACAGGACAGCATTGGGCTTACGAAGCATTAAACTCTACGCGGTTTTTTATTCCCCATTGTACAATGCTGTTCAAATCAGAGTTAAATAAGCTTATCATATTTTGCCGTTCCATTTCCACATCCGAAGAGGAGGGATGTGAGTCTGGGATGGGAACGAATAAGAAAAGCTAAGGGTACTATTGTCAGCGAAACAATTTATTGGATTAGAAGAAACAGACAAGAGATCATTTATGAAGAAGAGAAAGAGGGTCGGAAACAAAACTGAGCCCTGGAGCACACCAGCATTTATGTTGTGGGTT
Organism: Sphaerophoria taeniata; assembly: GCA_943590905.1. Taxonomy (NCBI): domain Eukaryota; kingdom Metazoa; phylum Arthropoda; class Insecta; order Diptera; family Syrphidae; genus Sphaerophoria; species Sphaerophoria taeniata. The sequence continues at coordinate 38,285,775 of OX016540.1, read as the reverse complement.
TCAGACTTGAATCCGTCCAATACAACTTTTATTGAACGGTTCGAAAGAACATTTCTAATCCAACGACGCACGGAGGGATTCATCGATACCGAAAGCACGCATTTTCGATAAAAGAGCAAGCTACCAGACTTTATCAAATGCCTTTGAAATATCAAGTGCAACAATCTTACTTTCTCCAAAACGATGTAAAGATTTGTTCCACTGTTCGGTGAGATAAACCATCAGATCACTGCGGACCTGTTGCTGCGAAAGCCGTATTGCCGGTCATTAAGAAGCTTTCGGTCTTCGAGATATTTCTTGAGCTGATAGTTTATCAGCGTTTCCATGACCTTAGAAAGAAGAGACGTAAGTGCATTCGGTCAATAATTGGATGGAGAAGTAGATTCGCCTTTTTTTGGGATTGGCTGGACAAATGCTGGGGCCCTACTCTGTAATGCGTTTCGAAAGCAAATATTTTCGAAAACGAATATTTTGTACTCTCTATTTCTAATTCGGATAAGAAATCTAGTACTTACGGATTGGCAAATCCGCATTCGGATTTTTCGTACCTGGCAATCAGTTTCCGAAAGTCATTTTGGTTGGAAAACGGAAATTTTCTTTCTACACCAAGAGAGGTAACGGATTGCAATTCGAATGCCGTTTTTAAAGGACACAAAAGGAAAATTGTGTTTAGTTGTGTGAAATAGATAAAATGTAAGTAAGGAAATAATAATTTTATTCAAAATTTAAGCAAATAAATTTCATTACAGGGAATCATCAGCCAAAAATGTGCTCATCCCGATCTGGCCAAGGGATGTTTGAACGCCTCGGATGCGAGAAACACTTCCAACAGTTTGGGACAGGCTATCGCCATCTTTTAATGCAGAAGGACCACCAATGAGAGACGGTATTTTCTATTTTCTTCATCCATTCATAGAGCAACCGAGGCCATTTTATTAAGTTTTTATGGAATTATATATTTTTTCTTTAAAAATTAATTTGAACATTCTCGCCTTGTTTGTGTTTTGTTTTGTTTTGATTTTTTTTCCTTTAGATTTTTTTTTTTTTAAATCTAATAATAATTACATCGAGACTCAGCAAATCTAATAAGAAATACTTCGAGACTCCGCAAATCTAATAAGAAATACTTCGAGACTCCGCAAATCTATTTTATAAATAGAAATAGTACTAGATGATTTTTGTATTCGATTCGAACTTTTTACAGAGTACGAATTCATAAAAGAATCGAATATCAGATTCGAATCGGATTGGCTTTCGAAACGCATTACAGAGTAGGGCCCCTGTTTTCCAACTGTTCGGAACGAGTCCAGAAGAATAGGATAGATGGAAAAGCTTACGCAAGGGTTTTGCCAGCGTGGAAGAATACCTCTTCAGAATAATAGCGGGGATACCATCTGGGCCAGCAGATTCATGTATATTGAGATCTTTTTGGACTCTCGCCACAGTAGAGTGCGGAAGAAGATTTATGTCATGGAATCATTGACGCGCTCAAGAGCTGGAGGAGTCATGACACTTAATACCTTTTTTTTTATCAAGACAGCACTCATTACGATGAGAAGTACTCACACGTTTAGGTCAATAATTGTTTTAGATTTAGATTCGATAACAACCAATTAATAAAAGCTTTGGGCATTTCGGTTTAGAATTCCAGAAAAATTCAAGTGTTTATACCTGGTTCGTACCTCAGCTCTTTCGTTTTCATAGATAGTCTTCTATTGTCCATCCTAAATGAACTATTTTAAATTGTAAACATAGCAATAAAAATTGTTCCTTATTACAATCATTATTGTATCTGTTTTTGTTATTTTATTTGTTGTTTAGTTGAAAATATTTTTAATTAAAAACAATTCTCAAACGAACCCATAGATTTATATCACGCAGTGATAGAGACCATTTAATTTATTCAGCTCACATGTTAACTTGCTATAAACTTAAAATAATCATTATTGTTCATTGAAGATAAATATTAAATATAGAAGGTCTTGTCGTGCCTTTAAAAACAATTTTGTAAATATTTCCCATTGAAGTTTCTATAGCGTCCTCCTTGAGGTGGATGATTTAATTTCTGACAAGATATCGGTAGTGTGTTGTACTTGTACCTAAGGAGAAAATCAACATTTTTAATCATTCACGATGAGAAACATTTTGGTCTAGTTTCATTTTCAATTAATTGGGGAATGAGTTGGATTTAAACGCTGTAAGCCTTTGTTTTAAACTTTTGTAAGACTTTCTCACATTAACGCGGCTTCCACCCTCATTTAATTACTTGAAAACTTTCAATTTCATCAGGTGACTGGCTTTGTGTATCGTCACCTTTGAAGCCTTTTAAAACTTATGCGTTGTGACTAACATAATGTCAATGTAGGAAGTTAAAAGCTGTGCGTTGAATTGTAAATAATTTTTTAAAAATTTAAAAAAAATTTAAATTTGTTTTGTTTGCAAAAAATGGAATCTAACATTTTTTTAACAACGAAATTTAGCAAACAACAACAAGTCCGTCAATATTTACATTCATATAACTTTCCACGTGATCATAACCTAATAAACAAAACGCAAAAGATATTATATTGACTTATTTCAATAGACCAGTTAGTTAGCTCAATAATTATCAACAAATTGGGAATTTGATTATTAAACTCCATCTCTATCAAGAATCAAAAAATCATTCGATAGATAAAGACATTTATAGGTGTGACGGGAACATCACGACTTAAATTGATTCACAGAATAAATAATTTATTAAAATCATAACAACAACTGAATTGATGTATACAAAATTTAAGCATTTACTCGTACTTTTGGTCGAGTATAATTTTGCAAGGAATTAGAGTTTTGATTGACTTGTGATTTGCTAATTGCAATTCACCTCACTCGTTCTGTTGAGTGTCATCGAATGCGCTGTGAGCTATGAATTATTATGTGAGACATTCAAGTTCACTGTCATGTGCCAATGTTAAATTTGACTTCTTGTTACCACGTATGGGTGTCATTATATTATCCATAAAGTCGTCTTCGTCTAAGTATTTTGTCGCATTAAATAAAATTATTTTATCCGGGAAATTACACCAAATGTGTTTTGTATGATTATGATTGTTTTTTGACGTATTCATATTGTCATTGGCAGTTTGGAAGAGTTCGTTCCTTAAAGAAATAGATAAAGTTGTTTTTGGTTTGTTTGTTTGTTTAGTTCGTTAACCACAAACACACCATTGACAAAGTTGAAGGTTTTTTTTTTATATAATTTGCTACATTTTTTGTCTAGGGTGATTAAGTTATGAATATAGTGTTCTCAACAGGTTTGTCAAAAGAATTTTACGAATTTTTAATAAACAAGAATATGACGATGGATATTTTAATAGATTAGCGAAGGCGTTAACCAGAGTTTTTTTTTTCTATTCAAACATGTCAGAAGAAGAAGATATGCTGTCATTGTTTTGAATGTTGTCGAATTGATAATAAAGGGTGGTATTCTTCTTAAAGTGTTTGATTAATCATTTTTTTAGTGTAATTAATAATTTTAGTGGTTTGTTATAGTAAACAAAAGTTAAGTTATGCCACTTGTACCCTGAGGACTTTTTGTTTATAAACAAACAAAAATATGACATGCAAATCCTTCTTTTTTTTCTACGTTTGATAAATTAGTTTATAAACTCGTTTTGTAGCAAACATTTTAATGGTCTTTATTTTCTATTGAAAATTAAATTTATGTGATCCAGGAGCAGAAGGTGAAAGCTCTTCCTTTTTGTGTAAACAAACTGGTACTAGTTAAGAGCTTGAATATTCCTTCATTCGCTACATAACTACGATAAATAGAATATTCGAAGGGAAGAAACGTCAACTCTATCTACTTAGTTGCAGTGTCAAAGTTCAGAACTTGACATCAATCAATAGAGTAAGTAAGGATTGCTCAAGTTAGCCTTTGAATATTAGTTATCTTAGCACCCCAATTTCGCCTAACCGTCCGTATATGGCGAAAAGTGCAAAACGATAACGTTAGTGGTAACCACCGGGTACTGGTTATTACACTAGATATAACTTGCGAAACTTGTAAGCGCGAGTGCAAAACGGAGAAACGGAAGCACATAAACAACGGCTCTACAAACTTGGAGGTTAGTGCGAGGGGCCAACAATTACTTCACAGTAAAAAGGCCACAATACAAAACATCAGTCTAATATGTTCACACGCCCCTACCGATGATGCTGAGGAGTTAGTTATCGGAAAGTCGTACCACAATCAAATCGACCATGGGCTAAATCGGCGCAAGGCACGCATCCAACATCTTGAACGTGCGCACTTTCCGAGGAGCAAACGTCGACTCTGGCCACATTCTGGTAGCGGCTAGGTTAAGAGCTCGATTATCAAACGACAAAAAAACACGTGCGGCCCAAATAAAGAAGTTCAACATCGGTTGCCTTAGGGCGCAGGGTCAGAAGTCCAGAGGCCAAAAGTCCATAATTCTATTATGATCTTTTGACCCACCCTAGTGAGTCAAAATTCCACAAAAAGTTGGGTCATAACTCATAAGTCCATTATACGTAAAAGAAAATTGGTTAATAGTCCATAATCTAGTCAAACATAAAATAAATTTTTTTCAGAAGAAAAAAACCAATGAATAAAAAAAAGAAAAACAAAAACAATAGGCCAGTTCCACAAACAGAGATCTCTGACCCCTCTGAGATTTTTTTTAATGGAATATAAAATCTCAGCTGAGCGCTCACTTTTCTGTCAGAGATTTCTGAGACGAAAAAAATTTAGGATTCGATTTCTCACTCAGCTATTTTGACGTGACTGACATATGTGCAACAACAATTTGTAAGGTAACCATTTTATCTCAATGAAAACTGAGAATTATGTTCCACCAAATGATTTTGCCTCAGTCAATGTGACATTGAGCGCTCAATGAGATTTTTCTTTGTGGAACTGTCCTAATATAATTGAGTTCAAAAACCTTTACAAAAAAAAAATGTTGTGCTATTTTTGACAATTTGCCTGCAAAATGGACAAAGCAATTCATTTTTGTTTCGCTTTGCATGCCGTGTCCTTAACATTTTTAAAACAAGTTTCGCAGATTTTGAAGTGGTGGCGCAATTCAGCTCATTTTAACTTGTACTCTGACCATTGCTCGCATATTCGTTATTTTCTTCGTCTTCTTCTTCTTCACCGGTGAAATTTTCAAACTCAAAAGATCTCAACTCCTTTTTCTTGGGATATATAGAACTTAAGTGACTCAATAGTACCGTTAAAGTGATCATTTCTTTTCGAATTGAATGTTCATGAACTCAATAAACTGATTTCGCAGTTGAAATTTGGATTTAGGTCTCGCAAACATTTCCCATGTTTGCCCATCCACCGATGCCAAAAAGTCAATGGTTACTGTATGCTTTTAAATAAAAATAATTTTTTTTTTCAAAAAATTTAAACAAAAAAAAAATTGTTTTTGAAAATTCAATTCAAAAAAGAAATATTTTTTGAAAAGTTCAATCAGGTAAATTTAAAATATTCGCGCAAGCTTTTAAAAAATTATTTCTTATTTATGTAATTGAGTTTTTCAAAAATAACTGTTTTTTAATTTAAAGTTTTAAGCGAAGCGAGCCGAAATTTTGTTTGCCAAACAGAGAAACAGAGTGAAAATAAAAAAACTTCGCGCGAATTTTTTTTATTTTCACTCCCCAAATTGCTTCTCTGTTTGGCAAAAAAAAATTGGCTTCTGACCCTGCGCCAGTAGTAGTTCGGTCGTGTTCAACTGTACACATCACTTGCACTGATCAATGTGAATCAATTTTTCAAAATCTTAATAGAGCACAAAAATTGCTGGTCTTAATTTTACTCTACAGTTTACCGATATAATCTCCGCCTATAAAACTAACTCTAGCGTATTGCTTTTTCAAGTTAACATTTAAAATCATACAAAAAAACAAAATCAAATTTCAATGTTGTTTAAGTACATCATTATGGACTTTTGTCTCACCTAAGTGGGTCAAAAATTCATAATCAAGGGGTCATGAGTCCACAAGAATTTCTTCTGGAATTTTGACTCACTAGGGTGCTTCAAAAGATCATAATGGAATTATGGACTTTTAACGTACCCAAGTGGGTCAAAAGTCCATTATGGACTTTTGGCCTCTGGACTTCTGACCCTGCGCCTGCCTTAGCACTCCGTATTGCCAGAGACTACAGTGAGCGCCTGAGTGAGCGACTCTCCACTACCATCCTCCCAAGTAGCACTGACGTCAACATCTTGTGAAACTAATATCGTGAAATAATCAAAAATGTAAACGAGACCACCATAGGTTACCAGCCACCCCCGAAAAAGAACCCGTGGTACGATGATGAATGCGTGTTATTGTAAAGAGATATACGGATATTGCACGTTTTCTGATGCTGTAGCGGAAAACAAGAGCAGCAAGAGAAGACTACCGAAAAAAAAAGAAATGAGAAAAAGATCCTGCTAAGGAAGAAAATAGCATCCGCAGTTTCTCAGCTCAAAGATCTAGAAGAGTCTCGGGCCAAGAACAACACCTGACGTTTCCTTAAAAGGTCGAAGCAATTAGCTTCTAGTTTCAGCACCGGGACACAGGCTCTTCAAAACAGTGAAGGAAACCTAGTCACCGAAGCACAGGGAATTGTAGATGCTTTCAAGCAGCACTTCCAACAGATGCTAAATGCTCATAATGTCGAGCGAACCAATGACGAAAGAGAAGCAAGACTAGAAGAGGTAGAAAGAGCCATCCAAAAGTTAAAAAATAACAAGTCTGCCGGCCGGAATTACGGATGGCATACCTGTGGAAGTCTTTAATTAAGGAGTAGGTGTTTTGATGAACCGCATGCACCAAGTCACCACCCTGAAAAATTTTATTAGTAAAATTGCTACGAATACCATTCGTACGAGAAAAATTCGTACATTGAACGAATATTCGTAGATTGTACTAAGCTTTTCTGTAGTAAGAAAATTACGAATATATTAGTAAATTTTGATTAAATTTTTGGTAAAATACACGAATTTTTTCGTTCTATGTACTAATATTATTCGTAAAACAAAATTATGAGTACATTGTACGAATTTATTCGTGTATTGAACTAAATCATTCGTAAGTAATCGTGTACGAATAGTTTCGTAATTTTTCCAAATTCATTCGTAAGATTTACTCATCCATTTGTTAAATGTACGAAGCAAAACCAATATTCGTAAAAAAACTAGTCTCGAAAATTGACCTTACGAATTATTCGTAGGATTTACTCATTATAAGTAGAATGCAACTTCTTTATCTGTACATTCTACTAATACTTCGTATGTCATAACCTCCATTCGTATATTTACCAAACGCATTAGTAGATTTTACTAATACATCGTACTATTTTTCCTCCATTCTAACACTAAGCGAAACATTAGTACATTTTACTAATGACTTCGTAATATTTTTCCTTCATTCGTATATTTACCGAGAGTATTAGTACATTGTACTAATACGTCGTATTATTTACACTCCATACGTATATTTATCAAGTTATTATTAAGTTATATTTACACTCCATTCGTACATTTACTAATAGCTTTTGTAGATTCTACGAATGGAAAGTAAATAGTACGAAGTATTAGTGGAATGAACTAATGCTTTTCGTAAATTTACTAATATAGAGTGAATAGTACGAAGTATTAGTAGAATGAACTAATGCTTTTGGTAAACTTACGAATGGCAGGTAAATAGTACGAAGTATTAGTACAATGAACTAATGCTTTTCGTAAATTTACAAATGGAGAGTGAATAGTACGAAGTATTAGTAGAATGAACTAATGCTTCTGGTAAACTTACGAATGGCAAGTAAATAGTACGAAGTATTAGTAGAATGAACTAATGCTTTTGGTAAATCTACGAATCGAGAGTAAATAGTTCGAAGTATTAGTAGAATGAACTAATGCTCTTTGTAAATTTACAAATGGGGAATAAATAGTACGAAGTATAAGTAGAATGTACTAATGCTCTCTGTTAATTTACTAATTGAGGGTAAATAGTACGAAATATTAGTAGAATGTACTATTGCTCTTTGTAAATGTACGAAAGGAAACGTAAATATTGTCATTCCATTCGTACAATGTACAAAGCTCTTTTTAAATATACGAATATGAGTTTATTGTACGAATTTATTCGTGGCTGAAAACTACGAAAAAAATTCGTACGATGCACTCATTTTTTCGTACTATTTATGCAAGAAAATTTTTCAGTGCAACCAAGTGTAGGAGGAAGAATGCATTTAAGGCGATCCTGTGTCATTCAAAAACTACTGAAACATATCCCTGCTTAATGTTGCATACAAAATCCTGTCCAACCGAACAAGGACCAAGTGACTGCGGATGCCAGAGAGCTTGGTTTCGGTGACTGGCGACTGCATGCGAGGGACCGTTCCCGATGGAAGGCTGCAGTATCTCAGGCTGAGATCCGGATAAGTAAATTATTATTATTTTTAATTTGAATGTCTTCAAAAAAGAGTTAAACTTAGAATTTTACAATTTTTCACATTATCTATCAAATCTTCGAAGTAGATAGCTATTTCGTGATTGTTAAACGAGTGAATTGCGATGCTAATTGTTTTCAATGTCTCAAGCTTAAGTGTAATTTAAATGACGAGATCATTATTCAACTCGGATCTGTTTAAAAAGAAAAATAAACTTCACCTGGTTTTTATAATCATGGGAAAATATTTTTAACTAATTTATTTTCAGCTGATGCAATACGAAATTGATTAGTCACCGATTTTGTTATAACATCCCTAATTAATTCGCTAGCACATACTTTATGAATATAATTACTGTCACGATTTAAGTTTTCATTACTAGTATGGTTATGTTACTCCCCTACTAAAATTAAGTTTAATTTGCATTGAGCAATTTTTCAAGACGTTTCGGGGTAGAACAATATTGTTCATTGTCAAGGTCGAAATTCCTTCTTGGAATCGTTTCCGTTTGACTCTCTCCTATTTAATTGATTAAACGAATAATAATTTTTTGTGTTCACCTTAATGATGCAATTGACAACCTCTAATGTCACTTTTCAAAGTGAAAGTACTTTCCACTTAAATAACGACAATTTTGAAACGATGATATTAGCATAGGCTAGGCTGACACACAGGTGACTCGTCGGGCACTGATTACGATTTCATTGACCCTTCAACTAGACGAAACATCATGCAATGGAGTCGTTGAAGCTTGTCTTTTTCCAAAGCAATAACACACAACAAGTGGTTTGGTAATGTTGAACGAATTAAATATTTTTTTTTTCTGATTTGTATACAAAAATTATGCGTGTGAATTTGATTCGGTCGAATTAGACTCATTTAAATTGACAACTTTGACAGTTGGAGAGTTGTGTGGCTTCCTTTAAAGTGTTTTGAACTTGAGCTTGTATTTTGATGGTATCTCGATTCCCAATCGACCGAGTAATTTTCTCATACAATTAAACATAACCTTTTGGGTCCCCTCCCTTGGAATGCTTTTTCCCTGCGGTCAACTTTTTGTTGGGTCTGAAGGTCTATGATATGTTCTACTGTAACATTATGCAAGGTTTTTGTTTCTATGCTATTTTGAATTCGTGTTTATGATGTTTGAATTCAAACACACGTTTGCAAGCTAAATTACTGGAGGCTGCGGCTGCGTTTGAATGATTTGTTGATTCCTTAACACTTTAATTATGAATTCTGTGAGAGTACCATATCGTTGTCATTTGATATGCCGATTACGTGTGATATTCAAATTGTAATGAAAACGTTAGCGTAGCGAATAGCGAGTTGTTTACATTTTCAAAGCTTAGCGGAAGTGCAGCCGTTGATCATTTGTTTGTTTCCTTGATTTTCAATCAAAACTTAAAACTTCAAAAGCACAAAAATTGTTTTTAGTGAACGGACTTGTTTTTGGGGGTTTTTCCAAAGAGTAAAATTAATTGTTGATGTCATCGAGCTCATCCTTGTTAAGGTCACTTCGTACTCACCTATCTTGATTCAGTAATCAATTGTCACCCTACATTGTATAAAGAAACAATAAACCGCCACGCCAACACTGCCGTCGATCTTTTTTCAAGTTGCATGTTATTTTCAAACAATGAAAAGCTTTTTGTACCTCAAGTACGTGACCAAGTACTAAAACTGATACTGAACTGCAATTAGCCAGTTTTAAGATGGTCCCCTTCCCGACCTTGAATTATCCATTAACCTAATTAGGACAGTTGAGTTGTGATTCTTGATTAGGCTCTTGGTATTCATAATGGCATTTCGAAGACAACACGTTCCACATCTTATTTCAAAGGCAATGTTTACTCAGAACTTAACGCGATGATGTGATCCACAATCAAATTGAATTATTGACACAAGTTAACAGACATCAGACCCGTGTGTTTTGTTTATTTGATGGAAAATTGCTCTTAACACTTTTTAAATAAAAGACTTGTTATACGTTTTTTTTTGGTAAATATTCACTTAACTCCGGAATGATTGAATGATGATTAAAAAGAAAAATTTAAAATAGACAATTTTGTTCGTACTTACTTACTTACTTACTTAAGGTGGCGCTACAGTCCGGGTGGACTTGGGCCTCAACTAACAAACCACTCGAGCCAGCTCGGTCCCTAGCTAGCTGTCTTCAGTTTCGCACGCCGAGTTGGTTGAGGTCATCTCCAACTTGCACGCGCCACCTGAGCCTTTGTCCTCCTCTACTGCGTCGTCCATCTGGGGTTGATTCGAAGACTTAACGGGCCGGAGTATTGGTATGTCCATCCTCTCCACGTGACCCAGCCATCTGAGTCTTTCGACCTTCACTCTTTTAGCTTGGTCAGTGTCGCTGTACAGCCCGTACAGTTCGTGGTTAAATCTCCTTCTCTATTCACCGTTTATGCAGACAGGACCATAGATCTTACGTGAGCTTTTCCCTCGAGCCGGCCTAGGGTGCTCTCATCCGTTTTTGACAGGGTCCATACTTCTACGAGGCGATGACAATGCATCACCTTGTCTAAAGGGTTTTTTGACATCGAAGGCGTAGGTCGGTGAGATCGTTACCGACTTTAATGGAGTAGCGTGATGCGTGAGTTCTCCGTTGTCATCTTGCTAAGACGAATGAGTTTTGTAGGAATGCCAAAACTGGACATGGCTTTATACAGTTCTTCTCTATAGATGCTGACAAACGGCTTCAGGCGTTTACTTAGTACTGCAGAAAAGATCTTATAGGCGATATTTAGGAGGCTGATGCCTCTGTAGTTAACGCAGTTTAGAGGGTCTCCTTTCTTCAGGATCAGGCAAACAATGCTGTGGTTCCATTCATCGGGCATGCTATCTTCCGACCATATTTTACAGATGATTTGGTGCATTCTCCTATCTAGATCGTCGCCTGCTGCTTTGAACAGCTCGGCAGCTAGACCATCTGCTCCAGCGGCTATGTTGGATTTCAGCCGTGATATTGCCGTTTTCACTTTTTCTAGGTCAGGTTCACAGAATTGTTGGCTATCATCGTGTCCGATGAAAGGCTCCTGTCTGACGGCGGGGTTTTATTCGTCGTCACCGTTATACAGTCTACAGAAGTGGTCTTTCCAAATCCCCAGCATTGACTGCGATTCTATTATGATGTTCACTTGTTTATCTCTGCAGGCATCCTTGTTTTGGCCGTTGTCGGGATATTCGTAGCACTACTTTGACTACAATGAGGTAGTGGTCCGAGTCGATGTTGGCTTCTCGGAAAGTTCGAACATCTAGAATGCTGGACAAATGCCTTCCGTCGATCGCAATGTAATCAATCTGGTTGACAGTTGATTTATCAGGAGATCTCCCTGTACCTTTATGGATGTTGAGATGTGGGAAACAGGTGCTTGCTACCACAACATTTCGCCCCGCAGCAAAATCGATCAGCCTGAATTCGTTATCGGAAGTGGTGTCGTGCAGGTTGTGCTTTCCGACTGTTCCACCAAAGATGTACTCTTTTCCCATCTTTGAGTTAAAATCGCCGAGGACAATTTTAATGTCATAGCTAGGACATTGCTCATATGTTTTGTCAAGGAGCTCGTAGAATTCTCTTTGGTGTCGTCCTTTTTCTCTTCTGTGGGGGCATGCGCGCATATTAGGCTAATGTTGCCGAATTTAGCCTTGATTCGGATCGTCGTGATGCGTTCGCTTACACATTTGAAGCACAAGAATTTTTGCTGAGTCTGCTTCCCACGACGAATTTGAATCCAAAGAGTCGCTGTTGTTGCTCCCGGTAACAATCACCATAGTGGATGTCGCAGTTTTTCATCCTCCTTTTGCCTGGTCCATCCCATCGCATTTCCTGGATAGCGGTAATGTCTGCTTTGTAGCAGTTGAGGGTCTCCACTAATTGTTCGGCAGCACGCGGTCTATTAAAGGACCTTACATTCCACGTGCATATCCGAAATTCGTTGTCGTTAATATATTTGCTTGGGTCGTCATCAGTGTATCCGTCCGCTTCCGAGGCCTGTTGTTGCTTCGCAACTAAATCTTTTTCAACCCCCAACCTGGAGTACCAGGCACTTCATGTGACTCCAAGTACAAGAACCGGAAAAACCGCTCCTTTTACGGCCTGGGGCCCTACTCTGTAATGCGTTTCGAAAGCCAATCCGATTCGAATCTGATATTCGATTCGTTTATGAATTCGTACTCTGTAAAAAGTTCGAATCGAATAAAAAAATCATCTAGTACTATTTCTATTTATAGAATAGATTTGCAGAGTCTCGAAGTATTTCTTATTAGATTTGCGGAGTCTCGAAGTATTTCTTATTAGATTTGCTGAGTCTCGAAGTAATTCTTATTAGATTTGTCAAAAAAAAAATCAAAACAAAACAAAACACAAACAAGGCGAGAATGTTCAAATTAATTTTTAAAGAAAAAAGATATAATTCCATAAAAACTTAATAAAATGGCCTCGGTTGCTCTTTGAATGGATTAAGAAAATAGAGAAGAACACCGTCTCTCATTGGTGGTCCTTCTGCATTAAAAGATGGCGATAGCCTGTCCCAAATTGTTGGAAGTGTTTCTCGCGTCCGAGGCGTTCAAACGCCCCTTGGTCAGATCGGGATGAGCAAATTTTTGGCTGATGATTCCCTGTAATGAAATTTATTTGCTTAAATTTTGAATAAAATGATTATTTCCTTACTTACATTTTATCTTTTTCACACAACTAAACACAATTTTCCTTTTGTGTCCTTTAAAAACGGCATTCGAATTGCAATCCGTTACCTCTCTTGGTGTAGAAAGAAAATTTCCGTTTTCCAACCAAAATGACTTTCGGAAACTGATTGCCAGGTACGAAAAATCCGAATGCGGATTTGCCAATCCGTAAGTACTAGATTTCTTATCCGAATTAGAAATAGAGAGTACAAAATATTCGTTTTCGAAAATATTTGCTTTCGAAACGCATTACAGAGTAGGGCCCCTGGACTTCAAATAAGTCGAAGTAGCCCGTAAAGGTGTTCACCAAGTTGTTCGGCCTAACTGGAACTGAAGACGCCACCGTTGATTTCAAAACAGAAATTCATGCGCTGCCGTCCCTTTTTGGGAGTGCCTTGGTGGGAACACTCCTTCGTTGTGGGGTAATTAGTAGTAACAGCCTACTCCGCATCGACCTGTCGAGTATAGGAGGCCCTTCTGAGAAAACAAGTTTCGTGATCGCATAGCTCTAAGCTTCTTAGTAGTAGTAGGTAAGCCGCTCCGCCACGTCAAGGCTTACCCCATGGAGGGAGCACTCGAAGTTGGACTGCTATAAAATCAAAGTCTTTTATAGTAGGCACTTTGTCTTTCGATTGAGGGGATAAGAACCCATTTGTTTGACGAAATAGCAATGATTCGCTAGTGTAATTCTTCGTCGAATCTCCACTAAGGTGTCGTTTGCGGTAGGTGGACTCGTTAATTGCCTCGAAATTGCTGCTACCAATAGCGACGTATTGTCCTAGGCGGTGGCGGTGGACAGATGTTCTCTTGTTTGTTTATAGCATGTACTCTGTTTTGTCCTCATTCATTTCAAGAAAACGATTTTCACCTCATTTTCAATCGCTGTGAAGGCCTCAAGCACAGTTCCTTGGCAGCGATTGATGGTTGAAGAAACTACATGACAACGCATCTCCTTGTCTATTATATCAAATTTTCATAAAATTTTGCTAGGTGTGTGAGGCTGTGCCAAGTTTCCTTTTCGACTGTAGATAGGTTTCGGTACGTCAATTTCATGTCTGTTTTTTCGTTAGTTTTATTGCAGTTGGTGCGTCCGGAACTCAGCTGGAGCTTCCGTTCACCAACAGTTCACAACCACTACATGGCCCTTAACTTTTGGTCAGGGTAAACGAATGAAGTTTACGGGGTCGAGGCTTCTACCTCACAACAACACGAGTTATCCCAACTTGGTGGATACCTGAAGATCGGACGTCGTCAACTCATTCTACCCTTGATGACATCACGAACCGAAGATTACCTCAAAAGGTCTCGGACACTTGCCCTCAAGATACTGGAAAGAAGACTCCAACCCGAAACGACCTCAATTAAAGGTACAAAAGTCGAGAAAAAAAAAAAGAAAAATCGAAAATCGCGATAAGTTAAGGTTGATTTATCGCTGGGTCTCTTTGGGCGCCATTGTTTGAAAAAACTCAGATGAGCTGTTACCCATTTGCACACTGCACTGCGTATTGCTTAACGTCATGCGCGAAATACGGATCAGTTTGTTCAGGATCCTGAAATCAGACATCGCTACCATTAGCTCTTGGCGATGAAAAGAAGGCGGGTTTCGACTTGAAATTCGTTACTGTTTTCCAGGTTTTGCCTCAGTGTTCTGCCTGGCCTAAAGCAGAAAAGTGTAGAACGCAGTACGCACACAGTACGTTGGGTAGGAAATAGAAACTTTTTCTAACTATTGCAATTCTGTTTCATTTATTAACACTAAAGCAAGACAGTTTATAAACATAAATCAGGTAAAGAAATTTTTTAAAAATTCTTTGTTAACAAAATATAACAAAATGTTGATGTAATTCTTTTTTTTTACATATTATCTTAACAGCGTGCTTAGAAGGAAACAAATTTACAGAATTCTCAATAGACATAAAAAAAAATTAGGAGACATCTGTGGAACGTTGTTTGATAACATCTTAGGGCGAACTTGCATACATTGATTACCTACCTAATTAAACCACGTTTGAGAAAACGGTTCACATTTTACTTCGTTCTTTACTCGCGTCCTCTTGTTGTTGACTGTTTTCTGGTTTCTTGCCTTGTTGTTGTTTGTCAGTAGTTTCGGTAGATGATGCAGGTTTCTCAGCAGCTGCTAGCTTCTGGGCTTTCAAAGCCATCTTGATGGCTTCTGTAAGATTGTCGGGATCTAAAATGTTCACTTTTGTTCCTAAAATCGAATGAGAAAGTAAACAATTGTTTGTCTTGATTTCTTGTTTGTTTTCAGTTGGAAAAAAAGGCTTATAATTGTTTTATTTTTTTTTAAATCATATTTTATTATACTAAGTTGAAGTTGTTTTTGTTTTTGATTTACATTAACGTATAACAATTTTTATTGTTTATAAATATGTAAAAAATAGTAGAGCTTGACTTGTGTCTGTCTTAATTCTTTTGGGCTTTGGTTTTCATGGAAGCAATACTTCAACTTGATTCGCCTTTAATGAAACGAATAATATTAATAAAAACAATTATAAGACTTTTTCAAATGTTAAATAAGATTTTTATGCAATTATAAACGGGCTACTTGGAACGCAAAGTGCAGACCAAACTTGTGTCAAATAGTTTCCTGTATTGTTGTATCTAAGATCGTGCGGAGGTTACAAAATTAAGCTAACGAGCTTCTGATAGCTAAACTAATTCCTGAGCCAAGAGTATTCTAGTGTTGTCAAATTTTTGGAAGCAGCCTACTCTTTTGGACTTCATCCTTGGAAGTTAATTTGCTTGTTGCAACGAGAGCAACGAAACTGTTTAAAAGCGCTCTTTAGGTCCTCGTTTATACATGGTATGACAATAAAGTAATGAGACTGATTATATTGCCGCGATTGTAGTAACCCTGCGACCTTTAAATTCCCTTTCCCTTCTCCCGGCATCCTTCCCCTCTCCATTGATATATTTGCCATCGCTCTAACTTGTTTAGTTCGCCTGCTCTGTCGTGTTGAGTAAACGTGTGTTCGTGGTGCTCGTCACGAAAATGGAAAAACGAAATCAAGAGCAACGCGTCGCGATTGCGTCAAATTGGGCGAAACAGCTTCGGAAACGTACGCTTAAATTGTAAAAGTTCATGGTGATAGTGCTCTTAGTCGTGCCCAGGTGTTTCGATGGCATAAAGAGTTTAAGGAGGGGCGTGAAAGCGTGGAAGTCGAGGTGCGGAGCGGGAGACCAGTCGAGGTGCGGACTGACACGAAAGCGCAGCGTGTGCGCGCCCTGATCCGTGAAGATCGGCGTTTAACAGTTCAAATGTTGGCGTCGGAACTGGGTATGAACCGTGAAACAGTCAGACAAATTTTAACCGACGGTTTTGGGATGAGAAAGTTGTGCGCGAAGATGGTTCCAAGGAACCTTTCCGAGGAGCCCTCAACGTGTCCCAGTATTTGGCCTATAAAGGGATTGCCGAGTTGCAACAACCGCCTTATTCCCCCGATATGTCACCCTGTCACTTTTTTTTGTTCCCTAGAACAAAATCGGTGGTCAAAGGAATCCATTTTGAGTCGATTGAGGACATCCAGGCGGCCGTGACGAGGGTACTCGCGGACATTCCTGTCGAAGCGTTCCAGAAATGTTACGAAGTATGGAAATCGCGCTGGAATCGTTGTATAGCTGCCCAAGGGGACTACTTTGAAGGGGGTGGCAGAGTTGTAGAATAATTTTAAAATATACGGTTTTTATGGAAAAAGTCTCTGTGATGTTCAGGGGTCTGATTTTGGGATTCGCGGCGGATCGTTTTGCTAGCGAGTTTGACATTTTTTCAATTATTGCTTTCGCCTTCTTCGATTTGAACTCGACCAATTAACGAATTCGAAGGCGAATGGAAATCCGAAAGCTTTTTTTTGGCGGATTCACAGCCGAAAGAGTGTTTATTCATCAAATAAGTGGAATATTGTAAGAAATATTTTTGCTCCGTCGCGAATTCGTTAATAAGGAAATACGAAGCGAGTCGAATTGAAAACGATGCGACGCGAATCCCATAATCAGGGCCCAGATATTTTGAGTCGATGCGAGTCAGTGACATCCGCCAATATTCACTACAGAATCTGTTCAGCCCGCAGTCACTCGGCTACTTGTTGAATGGATTTTGTGGTGAATAGTGCTTCAACTACTTGAATTTTGGTTCTGGAAAATTTGATGAAGTCAGGAAATATATTGATTTGTTTGCAAGACTCTTGTTTATGACACGAACACTAAAAGCTGCACTGCAATCAATCAATTCGTTTTTAATTTCAGAAAATAACACAAGAAACTAGTGTCCAACCGAAGGTTACGCTTCGGCTTCGGTCGAATTCGACCAAACCTTCGGCTACGGTATAAAATAGGCCGAAGTTTTGGCCGAAGCCGAAGATTTTGTTTTTTAAATCGAACATCGTAGTAGGCACCGCAAAAAATCAATATTTGAATTTTTGGAATTGTTGGACACACAAGTTTGTGTTTATTAGTAGATTTGTTCGATGTGCGCTCTGGGTCGCTCTGTGGTGCTCTGATTTCGCACTGAGCTGTTCGATGTCGCTCATTTTTGGCTCCGGTGCACTTCCACCGTGTTCGATGTGTATTCAGTGCTCGCACCGGGAGCGCTCTGAATCGCCCCAAGTTTTTTTCGGAGCGAGAATTTCGGAGCTGTTGCTATACAACAAAGGGATAAAAAAAGGAGCACTACTAATGCGTTCGATGTGAAACCAAACCCAGAGAAATTTTTCAGTTTTTTGACAGCTCCGTTCTTTGTTGTGCCAGCACCGGAGCGCCCCGGGGCTGGTTATTATTCGAAATGAGAATTCTTCGCTTTATTAAACCTTCGGCTTCGGCTCCGGTGGAAAAACGACCTTCAATCGGACACGATTTCTTACAGTAACAAACTCGTAACGCCTTATTTTCCTTCCTAGTCCTAGATAACCGAGGACGAGATTGACCCCTTCCAACCATACGCATTTGCCTAAGGCGGTTAAGTGCGGCTTATCCTTAAGCACACTCTTCCGTTTGTTTTGTAAGTCTAGGGACACTATCTGGAGATGGTATGGCTGAGTAAGAAGACCAAATTCAAGAATTTCAAACTATGACATTCCCTATCTTATCAAGTGTTTACTGTATGAAGTCATATGAAACTTTTAAAAAAGTCTTATAAATATTTTTACCAAACAGCGCTGGAATTAAAGCAGACAACAAACTCTTTAACCACTTCACAATAACTTTAGAATCACAATCTATCAAATACTTAACAATAAATTTTAAGCCGATTTAAGGGAACTTTCACTTTGCAAATTTAGTCGCGCTTCCTTGCGTTGGTTTTCCTGCAACAACAAGGCTTTTTCCTTTTCCAATGCCTCATCGAGTAGCTGCCGTTGTTGCAGGCTCTCTAATCGTTTTTGTTCCACAAAATCATCCATCACTTTTTCGCTGTTCATACAATAAAAATACAGAACAAATACAAGTATCATTCCTATACCGAAATACACTCGGGCACTGAATGGTGCCTCTTTAAATGCACTATCATCGTGTTCGGTATAGGTTCTATTGGATTCTTCTGCACCTTGCGTATAATTGCTCGAAAGATCGTCATTGTCGTTTAGCGACGAGGAAGAGGACTTACCATCTTTTTTCTGGGCAATGCCGTTGATTTGTCCAGGTGTGTCTTTTTCTAATTCAGCATAGGCCTTGAAAGTTGAGGAAACAATTTTTGGAAGGTTTTCATTTGCAAACAGGAAAAAACTTACATAAATGAGAGCTCGTTGTTCAGGTGAAAGATACTTGGGAATATCGATTTTGATGTTGACAAAGTGGTCACCGTGTCCATGGGCATTGACACGCTTCAAGCCTTTCCCGCGTAGAGAGATCTTTTGATGTGATGAAGTACCAGGTTCGATCTAGACGAAAACATGAATAAGGTTTAGGACAACTAAGATTTCAGAGAAATTTACATTGATAACATGATCTTCGTAGATTCCTTGAATACGAATGGTTCCACCTAGAATTGCTTGTGAAAGGGAAACTGTGGCATCAGTGTGTACATCGGCACCATCACGTCGGAAGTAATGACTTTTCTCAACTCTGAAAACCGCAATGGACCATTAGATTTGCCGTTAAAATAATAAATGCTCACCTAAAGTTGATAAATATCTCTTTGTTTCCTACCGCCAAGCGAACTGTTTGTCCATTTTCAACACCAGCCGGCACTGGAACAGTCACTTTCTTCCTTTGGACCTGAAGTACAAGAGATCTGAATTCAATTTTCCAACATTAAATGAAAAAAGTTTAGCATACGGTCTTTCCTCTGCCCTCACACTCTACACAAGGATACTTGATAAACTGTCTGGTTCCCTGACAATAGCGGCAAGTTGACCTCATCACAAAGGGGCCCGTCGAAACGGTCTCCATGCCGGTTCCATTGCAATACTGACATTTACCCGGCTTTGTTCCTGGTTCACACTTGCTACCAGTACACTTTGGACAAGTATCCACAATGTTAACATTAATATCTTTATTTACACCCCTCGCAGCTTGTGCGAACGTCAGCTCCATTACAACTTCCTGGGCCGAACCGAATCCATATTGTGATTCGGCAAATTCATCGAAATTATTCGATCGGAAATTCGCCTCTCCGAATATTTTTCGGAATAGCTCTTCCGGATCGATGGTCGATCGAAATTGCCAATTCTGTGAGAAACCTTGTGGTCCCCGAGGATCTGCACCGTATCCAGCACGATTCATATCCTCAGTTGTTTGACCATAGGTATCGTATTCCTTGCGCTTTTGTTCGTCGCTCAAAACTTCGTAGGCCTCAGAAACTGCTTGGAATTTCTTGCCAGAATTTGGATCGTTTTTGTTCGTATCCGGATGATATTTTTTGGCTAATTCGTAGTAGGCCTTTTTGATATCTTTGGCAGAAGCGTTCTTTGGTACACCCAGAGTTTCATAGTAGTCGGCCCTGTTCCGTCTGCCAGAGCGATGGAACGATCGTATGGCTGTTGTTGTTGTTGCCTGATGACGGGCAATCGATGATAGCACTGAAATAGAGAATCAATTTAATTGTTTCTAGAAAGTTGACCAAATTCTAGTTTATATCGAAAATAGCAGCATACAAAGTTTGGTGTTGGATTTTATTACAAAACATGCTCGCAATTAGTGAGATAAATCTTTGAAAGGCATTTCGGCATAGAATGATGTAACTTTTTGATTGAATCAAGAAAACATTTCGTTGAACTTACATGACTTTATTTGATGTTTTCCGGAGAAGACATGTTTACTTGGTGGTTTGGGATATATTGGCAAAGCTGTTATTTTACGGCTTTGAAGACCTAATTTTCCACATTGTAAAATCCGGCTATTTTTCGGAAAAATAACAAAACCCTTTGCAGCAGCCGCCATGCTTATCAGCGCGAGTTTTGGAGAAAAAAGAAAAAGAATCGAGAAATCTAGATGTCAGATGGAAAATGTCATTTCTGACAGAAAAGTTTTTTTTTTTTAGCGAGACTCGAATTCGATTGTTCAACAATAAGCATTGCCATTCGTTTAGTTTCAGCCTAAGCATTTTGTATGTAATAGAATATAGAAGATTTACATTTGCCCGCATTTGAAAATCTTTGAATATTTATTGTGATCTTAACAATTTCAGCGTATGTGGGTGTAAAGGGAAGATGAGAATACTGAAAATGCAAACACACCCGGTATAATGGAAAATATTCATTTAAGAGTGAAAAAAATCAACGTTTTTATTAATGTGTTCTTTCCTTGAACCGTGGTTCAGAGTTAACCCTTGATTGTGCTTGACCTTGACCTCTTTTTATCTCTTTATCTATTTATTTAGGCTATTGACTGGCACTGGCGACTGAGACAGAACAAGATATTAATACAACAGAGAAAGACATAAGCACTTACAAAGAAAGCACACATAAAAGAAACGTAGGTGCGTGGCACAGAGGAGGAGACATAGATTTATATTGTCATCATATTATCGCACATGTGGCCTCAGATAAGCTGGCGATTTTTGCAGAAAAATAATGCTTCCTGCTGAAACTGGGGTTTGAACCCGCATCGTTGGTCTTGGTAATCAACTACTATATCCTCTGAACCATGGCCACCAGTCTATGTATTTTTTTATGTTATTTTTATTTCCACAAACAACCTTGTTGACTTTCTTTGTGCGCGTTCAGTTTGGTCTTGGATAAGCTACCTTATATGTTGTTTCCAATGACGCTCAATCCGAGAATTAACGAAGTAGATTTAGAATAAATCTCGCCTTTTCTCGGATTAAGGGAAGATAAAAACAAAATATTATTATTTGTTTTCTTCTCCTTTCTTATGTTTGTCAAAAAAACAGTCTCCGCCAGCTAGCTCGGTCCCTAGCTAGCTGTCTCCAGTTTTGCACTCCAAGTTGATTGAGGTCCTCTTCCACTTGTGTGCGCTATTTGAGTCGCGGTCTTCCTCTCCTTCTACGTCCCTCGGGAATAGTGTCGAAGGCTTTCCGGGCCGGAGCATTGGTGTCCATCCGCTCTAAATGACCGAGCCATATGAGTCTCTGGACCTTGACTCTTCTGACTAGGTGCATGTCGTTGTACAACCCGTAAGGTTTGCTGTTGTATCTTCATCACCATTCCCCATCAATGCGCACTGGACCAAAGATAACCCGAAGAACTTTCCTCTCGAAACAGCCTAAGGCACATTCATCCGATTTTGTCAAGTTCCATGCTTCTGCATGATATAGCAGGACTGGGATGATGAGGGTGTTATACAGTTTGACCTTAGTTGCTCGAGAGAGGGCTTTTTCACTCAATTGCTTTCTTAGCCCAAAGAGTTATTCTTCGTCTGATCTCGGCGCTGGCCGTGTTAATAGCTGAGCCTAGGTAGACAAATTCCTCTACTCTACCTCGAAGTTGTATGCGTCTATTGTGTCCTTCCTCGAAGACAGCATATACTTCGTTTTTCCCTCATTTATCGCTAAACCCATTTTTGCCGCTTCTGTCTCAATTCTCACAAAGGCACCATTGATATCACGCTGTTTTATTCCCATTATATCAATATCATCGACGACGTACGCGAGAAGTTGAACAGACTTTTTGAGGATAGTGCCTCTGGTGTTGTCGGTGGAGTTTTGCACTATCTTCTCAAGAAAACGATGTTAAAGAAATCGCACGAAAGTGCTTCGCCTTGTCTGAATCCTTTTTTGACATCGAAAGATTCCGTAAGCTAGTTGCCAACCTTGATGGCGCAGCGTGAGTTTCTCCATCGTCATTTTGCACAAGCGAACGAGCTTGGCAGGGATGCCAAAACTAGACATAGCTTTATACAGCTTGTCTCTGTAGATGCTGTCATACGCAGCCTTAAAATCATTGAAAAGGTGGTGGGTATCGATTTGGAGTTCATAGGTTTTTTCCAGAATCAGCCGCAAAGTGAAACTTTGGTCGATGGTTGACTTTTCTGGTCTGATACCACATTTATAAGAGCCAATCAGATTGTTGACGAAAGGCTTCAGACGTTCACATATTACGGCAGAGAGGATCTTGTAGGCGATGTTAAGAAGGCTGATTTCTCTGTAGTTGGCGCA
The DNA here is from genome assembly GCA_943590905.1 of Sphaerophoria taeniata. Lineage (NCBI taxonomy): Eukaryota > Metazoa > Arthropoda > Insecta > Diptera > Syrphidae > Sphaerophoria > Sphaerophoria taeniata. The sequence continues at coordinate 38,263,051 of OX016540.1, read as the reverse complement.
GTTTAGAGGATCTCCCCATTTCATGACCGGGCAAACAATGCTGAGGTTTCATTCATCAGGCATGCATTCTTCCGACCATATCTTACAGATGATTTGGTGCATGCTCCTATCTAGATAGTCTCCTGCTGCTTTGAACAGCTCGGCATGCAGCTAGATCATCTGCTCTAGCGGCTTTGTTGAATTTCAGCCGTGATATTGCCGTTTTCATTTCTTCTAGGTCGTGTTCACGGAATTGTTGGCTATCATCGTGTCCAATGAAAGGCTCCTGCCTGACAGCGGGATTTTGTTCGTCGTCGCCGTTATACAGTCTACAGAAGTGGTCTTTCCAAATCCCCAGCATTGCCTGCGATTCTATTATGATTCGCACACGGAATTAAGATTAAAATATTTTCTGTAGGATTAAAGTTGAGCAGCCGCACGCGTATTTCCTCTTTTAACGTACCCTAAATCAAAGAAAATTCGGGAATTGATCAGTGACGTAAAAGTGGCAATTTCTTTTCCCTTAAACACATTAGCGCAAAATTATAGTCCGCTAATGAACGACTTTAGTGTGATACTGGCTTAAAATGACGTTTCAAACATGGCTCAAACGTCATTTTAAGCAAGTATCACACTAAAATTGTTCATTAGCGGACTATAATTTTGCGCCATTTCTTTCACAAAGAAATTGAATTTATTTCTCGACGGTTGCTCTCTCTCTCAAATCTCTTTTTGGAGACGGATTTACATATATTTTTACACGGATTTTACACATACATATACTACGAGTTTGACATTTCTGAGTTGTCTATTGTTGTGATTATCATGCACAAAACGATTTTAGAATTTAGTGTGACACTAGCCTAAAATAACGTTTGAGGTTTGAGTCATGTCTGAAACGTCATCTATAGCTAGTATCACATTAAACTTGCTTATTAGCGGACTATAATCATACGCCATTGAATTTTAGTAGCAATTCTTCTGGGTTGTAAGAGAAATCACATAAATCTACTTCACTTAATATCCTTATTAAAGTACCTAAGTGAGAACGTAGTATGGGGTAGAGTAGAGGCTGAAGAGAATTGTGCTATCAAAACGAAGGCCACGGACTGCGAGTGGCGATTTTCTAATCGAAGATCGACTTATTTCTTAATTTGATGGACGATAGTATTAGAGATCTTATAATTTCAATCTATCTAAGCCGAGACAATTAAAAGACAACAAACTGATTTCTTCTTTTCTTTAAACTTTATAGATTTTATTATTGATTTGTTTTAAATATAAATGCTTTTTTAACAAATACAGCGAACAAAAACAATTCTTCTTTACTTTAATAATGATCTTCTCTTTTCTTCATTTTACTTTAACTTCTAAAATTACGGTAGGGTTGCTTAAACATCGATAGCCTATCGATTGTATCGATAGTAAAAAACTATCGAATGTATTGATAGTTTCAAAAAAACTATCGATAGTTTTTTCGATAGTTTTTTAGTGTTTATTTTCAACAAACACATGCAATCCCAAAAGGTTAAAACCCTATTTCAATAGAACGCCGTATATTTTGTCCACTTTATTGGACCCAAAGTTTAACTTGGTTTTCGAACAACCAGCGAAGCCGATTCAATTGTTACAAAAAGAATATGCTGCACATATTGCTCAAAAATGTAATATTGCAGATGAGGCTGATGACTTTGTTGAAAGCGTCGAAAGTGAAACACCTCGAGCATCTACATCGGCTGATGCTAAAGTAGAAGAGCTCCTATTTTTACCAGGAGGAACAATTGAAAGGAGGATTTCAACACCAATCAGCGACGCTATTGTTGATATTCGCCAATACTTTGAAAAGCCAGTTTCCGAAAGAAAAGAAAATTCAATTGAGTATTGGCAAAAATCGTCCAATATGTTAAAAGAGATAGCCCTCAAATATCTTTGCATTCCAGCAAGCTCGGTTCCATGCGAAAGATTTTTTTCGAAAGCCGGACTGGTAACAACAGACCTAAGAAATAGGTTGAAGATAAAGCATCTTAATAATTTGCTTTTCATAAAAATTAATTGTGATATTTTTGATAAAAAATAATTTATTTGTGTTTATGTATGTATTATTTTTAATGAAGAAATCATTTATTTTTGTTTGTTTTGTAGAAGTTTATTTTTATTTATTTTTTATTTTATTTTTTTTTCTGCAAGACTGTTACGAAAAAAAGACTGCCTATGATGTCAAATGAAGTTCCTTTAATTTTTTAAGAATATTTTTTATTTGGTTTTTTTTTTATTTAATAAAAACATTTTTATTTTTTAATTTGAAAAAAATACAATTGAAATCCTGTTATGCAAACTTAAGTTCCTTTTATTTTTAAGAATATTTCTTGTTTGTACCGTAATAAAAACATTTCAATTATCAAATAAAAAAAATTATTATAATTGAACACCAACTGTTTGTTTTCTTTCTAACCTGTGAAGAAGACTATTATATTAAACACGCAAAAATAATTTGGCAAAAACTATCGATAGTATCGATAGTATCGATAGTTTTTTGCAGAAACTATCGATACTATCGAAATAGTAAACTATCGATGTTTAAGCAACCCTAAATTACGGCATTGCCAGATCGTTAACAAAAGTTTTTCAGACAACTTGTGCTTCTTCATAAAAAATATTTCCGGTAAGATATATCAGCCGTGTTTTTTTCATTACCCAGTAGCCAGCACAGCAAAATTTCCCTTGGCAAACAAAAACAATTTGGATTACAGCCGATAAAAAGGCCGGTAAAAAAATGACAGTTGTGCCGGCGATAGAACTTTAAATTATTGAAATGAAGATAGCGCTGATAGCGTTGAAAAGAATTATTTTATTACGCAAATCTAATGAAATAGCTTCTCTGAACTCACTTAGATTGAAGTATTTGCTAATTTTTGTAATCCGAGACGCAACCCTCAGGTCCATCTTGCCATACAAATTGAATTTGACAGATAAAGTGAGTTGGAGCATTTTATTCGCACTTGATTACTTTACTGGCTACTGAGTAGTGAAAAAAAAACACGACTATCATATCACATCATGGTCGCTTATGACGGAGATATGAAAAATCCCAGTAGGGGAAAGTGGCCTAAGATGGCATAGAGCCTAAGACGGTACACTGCCCTTTTCTACGCTTCAAGTTTATGGATTCCAAAAATATGCACATGTCCTTGTTTGTTAAGTTTATACGAAAAACATGATATAGACGGTCTTTTGTTGAAGTGCGGTAAATTAAAACAAATCAAAGAACTCAAAGAAATCAAAACAGATACTATCATTTTTTGCCAATCCCCAATTCTTTGAGAAACCTTTTGGTCCCCGAGGATCTGCACCGTATCCAGTATGGTTCATATCCTCAGTTGTTTGACCATAGGTATCGTATTTATTGCGCTTTTGCTCGTCGCTCAAAACTTCGTAGGCCTCAGTAACTGCTAAGAATTTTATGACACAATTTGGGTCGTTTTTGTTGGTATCCGGATGATATTTTTTGGCTATTTCATAGTAGGCCTTTTTGATATCTTTGGCAGAGGCGTTCTTTGGTACACCCAGAGTTTCATAGTAGTCGGCCCTGATCCGTCTGGAGTGATGGAACGATCTTATGGCTGTTGTTGTTATTGCTTGATGACGGGCAGTCGATGATAGCACTGAAATAAAGAATCAATTTAATAATTGTTTCTAGAAAGTTGATCAAATTCCAGTTTAAATCAATAATAGTACCATACAAAGATTGATGTTGGAATTTATTAAAACATGGGGTGCTTTCATAAATGCATGGTTGCGAAAGTCTGACGCATGCATGTCGTTCATAAATGCAAATGATAAAAGTCAGATGTTCATAAAAGCAAAACGCAAATATTTGCAGCGCAAATGTGCAACTACAAAAAATCACATGCACACTGAATTTCTTTCTGAATAAAAGAGACAGGTATATAGTATCATAAATGCAGTGTAAAACACATGCGCAAGTATTTTTGTCTGACGTTAATATGATTGCATATGATCGCATGTAAGCAAAGCAACCATGCATTTATGAAAGCACCCACCCTGGAAATCGTTTTTACTATATACCTGTCTCTTTTATTGAGAAAGAAATGCAGATTGCATGTGAGTTTTTATAGTTGCACATTTGCGCTGCAAATATTTGCATTTTGCTTTTATGAACATCTGACATTTATCATTTGCATTTATGAAAGCTATGCATTCGTCAGATTTTCGCAACCATGCATTTATGAAAGCACCCATGTTCGTAAGGTTGTTAATTTTAAGTGAGGTAATCGGCCTTATTACCGTACCGGATCGGACAAAAATTCTCTCCGATTCGTAAAATTTCTACGATTTTTCTACCACCAGCACCATGTACTTTCGGACAGGTCAATCGTAGACATCTAAGAAAAAATTTGAAATCTGCGTCGGAATTTCAAATTGAGAGCGACGTGACGTTTCACGATTTCATGCGATGCATCGCGATTTGCTACTTGCTGTTTTCGTCCGATTGTCTTCGAAACAAAAAAGTGTCATAGTGGAGTCAATGAAGCTTTTTTCAGAAAGTCCTCATAAACAGCTCGGATTTGGAATTTTTGTTTTTCCAAATTTTTTGTTTTTTATATTCTTTAAAGTCTGAAACATTTCATTTGGAGGAAATAATTGCTTATATTGTTTAAACAATTTTTATATTGTTTATAAAGAGAGATCCAAAAACGATGTTTTTGATAATTGGAGTGTTTAGGTTGCATTAAGACAAGAAAAAAATCATACTGAATGGGGGTCTATTTTCCCCCGTTTAGCCGGGAGGGGCGATCTTATAAAAAAGCCTATTTTTTATTATTATTATTATTAAAAATCAACGGCTTTTCCCCCAATGCCATGTTATACCTTCTTGCAAAGCTAAAAAATGCTTCTTTCATTTTGCATTTAAATAAAACTGTTTTCAGGAATAGTTTTCGAAAAAATCATCTTTAAAGTCAAAATATCGAATTTTTCAACATTATTTTTTAACTTCGAACTAATTTTTTTCGAAATTGTATGAAGTTAAGTACTATTTTTTCCACAATTAAATGCGGTTACAAGTTCTCAGTGCGATCCAGAAACCGCATTCATTCCTAAGGCCAACCACAAACCGAAGCGGACAAAACGTTCGCTTGTCGCAAGACAAAATGTCGTGTCATAATCCACCCCACACCGAGGACGACACGGACAAAACATTTTGTCGTTGTCGCACTCGGTGTGTTTTGCCAGCGGACAAACAAAGAAAACATCCACACAAACATCCACACAAAAGAAATCTCTACGTTTTTCTTAATTCTTTTTACCATTACAAAAACATCCATACCAAATTGAACAGAATACAACAAGAAATATCGCAATAAAATGCAAATTCAACTATGAGCAACCGACATGTCCGTTTGTCGAAATGAGGTGCGTTTTTGCGCTGACTATAATCAACTATAATCAACAATGGTTGACTATTTCTCGTTTTTGCACGCCAATAGTTACGATTCGTAATCACAATTGTCGTTTTTGCGGTCTGTGTTGGTGTGTCAAATCGTAACTATCTCTAACTATTTCCAATCCATCTCAGGAGGTGAGTTGAAAGTGGTTGGTCGTTGGTGTGTCAAAGTGTTTTTTTTTTGTAAAATTGCGACCAGAGACAAAAGGAGATCGGAAACTAACTTACGTTTTACCCTCCGGATACCGCAAATTTTGTTTTACCGTTACTCGTGTATGTGAATAAATGAGAAAAAACAGCAACAAAACTCAGGTGGTATGTCGAAGTTTACTGAGATAGTATTGGTAGAATCACGCATACTCTTGCAGTAAACTTTGACCGCAGCTTGTAGACATTGTCATTTTGACAGCTTGGTTTCCCATCTCCCTTTTAACTCATCTGTGATTGCGACTTTAATAATTGTCAATCTGGAATCTAAGGCCGTGTGCGAATTGGATGAATTGTGGTTAAAAAATAAAAATGGATGAATTTTTAACCACTACTGTCATTTTTTAACCTGCTCAGCAGCTAGTCAAATAATGCGAAGTGTCAAAATTTAACCAAACGTCAATTTTTAACCCATTTTTAACTGAATTCGCACACGGCCTAAAAAAAAACATTCTGGTTGTGCATTTTTTACAACCGCGTAGTCGTCCGTATCCGTACCGCCGCGAGTTTAATTACAATCAGAGGATATTTGTTCGTCTTCAATTATTTCATTACAAAATAAAGAAAATAAGGTTCCCCTTACAAATTTTAAATTGTCGGAAAAAAAGAACTTTATTTCGCCGGAGATTTTGTAAAAGGAACTTCATTAGAAAAACGAAAACAAATCATGAGGAAATTTCTCTCGTGCATTTATTTTTTTTGGTTTCAAAATGTGTAGTGTAGTGTGTACTCGTAAGAACATTCTGGTTTAAAAATCCGAAGGGAATCCTCTTCTTTTCACGAGGACAATGCCACAATGTCTACGAGACATACTCGAAAATCCTCAGTAACTGCGAGGAGAGTCACGCCAAGGAAATGATCGCCTTTCCAAGTGACTTAAAAGTCAGCGCCAATTTCAAGAATCTCAATCTCTCCCTGGTCACAATCCCTTCCAATCGAATTGACTACACTGCGATCCGCAAACATCCCTATTTCGAGAGGACATGGCTGAGAAGTTCAGTGAACGACCGAAGAGCGTCGGCGATATACCTACTCGAGAAGCAGTACGAAAAATTGGAGGACAAGTTGGCCGCTGCCTATGAGCAGATGATTGTCGAACGTCAGTCGGCACGAAACGCAAACTTAAACCTGTGGAAGGTGGAGAAGCAATTGAAGCACAAAATGTGGGAATAGGCCGAGCAGGAGAAGATGAAGGAGAAATCTGAGGTAAGGTTTTTCATCTCCAAACAGATCTCATTTAACGTTTATTGTATTCTTTATGTCGTCGAACAAATTTCACATGCTCATCGTTTGGAGAACAAGAAACTCCTTCGTGAACTAAACGAAGAGCGGGAAAAGTCCTCAAACACCATCGATGCGGCTTCAGCAATCGAAATCAAGCTCAAAAACCTCGAAGACAACTACGAAAACGACTCAAGTATGCATGCACCATCACTGACAACCAGCTGACCGAAGTCGAGGCAATGCTGGAAGCCGAGCAGAAGCGCAATCAATCGTCGCAGGAGAAGATCAATGCGATGTACAAGAGTGTCCGGGAGAAGGACGAAGCCATCAGTAAGCTGAAAGACATCAACAAGAAACATGCGAACAAACTCGGCGAGGACGTTTGAAAAATTTGATCGGCAAATCCGAGACACAAGAAAAAGTCGTAGCCCTTATTGTTATTATTCCTTTTATGTATTCTGTCGACAATAAAGCTCTGCGAAGAGTGGGTAAGGGTTTGGAAAGGATTGCTTGCAATTCCAAGTGCAGATTTCTTGCCGCTCATGTGCGGAAGGTTCAACCTCCAAGTGGTGCAGAGCGTCAACCTGACTCCGTCAGGGCGAATGAACCTACGTTTTTATTGTACATGTATCATAATCATTTTCTTTTGATACCGTGATTAATGAGACTGTACTTGAATATCATTGTGATAGAATAAGGCACTAATGAGTGTTCTTAAGAAAGTTGGTGGTGCATGGCAATATGTCATGCAGTCTTCCAGTTTGGTCGACCCGGCTCCATTCTGGATAAAAGACTGCATGACAATGGACACCAGTGTTCCTGGTGAGCCGTTAAGTCCCGAAGCTGGAAAACTATCCTTTTGGTTTGTACGGATGTGTGATAATTTCACACATCCGATAGAATGTATGATGATAATGTCATACATTCACAGAGTACAAAATAACAAAAGAGACTACCAGGTCTTCTGAAAAAACTGGTACTCTGGGGTAGTTGATGCCCGGATTCTAAATGAATCTCAACTACAGTTGCGGTCGGCCCCCTTGTGGGAGTTTCAGAGTGGCTGTGGTTAACGAGAAATGCGTTCTCGGTAACTGAGTGATGGTGTTCCTTAAGCTCAGTTACATAGATAAAAACACATCTACCAGTATGGCTTTTTTTAACGGGAAAAGCAAACTGGTACTTGAGAAAAATGGAATTGGTGGAAGACAAAGTCTATGGCAAATGGGACATATGTAAAAGACTAATTTTGTGCCTTTTCCCTTATCTACAAGGCAATACACCAAAATATGCATGTAATTCATGCATATAAAATGGAGTGGATTGGAAATCAATCCACCACGAAATTAAGGCCTCGGGCCAGGTGTTCGTGTGTAATTGTTTTCATAATCTGTCGACAATAAAAAAAAAATGTTTCATTAGTATCAGAAAATAAAGACTATCTCCGTTTATTTATATAAAAACACGAACTAGATATTGATTTAATAGTTTTTCAGCGAATCTGGAAGCAGCAATTAGGAGAATATCAGGAGCTGGCTTACTTGGAACAACTTGAAGATTTCTTTATGGAGGGTGGTCTTCAGTTCGAATATTCCATTTGCCTTTCTTGCTGTGGGTTGTTCAAAAATAAATAAATATGTTCTTATTTCAATTGTCTTTGAAAACTTACAATATCAGGATCATTCTTGAATTTTTGGAATAAATTTAGAGCAAAGGAAATTGTTTCAATTATTATGATCAAAAGAAAAGAAAAATGTAACCTCAAAAGATTTGTTTTTGTTTTTCTTGTTTGACAGCTCAACCAAACCTAACTAAAAAGCGTTTTTGGATTATTTCAACAATTTCTAACTATTTCAACTATGACACATCAACCATTTTTTTTTGACACAAAAACTATAGTCAACCATCGTCAGCGCAAAAACGCACCTCTGTTTGTTTGCTTGTTCGCTTTGGTGTGTGGTTCTTCATAAGACGGTGTGTACTTTCAGGCTTCGACATTTTGTCCGGGACATTTTGTCTTCTTTGGTGTGGTTTGCTCCTATACAACCCCATGTATTTACTACAACCAACGGACGGACACGACTTTTTGTCGTGTCGTGTCTTGTTCGGTGTGTGTTGCCTCGTAAGAGCAATGGACTTGTGTCCGCGACATTTTGTCGAAAGACAAAAAGTTCGTCTGTCCGCTTCGGTGTGTTTTTAGCCTTAATGTCTTCTTGTTTTTGAGAAATTAAGAAAAAACTAAAAACACTAAACACTAAAAAATAAAAATGTTTCTGAGGACTTTCTGAAAACGCCCTTTTTTGAGCTTCATTGACTCCACTATCAGATCTAAATATATTTTTTCACTCAAAAAACAAAGAAGGGCGTCGGTTCGCATCACTAATTTATGTACGAATCGGGTACGGTGCAGGAAATAAAACTTCCGATCGGGTACGGTAATTATAAGGCTGAATAAAGATAAATCTTTGAAAGGCATTTCGGCAGAATGATGTAACTTTTTGATTGAATTAAGAAACATTTCGTTGAACTTACATGACTTTATTTCATGTTTTCCGGAGAAGACATGTTTACTTGGTGGTTCCGGATATATTGGTAAAGCTGTTATTTTACGGCTTTGAAGACCCAGTTTTCCACATTGTAAAATTCGGCTATTTTTCGCAAAAATAACAAAACCCCGTGCAGCAGCCGCCATGCTTACCAGTGCGAGTTTTGGAGTAGTAGTAGTAGTAGTAGTCTTTATTGAGATTTTCTTTTTTTTTGACAGTGTTTTGTTTTTAATTATATGCAGGTCACAATACTTTTCTTAAAATTTATACAATTTGCTGACTTCGAATTGGTCTTGCTAAACTATTATAAATTTCACAAATATTTCTTTTTTGAAATGATGTTAATGTTTAAAGACAGTGTTGTCTAATATCTTTATATTAAGAATACGCCCACTCAAAAAGACGAAGCTATTAGAACTACAAATAACTTAACCTAAGAAATTTACTTAACCTAATGAGAAAAAGAAACAAAATGAAATGAGGAAAGGGAAAACAAAAAAAAAGGGAGATAAAAAGGAAACAAAATTAGATGTCTCATTTAATTTTGGATATTTTTTTTGTGAAATGAGCTAATATCAAATCTCTTTTGTTATTAGTAAAAGTGTCAAGCTGATTAACAAGCAGCCGCCATGCTTATCAGCGCGAGTTTTGGAGAAAATGAAAAAAGATAAAGCCCGCATTCCGAAATCTAGTGACTACGTAGTCAACTCGTTCTGATTTAGCTGTTTTCAACCAATCAGAATGAGTTCACTACGTAGTCACTAGGTTTCGGAATGTGGGCAAAGAATCGAGAAATCAAGATGTCAGATGGAAAATGTCATTTTAGACAGAAAAGTTTTTTTTTAGCGAGAATCGAATACGATTGTTCAACAATAAGCATTACAATTCGTTTAGTTTTAGCCTAAATATTTTGTATTTATTAATAGAAGATTTACATTTGCCCGCATTTGAAAATGCAAACACACCCGATATACAGGAAAATATTTATTTAACCCGGCGGCCACATGAGCAAGTTCTGGCTAGCAAGTTGGCATACAATCAAATGTTTTACTCACACATTCAAACTTTTAGTACTGGCCAGTCATCTGGCTTGCGAATTTTCGAACCAGTAAACGAGCAAGTAAAACGGGCAAGTAATTTGACAGGTTTTGCCAAATTTATCAAAATGAACAAAATTAAATTAGAATATTAGTTGAAGCGAGGATTTTAATTTACTTTTTTTGTTGGCGACATGTTCGAAATTAAAAATTGGACGTTAAAAGCAGGTAAGCTTGTAAAAAATCGTTGAAATGGACAAAAAAAATGTGAACTTGCTGGCAAGTGTACTAGCAAGTTTTTTGCCACCTACGTCACACCAAGTACACCGATAGAGATTTGACAAATAATATATGTAGGCTACTGGCAAGCCAGAACTTGCTCGTGTGGCCGCAGGGTAAGGCCGTGTGCGAATTGGAGGAATTGTGTTTAAAAATGGATGAATTTTTAACCACTCTTGTCATATTTTAATCTGCTCCGCAGCTAGTCAAATTTTAACATATTTTATTCAATGCGAAATGTCAAAATTTAACCAAACGTCAAGTTTTAACAACTTTTTAACTCAATTCGCACACGGCCTGAGAGTGAAAAAATCAACGTTTATATTAATTTGTTCTTTCCTTGAACCGTCATCCAGAGTTAACTCTTGATTGTGCTTGACCTTGACTTCTTTTTTATCTCCTTATCTATTTATTTTCGCCTATTGAATGGCACTGGCGACTGAGACAGAACAAGACATTAATACAACAGAGAAAGACAGATAAAAACTTAGAAAGAAAGCACACATAAAAGAAACCTACGTGGCACAGAGGAAGAGACATAGATTTATATTGTCTCATATTATCGCACAGGTGGCCTCAGATAAGCTGGCGATTTTTGCAGAAAAAGAATGCTTGCTGCCGAAGCTGGGGTTTGAACCCTCAGCGTTGGACTTAGTAATCTGAACTCTGAACCATGGTCACCAGCCTATGTATTTTTTTTTTATTCCGCAAACAGCCTTGTTGACTTCCTTTGTGCGCGTTCAGTTTGGTCTTGGATAAGCTACCTTATGTGTTGTTTCCAATTACCCTCAATCCGAGATTTAGCGAAGTAGATATAGAATAAATCTCGCCCTTTCTCGAATTTAGGGAAGATGAAAACAAAGTATATACTTCTTCTTTCTTAAGCTTATGTCAAAAAAACTGGACGAAAATTTAGTTAAGGCCGTATGTGAATTGCGTTAAAATGTGTATTAAAACGCTTCAGTCCGTTGTGGACTTGGGCCTCAATCAATAGTCTCCACCAGCCAGCTCGGTCCCTAGCAGGCTGTCTCCAGTTTTGCACTCCAAGTTGATTGAGGTCCTCTTCCACTTGTGTGCGCTATTTGAGTCGCGGTCTTCCTCTCCTTGTACGTCCGTCGGGAATAGTGTCGAAGGCTTTCCGGGCCGAAGCATAAAATGACCGAGCCATTTGAGTCTCTGGACCTTTACTCTTCTGACTAGGTGCATGTCGTTGTACAACCCGTAAAGTTCGCTGTTGTATCTTCATCACCATTCCCCATCAATGCACACTGGACCAAAGATAACCCGAAGAACTTTCCTCTCGAAACAGCCTAAGGCACATTCATCCGATTTTGTCAAGTTCCATGCTTCTGCATGATATAGCAGGACTGGGATGATGAGGGTGTTATACAGTTTTACCTTAGTTGTTCGAGAGAGGGCTTTTCCACTCAATTGCTTTCTTAGCCCAAAGAGTTATTCTTCGTCTGATCTTGGCGCTGCTGGTGTTATTGCCCGTGTTAATAGTGGAGCCTAGGTAGATAAACTTCTCTACTCTACCCCGAAGTTGTATGCGTCTATGCGGCGTACGCGAGAAGTTGAACAGACTTTTGGAGGATAGTGCCTCTGGTGTTGACGGTGGAGTTTTGCACTATCTTCTTGCCTTGTCTGAATTCTTTTTTGACATCGAAATATTCTGTAAGCTCGTTGCCAACCTTGATGGAGCAGCGTAAGTTCTCCATTTTGCACAAGCGAACGAGCTTGGCAAGGATTCCAAAGCCAGACATAGCTTTATGCAGTTCGTCTCTGTAGACGCTGTCATAAGCGGCCTTAAAAGTAAGTTTTCTACTGTCGTGACAATCATACACAAAACGATTTTAGAATTTAGTGTGATACTAGTTTAAAATGACGTTGGAGTCATGTCTGAAACGTTTGAGTCATGTCTGAAACTTTATTTTAAGCTAGTATCACATTAAACTTGCTCATTAGCGGACTATAATCATACGCCATTGAATTTTAGTAGCAATTTTTCTGGATTGTAAGAAAAACCACATAAATCTACTTCGCTTAGTATCCTAATTAAAGTTGGTGAGAACGTAGTATGGGGTAGAGTAGAGGCTGAAAAGAATTGTGCTATCAAAACGAAGGCCCCGATAGCGAGTGGCGATTTTCTAATCGATGATCGCCTTTTTTTTTTTGATGGACGATAGCTTTTCAGACAACTTGTGCTTCTTCATAAAAAATATGTCCAGCAAGATTATATCATATCACATCGTGGTCGCTTATGACGAAGATATGAAAAATCACAGTAGGGGAAAGTGGCCTAAGATGGCATAGAGCCTAAGACGGCACACTGCCCTTTTCTCAGATTCAAGTTTATGGATTCCAAAAATATGCACATGTCCTTGCTTGTTAAGTTTATACGAAAAACATGATATAGACGGTCACTTGTTGAAGTGCGGTAAATTAATTGAAAAAAGCAAAGAAGAAAAAGTAAGTAAACAAAAAATATTCTCAACTTTTGCATGTTGCAACAGAATATTGAAAAGTGAATATTTAAACAATATTGAAGTAGTGTTTGGTTTAAAAAAAATATGAGTTTTTCTATGATAGTGCTACCGAGTGTGTGCGTGATACAGTACTGTCAAAATTTATTATTTCGAATAACAAGTCAATAAGGGCAAGACAGCATACCATGACGACGGGCAAAACGGCACACTATGCCATCCTAGGGATCTCTTTGCAATGGAAGAAAATGAGGATGCTCCATGCCTATATTGCAATGAGCTTTGGTCTGTTTCTCAGCAACAGGATAGATGGATCCAGTGCCAGTGTGAAAGTGTGCAATATAGGATTAATTTACAACTATTTTTTGTTCAAGCTTTAAGCACCATTAAGACGATCGTTTCAGTTTCAGTTAAACTATCAGTTTAGCTTTCAGCTGATTTAACTGAAACTAATGTTGAGCTTAAGGTAACGTTTGTCGTCTTGGCCAACATTAGTATGCCTTTTTATACACCCAAGTGGGTAAGATGGTCTTTCTTGGAGTTCTATTCAAATATATTTATTGCTGAAACAGCTGATTCAAGGGACCTTTTCTTTAAGGATCTGATTAATGAAATGACATCGTAACTTTTGCTATCCATATCAAAGTGATAAAGCTAATCTTGTAGGTTCTATAGCTGAAAACCAAAAAGTGGGCCATCTTATGCCACTTCCCCTACTTCTTCTAATATAATAGAGCACGGAAACTAGCCTAAAACGTGTTTCCTCAAATTATGAGAAAGAAGCTATTAGGGAGTTCCTGTCTCTCCCAGAGTTTGTCGCTGATTGGCTGTAAGGTGGAATGGACAGAGTAAAAAAAGTAAAAGAAAAGTCAAAATCAAAATTGTTGTTATCTTACATAGGAGCTCAGAGAGAGAAAGGAACTCCCTAATAGCTTCTTTCTCACAATTTTCGGGGTCAACTCCACTTGTACGAAGTGCTGCCGCTCCCGTGCTCAATTATATTATCTCTATGTGACACAACATTTTTTTCTTCATTATTTCAGCATTAATAATATGAAAATGTCAGTTTCAAGAAATAGAGACAACATTATCTTATGAAAACAGCAAGAAACCTTCTGACAATTTCAAATTAAATATTGATCCAGCTTTGTTCATGGATCTCATACTGCAGTGTTTTCCTGCAATATAACAGATCCACTAAATTGCACTACGGCGGATACTTATTTTAAAAAAAATGCTAGCCACTGTATTCTGTTCTATTATTTTATTTTTCACTTTAATATCTCACCGCCTCAAATTGAGGGAATTTTAAATATGTTTTCGTATAATTCGACAAACGACAAACAAGTCAAAAATATTTTCCTGAGTACAGTTTAATGGAAAAGTGTCAAAAAAAGAGACTAGCCTGTAACCAACAATAAATTTCGCTGAAAATAAAAAGCAATATGAAAAAAGCCAAGAAAAACTAAAAAATAATAAACACATCAACCTTGCGATGCATATGCAAAATCTTAGTCAAGGATACACATTTATATCAATTTAAAAGAAGCGCACGGATGTGTGTTTGTAATAGTGTTCACTACTCATTCAAAGACGATTGGCGTAGTATTTCAAAAGATTTTTATGAAATGTGGATATTTTTAAACTGTATTGGTGCTATAACCCACCATCTATCTTAAACTTTAAAGTATTGAAATAGTGAAAAATAAAAAAACCTAATAGAATAGTTGCAGTCGCTAGCAGTATTTTTTATTAAATAAGTATCCGCCGTAGTGTAATGAAATGAATTTGTTATATTGCATGAAAACACTGCAGGATAAGATCCATGAACAAGGCTGGACCAACATATTTAAACTATAAAGGGAATCGCTCATTTATTTAAATGGCGATTGCTGCCGCCAATTACCTACCGTTTATTGTGCGTAGAAGTTGGTTACATTTTAATTTAATTTTAATTCTATGAAATTACAAAAAATAACGGAATTGACTACTTAACAACATGCAATTTGGAAATGTCAGAAGATTTCTTTCTCTGTCTTCATAAAATAATGTTGTCTCTTTTCCTTGAAACTAACATTTTCATATTGTTAATGCTACAATAATGAAGAAAAAAATGAAGTATCATACGGGTTTAAGGGCCAATTGTACAATCGAGCCGTTTATAATCGGCATATAATTGTAGTTTCCTACAAAACTCATCGCACGAACTCGTAGGAATAATTTATTGTTGTTATTATAAACGACCAAGATAATGTTCTTGGAACTAGTTAATGTGCAGAACTTGACTACTCTACAGGGTGATTAACGAGCGTTGTGCCAAAAGCTAGAGCGTGTAGGTTGAGTTGAGGCAAGAAAAAAATCGTATGGGAGGGGGGTCTATCCCCCCCGTTTAGCCGGGAGGGGCAATTTTCTGAAAAATTGACTTATTTTGTTTAAAAAAATATTAAAAATCAACGGCTTCGTTTACAACACCGTGCTATACCTTTCTGAAAAGCCAAAAACTTCTTCTTTCACTTTGTTTTTAAATTAAATTGTTTTAACTAATAGTTTGAAAAAAATTAATTTTCAAACTCAAAATTTTCAAAAAAAAAAGCAAAAAATAAATTTTTTTTCAAAATTTTATGTAATTAAGTACTAATTTTGTTTTTAAAATTCAATGCATTTGTTAATTTTTAGTCAAAAACAGAAAACCGGATGCAAAAATGTCTTTTCGTTTTTGAGAAATTAAGAAAAAACCGAAACCACTTTTTTCTAAAAAAATCTTTGTTTTTATTTTTACCTATCTGGACTTTTAGTTTAATTTATAAATTTAATTTTTTGTGATTGGAGTTTTATGAGGACTCAATAAAGTAGAAAAGTATTGGATTTTCCCTGGATTAATAATTTTTTTCATTGATAACGTTTGCCATTGACCTTTCACTTCTAGCTCTCAGCGCTCTCGTCGGCGGATTCTTGAAAACATGCTACGACTTCGGCGCCATCTATTGGGATATCTTTCAGCGTAGAGTCTTTCAGCTTCCTGATCTCGACAATAAGTTAAACCGTAGCAGAAGTTCCTGTCCGCTAACTCTTCTCGAGCGTATAAGCTTGTTATTGTTATGTGTTGATGAGTTAATATTTTAATTGTAAATGGTTGTTTAGTAAATATGCGATGCCTTTTATTTACCTTTAGGTTGTTAATTGTTTTTTCATTCAAGAAAAAATGAGGTTTAATTATCTTAAGGCCCTAGCAGGTAGAACTCTTCGCCGGCGAGTGGCCGCGGCCCCAGGTATCGTAAGAAAAATTACAGTTCAGTTTTCAGACGTTATCAATGAACAAAATGGTTAATCCAGAGATAATGTAATACTTTTCTACTTTATTGAGTCCTCATAAAACTCCAATTACAAAAAATTAAATTTATAAATTAAACTAATAAATTAAACTAAAAGTCCAGATAGGTAAAAATAAAAACAAAGATTTTTTTAGAAAAAAGTGGTTTCGGTTTTTTCTTAATTTTTCAAAAATGAAAAGACATTTTTGCATCCGGATTTCTGTTTTTGACTAAAAATTAACAAATGCATTGAATTTTAAAAACAAAATTAGTACTTAATTACATAAAATTTTGAAAAAAAATAGTTCAAATATTTTTTTTGCTTTTTTTTTGAAAATTTTGAGTTTGAAAATTAATTTTTTTTTATACTATTAGTTAAAACAATTTAATTTAAAAACAAAGTGAAAGAAGAAGTTTTTGGCTTTTCAGAAAGGTATAGCACGGTGTTGTAAACGAAGCCATTGATTTTTAATATTTTTTTAAACAAAATAATTCAATTTTTCAGAAAATTGCCCCTCCCGGCTAAACGGGGGGGGGAATAGACCCCCCCTCCCATACGATTTTTTTCTTGTCTCAACTCAACCTACACGCTCTAGCTTTTTGGCACAACGCTCGTGAATCACCCTGTATATCTAACTTTGATACTTATAATCCTTAAGATCAAGAAGTAATTTCACCTTCTTCTTTTAATGTTATGATTTATGGCCGTCGCACGTTGTGTACTTTATATCACCTTAGTTTTATTTTATTTCTAATTCCATTCATCTCCTCCTCAATTTCAATTTTAAATTGCTTAAAAAGTGCGATTGTTGGGCTCATGGATAGCCCTATTGATATTCACCTCATCGCAATGTTAGAATAATTCTATTTTAATTAGTTTTTTTAAGTCATAACAATAACATTTAATTGATCACAGTTCAAAACACTTTTAGATTTTTAGAGCAATAAACGTTACCAATCGAATCAGATAATAATTTGGAAACATTTGTTACGAATTTTGCCAATTTTAAAGTAAGGTCACTGCGGCGTATACGCAACAAAAAAAATGAATAAATAAATAAATATATATATAAATGAAAAGATGGTTCAGCAGAGAAAACTTCAAAAAATATTATAATCCAGTCATTTAAGGTTTCATCTGCAGAATAAATTTAGTGGGCTAGATTTTTGTGTGCACCTTTATTACGGTGCTATTATGAAGATGTGAAAAATCGACATTGATATCGTACCGACATCCTTTACGAAAAACTGAATTTCGCGACCTTTAGGTTTTGACTAACCACTACCATAACTTTTTTAGCCGGTACGATATCAATGTCAATTCTTCACATCTTCATAATAGCACGTAGGGTTTTATATAGGTAGCTAAAATTACTGGATTATTAACTAATTTTAAAAAGCTAAGAAATGACTGGTCTAGAAATATTTTTTGAAATAGATGGCGGTGCGATTCGAACTCGAAGTTCGAAGCTTTGATTTCGCTCATGAAACAGTCCTGACAACCTTCGTAAGTGGCCATAAATCGCAGTCATTGCCATTGAATTGGGCTTTTTCATTTCAACCAGCAAGTCGGCAAGATCTTTGCTCCTAAATGTAAAATTCTCTTCAATTAAGGAAATATTGAAGACTCATCCTATTTGTTTTTTTTTTGTGGTAAAATTCTAAAGTTCCCAGGAAATGTTTCTCCTCGATTTGAAAAAAATCGGTTCAACTTCGACCATAAAGAATAAAAAGTAAATTAAAACACCATTGGTACAACCAAATCTAGGAGTTTGCTTAATAAGCGCATTGTAACAGGTAAAATCGTATTCTTAGAACTAAATTCCTCTATGCATCAGAGTGCGCGAGCCGTCAAGGCGTCTGTAACGACGATTGGGGAGCCCAAGTAACAATTTATCTTGTATATAAGGTCCGATTCCTGAATATTCAGAAGCAATAACTTCCATAGTGTTATTTTAAGACTTATTCATGGATGATTGTTTTTATTTTGCTTGAATAAGACCTTTTGTAATTTACTAATAACAGCCTGTAATTTAATAACACGAATAAGACTTCCTTGTACAAATTATAACAAACTGCTTGCACATGATTCATTTACCGAAATCACATAAGGCGGCCTCACTTTGCTTTCTTCCATCCGCAGTCTATATGTACCTAAAGTTAAAAATCTTGGTATGATAATTTTTTTTCTGTGTTACGATCGTCCATCAGGGAACCAGAACCACCCGCACCCCATTCCGACGCACCTAACCCGGCTAAAGCAAGCATATCACGTAAGGTTCCCGCGATAAAAAGAAGAATACGTTTCACGTAGCACATTGTGTGTTTCTGTTTATCCATCACTTTCATTGTGCCTACTTTATCAGTAAAATGTTTGTCTTAATAAAATATTGCCGGGTTCATCAAGAATCTGACAATAGCTGCCATATCGTTAGTGCGAGTGGTTAGTCGACATGAATAAAAGGTATTTGTGACCAGTTTCCCACCTGATATTACGGTAACTAATATCACTCATTATTAGTCAGTGTAGTTAAAACAGAAGTTATTCAATTATATGTCAGTTATTCTATAACAGTTTTTTCAACAACTGCTGTTGCTGACCATTTGTTGGAAAAAAATGAACTTTAAATTCATTTTATGTTTTTTTCTAATTTGGAATTAAACAAAGGTACCTTATTTTAAATTGCAATAAAAACTTACAGTCACGTACCTCTATGTGTGTTTGTACATCACTTTGTACGCAATAAAAATACTTAAGCGATTGATAACGAGGAGCTTAAGAACGATGTTAACAAATTCATTAAATTGAGTTATGGCGCTCAATTATTATGGAAAACTGGTGTTACATATACCGTTAGATAACACAGAACAACAAAGATTATGTAGAAACGAAAACGAGTATAGAATATGCAAATAAGGCAATAACGGTGTGAGAAAAACTATAAATATCCCAAAATGTCCTTATTGTAACCAGAGACTTTTTGCTAAGAATATGACAGTTTTGACGAAACCATTTCAAGGTTTAAGTTGACAGTTCATGTCTTGACTTTGGCTCGTTCTGATTTTGATCACTTGTTATTGTTATTATTTTTCTAGGCCGCAATAATTGAAATGGAAATGGTAGTCAATAAATAACTTAATTGTCTCCCAATATCGTGTATTTTTATCGGCACCATTAAAATGTTCGAGAATAATCTGCGTCTGTTTATCGAAATCAGTTTAATTGCAATTCAAATACATAAACGCAAAACATGTATCATGCATATACAATCATTATTTACATTAAAAAAAGTAAAACGGAATAAATGCTCAATATAAAGAAACCATCCTTCAAAATTTGTATGCCATTCTAGGCAGATGCTTGAGCCATTTCCAATTTTTTTCCAAAACAATAAAAACTCACCCTGCTAACCATAATAAGTGTAACACACTTTGCATACCAATTAGGTGACAGTGACAGATCCGACCAAACTCTCCGAATAATGTGTACCAGAAGCAGAACAAAACGTCACAATGACAGATACAAAATGACAAAACCTTTTGTAATGATGAATGAGCTCAACATTAAAGGAACTTCAATGTCCCAAAAATCGCAGTTCTTTACGTTTCATTTTGAAGTGTCAAAAATGCATACCAACTGGCGGTTGATTACAATCAAATCCTACAACAACAAAAAATTTCATCATCGTCATTCGTCAAAAACAATAAGCGCATTCGATTGAAAGTTTAAGCAAAAGATTAATATAGAATAGGGGTGTAGTCCTTACTGTTTTATTGATAGCAGATTATTGTTTATACCAAGCAGTGACCCACAATAAACACATTTTTATTACCCAACGATGACAGTTTATTTTAAATAGATTTAAAAAATTGTCTGTAGGTACGTCTGCTGTATTTTGTTTCTGTATCTACAAGAGCGACAAGTTGCGCATTCATTTAATGTTGTTCTGTTTAAATTCTGTTTAGTCTTCTGTTGGATCTCACCCTTAGCACACATGCTGGGGACACCGCCATTAATTCGGTTAAATAGTTCCTGTCAAAACGGACTGTTTCAAGTTGTGATTTTTTAATTTCGTTTGTGATTGAACGTTTAAGTGAAAATGTTAGCCTTAATAGGACTTTTAATCATCTTTGGAATTTTTATCCATCGTTTGAATAAAGACTATTCCATTTTGGCTATGTGTAAGAGAATCAAACGGATCGATGGAGGTGATATAAATCAATTGTATCCGGTTATCCCAGGGAAGACTATTTTTGGAAACAACTTTGATATTTTTCAACTGTCTCCAGGTTCGTGTGTACTGTACTCTCATTAGGGAGCATTACTTATGTTATCAACCTATATTGGTGTTTTGACCTGTTTGATTTAAAAACAAAAACTAAGTGATTGTTTAAGGTTAATGATTTATCAGTCAAGGTTATGAAAGTTTACTATAAACAATGGGAATCTTCTAAGGCATCAGTAAACTGACTTGCGCAGTTAATAAGTTCGAGGGGGAGCAATTTCTTTGTATCTATCATTTTATTCAATGAATAAACAAACAATTTAGGTCAATTTCAAGCGGTATAATCATTTATTTCTATTGATTTTTTTTTCTGTGCAATCGACCATAATTTTCAAGTAGGTGCATTTGGATTTCGCGATAATGAAAGGGGAAACAAAGTTATCACCGACCGGTTTATTATTTCCTTCATTTGCATTCAGCAAGAAATTGATAAACATTTTGAATTGAGCTTACGATAACCTTTAGTAATTCACTTGTAAAACCTGTAGATAGCTACAGATTCATTTATTCACGTAAGTAATACTTTCTCATAATTCAAGACTGATAAGAATCAAGACCAACCAGATAGACCTACGTTTTGGTCGTTTTCGATCCATTCGTTATGGTTTTTCGTAAATATTATAATAACAGCTTTTTAGATTTTGCTGTTTTTTCATGACTTCATTCCATGCACACCGTTATGCACCGAAACCAAACTGTTTTATTATTTAAAAACTAAGTTGGCTATGATTTTTTTGAATTTGAGTTTTTTCCTGTCACTGTCAGATTGGATCGTTTTCGACCCGTTATTATGAAAAATCATTTTGTATTGATATTTCGCTTGGGAATCGTGTTGTTTTTTTGTTCAATAAAGAAAAACACACTTTTTGATAAAATGTCAGGTTATTCAAGTGACAGTAATAGGAGTTCGATTCGGCTGAATCCGTGAGTAAGGGTGAATGAAGAATCACCTGTTGTTCCGGAGGGCTGTGAATCTCAGTTTATTTCTAAAAACTATATAATTTCGGAGAATTTTCCGATCGGAGAAAATGTCCGATCGGAAGTTTTATTTCCTTCACCGTACCCGATTCGTACATAAATTAGTGACGCGTACCGACGCACTTCATTGTTGTTTTGTGAGTGAAAAAATATTTTTAGTTCCGACACTTTTTTGTTTCGGAGACAATCGGACGAAAACAGTAAGTAACAAATCGCGATGCATCGCATGAAATCGCGAAACGTCGATCTCAATTTCAAATTCCGACGCAGATTTCAAATATTTTCGTAGATGTCTACGATTGACCTGTCCGAAAGTTTACGTTGGTAGAAAATTCGTAGAAATTGTACGAATCGGAGAGAATTTTTCTCCGATCGGGTACGGTAATAAGGCCGAATAATTATTGAAAATACAAACAATTTTGGCATATTAAAATTTGGAGATAAACACAAGAATGTGGAGAGGAGCACGATAGATGCTTAACTTGGTGTCTTGATTCTAGCATTCTTCTTTGCTCGGTCATTTTATACCGAGCTAATAGATTTAGCTCAGAGCATGAAAATTTTTAGCTCCGATATATCTGAGCTAAAAAAGAAACACAGATTTTTTTTGACAGCTCTGTAATCTGAACTGATCTGCTCAGAGGTAAAAAAGAAAAACGCCAAATGTATGCTGTTTTCAGATATAAAACAGAACGAATTGAAGATTAGTTCGACCCAGATTTTGGGCGACCAACATTTCGTGCCATAATAGGCCAGTTCCACACCTAACAATATCTCACTGAGATCTCAATATCACTTTGACTGAGGCAAAATCATTTGGTGGAACAAAATTCTCAGTTCTCATTGAGATAAAATGGATACCTTACAAATTGTTGTTGTACACGTGTCAGTCACGTCAAAATAACTGAGTGGGAAATCGAATCCAAAAAAAATTTATCTCAGAAATCTCAGAAAAAAATCTCAATTCTCAGCTGAGATTTTTTGTTCCACCTAAATACTCTCTTAGATCTCAGTGAGATGTTGTTAGGTGGAACTGGCCTAATGTCTAAGGAAACATTCCAATATATTACAAAAGTATTGCGATTTGACAATCCCATCAGTGGACGGCAAAACCAAGAATTGGTCAAGGACAAATATGCTCTCATTAGAAACTTATGGAACAAATGGGTTGAATTGTCATTGCTTTATAACCCATCGCCCTGTGTTACAGTTGATGAACAATTACTTGGTTTTCATGGTTTTAATTTCATTTATGTATATGCCAAATAAGCCTAAGAAGTACGGTTTGAAATTTTGAATGTTTACTTGTGCCGAAACTTCGTACGTTTCGAATGTACAGCCGTATTAGGGAAAGAAATTGGATGATTGAAGGGTTACAACGTCCCCATGGACAACTTCTTAACTTCTTTTGAGTTGGGCCAAAAATTGTTGCAAAAGAATCTAACAATGGTTGGCACACTCAGAAAGAATAAGAGAAGTATACCCCAAATACTTTTGCTCGAAAAAAAAACAACCGTTGTTTCAGTCTACACTCGCGTTTACGGAAACAACAACGTTAGTTTCGTATATGAGCAAAAAGAAAAAATGTACAATAGTATAAAGCACAATACATTCCACCCCTGAAGTTGGACCGGATCCCAAAAAGATGCCGAAGATTATCGAATAATATATTAATGCTGATAGGATGTTTTGCAGGTTCAGCAGTAAACGAAAAACAAACCGTTGGCCGATTTGCGTCTTTGCAATTATATCAGACTTTTCGGCTTTGAACATCTTTATCATATATTCTGAAATTGACCCAAGCTATCAAGCTTCGAGAGGTAAGCAGAGCCGAAAAAAAATATTTGCATGATCTGGGTGTCGAGTTAGCCAAAGACTACATGTCTAACCGATCAAGAGCACCGAGAGCATTGTCCTCACTTACCCTTCAGGCGACACGAGCTGACTCTTCTTCGTCCACTAGAAATCAAGAAGATTTCAGTACTGCAGCTTAGCGGCTGAAGATAAATTCACCACAGCTAAAACAGCGAGGCAGATGTGTTTTGTGTACAGAAGGAAATAAAAAGTCCAAAGATAATAAAACTGAGTTGGTATGTTGCAACGTTTGCAAGAACATACATAACCGAAATGCAACTGCCCGTGGCTTCGAGTCCTACTCGTGTCCAGTTTTTATTTCATCTTTCATGGGTACTGCGTCTTGCTATTCTGCTATTCGCCTGAATGCCTCTTCACAGTGGACTAACAATAACATTGGCCACTCTGTTATTCTTAATTATCTAGAATCAGTTCCAAAGCACACAGACTACACCATTCCCCAACTACAGTTCGAAAGAAACTTTCAAACTTCTATACCTTCCAGATCCTTCTGGGAAAATAAAACATTCCTGGAAGACGAGGCAATCCACTTCTATACAGATGCATCGAAAACTAGTGATGGGGTCGGTGGAGGTGTGTACTCCGAAGTCCGAACCTCCGAAAGAAAGTAGATGTGCTCAGCTACACACAAGACGTGCGTTGACGGTTAGACAGGGTACTATATTTACAAGATGCATAATTTTTACTTACAAAATACCGTTACGTTGTTTGAACAACGATAGCAACTTATAGCGTTTTTTTTTTTTGGTCGTCCGGAACTGTTCCGAACAGTTCTGTACTCGTTCACTTGGCACAAGATGACAGTTCTTGTTCTGAATAGAACAGAAAAACGATTCCGAATTTGAAGTCAGAATCAAAAACAGAATCACGCATACATGCACGCACTCGCATATACGTACTCGCTGCCATGTTTACATATGAAGAAATTAAAAACAATGTCATGTCATCTGCAATTCTGCATATGAGGTTTCACAAATACACAACCATTCAACCCTTAGACCGTGTGCGAATTCAGTTAAAAATGGGTTAGAACTTGACGTATGGTTAAATTTTGACACTTCGCATTATTTGACTAGCTGCTGAGCAGGTTAAAATATGACAGTAGTGGTTAAAAATTCATCCTTTTTTATTTTTTAACCACAATTCATCCAATTCGCACACGGCCTTAGAAGCAAAAAAATGTGTTTGCCTGTTCGTTTGGAATCCGGAATCGGACAGTTCTGTGTACAATTCCGGATTACCAAAAAAAAACGCTATTAGAGGTGCTTCCACCAATGGCTTTTTCCGTTACTCCAGCCAAACAAAGGAATTGACGGAAAAAGCCATTGGTGGAAGCACCTCTAAGTTGCTATCGTTGTTCAAACAACATAAATGGAATTGATGGACGCAGCCTAACTGCAGTGTTAAATAACACAAAAACAAAACTATACCGTTACGAATATAGGGGTGCAGTAGTTGCTATAACGAAGAAGAACATATCTCGTTTGTATTTCTGATAATATAGGCTGAGTTCGAAATTGTACAACTTCCGCAATTTTGCCAAAAGTGTTCATAAATGTAAACAAACAGCATTTGTTCTGCATGAGCATGGCAACATTTGTGTTCATAAAAGTACAACGACTGTCATTTTGCGGTCAAGTCGGCATTTGTTTTTATTTTGTTGCTGAATTTGCAGGAAAATGGCAGGGAGTAAATGTGAAGTTTATTGCTCAATAACTCCAGTACCAGTAGTACTAAACGGATCTGGATGAAATTTAGCGTACAGACAGATTATAGTATAGAATATCACATGGGCTACTTTAAATCTCGGTAAAATCTATGGTGCAAGTGGGAAACATTTGTTTTAAGTTTACAAGGAGCATATATGTATGTGATTGACATGATTTTCTGCATAGGTAGTGGTGGTTAAGGGTTTTCCTGTTTCTTAAATTTTCAGTTTTCTTTTTCCGCAAGTTTTTGTACCATGTTTTCGAAAACGGTTTCTTGCACAAAGCTTAGAACAATGCGCTTTAAAATATATGATCTATGTACAAATCAAATCAAGAATAAATAAATTTTGTTTCTCATTTTGTCAACATTTGCTTTTGTGAACTCATTTTAAATAAAGTATGATGACCACACACATGCAGTTGTAATTGAGTTCATAAAAGTCTCTGAGCATATTTAAAGCAGGGCATGGGCAACAAAGCCTGCAATTACGAACTCAGCCATAGTTTGTATTCTTGAACTTCCTCCTTCACTTACACACACATCTTGAGATTTATGTGCGTTAGGCCGTGTGCGAATTGTGGTTAAAAATGGATGAATTTTTAACCACTACTGCCATATTTTAACCTGCTCCGCAGCTAGTCTAATTTTAACACATTTTATTCAATGCGAAATGTCAAAATTTAACCATACGTCAAGTTTAAACCACTGAATTCGCACACGGCTTAAGTTTTTCGTAATTCTTCAAATGCAAAAACATATGACAAATGTAGTCAACTTGACATTGAGCTCTCTGTGCTTCTGACTTCTTTTCTATGCCATTACAGGTCGATCGGTTCGATTTGCAAATTGCAATGTTTAAATCAGCAAACTCCAATTTAGACGCATTGAGCGTGTTTAAAATCATTTTGTTTTTTCTCATCGGCTGTCATCTAAGGAACTTTTTTTTAATCCCAATTCGCAACTAATTTTATTCAGAATGCGTACAGAGGCAGTTAAACTCTCATCACGGTACGTCATCCGCAAGACTGTTCATAACGTCGATGAATATTTGGGATGGACAAAAAGTTATTAACCCCACAGGTTTATGTGCATGTACAAATGTACATAATATTAATATGTGTTGTAGTCATATCGTAAAAATATGGTTTCAGCAAAGTTGGTTTGTTACATATTATTACAGAAAATTATTTTTGTTTTGCTTCAGTAACATCGTGTAAATATGATTGGTATGGCTGGCTTGAATGAGTAATTTGAAGGGCACACAAAAAGTGAACAATAACCATTTCAACAAAAAATAAATATAAACCTTTTGAACTATTCAAAAAACGAAATGAACTTGACTTGTGTTTATTTGGAATTTTGGATTCAATGTTAAAGCAGTTAAGTTTGTAATTGACATCATTAGATGCCACAAAAGATGATAAAAAATAAATGGAATATATGTAAGCCATGTCAATGACCAAAGGATGGCATTTAAAATAAAAATAGGGCAGAGTTCCAGTTAACAAGATCTCAATGTCACTTTGATTGAGGAAAATGTAATTTGTTTTGCCATAATTCCGTTTCACTTATTCCGTTTTCTAAAAAATCTGGATTTGTATTTAAACTGTAGTTGCAAGAAATCCAATTATTTTGTTTTCAGAATCAGAACTGTCATGATTGTCGAAAACTATTCCATATCGAAAAATGGCCTCGAGGTTCGAGAAGTGAAAACCGACCTTAACGTTGTGTTTGGTTAACAGTGACGTGACAGTGACACCGTAACAGTTGACAGTACAATATAATTTTCAGAGTTTCCAGGCATTATCACTGTTAGAACTGTCTTTAATTTTAAAAAATAAATCCAAATATTTTTGAATCATATTCGAAAAAAACTCAAGACTGTAATAGCCTTTTCGCACCAGACGCAAAACGCTGTTTTCAGCTGTAGTAGATTTATAGCCGATTTTTCATTCATCGAAAAAATCTGCAAATAACAAATTGGCAAATGAATTTATCTGAGTATTCATCGGTGGAATAAATAAAAGCGTTTTTCGTCAGATAAAGTCTATCTGACGATTAAAAAATCCAATATTTTGCTATCTGTCGAATAAACACCATCTGCTTGTTTATCTGACGATTAAAAATCGGCTCTTAGATTTATAAGAAGTTTATCCAGCGATAGCGATAACGAAGTAGATTTCCAATTGAATTTTAAGATTTATACAAACTCTAATTAGCTTGAGATTTAAAGCTTAAACACAACAGTCACGAATAAGCAGACGCTTATCATCACAAGTAGAGCAACTAATATAGCAAATGCCAAAAAGAGTTAAAATTCTGAGTACGTTTTAAACTTGACTGTTATAGTAAATTAAACTCAAATTTATAACAATTTATTATAGCAGGTGATTAAGAAAAACTAAATCTTGAAAAATGGGTTCAAAATCTTCAATTTTATGTATCATGTGATATATGGCAGCCATTAGTTGAAATCGTCAAATCTTATAATATAAAATATGATAAATTGTTCTCCTCTTTTCAGAAGCTGCATTTGCATTCATTTGCAGCTGTGTGAAATATTCTGGAGGCAGAAGTTTTATATGGCTGTTCCTCGAGAATTCCGTTTACAACGTTTGTCGAGCTGAGGAAGCCGAAAATGTTCTCAACTGTCAGGCACTCCTATCGAAAGGAGTTGTCTATACATTGTTACAGACGTTCTTGGGAGAAGGGCTACTCACAAGCACAGGTTAATTCTTCCTTAAAAATCAATTAAAAATCATTTTAAATATCGCCACAAATGTTTAGATAAAAAATGGCACACACGCAGAAAATTGCTAACTCCAGCTTTCCATTTTAACGTTTTGCAATCATTTATAGAGGTTTTCAAGTAAGACTTTCAATACTGAGGAAACGAAAAATATGATTGAACGTTTTGTCTTGTTTTTAGAGAAGAAAGTCAAAAGTTCCTTAAGATCCTGGAAGGTCATGTTGATAAGGAAATTCCTCTGGTTAGTGTAATCCCACGATTCACACTCAACACAGTTTGTGGTAGGTTGCAAAAACTGTTCAAAAAAATTTTTTTGATTCGGTTTTTTCTTTTAAGAAACCGCCATGGGTGTCAAATTAGACAACTTGAGTGACGGCGATGAATACCGAAATCACATTACGAATTTGGAACATCGTTTGGTGAAGCGAACATTCAATCCACTGTATTATTATGAATGGATTTACAAAACCTTTGGAGACTATGATGAATACACGAAACACTTGACAGTGGTTCACAATTTTACAAAGTCTGTTGTCAACAGAAAACGTGAAGAGTTTCGAAAAACAACTGCGCTGAATAATGTAGAAAGGTAAGAATTGCAAAAAGACAATTTTATAGCAGTTTATAGCATAAAAATTATGGGTTTTAGTGATGAGATCGGGAAAAAGAAGAGATATGCAATGCTTGACACCCTTCTCGATGCGGAGCTAAAAGATCAAATCGATCATAATGGAATTTGTGAAGAAGTTGACACCTTTATGTTCGAAGGTTATGACACGACATCTACTTGCCTTATATTCTCTTTGATGAACATTGCCCTTAACAACGACATACAAGAAAAATGCTTCACTGAGGTTAATCAAATAGGTGAGTGTTTTTGAATTGGTATATTTTGACCCGTATTCTTAAACCTTGTTAACTCGTAGACGATCTTCAATCATTGACGGTTTTCGATTTTAATAAAATGGAATACTTGGAATGTGTCATTAAGGAAACACTACGTTTGTACCCATCTGTACCCTTCATAACTAGGGAAAGTAAAGAAGAAACGTCATTGAATGGAATAATATTGCCAAAAGGTGCACAAATTAACATTTATCCTTTTCACATACACCGTGATCCAAGACATTTTCCCGATCCCTTGAAATTCGATCCAAATCGATTCTTGCCAGAAAACACAACAAACAGACATCCGTATGCTTTTGTACCTTTTAGTGCAGGCCCCCGGAACTGTATTGGTAAGGCAACGTACTTTTGCCCGTTTAAGGTTTTGAATTTTTCAATAACTTTTTTTTTCAATTTGAAGGTCAAAAGTTTGCCATGTTGGAAATGAAAGTTCTGCTAGCCAATATTATTAAGAACTTTGAACTACTTCCTGTCACAAGAGATGAGGACTTAATTTTCGAAAACGGATTGGTCCTTCGAACGAAGCAACAAGTTAAAATTAGAGTTAAAAAGCGTAATTGTTAATTATTTAAGTTTTTTTTGTACAAAAAAAAATATTATAAAAACTATAAGTTAAAGGTCTTAGAACTTATTAAATCTGTTTTAATTTAGGTGGACAAAATTTTAGTACAGCGTTTTAACAATTTCCCATAGTACATACTACATTGGGTGCAATCACATTTACGAATAATGAAACGTTCATTTAAATGTGTAGGTACACTTAAAAATTTAAAGGCGGCGACCCATAGGATCTGGCATCTATATCTGTCAAATTCAATTTATATGTCAATTTTTACATAAAACGTCGCAAAGTGACAGGAATCTTACTCGTCCAAAAGATATTCCAGATCCGATAGGTGATTGAACGCAGCCATTTAAGTGAGCTTCAATTACTATGTTGTGAGATGCTTTTTAGTTATGCTGAGGTAAGCTCATTGGGTCCAGGGTCTACTAAAGAAGCACAAACTTTAGTTTATTGAAGGTTGTTTTTCTTTATTCACAAATTCTTAATACTATTTCTAATACAATTTTAATAAGTTTGAGATCTTAATATTAATACAATTTCAACGGTTTTGGTATTCTACTTTATTTAATTCCAGGAGATTAATATAGGAGTTCTGGTTTTCTACTTTATATAATTCCAAGAGAATAATCTTAATCTAAGTTGACTCTGAGATAGCAGGGTCTACTAAGTCTCAACTGAGGAAGCAGTGGACACTTGGAAAAGTCTCGACTGAGATAGCAGCGGATACTAAGTCTCAACTGAGGAAGCAGTGGACCCTTTGAAGTCTCGACTGAGATAGCAGCGGACTCTAAGTCTCAACTGAGGAAGCAGTTGACACTTGGAAAAGTCTGGACTGAGATAGCAGCGGACACTAAGTCTCAACTGAGGAAGCAGTGAACACTTGGAAAAGTCTCGACTGAGATAGCAGCGGATACTAAGTCTCAACTGAGGAAGCAGTGGACACTTTGAAGTCTCGACTGAGATAGCAGCGGACTCTAAGTCTCAACTGAGGAAGCAGTTGACACTTGGAAAAGTCTGGACTGAGATAGCAGCGGACACTAAGTCTCAACTGAGGAAGCAGTGAACACTTGGAAAAGTCTCGACTGAGATAGCAGCGGACACTAACTCTCAACTGAGGAAGCAGTGGACACTTTGAAGTCTCGACTGAGATAGCAGCGGACACTAAGTCTCAACTGAGGAAGCAGTGGACACTTTGAAATCTCGACTGAGATAGCAGCGGACTCTAAGTCTCAACTGAGGAAGCAGTTGACACTTGGAAAAGTCTCGACTGAGATAGCAGCGGACACTAAGTCTCAACTGAGGAAGCAGTGGACACTTTGAAGTCTCGACTGAGATAGCAGCGGACACTAAGTCTCAACTGAGGAAGCAGTGAACACTTGGAAAAGTCTCGACTGAGATAGCAGCGGACACTAAGTCTCAACTGAGGAAGCAGTGGACATTTGGAAAAGTCTCGACTAAGATAGCAGCGGACACTAAGTCTCAACTGAGGAAGCAGTGGACACTTGGAAAAGTCTCGGCTGAGATAGCAGCGGACACTAAGTCTCGACTGAGATAGCAGCGGACACTAGTTTTAAAAACCTGGAAGCCCACGTCACTTCGGCGGTGTACTCTAGATTGGTACCCGGTCTACGGTCGGTGGACCCCGATTTGACTGAACCAAATTCGGTGACTTAAGAATATTTTGCAGATAAGCCAATGTGAATTATAAGCATACAAATGAAATCATATTGCAAATTACATTTGTGTGTCACCGAGAGTTGATCATTGTTACTGACTTCGGGTGATGCTTGGCAGTTGTACAAACTGGTTTTGTAGGCATCAGCGGGGTATTGCTTGTTTGCAATAGAATTATGCGGCAGTAGGGGTGAAGTGTAGTTCTTCGTCATAGCATGATTGCTTACATGCAATGCACTGCTTTGCTATATCATTCGTGTATGACAATGTCATCGGCGGGGTATTGCATGTTTGCAATGGAATTATGCGGCAGTGGGGCGAAATGTGATGTTTCATTACAATGTTTACAAGAGGTATTAAAGCGAGCTTCAAACTCGCTTCGCCCCTTTGTATACCTGTGTTGAGTTGAAATGAGCTTAAAAATCTAAGTTGAGGTTTTGGCAAACTGTTTGACGTGTGTGTGAGTGCAACTGATTTGAACACAAGTTAGATATTTTTTTTTCACGCGGGTATCGTCCGTCTGGTGCATTTTCTAACTAAAAACTAAAAACACAAGTGAACAAAAATTCAATACTACGATGATTTGAGATACACCAGCAGTTGTCATCTCAATATGTTTTCAACTAAACTCCATCTGGAGTACTCAATTCAAATGACGAAAAACCTGGGTCAAGAATTAAACCCTAATCCAACTCGAGCTCTCGATTCTGCTTGCAAACGTGGTAAATCTCGCTTCGCCCCTTTTTATACCTGTGTTTAGTTGACCGACTCGGATCCGCTTTAGGAGCGGAGTCGAGTCGTAATTAGTACTGAAAAACCTAAGTTGAGGAGTTGGTATAGCATTGACAAATGACAAACTGCTGACGTTTGCGTGAGTGCAATTGATTTGAAAAAAAGCTAGGTATTTTCGTCCGTCTTGTGCGTTTTCTAACTAAAGAAAAAAACACAAGTGAAAAAAAAATCAATACAGCGACGACTGGAGAAGACTTTCTTGGCCGGAGCATTGTCGTCCATTCGCTCGAAGTGGCCGAGCCAATGTAGTCGTCTTTTCTTGGCCTTCTGGACTACATCCATATCTTGGTACAGCTCGTACAGTCCTCGTTTGAACTTTCTTCTCCATTCGCCATCGTCACATACTGGACGGAAAACCCGTCGAAGAATTTTTCTTTCGAAAGTGCCCAGTATTCTCCTGTTTTACTTATCGCCCAGCACTCGACACCGTAGAGTAGGACTGGTAAAATCAAAGTTTTGTATTGCAGATACTTTGTCTTTCGAGTGAGTTGTTTTTACTTCAAGACCAACGAGTTTCACCTGTTCTTCAATTGCTGTGAAGGCCTCAAGCACAGCTCTCTTGGACCGACCGATGATGTCTATGTCGTCAGCATAGCCTAGGAGCAGAGTGGATTGGTTGAAGATAGTGTTTTCCGTGCTCACACCTGCCACTATCTGCTCCAGGACTATGTTGAAGAAATCACATGACACAGCGCATCTCCTTGTCTAATTCCTGCGCATGTTTGAAACAACTCGGATGAGCTGTTACGCATTTGCACACTGCACTGCGTATTGTTCAGCGTCATGCGGCACAGCTGGATCAGTTTCTCCGGAATCCCGAATCCAGAAATCGCCATCATAAGCTCTTGGCGGTGGATGCTATCATAAGCAGCTTTGAAGTCGATGAAAAGATGGTGGGTTTTTAATTTAAGAGTTCCGCAGGTATGCAATCCGACTCGGCGGATGCTGTGCTTCGGTGACTAGGTTTCCTTCACTATTTCGAAGAGCCTGTGTCCCGGTTCTGAAACCAGAAGCTAATTGCTTCGACCTTTTAAAGAAACTCCGGGTATTGTTCTTGGCTCGAGACTCTTTTTGTTCTAGATCTTTAAGCTGAGAAACTGCGTTCTTCCTTCACAGGGTCTTTTTCGAATTTCTCCTTTTTGTTCGGTTCTCTTCTCTTGCTGCTCTTGTTTTCCATTGCAGCATCTACAAACGTGCATTTTCCGTCTCTCTTTTCAATAACGCGCATTTTCATCATCATACCACGGGTTCTTTTTCGGGAGTGGCTGGTAACCTATTATGGTGGTCTCGGTTACATTTTTAATTATTTCACGATATTGGTTCCACAAGGTATTGACGTCTGTGGTACTTGGGAGGACGGCGCGGCGCGGCGGAGAGTCGTTCACTCAGGCGCTCACTTCACTGTAGTCTCTGGCATTGATAATCGAGCTCTAAACTTAGCCACTACCAGAAAGTGGTCAGAGTCGACATTTGCTCCCCGGAAAGTGCGCACGTTCAGGATGATGGATGCGTGCCTTGCGCCGATTAACACATGGTCGATTTGATTGGTGGTTCGACCATCCGCAGATCGCCAGGTTGCTGTGTAGATCTTTCGTCTTGAAAAACCTAGTGCTACGTTTCACCGTATTACTAGCTGCAGAAAAGTCGATTAGTCGGAAGCCGTTATCTGTTGTGACTTCGTGGAGGCTGTGCTTTCCAACTAATCCACCAAAGAATTCTTCCTTCCCCATTTTTGCATTGAAGTCTCCGAGTACGATTTTGACGTCGTATTCTGGACAGGCTCCGTAGGCTCTATCCAGGAGGTCGTAAAAATCCTCCTTGCTAGACTTCTCAGCATCATCGGTAGGGCCGTGTGCACATATTAAACTGATGTTTTGTAGTGTGGTCTTGATGCGGATTATCTACAGCCAGGCGATCACTAACTGCCTTGAAATGCATGACATTCGATTTTCCACGATGAATCCGCATCCGAATATGTGCATTCTTTGATGACAGCCAGCTGTAATAAATGTCACAATTTTTCTTTTTAATTGTCCCTGATCCTGTCCATCGTATTTCCTGGATCGCAGTAATGTCTGCCAAATACTGCGTGAGGACAGATTTAAGTTTTAGAGTTGCACCTGGAGTGTAGAGTGTTACATTCCAGGTACAAACTCTCAATGCGTACAGTCCGTTGTCGTTCCGGGTCTGGTTACCATAAGAGGGGGGTCATTTTCCGAGACTCTGCCTATCTCTCTCATAACGTTAAATTTTTTTACTGTGGAGGTGTTGTTAGCCCCTCGCACTTACCTGCAAATTTGTAGGGCCGTTTTTTAAGTGCTTCTGTTTCTCCGTTTTGCACTCGCGCTTACAAGTTTCGCAAGTTATATCTTGGAAAAGTTATAGCATGTGCCCCCAGGCCCAGATCCGAAAACACCCAACCGCCAATGGATTCCGTTAACCAAATCTTATTGTGCAGCCAAAAACCTTATTAAATTTTGCAGTGTTCAACTCACATTTCACTCAAAATTATTCGTCTTAAATCAAATTTAAGAAGCTTAGTTTTCAATAGAAAAATTTCGAAAGCTAACAAAATTCAAAATTCAAATGATTCGGAAAACATGGCACAAACAAATGCACCGCCGTAAAGTCGTAAGCAACACTTTTGTATTCCAAAAATGACTTTTTTCTTAAACAAACACTTTTCTTGCAGTGGAAAACGTATTCCCTTCCGGAAAAAGTGTGGTACTACGTCAGACCCTTCATTGTTCACCTAATAATGGTCTGGTTAGAGCCGTTACCGTTGCCAACTTTCTTGAAGGCAGTTTATTCGGCTTGCCTGCTGATATTTATACTTTTCCCCCTTATTTACCCCGCAGCAATAACATTAGCAGTATTTTGGGTTGTTCAGTATGTTCTCGAGAGGTTTGCTTTGATTAATCATTGATTGCAATGTCTTTTCAGTCAATAAAACAATTTTCTTTAAAGAGACGCTGGCATAAAATTTCCCAAAGAGATCGACTTCAATGGCTATGTTGATTCGGTTTTAAATGTTGATCCAACGGGAGAATATAATCAAGCCGTTCAGTATTATTTTGAGCAATTAAAAATAATGGCGGCCGCAATTGTTTCAATAGTTGACTACGTGCGTCTAGCAACAAGTGCAATATTCGGTTCGTAGTGAAGTAAAATTATGTCTTGGATATTTTTGCAAAGCTTCTATCTTTTCTAATTTAAAGAATTTGACTGACAAGTAGTATGATGGTGAATCGGAGACGTCAATAAAGTTTACATTCACAAAAAATTAAGGGAAAATTGCAGTAAAGAACGGTGCCATTATTATAACGGTATATTTTTTTTTTTTGTTAATATGTGCAATAAATCTCGTTGAGTATGTATATATGAACAATATTTGGTGAAATAAATGAAAAGCTTAAAGGGCTAACTATAATGAACGGAACAGAGCGGGCGGAGCCGTCCGTAACTGAGCGAGAACAAGAAATTCGTATATTGTGCCCTAAATACCGGATTACTCCGTTTCGTCAATTTTCGTTCAGTTTTGCTTACGGACGTAAACTGCGCTCCCCTTCGTTTTTTACGGACGAACATTTGACAGCTTACTTACTTAAGGTGGCGCTACAGTCCGGTGTAGACTTGGGCCTCAATCAACAGTCTCCGCAAGCCAGCTCGGTCCCTAGCTGCCTCCAGTTTTGCACTCCAAGTTGATTGAGGTCCTCTTCCACTTGTGTGCGCCACCTGAGTCGCAGCCTTCCTCTCCTTCTGCATTCCTCGGGAATAGTGTCGATAGCTTTAAGGGCCGGAGCATTGGTGGCCATGCGCTCTAAATGACCGAGCCATCTGAGTCTCTGGACCTTGACTCTTCTGGCTAGGTCCATGTCGTTGTACAAGCCGTAAAATTCGCTGTTGTAGGTATCTTCTTCTCCATTCCCCATCAATGCCAAAGATGACCCGAAGAACTTTCTTCTCGAAACAGCCTAACACATTCATCCGATTTTGTCAAGGTCCATGCTTCTGCACCATACATCAGAATAGGGATGATGAGGGTGTTGTACAGTTTTACCTTAGTTCCTCGAGAGAGGGCTTTTCCACTCAATTGCTTTCTTAGCCCAAAGAAACTGCGATTAGCAAGAGTAATTCTTCTTCTTATCTCAGCGCTGGTGTTATGGCCCGTGTTAATAGCGGAGCCTAGGTAGACAAACTCCTCTACTTCCTCGAAGTTTTATGCGTCTATTGTGATATTCTGTCCGAGTCGTTGGTGTTGGGTGCCCTTTTTTCAAAGACAGCATATACTTCGTTTTTCCCTCATTTACCGCTAAACCCATTTTTGCCGCTTCTGTCTCAATTCTCACAAAGGCGCCATTGACATCATACTCTGTTGACGTACGCTAGAAGTTGAACAGATTTTTGGAAGACAGTGCCTATGGTGTTGACGGTGGAGTTCTGCACTATCTTCTCAAGAACGATGTTAAAGAAATCATACGACAGCGCATCGCCTTGTCTGAATACTTTTTTGACGTCGAAAGATTCCGTAATCTCGTTGCCAACCTTGATGGAGCAGCGTGAGTTCTCCATCCTCATTTTGCACCAGCGAATGAGCTTGGCAGGGATGCTAAAATTACACATAGCTTTATACAGTTCGTCTTTGTAGATGCTGTCATACGCGGCCTTAAAATCGATGAAGAGGTGGTGGGTATGGGTATCGGTTTGGAGTTCATAGGTTTTTTCCAGTTGCGGCAGAACGTCAAAATTTGGTCGATGGTTGACTTTCCTGGTCTGAAGCCACATTGATAAGGACCAATCAGATTGTTGACGAAAGCCGCTCCGCCGCGTCAAGGCTTACCCCACGTATCAACGAAAGATTTTTATAGTTTCTCCTTGCTCTTGATCCATGGTTCAAATTTGATCCACGATTGAACATACTACTGTGAAGGGTCTCCAAACTGCTTATCTTCATTAAATTTTGTAGAGAAAGAAAGACAAAAGACGATGAGAGAAAAACACAAAGAAAAACTTGAAATTCCTACACTCAATCTTTTTACATTTCTTGATTTTTTCCTTCCCCTTATATGCTGATTCCACTAACGTTAATCACGAAATTTGACGAAGTAGATTAAGAATAAATCTCGACTTTTCTGGGAATAAGGGTACATGATATTAGTAGATCAAACATGGAATAATAGTACATTTAGTACAATACTACGTTTTCATCTACCCTAAATCCGTGAAAATTCGAAATTTGTTCTTAATCCACTTCGCTTAATCTCATGATTAGCGTCAGTGAAAACATCGGGTGCTTTCATAAATGCATGGTTGCTTTGCTTACATGCGATCATTTGCAATCATATTAACGTCAGACAAAAATACTTGCGCATGTGTTTTACACTGCATTTATGATACTATATACCTGTCTCTTTTATTCAGAAGGAAATTCAGTGTGCATGTGATTTTTTGTAGTTGCACATTTGCGCTGCAAATATTTGCGTTTTGCTTTTATGAACATCTGACTTTTATCATTTGCATTTATGAACAACATGCATGCGTCAGACTTTCGCAACCATGCATTTATGAAAGCACCCATCATATTACGTCTTCTGCAAGCAACAACGCTTGCCATCGCTAGTCAAAAAAAAATTCCGTCGTTCAATGGAAGAATGCAACAAGTCACTTTTATTTATTATAATACTTTGAACTCATCCATTATTTAATTCCGATGTTCACATATTGGCGTCGCTACTCAAAAGTCAAAATGTCACTTTGCCGGCGATGGCGTTAAATAAAAGTAAACGTCAATTATCAACAAAACCATAAACAAATTTTCGAGTTTGGTAATTTTAAATGTTTTTAATTTAATTCTGTAGTAAAAATTGTCTCAAAAAGATGCAAAACTAACGTCTATTTGTGTTTAAGAATTCAATTTTCTATAAAAAACTACATTTAGTGCATTAACAATGGATACCCAAGTGCTGGACGCAGTCAACGAGTTTCTGGTACATGAACTTAAAATTTTTGTTTCTATAATTTATTAACAAAAATTAATTTAAAAGAAAGTGGAAAACATCGAAGAGGCTTTTCTGTGTGTTATTGTCCACAAAACCGATGGAGAAAATGAAAAAGCCCAAAAATTTACAAACAATATTGGTAAGAGCATGCAGTGTCTTCCTTACAAGAACTCACCAACTTTTTTGTCCATAGTATCAATATTCAACACTCTGGCTCCGGATTACAAGGAAACCGTGATCCGACAATATGTACAACGTTCAGCGGCCAGTGCGAATTTAAACCAGTTGAAAGTGCTAATGGATACATTGGCTAAGCTCGTTGCGAATAATCTCATCACCGCAAAGTAAGAGCAAATAATACTCTAGTCTCCAAATTGCATTCACAACCTTACTTTCTAGACTTCTATGCGATAAGATCCTCCTATGTGAGAAATTAGTGTACGAGAACAAAAACTTCTGGTGCGAGGGATTCAAACTAATCAAGAAAGTAATAACTCAAGTTGATTACAAGGGAGTCCGAGAAATTATGAAGGTAGATTCTCCAAACTATTCATAAAACCACTAACACATAAGGCACTTTGCTTGCAGACTTGTCGCGAAAAAGCTCAATCCTTCCCTGTTAACATCAATGTCAGCTTTTTGCCGCAATTGCTGGCCCTCGAGGACATTATTCGTTTCATATTCAATCGAAACAACTGTCTGCTGCCAGCATATTTCATAGCAAATGAAATAATGAAGTCTTGCTCCTTTCATTGGGTTTGATTCTTGTAAATTCCCCAATAAAATTTCCAATTCAACCATAATACTTCCGTTTAGAAAATCAACAAATTGATGACTGACTTTGTTGAAGAATTCCGTCACACAGCCCAAATGGTATCAATCATCGGTCATTCCCACATGTTGCCGATTGTTGAACCATTCGGCTATGCCGATCACATGATGAACTCCTGGAAACTTGACCACAATACACTGAAATTCAATTTCAAAGGCAGTCTACCCTATGAACCAGAACTGCTCGAAGAACAGCCTCAGCTATTGCGCTACGTTCTCGACCAGCCGTATTCCCGCGAAATGGTTTCGATAATGCTGAATCTGCAAAAGCAGCAAAAACAACTTTGCAGCGCTCTCGAGGAGCAATTTGTCAATTTGGGTATTAAAGCGATGGAAATGACGGAAACCGATATGAATGCTACTTCTTCCGATGACACACTTTCGCCCTCTGAAGCAGTTTGGTTGCATTTGTCGTCGCAGTTGATTTACTTTGTTCTGTTTCAGATTGTCAGTTTTCAGCATATTGTCTTGTCGTTGTATGAGAAGGTGAGTTTCCTTCATTCTCCTGGCCAGGAATGAATTTTGAATAAAGAAATTACTTACAGCTCTCGAAAAGAGAACTCAGAAAGGGGCGGGATCAACTGATGTGGATTCTGCTGCAATTCATTTCCGGAAGCATTCAAAAGAATCCGGTAAGTTGCATTTCGAAGGGCCTAAACCCGGTTTAATTGAATATCAAATTCCAGATCTCAACCTTTTTGCCGATGTTCAAACTCTTCGACTTGCTGTATCCAGAACAGGAACCACTCAAACTTCCTGATTGCAATAAGCCAGCGTTTTTGAGACAGGTAATTCGTCTTGTTTGTTGTTTTATTTTATACCTACTCACGTTTCACCATTCGAGATGGCTCCTATTTGCATTTGGATCCACCTTATGAGGAAGGCAAGACTTGAAAACATGACCATCAATCGTCCAATTCCAATTGCACTCAAAAATCATCACGAGTAAGCTGCAAACATTCCACGTGAATAGAATGACTAAAGCTTCTTCGTTTCTTAGGTTTCTTCAGCACTTGGTTATGCCAAATACCATGATGTCGATGAGTTTGGGAAATGACTTCCGCATCATCCTCATCTGCAATGCCTACTCAACCAATCAGGAATACTTCTCGCGTCCCATGAACATTCTAGTTGAAGCTCTGAATGGAAATGCCAAAGGTGTCGGTGCCGCCGGACCATCGAATGTCTCACAGATATCTTCTGTACCATTTTCAATGGCCGTTCTGGATAGTTTGACTGTTCATAGTAAAATGTCACTGATTCACAGGTAAAGCCACATTGACATATTTCTTGAATTGGAATAATCTTGTTCCCTGTTCCCTGCAGTTTTGTGACTCAAATGATAAAACAATCACAAACAAAGAGCTTAGTGCCAGCTCCAGCGCTGGTTGAAACCTACTCAAGGCTTTTGGTCTACACTGAAATTGAGTCTCTAGGCATTAAGGGATTTTTGAGTCAACTTCTGCCAGCGGTTTTCAAACACCATGCTTGGGGAATTCTGCATACGCTGTTGGAAATGTTCTCCTATCGTCTCCATCATATTCCTACACACTATCGTGTTCAATTACTGTCTCATCTGCATTCGCTGGCCTCCGTGCCGCAGACCAATAAAATGCAATTGAATTTATGGTAAGGACAATGATGCACCGACTTCACAAAAAACTCACCAAACTTTGTTCCTCAGTTTTGAATCCACAGCTTTGCGTCTAATCACTGGACTGGGATCGGCAGAGGTTCAACCCCAACTATCTCGCTACTTCAACGAGAAAACTCCCGGCTCCGT
Source organism: Sphaerophoria taeniata (assembly GCA_943590905.1). NCBI lineage: Eukaryota > Metazoa > Arthropoda > Insecta > Diptera > Syrphidae > Sphaerophoria > Sphaerophoria taeniata. The sequence continues at coordinate 38,222,376 of OX016540.1, read as the reverse complement.
TGCTTCTGGGGAGAGTGAAGAACTCAATCGGGTTTTGATTCTTACACTAGCCAGATCGATGCATATAACTGGTTCAGGTAAAACTTGTCCATTCTCGCCGAAATATTTGACCAATTTTGGGTGCAATTTAAGGTGATGAGTTGCAAGCCTGGTGCAAGGACCTCCTAACAAACATCATGCAAAACACTCCCCACTCGTGGGCCAAGCACTCGCTCGAATGCTTCCCACCAGCTCTGAGGGAATTCTTCGCTCAAAACAGCACTCCGCTGGAAAACAAACAACAACTCAAGAAATCCGTTGACGAGGAATACTGCAACTGGACATCGATGTCGAATGAAAATGACATTATTGCCCATTTCATCCGACCGAACACGAATCCTCTGTTCCTATGTCTGCTGTTCAAGATGATCTGGGAAACGGAGAACATAAGTCCAGTTGCCTACAAGTGAGTTTACACCTTCAAATCCTAAATCAAGGTCCTAAATTGTTATTTTTTAGGATTCTTGAAGGCATCAGTGCTCGAGCACTGTCGGCACATTTGCGAAAACTCTGCGACTATTTGGTATATGAAGTCGCCAATTCCAACGGCAAGGACTTCATCCACAAGTGTGTGGACACAATAAATAACATGATATGGAAATACAACGTTGTCACAATTGATCGCGTTGTCTTGTGCCTGGCCCTGCGCACACAGGAGGGCAATGAGGCTCAGGTGTGCTTCCTTATTATTCAGTTGCTTCTGCTGAAAGTATCGGAATTAAGGAATCGAGTTCAGGAATTCTTCAAAGACAATAGTCCAGACCATTGGAAGCAGAACAACTGGTTTGTTCAATGGAAAACACATCCAACGAGCTCTTTTACATTCTTTGTCTTGTTTTGGTATTTAAGGCACGAAAAGCACCTTGCATTCCATCAGAAATATCCCGAGAAATTTGCACCAGACGAATCAGCTTCACATCTTCCTTTGCCCGTCTACTTTGGCAATGTTTGCCTGAGATTTCTGCCTGTTTTGGATATTGTCTTCCATCGATTCATTGAGCTTCCTATTCAGCATGTTCATCAGATTCTCGAAGTGATTCTCGATCATTTGGGATGTCTTTATAAATTTCATGGTGAGTTTGCCAATTTGCCAAGACCCTTTTGTGTTATTCAGGTGTGATCCTCGATTCCAGATCGTCCCATAACCTATCTGTACAATACCCTTCACTTCTACGAGTGGATCTTACGCGATACACCCTCGCTGAAGAAAAAACTAGTGAGTTCCGTAACTGGGGCTCTGGTCGATGTTCGTCCACCGAATTGGGCCCTCAGCGAGCAGTATCAAATCTATTTACAGAGCAAGGATGCCCTCTGGAATCCGGAGTTGAGCTACTACATGAGTTTGTTGCGAAGATTGTCAGACAGTAAGTTTATCATCACTCAATGAGATTTTTGTTTGATTCAGACTCCCTTCCTAGCAATAAGCGCCAAAAACTTCTTCTACGTCACCGATTGGCGTTTCAATGAATTCCCGAATGCCCCGAGTCATGCACTCTACGTTACCTGCGTTGAACTCTTGAGTCTTCCAGTAACTCCACAGATCGTTGGTAACAATCTGATCGATGTCATCGTGAAGGGATATCCCCTGATACCGCAAAAAGAAATCCACGCCTACATCAATGCCCTTGGTATTGTGCTCGCCGCTCTGCCAGAAGCCTACTGGAGCACCATCTATGATCGGCTGCAGGAAGTCCTGAATTCGCCGAAAATGCTGAAGTGGTCGTATCGCTTCTCGGCGTTTGATTTGTTTAATTTCAAGACTGTACGCGAGGCAATGATTGAGAAGGTATATGCTGTCACTTTGGCTGTGGCGCATTCGGTGTTTCATCACATGGGCGGATTTAAACTGGCCACTATGACAAGGTAGAGAGAGAGGGGCTCCCTTAAAATTTGCTTCCCCAGATTTGACTTATTTCTTCTCTTATCAAAGGTACCTAGAAGAAAAGTTGAAACCTTGCGTGAAAACACCCCATCAACTGGTGTTTTTGTGTCACGTTTTTGGACCGTTTCTTCAGCGCATCGAACAGGAGAAGCCAAATGCTGTGGCGGGAATTGCCATACTCTTGTATGAGATGCTCGAAGTCGTCGACAAACATACTTGGAATGAAAATCTGGAGTACATGGACCAGATTTGTGATTTTCTGTAAGTTTTCTTGTTGCACCTTTGAAGCGTTCTCTAACGAAAATAAAACCTTTACAGTTATCACATAAAGTACATCCACGTAGGGAACATCATCAAAAATGAATCGGAGACGATTATCAAGCGCCTGAGGCCGGCCCTGCAGATGAGATTGAGATTCATAACTCATCTCAATTTGGAAGACATTCATACGGAGAAGCCGTTAGTTTGATCTGCGAGTATTCCGATGTTCTTTAAATTGAATTATTTTCTTCCCACAGAGAAACGGCCCCCGCACAGCAACAACAACAATCTAATATGGGAATGACAACAAATCAAGCTAGCTCCTCGCAAATGGTTCAAGGAATTTCAACACAACAACAACAACAGCAGCAGCAACTTCAACCACAAGTAATGCAACAACAGCAGCAACAAGCTATGCAACAACAAGTCCAACAACAACAACAACCCCAACAACAACAACAGCAACAGCCACAACAACAACTTTCACAAATGAATCCCATGTCCGGAATGACCCAGCAACAGATGCAGCAACAATTGCAAATGCAACAACACCAACATCTTCAAGCTCAACAACAAATGCAACAACAACAGCAAATGCAATTGCAACAACAGCAACAACAACAAATGCAACAACAGCAATTCCAATTGCAGCAACAACAGCAGCAACAGCACTTGCAACAGCAACAAATCCAACATATTCAACAGCAACAAATGCAACAGATGCAACAGCAGCAATTGCAACAGCAACAAATGCAACAACAACAAAACATGGGAATGCGTCATAATTGAGGCGAAAGTCTATCTGTCTGTATTCGTTTTTATATTTATTCAAACAGTGCCCAAAAAAGGCGAAATAAATGTGTACCGTTAAGTGAATGTATTCAAATTTAATCGTTTTATTTCTGTCGACTTTTTTTAGGTTATGTTTTTTCGTTTGGTAGGCTGGAGAGTTTCCGATCCGGAGAGTATTCCGCTAAACCGCGACGACTACACCACATCAAGCGGATGGCGAACAACACCAATCATCCTCCAAGAACCGGTTCAGTACGGACCTCTGCTTAAGAAACCGAGCAACCAGAGATTTCCGTCTACCCGACCTTGAAGAAGTCAAGATAGCAATATCTAAGCAATGGACCCTTGAGGTCTAAGTGAGTCAATAACATCTAGACAGCCACTCCAACCTAACCTAACCTAATATCTAAGCTTAAAAACAACAAAGCAGCAGGAGCTGACGGCATCACTGCCGAACTCTTCAAAGCAGTCGGCGATGACTTGGTTAGGAGCATGCACCAACTCATCTGCAGAATATGGTTGGAAGAGAGCATGCCCGATGAATGGAACTTCAGCATTGTCTGCCCGATCCTGAAGAAAGGAGACCCTCTAAACTGCACCAACTACAGAGGCATCCTAAACATCGCCTATAAGATCTTTTCTGCAGTACTATGTCAACGCCTGAAGCCGTTTGTCAACAACAACATATCAGTGTGGCTTTAGACCAGGAAAGTCCACCATCGATCAAATATTCACATTACGCCAGATCCTGGAAAAAACTCAAGAACTCCAAATCTACACCTACCAACTCTTTATCGATTTTAAAGCCGCGTATGACAGCATCTCTAGAGAATAACTGTATAAAGCCATGTCCAGTTTTGGCATTCCTACAAAACTCATTCGTTTGAGCAAGATGGCAATGGAGAACTCGCGCATCATGCTACTCTATTAAAGTCGGTAACGATCTCGCCGACCTACGCCTTCGATGTTCGATGTCACAAAAGGCTTTAGACAAGGTGATGCACTGTCATGCGACTTCTTTAACATCATACTGGAACGAATAGTGCAGAACTCCCACGTCAACACTAGAGGCACTATCTTCCAGAAGTCTGTGCAACTACTCGCGTACGCTGATGACATTGATATAATTGGGAGAACGCAGCGTGATGTCAACAGTGCTTTTGCGAGTATACAGACAGAGGCTGAAAAAATAGGTGTAGCGGTCAATGAGGGCAAAACATAGCATATGCTGTCATCAAGAAAGGACAACCAACACCGACGTCTTGGACAAAACGTCACGATAAACAAAAAAAAAGAAAAATAGAGTGGCGCGACAGCTCTTGAAGAGGCAAGGCCTAAGTGGCTTACTCTCATCAACAATTCTCTGAGTGCGTGTGAAGAATTGAGGGGACCTACATTTTAACGCCGATTCCGAACGGCAAAGTTGAGAAACACTTTTTCATGACAGATTGATACTCTTGGAAGATTTGTCAGGTCTTCGCAAGAGGCAGTGCCCGTGAAAGATGAAATAAAAACTTGGCCTGAGTAGGACTCGAACCAACGACGTTCTGCTTAGCAGCCAACACACCTAACCACTAAGCTACGGGCAACGTCACGATACACGCATATAATTTTGAGGTAGTTAGGGACTTTGTATACCTTGGCTCCGCTAGCAACACGGACAAAGACATCAGCGCCGAGCTCAGAAGGAGAATAACTCTTGCTAATCGCTGTTTCATCGGGCTAAGAAACCAATTGAGTAGTAAAGCCCCCTCCCGAAAAACTAAGGCAACGCTCTATAAGACCCTCATCATCCCCGTCCTGCTATATGGTGCAGAAGCAAGGAACATGTCAAAAAAGATGGGAGCACCCTAGGCCGGCCGGTTCTCGAGAAAAGTTCTACGGAAGATCTATGGTCCTGTCTGCATAAACTGTGATTGGAGGAGGAGATTTAACCACGAACTGTACGATCTGTACTGCGACACTGACCTAGCTAAAAGAGTGAACGTCCAAAGACTCAGATGTCTTGGTCACGTGGAGAGGATCGACACCAATACTCCGGCCCGTAAAGTCTTGGAATCCACTCCAGAAGGACGGCGCAGTAGAGGAAGACCATGGTTCAGGTGACGCGCGCAAGTTGAAGATGACCTCAACCAACTCGGCGTGCGAAACTGGAGGCAGCTAGCTAGGGACCGAGCTGGCTGGAGAGGTTTGTTGGTTGAGGCCCAAGTCTACCCCGGACTGTAGCGCCACCTTAAGCAAGTAAGTAAGTAAGAGTATTCTGTGTCCACCAGGAAAGCCAAAGGGCGATGAGTACTTTGACTCGGCCACATCAAAGCAGATGGACAACAACACTCTAGCCAATCTTCCAAGCTTCGGTTCAGTACGACCAGTCAGAAAGAACATCTGCTTAAGAAATCAAGCAACCAGAGATGACAGAGCGTTTGCCATTGACGCACGCAAGACCCGATGGAAGAATAGATTGGGAAACTGTTTAGCGAGTAAGTCCGAATGCCGTTAATTCGAAAAAAGGCGATCTTCAAAGACCTTGGTCTGGCCAATAAGAGTGAAAAGGGGCTGCCACATGTACACTAGTTTGTTAGTTTATTAAATAAGTTAAGAGTATGTATACATAATTCTTAAAAATTACATTTTGTTTATAAATTACGTGTTCCATATGCATTTTAATTTTAGTTCTTAATATTTTTCTTCTAATAATAAAAATATTGCATTTGGCAAACTTCACTCATCCGGAAAATATGGTTACGACACACAAAAACCCCAAACAGAAAAGCCTAAGTTAAATGAAAACAAAGTGAAAATTCCCTCTCACTACTCATCAAAAACACGCCCGAGTAGCTGCTACAATTCCGCCATAAGACTTAGAAATATCATCGTTAGCTCTTAAATTAGATAATATCATTAGACACTAGAGTGCTGCTACACATGGCATTTAGGATGACTGGAGCATCCTCACGTCGTCGTCTTGTGTTCCACCAATGTGTATTTGATAAAATTGCTGGCTGTTGTCTAAAATGTTTGTATAATTTGTTGGTCTCCTCGCAGTTCCTGATGTATCCGAAATTCTTGAGATCCTCGATATCCTATTCAACATTCGGACTATCGAGGAAGGTAACATCGAACGGATGTAAAGTTAAGAATGACTAGTTGAACTATCTGTAAAGTATGGATGCTGCATGGCCTGTTCGGCGCTTATTCGCTGATTGGGCCGACAGACGAGCAGTTTTTGGAGTAGGTCACGTCCTTTGGAATTCAGTTGAGGTACAATTTGGCTCCATGAAGTGATTGGAGGAAATGCTGCAAGGAAAACAAAGTTCGATTTCTCCTTGATGACAAGACGAATCTGTGTACAACTTACATGGCAACGATACATAATCTGATAAATGGGTAACACCTGGCCAAGTTTCCTCTGTGGGAGTGCCCAAAACTCGGAATATACGAAGCAATTGATCAAGAACATCGGATCCTGGGAATAGTGGCCGTCCAGCGTCGGCGAGTTCAGCAAATATACAACCAGCAGACCACATATCGATGCTGGTTGTGTACAGCTTGGCTCCGAATAGAACATCTGGTGGACGATACCACAAAGTCACAACCTCAGCTGAATAGCACTTAACGGGTATGCCAAATGCTCTTGCAAGACCTTAAAATCCACGAGAACAATATAAAATCGATTTCAATTTCCATACGAATCTTACCAAAATCAGCCAACTTGAGTTCACCGTTTTTATTGATTAGTAAATTCTGCGGCTTGAGATCACGATGCAGGACATTGTGACTGTGACAGAAGGCCAAACCTCGCAACAGTTGGAGCATAAAACTCCGACAAACTGCCATGTCAATTTCACAATTCAAACTATCGAAATACTTTTTGAGATCCTGATCGCAGTGCTCGAAGACTAGAGTTAATTTGCGGTCAGAATGGAGGACATCGTAGAGACGGACAATGTTTTTGTGTTTTAATTCCTATGAAAAGGGTTTTGGGATTATTTGGAATTTGGATTTTTGGAATTGTACCTTGAGGAGACAAATTTCACGTAATGCAGAACTTGGAACACCTTCGTCGTCTTCGTCTAATCGAACTCGCTTGAGGGCGACAATTTCCATGGTTTCGCGATTTCGTCCTTTGAAGACTGTACCGTAGGTGCCTTCACCGATTTTCTCCAACTTTTCATATTTCTGCATTTTTTTGTTTCTTGAAGATTGGAAGCGTTGAGTTGAGTGTTTTGATTTTTTGGAGATTGATAAATTTTATAATTGGATTTTTTTTTTCGGCAAAAAACTAAAATCTTTCCTAACCACTTGGGTGCAAAAAAACAAATTTGTTGTAATTCGATCAGCTGTTTTCTGATGCGTTCGAAAGTGACAGATGACAGTTTGACAGACTCTGCAGTTGTTATCGATTTTTATCGAAAAGGGTGGTTCTGAAGATAAAACCTTTGTATATGGAATTTATAGTATTTTCAGCCCCGAGAATTTTTGGTTGGAGAGTCGTCCCGTCTTGGCGCTGTCAGTTTTTCTATATACAAGATTTTAGTTCTGTATCGCGTTCCGGACGTCGCTGTCGTCGATTCACGAGGCTGCAACTACTATAAATTCCATATACAAAGATAAAACTATCCAAAAATTTTCTTGGGTTGTGTTTTCACTTTTCCACTTATGAAGTGGACATTATAACGTTTCTTTTTCGTACGAATTCGTCAACAAACATAATTTTTGTCAATTCTGGTAGGAGCAAGGATTTTACTGGCGAAGTTTATCGATAGCTTGGAAGATGCAATCGACACTTTTTTTTATTTTTTAGTGCAGCGGGAGATACCTTTGGAAATGACAAGTAGCTACTCCACCCGAGAGCGAGTCCATGCTACCACAAGCCCATAAAACAACAATGGAATCCTACCACTAACAATAGGTATTATTGCAATCTTTAATGTTCGGTGAGACTTAATGATCGATTTATGTACATTATGTGTTTACTAAGGCCAAATCCAATCTAATCGAATCCATTATCATGCGTCCTTTACTCATTTTACGTATATCTTTAAAAAATGCAACCACATGTAACTGCGCCATTAAGAGCACAACAATTTTTATAAAAGTCTAGCAGCTCCCTTAACACCATCAAACTATCGATAATTTTCGCACATCTCTAGGCCACCATCGTAATTTTGATCTCACTCAGCTGTCATTTCTTTTTCTGTGATGAGTGCAATTTTTTTTGTTGTGACTTTCTCAAATGATTTTTTTAATAGTGAAAAAGAATATCCAATTAGATTAAATTATTATCAAATTTCCAAAACGAATTTATGCAAAACATAAAATTTAACTTCCGCTCAATGTAATTATACATTCACATTACCCAATTTCATCCGAAAACATGCAAATATCTTCAATTGAAAAATTTGTCGGTTCTCGGTCTTTTTTTCCATTTCGTCGTGACGTTTCCTCCCCTTTTTTCTGATTTTTTTTTCTTCTGCTTTTTTCACCGTTTTCAGAGCGATTCTTTCATTTTGCAACAACAAAGAAGAAGCGCTCCGCTCATCAAATTGATGGTGTTGCCCGCGGTACCAATTGGGAGCCTATTAATCATATCTGCTTCCAATTTCGAACAATAAAAATTATTATTTTCAAAAATCTTTTTAATCACAAAGTGAAGATCGTTTGTTCGTGTGTGTTATCATAATCAACCGCAAAGGAATACAATTACAAGACAAAAACCATCAGAGAGTGTAGAATTAAACAGAATTTGGGTAGTGGTATCGCTTCTCTATTTCTGGAAAGTCTGTTCTATGTTGCCAACAGCTTCTGCAAGTAAGAACACCGAACAGGAAGAGGAACTAACAAAATGGTTCCATTGAAAGACAACATCGATCTGGAGTGTTTTCTGGTGACAAAACACTCGTGGAAGGGCAAATACAAGCGTATTCTGTCCATCGGAACTGCTGGCGTTTCCACCTACAATCCGGACAAATTCGATCTGACCAATCGTTGGTCATATTCTGATATTGTTGCTGCAGTGCCTAACAAAGCATCAAGTGTAAGTGGTCTGCATTGGGTGGACGATAAGGTTGTTGTTTTCTATTTTCTTTTCTCCAGATACCAAATGAATTTGTGCTGACAATAAAGAAAGATAAAAAGCTTGACACAATAAAACTATCATCGGAGTACCGGAATGATATTTTGAGCTCGATTCTAAAGAACTACAAGGAATTTGCTGAAAAGCCAAAAAATGTTCAAGTGAGACGCGATTCAATCATCAATTTGAAAGTTCTTTGTTTATATTTTCTTTTCTTTGCAGAGATTCCAAGCTTACAAGTATCATTGGTCGGGCATCAGTTTGCCGGCTATGCTGGAAGTTACGCCATGTTCATTGGATCAACTCGATCCAACGACAAATGAAGTGCTCGCAAGCTACATGTACAAAGACATAGAAGGGATCATAGGTACCAAGTGTTTTGTTGATGTTGTTGTTTTCTTTTCGTAATGTCTCGCATGCCTGTTAGCGTTTGTTTTATTTCTTTTTTTTTGGTTTTGCTTTCGGAACTAAAAAATGATAAAGATTAGAGTGTTGGATGTGTAGAAAATAGGAAGTTAAGAACAACTGCTTGCACGACATAATTAATAACAAATATTTTAAGGTTAGTTTTCGCTGTATGAGTCACTTTTTCTGTGATGGAAGTCTCTTAATTATCACAAATCGGATTGGGCTCACTGAAAACGAATGTCTGTTTATGGTTAAAAGCATTTCGTTTATGGGATCGGTTTTGAATCAGTTTTAAAGAGATAAGAATGATGAAGGGTTTCCTCTGTTCTCGGTTTAGTGCTATGTACTTTGTAGTCAGTGGGGCTTAAGGGCTGATTCCGCATTTGATTAAACTCATTTTGTCTGTTTGCTGATTCAATTGATTTTTTGATAGGTGGACTTTTTATGGGACTGTTCTATTCATTTTTTGAGGTCTTAGGATACTTACTTACTTAAAGTGGCGCTACAGTCCGTTGTGGACTTGGGCCTCAATCAACAGTCTCCGCCAGCCAGCTTGGTCCCTTGCTAGCTGTCTCCAGTTTTGCACTCCAAGTTGATTGAGGTCCTCTTATACTTGTGTGCCCCACCTGAGTCACGGTCTTCCTCTCCTTCTACGTCCCTCGGGAATAGCGTCGAAGGCTTTCTGGCCGGAGCATTGGTGTCCATCCGCTCTAAATAACTGAGTCATCTGAGTCTCTGGACCTTGACCCTTCTGGCTAAGTCCATGTCGTTGTACAACCCGTAAAGTTCGCTATTGTATCTTCTTCGCCATTCTCCTTCAATGCACACGGGGCCAAAGATGACCCGAAGAACTTTCCTCTCGAAACAGCCTAAGGCACATTTATCCGATTTTGTCAAGGTCCATGCTTTTGCACCATATAGCAGGACTGAGACCTTCGTTACCTTAGTTGCTCGAGAGAGGGCAATTGAAGGGGCTTTCTTAGCCCAAAGGAACAGCGATTAGCAAAAGTTATTCTTCGTCTGATCTCGGCACGGCCCTGGTGGTGTTATTGCCCGTGTAGACAAACTCCTCTACTACCTCGAAGTTGTATGCGTCCATTGTGACGTTCTGTCCGACCCGTCGGTGTTGGGTGTCCTTCCTCGAAGGCAGCATATATGTACTTCGTTTTTCCCTCATTTACCGCTAAACCCATTTTTGCCGCTTCTGTTTCAATTCTCACAAAGGCGCCATTGACATCACGCTGTGTTCTTCCCATTATATCAATATCGTCGGCGTACGCGAGAAGTTGAACAGATTTATGGAAGATAGTGCTTGACGTCGGAGTTTTGGACTATTTTCTCAAGAACGATGTTAAAGAAATCGCACGACAGTGCATCGCCTTGCCTGAATCCTTTTTTGACTTCGAAAGATTCCATAAGCTCATTGCCAACCTTGATAGAGCAGCGTGAGTTCTCCATCGTCATTTTGCACAAGCGAACGAGTTTGACAGGGATGCCAAAACTAGACATAGCTTTATACAGTTCGTCTCTGTAGATGCTGTCATACGCTGCCCTAAAATCGATAAAGAGGTGGTGGGTATCGATTTGGAGTTCATAGGTTTTTTCCAGAATCTGCCGCAAAGTGAAAATTTGGTCGATGGTTGACTTTTCTGGTCTGATACCACATTTATAAGAGCCAATCAGATTGTTGACGAAAGGCTTCAGACGTTCACATATTACGGCAGAGAGGATCTTGTAGGCGATGTTAAGAAGGCTGATTTCTCTGTAGTTGGCGCAGTTTAGAGGATCTCCCTTTTTCAGGACCGGGCAAACAATGCTGAGGTTCCATTCATCGGACATGCATTCCTCCGACCATATCTTGCAGATTATCTGGTGCATGCTCCTATCTAGATCGTCGCCTGCGGCTTTGAACAGCTCGGCAGCTAGACCATCTGCTCCAGCGGCTTTGTTGGATTTCAGCCGTGATATTGATCACTTCTTCTTAGCGATCAGGGCATACAAATTGTAGCATATGCATATGCAGATGACATAGTTTCAGGTATCAGGCAAGTTCCCCACCGCCATCGGAAATATTATGGAAAACGCATTAAAGGAAATATCTTCTTGGGCAACTAACAACGGTCTCGGGGTGAGTTCATAAGGTGCACGGCAGCCAAAACTGCAATTCGTTTAAAAGAAATTAGTTTTTGGAAGCACAGCACTTATGGACACGGTCCAATCTTACAAAGATATGACACAATTCCGGGACTGATGGAGACCACCGATTACATTCCCCCTTTACTAGATTTCGATAGGAACTTTTCTATTTGCATACCAGAAAGACAGGGTTGGTATCCTAATTCACTTATAAGTAAACAGGGTATCCCTTTATACACTGACGGTTCAAAAATGAAATCAAGAACAGGTGCTGGAGTGTTTTGCCAATCTCTCAACTTTAGAGAGTCGTATAAACTCCCAGCTGACTGTAGTGTCTTTCAGGCCGAGATCTATGCCATTGAAAAAGCAGCTGAATTGGCACATCATGAAAGCTAAACGCCTCGGAGATTACTTTTTTCGTGGACAGCCAGGCTGCTATCAAAGCCTTAGCCAGTGAGACTATACGATCAAAAGCAGTTTTAACCTGTAGGAAGGAATTAAATAGAATCTGCCACACTAACCAGGTTAAGCTCTTCTTGGTTCCTAGACATAGTAATATAGAAGGGAACGAAATAGTAGATGAACTAGTCAGAAAAGGGTCACAAGCAGATACAAGTAGTATCGACCATTCAGAAAGGGGACCACACGTCCCGATTGGAGTACTCAAGAGGAAGATAGACCTTAAATCAAAAGAGAAAATCAATAACTCCTGGAAATCCAGGAACGGTTGTGTAATCTCTAGAAGTCTATGGCCAAAAACTAATGAAAAGGGAACTCGGAACTCGGAACGGTTCATTGCGCCATTGGCACAATGGCCAACAAAATAGGGGCATTTGAACCCAATTTCTGTAGGAGCTGTCAGGATTAAGAGGAAATAGAAACTATTAAACACCTGCTCTGTGATTGTCCGAACCTCCCAACTAACCGACTCCGTCATTTCGGGAACAGGTTTATTGGGGAACTGGATGATCTAGCACAGGTCTCAATGGCATACATGACGAAATTCATAGATAGCACAGGCTGGTTCGTTAACGAGTCAGTCTACGTTAACCGGTAATTTTGAGTAGCATCGATGCTGCCTTTAATCTAATAGGGGATCACAATGTACCAGTAAACCCCCGTGTACGCAACAATTTCACGCTGTGCCCCTCATCACCCAACCTAACCTAACCTAAGGATGTCGGTATCTGTAAATTCGGTGGGGGACCTTTGAGAGGCATAGACTAGACTAAGTCTCTTCACTTTCCAATTTCTACTCTCCAACCGCATCTCTTTAATCATTCCATCAAAATTGCCGCATTTGTGTACCGTCCAACTTAGATTTATTATAACTTAAATATCCGTGGTGTATTATCTTTTCGTTCTTCGACAAATACTTAAGCAGGCATACAGGACTATGAAGGCGGCATTGTTATGGCCTATGGTGGCTTCTCGCGCTTGCACTTATTCAAAGCTTTAAATCATCATGAAATCGTTCAGAATATTGCCCAGAAATCGGCCCAATTTCTGGGCATCGAGACGAAAATCCTGAAAAGTCAAATCACCTTAGAGCAATTCGAGAGACAAAGATTTGGCAAATATAGGTAAGGTTTTGGATTCCAAACCCATACCCTTGGTTAAATGTAATTTTTGTTTGTCTGCAGTGGAGATCAATTCCAGACATCGATGACTGAATTCACAGTTCAGAAAGTGACTCCACGCCATCCGGAACCAGTGAAACGAATCCTATGTCTCACCGAGACTACAATACTTGAACGTGATCCACAAACGTATAGCGTAAGTTACCCAAACATTTTCCGCCATAGCGATGTCAAGTTGATTGTTTTATTTAAAGGTCTGCACCCTGCGACCGCTTGTTGATGTGTTCGCCCTGATTCGAGACAAAGATAACATTCAACAATTCTGCGTCGAGTACAAAAACGGCATTGTTCGCAAGTACATTACAAACGACAGAGATTCCCTGTTGGCTACAGTCTTGGATGCGGTACGCTCGAGTGGCAATCAAGATGTTCATGTGCGTATTACGAATACGCCGCGTGGCAAGCGTTTTGTGCCGCTCAACAGCTGTGTAGATGAAGAGACTGAAGCGAATCTCCTGCGTTTGGTGATGAATAATTTCCAAAATCCCACTCGACGGTATGAGATTCTCGAAAAATTCAACGCCAACATTCCTCATAGTGGTCTCAAGTACAGTGTTACCCAAGATGTATGTTTTTCAGTTGCCATTTGGATTGTTATTGACGTTTCCCCCTCTTCCCTCTTTAGAGTTTATTTGCAGAAAACAAAGAGAAATTGATTCTGAGTGCTCTGCAGGCATTGGCACAAAAGGAATTAGACAATCCCACAGCTCAGCTGACGAATCTTGAACTGGAGGCTATATTCCATGCATTGACAAGACTTCTGGCCAGCAAAGTGGGTTATGCTGCATTCACAAATTTGGCGGGGTAAGGTTTTGTTCTTCGTTTTGATTAGAAAAAAAAGTCCATACCTTCACTTTGCAGCTTCCGTGAAATAATTGGCACAAAAATTGTGGCATCCTTGCGGCGCAAGGATTTAGCTGTCACATATTCAGCCATCGATATGATCAACTCGCTGATGCATTCAATGAACGCCGATCATGACTTGAAGCAGGAACAGATGAATAAGTCGTCGATTCTTTCGTCTAAAGGATTCCTTGAGACCCTGTTGAATATGTGGACAAACCATGTGGTGAGTTCTGAAGAGCTTCTCTTTCAATCAAGTGTCTTTAACATTAGTTTTTGTTTTCAGAGCCATGGAAGTGGCGCCCTCGTTCTGTCGGCAATGTTGGATTTTCTCACCTTTGCACTGTGCGTTCCCTACAGCGAGACAACCGACGGCAAGCAATTCGACATGCTCCTCGAATTGGTCGCCGAACGGGGTAGATTCTTGTACAAACTTTTCCAACACCCTTCTTTGGCGATAGTCAAAGGAGCCGGTCTGGTGTTGCGTGCCATCATTGAAGAGGGCGAGGTTCCAGTTGCGAAGCAAATGCAGACACTCGCCCTGGACGAGGCAGCTCTTTGTAGGCATTTGCTAGTGGCTCTGTACACTCCGTCAAATGATCCCACATTGGCTACACACCGACAGTTGTCACGACATTTGATTGGTCTTTGGATCACCGACAATGAAGAGGCAATGGAGCTGTTTAAAAGGATTTTTGTAAGTCCAATTGCACAATTTGCGATACACTCAATGGAATTGTTTGTAATCTTTAGCCCGCTGGCCTCTTGATGTTCCTTGAAAGTGAAAACGCTGTCCCAGAGACCGATGTGGAGGAGGACAAATTGAATTTCCGTGATAATCTCAAATTTGCAATTCAACATTCCAATAAAACTAAGAAAAATGTGATTGGCAAGCATTTAGAGGTATGAATCCACATTCCAAGCAGAGAATTCGAAATTTCTATCATGTCTTTGCTTGCAGGGCATTAAACATTGGGGTTTGAATCTGATCGATCTACAGGAGAGTCACGCTCAAGCGCTTAAAAACCGCCCAGTCGTATTGCGCAATCGACGTCAGAAGAAGAAAACCGGCGATTCGATTGTCAATTTGCCTTATTTTTTTTACAATTTTGCTAGGGATCATAGTTTGCCAAATTTAATTTGGAATCATAAGGTTTGGATAGTTCACTTGGCGGGGCGGGATATGCATTTGTTTCAATTTGTTTGTTTTGCAGACGAGAGAAGAGCTGAGAATGTGTCTTGAAAATGAGCTGAGACAGTTTATAAACGATCGTGACTTAGCTGGAACGTTGATTGTTGCATGGAACTATCAGGAGTTCGAAGTTCAATACCAGGTTGAAGGCCTTCTTTGTTTTGAATCTAACGTTTTTTGTTAATCTTTTGCTTTGATTTGGCAGTGTTTGGCGGATGAAATTCAAATTGGAGACTATTACATTCGATTGATTCTGGAGAAGGACGATTGGCCCCAGAATCTTGTTAAAGACCCGTAAGTCCTTCTCTCAAAAATAGTGTCCATCTCTGTTAATGATAACCTTTCAGAGTGGAACTATTCAATGCATTATATCGGCGAGTTCTTTGCCGTAATCGCGTAAACGACGACCAGTTAACAGTGACATCACTTCAAGCCCTAGCCAAAGTGTACAAACGTTATCACCAAGAAATTGGCAAATTCAGCGACATGACATATATCCTGCAGCTCATTGACCGGGTAAGCCTTTCCTCGCCCACGACTAAAATTCTTTAATTTCACTTTCCTTTAAAGTGCCTATCACCATCCCTACGAGATGCTCTAATTAATCTAGTATCCTGTTTGGTTCTGGAGAAATCCAATTGCCGAGCGCTTGTCGACCATGTGCAATGCCTTGTGGATTTGATTACCCTAGCCCACCTGCACAAAGGTCGAGCTCAACCGAATACTAAAACCAATGTTATTGAGGCTGGTCCCAATATGCAGGCGTACGAAGAAAAAGATTGGTATTACAATATCGAAAAAGATGGCATGAAACCTGAACGCCAGGGACCGATTACATACTCAGAAGTGGGATCGATCGATTTCAAAATTTAATTTTGTGCCTTATTCTCGTCTTTGATTTTTGTTTTAGTTAAAAGAACTGTGGAACAAAGGTGGAATCACTCCGAAAACCCGCTGTTGGGCCATCGGCATGGATGGTTGGCGGTCACTCCAACAGATTCCTCAACTCAAATGGTGCCTTATCGCTAAGGGAAGTCCAATCCTTAACGAAACCGAGTTGGCCTCGACTGTTCTTGATATTCTGATCAAGTGTACGAGCTTCTTTCCAAGTCGCACACAAAATGGTGCTGCGGTTTTGATTCCCGGTCCGAAATTGTCGAGGAAACTCTCTGAATTTATTTGTCTGCCGCACATTGTTCAGGTTTGTCTAACTCATGATCCGGGCCTGCTGGAGAGAGTGGCGACTTTACTTTGTCAAATTATGGAGGATAATCCTGAAATGCCAAAAGTCTATCTAACTGGAGTTTTCTACTTTATGCTGATGTACACTGGCAGCAATATCCTTCCCATAACAAAGTTCCTTAAGATGACTCACATGAAGCAAGGTTTCCGGAGTGAAGAAGTATTTCCCTCAAAAAATTTGCTAAGAATTCCTCTAACTCAAATGGTTTTTTTTTTTAAAGACTTCCCAATCAGGAATAATGCATCGCAGTATCCTCGGCCAGCTTCTACCCGAAGCAATGGTGTGTTTCTTGGAAAACTACAGCGCTGAGAAATTCGCCGAGATATTCCTTGGCGAATTCGACACGCCCGAAGTTATATGGAGTTCCGAAATGCGACGTTTGTTGATTGAGAAAATCTCCGCACACATTGCCGATTTTACACCTCGTCTTAGGGGTCATACAATGGCTCGATATCCCTACCTAGCAATTCCAGTTATAAGCTATCCTCAATTGGAGAATGAACTCTTCTGTCACATTTACTACCTGCGACATTTGTGCGATACTCAGAAATTCCCCAACTGGCCAATTTCTGATCCGGTGCAGTTGTTGAAGCACACTTTGGACGCTTGGCGGAAGGAAGTCGAAAAGAAACCGCCACAAATGACAATTCAGCAGGCTTATGCAGACTTGGGAATCGATGTGACAAGGAATGCCAAGCCCGACGAGTCGTTGATAAGGAAGAGCTACTATCGGTTGGCTCAGATGTATCATCCAGATAAGAATCCGAATGGAAGGGTTGGTTTTTTTTTCTCTCTCTCTTCTTTGAATGAATTGCAACCATTCTTCTTTGAATTTCAGGAAATCTTTGAGAAAGTCAATCAGGCGTATGAGTTCTTGTGTTCCCGTTCGGTTCTCAGCAGTGGCGGACCGGATCCAAAGAATATCGTGCTGATTTTGAGGACACAGAGTATTCTTTTCGACAGATATCCAGATGGTTAGTAATTGAATTCTTCCCTAGATTCATAAGCCTCATATTTGTTTCCTTAATTTTCCAGTTTTGCGACCTTATAAGTACGCTGGCTACCCCCAACTGATCAAGACAATCCGTCTGGAAACCAAGGACGATCAGCTCTTCTCAAAGGAATGTGAACTGCTAACAGCCTCATCGGAACTCTGCTACCACACAGTCCACTGTTCGGCCTTGAATGCCGAAGAGTTGCGACGCGAAGAGGGTATTGAAGCACTTCTGGAAGCTTACACTCGCTGCGTATCGATAATGGGTGTTGACTCGAAGCCAGATTCGCTTCACTACCAAGTCATCTCGAATGTGACAAAGTGCTTTGAGGTTGCCTGCAAATTCGAGAACTGCAAGCAGAAAATCATTCAACTACCCCAGCTTCTGTCCGATGTCTGTCGGGTGGTCTATTTTAAGGTGAGTTTTTGGAGAGACCTCAAAGCCGAAGTATCTGACAAACTATTCATCTCTTCCAGCACACGCTCTCTGTAAGTCTAGTGACAAATCTAGCAGCCAATAATTACGAGCTGCAGTGCAATTTGGTGCGCAACGGTGTCCTCTGGTCATTGCTCCTATTCTGCTTCGAATACGATTACACCTTGGACGAGAGTGGTGTCGAGGCCAGTGACAAAACCAACCAACAACAAGTTGCTAACAATCTTGCCAAAATGGCAGTGCTGGCTTGTATAGCGCTCGCCGGCTATGGACTCGATGCCATCGAGCCCAAAAAACAAAACAGCACCGAACAGCAAACGACACCACCTCCGACATCATCAAATGCATCATCATCATCGTCATCATCAACAGCTGTCGCATCGACATCCAAAGCATCATCGCCCTCATCATCGTACACACAAAATGCTCACAATGTAATTGCCTCCAAGCAACTAGCAATTACAGATTCCAATAATTCGTCGTCGGCAATTGCCAAGCAAGATTCCATGGATCGCAAGTCATTGAACGAGAACCACGATTCCGGTTCGCCCATCGAAAGGGAGAAGGAGAATGTCGTCAATAAACAGAAATATGTGATAAACAGTGAGGCGAAGAATGTCATAGTTAAACAAATACTCGATAGGCTGCTAACGGCTTATATTGCTAATAAATTGGCCAAGGAGAGGGCAAGTGATGTTCTGAAGACTCTAACATCAAATACCAGAAATCCCTATTTAATATGGGACAACGGGACGAGAGCGCAACTTATGGACTTTCTGGAACAACAGCGCACACATTCGACTAAGGAATCCTACGAGGATATTGCCGCCGTTCATGATGTTGCAAAGGAATTCGATTTCGATGCTCATAAGTAAGTTGAAATGCACCCCTGTCCCGTGAATGACAATGACTTTGTTTTTCTTCTTTCAGAAATGAGCTTCAAATTGGAGGTGTCTTCATTCGCATCTACAATGAAATGCCAACCTATCCAATTGTCAATCCTAAATCCTTCATTGTCGATCTACTTGAATATCTCAAGCAAACCTTCAAATTCCTCACAGCCAGCAAGAACAAACAACAAAATTCCACCCAAGTAATCACTACCACTCTCGATGGCATCCTTCAGCCCACACTTGCCCCCAATCATCCTCAATTGCAACAAGACAAAAAAGGCACAACCATCGACGATGTTCTGAATGCCTACAATCGTTCGAAACATCGCAAAAAAATCGAAACCAATACGCTCGATGAGCAAGCCAAAACCGAATACAAATATAATTTCGCCGAGGATAAAAATATCGAAGCGCATACGATAATGGTCTTGCGAGCGCTAATATCTGTGATAAAATCCAATGCTGAAGTTGACATTCAGTGCATCGGCCATTTCGATATGATTTTTGGCTTTTTGGCTAACAATATCTTTAGTGATGTGAGTTTGTTCTGCTTTTCCAACCAAAATGCTTAGTTTTGAATGAATTTGATTTCAGAATACTTTGGTGAAGACCGTTGCTTTAGAGGTCGTCGCTCTGGTCTCGAGAAACAAAGAGTGTGTGAGTGAAATAGCTGCGTGTGAAATTCTTGGCAATTTCCTAGTAGCACTGCGGGACCCCGATCTTCGGGCAAGTCAAGTTAAAGTACTTGAAACTCTGTCTGGCCTTATGAATGTACAGGAAATGATTAAAGAAGCCCAAAACAAAGGCGCCGTCATCTACCTCCTCGATATGTTTTGCAATTCAAGAAATCCACAAATTCGTGAGCTTTGCGCTGAAATAATGTCAAAAATGACAGCCGATCGCCTGAGTGGACCGAAGGTAATTCAATCTCTTGGTTTTTTAGAAGAAATTTAAATTCGTTTCTGCAGGTCCGGATAACAATTTGTAAATTCCTGCCGCCATTATTTGTCGATGCGATGATCGAATCGCCCCAAACGTCTGTCCAATTGTTTGAGTCAATTCACGAACACCCCGAACTGATCTGGAACGATACGACCCGAAGTCGAGTGTGTGACGCTGTTGGTGATATGTGCGGAGGGTGAGTAGTTCGACAATGCTCTCAGTTTGTTCTCGTTCAATTCAATTGATTGTACTTTTAGGTTCTACAAATCTCAAAAAGTCAATTCGAAAATTCTCTGGAAAGATCCGGAAATTCTCAAAGACATTGTTACAAATGAGATAGTTGTAGCTGGTGTTTATTTGCGATTATTTGTTAGTAATCCAGCGTGGACACTGCGCAAACCAAAGCAATTCTTATCGGATTTACTAGACTTTGTTGTTGATCAAATAAGTAAAAGCTCCTCAGAGGTAGGTCGACTCTTGAACTAACTCATTTGATTGGTCTTCAAGTGGACATTTTGAATTTTGCAGAAAGATGTTCTTGATCTCTCAACAACGGCTCTTGTTGAACTCCTTCGATCTCAACCGAATTTAGCTGATGAAATTCCAGTTCTTGGTCATATTCCGAAGCTCTTCAATTTGCTTACTGTCCAACCAAAAAACACATTATCAGTATTACATCAACTTTCATTATCAGAGGTTGGTCTTGTTGTCTTCTTTTTGATTTTAAACTTTTGTGTCAAATCTCTCATTCACAGTTCTGTGTTAGTGCAGTTTCGCAGACCGAATGTATTCTGCCGCTTAAAAAGTGCATGGAATACCACAGGGATTGCGTTGAGAAGGCCTGCGAGACTCTAAGTCGCCTCTTCAAATACCAACATGTAAGAATATTCACCGGTCTTCATCCAATCCGATCATATAATTTTGCTCTTTAAAGGATTCCTTAATAAGTCAATCGTTGGAAGTCAGTCTGATTCCCTTCCTATTAACCTTACTCGAAAGCCGTTTAGAGTTTATCGACAATCCATCGACCGTCAAAGCTCAAATAGTCGCTGCCCTGAAAGGAATGACACATAATTTGAATTACGGCGACCGGGTTACACAGATTCTCCTGAAACATCCCGTCTGGTCGGAGTTCAAAGATCAGCGACACGATCTATTCATTACCGACACAAACGTCCGGGGCTATCTTACAGGTTATTCAGCATTTGATTTTGTTTGAATTTCTCCTCTAAACGATTTATTTTTCTTTAGGAATAAATCCAACAGCTGGTTATCTAACGCAAGGACCGGCACAGAATGTTGAAGTTTTAACATCACCACCACCGATGGATCGGGATGATCCGTCAGCAAGGCCTTCGGAATGAATGTTCCCATTCAAATTGGAATAGTTAGAGATTTAGAATTTTTATCTGATAGTTTTGTTTCTAGATATTTAAGCAATGTCCGTACGGAAATTGGGAAGCATGAACTTATTGAAAATCCCACACGTATTTATTGAAATATTTAAGAGAAAACAAAGAGTTAAGGATGACAGATTGGAAACAGAAAAGATGTCAAGCATTTTCTTTCTTAATTTGTCCTTTTTCACGATTTCCTATTATTGATTCTAAATTTTTATTTGATTATTATCGTTTGTCTTAGATTTAGTTTCATTATTGCCAAGAATAAATAGAACGAAAGGAAAGCAACAATCATGAATTTCATTGCGCTTTTTAAAGTATGTATATATGAGGACCTAAATTTAAATGTTGAAAACAAAGAAAACATGTTTAAGCGAAATCAAGAGATAAACAATTTAGCATTTTTCTTTTCTAATTATTATTCGTTTTCTATGTAAATGATAATTAATCTGTCTACGTAAATCATTTTTATATTTGTATGCAAAATATTGTATGAGAGAAAAAAAGAAATATATTATATTAAATGATACACGCAAGATTTTACATCGCTTTGAAGTTGTTTGATTTTTTTTCTTTAAAGAGAAGACTGAGATTCTCATTTAACGTTTAACGTTTGAAAAATTCAAGCATCATTTCCTTCTTCTTTGCCATTTAAAACAAACCGTCCGTACCGTCGTTGGAAGTTTCAGATATATGTATCTTACAAAAAGGTTATTGTCTAGGATATCGCAATTTATTTAAAACTTTTTGAAATTTTGTTTAGTCAATTCACTTTCACCCTCCATGGGGTAAGCCTTGACGTGGCGGAGTGGATTACGGTGACCACTACTATGAAGCTTAGAGCTATTTGATCGCGAAACTTGTTTTCGCAGAAGGGCCTCCCATGGTCGACAGGTCGAAGCGGAGTAGGCTGTTGCTACTTATTACCCCCCAACAAAGGAGTGTTCCCACCAAGGCACTCCCAACGAACGACGGCAGCGAATGAATTTCTTTTTTTGGAATCAACGGTTGCGTCTTCAGTTCCAGTTAGGCCGGGCTACTTGACTTATTTGAAGCCCAGGGGCCTGATTATGGGGTTCGCGGCGGATTGTTTTCAATTCGACCTTTCAAATTCGACTCGCGTCGTATATCCTTATTAACGAACTCGCGGCGAAGCGAGAAAATGTCTTCCAATATTCCAGTGATTTGACACTTAATATTCCAGTTAATAATGATAACAGTGTTACCGCACGTTAAAATTTAAATGAGTCCCCGCAGCTGAAAAAATTAGTCATTTTGAAAATAAATGAGTTCTCATCCTCTCATCCTTCCCTATATTACCCATTTATTCAATACCATAATTATGACATCTTCATACCCTTCTTTATGGAAAAAATCTAAAATTATACCAATTCCAAAAAAAGGCACAAATTCCGAATACAGACCCATAGCCATCCTTCCTTTCCTATCTAAAGTATTTGAATTCCTTATAAGTAACCAAATAAAAGAATATATCAAATTCAACCAACTTCTTAATCCTCTGCAGTCTGGTTTTCGATCTGGACATAGCTGCACTTCCGCTTTATTAAAAGTCTCTGACGATATACGAGTGGCAATCGATTCTAATTATACATCTGTGATAACATTATTGGACTTTTCAAAAGCATTTGACTGTGTCAATCCAAACATTCTCTGTGATAAACTTATGCAATATTTTAATTTCTGTGATACCTCTAATAGACTGATTTTTTCATACATGACAAATCGAATGCAAACTGTTTCATGTAATAGTAAATTGTCCGTATTTCTTCCTGTTCATAACGGTGTTCCTCAAGGATCTATTCTTGGTCCATTATTGTTTTCGTTGTTTATTAATGACCTACCTTCCGTTATATCTTTTTGTCGCTTTCATATATATGCGGACGATGTCCAACTCTATATAAGTTTTCCGATTGGCATGGTCGAGGACGCAATTGCAAAACTGAACGAAGATCTTCTCGATATATATGAATGGTCTAAACGTAATGGTCTTAAACTAAACCCAGAAAAAACTAAAGCCATACCTATATCTAAACATCAACCACATTTTTCTGACTTTCCTCCTATCCTTTTAAACTCACGCCCAGTTGAATACGTTAGCCATGCTAAAAATCTTGGCGTTATCTTCAATAACAAACTAACCTGGGATAATCACATTAGTTCCATTACGTCAAAAGTATATGCCTCGCTCCGAGGCTTATCAACCACAAAAACAATCCTACCAACACAAGTCAAGTTGAGGCTGGTAAAATCTCTTATAATTCCAATAATATCATATGGCTGTGAGTTGTTTGCCAACCCTGATTACCTGTCCCTTCAAAAGCTCAGAGTCGCCGTTAATTCATGTGCCCGATATGTCTTTAATGTTCGTAGATTTGATCATATTTCGTCAGAAACTACTCAGCTTCTTGGATGCAACCTGGAAACATTTTTTAAATATCGATGCTGCTCCCTACTCTTCAAAATTATTCACAAGAAGGAACCTAGGTATTTGTTTGATAAAATTACTTTTTGCTCTTCAAACCGGTCTATAGTACTGCGACCTTCTATACGCACCTGCTTGACTTCAAGCAGGCAATTTTTCATTTACGCTGTCAAGCTCTGGAATGATTTGCCCAGTCATGTGAAGTCGAGAATTGAGCACAGAGTTTTTCTTAAATTATGCTTTGATCACCTTTCCAGTCTGAGTTGAGATAACTTAATTTATTTATTTTTGTTATTTTCTTTAATGTTTTGGTTGCGATTTTTGTTTTCTTTCCTTTCTTTTTTTTTCTTTTTTAACTAAATAAATTTAGGTTTAAATTATTAATTATCTTTCTCTTATTATTGTTATTTCTTTGTAATTTTAGTTTTTAATTCTTAATTTTAAGTTTCCCACACATAAATTAATATTTTTGTTTTCTTTATAAATTATTCCTGTACTAGCTATAAGTTAATCTTGATGTACAGCATTAGCTTTTCAAATAAATACAAATACAAATACAAATACAAATAAACATATGTCTGTACTTGACAGTACGACCGAAGTTGGGTTCGTAAGCATTCGTGGAGCCACGAGTATATTACGGTCTAATCTCTTACGGAGATTTTCCCATCACGAATTCTCTATTTTCCCATTTTTTAAAATCCATGCAAAATATAACTTGGGGTTATTTCTTGCTTTTGAGGAGTTTTCCATTGCGAATTTGTTATGTTTTTGCAATGCGTTTGTTTTTAATTATACTTGCCTTCCAGGACTTCTCTCAGTTCCCGAGCACAAACTTCCACTTTACCATTTCAAAAGTAATGCCTATCATTGGAAAGAGTGTTTTGAGATTTTTGTTTAATCAAATTTTATTTGCATTTCAAATTTTCCATTTTTTTTTTACTTTTATTTGCTTTCTAGTTCCTCATCACAAATTTTCCAGTTTTCCATTTGAAAACCACTGCACCTACAATTACATGCAATTTTCTCTTTGAAAAGCAATTAATTTTCCGAGTTCCTTTGGAAAACCCATTTTGAAATTTTCCAGTTTTCCATTTGAAAATCACTGCACATACAATTACATGCAATTTTCCCTTTGAAAACCAATGCGCTTACCCTTTAAAAAAACCAATGAGTTTTCCGAGTTCCTTTCGAAAACCAATTTCGAAATTATCCATTTGAAAACCAATGCACACGCGATCATATGCAATTTTCCATTTTAAAACCAATGCACCTACCCTTTGAAAAGCAATGAGTTTTCCGAGTTCCTTTCGAAAACCCATTTCGAAATTTTCCATTTGAAAACCAATGCACACGCGATAATATGCAATTTTCCATCTTAAAACCAATGCACCTATACCCTTTGAAAACCAATGAGTTTTCCGAGTTCCTTTCGTAAACCCATTTTGAAATTTTCCAGTTTCCAAATTTGCGCTGGTCCAATTCTGTGTAGCCTTCGTCGATAAAATAATAAATTTTCAATTTACATAATAATTTTAGATCTGACATCTGACAAACATAATTTTCAATATTTGAAATTGATCATATTTTTTTTTATTTTGATGGGGTGGAAAAAGTATGTTTTTTTTAACATTGGTACAATTTGTGATTTAAAAAGCATAAGTTTCTCGCAGTAAAAACCATCTTTGAACTTCAATGAACATTTAAAAAAAAGAATTGGCCAAATTGGCCCAGGCGTTGTTGAGTTATGCGCTTACATACACATTTTGCGATTCATTTTTATATATAAGATAATATATTATTTTTTATTTTAAATGTACCTAAAGTGTTTTTTTCTTTTTGGCACTATTATATAGGTACTAAGAAACATGTATGAATAAAAATTAATTATATGTATATGTATATAGGTATATACATATGTACCTATATACATAGGTATCTAAAATTCTACATATTACACATTTGTGGTTAAGATATGTATATACAATATTTATAAGTCAAATACCTGCGCCACATTTTCATTTCAGCTAGAAAATCATCTAAACATGCTCTTATATCATCTAGCCGGCCATCGGAGCAAAGACCTCAACAGTTCTTTTCATGTATTCTTCATCAAGTTTGCAACATTTTTCTGGCAAAATATTTTGAATTTTGGAAATTTATTCACGATGGTCGAGGAACCGATTTTTTCGCTGAACCAACAAATGGTTCAAAAAAGGAACACAGGCAGACGGACGAAAATATTCTTCTGGACCACCCGCATAATTGTCTCGTTTTGTCCGTTTGGCAATAATTCGTGGGACTACCAATAATTGTAAATCCATTTTATCAGCCATTTCCTTAACTGCAGTAAATATGCTACCAAATCTTGTTTCTGAGATCGCAATTTTTTTTTTTGGAGAATCTCACTAAGATTCTACGCCATTAATAAAAATGGAGCGATACACGCTTCAACAACGCATTGAAATTATTAAAATTCACTATAAAAATGTGTGAAAAAATGACACAAGCAATGAAACCATCCATCTTTTACGGGAAAAGTTTCCGGACCGTGTTATCTCTCGAAGAGGTGATCACAATTTGTTAGAATACTAATTTGATACTTGTTAATGTTTAACTTAGCTATATTTTATTAATTTCTCTATGTGAAATATTTCATTCAAAATAGTATTTAAGAAACTTTTTCTTACTTTTTACTTTACTTCAAATAATATCTTCATTGAATAAACATTCAAATATATCTTGTTAATAAAACCACATCGTTATTTTATCACAATTGGCCACCGAGATCTTGTGATTTAACACCTTGCGACTTCTTCATTTGGGGCCACGTGAAAGATAAGGTCTACGCCAACAGCCCAGCGTCGATTCAAGACTGCAAAGATGGAATTCATGAGGCTATCGAGGACAGCCACTTTGCGATTTGGTTATGGAAAATTTCATGAAAAGGATATGGTCCTGTAAGCATGGTCGTGGCGGCCATTTGGCTGATGTTGTTGTTGCTGCCATTATTAACGGCATACCTTCCTCTTTATAATGAATTAAACATCCGATCATTTATCTCAAAAAATGCCATTTTTCTTTGAATATCGAAATAACACCGCCTATTGGAAAACCCTTTAGATATAGGCTACCTGGGAAAATTGAGAGATCTGATTTGAAATCCCTGAACATGAAAATTTCATAAATATCTGTTGGGCCGTTTAGGGGTCTATTCAAATAAAAAAGGCATTTTTCGAAATTTTTAGCTTTGGATTTAAATTTCCAGCTTTTTATTGAATTCTGGTTTCCGGGTGTTGATTGCGGAAATAGAAGTTACTTCCGTACTTAAAAATCTCTCTTTTATCAGTACAAAGAACAATTGAATTAGTTTTGATTTAGCTTCGATGTAAACATTTTGTGCTCTCTAATATGTACATAGGTACAAATGTCTGAGGTAAAAGTTAAACTTCATTGAGCGGGAAGTGGAAACGTTGAGTTAATTATTATATACAGGGTGATTCACGAGCGTTGTGCCAAAAAGCTAGAGCGTGTAGGTTGAGTTGAGACAAGAAAAAAATCGTATGAACAATGAACAAAATGATTAATCCAGGGAAAATCCAATACTTTTCTACTTTATTGAGTCCTCATTAAACTCCAATTACAAAAAATTAAATTTATAAATTAAACTAGTAAATTATACTAAAAGTCCAGATAGGTAAGAATAAAAACAAAGATTTTCTTAGAAAAAAGTGGTTTTGGTTTTTTTTTAATATCTCAAAAACAAAAAGACATTTTTGCATCCGGTTTTCTGTTTTCGACTAAAAATTAACAAAGACATTGAAATTTTAAAACAAAATTAGTACTTAATTACATAAAATTTTGAAAAAAATTAGTTCAAAAAATTTTTTTTGGCTTTTTTTTTGAAAATTTTGGGTTTGAAAATTTATTTTTTTAAAACTATTCGTTAAAACAATTTATTTTAAAAACAAGGTGAAAGAAGAAGTTTTTAGCTTTTCAGAAAGGTATAGCACGGTGTTGTAAACTAAGCCGTTGATTTTTAATATTTTTTTTTACAAAATAAGTCAATTTTTCAGAAAATTGCCCCTCCCGGCTAAACGGGGGGAATAGACCCCCCCCTCCCATACGATTTTTTTCTTGTCTCAACTCAACCTTCACGCTCTAGCTTTTTGGCACAACGCTCGTGAATCACCCTGTAGATCATTCATTTCGTGGTTTTATGTTGGTAGCACTGGCTGATACGTGTCAAACTTAACTGTCATCTGAAGTGTCATAACTCATAATATTAGGTCCGTTCGCGTACCCTCCTAAAACAGTCAAATTTTACGAAAAATTACGAAATTTAACCAAATCCTGTTCATCCTGCTCACGAGAGAGTAAAATATTTCCCCAACCTACGAATTTTAGCCCAAGAAATATCTTTGGGCTGTTTTGTGAAAAGTGAAAATAGCAAATAAATAAATAAATTCAAAATATTTCCCCTATTGCCAGATTTTACTTGCAAAAATTTCTTGCGGGAGAATTTGTGAATTCTGTCAAACCATAAGAAATACATTGAATTTTGCTGACGTTTGATATAATTTTGTGCATTTGTGAGATTTAGGCTGTCAAGTGTTCTTTCACTTTTAAAAAAAATTTCATAAGTGTTTTAATCTCCTTGTAAAAAAAATCAGGGAAATTAAAACACTTATGAAATTTTCTGGTATGCAACATTATTAGGACATTGCATATAAATGTGTTGACGAAATTTCCAAAACATTGATTGCGCTTTTTTTGAGGATTCTAGAAAAGAGTGTTATAATTTATAAACCCAAAAGGTACTACAAAAATGGATCTCTTTTCCGATTTTTTCGTTATTGAAGAATATATTTTGAATAGAATCTTGGAATGCAATATCTCTTAGGATAGTGTTAAGTATAATTATACAAAATTTTAACTAAATCGGCAAAGCCGAAATGGAGATATACGGAAATAATACAAAAATCAGCCGCAAAGTCCCTAGTAAAGGGTTTCCAATAAGAGGTGTTATTTTGGTATTCAAAGAAAAATGGCATTTTTTGAGAGTATTTTACGGATATAAGAAACACTCATATAAGAAAAACTCGCTTATAAGAAACGCAACCTAAAACACCATGTCTTTTTCTTAAATTTCTCTCTGAAATTGAACGTATATAAGAAACTCGCATATAAGAAAAACACGTTTATAAGAAATACATTTTAATGCACACTACAAACTTTCAAGAACAAAAAAGGACGCATATAAGAAACTAACTTCAGCTCTACTTTAAATGAATTTGATGTTGAATTCCGTTACCTTGAAAGCTTTGAAAATGCAGAATGTTTCGGAGAAATAAACGAAAGAGATCTCAGAAATGAAATGCAAATGATGACAGATGGATCAGATGGGTATGAGGAACCAGATTTAGTTGAACGAGAAGACGAAGGTTTACAGTTACTACCACCGCCAACTAGGACCGAAGCAATTGAAGCGTTCTTTCTCCTAAAGCGGTTTTTTTGATAGTGACGAAGAACAGAGTTTGGATTCTATTCAAGAACATCTTTTCAAAGACATTTCTAAGGATAACATTCAGAAAAAAATCGAAGACTATTTTTTTATATATTGCTGACATATAAACAGTTCCTATAAATATGAAGCTTGTATAATAATATTACTCTCCGAATTTAATTGTGCAGGTATGCAATATTTTGCTTATTGAAGAAAAGACTTATTTTTGTTTTATTAAGCGTCTGTTTCACAGTGTATAAATAATGTTCTTATTAGTACCCTGCCACTTAAATAAATTGCCAGTTAAATCCTTCTGTTAGTGAGTTTTGTGTTTCACATCAAAAAATTTGTCCAGTTAAAAATGTTTTGACAAACATGAAATCAAAAAAGAAGTATTTGCTATATTTTTTCATCAGAGATACAACCCTCAGGTACATTTTTTGAAGTGTCGAAAAGAATATCCATTTTATTGGAAGAAATGAAAAAATTTTGCCTTTCAGACTTACTAGGGACGAGGGACTTTACCTCGATATCATTATGATAAATAAATATATTTTGCTTGAAAAAGATTTTTGTCTTTTTCTTTAAATTTAATAATTTTATTTTTATTAAAAACAAATGACAAATCCTTGCCTTTGCAGACTTTTAATCTACACTAATATATAAAGCTGAAGAGTTTGTTTGTTTGAACGCGGTAATCTCAGGAACTACTGGTTCGAATGGTATAATTCTTTTTGTGTTGGATGGTGCCTCAATCGACTTAGACATTAGGCTATTTAACATTAAGCTGTGACCAATAGCAGCGAAGAATCTGTGGAAAATATGGAAAAAACGGCAAAAAATATACATTTTTCTGCGTTTTAACGCGCTTATCTCAGGAACTACTGGTTCGAATGGTATAATTCTTTTTGTGTTGGATGGTCCATTAATTGAGAAAGACTTGAAGCTATTTAACATTAAGCTGTGACCAATAGCAGCGAAGAATCTGTGGAAAATATGGAAAAAACGGCAAAAAATATACATTTTTCTGCGTTTTAACGCGCTTATCTCAGGAACTGCTTTATGAAATTGAACAATTTTTTTAATGTTGAATGGTCCATTTATCAAGGAAGGCTTGAAGCTATGTAAAATTTAGCTGCGACCAATAGGAGCGAAGAATTTGTGTAAAATGTGGAAAAACGGCAAACAATACAATACAATACAATACAATATAAAGTTCGTTTGAACGCGGTAATCTCAGGAACTACACACAGAAAAATAATCCAATGTAAAATCAACACGACAAATTATTGTTTTTACAAGATGCACAATTTTTAAATCAAATTTTTTTTCATTTAGATTTGAAATGGTTTCGTTTTAAATTGATATTTTTAGTGATTATTTTAACATGAATGCTTTTTGAACTGTCATTTTTATTAATTAATAGTTGTTTTTAAAGTATTTCGTTTAAAAAAAAACTTTGAATCGGATTAAAAAAAAAGTAAATCGTGTTGAAATAAAAGGGAGTCGTGTTAATAATCGGACTAAAATAGAAAACAAACCCAATGTAAAATCAACACGATAGATTATTGTTTCTTTAGTATTCAATCAACACGAAATCGTGTTAAAACAAAGTAAATCGTGTTGAAACGAAACGGAGTCGTGTTCATATTACTTCATATCGAGTTGAAAAACGCTGAGATTTGCCGACCAACGAAAAAGATCCGTTATCTTTTCAGCTATCCTTGTCTGGTTGCATTAGCATTTTAGTTTTACTTTGAGTTTTTTAGATTGCGCGTCTCAGCTCAAAAACTGTTTAGTAGACAATCTACATTTATTCGTTTACATAAAAAAGAAATCGTGTTGAAGTAAGAGGAAGTAGTGTTCAAACTACATCAAATCGTGTTGAAATACATTAAGTTTTGCCAAACCAGACAAAAAGATCCGTTATCTTAATTTGCCTTCAGTATCAGTATCAGTGTTGGACCGAAGTCAAACAAAACTAGACGAGCTGCTGGATAAATTTAACTTACCAGAGGCAAAATATTATTAAATAAGTAAGTACATACCTACATAAGTACAAAATAATCAGTTATGTTTTTTTTTATTAATACCAATAGCAATATTATTAATATAATATAACAAACGGCTTCATGCGTTTCTTTTTCGCAGAGGCGTCCATAACCTATGAAAGCTTGCAGTATTTGTCAAAAGAAGACATCCAAGAGGCAGTACGACTTATTGGCCTGCGAGCAAGTTTCAGAGAGAAATTGTTAGGTGAAGGAAAACTGAGGTAATAATGAATCCAACTTGAATTTAAAAAGTTTTATTAATAAGAACTATAATATTCCTTTCTTTGCAGTTTGGGATTGCCGATGAAACTTTGTCGAATTCCATTGCGAATAAGTTGTTTCGTGGTTAAAAATCCAATCCAGTGGTTGTCTTACACCAACGCCAACGCCATCAACGAGTACCTACCTATTCAAATTCTCAATTATTCAAAGTAAAAACTAATATTTCAAACGTTTTGAGTGTATTCTAATTTTTTTTTCTATTTTATTTTAGAAACATGGACATCTTCTGGAAGAAAACTTAAAGGGCAAAGCCGTAAAACAATGTTACAAGGATAATAATCACTTGATTGACTCATTTTGGGCCGACTTAATTAATATTATTTTAGAAGATATTTTTTTTTTCAATCTCAGAAGAGATTCTAGAGCTGTTTTACAGCGAAATAAAAGTAAATAGATTCAAGAGGATATGTGTATTATTTTAAAAGGAACTTTCATGTTATTTTGACATGAGAGCCATGTTGATTCAATTCGAATTCTGATTTTGTTTTAAGGTGAATATCATTTTGGTTTAACAGGGATCATCGTGTTATTTCAATTTTAAAATCTATTTGATTCAAGAGGATATGTGCATTATTTTAAAAGGATAGTCATTTTGATTCAACAGGAATGAACGAGTTATATCAATACGATAATCTTTTCAAATTAAGCTGATATCACGTTATTTCAAAACGAAAATAATTTACGCTTGTTTTAAAAGAAAATCATTTTAAATCAACACGAAACGCCATTAGAGCAAAATCGTAGCAAAAAAATGTTGAATCATTATTATTATTTTTGATTTTACACGATTTTTTTTCTGTGTGTACTATTTCGAATTGTAAAATTCTTTTTGTGTTGGATAGTCCATTAATCGAGGAAGGCTTTATTCTACTTAAAATTAAGCTGCGACCAATAGCAGCGAAGAATCTGTGGAAATGTGAGAACTGAGATTTTTTTTCTGATATCTCTGAGATGAAATTATTTTGGATTCGATTTTTCACTCAGCTATTTGACGTGGCTGACATAAATGTGCAGCAACAATTAGTAAAGTAACCATTAAATCTCAATGGTAACTGAGAATTATGTTCCACCAAATGTTTTTGCCTCAGTCAAGGTGACATTGAAATCTCAGTGAGGTGTTGTTAGGTGGAACTGGCCTAATAACTGCTCAAATTAGAATTTTGAGAGTTCAATTGATTTGTGAATGTGATTGATTGCACTATTTGTGCAGATTATTGTGTTTAAACCATATCATTTTATGTACTTCTTAAATAAAAAATATGCTCAGTTTTAAGAAAAAAAAAATTTACTTAACGAAAAAAAAAACGATGCAGAATTAAGAGAGATATTAGAATTAGGGAGAGTTCACCCAAGGGAATGCTTTAAGTATGAACAACTGAAGGGAATCATAAAAAATGCTCAAATTTTTCAAGTTCAAGAGAATTACGACCTGGGGAGAGTTGACTGCAATGCAATTTTACAATAACTTCCGAACAAAATTCCCACGCGCGCATGATGCACAAGTCGAGACGATACTCTGACCGGTGGACGAGGGAGAGGCGGACGAAGTCGCGGGCAACTGCTAGTTCTATATTTATATAAAAAAAAGGCTAATCCTTGCTTTTTCAGAATTTTTATTCTATTAACTGCCAGTTAACTACTTTATAGGGCACTTCATCCTCCCTATAAGTTACTTGACACTTTAACTACTAGTTAACTCTACTCAGATTTTATGAAACGCTATTTTGAATTTAAACTGCTAGTTATCTTCCAAGCTGCTTAACTCGGACTTTATATTGTGAAGCAGACGCTAAATATTCTCACGTTTGAAAATAAAAACTTTTAGTTGTTTTTTTTTTTTTTGAGGTCATAATTTTCAAAAACTTTATATACATTGTTTTTTTTTATAAGACATTTCTTTTCTTATATCCGTGTTGCTTATGTAAGAAATTTTCTTTCTTATATCCGTTGTTTGCATATTAGAAAAACTCGGATATAAGAAAGAAATGTCCGGGATTTTCAGACTTTCTTATAAGCGTGTTGCACTGTAAATGATCGGATGTTTATTATTATAAAGAGGAAGGTATGCCGTTAATAACGAAACACAACATCAGCCAAAAGGCCGCCACGACCACGCTTACAGGACCATATCCTTTTCATGAAATTTTCCATAACCAAATCGCGAAGTGGCTGCCCTTTGTCCTCGATAGCCTCACGAATTCCATCTTTGAGGTCTTGAATCGACGCTGGGCTATTGGCGTAGACCTTATCTTTCACGTGGCCCCAAAGGAAGAAGTCGCAAGGTGTTTAATCACAAGATCTCGGTGGCCAATTGTGATCACCTCTTCGAGAGATAACACGGTCCGGAAACTTTTCACGTAAGAGATCGATGGTTTCATTGCTTGTGTGGCACGTCGCGCCGTCTTGTTGAAAGTAAATGTTGTCCAGATCAATACCATCCAATTCCGGCCGTAAAAAATCATTAATCATCTCTCGATAGCGCAATCCATTGACCGTAACTGTTGATCCAGCCCCATTTTCGAAAAAGTAAGGTCCAATAACCCCCCCCGGACCATAAACCGCACCAAACAGTCACGCGTTGAGGATGGAGAGGCTTTTCAACAATAACTCTTGGGTTTTCCGAGCCCCAGATGCGACAGTTTTGCTTGTTGAAGTAGCCTCCGAGTCGGAAATGGGCCTCATCAGTCAAGATGATTTTTCGATGAAATTCCGGATCATTTTCATGCATTTCAAGGACCCAATCAGCAAAGACACGACGTTGTTTATGATCAGCCGGCTTGAGTTCTTGTGTTAACTGAACTTTATAAGCCTTAAGACCCAAGTCTTTATGCAAAATACGGTGTAATGACGTTTGTGGAATGCCCAATTCCAAAGAACGACGAGGAATGGACAAACCTGGGTTTTCTTCAACACTTTGGGCTACAACAGCAATATTCTCAGTTGTTCTTGAGCGACATGCACGGGTTTTATTCTTCAGATCACTAACTTGTCCCAACAGCTCGAATTTGTCCACCAATTTCTGTTCATCTGTTCTGTTTTCATTAATTTTCGAAACAAAAAGCAAATAAGAACCACCCTATTATAAAAAATATATGGATGAAATAATTTTTCTTAATTACTAAACGTGTGATTATTGTTGTCCCGCTGTTAGCAGGGCTATTCAAAAATTTATTTTAGACTCATTAGAGTGCCCCTCTCCACGGAAATCTTTAGTAAAAGGCGAAAGATTTATTCGACAAATGAAGAGAAGCCAGAGTGATTTAACACAGCAAATTCCAAATGTCTTATTTCTTTTTCAACATGAAGGATATGTGAATTTTACTTTGGCAAAAAAAACTTTAAGGAACACATTCCTACGTTGGTACAATGTCATCCCTAATTCTTAATACTGTATTGTTCGTAAAGGTGAAGGGTGATCTTGTTTATGATCATACACAAGTAATTGCTGTTTTCACCCTCATTACTTTCGTTGCCTACGTAACAAAGAAGAATAATACATGACAGTGACCATTGGATTTCTACCTTACCATTATCTGTTTCGTAAACATTTTTTCATGATCACATTTGGTACCTACCTAAAAGATATGTACTAATAAAAGAAATTCACTTCAACACCAGGCACCCACAATTAGGAATAGGGTCTGTTCTGTTTTTCTGCCTTATCAATTGATACACCGAAATGAGGATCCCAAAGTATTCTATCACGCACTTAAAGCCAAAACATTAACAACGCCTCGATATCGAATTGTGTCCCTTAAGGCCAAACTACGACTGCTCTACATTTGACTCTCTGCAAAAATATGCTAGGGGAGTCAATTATTAGTTTTTCCAATGCATAAGCAACAGAGACAGACACCTTCTATGCAAGTTCACAGCAGATAACTTCCTTGATATTCCGATTGATGGTATGGTCACAAATTATAAGTAGTAAAAAAGAATGGATAGGTGAAAGTAAGAGCTGTTCATTTCAAAGAAAACACCATCAAATGGTACTCATCCGAGTCGACAACAGCTGAGAATACTGGTGCGAGAATATATAGGCCCGGGACCGGACAGAAGTCAACGCAATCAGCAAATGTGTAGAACTCAGTCTCGAAATGAATCACCGTAACAAACATATTGCCATTATGTCAGATAGTCAGGCAGAACTTAAAGCGTTAAACTCAAACACGTTTAACTCAAAGCTCGTTATGGAGTGCATAGGCAGATTAAATGAACTAGGCAAGAACAACAAAGCAACTCTTCATTCAGTACCTGGACATGTAGGAGTTCAAGGAAATGAGGAGGCAGATACAGCCAAAGACAGGTGCTATGACTCCGCTATTAGGACCGGACCCTAACTGCGGGAAAGGAAAAAACGCCATTAGAAGTAAAATGAAAAGAGAAGAGGAAACCAGGGGAAGAAACAACTAAGCACAACTGCCCGGACTGAGAAAGGCGAATATGCTTCTGGGTGACTACAACCAAAAGCATCAGTCTTGGCAGGAATAAACTCAGGATAATTACTGGTTTTCTCTCGGGTCATTGTAAATTAAAAAGGCACCTTAGATTCTGGAACGAAGCAGAAGGGACACCGGACCATATTTAGGCAGTCGTGGTGCACTTGTCCACCAAAGGATGAAACACGCAGACCTTCCATGATGAGGAGCTGTAGTTTGAGGTACTAACTCATCAGCAAATTAAGGAGACACAATAGATAGTTAACGAACGTAGCTTAGTTACATTATTGTTTGCTTATAGGGTTCGAGTGTATTCGCTGGTTCACTCAAGTGTGCTTAATTGAGTTAAATTGCATTATAGTTGAGTTGATTTGGCATCTTTGGCCGGAACTCCCTTGAAAACTTTTTTTCTTTTCTAATTTCTAAGCAATTAGAACTCACAATTGTCTGCAACTTATAATGATATTATAGTTTTAGTGTGTCATTGTCATGTCTGAATCTCTCAATGTCCTCAAGTATCACGATTCACGATCACCCTTATCTAGAATGCGATGCTGCAACTAATTATTATTTTCATGCAGATACTTCTGCAAAGTACATTTACTGTTCTAAAAATTCTTCGTTCATGACACACAAACACAGCTAATCTTATCGTATTGAACAAATCATTACTGAAAAGTCAAAAACTCACCCCAGCTGAAAAGGGATGAATTTCATTTCACAATTTTTTTTATAATTTATTATAATTCACGTTCGCTTACTGTGAGAAAATTGATAAGAGACCAAGTAGAATAACTGTAAAGCATACTTACCTGGCGTAGGGGCTACCGTGATCATTAAGGCGGTTCCCCCGAAGTGAGGTCCGGCCATTGCACTACGGTTGGATTGACCTTCGCGATTGTTCCTAATGTGAATAACTCGTTCGTGTAATTTTTGGTAGCCGGGAATGGCGTTCGCGCCGTCCCGACATTTAAAATATAAATCTTAAATCATTTAAATGCATCTTAATCCGTTTTATAAAAGAAGACTATAGTTCCAAAAACCCTATCTTATCTTAAGTGTCTATCCGCCCATCACTACCTATTCGTAGTTGGAATTGAAAATCAAAGGGGTTTTTCAGATTCTTTGAAAGGGCTTGGCTTAGGCCCATTTGCTCATTCGGAAATCGGAACATAAATTTATGTTCTACTTAAACTTCTCCTTTTGTAGGGGGATTTTATGTGGAACTTAAGAATTCCGGAACGCCCCATATAAAAATGAAAACTTTAGAGAAGGTACCACTTTTTCGACCAATTTTTTTTTCCTTACACTTTTTGACTACAACAGAACACTGTATTGTCTTAATTTAATTTTCATGTACATGAAGCCCCTCCTAACGCACTCGCGTCCAACTCTACTCGAGACTCTACCAGTCTGTTGCAATCCTGTGGCCCGCTTTCTGACAACTATAGAACAACTCACACAGGTATAATCATCTAAATTCATACAATTTAATTTTTTGTTATTAAATTATTTTTATTAATTTTTTTTACTAACTTATAAAGTACCAAAAAAAAAAAAAACTAAATAGCCATGCGTGGTTTACCTTAACAAAATCATAAAATCTTTTTTTTTTCTTTTCGAAATGAAAAACAAATAAATTTAAGAAAATACAATATTCCCTTCGACTGACTAACTTTGATTTTTATTCCATAAAATTTCAAATTTCCAAATTGATAAAAACAAAAATAAACACACATACACATTGAAAAAAATAAATAACATCCATCATAAATTAATTAAATGCATTTAAGGATGGCGGTACTCGAAGATCAGACTCAGATTTCGACATTTGTATAAACGACTAGCAGTTGCCCGCGACTTCGTCCGCCTCTCCCTCGTCCACCGGTCAGAGTATCATCTCGACTTGTGCATCATGCGCGCGTGGGAATTTTGTTCGGAAGTTATTGTAAAATTGCATTGCAGTCAACTCTCCCTAGGTCGTAATTCTCTTGAACTTGAAAAATTTGAGCATTTTTTATGATTCCCTTCAGTTGTTCATACTTAAAGCATTCCCTTGGGTGAACTCTCCCTAATTCTAATATCTCTCTTACTTCTGCATCGTTTTTTTCGTTAAGTAAATTTTTTTTTCTTTAAACTGAGCATATTTTTTAGTTAAGAAGTACATAAAATGATATGGTTTAAACACAATAATCTGCACTAATAGTGCAATCAATCACATTCACAAATCAATTGAACTCTCAAAATTCTAATTTGAGCAGTTATTAGGCCAGTTCCACCTAACAACATCTCACTGAGATCTCAATGTCAGCTTGACTGAGGCAAAATCATTTGGTGCCTTGGTGGAACATAATTCTCAGTTATCATTGAGATTTAATGGTTACCTTACTAATTGTTGCTGCACATATGTCAGCCACGTCAAATAGCTGAGTGAGAAATCGAATCCAAAATAATTTCATCTCAGAGATCTCAGAAAAAAATCTCAGTTCTCACATTTCCACAGATTCTTCGCTGCTATTGGTCGCAGCTAAATTTTAAGTAGAATAAAGCCTAAAGCAGTTGCCCGTAGCTTAGTTGGTAAGTGCGTTGGCTGCTAAGTAGAACGTCGTTGGTTCGAGTCCTACTCAGGCCAAGTTTTTATTTCATCTTTCACGGGTACTGCCTCTTGCGAAGACCTGACAAATCTTCCCAGAGTATCAATCTGTAATAAAAAAATGCTTCTCAACTTTGCCGTTCGGAATCGGCGTTAAATTGTAGGTCCCCTCAATTCTTCACACGCACTCAGAGAATTGTTGATTAGAGTAAGCCACTTAGGCGTTGGCTCTTCAAGAGCTGTCGCGCCACTCTATTTATTTATTTTATTTTAAAGCCTTCATCGATTAATGGACTATCCAACACAAAAAGAATTTTACAATTCGAAAAAGTAGTTCCTGAGATTACCGCGTTCAAACGAACAAACTCTTCAGCTTTATATTGTATTAAATTGTATTGTTTACCGTTTTTTCCACATTTTACACAAATTCTTCGCTCCTATTGGTCGCAGCTAAATTTTATATAGCTTCAAGCCTTCCTTGATAAATGGACCATTCAACATTTAAAAAATTGTTCAATTTCATAAAGCAGTTCTTGAGATAAGCGCGTTAAAACGCAGAAAAATGTATATTTTTTGCCGTTTTTTTCCCCATTTTAAACAGATTCTTCGCTGCTATTGGTCACAGCTTAATGTTAAGTAGCCTAATGTCTAAGTCGATTAAGGCACCATCCAACACAAAAAGAATTATACCATTCGAACCAGTAGTTTCTGAGATTACCGCGTTCAAACAAACAAACTCTTCAGCTTTATATATTAGTGTAGATGATGAATTCACTCGTAACGGATCGAGTAATGGTGGCGGACCAGGCGGTACCAATGGTCCACGCAGAAATTCGATCAATCGTGTAAGTATTCGAATTGTATCCGATGATCGAACAAATCTTTTTGCAAGTTACAAAAATCGTGATTAAACTAAATAAATAAATAAATAAGAACACTATAAGATTTTTTGTATATAAACAAATCGTTTTTTTTTTGTAAACAAACTACACGCGTTTTCTCCTATAGTTAAAAATCAAAAGATATTTAAACCATAAAAACAAACGAAAGATATTTTTTAACCTCCTCTTGGAGACAAAGTATTCCTCCTAACCAAAAAAGAAGTAAAAACAAAACATAACTTGTTTTTCTGCTTTGTATAATTTATTTTCTGTCTAATTTTAAATTTTATGATATTTTGCATGGTGGAAAATTTAAATTTATAAATATATTTAAAAAAAAATTACTTTTTTACAATTTTTTTTTTACCAAAAAAATACTACCTACCTATCAACATGAATTTCTTTAAATAATTAAAAAAAAAATGAACAATTTATTTATATAACAAAAAATTAACTTATTGTAAAATTTCTTTCGGTGGATGTTTAAAAAATATTCACAAAACCCGAACAAAAGAATTTAAATAAAAATATTAAAATTCTGTCAAAATTATACTTTTGCACAAAATTTTGATCATTCATTATTGCTTTTCCTTGTTGCTGTGGGAACACGTTGAGTTGACTGCTCGTCAAATTTATTTGTCAACGAAGCAACGGACGCAAAAAGTAGAAAGTTAACCAACTTTTTCCGTCGTATCCGTCACATGCGTTGCTTATGGGACGAGTTCCATAAGAACATGTGTATTCTATTGTGCTATTGAAAATGTCAATGCTGACGGACTGACGCATTCTATGGTCGGCCCCTGACAAAGTCCAAACTTTAAATTGAAATAAAATTTCCTTGAAAATGTATCGTTATGTGTGTTTTACTAAGCATTACTTTCGAAATCAAAAAAATGAGTGACTCTACAATTCTACATAACTAATCAACGGAGAGGTCAACTTACAATTGATTCAATTCGTTGATATTGATTTAAAAAAAAACTCAAGTAAACAAGCAGTTCAATAAGTCATAATAAATGTTTCTCATACGCCGTAGTGTACTTTTTATCAATTCAAAAATAACTGTTGTATGTACAAATAGTACAATGTAAATATGTACGTATGTAAAAGTTGATATCTACGCTTCTGTAAAGTGGAAATGTTAAATAAAAGAAGAGTCGTTTTAAAATCACTCAAAAGCTCTCTTTTACATTGAGAATTGAGTTGATTATCTCAAAAATATCTCTCTTTCCATTTTGCTCTCCCTTTAAAAAGCTTACTCCTTTCTCCAAATAAATTTTGGAACTTTTCCACTTTCTCGCGATAAAAACTAACTCAGTACTCGCCCAAAAAACCTAGATCCTTATGTCATCAAAGCCAACTGATTCATCTCATCTCCTATTGACATTCTTTTTCATTCATCTTAAAAAATTCTAAACAACAACTTTTTACTGCTCAAGGCTTTCCATGAAACACAATCTTCTTGTTCCTTATTTTGATTTTGAAAGCATCCGCCTTTTTTCAAACAGAAAATAAAAAATAACAAAGTAATGCCATTTGACAATTTATCCACATTCATCGACATCACGGAGTAATAAAGCGTTCCGAAATTTGACTCTTTCGTCTGTTTGTTTACACAACACCTTACGTAACCATGCCGTCATCATAAAACACCAAAAAAAGGATGTCACACTAGCAACGCTTATCTTCATTGCAATTCTGTACTTTGACATTGTGTGGCCTTAATTTCGATGGTGTTTAAGTGCTGGTTTTAATGTATTTTGGGCAATTGCTTTCGATGGTGGAATTTTTTAAAGGGGACATAAAAAACACTCTTTTGAGATCAAGGTCTTATACAATGAGACTCTTTGTTGCACCAACTATGACTACCACACAATATTGCCAAACATTGAACCGCTTGAAAATGGCTCTATTGAACCAGCACCGAGCACACAACCCCAATTTCCTACACTAACCCTGAGGGTACCCAGAGTCAGTCAGTTATGGGTTGTGCCTTGTGCGTCTCGCCCTAACCCGGTTTCCTATTTTTTTGTATCTTTTATTGTGTGTAGAAAATGTTTCAAGCTTTTTACGAGCAAAGTGTGAATGGGTTTTATTTGGCGATGTTGTGTGGTTATTGTGATGTGTAAGCCATGAATACCATCAGTGAGGAGCCTTGAGGCACGCGAGTGGAACAGCATCCAAAAAAAAAAACGAGAGATTCATAAAAACGAAGGTAATTTCTTCCGCTGCCGATGGTGTTTGCAAAGATAGATAGAGGTCGGGTAGTTGCTATTTTGTATGCAAGTAGGTGGCCGGGTTAAACAGGAGGATCCGAGTCGAGTATGTTAGGGTAAAGTTTTGAGGTCGCT
Organism: Sphaerophoria taeniata; assembly: GCA_943590905.1. NCBI lineage: Eukaryota > Metazoa > Arthropoda > Insecta > Diptera > Syrphidae > Sphaerophoria > Sphaerophoria taeniata. The sequence continues at coordinate 38,180,653 of OX016540.1, read as the reverse complement.
CGTAAATATAATTTTCACATTCCTCACATTCACCTAGTTCCAGCCATATCAGTTGTTGCAATATAAGTACGAAACATGAGCAAAAAAAACTTTTACGATTGAGGCTATGTGAAAGGAGGTTTTTATGGAATTTATCATTATGTTCGACATTGGGCGCCATTTAATGAACATTGTGACTGTGGGAATTTGTTTTTGTTCGGTTTAACATTCTTATGGGATGTGTAATGTGTGTCCTGGTTTATTGTTATATGAAAGAGAAAACCTTGTAAATTAATTGTATCCATGGGAATCTATTGAGAACAAAGACAATATTTTTAACCAAAGTAGCATTAAACTGAAGGAGAGGATGTTATGGAGCCTGCTGCTATGAATGGGTATCCTCATCATCATCATCGTTCGTGTGTGATGCAATATGTGCGAAATGAGTGAGTTGCAAGGTCGACATTCATATATCGAGCCAACAGCCAGGAATGAGAGTGAAAAATGTGTTGCTTAAAAGCTTGCAACGCGTCTGTTGCTTTATGAAATTTACAACATTTTGGAGAAGGCTTTACCTGAAAGCAGGTGACGGTGAGGTCAATTTTGAAGCAAACGAGGCGTGCTTCGTTTTGAGTAGGTATTCAGCTCTGAATGGGTTTCTTTTTTCAACGAAATGTATTCAATTTTCTCATTAATTTTATTCACATGTGTGAAGCTACTTATGTTTGAAACTTTAAATCAATATGACAGACCACCAGTGGGGTGAAGTACAAATCAAGATATTTGAAAATAACAGTCCATTTCTATAGCTGTTCAAAGCAGCAGGCGACGATCTAGATAGAAGCATGCACCAAATCATCTGTAAGATATGGTCGGAGGAGTGCATGCCAGATGAATGGAACCTCTTCAGCATTGTTTGCTCGATCCTGAAAAAGGGAGATCCTCTAAATTGCGCCAACTACAGAGGAATCAGTTTACTATGTGAACGTCTGAAGCCTATCGTCAACAATCTAATTGGTCCTTATCTATGTGGCTTCAGGCCAGGAATGTCAACCATCTACCAAATTTTCACGTTGCGGCAGATCCTGGAAAAAACCTATGAACTCCAAATCGATACCCACCATCCTTTTCATGGATTTTAAGACCGCGTATGACAGCATCTACAGAGATGAACTGTATAAAGAAATGTCTAGTTTTGGCATCCTTGCCAAGCTCGTTCGATTGTGCAAAATGACGATGGAGAACTTACGCTGCGCCATCAAGGTTGGCAACGAGCTTACGGAATCTTTCGACGTCAAAAAAGGATTCAGACAAGGCGATGCACTGTCGTGCGATTTCTTTAACATCGTTCTTGAGAAGTTGCACTATCTTCCACCGTCAACAACAGAGGTACTATCTTCCAAAAATCTGTTCAACTTCTCGCGTACGCCGCCGATAATATTTATATAATGGGAAGAACACATCGTGATGTCAATGGTGCCTTTGTGAGAATTGAGACAGAAGAAGAGAAATTTGTCGCCTAATTAACACGGGCAATAACACCAGCCAGCGCCGAGATCGGACAAAGAATAACTCTTGCTAATCGCTGTTTCTTTAGGCTAAGAAAACAATTGAGTGGAAAAGCCTTTACGGGTTGTACAACGACATGGACTTAGCCAGAAGGGTCAAGGTCCAGAGACTCAGATGGCTCGGTCATTTAGAGCGGATGGACACCAATGCTCCGTCCCGGAAAGCCTTCGACACTATTCCCGAGGGACGTAGAAGAAGAGGAAGACCGCGACTCAGGTGGCACACACAAGTGGAAGTGCAAAACTGGAGACAGCTAGCTACTGACCGAGCTGGCTGGCGGAGACTGTTGATTGAGGCCCAAGCCCACAACGGACTGTAGCGCCCGCCACCTTAAGTAAGTAAGTAAGTCCATTTCTATTCTACCGGGATTTTCGAGTGCATCTCTCGGTCCTTCAATTATTATTAATTAGAAAAGAGGACAACACGATCACGAAGGCCAATAACAAAACAAAAATGGTGTGACGTTGTTTTTTCTTAGCCGAGGTCAGAGGAGTGCTTTTTTAAATGTATTATTGTTGTGCCTACAAGACGGCCCGGCAATATTTTTAATCAACAAACAAAAAGACAAAACAAAAAAAAAAGGAAAAAAAGAACTCTGAACATCAAGGGACAAGAAGGTTAATTGCCTCGAGCATAGTGAGTCCCAGATGTGCAATGGTTTTTGTTTCCTTTTTTTTTGTCTTTTTGCTGTGAAAATTGGTTTTGATTTTGAAAAGGGAAAGTTGATGTTGTTTTTTTTTTTTTTTTTTTTATTCGGGGATTTAGGGTTTATATTTTTCGGGGTGTATTTAAGATGCTCAATCGGTATCATTGGGAATTTTGAATGAATTTTTTGCTTGGCACATGTTTTTAAATATTTAAATTTACAGAAATTTAGAGGACTAGGGCAGTTTCATTTTCCCATTTTTTAAGGAAACCACAAAACCAAAATGAAAGGAAGTTGGGAAGCTGGCGAAGTTTTTGTTAATTTTGTTTTCTAAAGCGGTCTGGTCGGAAGGACTAGGAGAGAATAATGAAATTTAAAAATTATATAACAATGGATATCGACCACAAAATGAGCAAGGTTAAAGGTGATAAGGACGAAATCCTTAAAGTTGGTGGAAAAGCAGAAAGGAGTTCGGAAGAAAAAGTGTTTCAACAGAAAAAAAAGTTGAAATTCCAAATGGTGGGAGGAGAAAGCCCACAGCGATTGTAATATTGTTTATTGAAGGTTCTTTAAGGATGGATATTATATATCGAAGTCATCATTAATATGGCCAGGCTTGCAACAATTGAGAGGGGAAGCAATTTGGTGGTTGGGTGTTGTAGGATCTGGGGGCATATGCTGTATCTTTTCCTACACGCCAAGTTTCTACTTTACCTCCAAGTGGTAACCAACGGGTACTGGTTATATCACTAGATATAACTTGCGAACTTGTAAGCGCGGAGAAACAGAAGCACTGAAACAACAGCCCTACAAATTTGGAGGTTAGTGCAAGGAACTATAACAATCCCACTCTTATGGTAACCAGACCCCGAACGATAACGCACTATTAATTGAGAGTTTGTATGTGAGAACACTACACTCCAGGTGCAACTCAAAAAAGATAGGATCAGGGACAATAAAAAGGAAAAATTGTGACATTTATTACAGCTGTCATCAAAGAATGCACATATTTGGATGCGATTTCGTCGTGGGAAATCGGCTAAGGTCGAAAGTCATGGATTTCGAGCCAATAAGTGATCTCCTGGCTGTAATCGGCATCAAGGCCACACAACAAAACATAGTCTAGCAAGGAGAATTTTTACGACCTCCTGGATAGAACCTACGGAGCCTGTTCAGAGTACGACGTCAAAATCATACTTTGAGACTTCAATGCAAAAATCGGGAAGGAAGAATTCTTTGGCGGATTAGTTGGAAACCACAGCCTCCACGAAGTAACAGCAGATAACGGCTTCCGACTAATCGACTTTGCCACAGCTCGTAATACGGTGATAAGATAACACTAGGTTTCCAAGACGAAAGATTTACTTTGAAATTCGGTGATCTCCGGATGGTTAAACCACCAACCAAATCGACCATGTGCTAATCGGCGCAAGGCACGCATGCAACATCTTGAACGAGCGCACTTTCCGAGGAACAAATGTCGACTCTAACCACTTTCTGGTAGTGGCTAAGTTTAGAGCTCGATTATCAAATGACAAAAAAACACGTGCGGCCTAAGGAAAGAAGTTCAACATCGGTTGCCTTAGCACCACGGATAATGCCAGAGACTACAGTGAGCGCCTGAGTGAGCGATTCTCCGACGTCCGCGTCCTCCCAAATACCACAGATGTCAACGGCTTGTGGAACCAATATCACGAAATAAAAAAAAAAATAGTAGCCGAAACCACCATAGGTCACCAGCCACATCCGAAAATGAACTCATGCGCCATGGTATGAAGATGAATGCGCGTTATTGAAAAGAGAGACGGAAAATGCACGTTTGCAGATGCTGCAACGGAAAACAAGAGCAGCAAGAGAAGAGTACCGAACAAAAAGGAGAAATGAGAAAAAGACCCTTCGATGGAAGAAAAGAGCATCCGCAGTTTCTCAGCTCAAAGATTTAGAAGAGTCTTGGGCCAAGAACAACACCCGGCGTTTCTTTAAAGGTCGAAGTAATTAGCTTCTGGTTTCTGATCCGGGACACAGGCACTTCCAACAGCAGCTGCTGAATGCGCAAAATGTCGAGCGAGCTAATGACGAAAAAAGTGGACAAGTGCGAGATAAACTCGCTCGAGGAGGGTTCCGTACTTGATTATCCGACCCTACTTTCTTTCAGTTTTGAAGGATTTTTTATACAAGGATTAAGATTTGAAACCAAACATTTTCTTGGAAAATAATTTGAATGGTCTTTCTGCCTATTTCCTTCAATGACTTCGAAACTGTGTATCTTAAAAATCTGCTAGCAGCATTTTCGGATCACTTCTATCTACTCTAGAAAATGTGAACCAAATTTAATTGCAATCAGCTTAGCAGATTCTAAGAAATCGCTTGTGAAAGACAAATAAAAGGAAACCGAACTGATCTTATAGGTTTTCGTTTTCACCTGTGTAAGTACCCTAAAACGAAACAAAAATTTTGGCCATCGGCAAACAAAACGAAACACCACAGTAAGAAAGGAATAAGGAACTTTATTTTTTTTCAGCAAATAAACAATTGATTTTATTGAAATATTCAACAATAAAAAAAAAACTAATTATAACTCGAATATGTTGTCTCTTCTTATATACCAAACAAAAATTAAGGGCCAATTGCTTAATCGAATCACAAATTTAAGTTCTACTTAAAGTTTTCATTTTTGTATGAGACGTTCCGGAATTCTTAAGTTCTACATAAAATCCCCATACAAAATTAGAACTTTATGCAGAACTTAAATTTATGATTCGATTGAGCAACTGGCCCTAAGTCTCATTGTAATACGAATACAAAAAAAAAAAAAAGAAAAGCAATCCCCCGACAAGATTCGAACCAGGCACATCAAGAGCATCAGGCGAGTACTCTACCATCCAGCTAACACCACACATGTATTGTCTTGTGACAAATGTTTTATATTTTGGATGAGGGCATACAAATTTTCAAAAAATTATAATGGTATTCAAACTATACTAGTTGAGTACATTAGGGCCCGTGGTCGAATGGTTAGCGACGTCTGGCATGTGAGTGAAGTGATCCAGGTTCAAATCCGGTGGAACGGTACGAAAATTTTATTCACAACACTTAAAGTACAAAATCAATACAACAAAAGAAAATCCCATAAAAGAGTGTAAAGGGGGGGGGGGGAGGGCAAATTTTTTTTGTATTTTTTTTATCTTTTCTCTTTAATAACTTCGAAACTATTTATCTTAAAAACATGAAAACAACATTTTTAGATTACTACTGAATACTAAAATATGTGTACCAAATTTCATTGGAATCGGCCTAACAGATCCGAAGAAATCGCTTGTGAAAGACGAATGAACAGAAAACGAAAGTAGCGAAGTGATGTTATAAGGGTTTCGTTTACACTCTGTGTACGGAACCCTAATACATATTCGGATTTATGCTTATTTACATCATCACTGTAATGTTTTTTGTATTTTCTGTCACCTACACGTTTTAAATATATTTGAAATTATTTTGGAAATGCCTGGCCAAGCCCTTTCGGATATGAGGAGGGGGTGAAATTGAGTGTTTTTCATAGTCCTTTTTTGTTGTTTTTTTTTTGAATAACTTCAAAACCATTTGCCTTGAAAATATATCGTTATTTACATTATTAGTGCAATTTTTGTTGTTGTTCTGTAATCTATACGTATGGAACTATTTTTTGAAATTTTTTAGGAAATTCCAGGCCCACCCTTTTTGGTGATGAGGAGGGGGTAAAGTTTGGTTATTTGCATTTTCGGGCTTTTTTGTTGTGTTTTCTTGAATAATTTCAAAACTATTTTTCTTAAAAATACAAAAAAAATATGTTTGTCATTGCAGGCAATTAATGAATGATTGTACTTAATTTGAAGTCAATAGGGTTACCACCTGTTCAAAAAAATCGTTTTAAAATTTAATGAAATTGGAAATTAGTATATTGAAAAATTTTGCATGTTACATAAATAACTGTGACTTCTTATCACTTTTCCAGTAATATTCATGTTATAGAGCTATATCTCAATTTTTTTAAAGAATTTTAGGTCCAGTAGTTTCGGAGATTAGGGGGGGGGGGAATGGCCTGTTTTTGACATTTTTGCCTATTTTTCCATATTTTCTTATATAACTACAAAACTATTTCTCTTAAAAATATAAAAAAATATGATTATATTTCTACTTAACACGTTGATATATTGGCCAACTTTTAACTCAATCGGTAAAACGGTTTTGGAGGAAATAAATTGTAAAGTTGAGTCAAAAATTAAAAAGTTACTCCAAATATTGATTCATATCTGTGTTGTATGCAACAGTAAAGACTTTTTATTTGCTTTTTTGTAATCTACAGGTTGAGGCCTTCTCTCAGTGTCTTTTTCATAATTTTAGGCCCAGTAGTTTCGGAGATCAGGGGGGACAATGGTCATTTTTGTATTTTTTTATCTTTCCTCTTTAATAACTTCGAAACTATTTATCTTAAAAACATGAAAACAACATTTTTAGATTACTACTGAATACTAAAATATGTGTACCAAATTTCATTGGAATCGGCCTAACAGATCCGAAGAAATCGCTTGTGAAAGACGAATGAACAGAAAACGAAAGTAGCGAAGTGATGTTATAAGGGTTTCGTTTACACTCTGTGTACGGAACCCTAATACATATTCGGATTTATGCTTATTTACATCATCACTGTAATGTTTTTTGTATTTTCTGTCACCTACACGTTTTAACTACATTTTGAAATTATTTTGGAAATGCCTGGCCAAGCCCTTTCGGATATGAGGAGGGGGTGAAATTGAGTGTTTTTCATAGTCCTTTTTTGTTGGTTTTTTTTTGAATAACTTCAAAACCATTTGCCTTGAAAATATATCGTTATTTACATTATTAGTGCAATTTTTGTTGTTGTTCTGTAATCTATACGTATGGAACTATTTTTTGAATTTTTTTAGGAAATTCCAGGCCCACCCTTTTTGGTGATGAGGAGGGGGTAAAGTTTGGTTATTTGCATTTTCGGGCTTTTTTGTTGTGTTTTCTTGAATAATTTCAAAACTATTTGTCTTAAAAATACAAAAAAAATATGTTTGTCATCGCAGGCAATTAATGAATGTTTGTACTTAATTTGAAGTCAATAGGGTTACCACCTGTTCAAAAAAATGGTTTTAAAATTTAATGAAATTGGAAATTAGTATATTGAAAAATTTTGCATGTTACATAAATAACTGTGACTTCTTATCACTTTTCCGGTAATATTCATGTTATAGACCTATATTTCAGTTTTCTTAAAGAATTTTAGGTCCAGTAGTTTCGGAGATTAGGGGGGGGGGAATGGCCTGTTTTTGACATTTTTGCCTATTTTTCCATATTTTCTTATATAACTACAAAACTATTTCTCTTAAAAATATAAAAAAATATGATTATATTTCTACTTAACACGTTGATATATTGGCCAACTTTTAACTCAATCGGTAAAACGGTTTTGGAGGAAATAAATTGTAAAGTTGAGTCAAAAATTAAAAATTTACTCCAAATATTGAGTCATATCTGTGTTATATGTAACTGTACAGTCTTCTTATTTGCTTTTTTGTAATCTACAGGTTAAGATCTATTCTCAGTATCTTTTTCATAATCTTAGGCCCAGTAGTTTCGGAGATCAGGGGGGAGAATGGTCATTTTTGTATTTTTTTATCTTTTCTCTTTAATTACTTCGAAACTATTTATCTTAAAAACATGAAAACAACATTTTTAGATTACTACTGAATACTAAAATATGTGTACCAAATTTCATTGGAATCCGCCTAACAGATCCGAAGAAATCGCTTGTGAAAGACAAATGAACAGAAAACGAAAGTAGCGAAGTGATGTTATAAGGGTTTCGTTTACACTCTGTGTACGGAACCCTAATACATATTCGGATTTATGCTTATTTACATCATCACTGTAATGTTTTTTGTATTTTCTGTAACCTACACGTTTTAACTACATTTTGAAATTATTTTGGAAATGCCTGGCCAAGCCCTTTCGGATATGAGGAGGGGGTGAAATTGAGTGTTTTTCATAGTCCTTTTTTGTTGTTTTTTTTTTGAATAACTTCAAAACCATTTGCCTTGAAAATATATCGTTATTTACATTATTAGTGCAATTTTTGTTGTTGTTCTGTAATCTATACGTATGGAACTATTTTTTGAATTTTTTTAGGAAATTCCAGGCCCACCCTTTTTGGTGATGAGGAGGGGGTAAAGTTTGGTTATTTGCATTTTCGGGCTTTTTTGTTGTGTTTTCTTGAATAATTTCAAAACTATTTGTCTTAAAAATACAAAAAAAATATGTTTGTCATCGCAGGCAATTAATGAATGTTTGTACTTAATTTGAAGTCAATAGGGTTACCACCTGTTCAAAAAAATGGTTTTAAAATTTAATGAAATTGGAAATTAGTATATTGAAAAATTTTGCATGTTACATAAATAACTGTGACTTCTTATCACTTTTCCGGTAATATTCATGTTATAGACCTATATTTCAGTTTTCTTAAAGAATTTTAGGTCCAGTAGTTTCGGAGATTAGGGGGGGGGGGGAATGGCCTGTTTTTGACATTTTTGCCTATTTTTCCATATTTTCTTATATAACTACAAAACTATTTCTCTTAAAAATATAAAAAAATATGATTATATTTCTACTTAACACGTTGATATATTGGCCAACTTTTAACTCAATCGGTAAAACGGTTTTGGAGGAAATAAATTGTAAAGTTGAGTCAAAAATTAAAAATTTACTCCAAATATTGAGTCATATCTGTGTTATATGTAACTGTACAGTCTTCTTATTTGCTTTTTTGTAATCTACAGGTTAAGATCTATTCTCAGTATCTTTTTCATAATCTTAGGCCCAGTAGTTTCGGAGATCAGGGGGGAGAATGGTCATTTTTGTATTTTTTTATCTTTTCTCTTTAATAACTTCGAAACTATTTATCTTAAAAACATGAAAACAACATTTTTAGATTACTACTGAATACTAAAATATGTGTACCAAATTTCATTGGAATCCGCCTAACAGATCCGAAGAAATCGCTTGTGAAAGACAAATGAACAGAAAACGAAAGTAGCGAAGTGATGTTATAAGGGTTTCGTTTACACTCTGTGTACGGAACCCTAAAAAAAGCAAGACCAATGAAGACCCGGTCTTAGCACAGAAGAGGTAGAAAGAGCCATCCAAAAGCTAAAAAATTACAAGTCCGCCGGGTCGAATGGCATACCTGCGGAACTCTTTAAATATGGACAAAGTGTGGGAGGAAGAATGCATGCCCACTGACTGGTCGATAAGCTCCATATGCCCCATCTAAAAAAACGCATTGTTAATGTGTCAAATAGTTACGATTCGTAACTATCCTTAACTTATCTCAAATGGTTGTAAGTGGTGATCTGTCAAAGTAACAGATCACTACAGGTTTGTTTACATTTTGAAATCGAGAATATGTGGTTTTTTTTACAAAGTTTTTGTTGCAATAATGTCAAAATGGAATATATTCCCATTTAGTAGGTCCGTTCTTTTACTTTTTCGGGAGTTTTTGTAAAAACTGTCAAAAATCGAGGAGTGGGGATGAAATTTTGTGATTCTCCTAAAAAATAAAAGAACACTTGACAGCAAAAATCTCACAAATGCACAAAATTATATCAAACGTCAAAAAATTCAATGTACTTCTTATGGTTTGACAGAACTCACAAAAACTACCGCAAGAAATTTTTGAGGTTAAAATCGGGAGATAGGGGAAATATTTTTCTCCTTCAAAAGTGACAGAACTTACAAAAATCGGGAGTAAAAGAACAGAAAAGTGGGAGAATTTGGGAGTTTTAGTGAGTTTTCGGGAGTTTTAGGGAGTAAAAGAACAGACCCAGTATTAAATAAAAGTGGAGAAAAAACTTACAAGAGAAATTCCATTTATTTAGAGAATGGATTTGTTTTTTTCTCCTTAAACAGATCAACGAAAACGGGTTCTGAAAAGATTTCAATTATTTGTAACGAATTCAAACTATGACACTTCAACGATTTTTTGTGACAAACCAACGATAGTCAACGATTGTTAATATTAACAGAACGTACCAAAAATATCTGCAAAGAGATCCCGTTTGCTCTTAAGCTTTAATATCTACCAAGGAAATTGTTATGAACCCAAACACCTAACCATAAAAGGCATTATCAATTTAACGCATTCTTTCAGTTATATCTTCTTATTCCTACGCACAGAATTATTGTTTGTTTGACTTGAAGAGCCTGTTTCCGGACAGTTGTTGCCAGCAAATATTTTCACTTATGTGAAAATCAAAATGTGTGCCATAAAACAACTATGAGGAAAAAAGGATATAAGGAAAAGGAAGATCCCTTGGCAACCATATTTGTTTTGTGGGAACCAAACGTGACGCAGATAAATGAAGAGGTTCTTACTCCAAAAAAGACAAACTCTCCATCTTAAACATCACGTACGTTCCCAACACCCACACATCAACATTCACACGAATTTCCATAGAAATTTGACATTTTTATCCCGAGCAAAACACAAAACTCGAACTCCTTATAGTGTTGTTCTTCTTAAAGAGAGCTTATACGTGAGTTGTTTCTTCGAGGTCCTGTGTGTGTGTGTGTGTGTGTCTGTGCCAGAGACAAAATATAAATAATATGCAAAATACTTTCAACAAAATGTGTTAAGCAAGAACAAGAATATGTACACCCAACACGAACAACAACTAACAACAAAGCATCTACATATCCTTGCTGATGTGTTACACACATAAATCACATCGTAATGGGAATCCCCATACACATTTCTGCTGACTGATCCTTTTTCTTTTTTTCACATCCACCCACAATCTTTCGCCAATTCCCATCCCATTCTCTGGGAGTGCCCTGTTCTTTTGTTTTGATATGAAAGATTTAGTATGACTTTACCACTCTTCAAAACTTCGAAATGTAGAACTGGGCACAACTGGGGGAGGAGGAAAAATTTTTATTTTGTGTCTGCTTGTATCCAAATTGTACACAAAAGGTGATGGCTATTTTATTTCTTTTTCTCTTTCAGTGTACGCAAATCAACAAAAGATTTATCCTGTCGACCCAATGTGGTCCATATTCTGGTTCTGATGATTCCGAGGACTGACGATGAAGAGAGACATAGCCATGCCACACATGCTGTTGACATATTTAGTAGTCGTCCCATAAAGGGTCATTGTGTTGCCCCAAAAAACCAGCAGCAATTCCAACAACAAACAACCGAAAAATTGGTTCTAAATTTAATTTAAGGAGTTCATTCGACATCGACTACCACCCATCCCCTCATAACACACTGGACACAACATAAAGAGTCATTCAGGGACACATTCACGAACGAGCAAAACAATTTAAAATTTATGAACTTTAAGGTCAGGAATCACAACTATGAACATTAACTTTTCTGAATAATTAAGTGATGGTTGACGGTTGATATGTTTGGCAAGATGAATGAACACTATACGACCGGATCGTATGAGTGTGAAGTTTTGCAACTTATGTTGTCGGAATGAGAGTGTGTGATAAAAAGGTTGGTGATTTCAATAAGCAAAAAGGACCATGCAGGAACAGGAAGGTATGTGCGGATGAAGTTAGTTGAGGTGTGACAAATTTATGAAATATTCAGTTGAAATTGAAACCATAAAAAGTTTTAAATTGGCCAATTTTGACGTAATTGAGATTTTATTTCGAAGAATGGTCTCTTTTTACCAACAAATATTCTCATTTCTGAAACCGATACTGTTGTTAGTTAAATGAGTAATTTGACAATTTTATTTCGAATCAAAATGTTGAACCTCATCAGGTAATTGTCAATAAAAGCGTGAACTCATTTATGTTTTCAAAAGTTAAAGTGTTATTTATTTGCTCCGATATTTAATAAACACAACCCTTGTTCTGTGGACTAAGAGGTATCAATAAAATAAAATTTATCTCTACTGACAACTACTAAATTCTCTGTTAATTAATTAGATGGCGCCACAATCGGTTGCCATATATACATATAACAAACGCAACAGCAAATCGGTTGTCAAGTGTCAACAATAGCAAAAATCCCAAAGGGAATTTTGGGAACAAGTTATTTAACAACTTTTAAGCTGTTGATTAACTCTTATCCTAGGGGTTAGCTTACCTGTGGAATAATTGTGGAAAAGGCAGTTTTAATTAATATGGCGGCAAATTTTTCAATCAGGACTTTTCAGATATTTGAGGTGAAAACTAATTATTCTCGTCTTCAGGTACTTTTTAGTCCGTTCTAGGGCGTACAGTACCTACTAGAAGGACATAGGACGACCTCATGCAGAATGGGAAACGCTTGTTGGATGGGTCTCGGGTCCCAACAACGCGATTCGGATCTTTTTTTTTATAATCAACGCGCACTCAAGGGATTTTTGTCATTACCCTTTATATGCCAAGAGCACAGTGCGAGCATTAGGGAAAGGATAGAGGATGTAAAAGGAGGTGCCGGTGAACATTGGTTTTGAATTCTTCAATATTACAATGACTGGGGAAGACAGAGTGTGGAAGAAGGTTCCACATTCGCGTAGTACGGCTAAAGAACGATTCTCTGTACTTGACAGTACGTCCGAAGTTGGGCTCGAGGGTGAACTGATGGGCATTCCTGGAGGCGCGGGTATTACGGTTGAATGTCTTAAGGGGAGGAATGCAACTGGCTATTTCACTAGAGCATATACCGTTGAAGTATCGGTAAAACAGGGTGAGACATGAGACATTACGCCGATGTTCTAGAGATGTAAATGACTCAACGATGGTATTGTCACCAATCATTTTGAATGCTCTTTTTTGGATACTGTCCAGAAGATTTAAGTACGTCACTGGAGCACCAGCCCAGACGTGAGAATTGTACTCAAGCTTAGGACGTATGTAAGTTTTGTAGATGGTAGCCAGATCAGAAGGGGAAAAAAATTTCTTGCATCGCCTTAAGAAACCTAAACATCTTGCGGCATTTTTGGCGACATCGCATATGTGCTCGTTCCACAAGAGGTGATCAGTGATGCACATACCGAGAATCTCGAGATGTTCGGTCTCATTGATGCAAGTGCCACTCATGGATAGTGGCAAGGGGGGTATATCTCGCTTCGACGATACAAGACAGCATTGAGTTTTCGAAGCATTAAACTCTACGCGATTTTGTATTCCCCATTGTACAATGCTGTTTAAGTCAGAGTTTAATGAGCTTATCATATTTTGCCGTTGCAGTTCCACATCCGAAGAGGAAGGATGCGAGTCTGGAAACGAATATGAAAAGCTAAGGGTACTATCGTCAGCGAAACAATTTATTGGATTAGACGTAACAGACAAGAGATCATTAATGAAAATGAGGAAGAGGGTCAGAGACAAAACGGAGCCCTGGGGCACACCAGCATTTATGTTGTGGGTTTCAGACTTGAATCCGTCCAATACAACTTGTATTGAACGATTCGAAAGAAAGTTTCTAATCCAACGAAGAAGGGATTCATCGACACCGAAAGCACGCATTTTCGATAAAAGAGCAAGATGCCAGACTTTATCAAATGCCTTTGAAATATCAAGTGCAACAATCTTACTTTCTCCAAAACGATGTAAAGATTTGTTCCACTGTTCGGTGAGATAAACCATCAGATCACCAGTGGACCTGTTGCTGCGAAAGCCGTACTGCCGGTCATTAAGAAGCTTTCGGTCTTCGAGATATTTCTTGAGCTGATAGTTTATCAGCGTTTCCATGACCTTAGAAAGAAGGGACGAAAGTGCAATCGGACGGTAATTGGAGGGGGAAGAAGATTCGCCATTTTTTAGAATTGGCTGGACAAATGCTGTTTTCCAACTGCTCGGAACGAGCCCAGAAGAGTAGGATATGTGGAAAAGCTTACGCAAGGGTTTTGCCAGCGTGGAAGAACACCTCTTCAGAATAATGGCGGGGATACCATCCGGACCAGCGGATTTGTGTATGTTGAGATCTTTTAGGACTCTCGCCACAGCACGGGTGCGGAAGAAGATTTGTCCCATGGAATCATTGACGCGCTCAATAACTGGAGGAGTCATGACACTCACTGGCAGCGAAGAGTTGGAGGCGAACTGCCTAGCAAAAAGGTTAGCTTTCGCGAGAGAGCTAACAACTGGAGTGTCATTTTCAACGAGCGTAGGGACCGAGGAAGAAGAAGAATTCTTCATATTTTTTACAAATGACCAAAAATTTGTACTGCCTTTGGGACATTGCAGAATTTTTTGCCTTAATTTTTGGTCATGCAAAAACTTGGTCCGTCGAATATGGGCATTACAGGCCTTCCTGGCTTGTTTAAACTTGTTCCGGTTTTCCTCAGTTGGGTTGGCTCTAAAACACCGGAACTTTACTTCTTTTTCCCTGATAACCTCTTTACAGCTTGAATCAAACCATGACTTTTCTTTGGGTTTGATGCTTTTAACCCTATTCGGGATAAAAGTTTTCATTCCCAAAATAATCATATTAGTAATCATATCGGCGCTGGAATCTATGTCACTATCGAGGAAGCATAGTGACCAGTTAAAGATCCGGAAAAAATTATTGAGACCGTCCCAGTTGGCTTTCTCGTATTGCCATACGGTTCTCTTCGGAGCTCTTTCTCTAACTGGATTAGTTTGACACGAGAAATTTGCGGATATAATACTATGGTCTGATCTGCCTAGAGGCGTTAATACATTGATAGTGTATTTATCAGGGTCGGACGTAAGGAACAAGTCAAGAGTATTTTCAGCTTGGCCATCTATGTCCGATATTCGAGTAGGCTCAGTGACAAGCTGAGTAAGGTGGTTAAACTCAGCAAAGATCTCGGCACACATTCCTTCGGGTGTTGTCTGGCCCGAATGGAGAAGCCACGAAGAATTGTGTACATTGAAATCGCCCGTAATAACGATTTCAGTGTGAGGGTACAAGGATACAATTCTTTGTATGGAGTCAGACAGAGCGTCAAATTCACGAGAAGTTGAAGCTCTGTCCAGGTTTGGGCTTCGATAGAGAAAACAGTAGTGAATGATGTGCTTATTGACGGAGAATTTAAACCATATAAAATTAAAAAAAGAGTTGGAGCAACGTCCATATTGAGGCAAGAACTGATAAGCTACATCACTCCTAATGAAAACGGCGAGACCATGGTGGGGAAAGAATAGTGGCACTAAGCTATACCCATGAATGAGATCGGAATTCTCACCTACTTGGGTTTCACTTAACGCCAAAACAGCTGGCCTGTTAGTGTGGATGTATGCAGCCAGAAAATTTATTCTAAGCCCGCGAATATTACAATAATTGACTCTGAAGTCTTCAGTCATTGCAATTTAAAAAATAAAAACCAAAACAGACGAAAATCTAAGAAAAATTACCCTATGAACAAAAGGTATCTTTTCGAAACAGCGCCCCCGTTAGTGTTATGCCTTAACGGCGACGTGAGTCGATCCGACCCTGGAATTCAAATTGTAATTTCTCTATTCATCCGTTATTGCCGACTCACCATATACTTACATTGCGTGAGCAAAAAAAACTCATTGCAATGCGATGCATATGGTAAGTCAAGCAACTGTTGAAATCAAGAGGAAGGAAGAAGAAAGGAAGGTACTCACTTGTGCTGTGTTTGGATATTTTTGTTTTTGTTTTTTATGTACTTTAAAATTGAGTGCTGCGTTGTTTTTTCTTTTTTTGTATTATTTTTTTGTAATGCAATTTTTCTTTTTTTTTTTATTGTTGTTTGTGGGAGATTTATTGTGTGTTGCTTTTTTTTCGTATTATCACTGTTATTTTGTTGGTTTTTTTTTGTGGCTATTTCTTTTTGTGTGTTTTTTTTTTATTGTTGGATGTGATTTTTTTTTCTTGTTGTTTCTATTGTTTCTTTTTGTTGGGTTTTGTTGTCTTTAATTTGAAACAGACAACGACGCGACGTAACAATTAGACAAAGACGCGACGAAATCAAAAAAAAACGTTGACGGACTAAAGGACGACACACAGCACAGGGGGACCTTCCCCATCGAGATCACACTGACATCTCATCTGCACGTGGAATGAAAAATTGCGATATCTACTACGGCGGCGACTGCTACAGAGAACAACAACAGCGTCTGTTTGGATGCGGCTTTGTCGTTGGAGGCAGGCTTAGGGAGCATGTCCTTAGCTTCAGAGCTGTCAACGAGTGCCTCACGACAATCCGCATAAAGGGTAAATTCGGCAACATAAGCCTTATATGCTCTCACGCCCCAAAGATTAGAAAGATGACGACACCAAAGACAAGTTCTACGAGCTCCTCGACAAGACATTTGAGCAATGCCCTAGCTTTGACGTTAAAATCGTCTTAGGAGATTTTGACGCCAAACTAGGAAGGGAGGACATCTTTGGTGGAACAGTCGGAAAAGACAGCCTGCCCGTTAAATCCTCCGATAACGGATTCAGGCTTATCGATTTTGCAGCGGGACGAAACATAGTATAGTAGCAATTATGCGTTTCCTACATCTCAACATCCACAAGGAGACCTGGAGGTCTCCAGACCAATCGATTGTCAACCAGATTGATAATATTGCGATCGACGCAAGACACTTTTCAAGCATTATTGATATCCGAACCTTCCCAGGGACCAATATCGACTCGGACCACTACCTCGTTGTAGCCAAGGTAGTGCAGTGGATATGTCGGCCAAAGCCAAAAATAGGAAGTGCTAGAAGAAAGAATGACGTCGGATGGCAACAATCGCAAAAGATCGCCAGATCCTTTACCGATCGAGTGTCAAGTGGCCTCATGATAAGTCCGCTACATCTAGCATTGAGTATTGAGAACCAGTGGCAGAATTGCCAGTAGGATGCCATTAGGGATACTGCCTCTGATTTGCTGGGTTCCACGCGGCCACCACAACGAAACCCTTGGTTTGATGAAGAATGCAGGCAGATATATGCAGCCAAGAAGCATGCAAAGTAGCGCTGCACTGGAGGACGAGATCAGCTCGGGAGCTCTTCTAGCAGAGGAGGAGAGAAGAACACAAGCTTTTCAGAAAGAAAAAGAGAGAGCATGAAAAGCGATCGATTAAGGATGTTGAGAGACTAAAAAACAGGAATAAGGTTCGGAAGCCTTACCAAGAGGTAAAACAAATTTCTTAAGGTTACCGAACACGAATTGAAGCCTGTAAAGACCAACAGGGAATTTCTTCAACTTCTGCAGACTGTACAACGGCGATGACGAATCAAATTCCGCTTTCAGGCAGAATGAACCATTTATTGAAGATGACGCAAGCCAAGATTTCCATCTGCCCGACCTTGAAGAAGTGAAGATAGCAATATCTAAGCTTAAAAACAACAAAGCCTTGGGATCTGACGGCATCATTGGCGAAATCTTCAACGCAGCCGGCGATGACTTGGTAAGCAGTATACACCAACTCATCTGCAGATTATGGTCGGAAGAGACCCCGATGAATGGAACCTCAGCATTGTTTGCCCGATCCTGAAGAAAGGAGACCTTCTAAACTGCACCAACTACAGAGGCATCCTTAACATTGTCTATAAGATCTTTTCTGTGGTACTATGTGTCAACAAACTGATAGGTCCATATTAGTGTGACTTTAACCAGGGAAGTCCACAATCGATCAAATATTCACATTACGGAAGATCCTGGAAAAAACTCAAGAAGTCCAAATCTATACCTACCATCTTTTTATCGATTTTAAGGCCGCGTATGAAAACCAGCGTATAAAGCCATGTCCAGTTTTGGCATCCCTACAAAACTCATTCGTCAGAGCGGGATAACAATGGAGAATTCACGCTGCTCCATTAAATTCGGTAACAACCTCACCAACACGCACGCCTTCGATGTCAAAAAAGGCTTGATGCATTGTCATGCAACATCATACTGGAACAAATAGTGCAGAACTCCCGAGTCAGCACAGAGGCATTATCTTCCAGAAGTCTGTGCAACTACTCGCGTACGCTGATGTCGTGATGTCAACAGTGCTTTTGTGAGTATACAGACAGAGGCTGAAAAAATTTGTTTAGCGGTCAATGAGGGCAAAACAAAGTATGTGCTGTCATCAAGAAAGGACACTCAACTTCGAAGTCTTGCACAAAACGTCACGATAGACGCATATAATTTTGAAATAGTTAGGGACTTTGTATACCTTGGCTCCGCTATCAACACTGACAATGACATCAGCGCCGAGATCAGAAGTAAAATAACTCTTGCCAATCGCTGTTTCTTCGGGCTAAGAAAAGAATTGAGTAGTAAAGACCTGCCCCGAACAACTAAGGTGACGCTCTATAAGACCCTCGTCATCCCCGATCTGTTATATGGTGCAGAAGCATGGACCCTGTCAAAAACGGATGAGGGTACCCTTGGCCGGTTCGAGAGAAAAGTTCTACGGAAGATCTATGGTCCTGTCTGCATAAATGGTGAATGGAGGAGAAGATTTAATGACGAACTGTACGGGCTGTACAGCGACACTGACCTAGCTAAAAGAGTGAAGGTCCAAAGACTCAGATGGCTTGGGCACGTGGAGAGGACGGACACCATTATTCCGGCCCATAAAGTCTTTGAATCCACCTCAGAGGGACGACGTAGTAGAGGATGACCAAGGCTCAGGTGGCGCGCGCAAGTTGAAGATGACCTCAACCAACTCGGTACGTGAAACTGGAGAGAGCTAGCTTGGGACCGAGCTGGTTGGAGAGGTTTGTTGGTTGAGACCCAAGTCAAAACCGGTCTGTCGAGCCACCTTAAGTAAGTAAGTATAAGTTTACTTTACAATGAACACTTTCTTATTTTATTTATAAAGTCACTCTTCTGAAAATTCCATTTCAATGTTAACTTCATTTCATATCTTGTGTTATATTTTCTGAATTTTAAACACCTTGACCGGACTCTGATCAGATTAGTATACATCGTTTACTCTATTGAATCCCTTAACCGCTCCACAAAAACCATAAAATTGTCATATAATGCTTTCTAATTCAAACAATCCCCGTTGCATAATAGAAAAGTTGATGCAATTTCAAATTTCCTTTGGTTGCACACATTATTAAGCAAAAATTCAAATTTACTTTGTCTGGGCAAATCACGTCTAAAATTTTCTCTAATACACCAACCAGTATGAAGTTTGAGTTAAATCTCCATCGCTCTGCACACCCCTTCCCCCACTTATTCCTTTCATCATTGAAAAACTGCCATCACAAACGAAATTCAAGCATAAAGTCCTCATATACAAATTCCAAATCCATTTTACAATCATTAAGCTCAAGCTGCAAAAGCTTTAATATGGAAAATGGTCTTTTGTCCTACAGAATTCACCCATATAGCCTTATCATCTACCATTATGTCCTTTGGAGGAAAACATCAAGCACGTATGTATGAATACGTACAATTTTCATGTTCACATGTTTTTCATACAAAAAAGGGGATCTCCCTGTTGGGCATGGGAAATCAAAAAGTGGGAGATAGTTGTAGACACTCTTCTCAGAGGAAACAACATTTTTGGTTGGGCTATCCGTTTTGTGGCTTGAAATACTCCAGGAAAACACTGAACGAAGCTGAATGTGAAAATTAATGGAAATATGCAAAATCTATTGGTATATCCTCTTTGTCCATTCGAGAAAATTGGATATTAAACAATATGCTCGGCTTTAATACCTCAGTTGAAATTTTGTTAAGTGTTTTTCTAGGTAATTTTGAAATCGAGTGCTTTAATGTAGGCTGTTGGAGAGAACAGAGAAGAAAAGTATAATAGGTGCCATTAGATGTTCATCGACTCGAAAACAATAATGTCAATTATTGTAAAGGCCAATCAGCCATATGAGCAAACATTAGTTGTATTTTGAGACGCTCAAAAGTTGTCACAAACAATTTTGTGCGCATTCAGTCCCATATGCATCATTTTCCATTTACCAAGAAAAAAACCATCCAAACTTTTGACTGCCACAACATTGAACCTCAGCTCTGTGAATATCTCTACGACTCCGTTTTATTAAATTTTCATTAAAAAACAACGCATCACAGATATCTTTTCGCTGTGTCACGTTCAGTGGAATTTTACACGGCGGCGGCGGCGCACACCTTTTCCCATCACTTGCACCACCGCTTAAGTGACACTATTTTAAAAGTATTTAAAATCATTCTCCACCAACCTTGTGGCGGATGTTCTCTTTCGAGTTTGGAGATTGAAACTTCAGCTGGATGAGATGCAGATTCTTGTTTATGTAGGTGTGGCAAAAGCATGTAATAATTAAAATTTAACCTTTATTGTCTTTAAAACATAAAATCTCCTACATTTAATTAAGCATACCGTTGTCTCGTTCCTCTTGATGGCTTGGAAATTTTAAAAGCATAAAAAAGGTGAAAAGCTTTTACACCATGATTAGAAGAACAACAACTTCCTTGCATTTTATTGGTAAGCACATGTGGCGTCGTGTATTCTAATTCAACAGTTATGAAGTCGTTATCCTGTCAGTAATAAAACTGGGAGTCTAGAAAACAGAGACACCATCCGGTCGCGACTAGAACGACGACGACGCCGACGGCGAAAGCAGTGACTGCTGCAAGTGAAATTAGTTTCTGCATTTGGTATATTTTCAATCTTTTTATTTGTTTCTTACACCCTCTTCTCCATTTTTCACCCCTTTTCCAAAGATAAACTCAAATTGTTTGCCACCTTCTGAAGCTACGAGAGTTAAAAGATCATAACAAATATTTTAGGACTTTTTCATGAGATGAATACTTGCATGAAAGCAAAATATGATTGCCAGGTTTGTTTCTCACTAATAACTGACGATGTTGAAGAGTGGAACAAGGTTGTCAAAGATATATATATATGTATGTGGGCCTTCATTACAAAAGTGCTCTCTGACTCCTTGCTACCAACTTTCTTTTCTTCATTTATTTAATTTTTGATTTAACCTTAGGTATTGAAAAAAAAATGCCTTCGTGCACCGAACTACAAAAATGCTCAGTCATGATCATTTCACCATTGGAGATCATTCTGTCTAGCTGTGTAAGGTGGAGAATGCCAAAAGTAGTTTTCATTTCTAAAGTAGGGAAACCCTCTCACCTTAAACCCTAAAGACCTACGACCAATCAGCCTATCATCACAGGAGCACTTTGCTCAACACCAACATCAGTCTTGGAGGTGCTTCTAACACCTCTAACACCTCTTGACATCTTCTCCAAAATGGTGGCAGCCAACTCATGCGTGAGACTAAGAGCAACCTCTCAATGGATTAGTAACAACACTGGTCATACTACTATTTTAGACAATTTCAGATCTATCCCAGATCGCTTTAGACTATACCACCCAAAAATGGTATTCGATAATAACTTCCATGTTTCAATCCCTTCAAGATCCTCTTGGGTAGAAGAAAGACCTCTGGAAGAAAACTCGATACACTTCTGTACAGACGGTTTAAAGACCAACTCCGGCTTTGGAAGTGGTATCTACTAAAAAGAACTGAATCTCAGTCTATCATATAGACTTCCCAATTAATGTAGCGTGTTCCAGGCAGAAGTAATGGCAATTAAAGAGGCACTATCCTGGCTCAAAGAAAATGATATATATATAAGGATATACGGATAGCCAAGTCGCTCTCAAATCTCTCACGTCTGTTTCCACAAACTCTCTAATAGTCCACGACTGTCGATCATCTCTGAATGAGATGACGGAACAGTTTAACATTCACCTCATTTGGGTGCCGGGCCACAGAGACATTCCGGGAAATTGCAAAGCCGATGAGCTCTCCACAAACGGAACACTTCTGTCTACTGTTAGACAGAACATAACATAGGAACACCACTTGCCACATGCAAATATCTTCTCAAACAATATGCTCTAGAATCAACAAATGCTAGATGGTCACAGGGTACCACCTGCTTAGCAACCCAACAAATATGGCCAAGCATAGACCCGAAATGGTCAAAAGGCTTGATTTCCCTGAGCAGACAAAGTATAAGCTCCACAATTGGAGTCATAACAGGATACTGCCTCATAGGTAGACATGCTTTGAGGCTATAGGCGTCTACGCAAACGACTTCTGTGGAAGCTGGAGGAAGAGGAAACAGTCCAACACCTTTTAGGTACATGTCCGGCACTTTTCAATATAGAAAGAATAACTATCTCGGTAATCCCTTCTTCGATAATACCAGTGAATTGGCAACGATCGACATAAGATATTTCTCTAAATTCATTAAAAGTACAAAATGGTTTGTTTAAGTTCACTACTCTCCCCTGAGTAACTTCTTTAGTGGTATCACAATGGACCCTTGAGGTCTAAGTGAGTCAATAACATCTAGACAGCCACTCCAACCTAACCTAACCTATTCTTCGCACACTAATCCACAAAATAGAAACAGTGACATCACTGGTGACTGAGGTCATCGGCAGAAACATACCAAAAAGTTAAACAAGAGAAAGTGAGACAGATAGAGTGAAACAGTTTGCTCTTTATCAGATTAAACAATAAATTTCGGCAATGATTTTCTTAAAAAAAAAAACAAAAAAAATATCTGGCAACCATAATTAATATTCCGACACTGTAACTTACACTTAATAGTTCCATGATAAAAGGATTTTTAAATTTGAGGGGCGTTGCTGCACAAGGACCCTCCAAATGCAAGGGGAGTGTAAAATTGCGGTGTTAACCAAAAAAGCACAACGCTTTCCCTCTGGCGGTCGATGATGACTTTATTTTTCATGACCATTACCAAATTAATTGTTCTTTTGTTTACACACATTTGTTCCAGCTTCAGTCTGTCTCCAGTCGACTCTGCTTTTATTTTTGCCATTTCGTCTGTGTCTGCCTGCTACAGTCGGCATCCAGCGGAAACGGAAGCATGGCTAGCAGCTTGTTTGAAATAAAAGCATATGCCCTCCGACAACGGCAGTTTAACTCCATTCTTTTATAAAAATAATTGTGGCTAGACTTTAGCTGCTTGGGTTGCAGAAAGATGAAGAGAAAATTATAATTATTTAATGATGAATATGTAGAGTAGTATGTGTGGATTATTTTTATCGGATTTCTGTAGAAAATAAGCACATTGAGGAGATAAAACATCCATGTAGAGAAGTAATTGTTTCAATCAAAAATTGAATTTAAATTTTATAGAAGCTAAGGAAAAGAATGACGAAATGGCGGAAATGACGAAGCTTAAAGCATAGAATCTTATGTTTTTCTTTTTCATTTCCGGAGTCGCATTCCATACCAACACCAAGCCATCAAAAAAGTAAAACATTTCCTTACTCCCAACGAGTTGCGAATGCTCGATAAATTAGTTAAAATAATTGCACAACTTTATACAAGCACAACATTCCTCTCTACTTAGACTCTTAGCCAAATACATTTCTCTCCATTAACTAAGCAATTACACCCTCCAATACGCCTCAATTCACATTCACACGCACATGCATGAAAAAAGTGAACATGGAACGAAACATTCCGCAGACATTCCGAGTCTAATTCACATGAAAAGTTTGAAAGCAGACAAAAACAACACAACAACAAAAAGTTGAACTTGTTGTGTCTATTTCCGTTTCCTTTTCCTTGAAGACAGTTTATGTGGAACCGTTGTTCTCATCTGTGATGACGAAACGAATGAAAGGCATACAAAAAGAGTTATTATGCATATAAAGAAAGTATTTTACTGTTATTTGAGTAATTATTATTATTATTACGAGTTCTTGAAAAAAAAGGTTTAATTTCAGCAAAAAAAAAAGAAAAACGGAAACTAATGTTTCTTCCTTTCTCTCTAATTCTCACACATCTTTGAATGTGTGCGTTTAAGTGGAAAATATTTGTTTTCTTGAGAAACGTAACAGAGGTCTTAATGACAAATCCTTGAAATTCGTTTTCTTTGCCTTGAACAAAGGCCAAAGGATGTCGGGGCTTTTATTTTATTAAAAGATAACAATCGTAGGAACATTTGCTTGAAGATTATCCTTTTTTTCTGTTCTGATTCTTTTTTGCTGTAAGACGATTATTTCAGGATGACAATGGGATAATGCAGAATCTTTTTTTTTCTTGGACAATGTAAAATGAAATTAAATTTGAAAGCCTAAAAAGGTTTTCGGTTTTAAGGGGAAGGTTAAGGTCGGAGAAATTAAGGTTAGAAATTGTTATTGATATTGTATTTATAAATCTTTAAGACGTGTGCTGAATTTTTGAAGTGCTTCTATAAGGATGGAGAGAGGGGGAGGAGGTATGCGTCCACTAAGGTGGCAGCGGAAGAATTCCCAAGATGGAATCAATGGTGGCGTCTACAGTTCTAGTCAGGATGAAATACTTAGTGAACACCTTGGGCTACTACGGCATATTCGCAGCCCAGGTCTATAAGGAACGGTTTGGTCGGCTCCTCGTCTAGGAGTTAAACTAAAGAACTGGCCCTCTAGGTTGGTGGTCGTTCGTCAGGATGACTGTCCGGCCACATAAAGAAAATATAGTCCCAACTCCCAAAACACAAAAAAGCCTTGGATACGGACGGAATTAATGATGACGACCCAGGCAAACGATTTAAGGGCATCGAATTTCGGTTTTGTGCTTGGAATGTTAGGTCCCTTAACAGGCCACGTGAAGCAGAACAACTAGCGGAAGCCCTTGACTGCTATAAAGCAGCTAAACCGTCATCCAAGAAATTGCGATGGGTTTGTCCGGGCCTACGTAAAAAAATGAACAACTGTGATATCTAACGGGTGATTTTTTAGCTGGTTTGGTTTTGGCAACACTGGTTTTGACAGCTGACGTGTGTTTAGTACCTTGTGTCACTGTCAAACAGCTTCAGTTTGGTTTGCAATTTAACCATGGATCGTCTTACAAATGAACAACGCTTGCAAATTATTGAATTTTACTATCAAAATTCGTGCTCGGTTCGAAATGTTCATCGCGCGCTGCTTCCATTTTATGATCGGCATTCTCGACCTTCTGAGCAGTCTATTCGGAAGATTGTGACCAAATTTCGCACCAAATTTACTTTGTTGGACATTAAACCACCAACACGTTTACGTACTGTGCGTAGTGAAGAAAATATTGCGGCCGTATCAGCTAGTGTGACAGAAGACCGCGAAATGTCGATTCGGCGCCGTTCCCAGCAGTTAGGCCTTTGTTACAGCACTACGTGGAAAATTTTGCGGAAGGATTTGGGCGTAAAGCCTTTTAAGATACAGCTGGTGCAAGAACTAAAGCCAGCCGACCTACCACAACGCCGAATTTTTGGTGAATGGGCTCTTGGAAAGCTGGTCCGCTTTTTTTATCGAAAAATTGTGTTCAGCGATGAGGCTCATTTTTGGTTGAATGGGTACGTAAATAAGCAAAATTGCCGCATTCGGAGTGAAGATCAGCCAGAAGCATTGCAACAGCTACCAATGCATCCCGAAAAAGCCACTGTTTGGTGCGGTTTATGGGCCGGCGGCATTATTGGGCCATATTTCTTCAAAGATGATGCGAATCGCAGCGTTACTGTCAATGGTGAACGCTACCGAGCGATGATAACAAACTTTTTTTTGCCCGAAATGGAAGTTCTTGACTTGCATGATATGTGGTTTCAACAAGACGGTGCCACATGCCACACAGCACGCGAAACAATGGCGCAATTGCGAGGCGAGTTTGGTGAACAGTTAATTTCACGTTTCGGGCCGGTCAATTGGCCGCCTAGATCGTGCGATTTGACACCATTAGACTATTTTTTGTGGGGGTATGTCAAGGCTAATGTTTATAGGGACAAGCCCGCTTCGATTGACGCACTGGAAGCCAACATCCATGCATTCATTCGTGAGATACCGGCCGATATGTGTGAAAGAGTATGCCAAAATTGGACTCAGCGGATGGGCTACCTGAGACGCAGCTGCGGTCAACATTTGCATGAAATTATCTTTAAACATTAAATTGCAAGGTTCAAACTATCGATTCAAATAAATATTTCATTCATTTTTTCGAATTTTTTGTGTTTTTTTTTTTAAAGTTCTAAACCTCTTAAAAAATCACCCGTTACTATTGCGACTGCTACCGGGAACAAAATCAGCGTGTATTTGGATGTGGATTTGTAGAAGGTCTTGAGTTTCAACGCAGTGAATGAGCGCATCACGACAATCCGCATCAAGGCTGAATTCACCAACATACGCTTCATCTGCGCTCACGTCTTCACTGAGGAAAAGGTTGAAGACACCAAAGACAGGTTCTACGAGCTCCTCGACAAGAGCTATGAGCAATGCCCTAGCTATGACATTAAAATTGTCCTTGAATATTTTAATGCTAAGCTGGGCCTAGAAGAAATCTTTGGTGGAATAATCGGATGACATAGCCTATACGACACTACCCCCGATAACGGATTTAGGCTAATCGACTTCGCTGTGGGGCGAGACGTAATGGTAGCAAGTACGTGATTCCCACATCTCCACATTGATGACATTGCGATCGAAGCACGGCACTTCTCTAGATATCCCGATCAAGGCCAACACGCGAAAATGCTAGGAGCAAATTCGACTTCAAACGGCTACAATCACAAGTGATTGCTAGAACCTTTTCCAATCGTGTCTCCGAAAATCTCCTCAGAAGTTCTTTACTGCCACCACAAAATGTAGAGAACCAGTGGCAACACTGCCAAGCAACCATCAGAGATGCCACCTCTGAAGTGCTAGGGTTTACACGGCCACCACAACAAAACCCCTGGATTGACGATGAGTGCCGGCGAGAACATGCAAAGAAGGACACGAGCAGCTCGTGAGCTCTACGAGCAGCACAAACTTCACAGTAAGAAAAAAGGGAGCATGAGAAGCGTGCGATCGAGGAGATAGAAAGATGTCACAACAGGAACGAGGTTCGACAGTTTTACAAAAAGTTAAAACAAACCACCAAGGCTTAAGAACCCCGAACCGAAGCCTGTAGAGACCACCATGGGAACATCGTAGTGGAACCACAGTCAGTGCTGAGGATATGGAAAGCCACTTCTCCAAGCTGTATATTGGCGATGACGAGCGAAATTCCGCCAGAAATACAGAACCATTCAGTTTGGGTGAAGCAGGCCAACAATTCCACCCACTCGACATTGACGAAGTGAAGATATAGCGATATCTAAACTTAGGTCGAACAAAGCCGGTGGAAAGCCACTTCTCCAAGCTGTATATTGGCGATGACGAGCGAAATTCCGCCAGAAATACAGAACCATTCAGTTTGGGTGAAGCAGGCCAACAATTCCACCCACTCGACATTGACGAAGTGAAGATATAGCGATATCTAAACTTAGGTCGAACAAAGCCGCTGGAGCAGACAGCCTAGCTGCCGAACTGTACAAAGCAGTTGGAGATTGATTTGGTTAGAAGCATGCACCAGCTCATCTGCATAATTTGGTCGGGGGAAAGCATGCCCGATGAATGGAACCTCTGCATCGTATGCCCGATCCTCAAGGAAGGAGATCCCTTGAACTGCACCAACTATAGAGGTATAAGTCTCCTTAACATCGCCTATAATATCTTGTCTGCTGTACATCAGTCTTGCCAATCGCCGCTTCGTTGGACTTAGAAGGTTATTGAGTAGTAAAATCTTCTGTTGCGCAACTAAAGTGACAATCTACAAAACCCTCATCATCCCGGTCCTAATGTATGGTGCAGAGACATGGGCCATGACAACGTCCGATGAAAACGTTTTGGGCTGCTTCGAGAGAAAAATTCTGGATAATAAAGATGAAGATTCAACCAAGAACTGTACAAGCTGTTTAGCGACACTGACTTAGCCAGAAATGTTAAGGTCCAACGACTTTGATGGTTTATGATTATGTCATATAGAGCGAATGGAAAATAATGCTCCGGAAGGACGTTGAAGAAGAGAAAGTCCGCGACTCAGGTGGAGTACACAGGTGGTAGAGGACTTGAACCAACTTGGCGTGCGAAACTGGAGACAGCTATAGCTAGGGACCGAGCTTGCTGAAGACGCTTGTTGGATGAGGCCCTGGTCTGACCTGGACTGAAGCGCCACCATTAGTAAGTTTGTAAGTTCTATAAGGACGGTTTGGCAACAGTGTTTTTGCACTATTTCCTGTCATATTCGACAGATAATTTGAGCTCTTATTGTCACTTGTAATCCAATATGCCATTTACCAGCTGAACAAAACAGCCACTTAATTTTTCCAATTTTATTACAATACCAACCCACTTAAGTAAATATTACAATTTTTGTCGCCCATCAAACAACAAAATGTCAAAAATCATCCAAGCCACTAAGCAAACAAATTCCATTAAAAATAAAAAAGAGCACACTTACCTACACACAAAACACACGCCCACCGCTGATCCTGGCCACTTATTTCAATAACTTTCTCAGGAATAAAAACACATTATATAAATACACCCTCGATAAAAGTTCTTCAGCAAAAAAACAAGATTATATTCTTTGTGCCAAAAAAATAAATATGCCTATTCCACGCGACGACGATAAAACGGGAGAAGAAAAAGTCCATAAGAACAGCTCACATGGGAATTTCCGAAAAGTCGTCTCTTACTTTATTTTCGATGGGGTATGAGATAAGTTTGGTGTTTTTTTTGGAGCTCGGAAGTCGAAGCAAAGTGAGGAGCCATCAAATGTCTAAGGTAATAACAAGCATTCTTTGGGGTTTATTTTTGCCTTTTTCTTTCTTGATTTTGTGAATGTTTTTTCTTTATTTTTTTTTGCACACAACTCAGTTAAAGGTGTTAAACGTTGTGTGAAATAAAATCAAACCGAAATGTGAATTGATTTATGGTAAATAAAATTTCAGAAGTTTTTAGATTGTACAGTTTGAATTTGGGTAAGTTCTTGAAGAAGAAATTCCACACTTAATTACGGTCTCTTATTTTTATGTCAAGCCCTTGATTGTAGGCGAGTTTTTCATAACTTTTCCAAAAGTGATGAATTTTCAAGAATCCTTGAAAAGTATATAAAATCTCAAAACCCATATCCAATGAAATTGGAAAGCGAAATATATGCCAGTTTTACTGCGTATTTAACTTGCGAATTAATTTTAACCCTCGATCAAGGTTTGTTTTCTAACTCATACTAGTAACCTCTCCGCTCTTGATCATATTGGGAGCCAAGTGTACCTCGACTGAAGACTATAAATATTAGCCCTAGTGGAGTTTTTAATTTCGTCAAACAGAGAGGGACGAAAAGACGGTAGTGGTATCGAATTCTTAGATGGCGTCTACACTATACACTCTACAGTCTTAGCTGGATGTACCATCTAGCGCTCCTACAAAATACACAGACAACGAGTGACGAAAAAAAACTCAGGGTAACTGAATAATTAGCACATGTAGTGTCCGTGGCTAAGTGTTTAGGTGCATTGGCTGCCAAGCAGAACGTCGTGGGTTCTAGTCCTACTCGTGCCCATAGTTTTCGGTTCATCTTTCACAGGCACTGCTTCTTGCGAAGAACTGACAAACTTCCAATAGTATCAATCTGTCATGAAATAGTGCTTCTCAACTTTACCGTTCTGAATTTGCGTTAAATTGTAGGTAAAACAAACAAGCTTCGGGTAGCTGAACCAACTTCCTCAAATTAAAGAACGGCGATGACGAATCGCAGTCGATGCTGAGGATTTTGAAAGAACACTTCTGTAGAGTTGTGTAACGAGCACGACGAACAGACTCACGCTGTCAGGCAGCAGCCATTCATTTGACACGACGATAGTCAACATTTCCGTGAACCCGACCTAGAAGTATAGTGAAAATGGCTGAAATCCAACAAAGCCACTGAAACAGATTACAGATGGTCTAGCTGCCGAACTGTTCAAATCAGCAGATGACGATCTAGATAGGAGCACGCATCAAATCATAATAAGTAAGATATGGTCGAAAAGCATACCCGATGAATTTTTTGCTCGATCCTAATGAAGGGAGATCCTCTAAACAGCATCCATTACAGATGAATCAGACTCCTTAACATCGCTTATACGATCCTCTGCCGTAATAAGTGAATGTCTGAAGTGTGATGATACTTTTTATCAAAGGCTGCGGTTTCGCTCGCCGGTTCCAGGGTTTGACATAAAGGTACCTACAATAAGTTGTGTACAATTATTATTTTTATTACGTTTTTTTCGTTATGATTGCAAATATATAGTTTTGTAGAGGTTTAAAGACTGTCCTTCAGGTCGTGTGTTGGTCACCTTTCCTGGACCGCAAACTTGGCTCGTCTGGGTTGCGTTCTGTCCTACTCCTTGTTGCAGTTGCTTCTAGTCTGCTTGTCTTTGGCTTTCACTGACTGGTCTTACGGATTGCTTCGGCTGGTCTTGTGGCTTTCGCCGGCTGGTCTTACAGCTTTTGCCGCCTGGTCTTCGGGATTACTACGGCTCGTCTTGCCAGCTGGTCTTACGATTATTGCAGCTGGTCTTTTTGCTTTCGCCGGATGGTCTGGCGGATTCCACCGGTTAGTCTTACGGATTACTGCGGCTAGTCTTACGGAGTTTTCGCTGGCTGGTCTTATGATGTGTTCTCCTTGACCGCTGTCGGATTATTGTTGGTTTTTCTAGTGAATTTTGTTCCTTCTGTAGAACTGATGTTGACTCCTGGATGTGTCTTGTTCACTCGGTCGACTGACTTGATGCGACTGAACTAATAAATATGATGATGCATACTTTCCTGCTACACTGGACGTGAAGTCTATCCGTCAAACGCTAATTTAGAGTCGAACATCTGTTTAGTGTCCTCAGTGAGTGTAAATGCTATTATTATTATTATCGAGTTTTAAATTCTGCACGTTAGTTGTTCCTGTATTTCAACTCCTGCTATTCCGCGCATCAGCGAATAGTCAGTTTATGTTCTGATATAGTCATTCAGCATGTGCTGAGTGATGGTATATTATGCAGCTATGTAATGCTTCATTACAGAAGCCTTTCGTCAACAATATAATTGGTCCTTATCAATGTGGCTGGAAAAACCTATGAACTCCAAACCGAAGCCCACCACCTTTTTATCGATTTTAAGACCACTTATAGAGACGAACTGTATAAAACTTTATAAAGCTATGTCTAGTGTTGGCATCTTTTCCAAGTTCGTTTGCTTGTGCCAAATGACGGTGGAAAACTCATGCTTCTCAAGGTTGGCATCGAGCTAATGGAATCATTCAATATCAAAAAAGGATTCAGAAAAAGCGATGCACTCTCAAGCGATTTCTCTAACCTCATGCTTGTGAAGATATTGCAAAAGTCTATTGTCAACACCACAACACCGACGCGACGCACGGCTCGTACAGAACGTCACAATAGACGCGCATATTACTTCAAGTTATAGAGGAGTTTATCTACCCAGTTTCCGCTAGTAACATGGGTAATAACACCAGCGTCGAGACGAAGAATAGCTCTTGCTTATTGCTTTTTCTTTGGGCTAAGAAAGCAGTTGAGTGGTAAAGCCCTCTCCCGATCAACTTCTTCGGTATATTTATGACCCGAATGGAGAAAGAAATTTAATAGCGAGATTTACGGGTTGTACAACGACATGGACGTAGAAAGAAGATTTAAGGTCCAACGACTCAGATAAAGCTTATAAAGCGGATCGACACCAATGATCCGGCCCGGAAAGCCTTCGACACCATTACCTACTTCAAAGAACAGGTAGAGCACATAGGCTTACTGAACTTATCTTTTGAAGAGACAGCTTGCCTTAGACAGGGCTGCCTTGACAATGACTCTGGTCGAATCCTAGACATACATATATTGTAAAACTATATAAGAAGTATTCAATTTACAAACAAATTTCAAGGTCTCAAAATACCTTGAAATTCAATTTATTTTCAATTAAAACAGAAGACTCTGAATCTGCATTTTTAATCATAAATCCTCTTGGATAATTTTTTTCTAATTAAAAAAAAAAAAATCTGATTTAAGTGAAAGACAAAAACATTGTGATTTACAGAAAAAGCGCTTCAATAAATCATTTTCTTCTTTTATTTTCGCACAATGCGGGATAGAAATATGCAAGTCAATTAAGTGTCCTTGGAAGATAGATTTTTTGTATCTCCCCTGAACGTGTTCCCCGAAAAAAAACCTCTCCGAATATGACGTCATAGTGTCCTTCGTCGCATCGGTTTTGTCGTCGTTGTCGACAGAAATAAATCATCTTGAAAATTATTTCTTTTTTTTTCTCTCCCATTTCAATCCCTCGACATGAAATTCTCCAAATCGAATTGAAAAGTAAAATAAATAAAAAAAAAGAACGAAGAGAAGAAACTTTACCAAACATACATCGATATCCTTCGGCGAAAAGAATTTTTTAACTTTCAGATTCGATTTTCTTGGCGCATAAATAGTTTTCCAACAAATCAAACAGAACTAAAACGAAAGAAACTTACCTTCAATATTTATAATCCGAGTAAAAAAATCAACTAAAATCAATACGCAAGAGAGGCGTCGGCGTCGCCATCGTCGTCGTTGGTCGCATCCCTTCACCGAAAGGCTTTTGTTATAACCGGGCAAGAAGAAGAAAGGACAAAAATCAAGAAAACTCTATAACTTTTTTCTCTTTTTCTGTTTATTTTATTATTTCGAACTTTTGCCGAAGGAAAATATCAATGTCCTTTGTGCGTCTCCGTTTCAAACTTAAATGAACAACAAAATCACGTAGAAGTGATATGAATTTGAGATATATGACAATGCGATGGTTGGCATATTCTGTGAAAATTGGCCATGGACTTGGGGGCTGTGGTGAATTGTAATGTCCTGCCCGTGATTCTGATTTGGTTGCGGCAACCCAGAAACTTCAAATGAAATTATATGCATGAGGATTATTTTTTATTTGCGGTATTAAAATTATTCATATTGTGGAGGAGGCATCTTTTGTTGAGAGTCCTTGGACGCAGCATTTATTGGCATAGAAATCGAATTCAAAATCTGCAACGGCAATAAAACCAAGTTACTGCTGGAAAAGAACCATGGAAAAGTGGACGGCATTAAACTAATTTAATACGGCTGCTGGAGGATTCCCTTTCCCAGATGGCTATTGTCATCATGTAATATGATTGCTTCCGGCATTATTGTGTGCAGGGATATTATGATCGTTGCGCGTACGTTCGATATTTTTATCGGCAGACCGAATCGAACCGAACCAAAGCGGACATCAAGGACGTCAGGTTTCAACTATGAAGACATTATTGGAGGAGGAAGAAATGTCCTTTTTTTATTTAGTTATGCGTTTGTGTTGGGTTCCTTCGGAATCAGCAGAAATATTAAGTTCCGGGTTCCGAATGGCCTTGCTCTGTTATCAAAGATATTTACTGGCTGACGGCTTAAAGGCAGTGAAATGGATTTATTTTGCTTTGCTTTATCCGGGATCCTGGGTCGTTGTTCGTCCTTGGGAATGTATTTGGTTTTTATTTTTTGTGTTTGATAGGAGCATGCAAGCATCAAAAGATGTATGTATTCTGAATGGATTTAGGTTGATTTCTGCTTGTCAAGGACATTAATCGCTTGTGATGTTAAAATATTGCGCAGGGTCTGGAATTGGTTTGCTTGTTTTACATTCGTTCGTTGTCAATTATATTTACTTTAAAATCATGAAGGGCCTCCGCTTATTGCAAACATTTGTTTATCAGACAATCCGTTTCTCCAATGGTGTCAAGAGTCTCAAAACTTGAGAGCGCCATGTTCGTATAACCCAATGACATGAGGCAACTCTCCAAAAAAAAAAGGCGATTTGAACTAGTTTGACGTTAATTAAAAAATGTCCCTTATCATATTCCTAGAGTTTTTTCAAGGCCCCAGAGCACTCCTGGCATGCAATAAATACTAATTCAATACTATCTTACATTTCATTATTTTATATCAGACATAAAATCTTTTTTCCTTTTTTCTGTCCTTACTCTTCTGGTTTTGGCGTCATGTTACATAAGGAGCATTTATTTCATCGATTCAAGGATCAGGATCAACAAAAGCAATCCCTCGCTGCCATTTGTTTCGACACACACATCGTTTTGTCTGAATACACAAAGCAGCAATTCTTTCTGATGTTGATGTATCCGATATTTTAGTTTTTTTGTCTGATAAGATTAAGCTTCGGGTAAAGGGGGGAGCATCCCTTAAAATGTAAGTGTTGAAGTTTTCCAAGGAGGACGTCAAGATTACGAGTAAAATAAATAAATATATGCAGTGATAGAACGTATTGATTTACTATCCTTGTTTTCGTATTCATTTGCGATTCAGTGTGTAGCAGATGGATACGATACGCACGGATAAGGATTCACAACAAGGAATCTCCACTGCTTGCTATCGAACGTACTTAACAAGCTCTTATGTTGATGTTGGAAGAAAGAAAATAGCAAAAACGCGTCTACTGTGTTCATATGGATTGGTGTGTTTTTGACTCCCGTTGACAGTTGTTGTAGATGAGGTTTGTGTTTGGAATAATATTCGGTTAATGCTTACAGAAATATGACAATTTTGGATGATGTTCATTGGTTTTGAAGGATGGTTGATTTGATTTCTTTTTTTTTGTCTAAAATCGTTCTGTTCAACAATATTCATATTTGAATTAGTAGCTTTGAGAGAGCATGTTATTAAACGAGTTCACTGTGGCGTATACGTACTATTTTTTACTTGAAGAAGTTTCCTCGATACAAGTTCACCATTTCTCTCAAGATCCTGACCAAATGTCCCATTTTTTATTGAAAAATGATTCCTTGCTCAAGTAATTGGTTGGAAATTAATTTTTGTTTAGCCTTAAATGCTTTTGTAATAACAGAAAATGTAGAAAAACTAAATGTTTTACTGCATGGATAAATGGAAAACTACTTTACGAATCTTGTATAGGATTTTTAGAATATTTCACTCCCCGAATAAAACTATTACATCTCAAGGTTGTCTCTGCATGCTGAATTTCTAAAAAAATAATAACCTCCAAAAATCAAAATTCAAGATATCTCTATAGCATTATAAATATTTAGCCCGAACTTCATGAATATATATTAAAAAAGTAAAACCTTTCTTCCAAAAATTATTACAATATTTTTAAATGCAAATTGCTCAATCTGCTCTCTTTTTTTTCTTGTCTATGTGACAAAACAATTCCAAACCGATATACAATGGAGAATAGACACACAGAAAAATTGCTCCATTTCCATTTAGTGTGTGCGGTGTTTGCTTGAATAATTTTGTTGAAGGCATTTTTTCTTCATTCTTATCTAGTGTTTGTATCTACTTTTTCTGTTCTTTGTTTTGATTCTTCTTATTCTTTCCAAAATCCAAGGACTTTCATTGAAATTAAGTCAAGATAAATTTTTCCTTTAAACATTGGAGAAAAACAAAAACACGAAATTTTTTGTGCGATTTAATATTTTATCAGGCAACAAATTTTATTTGCCAATCAAATCAGTGACTTGTTTCTTATGGTATTAAGTGAAATTTGTTGGGAGAGAGAAAGAAGCGGGGACGGGAATATTATTTAAAATACATTGCACTCACGTAGAACGATTGAAAACCCATATAATTATTCCTACCCTGGAGGCAAGGCTTTGTATATTGTTTTTGGGGTTTTTTAACGCGCGTCGTAGTCAGAAACTTAAAGCGGACGTGTGTTGGGTGAAGTTGTCCAAGTTTTGAATTTTATGGAACTGGTTATAAGTGTGAAAAAAGTAAAACTTAAGTAGCAGGTGGCCAGAGGAGTGAGTTTGGCTCTACTTTCCTGATAGGGCTGGGGCACAAAACTAGTCTCACTCAATAGGTGATCTTTTAAAACACTCTACACAATTAGCATATAACCCATATTTATAACACTATTATTACCACGTCTACTTACCCTAACGAATGGAAGAATGCAAAGGTCTTACCGATTCCAAAAAAACCTTCGTCTAATAATACCGAGTATAGACCAATAGCTATTCTTCCATTTCTTAGTAAAGGTTTCGAAAAAATTGTGAGTCGCCAAATAAAAGTATTTCTGGAAGAACAAAAGCTTATAACTGAGTTTCAATCGGGGTTTAGGTCCAATCATTCTTGCATTACTGCACTAATGAAAGTAAGTGATGATATTCGTGAAGGATTTGATGAGGATTCAATGTCTTTTATGGTATTGCTGGATTTCTCTAAGGCATTTGACTCGGTAAACCATTCAATTTTATTACACAAGTTTAGAACTCAATTCGCCTTTGAAGATTCGGTTTCCAATCTTATGCAATCATATCTTTTCAATAGAAGGCAAGCAGTTTACCATGATAATAACCATTCAGATATGCTACTTGTACCCACTGGCGTTCCTCAGGGCTCAATTTTGGGCCCACTATTTTTCACGCTTTATCTTAATGACCTTTCAAAATGTATCGAAAATTGTAAATTTCATTTTTTTGCTGATGACGCACAGTTGACTCTTAATTTCAATAAATCCAATTATTCATCTGCTGTTGAAAACATGAATAACGATTTACACAAAATCCACATTTGGTCTCAACGTAACAAAATCAAAATCAACGCATCTAAAACCAAAGCTCTAATGTTATATAAGGGTCAACATCCTAACTTTGCACCCTTACCTTTGACAATAAACAACTCAACCATTGAATTTGTGAGTAAGGCAAAGAATCTTGGCATTTATTTCAACCAAAATCTCAACTGGAAGGATCACATAAATCATATACTGTCGAAGATATATTGTATTCTTCGTGGTTTGAGCCCTACCAAAATGTTTCTTCCAACAGATGTTAAAATGAGGTTGGTTAAGAGTTATATTGTACCTATCATCATATATGGCTGTGAATTGTTCTCAAATCTGGACTCTGAATCGTTTAGGAAGCTGAATACTGCATTTAATAACTGTGCAAGATACGTTTTCAACTTGGGCCGTTACTACCATGTTTCATTTTATGCTAAGCAGATAACTGATTGTTCCCTGCATGCTCTTTTACGGTATAGAACAGTTCTAGCTTTGCAAAAAATTAAATCAACCAAAAAACCAAAGTATCTTTTTGATAAAATTCAATTTAGTAACTCTGAAAGAACGCTCACAATAATTCCACCCAGGCATCGATCACTAGTCAGCAGCAGACAATTTTTTGTTCATGCGATTCAACTATGGAATAATCTCCCTCAAAATATTCGAAGAACTAATACAGAAGGAACCTTCAAAAAGTTATTATTTGAATATTTCGCGAACACCCTTTAATTGGACAATGACTGTCGACTCTCTTTTTTCTCACTTTCATAACTTTCCTCTTCCTCATCTTTCTCTCCACCTATAACTTGAATTCATTTTTCACTTTTCATTTTTATTCTTTTTTTTTAATATTTTGAAATTATTTCTTAAGTATCTAATGTAAGCAGTAAAATTGTCAACTTAAATTCCTGTGCAAACTCAAAAGAATATGATTCTTAATTATGTACAGCGTTATATGATTATATAATAAATAAATCCATGAAGGATCTCAGCCGGAAAAAAAAATTAGTTTTATTGGTCGG
This sequence comes from Sphaerophoria taeniata, assembly GCA_943590905.1. Taxonomy (NCBI): domain Eukaryota; kingdom Metazoa; phylum Arthropoda; class Insecta; order Diptera; family Syrphidae; genus Sphaerophoria; species Sphaerophoria taeniata. The sequence continues at coordinate 38,143,067 of OX016540.1, read as the reverse complement.
AAATTGTTAAAAGTATTTTTAATTTAATTAATAAAATTTCATTTTCTCATAAAAAAGTCTGTATTTTTTATTTGATAAACACATGACTGGGTTCCGGTTCAGAATGTCAAAATCTTGACAGCAGTTTCTTGCATCAGCTGATTTCTTCGTTAAGTGTGGGTAGACTGTAAGTTTGTTTGGGTTTTTTATTGGGATATTCTGGGATTTTTTTTTTTTTTTTGGTAATTCGTAAGAAACCGATGGGAAGTTTTTCCTTGTGTTGGAGCTTAATGTTTAACGGTAAAAATGTGCTCTGACACGAAAGATTTTACTAAATTAATTTTAAACTATTACTTTATCTTGTGAAAATAATTCTGAAAATCAGATAAGATAATAGTTAAAAATTTCGAATATAAATGGGGCATCATGCCAAAACTCAACCTTTCATTTTATGCTATGAGTATTTAACTTTCCACATAAAGTACATTTTGGCACAGTCTAACAACACTCACACTAAAAACCATCCTCGAAATTGACTTGCGCTTACAGCCAAATGTCAAAAGTGAAAAAAGCATCGTATTTTCGCAATTTTTAAATAATTTTTAATCGTATTTACGGGGGTCTCCGACTTGTAAATCTTTGAAGCTAGCCTATAGACTTGCCTTCCTTCCACCAAAAAAAAATTCAAGGTCCAGATCCAAAGCCCTATCAGGAAAGTCGTCTGTGAGTTTTTGGCTGCTAAGCTGAACATTACTATTTCAAACCCAAGAGCTCCTGCAGCATTCTTTTATACTAAAATCGACAGCTTATCCGAAGCCTCCTGCGATAACATGAGACACTATAAATGTACACATGTCGCCTCCTCTGAGCCAAGTACATAGGTTTCTGTTTTGTGTTCTTTCTTGCAATGCATGTGTTTCTCTCTGTTGTATTAATTTCTTGTTATTTCCCAGCCGATGGCCTCAGTTACCAGTAATGTTATGTGTCTGTAGTTCGTTACAATCATTTTTTTCGATATTTTCTTGAAAACAGTTTGAAAACTTCTCAGTTAAAAAGTGTTAATACAATGAGGATGTTAATTTGGTCCTGAATTTTTTAATTGCCAAGAAAAGACTGAGCTTGATAAGTCATTCTACATGCGTATAATTAGGCTTAGCGTAGCGCGAGTATAAAGATTGACTTGATAAGAAAAAAACATGCCTTGGCTTTCAAAAAGCTCTTTTTTTGGAATAACCCAAGAGACTTAGGAAGAATTAGTCGAGGAAGACGATTTAGTGAAGTTTTAAACTAAATCGTCAGTTTTGTGATACTTTTTACTTTCCAGAGCTGAGGTAGAACTAGAACTGAGGGCGTCCAGGATCGTCCCAAGAAACATCAACTGATAGAGTCCCTGTCCGGTTAAGGCACAGTAAGGTTTGAATAAACTCCCCGTCCAGCCACTGGCAAGTGTTTTGGTGTATGCTGTTGCACATGAGACAAGATCGTTTGCAAAGAAACATGTTACATAATATTAAAAAATAAATAAAAATAGAGTCGCGCAACAGCTCTTGAAGAGCTCTCAAGAGTCAACAATTCTCTGAGTGCGTGTGAAGAATTGAGGGGACCTACAATTTAACGCCGATTCCGAACGGCAAAGTTGAGAAGAACTTTTTCTTGGAAGATTTGTCAGGTCTTCGCAAGAGGCAGTACCAATGAAAGATGAAATAAAAACTTGGCCTGAGTAGGACTCGAACCAACGACGCGACGCTCTGCTTAGCAGCCATAGCACTTACCAACTAAGCTACGGGCAACTGCAATATATACATAATATTAAGACAGAATAATATTGTAAAAAACACCCATGGGCCTACGTCAGTCTTGAGTAAGAAAGCATCACAAAATCTTGTTGACAAGAGCCTAAAAAATGAGGTAAATTACCCACACTTTTCTGCTTTGTATATCGCAGCACTTTTGTTTGCTTTTAAATTTAGCATCCGGTTTTCATTCTTGAGTTGGCTCAAAAATTCAGACGGATTACCTCTTTTTGCTGAAAGCCTCTTTACAACTCGATTCTGACAAAAGTAATAAATATGTAATAGTTGTGTTTTATTGGGAACTGAGCTTAGCTCAGTAATAGGAATTCCAATAAAACGCTATAGTCAGTTTTAAACTGAGTTTCGTTCACCCGAATATCAAATATCGAAAGCTTTCAAACGCCATCTTGAGACCTATCTGAAAGCAATTTTTACTTGCGACATATAGGATATATGGCAAGCATTGAATTCGTAAAAAAAAAAAATTTGAGGTAATGATGAGATATGACATTACGATGATAGAGAAGTCGAAAAAAGTGGGTCCGGCGATTCCGTCCGTCTGTCTGTCTGTCTGTCTGTCTGTCTGTCTGTCTGTAAACGCATCTACAGCCTTAACCTCTGGTCCGATTGACTTGAAACTTGAAAATTAAGGGTTTGAGCGAATTCGCGTGGGTCATTTTTTTGATTTTTTTTTTAAGATCAAAATTTAGGGTAGCCACCATACGATTTTTTTGGCCAAAAACCAAAAGTTTCAATTTTCTCAAAAACGGCTCCTACGATTTTTTTTAAACTTCCTCGAAAATTTTTGTTTAAAACTCTGATGTTTTTGATGTAAAAATATTTTTTTTGTATTGCTCCAAAACGGTACCGCCCATAGAACCGTTTTTTTGTTATCAGATTTTCTCGAAAAGTGAAAGTTTGATCAGGGTAATTTTTTTTTCTGAAAGTACGTTTATATTGTTCAAATAATATTTTGTATTCAAAAAAATGTCAAAATTTTTTTTGGATTTTTTAAAAATATTCTTAAACTTTTTTTTTTTTTAATTCTGTATCTCAAAAACGGATCAATATTAAAAATTGAAATTTACTTATAAAATGTATAGTTTTACATTCTTGAATACTGCATACCCAAATTAATTTTTAGACATTTTCGAAAAATGTTATATATAAAAAATTAATGTAAAAAAAACCGCTCCGACGATTTAAAAAAAAAAAAAATTTGAAAAATCAACAATTTCTTAAGAAATCATATGACATAATTTTTTTCAGATTAAATCTTTTTTTGAGGTAGATATTTCAATTTAAATTTTTATTTATGAATTAAATTTTTTGTATGAGTATTTGGAATACAGGAGCAAGTTCGTATGACCGAGTCGTGCACATTTTTTTACACGAGTTTCTATGTTGAAAAAGTAATTTCTTCCAAAAGGTTTTTACGTTTGATTAACGAAAAACACAACGAAAAACTCAAGTGTCGAATTGCTGAAACCTTATCTTCAGGAAATTCCTAGCTTATTTTTACTCAGTTTTCGGTTGTTGTTGTTTGACATGTAATTCCTATAGTTATATACATATATATAATTAAGTGGGTGCATTGAGGAATGTGTGGAAGCACATTTTATTATAATAACAATATCTATATCTGGAGTCTACATCACTATCGATAAAACATAATAACCGGTTAAAACAGTTAAACAATTAGTGAAACCATTGCAGCTGGTTTTCTCGTACTGCCATGTTATGTTTTACTTTTCCTATAAAACTTCTCTCGATATAAACACAGGTATTGTTCTTTAACTGCCGAAATTAAAGGAAGCGGCAAGAGCAATTATGTACATACATTAAATGAAGAACGCTCAGACAGAATTCTTGATCTTAATGAGTAATGACCATCAAAAGTACTACGTTTTATTTAATAAAATAAAATCCTTGCTGAGTAAAATTTAATTCGCATTAAAAACTTAATCAGAATCGCTCAAGAGATTTTTGAGATTAACGAGAACTCACAAAAAAGAAGCTTTTTATTAAAAGAAATAATTTTGTAGAATCGTAATTCTCATATTGTTGCTTTTAGTTTTTGAAATACCCTTGCAAGAATTACGCATTAAATTTTATGTAAGTACTGGTACTGACAATTTTCTGAAAAAAAAACTTTAAGTGTGCTAGTAGAAAAATTCCATTAAAACAATACATTTCCTTTAAGTCTCAATCAGAGAATCGACAAAAAAAAAACTGTACCCACATAAAAGTCTTCAAAACGTATATTTACGGCTCGCATTTCGAATAATTGAATGTATCTTGTGTGTTATTTATGGAGCGAAAAATAAATAAGCTGAATAATCTGCGAAATTTCGGTTAGAAAATTTATGGCAAAAATCAACGAAGAAGAAAACAAGAATCGCGCAATCGATGATTTGTTTTTCTTTTTTTTTTTGTCAGAATATTTTTTAATTTCAATATAATCCGTCGCAAATCACATGTCACTGAATGGAAGGTTTTTTTTTTATTGAAATTAGATATTCAATTGAATTTTCATCATTTCAGTCATCTTTCATTTTTTTTTCTTTATTAAAATGAGGACAGAGGATGTTCATTATCGATATTGCCAGTGGTATCGATCAAATAACTCTCTACCCCAAAGTGAAGCTTTAGTCAGCTTATTATCCTTTAACTTCTGTCTCGAGCAAAGTCTTTATGGGGCAACTTTATTTTTTCTTTATTGCTCATAACCTAAAAAATACATTTCATTTACATCGTAAGCATTAAAGGATAACGGAGAAACAAAATAACGACGACTTTCATAAAAGTATCTAACTATTACCATATCCTTGACTCATACGCTTCTGCTGCTGGGTTCTCTTCCAGGACATAGAACAGCATCGCTTTTAGGATGAGCGCATGGACCCTATTTCGTCGTAAAATTTATTTCTGTGGATGTAATTTTTTTTCTTGTTGCCATCATCTTTCGTTTATCGTGAGGAAACCCCCTTGTTATGGGGTTATTACTGGGATATGGCTTTTTGCAAGTTTTTCTCGTCTCTTAAAAGGGTTTAAGGCAACGAGTCTTTCATATAATTTTGTTCTATTTTATTTTGTTTTTGCGTTTCGGTTCTGTTTTAACTCATAACTCTGTTCCGCATCACATCGTGAAATGTGTTTGCGAAGAATTATGAATCGATTTCGGATCCTAGCGGGGGTATTCTGATGGGATTTCGGAGAGAGTGATGATGAGGTTGATATGAGTGGGTTGAATACAGGGTTATGGATAGAAGAAAATGATAATGATTTACAAAGTGTTAGTCACTTAACATGATGCTCCTGGAATTTTGGGAAAATCAATTCATCACGATGGCAGGACGAAACATACTCAGTCTTGGTATATCCCTGAGGATAATGTTTTTTTTTATAATTTATTAAATACCTTAAATGACACCCTGTTTAGGGAGGGTTAATGAATCCAAATTGGATGGTAAGAGGTGAAGGGTTTAGTTTATATTTTTCTACTTAAAAAGGAGATCTAAATCGTTTCGAAATTAATTTAATTATTTACAAATATTTGGGGTTCCTGTGTTTTTAAATACATAATTGAAGGGTTAGTAACATTTTAGGGATTACGAGTTTGAGTTTCAGTTAGATTAATCTTTTAAGAAAGGGCAATGCGTATTTAATTTGAAAGAGTCATTCAAAATAATTTAGCCTTTTTATTTCTTACCTGAAGTCATTGCCTATCAGAGAACGGGCAACGACATTTTTGAGTCATTTTGGGTTTAAAGTAGGGCTGGTTTGAAGAGCATTATGAATTGAAAAAGTACTGTAGCCAAATTAATGTGAGCTTATCAGACTGTTGACAAACAGCTTCAGATGTTCAAATAGAACGGCAGATAGGATCTTTGAGACAGTAATTATCCCTCTGTTGTTGTTTCAGTTGGCAACCTCTTTTTTTTATTCTTTGCTCAAAGGTAAGCCGGTTAAATTGTTGTAAATTTTCGAGCCACAAATTCTCGGTTGAGAGAATAGCAAATTCGGTTTAGTTTAATTATTCTTCAATATAGATTGTATCGAATTCATATGTTTTTTCATATGAAAAGGGTTTTTCAATAAGAGCGCAACAAAGGTTTTTTTTTTAAATAAAACAAAAACGGTTTTGGATATCAATGAAATTCTTTATTTCTGTGAAAGTTAGTTCAATGCCATTATGTATGCAACTCGATTTCTTTTGCATGGCAGGGCACGCTTGCAGAAGTCCAGACGCTGAACCCAATTTTCAACGGTTTTCAAGCATAAATCGGCCGATACTTCTGCAATTTCACTTTCGATATTTGTACGAAGTTCATCAATCGTCGCTGCTTGTTGGCAAAGACCAGAACCTTGACGTAGCCCCACAGGAAATAGTCTTACGGCGTCAAATCGCACGACCGAGGTGGTCAAACGTCTGGACCATTTCGTGAGATAACATACGTTCTCCAAACTTGATTTCCAATAAATTGTATGTGACATTTGCTGTGTGGCTTGTGGCACCTTCCTGTTGGAACCACATGTCCTCCAAGTCAATATCATCCAATTGGGGCCAAAAATATGCGGTTATCATTAAACGGTAGCGATCCCCATTCACAGTAACGCGCTGGTCTTGATCATCACGGAAGAAGTACGGCCCAATGACGTCGCCGGCCCATAAACCACACCAAACCGTAATTTTTTTGGGATGCAATGATGAGAGACACATTTGGGCTTTCTGCAACTGAAGCCTCAGTGGCACCAATATTCTCGACAGCACCTCTAATGCTACTACCAAATAATATTATAGTATCAATCAAGTAATATTGGTGAAAGATAGCCTAAAATAGCCCGACCATATCATAATCGGAAGTTCCCCCGACCAGCGGTAAGGGGTATTGATATTGAAGTCATTTCGTCCGTTTTTGATTGCCATCAGAGGCTTTGGTACCTGCTGATCTACGGTAAGTACGTCCGTACGTCCGTGCGGCCGTCCGTATTTATTGTGACCAATGGCATTGTACCTGCCGACCTGTATCACCAGGGGCATTAAACCTGTCGATCCTTTCCACCAGGGGCATTATACCTGCCAATCCGTGCCACAAGGGACATTATACCTGCTAATCGGTGACACCATGGGCATTGTACCTGCTGATCCGTGCAACCAGGAGCATTGTACCTGCCGATCTGCAGCCGCTAAGGGTGTAGTCCACGATCACCATACCGCTTTGTAAAAGGACCTGTCACACATACCAGAACGGCAACCAACATCCTTGCTCTAGTGATAGCTCCAACCACCAGACCGTATCACCAGAAGTTATGTGAATTCACTTTTTTATGTTAAGCTTTATCTTTATCATTTGAGGCCTATTCTAAATAAAGGTTATTTACCAAAAGGTTGAGAAGACCTAGAGTTGAAGTTTCGTGTTTCTTGCTGAGACTGGCGACCAAGACCTCGGCTGGAAACCAAAAAGCATACCACAAGATTTCTTTCGAGTGAGAATTTTACGTTTCTTACAAATGAAAAACCATCTTTCAAGTCACTTGATTAAAATTTCGTAAAAATATTAGTCTATTCTACCATTAAGGCCCTTTCTAAGAACCTTATTCTGCCAGCCACTTAAATTTATGTTAACAACAGAAACGTTCGCTCTTTGCAGGATACTCAAACGAACCAAACGAGTAAAAACCAAATTCTGAACTCTCACTCTTTCTCTCTCTTTCTCTTTAACTCATTCAGTCGACAGCAAAAGCTCACCCGAAATCACTTTCAATCTCAAAATGAGTCAAAATCATCCACATCATCCATAGCCAGATGCGGAGATGCGAAATCCCCATAGCCAAGCCATAATGTGTCTTATCATAATACTCTCAATTTTTGTTTGTTTTGTGTCTCTTCTTCTTCTCCATTAACAGAAAAAAAAATATTTCAAGGATGAATCAAAACGAAAAAAAGCTCATCCAACAATCCACACGAAACAAGGTGAAAGTATCCCTAAAACTCAACCAAAAACAAAAGTTCGAAAACGACAACGACGACGACGTACAGAAAATATAGACGAAGAACTTTTCGCTGTATTCCCATCTCTATGGAGGCGAGAAACAGTCTTGTGACGGTTGCCTTTAAGTGAAGTTCGGGGAATATATTCGGTGCTGTAACGGATACGGATACAGTTAAAAAATTAAAATAACTTAAAATTGAAATTCCAAAAAGGATACTTACAGCTGTATAGAGATGGAAGGATACTTTTTTATTTATTAAAAAAAATTAAAAATCGTTAACTTTCCCAAACATAAAAAAAATGGTTACAAACGCTATAAGGTCCCCAAAACGGTTTTAAACAAACAGAATATACATTTTCAACGTCCGTCCTTTTTGATCCTTTTGTGGTTGATTCAAATTTCTTGTCCCGAATTGTGGTATTGATGTGTGTGTGTGATTCTACTTCTTCGGATTAGAATATTTTTGAAAGATTTATGTAATCACGAGAAGTACTCCGGGTTTAAATTTTTTCTTTTTTTTGAGTGAAAAAAGTGTAGGTATCTCTGAGATACTTTTCGTTTTTAAATTGATACGAAAGTATCTACATGTTTATTGTTTGGTGCATAAATAAGTGAAGCCCAAAAATAAGTCAAAGTGTCAGTTAAAGTTCAAACTGAAAAAATAGAAAATAAATAACAAAATTAATAACTAAAAGAAGGATTAACTATTTAAAGGATACATACATACCGAACGGATTATCTTCGACTTAACTCTTTAACCTAGTCATTTTTGTCATCTTTAGTTTAGTTTGGGGTGAGTTTGACTAGCTTGATGTTATTTTGTATCTCGAAATATTTAGGAGGATAATGATGATGCTGCTGCTGATATCCTTTTGTTTGCATTCGTGATGGGGATGGTTTTGTTATTTTTTGTGGTATTCCTGGAAGATTTCTGTTGTGAAAAGGGGACACGCTCAATTTGATAATATAATTTATAAGATATCTTATTCTTCTTTGACAAGAAAGTGTGTTCTTCCGGAAAATGAATGGACCAAGTCACACATAGAGTGAGAGAGCAAGAGAGACAGGAAGAGCAAGAGAGGAGAGACGAAGAAAGAAATGATTATGTAATCTGTTAATGTAGGCATAGAATGGGTGTGTGCAGTCACTTAAAATAATGAAGAGAGGTTTTTTTTTTGTTAAAAAGGACCTTTGATATTGTTTTGGTTTTATTGGCATCCTTTTTCGGGTTAAGTGAACATCGGTTTATGATAGAGACTTTTTCGGACGACTCAAACTGACAACAAACACACGCAAAAACAAAAAAATATATTTAGAAAGGACAATTTTCGGGATCGTGAAATGAACGGTAGCTCAACCAATTAAAGGTATCTGGATTTTTGTTTAATTTTTACACTGAAACCCTTAGGGTATTTAATTTTAATCTCCTTTTCGGGGAAGTTTGTGAGTTTTCGAAGAAAGGAAAGAGGTTAATAAATAACGGAATCCTTTTTTCCTGAGTAAACCTTACTGGAAATGATTAATTGTAGTCTGTACGGTCGATGTGGGTGTGTGGGATTGCGAAAGGCTGTATTTATTGTTTTTTTTTTTTGTATGGTGCAAATGAATTATTGAGATGATACGTGCTTTTGATAATTGGTATGCGTTTTGTGGGGAATTAATGAGAGTCTCCTCTTCATATTTGGCTTTAAGGTAAATTGTGTTACAATGAGTCGATAAACGGCCTGAGGATAATTAGATTGAGATTATCGTTGATTGATGATGACTGCTGGTGGTGTGGTTGTTTAGAAATATCCTTTGGAGATGAAGGTTAATTGATATTAATTGAGATATTAAAATTATGAATTCAAATATTATCTGTCTTGATTGGGTCGAAGGAAAATGTTTGGGAAAACGATCCCTGAAATTTTAAGAAGCAATTTTTGTTTGTGTTGAAACGGCCTTAACTATTTATTCGATTGGATCCAAGAAATCATATTTTAGATATTATCAAAAAGAAGTCTGCCGCATACTGCAGAATTTCTAGGAGAAAACGAATATTGATTTAAAAGCACGTGTACGTCGTAGTGAACTCAAGGAAATAAAAGAATTTTGCAGAATGGAGTCACTTAAAACACATTAATTTGATTTGACTGTCATGTATTTTTATTAAAAAAAAAAGAAACTTAAATCGCCTTATTGTTCACCTGAAAAAAGTTATTGTTGTCAAATTCAGAATCCGCAATTCAATGAATAAAAACACTTGGTTTAAAAATTTATTTATTTTTTTTTTTTAATGCCAAAGAGATGTCCTCAATAGCTTTTGTTTCAGGTTTTGCTATCGATTTACCACAAAACCGTAATAAACTGGTTTGTGGTTAAATGCACCGTCAACATTCATTATGCCATCAAACTCTTTCATTCTTTTATTTTTTTTCTGATGAATAACTGAATCCTGATACATACGTAAGGGAAACAATTTGCTATATCTGGTATCTGGTTTGTGATAATGATGTCAAAAACGCAAGTGCGTTCAGTTAATTAAACGCGATTTTAAGTGATTCGTTGTTGTTGGTGTTGGTTCATCATTCACTTACAATCGTTCTGAATTACTCATGTGTGAACTCTATAAATTTATTCAATCAAATATAATAATTATTATGAAATGCGTTGGAGAGGATTTTTTGAAAAAAATGTTTTTAATTTCGTTTATTTAATTAATTAAAATCGTCGTTTTGCAAAATGGTACACAAGTTTTGGTGACTGAATGCAAAAAAAAAAACTTGCTCAAGTGCATCTCTTATGTGGTCACCAATCTTTTGTATGATAAAATTAATTAACAATAATAAATAATGTATTTTGAGCTCTCATTGAATGCCACGCCAATAAGTAATTAAAGCATTAAATTTGGCAAGTTACATACTTTTGGGAAAGCGTTATTTTGTATGAAATTAAACCACAATTTAAAAAAAAGAAAATAATAAAATTTGTTTTTCATCCTGTTATGGGTAATAGAATATTTAATTTGTAGAATGTATCATTACTATTTATGGATAAAAAAAAGTGATTAAAAAAAAAACATTCGTTCAAAAGTATGTAGTCTGATGCTACACAGTGATTCACATTGCATTGTGTATTAGTTAACGAATATATTATTATTAATTTAGCCAACCCCGCGAACCTCGTCTCGTTTGCATTCAAATCAAATCTCAAAAAACTTAAAAAAAAAACTCGTTTTCCGGAGTTTTCCAAATTGTTTCAAAAGCAAGTTCTGAACAATTGCAACTAGAATTCAATACAAAAGTTAGGTTTTCGACCACTATTTGATTGTTTCCATCTGTCCACTTTCCCGTAAGATTTTCCCAATTTTTTTTTGTCGCAGAACATTACTCCACTAAGCAATGCCTACAGTCAGAATTTAAAAAAAATGCGTTCGGCGGTTTAAGAGTCTTTACCGGTCATACATCCATTTTATTGTTTGTACTAATCATTAGCTGAGCTCGTTTTACCACAATTTAGCGCCTTCAGATAAGCTCCAAAAGGATTATAATTGGATAATTCTGTTTATCCAAATTCAAAGATATGAAATGTTCCTAGCTTAACAAATTTTCCACATTCAAAATCCTAAATGTGATAAAAAAATGAAATGTATTCTTTTTTCTTTTCCTAAATTTCAAAAGTTTTCCGCCAAGAATTATTTTATTTTTCCGTTTTTTTTTGCTGCGCGTTGAGACTTAGGGAATCGAATAGTTGGTATTCTAAGCCCTTTGGTCATAGTAATATTACTAACCTCATCCCAGCGGACATCTTTTCGACAAAAACCGACTACTGCACTCCTACTGTGGACCTCAGTGCGGATTTAAAGTTACTTAGTGATGAGAGGCTTCGACACAACTATTTTCACTGACGGCTCAAAGATGGAGTGTGGGGTTGGTGCAGGAATTTTCTCCGAGTCTTTAAATGTCTCCAGGTCTTTGTGACTTCCTGACTTTGCTAGTGTCTTTCAGGCTGAACTACTCGCGATTAAGGAAGCATGCAAATTACTAAAACTTGATCCAAATCAAAACCGCAACACAGCTATTTTTTCGGACAGTCAGGCGGCTATTCAAACGATTGGCTCGTCCACTTCATCCTCGAAATTAGTTCAACAATGCCGAAGTGAGTTAGCGGGCATGAACATTGGACTCAAGGTCATTCTTATCTGGATTCCGGGTCATAGTGGCTTTGAGGGCAATGAACGAGCTGACGAGCTGGCTAGGCAAGGATAAGCCCTTCATAGTTCACTCGCGGAAAGAGTCAACATTCCTCTTGGTGCTATGAAGGGCAAGATCTTCTCAATTTTCCTCGCTGAATCAAACCTCAGGTGGAGTAGCCTAACCAACTGTATCATATCTAGAAGGATATGGCCCACCTACAATAAATCCCGTACTAATAATCTTATTTTGCGACCCAGGCAAGACATAGCCAGGGTCGTTGCTACATGCACCGGACACGCATCTAAGCTAGGCATCCCCCACAATAATTTCTGTCGTAGTTGTTTTTCACTTCTTATGTAATGTCCTGCCCTAGCCAAAACGAGAGCCAAAACATTGGGAAAGTCCTTCTTCAATGACCTCAACGAGCTGGCCGAACTGAAGATCAAAGATTTGATCTCCTTTCTAAACGCAACAAAGTGGATTTGAGGCGTATTTTTAACAAATTGTTTCAGTTCCTCTTCGAACTTGAGATCGCCAGCTAGCGCACTCAAAACTCAGTATTATATATAATCCCTCTTTTAATTTTATAGGTCAAGCGAGTTTTTTATGGTTTCAAAACGGCGCAACTCAGCGCTAATTGGGTCACCGAGCTAGACTGCTCGTGGCCACCATTTCAACAACTACTACTTGTTAAACCAAATCTGCAGATCCATGCTTTTTTATTAGCTGCAGGACTTCCTTTTTCTCCACTTAAAATAGATCTTACAAAATTTATTAGAGGTTTTCAGCCAAGGAATAAATTCGTAAACTTTTTCATACGAATAAAATGTTGACTTTTCTATTTCAACATTTATAAAGAGCTTTACAGTTAACTAACATTTACAAAAAGCATTTTTATATTCTGCTTATGGGCTATACAACACTATACACAACCAACCGTTTGGTTGGTAATGTGATTTACTTGAATCCAATTGAAATGAAGAAATACATATCTGAATTTGTCCAAGCTTTGCAACTTACTTTCTACTCTTAAAGCACGTAGTAAAATGCAAATTTCGTTGAAAAATTCATCAAAGATTGAGCATTGAGCGGATAAAGAGTCCCTGCCGAACATACAAACATACCAATGCACCTTAAATTGTATGCAAAAACTTGATTTTAGGTCTCGAAGTTCTTCGTGCTCTCGCAGAGTTTTCCGAGATCCCAATCCAAAATTTTCCATTTAATCGTTTGAAAATCAGTGCTCCTACAATTTCATGCAATTTTCCCTTTGACATCCAATGAGTTTTCCGAGTTTTTCATCAGGAACTTTCTATTTTCCATTCGAAAACCCATTTTGAAATTTTCCAGTTGTTCATATGAAAACCAATGCACTTTTCCCACTCTTCCATGAGGTTTTCCCAATTTTTTTTTTCACAGAAACCACCACTGAATACAACAGAATTAACCATGAACATTTCACAAATATCTGTTGGGCCATTTCGGAGTCCATTGGATATATACAAACATACATCAATTTTTATATGCATAGAAGAATAAATGAATCATCGGTATGGTCATTGCTCACATTTTGGTGTAGGTAGTAGGTTCCTAGTTCATATAGATTGCTCAAATGTTCTTGAGATTAAAATCATCCTGGCATTCAATATAATTTATATCTCTGTCTGCTTCTTAAAATTGTCAACATTAAAAAAGTATAGGTATATTATTAGAAAAGATGTAGAGAACATAAGTTTCGTTTCTCCAATCTCTTCTACCTTCAATTATGTATTGGAATGTAAGTTTTATTTCATTAAAATCAACTCGAATAAATTGAATCCGTTAAAAACTCCAAATTCAAAGTTCTACATTCTGCAAAATTGAGTAATTGCCAATTTATATAATATCACATCTTTTCTTCCTATCGCCGTTCTTCAATACAAGCATTGAGCTTAAAAACTTATATAATTATGCTGAATATAAAAGTGTATTAAAGGATACATTTGCAAAGACTTAGATCTTAAAATAGTGATCATGGCTTTACGATTAGGGTTGAAGTCGAAATACTGCATTTCAAAATACTGGTTGGTCAATCAATAATGTGAGTGCGCTGTAAGAAAACTTTGCCGTTCAGAATCGGCATTAAATTGAAGATCCCTTCAATTCTTCACACGCAGTCAGAGAATCGTTGATGAGTGTGTGATGCTTGTTTTCTAAGGCTGAAGTATGCTCAGTCTGTCCAGGGTGTTCTCGACTAAGCATCTAACGTTGAGTTAAAGATCCAGACTAAATAACACAACCAACTTTTACTATTCGTTAAAAGCTTTTTATTTTACAATAGAGGTCTAACAGAGGTTTATATCAGGCTACTTTACAAAAATTTAGCTTACAATACTTATAATACCACAGCGACGACAAGCTGCTCCCTTCTCTAGGCTCGGTGTCTGGATAGTCACCGCTCCTCGTAGGATTGTATAACTGTCAACGTTGCCACTGAATAAACGATGACTTTTGCCCTGTCTTTGATATGCGCAGAGGATGTTGACCAAAGAATAAACCGAGTCTAGTCAAAATCAGGCTCCTTTTCACAAAAAAGGCGTGAAATAAACGGTTGAGCTCTCGCTCGTGTTCGAGTATTTTTCAGAGTTGAAGAATACACCAAATAAGCGGTGGAGTCGGAACTCCTGTTCCTGTCAGCAAACTGCAAACTCCACTGAATAAATTAATATTAAATCGTGCTGTCTTTGATACACTCAGAAGGAGTGGATCAAAGAATAAACTGAGTTTAGTCAAAATTAGACTTCTGTTCACAACAAAGGATGTGAAATAAACGGTCGAACAGCAATTACCAGTGTTTGTACCAGCGTTGTTCTCAGAAAAAAAAATCTTGGGGCCATTTTTGGGCCATTTACACATTTTTGGGCCACTTGTTTTTACTTGCAACATCTAGAATATATTACATTACGTTGATAGACAAGTCGCCTTAACCACTGGTCCGATTGACGTCAAACTTGAAAATTAGAGGTTTGAACGAATTTATGGTAGCCACCATACAGACACAATTTTTTTGGTCAAAAACCAATAGTTTCAATTTTCTCTAAAACGGCTTCTACGATTTTTTAAAACTTCCTCGAATTTTTTTTAAACATTCATGTATTTTATGTACAAAAAAAATGTTTAATTGCTCCAAAACGGTACCTCCCATAGGACCGTTTTTTTTGTTATAAGATTTTTTCGAAAAATGAAAGCCCGATCAGCGTAATTCTTTTTTTGAAAGTATATATTGCCCAAATAATATTTTGTGTTCAAACAAATTTCAAAATTTTTGTTTGATTCTTAAAATTTTTTGAAAATTCTGTATCTCGAAAATGGAACGGTATTGAAAATAAAAATTCAAAGAAAATATGTATATTTACGTGTTCTTGAATACTGCATACCCAGATTAATTTAAAGACATCTTTGGAAAATGTTATATATAAGGCGAAGGCCGTGTGCGAATTCAGTTTAAAAGTGGTTAAAACTTGACGTTTGGTTAAATTTTGACACTCCGCATAGAATAAAATGTGTTAAAATTAGACTAGCTACGGAGCAGGTTTAATATGACAGTAGTGGTTAAGAATTCATTCATTTTTAACCACAATGCATCCAATTCACACACGGTCTAAAATATTAATTTAAAAAAAAAAATGTACAACAGAATTTTTTCAAAAAAATTTAAAAAATCAACAAATTTTTAAGAAATTATATGGCATTAAATTTTTTATGATAAAATGTGTTTTTGAGGTACATATTTCAATTTAAATTTTTATTTATAAATTTTTAATTACATGTTTTTATTTTTAAATATTTCTTGTGAGTTCAGTTTTGGAATACAGGAGCAAGTTCGTATGACTCAGTCGTGCAAATTTGTTTTGTTTTGAAATAACAACAATTTTTTCATTAATTCAAAAAAATCAAAATATCTAGCTTTAATTATAAACTAAAATACAGGTACTTAAACATAGTATTAAAAATTTATAAGTAAGTTCTTGAAAAAGCTTGGCCAATGAATTTGCTACTAATAAACAATAAGAAACTACAGTCTTGGCTGCGAGAGATTGGGATTTGTACATTATTAAAGATTTTATTTTTTTTACTTTCAAAACATGTTCAATGCTTAGTTGTGTTGTTGACAACAAAAATGGATGGTTTGCTAGCGGTAAAGCATAACAGTTGCTTGAAAACGAATTCAAACCAGAAAAAGAGATATAGCCAAGCCATAGCACTTATTCGTTTATTGTTATTTGTGATACTCATTGATATAGGTACTATTCATGGACTGCTACTGCCAGTAGCCAACTCAGTAGTGGAATCACGATGATTCCACTTTTAACGGACAAGAAACCAGCTCTCGAAATTTGCAAGCTTCGACTAGAAACTATATAACTTAACTCGTGAAATCTTTCCCTAGTTTGTAATATTAATGCATAATAAATAGTGACGCGACAGGTCTTGAAGGCCTAAGTGGCTTACTCTCATCAACAATTCTCTGGGTGCGAGTGAAGAAATGAGGAGACCCACAATTTAACGCCGATTACAAACACCAAAGTTGATAAGAACTTTTTCATGACAGATTGATACTCTTGCAAGTTTTGTCAGATCTTCGCAAAAGCAGTGCCCGTGAAAGATGAAATAAAAACTATGGGCACGAGTAGGACTCGAACCACCGATGTTCTGCTTAGCAGCCAACGCACCTAACCACTTAGGGACGGACACTACAATCTTAATGTTATAATTTGTTTTTGTGTTATTTAACACTGCAGTAAGGCTGCGTCCGTCAATTCCATTTATGTATTTGAACAACGATAACAACTTAGAGGCACTTCCACCAATGTCTTTTCTCCGTCAATTCCTTTGTTTGGCTGGAGTTATAGCTATTTCACGGGTGCCAAGCCGATCATTAGACTCCTTATTAGTGGTGCTTGTCTAGTTATTTTTCATTTTAATCGAAAATCTCTTAAGTTGACATCATGGGATTTGAACTTAGACCAGCTAGTTGGGAAGCCAATGCACTACGCATTGCGCTAACAACTCCACTGATTTTTGGTTTCCCATTGCAGACTTTTTATTGTTGATCAATTGCTATGAATAGACATGCATTTTTACAAGCTCCTCAAAGGAATTGACGGAAAAAAGACATTGGTGGAAGCAACTCTAAGTTGTTATCGTTGTTCAAATATGTACATAAATACAATCTTAATGGCATGTTCAATTTTTGATTGAGGTAAGCGGCTTGAACAAATATCTGCTCCTAAAACCGAAAATTACCTCAACAGCATTAATAAATGAAGCTTTTCTTTAAAGCAACTTGGAGTTATTGTCGTAAATAGCTGCTTCAGAGTTTCTTTAAAAAAAAAATACAACAACCACATGCTTAGCGTTTTAATAAACTCTCCCAATCAAAAATGAAGGTCGACCAGAAGTCCATAAAATGAGTCCTGTTGGTACGGATTCTACTCTCCGCTTGCAATTTCGAGGGCTAGCATCGGCGGAGCCATTTATATTCAAATTTCAATCAATCAATCAAAAATCAATCGTACAAAAATCAATTATTAATATTTTTTTACCTTACCCAATACTAGAATTTCACAAAATTGGGGCCATTTCCCGTTTGCCCGGGGCATGGGGCCAAACAGCATATTTTAGTGCCAAATGGCCCAATTGGGCACTTTTGCACAACGCTGGTTTGTACCTATATTTTCCAGAAGGGAGAATACACAAAATGATCGGTAAGCAAAATATCGGATCGATCGGAGAGAAGACCCGGTCGGTTGAGAATATATTTTGAAGAAATATATTCCCAAGGCAAAATATATATGGGCAGTTCTAAAAAATAGTGCCTTCTCGCAAGAATTATAATAGGGTGCTAGCTAAAGCAAACTTCTAAAATGTTCACTCTGATTTTCGTTGGCGACAACACTTCCTCTTATAGATTTTTCTGTCGACGTTGAGTGGGAATCGTATCATACCCAAGTCATTATCATGTGTTGTCGGCTGTCGCATGTCGCTTCGGTATTTTCGTGTTCTTGCTTCGGTGTTTTGTTTTTTTTTCTTCACTTCTCGTACCTGGCAATGCAAAATCTAAAAACAACAGTCGGGCCATAACTTGTCAGAAAATTCGAATTGTTGGGTCTTAATGCTTCCAAAATCCAAAACTAAACCCTTTTTGCATTTAAAATTTCTTCTGAAATTCTCTAACACCTCCAAAAACCAATTTAAAAATAATTCCATTCAAAAGTCATCAGATTAAGTCATAAAAGCTTTTTTTTCCACGTCCCTAAATCCTATTCAAATATTTGAAAAAATAACCAGCGAGTTCTTTTTTGCTGCCGTATATAGCAATCTTCCCGTATTCCCTCACTGCATCGTCGTCGTTGTGGATTGGCGGCGACCGTATCGCCATCCTCTTAACTTATAACCCCGGAGACACAGTGCTACACACAACTCATGAAATTTAATTTAACATTACAACACTTATGTCAACAACTCAGTTAATTAATTACACTGTACCTTGATGGCTTTGTAATAAAGGATAGCCCCAAGTACCTATGTATACCAACCCACGACGAGAGAATGTTTGTGTACAGTGTTCAACATATTCAATCACCTCTCTATTTAATGCTTGCACCGTGTGACGGCTGGTTGAATAGCAAACAGCAGGACTCTTTCATCACATTTTTCCAACTCATCATCGTCATCATGTATGGATGGGATGCTTTAGAAAAACCGTAAAAAAAGGACAAGATTGCTCTCGTAAGCGTAACAGAACAGAAGCAGGCCACCCTCACATTTGGCTTAATGGAAATTGAATTTAGGTCGAACATTATGTAAAAGGCAAGAAAAATGTACGATGGACTCATTAGGAGCTTGCATAAGGATTAACTTGATTAAAACACACACAAGAGCCTGTTTTACCAGCCACCGACAAGACCACCTACTAAAAGGTGCAGAGACTTCAAAGAAAAATATAAGTGAAAGAACGAGTTACTTGTTATTGTGTTGTTGTTTCTCAGCCATTTTACTTTGATCCTTTTGCCAGCAACAGCAACACTCTGTCCGTAAAGTCAGTACCTCTTTACTCCCCCTGCACCCGGCTCGCCCCTTAAGTTAACTACAAAAAATGGACTACTGAACGACAAGATGGACTGCCTGGTTAGATGGATGGATGCATGCAGCACTTAAAAGCCAACCAACGTCACACGAGAACAAAAACTAAGGAAAACATCCTTGTCCTTCTATAAACAGACTTTTTCTGCATGTGACGTCTGTAGCTTAGCAAATTTGTCTATTAACAAAACGAAAAAAAGGAGACTTTGCTATGAACAGTGCGGAATTGTCCTCTTATGTCCATTTCCAGGACAGCAGTTGAACCATCATTCTCGAGCAACTAGCTAGACTAGTTAAGCGCAGTGAAAAGTGTGACTGCTCTGAGGAATAAATCTACAAAAACACAAGAATGGAACCAAGCCAGTCGATCTTTTTGTTTATTTGTCATTATTTTGTCTTTGTCTTTGAAACGAGTGTCCTGCAGTTAGAGGCAAAATAGACAGTGGGGTTAAGATGGGTTAAGGGAAAATCTTACAGTTTTACAGACACACCATTACCATCGCCACCTGTCATTAAGGACATCTATAAAAAAAAAAGTTTCTTCAGTTGTTTAAGCTTTTCTCTTTATTTAACTTTTGTTTTATTTAAGTTTGAATTTGTGTTTGCGCCTCGGGAAAGGACAACTTTGTACATACATTCAAACGAATGTGAATATGTGTAATGTTGGTCTTTTTTATGCAAATAAATTTTGGTGTCACAGTTTGTTCAAGTATCCACTCAAGTTGACATTAGTCCTAAAACTAACAGTAATCTCACCGAGTGGAAATTACAACGCCAACATGAACAAAAATAAAAACCAAGGACGAACGATGAACGACGACAACGACGCGACGGGCGAACGGTGAAAATGTGAAAATTGTCAGAAGAAAATTTAATTAGAGAAAATTAAGTTGAGCAGAAATAATTGTGTTCGTTTGTAAGTTAGTCTTTCAGTCTCTCAGCAGTTGAAAGAAGCCTGGCTGGACATAATTATTGTATATTATGGTTAATTGGTTTGCCAGAGGCTGTGACTGACCACTTTTATGGTCGGAGTGCTCCTACAACAATAATTATGCCAGCAAGTTTGTTGGTTTTTTTTTGTTCTTCGTTGGTTTTCTCTGAAGTTCTATCGATAAGTTAATTAAATTGACAGAGGGAGCCTTTCTCGACATACACAATCATAATGCCCAAAGGTTCAATGACGATAATTATTGATTAGATTAGACGCAATGTAAAATGGAGTTTCAATCGAATTGTAAGTACTGCTTTGGGCTATTAATGGAATTAATTTGTGTTGGATCATTGAATTTTTTGTCTTAAGATTTCTGTTCGACGAAACTTTAATCATTGTATCAAGAAATTGTTTTTCAAATAATTTTTGATACAACAAAATTTTTTGTAAGACTGAATGTTCAGACTTGTACTTGTACAAAATCTTTAAGTTTCTTAATTTAAAAACAAAAAAATGAATAATTTGTATGCCCATACAAATGTATTTATGTTATGTGTTTTATTGAATAGTTTTAATTGAAATACGTTTTTGATAAACAATATTTTTGGTAGTATAACGTCGGATGGTTAACCAACACGACAGGACAAGATTTTGACCAACAAAAGTATTTTGATGTATAAAATGTTGGCTTATAGTATTTTGATCATACAGAATTCTGTGCATTTGTATCTGCTAAACAGGTTTTCGACCCGAACCCTATTTACATTTTACTACTCGACCCAACTCTCGAAATTCGAGTGCCAATTTATTTATTTCACACCTTGCACACGGCAGCTGTTTGCTATCTTGGCATTTAACAATTACGCGGCGTTACGCCTAATATCTTGAGTTAATTTTTCATTTAATAACATACAATTTCTAGAACGGGTCTACCACGATATCTAGAAATCAATTATCTAGAAAGTAAAAATCTCGAATATGAAAATCTCGAAAACAAAAATCTAGAATGGAAAAAATCTCGAAAACAAAAATCTAGAAAATAAAATCTCGAAATGCCAAAATCTAGAAAAAAAAATCTCGAATGCAAAAATCTAGAATGTATATTTGAATTTTTGAGACAATGTTTAAAATTCGCCGCGAATTTTAAACATTGTCTCAAAAATTCAAACATACATTCTAGATAACTTACTTCTCCTTAACAAACTTAAAGTTGACAAGTAAAGTTATCAATCATACAATTGCACATTGCTACTCATGCACCTGTGAGAACAGTTACCCATCTAAACACATTGTCAATGAAACTGTAAGAACATCCACAGTAAATTCAGTATTATTAAAATTAGTCTAACGTGAGCTTGAAATTACCTCTATAAAGATGAAAGTAAATGAAATTGTCACAAATAAAGGAAATATTAAAATTGAAATCGAGGGATTTATTTACCATTGTAACAAATGCTCAGAAAATAAAATATTGGGTAAACTGATGTATTTGTGTTTTAATGAGTTTTAACTGTTAAAAATAAAAAAATAAAAAAATATCTAGAATTTTTATTTTTTTTCGAGATTTTTTTCTAGATAGAGTCTTTCGAGATTTTTGTTAATTCTGGATTTTTGTGGATTCGAGATTTTTGCGTTCTAGATAACTTTTTTTATTTTCGAGATTTTTGGCATTCTAGATTTCGTCATGATCCCTTCTAGAACTATTCTTCTTCTTCTTCTTTACTTGCAAATCACTTTGAGCAACACTTTAATTTTTCGACTCCTTTGAGAAAACTATCAAAAGGAGAATGGGCAAAAATGTATGGAAGCTGGCCTACGAACCAATAACAACATCTACACTAATATATAAAGCTGAAGAGTTTGTTCGTTTGAACGCGGTAATCTCAGGAACTACTATTTCGAATTGTAAAATTCTTTTTGTGTTGGATAGTCCATTAATCGATGAAGGCTTTAAAATAAAATAAATAAATATAGTGGCGCGACAGCTCTTGAAGAGCCAACGCCTAAGTGGCTTACTCTAATCAACAATTCTCTGAGTGCGTGTGAAGAATTGAGGGGACCTACAATTTAACGCCGATTCCGAACGGCAAAGTTGAGAAACATTTTTTCATTACAGATTGATACTCTTGGAAGATTTGTCAGGTCTTCGCAAGAGGCAGTACCCGTGAAAGATGAAATAAAAACTTGGCCTGATTAGGACTCGAACCAACGACGTTCTGCTTAGCAGCCAACGCACTTACCAACTAAGCTACGGGCAACTGCTTTAGGCTTTATTCTACTTAAAATTAAGCTGCGACCAATAGCAGCGAAGAATCTGTGGAAATGTGAGAACTGAGATTTTTTTCTGAGATATCTGAGATGAAATTATTTTGGAGTCGATTTCTCACTCAGCTATTTGACGTGGCTGACATATGTGCAGCAACAATTAGTAAGGTAACCATTAAATCTCAATGATAACTGAGAATTATGTTCCACCAAGGCACCAAATGATTTTGCCTCAGTCAAGGTGACATTGAGATCTCAGTGAGATGTTGTTAGGTGGAACTGGCCTAATAACTGCTCAAATTAGAATTTTGAGAGTTCAATTGATTTGTGAATGTGATTGATTGCACTATTTGTGCAGATTATTGTGTTTAAACAATAGCTGCGTTTTATTATCATAATGATCCAGATCAGATCATTGATTTATATGTGAAACAACAAAAAATCGAAATCCTACTTTTTACTTGGATCAATTTTTGTGATCCAAATATTAGTTCTTCTTCCGCACACAAGTTGAAATGTTGGCGTATATTTTCAATAAAAACTGTGCTGCCACTTTCACACATTTATTATCCGGGAATGAGATATTTTTCAATTACATAGCAAAAGCTTTTGTCCATTAAAAAACAACAGAATAATCGTTCAACAAAATTATCGTAGGGCAACTCCGATGTAATGACAGAATGAATAAATTTCAAACTGCTGCCAAACGTGACGTAAAAAGTAAATTGATGATCCAAAGCTGTTTTATTATCATGATCTGATCCGGATCAGATCATGGTGATAATAAAACGCGGCTAATATCATTTTATGTACTTCTTAACTAAAAAATATGCTCAGTTTAAAGAAAAAAAAATTTACTTAACGAAAAAAAACGATGCAGAAGTAAGAGAGATATTAGAATTAGGGAGAGTTCACCCAAGGGAATGCTTTAAGTATGAACAACTGAAGGGTATCATAAAAAATGCTCAAATTTTTCAAGTTCAAGAGAATTACAACCTAGGGAGAGTTGACTGCAATGCTATTTTACAATAACTTCCGAACAAAATTCCCACGCGCGCATGATGCACATGTCGAGATGATACTCTGGCCGGTGGACGAGGGAGAGGCGGACGAAGTCGCGGGCAACTGCTAGTGCTATATATCAATGGAAAGGTTTTTCTGTCTTCTTTAAGTTTTTCTATGGCAGTAAGTCCCAAATTGCTGTGTGGAAAAAGTTATTGCACAATAAAATCATTCACAAGTAATAAGTGATTTCTTATTTTCACCTTGACGTTTGACCCAATAACGACATGATGTATATCAATTGAAAGGTTTTTTTGTGGACTTTAACTTTTGTCTTGGCAAGAAGTCCCAAATCACTGTGGGGAAAAAGTTATTGCACAATTAAGAGATTCAAGGATAAAAATAAGTTATGTTTTGTTTTCTTTTGTAAAGCTTTTCTATTATGATGAAAGCAAGAAAACACTTTTTTTTCTATGACTTAATTGTGCAATAACTTTTTCCCCTCAGTGATTTGGGACTTCTTGCCAAGACAAAAGTTAAAGTCCACAAAAAAACCTTTCAATTGATATACATCATGTCGTTATTGGGTTATTGTTTTTATTTAAAAATGACTTTTAGTTCAATGCGTTTCGCCCAGGTACGACAGTTGGGCTCATCTGTTAGATGCTGTCGTCGATGACAACCGAAACAAATAAAATTTACAACACATATGTGTTGTGAATTATATTTTTCTAGAAGAACTTGTCTTAGCCAGACTCAGGCAAATATTTTTAGACAAATTCTTCTAGAAAAGCACTCGCTTTTTAATATTTTTAAACCTTTCTTTTCTATATTATTCGCAGAATTTTGGTAAGCAGCATTTTGAAAAGCAAGTTTTAAGAAATCAGAATTTTGAGCAGCAGAAATTCGAAAAGCAGAATTTTAGAAGCAGGATTTTGAAATTCGGAATTCTTGTAAGGTTTTGGTTGCCATGAAAGAAATGAGGAAAAATTCTATTTCCATTTAGGTGCGTGGTATCAAAATGGTGGAAAACGTTTAAATTCGAAATTCTGAAAGGGTTTCGATTTCGATTGAATATAAGAGAAAATATAAGTACAAAATTGTAGTTCCATTAAAGGCGCGTGATTTCCGCATCCGTGACATTATGTTATAGAAAGAGACACAACATAGGAACACCACTTGCTATACAAGCAAACATCTTTTCAAACAATATGCTCTAAAATCAACAAATGATAAATGGTCACAGGGTACCACCTGCCTAGCAAGTAAACAAACATAGCCAAGCCTGAAACGGTCAAAAGGCTTGATTTGGACAAAAAATAAGCTCCACAATTGGAGTCATAACAGGACCCTGCCTCATAGGTAGACATGCTATGAGGTTGGGGTCTACACTAATGGCGTTCTTTAAGATCTCATTAACT
Source organism: Sphaerophoria taeniata (assembly GCA_943590905.1). NCBI lineage: Eukaryota > Metazoa > Arthropoda > Insecta > Diptera > Syrphidae > Sphaerophoria > Sphaerophoria taeniata. The sequence continues at coordinate 38,118,379 of OX016540.1, read as the reverse complement.
TTTGCGGGCTGACTTTTTCAGTACAGAATATTTAAATAATGTACAGTCACTACACATCTGCACCAAAAACCCTTTGGTTTGATATATAATTTATGCCCCTTCGGCTTTTTTAGGCCGTGTAAAGTGTACCACAAAGTCGTTTTATTATATATGATACTCGTGATTAGCCCTATTGAATGCGTATGGCTAAAATTGTTAAGGATAACCTCTGTACAGGTGTCTCTTAAGTAAAATGTTTGTTGTTACTTATTTAATTAAATTCGCCGAAAAAGCTAGTTAAAATATGTATATAACAGTCATATGTAGTTGCACAAAACAAATGGAAAGTCGCTCACTAATTCAAAACTTGTATTTTTTAGAATTTAATTTTTAAAAATTGATCGATTGGCAAGAAAAAAATAGACGAAGACCCTTTAAAAATAAACACATAAAATCATGAATATTTTCTGTACCAAGCCTGCTCAGATATCCCAATTCAAACACTCGTAAAGATTACTGAAATCGGATAGAAAAACATGGACTACATTTTCTACCCTTGTCAAATTAAATCCCTTTAAGTAAAATGACACGCACAGACGTACAACCTAATTGTGTAGGTTGTAGATAAACTAATTTCTTAATATTCAAGAGATTTCTGGGCTAATAGTCACAACATACTTTTATGATATGAAATAAATCAACCTTGAACAGTGTGTCCTTTTTTTTTTATTTCATGATGACAATTCAATTTTAGGAATCTTATTATAGCCTTTTGATATGACGCGCGCCGTTGTGTTAAAAAAAGGAAAGAAGATAAGTTTTCTCATATTCACCAAAAGATACTGTAAGACAGATTAAGTTCAAGTAATGTCCTCCTTTACTTTACTCACACAATTTTTAATACCCACAGAAACAAAAACTCGGCCTTTGCCCCCTCATCTTTATAGCCACAAACACTTGTGCCTTTAACCGAATAAGTTAATAAATAATAAATCCAACAAAAACGAATATAAAGGTAGACCAAAGTTTTTCTCAACATTTTTTCCCATCACTTACAAGTACTATTCTTATACTTACACCAGAATCCCAGATGCCAGCTTTCCCGTGCCATGGTGCGTCGGTAGGTCGCGTCGTCGTTGTCATCATTTTGGCGTCAGCTTAATTTGATTTTCTTTTCAGGCGCAAAGTGATTTTGCTCTTATTTTTTCCACCGGAAATAATGTATTTCACTTTTTCTTCATCTTCATCTGATTTCGATGCTCAAAGGCGAACATCCATTTTGACGCCACGCGATTTATATTCCATACGTCGAGCACGAGGTTATTTTTCATATCACAATTGAGTTCTATTTCTTTCTTTCTTGTCGTACTTCGTATTTAAATAAATTTTGTGAGAATGTGAGTTGCCTTCTAACCAGAATTATTATGTCTCCCCGTCCCCATCGGATTAACTATCATTCATCTTAAGTGTGGAAAGGGAAACTGAACAAAAGAAAGTTGTCAAATATATGTATAACTTGCTTCCAATTCCAATTCTCGGTAAAAATCGACAAAAAAAAAGAAATATCATAAACCTCCGAAAATTGGCAAGGCCTTATCAAAATTGATCGAAGTCGTCACTTTGTTCCCTCTTAAATGTCACTTTTCACCTGACAAATCCATCGCGCCTCCTTTTATTATTCCATTTTCCTTATTGGCAAAAGAGAGCAGCCGAAAATCCTCTGGGATAAGAATAAACTTGTACTGACGACGATGACGCAATAGGAGTAGATGGAATAAGGGAGAGATCGACCCTAGAGGCGAGAAATGTCATTCATCACCTTGAGGCGAGTAATGGCATCGAGGGGGAGAGGGGAATGGAATATCTTTAAGTGGAAACCGTCTTATTTGGATGCCAAGACGTTTTTCGTTCTCACAGCAGAATTCTATCGGAGTTGGGACACAGGGGAGCCTGAGTTATTTGTTAGAATTTGTGTTATGTGTTTGTTGTTGTCATTCTTTTGTGTTTGAGAAATTCGAAAGATTGCTTCAAGTAACGTTTCCTAGATGAGGACATTTATAGAACTTCATATAAGCGGTGTGTCATAAATGTGAAATGTTACACATATTTCAAATGCTCTGTTTTGCCTATTTCTGTCTTGAGAAAAAAAAAATTTTGTTTTGCGAAAGATACAAATTAGAGTGACTTAGAGGTTCGTAGGATTTATGAGAATTCGAAGCTTGATATGATTGAATTGCCAGTCATTGCGTTTTCGAGAAGTATGTCTATCCATTGCCACAAAAATTGCTATGAAAGCTTTCAATGGTTCAAGTTTCTTCAGAAAACTAAGTGTTTTCTACCAACAATTTTTAAGCCTTTCTTCATTTTCTAAGCAGAGCAGTGTAATGGGGAATATAAAGTCTATCTTCGCCGTTTAACTGTAGCTGTAAGTAGTATTAGGGGAGCCATTGTTATGGAGAAGTTAATACGAATCCAGGTGTAAGCTCCTCTTCAGTTTCAAGGCTTGGATTGATTGTGAGGTGTTTATTTTCAGTCGCGAACTCGAACATAAAATAAAAAAAAAAGAGGAAAACGCCAAAATCAGCAGAAGAAAAGAACACAGCGCCAGTTGCCAGCATTATTAAGTAAACAATGGGTAAAATAAGCTTTAATGTGTACACCGAAGCAGAGCAAATGTGTTGATTCTTTACTGTTTGTTTTTTTCTGAATTACACTACCGTGAGGCGTGAATACCAAGAAGAAGTAGAAGAAGACGTGCAGATGGTGCTTGTTCTTCTACTCGTCTCGTTTGCAGAAGCGGATCTAGCAAACACCAAGACATTTGCCAGTGACTGGCTTTAGTGATCTCCTTTTAGCAGCTTAAAACTATAATTGTGCCTTAACCGGACGGGGACTCGATCCCAACCTAATTGTGCCTCAACCGGATGGGGACTCTTGCCCAACGTTATTGTACCTTAACCCACTGGGAACTCTTTCCCAACCTAATTGTGCCTTAACCGACCGGGGACTCTTTCCAAATCTTATACTGCCTTAGCCAGCCTGGGCCTCTATCTCAACCTAATTGTGCCGGCCGGGGACTCTATCCCAACTTAATTGCATCCCTGCCAGGCGGGGATTTTATCCCGTTTTTCAATTTTAGCATTATATAACATTTTTATTCGCTGATCTTTCTCTCAGAGATTTGATGTTTCTTCCAACGACCGTGGATACCCTGAGTTCTACCTCAGCTGGAAAGTAAAAAGTATCATAGAACCATTTACCTCCAAGTCTGCTTTAACGATCAAAATCAACGCTTTTTGTCTTTTTTTAATGCTGCCTGTACCTATTTCAAGCTGCTCTCATTTGCCATATGTTAGCAAAGTACTCCATAGTTACGTACTCTAAACTCTCAAGAGCAGAACCCCTGAAATAAGACTTCCGGTTGCTCTTTTGATTTACAGCCCCGAACCAAAAAATAACGGAAACAGAGTAAGGAACAGGAATTTGAGTAAGTTTGCAAAACTGAACAGTTCTATTTTTACCTGAACAAAAGATGTACCTATTTGTATTTTTTGAAAAATAAAGTGAAACGCTTCACTCACTGGTATGAGAGGTAAGAACCTTTCTTCCTTAGATAAGCAACTGGGACACGAGAGATGGGTGTGATTAGGTTTGGAGATATTTGTATGCATTGGGAATTCCCAGCTCCCCAGAGCGGTCCCCAACCCAAGTCTCATTTGAATTTGGCATGGCTTAAAAATCGTCTGCTTTTACAGAAATAGATTGATTTTACTCTTTTTCCCATTCTCTGGGTCTGCAATTCTGCATGGCGTTTTTGCTTTCAGCATTTCCAAACAAAATAAACTAAAGGATTTTTTTGCATTTTTGTTTGTGTTCATTTTTTACTGCATTTCTAAGAGTTCTTCGGCACGCGTGTGTCTGTGCATGAATTGAAAATATGCATTTGAATTTTGGCTTAGCAAATATGAAATGTGTCCTTTTGGTTTCTTGTGAAATTTATCAAATTTGCTTAAAATCATTTCTGGCAAATTTTCAATAAAAAGTTTTTCAAGTAACGAGTTTACAATAAAATCGAAAATGCACTTAAACAGTTTTATCATATCAAAGTCTGTGCTTTAACTCCTTTTAAATAAAAAAGGTTTTAAAAATACGAACACTCAAAGGGGGAAAAAATCCATTTAAAAATCATTGCGATATTATCCTTTAGGAAATATTGTTTTTCTCCTGGGTAAACAATAAACATTCACATACTCGTTCATCGCCTGTTTCGTTCTTTTCAGAGGAAGTAATAAACTGTAAATATTTTATTTATTTTTCATCGGAAGAACTTCCTCGTCGGATTCGAATTTCAGAAATCTACTGGAAAGTTATAATATCTTCTCGTATGATACATATGAAATACAAACGTCATGTGTTTGTGAATATGCGGGTGTAGGGAGTTTATAGGTACAAGTTTACACCCAGAATCGCAGAAATGCTGATCCGAAGCTCGAGCTGTGAGTAAAACAGAAGCATTACTTTTGAAACCCAGATAGTGCTAAAATGTGAGAATTAACCCCGATTCAGTGACCCGTAGTGTATGGTATTACATTACTTCATACAAACCAAATACTTCCATTCCTTCGAATGTTTATTTAGTCTTCTCATTCCATTGGAGCTTTTATTTATACGTTTTGTTGAGATAAAGTAATTTGCTTTAATCTTTCCAATAAAACCCAGAGAGTGAGCACAATCTACTATCTACACATCATTCCACCAATCCCTCTTTTATTCATTCCCCAATAACATACGAGTTTAAGTTTTTCTCTTAAAGCTTTATTCCCCTCGAGGAAGATTCCTGTGCTGATATTACTTTCTTTTATTTTTGAAGGAATTTCACAAAACACAACACAAACATTATTTTTAATGTTTTTTTACGATCCTCCTCCGCCCAGTCATCTATCTGTAAAACATATCAGATAAATTGTCCGGCAGCCGATTTTCGTAACTACATTTGCAAAAGAAAACCCTATCAGGAGTTACGATGGAAGAACCGTCTCAACCTGAAAACGAGGGTGTTTTTTTTTTTTTTTGGATCGAAAATGGGGGAACTTCCTCCCAAGATTTTCATTCAATCAAAACGACCGAATATTCTGTTCTGTTCTTCGGCTGGCTCCACATCCTGAGGCAACTCTATGCGGGATGTTATTTATCACATAAAACTTTCGAAATCGTTTTCTTTTGATTTCTTCCACCCGATAAAAATCGGTCTAGTGGCACTTTGCAGTAGATATTGTGAAATGATGTAAAAGCGAAAACTTTGTTTGCAGACACATTTTCGATATTATCTCGATATATTTCTTATCGACTATCGATTTCAAAGCAACACTATTTTCGATGCTCGGTGATACGTTCCCACTATCAGTACATTCTGTTAGTAAATTCTTGTGTTACAAATTCTGATATTTGTCTGAAAAGTTTTGCCAATAAAGTCGATTAACTTTTTATATTCAAACCTTGAAAAAATTGCTATTTTTCTTTGTCGACTCCAAGCATTGACATGGACAATGGTATTATCTGCCTGCATAAAACTTTTCATATTTCTCAACTTAGACATGTCAAACCGAAAATCATAGTTATTCAAAACTAGCAGTTGCCCGCGACTTCGTCCGCCTCTCCCTCGTCCACCGGCCAGAGTATCATCTCGACTTGTGCATCATGCGCGCGTGGGAATTTTGTTCGGAAGTTATTGTAAAATTGCATTGCAGTCAATTTCCTAGGTCGTAATTCTCTTAAACTTGAAAAATTTGAGCATTTTTTATGATTCCTTTCAGTTGTTCATACTTAAAGCATTCCCTTGGGTGAACTCTCCCTAATTCTAATATCTCTCTTGCTTCTGCATCGTTTTTTTTCGTTAAGTAAATTTTTTTTTCTTTAAACTGAGTATATTTTTTAGTTAGGAAGTACATAAAATGATATTGTTTAAACACAATAATCTGCACAAATAGTGCAATCAATCACATTCACAAATCAATTGAACTCTCAAAATTCTAATTTGAGCAGTTATTAGGCCAGTTTCACCTAACAACATCTCACTGAGATCTCAATGTCACCTTGACTGAGGCAAAAACATTTGGTGGAACATAATTCTCAGTTATCATTGAGATTTAATGGTTACCTTACTAATTGTTGCTGCACATATGTCAGCCACGTCAAATAGCTGAGTGAGAAATCGAATCCAAAATAATTTCATCTCAGAGATCTCAGAAAAAAATCTCAGCTCTCACATTTCCACAGATTCTTCGCTGCTATTGGTCGCAGCTTAATTTTAAGTAGAATAAAGCCTAAAGCAGTTGCCCGTAGCTTAGTTGGTAAGTGCGTTGGCTGCTAAGCAGAACGTCGTTGGTTCGAGTCCTAATCAGGCCAAGTTTTTATTTCATCTTTCACGGGTACTGCCTCTTGCGAAGACCTGACAAATCTTCCAAGAGTATCAATCTGTAATGAAAAAATGTTTCTCAACTTTGCCGTTCGGAATCGGCGTTAAATTGTAGGTCCCCTCAATTCTTCACACGCACTCAGAGAATTGTTGATTAGAGTAAGCCACTTAGGCGTTGGCTCTTCAAGAGCTGTCGCGCCACTATATTTATTTATTTTATTTTAAAGCCTTCATCGATTAATGGACTATCCAACACAAAAAGAATTTTACAATTCGAAATAGTAGTTCCTGAGATTACCGCGTTCAAACGAACAAACTCTTCAGCTTTATATTGTACTAGCAGTTGCCCGCGACTTCGTCCGCCTCTCCCTCGTCCACCGACCAGAGTATCGTCTCGACTTGTGCATCATGCGCGCGTGGGAATTTTGTTCGGAAGTTATTGTAAAATTGCATTGCAGTCAACTCTCCCTAGGTCGTAATTCTCTTTAACTTGAAAAATTTGAGCATTTTTTATGATTCCCTTCAGTTGTTCATACTTAAAGCATTCCCTTGGGTGAACTCTCCCTAATTCTAATATCTCTCTTACTTCTGCATCGTTTTTTTTTCGTTAAGTATTTTTTTTTTCTTTAAACTGAGCATATTTTTTAGGTAAGAAGTACATAAAATGATATGGTTTAAACACAATAATCTGCACAAATAGTGCAATCAATCACATTCACAAATCAATTGAACTTTCAAAATTCTAATTTGAGCAGTTATTAGACCAGTTTCACCTAACAACATCTCACTGAGATCTCAATGTCACCTTGACTGAGGCAAAATCATTTGGTGGAACATAATTCTCAGTTATCATTGAGATTTAATGGTTACCTTACTAATTGTTGCTGCACATATGTCAGCCACATCAAATAGCTGAGTGAGAAATCGAATCCAAAATAATTTCATCTCAGAGATCTCAGAAAAAAATCTCAGTTCTCACATTTCCACAGATTCTTCGCTGCTATTGGTCACAGCTTAGTGTTAAATAGCCTCAAGTCTTCCTCAATTAATGGACCATCCAACACAAAACGAATTATACCATTCGAACCAGTACTTCCTGAGATAAGTGCGTTAAAACGCAGAAAAATGTATATTTTTTGCCGTTTTTTCCCCATTTTAAACAGATTCTTCGCTGCTATTGGTCACAGCTTAATGTTAAGTAGCCTAATGTCTAAGTCGATTAAGGCACCATCCAACACAAAAAGAATTATACCATTCGAACCAGTAGTTCCTGAGATTACCGCGTTCAAACAAACAAACTCTTCAGCTTTATATATTAGTGTAGATGTTTTTCTTTCTTCTCTCAAAAATAGAAATGAGTCTGAGCACTGTTGGCAACATAAATCTAGGTATAGGTTATTCAAAAATATGCAATATTAATCGTTGTGATTGGCTTCATCTATCAAGGCTCATCAAAATGGACGCCCTCTTTGTCTTTTGCTCCTGACATCATTACTAAGTGCTTTGCCTAACGTCAAATGTCATAACATGTCTTTCAGCTTCATTTAAACTTTAATAATAAATAAAAATACAGAGTTCGTGTGTGCGCGTTGTTATAGTTTTCAAAAATCAACACACGTTTTCGCAATTAATCTCATTTTAATTGCATTAGTTCGTGCATCTGCCGATAGACGGATATGTCATTCATTCATTTTGTGGTGCTGCACTCTTCCATATTTAAATGAATTTTATAGTTTATGGTATTTCATCGTGTTGAATTTATTTAATCTGTTTACATTGAGTGTTTTTCATTCAAAGTTATCGGCGTGGAAGTTAAATTTGTTATTGTTTAAAATCGGTCCAATTGTTCTGTGCGCTGCGGCCTCTGATTGGTTTGGTTTTGGGTATAAATAAATTAAAGTGTGTACAGAAATTTATTGGTTTTTTGAGTGCGCATATCAATTGTGCACCGGAATTTAAAATTAATTTCATTGGGAAAATTGTTTTTGAATGTATCGAAATGCTGATTTGCAATGCGCGGTGTAAAATTTGTATATTCTGCTTTTGAACAATTTTATAGTTGTTTTGTATGCGTTCTTTAGAAAGAGATGTTTACATTGTAATTTTGATCGGAAATCATCATCAATATTTACAGGAAATGAAAATGTTGAAAACGCAAATGGAAACTCGTTAAGGGAGCATCATCACAAACCGTATAATCATGATTTGAAAAGGAAGAACAAAAAGTCTTAATCAGATATGAGTTAAAGCTCTTTATCTATTCATTTAATTGCGGAGTTAAAATTTGAATGTAATTTTACGTTTTTCAAGTAAAATTAATATTTTGATTTTGCCTTTAAAAGTTATGTCTCCTAAGATATTTACAAAAAAATGTTTACGACTGGGTCGTACGAACTTGCTCCTGTATTGCAAAACTTAACTCACAAAATAACATTAGGTAAAAAAATTAAAACATGTCTGTGCTAATAAGTTAAAGGAGCTTAAATCGATATAAGCGAAAATCTAGTTTTTAATTTCACATATTTACCAATTTGTTCATCTTTCATTTAGTCTGGGTCCAGTTACTCTACGATGAAAATTATCCGTTAATTTTTAAAAATAGCAAAAGAGCTTATGTTGGACAATGGACAAACAATGCATTTGCATAACAGCATATGTCTACTTTGGACACAAGTTGAAACATAAACAGATAATACATTTTTTTAAATGGCTTAAGTCATGAGTTAAGCCCTTATTGCTTGTGAAAATCAAAAGAAGTGATAACTTAAGTCGACATAAGTTAATTTAAAATCTCCGAAAATTGAACCATTTAGTAACTTGGATCTATGCAATAGCTCCTAACGTATTAATTCCTATAGTGAAATAAATCCTCATAAAGAAATTCCTAACAATGAGTGCAATAATAATTATAATTACTAACACGTATAAATGAAATAATTCCTAACTGGGGATGCAACAGCTCCTAATCCAAAAATGAAATTAAACCTTACATTAGGAGTTAATTCATAATGAATTAACTCCTAACAAAAAATGATGAAAAAACTTCAAATTTGAGAAAACAATTTCATTTCATTAATTCATACAGAGCAATTAAATATAAACTTTAATGGCCAACATTATGACAATCTTTTATAGCATTTTGAAGTGCTACCTCATAATTGGTGATGATGCTTTCACACGTCAAATCTACAATGTTGATGTCGATGTTTAGCTGAGTAAGATTTCCTTGGCTTCTTGTTCAGAAGGATAAACATAAATGGAAATACCTATATAGAAATGAAAAACACGATTTAAAATATATGTTCTCAAGAGTCCGCAGGGGGGGGGGGGGGGGGAGGGGGCGTCGCGGACGATGGCGCGCCGGCGCCGGCCGCCCACGATTATTATTTAATCATCCATTTCAATAATATATATTTTACCTTACGAAATGAAATAAGTCCTAACATTGATGAAATAACTCCTAACATAATTCTTGGTGAAATATTTCCCCATTAGTATTTATTTCATTTCTATAAACAGCATCTAACTGATGAGCCCAACTGTCGTACCTGGGCGAAGTGCATTGGACTAAAAGTCATTTTAAACAATAACAATTTAACATTGTAAAAAGTCCATTTTAACAACAACAAGAAATTCTTGTTTTGTTATTCCCCAATCTATCATGAAATAACTCCTGAATAAAAACAATGTTATAATTCCTAACTTTGATTAACATAAACCTAACTTTTAGGTGTTTCTTCATTCGTAATAACACCTAAATTTGTATGGGAATGTTAGGTATTATTTCATTCTAGCAGTTGCCCGCGACTTCGTCCGCCTCTCCCTCGTCCACCGGCCAGAGTATCGTCTCGACTTGTGCATCATGCGCGCGTGGGAATTTTGTTCGGAAGTTATTGTAAAATTGCATTGCAGTCAACTCTCCCTAGGTCGTCTTCTCTTGAATTTGAAAAATTTGAGCATTTTTTATGATTCCCTTCAGTTGTTCATACTTAAAGCATTCCCTTGGGTGAACTCTCCCTAATTCTAATATCTCTCTTACTTCTGCATCATTTTTTTTCGTTAAGTAAATTTTTTTTTCTTTAAACTGAGCATATTTTTTAGGTAAGAAGTACATAAAATGATATGGTTTAAACACAATAATCTGCACAAATAGTGCAATCAATCACATTCACAAATCAATTGAACTCTCAAAATTCTAATTTGAGCAGTTATTAGGCCAGTTCCACCTAACAACATCTCACTGAGATCTCAATGTCACCTTGACTGAGGCAAAATCATTTGGTGGAACATAATTCTCAGTTATCATTGAGATTTAATGGTTACCTTACTAATTGTTGCTGCACATATGTCAGCCACGTCAAATAGCTGAGTGAGAAATCGAATCCAAAATAATTTCATCTCAGAGATCTCAGAAAAAAATCTCAGTTCTCACATTTCCACAGATTCTTCGCTGCTATTGGTCACAGCTTAATGTTAAATAGCTTCAAGTCTTCCTCAATTAATGGACCATCCAACACAAAAAGAATTATACCATTCGAACCAGTAGTTCCTGAGATAAGTGCGTTAAAACGCAGAAAAATGTATATTTTTTGCCGTTTTTTCCACATTTTCCACAGATTCTTCGCTGCTATTGGTCACAGCTTAATGTTAAGTAGCCTAATGTCTAAGTCAATTAAGGCACCATCCAACACAAAAAGAATTATACCATTCGAACCAGTAGTTAATGAGATTACCGCGTTCAAACGAACAAACTCTTCAGCTTTATATATTAGTGTAGATTCATATTTTTTTTGTTAGGACTTAATACGACCGCCATTAATTTTATAGTTATCGCCAACATAGTCTTTAAAATCTAGTTAACAAAAATTTATTTCATCATACTAAAAACTGACTTGGGCTACTTCTTATTGGCACAGATGTAATTAAAATTCATAAACAAAAATTTTAATTGAAAAATGTACCTCAAAAATAGATTCAATCTGAAAAAAATTGATATGATAAGTCTGCTATTACACGATGCCTCACGACTCACGACTCACATGAGTGCAAAAAAGAAAGCAGATGTGAGAAAATGAGATGCAAGAAAAATTTCCGGTGAGTCTCGGGCAAATTTTTAGTGGACTCACTTTGACATTTCTTTTTTCTCATATTCGTTTTTTGCTGTTCTTTTTCATTCGATTTTCTTGTTGCTGGGATAAACAACATCGGATTTGTTTGAAAACCAGAAAAGTATGTAACTCCATATGAGCAGAAGAAGGAGCAAAACAAACAATAATATTGTCAAATTTGAGGCATGGGGAATGGGGTACGAGTCAACGTGTAATAGCGCTTGCCTCACCAAATACAAATTTATAAGGGAAATCAAAAATGAGTCGTGAGTCGTTAGTCAACGTGTAATAGGGGACTAACATTTCCAAATTTTTTTTTTTTTTAATTATTTTTTTCTATATAAAATTTTTCGAAAATGTCTCAAAATTAATGCAGTATTGAAGAATATGTAAATATACATTTTATAATGAAATTTCGATTTTTAGTATTGATCTGGTTTCAAGATACAGAATTTTGAAAAAAAATTTAAATTTTTTTTTAAAATATTTATTTTTCGAGAAAAACTTATAACAAATAAACGGTTCTATGAGAGGTAGCGTTTTGGAACAATAACAAATTATTTGTTTCACATAATATACATCAATGTTTAAAAAAAAAAAACAGAAACCGAGACAGTTTAAAAAAATCGTAGCAGCCGTTTTTGAGAAAATCGGAACTTTTGGCCCAAAAACATTGTATGCTGGCTATCCTAAATTTTGATCTTAAAATAAGAATCAAAAAACCTCTAATTTTCAAGTTTGAAGCCAATCGGACCTGTGGTTAAGGCTGTCGGTGCGTTTACTGATAGACAGACGGAAGAAATCGCCAAACCCACTTTTTTCGACTTCTCTATCATCGTAATGTCATATTTCATCAAAATCTCAATGTTTTTTTGTTTTTAATTCAATACTTGCCATATATATTCTATATTTCGCAAGTAAAAACGACCGAAGTGGATTGAAATAAAGGGAAATGGATTTTAAAATAGCGTATTTTATACTAACCCTCGATTTATTGACACATAGAGGGACAAAGACAAATACAAATTCCCTTCTTAAGAAATTTTGGCAAGGGGTTTCCAGTGCCTATGATATTTTTCGAAAACCATGAAGAATCGATTTTGCTTAATTTTAGTTTCACTTTCCTCAGCTTACTACTCAAAGCGAAACTCAAGTCCGAGCCCTGGTTTATAAGGGACTACTTGAAGACCCCGTGAACGTTGTCTCGACAGCCTTCAGATGAAATCCAGTAAAATAGTTATACACATTTTTTTGGCATTTTCTTGACTGGAGCTTTGTCGTTCATTCGATCGACGTGGCCTCGTACAGTTCGCGATTGAACCTTTCTCCTCCATTCGCCATCGTCGCATACAGGACCGAAAATCCGTTAAAGAATTTTTCTTTCCAAAGTGCCCGGCATCATATCCCTCTTTTTATTTATTGTCCAACACTCGTCGCCGTAGCCCGTAGAGTAGGACTGGTAAAATCAAAGTCTTGTATAGTAGACTTTTCGAGTGAGGAGTTTTAAACTCAGTTATTTGGCCAAACCGAAGTGTCGTTTGTGGGATTGATTTTAGTTCCAAGGTAGATGAACTCTTAAACTGCCTCGAAATTGCTGCTGCCAACAGTGACGTTTTGTCCTAGGTGGTGGGGAGTTTTTCTTTTGTTTGTACTTTGTTTTGTCCTCATTCACTTCAAGACCAATGAGCTTCGCCTGTTCTTCAATCGCTGTGAGGGCAACAATCTCTTTGGGAACGACCGATGATGTTTATCTGCTACGCGCACTACATCTGCTCCAGGACTATGTTGAAGAAGTCACAAGACAGCGCATCTCTGTCTAAACCCTGCGCATGTTTGAAACAACTTAGATGATGTTACGCACTGCACTGTGTATTGTTTAGCGTCATGCTGCAGAGCTGAATCAGTTTGTTCAAGATCACAAATTTCGACATCGCCACCATAAGCTCTTCGTGATGGATGTTATCTTTCTTTGAAGTCGATAAAAAGATGGTGAGTTTCGACTTGAAATACTTTGGTCTTTTCTAGGATATCGTTGTTCTGCCGTGCTTAAAAGCACATTGATAAGTGCCGATTATTGTTTTTCACAAAGGTTTAAGACGCTCAAACATAACGTTGGATAGAATTTTGTTAAAATATTAAAAAAAAATACATTTGATTTTGCAACAAAATTGTATCCTTTATTAGAGAGAATCTTCAAAACCAACTTTGCAGTTAAAATCCTTTTTAGTATATGACCTTATTACAAAGATAAGTTCGAGTACGTGTGATCCTGTCCTGTCCGTAATATTTAATTGCACACACAACTTTATGGCATTCGAACACCCTTATCCGAATTGCTTCAATTATTTATAAATCTTCTTTCCCAACTTTACTTAGTTGCACTTATTATGAGTCCATTATCACAATCAACTAAAGTGGACACCTCTTGTTTTCTTTTTTTTTTAGTTGCATTTTCAAAAACTTCACAACTTTATAACAACGATTATAACTTGAGTATATTTTTCAATTCAACTTTGTCCCCATAGTCCTTGTCGATAAGAAGGGATATCTCTTCTATTTTATGCTTCACAGTAACTATCTCTCGCCCCCAAACACATAACAGCTTCAATAAAGTTTGAGTTTTAAAATCCCTTACTTTTTGAAATAAGGAGACAAAAAAACTTAATAAAACATATAAAGGAGAAAATTTTAAAATTTCCACCAGAATAACGATATCTTGTCTCGTAAAAATACACCAATCCTGTAGTTTTTAGTTTTCTTTCATAGATTTTTTGTAGCTTTCTACTGATTCTGGAAAAGTAGAAACCCAGCCATTTCCATTTCGAAGAGTCCTTTTCAAAAATTCTCGCATAAAAAGAAAACTGCTCTTTTTTCTGGCGTAATACAGTTAAACTCATTCATTTGAATGGGTTTTGTTACAATTTTTTATCATCTGTTCTGTACTGACTGTTTTTTTCTTCTTTTTTTCTTCCTTGTGTTAGTCCTACTTAGGGACCCGGCAAGACACTGTTGTCAGTTACTCTAACTGCTGGTTGGAGAATTCTTTGGAGATTATATGCGAATTGTGATACCTTCTATACTTGTTTAATCCTTATCCATTGAATGCTTGTTCGCTTTATATTTCAAATTCAGAAGTAAAGTAGTTTTGCAAGTTGTTCTTTCTTTTAAAGTGGATCTTCGTTTGAGATTAAACTTTGTTCTTTGAAGAAAAAAAAAAAAAACAATCAAACTTTTTTGATATCCTGTCTATATGACAGTCGTTGGACACTTAGAGGACAATGAACAGCTTGATTGAAAATCGGATAAATTAATATTTGTTTATTCAAAATTACGCCCAGATGTTTTCGGCCTGCAAACGCTCTGTTTAATAAATTAATTCTTGATAATTGATCATTTTAAGTGCGTGTTATCAATTTTAATCTTATTCTAATTAGAATCGATTAAATGAAGCGACTCTCTTATAGAACTAAATATTTCGGTTGACTGACTAATCGAGGACCGAGGTATGATTTTCATTTAGAAAATTAATTAAGTTGAAGAGCTTTTAGAAACCAAGTCTTCGGAAATTTGTACTTAATGAGTGACTGCGTCTTAAGAAATTATAAACGGAAATGATGAGTGCTATTGAGATTAACTTCCGGCGAGAGTATATATAAATATCGATTAACATAACAATATTGAATTTGAATTAATGGGACACGAATAAATAAACGCAAGCAATTGTTTATTAGTTCGTACAGGAAATAAAAGCATATTAACACGTACGTAATGCATATAAAGGGTCTTCTAATAGAGACAGTTTGGTTATTCATCATCATCATCAAAACATCATTGCAGGTCACAGCGGCGAGCAACACGTGCAAATGATAAAACTATAGCAGCAACGATGAACGCGTTGTTTCTTAATCGACTATTCAACGTTTGGGTGCCAAATTCAAGTCCACCTATAATTAGTGAACAATCAGTGAACAACCGTACGTGAACGAAAGTATGCAGCAGAATACGAGGTAGCCAATTCACAAGAACTTGGCCTGTCGCAGACCATAGCATGGCTAATTTTGCGTCTTGATTTTGGCGACTATACGCGGCGTCTTGTGTTCGCTAATTGGGCTTAGGATTAATTGCCGAATTTGGAACGAAACCAATCCACGCCAGATTCACGAAATTTCAATGCATCCAAATAAAGTTACTACCAGGCCATCACCTACAACGGTGATTCGTGTATAGGTCGATGATAACCAACTTCTTGTTGGCGGACCTGAATTGGATGATATGGGCACTGAACACATATGGTTTCAACAGAATGACGCTACGTGCCACACAGCTCAAGACAAAATCGATATTCTCCACGAGCGATATCGGGATATTGAGCAGAGGCAACGTGAATTGGCCAACAAGATCATTTGATTCAACCCCTTTAGGCTTTTCTTTGTGGAGTTTCTTAAGTCGAAGGACTATCCGAATAAGTCGCTATTCATAGCTGTCCTCAAAGACAAAAAGCAAAAAGATCAATGTGCGTAATGGAGTTTGATTTGAGGTCCAATTAACGGCGATTCGATTTAGCATAGCAACTGTTATCGCACGTATAACACTGGTTTTCAAAACGTCAATCAAAGCTGAGACTTAAGATACCTCCAGATTGTCCACAGGTGTGATACCGCATATTCCTAATGGCAGTTTACCACAGCAACACGTGAAATAAAGTGCTCAACAAAATGAGTTCTCAAAAAATGCATAGAGGGTTACTATATGGCTGGTAGTTTCGTCTTTTTAAAACCAGAGGTTACCGAGATAATGGAATTTAATAACATGAACACAGCTCATTTCCTAACACGTAACGCAAATTGTAATCACCTGGCTTCAATTCTTGCACAAGTTGAATTTAGTACGCTTTTAGGCCAAAATCCTCATGTAAATACGCCAAGTTGTCGATTGGATTCGTACCCTCCAGCTACATCTGCAATACCTACTCTCACCACTACGTGCTAGATGTAGTCAAACCGGTAACAATCTACTAATGTTAGCTGGAACCCAAGTTTCCCGAATCGCACGAAAAACCCTTCTAACAGAAAATGCTGATGATGAAAATGTACCTGAAAATAAAGGGGAAGCTGTTTTTTTGTGAGTCTTTGCATGAAGACTTGCCAAACGATAAAAACCGTTTTAAAAGATTATTTGATTATTCTGTTATTCTTTAGATTGAATGTAGTACCATAAAAAAATATCACGTATACGTCGTAGTGGCCGGAACATAAACAACGGATAGTAATAAAAAATATCAAAAGTGTGGTTTTAGTGATCTCAAGATATATGCAACAAATCAAGCGTAATGGAAAAAAAAACATCAAGGAAAAATGTACCGCCTTTCATCCAAGAAGGAGCACAGATATGGATTTGATATGGATCTGAGCTCATTCTTGTATAGAGGGCGATATGTTTAAAAGCAAAATAAAATTCAAAAGTGATTTCAAAACAACAAACAAAAAATAAACCAATCGATTTTCTACACCAGAAACAAGACAAAGGCGTCGTTTTAAATTGATGACTAAATAATTTATGCCAATGACGGAAATAAAATGTCTTCGCTTCGACGAATATAAATTAAGTCCTAATTAATGTCGTGCAGAGCTTTAACCAACTTAACTCTTAAGTACCGAGATTTTCGAAAATTCCCTCTCCATTCCATTTTTTTGTGTTCTTGTCATCTTAAGACGATCTGACAAAATGGTTGGCTTCCGTACGACGACGACGATGACGCCATTTCTAATGACAATGCCTTAAATTACCATTGAATTTACATTCCATTTAACACGGAATGTGAAACGTGGCCGTTGTGAAAGAGATACATTGTTAGAAGCGATTACGAGTCAAGCTTAGGATCCTTCGGGACATTAAAAAAAACGAAATCTATTTAAATGGGAAACAACACCCGACGATAAATTCATGTTTTTTTTTTCTTTAAGCTGCACTTAAGAATAATATTCATTGACGTAGGTACATGTATTTGCTTTGGTTTGTGTTATGAAACTGAGAGAACTCAAAGTGCTCGTATGAGATTTCTAAGAGTTTTTTAATGCATCTTGAATAGCAAGGTTGAAATTATTTGTGTTGTGAATTGTGTTTATGAAATATTGTGAGTGTGACCTTGTGAAATGTGTAGAATGTCGAACTTCTTGAATTTTAAGGACTCACATCAACGGGAATTGAAAAACAAAAAAAAATTGTGAATGAACTCGTTTAAAGTAATTTAGAAAACCAATTTGCAGAATACCAAGGACTCGGTAAACCAATGAAAAAAAATCATTTCTCCGCTCAAAATTCTGAAAAGCATCCTTCCCTATCGAAGCTTGTGAACAAAGAAGATAAGACCTACTGATGTTAATGGCATAATACTGATGGGCGATGGATAAAACTATTCTCATTGTTTCTTCTAACAGCACGCGCTGTCAAGGACCTTATTCTCCTCTATGGGTATTCTTATTGTTTTGATACACAGCAAGTCAGAGTCTCCGTGGAAGACCAAAGACCCTGATGGCATATCGTCGTCGTCATCGTCGAACTCTCTATGTTCTAGACGAGAGCATAAGCATAATAAAAATGAAGCACAAGGACTATTAAAACAGAGCCTCTCAAGTTCAGAAACAGTTTATTAAAGGATTCAAGCTCTGTGTGACTTTGTAATGTAAGTTGCTGTGCTTGCTAAAGCTGGAGATGCACATTGGCAGCGATTCAAGTGGAAAGACAATTTTTCATATCAGTCGGGATTGGTGTTGAGCTCGAGAGACAGAGACCAAACGAATGAGAGAGAGAGCGAGAAGGGATTGTTTGGATTGTGAAGGCTTTGTAAATTGTTAACAACCACTACTTGTATTTTTTTTTTGCTTCTCTATCGTCCTTGTTTATGGCGTAAAGGGTCCTGAACATTGCGTGATTGGCTTGTTGAAGTGTTCAATCGAAAATAGAAAAAAAAACGGAATTGAGTGTTTAACATGACATCATAAGGATGTCAAAGTTGAGTTTTTATGGGTATAGTCGATCATAGTCGAACAACTCTTAGTTGGAAAAGAACTCTCTGTGGAATTGTGCTCGAGTTGAGGACTTCGTTTTGTTTTAGACTTCGATCTGATGCAGTGATGGGATTAAAATAGAAATAGAGAGAAGGGAAATAAAAATAAGTAGGATGGGTTTGTTGGTGCATCTCAATTTGTTCATCGATCAGAGTTCCAGGAGTCAAGTGATTAATGGCAAATCCCAGTGGTGTGTAAATTTTGTCATGGAACAAAAAAAAAATCTGATTGATATGAAGCTTATTGAAAAATAAAAAAAAACTAGGAGTAATGACTTTCTTTTGCTTTGAAAGAGTTTTCAAAATAAGAGGTTGATTTTTTGCTCTCAAATTTATGGAAATTATTCGGTTTTCCGCTCTTCGTTACTTTAAGGGATCCTTAATTTAAAGACACCAATCAATGGTCTCAATACTTAGAGTAGGGTTTGTAATGTATGTAATATATCTATTTTTAATTAATTAAACAAGATCACACTTTTCCACACAATACACGAGTAAATATCATTTTTAGTATAGGCATTGGTTTTATTTTGGGTCGGGAACTTTTTTAAATACATACTTACATGCTAGACAAAAATGTGGAACTAGCCTTATTGTTACTACTTATATATAGCTTACTGGCCCCAATCGGTCGCTCTGAGTAATTCATGATTCTTAAAATGAATGTCTTTCGGCCTACGAACTATGTTTATTTATTTTGATTTCATTTTATTTGTTGGTCTTATAAGAAAATTTAAAAAACTCATGACTTTATATTTTATTTTGGGGTTAACTTACAAACTAGGGTCCTTAAAATAAAACTTAAAATTGCCTATTCTAATTTAATTACAAATTACTTAGAACTAGAACAACCACAGCGGCAAAAATACCCCATTCCGGACTACCCGTTGTCTAGTGCTGTTTGAAGCCACCAAAACTGGTTCTCCTGCTTCACCCTTACAATGCGGTCCTGTTCGGACACAGCCCTACTGAACCGAAGCAGTTCACGAGCGAGCATGCCAAGTTCATACATGTGCCGGGAGTCTACAGTTTTTCGCCTGGCGCGGTAGGTAAGCGGTACTGCCAATCCATCCTGTATCAATCCGCACTAGTCTAAATAGAGAAATGCCTCTCGTAGGATGAAGCCGCTCAAGCGTGCATTCTCGAAGTAGTTGTCATTCGGATTGAACGGGCCGAAAATCAAATTGTTGGTCGAAGTTATAGCTCTCGCAATATGGCCCCGAACAAGTTTATCACGAAATTGTCAATTCTATTGATTTGAGCCCCGTTGTATAGAACTTCGTTTGAAAAATAATGCAGATAAGAAGATTTCGGTGTCCAATACCAACCGAGATAGCGCCGAAGACACTGCCTCTCGAACACCCTAAACTCCTCAATTTGGGAAGAGGCAATTTTGAACCACACTGGACAACTATAAATGATCATTGGCCGTATGAGGGCCATGTAGCAAATTACCTTCACTATGGGGTCAAGCTGACTGCTGTAAAACAGCCATTTTGTCAGAGCGAAGACTCCTCTGGCCTCAGTCAGAGCAGTATCTATGTATATGTCTGTCGAAAGACAAATACTGATCCAACCAGATACCGAGGTACTTCATTACATATTTGCTCGTCAATGCGTGACCGTGAGGATCAACAATGACCATCTTGTGCCAATTCTTACACGTATATCACGATGCCTTAGCCAACGGAGTCCGGAACAGATTTGTGTCCGACTTTCAGACATTTATTTTCAATTTCCAGTCGTCGCAGTATCGCTGAATTTCCTCAAAGTCACGCTGCAAGGGAATTCAAATAAGTTCAACCTTTCGAGCCGTTCTGTACGCAATCAGATCATCGGCATACACAATTGCGTTATTGAAGCTACCTATCAGATCGCTGGTGTAAATTCTGAAGAGGATCGGCGAATTCACCGCTCTTTGTTGAAGACCGTTTTTAATTTCAAAGGTGGTGGTAGAAGTTACATTTCCACTTTTGACAACAAACTTTCTACCGTTGAGCATATCATTAGGCATATACAATAATGGTTTACTGATACCCAGTCTGGTGAGTTTTAGATACAAACCCTTCCAACCATACGGTGTCAAAGGCCTTCTCTAAATCCACCGCAACAGCAGCCGTGCATTGTTTCTTGGGCTTGTTCCATTGGATGTCGAGTTTAGACGTGGCATGAATAGTGTCATGTCCTGCCTTGAACCCGAATTGATTACCTTCTCGAATACCTTGCTGATACTTGGAAGAAGATTTATTAACCGAATATTTGAAGGATCGGAGCTGTCCTTTCCCTTTTTCGGGAGATGGTGCACCACAGCTGTCTCCCAACGCACTAGATAATATACATTATTCAGCAAACGCACATAACCACTAAGCCACGGACACTTCTGATAACTTAAGAGCTGAACAGAATGCAGTCGCCGGACGACTGGCGACTAATCTGACAGCTGTCAAAAATTCGCCTTCCAAATCGCTGAGAAATTTGTGAACACAATGCAGTCGCGCGACGGGCTATTAGGCCAGAGAACTGAGATTTTTTTCTGAAATTTTGGAGATGAAATTATATTGGATTCGATTTCTCACTCAGCTATTTTGACGTGACTGACATATTTACAACAAAAAATTTGTAAGGAAACCATTTTATCTCAATGAGAACTGAGAATTATGTTCCACCAAATGATTTTGCCTCAGTCAAAGTGACATTGAGATCTCAGTGAGATTTTGTAAAGTGAAACTGGCCTATTAAATACTTGGTTATCAAAACAAAACAAAACAAAACAATAAACAAACCATTATCAAAAATTATTTTGTGAAGAGAGACAGT
Organism: Sphaerophoria taeniata; assembly: GCA_943590905.1. Taxonomy (NCBI): domain Eukaryota; kingdom Metazoa; phylum Arthropoda; class Insecta; order Diptera; family Syrphidae; genus Sphaerophoria; species Sphaerophoria taeniata. The sequence goes on along the minus strand of OX016540.1, from coordinate 38,096,994 downwards.
GTTTAAAGTTACTAACAATTTCAAATAAAAAATGTATGAAGACGAAGAAGATATTTTGTGTTTGGTGCACGCATTGAATTTGTGGCTTTGTGTGCTAAAATTAAAAAAGCTAGACAATCGACGATGGTGGGTACGCCCGTTGTACCAAGAACGAAAAAAGTTTGGTTTCTTTGAAACAACTTTTCAATTTATGAAGAAACATGATCATGAGCTGTTTATCAAAGCTATGCGAATGGATGTGGAGCAACTCAAATTGTTATTGAGCATGGTCCATCCACATTTGAAGAAAAAATCAATTCGCAGACCAATTTCTCCGGAATGCAGACTTGTAGTCACTTTGTTGTAAGTAAACATTCATATATATTTTTTGCATTTACTACAATGAGAAATCTTTTCTATTTTAGATATTTATCTCAAGGAGTTACTTCGAATTACCTTGCGTGGACGTTTAGAATGGGAGCGTCAACTGCGAAGTTTGTAAAGTTCTTTGGAAAATCTTGTCGCCAATATATATGCCCGAATTGCAATCAGGAGATTGGCAACAGATTGGCAAAAAATTTTCGACATGTGGCAGATGCCGAATTGTGTAGGGAGCATCGACGGAAAACATGTACAAATAAAATGTCCTCCTAAATCAGGTTCCAAGTATTACAATTATAAAGGATTCTTTAGTATTGTTTTACTTGGAAGCTGTGATGCGAACTACACATTCACAGCTGTTGATGTTGGTGCATTTGGTAGTCAGAGTGATGGTGGAGTGCTTTAAACAAGTGCATTCGGGAAAAAAATATTGACGAATTTAATGTCTCTTCCCCCGCAACAAAGACTACCAAATTCATCAAAAATCATTCCCCACTACTTTGTCGGAGATAATGCATTCCCATTAAGGGAAAATATAATGCGGCCTTATCCTGGAACTTTGCTCACTCACGCAGAAGATGTATTCAATACAAGACTGTCACGAGCACGCAGAACAATCGAAAATACTTTTGGCATTTTAACGTCGCGCTGGCGTATTCTTGGAAAGTGCATTGAATTCCACCCCAAAAATGCAGATAAGATTGTTCTTGCGTGTCCGATTCTGCACAACTTCCTTAAAATAACGGACACGCAGATGAGTTTGTACACTTATTGTCCTCCAAACTATTCCGATGCTTTTGAGGATGGTGAACTTGTGAACGGTGCTTGGCGCGACAACAGAATCGACCTTCTTCAAGTTTGACGATTCGGCAGCAACAATAGGTCGCAAGATGCATTTAAGGTGCGACACCTATTAACAAATTACTTCATGAACGAAGGAATAATATCATTTCAACCGAACCAATAAAAACAATTTTGTACTGAAATCACTCTTTTTATTTATCTTATTTAAGATCTGAACACAATCATGGATTTGGTTTTTAACTTTTGAAGACTTGGAACACTAAATTTGATCTGGATTTTGATTTTGCTCGAGAGCCAAAATTTCCAGTTAAGCATTGTTGAGATATGTCATTAGCTTGACATTGTTTTTATAAGCAAGAGGAAATTTTTTGATCTTTGCTGCCATTGTTTGGCAGAACAAGTCGTCCTCATCGACTTCTTGTGGTAGCCTTCTTTTCTTTACAAGCTGGACCAGACTTCCGATTGAGTCCTTGATATTTTCCTCCAGCGATTCCGCAAGCCTGCTCTTCTTTGCAAATGACCGTGAAGTGCCAGGCGCTTCCGAGTCAGGAGTGGTAGTCGTCGATGAATCCCTACTGAATATTCTGTCAAAGACGTTGTCGCTTTCCACAAACGTCGGCGATGTTGGCTCCGCCGAACTTTCATGCTGGGCGGTATAGTTGCCGGTGGATCTGTTTATAAGAAGTAAAATGAGTTAAGCAAAACAATGGAAAACATTTAAGATGTACTCCCTTTCGAGGTTGAAATTGCTCAGCTAGAAAATCCATGTTTTGGAAAAATTTCCAAACCACGTCAGGTTCGTCTGCACCTTGGCCTGACACTTTCTTCGTTTTCATCCTCATCCTGGTGTAGGTGTCTCGGAGATTTTTCCACTTCTTTTTGCAATCGTCCACTAAAAGGGTGTGAACAAAAATTAAAAGACACCAGAAAAATAAATTGCTTTACTTACCCGACAGATTTACTTCACTTGAAATAACCTGCCACCTCCTTGCTTTCTCCCTCACAGTTTTATATTGCCTGTCGGATATATTCCACAACAATTCATTTTTTTTTACTAGTTCAATAAATAATTCGGTATTATCCATAATAAAATCAAATAATCGCACAAAATTTGTATGAAGATAAAAATTACTTCCCTTGAATCAAAAAATAACAGCTTGAAAATAACTGTAAACAAGAACATGATAAAAAAAAAACAAATGTCAAACTCGTCGCACGACTAAGTTGAACAAAGTTCAACTTTTGGGCGACTAGTTCGGCGACGAATGACGCATTGTGTTGCTAATGGACGACTGCCATACAAATTTCACATTTTTGACAGCTGTCAGATTAGTCGCCAGTCGTTCGGCGATGCATTCTGTTCAGCTCTTTATATTCAACTTGATTTATTCAATTTTATAATCGACCCGCCCTTGAAAAACCCTATAGAAAAAAATTTGAGTAGGTACTAGGTATTCAATAAATATGAAAATAATTTTCTCCCAATAAATACAAAAATTAGTAGGGGAGAGTGGGTAGTTTTGGGACACAGGAGGAATGGGACTTAGGCATTATCTCAATTCCTACAGTTTTTTTTCTCTTTCCTGGTATGACAGATTCTGTCTTCAGTCTGTCCCCATCCCTCAACAAAACAAGTTGTATCTAGGAAGAAAATTACGGAGTGGAGATTCAAAAAAGGTAATTTGTGCATAAAAAGTAAAACATCTGTGTAAACTTTGAGTGAATTTTTTTTTTTAATGTGTGAACTTACTGCACAAAAGAGTGTAATAATTAGGTAGCAACACCATTTTTGAAGTGAATTCATCGTTTTTTTGTTTAATTATTGCCACACGAAAAGTGATATTATAAATTATTTATTCAAAGTGCCACGCAGGATGATTGGGACATCACTATTCCACCCTATAGTTGTCCCAATCCTATTGATCGCAGGAGGAATGGGACAAACCCAATGCTCCTCCTCGCAGGAGGAATGGGACAAAGTGAGTTGGTTCATGAAATGATTTTTTGCTTTTCTTCTGTCGGACTTTCGCCTTCTTTATAGCTGAAAATAGGTTGCCAAAATGTTATTTTATCTTTAGAAATCAATTTTGCTCAGATACGATCTATAACATCTCGGCAAATTTAATGTATTTGAAAAGTGTCCCAAATATACCCACTCTCCCCTATAGTTTATTTGTATTTTCAAGTAACTTTGATACACACGAAGCAATAGTTGCGACAACCTGTCGAAAATATAAAAAAAAATCAGGCAACTTTTGACCTTGAAATCAAAAATTGAATTAGTTGCTCAGAAAGTTGCCTCGTGTGTAGCTAGAACTAGAATTAAGTTGCGTGTACACAATAATTGTCAAGTCTGACAATCACTCTCAGAGGAAAATCGTCAGTAATATCGATTTAAAATTGCGGGAAAACATTATTTGCGAATCATTAACTTTGTTGATAAATAATGCAAAAATTTCTAATTGATTAAAGAAATAAAAAGCGATTATTTTTCTCAGAAAAAACGTGTAGCCAAAAATGTCAATTTTATTCAAGAGTTGAAAAGTAAGTATACATAGAAAAAGGCGGAAAACGGATTATGAGTATGACAGACTAGCTTCTTGTCAAAAAGCTTTAATTTTTAGCGCTAAGCCAAAGAAGTTTAGCATTGCCAGAGTGGCTTATAATAAATAATTTATAATTTTTGAAGTTAATATATTTATTTGTTATTTTATGTAACAAACTTTTTTGCTTATCTCGACTGCTAAGCCTTCAAAGAACATTTGTACCCATTGCGATGAATAAATTTTGAGCAGAGCTTTCTTTTGATGTATCATTCGACGGGTTTTATAAGAACTTTTTTGTGTCCAAAATTGTGGCAAGGGGTTAGTTAGCCCATGATACCTATGTTTCCAAAATCACGAGAAAATCAGTTTAGCTAAATTCCACATATTCCATAGTTCTCATTATCCTGAGCCTACTACTGAAAGCCAAGCTCAATTCCAAGCCCTGGTTGCCGAGATATTTGCATCAGAAGATATTCTTTCTATAAGATTACAATAAGCTTAGGACTAAAACCAATAAAAAATAGGTAACCAGGACAGGTTTTCAGTGACTGATAGAGGGCAAACAGACCTTTGATCTCGTGCATCATTTTATTGATTGAATAGAAACTTTTTAGACACAAGTAGGATTAGAATTCACGCCTTTTAAATTATTATGCTATGCCACGGGTACTACCGAAGCGTTCGAAGTATCAATCCATTTGACCCCAGGTTTATCTTAACAGTATAGTTAAAGTAGAATCAACCAATGTCTTGTTAGAAATTTTCAGGCACACAATCTTAGGATTGAGAGCTTAAATCGAAAAAAGAAAAACTCTAACAGCCTTATTTATAAACGAGTATTAGAAGCAGAATAAAGTTATTCCGACCTTAATACTCCTTTAATACTGAAAAGCTTATTTATAAAAAAAAAATAAACATATTTTAGAGTCGGAATAAGCTGAACTGATTTATAGTAGGTTTAAAGCTGGAATAAATCGGTATAAATATCAAAATGTGTCAAACAATTGTTTTGTCAAATTTGCTATTATGTTGCAGGAGAATTTCCGTCCAAAAAGGCTATTTCATTTTAATCTTCGGACCGTACATGGTTCTTAAAATTATTTGGAACCGTTCCCTTTCTTCATACTTACTTTTGCTGGTACTTTTGCAGTCCCAAAAATCAATATTTTGCTCTTATATTAATTACTAGCAGTTGCCCGCGACTTCGTCCGCCTCTCCCTCGTCCACCGGCCAGAGTATCATCTCGACTTGTGCATCATGCGCGCGTGGGAATTTTGTTCGGAAGTTATTGTAAAATTGCATTGCAGTCAACTCTCCCTAGGTCGTAATTCTCTTGAACTTGAAAAATTTGAGCATTTTTTATGATTCCCTTCAGTTGTTCATACTTAAAGCATTCCCTTGGGTGAACTCTCCCTAATTCTAATATCTCTCTTACTTCTGCATCGTTTTTTTCGTTAAGTTAATTTTTTTTTCTTTAAACTGAGCATATTTTTGTATTAAATTGTATTGTTTGCCGTTTTTTCCACATTTTACACAAATTCTTCGCTCCTATTGGTCGCAGCTAAATTTTTTATAGCATCAAGCCTTCCTTGATAAATGGACCATTCAACATTTAAAAAATTGTTCAATTTCATAAAGCAGTTCTTGAGATAAGCGCGTTAAAACGCAGAAAAATGTATATTTTTTGCCGTTTTTTCCATATTTTCCACAGATTCTTCGCTGCTATTGGTCACAGCTTAATGTTAAATAGCCTCAAGTCTTTCTCAATTAATGGACCATCCAACACAAAAAGAATTATACCATTCGAACCAGTACTTCCTGAGATAAGTGCGTTAAAACGCAGAAAAATGTATATTTTTTGCCGTTTTTTTCCCCATTTTAAACAGATTCTTCGCTGCTATTGGTCACAGCTTAATGTTAAGTAGCCTAAAGTCTAAGTCAATTAAGGCACCATCCAACACAAAAAGAATTATACCATTCGAACCAGTAGTTCCTGAGATTACCGCGTTCAAACAAACAAACTCTTCAGCTTTATATATTAGTGTAGATTTTCTGAAAAAATGAAAGGCAGTGTCAGGTTTGTATATTTATTTGTCGAATAAATATACAAAGGTGTCAAATTTGTTTACAGGAGTTTTAGATTGGCCAATTTTTAATAGCAAAATTTGACATAAGCCAGGCATAACTAAAACGAGTAGTAAAATATTTTATAAATAAGGAATAGTAATAGGTTGATGTACGTGCTGAAACTCGAAACTAACTATTCCAGGTATCAAACGAGTATTAGTGAAATCTAATAAATAAGGCTGTAAGAAAATGAACTACAAAGACGTTTTTGTTTGCATTATTTGCATCTGTTTCCATAAGTGGCAACGAAATTTGTACGTCCATTGACCATTACGTAAATTTGTTGTGTTGTTCACTATGCACAACGCCATACTTAACAACCAACCATATTTCGTTAAATTTTTATACACGGTGCTTAAATGCCCTCAAACGACACATAAACTGAATACTGATAATGGAACCACTTTTAAGAGTCGAAACAATTGCTAATAGCTAAACCCTAAAATTTCATAGAAAGTAATGGTTAATGCCCCCAGTTGGTGGTTTATGATAAAGCAATTTAATTTATCACACAAAAAAGACACATAAACTTTGATGATCTCTTGTCATTTTGCCAATTAATCTACAAAACCGCAGCCACTTAAACAAATACTCATTTTGCTAGATTGATTGCTTGCACAAAAACACAAATTGATATCTTAATAAAAACACACACTCTGATCTAAAATATGTACATGTTACTATCCTTTTTCATTTTTGCGTCGTCCGTCGCCACTTCAACCGGACACCTTAAGACCCATTCCAGCCACTATAGTTAAGCGCCCCATCAACGGAGAGTGAAACAATACAAAATACTCGTCTTCGTCTATGAATACACTTAACGGTAATTAACTTAATTAAAAAAGATATCCGAATTCTTAATCAAATACAAGAATACCAACGAAAAACAAAATAATGAACTGTCGCGTCGAGGACATCACGCGAGCTATAAACAGGATACACTCTTATCCTTACGCACTTTGCAATTCATACAATAAAGGAATGAAATTATTATTGAACCATGAATAAGTCTTTAATTTAATGTCAAAAACAAACAAACACAAAGGTACGCGCTGGCGTGTCTCAATAATACATTTTCGTAATGAGCATAAAAAAGTATGTACCTATACAGATACACCTACAATTTTTCACGCGTAGAACACGAGTCCGTCCATGTGTCCTGTGAATGTGCGAACATCAATTATTACGCGTGCGTTTTTTTTACAAAATGAGTCAGCAAATAGTGAGAGTGTCCTTCTTAAAATTAGTGGAATTTTTTGTTGTTGTTGTTCCTTTATCTGAGACACGCCTTAATTGGTGGTCGTTAAGGATTCTTAACTTGATGGGCATTGTGATGATTGAAATCGCAATGTTGATTTTATTTTTTTTTATGGGGAAGAATAATTAAATAAAACGAAACTCTTTTTCGTATAAGTTCGTTGGACCGTATGCGTTTCTTCTGGTCTTCATGAATTGCTAGTGCAAGTTCGTTCCTATATGTCTACAAAGAAAAGAAAATAAAGATTAAACAAAGACTTCAAAATATTAAAATTTTACAGTATTTTTCAAAATTAACATTTTTTTTTTATAAGTTTTAATCCTTTTTTTCAGAGCAAGGAATCCATATGATGCATTAATTTACCGATATGAGAATAGAAAAATACCTCTGGGAGTTCCGAATCAAACTCCTATAAAATAGAAAAAGGGTTCATGCTTTGTTAAATGGAGTATCCGGTTCCTATGAATTATTAATTTTTTCCTTAACCTGTGTGGGTTTAACGTCCATAAAATTACAGGACACCTACCGGATATGCTTACTAAGCACAATTTGCTGAATAGAAATCTAGCCAAACAAAAACCTTTTGTTCCCAACTACAAGAATGTTATTATCCTTTCCTGTTCCTTCTCAAGTAATATGTCAAGTCCTTGAAGATTTCAAGAAAATATGTTTTTTTTCCCTACATAATTTTAAATTTTAACCAAGAAACCTATAGTTTCGCCTGTATCTAACTATCAACATTACTTTAAAGTCAAAGTTAGTCCTTTGGAACAACAACATAACTCACTTTTGTGTACATTGTTTGAGACTTAAAAGAAAACTTTTAAAAAGGATTCCTGGAGTGAGTGAAGATATAGAGACTGAGAAAGAGAATGAAATAATTTCTGAAATGGCTTCTCTATTGTGATTGTGTTAAGTACCTTCTCCTTAGGATGATGGTTTTGGTTTTTCATCCTTCGACAAAGTTTTTGCTTTTGTTTTTTATTTGTATTTTTATTAAATCCTCTCCAAGTTCTCTGCGGTGTCTGTGGATTTTGCTGCAAGTAGTTTGCCCTGGGATAGTAATTAAATGTTATTATTTCCCAGTGAGGACTACTGCCAAAGGATAAATTCAATTGTATTAGCCAAGCTTGAATGTCGGTTTTGGATGCTGGTCAAGTGTGGTTATCGTCGTTCTTTCAGATGTGATTGTCTGGAAGTGAAGTGTGGACATTGCGTTTGACTTTTTGATGATAAGCTGCAATCTGGATGGGTTTTGGCTAGCTCTTTTTATGTGTCTTCGTCTGTGATAGTTGTAAAAAGCAGGTCAGGATATGGAACTACTTAATAATATTCTAAAATGTATTTTATAAAGTATAGTCTGGGAGGCGACCGTAAGATTACCTACCTCATCAGCAGAGTGGAAAATTTATCCACCATCTAATGGTAAATGGCATGAAATTTTCAAAACCAGTGGTCGGACAGACTTTTGCTGGGCCTTTTGGCGGCTAAATTGCACTTCCGGTTGCGTTGTTTGGTGTCAGCTTATACCATGTGGAAATTGGAAAAAGTAAATAGAAGTCAGTAGACATTTCGTCGAAGATACCAAATCATATGGTCGGACAGAAATAACCCGGGCCTTTCCCTTTGTCCGACCATCTTAAAATCGGTATTTTTGGTGTCGTCTTACCTCATCAGGTAAATGGGCAAATGGGGTATCAAATGAAAGCTAAAAACGTCTACATTAAGAATCTACTGGTCGGACGAACTTTACATGGGTCAATCATGTGACCGACCGCATTTTCAAAAAAGTCTGTTAATTACTTTAATATTTTAATCAACTCAGCATCAAAGTTTGTCATTAGATGGTGGCTAAATTTTCCACTCTGCTGATGAGGTATATAATCTTACGGTCGCCTCCCAGACTAGTAGTCAATAAGAATTCGAATAACACTTTGTAGCGCTTTTTTACCTTTGCATATGCGAATGGAGGGAGAATTTTAACTGGTCTTGATCTTGAATTTCATAATATTGCAATAAATGTAAAAGACAGAATGTAATAAAGCATTCCAAATTCGCGTAGTAAGGCTGAAAAACGAATCTTATACTTACTTACTTAAGGTGGCGATACAGTCCGGTGTGGACTTGGGCTTCAATCAACAGTCTCCGCCAGGTCCCTACCCTAGCTAGCTGTCTCCAGTTTTGCACTCCAAGTTGATTGAGGTCCTCTTCCACTTGTGTGCGCCACCTGTGTCGCGGTCTTCCTCTCCTTATTCCCTCGTGAATAGTGTCGAAGGCTTTCCGAGCCGGAGCATTGGTGTCCATCCGCTCTAAATGACCGAGCCCCTTGATTCTCTGGACCTTGACCTTTCTGGCTAGGTCCATGTCGTTGCACAACCCGTAAAATTCGCTATCTTCTTCGCCATTTATCAATGCACAGGTGGCCAAAGATGACCCGAAAAACTTTCCGTTCGAAGAATCTGTCCGAGCCGTCGGTGTTGCGTGTCCTTCCTCGAAGACAGCCTATACTTCATTTTCCCCTCATTTACCGCTAAGCCCATTTTTGCCGCTGCTGTCTCAATTCTCACAAAGGCGCCATTGACATCACGCTGCGTTCTTCCCATTATATCAATATCATCGGCAGCGTACGCGAGAAGTTGAACAGACTTTTGTTGTTGACTTGTGTCGACGCACGGTGGAGTTTTGCACTTTCTTCTCAAGAACGATTTTAAAGAAATCGCACGACAGTGCATCGCCTTGTCTGAATCCTTTTTTGACATCGAAAGATTCCGTAAGCTCGTTGCCTACCTTGATGGAGCAGCGTGAGTTTTCCATCGTCATTTTGCACAAGCGAACGAGCTTGGTGGGGATGCCAAAACTAAACATAGGTTTATACAGTTCGTCTCTGTAGATGCTGTCATACTCGGCCTTGAGATCGATGAAAAGGTGGTGGGTATCGATTTGGAGTTCATAGGTTTTTCCCGGATCTGTCGTAAAATGAAAATTTGGTCGATGGTAGACTTTCCTGGTCTGAAGTGAAAAACGAATCTCTTTACTAAATACTACGCCCGAAGTTGTGCTCGAAGGTAAACTGATGAAAATCCTTGGAAATGCGAGTATTACTACTGAATTGTATAAAAGAAGGAATGCAATGAGCATTGGAAGAGTAACGAGAAAAAAAAAATAGGCATGAAACGTTATGACGGTTTTCCAAGGTCAGTCGTTAGCGATTCGACGATGTTTCTATATTGCCAATCATTTTAATGCTCGTCATTGTACACCATCTGACAGGCTATCTCACTGGAGGACCTGCAATATGAGGTAACTAGCCTTAAAAAGAAAAAACGCGATTAAAAATCAACTTAACTGTCCCCGTCGAATTCCATTAAAAAACTGACTTTAAATTCAAGAATAAATAAAAAAATACCAAAACTGCCAAGTCAAATCCCACGTGAGAATATTCTACATTTCAATGAACAGCCCACTATGCCATATAAATTATTCAAGACATTTGTCAAGACAAAACTGTCCATTACTCATACGCTTAGCGGACAAATCACCTAAAGAGATATTAACTAACAACACAATTTAATTAAACATCATTTGATATCTCTCCACTGGTAGATACCATTCAGTTTCTCTAGGGGCTTAATTTCAATTAATTAAACCCAAGACATTCTTATCTTCCTCATTTGTATAAATGCCAACCCAAAAACCGAACCACAGTCACAGAATATCTTGCTAATGCTGCTGTCTGTTTACCATAAACTGTCACCATTAATCGTCATCGAAGTCAGAAATCCTCGGGAAATGTGTTCCGTTGAATAATAATCCTTACGCCTATGCCAAACAATCAGAACAAAGAATTTTGTCTCCAAAACGCTTCCGAACAACCGAAGCCAGATAACCATCACTCTACCTACTTATCAGTTATCACCGTTTTTGCAGATTTCCAAAAAAAAAGCAAAACCATCAGGATAAGTTAATGATTGATGATGATTCATCAGAAACCAATTAAGGATATCCTTAAATTCGCTTTGGCGCACTTGGCAAATTATTATCTTTGTTTGCCAAGGAAATAACGAATAAAGGATCTTAAGGCTCAAGTGTTTCCATCGAAAAATGAGAAGTTTGAACAAGCTGTCATCGGTTTGGCTGTTCGATATCGATATTAAAATATCGTTTTTTTTTCTGTAGGCGTCGAATGTTATCGAATTTTAAAAGTTTTGGAGTCTTTCGAACACACACCGAAAAAATGTTTTCTTAATTACATTTCGAGGGACAAAAAATGCTTTTAATAAAAAGTCTAATCTGTATAAATTAGAAACGTGTTGTGAAACTTTTTTCTGCTTGCTTGTCGGTCAGACGTTAGATGTGGAGAAGTATTAAGACATTATTTCAACATGTTGTCGTATTCACAATTGAAAGTTTTATTCATCAAAGAAGTTGAAGTTTTCTTTTTCTTTTGGTTTTATGTTTTGACAAGAGGGCAATAATTTTTGAGGCTAAATTAATTTTTGGTGTTAGGGCGTTTAACTTTGTGCAAAGTTTGTTTGAGTTTTTGCCAGAAAGAAGTAAAACAATGAAAGTTTAAAAAGTTTTTAAATGAGTTATTGATGTTTTGGGGAAACAAGTCTTTGGCTTTTTTCAGCGAAAGATGTGAGCATTCCTTAAGAGCCATTGAAATGGAAGTCTGTTACTGAAATTTTGATGAGACATGTCTTTTCAATTGAGTTCATTTGTCAACGATAAACCAGGCACCAATAAAGAATGAGAATTTCAGACTACGCTAACTTCTCAAAAACCAAATTTCGAATTGAATTTAAACAAATATAAAATAATTGTATTTTTTTCTTTCTTTCAGATGTCATTCAATTTCTCTCCCGTCGTCGCAACTCATCAAGTCAACCAAACCATCAAAAGACAACCATAATATGGTGATTCATTTGAAAGAAAAGGGTTAACCCTGTTTCACACTTCAACCCTGGCCAGAAAACATAACCTCAAAATATAAACCACAATAATTCTCATTAAACATTCAAAAACAACAAAACCCTGAGGAAAATTTGCGTCATTTATCCCAAAGAAACAAAAAATCAAAGTTAACAGTGTGACAAAAAAATGTATACATTTCCTAAAATATTCAAAAACAACCATTAATTTCTTGCAAACTCGAATCTACCGCAATAAATAAATCAAAATCTCTTCAATTAATCAAAAATCCTCCGAACAAACAAAATAAAAAAAGTTAATAGCACAAAAAGCAGCCGAAACATGCCAGAGATGTATTGCTGCAGCAGCAACACTAACCCCAGCAGTGCTGCCAATTTATGCGGAGTAAGCTGTCGGAATTAAAATTAATTATACGAGTTCTTGGAAAGTTGCATAAAATAACATTAAAACGGTGGGCAAACGATGTCCTGATAAATTGCCCTCCACGCAAAAACTTACGGCAAAATAACAATATATTTCTTAATTTTTCACCCCCTCTCTCGTGCTGTCGGGATTTTTTTTTTCGGCAAACTAGAAACTTTTTGAACAAAACGAAGAGGGAAGTCAGAGCGTCCAGCAGGACGTGGAACGATGAAGGGACCCGACAATCTACCAACCACATCAAGGTGACGGTATTTCGGAGAGGCTCCCAAAAGTCTTTGTCGTGTTTGTTCGCTTCCTCGTCGCCTGAATCATAGTCATGACATTCAACAGAAATAAAAACAGTCTTTTTTTTGTTTGACACGCAGGCAATAGGCTTACCACATTTTCCCAAGAGAGAAGAGACAAGGACATCGAGCCAACTAAAAGATCCACAGATCCACATGAAAAATGTTCTCGAATGGCAATTTTTTTGTTTACGTATTCATCGTTTCGGTTCAGGTGCATTTAATTTCAGCCGAGACAGCAACCATACGCCGCACAAATGTCACCCTCTCGCATTCCAACTCGAACATCAATGCCACCACAATAAACGCCGAAGAACTACTTACCAAAAACAACAGCCACAACGAGGCGGCAGCAGCACCATTTATGGCGGCTGATGACGCTGACAAACCGGATGTTGCAAATCGATTTAAAAATAATCACACAAAAATAAATCGACGACGCGCAAAGTCGCTGTCCGATGACGATGACGGCGACGACGACGACCATCACCACCGAGTTCTGGATGACGATAATACTCCAACTGCTGCAACAGCATTCCGGATTGAGCTCTCCCAAGGGGATATTGAAGAACTTCCGGAACCGATGGCTCTATTCGGAATGGGCAAATCATCTGCTGCAGCGTCATCGCTCGGTGGTGGTGGTGGCGGACATCACCATCATTCATCGTCGAATCACCATCGAGCTCCGGTAGTGGCGGCAACAGATGCCCTTCTAAACGGCCCACTTCCGGTCTTCCCGGAGCGCAGCGATGCAGTTTATTTTGTTGTTGCTGTAATTGGTGGTGCCAAAGTGTGGAGCCGCACTCTGGCTAGTTGCCTGATGGAGATGGGACCACCGTTCGGCAGTCCCTTGGGTCCGCCACTACGACCGTTGTATGTTGATTTGCCAGCTAATGGAAAGTAAGTGTATTTTTGATATAAGTTATTCAAGAGTGTTTGATTTGATTTAGGGGGAATTTTGTTTAGTTTCATTGCATAATTTAAGGTCCGGGTTGAGCAATAAAAATAATTTGAGCTGCTTGCCTTTGCGACGCGACACACGGTGTAATTGAGGTGAATCGCTAGTTTTTGTGCCTCGTAAATATGCGAATTTGGTTGAGGTTTTGGACATTTCCTGAAATTATTGCGGTAAAGGTGTTCGTTGAATTTTGATTCTGTGTGGCAGTCTAATAAAGTGGCATTAGGGATATTCACGTGGGAACAAAATTGTAGGTTGTGATGGAAATTAATTGGCTTTGATGGTTTGAAAGACATAACAATATGTTCATTTACTTTTCGAATGCTATTTTTTTTATCAGGCGATAATTTATATTAAAATTTGTCAGACGAACAAAATTAAACATAGGAGTTTTGGTTGCCTGTTTTTAAAGTAAAAAAAGAGGCAACATGTCAAAGTGCATTTTTCCCCTAAAAGTAGATAAACCAGTTTTGTTTGATCGAAAAATGGTAGCATCCCATCTGAACTTCTGCTTGGTCACTCAAATGCATGAGAATCATGGAGAACGAAGTTGTTTGAATTGATTGAGGCGCTGATTTTGTTTATTTAAATTCAAGTCCTGAAAAGGGAGGATTATCATCCTGCAAAGTTTTACAGATTGTTTTAACATCAATACTAGAAATGGAAGGCATAGATAATGCTTTCGATCTTTTGAGTTTCCTTAATTATTGAATTCCTTCAAACGATGAGTAAAAGCTTTTATTGTCGCTGTGGAAAATAATTCGTTTGTCAGATTTGTTTTCCTTATAGCTTGTAATGCTTCTATAAACTTAAAACTTTTTTGTTTTCTAAAGGTGCAGGGAAATAACTCCAGGGGAAATAACTCTACTGAGGGATTTAGTTCCCACCAACTGAGAACTTACTTCACTTTTGTAAAGTGTAGTTAGTTCCCATATACAGTCGGAATTAAATTCCTCAAAAAATTAGTGGACCTAGTTCCCTTCGAATTTGAAATAGTTTACCACTTTAATTGAGAAAAAATTAAAATAAGAATTCAAGTATACTGAGCAATATTGTTTGTGAAATTAAAATAAATGTCTTTTAGAAACGAAGCCATTCCGAAATTCAGTTTTTAAGACTGAAAATAATTTTGAAAATAATTTTGAAAATAATTTTGAAAAATCGCATGTACAATACAAAATATTGAGAAACTTAGTCATTCGGAAACCCATTTTTAAGAATTTGACCAACTATGGTGGATCATTAGTCCAGAAATCATATTTGGGGTTTCTGACCTTTGCGATTAATTTTAAACATTTTGTGAAAGAATAAATTGAGTGGAAAGTTTGTATATATTTTCCAGCTTTTTTCAGTGCATAACGGTTGAAATATACCACATGCACTAAGTTTATGTGACGTAAAGAAAACTTTTTCCAATGCAAACGTTTTTCTGAAGTTTGGTGTTCGCTGAGAGTAGGGCATTCTACAAGCACACTGTACTTGAACTCAGTTTCATCTTACTGCATATTTTTGACCCCTAAAAATTTTGCCCAAAATTGGTAGTAACATAGGTAGTAAATAAAAATGATCTTATTTGTTTTTAAGACATTTTGTGGTTGTATTATGTGTATACACGAATTTAAGTTATTTTTGTTTTATTTTTACGAGGAAAAGGAGAATGACCACTTTTCATACAAGTCTGGGCCCAGAGCGTACACACATAAGACAGGTATCAATAAAAAGGTGACGCTTAGCTAAATATATATTCCAAATATTTTCAAATTCGGTTTTGTAGTTTTCGAGATATTTGACCTTGAAGTTGATGTTTGTAGAATCACAAAAATGGCTTATTTTCAATATAAACGCCAATAACTTCTGACTCATGGGTTTTACAGAAAAGATTTTGGTACCAAATGAAAGATCATAAAAATATCTTTCTTAGCAAATCAGTATTTTTTATATATATATAGTACATGATCATATACAAGGCTCCGATATTGTTTGAAAACATATTTTTAAGTTGCTTTTCAAATGCAGATATTTTGAAAATATCAGTGATGACATATATATTTTTATACATAGTTCTAATCCCTATTTCATAACCTTTAATTTGATATATAAATCAACTATAGTTTCTCACAAAAAAACCATCTTATTAAAAGAATTCTTCTGAAAATACAGATTATTGTTTTCAAAGATATCATTCAGTGTGTTTTTATCTCAAATATTTTTTATTTCCATATATACATATAAACATATATATTTATTTATTTATCGTTTTAATCCTTATTTCATAACCTTTAATTTGATATATAAATCAACTATAGTTTCTCACAAAAACACCAACTTATTAAAAGAATTCTTCTGAAAATACAGATTTTTGTTTTCAAAGACAACATACTTACTTTTTCTTCATATTCTTTTTACATTTGTTTCTCCCAAAATAATCACATATTCTTTTTAGAAAACTAAAACTCATTCAACGATTATTTTAAGTCTTAGTTTATTTTATTTTTTGTAAAAATATGGTATATATTTTATTTTACGTGTCTTCATCACCGTTTTCATCAATAAGAACACTATCTAAATATAAAGCTGGTGGTATCGTTATATTTGTACTATGTCCCAATTTCTTCATAGCGGGTATATTCTGGACGTTATGGGTCCATATGCTGCAACGACATCGGATGCCAACATCATGAAAAGCATTTTTAGAGACGAAAACACCTATGCAAGACAATTCTTCGGACAGGACGATGTGTTCATCTTGGATAGAGGACTTAGAGATGCAGTTCCTTGCTTAGAATCCTATGGTTACAAGTGTCACATGCCTGAATCTGTGTTGGAAGGTAATTTTCAACTCACAATAGCACAAGCGAATAGGTCAAGATGCGTAACAATGGTTCGATGGGTCGTTGAAGTTGTAAACGGCCGATTTAAAAGAGATTTTAAGCTGTTTCGGCAGGACTTCAACAACTTAGCAGCGGGTCATTTAATGGATGATTTTAAAATTACAGCTGCGTTTCTTAGTAAATTCCATCCATTGATAGAAGACAATTCTGATGCGAGCTCTTTGCTGGAGTTGGCACTAAATAAATTAAACACTCCAAATTATTTGGGAGATTTTGTTAAAGAGCAAAATCTAAATAGAGCAAGGGCTATATTTCTTCGTATTAATGGGCAAATTCCAAGCCTAGACAACTTCCCGCTTCTCAATTTAGAAGAGCTTCGAAAAATATCTTTGGGGAACTATCAAATAAAACAAGCCCGCTCCTATTGTGGAGAGCATTTAAAAGAAAATGGCGACTACATAATAGAAGTCTGCGAACGCCGTGAGGTGAGCGTATAAGCTTAGCTGACCCAAGCCTAGTTGGAAACAATTTTTTGATGAGGTTAAGAATCAAGTCTAGGCACATAAGTGGAAAACTCTATTTCTCTTACATACTAGTGAGCAACGAGCCGAATGATGCAAACAGTTGCAATGCAATTAAGGCATATTATTGCAATTGTCTTGTTAGAATGCGAACCGTTGGGTGTTGCACACAATGTAATGAGTATCTTATGGTACTTGGGTTATGCACGCCATGTTACAAATATAACGATACCACCAGCTTTATATTTAGATAGTGTTCTTATTGATGAAAACGGTGATGAAGACACGTAAAATAAAATATATACCATATTTTTACAAAAAATAAAATAAACTAAGACTTAAAATAATCGTTGAATGAGTTTTAGTTTTCTAAAAAGAATATGTGATTATTTTTGGAGAAACAAATGTAAAAAGAATATGAAGAAAAAGTAAGTATGTTGTCTTTGAAAACAAAAATCTGTATTTTCAGAAGAATTCTTTTAATAAGATGGTTTTTTTGTGAGAATTTATAGTTGATTTATATATCAAATTAAAGGTTATGAAATAAGGATTAGAACTATGTATAAAAATATATATGTCATCACTGATATTTTCAAAATATCTGCATTTGAAAAGCAACTTAAAAATATGTTTTCAAACAATATCGGAGCCTTGTATATGATCATGTACTATATATATATAAAAAATACTGATTTGCTAAGAAAGATATTTTTATGATCTTTCATTTGGTACCATAATCTTTTCTGTAAAACCCATGAGTCAGAAGTAATTGGCGTTTATATTGAAAATAAGCCATTTTTGTGATTCTACAAACATCAACTTCAAGGTCAAATATCTCGAAAACTACAAAACCGAATTTGAAAATATTTGGAATATATATTCAACTAAGCGTCACCTTTTTATTGATACCTGTCTTATGTGTGTACGCACTGGGCCCAAAAATGGTCATTGTCCTTTTTTGTTTCCACATAATATTGACGAGTACGAATAAATTTTGTGATTCTCATAAAAGACATTTTTTTTCATTTGGGTCTTTTGTCCGATAGAAGATAAAATAAATTTGGGACCACTGACCCGCTATAGTGGGTTAGTAGTCTAAAAATCGAATTTGGCACTTATGACCCACCATAGTGGGCCATTAGTCCAGAAACCCATTTTCATGTAACTTCATGTATAAATGTGTGAACTTAGTTCCCATAAGAAAGTGAAGTAAGTTCTCACCGTACATGGGAACTGGATCCACTTTACTAAAGTGGATTTAGTTCTCACTGGGTGGGAACTTAATCCCTCAGTATAGTTAGTTCCCGTGGATTTATTTCCCTGCACCGTTTCAAAATGGGTTTTCGAATGGAAAAATAGAATGTTCTTGATTAAAAACTCCGAAAATTCATTGGTTTTCAAAAGGAAAATATGCATGAAAATGTAGGTGCACTGATTTTCAAATGGAAAATTTTGTATTGAGAATCGAAAAACCCTTCGAGAGCACGAAGAACTTCTCTTCTACATTGGTATGTCCGGTGGGACTCTTAGTCCGCTCAATCCTCAATGCATTTTTATTATATTTTCACTGTAGACATAACCTTAGTAAAAACAAATTTTTGGGAAAATCTAACGGGAAAGTCAGCATATAAGGGGGACAATTGAAAGCTGTATGGAATTCTGAAGAATTCGAGAAAACGCGAATTTGTTGAATTTTTCAACGAAATTTGCATTTTACTGCATGCTTAAATGAAAGTAGAAACTTAGTTGTGAAGCAAGATATTAAACGGATTTATTATGGTCAAACCAAAAGAACAATAGAAAAAAGATTTAAAGAACATGATATATTAAACAAAATAAAAATCAGAGTTCTGCCATCGCAGACCACGTCTTAAACTCAACCACTTCAATACAAATGCAAGCAGTGTGAGTCCTTAAAAACATAAAAAAGATGAGAGAAAATTGGATGATGCCTATGAAATCTATTTTATACAGAAAGATAGCAATGCCGTCAATGCTGATAACGGCAACATTTCTTCGAACCTCTTGTCGATTATAAACACAATCAATAAGATGACACCGATTTGATCAGTTGTGATGCTGATGATCGACTACATATAGTCCGAAATGCATACAGGTATGTTTTTTGATCGTTTGTTAGTTTAGCATTTTAACAATATCTGTGTTAATTATATATATTCTGGAGTTGCTCTGAAGGGTGGCGAGACGAGGTCCACAGGGTGGCTAGTATCCAATAAAAAAGCTTCCATTAGCTTGTGTGATTTTTGTTCGTCTTAAAAGACCCATACATTTGACTTCTGCTTCATTTCGGTTTCAGTTATAATAAGCATAGATGCCTGATCATTCTCACGATCCTGAAAGACTTTTGACGCGGTGGGTTGAATTCGTTTCATATCAAAACTATAGTTTTAGAAAAAATAAAAACGAAAATAACTCCAAGAAAACAAAGTTTTGTTCGTCTAAAGCAGCCATTCTCTAAGTGTGTTCCGCGGAACCCTAGGGTTCCATCATAGCCTTGTAGGGGTTCCACAAAAAAAAAATACACCTCTATGTTATCTTTGATAATACAATTAAAATTTCATATAAAATGTGTTGAATTGATTCATTTGTGCCAATCGAAAAATCCATTTGTATTATCTGAAAGGATTCATTACATAACCTACACCCATTTTCCAAACACCTTCTATTTACAGTTACATATTTGCTAGAAACAAAGTATTGGTTGTTTTACTGCTGCATTCTGATTGTATCAATTCTGTACATTTCTTCTCAAGGCAAATATTCCCTTCAGCTGTAGTTGATAATCGATGTACACCATTTTGATTTCAAAATATTGTGTTTGTTTGAAAAAGAATAAAAAGTGATGCCTAATACAATTTTTAGAGTTTTTTTTTTCATTTTTAATCCATCAGAGTGATGATAATTTAAAAATTTTATTCTGGATATAAACAAGTACTTTAGACAAGAAAATTAAGGGTTTTAAAAAGAATTTGAATATAAAAAAATTAAATAAAACCTTGGAGCTGTCCGGAGACTAGATTTTCGTTATTTTGTGTACCAGGGTCCGGAAACTTAAAAAAATCGATTAAAAAATCGCAAAACTAAATTTTTTTCTTAAGTAATTGGAAGTTCATTATATTTTCTTTGAAACCAACTCCATTTGATTGCAAGATCTCACAAGATCAACTATTCCCAGTATGTTTTTCCAAGGTCTGCCGTTTTTTTTTTGCTAAGAAAACAGCAGAACAGCAGCGGCTGCTGCTTAAACCACCCATAACTTTTCCGTTATACATTCGATATGTGGAAACTGTGTTTAGTTTCTCATTTATTCCCCATAAAGGCAACATCGTCCGGACACTGGGGCCTGTCCAGAGACTGGTGCAGTTACTTGTTATGTAAGAGGCCAGTTATAGCTATCATTGAAATGGATCCGGAAAAATCTTTGAATGGATAATTAACTATGTTTTCATTTGAATAGAAGTGCAAATTATATACCTATGGATCGGAAATCACTCCAAAAATTTTTATTGACATAAAAAAGTTCAATTACACACTTATTTTTTCTTGAAAATGTGTTTTTCCATTTTCCGGTTGTAAATTCATTTTCCTGAACAGCTGATTTTTTTATGTCAAAAAATGAAACAAATCGTTCCAATGATTTGCGTTTCAATTTTGTACAATTCCAATGATCTGTGTTTCAACTTCTCACAGTTCCAATGATAGAATTACGGCAGGAAAAAATTTCCTGACAGAAATTTTCAATGATTGCTATAACCGATCTATCAGAAAAATTCCAATGATGTGTTTCAATGATGAAAACCAATGATAGCTATAACTGGCCTCTAAGTAACTAATAATTGACTGTTCCATTGCACTGTTCCTATGCTAATTAATAAAGAATACACTTTTCAAAACTATTGTTTTATTATAGTTGTAGGGTTCCGTTAAGTATTTCGTTTTCCAGAAAGGTTCCGTCACCAAAAAAGATTGAGAACCGCTGGTCTAAAGAAAATGTTACCTACCTACCAAAATAAAATTCCAAATAATTATTTTCGAACCCAACCTAAAATAAAATTGTCATTCGAGTTCTTTTCATTCGAGTTCTCGTCATCGTCGTTCGATTTCTAGTCATTCGAATTCTAGTCATCGTCACTCGATTTTTCGTCAATTCGAATGATTTCACAGTGCATAACGGAGCGATCCCGACTAGTTGCCTGAATCTATTACATCATTCGAATGACTATAGACCAAATGTTCTTGCATAGCAATGTGTTAAATTGTCCAAGAGAACGCAAAGTCTAAATATGTCGCATAAAAATAGCCCAAATCATATCGCACAAACTATCGCTTTCTTCCAACAATTTATTAATCCTTAAACCTGTGAAGCATAGAAGAAGGAGATGGTGCGTCACTACCTTGGTCCACGTTCTTTGATGAAAAATTGTAATGAGCTTATTTACTTCTAGTGTCGAAAAATCCTTGTACATAACGTTGAGTAGGGACTTCAAATAAACATTGTAAATAAAAAGGTATTAGAGACAATAATCATTTTTTTTATTGGTTCCAATCAAATTATTTTAAAAAAAAAATAAAAAAATAAATAGAGTGGCGCAACAGCTCTTGAAGAGTCAAGGCCTGAGTGGCTTACACTCATCACCAATTCTCTGAGTGCGTGTGAAGAATTGTGGGGACCTACAATTTAACGCCAATTCCGAACGGCAAAGTTGAGAAACACTTTTGCATGACAGATGGTTCTCTTGGAAGTGTTGCCAGTTCTTCGCAAGAGGCAGTACCCGTGAACAATGAAATAAAAGCTTTATAAATTTTATAAGCACGAACAGGATTCGAACCCACGCGTTCTGCGTAGCAGCCAACGAACATACCACTACGCCACGGACAGCTGCGATCAAAGAAGTTCAAAAAATAATGAATCTATACTTCCTTCCTCGTATATTTGTAAGAAAATGTCTCCCAATAAATATAATTATTTGTGAATAAGTGATTGCTTCTTCATACTGCCTAAGCTTTTTCACAATGAAAGCTTCATGTGTTATTCATTAGAATTTCATTTTTCCTCATTCTCCATGATTCTCATCATTTTGGGTTCTTAATTTCGATAAACATAGTGACGCGATGGAGTGTTGCGTTCAAAAAGAAAAAGTATGACAACGTCGTTCTCCTTAATTCTCATCGTTTTGAGTGATAGTGCCTTTGTCATGTCATTGCTTTATTTCGTATAAACGACTAATTTTCTGTTCATCTAGAACAATAATAATGCACCAAAATTCGGAACCACCCTCCTTTTGGTCATGTAAGTTTCCAACTAAAAACTTGAAACCAATCTTCTTGAAGTAAGTTTATATATAAAAAGAAAAATTCTCATCAAAATCGAAAATAACAAAAGAATTTGAATGATGCCATTGCATAAACAAAACAAGCAAAAACAATTCAAAGATCCTAAATCACACCAAATCCGATAAATTATTCTCCAATTTGTAAAAGACCCGACGACAATGAAAATGAGATGAACAACTTTTTGAAAATTGAGAGGATTTACTTCAATCAAAACAAAGAATAATCGTGACATTTCCAATTTCTTTCTTTGTTTTTCGTGCAGAATGCAAAATCAATCGAGGAGACAATATCAGATTGGCTGATAAATGAGCAGCTTTTCAAAAAGAGATTCCGAACCTTATCCAATATCCATGTCGATAAAGAAAACAAAAAAAAATGTCCTTGTTCTAAAAAGATATCATTTCTTTCGCCCTCTGTCTAGCTGTTTGAAAACGAATCTGTTTGTAAAAAAAAAAAAGATTCTGTCGATGTGTTTGCAAAGTGGCGCCAGAGGAATTTCAATTTAGGTTGGTTCCATTTCCATTCCATATAGTGGACCTATTAGCCTAGGCTGGCCTTATTTATGTTTTTCTTGTTTGTCTGAGCAAAATTGCCATATGCAAACAAGCTTATACCTATTTTGAATATGAAAAGATCATTTTTGTACACAAAACCGCTAAGAGACACAAAAAACAAACGTCCCATATTTAGTTTCGTTATTTATCCTGAAATCGGTGCCAGAAAAAGTTTGATAAACAAAATATGTAGAAGTAGATATATGCTTGTCTTCTTCTTTTTCGGTTGATTTGAGATATATGAGGGCATATTTTAAAATCATTTGCTAACAAATTTGACATATTTATAAACAAAAGGACATGAATAGTCCTAGAAAAACATAAAAATGTGGGGGAAGGAAGATAAATGATGGATGAGATTATCTTGTTTCTAATATATTCAAAGTAGCAAAAGGCGGTTTGCATTTGGAATATTTTTTCAAGCACGCATTTGGCCAGAGGGAAAATGCTTTTAAAATTTCCTTTTTTTTTGTTTTTAATATCACTTAAGGTTGGGTATGAAATTTCAGACATTTTCAACATGTGTTTTGTGTTTATTCTTCAAAAAACATTTGCTTTATGCAAAGAAATGG
Organism: Sphaerophoria taeniata; assembly: GCA_943590905.1. Lineage (NCBI taxonomy): Eukaryota > Metazoa > Arthropoda > Insecta > Diptera > Syrphidae > Sphaerophoria > Sphaerophoria taeniata. The sequence goes on along the minus strand of OX016540.1, from coordinate 38,073,469 downwards.
GGTTTGAATTCTCGTTTGCAAACTTTATAACCTTAAATTGTAACCTTTCTTTTTTTGTATAATCAGTTCATGCTCTGTTTGTGTATCTATATGTAAAGGACATAGAATTGGGAAAGTGATTCTGCTTTTTAAACAGAAAAAAAGTATTAAGTTAGCCGGTAGTGCTATTAAGCAACAAAATAGATTGAGCTCAAAGAGCTTAAAAAATAAGCTCAAATAAAAACCAATTTTCCTGACTCTTCCACTTCTTGAGCTACAAGTATTAAAATTTAAAAATCATTAAGACAAAGTTCTGCAAAGCTAATAAATCTCAATCTAAAGCGAAGCACTTCTATTTAACAATGAAAGTGGAAAAGTTTTTGAAAACATAAACAAAAGATTTGATTGAACGTTCAATTCCTTAATCAAAATCCTCCTTAGGAGCTTTTTCATCAATGGAAGTTAATTAGACGTTTGCAGCAGTCTTTGAACTTTGTTTTACTACTTTTACTCTTTGTGTGTGTGTGGATGAAACTGGGAATAATGAACTAAATTAATTCTCAATTCCTTTCTACTAATAATTTTTGTGAAATTTATATTTTTCTTCTATTCCTTCTTTCATTTTGATTTTTTCATAGATTTTCGGTAAAAGTTTTAACATCGTTTTGCCAGCAAACAGACAGAGTGCCTTTGGCTGGAGTTGTGGTTATTGGCGATGGACAATCGGCACGTGCGATTGCTTTGTCAGGACATTCGATGCAGATTCCAGTGCTTTGGGCCCGTGGTGGAACAGCAAATATTCACAGTACACAGAGTGAGGTTGGTACTTATTGTTGTTCAGAATTTGCTTTTGTATTTATAATTTTCAACTTATAGTGTCATTTGAGAGCAATTTGTAACTTTTCATTTCGATTATTAGTTAAGTTTTGAGACGTGAGCTTAATGAAAAAATGGTTTCCAGAAAAATTAAAAAGTTCACGTCTCATTTCTGAAAGCAGAGTGGGATTGCGAGTCATGAACTTTGTTTTTTGTGAAAATGGAATTCAAAAAAGAAAAGGAAAATATGAAATTGGACCACCAGTTGGAAGAAGGGAATAACAAAAAAGAAGGGAACAAAATCGAGCTTTTTCTAACGATATTTCTAGCTACCAGAAAGGGATAGAAGAAAAAAACATAAATCATCCATCCGACTCAAAACATTGAGAGCAATATTTTATTCATATGTCAAAAATCTGAGAACCGTCAAATAAAGAAGTTATACCTACAGTGTTTTGCTGTTTACCAAAAATAAGGTCTGATTTTTTTGTTCCCTTCTTCCAACTGGTGATTCAAAGTTTTAATTAAATAGTAAGTATACGCCACAGTGAGCGAGTTTTTTTTTTTTTTAAGTATGCTTCAATGCGATTATTGAATTTAAAGAATTGCTAGAAAAAGAGTAAATATTTTATAAGCCTTCTTCTCTATCAACATTTTGATACGCTTATTCCTTTGTGTTGTTTTACCTTCAACATCTTGTTTCTTTTACAGACTTTAAGTTTACACACAGTACTTCCTGAGAATCCCAAAATCCACCATTTTGTTTTCGTTTACATTTTTCATCATCCCCGAGAATCAAGAATCCATTTAAAACATTTTAAATTTCCTTCCGAGTCTCCACCTGAGCAACGAAATTCTAAGTGACTGTCTGTCTCCTTGTCGTCATTTATTTTCCATCATTGCATCTCATTGGACTTGTGTTTCTTTCATTTTTAAACAAATTTTGAACATTTTTTTTGTGTATTTTCTTGCAGTACCATGCGACGCTTCAATCAATATTGCAGCCATCAGCCAGGGAAATTCTGGAAGCTATTCGTGCACTCTTCCTGCAGGTAAGTCGTTTTTTTCCATTTTTCAGACAAATATTGCTTTGCATTGTAGAGCCAGTCAAATCGAGCTTCTCTCGCAGATAAATAAATCTTTTTTCTTTATTATTTTTGTTTTGCATCTTTTCATCTTTTATGAATTTAACAAAAACGTTAAACTAGACTCACTGGCATTCGTTCTTTGTGCTGTCGGATGTGGATGCAACGATGGTGCTGGCCGGAACCGAGGGTTTTCCACTTAAGCAGCCACCTCTGAAGCCAACAATTCTTCCGCTACCGCCAGCGGACGGAAATGTATTCAGGTGAGTAGCAAAAAAAAAAATTATTGCAGGGTGTGGCACTTAATACCTACCAGCGGAAAGCGGATGTACAAAGTGAGGAAAAGGGAAATTGAGAGGAAAAAATGTGAACAAAACTAATTATGGAAGATTGTATTTGTATAGTTTCCATTCGGTGATCGTGATGCTGTGGCGGACGCGACGATGATGCGCTGTTCTGGAGAACTACTCTCTTTTGGTAGTTCTTTTCATTCCAATGCTACGGGTTTTTTTAACTGAATGCAGATTGGCGATATGATTAGAGCTTGAAACTAATCAGGATTTTTTTCTTCAATAAAGTCGAGAGAGGAAAAAAGTTGTGATGCTATTACCATCGGTTTTGTTTCCTTATTTCGCATAGTGTTGAAGGAATTACACGTCTCGAAACTAATTAAACTTATCTATACAGGGTGTCCCAAAACTCAACGATAAGCCGGAACCAGGGGGTGGCCCTATTCATGACTGCATGGAAAAAAAATATAAAAAAAATCAAACGCCATTTTGTTTCAAATTACAACAAAAACTGTAAATTCTCAAAATAAAAAAATGTCTCTTGACATTTTTTGCTACTGTGACCACAAATTTTCATTAATTTTTGATTTTATATTTTTATCAGAATCTTAAAACATATGACATCCTTTCCTAGTTTCCAAAAATTCCAAATTTTTAGCGGTTTATCCACGACAATTAATCAAAAAAGTTTTTTTTCCATAAAATTTTAATTTTTTTTTAGTTTCAGTCCACTTTCAGTCATCGTGGTTATAAAAAAATGTATGGACACTACCATGGCGTCTTTTTTAAAAAATTGGCGCAGGTTATCAAAATTCTAAAATGGTATAACACTTTGGCTAAACTTGCCAGAAAAAGAAGTAATGCATACTTTTTTATAACAACAACCGATTTTCAAAAACTTTTTCTATTCAAATAAATCACTTCCCTATGAGTCTTCAGAATGAAGCACGTTTTATTTGGGCCCAAATATTTTCTGTTTGTTTATTTTAAATCGTCATAATGTTCATTTGATTAAAATTCAAAAATTCTAAATAATAAAAAATGCATAAGTGCCATTTAGAAGTACAAACATATTTTGTTTATTTTTTATAGTAAATGTTCGAATTTCTTGCCACCTGCATCAATATACGATGTTGTTGAATTGTTTTCAGTTTCCGTGAATTGTCAATACCATCTGCTCTTGGTCTTCTAGCACTTCTTCTTTCTAAACGTCCTTCCAAAACCTCTTGATGCACATTTATAAAAACCCGATAATCTGGATATCTTCCAGCATTTTTGAACCTTTCTCAGTATATTCGAGTAGCAGAATTAGCATTGCACCGGCATTCTCCGTACACTATGTGCATGTTTACGTATCCAAGGGGGCATACGGCAATGGCATGATAAAAATGATGAAAGTTCAAGGATTTTTCAAAAACTAGTACACAATTTCAAAATCACACTTGAAATTAACACATTAATGGAATAAAAAAAACAGTGGAAACAGATCGTACTAAATTTTGAAGAAAGCGCATCAGAAAACCAATTTTTTCCATAAAGTCAAGTTATTTCTCCGAACAAATTTTTTGTTTGAAAATCGGTTGTTGTTATACAAAAGTATGCATTATTCTTTTTCTGGAAAGCTTAGCCAAAGTGTTATACCATTTTAGAATCTTGATAACCTGCGCCAATTTTTTAAAAAAGACGCCATGGTAGTGTCCATACATTTTTTTATAACCACGATGACTGAAAGTGGACTGAAACTAAAAAAAAATTAAAATTTTATGGAAAAAAACTTTTTTGATTAATTGTCGTGGATAAACCGCTAAAAATTTGGAATTTTTGGAAACTAGGAAAGGATGCTATATGTTTTAAGATTCTGATAAAAATATAAAATCAAAAATTAATGAAAATTTGTGGTCACAGTAGTAAAAAATGTCAAGAGACATTTTTTTATTTTGAGAATTTACATTTTTTGTTGTAATTTGAAACAAAATGGCGTTTGATTTTTTTTATATTTTTTTTCCATGCAGTCATAAATAGGGCCACCCCCTGGTTCCGGCTTACCGTTGAGTTTTGGGACACCCTGTATATCGTTGTTTTGCTTGATTATAATGCTAATCAAGAAAAGTTGTGAAATGGATAAAAGAAGTTTGCAATGAAATTAGCTTTCGGTGGCAGTGGTCAAGGTGGTTTAATCATTAATTAAGTAAAGTCTTCGAGAGTTCTCTGGCTCAATTATATTGAACATTTTACGATCCATATAACAACCGAATTATACATTCTTTTTCAAAACAAACAAGCTCAAAAGCTGACAGTCTGACCGTGGAATCAAGATAAGCACCATTTCTCAGAAAATATCAATCCCCTTCAAATAAAACCCTATTTGTAAGAACCTACTTAAACAAAATCTTCGACATAAAAATAAAAACATACCAAAAACTATACCATATCTAAAAATCCACTCGGATATGTACAACATCAAGTTGACGACATAAATCCCACCAGTAAATATCCTTAAATGTGTCTAATGTTATCCTTCTTTGCGCGTCAATAAACCATTCTATTAAATCCCATGTCGATTTTTCTATACACACATATGAAGCGAAGCCTCTTAGAATTCATTGAGGAAAAGAGCTCCCCAACAAAATTTATTTATGTTAATGCCTCCTTACAAGAGATCTTCTGGATATCCTTTTTCTTTCAAGACCAAACAACATAAAACTTTCAGCTGAATTGAAACACAGCCCGCTCCAACGTCATCGTCACTGACATCAATTCACTAACCCCATTAGGATTGACTGACTCCAGCTATAATCGCTCGCTCTTTTTTTTCTCTGGTTCCTTTTTGTCTAACAAGGTCAAGGCGATATAGAACGCGAAAAACGCTCGCTCAACTCAAAATGGAATATCATCCTTGGAGCATTATTTCTTTTTTTTTCGTTTGCTTGGCCTACTAATGGCATCCGCTGCCATTGCCGAAGCCGCGCCGTGTGTACCATTGCTTGTCGCTGAATAGCGCCACACATAGTCATAAATATTAATTTTGTCCCTTTATCTCAGTTTTTTGTTTGCCCCTTTGGTTTTTCAGCGTTTTTGTGTGTAATCTTGTCTAACACATCCGCAGAAATTTTATCCTTTCTAATATAACCAATATCATGGGCTTACCCCTGCCAGAGAGAAACTGGGCTTTTAGAGGGGAGGGAGGGAAACGATGTGAAAAAACTGTGAACTATGCTATTGAATTAAAAATATGTAAATTTATGGATGTTTCATTAAATTTGGAAGAAAAACCAAATGGTTACTCGGAGGGTACAAGTTCAAATGGTAAATGAGAGGAAGAATGCAAACATAAATTTGTTCCTGTCGGTCTTGTTTCTTGTTTAAAGTTTTTTTTTTACACACTATCAGAATTAGTCGTATGGGCTTATAGCAAGCACCATTTTACGACTAATGTTTTGCCAACACAGCAACTGTGTTATACCACCGGCTCATCACTAAGTGTTTTGAATTTGGGAAGAGAGTTAAAATAACAATATTTTAAATACCTTGACCTTCATCTTCCTAAATGAAAACACAAAAGAGGGAGTGTGGAAGTCAATAACTCCACAACGGCTGAACGGATCTGGATGAAATTTAGCACACAGATAGAATATAATCTTATAATGATAAATCTAGAATAGGCTTCTTTTTATCACCGCTTAATGTACGGTTCCCGTAATAAAATAAAATAGAGTGGCGCGACAGCTCTTGAAGAGCCAAGGCCTAAGTGGCTTACTCTCATCAACAATTCTCTGAGTGCGTGTGAAGAATTGAGGGGACCTACAATTTAGGTGCAGTGCATTAACGCCCATGGAATTAACGCCCGCGGATGTTAATTCCAATAACAAAAGGAATTTACCCCCGCGGGTGTTAATTCCTTTTTTGATTTGGAATTAACACCCGCGGGGGTTAATTCCTTTTTTTGGTGGGCTTTAATTCCAATTTTAATTGGAAATAAAACCCACTCGTGAAACAAATGGTGACGTGAAATAACGTCCGACGAAATAAAGCCTTATTTCAATTTCTTATGGAAATTAGACCCTTACAAGGGTTGCGGTCTTAAGTCCATTGCAACCTAGAAATAATGCCCGTGGGGCCTTCTTTTGTTTTTTTCTGTTTTGATTAGAAACTTGGCGCAGGGAAACTCGTCTCGTCTCAGAACTTCCGAGCCACTCTGGAGACTCAAAAGTACCGAAATAGTTTTAGGGATTATTAACCCACTATGGCCAGTCAGTAGTCCCAATTAAATTTTACTTTTTATGGGACAAAAGTCCCAAATGAAAAAAAAAGTGAAACAAGCTGTCGACAAAATTGTCAGAGCTGTTTAGGTTTCCTTTTATTTGGAAAAGTAGTGGTTCTACATTTTTGCAAGCATTTCAATGATTCATATTCAGCATCATTTGGACTGAGATTGAAGCCGATACAAAAAATGCAAGATCGATTTGATTTGATCGCGAGCGAAGCGAGCGGAATAAATTTTGGCCAAAAGAGAATCAATTTGGGGTGCGAATTTTTTTATTTTCACACCCCAAATTGATTCTCTTTTGGCCAACATTTTTTCCGCTTGTGTCCATCCATCTTTCAATGTAAATGAAATAGCTTGGTTATTTTAGGTGACAGATAGATACAATAAGATGAAATTGGCTACAAGTATAGTGTGCTTGAAGAATGCCGTATCCTCACCGAACTTTGACATCCCAAAGATTTATTCGGTTTTTGAATTAAAAAAAAAAATTTAATTCACAAACCGAATAAGTCTTGAATGACCAAAAGTATAATCGTACGAAGTGTAAAATTTGTAAACTTCATTTGTGATGTTTAATTTGTTTCTACTCACGTGGCCAAGGTGTCTAGGATGCCAGGTCAAGTGTTCACATCCGAGGTTGGAAAGATCTCTTCCAAAAGAAAATAACACTCGCAGGTGTTAGTGCCAATTTCAAATGGCATTAACACCCGCGGGCGTTAGTTCTTTTTTATGGTGGGCCTTATTGCCAATTCAAAAAGGATTTAACACCCGCGGGGGTAAATTCCTTTTGTTTTTGGAATTAACACCCGCGGGCGTTAATTCCATGGGCGTTAATGCACTGCACCTACAATATAACGCCGGTTCCGAACGGCAAAGTTGAGAAGCACTTTTTCATGACAGATACTCTTAGAAGATTTGTCAGGTCTTCGCAAGAGGCAGTACCCGTGAAAGATGAAATAAAAACTTGGCCTGAGTAGGACTCCAACCAACGACGTTCCGTAGGATAGATAAAATTTTGCGCAAAGAATCGACATGATTTTTCCCATATGTAGTGGTAGTTGATAGGTCAGAAAATTACAAAGGCAATTTTTTATACCAGTTATCGTGAGTAACGCCGAGGGAATAAGCTTTTCCCATAAACATACATTATCTACTGATGCAAATATATCGGCAACCAAGGCTCGGAATTGAGTGTGGCTATCAGTTATAAGATCAGGATAATGAGAACTATGAAATATGTTGAATTTAGCGAAATCGATTTTCTCATGATTTTCGAAACAATATCATGTCAAAACTTTGGATAGAAAAAAATCTTCCATTGAATGAAACATCAAAAGAAAGGTCTGTTCGATCTCTAATCATTGAAATGGGTTTCAAGTTTCTTAAAGGCCTGATAGCCGAGATATTGGCACAAATGTCCGGATTGAGACAGTCGAAGACACTCCTGGTTCTAAGTGACTACAACCAAAAGCGCTTTTAACCTGCATCAGCCTACTCAGGATAATTACTGGTTATCTTGGGCAATTATAAATTAAAAAGGCACCTTAGCATTCTCAAACTAGTTGAAAGTCCAACATGTAGATTCTGCAACGAAGGCGATGAAACACCGGACCATATTCTAAGCAGTTTCGGTGCTTTTATACACCAAATGTTAAAACAACTAAACAACAAATCAGATATTTTTGGAACTCAGTGTGGGTGTCCTTCAAGGGTCTTCGTTGGGAACCCTTCATTTCAGCCTATTTATAAGTGATGTTGTTAATTCAATTGGACATTTTTACTTGGATTATTGGAAAACGCAATTTATAATATTAATGAGGATTTTGGACGGATTCATGAATGGAGTGTTAAAAATCGTCTAATCTTAAACCCGGGTAAATCAGAAAGTAAAGCTATACAGAGGAATTATTTGAACCTAGCCTATTTTTAAATAGCCATGTAATTTCTTTTAAGCCAACCGTTAAAAATGTAGGTTTTGTGTTTAACAAAACACTAACTTAGGGGAAGTTATTTGTGGTATTTTTGAGTCTTTGGCGTTTGTAAGAAGGTTTCAGTTTATGTGCCTCAAGAAACGCTCCTTATGTTGATTAAAACCTTGTCAGCTCCAATCAATACAGCAAACAAAAATTAAATGTTGTTTCAATGCTTGTATTCGTTTTGTATTATTCGTTAAGAAGATTTGATCATGTTTCTCACATGTCACATTGCGTGTATTTGGTATATCACTGATTTCACGTTTTACAATTGAAATTTGCAAGCTTATAATTAAATTAATACGTTCTCAAACGTCTGAATATAATATATATGACAAGCTTGTTTTATCTTCATCAACTAGAACAAATAATTTTAATATACCAAGAAGCTCAAGGTCCTTGGTCCTTGTGATTGAAGCTAGAGCCTGCAACGGTTTAACTATTCATTTGAAATCAATTAATAAATTAAATATATTTATACGCTCCATGAACATGAAGGAGCACCTCCAGAACCCAGAGGTAGCTTTACATTTCCACTCTTTATTTCTCCATTAATTTATCTCTCATTTTCTTTTTTCTTGTAAATATGTTATTAATTCTACTTTATATTTTGTATTATATTAATTTTTTTTTTCTTCTCTGATATTAATTTCTCATTTAAGTTTTCAACTTTATTATATTTTCATTTGAAATGTTATTCTAATATTAAACTTCAATTTAATTGTACTAATTATGTGAACTTTTTGAGCCGTGAATGAGATAGAATCTCAAGGCTTAATGTAATGAATTAATAAAAATCTATGTAAATAAAAATTAATTGCTGTTCGTTAGTCTCGCTTAAACTCGAGAACGGCTCAACTGATTTGGCTAATTTTAGTCTTGAAATATTCGTGGAAGTTCAGGGTACACCTTCCCGGTTAGAAATTTACAAAAAATGCACAAACACACATGTTATAAGCAAAATTCATTTTCCCTTACTTTGCGAAGAAAATAAGTAATTTTCCCATACTTTGTAAATAATCTTCAAATTGAAGAAATTGAAAATTGAATTAGACACTTTTAATTAAACCAGCTTCCGCGTCTTCAAAATTGGTCAAATAAAATATAATGCAGGTACATATTTATTAACTTCGGTTAAGTTCCTTTGTTATAGTGACATTTCAAGTTATATGCTCTTTTTGTTGTTGTTCTTCTGTGATAGTGACTGCCAAGTGCGCGAGAGCTTTTCTTACTTAATTCAATTCCAATTAACGATAACGAGCAGAAGAAGTCCTGACGTAGGCCGTCGCAATCAGTCAAATGTGCGAAGAACTAGCTCACGAGTTAACCGCACTGATGACCAGAGGGAGACTGACCATCAAACAGAAAGATCTTCCATTCTGTTTTGATAACTTCTCCAAATTCTTAAACTCCTTAGGGATGTCAGATTAGAGGAGTAGCTGTAGTTTGAGGTATTATGTAACTCATCAGCTAACTGAGGGCATAAAATAGATCTTTAGGTCGCAGTGTACTTTAACCCCTATTTCATATTGGCTGAAAAAGTAAAACCACGAATATAACTAATAATACTTACATATATACTCATAATTTGTTACTATTTACGCATACACATTTTTCAGTGGAAGTTGTAAGGTTCTTAAATCGAATTTATAATCTTAGCCAAAAATTGCTCTTTGAGTGTAAATCATTCTTGTGAAACAAGTCTTAATTATGTAATAAATAAATGGAAATGTGAAATTGACAAAAAACATGTGATTGTCGCAGTGTTTATTGACTTGAAACGCGCGGTTGAAACAGTTGACACCTCAATTTTATTGCATAAACTTTTCAAAATTGGTGTGAGAGGAATTGAGCACAAATGGTTTAAAAGTTTCCTTGTTGGCAGAACTCAACGTACAAGAGTAAATGGAGTAACCTCAAACTCGATCCCAGTTAATATTGGAATTCCACAGGGAACATTATTAGGTGTTCTAATGTTTCTCATTTACATAAATGATATGGAAAAAGTTTTAAAACATTCTTGGCTAAAACTCTTTGCCGACGATGGCCTTTTATGTGTATCTGGTCTTGATATCTCAATCTGTGTGCAAAAAATTAACGAAGACCTTACTGCAATAAACAATTGGTTATTGATGAACCGTCTCTTACTAAATATGGAAAAATCTAAGTGCATGTTTCTTAATGTCCCTCCGTCACAGCCCCTATTGTCTAGAAACTATAACCCAAATCAAGTACCTTGGTGAGATAATTGATAATAAACTTTTATGGAATGATCATGTGGACTATTTGTGTAAAAAAGTTTCGAAAAAGCTAGGAGTCCTCTGAAAAGCAAGAACTAATTTATCAATTAACAGTGCAATAAAAATATATAATGTGATAATCAAACCCCACTTTGAGTATTGCCCCAGTGTTCTTTACTTTTTTAATATGTCTAAAAAAACAAGATTGCAAATTTTACAAAATAAAGCAATGAGGATTATATTAAAGCGTGATAATTATAGTAATGTGAGAAAAATGCACTTGGAGTTAAACTGGTTCAACATAAACCAGAGATTGGTTATCTTGAGTCTTGACAATGACATTAATCTATAAAATTAAAAACAATATGTGTCCGGAATACTTGAGTGAATATGCTTCGACAAATACAAACAGCAGATATCCTTTACGAAATAATGATGATCTAATTATTAGAAGAATGAGAACTACAAGAGGTCAACATACTTTATTATACTCTGGTTTCCAGTCCTACAATCAATTACCTGAACAATTAAGAAATGCTACCAACCTAAACATTTTTAAAAGACTATACAACTTATACTAAAGATTGTATTATTTGAAATTGTAACTATTTATTTAAATTATTTATTTTTAATGAAATTTTAATTATTTTGTAATGTTAACTACTTTCTTTAATACTTTAATAATAAATACATAGGGTTGGTGACGTTTTCCCCAAGCCAAAATCCCCAAACGAAATCTGAAAGTGCAGATTTGGAGATTTCAAGGAGATTTTGGCAAAAAGTATTCTTTCTTTGGGGATTTTTTCCGTGGGGATTTTGTCGTGGAGATTTTGGCAAGTTGGATTTTTTTTTTTTGAGATTTTGTCCCCATGGTGATTTTGTCTTTTGGGGATTTCGTACCACTCCCCAATACATACTGTAAAATATAAGTTGTAAGATCAATGGCGTTTATATGCCAAATAAAATTATACAATACAATACAATACAATCAGTGGCGTAGCAAGCCCGCATATAGGCGTGGGCAAAGTCTTATCCGCGAGGCCCTTTTCATGCACATAAATATTATTTACCTTGAGCTATATTAATATAATATTAATATTCTCGAAATTCTTCTCAATGAATATTTTGTTCTGCATTAGGGTATAATACTGAAAAAAGTGAAAGTGGGATCTATGGGGGATCTAAAATCGAAAAGTCATAGTTTATTGGGGACCAATATTTAAAGCTTGTCTAGTGACTTGTGAGTTAGAAATTTCTTTTCCAATATTTTCACTGCGGCGTATACTTGTTATTTTTCAGAAAATTAAAAATGTAATTAAAATAAAAGTAGTTCTCTAGACGTTTAGAATAAGGGGAGATTTTCAGTTGTTAATTTTTGACCATCAGTGTTATCTTGGGTATCATAAAGCACAGTGTCCTGTGCGCGTCAGTATTTTTCCGAAAATTGTGAGCTATGTTTTCAGTGAAGAATATTCTTTTGTATTGAAGTATTTGAATATGTATCATACCCATTTATAAGGTATCGATCTTACAGTGACGAAACAAAAATACATATGAATAAAAATAATAATAAAAAATTATTAGGTGTATATTTTCGAAAAATTTGTGGTTAAGGTGTAAGATCCCCAGAGTGCGGTAGCTGTTAGAAAAAATAAGTGCAGTTAAATATGTGTTTTTTTCTATAAGATTTTAATGAATTTTATTTCATCTTTTGAACTTTGTCTTTATGGAATAAAAATATGAATAAAAAAATAAATAAAATAAAATTTAAAAAGAATTAGAACATAATTTTTTTATTTTTTTGTTGCAGTGCGAGTTAGAAAAAATAAATAAACTCAAATAATCATTATTCCTTCCGAGTCTTAGACTTAGGGACGACTTAAATAATTTTGTATGCTTTTTGGCTAAGAAAATTTTCTTTCACCGGAATAATTTGTCGCTGGAGTGCATAGTGACATGCGAAGAGGTTTGTCCAATCTTAGTATAAATATTATACAAACTTGGTTTTCGCAGAAACATAGAAAGACTTCCCAATGATTCAAAATCTGGCTTTACCAAAATCAAAGTTGATCTTTGCTTGGATTATAAAAAGAAAGGTGAAACCAAAACTACAATTATTAATTGGTTGAAGAGGGAGGTCTTCGACCGTCTTAATGAGAAAAAAAAATATTGAAAACAATTTCTTCGAAAAACTGAAACAGAAAACTGAATTGAGAATTATAGTTTGTTTTTGTGTTATTTAACACTGCAGTTAGGCTGCGTCCGTCAATTCCATTTATGTTGTTTGAACAACGATAGCAACTTAGAGGTGCTTCCACTAATGGCTTTTTCCGTCAATTCCTTTGTTTGGCTGGAGTTATAGCTATTTCACGGGTGCCAAGCCGATCATCAGACTCCTTTATTAGTGGTGCTGTCTAGTTATTTTTCATATTAATCGAAAAACTTTTTGAGTTCACTTTAGGACTTGAACCAGCTTGTTGGTGGAAGCACCTCTATAAGTTGCTATCGTTGTTCAAACAACATTAACTGAGAACTATTTTTCATTAATGATAAGATAAAATCATGATTCGTCAGCATTGATAAGATAAATCTACCAGCTTTAAAATTTTCCGCCCTAGGCTCAAGCCTACTCAGCCTATATGGGTACTTGGCAGGAGAATTAAATTCAATCTATCTCAATTCATATCAGAACAAATTTTGTTTTTTGCAATAAAAAAACTTCATAAAATCACATGTAATTTCAATTAAGTTTGCAAATTATAAACTTTCGTTTACAAACGAAAAGTATTTTTTAAACAAATAGATTCGAATGTGAGCGTGTTAGTTGGGTCAAATTAAAACAAAATCGTACGAATGAGAGGGGGGGGGGGGGGTTATATTTTTTCGGGAGGGCCAATTTTCTAAAAGATAGAATTTTGTAGGGATTTTTGAAATAGTAGCGTATGTTTCATTGGAAGTGTTTCAATACGTTAGTTGATATTTGATGACCATTCATATTATTCCAATAGGGCGGCGGCAGCTTCGCGCGAGGCCCCTGCAGGCGCGAGGCCGTGGGCGGTTGCCCCACTCGCCACGCCTAGCTACGCTACTGAATACAATACAATAACAATTTTATCGAAGAAATGTTAAAAGCATTAAATAAAGCTTAAATTTAGTTCTTTTTCTCTATAATGATAGAGTTAAAAATCGTTAATATTTCAAACTCCTTACCGACAAGTTTTTTGAAAAATCCGAAAAAATTGAATTTAAATGCTAGAAATTTAAATACTCTTAATTAATTCAGATTTATAAGTGTTTTCTATTATGTACCTACACATTTTATTTCAATATGCATAGTCGCACACATTTGCATTTCCATCTCTTTTACTCTTGAAAAAGAAAACTAGTGCTGAAAGAACTTTCTTCCTCTTCAAAGAGAAAAGTGCTCCACAAAAACTAAAAATATTTTGAAAACGATTTCCATTCCACTTAAGAACTGTGAAGAAAAAAAAATATTATCTTTGCCAGGACTCAACCACAACGATACTTACCATAGCAAACGCTTCAACCACAACCACTTTACAAACTTCATTTTATTCGCTTTGGCTTTTCAGTCCGTTTTTGCATTTCATAAGCAGTAAAATACAGTTGCCAAAGACCAATTTACAAATATTACCAAATGGAAAAAAAGAAGACCTTCGTTCGGCTCAAGAATGCGAAATAATACGACAAAAAAGACTTCATCCAATTTAGCCTTGTAGTAAAATGAAACTAAAAGTTAAATAAGGAAAAAAAGGATATTACGGTTTCAGTTCAATTCGCATTCTATTTATGTTAAGGGTTTATAAAGTAGGTAGAAGTAAGTGTGGTGGAACCAAGCACAAATTAACGTCCCCACATGGTAATTAAATGATTCTGTTGGTTTCATCTCATGGTGTGGTTAAAAAAGGACATGTACAGGGTTTGTTGATTCATAATTTTTCGAATCCATTACAAAAGGAACAATGAAAGTTATGCGTGCCAAAAATACTATTCTTAAAGCCTTTTTTAAAGGCTTGAAACCGAGTTAATTTTTGAGGTCGAACTAATAAACTTTATTGGGTTGTATATCGTCAAGCAAGTGTTTGGACCCAGTTACCTATTTAATTTATCAAATGCAAACACTTTACTCACCAGTTTCATATTGCCAAGTATTTCCAAATTATATTAAACTTCCAATTAACCAATTCCTGAATTCCAGATCTAATTTGAAATATGGAAGCCCTCCAGAGTTGTAACGCAACACTCCAACTGCACATCCTTACAAATGCAATTAAAACTACTGCCAGACTCATGTTTATTTCGAAAACACCTAAAACTTATGAGTTTCGGTTATCATTTCATATTTCATGAAAGCCATTATTGCAATCAAGTTACACAAAATTAGTAACACAAATGTAACTCGTTTGCCAAAGTTAGCAGAACTTTAAACTTTCGAAATTGTGTACACACTTCTTCATTCTTCTGTCATCCCTGAAGGTTCCTTATTCATGTGAGGAATCATAATTTCTGTGTGTGTGTGATATGTATGCAGATGGAGATAGAAAACAACAGTTTCAGAATAAATATTTCCGAATTTGTTTGCTTGCGTTTGGAAAGTTCTCACCGAGCTCCTAATCAACCCATACACAAAGTTCTGTTTTGCTCTCCGTCCTCAAACCCACAAAATTGTTGGTTACTTCTTCAATTCGTTCCATTAGTTATTGCCCATCCGAAGTACCGCTGTATCATGATATATGAGCGCATTAAATTGTATCCTCGAAATGGCAAATATAACACGATACACGGCTATACAATATCCTTGGAATGGAATTCCTTCCGGCTGCCATACCAATCGCTTGTATGTTTGGCTGGTTAAGGACATTATGTAAGATGTGGAGAGAGGCAGAGATAGAATGAGCGACCGAGATAGATAAGCTCTAGTATCCTATTAAAATTGACTTGACCTCAAGGCATAATGAAGAAGGACTTCAAATAAATTGTTACAAGCAGACCGTTTCGGCGGCAACAACGGTTAGGTACTTTTTCCTGATTTTACTGATTTCCAATATTCTACCTATGGCATGGTACTTTTGTCGCCTATAAATTTTAATCAGAAAATATATATTTATAAGAAGAAAGAATGAGATAAAAAACTACATGGAGAGGAAGTAAGAACATTGTTCCCCGAAGGTTATTGGTTTTTCGTTGGGCGCCAATTTTTCATGCTCAACACCAAACCGCAAACCCCAATGACCGGTAGAGTGGGAAATTTGACAAGAGTTCAATTAGAAAATATTGGAGCAATTTAGAAAATGCTCGAAGGCAAAAAAGCAATGCTTTGGTTTTCGTTGTTTGAAGAGAAATCACGTTCCCGGCGCGACAGCCAGATTCTTTGAACATATTTCAAAGAAAACATGAAATACCCGCAGGTGCTTGGACAAACATAATGATCAGAGTGTGATGGGAATAATTATGGGTATAGCAGGAAATCTGGTGGTGATTGTGTGAAAATTGGTTTTACAATATTGAGAACAATGCACCACAATGTTGTCCTAAAATTTAAGAAAACGTAGTAACTAACATACGACACATATGACTGTGAGCTGTGAGGTCAAAAAATAACCTTATTCAAGGCTTCTATTTTCTCCTAGCTAAATCTCTCCGTTCATAGTTTCCATTCCTGGAAGATGAACAGCTTTGTTGGGCGCCATTTAGAATAATCTCATCGAAAAACAATTCCACTTGCTTTTGACACTTTCAAAAATAAATCAAAAACCACAAAATATCGTTAACCAACTTCTTCAAGTAGTGTCGAGTTTTTGATTCACATTTTCCCATTTCTAATCATCCCTTTTCCTCGCAAGTTTCCATAACTTCAACCGCATTTAAACTTTGAATCTGAATCTGAATCCTGCAATAAATTAAACAAAAACATAAATTCTATCTTTTGTCTTCCATCACAGACAACTGGCGGAGATATCCCGTTCAACACGTGGCATCGTCCTACTCCTATGCAACCTCGTATCGGCCCGAAATGTGATGTCAGAAGCCAAACGTCTCAATATGGCCGGAGGCCATTTCATCTGGTTGTGGGCCGACACAAGTAACACCGCCGAATTTTTCGATGTTAATAAACCACCCAGCGTCCCAGAACCCCACCAGGAACACAGCGTCGGTGATGATGACGATAATGTTGATGGTTCAGTGGATGAGGACGGCAGCAGTCTTCTCAACTTCCCCGAGGCTGTGAAGCAGTTTACCAGCAGCATCAATGGTGGTGTCGATGAATCTGTAATTGCTGCTGGGAAAGCAAATCCCAGTGGAAATGGAAAAGTACCACAGCACCGGCATAATTCGCCACCAGCTGGATTCCATCAGCGAGGTGGTTTCGACACAAGTTGGAATCCCTTTCACAACGCTGTCGATCCTCATAAACGTGGTGGCTCAGAGGGTGACGCAAACTTCGAGACACTCAGCAAACAAAATCAAGCCAGTGGTGTGGCTAGTGCAGAGGGAAGGTATCTCGTCGATGTACATGAAAGTTCGTATGAGAGCGCCGAGACAAGCTATTCAACAACCAAAGCGAATCACATGGAATCCGAGGAGTATAGCGACGAAGAAGAAGAAGACGGTGAAGCCGATCAACCAGGCTTTAGGAAATTCTTTGAGGCCACAAAGTTTGACAATAAAAACCTCGATTCATACTACAATGTACTAAGTGGTAGTGGAACGAATACAAGTAGTGGTGACTCAGGGCCATCATTGGCGAATCATCAAAGTCCAAAGCCAAAACGGACCTCATCCCTGCACTATGGCATCAATGCCTCGTCGGCATCGTCACACGTCCTTTTTCATCACTACAAGGACTTTCCGGTCGGTCTGCTTGCCCTCAGACCGATTAAAATGACCGTCGATCAGAATTTCATTCGATCGACCATTCGATTGTTTGCCTCAACCTGGGCGCAGGTGCAAATAAACGCAGCCCGTGATATGGAGAAGACACGCCAGCGTGTTAGTATCAATCCGTATGGGGATAGTATGAGCTGGTCTCCCGATGATCGGGTGAAACGACGTCGCCGACGGGGTCGTCGGAGGCGACGACGTCGATTTGTCGACGAGGACAGCGAGCAGCTGGATAAAGTTAACAGTAATCAGTCACAAGAGAAACAAAATTCAGAGCATAGAATAAAAAATCTAAATAGTAATAATAGTAGTAAGACATTTAGTAGTGATAGTAGTAGAAATAGTAGTAATAATATCAATCGTAGTGGTGATAGTAACAAATTGAATTCTAGTTTTTATATACACAAACAAGAGAACACAAGAAAAATCAACAACAACACGAATGACAAAAGTGTCAACACTGACAGCAGCAGTAGTAGTGAAAGTAGTAAAAATAGTAGTTATAATCAAAATTTAAGTGGCTTAACCAATCAAAACAATGAAAACGATAAAGTGGAAGACGAAAAAGTCGACAGTGACAAATCGTCTTGGACAACACCAAGAAACGAAAACCAAAGCAATACCAGCAACAACAAACAAAGTGCCGATAACATAGAGGAAGAAAGTGCTTCTTTGGCGGGTAAAGTGAAGAGGGCGTCACTTCCGTGGAACAGCCGGAAGGGTCTCGAAAGTGGTAGTCGGAGAAATTCTAATTCTGGTAGAAGAAGACCGACAGGTGATGATAATATGTCAAGAGTGGGCAGTGGTAGGCTGAGATTGGACGACGGCGATAACGATGAGGACGGTGGAGGAGACTCTCGGTATCGCAAAACCGGAACACCATCGTTCATGGGCGGATGTTTCGGAAAAGCCAGCCGGTCGGATGTGCAGCGAGCTGAATTATTTTCCAGGTGAGAAATTAACTTTGAATTTAAAAATCTAAGAAAAACACAAAACAAATGGTAGGTACAGTGTGTTGCCCAAGAAAATTTACACATTTGCTTTTGTTCTCCGCATAGTTTCTTATGGGAAATTTCAGCAAATAATTAAGGTCCTAAGGACAGGGTCTTACAATCCAATTAAATAATTTTTTAAGCTGCAAAGTGTGAACAACTGATCGGGTTTTGATAAAAAAAACTCATGAAAAAATATATTTAGGTCTTGAATCTTTTTTTTAGTGCAATGATTATGGACCGATTTTGTGCTTAGTTCCAATGATACTCTGGCTCATTTCGGGAAGCACACCTTTTCTTGCTTCACCCGATTGTAATTTCTACGAAACCTCGAAATCCAAATTAAGTATCTGTGTATATTACCAACCAGCAAGACCCGCATGCACTCGTGCAAGCATGTTTTGTTGTCACCTTATTTCGTAGTTTAATGGCAACCTCTAAAAATGTCTCTTTTTTCAAATTTAGAATGGAATCGGGATTGTCGTTGTGGCTGCGATTTTGCACCTGCCAAAAGATTAATGTATCAAGATTCACGTGTTAGCGTAGCTCCATCCTAACTAACTAGCAGTGGATTTTGGGATTTGTTTCATGGTCTACTTGCTCCAGGTCCCTTCTACAAACTTTCAAAGTTATAGCAAAAGTAATATGTTTTTTGGAGACAGAAGTAATGACAACAAAAACAAGCACTTCCGGTGCACCACGGTATGGCATTGTAGTTTATCCACGAGGTCACATCTCACATGTGCTTGAGAAAAATAACGGCACTTAGGTAACAAAACGTTTTTAGAATTTTAAAAATTGTTGTCTTTTGCCTTTGCCAATATTATTGTGGATTTTCGAGGGAAGTAAAAAGTGCATCGAGGATATTATTTTTATTTGACAATTTGACGTGGTAAGACTTATGGAGTTGATTTGTTTGTGTGTTGGTTTTTTGCTGTTTCATACAAAATAGACGATACTATGAGTTCAATAGTTCAATTTGCGCGACTTAGATTTTTTTTATCGAAAAGAACAGAAATTTTGTTAATTCATTTACCCAACTCAAATCTCGCCATAAAAAGAAACTTAATTGAGAGAGGAACGTACTCCTCCCAATCGAATTTCATTCTTCAACTCTTTTTTGCAAAATTTTTCAAACAACGAACTTTTCAATTGGTTTTCGATCAAGAGGTAAGCATTTGATACATTGAGGAAAAAACAACTTTCCTCGTACTTGAGATTGCGCCAAAAGTTTCTTATCCAAGTGGAAGCTAAGATAGTCATGTGAGAGACGTTAAAAACAATCCACCCTATCAAAGAAACGATAAATTTACATTGATACACTGGAAAAAATACTCTCAGGGAGTGCCAGTTTTTGAAGAACCTCCAGATTGAATCATGAACAATTTTCTCTCAGCGTATCTAAACTCTTTTTTTCACAACCAAACCCAATCCAACATCATTCGTTATCGTACTTCTTGGAATGTTTCCAAGAAATTCAATGCAAATTCTGAAAAAGTTGAATTTCAGAACGTGACAGTGCGGGTTGATCATGTTGAAGGGATGTTTGTGGAGTCGAAATTGAGTGCAACTAACTGACAGAAACTGAGTTAAGGAGCACATCATTTTGCTGGAAATAAATCCTGCGAAATGGATTCGAATTATTAATGCACGTGCAGGTGCTGGTGATGCATATGCGCAGGTGAAACGATGTGTCTATTTCCACATATAAATATGAGAATCAAATTGTGGATAACAGTCGGATTGATGTTGAATTATTAATTTTTCATCGGATTTTGAATGATGTTGGAAATTCGTAACCAATTGAAAAGGTACGATTTATTTTCCTTAAAACTTTTAACATTGAAAATTGGATAATATTGGTCCTTACTTTAAATTCCTTCAACATCAGTTCAGAAATGAGGAAAGCTGTCATCCCAATTGTCAATCAATTTAATTCAAGGTCAAGCCAATCAGTATTTATAGATTTACTTTTCCAAAAGCCTTAAATAAACACAAATCAAATCACATAACTTTCAAGTACAACAAACTCAAAGAAATCCAAAAATATCCTTAAAAAAGATTTCCTTCCTAACATGTTATTTTTATTGCCAATTTAATTTGAAATTGCTTTCAAAACACTTCCTTCCGTTTAAATCAAAGTTGTAAAGAACACACACAACAAGGGCAACAAAAATCCTAAAATAAAACGCCTACAAGGAAAGCCCTTACCTTTACGATACGGTATCGCATAAGGAAATAAATCAATCAAAATAGCCACTCTTTCGATAAAATTTATCTGATTTTTATTTCTTACTTTTTCTTGAGAGGATTTTGCTTTTGTGAGTTTTTTTCTTCTTTCAATCAATATTTTGGCTGTGTGGAAAGGTGTCACGTCTTTTATCAGCTTTGTGAGTTTTACTAGCAACTTTTTTATGTTGATGTTCGACATTCAATTGGGTCCGAAAAAAAAAATTGCCAACAATTCAAGGCGGTAGTAACAATTTAGGGAAATGATAAATGAGAATTCCAAATTGGATTGCATCCAAAATGCTTATTTCAGCAATCGAAAATTAACCAAACCTAAGCTCAGCAATTTATTTATTGAAACAAATTCACTTACCCTCGGGGCACATAAGCACATCCGGAAAAGCCATATATGAATGATTATTGAACAAAGCCATCGCTGAGGCTCTGAGACAACAAGAGGATGCTGAAAACCATAACTAAGCCAAAATAATCACAAATAAATCTAAGAATATCATATTAACAGTAGCAGAGTGGAGTTTTTGTCAAGAAAAGTTAGCATATTCTTAAATTCATTCAAATTCAAGAATTTCATAATTTTTCAGTTAATATTCTGTGTGTCCATTTCTAAGCTCACCCAAATGCCCCAATGTCCGAAAGGTCATTAAATAATTATCACACACAAGCGTGTGGAATATTCCATCAAACATTCTCGTAAGCCCCAGTGATAACCACAATCCCCGCCAAATTCAGCGAAACAGATTATCGAAACCAAAATACCGTTGTAACACAATGAGCCATAATTCAGCTGAAAATTCCTTGAATTACGAACAAACACACAAACATACAAATTTCAAAAGGGAAAACAATACTAATTCGTCGCGTCAGTGGGAAATTCCAGTGCTGTGGCACAATCGCACAATGACAGAACAAAATTAGGTACAACATAAAACAACCTTTGGCAATGGAGAGGCCCACGCTCACTTTAGCTCATAGCCGTATTTAGGGGGAGGGTTACGGGGTTTAACCCTCCCCGAAATAATTTTGTAAAGCAAAATCAAATAACTATTGATTAATAACTTGATGTTTTTTTATGTCTTGCTAACACTAAATTTATAATTTTTCCATTGAAGCTTAAGGGTATTTTTCTATTTTCTTCCAGAAACCTTTGTATTTTTATTTGGTTTGGTATAATCAAGTTATCATTTACTACTCTCGTCATCTAGTTACCTACAACTACAAGCAGAGATAACCATATTTCTTTTACATAAGTCGTTACATGACCAAAAATTAAGGCAAAAAATACTGCAATGTCCCAAAGGCAGTAAGAATGTTTGGTCTTTTGTAAAAAAAAATGAAGAATTTTTCTTCTTCTTCGGTCCCTATGCTCGTTGACAGTAAAAAACTCCAGTTGTTAGCTCTCTCGCGAAAGCTGCTAGAGAGTGTCATGATTCCCCCAGTTCTTGAGCGCGTCAATGATTCCATGGGAAAGATCATCTTCCGCACTCGTGCTGTGGCGAGAGTCCTAGAAGTTCTCAATAAACATTAATCAGCTGGTCCGGATGGTATCCCTGCTATTAATCTAAAGAAGTGTTCTTCCACGCTGGCAAAACCCTTGCGTAAGCTTTTAATCTATCTTTGTTATGGGCTCGTTCCGAGCAGTTGGAAAACAACATTTGTCCGGCCAATTAAAAAAAAAGAGAATCTTCTTCTCCCTCCAAGTCGTAAGTCCGATTGCACTTACGTCCCTTCCTTGTAAGGTCATGGAAACGCTGATAAACTATTAACTCAAGAAATATCTCAAAGACCGAAAGCTTCTTAATGACCGGCAGTACAGTAACAGGTCCACAGTGGAACAAATCTATCGATATCGGTGAATCCCTTCTTCGTTGGATTAGAAACTTTCTTTCGAACCGTTCACTACAACCTGTATTGGACGGATTCAAGTCTGAAACCCACAATATAAATGCTGGTACACCCCAGGGCTCCGTTCTGTGTCCGACCCTCTTTCTCATTTTTATATATGATCTCTTGTGTGTAACTGCTAATCCAATCAATTGTTTCGCTGACGATAGTACCCTTAGCTGCTTTCTTATTCATTTCCAGACTCACATCTCTCCTCTTCGGATGTGGAACTGTAACGGAAAAATATGATAAGCTCATTAAACACTGACTTCAACAGCATTGTACAATGGAGAATATAAAATCGCGTAGAATTTAATGCTTCGAAAACTCAATACTGTCTTGTATCGTTAAAGCGACATATACCTCCCCTGGCCTGGCACTGTCCATGAGTGGCACTTGCATCAATGAGACCGAACAGCTCGAGATTATCGGTATGTGCATCACTGACCACCTTTTGTGGAACGAGCACATTTGCGATATCGCCAAAAATGCCGCAAAATGTTTGTGTTTCTGAAATTTTTCTCCCCTTCTCATCTGGCCCTTATCTTTAAGACTTATATCCGTCCAAAGCTTGAGTACAATTCCCATCTTTGGGCTGGTGCTCCAGTTACATACTTAAGCCTCTTGGACGGTATACAAAAAAGAGCCCTAAGACTGATTGGTGATAGAGACATAACCAACTCATTCACCTCGTTAGACCACCATCGTAACGTGTCGTGTCTCTTTCGGTTCTATCGTTACTTTTACGATAAGTGCTCAAGTCAAATAGCCAGTTGCATTCCTCCCCTAAAACAATTCGCCCGTAATACTCCCGCTTCTAGGAATGGCCATCAGTTTAACCTCGAATCCAACTTTAGACGTACTCTCAAGTATAGAGAATCGTTCTTTAGCCGTACTTCAAGAATGTTGAAAAAATTATCATTTATCTTAACCCCCCCTGAAACAAAATCCTAGCTACGGCTATGCTTTAGCTCCCTTTTAAGCTCAGGATCGTTGTACTTAATCCAGCTTTATAATCCACAAAGGAAACACAATGTGATTTATGAGTACATGCGGAGGATTTCTTTAATTAGCTTGCATTGTTTGGTGGAGGAACCGGAAGCACGTTAACACGTTTAACTTTAAATGGGGATTTTTCAATATACAAAGCGTTTCGTTTTCGTTTTGGTGAGTGGGAGGATGTTCTTTTTGTGTTGTTGAATTGTTTTCGGTTTCCTTATCAATAAAAGTGTGGAGTTTAAGAAAAGGATCAGTGACATTTGAATGCTTAACACGATTGTTTATTAAATGAGTGTAATCCATTTGATTAATGGAATATCCTTTAACATTTTAAAGTGAACTGGAACTGATGAATTTTAAAAACAAGAAATACCAAAATTAAGGCAAGTTTTCGATTGTCGACTTTTTGAAATTTTAATTTTTGCGCTTAAAATTCCTTGAAACTTTGGGAAATTGCTCCTTTAAATTACAAAAACACTTTTATTGAATGAAAGAGAAGCGAAATTGTTTCGTGTCGTCCAGTAGCTAAAGTTTTAAATGTGCAACAACTCTGTGTGGCTAACAGTCTAACTTTGCATTTTCAGTCTTATACACTAGGTCGATGGTTTCCATATTGCTCCTCACTGTCTTATCAATAATCGGAAACATGATCAAATCGAAAAAAAAACCGTTTAACGAATTTTTTTTTAAATCCCACGCCTCTACATTAAGTATTAGACCCAACGCCTTTTCGATTTGGGAACAGTTCTTAAAAAATTTGAAGTTTTGAATATTCTTGGTCATGATTTTAAGGTCCCTAGCTGGGTTGCATTACTCCTTCTGTTTGCTTTTTTTTGACAGAGTGTTCCAACTTTTTTTTTTACTATTTCTTAAGCTTCTGTATGAAACTTTACATTTTTCTTTAATCTAGAGCCTAGACTAAAAAATTAGTTATTCCTTCAGTTTAATAGTTCAACAACATTCTGCCATATCATGCAACAGCACCGAAGGCTTCTTTTAAATCTGTGTATATTATAACGAAGTGTTACAATTAATTATTTTTGTTCGAAAAATTTCGAGAGCTGACCCGTAATAAAACTTGAAAAATGTGCACGACTCGGTCGTACGAACTTGCTCCTGTATTCCAAATTATAACATACAAAAAAAAAAACATTAAAAAATATGTAAATATGAAAAAATTAAATTCATAAATAAAAATTGAAATTGAAATATGTACCTCGTAAATACATCTAATTCCAAAAATTTAAATGCCAAACAAATTTAAACTTTACTCTTGATTTATTGAATTTTTTTTTTGAAAATCGTCGGAGCCGTTTTTTTTAAATTAATTTTTTATATATAAAATTTTTCAAAAATGTCTTAAAACTAATTTGGGTATGCAGTTTTTAAGAATATTTGAACATATATATTACACTTCAATTTGGATTTTTAAAATTGATCCGTTTTTGAGATACAGAATTTTGAAAAAAAAAATTTAAAAATATTTTTAAAAAATCCAAAAAAAAATTTGAAATTTTTTTGAATACAAAATATTATTTAAGCAATATATACCTACTTTCAAAAAAAAAATTACGCTGATCGGACTTTTATTTTTTGAGCAATACAAAAATACTTTTTTTACATAAAATACATCAAAGTTTTAAACAAAAATTTTCGAGGAAGTTTAAAAAAAATCGTAGGAGCCGTTTTTGAGAAAATTGAAACTTTTGGTTTTTGGCAAAAAAAATCGTATGGTGGCTACCCTAAATTTTGATCTTAAAAATAAAATCAAAAAAACCACCCACGCGAATTCGCTCAAACCTTTAATTTTCAAGTTTGAAGTCAATCGAACCATTGGTTAAGGCTGTAGATGCGTTTACAGACAGACAGACAGACAGACAGACGGACGGAATCGCCGGACCCACTTTTTTCGACTTCTCTATCATCGTAATGTCATATCTCATCATTACCTCAATTTTTTTTTTCTTTACGAATTCAATACTTGCCATATATTCTATATGTCGCAAGTAAAAATCATAAAGAAGGTAATCGCCCCTTCGATAAATAGCCTTTGAATTCGCCCCTGGAAGCTACAAAGAACTGCAACAACGGAAAACTACTGAGGTTAACAAGAAAATGGAACAACATGAAAACTCTTTCTTTCTTTCCAACCAAAAAATGTTTTAGAGGAGCTGTTCTCCGCTTCGTGCACTCAAGCACATCGTGCCTGAGACGTTAGCATCTACATACCAAAAACTTCTTCTTCGATTTTTGAAAAAATTTTAAAATCTACTTCCTACTGAAATAGGAATGGAGTTTCTTGATCTATTTCACTTGTAATCAAGAATATTCTTTCGATTTTTGCCTTCACAAATTTTCCTGCAATTTCAAATCGCTCGGTATCTCAATTTTCCCAGGTGGCCGTTATCAAATGATACAGGAAGTCAAGGTATCTTTTCATTCTGTCAGTCGCTGAAAACCAAAACTATCTGAAGTTACCGAATTGTGACCAAAAAAACCATTGTTTTTGGTTTTTGTCCTTAGCCCACCAGAGCTTGGAATTGAGTTTGGCTTTCAAGAGTAAGCTCAGAACTAAGCTGAAAACTATTAAATATGTTGATTTTTAGCAAAATCGATTTCTTCAAGATTTTTTAAAAGGGTTGGGGTCAAAATTCTGTAAGCACCAAAATTCGGATTCCAAAATTCTGTATTGTAAAATTCAATCCTGTAAAATAAAGTGGGACTTTTTGCAATGGAAAAGCAGAATAATGGAATACAAATTATGTTCAAACTGGATTTTTTATTCAGATACAGAATTTTGGAATTAAGAAAAACGACCCGTTCTCTTTCTAAAAATATAATGGGCCGACCCCTTGCCAAAATATTGGACAGAAAAAAAAGTCTTCCAAAACAAAAAGAAATCTCTGGTTGAACTCTAGCCCAGATATTCGTTAAATTGTTATTTATTCGCAAAAATTTTCCCGCAATTTCAAATCGATTTACACACAATTTTCTTCGACAACTGCTATACAATTGTACATCAAATAAAGGGTTATTAGGAGTACTATCTGCCACTGCGAATCTTTTTCTGAGCACTTGGTTATAACGTTATAGTCAAAAAATAGTTTGTTTCGATTTCTGCCTTCAGAATAACTATCTGTAAGGTCTGGTTACCGAATTGTGTTCCCAATAACTTTAGACGAAAAACGTTTATCGGGTCGGCTAGTTTCCTATAATGTGATAACGATATCGAGGGTCAATATCAAATATACTATTTTCAGGTCTTCTTCCCTTTTTCTCAATCTACTTCGCTTTTTCATAAAATCTACTTCGGTTTCTTTTTTTTAAGTGGTAACGCATGGTCTGTACGCCTCACAGTCTGTCTTTGCATTTCCAGTTTTCCTTCTGAGGGCGCGTCTTTGCGGGGATATTTTTGACATAACCTATCACCACCGTTCCTTTGATGTTGTTTAAAATTTCAGATAGAGCAGTGATTGTATTTCAAGTCATAAAAGCAATCAATTTTTTGTTCATTTCCAATAGAAAACAAAAAAAGCTATTCAACATAAAATATTCAAAAATGTCTACCTTGCCAAAAAATCTCTTTAAGCAAACCCCTCTGATAACCGCGAATTAATTGGAGATCAGTGCAATGTCAACGTGCTTTGTGCATTCATTATTGGTTCATGAACTTTTTTTTTCATCAATTTATTCAAAATGTTGACAAATTATTAGTATGCATACATATGACCCCTGGACTACAAATTGAAAGCAATTTGCACCTCAGGTCGAGATCTGAAAATTAATGGAATAGCAAATAATGTTGCAGTTATCAGTGCCACATGCTACAGGACATCGTATGGGTGCTCCACGTCGCATCGTCGTGCTAGTGTATTCGTGTCTCGTGATTTGGATCAACTCAGCCGTTTGCCATCCGCACATTCGAAAATGAAAATATTCTGTCAACTGAAACAAAAAATAAAGACTCAAATACGAGATTTTATGACTGCACATCTCCCTCATGTTTCGCATCCTTCCCCCAGGATGTACATTTGTTTGCTTGTGTAGCAAAATAATAGAACTTGCGGTCAGTACTGGTTCAGCGTGTGCACATTTTTTTTTCTGCTGTTGCCATGACTGCACCATTGCGAACCAAAAGAGGAATGCACCCAGTTTCGGAATTTTATGGTCAGGTCAATCCTTAGCCATTCCCCATGAATCGATATATTGATGTCTATCGGCATCCTCCATCGAAATTAATTAATTTCACCTTTTTTCATCCATCCAACAGTGGGTCGTAGTCAGACTAGTCGTGTATCGATGTGTGTGAAGTGTGATAGAGGTCGCCACACTAGTTCAATTACCGATTGTACTCCACCAAATTAAAGTTCCATTGAGAAAAATTGTGCCCGATTTGTCTTCTCGTCTTCTCGGTTCTAGCTTCTAGAGCAATGTGGCATTATCCAACACCAACTGCAAGGAAATGACGGCGATAGCGGCGAATTGAAATGAGGAAATTGAAGTCGTCATTTGTAATGGAAATGGTAAATTCTTCGAATGCGAAACCAGAAAGTAATTTGTTTCCGATTTCGATTTCGATGTGCAATGTGTACTGCGATGTGTAAACGGCTTACTGAGGACTGGGGATTGCTAAAGGCAATCCGTAATACCCTTTTTTGCCTTCCATTCATTTTAACGTGTTGCAAAGGGTTCTTCTTTTTTCCTCTTTTTTCACTTCCTTATTTTAATTTTCTTTGAGTAAAATTTAAAAAACGACAGAAAAGGTGGAAAAACTTTGTAAACCGGGTTAAGTTTTCTCATCGCATAGAGGAGAGAAAATTTGCATGGATTGAGATGCAAATTCGCAGTCTTACTTGGAGTTTTTGCCTCCAACTCGGTCAACATTATGCTTAGACAGGAAACTTTAAATAATTTGAAAACTTTTCTCTTAAAGCGTGTACGTGTGTACAAGCCGATTTTAGACGTGTCTTTAAGGTGTAATATACAATGTTGCTGTTTTCTATTTGTCTGTGTTTGTTCGTTTTTCAGCTGTGTGTTCGGATAAACAAACTAATTAAGCGGCTACACTGACACGGACTTTTCTTTTCCAAACAAAGGCAAAGGCTTTTTACTTGATTTCTCTATTTTCCGAGACCTGTTGCCTCTTACTCATGTCCTCATGCTGGTATGTACTGCCATAAACATCTACCTCTTATTATAAGTCTTAGGTAGCCATGCCTTCAACTTGCTTCCAACGAAAAATCACTTTGGCTTCAACCGTTTTGGCTAGGCGTTAGCTTCTTTCAGAAGCACCTTCTTCAGCCAGAGTTGTACACCAACGCTCGTCCTTTCTTTAGACTCCCGCTGGGAGTCTAATTGGACTTTTCGAGAAACGACTTGTGTGAACTGTGAATCCCAAAGCCAGTTCTTGCAAGAATATTCTTCGCCCAGTTTGCCAGCACTGGAATAAATTCGAAATAGTACAAACTTGTACGACTCCTTCTATAGTTCTCCAAATATGGCTGAGAAGTGTCAAGGCATGGGTATGAATCAACGTTTCTGTTCAACTTTTCACTCATGCATCGTATTGAAAGCTTTCATCAAAATCCCGAGCCAAATAAATTCACCAATACCAGCTCAATTGTCTTTACAAATGAAAAGCTATTGATCTAGTTTTTAGTTAAGGGAACTATCCACTATCGGCTCCAGAGAAACGTTCCCTACCCACTGAATTTCAAAACATCAAGCTGTCGATTGACAGAAGAATCCCCATTGAGCTTTGTTGAGCTTTGAAAACCTCAAGTAATCTTTTCAATTCCAAAAATACCAGCTCCATGTATTGAAGTACCCAATTTTCAATTATCCTCATATCATTGAATCGGTATCCTTTTTCTACCCAGTTTGTATAGAACACTATCCTTTATCCTATTTTTTCAGTTAAGACCAAATGAATCACAAAAAAATATCCCCTTCAACTGTGTTGCTTTCAAAGAAATAAATTCAATAGCCAGCTTGAGTATACGCTAGACCTCCCGCCACTTCAATCCAAGCTCAAGAGCTATTCTGCCAAACAACGTGGTCGACTGGCAAATAAATGAAAATTCTGTTTTCGTTTGACATCTTCTTTCATCATCATTATCTGTCATCAGTGGCATTGTATAACCCGAGACAGCAAGCAAATCAAAAAGGATCCGGTATTTTTAGTAAAAATGCACTTCAATTTCTACTGCGCAACAAAAACAAACATAAAAGAGGGAACTTTTCTCCTAGCTATAAACTAGAACAATTTCAAATTCCGAAGAGAACATTTTAACCTCCTCTCATTGTGTCTTTCGCTGGGTTTTTGTTATAAGAAAAAGGACATTATATCCCTACATCGAGTACCGGCGAAAGGATATTTTATTTCGAAATTGAATCCAAAACAAAGGAGAGACCAAGATGAAGAAGTATCCCCATTGCAATTTTTTTCCTCTCCCTCACCGACCGATCCAACGGAATATCCTTTCAGTGTACATACACAAAAAGATAGTTGATATATAGCAGGACACCATTCATAAAGTGTGAATGTTAACGATGGTTTTTTTTTAGAACGGGCCACCGGTTTTTGTAGGAGTTGACCACTTTATTGCTGATGGTTTTTTTTCGGCATGGGTGTATCCTGATTTTTACATTTTTCACACACATACACCCATACATAAGAACTTGCCAGGAAAATCAGAACAACACTTTATTTTTCTGAAAACTCTCGTCTCTGGGTGTTGTGGCTGCGGGCATGTTGAAAGTGTTAAAACTATTTGGGGGGTGTTTACACAGCAAGAAAAAAAAATTTAACAAATATCCTTTTATGTGTTTTGTGGGATTTGTGGTATTATAGCCACTTGTTTTGTACTTTGCATTTGTTCGGGATATATTTTGTGTCGGTGAACCTTTTTTTCACTTTTCCACTTGACCTTGAAGTGTCCTGTAAAACATAACATACTCAGGAAGTGTGAAATGTTTATTTCGTTTGTGAATATGAAAAAGGATTGTTAGAATTAGGGAAAGAGGATTTAATTTTGTGAAGAGTCCTTTCGAAACTTCAAATGATTAGAAAAGGAAATATTTCTCCGGAATGGAAGTCATAACAACGGGGAAATAAAAAATAATCCTGTGTGGAACGTAGATAACACCATTCCCAGTCACGGTAGAGAATATTGGTGTAATTGAGAGGATGAAAAGTCCATTATCCACCCTTTGAAATTTTAAGGTGTTATGCGTTTTTACTGGAGAAATGGTAACTTGGAGTTCCCAGCCGAAAACATGGACTATAACCCCTTTTACTTTTTTTATCGAATGATACATTAAAAGAAACTAGGGAAATCTTGTTTCAAACTTTGGGGACTCACTACCTCAGACACAAACCTTAGCTACGGTTATGCTGTTAAGGCGACATGTGTCATGGAATTCCTTTATATTGCTTTTATTTCATTCTTTAATCCAATTATCTTCTTGCTTGCAACCCATGTTAAAGAAGATTGAGTATTTTTAGTTTGTTTTTTTAACATTTCAATCACCTTAACCCAGTCTGATTTTATTTCCATATTTTCAGAGCTCTCAAAGCCTCAACATCCCAAGCAATGTCCGGAGATCTCTTTGTAGATGGCGCCCATCGCGAACACCCTCTAATCACCCGATTCGAAATCCTCAATCTCGTGCCGGACAACACCAATGGCCGTGAGCTGCAACTCTTCGATGACGAACTAACGATAGACCGCCATCGATCCCAACAACAACGGGCGCAACAACAACAGCAACATCAACACCAACAGCAACAACGCAGACGTCTCCACCATCGCTATCCATCGACCAAATGGCGACGAGTCGGTTTGATTTCAGGCAGAAACGTCCATTTGGATACGATTGTCTGGCCCGGTGGAGACATTGTTGTCTCAGGTAAAGAACAACGTCGTAAATCTAACATTAGATTGGCCCTATACAGCGTTGGTTCTTCGATAGGCCTATCAGCGAAATCACGTACGGTATTTCGTGTTGTTACTGCCTTAGCGCCGCCATTTGTAATGGCGTCCGAATTGGATGAGGACGGTTTGTGTTTGCGTGGATTGCCGTGCCATCGATTGCTGCCGAATCGCAAGCATAATCTGACGATTATGTTCAACAATATCGAAACTCAGCAACGATTCGCTCAGGATGTGCTGGATCACGGCGGCAAAGTGCCTTCAGATGAGACGGAGAATTTTTCAAATCCAATGTTTGAGTAAGTAAAACATCTCTTTAATTGCTGATAAGTTCATGAACATCGTCTTAATTTTTGACTTTAAAAGTTCTACTTGGTTTGATTGCAAATAAACATCTTGACCTGTCCTTACAGTAAATTTATTGCTCCTTTCAATTTTATTTGTCGTTCCATTGAAAATCAGAGCGTCTACACTCAGAGAAAAATCACATTATAGAATTTAATAACAATGTATTCAATTCTAAGTTGCAAGATTTTGAACAAAACAACTTTAAATCAAACACTAAATAACTTTATTTTAAAGTGACAGCTCTTGAAAGATAATTATATTACAAAAAAGGATCGAAACAAAACGTTATCCCTTTGATTTCAGTAGGTGTATGATGAATTAATATTGTCATGTATTTAAATCAAATATTCTCAGTATTAAATTTTATTTTGTGTACATTTTTATTAAACAGATTTAAATCAAAATATAAGAAATTTGATTTGAAAACTAGCCGATCTGTTATTTATTAGGAGAAACGGTTGAAAACAAAAGTGACCAGTTTTATTTTAAGCATGTTCCGATATACTTCAAACAGGGGGCAAAATTTACTGTACAACGGCATTTACAGCATGACTATAATAAATAATTGTTATTTCTTATTTCAAATAGGTGCATTGTTTGAATCAAAATTGCACTGTATACAATTCAATTTAATACATGTCTTGAATCAAACAAAATTTCTGAAAGCAAAGTTGCACCCTCTTAAATCAATGTTCTTTGTTTTTTGAAACAAACAGAACTAAGTGAAATCAAAATTGCGACGTTTTACTTCTCTCACGTACGCAACCGTAAGAGCCTAAAAATGTGTGAGTGTAGGTAAGTAACTGTAATCGGATCGGAATCGTTGTTTGTTGCTTGCAGTATTGCAGCTGGATCGCAATTTGCAAATCATTTCCTCTTAAATTGTGTTATGTTGTCGTCGCGTTAGTTGGTCGGTTCGTGATCGCGGTAGAAAAATGGAAAATATAATAAACGTGGATATAAACAATTCATTCTTGGATTAAGAAAATAGTGAAGTGCTTATCTTATACGATATATCGGAAGATGAAAAGCAGCTCCGAGGAGTTCTCGAACATATTAATCTTTCTTCGCTCCTACCAATTTTGAAAGGTAAGACAATAATTTTTATTCTTGTTCTTTTCCGTGTCGTCCTGGATGTTTGTTGCAATCCAGCAAAATCGAATATCATCTTGCGTTGCTCATAGTAAAATTTTTGTTTTCCTGAGAATTTTTTTTTTGTGAATTGCAGTGTATTTCTCATTTTTTTGAATTGTATCGACAATTTTTTTTTTGTGGAATGCTTTGTTCTTTTTATCCATCATCAGCTTCAGCATCAACGCCATCGGCACCGAGCGATCACAAGAGTAAGCGTCATCGTCTCAAAACCATTCTTTATCAGAGTCCGTTGCCCGAATTGGCTTTCATTA
Organism: Sphaerophoria taeniata; assembly: GCA_943590905.1. Taxonomy (NCBI): domain Eukaryota; kingdom Metazoa; phylum Arthropoda; class Insecta; order Diptera; family Syrphidae; genus Sphaerophoria; species Sphaerophoria taeniata. Next base: position 38,040,106 of record OX016540.1, on the reverse strand, counting down.
CAAAATTGTCCGCAAGCGAAGCCTCAAACTCGCTCAAACCGCACATGTCCAACGAAGACAAATTGATTGTGTTCTACAAAAACGAATACATGGCGGTACGCAACGCCGAAGGCAGTTTCTTTCACTGTCAGACTCTGCAAAACGTCTATCGTTCTTCGCCGCGTATAACAATTCGCTGGCTGTCCGAGGACAAGAAAGACAAAACAGTTTTCATACCAGATTTCTACGATCACACTGACATTGAGTGTGTCTTGACAACTGTCGACTTGAAGAAGATCGAAAAGGGCCATTTGAGATTGCCGCAGAGCGAGAAGGTTCGCATCGAGAATATTTTGAAGAAGGCACTGTTCCGCGACCTGATGTTACCGAAGAGAATCCAGATGGAAGTAAGTTTTCTTTTCTAACATTTCAATTCATTTCTCAATTTGTTATTAATTTCGATTTGCAGTTGACATTTCGCTCTACAAAGATGAATCTCGAATCGAAAAGAAACTATCTTACAGTGCAAGCAAGGGCGGTGGCTCTAATAAACGGTCAAGTTCTTCACGAAGCCTAAACAAGAGCAAATCAAAATCACCCTCTAAGAAGACGAAATTCGCCTTGTCATCAAAAAAGAAACGAAAAGGCAGTGATAGCGATTCGAGCGACGTCCAAATCGCAGTCTTCCGTGCCTGAAGAGGTAAGGCGTTTTTATTTTTTTGACATTTGAATAATGAAATTTAGTTCAAATTTTCAGACCAAAACCCCTGGAACAGCGTCCTCGGTGAACAGCAGAAGCGATAGGGCCCTCAAGCGAAGAGCTGCCGAAGGCACAGCTTCAGATTCGTCAGCTAAGAAATCTCTATCAGTGAGTCCCGTCAAATGAGCGGCTAAGGGTGAGTACATTTTAATGCATTTTAGACATTTATTCGTATAACGTTGTTTGTCTTCGAATAGCCGATAAAAATTCGAACACTGACAGCTCGCTGAGTAAAACAGAATACTCTTCGGCCGGTGAAAAGGCACCCAAAGCCACAAACAAGGCTTCTGCACCAACATCAACCAAAAAGAAACAAACTGGGTATCGGATTCCGATGAACAAAATTGACGAATTTACGAGTCCGCCCCTAAATTTGTATTCGATAAACAACGGAAAGACGTTTGTAAAAAATAAGTACCTGTAAGACAGTTGAAAAAAAAAGTACATAATAAATTAATTTTAACGTTATTAAAACTTGAAGTTTGTGTTTAATTTTTTAACGGAAGGTAAAGGAATCGTTTACTGTTTTTTTTTTTTGAAAGCCGTAGGCGCAAAGAAAAAACAACATTCAATAAAAAAAAAGTACTTTGAATCAAAATAAAAATTTTAAATAGGACTTAACACGCAATTTTGAAAATCAAAATAGCCCAACCTCAAAACCAAAGTAACTTTTAATCAAGATTGCATGATGCATGTATATTAAAATGTTTACATTACTAATTCAAAACGCGATTGCTTTTCTTTTGATCATGGTCAATATTATATTAAATCTCATGCAAGTTTGTTTTAAATACTCATTGCTACAAATGAATATCGAGGCCATTATACGATGGAAGTGTTATAGACTTTGAAATAAGACGTTGTCTTATTAAATCAAAAAACAATGTTTTTTGTTTCAAAATTTAAGCGTAGCTTGAAACTCATATAATGTGCAATTGATTTGATTCTGTTTCAACATTGAATCAAAAACATTACTTCTGTAAAATTATCATTTGTATTTTTAAATACAAAATGTGAAGCAAACGAATTAAAGTGACAAGTACTTCGATTTTATAACGCATTCATACTATTTTCAATGCCGAAATATATAATTGTAGGTTGTTTTCGATATTAATTTGTAGTATACTGAGTATTCAAAACAAACTTGCATGAGATTTAATATAATGTTGAACATGATCAAAAGAAAAGCAATCGCGTTTTGAATTTGTTAATTTAAACATTTAAATACATGCATCCTGCAATATTGATTTAAAGTTACTTTTTCAAATGGTTTTGAGGTTGGGCTGTTTTGATTTTCAAAATTTCGTGTTTAGTCCTATTATATAAAGATTTTAGTTTGATTCAAAGTGTTTTTTTTTGATTCCATGTTGTTTTTTCTCTGAGTGTATTCATATTGTTAGAAATCCTTAATGACGTTTGTGAGGGGAGATCTTATAGATGTGATGTTTGAGGGTGAAAATTTGTGTGGAGAATACCAATCAACATTCTCATTTAAATTAAATATTATCCTTTCAAGGATATTTTGATTTGGTATTTTCTAACTACCAATCTACTGCTTCTCTTAACTCGAAGTTATCTAGGCGAATACTTCTGCTTAATCTGAACATTTAAAAAATGTATAAGAAAGTTCTCGGACTCTTGGAAAAGTTAATAAACAAAGGATTTCGACGAGAAGGACGTAAATGAAAATGAATTTAAATTCTTTAAAATTAGTAAGAATGGATTTTTCTTGATATAAATAGCCGGAAAAATCAATCAATTGTTCGATAGAAATTAATATTGTAGATCCCGGATTCCATGGATGATATTAGCCTGATATTGGCATGAACTATGTGGCATGGTGCTCCATTCTGCATTAACCAGAGCTCGTAGAGATCCAAGTTTTATTTTTTTGGAAAATCGTGTTTCATGGTCTGTGATATCCTGTGTTTTCCAAATTTTTGTTTCCAACCTCATTCTCCCTAGATGCTTGTCATAGAAGTCAAAAAACCCTAGTATGGAATTCTCACGAATTGAACTTGGGTTCTTCAGCCATGCTGCGCCAAGAGTGCCAATATTTATTCTTAGAAACAGGTTTGGAAATAAGTTTTCAGCGACTTGAGAAGAGACCTCAGTTATTCAACAACGAACAACATCTTATACATAGGCGAAGATAATTAGCGAAGTTTAGTGTTTCATGTCAAGCTCTAAGATCTTACGTTGTTTTTTACCTTTGGACATTCTATGGAACCTTATAAATCTTTGTTTTTCTGTTGGTTAATGACGTTAGTAGCTCGAGTCTTTCTTAGCGTTTTTCTTGCTAAGCGCTTGCTGTTCTCGTTAAATCAGGGGCTTTGTACAGCACTTAAGAAGCAGCATATTTGACAGCCGACTTTTTTCAAATAGTCCTACTCATTCTCCATATCAGATAATCTGTCAGCAGGGGCAATCCGCAAAGTGGTATTCTGTCTCCTCCTCCCTGGGATTGATCCTCCAGAGCGATTGCTCTCGATAATGATGTTGTTACGGCTGTCACAGGAAGACATCCTAGTACCCTAAGGGACCTCCTCGAAAATGCACATAATATGCTCACAAGATGAACTGATCACTGCGGACTTATTATTAACCCTCAAAAAATAGATCACACGGAAATAAAAGATTCAACAAAATGTACCCCCCTCAATTCCACCCCTCCATTCCATTTTTCTGAACTCATTCGGTTCTGTACCAAAAACTTTGACAACATCGTTTCAAAGCCCCAATTTGGCAAAATATTTCAGGTCTCCAATCCCTCCAGAGCCGAATGGGAAGATATAAGAAATTCCTGAAAGACCAGAGCATTCATTTTTATGCTCCCAAATCATTTTAGCGTCTTCCAATCGTAAATTTAAGAGATTAAAGAAGTTCTATCCTGGCTAACATAACACGTGACACGTGACGTCTGATATCCAAATCTTCTCGGACAGTCAGGCTGCAATAAAATCTTTCGACGATGTTTCGACTAACTCTCTAATGACCTTGAGAATTCAATTTTCTTTTGTACCGGGCCTCAGAAACATCACGGTTAATGTAGAGCCGATGAACTCGATAAAAATGGAACCGTAATAACTCATACTAGAACCAACTGTCTTAACGAAAACAAGCTTTAGGTTGAATAACTTGTCCACATGTGCTCTCACTGCTAGTATCTCAAAAGCAGATCTCATCTTAACCCTTATAGGTCTTATAGGCAGACACGCAATATCACTTGGTGTAGCTTTAAATGACTCCGCAGGAGTCCTAAGTACCTAATCCCTAGATTCATGTGGTATCACAGTACGTCTTTTCTGATCTAAGTGTACAGGTCGGTGCCGTGAACGAAGGCCATATGAACTAACGCCATAATGGCTTTAATTCTCATTCAAATGTGAATTTACGCCATAATCCGATTATGGCCTAAATACACATTGGAATGAGAACTAAAGTAATATGGCGTTAGTTCATTTTAAGAAGTGGCCCAAGTACTCATTTCAATGTGAATTAAAGCCACTCGCAGCAATCAAAATAATTTTAATATGATATTGGAACATAATGTAGATAGGTAAATATATGGTTTAACGAAAAAAGGATGAACGCTCTATTAGTTAAGGGGGCGTAAACACAAATATTTTAAACACGGGTTACTATAAATCAAATATAAGATCCAATAGTCCCACATTTGCCTTATTCTTAACTTTTTTCGTCACGCTCATAACTTAAAAATTTTGGAAAAATTTCTTTGTTATTTATACTTTCGCCCCTCAGTTTTTGGCTCCAGAATCGAAAATAATCCGTTTTCGATGATATTTTTTAAATCTTCGTTTTTTTCGGCGGAGTTATGCACAAATTTACGAGGATGGAAAACAAATGAAATCGTTTAATTGTTGATAATGTTTTGCAAAGTAATCGAATGAAGTTGCTTTCTAAACGAATAAAAAAATCAATACAAAAATAATGATTTTTCATATTTGTATTGAATTTCAGAATGAGTACTTAAGTTTCTCAATATTTTCGTAAATGCTCAAATGATCAAAAAATCGCGTACTGCAGTACTACTAGAAAGCGAGCGGAGCGAGCCGAAATTTTTTTTGGCAAACAGAGAAACAATTTGGGGTGTGAAAATAAAAAAATTCGCACGAATTTTTTTATTTTCACACCCCAAATTGTTTCTCTGTTTGCCAAAAAAAAATTCGGCTCTTAGAACGCGGTTTTTTTTTATTACTTCAGAGTTTAGAAAACTAGTTTTCCGAACGAAGCACCTACGATCACCTAATTATTAGGTGTAGCACAATTTTCAAATTTCAGTGAGATTCCTTGAAATTAATATTGTTAACTCATGATTACGTTCAAATGGGGTGCGGGGAAATAAATCCACGGGAACTAACTCCACTGAGGGATTTACTTCCCACCAAGTGAGAACTTACTCCACTTTTGTAAAGTGTAGTTAATTCCTATGTAAGGTGAGAACTTATTTCACTTTCTAATGGGAACTAAGTTCACACATTTATACATGGCGCAGGGAAATTGGTCCGGAAGTCAGAAGTCCCGAAAATGGGTTTCGGGGCTAATGACCCACTATGGTGGGTCATTCGTGTATGCATACATAACAACAACCCCAAAATGTCCTATAAATAAATAAGATCATTTTTATTTACTAGCTATTTGTCGACAAAATGGATAAAGCAATTCATTTTCAAAGCTGTTGCCGTTTCCTTTAATTTGGAAAAGCATGCTAGTGTCTGGATAGCAGGTGGTGCACTGCAATGATTCATTTTGAGCATCTTTTTTCACCTTGGTGGATGATGACTATCTGTAACACTCAAAATCAATTTGGTTTGATTGGGAGTGAAGCGAGCGGAAAAAATTTTGCCCAAAAGAGAATCAATTTGGGGTGTGAAAATAAAAAAAAAATTCGCGCGAATTTTTTTATTTTCACATCCCAAATTGATTCTCTTTTGGGCAAATTTTTTTTTATCATTTGAGAGGGATTGTAGAGTTAATAGAGTAAATAAAAAATGTTTTTCTGATGGAACTTTTAATGTTATTGAAATAGCTCAGTTATTTAAGGGGACAAAAAGATGCAACAAGATGAAACTGGGTTCAAGTACAGTGTGCTTGTAGAATGCCCTACTCTCACCGAACACCAAACTTCAGAAGAACGTTTTCATTGGAAAAAGATTTCTTTATGTCACATAATCTTACAGCATGCGGTATATTTCAATTGTTATACAGGGTGATTCACGAGCGTTGTGCCAAAAAGCTTGAGCGTGTAGGTTGAGTTGAGATAAGAAAAAAATCGTATGGGAGGGGGGGGGGGTCTATTCCCCCCCGTTTAGCCGGGAGGGGCAATTTTCTGAAAAATTGACTTATTTTGTTTAAAAAAATATTAAAAATCAACGGCTTTGTTTACAACACCGTGCTATACCTTTCTGAAAAGCCAAAAACTTCTTCTTTCACTTTAATTTTAAATTTAATTGTTTTAACGAATATTTAAAAAAAAAAATGTTCAAACTCAAAATTTTCAAAAAAAAAGCAAAAAAACATTTTAGAAACTTATTTTTTTCAAAATTTTATGTAATTAAGTACTAATTTTGTTTTAAAAATTCAATGTGTTTGTAAATTTTTAGTCGAAAACAGAAAACCGGATGCAAAAATGTCTTTTCGTTTTTGAGAAATTAAGAAAAAACCAAAACCACTTTTTTCTAAAAAAAATCTTTGTTTTTATTTTTACCTATCTGGACTTTTAGTTTAATTTATTAGTTTAATTTATAAATTTAACTAGTAATTGCCCGCTGACACACGACTGTATTATATTGCCCGCTGACACACGACTGTATTATATACACTAACTGTATTACATACATATATATATATCCAGTGTCGCACTACGGTATGTCAATGGTTGTGCAAAAAAATTGGCACTTTTGATTTTGCAAAAAATCAACTTAAATTAGTTCTCTCTTTGTTGTTGTTGTTTTTTTTTAATGTTGTTTTTCAGTTTTTCAGTTTTTTTTTTTTTTTTTTTATTTTTTCTACAGGTGGAAATCTTCAAAAGACACTATGGTAATAATCGGTACCATAGTAGTGTGGGACTCTTACCGCACTAAAACCACCTGGTAATCAGGCCGATTCTTTAAAAAAGATCGACAACTGATTTTACATTCTTGATATGAAATCAAGAAATCTCCTAAATGCTTCGATCTTAGCATTTGTGTTTATGTTACCTAAAAAAAAAAATTTGAACTCCCTCATGCCTTATTTACCCCCTAAATAAATTCGAACTATCAGATACGAAAATTGTATCAAATAATATAATTCTTTACAAATTTAAAACGCAACAAACAACTTCTTGCATCCTAGAATAAAAATAACTATATATTAATGAAAATCTGCAATTTTTTTTAAATGAATATTTTTTTCTTACAGTCGAGGTACGTATAAACACCTTGCAATCTCAAATTTTATCAGTTAAGTGCTGTTCATATTCAGAAAGCTTTTACTCAATGAAAAAAAAAAAAACACAAACAAACTTAAAATTGTTCACTTAATATTTATTTATTTAATAATGATAAAAAAAAAAAAAAACAAATTATAAGATCAGCGAAGGACTTATATTTAACTTCATTTCCCTTAAAATTAGGATATTGCTTTTTCTATGCACATCACTTTCCTAAACACCATTTTGGATTACAATTACATATCCAAAAAAAATATAAAGTTTGAGCTTAAGTGTATTGCATCAAAACCTTATATTTTTATTAAAATATAAGCCAGAGCAAGATCGGAGAAGAATGGCATCACAGAATTATATCCATTAAAGGATATAAAACTGGAGCCTAAAAATAGCATCAAAATCTTATATTTGCTAAAATATAAGATAGAGCATGTTTGAAGCAGGTTTGCATCACAGCATTATATCCGTGAAGAATACAAAGCTAGAGCTTAAAAGTGTATTGCATCAAAACCTTATATTTTTATTAAAATATAAGCCAGAGCAAGATCGGAGAAGAATGGCATCACAGAATTATATCCATTAAAGGATATAAAACTGGAGCCTAAAAATAGCATCAAAATCTTATATTTGCTAAAATATAAGATAGAGCATGTTTGAAGCAGGTTTGCATCACAGCATTATATCCGTGAAGAATACAAAGCTAGAGCTTAAAAGTGTATTGCATCAAAACCTTATATTTTTATTAAAATATAAGCCAGAGCAAGATCGGAGAAGAATGGCATCACAGAATTATATCCATTAAAGGATATAAAACTGGAGCCTAAAAATAGCATCAAAATCTTATATTTGCTAAAATATAAGATAGAGCATGTTTGAAGCAGGTTTGCATCACAGCATTATATCCGTGAAGAATACAAAGCTAGAGCTTAAAAGTGTATTGCATCAAAACCTTATATTTTTATTAAAATATAAGCCAGAGCAAGATCGGAGAAGAATGGCATCACAAAATTATATCCATTAAAGGATATAAAACTGGAGCCTAAAAATAGCATCAAAATCTTATATTTGCTAAAATATAAGATAGAGCATGTTTGAAGCAGGTTTGCATCACAGCATTATATCCGTGAAGAATACAAAGCTAGAGCTTAAAAGTGTATTGCATCAAAACCTTATATTTTTATTAAAATATAAGCCAGAGCAAGATCGGAGAAGAATGGCATCACAGAATTATATCCATTAAAGGATATAAAACTGGAGCCTAAAAATAGCATCAAAATCTTATATTTGCTAAAATATAAGATAGAGCATGTTTGAAGCAGGTTTGCATCACAGCATTATATCCGTGAAGAATACAAAGCTAGAGCTTAAAAGTGTATTGCATCAAAACCTTATATTTTTATTAAAATATAAGCCAGAGCAAGATCGGAGAAGAATGGCATCACAAAATTATATCCATTAAAGGATATAAAACTGGAGCCTAAAAATAGCATCAAAATCTTATATTTGCTAAAATATAAGATAGAGCATGTTTGAAGCAGGTTTGCATCACAGCATTATATCCGTGAAGAATACAAAGCTAGAGCTTAAAAGTGTATTGCATCAAAACCTTATATTTTTATTAAAATATAAGCCAGAGCAAGATCGGAGAAGAATGGCATCACAGAATTATATCCATTAAAGGATATAAAACTGGAGCCTAAAAATAGCATCAAAATCTTATATTTGCTAAAATATAAGATAGAGCATGTTTGAAGCAGGTTTGCATCACAGCATTATATCCGTGAAGAATACAAAGCTAGAGCTTAAAAGTGTATTGCATCAAAACCTTATATTTTTATTAAAATATAAGGCAGAGCAAGATCGGAGAAGAATGGCATCACAGAATTATATCCATTAAAGGATATAAGACTGGAGCCTAAAAAATAGCATCAAAATCTTATATTTGATTAAATATGAGATAGAGCATGTTTGGATTTTTTTTTTATATTTAAAAATATATGAGGCTGAGCACGATCAGGTATATGGTAAGAGTGATGTTTCAAGCGAATCCATCCAACGGTTTGGGCCCCAGGCGCTTCGTGGCGACAAACACAAATTCGACAGATTTTCCTACCCTTTTTTTTCGCATTGACTATCATCGTAATGTCATTCCTCATCATTAGTTTGAAACGAAAAATCAGTCACGAATCCAATACTTGCTTTATAGTACCTACTATAGTGTCGCAAGTAAAAATAAAAATGTGTTTGTGCGCATCACTTTATTAAAATTTTAGTTGCATCACAGCTTTATATCCATCAAGGATATATAGCTGGAGCTAAAAAAAAGGATGTAAACTGGAACTTGACCAATGACTATAGCTATGTATAATCAGGTCATGATTCCAGTTAACAAATAATTTTTAAAGTGATGCGCACATAAATAACTATTAAATGAACAATTTATGTAAATAAAATATAAAAACGGATTCAATTTATTCACTACGACGATATGTTAATTAAATGTAAGAATATAAAATTTAAAAAAAAAACCTTAAAAATAGTAAATTAAAAAAAAAAATGTATAATGAAGTTCTTTATCTTAAGTTTTAAATGATTTTATTTATAATTGTGCTTTATTATTTGAAAATATTGTTTAGTGTCGAGTTTTTGTGTATTTATCACAAATTCCTTCCTCTTCGTCTTACACTTCATAACAGCATTGATATGAATGCGAGGCGTAAGTTATAATACAACCTTAATCATTCGTTTTCAAGGAAAGAGTTGCGAAGCTTTCTATTTGTTTTGATTTATTGAATAACATTTAATTTGCCTTTTTGAAGGAAAACTAAATTTATCAATAAATTTTTATTTCATTGTGTTGTATGAATTTAGTTTTTCCTTTTTTCAGGAAAAATTCTATTAATACATTTTAAATTATATGCCTTGTTCAGACTATATTATTATTTGTATATTTTTTTATTGTAATTATTTTAAAATTACTATAGCAAAGTTTTTAAGAACTCATTACATTGTTCTAGGTTTGAAAGTTCTTGTAAGTTTTGAAAATGTGTAAATAAAACAACGAAATAATACTAATTCAACAAATAAAAAACCAAAAAATGTTTAAAACGAAAAACTAAGACGAACTGAATGAAATACATTTTTTTTCTGTAAATAAAAATTGAACATTTCTATTTTATAAAAATTAAACATGGCGTCATAGTGAAGTTAAAATAGAAATGTCATAAGCTTGTTATGAACAGCAATGTATTTAGAAAAAAAATTCTAAGGTGTTGATATACACCTCGACTGTAAGATAATAAATAAATTCATTTAAAAAAACTTACAAATTTTCACCTAATATGCAATCATTTCTATCAAAACATACAAAAACCTGTTTGAAACGTTTTAATTTTATAAAAAATATATATTACTTCAAACAATTGAAGTAAAATGCAGTTAAAATTCGAATAGGGAATTATAACACATTTGGGAGTTCAATCAAAAAGAAAAAAAAATTGATTAATATATTTAATTTTTAATAACATAATTATTTAAATGAAATTACCTGATTTACCACCTGACAGACAGCTCAAAGAATTACTCCACTGATGAGTGGAGTTTTGCCATATATATCTATGATAAACCCTATCATTGTGTACCAATTATTTTTTTTTTTTTTTTTTAGTCGGTGAAAATCTTCAAAAGACACTTGGTACTTAGAAGTAAACTTTGTTCTTCTAGGTACCAAATAGTGTGGGATTGTACATAACCGCACTAAAAACACCCTATTATAATATACTTATGAATAATATAATAATATTATAAAAAACAATGAAAGTGTAAAATTATCTAAAAATTTCAATCTTAATACAAAAAAAAAATTACTATACTTAATTCAAACAATCAATTGAGAGGGGGCAAGTTTCTTTAGGACAGGGTTTTTCAAGCATCTTATTTGATCCGAGGCTTAGGAGTATCCGAGAGAGACATATAGCTGAGATGCGCTTAGGCAATGAGACGTGTGGCTATTAATACGCGAAAAAAAGATCAGAAGGTAAAAGGTGAAGTGGGGACCCCCTTAAAAAAAATAAATAAACAAATATATCACAAAAATGGACCTAAAAAATGTCATGCATGCACGAACTCAACAAAAAGTTATAAACCTAAGCCTGCATAAAAACAATAAAAATAACTTTTTTTCCTAAAACCTATAAACCTAAACAAAAAACAATAACAAAAACTTTTTGACCTTAACCTATAAACACAAACGTGCGTAAAAACAACAATAAAAACTTTTTTTCCTTAACCTGTAAATATAATCTTAAAAATATCTAACAACACATGCAAGAGAAAATATTTGGTGAAAAATTGGTAACAAAAAAAAAATACTATAAGATAACAGGTTTTTTCGTGCAAAGAAATAAAAATGAATAAAAATAAAGTTGTGCTAAGACATAATGCGTTTGCGTATATCATCGAATGTTTTCAAAGAAGGAAATTAAAAAATAGAAAAACATAAAAAAAAAACGCTGCAAAAAAAAATTACTGAAAAAAAATAGATGAGAAATATAACGTCCCATTCAACTTACAAAAATAAAAAAGAAATTAAGAAAAAACATTTGAAACTCTCGATAAGGTCAACAAAACGATCATTTAAACAATTAAAATTACAAAAAAAAACCGACATGCTAAGAAAAAAAAAACCGATTTGAATATAATAGTGAGAAAAGGAAAATAAAATTACGGACAAATATGCTATTTAAAATTTCGAAACAAAATTACCAGTAAATTCATGCACGTGCATCTGGTACAGAAAAATTTTAAATTTACAAAATTTCCGGATATACAACGTTTAAAGTTGTACGTTCCGGCGCAAGCAGAACTAAATCTTTTGATGAACCAACACGCGAAACACCTACATAGAGTTGGCCATGCGAAAAACAATTGTCCCTTAAGTCTATGCCAGCAAGTTTTAGCGTTTGGCCTTGTGCTTTGTTAATTGTCATGGCAAAACAGACTTTAACAGGAAACTGGAGTCTTCGAAACTCAATAGGATAATCAGTTGGTTCGAGCGGTATTTTAGGAATATATACCGTTTCTCCCTGAGCTGAACCAGTTAAAATTGTCGCCTCTATAAGTTGAGTGCGAAATGATTTGACTTGCAATCGCGTACCGTTACATAATTTGGGAGGAAATAAATTTCTCAATAACATGATGGGTGACCCTATTTTTAATCTTAATTCATGCACTGGAAGTCCAGGCGGATTTTGTGAATTCAAAAATTCCACAGGGTACTGTAATCTTTCATTGTCATTTCTACCTGAATCTACTGATTTATAAACTATTTCTTGTTCATCAAACGCTTCCATTAACAATTCGTTAATATTATTTGCTCGAGCGTTTGTTGGACAAAGAATAGCACGTTCGCAAAACCAATTCACTGTTTTTTGTTTGATATTTTTAATATCTGGGTATATTTTTTGAATGAGTTCATCAATTGTTAAAACAACTGTACCCAAAGTCTCAGGTATTTCAATGAGACCATCTTTATTTTTATATGAACCATTGCCAATTTTCAGTAAAAGGTCTGCGAACAAACCAGCAGATTGAGGGTCATTACTCAGCTTAACACGCAAATTTTCGTTAAGTGCGATTTTTTTCACTGACGGCCACAATATTGACTTTTTAATGCATGCATTTACTTCGTCAGGCCGAGTACCTCGTGAAATTACTGGAAGAGTCTGTCTAAAATCACCAGCTAATAAGACAGTTATTCCTCCCATTATGTCAAAACTGTCGCGCATATCTTTTAAACACCTATCGAGAGCTTCAAATGCACCTTTGTGCATCATTGTGGCTTCATCCCATACAATTAATTTACAGTCCCGAAGGACATTAGCCAAATCGCTTTGTTTAGATATACTACAAGCGGGATTTTCATTACTAACTAAATTTATTGGTAACTTAAAAGTTGAATGGGCTGTTCTACCTCCATCCAGCAAAGTTGCAGCAATGCCAGAAGATGCTACTGCTAAGGCAATTTTACGATCACAACGAACTGTTGCAAGCAAAAGATTCAGAAGGAACGTTTTACCAGTACCACCAGGAGCATCTAAGAAAAAGATGTTCCCTTTTTTCAATTCAATGTTGTTTAAAATATGATCGTAAATTGTTCTTTGTGTAGGTGTTAGCATACCTTTTTTGTGGTCACAATATCAGCCAATACAACTGTGTCATAACTTGTTTCACGGAGATATTCTCTGTTAGACAAGTTATTTACAGTTCTTTTTGTAGCCGGAAGGCTATAATTTGGCAACAATTGTCCACCGATCCTTAGCACTATATCTTCTATTTGAATGAGGCATTGATTTAATATATCATCCATAACAACGCTTGGTATATTTTCTTGGTCTCTTTCTACCCGACGAATTAAATCGTCTGCCAAATTTAATTTAAATTGATCCCAGAGTGCAATGGGATTAGGTAAACTACAGAAGACCAGCATAATTGAAAATAATTCACGCATTTTATATGGTGTTACATAAATCGATGCCTCTTCCAAGGCTTTGACCCAATGTTGACCATCCTCAAGTAACCCCAAAGCCAAGCATGCCTCTTTGAAAGACTTGAGAATGACCCCGTCAACAGTTTTTAATTGATCAAATGAAGTGGGTCCTCTTACTACGTGAAGTAGCATACGGAGATGATAACATTCCGTGTCACTGGGGTGCACAGTGTAAATTCTACAAAGCGCAGGAGATTTAACAACTCCTGGCCAGCCATCAACGGCTGTTCCTAATTTCCTCCTTTGAAAGAAACCGCGCTTTTTCGGGGGCTCAAAACTTTCATCTAGAGCAATTATCCACCGATAATAAGACGCAACCTCGATATATAAGAGGGTTTTTGCAAAATCGTCTTTAGCACAAATTTCAAAAAAGCCTGTTAAAGTTGTATTTATGCTATTTCTCAATTTTTCACTAATATTTTTCTCAGTAAAATAAATCCTCTGCCCATCTTCTAAATGAACCGCAAGATGCATTACGGTCGGAAAACGTTCGTGCATGCTGAATTGTAAAATCCGCCAAACAGCTTCATTAGTGCTAAGATACCGACCAGTTTCGAAAAATTTTATTTCATCTAATTCGCGTTCTAGGGATATTGCAGCTTGATCAGTGCCCTTATTTATATATTTTAATATATATTTAATGGCCTTGATGTCATTGCAATATTCCACATTAATGTGTGCATCAAAATATCTAAGAAGGACGGGGTTATACGGAACAACCCAGCCATTGTCCAAATCGTGTTTCCTAACGTGCACAGTACGGCCTCCGTTTGCAACCGATCTACGGCGGTACATTGGGTAGCCATTATTTGCTACAAATGTTTTTGTACTAAGCACTTTAGGATACATTTTTGAACAACGGCCTCTTCGCATGCATATATTCTTTGGATTCATGTTACCGCATGGACCATGCATCATATTAGTTTTAACGATATTAAATAATTTCGGGTCATTAATTGGGTCAGGTATTTCAGCACTAATGAATGTATCTATTTGGGACGGAACTAACTTATTTTCTAACCATAGTAGCATATGGACGTGCGGAAGCCCACGTTTTTGCCACTCTACAGTGAACATGTAACATTTAACATCCCCAAAGATACAACCCTTTGTCAGTAACTGAATCATTTTTTTTACTTTTAAGTGAAAAACTCGGGCTACGACATCATGGCGATCATATGACTTTTGACCTGAGAAAAGAGCCTCAGTAATTTCATGCCATTTAGGATTACATGTAAATGTAATGAAAAGATCAGGTGTACCATAATGCCGTACGTACGTCATCGCATCTTGCGTACGTTCGTTTAAATAACGTGCCCCTCCGACGAAAGTTGACGGTAAAATAACCCTTTGCCCAATGTTGTTGGCAGTATTTGCGCAAGTGTTTGTATTTTGTGCAGTGTTATTACTTGACGCGGGTTCACGATCGGTAATCATAGCATCTCGAATTGCTGCATATGATTCCACCCTTAGCTTTGTCTGATTATGACGAAGATAATTTAATCGCTCAGTTTCTATTTTTGCATACATATCAACTAAGTATTGGCTTAATAGCGAACAGTAATGCGATAGCCGATTGAAATCATTATCTCTTATCATAATCCGATAAGCATAAAACATTGCCGACGTTAAATGTTTGCCTGGCAAAGGATTGTGATCAATGGGGTTTGATAACATTAAATTAATTTTATACCCATCTTCACCATAAGGAAACATTAAGGGATATTGTAGTGCATCATATGAACGATGTATTTCACTAATTTGTTTTAAAAAACCCCCACGCGAATGCAATACAATATCCCTTTTGTCAAACTGTTGCCCAATCATTACTAATGCTACCTCATTTGTAGTGGGGGCATTGCAACGGCCCCTGTGAGTATCAGCGGGAACCCTATCAGAATGAATAACAACCTGAAAATCTTTGCTGCGGTCTGCTCCTGCAATATCAATAATAGTCTTTAGGTCCCTGATGTAGGAATTCTTTTCGTGCAGCATACGCTGCAAAACCTTGACCAATCCCTTTTTGACATCTTTGAAGCCTGTACATCTATCTTCTAATTCCCGCTGATCCTCACCTACAAAATAAATTTGCAAATATCTTGCTCTCTTGTTTGGGTTTGGAAATAAACTACCAGCCTTATGATAAACCTGACCTAATACTTTGAATGCTAATATCCGATTATTGCTAGTTGTTGAAGTAATAATTTCCCTGGCCCCAAATGATGTCATTTGGAAACAACCATTATACTTTCGGATATTTTTCAAAAAGTGTTTGTGCTCAGGGTGGTTGTCTGTTAACAAACAATGTAATATGTCAGGTAACTTATCATAAGGCGAAAGCCTAACCTTACCATTTTGGCAGCACATGCTAGGGAATTCATCTTTCCATTTAAGCGCATTACAGTGGTTACATTTTTGATTCATAGAACCAATAGACATTTCCGCTGTAGCTTCATATGGCTTTCTAGGATCATACGAAAAACCTGTGAGAGCCATATGTTTCCATGGAAGCGAACGTCGAGTTTTTTGTTGTTGTCTGACCTTTTCCCTTACTTGACTGGGATGTGCTTCCTGAAAGCGTTTTGCTGAAATAGCATTAATTCCTGGGTTGTCGTCGGCGTACCTCTTCACCGCTTTTCGATGGACTTCAGGGTGTTGCTGTGAATACACAGCAACTGCCTTTTGATGAATCTCTGGATGTGTTTGAGTATACCTACGAACAGCATCCCGATTAACTTCGGGATACTTCATATTGTACAATCGATCACATCGCAGCTTATCTAGCGGGTGGCGTTTTTTGAACTTTGTCACAGAATTTATGTTTGCCTGAGGATTTGCCGCTGCGTGCTTCTTTGCAGCTCTTTTTAACTGACCTTTACGCGCGCAGTCAGTAAAACGTAATCGGCGGCATTTTTTTCCCCCAGGAGTCTTTCGGGTAACCTCCTCTTCACCGGCCGTTTTCTGAATTTGAGATGGTGAGAGATTTACGTTTTGAGAACTTTCTACTCTTGGCGGTGAAGTTGAAACGTTCAGTTTCTGTTCTTCAAGAACATCGAAATGTCCATTTGAAAGTTCCCCTAAAAGGCGCATCCTTTTAATAGGTTTAGTTGGTTTACCTAAAGTGAGATATAGATTCCCATCTTTAAATAACTCAAACCTATAACCGTATAACTCTGAAGCAGCCACCATCTCAATGTAGCCACCGTCAGAATGCAATTGGTTAACATTGCTCCTATATAAAACCCCTGTCCTAAAGTTAACCAAATTGTTGCATTCATGTTTCACATTGCGCAGCTTCTTGAAATGCTTGACCACATAGCTTAAAATATCTTTTCTTACCCTAACCGCATCTATTTTACTATCATTTATTAAAAAAGATAATGCACTATACAAACTTAATTGCTTAGGCATTTCTACAACATTAAAAACCCCATTACTAAATTCTTCTACATTTTTATTTAAACTAATACTACTATTGCTAAGTGGTAGGCATGCACTATAATGGCCATCAATGCCACCATTACTACCTTCGTAATGAAGTCTCTTTACTGTGTGGTATTCATCCCCAAATATAACCCAAAGTTTCTTTTCCCTATAGACTTCAATACGCATTTCATAAATTTGAGAAGCTGCGCGAACTTCAGCTAAGCTGCCATGACAGCTATCATGTCTCATGTCATGGAAATAGACAGAAGAATTGTCATATACATTTCCATCGCGAGTGACCGTGAATATTTGAAATTCTTGCCAATTTTTTCGCACATGAGACACGGTTCTCATCCGGATTTCCTTATGTCTCTCCTGATTTCCTAAAATGTGATAGGCCAATGCCCTAAATAGACATGCCCCATCACCAACGATTGGAATGATAACAAGGTCAACCGAACCATGTTCTTCAATATAAAAAGTCTCTATTACTCGTTGAGACATAATTAATAGATTAAGATTGAAATTTATTAAATAAATAATATGTAGATTTTGTGTTTAATGTGTGTGTTTAGCTAATATATTCTGTATATTATTATATATAAGTTATTTGAAAGTTAACTAAATGTTTGTCTGTAATAGTTTTTTTAATTAGAAATTTTAATTACAAAAAAAATAATTAATTCAATTCAATTCAATTCAATTCAACTCAACTCAATTCAATTTAATTTTATTTTATTTTATTTAATTTAATTCAATTCAATTTTTTAAGTAAAATCAAAACTTAGCAACTTTGGAGAATATTAATTATTATATATTGGAAAAAACGTTATAAATATTAACGTAATAATGAAAAATGTATTTATGTTTTGAAAGTAAAAAGTTAGAATTAAATTTTAATAGGATTATAATTAATATGAATAATGAAAAATATGAAAATAAGTATAGTGGAATTTTTTAAGAATTTTAAGAATAATGAATGTTGAGATAAATTAAATTTTTAAATTAATGAAATTTTAAAAATTAAGAATCAATTAATATGTGTTTGTATGTAATATATAAATTTGATTTAAAAGAACAAATTTAATAGAATAATAATATAATATAACATATGATAAGATTAGATAAGATAAGATTATATAAGATAAGCTATTATAGGATAAGATTAGATAAAATAAGATAAGATAAGAATATTTTTAATGAAAAAAAAAAATGGCAAAACTCAGATGATCTGATGTTATTTCTGAAAGCAAAAACAATAAAGCACTTTTATTATTATATTTGTTTGATAAGACTTATTAATATTACATGTTAATGTCATATTAATGTTTTAAAAATAAAAATTATAAAAAATTGTTAAAAGTATGATTCATATTTATTTAATTCACATTTGCTATCTTTTAATTTTTTTCATTTCATTTGACCTAGTGTGAAACATACTAAAAAAACAATTGGTAAATGCATGACTCTGTCGCACGTACTTGCTTTCGTATTGTAAATAAATTTTCGATCAATTCTGATCTCTTGAAGATATTAAAACAAAAAACAAAAACAAAAATTGAATTTCGATCGGCTATCTGTCTTCTGGGTATACTGATTACAGGATATACGACGTTGTATGAATACTCCTAATGTTAAGTATAATTGTGCAAAGTTTTTATTTTAAAGCCTAAATTCAGATATACGGGAATAATAAAAAAAAATCAGCCACAAAGTCTCTAGTATTAGAATTTCACTTCAATACAGGGCCAGGAGGGGGTATAGATAAAAATCTGAAAAAATTAGAGTTTTTTTTTAAATTTATTTGGAGACGAATGAGCAGATGGAATAAAAACCACCCTAATGTACACAATAAATAATTATGCAAATTCTAAATTGAAATTCTAAAAAAATCAAATTTCGGCTCGTACATGTTTATGTTTATTGAGTCTTTTATTACCACTGCGTGTTTTTATTCTGTAACCCGAATTTAAAAAAGTAGGTAAATTAAGTACATAAGTAGTATTCACATAAGTTCTTGAATCTATCTTCTGTCCCCAATCAAAAAAAATGTGCACGACTCGGTCGTACAAACTTGCTCCTGTATTCCAAATTATAACTCATAAAAAAAAAATTAATTCGTATATCAAAATTTAAATTCAAATATCAACCTAAAAAAAAGATTTAATCTGAAAAAAAATTATGTCGTATGATTTCTTAAAAAATTATTGATTTTCCAAATTTTTGTTTTAAAAATCGTCGGAGCGGTTTTTTTTTTAATTAATTTTTTGTATATAAAATTTTTGGAAAATGTCTTAAAATTAATTTGGGTATGCAGTATTCAAGAATGTGTAACTATACATTTTATAAGTAAATTTAAATTTTTAATATTGATCCGTTTTTGAGATACAGAATTTTTAAAAAAAAGTTTAAAAATATTTTTTAAAAATCCAAAAAAATTTTTGAAATTTTTTTGAATACAAAATATTATTTAGGCAATATACACGTACCTTCAAAAAAAAAATTACCCTGATCGGACTTTTATTTTCCGAGAAAATCTGATAACAAAAAAACGGTTCTATGGGCGGTACCGTTTTGGAGCAATACAAAAATTTTTTTCTTACATAAAAAACATCAGAGTTTTAAACAAAAATTTTCAAGGAAGTTTTAAAAAAATCGTAGGAGCCGTTTTTGAGAATATTTAAACTTTTGGTTTTTGGCCAAAAAAATCGTATGGTGGCTACCCTAAATTTTGATCTTAAAAAAAAAAACAAAAAAACGACCCACGCGAATTCGCTCAAACCCTTAATTTTCAAGTTTCAAGTCAATCGGACCAGAGGTTAAGGCTGTAGATGCGTTTACAGACAGACAGACAGACAGACAGACAGACAGACAGACAGACGGACGGAATCGCCGGACCCACTTTTTTCGACTTCTCTATCATCGTAATGTCATATCTCATCATTACCTCAAATTTTTTTTTTTTACGAATTCAATACTTGCCATATATTCTATATGTCGCAAGTAAAAAAGTGCATGTCTAATTGCCTACATGTTAGGTATGATTGTATGTGTACCGAAACGAAGTCAACGATCAACAAGCCAACGCAATACGCAACCCATGCTCACCGGCGTTATCACTTACAAAAAAAAACCGAAGTTCATTTGGGAGAAAAGCGATGTTGATTCGGAACAAGGGACGTTTTTTATATTCAATATTGACCCTGGATACATTGACGCATAGACAAATGACAGCAATCTTCATGCAGGCATATGTAGTATTCGGCCCTATAAGTTTTTTTCTGAGTGAAGTAGATTTCAAGAAATTAGAGATGGTTCGAGTAAAGATGTAAATTTTCAACTTTTTTTCAAAAATCAGTAGATCTACTTCGAAAGGAGTAAAGTGGTAACGCTGATGCTCACACACAATATTGGAAAAGAAAACGAAAAAAGAAATGAAAGAAAAAACTACCAAAACAAAAAACACAAAATTGCTTATGAGAGCTTTCATATGAACAGGCAGAGCTTTCATATGAACAGGCAGAGCTTTTTTATGAACTTAAAGAGCTTGACGATGAGCAGGCAACTGCCTGTTTTGTTGTTGTCCCAGATCCATATACAAAGAATAATACTACACAAACAATTTATGGACAAACAATATACACATTTTTTTTTGCATGCTTAGTAAAGAAAACAACAAAAACTCACCTGAAAAAATATGATGAACAAAATTGTTCGTATTGACAATATTTGCGCAATACAAATGTTTTTTTTTTTTTATTTAAAATTATCGGCACTATTTTTTTTAAATTTACCACGCGTATTTAAACTATTTCTTTAACGAATTTAAATATTATATCAAATTAATAAATCGCGCACCAAAACACCCACGTTGTAAAAATAATTTCACGAACTTCAGTGCTAATTCTAAGCTTCCTGGAACGATATTCCAGTTTTTCTAAACAATAAATTTACACTTATAACACAATGTTTGCACTGTTTTTTTTTTTCTAGAGCTGGCACTATTCAAAAATTAAAAACAAAAATCATTTTCGTCGAATTGATAAACGATTGGTGGTTGTCGTCAACACAGGTCAATTAGATTTTGATTGAGTTTTTTATAAAACTCTTTTCGTTGTTGCGCGGGGTCGGGATGGGGTACAGTCAAGTTTGATATGTCGTTGGAAAGGTCTGTTTGTGTAGACGCTCAGTATGTAAATTTTATTTTATTATTGTTTCTAGTTTCACGTAGATTCACCATTGAAAATAACATCATTAAAATGGTAAAAACTTCCTCGCATGACCTTGGTCAAAGTCAAATAAAATTTCCAAAAATCAATCATGCCAAGACCTATATGTGGTGAAAATTTCAATATTCTAGTACCACCAGAAATATTTAATAAAAATAAATTCCCATATTTTGTTGGGTAAAAACGGTTCATTACAATCAAATTTCATTGCCAAACGGGTATTTCTGTGGGTTAAACCGGTATAAAATCAATATGAATTTTATAGAAAACATTATAACCAACAAATACGTAGTACATCTTCATTTGATTTTTTGAAAATTTCCATCCCATTTAGCCGTTCAAAATTATTTTTCACGTTTTTCTCAATGACTTTGAACCTCAACCCGTAAAAAAAATTACATAACCTGGAAGCCTGAAATGTGACAAAAATTTTGACACCTCAAACTTGACAATCCGACACCTATAACAAAAGTTATGAGCCGCAGCGTGAATTTTTTTTTCGATTTGATAAATTGTTCCCGTTCTCCACTGGTGGGTGGTCGTCGTCAACACAGGTCAATTAGATTTTGATTGAGTTTTTTATAAAACTCTTTTCAAGGTTGCGCGGGGTCGGGATGGAGTACAGTCAAGTTTGATATGTCGTTGGAAAGGTCTATTTGTGTAGATGCTCAATATGTAAATTTTATTTCATTATTGTTTCTAGTTTGCACGTAGATTCACCATTGAAAATAACATCATTAAAATGGTAAAAACTTCCTTGCATGACCTTGGTCAAGGTCAAATAAAATTTCCAAAAATCAATCATGCCAAGACCTATATGTGGTGTAAATTTCAAAACTCTAGTGCCACCAGAAGTATTTGAAAAAAATAATTTCCCATTTTTGGGTATGTTAAAAACGCCAAATAAGAAATGTCCTTTTGCCTGTAACTTTTGAAAATGTCAATATTTTTTCAAAAAAATTTCAACCATTCGATAGACGACAAACCGATCTCCATTCCCCATCTCGAAAAATATTTTTAGACCACTTGTTTCTTGTCGAAAAGTCGAAAAAACTGAAACCACCACATTTAGAAAATACCAGTTTTTGAAAAATGCACAAAATCTGCCAAACGGTTCGCGCAAAAAATGTCCTCGACCAAAAATATTGAAAATTTTTGACTCAATTAACCTGTAGATATAAATTTTATTGCAATAAAGGCTAAACGAAAGCCTTGAAAAATCCTCAAAAATACCCCTTTTTTATGCATTTTTTTCGAAAAAAAATTCCTAAAAAATAGAAAACGATTTTTTAGAAATATAAAATGTACTACAAATTTTCATTATATACATTTATCTACCAGAGTACGAAGTCAAAAATTTTCTATCACATCTAGTTTAATGGGAATAGAAAACCGTTTTTTTCAACAAAAATCCCTATATCTTGTAAAATAATGGGAAATTCAAAATTCCTCATCTTAGTGGGCGGTTTCATATCAACACCTATCTAATGGTAAAGTCAAATTTTTATTATCATTTAACCCTGAAGCTGTGGGTTGATTATTACCCTATGAGTCAGTGAGTTAGTATACAGTTTCATTTATAATATATAATTTTTTGTGATTGGAGTTTTATGAGGACTCAATAAAGTAGAAAAGTGTTGGAATTTCCCTGGATTAACCATTTTGTTCATTGATAACGTCTGAAAACTGACCTGTAATTTTTTCTTACTATACTGGGGCCGCGGCCACTCGCCAGCGAAGAGTTCTACCTGCTAGGGGCTTAAGATAATTAAACCGCATTTTTTCTTGAATGAAAAAACAATTAACAACCTTAAGGTAAATAAAAGGCATCGCATATTTACTAAACAACCATTTACAATTAAAATATTAACTCATCAACACATAACAATAACAAACTCATACGCTCGAGAAGAGTTAGCGGACAGGAACTTCTGCTACGGTTTAACTTATTGTCGAGATCGGGAAGCTGAAAGACTCTACGCTGAAAGATATCCCAATAGATGGCGCCCAAGTCGTAGCATGTTTTCAAGAATCCGCCAACTGAGCACTGAGAGCTAGAAGTGAAAGGTCAATGGCAGACGTTATCAATGAAAAAAATGATTAATCCAGGGAAAATCCAATACTTTTCTACTTTATTGAGTCCTCATAAAACTCCAATCACAAAAAATTAAATTTATAAATTAAACTAATAAATTAAACTAAAAGTCCAGATAGGTAAAAATAAAAACAAAGATTTTTTTAGAAAAAACTGGTTTTGGTTTTTTCTTAATTTCTCAAAAACGAAAAGACATTTTTGCATCCGGTTTTCTGTTTTCGACTAAAAATTAACAAACACATTGAATTTTTAAAACAAAATTAGTACTTAACTACATAAAATTTTGAAAAAAATTAGTTCAAAAATATTTTTTTTGCTTTTTTTTTGAAAATTTTGAGTTAAAACAATTCAATTTAGAAACAAAGTGAAAGAAGAAGTTTTTGGCTTTGCAGAAAGGTATAGCACGGTGTTGTAAACGAAGCCGTTGATTTTTAATATTTTTTTAAACAAAATAAGTCAATTTTTCAGAAAATTGCCCCTCCCGGCTAAACGGGGGGGAATAGACCCCCCCTCCTATACGATTTTTTTCTTGTCTCAACTCAACCTACACGCTCAAGCTTTTTGGCGCAACGCTCGTGAATCACCCTGTATACCGTTTTAGAAAATGTTTAAAATTTATAGCAAAGGTCAGAAACCCCGAATTAGATTGCTGGACTAATAAACCACCTTATAGGGGGTCAGATTCTTAAAAATGGGTTTCCGAATGACTAAGTTTCTCAATATTTTTGTGCATGCGATTTATTAAAATTATTTTTAGTCTTGAAAACTGAATTTCGGAATGACTTCGTTTCTAAAAGACATTTACTTACTTTAATTTCACCAACAAAATTGCTCTGTATACTTGAATTCTTATTTTAATTTTTTCTCAATTAAAGTGGCAAATTATTTCAAATTCGAAGGGAACTAGATCCACTAATTATTTGAGGAATTTAATTCCCACCATACATAGGAACTAACTACACTTTACAAAAGTGGAGTAAGTTCTCACTTGGTGGGAAGTAAATCCCTCAGTGGAGTTAGTTCCCGTGGAGTTATTTCCCCGCACCTTCAAATGGCTGACCAAGAAAACGGATCAACACATTTTTTTCTTTCAGAAATTTTAAAAGAAAATATCAGCACTCGCTGAGAGTGAGATCTCTTGTTCCATTTTAGAAATATCTGAGGTCCCTGAGATCTCGATGAGATTTTGTTAGGTAATTACTTGCTATGCTAACTTTGCTTCAAAGCTCAAAGCATGTTATGGCGTAAGTTCTCAGTCAAGTGATGGCTTTAGTTCTCATTCGACTGTGAATTAAGGCCATAATCGGATTATGGCGTTAGTTCACATTTGATTGAGAACTATGGCGTTAGTTCATATGGCCTTCGTTCACGGCACCTACAGGTCCTGTAACCGGAACGACTTTAAATCTAACCCAGCCTAACCTTACCCATACACTTGATCCTCGACTTACTCACTCGTAACAAAATGGAAAAAAAATGTTGATAGTTCTGCGTCTTTAGTACTGAGTTATATTCCATGACAAAAATTCCAATCTGGAATTTTTGGTTCCTCTTATTAGGCCTCAACTTTCTAACTGGTCCTTGCCAACGCTATCACAACCAACCTATTTCTCTTGGTTTACTTTCTCACTGAAGTATCGCCCTAATTAAAAACTGCAATGAAAGAAACACTTAGTTAACTTTCATGAGTGCACAAATTTTCAACGATACCTCAAAAATTGAAGATATTTCGTTGCTCACTTTAATTTGCACACACACACACACCCTGTGTGTATGCTTTTCCACTATCACTCTTCTTGGCCAAATAGCTCGCACTTAAAAATTACCAAACTTGTTAAACCCACTCGGTGTCTTCGTGGCAAAATATTCTACAAACTTCAACTATACGAATTGTATAAATCCTCTCCATCCCAACAAACTACATACACTACTTTCTCAACCGAACAATAAACTTTTTGCAATGCTCTTGCACTTTAATTACAGAACAAAGTGCTGTTATGGCCTCTCCATGGATCTGCTCGACAACATTGCTACAGAATTGGAATTCGAATTTCATTTGTACATTGTTCATGATGAATTATTCGGTGCTAAATTCTCGACACTGAATGATTTTATGCCCCGAAGGACCTCATCGACATCCTCTTCCTCATCCTCCTCCCCAACACAATCAACGAAGGGTACATCATCAGGCAAAAATCGTGATACAACAAACACCATTCGACAGCCGGCATCAGGGCCAATTGCCGGACTCAAGGAGCAGGAACATTATAAAGCGAAGGATTCTTCATCAATGGTGGACGATGTGAACGATCAATATCCTGCCAATTCCGGTGCTGCCAATCAAAAGGAGCAACAACAGAACCAGCAACAACGTCGATATCACTCACCCGAAGGACGAACTCGCACTCGACGGTATGCTTCTTCTTCTTCTTCGCCTGATAGCGGTAAGTGTTCCTACTCTAATCAGCTTGAGATTGATTGAATGTGATGCGTGCCGGTGTCTGTTGTATTGTGTTTTGTATACCCTACCTCTCTCCACGTTCAATTAAAATCGCTTTTTGTTCAGCCAGCTTAGAGCGTGAAAACAGCTTGAATAACAATGAATTCAACACGCCGACAAGGAGGAACCAGAAAGTGTCGTCTTCGGTGAAGATGGGCGTTGATCAACAAGAACGAATCCTTAAACGTGAAGCCACCTTCAATTTGAATGACAATACCGCCAACCATCATCAAACAAGCAATGTCAAAGTTGCCACCGTCTCTGACAGAATTGATGACATCAGAACACCGAAGGACGATGTTTCACTTAATGACTGGGTCGTGCTGAATGATTACATCGATGATCAAGAGGAAACAGGTGCAATCAACGACGATGTCAAAATCGAGCCTCCATTCACGAATAATGGCAAACGAGGTATTAAATATTTTGTTTTCTCATTTTTCGTCTCTTTGTTTTCGGCGGTTAGAAATAATCTTCTTGTGTCATTAATTTCCATTGCAGTTCAGTGGAATGGAATAATTGGTGATTTAATATCCGGCTCAGCTGACATGTCATTTGCACCCCTCACAGTCTCAAGGTAAGTACCATTCTTGACACTAAGGTCGGTGGGAATGGGATATATGGGACTCTCGAGAATTCAGATTTTCGAGATGGAAAATTCAAGTGTGTCAATAGAATGGCAACGCTCTCGAATCGGAATGTCATTTGTCAAGTGGATTTCTACCAGCCGAGTCGCACACATAAATATTAAACTGTTGCATTTTTGTAAATGCACTTTGCACTAGAGCCCTGGCAGTTCGAGAGCAGGTGCCGATGTTGGCTTTTGAGAATTTTTAATCGATTCACCAAGACGAGGAGATGCACTTCTAAAAAGGTACTGCGTGTGTGTGCTGGTAAAAGTGAAAAAAGAAAATAATCTCTGAGAGACGTCAGAAGTGGGATTGCATATATGATCTGGATGTGAATAACTCAACGACTGACAGTTGTAGTTACAGCAGGTGCTCTGTGTGGCTGGGAAGACACTTGAAAGATATTTTAATGAGGTTATCTTTCAGAGAGGAAATGACATTTTTTTTTATTTTACAAGTCAGAGTTATTTTGAAGACATTTTCGTGAATGTTCTTTTTCACTGTTCGCTAAAAACTAGAAAAAGCAATCATACTTATGAGTTATGAAAACCTGTCGAGTAGTCTTTTCAAAAGTTTTAATGCAGAGTATAGGGGTAAAAGGTCCTTTTTATTACTGTGACAGGCTTTGAACACACTCCAAGCTATCATAAAGGAAGGTCTTTCTCAGGTTAAGTGTTGCAAAAAGGAACAAGCCATAAAATGCAGAATTGCAGATGCTGCCATTAGTTGCAACTTGTGAATTTTGGTAGAAGTTGACAGTGCATTTCATTTTTTTTGGTAAAAAGAAGATTACTTTGTAGTAAAATTTGAATATTCACAAGATGCGAGCTGGATGACTCATAACTCATAAACCAAAAATTTAAATTTTAATACATTTAAAATTAACAAAATTAGCTATTGAAATTAATGTAAAAGACATGTATGTTGTAGTGCCAGATTTTGTTATTCCAAGTTTTCAAATTATATATGTACTAGCTAACCCGCGGGACGTTGTACCCGCTCTTAAGAAATGGTTTGTAGTAACTTAAAGGCTGAGTGTGTAGCTTTCCCGTCACTTAACAGTGTTGACAGAATTCTAGAAGAAGCAACGCGTAGTACAATTTCCACAAATGAATATTTTCCCAGTTACCTTCTCTTGGAGAATCCAAAAGAAAAAATTAAGAAAAAATATCTTTGGTACTCCTGTTATCAACGACACTGTCATCGGCAGATGAATACTTTTATGGCAAAACTCACGTTACTGAGTCAGTATGAATGATAAAAAGTATCCTATAGCTGATTCCTGATTCTAACTTCCTCTCCACAAATTTTGAGGCAAATCAGATAGAAGAACAAAAACAAATTAAAATGGTTTCGGGCAACGGTGACTAGACTTCGCAAATAGTGTGACGTACAGATCTGAAATGCACTGTATAAGCACGTATTTTTTTTAACATTTCACTGAAATAACAGCAGTTTAATTGCTTTAAAACAATTTAGCAGAAAAATGTTTTTTAAATACAGCACGACGGACTAAGCTAGTACTGTATGTACAAAGAAGAAACTCTAAGAACCAGTGTTGCCAGAAGTGCAGATTTGTCTGAATTTTGTAGATTTTTCACCTGTCCCCAGACTTTCAAAAACCCGTGATACTACACTGCAGATTTTTCTGCACTCGTGGCTTAAGAAAAAAATACATTTTTATATTAGTTTTTGTTCATCTTTAAAGATTAAAAAAAAAAATCAAATTGCATTCAGTTCAATTTTCACCAACAAATATTTGAACTGAGTGAATGCTATCATCTAGTCAGCAAAAACAAGCAATGGATGCGGTGCTCTTAACTTTATCCATTTTGTTTTTTAATCTACCCTACATATTATTGTTTTTTTTTTTTTTGGTGAAAGCATAAGTTCCAACAAAATCGCGAAGAAGACGTGTAGGCCTTAATATAATGAAGAAAACAAATGCAACGACTGTTCATTCAGTTGGCCTAATACATGGGACAATTCAAAACCGGGAGGCTTGCCGACGCGACGTTTCCAGAGGTCAACCTGGTGAATCCTAGATCATCGAAAATGGAGAAGAAAAGAAAAAGGAAACTAACCCTTAAGACACTTATGATGTACATACATACATATGTCGATTGGTTGCATGTTACAATTATTTAAATATATTCGCAACAACATTCTCACAAAACAAATATCAGCTTCGGACCAAAGCCTTCACAAGGTAGTCAGAAACAGGCCCAGGTAGGTCGAATGGAATTCATTAGAGCACCTCTTGTGGCAACTCATAAAGCCATGCATAACGATACTATTAAGGACCTACTATGCCGAATTTTGCTCCAGTTGCATGTGGCGCGTTCCTACGCTCCTAATGAATGACGGGTGACGACTGTGATTT
This sequence comes from Sphaerophoria taeniata, assembly GCA_943590905.1. NCBI lineage: Eukaryota > Metazoa > Arthropoda > Insecta > Diptera > Syrphidae > Sphaerophoria > Sphaerophoria taeniata. The sequence continues at coordinate 38,011,107 of OX016540.1, read as the reverse complement.
ACCCTTTTTGATATACAGTTCTTGACAACAGATGTGAGGCGGCAGGACCTTCTTTAGTTTAAAACAAAAATTAAGAAAATCGGTCAACCAGTTATCAACTGAAAAGATAACATGAATTTAACGAAGTTATATACATAGATGTGAGATTATAAGACATTCGTTTCACTCGCTTAACACATAAGGTTGATCTCCCAGTGTTTTTAAAAAAGAGGTCAACGTAATTAATATGTGCAGAACTCAATCTCGAAATCAATCACCGTGACAAAAAAATTGCCATTATGTCAGATTGTCAGGCAATCCTAAAAGTGTTAAGCTCTTAAAGGTTTAACTCAAAACTCGTTATGGAGTGCATAGGTAGATTAAATGAACTAGGCAAGAACAACAAAGTGACTCTTCATTGAGGAGGCAGAGACAGGTGCGATGACTCCTCTATTAGGGCCAGAAAAAAAGAAGAGGAAACCAGGAGAAGCAAGAACATGGCACTACTACTGGATTGAGACAGGCGAAGATGCTTCTGGGTGACTTCAACAAAATCAATGGTTCCACACGCCTATATTTTCATATTAAGCCCATAGCATTTCATATAATGGATAAAATGGCAGCCGAAGAGTCCCGGATTGCTCATCGTCATGAGCAAACATATGAAAATTCATTGACCCACATATAAGATATCAGATATGCATAGAGTTTTCCGGAGCCCATTCCATAAACAACGATACAAACTGAGGTCGCCTGGCAACAATCCTTGCACTGTTTGAATTTTCTACCCTATTAGGACGACACAACACCTAGAATTGGCCAAGTTTTATGCATTAATCCAAGCTTCTCAGCTAGAAAATGATTTGATTCGTCAGCTAGATTCCGTATTCTACGTGATTTGTCAGAAAACTTTGGTGTTCCCCCTTTTAAAATACTCTCAAGCTTCACTGTTAGTTAGTCTCAATTTCAACCACATGCACCTACGCCTACTTTTTTCCAGATATGTAGATACGGCTTACACCCTAATATGTATTGATTAGAAAACCATGTCCGCTTTTGACGCAGTCATATGAGCAATCGAAATAAACCTTCGCAGCAACTTTTATTTTTTCTTCTCTGACATTTTTTATTTATTTTTTTTTTTTTGACGAAAATTAAAATATTTGACGAAATTTGAGTATTCGTAGGTATATTGATATATTTAGCTATAGTGAGAAAAGCATTATTTCTTAACATTTGCACCGTTTGTGATTTGAAAAGTATAAATTTTGTTTGTCATAAACCTTCTACAATTATTTCTCTTTAGTTTACAACAAAAATTAAGAAAATCGGTCAACCGGTTATCAACTGAAAAGATAACATGAATTTAACGAATTAGTCTTTTATATATATAGTTGAAAAGATGAAAGGGCCTATAGGCGGACATTTATTGCTTTGTATTACAAAACCGATTTTTCACTATTCAAAGGGCTTTTGAATTGTCTTGTTCGTACTTTGACGGCTTGCTCCTTGAAAAGCTGCGATGAGAATGCCCACTTCTCATCGTTGCACTTTTCACTAGACGAAAAATATTTGTTCTTTTTGTTTCGTTTTCAAACATTCCAAAGCGTGTTTTTCAGAGCTTAGAGATCTCCAAATAAGTAAGTTTCGATTTGTTAATCATTTTTATCACGAATAAATTTTCCTTGGAGTTTTTTTCCCAAATAGGGAACTTTGCTATCATGAATAGTTTTCGAGAATAGGAAAAAGCTTAGTTTCCAAAAAATCGTATCGCTAATAATTTTTGCCAATTTTTTGTTTCCTTATTTGGAACAGAATATTCCCCAAGTAAGTTGTAAGGGAAAAAAAAACTTTCTGTGCATTACCATGAAGTGAATTGGAAGACTGTTTCTTTTTGTTGGTGGAGAGAGGGCCAGAAATCGTGGGGCTAAGGATCAACTCGGAAAAACTTAAAGGATCAGCCTTTGAACTTGACCATAAATCTAAATATTTCTGGACAAGCCTCGACTGTTCCGCTCCAATGTTGAATCCATTCTGCTTTATGAGTGTAGCACTTGGAAAGTCATGGTAACTGTCACAAGAAAGCTTGAAGCTTCATTACTAGAGGTCTTAGAAACATCTTTAGGATTTTCTGGCCCAACCGTATCTCAAATGGTGAACTTCATGCGAGAACTGGTTAGAAATCCAAGGACGCACTCTATTATACGAAGACGAAAGTACCAGTGAATTGGACACATGGTCTAAAAAGGCGACTGCTATGCAGTGGAACCCGTTCTGAAAAAATAGCAGATAAGTGGGGCGGCAGAAAATTGGCTTGGTGATGACCAGTCGAACAGAAATCAGCACCACGATGACGCGTAGTAGAAGCGGCCCTCTGTCCCGTAAGGGAAACATCACGAACGTAATAGATCAACAGCTAAGATAAAATACGTTTTAACAACAAGAGGCAGTTTAACTTCCAAATGTTTTAAGGGATCAAAATTGAATGAGATTAACAAAAAATTTTAAGGTTGGTATACTTTTTTCCCTGGGAAATAAATGTTCTTGGGAGATTCTCAAAGGGAAACTTCTGTTTCGGGGTAGTTTTTTGTTTCCCTGGGGAAAAAGTCAGTAAAATTTGGAGACTTGAAACAATGAGAATCATGGAGAACGAAGCATTAAAATTCTCTCGTTTAATTCTTTGTTTGCTTTTCTGTGAAATAAAGTAGTTTTAGAATGATCTCCAGAGAATGTATCCACTGATTTTTTTTTTTAATCAGGTAAATTAAACGTATTTGTTTATAAACAAAATAAGTTAAAAATGTTTAAAGTGAAAAATTCTCACAAAGTTTTCATTTTATGTCAATAGTTATATTAAGGAATTTGTTCAAGTATTCGACCAAGAAAAACTCGATAAACACCACTGTGTTGCCTTCGATTGGAGTAAAAATTGTGCTTTATTCATCCCGTTCGAATAAAACAAAACTATGTTTATAAACTTTTTGCCCAAATGCTGTAATCCTCGAAGTAAAATGATAATGCAATGTTGGAGCGAATTTTATTCACTTTCAACATTTTATCAAAAATCATTGAACACTTTTTCACAATGTTCAATAATAATCAGAAATGCATTCATGCATAAAATTTAGCAAACCAAAGTTATCCTGACTTATTCAAAACCACTCATCTGAGGTGATTTAAAAATGAAAAGAAGGAAAATCAAATATTTCCAAAGAAAATCCTAGTCCTTGATTCCCGCACAAGGAGCAAAAAGAATGCTAAAAACTCCAACCGCATAGCCACAATCTGTCATTTCCAATTTGCACTCACTTAATAGGATTTGCATACCAAATCTACAAACGAAAAGAAAATCAAAGCAAAAAAAAAAAAAAAAACCCCAACAAATTTTTTTCCTTTTTATTTCCTCATCATCTCTGAGACTTTTCGAGATGCACATTGCAAGAGTTTATCTCTTTTGAATTTATTAAATGAAGGCAAAAAGAGAGGAAATGACATTAACTTCGACATTTTTGCCCTCGCTCTTAATTGCCACAATTTAAGAATTTACCAAAACAAAATTACGCACAAGGACGAAAAAGTTGTTTCAAATTTTTAAAGATACACACTGTACTTTAATTTTTCTAGATACACAACCACACTGTGCTTTAATTTCTCTCTCAAAAAGACATCCTAAATTTTTGGCATCACACATTCCATTAAATTTTCAATGAACGTGTCTTCTTCTTGATTTTTTTTTAGGGCTCGTGCCGAGGTAATAGACTTCAGTGCCCCGTACTTTCATGGTGGTGTATCGTTGCTGGCGGCGCCAAAACGCAAGTCTGAAATTCCATTGCTCGCCTTCCTGCTACCATTCTCGCCTGAACTGTGGATTGCCATTTTCACATCACTCAACGTGACTGCCATTGCTGTTGCTATTTACGAGTGGTTGAGCCCGTTCGGGCTTAACCCTTGGGGTCGTCAGAGGAGTAAAAACTTCAGTATGTCATCAGGTAAGTGCACAACTAATATTTACCATACCGGAAATTGCTTCAAATTAACCTTAAGGAAACGGTTAACATATTCCATGTGGCGTGTGGATGTTATGTGGATCGTATTAACATTTGTTTTTCTTTTTCCAGCACTGTGGGTCATGTGGGGACTGTTGTGTGGACATCTGGTGGCGTTTAAGGCCCCCAAATCATGGCCAAATAAATTCTTAATCAACGTTTGGGGTGGCTTCAGTGTGATATTCATTGCCTCGTACACAGCGAACATAGCGGCGCTTATTGCCGGCTTGTTTTTCCACAATTCGGGGAATACACCCGAAGTGTCGGTAAGTACTTTACATAATACTACTTTCTCTGTCAATATCTTGCTTTTTTTGTCTCTCGTGGGAAGCCTTAAAAGTTCTTGAGAATGATACATGAATAGTAAAATTGTTCCGAGTCACTGTGGCGTATGTGGAATATTTTTTTCTTTATTTTATTGTTCTTTTGGGAGGGAAGGTTGTTTTCAGTGAAAGGAGAGGGAGAAAATAAAATATAAATGAGGTTGTGTTGGCTCGGTTTTTATGAGATTTTTCTTTTCTCATTCCAGTAGAAATTGGTTTTTATGTGATCTCGACTTTGAGGGTTTTCAGTCAGTCTTTTTGGAAAGCAATAGACAAAAATTATGTTTGTTTGTTTTTATAAGTGAGTTGAGATAAACAGGAAAGTGGATTTGATGTCAAAGACATAAAAAATTTAAGTTTGCCGAGGGAATGATTCTTCATAACGAATTTGAGTTATGATTATTATTATATTTTTTTGCAAGCTGAATTTATTTTTCATAAATATTAAATCAGGATGAATTATTTACTTTTATGATGTATCCGTATATAAGTCTCAGCTGTTTGAAACCCCCGGATATAGGCAATCGATGAAAAGTTCGAATTATTATTGAGTTATGTCTGTAAGGGACTTTCTTCAAATAGACTTTGGTTTTTTGTGTGTAAAAGTCAGTTTTGTTGACAGTCGATTTTTATTTTTACAAAACAAACAAAAAGCCTATTAAAAATAGAATGTCTGATCCCCTCGAGCACGATTTTTATCTCATCTGTAAAGTTTCAGCTGAACGACCTAAAAATAAAATCATCAATCATGGACAGACTTTAATTTGACCTCGAAAAAATGTCATTACAAAATTGTGGATTGTGTTGATAGCAAAGTCCGTTTCCGATGTTCGAAAACACAACCGCTGTTTCGTCAGGCAGAGAAATTTACAGATGCTGCTTTAACCGGAAACCGAGGTACTTGACTTCTTATTTTGGTCGTTATAGCCATAAGAGTCTGAAGTTTGTTTTGAGTTTCGTGTAGTAACAATATCTAAATCTAGTCAACGTAATGTAAGAGAGTTTTACTAAGCTATACGTAATGAGATCGTAACCATAGTATTTGTGGGAAAATTAGACCTATATCGAAACTGTAATGTATTCCAAGGTTATTTGAACAAGTTTTGTGTGAAACATTGCCATTTAATTGCAAAAATATTATCTGTAGCCAAGAACTCGGTTTCATGTAGAAACGATCTTTGATCACGAAACTTACTGTTTTTGTGAATAGATGCTTAAACTCTGACTGACTTCCTTTTCGACCATTGTCACACAGGATTATAACGTTTGCACTGATGTCTTTCCCCCTTTTTTCATTTTCGTTAATTGGATATCCACATTAATTGAAGACAGGTCTTACTAGTTTATTGCTTAATCCGGTGTCCCTCAAGGCAGTCATCTTTGCAGATGATGTGAAGATGTCCAAAAATACGAGTAAATCTTATATGAATGATCGAATTCTTCGTCAGGAAGACATTAACAGTTTTTCAGTGTGGTATGAAAAAATAAAAAGTTTCAAACAATGACTTTTTTCAAAGGAGCAAAATTCTTATGACTATGCAATCTAACAGCACATTTTGACTCGTCCTGTCGCTGTAAAACATCTTGGAGTTTATTCACATCTAGTTTAGACTTGTCTGAGCATACTTACAACATCGTCAATGAAGACAATGCAATGACCTTTGGCAAATCATTGGTCGCTCTCCGACCAATTCTGATTATTTGAAAAAAAGAATAATAATAGAAGCAAGGCTGATATTGATTGATTTTAAAGAAAATCATTCCATCGACAGTCCCAAGTTTTTATATGGGTCCGCTTCAGGCAATGAGAAGTTCCAGAAACCATGTGTGTGTACCCCTCGATATTAGTAGCAAACAAAGTGCTGCCAGCCCAGCCATCCTCTCTCAGCATCATCCTAGTGGAAAATTAACAATTTTGGTCATTCGACAATTTTGAGTTCATTCAATTTAATACCCAAGTACATAGACTACACCGTTCCAAAATTGATTTTTGGCAAAAACTTTCAGGTCTCCATACCATCAAGAACAGATTGGGAGGACAGAGTGATCCTGGAAGATAAATCCATACACTTTAAGACTGATGGATCCAAGATTAAGGCAGGTGTAGGTGACAAAGCGTACCTACTCAGAAAAGCTCAATGTAAGCCTCTCATTCCGTCTCCCCAATCACTGTAGCGTCTTCCAGGCGGAAATTTTAGCAATCAAAGAACTTTTATTCTGGCTAAAAGAAAAGGTGATGTCAACTTTTAATATACACATCTTCTCTGACAGCCAAAGCCGCCCTCAAATCCATTGAATCTGTCTCTAAAAACTCCTTAGTTGCCCTTAACTGTCGATCATCTCTTAAGTACATGGCATAGCAGTTTAACATTCACCTCTCCTGGGTGCCGAGCCACAGAGACTTTCATGGAATTGCAAAGCTGATGAACTTGGTAAATATGGAACTATCCTGCCTATCCTACCACAATGGATAAGGGTTGACATAACTACCGCTACGTGCAAACTCAAGCTTAAGCCCGATGCCATCAGTCAGATAAGATAACATTCCCACTTGTACGGTCACAATACAAATATAGCCCACTATTAATCTTAAAAGAACAAATGATATTATATCTCTGACAAGACTGCATATAAGCTCCCTAGGAGGTGTCATCCTCCAGTCCAGTTCTTATAGGACGTCATGCCCCACAGCTTGGCGTCTTCTCAAATGATTTTTGCGACAAACGAGCGTTAGTTAGGCTGACCAATCACTGAGAGGATCTGTTTACATCTTTCTCATCTGGAAAAAACTTACCAATTTACTGCTCACAGTTTTTTCTATGCGTCTACGAAATGACGTGACCCTGGCAGCCGCTGGCTGTTGTTCTACCGAAACTGTTTTCTTTATTTTCGTCATTGTGAATCTTATAATTTTATTTTTCAATACATTTGTTGCTGCCAAAATTAGTCTATTTGAAACAAACATAGCAATTTCCGATTATAATTAATCTGCTTTCTGCTCATACAATTTTTATTAGAATACAAAAAATTGCTTTTAATGAAATTGTGTTAAAAAATATGCATAAAAACAAAATTAAATTCCAGCAAATATCATTCAAAAACATTTTTAACCATAATTTACCAAAAAGTTTTGTGGATAAAAACCAACAAATCCAATAACATTCGCAATACTGCCAATTTCGACTATGGTTTTCCATTACAAATTTAATTTTTCTTTTTTGTTGGTTTCGATTTATTTATCTCACATCGAATATTGTCCACAAAATGATATGCCAACAAAAAAAAATGCAACCTTTCTAAGCCAGATGATGTTAAAAGAGATTAACTCGATCTGTCAAATTGCATTTTTGCTTAATAACCAGATTCAGCTATGTGTAGTTGTGGTATGTCCTGGAGCCAAGTTTTTTTTTCTATCCCATGATTTTTTTTTCTGAGTCTATGCAATTCATGCAAAGCTATTCAAATCAAATCCATTTCAGTCTTTTGTTTAAAAAATAGGATAATACAAGGAGAGAAAAAAATCAACCAGGACTAACTTTCAAAAGAATTCCATATAGAGGTAGTATTTTATCCGTCAGCCTCATCCGACTGTTAATGACAAATTCGGTCTGTTTTTTTTTTTTTTTTTGAAAAGGAGCGATGAGTTGTTTTTTTTTGTCCCTTTTAATTTCACAGTTTAGCTGCAGCCGTATCCTGCTGATTAAATCAGGATTCAGAATCCCTTGTCTGATTAAACAAAAAATAAAGTTGTCATATGGACTCGTGAGTCCTGAATTTTAATGGAAACATAATAAATTATCGTCACTTTGCGTACATTTTGAGTTTTTATGTAAATTTTAATTCGCGAAAAAATTACTCCGGGCTTATCCTGGACTTTAAGCTAATTAGTCTACTGGAAAACATATTCCGTTGTTAATTCGCTTATCGTTGCGTGACCGATTAAAACAGTTCAAGAGAGATTAAAATGATCATAAATCTTTTTGCACGATACGACAGTCAGTGACCTAAAGTTACTCAATTCGAGAAAGCTTGTCATATCTCTCGACAAATTCAAAAAGGACGTGTTAATTCATTTTGATTTATCTTGCCCATTCCACTTCAACAACAGCGCTCACTGCGAACTTCTTCAAGATTGAAATACTCGTACATTTATAAACAGAATCATATTTATGGATGATGATGAAATTAAACTCAAGGACCTTCAAGGATAATGGACCCTTCAAATGCCAGCATTCGAGTACACATTGCAATAATAGTCAATTGAATTGGTATAAGACTTTATTCTGTCTGTCGGATAATATTTACTCCTTCTCGGGAGGACGAATATTGCTATCATTTCCGCACATCCTCCGGAGCGATGATCAAAGAAAGCTCTCAGGAATATGGTCCCTTCTGTTTGTTTTGTTTTGTTTTGTTTTTAAGCAATAAAATGAAATATTTCTTAAAAGGAGCGTCGGAGATCCAACGCACTAGCACAAAAAAGATAAGGATATTATTAAAGCTGACAGAAGGACTTAGTCATTTTTTTCATTCTTCACAGGACGACGATGATGGAGGATATCAACGTAGCCGTCGTCGAAGAATTAAGATTTATATGAGAATGAGAACGTCTTTTTTTTTGGAGATTTATTTTTAATAGTTATTATGTGCTATTGTTGAAAAAGATTAAATTAATTGCCAGCTATAAGGCTTTTTAGGGAGTACACTGGGGAGATTATTTATGAAATTTAAACGAAATTTTAAGTTTGTTGGTGGAAGGTGAAAACTGGCGATGGTCGCAGATTGTGTAAGCTTTTGTATTATTAATTAATGTTGCTTGCTTTGAGGACGAATTAAGGGATTAAGAGTGTTACAATTTAGGGGAATTAAGTTGCTGACTGGGAGATAATATTTACCTGCGTCTGGGGATTTCCGCGAGTCATGAAATTATGCGTCACGTTCAAATTCATTTCGAAATTTTCTAAGGTTTTTCTCTGCAATAGGAAATAGTCTCACGTTTTAAGGGGAGGGTCTTCATGAAACCCTGTGTCGCTTAAGCAATTCAGAATACTAAGCAGAAAACCAATCATTTAAAAAAATTTAAAATGCACGGCATAAAGAAGAGATCTACAGGGTTTCAAGTCATAGCGCCACTGAGAAGATTTCCGAACAGAGTTTCAATGGAAACGTTCACCTTGTCCTAAATATCAGTTGTGAAACAATCACCATTGATAAACCTCATCAACATTTTATGGCTTCTTTCGTAATTCCAAATTAAAACACAAAATATTTTGTAAGAAAAAATCGTTTTGTATTGTTAATTAAAAATGAAAATTTCGGCACGTTTCCTCGACGACCACATTAAAACGTGGTTTCCATTTCAATACCATTCGAAAACAACGTCCTCCAAAAGGTGCACTGATATAAGCACGTCAATCCGTTCAAATATTAATTTTTCCGCAAAAACACCTAATCCAGAAATAGGATTTTCTATGCTCTTATCGCATCATGAAAAGCATCCTTCTTATATGAGATTTACAAAAAAAAAAATGAGAACAGAAAAACGCCAAAGGGCCTCCTAAACCTGCCTGCAAAAAAAAAAACCTTAAGCACAAACAATGCTCAACCTCTCTATCCGCGAAATCCTTTATATTTTTTCAAAAACTAACTACCAAATGCATGGAGGAACCAAATTAGCCTCCGACCCGACCTGACTGCTGTTTAGTATTCCTCATTCAATACCCGTTGGTGGCCGACAACGTCGACGATGACGACGGGTGGTAGGTAGCGCTGTATTCTGTGGCATCAATTCGAAACCCCTTCTTCTGCAGCTTTTTCAATATGATGCTCTGACCTCATTTGCCTGCCATGTACTCAGCGACCGTAAAAAGAGCTGTGAACATTGCGAAAAGTTTTTCCATGAATGACTTTTCCCTCAACAACATTTAATTAAAAGAGTAAAAGAAGCAGCAAACGGAATAAAAAAAAACACAAGAACACACGGCAAAAGAAAAGCACTCACCCACACTTCTACACTCGCATAAAATAGAAAATGTTATATAATTTCGTTTGACTACTGCGGCCGCCTCTCTCCTTCACAGAAGGGTAAATTGCATACGCACGCGAGTTGTCCAATATAATGCGGAACACGAGTCTGCTCCTCTTCAGCCTTTATGTGGATAGCAGAAAAAAAAATTAAATTTTCAAGCTTTAAGAATACATCAAGGACCTTTTTTCAAAATACCTACTTACAAAAGAGGACAGGACATTCGATGTACCAACGACACTAGCTGTAATGTCACAAGTAGTAGTGAAAAATGTAAAGAGCAACGACGACGGCTTCTGGGTATAGCCTTTTGAACTTAATTTTCTTGCCATGAGTTGGGGTTATTTCCCTTTAAAGTAGTTAGACTTGTGAGGGTGTTCCGCTGCTGTTGCTTCATGATGAGGATGACAAGCGAAAGTTGAAGAAAGTTACAAAGGTGATGACTTTTTCGATTACATTTTATAGGAAAATTCCGATAATGGAAGTAGTTCTTTGAACTTTTGATAACTTGCAACGCGTTGTCCATTTTTCTTTAAGTAGGTTAGGTAGTCATTATTTGTGGATAGTGATTCCAATATTTATAAGCCCTGTTTTTTGACTACTCAGTAGCCAGCACAGCAAAATCTCCTTGGCAAACAACAACAATTTGGATTGCACTCGATACAAAGGCCCGTAAAAAAATGATAGTTGTTCCGGCGATAGAACTTTCAATTATTGAAATGAAGACAGAGCTGATGGCGTTAAGAAGAACTATTTTGCTACGCGAATCTAATGATCTGAGTTATGAACTCTTAGGTTGAAGGATTTGCTAATTGTTCTTTGTATGGTGTACACGTATGGCCGGGGTATGTCGATCTCTAAGAGCTTGGTTGGGCTCTTGTGTTTTCTAATCAGGGTCACCAGGTAGGCCAGATCTTCGATTATCCTAGTTTTTAGAGTTTTCCCTTTTTGTGGCCATTAAACCTTAACTCTGTGCCAGCTCTCTGAGTTTATGGGAAGAACTAGCTATATTTTGATGTCATAAATGCGAAATTTTGCTTTCGCTTAACTTCGGAACTAAATGACCTACAGACTTGAAGTTTAAGATTTTGAGTATGTGAATATAGCTTACTGGATGACGAAAATGTCTGCGTTCTGGTCTTATCCAGAGGTTCTCAAATAGGGGCCTAAAAATGCGGTGAATTGATTTCAGTAAAGAATGGTACGGCAGTGTTTGCCTCGCGCTCGACTTAGCCATGCCAAAAATATTCAGTGAGCATCTTTCGATAGCGATGGTGACTCATGGAATACGTGTGGATTGCTGCTTGACCAATAACGCATATTTGGTTTATTGACGAAGCCATTGAGCTAAAAATGTGCTTCATCACTGAAGATGATTTTTCGATAAAAATTAATATCATTTTCAAGTTGATGTTCAGCCCAATTCACGAACGTACGACACTTATAATGGTCTGGCGGCTTATAAGGCTGTAGAACAAGATTATTTTGCAAAATGCGCTACAGTGAAGTCACAGAAATTCCCAATTCTTGAGAACGACGAGTAATCGACTGATTTGGATCATTTTCAACTGAGGCAATAGCGGCAGCGACTCACTACGAACACTTTGTTGTCTCATTGGCACTGGCACATCATGTGCCTGTGGATTCTAATTTTTTTCACTAAAAGTTCAATTGTTAATCTGGCTGGACGATTATGTCGACCATAAATTGGATGTAGCACCTTTAAAAATGTGGCTACTGACTCCGAATTTCGGTAGTACATTTTAAACATGTATCTCTATAAGAATTGCAGTTGCCCGTAGCTTAGTTGGTAAGTGCGTTGGCTGCTAAGCAGAATGTCGTTGGTTCGAGTCCTACTCAGGCCAAGTTTTTATTTCATCTTTCACGGGTAGGTACTGCCTCTTGCGAAGACCTGACAAATCTTCCAAGAGTATCAATCTGTCATGAAAAAGTGCTTCTCAACTTTGCCGTTCGGAATCGGCGTTAAATTGTAGGTTGACTCAATTCTTCACACACACTCAGAGAATTGTTGATGAGAGTAAGCCACTTAGGCCTTGGCTCTTCAAGAGCTGTCGTGCCACTCTATTTATTTTTTTATTTTATTTATCTCTATAAGAATTAAGGAGATCGAGAGCTGGTATACGTTTTTCGATTTTTCTAACCACTGAAACATGAAATGCTGAGAATCATGGAGCACGAAGCATTAAAATTCTTCCTTCAAATTAGTTTTTTTGTAAAATCATTCACTTCCAGATTGTTCGCATTTCTCTTTTTAAATAAATACAAAGTTGTAGTTAAAAACTTGAGCCCTTTGCAGGGCGAAAAATACTTCAAATTGTGTTGAAATTTCTGCGTCAACGCCCATGCACAGGGCAAAACGACTTTTCAAATTGGATTTTTAAAATGAATAAGGTGACAAATGACAGTGAATGGTATTTCTATTTCTCAAGTCGTAAGGGTTGCATTTGCTAAACGAAGACGATTAAATTAAGCGAATTTAGCATGAGCAACTTATTTCGAATTCATTAGAAAAACCAAATCCAATCTCTTCATTTGAACTTTTTTGTCAAAATACAAAAATCACCAAATATTCAATCAGTGTATAGAAACGCATAATCGAATCAATTCTCTGACGATAGCAAACAATCTGTTTAGCCAACGAGAAATCCCTAAGAAAATAAAACCATTGCCGAAGTATTTTATGCCTCCTTAAAACCCAATCAAGAAAACTTGACAACTTTACAAAAGACTAGAATACACCCTTATGTGTCGTTATACTGATACTGACACAACACTTAACTCTTCGTCGTCTAAGAAGATTTCTTTCTCCCTCTTTCTACGCGTTCGAATCACGCATTGGATCAAAATCCAATTTCGAATCTCATTATATTCCTAAGTAGCCAGAGATGCAACGAAAACAGACAAAAATTCAATCATCATCCTTTCGAGTTTGGAGTGTGTGTGTCAGCATCACTAACTGACAACAAGCCAACGACAAAAACCCAGAAGTGGATAACACAAAGACAAATCGATCTGATGAACTTCCTTAAAAGACCGCCACAGCCTCTCACGATATGTTATGTCGTCGCCATCCACCATCGTTCGATGAGACTTTATGTAAGGACCTTTTCGATGATGAAGTCCATATACGTGTACATATATCGCGATGATAGCACACATTAGCTCCCCATTTAAGGACTCTTTTTCACTCTGAAAAAGCATGTGTATGATTTGTGTATCGGGTGGCTTCTCATTGAACCTTGCCATTGTTGCATCACAAACTACTTCAGTTGCTGGTGCTCCTTTGTCGTTATTTAACTGCTGATCCAGTTCCCAGCCAACTCATGTGCATATACAGACACTCTCTATCATTATCACTGCTGATGGTGTTGTTGTTTTTGGCCTGGTTATAAGGACATTTTAACAATAATGGCATACATAATAGGTCTCAAGCAGGAGCACACACGGTGGATTCCATCAGTTCGTCGTCGTCGCCCCCGTCTTCCTTCTGAATATTTGACTCTCATATGGTGTTGTCGTCACGAACAGAAAAACAAAATAATGTCATCGTTGTCATGTCCGGAACATGGATTACATGCAGCAGCACTCCCGTCAGCTATTAGAAGTTGTACCTCCATGCAACTGCTACTTGCTGAAGCTGTATCACGCTTGGCTTCTAGTTTCTTAGGTAGTTAGATTGAAATTTTCATGCATGGGCGTAGTTAGAGGGGGGTAACTTTCAATACCTATTGTAAAATTTGAGTTTGTTGCATGTAAGACTATAATTCAATTTAATTCACTCGAGGTTTTTTTTATTTTTTGGCAAAATTTTTAGAGAAAACATTCAAAAACTTCATAAGCAAGTAATTTGCTGAAAACAACATCAATTTCTGAGTTCTGGTTGCCACGATATTTGAAATTGATGAAATTCTCACAAAATTCTCACATTTACCCCTCTTTTTAATACGCCTCTGCCAACATACTCCACCTATCTACACGAAACACTTTTCACAGCCTCGGGTATGACGAGGTATTCAATTCTTAAGCTTGCTCCCACGTTTTTTAACCAACCCGATCTCGGAGGTGGTTGCATTCCCAAAGGATAGAGTCTCTGGTGAGCGACGACGATGATGAAGGGCGTAGGTTGCGAGTGGAATTTATTTATTCCAACATCCGAGAGGTTGCTAATTTTTTAATGGAAAGCTTCTATGAAACAAAAGAATTGTATTTAGGACTTGTGACCCTGATAAGGAGAGGAAATTTTGCTTTTTTTGCTGCTCATTTTTTAAAACAGTGAAAACTCCGAATAATAGGGTATGATTGTAGTGTTTGGTTTCAGCGATTTTCTAAGAACCATTTCTGTAGAAGTGTTTGGTTCAAACTTGAATTTATTTACAATTTACAAAACACTGCTTTTTTTCATATAAGGTAAATCATTTCGTCGGAGGAACAAAGCAGTGTTTCCTTAAGTTTTCCTTCTCCTTATCCTTAAGCACTTTTAAGGAAAGGTTCGCCTAATAACATATGTACACTGTAAGCCTTGCAAAACTTTTCTTCTAACAAGAAGAAAAAAAAAACTATGCTCTAAAAGTTTGCAAGCAATGGCTTTATGGGACTCCAGGGCTTGAAGAATGGAAACTCGACTCGACAACAATTAACAAAAGACATTGTTTATGTTGCAACAATAATGTTCACAATGAAAGAGAGGATTTATTTTATTTTTATTTGTGTTCTTTTGTTGGAGAATGAGCTTTTGTTTAGCTTTGTGAAATAAATTATAGGTTTTCAGGACGTTTCTTATTTAAAATATATGAAACCACTCAAATTTTTGAAGATTTCTGAGTACAAGAAAGTAAATACTTTTCAAGACGAAATTATATTTGTGCTTACAGCCATAACTTTCAGCCTAATATTCTTCGAAAATGGAGAGATATAGTTAGACAAATAATGTCCTAAAAACCTTTTTTAACGTGTCCCAACAGTCAGGGCCACACCCAACAAGCTTCCTTGTCCAACATTTTTTTCTTATCTAATTGAGCTTAATGAAGCCAATGAAATATTACTCCAAAAACTATAACCAGTATCAATTACACCAAATTACCCATTCTATCTCACTCTCCCTCATCAATCATTTTTCGTCTTCTGGCAGAAAAAATCCATTAAAAGTTAAGTCCCCAAAAATTCAAACACAAGATTGAGAGAGAAGGAAATTAATAAAAACAATTTATTACAAAACACACAGAAAAAAATCGATTTGAAAATAAAAATAATCCATCAAATATTGACAAGAAATTATTTCGCCAAAAATACAGGGCTCCATTAAATGGTATTTATGAGCAAATAAGAAAAAAGTCTAACTCATTCGGAGGCTACTTTTTATATTAGAAAGTAGAAATATTTGCCTTACATATACATACATTCACTGCAATCACAATAAATGTCAAAAACCGATATTAATGGTTATGGTTATGGTTTCTAGCTTCCTCTCAATAATATAAATATATATTCGTGAAACGATATTGAAATTTCGGGTTAAAAGGTTAAAAAAGGAGAGTTTTTTTTCATGTTTAAATAATGTAACCAACATACATATGTGTGTTGAAAAGGCATTCGTTGGATAGGTTTTGGAAATGCTAATCCCAAATTGGACTTTTGCCATTTTTGTAATAACGCCGGCGGAGTTCTCGTTGACATTTGTCATACGAATTCCCCAGTTATCATGGCATAATTTTTGGTGTTGCAATTCCAAAAGGTTAACCGTGGTCTCTACTGTGCGATTTATCTTTAGGAGAACCAGGTTTATAGGAATCCAATTTAAAAATTACTTAAACATTAATTACTTACTTACTTAGGTCCTCAGAACTAAGTATTCTCTACCACGCATTCTTGCTTATTGACGCTGATTCCGCCTCGATTGTCCTCCGTTATAAGCTTCTATCCCAGCTCTTTTTCCTTCTTATGTGAGCGGATTCTACTGCATTGCTTGACTTGCAATGCAATCGTTACCTTTTCGAAGCGTACGTCCACGTCATTGCGATTACGTCTTCGTATAGTACGATTGGGCCAGCAAATCCTAAGAATGCAACGAAAACATCTATTGACGTAGGTTTGCAACTTCCTTGTAATTGCTGAAGTAACTTTTCAGGTGCTGCATCCATAAAGCAGCAAATATTGGCGACAGAATAAAGCCTTGCTTGTTTCCGTTGAAGATTTCAAAATTGTACGACAACCTACCAATATACCACGGGCTGATATCACAATTTACATTGACAGCCAAGCGGCAATAAAAACGATTACTGCAAATGAAAAAAATCAAAGCTTGTTTCATGCTGATCACTTCGATCTCTTGTAAGCATAATTACCGGACATAATCTGTAAGGATATCATAAGAAAAAGATGAGAATCAGTTCAGATGATCTATGCAAGGCATGCGGTGACGAGGAGACACTTCGCGCTTTCGCGCTTTCTATGTCATTGCCCCGCTTGGCAATTATTTCTTCGGGGACTTAGAAGAACTCTCTAGTACTCCAGGTATTAACATTCTGAACTTCGTCAATGGCTCAAAATGGCTTGATTAATTGAAAACATAAGTTTTTATTAGCTTGAGTAGCAATACTCACGGGTATCACAATGGATCTGTATTGATCTAAGTGTGACGGTAACGACATCAACTCTCAGCCCCTTAATCTAACCTAACCTATCCTAACCAATATGCGGAACGTGACACTTGGATCCATTATATTGGGATGCTTATCCTCCGTGAAGCTTACTGCAGATGTACTGCCTGTTGACGCCAGAAAAGGCCTTTTCGAAGTCGTCAGGTGTAGTGGTGATCGACATTAAACGCACTACTCAATAATGATCCGCGAGGTGTTGAAGTGATCAATAGATGTTCTCTGATACGTTCCAGAATGATTGCTGCTACTATTTTGGAAAAAGCAAGACTTTAAAAATTAGGTTGATGTTAGAAACAGATTTGAATCGAATTGAGTGGGGTCTAGATAAATATAATACTCCCTCTGTTGACGTACGGGGTTGCAGTATGGTGGACTGCACTGGAGAAAGTCACTTACTGCGACAAACTCAGCAGAGTCCAACGCACTGCTTGTCTCTGCATAAGCGGGGCTTTGAAAACCACACCCTCAGCAGCGTTAGACACTCTCCTCCATCTGGCACCCCTCGACATTTTTAGCAAACAAGTGGCAGCCAGTACAGCTATAAGACTCAACGCCTCATCTCAATGGACCAACAATAATGTGGGACACTCCATCATTTTGAACTCTTTCGGTTCTATACCAAAGTACATAGACTACACCATTCCAAAACCACAATTTGGTTAAAACTTACAGATATCCATTCCATCCAGAGAAGAATGGGAAGACAAACAACTTCTGGATGACAAAGGCATTCATTTTTATACAGATGGATCCAAGACAAGTGATGGAGTTGGTAGTGGTGTGTACTCAGAAAAGCTTAATCTAAGCATCTCATTCCGCCTTCCCAATCATTGTAGCGTCTTCCAAGCGGAAATCTTAGCGATCAAAGAGGTTCTCTCCTGGCTAAGAGAAAACGTGATATCAACTTCTGATATCCGCATCTTCTCTGACAGTCAGGCTGCTATTAAATCTCTCGATGGTGTCTCAACCAAATCTCAAACGGCCCTCGATTGCCGATCGTCTCTGATGGAGATGGCGCAGCAATTTAACATTCACCTCTGTTGGGTGCCGGGTCACAGAGACATCGAAGGAAATTGTAGAGCCGATGAACTCGCTAAAAATGGAACCGTCATACCTATTTCACCTGAAAGGGAGAAGATAGGTATACCGATAGCTACATGTAAACTTTTGCTAAAAGAAGCAGCTTTAACGAGAACAAACTATAGGTGGCACAACTTACCAACGTGCGCAGCTACGAAACTCATATGGCCTTCACTGGACTTAAAGCGCTCTAAAGACTTGTTATCTCAAGGCAGACTTCACATTAGCTCCCTGATAGGTGTCCTTACGGGACACTGTCTTATAGGCAGACACGCAATACGACTTGGTGTAGCCTCAAATGACTTCTGCAGGAGCTGTATGGATGAGGAAGAAGAGGAAACAATCTCTCACCTTCTCTGCACTTGCCCTGCTCTTTCACTAAGACGCAAACTTCATCTGGGAGAGTACTTTTATGATAACCCCAGTGAACTAGCTAATAAGGATATCAAATATCTTCTTCGCTTTATAAAAAGCTCAAAATGGTTCGACTAGTAAGAAGTAATTCTCTAGATTCATGGTTTCACAATGGGCCTTTCCTTTTGGCCTAAGTGTGTGGATTCTGAATCCGCAGCCACTGTAACCTAATCTAACCTAACCCTCTGTTGACGACCAGGTGTCTTTTTTTACAAGAACAAATAAATCAAAATGCGCGCGACTGGGTCGCATGAACTTGCTCTTGTCTAACACTCGGTAAATATTAGCCAAGACTTTGATTATGTTATTCTGCTGCGAAATTTTAAGTAACTGTGACTTCGAACACGAACGTAAACTTAATGTTGCATTTAACTGCATTGCGCACTATGTTTTGGTCTCAAGAGATATAATCACATCTCAAGTTTTTCTAAGTCTATCTATGGCTTGTTTCAACTAGCAATAATCGCTTTGCGCAGAGGCGATATCGTAACCAATGAGGTCCTACCGAGGTGCGATTATTGCTAGTTGAAGTCTATCTATGGCATTTCGTTGGATAATCTGTTTAAACTCCGAACTTTAAAATTGCTTCACAATATTTTACAGTCTCATCAACCAGAATACTCATACACGAAAATGAATTTTACATGTTCTGAAAGGTCATGGGACCTTATCCCATCCCTATTATCCTATTCCCTCCCTCGCTCTATTAAAGTCATTACCAACCAGGCCTCTCAAAGAATTCTGCTCCTAGCTTCTAAGCTATGGATTTTATAACCATATTGATGATAATGATGACGATGATGATGATTTCTAAAATAACAAATCACAGTTTTTGTTAACAAAATGCATGAATATTGAATATACAGATAACAGAATAATTACACAATAAATGATATGAAAAGAAGAACGTAAATCCATCTCCTGTACGGTTCGGATTCGGGGATTGGCTTGTTCGAGAAATTCAGAAGGAAAAGTGTTCTTTCCACCTTCTGACTAGCTCATCCCCCGAAATAAGCAAAGTACCTTCTACTTCTTTTAACAAGTGTTTTTTGAGCTGTGTACAACAGTCAGTTTCTTCGGTATTTTGTAAATGGTCCTGCTGTCGTACCTGTTTGCAGCATCTTGCGCCGACACATTGAAGTAATTACACTTGTCACGGCGACGGTGACGGGGTACCTACCAGAGATTAAAATGAGTATGTTTGAACAGTTCGAACACATCCAACTTTTTCTTGTGTGCTTGTTCATACTCGTTCGATTGCAACCCTTACTTATAAATAATTTGACTCATAAATAAAAAGACTTGTAAGTCAAACCAAACAAGCAGAGGAAACTCGTAAATATTTTTCGTTTTCGATCATTTCAAGTCAAATTGATTCACAAGCAATTTGCTTGCTTGTACTTACTCAAACATGTTTGAGTTTTCGGGTAAAATTGATTGGATGTTGCGCTGAACTTCTCTCTTCTTCAAGAATAAGACGTAAAATATTGTGTCTTTATGGTCGTAGTATCTCGAAACCTTAAACAAAAAATGCTTTTGATGGTGCGGGGAAATAACTCCACGGGAACTAACTCCACTGAGGGATTTACTTCCCACCAAGTGAGAACTTACTCCACTTTTGTTAAGTGTAGTTAGTTCCCATGTACGGTGAGAACTTAGTTCACTTTCTAATGGGAACTAAGTTCACACATTTATACATGGCGCAGGAAAACTGGTCCGGAAGTCAGAAGTCCCGAAAATGGGTTTCGGGGTTAATGACCCACTATGGTGGGTCATTTGTGTATACATACATAACTACAACCCCAAAATGTCTTATAAATAAATAAGATCATTTTTATTTACTACCTTTTTGTCGACAAAAGCTGTTGCCGTTTCCTTTAATTTGGAAAAGCATACTAGTGTCTGGAAAGCAGGTGCAGCACTGCAATGATTCATTTTGAGCATTTTTTTCACCTTGGCCTTGGATGATGACTATCTGTAACACTCAAAATCAATTTGGTTTGATTGGGAGCGAAGCAAGCGGAAAAAATTTTGGCCAAAAGAGAATCAATTTGGGGTGTGAAAATAAACAAATTAGCGCGATTTTTTTTATTTTCACACCCCAAATTGATTCTCTTTTGGGCAAATTTTTTTTCGCTCGCTTCGCTCGCTTGCAATTTTTGGTTCAAGCTCCAAATCCTTAATAATACAATTTTCTTAACCATTTGAGAGGGATTGTAGAGTTAATAAAGTCAATAAAAAAAATTGTCTTTTTGATGGAACTTTTAATGTTATTTAAATAGCTCAGTTATTTAAGGGGACAAAAAGATGCAACAAGATGAAACTGGGTTCAAATACAGTGTGCTTTTAGAATGCCCTACTCTCACCGAACACCAAACTTCAGAAGAATGTTTGCATTGGAAAAAGTTTACGTTATGTCACATAAACTTACCTACAGCATGCGGTATATTTCAATCGTTATAATACCGTTTTAGAAAATGTTTAAAATTAATAGCAAAGGTCAGAAACCCCGAATTTAATTTCTGGACTAATGAATCACCATAAAGGGGGTCAGATTCTTAAAAATGGGTTTCCGAATGACTAAGTTTCTCAATATTTTTGTACATGCGATTCCTTAAAATTATTTTCAGTCTTAAAAACTGAATTTCGGAATGACTTCGTTTCTAAAAAACATTTACCTATTTAAATTTACAAACAAAATTGCTCAGTATACTTGAGTTCTTATTTTAATTTTTTCTCAATTAAAGTGGCAAATTATTTCAAATTGGAAGGGAACTAGATCCACTAATTTTTTGAAGAATTTAATTCCCACTGTACATGGGAACTAACTACACTTTACAAAAGTGGAGTAAGTTCTCACTTGGTGGGAAGTAGATCCCTCAGTGGAGTTAGTTCCCGTGGAGTTATTTCCCCGCACCGCTTTTGATACCTTTTTGCAATTACTAGACCAAACTTTGCTAACTATTTCTTTTTTTTTCAAATCAGCTACGGAAATAAGCAAGTTACCGATTTTTTCGCCCTCTAAAGTATCATTATAAATTTAACTCAAGTTGATCCTTGTTGTGGCCTTTGGATGCAAGCTCTTCAGACCTGTCTAGTTTGCATATGTTTTATTTGAGCTCTTTTGCAGTTACCTTTCACCTTTCTTTTTTAACAAGGGTTCAAAAAACACTCTTCCAAAAACTTTAACTTCAACAATTCTTAGAATTTAGTTACAACCACAATGAAGATGAAACTTTACCCTAAATCCCCATATTTATCATTTCCCCGACATTTTCTTATCAATATTTCCATTCGTTTTCACTTCCTAACAAAGAGCTTATGTCTCTAAGCCAAAAGAGTTCAAATTTATCAAAGAAAATAATCTTAATCCTTCACATAAATTCCCGACACACACAAAAAGCACTGCATCCCAATCTAAAATTCAAATATTTCAAATATCACCTTATATCAAAAAGAAACTTATTTATCCCTTACTAAAGTCCTTGTGTTTGTTTTGTTAATAAAATAATAAAACAGAAGAATTAAGTAAATGCTCCTGCTATCTCCCGAAACCAACAAGGCAACTACGGAATACCACAATCACATGTCATGTCGGATAAACAAAGAGGCCATTCCGCAATCCATTTACAAATGAATATTATTGTAAAGGTTCTGTGATTTATTGATGGGTCGGTCGACCGGTTTCATACTATTTTCGTTCTTTGCCAAAAACACAATATTCTCGGGAATTGTTTTTCTTTTTTTCACAAAACAAACACAATATAACAATAAACCGAAAGGCGATAAAAAAAAATAATAACAGCCACCGAGAGATATTATTGTGTTCCTCTGATATCTTGCCTAAGCCAAAGCTAAACATTTATCAATTCGAGTAAAAGGACATAAAAGATTCCCGAGGAGACGTCTTGTAATCCGCTCAAAAGACGTGCCGCAATATTTCTCCACCAGCCACCAAATGTCACAAAAGCAAGACACGAAAGTAAAAAAATGTTTCTGAATAAAACAACGGTTCATAGCCGATTGATAAACAAACCCACACTTTTTTATGGAGGGGGCGAGCTACGAGGATGAATGTCCTTTGTGGGTTTCTGTTTAAAGATGTTTCAATCTCTAAGTGATAATAATAATAATTATTAAATTACGATTTTTTTTCACCAAATTATTACATCTCCAGGATTACTCTTTGTTCGTCGTTTTTTTTTTTTTATGGTTCTGTTAGCCACCCCGCTGTTGATTATTGCTTTTTGTCCTTGTTGAAATGCAAAATGATATAATTTGCAGAAAATACACAGCACTTTGAAATTGAATAAATTTCCATTAAAAAACATTATTTTATTTATCTTCTGTTTTTTGTGTTTTTTGCAGTTGTTTAAACAACGCGTTGGAGCGCCAGTATCCTCGTCGACAGAATCGTTTATGAAACAACATCGTCCGCACGAATGGGAGCATATCAAGAAGTACACGCTTATGAATATTGAAGATGGGATTCGAGGACTCAAGTGAGTAATGAATGTTTGTTTTATATTTTGCTATTCTGCCCGCCCCGCCCGATGATGGCAAGAGAGGGATGTTGAAGGCCCATGAATCTCTGTAGAAAGATAATAGTATAATTATAAGTGGTATCAAAAACTTTCTTCACTCTGTCTGTTTTGTTGTTGTTTGTGTGGGTTTTGTAGGTTTTTATCTGAAAACCTAATATTTATGGGATTATAGTTTTAATTCTTAATGCGATGGCAGCTGAGGATGTGGTAAAAACTTTGTTTCAGGGAAAGAAAAAGTTCGCGGCCTGATAGCTAACCGAAGGGATTAAAGTTTTTTGAAGAAATGTAAACGTTTAAGCAAATTTGTGAGTGAGTAATGTTAGCGCTTGAACGTTTGACTTTCATGAATTAATTTGCTTAATTACGAAATGTGCAGTTGACTTATTTTTAATAAAAAGAAAATTAAATTTTTGAAAAGCTTCTGTACGATTTTTGAGCTAAATAAGGTTAAAAAATTAATGTATTTAAAAACTCAAAATTTCGTACAAAGCGGAAGATGCTACTCGCTATTCGAAATAATTTAATGCTCTGGATTCTTTTTTGACTGGACAGTTTGCAACCTGCAGTTGTGAAAGCTAACGGTTAATACATCCATTGAAGAACTCGCTCTTCCTCTTTACCTAGCCAAGGCCAGACAATGGCAGAGAAAGTATGGGATTTTTTCTTTTTCATCCTGGTCCTCACAGCTACGGCAGAAAGTGTTATATGGTACTAGCTTACCCGTGCCCTCTTTGATGGGCAAAATAAAGTTTCTTTGATAGAACTCTCCATTTAAATTATATTAAATACAATTTTTTGTTACTTATAAAATACAAAATTTATTCTAAAACTTTAACATAAACATTTTTTGTTTTTCCTTCTTTAAATAAAAAAAAATAAATAGAGTGGCGCGACAGCTCTTGAAGAGCCAAGGCTTCAGTGGCTTACTCTCATCAACAATTCTCTGAGTGCGTGTGAAGAATTGAGGGGACCTACAATTTAACGCCGATTCCGAACGGCAAAGTTGAGAAGCACTTTTTCATGACAGATTAATACTCTTGGAAGATTTGTCAGGTCTTCGCAAGAGGCAGTGTCCGTGAAAGATGAAATAAAAACTTGGCCTGAGTAGGACTCGAACCAACGACGTTCTGCTTAGCAGCCAACGCACTTACCAACTAAGCTACGGGCATTTATTCTTTAGTATCAATAAATAATGACGATGGTTTGCCCACACGCGAACATGCAACATACAGCTGTCCGTGAGAAAAAACTATATTTTCTAGATTTATGCCACAAATTTCCATTGATTGACCTTGAGCCTTGTTTATAGTCATTGCGAAAGCCAAATCGGATATTGTAACCGTTTGAAATTGAAAGGTAAATCGGGAGGAATCATTGGGATTCTAGGAATTAGAACGTCTTCACCTTTACCTTGCAAAATTTTTGCTTCGATGATAGAACTGTTTAAACGTTTCACTGCAAGTCTTGTTCCATTACAAAGTTTCGGCTGACTAATGTTTCGAAGCAAAATGATAGGAACACCAATTTTCAATCTCAAATTATGTGGTGGCAAGCCAGACAAATCAATTGAGTTCAAAAACTCGGTAGGATAGTTCACGACATCATCCTCGTTAACAATACTATCGATTGATTTGAAGGACACTAACTCGCCGGGTATTTCACTTTGAATCGACCAATTCAGTTCAGTGACTTCCTGGTTGGTACCTGCCAAAATAGCTCTATCGCTCAACCGATCGTGGTTTAAATAATTTGAAGCAATATTCGGGAAAACACTCTTCATTAATTCTTCTTTGCTTTGTATGATATTGCAAAAATTTTGTGGAAATGTTATCATACCAGTTAAATTTTCTACAGGCATTGTTCCATTCCCAATAGCCAAGAGTTGTTTTGAAAATTCCGCAGCAGTTGGATCATTTTGCAAATACACTCGAACATTTGTCGTGAGGTGCAATTTTTTCACATGAATTCGATGATTTCAAACATGCATTAATTTCATCAGCTGCAGTAGATCGAGGTATTATCGGTAGAGTTTGTCTAAAATCACCAGATAACAACACCAAAGCACCGCCAAATAAATTTTGATTACATCGAAGATCTTTCATGGTTCGATCAAGTGCCTCCAAGGATTTTTTATGCCCCATTGTGGACTCATCCCAAAAGATTATTTCACATTTCTGCAAAACTTTGGCCATTCCTGATCTCTTTGAAATCTTGCATGTTGTTGCTTCAATGGAATTAACATTCAAAATTTCAGTGAAGAATGTGCAGTTCTACCACCATCCAATAGTGTAGCTGCAATGCCAGACGACGCCAATGCTAACGCTAATTTGCTTTTCGATCGTATTTCTGCTAAAATCAAAGAGATTAAAAACGTTTTCCCAGTGCCACCAGGTGCATCCAAGAAATAAAAACCACCATTTCCGCTTTGAATGGCTTGCATGATTGAATCATAAGTTCTTCTTTGTAATTCATTCATTTTGGGCACCTCTTGTAACCGGATAAATTTCAAAGAACGGAAATAGATAACCGATTTTTTATATAAAAAGTTCTCCCACAACCGCACGCTCTCATAACCGGACACGGACACCAATTTTCATAACCGCCATAGAATGTGGCGTCTCCCTTGAACGGACAAAACACATCTCTGTATGGCGTTGTATAGTTTTTGCGTCGTGTTGCGTGTGCCTGAGCGTTGAGCATGCAGCATGCAAAATGTTAAGGAAATAAGATATTTACAGTCTTACATACTTTGTTATGTTCTACCTTTTTCTCTTCTTCATTATTTCAAAGAAACGGAAAAAATGTGAACTTTCCGCAAATTAATCAAAATCCATAAGTCTAATGGATGCTATTGAAAGGCCATGGAATCAAGTAGGTGCAACAATGATAAAAAAAAGTTTTATTAAGACAAAACAATCTACAACTTGATTACGAAGATTGGTTGCCTAAAGACGAATTGCCGTTGTCCACAATTGCTGAAACTTTAAAAACAATGAATAGGGCTTTTGCAGACGGTAATGTAGACGGTAATTATTTGCGAAGACGATAACCTTGAAAGTTTATGCGTTGACGGTCTGGATGAAGCAGAAAACCATGAAATTGATTCCCAAGAAGAAGCAGATTCCGATATGTTTGATAATAACCCGTTAAAATCTTATGAAGAGGCCCATAGCGAAATAAGGAGATTAAAAAACTTTTCGTTAGAGAAAAATGATTTAAAAGCATTTGGTTTATTGGCCGATTGGCTGAAAATATGCCATTTAGTAACCAATATGTGCGCCAAACTAAGATTTCTAATTGTTTTAGCAAAATCATCGATTGTACTTACGTGAATCTTGTGAATCTTTGTTTAAGACTCTCAATATGAACGAAATACATTAAAAATTAATCCCAATAACACTTCTATTGTATGCATCTTAAGGAATGTAGATTTGTTTGTTCCCTTAACCGGACATCTTCCATAACCGGACAAATTTCTCGGTACCGTCAGTGTCCGGTTATGAGAGAGTTCACTGTATTTATCTATGTATAAATCCCCATTAGCATTGCAAAGCGAACCTGTCATGTACAATTGAATGACAAAAAAATGTCAAGTATAAATTTTCTTAAAAATGAATAACAAAAATGTCAATCATAATTTTTTTTTTCGATAAGAAAAAAATATTTGACGAAAATATTTGAAATAATTTTCATAAAAAATTGAGTATTCGTATATTGATATATTTTACTGAAGTGAGAAAAGCATTGTTTCTTAACATTTGAACCATTTGTGATTTGAACAACATAGTTTTTTTTTGTTATTAACCTTCTTAAGTTATTTCTCTTTAGTTTAAACCAAAAATTTAGAAAATCGGTCAACCGGTTGTCAATTTGAAAAGATAACATAAATTTAACGAATTAGTCTTTTATATATATAGATACCCAATTTCGCCGTATGTTCCCCCATAGGCCAATGCCCTTTGCACGTTGCAACAATCCTGGCTAGGTCAATATCATGGTTTGGACTTAAATTGATTGATTTGGGTTTGTTGTAGGTGGGCCAGATTTTCCTAGATGTAACTGGTTAAGCTATTCCACTTATATTTTGCTTCTGATATTGCCCTTCACAACGCCAAGAGGAGCATATACTCTCACCGCGAATGAGTTGTGAAGGGCTGATCCTTGCCTAGCTAGCTCGTCTGCTTTCTCATGACCCTCATAGGCCCTATGGCATCCCCCTACGCCCCTATGGTATCCAGATTCGATTAACGCTAAATTCTAGTTCCTTTAGGGCCTCTCTACATTGTTGGACCAATTAAGAGGATGATAAGGCTGAATTAGTGGCTTGAAGGCCCAGGTGCTAACTTTCTTCAAAGCCATATTAGTGATTTCACTGATCACGCTTAGAAATTTTACAGTAATGCTGTTCATGACCAAAAGACATAAAAGAGGAGTCTAAGAAGGTAGCTATTGTATATTCCTTGATATCTTGTGTCTTCAATACCTCATGAAGAGCAGTTTCTGTAGATCTAGTCCTCATGTAGGCATGCTGCGAGTTAGAAAGAGAACAACTCCTTATATGAGATTCTACGATTCTCTCCAAGATTTTGAGTAGAAAAGAAAAGCTTATAGGTCGATAATCCTTAGCCCTCTTTTACCAATTTCAGGTAAGAAAACCACTCTTAGCTGTCTCCAAGACATAGGGCCGTGGTATAGTAAGAAGCAACCTTTAATGATACTCTCAAGCCGTTGTACTACTAGTTCCAGCTGATTTTGCAGCATTACAGGGAGTATTCCATCAGCCCAGACTATATTTTCTCTTGTTATAAGGGCGTTAATATGCTCTATGAAGATTGACATGTTGAAAGTCATATTATATTCGGGAGGTCTTTCTCCACAATCATGTACATTCATTTGTAACTCTTATGTCTCCATTGGAGATGCTGTCCAGCTACCATCTAGTTTTTAATAGAAAGGAGGGGTTCGAATTTTCCTTCGGTAAGACCCTACTGAGTCTGGACGAATCTTTGATATCTTTGATGGACTAAGAGTACTCTTGCCATACTTGTTTTTGGCTTGAGCTATATACAAAGATTGTAGGTATATTCTCAAGCAGTCCTTGCGAATTTTATAACGGTTGTCGAGGAAAATTGTAAGAATCATCGTTTGAAAATGCGGAAAGTTGTTTGCAAGTAAATAACATTTTAAGCAATATCTCGGTTAACAGTCTTTCAAAGAACTAATAAACAATTTTGATGAGTAGATTTCTAGCAGACCTTTCTTTTGATGTATCATTCAATGGGTTTTGGAAGAATTTTGTTTCCGTCCAACATTTTGGCGGTCTCGATCGCTAAATTCTACGTATTTGGCAGTTATCATCATCCCGAGACTACCCCTGAAAGCAAAACTCAATGCCGAGCGCTGGTTATGGAGATATTTGCATGAGACGATATAATTTATATGGGACGAGCTAATTCCCGCGGTGTTACCATTTTCTGATCCCTCAACTACCACTACCCTGAGAAAAATCATGTCGATCCTTTGCTTGATGCAAAATTTAATCTATTCCACGGAAACCATATATTTTCCTGCTAAGTTTCATACAGATCCTTTCAGCCGTTCTAGACATTACATTTATTACGTGTCGATTTCCCTTTCTTTTGAAATTTGAGCTTGCCATAAATTTTTGTAAAGATTCGTGACCGAATAAACATAGAACAAGTTATATTTTCTCTATTTAAAATAAGCCGTTAAATGTATACTCATCGCCATCATCCACTCTCCTCAAAATCAATCTTTTACGACTTTCCTTTTTTCAGAAACGGTTCACTGGATCTCCTTCTGGGCGACACTCCAATCCTCGACTATTACCGAGCCATCGACCATGGCTGTAACTTACTCCGAGTTGGCGAAACATACGTCGAAGATACATACGCCATTGGCATGAAGAAAGGGTAAGTTTTTGTCTCCCCGACAACCATCAAACCAATTTACTACCACAACCATTAATGACTTGTCGAACTAAACTTGCTTTGTCCACCCCCTCCATTTTGTCTAATTAAATTCTCGGCAAATAGCTTTCCACTCAAGGACTCCATATCAGCATTAATTGCAAAATACTCCAGCAATGGCTATTTGGATATACTCGCTGAAAAATGGTATGGCGGACTGCCGTGCTTCAAACTGGACAGTGATATCATCATGCCACGACCCTTGGGTAAGTTCACAAACAAAAAATCAGTTTCTGGAGATTTTTTTTTTCGATTCAAACAAACAAAAACTCATTTTTCATTCAAGGGGTTGCCGCTGTGGCTGGGGTGTTTCTCCTCCTCGGACTCGGCATCACGGTCGGGGTTGTAATTCTCATCTTCGAACATTGGTTCTACAAATTTATGCTGCCGAAGCTCCGGCACAAGCCCAAGGGCACCGTTTGGCGGTCACGGAATATCATGTTCTTCAGCCAAAAATTGTATCGTTTCATCAATTGTGTTGAGCTGGTATCGCCACACCATGCTGCCCGGGAACTGGTCCACACCCTCCGGCAGGGACAGATTGCCAGTTTGTTCCAGAAGAGCATTAAGAGGGTTCGTAGTTTGATTGCAATTCGAAATCGTTTTTGTTTTTTGTTTTTTGTGTTGTTTCAAAGTGATTTTGTGTTTCGTCCTTTTTTTGGGTTATTTAAACTTTTTTTTTTTGTGTGGTGCTTAGTGTCCTCCCTATGCGTGTATATAAATTTTTTTTAAATACAAATTTACGATGCACATTTCAATTTTCTTTTTTAACGTTTCTGCTGAACACACTCACTCTCACTTCTTCTTAAGTGCTGCTGCTGAATAAAATTTCTTATTCTGCTTTTGGATTCTTCTATGCTTCGAGTTCTTTTTTGAATTTAATAGGATAATCTCTACACTGACAGAAAAAAACCATCAATTGTAATAGATTTTTTTTAAAGAAGAAAAAAAAACAAATAATTTTGTGTTGTAGTGTACCAGTGACATTTATATGGTGTATCCGTTTTTTCTTTGTTTTTTGTCTTCTTTTCCCCATCTTTTGTTTCTCTCCTTTTTCTCGAATAACCAACTTTGTTCTAGAAGGAAGATGAACAGCGGCGACGCCGGAAGAGCAAGGCCCAATTCTTCGAAATGATTCAAGAAATCCGGAGGTAAGACATTTTTCTCTCATTTTGGTATGAAGGTCCTTTTTTGGTGCGCAAGGGTTTGTGCAAACTTTTTCGCTGTGATATTTGGTGGCAGAATGGAGGAAATGGAGAAGGCGGATGATTGATTGAAAGGTTAAGTGATGAACCGGAAGTTCGTTTAAATTAATTAAAATTTGATCTTATTTAAGGCTTATTGGATTCTGATACCAAATTTTTGAGGCAGACATATTACAGGGAATAATTTGGTAGGAGCACTCTTTAATGGCAAAAGGGATTTTAATTTTCACATCAAGCCCGTAACCTCAGGAATGTTGATTATTACTTCAATTTGGCAGATGATTAAATATGAAGACGGGTTTTAATTTAATCAAGTTGAAAGTCATTGAATATTCTGATGATTTAATTCTTGAGGAAGTAAGAGACTTTGGAATGAAATGATAAAATAAGAGTAATTACCCAATCCTTTCGGCCAAAATAAGATTAGATTTCCAAAGACATTAAAACTGACAAAAAGTTGATTCACCCCTTCCTTCAAACTTCCATACCTCTAGCAAGAAATTTAAGAAAAGAATTTGTGACAATCCTGGCAGAAAAAGTATCATTGGCCATTTTTAAAATATTTTTTATAATTTAAAGTTTGCACAAACCCCTTACAACAACTAAATGTACGTCAGTAAAAAAAACACAACCTAGCAACCATATTTGGTTTAATCTTCATAGAGTCCAACAAGCCGAAAAAATGAAATCCAAACTCGAAGTGCTCAAGGAACACGCCGAAGCCGAGAATCATCCGCCAAACATTCAAATTCCCGAAATCATAACACCGCACTCGCGCTCACCAAAGCCACGTTCAAGTCCGCGCTCGAAACTCTTTCCCAGCCGGCACAAACGCTCGCGATCGAATTCGTCAACTTTAAATGTGCGTCGCTTCAGCAACGATAGCATTCTAAGTGATCGATTGGACACAATCGGCCGACGTTTGAGTCGTGATCTAACCAATTCACCACCAGATTTTGGAAGACGATTCGATACCTTAAGTGCCACAAATACCGGCTCTGGCAGTACGGTGAAATTCGAGACCTATTCGGCCAAAGATCTGACGTCTGATAAAATCGAAGAAACCAAATTCGATACTTATAGTGCCAAGGAGTTGACGGTGCCGTCGAAGAAGCATCTTAACCGTCGGTTGCCATTGAATTCAGATACTTTCAAGCCGATGACTGCCAAAGAGACGTCCGGAGAGAGCAGTAGTAATTCGACAGATAGTCCAACGGTGCAGTTGCTGCCGGTGCTGCGGGAAGGCTTAGTGTCGCCAGTGTGTCAGGAAGATCGAGCTCAAGCGCTGCTCCGCGAACGGATGCACGAAGAACTCATCACGAAATACGGTGAGTGTGAGTATGAAGTCATTATTCCGATAGAAGACTCCCCGCCTCAAACTTCGAGTCAGAGGACAAGTTTTCGCTCAGCAAATCGTTCTCCCCCGCTGTCTCTCGTTCGACATCGTCAACGAAGCTTGGATGGCTTGGAACAGCGTCCGAAAATGCCATCGCCACCGAGAAGCTCAGTAGACACCGAAAGTCACTATGCGAGTATATCACGATCAAACCTCGGTGAGATTTCCCTCCAACGTCTCAGTCGTGAAGATCTCCTTCGGCTCAGCGAGAGCACTGAATCGGAAATACACGAGTATCTGAGTAAACCGGCAATAGAACGATCACTAGAACCACCTTGAAACCACTGATCATGGGCTGGAGTACTTTGTACATTATTGTATTGTAATTTGTAAAGCCTTTCAAGGTTTCTGGATGATTGCGTCCAAGCCGAAGAAAGGTCATAGGCACGATGCGGAGTTTAAAAATATAAAAAAACAAACATTGTCTGCACCAGGTGCGGGAATTAAGGGAAATTTATTTGGCTTGCGAGTTAAATTCCCCGAACTATTGTTATTTGGGGAAATTAAATTGTCAGAAAAATAATTTTGTTTTTTTGGCAAAATTTAATCAGTTAACGATTTAAAACAAAATTTAAGAAAATGGAACGTGTTCAAGCTTTTTTGAAAAATAAATTCAAGTTTTAAACTTAAAATTAAATTTTTAAAAGAAATTGTAATTAAAAATTAAACATTAAACTTAAATTTAAAATTAATTATTAAAAGAAACATAATGAAGCTTTAGGAAATTATTAAAAACAAACAGAATGAAAATTCTGTAATTGTTAACTTCAACAACTTTCCTTTGTTTTTACATAAAATCTCTGTTACAAAAAACATATATATCTTCTATATTTAGGTTAAGGTTTATATGTTAAGTTAAACACAAAAACAAAATTGGTTAACTTAAAAAAAAATGAACAATTCAACGACCATTTAGAAAATATAGAATAAAATAATTGAATATACTAAATATTAAAATTATAATATAAGATGAAATTAAAAGTATAAATAAATTAACAACACAGAATGTGAATCATAAAAAAGAAAAAAAATGAGTAAAGTAGAATTCTAAATTAAAATTTTAAACACACACAAAATTGTGCAAGTTTTGAAAGACACACAAATTTGACGACGAACTTCGATTGTTCGAATAAATGGTGGGTTGGCAACAGCCCTGTGACACCCTGTGACCCAATTGCCGGCACATTGTAAAAATTTGTTATCTTCTGCCTAATTAATAATCTAGTTATGAATTCGGTGGAACATCACTTATCTTTCCAGATTGCATGATTTTAGCTTTCAATCACCTTGAACTGAGTTTTTATCCACTGTTTTTTGGCTTTTTTTTTCTTTTAAGAATTTTTAAGTTTGTTCATCGAATGGAATAAAAACTTCAAATGATTTTTTCAGCTCTTCATGCACTTGCAAAATTTAAGTTTTTTTTTAAATTTAACTTGCTTTTGCCAGTGACGTCTCTGCAGTAAGTTATCAAATCGTGTCTTCATTCCTGACGTAAATAAATAAATGTATGACGAAAAAAAAAACATAAACATATTATAAACAACATGTCGAAAGTGTGTAGCAGTATTTAAGCTTTTTGAAATGGTTTTGAAATTTTTTGAATACTGCAATGGCTGAGAATTTTAGCGTCGATTATAGTAATATTCGTGGGTTAAGAACGACCTACCTCCACGCTGTTTTAAACAGGCCAGCTGTTTTGGCACTAAATGAAACCCAAGTAGGTGAGGCTACTGATCCTACTGAATTAAATATTCAAGGGTTTAACTTAGTGCCACTATTCCTTTCCCACCATGGCCTCACCGTTTATATTAGAAGTGATGTTGTTTACCAATTTCAACCACAGTACAGCTCTTATTTAAATCCTTTCTTTAATTTTATGTGGTTCAAATTTTCCGTAAATAAGCACATCATTCATTACTGTTTCCTTTATAGAAGCCCAAATTTGGACAAATTTCAACTTCTAACGAGTTTGACTCACTGTCCGACTCCATCCAAAGAATTTTTTCCTTGTATCCTCGCACTGAAATCGTTATTACGGGCGATTTCAATGTACACAATTTTTCCTGGCTTCTCCATTCAAGCAAGACAACACCCGATGGAGTGTGTGCTGAGATTTTTGCTAAGTTTAATCATCTTTCTCAGCTGGTCAACGAGCCCACTCGAATACCGGACATTGACGGCCAAGCAGAAAACACTGTTGACTTGTTCCTTGCCTCTGACCCTGATAAATACACAATAAGTTTATTACCACCTCTATGCCAATCTCACCATTGTGTCATATCCGCAAATTTCTCGTGTCAAAAAATCCCAGTTAAAGATAGAGCTTAAGAGAACCGTTTGGGAGTACGAGAAAGCCGACTGGGACGGTCTCAATAATTTTTTCAGGATCCTTAACTGGTCACTATGCTTCCTCGATAGTGAAGTAGATTCCAGTGCGAATATGCTCACAAGTTTAATTCTTCTGGGAATGAGAACTTTTATACCGAATAGGGTTAAAAGCATCAGATCCAAAAAGAACGCATGGTTTGATATGAGCTGTAACCTCCTCCGGGTTAAAGAGGTAAGTTTTCGTTGTTACAAAGCCAACCCTGCTGAGGAGAACCGGAATAAGTTAAAACAAGCCAGGAAAGCCTGCAATGTCCATAATCGACGGACCAAATTTTTACATGACCAAAAACTAAGGCAAAAAATACTGCAATGTCCCAAAGGCAGTAAAAAATTTTGGTCATTTGTGAAAAAAACATGAAGAATTCTTCTTCTTCCTCGGTCCCGCTCGTTGATGATGATACTCTAGTCGTTTTGCTAGGCAGTTCGTCTCCAACTCTTCGCTGCCAAAAGTATCATGACTCCCCCAGTTCTCGAACGCGTCAATGATTCCATGGGACAAATCTTCTTTCGCACTCGTGCTGTAGCGAGGGTCCTAAGAGATCTCAACATACACAAATCCGCTGGCCCGGATGGTATCCCTGCTATTGTTCTGAAGAGGTGTTCTTTAACGCTGGCAAAACCCTTGCGTAAGCTTTTCCATCTATGTATCATATTCTTCTGGGCTCGTTCCGAGTAGTTGGAAAACAGCATTTGTCCAGCCTATACCCAAAAAAGGCGAATCCTCCTCTCCCTCCAATTATCGTCCGATTGCACTAACGTACCTTCTGTAAAAGGTCATGGAAACGCTAATAAATTATCAGCTTAAGAAATATCTTGAAGAACGAAAGCTTCTTAATGACCGGCAGTACGGCTTTCGCAGCAAAAGGTCCACTGGTGATTTGTTGGCATATCTCTCCGAACAGTGGAACAAATCATTACATTGTTTTGGAGAAAGTGAAATTGTAACAATTGATATTTCTAATACATTTGATAGAGTTTGGCACCAGGCTCTTTTATCGAAAATGCGTGCTTTCGCTATTGATGAATCCCTCCTTCGTTGGATTAGAAACTTTCTTTCGAACAGTTCTATACAAGTTGTATAGGACGGGTTCAAGTCTGAAACTCATAAAATAAATGCTGGTGTGCCCCAGGGCTCCGTTTTGTCTCCGACCTTTTTTCTAATTCTCATAAATGATCTCCCTGTCTGTAACTTCTAATGCAATTCATTGTACCCTTAGCTTTTCATATTCATTCCCAAACTCACATCCCTCCTCTTCAACGGCAAAATATGATAAGCTCATTTAACTCTGACCTTAACAGCACTGTACAATGGAGAATACAAAATTGCGTATAGTTTAATGCTTCGAAAACTCAATGCTGTCTTGTATCCTTGAAGCAAGATATACCTTTCTTACCACTGTCCATGAGTGGCACTTGCATCAGATTCTCGATATGTGCATCACCGACTACCTCTTGTGGTATGATCACATGTACGATGTCGCCAAAAATTCCGAAAGATGTTTAATTTTTTTAAGAAGATGCAAGAATTTTGTTTCCCCTTCTGATCTGGCTACCATCTATGAAACATATATACGTCCAAAGCTTGAGTACAACTCCCACGTTTGGGCTGGTGCTCCAGTAACAAACTAAAGTCTTTTGGACAGTATCCAGAACAGAGCATTTAAAATGATTGGTGACCATAACATCGTTGAGACATTTACGTCACTTGAACACCGTCGTAAT
Organism: Sphaerophoria taeniata; assembly: GCA_943590905.1. Lineage (NCBI taxonomy): Eukaryota > Metazoa > Arthropoda > Insecta > Diptera > Syrphidae > Sphaerophoria > Sphaerophoria taeniata. The sequence goes on along the minus strand of OX016540.1, from coordinate 37,975,318 downwards.
GTCTCATGCCTCATCCTCTTCTACCGTTATTACAACGGTATATGCTCTAGAGAAATAGCCAATTGCATTCCTCCCCTTAAGATATTCAACCGTAATACCCGCGCCTCCAGGAATGCCCATCAGTTCACCCTCGAGCCCAACTTCGGTCGTACGGTCATGTTCAGAGAATCGTTCATTAGCCGTACTTTGCGAATGTGGAACTCCCTTCCACACTCTGTCTTCCCCAGTCATTGCAATGTTCAAGAATTAACCAACACCTCATCCTAAACCCTCTCCATCTATCCCATTTTCCCTAACGCTCGCACTGTGCTTTCGCATGAAAAGGAAATAAAAAGCCCTTGAGTGCGTGCTCATTATAAAATAAAAAAAATATATCGATTTGTTGTTGTCTTTGCTATATCGATTGTGACGCCATCTTATGTAATGACAGGGAAGTAGTATTTTTTAAATTTTAAATTATTTCTACAAAACTAAGAAACTCGGCAAGTCTAATTCTTGTTTAATTTTCATTTCCATTCATGCATTTTTGGGTTGCAAATTGACTAGAAATAAAGAAACACAAAAAGTTTTGTTTATAATATAACACTGCCAAGTTTATTCTTTTTAGACAAAATTGTAACTATTCTAAGTCTATTTCTTTTTTATTCTTGTTTCTCTTAATTTTTACTAAAATCATGCAACTGTTTCTTTATTCAACAAAAACAATTTCCAAAACAAAATTATTATTACATTCAAAAGTGCCAATTGAAAAACAAAAAATTGTGTTAACATTTGTAAAATTTCCAATCACCTTTGTTGTTATAATATTAAAAAAAAAAAAACACTCACTCAGAATCTTATGTATAGAAAGAAAAAAAAATACTAGCGGTCTTAAATCATTACCTATACCTTACATAGTAAGTTCAACTACCTATCACTTTATCGCACAATTATATTTAATTAAGTATCAAAAAAAATATTGTTAAATATTTATATTTAAGATAAGATTAAACAAACACAAAAAAAAAATTTAGTTAAAAACTTTATAAAGCCTTTAAAAACAAAATATACAACTTACTACTCATTTTGTTTTGAAATAGTATTTATGTTTTTCATTATATTTTCAAGTAGGTACTAACTATAGTTAACATTTTTCTCTTTTTCCTGCAATAAACATAAAATAAGTGTAAAAAAAAAGAATAAAATAAAAAACACCAAACATAACTTTTAAACAAAAAAACATTACCGATAAGTAAAATCATATATTTGTTTGTAAAATAAAATTGTTAAACACAATTTAAGAGAGTATCATGTAAGGATATGGGATATTACAGTAACAAATTAACAAAACACAAACGCAACTTATGAACAAAAAAATAACATAAAAACATTAAAAAATTAACAAAAATACACACTGTAGAGTTTAAGTTATAATTTTTGTACAACGTTTCTCTGATAAATTTAAAAATTCAAAAACCGTAACACAAAATAAAATAATATAAAACTTGGAAATTATTAACTGAAGGGGCCCGGAATTTGCCATATATAATTGACTCTTCACCTTGTAAATAAAAAATAAAAATAAAAGAAAAAGTGTTTAAAAAATAAAATAATTACTGTAACAAATGATTATTAAAAAAACATAAAGACAATGTAAATATTTTGAAAACAAACAAAGAAGTTAGAAATCGATGATTTTAAATAAATTTATTTGAAAATAGTAAAAGTGTTTTATTTTTAGTGACCGGAACTTAAGTTTAACCTTAGGTAGTAGTAAAAAAGTGCAAGTAAGTAGCAGATCCTTAGAAAATCACTTCCATTCAACCACTGTAAAAAATAGAGTGGCGAGACAGCTCTTGAAGAGCCAAGGCCTAAGTGACTTAATCTCATCAACAATTCTCTGAGTGCGTGTGAAGAATTGAGGGGACCTACAATTTAACGCTGATTCCGAACGGCAAAGTTGAGAAGCACTTTTTCATGACAGATTGATACTCTTGGAAGATTTGTCAGGTCTTCGCAAAAGGCAGTAGGTACCCGTGAAAGATGAAATAAAAACTTGGTCTGAGTAGGACTCGAACCAACGACGTTCTGCTTAGCAGCCAACGCACTTACCAACTATAAGCTACGGGCAACCACTTTAATCACGGTATAAATTTAAGCTAAGCAAAGAGTTAATTTAATTAAGTTTGTGATTTTCCTGGTACACAACCTCTGTATCCATTTTTAACTTTCACAACCAAAGGATAAACTTTTTAATATTCTCCATGGAAATGTTTATAATCAGGATAAAGAGACTATGGACTCAATTTGTTGTATTTAGACATGATTCACGTACACTAACGAGTGCAACAATAGAAAGCAGGAAGAGCACTATAACAGAATGGAATAAGATGGGACTAGGATTGTCGTAAAGTTTTCACTTGCAATGTGATGTCATTTCTCTAATGTAGATACAGCCATTTGTCTTGTATTCTTGTATGATACGAACAGCAAAACACTATTCATGGTTGTGTTGAAGTAAAAGGGAGTCTGGATTAGTGGGACAAAAGTACATAGAAGTCACGAAGTTTATTATTCATTATTATGAATTCTGTGCTTAAGATTTAAGGTTGTAAGATAGTAAGGTATGAGAAGGAGTGATACCAGGATCTTAAAACTTTTAATCCCTTTTTTTTCTTATTTCGCTCATTTGCTGCAATATCGTCAAAACTTAAAACACTTGATTTTTCAGGAACTGAATTCATAATTTTGAAGCGATGTCATTTTTGTGTGATTCACCAAAAACAAAAGGATATTTACCTTATGGCATATTAATATGTGGATAATTCAATAAAATAAATTTTCAGATTCAATGATTTCTCTAAGAATTCTTTTTTTCTAAATTAGTAACTCAAAATTCGTTATTTTTTGGGTTATGACGATATTGCAGCAAATGAGCGATTTTATTTTACTGGTTCGCTGGCATAAGTAACAGGACATATTTTTTAAAATTGATATTTAGAGGACGGGTTGGGGTCAAAAGAGCGAAAGCCAAAATCTCGCAATAGCAAACTACTTTCCCGCATTACTTTTGCCCGAATATCATTTGACCGCAAAAACTCCTTTTCGTCACTCAATGTTATGAAAATTAAGGTGATGCTACTTTCGATTTTGCTAACAGCCCTACAGAGTACAGAAAATGCTGAGAATCATGGAGAACGAAGCAAAATTATTCTCGTTCAAATACAGTCATAATTCCATATGATACCCAAACGCAAAATAGCTGGCCTAGTATTATGAACTTTACAATATTCCGTTTTTAGTTTAAAATTCATAAGACACAATAAATAAAAAAGTAAATCTCGCGATTTAATCGCATGATTCACTACTTGAACATATTTGTTTTGGAGATATTATTGTATTCAGTTAAGGTTGTTTTAGAAATAAATGTTTAATTCATTTTAAATGTAATTCATTTTATTCAAAATAAATAAAAAAATCAATTCAAAAGAACTTTGTTTAATGTTTAAACAAATGAAGAATGAATATAAAACAAAACATGTTGTGAGAGGAACGGTGTAGGTAGACGTACTTGAATATTGGAGATTTGGAGATTTCAAGGAGATTTTGGCAAAAAGTATTTTTTCTTTGGGGATTTTTTCCGTGGGGATTTTGTCGTGGAGATATTGGCAAGTTGGATTTTTTTTTGGAGATTTTGTCCCCATGGTGATTTTGTCTTTTAGGGATTTCGTACGACTCCCGTATAAAATTTGGGTATAGACCTTGCGTTCATATGAAACAATCAACAAACCAAAGACTGAATTGAAAACTCTTGTGGACTCTACTTTATAATGCTAAGTTTATCTTGGCCGGTTATCTACTGTTAATTCAATGCATTGTGAATTCTTTAAAAACAGTGAAATAAACTGAACCCACGTATAAATTTGAACTTCTAATAAAGCAAGATCCTGTGTAGACAGCAATAACAATGGTTATCCTATCCCTCATTTTTGCTTTCGACCTTACTAAACTCTGTCCACAATAGAAAAAATATGGCATGGACAAAACTACTAGTCAGATTTAAGCATAAGATATGAATTTCGTACGCAGACAAAAATAATACATTGGGACAAAATTCTTCTAAAGTGTGGTCAATGTAACAAAATAGGGTTTTTGCTTTTATAAATTGTTCAAAAAAAATTGCAACCCCAAAAATTCATCGATTCATGGTATTATTTTTCCAGAACATAGACCGCATCGCCCCACTTTGTCATGACTTATTCGCACTCATTTACCCGAGTAGAAAAACTGTCACTTTCATCCAGTGAATCGCAAACAAAACTGATGACATTTCGTATTTTGACCAAAAACACTTACATTCGACATGGTCGGTCTCTGGCACAGGATATTATCTATCTTTTTCGACTCTTCATTATTTTATGACCTTTTTCCGAGCCTCGACAAAAAATGCCCATTTCAGCTATTTTATCGATTATGAAGACGCAAAAAAAGTCATAGAGAAAAAAGATAGCTACGCATAACATGCGTCTATGAACTTGAATAATAGCGCCTCGCATTTAATGAGGGATAAAGAATGATTTCTTATGGAAGTCCTTTTCACCATAAGAAAAAAATATATATAGGTACCACCGGACCGGACGGACAAAAGAAAACCATTGTGAATTGATTTTTTTGTTCTTTTGTCTCTTTTCTATTTGTAATTCCCTCTGATTCTATTAAACGGATAGGCTTCGCCTAGAGATATGGTTCAAGGATTCTAGAACCAGTAACTTATAACTATGCAAGCAAAATCGGAACGGGGCCACTGTTATACAAACCGACGAATGGTGTGGGTTGCATCAATATCTCTGTATACATCCCTCTCTAAACCACGTATAGCTATATTTAACTAAAGATAAAAGGGCTGTCTCTGTGGGGGTAGAGATCAGAGTGTATCTATCGATGGGGGTCCTGCGATGAGGTGAGATTTGCTTCTAGCTTTTTCCGAGGCAAGAGGTTAATGGAATTTTGCATAAATAAATGGGTTTACCCATCTTGAATGATAAAAAGAGACATTGCTGGCGTTTCGCTACTGCTGTGTGGGAATGACATGGCGCTTATAGATATACCTATCTAAGGAGCCACCTTTGGAACTCTTTAAGAGACCTATAAATGAGGGTTGGATTGATGGAAAGGATGTTCAGGATTATTATGGATATGGAAAAATGTTTAAATGCTTATTATAACTCTTGGAATATTGGTTTTTCGGACTGTTAAGGGTTTGATTGACCGTGTGCGTGTTTTTTGCTGCTTACCAAGTACCAACTTCTAAATACTTCGGTGACTTTGTTCTTTTCTTAATGATATCTGAACTGGTCTGATAACGGTTCTAAGATCTTACAAGCAGAATGGGATTAGCAAACATTTTCGATGGATAACATGAAAAAAATAAAAGAGCACTAAAATTTTACAATTAATATCCTCCTTGAAATTGAAAGGCTCCTCTTCAACCAATTTTTTCTCCTTTCTTGATGACAACGTCAAGATATTTTTTCTTCATTTACATTCGCTTTTCTTCAGGAACTAGTGCTCTCGTCAGCAGCCTTCAGTTTTCCATTTTTTATGGATACCCTTCCCTTTCTCCATTTCCATTTCATTATAACAATTTTTTTAGAACGCCAAACGCACATCCATCAACCAATCCCATTCCCATTAAGCTACCTATTTCTGTGTACCTTTTTTCGTCCTTGCCTTATCGTCTTCTGGATCTGGAGGCTCTTTGGATGTTCTACTCGAGTTAAAGCATAATTTTACTTAATTTCCAAGTTGATTGCCCTAAAAGCTTTTGTCACTTCCATCACACAAACGCAAGGTAGAAGAATATAGTAACAATACCAAAAGAAAAGACAGAAAAAAAAACAGAATGAACGAAAGTAAAAAGGATTGTTAGTTATGACATACAAACACAGTGACACATAATGCGCCAAGCAGAACTTAGAGATCTATTATTATTATCATTTCCATTCTTGAATGAAAGTGATATTGAGGAGAGAGAGATATTGAAGGGAAAAGTGGGATAAGTCAGCAAATCGCCATCATCATCATCTTCTCTCGTCATTTCAGGACATCAATATCAACTCCTGAAGCAGCACAACACCATGAGATGTGCATTGACATCCTTCTAGCCAAGCATCACACCTGACGAAGGAAGAGGGATTTTATTTTCTATTCACAAAAGATAAGGTACGGCACGCAACTAAGCAGGACTCTTAAGGGACGACACAGAGAATAAGAAGAAAAAAAAACGAGAAATAATGTAGCCGAAGGAGCTCAAGCAAATGGCTTCATCATTGTCGAGATGATATGGCTTTAAAAGGTTTGCTCCTGCTAGCAGCTTAAAGAAGGATGTTTATGTTTAAAGTTGTTGGATGTTCCTGAGGGAATAAGGGACGATTATCCCCGTGAGATAATGACAACGAATAAAAAGTAAGATGACAACGGTTAGATTAGATATTTTTGGTGTTTTGTGGGAATTATGTTCTTTGTGAAAATTCTTATAGCATTCAAGCTCATTCTTGGGATCTTAATTTAGATCGGGGGTTTTTGTTAAGCTCAATGGGGGGTTGGTTTATTATTATTGGATTGCTTTTGGGAACAAAATGGTTCGATGGTGTGGTAGGGGTCAGTAGATGTTTTATTGTTTAAAAATATTGAACACGTAGGAACAATGATTTTGAATTTTATTTGAGATGAGAAATTAATGCAGTTTTTCTTTAGCTGCCGAGTTAGCTTGTTCTTAACTTTAATTTTCTAATGTACAGTGACTAATAAATCATTTTCAAAAATATATTCAAAATTACAGTGTACTGCTGAAGATCGGTCTGTAGATACTGCTAACTCACCACCAAAACTGCTTTCACAAAAGCTGTTTACCATTTGCTCTCAGCGTAAAATATGAGTTAAACTGTTCATGATGTGTTTAATCAGAGGGATATTGTTCAAGATACATACGTGTACTCTTCAGTCTTGTGTCAACAAAATATTAACAACACGCCAAATTGGGGCTTTATGAAAATCTTTCACGTATGAAAAAGCAGCGACCAGCCAGCACAAGGGTTCGAACTAGAATGAATAATAAAATTGTAGGGGACGCGATCGCTCATCACTGTCTTAAGACCCAGCTATACCTAATTGCTTAAGACTTAAGCTAATGTCAAAAACCCGGACGTACGTTTTCTTAATTTAGCAAAAGAAGTAGGCTGTCAAATTCACTTAAGCAATGAGCGAATGAAACCGCACTAGTAAAATTTGAACAAAAAAGTTAACGAACCCTTAATTACATTATGGTTTGCTCAAAGGGTTCATGTGTATTCGCTGGTTCACTTTAGCTTGTTGAAAGGTAGCTCTAAACGACAAACATGTTTGCCGAAACATGCTCGTTTGCGTTATTCCCTACACGGCAAACACATAATTGGCGAAGATCATTTTCACTGTAGATATAGACCTTTTAAAAACAAATGTTTGGGACAGTCTTACGGGAAAGTAAGCAAATGAGGGGGACAATTGAAAGCTGTATGGAATTCTGATTTTGTGAAATGGTCAAAACACAACGGAGAAACAATAATTTGTTGAATTTTTGAATGAAATTTGCATTTTACTGCATGCTTTAATGAAAGTAGAATGTAAGTTGTAAAGCTTGGAAAAATTCAGATATGTAGTTCTCTATTTCAAATGGATTCAAGCAAATCACATTGCATTTTAACAATATCTGTGTTAATTATAATTATTCTATAGTTGCTCTAAAGGGTAACGAGATGAGGTTCGCAGGGTCGGCTAGTTTTAAATAAATTCGCCCCAACAAACCCTAAGTGGGTTTCAGAACAAAAGATATTCTAAGGACCAGTGGCGTAGATAGGGGGGGGGATCAGGGGGATATATCCCCCCATTGGGATTCATAATTTTTCAACATAACCAGTCATGCCAAATAAGTTAAAGAAACGCGTTGTACATTCTATACCTACAGTCTACGGGGAAAACACAAAGTCTACTTCATCTGAAAGAAATTATTACTTCGGCAAATCACCTAATATTTTGAATTTCTTTTTTAAATCGATTTTTAAAAAGTATATTTTAACGTCACTCACCAATTGATAATAGGTAAACGTGCAAGAAAAAAAGCTTAAAACCAGCTTTCCACATCAAAAGCCCACACCGACACAAAAATTTAAAGTTATTTAGATTTCTTCTCACCGTATGTCACATTGTTATTGTTATGTTAAATGTTCGCACAACTGCGGTGAAGTTAACGCGAATCCTAACGGTAACGATAACTCACACTAATTCATTTAAACCAGAAAGCAAAATGCGCTATTATTATTAAAATTGATACTTTTGGTTTTTGGCAAAAAAAAAAAAAAATTGTTTGGTGGCTTCCTTAAATTTTGATCTTAAAAAAAAAATAATAAAATAAAAAGAAGACTAACGCGAATTCGCTGAGACCTCAATTTTCAAGTTTTAAGTCAATCGGACCAGTGCCAGTGGTTAAGGCTGCAGGTGCGTTTACACTTTTACAGAAAGACAGACAAACATCCAAAACTTTTCATATATTCTATACTAGTAGTTGCCCGTGACTTCGTCCGTCTCTCTTTCGTGCTTCGGCCAGAGGTGCGTCTAGACTTGTGCATGATGCGCGTGAATTTGGTTGCAAAGTTATTTTAAAATTGTATATTAGTCGACTCTCCCTAAGTCAAAATTCTTCTTAACTCGAAGCCTTTAAATATGTATTATTATCCCCGCTTTAGTAAGACTTTTCACTGAAGCTTTGCTCTCATTATTCCCAGCGTAACTTTGTATAGCTTAAAGCCTTCCTCGATAAATGGACTATTCTCCACAAAAAAAGAGTTTTTCAATTTGATTTAGCAGTTTCTGAGATCTTTCCGTTTTTTCCACATTTTCTACTGATTCTTCGCTCCTAGCCTAATTTGTTATGAATCCTAAGACCTTCCTCGATTTTTGGAGAATGGACTATCCAACTCAATTATAATTCGAACCAGTAGTTTTTGAGATAAGCGCGTTCAAACAAAACAAACAAACTCGTCAGCTTTATATATTAGTATAGATGTCGGAAGTAAAAATGAACGAACTAGATCCATCCCCCCCCCCATAGCGAAAAGCTATCTACGCCACTGCTAAGGACAACATTTTAATGCCAATTTCCATCAAAATTTTCTCCTCAAAACTTTGGATATAATATTTACGTTCCCATTTGATTCTCCAATTGAAATTACCCCAAATCTGAGTTCCTGCCTCTTGCAGTCATTGCCAGCAATGTCCTTTTCTCCTCTTCAATTCCATTTTTATTCCTATGTCCCCTTATACAGTCACACTCTGATGAGTGACTTCTCAAACATTGGCGAGAATAATGATAGCCATTGACTTGCCAGCCAACATGCCCTGAATAATGATGATGATGATGATGATTAAGCATGGTCCGTCTTCGTTGCTCGTCACGCTCTGTTGTCAGGTTTATAAAACCAAAATAACGTCCTCACACGAAAACTACCCGCTTGATACAAGTCCCTTAAATAAATTAATAGCCATTTCATTCTGGAGACTTCGTTATTTTCGGGTATAAGATCTTTTTCATATTGTCATCTTGTTGGATGTCCTTTTAATATGGACCTGACAGCAAGCCTTCACACGCTAAATGACCTTCACGTTGGGCAGAATGAAAAATACCTCAACAGATTGATACATAAATCTCTTCCTCCTGTTCCAGGATCTGATGGCGACGACACAACGACAACCAGTTCAATCCGCATATTATACATAGTTCACCTGAACGGAACCACACTTTGGGTTTCAGCTTCTAACTGTGAAACAATGAGACTAAGGACATTCTAGGAATGTTCCAAAAATGTTTGGACAATTGAGAAGGAGGAAAAAGGACATTTGTGTTTGCCTTGCTGTTGGCCAAAATACAAACAATTTAAGTTTGTTCCTGTGAATTCTGACGGCTTTGTGGAATGCTTATCTTCGGACTTAAGTTGTCAACAATTCTAATCTCCATTTTGCTAACTAATTTTGAAAGTATCTGTCCTTTAGGTATATAGGCAGACAGCTATGGCAGGCAGGTTTTTGTCTGTATTTATTTATCTCCTATAACATAAAAGGGACAAGTCGCATAAGAGCTTCCCTAGAGGATTCAATTCCCAGCCCATGCTGACTTCATCAGAATATGTTGGTAAAAGGTCTGTTTGTTAATTGGGGGAATAAAATGTCAGACATCAGGCAAAAACTAGTGTGAGATGAGAGTGTCCTTAAGGTAAATGAGTTTATTTACAATCAAACAAATTATTTGGACTTCTTGTTGGTTTTACTATAGGAATTTAATTGTTTGGAATTTCTGTATCTGAACCATAGGATCAATATTTGAGTGTGTGGAAGTTTCTAATTGCAGAGAACCGAAAAATCTGAATAGGTTTTAAATTCGTTAATAAAAATTGCTTAAAAAATGTAATACATTTTTTATTTAAATATGGTGTTGTACTCCAGTCGAAAAAAAAGCAGCAGTTGTTTAGTTTCTCACCTTCTTATAGTGTGTTTTCCATTCTAGACCTTTTTGAACTATGTACTGTACAGTACATCCTCATCCTGATACATAATTTTGTAGTTAGAAATGCAAAATTTTTTGATTCGATTTGTGAATTTTAAAAATTTCACGATTATACCGAAAGTATAATCGTAAGGTAAGGTCGGGACGGTTTGACACGTTATTTATTATTAGCTTAATACAAGCTTGACTTAGAACTTAACTTAACAACTAACTTTAAACTATGTATTTTTTTTTTGGTTCTTGTTAACAAACTAATCAAAATATCTCAAAATCCATTAATAGTTGCTTGTCTTACAAATTTGCATTTGTTAAAATATCATTTTAGCGATATAAACACATCGTTTAAGTGGTGCGGGGAAATAACTCCACGGGAACTAACTCCACTGAGGGATTTACTTCCCACCAAGTGAGAACTTACTCCACTTTTGTAAAGTGTAGTTAGTTCCCATGTACAGTGGGAATTAAATTCCTCAAAAAATTAGTGGATCTAGTTCCCTTCGAATTTGAAATAATTTGCCACTTTAATTGAGAAAAAATTAAAATTCAAGTACACTGAGCAATTTTGTTTGTGAAATTAAAATAAATGGCTTTCCGAAATTCAGTTTTTAAGACTGAAAATAATTTTGAAAAATCGCATGTACAAAAATATTGAGAAACTTAGTCATTCGGAAACCTATTTTTAAGAATCTGACCCCCCATATGGTGGTTCATTAGTGCAGAAATCAAATTCGGGGTTTCTGACCTTTGTTATTAATTTTAAACATTTTCTAAAACGGTATATAACGATTGAAATATAGCATGCTGTAAGTTTATGTGACATAAAGAAAACTTTTTCCAATGCAAACGTTCTTCTGAAGTTTGGTGTTCGGTGAGAGTAGGGCATTCTACAAGCACACTGTACTTGAACCCTGTTTCATCTTGTTGCATCTTTTTGTCCCCTAAAATAACTGAGCTATTTCAATAACATTAAAAGTTCCATCAGAAAAACATTTTTTTATTGACTCTATTAACTCTACAATCCCTCTCAAATAGTAAAAAAAAATGTATTATTAAGGATTTGGAACTTGAACCGAAAATTGCAAGCGAGCGAAGCGAGCGGAAAAAATTTTTGCCCAAAAGAGAATCAATTTGGGGTGTGAAAATAAAAAAATTCGCGCGAATTTTTTTATTTTCACACCCCAAATTGATTCTCTTTTGGGCAAAATTATTTTCCGCTCGCTTTGCTCCTAATCAAAACAAACTGATTTTGAGGTTTACAGATAGTCATCATCCTCAGACCAAGGTGAAAAAAGATGCTCAAAATGAATCATTGCAGTGCAGCACCTGCTTTCCAGACACAATATGCTTTTCCAAATTAAAGGAAACGGCAACAGCTTTGAAAATGAATTGCTCTATCCATTTTGTCGACAAACAGGTAGTAAATAAAAATGATCTTATTTATTTATAAGACATTTTGGGGTTGTAGTTATGTATGTATACACCCACCATAGTGGGTCATTAGCCCCGAAAACCATTTTCGGGACTTCTGACTTCTGGACCAGTTTCCCTGCGGCATGTATAAATGTGTGAGTTTAGTTCCCATTAGAAAGTGAACAAAGTTCTCACCGTACTTGGGAACTAACTACACTTTACAAAAGTGGAGTAAGTTCTCACTTGGTGGGAAGTAAATCCCTCCGTGGAGTTAGTTCCCGTGGAGTTATTTCCCCGCACCCGTTTAAGTATCGATTCAAATACTTTTATCTGAGTTCTAGACTTCTTTCTGAACCCTTCCAAATTTTCAATTACTCCTGCGGGTAAGGAAGGATGATTTAACACTGACATTAGGGGTTTTTGACAGAGAGAGAGAGGAGCATCTAAAAAATCCCTTTTCCGCAATAAAGAGGAAAACACAAAGCTGCTTTGCTGTTAGCGCTGACTCCGTTACGTTATTATACTTCGGTTTGAACTTTGACAGACATCTGCCACTTTACTAAATTTATTTTATTTTCTTCGAACTATTTTTCTCAAAAATTTAATTTTTTTTATTTTTTGAAAACAAAACCGACAGCTGTAGCATAAAGGAAATAAAAGGTCCGTTTGCGTACTTTCTGCACCAAAATTCGTAAAAATAGATATTTTATAGAGTGGGGGTACAATTTTCTCACAGAAAAAAAATTGTACGTGTCAGCTCCGACGCGCGACTGGAGTTCACTCAATAAGAATGATTTGATTACCTTAAAATATATAATACGCAAAGGATTGAATTCATATATTCATATATCTATTCATAATAATTTGATAAAATATATTATACTTAAATACCTACTTATGGTAAGCAATATGAATGTCAACAACTTTGTTTAAAACGTTCTTACGTATTTTTTAATGAATCAATGTAGTTACTTCTACAAACATTTTTGTAAATAATGAATAAATCTACAAAACTGCATCATTACATTTTCAGAACAGTTACATTTCTTATCAACTTTTCATTAATTAATGATGAAAATTCAAATGGGTCCACATTTATCGTGCATTATTGCATACAAAATGGAATTGAATGTTGATAAATTCTACATTGAATTAAAGCCTGAAGCCTTGTGCTTCTAAAGAGATCTTAATCTTGAAGATCCGATTATTAGAACGCACGCTAGGATGCTTTTAATCGAAAAACAACGATCGAATTTTGGCCATAGCGGGATTCTCCCACAGGTGATGTTTCATTTTGTACGAACCAAGCAGGTCGTTTGTGTGCAATTATATTTATTTTAAAATCGAGATTGTGAGGCTTGTAGGAAACGTATCCTTACAAATGAGGTATCAAAATCACCGTTATTTCATGTATATTAGACATATGGAAATATCAACAACCAGTCTATAGGATTAAAACTTATATACCAATTTATGTGAAAATGTCTTAATTGGCCATATTAATGAGTTACCGTTATAATTAAAATATAATAAATTGAAGAGCATGAAATTCTGTATCATGTGTGAAAATTTCACCGTTCTACGTTGAAATCTCTGTTCAATAAAATAGATTCGACGTGGCACTAAAACTTTCACCCCCTATTTTCACCCCCCTCAGTTATTTTTTTTTTAACTTTGAATGTCATACTTATTCATGTTTAGTCAAAAGCCATAAAAATGAGTTTTAAACTTCTAACCTAATCGACCTCCATACAAACTTTGACCTAACATTTCAACCTTTTGTGACCTTTTTAACCCCTTTTATTGCGTTAAAAAACACCGTGTGCCCTTCTCCAGATTCTAGTCTGTCTTACTACCAAATTTCATCTAAATCGATCCAGTAGGTTAAAAGTTATTAAGAGTTAAAAAAAGCGTTAGTAGTCAATTTTTTGTAACGCTTTTTTCAATGATTGATTTTCCTATCCATATTTTTTCCATACCGGGGTCTATATATGAATCGATTCTAAAGGAGTAAACTCCAACAAAACTACAAAGAAGTAAGCGAACATGAAAACAACAAATTTTGCCCACATTTTAATTGTCAAGTGATTTTGTATGAAAAATTGAAACTTTGAATTTGAATTTATTTATTTATTTGCTATTTTCAATCAAATTTGACACTTTTCACAAATCAGCCCAAAGAAATTTCTTGGGCTAAAATTCGTAGGTTGGGGAAATATTTTACTCTCTCGTGAGCGCTCTCTTTTACGAAAAACTACGAAATTTTTGAGTACGCGAACAGGATTTGGTTAAATTTCGTAATTTTTCGTAAAATTGTACTGTTTTAGGAGGGTACGCGAACGGACCTAAAATGTTCACACAAATGCAGGTGGCCATGGTTCAGAGGATAGAGTAGTGGATTGCTAAGCCGAACGCTACGGGTTCAAACCCCAGCTTCAGCAGCATTCTTTTTCTACAAAAATCGCCAGCTTATCTGAGGCCACCTGTGCGATAACATGAGACAATACAAATCTAAGTCTCCTCCTCTGAGCCACGTAGGTTCTGTTATGTGTGCTTTCTTTCTATGTGTCTATCTGTCTCTCTCTGTTGTAAAACAGCCGAAAAAGAGAAATCTTTAAAATATAACATAACATATAAATTGGTCAAAACAAAAATCATATCATAATGTTGTATTAATGTATTGTTCTGTCCCAGCCGATGGTCTCAGTCACCAGTGCTGCTATGTGTCTGTAGTTCGTCACATTTATGTGCGAAGTACTGTGAAATGTAATGTAATGTAATGTTCACACAAACAAACAAGAAAACATGTCGGTGAGCAAATTCATATGAAAAAGTAGAAAACATTTCTACTTTTGCTTCAGCTTTTGAGACGTTACGTTTATGTTACGGGGTTCTTCAGTATGTCAAATTAAAGTTTGAGCAAAAAAGCTGCTTTGTGATAGCTTGTTAGCAATTCCTATGCTTGAACTTTATATGTCACTCAACGCTAACAGCAAATCAGCTTTGTGTTTTCCGCTTAACCTATAGAAATTACAAAAGCCTTGTGTAAGGTTTCTTAGAGAAATAAAAGTTGTCCTATCTTTGGAGCATATCGTACAATATTCTGAGGGTTTGAAAAAAAAAGTTGCACTATTGCTTTTCTTTAGCCATAAAACGTGCCAAACTCGTATTTTCTGGCTAGCTTTAGCCTAGGCACTTGTTTCGTCTCGTAAAACCCGCAAGCAAAGCTTTTTTAGCTACTTTGTTTACATTCCATGATTTTGTGTATTGTCAAAACCTCCTTTCAATCTACTTTTGGACAAAATTCTAAAAGACACTTATAAAAGCGCACAGAAAAATAGTTTTTCTACCTATACGTTTTAATCAAATGCAGATGCACCCCAATATTCCAGAGAAAGTATCGAAAGCGTAGAATTAATGAAATTGCACTTGGATTACTTACCATCAAAAAATAGACCGAGCATTTAAGAAAAATAAAAACACCTCCACTTCTCACAGCTTCAAAGACACACTGATCAGTTATTTAACACTTACACCCATCACAACGTACTTTATTTATTCATCAGTTAAAAGCTGCAAAACAGCAAAATGTATAGTTTTCAAGAAAAGGGCTAATGTCAATTCCTCCTCCATGTCAAATCATTCCGACCTTACCCTACAAAGTTAGAAATGTAAAACTTTTTCATTCGGTTTTTAAATTTTAAAAAATTCGCGCGAAACTGAGTGGTACTCTCAATATAATGAGAACAAATAATTATGTAGAATTTAGCGAAATCGATTTCTTCACGATTTCCGAAAAATACCTATGCCAAAATTTTGGATAGAAAAAAAATTCTTCCAAAACCCATCGAATGATACATCAAAAGAAAGGTCTGGTCGAACTCTATTCATCGAAAGACATTACTTTTGGTGGCTGACTTTTTACACAGTGTTGTTCGCACATAAGAGAACTTGGCTCTTTTTTTACATTTTATGTTTTTGTTCTGATCATAATATACCTCGACAACAGTTATAAAATTGTTCATCAAAATAAGGGCTTACATGTTTTCTGAAAGCGAACATTTTATAATAGCACTTGGTTATCTGTAAGGTCTTGTAAGCGAGTTGTGATCACAATAACGTTAAATGAAAATACGTTTGTCGGGTCGGAAAGTTTCCTATTTTCAAGATTTGTTTTAAATTACGAAGTGTATTTCTCTATTACCTCTTTATGCGTCAATATTAAATAAGCTATTTTAAAATCTACTTCCCTTTTCCTCAATCTACTTCTTTTTTCTCCCAAATCTACTTAGTTCCTTTTTTAAGTGGTATAGCTGCAAGGTCCTTGTGTTATTGTTAGTAGGCCTTAAAGCTGAGAAGATGCAGAAGCTTATTTCCTTCTATTTTCCTGTTTGGTCCTTATCCTTTCTTTGTTGCTCTTGCTTTCTATGGCCATCTAAACCTCTTTCTTTCTCCACAGGCTGTTGACGCCTTCGTTCGCTTTGGTTTTCCCCGGGATTCTAACGCTAACCATGTTGAATTTATATTTCTGGAAAGTATGTATTCATTTGATAGTTGAGATCTAAGCTATGCCACTACCAAAAAATATCAGGGTCAAATTTTGATGCCCTGAGTGTTTCGATTGGTTACGAAACGGTTTATTCATCAATTCT
The DNA here is from genome assembly GCA_943590905.1 of Sphaerophoria taeniata. Taxonomy (NCBI): domain Eukaryota; kingdom Metazoa; phylum Arthropoda; class Insecta; order Diptera; family Syrphidae; genus Sphaerophoria; species Sphaerophoria taeniata. The sequence continues at coordinate 37,958,683 of OX016540.1, read as the reverse complement.
TTATCTTTTCAATCGAGTTTGAAATCAATTTTTGTTTTTCTTTGTGGCTAACTTGGACATTTATAACCCTGTAATGAACCGTATGTACACTGAAAAATTTTATTAGTAAAATTGCTACGAATAGCATTCGTACGAGAAAAATTCGTACATTGAACGAATATTCGTAGATTGTACGAAGCTTTTCTGTAATAAGAAAATTACGAATGTATTAGTAAATTTTGATTAAATTTTTGGTAAAATACACGAATTTTTTCGTTCTATGTACTAATATTATTCGTAAATCAAAATTATGAGTACATTGTACGAATTTATTCGTGTATTGAACTAAATCATTCGTAAATCATCGTGTACGAATGGTTTCGTAATTTTTCCAAATTCATTCGTAAGATTTACTCATGCATTTGTTAAATGTACGAAGCAAAACTAATATTCGTAAAAAATTTAGTCTCGAAAATTGACCTTACGAATAATTCGTAGGATTTACTCATTATAAGTAGAATGCAACTTCTTTATCTGTATATTCTACTAATACTTCGTATATCATAACCTCCATTCGTATATTTACCAAACGCATTAGTAAATTTTACTAATACATCGTACTATTTTTCCTCCATTCTAACACTAAGCGAAACATTAGTACATTTTACTAATGACTTCGTAATATTTTTCCTTCATTCGTATATTTACCGAGAGTATTAGTATATTTTACTATTACGTCGTATTATTTACACTCCATACGTACATTTATCAAGAGCATTAGTACATTTTACTATTATTAAGTAATATTTACACTCCATTCGTACATTTACCAATAGCTTTTGTAGATTCTACTAATACTTCGTACATCTACCAGGAGCATTAGTACATTGTACTAATACTTCGTAATATTTACCCTCCATTCGTACATTTCACAAGAGCATTAGTACATTTTACTAATAATTCGTATTACTTACACTCCATTCGTACATTTATCAAGAGCATTAGTACATTTTACTATTATTAAGTTATATTTACACTCCATTCGTACATTTACCAATAGCTTTTGTAGATTCTACTAATACTTCGTACATCTACCAAGAGCATTAGTACATTGCCGCTACTCGAATCGGATTGCGTCATTGTTTTTAAATCATGGCAATGGCTCATTTTGGTTGTGATTTTGATCGTGTTTAGTTTGGTTTGTGAGTTTTTTTTTTAAATAAAATTAAAATAACATAAAAAGCGTGCTAAGAGTGCTAAGTATTTGATAACAGAAAGAACGAGTAGGTAAGTTGTATTTGAAGAAATTTTATAGGACACCCAAATTAACAGACAACTTGCGGAAAGTTTTGGTCGAGGCTGTTTTACAATTCTGTATTATAAAAAACCACGATCTCAAAACAAACGACTGCGATGCTCTTACGAATGGTAAGTATATAGTACGAAGTATTAGTACAATGAACTTATGCTTTTGGTTAACTAACGAATGGCAAGTAAATAGTACGAAGTATTAGTACAATGAACTAATGCTTTTGGTAAATTTACGAATGGTAAGTAAATAGTACGAAGTATTATTACAATGCACTAATGCTTTTGGTAAATTTACGAATGGTAAGTAAATAGTACGAAGTATTAGTACAATGAACTAATGCTTTTGGTAAATTTACGAATGGTAAGTAAATAGTACGAAGTATTATTACAATGCACTAATGCTTTTGGTAAATTTACGAATGGTAAGTAAATAGTACGAAGTATTAGTACAATGAACTAATGCTTTTAGTTAACTTACGAATGACAAGTAAATAGAACGAAGTATTAGTGCAATGAACTAATGCTTTTGGTTAACTTACGAATGGCAAGTAAATAGTACGAAGTATTAGTAGAATGAACTAATGCTTTTGGTAAATTTACGAATGGTAAGTAAATAGTACGAAGTATTAGTACAATGAACTAATACTTTTGGTAAATTTACGAATGGCAAGTAAACAGTACGAAGTATTAGTAAAATGAACAAATGCTTCTGGTAAACTTACGAATGGCAGGTAAATAGTACGAAGTATTAGTAGGATGAACTATTGCTCTTGTTTAATGTACGAATGGAGGGTAAATAGTACGAAGTATAAGTAAAATGAACTAATGCTTCTGGTTAACATACGAATGGCAAGTAAATAGTACGAAGTATTAGTAAAATGAACTAATGCTTCTGGTTAACATACGAATGGCAAGTAAATATTACGAAGTATTAGTAAAATGAACTAATGCTTCTGGTAAACTTACGAATGGCAGGTAAATAGTACGAAGTATTAGTAAAATAAACGAATGGTTTGTTTTGAATTTACGAATGCAGAGTAAATAGTACGAAGTATTGGTAGAATATACTAATGCTTATGCTGTTTTTACGAATAGGGAGTAAATAGTACGAAGTATTTGTAGGATGAACTAATGCTCTTTGTAAATTTACAAATGGGGAATAAATAGTACGCAGTATTAGTAGAATGTACTAATGCTCTCTGTTAATTTACAAATTGAGGGTAAATAGTACGAAATATTAGTAGAATGTACTAACGCTCCTTGTAAATGTACGAAAGAAAACGTAAATATTGTCATTCCATTCGTACAATGAACAAAGCTCTTTATTTAATATACGAATATGAGTTTATTGTACGAATTTATTCGTGGCTGAAAACTACGAAAAAAATTCGTACGATTCACTCATATTTTCGTACTATTTATGCATGAAAATTTTTGAGTGTAACTTGTAACTCGTTACAAGTCCGTAGTCCTTTCGTTACGAGTAGCGAAATGCATTACATTACATTACATTCAATGACATTACTCTAATCATTCCTTTTTTCTATAGTGGTATAACCGTATTTAAGTAACCAAACTTAGTATTCATTACCGTATCATTTGACCAGGTTATTAAATGTGTCTATGTCTTATACCTTAATGCACACAAGCCAAAGTAGAGCGTGAGGATAATATCTCGTTTCAGAGATTATGCATATAATTTCTTCAGTATTCAATACTGACAAATGGGCTTAAAACGAATGTGATATTGATGTCTACCGTATTAGGGAACGACGCTTTACGGGTCTGCTAGTTTTCATAATAGAGTCTTCCTTTTCAAAAGCCATATTTCTTCGAATCACTTGAAAGCAATGCAAAAATCTTCCATAAATCTACTGATTAAAGCAATTCCAAGAAATAAATATGAAATATCCATCCTTTTAAAATGACCTCAATAAAATATCCCCCGCAAAGTGCCAACAACAAAAAGGAAAAGAGAAATGATGAAACAGATTAAAGGGTTACACCCGAGACATCTATCTCCTTCTGTTCTCTCGACCCTCTAGTTATTTATCCTTTTTTTTTTTGAGTTGGACACATAATCCTGTGGCTTTTTTTTTAACATCAGGACACACTCGGATACGGACAGATATCCTTTTTGTGTGAAAATTGATTAAATCGTTTCAAAGACAAAAGGCATCATCATCGACTTCCATTTACAATTTTATGTATCCTTTCAGGAGAAGTGATAAAAGAAAATCTCCAAACACCACAAACAAAAAACAACAACAACACTTCGATTTATTGTATCCTTTCCCTTTGTACTCAAGTGTTATAAGCTAACCAAATCAATCGAAGAGTTACCCAATTTTCAGTATTGTCCAATACAAAGCTTTACTAACAAGGACGAGACAATATAAGATGAGATTTTCTATTGAATGTCCACACAAAAAATGTGATTTCCAATAACAAATGAATGAATTTATAAATTGTTTAAGGCGTCATACCCACTCACCTATACCCTAGAAGATTCGCTACGTCTAAAGGTCCTTGTGCTCTAATGTTAAATGTTTCTTTTGTTTGTGCATCGGGATTCCAAACAGGGCACCGAACTGAACCTGTCAGGAGTTTTACATTTCTTGTTAAATTGAAATTTATGCTCCAGGCGATATGGGTGTTGAAGTGAATGAAATGGACGGAGAATAGAGGTGTCCTGTTTTACATTTAAACTTTATGGACAGTGTTATGGTTTTGATTGTGAACATATTTTGTGGCATAATTTTTGGGAAAGTTTGTCCCGAACATTCAAATATTGTTCATAAAGTTGAGAAAGTTCGGGCTTGCATTTTTATGAGGTCACCAGAAGATATTAAAGAACTTTGGAGCTGGGGTAAATATTTATACACAGGCAAGAGATCTATTTGGATTATATTTGTGAAACTCATATGCCATAAAAGCAGAACTACGTATGCGACGTTCATTATTTCACCATGCTAATTTGCTAAATGTCATCCTGCTAAATGAGCTTGAAATGAGTTTTATTAAGCTCGCACAACCTCCACAAGAGAAAAAATAATAGAGGACACACGAAGCACCATAACGAACAAAGATGGCACCAAAGAGGCATGGCCTTAAAGCCATTAGCAGTCTTAAGCCCACAGTGAATAGGCCATCCGCCAAAAATTCTCTTTTCACCTGTTATAAATCGTAGGAGCTATAAAGTCTGTCGTTATCGCAGTAGTAAAATAGTTAATTACCGTTACTTTATATGCGGAAACCGGAAAGTGCTCACATCCTTATATGCCTCATGCCTGCCAGCTAACTCCGTGTGAGGTTTTTCTGCTTAAAACTGAATATTTATTTTGTCCTTGGTGCGATGATATGAATGAGGATAGCGACTGACAAATGAGACTTTGGGATAAACGTATTAGCGAAATTAACACCTTTTTCCATTTCGTTCTCTTTTTTTTGGGGGACTCCCACAAGGGAGCGGATACGATGGATAATTGCATGGCACATAAAAGCAATAATAATAATAATAATTAGGCAGCTAGGGTTCCGTAGAAGAGGTAATATAATAATTGTTATATATTTTTTGTTTATTTTCATTAGCGCATACACACACACTTACCCTTCACAAAACGAGTTTGTGTGCCGATGGTGGCTGGCTGATATCAATTATCTAGGATCCGAAGAAACTTTGCCGCCGTCACAGTGTAGCGTGCATGTCGTGGTTCTATACTGAATCGAGTCGTGACCCCCCTCAGCCTACCCGTCACGCCCATAATAATGAATGATCCCAGAGACTCTGCTTTAATTAAGCTAAACATACTGTCGGAAGTCTATTATTGGGTGTTAATCGAGAAGTTTCGTAATGAAAGTTAAGTCAGTTGTGCTAACGGTGTATGAATATTATCGAACTCTATTCGCAGAAAATACGAATTGGATGCTTATACAGACAAAAGTTCGAAAATGAATGTCATGTTCATTCAATTAAGGGCAAAAATTTGGCTTTTTGTTGGAAGAAATTAATTGAGTTAGAATGGCCGACAAGGAAAAGTTTTGTTTGGGCTTAAAAGGGGTTTTCGGTGTCAGAATTTTGGATACGATTATTGGCAAGGCTTTTGTCTATTGGTGAAAGGATCAGGTACTTATTCTTGGGGGAAATTATTGTTCTTTGCTTTTCCCTTTTTTTATTTAAAGGTTAATTACAGCTGTGAGAGTAATAATGGATTTTAGCCAACACTTTCAAACTTTTTTTAAAAGTGGAATTTTTTTAAGCAAATCTTAAGCTTTTTAGTATAGAAATGACGAGGCCTAAACACAAAAACTCCGAATCTACTCAAAGCTGAAGGAATATTGTATCGCTGCTGAAGATTTGCTACAAAGGAAGAAGCTTAGGATATGCACCAACTCTTTTGTTAAACTCACTTGACTTTTTAACTTTTTTTTTTTCTAAGCAATCGATGTGTCCTCCCTCTTATCCAACAAAAGTTAAAACACCTCGGTCATTACCAGATTGAGGAGAAAGATCTTTCATCTGTATTAGTACTCCAAATTCTACAATACCTTATTGGCGGCCAAGCTTTCTAGTTAAGTACTTGTCTTTTTGCCTCTTTGGGTTTTTGGTTTTTCGGGTTTCTGGGAATTTGTGTTTTTGGGTTTTCGGGTTATTTGGTTTTTGGGTTTTTGGAGTTTTCGGGGCTTTGGGTTTTTGGATTTTCGGCTTTTTGAGTTTTCAGGTCATTTTTTTTGTTTTCAAGTTTTATTGTTTTGGGTTTTCTGGTTGTTTGGTTTTAGGGATTTTGGGTTTGGTTTTCGAGCCTTTGAGTTTCTTAACTTCATCTTAGTTTTTGGGTTTCTTATCAGGGTTCGTAAAATATCGATCGCAATCCGAAAAATACCGATACTTCTCACTTTTTTTCCGATATTCTCACGATCCGAAAAAAATAAAATTCTCATACAGATACTTTTCTCGGGATCCGAAAATTTCCGATCTCTCTCGGCACGAATTGAAATTTTTTTTTCTTTTTTTATCATTCGTGAGAAATCGGAAAAATAAAATTCCCGTCAAATTTTGTTATCTCACGAAGAGAAATTAAAAAGGATCCGAAAAGATCCGAAAAGTGAAAAGATTAAAAAAAAATATATAAGTATTCTTTGAATGTGTTTTGCGGTGTATGGTTGTTTCTTGTTTATTGTTTTGTTTGATCTCGGTTGTTTAAAATGGGACGAAAAACAGAATTCGAAGTGAATAATATGTTTTTTATGAACAAGAAAATAACATGGCATCATGTTTAAGATGTGATAAGAAATTAAAAGGACTAGTGACTGGCAATATAAAAAGACACTTTACAAAAGTTCATGGTGTTTGTTTTAATGACTTTCAAAACTTTCAAAAGAAACAATTAATAATGTCTTATTAGTCAAACTAAACAGCGAACTAATTGAGTTGTTAAAAATATAAAAACACTAGCTGGCCCGGCAAACGTTGTTTTGCCATATGAATTATTTCTTGAGTACGAAAATATATACAGGGTGTCCCAAAATTCAACGATAAGCCGGAACCAGAGGGTGGCCCTATTCATGAGTGCAAGAAAAAAAAAATATAAAAAAAATCAAACGCCATTTTGTTTCAAATTACAAAAAAAAATGTAAATTCTCAAAATAAAAAAATCTCTCTTGACATTTTTTGCTACTGTGACCACAAATTTTCATTAATTTTTGATTTTATATTTTTATCAGAATCTTAAAACATATAGCATCCTTTCTTAGTTTCCAAAAATTCCAAATTTTTAGCGGTTTTTTTCCACGAAAATTAATCAAAAAAAATTTTTTCCATAAAATTTTAATTTTTTTTTTAGTTTCAGTCCACTTTCAGTCATCGTGGTTATAAAAAAATGTATGGACACTACCATGGCATCTTTTTTAAAAAATTGGCGCAGGTTATCGAGATTCTAAAATGGTATAACACTTTGGCTAAACTTGCCAGAAAAAGAAGTATTGAATACTTTTTCATAAGCAAAAAATGTCAAGAGAGATTTTTTTATTTTGAGAATTTACATTTTTTGTTGTAATTTGAAACAAAATGGCGTTTGATTTTTTTTATATTTTTTTTCCATGCACTCATGAATAGGGCCACCCCCTGGTTCCGGCTTATCGTTGAATTTTGGGACACCCTGTATATAGTATTAAGAAGAGGCATGCAGCGCTGTGAACCATGTAAAAATAACAACACATCAAATTCTAATTAATTTAATTTATTATTACTTTTTCTAATTATGTACATATATTTATAACGAATTCGGAAAATATAAGTCACTAATATTAATCTCTCAGTGCAATTGAATGTAAGTGGTAGGAAGTTGAAAATTAAGGATTGAATGTATTTCTTAATGCCGCACCATACAAAAATTATAATAAAAAAACTGCCCAAAAAATGCCAAAACAAAATGTGTGGATGAAGGATGAGCCATCCTTAACAATTAGCGGTATAAAAAATAGATATGAACCTATTCTCATACCTACTGAATACACATATAAAATTTCATCAAAACCGGTCAAGCCGTTTCGGAGGAGTATGACCACTAAAACTGTGCCAGAAGAATATTATATATTAGATGTACAAACAAAACAATAATAATAATCGACGAAATGATTTAAATGTGAATAAAATTATGGTTAATTGTTGTTTTTCATAAGATACCTTTGGTACTATGGCAAATCAGCGTTTTCTGGGTCACGATTCCTATTTATTGTATTTTCTGTTATAGTGAATAGTGAAAGAATTTTTTAAATCGGATAAGTACCTATTTGCGAAGATTAAAAACAATATAGCAAAAAAAACGTTAACAGGGTCAGCCAGAAGGTCAGGGGCCAGATTCTGTAATAAACGAAGCTAAAAAGTGTGTTTTTCAAAAACGAAAGAAATTGTGCGAAAACGATTATTGGAATTCTGTATCTGTGTCGCATTTAATTTTTAGTTTTGTATTCGTTTATACTTCACATCAACCAGAATTTTTTAGGATGTTGACAGTTGTAAAATATTTTAAGAGAAATAAATTTTAATCGATACCTAAAACTCGAGAAAACGGATAATTATGTACAGGATTTATGATGAAGAATGAAACAAAAAAAAAAACAAAAAAAAACATGCGTATTTTCTTCTTTAAGGATTTCAACTTCAATTTCGACCGTTATTAAGTGAAAAACACTTTAAACAATAAGAAAACAACAAATGAAGAAATATCGATAGAAGTAAAATTTAATGTACATAATATGTACAATCAAAGTTTGAGAAGGCCACTTTTACTGTGGCAGATTGTGTGACTGTAATTTTTTTTTTTTTGTGTAGGTCTGTTCTTTTACTCCCTAAAACTGCCGAAAACTGTCATATTCTCCCACTTTTTCGTTTTTTTACTCCCATTTTTAGTAAGATATGTCACTTTTGAAGGAGAACGGGCAGTTTTTTTAAGTTCTGTCAAACCATAAGAAGCACATTGAATTTTGTTGACGTTTGATATAATTTTGTGCATTTGGCAGATTTTTGCTGCGAAGCGTTCTTTTACATTTTGGGAGAATCACAAATTTTAATCACCAAGCCTCGATTTTTGACAGTTTTTACAAAAACTGCCGAAAAAGTAAAAGAACGGACCTGATGGGTGCAAGGAACTTCGCCTCCAATGTAAACACTGAAAATGATTAAGAACACGTCAATTACCACAAATAGTCCAGCCGAGATTATCTGATTTTTTTCAACCCATTTTCTTAAACTTGTTGTCTGAGCTCAGGAACTGAAAAACATTGGAGGGCACTCACAGACCAGTCATATACACCTTTTGCACTTCCTTTTAAAGACAAAAATGGCACATCATGCTACTATTACCAATCATGATGATTTTTAAGTCCATCGAACAAACAAAATATGAATGCGGGTACATCGTCAAATATTGTTGCAAGCTTTTTGAAATAGTTTCTGTATCGCCCTCGTCCTTGTATAGCATACAAACTTGTATGTACATGTATAATTAATTTTCTATTAAAATATTATTCGATTTGACAAATAATAATTTCAATACATATTTGAAATCGATCAGATTTTTTTTTTTTTTTTGTAGTGAAAAAATATGTTTTTTTAACATTGGCACCGTTTTTCATTTCATTGCATTTGAGAAATACACATTTTATTTTTGCTAAACCTTCTACCCTAATACCTCTTGCATTTAGAGAAAAAATTAGGAAAATCGGTCAACCAGTGTGCCCGGTTAGCGAACGAACACAAAAATTAGGCTGTTCTTTTATATATATAGAAGATTAAACTTTTCATATTGTATGTTAATTATGTTAATTTGAGTATATTTCAATTAAATACATATGCACACAAACAACAACCGAATTTTTTTTATATTTTATTTAACGATCGGTTCGTGAATGGATCTTTATTGGATCTTCTGTGATAAATTCGTGATCAAATTCAATTTTTCAGTTTCCGAAAAATTTAATTCGATCGTGAACACAAATTTTATTCTCAAAGAATTCGCGATCGAATTAAAAATTAAATTCCCGGTTGAATTTATCGATCGCGATCGAATTAAATTTTATCGTTCTACGAACCCTGTTTCTTATTCTTAGGTTTTTGGACTTTCGGACCGCTGAGCTCACCTTTTCGAAGACTCTTCCACCGTACTATTATATTTGATCTAAATGTCCGTTTTCCAAAACAGATTTCATGAGTTTGATTTTGTAAATCGAAAAAAGTACCTTGGTATACGCTACAGTGTACAAATGGGATCTTAAAAAGTAATTTAATTTCCAATTTTTTGTTTTTACTTTTGTTTTGATAGCTGAAGTTGTAAAGCGGTTTAGAATCAAACTGAATATAGTATCCTCGATGAATACAAGCCTAAGAGTCCTAGACCCAAGCAACTGAAATCCTAACCCAAGAACCCAACCCAAATGCCATTGATCCAAAAACTCCCCACCAGAACTTTAAAAAATTGAAATATTACAACTGTCAAAAATTCATAGCCTCCTCATAAATCATCCAATAATTTCTTCAACTTTTTTTTTCTTATCTCAACAAAACCTTTGGTTGACAAAACATTAAAATGTGTGTCTCGTTATCTTTATCATGAAGTTGGAATTGAAAAACGAAAAAAGGAGCAAAGCAGAAATTATGGTCCTTCGGTCATTGTCCTGTGACTTATTTTTTTCCCGTGCCCTGCTTGCAAGGAAAAGACGAACAAACAAACAAACAAACCAAGGAATCACCATAATAAAATCCACCTTCACCTCCACTCCAACTCTCGTTCCAACTCAATCATCTCCTCCCACCATCCTTATCCACACTATACTTGAGACACAAATTGCAAAAAGATGTCATCGTTACAATGTGGGCATTGTGTCACCATTATAGTGGTGTCGTGTGACAGTCAGCCAGACAAAACTATAGGTATATTCTAGTCCAGGCAAATAACCAAACAAATGAAGGAATCTTTTTTTTCCAAACAGCAATCAAAAGGACGTTTTCACTCTGCTCACACAACCACACAAACACATCTCCTAAGGGGATTCTTCAACTTATTCTTCTAATACCCACCTATTGGCGATAAAAATAGAACAACTATCGCAAACAATGTAAAATGGATGCACACTTAAGAAAAAAAAATAGAAGGAGGAGAGTTTTACACAAAAGATAATAAAAAGGATGAAAATAACACCAAGTCACTCACGTTCAGAAGCTGAAAGAAGGAATTTAATATTTTCTTTCCTTTCTTCACCGGCATGTGACGTAACGTAAGATGAAAACTTAGATATTATTCGACTTTAATTGGATTCGATGTAGTCTCTTATCAGATGGATCGAGCTTGTTAACTCTGTTATTAAAGTTTGTCACCATTAAAGAAAGCTTACAGTGGTTTAAGTTGTGAGTAAGATTTTTGTTCGAAATCACTGATTTTCTGAACTCTCTAAATTTGAGGTTTTAAGAAAAACAGTCACAGTCAATGCTGAGGATATGGAAGGACCTCTTCTGCAGACAGTACAACGGCGATGACCAATCAAATTCCGCTGTCAGACAGAATGAACCATTCAAAGAAGACGAAGCAAGCCAAATTTCCATCTACCCGACCTTGAAAAAGTGAAGATAACCAATATCTAAGCTTAAGAACAACAAAGCCGCGGGAGCTGACGGCATCACTGCCGAACTCTTCAAAGCAGCCGGCGATGACTTGGTTGGGACATGCACCAACTCATCTGCAGAATATGGTCGGAAGAGAGCATGCCCGATGAATGGAACCTCAGCATTGTTTGCCCGATCCTGAAGAAAGGAGACCCTCTAAACTGCACCAACTACAGCCTCCTTAACATCGCCTATAAGATCTTTCCTGCAGTACTATATGTCAATGCCTGAAGCCGTTTGTCAACAAACTGATAGGTCCATATCAGTTAGGCTTTAAACCAGGAAAGTCCACCATCGATCAAATATTCACATTACGGCAGATCCTGGAAAAAAAAGTCAAGGACTCCAAATCGACAATTACCACCTTTTTTTGATTTTAAGGCTGCGTATGACAGCATCTATATAGAAGAACTGTATAAAGCCATGTTCAGTTTTGGCATCCCTTCAACACTCATTCGTCTGTCGAGCAGGATGACAATGGAGAACTCACGCTGCTTCATTAAAGTTGGTAATCACCTCACCGCCGCCGCCGCCTTCGATGTCAAAAAGGCTTAAGACAATGTGAAGCACTGTCATGCGAATTCCTTAAAATCATACTCGAACGAATAGTGCAGAACTCCCGCGTCAACACTAGAGTCACTGTCTTCCAGAGGTCTGTGCAACTACTGGCGTACGCTGATGACATTGACATCATTGGGAGAACGCAGCGTGACAGAGGCTGAAAAAATGGGTTTAGCGGTCAATGAGGGCAAAACAAAGTATATGCTGTCATCAAGAAAGGACACCCAACACCGACCGACGCGATGGCTTGGACAAAATTTAACGATAGACGCATATGATTTCGAGGTAGTTAAGGACTGTGTCTACCTTGGATCTGCTATCAACATGGACAGTGACATCAGCGCCGAGATCAGAAGGAGAATAACTCTTGCCAATCGCTGTTTCTTCGGGCTATGAAAGCAATTGAGTAGTAGAGCCCTTTCCTGAACAACTAAGGTGACGATCTATAAGACCCTCATCATCCCCGTCCTGCTATATGGTGCAGAAGCATGGACCCTGTCAAAAACGGATAAGAGCACCCTAGGCCAGTTCGAGAAAACGTTCTACGGAAGATTCTGTATGCATAAACGGTGAATGGAGGAGAAGATTTAACCACCAACTGTATGAGCTGTACAGTAACACTGACCTAGCTAAAAGAGTGAAGGTGCAAAGACTCAGATGGCTTGGTCACGTGTAGAAGATGGACACCAATGGTCCGGCCCGTAAAGACTTTGAATCCACCCCAGAGGGACGACGCAGGAGAGGAAGACCAAGGCTCAGGTGGCGCACGCAAGTTGAAGATGACCTCAACCAACTCGGCGTGGGTAACTGGAGACAGCTAGCCAGGGACCGAGCTGGCTGGAAGGTTTGTTGGTTGAGGCCCAAGCCCACCCCGGACTGTAGCGTCACCTTAAGTAAGTAAGTGAGTAAGACAAATATATCTTAGTGCATTATTGGTAAATTTGGAATCACTGTATAACTTAGAAAACCTAGTAACGATAACAATTCAGATTTAATGTTTTATTATTCAGAGCTAACGATGCAGTAAGGATCCCAAAACGTACGACGTTCTCATAAGCTTCTGTGGTTATCCCTTTCATAGAGAAAACAAAAATATTTAAATCAGATATTGTTCATGCTGGGTTTGCATAAATCGATTCCCCGGATATTGGATATTTTGGATCATCAATAAAGCATTTTGTAAAAGGTTTTCTGGTTTTCCTTCCTGCTACCTTAGAGTTTTATTGAGGGACAAGAGTATTACATATAAAGTCATTCGTAGTAAGTTATCATTGTTTTTAGGGTTTATCAGGAATGGAAATCTCAATTTTATGAGAACATCATTGGAAGGATTTTCCAAAAATGGATCTGGGGCAGTTTGCGGCTTGTGTTGTTTTGTCGTGAAGAAATGCATTTTTAAATGAAATATTGGAGACACAGGTAGGCACATTTAGATGTTTATGACTCAATGAAATATTTTAAATAGTTTCATAGAAATTTTATAGGCCTTCTATCTGTCAACTCATATGAAAAATTAGTTCGCAAAATGTGAAAATTAAAAATATAACTTCTTCGATTGCAAAACAATATAAAAAGAAATTCAAGAATAAAATTGATGAACATGATGTTGAAGAAAGTAGTAAATATATTTTTTCTTTCCGGTCGGTCGTCGACTTGTTTGATCCGCCAGCGGTCCGTTCGGCTGTACATTTTTCGTCTGCCTTAACTTTTAATAACATGCGTTGATGAATCTTGAAAGTCACATGTATTTATCCATAATTGACGAAAAATAAAACATACCACGCACCTTGAAACATAGGTTAGGTTAGGTTAGAGTGGCTGTCCAGATGTTGTTGACTCACTTAGACCTCAAGGGTCCGTTGTGATACCACAAAATACTCATGGGAGAGTAATGAGCTTAAACAAACCAATTCGTGCTTCTAATGAAGTTAGAGAGACATTTTGTGTCCATCGTTGCCAGTTCCCTGGTATTATCGAAGAAGTGATTACCTAGAAAGCTGTTCCATCTAATGGAGAGTGCTGGGGGATCATGACGTTATCTCGAAAGCAAAAATCTCGAATGTAAAAAATCTCGAAACAAAAAAATAAAAATCTCGAATGCAAAAATCTCGAACGTACAAAAATCTCGAACGTACATTCGCGCGCGCGAATGGAACCATTATCTTAAAAATTATTTATTTTTTCGAGATTTTGGGCATTCGGGATTTTTTTTTTCGAGATTTTTGTATTTCGAGATTTTATATTCGAGATTTTTGTTTTCGAGATTATTTTCGTTCGAGATTTTTGTTTTCGAGATTTTTACATTCGAGATTTTTGTTTTCGAGATATTTGCATTCGGCGTTTCGTGGTAGACCCGAGTGCTGGACATGTACATAGAAGGTGTTGGACTGTTTCCTCTTCCTCCTTGTCCATCCAGCTTCTACAGAAGTCATTTGTGTAGACCCCTAGCCTCAGAGCATGTCTACCTATGAGGCAGTGTCCTGTTATTACTCCAATTGTAGAGCTTATATTTTGTCTGCTCAGGGATATCAAGCCTTTTGACCGTTTTAAGTCTATGCTTGGCCATATTTGCTTGGTTGCTAGGCAGGTGGTACCCTGTGACCATCTAGCATTGGTTGATTCTAGAGCATATTGTTTGAGAAGATATTTGCATGTAGCAAGTGGTATTCCTATGTTATGTTTTTGTCTAACATTGGGCAGAAGTGTTCCGTTTTTGGCGAGCTCGTCGGATTTGCAATTTCCCGGAATGTCTCTGTGGCCCGGCACCCAAATGAGGTGAATATTAAACTGTTCCGTCATCTCATTCAGAGATGATCGACAATCGTGGACTATTTGAGAGTTTGTGGAGACAGAAGCGAGAGATTTGAGAGCGGCTTGGCTGTCCGAGTAGATTCGTATATCCTTGCAAGATATAACGTTTTCTTTAAGCCAGGATAGTGCCTCTTTAATCGCCATTACTTCTGCCTGGAATACACTACATTGATTAGGAAGTCTGTATGATAGACTGAGATTCAGTTGTTCTGAATAGATACCACTTCCAACTCCGTAGTCGGTCTTTGAACCATCTGTCTAGAAGTGTACCGCGTTGTCTTCCAGGGGTCTTTCTTCTTCCCAAGAGGATCTTGAGGGGATGGAGACATGGAAGCTTTTACCGAATACCATTTTTGGGGTGGTATAGTCTAAGCGATCTGGGATAGATCTGAAATTGTCTAGAATAGTAGTATGACCAATATTGTTACTGTTCCATTGAGAGGTGGCTCTAAGCCTCACACATGATGTTGGCTTCCACCATTTTGGAGAAGATGTCGAGAGGTGTTAGGTTTAAAAGCACTTCCAGGGCTGCGGTTGGTGTTGAGCGAAGTGCTCCTGTGATACACATACCCGCTGACCGCTGAACTTTAATAAGCTTATTTAGATTTACCATCTTGTCCAGTGCCGTCCACCATATGACGACTCCATAAATGAGTATCGGTCTGATTACCGAAGTGTATAGCCAGTGGGTTATTTTTGGGGAGAAGCCCCATTTTGATCCTATGGCCTTTTTACAAGTAAAAAGCGCTACGGTAGCCTTTTTTACTCTTTCATCAATATTTGCCTTCCAATTTAGTTTTTTGTCTAAAATGAGGCCTAAATATTTAGCTTGGTCGTAAAAGCTTAATGGTATTCCTTTAATCTTGGGTGGGCTAAACTGAGGAATTTTGTACCTTCTCGAAAAGAGTACTAGTTCTGTTTTATGTGGATTGACGTCCAAGCCACATTGATTATTCAATTTGCTAGCCTATTTAAGGCATTTTGTAGGAGTTCCGAGAGAACTTGGGGATGTTTCCCAGATACAGATATTGCAACGTGTCGTCAGCATAGGCAATCACCTTGAAACCCTCTGCTTCCAATGATGTTAGTAGGTCGCTTACCACCATGTTCCATAAAAGAGGCGAAAGGACCGCACCTTGGGGGGTACCCCGATTCACCGATCTGGTGGTGGTAAAACTTCTCATGCTAGAAGTTATAGTCCTGCTTTTGAGCATGAGACTTATAAGATCTATGAGTGATTTCTCTAATTTCAGCTTATCCATTGCTGTTGTGATCGCCTGGTAACTGACGTTGTTGAAAGCTCCTTCAATATCTAGGAAAGCTACTAGGTTATATTCTTTGTATTTGAGGGAATATTCAATACTACGTACCAGCGAATGAAGTGCTGTTTCTACTGATTTTCCCTTAGAGTACGCATGTTGAGCTGTGGAAATGAGACATGGTTTTAAGTTATGTCTGATGTGAATTTCAATCAATCTTTCCAAGGTTTTAAGAAGGAAGGATGATAGGCTGATTGGTCGTAGATCTTTAGGGTTAACGTGGGAGGGTTTCCCTGCTTTAGGAATGAAGACTACTTTTGCCATTCTCCAGGCTTTTGGAATATATCTCAACCTTAAACAGCTTGTCAGAATGATTTCCAATGGTGGAATGATCATATCCGAGCATTTTTGTAATTCGGCCGGAATGATTCCTTCTGGTCCTGGAGATTTATATGGATCAAAGCTATCTACGGCCCATTGCAATTTTTCCCGCGTTATTAGATCCACTAAATCGCTTGTAGAAGCTTGAGACTCTGATGTTAAGTCGCTAAGTATATTAGAGCTACCTGGAAAGTGGGTGTCTAATAGCAGATTAAGAGATTCTTCATCTGTGGTAGTCCACGTACCTGCATCTGTCTTTAAAGCACTGGGTATTGTTGGACTTTTTGAGAGAATTTTCCTGAGTCTTGAGGCTTCTGAAGTTTTTTCTACTTTTCCACAGAAGTTTCTCCAAGAAGACCTCTTACTCTTTCTTAATTCTTTCTTATATTGCTTTAGACTTTTAGAGCTTGTTTGTATAAGTCCCAGTCAGAAGGAGATCTAGTGTACTTAGATCTATTGAAGAGCTTGCGACAGCTCTTCCTGAATGGTTCTAGTTCTTTGTGCCACCAATGAGGTTTCTTTTTACCGTTTGCAATGGTTATAGGGCAAGCAGCTCTCATTGATTCGTTGAAGGCGTCGGTGAGATGATTCACAGAAAGTTCTAGTTCATCTTTAGTGGAGGGCCTTTTAAGAAGGTTGTGATCAAGCAGTTGTGCTAGTACCTCCCTATATCGTTCCCAGTTAGTATTACGATGATTGCGTAAACCCGTAGATATATTTGCCACATCATTGAGCTCAAACTGAATATATCTGTGGTCAGAGAAGGAATTCTCCTTTGAGACATGCCAGTTTGAAGCATGGGAACCGATAATTTAAAACAGGTAACCGGAAGAAGGATATCAGTGTATAAATATTGAAAACCAGAAGATGAACATAGGAAACCAAAAACCGGATACCGTAAAACTAGATACTGAAAACTGGAAACAAACAGCCTGAAATATAGTCCCGGGAAACAATAGGTAAACAAAACACCAAAACAAGTGAAATCCGTACACTTTATACACCTTAAATCGGAAACTAAAAATGGTCGTGTAACAAGACCCGAAATTCTGATATAAATTAAAAAGAAAATTTGATCGAACAGAAAATAAGAATAGGTACGTTAATGCAGGTCCAATACCAATTGGGATGCATTTGAGAGGATGATATTTGTGGGGTAAGGTGAACTGCGCAAGCATTTTGTACTACACCTTATTTTAATTCTTAATTTTACTTTTGATCCATATATAATTTCCATATTTAAAAGTAGCAGGGCTCGAATAAAGATTCTGATTACGTAGATTTTTCATTTCGACGTTCATACATAGATGGGAGGATAAAGATGTTCATGACATCTGAGCTTCGTTACTCACCCCTTATAGTATTCAAACAAAAGCTTACTTGAATACTCCCAAGCCATTGTTCTGCAACAGTCCTGGGTTGACGACTTGTTGTTCGATTTGATCTACGAAGCTAACTCATTGGAATTAGACCTGTCAAACAGAATGGTATATGGACCGGATATAAGATATAGATGTAAGTTTTGGCTACTGAACTAGGTGATTTTGACATACAACATGCACATTTCGCAACCCTAGTAAAATTTAAAGCTTTTTATTTGCATTGATTGAAAAGAATTGAATGAAATCATAAACTTTATAGAAATACTCATTTCTTTAAAAAAAAAAAAAAAAGTTACTCATACGTCACAGTGAACCGTCGTTCTTTACAAAATTTATGTAATAAAACAAATTAAGATGAAAAAATGCTTATTGAAGTTTAGAAGCATACAGCAACAATTGGACCTCAAAATTTAGTAAAATCACTTTACAAGACAATGTTATACAAGATTCTTTTTCAACATTCAGCATGGTATGACATCTTTAGAAAATTCACTTTCCTGAAATTTCCGTTTTATATCTAAACAGTGATAACATGTGCCTGTATGTTTTACTACAAGAAATCAATATAACAGGGCCTTTCATTAAGAGCTTAGCAAAAGCAGAACAGAGCTAGAACAGCACAAGTAAGTGCGGAACGGATTCATTCAACAGATATTATTTTATAAAAAACTAGCCGACCCTGCGAACTTCGTCTCGCCACCCTTCGATTAAAATAGAGATTAAAATAGAGAACTTCATATTTTTTCAAGCTCTACAACTAATAGTCTTTTTTTATTAAAGCATGAAATAAAATGCAAATTTCTTTGAAAAATTCAAAAACTTCTCTGTTTTGACTATTTCACAAAAATCAGAATTCCAAACAGCTTATCCACCTAATTTGCTGACTTTCCCCTTAAGATTTTCTCAAAAATTTATTTTTATACAATGAAAATTTTATAAAAATGCATTGAGGATTGAGCGGATTAAGAGTCCAAACCGGACATGCAAACAAACCAATGCACCTTAAATTCAATAAAAAAAAAACTTGATTTAAGGTGTTGAAGTTCTTCGTGCTCTCTCAGAGTTTTCCGAGTTCCCAATCAAAAAATTTCCATTTTTCTATTTAAGAATCAATGCACTTTCTATTTGCCATTGGAAAACCCACTCCGAAATTTTCCCGTTTTGCATTTGAAAACCAATATCTACACCTGCAATAATATGCAATTTTCCCTTTGAAAACCAAAGAGTTTTCCGAGTTTTTCATCAGAACTTTCTATTTTGCATTGGAAAACCCATTTTGAAATTTTCCAGTTTTCCATTTGAAAACCAATGCACCTGCAATAATATGCAATTTACCCAATGAGTTTTCCAAGTTTTTCATCAAGAAATTTCTGTTTTTCCATTCGAAAACCCATTTTGAAACAAAAAATTCCAAGCAAAAAAAAATCAAATTTCCTACCTTTGTTTTGTTTTTCCAGTTTTCCCACTCTTCCATGAGGTTTTCCAATTTATTTTTTCACAGAAATCATCACTGAATGCAACAGTATAAACCATGAAAATTTCACAAATATCTGTTGGGCCGTTTCGGAGTCTATAAGAGACATACAAACCAACAAACAAACAAACAAACAAACAAACAAACAAACAAACAAACACACATCCATTTTTATATATATAGAGATTAATAAATAGAGTGGAGCGAAAGCTCTTGAAGATCCAAGGTCTAAGTGGCTTACTCTCATCAACAATTCTCTGTGTGCGTGTTAAGAATTGAGGGGGCCAACAATTTAACGCCGATTCCGAACGGCAAAATTGAGAAGACAGATTGATACTCTTGGAAGTTTTGTCAGTTCTTCGCAAGAGGCAGTGCCCGTGAAAGATGAAATAAAACCTATGGGCACGAGTAGGACTTAAACCCACGACGTTCTGCTTAGCAGCCAACTCAATATTGCGAATATGATTTCAAAGCATTCTACTCGTTGTAGAGAATTAATTTTGAATATAAATCCACTGTTTTCACTTGAATTTATACTTTTATTGCAGGTGGCCATGGTTCAAAGGATAGAATAGTTGATTACTAAGCCAACCACTGCGGGTTCAAGCCCCAGCTTCGGCAATAAGCATTCTTTTTCTACAAAAATCGCCAGCTTATCTGAGGCCACCTGTGCGATAATAAGAGACAATATAAATCTATGTTTCCTCCTCTGTACCACGTAGGTTTCTGTTATGTGTTCTTTCCTTATTTGTGTCCATCTGTCTCTCTTTGTTGTATTAATGTCTTGTTCTGTCTCAGCCAATGGCCTCAGTCGCCAGTGCTGTATGTGTTTGTAGTTCGTTGCATTTATGTGCGAACTTTGTATATGGTCTCCATATACAAAGTACTTAGTCAATCATCAATATACTTTTATTATCATTTGTGACCATGACCAACACATCAACAACTTCAGGTAACTCTTATATTTTCTTCCTTTACAGAGATAATAATATCTTCCTTAGCGCAATTATTTGTATCCTTCGCGCAATACTAGAAAGATAAACTGTTATAAATAGTAATAGTTAATCCACATTAACTTCAATTAGTTTGTATCGTAACCCTTACGAGTATTATAGCATATCATGTTCCTCTATAATCTCTACAGACACGTCAAAAATTTCATTAAATATAATAAGTTGACTCCGAATCTTAATAGAAACACCAAACCCGTCAGCTGTAAAGCACCAAAGTGATACCAAACAGAGGACGAAGTCACAAACGTAACACATTACTTTAAATCGATTAATTTCTTTTAACGATTTAACATTTGTGCTCGTTTTCTTTTTCGAATGGATTTTCCTCTTCTTATGCTCAAGGGAATGTTTATTCTAGAGAAAGGGAAATGGAAAAAAACACATGTTCAATTTTCTTCTTCCTGAACGTTTAGGTAATCGCTTTAAAGAAAAGGAATGGTTGCTCCCAGCCACGACACCGTACGTTCTCAAATGTGCCAAAACTAACATCCATACTTACTGTATGATGAAGCGATTTTAATTGAAAGTTAATGGGGCAGAAAAGTGCACTTTAAAGCTACGATTTCTTGTGCGTGTTTTCTGCTTGTGCATTGCATAAGAAAAAGAGCTATTGAGAAAGGAATTATTTTTCAAAACAATTTTGAAATTTTAAATAACGTGAAAGTTCAACCGCGGTAATATGTTTTGGGAATGAAAAATTGGAGATTGGTGTTTTAGGTCTTTATTCTTTAAGAGTTAATTCTAGACTGACTGACTTATTATGTAGATAAGGTGTTAGTAAGGTTAGTAAGGTTAGTATGAGTAATTAGTGTGAGAGCAAGGAGAGAGAGGAATTCAATACATAACATTCCCTCCTTTGTAAATTTTTTTTTTTTTATAGTTTATAAATATAATTACAATTTTATTTGTAATACATAAATTGATATACCGGTATATACAGATTCATATATGAATGTTAACTGAAATATAAAAATATATTTACTTTTTTTTTTGCTTAAATTCATTATTTGTTTTAAATTTCATTTGTTTTTAATAATTATTTAACAATTGGAATTAAACTCCAAATTAAGAAATATTCACATTTTTTTTATAATAAATAGGTATTCAATTAGTATAATTATATAATTCTCTTATTTACGTTTCCTTTGCTTTTGTTTGTTTGATACATTTTTGTTTTTATTATTTATCTTAAAATTTTGCAAATCTTGAATGCGCTTAGATCGCCTCATTGGTAAACTGTTCAATCTTCTGCGAGTATATTGAACTGGAGCACTAGTTGAAGCTTCAAAATCACTATGTGTATCATTTGCTATGCTCAATTCTGAATTACAATTTTCATCATCGCTTTCGGATTCTTGTTTGTGAGATGCCGGTTTATTTGTCGAGGATTCTTCACAAGGGACTTTAGATGAATCAAAAGTTACTCTTCTCTTTACTCTTTCACGTAACTGATCACCGTGAGCCTTCTTATGTGACCCATTCACCTTAATCTCATAAACAGTTTTCGAAAGCTTTTTAACAACTGTTGCTGCAACCCAACTTACAAAATTATTATGATAAGACCTATACCAAACTTCTTGTTTTTGTTTAAATTCATTTACTACCTTATCTTTTTCATTCTTTTGAATAATAGTTGGTTTTTGTTTTTTTTTTGGCTTTAAATTAATATTTTCAGTACTTTTATTTTCAATTGTCGGCAAAATAAAATCAATTAAGGTTCGCGGTTTATACTTAAAAATAACTTGACTGGGTGATAAATTAGTGACTGTGCTGGGATTATTACGATATTGAAATAAAAAAAATTCAATTTTAAATTGTAACGAAGTACTTTGTGAATGTTTTTCTAATAATTCTTTCTTTAATGCTGACTTAACAGTTTGGACACTCCTTTCTGCCAAACCATTTGAAGCTGGATGGTAATATGGAGAAGTGTTGTACTTAATATTATTTGCTTCATAAAATTTTAAAAGTTCTTTTGAGGTGAACGGGGGACCATTATCCGAAATGACTTCAACTGGAAGCCCAAAAATACTAAAAATTCGTCTAAAAACTTTAATAATATCTAGAACATTTGTTTGTTTCATAATAAAAACTTCCAACCATTTGGAATAATCATCGACGACCAAAAACAAACATTCTCCTTTAAATTTCAAAAAATCTACATGAACACGTTCGAAAGGGTGTGTTGTTGGACGCCAAGATACTAATTCAACACCGCTGGACTTACTGGAACACTGTTGACGAATGTCGCAAGATTTAGCATAATACTCAATATCACGATCCATATTGAGCCACCATACCGAACCTCTAGCAACAGACTTCATCCGTACTATTCCAATATATCCAGTATGAAGGATTTTTAAAACACTTGCTTTGAGCACTGCGGGTATAATAACACGCTGTCCAAACAAAATACAACCACTATTTATACTGAGCTCAAACTTTTCTTTACTTAGCCTAAGCAAAATCGGATCATCAATTTTAGAAGGCCAAGAGCTCTCTATATAACCTTTGAGTTTTATAAGTACCAAGTCTTTTTCAGTCTCGCTAGCTATGACATCGATTTTTAGTGGTAAATCACCCGTTATATTAAAAAAATTGATCATGCAGTCCACAACTTTCGTTGGCTCATTTAACGGCAATCTTGACAATGCATCAGCATTGCCCATCATGGAAGCCTTTCGGTATTTAATCTCATAGTCATATTGAGCCAGAATGATTGCCCACCTTTTCAACCGATGTGCCGTGATCTTATTTATTTTTTTTGTTCCCAAAGATAATTTCTAATGGTTTATGATCGCTAAAAATAATAAATTTTTGTCCATACAAAAATTTATGCAAATGTTGCAAAGTAAAAATTACGGCCAGAGCCTCTCGCTCTATCTGGGAGTACTTTCTTTCAGTTTCAGAAAGAGTACTTGAAACAAACTTAATTGGCCACTCATCTCCATTTTCTTCTATGTGGAACATTACACCACCTACTCCATATGCGCTTGCATCGCAAACGACGCCCAAAGGTTTGTTTGGATTATAGTGAACCAACAGGTGACACTCATCAAACCAGCTCTTACTAGCTTCAAAAACTTTTTCATGCTCACTCGTCCAAATAAAAGCATTACCTTTTCTAAGCAAGTCATAAAGTGGTGCAAGTCGGCTTGATAAGTTTCTTATAAAGGAACCGTAGAAGTTCAGTAAGCCAATATAAGACTTAAGAGATGTAACATCTGTTGGCGATGGTGCATCTGCAATCGCTCTCATCTTGTCTTTTTTGGTTTTGTACCATCTTCATTGATAATATAACCCAAGTATTCAACTTGAGTTTCGAAAAATTTGCATTTTTCAAAACGTACCTTAACATTAAACTCTTGGAGTCTTACAAGGGTAGCGTTAAGATTATCGCTACATTCTTCCCAAGTAATACCGCCCACGATAATATCATCTATATACGCTTTTACACGATTTAAATTTTGCAAAATTTTGTCTATTACACATTGAAAATCAGAAGGCGCTGACTTAATTCCAAACGGCAAACGTGTAAAGCTAAATAAACCACGGTTGGTATTAATTGTTAAAAATTTTTGAGAAGAGCTGGATACCCTAACCTGTTGAAAAGCTCCATAGAGATCTAGCAAACAAAAATATTTGCAACCAGCAAAACAAGATAAGATATCTTCTACTCGAGGAAGACTGTAATGGCTTGTCTTTATGCATAATATATTTATTGATTGTGGCCTTGCCATCTAAACACAATCGTACCGACCCATTTTTTTTAGTCACAATTACAAATGGCGAAGCCCAATCACAAAACTTAACTGGCTGTAAGATGTCAAACTCAATAAGCCTATCAAGTTCCTTGCTAACTGCATCTCTAAGACCGTATGGAACGGTGTACGCCTTGTGGAAAATTGGAGTGCAATCCTCCGCTAAAATAATATCAACCGAAAACTCTCTAATAGGATCATGGTATTTTTCATCAAAAACCTCTGGATATTTATTGCAAATCTCGTCCACCACCGATTTGCCCGAGTCTAGTCTATTAACCAAAAACAAATTTCTCCAATCTTTATACAACACATTTAACCAATTTCTTCCCATTAAACCCAAAAAGTCCTTGCCGTCACTTCTCTCTACAACCACCAGCTCCAACCTGTACCGAATGTTTCTGTCTTCTTTTAACAATCCATTCACATTCACAATTATTTTTCCTGGCACATTCACCTTTTCACCTGTAACTACCGTTAAATTTTTGCCAAAACTTAGCAGATTGCAGCTAGAAAACAATTTTCTATATTGGTTCTTAGAAATAATAGAAAAACAGGCACCCGAATCGACCTCCATATCAACATACTCATCATTGATCGGAACAGCAACAACAACAGCATTAGTCTTACCCAGCATGGACGATATATTACCTAATATTGTTGTTAGTCTGATGGCAAGCATTTGCATAGTGGCCCCATTGTTTGCATTTGAAGCACTGCACGTTCTTGAAAGCTCTTGATGATGGTCTGTTCCCTGATCTTCTTAAGGAGTGACGTGAAGACGATCTATTTCTGCGATTGCCATAGCTTTGTGGTCGGCTACGGCTTACCCAATTTTGTTGAAACGAGTGTGAACTAGTTGATTTTTGCTGAATCTCTTTAACCTCACCCTCACGTGCCGTCAATTGAAAATTAAGCGCCAATTTACATATGCCCTCAAACTTTTTGCTCACATCTTCGTTAATAAGTTTTCGTTGCAAATTTTCGTCAGTGACCGCAAAAATAAATTTGTCACACAGCGCCTGATCGAGGTAATCTCCAAAATGACAACTCTCGGCGAGAATCTTCAGCTCCACGATAAAATCGCTGAGCTCCTCATTGTCTTTAATTTTACGAGACCAGAATTTAAACCTTTCCGCTCGAATATTTTTTGTTGACGTAAAATATTCTTTTAATTTTTGTACAAGGGTTTCGTAAGTAAAAGAACTGATTGGATTTGGAGCAATCAAAGACTTGAGTATTTTGTATAAATCCGCACCGCATGATTAACGAAGACACTTTATTGATGGATAATGCAGCATTTAAGATGCACATGTGATCAAATCTCTCCAAATACTGCTCGAAGTCTTCACCGATCACGTAGGGCTCCATGTGCCCAATTAAAGCATGATTAAAATTAACAGCTTTATCATCCGGCATGGTTCAAAGCGGTAAATTGAATTTAACACGGTATGAATAAGCAGTATCACACAGTTAATTAATTATTAATTTTGCGTTTTTATAAATATGCACTGCACACACTTTCTGCGAGTACTAAATATTTAAAATTATGTGAAAAGGAAAAACACGTTTTTACTTTTTGTTCTTCTTCTTTTTTTTTTCTCTCGTCGCCAAATAATATGTTTTGGGAATGAAAAATTGGAGATTGGTGTTTTAGGTCTTTATTCTTTAAGAGTTAATTCTAGACTGACTGACTTATGATATAGATAAGGTGTTAGTAAGGTTAGTAAGGTTAGTATGAGTAATTTGTGTGAGAGCAAGGAGAGAGAGGAATTCAATACATAACACGCAGCAACCAGGTAAAACAAAAAGTATAGCGGTGTGCTTTTTTAGAGTGAGGTTATATTAAAAATGTTATTAATGGATAAAAAGTAAGACTCTTAAGAACATTTCAATATTATGTATTCTCTTTTGAAAATTGTGTTTTCTTTTTACTAAAATAAAATTTTGACCAAATTGGCACTCTTGTTTTCAAAACACGTAAGAAATTGATTCAAAAAAACTCATTGCAGTCTCGTCAATTTTTGTAAATTAAAGCATACGGCTGTTCAATCTTCTTCTTCACTCGCCTTTCAAACAAATAAGATCAAAGTTTTTGGATAAGAGCTCGAAGGACACTGTGGCTATTCTAGGGAACGGTTTGCTATTCAACTGCCTTCTGGTTCCAAAAAAAAACATTCTTCGCTTGATCTCAATACTTTTGTGGTCTGTGCAGGAGGAATCCTTTATAACCTGAAAGTTTTTACTGAAAACTATGTCAGTCTGTTCAAGTCACGGATGTTGGTTGTCATTTTACATAACAACACATTTTTTGATCGTAAATCAAAATCCCGGATAGCGAAATCCCTACAAATACTTTCCCGTGGTACTTTTGTCCGCGTATCATTTCGTTTGCCATACAAAAAATTCGACCTTTATTCATATGAATGAATTAAGTTAACGGTTAAAAGTTAAGGGTTAAAAAGCTCAAAATGGTTCGACTAGTAAGAAATAATTCTCTAGATTCATGTGGTATAACAATGATCCTGTTTCCGCAGCCACTTTAACCTAACTTCACCTAAGGGTTTAAATACACTGCGATCTTAAGATCTATAGTGTCTCCGTAATTAGCTGTTGAGTTAGTAGCTCAATCTACAGCTCCTCCTCAAACCTAATATCCTTATAGTAAATACTCAAAAAAATTTGTAAAAAATTTAAAGATTTCTTCTTTTTTCTCGGTGCCTACGCTCGTTGACACTGACACTCCAGTAGTTATAGCTCTCTCGCGAAAGCTAACCTTTTTGCTAGGCAGTTCGCCGCCAACTCTTCGCTGCCAGAGGTTGTCATGACTCCACCTGTTCTTGAGAGCATCAATGATTCCATGGGACAAATCTTCTTCCGCACTCGTGATGTGTCGAGAGTCCTTAAGGATCTCAACATACATAAAACCGCTGGTCCAGATGGTATCCCCGCTTTTATTCTGAAGAGGTGTACTTCCACGCTGGCAAAACCCTTGCGTAAGCTTTTCCATCTATCTTATTCTTCTGGGTTCGTTTTGAGCAGTTGGAAAATAGCATTTGTTAAGCCAATTCCAAAAAAGGCGAATCTTCTTCTCCCTCCAATTATCGACCGATTGCACTTCCGTCCCTTCTTTCTAAGATCATGGAAACGCTGATAAACTATCATCTCAAGAAATATCTCTTAATGAGCGGTAATACGGCTTTCGCAGTGTGGAGGTCCAATTTAGAATTTCCAGAACAATCTTCCCAACGCCTTCCAGATAAATGCTAATAAGATGCCGACGACAAGGAATTCCAAATCAGACTAAAACTATATATTTATTTCAAAGTCATTACAAAGTAAATTATATAACTAACTAATTCATGTAAATTATATTATACAGTTTTCATGGAGAAAATATTGATGTATATGTTTTCCGTTATCGTTGGTCGATACAGGGTATTCCATAGTACTCCCCCTTCAGTAGTTGAGTTGTTCGCTGCTTGTCTCATCTTTATTTTCTTCGATTACAAACGCTGCTTTGATCCTATCAATTGAAACATTAACCTGTTTACCATTTTTTTCCACTGTGTAATATTTGGTCGTTCGTTTAACAACTAAGAACGGTCCGGAATACGGCGGGTCGAGTGGTGGTGTCACAGGTCCACTGGTGATCTGATGGTTTATCTCACCGAACAATGGAAAAAATCTTAACATCGTTTTGGAGAAAGTAAGACTGTTGCACTTGATATTTCAAAGACATCAGATAAAGTCTGGAAACTTGCTCTTTTATCGAAAATGCGTGCTTTATTGGTGAATCCTTCCTTCGTTGGATTAGAAACTTTCTTTCGAACCGTTCAATACGAGTTGTACTGGACGGATTCAAGTCTGAAACCCACAACATAAAATTTATATTATAAATGCTGGTGTGCCCCAGGGCTTCGTTTTGTCTCCAACCCTCTTTCTCATTTTTATAAATGATCTCTTGTCTCTAACTTCTTATCCAATTTATTGTTTTTCTGACGATAGTACCCTTAGCTTTCCTTATTTGTTCCCAGACCCAGACTGACATCTCTCCTCTTCGGATGTGGAACTGCAATGGCAAAATATGATAAGCTCATTAAACTCTGACTTAAACAGCATTGTACAATGGGGAATAAAAAAACGGGTAGAATTTAATGCTTCTCAAACCCAATGCTGTCTTGTAACGTGTATCGCCCCCTTTGCCAGTGTCCATGAGTGGCACGTGCATCAATGAGACCGAACATCTCGTGATTCTCGGTATCTGCATAACTGACCACCTTTTGTGGAATGAGCACATATGCAGATGTCGCCAAAAATGCCGCAAGATGGTTTCTTAAGACGGTGCAAGAAATTCTTCTCCCCGTCTGATCTGGCTAATATCAACAAGACCTTTATCCGTCCAAAGCTTGAGTACAACTTCCATCTCTGGGCTGGTGTTCCAGCTACATACTTATGCCTTATGGATGGTATTCAAAAAAGAGCCCTACGAATGATCGGTGATAGAGACATCACTGCGTCATTCCATTCGTTAGATCACCGTCGTCGTACCGATTCATGTCTCTCTCTATTCTATCGTTACTTCTACGGTAAGTGCTCTTGAGAAAGAGCCAGTTGGATTCCTCCCCTGCCCCTCAAACAATTCGCCCGTAATACTCGTGCTTCTAGCAATGCCAATCAGTTTACCCTTGAACCCAACTTCGGACGACTTTCAAGTATAGAGGAGAAACATTCTTTAGCCGTACTACGCGAATGTGGAACTCTCTTCCACACTGTATTTCCCAATCATTACAATAAAGAATTCAAGACCAATGTACACCTACACCTCCTTTCCAATCCCTTCCTTTCTTCCTATTGCACTCACTGTGTCTCTGGCATAAAAAGGGTATAAAAAATCTTTTGAGTGGGTGCAAATTATAAAAAAAAAAACATACGCATGCCAATGGTCAAATGTGTTTTTAATCAGATTTTTCCACACGTTTTGAAATTGAGATTTATCAAAAAAACTTTCCATGCAAGCATTTACTTCTTCTGTTAAATAAATCGTTGTCTTGCCTAATAATGACGGAGAAATGTGCAAAGTGTAATTTGGACATTCGTGAAGACTTTGTCTTGTGTGGTGGCAATTGCGGGTTGAAGTTTCATGGAGATTGTGCGATTGATAATGAAAACTCATTGAAATTCTTGAAATCGACTACGAATTTCTTTTGGAAATGTAATGCTTGTTCAAGTGTGCCGGTGCTTGGCTTTGTATGTAAGGTTGGTGAACTTATTAAAACCGTAAAACTTTTACATAACTACCTAACACAGCCGCATATTCTTGCTGATTTGCAGAGTGTGATTTCTCTTTTAAAGAGCTTTTCTCTCATGAAAACTGATTGGGATACTCTTAACACAAATTTAACTTCACTCTCTGATTTGTTAAATAATAACACTAGTAAAATTGTTGTTGAAAAAACTAGCCAACCTAAGCCACTAAGTGAAAAGAATTCGGTTATTCTCCCCGCTGTGCCCTCTGAAAGTGCACTCATCTTGAAAACTAATAGATCACATGTAAATGAACTTATTCAAAGTGCAATACCTTCGAGAAGTGATTTTCCCTTACCTCCTCTCTCTGTGAATACATCTGATATGAATATTGGTGAAATCTCTCTGGATGGGTGCTCTGAGCAAATACCCCCTTCATCTCACGTTCCCTGTTCCTCAAAATCATCTAATGATTTAATAATAAAGAACGTCGGTAATGAAAGCAATAAAAATGTAAACAAAAGAGTGCGTACTGGACATATGACAATTCCTAAATTTATGATTGGTTCTGATTTACCCCAAAGTGATTTATGTGTAATCTCACCGACCAAATGGTTGCATTTATCGAAATTTGAAACTGCTACTACGGAATCTTCGCTTGTACAGTACATTGCGACAAAACTTAGTATTCCAGCTAATGAGATCAAGTGCTTTAAATTGTTAAAATCGAACGTGGATGCCTCTACTCTGAAATATATCACATTTAAAATTGGTATCCCTGCTGATAAACTCGAACTAGCTTTTAATGCTTGTAATTGGCCATTTGGTGTATGCGTCACAGAATTTGTAAACCGTCCAAAAAACTACAACAGAAAACAAACAATTGCAACCAGTGTATAACATCTTATCTTCCATCATCATTTTTTCCATCGTCAGTGTCACCATCGTCATCATCATCATTGCCTGTACAACAACATCAACAACCATCATCATCACGATCATGCCTATTAGTATCAGCATCATCTTCATCTCTTTTACACCCAAGTTCACCAACAAATGTAGTTGACTTGTTACCAACTTCTCCTCTGCAAAAAAATAATAATTTGAGTGTATATACGCAGAATATGGGTGGTTTCTCATCTAAACTAAGAGATTTCTCTATTGCTCTTGATGCTTCGGATTTTGACATTTATGCATTTACAGAGACATGGCTTCATGATCACATTAAGACAGAGGAATTTTTCAATTTAATGTCGTTCTCTGTATTTCGTCTTGATCGTTTTGATGTTAGCAAAACGCGTGGAGGTGGTGTACTAATTGCAGTGCGTCGGCATAGCTCTTTAATTGCATCTGCACTTGAATTAAATGTGGTGTCGGAGATAAATGGTGTCAATATCGAACAGCTTGGTGTGCGAGTGACTTTTGCTGGCCTTGAAATTCTAATCTTCCTAAGCTATATTCCTCCTGGAAGTGCTTACTCCATCTACAAGCAGCATTTAGAAAATATTGATAGGATTGCCAACTTGCCAGAATATAAAAATGCTCATATTTGTGTACTCGGTGATTTCAATTTGCCGAATTTAAATTGGATTAAAGTAGATGGAAATAAATTATTACCAGCGTTATTAAAAACAGAAATTGAAATTATGCTTTGTGATTATCTTTTTTCTTTAAATCTAAATCAAGTAAACGATGTTTTTAATTCTATTAATAGGCTTTTAGATTTAGTATTTGTTTCTGATGATTTAAATATAAATATTTCTGAAACACTTCCATTGTTGAATAATTCTGTTCATCATACAGCAATACATATTTCTATATCTAATTATGTTTATGATAATTTCACTCAATTTAACAATTCTATGTCATATTTTCGTAAATTTAATGTTCATAGTTTGAATTTAATAAAAAACTATCTATCTGGTGTAAACTGGATATCACATTTTAAAAATAATGATTTATATAATAACTTCTCCAAATTAAAATATTTTGTAAGTGAAGCTTTAAATAAATTTGTTCCCTTAATTAGGAAAAGATCTAACTCTAATCCGAAATGGTACAACAGCCAACTTAAGAAATTGAAGAATGCGAAGAACTCTGCCCATAAGCGATTCAAACGAACAAACTCATTGGTTGACTATTCACTTTTTTGTCGTTTAAGAAAAGAGTTTATATTCCTTTCAAAGTTCCTTCATTGCAAGTATGTACAATCGATTGAATTAAAACTGAAATCGAATCCAAATCAATTTTGGTGTTATATTAATGCAAAGCGTAGGAGTGTTGGTTTTCCATCGACAATGCATCTTGGAAATATATCCTCTTCTAACCCGCAAGAAATAGCAAATATGTTTGCTGATCACTTTCAAACTATTTATAATTCTACAAATGCAGTAACGTTTAATGAAAATTATTTTGAATCTCTTCCTTCTGTATTTAATTCGTGTGATTTAAGAGTTCACTCTAACGATGTACTTAAGCTTCTTACTGAACTAGAACCAATTAGTAAGCCGGATATATTGGGTTTTCCACCGATTGTTTTAAAGCACTGTGCTGAATCGTTGTCTTTGCCGTTAACTGAATTATTTAATCAATCATTATCCACAGGCACTTTCCTTGATGAGTGGAAGATTTCGGTCATAAGTCCCATGTTTAAATCTGGGAAAAAAGACAACATACAAAATTATAGACCAATTTCAAAATTGTCCATCATACCAAAGATGTTGGATTGTCTTGTCAAGGACATTTTTGTTGGTATGTTGAAAGGCCATGTAAGTGATTTTCAACACGGCTTTTGCAAAGGTAGATCTACGGTTACGAACTTAGCTGAGTTTACAAATTTTTCGATAAATGCCTTGGAGAGAAATGGACAAGTTCACGTTGTATATACTGATTTTGCAAAAGCATTCAGCAGAGTGAATTTAAACATTCTTCTTAAAAAACTTCGGTGTTATGGAGTTTCAAACTCTTTGTTGGACTGGCTAAGATCTTATTTGTTTGGACGTAAGCAAATGGTGTTTGTGGACGATATTGGTTCTAAGGAAGTTATTGTTACCTCAGGAGTTCCTGAGGGAAGCCACTTAGGACCACCTATTTTCTTACTCCATGTAAATGATATCCCTGATATGTTAAAATTTTGTAAATGTCTTTTATTTGCAGATGATATCAAATTTTTTGCAGAAATTTCAAATTCTGCTGATAGTGTGCGTATGCAAGATGATCTTAATACGTTTTTTAACTGGTGCATTACAAATGATTTAAAACTCAACCTTGACAAATGCAGTAGTATGTCTTATAACCGTTGTTTGTTTCCAATTGTTCCTCTGTATACCTTTGATAATGTTCAAATAAAAATTGTCCATGAAATTAGTGATCTTGGTGTAATATTTGATGAAAAACTTAATTTTCATTTTCATATAAATTCAATAATTTCAAAGGCTAACTCATTATTAGGATTTTTGAAAAGAAATTCTTTTGAATTTAATGATCCATACACCCTTAGATCGCTTTATTATGGCATAGTAAGACCCTCTTTAGAATATGCTTGTGTTGTGTGGAATCCAACAACTCAAAATGAAATCTCTAAGATTGAAAGAGTTCAGAGAAATTTTTTACGCTTTGCTTTAAGACATTATACCAAAGGGGTTCACAATGCAAGTTTTTCGTATCGTGCTAAATGTCTTTTTCTGGGAATGCAACCTCTTGAATTGCGCAGAGATATGTATAGTGTAATGTTCGTTCGGGATGTTCTGTGTTCTTATATTGATTGTTCAAGCTTGCTTTTTAAATTTAATGTTTATGCTCCTTCACGTGCTTTAAGATTAAGGCCATTATTATTTGAAGTTTCACATAGAACTAATTATGGATTGCGAGAACCAATAAGTCATTGTTGTAAATTATTTAATGAAATGTATTATTGTTTAGATATTAGCATGGAGAGAAATGTCTTTAAACGCTTATTATTAGCATATATTTTACATATGTTTAATACTAATATTGTATAGTTTAGATGATTTTTAAATTATTATATTTTTATTTTTTTCCATTTTTCCTTTGAATTCAATTCTGTTGATGTATGTATATCGTAGAATAAATAAATAAATAAATAAAATAAATAAAATAATGTGTATGTGTCCATATATCGCTACGACTACCAACCAACACCCAAGAGAATCAACAAAACTCATCTCCTTAAAAGATTTTCCTTCAATAAGAACAACATTTGATATTCTCCACATGCTTTCTTCAAGTTCAAGGCCACCGTGCGTCGTCTTTTTTTATCTTTTTATTTTATTGTTGCATAAAAAAGGCAAACCTTGAAAATTGACAATGAGGGAAATCCTCTGAGCAGCACTTCAAGCCATGCCATTCACTTGAGTGCATCTCTCGAAAATGGCACAATCTCTTGAATCCTTCCTTTTCTGCAAAAAAAAAGACACACTGTTCGTTTAAATAACTAATTCAGTCACTCACCGTGAGAAAAACAATGAATGAATAAAAAAAAAGATAAACAACGAAACAAATACCTTCCATTGTTTTCAGAACAACTCGAGTAGAAGCTGGTTCAACATCATCAGCCTTGTCACAACATTTTCTCTCAATATAATGAAAAAGGATCAACAACAAATTTATTATTGTCGTTTAATAGCTCTTCGAAAACAAGGTACACAAACATCAACATTCAACAAAAACTCATAACTTTCTAGGGCACGAATGAAAGTGACATCGGGGGGGGGGGGGGGGGGGGCGGTCGATGTGTTGGCGGATGTGTTTCACTTAAATAGAACGAACGCGTGTCTATAATAAAAATAGAACTTCCCGCATTAGCACCGCAAAACAATAAAAACAAAAAAGAAGGCAGAATAATGGAAAGTTGATTGCACAACATCGCACTTGTCGACGATCCTATGTTCTCCCTCCTGCTGGAGAATTATGAGCGGATCTTCCAAACCAATAAACCTAAAACACATTTCTCAACCCCAAAGCAGCGCGCAGATAGAACGATGCGATGATGATGGCAACAAAAATCAATTCCAAGGCCACGACTCTCTTGATGGGCGCTCCTTTGTTAAATGAAAGTATAGAACGCCACAATTTATGTAGACGCATAATATCTGCTGAGTGAAGGACACCACAGCCCCCACACCGTCACTAATGTGTTTTGCTCACACAGCTCACCCTAAGGTAATTGCGAACATCCTTTTCATTCTTCGGCTCCATTTGGAGCACAGCAAGCTCGAGCTCTTTGTCGACCACAATCAGCGATCCAAATGGTAACGGTGCGGTATCTCTTTGGTGGGACATGAACCATGATAATGGAGATGCGATGGCGATATCGACTTTATTCCATCGGCACAGTTTAACGACCGAAATGGGCTTCTTCTTCAAGAGAGACAGAACCCATGTTCCAAGGAACAAAAGAGGGTCTTCTGAATGTGTGTCATTTCGAACAATAGCTCTGTACTGTTTTCTATATTTTTCCGGTTGACTGAATATTTCTGAGAGGAATGTTCCCAAGTTATGGTTGGACATTGGATTGGTGTTGGAATTCTGTTGGTTTTCTAAATTTTAAAACATGTTCATGCAACTTCATAGCCCACTTTAGACCCAATAAAAAAACAATGTCGCGATTTTGATAAAATCCCACCGATTCATCCCAAGCGACACATTCGAGACGATTAAGTACATTGCTCCTTGTCTGTTCATTTGTTCTTATTTTGTATGATTTCCTGCCTTTCCCAGCAATTCAAGGAAAACATTGAGCCAAACAATTCAGATATTGAACTTATCAGCACCCAGAGCGGTTCCTCTGCCAAATGTAAAAAAATAAAAAGTCAAACTGAAATGGCAAAGGAAACAAGGACCTTCCTGTGTTGTTACTTGTAAGGAGAAGTTGTATCATGTTTTGTTGCAGGAATCGTCTTCTTATCTCAACATCGTTTTGGCTTGACAATTTTGAAAAAAAAGAACTTCATTGATTTGGTGGTAAACAGAAATCTTTTTGTCCTAAAGGAACAGACAAAAAAAATCCTGACATAAACAGTACAACCAGATGAGGCAATCTTGCTGATGATGGCAATTTTCCCGGTTGTCCTCATTTAATCCCTGTACCGCGAAATGAAATTTTAAACTCTAAATTGGGTGGACATCTCAATCTGAAGTTTTTTGTGAGTGGATTTGTGTTTTTCTGTATTAATTGAAAAATCCATGAAGGAAAATTCATTCATCATTATGATAAATGAGAAAATGGACTTCTTGTTGTTTCGTTGTCTTTTTTTGTTGTTGGTGTCGTCATCAACGAGATCGGCTTCGTCATCGTCATCAGTGGGTGTATGGACAAAAGTGCTGATTCGGTTGAAGACACATTACATACTTGTATATGTGTGCACCTCGTCGTCGAGGATTATTAATCCATGTGGGATGACTCGGCAGGCAATTAGAGGCGGAAGTTTGTCGATGATGATGAAAAAAGAAGGATGCGATGTATGGGTTGGAACAGGTCGTAACCCAGGAGATGACACAAATTGTATTTTATCGATTTGTGAGTTTTGTCGGGGGCTTGGAGGTCATAAAACTAATGTGTGTTCGTTTTATATTTGCCGGTCATAGTACACACATATTTAAGAGGGTACCATGATGTGTGTAGGAAAAAATCTTTATTAATGGCCCAATAAAATATTTTACAAATGTTTATTACAAAGATGTTGTATGTACCTACATACCTTCCTGTTAGGGTTTTTATCGAGTTTGAAGAAAACTTTTGTGCAAACATTTATCATTCTTAATGATTTTTGCAATTAGGCAGCTGTATAAAGCTACGAAATAAACATTTTTTTTCCTATTTTTATACAGCTCATAAATACTATATGCTTTAATTAATTGTAACAGGAATGTGGTGATGGTTTCATAATTGAAACCGAGTAAACAAATGGGCCCTATCGGGAATGACATTTCCCTGGAAATATTTCCCACGTTCAGAAAATTCGTATGAGAAATTTCCCGTGATTTATCTGGAGTTTTTTCCCATTTTTTTTTATTGAGATATTTCCAGCTAAATGCTAAAGCCTTTCTGCAGTAGAAATAAGATATTCACGTCTATTAAGTTTGCAAACCAATATGAGCACAAACGATTGGGACCTTTACGATCATTATGTGCTCTTTATGTGCTAATTATGTGTGAAGATCGCGATTTATATTATTTATATATAGAGAGAGATTTCGTATATTACTACGGAAACGCATGCAATGGGGCGTATACGTGTTTTTTTTTTTATTCTAAACGCTTCATTTTACTTTTTGTTTGAGAACCTTACGCAAGGAGAACTGGATATGAATCCAAGCTTAACAGCAATCGGCTGTTGAATATCCGACTGAAATTCCATGAGCGTAGCTCCTTCGACCGAAAAATATCAGTTATAAATTTAACACCTCTATTTCTGATGTGATGATCATAAACCTGATACTTCTCAAATACTTACTGTAGCTGACAAATTTCAACGTATGGTCTATAATGCTACAATTCTTCAAATAATCAGCCTTTACCCGATCGGAGAATTTATTTTCGGAAGTTTTATTTCCCGTACCCGATTCGTACATAAATTAGTGATGCATACCGACGCACTTCTTTATTGTTTTGTGAGTTAAAAAATATTTTTAGTTCCGACACTTTTTTGTTTCGGAGACAATCGGACGAAAACAGTAAGTAACAAATCGCGATGCATCGCATGAAATCGTGAAACGTCGCA
This sequence comes from Sphaerophoria taeniata, assembly GCA_943590905.1. NCBI lineage: Eukaryota > Metazoa > Arthropoda > Insecta > Diptera > Syrphidae > Sphaerophoria > Sphaerophoria taeniata. The sequence continues at coordinate 37,921,603 of OX016540.1, read as the reverse complement.
CATAGGAGTATTCTGATCAAAAACCTGGCCAAAATTATTTTTAGAAGTAAAACATTTTATTTAAATTTAAAATGGTTATTTATGCAATGAAAAACAAATTTCAGTTATGTTTCATACAGTTTTTTTGAAAATATTGTGAAGTTAATATATTTAATCGCTGTTTTCCGACTCTTCATAATTTTCATCTTCATTGTCCTCACTTTCTTCACTATTATGGAAATATGAAAATCTTTCATCAGTGGCATTTGTGTCCTCTGGGAGAAGCATATTTATAGTTTCTTTTGAAAACTTTTTTTTGGGCTTTGAAGACGATTTTCTGAGGCTACTTAAGAGTGGATCAGAACTCAAAAGCAACCTATTGAGTATATCGAGATTGCAGTCTCTTCTAGAGAACTTCCTTGCAAAGTTTAGCCGGTAGAGTCTGTTTGTGATATATATTGATTAAAAACCATAACTTTTTAAATTGATAAAAAAAAAAATGAATATACAAACCTAAAATATTTATTTCTCGCTTCTGCCGCTTCTTCAGATAGCTGCCCAATTGGAAGCAGAGCGTTTTCACATATGACTGTTCCATGAAGTAATATTTTATGTAACGTAGGAGTCATTGGATACCATGAGTACAACTCCACATATAGTTTTGCAGTATCCATGGCAAATTCCTCAAACATCAAAAGATTAATTCTGTATCCACTTGAAATAATTTCCAAAATTATTTTAAAACGGTATATTAAATTAAAATCAATTCCCGTTATTTCTGAGGCAACTTCAGGGTTTTCAAAAAATCTTCTGCTCGTATTGCCGTCATTGGTGTTTCCAAAACCAGCTCGTGGGAAGTCAACAATAAGACCAAGCCTTTCTCTAAATTCTCTTTGAATTTGAATTTTTCGTACTTTGCACACCATTTTATCATCTTCTGATCTTATTTGCCATTTTTTCAAAGGCAGTTTGTATGCAATATGCAAAAGACTCTCAAAAAATCTAATACGAGCATGTAGAATTGAAAGTCCAAATTCCAGAGCTGTTACATTAATTTCCTTTCTTTCCATGCTTAAATTATTAAAATCTTTTGAAGTCAATCCGCATATGTAGCACTTCTGAGTTGATGTTGTTTCAGTTATGGCATTACATATTTTTCCATCTACCATAGTGAAGAGTAAGGTATGCTTTACCTCAATATTAGACAAAACTGTTTTGTTGAGTAAACCAATCTTGCTCTTAATGTAATTCACTTCACTTCTTGTAATGTCTGTAGTTTCTTTCACAAAATTTATTCTAATAGGCCGACAGAATCGAGGAGATGATGGAGTTGGATTTTGCCAAATTATTTTTGGGCCACAAGCCAATCGCAAGGGCACAAGTGAACTTTGGAAAATGAAGGCATCTGAATCTGAACTATCTTCGAATTTTTGTTTGTATTGGACTTGTTGGGACCCATCACACCCCCATTTAGTTATAAGCTCAAGAGATTTTTGCTCGGTTACATTTAAAGTTTGTGTAACCTCCTGCAAACTCATTAGCAATCGATGAGTAGTGTGGTCCATTAAATCCTGAAGATTGACATCCGCTAAGGTTTCAGTCACAGTAAATGACTCTTCACGTGGATAACATTCTTTTTTGGCTTTTTGAAGCAAACTGTAACACGGGAAAAATTTCTTACTTGTTGCTGCAATAATTTCATATTGTTTTCTAGATAAATTTGCTTCAACAAACATGGACAGTGCTTCAAGTATGGGAAGTTTTTCTCTTTTTTCCTTGAGAGAATCGCTATAAGCTTTTTTATACTTCATCGCTCTTTGAGGACTTTTCAAGATTTCTGTCAAAACTTTTGATGCAGTATTTTTTCCAGATTCTCTCAATTTCATTTGAGTTGCATAAGTCAATTCCTCAGCCTGAGCAGTTTCCCTTATATTTTTCGTTTTTCTTCTTTTACTCCTCTCAGATGATTCTTCAAAAGATTTTTCGGGTCGTCCAGGTTTGACAGAAGAGATAGGAATTGTGAATGTACCTTCTAGCCATGATTTATTGATTTCTAGGAATGTCGCTTTTCTGCGACTGGATTCAATCCATTTTTTCTTAAAATCGTATAGAAGCTTTGAAACTTTTGGCTTATAATGTTTAAGTTGTTCTTCCGAAAATGGACCAGAAAGTAAGAAACTCTTTAAATAGTTGACTTTTTCATTAATATCACCATCAAAATTTTCTTCCATAATATTAAAAAGATAATGCTTGGTCACAATTCTTGAACCTGAGGCCTGATTATGGGATTCGCGGCGGATCGTTTTCAATTCGACCTTTCAAATTCGACTCGCTTCGTATTTCCTTATTAACGAATTCGCGGCGGATCGAAAATATTTTTCCTGTGATTTCACACTTTTGGTTTGACTATTTCTTCCAATATTCTACTGATTTGAATAAACACTCTTTCGCCTGTGAATCCGCCAAAAAAAGCTGTCGGATTTCAACTAGTCAGTAAACATTTAACATTTCAAATTCGCCTTCGAATTCGTTAATTGGTCGAATTCAAATCGAAGAAGGCGAAGGCGAAAGCAATAATTGAAAAATGTCAAACTCGCTAGCAAAACGATCCGCCGCGAATCCCATAATCAGGCCCCTGATGATCCTAATATGAGAAATTGTTTGTTTGTCTTACGTTATTTAACGCCTATTTCTGACTTTTGGACAAAAACTAAACACTCACGGTATATTTTCAATGTAACAAACAAACTTCTTTCAAAATGACACAAATACAATTCACTTAAAACAAGTCAATAACATAAAACACATGATAATTAAAAAATACACGTATGGCGTATGTGTGATTTTTTTTAAGAAGTGAAAATTTCATTTCCAAATAATTTCGAAAATCGCAAAAAATCGCACACAAATTTTTTTAATTACTTTAGAAGAATAGTCAAAGTTACCATAAACCTATATTTCAAAGAAGAATGGCAGGGTATACTATAACAAATCACTTAGCCTACAAAGAAAATCATTAAACATTTTCACACCTGGCAGAGTATTTTCCCAATGTAATTTAAACAAACAAAATAAACATCAATACTTCCGTAACTACTTTTTATTTATCATATAATACCTGCAATTGAATTTTCCATTTAAAAAAATTATGTTTGAAAGCACACCCACTCACGATCAATCTCTAAACAATACTCATCGAATAACTATAAATTACAAAAAAAAAGAGAGGAAATAAACAGTTGACTTTGAACTTGTTTTGTCACGCCACACTATTTACAAAAAAAAAAAAGAGGTGCATTGTATGAACCCATGTCCATTTACCGTCCGCTTTGCATTGCATTTACTTCACAATTTTACTTTTTAAAAAATTGACTTTTGGCCAGGTTTTTGATCAGAATACTCCTATGTGCGTCGCTCTAAATTTGAAATTCCGACGCAGATTTCAAATTTTTTCGTAGATGTCTACGATTGACCTGTCCGAAAGTATACGATGCGATGGTAGAAAATTCGTAGAAATTGTACGAATCGGAGAGAATTTTTCTCCGATCGGGTACGGTAATAAGGCCGAATGATTTTTCTATTCTTTTTCAAAACCTACTATTAGGACTATTAGGCCGGGAGGCGACCGTAAGATTACCTACCTCATCAGCAGAATGGTAAATGACATGACATGACCAGTGGTCGGACAGACTTTCCCTGGGCCTTTTGGTGGCTAAATGGCACTTCCGGTTGTCTTTTTTGGTATCAGCTTATACGATGGGGTGAGTGGAAAAAGTAAGTAGAAGTCAATAGACATTTCGTTGTAGATACCAAATCGTATGGTCGGACAGAAATAACGCGGGCCTTTCCCTTTGTCCGACCATCTTAAAAAAGGGTATTTTTGGTGTCGTCCTACCTCATCGGGTGAGTGGGCAAATGGGGTATCCAATGAAAGCTTAGAATGTTTACATTAAGTATCTACTGGTCGGACAAACTTTGCATGGGCCCGCAATTTAAAAACGATATTACTCGGTTCTAGAGTTTAAATAAGAAAAAAAAATAACTTCTTTCCATCTCCGCCTTCAGAAAAACTATCTATAAGGTCTGGATACCGAGTTGTGATCCCAATAACGTAAGATGAAAAACGTTTATCGTTATCGGTTCGGCTAGTTTCGTAACATTTTTTTTTTTTTTAATTAGGTAGTGTATTTGTCTAGGTCCATGTATGTGTCAATGTTTCGAGGATCAATATAAAACACACTATTTTAAAATCTTCTTCCCTCCTTCTCAGTCTACTTCGCCTTTCTCCCAAATCTACAGGGTGGCTTCGTATGAGTATCAACTTGTTATTTTTGAACGATTGTGAATATTTATCAAAATTTCCTTGTAGACGAGTTGTTTATTTTAATGGTTGACTTTTCAAATTTGAAATAAAAAAATTTCCAAAAAGGACTTGAAAACTTTTTTCTTAAATAAAACGGAAACCGTTTAACCTATTTCAAAAATTGTATTGCAGACTTGAAGTACAATAAAAACAGTTATGAGTGGAACTCGAAACTTTTATTCTTTTTGACTTTTTCGCCTTTAAAAAGACCAAATCAATTTGATTGTTTGCGTTTCAATCAGGAATTATTTATCAATCAGGAATTTTAGAAAAATTGATTTTTATCAAATTTTTTGATATTCGTAATACCGTGCCTATCAAAAAAATCATTCACAATAGCTATTAAATCTAATAAAATTCAAATAAAAAATGTTGACAGTTGATAGTCATAAAACGAGTTCATTAAATTTGTTGATATACATTTATATCAACTATCAAGTCGATAGTTGCTAGTCATAATAGGGCTGGTAATAACTTTTTTTTTGAATTTTATGAATCTAGTAATTTTTTTTTTATTTTGCAGATTGATTCTTAAATTTAATAAAAATGGATAACAGGGGCACTGAAGCAAGAATTTGGATTGTCCGCCGTTATTATGCACTGTAGTCCGTTATTTTGGTTCAAAGAGAATATAGGCGCACGTTTGGCGGCAATCCTCCGAGCAGATGCACTATAATGAGGTTTGTCAACAAGTTTGCGGAGCATGGAACGGTCGAAAGAAGACCTTACCATCGAAATCCTTCAGTTCGGAGGAAACAATAGCTGCTGTAGCTGCTGCCATACAAAATAATCCAAGAGTTTCGACAAGAAACTTATCTGCTAAAATGGGTATAAGCAGACAGTCATTGCAGTCAATTATGCACAATGGCTTGGACTTATTCCCCTATAAAATCTAAATGGTCAAAAAACTAAATGCAGCAGACTTGCCGATTCGCTTGGAATTTTGCCAGAAGATGCTCCAAATAGTGGAAGAGGACGGAAACATGTTGAACTATCTTTTTATGGCTGAAGAAGCTCATTTTGATTTAAACGGCAACATCAACAAACTAAAATGTCGAATATGGGTTGCTTCCAACCCACAGATACTCCATGAGACAGAATTGCGTCAACTTCGTGTCACAGTATGGTGTGCAGTTTCGTCACGATGCATTGTCGGGCCCTATTTCTTCGAAGAAAACGGTCACACCGTTACGGTTACTGGAGACCGTTACTCCAGTTTTTCTATCCAGAATTACGCCGAAAGAGAATTCCTTACAAAACTGTTTGGTTTCAGCAAGATGGTGCAGCTCCTCACATAGCCAGACCTGTTATGACAGAATTGCGAAGAAAATTTCCGAACAAGCCGATATCCAGGAACTCCTCATTCCGTTGGCCACCCAGGTCACCTAACCTTACTGTATCTGTATTTTTTTTTGGGGGGGGGGGGGGGGGGGGGGTCAAAAGTCAAAACCAACAAATGTGCATGAGAACATTCAAGAAACAATTGCGGCTATTTTAGTCAATTCTCTCAGCAGTAATGAACAACTTTTGGTTAGATGTCGCACATTCATCAACGAGCGGGTGGACATTTAAAATCCATTATTTTTAAAACTAACTAAGCTATATTTATTAAAATTTAATGAACTTTAATATGAACAAAATTCAAATAAATTCCATACACTGAATAAAAGGTAATTTGAGTTTCTTAATGTAGCAATATTCATCATCATCAACCACCCTGTACCTGTACTGTTCCGTCAATGTCACGCAATTGCAAGTAATTTAAATAAAACACATTTAATTTAATTTGTCCAAACATTTTTCTTCCATTCAATTTATTTAAATTCGCATTCTTTGAATAACAATTTTTCTTTTTTTTATCTTGTATATTCTTTGTTTACTTTTTTGTTTCTAATTAACATCCGAAAAACTGTTGCAATACAATGACGCAAATATTTTGAAGTTTCTTTGAAATTTTGTGTTTCTAGCAAAAAAGCGTTATTTCTTTAATTTTTCTATGGTTTTAACTGTTTTTCACTGCTAATTGCTCATTTTGTTTCTTCTTTCAACAAAAAATCATCAGCTTTTCTCTGAAATTTAAATAAATGATTTAGACAAATCTTTACATTTTTTTCTGACTGCCCATTAAATGTATATAATATGTTTATATATATTTATATATAGAATAATATTTATGTAAAGTTAAATGGTGTCTTTAATTAATATTCTGTTTTTTTTTTCTCAAAACTTTTCAAGTTCATACAATTTGGTGTGAAGATTTTTTATTTAAATGTTTGAATTCGTTTTTAAATTATAAGAAAGGTAAAATTTGTTATATATTTTTTTAAATTTAACACAAAAAAATATTTAGTAAATTAGAAAATAAGAAAATAAAGATCCACAACGTTTTGAAAGCACGTGGCAAAAATGTGGTTACATTATGTTTTATATTTATTTAATTTTTAAACTTAACTTTAAAATAGATATTTTGTTTATTTTCTTTTCTTTTTTTTTCATTTGCTTGGTATAATATATAATGGGGGTGTTAAAATGTTAATATAATAATAAATTGCAAGAAGGAAAATGATTATAACTTGATTAGCATACATTTGCTTGTGATACATTTTTTTAATTATACATTTTTATAGTAAATTTAAAACAAAAATGACAATCACTAAGATGAGGCCACCGCCACATATACCTAGAAGTTTCTTTCCCATAAAAATTTACTGCATTTGAGTAGGTAGACATTTTCTTAAAAGAAAGTCATAAAATTATAGGGTTCATTAGCAAAGACCGGATATAAAAAAGTGTGTCACTAGGATGAGGCCATTGCGAATATTTCGTTGTAGGAGTTCACATATCAGCGATTTTTTTTCAAAATTTTGGTTGCAATATTTAAGAACGTTTTATAAATAACTCTATTTATTTAATTTCAGTCACAAATGGGTTCCGGAAAGACGTTGACAGTGGCAGAAACAACTATCTGGCTGATCCTCAAAACCATAGAGCTGTGGGCCGACATCGCGATTGAACACTATTGAGTTGAGTGGATTCAACGAGTCAGCAGAAAATACGCCTGGTAATGTCCAAAAACAAGCCTGACTCGATTTTTTTTGAATTTTGAATTTATTTTTATTGAGGCTTTTATAGTGACATTATAATTTTATATAAATTCATTTATAATATTGCTGACTTAGAATTGGTCTAGCTTTGCCTGACTCGAATAACAATCGACAAGACTTCACTGCGAATAAGGAAAAGAAACATTTGGCCTTTCAGTTCGATGACTTCTCAACGTCGCATACCAGTAAGGTGATTGGTGGTGGTTCGGCGCGGCGGCGGTCGTCCATGCCGGACCAAAGATGCCTGCATCCAAATTCATGCCACTGTTCAATGCTAAGAAGAAGGACGAAGAGCCGATGGTGGTGGCTTCTCAGAACTCAACTCAGTCGTTGAACGAATTGTTTATGTTCGGCGGCGTGAAGCCGGTTGGCAAACAAAAGGAGAAGCTCAGCACAACCGATATGCCCAGTGTCGATGAAATCGAGGCCAAGTGGAGGGGTACGATTCAGCCAAATAGCGAGGCATTCAACAACAGCTCCGAGAACTACAAGAAAATGTTGCATCAATCGAATCAGCAGCAACAACAGCAGGGTGGTATTGTTGGAACGTCGTCGATGTCTTCACCACCTCCTGCTACTCAATGAATGAATTCGCAGTCAGCCAAAAACCAACAACAACAGTAACCGATGAACCTCTTCAACAATGAAAAACTTTCGAAAAACACCGCAATCTCCAGCAACAGCTGATCCAGAAGCAACAGCAACAAGCCGCTTTCGCTCAATTTCAATTCAATGCCACCCTCGGCCGTCCCGATACGCACATGTTGTTGCTCTCACTAGCTCGTGGTGAGATTTCAAAACACGGTCTCGTCGTTCAGCTGGCCAATCCGAATCTCTCCCAAGCCGATCGGGAGGCTGCACTGACCTTCTCCACTGTTGGCCAGTTTCATCAACAAATGGCCATAAATCAGAACAATCAGCAGCATTTCTTTGCCAATCAGCTGCAAAATTTGTCCCTGATGCAAAAGCAGTTGAATAAGAGTCCAATCAGTGCGGGTAGGAGGAATGCCAATCAATATTCCTCACCGAGAGCCGGCGCATCAGGTTCTGGCTATCAGCAGGCCAATTCATCAGCCAGTATTTCGAAAGTCCGAAGGATAATAAAAAAAAGGGTACTACACAGAGAAGAAAACCCAAAAATAAACCGTTCTAAAGCAAGTACACAAGGAGCTGCGAATAAACATGTCGCTTTGAGCAGTCATTGGAAACGCGTTGTTTTTTCGGATGAAAAAAAAAGTTTAACCTTGACGGTCCCGATGGTTACAAATTTCACTTCCATGATTTAAGAAAAGAGGAACTAATTTTGGGAAGACATCACAGCCGTACATCAGGTGTTATGGTGTGGGAAGCTATCACCTACTATGGCAAAATCGAGTTGGAGTTTCTTTCTACAACAATGAACGGAAACAACTACAAATGCTTGTTGGAACGGTCATTTCCAAAGATGAAAAATACTTTCGGACCTCTGCGTCTTTCAAGGTGAGAACTTGGCAGTGAAAAACGCTGCTTAACATATATCCATGATGGCGATATCACACGCGGACATTACTTTTTTCATTGATAGCCAAGCAGCAATAAAAGCTATCTCTGCCACCCAAATCAAGTCGAAGCTTGTTTCATGCTGTCGCGAAGAGCTTAAGGTTCTTGGCACACAGCATAACGTAAGACTATGCTGGGTTCCTGGCCACAGTGATGTGCCAGGCAACGAAAAAGATGATGAGCTTGCAAGGGAAGGCTCTTCACTAGACCTCTCTCTCATAGAACATCATATAGGAATCCCGTTATGTGAACTGAAACATAATGTCAGTAAAATTGGCCTTAAAAAATCCAAAATCAGATGGAATCTCCTAGCAACCTGTGATAATACCAGGAAACTATGGCCTAGATACGATAAGAAAAGGCAGGATTTTAACTCTTAATAAATCCTACCTAAGATCCCTTATTGGCATAATTACAGGACACAACCTACTTGGCTACCATAAGAAGAAGATGGGGCTCAGTACCGATGACCTTTGTAGAGGCTGTTGTGATGAGGACGAGCATGAAGATACTGCTCATTTTCTCTGCCACTGTCCTTCACTCTGTCTTACTAGGAAGAAAACTCCAGACAACTTCTTCTTTAATGAACTAGCCTCTAGGTCTATCTAACTATCCCAACTGCCAGGCAAAGGCTTACTAAGCTTTCTCAAGACCTCTTAATGGCACGAAGCACATGATTCATAGATTATTTATTTTTCAGGAAGTTACAATACTTCGGGGTACCACAATGGATCTACATTGATCTAAGTGTGACGGTAACAACACCAACTGTCAGCCCACTTAACCTAACCTGCCTTTGATTTTCCAACAAGACAATGCCCCCATCCACACTTCCAGGGTTGTCAAAATCTGGATTTTATCAGAAGACGTTGAGCGTTTGCCATGGCCGCCCTATTCACCGGACTTGAACATAATCGAAAACGTATGGTCATGGCTATCTCGAAGAGTTTATGAAGGCGGTAGACAATTTGAAGACAAGGACACCTTAATTGAAGCTATCCGTGATGCGAGGGACGAGATTTCGCTTGAATATTTAAAAAAAAACTTTAATTGATGTAGGGAAATTCCAACGGTCTTTTCTGATTAGCCCCTTAATTTTATGACTTTCTTTTAAGAAAATATCTATACCTACTCAAATGTAGTAAATTTTTATGGGTAAGAAATAACATGTGGCCTCATCCTAGTGATTGTCAGTGTATTGTGTATTTTTTATATAATTTACTGGAAAATAAAGGAAAATATAAACACAAACAAATAAAAAAGAACTTGCCGCTGCTTGCTTTTTCTTTTCTTTACTAGTTCTCCAACTTGGTAAAGGGGATTGAATTTTATCTATATATTTATGTAAGGGTTAATATGAAGTATGTATTTTTTGTTTCTTGTTTCAATAATATTTTTTATATTAATTATTTAAGCATATAGCAATTGAAATTAAAAAGAGTTTACTAGTACTTAATTATGTTAAATTGATTTTGTTTTCGATTACAAGTTGCATGTTTAATTTCTTTACTTACTTTTTTTTTGCAAAACAAATTAAAATTGTGTGTCATTTTATATGTATGCCACTTTTTATTAACCTTTGAATATTTATTTTTATTCATTTCTTAATGTATTTATATATTTTTTTTTTGCGAAAATGAAAGCATATACTGTGCTTGTTGTAAGCTATTTTCTGTATGTTTTTCTTTTGTTTGTAATAATTATATTTTTAAACTTTTAATTTTGTTTTTTTTTTAAGACTTTTCTTCACTTAATCGCCCCTTAACATTTTTTGTTTTATTACTTTTAATCCTCATCGCTGAAGGACTGAAATTATTTTTTGTTTGGAATTTCCTTTTTAATTGAAATTTTTTATTTATTTATCTCTTCAACAGCGCGCACATTTTACAGTTAAAACTCGATTAAATGTAAGCTTAAAAGTAGTTTATATTTATGTTTTTGTATTGAAACTGTTTTTTTTTTGTTTTTTTTAAATATTTTTATGTTTATAAGAAAAACTAGTTTAAAATTTGTAACGAAAACGTAAAAAAAGGCTTTTTATTGTTTTTTTTTCCCACTCATTTCTTACCTTGACTTAAGTTATTAAACTTTGTTTAATTTTACATACACAAAAAAATGAGGGCATTTGCAAAAGGAATTTCGACCTTTTTATAGATTTAATATAGCTACTCTTATAATGTACTGTTTACTTTTGTTTTTTTTTGTAAAATTTGCAATATAAAATGTAATTTGTAATTTTTAATTTTATTATCCTTTGAAACACTCTTTCTTTCATATTGTAAAAAAGAAAAAAGCATATAACTTGCTCTTTTAATGTTCCTACCTTTATAAACTTTCAAACAGGTCTCACGCACTTCAAGAGAATCGCACAGAAACATAATTTAATACTTGTCTCAGTACTTTAAACCGGGACTCGGGAGATGCGCAACTTAATTCTTGTTTTGAGTAAAGCACTATTCACATGAGCACGACCAACGAACGACGAATTAATGAAGAAAAGTGATTTTAGATACGTTTGAAGCCGTATTTCCTTGCAAATTCTCAACAAAACGATAAAAGTAAAGTTTATGTTTGATTTATGATGCAAAAATTAACTTTTTATTCTAAAATGATAGTAAAATTGAGAAAACAAATTTATTCGTCGTGAAAAGAATTCTAGTTGATACGAACTGCCAAACTCTATTCGCGTTCCACATCATCCACACTCCCAACGAACAAAATAATCGCGCGCGCGTATAACCTCAAAAATCATTCTTGCTTTGTCTTTTGGTTGTTCATTCGCGACGAATTAAAAACTCTCATGTGAAAGAAAAATCAAAAAAGAGATCAAATCCCAGAAATTATTTTGTTTACTTTAAAGAATGTCCCAACCTGCTTGCTTCACCAAAATTCAAATTTTTAAAAATTAAATATTTAATCATTTTTATTATTTTGCCGGTTAAGAAAAAAATTTGTGAAAGAAAGGATGAATTTGCTTTGTAAGTAAAGACAGTCACCCATAGAATCTCTGATAATCCGCCAACGTCGACTATCCAATAGCATACACATGTTGTTATTGGTGGGTCCATACGACACAGACTTTCAGATTTTTGTCCGTACAGACTTGCTACGCAGACAAAATTCAAAAGAAGTCTGTGTCAAAGTCTGTTTCAGAAAAATCATTTACTGTCAAATGAATTTTTGAGTTTTGGGATTCGAATTTCATGATGACAAGGATTGGCGGCATATTTAAAGTGCAGTTGCTGTTGCTTATATGTCGCTTCTGGAATGCAGAATTTTTTCTGATACTAAAAATTAATTTTAAAAAGGGATTTTTACATCCAGCTTTACGCAAAGAATGCATAAATGAAAGTTGCTCTTTGTCAGAATGACATTAGATATTTAAACCGATTTATTCTGGCTTTAAACCTCCCTTGAATCAGTTTTAGCTATTCCTCACTAAAACACGTTAATTTTTTTTAGAAATAAGCTTTTGAGTATTCAAGGCGTTTTAAAGTCGGAATAACTCTGTACCGCCTTTAAAAATAAGGCTGTTAAAGTATACAAAGTATTCTATGGGACGGTTCTATCCGCCAAATACTTTGACAGTAGCGTATAACTCGAAGTTGTTGGCGGATTCTATGGGTCAGCGCCTTTACGGACACTCGGTTTTCCTAAGCAGCTGATATTTTCAATTATTGCGACAACCGACTAGTCAAAAAAAAATGCTTCATGTTGTCCATTTTTTCCTAACTTTTAGTGTTAATGTACGATTTGTTGATGCTTACTGTTTCCTTATGAAATTGGGAAATCAAATCAAAAAGAACAATTTAAAAGTACCGCTGTTTTTCTCCTGGCTCTCTTGCAAGGCTTTCCATATGGATCGAGTTTTTGGAAGAGTGCAAAAGGAGTATAGGAAGAAAGTGATCATAATTTCTCCAAACGAGTATTACAGAGTTCTTGAAAATCACGGGAAAGTATTGTCTATGAGAAAAGACTGGAAAGTATCGGATTTCAAAAAAGACTCAAAAAAGCTTATGAAGCTTCCATTCAAAATAAGTTTGGCTAGGGTTATAACATATGAAAAGAAGGAAGATAAAGTAACCATAGCTGTTAACAACACCTTCAACGCATCTAGCACCACCGTGAACCCGTTTAAAGTGAAGCACAAAAAACCGTCTCCTGAAAAATTACGAAACAATGTTTCTTGAGTTTTGCAAAAACCATCCTCAATTGTTCATTTCATTTCCAATTTTAGCAGTTGCGTCTATTCAGTTGAAACAAAAAAAAAACTTAATTTTTCCATATGGGAAGTAGTGTCCGACCAAAGCTTAGGCTTCGGCTTCGGTCGAAGTCGACCAAAAAAACAACATTCCGGCAAACCTTCGGCTTCAGTATAAAATAGGCCGAAGTTTTGGCCGAAGCCGAAGAAATTGTTTCTTATATCGAACATCGTAGTAGACACCGAAAAAAAAATCAATATTTGAATTTTTGAAATTGTTGGACAATGGACACACAAGTTTGTGTTTATTAGTATAAAGCGAGAAACTGATTGAACCAGCAACAGCATCAGCAACAGCGGCTGCCATTGTTTTAGGGCCCATGTATTTTAATCGTCTGACACAGAATAAACCAGCACCAGCAACGTCAACAGCGTCGTTTGGTCAAAGTCCTAAATTTGCTGTTGCTGGTCTATTGCTGACAACTTTCAATGTACAAAATTCAGAGGCACCAAACAACAAAAAATAAAACAAATATGAAAACAAGGAGAACGAAATGTCGAAACAGATGAAATGACGTCGCTGGTGGCTGGTGGCAATGTGTTTGGAAAACATTTGCTGGCCAGCGTGCTGTTTGCTGTTGACGGTGCTGGTGCTGTTGCTGGTTCAATCTGTTTCTCGCTTAACATAGCTAACAATGTAGTTGGCGCGGAAAAAAATTCCATTTTTGAATTCTTTAAATTGCCAAACACATCGTTTGTACTTTTATTTTATTCGATATAAGAATTCTTCGCTTTATTAAACCTTTGGCTTCGGCGAAAAGTTTTCTGTTAGCCTAATATTCGGCTTCTGTGGAAAATCGACATTCGATCGGACACTAATGGAAAGCTTTGCAAGAGAGCGAGGAGAAAAACAGCGTTACTTTTTAATTTTTTCTTTTTGATTTGTTTCCTCAACATCATAAGCTCAAAGTTAGGAGAAAATGGACAACATACCTGAGAAAAATTATGAGCTCTTTCAGTTGAAGCGAAGTGTATATCTGAAGATTCGGAACGCAAGCAACAAAATTGATCTGTATTAATATTTATTTATTTTTTTTTTGTGCTCTTGAGTGCATTGATTATTTCCTTTTTTTTAAACCAACTTCTGAACGCGTTTTTTATTAAAATTTAAACTGTGTTTGTATACATTTGTTATATTCGAATAACTATTTGATATAGAAGATTAGAAGTTATTTTAAAACTTGTTCATTCCTTCTTTAAATATTAAAAACAAATTTTTATATTCCCTCATTGAGAATATTTTTTTTTTTTTCAAAAGTTCGTGATAACACAATACAAAGCTTTCTTGCATAATGTTTACTTAAATTTAAATAAAAAAAAAAGTATTTTATTTATGTACACATTTTAAGCTGGAGAAAAGTTTTTATTTTAGTTAAAGTTTTTCTTTCTAAGTGGCCATGAAGAATGTGGTTTGAAATTCACTATCAGTATAACGGTTCAATATTCTATTAAATTGTGTATTTATTTATTTTTCTGTAAATCTTTCGTGTCACAACATTTCAAACAATTTTTATACTTATTCATAAATTGTATGAATTTTAAGGTTAACTATATTCCATTAAGAGCCGATTTTTCAATCGTCAGATAAACAAGCAGATAGTGTTTATTTGACAGATAACAAAATATTGGATTTTTTCAATCGTCAGATAGACTTTATCTGACGAATAAAGCTCTTATTTATTCGGCCGATAAATATTCGGATAAATTTATTTGCCAGCTGTAAAAAATTAATAATTAAAAAAAAGAGAACATAATTACATTTACGTATTTAAGCTTTGACAGTTAGCAAATTTAACTTTTTGAAACTACCGACATAATCATATATTTATTTTTTATTTTTTCAATTCAATTGTAAGGGGCGACTTGTTGAATTTATTTTACCATAAACATCGTGTGCTGCTATGTTGAAATAAATAAATAGATTTTTTAATAAAATTAAAAACTTATTTTTACATTTAATATTAATTTATGTATTTTTTTTGTTTTTGTTTGTTTACAAGGTTTTGCATTTAATAAATTGTTTAATATCCGTCTGTGAAAAAACGTTATTTAGTGATTCTATTACTCGAAACTTGTTTTCTTTTTGTCTGGAGAGAGAGAGAGAGTAAGAGAAAAGGTTAATTGTTCTTTTTAAATTGAATTTTCTTTTTGAATTTCTGAATTTCGTTGAAATGTTTGTTTGGTTTAAACTTAAATCATTTACACATTTTGTTGTAAGTTATTTGTTTTATTTTGGTTTTTCTTTTCTTCTGAATTAGCTGTTGCTTTTGAGATAAGCGGTTGCTATAAGAATTTTTTTGTTGTTTGAAATTTTCTGTGGCTTTCGATTTTTACCTGTCAAACATCTTTCGATGCACTTTTTAAAATATATATATATACCATAGCTTTGTTTAGTTTTGACTTAAACCTGGTGTTTAATTTTTTTTTTTTTGTATATTTTTGGGCAGATGCAGTCATAGATGTTAAGATTCGATCTTATGTTTCCTAACAAACACATTTGTTGTTGTTGTTTTCTTTCTTTGATTCCTTGTTTTCATAAAAATTTTGTCTTGAATTAAATTCAATATTGATGTTGGTTTTTCTACTTTTTGCTTGAATATAAGATTTTTCGTTCGCTCGTCCTTTATATATTTCTATATAAAGAATATATATAATAAATATTAATATTTTGTATTTTTTTATTATTTATTTTATATATAAATATATTTTTTTTTTTAGATTTTTGTTTGTTTTCTTTCAGATCTTAATTCTCTTATTAGATTTATTTTATATATTAATAAAATAGTTTAATAACGTTTTTATTTATTTTTTATATATAAACTTTAATCGTGCAATCGCATTTGATGCAATCGAAGTGTATCATTTTAGAGTGTTGTTGTTGGAAAATAACTTGTTGTTGGTTGGTGTTTTGTTATTTTCTTTTTTATGTATAAATATGATTCACTTTTCTTTTTTTGTTTTGTTTTTAACAATATAATTAACAAATATATATAAAAATACATTTATAACATCACAGATCATAAAAAAGATTTTCTTTATTTTTTTTTGTTTTACTTTTTATTTTTTCACACGATTTTGCAATTTCTTTTATTTTGTAAAATGTAAATAAAAAAAAGTTGCATTTACTTAATTTGTATATTCTCACCACTTTAGCTGTTTGTTGTTGTTGTTTTTTGATGTGGGATTTATGTTTCGTGTTGGATTCGCTTGGTTTTTGTTGAGTAGGGCACATTATGTGTGTTTGCTTTGATGGAGGTGAAATGTCGCTGACTTAGCTAACAACAGCCCTTTAAAAAAGAAAACACAAATTATTATTTGTCGACTTTATTTATGTTACATTTTTGTTTTAAAAACATTTTTTAAGAAAAAAAAGTCTTGTCTTGCTTTGACGGTTTAAACGTCGAGTGAACTAATATAATTTTTGGATTTAAGACATTTTTACATGACAACGTGTATCGAGTTCCAGCAACTCAACAACTTGAGAGCACACAGCATTTCGTGTTATTTTTTTTTTTTGTCGGAGCAGAATATGTCGGAATTCAAGACCTTTTATGACCGTCAAACGAATACTCGTCTATTTAACGATGAGGCTCATTTCTGTATAACAGAATTGTCATTGCTGAGAATAATTCTCATAAGACTCCATTACATTCCAAGATCAAGATCTCATCCTAATCCAGTTACCTGCAAGGCTAAATCACCGTAGTATGATAAGCTAAGCACTGTGAGTCTGCTAGGAAAAAATCTTTTGCGTTTTTAAACTTGTACAAAACTTCAATGATATTTCTTTAAAAGCCGACTACGTTATTGCAAAATGAGCATTCAAAGCTATTTGCGATTCTAAAAAAGTAAACTATTTGAAAAAAACAAGCAGAAAGTATAGCTGACTGCAGAAACTCTTCGGATTTTTAGAGAGCAATAAAAGGAAAAACGTTTGCATCAAAAACACTTTTATCTGTATCAGCACTTAAAACTCATTTTCACAATCAGTTGAATGCAGAACCTTTCTCTCAACCAATTCAGTATGCCAGACCTAATTTCGAAAATGCTAGATGGCGAAATAACAATCTCAGAGGTTGAAGTAATTGTAGCGAAGTATATAATGATATCTTCACCACAGGAAATGCACCGAGTGGTTTAAAAAGAACCCCTAAGTCCCTTACTTTAAAAACACGAGAAAAAATTTGCTGAGATATATAATACTCATAAGTCGATGTTGCTCGTTTCTTTGAGAATGCCATTGTCTGACATTTCGACGGGTTAAGATTTAAACTGTTCTTATTATACCATACAGAAAACCTATTAATATCATTTTGCAGAAGAATGCGATCATTGTTAGATGTAATTTTCTTAAAGATCGTCATATCATCTGCAAAAATAAGAATTTCACTGTTTAGAACACATAACGGTGCATCATTTATTGATAAAATAAATAGAAGAGGTCCTAAATGACTACCCTGTGGAACACCAGATTTTGCAGTCTTCGAAAACATGTCTCTGAATTTAACTTGATAAGTTCTATCTTCAAGCTAAGAAGAAATCCATGAAACAAGCCCAGGGAAAACCTAATAACTGTAATTTCAACTTGATAACTGAGTGAGCCAGTTGATCAAAAGCTTTTGAAAAGTCAGTGTATACACAATCAGTTTCCAGACCATGTTCTAAACTGTTCAGACAATTATGCGTAAAGGCAAGAAGGTTTGGAACAGTTGATCTCCTTTGCATAAAGCCATGTTGCTCACTGCATATGATGTTTTTGCAGTAAAAGGGTAAACTGTCACATACTATTTGTTCAAACAGTTTAGGAATACAAGAAAGCTTAGAAATTGGCCTATAATTAACAATATGCGACTTATCTCCCTTTTTAAAAACAGGCGTGATGTAAGCAATCTTCCAGGCGCAAGGAAATTTTCCAAGTCGCAAAGATAGTTGGAATATTTTACTAAGAGGTTTAGCTAAAACTGAATGAAGGAATCACCCATAGCAACAATATAATCATTGTAAAGATCATATGACAATCTTTTAAACTCTTCGAAAAGAGATATATAAACCACTTGGTTCTCTAAAGACATAGATCTTATATAATTTTTCCATGTCCTATTTCTCTTATTACGGAGGCTTTTTAACTCTTTTGCGTGTACCAAGGATGACAAGACGTAAAGGAGGGTGATAATTATCAATATTAGTTATTTTAGAAGCCGATTCAACCACTACTGTTCAGGCCGCATTAGATGAGAAAACCAAGTCAAGTGACCTATTCAATAAATTTAGAACAGAGTTTACTTGTTGTAAATCCGCTGAGATTATATTATCTAACATTTGGAGCTCCATTAGAGAAGAGCTTGGGGAAGCTTCTAAATGGGAATCATCCTCAGAAGGCACCCAGTTAATGTTAGGAAGATTAAAATCACCCAACAAGATTATCTCACTTTCAATGCCTGAGCAGCTAATGATATAGTCAAGAACTGAAAATAGTTCAAAGAAGATAGAATAAGGACTTTTAGGAGGAATATAAACGTTAATAATAAAAACTTCCTTTGTTTGTAAATTTAATTTAATGCATATAAGTTCTAAGTTTAGAACGAAAGGAATAATTATAACTTTGGACGAGTACAAGCTATTACGAACAGCAATAAGGACTCCACCACCAACTGAATTCAACTCATTTTCATGACGATCTTTTCGATAAACTATGAAATCTTTGTCAAAAAGTTCAGCGTCTATTATTGAGGCGTTAAGTCACGTTTCGGTAAAAGTAAAATGATCATACGAAAATGTTTGAGAATTTTTAAAAACTGTAGTAGTCTTACTACGAAGTCCTCTTACGTTCCGGCAATAGAAGGAGAACCTGATAAGTTTTTTGGAGCAATGGGGTTGCGAACCAATTTCTTTCTGCCAGAGGCGATGAATTCCTTAACAAGGGTATGAGGCGGCCAAGGACAATTGATAATCGGATCGAATCGGTGGCTTGAGACAGTCATCTTAAATGATGAAACGAAGCTGTCAGGCTTGCTCACTTTAATGCATTTGGCTTTCCAAGTATTAGTTATAGCTTTATGCTCAAGAAGATGGTTTATTAATTCATCAGACACAGTCCCAGGAAGTAACCGAGAAACAAATATTGACTGGGGCTTGGGTATTGACAAAAGGGTTTTTTTAGAAGTTTCAACTGGAGGTTGAGATTCAGGGGTCTTAGAAGACAAATTACTATTTTCTATAACGGAATCGATAACGGGAGGCAGATCAACAGTTGCTTTGGGCTTTGGTTCAGCAATTTCATTATTGTTTCTTAAATTTGATTTTTTTAGCGCTGGTCCTCCAGTTACCGATGAAGGGGCAGCATCCCTCCCTCTCTTTCTTATTATCTTTATTTAAAATTTATCCTAGAAATATAACTAGTAGACATCAGTTGAAAAAACTTACCATCCATAATGAGACGTCAATTCTGGATCAATCGTTGCGATTGAGTTTGATTTTTGTTTTTATTAGTAGTAAGTCCGGTTTTAGAATCAAGAATTTCGAATTTAATTACTTTTCTGTATTATTTAATGAATTTTTTACTTAAAAATTGTCTGCTTGTTCTTTTTTTTATTTCCATGCCACAAATTTCGCTTTACTTTCAATCTGTTTCCACTTTCATTGAGTTCATTTAAATTTTAATAGTTTTTTTGTATCACAAAATAAGGCGAAATACTAAAATACACATCATTGTCTATTTGTTTAAACTTTTTGTTTGTTTTTTTTTTATAAATTCGTAACCCACGGCGGATTTTTTTTTTAATTTGAATATTGTTCGTGTCTTGTGTTTTTCTTATTTTACTGAGATTACAATCTTTACTCTTACATTTAACAAAAGGAAAATAATTGTTTTTAAATAATTAAACATAAATAAATCAGTTATCAGTTTTTCTTCTTTTAATAATACTCACTTTCTAGCAGTACGTTTTTTTGTTGTTTCTATAAGACTTTGTCTTGAAAACACCGAACTCGAAATCATTGGATTCCTTGGATAAATAAATAATCATAAATAGGAGCGCGTGTTTCTATTAATTTTTGTTTTGTTTAATTTATAAGCACTTTAGTTTTTGCACAGAGCAAACATTTGCATTTGTTTTTAGTCAAAAAGATTCTCGATTCGCTTCCTCATCGTCATCATCCACCGACCAATTCATCCTTTGCCATTATCCTTTTCCAAGCCTTTGCCAGTGTTCCACATTCGTTTTTAACTGCATGCGTTGTTATTTTACTGTTTTTTTGGTTTTTATATAAAAGATGTCGTTAGATCTCACATTAAACTAGCTAAATCCGATTGGGGCAGGTTGGTCGAACTTTAGCGGTTGAGATGTCGGCGTAGTTGAATTGAAAAAGTTTTTTTTTTTATAAACAAAATTTGATATTTTTTCTACGTTCTGGGGTAAAGAAGAGAATCATGTGGAAGGGTGGGCTTTGAGGGCGGGGTCAAGTATGTGTCAACAATGGGACTGGTGTGGAAATTGTGCTTGTCATTTGGAGTAGTTAACGAAAAAAAACGAGGGTACTAGTAAGAACGGAAAACAAAACTGGCATTGCAAAAGGAACAATTAAACTTTCTGTGCAAAACTAGATTTAAACAAATTATATTTTCTTAACAATGAGGCGTTTAAATGTGTTTATGGGTGTGGCAAAGTGTTTTTTCTATGATGAAGGACATTGGAACGTAATTTTGACACTAAAACACATTAAACTTTGGATTTAATAACAAAAAACGCGATCGATCTTTAATCATTTTAATGCTTAAGCGACTAGTTCGTTTTTGATTTCAGATTCAGTCATAGTTAGGGAAACAATGTGATCCAATACAGCTTCCATTAGTTTATCTTCTTGAGCCTCCGCGGTAGAGGCTTTAAGCTTGGCGACGGTGGCGGATTTGTTATTATTGTTTGCTTGTTTGGTCACAGTGGATGATGGTGGTGCAGTTGTGGCCTCAGCTGAGTTCAATGGCAATGAAGATGATGAATTTGATGATGGAGTTTTGTTGGTCGTAGTGGTGGTGGGAGATGATGAAGATGATGCCGCCGCCGCAATCGTCGTCGTACTGACGGTGGTTTTGGTTTTAATTGCAATTGGCGATGAGCGATTTTTTGCAGCAACAACAACAGCTGTTGCTGATTTATCATCAGATGCGGTGGTTTCGGGTGATGTTGAACCATTCGATTCGGTTGTCGTGGCGGTATTTTCCTTTTCTGAATTATTCTCCTTATCAGCGCCCCCCTCAACTTTGACTGTTTCTTCGTCTGATTTCTTATTTTTAGCAGCTTGATTCTTGGCACGGTTGTCCTTGCGCTTGTTGCGATTGCGATTGCGTATATTTGCTTTGGCAGCGAAATTACGCGACAAACTGTGATTGGCCATGTTGGCAGCTGCGGCTGCTCTACCACCCAAATTGGCATTGCGAAGGCGAGCATTCAATGTTAGTTTTCCACGATTTCCCATGCCAATGCGGGCGGCCAAATTGTTGTTTAAACGATTACCACCACCACCTACCATGCGATTGCCACCGCCGCCGCCATTGCCAGCGAATGGTCCGAATAGGGAGCGGGATGCAGCTGCTGCGGCCGCTGCATTGTTACCGGCCCATGAACCTGTAACTATTCCTACAATTCGCAAAATTAATCAAACAAACAGTTTCGAGGTTTTTTGTTTTGTATTTGAGAGAATTTTACTTTTTTTTGTTTAGAGAGAGAGAGACTGAGAGAGAATGATGATTTGATGAATTTTATTTAATTTTTTTTTCTTGTGAGAGGATGAGTCAAAAAAAAGGAAAGTGCAACAAAACAAAAAGTCTCTGGATTAAAAAATCATAAAAATAAACGAAGTACTACGCTTTAAATGCAAAATAAGAAAAAAATCAAACTTATTCGATTACTAACCTCCGACTTTAAGCTGATAGCCTTTACGATTCTGGCCATTGCGGTTGGCCATCGGATTTCGATTGCGTGGTCCGTTGTTTGGTGGTGGATTTACCCCGGTTACTGCCTCACGACCCAATAAGGCCGACGATAAGGCAAAGTACGGTGATTGTGTATTGTAGAGAATCGCATTGTTGGCATTGGCCGCGGCAGTTAGTGGATGGTATTGCGAGGCTGCTGCTGCTGCAACACAGTTCTTGCTGAATTGCTGAAGTGAGAGAGCCCGTTGGGAGAGGGCTCGTTGAGGCAACAAACCTGGCCTGTACATGGGATCTTAAATTTAACACAAAATGAAGTTTCGACTGATTCTGACAAACAAAAGAGAAAAACCAACCCATATGAGCTGCAGGCAGTAAAAAGTGTTCGACATCTTCCAACACAGCTTTGCGGAATCGTTCGATTTTTAATACTACTTCAATATGATCATCACAGAGTTCGCGAATTGTCGATACATAAGTTGACATCTTTAATTTCAAATGGAATAGTTTGCCATCAAAGAACAACCACGGATTGATCATAGTCCATGGCAGAGGCACTCCACATGCATCGTTGGCTAGAGATGCCGTTTCAACACCTTGCATGAATAATGTTGCAAGGTAAACTCCACGCAAATGCACACCTGGCAACTAAACAAACAGAATTAGATTAGTTTGAAACTCATTCTCGTTGTCCAATGCAGCTTACCACCAACTCTTGGGTGTTCTCAACCATTGGCAATTGCTGTGAAAAAGCTGTCGCAAGGAATGCATCGAGTTCCTGGCGTGTCAGAATATTCCTGTCGGGACTGGTTACAATATACCTCAGCACACATGCCATCACTAGCATGTGCTGTGGCACATAGCCGCGATTGAGCATCAAGGGCGAATCGGATCGCATTATCGTCAAGAATGCTCGCATTCGGCGTTGTTTATCATCAAATGCCATGCCGAACCACAAACGCTGAATTGTCGGCACCGCCCATGGCAGTGGAGTTGCGCTCACAAGAGCTGGTTTCTTGTACTCGTTCTGTGGCGACCAAATCCATTCGGCAACTTGAATTTCTGGTGGTTTTTGACCAGCCGCAGCAGCGGCAGCATCCTTCTTATCTTTTTTGTTTTCCTTCTTGTTGTTTGATTTATCGTTCGAATCGTTGCTGTTGTTGTTGTGGTTGTTGCCGTTCCTCTTTGAACACAGGTACTTTTGGTGGTACAAGTTAAACAAAATGGCGTAGATCATTTGTCGTGCTGGTCGATAGAACAAATGAACCGAAGGAATCTCACGATATTGTTCATCCTCCAGCACTTGGGGTAGAATGATTTCTTTTTTAATGAGAAGCTGATAGATTCGTGGATCCATGATGCCACGTTGGTGGCGATTCAGCGAGGTCTTGAGCACTTCAGCTGGAAGAGTGTATACGAAAGGCTGTATGACTTTTGCAGCACTATTATTTGAGGCTGCCGATGCTGCTGCCGGTGGAGTTTCTACTTTTGCTGCAACTGCAGGTTTCTCTTTGTCTTCGATTTTGGCCTTCTCACCAGACGATGTCGATGCTTCATCCGCCTCGACTTCCTCCTGAGCAACAGCATCGCTCAGAATCTTCTTCGCCGCCTCGTCATTCTCAGCTGTTTCCGAAGCAAATGGCATTGGTGGATCGGTCACAGCCACTGGCTTAATCAACTCATTGCGCTTCTTTGCGCTTTGATACTTCTTTGCCAGAAATTTGCCCTTACGCTGATAATACTCAACAGATTCTCTAATTTCTTTCTCGAAATCAGCCAAACTTAGATGTTTTATGAACTCATCGATATCAGTTGTTGGTGAATTGCGAACAATTTCGGCAATTTTACGAATTCGTCCTTCAAAATCCAAACTCGTATCGATTTTCAATCGTTCATAAATTGACTTTAATTTGGCTTCGTCGATTAGGATATAACCGCCCAAGAAGACTGCAATAAAAGGCAAATGATCGGCGGTAAGGCTAAGCGAAGCCAATAACTTCGATATCATAAACTCTTTGGTCTCGAGGGCTCCCTTGTAGGATAATCGCAGGTCATGGGAGCTGAAGTAGCGCGTCGTATTCGCTATAATATAATCGGGATGAAGGCCTAAAATGCCATCGAGTTTTTGTTCATGAAAATGTTCGATTACTTCCATTGTATGGTCGTTTACGGTTTGTACCTGGAAACATTCAAATTAAACGACTTACCGGGCCACCACACAACAATCAACTTACAATTTGAATATGTACACTTCTTAAGGCATTTCTTAAGACTGTTTTGATGCCAGATGGAGGCAGCCACCAGATTTTTGGTGGTGGTGTTCCAATCATTCGGATGTGCTTTAAGACCTTTAAGGGGGAAAAGTCAATTCAGTTGATTTTTATGACCAAACAAGTGTTACTCACCGAAATGGTCTTCTGACGGAAGTCTGTACACTCGGCTGAACATTTTTTATTCTTCTTGAGTGTACCATCGAAAAATGCAATCACCTCGACATGAGAATGTTTAAAGGCACTGGCTAAAAGTTGTACAAACTGGTAAGCCCTGTTCCATTGGCCACCACAAGCCCAATCTAAACAGAAGGACAAATTTTTGGTTATAAGACGTTAAGATTGATGTTTTATCTATGAAATGTTCTTACCAGAATAATAGCCTCCATAGAACCTATCGAGACAGTCTTCAATGTCCAAAGCAACACGGAAATTTCCATTATGCTTGCTGTTCTTGCCAGTTGCTGGAAATGAAAGAAAAATATAAAAATTAGGCCCAAACAATGATCAATCATTCGAACGTTTGCCGTGATAAAGATTTATTCTAAATCAGATTGAACCTATGTAGCTTCTAGGCACTTTTTTCCAACATCTAACGTCAAGAAGAGCAAGAAATTGCAGGCAGGAAATCATTTATTTTAACGACAATAAGGGGCAAGGGGTCCGTGGCTTAGTGGTTAGGTGTGTTGGCTACTAAGCAGAACGTCATGGGTTCGAGTCCTACGCGTGTCCATAGTTTTTATTTCATCTTTGACGGGCACTTCCTCTTGCGAAGAACTGACAAAACTTCCAAGAGTATCAATCTCTCATGAAAAAGTGCTTTTCAACTCTGCCGTTCGGAATCGGCATTAAATTGTAGGTCCCCTCAATTTTTCACACGCACTCAGAGAATTATTGATGAGAGTAAGCCACTTAGGCCTTGGCTCTTCAAGAGCTGTCGCGCCACTCTATTTAAGGGGCAAGGGGTTTGGATTCGTTTATACCAGACTATTAAATGCATTCGGGAGCCCGAACAAACTGATCCAGCTGTGCCCAATGCCGATCAGCAATACGCAGTGCAGTGGACAAATGGGTAACAGCTCAGTTGTTTCACACATGTGCAGAGTTTACACAAGGAGCTGAAATACTCACGATTAAGGAATCATGCAAATTACTAAAATTACACTCAAATCGAAACCGCAATACAGCTATCTTTTCGGACAGTCAGGCGGCTATTCAAGCGATTTGCTCGTCCACATCATCCTCCAAATTAGTTCAACTATGCCGAAGTGAGCTCGCGGGCATGAACATTGGACTCAGGGTCATTCTTGTCTGGGTTCCGGGTCACAGTGGCTTTGAGGGCAATGAACGGGCTGACGGGCTGACGAGCTGGCTAGGCAAGGATCAGGCCTTCATAGTTCACTCGCGGAAAGAGTTAACATTCCTCTTGGTGTTATGAAGGCCAAGATCTTCTCAATTTTTTACGCTGAATAAAACCAAAGGTGGAGTAGCCTAACCAAGTGTATCATATATAGGCAAGACATAGCCAGGATCATTGCAACATGCACCGGGCACTTGCCTGTTGGGGAACACGCATCTAAGCTGGGCATTCCCCACAATACTTTCTGTCGTAGCTGTGGGGACCAGCGATAAAAAGAAACTGATCTTCACTTATTGTGCGCTGGCAAAAACGAGAGCCAAATCCTTGGGAACGTCCTTCTTCAATGACCTAAATGCGTTTTCCGAACTGAGGATCAAAGATTTGATCTCTTTTCTAAACGCAACAAAGTGGATTTGAGGCGTACTTTAAACTGATTGTTACAGTTCCTCTTCGAACCTGAGATCGCCAGCTAGCGAACTCAAGGCAGCTTATTCGCACAGAAAATAGTATCTTAAAAAAATCCACCCAGGTCCTAGGCTATCGGACGACATAAATATCATCGGTCGTCCTAAAGAGCCGTGCATGAGGCTTTCATGGCCAAGCTCAAACAAACCGTCACTGTTGGTAGAAGTTATTTCGAGGTAGTTGAGGACTCCACCTCCTTTTGAACAAATAGCAATCCCACAAACGACACCTTAGTGGAGATTAGATGAAGAATTACCCTAGTGAACTGCTGCCACTTCGGTTTGGCCACACAACTGGGTTCGAAACTCCTCATTCGGAAGACAAAGTGTCTACAATACAAGATTTATGGTTTTACCACTTTCGGGGAACTTTGGAAAGAAAAAATCTTCGACGGATTTTAGGTCCCGTATGCGACGATGGCGAATGGAGAAAGTTCAATCGCGAACTGTACGAGCTGTACCAAGATGTGGATGTAGCCCAGAGAGACAAGAACAGACGACTACATTGGCTCGGCCACATCGAGCGAATAGACGACAACTCTCAAGCCAAGAAAGTCTTCTCCTCGCAGCCCCCAGCCGCAGCCCCTAGAGACGACTAGAAAGACCGAACCTGCGGTACAAAGACCACCTAAATGCGGATTCCATATCAGCGCGTTTGGTTTCGACAGCTGGAAAACGCATGTGAGGGACCGATCTCTATAGAAACTGCTGTTACTCAGACTGATGAATTGGGAGTCGAATAAGGAAGTAAGTAAGTAAAACAAATTCATAGACAGAAACCTCTACCACCTGGAAAATAAGAAACCCATGGAAATCATAGAAGAAACCAACTTTCAGGGAACTTACAATACCCACGGCATCACAAGGTAACTACATTGATCTTAGTGTGTGAACTATACAATTTTTCACTCCCAAGAGCATACCATACTTTAAGGCCCACTACTCGTGGGACCAACAATTGACTCTCAAACTTTTTCCAGGACGACCAGGACATGACGAACGTAGGACCATCCGCCTACTCTGCGGATGAATTTTTGGCCTCTAGTCAGGAGACCATTGTGGGGCAACCTGCAAAACCTGGAAGTGCAGAGAGTACCAGCAATAGTACTCCTGTGCCTCGACTGCAAACTCAAAATCCAAATTCCTCTACCAGCAATGCCAGTCATAGCAATGCTGCTAAAGGAGAGAATAAAAAGTCGTCTGGTGTTCGCTTCAAGAACAAGTTCAAGAAGGCCTTTTTCATTCTTGGCAAGATTGCTGAGAATGAGAAGGCTTGAATTGTGCTGGAGAAGGATCGCGAGGACAAGATCATGTACCAAAAGATTGTTGATGAATACAACAGTATTTTGGCTACTCAAAAGAAGGTCGATAAAAGAAATCGGTCTCGTGAAGATACCGTCAAACCCTCTAAAAGTCGAAACCAAACGCATCCATGACCAAAAAAGATGAGAAGGCATCATCTTCCAGAGCGGCGCAACCGCGTACTTTAAGTGAGGTTGTCAGAGATGACGTCCAAGTATAGGTTGTGGATGAGCTCTCCACAAATAGCAGAGGTCTGCTGGCTGTGTGGGGTTCCATCGACGCCAAGTTCTCGGAGATGGTGTTTGCCGAGATTGTGTACGGCAATCGAAGGTCCCTACCCTAGTTTTGACTCTGGCGAAGTGCTCAGGGGACACAGGCGCTAATTGGGTCACCGAGCTAGACTACTCGTGGCCGCCATTTCTACTAATACTTAAGGCCTCATAAGAGGAATGGACTTGTGACCGGGGAATACAGAACAAACGTTTTGTGTGATTTGGTGTGTTTTTAGTCTAAGGAAACAAAGTCAACTTGGAAGAAGACTTTCCAGTTGAGTTTCTTCTAATCCTACACGGTTCTCTTTTTCTCTAGCATAAAGACGTTGATAGGTTTAAACAACAAAAAACTTTAAAGCTGAATTGTAAAAATCATTCTTAACTGATTCTAATTCTGAAGCAATTTATTTTGTCTCAAAAGCTCCAGCAACTTGCTTTACCCTCAATTTCCTGCTTCACAATTATGTACATTATGTTGAGGTAGGCAATGCTTTCAACAACCCTTAAAAGCCTGCACTACGAACTCAATCAACATAAAAAGTAAGAAAGAGCCTCGCCTGCAGCCGGCGGCGACTGCTGCGTCGCCACAGCATTACCCTATCAAAGTAGTTAGCTATGTACTTCTATTGATTTTTTTAGTTTCTTTTGGACTCTTGAAGAACATGCGAAAAAACATGGCCATCAATTATGTGAATTCAATTGTATAACTGCACATTGGCCGGGTGTGCTTCTTTGACACACTTAAAGTTTCCAGTTTTAACAATTCGCAATTCAGAAAGCACTTTGAACATCTGTCCTCAAAATCCTGTTTAGAAGCCTTATCAGTGGATCTAACAAGAATATCAAGAGTTGAAGAAGTTCTCAATTGAAATACCAAATAGATTCATAGTTCAGATTGTTACGAGTTTCAAGATGTGTCAAGTGAGAATAAAGCTTTCGACCCAGAGGTGTTCTATGCGTCTGTCTATTTCACCGTTCTTTGAACAAACAAACATAAAGAAATCGAAATCTGTTCCCAAATTATTTTCCAATTTATACTTACGTGCATGCTCATCATGATGCTTCTGGCCGATTTTGAAGAGATCAACACCAACCGCACCCCCTTCGACTTTCGTCAAAAAAGTTTGCAAATCTGCCGGATCGATCATGTTGTTATTGCTCCAAAAACAATTCACACAAACACCAACAAAAAAAAAACTTGTTTTCTAAACAAAAACAATTTAATCAAATTTTAATAACCGGAAAATCTATTTCTTTGCAAGAAACCAAAAAAACTCCCTTTTGTGTGACAATTCGGTCGTCGTTCAAAACGATATAGACACGAGGAAGAAAGGAATTCCTTCCTGTTGTTTTGTCCTTTCTTTTGTCTTGCTTCCTCGTTTAACTAGCTTTTAGGACTTGCACAGGAGGAAAAAAAATAAACAAAACTCGCCCGTCTGTCTCGTCTCTCCTTGTCCAAAAGAAACGAACGACCGACAAACACTTTACAGTTGCAAGAAATTTAGAACACAAGAGTAGACACGTTGTATATCTATGTATCGGATCTTTTCACGCACCTTCGATTGACATTTGACTTAACAATAGGTTTTTCTCATTCGCACTCGATGCCAACACTACTGCCACCCATTAGCCGGCTCTGTGCTTTGTCACACAAATTTTATGTACTAACTGGAGCACACTCAACAATATTTCTATTGCACTTATGCGCACTGCACTTCTAAACGATAATCACTGCAATTTATGTTCTTGTCTCCTTTTCACTCACTTAAAACAAGATACGAATAGAATAGAATACAAAAAAAACTTTTATTTATTCTTTTTTCCTTGACGAAAAAATACAAAAAAAAAATATATATTAATCAATTTTTCCACCTCCGGTCGTCGTCCGACGTCTTCTTCGTCGGCGAAAAGAAATTATGAAAAATTATCCAACCACGTACGGTATCTTCTGGTCACAATGGGCACAATTTTTCTTAAGGAACAATCGAAATTTGGCAAAATTGGTTAACAAAAAAGGAACTGTTAAAAACACTTTCTTCACGAGCGAGTACTTCCAAGTTTCACGGATTACGGAAAATGTTGAAAGATTTTTTTTTCTTATTTGGCCTTAACTACTGCAGGGAGAGGTTTCTTTTTTTTGCTAATTTTTTTTTCCTTGATTATTGAATGTTAAATTTGATGAAATTGAAAGTTAAATGCACATCAACTGCATTGCTAATTTAATAATATATTTTTAAAGTAGTTAGAATTATGCACTTTGCGGGGAGTTAAATTGATGAAGAAATTTGTTAATTTTTGCAAACCGAAGATTTCAGTGCAGACTTGCAGACGATAGCGAAAATGTTTCGGGGTGTACTAAAAAAAATTCACTGGTTCGTTGAGAAGGTAGAATTGTACTAGATTGCTTATTTGTAATAAGTAGTAGATTTGGAAACAGTGAAAAAGTGCTGCCACTTTATGTGTTTGCTTGTCAAACGAAGATTTAATTTTTTGCATTGATAATAATTATTTTGAATACATTTGGCCTTTTTCTTTTTTAGCTCTGAGCAGGGTACGGAGTAGAGCCTGAGCTCATCGAGCTCGGTCTGAGCAGAGTTAGCTCAGACCTTTCCGAGTTAATAAAGAAACAAACCTGAGCACGGAACTGTCACACATACAAAAAAAAATTGAAAAAAAAAATATTTTCCTTCATTCGGAGAACAACTTACTCCGCCCTCCATTTCTACCGTTTTAATTTTTTTTCCCAATCATCTCAGTCATGATAAATGAACAAAATACATGAAGTTGGCCGCGCTCAACTTTTTACTCCATCTACTCCATCAATTTTAACCGAGCTCGTAGATCGCGCTCTGACCATGGTCTGATCTAAAAAATAAACAAAAGTTGAGCGCTCCGATATGTCTGAGCTAAAAAAGAAATACGGTTTTTTTTTTTGACAGCTCCGTACCCTGCTCGGAGCCTTTGTATATGGATTTACCAGGTAATATCAAGAATGGTTTTCTGCTTGGTTTGACAGTTTTTTACATAAGTTTGTAATGTGTGTTCTCTGCTTGCTTTGACAGAAAACCATTCTTGATAGTACTAGGTAAATGCATATACAAAGCTCGGAGCTAAAAAAGAAAAACGCCTATTAAAACGGCTTGGCGAAATAAATATGGAAAGGAACAACCTTTTTTAACTATAATCCTTATGTTGGCTTTGTTGACGTCTTAAATTTTTAGAGTGTTATAGGAAGGGTTAAGCACACTTTTAGTAGCTGTTTAAAGACACAAAAGTATTCTATTGTAGTGTATCCACGTATGCGCCGCCACTGCCCCTTCAATAAATGAGTAACAAAACATGTGAAATGCAAATCGAGTATGTTAGTCATATCATAACATCAACATTCCACTCGATTGCATTGATTGTCACTCAATAGTAATAAGATCCTCATTAATATGGTTTAACCAATAGAAAAATAGAAATATTTTGAATATGAAATTCATTTAGCGTGGTGCGCTTACACCTATAATAGGGCATTTATAACACTACATGGCGATCTTGCGGAATTCAAATAAAGGAAATCGGAAACTAAAATTTTTATATGAGACCGGAAATTGGAAAAAATAAACCGCAAATTTAGACAGGAAATTGGGAAACTCGATACAGATTTCTTGAGATTGAAAGCGGAAAGTAGGACTCTGTAAAGCCTTGAGGCAAATTCCGCATCAGCTGACTAACGTTCAAAGCATTGTATGAGATAGAATTTTGAAGAATCGATGGACCAACAATAACTTACTTCAGAACCACTTTTTCATGACATTTATGATACTCTTGTAGCTTGTAGGCTAAATCAATTCTTAGCAAGAAGAAGACTCCTGGAAAATTAAAAAAAACAGGTCCAATGTAAACGGCCTGAGAGTTTATTTGAGTCTTGTAAGTTCTGCTTGGCATCCTGCAAGTTCATACAAATTACTTACTGAAGTTAAGTCTGTTGTGGACTTGGCCCTCAATCAACAGTCTCCGCCAGCCAGCTTGGTCCCTCGCTAGCTGTCTCCAGTTTTGTACTCCAAGTTGATTGAGGTCCTCTTCCACTTGTGTGCACCACCTGAGTCGCGGTCTTCCTCTCTTTCTACGTCCCTCGGGAAAAGTATCGAAGACTTTCCGGGCCGGAGCATAGGTGTCCATCCGCTCTAAATGACCGAGCCATATGAGTCTCTGGACCTTGACTCTTCTGGCTAGGTCCATGTCGTTGTACAAACCGTAAAGTTTGCTGTTGTATCTTTCTTCTCCATTTCCCATCTATACACACGGGCCCAAAGATGACCCGAAGAACTTTCCTCTTTTTGTCAAGGTTCCATGCTTTTGCACCATATAGCAGGACTGGGATGAAGAGGGTGTTATACAGTTTTACTTAAGTTGCTCGAGAGAGGGCTTTTCCACTCAATTGCTTTCTTAGCCCAAAGAAACAGCGATTAGCAAGAGTTATTCTTCGTCTGATCTCGGCGCTGGTTCTATGCCCGTGTTAATAGCGAAACATGGGTAGACAAACTCCTCTACTACCTCGATGTTGTATGCGTCTATTGTGACGTGACGTTCTGTCCGAGCCGTCGGTGTTGGGTGTCCTTCCTCGAAGACAGCATATACTTCGTTTTTCCCTCATTTACCGCTAAACCCTTTTTTGCCGTTGACATCACGATGTTTTTTTTCCAGGATCTGCCGCAAAGTGAAGATTTAGTCGATGGTTGACTTTCCTGGTCTGAAACCACATTGATAAGGACCAATCAGATTGTTGACGAAAGGCTTCAGACGTTCACATACTAACGCAGAGAAGATTTTGTAGGCGATGTTAACTAGGCTGATTCCTCTGTAGTTGACGCAGTTTAGAGGATCTCTTTTTTTCAGGATCGGGCAAACAATGCTGAGATTCCATTCATCGGGCATGCATTCTTCCGACCATTTCTTACAGATGATTTGGTGCATGCTTCTATCTAGATCGTCACCTGCTGCTTTGAACAGCTAAGCAGCTAGACCATCTATTCCAGCGTGATATTGTCGTTTTCACTTCATCTAGGTCGGGTTCACGAAATTGTTGGCTATCATCGTGTCCGATGAAAGGCTCCTGTCTGATGGCGTTGTACAGTCTACAGAAGTGGTCATTCCAAATCCCCGGCATTGACTGCGATTCTACTATGAAGTTCCCTTGTTTATCTCTGCAGGCATCGGTTCTTGCTCGATAACCTTGAGCCAACTGTTTTACCTTCCGATAAAACCTCTGACCTTCATTCCTGCTGTTGGCTCCCTCAACATCCTCCATGTGACGCTTCTCATGCTCCCTCTTTTTTCTCTTGGGAAGCCGGCGGCGGCGGGCGTTCCTTTCTCCTCTTTTGCTCGTAGAGCTCACGAGCAGCTCTTGTCCTTCTATGCAGCGCCGCTTTGTATGCCTCCTGCTTGGCTGCATGAGCCTGCCTGCATTCTTCGCCCAACCAGGGGTTTCGTTTTGGTGGCTGTGTGAAACCTAGCACATTAGAGGCGGCATCTCTAACTGCTTTCTTGCAATGTTGCCACTGGTCTTCGATACTTGATGTTGGCGACATAGGACTTCTTGGAAAGTTACTTGACACTCGATCAGAGAAGGATCTGGCGATCTCTAGCGATTATAGCCGTCCGACGTCGAATTTTCTTGCAGCATTTCCTTGTTTTGGCCGTTGTTTGTCGGTATATTCGAAGCACTGTCTTGGCTACGACGAGGTAGTTTTCCGAGTCGATGTTGGCTCCTCGGAATGTTCGAAAATATAGAGTGCTGGACAAGTGCCTTCCGTCGGTCGCAATATGATCAATCTGGTTGGCGGTTGATTGATCAGGAGATCTCCATTCTCCTTTATGGATGTTGAGATGTGGGAACCTGGAAACCATGGAGCTAATCTAGCGGTTTTAAATTTTTCGCAGGGTAAAGCTAGGACGTTATTAACTGCTTATTTTTTTTTTTTTTTTGTAATCCGGAATTGGTACACAGAACTGTCCGATTCCGGATACCAAACGAAAACGAACATGCAAAACTCAATTATTTGCTTCTAATAGTTGAATGTTTATGTATTAGTGAAACCTCACATGCAGAATTGCAGATGACTTGACATTGTTTTTATTTTCTTTATTTGTAAACATGGCGTCGAGTACGTATGTGCAAGTGTGTGCATGTATGCGTGATTCTGTTTTTAGGTCCGTTCGTTTACCTCATAAAACTGCCCAAAGCTGCCCAAAACTGCCCAAAACTCCCACTTTTGCGTTCGTTTACTGCCACTAATCCTAAAATCTGTCACTTTTGAAGGAGAAAATATTTCCCCTACCTGCCGATTTTAGCTACAAAAATTTCTTGTGGCAGTTTGTGTAAGTTCTGTCAAACCATAAGAAGTACATTGAATTTTTTTTGACGTTTGACATAATTTTGTGCATTGGGCAGATTTTGCCTGTAAAGCGTTCGTTTACTTTTTGGGCAAATCATAAAATTTCATCCCCACTCCTCCATTTTTGAAAGTTTTTACACAAACTGCCCAAAAAGTAAAAGAACGGACCTTTTGATTCCGATTCCGACTTCAAATTCGGAATCGTTTTTCTTTTCTTTTCAGAACAAGAACTGTCATCTTGTGCCAAGTGAACGAATTCAGAATCTTTCGGAACGGTTCCGGACGACAAAAAAAGCTATCACAAACATATTTATGCTTCGCAAGTAAAAATACGAAACTAGTTCACTCCGCAGAAAACGACAAAGACAAATTATGGCATTCCGGAAATAATGTTGTTATAAGACCAAAATATATCCGATATGGCTCTCTTATCTGTTAAATATGTTTCCTCGTCCGATTACTACCCTTTTCAGTGTTTCCAAAATTGCCTTATAAGTCCCAAACCAATTCCATTAAACCACCTCTACAACAAATAAAACCAATTTATAACTGATGAGAATTATTATTATCAAGCACGCAAATTTTAACACGAGAATAAATTACCTCATTCTCATCAAACAAAAAAGAAACCAAATCACACAACAACAAAAATGAGGTCACCTTGAATATCTAAATATTGTTTACTGTTTCTACTCTTGTTTAAACTGTCTACAGCATAGCACAAATACAAACACTCTCCAAATGGAGATAGAATCATTGAAAATGCATTAAAAATTACAAATCAAATAGAAACACAAAATGCCGACAGAAAACCACCTCACCGCCTCTATAGCCTTGCTGTCAAACAGAATCTGGTTACCTCCTTATACGACACTCGAAGTTGACGATTCCAAGCATGACTCTTCTTTTAAACAAATCTATATCGCACCCAAAAAAGGAAAACAATTAATACAACTTGTTTCTTAATACATTTTTTGTTGTTTATTTATTTTTTTGTTGTTCATTTAAATTTTTCTTTCTATTTAATCTGTTTAGTACATTTCTTTCTTTTTATAAATAAATGAACAAATATTAAAAAATATATAAAAACATAAATTTGATTTAATATTTTTTACTTTTAATTTTATTAAAAATAAACGTATAAAAACACACATTAAAATCTAAGAATATTCGAGTAATAATAAATTGTTTGAATATAAATTAATTTAACAAATCATTAAAAATGTTTTGTTTATGTATAAATATTATATATTTGTTTAAATTTTAATTTCAATATATAAACGCACTTGGATTATAATTTAAAAAACAAGATTCGAGGGCATAGCAAATTCCATTAAAACAAATAATCTCAATTTTTTTTTATAAATTTAAAATTTCTTAATTAAATAAAAGCATTTTTAAATAAGCAAATAGTGTCCGACCAAAGCTTAGACTTCGGTCAAACCTTCGGCTACGGTATAAAATAGGCCGAATACGGAGAAATTGTTTCTTAATATCGAGCATTGTAGTAGGCGGCGAAAAAAATCAATTTTAGAATTTTTGAAATTGTTGGACACACAAGTTTAAAATCGTAGTAGGCGCGGAAAAAATTTCAATTTTTGAATTCTTTAAATTGCCAATAATTGTCATTTGCCATACACATTTTGTCACATCGTTTGTACTTTTATTTTATTCGAAATGAGAATTCTTTGCTTTATTAAACCTTCGGCTTCGGCGGAAAATCGATCTTCGGCCGGACACTAAAAAACAAACAAGCGTCGTTGTAAAACGAGAAAAACGACTGTCTTGTTGCGGCAAAAATCAAACATAAATTAAATAAATTAAAGAACATTCCGGAAAACAGATGCTAGAGCGATTTTGTTTGTTACTGTCGACTGTGGCTTAAATACAATGAGTTATGCATGATTTATTAGATAAACGAATAATAAAAATTAATTTGTATTGCACTGGAGTTCAAAGCAAGAAAAAAAACTGTTAAATAACCTTAAAAGGTTCATTTGTTCGATTACAAAGGCGGTAACGCCCACAGCGTTGCTGTTTTGTCGGCCGACGTTGACAAGAATGAAAAGTCCGTGGGATGCCAGCGTCCAGATATTACTTTGTCGGCATGCTGCGCCACCACCACCGATGGCAGTGGGAGTGTCAGATCGGCTTGCAAATCAGTCAACACGAGTTTGTTGTCATAGCCCGATGTTAGCAGATAATAAGCTGACGGCGAGAAACGAATCGATCTAACATCGGCCGCATGCGGCTTAAAGCACTGAATCGGTCGATTGCCACGTATGTCATACAACACACACGAACTGTCCTCGTGACCGGAGACGAGTAGCCTGCCCGATGGGTCGACACACACAGCCGCCACTGGAGATCCCTGCCGCGAACTGGGATTTGTTGCCGGTGTAATGGTATTCACACAGCCGCGAGTGCGTAAATCCCAGAAACGAACGGTTTTGTCATGCGAACCGGATGCGAAGACGGCGCATCCCCAGTTAAAAAGCGACAGTATGTGTCCGCCGTGACCACTGAGGGCCTGGAATGGGGTGGCAGTCGCACAGTCGGTGACATAGATCTTACAGTCCCCAGCGCCGCCAGAGATAAGAAGACTTGCCTTGTTTGTCGTGTCTTCGAGGAAGCACAAATCCCTCACGGTACCGTCATGAACTGTCAGTTCTATCTCTCCGCCCTCTAGCTGCTTGCTCACCTCATTGTAGCGCATCAGTTTGATGGTCTTGTCGTTCGAGCCGGTGGCCACGAGCTCCCCATCGGGAGCCCATCCCATACAATAAATCGATCCTTTGTGATGTTTGGTTCGTT
Organism: Sphaerophoria taeniata; assembly: GCA_943590905.1. Taxonomy (NCBI): domain Eukaryota; kingdom Metazoa; phylum Arthropoda; class Insecta; order Diptera; family Syrphidae; genus Sphaerophoria; species Sphaerophoria taeniata. The sequence goes on along the minus strand of OX016540.1, from coordinate 37,884,566 downwards.
TGAACAACACCGTTGGCTGGTAGGTTGTGTGTTGTTCCTGTACTTCGAGCAGTGATGGGTATTCACAAATTCGGAATGTCTTTGAATTTGAGCCAACAGCATAGATTCGACCACTTGGATGGAATTCCGCACAGCGAACCGCTTGAACGTCTTCCAATGTTGTAACGGCCACAAAATGTGGTCGTGTTGGGTCTTTGTTCAAAAATGACGAGTTCATGGCATCTGCCGTAGCATCATGGCTATCGGCCATAATCGAACTCGTGAGTTCTTCTTCTTTTTTCATTTTCTGATTGTGGAACTTCTCGAAGAGTTCACCTTTCATTCGAGTTGAGAAGTTAAGGCTTGCTTTTGGTGAATTGAATGATTCGTCGGGTATTGCTGGTGCTGGAGCCGGTGCACTTTGTGGCGGCGAAACAGCCCTGGAAAATATAATCAAAAAAGTTATTGTTACTCGAATTTGATAATGATAACGATTTTTCGTGACAAAGGTCAGTAAAGTAAAAGGTCATTGCGTTCAGAACAGTTTTAAATTAATCCAAGTTGGAAAACAATCAGTTTGCCTTGCGTGTAAATTTCATTTTCGTGTTTTCATTTCATAGATCGAAAGTAACTTGTTCCTAGTCTTTTGATGAAAATAGTTCGAAGGTCATCAAACTGTAGACATTTCACTTATTTTCTTGAATTTAAATGAGGAGGCAAATTTATTGCGATGTCAAATCTGCTGAGAAAATATCCAAGAAAGTAGAATATTTGCATAAGATTTTAGAGTTTGTACAAGTTGTTTTGTAGGAAGAGATAAGGTTTCTAGGTGGAAACCTTCAGACACTTTAGCGGGTAATGTCGGTTCTACCACTTTTGCTCTCAATCATTATTTGTAAATCGCCAATAGATTTATTTGTTGTTCTTACAATGTTAAAGAGCGTTAGGAAAAAGGCTGAATTATTTATTTACTTTGTCTGTCAATTGCAATTGCAACAGACATTGTTTGGGCCCACTCATTTGCAATGTTCCCTTTGTGGATTATTTTATCTTTAAAAATAGACTTGAGTAGGTACTTTGAAATGCGGAAACTTAACAGACGCATGTCAGGAGTGTTTTGAAGTTAGGTAATCTGTTTGAGTGAGGCAGGCCAACAAAGCCTCTGGAGCAGACGGGCTAGCCGCCCAGAAAAACTAGTCCGTCTGTGTGACATGACAATGGAAAACTCACGCTGTTCCATCATGGTCGGAAAAAACTTAACGGACGCATTTGATGTCAAAAAAGGTTTTACACAAGACAATGCGCTGTCATACGATTTCTTCAACATTATTCCTGAGAAGATTGTGCAAAACTTCAACGTCAACACCAGAGGCACAATCTTTCAAAAGTCCGTTCAGCTACTAGGATACGCAGACAACATTGACATAATTGGAAGAACACAGCGTGATGTCAGTGGAACGTTCGTGAGTCTTGAGACGAAGGCCAGAAAGATGGGTCTAGGGGTTAACGAGTGCAAGACCAAGTTAAGGCTGTCAACAAGAAAGGACAACCAACATCTACGTCTTGGAGCAAACGTCAACATAGACAGATTTAACTTCGAGGTTGTTAAGGACTTCGTCTACCTAGTATCCGCTATAAACTCAGACCACAACACCAGCGCTGAAATCAAACGAAAATCACTCTTGCCAATCTCTGCTTCTTTGGACTTAGAAGGCAATTGAGTAGTACAGTCCTCTCCCGATCAACTAAAGTGACACTCTACAAAACCCTTAACATCCCGGTCCTCATGTATGGTGCAGAGACATGGACATCCGATGAAAACGCTTTGGGCTGCTTTGAGAGAAAAATTCTTCGAGTGATTTTTGGTCCTGTCTGCATAAATGGAGAATGGAGACGAAGATTCAATCAAGAACTGTACGAGCTATTCAGCGACACTGACCTAGCCAGAAAAGTTAAGGTTCAACGACTAAGATGGCTGGGTCACATAGAGCGAATGGAAAATAATACTCCGGCCCGTAGAGACTTTGAACCCAACCCGGAAGGACGTCGGAGGTGGTAGAGGACCTGAACCAACTTGGCGTGCGAAACTGGAGACAGCTAGCTAGAGGCCGAGCTTGCTGGAGACGCTTGTTGGATGAGGCCTTGGTCCAGCGCCACCATAAGTAAATAAGTAAGTTATCTGCTTCGTGGTTTAGGCTCAAGGTTCAGACAAAACAAACGCAAAATATAAGTCCAACTTCGTTTGACGTCTCACAAATCGCAACGCCAAAACCATGCCAGACATTTGTCTGTTATTTCAGGATGTCAGATAGAGTCGAACAAACGCGAATATTAAATTAACGAATTTTATAAAAAACGATGGAATATTTTTAAAAATAAATATTTTCACCGTTCTACACCAAACGCACGTACTTACAAAAGTCTATTTTCCTAACTAGAACCGATAATGACCGTACTCTTCGAAACTTCAACACAAACTACTATTTTGTTTATAATTCTAAAATAATTAGTCTAAATTCTCTCATGCATCACTGAATCATCACAATCGAACAACATTTCATCTGTAAGTCACAACATTTAATTTGTAATTCAAAATACAATTAAAATGTGTGATGTGTGATATTTCACGTGGGGGAGTATGGGGCTGTAAATATGCTACTAATCGCCAGTTTCACAAAATACAAGTGAATTAATGAATTTCTAGAATTTGAAATAGTGTAACAAGTCAAATTAAATTAAATTAAATAATTCTACACTCCAGGTGCAACTCAAAAACTTGTATCTTGCCTCACGCAGTTTGAGGCAGACATTACTCTGATCCAGGAAATACGATGGATAGGATCAGGGACAAGAAAAAGGAAAAAATTGTGACATTTATCACAGCTGTCATCAAAGAATGCACATATGATGCGGATTCGTCGTGGGAAATCGACTTAGATCGAAAGTCATAAATTTCAAGCCAATTAATGATCGCCTGGCTGTAACCCGCATCAAGGCCACACTACAAAACATCAGTATAATATGTGCACACGCCCCTACCGATGGTGCTGAGGAGTCAAGCAAGGAGGATTTTTACGACCTCCTGGACAGAGCCTACGGAGTCTGTCCAGAGTTCGACGTCAAAATCGTACTCGGAGACTTCAATGCAAAAATCGGGAAGGAAGAATTCTTTATCCAACATCATGAACGTGCGCACTTTCCGAGGAGCAAATGTTGGTTCTGACTACTTTCTGGTAGTGGCTAAGTTTAGAGGTCGATTATCAAACGACAAGAAAACACGTGCGGCCCAAAGAATAGGACTTCTTTGAGCGTCTGAGTGAGCGAATCTCCGCCGTCCTCCCAAGTACCACAGACGTCAACACCTTATGGAACCAATATCGCGAAATAATTAAAAATGTAGCCGGGACCACCATAACTTACCAGCCACTCCCGAAAAAGAACCCATTGTATGATGATGAATGAGAGTTATTGAAAAGAGAGACGGAAAATGCACGTTTGCAGATGCTGCAACGGAAAACAAGACCAGCAAGAGAAGAGTACCGAACAAAAAAGAGAAATGAGAAAAAGACCCTGCGAAGGAAGAACAGAGCGTCCGCAGTTTCTCAGATCAAAGATCTAGATGAGTCACGGGCCAAAAACAATACCCGACGTTTCTTTAATAGGTCGAAGCAATTAGCTTCTGGTTTCAGAACCGGGACACAGCTTCTTGGAAACAGTGAATGAAATCTGGTCACCGAAGCACAGGGAATTGTAGATGCTTTCCAGCAGCACTTTCAACAGCTGCTGAATTCGCATAATGTGGAGCAAGCCAATGACGAGTGAAAAGCAAGACCAGTCAATGAAGACCAAATCCCAGTCCCCAGCACAGAAGAGATGGAAAGAGCCATCCAAAAGCTAAAAAATAACAAGTCCGCCGGGTCGGATGGCATACCTGCGAAAGTCTTTAAAAATGGAGGAGATATTTAGATGAACCACATGCACCCGGTCATCAACAAAGTGTGGAAGGAAGAATGCATGTCCTATGACTGGTCTATAAGAGTATAAGCTCCATATGCCCCATCTACAAAAAAAGCCGTTCAAAGGCATACAAAATCCTATCCAACGTACTGTCTGAGCGTCTTAAACCGTTCTGCAACACAATAATCAGCATGTACCAGTGTGTCTTTAGGCCATTCAGAACAACGATAGACCAAATATTCACAATGAAGCAAATCCTGTGAAAGACCAACGAATTTCAAGTCGAAACCCACCATCTTTTCATCGACTTCAAAGCTGCTTATGATAGCATCAACCGCCTCAAGCTGTGCTGTACCTTCACAACGATTGAAGCTCAGGCGAAAAGCTCGTTGGTCTTGAAGTGAATGAGGAAAAACAAAGTAAGGCTATCAACAAACAAAAGAACATCATTCTGTCCATTGCCTAGGACAAAACGTCACTGTTGGTAGCAGAAATTTCGAAGTACATAGTTAAGGATTTCTCCTTCCTTGGAGATCCGACGAAGAATCACCCTAGCGCACCGCTGCTACTTCAGTTTGGCCAAACAAGTAGGTTCAAAACCCCTCACTCGAAAGACTATACTCTACGGCGCCGACTGCTGGGCCCTTTCGAAAGAAAGATTTTTCGTCGGATTTTGGATTCTGTACGCAACGATGGCGAATGGAGAAGAAGGTTCAACCGCAAACTTTACGAGCTGTACCAAGATTTGGATGTAGTCCAGAAAGGCAAGAAAAAGACAACTACATTGGCTCAGCCACATCGAGCGAACGAACAACAACGGCCCAGTCAAGAAAGTGTCCTCTTCGCAGCCCTCAGGTTCGAAACTACCAGGAAGACCGAATCTCCGCTACAACTACTAAGTGACTGCGGATGCTAGAGCGCTTGATGACTGAAAAATGCAGGCGAGAGATACATGGATTAGGAGCAGGATAAGTGCAAGTAAGTTGCAAGCTTAACTATAAATTTGTTTCAAAAACAACAACATTTTCTAAAGTGGTTCCTTACACTTCGACATTGGGCCGGTTCCACTAGATTATATTTCACTGAGGAATATGAACAAAAATCCCAGCTGAGACTTCCATTTTTTTCATGAGATTTCTGAGTTAAACGTTTTGGTCCGGTCCGGGCTTGCCGGATGTGAATTCGAATATATTTTTAAAACACAAATAAATTGAAGGTTTTGGAGTTAAAAATAAAACAAGAAGCAAATTTAATTGGATAAGCCAACAGCCAACCCACATAAATAGAAGAAAAGTGCTTGGCAATGTAATAAAAATAAAGTAACTAATTATCCCCTGAAGGTTCAAGACTTTCAGTGCATAAACGAAATGTGGTGGTGATTTTAATTAAATGGAATTGATGTTTAGCCAACAGCAGTTAAAAGCGAAAAGCAAGCCACTTGAAGTAAATATTCTAATTAGACCAATTGAACTAAAAAAGAAACACCGCAAGTCACAAACACAAGTGCTAATGTACTTAATCTATTTATATCCTACCTTGCTGCAGCTGCTGCCTGCTTTCCGATTTTCATGTTGTGTGCAGGAATCGTCTGCGATTCACTCAGCGAGTCCCTCCTCGAGCTCTTTGCCGTCGAAGTAGCCGTATTGGGGCTCTCGCGTCCACTGCTCCTATCATGTTGTCCCTTCTCCGAGTTCTGTGTCTCCTGCGAACTGTTTATATCGCGTATCTCTTGAATCGATGGAAGACTCTCGAACTCCCCACCGCCATGATTTGCATTCCCATTGCCCGATGAGAAATCATTTGAAAACAATCGATCCACACTGTTGGCCATGACGTTCCTATTCATCGACTTAATTCCAGTCAAATGAAAACTAGCAAAGCTCGACCTTGACATTGCCGACTTTTCAATTGTATCCGATAACTTGGCTGCATTCATTCCGAACGGTAAGGCTTCAAGATTCGAGACTAACGATCTGGTCATAATATCAGCAGCACTGCGCGGCCGAGTGAAGGGCATCACCGAATGTGGAAACGTTTTAGGTTTAATTGGTGTCACTAGCATATGCTCTGTCCACGATGTCTCCAACGATGGTCTCTCCAGACACTCAACGTTCACGTTCAACGTCTTCTGTTCGAATGGAACTGAGAATATTTCCGAGGGGATGCTTTGCAACCAACTGAGCAACGACAAATCTGAATCTGAAAAACCCACCGACCCATCGAGCAGTTTTGAGAATATCAAGTCTTGATTAAACGCCTCCGTAGAACCAGTCGCCTTCGCTTGGCAATAACTTACACACGATTCGTAGAGCACGCCTTTTATGATCAATTGTATCAGTCGATCGTTCTTAGCCCATGGTGCAACATTCAACTTCGAATCGTGTGGTAGGAATTTCTCAACCAAGGGGAAAATCTCACGGAAGCATTGAACCCTAGCTTTGCTGGGATTCCAGTCTCTAAATTGAAGGTGATCAGCCAAGCGTGGAAAAGTGAGTAGTAGGCATAAATTCGAGTATTCCTCCTTGGTTGGGGCAAGCTTTTCGAGCTGTTCCAGCAACTGGACCACTTCCTCAACAGCACCTTCCATTGAGTTGACTCCCTGGCCAGCCGCTGTATGCGAGCCACCTGCCTCTGATTTGATGCATAACAATTCGATGTACTTGTGGCGAAGGATTGTGTAGCAAAATTTCTTTATATTAAATTGTGATAGAGCCTCAAGGGGCTGAATAAACTCAACAACATCGTCCCATTGGCCATCGAGAATTAGTTGACGTAAAAACAACACATCATCGGAATATTGGCCATTAATGACACCAGTTTCGCGCTCGAGTGAAAGCTGGCTTATGTGTAATTCACGATTGTCTAGAAATTCGAGCGTTAGCCTAACCACGTCCTCTTCACGGAGTGCAAGTTTAGCCGATTGCATTATATTTCTCTCGTCTTGCTTATGTGCTGCTTTTTTCTATCTGGCTTTAAACTTCAGGAGCACTGACTTGGATAGAGTTATTGGTTACGGATTCGAATTCTACTCTGCGGAAAAATAAAACAAGCGAAAAGTTTTTTTCTTCTTTACTTTTGTTTTAATTTAACAGACAAAAAAAAACTCTTCTTTTTTGCTTCACCGATTGATTTTTCTCACTCACTCAAAATTTAATTTTCTCTCTTTTGTTGGATGATTTAGTTTGATTTCTCGTAATTTTATCGTTTCGTTTGCAATTTAATTGCGGATCGGGAAGAAAAATGAGAAGATATTTACACTCGTTTTTGTCGTTTTGGATGAGAGACGATTTCACGCACGCAAAAATTTATAATTAATTAATTAAAATTTTTAATGTTATTCTTCTTTCCTCGAATCTCGACGACATCGCAGATCGCACAAACAATGCATAACGAATGGTACGAGAAGATAGAAGAAACAAGATGATTTTTTTCATTTCCTTTTAGGATTTTTCTTATAAGAACACCAACACAAAGAGAATTCCTGACAAGAAAGTGAACATATGATTTTATGACAGATGGATGGATTCAGTGATGCAAGAGGATTTGCGAATGCGCTTGGCAATTGGCTGTGTTCAGAGTTTTTTTTATCTTAAAGAATGTACAAAAATACTGGTTTTTCTATCAAGATGAGATCGGAAAATAGAAAAGATTTTAGACCAATTCTGGTATACAATTTTCGATCACTGTGAACCTTTGTATATGGATTTACCTAGTACTATCAAGGATGGTTTTCAAGCAAGAAAGCAGAGAACACACATTGCAAACTAATGTAAAAAACTGTCAAACCAAGCAGAAAACCATTCTTACCTGGTAAATCCATATACAAAGCTGTGAACATTATTTTTCAAGTCTCCATTTTCGTCCCTTCCTTGTCCTTTTAGATTATCGATTTCACATTTTATATTTATAACCCTATGTAGCTAAATTGATGGGGTCTTAGAACGTGTGCGAATTGGGTGAATTGCGTTAAAATACGAGTGAAAGGGCACCCTTTTAGATCTTCTTTCTCAAAATTTGACGTGACGACACCACTTGTACGAAGTGTTACCGCTCCCGTGCATTATCTCCATGGTTGAGAAGCACTTTTTCATGACAGATTGATACTCATGGAAGTTTTGTCAGTTCTTCGCAAGAGGCAGTGCCCGTGAAAAATGAAATAAAAACTATGGAACCCACGAAGTTCTGCTTAGCAGCCAACGCACCTAACCACTAAGCCACGGACACTACGAAATTCCATATATGGTGACAAAATCCATTAATGCCTGGAACGGAAGCATCGAAGCCCTTTTTACAAATTCATATAACAAAATTTTAGGGAATCCATTTGACACCGTAATTGCTGAAACACAAACACGCTTTAGCTTCGTCTTCGTCTGCTTACAATGCACCCGCTTCGAGTTTGCTTGGAATGACATTTCCCCCTCCAAAAACAAATGAATTTTGTTTTTTCCACCTGTCTTACCCGGCGGCCACACGTGCAAGTTCTGGCTAGCAAGTTGGCATACAATCAAATATTTTACTCACACATTCAAACTTTTAGTACTTGCTTTAAGCGCACCATACACAGTTCAACTCAATCGTCAACTGAATCAAATCAAATGTAAATCAACCTGTGTGTGGCCTTGTCATTTCATCGATTTGACAGTTGAATGGTTGGTTGAAGAAAAATCAAAAGATTTTGATTTTTTTGAAGTTGAATATAAAGTCCTTCAACTGAATTGAACTGCATGTGGACGAGTTGGTTGATTTGTTGTCAAAACCACAGATGAGTTTAAATGGGAGATGGGAAATCGAGCTGACAAAATGACAATGCCTACAAGTTATGGACCATAGTTACTGCGATAGTATGCGTGCTTTTACCAATACTATCACAGTAAATATGGTCCTACCACCTCATTTTTGTTGCTGTTTTTCTCATTTATTCACAGATACGAAGAAACAGTAAAATAAAATTTGCGGTATCCGGAGGGTAAAACGTAAGTCAGTTTCCGATCTCATTTTGTCTCTTGTCAAAACAGCATCAGTCAAAATTTTGAATTTAAAGCAAGTTGATCTATTGCTAAAAATGAAGAAATTTTCCAAATAGTTCAAAATAATCCGGCTATTTGTGCCGAATATCGGAACAAAATGAAGAAAAACCAGGCATGGGATTTAATTTTAGAGAAGTAGAAGCAATGCGTTCCAACTCAGTCTATGCAGTGTGTGCTCGAACACAAACCTAGTTGACAACTCAGTTTACAATCGAGTTGAAATGTGTATGGGGCACTTTAGTACTGGCTGGTCAACTGGCTAGCAAATTTTCCAGCCAGTAAAACGAGCAAGTAAATCGGCAAGTAGTTTGACAGGTTTTGCCAAATATATCAAAATGAACAAAATTAAATTAGAAAATTAGTTGAAACGAGGATTTTTATTTCTATTTTTGCTGGCGACATCTTGGAAATTCAAAATTGGATGTTAAAAGCAGGTGAGCTTGTAAAAAATATGTGAACTTGCTGGCAAGTTGACTAGCAAGTTTTTTGCCACCTACGTCACACCAAGTACACCGATAGAGATTTGACAAATAATATATGTACGCTACTTACTGGCCAGAACTTGCTCGTGTGGCCGCAGGGTTACTTACTTACTTGCTTACTAATTAATTATGGTGCTACAGTCCAGGTCGGATCAGGGCCTCATCCAACAAACGTCTCCAGCCAGCTCGGCCCTAGCTAGCTGTCTCCAATTTCGCACGCCAAGTTGTTTCAGGCTCTCTACCATCTGTGTGCTCCACCTGAGTCGCGGCCTTCCTCTTCTGCGACGTCCTTCCGGTTTGGATTGAAGACTATGAGCCGGAGCATTATTTTTCATCTAAGTCGTTGTACCTTAACTTTTCTGGCTAGGTCAGTGTTGCTGAACAGCTCGTATACAGTTCTTGATTGAATCTTCGTCTCCATTCTCCATTTATGCAGATAGGACCAACAATCACTCGCAGAATTTTTCTCTCAAAGCAGCCCAAAGCGTTTTCATCGGATGTTGCCATGGTCCATGTCTCTGCACTATACATTAGGACCGGGATTATAAGGGTTTCTTAGAGTGTCACTTTATATGCTTGGGAGAGGACTTTACTACTCAATTGCCTTCTAGGTCCAAAGAAGCAGCGATTGGCAAGAGTGATTCTTCGTTTGATTTCAGCCCTGGTGTTGTTGTCTGAGTTGATAGCGGATCCTAGGTAAACGAAGTCCTTAACTACCTCGAAGTTAAATCTATCTATGTTGACGTTTGCTCCAAGACGTCGATGTTGGTTGTCCTTTTTTGTTGACAGTATTAACTTGGTTTTGCACTCGTTAACCGCTAGACCCACTTTCTTGGCCTCCGTCTCAAGACTCACAAACGCTCCACTTGTCTAAAACCTTTTTTAACATCAAAAGCGTCCGTTAGGTTTTTTCCGACATGATGGAACAGCGCGAGTTTTCCATTGTCATCTTACACAGACGGACGAGTTTTTCTGGGATGCCAAAACTAGACATTGCTCCATATAATTGGTCTCTATAGGAGCAATCATACGCGGCCTTGAAATCGATGAAAAGGCGGTAGGTATCGATTTGAAGTTCCTGGATCTTCTCCAAAATCTGCCGTAGGGTGAATATTTGTCCGATGGTCGACTTTCCGGGTCTGAAACCACACTGATAAGGACCTATCACTTATCAGGTTGCCCTGTCAGACAAAGCAAATATTCAGCTTCCGTTTGAAGTCACATTACTTTACGTTACGTATGAATGAATTGAATTCCTATGGCTGAACTCGTAACCGTCAGGCGAAGCAAAATCTAAAGCGTGTTTGTTTTTCAGCCATTCATCCATAGAGAACCTATTTACCTAGAGTCGCAACTCGTTCTCTTTTTTAAAAATTCACTGTCCAAAAAATTTTGGGGTGTGTTGATAAAATATACTACCCATTGCAAATGTTTTAGTTTGGCCTCCCATTTGAAATGCATTGAAAAACCTATACATTTGCATTGGGTAGTATATTTTATCAAATTTAATTTTTTTAGTCGAAAGAGAGTAAAATGCCTTGAGTTGCGACTCTAGGTATACCTCCTCTGTGCATTCATCTATAGCGTATTGAACTGTAGTAGATTTTTGGAATAGGGGATACTAGTTGCTGTTGGTAATTTTGAAGAGTTCTGCTTCCTTTTGGCCTTTTTTTCTCAGATTGGTTTTGACAGTTCCATTCCAAGCAAAGTAAATAAAACCATTTTAGTCTACCATTGCGATTACCTTTGACATTTAATACATTTCGAGTTTATTTTTCTTTTTCCATACAAAAACTTAAAGAAGACATTCATTATTCCTTATTCACTTCACTTTTCTCTGTTCTATCAAATAAAAACCGTTAATGCTGCATACAAACAATAAAAATAAAGAAAGAATAATTATATTTATTTATACAGTGTCATGTGTGATTTTATTTCATTTTAATGATAATTATTTATATTTAATGATTTCTTACACATAAATAATTTATTAACTACTTTTCGGATGTTCAAAAACATTCAGGCTAAACGTTAATTGTTTATTTTGCGTGAAAATTTAAATTTTATTTCCGTACAAAAGAAAATAAAACAAAAACAAAATTAAATAAAACGAATAGAAATCTTTAAATCTACATTTATGTTTGTATTTGTATTTAAATATATATTTACATAAATATTCTCTTTCAAAATAGAGAAAATAATAACAGTAATAATATGTAATATTATTTGTGTGTGTTTGAATGTTTAAATGTGATTTAAGGCAAATATACAAATTATTGCTATAAGAAACAAAAGAAAATATATTTTTTTATTGGTGATGGTGATTGCAACACAGTTATTTTAAAAATAAAGAGGATTAACAACAACGACAAAATGTGATATGATTTTTCTATAATCAGTCACTCAGACTTTGTGTCGGAATCGTTCTATTTTCAAACATTTTTCGAGGTTAAGGCAGACAAAAAAGTGAGTGTTGGTATCAGAAGCTATGAACCAACACTCACTTTTCCAAATGGAAACCCTGACGCCAATCGATTCTTTAATTGATTCTTTGATTTACGTGTTTTGAAGAAAAGCCCTATTCGAAGAATTCCTTTAACCGCTTCTTAAAACTTTTGCTCTTACTCTTCTTGAAAATGTTCGAGCCCTTCAAAATCGATTCCATATTCCTGGTCTTTAGATTACTTTCGCTCCTCTCCATCAACCTTGCATCGAAAGTATTGTAGAAATCTGAACTCAAATCACTCACAACATCGCCCAGTTCTGTTTTGTAGCGATTATTCACATAGCTCCGGAACATCGACGTTTCCACAAACCATTCGAGGAAGAGTTTTGTATTTTGGGATTTGTGCGATAGGATAAATTGCTCCTTATCAAAGTACGACAGTCGATAGTTTCCGAACAATTCGATGAAAAATCGCAGAAACGCTTCGCTGATCAACACCGACGAAAGCATTTTTCCTTTGTCAATGAGGTCGACCATGGCCAGGGAGACTTTGAGAGATTTTCGAAGCGAAGGCGGAATGATGGTACCCTCGTCGCCGCATGTTTGGATTATTCGTTTTGTGTCTAAATTCACAACAGCACCGTCTTCGATTTCGAATGGCAAAGGATCAAGAATTCCAGCAAGCACGGGACATGGCGCCTGACAAATCTCCAACAGATGTGTTGGAACAATTGTCACAATAGTGTATGGCCACTGGAAGGGATAAAGTATTGTCTGGAGGGCGAGTATTGCCTTCGAGAGTAGAGAAATATTACAACTCTGCAGAATAACCTTGCGCTCAAGCAGCAAGTTCGAGAACACATCAATTAACATCTCGGGACCGAGACAAATCAGAAGCTCACTCAATTCGGTATTTTCAAGTCTCAAATCAGTCGGTCGCCGGATGAATATCTCATCGTAACGAGGATCTCTGATTAGATTTCGACTAACCAATGGATCGAATGGCTTTGTTTGGCTGTCCCCACTGCTAGCACTCAGTACTAAACTCCTGCGACCATTATCGTTAAGTGTTGCCGACGAGCCTTCCGATAGGGGTTCGAGTGAAGCTGCTGCTACCATGTCTTTGAGACCCTTCGTATTGGCCCCTAAACTCATATGCTTTGTCGAATAGAACATCACAGGTCGAGAGAAAAGTGGAATTTTTACATGTAAGCACTTGCCAGCGGCTGGGATTTCAGCTCTTTGTAAATTACTGAATAGCACATTCATTTCAGTCTCGGTTTGCCCATGTCGGGATTCGACTTCCTTCAACAACTTCTGATAGAATCCCAGAGCCTTGCACTCGCTTATTATACAATAACACAACGGAAGACATGTGTCTGAATTCTCTGGCAGAACGCGCCTACAATAGCCGTAGATTTTGTAACTTTGATCGTCGGTTAGGATGAGACAATACTCTTGGTTCTCCTTGCCCGTACGCACGAGATCAATATGGGGGAAGACCAGCTGTTCGATATTATCTGGAATGGCTTCGTTTGGCGGGTATTTCGATTTCAAGTAGGCTTTATTTGTGCTCATGTTGTAGCCAACAAGCATACAGACTTGAAAGAGTCTCGGACTGTCTGATGTTTGGGATTCGGCGGCTTCCTTCTCCTTTTCGGCTGCTGCCGCGGCTGCTTCGGCTGCTCTTTTAGCCGCCTCTATGGAATCGAGCACGTCTTCCTCGGGTGGCTTGATGATTTGCGGACTATCTGCTGCAGAACGTTTCGGACGCATTTTGATGTTGTTGTTGTTCGTGGTTGTGGTGGTCATTGTCGTCATCGGTATCGTTGTTATTGTCGCCGCAGGTGTTTTATTCTCCTCGATGAGTTTGTTAAAGTGTTGAATTCGCTGACTAGTGACTTCGGGTGGTGCCGCTGTTGGTAAAGGTGGTAACATTGATGGTTCGTCGTCGTCGTCACTGCTCGTATCAGTCGAACCGTCATCGTCTTCCTCGCCTTCCAATTTAAAAGAACTCAACACAGGTGCTTTCAGAGTTCGATGCAATGTTCCGTATTTGGATATCGACGAAAATGTATCTGGAATTTCCGATATCCTTCTCACGTAATCCTTTCGTTTTTCGGTTAATGTTCGCGACAGTCTGACTGAAGATTTACCACCATCTGAGTCAGTACTGCGATTTCCCATTTTCTGTTTAGCCTTGATTTTGTTTTGGAAAGCCGCATCGACGAGGATTGTTATCTAGAACAAGGAAAGTCAAAATGAGTTCTAAAAATAAAACACACAAATTAGAATTACCTCATCGTAGGATTTTCCAAGTGATGCGGTGGTGCCGTCGGTGTTGGAACCTTCGGAATCTTCAATGCTGTCGTCGATAGCCGTACACTGTGAATGGGATGGAAATAAAAATGAGGAAATTGTTAAATTAGTAGGTCGATGACGTCGTTTGTATTTTCGATAAAAAAATAAGGTATTGGGTTCGGTTCGTATCTATAATTAGGTGGTGGTTGCGTGGAAGGACATTTAATGGGGCGATGGCGAAATCTTGACCGTAAATGGGGAATATCGATTTTAACATTATTTAAATGCCAAAGAAACTTGAATATTTGAATTTTGTCTGTGACAGAAAAATTTAATCAAACTTCTAAGAGGATTTATGGATGAGTTATGAATAATATTGAACTGAGGACTTTAAATGTTTTTCAAGGGGACTTTTGAGGTCGGAACAGACAAGAAAGTTTTATCGATCCATTCGAAACATGACAGCATACTCTATGTTGTATGGAAAGAAATCTGATCGCCAATTCCTGAGCCATTATGGAGCGAAAACAAGAGGATGGATCGAACACTTCAACAACGGTCTTGAGAATATAATAAATTCTTGTCTCTGAAACATTTACAGAGTTTTAATTGAGTTCTTCGTTACTTTAAATTTAAAGTTAAACAAAACAAAGTGTGAGAGAGATATCATCGACATTTTAACTCGTCTAAAGTGATCGTGTCCATCTAAGGCCGTGTGCGAATTGCGTTGAAAAGTGTGTTAAAACTTGTAGTTTGGTTAAATTCAATAAAATGGCGCAAAATTATAGTCCGCTAATGAACAACTTTAAAGCTGAATCTCAAACACACTTCAAGTTTGGCTTCGTCTGCGTTAAGGTGGCCATACACATATGATTTGTTCGACTACCTTTTCTCCATACACGTCGAACAAATTTTTCAAATTTCAATAGATTCTTCGAAAAATTCTTTGTTTGCCATATTGTTTAGGTACATCAGCTCCGCGCACTTCAAACTTCAAACAGAAACTGACATAAGAAAAGTACAGAATGTTCGCAAACAACGCCACACACGTGAAATTATTGTGCGAACAAATCACAAGAAATTGAAAAGATTCAATTACATCTGATTTGTTCGCGAACATGCCCACACACGTTAAACTTGTAGTCGAACACGAACAAATCAGACGAACAAATCATATGTGTATGGCCACCTTTACGATCGATCATAGAGATAATATAATAGAGCACGGGAGCGGTAGCACTTCGTACAAGTGGAGTGGACCCCGAAAATTGTGAGAACGAAGCTATTAGGGAGTTCCTTTTCTCTCTGTTGTAAGACAACAACAATTTTGATTTTGACGTTTCTTATTCCACCTTACAGCATTTTTCTAAGTGATGTGAGTTTCACAAATACCATTACAACAGGGCTGGTCTGCAGTTGAATGGTTAATCTCAGGGGCGCCAAGCGAAATATGATTGAATCAAGATTATATCGATTCTGCATCAATTTAATTTTTCAATTTTAATTCTTTTTTTGGACTACATGGTGTTTAACGTTCAAGGTGTACTTGCACGATTTTTATTATTTTTTTTTTTATTTTTCGTTACATTTTCTTCATTTTTCATCCTAATTCATCATATTTATTGTCCTTTTTCTGGTTGTATTCGAAAGCGCATTCTATGAACAACTTGATCAAGTGTTTAAAAGCACAAGAAATTGTGTAGCGCCTAACGATCACCAACAAAAATAAATGCGCCCCTGAACTCGAGTTTTTGTTTTTTTTGACAGATGAAACTACAAAACAACATTTGACCAATTACAGCTCAGCAAAATGACAGCACATGCCCAGTTTGACAGATGAGTTTCAAAATTTGACAGATGAGTTCCCAGTATTTTACATCATCAGAAATTTTTGTTGCTTCACTCACGTACACTGTACGTGTAGCTTACACCGCTTCCTGCACTTCTTATTCAATGTCTTTGATTACGATGCACCCGCCGCGAGTTTGCATTAAACGACAATTCTCCTTCCATCATTTTCATTTTTCCTTGTACTTTTTTTTAAAAGCTCATATTTGAACTAGAGCTTCCGTTTGGAGTCACATTATGTAACGTTACATACGAAACGTGAGGTCGAAGCTTCATTGTGATAACATGCATTGAATTCCTATGGCTGTTTGTGATTCAGCCTTTAAGGCTTAAACACAAACACGCTTTAGCTTCGGCCTGACGTTTACGAGTTCAGCCACAGGAATTCAATGCTTGCTACCACAATGAAGCTTCGAACTCACGTTTAGTACGTAAAGTGACTCCAAAGTCCAAACGGGAGCTCTAGTTCAAATATGCTGAACTTTTGCTTTGTCCGACAGCTCAACAGCTGTGAAAAAATTACACAAACAAAATTCATTTGTTTTTGGAGGGATGATGAAACTGTCATTCAAAGCAAACTCGAAGCGGGTGCATCGCAACGCAAACGAAACCGAATCTGAAGCGTGTTTTTGATTCAGTCTTTAGTGTGACACTAGCTTAAAGTGACGTTTCAGTCAGGATTCAAACGTCATTTTAAGCTAGTATCACACTAAATTCTCTTAAAATTGTTCATTAGCGGACTATAATTTTAAGGCCTTAAGGCCGTGTGCGAATTTGGGGAATTGCGTTAAAAAAAAAACTGGTTAAATTTAAGCACTACAGCCATATTTTAGCCTGCTCCGCAGCCAGCTTTATTTAAACACATTGGCGCAAAATTATAGTCCGCTAATGAATAATTTTAAGAGAATGTAGTGTGATACTAGCTTAAATTGACGTTTCAGTCAATTTTAGTCAGCAAAAGAACAGTTTTATCAATAAACACTTGCATTAAAGATAAAGTCATGAAACCCCTACTTTATCTTTTTAATGCAGCGTTAGCTCTGCTTCATCTGTCGGATTTTCGCACTTGACTACTTCATCTCCTAAATCGAAAAATATGATTTTTTTTTTTTTTAATCAAACTGATCCAAGACTTATTTTTGAAATATTAAGCGGGATATACACAGTTCAAATGCTTGTCAAGCACGTTCAATTGTATTTGTGAAAAAACTCACACGTATGATTGAAGCAAAATCAAAATCATTAGGTCTGTTCCAGACTTTTTCTGCACTAAATTAGGCAATCTGTCCAATTCTGAGCAGTGGGGAGAAAACTCTCTCAGAGAGAAAAAAATCTATCAAAAAGTGTCTAATTCAATAAAAAATTTACAAAATTGGATTGTTTTTTTTTCTGTCTATGTCAAATTCTCATTTGACAGAACTCATATTTCTGCCGGAAGAAATTCTTTGGGCTAATTGTCAGTATTGACAGTAAAATCGAGATTGAATCTGGATCGTTTTCTTGATATTTTGTTTACTTTACTTTACATGATAGTCACAAAAACACACCTATTGTTCGTTTTAATACACTTTTTGTTTTAGATCGCTACGATTTTTTACTTATCACAAAATGGGTTCGAAAGCAAAAACACAGTTCTGAGTGCAAGGCTTAAAGCATTCGTAATATGTTTTGGTGGTTCATCGTGATCCACAGTTCTATTTCTCCGCACCTAAATGATGATTTCCAAAACGTACTCTTCCATTAAAATGCATTCAAAATAAAATCAAATGAAATGTTGACATTGTTTATTTTAAGGAACTGAGTGCATTCCGAAACCTAGTGACTACACGGAGAAAAATCAGCCACTTTAAAATAAGGTGATGGTAATCTTAATACCAATCTACTTAACACAACTGGACTTCATATCGAAACAAATGGATTCCGTTTAAACTCTCTTAGATTTAATTAAGTTCATCATTTCGTTCTCAAGAGAATTTTCTGCTAAAACAAACCATGCTTTTTCCGCTTAAAATTAACTGACTTCTCAATAATTCTATGTGTTAACTTATTGATTCAATAAAATTTTCTTGAAAAGGTGCATCATTTTAAATTAAGTTGATAATCTCCTTAAACAAAAGTCGCCACTTATACATGCAGTGATAAAAACGTTCCATGCTACTGTGCAAGAGGATTTTTGCAACAACAAAAACAAAAAACAATTCCAATCAACCCATCTACCTATGAATTTTAGAAGAGAATCATTTTAAACTAAGGTGAACATCTTAAAACTGAATTTTTTGTTGCTTTTGGTTTTGTCTTTGCAACAGTGTGCATGTTCATGTTTATGTAGGTACGGTAGACAAACTAACGGATTTTTCATTAAATGAAGTGGTCTGGTGACTCTCTATTTTAAGGAGATTTCTACATTAATTTAAGTTGTGACTCCTTTTTTTATAAGACAATTTCATTGTTTTTGTTAGTTTTGTTGCATCTTATACTCGTTCGGTAGATGCATTGTTTTTTTATTCTTTTTCCAGTGCAGTAAGTACAGTTCGTTGATTGCGACCGCGATATAATTTGTTGAAGTTTTATTAAATAACTTATAAAATAACTTAAGTGACTAAAAATGTTGGAAAATAATGAAGAAAATATGATATATCAATTTGTTTATACAACTGGCGATAGTGCAATC
This sequence comes from Sphaerophoria taeniata, assembly GCA_943590905.1. Classification (NCBI taxonomy): domain Eukaryota; kingdom Metazoa; phylum Arthropoda; class Insecta; order Diptera; family Syrphidae; genus Sphaerophoria; species Sphaerophoria taeniata. The sequence goes on along the minus strand of OX016540.1, from coordinate 37,865,852 downwards.
GAAGGCCTTCTTTCTGAATGGGGTCTAAGTGAAAATTCGATTGCACTGCTTCATGCGCAGGGAGTCGATCAAAATATACCACCGGTCAACATGAATTTTGAGTTTGAGTTCTGTACCGCGGATTTTGATTACTTATGCCTAACTAAAAAATATAAAAATATTTTTACATTATAAAGTTTGCTTTTGTAACTACCAGAACGAAATTTCAAATTTGCTGGAAAAACCCTATTTTCAGTTTTATTTATATTTTAAAGGAAAACAACTTATGAATTATAAATATTTTTTAAACTTTTACTATAGAAAAAAGATAAATAAATACAAACATTCAAAAACAAATGTAAAAACAAATTCTAAAATTGAATATTTTTTGTATTTCTCTTGTGAAAGTAAGAACTTTCTCGTATGAGGCCCCAAATGTAATCACCCAGCGCGTGCGGTATCTGGGGGGGAAAGAGGCGTGGTAATTTCAAAAAAATATTTTCATTGTATTGTCCTTGATAACGTTGTTCGAAATTCATTATATCTTGGTGGAAGCTTCCCCCTGCTCTTCTGAATATTAACCCAAGTTATCTTTAAATTTGTCTAAGTGCACATGAAGCACTTTAAGTTACATTCTGCAACCCATGACTTTGAAGCTTACAAGCATATTAGAAATCAGCTGACCCGAAGACTTCGTACTGCCTCAATCGATAAAGAAAAGACCTAAGCTTTTGTAACTCGTTACCCTCTACCTGCTACCCCACTAATTTCTACCCGCTTCCTCGCTACTTCGCTACCCAGCTGATACCCTAATACCTGCATCCCACTTCTTCTACGCGCTACCCGCTAATCTGTTACCCCGCTACCCACACTCCGATACCCCTCAACCCAATTCTCCGGGCATTAAAGGGCTTGGTCGATTTTGTAACCGAACATTCCCTCAAAAATTGGTGCAAAACACTCCATGGTAAAAAAGAAGTAAGTCCTTAACGAATTTACATGAAATTTGTGTATATATAAGAAAACAATGTTTGCTGGGTCAGGAAGTAAGATCGTAACAGCTCAGAAACCTTTGCTGGCTCATGCACAACAACTATGTTGAGGACCATCACATGGTCAAATGCATATAGTTAACGTTCTATAGGGAAAATGGGGTTTCCACATTTTTTACCATATCTCATGAACGGCTTGGCTGATTTTGTACAAACATTCCCTCAAAATTTGGTGCCAAACGGTCCAAGCGTTCGAGTTTTCGCTTTTCGCTTAGCCTCTTCACACCTACAGGCCCCAACATCTCTCTCTTGCATCATAATTGCAAAGGCTCTTGAAAAAATCTAACAAAGTACGAAATGTAAACTTTTCATGATATTTACCACAAAAGCAAACTTTAATGATAATTATTGGGGTTTCTATTTACTTTTCGATGCACATCATCAGAAAATATAGTTTAAATAACAGACTCAAAAAAAAAATTTTTTTGTTGACCTGTGACTCTGCAAAATGGAGCGTCATGATATTGAAGTACTTTTTTCAAAGGTGAATTTAGATTTTCGGGAATATATTTTGTTTAAAGACGGATTGTTAAATTGGCGCATTTCACAGGTAAGTAATAAAAGTTTACTTTCTGAGGGGGGTGGTGGTGCGATCTAACAAAAATATTATATTTTTTATTCGAAAGGTTTTATTCATTTTTGACAATATTTTTGTTTTTATCTGATTTTAAGGGCAAAGCGTTGTCAGGACCAAGTATAGTTGATCGAGACACACTCTCAATGTCCGAATCTGTTACAAGTTGGCTGGATAATTTAAACCAGTCTTCATCACCCTTAACTTCTTCTTCTGAAACACTGAATCTCATAGATGTACTGAATATCGAAAGTGTGTTACAAAAAACGATAAAAGGGCAGATCATAATTGAGTTTTACAAGAAAAATATCATCTTGGATAATAAATGTCAAAAGGACTTGGTCCAATGCATAGTAGACGAGTGCCTAAACACAAGAGAGTTGTCTTAAATTACAAATTAATGCAACAAATTTCAGAAAGTATTGTTAGACTTTTTCCAACGGAGAAAAAGGTATGTATAATTTTTTACTTGCGATAAACAACGTACTTTAGAGGGCAAGATTCTTAAAAAAGCGATCCAGTTATGCCTATTTTTTTAAACTATCTTAAAAAATCATATTGATATTTAAATAAACAATTGTTAGGAGACATATTATATGCCAAGGAAGCAAGGCTCAAAAAATCCAACTGGAAAACTTCATTCCAAGTGGGCGAATAGTAAAATTCGCATTAAGTTTGTGAAGAGAACTAAGCCCAGCAGTACTGCGTCCACATCCCACAAAGAAGGCCATACTTCCGACTCCGATAAAGACAATTGTGATGAAGACGGTATTTTTTTTAAATTATTATATGTAAGTGCTCCAACTATATACTTATTTCATTTCATATTTATTTATAGATGAGTTAGACCAATGTATTATCTGGCTAGCGAATCATGTTGCTCCATGGGAAACTGTCCTTGATAATTGGAAGAAGACAAGCAAACTTCGCATTAAATCTTTGAGGAATAATGACAAATCATTAGGCGAATTGCTTAAAGATTGGCCGCGTTACAACGATGAATTAGGATATTCGTTGGTATGTTGATATTCTGTTTTTTTCTTATGTATACTAGTGCACAATAACAATGATTTATATAAGTAATGATTTTGGTTTTCTAATCCAACATTTCTTGTTCTAACATTTCTGTCTTTTAGGCCTTATTTATTCAATCTCCATTAAATTTAAACTCATCATTAAAAACAAAGAATTTTTTTAAATGTTCATACAGATTTGAATAATTTCCAATTTAAATTTAATGAAAACTGAATAAATTAAGACTTATAAAATAAAAAAAAAAAAAATTTATTTAAAAGTTTTTTTTCATTAATTTTCATTAACAATAATGTTTACAATTAATGTTTGTTCATACATATATATCCACATTGAACCTAACTAAATTCCAAGTTTTGTTTCACGTTCTTACAGATTGATATAGATTTTGACCAAATATATCCCAACAAGTCAAATTGTTTGTTATCACAATATCACATTTTTGTTGAAAAAATTGAAAAGTTATACGCTTTGGAACTTAATGACAAACACAGCAAACAGCTTCTTCAGAAAATAAAAAAACGAAAATGTTAACAAAGGTTATACCTATTCGAAAATATTAAAAAGTGAAGAACTTTTTTTAATTTGTAAAAGGTGGAAATTAATTAAATATCTCAATCATTATTTGTCTTTTGAAGTAGGGGATTTAGATGAAAATTATTGTGCAATCAATATAAAAAATGTGGATGGACCACCTATTCATTTTTATTTTTTAAATAACGGGCTCAAAGTTATTCGCCTTAAGCTTTATTTTTAAGAAATGTAAAATACTCTGTAAAACTGTACTGAAGTAAATAAACTCTTTAAACTATAAAATTACTTTTTATTTTTGGAAATTTTGCAGCTTATGAACAATATATTTAAAAATGATTTGTTTGTATTTTAAGATTATGAAGATCACATTGCAGAAGATTTGCTGCTGTGATCTTTTAATTTAAACTCCAAACTTTAAATGGTTTAAAAGGTAAGACTTGTTCAATTTTTGTTGAAAAAGGAAACTGAAAGGAAAACAAAAAAATTATATTAACATTTCATGCCCATATAAATAGGATATTTGACACACTAAGATCAGTTCCGTACCTATATATTATTGTATGATAATGCAAAATTAAATAATCTTTTTTTAAATTGAAAAAAAAAAACAAATTTTTGTAAAATCTACTGGAAAACGTATGATTTTTAAGTGGTGAACATCTTACTTTAAGAAGAATGAACTTGAAATTAAGAAAAACTTCATTTAATTTTTACCTAGGAGAAGTCTAAAAAGAAACAGATTTTCTTGTAAAATATATTCGTAAACGTGTGATACCAAAGTGCGAAAAATCTTAGTTTTAATTGAACGCACTTAAAATTAAGATATGCTTCACTTAATATCAACTTTCAAAAAGTCTTAAAAAAATGTGATTAGAATAAAATCAATCGGAAAACGGCTTGTTTTAACGTGGAAGATACATTATTTGTATGCAAATGCATTTCAAAATAAGATGTTTTCGACTTGATAAAATACTCAAAAGAGAATGATTTTCTTATAAAACTAAACGGATTCACCTTGAATATAACTTTACTGAAATCAAGGTGATTTGTCGAATTGCTTTAAGCCGAAAGTCCGCTTGGCAAAAAACCATGCAGAAATCCACTTAATTTAATACAGATTCCAATTGTTTTTAGCAAGTCTTTTTTCTCCGTGTACGTAGTCAACTCGTTATGATTGGTTCAAAACAACTAATTGACCAATCAGAACGAATTGACTACGTAGTCACTAGGTTTCCGAATGCCCTCACTGAAAAATGTTAGGTATGTTGCCTTTGTTCTTTCGAGAACTGTCAAATTTTAGACGTGTTCACTTAACACTTTCTTTAAAAACAACACTAGCTTTACACTAGATAGCATCGCACTAAAAAGTGTCTATTATTGAAGAAAAAACAGAAAACTATTTTTGAGTTAACAATTTGCTTAGTAGTATCACGTTAATGAGCTAAGCACAGGCCGACTATAATTTTGCGCCATTGCACAGTGCGTCGACCAGTGGACAAAAATCAAAAAACTAAATATGCGTTTGAGATCTATAATGCTGTGGAATCTATCAAACACATGTTAAGCAACTGTAATTTATTATTTCCAACTGTTGTTTTTTTCTTCTGTATTGATTAGCGGGATTTTTATATGCAGAAAAAGTACTTTTATTTTTTTTCTTAGTTTTGATTTCGATTTTCGCATGCAACTATTGATCTCGTTCAAGAAAGTGTTTCTAGTTATACATTTTTTTTCTCTTGAATATTAATTATGGATATATTAAGAGGTGATACAAATGTTTTTTGGTTTATTTTTATGTGATATTACTTTTATAATTAATTTAATTAAAAGTGCTATATTTTGAGGCACAAAAATTTAAATAAGTTGAGTTTAAAAAAAAATATATCAAAGTATATATCTGAATTTTAAGTCTTTTTGTTATCCCCTGCTATTATTTTATTTAAAAACAAAGAGTTACATTGCTAATTTTTGCAAACTTTCGAAATACTCCGTTTTTTGTAGGACAAGTGCAAGTCATAAAAAATGAAGTTATTTATGAAAAATGGTTTATTTCGATAAAAAATCGATAATTAAGGATGTCTTAATTTTTGTTATAGCTTATTTAAATATAAATAACTGTCCATTTAAAATAAAAAGTGATTTTGAATCGAAAATTAAATATTTGACGTAAGTTTAGAACGACAATGGGTGCAATGTTCAAAGAGCCATAGTCTTTCAGATAAGCCCTACGAGGCTTGACTTAAAAATAATTTTACACTTCCCGATAGCATTTAACATAATTTTCTTACTGTACCGCCTTTTTATGGACCAGAAACTTCATTTTTAGACGCGCCAAAAAAGACGGAAAAAGAAGAGTTGCGAATCTTTCAACTCCAAACTGAAGAAATGAGGTTTTCTTTTTCATTTTTGGCGTCAATTTTTTTGTTTTTTAAAGATGTTACCAAAAATATCCCAAATCTGTCTGTATCCCATATCCCTGTTTTTAAAATATTCATATTAACATCCAAGCGGTTCATAAGAAATACACAATTTTAAAAGTGGGCGTGGCAGTGGGCGGATTGAGTCCATATTTTTTTGTATTAATAACCTTATCTAGAAAATTAAACTCCTTAAATTTCATTCAATTCCTGCCAGTCGTTCTCAAGATATAAAATGATATTCAAAAATGGGCGTGGCAGGGGGCGTAAATATTACCTGAAATTTCGTAAAACTTATTATTTAATTAATTCGCAACAATTATTTTGGCGAAATTTAACAAAGTTTTGTAAAATTGAATTTTGTCCACCATCTCCATACAATCGATGCACTGTGCATTGGTGCGAAATTATAGTCCGCTAATGAACAATTTTAAGAGAATTAAGTTTGATACTAGCTTAAGCTAGAATTCTTTATCCGTCCATGGTGATTTGGCAAAGCAGACCCTTTTATATGGAACGACTAGTATTATCAAGATCGGTGTATTCAATTTTCTCTGCTAGCTTATGTCGTTTCAAGCAGGCAAAGGTGTCAAGATGGCGCTGGCGCCACCATCGTTTGCCATCTTGAATCTACTACCCAAATATACATACAAAGAAGCAGACTAGCTAATTAGACCAGTTCCAACTGACAAAACCCTCATTGAGGTGTCAATTTGATTCTGACAGAGAAAAAATAATAGGGTGGGCCAAAACTCTCAGTTTTCAGCTATCTCTGCAACAACGTGAAAATTACTGACTGGGAAATTGGATCCAAGAAATTGTTATCTCCGAAAAAAAAATAAGATCTCAGCAATGATTTTTTGCTGCATCTGAAAAATATTTTAGAGATCCGATATCTCGGTGAAATTTAAACAGGGGAACTGGCTATTTGAACGCCGGCATGCCTATTCAAAAAATTGAGATTTTTGTTCAAATGTCAAATTTAAGCCTAACAATAATTTATAAAAGTCCCAATTCCTGTTATTGTCACACTGAGCGATTCGATAGCATCAGTCAACAGGTTCGTTTAACTTGTCATTTCTGCCATATAAATGACCTACTATTTCCAGATTATATTCAAACTACAACAACACGAAACGCAGCTCGGCGACGAGTAAAACCTTTACTCAACCAATGCCTTTCATCGTTCACAGCTCAGTGATTACATGTATTTAGTTGTGTTTATCCCATCGAATTCGCCCATAGCAACTGTTGATAAATTTGACGAATCAAAATCAACCAACAAAAACGAAAGTTAAATAATAAATTGTGGATAAACAACTGTGCATGTTTTTAAATAGTTACAAAGTTGTTTTTTTTTTATCTTCAAAGGCATGGAAAAAACAAAAAAAAAACAATAACATTGCTGTGTAATTGGTTTTGACATTAAAAAATCAAGGAGTTTGGCTCAACCTTACACTTAACTATAGGCTTCATTTTGGATATAATCATTGCTTCAATGTAAGATTCTCTATCAGTAGGTAGATGAAATTACCACGAGTGTATTCGCGCTGAAAAATACGTAGCAGGCGAAGGTACAGTAGAGTATTCAATTGTGAGCTTGTGAAAACTCAGCGATTTTTTGAATTTTACAAAAAAACATCGTCAGCTGTCAATCTTAATTCAGCATTTATTTCACGTCCACATTTGTAAGCACATCAGCAAAATCGGTATCAACAGTAGAAATGAATAACAAAAACAACACACTCCTGCCTGCCGATAAAATATCTGGTACAATTCACTGCTGAAATGTTTGACACTTATTTCAGCATTGATATTCGAATTGAAACCGTTTACACGGGTTTAACATAACGTTTCCATACCGAAGGGGCAGTTAACGTTGAAAAGAGTTTTCATTAAAGGTGGGCCTGGGGTCTGTAGGTGGCTCTATTATTCGGTTTAGGTATTATTTACACACAAGAAAATTCAACTCCTTTTATCAGTTTTGCTTCTCAAAATTTGCTTTGGCAATTAGGCACTTTACGATACAATAACATAATATGCTATGTATGCAGATTTCTTTTGTTATTTAAAAAACTGTACGTAACGTATTAACGTACATGTTAAATAATGATATTGCCATATTGTGCGTCTTTAAACCGAGAGAGTACGATGGAAAGGGTGTGTTTATAATTTGTATTTTGTTTTGTTATTCATTCCAGCAACAGACACTGAAAAATTTATTTATAGTTTGTTGTCGAAGTCGTCGAACTTTAATCGTAAAACAATAATAAAAAATTGTTTATCATTATTATTTCATAAAACTTGCATGAATGTCAATGAGAAAAAATTGTTAAGTTCTTGGCAATTTGCATTGACATAAATTTGTGAGGCATGTGGGTAAACGGCATTTATTGTGTTAGTTCAAGTCAAATCGATTTATCAAAACAGTATGCAAAAACGTGAAGTTTGCTTATTTATTAGGTACATCTGCTACGGGACAGCGGCGTAGCGTAATAGCGGGTAGCGAGAAGCAGGTAGAGGGTAGTCGTGTAGCGGGAAGAGCGGGATACAAGAGTTTAGGTCTTTTATTTATCGGTTGAAGCAGCAAAAAGTCTGCCGGGTCAGCTAGTTTGACTATAGAAAACTGTGAGGAGATAAACTGTTTAGGCACCTTTCACCTTAAAACTATGCCCATTTCAAGAATACATCATTTGACAATTAAGAACTCTTTCAAAACCTGTTGCATTGCGAATTTTTTGCTCAAAATTCGTGGCTTTTTGTCATATTTTCAGGAGAATGGTACAATTTTATATTGTTTCTAAATACATGCTATCCATTGCACCCGCATTAAGCTGCACCCGTGCATGAAAGCACCCAGATTATTTAAATTTCAAGACTTGTAATGGTAGTAAATCCAAGGTTTTGTTTAATACAACAGACCATATGTCTTTAATATATGTAGGTAAATGAATGTACATAACAAAATACAATGCATGCCGAATATTTGTTTTGTTTTTTATCATTCTACATTTTGAAGTTGTGGTGGGGTTTAACCATGTTTGAGTACAGTGATAAGAATTCAATGCAATGAGTAGTGGTGACCATATTCTTATTTTTGCATGTTCATGTTCAAGTCAAAATTGTAAAAAAAGCACACAATTTTAGGGTACCTATCTAGTATCCCCATTCCAGTTTCTATCACAGATCAGATAAAGGGAATTCGGGTTCTGACTTACGTTTTACCCTCCGAAGAACTGGGTATTAAAAAATCCTTTAGACTGTCCGATAGATGAAGCGTATTTAAAGCTGAAGTCTTAGCGATTAGACAAGCATGTAGGATTCTAAAACAAGCAGTCAAATCTGACGAAAATATAAAAAAAAGTCGCAATCTTTATTGATAGCTTAGCAGCTATCAAGGCTATAAACAGCAACCTGACTAAGTCCAGAATCGTTAGAGATTGCAAGCAAGAGCTCGCAAGTTTTGACGGCAATATAAAAATTAATCTAGTCTCTGTACCAGGGCACAGCAACGTTCAAGGTAATGAAATCGCTGATGAACTGGACCAGGACGGGATCAAGCCTTCAAATATCCCTTGCTGAGGAAGTTAGGATTCCCTTAGGAGTCATGAAAACGGCTATTCAAAACTAACGTAAGATGAAAAAATCTCACCAACTCACTCGAGACAGATATGGCCCACTAACGACCACAAACGTACCAAGGAACTTCTGAAATAAACTAGTTCAGACATTGGCAGAATAAATGCCATTTGTGCAGGCCACTGGCCGGTCGGACATGCCTTGAAGCTTGGTATTCCCCACAGTGCATTTTGTCGTAGCTGTAGAGATACGGCTCAGAGGCTGCCTAGAATAGCCATTCTAACCGACCTACCTACGTTTTTCCCTACAGTCCAGATACCTAAAATTTTACTCAACCGTTACTTCGTGTAACTGAATAAATTAGAATTAACAGCAGCAAATATAAGGTGAGATCCAGCGGAATTTTGAGAAAGAACTAGTGAAAACACCAATACGTTTTATTTCATTCCGCAAATACCTTTTTTTATTTTATTTATAATTAGCACGTACTCAAGGGGTTTATGTTCCCTTTTTATGCCAAAGCACAGTGCGAGCATTAGGGAAAGTGAGAGAGGGTTTAGTTTGAGGTGTCGGTTAACATTGGTCTTGAATTCTTGAACATTGCAGCAACTGGGGAAGACAGAGCGTAAAGAACGATTCTCTGAACATGACCGTACATCCGAAGTTGGGCTCGAGGGTGAACTGATGGGCATTTCTGGAGGCACGGGTATTACGGTTGAATACCTTAAGGAGAGGAATACAACTGGCTAATTCACTAGAGCATATAACGTTGAAGTATCGATAAAAGAGGGTGAGGCATGAATCATTACGTCGATGTTCAAGTGATGAAATTTGTCAACGTTGGTATGGTCACCAATCATCTTAAATGCTCTGCTCTGTATACTGTCCAAAAGACTTAAGTAGGTACGTCCCTGGAGCACCAGCATAAACCTGGGAGTTGTACTCAAGCTTTGGACGTATATATGTTTAATAGATGATCAGAAGGGGAAACAAAATTCTTGCATCATCCTAAAAAGCCTAAACATCTTGCGGCATTTTTGGCGACATCGCATATGTGATCATTCCACAAGAGGTTGTCGGTGATGCAGATACCCAGAATCTCGAGATGTTCGGTTTCACTGATGCAAGTGCCACTCATGGACAGTGCCATTCAAGACAGCATTGAGTTTTCGAAGCATTAAACTCTACACGGTTTTTTATTCCCCATTGTACAATGCTGTTAAGTCAGTCTTCATGAAACAGACCTGTTGTTTTTGAAGTTGATTTTTTTTCACTTCGGCGTTTAATTTTTGACAACATGCGCAATATTACACCTAGCTCATTGCCTGTAATGTATAAACTGCGGTGTGTAGCAGGTAAAGAAATGTCGTAACAAATCTCGTTGACGTAATTAACTTTACCTCTTGTAAATTCAACTCTTCTTCATTAATAAGCAAACAAATCTACATACATGTTTGACAGAAGATGGTCACACGATTACTTTAATGTTCATCAATCATCACACATCATTTTCTTTGTATAAGAGAATTGTTGATTGAGTTCGACACTCAGAAATATTTTTTGTACTTTCCCGGAAACCTTCACGTGTTCAAGAATTTAAATATCAAAGCGAATTTATTTGCTTTCACTGGTGGATTTATTTTTCTTATTGTTTACACATTTACATGGTGTTGGTTTTTTTTTATATTAAAATTGTGAAATCAAACAATTCTTCCCTCAAAACAGATTGTATTTTATCTGCTTATTTGCATGGAACATTTGGGTGCCATATTGATTTTGATATTTTGCCAATTTACGATATTTACGGACTTACATATTTGGGGCTTTTTAATCCTTTTCAAAATGCAATTGGTCGATTTGAATAAATATTGATAAAGTATTGCAGCTGATGCTTTCTTGGAATTACTGAGAATTTTGATATTTTACCGGATCTTTATCAAAAGGTAACATTTGTTTTGATAAGTCACATAAATAATGATAACTTTATAGGTTTCGAAAAGCACACAAAAAACCGCTCAAAAAATGTTCTTCAATTGAATTTGTCTGCTTGCAAATTGTTGAGATCTTTAAATTGATCTACATATTTTTGGATACAAGCTTTTTCAACGGAACCAAAGAGAAAGTTATTTACTTAAATTGATATTTCTGCTGAATTTCTCCTACTCGTCTGCATGAGCGTAATAAAGTGATTGTCAATCGCAAAGCACTTTTGAGAATTTCGATAGCATCACACTTTGAAATAATTAAATTAATCAAATCATTGTCTCTCAACTCAGTACTCAGAAGCAGTACACAATTAGGAGAGCAAATGTGTCACCGTCACATCACGACATAACCTCAATTGCTGCTGTTAAAATATAAACAAATTGTTTACCAGCTTAACAATAACATTTTTTTGTAGGGTTCCAATTATAAACACGTCACAGAACAGTATTTACTTATTTTATTAACAATTCACATTGTGAAAGCAACCTAAAATTTATCACCGAAAAAATGAATTCACGATTTTCAGAGCAATGACTAAAACCATAAGGTTAACAAAAATAAAATAAATCGCACATGCAAAAAATAAACAAAATATGTTATCAAACAACAATTCTACCTCGCAACAGAACAACTCAAGTGGTAAAACAATGCTCAAAACTTAGTTGCTTTTGACTATATTTTAAGAGGCAAATAATTTACCGTGAAATTGTGATAAAGTCAAAGAACAGAGTATAACTCAGCACAGCAATAGCAACGGTTCGGGTAAACAACAAAATATCGGGTGAAAATGCTGTGATGGCTGATTAATGATTTATCTCACTGAGAGAAAAACAGTTTATTTTGGCCGCAGCGAGGAATCAAAGCCATTCATCAAGTGTGATGTAGGGAACAATATTCTACGGAATATTGTGTTGCAATTATACCAATTCGAAGAAAGTACGAATTTTCCATCATTATTGTTAAACGCATGAAGATTTCTTCTTCAACCTCAGTCCCTAAGCATTTTGTTGATGTTCTATTTGTAACCCCCTTGAGAAAGCTGTAACCTCGTTGCTAGATTGTTCCTCTTCAATTCTACGCTGCCATAGCCATAGTGCCATGGCTCAGTTGTCATCTCATGAGTATATCCTAATTCTAGATCGCGTTAATGATTCTATGGGACTGATAAAGGTCCCAACATGCAAAAGCAAGCTAGTTCTTTGAAGAGGTAATTTTTAATACTGGCTAAAACACTCGTTGCTTGGTGGTTGGGTGTTGTAGGATCTGGGTGCATATGCTGTATCTTTTCCTACAGACCAAGTGCTTACTTTACCTTCAAGCGGTAACAACCGGGTACTGGCTATATTATCTACTAGATATAAATTGCGAAACTTGTAAGCGCGAGTGCAAAACGGAGAAACAGAAGCACTTAAACAACTGCTCTACAAATTTGGAGCTAACAACCCCTCCACAGTAAAAAAAAAAAACAACATGAAGTTATGAGAGAGATAGGCAGAGCCTCGGATAATGACTCCCTTCTTATGGTCACCAGACCCGGAACGACAACGGAATTAGCGTTTAGAGTTTGTACCTGGTATGTAAGAATTCTCTACACTCCAGGTGCAACTCAAAAACTTGAATCTGTGCTCACGCAGTGTAAGGCAGACATTACTGCGATCCAGGAAATACGATGGAAAGGACCAGGGACAATAAAAATGAAAAATTGTGACATTTATTACAGCTATCATCATAGAATGAACATATTTGGAGGCGGATTCGTCGTGGGAAATCGGCTAAAATCGAAAGTCATGGAATTCAAGTCAATTAGTGATCGCCTGGCTGTAATCCGCATCAAGACCACACTACAAAACATCAATCTTATATGTGCACACGCCCCCTACCGATGATGCTGAAGATTCTAGTAAGGAGGATTTCTACGACCTCCTGGATAGAGCCTACTGAGCCTGTAAAGAGTACGACGTCAAAATCGTACTTGGAGACTTCAATGCAAAAATCGGGAAGGAAGACATTTTTGGCGGATTAGTTGGAAAGTAAGTCTCCACGAAGTTACAACAGATAACGGCTTCCGACTAATCGACTTTGCTGCAGCTTGTAATACGGTAATAACTAGGTTTCCAAGACGAAAGATCTACGCAGCAACCTGGCGATCTCCGGATGGTCGAACCACCAATCAAATCACCCATGTGCTAATGGGCGCAAGGCATGCATCTTGAACTTGTGAAAAAAGAAAGAAGTTCAACCCCGGATAATGCCAAAGACAACAGTGAGCGCCTGAGTGAATGACTTTCCGCCGTCCTCCCAAGCACTACAGACGTCAAAACCTTGTAGAAAAATGTAGCCGAGACCACTATAGGTTACCAGCCACCTTCGACAAAGAACCCGTGTTATGATGATGAGTGCGCGTTTTTGCAAAGGGAGATGGAAAATGCACGTTTGCAGATGCTGCGGCGGAAAACAAGAGCAGCTAGAGAAGAATACTGAACAAAAAGGAGAAATGAGAGGTCCGCAGTTTCTCAGCTCAAAGATCTCGGGCCAACAACACCCGACGTTTCATTAAAAGGTCGAAGCAATTACCTTCTGGTTTTCCTCACTCGAAAGCCAAAGTGTCTGCTATACAAGACCTTGATTTTACCAGTCCTACTCTACGGCGCCGAGTGCTGGACGATAAGTAAAAAAGGGGAATTGATACTGGGCACTTTCGAAAGAAAAACTCTTTGACGCAATTTCGGTGCCGTATGCGACGATGGCGAGTGGAGAAAAAAATTCAACTGCGAACTGTACGAGCTATACCAAGATGTGGATGTAGTTCAGAAATCCAAGAAAAGACGACTACATTGGCTCGGCCACATCGAGTGAATAGACGACAACGCTCCAGTAAAGAAAGTCTTCTCATTGCAGCCCACAGATTCGAGATGGCAAGGAAGACCGAAACTACGGTACAGGCCAGAGCGCTTGTTTTCAGCGACTGGAGAGTGCATGCGAGGGACCGTTCCCGATGGCTGAGATCCTTCATGGATTGTGAGCCGGTTAAGTAAGTAAAACACTCGTTCGGAGCAGATGGAAAAAGTCTCTAGGTTTAGGGAGAACTATGCTCCTCTTCTAATTACCGACAGCACTTATGTACGTCTCTTGCCCAATTGTATCTCGAGGACAGAAAGCTTCTCAATGAACGGCTCGCAGAAAAAGGCCCATTGGTGATTTAATGGTTTATCTCATCGAACGCTTGAAAACATGTTTACATTGTGTTTCAGATTTCAAAGGCCTCGATGAATCACTTCTTTGTTGTATTAGTAATATAAACGCTGGTGTGCCTCAGGGCTCTGTATTGTTTCCGACACTTTCTTATTTAAAAAAAATTATCTCCTTTCTGAAACTAGTAATCTACTTTTGTGTATCCTCAGCTCGTTTTTAGACTCACAACCCTTCGCTTAGCATGTGAGTCTTCAACGTCAACTTATGAGAAGCTTATTGAAAGCTTCATGAAATGGGGAAGGTACCCGTGATTTACCTAATGCTTCGAAAACGCAATGATGTCTACTGACATTAAAGCGCAATACACCATTGTCACTATCTTTCAGTGGCACTTACTGCGAGTAGGTATACTTTTCATCTTGTAATTCTCGTCTACGTTTTCTAAGCCTTTGAAAGAAGTTTGTCTCAGCCTTTGACCCGGCACAATCATAACCACATGAGTCGGGTTATGACAACTTCCAAATGGAAATCTATAATTCATTACTCCCTCAAAAATAAAATAAATCGACTTAAGCGGTTGTGATTTGTAGGAACTCTACGTCCAAAGCTTGACTACATTCCCCACTAGTGAGTTGGTGCTCCAGTTGTATTGCTACGGAGATTAAGACCAGTAGCGGTGTTAGGGTGGGGCGCGGTTGGGCGACCGCCCAGGGGCGCCGGATATAAAGGGGCACCGCAGGCGCAGACGCAGTAATTAGACGGTTCATGCTAAGTTGCGATACTGATGTTCGTCATCAAGGATTAAATAAGTAACAAGATGGGAAACAAAGCTGTCAAAATGACAGTGCCTACAAGCTAAAATTTACGGATTGCAAAGATATGTGCGTGTTTTCACTAATACATTCTTTCAATCCGTCTATTCACCAAAGGGGAATAATTTTAGCAGTTAATGGTGGATTTACATGTATCTGCATCATCTTGATCTGTAAAAATCAAGAAAAGTAAAGCGGATGAGATATACGACGCGTCGTTATACAAAAGAGTGAAAGAGTACACTATATGCCTGCTTTTTTTAATTGACATAATTTTTTATAGCTCAGTGATAGATGCAGAGTCGCCATTTTTTTGGTTGCACATTTATTTATCAATTAGATAAGGAAATTCCGGAGGCAAATTCTTCATATAAAATGCATTCATCGTCTTTAAGTAAAAGTTATTTCTTATCGCAATCGCACATTCAATCAAATGAGCGGAAAACTTGACAATTATAGTTTTTGTTGCTTTTTAGCGTTCAGGTGAGAAAGGGAGATTCGCTGTTGACCTGAACTCAGTTATAGGAACCTAAAATGCAGATAAACATGCTATAAAAAAGATGAACATGTTCGTCTTAACCATAATCTTTATCTTGATTTGTATTATTTCCTATAATCTTGATCTTGACAAGATGACTGCATTTTGATTTTGCCTCTCTATCGAACGAGCATGATTTTTGTATGTTGCATCTCTCTTTTTTGCAGAACTAAAAATGCAGGTACATGTAAATCCACCATAAATTTGAATTTTTTTTGAATAAAATGTGAGTTAATGGATTTATGTTCACAAACAGAGAAATAAACAGGCGTAGAAATTTATTTGAAAAGTTAAATGAGTTATGAGTACTCGGAATATTAGTCTTTTTTGTACAATATAACACAGATCCCGGAAAAACCTGACCTTGTCAAACTCTGTGGTGATCTCCAATTGAAATTAACTGTAGACTCTAAATCAGATATAGATGGGTGTATGTTGTGAGATGAAGTCATAAGTCTGAAATCATTTTTGCCTGAGCAGAATGTGGCTACCCCTGTTTTCGTTTTAAATTTTATCAAAGATCTCAACTTACAAGAACTGTATCCAAATTTAACGGTTGCCAGTGGGGAGAGGAGTTTTTCTAAGCTTAAGCTGATAAAAACCTCTCTGCGATCGACAATATCGCAATCCCGATTGACAAACGTGGCAATGGCAACTTTGTCAATCGAGAATGAAATTGCTGAAAACCTCGATTTTGATAAAATAATAAAAGAGTTCGCCGACAGAAAGGCTAGAAAAGGCAAATTTTATTAGCTTTTTTTTTTAAATAAATGGTTATTTCTTTTAATAAATGGTAATTTCATTATTATTTTTTCATATGGGTTTGAATTGCAGTTAGGGGGCGCCGTATAAATCCCGCCCAGGGCGCTGGTAGTGCTAAAACCGGCACTGATTAAGACGTACTTAACTTTTCTGCACTGCTTCAATTTAATGAATTTAAACGAATATAAAGAATTTTTCATAGATATACGGACTTGTTTTCAGCAATAAATTCATTCACTAAAGTCTTAACACAACTATCTTTAACATTAAGCTCAAGTAATAAGTGAATTTAGAACAAGAAATTGAATTTGATTTATCAAAGAAATTCTTCCAAAATTGTATTTTATGTTTGTTATCAAAGATTTAATCAATAATAAATGTATGGGATTTTTCTTTTCAACGCTTTGACGTTAAAAAAATAATTTATCAAAGTCACTGAAAGGCAATCAACCCTTAAATCACTTTGAAGCCATGAACACAATTTCCAGAGGAAAATCTTAATGTAAATATTATTCCACCAGTATTTTTTACGATAAAAAGTCATATTTTCTTGGAATTAGAATTTCCAAGACCATTCCATCCATGAATATTTGTAATGCCCTCAGTGAACACACTTGACATTAACACTGGCTTTTTGATAAATTAAATAAAAGAAAGAAAAAAAAACTGCATAATTAGGACTCCGCAATTTTTCCGTTCACTAGACTTTTGTAATGTTTTTATTTTTTTAAACAAACAAGTCGCAATGAATCATAACATAGATTGTGTGATGAAGTCTGTGAAGTGAGACGAATGTGTCTTTGTGTCAGCGTGGAATTAATTATTGATTAAATAAATTCATCGTGATTATTGAGAGCAACTGTGATTAACTTGCTGTATGGCAGTATGACATAAATTAGACCAGTCTGTTTTTAGAAAATTAAGTGACACATTCGTTTGACTAAAGGTGGCTAGAACGCTCTCTTTTAATATCCCTCTCTTTACCCTTAAACCGAAACTTAAGGAAAGAGAGACAGGTGAAGAGAATTAAAACTGGAGGTGCACTGTGCACATGAATATGAGTGTGAAAGGCAAATCTTGATAGGACAGTGGCAGTCCACATTCGTCGTGTATGGGTAAGAAACGAATCTCCAACTTGAACTGAGCTGAACCTGAGCCTGAACGGTAAAACTAATGAAAGACACATAAATTGTAGCAAAAAAAGTCATCAAAATAACTGTCCTAATTTTCAATACAGTTCAAGTTAAAAAAATAAGACTAAATTCGTACGTTTCCACGTGCAAATAGTGTTTAACTGACCTACATTAAACTTTTGGTAAAAAAAATGATATCACCAACCAACTGGGCTTTTGCACAATCTACTGCTACGTAAGCTTTAAAGCCTCTTTTTTCTTTCACTGTCTGTGACTTGCTTTAATGTCTTTAAACATCATTAACGTGTGTCTGATTTACAATCCACAGGTCATTTTATTGGTTTGTCTTTTAAGGCCGTGTGCGAATTGGATGAATTGTGGTTAAAAAATAAAAATGGATGAATTTTTAACCACTACTGTCATATTTTAACCTGCTCAGCAGCTAGTCAAATAATGCGAAGTGTCAAAATTTAACCAAACGTCAATTTTTAACCCATTTTTAACTGAATTCGCACACGGCCTAAAGACCAAATTTGTTGTTGTTGTTGTTTTTGTGTTAAGTAGTTGCATTTGCACAACTTCTTTGCAAGTCTCTGATTCTCCCTGCGTGACAATTTTATTATTGAAAAATGATAGCTAAACCCAGCCAGCCATGGAATGGGTAAGCGGCGTATAAAACTTAAACCGGATAGTATGAGTTTTGATTGGTAATGGTAAGTGGGAAAAAAAGAAACAGAATAAAGAAAAGAAGTCACAGATCCATTCAAACCACAAGTCAAGTCAAGTGTTGTTATTCGTTTTCTTATTTTTTCTTATTTTTGTTTTTTGTTTTCTGCAAAATTGGATGTAAAGTGAAGTTGAAAAGTTTTGTTTTTCTCTATTTGCCTTGGTTGTTTTTTTTTTGTCTGACAAGTGAGATAGTGTTTGTTTTGATAGCTACATACATACAAATGTTACGCTTCAGATTTCTTTGAGCCTCGATTTCAGTTTGATGATTCATGAATCATCATCGCCAATGGGTTGTAATAAATCATTTGGATGGCGTTTGGCGTACAAATGCTACACAGATGATTATAATTACATTTAAGAATCTACGATACTATTGCATATAGGTATAAGAAATTGTAACCGGTTCGAACTCGAAGACACGTCATAATATGGCGAACATCCTGCAGGCAGACATTAACATTTTTCGCAATTATTTATGCCTCATTCATTTTGTTTAGATTGTGCAAGGAGGAACCACATGGAAGGTTGAGTATTTTCTATGAGGATTTTAGTTGTGACTCTTGCTTCTTGCAGACTAAATGACCTACAGTACAATTTGAAGGTAGGTAAATCGATATTTAACAAAGAGCATGTATCCTTATCGTGACAGTATTCAGCCTACCTACTTGCCTTGTAAAATCTAGTTTTTGTTTTGTAATCCTCGCAACAACGCCATTCGAGGTTCAAGGTCAAATAGAATTTAGGATATGTTGAAACTACTGAAGAGGAGAAGCACATTTTTTGGAGTGTTCAAATGTACCTACAGCCACAGCTATAAAAAAAAACCTACAGTCATGGCCAAAAGTATTAGACACTCTTGAAATCTTCTTATATTTTTTAAACCACTTGATTTAAACAACTTTTACTATTTTGTATGGAAGGATAAAGGTTTTTATTAAATTAAGCTCAATATTTTGTTGGGCCACCTTTCGCCTTAATGACGGCAGCAATTCTTTTCAGTAAAGAACGTACAACATAATTACACTCCTATGCAGATAAAACATTCCATTTATTCCGTAGATTAGATGGTGTTTAGTTGTTCTTTGCTTGAAATTTTATGCTGCCTTATCTTGCGTTTTAATAAACCCTAAAGATGTTCGGTTTAAACGTGGGGACTGGGCAGGCCAATCAAGAAGCTCAACGCAATTTTCGCTTAACCAAGCCATTGTTTTTGCAGCTTTGTGACAAGGTGCGTTATCTTGCTGGAATTTTACTCCATAAAGAACTCATGCATCCCCAAATCAATACGCTGCCAATGCCATGCTTAACTGTGGAGACCACACACTCCGGACTAAATTCTTAACCGATTCGTCGCCGAACAAAAGTCACGCCAGGGGTACAATAAGTTTTTTTAAGAATGTTAATCGTAAGATTATCACCCAAACTAATGTACCTCAAAGTTCGATTCGTCTGACCAAACAATATTTGACCAATCTTCCTCTGTCCAATTTTGGTACTTTTTTGCCCATTCAAGTCGGGGTTTTTGGTTTTTTTGTGAGAACAATGGCTTTTTCCTGGCCTTGCAACCTTTTAAACCAGCTTCAAAAAGTATTCGTCTAGTTGTTCGAGCAGAAAAAGACTTCCTTAACGCTACTGAAAACTCACTAGCCAGCTTTGATGAGTTTTGCCTTTGATTTTTTAATGAGTTTCGTATCAAATTTCGACCCGATCTTGGCCTATTCTTATGGGAACCAGTTTCAACAAAACGTCTGATACAATATTGCACTGACCGGCAGCGGGAAAACTTCAATTTTTTGGAAATCGCTACCTGTGATTTACCTTGCTGATTTGAAATCTGTATTTGGGCACGTTTTCAACACTTTGTTCGGTTTTTTTTTTACCATTTCGCAAAGGTTACCTATATCAATACTCAAAATTGACACAAAAAAGATTGCAACATTCAAAACAGCTAGACTCTTAAAAGCAAACAACTAAAAAAAACAAAATTACCGTAAAATAACGGGTAGGCCCAGTTTTTTTTTAGTTTGTCTAGAACTGTTGAGTTATTCTATGGACAATTTTTTTTTTTGTTATTTTTATCATTAAGGCATAAATACACGATTTTTATAGGGTGCTCAATACTTTTGGTCAAGGCTGTACATTTTGAAAGTTTTATCTGAAATTCAAAAATTAGCAAGAATTACAAACTATTTGGAAGGCATTTTCTCTTCGAAATGATCTGCATATAAGATCCGTTCGTTTACCTCCAAGCATTATTGAATTTGCAAAAACATATAATAGCGTTTTTTTTTTTTTGGTCGTCCGGAACTGTTCCGAACGATTCGAATTCTTTCGCTTGGCACAAGATGACAGTTCTTGTTATAGAACAGAAAAACGATTCCGAATTTGAAGTCGGAATCAAAAACAGAATCACGCATACATGCACACACTCGCATATACGTACTAGCTGCCATGTTTACAAATAAAGAAAATAAAAACAATGTCATGTCATCTGCAATTCTGCATATGAAGTTTCACAAATACACAACCATTGAACCCGAAGCAAAAAAATGTGTTTGCCTGTTCGTTTGGTATCCGGAATCGGACAGTTCTGGTTCTGTGTACCAATTCCGGATTACCAAAAAAAAAAATACTATAAGGAGTGAAGGAAAAAAATATATAAGCCCTTCCTTAGAATTTTAAAACAAAAAAATAGGTCCGTTCTTTTACTTTTTCGGGAGTTTTGTGATGAAAACTCTCAAATTTCGAGGAGAGAATTTTGTTTACGTTTGAAAAAAACATTTTGACAGAACTCACCAATCTCCCGCAAGGAATTTTTGGTGTAAAATCGGGATAGGGGAAATATTTTGTTCGTTGATAACTGACACTGACAGAATATTTAGGGAGTAAAAGTAAAAGAACAGACCTAATTCCTTGGGAGAGATTTGTTCTGTGTTCTACCTAAAAACTAAAAAATTAGTACGGGGATCTGGAATTTCACTTCAATCTCACGTAAGGGTAAAAGGTTTAAGTCAATTTTTTTATTTATGTCCGAAGGCCACTTAGATATGCATGCTTTGTTGACTTTTTTCAATGACAAAATAAAATCGTTTGCCTCGATCTCCATGCTGAATTTAGTTATTGGAAATTGTTTTAAATTAACATTTTAATTTTAACCGCAGAGATGATGCCAATATAACAATAGGTTCGTTCGATGTTACCACTTACCAGACCCGCGGCGCTCCAGCTCCAGTGCTTGTCAAAAAACTGAAAAAATTCTTTGGGTTTCGTTTCAAATCGAACGCATTAGAAGAGCTTTGTTTTGTATAGCAACAACTGATTCGAACAGCTCCGAAATTGTCACCCCGAAAAAACGATTCAGAGCGCTCCCGGTGCGAGCACTGCACAGGGCGAGAAAAGAGCGAAATAGAACAGCTCAGTGCGAAGTCAAAGCGCCACAGAGCGCACATCGAACTGACAATGAAAGTAGCACATGTAGGACCGATGTTATAAATTAAGTGTAATCAATGTCTAATCATTCAAAAAGATAATTCTTACAAGCAGCTTCTTATGATTCTACGGTACAGCTTTTAAATGTTTGTTGTTTAACTTCTTTTTTGAGAAAACTTTATTTATTATTTCTTTATAGAGGAACTTGTACAAGAAATTTATTTCGCGTACTCTCAATGCACTGAATTCAACAACTACGAAAATGCAGCTCCAACTTTAATGTCATGGGAATATCTATTCTCATCCCACTTTCCCAGTTTATTTGTGTATTTTTATTTTGCAAGAATCTATTTTTAAAGTGTTGGTACCTATAATACAAAACTGTGCATCGTAGGTCCATTGGGTACAACTGGGTTCCATCCAAAGTAGGTTAAATCAAAATAGATTTCGAAAAGTGAAGTGATAATCTCTTCCTATGCACTTATCTTTAATCACAACATTCACTAGCTAAATAGACTAAACAAATACATACATACGTGAATTCGTTCTATAGAATGGACAAAAAATAAATCAAAGAAAAAGGAAACAAAATTTCGTTGTTTTAATTTCATTGCTCTTATCTTGTTGTGATAAAACAAAAAATTTGAGTGTACCACCAGTTCATACCTTTTTTTTTGTTTTGTATTTCGTTTTGTTATCCAAAATTAAATGTGTGTAAAAATAAAATCATAAAATTGGGTTTCTTTAAAGGGAAAAAAAAAATAAAAATGTTCACTTGTGAAATCCCTTCACGATCGCCCCTTTCGGTATGCAATCGGCATGTAATGACAGTTCGTTTTCGTTCTCTTGGATAGGTAAGGTATGTATGTATATCTATTAGAATCCACATCCACAATTCACTTTTATTATATACTTCTGTATAAGAAACTACGTGGGAAAATCAATCACAAATCATAACGTACTTTAGCACTGGGTAGGTATTATTTTCATTTCTTTAATTCATTGAACACACAATAAATTTCGTATTTTGGAGAAGAAAGGTTTTGCAATTTCGGTGAAAATTCATTTCACACTTTTTTTCGTTTCTTGAAACACAATCCACATCGCTTATGTCAAACACTGCTGTAGTTTAGGTCAAGATAGGGTTAAATGATTTTTTTCAATCTAGTAAATAAGTACACTTTATGTAAATAGGAGATGATGGTCCATTGTATACTATATACTGCTTCTATATGTATTCACTATTTTCTCACTCCGAATGGATAGAAGACAAAAATTAAACCCAACCGAACTCAACCTCTCGCAACGACAACGAGGCGAATACAATTTTATTTAAAATTCACTGACACTGCGTTTGCTTCTCACTCCATTGGAATATGGATTGGATATGGATGGAATCATGGGATTCGATTCGAGCGAACGAGCAAACTGAAGACCGAGACAAGAGTCAGGGGAGTTACTACGAAGCGAAGTAGAAACTAACGAACAAAAGAAGTGAAAAATAAGACAAGCAGAAAAAAATAACGAACATAAGACAAAATGAAGAAAACAACAATCGAGAAATAAAGAAACAAATTAAACAAATTGTTTAGATTTTGCAAAATTTACATCGCCAGATAAATGCCACTTCAATCATTTTCTGGGAGTTTTTTTTTTGTTTCTATTTTACCTCTTCGTCGACGCTGGAAGTGGAAGCCGAAGCCGAGCCTGTCGCCATTTGATTTCTTTTGTTTTTCTATTCGCCTATGTTTGGTTTTTGTTATTATTTTTCTTTATTTATTTAATTTCTAGACAGCTGCCATCATTTTTCCAGAAAATAAACTGAAAACCGAATCGTGGAGTAAAATTCGATTTTTTTTGTATGTTGAGAAGAAAAATTTCCCTTAATAAGGGAAGTTTTTCTCCACGTTCCACATAGAGTTTTTGTTTGGTGTTGTTGCTTTTGCTTTGGGTTTGGTTCACCGATAAAATATTTTATTAAAACATTTTTTTTTTGTATCCAAATGACGATGGTGAATGGAGCAGAATAATCAATTTTTGTTTTACTTTCTTTTGCACATCGATCGCGACAGAACAATATTATGAAGAAAGAGCAATTGGAATTTTAGTTTATCTGCAGATTTTTTCTCTACGAATTCGGATAAAATTGATGTGATGTGACCGTATCTGCCTATCTGCGAATCAAACTGAACATTCATTTTCAAATTTCATCAGGTTCTGTCTCTTGTGCTCTGCTGGAGCTGATGCGGGAGAAGCATCATCTCCAGCAATTATTTTCTTTTTTCCCCTTTAATTTTTGATATTGTTTTTGATTGTTTGGGGGATGCAAACACATAATCATGGTTGCCGCTTAGGAAAAATTGTTGAAATTATTTTTTCCGAATCAAATTTTATGTACCTATGGTCGTGTGCGAATTGAGTTAAAAAGTGGTTAAAATATTGTATTTCTATTTAGTAGAACCCGCGACCTGGCAAACGATTGTAGTGCCATCTTGAGTTTTAGCACAGTGCTATTTTTTTTTTTACATAAGTTTGGAATTGGGATTTTTTTTTTGATGTGGCGCAAAAAATCAAAAAACCCATTCTTGATTATACTAGGTGATTTTATATACAATGGGTTAAAACTTAACGTTTGGTTAAATTTTTTGACATTTCGGGTTTTTCCTTTTTAGCACGAAACGGGCATCGAACTGTCAAAAAAAGATTGGCCTTTTTTTTTAGCTCGGGGCGCTCGATTAGTTTTTTAGAACCGAACGCGCTCGGGGCTGACTCGGTCAAAAATGATCGATCGATCGATAAATCATATGAGCTATAAATCACCTCGATGATTCCAGGCTGAATGTTTTCATGCATTCATTCTAAATTCATTTTTTTTCTTTTTGACAGTTGAAATTCAAATTTTATTGAAAAATTCAAAATTAATGTCAAAATTGTCATAAATATCGAGGTAAATTAGGTAAAAAGTTCATGGGAAACGCTCATCGTAATTTATAAATCATATGAGAGAATCAAGTTGGTGGGAACATAGGTACTATTAGCTGAAACCGGGGATATGAAAAATCCATTTGTTTTTTTAACACCGTAACCTGTTTAGGCATTGAAGTTGATCGCATTTCGCACACATTGTTTAGAATTTACAGTTTTTCCTTTTTTTTGACATATCAGCGCAGAGCACATCGGAGCTAGCTCAAAGTTACATCGAGTTGATCAGGATTAAATGACCGAGTAAATCGAACGAATCGCTGAGCGAAACCAACTTCACACATAATATGTATGTTAAAATTAAATCAGTAGTTATAAAATAAATGAAGGCCTCTTCATAGTGGACTAACAATAACATTGGCCACTCTGTTATTCTTAATTATCCAGAATCAATTCCAAAGCAAACAGACTACACCATTCCCAAACTATAGTTCGATAGAAACTTTCGAATTTCTATACCTTCCAGATCCTTCTGGGAAAATAGGACATTCGTGGAAGACGAGGCAATCCTTCTATGCAGATGGATCTAAAACTAGTGATGGGCTTGGTGGAGGTGTGTACTCTGAACGACAAACTAAGTCTCTCATTCAGCTTTCCAAATCATTGTAATGTGTTTCAGGCAGAACTTTTGGCGATTAAGGAGGTCTTGTCCTGGCTCAGTGAAAACGTGGTATCCACATCTGATATGCCGGGCCAAAAAGATATTCCAGGAAACTGCAAAGCCGATGAACTCCCAAATATGGTACAACATTACCCATTCAACCACAAATCGCTAATGTTGGTATACCAATCGCTACATAATAACATAACCACCTGTCAAGCGACGAAAAACATTGGGCCTTAACTAGACTTAAAGAGATCTAGGTGCCTGACATCTCTAAGCAGATTGCATATAAGCTTGTTAATTGATGTCATAACCGGACACTGTCTGACAGGAAGACACACCGCGCGACTGGGCGTATTTTCAAACGATTTCTGCAGAAGCTGCATAGATGAGGAAGATGGGGAAACAGTTCTTCACCTCCTCTGTACCTGTCCTGCTCTGGCTCATAAACGTATGATTCACTTAGGGGAAATTTTTATAATGATCTAAATTCTAAATGATCGCAAACACATTTATATAATTAATCTTCTATGTTTCATAAGGAACTCTAATTGGTTTCATTGAGCTTTCGGAGAAAGCCTTTTAGATTCATGTGGTATCACAATGGGCCATCAATTGGCCTAAGTGTGTCTTTTTACAACTGACAGCCACTTTAACCTAACCTTACCTATGTAAATAGGTTAATCTACTCACAAGAGCCAAAAAAAGAAAAACGCCAAATTTAACATTTCAAGGTCAACATTCATTTCCTTGTTCAAGAAAATGACAATTTATTACGTCAAATCATTTAATTTGAGGTCTACATACAATTGACAGATTCTAGTTCACCTAATTGAATTATGCCAAAGAGGCAACCATATACTTTGAGGACACTCTATTGAAAACCAGACCAGAGATACCATCCAGACTGAAAACTTGGGAAATTAGAATGTAATAGCGCATGACCGGTACTTTGAGCGTGACAGAGATAGAACTTGATTCAATACGAATAAGCAGATGGCATTAAATTCTTCTAGTTTTCAGTTTTTCACAGGTAAGGAAGCGGGAGGCTATACAAAGGGGTGTTGATTAAATGCATGGGATGAACCTTGCACCGTGGAATCTACATTCATTCATTTATCATGTAATTTATGTATATTCCGGTCCGGTTGACGTTGACAGCTTAGTGTGGAAAGTGGAAGTATGTAAAGGTAAAACGAAATAAAACAATGTGGATTATATGGATGAAAGTGGATACTGGATAGTAAAACAATTACTCAATGAAAACCATCCACCAAACTGAAATGAATTAGTTTGCTTGTTGATAGTTTTGTTACGACGTTCTTGTTGTTTCGTTGGTGGAAAGAGTTGCCAGTGTTTGTTTTGAAAGGTACACAATTTTTTTTTGCAGACAGCACTAGGTCTGTTCCATTTTCTTGTTCGCTAACTCGAAAATTGGACAATCAAGAAGGAAGTTGTTGTAAAGAATTTGTAAACAATTGGCGTTTTTCTTTTTTTACCTCTGAGCAGATCAGACCAGATTAAAGAGCTGTCAAAAACAAATCTGTGTTTCTTTTTTAGCTCAGTGCTCAGGTTTGTTTCTTTATTAAATCGGAGGACATTGAATATGATCTGCTCAGAGCTTCGTTTTGACACATCTTTGATCTGATCTAATCTGCTCAGAGGTAAAAAAGAAAAAAGCCAAATAACTCAATTGATAAATACCTTTTGCGACTCACACTTGTCTAAGCGAATGACAAGTTGAAGAAGTTGCAAACAAAAAAGATATCAAACAAACCTACTGTCACATCCACTGTTAAAGCCATGTGCGAATTGGATGAATTGTCATATTTTAACATGCTCCGCAGCTAGTCTAATTTTAACACATTTTATTTCAATGCGAAGTGTCAAAATTCAACCAAACGTCAAGTTTTAACCACTTTTTAACTGAATTCGCACATGGCCTAAAGCACCCAAAAAGGTTTTGGTTCTATCTCGATCTTTGACTTGCCTCATTTTAATTTCAAATGTTGATGTAAGCAAACACTGGTTTCCCAACTTAGAAAAAATCTGGTTGTCAGCTCTTGGAAAAACGTCTTTGACTCGCTGTACTTACTTTAGACATTTCCCCTTCTCATAGTACATTTAAAAAATTAGTCACGTTCACTCATATCAAGGCAAAATTAATAAACAAAAACTGTAGTAGTTTTCTTTTTTCGAGAATCTCTAATTATTATGATATGACTAAGCCACGGCCACGGCTCAAAGGTTAAATTTTGTATATTAAAACGCATGAGAAGGTGGGGTCTCGTCAACGTCATAAATTCAAATCTAATCTCATTTGAAAATTTCATCGATAAAACCAACGGTTGTAGACTTCTATTTGTCTACTCTTTTTTCAGCGGAAAAAATATTATGGAAGACAAGAAACATTTTGGAGGCGTGCCAAAACTGGTTTTCTAATATGCGTGGACATGCAAGACATGTGACATCGTTTGCCATAAAATGTTTAACTGACTTGCGACTCCGAGTGTTGTTTCTATTTTAATATCTTTTTTAATAAATGTAGGTTAATTGATTATTGAAGAATGAAGAATTTAAACAATTTTATTCTTCATGATATGTAAAAACGTCATGCCGTGTTGACAGTTTTTAAGAACTCGATCTTGGCATATTATTAACTATGAAAACGTTATTCCTAGTAGGTTCACGACTGAAGACTGTGATAACTAGGGCAACCAAAAATATGCTCTATAAAAACCATTTATAGCGCTTTAAATATGCTCTAAAAAGCCAATTATATGCTCTAAAAATATGCTCTAAAAAATGTTGAAATAGCGTACTTAAATTTTGAGTTTTTTTTTTTATAGTTTATTGACTTGTCACAAAAAAAAAGAAAAAAAAGAGGTCAAAATATCCTTAGAGAGAAATAAAAGAACAAAAAAACAAAAAAAAAAAAACAAAAACATAAAAAGCTAAATAAATACCAAAAATCAAAAATGAAAATATAAACCAGAATAATTAAAAAAAAAAATATTTGTTAAAATTTTGTTTGCACTTAAGGAAAACAGTTTTACTTAAAAAAATTTCTCTGAAAACATTTTTGTAGGTACATCATCCGCCAGTTATACGTGCAAACCTTAATGCCATTATTTCAGATGCAGTTTTTTTTCTACAAATAAATTCTGCCATAATAAACAAATTGAGCCCTCTTATTTTTCTGAAATATCGATAATTTTATTTATTTTTTCGTTATTGGAGTCGATGGTATTAATTTTAACTTGGGCATCGATCAATAATTTTATGTTAGCCAAAGGCCGCTTGTTTCCAGTTGTGCAATGCATTTCAATAAAAATGTATAATTGGATGATAGAAATATCAAGTCACGTTTAATGCCACTTCATTAAAACAATTTTTTAACACCTCGTATTTCAGCAGATTCCTCTTCATGTAGTGTTTCGAAAAAGCTTTCCACTTTTTTTTTTAAACATTTCTACACAGTAAACTGCTTCCCTCCAAGATACCCAATTAGTCGTAATCGTTTGCGAAGGAAGCGGTGTTTCCGGTGCAATATCCTTGAATACCCTTATTCTTGACGGAGCTTTTAAACACTTTTTTCACGTTTGCGATGAAAATATCAACTTCTGGAAATTGACCTCGAAGTGTTTCACAAGTTCTATGGAGCCTGTGGGCCTCACAAGTGACATGCGTTACTTTTGGATAAAATACTTGAATAGCATCGCGAATTTTTCGAAAAAAAGTTTAAAAAAAAATATTTACTCTAACATTTGCAACAAAAATTACAAATAATTATGAAATATGCCAAAATATGCATTTTAAAGCAAAATATGCAAAAATATGCATTTATAACAAAATATGCTAAAATATGCTCTAACGAATAGGGTCCAAAATGTTTGTTTTTTCATGAAACGTATTTCTATCTTGTCAATTGTCAAATTCGACGTTCCAAAAAAAACATGCTCGAGCATATTTTTGGTTGCCCTAGTGATAACTGATAAGAATATTTAAAGCATTGCAAAAACAATTGTTAAACAATATTTCATGGCATTTACATTATTAAAAATGATATCTTGTATCGACACGACTACGTCCGAGATAATCCACTCCGAAGGTCAGTTTCACGCGCTGTAGTGCTCGTAGCGCCATCTTGTTGAAACCAGAGCTCACCGAGACCATGGGCCGTAGACCGGGGCAAAATTATTATTTCCCGGTTCCAAAAATTGCAATCACCAGTATTGCCATTTGAAGCTTAATTCGTTACCATGATCTTTTCACCCACAGCATCATTCAAATTAATTTGTTTATGTTTACCTTTAAAATTCCAAAATTTGCGACTTTTGGCCAAATAAAGTTCATACACGTGGTTGTCTTTAAGCATATTAACCTTCAAATAGAAAAATCTTACATCTCTTTGATACGAATTTATGGCATTGAATACGCAAATGTAAACATGACAAATTGCCTTAAATCAATCAAAATTCGCTTTGATGAGTTAAAGTGGAAATGTTTACCAAATTTATATTTTCTCAGCCGTTGGTTGGTCATTCGACGAGACGAAGCAGACTCATTTTAATAATTAATTACCAAAACTAAAATAGGAAAACTATAGGCGGTGGAACTAGGCTTTTGCTTTCAATTTAAATTTTTATGGCATCATTATGGCAAATGTGTTTGATTAGTTCCGTAAATAATTTAGCCATCAGCTTTGCTAGAAACAATTCAAGGTTAAGTCTATTTATGGAGCCACCGTCTGTGAAGCTGCTGGTAAATTGTCTTTATCTCGTCTTTATCTAAAATCTGACATTTCACTTTCTTTCTTTCATGGTAAAAGATGAAATAAGAAGAAGTACACTAAAAACTTTATCGCAGTGCGTTTGGATGGAGAGTAGGTATTCATTATGAATGTCCAACTGCAAAAAGGGAAAGTGTCGGATTCAAAAGGTCTAAGGCTAAAGGTGAAGATTGAGACGGAATAAGCTCGTGATGTTGCTGCATGCGTTAACATAATTCATAAATGTATCAATGTTAAAAATTAAGGAAAATAAATGTCGTTTTCCATTGGTCTTTTTTTTTGACGTTTCTTCTTCTACCTCCAATAGAACGGGTTATGGTGTATGTCATTCTTCGGACGATTCTGTTTTCAAAACAGAAGAGTTCTGCTTTTCTCAGAAGCATTCCGTCTGTTAAAGCCAGTCCAATGGTTTCAGCCGACTTCTGGACTGCTTCAGAATGCTTCTGGACGACCAATGGAAAACGACAAAAGTAAAACATTAGGCCGTGTGCGAATTGAGTTAAAAAGTGGTTAAAACCTGACGTTTGGTTAAATTTTGACATTTCGCATTGAATAAAATGTGTTAATACACTAGTCAAAATAATTAAAGGAACACTTGAAAAAACTCAAAAATTGAGTGGTTTTTTATAAGGCTGTATCTCAGTAGAAAAAAGTCGGATTGAAGTGAAACAAAAAGTTTTTTAAAGGTTATCATTTTTTCTTTTCAAATTATTTTGAGTTAAGAAAGTACCGTTAGTCGTTTTCGCTTGAGCGTAAAAAATGTTCACTCAATTTCAAAATCGAAAAAAAATAAACTTTGATTGTTCATGAAATGAGCGGAAATTTTTTTTCAATCCAACCAATCTAAGATTCAATTTGAAAATTTTGTTGACTTTAATTCACTGTTTAGTTCAGATCGCTACGATTTTTTTTCTACTCAAAAAATGGGTTTACATGCAAAAACACAATTTTGACTTTGGACCCTAATAACTCTGCTAAGTATTGACTTACAAAAAAAATAAAGGCAGGTTTGAAAAACTCATTAAATTTTCTACACAAAAACATTTAAAAAAAATAAAAATATTGCTTTTTTCAATTTTTTCTATCAATTTAAAAAAAGGTCCAAAAAACGCATTTTTCAACTTTTCATAAAAACTACCGTTATTTTGTGGTTTTCAGTGATACAACTAATCTGAGGCTTAATTATTAAAGCTCATAAAATTTCCTTGATTTTGGTGAAAATTTCACATCAATTCGATTAACCGTTTCTCTGTTTCGATCAATCAAACTTACGAAACACTTTTTTTTCAATTTTAAGGAAAGTTTTGTTTTTTCTTATTTTTCTGTTCTTTTGAATTTGTTTATTTTTTCAATTTTTTTTATTTTTTCCATTATCATTATGACTATGTGAAATTCGGACGAATTACCTTGATTTTGATGAAAATTCGTCCGAAGTTCACATAATCATAATGATAATGGAAAAAATAAAAAAAAATCAAAAAATAAACAAATTCAAAAGAACAGAAAAATAAGAAAAAACAAAGCTTTCCTTAAAATTGAAAAAAAAGTGTTTCGTAAGTTTGATTGATCGAAACAGAGAAACGGTTAATGGAATTGATGTGAAATTTTCACCAAAATCAAGGAAATTTTATGAGCTTTAATAATTAAGCCTCAGATTAGTTGTATCACTGAAAACCACAAAATAACGGTAGTTTTTATGAAAAGTTGAAAAATGCGTTTTTTGGACCTTTTTTTAAATTGATAGAAAAAATTGAAAAAAAGCAATATTTTTATTTTTTTTAAATGTTTTTGTGTAGAAAATTTAATGAGTTTTTCAAACCTGCCTTTATTTTTTTTTGTAAGTCAATACTTAGCAGAGTTATTAGGGTCAAAAGTCAAAATTGTGTTTTTGCATGTAAACCCATTTTTTGAGTAGAAAAAAAATCGTAGCGATCTGAACTAAACAGTGAATTAAAGTCAACAAAATTTTCAAATTGAATCTTGGATTGGTTGGATTGAAAAAAAATTTCCGCTCATTTCATGAACAATCAAAGTTTATTTTTTTTTCGATTTTGAAATTGAGTGAACATTTTTTACGCTCAAGCGAAAACGACTAACGGTACTTTCTTAATTCAAAATAATTTGAAAAGAAAAAATGATAACCTTTGAAAAACTTTTTGTTTCACTTCAATCCGACTTTTTTCTACTGAGATACAGCCTTATAAAAAACCACTCAATTTTTGAGTTTTTTCAAGTGTTCCTTTAATTGTTTTGACTAGTGTATTTGGCTAGCTGCGGAGCAGGTTAAAATATAACAGTAGTGGTTAAAAATTCATCCATTTTAACCATAATTAATCCAATTCGTACACGACCTTAGGTTAGGTTAGGTTAAAGTGGCTGCGGATACAGGATCCACGCACTTAGGCCGTGTGCGAATTGGATGAATTGTGGTTAAAAAATAAAAATGGATGAATTTTTAACCACTACTGTCATATTTTAACCTGCTCAGCAGCTAGTCAAATAATACGAAGTGTCAAAATTTAACCAAACGTCAAGTTTTAACCCATTTTTAACTGAATTCGCACACGGCCTTAGGCAAAAGGAAAAGGCCCATTGTGATACCACATGAATCTAGAGAATTACTTCTTACTAGTCGAACCATTTTGAGCTTTTTATAACGCAAAGAATGATATCTAATATCTTTGTTAGCTATTTCACTTAGATTATTATAAAAATATTCTCCCAGATGAAGTTTGCGTCTTAGGGAAAGAGCTGGGCATGTTGTGCAGAGAAGGATTGCTTCCTCTTGTTCTTCGTCCATACAGCTCTTGCAGAACTCATTTGAGGCTACACCAAATCGTATTGCGTGTCTTCCTGTAAGACAGTGTCCCGTGAGGACAACTTGTATTAGGGAGCTAATATGAAATCTGCTTTGAGATAACAACTCCTTAGAGCGCTTTAGGTCAAGTGACGGCCATATGAGTTTTGTGGCTGCACACGTTAGTAAATTATACCACCTAGAGTTTATTCTAGTTAAGGCTGTTTCTTTTAGCATAAGTTAGCGTGTAGCTATCGGAATACCTGTCTTTTCCCTTCCAGGTGAGATGGGTATGACGGTTCCATTTTTAGCGAGTTCATCGGCTCTACAATTTCCTGTAATGTCTCTTGCCCGGCACCCAACAGAGGTGAATATTAAATTGCTGCGCCCATTTCCATAAGAGATGATCGACAATCGAG
Source organism: Sphaerophoria taeniata (assembly GCA_943590905.1). NCBI lineage: Eukaryota > Metazoa > Arthropoda > Insecta > Diptera > Syrphidae > Sphaerophoria > Sphaerophoria taeniata. The sequence goes on along the minus strand of OX016540.1, from coordinate 37,832,510 downwards.
GGCCGTTTGAGAGTTGGTTGAGACACCGTCGAGAGATTTAATAGCAGCCTGACTGTCAGAGAAGATGCGGATATCAGAAATTGATATCACGTTTTCGCTTTTAGCCAGGATAGAAGCTCTTTGATCGCCAAAATTTCCGCTTGGAAGACGCTTCAATGATTAGGGACGCGGAATGAGAGGCTTAGATTAAGCTTTTCTGAGTACACACCACTACCAACTCCATCAGTTGTCTTGTATCCATCTGTATAAAAATGAATGCATTTATCATCTAGGAATTTTTTGTCTTCCCATTCATCTCTGGATGGAATTGAGACCTGGAAGTTTTTTCCCAAATTGGGGTTATGGAATGTCCCACATTATTGTTGGTCCATTTAGAGGAAGCGTTGAGTCTTAGAGCTGTACTCGCTGCCACTTGTTTGCTGAAGATGTCGAGGGGTGTCAGAAGGAGGAGAGTGTCTAACGCTGCTGAGAGTGTGGTTCTCAATGCCCCGCTTATGCAAAGACATGCATTGCGTTGGACTCTGCATTCCAGTGCATTCCACCATACTGCAAGCCCGTACATGAGTATTGGTCGGATGACCGATGTATATAGCCAATAGGTTATGCAAGGTTGAAAACCCCATTAGCTTTCTATGGCTTTTTTGCAGGAGAAAAGAGCTACTGTAGCTTTCCTAACTCTTTCTTGAATTTTAGGTTTCCAATTTAATTGTTTGTCTAATATCAGACCAAGTGGTACACCTTTTGTTGAAGGTACAATTTCTGGAATCTTGTATTTCCGTGTAAAAAGGACGAGGTCTGTTTTTTGAGGATTAATATTAAGTCCGCAGTGATCAGCCCATCTAGTGAGCATATTAAGTGCGTTTTGGAGGAGGTCTCTCAGGGTATTAGGATGTTTTTTCGTGAGGGCGATAGCAACATCATCGGCATACGCAATCACTCTGTGGCCTGCCTTCTGGAGGGATATTAACAGTTCCTTAACTACTATGTTCCATAGGAGAGAAAACAGAACATCACTTTGCGCAGTGCCTCTGCTGACAGACCTTCTCGTACAACAAATCTCCCATCTAAGAGTAGATGATCCTGCTTTTTAGCATTATATTAATCAACTCACAGAGTGAGTATTCGACGTTCAGGATGGTCATACCAGAAGTGATAGCAGATGTCTCAACGTTGTTGAAAGCGCCCTCAATGTAAAGGAAGACAACTATTGTGTATTCCTTTTGCTCTAGGGAGTATTCGACAGTTCTTACCAGAGTATGCAAAGTTGTTTCTACGGATTTCCCTTTGCAGTAAGCATGTTGAGACATAGATAGTCTCTTATCAATGGTATTGTAAATGGATATCGATCAATCGTTCCAGAGTTTTTAGAATGAATGATGATAGGTTAATAGGTCTAAGATCTTTTGGGTTGACATGAGACCATTTGACTGCTTTGGGGATGAAGGTACTACCTTTACTTTCTCTCCATTGCTGAGGTATATGGTATATGGACCAGCACCAGATCTAGAGAACTTATGAAAATCATCCCAATGATGGAAGTAAGATATTATTAATGTCAATTTTGCAAACCTTGACGGAGTGAAAATAAAATAAAATCGACATAAAAAAACATGATTCTTTGTTGATATAACAAGGAAGCAATGAAGCTTAATTGGCCAGTTCATATTAATTGAAATAATTAAGTATCAACAAAAGGACTGTTTGGTTGCATTTTGTTGTACGTCCATTTCAAATTTAACAGATATCTGCGCATATGACTTAATTGTCAAGGTTGTAATAAAACTCAATGAAATGACACTACTCTAAAAATTCATTTAATGTTTGAATCACCGTTTACACATACCGCCTTATTGTTGCATTTGATACTGGAGCAGATGTTCTTATCTAGCGCCGACGGCCGGTGAAACTTGAACGTCCCTCTATTTAAGCTCCCACCAAACTTTTTCAAAACTCCCATTCACATTGATGCCTCGTTGATTAATTGCCCAGTAAATTAGAATTTATGAATACTCCAACATTTCTCTATTTTGTTCGATGTTCGGACTTGTGTGTTCAGAAAAGCGGTCAGTCAGTGTCTACTTAAATTCACAATACATCTCCTCTATCTCCACTGTGCTCTCGGAACAAAACAATGGCGCTAGAGATGAGCCAAGTAAACACCACGAGCCATTTTCATCATGATTGCTAGTTGGTTGTAGTATTAGCAGTTTATTTTGTTCCTGACCATTGGCTGCTTCGGAGAAACTAATAAATTTTATTTTCACTCTAAAAATACCCGAATTAATGAATGTTTATTAGCTGCATGCTAATTTTTTCTTGATAAATTCGTTAGTCTTGATCGACTTCGCAGCCACTACACCATCGCCATCATCGACAATCACCATCGCCGTAACTGGATCTGTACCAACTAGCGAATCTAGATCGAAGTGAGCTTAATTGAATAATCAAGAAAAACTCACTTAACTAAGTGATTGTTCCGTGAAACTATGTTATTAAGCAGAAAAAAAGAGCAAAGGTCTTGAGTTTCTTAGACTGTTCCAGTAAGTTTGTAAGTTTAATTGCAAGCCTTATGCTTGTCGTTTTTTTTCTTTTTCTTTTTTGAATGAGTACAAGCCTCTTACTTGTTCAAGAAAAAAAAGGAAAACAAGAAAAAGTGATGGCGACCTTCGACGAAACGAAAAGTGTTAGACTGGTCCACCTCGATCGTTGGTTTGAAAAGAGTGGGACGTGACCATAAAGTTCCATAATAGACCGTTACAAGTATAGGGTAGTTGTGAGTAGGTTTGGCATTTTTTTAACGAAAAAAAGTTTGCAGAAATTCATCCGACTAACTGTGGGAACAATAACTTTCCCATCGGCAAAATTTGTATCAATAATGCGGAAGATGAAATGAAAAGCTGCGGAAGAAGATTTCATTTATCTTACCGCTTGTTTGTCTGTCCTTTCCCTCCTCTATACAGCTTTAGCACTTACTAAATGAACTGATAATACTATGTAGGCTGACCCTGACCAACGCTTCAAGCCAAATAAAGGTAAGAAGGGCATCGAATCCCGTCAACAATCTTAATAGACGGGATGGGCTGTTCTTGTTTCTTTACAAGTCCATTACTGACATATGCAGACGACAGCAACACCTTTGAAATGAGCCCAGGAGCAGGCGAAAATCTGAAACTTCAAATAAATAGAAGGAAAGAAAAAGGTGGCTCCATCTTGAGGAGGAACAATTATCATGGTAGAGGAGCAGAGAACTAACTTTAGTTTTTTAGGACTCATTTAATTTAAAAAATATCATATGGGTACTTTGAAACTGCTCCAGTAAGTATAGGTAGTCTTTCTAGTACTCACGACCACGTTCGACTCTGAGCCACGTTCGAAAGAGTACCTAGTTGGCCCGTTACTGAAGAAGGATGATTCCGGAGGCGATATTGTAATCATAACCTTTATCAAATCTAGGTAGCGAAAAGAGATAAAATGACAACTGTGGGGGAGGACACCTAACTCTTATGAACAAAGTGGCACTGACTCGGAAAGACCGTTGCGGTACAATTTATCACAGAAGACAGCGAGGCAAACCAAATTCGTACTGAAGGATGGCCTTGGATCAGGATGCCCGAACCCTTGGCCTTGGGGTGCGAAATTCGAAAGTGTTCGCCAACGATCAGAATAGAAGAACTTGTTCAAGAAGGTACCGTATCATGGTTGTGGCACCGACGGCAAAGATGACGATGGCAGAAAGTTAAATTCTTGAAAATTGTACGAAAAAGTTAATTAGGTATATTTTGAGATGTCCCTTGTTATCAAATGTTAGAATATCTTCACGGGATCGAGGGTCTATTAAGCTAGGAACTACAGTTCCTTAGTTGGTCAAATGGTAAAAGAAGATAAATGTTTCTTAATTGAAAGTTTGGTTTATTATTTCAGTATTATACTGGTTTTAGGAAGTACAATGGTTTCGTATAATGTAGTTTTGTTTGCGGTATGAGGTTAGGTTGGCTGGAGATTTTCCTGTCGTCAACTTCCTTCCTTTACAGCTCGGAACTTTATTTTTTTCTTTGATTGGTGATGATTTAAAGATGAACACGACATACGCGTGCGTCCATTATGGATTTCCCTAGTGTCTCAACGGAGCTTTCTCCGACTTTCAACGGTCGGCTTGGCTTACCAACGGGCAACGGCTTTGAACCGGTTTATTAACAGAGTTTCCTCTAGCTTCCAACAATCCTTTGACCAAATCTCTACAAGGTTACCCTTGGTTCATCAACGACTTTCAAACCAGTTTGTCAACGGAGTTTGTTCCGGCTTTCAACGATTGTTAACCGGTCTTTCAACGGATAGGTCTGAGAGCATACTTTGACCGATTAATCGATTTCCGTATTTACGGAGACATGGAGTGTTACGACTTTTCAACCTGATGCCTGACGCGGTTCGCTCCCTTACACATTTCCTACAAAAACTGGTTGTAAACTTTAATGGAGTTGAAAATTCTCATACGTTTTGTTTGTAGTAGACGTGAATTATATTAGGTCCGTTCTTTTACTTTTTCGGGAGTTTTTGTAAAAACTGTCAAAAATCGAGGAGTGGGGATGAAATTTTGTGATTCTCCCAAAAAGTAAAAGAACACTTGACAACAAAAATGCACAAAATTATATCAAACGTCAACAAAATTCAATGTACTTCTTATGGTTTGACAGAACTCACAAAAACTTCCGCAAGAAATGTTTGTGTCTAAAACCGGGAGATAGGGGAAATATTTTTCTCCTTCAAAAGGGACAGAAGAGTAAAAGAACAGAAAAGTTGGAGAATTTGGGAGTTTTCGGCAGTAAAAGAACAGACCTATTTTGTTGGAATAATTTATGTTATTTTGGAATTTGGAATGTGGACAGTTCAGCTAATGCATCATTACAATCGTATTTATTATAAGAAAACCTTAAAGTAAAGGCGATTTTCAGTTTCGAAAACTTTCAATTGAGCAAAGTTGACAGCACTGGACGCGAATGTCTCTTCTTAATTTGAAATCACAAGCAATTATGTCGTTTTCCATAGGTCGTCCAGAAGCATTCGGTAGAGTCCAGAAGTCTTCTGCAACCATCCCATTGGACTGACTTTGACAGACGGAATGCTTCTGAGAAGAGAAGAACTCTTCGGTTTTGAAAACAGTATCGTCCGAAGAATGACACATACATCATAACCCGTTCCATTGGAGGTAGAAAAAGAAACGTCAAAAAAAAAGACCAATGGAAAACGACATTAGGATTTCTTCCGAAGACGAATTTAAATTCGCGATTACCCACCAACTCAAAACGTCATTAAATTAATAGGGTGTCATTTAAATAGAAAGATAAATTATTCAGCTTCTCGTTAAGTTTTCTTTTTCATTTTTTTTCTGATGAATGAACTATGGAACCCATATACCTATATACATACATTTATGCATACTTAGTAGAGCTTATTGTCATTATTCAAATAAAAGATTAAAGACCTCAAGCACGTTGTACAGCAAATTTAAATAAATGTACGACTAAAGAGACTTTCTACTACAATTCAACTCTCACGCATGGACATGGAATACTAAATTAAATCCACGAACATTGCGACATTTTACAAATTTTGCATTATTTCATGCTTGTTCTGTCTGCTTGTGTTAACTTTTGTTGTTTCTTAAGCCGACACCAACCAACCGACTTTGACTAAAGCCGTTGGATAAGAAGTCCCATGGGGCTTAAAAAATAAAGGCTTCACTGATTTGTGTGTGGAAAACAAGTTCAGGGAACAGGTTGTCTGATTAGGTACATTAAACGGAATCGAAAGAGAAAAAACCGACTGGCCAAAATGTGCTTCTTTTCTGTGTTTGTATTTTCTGTTGGTCCACGGTGTAGTTGCGGCAAATAAAGTGTATCGGCAATTCGGCATCAAATGACGCAATTTCCGTTGGGAATATTATTTTTTGAATAATCAGGTGGCATCTTTTTTCTTAGCGACGCCGACGTTGCGACGACGCACGTAAGACGTGATCAAGTATTGTTTACGTTTTAGTTATGACTAGGGAGGGTTGTTCCAAGAGCACGTTGTGTTTTTATGAATAATCCATTGTTTTAGTACACTTCCTCTTTTTTGAATGAATCAGGGATCAGTCAAGTGATAGGGGCTTAAAGGATATAATTCCGGACATGGGGTTTATTTGACATGAGAATTCCAAGGCGAGAGCTCATTTGTTTGACGTCCGTGACATACGATGTGATAAGTCTCAGTCTGCCTCAAATAGTTAAAAATAAATTGCAATTTGGAATGTGTACGTACACAGAAGAAGAAACAAGCAAACAAAACAAAAAGGTAAATCTAGAACGCAAATGAATCAACAGCAACAGCAAGGGAAAAACAAAGCTGTGCAAAGTAAACTGAGTCAAATGATTTTTAGCTTTTACAAAATGCCTCATTTCCCGCTAACAAGATTAATAAGAAAAGGCGTAATGCAAAAAGTGAGGAAAAGTAAAGACAAGAAGCCCCATGCCCATAAGACGAGGTGGAAACCTACGTGACCACAATATTCTCTTTCCAGAGTCAAAGGCAATCAATTAAATGGGACCTCCGAGAACAACACGAGTCTCAGATTAAGTACCAAAGTACCAATGAGATGGAACAAAAAATCAATAGGAATGAGCAACTTACCATGTAATGCACATCTCCATCTCGTTCGCCATTGCAATGATGTTCCGGACATGCACATTGCCTGCCACGGTCGCTGCTTTGCAAAGATTCATCGCTCACACTGCTGTCTTCGGTTGTTGTTGATGACGCTGAAACGGCATCCACATCACCATTTCCAATTCCAGCTGCTGCTGCTGTTGTTTTGTTGTACGGCAATCGCTGTTCCTCTACTTCATCGATTTTTGTGCAACGATGATGGTGATGATGGCTCGACTCTTTATCGGCGACTTTCTTCTTTAAATGTGCAAATGGTTCCATATAAATGGGTTCTTCTTTCTGCTGCTGAGGAGCTGTTGGCCAAACGGAGTTCGAGAATCTCTTCTTAATCACGTTTGTCGATTTTGAGCTGGAGTTCGAGCTTGAGTTCGAATTGGAAATTGAATTATTTTGGGTCAGGGGTTTACGTTCATCGGGCGCAACCGAGTCGTAAATATTGGCAATGCTTTTGTGGCACGACAAACAGTCTAACAGATTCGACGACGAGGTCCTTGTTTGCAGGACTAATTCGGTTTTGGCTTTTTGTAGAAAATTATTCGACTTTCTGCCAGGCAATAGCTGTTCCTGTTCTCCTCCCTCGTCGTCTTCCTTTGATTTTTTCCTTAACGCTAAGTGATTCTCCAGGAGTGAGATACGTTGATGGATTTCTCGCTCTCTGGGAGAGCTGCCACTTGAAGTGGGAATGCCACAACTGACCACGCGTGGTGGTTTCCGTGGCGGAGGACCACTGGGCAATGGCCTTCGCAGAGCTGCTCGAATTGAATCAGTCAGACCCGGCTGCTGCAGCCGATCAATGTCGCTGGCACATTTTCTCACCAAGAAACTCTCAAGTCTGGCCGGCTGTTGTTTTTCGGTGGCAATGGCGGGCAGTTCTTTGGGCTCCAACGAGTTTTGTTTAACAAAAACAGCTTTATTGTGTTTTTCGCCAACTCGAAACGCCGGACTACGCTTGATGCTGCTCCTCTTTACCGGATCACTGGTGTGGCGCTCCAGCCGCACCTCGGAATCCAGCGAGGCGGACTTGACTTGTTTGAATTGGGTGGCTCGCGATAGCTGCGTGGGAATTCGAGAGTTTGAGCATGATTTTGGCACAACAGTGATGGATTTTAGGTTCTTGGGCTTCTCGGGGATGTCCAGAGAAGTGGCAGTTCGTTGGAAGAAATAACTCCTCCTCTGGCTACTCAATGACGATGACGGAGATGTGGACGGAGTTGTTGTTGCAACACCACTAAGATTCTCAAATTGAGATTTTATTGCGCTGACTCGGCCGCAAACAGGTGGTTGGCAGGACATGGTTTCTGTTTGGTATACGAAATTGTTGTTTTCTTTTGGTGTTTCCCGATTTGGACGCGACTACAAGAAACACAACAAAGAGGAAGCAAACGGCAAAAATCACTCAACCGCAACCGTATTGTGAGCATTTCAAGAGCCAATCCACTAGGGCAACTATAATTATTCCTACAGACAGACAGACAATTCTCGTTCACTTGTGGAACGTAGGATGATGTTGGATATTTTTAGATTCTCACTTTAAAACTACGCACTGTTGATACGAGATTATGTAAAACTACCAGCTAAAAGGTGTCTAATGAAGCACACACGTTTTGACATTTTCGATCGCTAAAGTGCAAAGGGGAACACACGAATTAATCCCTGTTTCCAGCTACAAGTCTATTCCTTATTAACTTGTGTTTTGCATCAGAAACAAAGACTCAATTCCAGAACACAAAATAACCGAACCGAACGCACCATTGCTTGAATTGCAAATGGAAAAGTGGACAATAAGAACTAGGTGGATTCTACAAGACGACGAATAGGGGAGCCACAAATAGAATTTATATAAATTAATTAATTGAACTGCTTTTGTTGTTGGTTTTTAGCTTGTTTGTCGTTGGGGCGATAATTCCTTCAAATCGCAAGACCCTATGAACTTTTCTTGAGGAAAACGAAATAAACAAATGCGGAGGAATATTTTTAAACCGTCGACACTATGGGGCTTCTGGTTGTTTATTTGTTTTTGTTTCTTTAACAAAATCAATCCGCAGTTGGTTCGATTTTGGTTGATTCAAAAAATAAGCGAATAAAAGTAAATAAATAAAAAGAGGAAAAATGTGTGGCCAAGTATGAGCGAAATAAGAAGTAAACTGAAAAAAGAATGGAAATGTGTGTGGCAAAGGCAATTGGAATTTGAATAGGTAGTGGTTTGGTTGATTTTTGTTGCCATAGCTTTAGCACGCTGTTCATTGTTCCACACATATACACATTTTGACAGGAAAATTAGAAATGACAGCAACGGTGGATTTCTTGCATATGTAGTTGTTGAAATAAAAATGAACTTCAGTGCCAGTGCAGCCAGAAGTTTAATTTTAGTATTGCCGTGTAACCTTTTTCTTTTTTAGACCGTGTGAGAATTGGATGAATTGTGGTTAAAAATTGATGAAATTTTAACCACTACTGTCATATTTTAACCTGCTCCGCAGCTAGTCTAAGGCCGTGTGCGAATTCAGTTAAAAATGGGTTAAAACTTGTCGTTTGGTTAAATTTTGACACTTCGAATTGAATAAAATAATTAGACTAGCTGCGAAGCAGGTTAAAATATAACAGTAGTGGTTAAAAATTCATCCATTTTTATTTTTTAGGCCGTGTGCGAATTGGATGAATTGTGGTTAAAAAATAAAAATGGATGAATTTTTAACCACTACTGTCATTTTTTAACCTGCTCAGCAGCTAGTCAAATTATGCGAAGTGTCAAAATTTAACCAAACGTCAAGTTTTAACCCATTTTTAACTGAATTCGCACACGGCCTTAACCACAATTCATCCAATTCGCACACGGCCTAATTTTCACACAGTTTATTCAATGCGAAGTGTAAAAATTTAACCAAACGTCAAGTTTTAACCCATTTTTAACGGAATTCGCACACGGCCTAAGTAATAAAACAAAAACATTTTGTTGATTTCCTCTCTTTTGCCAAGCAGCAATTTAGAAAATGAGGCATCGTCTGCTACAACGTCTAGGACCGGTTGTACGATTGAGGGTTAACACTGAACCGTGGATCAACGAAGGAACAATAAATTCTATAACTACAACACAGATATCTTTGGTAAGGTGTGCCAATTGCGTCAAAAAGTGTGTTTACTTGACGTTTGGTTAAATTTTGACACTTCATGTTGAATAAAATGTGTTAAAATTACACTAGCTTCGGAGCAGGCTAAATTATGACTGTAGTAGTTAAATTTAACCAACAATATGTATGCCTAATATAATTGTTCCCTATGTCAACTCAATTATGTTTTTTTATGCAAATCAAATCGAATTTGTAAAATTTTCGGTTTGCACAAAAAAGTATTTTTTTTTTATTGAGTATAAGAATATTTGGCTGCTGGCATCACTGAGATCTGAGAAAATTCATTTCCAATTTGACATTCCGCAAAATTTATCAAACAAACAAAAACGCAAAACTGGCGCCGGACCGGATCCGTTAATAAAATCTGAAAATTGTTTTTGCGGAAAAATTCGCATCGCAGACAAAATTAAAATTTTGAAAAAAAAAATTACAAAATTTATATTTTTTACTTAAGTTATTTCTCTTATATCATCTAATCATGCCTGGATTGTTAGATTCCTGCGAAAAGTATTTCAATACTCGCGATTTGTATGAACTCTTGGAGATTCCCAAAGAGGCACTCGAAAAAGATAGTAAGATCAAGTGTATTCCCAAGTATCGTTCTACTTAAAAACATTAATCTTTCTCACAGTAAAAAAGGCATACTACAAAATATCATTGAAAGTTCATCCCGATCGGGTGCCTGAAGAGGAAAAGGAAGTCGCCACCGAAAAGTTCAAAGTTTTGGCAAATGTCCATCAGGTCCTTACGGATAAAAACAAAAAAGCTTTGTACGATGAACAAGGAATAATTGAAGATAGCGATGATGAGGGCAGCCTGTCGACATGGTTAGAGCTATGGAAGAAGATCTTTAAGCCCATTACTACAGAAGAAATTGAAAACTACGAAAAGGAGTATATTGGTAAGAACTTGCGACTTTAAACATTCACCAAAGGAGAGTGAGAATCCATTTGTTTTCTCCTTGCTAAGGCTCCGAACTGGAACGAGCTGATATTAAAAAAGCATATCTTGGAGGCAAGGGCTGTATAAACCACATTATCAATTCTGTTCCATTTATTGCCGTCGAAAGTGAACCTCGACTCAAAGAGATCGTTCAAGGTATTGTGTTTGTCTCAATCATCCAAGTCAGATTGTTTCATATCAATCTTTTTTGTTTTTGCTTTAAGAAATGATCGATGCTGAAGAAGTTCCTGAATATAAATGTTTCACCAACGAACCGGCAGCCAAACGCAAACGTCGTCATCAGAAATATGCCCGCGAGAAGCTCGAATCAGATCAATTGAAAAAGAAAATCCAAAAGTCAACAAATCTGTCGCTGGAACAACAAATAATGAAACGCCAAGAAACGCGACAAAACAGCTTCACATCGCTGTTGGATAAATTGATGGAGAAATACGGTGATGAGGACGACGATGACGTTGTCGACTTCGATGAAATTGCGAAGAAAGCCAAGAACAAGAACAAGAAGGCCAAAAAGGTAGTTGAAAATAAAAAAACTCCAGCTAAGGCTAAAGACCGATTGGTCCGAAATGGAAAAATCAAGAAAAACCGGGCCGACTAAGGGAGTTGGATCAAGAATTATGTATTCCATGCCGTCTTTTTGTTTTCTGTTCAAGTCCTTGTTTATCATTTTCTCTCTTTATTTGGTAAATTAATATTTCTCATTAAATATACGTACATGTAATCAACATCCATTTTTGTCCAAACGATCACTGAGCAAATTAGTGGGAATTTCCACAGTGTGTTCGGATAAACCATTAATTTGGACAGCGATTGTTTTTACTTTTTTATTTTTCATCTATGGCTAGTTGTATGATTTGTTGGAAGTGAACGTAGTGCTAGGATTTTTTGATTTCTTGAAGTGAACTTGGTTAGTTGAGAAGACATTAGAATCATCCAGGGAGTTTGAGATCCTATGCCTGTAGCACAAAAGCACCATGAGCACACAAAAAGACCTTTAGAACCTTAAAGTTATGAGTTCTGCACTTGAGAGTTTTGTTGGCTTTACAAAATTTGCCTCCCCTGCCTGACGCTGTTGGGAGAATATCTTGCCAAGGATCGAGTATACCCTGACTGAATAAGTCATTTACTGTGCACTAAAGTATTGTTCATTTATCACCTCAGATATTTCAGATTGAAAAAACGAAGAGCGCTCTGCTGAGATTTTTCGTTCCTTTTTTCCATCCATAGCTTGGCAACTGATACCTCAATGAGATTTTGTTAGGTAAGGTTGTACGCAGTTTAAACCGTGGGCATGACCAATGGTTGGGGCATGACGATATGAAAAGCAGAACAACAACAAATATGTGCAGAATTCACATGTTATTACCGTCCAGTTAGCAAGCATAATAACGACATTCGGCTCAATCTAGGTAACCGTTTATCGGAGCGAAATTTTCTCCGATTTCCTCCGAATTTTGCTTCGATATAGTCCGACAAGCAAAATGTCTCCGTAGGAAAGTGGAGAAAAAAACGCTCTGACGCACGGTTACCTCGATATCGATAGGGTCGATTACATTTTTGTTTAATGCATTTGTGTTCCACGACGGAAGCAAAGAAGATGGGTTTAGCTGCTGGTTAGGGCAAAACTAAAACTAAACAGTTTGGTACTGAACACCGACGCGTCGTCTAACAGAAAACAATACAAAGGAAAGGACTGTAGATACTCAGTCTAGGATTTCACGTCCTAAGGCGTTCATAGTGAAAGGAACAGTATTATTTCCCACAAACGACACCTTGGTGGAGATGCGACGAAGAATTGCGAACCGCTGCTGCTTCGGTTGGCAAAACAACTGGGTTCGAAACTCCTCACTCGAAACTCGAAAGACAAAGTGTCTGCTATACAAGACTTTGATTTTACCAGTCCTACTCTACGGCGGTGCCGAGTGCTGTACGATAGTGAAAAAGGGGAATTGATACTGGGCACTTTCGAAAGAAAAATCTGCGACGGATTTTCGGTCCCGTATGCGACGATGGCAAATGGAGAAGAAGGTTCAACCGAGAACTGTACGAGCTGTACCAATGTGGTTGTAGTCCAGAAAGCCAAGAAAAGACGACTACATTGGCTCGGCCACATCGAGCGAATGGACGACAACGCTCCAGCCGAGAAAGTCTTCCGAACCTACGGTACAAAGACTTGGTTTTGGGGATTGGAGAGTGCATGCGAGGGACCGTCCCCGATGGAAGGCTGAAGTGTCTCAGGCTGAGATCCTTCATGGATTGGCAGCCGGTTAAGAAAGAAGTAAGTAGTACAATGTAGTAGTAGTAGTATAATAAGAACACAGCGTGATGTCAATGGCGCCTTTGTGAGAATTGAGACAGAAGCGGCAAAAATGGGTTTAGCGGTAAATGACGGAAAAACGAAGTATATGCTGTCTTCGAGGAAGGACACTCAACACTAACGGCTCGGACAGAACGTCACAATAGACTCATAAAAATTCGAGAAAGTAGAGGAGTTTGTCTATCTAGGCTCCGCTATTAACACGAGCGATAAGACCAGCGCCGAAATCAGACGTAGAATAACTCTTGCTATAATCGTTGTTTCTTAAGGCTAAGGAAGCAATTGAGTCTAAAAGCCCTCTCTCGAGCAACTAAGATAAAACTGTATAACAACCTCATCATCCCAGTCCTGCTGTATGGTGCAGAAGCATGGAGCTTGACAAAAACGGATGAATGTGCCTTAGGCTGTTTCGAGAGGAAAGTTCTTCGGGTCATCTTTGCCCCCCTATTGCATTGATGGGAAATGGAGAAGAAGATACAACAGCGAAATTTACGGGTTGTACAAAGACATGGACCTGGCCAGAAGAGTCAAGGTCCAGAGACTCAGATTGCTCGGTCATTTAGAGCGGATGGACACCAATGCTCCGGCCCGGAAAGCCTTCGACACTATTCCCGAGGAACCCAGAAGGAGAGGAAGACCGCGACTCAGGTGGCGCACACAAGTGGAAGAGAACCTTAATCAACTTGGAGTGCAATACTGGAGACAGCTAGCTAGGGACCGAGCTGGCTGGCGGAGACTGTTGATTGAGGCCCAAGTCCACAACGGAGTACGGACAGAAGCATTTCGGATCCAATGGCACCCACGCAGTAGAAAGCGACTTCAACTCAAGTGAAGTGCACAGGTGGTAGAAACCCAAAGTTGAATTGGTGTTGGAAAATGAAGGCAACCTATATTCTTCTAAGGCGTGACGAATTATTTTCTCATACAAAAGTTCAAATTAATATTTGCCTAACTGCTATCCAATTAGTGCCATCTACATCTCATGCACACAAACATTTTTCGAACAAATTGTCTGATGCAATCCTGAAAAACAAATAGAAAAAATTCTCACAACCCCAACCAAACCACAACAGCAGTTTTTTTTTCCTCTACTCAATTGAAAATTCTCAAGTCTACTGTCCATGCAAAAGTTATCAATCAAACGTGAAAATTCGAGTGTGATTAATAAAATTATATGAAAAATTTCCGTGAGCATCCGAATTAAGTAAATATTTGCATTAAACGCAGTTTAAATGTTCAAGAAACATTTTAGTGGGTCACTAAAAGTGAAGATAAAAAGTAAAAATAAAAACAAAACAGGTTCTCCACCATTCGTGCAAGTTGTGAACGAGTCTAGGAAGCAGTAAGGAGTGAAAAACCACAATAGAAAGCAAACGATTTCCTTAAATCATCAAATCATCTTATAAATTGCAAATTTTAATTATTTTTACGGGTTTTCCAAAGTCGAAAGAGTTCATTCATTTTTTTTTTGTTCATATCGCATCAAAATCAAAAAAAAAAATCAAACAAAGAAAATAAGGCGATAAAGAAACAACAAAGGCGAAACGTCAAACGAAAAATCCTCCATTTTCGATATTCGAATTTCGAACCCATCCTTCGCGCGCATCGTTCCATTTATAATTTTTTTTCGAAATCACCTGTCAGCAGCAGGGGCAGTTTAATTTTCACATTCCATTTTGAGTGCTCTTTCGTTAGAAAGATAATTTCGTATTATTCGAGTTTTTAATTTTTGAGTTCGTCATTAATATTCGAACAATTGAACATGCTGGACTGAATTTTGTTGAAAAAGAAAAGTAATACTGTGCGAATTAACTTTTAACGAAACAAGTGAATTGAAAGAAATTAAATCAGGTGAAGAAGAAATCCGATCTCGTGATAAAAATCACAAGGGAAATTTGTGAATTCTGCTAAGCGGAAATTAATAACTTTACACAAACGCGTGTGCTAATTATTTTTTTTGTTCTCTTTTTGCTTTTTAACTAAACGTGTGTAATGAGTTGCTATTTGTCACCTTGAAAACAAGAAGTCAAGACTTTTAGAAAAAAGATTAAAAATAAAATTCAAGAAAGAAACAACAAAAAATACGTGGAAACTTTTACCCGTGTGTGACGTCATGTCATTGTGCAACAAAAAAGCCTTCATTCAAACGAGTATTTCTGCTGTCGACCGAATTAACGACAAATTTTCATTTATTGTTATTTCATGCCGCGGATCGAAATCCAAGTGCAAACCTTTTGATAATCAATTTCTTGAAAAGAATTCGAAGCCATCTCAAGTGAACGCTATTGACTTTACCTTGAGAAAGAATCCCATTGTTATCAAGTGTCGCAAGAGAACTGCTACTAATCATCCTTTGCCCCTTACACCACCTGAGTGCGACGACAACGCTGTCAGTAGTTGGACACGTTGGCATAGTTCTCGTGAATTAGTTGAAGTTATTCCAACAAGGTTGCCCAATTTGTCGATATGATTTCTGGCAATTGCAATCGTAGTCCGCAATATAACGCTATGGGACCACCAGGCGGCAGTGGCGGCCAGAGATATGGACCTCAGGTTTTTGTCCAACAGCAACCCCAGCATCATCCACATTTGTTGCTAATGGCTGGAGGAGGCACTAGAGGCTTTCCTCAAATGTCTCGTGGTTTCTCGATGATGCCTGGCCAAGGCGGACCAATGATTAATGGATCTCATCCAAAAACGACTGTTTTACAGTGCACTATGCAAAACGGATTTGGCAATGGTTTTGGGTATCATCCTGCAAATGCAGGGCCTCAGGTGTTTCACCAGCAACAGCAACATCATCTCTATCAACAGCCACAACCGATACACTATCTACACCATCAGCAACAACATCAACAACACCCGCAATACGTTCCCAAGCAGTATATACCTCCGCCACCAGTTGCTGCCCACACTGAGCCAACGTCAGGCTTTATCAACGGCATCAAGAACATGGTTAAAGGAATTATTCATCCACTGAACTGTGACTTCTACAGCGACCACCACAAGTACTATAATCCCAAGTACCGAAACAACTACATGATGGACCTCAAGAGCGATAACCTATGCTACATGTCTTCTCCCACGCACCCCATGCAGCCAGAGCCACATGTGAGGGCAGTTAACATCGACTTGGAACTGAACAAACCATCAGTCTCCGAACAGGAGGCAAAATCAACAACTCAGAATCAGAATGAAAGTCAGAAGACTCGTGAAGTTGTGACGATATTCAATTCCGAAGATTTTCCCGCATTGCCAGTGCCACGAAGAAGTCGCTCGGTGACTCCTCCGAAAAAGACTGAAACATCATCTCCTCCCAAGCAACAAGAATCACCTGCTTCAGCTGAAAACGATACAGAATCCTCATCATCACCATCGAAGAAGCATCCCCCGCCAAAGGGAACCTTCTTTGAAATTACAATCCGAACAACGCCCAGTGGTAAGAGACCAACTTTTGGAGGAAGACTCAAAGTAGTGCCTCCGCCATTCTCACTCAATAAATCTCCTCGTCAACAAACTAACAACTCAAAATCAAACTCTTCAGCCAACAACAAAGACTGTGATATCGATGAAGAAAGTTTTGTGATCTTCTCGAACAATGAACAACCTGGAGAGTGTGGTTTCTCATCGTTTAGAAGACCGCCACGACAACGACAAATCTCCGAATGCAGTGACGACAGTTTTGTTGTATTCTTTACTGAAGATGCTGACTGTGTTAATGGAATGCAACATACAGATTTTGATGATGATGATGACGATGACGATGATGAGGATGATGATGATGGCTTGGACGAATTGTATGATTCCAGTGATGATTCGGAAGAGGAAAGTAGTTCGGAGGAGGAGGAAGTAGAAGATGATAACTTCTGTGATAGTTCAGAAAATGGAGACGACGATGGAGTCGATGTTGTGGATTCTAGCTTTTTGGGCCGAAATAAGACTGATAAACTTAAGTGCGATGGCCATGCACTGAAAACCGCAACGACGGCAACATCATTGCTCGGTATTGGTCCAACAAACGAACACAAACAACTTGATTCGGGTTTTGAAGAAAAAAAGGTAAGTTTCCTTCCTACTTTGTGTCTAGGTACCTTTGCCTTCAAATTTCTTGTCTTTTCTCGATACCTGTTGTTGTTATTCTTTGTCTTGCCCAATGACTCAATGGATTCAGACAGTGCGTTTCAGTTTTGTTGATTGCTTGAACAAAATAATTTCACAAATATTCAACTTGTTTCATTTTGAAAACAAAACTGTCGAAATCGGGGGATTTCAAATAAAAAGTACAGTCATGTCAGTAATTGGAACTAAAGTGAATGATATGATCAGCATTCGATGGCTTATCGTTTATTTGTTTCTTGATGAAATTAATTCATGAACTTGCATCGTGTTATGAGAAGGCAAACACGATTTTTTGGTTTGTTTGATAGTGTTGCCCTTGTGAGTCATTTTGACCTAAGCCCACAGAGACTCGTAAATATTTTGTCTAGCAAACGTGATGTTCCTCCACTCGTATCTACCTGAGAGGCTTATTGTTGATCATTCTGATTGATTTCAAATTTTCTTGAGGACCCTTCGGTTGGCTTCAGCTTCTTTCATAAGAACAAAATTTTCTGGTTTCAGACGTACTCCAAACCATGTTCCTCGCATGCACTCTCCAGTTGCCAAAACCAAGCACTTAGGCATCCGCATTCACTTGGTCATTCTACCGTAGGTTCGGTCTTTCTTGTCGTCTCGAACCTGGAGCTGGGATGAGCAGACTTTCTTGGCTGGAGCGTTGTCGTCCAATGTAGTCGTCTTTTCTTGGTCTTCTGGACTACATCCACATCTTGGTACAGCTCGCACAGTTCTCGGTTGAACCTTCTTCCCTATTCGCCATCGTCGCTTCGGTGACTAGGTTTCCTTCACTTTTTCGAAGAGCCTGTGTCCCGGTTCTGAAGCAAGAAGCTAATTGCTTCGACCTTTTAAAGAAATGCCGGGTGTTGTTCTTGGCCCGATAATCTTCTAGATCTTTAACCTGAGAAACTGCGGATGCTCTTTTCTTCCTTCGCAGTAGTGTCCGACCGAACCTTCGGCTTCGGCTTCGGCTTCGGTCGAATTCGGCAAAAAAAACAACATTCGGCCAAACCTTCGGCTTCGGTATAAAATAGGCCGAAGTTTTGGCCGAAGCCGAAGAATTTTTTTTATTAATATCGAGAATCGTAGTAGGCGCCAAATAAATTCAATTTTTGAATTTTTGAAATTGTTGGACAGAGAAGCTTGTGTTTATTAATGTTAAATCATAGTAGGCGTCGAAAATTGCCTGGCACTTTTTGTTGATATCGAAAATCGTAGTAGGCGACGAAAAAAAAAACAATTTTTGAATAAGATAAAATATTTTTTTCTTATTCGAAATGAGAATTCTTCACTTCATTCAACCTTCGGCATCGGCTTCGGCTTCGGCAGAAAATCGACCTTCGGTCGGACACTACTTCGCAGGGTTTTTTTTTCTCATTTCTCCTTTTTGTTCGGTACTCTTCTCTTGCTGCTTTTGTTTTCCGTTGCAGCATCAATAACACGCATTCATCATCATACCACGGGTTCTTTCTCGGGGGTGACTGGTAACCTATGGTGGTCTCGGCTACATTTTTTATTATTTCACAATATTGGTTCCACAAGGTGTTAACATCTGAGGTATTTGGTAGGACAGCGGAGAGTCGCTCAGTCAGGTGCGAGGTTAAATTGTAGGGATAAGTTATCCTCGGCTGACAAGCTGACGTCGTGCGTCGCAAACTGTCCGCGTCCCCAGAACTTAGCATTCTTTCCATTTCCTACTTTAGTATCCCATTCCTAGTTTCCTCCCTCTCCCGAATCTGACTTGTCGAATTTTTCCCAAAGCTCCTCTCCTCTTGCCTGAAAAAAAAAAATGGCAGATGAATGTTCTACATCTAACAATAAGATTTCTCATCATTCATCTTTTTGTTAAGTGACCGTATAAGACCACACTACTACGACTCAACCGGAGCTCACCTAGTTTTAACATTCCAAAAACATACTTACTTTTACTTACTTACTTAAGGTGGCGCTACTGTCCGTTGTGGGCTTGGGTCACAATTAACAGTCTCCGCCAGCCAGCTCGGTCCCTAGCTAGCTTTTTCTAGTTTTGCACTCCAGGGCCTCTTCCACTTGTGTGCGCCACCTGAATCGCGGTCTTCCTCTCCTTGTACGTTCCTCGGGAATATTGTCGAAAGCTTTCCGGGCCGGAGCATTGGTGTCCATCCGCTCTAGATGACCGAGGCATCTGAGTCTTAGGACTCTTCTGGGTAAGTCCATGTTGTTGTACAAACCGTAGAGTTCGCTGTTGTATCTTCTTCTCCATTCCCCATCAATGCATACGGGGCCAAGGATGACCCGAAGAACTTTCCTCTCGAAACAGCCCAATGATGAGGGTGTTATACAGTTTTACCTTAGTTGCTCGAGAAAGGGCTTTTCCACTCAATTGCTTTTTTAGCCCAAAGAAACAGCGATTAGCAAGAGTTATTCTTCGTCTGATCTCGGCGCGCGCTGGTGTTATTGCTCGTGTTAATAGCGGAGCCTAGGTAGATAAACTCCTTTACTACCTCGAAGTTGTATGCGTCTATTGTGACGTTCTGTCCGAGCCGTCGGTGTTGGTTGTCCTTTTTCGAAGACAGAATTACTTCGTTTTTCGGTCATTAACCGCTAAACCCATTTTTGCCGCTTCTGTCTCAATTATCACAAAGGCGCCATTGACATCACGCTGTGTTCTTCCCAATATATCAATGTCATCGGCGGCGTACGAGAGAAGTTGAACAGACTTTTGGAAGGTAGTGCCTCTGGTGTTGACGGTGGAGTTTTGCACTATCTTCTCAAGAACGATGTTAAGGAAATCGCACGACAGTGCATCGCCTTTTCTGAATCTTTTTTTTTGACATCGATAGATTCCGTAAGCTCGTTGCCAACCTTGATGGCGTAGCGTGAGTTCTCCATCGTCATTTTGCACCAGCGAACGAGCTTGACAGGGATGCCAAACTAGACATAGCTTTATACAGTTCGTCTCTGTAGATGCTGTCATACGCGGCCTTAAAATCGATGAAAAGGTGGTGGGTATCGATTCTGAGTTCCGAAAACATTTTCAAAATTATATAAAATATATGTTTTGGCAGAAACACCCTGTTCTGGAAAGCTTAAAAAAATAAAGACTTCAGTGCAGTTTAAATAAAAATCACTCCAAACAGCAAATGAACAATTGTTCAAACGAGAGCTATTAAAATAAAGCCACAAACAAGAAATGTGTTGGCACAACGAATACTTGACTTTTTTCTTGGGTTTCACATTGCAAGCAATATTCATATCCTATGTTTAGTCTGGTAGGTTGTTAAAGTTCCACACTGTTGAAAAAAAAACTGTTTATTTTAAGAATGCTATGGAAGTTGATTGGTTTCCCATCAATGTTCAAGTAAATACTTATACTTCCTAACTTTACTTTCAATAGATAAAAATGGACGTTGGATAGGATATCATCGAGTTTTCGAATTCGTTTGACTCTGTGGTGTGTGAAAAGCTGACTTCTTGTAAGTGACAAGAAATCGACTGCCTCAGCCTTAGGAGCGAGACCTGCAAGACAGCTAAACAAGAATTTGAGGCAACCATAAAAGCGGAATAAAGTATCTTTCTTATAAAAATTCATAAGTCAACACAACGTTTTGGAGTACAAAAACATAATTTAAACAATCAACCGAACGAAGTTTGACCAAAACCAGTTGCAAGTTGACGATAATCAAATTTCCAAACACGTTTCTGGCTTTCGGCCTTGAGGGAAATAGTTTATCTTACGAATAGTTGCGATGACAGTAGTGTTGTTGTGTACTTTCCGATTTTGTTTGTTTGTACACAGCTGTGATTGTAGATGTTCACGTTATCGGATATTGTTTTCCAACAATAAACCACTAAAAAAAGCAAATATTTATTGAGCTTAAATGGCTAAAAGCCACAATAAACACATTAGCTTATAAAAGCCCTTTACTGGCCTATTTCTGGTTTGTTATGATTGTCTAAATTATTGTTATCTCTGTTGTGCCATTAACCATTCATGAAATCGATTCATTCATAGAAATATTTATGCAAAATGGAAGAGTACTCGAGTAGGGTCTGTAATCCATTTAGGTTAGGTTAGGTTAGAGAAGCTGTCTAGATGTTATTGACTCACCTAGACCTCAAGGGTCCATTGTGATACCACTAAAGAAGTTACTTATAGGAGAGTAGTGAACTTAATGAAACCATTTTGTACTTTTAATCAAATTAGAGAGACATCTTGTGTCAATTGTTGCCAGTTCACTGGTATTATCGAAGAAGGGATTACCAAGATAGTTATTCCTTCTATTGGAGAGTGCCGGACATGTATAAAGAAGGTGTTGGACTGTTTCCTCTTCCTCCTCGTCCAGGCAGCTTCTACAGAAGTCATTTGTATAGACCCCTAGCCCCAAAGCATGTCTACCTATGCGGCAGTGTCCTGTTATGACTCCAATTGTGGAGCTTATACTTTGTCTGCTCAGGGAAATCAAGCCTTTTGACCGTTTCAGGTCTATGCTTGGCCCTGTGACCAGTTGATTCTAGAGCATATTGTTTGAGAAGATGTTTGCATGTAGCAAGTGGTGTTCCTATGTTTTGTCTTTGTTTAACAGTGGACAGAAGTGTTCCGTTTTTGGCGAGCTCATCGACTTTGCAATTTCCCGGAATATCTCTGTGAATGAGGTGAATGTTAAACTGATCTGTCATCTCATTCAGAGATGATCAACAGTCGTGGACTATTTGAGAGTTTGTGGAGACAGACGCGAGAGATTTGAGAGCGGCTTGGCTGTCCGAGAAGATTCGTATATCCTTGCAAGATATAACGTTTTCTTTGAACCAGGATATGCCTCTTTAATCGCCATTACTTCTGCCTGGAACACACTACATTGATTGGGAAGTCTACATGATAGACTGAGATTCAGTTGTTTCGATACCAACGCCGTAATGGTCTTTGAACCGTCTGTATAGAAGTGTACCGCATTGTCTTCCAGGGGTCTCTCTTCTTCCCAAGAAGATCTTGAAGGGATTGAAACTTGGAAGCTATTATCGAATACCATTTTTGGGGTGGTATAGTCTAAGTGATCTGGGATAGATCTGAAATTGTCTAAGATTGTAGTATGACCAGTGTTGTTACTGATCCATTGAGAGGTGGCTCTAAGTCTCACGCATGAGTTGGCTGCCACCATTTTGGAGAAGATGTCAAGAGGTGTAATGTTAAGAAGCATCTAAAAGGCTGCTGTTGGTTTTAAGCGAAGTGCTCCCGTGATGCACATACCTGCTGACCGCTGGATTTTATTGAATTTATTCAAATTTACCATCTTGTCTAGTGCGGTCCACCAAACGACAACACCATTAATGAGTATCGGTCTGATTACCGAAGTGTATAGCCAGTGGGTTATTTTTCTGGAGAAAGCCCATTTTGAGCCTGTGGCCTTTTTCCAAGTAAAAAGTGCTAGAGTAGCCGTTTTTACTCTTTCATCAATATTTGCCTTCTTTAATCAAACAAACTAATACTAAGACTTTTCTTGAAAGTCTTAAAAAAAGGAATGCAATATTTACAAAAAATCACGACTCTCTTGACATTAAGTTCAGAAAGGGGCACGCAAGCAAAGAATCCATTATTACCATTATTACTGCATTCTATTCTCACTGAATTAATCATAACTTGTTTTGCATTCGTCTGAAATTGATTTCATATGTTTTGCTTTAATTTCCTTTCGCATTCTTTGACCCAATGAATCAGATTTATTTTGTGTCCGATATGCAAATCTATTTTGATTTTATTTTACAAAATAAATTACAAGAATGATAAAAAAGTAAATCGTTCTGGCCTGGGTGCTAGATAATTATTTGCAAGATAACAGCAATCATAAAAATAACTAAGCACTTACATAGGAATACTTTATTGCATCAGAATTGTATACTCAAAGCGAGTTTCCGAGGTGTACGTGACGATAATCAGATAATCTATTAGTGTTTGAGTAAAGTTATAAGTAATTCTGATTTATGGCTAACTTGTTTCTTTTCATTCTCAATTCATCTTTCGGTTTCTCTCTTTCTATCTTTTTGACTGTGGCAATTCCCAAGGGGAATGAAACATAACTGAAACGAAAAGGTGAATAGACAAAAAATGATGTAAAATACCTTCTTTGGAGCTATTGTGTAGCAAAAAAGTTTTCTTTGTTTTGGTCGTGACTTTTCACTTTCTCTTTGAGTTACTACGTTGTATGGAAAGTCTTGCCTTCTGGCTATAGAAAATGTGTGTTTTTTTTTAGTTAAAGTAATGGTGGTTGCTGCTTATGCCGGAAGACATAATTGTTGGTTAAGATTTCAAAGTTAAAAACACGTCTAGATTGTCATACATAGTCAAGTATTTAGTTTCTGAGAAATCAATTAAATGCAAAAACCCACCCACCGGTTTTTAACACAATTTAATCTACAGAACAAAAAATCAGTACAGGAAATTCCTATTAAAATACTGCAACATTCCATACAAACTTGGCAGCACTCTTTATTTTTGGATTCAAAATGAATTGTCAAAACAATATGAGGGCAACCGTCATTTGTTCAAAATTATTCATGTTTGTTCGTGAAATAAAATCTAAAAAGTGAAATTCAAAGGCGGAAATTCGTATAAAAACAATCCAATTACATAAGGCGTGTTTTTTTGCACGCGTATATACGCTTAAAAAAATCTTTACATGCAAAATGCAACAACAACAAATGTCTATATCCGCTTAGTAAGCGCCGATAATTATCCACGTTTAAGAAATAAGCGGATATAAAAACAGTGCTTCCGTATATCTTTTTCACTGTTTGCGATGAATTTTCAACGTATGTCAAAACTTCATTTCGAAATTCATTCCATTTTACATACAAGGATACAAGGCTGGTCTGCAGTTGAATGGTTAATCTCAGGGGCGCCAAGCGAAATTTGATTGAATCAAAATTATATCGATTGTACATCAATTTTATTTTTCAATTTCAATGCTTTTTTTGGACTACGTGGTGTTTTAACGTTCAAGGTGTACATGCACGATTTTTATTATTTTTTTTTTATTCTTTGTTACATTTTCTTCATTTTTCATCCTTAATTCATCATATTTATTGTGCTTTTTCGGGTCGTATTCGAAAGCGCATTCTATTAACAACTTGATCAAGTACTAAAAAGTACAAAAAATTGTGTAGCGCCTAACGATCACCAACAAAAATAAATGCGCCCCTGAACTCGAGTTTTTGTTTTTTTGACAGATGAAACATTGGACCAATCACAGCTCAGCACATGAGGGAAATTTCAAAACAAAAAAATTGTCGTTTTTTTGTGCACTGTTCATTTTAAGCGTATATACGCGTGCAAAAAAACACACCTATAAAGGGCCAACTATAATGAGCGGAAGCTAGTGTCAGAACCGAACGAAACGTTCCTTCCCTGCCATGTGAACACTTTACCCATAATGAACGGATGCGCACGGAAGTATCTTTCAAAAATATATGTATGTTCTTTATTTCCAATAATTTGTGAATTTAGGTTTCCATGCAACAAACAAGCATTTTCAAGAAATTAACTACCTGAAATCAACAACAAATCGAATTCCTCTTCAGAAAAATCAATGAAACGAGTCAGCTGTCAAATTTTCGTCCGTAAAAAGCGAAGGGGAGCGCAGTTTACGTCCGTTAGCAAAACTGAACGAAAATTGACGAAACGGAGCAATCCGCTATTTAGGGCACAGTATACGAATTCCTTGCATTCGCTAAGTTATGGACGGCTCCGTCCACACCGTTCCGTTCATTATAGTTAGCCCTTAAAAGTGTTCATTTTATAAAGTTGGTTTATTTTTTTTATTGAAAGTGGTTGGAAGTCATTTTGTGTGGCTTTAAAATTGTCTTAGCAGATTACAAAGGATTTTTCAATAGGCCAGTTCCACCTAACAACATCTCACTGAGATCTCAATGTCACTTTGACTGAGGCAAAATCATTTGGTGGTATATACTCATTGAGATAAAATGGTTACCTTACAAATTGTTGTTGTACAAATGTCAGTCACGTCAAAATAGCTGAGTGAGAAATCGAATCCAAAATATTTTCAAGAGATCTCAGAAAAAAATCTCAATTCTCAGCTGAGATTTTTTGTTCCACTTAAAAAATCTCTGAGATGTCTGAGATCACAGTGAGATGTTGTTAGGTGGAACTGGCCTAATTGGCGCGGGTACCGGTTAGGTTTTGGCACCCCCTGGCGGCCATTTTGTTTTGGTGACATCTGTCAAATCTTTTGTTTATTATTCAGTCGTTTATGCCAAATCATCATGGCAAGTTACATGTGAACGGCACGTTCAAATGATAAAACTGTACTATCAAAATGAGTGTTCGTTAACGCAAACGTTGCGCGCATTGTGCCCATTTTACGCGTGGTGGTTCTTCACAGTCGACTCTTCAACGTGGCCAAATTTGAGACGACCGGTTCAGTAAACAATCAGCCAACACCCGTACGTTCAAGGAACGCAAGATCGGCCGAGAACATCGCCGCGGTCCGTTAAAGTGTACAGCAGAACCCGAGGAAGTCTAGTCTTCGCCGTGCACAAGAACTCGGCCTTTCGGAGACTTCAACTTGCGGGACCTGGGCTTACACCCGTACAAGATCCAACTGAACCAGGAGTTCAAAGTTCATGACCATAGACAACGCCGTTTGTTCGCTGACTGCACTTCGAATCACATCTACCCGCCCTTATTGAAAACTCCTTTATATTACAGAATCTAATAATGCCACTTGCAAGAATTTTAAGTACGAAAGAAAAAGGTAAAAAATCACTGCATACAAAGGTTGTGATTTTTCCCATCGCGAATGGCGACCAATATCAAGTTCGAATGATGTCGCTTGAAGCTTGAAGACAAATTTTAAAACGCAACTCCAACCTTGTGTACAGCCAGGCTGAAAGTCACATAAACTGAACCGAAAAAAATTCAATGTGATTGGCCCAGATGGGTTTCAGTTAGGGCGACCAGATATAGAATCAAGGAAAAGTGGACACCTACCAAAATCTCAAAAAAAAAAAAAAACAAGTTCATATTTTTGTATTAATTGAATTAAACAGAACAAATATTTTTATTTCTAACAAAATAAGTAACTTTTTTTTTCATTTATGGTGGCGCTACAGTCCAGGTCGGACCAGGGCCTTATCCAACAAACGTCTCGAGCCAGCTCGGCTCCTAGCTAGCTGTCTCCAGTTTCGCACGCCAAGTTGTTTCAGGTCATCTACCACCTGTGTGCTCCACCTGAGACGCGATCTTTCTCTTCTGCGACGTCCTTCCGGGTTGGATTCGAAGACTCTACGACCCGGAGCATTATTTTCCATTCACTCTACATGACATCTAAGTCGTTGCACCTTGAATTTTTTGACTAGGTTAGTGTCGCTGAACAGCTCGTACAGTTCTTGATTGAATCTTCGTCTGCATTCTCCAATTATGCAGACAGGACCAAAAATCACTCGAAGAATTTTTCTCTAAGTCCAAAGAAGCAGCGATTGGCAAGAGTGATTCTTCGTTTGATTTGTGCGCTGGTGTTGTTGCCTGAGTTGATAGTGGATCGTAGGTAGACGAAGTCCTTAACTACCTCGAAGTTAAATCTGTCTGTTGATGTTGGTTGTCCTTTCTTCTTGACAGTATTAACTTGATCTTGCCCTCGTTAACCGCTAGACCCATCTTCCTGGCCTCCGTTTCAAGACTCACAAACGCTCCACTGACATCACGCCGCGCCGTGTTCTTCCAATTATGTAATATTTTTGTAATATTTTAATTTAAAATTTTAATTTATTTGGTTTTTCCTGTTGTACCTGCTTGCATTAAGCAGCCCCAAACTCTTGTCTTCCTAGTACCTATTCGTGTCACTATCACTTTTTTTTTATTTATTACAAATAATTTCAAATTAAGTGCCGATACGACTAGCAACCGTAATTGTAATCGTACTCTGTGAAAATGGACCCCAGCGCGTGCGGTACCTGAGGGGGAAAGAGGCGTGGGAAATTAAAAAAAAAAAATGTCAATGTCGTCTGCGTATCCTAGTGGCTGGACGGACTTTTGAAAGATTGTGCCTCTGGTGTTGACGTTGGAGTTTTGCACAATCTTTTCAAGAATAATGTTGAAGAAATCGCATGATAGCGCATCGCCTTGTCTAAAACCTTTTTTGACATCAAATGCGTCCGTTAGGTTTTTTTCCGACCATGATGGAACAGCGTAAGTTTTTCATTGTCATCTTGCATAGACGGATGAGTTTTTCTGCGATGCCAAAACTAGACGCCAAAGACGCTGTCATACGCGGGATTGAAATCGATGAAAAGGTTGTAGGTATCGATTTGAAGTTTCTGGGTCTTCTCTAAGATCTGCCGACAGACAAGATCTTGTAGGCGATGTTGAGGGGACTTATACCTCTGTAGTTGGTGCAGTTCCTTTCTTGAGCATAGGGTATACGGTGCTGAGGTTCCATTTGTCGGGCATGCTTTCCTCCGACCAAATTTTGTAGATATACTCCTAACCAAGTCATCTCCAGCTGGCTCTATACAGTTCGGTGGCAAGCCCATCTGCTCCAGCGGCTTTGTTCGACTTAAGGTTAGATATCGCTATCTTCACTTCGTCAATGTCGGGTGGGTGGAATTGTTGGCCTTCTACCCAAAATTGAATGGTTCTGTATTGCTGGCGGAGTTTTGCTCGTCATCACCATTATACAGCTTCGATTATTAAAAAGTAGAAGAACAGACGGCGTTCTGAATGGGTTCTGAAATGGGTGAGTTCAAGTCAACATTTTGTGATGAAAATTCTTTTAAGGCCGTCTTCACACGAAAATTATTAACTGAGAGCATACCGAAAAAGAGGACAAATCGCTTTAAAAAAAAGCCACGATATTTTACTCCAAAAATTATTTAATGCTGGTTTCAGAGGTTTTATTCATAACTGGTTTATTTCTTACCTACAAAAAAGAAGTCAAAGAGTTAAAATAAGTAAAGTTCTCAGTTCCAAAGTCTCAACTAACATTGGTGTCCCGCAAGGCTCTGTTTTGGGACCTATCTTGTTTTTAATTTATGTTAATTCATTATTTCTGCAACCTTTAAAAGGATCAATTACAGCTTTTGCCGATGACACAGCCTTGTCCTACAGTGAAAAAAGTTATTGCAACATTTATTTAGATGTTAATCACGATCTGGAAGTACTTCGTAATTGGTTCAATGCTCACAAATTAGTCATCAGTGACAAAACAAAATGTATGTCTTTCAACATTTTGGGTAAGGTTTGCAGAGATATGCCATTGTATTATCATTCTCCTAAATGCAAAAGATTCCGTTTAACCAGTACTTATTTATTAAACCAAGATTCCAGATCATTTCATTCCGAATTTCCTTGCGTTTCTGAATGTTTTTTAATTGAGCATGTTGACTCTTTCAAATACTTAGGTGTTGTTTTGGATTACAAAATGAGTTGGAAAGACCATATTCTTAATATGAAATTGTTTTTATCTAAGTGATTAGGAAGATTTTTCATCTCAGTCAATATTGTGGCTTGTCAGTTTTGAAATTAGTATATAATGCTTTTTTTAAGTCTAAACTTCAATATGGTATAGCTTGCTGGGGAGGCACTCACTTCAGTAAGTTAGAATCCTTATTAATTAACATGCAGTTCGCATTCTTTGCAACGTTAGGCTATGTTTATGACCGAGCGTAAACGCTACGTGCGATGCGACGAGAATCGCTACTAGCGACTAAATTCATTGTTGCTTATGAAAGTGTTTATGACAAAGCGATTTAGCGAAAAGCGAATTGAGCGATTACAAGCGAAAAAAGCGACGAAAATTTACAATCAAAATATTTTGATATTTTGAGCGATACGAGCGATTGTTGAACGTCTATTACGCTAGCAGAACCATTTCAAAAGCTGGCAATGAAATGTATTCAGTATTTTGTTGCTAATTTGTTGCTTATTTGTGCCACAAGAATGTTGCTCCACTAGTTCTTGGAAAAATCGATGTTCTGCTAGCGTAATATTACGCTAGCAGAACCAAACTAGAACCAATGCAGCTAGCGACATGAAACTAACGGCATATTTTGTTGCTAATTTGTGCCGCAAGAATTAATTTTGTACCTCAAATAGTTCTCGGAAAGAAGTGCGATAACGTTTCTTCTTTTCTCTTCTGAAAAATAATAAGTATACGCCCGAGTGAACTTTGCCATAAAACGTTAATTTCAATATCTGGAAAGGTATTTTCAAAGAGAAAACAACATTTACCGGGTTAGCTAATAGAATAAAAAAGTAAGTATGTACCTATACAGTCAAACTTCTTTATAACGAAACTTCAAGGGAACCAAAAATTGCTTCGTTATAAAGAAGTTTTATAAAAAATTCGTTATATAGAAATTTTTTTTATATTTCTTAAGGAGAAGGGGAACAAAATGGAAAAAAATTATATTCGCTATAGAGAGAATTACGTTATAAGGAAGTTCGTTATAAAGAAGTTTGACTGTATATACATTTGTTTACTTCTCAAACACATATTTTAATAAGGTTCGTTTATGTACATGATAAGTCTTGGTACAATTTTCTTTTTTTCACTGACGAAAGTTGATTTTTCTTTAAGATCATCAAACTACATCCATGTTTGATTACCTCTTCTAATAATAAAACTTTCCTAGTCAATGCACGCATTTTGCTTTCTTCACTGACAAAACTTAAATAAAGTTTTAATATTTAAAACATTCAATCTCTTGAAGTTTCGCTCTACTATAAACACTCAATAGCTAGCGATAACGCAAGCGAAAATGTAACAAGCGATGGAGCGATTCTCGTCGCATCGCGCGACGCGTTTACGCTCGGTCATAAACATAGCCTTAATCGTCTCACTCCTAGCTTCAGTTTATTCAAAAGACTAGATCTTCTACCAGTAAGGCATTTGTACTGTTTTGAAGTCTTAAAAGTTTTTTTTGAAACCTCTGGCAACATTGTTCCCAGGATTTATGAAAACTTAAATTTACGTGTAAACAGCAGAAATCTTGTTACTGTTCCAACCATCAGAAAAACTCATTTTTCACTTTTCTATACCGTTAGAGCACCACGTCTTTATAATAAGCTATCGGCAAATATTAAAAATGAGAGAGTTAAATCAATATACCTGCATGAGATTAAAAGATGGCTTTTCTCGATAAATTTTGATGACATAGAAAACCTTGTAATCCCATTAACTTGAATATTAAATTTATTAAACATAAATATGAATAGTTATCAATTATTATCATTATCGTATCCCCATCGATAAAATTTGTTAATATTAATTTATCTACAATGGTACTTTCGACTCTTGTTTACGAACAACAGAAGGTACTTAACTATTTCATACAATTAATTATTAATTATTAAATGTTTAAATATTTATGTATGTGTACTAATAAATGAAATAATGAATTCAATAAAAAAAAAAGGTTAAAAAGAGGACATGTCCTCCATAAAAAGGACGCCTGGTCAGCCTAGTTTCAGTCATACTGGCGTGACAAACGTCTTCAAACATGCATGCAATAATAAAGAATAAATGCGTTAAAACTTAAAATCATGTGTTTTTAGGGGAATCACATCTGCATTCTGTTTAGTTTTTAATTTGGTTGACGAAACGCACCCCCAAGTGAGCATATTCAAGTTTCACAAACTGCATGACCTGTGACTGTTAACTTCACCAACTCACACGCCATTGTTTCTGGAGAAGCCATAAAACCACACCGAACTAGTCAGATGCTTTATCCAGCAGAGTAATTAACTTGTGAAATTCACTAGGTGACTGTTTGACCAAAACAGCACGTAGGCCAAACTTCGTGTTCGTCCCCTTGTCAATCGGCTGAGTATGCTATTTCACAACTTCTTCAAGGATTGACAACAAAAACGGCTTTGTTTTCGTTGTTCATGTTTTATAGATAAACAATAAACAAATTGAATAGATTAAATGCAAAACAACACTGTCCCAAAACCAAAAACCTCATTTTGAACTTCCTCAACAACAAAGCCCAAATGTCCTTGTCTCTCATCCGAACGTAGCAACAAGCAACAATTAACGGTTTTGCATTTAAATTTATATTTAAAGAATTTTGTTGTTATTTTTTTGTGAAAGAAGAACAACAAGTTCGTTGCACGATCCCAACCCAGCCGACAGTGTGTCTGTGTGATGTTTTGTGAGTGCAAAAAATTCACATACACATTTCTTAATCACCATCCTCCTATACCGGGCAGGGCATAAAAACTAAAAATACATTCACACACATTTGGCATGACAACTTAAAAACAAACAAAATGATAGAAATGTTCAAAGCAATGACGTTGTCATTGTCATTCGATGAACATAGTAAGTTTGATTCGTCTTTATTGCCAGAATGGGGAGTACCTCTGATGATTCATTCATGCGGGGTATGTCGGTGTCACTCTCGATGTATCTAGATGCCCATTCATAATCATAGAACTTTCCTACACACCAAATATTTACGCAGTGATGTCATCACTGGACTTGGCTTACTGACTAATTAAAATTGGCTTAAATTGATAAACAAATATTATTCACGTTTACATTTTTATAAACATTCCATTAGGTTGTTTTTGAGCTGATTTGATTTTTTTCTTTTTTTTTTGAGTTTTAAATGTGTTATGTCAATTAAGGCCTTAGGTAGGTACTTTTCCGAACAAAAGTTCAATTGAATTTAAAATTAATATAAACGACGAGACTGATTTGACTTCATTAAATCATAAAAAAAAAACTTGTTTACGAAAAAACATTCAAGACGGAATTAACGGTGTCTTCTTTCTCTTTTGTGTGTATTCGCATTTCTTGTGGACTTTTCCAGACAACTCTCGAACTCTCGTCTTTGTATTTTCGAACTTCGAAGTTAAATTCTAAAATAAAACAGAAAACCAAGTAAAGGGAATCAGAAAAAATGTTATTGATAAGACCGAATCTTGTGAGACAAGTGAATTGGAAAAATTCCAATTATAAGTTTTATTATTTTATTTTATGAACACTCATGTGGATGAGCCATAATTTGCTGTGCTTGTTTGTATGTTTTTTTTATAGATTTGTATGAAATTTCTCGAATTTCAAAGTCTCGTGGAAGATAAGATGTCTGATTTGGCATTTAAAGATAAATAGAAGCTGTCTCTTGTTCCATTGACACAAGCCCCCTGTTTGATTGTTGTGACAAATATTTGCCATAAACTGTCGTTAGACATGATGCTCAGGTGTTTTTATTTTTTAATTTTTTTTTTATCTTGAACGCAGCAAGTATTAACGGAACAGGTTGTCCTTGCTCATTGTTCTTGTTTTTTTTTTTGTCTTATCGTAGTTTGATGTTAAATAATAATCGGAATAAATCATTTTAATAAATTGTTGCTAACATGGAAAAAGTTCGGTGCTATGAAGTCAAACATGATATTGAAGATGGACTTTTTTATCGTCTAAAAATTATAGTCGGGATGCCGATGGTTTTCGTTTAAATTCTATAATTCGAAATTTTTGAGATTTCGAAATGGATTTAGGGTAACGGTACCAGTCTTCGGAGATAACTTCTTTTTTGACTTTCAATGCAAATATCTTCATTGCTATCAGTGTTTGATTCAAATCTAAATATTTTGCTAAGACAATAATTTCTTTTTAGTTTGATGTACGAATGAATTGAAAGTAACATTAAACATTGATTCAAAAGAATGAATTCTAAAAAAAAGGCGATGATGGAGACTCCGCTCCGGACGATAGTTCTAGTCTCCGGACGATCTTTATTGGATTCTCCGGACAGTTCCACTTAAAAACTCAATCAGCCCTATCGCCAATTTTTTGGGAACTTTTTTTTCCCAGGGAAACAAAAATTACCCCGGAACAGAAGTTTCCCATCGAGAATCTCCCAAGAACTTTTATTTCCCAGGGAAAAAAGTATACCAACCTTAAAATATTTAATTGATTTTCGAAGTTATTTTGAAGGCTTGAAATTTTTATAAAATATTTTGTTTGTGTCAAATACAAATCCAAATAAAGCAAATTGTGAATTTTCATACCAAGAAAAAAATGGATTTCGCTTAATTTTTTCATTAATATTTGATAGTTCTTATTACTTCTGAAGCCAAACTCGATTGCAAGCCCTGGTTACCGAGTTATTTGCATCAGAAGATATACTTTATATGGGATATGGGATCACAAGAAGTGAAGAAAGTAAGGACTTACACCAGGAAAAATATTGTTTTGGGATCATAACTCAGTAACCAGACCTCGCAGATATGTAGTTTTGGTTTTCAGTGACTGAAAGAGGGCTTATTGATCTTTGTTTTCGCGTATCATTTGGAATTGATTGCCTACCAGGGAAACTCGTTAAAACGTATTTTACCTATTAGCTATTGACCTAATACGTCAGAGGTGTTTTCTTTATGGAACATAGGGTCTCTTGTACTATGCGCCTTCATCGTACTGATTCCTGTTCGACTGTTATTCGCCAAGCCAATTGTCATGTCGGCCCACTTTTCTGCTTTCATATGTGAGCGGGTTCCACTACATGACAGTCGCCTTTTAGAAGCGTATGGCCAATCAACTGCTACTTTTCTCTTCGTGTTATAGAGTCTATGGGTCCCTGGCCTGTTCTCGCATGAAGTTCAGCATTTGAGATATAGTTGGGCCAGAAAATCATCAAGATGTTTCTGAGACGTCTATTAACGAAGGTTTGAAGCTTTCTTGTGCCAGTGTCTCTGATTTCCCAAGTACTGCACCCATAGAGAAGCACGATTCAAAATTGGAGCGGAACAGTGGAGGCTTAGTCTTTAAGCTTAAAGAGTTGTCCAGAAATATTTGCTTGGATTGATGATTAAGTTCCACGGGTCATCCTTTAAGTTTTTCAGAGTTGATGCTTAGCCCCACGATTTCTGACTCTCTCTCCACCAGAAAAAAAAGAAACAGTCTTCCAATTCACTTCATGTCAAGGCACAGCAAGTTTTTCCCTTACAACTAACTAGGGGAAAATTCTGTTCCAAATATGGAAAAAATTATTGGCGATACGAATTTTTCGAATTTAAATTTTTTTCCCATACTCGAAAATTATTCATGATAGCAAAGTTCCCAAATTGAGAAAAAAATCCAGGGAAAATTTATTCGTGATAAGGCTGAATATCTTTTTTTCTCTTAAGTGCTGAGTAGGTAAAGAGGAATTAATTTTCTGCATTGATAATTATTAACTGATTGTTTTGCATCTAATTAATTTTAAAAAATATGGCCTAGTTATTGTTATTTTAGACGAAATATAAAAAAACAAACCATGAAAACAGAGTCTCCGGACGATTTTGAACCTACTTCGTCATACTTGATTGCTCCTTGCCTGACACGTAATTTCTTCGATCTAATGTCGTGTAAGGCTTACTTTTAGTTGTTTGCATTCATCCTAAAAAAAAAACAGCTTAAAATACTTGAAGATTAATCATATCTTCTCTTCTATCGACGCTACACAACTGAACCATAGCAATTTAATGTATTTGAAATACCTAATTACTGGTTTTATTATTTTAATTTTTTCATGTTCAGGTTTCGATAAAAAGGAAAATATTTCCTTCAGCTGTAGATATTTCTCGATCGATTCACATTGATTTCAAAATATTGTGTCTGCGTGACAGAGAATAAATAATGATAATACTATTTTTAAAGTTTTTTTTTCATTTTTAATCCATCGGTGGGATGATAATGGAGAATATTTATTCTGGATACAAATATGTTGTTTTGACAAGGAAATTAAGGGTTTCAAAAAGAATTTGAACATTAAATACAAGAGAATAAAACTTTTGAGCTGTCCGGAGACTAAATTTTCGCTATTTTTGGTACCAGTGTACCGGACACTTAAGAAATCGATTAAAAAAACGCAAAACTCAATTTTTTTCTTTAGTTATTGGAAGTTAATTAAATTTATTTTCATTGAAACAAACTCTATTTGATGACAAGATCTCACAAGATCCACTATTGTCAGTATATTTTTCCAAGGTCTGCTGCTAAAAAAAAACAGCAAAACAGAAGCAGCTGCTGCTTAAACGACCCATAACTTTTTTATTATGCATTCGATCGAGTTAAAACTTCATATGTGTATGTGAAAAATGTTACTGATTCTGTATTTTGTTGTTTTTTTCTTGCAAATTCTGTGTTTAGGTTCCCTTTTCATTCCCTATTAAGTGCAAAATCGTCCGGACACTGGGGTCTGCCCGGAGACTGGTGCCATTACTCTATTAAGCACCTGTAAATTGTTTATTTGAACCTATTCACAAATTGATGTGAACACTTATTCGCACCATATTATGTTCCGATGACAATATATATGGCTGAAACACAAGCACGCTTTAGCCTTGGCTTCGCCTAACGTTTACTAGTTCAGCCAAAGGAATTCAACGCATGCTATCACAATGAAGCATCGACCTCACGCTTCGTACGTAATGTTACGTAACGTGCCTCCAAGCTCTAGTTCAAAGCTGGTATTGAGAAAAAATGGCGACACTTCTTGATAATACCTATCAAATATATATACAAAGGTTCAAATATGCTGAGCATTTGCTTTGTCTGACAGCGCAACCGCTGTAGAAAAAATCAACAAACAACATTAATTTTTTTTTGGAAGGATGATGATGATGGAGGGAGAAATGTCATTCAATGTAATCTTGAAGCTTGTGCATCGTAACGCAGACGAATGACGAAGACGAAGATAGAGCGTGTTTGTATTTCTGCCATTATTGTCGTAGATGCAAGATGGCCGCCGAAACAAAATACTGTGTTACTACTTCCTCAATATGGACCTTCCTTAGTAGAATAGAGAAAGGCCGCCAAAAAAATGAGAGATTCACTTTTCGTTTCACCCTCAAGGAAAGTAAACGACCGTCGGAAATGTCAGATTTCATATCTGTTCTGAAATGGTTGATGTTTTCCATATATGAAAGCGCGAGTAGTAGAGACAGAGAGACAGTAAATACTTAACAATATTATTGTTAATGATGTAAGTTAGACAACTAATTAATGCGTTACCTACCCGCAGACCACAATTTACATTCCACTTTATTTTGCGCTCAATTTTTGCTTGAATAAAAATAAGACCACAAGAAAAGAATGCAACGAACGAACTTTGTGTTCATTCTCCTTGAAAAATAAACTCATACACAATCAGCTCAGCTGATGAAATTTTCCACTGATATTAGCTGAGAAATAAGATCAAGTCAAAAGTACCTAGCCACACTCAATGAGTAGATACGTTGACGAGATCAAGTAAATGCATAGAATGAAGCATGCACTCAAATTCAAATGAAATTTTATAATGACGAAAATTGTGGTAAATTGTTTCCCAAGCGGATTATGCAATATGCAAGTAAACACGGTTAGTTTTACTTGATCATGGTAGCTGTGTGTGTGAGCTTTTTGTTAGTAGCTTGCGTTTGAGTACACTTCGAACCTCAAAATTGATAATAACTGACCCTGATGATAAAATGGTTCCTAGCTACTTTGAACTAGAGCATAAAGTGTCATGCGTTGCTATCAAACTATAGCAACAATATATGAGTCGAATCCATCCAAACTAAGTTTGATTTCCAGTGTAAACAATTGATTTGTAGTCAACTTAAAAATTTGTTTAATAGTTTGGGTTATCGTCGAAGTCGCCATTCGTTTATTTTATAAACAAAGAAAATCTAAGGGAATCAATCAATGATTTGTTGAATGAACTTGTTTACTTGTTTGTTTCTGGTGACAGTTTTCCGGATTCCCAGTTTCCACCCAAAAAAGAACATACAGTGCCGCACTTAATTATTGACACACTTAGTTTTTCAAACTTAGAAACCTACCTACTTTTTTAAACTTACCACCATGGTATTTAAACATTTTTTTTCGTTCAATAGTTATCTTATTTTCTATTTGAAATGCAATAAGTTTCATTATATTTTGTTGGTCCGTATTATAGTAAACGGAGAATTTATCATTATCATATACTCAAATACTCGCACAAAATTATTAGCACACTTAGCGTTTTGTGCAATAAATTTAATACCACCAAATGTTCTCAAATCTAATATCGTTTATCAAGCTAAGAGTTCAAAATCTTAACACAATTATGCATAAAACATAGAAAAAAGTGCTCGCGAATAAAGATGAGTCCCAAACAAAAAGAAACGACGGAATCCGAAAGAAAAATAAGAGTTGATATGCATAGCCAGGGTAAATCATACGCAGAAATTGGTAAAGTAATGAACAGAAGCCGTTACAATATCCGTTTTAATTGT
Organism: Sphaerophoria taeniata; assembly: GCA_943590905.1. NCBI lineage: Eukaryota > Metazoa > Arthropoda > Insecta > Diptera > Syrphidae > Sphaerophoria > Sphaerophoria taeniata. The sequence goes on along the minus strand of OX016540.1, from coordinate 37,795,051 downwards.
GAGTCCAACTTCAAAAGTTGGACTTTTGGATGTTCGAGACAGGATTGTCCGAAAAGTTAAGATGGGTCCAAAAATAACTTCAACCCAATACCCAAATTGCTTCTAAAGTAAGGGAAGAACTACTTGGCAAAACTATTCATTTCATCCCATGGCTGTAAGAACAATGCTTAACGAGACCGGTATCAAATCTCGAGTAGCTAGACGCAAGCCGATGATTTCAAAAGTCAACCAAAAGAAACGTTTGGACTATGCTTTTGAATATAAGACTAATTGCTTTCTGGAATGACGTTCTGTTCTCCGAGGAAAGCAAGTTCAACATTTTTCGGTCCGATGGCCGCATATCTGTGTGGAGGAAGCCTACGACTATTCTCGAAAAAAAAAAAAATGGCTCCCACTGTTAAACATGGTGGTGGAGGAATTATAGGGCCCTATCGGGAATGAGATTTCCCTGGAAATATTTCCCACATTCGGAAAACTTGTATCGTGAATAAGAGTTCTCTGGAAATATTTCCCACGTTCGGAAAATTCGTATCGAGAACGATGTTCGAATTTTCCCTAGAAATTTAATTGCGATCATGAACACTTTTCCCATGGGAAATTTCTCGTTATTTCTCTGGAGTTTTTTCCCATTCATTTTGATTGAGAAATTGTAAGCAAAATCCTTTCTCGAGTGGAAAGGAGATATTTGCAGACCTAAAAAGAGAGTTTGGATTTATTTTGAGGAGTAGGTAAAACGATTTTATTATTATCTTGCTTGAATAGACCACAAAGCACAAACCTTTGGGAGCATTTTTTACGGCCTTCTTCAAAACCAACTGCTAGGAATGAAAAATGAGTTCTACAAATACAGTCCTTTAAAAATTGTCGATCAGGCGGGAATGGTAATATAGCATTTTCTTTTTCCAAGACTATGCGATATGAGAGGATTCTAGCCGCAGTCGGTGTCATACCGGCGGCGGAAAGAACCCCGGGGCAACCGCGAAAACTGGAGTGGGCTAGTGGCTTTCTTAGCAGAAATACCAAACCGACCGGCAGCGACTCAACGTCAAAGCGCAATAGGTCTCTCGAGGGCGACAAGCCTGAAGCGAAAAGGCAGAAAGTGCATTCCAGCAGCACAACAGCCTTCAATAAAGATCTTTCTTTCAGCAACGCGCTAAAAGGCAAGATCATAGCCGCGGTCATTGACAGGAGTCATGTGGATGGTAACATCTCTCATGATCAATGGGCAGACGTCAAGGCTCACCTCGGTTTCAGATTTTTATCTGTCATCGAGGAGAATCCGGGGCCTCTCCCAGACACAGCCGATGCAGGATGGTGCCAAAATCGTACCAAACTCATCGATCTGTACAGGGCTGCTGTCAATGGCTTGCCCCAAACAAGCCATCCGACGTGGAGGCTAACCCTATAGTCGACAGCAACTCCAACATGGATACTGAAGACTCCACCTTAGGCATCACTCTGAGTGAGGAAGCCCTACTTCATTCCTCCTCAGACGATGAAAACGCCGATAAAACAGTGGTGGAGGTTGATCTGACTAAAAGTAGCAATGCTGCGATTAGTTCAGATTAATCTCCATCACGCCATCATGGCCGCAAACAACCTGGTACTCCGATTGCATAGAAACAAGGAAGACATCGTCTTGATACAGGAGCCGTGGGTCTCAATCTCCATCATCAGAGGCCTCAGGACTCCTGGCTATAAGCTATTGTATGCATCGGAGAAAGGTGAACTAAGGTCAAGCATGTTAGTAAAAAATGACTTAAATGTATTTTTGTTCCTCAATTACAGCGACAAGGACACCACCACCGCTGTCTTAACAACGGATAAAGCCACCTACTGGGTCATATCCTCCTATCTTGGCCACGACAGCTCAGCTCCAGGAGACATCTTAAAGTAGGCAATTGCGGACGCGCACTTAAATTGTCAAACAAAACAAAAATTATTCCAAGCAAAAAGAAATAAATAAAAATATTTCTGTCAAAATTGATTTTCGAAAATAATTTTGTTTTTTAAAGTTGGTAGTTTTTTCCCTGGGAAAAAATCATTTCGAAGGAGTTTCACGATAACTAGAAATGTTTCTTGGGAATGAAATTTTTCTTGGGAAATAAAATTTCTTGGGAGATTCCCGATAGCCCCCATAGTGTGGGGTTGCATGTCTGCCGGACCTAAATTCTATTGAACATTTGTGGAAGAATTAGATAGAAGGGTTGAAAAGTGCGCAATTTCCGCGAAAACTGAGTTCAAACAGACGTTGATTGAAAAATGGCAAAATATTGGAGAACAAACAACCAAAGAATTGGTGCATTCTATGCCAAATAGATTAACTTCTGTCATTAAACAAAAGGGTTTGCCTACAAAATATTAAGGACTAGCAGTTGCCCGCGACTTCGTCCGCCTCTCCCTCGTCCACCGGCCAGAGTATGGTCTCGACTTGTGCATCATGCGCGCGTGGGAATTTTGTTCGGAAGTTATTGTAAAATTGCATTGCAGTCAACTCTCCCTAGGTCGTAATTCTCTTGAACTTGAAAAATTTGAGCATTTTTTATGATTCCCTTCAGTTGTTCATACTTAAAGCATTCCCTTGGGTGAACTCTCCCTAATAATTCTAATATCTCTTCGTTAAGTAATTTTTTTTTTCTTTAAACTGAGCATATTTTTTAGTTAAGAAGTACATAAAATGATATTGTTTAAACACAATAATCTGCACAAATAGTGCAATCAATCACATTCACAAATCAATTGAACTCTCAAAATTCTAATTTGAGCTGTTATTAGGCCAGTTCCACCTAACAACATCTCACTGAGATCTCAATGTCACCTTGACTGAGGCAAAATCATTTGGTGCCTTGGTGGAACATAATTCTCAGATATCATTGAGATTTAATGGTTACCTTACTAATTGTTGCTGCACATATGTCAGCCACGTGCCACGTCAAATAGCTGAGTGAGAAATCGAATCCAAAATAATTTCATCTCAGAGATCTCAGAAAAAAATCACAGTTCTCACATTTCCACAGATTCTTCGCTGCTATTGGTCGCAGCTTAATTTTAAGTAGAATAAAGCCTAAAGCAGTTGCCCGTAGCTTAGTTGGTAAGTGCGTTGGCTGCTAAGCAGAACGTCGTTGGTTCGAGTCCTACTCAGGCCAAGTTTTTATTTCATCTTTCACGGGTACTGCCTCTTGCGAAGACCTGACAAATCTTCCAAGAGTATCAATCTGTAATGAAAAAATGCACTCAGAGAATTGTTGATTAGAGTAAGCCACTTAGGCGTTGGCTCTTCAAGAGCTGTCGCGCCACTCTATTTATTTATTTTATTTTAAAGCCTTCATCGATTAATGGACTATCCAACACAAAAAGAATTTTACAATTCGAAATAGTAGTTCCTGAGATTACCGCGTTCAAACAAACAAACTCTTCAGCTTTATATATTAGTGTAGATTGTTTATTTGTCCATTGTTTAAGATCTCAATTAATTTTGCCAAAAATTTTGTGCGAATAATTAATCAATGTTTGTGAACTATTTCAATTTTCTCAAAGCCAATTCACAATGTCCAAATTATATTAGCTGCATATATTAAATATATATGCAACCACTAAGGCACTCAATCTGAGTCCTGTTAACCACCTCACTCCTACTCACTTAACTAAAGAGTCTAGCTCTCTATTAGACCTTTATCTTGCTAGCGATGTTGATAGGGTAACGCCTTACACACAGCTCTTGGCACCAGGTTTTTCCAAACACGACATAATTTTTGTAAGCTTGGATACAGCTTGGCGGGTTGATCAACAAAGTTTCCAATATCGAGACTATAAAAATTTAAACAAAACCGAACTGGTACGTGATGTTAATTGCATAGATTGGAAAGATTGGAACTCTATATACCAAATGCAAAATGTTAATGAACAAATCGATTTTCTACGGCATAACGTTAATCAAGCATAAGTCCCCTCCTTGGCTGAATGGCGATATCTCTGCTCTAATGTCGAAACGAAATGCCGCTTACAGTCAATGGAGGCGGTTCAAATTGGAGTATTTCCACAAATCTTATTGCAGACTTCGCAATCAAGTCATCGTATTGATCAGAACTGCAAAAAGACTTTGCTACGAAAACAAAGTTGGTCCACTAGTTTCTGAAAAAAATGTATGGATAAGCCTGCGAGAATTGGGTATTGGGAAACAATCTATGAAGTTTGCTGATAACATAGATTGCGATGCTCTCAACAAAAAGTTCATCTCGACTCCGCAATCATCTGACGTTGCTACACTTCCTAATTAACCTATTGATGACGATCCAACAATGTCAACTGTTCGCTGAGCTTCAATAGAATACTAGAAGAAGACATTGTTGAGGCAATGTTATCTATTAAATCGAATGCTACTGGCCTTGAGCTAATGGAACCCAAGTTCGTTAAGTTATTGCTTCCATACATCCGGCGTTTCATAGCTTATATATTCAATACTATCTTGACTACCACCGAGTTTCCTTCAGAATGGAAGAAGGCTAAAATAATTCCCGTTCCTAAAAAGCAAACAGGGATTGTTACGGAGTTCGGACCCATTGCTATCCTACTTTTTCTCTCAAAGGTGTTTGAAAAAACTATCATGACACAGATACAAAAATATCTATCGATTAACAATCTGTTAACTACGTGTCAGTCTAGTTTTAGACCAAAGCGCAGCTGTAAATCCGCTCTACTTTTTGTTACAGATGAAATTAGAACCGCGATGGACAGTGATCATATTACACTTTTAACGCTTCTGGATTTTATGTAAGAAACTGCGTAATTTCTTTGGTTTTTCTATAGAATCCTGTAAGTTGATTCCCTCATACCTTAATGGAAGGCAACAACGCGTGGAAGCAAATGGTCAATCATCAACATTTCTAAATGTTTTGAATGGAGTGCCACAGGGATCTATTCTTGGCCCAATTCTCTTCTCACTTTACATAAACGAGCTCCCAAAAGTTGTTAGAAACTGTATGATTCATCTCTAAGCAGATGATGTACAGCTTCTGATAAGTCGACCATTTAGAGAAAAGAATGATGCCGTTGCATTAATGACTGAGGACCTTTTTATCCATTTCTCGCTGATCTAAGAGCAATCATCTCTTCTTAAACCCTGTCAAATCAACATCCCTCCCCATCTATCGCAAAAAATTTGATTTTTTAGCCTTAAGTCCATTGAATCTTGAAAACGAAACAATCGAATATGTAAGCAGTGCTAGAAACCTAGGAATGGTTTTCAATCGTTTTCTCACTTGGGATGACCACTTAAACAAAGTAATTGGTAAAGTGTACGGTAGCCTCCGTGTACTTCAAGTCACTCAAAAGGTCCGTTCGTTTACCCCATAAAACTGCCCAAAACTGCCATATTCTCCTACTTTTTCGTTCGTTTACTGCCACTTAAATTAAAATCTGTCACTTTTGAAGGAGAAAAATATTTCCCCTATCTGCCGATTTTAGACACAAAAATTTCTTGTGGCAGTTTGTGTAAGTTCTGTCAAACCATAAGAAGTACATTGAATTTTGTTGACGTTTGACATAATTTTGTGCATTCGGCAGATTTTTGGTGTGAAGCGTTCGTTTACTTTTTGGGTGAACAACAAAATTTCGAGGAGTGGGGATGATTTTTGACAGTTCTTACACAAACTGCCCAAAAAGTAAAAGAACGGACCTAAAGTTTCATCCCTACAAAGACCAAACTCCTTCTTGCCAAAACGCTTATACTTCCTACCGATTACGCTATATCGATGCGAAATTTTCTGCAACTTGGACTCCGCTACTAACCGCAAATTGAATGTCGCATATAACAACATTGCCCGTTATGTCAGGGTTACAAAAAGCTCACATTTCAGCTCAGCTCACAGCTCAGCTCAAATTTGAGCTAGCTCACTTTTGAGCTATGTACAATAGCTCAGCTCACTTGAGCTGAGCTGATAGTGAGCTGGAAGTGAGCTGAGCTGAAAGTGAGCTGAGCTGAACTAAATGTGAGCTGAAAGTGAGCTGAGGTGAAAGTGAGCTGATCTGAAAGTGAGATCAGCTCACCGACAGCCCAGCTCATCCAACAGCTCAGCTCACCGAGAACTCACCTCAACCATCAGCTCAGCTCACTTTCAGCTCAGCTCACTTTCAGCTCAGCTCACTTTCAGCTCAACTCACTTTCAGCTCAGCTCACTTTCAGCTCAGCTCACTTTCAGCTCACTATCAGCTCAGCTCAAGTGAGCTGAGCTATGGTACATAGCTCAAAAGTGAGCTAGCTCAAAATTTGAGCTGAGCTGTGAGCTGAGCTAAGCTCACTTTTGAGCTGTTAAGCAACCATGCGTTATGTCTTTAATCTACTTCGCTATGATCACGTTTCCTCTTATGCTGTTTGGGTTTCTGGCTGCAGTCTAGACAATTTGTTAAAGTTTCGCTCTCTTATCTATCTGCATGAAATCATTCAAACAAAACAACCTGACTATTTACACGGTAAGCTGAACTTCCCTCATTCAACAAGGTCTTTTGCTCTTATTCTGCATAGATACAATTTTCTCGTTACTGAGCTACAATTCTTCGTCCATGTAATTCGCCTTTGGAACTCCCTGCCCATAAGTATGAGAAGTGTAAGAAGCATAAGAAAATTAAAATCTTTACTATTCAACTATTTGGCAATTGATTGATAGTTTATAGCATCCGTTCATTCATTTCCTTTTTGTTATTTGTTTTCATTTTCAAAAAAAAAAAAAAATGGTTAGCATAATTTGTTTTCAATGGCCTTAAAACAGCATTTGAAAATGTTTGGTGTGTCAATAATTTAGTGCGGCACTGTACATTAAAAGAAACACTGTAATGTGTATTTATTATAGAAAATAATGTTACTTCCGTCTGAAAAATCTTATTTGCTCTGCGACTTTTAGACTATCTCATTTACATTTTTTTTTTTAGGAATTCAATTAACCTATGCAAATACTCCTTCTTTTTAAAAAAGTGACGAAAACAAAAAGCTTATTTAAATTATTTACTTTCTTTCAGGTCTCATTCGATCCAAAACAAAACGTGGTGCATGTGATGCATGTTTGGAATTACGCATATCGTGCAGCAAGAAAAGGTCACTGGGAAACAATCGCTCGTGATCGGGATCGTTTTCAAGAGCGCATCGAACGAACATCGAAGTACTTAAATCCAGTTCTAACACCTGAACATCGTGAGAAGATCTATCGCAGTCGATTTTGTGAAGAAGCCACAAATTCTATGCCACCACAAGACAGTAAAAATCTGAAGGACGAACTTAAATCACTCCTTAATCGAGCTACGGGCAATTGCAATGAAGACAGCACAAAATTACCAAAGTTGACGAAAGTACCCGATTGTGCTAATTTCTAAAGCGACACCAAGATCCACAACGCTCCTAAATTAGGATACAACAATTGAGTTTCAGCATATTGCTGAAAGCAAAATGAAATATGTGTTCAAAAATTTCATTAAAATAAAAAACAAAAACAAATTAAAAATCAAAAACAAAAATATCACTAAAAATAAAACAATTATAAAACTGGCCAATTTTTATGTGTAGCAAATTTATTTTATTTTGTTTTGTTTCTATTTTTTGAACCTAATATCATCGCTTTATGATCATTTGAAAGGTCTTCCGTTTCGTCCTCCGAAATTGTCCTCTTTTGCAATGGTCGAAATCGAAAGTATAAGATTCTATATATTTTTGTTTTGATGTTTTTGAACTTTTATTTTTACGTGAATATTTTTTTTTCATTTTCAATTACTTGGTTCTTTGTTTTTGTCAGTTTGATTAAACGAAATGAATTTACAAAAACTGCAAAAAAAAAATCATGATATTGTTTGTTGTTATTGTTTGTCTTCATTTCGTTAAAAAAAAATACCTGAAGAACATTTAAATTATAAAAAAATTATCAAATGTATATTAGATTAGGTTATTCTATATAGAAGAATATATATTTGGAGAGAATTTTAAAATTAATTTTAAGTTAGTTTTTTAATAAAGACGTATGTATGTAGTAGGTATAACTATAAGCGATACAAAAATTATAAGTTTTGAAAAAAATAAAATAAAATAGTAATATTACTGATATAGAAATTAGAGATAACTAAATTTAAAGATTAATTCGGAAATACTAATATTTAATTATGAACTAAATGAAATGGGTACATATTTGCATTCAAATAAAAAATCATATAAAACCGTAAGGTGCTTGAAGTTTTGTGTTTTTCGAGTCTTTGTTTAGTTGCCTTTGCCTACGAATACTGTGAAGAGTCTAAAGAATATTCAAACTTTACTTTGAACTAGAGGTTAATTTATTTAAACAGTTTTCGGGGAATGAAAAATATCTCAAATTTTAATCTTTGGCTACTTGCACACACACCGATTTTGGACGGCCGGTTTAAAATCGGCCGACATTTTACCGGTATCGGGTGCTAGCACACTCACCGGATTTTTACCGGTCTAAATAATCAATATACGAGAGAGGACATTTGGAAAAAAGCATACTAATAAGCCGAATTTGCTCTTTCCTATGAGAATGCCACTCTCTGACATTTCAACGGGTTAAGGTTTAAACTATTGATATCATTTTGCTGTAGAAAGCGATGATAGTTATCTATTATTTTATAAGATATCTGCATGATGATCTCCTAAGATAGAAACTTCCATGCTTCGAACACTTAGCGGTGCATTATTAATGGATAAAAAAAATAAAAGAGGCCCTAAACTACTACCCTGTGGAACATCAGATTCTGCTGTGAAAGTTTGTCGAAAATATGTTTCTGAACTTTACTTGAAAAGTTCTATTGTTAAGGTAGAAAAAAATCCATGTTACAAGCCCATAGGGACAGCCACATGAATTTCGGTGAACACAAAGTCATTTTGCAAAAGATTAAAAAATGCGTAAACGCAAGAAAGTTCTTGACCGTTGATCGCGTCTGCAATTTTTTTTTTTTAGAAATTCATTTTTTTATTAATTTAAACTTAAATCTACTTACATGCTAGACAAAAATGGGAAACGAGCCTAATTTATTCTACTTATATATAACTTACTGGCCCTAATCGAGCGCTCCAAGCAATTCATTAAACATTAAACCTTTATGTTTAACGAAATCATAAGAACTCAGCAAATCCCTAAGCAATGGAGAGAAACAACCATTACACTTATAGCGTTTTTTTTGGTAATCCGGAATTGTACACAGAACTGTCCGATTCCGGATTCCAAACGAACAGGCAAACATATTTTTTTTCTTCTAAGGGTTGAATGGTTGTGTATTTGTGAAACCTCATATGAAGAATTGCAGATGACATGACATTGTTTTTAATTTCTTTATTTGTAAACATGGCAGCGAGTACGTATATGCGAGTGTGTGCATGTATGCGTGATTCTGTTTTTGATTCTAACTTCAAATTCGGAATCGTTTTTCTGTTCTATTCAGAACAAGAACTGTCATCTTGTGCCAAGTGAACGATTACAGAACTGTTCGGAACAGTTCCGGACGACCAAAAAAAAAAAAAACGCTATTATACATAAAAAAGGAAAAAAAGACGATTTGAACAACTATAGACCTATAAGTAACATTTCGACAATTTATAAGCTGTTTTCAAAAACAATCTACATGAACATCAAACAAGATTTTAACAATAAACAACCTAGGGAACAAGCTGGATTCAGAGAAGGTTTCTCAACAACAGACCACCTACAGACGATGAATCAACTAATAGAAAAGTGCAATGAATTTCAACAACTAATATACTTTTTATTCATAGACTTCAGTAAAGCATTTGACAGCGTTGAACACGAAACAATATGGAAATCCCTAGAAAATCAAAATATGGACCCAAACGTTATAAGGACTATCAAAAATATATACAAACCACATCAGAGAGGATATAATTCTGGACCATGAGAAAATAGAATACATAGAAGACTACATATACTTGGGACAACTAAAATCTTTTAAGGACCAAGAGAAAAAAGAAATCAACAGACGCATCACAAACAGCTGGAAACAATTCTGGAGCCTCAAACAGATTTTAGAACTGGACCAAAGCGTAGAAACACGAAAATATCTCTTCGATTCCGCTATATTACCGGTGCTTACTTATGGACTACAAACCCTGAGCTTGACTGCGAAATCTATTGACCAGCTAAGGATCTGTCAATCCAAAATGGAAAGAAAAATCCTCAGAATAAGACCCAGCGAAAGGATAAGAAATGAAGACATCAGAAACAATACTCAAATAATTGACGTGATAGATAGAACCAAAAGACAAAAATGGAGTTGGGCAGGACATACAGTGCTTTGCAAAAGTATAATCGCACCATGTAAAAATGGTTTTGTGTAAAACCGAGGACTGCAGCAATACTAAACTATTTTTTTTTTTAAAGACCCTCATTAGATAAGAAAATTGAGAGAAAAAAAAATTACCGTTACTTTCGCCTCTAATGTTTAGAAAAGAAAACAAGTTTTTTTCTTTGTTGCATAAGTATAATCGCATTCTCTTATTTTTTCAACATTTTTTTATTTTTTTTTATTTTTTGAAAGATTAGTGTAGATTCTTACTACGCCGATTTTCAATCAAGCTTATATACTAAAGTCCTTAAAATGAAACTTAAAATTACCTAATCTACCTACAAACTACTTAAAACTAGAACAACCACAGCGGCACAAAACAACTATGTCCTTTTATATTCTGTTGTGGATTTTTGTAATTGTATTTTTCTTTAATTCGTATTATTTCTCTATTTTTTTTTCTTTTTTATGTGTTTAGTTTATGGTGTGTTTTTTTTTTATATATATATATTCTATAGTGCCACCATACCACCTACTCTACTTAAACCTAAAACCACAGACTAAAACAAGTATGTAAGCCGGCCAAAGCGAAAATTCCCCACCCCGGATTACCCATTATCAGATGCAGTTTGAAGCCACCAAAACTAGTTCTCCTGTTTCACCCTCAGCTCCGCTCCATCACGAGCAAGGATGCCTCGTTCATACAGGAGCCGCCGGTCTACGGTTTTTCGCCTGACGTGGTAGATACTGCCAATCTATCCTGTATTATGCCGCACTGATCGCGTCTGCCATGTTATTCACTGCATAGGATGTTTTGCAGTGCAAGGATAAACCGTCGCGTCGCTTACTACTATTTGTTCAATTAGTTGTGAGGGGCACGGAGTGGAGACGGCGACCAAAATCGTTTAAGAAAAGACACAAGCTTCGGGTTCAAGTGTTTTATTGCAACTAAACTAAGACCTGATCTTAAAACTTAAAACTACATATACATGCATATATCACAGTTCATTGCTTATAAAGCGAAAGTAAAGCATAATATGTACATACATAACTTAGCTGTTCAATCATACGATTTGCGGATTATAACATTTGTAATAATTGAGTTGGATACATACGAGAACGTTATAATATAAAAATACTGGGATATAGGGTATTCTTGTTTTTAATTGATTTTACAAATATATTTCTTACATAGTTTATGTGAACAAGAAAGCTCTAACAATAAACGACTTACCCACTTTTTTGAAGACAGGCGTTATATACACATTCTTCCAGACGAATGAAAATTAACTTAATCAAAGTAGTTTAAATTCTGCACAAAAAAATCCAGCAACATAATGGCTCCAAAGTATACTTCGTAAATTAGAGGATCGCTGCTATGTAATATGTGAAATGTCGAATTTAGAGGTGTTTTGAGTTGTCAAGCGTCAAATCTACAAACAGCAAATAAGCTAATAGAAGACACAATGCATCCGCTTCTCAGACTCGAGTAATCATGGTTACCTTGCTTAACAAAAATGCCAGCAACATCCAGGGTGGTATTGATCGAGGCGCTATTAAAGTTAAGAGGCTATGAGTTCAAGATCTCGTTGAAGGGGAAAGAAAGTTCTGAAAACATGAATGTGGGCGGTGAAGAGAAGAAGGACATGCCTCAAAAGCAATAACTTTTTTCTAACGTTGTCAATTTCACTTTTCACACACTGAATGAAGCGAGAGCAGTCGAATGGTCGGCAAAAAATCGGTGTGAGTGCAAGCTTGTATTTAATCACGTACGCTACTACTTCCCGATACTGCCGGCAATATGCCGGATACAGTGGCAGTAACCGGCACCCAGCCCAGGATTTACCCTTAGGCCAACTAGACCCAGGCCTAGGGCATCACGAAAAAAGGGACCACAAAAGTAAGTAGAAGCAACTGAATCTTTATTGCTCATACGAGCAAAATGGATAATATATTGTAATGTGTATACACTTTATTTATCTCATACGCTCTGTATCTCCTTCTATTGTAATGTCTAATACTAATGTGTATACTTTATTATCTCTTACTCTCTGTATCTCTTTCTATATTTAATGTACACACTTTTCTTACTCTCTTTACTTACTCTGTCTCTCTTTCTATATTTAATGTACACACTTTTCATTACTCTCTTTACTTACTCTGTATCTCTTGTTTATTTAATGTACATACTCTCTTTACTTAATATCGTTTAATTGTAGTAGTAAACACTCGTGAGGGGCAATAATTAATTAAGATTAAGAGAAACTTTTTGTTTAGCATTAAGAACGTTAGCCCCTACAAAAATCCCAGTATTTTCTCTCGAACTTTCAGCTTCCCCAAGAACTAATAGGAACCAATAGTAGTTTCTAGAACCCATCATTTTTGATATAAATAGCCGTTTGGTGGCGAGGCGAATTAATTGATTGTGAACTGCGATAAGTAAAGTACACTGTGTTTGAAAAGTTATAATTGAAAGTGTTGAATAAATAAGTTTGTGAGTGATTTGAATAAAGTGAATTTGTGTTTTATTTAAAAAGTGAATAAGTTTTAATTGTCGGACCAAGCCGAATATTACATTGGTGTCAGAAGTGGGATTAAAACTTATTGAGAATAAAACAGTGTACAGTGATTAAACTATTTTGTGTGAAATAGTGAAGTTAAAAAAAAATGATAAGTAAAGTTTTGAAAGACTTAACTGTCGCTGAGCTAAAGGCCGAATTAAGCAAACGTGGCTTAAGTGCGGCAGGATATAAAATCGAACTCGTAAAACGGCTACAGGAATATCTGGAAGAACAAAATGAAGACCCAGATGCGTTTGCTTTCGAAGTGGAAGCAAAATCGGAAGAGGTAAATGCAACTGCCGACTTATCTACCATGATGACACTTCTTCTAGCCAAATTTGAAGAGAATCAAAAGAAGCAAGAAACTCAAAACAAGAATGTTCTGGAGCAACTAGAAACTCAAAGAAACGAGCAGAAGACCGAGCAAGAGAATGTCCTCAAACAACTGGAAGGAAATGTCCTCAAGCAACTAGAAACTCAAAAGAATGATGTTCTGGAACAACTACAAGCTCAAAGGGATGACGTTCGAGATCGCTTTGACGAACAGAAAAATCTGCTAGAAGGCAGGTTTGCGGACTTCGAAGACAAAATCAATACTCTCGATGAGCGTGTCGAAAAACAAAATTCAACGACTAATGCACGTTTCAAGAAAATAGACGACCAGATCGAAACCATTTCAAGCAAACTAGAAAAAGTGCGAAAGATGAAAGCTCGAGAACCTTCTGGTGAGTGCTCAAGAAAGAGAGAAGTGAATCCCCCAAGCTTTGATGGTCAGATACCGTGGTCAATCTACAAGAAACAGTTTAAAGCAGCAGCGTTAACAAACGGCTGGGACGATGACGAAAAATACATTGCTCTTACGCTTGCCTTGAGAGGAGCAGCTGCTGAACTGCTACAAACCATCCCAGCAGAGAAGAACGGTGACTTCAAAGTTCTGGTAAACGCAATCGAACAGCGGTTTGGGGATAGCCACATGACAGAAGTCTTCCGAGTACAACTAAACAACAGGGCACAGAAAAGAGGTGAAACTCTGCAGCAGCTTCAGGCAGATATCGAGCGATTAGTCCACCTGGCATACCCAACAGCTGGCAACGAGATAATAAATCAACTTGCTGTTGAAGCCTTTGTGAGAGCTGTGGGCGATATAAATCTCCAAAGGGCTATTCGCACTGCCGGAAAGCAAACACTACCAGAAGCATTGGCTTTCGCTCTAACAATGGAAGCCGCAGAACAAGCTTCCCAAAACGTGCATCGCGTGAGAGAATTGGAAGTCCAAGAATGCTCTTGTCAGAAGGCTACTCTGGAAAGGAGTCAGCGAGATGGACGAGCACGATGCTGGAACTGCAACAAGACCGGGAATCTTCAACGACAGTGCAGATTACCGCGAAGAGGAACCGCATGCCAACACTGTGAACACAGAAATATGTCAACTGGTCAAAGTTACACCTACAACAATGTTGCTTCCCAAGTTGTTTCCCATCCCACCAACTTCGAGGGACAGAAGCTGGCTTCTAGTACCGATAGCTACAGAAACACCATCCAGGTTTCTCAAACGAAACGTGACAACAAGAGCCTGACCGTGGAAGCAAGTATAAACGGCAACAAATGTGTGGCTACCATCGACACCTGTGCCACGGCGTCCATTGTACGGCAGGACCTCGTTAATAAGACATGGCTCCACAACACCAATAGCTATCGTCTAAGGACTGCAACTGGAGAAGCCGCAAAAGTCTATGGTGAGGTACGTCTTAAGATCCGGATGGCAGAGCTGGAATTCTCTCACCTGTTCCTGGTAGCAGATATATGCGACGAGTGCATTGTCGGCGTCGATTTCATGAAAGATCACGGATTGATATTGGACATCGGGAACCAAGTCCTGAAATATCGAAACATCGAGATTCCGATGATCTATGGGATTCACTCATATGAGACCTCGCTATCTGTGAAAACCGTCATCAAAGAAGATCTGACTTTGCCTGCTTCTTCAGAAGTATTCGTGTGGACGAAATTGAAGGGTAAGCCTGGAAGCCATCGATATCTCATGGTCGAACCAGCATCTGTAAAGTCCTCCCAAAACATCACCATTGGGAAGACTCTTGTTAGACCTGTAAAGAACATGGTTCCCGTACGAATACTGAACATCAAGCCGTACGAAGTTAAGCTTAGAAAAGGTGAGATTGTCGGACAATGCGAATCTGTATCAGCTATAACAAGGATCAGCGAAGAAGAGACAAGGCAAACATTGAAGTCCAAAGAGCTGAACTCCATAAAGACGAACATTCTCAAGTCCTCTAATCTTGGCCACCAACAACGAAGAACTGCAGAAGGTCTCCTCGAAGAATTTGCAGACATCTTTTCGTCATCGCAAGGGAAATATGGCAGAACACAACTGGTTCAACATCGAATCAACACCGGGGATGCAAAGCCGATCCGTCAACCTGCAAGACGCCTTCCACTAGCCAAACAAGGTGAGGTTGAAGAACTGATAACCACCATGAAAGAAGAGGGTCTGATCGAAAACTCTAAAAGCCCTTGGGCGTCTCCAGTGGTCCTGGTAAAGAAGAAAGACGGATCAACCCGCTTTTGCGTAGACTATCGAAGGTTGAATGATGTGACCAAGAAGGATAGCTACCCTCTGCCTAGGATCAGTGATACTCTGGACGCTATGGAAGGAGCACAATGGTTCTCAACGTTGGACCTGAAAAGTGGATATTGGCAAGTAGAAATCCATCCTGAAGATAAAGAGAAGACAGCGTTCTCGACAGGAAACGGACTGTGGCAGTTCAAAGTGATGCCTTTTGGACTGTGCAATGCTCCAGCGACTTTTGAGCGCCTTATGGAATGTGTCCTGCAAGGACTCACATGGAAGTCTTGCCTGGTCTATTTGGATGACGTCATCGTATACGGGAAAACATTTGACGAACATTGCACAAATCTGAGAGCCGTGTTTCAAAGACTTCGAGAAGCCCACCTCAAGCTCAATCCAGAAAAGTGTTCACTCTTCAAAACCGAAGTGAAATACCTGGGACATATCATCTCATCCCAAGGAGTTAAGACGGATCCTGATAAGGTTGACACCGTGAAGAATTGGCCAACACCACAGGACAAACATCAACTCCGAAGCTTTCTGGGTCTAGCCACCTACTATAGGCGCTTCGTCAAGAATTTTGCTGAGATCGCCAAGAGTCTACATCAGCTAACGGAAAAGGGAAAGCAGTTTAAATGGTCAGGTGAGTGCGAGCGCAGCTTTCAAGAGCTCAAGCAACGCTTGTGTAATGCACCAGTGCTGACCTACCCGACTCCAGGAAAACCGTTCATCATTGATGCTGATGCCAGCAATGTCGGGATTGGTGCTGTATTGTCACAGGTACATGATGGCGAAGAAAAGGTGGTTGCCTATTACAGCAAGGTACTCTCAAAGTCGGAAAGAAACTATTGTGTGACCAGAAGAGAACTTCTTGCACTGATTTTGGCAACAAAGCACTTCCATAAGTATCTCTATGGACAGAAGTTTCTTCTCCGAACCGACCATGGAGCACTAAACTGGCTTTTGAATTTCAAGAATCCAGAGGGTCAAGTGGCGAGATGGATTGAGAGGCTGCAGACGTACGATTATGAAATTCAACATCGGAAGGGGAAGCTTCACTCAAATGCTGATGCACTGTCTCGGAGACCATGTAAGCAAGACTGTAAGCATTGCAGACGCCAAGAAGAAAAAGAAGTGGTTACTGTTCAACGAACCAGAACCGATCCCATTTATGGCTGGAGCAACGACGAGTTGAGGAAGGCTCAACAAGAGGACCCAGATATTGAACCCATCCTCGCATGCAAGGAACACCAGGAAAAACCAGAATGGGCCGATATCTCCGACAGAAGTCCGGCTCTAAAGGCCTATTGGGCGCAGTGGGACTCATTGCATGTCCAAGAGGGTGTCCTTCGACGTAAATGGGAATCAGCAGATGGAAAGTCCTATGTAATGCAGCTAGTCTTACCGAGATCGAAGATTGTGGACGTTCTGCGAGAGATGCATAATGGAGTTTCGGGAGGCCATCTAGGAGTAAACAAGACGCTAGAAAAGGTTCGACAACGATTCTATTGGCTACATGCAAGGGAAGATGTCGAGAAGTGGTGCCGAAAATGTGATACCTGTGCTGCCACCAAAGGCCCGAACAAAAAGAATCACAGCCAAATGCAGCAGTATAATGTCGGATCACCCTTTGAAAGGATTGCAATAGACGTGGCGGGTCCATTTCCGGAAACAAATAATGGAAATCGTTATATTCTGGTCGTCATGGATTACTTCAGCAAGTGGCCTGAAGCATACGCCATACCGAATCAAGAAGCCAAAACAGTCGCAGACCAAATTGTGTTCAACTGGGTGAGCAGATTCGGTGTTCCATTAGAACTGCATTCCGACCAGGGAAGGAACTTTGAATCAAATATATTCCAGGAAGTTTGTGGGCTTCTTCACATTAAGAAGACAAGAACAACACCACTCCACCCACAATCTGATGGCATGGTCGAACGGTTCAACCGAACCCTGAAGGAACATCTTTGCAAAGTTGTGGACGACAACCAGCGAGATTGGGATCGACACATTCCACTGTTTTTGATGGCGTATCGAAGTGCAAGACATAGCTCAACTGGCCATACACCGTCTGAGATTTTAATGGGAAGGAACATCAGACTGCCGAGCGAAATCAAATTTGAATGTCCCACGTCGGAACCGCAAGCCGAGGATGTTTACTTGGATGACCTCAGGGAAAGACTCCTTCAGATCCACGACGATACCAGGTCAAAAATTAAGATGTTCAGTGACCGAATGAAGACACGCTACGATATACGAGCGACAACAACAGAGTTCCAAGCAGGAGATCGAGTGTGGCTTTACAATCCCCATCGACAAAAGGGGTTGTCACCGAAACTTCAACGGGACTGGGAAGGCCCATATACAGTGATTAGCAAAATCAACGACGTCGTGTACCGGATACAAAAAGGAGTCAGAGGTAAACTTAAAGTCGTACATCGCGACCGACTACATCGCTACAGTGGTGATGAAGATGATGGATTTGTTCGGGACGATCAATCCTAAGGAGGGGGCAATGTAATGTGTATACACTTTATTTATCTCATACGCTCTGTATCTCCTTCTATTGTAATGTCTAATACTAATGTGTATACTTTATTATCTCTTACTCTCTGTATCTCTTTCTATATTTAATGTACACACTTTTCTTACTCTCTTTACTTACTCTGTCTCTCTTTCTATATTTAATGTACACACTTTTCATTACTCTCTTTACTTACTCTGTATCTCTTGTTTATTTAATGTACATACTCTCTTTACTTAATATCGTTTAATTGTAGTAGTAAACACTCGTGAGGGGCAATAATTAATTAAGATTAAGAGAAACTTTTTGTTTAGCATTAAGAACGTTAGCCCCTACAAAAATCCCAGTATTTTCTCTCGAACTTTCAGCTTCCCCAAGAACTAATAGGAACCAATAGTAGTTTCTAGAACCCATCATTTTTGATATAAATAGCCGTTTGGTGGCGAGGCGAATTAATTGATTGTGAACTGCGATAAGTAAAGTACACTGTGTTTGAAAAGTTATAATTGAAAGTGTTGAATAAATAAGTTTGTGAGTGATTTGAATAAAGTGAATTTGTGTTTTATTTAAAAAGTGAATAAGTTTTAATTGTCGGACCAAGCCGAATATTACAATATTTTCAAATATCTTCAAATTCGGCAAACGGCAACGCTTAATTATTTTCATATATGTACCTACAAATAAATACATTTCATTTTCAAGAAAACAATATACATAGAACCACATGTATTTGTTTTCTTAAATAACATAATCTGCTTTTACTTTTCCTTACTTGCTTGCAGTTTTCGTTGTTTCTCTGGTTGTCTTACTATACAAGTACAACACGCATATATTGTATGCGGCTATGCTTCATACATCATACCATATATACACTAACTAGCAGTTGCCCGCGACTTCGTCCGCCTCTCCCTCGTCCACCGGCCAGAGTATCATCTCGACTTGTGCATCATGCGCGCGTGGGAATTTTGTTCGGAAGTTATTGTAAAATTGCATTGCAGTCAACTCTCCCTAGGTCGTAATTCTCTTGAACTTGAAAAATTTGAGCATTTTTATGATTCCCTTCAGTTGTTCATACTTAAAGCATTCCCTTGGGTGAACTCTCCCTAATTCTAATATCTCTCTTACTTCTGCATCGTTTTTTTCGTTAAGTAATTTTTTTTTTCTTTAAACTGAGCATATTTTTTAGTTAAGAAGTACATAAAATGATATGGTTCAAACACAATAATCTGCACAAATAGTGCAATCAATCACATTCACAAATCAATTGAACTCTCAAAATTCTAATTTGAGCAGTTATTAGGCCAGTTCCACCTAACAACATCTCACTGAGATCTCAATGTCACCTTGACTGAGGCAAAATCATTTGGTGCCTTGGTGGAACATAATTCTCAGATATCATTGAGATTTAATGGTTACCTTACTAATTGTTGCTGCACATATGTCAGCCACGTGCCACGTCAAATAGCTGAGTGAGAAATCGAATCCAAAATAATTTCATCTCAGAGATCTCAGAAAAAAATCTCAGTTCTCACATTTCCACAGATTCTTCGCTGCTATTGGTCGCAGCTTAATTTTAAGTAGAATACAGCCTAAAGCAGTTGCCCGTTGCTAAGTTGGTAAGTGCGTTGGCTGCTAAGCAGAACGTCGTTGGTTCGAGTCCTACTCAGGCCAAGTTTTTATTTCATCTTTCACGGGTACTGCCTCTTGCGAAGACCTGACAAATCTTCCAAGAGTATCAATCTGTAATGAAAAAATGCACTCAGAGAATTGTTGATTAGAGTAAGCCACTTAGGCGTTGGCTCTTCAAGAGCTGTCGCGCCACTCTATTTATTTATTTTATTTTAAAGCCTTCATCGATTAATGGACTATCCAACACAAAAAGAATTTTACAATTCGAAATAGCAGTTCCTGAGATTACCGCGTTCAAACGAACAAACTCTTCAGCTTTATATATTAGTGTAGATTGTATTGTATTGTTTGCTGTTTTTCCACATTTTACACAAATTCTTCGCTCCTATTGGTCGCAGCTAAATTTAATATAGCTTCAAGCCTGCCTTGATAAATGGACCATTCATCATTAAAAAAATTGTTCAATTTCATAAAGCAGTTCCTGAGATAAGCGCGTTAAAACGCAGAAAAATGTATATTTTTTGCCGTTTTTTCCATATTTTCCACAGATTCTTCGCTGCTATTGGTCACAGCTTTGTGTTAAATAGCTTCAAGTCTTCCTCAATTAATGGACCATCCAACACAAAAAGAATTTTACCATTCGAACCAGTAGTTCCTGAGATAAGTGCGTTAAAACGCATAAAAATGTATATTTTTTGCCGTTTTTTCCACATTTTCCACAGATTCTTCGCTGCTATTGGTCACAGCTTAATGTTAAGTAGCCTATTGTCTAAGTTGATTAAGGCACCATCCAACACAAAAAGAATTATACCATTCGAACCAGTAGTTCCTGAGATTACCGCGTTCAAACAAACAAACTCTTCAGCTTTATATATTAGTGTAGATAAAGGGTAGATTTTTTAAAACTGTAATTTCATAGTAGCTGTTTGTTCATTTGAAACCACTGGCTAGTTGCAACTGTTTCATCCGTTTAAGGGCCCATACCCATAGACAGAGTATATCTAAATAAATATACTTGTCCACACATATTTCAACATTCGGACATCCTGGTTCAGGAGCAACTTCATATCTATCTAAAACTATGCATGAAGAATTGATTGAAATAATGGCCCAAAGAGTTCGCGAGGAAATCATTAAACAAATAAAAATATTTCTGGGTATTTTAGCTTGTCTGTAGATTCTACGCCAGATTTGTCTCATGTGGATCAATTGAGTATTGTTATGCGGTATGTTAAAGATGGCCAGCCTATTAAACGCTTCTTAAAGTTTTTGGAGATGCATTCTCATACTGGATCTGGTATTGCTAATCATGCATTTAAGTATCTGAGTGAACATAAGATATCAATTTTGAAATGCAGATGGCAAACATACCTACGACAATGCTCCAAATACGTCCGGTCAGTATAAAGGGATGCAACAGCAAATTCTTCTGACAAATCCATATGCAGTCTATGTACCTTGTGCACCACACTCGTTAAATCTTGTTGGTCGCTGTGCTGTGGATTGTTGTCCTATCGCAGTTGATTTTTTTTCTGCCGTACAATCGCTTTACAATTTTTTTTCTGCATCAACTAGTAAATGGCAAACGTTAAAATCTGCTCTTCAAAATGATAACGTGATAAAATCACTCTCAGATATACGGTGGGAAGCTCATGCTGCAGCTTCTTTTGCCATCATTAAATCATACAATAAATTATTAGATACTTTAAACGACATTTCTGAAGATAATACATTAAAAGGAGATGCTAGGAGGGAAGCTGGTGATCTAATAAACAAAATTAATAAACTAGAATTTGCCTTAGGGTAAAACTATACAAAGCGCCCCACAATTCATCAAACATAAATAAAACACAAAATTTTAACGTAAAATCACATTCTTTTATTTTAAAACAATAATCAGTCTTTTTTCTTAGCATTTACATTCAATAAACATAAAAACAACAATAGTATAAAATAAATAAAAATATTTTTTTGAAAGTTAAGGTGGGGCGTTTTGTAACTGGGGTAGCGGGCAAGACGCCCCAGGCTATTTACAAAGCGCCCTATGAGAAAAGTGAAGAAATATGACATTAAATTCTTTCAAAATATTTTAATATCTTAGTAAAATAGCGTCTCTTTTCAATTTGCGGCCGAAACTGTTACAATTAGGCAATTACGTTGTACAGGACTCATGTAACAAAGCCTTGCAAGTTACGCATGAGATCCAGTCTTCTGAGGAAGCAGTTTGCCAATGATCATCAATACACTAAACTCAATCGCTTTAGCCATATTCTTTTCGAACCATGAGGCCCACAATGTCTTTCGCAAATAATTTCAATGCATTTCTAAAGAAATTTGCCTGAAAAATTTGTTAAATTCATCAAAGTATAACTGGGGCATTTTGCATTTTCTTCACTGGGGCGATTTGTAAATGCTGGAACAGAAAGCGCCCCACATGAAATATTGACTCTCAACATAAGATAACGTTATGAGTTAAAAATAATATAAAATCAAAAACAAAACTCTTTTTATGTGTATGAACAGTTTTCAAATATTGCTCATACTTTCCAAGAAAATTAAATTTTAGTGGATACCGACCTCAATATTTTTCGGCTCACAAAATCGTTTTTTCTCTTTTATTCTTACACGCGTAAACGAATCCCATCCACACAAAAGCCCAACTGGGCAACCATTTAAACCTGTTTGAACACGATTAGTTTGATTTGAATATCTACTGTTTTGAACGTAGTAGGCTGGTGGGGCGTTTTGTAAACCGGGGCGTTTTGTATAGTTTTACCCTAATGCTTGTGATTTGGAACGATATTTTACAAAGTTTTCAAAAAGTCAGTAAGGTTTTGCAAAGCGAAGACGTAACACTACTGACATGCGCGA
Organism: Sphaerophoria taeniata; assembly: GCA_943590905.1. Classification (NCBI taxonomy): domain Eukaryota; kingdom Metazoa; phylum Arthropoda; class Insecta; order Diptera; family Syrphidae; genus Sphaerophoria; species Sphaerophoria taeniata. Next base: position 37,772,589 of record OX016540.1, on the reverse strand, counting down.
ATTTGTATAGATCAATGTCCGATCAACTGGAGAAAATGCGTGATAATTTCGACACTATTGAAATGCGCTCTAAGGAACTTCTACCTGATGGCAGCTAATTAAAACGCTTAAAAAGTCCTTGTCGAACAATGATAACGCAGGAAAGACTTGATGCACTATCTCTGCTCTGTATTGAGAGTGATTTGCTTCATTAAATAGATTTCGATGAACTTATAAAAGACTTCGCTGCTTAAAAAACGAGAAAACAATATTTCAAAAATTAAGTAAAAATCTGTAAAAAAAAGTCGTATACATATGCACATATTCTTGTTCTACCATTATAAATAAAATTAATTTTAGTTTTATGGAATTCGTTGTAATTTGTTTTCTTAAGTAGGTGTTTAATTTTGTATGAAGTAAACCATACAATATAAGAAAATTTATGCAAAGGGGGCCTAGGGCCCAAAAAAGCTAAATCCGGCGCTGCCAGCACCGATCACAGGTCGCTGTGTGTGCCAGGTCCAATTCCCAGATGTGGTTCACTATTGGAATTTGGATTTTGGACGACCGGTAAAAAATCGGCCGTCCAAAATCGATGTGTGTTATTGAACATTTTTATTATTTTCTTAATTTTCAATCTGGATGACAACTTCGTTCAAGAAGCAGTGTTTTTCAATTCAAAGCTTAGAATTTGTAAGGCCGTTGACATGCAATTTTTAAGATATTTAACATCGTCCATGAAAAATTGTGTCCTTTTTGATCCACCTCCAGTTCCTTCTTGCTGAATATTTTTTGAATCAGTCTTACACCTTGGAATATTTTCTGAACCGTCCAACCCTCCTTATTAGTCAAGGTTTTAAAAAATTAGTCACGAAAGTTAAAAGACTTGCCTTCTTCCACTCAAATTCAGTCTTGATTGGAAGTTCAGCTTAATTAAGCGCAACTTTAATTTCTTTCCAAAATGACGTTTTTTTCTCATTTAATTCTTGCTTTTGCGATATCTGGGTTTGCATGTTTGTATTTATTTCTTTGCAACCAAAATATAGGCTAAGGTGAACATTTAAAACAAATTACATGCATAGAGCTAATATAATAGAGCACGGGAGAGGTAGCACTTCGTACAAGTGGAATTGTCACATGGGGACGAGGGAGAAAGAAGGTCTAAATGTTCTCCCTTTCTCTTTCTGAGCTTCAATAACCATTCCGAAGGATTAAAACTTATAAGCAAAATTATCTAAAAATGTAAACAGTGTTATAACATGTATTAGTCACCGTTATAATAAAAGTAACATAAATTGAAGAGCATTTAATTCTTCACCATGTGTAAAAATTTCACAGTTCAGGTTGAAATCTTTGTGCGATTTGTTGTTTTATCAAATAGCACAAAAACTTTCATCCCCTTTTTTCACCACCTCAAGCGTTAAATTTTTGAAAACTTTGAATGTCGTTTTTATTTATATTTTTAATCAATATCTTATCTAGCCTTATATCTTATTTAGCCTTATCAAGAACTATACAAACTTTGACCTAGTATTTCAACCCCTTGCAACCCTTTACCCTCTTTTATTGTGTTAAGGAATGCTCTATACCTTTTTTCAGCCTCTAGACTATTTTTTTTACCAAATTCCAATTAAATTGATTCAGTAGGTAAGAAGTTATCAAAAGTCGTAAATGAGTATTTGTAATGGCTACCTACGCTACCTACGAGAATTTACCCAAATAGGATCAAAAATAAATTCAGATTCGGATGTTATCTTCACTCTAGTGGATCATTTTCTAGTCGTTTATGAAGAGAAATGTCTAATAGGGACAATGATCTGGGGGTGGTCAATTCCCGATCTGCGAAAATGTGAAATGATAAAAAATTTATCATTTGTTTTCACAGAGACTTTTCATTTTTTCTTTTCATATACTCACTTTATGCGACTCTCTAACTTGTTATGAAAAATTAATATAAATGTTTGTACTAAAAAAAAGTACTCAATGATAAATTCTGTCAATTCTAAGTCCCATTTTTATTTTTATTTTTTCACAGCTTTTAGCCTAGTATACAGTTCTGCAAAAAAAAAAACTAATGTCTTTCTTAAAGCGATATGGATTTTTCATATGGACTGTTAATTTTTCCATACGGAATATTATACAAATCGTGTAAACGTATTAAGAATCCATTTTTTTTTTCGAAATTCATTTTTTTATTCATTGAAACTTAACTCTACTTACATGCTAGACAAAATGGGAAACTAGCCTAATTAATTCTACTTATATATAACTTACTGGCCCTAATCGGGCGCTCTAAGTAATTCATGCCTTTCGGCCTACGAACTAAGGATGTTTAATTTTATTTCATTTTGTTTATTTTTTGTTTTTATTAGAAAATTTTTAAAAACTAATGCCATTGTCTTTTTTTTTATTATTAGAATCCATATCGAAATACAGATGGAAATTCCATATGGAATTTTTTCATTTAGAACTGTTTCTAAATTTCATCTGTATACAGACGAAATCGGATTTTTTAAACGACAAAAAAAGTTTATATTTAAACATGGAGAGCGCGAAAAAGATGAGTTGTTATGTTATTTTTTGTTTTTTTCATTAAAAAATAATAATAATATAACACATTTTAGGTGTTTTGGACGAAAAAAAATGTTTTGAAACTACAAACGAAAAATCCAAATCGTCTAAATGCTTTTCTGATTTTACAAACAAAATCAAATTTGATATTCATATGAAAATACATTTGGAAATAAAAAGTGACAGTCCATATGGAAAATCCATATCGTGTAAAGCACGCTAAGGGAGAGATTTTAGTCGATTTTTTTTTCATTTCACCACTGTCATCCGAGCTGTAAACCAAAATTGAAAAAAAATTTATACTCACCTCTGTTAAGTCAAAACGCAGCGAATAATAGAGTAACAACTTTATTAATTGTCGGTCACAGCAAGAGAGAAAGAATTCATAAGCTTACGATCTATTTATAGGCTACCTTATATAAATACTTATTATATATAGCATAAAGAGTACTAATGATAATTAGGATTATAAAATGGTAGTATACAGACTTAGGGGTGTTTGTTAAAACAATTCAAATACATAACATCTTCCCCTTTTTTAATATAAGTTCATATTACATTTTGTTTTATAATATTTTCCATATTAATTAATTCTTTTTCAATAAATTTTTGATTCTTGAAGACCTTCTGACTTCTTGGTTTTCAGCAATTTTCAATTTTGTTTTTTTTTGACTTAAGTTTAGTTACTTCATTTTCTTTTGAATTTTTCAATTTGTTTTCTTTAGTGTTTTTGAATTCATCAGGCCTAATATCAGCTAAATATGACTTATTTCTTAAATATTTCTTTTTAATTTGATTTTCATGCACAAATCTTTCATAACCATTAACGATTATCATAAATGTCTTCTTACTTATAATTTTAATTATTTTAGCTATATTTTAGCTATTTAGGTATCCATTTCAACATTTGTACAAAATGGTTTCTATAGAGAACTTCCTCCGGAGAAGTTTCGGGTGTTCGAGAGGCAGTGTCTTCGGCGCTGTCTCGGTTTGCATCGGACACCGGAATCTTCTTATGTACATTACTATTCTAACGAGGTTCTGTACAACGAGGCTCGGATTAACAGAATTGACAATTTCGTGATAAAACTTATTCGGGGTCACATTGCGAGAGCTATGACTTCGACGAATAATTTGATCTTTGGGGCGTTCTATCCGAACGACGAATATTTTGATAGTGCACGCTCGAGCGGCTTCATTCCACCAGAGGCATTCCTCCACCTAGATAAATGCGGTCTGATACAGGACAGATTGGCGATCCCGCTAATCTACCACGTCAGGCGGAGAACCGTCGATCGGCGGCTCCTTTACCATCGAGACGTCCTCGCACAGGACGGAACAGAGCTCCTCCGGTTCAGTAGGGCTGTGTCCGAACGGGACCGAATTGATAGGGTGAAGCAGGAGCACCAGTTCTGGTGGCTTCAGTCAGCACTTGATAATGGGTAGTCGGGGTGGGGTTTTAAGCCTTGTCTTAAGTCTAAGGGTTTTGGGTTTAGGTTTAAGTAGTGTAGGCATGGTGGCGCAGACATTGAATAGGACATCAATTATGAAATTACAAAAAAAAAAAAAAACGAAATAAAAATAATATTGACAAAAAAAAAAAAAACATTTATCGAAAAGAAAAAAAAATGAAAAAAAAATATGAAAAAGTGAAATGAAAAAAAAAGAAGTTAGATTTGCTGCTGTGGTTGCTCTAGTTTGTAAGTAGTTGGTAGGTAGATTAGGTAGTTTTAGTTAATTTTAAGTTTTATTTTTTAAGGACCTAATTTTAAGTAGTATGTAAGGAAAAATAAAAATGATAAAGAGTTAGTTTTTTTCAAAAATTTTCTAACATAAAAAAACAATAAAGTTAAAAAAAAAAAAAAATAGTTCATAAGCCGAAAGGCATTAATCTTAAGTAACCATGAATTATTTAGAGCGCCCGGTTGGGGCCAGTAAGTTAAATATAAGATTTTAGTTCATAAGCTAGTTTTGAATTCATTGTCTAGTATGTAAGTAGATATAAGTGAATGAAATAAAATGAATTTTGAACAAAAAAAAAAAAAGAGAACTTCCTCCCCAATTTCAAAAACAGTATTCTTTTTTAAATTCAAATCAATAACTTTTTTAACATTTTCATTTGGTTTAACTATCTCATTACTTGCACTTGGATTATTAGTTATTAATTTCTGTTTACTTTTATAGTTTAAACAATGCAATAATGTCTTAGGATTATAACTAAATATAATTTCGGAGGGTGTTCTGCCAGTCACTGTAGTAAGAGTGTTTCGATAATTTAATAGAAATTCATTTACTTTGTTCATTAACGAAGACTCATTTTTCAGTTCCAAGCAGAACTTTTTTAGCACTGATTTAACTGTTTGAACTCCACGTTCAGCCAAACCATTCGATTGTGGGTGATATGGGGGCGACTTCATTAAATTGATTCCTTTAAAACTACAAAACTTTTTAAAAACAAACGAGTTAAACGGCGGACCGTTATCTGTAACTATGTTACCTGGTAAACCAAAAACTGAAAATAACTTTGTAAGCTCATCTATTAAATTTGATACTGACGTTTTTACCATTAATTTTATGTCACAGTACTTTGAATATGCATCCATAATTATAAGAAACGTTTTTCCGCTAAAGTGAAAAAAATCTAAATGTATTCTATCAAAAGGATGCCCCGCATCAACCCACTTTGTATATATGGTTTCTTTTGGTATATTCTGGGTTTTTTCACATACTGAACAACTCTTTACAAACTCTTTAATGTTTTCGTCTAAGGTAGGCCACCATACAAAAGACCTCGCTAACATTTTCATACGTACAATTCCAGTATGGTTCTTATGTAATAACTTGAGAACAGGTTCCTGTAACTCTTTGGGTATAACTGTTCTATGTGCATAAAATACACAACCATTTTCAATTGCCAATGAATTTCGTTTCTTAAAATACGTTACCAAACTATTTCGTATATTTTGAAAATTTGGCCATCCAAAATGTAAATAATTATAAACATTTTTCAAAATTTCATCTTTTTCAGTACCCTTTCTAACTAAATTCATATCTATTAAACTTTCTTCTGAACTAAAATAAAAAATATTTGCCTCATCTATATCAGACTTTTCTTTTAGTGGTAAGCGCGAGAGACAATCTACGCTCGACATTTTGGAACCCCTTCTATACAAAATTGTATACCTGTACTGCGATAGGATAATCGACCAACGCTGAAGTCGCGCTGATGCGACTGCTGAATTACCCTTGTGAGGGTGAAATATTTCCTTCAAAGCCTGGTGATCTGAACATATCTGGAATTCATAACCATAAATATTATATACGTGGAATTTTTGTATAGCAAAAATGATTGCTAAGGCTTCCCTATGGAGTTGTGAGTAATTCTGTTCAGAAGGAGATAAAGTGCACGATGCAAAATAAACAGGTTTCTCTACACCATAAACTATATGGCACATAATTGCTCCAACCCCATAAGGGCTAGCATCTGCGATAACAACTATAGGCTTTATCGGATCATAAAGTTCTAGAATTTTATTTTCGATCAAAAGTTTTTTACATTTTTCGAACGATGATTGACATTCATCAGTCCAATCAAAATGAACTCCCTTTTTTAAAAGGTTGTAAAGTGGATAGGCTTTACTACACAGATTTGGCAAAAACTTATTGTAGTAATTTAAAAGACCTAAGAACGATTGCAATTGTTGAAGGTTAATCGGTGGAGGTGCATCCACAATGGCTTCAACTTTTTTCTCATTGGGGCTAATGCCTTTTGCAGACAACGTATGTCCTAAATAATCAACCCTATCAACTATAAACTTACACTTTTTTAAATTAATGTGTATATTATGATTATTTAAACGCTTCAAAACTTCGAACAACAATTTTTCACAATCCTCGGGAGAAACACCTCCAATTAGAATGTCGTCCAAATAACAAAAAAACCCTACTCAATCCTTTAAGTATGCGATCCATTACCGATTGGAATATCGCAGGTGCACATTTAACTCCGTAAATCAAACGAGTGCACTTATAAAGACCTCGGAGCGTATTCAAAACAAAAAGCTCTTGAGATTTTTCTGACACCCGAAGCTGCTGATAAGCACCTGTTAAATCGATAACTGCAAAATGTGTACAACCTGCAAGCCCTGCAAAAATATCTTCCGCTAATGGAAAAGGATAGTACTGTGTTTCTATGCATTTATTCAAGGTGACCTTGCAATCCACGCATATGCGAATAATTCCGTCACTTTTGGGCACGATTACTATTGGACTAGCCCACCTACTAAATTCCACTGGTATTAAAATATCTTCTTTAACCAATCTTTCCAATTCGGCCTCAACCTTATCTCGTAACTTGTATGGTACCCTATACGGTGCGTGAAAAATAGGAGTTTGATTCTGTTTAAGGACTATGTCGGCCTCATAGCCCACAATCGGATGGTTCAACTCTTGAACTATTAGGTTAGGAAACTCTGACTTAATACGCGTTAAAAGTTCTACTTGGGTACTTACTTTTGAGATGATGTTGTTTTGAAACGTTTTTCTCCAATGCGGGAACAATTTATCTATCCACGTGCGTCCAATTAAACCACATTTTGGCATCTCTCCTTGAACCACTACCAGTGGTAACTTCACCATGTGACTGCCAGAACTAACCTCAACGGACATGCTACCTAGCTCTCTTAGCCTTGAACCTGTGACCGAAACTAAATTAGAAATTGTTTTTGTTAATTTACAATGTTTAAACTTATCTAAATACTCCTGCTCGTTGATAATCGTCGCCGCTGCTCCCGTGTCCACCTCCATCGTTAGCTCTAGGTACACCATTTACCACTACCCTTATTTGCTCGGAAGGATTTACTCTGTTTAATCCACCTACTTGGTTTACATTAGCTTTATTAACACGACACTTCGCTGCCAAATGTCCCTTCCTATTACAGGCAAAACACTGCCAGTTCCTAACTGGACACCTTGCCTCCACGTGATCTGAACGTCCACATCTATAGCATTCCCTTTTCTTCGCACGATCACTTCTTGGGACACTCGATGGATTCTGTTTTTTATCACCTTGATGTGCTGCTTTTCCATCACGCTGTTTTCCATTAAACTTCTTGGTTCCATTATAAATTGCATTTTGGAACATTGGTTGAATCGATTTGGAAGCATTTTCTGATGATTCCATATTAAGTGCTCTCGTGCAACACTTTTCAAATGTCAAAGAATCATCTCTCAACAAAACCTCTTGTATTTTGCCACTTTGCACTCCCATTATAAAGCGATCAGTCAATGCGTCATCTAATATGTACGACTTGTACACACCAGCATTTGGGTCCAAAGCAATACCAACTTTGCCTTCCTGATCGTCCACAACCTCAGTTTTCATCACGTGGTCCACAAAGTCTCCGAATTGGCATGTCTGTGCTGCTGCTTTTAAGCGCACAATAAACTCACAGAGTGGCTCACCATCTTCTTGCTGCAGTTTATTAAACTTGTACCTCTCGGCTCGCTTATTTTCTTTTGGAGCAAAATGATTTCTTAAGAGAGAAACCAATTCCTCGAACTTCATTTCACTTGGCAATTTTGGCATGGTCAGCGACATCAGAATTTCGTAGATTTCTGCACCAACCACTGTGATGAAAAGCGCAGTTTCTTCTTCAGCTTTAATTACATTAATTTTAAAAAACTGCCTCAGCCGATCCTTATACGCCTTGAAATTGCTAATACTACTAAGTACTAATGATAACTAGGATTATAAAATGGTAGTATACAGACTTAGGGGTGTTTGTTAAAATAATTCAAATACATAACAACCTCGATTTTTTTTTTCACACAAAACAATAAAGGTATTCACGTAACGAGATAATTTTCTACTTTGCGGAAAAATAGAAAATTCCGCAAAAGATTTAAATGAATACCCCAGCAGAAAATAGTTGCGTAAACAAGGGAAACAAACAGCTGTTTGTTAAACGTCAAAGTGAATATGTTCAATTCACGTCATTCGATAATTTATGTTAAAGTGATTCTTTTTTTTTATTCTAATTACATTTTATTTTTTGCTCTTCAAGATGCCAAGAAGTAGTTTTAAAACAAAATTCATTCAATTGTATGCACAAATCACTTTACATGATTTGTGGATGTTGGAGTTATTTGGTGAAAACGATGGTACCTATTCACTTGGAGAAAAGATGAAATGAGCGCCAAATTAAACGTCATAAATTTTATCAGGTTTTTTTTTCTGCAGTTTCTGCTACAAATTTGTGAGATAAAATTCTACGATTTGCAGAAAATTTTTCCCATACAATTTTTGACAGCTCATTTCTACCGATAGAAAATTCTACGGTTTACGGTCTCTATGGGTTTTCCGCGTTTACGTGAATACCCCTAATGAGAAGCACATTGTTTTGGCAGAAAAAAAATTAAAATATTCGACATAAGTTTCACAGTGACAGCTAATTTATTTTTCAGAATTTTTTTCATGAAAAAATTTTTGTTTCTCCTCTTATTTTTTTTTTCATCCAGAACTGTATACTACGCTTTACACAAAATAATAGCTGTGAAAAGAAATTTATCAAATGAAAAGTTTTGAAATTTGGTTTGATTTTTTTCACAGATCCAGAGTCGAATTTATAGTGAAAGTGTAATAGAACTTGTCATTTCACAGTTTAACCGATCGGGAATTGACCCCCTGGGTTTGTGTGTGTGACGACGCTACGAAATGTTTGTAATGTTTCATTTCAACTGAAATAAACAGAATTAAAAGCCAAATTTAGTATTTTCATCAACTCTAAATGGCTGTTTCTTCGACAGAGCAATGCGTGTGAATCGTCAATTCCTTCACAATTGTCAATTCCTCCTTCGGGTAAGGATTATTTGACACTGGCATGAGGAGGTTTTGACAGAGAGAGGAGCATTTAAAAAATCCCTTTTTCGCAATCACTTATAGAAATTATGAAAGTTTGTGTAAAGTTTCTTAGAGAAATAAAAGTTGTCCTACCTTTGGAGCATCTCGTGCAGTCTTCTGAGATATTGAAAAAAAACCACTCTAGGTTTTTTAAGCCATAAAAACGTGCCAAACTCGTATTTTCTGACTAGCTTAAGCCTAGGCAACTGTTTCGTCTCATAAGACCCGCAAGTCAAGCTTTTCCAGCTAGTTTGTTTACATTCCATGATTTTGGATATGTCAATTGCTCCTAAAAAAATATTGTCATAACCTCCTTTCAATCAACTTTTTGAAAGACACTTATAAAAGCGCACAGAAAAATAAATATTCTACGTAGGTGCATCCCAATATTGTAGGTACTTGCATTACTTACCATCAAAAAATATATGGACCGACTAAAAAACTAAAACCACCTCCACTTCTCAGTTATTTACTACTTACAGCCATCATAACTTACTTCATTTCTTCATCAATGCTACAAAATTAAAAGTTTTCAAGAAAAAGGCTAATGTCAATTCCTCCTCCATGTCAAATCATCCTGACCTTACCTTACTGTATCTTGCGACGAACTGATTCAATTTGTTCTAAAATTAAACATTTACAAAGTTAAAAAAAAAGAAAATTTATTAAAAAACCTAAATATCTTATATCACAGTCATGGTTATTTTTTTTTTGTTTTTTTTTTTAATATTATGTCATTAAACAGATTTTGTTCTTCCGTTCAAACATCCTTTGTGTTAAGATGGCCATATATTTGTTCTGTATAAAGCGGCTCCCGCAAAATCACTAACTCGGGTTTAATTAACAAACCGGTCAAATCCCTATTGTACATAACTATTCTCAGGCTTTTGTAAAATGCGTAAATCCCCAAAATTAACAACCCCACCACGCAAATATTCTGAATCACTGGGAGCCACAAAAACACTTTGATCAGTCCATAAATGATTGAACTTCTGTTGATGATAGCCTGAACAAAAAGAAAACAAATAAAGCTCTTTTTCACGAAAAAAAAAACAATCAATTTCTTACATATTCCATCCAGAATTGTGGAAGTATCATGTTGCTGAATCGTTTTATGTCCGGAGCATAGTTATCCAATGATGGCAATATCATGTTTGATTGAAGTCTTGCAACTCCTTCCAATTGAACTCCGGATGTCGGTTCATTAGTGGCATATGTTGCATGTTTTTCTTCATTCGGTTCGAGACCGTCAATATAGTTCTCCCATTCGCCGTTGAATCCATAAAAATGTGGGGGAGAGCCTGCCACCGGTAGACCTACAAATACAGTTTTTGATACAATTTTGAAAATCGAAATAGACTTTGTTTGGAGAATTATAATGTTGGGCGCCATTTATGAGTATTTGTACTTACATACCTAAAGCACATTTTGATGCATCACTAAGTCCATTTGGTAGTGTCACAGCTCCAGTTTGTTTGAAACAATCCAATTCGCTGTTCTGTAGTCTGTGATACACATCATGACCAGTGACGTATTTATACGCTGTCACCCCATTGACCAGGACTGTTTCATTATAGATCAAGGGATATGTCCTACAGAGATTCTTCGTGTACATCTCAATCACATCATCTTTGCCGATATGAGGTGGCAGGCCAGTTCCATCCGTAGCTCCTATCAGCGATACTGGACAATGTTTCGGGTAGTCCTCTTCATACACATCTATCCGCGGTAGTCCATTGAATGTGTTGATTTTGAAGAAATTCTCAAATCCATGTTGCGGGCCGATGTTTACATTAAATGTATGATCGGATGGATAAAAGGTCTGAAATTACTTAAATTACTCACAATCCTTTTACGGGCCTTCAATACTCACATTAAACATAATTCCAGCATTTTGTCGAGGAGCTGCAAATGGAATTCTCTTGACAAAATCAAAAATCGGCGATGAATTGTTCCACAACATTTCATACACCGTTCGATTGATGAAGACTTCATCATCCTGAGAGATCATTTTGAACGCCATTCTTGCAAGGAACATATCATTGGCCAATGTGGCCAATCCCAAGAGCATAGGGTTCGCAACAGTTATGGTTTGATTCATAATTCCGGGCATTGTTCGTTCCTCGTCGAAAACCAATTTGAATTTGGTCGAGAATGTCATGGTTGAGTTTTCTTCGTGGAACTGTATATTCTCTTGCCTTGTAACCTTCTTGTAGACTATCGGACCGATTTCTTTCAGTTTCAATTTAGCCGTTGTGTTCGAGAGGAATTCGTGAGGATTTTCCACAGAAAAGAGAAAAGTTGTGACACTAATATCGATACCAGAATCGGATGGATGTCTCCACATTTCGTAAGCTGGCAGCCATGGACGAAGTTTTATACGTTCGTTGAGGGCGAGTTGTTGGTAGTCATAGAGTATGGAAAGAATTGCAAGAATGGTGAATGTGAATCCGAGCAGGAGGTAAAATATGGCATCTTGAGAAAAAATGTTGAATGAGAAAATATTTGCAATGAATAATTGTCAAGAAAACTCACTTTTCATGGTATGGTTGGAAAGACGGTTATTTTTCATGGTGAATAAGGTTTTATAAGCTGTTCAAAAATTCTTTCTAAAAAAAAAGTAGAACAACAAGTTAACTTTTAAATTTATTCGTTTTATTTAAGATAACAAATCAAACCTAATCCCTACAATGAAGCCATTATAAACCTTTTTTTTATTTTTTTTTTTTTTGGAAAAATCTATCGAACGTGAAGTAGGATTTCACAAAAAAAAAACTTATCCGGAGAAATTTCTCCGTTCCACACCCCATTAAAACAGGTTTGCGCGGCCTTTCCGGCTAAAAATTTTTGGTCGGCCGGATTTTTTCTCAAAGAATATGATATTTCGCACCGAATTATGACAATTTGGTTAAAATCCGTGCTGACGGGAAAAATCTCCCTTGAAGTTGATAACCTAAAAATTATTAAAAATTCTCCCGGCTAAATATATTCACGCCGACCAAGCGAATCTTATACCTATTGGGTTTATCTCTTTTTTCTGACAGAACTTTCTTGTATAGAGGCTCCCCGCCTAATACCAGTTTTCTCCAATTAAATAATCTTAAAAAAAAAACAATTTTTTACTGGGATATGTAAAAAAATGTTTAAATCCCATTTTACCTAAGTCTATTAAGCTGGCAAACCAATATGAGCACAAACGGAAACGATTGGGGTCTTTAAGATAATACATAAAGAGCATGTGCTAATTATGTGTGAAGTTCGCGATTTATATTTATATTTATATAGAGATTTCTTATATTACTACGGATGAAATGAAAATGTACACTCGGGCGTATACGTGTTTTTTTTACTTGCGACATATAGAATACATAAATGGCCTTAGGGTTTTGAGAAACAATAGAAAAATCTGTCTGTACGAAGGGTGTCCGAGCATCACGCAAAAACAACTGAACCGATCATCATGAAACATTGTATGGTATGGTATGAGAAGTAACATAGGATACTTTTTATCCTAAAAAATGTACGGTTTCCGTGGGATAGATTCGTCTTAATTTTGCATAGAGCAAAGGATTGACACGATTATTTGCATAGGAAGTGGTAGCTTAGGTGTCAGGAAATCACATAGGCTACTTCTTATCATGCGCGATAGATGATAATATGGAAAAAACGGCAAAAAATATACATTTTTCTGCGTTTTAACGCGCTTATCTCAGGAACTGCTTTATGAAATTGAACAATTTTTTTAATGTTGAATGGTCCATTTATCAAGGAAGGCTTGAAGCTATATGAAATTTAGCTGCGACCAATAGGAGCGAAGAATTTGTGTAAAATGTGGAAAAAACGGCAAACAATACAATACAATCTACACTAATATATGTATAAAGCTGAAGAGTTTGTTTGTTTGAACGCGGTAATCTCAGGAACAACTATTTCGAATTGTAAAATTCTTTTTGTGTTGGATAGTCCATTAATCGATGAAGGCTTTAAAATAAAATAAATAAATAGAGTGGCGCGACAGCTCTTGAAGAGCCAACGCCTAAGTGGCTTACTCTAATCAACAATTCTCTGAGTGCGTGTGAAGAATTGAGGGGACCTACAATTTAACGCCGATTCCGAACGGCAAAGTTGAGAAGCATTTTTTCATTACAGATTGATACTCTGGGAAGATTTGTCAGGTCTTCGCAAGAGGCAGTACCCGTGAAAGATGAAATAAAAACTTGGCCTGAGTAGGACTCGAACCAACGACGTTCTACTTAGCAGCCAACGCACTTACCAACTAAGCTACGGGCAACTGCTTTAGGCTTTATTCTACTTAAAATTTAGCTGCGACCAATAGCAGCGAAGAATCTGTGGAAATGTGAGAACTGAGATTTTTTTCTGAGATCTCTGAGATGAAATTATTTTGGATTCGATTTCTCACTCAGCTATTTGACGTGGCTGACATATGTGCAGCAACAATTAGTAAGGTAACCATTAAATCTCAATGATAACTGAGAATTATGTTCCACCAAGGCACCAAATGATTTTGCCTCAGTCAAGGTGACATTGAGATCTCAGTGAGATGTTGTTAGGTGGAACTGGCCTAATAACTGCTCAAATTAGAATTTTGAGAGTTCAATCGATTTGTGAATGTGATTGATTGCACTATTAGTGCAGATTATTGTGTTTAAACCATATCATTTTATGTACTTCTTAACTAAAAAATATGCTCAGTTTAAAGAAAAAAAAAATTACTTAACGAAAAAAACGATGCAGAAGTAAGAGAGATATTAGAATTAGGGAGAGTTCACCCAAGGGAATGCTTTAAGTATGAACAACTGAAGGGAATCATAAAAAATGCTCAAATTTTTCAAGTTCAAGAGAATTACGACCTAGGGAAAGTTGACTGCAATGCAATTTTACAATAACTTCCGAACAAAATTCCCACGCGCGCATGATGCACAAGTCGAGACGATACTCTGGCCGGTGGACGAGGGAGAGGCGGACGAAGTCGCGGGCAACTGCTAGTTTATTATAAATGGCAATTAATTGGTTTAGAGGGCTATGAGCACCATAGTTTGATCTACTAAATATTTTATTCAGTGGTTTCTGCAGGTTTATGTTTGAATGACTAAAACTAAAATTTAAACTACTAAGAACTGATGGTAATGATATATGTCCATTTATTATTCCAACAAGAAAACAAAATTGTAAGTATTTTCTATGATTCGTCAAAGAAGGAAGGTTTATAAAAGAGAGTCTTTGCGAATATGGGGGTAATGAAGTACCTTGTGTCTTCTGTAATGTTCATTCAATTGAATGACTACAAAAGTTGATTTTTGTTCCACTATGTTCATCTGTAGAATGTTTGTTTTATGTATCGAAGAAAAGGTTGAATCACCAAGAATATTTTGAGACCAAAAAAAAAAAAAATCCAATTTTGCAAATCATACATTCCACTACATAAAAATAATTTCGGAATAATTCCAATATTGTACTAAATTCCGCAGAAAAATTGTTCTATTTCTTTTTCCAAAAAGTAGTAAGTCCCGAAAGTAAAAATTATGTCGTTTTTGTATAAAAATCGTAGAGGCCGAATTTGAAAATACGAAACCAACTCTAAATTTAAAAAATGTTAACAGCGATGTTTAAATTGATTTTTGCAAATT
This sequence comes from Sphaerophoria taeniata, assembly GCA_943590905.1. Taxonomy (NCBI): domain Eukaryota; kingdom Metazoa; phylum Arthropoda; class Insecta; order Diptera; family Syrphidae; genus Sphaerophoria; species Sphaerophoria taeniata. Next base: position 37,757,490 of record OX016540.1, on the reverse strand, counting down.
TTAAACATTCTTCTTGGGACTTTTAATTTCATCTGCGAACAAAGACTTTAAGCTCTTCTTAAGGGCAACTTTATTTATACAAAAAATACAAACAATGTCGGTCGGTTGGTCAGTAGAATAGAAAATATAATAAGTTAACTCACTTATAGCCGATTTTTCATTCATCGATAAAATCTAAAAATAACAAACTGGAAAATAAACTTATCTGAGTATTCATCGGTCGAAAAAATAAGAGCGTTATTCGTCAGATAAAGTCTATCTCACGATTGAAAAATAAATATTTTGTTATCTGTCGAATAAACACTATCTGCTTGTTTATCTGACGATTGTAAAATCGGCTCTTAGACAAAAGAAAGACTGTATAGTGTATAGGTACATACTAAACTTCATTTCAATGTATTTTTAACTTTTAATTTTAATGTTTTAAAAATCATTTTTTTTCCTATTTTGTCTTATTGAGTTATCTTATAGTTTCTATTTTTTTTTTATTCTACTGACTAACCGACAATATGTATTTGTATTTTTTTTTTGTATAAATAAAGTTCCTCTTATGAAGACGGCAACCCCTAGCGAAATCTTAATGTAATAGCACTCTTGGCGAAACGTTGGGAAAGATAATCTGACTTCATTGTTTCATTATAAAAATTAAAACAACTAAAAAAAGGATACCAATAACTATTTTTTCACTTCACAGCATTAATTCTACAAATTTGTCAAACAATCAACTTAAAAAACAAAAAAAAAAACAACAAAGGTCTTATGAAATAAACTTTTCACACCAAATCAATATACAATTTTTATCCTGAAACCTTGAATTACACTTCAAAAGAACAAATGTCATTCACATTACTCCAGCTAATGACTGTACACCAAGAAGAAGCGGAAATTCCAATTACAAGCCGGAATTTCCTAATCTCCATATTTAATATTGTTGACAAACAACACTTGAAAATTTATTTTGACATAAATAAAAATATGCCAAATTTTGAAAGACAAAGGCAAATTCACTAATCTCGATTGTCTTTCAAGTTATCTTTATTATTCTAAGGACAATAGACAAAACGAAACGAGTTAAACAATACGCATTAATTACAAAAACCGCAATGTCACCACTTTGAAAATAAAGTGAATTTTTTAAATGCACAAAGCCCGACATAAATGGCCATTGATGTGCTCACTTTAACAAAAAATTATTCTTTTTTTGTATCTAATAATGTTTTCACTCACAAAAACACAATCGGTCTGCTCGTTGGCGTGATTAGTTCTGATTTACCTTAGTCCACGATAATCACAAGTCAAATTGAAACTGAAAAAGTCAATATTTTGTGAAAACATTAACTTCGAATCGAATGATATGATGTTTGTTTTTTTTTTTTTTTTGACAAGAGACCTTAAAGTTAAAGACTTAAAAAAATTATAAAAACTCGTACTTCACCGGATGGTGATATAGGTTCTCACTAACTATTAAAATGCTAAACGATTTAAATTGCAAATTAACAATCAATCAATGGGGCGCGGTAATTTTTCGTTTCGTTTCGGTATTTTGTGTGTACTTTGACTCGTCATGCTTCTAAAAAATATTAATAAATTAAAAATTAAGTTACATACTTTTTAATTGTGCGAATTAACTGTCGTAACCTTCCTTTGATTATAGATTTATACGTTCTTGTTTTAAATGAAAGGAAAACATCGAGAAGATGCTTGAGAAAAGCTATGGAAAAATACTATTTAACTTTTTTCTAGGAACAACCTCAGCAAACATAAACAATGTTATTAAAGTCATTATTTGTTTAAGAAGGAAAACTTACACGGTAGAACCCTCTAGTGTCTATAAATTAATTTAACACTCTGAACCATTAATGTTTACTCTAACGTTTATTTGAAAAATGACAAAACCATTGAGTGTTATGTTTAAGTTTCACTATTTTCAACTGAGCTTATTCAAACGATACGTAGTATACGTATCTAAAGAATCAATCAGCGTAACTGTCTCTATATTTTTAAGTTCTATCTTATCGGTTTGATAATATTAGTGGAATGTAATTTATTTCAGCGAAAAATGTCATTTGCGTTGAAAAAAATAACACAAAAAGTTAACACCCATCTATAAAAGTAGCAGCATGTATATTTTTAAATCATAATGGTTCAAATGGTTTAAGCTTGAAGCTTATCACGTTCAAACTTTAATGAAGGGCCCGTTAATGAGAACGCAGTGCGCAGTGGTGAAATGTATATTTGTACTAGCTGACTCAGTAAACTTTGTTCCACGAATTTGCTTCGAAATTATGTTGCATCATATCAATCACCACGAGTTTCGTGTAAAAGTGTGTTCATTTGGTATTATGACACTTAGCAAAAATTTAATTGAATCCGAAAAATTGTTTTATGGAAACTGAAAAATATCGAACAACACAAAAAGCCATCTGTTTCTGTATTTCTGATTTCACTTTTAAAAAATTCACAAATTTGTATTTTGGAGCGGACTATTACTTGACGGAATTTCTCATCCAACTCTCGTGAGAAACAAACTTTTTAACACGCGATGTAATCAAAGCGCTAATAATAATATTTTATTAAAAAAATAACCAACTGATTAACTATTCAAAACGTGAACAATATTAAAATAATTTAATCCGCTTTATAGGAATTAAATCCGTTAACTTCTTATGAGTTAGTACGTTTCTTAATATAATTGCAATCAAGAAATTCTACTTCCACAGACTCAAATTTCGGATATTTCTTCACAAACTTTTTGTACTGAACACTTTATCAATGTGTTTTCAACTTACAGATATACTCTTAAAAGTATTTGAAAACTCCGAGAGCGCGTTTCTATTTTCGTACAATAGAACAATTTTCTCTCGGTCAAACTCTTGCACGTTTAATTTTCTTCTAAATGCGATCGCATCTCCGTTCGGTTTAAAATAACAATCAGTTTGATTTTGGTCAAACGAATGAATATTGATTTGATTTTATTTTAATGCTTTGAGTCTTCTTATTTCACCATCTGTTAAAATATGCAGTTGTTAGATTTGTTTGTTTTTATTATTGTGATAAAACTAGATTTAAGTGGCCTTCAGAATGGAGAAGGTTCATTTTTTGTTTCTTTAATTTGAAACACGTTTAAATTGAATACCTTTCTAGTCGATACAAAAAAGCAAAAACCTAAGTAAAAGCATTCTATTTCAAACGTCCTTGAAGGAGACCATCAAGAAATGAGGATATTAGTTCCAATTTTGTCTTCTTTTTAAATTTTTCTCTCAAACTTGTTATTCTAACAATCTATCTGCGCTCATCTGAAGACGTACCGTCTCAAGAAGAACCAATATTTAAGCGTTTAGTTCAAAATTTATAGACTTTTTAGACTGAATGAAAAGCGGTTCATATCGAAAGCAAAAGAACTGCAAACTAAAATGCTGGATAAAGAAATATTCTTCGTAATTCAAGCTTTTCTTCGAAAAAATTAACTTAGAATTATTTGAACGAAGAATTATTTTGCTTCGTTCTACATGATTCTCAGCATTTGGTGTGTAATAGAATTTCTGTTTTCAAAAAAGGGTAGTTAGAAAAACCGAAAAAGGTCTACCAGATTTCAATCACTTTAATGCTCACTTTGAGTAACGAAAATGAGTAGATTCTCGCGAAAAAGATACGATGTCGGCGGGAAAGTATTTTGATGCAAAAGTCTAAAAAAGTAAAGTAGGTAAAAGGTCTATATTGAGGTATGAGAAAGCAGCTTAGACATTTTAACTTGAGAAAGCAGATAATGTAATGCGGCGAAAGCTCCAAAAAGTCTAGTCTTAACTCCTAAGATGGCTTACACTTGGTGTTTTTCTTTTTTACCTCTGAGCAGATTACAGAAATGTCAAAAGAAAAAAATCTGTATTTCTTTTTTAGTTCAGATGTACACTAGTCAAAAAAATTTAAGGAATACTTGAAAAAACTTAAAAATTTAGTGGTTTTTTATAAGGCTGTAAATCAGTAGAAAAAAGTCGGATTGAAGTGAAATAAATTTTTTTTCAAAGGTTATAATCACGTTGGGGTTAGTATTCCATATTTTATTTCTGTCCCAAAAATCGGGACATCGAAGAAAGAAGGAAGGAAGACGAAAGTACCCGGATTTAAGAAACTTGCCATCGGTCCAACGTGCTCCCCAACAAACATGGAATACCATCCCCAACGTGATATTGTCAGGTGTATTAACATGTAAAAAGGTTAAGAGCCACTTTTGAAAATCAAAGTGGCAGCACAAGATTTTAAACACCAAGGCAGACATACATACACACGTCTGAAGTGTGGAAAATTTTTCCATTGTAACGGACAAAGATGAATTTAAAAAGTCATAATGATGAATTCAAAAGAAAAGACATTGACATTGACATTTCATTAACGTTACGCTGTGAATAATAAGAGCAAAGTATAAGTGAAAAGTGTTGCTAAAACGAGGAAAATTCAACATTTGAAGGCTTCGAGTTAAGAAGAATTTCGACTTAGGGAGAGTCGACTGTTATACAATTTTGAAATAACTTCGCAATGAAATTCCCACGCGCGCATGATGCACAACTTACGGCGCACCTCTGGCCAGCGGACGAGGGACAGGCGGACGAAGTCGCGGGCACCTGCTAGTCAAAAAATAAAACTTTCCTTAAAATTGAAAACAACAAATGATTTGTTAGTTTGATTGATCGAAATTGTTAATTGTATTGATGCGAAATTTGTACTAAAATCAAGGCAATTTTATGAGCTTGAACAGTTAAGCCTCAGATTAGTTGTATCACTAAAAACCTCAAAATAACGGCAGTTTTTATAAAAAAAATTGAAAAATGCATTCTTTGGACTTTTTTTTTTAATTGAATTTTTCAAAATGTTTTTGTGTAGAAAATTTAATAAATTTAATAAATCGGCCTTTATTTCTTTTGTAAATCAATTTTTAGCAGAGATATAAGGGTTTGAAAGTCTAAATTGTGTTTTTGCATTTAAACCCATTTTTTTGAATAGAAAAAACAAACTTAGCGATCTAAAGCAAACAGTGAATTAATGCCAACAAATTTTTCAAATTGAATCTTAGATCGGTTGCATTGCGAAAAAAAATTTCGCTCACTTTATGAAAAATCAAACTTATTTTTTTTTAGATAATTTTTTTTTTTTACTTAGCAAGTTTTCCAAAATTTTTTAATAGTAGGTTACTAAGAGAAAACCTGCCAAGTAACAAAAATTAACTAGGTAATTTACATTAGTTTACAAGTTTCTTTCAAAACTAATAGTTGATTCGATGTACACTCCGCTTCAACTGAATAAGCACACATTTTTCAAAAGTTTGTTGTCCATTTTTTCCTAACTTTGAACGTTAATGCATCATTTGATGATGCTAACCGATAGCTTATGATGTTGAGAAAACAAATCAAAAAGAATTATTTAAGAAGGACCACTATTTTTTCCCTGGCTCTCATGCAAAGCTTTCCAGATTGAAAAACTCAGTTTTTTTTGCGTCAACTGAATAAGCACAACTTTTAAAAATGCAAATAAAATCAAACGGAAAGAAATGAACAAGATTTTCTTCAAATAATTTTTTTATTGGTTATTTCTAGTATTGGGTACTACCACCTTTATTCTTGATTACTTTATAAATTCGGCCTGGCATGGAATCGTAAAAACTCTTTAAGTTGTCCAGCGAAATTTCTCTCCATGGTAACTTAATGGTTGCAATAAGCGATTCTCTGTCCTCAAACTGACGGCCTGACTCATAAACTTTACGTACCAACCATCCCCATTCATTTTTTATACGGTTCAGGTCAGGTAAATAGGGGACCATTGAAGCAATTCAACATTCTGGTCCTGTATCCCACTTTTGACAGTGCGCGACTTTTGGCTAGGGTCATTGTCCTATTGGAAAATTCATTTATAGAGTCCGAAAATGAAGTAAACTTTCTTTCCAATATTCTTTCGTAGGTAATTGCAGTCCTTTTTGACGTTTAAAACTCAAGTTTAATAGTCCCATAGTAGCTAACTGCTCCCCATATCATAACTCCACCTTCTCGACCATGATGCGGCGCTTAAAATGGTTCTTTTTTTCTCAAACCGTGAAATTAATAATTTAAACCATCAGGGACATCAAAATTGAAACTCTTCTCATCCGAAAAAACCGTGTTGTGCCACACATTTTTCCAACTCACATCGAGTCTAGAAAATCTTAAACGAATATCGTTTTGTTGCTCGTTTAGTGGTGTTTTCTTTTGGAGTTGCAATCGTTTAAAATGATCTGCGCTGTTTGGTACTCTGTGGACTGTTGAAACACCTGCAGTTACACCAACTTTTTGTTTAATTTTTACCACGGAGGCACATGAACTGGAAGCACATCTCAAAATTGCTCGTCGATCAACTTCGAATGTTGCCATTTTTTTACCACCTTTCATGTTTTTCTCGTACAAACTTTTGTTTCTGAGGTACGAATAGACAACACTAAGACTCCGATCAATGTCGGTAGCTTTAGCACGCACGGTCAGTCTTTATTCTTTTAACGAATCAACCTAAGCTCGTCCGACACTATTAAAGCTTCTTATCTAACCATATTTTGTTTAAATTCTAATTAAACGGCTAAATGTCACTAAGAACTCTTCAACTTTTGATTTGGTATACCAATTAACTTAAAATTCTAAGAAACAATGAAGATAATGAGAGTGAAAGATCGTGTGCTTATTCAGTTGACGCAAAAAAAAACTGAGTTTTTCAATCTGGAAAGCTTTGCATGAGAGCCAGGGAAAAAATAGTGGTCCTTTTTAAATTATTCTTTTTGATTTGTTTTTTCAACATCATAAGCTATCGGTTAGCATCATCAAATGATGCATTTACGTTCAAAGTTAGGAAAAAATGGACAACAAACTTTTGAAAAATGTGTGCTTATTCAGTTGAAGCGGAGTGTATGTAAATCCACTTAAAACATTTGCAATGCACGAGTACTTGCTGAATCTTAGAACTTGGCGTTCTTTTAGATCTCATTACTTTTCGTGGCTGATTTGTTAGGCAGAATTTTTGTACGGGAGAACTTGGCTCTTTTTTTACATTTATGTGTTTGGTGTGATTGAAATTACATACAGTCGGTGCACATCTGCACAAAAAAATGCTTTCGTTTGAAAAAAGTAATTTATGCCCCTTCGGTTTTTGTAGGCAGTGTAAAATGTACCGCAAAAATATTGTTGGACGTTTTATTATGATAGATAGATGATAGAGATAGATAGATAGATAGAATTTGATTTATTATCTTTTTCCAAAAGTACAATTTACATAATTTTTTTTACAAGAATCTTTAAAGCATGGCTTTGCGGTCTGCCCGATTGACAATTATTAATTAATGTACAGATTTAACTGGATTTTTGATAAAAAAGTGAAAATATTTCAAAAATAAAATTATCTTATAATGTATATATACATGATTTTGTTTTTATATAAATATTTATAAATAAGTATATGCATGTGTTTATTATTATATGTTTCTTAGAATTCCTCGTTCAAAATTTGATTTCTATATGACATTGCTTTTATATAGTAGTTGTAGAGTTTGGTAACATCTTCTTCGCAGTTCAGCATCGCTAGCACTTCCGTTTTCGTTTTCATGTCACTGCCAAACAAATTTCTTCGTATTTCCTTCAGGATAGGACATATTCCGATGAAGTGTATGACATCTTCTCTTACTGCCAGGTTACACAGACTGCAAATAACTGGCAAATCTGCGCGATGTGGCATGAAGTTCAGTCGAACCAATTCCCCTCTCATTTTAAACATTGCTGATATTAGTTTTTGACTGTTTTCAGCCCGGAAATAATTTTTTTCGCACAGGTTATGGTTCAATATGTTGTAGGTTGCTCTGTGCACCGAAGAAGTTGCCTTGTCGATACAATTTATTCTATATTTTTCATCAACTTTAGACACTAGGTGATAGAGGGAATCTTCTACAATCTTTCTGTCAGTTATCTCATGGCTAAGATTCAGGTTAACGTCACAATAGTCTGCAAGCTCCTTGAGTTTATCATACCAAAGTCCTTTTCTTCTTATAGTATACAAGGCTATTACTTTTGGCAATCTTCCGTTTGGCATCTTAAGCACTTTCAATAAATAGTCAACATGTAGCTTCAGTGTCTTGGTAAACAGAGGTGACAGTCCAGTTTCGATGTATATCATGTAGTTCGGTATGTTGCTTGGTAGCTGGAAACATCTTTTTACATAAAATCTCAACAATTTCTCAACAGTTTCGTATTGTTCAAAACCCCAAGTTTGCGCCGCATACATCATCACAGATTCCGCAACTGCGCTGAAAACCTTGTACTTTACAGTGTGGGAAATTAGGTTGTTCTCGAAGCATTTCTTCCATGTCGCGCTAATAGCGCTTTTAGCTTGTATAAGCTTAGCTTTTAAATGGTCTTCCATGTTAAGATTGCTTGTTATAATGACACCAAGATATTTGTAAGATCTCACAACTTCGATCGGTTCTCTATTTAAGTGCCACTGCTCATTCCTTGCCACTCTGCCAGACCCCTTTCTAAAAATCATCACTTTGGATTTACTCAAATTGACCTTCAAATTCCACAAGCTGCAGTATTCACCAAGCCGATTGATCATTAATTGCAATGTTTCAGGTGAATATGCGAAAAGCACAACGTCATCAGCAAACAATAGGGCTTTGATCACCGTTGCAGCAAACTCTATTCCACCTGGTAAACTATCAATAAGGTCGTCGATAAATAGAGCAAATAAGTTAGGACTTAGGGGACATCCTTGCTTTACTCCCATTGCCGTTTCGAACCATTCAGACATTTCCTCTCCGTTCCATACTGCTGCCTGATTTCCGTCATAAAGGTTTTCCAAGACTCTGCCAAACTTTGATGTCATTCCGGCGTTATAGAGTTTAACCCTGCAGTGCACACGTGGGGCCTGACAGGCCCAAGTGAAAATTAAAATACGTATAAAATTGGAACGGTTTTTGGAAATAAAATAATCTTTCATCTACCTTCCTACAACGTCGATATGTATCCTCGAACACAAAAATAACTGTAATAAGTTCAGTAGATTTTCACTAAATAGAGCTTCGGGCCTAATAGGCCCAAGGTATACATTCACGTTACTGTTTTTTTTAATTCCCAGATACAAAACGGCATATATTCTGTTTTCGGATTATTTTCGTGGGTTTTCTTTATTATTTTATGGATATAAGTGAGAGAAGGTTGTTTTCTTTTTGGGATCGTTTCGTTTATCTCGTAAACTTGTAAAAGACCATTTGAAGGATCGTGCTTACAACAGTCATTTGCCACTAGAAACACTTTCAAATGCGAGAAAATTTGCTGGATTGCTGCCTGTTGAAGAAATAGCATTTTCCAATAATGTAAGTACCAGAAAAGATTGTGCATTCTGTACAAAACGAAGGAAGAGTCGATACTTCTGCGACAAATGCGGCAAATGCATTTGCCTCCAACATGCGCACTATTGTTGCCCAACTTGCTCTATTTGATATTACTGTACAAAATATTTATGTTTTATCCTCTGTTTTTATTAGTTTTAACATTGATTTTGAATAAATATTATAAACGAATGTATAAAATTTCAGTTTCCTCAATTATTTCTACATTTGCTCTTAAAATTTTGTTTACGGGCCTCTCAGGCCCCACGTGTGCAATGGTGTGATTTTTTTTGAGGTGTGCACTGAAGGGTTAAGAAACAACGCTCTTCTATCAATTGTATAAGAATACGTATAACTTTCTATTTTGCTCTAGAAAAGTTCCTGCAATGCTTCTTAAGATAAAGATGTTATCACTTGTAGAATAACTGCTTCGAAAACCTGACTGAAATTCTTTAAGCTTCGAGTTACTCTTCATCCAACTACACAGGCGATTATTCAAAACTGTTTTATTATGTGATAATTGAGAAATACTTGCTCATGCAATCGATATTTTCTCTTTACTTTGGGTCTAACAAGGAAGGTACTTATACATGAGTATAGTTAGTCATGTCTTGGCCTACGTTCATATAAAGACTATAAAATTTGTCAAAACGAAACCACATTGCTCAAATTTGGCTCATGTAAAATTTTATCAAAATCGGACAAAACATCTAAACAAAATTGTACATAGTTCTTTTCAATTCTTTAAGAAAAACGCAGAATCTAAACTATACTTATATGTATTCAATTTCTATTCCACAATTCTTTCCTTAACATTAACTAACATTAAGAAGTATTATTAGATTATTACACATTTGCCGTTCTAAGTTCTACATTTTAGTATCTAAAGTATGTTCACTAAAAGCATTAATATAATGTTCAGTCGATGAGGTTATATTGGTGTCAGCATTTTTTGACACATTCAACGATCGTTTCATGTGAAAATTCATCATTAGCCTAACTATCTTGTAGACTGCGAATAAGCTTAAAATTAATAAAAATATCACAATAATTGGTTGTATCACTGGCATGTTGATCAGGCAGATAATCAGCCATCGAACTAGTTTATCATCATTTTTAACGCTCTGCAAGAGATCAGCCAGTAAATAACGATGTTTCTTTAAAACAAAAACTACTTTTTCTTACATATTCCATCCAAAACTGTGGTACAATCATTCCACTTAATCTTTTCAGTTCCGGCGGATAGTATTCCATAAAGGGAAGCGGGATATTTGATTGAATTCTTGCCAAAGCCTCTAACTGAATTCCAGACACCGGTTCGATGAGAACATGCGACGAATGTTTTTCGACTTGTGGTTCAAGTCCATCAATGTAGTTCTCCCATTCGCCGTGGAAGCCCCAAAAGTGTGGGTTTGATAGGGCAACCGGGGTTCCTGAAACAAAATTAAAATAATTTCTTTGTTACCAAAAAAATCAAGAACTCATACCAAAAGCACACTTTGAAGAATCAATAAGTCCATCAGGCAATGTAACGCCTCCAGTTTGGGCCATACAGTCCAGCTTGGGATCATCAGTTCTTCGGTAGATATCAGGTGAAAAGATAAACTCATATGTCTCCAATTCACCAACCTTTACAGTTTGATTGTAGATCATCGGGTAGGTTCGACAAAGGTTATTGGTAAAAAATGTAATGATTGTTTCTTTTGTGATCCCTGGTGGAAGTCCGGTTCCCTCAGTGGCTCCTTTTAGTGAAAAAGGACAATGCTTGGGGAATTTCTCACCATGAGCGTTTATATATGACAAGCCATTGAGGGTATTGACCTTAAAGAAATTCTTGAAACCATGTTTCGGGCCGATGTTGACGTTATAACGCGTTTCAGATGGATAAAACGACTGCAAATTTCAATCTCATATTAGTAAGGAACAATCTAGAGTCTGCACAACTACTTACATTGTACATAATTCCTGCATTTGGTCTTGGCGCAGCAAATGGAATCTGTTTGACAAGTTCCAGCATCGGTGATGTGGTATTCCACAGAACCTCATTAACAGTCCTGTTCAAGAACACATGATCCTTCCCTACCACAAGGTCAAAAGCCACTTTTGCAAAAAAATTATCGTGAATTATAGCTGCAGCGCTGAGCATTATAGGATTGACGATGGTAATAGTTCTATTGAGAATTCCAGGCTCGTTCAGTTCGTCAACGTACTCCAGTCGATAGGTGGTTGAAAAGGACATGGTCGAATTTTCATGGTGGAAGACAATGTCTTCTTGTCGCATGATCTTTTTGTAGTAAATTGGACCGATTTCTTTGAGTTTGAGCTTGGCATCGGTGTTGTTTAGGAACTCGAATGGATTCTCAACAGCAAAGAGATAAAGTCTGATTGAGATGTTATAGCTGGCTGGATTTCTCCACTTTTCGTAGGGTGGAAGACCGGGACGAAGTTTAATTCGTTCGTTTAGAGCTAGTTCAAGGAAGTCATATCGTATCGAAATGACACTGAGGAAGACACTGACAAAAGCTAGGATGAAGTAGGAGATGATACCTTTTGGAAAATTGAGAAAAATCACACTTGATTTTTGAATGAAGAAAGTGAGGGAACTGTGTCTAACTTACATGTGATTTGCCTTTTTTGACGACTTTGAATGGGCACTTGGGATTCTGATTGCAATTTTTTCAGTGATGTTTTTAGACTCATTTTGCTTACGAGAAATTCTAAGGTTGACGATAAGTTTCAACGGTCTGTTTGGCTGAATTTTTAAGAATATAAAAAAATTATTGTTAAAAAAACAAAATTCTTAACGATAATTAGGCGATGACTGTAGTGGAAACAAAACAAAATTGTTGATTTGTTTTCATTGACGCCATAATATTCGAATTCGGCTAGACGATCTCTAAAGTCAGGCGTTCCTATAATTAGTCTTAACTTGCTTAAAGACAAGAATTAAATAATAACGAAGATAAGGTCCTATGACGCAACTGTATTAAATGTCCTCTAAATTAATTAATTAATGATTTTTTATTGCAATGACAATGACTGTGATCTCGCGATTTTCTAATCATATTGTTTTACTAACTGAACAAACTGAAAGACTTTCCATAGTTGCGAGGAGGTTCAAGGCTTCTGAAATAGTAGTTTTTGCGTTTGTACAGAAATTAATTTCTATCGTTTTCGACGATTTAGCGCTTCTGGCGATAGGTAAATACCTATTACCTAACCACTGTAAGCGAACAATTAGAAAACGCATTAACTACGGTCAGTAACTGGGCAAAGAAATGCGGTCTTAAATTAAATCCCTGAAAACAGAACTGGTACTTTTCACCAATAGAAGGAAAATAGCTTCTTTCGAATTACCAAAAATTGATAACACCCCACTTAAACTCTCAGAAAAAGCGAGATACCTTGCGAGTTATCTTGGATAAGAAACTCAACTGAGGTCTAAACGTACAAGAAAGATACAAGAAGGATTCTGGGAAGAAATTTGCGGCCAAATACTAAGATAATCATGTGGATGTATACAGCCATAGTTAGACCCATTCTAACTTATGGTAGTTTGGTTTGGTGGCAAGATATGGAGAAATCCACGAACTTAAAAACCCTTACCAAAGTACAAATAATGGCAGCCATTAGCACTACGGGGGCGACGAGGACTATCCCAACTGCGGGTCTTGAAGCGATCCTAAATATCAACCCTATAGACTTGTTTGTACAAGAATTGGCAGCCAACAGCGCTCTTCAGTCAAACCAATATTTGGAGAACTAGTCAACACGGCCATAGCACGATTCTTACAAAATACGTTGGCAACACCGTTTGTACAGATAACATGACACCTCATTTAGAGTTCAATAAAAACTTTATTACCAGCTTCCCCAATAGAGAAGATTGGGAAAACAGTGTACCTTACACTAATGAATCGAACTTTACCATCTTTACTGATGGTTCGAAAATGATTACTGGCGTTGGGGCAGGTTTCTACTCGGAAAATCTTATCCTTGCCAGTTCATTCAGACTTCCCGACTATAGCAGTGTCTTCCAAGCCGAGATCTTGGCAGTGAAAAACGCTGCTAATCAAATATCCATGATGGCGATATCACACGCTGGTCTTTGATATCACTTTTTTCATTGATAGTCAAGCAAGCAGTAATAAAAGCGATCTCTGCCACGCAAATCAAGTCAAAGCTTGTTTCTTGCTGTCGCGAAGAGCTAAGGGTTCTTGGTATGCAGTATAACGTAAGTCTCTGCTGGGATCCCGGTCACAGTGGTGTGCCGGGAAACGAAAAAGCGGATGAGCTTGCAAGAGAAGGCTCGGTACTTGATCCCTCTCTCATAGACCATAACATTATAGAAACCCTCAATGCGAATTAAAAAGAAACATTAGAAAAACCAGCATTCAAAAAGCAAATGATAGATGGAACCTACTAGAAACCTGCAGTAACACCATGAAACTCGGGCCTTATTATGACAAGAAAAATAAGCGTGATAACGGGACATTACCTACTTGGCTACCACAAAAAGAAGATGGGGATTAGTATAGACGACACATGTAGAGGCTGCGGCAATGAAGAAGAACACGAGAACCCGGCTCACTTCCTATGCCACTGTCCAGCACTCTGCCTTACTAGATACAAATTTTTAGGCAACTATTTCTTTAATGAACTAGAAAAACTGTCTGAACTCCCAGGCAATCGCCTACTGAATTTTGTCAAGTCCACCAAATTGCTCGACCAACCATAGAACTCATAGGTTAAATCACTTTTTCAGAAGTTACAATACTTCAGGGTATCACAAGGGATCTACATTGATCTAAGTGTTACGGTAACAAAATCAACTGCCAGCCCATATAACTTAACCTAACCTAACCTATCGTTTTCGATCTACGGGCAACGTCTGGCGTATCCGCTAGTTGAGGACTGACTGTGAAACGAAAAAATTGAATTAAATTGAAAATGAACTAATTTGAATTTCATAAAGACTACCTGACCTGACATACGTTGTTCTTATTAAAGATTGTTTAAAATTGTCGAATTCAAAAAGTGTTAACAGGAATATAAATTCTCGAATCCACTAGAACATTTCAACATTTCACGGTATTAAGTTTGGAATGTTGACAAAAAGAAGAAAGGCCAGACTTAAGGCCATATCTTCCTGCGAAAGCGTCAAGATACTGTTGTTCTTGTTACCAAATGATTAGTACCTTACGGCTCTCTCGCAGCAAAACGTGTTGTTCATACTTAATGGATTTCAATGAACTCAACCAAATGGGACTATTGATTAAGAAATGTTGACAAGAATGGCAAATACTGAATCCACTTAATAAGAGAAGTACCATTGTAAGGACATAAGCATTCTCTTCTATTTGATCTGAACGTTAATCTGTGTAACCTGGAATTTTGTGATATGCATAAGAAAGCTTTCTTGCTTCTTAAATTCTTTCTGCTTAATGAACATCGTATCCATCCTCGAAACTTTTGAAAAATAAAAAAAGGGTTGACACACCTCAAATAAGTGTAAAAATATATTAAATATTGAAATAAACTTTAAGACCTTTCAATAAATCAATTCAAAAAATGTTTCCTTAATATTGGTAAACATGTACTCACTCCAGGTCAATAGTTCAATTTAAACGATCATGTGATTTTTGTTTGTCAATAATTGAAACTAAAAAAAGAAGTGTAAATCCAACAAAATTTTTGCTGCCATGTACAAAAATTTTCTAAGTCGACATCATGGCGCCTTGTATCGTTTCAATTTTTGATTTATATTTCCACTTAATCTCACACTGATGCCATTCACTTGAAATTGTCTTAGGTGCACGCGATTATGTGATTAGAAAAAATTAAACCAACAAGTACTTTTTTTTTGAGTGCATCTGTCCATCACACAAGGTTATCACACAAATTATGACATGCGAAAATGATTATTTATTAAATTTTCATTAACAAGTTTATAAAAAAAAAACAATTTTTTTTTTAATTTTTAATTGAAGTCAATGGTCTGATGCAAAAATTGACAAGTGCGACTGCATAATAAATCGTAACAAATCGTTAATGTGATTTTAATTTGTAATCCTTGCGAGTTATGTTCTGTTTTTATTTTTAATTGTTGTTTTTTTATTTTCCATTAATTATTATCAGGAAAGTCACAAGTGATTTTTTTATTATTAAAAACAAATAATAATATTGTAGATGATCCGTTAAACCGTTCCGAACGGAATTAAAACTTAAAATGATCAGTTAAACACTCGAAAAGGGTGATAGTATCCCCATACAATGTTCATAATCTTTAATTTTTATAAACATCCCGTGTTATCAATTGAATCGGAAGTAAAAAAATTGGGATGTTCGAACGGAGGAAAGGTTTATAATACTTGATACATAAACACACTTACAAAACATAATTCTTGGGCTTATCAGTGTTGAGAAATTGATTTAGTTGTTTTCTTTTCAGTTGAGGGCATTTTACAAAAAAAAAAAACAAACATTTGGATTTTGTTTTTGAGTTTTGATCCTATCGTACGACATCAAAAATACTTTTCAAAACAAATAAGTGGACTGATACCCTTATTTTTAACAGAATCAACCAAGGTAAGAGAAAGTGACGGACAAAAATGGTATGTAAAAAATTTTACAAAGTAAGAAAAATAAACATTTCCATATCGAATTTTGAACGCCACAAAATACTTGACCCACAAAGTCGCCTTCAACATTGAAGTTGCATCATATCAGGATCAGTGCAGCGTATGGGATGTATCGATGTTGTATCAATACTGGCTTGCCGAGAGAAAAAAATCATTAAAATAAAAGCCATGTTTGAGTCGAAGGTATTTGCTGATATCTTTTTTTTTTGAGATTTATAAGATCAAGTTAGTTGACTTTAAAAATAGCAGTTAAATTTCTATTTCAAAACTTCTTCTTCACTGATAATTCTCACCTCTAGCTTCACCTCAGAACAAGTTTGTTAAGGGATGAAAAAATTTCAATTTTTAAAACCCAATTTTTTTCTGTACAAATCCAAGGCTTATTCCTTAGCTTAGAGTTTTGTTTATTTTATTTTTTAAGACATTCTTCGTGCAAGCAGATGACAACAAACAAGTGTGTTCTTATCAATGGTAAAATTTCAAGATAAAGTGAGATCATCTAGGTCACCGTTTTCAAATCTAAAATAAGGTTTAATCAGAAATCAAGAAAATCTGTTGCGAGGTCATTTTCGGTCTTAATTATTTGAGTTACTATCAGCGTCTCAAGACTTTTCAAAACCGGTCTTATGGCAGTTTATTTATAGCTACATATAGCGGAAGGCAGACAAGGGCAAGATCAAGCATAAATTCTTCTTGTTTGTTATTAGGTGCAAAAAGAGACAAATATATTTTCGAATATGTTAGGAAAAAAGGGCGTGGCAGATTTTGAATATTTTTTTTCCTTGCGATTACATGCTTCATGTATTCCTTAGAATAGTAAATAGATGTTGAAAAAAAAATGACTCTCGAAAATCTCTTTGTCTGTTTTAACAGTTGCTTTCAACGAGTGCTGTAAACTCCTCTAAAAAGAAATTTCGAACTTCTTAATGCATGTGGAAGCGTACAAATGGTCGACAAAAAAAATGTCGACTGGATAAATGAAAATTTCCTCGACTGTTAAAATGTCAACTGAAGTTTGACCGACAAAAAAAGTTGACATTTTAAATGCAGACGATGTAAATCGATTATAAATTTGTCGGTAAAAATGTCGACTGTGAAAATGTTTTACTGTTTTTACTTTGACATCACCATTCACCACCGATATATTTCTATTTATTTCTTCTCCAAATAATAAACAAAGCAGTCAATTACTATTTTGTCTTTATTTTTAATTGATTTAAGTAATGTAAACCGGCACTCCATTTTGTTTTTAGTCATTGTTTGACTAATTTGGGCTGAAGATTGCAACAGGTTGATAGCAATGAAATAAAACTGATGTTATTGTTAACATGAACATTATCCGGGCGACGCGCATGCTGTCGCATGCATGTGAACATCATTCACTTTGCCACTGTCGATCTTTTACCATTGGATGTTTCAAAATCGACTTTATAAGAGTCGAAATTTTGATCAGTCGGTATTTTTACCGATCGACATTTTCAAAGTCGACACGGCATTATGACAGTCGAATTTTTAAACCGACACGCTACATTTTAAAAATCGTGAAACCGTTCCCGATCCTAAGGCATGATATTTAATTAAATTATATAATTTTTCATTTCCATTCATTCATTTAGAATGGGAATTTCTGCAATTCATTTGAAATCAGAAATCGGAAACATTAAATGAGAAACCGGAAACCAGCAAGTAGATATTTAAAATATGAGTTTTGGAATCTGAAATTTGAGGTTGGGGTCGAAAGACCGCAGATCAAAATTCCTATTACCCAAATCCCGCAAAACACTTTCTCGCAGTACTTTTGAATCCATATCATTTGCCTGCAAAAATCCTCCCAGAACTAAGGAGATCGAATACCGTTTTTTTTTCTTTCAACTTATTAACGCCTCTGAATTAGGCCACACTCTTTTCAAAAACAAAAATTTTGGAGACACCAAGTACTGAGAATCATGGAGAACGAAGCATTATAATTCTTCATTCAAATAATTTCATACAAGCAAATGATTTTTTGTGAAATCAGTCAGGGAGGGAACGCGATTGTGTTATTTTCTTCTTAAGTAAAATACAAAGTTATAGTTTAAAATTCGCGTGAACATTGTATTATAATTAATTGTTTATAAACGCTGTTAATTTGTCTTTTCTTCCGTTAATAAAAGCCGTTTTCAGCACGAATAATAGTTCATAAGAAGATATGGCCTAAAATTGTTAATATAATAATAAGAATAACTGTCTGTAAAAGTGTTGATTGATGTTTCAATGTGTTCAAAAGACAAATAAACGAATTACAATGATTAATTTGGTATTAATTGTAGGTTTAGAATAACATTTTGTTTTTACATTTATTTATGTTTTGAGGTATAAGCAAAACACTTTTTTTACGAAGCTCTTAATCACATTACGTTAGTTTTGGCAACAAACGTCCTCCAGCTGTTGTTTTAGCTGAATACAATGTTTAAGTAATTTGTTACAAATAAAATCCCAAACACTTAAAAAAAAAGTCTTACCATAGCAATTTAATTCCAAAATAGTGCTAAATCCCGAAAAAATAGTACTATTTCTTTTTTCAGAAAGTAGTCAACTCCACAAGTACACATTTTGCGGGATTTTCGATTGCGACATGAACCGGAAAATTGAAATTTAAAACACGTTAAATGCTCTCGCGTTCAAAATCGATATAATAGTCCAGTCAATGAACGAAAAAAATTGCCTTCACCTCAAAAAAAATCCAACAGTTTTGAAACTTGGCACACTTACTAAGGGATGTCTGGTGATGACCCAAAAAAAAGTCCCAAAGAATCCGACGTGAGCTCTAGCGGCAGTTAAGAGAAACATACGGTTTTTTCAGTTTTTCACGTTTATCTCAAAAACTATTTGTCGTATCAAAAAATTTTGTTCTACAAAATTAAAGCTCATTAAATTTTATAAAAAAAAGCTTTGATAAACTTTTTCGTATCTCTTATAGTTTATAAAATAACTCTAGCGGCAGTGAAGAGAAACATACGGTTTTTTCGGTTTTTCGGGTTTATCTTGAAAACTATTTGTTGTATCAAAAAATAATCTTCTACAAAATTAAAGCTTATTAAATTTCCGAAAGAAAAAAAATTAGGTTATAAATAACTCGACCCACATTGACGGAAAACAAGTAATTTTTTCATGCTTATCTTGGAAATGGTTTCTCGTATTAGTCCAGACAATAAACAATAAACATTCGCATAGAGCTGAAAATTGGTACAGAGCATTAGAACACCGATTAAAGTAAAATGTCAAAAGTCCCCAAAAATCCCATGCGTGCATAAGAAATTATTCAAGGTCAAATGTCGAAAATGTTGGTTTTTCATGCATATCTTTGAAACGGGGGAAGCTATCAAAAAAAGTATATCAAAGGCTTGTACGTCTTGTAATTCTCTAAAAAAGAAATTATGACACTTTTTTTCCTACGAGCAAGCGTTTAGAAAATATTGCGATTTTAAAATGTGTCAAATGTCGAAAATAATGGTTTTTTGCGTATTACTCTTAAACGGTGAGTCCGATTGAAAAAATTTCTATGGAAAACTTGTAGATTATGTGATTTTCTATATAAAAACATTTTTTTTTTGTTTAAAGCTGTCAGAAAAAAAAAACATAATTTGGTCAAAACTCAAAATTTCGAATTTTTTTATAATTAGCTCCTAAGCCCTGTACAAAATTCGCATAGAGCTGAAAATTGGTACAGAGCATAAGGACATCTCTCTATATAAGATGTCAAAAGTCCCCAAAAATCCCATGTGTGCATAAGAAATTATTCAAGGTTAAATGTCGAATATGTTGTTTTTTTATATTTAACTCTGCAGATTTAATACAATATTTTCTAAACGCTTGCTCGTAGGAAAAAAAAAGTCATAATTTCTTTTTTAGAGAATTACAAGACGTACAAGCCTTTGATATACTTTTTTTGATAGCTTCCCCCGTTTCAAAGATATGCATGAAAAACCAACATTTTCGACATTTGACCTTGAATAATTTCTTATGCACGCATGGGATTTTTGGGGACTTTTGACATTTTACTTTAATCGGTGTTCTAATGCTCTGTACCAATTTTCAGCTCTATGCGAATGTTTATTGTTTATTGTCTGGACTAATACGAGAAACCATTTCCAAGATAAGCATGAAAAAATTACTTGTTTTCCGTCAATGTGGGTCGAGTTATTTATAACCTAATTTTTTTTCTTTCGGAAATTTAATAAGCTTTAATTTTGTAGAAGATTATTTTTTGATACAACAAATAGTTTTCAAGATAAACCCGAAAAACCGAAAAAACCGTATGTTTCTCTTCACTGCCGCTAGAGTTATTTTATAAACTATAAGAGATACGAAAAAGTTTATCAAAGCTTTTTTTTATAAAATTTAATGAGCTTTAATTTTGTAGAACAAAATTTTTTGATACGACAAATAGTTTTTGAGATAAACGTGAAAAACTGAAAAAACCGTATGTTTCTCTTAACTGCCGCTAGAGCTCACGTCGGATTCTTGGGGACTTTTTTTTGGGTCATCACCAGACATCCCTTAGTAAGTGTGCCAAGTTTCAAAACTGTTGGATTTTTTTTGAGGTGAAAACCTTTATTGACTGGACTATAAATATAATACTTTATCTACACTAATATATAAAGCTGAAGAGTTTGTTTGTTTGAACGCGCTAATCTCAGGAACTACTGGTTCGAATGGTATAATTCTTTTTGTGTTGGATGGTGCCTTAATCGACTTAGACATTAGGCTACTTAACATTAAGCTGTGACCAATAGCAGCGAACAATCTGCTTAAAATGTGGAAAAAACGGCAAAAAATATACATTTTTCTGCGTTTTAACGCACTTATCTCAGGAACTACTGGTTCGAATGGTATAATTCTTTTTGTGTTGGATGGTCCATTAATTGAGGAAGACTTAAAGCTATTTAACACTAAGCTGTGACCAATAGCAGCGAAGAATCTGTGGAAAATATGGAAAAAACGGCAAAAAATATACATTTTTCTGCGTTTTAACGCGCTTATCTCAGGTCCATTTATCAAGGAAGGCTTGAAGCTATATACAATTTAGCCGCGACCAATAGGAGCGAAGAATTTGTGTAAAATGTGGAAAAAACGGCAAACAATATAATACAATACAATATAAAGTTCGTTTGAACGCGGTAATCTCAGGAACTGCTATTTCGAATTGTAAAATTCTTTTTGTGTTGGATAGTCCATTAATTGAGGAAGGCTTTATTCTACTTAAAACTAAGCTGCGACCAATATCAGCGAAGAATCTGTGGAAATGTGAGAACTGAGATTTTTTTCTGAGATCTCTGAGATGAAATTATTTTGGATTCGATTTCTCACTCAGCTATTTGACGTGGCTGACATATGTGCAGCAACAATTAGTAAGGTAACCATTAAATCTCAATGATAACTGAGAATTATGTTCCACCAAATGATTTTGCCTCAGTCAAGGTGACATTGAGATCTCAGTGAGATGTTGTTAGGTGGAACTGGCCTAATAACTGCTCAAATTAGAATTTTGAGAGTTCAATTGATTTGTGAATGTGATTGATTGCACTATTTGTGCAGATTATTGTGTTTAAACCATATCATTTTATGTACTTCTTAACTAAAAAATATGCTCAGTTTAAAGAAAAAAAAATTTACTTAACGAAAAAAACGATGCAGAAGTAAGAGAGCACGGTTAGAAATTTTGGGTTAGATTTTAATATTTTGAGGGTTACATATATGACAACACCAGAAAAATATTAAAATCTAATAAAATTCAAATATTAAAAGAAGATAAGTAATAAAGCAAATATTAAAAGTTAATACCGATGAGATATTAAAAATAAATACTTTTTGTATTAAAAAGTAATACGCCTTTTATTAAATTTTAAATAAAGGTTGTATTAGATTTTAATAAAAGTTTATTAGAATTGTTAATATTAAATTATTAAAAGCTAATCAAAGCGGTATTTAATGTTAATACAATATTGTATTAAGAAATAATAAAAATTTGTATTAAAAACTAATAAAACTTTGTATTAAAAATCAATACAATTTTGTAATAAAAATTAATAGAATTTTGTATTAAAAATTAATACAATTTAATATTAAATATTAATAAAATGTTATATTAACATTTAATAAAATGTTTTATTTAAAATAAATGAATTTTTTTATTAAAAATTAATAAAAGTTTGTATTAAAAATTAATAGAATTTTATATTTAAAATTAATGTATCTTTATATTAAGAAAAACATAAAATTCTGTTGTAAAATTTAAAACAATTGTATGGATTTGTATTATCCGTTGAAAAATATGAAAATTTAGATGAATTCGAAAAATATCGAAAAGAAATACTTTCTCTATTACTTTTTGACTTGGAACACAAAATGTATTATGAATGAATGATTATGAATACATCAAATTAAAAGCTGTAATGTTAACCATTTTCATCGACCTACCAATAGATTAGGAAATGGTGAAAAGCTGTGAAACAAAATAAAACTCACAATTTTCATTTTTTTTCAAATATTTATTGTATGTATTTAAATTAATTTACATTATATACAATATCTATATACGAATAGATTTCGAGAAAACACTATTAATAAACTATTATTGGATTTCTGATGACAAACCTGGAATGTATGTGTCCCCTTTGATTGTCCCCTTATGATTACCAGGGGGCATAAAATCCGCAGTTGTTTAAAAACAAATCTCCCTTCCCTGGGTAGTCGAATAAAATCTGAAAAAAAAATATTTTCATTAAAATGAATGTTTTTTTTTGTTTGTTTAAATATTACTTACCAAATTTGTATGACCCGAACTTTACACTTCTCCATAGTGACTTTTTTGGAATAACGCTACGCTTCAAGCAGATGTCAAACACCAAAATGTAAATCAAGTATTTTCTTTAAATAAAATTTTATTAAATTTTAATACAAGGGTATTAAAATGTAATACGAAAGGGTTTGTTTTTAATAGAATTGTGTTACTTTTTAATACATGGGTATTAGAATTAAATACAAACGAGTATTACATCTTAATACAATAGGAATGTAATACAAACGGGTATTACATTTTAATGCAAGTTTATTAAAATATAATACAAACGGGTATTACAAACGAGTATTTAATATTGGTTTTAATTTCAGATGTATTCAATTCTAATCTTTTCGTATTAAAAGTAGTAATTTTAAGACAAAAATATTAAAATTTAATACAAAATAAATTAAAAATGGAAAAATTAATACAAAAATATTAAAATTTAATACAAAATATATTAAAATTAAATGTAATAATTTAAGAATATTAAAAAGTAATATTTTGTGTATTGCATACAGTTGTAATACAGGAGCTGTATTAAAAAATATCCCAAAATTTTTAACCGTGAGATATTAGAATTAGGGAGAGTTCACCCAAGGGAATGCTTTAAGTATGAACAACTGAAGGGAATCATAAAAAATGCTCAAATTTTTCAAGTTCAAGAGAATTACGACCTAGGGAGAGTTGACTGCAATGCAATTTTACAATAACTTCCGAACAAAATTCCTACGCGCGCATGATGCACAAGTCGAGATGATACTCTGGCCGGTGGACGAGGGAGAGGCGGACGAAGTCGCGGGCAACTGCTAGTAATATATAAAGCTAAGCGATAAATGTAAGGTAAAAGTTTTTTCGTGCCACCCAAATGGCCGTCTCGGGAAGATTCGCAGCACACCACAACCGAAATCCGGTCAGGACCACTTTCAACAATTTCTTCCAGTTTCGCACGCAATGGATTCGGGCGTCCTGGTCTATGCCATCCTATCTGTGAAAGTGCCGCGCTGTCCCCTTACATATATTGTACCGCTTTTGGGCTGTATGAATAATTGTTAGTGAGTTCTTCTCAAAACGTAGGACACAACGTAAGAATTTATTAAATCAGAGGGCTTCCGCCTACTCCGAAAACTGAGTTACTGGAGCTACTGTGTGCTAGTGTTACTGTTGGCCTTAGAAACATTGACAACGTTCAGCGTTTTGATTATAATTCCAACTCATGAAGAAAAAAAGAATTCACATTTGATTTATTGTAAATCTTAGTTAATACTTTTTTTTTATTAAAAAAATAATATTTTAAGCACTAATAAATTTTAAACAGCACTTTGAGAAAGTTCTTAAGACTAAACAGAAAATAAATTTTAAGAGCAGTTTTCGTTGAATAAAAAAAAATGATTCATCAAAAACGTTTGCAAAATAAAAGATAACAGACTTTTTTCACACGGTTTCTACAAAATCGAAACCGAAACCTTTTCAACAACAACTTAAAGCTATATCTGGAACTTTTGAGGATCAAAATTTACATTTTGATGGCGTTTTTTGGTAGAAAAGACTTCGAGTCATCGAAATATCTCGGATTGGTTGGCACTTCTGAAATTGTTTGCTGTAATTCACGTTGTCCAAACCACATGGCTTCTTTCAGACTAACACCGTTTATTCGACAAATGACGATTGTCAGACTGATAACTGTCGATAGCAGGAAAAAGACAATGCAAACTTTTTGAACATAGGGTAGGTAGACTGCTGTCGTTTTGAGCATGAATTCAGCGTGCCATGGGAGATCATCAAGATCCTAAACACCATAAAGTAATTTTATTGGGATACTAGAAAAAGGAATATTTGAACTTACAAATTCGTACCAAAAAGTTGGTACAATCATTCCATTGAATCGTCTGATGGATTCACTGAATCCATTCAAATGGGGCACCGGAATACTCTGCATAAATCTGTATTTTTCTTCGAAAGGAATTCCAGTTTTTGGCTCGAGATACAGAAATGTTTGATGATCATCAGCGTTTGGCGTTAGACCCTCAAAATGTTCCTCAAAGTTGTATGTTGAGCCAAAAAAGTGAGGTTGAGAGTAAGCCGAGGGGACATCTATGGAAAATACTTCGTTCTTCAAAAAGTCAATTGTGAAAATTAAAACGAGAAACCTACCAAAACGACAGCTAGACACATCAAATATGCCATTCGGAAGAGGAATTCCCATTGAATCCTGCAAGCAATTGATTTCGTTATCCTTGCCGACGACAAACTTGTACCCATGCAATCCATTCTCGTAGACATCACCATCATACACAAGAGGCAGAGTTCGACATGAGTCTCCAGCAACTATTGAAAATCGATCCTCACGCTTTCTGTATGGTGGAAAAATTGTGTTGTCGAAAGCGTCCCTAACATGAATTGGACAAACTTCGGGATCATGTTTCATTTTGTCCATTTGCTTTCCGAAGACTGTAATATTGTTCAGCGTTCGGATTTTGAAGAAATTCTCCAAACCGTTTTGGGTTCCAATATTGACGGTGTACACTTCATTGGTTTCCCGAAAAGCCTAGAATTTGGTAACATTTATAATTTTCGTTCTTATAAAGACAAAAATTCTTTTCATACATTGTGAAGAGTACCGAGATTGTTCAATACGCCTGGCCACCACTGCCTCACATCCTCAACCAGTGGTGTTGTGTAATTCCACAAGATTTCATTGATAGTGTGATGAACGAAAATGGGTTCCTCCTTGGCATACATATTGAAGACATTTCTTGTCAAAAAGAACCAATCATGTAACTTAGCGGCGATGCTCAGCAGAACAACATTGGGGATATAGATTTTCTGATCCATTATTCCGGGCGGACTTCGATCAGCATCGAATACAAGTTCCTTACTCCGCAGCTTGCGAAATGACAAAGTGGACTCTTCTTCGTTATCGACCAAGTCGATGTTGCCAAATTTGACTTTATAGACGATTGGGCCGATTTCTTGAAGATGGAGTTTTTTGTCAGTGCCATTGAGGAATTCTTCGGTATTGGTTACGTTGAAGATGTATCCTCTGAGTGTGCCAGCCGGCGGATCAGACCATGCACTGCGGGATGGGAAACCTTTGCGGAAACGAACGTGTTCTTTGATTGCTTCATGTTGGTAGTCAAAGATAAGCGATAGGATAAAGAGTGTGGAACTTATGATGGTCCATATGAGAGGACACAGATATTGACCTGTAACAATAAAATTTGTTATTGAGATTGAATAATTTGGTATGATTATTTTATTTACGTTTTCTCGATTTTACTTTTGAGAAGTCCATTAATTGAAGGACAGGAAAAGTGATCTGAAATGAAAAAAAGGACCAGTTTATTAGATAGGTCGATGAGAGTACAACTTTGCCGAAACGAACGACGTTCTTTGACAAATATGTGGGTTACCCATCAATTATAAAAATTAAAAATATTTTTAGTTGAAAGTATTTTTAAGGATCTCTTTTCTCAAATTTTGTTCATACACACGCTATGGATAAAACCTCACGGTTTAAGACAAGGTGATGCGCTGTCATGCAATTTCGTCAACCATTCTAGAAAAGATTGTGCAAAACTCCAATGTCAACGCCAGAGGCAAAATCTTTCAAAAGTTTGTCCAGCTGCTAGGGTACTAACCCGACATTGACATAATTGGAAAAACACAGCGTAATGATAGTGGAGCGTTTGTGAGCCTTGAGACGGAGGCTAAATAGAAGGATCTAGCAGTTAACGAGGGAAAGACTAAGTTAATGCTGTGAATAAGAAAGCGCAACCAATATCGACGCGACGCACGTCTTGGAGCAAACGTCAATAAAGATAGATCTAACTTCGAGGTAGTTGAGGACTTTGTCAAATTAGGATCCGCTATAAACACAACGAAATCAGCGTTGAAATCAAAAGAAAAATTACTTGCTGCTTCTTTAGACTTAGAAGGCAATTTCTGTAGCAAAGTCCTCTTTCGAGCAACTAAAGTGTTACTATGCAAAACCCTTGTCGTCCTGTTCAGCTATTCAGCGATACTGACCTAGCCAGAAAAATTAAGGTCCGACGGCTTAACTATTTGGTTTGCTCATGTAGAACGAATGAAAAATAATGCTCCAGTCCGTAGAGTCTTCAAACTTCACCCGGAAAGACGTCGTAGGAGAGGAAGACCGTGACTCAGGTGGACCTCACAGTTAGAAGAGGACTTCAACCAACTTGGCGTGCGAAACTGAAGACAACTAGCTAGGGACCGAGCTAGCTGAATGAAAGTAAGATATTTGCTTGATATCTCAAAAGTATTTGATTGAGTTTGGCAGCAGGCTTTCGGTTTTGACGAATCTCTTGTTCATTCTATTAGAAACTTCCTTTTGGACCGTTCAAGTAAGTCTGATCCCCACATAATAAATGCTGGTGTGCCCCAGGGCTCCGTATTGTCTCCGAAACTCTTTATCATATTCATAAATGATTTTCTGTCTTAACCTTCTACTCCACCAATTTTTTTCTGTTTGTTTATCCAGAAATGTCTTCTCAAACCCTACAGTCCATTCTTTTTTTTTCAAATTCATTTTTTTTATTCAATTCAAACTTAAATCTACTTACATGCTAGACAAAAATGGGAAACTAGCCTAACTATTACTACTCATATATAACTTACTGGCCCTAATCGGGCGCTCTAAGAAATTCATGATTCTTAAAATTAATGCCTTTCGGCCAGCGAACTAAGTTTATTTCAATCTACTTCATTTATTTTTTTTTTTTTATTAGAAAATTGAAAAAACTAATGACTTTGACTTTATTCTTGGGAGGTTAACTTACAAACTATAGTCCTTAAAATAAAACTTAAAATTACCTAATCTACCTACAAACTACTTAAAACTAGAACAACCACAGCGGCAAAAACTCTGTCCATTAATGTTGTGTTCGTGATTTTTGTAATTGTCTTTTTTTTTTTGCTTTTTTTCGCATTCTCATATTGTTTTTTTAGTTAGTATTTTTCACTTTTTGTTTTTTGTTTTTTTAGTTTTTGTTTTTTTATGTACTCTATTGTGCCACCATGCCTCCTACTCTACTTAAACCTAAAACCTAAGACTAAAACAAGTAAGTCCATTCTTAATGTTCGAACTGTGTCTTGGCATAAAACCTCTTTGGTGCGCGCTCTATATAGTCAATTTTTATCGGAAAAGTTGTTTTGAGGGAAAAAAGATTTTTGAAACTGGTTATTTTTCTAGTATTTTCTGAAAACCTCTAATTAAAAGGTCTGGTGAATTATTATTAAAACATTCATAAGTAAATTTAAGCAGTTGCCCGTGGCTTAGTGGTTAGGTGCGTTGGCTGCTAAGCAGAACGTCGTGGGTTCGAGTCCTACTCGTGCCCATAAAGTTTTTACTTCATCTTTCACGGGTACTGCCTCTTGCGAAGGCCTGACAAAACTTCCAAGAGTATAAATCAGTCATGAAAAAGTGCTTCTCAACTTTGCCGTTCGGAATCGGCGTTAAATTGTAGGTCCCCTCAATTCTTCACACGCACTCAGAGAATTGTTGATTAGAGTAAGCCACTTAGGCCTTGGCTCTTGAAGAGCTGTCGCGCCACTCTATTTATTTTTTTAAAGTAAATTTACAATGCCATCGATGGGAGTTGGGACAGACCACAGACAACAGACAAATATTCGATTGTGAGGTGTTGAACTTTTTCTGGACAAAATTTTAATTTCAGAACAATTTTTTGTAAAAATGCGTCTAGTTAAGAGAGCCCGCTAACCTGCTCTGCCTTACCGACGAATGAGTGCGTAGAAATGATTCACGTTTAACAAATTTCGAAGTCTGTCGCTCAATATCAGTTGGAAATGTGCATTAATTGCATTTGACATACTTATTACAATAGTAAATTCACATGCTTCGAAGTAAAGTGCTCCTAGTCTGCTTAGGCGACAGGCTCGTTATAAATGTGGAGAATTATTAATGAATACCTAAGTTTTGGTTACGTTTTTGGTTGAACAAAAGAATTTCAAGTTTATTTCTAGTTTGTTTCCAGTTATTAACTTTGTCCTTAATTCAGATTCTTCTCGTTGACTATCATAAAAGTAACATACCTTCCTGTTAGTCGGTTATTCCGGCTTAGAACGATTATCCTTTTGAATTAATTGGTCACGACCGTTGCACTTTTTCACTTTTAACACTTTTCTGGGTTTTCTTTTACACGATTCAAATTAAAGTTTCAACAGTTTTGGTTTTTCTTAAAATTTAATAGTTTTTTGTACAATAATTTTCAATTGTTTTTCTTATTAAATTTATTCAGGACCTCAGGTAAAACGGGGTGTGATTTAAACAGAATACTGAAAATATATTAATTTCTGTTTAATTCATAGAACCATTCAACACACGACCGTAGCCTTTTTTCAACTAAACAAATCTAGCGTGATCAAATACCAAATCTTCGTATATATTGTATCATTTTTGAAACGAAAAAAAGAAAAAAACCGAAATGAAATCCTCCCTAGAGAGATCAAAGACCAAGCAATGATAAAGACAGCCGGCAAGCATTTTATGGCTAATCTACAGACTATAAGACAAATATGTATACAAAAAAAGTCCCTACATACGGAATAGCCATAAATGAGAGAGAAGCTCTATACACTTGCTTGAAACCATGCCAAAAGCCGGGTTACGTCTGCGCAAGGAGATAAGGAAAGATGTTATAATTTGTTAGCAGCGATAATATTGATTGACACGTTGTTATGCGCCGCCGCTAGCGATCGATAGTATACGAATAGTATCGATCTCGTAAAAAAGACAAACATTAAGGTGGATGTAAAAAATCAATAGCTCCTTATCTTGTTTTCTTGGGAATATCGTATGATTGGGTTTGAAGAAGCTATCTGTTGGCACTGTACATAACTCGATGACCAGGGAAAATTATTACCGATTCCCTTGAAGATATTAAATTTAATGGGTGCAATAACGTTGTGCCCATAATTGCTTTATGATGACAGAACTAAGTAGAAGTTTGTTATACGAGGGTAGAGGGAGATGGGGTTTAACTCAAACCGGTAACCAATTTCGAAGAAATGAATTTTGCTGACCATTTATTTTTGTGTTCAAAACGGGGGGAGGGGGGGGAATGGGGCTGTTTTCTGCGTGCCCGGATTTTCGGCGAAGACTTAAACAAACTGTGTACAATAAGAGACAAAAAAATGTTCCGCGATGTTGAAAATCAACAACAAAACCCTTTTGATACTCCCCCTGTACTTGAATTGCAATAACTGGGATGAGGACTTTGAAAATCTCGGCGAGATATTTAATACGATTAGTTCATCGAAAATAATGCTGATTGGGGATCTGAACGGGAGAATCGGTCAAGTTGCAGGAACAATTAACGAAGCAAATGGAATTAATAGGCAGACTAAAGATGTAGTGTGCAATACAAGAGGAAAACGAATAATTGAACTGTGTGACTCGTTTGGATTGAGAATTCTTAATGGAACAATGCCCAGTGAGGTTTCTGGTGATTTTACTTTTGTTGGTGGTCAAGGTTCATCAACTATTGATTATTCAATGATAGGCGAAGATTGGGAACCCTTTGTGACTGATTTCGAGGTGCGAGAACTTCCATACTCAGATAATCTGCCAATAGTCGTTACCTTACGGATGACTGGACATTCAACTGTAGTAAATAACATCGACCAATTACTTCCTAGACTCAACTGGAAACTCTCAAAAGCCTCATTATACAGACAACGTTTGGACACGAATCTACACAACCGCCAAAATACGGACTTTCGCTTGCTACATCAAATCGTTAAGGCATCTTATCCACAGCAGCAGATAAGTCTACACGAAACAAAATAAGGTTAGAGTCTTGGTTTGACGAAGAATGCCAGAAGGCACGCAGAATTTCATTCGCAAGGCTCAGGAATTTCAGAAACTCACCCCAAGGTCAATTTAGAAAGATATACATCGAAGCTAATGCGACATATAAAAAACTGTGCAAAAGCAAAAAGCGAGAGTATGAGGAACGACAAGCGGCCAGGTTGGCCTCCTGTAAGAATGCATCAACGTTTTGGAAACTTGCATGGGAGCTAAATGGCAAAAAACCGTCAATACACAAAAATCTGTGTGCAAATATGCTAGCCGAACACTTTCGGCAACTCCTCAACCCAGAAATGATGCCATCTATCTGGCAATATGCAACACCTGGTATAACCAATGAAATATTGGACTCGCAGTTTACTGCACAAGAATTGGAGCAAGCGTTATGTACTCTGAAAGATGGGAAAGCAGCAGGCGCAAACGGTATCCCAGCCGAATTTTACAAATATGGCACTTCTGCACTTAATGATCGACTTTTAACGATGTTCAATGACGTCATAGAGGGGAATTTGGTAGTGAATGAATTTCAAGAAGCTGTTATATTCCCAATACATAAGAAAGGATTATACTCGGATGCTTCAAACTATCGGGGCATTTCCTTCTTGAATGCAACATATAAAATTCTTACAACGATGATGCAGAAAAGGCTCAACAAGTGGATTAAGTCTCAGAACATACTGAAAGAGTTTCAAGCAGGTTTTAGAGCAGGCTACTCTACAATGGACAATATTTTTGTACTCCGAAGTCTTGCAGAAAGCTCAAAAAAAGAAATTATATGTATTCTTCATCGACTTTCAAGCGGCATTCGATACAATAAATAGAGGTGCCTTATTCTACAAGCTATATAACGCGGGGTTATCGATGAAATTTGGACGTGCGCTAGAGAATCTCTATAGAGGAACTCGAGCGGCTGTATGGAATGGTGCAGAGTTGTCAGATTGGTTTGTGACCTCATCGGGAGTAAGGCAAGGCTGTACATTGAGCCCCACTTTGTTCTCACTTTTTATAAATGACCTGATTGATTATCTTCCTGGTGGCGTGGATTTCGCAGGAACACATATGAAGGCCTTATTATTTGCAGATGATATTGTCATGTTTGCGTATTCGCCGGAAGCGTTACAGCTCATGATAAACAGGTTATATAATTACTGTTGCTTATGGAACTTAATCGTTAATACGCAAAAGTCTTAAGTGATGATATTTAAAAACGGTGGTGGAAGAAATGCTTCTAACAAGAAATGGTCATTTAACGGAGAAGCCTTAGAATGTGTAACCGAATACAAATACCTAGGGGTAATTTTTACGAGAAGTTTGAGCATGCAGAAGCATTTAACTGAGAAGTTAGAAAAGGCGAAAACAGCCATTAACATATCATGGAAAAGATGCTTCATGAACAGAAACATTGCGCATAGCAGTAAGCACAAGGTATTTGAAGCTGTATCGGAGAGCATACTTTTATATGGCGCACAAGTTTGGGGATGTATGAGATTTCAAACGGTGGAAAAACTCTTGACACACTATATTAAAAGGATATTTAGCTTACTAGTCAACACACCGAATTACGTGGTAATGCTCGAAACAGGACTATCACCTTTACACATAAAGACCTTAAAGTTGCAAGCCGATTTTCTTCAGTACATATTCAATTTATCAGAATCCAGATTAGTCAAGAAGGTAGCTATCAGTGCCATACACGAACGAAACAGCTGGTATAGAGAGTGGTCAAAACTTGCTGAAGAATGCAATTTAAGCTTTGATTTAAACCTGGAAAACATTGGTAGTTGCAAGACTCTCTTCTACAATGTAATCTCGAAGGTGGATGAGAAATGTAGAGCTGAATATATAGCTGAAGCTTCCAGTTCCATCTACAGAACAGTTTACAGTAGATTTAACCACAATTTGGCAGAGTAAAACTATTTTCGTGACTCTAACAAGGTTAATGTTATCGCTACAATGGTCAGACTTCGCAGCGAGCTTATCAATCTAAACTTCATGCCTCACAGACCTGATCTACCATTAGAATGCAGCATTTGCAACATGAAAAAAAAACGTACGTAGAAAGAGAAGACGTCATTCACTTTTTGGGAAGATGCCCAACTCTGAAAGAAACCAGAAGAAGCGTTTTTGGGAGCGATGTTTTATCTGAAGAGCAAGTTCTGGACGAATTGAATCATATGAACGTTAATAGACTTTATGAATATTGTGTAATTGCGCTCAGATATAGAGCAAGAATAATTAACGAAGATTTTTGATTAAACAAACCTTTAACTATATCTTATTTGAATTTTTAAATTTTATTGGTTTCCATATAATTCCTTATTTTAAACACATATGTTATTTAAAACTGTTATATCTTTGTAATTAAATTAATATATTATAGTTGTCAATCTGGCAGACGGCAAATGCCATGTCATAATGATTTTTGTAAATGTAAAAACCTATCTATTGTTAAATTCAAATGTTGATCCAATAAAATCCAAATTATCTATCTTATCTATCTATCTGTTCCGCGATGTTCCAAAGGTATATCGAGCCAAAGAAACGAAAAGCATGTTCCACTAGCAGATTTGTCGACAAAGTAAATCTCGGGTTGTTCTTAGATACCGCTACTTTCCCCCCGAACTTTGCACTGGGGTTGTGAAAAGCTCTAAATCAGGATGTGATATCATGAAGATGTTGTGAATGTTGCCTCATCATTTTTCCCAGCTATTTAGAAATATAAATCAGTGAAAGCCCTCAATGATGAAAACTCCTCAAAAATTAAAAAAAAACCTCTTATCTTCGCGTCTATCGCACTTGACACAAGAAGACATTTAATTTAAATGACAGCGGAGACTCTCCAGGACATCAACTATATTCGATTGTCGATTTGGTTTGAAATTTAGAGTAGGTACTACCAATGAGAGAAACGTCATTCTTAAAGAAAGATGAGCAACCATAGACGTTGAAATTGACAATCTGAAGGCTCTCCTTTCAGATATACCTATAGTTCATAAGAAATCGATGGGGGATATAAAATTCCTGAAACTTTGCCTAAAATTAGCAATCTCAGCGACTAAGCGTAGAAAAGTATTTGCGGATGATGAAGATGAAGCCGCAAGCCGAGAAATCGTCATAGTTTCTGAAGAAGAAAAATTCAAACCAGCAACTTCCTCACCATCATCTATTTCGTAATTGCAGGATTGACGAAAAGATTCAAAACAGTACAAAATTTGAACGAAGTGTTTCATTTTTTTATGGAAATTTACCAATTTGGACGAAGATACTGTCAAGACGTGCGTCTGCTGGAGAATTTACTAGGTTTCTCCGAAGAGTTGAATGATGAAATCATCCACTTCACATATGTGTAAGATTTTAAAGAAAACATTCCTCCATTTAGATTGCTCAACACTGTGCACTCAAAAAAACCTTCAAAATCGTTTTCGAAATGTCTGCGTTACTTTAAAAATGTTTTGTACTCTTCCTGTCTAGTGGAACGGTCTCTACACAAGAGCATCTTATTGGTCTGGCGACTTTATGTTAGGAGTTGGCAAGACGCTGGATTTTAGCCTTTTTATGGATTCATTTTGAGTGACGCGTTTACTGCATTTTAACTCTATTTGTGCGTCCCGGAACTATTACCGGGGCAACGGAACGGGTAACCGAAAAAAGGGACGGTCCAATTCAAAACGGGAATTAGGGGACGTTAAGTATGCTCTGACTTCATTCTTCAGCCTTTTAAAAAGATCCGTAGGCTATTTCCCAATTCTTAAAAAAGTTTTGCAAAAGCGAGGTAAAATTTCCAAAGACATGCCCTTTCTACTATGCTAGAATTTAATATTTATATCATATCGGCAACAAAGTAAAAAAAGCAAACACAATAAATCAACAATTTCCAAGTCCAGACATTTAGCAATTAAATTCGTCTTAGCACCCATATTACTGATAATTTCGTTTTATTGATATTGGTACGATGCACCTCAGAGCCTAGACATTTTTTTTTGCATCGGTGCATCGGTAGTGATATCGATACGAGCTGGACACGAAAGTCAATCGCTTATTTCCTTAAACTTATCGAGAGTGTCTGGCTACTTCCACACGTCTATTTTTAGACCTTTTTATTGGCATCTTGAAAAAACAACCATATTTGCTGAAAACGCATTTTGTTATCATTTCAAAAGAGTTGTACAACTAAAAAATATATTTACCCTATTTACGTTAATTTGAATTTCTTAAATTTTAAATAACACAAAATTACAAGTAATTTGCGATAACCTCCATCGGAGAGCAATATTGCACGTGTTACGGAGAGCCACTTGACTGATAAGAAGACAAGTTTTGTTTACATTGCCAATAGTTCCTATGTTTCAACGAAAAAAAGTGTACCCTAGCGTGTGAGTAGGTTTTATGCTGGACAATTCGCATGCTCTCTTCTGGCTTTGATTATATTTTTTGTAGTGCAATCAATTCAAGTCGAAAAACTTATCAATGTTCAAAAAAAAAAGAAAAAAAAATACAAACTATTCTTACCGTGTCGGGGGCAGCAGACAATTACGATTCGTAATTATGCTGATAGTCCTTGAGGAGAGGCTAGACAGCCTTATCTGTCGTGTTAATTTTGTTGTGAAGAGGTGATTTATTTATGAGGCATAGATTCTGTACTAGAAAACATTCCATTAGACTGGAGGGAAAAAAGGCATTCAGAGTCAGACTGGTTGGCCTACTTCAAAAACAGAATATAAATTTTGTATTAATTTGAACGCTAGTATTTGACATAAGTGATTTTTAGGTTGAAAAATTAAAGGTGTTCAATATATTTTTGTTTTCAGCTTATAGCATCTTCTATCTTTTTTGAATAAAACAAGAAAATATGTGTTTGACTCAACAGTTCTTCCAGCTAAAGTTTATAGAAGTCGAACTAATTTTGAAGACGTTAGACACAGACTTAAGAAACTCAAATGGTAATGGGCTGGACATGTATTACGTACCTGGTGTACGATGGACAAAATTAGTAACGGAGGATATGGAAGGACCACTTCTGAATGAACACTTCAATGAAGACGATGCAAGCCAAATTTCCGTTTACTCGACCTTGAAGAATTGAAGATAGCAATATCCAAGCTTAAAAGCAACAAAGCCGCGGGAGCTGACGGCAACAGTGCCGAACTCTTCAAAGCAGCCGGCGATGACTTGGTAAGGAGCATACACCTACTCATCTGCAGAATATGGTCGGAAGAGAGCATGCCCGATGAATGGAACCTCAGCACTGTTTGCCCGATCCTGAAGAAAGGAGACATCATCAGCCTCCTTAACATCGCCTATAAGATCCTTTCTGCAGTACTATGTGAACGCCTGAAGCCGTTTGTTAACAAACTGATAGGTCCATATCAGTGTGGCTTCCAGGACCAGGAAAGTCCACCATCGATCAAATATTCACATTACGGCAGATCCTAGAAAAAACTCAAGAACTCCAAATTGGCATCTTCTACCATCTTTTTATCAATTTTAAGGCCGCGTATGACAGCATCTGTAGAGAAGAACTGTATGAAGCCATGTCCAGTTTTGGCATTCCTACAAAACTCATTCGTCTGAGCAGGATGCCAATGAAGTCGGTAACGATCTTACCGATACCTTCGTTGTTAAAAGGGGCTTTAGACAAGGCGATGAACTGTCATCCGACTTCTTTAAAACCATTCTGGAACGAATAGTGCAGACCCCATGCGTCAACATTAGGGCACTATCTTCCAGAAGTTCATGCAACTACTTGCGTATGCTGATGACATTGATATCATTGGGAGAACGCAGCGTGATGTACACATTGCGTTTGCGAGTATACAGACAGAGGCTGAAAAAATGGGTTTAGCGTTCAATGAGGGCAAAACAAAGTATATGCTGTCATCAAGAAAGGACACCCAACACCGAACGTCTTGGACAAAACGAAACGATAGACGCATATAATTTCGAGATAGTTAGGGACTTTGTATCACTTGGCTCTGCTATCAACACAGGCAATGTCATCAGCGCCTAGATCAGAAGGAGAATAACTCTTGCTAATCGCTGCTTCTTCGGGCTAAGAAAGCAATTGAGTAGTAAAGCCCTCTCCCGAACAACTAAGGTGACGCTCTATAAGACCCTCATCATGCCCATCCTGCTATGTGGTGCAGAAGCGTTGACCCTGTTAAAAACGAATGAGATCACCCTAGGCCGGTTCGAGAGAAAGATCTATGGTCCTGTCTGCATAAACCGTGAATGGAGGAGAAGATTTAACCACGAACTGTACGGGCTGTACAGCGACACTGACGTAGCTAAAAGAGTGAAGGTCCAAAGACTCAGATGGCTTGGTCACGTGAAGAGGATGGACAACAATACTCCGGCCCGTAAAGTCTTCTAATCCACCCCAGAGAGGGACGACGCAGTAGAGGAAGACCAAGGCTCAGGTGGAATACTAGTTCACTCTATATTTTTTGTTTATAACTTTGATTAGTTATTTTAAGATATTAAACTATTTGGTATATCTTATCTTGATTGAAGAATAAGTTACTAGATGGAAACAGGCGCAAAAACCAAAATTGACAAATTTGAAAAGAAGTATAAACAAAAAATTCCAGACAGTTGCAGTGGGCTAGACCGATAACAGTGCTGAATATTCTTAGGCTAAAAATCGTTTTAAATCAAGTACCGAAAGATGAGTTCGAAGCAAGGTTGGACATAGACAATCAACATGAAAACAATATTTTGTATATTTTATTAATTTTTAATATTCAAACCTAGATAATGAACGGACAGACAAATCAAATTAAAATTTGGGGTTTTTTTTTGCCCTCCTCAGTTGACAAACAATATCATGGATTACCTTAGGTCAAATTGTTGACTCTCTTCAGTCTTATCGGTTTCCTTTTTGAGCATAATTAAGAATGCGAACGTTATTCCTACATAAATTAAAACAAAAAGTTCATAATTTGACAAAAAGTTAAAAAAATGCAGACGATTCAAAAGCACTAGGTGATTACCACAAAAACAACAATGTGTTATTTTATATGAGACGAGTTCAAGGTTAATTGAATTTTTGCAGCCAAGAAGAAATTAAGGAAAAAATGTCTAAATTTAATATTTTTAAGTGATAACACGAAATGAAGATTAATCTAGTCTCATCTGGTCAAATTAATATTTGTTTCGTGAGGCAAGGAAGTATGATTGGGACCCCCAACTAAGATTTATTTTTATGTGTTTTCAAAATTCATTAGCCATTTCTTTGATTGTTAAGCAAATGTTGTCTTGTTTCCAAAAAAACATAATTAATTTAATAATCCTTGTAATAATCCTACATGTGAAAAAAACCCTGCGAAGGAAGAAGAAAGCATCCACATTTTCTCAGCTCAAAGATCTAGAAGAATCTCGGGCCAAGAAAAACACCCGACGTTTCCATAAAGGGTCGAAGCAATTAATTTCTGATTTCAGAACCGGGCCACAGCCTCTTTGAAACAGTAATGGAAACCTAGTCCCCAAAGCACAGGGAATTGTAGATGTTTTCAAGCACCAGCACTTCCAACAGCTGCTGAATGCGCATAATCTTGAGCGAGCCAATGACGAGAGAGAAGCAAGACCAGTCGATTTTAATTTTAAATTCCCATTATGGATGCTTCTAGATTAGAGATTGCCAAATAAATACCCAATTTAATTGATGTAAGAGACTATTGATATTAAAAAAATGCATTTGTATTTTAAATATTGTTGACCGTTGACCACCTTTTATTAGAGGCTATTATTTATTTCTGTTATTAAATACAAAATTTCAATTTTCGTACCGTTGTTTTTTTTCTGCGAGAAACCGTACAATTACGCTTGATTTCGTACACTTTTTTTCAGCAGTCAGTACAATCGGAAAATGTCGTTTTTCATCACTGCCCAGTCAATGAAGACCCACTCCCAGCCCTCAGCACAGAAGAGGTAGAAAGAGCCATCCAAAAGCTAAATAATAACAAGTCCGCCGGGTCGGATGGCATACCTGCGGAACTCTTTAAATATGGAGGAGGTTATTTGATCAACCGCATGCACCAGGTCATCAACAAAGAGTGGGAGGAAGAATGCGTGCCCACTGACTGGTCGATAAGCTCCATATCCTCCAAAAGGCGACCCTATGTCTTGCAAAAACTACCGTGGTATATCCCTGCTTAATGTTGCATACAAAATCCTGTCCAACGTACTGTGTGAGTGTATTAAACCCTTCTGCAACATAATAATCGGCACGTACCAGTGTGGCCTTAGGTCAGGCAGATCAACGATAGACGAAATATTCACACTGAGGCAGATCCTGGAAAAGACCAACGAATTTAAAGTCGAAACCCACCATCTTTTCATCGACTTCAAAGCTGCTTATGATAGTATTCACCGCCAAGAGCTTATAATGGCGATGAACGATGATGTCTGAATTTGGGATTCCGAACAGCTGTGCCTCTAAACAATACGCAGCGCAGTGTGCAAATGGGTAACAGCTCATCCGAGTTGTTTCAAATATGCGAGGGTTTAGACAAGGAGATGCTCTGTCATGTGATTTCTTCAACATAATCCTGGAGCATATAGTGCGCAAGGCAGGTGTGAGCACGGAAAACACTATCTTCAACAAATCCACCCAGCTCCTATGCTATGCGGACGACATAGATATCATCGTTCGATCCAAGAGAGCTGTGCTTGAGGCCTTCACAGCGATTGAAGAAGAGGCGAAACTCGTTGGTCTTGAAGTGAATGGAGACAAAGCAAAGTACATGCTATCAACAAACAAAGCAACATCTTTCCACCACTTAGGACAAAACGTCACTGTTGGTAGCAGCAATTTCGCGGTAGTTAAGGAGTTCACCACCCTTGGAACAAACATCAATCCCACAAATGACACCTTAGTGCAGATTTGAAGAGAAATTACCCTAGCGAACGGCTGCTGCTTCGGTTTGGCAAAACAATGGGTTCCTCACTCGAAAGACAAAGTGTCTGCAATACAAAGCTTTGATTTTACCAGTCCTACTCTACGGCGCGACGCCGAGTGTTGGGACGATAAGTAAAAAAGGTGAATTGATACTGGACACTTACGAAAGAAAAATTCTTCAACGGATTTTCAGTCCCGTATGCGACGGTGGCGAATATAGAAGAAGGTTCAACCGCGAACTGTACGAGCTGTACTGTGGATGTACGCCAGAAAGCCAAGAAAAGACGATTACATTGGCTCGGCCACATCGAGCGTATGGACGACAACACTCCAGCCAAGAATGTCTTCTCATCAGAGCCCACAAGTTCGAGACGACAAGGAAGACCGAACCTACGGTATAAGGACCAAGCGACTGCGGATGTTAGAGCGCTTGGTTTCGGCGACTGCAGTGTGCATGCGAGGGACCGTTCCCGATGGAAGGCGTCAGTATCTCAGGCTGAGATTCTTCATGGATTGTGAGCCGGTTAAGTAAGTAAGTAGTAATAATCCTTGATTCTCCTAAAAATTATACCTTTATTTATTAATTTTGATTGTACGAGACCACACAGAACTGTCTTGGACCATAAGCCTCAACTTCTACAAGAAATTCATGGAGTTCGAAGGTAAGAATAATAATTCTTCGTTCAATTTGTGTTACTGTCAGTAATTAATTTAGACAAGGTTTTGCATTCGTAAAAATGTTTATCTCCAGATTTCGATTGATTCCGTCTCTCAGTCTGCCTGTTTTTGTGTCAGCAGCTGATGAAGCAAAAATGCACATTTTTATTGAACATTATAACAAAATTGTTTTCTGTTTAAACAGTCTCGTCTTGTAGATGTTTTTAACTTGATACCAATTAGAAAAAAGGAACACAACACTGTATATTAAAAAATAATAATTTTTATTAAAAATATAATGAATCCCCTTTTTGGCACAACATTCGAAATAAATTTCAACTTAACCTTAAAGCAATAAGTCTATCAACTAGATGGACGTGTCAAATATTGACTCTTTTCACGTCTAAACAGTAATTTTACCCTAGAATATCCACTTAAGCTTATATCAGTGTTTAACCGTTTTATCACAAAATACATTAAGACTAGGCCTATAGCTAAAAATATCACAGGTACAATGTAACGCAGATAAGGGACAATATTGGATGTGAAGATCAACAGAGCTCTTATATTTGGTGTTACTTCTGGTAAATGCTACAAAAAAGCAAAAATAGAACTGTGAACCTTTTCTCTCCAAATTATTAAGTGAAACTTACATATTCACACCACATAATCGGAATTAACATCTCACTGAATCTATTAACCTCCTGGCTAAATCCATTGAGTCTGGGAAGCATTAGATTACTTTGGGATCGCGCCTTCTGATCGAGTGGAACTCCATTGATTGGCTCAACAATGGCATAAGAACCATGTGCCTCATAGTTGGGGTACAATCCTTCAAGTTTGTCCTCCCAGAAGCCTGAACGACCATAGAAATGCGGCGCAGACACAGCAATTGGGAGACCTACAAAACACTTATTACTGATCTCATCCCTCAAACGACCTAGCGATTATCTTACCACTGTAACATTTTGAAACATCAGAAAGCCCGTCAGGAAGTGGTTCCCTGCCGAAGCCCTTGTAACAATCTTCCGAAAGATTTTTCTTCCGATCGTACCAGTCCGGATGAACGACATACTTCCAACCTGTTAGCTGTCCAATTTGCACTTCTTTTTCGAAGTGTAGTGGAACCGGTCGACAAACAGACTTCCTCCAGTACCATAAAATCACTTCTTTCCCCACTTGATTGGGGTAAATGGCGCCCTCTGTTGAGTTCATCAGATCAGCATAGCAATCGCCTTTCTCAGGGTAATAACCGGGGGAGGTTTTCTGATATCCAAATGTGTTTATCGAAAAGAATTCCTGAGCATTGTATTTCGGTCCGATGCGAACATTTACACGATCCTCAAAATCCTTGTACACCTTCAAATGAACATATAGTTACTAAGCGTACAAACCAGAAAAAAAATTCAACCCACCGTATGCAAAACTCCGCCATTATCCAAGGGTACCAGAAACGGCAAATATTTGTCGACAGTCAAAAGCGCCGGTGTGGTGAAATTCCATAAATAATCATTAACCGTCATATTGACGAACAACTTATCATCTCGACTAATCATGTTGAATGGGATCTTGGTTGTAAACATGGAATCGGCGATTCTGGTAGCCATTCCAAGCAGAATTATGTTTGGGACGAAAATTTGACGATCGAGAATTCCGGGTTCGTTCATTTCTGGCAAGAACTGTAGATACCTTCGAGCCGTATAGGAAAGTGTTGAATTTTCATGATGAACAACATCGTTATGTTCGATGTGTTCTCGAAATATTATTGGGCCGATTTCTTTGATTTTGAGCTTTTTGTCGGTACCCTTGAGGAATGCATCCCCGTTTTCGGCTGTGAATGCATAAACTCTGCAGTAGACTACTGGCTCGGGATTGACCCAGAGTTCGTAGGGAGGTAGTTTTGGAGTCATGAGTAATCGTGTGGATGTAAGTATGTCACCGAGGGAATATCTGCAGAGCAAGACAGCTAACACTATGGAGAGTGTTCCGAGTATGATCTGCAGGCAGGTTTCTGGAAACAATGCAATATAATATTAAGAAATGTTCAGCTTCTTCTTCATTAAAACTTACTTAAATTAAAGCATAATTGAGAACATGTTTTTCTTTTAGTATTCAAAGCGATGTCATCTTTTTCCTGTAGGCCATTATCTGGGGATGGATTTTTTAACAGTCCAACAAACAAGTCATCCTTCGAATTGGCTTTCGCATCATTTTTACTGAAAGCGTCATTCTCGTTGTCAAATTTCATTTCCAGCGTTGTTAACTTCTGCATTTTGGTTATAGTTTTTGTTTTTCTTCTGTATACCGAGCAAACAATTTTCAGTTTTGTCCAGAATCTCCAAAAATCATAGTATAAGGCCTCGAAATTCTAAAAATACAGAAAAGAAAAAAAAACGAACATCTATTAATATTAATACCTTGCATACTTTCAGGTTTATTCATACATCAAGCCTTCTGAATCTAAGAACCTATTTCCTAGCAACATTTGTTTCAAGGTGCTTGTCAAATGTTTCTGTAAATTGACTGCATCATGTTTATACACTAACGAGAAATGTTGATTTGAAAGTAGAAGTTTTATTTGTGTTTTTAATAAATAATCATGCTTAACGTGTTATCAAAACAATCATCACCAAACGATGATCACACTTCATCACTTAATGCGTTGATGAATCACTTAAGCCATCGTGTTGTCGACGCAAAAATGACGATTGTTATGGCTACTATGATAGAGTGCACTTTTTATCAGCCCGATAGATTTCAATGACTGTCTGCACGAAGTGACTTGTGTCTACTGTAAACAAGTGCAAATTTGTGAGTGAGTACAAATATGCGTGCAATTAGCTATGTAAGTCTGATACATATTGGACTTTCATAAAAATGGCAAGGGTTCATAGTGCTCTAAGGAAGGGGCGTTTGCGGAAGCTTGACTTTGAATATGAAACATTAAAAATTTGTGTTAGAATTCATTATTCAAATTTCGAACACTAAGTAGTTGTTCAAACAAACCAAACAGTTATTGTTAGAAATGTTTTTAACAAATTAATGTATGTATAAGGATTAGGTACGGAACTTACGGAAAGGAAAATAGAAGGAAGAACTCATGGTGCTTTTGTATATGCAAAACGGAGGATAAGTACATAGTTTAACTTGTTGCAATTTATAATTACATGCATTTTTGTCATTCTTAAGTGTTTATTTTTCAGTGATATTGATTGCTTGCAATCATTTACTGATGGTTGCGCTCAACCAGGAGCGGATTAAACGTTGAGGGCGCCATAGGCAAACATCTCATCGGCGCCCCTATACTATACTAGAAATAACTTGTATAGTAGTTTGACGGAAACCGCTGTACCGCGCCTTAGAAAAACGCTTTGAAATAGGGGTAAAGAAAAAGAGAACAAGTTTACATGAGATCGATACATACTGTCCCAAAGGTCTTACGATTTCGGTTTTAAATATTTTAAACAATTATTATGTGCTGAATTGTAAATTTTGTAAACCAATTTAATTGGGGTTGGTTTGCAAACCGAGTTGCAACGGTATCAATGAATGGGGAGCGATATTGTTATATGATTGAAAACTTTTTACCGCCACAACTGCATGCTTTTATTAACACGTGGTGTGCAACATCGCACATGCAACCAGGATTACAATGGAATTACTTCAAGACATCGTTCCACAACAAGTTATTTCAAGGAATGGTGATGTTGATTGGACGCCTGATTTGACTGCTTGTGGGGATATCTGAAAATCAAGGTTTATTCAAACAAACAAGAAACGCTTGAGCATCTCAAACAAAATATTCGTGATGATTTAAATGAAAAACTGCAAGAAATGTGTGAGAATGTAATGAAAATTGTGCTCAAAAGGTCTCGTATTTGTGAGACTAACACAGGGCGCATTTACCTGATATTGTATTCCACACATAATTGCCGACGTTATATAAACCGTTTATCAATATAAGATCAATTCCACCATCCGGTGGACACTGTTTTACAATACGTAAAATCAAAATTCAAAAACACTTAAAAAAAAAATTAGAAGAAAGCTAGGTTATTCGATTACCGAGTTGACACTGTAAGTGGAATTGCTCATTACCGATTTTTATTTTAACATAAGTGGCAATTGAAGTTCAAGATCATAAGTTTGCTTCTTTAACAACCACATATGTATGAACTCGCTTTA
Organism: Sphaerophoria taeniata; assembly: GCA_943590905.1. Classification (NCBI taxonomy): domain Eukaryota; kingdom Metazoa; phylum Arthropoda; class Insecta; order Diptera; family Syrphidae; genus Sphaerophoria; species Sphaerophoria taeniata. Next base: position 37,713,051 of record OX016540.1, on the reverse strand, counting down.
TTGGCCACTTATAAAAATCATTGCACCCGTGCGCCCCTAGGCACATGCCTAGTTTGCCTTTAGGATAATGTACGCCACTGCCTCAACCTATAGATCGTTAGTTGAGAGTTTTTTTTGTTTCGGATTACATTAATGTTTTCGGAACTTGCAGTTTCATCCTAGTCATTACAAGTTATGACACAATTAGCAAGTTATGTGAGTTAGTAAGTTACAATCAGCAAATGTTTGCAGTTCTTATCCCGAATGTCATTTGACCACAAAACATCCTACCTTTTTTCATGACAACTCTCTTTTGCGTCACTTAAAGTTATGAGAATTAAGGAGATCTAAATCTGACACTTTTTCGATTTTTCCAACAGCCCAGAATTAGGCCACACCTTAAAAAAAAGGAAATTTTAGGAGACACCAAATGCTGAGAATCATGGAGAACGAAGAAAAATAATTCTAATTATTAATTTGTTACATTTACTATATGCGAAGTACAATGACTTCAATGTCAACTAATTAATTCTTAAGCGTTATTCATATCTGAAGAAAAATTGAGAGGAAGGATAGTTATTTTCATCTGGTATAATTTTTTTTTCATGTTCTCCAATAAGATTGTTGTCCTCTCAACACTGAAGGGTATCTAATCCCACAGAAAATTAATTTTGTTTAAACATCGTAAGTTTTTGTTTGCAGTCACAAGTTGTTAAACTCTTCGCTTCAAGTGCGGTTGTCGTAGTTTATTATTTTTGTTTATTTTTTTTAATCTTTCATTTTACTGCGATGGCCCTTTGGGTTTTTCTATTTGAACAATTAGTTGAAGTATGCACACAAAAGTTTATTGTGGTCACGTTGTATGCCAAACAAAGGGTGTAATTGCTGCTGCAGTTTTATTTTATTTTATGTGTTTGAAATTTACCGGAATTTGAAAATACATCCGTTTATGCGAATATTTTATTAATTTAATCTGTGCCAATAAGTTAAAGTAGCTTAAGTCATTTTTAGTCATTTTTCGCTATGATGAAATGAAGTTTTGCTTACTAGATTTTAAAGACTATTTTGGCGATAACTTCAAAACTGTTGGTGGTAGGCAAACAGTTTTTTTTCAAGACACATGCTTGTAATACTCTTTACTTACCTATAAATCTTTTTTTGTTGAAAGCAACAACAAAGCTAATAAAACAAGTTTTCCAAACTTAAGCTGTTTCAAAAAAATGCTTTATGCTACATTTCAAAAAACTTATGGCTTATGTCGACATGAGTAACTAAATGGTCAATTTACGGAGATTTTAAAGTAACTTATGTCGACTTAAGTTATCACTTCTTTTGATTTTCACAAGCACTAAGGGCTTAACTCATGACTTAAGCCATTTAAAATAAAATTACTATCTGTTTTTGTTTAATCAACTGCTGTCCAAAGTAGACATAAGCTATTATGCAAATGCATTGTTTGTCCATTTAAACATAAGCTATTTTGCTATTTTTAAAATTTAAGGGATATTTTTTATCGTAGAGTAATGGGACCCAGGCCAAATGAAAGATTAACAAATTGGTAAATATGTGAAATTAAAAACTCGATTTTCGCTTATGTCGACTTAAGCTCCTTTAACTTATTAGCACAGTTTTAATGTTTGATTGTGATAGTAGTGCTGCCATATGACAAGAAATGAAAATACGTTGAGTATTGACGTATTAACGCCATTAAGAAAACAATGTTGTCAGATACTATTGTATAAACATAGTCAAAAAAAACAACACTTTATGAAAGAAATACACAAATGTATTTCTTTTGCTTTTGTTTTATTATCTCAGACAAAAAAGAAATTAATTTTTTTTATAGATTTGTAAACGATTCCGTTTGACCATGCATTTTTATATTTGTTTATTATTTTGTTGAAGTCCAAAAATAACACAGTCGTAAAATTTGTGTACTGTAATTATTTTTTACAGTCTTAAAAGATAATCATTACTGCATATCGAACAATCTCATTTTTGAATGCTTTGAAATTGTACTTAAACAGGTTTTATTTTTCACTCAACACACGTTTTAATTTAAAATCAAAATTTCAAAAAAAAAAATTGGTTCTTGAGAACTAGAGTTCTTGCCGAAAAAAAATTTCGAATAACAAATAAAAAAATCATTTCAAAACACTTTTTGAAAATCAAAATATTATAATTTTCAATTATGTATAACGTCTACTCGTCCACATATAGGTACTTTAGTGTTTTTTCTAAAAAGAGTAGAATAACTCCAATTTTCCGTTAAAAATTATTGGCTTACGTTAAACAATATTCCACTAAGTGCGACTCCATGCAAATCTCTGATGAAAATAAAGAAGTCTTCAATTCCTTGATCACTTGCAGCTTTCAAACCGAATGAACTAGAACGCGATGTCACGTTTTTTGCTATCAACAAACCGTATGAGGTTTCGAACAAAATCGCAAAACAAACCAAAAAAAATAACAAATCAATCAGAACTAATTCGAAGAGATAAGACAGTTCGTTTGGCTAAGGAAACTTGCTTTTATTAAAAATAAAAGAGCAAAAAATTTAATGCCTCAATACTGCCAATCCGAATGATAACCGCAAGCGTTCAAGCTGAATTTGCGATTGATGAATGCAAAAAAAAAATTATTACTAACGTGCAGTTCCGCTGCCATTGCCACCGACTAAGACGATGATAAAAAGACAACGGCTAACGAGAGATATCTCAAGCAGGCATCATAGTGCCAGTGAATGGGAGTTTATTTTTTACTTAACCTAGAAAACCTCTATGAAACATGTTCTTGAAAGAAAGAAAATTATAGTAATTTGCAAGCAAGAACTATTACATGGAGTAGAGGAATCTTTGAGTTTATTGGCGCCTAAGTCGAGCTTTTTGGCTATGAATATTTGCAGTAATTGATGGGGAGAACTTGCCCCATATGTACCTATGCTCACGTTCACTATGTTAAAGGTAAAAAGGCCAGGTACAAAAATTGAAGATGAGAGGATCGTCCTAGGAAGTGACAATAGCAGGCATATCTCACATTTTAAAAGATAATTGACTTTTTTGATTACATAAAAACATAAAATATAGTTCCAACATTTTAAGTAAATAATAGTCAGTAAGTTGTTTAAAGTTGTAAAATCGTTTACAAGAAAAAAAAAAATACGTATACGTCATAGTGAACGCATGTGTTTCCTTGCGGAATGCAGAAAAAAATCACCACACATGGTTTTGCCAATAAGTTAATTTTCAAATAAAAAATAATTGTCCATGAATATGTCAATTTGTTTACATTGTTATCGGAATAAGTCACATTTAAAATCAAACTTCTTTGAAAAGACTTATAAAGTCAAAAGCCTAAAGAAGTTCATAGTCAATTACAAGAACGCAAGCCCATTAAAAAAATAATGGGCGTGAAAAATATATCTGAAACCGTTTAAACAGTTCTTAAACACACTTTGTAACAGTTAATTGCAAAGATCCTGTTAATGGGCTTAGTTATTAGAAAATAATTTTGTGTTGTGATAAATTGGCCTATAATGGTTTACAATTGATTTTGTTGACCTAACCAACTAACCTATAACATAGAAGAATAGAGAAGAGGCGCCTACTTGTCTTTTTCTAATTGTAAAAATTGCGTAGCAAATACGTGAATCAAAAAGAGTCTGGCGAATTGATTGAGTATTTGAATTTGTTGTTTGTTTTATAAACTGTCAATAATCCAATTTGTTTTTTTTTCGGTAATGTTTCTAAAGAATGATAATTATTGTCAAAAATTAATAATGGCAATTTATCTTTTTGCGAAAACTCAAAGTGTGGGTGTGGAAATGAGAATTGCATTACTGCCCTTACAGATGTTGAGGGTTTTGAAGATTATGAGCTGTGAAATAGCAGCTGTAATCGGAAGATGTACATATACGAAATCATTAATCTATATAATACTTGCAACTGATTTAAAGCCTAAATTTGGAACGTTTTTTCAACTTCTGTTAAACATTAACAACACTTAGAGTAAAGACTTGACACCAAATATTATACAGTCTCCAAAGAATGTGTTTCTTAACATTGTAGTTAGAACTCCCTGAGACTATATTTTTACTGTGTCGCTCGAGAGAGAAACAAATGTTTTTTTTTCTACAGAAGAAAGTAAACATAATAAATTCACTGTATTAAGTATTCATTCAACAAAAATTAAAAAAACACTTTATTCAAGTATCGATGATAAATCAATCGCTTGTCGTTTGCAAGCCACACTTGATAAGAAAATAAAGGAAATCATTTTGTGCGAAATACGAGTAGTTGTACATCAAATATGAACATATTTCCATATGATTAAAATCTATAATTATCAAAAAGTTTATAAAAGGTTAATGTTGCATGTTCACTTACTCGCACTTCCGAAGGTTCAATGAACTTTCCTACGAAGTGGAATGATATCGTCTTATCACTTTTAAAAACCGTTTAAAAATATTTCTTGACACTGAACCCTGTAGCAATTTAAATTAATGTTTTTATTGTAAATTTAAAAATTCACAAGATATATTTTTCCACAGTTTGTAAATACTGTTTACAATAAATTCTATGAAACTTCACTTTTCTTTTTTCGTTTCCCTTGAACTTGAAATAATATTTTTCCTCCTAGCCTTTAATTCCGCGTGCCTGTCAGTCAGACTAGTAACTATCTTCACAACTGAATCGATCAAACAATGAATCCCATTTTCGCTCATTTAATTCACACAAAAATGTTTATTCCACAAAATATGACAACTGATAACGAGTGGTCTTTAATTGGTTATTTGCCGTATATTTACTTGAAATTTTACAATCATTGATTAAGAACGAAGAATCTGCAAAATTTGAAACGCATTATTTATCAAAATAGTCAACAAATGTCAAGATTACCACAAACGCTAATTAAAAGGGTGATAAACAAGTTTAAGGAAGACAAGTTGACTGTGGCAATGGTGGTCTATTCCATTGCGATACAAACAGAGTGATTGTTTCATTAGAATCTAATTTAATCAGATCCTGATTAGATTATTACGGTAAGTGGGCACCAGCCCATTATCTTCTGTTTTTTGTGATAACACGTGAAAACCTAAACATTCATCGCATGAAACGTTTAAAAGCAAATTCTTGACTAGCAACATGTTGCCAATAATAATTTAACGCTTCTGAGAGTGAAAATTCAAATATAATTGCATATTCTTCGGCAATTAAACTGATTTTTCTGCATCGAACGAATTGTCAGTGACTGAAGCAACTTTAAATACTTGGCGTTTGACTTTTTTCAATTCCTTTTCTTTATTCAACTAAAAAAAAAGTTATGGCACTAAATTTATGAAAACACAAAACCACTTAGTTATTCGATGAATTTCTAATAATATCAGCCGCTTTCTCTCCGATCATGTAAGCCACTGTCGCCAAATGTCCCCCAACTGGAATCGGAATTACACTCGTATCGGCCACTCTCAATCCCGTTACATCATGAACCTGCAAATCAGAATTCACCACAGAAGTCTTATCAGACGCTGGCCCCATTTTACAAGTCGAACTGTAATGATGCAATGAAAATGTATAAGCCCTAATCGAACACTTCCAATATTCATCCGATCCGAATTTCAAATCCTCACAACCGGGAACTTTAGTGTCGATTAATTTTGCATCAATTGCTTGCATTCCAGGCTTTGATACAATTTCAATAGACCGTTTAATACCGGCAAGGATTTTCTCAACATCTTTCGAATTCGAATAGTAATTGGGATCAATTTTTGGTGCAACCTTGACATCGCTGCTCTCCAACCACATTTGCCCAACTGACTCAGGATAGTCCCCCTTTACTAGGAATCCCCAATGTTCAACACCTTCCAAAGGCTTGAAAACAGTATTGTACACTGTATCATTCATATTGATGACATTCTTGAAGACGGTACCATAGTCCACCGAGATTGTAGCATCGACAGCTATCAGCTCTAGATCACGAACAGGTTCATCTGGTGAGGATTTGACATAGGTTGATCCCTCAACTCCACTGATTGTTGATACTCTGGTAGATGGATCACCAGTTTCGAATTTGGTAATATCAATTGGTGTAACACGATCAATGAAAAGTGTCGCTCGTGTAGTATTGACAGTGAATAGAGGTCCAATGTGGCTGGTATGATCGTAAAGGGTCTGTCCAACGGGGAGATCGACGATTAAGGAAACATCGATTTTTTCAAGATTCTCTTTCGGACCGATTCCGGAGACCATGAGCAGTTGTGCTGAATTGAAGGGTCCAGCTGAGAGAATAACTTCCTTATTCGCCAATATTGTGTGTTTATCGCCACTGTGCTCGAAATTCACTCCAATGGCTGTTTTTGTGTCAGCATCAATGAGGACTTTAGTGACAAGAGCGTGAGGAAGAACATGCAGATTTGGACGATCGGCTAGTACAGGATCGATATATGCATAGAAAGCGCTATGCCTGCGGCCGTTTAGTGTACTGGCTTGAGTCCATGAGACACCTTCGTCAGAACTCGGGTCATTATAGTCGATATAGTCGAGTCCGCTCTCCTCGCTTGCCTTAACCATGCTCCTGAATATATCTGTTCTATATTTGACATTTTCACTGCTGACAAACGATCCGGAGGAGTTATGGAATTTCGAATCCTGATACTGTTCCAAACTACTGTTTTCTGCTAGAAGGAAAAATGGCAGAACATCATCATACGACCAACCGTCGTTGCCAAGTGCTGCCCAGTCATCGTAATCCTTGCGAGTTCCTCGATTGACGATTTCATAGCTTAGGGAAGACGAACCACCGAGAGACTTGCCTTGCGGATGAGCACAAATTTTGTCTTTCATAGCGAAGCATGCGTGTTTTTGTGGCACTGACTTGTAGCCCCAGTTAGAAGCAGTTTCTTGAAGACTGATTGTCAAAACGGGCATTTTGTGAGCCAAACACTCAGGACCTCCAGCTTCGAGCAGGTATACAGTGGTTTGCGGATCTTCAGAGAGTCTGTAGGCCAGAGCAGAGCCGGCTGGACCGGCTCCGACAATAATGTAGTCATAGCTTGAGTTTTGGGCTGGCACTAAACAGAAGAATAATTTAAAAAGTTAGCTGACTGGTAATGTACTAAATTTCTGGTTAAATTACCCGTGAATGATGGTCCAGTGCACGAATTGGCATCCGCTAAAATCTGTTCAATAGTATTCTGAAGCACTGCTGTCTTCACAAAGTTGACGGAGAAGAAATTAACCAAAAGACAGATTGTCGAAAATTTATTAAACTTCGCCATATTACAGACCTTGACTTTGGAACTGTTCGAGGTTGAGTAACAAAAACTGGGTTGAAATCTGCGTTTTATAGAAAAAGTTTGAACCGTTTTTGTGCGTTTTTGTGCTTGTTAAAATATTTGCTTAATTTTGCAAGACAATAAAACAATTTGCTTACGCAGTGGGTTAATTATTATTCTTCCACAAAAAGATTGTAAGGAAATTTAAGAGCAATTCAAACTAAAGAAGATAAAATATTTGTAGAGTGGGTCTTTTTTAATGTTGGTAAACTTTGTATTTCCATACAGATGCTCTTCCTTTTTAATGTATTGTATATCTTTGTATTTGTTGAGGTATATTTGTTGTTTAATTTTTTATTTACGATTATAAATTTTCTTTCTAATATTTAGGGCTTGTTCTAGTCTTCTAATTGCTCTCAGATATGCTAATTGTTATCGTCATCCATTAAATTGTCTACTTTGTTATCAAAACACCTTTATTCGTCTCATAACTTTGAATGCTAACACTAAAACAGATAAGACAGTGATTAGGTGTTGCCTAGTAGAAAATGGTAAAAATTGGAACAATTGGGTTTCTGTGTTGTTTCTAAAAATATACGTAACTTCTGTTTGCTTACTATGGAAAACAAAGCTTCGATGATTTGTGGAAATTTGTATCAGCGGTTTTTGCAAATATAAGGTTAACTTCATTTTTGTTATCTTTTGAATGTTAAGGTCTTTTAAATGTGTAAGACATTTGCTCCACCAGTGTAAGTGTCGCTGCATTGGTTTTCTTCTATTGTGTCGTCCCTCGAAGATTTTACGGGTCGGAGCATTGGTGTCCTCTCTCTCTCGACGTGACCAAGACGTCTGAGTCGCTGCACAGCCAGTACAGTTCGTGGTTAAATCTTCTCCTTCATTCACACTCAATGCAAACAGGACCAACGATCTTTTTTAGAAATTTTCTCTCGAAGCGTCCTAAGGCTTAAGGCACCCTCATGATGAGAAGGGGATGATGAGAGTCTTATAGAACGTCACCTGAGTTGATCGGAATAGGGATTAAAAACTCAATTGCTTTCTTAGTCCAATGAAAAAGCGATTAGCAAGAATTATTCTCCTTTTGATATCGCCCCCCTGGAACGAGTTTCAGGACATCATCGGTAGTAAGGTCAATTTTGATATAGGACGAATGAAAGTCCCTGTTGCTGTTCGTATAGTAGCAACTCGTAGCTTTTGGTCAATGCCGAGGTTGACTACCTCGATTCTGCCTAAGACCCATTTCGTTCGGAAGATAATGTTCCTTGATAACCACTAAAGTTTCCAGATTTAAAATTAATGGTGATATTCTGCCATTTCAGTCGCTCTTGTGGAGTTGTCAAATACTTGTATGCCATCTTTTCCAAAAGCTTTGAATCATGGCTTGGATATGATTCCAATGAATTAGATGGTTGGTTGGAGTTTCAAGAAGTCTTAGCTCAGGAACAGCTGTGAGTAGTTCATCTATAAGGAAATGTACTGGGGTGAATGGGTTTAAATCAGCGTCAGATAAAGGAAATAAAGGACGAGAGTTTAGTATGGTTTCTACTTGGGTTAAAAAGGTATAGAATTCTTCGAATGTGAGAATTGAATTCCCAACAACCAGACGCAAATGAAGTTTCACTGATGATTGCTTTTGCACAAACGGCATTGCGGGTTAACTTCCGATGGCTTGGATACGCGATTCAAAGACTGACAAGATTCTAATGCATCGCACCGTTGCTCAAGAATAATATTGTCATGTCTTCACGAGAACCGATTTCTTCTGACCAAGCGTGTTTTGTTTCACTATCGAGTTAATTGAGTAGAATGAAAATTAACCAAGGATCGCGATTATTTTTCGATAATGCATTTAATCCACGAATCACCTCATCCGCACCATCCAAAAATGTCTCCACAAACGACTGCACGATTAAATTTTCCCGATCGAAACGCTTTTCTTGCCTGTCCCAGGGCTCGGTGTAATTTGCATCTGAAACCTTAATGTGCTGTATGAGATCGAAAGTAGTACCCCTTAAACAAGATTTCAGATATTGAAACCGCGCAATGAAGGCCAGTTCTTATAATCACCGGAAAATTTTGGAATCACAATTGGTGGCAGGTTGATTTTTGCAGGAGTTTTTGTCGTCGCTTCTAACGATTTCAAAAATTGCTTTGGTCATTTGAAATGCGCTCGAGCACAGGGTTGTTTGAAATTATGTTTGTAATTCTAATAATTGCTCCAGTCAATCGCGCACGAGCCTCTCATATACCCCGAATTCAGAATTGAACTCAATTGGCTTCCACGTCCAGCACAAGCGCAAGGCATTCATAAGGCAGATTAGTGAATTCTGACCAGGCATGTTTTGGAATAGCAACTGTCACTGTGGAGTTGAATAAGTTCATTGGAATCAGCTGTACACAAACTGAAAGAGAGAAGTCATTTTATCAGCAGGTACCCCTTCAATTCACCGCAGTTGGGATGATTTGGCATCAGCTAACATAATGGCTGAAACACAAACTAAAGTGTTCGTCTTCGTTTACGTTACGTTACACCAGCTTCAAGTTTGCTTTGAATGATATTTCTCCCTCCGTCATCATCACCTTTCCAAAAAAAAAGTAATTTTGTTTGTTGACATATTTTTGTATATGTGTTGAGCTGTCATACAAAGCAAATCTTCAGCATATTTGAACTAGAGCTTCCGTTTGGAGTCACATTAAGTAGCATTACGTGCGAAGCGTGCTGTTGAAGTTTCATTGTGATACCATGCAATGAATTCATATGGCTGATCTTGTAAACGTCAGGCGAAGCCAAAGCTAAAGCGTGCTTATGTTTCAGAAATATCTAAGGCAATTTTGCTGATCTGCCCTTAAGAAGGATTATGTATGGTCATGAATTCATGGCTCTACATTCATATACCTTTAATAACATATACACAGTCCATAACGGGCGTTGACCCTCTCCATCAATGGAATCACTGACAACCCCAGAACGTGATATCAGGCAGGTGTTATGGCGACGAGGATTTCCTCAATTGGAAGATCGAGGATTTGTAGCTTTAACTTTTACAAAAAATGATAAATGGTTATGGAAAAGCTTTGGAATTTGCCTAATTCAGGAACGATCTTCATAAACGGATTTAAATTTCTAGAACGAAGAGATAATTTTACTTTCTAATAATATGCCATTTCCCCAAAAGTCGACTGGGATCAAATAGATATAGGACCGTTACTCCTCGAGTCATCGATCAGCGAGTGGTTGGTTTCCAACCGGATAATTTAAACGAAAATGAAGACAATAGGCGTGTTTTTTTGACATCGCTATCTGCAGCCAAATTCGATTTCCCAAAAAAACGTATCCGCAGTTGCCCATCCGCAGCTGTTTTATTTTATTTTTAAGTTGGTATTTGGTTTTGCTTTCGGATAAATTTTTGACATTTTGGGGTATGTCGTAGATTGGCTCCATCGTCGTTCAATAAACAAATAAATAAACCAATAATAAATGTTCAGACAAATGTCAAACAGAGAAGTGTGTTTGAACGTGCGTGTACCTATGTCTGAATTTTGATAAAAATCGAGATTCAGATTTTTGAATCTCGAATCCATTTTTTTTAAATTCTCAAGTCTCCAATAGATCATGAAATCTGAGATTTTTCTACTTTTTCCTCACTTCACCAACTCGTTTAGCTGCCAGATTCACAAATTTTACTCGACTCTAAAGATATGACTACAACGAGCACTTCTTGTAAAAAGACAAAAAGGCAAAATTTTCAAACTCATTTTTTGACAGTAGAATCCATAGAATCCGTCAATCCCGCGTTGTTGCCAATGTATTTGCCGGAGAGAACCGTCCCATAGAATACCTTGTATACTTTGACAGTTTCATTTGCTTGGTGTAAAACTTATTCACAAAACCTCAAAATTGTGTCAAAATGATACTTTTGCACAAAGGTTTGATCATTCATTGCTTTTCCTTGCTGCTGTGGAAACATATTGAGTTGACTGTTCGTTAAATTTATTTGTCAACGGATCAACGGACGCAAAAAGTAGACAGTTAACCAACTCTATCCGTCGTATCCGTCACATGCGTTGCTTATGGGACGAGTTCCATAAGAACATGTATATTCTATTGTGCTGTCAGTTGAAAACGTCAACGCTAACGGACTGACGGATTCTATGGGTCGACCCCTTAATGATACAGAAACATTGTTTTTTGATGTCAAAAACAATTTTTGTAGTTTTTTTTTTCATATTCAAATGGTGCTACAAAGAAACAAACACTTAACTTTTGTAAATTTCCCACTTTTTGCAAAAAGTGGCCGTTGTAGTTATACCTTAAATCTCGCAAATAGAAAATGACATTACGGAAGAAAAATATTAAACACCATAGAGCAACTATGTGTGACTCGTTCCTTGAATTTTGCGTTCCAATTTTAATTCAAAATAAACTTAAATAAAAGAACGCACTTAAAGTGCGTTGCACTCTGCGAACACAGCCTTCGAGACTGTTTGAGTTATCCGATTATCCGAGTTACCAACCTAAGAAATTCAATTTTTCTCCGATCGAGTATCGATACTCGAAAAAATGTCAATTTTTTATCCGCATCCAGATTTAAGTTTAAGTTTTATCCGCAGCTGCGTGTTATATGTGTAATACATGGAAGCTCCCACTGCAGATACGGATAGTTATGCCAAAAAAACACGCCTATTGTGAAGTAAAAGCTAGCCCCATTCAAGGTACAAAGCTAGGGATCGGACGCTCACGTTCTTCTTGAATAACTAAGGATTCTTTAATTTCATTGAAAAAATACACACTTTAAAAATAAAAAAAATATGTATTTTTAATTTCCAAATATACAGTTATCCTTTTGTTTTAATTAAAACTTACATTCATGCAAATTTCTAAATATTCGTATAAATGTTTCCTTAGTGTTGAAAATTCAAATTCAAATTGAATTCAATTTACAAAATTTAATTTATTTAATTTCTTTAGTCACAAACCCGCTAGACTTAAAGTTAAATAAAAAAAAAAGAAGAGAACAATTTTCGCAGACATAAACTTTATAGAAAAAAAGGACAAATTAAACCAAATACGTATTAATTATTTTTTTAACGGTATAAATATGTATAAAATAGTTTTTGTTTAATTTTTCAATCGTTAAAAAAATGTTTTAACTTCTAATATTTTATTTTTTTTTTCAAAATTATATTTACTATATATACAACCACTAAAAATTAATTGTTCGTTTTTATATCTTAAGATTATTTACTTTTGTCAGTTTTTTTTGTTTTTAAAGACCAAATACAGTTCAAAAAAAAATAAATTTGTTTTGAGACTCATGAGGTATTGGAAGGGATTGAGTTAACCGTTTCAAAAATTGGACGGATTTTCATTTTTGTTTTCGAAGCTCTGCTTCCTTGTGATGATTTTGTTCAAAAATACATTTAAAATTTTATGAAACTTGATTCTTAAAGCATTGTTTCGGTTTTGAGAAAAAAAAAGAAAAAAAGGAGTATTGAGCTTTATCCAGCCTCGCAGCTGATTGCGTCTCTATTGCTTGTTCTCTTTGGCTTTCTTTTTGGCCAAATCGACGTGCGCCGTTGCGAGGTAATTCGAGCCTTCCAAATGCAATGTACTTTGTCGGTTTGAGCCACGAATTAAGCAGAATACCGCCATAACAAGGAGCACAGCACCAAGCAGGAAGAATGCAATCATCAATGCCTGCTTGGCCATTGGCGGAACAGTTGAGGCGAAATTCATTAAGTCTGTTATCTCATCGGGTAGATGGTCGACTCCATCTTCGAACCACATAATTGGGAAAATGATGTCGGGGAAGTTGGCCACTTGTTTGATGTCAACCACTTGACTCACAGCCAAGTTGATTTGGATTCTTGCGCGTGCTCGGAGGGTGGTTCCCATATCCTAAAGCAAAACAAAGAGATGATTTCAGAAACTCACATACAAAAATTACAAAAATCTTACTGGTTGAACGTCAAGGAAGAGTTGATGTTTCTCTTTTTCTGGTGGGGAAATACCTTCGACGGCTGTTCGTAAACTATCGTCAGCGAGGTAGAAATGTGGGAAACTTAGCATGATCGGTGAATCTACAAAAAATTGGTGAATCGTTGAAGTTTCGAACTTTCAAAATGTTGCCAAGACATACCATATTGACAGAGAGAAACATTGAACAATCCATTTGGAGCACACGAACCCTCGCCAGCCGGACAGAAGCACATGTTTTCGGGATTGGTCTCAGGATCGGCGAAAACAGTCTCTGGTGGAGTGAACCGATAGCCCTTGACACCTCCCTTAGTTATGACTTCCTTTTGGAAAACCAAAGGCAACAGACGACACAGATCCTTGTCGTAGATGTGCAAAGTTCGATTGTGTGTGAGATGAGGTGGGAAAATGGATCCATCGGTTCCGTTCAGTCGGTTGCAGTCATCACCAACCCAATGGGGCAGGTATGAGTGGCCATTGTATTTGTCAATTATTCCGAACTTTGTGATATCCTTGACACCAGTGAAGATTGTGATGCGGTCCTACAAAACAAAACAATCATACAAAGTTGAATTTGTTTAAAATAAAAACTTGTCAAACATGTTCGCTTACAGGTGATGTGCTGTTCTTTCCATACATCAAACCAAATTCTTCGTATGGCAGTTTTTGTTCCTTGGGCACAACGTCCTTGGCCAGTTTGAGAAGGGGATCTTCGTAGCCCCACAATAATTGTCCCACAGACACTTCTACGAATGGCTTGATTTTCAAAATGTCCATAATACTTGCCATGGCCAAGCGGAGGAATCTTTGAAACAAAAACAAATAAAAAATCGTTACCACGTTGCGCAAAATGGTATCTTGGCTTTTGCTTCTCACTCACCGTGCTGCATGTTTACTTTGTGATGTTGCACTCAACATGGGAATATTTGGCACAATGACAACATCGTCTTCAGATCCAGCTGATAAATCCTCATTGAATATGTAGACCTTCTTCAAATTGTAACTGAGAGTTCCGTTGCGATTTTGTATGATGTTGACTTTTTCCCATGTTTGACTGCAAATAAAAAATAGAGAACAAATATTAAATGAGATAAAAGTAGGCACAACATAAAACAAAAATTAAAAGATAACCCAGATACATAGTGTCAAGTCAAGGCCTTAAAAATAAAATAATTAGGGTGGCCCCCCTATGTAGATACAATTATTCATTAAATAAACTAACGGCAATTTTTTCAAAAGTACTATTTTATTTTATTTAGCTTAATCCAAGCTTTGACTTAACTTAAACTTAACACTAACTTAAAACTATGTTTTTTTTTTGTGGGCCTATGGAACCACACAAAAGTGGGATTTAGAGATGTTAAAATCGAACACTGAAATTGCAGCATTACAGTGACGAAGAATTCTGGACATTGGTTCGAAGTACCCATAGTTTGTGCGGCGATGAGGAATATAAAAACGAGAGACAGATCGCACGTTTCGAGGGTTAGTGTTGAGTTGGATTTTACTCAGGAGTGTCGGGGAATCTCTATTGCTCAATAACAATTGGTGAGCAAACCATAAATCAGTGATTTTCCGTCTTGTAGTTAAGGGTGGCATGCCTATCAGCTTTAGTCGGTCGGTGTAAGGAGGCAAGTTGGAAGAATCTTCCGCATGGAAACGTTTTTGAACATTTCCAATTCGAAGTGAATAGTATTCGTAAAAAGGGGCCAAACTTGGCATGCGTATTCAAGATGAGGTCGGACTAAGGAAACGTAAAGGGATTTGTTACATAGGGATTGGAAAATTCCGTAGACCATCGCTTAGTAAAACCGAGAGATCTATTAGCTTTATTAATAATTTGGTTGAAGTGGGAATGGAAATTTGAGTCTTTATCAAACATTAAACCGAGATCTCTTACAGAATGGACTTTGTTAGTGGCGTCATTAACCAAATAGTATATTCTATGAGTTGTGTTTTGCTTACGCGGGAAGGTAATTTGCTAACGATTATTTAAATTTAACTCAAGGAAGTTATGAGAGCACCGAGCAAAGAAGATATTCAGGTCGTTTTGTAACATTGTGGAATCCGATGGAGTTGAGATAGTTTTAAAAATTTTCTTGTCATCCGCGAAAATTAGGATATCTGAATTTTTAACATAAGACAAACATCGTTCACAGATAAGACAAAGAGTAGGGGACCGAGGTGACTACCTTGTGGAACCCCGGAACGGAAGTAACATGAATTGGACTGGAGACTGAATTACGGAAGATGATTCTATAAGTTCTATTCTCAAGGTAGGAGCTTATCCAGTTTATAAAAATTTGTGGAAAACCTAGAGCTTTGAGTTTGAGATAGATTATCTTGTGAGATATTTTATCAAAGGCTTTGCTGTAGTCAGTGTATACAACATCAACTTCATTGCCATTTTCGAGGGCTGATAAAACATTTGATACCATGTTGAGCGGGAGAGAATATGGGCTTACAATGAAAATAAACCGAATCCATAAACTAAGATTTTAAAAAGTGAAAGAGGGGTTTCGACAAAGCATGCATAGATTTTTTTAGGACAACAGATGGAATGCCATCGGGACGAGGGCTAAAGTTTTTTTTAAGGCTTTCAATTTTGGTAAGAACCATTTCCTCAGTTATTGTAAATGATGAAGAGAGGTCTGAGTGCAACCTTCTAAATAACGAAAGTAGCAAGGATCGGAGTCATGATGGTGTTCGGTATAAGATTGGCTGAAGTATTCAGCAAAAAGATTAGTTATTGTTGGCGGATCTGAGGAAGTTATATTGTGGAAACGCAAAGTAGGTGGAGACCATCAGATTTCCGAAGGTCGGAAATTAGATATTTTTTTCTTGGAATTTTTTGGTTCAAAATGGGTTTTCGAATGGAAAAATAGAAAGTTCTTGATGAAAAACTCGGAAAACTCATTGGTTTTCAAATGGAAAATTGCATGAAATTGTGGATGCATTGATTTTCAAATGGAAAACTGGAAAATTTCAAATGGAAAACTGTAATATTTCAAAATGGGTTTTCGAATGAGACTTGGAAAACTCATTGGTTTTCAAAGGGAAAATTGCATGTAATTGAAGATGCATTGGTTTTCAAATGGAAAACTGGAAAATTTCAAAATGGGTTTTCGAAAGGAACTCGGAAAACTCATTGGTTTACAAAGGGAAACTGGAAAATTTGTGATAGGGAACTGGAAAGCAAGAAAAAGTAAACAAAAAATTGGAAAAATGGAAAATTTGAAATGCAAAAAAAAAAATTGGCTAAACAAAAATCTCAAAAACACTCTTTCATATGAAATGCATTAGTTGTGGTAAAATGAGTGGTAAAATGGAAAACTCCAGAAGTGCAAGAAAATCCCAAGTCAAATTTTGAATGGATTTTAAACAATGGGAAAATAGAGAATTCGTGATTTTGGTAATTTTTTTTTTTTGAAACACTGATATTTTTAATGTAAAAAAAATATTTTGCTGTATTGCTCCATAACGGTAACTCTCAGAGCAATCATAAAAAATCCTTTTTTCATTCAATATCATGGTCAATGTGTTTTATACGCAACAATTAGGGTCGAAGAACTCGAAATGTTTACACAACAGCAACATGAAGAGCGAAGTGAAACCGAAATGATTCGCGTTTTACAAATCCGTGCACCGCAGGCAACGGGGCGTATACTTACCATTTTGTTTTGTTTTTTTGATATCGCTTATTTGTTTAAAGACGGATCCATACATACGAATTAACAAAAAAACAATGCAAACGATAGAGGAAGAGGGTTATCGATTATCGATTGAGACAGTATGAAGTCTGCAGGGTCAGCTAGTAGCTTATAAAGATATTCATTCAATTCAGAGAAAGCATTATAAGATAGAAGATAATTATTGTAGTCGGTGTCATATTTAGACTGTAGGAACATCTTCCAAAGCTTATTACGTTTATTCCTTAAACTACGGAGCTCTGTTATACCAAGGCGGTGAAGAGGTGAAATCTTTTTAACTATCTTTTTGCTATACAGAGACTAACAAACTCAATAGCCTAAGTCAACCAGATAGACATTTGTGGTCCTCTAACAAATTGGACAAAGGAACAAATTCTTCGGAGTAAATTGTCTTATGACAACGTAAATTGTTAAACAAAATGCGAGATCTTATACAAAAAAAAAAAAAAAAAACATCAAGTGCAATTGGGGTGTCAACATTCAACAATTCCAAGGAGACGTACAGTGAGCTGGAGATTATTCCTAGGCAAATACGATGAGTAGCAGTTCTACTTTTGTACTTATAAGCAAGGGCTAGGGACTGTTATACAATTTCATTAACCTATTATTTGTATCTCATTATATTTGACAGCGTCTCACAAGAAAGTTGCCTGTTTAAAAGTCATTTTTGAATTTCATTACCAATCTTCAATCTGATCTGTACAAAATATGCAGAAGTGGGAACACAATGAAAAATTATGACAAGACAAGCAATTCTAATTTTATAAAATATGGGTGTCAGGCGTTTTCAAATGCAAACAGAAACATTGAAGGCACCAGTTTTTGCACATTCAGTTTTAGCGTACAACAAACATTTTGCAGACATTTCTTGTCAACTGATTCTACATGTTTATTCAAATATTTGAATAAGCGATTGAGATTAAAAAGCCTCATTATAGTAAATTTCTTATTTTCTTAAGACGTTGCCTAGGTTGCAAAATCTTACTCAGCGGTTTGCGAATTAAAAAAAACTCTCAGGTTTAGTAATTTGCAAGTAAATTTGGTCCTTAA
This sequence comes from Sphaerophoria taeniata, assembly GCA_943590905.1. NCBI lineage: Eukaryota > Metazoa > Arthropoda > Insecta > Diptera > Syrphidae > Sphaerophoria > Sphaerophoria taeniata. Next base: position 37,695,044 of record OX016540.1, on the reverse strand, counting down.
AAGTTAATCTGTCAAGTTTCTAAAGATCAAACTTTTATCTGAAAATGCATGTGCTTCATTTTAAAATATGTTATTTTGATAGTGTGCACATGCCTTTATATTGTTTAAATGGGCTTATTTGTAAGATTTGTTTGTACTTTAATTTTTGATCACGCGAGAAGTTTTTTATCAAATGTGGTTGGTTTTCTTCCTATAAAAAGAATGTGAGAATACTCAGCAGTTTAGTTTGACAGAATCCAGATCTCAAGCAATCTACATGATGAACCTCCGTACCAAATCAAGGTGCCTTCTGTTCGGCCTCATATTTTTGAGCATGATGATCGACCTGGGCAACGGCCAAAGTATAGACGAAATATTTCAAATGGACCAAGAAGCATACAATAAGGAAAAAACTAAACCAGTTAATTGTGAGTAAAAGTCAATCTTTTATTTTTGAACACATTCAGCAGATGATCTCTTTTTGTATTTTTAAGTGCCCGCCCAAAATTCCTCATACGATTTTATTATTGTCGGAGCTGGACCGGCCGGCTGTGTGATAGCAAATCGACTTTCAGCAGCTAATCCCAACTGGACGATATTTGTTCTCGAAGCTGGAGCCACCGAGACCATTTTAAATGATTTACCAGTCCTGACAAGTACTCTGCCATTGACACACAACAACTGGAACTATACGTCAACACCCCAAGAAAACGCCTGTCAGGGAATGGAAAACAGCATTTGTCAACTGCCTCGTGGACGAGGGCTGGGTGGATCAAGCAAAATGAATTTTATGCTCTACACTCGTGGAAATGCCGAGGATTACGACCTTGTAGCCAGAGCTGGTAACATCGGCTGGTCTTATAGGGAAATGTTGCCACTTTTTCTGCGGTCCGAAAGAGCGATTTCTTTGGAACTGCAGAGATCTCCATATCACAATACGACTGGCGAACAGCCCGTCGAGTATCCCAAATACCGGACACGCATGGCTGAGGCTTTTGTCAGAGGTTCAGAACAATTGGGATATCCCGAAAACGACTACAATGGAGAGAGTCAAACGGGTACCTCATTTGTACAATCAACCAATCTTAATGGACATCGACACAGTGCCGCCAAGTCGTTCCTACTGCCAATAATCAACGAGAGGGAGAATTTGCATGTCTTGACGTTTGCCCATGTCACGAAGATTCTAGTTGATGACAATTTTACAGCTTGTGGAGTGAATTTCGAACACCGTGGCAAAAACTACACTATCAAGGCAAAGAAAGAGGTTATCTTATGCGCCGGAGCTTTCAATTCACCCCAGCTACTTCTGCTGTCCGGAATCGGTCCGAAGGCTGACTTGTTGCCTCTCGGAATTAAGCCCTTAGTTGAGGTACCCGTAGGAAAGATCATGTACGAGCACATGGCACATTTCGGTCCAACTTTTACAACAAATTCGACAGGATCTACTCTCTTCACCGATCGAATAACTGAGGACGACTTGCAACGGTACAGAAACGGTGATCCTGCCACAAGGGTATCGACTCTGGGAGGAATCGAAGCATTTACATTTTTCAAATTGAATACAAGCGATCCAGAAATGAGTCGACCCGATTTGGAATGCGTTTTAGTTTCAGGAAGTCTAGCCAGTGATTTTGGAACTGGTTTGAAAGAATCTGCCGGTTTCAGAGACGATATTTATGACGTGGTCTACAAGCCTTTGGCTGATGAGGAAAAGGAACATTTCACCCTTGTCCTTTTTGGTTTTCATCCCTTATCAACTGGAACACTGAAGTTGAGGGACAGCAATCCTTTTTCTCCACCAATAATAGACCCGAACTATTATGCTAACCCTGCTGATATTGAGGTTATGTTGGCTGGTATTAAGGAGGCAGTTCGAATTGCTGAAACACCAGCTATGAAACGTATTAATGCTACTATTCATGCTATAAATGTTCCCGGATGTGAAGATTTTGAGTTTGGAACTGATGACTATTGGAGGTGCTCGATTAAAGTGTTGTCATATACAATACATCATCAAGTGGCTTCGTGCAAGATGGGAACATTTGACGATTCAACAGCGGTTGTTAGCCCGCAATTGAAGGTTCATGGAATGTTCAATTTGAGAGTGGCAGATCCAAGTGTTTTTCCAATACCACCATCAGCTCATACGAATGCTATTTCCTTGGTCATTGGAGAGAAGGCTTCGGAGATGATCATAAGTGAATGGATGAATAGGAAATAGTAGGGTTTAGGGCTATTAAGTAAGTTTGAATAGCAGTTTCAAATGTTTGCTTTAAATAAAGTTTTTATTTTAAAAAGAGATTTTTGATCAGTCTCCAGACTGACAGATTCAGGTCTTTGGAAGCAAAACTTTGTTTCTATGTTTGATTTTTGTTGAAAGCTTTCGTACAGCTTTTAAATGCTAGGCAAGCATTAAAATGGAAATGTTTGGCATCGTGTTTCTTAACTTCACACTAAATTTAAGAAAAAGCTTTCGAAGCCTCATTTTACAAAAAGCACTGAAAGCTCTCCGTCAAATAAGAACACACGTGTCGATTCATTTAGTGTCCTATTGAAAAAACATACTGGCTTACTATTCCAAAAGCTTTTTGAAAGGTTTTTAAAATTTTTATGAGTTCATCTTTATTTAAAAATGTTTACAGAACAATAACAACATTTTAAAACATGCAACTATACTATTTCCCCCTCCACTCAACTCTGATCATATCTGAAGCTTTTTCGCCTATCATAAACGACGCAGCATTTACATGACAAGTCGGTGGAAACGGTATCACTCCAGTATCAGCAACTCTCAGTTTTCTTATCCCATGCACCTTCAACTGTGGACTCACCACTGCTGTGGGATCCTTAAATGGACCCATCTTGGAAGTGCCCACTTGATGATGCAACGTATACGAAAGAGTCCGAATCGAACATCTCCAATATTCATCGGATCCAAATCGAATATGTTCACAACCGGGAGTTGGAATTCTAACTAGTTCAGCACCGATTTTTTGCATCGCTGGCATTTTGGATATTCGAATTGCTTCCTTAATACCCTCCAAAATAAACTCAACATCTTCGGGTATTCTAAAAAATTGCGGATCGATGATTGGCTGAACTTTCGGATTGTTATTCTGCAGCCATAGACGTCCAAACGATTTCGGATGGAAATGCATGATCAGAAATCCGAAATGTTCCTTTTTCTCTAGAGGCTTGAACATTTTGTCGTAAAGATCGTCCCGGAAATTCGCTCCCTCCTTGAATCCAGTTCCGAAATCACCAGCCAAACTCGAACACACCATGATCAGCTCAACGTCTGGAAAATCTGCTGGTTCCTTTGAGTTTGGGGTTTTGATGAATGTTAGTGATTCGACGGTGCCAATGCTTGACATCATGGTTGAAGGATCTCCGGTTTTGAATCTAATGATATCTGATGGTTTTATATTTGTCAGAAAGAGAGTCTGTTTGGTTGTGTTGACGGTGAAAAAAGGACCCAGGAAACTCATGTGATCGAACAGAGTTCTACCAACTGGTAATTCTTTAATTTGGGGAATATCAACTGATCTTAGCGCCTCCCGAGGCCCAATGCCTGAGAGCATAAGAATTTGCGGCGAATTGAAAGCTCCTGCTGATAGAATTACCTCTTTCCTCGCTCGAATGGCATACTTTTTGTTCCTGTGGAGAAATTCCACTCCATAGGCCGATTTTGTTCGAGGATCGATAAGAACCTTCGTTACCGTTGCAAAAGTCAAAATACGAAGATTCTTACGCAGTTTTTTCACTGGCTCCAAATAGGCCTTCGAGGCACTGTGTCTGTGACCGTTCTTAGTACTGGCTTGAACATACGACACACCAATTTGGCTTTCACCATTGTAGTCATTCAACCGGTGACCTGCCTGCTGAGCCGCCTGAACATAAGAATGAACTATATCCGTTCGAAACGACACCGACTCGACACTGACCGGTCCTGTGGTGTTATGGTAGAATGAATTTTCGAATCCTTCAATATTCGCCGCTTCAACACGTTTGAAAAATGGCAAAACTTCGTCGTAAGACCAACCCGCATTGCCACTCTCAGCCCATCGATCGAAATCCCGACGATTTCCCCGGTTGTAGATCATAAAATTGATGGAGCTCGTGCCGCCAAGAACTCTTCCCCTCGGAAGATGACAAACGTTACCGTACATACCATAGCAAGCATTTGCTTGTGGAACCGACTTATAGTCCCAATTTGAGTTTGTTTTTTGTAAGACGGACACGAAAGCTGGAACTTCGTGGAGGAAATTTTCATTTCCACCGGCTTCGAGGAGAAAAACCGTCCAATTGGGATTTTCGGAGAGTCGGTTAGCTAAAACACAACCGGCTGGACCAGCTCCAACGATGATAAAGTCGAAGACTTCATTTTGATGTGGCACTGAAGTTGACAAGAATTATCAATGAGTTTCTTCAAATGAATGACTCTTTGGTTTGGTTACTCACGATCAGCTGGAAGAAATATTTCCGAAATACGATCAGCAGTATCAATTCCGAATGTTAGAAGATTCACAAGAAGGTTTACAATCTGAGTGTTTGAAGAACGTGGCAAAAGGAAAACAAGAACAATTAGACAGAAGACATTTAATTTGTCGACTTGGAACATATTGCTTAATTTGGTGTTCTTAGTGTGAGCACTTCTCAGAAGAAACTGAGTAAGTTTCAATAAATACCTTTTTTATGAGCTTAACAACGGCATGCTGCTGCTGCATGTGAATATTAATTAAACGACTTTAGTACTTCTACCAAAATTTTGATTAAGAGCTTAATTAGCTTAAAAGTCATAAAACAAAAACAAAATTGCTGACTAAGGGTCTGCTCACATCACACTTAGTGGAAAGTTGTTGACCTGAAAGGAGTTACCCCTTGATACTCCTATCAAAACTTGTGTTGAATCCAGAAAACTTGTTTTTAAAGCATTTTTTTGTTAAATGACATTACTTCCGAACTTAATAAAAATAATTTTTTTAATGGTTTTTTTCACTGTTTGATTTATTTATTGTCCTTCTTTTCATCAAAGCAAACGGTATGTATACATGTTTTATTAGTCAGTATTTAACCATTAATCTTATAATCTGTTTTATATATTTAAATGCATCCGTGGGTCTCACCAAGTTGTTCTAATATTGAACACATTTGCTATTAAAAAAAAGAACTATCCGACATGCTTAACACATATGTTGAAACAACTACATTTTTTAAAGTTAGAATTATAAAAAAAAAAAAACAAGTTTGAACTTAAAATACGTGTAGCATTCTCTTCGAGTAAACACAAAGTATGAATTGTAAGCCAAAGATTTATTTACTCATCTGATTCGCATGCCTGCTTCAAGACGCAAAAAACTTTTACTGAGCAACAATAAACACATTGACAAATCAACTTGAACTGCTGGTTTCCTCTTCTGGAATTTTCTAAAAAATTGTTACCTACACCCGTATTCTTACCTGAAATTGTTTATAAACATAAATTAAAATTTTGTCAGATAATAAATCATTGCATTAGCTGCTAGAAACTAAGCGATATTAAAGCCAAAAACTTGACCGAAACAAACAAATTGTATCTACTATCTGATCCGACAGACGCTTCCCTGTAAAAATCTATTAGGAGAAATATATGAATTCAATATCAACATGCTAATTTGTTGCGAGGCAAGAGGAGGAGAGCCTTGGAAAAAATCTGACAATGACAAGTAAGATTTCGGAGAAGAAGGAAACAGGAATAGGATCGGAAAAGGAAAGAATGTTAAGTTCCGGGGACGCGGCGTGGTTGCGATGCACGGGATCAGTTCATCGGACGGGGGGGGGGGGGGATCTTGCCCCCGAAACCTAACCTCACCTACAAACAAATACATAAATCAGGCCTGAACACATAGGGAAAAAAATGATAAGAAACTGACGGACGGACTACCTTCACGTCAGAGGCACTGCTGGTGTTAGTGAAGTGAGGCCATTTGGCCATAGGAATCTTCGGCCATTTTTAAATTCCCAATGATTTTCAGACACGGCTTCAGAAGATACACTAGGGACGGTGAGGAACTTGAAATAGTCAAAGAATACAAGTATCTAGGAGTAATCTTGACTCCCAAACTCTCTCTTGAGAAACACTTCAGAGCCAAATTACATGATGCTAAAATGGAAATTAACTACAACTGGAAAGGGCTCCTTGGTAAAAAGAACGTCGCAATAAGTGTGAAATACAACTTTTTAAAACGGTAGTAATATCTATAATGTGTTATGCTGCACAGGTTTGGGGAGTTGTCCAATATGATGACGTTGAAAAACTCTTAAGATACTTCTTAAAGAAAATTTTTCGTGCAACGCAAGTCCCAGTTCTTTGGCGAGTGGTCAAGATTATGCTTGGAACATAACCTGAATCTAGACAGCGATAATCCCGAAAGATGGGAAGAAACCTTGGATGCCCTGTAGAACATTATTAAAGAAACAACATTTGAACCTATATCGAGTGCAGGATCACAACCTATTAAGCAATTATTTTCACGACAACAACAGTATAGGTAGATACTATTTCCACAATCTTTAAAGCAAGAGGAGAGATTTTGCAGCTAAACCGATCCACTGAATGTAAACTGTGTAATCGATACGCATTAGAGGACGTAATACATTTTATCGGAACCTGCCCCGTTTTAAATGCGATTAGATGTGCCCACTGGAATAAAATCAGGCTAACTATGGATGAACTAAAAAGTATTTTAAACGGTGGCACTAGCTGGCCGACTCTACTCTAGTCCAGCTACGTTAAAACGGCATGGAAATACCGCTACCGCTCCCAAATTATAATTGAAAGTTTCTGATTAGCTCTTAAATTATCCGTGAGATGTTATATGTTCTTAGATTACAGTATTATAACAACAACTACATATATCAATTCGATGTTAATATATGTATTTTCTCTTTTTTTCGGCTTATTTTATCATTTAACAACTTAAGACAATTTTTCAATTCGTAATGATAAAAATCTGTCAAAATGTGTTCTTAAAAGTACTTAAATGAATTTGTAGTTTTGTAAAACAATTGATTATTATTGATTGCAAGACGCTAATAGCTCAACTCTTACTACTGTACTGTCTCACTAGTCTACTATACTATTACCTCCCTCACTAGCTAGTAATCATTGCATAAAAAAAAACTTCGGGAACTAAAACTCGATCACCGCTTCAAGTGTGATAACACTTTTCTCTCTCTTTTCCTGTAATCCAATCATCCACAATGAATATTCATTTTTAGTTCTCAAATCACACAGCAGCGAAATACGAACTTAAGGCCGGTGTAACACTCCAAATGACTTCAACATCCATCATTTGCATTTTTTCAAGTTTGGGACAAAAACAAATCAAAAGTTAGTGATTGTCTCTATGACTTCTCCAACTTCCTCTGTGATTTGTGTATGTCTTCATTTTCTTTTGCGGCAGAGAGATAGTCGTGTCCGTCTGATGTTTACTTACATTCTGCTTGTGTGTATAAATGTAAACTAAACTTGCTGCTGTGCCAATTTATTGGATTTTGAAAAAAAGACTGTTCAAGAGAAAGTCACTCATTACATCAACGGCTTAGCTATCGTGAGTCAGTGGAAACAAGTTTATCAACAACATGACGGGGAAGGAGACGGAGACGATTGTATGCGCTTTGCTGTGGAATTTAGCGCAAACCTTTTGTCGCATAGACACTCACTTGTCCACACTCTTACAGCGAATTCGCATGGTGGTATTACAAATGAATGACAAAAAAAAGTGGGACTAATATTCACATCAAACTGTTTGTTGTTGAACAAAACTGTGACAACAATGACAATAAATTTTGTAAGCCGGAAAAAAAGTATTGGCTCATATTTTGTTTTATTTAAAAGGGCATTGTTTTCAGAAGCCTGACAATCTTTGGCAGGGTTTAGTTGAAATTATGCAACTCTGAAAGGTTTGATCATGTAAAGAAAAATGTGTCAATTAATGAAACTGTCAAGATTAAGTCTGCGCATACCTTACTGACATAGTGTTGTACGTAAATCGTACATCATTTGTCATCGAACCTATCATTCTGTCATAATTTCTAATTGATTATGTCAAAACTAACAGGTTAATCAAATCAATACTACTCTTTGTTTGTGCGTAATCGTCCATGTAGGTATGTAGGTATCTCAGGTATTTTAATGTCAGACGTGGCGGTATTTGAAAGTGAAATCAATTAGTGTTCAAACTTCAAAACAGTTAATCCGATGTCTCATCACAAATTGATTGCCCTCGGAAGTTACGAACACCCAGGTAGACAATAGAGGGAGACCGTTGGATGGTTGTTCCGATTTAGAGTTGACACTTGTTTAAGTTTTGCTTTATTTTGAATGCTCATTCCACTTGTGTGTACCTAATTGAGTTATTAAGCAATGACACCTGTTTTTTCTTTTTATTTCGATGTCATTAAGTTGAGAAACACTAGGTTAACATTTTTACCGGTTTAAATAAGTTGTCACGCATTTTGTGCGTGACGTGGGGGATTCTTGTTTGTTTTTTTCTTAGTTTTTTCAAATCAAATTGGTTAAGTGTTACTTGGGGTATTTTTCGGATTAAATTTAGTGAATTTGGATAGAAACATTTTGCTAAATCTATGTCTGTTCGATGAGTGCTTAAACATGTTATGTTAACGAGTAAAATTGGATAAAGGATTTTGATATTTTAATTTCTATAGACGCGACGTTACAATTCAATACATAAAGACGAGTGTTTGTTAACAATGTTAAATTAACACAAGTCTTGAAAAATTATGAAAATTCGTGTACCTAAACAACTACCTAAAACAAATTATTACAATAGAAATAAAAGCTTTGCTTTGTCTGCATACAAATTTACAAAGCGTTGAACTTGAACGAAAATAGAAAAATTTCTTTTAATTTTTGTTGTAAGAAAAACGTATCTCGTCTTACAATTTGCGTTTCTTGCATTTTATCTACTTAACAAGTATTGCAGACATGCAACAAGTTTCATCGCAATTAAATAATTAATTTTCGACAGAGTTTCGAACCATCTGTAAAGTTCGTTTTGATAATAATTGCAACATAATGATTGCCTTAAGATTATTTTAAAATTAATCTATCATTTCCTGTCGTCAGCACGGAGCTATTGACACTTAATTTCCTTTTCAATTTCAAGACAATTTGATTTAAAAGACTAAAATTGAGATATGAACTTACGTGTAGACATATGGACCCAATTCATCAAGAACTGGCTTCGAACCATTGTTGAGGAATTCATCGGCGTTTGTAACGTTGTAGACATAAACTGACATCTGTGGTTCTACTGGGGGCTTCGACCACCAACCGTATGTTTGGCCACCTGGCCTCAATGCTACCTGGTGGTCGATTATGTGACTGATGAGTGCGGAAAAACCACAGGCGACTAGAATACCGAGAATAAGAAGGCATACTGCAAATGCTATTGTGATCCCTGTAAGAAAAAAATAGAAAAAAAAAACAAAATTTAAACAAAGTGTCATGAACCTAGAAAAATTAAAAATCAATGGTATTTCAAATATTTAAAAAAATTGGTCGCACATAACTTTGAATGCCAGACGCGTCTGGAATTTCGAAACTCCGAACAGTTGTTTCAACAAATGGTCTGTTTTGTTTACGGCAAGCTTCAAATCAAAAAATAAATCCTCCACCCTTGATTTAAAGATAAACAATAGTTTTTCCATGATAAAAGATTTTTTAAGTGCGACACGTTTCGTGTCAGAGAAGATTCTTGTTCCTATAGTTAGATTACATCAGTAAACAAAATATCTTCATAAATTAAATACCTGCTCGAGAAAACTCAAACCAAATTACTTCCTCCTATTGTTTTGCGATTTGCTTATAGCCGAAAGCATGATTAACTTACGTCACGAGCAAGTCAGACGACCTTGAGAACAGATTGACCATCCGGAAATTCCAACGAAGAAATTACCTTAAAATTGGTCATTTACACGAATTTCACGCTTTGACAAAACACGCAACTGAAATTTTCTGAACAAAATTGTTCGTTCATTAAAACAGTGCCAAATTGCAAATTTTCTTAGTGTTTGTTCTCATTATGTTCATAGCAGCATTTTTTACACAAAGCCTCGAGACTATTGTCTTGTGCTCCATTGCATCTGACTAGAAGCGGATGGCGGCTGGTCTTGTTATGTCACTTTTCAGCAATTTTAGTCGAAATTACGCCGCGCTTATACTAAAGTGGACATATTTATGATACCACCGTGCGTCGCGCTGTTAGCTGGGAACATGTGGCGGTTAGACGAAGTTGAGTTGGTAGCAGACTTGTCATGTGCTACAACAGCAATATGCAGATGAAGCAATATAAAAAGGTTGGAATAAAATAGTGATATAGAGGAACTCGTGTTATGTAAGCCCTGCTTACTATCAAAACACGTTCAAAACGGGATTATGATCAATGTTTACGTCATTGTTGTTTTAATTAATACCTAAAACTTGAGTTCATCAATATGGCAAGAAGCTAGTTCACGTTCACGAAAAAGGTCTAAGTGTGAATTGATTTTTGACAAGCTTTTCAATAAGTATTGATTTGACATTGCCAACGGTTCTTGACTTCGAAATTTGATAATTTGAAAAACAGGTGTCTGACTCGGCCGCAGGTTGACTATGTCGATTGAAGATAATCTTGAATAACACTGAAATGAAGCTATAACACAAGAACATATTTGAGACATAAATAAAAAATAGAAACAAAATGTATGAGACCATAGTTTCACACGTGAAATGTTCTTTTCGAAGTATGTACCCAATACCTATTGAGGTCAGAAGAACGAGTGCAACTCAAAACACATTTAATTTAAATTTACATTTTACGTCTTTTTAATGAGCAATAATTTAAAATACCCGACCGTTTGAATGGTCATACATCATTTGACTTATTGTATGATTTGAATGACATTGCTTTTTAAGAACCTTGTTTTCTATCAGATTTTCATTAAAATAAAAGCTGTAAAAGTCGTTTAAAAGATAAGCATGGACGATCGGCGGCGTGAATAAATGACACTTGTGGGTAAATAAATTGTTTTTAATTTAATCATTTTGCTTAAAAGAAAAAAAAAATCTTAATAACATTTTAGTCAAACAAAATATAATTTGAACTTTTATCAGCTGTTTTCTGTTTTCTTCAAAAAATATTTAACTATATCTTCTTGAAAGCGAATAATGCTCATGCTCTATTTATATCGCTACGAAAACTAGTCAAGAAAATCTGTAATAAAACAATGGTATTAGATTAGTAGTGCCCGTGTCGTAGTGGTTGTGTGCGTTGTGGGTTCGAATCCTACTCGTATACCCATAAAGTTTTTATTTCATCTTTCGCAAAGAACTGACAAAACTTTCGAGATTATCAATCCGTCATGAAAAAAGTGCTTCTCTACCTTAAATTGTCGGTCCCCTTAATCCTTCACACGCACTCAGAGAATTGTTGATGAGAGTAAGCCACTTAAGACACTTCAAGAGCTGTCACGTCAGTCTATTTATTTATTTTTTATTTTATTAGATCCTATGAATCATATTTGATACATATAAACTGATTTTTGTAAGCAGTTTAAAACGTCGATGATTTATAATTGTTTTAAGAACCTACGTTTCTAATAGTTGGATTTATTATTTTTCCCAAAATATTACATAAAATGAAGTTCGTTGGGTAAACAAGTAGGTAAATATCAATGCATTTACAATTTTTAAAGTAAAGATATTATATTAATGGTTCTAATCGTTAAATAAGCGAAATTATGTCTTACGTTCAAATCTTAACGTCATCAAGAAGTTTACGTTTTATGAACTACATAAAGGGTCCGCCAAATAACTTTTTTTTTATTTAAATGCTAAAAAAAATTACTGAATATTTTCTCAAATTTCTTTTTTTAATTTGAAAGTACAATCCTTCCGGTTAGTAATGGAAAATAATTTTCTTCAAATGGCTGCCTCGGCAGTAGCCTACACGATCGGTCCAATTTTTAAGCACATTATCGATTGTGTGTAGCTGTATTTCATCAATGGCTTCACGAATATTGTCCTTTAAAGCGTCAATTGTCTCTGGCTTGTCGGCGTAGTACTTATCTTTAACGGCACTCCACAAATAATAGTCCAAAAGTGTCAAATCGCAGCTCCGAGGTGGCCAAACGACATCAGCTCTGCGGCTGATAATGCTGATAAAACATCAAGTGTAGCTTCGGCTGTGTGGCACGTAGCGTCGTCCTGTTGAAACCAAATGTTGCCAATATCCTTCTCTTCAATTTTTGTGAACAAAAATTCGTCAAACATGGCCCGATAACGATCGCCATTGACTGAAACGGCCACTCCTTGCTCATTTTCGAAGAAAAATGGCCCAATTATGCCTCTGGACCAAAGTCCGCACCAAAACAGTGACTCGTTTTGGGTGAATCGTCTTTTCAATGTTTGCGTGCGGGTTTTCTGTGCCCTAAATGCGACAATTTTGCTTACCAAAATCAAAATGAGCTTCATCTGAAAAGATGATTTTTTTGGCAAAATCGTCATCTTCTCTAAGTCGATCGCAGGCCCACTTAGCGAAGCGAAAACCCATTGGATGCTCAGTTGGCTTCAACTCCTGAACCAATTGGACTTTGTATGGCCTAAAACCAAAGTCTTTATATAAAATTCGTCTCAATGATGTCTCCGAAGTGTTCAATTGTTGAGAACGACGGTGAATTGATGTTGATGGCGCTTCACGCACACTTTCGGCCACTGCAGCAATATTCTCGGGTGTATGCACTGTTTTTGGCTTTTCACGCATTGGTTTATCGATGAGGAAGAGGATGCCAGTTTCTTGCACTTTTTTCACAAGATAACGAACACACGGAGCTGACGGTGCTTCTCTTCTTCCAAAATCCGTACGCAATTTTCGTACACATTCTGCAACATTACCATAATTTTCAAAGTAATGTCGCAATATTTTTCAGCGTTATATACACAAATATATACACATTTTCGTTCTGCGGAAGGATAAAACTGATTATCTGTCCAATCAGACATGACCTAAGTGTTACCATTCACGAAATATGCAATAGTTGAAAAAAAGACGGCGGACCCTTTATAACCTTTTCATGTATTATTATTAATCTTTGACGAAGTAAATTTTCTTTAAAGCAAATCGGATTCATTAATATTAGACACTTGGCAAACAAAATGTTCTGGGAAAGAAAAGTGTTTCACTGGGCCTTATTAATTTTAAAATATAATAACTTAGCTTAAAATAATTGAATTAAAATGTTTGTATATATCAAAATACTTACACCATTTTCTCAGAAAAGTGCTGGACAACTTTGTACACAATTTATTCCTTTGGCCATGCATTTTGTGTGATTATTGTGTTAATGTTATTTGTTTGTTTATGATTATCCTTAAAATTAAGATTTGGTTATATTACAATAACCAAAATTTACCTACATTCAAAATTAACAAATCAATTAGCATTTTCTTGTTTTTGATCTCAATTTTGCCACTTCTTATTCGGCAGGCAACAATCACTGAAATTCACTTTCACTTTCGCTTTTTATTGATTTTTTTTTTCATTAAAAAATTTCGATAATAACAAAAAAACAAATCGTTCCAAAAATGGGTGCACGAGTGTTGGTGTGGTTATTTAAATTTTGTGCTTCTGTTGCATGTTCCCAATACTTTGATTATAACGATGAATCATTGTGACGGTTATGGTTTGAATTTTCATACCAAATTGTATTCAAATCGCGTAACCGATTGTTGTTTTTGTTTGTAATTAATAAAGTGCTATTTTATGCTAATTTACCCTTCAAGCGGAACTGGCTGTCTATTAAAAATGAGCAACCGATAAGATGTCTTTATGGAAGCTTTTCTTGACAACTCGTTTGAAGAGTTCTAAGGGCAATAGTCAGTTAAAAAAAAAAACAAGGTAACTATTTTAAATTACTTTGCTATTGCAATAATTTACTAACCCTACAGTGAACTTGAGGAAATCGATGGAGATATTACGAATTTCGTATAAATTATTCATCGAACGATGCAAACCAAGTACCTAAATGACTTGCTTGCAAGCCGAGATAATTGAGACAAATTACATTTGTTGTCGAAAAGGTAATAAACATAAACAATGACACGCGATTAGGATTGCAAATCTAAATAGAGAAGTTCAAACTGGTGCTTGGAAAAATTAGACGTTTATTGCGAAGACATTTGTATGGGATATCTGAAACTTGGAGTGTTTTAAGAATACATATATGCAGCCTAACACACAGCATTGATTTTGATTAATAACAGACACATTGAGTTTGTTTCTCCAAAACCGCTCATACGATTTCAATACCATCATCATACTTAAAAAATTTAAGTCAAGCCTAAATTTCAAATAGTAAAAGGCCAAATCTTTATTCTTAATATGGTACTCGATATGATGAGAATCAAGGAGGACGAAGGTAATGAAAATTCATTAAAATTTCTTTTCAGAAGGAAAAACTGTACAGGTATGCTTATTAATTACTAGCAGTTGCCCGCGACTTCGTCCGCCTCTCCCTCGTCCACCGGCCAGAGTATCATCTCGACTTGTGCATCATGCACGCGTGGGAATTTTGTTCGCAAGTTATTGTAAAATTGCATTGCAGTCAACTCTCCCTAGGTCGTAATTCTCTTGAACTTGAAAATTTTGAGCATTTTTTATGATTCCCTTCAGTTGTTCATACTTAAAGCATTCCCTTGGGTGAACTCTCCCTAATTCTAATATCTCTCTTACTTCTGCATCGTTTTTTTCGTTAAGTAAATTTTTTTTTCTTTAAACTGAGCATATTTTTTAGTTAAGAAGTACATAAAATGATATTGTTTAAACACAATAATCTGCACAAATAGTGCAATCAATCACATTCACAAATCAATTGAACTCTCAAAATTCTAATTTGAGCAGTTATTAGGCCAGTTCCACCTAACAACATCTCACTGAGATCTCAATGTCACCTTGACTGAGGCAAAATCATTTGGTGGAACATAATTCTCAGTTATCATTGAGATTTAATGGTTACCTTACTAATTGTTGCTGCACATATGTCGGCCACGTCAAATAGCTGAGTGAGAAATCGAATCCAAAATAATTTCATCTCAGAGATCTCAGAAAAAAATCTCAGTTCTCACATTTCCACAGATTCTTCGCTGCTATTGGTCGCAGCTTAATTTTAAGTAGAATAAAGCCTTCCTCGATTAATGGACTATCCAACACAAAAAGAATTTTACAATTCGAAATAGTAGTTCCTGAGATTACCGCGTTCAAACGAACAAACTCTTCAGCTTTATATTGTATTAAATTGTATTGTTTGCAGTTTTTTCCACATTTTACACAAATTCTTCGCTCCTATTGGTCGCAGCTAAATTTTATATAGCTTCAAGCCTTCCTTGATAAATGGACCATTCAACATTTAAAAAATTGTTCAATTTCATAAAGCAGTTGCTGAGATAAGCGCGTTAAAACGCAGAAAAATGTATATTTTTTGCCGTTTTTTCCACATTTTCCACAGATTCTTCGCTGCTATTGGTCACAGCTTAATGTTAAGTAGCCTAATGTCTAAGTCGATTAAGGCACCATCCAACACAAAAAGAATTATACCATTCGAACCAGTAGTTCCTGAGATTACCGCGTTCAAACAAACAAACTCTTCAGCTTTATATATTAGTGTAGATAAGTTTTGACTTTTATGTTGTTTGAACAACGATAGTTTTGACGTCGTTATAATTATAAAAACTTCGTTCTCCTTGATTCTCATGGATTTGAGTGACCAAACAATTTTCTAGATCTTACAAGAGCAATATTGATAGTGTTTTCCCATAAAGGCAACCCTATGATTAATATATTAACATTCGAATAAACGTAATATTTTATTACTTGTTGTAAGTGAATAGCTTTAAATGTTTAAAAGCAGCTGATTGAAAAAAATGTGAAGTTCAAGTCTAAACAACCATCTAACTTGTTTAAAGACCTGATTGACTGTCAAGGTGGTGCAGTCAGTTATAATAGCAAACAAAAAAAAAGTAGCAAAATGCATAGGCCTGCAAGTAAGCGAAGTTCAACTTTCAAGTATTTATGAGTGAGCTTATTCACCTTCATAACTTGACATTGATTATATTAATTTGAAACTACTTGATCCAAGCTTCTAATTTAAGGTCAAAAATAAATAATGGGCATAGCATTGACAAAAGACTTTTTTTTACATCTTTGCAAAAAATTTCTTGGAAGTTCCTAAAGTCGTCCTTTCCTTTCTCACCAAAGGAAATAAACAGACAATATAAGAAACCATCGAAAAAAGGTCATCAACTGTCTTAGACTGCAGACAACATTCTAAAGTTCGATATACTTTCTCTAATTTCTCTTCAATTATGACTTCCTTTTAGCAATCTACCTTACCAACATACCTTCGATATGAGACCATTTATAAAACCATTTTCCACTTCACTTAACTTCTCATTCTCATTCTCTCTCATTCCTTGGAACACATTATCTAGATAGTCGCAAACTCCTATCCGAAAGTAAAGTCTCTACCAATGTCTAATTGCAATTGCATTTTTATCTCCATTGATTAAATCGGTGCTGATCGCTTCTTGATGATTTCTTTGGAATACAAACAATTCAAAGTCAGTGTGACAATACCAGAGACAAAAGTATGTCACTAGAATGAAAAGAAAAATCACAACCGAGCCACAATAAAAATTAATAATAAATAAACAAACACGCATTTTTGTGCAATCTTAAAAAAAAACACAGCGTTGCATTGAGGTCGATGAGTTTTCCAACGAGTCGTGGCTGTTAATGCAGTGGAGCCGGTGGCGACGAGCCGCCCGCGTCCGGCACTATAACGTCATCTTGAAAAGTCAATCTTAGATCGGATAAACAGGGTGATCTTGATTCTTTATTAAACTTAAAATGCTTGTTTTCGCAGAACATACATAGGTACAAAACAGAATCACCCTGTCAATGTGAAACGTTAGATTTTATATAACGAAAGATGCACGTTTGCAATTTTTGTTTTTTTTTTTAGTTGATATTTTTGTTGTTCGTTTTGTTTGGGCCTACGCTGAAATTATTGTTTAGCGAGTCATTAGACCGCTTACCATAGAGAAAATCTAACACGCTACTGAGGCAATTACTATTTTTTATGGAAAGATGCTTTAAGATGCCTGCGATCAGAGTTGAATGGGTACGTTTTATTTGGCTTGGTCGTGTGATCGGCCATTTGCCTGTTAAGCTTGGTTGGACATTGAAAGTGTGGAATTAACATTGTGTGGATTTAAAGATGGTTAGAGAGTCAACTTTTTTTTTGTTTGATGTGATTAATTTAATGCTTCAAAGACTCTCATAAATAAAATAAAATATTTTTCTATAAGCAGTACATATAAGAGATTAGACTGTGAATCTATGATTTATCGAAAGAAAGACAGTAGGCTTAAGTATAGCCCGTATGAATGACAACAGAATTGATATGTGCGTCAAATTATTACTTACTTCAGGAACAGTCCAAAATTACTTAAAAAATTTATAGTCAAACCCAAATAAATAAATATTGACATTGACTTTAAAGCACTTCGAACATGATTGTAACGAACTACAGACACATAGCAGCACTGGCGACTGAGGCCATCGGCTGGGACAGAACAAGACATTAATACAACAGAGAAAGACAGATATACACATAGAAAGAAAGCACTCATAACACATAACGTGGCTCAGAGGACGAGACTTAGATTTGTATTGTCTCATGTCATCGCACAGGTGGCCTCAGATAAGCTGGCGATTTTTGAAGTAAAAGAATGCTGCCGAAGCTGGAACTTGAACCAGTAGCGTTCGGCTTAGCAATCAACTACTCTATCCTTTGAGCCATGGCCACCTGCAATAAATAAATATTTCAAATAAAAGGCCACATCTTCATTCGAAATATGGTACTCGAAATGATGAGAATTAAGGAGAATGAGGATAAAAGAAATTCTGTGTACACATTTTTCTAACTAAACAAAGCGATTCGTTCTTCTTTTTTTAATCAAATAAAGTTATTTGTCACCGAATTTTTAAAAACCTTTTTGTTTTTTTAATTCGGCGATGGTTCAATTTTAGTTTTTTTGTGTACAAACAAAACGTAATTTTCTTGCTTAGAATATTTAAGGTCTTATGCTTAAATAGCAAACGTCCCTGAATTTTATAACCTACTCACATTAGAAAAACCTTGATGAAATCCTGATGAAAATGACAAATATTCCAATAAAAGTTTCTATGACGATCTGTTTTTCAAAACACAAGTTTTTGTATAAACCAGCCAAAACTTGAAAAGTGAAAGCATTTAGCGATCGGTTATTCATTCAAGAATTAATATTTTTCTCCTTTCTTGCTGTTGGGAAGAATTGATTGACAGTAGCTTGATTGTTCAAGCTTCAAGGTGACGGTTGTTGTAGGGTTTCCAGTTTTTTTTTTTTTACCAGGGACGTGTTGAAAAACATTGCTTTGAATAAAAAATGCTTACATTGGGAATCAAACAGCATTCTTGTATGATAACAACGACAATTCCCAAAAAGGATTACGTTGGGTATCGAAGGTTTATAGTGTCGAAAACCTGAACGTTGGTTCTAAATATTAATTATAAAAACTTCATTCTCCTTAATTCTCATACGTTTGAATGACTAAAAATTTAATAAACTAAAAGTCTAAAATATGACTGAAAGGCTCAAGCATAACCAAATTTGAAGGCATACATATGGTTTGTTGTGACATTTCGCCAGTACAAGTCATTTTGCTATTTTGTAATTTTTGCAAGAATTTTCCAAAGAACTACATTACAGTAGGGGCGCTACAGAAGAACTGTAGACACTTTAAGGAAATACATTTTTTTGGGAATAAGTAAAGAAAATACATCAACACATCAAAGATTGAAAAAACGATAAACTACTTGTTTCATTGTTTGAAATCGGTGTTGATAAATCATAAGGGCCACTTTTTGTTATGAAATTCTTTCTAGGAATTTCATGCGTCATTTGATCTTTTAATTGCTATAATCAGCCATTACTCATTATATTTTCTAAATACTCAATTGAAATTCCTTTTTCTATAATTGTTTAATCGGTGTGACATTTCTAAATGGTCGGAAACAACTTGGCTAACAAGAACTACTTGACGGGACTATAAATTATTTATATTAATAATTTTGGTGTACCTTGCACCCAACAATTTTAAACAAGTTCCTTTGTTGTTTATTTTATTTCTTGAACAGCCTTGGACTTGGATCTTAATGAAAATTCTAAAACGAACTATCGTCGACTGCATAGTTGATGGTAGAAAGGAATTTGCATAATTAATTACGCGAAACCTAGAAAATGTGTTTCAAATGGAAATTGGAATTCCATATTTTATTTTTGCACAAATGTTCTTAAAAAACATAAAATGTTTATACCTTAGCCGAGACTAGAAAAGTGATGCTAAACAAATTTAAGGATGCATTATATCATCACAAAGTTGAATGATGAAGTCAACTTAAGAATTAAAATTCAATAACATATGTTAGTCAATTCTATAATCTATACACTACTTGTTAACGAATGCAACGTGTTCATGTTGATATATTTAATTTATGCGCAACGACTATCGGCACATTAAAAAAAGATGTCAAACACTTTCCTTCTCTATTTAATATTCACAACAATTATTCAATGTGCTCCACATACTCGTAAGGTTTACTCTTATTTCTTAAACAATATTCTATTGATTTCCAAAGCATCAATTTAACTATTTATGAGTGTGTTTTTTTTTATTTAGAAGAAGACGCAATTTAAGTGTCTATTTGTTGTGAATCACTCACAACTGAATTCTCTCCCATCTATTTGACTAATTACTGTGTCATTTGCATAACAATTCGATTTTACGACAAGACAAAATTTAAAAGCATTTTCCTATACTTAAAGTTGCACAAGGCTCAAGACCATTGATTAACAATATCAATAATTTTTTAACTGAACAGCTTTTAAAAGCAATGCAAAACACAGAGAACGTCAGATAGCTATACTTAAACTTGTCAAGATTTTCTCATCAGACAAATGTTAAAAGGGGAAGCTCATCTAAACAGAAAACCCCCATACACGGGATTATATTTTTAATTAAAACCAAAACTAAATATTTGATTAGAGCTTTATACTTGTTTTCTGAATAAACATTTCGAGTAAACAAAGTCTTATTTTAAGATGATCCGAGAATTTTGTTTTCTCAAACCGGTAAGCTTTCAGATTTGTTATTTTACTGAGTTTTTTTTTTTTTTTGAAATTTTAATAACAACTCAACTGACTGATGTTAAAAGCTAAACCGCAAAAGTCATGTTTTTCGTAACAAATTTAATCTAAATTTATGTTTAATGTGAAATAAATTTTTCTACCTATGGACTTTATCTAAAGACAATATTTTAAAAAGTGATAGTATTGTCTTCGTTTCGTTTTAAGTTTTGAAAGGTTTGTTTTTTGGAATCTCATTAAAAAAAAAACATGTTCACTAGTCTTCATTATTAATTCATGTGAATAAATTAAACGAAAACAGTTTCTGTTGATAATGAAGCTGCCTCTACGAATTTCGCAAAACCTTGAATTGCAGGTAAATATGAGAATAAAAACACGACCTTCGCTGATAGATGAAGTTTGACGAGTTATTTTAAACATTTTCTTTTTTTTTTAATTTTCAAAACGACGAAAATAAGTCATTATATTTCTTCATAGGAAGGTAAGATATGAGTATGACATCAGGTGGTTAGTAATAATATTACAATTATTAATTGTTGGATCAAGTTTACCTTGCCCTTAAGTAATGAGGAAATTGGTTATGGTAAGCGTTTGAACTATGAACTAATAAATCACTTGGTTTGACGGGTAAAGTAGATGACATTTTTCAAGTTTGTCTGTTCAATGAAAATGAGAGTCAGCTTAAAGTTCGTTATTAATGGACTGGACAAAGTATCGTGAAAAAAAATTAAAGTTATTTTCTCCTTTCATTGAAAATTTAATTGAGATTGAAATTCCACAAAATATATGAATCGATTTAAAATTCCTCATCTCATCTCGAAGTTAAATTTACTTTTCGAATAAAATGAACTGGTTTAGTTTTATGACTTTCTGTAAGAATTTTTTCGTCGACTTTTAGTTAATTTTATTTTACTGCCTAGTCGGAATATACCTTCATCAGAACCCAGGAACTTAGGACCATTCAATATGAGAACGAGGCATTTGCAAGTCGCAACCGGTCGCGTTAACTCATTTCTAAAAAAAAAGGTTCACATTCGTCGTACGGAAATGCTTACTAAAAGAGTCTGTATTACGAGCAATATGCCTTTTCGTGGTCAATTTCTCGATTTGGAAGAAAACTGATTTTTGTAAGTGACCCTAACAGGAGTAAAATTGAAATCCTGTTTTTTCTTCAGTCCATTCGAGCGCATCACAACAAAACACTAAACAACATTAGCCAAGGTCATAGCTCTCCCACTTTGCTTATGCGAATTTCTGGATACTAAGAAAGAGGAAGAAGATTATTCTGCATTAAGTGTGCCTTGTACCTCCCGGAGCTAGGTAAAGAGAATTGAGAGGTACCCATACTCTATTTGTGGTTTTCTTTTACAGCCTATGATTATCATAGCTCGGCTTCATTTTAAACAGGTTTAGGACTAATGAACTTCAACGTTCGTTCAAAAATGTTCTTTGTGAGAAGATCATCCAACTATAGCTCCATGCTGAGATGAATAGTTGTATTGCGATCTTACAAGACCATCGAAAGGTTTTAATTTTATAATCTAGTTTGATTATATCTTTCCTAACCTAACCCTTGTATGTTCATAGATGTTGGGTTGAGTCTGGATATTAAATTATATTGCTTTGAGGAAAGCAGGCAAAGTGAATGATGTTTGGGATGAAGAACCTACGAAACATTTTTTGGGAGCGGTTGGAATTCAAATTTATTATTATGCTTTTTTTGCGTTGTGTCTTGTGTGATTGTTTTGCAAGATTATTCCCAAGTTTAGAATTGATGATGATTTATTTATATCTTTGTCAAGCCTTGAGGCGTGGGATCGTGTTAAAGCATTCTTTTCTTTCGACGAGATTTTATGAAAAACGTTTGCTGATGTGATGAGTTTTTCACTGTAGGGTAAAATGTTGGCAATCGGTTTGAACTAATACATGTCCTTTAAAAGCTTTTATTAATGACAAAATATATGCATAAGAGTGTTAGAAGTTCACAGGTGTTAAAGATTTTAAAAATTTTGTTGAAAATTAATCATCTAGAACACGCGAAAGGTATTCCAAATATTTGTGACAGTAACACGATGTTCAGAATACTCGATACCCTGTGATCTGGCAAACATAATAAGACATAGGTACTGTCATTTAAATTTCCCCTTAAGTAGGGTAAAAGATAGAGCTAATGACGTTGCGTTGGTTCTAAGTAATAATCAAATAACTTCGTTCTCCTTAATTCTCATTTGAGTGACCAAACTAAAATCTAATATGATAAGAAAATAATCGAGTCTGTGACTGAAAGGCTCAAGTATAACACAATTTGCGACATGCAATAATGTTTTAGCTATTTTGAAGTTTTTTTTTTCAAGAATTTCCAAAGAACTGTTTACTACAAACTACACTAGAGAAAAACTTTATAGACCCCAACGAAAATCAAAACATTAAAAAGGAATAAGATTAGAATTCATGTCGATTTGTGCAGCAGTTTCTCTTTAAATTGGTTTCATTTTTTTGCAATTTTTTGTAGCAGAACCATTTTTTAGGTTGTAAAATCTTACAAAAGTAACTTAATTTCTACAAAAGGTCATTTTCCACCTTTGTATAACTGCAAATTTCAACATCTGATTTCAGCATTGAATATAAAATCATAAATAAATATGCGGAACACACATCGAGCTAGAAAACATAATACAGAAGTCTTGGTGTATCGAACAACTACACTAGCAAGTACATTTTGAAAAAGCTGATCACGTATTAAGCATATCAACTCTCCGAGACATCCAGTCAGGAGAAGGAACATAAAAAAAACACCAACAGCAACTACAAATCAATGGTAAAACATGAAGTGCATCATTCGAGCATGCTTTTCCGCATATCAAATTCATTTCTTAAACCCAAACACACCCAGAAATCTCTACTCAAAATAAAACTTTCCAAATGAACTCTTTTATGTTGTTACACTTCTGATCATGTTAACAGAATCACCAAATACCCATCCGCCTTGAGGTGTTTCGAGTCGATTCTAAAATCTGCATAAGCTTCGATCTGAACTCATTTTGTCACTTTTGATTTATTTTGAAATGAAAATAAAAAACTTTTTGTTTCTTCTCTGACACACAAACATTTTTGGATCGAACCAAGTTAACCGGAACAAAAATTTCACTTTTACGATGCTTAAGCAAGTGAGTTGACATAACTTATTAAATGGTTTTCTTTTGGTTTATTTAAATTTCGAAGCGAAAATGAAAGCGAATTGGTTGATGATGCACTAAAAGATATACTTTCTGGCTTTACCTAAATTGAAATATTAATTTTTGTATGGAATCCACTTTTTCAGTTTCACTTGAATTTTCAAAAAGGGCTCGCTTAGAAACACAACAATTATTAATCATGGATTTTTGAAGATTTGATATATTTCGAAATTTGCCGAGTTTTCAAGATTATAACTATCGACGGATGAAGAAAAAGCGAAGAAGACGAAAAAAACTGTATTGCTTCTTCGGTCTTGAAAATTGAAGCGATCGCGACGAAGACTCTCGGTGTAACTAAAGTTGAAGAAATCTTTAATCATCGAATTGAGATACTCTTTCTGTTGCCGTAGCTAGTAGATACCTTTTTTCTGACTTGTATAGAGGTACCTACCTACTTTTGAATACCTGTACACAATAAACACGTCGCTCGTCGCCGTGGCTATGGTATATCTCTCTCTCTTGATGTTGCTTATTGTTGCTGCAGACTGGACTGGACGATGACGACGACGCGACGGACAGACGGTATATTGCGGTTGGCCAGTAGGTATCTATGGAGTAGGTATTAAGGCCATAATATTGCAACCAGCAAAGCAACAAGTTTTCCATCACCGTCATTTTGAACAGCTCCACTTCTTATCATCACTCTCTTCTTTTTGAGTCTGAGTTTGTGTTTGTTTTATTTTTTTTTGTGATTTTCATTTTCTAATTGTTGTTGCTCTTTTTGTTAGGAATGTATTGTTTCACTCAAATTTGAGATTTCTAAATTTGAATACACACGTGAAA
This sequence comes from Sphaerophoria taeniata, assembly GCA_943590905.1. NCBI lineage: Eukaryota > Metazoa > Arthropoda > Insecta > Diptera > Syrphidae > Sphaerophoria > Sphaerophoria taeniata. The sequence continues at coordinate 37,670,756 of OX016540.1, read as the reverse complement.
TGTTTGATATCAGTCGTGCAACACGGCTGCGGCAGCGCATCAAAAAGGGGGACATGGCTGCGCAAACCATTTAGAAGCCAAGGTACTTGAGTTGTTTGTGTAATGGCAGATGGGCTTTGACGATTGTTTTTAAATGCTATCGACATTGCCAGAAGATTAATTGTTTTTTTTTTTTCGTTTCGCTTTTTGTGCTTCGAAGCCGGATGAAGGCGGATAGTGTTCGTTTTTGTGGGTGAGGCTGGGGCGAACCAACGCAAAACAGGTGAAGAATTTTGATGATTAGTTGGCGATAGGGAAAAGTGTTGGAAATGAAACTTTTACAAGGTCGTGCCGGTGATTGATTTCGATTCAGAAACGTGAAACTTTTTTTAGATGCGGAAGAATGAGAAACAATTAATTGACAGGTGGATGGTCTTTATGGTTTTTTTTTCGTTTTTTTTTTTAAATTTAATACGATAGTTAAATGAATGTGAGCGCCATCAGCATTGCAAACGAAGAATGGAATAGTCAGTTTAAGGGAAATCAAAAATGTGCTTAAAACTCATAAGTCTGTATGAGGAACTTAACTTGTGCCTGCTGACGGTCTAATGGCGTAGAGAACAGTTACCGAAAGTTATAGGAAAGTGGTATTCTTACTTTGGCAAGCTTCAGTGATACTGGGGACTGAAATTTAACGTCCAGAAGTCCAATACAATTTTTTCCCGATTATTCTAGCGAAGGATTCGGTTAACATGCTCCAGAGGTTCACTGTTGGGCAACAATGAAGCTGGCACCACTTTTTCTGATAAGACAAGAGCCAGAGGAGTATTTGGCAGACAAAATAACTTTCTTAGAGGGGTCGACCTTACTCAAGAGTTTGCTTAGAGGGGATCAAACGAGATGATTGTTTATAGATGTCCTATCTCGGACGTTGAGCTTGAATCAACAGTATTCATAATTTTAGATTAAACCCTTTTCAGGGTTAAAATCTGGTGGATTAAAAAATTCTTTGCATTGAGATACCTGTTTTTCTAGCTTTTTGAAGTATCAGAAAGGACTTAAGTAAAAAAAATAAATAAATAGAGTGGCTAGACAGCTCTTGAAGAGCCAAGGCCTAAGTGGCTTACACTCATCAACAATTCTCTGAGTGCTTATGTGGAGAATTGAGGTGACCTACAACTAAACGCCGATTCCGAAAGGTAAATTTGAGAAGCCCTTTTTTCATGACAGATTGATACTCTTGGAAGTGTTGTCAATTCCTCGCAAGAGGCAGTACCCGTGAAAGATGAAATAAAAACTTGATGGGCACAAGTGGGATTCGAATCCATGCGTTCTGCGTACCAGCCAACGCACAAACCACTATGCCACGTGCACTACAGAAAGGACTTACAACTTCATTTTGAACTTCATTGACGAAAACAAGGATGGACATAACATATGTGCGCAACGAAGATCTTATCGTTTTAAATATGTAGCAAGTTTTCAAGGATGCCCTTACATTTTTGCCCTCGCTAACCCAGTTGATGGAAAATTGTCAGTTACGAAAATAATTATTTTTAAGTTTAAAACAATTTAATAAAAACCAGTTCAGTTAATAAGCAAAAACTTATAAGAGGCAAACATTGTTTTTTCTTCCATTGAACCAACTTAATTTCTTGCTAACCTCTTTACCTTCACTTTCGCAAGCGCATCAATTTTAAATTTAACTTGACCATTTTCAAGTTCACGGTTAACTATAAGCTGCCTTGTTAATTAAATTTTTCTTTCGAAATATTCAGGCAACCTAAAAAATTTCGCATTTCGAAATTTCTTATTGGTTACAAAATACATTTTGAAGATGTTTCTTTTCTCTGTAAATAAAAAAAAATGTCAAAGCAATTGTCAGTCAAGGTCAAACGCTCCTCATCAAAGACGACTACTATTTTATAAAGTGCAATTAAACAAAATAAATACATTAAAACAAATCAAAATTGCTAGAGCAGACAAATAATAATTATTTACATTTTTCCGTAATTGTTTTTTTTTCTCTTTTTTTCAGTTTCTATTTTATGTTGTTTCGTTTTCAATGATTAATTGGGCCACTGCCATGGCCCGGTCAATGTCATCTTCAGTGGTGTTTGTTTTTTTTCCTTTTTTTTTTTAAACCACTAATTAGCTTTGGCCGTTGAAGTGGGTTACTTCAGGTGACACGCAACGCATATGAATATTGTTAACCATTTGACCCCATGACATAAAGATTTTGGTGTTGCCAAATTGTATGCTGCATGAGGGCTTCTTTTTCGAACAAAAGTATTCTATTTGGGTTTTTTTTTCAAAAATCAAAAAGTGAGGACATTAATGTATCGAAATTACCACCAACCAACATTAATTAAGGTTTTTGAAGTGTTGTAAGTTTGTCTTCTAGCATCAAAGTGCATGTGTTTAGTGTGATTTCATTGCATTTTGTGTCTTGAGGCGAATTTGTTCATCTAGCAACAAAGAGCATGTGTTAAGTACAATTTTATTGCATTTTGTATCTGGTTTTCGCATTACCACGCTCTTGCATGCTGGCATCTCAAATCCATGGCAACAACATTACATGGACCTAACGAGTGCCAACAATAAAATTGCGCTCATAAGAAAAACCTGAAAATCAACTTTAATCTTGCAGCATTGCCTAGTGTATGAATTGTTGCAGCCAAGCTACGCAGCATACTCGACGCGACGACACGGTTGTTGATACAAAATATTTACTGGGGTAAGCAACAGTGAAACAAGTTGCAGCGAAAGTTGGAATCGATAGAAAAACTCAATGTACAAATTTTTTAGTCAATTTTAATCTAAAACCAACTTTTTTTCTCAAAATTCTTTTCTATTATCTACTAATTTTGTATGAAAAATTAAAAATGTTGATGCAACAAATTTTTCAAAAATGCAAAATGTGTCGGTTAAAAATGTTCTACTGTAGTATGGCGGGCGAAAGATAGTGATGGTTTTGTTTGCGAAGCTAGATAGATAGAAGAAGAAAAAAAAAACACCGAGTCTGTTGCGCGATGGCTTAATGTTGCGCAACATTTGCAACTGTGGCCCTGTTGTCGAAAATAGTAATCAGACAAAAAAGCAGCTGCTACAGCTGGTTGTCGATTGCTTGTTGTTTTTTTCTTATTTTTTCTCGAATGCAGGAAGAGATGTTGGTTGATTTTTGTTTGTGCTTTCAATGAAGCTTACAGAGACAAAAGGAAATCTAAGAGGAATGTATCAACACTCATCGTGATCTATCCGCTTCATTGATCTCGTTTGATAGAAGTGAAACTAGATCGAATTTTTGTGTTTATTTATTTGTATATTATTGTCGTTTACTAACGTGACGCTGATTAATTTATTTCTCTGTAATAAGTGGGCTTGGCAAATGTTTTAAGCTAAGTATACACGATTGGAAGATCTTCTAATATTGGTCAATTTTCTGATACAAATTTTCTCCAATTTTCTTTCAATCAAATAAACAGCCAATTTTTTTCCTCAGCAGAAAAAAATTGGCAGCTAATTTTCTTCCAATTTTCTATCAAAAAATTGTCCGACTTCTTCCAATCGTGTGAACGCGTCTAAACACACAATTTTTCTAATTTTCAAACCATTGGACGGTTGTCGACAAATTGGTTATTGGATGAAGTGCTTGCCAACGATATCGTCCAATTTTTAATTGGAAGACAATTTTTAGTTGTAGTTCAGAAGAATTGAAAAAGTGTTTATTTTTTTAAACAACGAGAATGGATGAAATTGGTAAGGAGTTGCTGAAAATAGGAAAGAAGTGTTGAAAAGGATTGGACGCATGAGGTTATTTTACAGCTTTTTCGGGAGATCGAGACAGGGTGATGTTTTTAGGTGCAGGTTATGCAGAGTATAAGCTTCCCGAAAACACAGTTTGGCTTGAAGTTGGTTGGAGAGGTCATTGGGATGGCCGTCAACGAATGTTAGGCCAAATGGGCCAAAGAACAATCGACAATGTCTTAATGTCTTAGAAGTTTTTCAGACCTCTGTTGTTCTTAGAAAAAAACGCTTAGTTCTGCAGTCGACCGAATCAACATCATCTTTAGAACTGTTAAATTTGTTGGTTTGGCTTTTTTTAATATTCAAAGTCGTGTAAGATCGGTCTTTTCTTAAAGAATTGGGCGGACAAGACACAACATGTTTTCCAACAAAGACAACAGGGAGAAAACGACCCAAAAGTGTTGCATTTTGAACACCTTAATCTTTATTGGAGGAAAAACATGATATAAGAGAAATATCGGTAGATTTGATGGAAAATATATGCACCGACAACACCAAATTGAATTTTTGAAGAGTATGTTGCAAGAAATTATGTTAATTCTGGACTTGGAGATTTATTCTTTTGCCACTCTTAATCACCTTTTTCGAAAAAGTGTGATCTCAATACTTCTTGTATATCCTTGCCTTCAAATAGCGTTTCATATTTTCTATCATTTGTCAAAAAAATTGTCTTCCAATGCTTTTTTTCTCTTAAGTCTTCCAATCGTTTAAACAGGCAATTTTTAATTGGATGAAAAAAAATGTCGACAATTGACAGCCAATTTTCTTCCAATAAATTGATTAATTTTTGGATAAAATTGTCCAACCGTATAAACAGAAAATTGTATTTGATAGAAAATTGGCAATTGAAAGCTCATTGGTTGCTGTTGGAAGACATTTGTCATTTCGGCCAATATTGAAAGATCTTCCAATCGTGTATAGTTAGCTTTAGCTTTACTCAAAATTATAGTCATTTTAGTGAACTATGTTTAATTAAAAAACTCTAACATTTCTGAATGTTATATGTGGTTATAAGAAGCCTACTCATACTTCTGTTTTTTGAAAAAAAAAAACATCTCAGATATTTAAGACTTGTTTATTAATAACCGTTTGTTGCATACGAAATTGATATTTAAAAATAATTGCTTGAATTTCACTGCTTTTTGTCACGTAGATTAAAATTCTTTTCATAGGAATTTAATAATTATTTCAGGAAACACACATTCACCTCAATGACTCAGCCCACAAGTATTTTCGATATGATAAAACAAAAAAACAAAAAAATGTATAAATAGTACTTTAAACTCGATTCAGACTGCGTAACAAAACACATTATTCGAAATCAAAAGCTGTTTTCCGAAAAAAAAAAATGCATGTATTTTGTTCCTTTCTCAGACCAGTAAAAAAAAAAAACAAAAAAACAAATAAATAAACAAACGAGTCGACGTTATTCTTGTTTGCTATTTTGATTATCGATTTGTGAAATTCAATCATTTGTATGCTTCAACTGTTGGGATAGTAATTTATTTACTTCTTATATGATTTGATCGTTGAAACGTTTACTTTTTAAAAATATACGATACACACTTTCAAATGAATCAAAAATAAATATGAGATGCCAATTTTCTTAATAATATTTTCTGTGTATTTTGCTATAAATATGCTAATTTGATTTTGTTGATGTTATTTTCGTTGTAACATTATTATTTGTGTGAATTATAACTTCTGCAAATATTAATACGATTAAATGGTTAAGAAAAAAGGTTTTTTTTAGGTGTACCTTTCACAAGAACGCTTTTAAAATGCAATATGACTAATTTCTTCTGAACGTTATAAGAAAAAATTACAAAAAAAATTAAACGCAGGTCAAGGTTATTCAAGTAAATAATTTATTTGAAGTCGGTTTTTATCGGAAAAAAAAAGTTGACTTGGAAAATTAATTATTACACTGAATTAACCTTTTGGTGCTCAAAGAACTGAAAAGAACGACAATGACAATTTTCTGGTGTTATTAAATATAAAATAAAAATAAAAATTCAATAAAATCAAGTACCTTCTCATACTTGAACAATTATTTTTTGTTAATGAATAAGTAACAACAAAACCACAACCTTCAACACAAAAACAAACTTACTAAATTGCCTCGCGTGAAATTAAAAATTGTATTAAATGTTGGTACTTCACAAGAGGAGTACCTTAACATTTTCAACACGTGCTTATATTTCATGAGATAAGTTTCATTTAGCAACATTCAAATAATATTCGGTGATTAAAGACAAAATGGTAATTATAAATTTTCATTTTTTTTTTGCTTGACATTGAACAGAATGTTAAATGTTTATAGTCTTAACTTTTGCAATTTCGAAATTTCGAAAATGACAAAAATGCCTCAGCAGTTCAATCACCTTCTCAACGTTTTTTCTGTTTATTTTCAGTTCCATCTTAGCGCCAGTGATAAATCACGTCGACTCACACAGCTCAGCTGCTATTTAAATCAATAAGGAAGTTTGCTGCTGAGCTCTTTCGTTTACAAACATGCCCATAATTGTCGACATCTTTTGTACCCATTGTTTGACACTAAATGTAACTTTTTGACATTGAAATACCTGCGAGTAATGAATCGCTAGTTGGACAAAGCAAGTACTGAAATTCGGATGACTTGGAACAATGGAATCCACCATAAAGGTCCTTCACATTGTTTTCTTTCGTGCGTTTGTTGTTTTATTATCTCTATGGGAACCTGAATAAAAGCAAATATGCATGTATTCTTCTCTTTAATCTCACTGCTGATTGAACAAAAAAGGGACGTGTGTAAAATATCAATTATCATTGTTTTTGCTTATGGTAAAATGCACACAAAAGCAAGTGTATAAAAAAGTGTCAATGTTTATATGAAGACAATGTTGGCAATATTTTTCTAATGATATTCATTCAGTGAGTAAAGAACACGGATTACACCTAGGCTACATCAAACACAAATGACGCAAAATGATTGTGTAGACTATATCTTCGAATAAAGGTATTTTGTTGTCGCGTTGCTATAACGTGCCGGATTTTTCGGAATGTGCAGGGAATTCAAATTGCTCTTTAATTCAAAGTATACTGGAAGCAAACAGTTCAAACCAAATACGTATATTTCTTGAGCAATTATAGACTTTGATTTGAAATTAATAAAAACCTTGAATATCGCTTGGCCTTACCTAAGTGTAAGGTTTTAAGTATGTTCAGGGCTTACCGACTGTGCAATCAAGGAATTGGAAGATGACATGTTGACTGACGCCTCATATCAAATATTAAACAAGTTTTTACTGCTAAAAGAGTTATAAGAATACGAAACACATGCATATAAGATTTAGTACACAAGGAAAATATGACCTGAAAATATGCAATAACTTCTAGTTTTGATCAATGATCACAGCACAGATATAACTAAATGTCAGTCCTTTTAAAAGTATGCAATGGTTTTTTCGTATTTTCATTCAACTGTGTTCAATTAAATAAGTTGAATGAAATATGGTTTACAGGGTGCCTCTGCTTACTTTTTTATGTTATTCGAGAAATTCTTGAATCAAGAATAATCAAAGGTTTTAAATTTGTCCGTATATAAAATGAATAAGAATACAGCTAATTTTTCATTTCCAGTGTTTAACTGATACTTTTCAGATCTGTTCTGCGATCAACTATTTTCCGAATACATTCTTGTGTGAATGTGTCTTCAACTGTAGTTTATGCAGTCAATTAACTTAGTGAATTAATTAATTGTTTTTGTTTATTTGTTCGTAAGATCGGATAGTAAATCTCAAGTTCAAAGATCATATATTCTGTCGTGTCGCATTACTGACTACTGAACATTTTTAATGATATTAACAGAAGTCTTGTTTTAAAGGACTAGAGCTTACGTAAAACAGGTTTTAATAACAATCATTTTGCGCAACATTGCTAATAAGATCATTATTGGAGATCAATTAACAGGTTTTCGCATCAAATTTGCAAGGTGATTTCTGTTCCCTTCTTCTTTTTCTATAATAAATGCAATAATAATTTAATGACCCAAAATGAAAGCAGCTTAACAGTTTCTTTAATTGTTTTCAATTATATATTGTTAATTGTAGAGGATACGGAAAAGTTGATACATCGGATATTTGCAATTTTCAGGGACAAACATTTTTGATTATTATTCTTATTCAAGACGAAAATCCTCAATTAAACTTCTTTTAATTTATTTACTTATAATATATCAAAGAAAAACACTCTTAAATGACAGTTATGACAGCACCTTAAGCAATAAATTATATCAGAAAAACAATATCCACTATACTCTGTCCGATAAAAATTGGCAGTACAGGCCTTATGGGAGAGCTTTTTAAAAATCAGTGGCGCGCTGTTCTCTACACCATACCCAATTGAAGGGAACTCCTTTAAAAAATTTTATAAAACACCCATGAATTTTTGATGGCATCCGACGTAGAACCCACAACGACCTGCCTGGCACACACTTGAGCATGCACTGATCGTTCTCTGCTGCTTTTCAACCCTCATTAAATCACACATATTCAGAGTTGCCTTTTTCTATTTCGTAACTCACTTCGTATTTTTTTCTTACTTTTTCAATGGATTTCTGTTGAGGAGCTTTTGCTTTGAGAGCTTTCTTAACGATTAGTGTTATCGAGTTGTGTTTGACTTTTGCATTTCTTATAAAGTTTTGCAAATCAGTTATGTCGTTTTCCATTGGTCTTTTTTTGACGTTTCTTCTTCTACCGCCAATGGAACGGGTTATGATGTATCTGTCATTCTCCGGACCATTCTGTTTTCAAAACAGAAGAGTTCTGCTCTTCTCAGAAGCATTCCGTCTGTCAAAGTCAGTCCAATGGAATGGTTTCAGAAGACTTCTGGACTCTTCCGAATGCTTCTGGACGACCAATGGAAAACGACATTAAAATGCAGTTATAAAAATCAAAGCCATTTTATTTGAGGAAGAATATTATTTGCGTAGATTCTCGTACCGGGCGGTAGCTTTATTGATTTTGCGAGTTATTTTTGTGCATTATTGTGATAATGATAATATTGTGCTGTTGTTGTTCTATTGTTGTGTGGTTTGTTTTTTCTTGTTGTGCTCTTGTTATATGTTGTTTGTATATTATCTTTGAGATTTTGTTGTGTTGTTTGTGTTTTATTGCTGTTGCTTTTGCTTTTTTTGTGTTGTGCAAATTTAAAATGGCTTCAACATCAAAATGCTCAAAGGACTTGAGTGCCGAAAAAAATGAGATAGTTGAGGCGACAAAAGCAATTTGTAAGATCCTGCAAAGTAAAACCGAGGCTGTAAAGCAGGTTGTTGATATATTTTCTGTATCTGAACGAACAGTGTACAGACTTCTAAAGGAAAATAGCACCAAAGGCCACAACTCACCACAAAAAAAAAACCAATCTGGTCGCAGAATTAAAATTGATGATTTTGATAAATGTGCAATCAGACAAATTGTTCACCAGTTTTTTTCAAATAATGAATGAGAGAAGAATGGCAACCCTGCAGTTATTTCATTTAGCTTTTTCGAATTCAGAATGCGCATTACGGCAACCCTGTAAGAGCTTTTTTGAGAAAAGTACTTATGGGTAGGAAAAGAGTGCGAACGAGATGCAGATATCCCTATCTTCCCTGTACTGCCAATTTTTATCGGACAGAGTATAATAAATGAAGATAAAAAATGAGGAAAGTGTTCATTTGATGTTTGTTTTGTAATGAGACATGGGATTAAATTGACTATTCAAATGCATAAAAGACAATCAAGTGGTTAACACGTGTCTTATCGCAATGAATCAATCAAGATCAATGTAAAGATGCATCTATTGCTTTCACTTTTTTAATAGCTTTATTTTTCGATTCCAAAATAGAAAGATTAAAGCTTGCAACACGTGGATCTTATAAAGATGATTTATTGTGACTGGATTCGGATGAGCCAAGAAATAGTTAAACTTTTATTCCAAACATTTATCCAACGTCATAGACACAAGATAAATTTTAATGCGGTCACAATGGTAACACGTTTTATTTTTTCTTGAATTAAAATGACACTTCGACATTATAATTTATAATTCATTGCGAATTTTATTACAACTTTAAGTAAAGCATAAAAATTGAGCTCAAGAATACAAAATGTACTTACATAAACGGAGTCCTTGGCCTTTGAGGTTAATGTTCATAATGAGTGTTTTGATTTAGTTCCTAGAATTAAAAAAGAAAAATGAAAAATTATGAATAATGGTTTTGTTTTTGACAAAATGTCTGGAATTTTAACGATAATAGTAATTTTTAAGAAATAAAAGCGACTCATGTTCCAAGGAGATGAGTCTTTGTTAAATTTATGTTCAATAGCTTTGCATTCTTATGACATTTACAAACAAAATAAATACAAAAAGAGCAAAGAACTTCATCAATAATAAAGACAAACAAGCTCTTTCATACAAAAATTACTCATACGCCATAGTGTACACATAATCTTCAAAGAGTCAATCACTTCAGATGTTAACACAAGACCAACAACAGGTGAACATCTTGAGTTAAACATATTCAATTGAACATTTTATTACCTTTACCAGTCTCAACGTCATAAGTCAAGCTAATAAATATCTTCAATTTATCGAACGTGAGTGCGAGTGGTGTAGGTACCTTCAGTGATTCATAAATTGTTAACCAGATTTCCTCTTCGGTTTTTTTTTCCAAGAATTGAGCAATCACCTACTGCAGCAATAGTGGTAAGTGAAGTTGAACTCGTGCAGGACCCGTTCGGCAACTTATCAGCTAGATGGTGGATACCATAAACTTTTGCTTTTAAAGAGCTCAAGCTATGATTGGTATAGAGGCGTACTATAAGCCACCAGCAAGTGATCTGATATAAAGATTGAAGCTGTTTTACAAGTTTCTGTGTATCAATGTGTATTCGCGTGAGAATTGGAATCTGAATATGAATTGAATTGAAATTGTGCCAGAAACTGACCACTTTTCAAATGTCGATGTTGGTGTTGGCCCGGTCGCTCGGTGGTTCAAGAAGCGGGCCAATTTATGTTAAATTAACATTTAAGTTTGTTTGTGTAGTCTGTGTGGGAATTGGCTTAGTGTAGTTTTGGCATTGCATAACACTTGCTTTGCAAGAGAGAGGAAAAAAAAGAAATAGATCAAGTCACATTGAAATTTGGCAGAATTACAAATTTGTTTGTGGGGTTTGGCCAAGTTATTGGAATTCCGCAAGTCTAATTAGTGTGGTGTTGATTTTTAAGATATGCAAATAAATGAGTTTGAACAAGAAATTATAAAATAGCTTGTTGAAAACGTTAAATAGCCGTAATTTGTACTTGTTGAACGTATATAGGTTTGTTGAATTAAGGTTGCGATATCGCTTATACATACGTATGTTTACATTTTTCTCACTTGCACATAGTGCTTTCGCTTCCTTACGTAAAATTCCCACGCTCAACCGACCTCGTTGTTACTTCTGTTTAACTACATCAATAACGAAGACATTGGCCAAATAAATTCGTTCACACTTCGTTTCTAGAAACACAAAGTTCACACTATACAAGACACTTTTTTGCACAGTTCCTAACTCCGGCGGATGCCAAAGAGCATAGTGTTAAGGACGGCGAGGTTACGAATTTATAGTAACTCAGGCTAAGATCCTTTATTGATCGGGACTGGTTTAATGGACAAGCAAGAGTTCTTCCTTCTAGAAAAATTGGCTTATGGTCGTCGAGTCTCAATAAATTGGCTTTCTTGTTTGTCTGAAAAAAATCTATGTGACATTTACCCAAAAACATAAACAAAAATATAAAACCAACAATTTTGTTTTTAACCTTTTTCTTTCCCAAAATTGATCAAAAAAATGCAAAACTAAGACCTTGGCAAATAAGAAACGAATGTATTTCAATATTTTATTCAAATGCATCCTCAGTCGCAAAAAAAAAGAAACCTGAATAATTCTCAGAATTGCTCAACGTGTTAAGTGTTATAAGCGTTCATTAAAAACCATCAATAAAAATAAGAAGAAGAAGTTAAGAAAGAGTCAAATTAACTTCCGCTTGAAAAAAAAGCAACAAGTCCTCAAAAAATCTTTGAACATTGCTACAACTACTCAATATTTACAATTATTTTTTCAATTATTTTTGTTTCGTTTCCCAATCAAAAACTACCTCAATGACACAACACATCACTCGAGTGTTTTGTTGTTTTTAAAATGGCACCATTAATTTATTTTATTTTGCAAATAGCAAAACCAAAATGGATTCGATTTGATTTAATCTGTGATTAAAATTCAGATAACATTGCTGCAAAACTACCTTAAGGCTTGTGGTTGAAATGCTTGACGCACATCATCATCATTATAGCCAAGCCACACTGTCGATGTCGAAGTTGCAAAGACATTTGAGTTTATTTTTTTCGTTTTTGTTTTGTTTTATTGTTTGACATTAAGCTTCTTTTTTTAGATTGTTAATCATTTTTGTCATATTTTAATTACTTGAAGCAGAAGTAGTAAAGAAGACTTATATTGTCAGAATTTTTTTTTTCTTATTGACCAGTACCTACGGCGCGGCGGCGGCGGCGCGCGGCGCGGCGTAGATAAAAATTTGTTAATCCATAATTATTTTATTTTGCAATGATATGGACATGAAGAAGATTTAAATGATTTGAGATGGTTGATTGCATGCACTAAAATTAATTACTTGCTCGAAATCATTGCGAGACTTCAAATGAATTGTTTTGGGTATCTATAGTCTTCATCGAAACCGACCTTAATTTGTTCATACCGAACATATTAAATTACATTGGAAGAAGCCAATCAAGGAATCTTAAAAAGGGTTTTACCCCAATGCTGTACGTAAAGGTTTTGCATGAGATTGAAGTGAACCAAACAGTGTTGTGTGGACTATAGGAAGGCAATCCAAACAACTGTATTGTTCTAAAAATAACATTAGATAATCCTCTTTTTGTGGTTTCAAAACAAAAATACTTTGTAAGTTTATTGTTTTCTAGCAATATCTATTTTCTTAGCAAATATTTCTTGCTTTCAACTCCATTAGTCATAAAAAAAAATCCATTAAATCACAAATTACACATTACAAGACATTTTGCAGGCTCATTCGACGAAATACACTTTAACCTTTTCCCAAACCGCAAGAGAAAAAAACCTGCACCAAAGTGCTAAAGTAATCAATTGGCCTCAAGTCATAAGAAAAAAGAAATATATGACGCAAACCACAACATTAATTAAATTCCAGCTGATATTTCAAAACAAACACAAAAATTAGTGCGAAAAAATGTAGTTTTCGTATATCTCTTTCCACGATCACTGCATGATTGATGGCAAGTAATTGAAAAATTCAAACGAAACAACAATAATTTTGAAAATATCTCATGGACAAAAAAACAGATTTAGTTAAAATTTAATTTATGGATTCATTTCACTTTCTGTAGACCGACTTCCAAGCGAGCTGAGGAAATCCATAAAATGTAGAGCAATTCTGTTATAGTTAAGTAGTTCAGTGGTGACTTTTTCTCTCAATAAATCTGACTTAATTAATTTTTTTTATGACACCGATAAATAGCCAAACAATGACCCACCGGAAACACTTGTTTTGATGGAAAAATATAAAATTAACAAAAGACTTTCGCCGCGATGCGAATAATTTCTTGCTCTTCCAGTTTAACAATAGATTTTCGGGCATTAAGCTCTCTGTCAAAATATTTTTTAAGTCTTTTGAATAGTCAAAGAAAAATTAATAAACATTATAATCAGTTCTTGGGAATTTTTATGGTGTTGTTTTTTTTTTTTTGTATAGCAATTTTTTAATTTCATATTTCTGACATTCAAAATTTGGAATCCTGAGTCCCTGTTTAGACGGACAAATGCTTTTTCTAACAATTAAATTAATAATACTTCTTTACAGCTCACATAGGAAAATCGTTCACAGTAAAAGCTCTTTAAATATATTCTCTCAAAACAGATGAATAAGCGGTCCACTGCAAGTACTAATCCAAATCTCAATAGCATTCTCTTTCTGCTAAAATGAGACAGTTTCTAACTGAGAAGTTAAATCTCGTTATCAGCCTGCCTTTACCAACGGCAGTGTTCTCTCGCAATCTCCAACATAATGGAGTTAATGTAATTTCTAACAGGGGATTAAGGGAATTCCCAAGCACCATCAGGTGATTTCCGACCATACCGTCATACGTCAATAATGTTTTGCCGAAGCATGTTAGAGATTCGGCTTCGCCTGACGTTTATAAACAAACAAAATTTATTTGTTTTTGGATTGATGATGATAATGGAGGCAGAATTGTTGTTCCGAGCAAACGAAGATGAAGCTAAGCCATTTTTGTGTTTCAGCCATTAAAACAAAAGTTGAAATCTCTCGAAAAACACCCTATAAATGAGACATACTGACCGGTACCCTTCCAAATAGACCATTGATCCCTTTCACAAGCACGTGAATTTCTTCTCACGCACTCAGAGTACTGTTGATGAGAGTAAGCCAGCTAGGCCTTAGGCGTTGGTTCTTCAAGAGCTGTCGCGCCACTCAATTTATTAATTTTTTTTTATATGAACATTGCATTGAGCTTAGTATAACGAAAATAAGATCAATCAATTGCATATGCCTAAGTACCTAAACTTACTTAAACTTATCACCATATCGATACATTGGCTATTTTTGATATAACAAAATTCTTGCTCCACATAAACTATTTCTTACCCTTTTGCTACACTGTCAGTACTACACTTTCCGACTTCGACATTATAAAGATCCAATCATTGCTAATTACTAATTAGTATGTTCACTGAAAGTTAGTATACATAATTTCTGTTTGATTTCAAGAAAATTTATTTCCTGTCACTTTCGCCAGTTTATCATCACTAAACACTAAACCGCTTCACTTGCATGAACATTATTTTAACCACAGTGCTTATGTGCATTATTTTATTATATTCTTTTTTTGTTTATAACTTTTTTTTTGCTTTATGCAACACTTTTTGTGCTGTTCCAGTTTGATGGCATGTTAAATGCAGTTCCAAAGAAAATTTATCAAGGTACTTGTAGCATGTTGTATGTGTCTGTTTGGTCTGAAGAAACTTCAGAGTAATTCTGCAGGTTTCTTATATTGGCAAGTTTAGTTTTTGTTTCGTTAGTTCGTAGTGTCATGGTTCATTAAATTTAGATACAATCTGCAGGTCTGCAGACAAAAACAATCAAAGTTGTATTGTCGTTAAATCAAATGCACGCTGCCGCCGCCGCCGTTCATTGATATCGGAATGCTAATGCCAGCTGTTTTCATTTAAATTTTTGCGGAACCGCCAACATTTTGTTGATAATTCGCTTTCAATAAAACGTTATAGTCATTGTAGTTATTTCAATAGTAACGATTTACGAGGGTTTGTACATATAATTTTGTTTATTCAGGTCGACCACGTAATAATATGGAATTCTGTCGAAGCTTCATGGATCATGATTTAATTTGATTAAACTATCGCATATTGAGCATATAATCAAGTTGTACAAAATACTATTTCAGAAAAAAATTAATACAAAATTCAAGTGTGTATTCATGACTTTAATAACACTTGTTCAAGTTCTGGGTCGAATGAATCTTTGGAAAATTCTAAATAAAACGAACATTTGCATTAGTAGTTTTTGGAAGTTTCCCTAATGAGTACTGTATAGAGAAACAAGTTTTGAGTTGAAAAATCAGATTGATTTCATTAATAGGAGCAAGTACAAAAGCCAGTGACCCTCCAGTCAAACGTAGTAAATTCAACAGATCCACTTAACTTGCAGTGCCCTCCGTTCTTCAGAGGTTCCTCACAATTGTTCTTACCTACGGCAAATGTTAAACATTCCAGGTTATCTGGAACCTCTTCATTGTCAGTTGCGAAATTTGACAGTGTTCCGGACAAGAAACAAAGCTGAATTAAATAAAGCATTGGGTAAAGTTTTTTCGGCTGTAACATTTCACTGGGTGTTGTAGATTCGGTTTATTTCAAGAATTTTGTAAAACAAATTCGATCAGAATATGCAGAAAATTTTCCAAGTCGCAAGGCGCTAGCAATAACAACAATCAATCAACACTTCGTTTGATTCCACAATTACTTCCGAAGCTGTTTTGCTGATTTATAGTTTCAAGAATTCTGCAAGCAGAACGCTGCTGGTATCAATGATTCACAATGCTGAAGAAGAGAAAGCATATTTTCTCCAATCCTGGGACTTCACTGCAGAATTTGAAGCAACAAAAGCGTGCCCAACCATCCTTGAGGAATCTGTTGACATTGTGAAGAAAATGAATTCAACCCAGGTTTATGCTGTTGTGTCTGACAGTTCTATGATCGACACAGGACATTTAATTTGACACATCACTTGCAATAGTCATATTGCAAATCACTTGGCAAACGACGTAATCAACAAGAACTTAATCGACAAAGTGACAACAGTCTTAACAGTATGTAAGCAAATCGATTTTGAAAAAATTATAATTGAAAGAGGCAGAACAAGAATTAAACTGTCTTGTGAAGTTAGATGGCGCTCATACTTCTACGCTTACAAACATTTGGTACAAAATTATGAACATATATGAAGTTTATCACTGTCGAGATACAAGTCAAAAAAAGTTTAGCAAAGCGTTCAGACATTCCTTTATGATGAGATGTTCATTTATGATGTCAAGAATAACATTGAGCTTCTTGATCCGATATCTCAGTTGCTAGCTAAATTTCAAGCGGCTGATTGCTCTGCAGGAGACGCAGTCAATCTGTGGTTGAATTTAAAATTACCAGATGCATTCAATTCAATTTACAAAAAATCGTTAAAATCATGCATGCATATGGTCTTAAATCAATATACCCTTTCAGCGTACTATTTGCATCCATATTACGATAACACTAGACTCACAAGCGCTCAAAAACAAACCAAACATCTCAACGGTGGTGGCACTGAAGACTTGGATTGTTTCAACAGGAAAATTGACTTTTTTAAAACTCTTCACGAAGAATATAAGAAAACCGATTATTTTTTGGAACATGCCTGCAGTTAAACATCCAAATCTGCCAAGTCTGGAAAAAAAGCTTTTACAAATACCAGCCTCATCCGTTTCTGCACAGAGCGACAAGGCTTTTTCAACCTGGGCACATGTGAATTCGCAATCTAGGAACTGCCTTACAACAGAACAATCAAAGAAACTTCTTTTTGTGTATTATACGCTGCGGAATGAAGATGGGAAACATGATGATTCCGATGAAGAGGGAATTTAACAAATTTGTTTTGTTGTAAAGTGTTTTGATGAGTTCTTATTTTTTTAATAAATTGATAGAAAAACAAGTGATGAACTTTAAATTAAGGGTTGGGGTCGAAAGACCGAAAAATGTAATCTCGCAAACCAAAAAGACCGCAAACTACCTTCCCGCAGTAATTTTGCGGTAATGTCATTTGACTGCAAATATAATACCATTTCTCATGACACTGTACTACTTTCCGTCACTCAAAGTTATAAGAATTTAGGAGATCGAAATCTAGTACCTTTTTCGATTTTTCTAACAACTGAATTAGGCCGCACCCTTTTTCAAGAACAAAAATTGAAGGAGACACCAAATGCTGAGAATCATGGAGAACGAAGCATTAAAATTCTTCGTTCAAATAATTCCATAAAAGCAATCGTTTTTTTGTGAAGTCCAAGTCCAAGTCAGTCAAATTGTTAGAAGGTAGAAGCGTCGATTTCAAAGTTATAGCTTAGTACTAAATTCGGCAAAAAACAATAATAGTACTATTCCTGCTTTCAAAATTTAGTAAATCCCGCAAGGAAAAAATGTGCAGTCCTTTGACATGCGATCATTTGTTTTGCGTGCTTTCGAGATGCAACGTGTATTTTCCAAAAGAAGGTAACGAAGATTTTTAATCCAACAGCAATTTTCTGTGTAAAAAAAAAAACAACAATCAAGAACTGATCTCATAAATCTTTTCTTAATGTTGATTTAATGAACCGACAATCTACTTCGGTACGTTTTTTTTTCCTTAACAAGATCACCCAATTGGAGGTCATATAACAATACAGTAGTCTACTACCTCTACCTATTTGCTGCTAACCTTCTCAGATTTTTGTTTAGTGTCTAGTCCCTCTCCTTTCACATGAAATCAATTTAAAAAATGCAATGAATCGTATTCAACTGGCTTATCACAGCTTATTTGAAAGTTTGTACAAAATTACACTCGGCATCTTTAATTTTAAGTCACTTAGTATTTTCTTTATTTGATAACAGCTTTTGTTCACACTTTGAATCCAAAAATTGAAAAGGCTTTCTCTTGAGAATATAATTTGACTTGGTATTTGTTTTAATATTTAATGAAAAATAAGTCTACCTACTTTTAATTTTCTATACCAATAGTACAGACTCGCGTGTCACGTACCTCTGTACTGACGTCAAGAGTGTGCTTATTTTAAAAATTCTGTTTGATTCAGGGTTGCCTTAGAACTTCAATGAGAAACTGGTCATCTAACTATCCATGTTATACACACGTGTGTCATGAACGTGTGACAAAAACAACTTTGCGAATTTCGATCGTTAACATAACTTAACGTCTCTTCATTTATGCTTAACCTTTCTTATTTATTTTGAAGTGCTAATATCTTCTGAATAAATTTCGTGGTTAATTTTTGGATTGGCCAAAAAAATCCTATTTAACTCGGCCAATGGTTGCCATTTCCATTGAATCGTTAAAATTAATATTCGACTTTCTATTGTTCATCATTAAATCGTGTTTGTATGGTCAGTGTGAGTGTGTCATTAAATATTGGGAACCATAGCCGTATGTAAATTTTTTCGGCGCTAGTTATGTTTTGTTTTTCTGTTCTTTTTTTATTTTGGTATGAAGAAGGTTGAGGTTGACATATGAGTGAAATTTCAAACTTGACACGTCTCTGACGAACATTTTCACCACAAGTGCCTCGACCACGACAAAGCGATGGTGTCAACGTCATCATCGAGACAAATTTAAAATAAGCTTTAAATGTTTAACAAGGTTGTTTTTTTCAACATGTTGCACTTGTGAATTTAGCAAAACGAAACAGTTTTTTTTAGAGTTGAAGGTATTTTATTTTAGCCAGTTGTTGTTGATTGCATTGACTAAGCATAATTGCAATGCAAGTGAGATCTAATTGAAAGTGAACGTCATTTTTTTATTAGTTTGAAAAAGAAAAGAAATTGAAGTTCATGCAAATTGCTAATGCACACACAGGGTGTTTTGTTTCGCTTAGAATAAACAGTCTGTTTTCTTTTTCTATTATGAAATGTAAATGTTATGAATTCATACCAAAGCTTAGCATAATCATTCCGCATGCTAAAGTGTAATTAACCTCCCAAATTCAATTGTCTTCGAAAATTGCGTTTTTAATTTATTACGATAATAACCATTTAAATAAAATTTATCTACCGTCTGTGTCTTTCACAAGTAGTGGCCATAATAAACATCAAAGTTGAGGGCAAACAGTAGCCCTCCTCAATTGGAAACTCCAACATACCGCCCGCCCAGACGAACAACAAATAGAATACCCACTAAAATTCAAAAAATAGAAACATTGTTATTAATGACACGTATTTTGTTGGAATTATTGCACCTTATTATTCAATGCCGCATAAGCCAGTGGTTTTTGACCTTATTGTGTTTTCAATTCAATGAAATCACCACAAAGGAACTTAAACTCTGTTTTAGTAAAACATTTGTTTGATAAGATTTTATCTTAAAACTATTCTTAGTCATACGTGTTGTGGCGCCCCTTAATAACATACCTTGATGGGTATTCACCACTTTTGGATCCTCTTATTGCGGTATTTTAATATGCGTTAGCAGAATTTGTAATAAGAAGGAAATTCTATTAAGTTCATTTTTCTAGAAGAAGAAGAACCAACATTTACGTGATCGAAGTTAATAAATTTTTTGCTGGGCCCTAGTCAGAGGGTTTGCGGTTATTAATAAACTATTTTTGATTTGATGAAAGATCAATTGTTTTATAGGAAAACTAAATGAATCATGACAATTAATCCATTACCTAAAATTAATCACTTAAGGATGTAGAAGGTTAGTTGTCAATTCAAGTCCAATTAAAACCTGAGGTGGCTTTAAAATTATATATTCTAAACCACATTTGTTAGTTTTCTTGCTGAAACAAATTTAATTGTTTAAGCTTTTAACATTTTGCTTTAAATTATTTATACATATTCAAGAAGCATTAAGATTCTTTTCCTAGTCTAAAAAAGCTAAGTTTATATAACGCCAATCATATCCAAAGAGAATGCGTTAAAAAGAGTGAGATGTTTGACCTTCGAAACCACAGATGAGAACTGTTTTGGGTGATGATTTATTTTTCTTGAATTTATTTCGACGAGAGTATTGACAATCACTGATTGAAATAATTTCATTTTGCTGGAGAATTGATGTCTTGTTGGACGAAATTTTTCGTGGCATTGACATTGAACTAATGAAATATGAAAAGAGAACTAAGACTAGTTAAATAGTTTGAACTCGGATGACTTTTTGGACAGATATGTGGTTTTTTTCAGTCTTCTATTATTTTATGTTAAGGCTCACAAAATATTACTTTAAGGCGAACTTTATCGGCAACTTTGTGATTGTTTAAAAAAAAATCTACTTATTCTTAAACTTAAAATCGGATCGGAAAATTTTTCAAAGAAACGAAAACAAAATCATTAGTTTTCCGACTAAATTTTTTAAGTTCGAATTTGAGATGCTTAATGAAATATGAATTACTAAGTCTTTCCTCGGGATTTATAACAACTCAATGAATCATATTTGTTTCAGGAAACCTGGGGCCGAATCGTGTAAGGTGATATGTGACTATTATATTTGTGACTATCAAAAGTGATAGATTTGTTTCTTTTTGTCAAGAAAAAATAAAAAAAATGTGATATCACTTTGTGACTATCCCTTAACACAGATGAATTTTAATCAACATGACTATCATCTATCACATGCATTATCTACTTCTACATCTATGAATCACATATGATTCATAAGGAACTTTACAAACGAAACATTCCTTGTCCGCAAAAACATCTCTACGTTGAGCTTTTTTTTTGTACAAATAAATTATCAAAAACAACGTTCTATGAGTTGTATGTAAGGTAGGCACTTATAAGAGAAAGGTACTCGAGTTTTGAATATTTTGGTTCAATAAAATGTCATCATTTTAAAATTGGGAGCTATCCATTTCATTATACTATTAATACTAATACAATAAATTCAAAAGCCTGACTGTCCATCTCTTTGTTTCCTTTACAAAGGTACAACACTTTTAAAGTCCTTTCTCACCCTTCAAAAGCGAGACGTTGGAGGTTTGGATGGTTCATTAACAATGGCTAAGCCAATTGAAACTAAATTTGGTATGCAGCGGTATATTTTGAGAACGCTATCGGCAATACAAAAACAGTTACTTCCGAGTTCTTTTTTCCGGATTATGGAGGATTGTGTTTTGTCGATTTGGCATGACTTGCAAGATCGCCTTATTTAATCGCCCCAGACTTCTTTCTTGGGGCGGTTATATAAAACTATTTTAACCAAATCGATATAACTCACAATTTGCCTCGCCAACAGTTATACAATTTTACATCAAATAAAGGGCTTACAGGCATTCTATCTGCCGTCGAAAGCGACTTTTGATCAGCACTCGGTTATAAAGTTAAGAGTTAAAAAATAAATAACTAGAGTGGCGCGACAGCTCTTGCTCTTGAAGAGCCAAGGCGTGGCTTACTCTCATCAACAATTCTCTGGTTGCGTGTGAAGAATTTAGGGGACCTACAATATGACGCCGATTCCGAACGGCAATTGAGAAGCACTTTTTCATGACAGATTGATACTCTTGGAAGTTTTGTCAGCTCTTCGCAAAAGACAGTGCCTGTGAAAGATGAAATAAAAACTATGGGCACGAGTAGGACTCGAATCCACGACGTTCTGCCTAGCAGCCAACGCACCTTACCACTTAGCCACGGACTCTACGAGTCTAGAGTTGTAGTCAAAAAATAATTTCTTTCGATTTCTGCGTTCAGAAAATTTCCCGCGATTTCATATCGAAATCCCTGAATATTCCCCTGGTAGCCTTTATCAAATGATGAACGAAAACAAAAGTCTGTTCGCTTTCTATCAGTCAGTCAAAGTCAAAACCAAAACTACTTGCGAAGTCTGGTTATCAAGTTATGATCAAACAAGTTTTTTGTTTGGTTTTGACCTTAGGCTATTGTAATCCCATAGAAAGAAATATCTTCGGATGCATTGCACATATCTTCGCAACCAGAGCTCGGAAAAGAGTTTGGCTTTCAGGAATAAGCTCACTATAATGAGAACTATGAAATATGTTGAAATTAGCGATTTCTTCATGATTTCCGAAAAATATCATGAGCCCCTGCCAAAGTTTTGAACAGAAAAAGAAATTCTCCCAAAACCCATCGAAATAAAAGTCTGATCGAACTCCATTCATTGAAATGTTTTTGAACGCTACGTAATATGTTAAAATGTTATTTATTCGGAAATATTTTCCCGCAATTTCAAATCGATTGCGCAATCTTGTATAATCTCAGTTTAGCTAAGCGCATCCAAGGTCCAAGGAACAAAGATGTGATCACATAAATAAATAAAAAAGCACTTTTCTTAAACGCTGCTTTTATCTAATTCCAAAAAAATGCTTTGAGAGCTTTCTTAAAATGCATTTAAAACTGGGCACAAAATAATCATCCAAAATGTATTGTTTGCTACTTAAAAATCTTCAATTTTCCTATCATTCAAAATTTTTCGTAATTTTCTTCTGTCAGCTTTCAAATAAAATAACATCGTCAAAGTAATTACTTGCATTAATAAACAAATTACTAACATGCAATTGCACTTAACATTTGTGACCTTTTGCAAAATTTTCTACACATTCAATACCCCCAGGCATAGGTTGCAGCAACCGCAAATGATGAGTAACTGGTAGGACAAACAAAAACACAATTTTGTTTAATTGACAGTAATCCAAGTAAAACCTAAAATGCCTTTTTAATTAAGTTTTAATATCTTTTAGAACAAACATTCATTAAGGTCACACGAAAACAGTCAAATTTGCCTCCCAAAACTCAAAACCAAAGTAAAAAACAAATAAGATATGATCACATCTGAACTTATGACGACGACGAAAAATTGAAGAAAAAGATTCTGGAGAAACAGAAAACAGAATTTAACTCAACTCAATGCAACTAAATTAGCACAATCAATCCAACAATGATTCGTAAGAGAAAGCTAATTGCATTATCTTTTTATTGCTTAAAAGTTTATTTTTCTTTTATTGATTTTCTTTTTACTTTTCTTTCTTGTATCATAAAAAAATCAAGAAAGTTCATTCAACTTACCTCGAAGAATATAAATTATTTATTCGAAAAAATCCACAGTTTTTTTTTTTTTTTTATTTAGAAATCCAAAAATTCCACTCAAATTCCTACAGCAGAACGCACAAATAGAAAACGAAAAAAAAAATGAAAATTAACGAAAAATTGGATCAAATCAAAACAATTAAGATAAATCGCAGTTAGTTTTTATCACTTTTGGCTTCAAGTCGTATACAAAAAGAAAAAGAAACAATCACAACATGAACTACTTTCAAATTCGAATAAATTTAAGAAAGAAACAGGTTGATATTGCGCCAAGTCGAAAATAGTTTCGGCAGTAGGTACGAACCTTTTGGTGCTTTTTGGAACCGAAAATATCTGATCGGTATTTTAAATAAATTCACCCTCGGGGTGTATAATTAAATAGCGAATTAAAAATCTCTTGATCTTCGTTATAATTACGAAACGATATCGTTTATTAGAAAAGTAACCGGCACGAAAGTAATGCGTCGGAGCGAACGCACAGGGTATTCGAAGATAGAGTACAACGGAAAGTCAACTGCAACCTAGAAATACAAATCAGACAAAAACTAATATACCGAACGGGCAAAACGAACGAATTTACAGTAACAGAAGGAATTATTAAATTTTCTTTTCTGTCTTATTTCGAACTAGCTACACAAAAATTATATACGATCCAAAGAAGTAGACTCGAAATAGGTATAGACAAAAGAAAAGAAATCAACCAACCGTTCGGATTGTATTGGCGATCAAGACTGCGACCGGCATCAAACGAAGACTGTGGCACAAGCCTCGATTCGGTTCGAGACGATTAGACTGTCGAGCGTTAATATCTATGCGAAACAGAAAAAAAGCCATACAAACTACCTTTTGGTAGAGGCACATACATATAAACAGCGTTGTACCTATAAAAAGATATTATAAACGATATGTTTGAAAATATTAAAGATACTTATAAGCTAGGTAGTTAAAAAAGTCTGTAGTTTATCCACGTTCGAATAAATTCTTTTTTTTATGAATTTTAAGCTTCTTTCTGCTTTATCAATCCATTTTGATAGGAACATCTAAGGGGTGTCTCATTTAATCCACTCCGAGCTTAGAGATATTGGCGCAAAATTATAGTCCGATTTTAAGAAAAACTAGTGTGATACTAGCTTAAAATGACGTTTGAGTCATGACTGAAACGTCAAATTAAGCTAGTATCACACTATAAAACTGTTCATTAGCGGACTATAATTTTGCGCCATTATTTGCAGTAACTTTTTATATAGGAATCTTCAGCATTTTGAAAATGCGTATTTGAAAATAAAATACCTCTCTATTTACTATTAATACATAATAAATCATTCGAGTCGTTTTCAAACAAGTTTATTTACAATGCAAACAAATGCTAAAATTTGCCTTAAAAATATGCAAACATAAATAATTTTTTTTTTAAATTTTAAAATCAAAATACATTAATGAATACAAATGACATAAAAGACACCCTGTATCTGCATAAATTGATTTTAAGAAAAGCTCTTTTCAAATCATTAGACGGAAATCAAAAGTAAGAACTAAATTCAACTCTTTTATCTTGTTTAATGTTTTTTTTTGTATTCGCATTTAATAGCAGTAACTTAAAAGATTTTGCAACAAATTTTAATTGAACTTCTTTAAGAATTAAGTTTTTGTGTGTCGCATGGGTTATTCAAAGCTCTGATTGTGCTTGTTTGATTTCGTTTTTTTTTTGTGTACATTGATGACATTGAAAAATGAAATTTTACCGATTGCATTGCAAACTTGACCTTTCAGCTTTAGGTGAACATAATTATAGTGATCTTTTTGTATGGATAAGACTACTTAATAAGGTTGTAGGCCTTTAATTTGAAATGCTCAAAACTATAAACTTGCGTGACTTTTGAGACATATTTTCGATATAAAAATTAAATTGCCTTTTTTCATATCAGTTCGTTGGCAAGGTCGAGTTATGAAAAATATGGATGTGTTGCAACAACAATTATTAACACTGCTTCTATTTGATTTGAAGATAGTTTACATGGAGTGAAAATACCGCAAACAATTTGAAACATATTCCTTAAACTTACCAATGGAATGAATTTTCGTTTTGAACAAATCGCATGGTTTTCGAATGGAGCCCACAACAGAAAGACAAAATCCATCAACACTTTTTAATGTAGGTACCAAAAAAAGAGAATACATACAAGATCCAACTCCACATTCTAGCAATCACTTGTGAATTTAAATTTGCATGGTTTTTTACAATCCAATCTGTATGCAATTTTTGATTATCCTAACTGTATGCAATGTTTTCTTATTTTTAACTGAAATTAGAAGAAAAACATAATTTGAATAATTGTATTCGGTGAAATTAAATTGTAAGACAAAAAATGTGCTTATAAGGAAATAGGAAATTACATACAAACGTACATAGTTCTATATACTGGAATTCACTTTTAGTACTTGGATTTTACATAGATGGAGTCAGAAAAATGATCTTTTTGAAAAATGTGTATTTACAATAATCGAAAAAAAAACAAAGAATAAAAAATGAAAGAGGGTTCCCGATGCTTATAATTATAACACTATGTGTAGTGTGTAGATACACATGTTTTTTTAATTACTCTGTAGAGATGAAGTTTAAAAATAATAAAAAAAGAAACTGCGTTTGTTCAGATGCCTAGAGCTTCAAAACGCTTGTCCTGAATTCATTACCTTTTCGTGTTTTGTTAGTTAAATTTGCAACATATGTTAAACCATAATTTTTTCAAATTTTGTGATCGAAATTAGGAAATTGAAATCCAACCCACAAAGTATTTTCGGGGCAGGGACATTACTCCACGGGACATAAGTCCATAATGGACTTATGTCCCACTTAGGTGGGACATAAGTCCGTAAATCGATTTTGGACTTAAGTCCCACTTTGGCGGGACATAATTCCGCAAAAAATAATTCTGGATTTATGTCCTATTTCTCAATGAGCCCTATCGGGAATCTCCCAATAAATTTTATTTCCCAAGAAAAATTTCATTCCCAAGAAACATTTCTAATTATCATGAAACTCCTTCGGAATGATTTTTTCCCAGGGAATCAAAACTATTTTCGGAAATCAATTTCGATTTTTTTCGACAGAAATATTTCTTTTTCATTGATTAATTTTTATTTTTGTCCGACCGATTTTTAATTTTTTTTTGACGCAAAGGATTTCTATTATTTGCGATGAAGGATTGAAGGAGGAAATATAAAAAATTAAATTAGTGGGATCGAAGATGGTAACTAACAAACTTGTTCTGGAGGGTTAAATAACGAAGTAAGTCCACATCACAAATGGAAACACCCGCTTCCTTCGCACCACGAACATCCTTTTTGTGAAACTGTTCAAGTCTCTTGCCTTGGAGTCCAAAACATTATCTTGCATAGAAGGGATAATATCTCTAGTTGATCTTTGAAATAGTAACTGTGAAGGTGACTTTCCCGTTGTATATACAATGCGGTGTCACGTTGTACATCAAAGTGAATTTATGCAGTTCTTTGTCTTTCTTATAGTCAGCCCTATTTCCATGGGCTATAATTATGTAGTCACTTTACAATAGATCAATTGATATTTTCAACTTCATCATTGGCCTGTGGCCAGTAAGGATGTGATGTTATCAAGTCAATGTTGTAACTATCACAATAGCCCTTAAATTCAACACTCACAAACTTCGGAGCATTATCTACTTTTATTTGTTCAGGATATCCCAATCTTCAGAAGATATCTTCTAAAATGCCAAATATTTCTGATGCCACTATTAAATCAATGATCCCAAAAGCGAAACCGCGATTTGAAGACGGACACATTGCAACTCATTGCCATAAAATCATAAGCACTGGTGGTAGTACTAGCTGGCCAATCATCTTTTTTCTATAGCTTCCATAATTTCTTGGTCAGTGGCATTTTCTTTCACCACCTCACTCTTCGTAAGCACATGGGGAATCACATTCTCTATTAGTGCACAAAAGTTTAATATTAACAATTTCCGCTTGTTGAATATTGCAAAATCTTGACAAAGAATCTGCTATATTACATTCAGACTGATCGATGTTATATTTTAAGGAATGAAGCTGAAGAACCCATCTTTCGATTCTTCCACTTTTTTTTTAAGTAGGTTAAAATATTGCTTCCAAAAGCTTGTGGTTTATTCAAGCAATTTAATAGTACAAACGTTCTACTCCCTTTTAAAGTCTGTCCATATCTTCTTTCTTACTGCAAAAATGATTTTGCTAGCAATTTCTCCATCAAAATGAATGGGAAAAAACTCCAGAGAAATAACGAGAAATTTCCCATGGGAAAAGTGTTCATGATCGCAATAAATTTCTAGGGGAATTTCGAACATCGTTCACGATACGAATTTTCCGAACGTGGGAAATATTTCCAGAGAACTCTTATTCACGATACGAATTTTCCGAATGTGGGAAATATTTCCAGGGAAATCTCATTCGCGATAGGGCCCAATATGTTTTGTTTTTGCTTTTGGACGAGATTTTATGGTCCTGAAAATCCGTTGTCTGAAGAATCGAAGTGATTTCATTCCTCTTATTCAGTTTTTTCTCTGCTTTGATATCCAAACAATTTTCTTATATAAATACAGTTATTGTATTACAAACAAATAAATTGGCTTCAATAATTTGAATCATATAAATGTACATACATTTCTTCTGACTTTCTACTCATTAGAGAGGAAAGAAAAGGATATGGCGCCGTGTCATATGGTCACGTGTCATATGACACATTGTGAAATTATCATATAGCCATATTGGAACATAAGGCTATTTTTCACTCTTCAAGAGCGTTATTTTGCCACATTTTGTTATTGTCACTACAGAAAACATTATGAATTTTTAAGAATACATTTTAATTTATTTTCTTGATATTAAATTTAAATTAAAGGAAAAATAATAACCTTTATCCGCACAAAGCGAAACGAGGGGTGCCCAAGAGATGTGAAAATAAAACACACGCGCGAGCGAAAAAATAGCGGAATTTTTTTTTTTGCCCCACAGAGAATCAATTTGGGGTGTGAAAATAAAAAAATTCGCGCGAATTATATAAAAATAAATAAATAATTATTATCCATCTTTGTAAATTCATAATTTTTTCTAAAGATAAACTCATGTAAAAATAATAACGCAATTCTCTGGAATATTTGCACAGGAATTTTAGAAAGCATCAAAAGTAGTCAGTGTTAAAATACATTACATGAATATTTGTCTTGTTTAAATTCCTTTTTAAATATATTATTTTTGTTATTTATAAATCTTTTTCTATTTAAACTTTGAAATATTGATATTTTTTCAGGAAAAAATTATTACAAGTGCCATTTGGCGCTTTAGAAAAGTGACAATTTAACAACGTGTTACCTATATGATCATGTTTCGAAATATGGCCTTATGACACGTAGCCATATGACACGGCAACCTAATTAAGTGAATTCAGAAGAAATGAATGTAAATTATTTCGAATGTTTTATGTTTAATCATTATTGTTCTACTTTCTGACCATAAAGGCTCAAATTTTAAAATAAAATAATTATTTTGTTCATGGTGTTTGATGAATTAAAAAATTGTGGACTTATGTCCCATTTATCAAACAAAAATTGCGGAATTATGTCCCACCAAAGTGTTTGATTTTATGAGACACCAAATGCTGAGAATCATGGAGAAAGAAGCATTAAAATTCTTCGTTCAAATAATTTTATATAAAATACAAAGTTAAGTTGTTAATTCCGTTCCGTCAATCAAAGTCCTTTTCAGGACGAAAAATAATTTAAAAAGAGATATGGCCTTAAATTGTTATTAAAAATTGTCCACAGTGTCAGTGTCTTCTGTAATACACTTTCAATTTAAGGAAAAGGCGGATCGGATATACACATTTTTCCAAATTATACAATGCTATAATAGTTTTTCATACCATTTTGAAATGATGAGACAAGAAAATTGTACAATATGTTAATTTGTTCGAAAACTGTTTATAGAATCTTTATGTTTTATTTATCGAAGAAAAGAATATTTTGAGCAGCCTCAAACAAAAAATTATGCATGCATTCTAGAAGTATAGTTAATGCTTCCAAAATACAAATGACTTCACGTCAGGAGATAGGAAAGTATCCTGAAAAGTGTCACAACGGACAAGAGAGAAAGAAGATTAACGAACAACAATTTTGATTTCGACTTTTCCTTTATTTTTTACTCGCTAAAGATCAAAACACAGTCCAAACTTTTTACAGCCGCATTTAGCATTGTAACCTTTTTTGCAATTGCAAAAGACGGTGTTAAGGAGTTTTTATGGTGTATATGTAGGAGTAATGTATGAATTGGTTCCAATGCATTGCCAACAAACTTCCAACCCCAGTCTTCTGGACCCATTTTACTACCAAGCCACACTTGAACTTGATAATATCCCCGGAATAGATGTTGTTGAGCAGCAGCAGAGGTTGGGGGAAGACAAGCTAATTACACATGTTTTTTATTACCTATACGTTTTAATTTTTGCAAAAGATAAGTATCGGAGTTTATCCAAGCAAGTAACTTTTTTTGGAGCTCCATAAATATAAAGAAGAAAGCGAATTCCATTAGTGATTATAACTTCTGGAGTAGAGTTACTATCTTTAAAAACTTCAGCACAATTTATTAAATTTTGTTTCTCAAACAATTTGAAAACCGTTGTTTTGCCCCTCTTGAAAAATACTGATGTTGTATCGCAGCCAGAATAAATGAAAATAGAGGCGTAATTTTTGACGTTCGGTTCAAAAATATATAAAAGTACATTAACGTGCATATTACGAATAAATAATTTTTTTCAGTTTTTTGAACCGCTGGCTGTATCGTGGAAATGGCAATACTTATGAAAAAAATGTGGATGCATTTTTTGTAGAGAATCGGATGATCTACAATTTTACTGTTTGCAGGTGGCCATTGCTCAGAGGATAGAGTAGTCGATTGCTAAGCCGAACGCTACGGGTTCAAGCCCCAGCTTCGGCAGCCTTCTTTTGTATAAAATCGCCAGCTTATCTGAGGCCACCTGTGCGATAACATGAGACAATACAAATCTAAGTCTCCTCCTCTGAGCCACGTAGGTTTCTGTTATGTGTTCTTTCTTTCTATGTGTCTATCTGTCACTCTCTGTTGTATTATTGTCTTGTTCTGTCCCAGCCGATGGCCTTAGTCGCCAGTGCTGCTATGTGTCTGTAGTTCGTTACATTCATATGCGAAGTACTGTGAAATGTCAATGTAAATTTTTGCTGTAAAACCCACCGTTTAGCTTTAAAACGCGAAAAAAACTATTCTTGCAAACTTTGCACAAGGAGGATTGATGGGGACTTTTCACAATTCATTTATAATAGTATTCTGAACATTCATACCAATTTTCAGCTCTATGGGAATTTTTGTAACCTTGCTTCTACTATTAGGACTAATTTGACTGGACTATAGTGTTCAAATTTTACCATGAATATTTCGATTGTAAAATCCAATAAGAGAAAAGATAAACTTTGTGTTGATGGCTAAATGTTTTATCTTGAAAAGTTACACAAATGTTAATCTTATAAAAATGATGGAAGAAATAAACAAAACAAGAAATTCTTTTGTTGTTGTTTAGTTGAACTTTTTACAATATAATTGTTTTTGTTTTAAAAATGACTTTTAGTTCAATGCGTTTCGCGTCATTTTTAAAACAAAAACAATTATATTGTAAAAAGTTCAACTAAACAACAACAAAAGAATTTCTTGTTTTGTTTATTTCTTCCATCATTTTTCTTCTTAGCCAGACTCAGGCAAATATTTTCTAGTTTTATGAAATTAGACAAATTCTTCTAGAAAAATATAATTCACAACACATATGTGTTGTAAATTTTATTTGTGTCGGTAGTCATCGACTAAGCGTTGCGTCTTAGAAAGGTACGACAGCATCTAACTGATGAGCCCAACTGTCGTACCTGGGCGAAACGCATTGAACTAAAAGTCATTTTTAAAACAAAAACAGTTAATCTTATAATTGGGCCTGAGCTAATCGAATTAATGACAAGTGCAAGGGACAAATAGTGACTAAATTGAATTTTGACCCCGGCAGAATTTTGACCCAAACCCGAAAATTTTTTGTGTTTTATGAATAAAAGAAGCAGAATGTTTTTTTTTTAAGACAGCCAGTATTTTGAAAAGCATAATTTTGAAAATCAGAATTTTCGATTCAAATTCAAAATCAAGCAGAATTTTGAGAAACAGAAGTTTGAAACCAGAATTATGACCTTAAAAAAAATCAAAATGTAATAAATGTGGACATGGTAGTGGGCGGATTTTTGTTAAATAATTTGCTTAATTAGTAATTATTGTCAGTTTTAATTACCAAATTTCTAATTTTATATAACCTTGATTGACTGATTGATTGATTTTTATTTTTTTTCATTTCAAAAATGTTTACAAAATATTTGTGCTACCCACGAAGCTTCTTGCTTGTCTGTGGGAGGTTGAATTTTCAAAAAATTGAATTGATTGGTTCTGAGTAAGAAATTTTAACATTAATTAACATAACATGATTACAAAGATTTAAACTTAACATATAAGCAAATTCATTTTTTTTTGTTTTTTTGTACAATAATAAAAAATTTGAGAATTTTATTCATTCAAAAAGAAGAGTTTGATACTTTTTTTGCGTTTTTTAAAGTTTTGGATATTTTTAAGATCTGATTCAAGTTGGTTCAAAATTGAAGGTATAACATAGTTAAGTTGTCGCTTTCCATAGTTGTTGTATGTCATCGGAATTTTAAGTTGGCCTTGCGCTCGTCTTCGGGTGTTTAAGTTGTGTGAAATAGGTTGCTGGAATCGTAAATCATCATAATATTCTAAAACTGCAGTCATCTTAAATATATTTTCAACACTCAGAAACCTGAACTGTAAACGGTTCTTATCAATTTTTTTGACAATCCTCTGTTGTAGATGAACAAGCTTATCTATATGCGTTTTGGATGCATTTCCCCATGCCAGCACTCCATACCTTAATCTTGATTCAACCAGCGAAAAATAGACTTGTTTTTGACATTCAACTGTAGAGTATTTTTCAAGGTAGAAAAGAGCAAACATAGCACTTCTCATGCTCTGGCGTACACTGTTTATCTGTTCGCTCCATAGAAAGTGTTCATCAATTGTGACGCCTAGGTATTTAATAGATTTAACTACCTCAATTGCATCACTTTTTTGCGAAGTAGGACATTTCACGTTTTGAAAAAAGATACTTATTTCTTCTGCTTGTTTGTTAGGTGCACGGATATGCATCAGCTTCGTTTTGGTAGCATTGATGACCAATCCGAAATCATGACACCATCGAGATAGTTCATCAAACTCCTGTTGCATAATGGAAATGGCGGTTTCAAGACTCCTGTGCCTAACTACGATTGCTATATCATCAGCGTATGCAAAGACAGTGCTGTTCTGGAAAACTCGGAGGAGCGCGTTCGTAAAAAGAATGAATATAATCGGACCAAGTTTCGACCCCTGTGGTATACCATGAGAGCAGCTTCTTTCTTCACTGTATACATTTCCAACTTTTACTCTTAGTGTTCTTTCGACGAGATAGCTTTTCATCCAATTCCAAAACGTTCCTCTTATACCAAGATTGTAAAGCACATCAAGAAGCTTATCATGGCTCAATGTATCAAATGCTTTGCTGAAGTCCACAAACATTACCAATACATGATGATTTTTGTTGAGACTCGTGTTAATAACAATTCAAAATTCCCCTAGCAGTCGTCCTGTGCTCTCTCCTTTCTGAAAGCCATATTGATTGACTTGTAGCAGTCGGTGTTTCGCAACAAATTTGTTCAATCGTCTAACAACAATTTCTTCGAGGCATTTTTCAACAACGGGCAGGATGGAAATGGGCCTATAGTTTTGAATATCACTTTTTTTCCCTCCTTTATGAATAGGACGAATGATTGATGTCTTCAACATTTTCGGAACACACCCTTCTGTCAAACTTCGGTTGATAATTTGTTTAATTAACGGTGCTAAACAATCAGCATTAACTTTTATGTCATTCGCTCTTATTTCGTCAGCTCCAGGACTCTGATTTGTATTCAGATTATACAATATATTTTTGATTTCAGTATCATCAGTTTCTTCTACATATATTGACTGAGAAAGATTTTGTATAGGATGACTGGATGTTTTAACATTACATACATGTACAATTTTGGATGCTTGAGTGCAAAAGAATTCAACAAATTTATTGGTGATATCTGCTACGTTAGATTTAGTACCAAAATTGTGTTCAATAATTTCATCAATAGAAGCTTTCTTTCTACCTAACAGTTCATTTATAACAACCCATGTTTTTCTCGGGTCATTTCTTGCGTTAGCTAATTGATTTTTGTAATAGTTAGACTTTTTAATCTGTATATTTTTGTTGACGTAGTTTCTTATTTTTTTGTATTCCATTTTGTACCTTTCATTTCGTATATTATTTTTCCATCTTCTATACACCTCGTCTCTTTTCCTACATAGCTCAAGTATTTCCGGCGTTATCCACTTTTTGTCCTGACGTTTTTTCGGTTTTGTTTTTCGGTTGAGGCAACGTATATTTCCTTCATTTTGGCAACAAATTTGTTGGATAGTCGATCAATACTGTTTTCATATTCATATAAATCACTCCAATTTGTTTGTCGTATAAGTCTATTGACCTTTTCTTGGTTAATTTTTGTATATGTATCGCAAGATGTGTTAGGCTGTATTGAATTTTGTTTAATACCGTAAAAAGCTGCAAAATGATCAGCTATATTCGTTTCTATAACTGCTGAGACTATATCGTTCTTGGAAAGTGTGACAAAAATAGGGTCAATTAGAGTTCCTGTACCTGTTAACATGTTAATTATTATTAAATTTTGTCTAAGAAATAAAAAAAAAAGAAATGCAAATATAAAATGTTGGTAACAAAGTAAACTAGACCTTCACAAAAAAAATTGTAACCAAAGTCCGAGTTAAGACCCCTGGCGAATAAACAACATTAAACATTTTTCTTACTATAGTGAAGTCAATTAAGCTTTTTAACAGAAAATCATCAGAAATAGCTCTACATAATTTGAATGAGTTCTTTTTATAAATTCTTGTTTCTTTTTTTTTAATTTTGTTTAAAATCAGAAACATTTTAAAGGTGGAAGTAATTTTGTGTATTGTTTAAACAATGTGTATATGTGTTAAGCCGGTAGGGATAATATTTCTTAAACAAATGATAAGTTTTCGTAAGTAGGTATTACAAATCAACGGCTACATCCACAATTCGTTAAAAATTTTGCAGAGTTTATTGCTTTTCATCCTTGATATTAAATAAAAACAAGTATTGATTTTGTTTTATTATTTTATCGGTATACAGCTGTATCCAGGATTTTAATTTGTTATTATTTAAAAAATATAAAGAGATATTTATTTATGTACAATATTCATCATTTCTCTTTTCAAACAAATCCATACAAAATTGGTTATTCTAAAAAAGCGAAACTAATTTAATCTCACAGGTAACATTATTTACGTTTGTTGATTTGTTTTTGTATTCTAATTCAACAAAACTGTAAGTTTAATCTTAATTTAAAAATTATTATTAACAAATAACAATTCATTATTCTTTCTATTTACAACTTATTATTTTTAGCTAAATACAATGTAAAAAATTAGTACAAAATAAACTACAATGTATATTTCACCTAAAAGTTATAACATTTAATTAAAATGCAAAATTGTTAAGTCAAGTAAAAGATTCAGGGGTCCTTACGTCCTAGAGTTTGACTGATTAAATGCGTTTAGATGTCTTTTGTATTTTTTGTGTGTAATCAGACTTGTTGAAATTATTTATTTTGTTTGTTCATAAATGTCCCTTAAAAATTGGTCATTTTGGTAGGTAATGGCAGAATTAATTCTTAATAACAACGAATACGTTGATTATTTTAAGAACTTTCTTGTAAACTTAAGTAAAAGGTATTTGTTTGCTTATTTCTTGCATCGGGTTTTTAGTCCTTGTTTAATTCTTCCAATTCTTTGTCATCAGGATCTCTCGAGTCTCGAGTATCTGCTTTAAGTTTGTCCTCTCGATTCCTTCCCAGGTAATAGAATGCGAGTACAATGAGAGCGAACGAGGTCACACAAGTCAGCAAGGTTCCATATTTCAAAATAACTTGAATGACATTTGCACTGTAGGTACTGTGGTAGAGCAACGTTCTAAGTTCCTCACTCAAATCACCCGATGTGATTTCGATCCAGAGGACTGGAAGCATGAGACCATCAGGCATTTTCTTGAGCTTGCCTTAGAATAAAAATAAATTATTAAAAAATGCTTTATTGAATTGAAGTTCAACTCACTTCCAAGAAGCTGTCCCTTATGAGCACGAATGTTGATTTGAATTCTTGATGCTCCATCGACTGGGAACGCCAACCTCGGATGAATGTCAGCAAAAGTCCGATGTTTCTCGGCATCCGGTTTGATACCCTCAAATTCCTCAAACAAAACCGGATCGCCTGAGAAGAAATGTGGGAAGGACGGGTAAATTGGAGCTTGATAGCACTGAGTTCCATTAAAGATTCCACTTGGCAGACATTTAACCACACTGGAGTCACAATAGCAGGCGTTTTCAGGATTTTCGTCTGGATTGGCGAAGACATTCATTGGAGTACGATATCTCCAAACATCGATTTCCTTCAAAATCGTAACCTCCTCTTCGAATTGCAGGGGAAGCTTCCGGCAGAGGGCTTGCGTGAAGACATGCAGCGGTTGGCGTTGTTCCATGAGGAACGGGGGAAATTGAGATCCATCAGAACCGTCAATGCGGTTGCATTCGTCATCTCGCCAGAAGTCCAGCTGATCCTGGCCATTAAATTGGCTGATAATTCCAAGCTTTTGGACATCATCGACACCAGTGTGGATCTGGAGGGTGTCTGGACTAGTGCCATTGCGCTGTGAAGAATGAAATCAATATCACTGCTACACAAAATAAATATTACAAAAAAAATTCTCACATTCATAAGCATTCCAAACTTTGGTCTCAGATCGGGCATGAAATTTCTCAAGACATTTATCAATTTATCCGAGTAGCCCCATATGAAATCATCGATTGGCACTTTGAGGAAAGCGTCCAAGTCGAGAGCGTTAATGGCAGTCGAGGCAGCCATTTTTTTGAAGAACGACATTTCATCGACAGAAACGGAAGCCGACAAAAGCGGCACATTGGGGACGGCAACATTCTGGAATCTATCACCGACTGACTTGTCCGGCAGGAATATGTATGAATGGTGATCCTTTAAAAATAGTGAACGATAACGTTGTTCAATAATGATGGGGACATTATGTAATATTCAATTTGTCTTACATTGTAAGTAACTGTGTTGTTTGCATTAAATTTAACATTTGTTTTGGTTGAGTGCTCTTGATAAGTATAGGGGCCTAAGTCTTCGACTTTGATCTTGTCATCTAATCCGGAAAGATAACGATCGATGTTGGTGTAGTTGAAGATGTGAACTTTAAGGTATGTGTCCACTGGTGGATTGACCCAATAACTGGCGGCAGCTGAGTTGTTGGCTAAAATTAATTTCTGAAAAAAACGTAGACTCATAATTTTCTTAACTTTGTTTGGAAAGCTTCCAAATCTTACAGAAATGTAGGAATTATCGTAGTATTGTGTGAACCACATGACAAAGAATCCCGTCACGCTGATCATAAACAGAAGGAGCATGGTACCCAGTACTGAAACAAAAGAATATTAAAATCAAAATAAGTATAAAACAATATTATAGTTCTTGTTATTTTAAATCAAAACATAAGATGTATTTCTTCGAAAGTTTCCCATTAGAATCAAGAGTAGGACTCGAAACGATGAGAATCATGGAGAACGAAGCGAAATAATTGTTCGTTCAATGTCTTCGAGTCTTTAATTCGTTCAGGTTTTCAAATGTAATCACCCCTGTTCTGATTTTCGTTTACGAAAACAATACTTTCGTTTTTAAAGCTGAGGTGTTCTCAATTTCTCGTTTTGATTTCGTTTCGATTTTGCTGACCGAATTTGAAATCGTAAATTAAAAAATTTAAGTAATTTCAGAGAAATATTTGTCAAAAATTAAAGGCAAATTCGTACGAATATAGGAACACAGTTTTTTTAGCTTTGCGAAAATCAATTTCGAAAACAAATTGAATTCGTAACGAAAATCAGAACAGGGGTGAATATTTGAAATATCTATATACATAAAAGAACAGCTTATTTTTGTGTTCGTTCGCTAACCGGCCATACCGGCCACACTGGCCACACCGCTTGACCGATTTTCTTAATTTTTTTCTAAACTAAAGAGGAGTATGGGTATAGAAGGTTTAGGCAAATTTGAAATCACAAACGGTGCAAATGCTTAAAAAAATGCTTTTCTCACTATCTACACTAATATATAAAGCTGAAGAGTTTGTTTGTTTGAACGCGGTAATCTCAGGAACTACTGGTTCGAATGGTATAATTCTTTTTGTGTTGGATGGTGCCTTAATCGACTTAGACTTTAGGCTACTTAACATTAAGCTGTGACCAATAGCAGCGAAGAATCTGTTTAAAATGGGGAAAAAACGGCAAAAAATATACATTTTTCTGCGTTTTAACGCGCTTATCTCAAGAACTGCTTTATGAAATTGAACAATTTTTTAAATGTTGAATGGTCCATTTATCAAGGAAGGCTTGAAGCTATATAAAATTTAGCTGCGACCAATAGGAGCGAAGAATTTGTGTGAAATGTGGAAAAAACGGCAAACAATACAATACAATCTACATCTACACTAATATATAAAGCTGAAGAGTTTGTTTGTTTGAACGCGGTAATCTCAGGAACTACTGGTTCGAATGGTATAATTCTGATTGTGTTGGATGGTGCCTTAATCGACTTAGACTTTAGGCTACTTAACATTAAGCTGTGACCAATAGCAGCGAAGAATCTGTTTAAAATGGGGAAAAAACGGCAAAAAATATACATTTTTCTGCGTTTTAACGCACTTATCTCAGGAAGTACTGGTTCGAATGGTATAATTCTTTTTGTGTTGGATGGTCCATTAATTGAGGAAGACTTGAGGCTATTTAACACTAAGCTGTGACCAATAGCAGCGAAGAATCTGTGGAAATGTGAGAACTGAGATTTTTTTCTGAGATCTCTGAGATGAAATTATTTTGGTTTCGATTTCTAACTCAGCTATTTGACGTGGCTGACATATGTGCAGCAACAATTAGTAAGGTAACCATTAAATCTCAATGATAACTGAGAATTATGTTCCACCAAGGCACCAAATGATTTTGCCTCAGTCAAGGTGACATTGAGATCTCAGTGAGATGTTGTTAGGTGGAACTGGCCTAATAACTGCTCAAATTAGAATTTTGAGAGTTCAATTGATTTGTGAATGTGATTGATTGCACTATTTGTGCAGATTATTGTGTTTAAACCATATCATTTTATGTACTTCTTAACTAAAAAATATGCTAGGTTTAAAGAAAAAAATAATTACTTAACGAAAAAAACGATGCAGAAGTAAGAGAGATATTAGAATTAGGGAGAGTTCACCCAAGGGAATGCTTTAAGTATGAACAACTGAAGGGAATCATAAAAAATGCCCAAATTTTTCAAGTTCAAGAGAATTACGACCTAGGGAGAGTTGACTGCAATGCAATTTTACAATAACTTCCGAACAAAATTCCCACGCGCGCATGATGCACAAGTCGAGATGATACTCTGACCGGTGGACGAGGGAGAGGCGGACGAAGTCGCGGGCAACTGCTAGTATTAAAATAAAAACAAAACTGATCAATTTCAAATATTAAAAATTGTATTTATCAAATCTGACGAAGGTGACACAGAAGAGAAATAAAAAAGTTGCTGAAAGGTCCATCATCATCATCATCATTGTCGGCCTGGCCAATGAAGTTTCCCCCTTCATCCACGCCACAACCGAGATCTGGTCTGAGCCTCCAAGTTCTGGTCATGTTCTTCCATGTATATGTATGTACAGTATCCCGATGCCATCCAGTTCCACACCCTCAGGCTTTTGGCGTCCTGGTCTACCTCATCCTTCCAGCGCAAATATCGTCTGACGCGCTTTCTTATATCATGAATTGATATACAGCAGCAGTTTCGAAATAACGGTCGATTTTTTTGATTTAAAAAGCTTTGAAAGACTTAAGTAGGTTATGTTGGCTTTGAGCAACCGCCTACGTATTTCTCCTTCCATTTTGTTATCGGCTGCGGCTGCTACTTACCGACCCAAGGTATTGAAGGATCGCATTCGTGCTCCTCTATTAGTGCTACTTAATAGTTATTCTACTACTATCGCCAAAGTCTTCTGCAGACGGGCCATCAAGAATTTAGTTTTTCCCTCATTGATATGAAGCCTCAGGTATTTTGCCGCTTGCTCGATCTGGATAAATGAGGATTGTACAGATTATGGGTTCCTTCGAAAGATATCAATGACGTCTGCGTATGCCAATAATTGGGTTAATTTGGCCAATTGGAGAAAACAATTTGTTGAACGATAAGAATGATACATAACAGATTTTTGAATGTGGCTATTAGGACATACTGGTGGCTGCTGACATATACATAAGCATAATGTAGAAAGGTTAAAAGTAAGGAAATACTTATACTATTCAAATCATTTGTCACTACTGTACCTAAATGAAAAAAATCGGTTAGAATACCGTTATTTTGACACACGTACGTATTATTGTTACGTTAGGATAGTATTAATTTAAGATGTTTTTTATTACTAGCTGACCCAGAAAACGCTGCTTTATCATAAAAATATCCGGATGAAACCAAGTATAAGTTATAGCACTAAAATAAACCTTACGCAGAACGACGTGCAAAGAAATAATTCTGCAGCTTTCTTTTTCTCAAGTTTTGATCTCTGCTAAGTTTTGATGACTTTCAAAGGCTATAAGCCTAAACTAGCAGAGGTTAAGTTACGTGAAAACCCTCAAGTTACCACTTACAATTTCTTGAGTACGTATACAATGTCCCGAGAGTCGGCTAGTTTAATATAAATCAAATAATAAATTTACTAAAATGAAATTTAACAAATTTTGGTGTAAAAACACTTTTTTGACTGATCCATACAAACCAAAGAAAACTTAACTCTACATAAAATTCCAAATTTCTGTAGAACTTGCATTTATCGGCAAACAGATCTTATTCTGTTTAAAGCTACTCTATTCGGTAACCAGACTTCGACAATGATTTTGGTACTTTCGATCAAAATCAACCACAGATCACTTTCAAATATGAAAACCTTTGTTTGACTATTTACATAAGACATTATGAAGTGGCTTTAAAATCTAAATATAAACAACCTTGAAGTATTATACATTCCAGAACTTATTCGTAAAAAAAAAGAATTTAAATACGAACTCTAAAATAGAACGCAACAAAAGAAAAACGATCGTAAACATATTGATCAACTCCAATTGTTGTTGTTGTTTTGTTCGTTCAAAAAGCAAAAGTGACGATAACAATACAATTTCACATTTCTGTTCTGTTGCTTGATAACACTCAACAGTCATCGTTTGTTGTTTTGTTTTCTTCTGGGGTTGCATTGTATTCAAGATGTAAGCCCAAAGTTCAATTTTGTTGTCTGACGAAGTCAAGAAAACAAGTTGAAAGCGATAAAAATGTTGTTTACAATATTTATTTAATGTGCAAAAATATGGTTTTGAATCGACATAGTATAGTTACAAATTTTATTTGCAAGCACATAAGTTGTGGGAATTACAATATCCTTTCTTATTCCTTAAAAGGCAATGTGCTTCACACATGCAAGCATTGCAAAGCGGGTTGAAAGCACTTGCTAAATTGCATCGGGAACGTTTTTGTCGGGTTATTTTGACAGATTTGGGAATTTGGACATCTTTACTGTTTGTGAAGGTTTGTACTTGCGGCTCCTTGTCGTCGGAAGCAAAAGAAATTGTAAAGAGTGTTCCCAGCACAAGGAAAACCACGAAATAGAGTTTCATTTTGGAAAGTTCTTTCTCAAAGGCGATGCAATACTGAGTTTTGAATAAAGACGCAAAATTGCTTTTATATCAATTGCTTATGAATGAAATCTTGGCAAAAAATTAGGGATTCACAATCGAGATAAGTTCCCAATTAAATGTGAAGTACCTTAAAATTAAGAACGAACATTTGCTTATCAATGTGTGAATATGCATTGAAGACTTCCGCAGATTAAGTTAATGAAAATGATAACGACGCTTGTAGTCCGGGAATGTCAAGTTTCTCTGTAATATGATCTTATTATTTGTTAAAGTTGCAATAGCGACCCTAATACAGAGTTACGTTTTTGAAAAACCAACAAAATATTATTCGAATCGACTAAAAATACAGAGAAAGAGTTGCTGTATGAACTTCTAAAACTTAATAACATAAAGTTCACAACCAGTTTTCGTAGAAAATTTGCATAAGGGAGATTGAAAAGTGTTAACACTCCATGCCTCCTAAAATACGGAAAGCGATTATTCGGTCAAAGTAGGTAGGTATACTCCCGGTCTTGTCCGTTGAAACATCGGTTAATCGGCGGTATTGAAAACCTCTGATAAACCGTTTCAAAGCCGTTGATGAGGGAAACTTAGTTGAGAACCAGTTACCCAACCGTTGAAAGTTGCTGATGCCCATCAAGGGAAGGCTTGTTGAAAACCGTTTGCTAAGCCGTTAAAAGCCAGAGGAAGCTCCGTTGATAAACAAGAAAAAGCCCTTATGCATCTTTAATCATCACCGGTCCAAGAAATACATGAAGAATGAAGATCCGAGCCGTGAAGGAAGGAAGTTGTCACCCGGAAGAACTCGAGTCAACCTAGCCTGATACCGCAAGCATTTTATTGGAAAGGACTTTCGGGGGTAAGATTTTCAATCTTAATACTTGAATCAACCTTTTATATTGATATTAATTATGTCCAACCATTCTTCAAATATTTAATCTTGACCGCAATCACTTTTCAACTCAAAAGTACCACAGACAAGACACATGACTTCATAAGATAAATCACAACAGTCATCATTTTGATTCTGACCATGTCACGTTTCCACGTAATGCTTTTAATTTTCATTTTTCTGGAACATAACTTCCTATCGCGGCGCTTTGACCCGCAGTTTTGTATACATTATTTTTTCTTCTTCTTTTTAAACTCATTAGAGAAAGACTGTTTCTTTATTCTGGTTTGCATTGGCTCAAGTCTGACTGTCTAGATATTTTATTTGTTCACATAAAAGTTCGTAAAAAATAAATTTTATGATTTAAGATACCGACGAATAACGTCACCAACAATAACAAACTATGAGTGTACCTACTCTTGTTTTCATCTCCGATTTTATTGTGTTACATTTTAGTACAAAGGGAAATGAAAACGAAAGTCACTTTACATTTTTTTTAAATTTATGGGTACTAAAACTTAATTCGTTTATTTGTGATTTATCTCGAAAGTGATTTAATTAATTAAGGAAGATGTGAAAGCATTTGAAACACCTTGTATATGACAGTCTATTTTTGTAAAAGAAGGTAGCGTTAAGTCAACCTCTTCAAAAACCCCAAGATTAAATTACCCCATACAAACAAAAACAAGCAAAATCCGAACCACCATATATAGCCAAAATCTTAATCTCTCCCACTTAAAATTCAGCATTTGACTAATTCGATTTAATCACAGGCAATTTTTCAATTAATTCCAAAACGAAGTCCAAGTAAGAGCAAGAGAAAAAAAACTTCAGTTGGAAATAATTTTCCATGAGGCTTTTTTGTTCTTCTTTTAATTATTTTAAGGTCTATTGAGTTCGCAAAGACGATAAGGGTAATCGCGGATTGTCCATGCTCGATACGAAAACAGTACAATAAGCACAAAAGAAAACAGTGATAACAAACAGCCACCTATTTATTTGACTATCGAGCAAAATTCTCCTAAGGGTTATAGACCCCCCTTTCAAGAGCCCACACGAGGAGACCTATTAACATTAGATTCGTTTCTAAGCTTATTAAAGGATGCTGAGCCATGTAGTATTCAGTGCTATTGACCTATTGAGTAGATTCGACTGTCATTCAAAAAGAAATTTAAGACGCCACATATGCTGACGTCTAAGCAGTTTTAATGAGCGCATGTTTATTGGAATATATTAAAAATGTTAAAATTTGTAATCATTTAAGATGATTATTTCCACTCTGGGAGTAATCAGTTGAAAGTGCAAATTAATTGACATTTGATTGACTTTGTTGCTTCCTGAAAAAAATCATATTTTTTTCGAATCGTATCGACAACGTATGAATCTATAGAAACTTTTCGCGATAAGCTGAGATAATGCCAAACAGATAAGACTTGATGTTTGCTTATAAGCTTAAATTGATGGGTTAAGCGTCGTGTGCTGGACATCAGGTCAAGCAAATGGAAGTTATATAAACGTCATGTGGTGTGATGGTGAGGTGACACGAAGATGATTCTTTTGGTATATCGTGTATCCGAGTTTTGTGTTTTTTATTTAGCAAATTTGCATATTAATTTGTGATATTAACTCGAACCGATCAAGAATAAGGAAGTAAGTTTAAAAATAAGCCTTTTTGCCTCGTTTCAGTTTTGGGTTGTATTATGAGATTTTGCTTCAAAGGCAGATTTTACTGAATTACATAAGCGTTCATAAGCGTTTTTCTACATTCTACCTTTACCCAAACGTGTTCGTTTTAAAAAAGAAAGAAAAAGGTTTATCTTACAGTTGACGGTGGAATAGATATTCCAAAATAGATTCAGTAATGTTTTTCATTAGCTTCGGGGCATGGCCAGCCAAATTGACCCACATTTCTATCCACGACGCTTTACATTTCTTTCATACAGAAATGTCCGAACATTCTAAGGAGCCAACATTGAATTTTTACTCGAACCACGATTTTTTTTTTTATAATAAGCACCCAACTCATGGTGCTTATATTTTCTTTTATTTGCCAAAGCATTCCTACTGCGATTGTAGTGTCCGTGGCTTAGTGGTAAGGTGAGTTGGCTGCAAAGTAGAACGTCGTGGGATCGAGTCCTACTCTTGTCCATAGTTTTTATTTCATCTTTCACGGGCACTGCCTCTTGCGAAGAACTGACAGAACATGTGTCATGAAAAAGTGCTTCTCAAATTTGCCGTTCGAAATCGGTCTTAAATTGTAGGTCCCATCAATTCTTCACACGCACTCAGAGAATTGTTGATGAGAGTAAGCCACTTAGACAGAGGGTATAGAGTAAGTGTCGGTTAAAATTGGTCTTGAATTCCTGAACATTATTTACAATGACTGGGGATGACATTCGCGTAGGAGAATTCACAGACAGATCATTAATAAAAAAGAGGAAAAAGTTCAGGGATAACACAGAGCCCTGGGGCACACCAGCATTTATGTTTTGGATTTCAGACTTAGGCCCGTCTTATATAACTTGTATAGAACGGTTCGAAATAAGGTTTCTAATCAAACGAAGGAGGAATTCGTCGATGTCGAAAGCACGCATTTTCGATAAAAGAG
Source organism: Sphaerophoria taeniata (assembly GCA_943590905.1). Taxonomy (NCBI): domain Eukaryota; kingdom Metazoa; phylum Arthropoda; class Insecta; order Diptera; family Syrphidae; genus Sphaerophoria; species Sphaerophoria taeniata. Next base: position 37,626,017 of record OX016540.1, on the reverse strand, counting down.
CTTGGTGCCTATCTCTATCAAAACTATGTAAAGGCTTGTTCCAGCGTTCGGTGAGATAAACCTTCAAATCACCAGTGAACATGTTGAGTTGCTGTGAAAGCCGCATTGCCGGTCATTGAGAAGCTTTCGTTGTTTGAGATATTTCTTGAGCTGATAGTTTATCAGCGTTTAAAATAAAGACGTTAGTACAATCGGTCGATAATTGGAGGTAGAGGAGGATTCGATTTTTTTGGCAAGGGAAAGCTGGACACATGTTTTCCAACTATGTACTCCGAAGAAGCCTGAAGGAAAAAGGTAGATGGAAAAGCTTAAGCAAGAATTTTGCATATTTGTATGTATCCTGATCCTGAGATCACTTCAGCACGAGTACGAAAAAATATTTGTCCCATGTAGAATCATTGACGCGCTCAAGAATTGGGGACCATGACACTCACTGCCAGCGTAGGATTGAAAGCGGACTACCTACTGGACTGGAGTGTCATTGTCAACGAGGTAAGGACCGACGAAGAAGACGAATTCTTCATATATTTTACAAATGACCAAAAATGCTTACTGCATTTGGGTCATTGCAGTATTTTTTGCCTTAGTTTTTGGCCATGCAAAGAAGAAAACTTGTCGCTAAGAGAATTTTTATTTTAAAATAATCTTCCAAATATGAATACTTAACATCGCACAGAAAAAAACAAAATGACTTTATGGACTTTGAACTTCTTTTTTGTTTTTAACAAGCTTATAGCAGGCTTCCGATATTTCAAATTGATTTGAAACAGTCAGTTGAACTTACCCCGCCGCGGTGACTGCATCGTTATTTTGTTTTAAAATAAAATTGAAACGACGCGAATACAGAAAAAATTCTTTCCTGTCTTATAAGTAAAACAAAAATAAATCAATCAACCTTCAACTTTTGAAATACATTGCTTCAGCGTTCAGCTAGATTAAATGTTAAACGCGTAATATGTTTATTTGCAGCCATCCCAAGAATCAACAGCCAGACTCAAAAATAAACCCTTATCTCCCCCAACACTGAACTCTCTTCGATTAATTTAAAGATCAATATTATGTTGTATTAAAAAAAAAAAAAAACACTCATAACCCCTAAAAAATTGATAATAGCACCCAGAGATCTAATAACGAGTACCTGAAGCTAGCAATAATTCTTGTTTTCATTTTCTTCACTACTTACATATCAAAGTACCAACTTCTTTATTGGATGGCTGTTTCTTTATTCCGACAAACTTGTATACGGGTTCCATGAACTTCTGAGGTTCCTTTTGTACATTGTCCATGATCACAGCTCCGCATTCGATTGTTGTGGCAGATTCTGGCTTTCTAGATGATGTTGTTGATGATGCAGTTTCACATTCTTCATATGTTGGAGGTGATTCCTCTTTCTTTGACATGTTTTTCGTTACTTTTTGAAATAGATACTTTAACTTTTTCTTTTTATTTTTTTTTATTTTTGTGTCAAATTGCAAGATCACCCTCACTTCTGCAGCTCAACTCACTGAGGCATAAACACAACCCACCTTGACTTAGATTTGAATTTCCTGTTCTCAAAAAAATACAATTTCAAAACAAAGAAAATTTGTTTTTGTTTATGAATGCAACAAAGTCGATCTACCACCACAAAAGATACACACAAACGAGAATCACTGGTGATCTTAAAGATACAAGATACACTTTAACACTCAGATCAATTTGTATGCAATCAGGTTTTATCATAGAAGACGGGAAAATGTAAACAGTAAACACAATGATTACATGGTCCACAAAGAGCAGCGAACCAAGAGTCAAGTCTTCCAAGATCAATTTATGGCAAGGCTCTTTGTCCGTGCGCGTTGGACAGATGCGATCGTTTGTTTTCAGTGCAACGCGATCACTTTTTTTTTCACTCGCAGTCGCAGCCTTTTGTTTTCCCGAATTCGATTCGAGGAGTAACAAGGTGGTTATTGTGTTTTGGTTATCAACTTAATTCGTTTTTCCTGCTGCTGTTTTCGATTTTGTAATCCCGTCAATTCGAACCAGGCTCCAAGCTGTTACTGACTGTCGTGGTCTCGGGATAGAATGGAGAGACCTCGTTTCTTTCGGTCGATCGTGTGTGTGTTGTGCACTCGTAGAATGATACTTTTTGAGATACTAGAAAAGCCTATGTGCCATGCCAGCAGCAGCAGCAACAGCGCCAGCAAAGTTGTTATCAATTTTGATTTGTTAATAATTTTATTATTGTTTATTTGAACAGACAGAGAGTAGAGAGTGCGGATTAAAAGAGAGGCAAAGAGAGTAAGCTACAGAATGAAAAGATCAACGAATTATCAGTTTTAGCGTGTGTATGGGAAAGCTTGTCGAAATATCGCAATCGATTTTGTTTACACAAAAAGTCTGGTTTGCGGACGGCTGCTGGTGGGTTGCTGAGATGATGTTTCTTAGCTCGTAGGTTATGTTGCTCATTTGAATAAACTTGCGGGCTTGCAAAGATAACGGAGTTGGTCAATGTGATCTTGACGCTGGTCGTGTTTGTGTGCGAGGGTGTTTATAGAGGTCGGATTTTTGTTGGAATTATCGCTTTTTCAAAATATGAATAAGGTTTTCTTAGAAAATTTCAAAAATAATTATTTAAACTTCGGGTGCTAGAGTCAAATAAGTATCACTGATACTCGAGAAACTTTTCGAAACCATTGGCAATCAAATCAGAACTTAGCCTTAAGTAACGAGTAACCTGGTACATGGGAGATCTTAATGAGTTACAGCTCTATTTTCGAAGCTTCCCGAGTTCAGATGAACTAAAAATAATCCACCCCATACAATTTTAACAACGCCAATGCTTGTCTGATGGGTTCATTAATATTTAAGATAAAAACGGTACTTAATTATGTTGGACTTTCTTTTTTTGGGTTTATTTTTCGACTGGGGAGTAATCTTTTGTTTATCGTTTGACTCGATCTTGGTATAAACTTGATTCTTAAAGATACCTTCCTACTTGTCTGAGTTTTTGTTTTGAATTGAGATGTTCGTTCGTAGTAAGTCTTTGTTTACGTTTTTCCATTTCTTTATCTCCAATAAACAATGGAGAAACGCACGAGTAAGGCGCACGTAAAAACATTTGAACTTGAGATATTGGTAATGAGTAATAGGAAGGCGGGATAGGTGTAAACAGTTGGGTACTGCAGTTTATGTTGCTCTGCTAATGTAGACATTAATCGAAAAAAGCTGGTTTAAAAAATTGATGACAAATATCATTTGCTCTATCAGAATGATCGTCCAAAGTTCAAAGTGGTGTCAGACAGAATTGGTGATAAGCAGCCAAGACGCATGAATGGGATAGTATTATGGAATTAAGGATCTTCTCCATCAAACAGAGAGAAACCCTTGTTTAATTCTGATACTCTGTTTTTTTCATTGAAATAGAAGAAAATTCAACAGATGAAGAGGGTTTAAGAGGAGGTGCCTGTTAACGGTTAGGTTAGGTTAGGTTAGCGTGGCTGTCCAGATGTTGTTGACTCACTTAGACCTCAAGGGTCCGTTGTGATACCACAAAAATACTCATGGGAGAGTAATGAGCTTAAACAAACCAATTCGTGCTTCTAATGAAGTTAGAGAGACATTTTGTGTCGATCGTTGCCAGTTCACTGGTATTATCGAAGAAGTGATTACCAAGAAAGCTGTTCCTTCTAATGGAGAGTGCTGGACATGTACATAGAAGGTGTTGGACTGTTTCCTCTTCCTCCTCGTCCATGCAGCTTCTACAGAAGTCATTTGTGTAGACCCCTAGCCTCAGAGCATGTCTACCTATGAGGCAGTATCCTGTTATTACTCCAATTGTAGAGCTTATATTTTGTCTGCTCAGGGATATCAAGCCTTTTGACCGTTTTAAGTCTATGCTTGGCCATATTTGCTTGGTTGCAAGGTAGGTGGTACTCTGTGACCATCTAGCATTGGTTGATTCTAGAGCATATTGTTTGAGAAGATATTTGCATGTAGCAAGTGGTATTCCTATATGTTGTGTTTTTGTCTAACATTGGGCAGAAGTGTTCCGTTTTTGGCGAGCCGACGGGCTTTGCAATTTCCCGGAATGTCTCTGTGGCCCGGCACCCAAATGAGGTGAATATTAAACTGTTCCGTCAACTCATTCAGAGATGATCGACAATCGTGGACTATATGAGAGTTTGTGGAGACAGACGCGAGAGATTTGAGAGCGGCTTGGCTGCCCGAGAAGATTCGTATATCCTTGCAAGATATAACGTTTTCTTTGAGCCAGGATAGTGCCTCTTTAATCGCCATTACTTCTGCCTGGAATACACTACATTGATTGGGAAGTCTGTATGATAGACTGAGGTTCAGTTGTTCTGAATAGATACCACTTCCAACTCCGTAATCGGTCTTTGAACCGTCTGTATAGAAGTGTACCGCATTGTCTTCCAGGGGTCTCTCTTCTTCCCAGGAGGATCTTGGTGGGATGGAGACATGGAAGCTTTTACCGAATACCATTTTTGTGGTGGTATAGTCTAAGCGATCTGGGATAGATCTGAAATTGTCTAGAATAGTAGTATGTCCAGTATTGTTACTGTTCCATTGAGAGGTGGCTCTAAGCCTCACACATGTGTTGGCTGCCACCATTTTGGAGAAGATGTCAAGAGGTGTTAGGTTTAAAAGCACTTCCAGGGCTGCGGTTGGTGTTGAGCGAAGTGCTCCTGTGATGCACATACCTGCTGACCTCTGAACTTTGATGAGTTTATTTAGATTTACCATCTTGTCCAGTGCGGTCCACCATACGACAACTCCATAATTGAGTATCGGTCTGATTACCGAAGTGTTTACCAGTGGGTTATTTTTGGGAGAAGCCCCATTTTGATCCTATGGCCTTTTTACAAGTAAAAAGCGCTACGGTAGCCTTCTTTACTCTTTCATCAATATTTGCCTTCCAATTTAGTTTTTTGTCTAAAATGAGGCCTAAATATTTAGCTTGGTCGGAAAAGCTTAATGGTATTCCTTTAATCTTGGGTGGAATTTTGTACCTTCTCGAAAAGAGTACTAGTTCTGTTTTATGTGGATTGACGTCCAAGCCACATTGATTAGCCCATTTTGTTAGCCTATTTAAGGCATTTTGTAGGAGTTCCGAGAGAACTTGGGGATGTTTTCCAGATACAGATATTGCAACATCGTCAGCATAGGCAATCACCCTGAAACCCTCTGCTTCCAATGATGTTAGTAGGTCGTTTACTACCATGTTCCATAAGAGAGGCGAAAGGACCCCACCTTGGGGGATACCCCGATTCACCGATCTGGTGGTAGTAAAACTTCTCATGCTAGAAGTTATTGTCCTGCTTTTGAGCATGAAACTTATAAAATCTATGAGTGGTTTCTCTAATTTCAGCTTTTCCATTGCTGTTGTGATCGCCTGATAACTGACGTTGTTGAAGGCTCGTTCAATATCTAGGAAAGCTGCTAGGTTATATTCTTTGTATTTGAGGGAATATTCAATACTACGTACCAGCGAATGAAGTGCTGTTTCTACTGATTTTCCCTTAGAGTACGCATGTTGAGCTGTGGAAATGAGACATGGTTTTAAGTTATGTCTGACGTGAATTTCAATCAATCTTTCCAAGGTTTTAAGAAGGAAAGATGATAGGCTGATTGGTCGTAGATCTTTAGGGTTAACGTGGGAGGGTTTCCGTGCTTTAGGAATGAAGACTACTTTTGCCATTCTCCAGGCTTTTGGAATATATCTCAACCTTAAACAGCTTGTCAGAATGATTTCCAATGGTGGAATGATCATATCTGAGCATTTTTGTAATTCGGCCGGAATGATTCCGTCTGGTCCTGGAGATTTATATGGATCAAAGCTATCTACGGCCCATTGCAATTTTTCCCGCGTTATTAGATCCACTAAATCGCTTGTAGAAGCTTGAGACTCTGATGTTAAGTCGCTAAGTATATTAGAGCTACCTGGAAAGTGGGTGTCTAATAAAAGATTAAGAGATTCTTCATCTGTGGTAGTCCACGTACCTGCATCTGTCTTTAAAGCACTTAGTACTGTTGGACTTTTTGAGAGAATTTTCCTAAGTCTTGAGGCTTCTGAAGTATTTTCTACTTTTCCACAGAAGTTTCTCCAAGAAGACCTCTTACTCTTTCTTAATTCTTTCTTGTATTGCTTTAGAGCTTCTTTGTATAAGTCCCAGTCAGAAGGAGATCTAGTGTACTTAGATCTATTGAAGAGCTTGCGACAGCTCTTCCTGAATGGTTCTAGTTCTTTGTGCCACCAATGAGGTTTCTTTTTACCCTTTGAAATGGTTATAGGGCAAGCAGCTCTCATTGATTCGTTGAAGGCGTCGGTGAGATGATTCACAGAAAGGTCTAGTTCATCTTTAGTGGAGGGACTTTTAAGAAGGTTGTGATCAAGCAGTTGTGCTAGTACCTCCCTTTATCGTTCCCAGTTTGTGTTATGATGATTGCGAAAACCCGTAGATATATTTGCCACATCATTGAGCTCAAACTGAATATATCTGTGGTCAGAGAAGGAATTCTCCTTTGAGACATGCCAGTTTGAAATCAGATTAGATATGGATCGAGTCAGAGGTTAGTGTTATATCAAGTACCTCTTTTCTGTTCTTGGTAACAAAAGTGGGTTCATTACCAATATTACTTATGAGTAGGTTAGTGCTTAATAGGTAATCAAATAAGGACTCACCTCTCTCATTTATATCCGAGCTACCCCATACCGTGTGATGAGCGTTAGCGTCAGAACCAATTAGTAGGCCAACTTTTTTCGTTTGCGCGTCCGCAATTGCCTTCCTCAAGGTGTCTCCTGGAGCAGGACTGTCGTGGCCAAGATAAGAGGATATAAGCCAATAGGTGCCTGTTAACATTCGTCATGAATTCCTGAATACTACAATGGCAGTTCAACATTCGTGTAGTACGGCTAAAAAACGAATTGCTATACTTGAAAGTACGGCAGAAGTTGGGCTCGAGGGTGAACTGATGTTGATTCCTGGAAGAGCGGGTATTTCGGTTGTTTTTGTTTTAATTTGTTTTAAAAGGGAGATCGTCTAAACTGCGCCAACTTACAGAGAAATCAGTCTACTTTACATCGCCTACAAGATCCTCTCTGCCGTAATATGTGAACGTCTGAAGCCTTTCGTCAACAATCTGATTGGTACTTATCATATGGCTTCAGGCCAGTAAAGTCAACCATCGACCAAATGTTCACGTTGCGGCAGATCCTGGAAAAACTATGAACTCCAAATCGATACCCACCACCTTTTCATCGATTTTAAGGCCGCGTATGACAGCATCTACAGAGACGAACTGTATAAAGCTATGTCTAGTTTTGGCATCCCTGCCAAGCTCGTTCGCTTGTTTGCAAAATGGCGATGGAGAACTCACGCTGCTCCATCAAAGTTGGCAACGAGCTTACGGAATCTTTCGACGTCAAAAAAGGATTCAGACAAGGCGATGCACTGCCGTGTGATGTTTTTAACATCGTTCTTGAGAAGATAGTGCAAAACTCCACCGTCAACACCAGAGGCACTATCTTCCAAAAATCTGTTCAACTTCTCGCGAACGCCGATGGTATTGATTTTATGGGTGATGGCAATGGCGCCTTTGTGAGAATTGAGACAGAAACGGCAAAAATGGGTTTAGCGGTAAATGAAGGAAAAACGAAGTATATGCTGTCTTCGAGGAAGGACACCCAACACCGAAGGCTCGGACGTCACAATAGACGCATGCAACTTCGAGGTAGTAGAGGAGTTTGTCTACCTAGGCTCCGCTATTAACACGGGCAATAACACCAGCGCAGCGCCGTGATCAGACGAAGAATAACTCTTGCTAATCGCTGTTTCTTTGGGCTAAGAAAGAAATTGAGAGGAAAAGCCCTCTCTCGAGCAACTAAGGTAAAACTGAACAACACCCTCATCATCCCAGTCCTGCTGTATGGTGCAGAAGCATGGACCTTGACAAAATCGGATGAATGTGTCTTAGGCTGTTTCAAAAGGACCCGTGTGCAATGAAGGGCGAAGAAGATACAACAGCGAACTTTGCGGGTTGTACAACGACATGGGCCTAGCCAGAAAGGTCAAGGTCCAGAGACTCAGGTGGCTCAGTCATTTAGAGCGGATGGACACCAATGCTACAGCCCGGAAAGCCTTCGACATTATTCCCGAGGGACGTAGAAGGAGAGAAAGACCGCGACTCAGGTGGCGCACGCAAGTGGAAGAGGACCTCATACCTCAACCAACCCGGCGTACAAAACTGGAGACAGCTAGCTAGGGACCGAGCTGGCTGTTGGAGATTGTTGATTGAGGCTCAAGTCCACAACGGACTGTAGCGCCACCTTAAGTAAGTACGTAACCAACGTGATATTTTTAAATTCTCGTGTTTTTTTCTCAAACTGGAAACAAATTACCGTTGTACAAAAATTTTATTTGATACGCAAATGTGTGAAAAATAAATAGTTACACTTAAATGATAGTTCGAAGACGTCTTTATAGGATTATCAGCATCAATTTTATTTCCATAGCTTATCTCTATGCTAATAGTTTTAAGTAGTGTTGCTAACTGAATCTTATCAATCGAACTGCCAAATGATTAAAAACATAACAAACTGGGTTTTTCTTACAATAGATCGTAGTTTCCTCATAGAAATTATGTATAGGTTCGACCAAAACAATGCGTCAATTTCCAGGAACTCAAAATAGGTGTAAGTACCGCTGCTTTTAGGTATTAACCGCAAAAAATAACGAGGATGCTTGATAAGCTCATTCACTTTTGGAATTTTCTTACTCGTATATTTTCATTCTGCCAGCGATAACCTTTTGAATTAAATGAAGACAAAACCAATACGAATACCCAAATGATCATTACGTCTATATTTTATTGATATTTTCATGAATACGATTTGAAATCAAAATCGCAAAGTTTATATTTCGAATTACGCGCGATTGATAAGAAATTATAATGTGGACGTAACATTGCTATTGTTAATGGGCAACACTAATAAAATAAACCATCGTGCGTATGAATATTGTCATTTTTGTGGTCTGAAGTCTAAACAAAAGCAATATTCAGGGTAGGTATTGTGTCTTTGTTATCAACAATTTAATTTCCTGATAAGGCTGAACCTCAGAATTAACAATGTAGGATTAAAGGCAGTTAAGAATAAATAACCAAAAACGTTAAGCCAACCATGTGTGAATTGTTAACATTTTCAATACAAAAATCTCAGCGAAACAGTTTTTTTTAATTGCTGTTGTATGGCCTTGAATTTTACTTTGAATTCATATCATTGAATAAGTTTTTTGCCCTTGATACCAATCTTTGGTCTAGTTTTCAAACGAAAGTGGTTCATATCTTTTCGGTTGCTTTTTTGTGGGCTTATCACAACCATTAAGTTTGTTTTTCAAGTACAACACAAATCTTAGCATTACAGTGCGTGGGAATTAATATAAGCATGTCTCATACTTGCGTTGCTAAATCAATATTTCAGTGATAGCGTTAGCCGTTTATGAGAATCGGAACAACCGGCAATTTTGAATGTTTGTAGGGAACAACAACTTACTTAACCGACTCACAATCCATGAAGGATATGAGCCTGATATACTGCAGCCTTGCATCGCATGCAGTCTCCAGTCGCCGGAACAAAGCGCTCTGGCATCCGCAGTCCCTTGGAAATTGTAGCGTAGGTTCGGTCTTCCTTGTCGTCTCGAACCTGGGGAATGCGATGAGAAGGTTTTTTTGGCTGGAGCGTTGTCGTCCATTCACTCGATGTGGCCGAGCCAATGCAGTCGTCTTTTCTTGGCTTTCTGGACTACATCCAGGGCCGGCCTTAGCCATCTTGGCGCCCCAGGCGAGACAAATATTTGGCCCTTTTTTTTAAGTACAAATTATATAACCTCCTTCTCCAGAATTAAAAAGGATGAAACTTGTATCTCACTTATAAAATATTGTTAGTTGATGAAAAAGTATAATTTATGCTTTAAAGAATAACTACGTATAATTCTCATACGCAAATACTATAAACATTTCAAGTCACTATGTTACATGTTAGCTATTCATATTTATTTGCATTTTTAATTAATTTTTCTTTATAATTATCCTCATAAAGTAATATTGATTTCTCTTGAATTTGAAAAAGTCAAACACAAACACAGTTACGCCTAATTTCGTGACAAAGTTCTAGCCCTTAAAACTCGGTTAAGTGTAATTTTAGAACCCATTTGGGTTCTAAGTCAATTCCTAACGTTAGAACTTAGTTTTTAGAATATTTGGAACTCGACATTTCTTCACTTCTCAAGAACTCAATCTAAAATCATCATTTAGTTCTAAGCGCCTAGAACTTGTTACTTTTAGAACTAGTTCAAGCATGTTTTTGAATCCTTTGAGTCACCCGGCGGAATTTTTTGACAGAAATTTCTTTCAATTCGAAACAAAATAAAAATTATTTTTGACTTTGTTCTTATTTTTGTTTTTTTCTTGTATGTGTGTACCTATTTTCATATTTGTGATGCCCATGCATGGTGACATGGTGTGGTGCTTAGCTTATGTGTGTTCTCTGTTACGTAGAATAGGGATTCGATCGAATCCTACTCTTGCCCACAAATTGTCAAAAAAAAAAATGCATAATAAATTCATTCCAATTTTTGTCGTGGTTGTGGATGTTGAAGGTCTTCTGCCACCACTTTCAGGACTGCTTAAAAACATTTGCTTTGTTAAACGAAAGCGCCGGAAAAATCAGTGTCGCCCCATCCCCCATGTATTAATAGTGGCATGTATTGGCATTCGATAAATACGCCGTTCTTCCAGGATAACGTTCGCATCGTTCTCAAAGTCCATAAATAGGAAATCATTGAAACTTTTAAACGTTGAAAAAACGAAATTATAAATAAATTGAGTTTTAAGGCACTAGACCCCCGAATGCGAGGGTCTAATTTTATCGAAGTTCTAACTATGTATGTATAACAAAGTTCTAAATCGAAGTTTTAACGCGTTAGAATTTGGAGAATAATTGACTTAGAACTCAAACGAGCTCTAAAATTTCACTAAACCTAGTCTTAAGGGCTAGAACTTGTAACGGTTTTTAAGCTGTTCCTATTTTACTATTGCAATCGTATGCAAATACACCATTATACACCGTGATCCACAGGATCTCAAGGATTTTGGTCTATTTTGAAGTAGGTTGTCCTTGCCGTGAGCTGCCGGCAGGCATGCTAAAATGGCCAATAGGGCTTGCTCGTCGGAGGGGTGGGATTTTGCGGCTCCACTTGGACTACCGTGGATATAACGTGCCTTGAGCCGAAAATTGCCATACCACAAAATAATCTTCTAAATATCGTTCCATAACTTCTAATTTACCTCATGTTAATGGCAACATTAGCTTTTTCGTTGGGGCTCATAGGTGTTCTTTTCTTAGCCCTGTTCCCTTTAGTCGCTACGTATATAGTGACTCCGTGGTCACTGCGCCTCTCCTCCTAGTTTTAACTTGTTAAATGTATTTCTAAAGGTCCCGTCACACACTGAAAGGAAAGTACTTTCAGAAAGCAAAAAGCTTTCTGAAAGCAAACTTTTCATAGTGTGACGACCCGAAAAGTACTTTCCTGAAAGCGTTTCTCAAAATGATTTGCTTTCTTGAAAACACTTTCAGAAAAAAAAACTTTCACGGTGTGACTAGCTGCTGAAATCATTTTGAAGAAAGCAAATCACTTTCAGAAAACGCTTTCTACTTTCAGAAACTGTTTGTGAAAGTTTTTTGCTTTCTTGAAAGCGAACGTATGTTTTACATAGAACCTACTCTGGTGGGCCAAAAATAAAGGAATAAGTTCACAATTGTTTTTGTGGTAAGGGTGCAATTGTGGCAGTACAATAGCCAGGCAGATATCAAGGTCAACAAATTTCTTGGACAAGAGTATGGATAGCCCGCTCCGCTTAGCTGTCTGAAAAGATTTTAACTCCTTCCAACCACTTGCAGCAAGCGCTTGTATAGAATCTATATAGAATGTCATAATAAAAGTTCATTTCATTCTGTTGTTTATTGAATTTGAAAACGTCGAGACAGTGTATTGTTTTTTAACAAACTGACTGAAACGTACTGATTTTCAGCACCACGTTCCCAAAATGGTCGCACCCAAATTGACCTACGATTCCTCGCCTTGTTCTCAGTAACGTGCTGTGAAATCCGTAGGATAATTTCCAATATAGTTAATTGCCTATATTCCAAAATTTCTTCAGCGGACTGCATTTTGTTGCTATTCTGGATAAACAATTAACGAAACAAGCTCAAATATCTCAACCAGTTACACTTTCAGAAAACGTTTTCTGCTTTCAGAAACTTTGTGTGAAAGTTTTTTGCTTTCTTAAAAGCAACGCTTTCGCTTTTATAGTGTGACGACCCGAAAAATGTTTTCAGAAAATTTAGTTTCTTGAAATTAAAATGTTTTCAGAAAGCACTTTCCTTTCATAGTGTGACTGCTCTCTGAAAACACTTTCAGAAAAATAACAAACTCTAAAATTTGGAAACGCTTTCTGAAAGTATTTTCCTTTCAGTGTGTGACGGCTCCTTAAAGATATTATGATATTTGATTCTTCATCAGTCCGCAAATTTACAACAACAAAAAAAATGTCAAAATGTCAAGAACATAGGAAGATTACATCAAAGTTTGCTGGATGACAGCATAAACAATAATAAAACACAGTTGACAGTAATTGTAAGATACCTAGTTTGCAATTTCTTCTCTAATGATAATACCTTGTTAATTGTATCATGTAATAATGTAAATCCACTGTAGTTCTAATCTCTATACAAGTCCAAGGGTTGATTTTGACTGGTGGCGCTAAAAACGGTAAGATGCATTACTTTAATAGGTAAAACAAACACAATGAGAAATTAACAGCGCCAACTGGTGAGAAGCCCTTCGTCAAAAAATCTCATAGGACAACTATAGCGATTAAAAATACAATGCCATAACGAAAATCAATTTTTTGTTTTTACCAAACACTACCTCAATTCACTCTTATGTTTTCTATATTTAGTGGGTGAAAATAAAAACAAAATGACATTTGGAAACAGAAGAGAAAATAGTCTGCTATACTATAACATAACAATATGAAACTCATGGATCTTTTTGATATGAATTTTTTGAGCTAGAGCTTGACAACATTACAACTTGTTGATTTGTTTCTTGCCTATGTTGAAGTTATGCTGACTGACGTGGCGCCCCTGGATCGCGGCGCCCCAGGCGACCGCCTGGGTCGCCATACCCTAAAGCCGGCACTGACTACATCCACATCTTGGTAAAGCTTGTACAGTTCGCGGTTGAACCTGCTTCTCCATTCGACATCGTCGCATACGAGACCGTCGAACAATTTTTCTTTCGAAAGTGGCCAGTATCAATTCTCCTCATTTACTAATCGTCCAGCACTCGGCGCCGCAGTAGAGTAGGACTGATAAAATCGAAGTTTTGTATAGCAGACACTTTTTTTCGAGTGAGGACTGAGGAGTTTTGAACCAAGTTTTTTTTACCAAACCGAAGGAGCAGCGGCTCGCTTGGGTAATTCTTCTTCGGATCTCCACTAAGGTGTCGTTTGTGGGATTGAAGTTTTTTCCAAGGTATATTAACTCCTTAACTACCTCGAAATTGCTGCCAACAACAGTGACGTTTTGTCCTAGGCGGTGGAAAGATGTTGCTTTGCTTGTTGATAGCATGTACTTTGTTTTGTCCTCATTCACTCCAAGACCAACGAGTTTCGCCTGTTCTTCAATCCGACCGATGATGTCTATGTCGTCCGCATGACCAGAGCTAGGTCGATTTGTTGAAGATAGTGTTCAACGTGCTCACACCTGCCTTGCGCACTATCTGCTCCAGGACTATGTTGAAGAAATCACATGACTACGCATCTCCTTGTCTAAACCCTGCGCATGTTTGAAACAACTCGGATGAGCTTTTACCCATTTGCACACTGCACTGCGTATTGGTTAGCGTCATGTGGCACAGCTGGATCAGTTTGTTCGAAATCCCGAATTCAGACATCGCAATCATAAACTCTTGGCGGTGGATGCTATCATAAGCAGCTTTGAAGTCTATGAAAAGATGGTGGTTTTCGACTTGAAATTCGTTGGTCTATCGTTGTTCTGCCTGGCCTAAAGCCACACTGGTACGTGCCGATTATTGTTTTGCAGAACGTTGGATAGGATTTTTTATGCAACATGAAGCAGGGATATACCTCCGTAGTTTTTGCATGACATAGGATCGGATTTTTTGTAGATTGGGCATAATGGAGCTTATCGAATAGTCAGTGGGCATGCATTTTTCCTCCCATACTTTGTTGATGACCTGGTGCGGTTCATCAAAACACTTCCTCCATCCAGGCTCTTCCTACCTCTTCTGTGCAAGGGGCTGGGACTGGGTCTTCATTTATTTATTTATTTATTTACACATGTACAATTACCTGTGCTTCGGTGACTAGGTTTCCTTCACTGTTTCGAAGAGCCTGTGTCCCGGTTTTGAAACCAGAAGCTAATTGCTTCGACCTTTTAAGAAAACTTCGCATGTTTTTCTTGGCCCGAGACTCTTCTAGATCTTTGATCTGAGAAACTGAGGATGCTCTTTTCTTCCTTCGCAGGGTCTTTTTCTCATTTCACCTTTTTGTTCGGTACTCTTCTCTTGCTGCTCTTGTTTTCCGTTGCAGCATCTGCAAATGTGCATTTTCCGTCTCTCTTTTCAATAACGCGCACTCATCATCATACCACGGGTTCTTTTTCAGGGCTGGCTGATTGTGGTCTTGGCTAATTTTTCGATTATTTCGCGATATTGGTTCCACAATGTGTTGACGTCTGTAGTATTTGGAGGACGGTGGTGGAGAGTCGCTCGCTCAGGCGCTCACTGTAGTCTCTGGCATTCTCCAAAGTGCTAAGGCAACCGTTGTTTAACTTCTTTCTTTGGGCCGCACGTGTTTTTTTGTCGTTTGATAATCGAGCTCTAAACTTATCCACTACCAGAAAGTGATCAGAGTCGACATTTGCTTCTCGGAAAGTGCGCACGTTCAAGAGTTCAAGACGTTGGATGCGTGCTTTGCGCCGATAAGGACATGTTCGATTTAATTGATGGTTCGAGCATCCGTAGATCGCCGATTTTTCGGAAGCCGTTATCTGTTGTAATTTCATGGAGGCTGTGCTTTCCAACTTATCCTCCAAAAATGTCTCCCTTTCCGATTTTTTGCATTGAAGTCTCCGAGTATGATTTTGATGTCGTACCTACTCTGGACAGGCTCCGTAGGCTGTATTTAGGAGGTCGTAAATATCCTCCTTGCTAGACTCCTCAGCATTGTCGGTAGGGGCGTGTGCACATATTAGACTGATGTTTTGTATTGTGGCCTTAATGTGGATTACAGCCAGGCGATCACTAATTGGCTTGAAATCTATGACTTTCGATCTTAGCCCATTTTCTCACGAGCAATCCGCATCCAAATATGTGCATTCTTTGATGGCAGCTGCAATAAATGTCACAATTTTTTCATTTTTTTTGTCCCTGATGCTATCCACCGTATTTCCTGGATCGCAGTAATATCTGCCTTATACTGCGTGAGGACAGATTCAAGTTTTTGAGTTGCACCTGGAGTGTAGAGTGTTCTTACATTCTAGGTACAAACTCCCTGGTCTGGTCTGGTTACCATAAGAGGGGGATCATTTTCTGAGGCTCTGCCTATCTCTCTCATAACGTTCAAGTTTTTTACTGTGGAGGTGTTGTTAGCCCCTCCCACTAACCTCCAAATTTGTAAGGCCGTTGTTTAAGTGCTTCTGTTTCTTCGTTTTGAACTCGCGCTAGTGATATAACCAATACCCGGTGCAGTGGTTTCCGCTTAGAGGTAAAGTAAGCACTTGGTGTGTAGGAAAAGATACAATATATGCTCCCAAATCTTACAACACCCAACCACAATAAACAAATCATTATTTATTCTACGGATGAAGAAGAAAATCAATGAGGATCAGTTGTATAATCGAGGATCAACTGTGAACCATGGATAAACGGGTACAAAAATTAATAAAAACGAAGTTTTCTTCCCTTCAAAATTAATTTGATCGATTTAAAAGAGTAAGCATAAGTCAAGTTAAAAATCATATTAGAAAAATCATAATAGAAGGGAATAAATCTTCGTTTTTATTAAGCATTTGCCTTGTGTTTATCCATGGTTCAGAGTTGATCCTTGGTTGTACAACTCGCCTTGAATCGTCTACGTTATTAGAGAATTCAATGCTACAACTCTAATCATTTTTATCTTCTCTCTGTTTTTATATGAGTTTCTACAAGAAATTATCGGTTCTTTAACGATATACCAACCAAAACTAAAATTTTGAGTGAAAACTTCTTTTTTTTTTATTTATTTATAAAATGCTTAATGGGCCGCATGAAAAGTTGAAGCAAACAAACATTTTTAGGATCGAACTACCTTCTCGACATAACAGTGGAGCGAATGTGGTCAATTAAGGCTGGTATTCAGCAATGTATTTTATGACGGACAAACAATCATTTTTTGAATATAGATAGCGATTTCTATATGATGAAGTTCTATAAAAGTGAATAATTTGTATTTATTATTTTCATGAAAGCATTTTGAAAATTAAAAAGCCCTTTTTGATGAATGTAATTTTCTGTGAGATGTTCGAAAAGTGATTTCCCGGCAGAGAAATTAACCCGAATAAAAGCAACCGCTGTAACCTCGCCGCACTACCTTACCGCTGTCAACTGTCACTATGACAGCCGAAGAAGCGACAAAACGAGCAACAGCTGTCATATTTGCGCCATTTATTTCTACTCGGGTTTTTGGTTTACAAAAAAAAAAGAAAAAATTACCGAAAAAGTGAAAAAATCAAATTCACCGATTTCTCCGTGTAGTTTTGAAACTAAATTAAACAATTCTTAACTCAAAATAACCCAAATATTATGCTTTAAATCAAAACCCATCCGTTTTGATAACACAAAACTCCATAAAACAAAAAATGGGCCTAGACTTCGATGCTCAAGAATATTGCAAAAATATCAAACAATCTCAACCAAATCCGCCGTTCGCTTGTCCCGTCAACAAATGCGACAAATCCTACAAATCGGTTGTTGGCTTGCAATATCATTTAATCAATTACGATCACGACAATCCGCAACAGCCAACAACACCGGTGGCCACTCCAAATAAGAAACGTGGCCGCAATCGATTTCAAGCATCGCCCCAGACGCCAAAGGATACAGCTGTCGTTCCCAAAGAAGGGGTTATCTTTCTCGAATCGGAGAATTGTGTTCAATACAATATCGACGACAAGAGCATCAAAGTTTCCGTCGATGAACCATTGCCGGTGATTACGGACGAGGAATTCGAGAATCTTATGAGCAATGGCTGCATAATTGCCACTCCGGACATTGTGGAGCCGCATGTTAAGCTACCCGATGCTACGTTTAAGAAAATCGAGAATTATAGCATATCGGATGCTCCGCCACGGCCGAATGCTTACATTCGGTTTATTGAAAAGTCCGCCGAGGAACTGGATGGCGAGGTTGAGTATGACGTGGACGAGGAGGACACAACGTGGCTGTCGATGGTGAACGAGGACCGTGTCGAGTCGAACTTGAATCCGGTGCATATAGACACATTGGAGTTGCTCATGGATCGACTAGAAAAGGAGTCGTATTTTCAGGTAAGGTGTGGTGCGAATTGCCGTCGGCGTTGTGCACAAAAAAAATATTTGTGTATGTGTGACGATTTGACAGGTGCGTAGGCAGGTGGAGGTGTTGAATGGTCAAATGCACACTACGAAGGGTAGTTTTACATTTCGTTCCGCTTCGGTGGAAAATTGGAATTGAGGCCAAACTTTTTTTGCAATTTCAACAAATTTCCAATTTCATTTTCAGGCTGCTGCCAATGGCACACCCGGTATCGAAGTTGACGACGATGCAGTTTGCTGCATTTGCATGGACGGCGAGTGTCAAAATACCAACGTTATTCTCTTCTGCGACATGTGCAACCTCGCCGTTCATCAGGACTGCTATGGTGTGCCCTACATTCCAGAGGGCCAGTGGCTGTGTCGGCGATGCTTGCAATCGCCCAGCACTCCAGTCCGGTGTGTCCTTTGTCCGAACACTGGCGGAGCCTTCAAACAAACCGATCAGGGCATGTGGGCACATGTGGTGTGTGCGCTATGGATTCCAGAGGTTCGTTTCGCGAACACAGTTTTTCTGGAGCCAATCGGTAAGACCCTTCCATTCGATTTCGTTCACTCTTCTAATGTTCCTATTACCTTCAGATTCGATTGAAACAATTCCCCAAGCCCGATGGCGACTCACGTGCTATGTCTGCAAAGAGAAAGGCATCGGAGCGTGCATCCAGTGCCAGCGGAATAGCTGCTATGCTGCATTTCACGTCACATGTGCCCAACAAGCTGGTCTCTATATGCACATGGACACTGTCAAGGATGGCAGCAATGAGGCCGTACCCGTCACAGTTCAAAAACAAGCCTACTGTCACGCCCATACGCCTGCTGATGCTAAATTGCGAGAGAACGAAGAGGAGGACACACGCCACAAGATGAAGGAAGCTCGCAAGGTGCTGGCGAAAAAGCGATCTTCTGCGCCGGTCGTCCTGATTCCAACTATCCCCCCAGATCGTATTCAAGAGATTTCCAGCTTAGTGACGATGCAGAAAAAGTCGCAGTTCATCGACAAACTGATTGCCTACTGGACGCTCAAGAGACAGTATCGCAATGGAGTTCCGCTGCTGAGGAGGCTCCAAAGCCAGGGACAGAGTCATAGCCTGACACGCAATGGTATTGAAGGTGAGTTTCAATTAGTCTCCCGAAAACAAAAATTCCTCTTGAAAACCGAAAAATCTCTCGCAGGCTCTCCAAACACAGCCGAATTGTACAAACAACTGAAATACTGGCAGTGCCTTCGCCAAGATCTCGAGCGAGCGCGTCTCCTCTGTGAGCTCGTCCGCAAGCGCGAGAAGCTAAAAGCCCAATATGTCAAAATCTCCGAGCAAGTTGTCATGCTGCAGATCAACCCCCTCGAAACGGCCATGCGAAAAATTCTCGAAACCCTCGAATCGAAAGACACTGCCGAGATATTCCGCGATCCAGTCGATACCGACGAAGTGCCCGACTATATGGACATCGTCCAGGAGCCCATGGATTTGGGTACGATGCGCCAAAAGCTCTATTCCGGTCAATACACGTCACTCGACCAAATGGAAGCCGATTTCGATTTGATGGTCAAGAATTGCCTGGCCTACAACAACAAGGACACCGTCTTCTATCGGGCTGGCATACGGATGCGCGATCAGGGTGGCCCATTGTTCCAGACGACGAGGGAAGAATTGCAGAAGGAGGGCATTGTCGAAACGATCAAAAGTGATGATTGTGTGGCGGTGGAAGTTGAGGAGGAGCTGAAACTACTCCTCAAAATCCCACCCACCGAGGATGTCATCCAGAAGATGCTGATTTTGGCCGACAAATCGCAGGTGCTGAAGAATCCGCAGCAACGGACTAAGAAAATCAAACAAATTCGAGCGGAGATTGTGCGAATGCGCAAAGCCATGGCAAAAGCCAAGGCATCTTTGGTAGGGATCTTTTTTTGTCCCCAGTTTGATTGCAGTTTTGAAATGTCTTAAATTTTTTGTACAGAGAAACTCAATGGGAATAGCAAATCACATTCAAGAAGACTGCGAAGAGGATATGGACGAGGACGAGCCGGAAATGGATGATTCGCGGGCTCAATTGCCACTCCAGACGCCGCCCAGTAGTCCGCTGAAAGTAGTGACCAATAGTGCGTCGCCAGCTGGAGTCAATCGAAGGTAAATCTTACTCTCGTTGTCTGTTTTTATTCAACCTTATGGTTTGTTTTTCGTAGAACTGCTGTCTTATTCACACGCAAAGCCCAAGCCGCATTGAAACGTCCAGAAATCTCGTCCCTCAAGGAGGAATCCAACGACCTGCCCCTGATGATGATCGACGGCATCAAATCACCCAAACGCACCATTCGCAACAAGCGCCTCTCCAACGACCGGCTGCGCAGTTTGTCCATCAGTCCCGCCAAAATAACTGCCCCGCGCGAAAACATGCTCGAGAATATGCCCGACAGTTTTCGCGTCTATCGAGCGAATGCGGGCGGCGACAATTCCGACAGCGACGAAAGCGACTTAAGTGATATCTCGGGCAGTCCGTGCAGCAGTTGTTCGGGCTTCGGCATCAGTGGCTCCGGTTCCGAATACGATTCGTCCGGCTCTGAGGAGGAGGACGACGAAGACGAGGAAATGGCCAGCGTCAATGAATCGGAATCAAATTCCCAAGCGCATAGCCACGGCCAGACGACGAACCACCACCACCATCATCATCATCTCCTCCAAATGAACGATTCCCTGCAACCACCGTCCAAAAACTCCTCGATCCTGCGTCGAATTCCTTCGCCAGTGCCGCAGGAACCACTCGAACCGGTCAAGCCGCCACTCGAACCACTGCAACTCGTCTGGGCCAAATGTCGCGGCTATCCATGGTATCCGGCTCTGATTCTCGACCCGAAAACACCCAAAGGTTTCGTCTACAATGGTGTTCCGTTGCCGGCTCCGCCGCCCGAGGTTCTCGCACTCCGCAAGAACCACACCGAGGAGGTCTTCCTGGTGCTCTTCTTCGACGTGAAACGCACCTGGCAATGGCTGCCCGAAGCGAAGCTCGAAATTCTCGGCATCGACAAGGAATTGGACCAAAACAAGCTGGTCGAGTCGCGCAAACCGGCCGAACGCAAAGCCGTCAAGAAGGCCTACCAGGACGCCCTGCACTACCAGAGTCAGGTGTCTGACCTGGACGGTCAGGGACCGGATCCAATTATGTAAATTTTTTCAAAATATATTCAATTTTTTTGTTTTTTTTCTATTTTTTGTTTTTCAAAACCAAGCCAATGGCGTATATTAATTCACTAAATTTCTCTTTTTTTTTCGTTTGTTTTTTTTTTCTTCCACCATTTTTTTTTGTACATTCTGTTTTTGTTCTGTCTCTCTGTCTCTGTTCCTCACACATATTCACACTCATTTCTATTGTAACCACTATCTAACGGTAAATCGATTCTGTTATTCTGTAATCAAGGAGAATATTTTAGTTTTCTGTTATGTTTAGAGAAACAATTTATGTAAAATTTAAACTAATAAAATAATGTTTTTGGTATAAATACAAATATATATTATATATTCGACTAAGCTTGTAAAAACAAATATTGTTAACTAATTGACTTTAACTGTAGGTTTTTTGTATTAAGACTAAGAACAAAACAAAACGTGAAAATTGTATTTTGATTTCTTGTTTCTTTTTTATGAGAATTTAAGTTTTTGTTTAGTTTTGAGCGATCGTGTTTCATCGTGAATATAACCGTTTTTAGTTTATAGTTGAAAGAGCAACAACAACAATATTGATTTCGATTTCGTTTTGTCTGTGTAGGCTTATTGATTACAATTAATTATTATTACGAATGTAAATGTTTTTTGGAATGTATCTCAGTTAAAAAAGAAGAATATTTGACGAAATACACATAAGTTTTGTTTATATACACATAACAGAGTTGGTTTTATTTTAATTTGTAATTTGATTTTCAGTTGACTTGGTTTCGGTGTGTTGTAGTCGATTGTTGTATTTGTGGTTTCTAATTGTTCAGTTGGATTTGTTTCGTTTTTCTCTTATTTTTGTTTTCATAGCAAAGTGGAACTCGCTGACCAGTGGATGGAGCGGAGGGTGAGTTGTTAGTGAATCGAGTTTTATCCTTTTCATGGACTTTTCGATCGTTTTAGGATGGATGCTTGCGGTGGCTTGGCGAGTGGAACTAAACAATTCGAAGGAGTGTTAATCCTGTTCAATCACATGATCGCGTTTTTGAAGCTGTTGAAAATATAGATTTAGTACTTTATTGGGTTTAATTTAATGATTTTGCTTAGAGAAAAATGTTTTGTACAGTGACAATCACAATATAGAATCAAAGTTGAATGCGTTTTCTTTAGTCGATGTTGATTTTATTTTCTAAAATGTAATTAATTCTGCTTTTTATGTGTTCACTTCAAACCCGGATCTTGGCTTTTCTGTTCTGATGTGCTTTTTGTTTCCCAGCCGAGGTTTCGCTCGTTGGTCTAGCCAAGATAGAAGAAAACACGAAACTTCAATGGTAGGTCTTTAAGAACCTAACAACAAATAAATAACTAACCGAGTTAGATCTCAATTTGTGAGTTCAATCTCAGAGGGATGAGATCGATCTCACAATGAAAGCTCGCCCCTGAGATTGAGCTCGTTCTCATATGCAAAAAGGTGAGAAAACACTTGGTTACATGAGATCGATCCCACAAATTGTTAAGCATGGCATTTCTCGAACTCAGTTCACATAAAACCGTAAAGATGGCCGAGTTTATTGTTAAATTTGTTGGACAATGAATTTATAAAAAAAGGTGTTCAATTGGTGATGATTTTCGTCGGTTGTATCGGTGTAGTGAAGGAGGTGTGCGATTGTTGACGGAAGAATTTTTGGGGCCGCGCAAACCAAGAAAAAATAGGAATCTTTCTGCGATACACAGGAAACCCCCGGGGTGGAATCGTGTAAGCTGATAGTTGATAGTTGACAGTCTTTTTTGCCTGAATTTGACTGGTGCAGGAAGTTTTTGCAGAAATAGCAAGCCATGGACAGAATTGGTTTATATTCTCACATACTATGGAAGACATACAAGAACAACAACATGGAGCAGGAAGTACTAGTTTCCTTATGCAATTGGTGCTCTAGATTGCACTCATGTCCGTATAAGGAAACCTTTGACCTATCATGAGAAATACATTAATCGTAAAGGATACTACTCCATCAATGTTCAAGCTTCATGCAATGCGGAAGAAAAGTTTACAAGATTTGAAGTTTGCTGGCTAGTTTTTTGTTTGTTGGTGATGTCAATTCCAAATTGGCTTTTATAGGATCTAATTACTTTGAGCACAGCATCAAACTTCATCGTCTTATGAATAGGCAACTGCGATTGCTGTTGAGCTTGAACTCGTTTTTTTTGCATACAAAACTGAGTCTGAGTTCCGCCCTGCTCGATCGATCTCATAGGTGAGTTCAAGCTCGTCAGCTCAGACTCTGAGCTCTTGCTCATCTTTTAGAATATGACCCAATAACTACAATTAAGATAAAGAACATACTTAAGTTTTTTCTTTATTACTCCCAAATTTGGTAAAAACGGGTATCCGCTGGTGTCACTTCCGGTGCTCGGAAGTAGTTCTCGTTTCCACTTGTGGGATTTCCGGTAACTTGCTGCCTTTATCGGGGGTAGGGCTTCCGCTATTGGGCCTCAGTTACTGTTTCCGTTATGTCTGCTTATTTGCCGTCGTTATCGGTAATTCGTTCTACTCGACCGGTTTCTTTCCGGGGGATCAGCAGGTGCATTTAAGGCCCCTGGTGGCATTTCACGGCAAGCAAAAGCTCTGATGGATCAGCAGGTTTATTTACGGCCCCTGGTTGCACTCAGTACAAATTTCCTTCAATACTTAAACCACAGATAATAAATTTATACAGATGTCTCACCCTTATGGCGAGAAATAATATATGAAACTGATAGCTACCAAAAAAAAGCTTTTTCCAGAAGCCTTAACGCATTCACTTAATGCATTAAAAATCTATTTTAGCTCACCTCATTGCCCATAAATGAATATCTACTTAGGCAAGGAAAAAAGCTCCCAAAAACTCCTTGTCAGTTAAGGCGTTGTCAGTTAAGAGCAAAATATGTTTCATTTTTTTCTGCAGGGATGAGACATCTGTATAAATTTATTATCTGTAGGTACTTAAACCCCTTACCACTGGTAGGGGGAAGGTTTAATAAAGAAATGGCGGTTGGCGGTGGAAATGACCAAAAAAACACTCGATTCGAAACCCAAAGTTGAAATGACAACCAAAAGTAGTAACAAAAGGTATTGGTAGCGGTTGTATTTCTACGAAAGTACTGAATTTTATAAGTAAAACCGAGTGTGAATTATATGAATGCGCATGTTAAGCTTTCCTGTGATTCGGTTTTATCTGCTTATGTCATGTATTATATGAAGCCGTGAATGGTTTTGATGATGAATGAAAGCACTGCATGGGTAAATGAGTTACATGAGGTATTTTTACTTGTGAACTAGGCCAGTTCCACCTAACAACATCTCACTGAGATCTCAGAGATCTCAGAGATTTTTTAAGTGGAACAAAAAATCTCCGCTGAGAATTGAGATTTTTTTCTGTGATCTCTGAGATGAAAATATTTTGGATTCGATTTCTCACTCAGCTTTTTGACGTGGCTGACATATGTGCAGCAACAATTAGTAAGGTAACCATTAAATCTCAATGATAACTGAGAATTATTATGTTCCAACAAATGATTTTGCCTCAAAGTGACATTGAGATCTCAGTGAGATATTGTTAGGTGGAACTGGCCTATTGTCTGGTAGACTCAAGGCCAAATCGATATGTACCTTTATTAATACAGGCTGAAAATAGTTTTGCCTGAATATAGAGCGTGAATTGTATGATGGCGAAATGCAAATACTGACACATTTATTTCGCATTTATTAGAAATTCGATATTGTTGTATAAGAGCATGTAACACTTCGTTACAACTTTTACCAGTGTTGGCAAAATGATAGCAATGGTTTTTGACGCAATTTAAGGAAAAAACAAATTTTATCTCTACTTTTCAAATTATTCTTCATTTTGATTTGCTTTCTCAACATCATAAACTTACAGTTAGCATCATCAAATGATACCACACTAGTAAAATTTGAACGAAAAGTTAACGAACGTTGCTTAAGTACATTATGCTCATAGGGTTCGGGTGTATTCGGTAGATCACTTAAGGCACAACTAATTGCTTAAGTGAACTTAAGCTATTGTCAAAAAACCGGACGAATATGTCCTTAAGTAAGCGTCAAATATGGTAGATATCAGTGCACTCATGGGGACTCAAGCATCCTCAACAACCTCAGTCTACCAAGTCCAACTCTCACCTCCACGTTGTGACCACCGGGTGTCTAGTACCTCAGCTGGAGATAGGGTGAAAACCGCTATGGAAAGCTGTTGGTGACAGCTAACGAGAGGGCGGGGAAAGTGTTTTTTCCACTGAGGCACTACTCTTTTATCCAGGCGGCAGCGGAAGAATTTCCAGGATGGATTCAACGATGGCGTCTAAAGTTCCAGTTAGGCAGAACTATACTCAGTGAACACCTTATACGGGCTACTTCGACATAGTTGGAGCTCAGGCAGATAAGGAGCGTTTAATCCGGCTTTTTGCCCTTATGCTTATAGTTAAAATAAGGAACTGGCCCTCCAGGTAGGGGTCCTGCTTTGGGGTGACTTCCCAATCACGTAAAGAAAAGCTAGTTGCGAAGCAAAAACAAGCCTCGGTTATGAACGGATTTACTGATGACGAACCATGCAAACGAGGACAACGAGATTCGGATCTGCACGTGGAATGTCAGGTCCCTTAACAGACTACGTCAGCCGAACAACTAGCGGAGGCCCTAGACCGTTATAAGGCGGATATAACCGCCTTCCAGGAAATGCGATGGGATAAGCCGGGCAAAAGGAAAATGAAAAACTGCGACTGCGACTACGACTACGGCGACTGCTACAGACAAAAACAACAGCGTCTGTTTGGATGTAGCTTTGTCGTTGGTCGCAGGCTTAGGCAGCGAGGCGCTCGTTGACAGTTCTGAAGCTTCTGTCAACGAGCGCCTCACGCCAATCTGCATCAAGGCTAAATTCGACAACATAAGCCTAATATGCGCGCTCACGCCCCACAAAAGAGAAAGATGACGACACCAAAGACAAATTCTACGAGCTCCTCGACAAGACATGCGAGCAATGCCCCAGCTTTGACGTTAAGATCGTCTTAGGATATTTTAACGCCAAACTAGAAAGAGAGGACATCTTTGGTGGGACAGTCGGAAAACACAGCCTGCACGAAAAACCTATCCGATAACGGATTCGAGCTTATCGATTTTTCAGCGGGGCGAAACAATAGTAGCAAGTAGGTACGCGTTTCCCACATCTCAACATCCACAAGGGGACATGGAGGTAGTGTCAACCAGATTGACCATATTTCGATCAACGCAAGACAATCTTCAAGCATTATTGATGTCCGAACTGATAGGTCCATATCAGTGTGGCTTTAGATCAGGATAGTCCACCATCGATCAAATATTCACATTACGGCAGATCCTGGAAAAAACTCAAGAGCTGCAAATCGACACCTATACCATCTTTTTATCGATTTTAAGCCCGCGTATGACAGCATCTATAGAGAAGAACTGTATAAAGCCAGGTCCAGATTTGGCATCCCTACAAAACTCATTCGCCTGAGAAGGATGACAATGGAGAACTCACGCTGCTCCATTAAAGTCGGTAACGCCATCACCGGCTTCGATGTCAAAAAAGGCTTTAGACAAGGTGATGTACTGTCATGCGACTTTTTTAACATCATACTGCAGTTGCTCGTGGCTTAGTGGTTAGGTGCGTAGGCTGCGAAGAACTAACAAAACTTCCAAGGGTATCATCTGTCATGAAAAAAGTGCATCTCAACTTTGCCGTTCGGAATCGGCGTAAAAACTGTAGGTCCCCTCAATTCTTCATTGTTTGATGAGAGTAACACTTAGTCCTTGGCTCTTCAAGAGCTGTCGCACCACTCTATTTCTTTTTATTTAACTGGAACGAATAGTGTAGAACTTCCGCGTCAACACTAGAGGCACTTTCTTGCAGAAGTCGCTGCAACTACTCCAACGGTGATTTTACGAGTATACAATCAGAGGCTAAAAAATGGGTTAAGCGGTCAATGAGGGCAAAAAAAGTATATATGCTGTGATAAAGAAAGGACACCCAACACTGACGTCTTGCATAAAATGTCACCGCATATTATTTCAAGATAGTAAAGGATTTTGTCTACCTTGGCTCTGCTACCAACACGGACAATGACATCAGCGCCCAGATCAGAAGGAGAATAACTCGATACGATATAATATAAGACCACTCTTGCCAAACCTTGTGTTAACTCCCTTCTCGCTGGGCTGATGCTCCAATTTAATACTTAAGAAGAGCTATAATATGCAAATGATTGTTGAAAACTGTAAAACCGTCAGCGTCGTGAAGTTCCGAATCGTAGCCCATTTATCGGTACTTCTAGAAATACCCATTAGTTTGCTCTTGAATCTAGCTTTGGTCTAACTGGCGATAAAGAAGGAAGAAATTCCTATATTGAGAGACAATTAGTCGAAAACAATTTTTTTTCTTTGGCCTGTTCTGGTAATTTACTGATTAAACAAACACATACTTTATAAGAAAAGTAAGCACATGTTCCCCTTAATAAATTCTGGTGAGAGGAAATTGAAAAAAGAAATAATTTGTTTTATTAAAAATTTCATTTTTTATTAATAAATTTTTTCTATAATATCATTTTTTTAGTTCTATTTTATAATAAAACCTTATATTATTATTTTTAAGCAACTAATATTTTTGTTTTAATGTACAGCATTTAAATATATTTAATTCATAACCTTAAGCATAACAATTTTTACTAATGTTAAAAATTCGATAACGCGTTCACTATAAGATTTTTTTTATTTTAAATTTATTTTTTTTAAAATAGGTATTCTATAAAAAAAAAACTTGATTTCATTTTGTCTGAAGTAAGGAAACAATTGGCAAATACAATTTAAATTAATTTAGCAACAATTTCAATATCATTTAAGTTTAATTTTAATTTTATTTATAATAATACTTAATCAGCACAGCATTATTCAAATTTAAATTTTCTATTTTTAAAGTGATACTTATCCGTTTTTTGTTATGTTTAAATTATTTTGTTTATTATTAAATAAGGCTTAAATTGCGTGGCAGGTTACAAGCAATATTATTGGCTAGAAGAGAGTTATAATAAATAACACTCAACTGCCAGCATAAATAAGTATGTTGTGTGTTTGTTTTCTAAAATTTCAACTACAAACGACTCATTTCTGTAATAATATTTTTTTTTTCTATCATTTAAGAATTTGTTTGTACCCAAGATGTTTTGAAGGAACGATTCAGTTTTATTTTTTTCAACTCTTAGAGAAAAAATGATAATTTAATAATTTGTATATGAAATTTGGGTACATAAACTATAGAAGTGAATAAAATGAGGAAAAAATAAGCTGGTGGTGGAAGACGTAACGTTTGGACTAAAAATAAGAATCGAGAAATCACTAAGTTTATGAAAAATTCCCTATTTTAGTTTTATTTTTACATTCTTAATATTTTATCGGCTTACTTAGTTGAATATACAAATTTGAAGGTTATTTATGTATTTAAATCTATATAAACACTTGCTTATAATTTAGTCACTTGTTATTTTTAGTTTAAATTTTTATTCTAAAAATCTTACAAGTTATATTTAAAATCTACTATAAACAAAGGTTAAAGTGAGTTTAATTTTTAATTATATATTTTTTATGTATATATAATTTTAATTATTTAATTTTAAATTTATTATTTGTAAAGCTCTTGTACCATTTTGTGATCCCTTGAAGGTTATCATTTTCATAATTAATAATATATTTTTGTTTTTTTGAAAATTTAAATCAAATGTTTTATTTTGATATTGAACGGAGATATTTATAAAAAAATTACAGACAAATAAGAATTTTAAAACAAAGTTGGACGCTAATTTTTCTACATACAAGCATTTATGTAAATATTTTTAAAATTTAGTTTTCAAATTAGAAGGGCTCTTTATTATTTGGTTATTTATATTTTTTATATTTGATAATTTTGTTCCGTTCCTGCTTAGTAGAAACGAATTGAATGATGAAAATAAAATTCGCTATTAGCGTGTGAAATTGTTGGGATATGCAAAAAAAGTACTAACCAATTGAAATAGATTTAAGGCCATTTGCTAATTCGGATTATAAATTATTTATGTTCCGCATAAAGTCTTAATTTTTATATGGGAAAATCCGGAATTCGATACAGGACTTTATCTTGAACATAAACTTTATATTTCGAATGAGCAAATGGTCCTTAATTTGTCAAATGTATGATTGAGTAAAAATGAAAGTGTTATTTACTACAATTGACATTAATTAGTAGGTTTGTATTTTCATACCCAAAAAAAGGAATCAGAAAATCAAGGTGATAAAATTTTAAGTAAGTAATTGTGATAATTCAGGTTATATGCATGCATAGAAAAAACTACTTTTTCAGTTTGATTGTGTAAATTTGCAAAAAAAAAATTTGGAGTTCTTTCTTATAAAAAATATATATAAGAAAATCAAATCAAGTGAATCTTCATATATATTCAAACATAAAAATAAATATTATGTAATAACCTAATTTCACCCCGAAAATAATAATTAAAACCAAAACCATTTTTTTCAACAAATTTTATTTAAAAAAATCAACAAATTGTGATTACATATACAAAAATAATAATTCTAAGTTTTACAATAATGCATGTCTTTTTTGATTAGAAAAATTTAGATAAAAGAAATTATAATTTTCATTATGGAAATGAAAATAAAAACAAAAATAACAAAATATTAAAAGATGTTTTCTACAATGCAAATAATAAATAAATCTTATTCAATCAAATCAATTTATTCTATTCAATATTGTTTTAACATAATATCGGTGTTTTATAATTTATTTATTATTGAAATGGTTATTTAGTGCTTTAAATATTCAAATGTACAGCTTATTATAAATTTGAACGTTTAATTTTTAATTTCTATTTACAACTATTATTTACAATTTTGTATATTATGTTTTTGTTGTTTAAGAAAAAAAAATCTAGAAAAAAGTTAATTGAAATTTTGCAAAAAAAAAATTAAAGACGCTGCGATCTACGATTGTTCTGAAACAAAACACCGTTTCGACAAATATAACGAAAATCAAGTTTCAAATGCTGATAGCAAAATGAATGTGAAGAAATGAATTATCCAGTTAGACGAATTCGCGAAACAAAAACTCGTTTTTCTATCAAGCCACACTGAATAGATGCGAATTTCTTGAATTGTAAATTTGAGGGTTCGATTCTTTGGACTTGGAAGGCATCATCTCTGCAGTAGGTAACTAGGGTACCGCAAAAACAGGGTGTTTGACATAAACTTTTCAAAAATCGGAAATTTGGGGCCGAATTACCGCTTCCGTGAACGGGTGAGTGAGTCTCATTAGTGATCGAGCGAACGAGGTCACGTATCGTTTGGGAATTAAACATTGTAGTAGTTTTATGGTGATGTGAAATGACACCCGACGTAATAAAGCCGCATAGGGCCTTATTTCCATTTATTATGGAAATTAGACATAAGACTTAGAAATAATGGCCGTGGAGCCTTATTTCGGTTTTTCTGTTTTGATAAAAAACTTGGCGCAGGGAAACTCGTCCCGAAGTCAGAAGTCCCGAGAATGGTTTTCGGAACTTCTGACCCACTAAACCACTATGGAGGGTCATAAGTGCCGAATTTGATTTAGGGATTCTATGGCGGATCAGTAGTCCCAATTAAATTTTACTTTTTATGGGACAAAAGTCCCAAATGAAAAAAAAGTGAAACAACGAATGTTCATGCTAAAAAAATAAACAAAAAACTTAAATTCCTGTATGTATACACATTGAATGCAACTACAAAAAAAAACTTATAAATAAATAGGACTACGTTTCTTTATTAGCCGTCGACAAAATGGTCAGAGCAATTAACTTTTTTAAAGCTGTTCCTTTGGAAAAGCAACCACTACATATCCTGTAGTGCAAAGAAGGATTTCAATGATTCTTTTTCAGCGTCTTTTTGAATTTCGACTGAGGATGAGGCTGATACGAAAAATTCAAGATCGATTTGATTCGATTAGGAGCGAAGCGAGCGGAAAATAATTTTCCCCACTATTGATTCTCTTTTGGGCAAAATTTTTTCCGCTTGTGTCCATCCATCTTTCTGATGCAGCTTTTAATGTAATTGAAATAACTCGGTTATTTTAGGTACATAAATACAAACAAAAAGTTTATTGGGACAATTAATTGAGTGATGGAATTTGTCCAATAAATAGGTTTATTGTGACAATAAATGGCCGTTTATATTTTTTTAATTTCTGCACAAACCATGGTTGGAAACATTACTAACCCTTAATAATTTTCGTTTATAACCACAATAAACAAATAAATTGATTTTAATAAATCCGTTTGTTAATACAAACAACCGTTTATTATTTTCGTTTATTATATTAATTAATCCGTTTAAAGCACCAATAAACAGAATTTATTGATTCTCAAAAAAAAAAAATTATAATAATCAGAGAATTCTGTATCTATTTAATTCTCTGGTTCTTATTTTTATTTATTGATGTTTGTTTTGGTTTCTTCTGCAAGTGTCATTGTGTGTATTTTCTCGATATACACAGTCCCTTTCTCTCCCATAATGCACCGCCCCGCGCGCCTTAACTTTTGCTTGATTACTTAAATTCCTTGAACTGCTAGCACCTTGAGTTTTTATTTAAGTAAGCAAATCCATTCGTATTTATACAAGCACAGCAACGAAAAAAAATCTGTGAACTATAAGAATCACAAGAAAATGATGGTTGGGATATAATGCTTTAAGATTAATGCTTTAAGATTTATTATTTTAATTACCGACGTTTATTGTTTCAGTGAATAAAGTTATTAAAAATAATCAACTACTTTTAAATTTTAGATTTGGTTGTGGTATTGGATAAAGGTTGGGATAAAATCTTTTAGAAACCATCTTAAAAATCTTGTTTATTATCGCAATAAACGATTAATTATTTTTAATAACTGAAATGTTTGCGGCAATTAATAAAGTTACTTATTTTAAAAAAAACGGTGATTAAGTGCTTTATTTTTCATTTAATAAATGGTCATTAATAGTATTAACAAACGATTATCAAACGCTGACATAGTTTTTAATAAACCGTTTATTGTGACAAGAAAAACTTTATTGTGACAGTAAATAACAAGTCAATAAACGCCATTTCTTATATTAACGAACGTTTGTTTTTTTCAGTGTAGATGCAATAAGATGTCATTAGCTTCAAGTATAGTGTGTTTGTAGAATGCCTCACCGAACTTTGACATCACAGAGTGCAGAAGAACGTTTGCATTGGAAAATGTTTTCTTAACGTCACATAGACTTAGAGCATGCGGTATGTTTCAGCCGTTATTCACAGAAAAAACCTTGAAAATATGTAAAAACCATCCACTTATTTTTTTTTTTTTTTATAAAATGTTTAAAATTAATCGCGGTGGTCGGAAACCCTGAATTTTATTTCTAGACTAATGACCCATCATATAGTAGGTCAGTAGTCCCAAAATGAAATTCGGCACTTATCACCTTCAATGGTGGGCCATTTTTTTTCTTCTGGAAATGAGGCCTTATTTGCATGTACAATGTGGCCTTATATCCACAATGTAATTGAAATAAGGCCTGTCGGGCGTTATTTCGATTTCTTCATGGAAATAAAGCCATATTTAAGGTGGACCCTATTTCGTAGGGCGTTTTTTTACGTCTAGTTTTATCGAGTCTCTATTTATTTTGAAGGAATTTTGAGAGGTTTGACGAATCAAAAAACAAAACTTGAGTGAAATAGCGGAGGCGGAAATATTATTTTTTCTTAAACGTAAAAATATAGTTTGACTGTTAACAGGACACGAGGGATACCTAATACCTATTGTTACGGCATTTTTGTTTTGCATTTTGTTCTTTCGCTTTTCTTTTATTTCGCAAAACTTGTTTTGTTTTTCGTTTGTGTTGCTTTTTTATTGATTTGCTCTTTTTTGTTTTGCTTATTAATTAAATATATAACTATATATGTAATTAAAATATCTCAAATAGTAAAATTTATATAATTTTTAAGAAAGTTCCTCCCATCAGTGAGCTGTTTATGTGTCGAATGAAATTCTGTTCGATAACTGAGGAAAGAATTGAAAATGTCTGTACTAAAAGCTCGAAACAGAACTCGATTACGTGAGATGTAATGCCAAACATACACAACTCAGTAACGTATTGTTCGATAATGGATAAGGTAATTCGGCTCCTGTTTACTGCGAACTTTCCATTTTTATGATAAAATTAACAGATCAGAGAAGAGCGATGGGGAACTAAGCTGTCGAAACGAACTTTGCTAGCAAGCTGAAAACTATGAATTTATGATTTATTTTTCATAACAATTTGGCAAATTAATAAACTAAAAAAAAAAAAATAATTAAAAATTTAAATTTAATATTAAATTCAAAATTCGAGAAAATTAAACAGATTCTTGAAAGTGATCTTATTGTCAGAAGTATGAGTTACTACAATGCGAATTATGAAATTTACTACAATTTATCTTAAATTTTATTTCTGTACATATATCTATTCTTCTTCACTACAATATTAAAAGGAGAATGTTTTGTTTTTTACTGTATTTTATATTTTATGAATAAATTTCTTATTAAACAGTTAATTTTATTTACAAGTATGTATAATATCATTTTCAACCGAGAATACCATTCAAAAAAAGTACTTAACAGTTTTATTTTACTAATAGAATTTTTAAACTTAACAAAGGAAATAAAATATGAAGTTTTAACAAAATTTTACTAATAACAAGAGTTTTTTTTTAAAGTTAAACAGCGTCTATAGAGATATATTTACCTATTTAGTTGATTTGTGCTTTATGTCACTTATTTTTGTTTAAACTGAAAGTTTGTTTTTTATAATTATTAGGTTGGTCTTTTAATTTTCTATTTAAAAAAAAAAATTGTTATTTATATTTTAAATTTAGTCTATATAATGTAAATACAGCTAAATCACTCAAAGTACTTAATGTGTATTGTATTCATGTAAAAAAATTATTTACAAATAAGGTTTTAGTGTTACAACTTATAGTTAATGAATGTACTTTAAGTACGCGCCCCGTTAGCTATATATATCTATTTATATGTTATTTTTTACCTAAAAATAAAGTTTATATTCAGCCATTTTTATGGATTTTGAGTCTGTTGATTTTCTTAAGAAAAAAAGAGATTTGTTAGTTTAATTTAAAATTTAGTTTAAACTTATAGTAATGTTTGTATTGTGGTATGTTTTTATTAACAACAAAAACTAAATCCAATAACAAATGGCTGAATACAAAACCATTCTCAGATATCCACAGAATTACTCGAAGATGGAAGCAGTCTTGTTGTTGGCGAACTTGAATCTGGACGTAATAGATCCATTGATTTCGACGATCTACCACTACCATTATCACAGGACATATTACCATTTTTACCGTCGATATCAAGACGTGCCAAGTCATGGGCAGAACTGACCTACATTTCATCAAATTTCAAATACACCATTCCAAATAATATTTCAACTTTGTAAAATTCTTACCGGACTAATTGGAGTAACTATAATTGCAGTTCTAGCTGCTACTCGTAATAAGGCAGTGTCTTCAGTGGACTCATCCACATCAGCATCTCCATCGACATCAATATCACCTTCACCGTATACATCCCAAGGCGGTGATTCTGGATCCATTTCACCTTCACAATCAAGATCCTCTTCTTCGAGATCTTCGACTTCTTCATCCATCAGGATAACTGCAATGAGTTTGAAAGTTTAGATTTTATTTTTTTTTAATTATTTCACTGAATGACACAAAATATTTATGCAACATCAATTAAATTAATATTTATAAATTAATATGATTTTGGATCGACAAAAACTAAAAAAAAAGATAAAACAACAACAACGATTCACAGTTGTCATTCCGCAACAGCCATATTGATGGGAAAATGTCTGGTATACCGTTTTTTATAATCAATCACAACATAAAGATTTGTTTTCTTCAAATTTTGGTTACAACATAAATTTTTAAAAATAAAAATTAAATTGGTTTTATATTGCATTTTAGCGTTAACCATAAAAAGAATTAATAAAGGTACATCAAAAGTGTTATGTTTGTTTTTCTTTACTCTATTCAGTTGTTTATATTGTTTTTGGGTTGACTTATTTATGGGGATATGATTTAATTTAATAAGTTTTAAGTTTAAGGGCAATAATGTTTAGGTGTCATTCAAAATAAACGTAAACATATTTGGTTTGAAATTCACATTGATGTGGTTGGAAGTGTTGTCTCAAGTTGGTACTGATCATAACATTTTGATTCATATTTTTGTTTTGTTTAATTCTTAAAGAAATTTGTTTTTCTTCAAAAGTTGTCTAATAAAACGCTTGAATAGCAACAATTAGCATCCTTAAATATTGACAATACCATTTTTTTTATAGTTAAACTTGTGACGGTTCTCAAAACATTTACAGACTGTTTGCTTATTAAAATCAGTTGATATGTCAAAAAAACCACGCATTTGTTTGTAAACACGAAAATATGATATTTACACAACCCGCCCCCTCCAAAATAGAGGTCGAATGATCTAATCTTATCTTCTTTGCAATTTCTATTTTCTTTAACATTTTCATAAAAGAATAATTAACCTACGATTCTTTTCAAATTAAGGGAAAAGTCAAATTTAAACCGAAAATTTGTTAGTTAAACGAGAATCACCCAATAGAACGGTTGCGAAGTCAACGCTTTTGAGATAACAAACATGGTTACAATTTGGACGCTCTGCCTCTTGGCAACGCTTATTCCAAGTCAAGTCAAAACCCTCGTTCTTCAAAAAACCATTCAACAAATTTTAAACGACGCAAATTCGTGCATTGGACCATCATTCGAAGGTAAGAAAAAGTACAATAGATACATTTCCTGCAGTCTGCTTACTGTGTACGATCTTCTTTAAAGCACCGAAACAAAACTCAACCTATGACTATATTATTGTGGGAGCGGGTCCAGCAGGCTCTGCCCTAGCCTACAGACTTACCGAAGATCCAAACACCAGTGTGTACCTTCTTGAAGCTGGTGATGGCGAGTGCTTGGCGCACAAATTGCCTGTTTTAGCGATTAGCCTTCAAGCAACCGAATCGAATTGGGGTTACAAATCAATTCCACAGAAAAATTCATGTTTTGGCAACAACGACAATATTGAACCGAATCCACAGGGTAAATCTCTAGGAGGTTCGTCTTCCATAAGTACTGGAGTCTACAGTCGAGGAGTGCGCAAGGATTACGATGATTGGGCTGCTCTCGGCAATGACGGTTGGTCCTACGATGATGTTCTGCCATATTTCTTACGAGCAGAAAACAGTAGATTAGAACAATATCAGAAGTCACCGTATCATAATTCTTCGGGATCGTTTATTGCCAGTCAAAATGTTTCATACAGGACCGATATTTTCAGGAGCTTAATTCAGGCAAGCTTGGAAAGTGGACTTGAGTATATTGACTACAATGACCCGGATTCCGGAGAAGGTTTCTCATGGAGCCAGGCAACTACACTTAACGGACGAGCCTACATCGATCCCGTTCTGGATGATCGACCAAATCTTCATGTTCTTTCCCGAGCTCTTGTCACCAAAATTCTCATTGATATCGACACGAAAAAAGCAATCGGTGTGAATTTCGAATACGGTCTCAAGAAATATACAGTTTTTGCCAAAAAAGAAGTCATTCTCTCAGCTGGACCATTTAATTCTGCGAAACTTCTCATGGTATCCGGAATCGGTCCAAAGGAGGATCTTGAAAAAATCAATGTTCCTCTAATTGCTGACTTGCCTGTTGGAAAGACACTTTACGATCACGTAAGCCACATTGGACCTCTATTCACAGTTAATACTACACTAGCGACACTCTTTATTGATCGTATTACACCACTTGACATTGTCGGATTCGAAACTGGTGACCCATCAACAAGAGTTTCCACACTCAGTGGTTTTGAGGGATCGGTATTTGTCAAATCATCGCCAGATCAACCTGTTCGTGATCTGGAACTTATTTTGGCTGATGCAACTGTTTCAGTGGATTATGGAACTCTATTTAGGAGAATCGTCAATATGAAGGATGAAGTCTACAATACTGTATTTAAGCCACTTGAAGGCGTTGAGCACTGTGGATTTCTGATAATTCTGTTATACCCTGAGTCATTCGGTCAAATGTTGTTGGAAAGTAGTGATTTCAAGGTCCCACAAAAAACTGATATGAATTACTT
Source organism: Sphaerophoria taeniata (assembly GCA_943590905.1). NCBI lineage: Eukaryota > Metazoa > Arthropoda > Insecta > Diptera > Syrphidae > Sphaerophoria > Sphaerophoria taeniata. The sequence continues at coordinate 37,588,904 of OX016540.1, read as the reverse complement.
TTCGAGTCCTGAAGATGTTGAGAAAATCCTTGCTGGTATTAAACGGGCTATTGCAATTGCATCACAACCAGCAATGCAAGAAATTGGTGCACAATTGATCGAAACAAAAGTTCCCGGGTGTGAGGACTTGGAATTTGGTTCAGATGATTATTGGAGATGCTCGATTAGGACAACATTACTTTCATGGCATGACTACAGTTCGACTTGTAAAATGGGACCTACGTCCGATAAGACTGCGGTGGTTGATTCTAAATTAAGGGTTCATGGTATCCTTGGATTGAGAGTGGTTGATACGAGTATTCTTCCTAAGCCAGTCGGGGGACACTTGGAAGCTGTTGGATACATGATTGGCGAGAAAGCTGCTGACATTATAAGAAATGAGGATAATTAAGATTTTGTGAAGCTTACAATCGTCAAAATAACGTTTTATTCCAACCACATCAATTTTAATTTTTAAAATAAGAAAAAATTACAAATAAACAAAATTAAGAAACATCAAACACTTAGTTAATTTAAATTAATTTTTCGGATTGTTAAATAAAAAAAAAGAATGTATATCACGAAAGGACTTTTACATTACATATTCCATAAAAGGTTATTATCTTATTTTAACATTTATTAACATTAAGATATCACAAACTGGCATAACTCGCTTTATATAATAAGAAAATTAAAACTTCTTGCTGATTATTATATTTAATTAAAAAAAATAATTTGCACAGAAAAAACAGCAGAAAACTCACTATATTTCGTTTTCTTAATTTTTAGGACGGATTTTTCTATAATTGCACTAAAGGACTTTCTTATATTTTCATTCAATGCAGCCAAATGAAAGCGAAACAGAAACAAAAGAATACTTTATTCATTGCATCATTTTCGTTGATTTTTTTTCAATTGAATTTTCTTTGACCAAACAAATAAAATGCAAAAGGAAATTGTTTTATTTTTTTGTTTAAATAAGTGTAGTTTGATCATCTTCATAGTGATACGCTTGATAATTTGTACCATCCCATATGGATATATAATTGTGGCTACATTGAATGTCCTTTCGTTGCTATAAGGAAGTTGTCGACGAGTATCCATCATATGATGCTGTAATTAAGTTAGTAAAATTCAAGAAGGCGTGTGTTATTAACAAAAAATTTGACAAAAAAAAAATGAATTCTTAATTTTGCTTATAGTAAAAATTGAGTGTGTGGATGTGTTTTTTTCTTTTTTGAATTGTAATTTATGAAAATGGGCATTTTTGTGTAGAAAAACAAAAATCACTAACCGTTTTGCTCAAAAAAAGCATTTTCATTATTTAACAATGTTGTGTAGTTTTTTTTATAAATATTTTGCGAAAAAATAAAATTAAACCAAAGAGCGACAAAAATATTTGCAAAAAATGAAATTTAACAATTTGAATGAAACTTACTTGAACTTTCGGTTATAGTTTTCGGACTGCTGGGTTCCAAGTCGGCATCCTCTTCTAGACAAACATCATGGTCTGGTGGTAAACGAGCGACCAAAACAGACTCAAGAGGATCGGCGTCTAACTCGGGCACAACTATCACTACATCATCACCAACACCGGGTTGTATCGCACTTGGGTCAACATACTGAGGTGGTATGGAACTGCAAACAACCAAACTTGCTGATTTTCAAGAACTCACTGTGTCAAGCTTACCTTAAAGTAACACGTTTCTTAATACGACTTGTTAAATCGGAGTATCCACGATGCATTGGCGGCCTCCGAGGAACTCCTTGTTCATATTGCGAGGCTATCGGTGAGCTTGGTTCCGAGAATTGTTTTTCAATCAGAATTGGCTTAAGCTTAATGAACGAAATTTTGATAACATCATGAACTTGATTAATTTAGTTTAAGACTACCTTCAGCCCTCCACCGTGTGTTATTGTTGCCGCGTGCACACTCGACGTCCCACTGGCTATTGCCGTTGCAACTGTCGAGTGGCCGCTATCACCATCAATACCCCCGGGGCTGAGACCACTACCACCACTTCCGTCTCCACCGCCGCCGCTGCCACCACCGCCCCCAGGAGGTTTTTGATTAGAGCTATTGGAATGTTGAACTTGAGAAACTAATGGAAGAGCTAAGAACCGCTCGCGGTCTTGCATATAGGCTTTAATTAAAATATCTAATTTTTCTTCTATATCGGCTACCTATAAACAAATAAAGGAGTTTGTAAAATATAAAGTTCTTATGTCTAAAAGTATGCATCATTATATGATTTTACAGAAAAAGAAGAGGCCATAGGAGGCAGCCTTGAGGCACATCATTATGAAAATGCATACTTTTGAAAAAAATCAAGTGCTGTCTTCCGTTTGAAACGAAATTTTGTCTTACTTGTCTTTCGACCTTAACTACACGAGATGCTAAACTAATTTTCGACGCATACACGTCTTTTGCTTTTGATCCTTGTTTTCCTAGTATCTGGTCAAGTCTAGAAAAAGAGTAAAGCAAACACAAATTTGCACAAAATAAGGAAAACAAAAAAACAAACGGAAAAATTGAATGTTAATTGATTCTTTGAACAAACATTTATTTTTGGAAAAACAAAAACTAACAAATTTAATTTTCTTAAATGATGATTGAAATTGGGATGGTCAGTATAATGCAGTAATGGTTCATTGATTATAGTTTAATATTTTTTAGCCATGCAATACTTTTAAGTACTATTTTAATATTTTCTTTAATTAACAATGTGATGGACTGTGTAGTGTTTATTAGTTTAAATGTAAGTTTAACTGTATACAAGCTTTTATGTTTATATGCTTTAAAGCAAAGTACATACATCAAAAATCAATCAACAAAAGTGCAAACAATTGTGATAAGATATATTATATGTTATTAAACAATGATTACAAAGGACATTGGTAGTTGAGTTGCGACAAACCTGGGAATAAGCAAAAGAATTCAAGCTTTTTTGATTGAGCAAAGAACGTATGTAAAATAGTGAAAAGAACAGTGAACAAGTTGTGGGCGGTTTTTGAAAGCAGAGTAATAGTTAAGGGTTCAATCGAAATTGGGGTCTTTGATGAAAGTAAAAGTACTAAATCAGGAATGAGTCCTTCTTTGTTTGTCTTGTTTTGCCTCATGATTTTTTCTTTTTTTTAATCACTATAATTTAACTAATCTTAGCTTTATTGTGAGTTGTCTTTTGTTCGTCGAAAAAGGTCAAAAGAATCCTTCAATTGCAAGAGTTTAGTTTTGGGTTGCCTTTGCAGTATGTTTTGGTTTGGAACAGCTCTTAATTTTGGCTCCTTTTAGTTCCCACTTTTAGTGTTTCTCCACTCAAAAACGAATCAAAATTAAAATTTCACATCAAAAATAATTTATGATAAGATAATAAGCTGCAGATCTTTAATTTTGAGCATAGATAATGGGCCCTATCGGGAATCTCCCAAGAATTTTTTTTTCTCACGGAAAATTTAATTCCCAAGAAATATTTCTAGTTATCGTGGATTTCCTTCTGAATGAATTTTTCCCAGGGAAGAAACTGCCAACTTTCTTGATATTTCTACAGCTTCCATAATCTCTTGGTCATTGGCGTTTTCTTTCATCAGCTCAACTATCGTAAGAGCACGGAGAAGCACATTTACTATTATTGCACAAACGTTGTATTCACAATTTCTGTCGAAGGAGTCCGCATATTGAATATTGCTTAATTTTGACAATGAATAAAAATGCTATGTGTTAAATTTTCAAGGCTGATAGAAACTTTCAAATTTAAAGAACTGAAGCCGAAAAACCCATCTTTCGATTCTAGCAGATGGTTTTGAAGTAGGCTTAAAGATTGCTTCCAGGGATTTGTGAACCGTTCCTAGTTCAAATTTTATTCCTGCAAGGTAATAATAAAGACGTCCTACTCCGAAACTAAAGCCAAACTCGTTTTTCAGTCCGTAAATGTCTTCTTTCCACTGCAGAAAGGCTTTAGCTGGCGATTTCTCCATCAAAACAAAAGGGAAGAAACTCCAGAGAAATCACGAGAAATATCTCATGGGAAAAGTGTTCATGATCGTAATAAATTTCTAGGAGAATTTCGGACATTATTTTTACGATACGAATTTTCCGAAGGCGGGAAATATTCCCAGGGAAATTTCATTCGATAGGACCCAATACTTAATAGAGACTCAGACAAAATTTTCAAAAAAATGGAACTGATTCTTGTCCGCTCAAAATTCGAATTAATAGAATCCGCCATACTTTAAGGAATCGTACATATTTCCAAACAAGCTCTATTTTAAAAACGGTATTTCATTCTAGGGAAAGAAATTAGAGCCAATTCATATTTGTGTAGTCCTAAGGCTTATGAAGAAATCTCTAAAGCCTTTTAATACTAGTTCTGACCTAAGAAATTGGATATTAAAAATAAACGCCTGTTAAACATAAACGTTTGATAATTTCAATCTCTTAACAAATAAAATACCTACATTTTTCAATTTGTAGAAACAACTGATAGAAAAGTTGGCAATGTCTAATACCTACGGAGACTAAAAAAAAAACTAGAACTAGTATCACATTAAACTAAGTTAAACGATCTTTTTCTTTATTAACGCCCTAGCCAAGGAACTTTAAGTCTTCAAAAACTAAATTTGACTTAAACAAAAAAAACAGTTATAATTTAACTTTTTCATATTTTCGTATGTTTCATTTAAATATTATAAACAACAAATTATGTAACGCGTTCAATAATCAAAAAAGCGTACAACATTCAATAAAATTTATATATGTATAATTCTTATATAAATATATCAACTGTTTATATTTTTAATTTTTTGCAAAACTAAAATCAAGTGATTTCTTATATAAAAATATATATATAGACACATTTGATTAACGAAACAAAAATATATATATCAAGGTACGATTATATTAATTCATTTTACTAAAAATACATAATATGTAGGATTTTTATGTTTTTGTTCAAACAATTTTTTTGTTTTTTTTGTAAAGAAAATTATTTGTACAGGAAGCATCCTTATCTCACCTAAATTGCAAATTCCTGACACGATTAAGTAGATCCGCATGACCAGAAGAATATTGTTCTATAACGTCTTTAACATCGTATGGTTTTAATGCCTCACGAAATTGCTTACGTGCCACAAAGTATTTGAGCTTTAAGATTTAAAACACATAGTTTGTTGTTTTTTTTTTATTGTTTTTGTTTTATTTTTTTTGTTTTTTTATAAAAATGGAATAAATGGAAAATTTCTTTTGGCTAAACTAAATTTTCAATTCAACCATTTTGTTTTGGGCTCAAAAAAAATTTGATTTTTGAAACCCATTTCGACGAAATACTTTGCAGCGAATATTGTGAAATTCCTGAGGCAGAATTTATACTTTTATTAAAGAATCTAGATTTTGTGATAATTTGGAATAATGCTTAATCAGGTCCAAACAAAAATTATAATAATGCGTTTAGTGTTTTGCTTTCGAAAAAAAAAATTAAATACTATTTTGTTTCAAAGGTGATGAGAAAGAGAGAGCAGGAATTGTGGATAAAAAAAGTTCAAATGCAAGAAAATTGCTTTTGTTCTTGCTGTTTAGTAAAAAGGTTGCATTTCAAAAAGAAAAAGCTACAATGTAAGGAATTTATTAAGTTATTGTCAAATGCCTCCATTCAAGATGTTTGTTTTGTTTTCAAGAGTTTATTTTCAAATATTCGGTATTTCATGTAGAAGTTTAAATTAGGAGAATACTGAGGAGATTCATCCACCAAACATGGAAAGATAGTTAGGAAATTTGGCAAGAAAAATTAATAACTAAAATTCGAAAATTCGACTTGAAATTTGTAACTATTAAATTTTATTAAATTAAATCCCTACCTATTATTAAATTTAAATTTTAATTAATTGTTTACTTCAAAAGAGAACCCATTTCTCCAAGAACAAAAGAAAATAGTAATAAACAATTATTAAAAATTACTTTGTACATGAATTATGATTTTAAATGAATTTACATAAAATGAACAAGTCAAAAATTAATTCTAATTTTAAGGACAACAAAGATATTTTAAAAATCTACATGAAATTTCGAACATGAAAATTTGAATTATATAGAATAAAATATGCGGTAGGGATGTTCAGACTTTACTCATCATAAAATAAGAAAGAAAATTATGTAACACTCTTCCTATAAATGCACTAAAATCTAGGTTATTTTACAATATTTCTAATTCTTTTGGTTTTATGTTTTATTTTAGTTTTTATATTTTAATTTTTAGAAAACTGCAAATTAAAGTAGAACAGGGAGCTTCCAATGTTAAAAAAGAAATGAAATGGTTTCAAAAGGTATATTTTGTATTTCTTCTTTTTTCTCTAAATTTTATTTGATAAAGCTTTTTGGAAAGTTGAAATAAAAAACAGAATATTTGCCAGATTTTTTAAGATAAGCAATAAGTTTAAATAAATAAAAAAAAAGATTAATCTAAACTTAGTTAAATTTTGAAAGGAAGATACAGAAAAAAAAATTGCATGTAGATATATGTTTGTGATGGTAACATATACATACACAATTATGCTAATTGAATTTTGAGGTAGAGTAAAGTAGGGGCAGAAAAAATATACTTTTACGTTTGTTTATTAATTTTCATAATTTGATATTAATTTTTGAAGTGATTTTTGATTCTGATGATGCACAATGTTGTACGAGTAGATAAAAGATTCAAACATATACGAGTGTTAAAGTAGGATCTAAAATGTTTATACTTTTTGTTTTTTTTTTTTTGCAAAATTTGTTAATTTTCTAATTTTTCTTGGTATTAGTTTATTTTTGTTAGAATAAAAGTTTAAAGTAGGTAAATTTTGAAAGATGTAAGAGTAAAACGTTTGAAAGTTATGAATATACAAATTTGATTTAGGTTTTTTTTTTTTTTTTTTGAAAAAATTGTTGATGATTTTTTTTTTGATTTTTTTTTTGGAAAATGTGTGTACCTAGTTTGAACATTTTTCACTCGGCCGAGTAAATCAACATGCCCGGCTGCATATTGTTCCATAACATCTTTAACATCGTATGGTTTAAGTGCCTCCTTAAATTTACGTCGTGCTACAAAATACTTCATCTGTTTAAAATATTTGAAAATTAATATCAATATTTTTGTTTTCTTATTTTTTTTTGTTTTTTTTTTTTTGTGAATTTTCATCTAATTGGAAAATTGTATTTGAAACAACGAAAAATTATGAATCAATGTCAGTTGGTTTACGTTTTTGATTTTTTGTTCTTTAAGGAATTGACATCGATTCATTTTTATAAATTCTATTTTTTTTTTCAGTTGCATTTTCTTTTTAAATTAAAGAAAAAAGCTAGTAAGGAAAGAAATAAGAAAAACGGTACTTACTTTCCTAATGAAACGTATCGCAGTTTTATGTTGATTTGTTAGTTGAACACAGCGTGGCTCATCGTCTTCATCTATTTTGGGATTGAAAAAAATATACACTTTGTATGTGAAAGTATAAAAAAACATTAAAGGCTTAGTTTTGATTAATTTTAAAAACAATTTTACTCAAAGCATAGTCTAAAGGTTAAAATACTACATAAACTATAGAGCATGCAATTAGAGTACAATCAGAGTTAACAAAACTAAAATATAATTAATCGTTAATGCAAAACACAAAATAATAAGAGTTATGTGCGTTGTACAACATTTAACATGTTTTTTTTAGTAAAACCACAAGAAAATTGATGGATGATTTTTGTGAAAAACTATGAACTTTTAATGTACATGAAATGGTGAGTTGTGTTTTTGCCGCAAGCCATAGAATTTTTTAATAGATATGACGTAATTATATGTTTTTATTTTACCTTATTTTAAAATAATTTTACTGCATTTTGATATTGTCGTTTTTATTTTGAGAAGTGAAATTTTTTGAATTTGAAATTATTAAATCCAGTTTTTTTGATTTACATATTTAAAACCTCACGAATCAATATCAAGCTGCAACGGTTCCTTCTTTAAAATTTACTTTGAGAAAAAGAGTTGAAGTTTACAATTATTGTAAATGAGAATTAAATAGGCTGTTCAGTGTTACCACAGTGTAATTATTATTAATTCTGGCAGAAAAGTCTTATTTTTTTCTTCATAATAAAAATGTAGTTTCGTGAAATTACATTTAAGTATGTAGCTAGGTACTATGTTCCCATTAATTACCTTTACTATTAAATTTATTTCCTCTTTTTTTTTTTAATTTTGGGATCGGGTCAAAATTCTGGCTTCAAAATTCTGCTTTTCAGAATTCTGCTTTTTTAACGAAAATTCTGCTTTTCAAAATTCTGCTTTTTTTTTTGTCTGGTTTACAAAATTCTGCTTTTCAAAATTCTGCTTTTCAAAATTCTGGAAATTTATATTAAAACAAAATTCTGCTTTTTTTAATAGTAGGGGAGAGTGGGTATGTTTGGAACACTTTTCGAATACATTAAATTTGCCGAGATCTTATAGATCGTATCTGAGCAAAATTGATTTCTAAAGATAAAATAACATTTTGGCAACCTATTTTTAGTTAAAAAGAAGGCGAAACTCCGACAGAAGAAAAGCAAAAAATTAATTTCATGAACCAACTCACTTTGTCCCATTCCTCCTACGAGCAGGGGGATTGGGACAACTATGGGGTGGAATGAGACACTTTTCGAATACATTACATTTGCCGAGATCTTATAGATCGTATCTGAGCAAAATTAATTCTAAAGATAAAATAACATTTTGGCAACCTATTTTCAGCTATAAAGAAGGCGAAAGTCCGACAGAAGAAAAGCAAAAAATCATTTCATGAACCAACTCACTTTGTCCCATTCCTCCTGCGAGGAGGAGGATTGGGTTTGTCCCATTCCTCCTGCGATCAATAGGATTGGGACAACTATAGGTTGGAATAGTGATGTCCCAATCATCCTGCGTGGCACTTTGAATAAATAATTTATAATATCACTTTTCGTGTGGCAATAATTAAACAAAACAACGATGAATTCACTTAAAAAATGGTGTTGCTACCTAATTATTACACTCTTTTGCGCAGAAAGTTCACACATTAAAAAAAAAATTCACTCAAAGCTTACACAGATGTTTTACTTTTTATGCACAAATTACCTTTTTTTAATCTCCACTCCGTAATTTTTTTCCTAGACACAACTTGTTTTGTTGAGGGATGGGGACAGACTGAAGACAGAATCTGTCATACAAGGAAAGAGAAAAAAAAGGTAGGAATTGAGAAAATGCCTAAGTCCCATTCCTCCTGTGTCCCAAACATACCCACTCTCCCCTACCTATATTTATTAACGGAAAAGTCAATTTAACATGGTTTTTGTTTCAATTTTAACAAAAAAAAAATCAAAATTTCGTCTTTTAATAATTATAAACAATAACTGAAAATAGACATATATCCATCCACGCACAGCTTTACTTTATTAGATTTAACAAGTGAAACGTTCATTTTTGCTTTTTAATAAGAATAACACACTATCACGAAGGGATAAGAAAAGACACTAACCATTGTCTAAGACCCTGACTAAGTTAAGAGAGCAAAAATTAATTGCGTCTAAACATCTCGCTTATTCAAGCGAGAGGATAATTTTACAAAATTCTGGAAATAATAAAAATAAGGTTTGGAAAATGTTAAAAAGCGCGCGCTTTTTAACATTTTCCAAACCTTATTTTTATTATTTCCAGAATTTTGTAAAACAGAATTTTGAAAAACAGAATTTTGAAAAGCAGAATTTTGAAAAACAGAATTCTGAAAAGCAGAATTTTGAAAGCAGAATTTTGAAAAGCAGAATTTTGACAAAAGAATTTTGACACCGGCAGAATTTTGACCCCAGCCCTTTAATTTTATGTACCTACTACTTTTCAATTAAACTGTGCTGCCAGAATTTGTGTTTTCCAAGTTTACAATACTCATATAGTAGCACAAAAATGACAATGACAATATAATACCAAATAGTACCAAACAATACTTTGTTTTCGTGAAAAATATTTATAGTGTTTTATAGTTTCTTCATTAATCTTATTTTAGTATTACGCACTGCCAGCTTTGCTGCCATTTGATGCATTCATATTGTACTGTGCTCGTTGGACCAATTTTCTAGCATGGGCCCAACTATTACTGTGCGATGGCGATAAGAAATCCCCTTGCAGCAATCCACAGAGCATAACTGGCAATGCTGATGCACCACTAGCTGCGATTATGCCGCCATTGTTGTTAGTGATGCCACTTATGTCACTTCGCTCAGAGGTGTCGCTCACTGCACTATGCTTGCGATTGAATTCCATTGGTGATTGCGCCAACGATTCTGGTAGAAAATTTATTAAATCTACTATCGGGTTTTGTTTTAATTGTTTTGTTTTTGTGTGTTGCGATTTTTTAGCCAAGAAAAGCGATGATGGATATGAAAATTCGAGGTTAGAATGTTGATATGAAAAAAAGTTATGTTATTGATTTTTTTTTTGTCGATCGATGGTAAACACTGACTAAATGGTTGTGAGATTGATTAAAGAGTTGAAATTTTAGTTGCAATTGAAATGTTTATGTTGTAGGTAAGTAGAGAGGCAAATTGTCTAATAAGTTTTCTTTTTCGGATTCGGTGCTTCGCATGTGGTGTGCCGCTTGAAAATCTCGCAATAGAGTTGTGTCGGTGAAGAAAACTGTGTTATTTTTTATTCTTGCTATTCATTTTTGCTGTGAACTCGTTTTTCAGCATTTTTAAAGCTATCTTGATTAAAATTAAAATTCAAATTTAAGTAACTCATACACGACATGCGAACTCTCATAGCACAATTTTCTGGAATAACATTATTTTCCAATTCTGATCTTATTTAATTTCATGCTCTGCAATCAATTCATTTTAAATATTTTGTTTATTTAAAAATTTAACAACTTTTATTAAAATATCAAACAAACATTATTTTTTTATATAAAAATGTAAATAAAATTAAAACTCTTACTCAGCGCACAGATAACAACATCGATTTGATTATTGAGAATGACATCCACTTACCGTCAGAGTTTTTCTTCGATATAGCCGTTTCTGCAACAGAATCTTCACTTAAACTTGGATTTAAAGGTCTTCCATTATTTGTGACTTCTGTAATGTATGAATTTTCGGAAACAAAGAAAAAGAGTGTTTGGGGAGGCCCAGACAAAAACAAAAATAAACAGTGATTCCAAACAAGTAAACAAAAATGTAACAAAAAATTGATTTTAATTTTTATCTTTAATTTATTATTATTATTGCCAAAACAATTTCTTTCAAACAAAATTAATTAAAACAAAAACAAACAATATCACAACATCGAGCGAGCGAATATAAATATTCTTTTCTTTTAATTTAGTATTAGCAAAAAATTGAACAAAATTCAACAACAAATTTACCATTTTTTTCTTGGCAAACATTTTCTTTTCAAAATTTATTGCACTCAATTTTTAATACTGCATAAACGGGGGGGCTTGTTCTTTGGTTTAAATTCAAACACAACAGATATGTAACAAATAATGCAAGTTGCTCATCACAATATATCTACTAAAAATACAAACATATTTTTAAGAAAACACAACTTATTTCGAATTAAAATTTAATTTTCAAAGTAAGAAAAATGTTACAACAAAATTCAACATCAAAGAAAACATTTAAATAAAAAACAAAACGGCAGTTCAATGTAAATTAAGATAAAAATTGAATAAGCAAGCTTTTACGAGTGCCAAGTCTTCATTGTATTCTTTATTTTTTCTAAAATTCATTTTAAGGGTTTTCTTCTTATTTTAAGTGAAATTACATAATAAAGTAAATTTTAAAGTAAATAAGAAAAGATAAGAAAAGTGTTTGTAGTAAAAAAAAAACTTTCAAATTTTGTAAATTTCACTGGCACCAATTAGCACTATTAAACAAAGTTTTGCAAATTAATATCAACAACGGAAAAAAACGATACCATTAAACCAATTCAAAACACAAACCCAACAACGAATTTTCAAATGAATAAAACAAAAAAACACATTCAATACCAAAACATAAACAAACATATTAAAAAAAAACGAGAATTCCAAAAATCCAACAAAAAATAAATTTGAAGCCACAAAACGATAACTCACCTAGGTTTTCCGCTGATGCGTTAATTTCGCCCATCGTCCTTGGACATCGCTGAGGCCTCGCCGGCCCTGGTGGTTTGTTGGCATTGCCAGGTGAATGCAGTGATTGACTTTTGTGCCGCCTTATTGTTGGCAGCCTCGCCACAAACGATGCATTGTGTTTGAAACTAGATGACGCCCGCCTAATCAGCGATACACGATTTGTATGATAACTTTATTATCATGAATTTAATTTTACATTTTTATTTTTAAATATTAAAATACATATATTTTTTTTATATAAGAATATAGATTAAGAATTTTATGTGAAATAGTCATGTTGATAAATTTGTATTTATGTTTGAATAAGTATATTTAAATAGCAAAGTGTATTTTTCAACAAATATTTGTGGTTTTAAGTGTTGATTTAATTTTTATCAAATTAAATATTTTGGTTTAAATTAATATTAAAAAAGATTTTTGTTTTATTTACAACGTGACACCAATTACAATATCATTCAACGTTAATGTTATACATATTTAATTTTTGTTCATGTGTAACGCATAAAAAGCGATAAAAGCAAACGAAAAAATTAAAAAAATAAATATTTAAAATATAAATAAGAAATTATATACAAAAAACTTTATAATAAAAACTTAAAAGTAAAAAATGATGAACGAAGTTAGACAAAATCACTCGTCTACTTTTGTTATTCAAGCAAAGAAAAATGTGCAAATGAAAATTAAAGTCGCGGTAAAATTTTTGAGAATGGAAATTTGTGAGATGAAAAATTTGTACCTTTAAAAAAATAATGAAATGTGTAGCGGGTAGTATTTAAGGTATTTTAAATTTCGTGTTTGTGTTAGTAATGAGTTAGTAAGGATCTCTATATTTTATGGTTGATTTATTTTTACATTTTAAATATTTAATTCTTATTAAGGAACAAACATTAACAGAAACAATCAATGCTTCTAACGTGCAATAATTATATTACTACATTAAGGAAAACGCATGCAAAGTTAGGAATTTATTAATTTTTCGTTATTTTTTTTTTTGCTGTTGAATAAAAGTAAATCAAAACTTTTTGATCCCTTTAAAAAACAACATGGTAAACAGTTTTTGAAAATTTCCCAATTTTTAATGATGCTAGAAGGGGGTTAATGTATTTCCTTAAAAGATCTCAAGAAATATATTCCAAAATTGGAAAAGTGAAGAAAATTCTAAGATCCTGATATCAGGAGTCCACCAATAGCTTGAAATCGCGAATCAATATCTAAAGGGTTTTTCAATAAGAGCGCTACAAAAGTTTTGTTTGAATAAAACAAAAACGGTTTTGGATATCAGTGAAATTCTTTATTCCTGTGATACGTTCAATGACATTATGTATGGATCTCGATTTCTTTTACATGGCCACTACGGGCACGCTTGCAGAAGTCCAGACGCTGAACCCAATTTTCGACGGTTTTCAAGCATAAATCGGCCGATACTACTGCAATTTCACGTTCGATATTCATACGAAGTTCATCAATCGTCGCTGCCTTGTTGGCATAGACCATAGTATAACGGCGTCAAATCACACGACCGAGGCGGCCAAGCGACTGGACCATTTTGTGAGATAACACGTTCTCCGAACTTGGTTTCCAATAAATTGATTGTGACATTCGCTGTGTGGATTGTGTTGCCGTCCAATTGGGGCCAAAACAATTCGGTTTTCATTGAACGGTAGCGATCCCCATTCACAGTAACGTGCCAGTCTTGATCATTACGGCCCAATGACGCCACCGCGGTGCACCGCCGCGCCGGCCCATAAACCACACCAAACCGTAATCTTTTCGGGATGCAATGATGACTCAAGGAGTACGTGTGGATTGCTGCCTGACCAATACCGCATAGATATTTTGTTTATTGACGAAGCCATAGCCAGAAATGGGCCTCATCGCTGAAGATGATTTTTCGATGAAAATCCGAATCATTTTCAAGTTGTTGCTCAGCCCAATTCACGAACATACGATGCTTCTGGTGGTCAAGCGGCTTCAGTTCTTGCGTCAGTTTAATCTTGTAAGGATGTAGGCCAAGATCTTTTCGCAAAATTCGCCACAACGACGTCACAGAGATGCCCAACGCTTGAGATCGACGTGTGAGAGACACATTTGGTCTTTCTGCAATTGAAGCCTCAGCGGCAGCAATATTCTCGACACTACGGGCTCTTCTCTGTTTCACTGGCACGGGAACATTTTGTACTGTGCCTGTGGATTCAAATTTTTCCACTACACGCTCAATTGTTGATCTGGTAGGACGATTATGACGACCATAAATTGGACGTAGCGCTCTTAACGTTGAGGCAACTGACTCCGAATTTCGGTAGTAAATTTTAATAATTTCGACTCGATGTTGGCTCGTATATCTTTCCACCATGAAATGGTAAAACTAACTGAAGAGAAATGTCAAAAGAGCGGCAAAAAATATGGCGTCGTTTGCTGCCACTGTTGCTTTTGTAGCGCCCCTGTTGAAAAACCCTTTATATGGAAGAAGACAAATTAAATTCTAACTGATAAACACGGCGAAGAAAAGAGAGCATGCCCAAAAAATGCATCCTCTGAATAGTAACAGTTATCATACTGCAGCTGAGACACCTGGGTTGACAACATTAAAAATACGAAAAGATTTGAAGAAAAAAAAGAATTTGCGATAATTTTTAATCTCATCTCCTCTAATAAAGAATGGAATAAAAGATTTAACCACGAACTTTAATTTGTTTGGCTACTTCCATAAAGTCAAAAACCCTTGCATTCAATGAATTTGAAGGCTGCATGACAACGAATGGATAACTGTATTAGTATACTGATCACCCGAAAATCTTCGATTTCCAAAGGATGTCAGGTGGAAATTAGTAGCGGACTTGAAAAAGCTTGGCGTGCAAAACGGGAGATAGCTAGTTAAGGTCGTAAGTGTTTCTTGGAAGGGTACCTGGTTCAACCCAACTTTTGCGAACAATTATTCTTCAGCCTACTCCTGAAATTGTTAAAATTGTTTCAAACGTGAACACAGAATTCATAACCTTAAAGAAAAATATATAAAACAAAATTAACACCATCAGAACTTTTTAACTGAGTTTGAAATTGAGAACCAGTAAAAAGCAACTTATTTTTTTTTTTTTATATTATTTGAACTCGAAATTTTATTTAAAAACAATTTTAACGAAGTTTCAACTAGAATAATAAGCAGAAATTTAAAAACTTACAAATAAAAAAGACTTGTCTAATTTTTGTCTAACAAGCAAAAAGCTTATAACGTAAGGGGTTTTTTTTCTATGTATGCAGATTTCTTATCATCTTCAAACAAATGCACTTTTGAAATTTAAACTTCTAACTTCTTTAAATCTGCATGAACCAATACAGAAAATAAATAAATAAAAACGAATTCTACAACAGCATCGCAAAAGAAGAACTTACATTGCGCTCGAGGTTGATGCTATCTTCTCTGGTGGTTCCAATTTTGAACTACATAGTTTTAAAGTGTATTTTGTGTGTTTTTGTTCGAAAATATATTTTATTTTTGTTTGAGAGTTGTGAATTTGTTTTTGGTGTTACAGCCATATTATTACAAGCGTGCAGATTGATTGATTGAATTTTGTTTCAGTTTCGTTTTCGATTTGTATGTGTTTTTATATTTTGTGTAGTTTTGAATTTAATTATTTTTTTTTTAATTAATTATTTTATTTATTTGTATAGTAGGCAAATAAATCAGCGAAAATAGAGAGAATCGTACGTTGACAAAAATAAATAAACAAAAGGGAAAAAACAAGAAAGAGAAAATATTTTCAATCAGTTTCTGTACTTGTTAATAGAAAAATCATTTTTTTTTTCAAATTTGCATTTTAAAATATAATAATTAATTTAAACTTAAAAATCAAGTAACTTAAGAAATCAAAAAATTTATTACAAAATTTACTTGACTTATACTGAAATTAAATAGTCAATATATATTTTTTGTTTGATGTTTTATGAAAATTATTACCTATGGATGATTTAAGGGAAAAATTGAAAGATCAATCAACATTTAAGGAATAATTTAATTTTAACAACATTTTTGTGAGCGAAAGATGGATTGTCGGAATTTTGAAAATTTTGACAGTTTAGAAACCAATTAGAAAATATTCAATTTCAAGAAGCGGTGTATTTGAAAATGTGTGATTTTTCGATAGAACAATAGAAATACATATTTATTTAACGTGGAACAAGTTTTTGTTGTTTTTGTAAGGCTGACACCTTTATTACAGCTGTAGATTGTGTTTGTGTATGTAGTTTGTTTTTATAGTTTAGTCTGTATTAAGAAACTTGTATACATTCAACACAATATACTTTAGGGGTTGGGAGCACAACTTTATTTATTTTTAAGGATTATTTTTCTCTTGTGTAAACGCTTTCCCAATAAAAAAAGGAAAAATAAGAATAAATTTTATATAAAATTCTAGGAAAAAGAAACAAATGTCACACAATACTTATAAATTCCATTCATTTTCACATTTTTCATAACTTTCATAAATAATTTAAGCCCCACTAGCAACATCCACTTAAAATTTAATTGTTTTATTATTTTATTTTAATATTGCATATTTTAAGGATACACAAAACCATCGAGCATCAGTACAACAGAAGTACTTTAACACAACGTAGAGAGGCACAAAACAAACGGGGATTGGTGAGGTTCAAACAACGGAGTTAAATATAGATAGCATTCGAAAAAACAATATTTTTTGTCTCAGAGTATTTTTTAAAAACTTTGTTAAATCACTTTAACTTTGATCTAAAAAACAGATTTTTAAAAATTCAAGTTTTTTTTTTGTACAAAAATAAAACGCTCTATTTTATTAATCTATATTATTTAATTGAAATTAATAAACTGTGTAGAAATATGTATTATTTAAATAATTCGTAACTGTATTGTATTTTTGGATGTATTTATTTTTGTTAATGACAAAACGGACTAAAAGATCAGAATTAAGAAAACCAACCTTTCGGTACCGGATGGATACCGCCGAGCCAGAAGGTATATCTTTTGGCCCCGAAAGCTTAAATGTTTATGAACAAATAGAAAATATTGACTTGATGACGTATAATATTATTTTTGCAAGTAAAACTAAATAAAAAATTAAATTTTTCAATTTTCTAATTTGTCTATTTTCGGGATTTTAACTTAAAAACAAAGAGTTTTTTGTTTGTAATTTTTCTTATAGAAGAATTTACGATGTAGCAAAATAGATTTTTAAAAATTGGTGAAAACTTTTTTTCAGGAAGATAGAGAGAAGGGTGTAGAAAAGTTAGAGACAGATAGATGTTTTAAGAAAAAATTCAAACTGCTGAATAGATTTACCTACTTAGTGAATTTAAAAAGTGTAAATACCTATTTGAGTTTATTACAATTTATTTAGTAATCAAAAGTCAAACAAACGATAAAAAGTAGACATTGCATAGGTGTGTACTCATTGTGTATACTGGGTGAGACAAAAAATTCTTGAGACTGTTTGAAAAAAATTTTAAGTGAAAGTTTTCAATTCTCAACAAAAGATTGTTTTTTTTTTTATAAGAAAATATAATGCATTCAAAACTTTATTTTTTTTCATAAAAGCAAACGCTTTGCGGGTGACTAAATTAAAAGAGATATAAATCAAATTTTATCAGTTTTAGTAAAATAGATAAGAAAATTTAAATCAAATTAACAAAACAATTTTTACTGGAGGAGTTTTTGTTTATAATATTTTTTTTGCATATTAGAGAAAAAACAATTGATGTTTAACTTTTGTCAAATCAATAAAATTTTCCTTGAATAATAGTGTTTAGTAAAAATAATTTGAATTTTTTAAAAAGAATTTGCTTGTCTTTTGTGTTTTTTCTTAAAATAAAAGTTTTTAAATAAAATAAAAAAAAACTAACACAAATTTAATAGAGAAACGAAAATTTACGTTTTAAGCAAATATCGATTGGCAAAAAATCATTGATTCGACGTGATAGTATAAATAGCTAAGATTTCTTAGAAAGAAGAGGCAATAAAAAAATAACTTTATACTTTTACTGTTTTACTATAAGAAATGTTTAATATATTGCATTAACTTGAAACTTATTTTTGCATTATTAAAAAAAAATATTTTTAGTTCAAATATTAAGTTCTGTTTGATTTTGTAGTAAAAAGAGAAATAAAAGACATCTCACTTTATTTTCCTTACCAGTAAAAAAAGTCCCGCCTTAAGTATAAAATACAAAAAGAAATTAATTAAATAAATTATAAATAATGCTCATAACAAAAATGCAAAATTGACTCATTTCGATTGTATTTTTTGGGTTTCTTAATATTTTTGGTTGAAATTATTAAAAATAAGTTTTTAGTTGTCTCCTTATTATGTAAAAAAATATAAGAAACGGCAAACGTGTTTTAAGGCTGAACAACAATGCTTAGACAAACGGTTCGAAGTAATTTCGGTTCTCCAAAGTACTTTTTTGCTATTTGAAGGGATAATTTCGTAATTACTGCGAGTTTAATAGAAGAGCCAAGAAAGTAGGAAAATATAAATATAAGACTTAGAAACTCAACTTCAACTTCCATCGTGCCGCCGAATTTTGGGTAGATTTAAGCGCTATATTTTAAGTAAATCATGTTTTTGATATATTTAGTTTTATTTGCAAAATAACGACAAATCTTGTAGAGTGTCGGGTCTTAAATAAGATCCATCTTACCAGTGCGCTCCAAAAATAGTTTATTGGACAAAAGATTAAGTGGAGAAGAGCCTCAGAAACTACAAGTAATAGGCGAAGAATAGAGCTGACTGAAAGGTAGGGTAATGATGCATTGCAGTTTATTTATTTTGTTGGACAAAATGCAGAAGCGGACCCGCGATAAAACTTAAAAAAAAAACATTAAGTAGGCAAGCGCCCCCTCGATACATAGCCATCGACAAAAAATGGAACAACGGAAAAGAACTGAGGATATCAAGAAAATGGAACAAAACGAAATCAGTTTCTATGTGTGTAGTATAATTCACACTCAGCACAAACCATAAATTGTGGGTATAAGACGTCGTATTCATTATGGAAAATCAGTTTCTGCTCCGCTTGGGTAGAGTGCACATCATGCATAAAGGAAACGCTTGAGAGGTTTGCATCCGTATAAAATAAATAAATAAATAAATAAATAAATAGAGAGCCAAGGCCTAAGTGGCTTACTCTCATCAACAATTCTCTGAGTGCGTGTGAAGAATTGAGGGGACCTAAAATTTAACGCCAATTCTGAACGGCAAAGTTGAGAAGCACTTTTTCATGACAGATGGATACTCTTTGAAATTTTGTCAGTTCTTTGCAAGAGGCAGTACTCGTGAAAGATGAAATAAAAACTTTACGGGCACGAGTAGGACCACGCCGTTCAGCTTAGCAGCCAACGCACTTCACTACTAAGCCACGGGCAACTGCTGTCCGTATACTACAATATTTTAAAGAGAAGGCACTATTTGTAAAGCTGCCCATTTATTTTTGGCATTGGCATCTGGAAAATTTACAACCAAGGAGCAACAACTCGAGCGTTGATTTCACAGACTTGACTGTTATTGAATAGAGTCCTCTGGAAAATACACAAACTGGAGCAACTGCTCTATATTGCGACTATCCCATAATTGTTTATATTTTTTCGTGAAATTTACTCTCTTCCAGCGCAGTAAACGAATTGCCAATTTTGAGTAAATTATTCGTCTGGAAAAACCAAAATTACATTCTAAACCTTTTCTGTTTGCAATAATTTCAATACATTCAAAGACATTTCACCCTTCAAAAAGCAAATTGCAATATTGTTTATATAATTCAGTCGTAACATAGTTTATATACCAAATAAAACTAGCAAAAGTGTAGAATATTTTTAATTTCAAGTTTGTAATATGCGCAAAAGAACATAACTGCCATTGAAGAACATTTATAGCATAAAAGCTATAGCAGCTATAGTATATAGTAAATTATTATTCAAACATAAATCAATCAATACAGAACTCGAGGTGGCTGGGCTTAACAACAAGGGATACAAGAAATCAACAAAATAACTAGATGAAAAACAAATTTTCAAAAATATTTTTTCTTTAATTTTAGCATACAAGAAGTACATGAAGAGAGCATTTTTTGTTGGTAATAGAAAGAGAAAAGACAATGGAAAAATAATTTTTCTTGGTGAAAAACGGGTTACTAACCAAACTTTTTATACAAAAGAAAGAAATTTCAAAAAATTAAAATCAAGAAAAAAAATAAAAAAAAATAAAAATTAAAACAAAAGTGAAAAGAAAAAATAAATTATAAAAAAAGATGTTACCCTCATTTACCTATATTCACTTAAATTTTTTAACAATCTATCCCAGTACTCAGAACTAAAAGAAGACACATATACAAACACGTCAATTAAATTAAATTTCAGTAAGAAATAATCCGTTTTTTTTCTTAAAAGTTATTGTTTTTAATTTGTTGAATGTAATATTATATTTACATTTATTTTATATTTATGAAAAAAATTGTTAATACTACAAAAAAACAACAAATCTGTTATAAAAAAAAAACCATTTAAGGAGATAGAAGAAACATTTATTACGCACAACATTTGACTTTATATTGGTTCCTTTCTTTTTTGTTTGGAAAAAAAAATGTTTTTAAAAATATTATTTTTATCCAGTATTGCGCTTCTGGTTGCGCTTATGACGTTTAAAAATTACAAAAAGACAACAATCAACAAATAAAACGAAAATCCCTGCCAGATATGTTATCTACGTCCTTAATTGATTCATAAAAACGACATAGGGACAAAAACCGAACGACAAAAAACATTTTTGTTCTTGTTAGTTTTTAATTACTTTTTTTTTCAACACGAAAAACAGATAATATGTCTCGATATGGATACAAAAATTAAAATGAAAATAGAAAATCAAATACTTACGATGGCGGCGGACTTGGCAATGGCACTTGATGGATCTTCCATGTTGCCACAGATACGGAATGTTCGTCCGCAGCATAGCATCTCCATAGGGATTGTATTAACGTGGCTGCAGGCTGGCGCCGACGGATCATATGCTTTTGGCGTTGTTGTTGTTGAACTTTGAGCGCAAAACCGCTGCCAAGAATACCCTGCGAGTCGGCGATGGACACACATATAAGCAAAAATACAAAATTCATGAGACTTAATGTGGTTGATAATAATCAAATTTTCGTCTACACTCAAAAAGAAGACCAACGAGGAAAGGCTCGCACAATATTCATGGAGTAACAATTTATGCATGATATCCAGATTTAATTAGAATTTGTTTCTACGTTGAGGTTGGATGGTTGTGTTTGGTTCAGACTTGGATTTCGGGCTACGATGATGACGTGTTTATATTTGCTCGGAAAACATATTCAACAGTTTTCCAAACTGGAAAAATCCTTGGGCGATGAATATTTGGATTTTTTTTTCGAGGTGAAATTAAATTTTTGATGAACAGACTTTGGGAACACTATTGAATCAAAGAAATTTTGATCCGGTATCATTTTCTCGATGAGATTGGATATCGATTTGTTTCTCCAACCATAACTTTCAACTGTAAAATTGAAACAGGTCGTCCATACATTTCGATTTCGCAAAATGTCAAAATTTGAAATCCAAATCCAAAACTATTTTCTATTTGTTGAAATTTCAATCTATCAGAATCTTAACAATCATCTCCATCAATGTGACCCATTCAAGACTTTGATTGTCCTCCTTAAGACACCGACAAACGCATTCGTCCAATTAAGTAATCCCTAATTGTATGCAACACAAACTTGTATGAACTCGACTTGTCTAATTTCTATGACAACAAAGCATCACCCATAACATCATGCAAACTCATCTCGTCAAAACTTTATTCTACAAAACATGTGTGAGCAGGGAGCACAAACTTACGAGAATAGAGCCTCGCCAAAAATGCTAAACAAAGAGTTATCCTGTCAACTTGTCACCGTCATCATTAACAACTTCATGAATATATCCTTCGTTATTTCGTCACTCAAGTGGAGTATATGTTTTTCCATCCAACACACAGATATGCAAATTGTATAATTGTCTTGCAGGTACTTTCAATTCCAAGCGAGTGTCATCATCACGATGATGATGATGACGGTGGTGATGGTACTTTACAGACCCACATCATTCTCATATAAGCTTTTGGGTCCAAAGTATAAACAATTCTGCTGCACTTTGTGCACACAAAGGCGACTATAAATGATCCTCTTAAGAGGGCTCCTGTTGAGCGAGAGTGCCGTATTCAGTAGAAGGAGAGTCAGTCGAGTCGTGCCAACAATCATTTTATCCTTATAGTTGTTAGAAAGACAAGAAAATAGAGAAGAACGAATTCAATATCCAGAATGAAGGATGCTTTGACAAAGACAGAGAAAGAGAGAGAGAGAAAGAGTATGTTACAAAAATAATCCACTAGATGGCACCGATGATGCTGGCCAACCGCACCACATCACCATAGATATACACACAGATAGTAACCGCCAGCATACTGTAATACCATCATGTCGGTTTTGTCGTGTGACTAGCTCCGGCTGTGCGTTGGAAACAGGAAGGATTATTATAAATACCGCATTTGTCTAGCCCCAAGTCATTTATCAAGGACTAATTCCTCGAGTCATCGTTTTAATTAAAATATTTTCGCATTGTGACTGCATTTTTATTCTCTTTGTTACAAGTTGAAAATATTTTTAACTTTGAATTTATATTAAAAAAAAAAACAACATGGTTGCCTTGTTGTATAGAACGGATGGGGTCGAGTTGAGAGCAAGAATTGAGATTACCGAGAAACTAATAAATTAATGTGTGTACTAAGAATAACTGGGAAATGGTTGTTAGAGGTTGTTAGGTAGAATTGTAATAAGCATTCAACTACTTGTTTGTTTTATATGATAGGGTTACCATTAAGCTTTCATAAAGCAAAAAAATGGTGGACATTCTATTTTGTTTTGTTTAAATTGCAGTAATTACAAATTGTAGAAGGTTGCATAACAACAGGAAAAAGCCGTTCAGTCAAAAATATTGCATACTCAAGGCCGCTGATGCAATATTGCATACCCAGAGGCTCACATTAGTCAAAATGTGATTCAAAATGTCAAACTCGAGATGGATATTAGGTTAAGCTTGAAATTTTGTGACATTTTCATTCCGTTTTATTTTTCTTGTTATTTTCAAAATTAAATAATCCCGAAAGAATGTATGTATTGTCATAATTTTAAGCACGTGTTCCTGCTTGCGTCATTGTTAGACAATTTATTTCTCAATACCCCTTATGAAAATTGCCATTCACGTGGCATTAGCTATCAACTACCATTTGTTATATAGGAACTCCAGTTGATGCATACAATAGAATAAATCACTGCGCAACAAAAAGAAAACAACACAGCGGCAACCGGATTCTTGCCTTGGGGTAATTTCCAAGCTTAGCATCGTATCGGAATCAGAAGACACCCTTTACCGAGAGTGAGAGAGAAAAAAATATCCATCCGTATAAAAGTTAAGCAGGTGCTTTGTTGAGATTATGTCCTTCTTGATATAGAAAATGTGCATTCTAAACAGAAGATGCAATCTAATAGCCCATCTCGTTTGTAACTTACGGTTAAATGAATATTTCTCTCCGGCTCGACTATGGCTTATTCTTATCCAGCTAAAGGTATTTATGGATATAGAAGTGCTTGTTTTATTTTTTGTCATGTCATTCCTTATACTTTTGTCCTCCAAACCAAAGAGTTTATACCTCGATCTATTGCCTAGCCAAGTACACATTGTGATGGCTAACCCAGATTTTAACCACGGAGACGTTCACAGAAATGCCAAGCGACCTCTAAGGGATTATGGTGTGGCAAATGGAAAGTTTTACATCAAAAATGAAATTTATGCTCGTTTAAACGAATGAATGGGGTTGATGTGGAGAAAATGTTTGGAAGTGTTGGTTAGGAGAGGTTATGCAAGCAAATTGAGTAAGTGTGAGTTTTTATAAGGTTTAAATGCAAATTTGGGCAAATAGAGTTGCGGCGTATGAATCAGTGTTAATTTGGATGTATGATTCAACAAATTTCAAACATCATCGTCAGTCGGTACTGTTCAATTGGTTTATGTGAAGTGAAATAGAGAAATAATTAATATTGAAAATTATTCAGTAAATATGCAATGCAGTAAATGTGATTTCAGATTCAAATAGAATTTCATCAGGCTACAGCTTGTAGAATTTGGATTTATATTTTCCTTAAACTCTAGTTTTTGTACACAAATAACCAAAGTATATAAGAGAAAATTGGTTAAGGATAGAACGATCGATACCTTGCCAAGTCACATTAGGTTATCTCTTGGAGAAATCTCCTAAACAGTATTGCTATTTCCCAATTCAAGTTCAAACGTCAACTCTTTTGTTTGAAACAATTCTTGTGTAGAAATCAATTTTAAGGACTTTGACGGCAGAATTTCTTGATAATTTTGCTAGAAAAAAATGAATAATAAGTGTAGATAAAATTCAACTACATAATGGAAGAGGGAATCGGAAAGGAAGCTGCGTTTCATAGAATTTACGATAGCGAATAGAAATTGGAGACATTCAACTTAAAAATAGGACCGACTTCCCTAATTCTACCACAAATGATATCAAATATGTATCTCAAACTGAAAGGCATTTGAAACCAAAAGTTTTCGTTTATTGTCAATTTTCCATTGAATTGTAGTCAACTCTTGAGGTTAACGAAGTGTCTGCTTCAAAAATGGGAAATTAATTCATTTTTTTCTTTGACTAAACTGTTGAGATAATGCACAAACATCGACGAAAAAAATTTATTTTATTTCTATTGCAAGACAAAAAACGTAAAATCTCTATAAAAATATTCCTCATTTAGAAGATTTTTAATTGCAAATTTAATCTCCGCTTTAAAAAAGTTAGTTTTTTGATTGCATCTACTACAATAGAATTCACACATAACATAGCATATGGATAAAAAGTATGACCGTTTGTTGAGTACACAAACATAAAATGCCATTGCCTTTGCCATAGCCACGATAACTAAAGCCGTCTGCATGGAAATGCTCTCACAACTTTTGCCAACGCCAACGTCAAACTTAAATTAGTTTATTCCATTAGAGAGAAACTAAATAAAGCTTCTTTTATAAAACAAAATGAGTTAAAAAAAGTATATATGTATGTAATGTTTACTTACCGCCGGAAGTGCAAAAAACGATATACCTAGTAGGGCACAAAACGATGCTATTAGTTTGCCTTGCCACGTTTCGGGTACCATATCGCCATACCCTACTGTACATAGAGTTATCTATGGAAAAAAGGAAAGAAAATTGTGTTTTTTGTTTGTTAAAAAACAATTAGTTAGTTATTTGATGGAAGAAAAACAAAACTTACCACACCCCACCAGAGAGCCTGAGCGAAATTACTAAATTTTTCATTGACATCCTTTTCCATGAGATAAACGAGAAAAGATGCAAATATAAGGCCTAAGAATCCTATGTACATAGTTGTTATCAGTTCCTGGAAGAATTAAGAAATAAAGTAAGGGACTTTGTTGGCGAAGATCGGTGACCAGAAATAGGAGTGTCGAGTGTGAACATTTTTTGTTTTAAGAAGTCCTTGGGAAAATCATTTCATTTTACATTTTGGTTTCCACTGCTATTGTTTGGTTTGTAAATATAATTTCTGTCATAATCATTTGTTGACAAAATTTAAATGAAATAATTGCAATAAGAATGTGTCTGCCGGTGGCGGAAATGTTTCAACCTCTTAACAGAAAAGCAGTTGTAGTTATTATACGCCACCTCTTTTCCAAAGCTGTTCTATTAGGAGTACTTATAGATTTTGCCTAAAGTCACAATATTGCATTTCATATTTTAAATACAACAAACACACAACAACGAACTCTTATATGACAGAAAAGCAACAACAAATACTCACTTGTCTATGTGCATAGACGACACTTCCCAATAGTTTCCACGTGCCACCACGTCGATCCATTCGAACCATTCTTAATATTTGGAAAAATCTAAGGCCACGTAACGCACTTGTTGCAAACACTTGACCGGATGTTCCCATGCCTAATACTACTAACGATGCTGCTATTGTAACTACATCTGTTTAAAGAGAACACAAATATTTTTGTATCCTCAAAAATGTTTAATTTATTGAACAAAACAACTTACCTATAATACAAAATGGTCGCTTTAAAAACTTTAACCGACCCACAGAGCCTTGATATCGTGACCGACATCCTGACGACCACAGTCTATAATAAAAATGGGAAAAATCAGGAACAGAATTTTTATATAATATCCTTCTATTGTTAGATATTTTACTGTTCAAACAAAAAACTAATATACCTATTTTTTTTTTTATTTCATATTAACTAACCGCAAACACTCAAAGCGAGAGTGATGGTATGTGTTGGTTTTTGTAAAGGCAGGCGAGTTAAAGCCTAACTGTGTGAAAGAATGAGCGCGAAAAAAATTAAGCACAAGCACGAAATTGAAATTAGAAAAAAAATACAACCAACAACATGAAAACAGGACAAAAAACAGGATCTAAAATTGCAGTTATTTAAACTTCACATGCACAGTGTGTATCGAACGATTTACTTTCAAAAACAAAAAAATAAATAAACTTAAATCATGAGTTAGAATCCTTCTTCCCCTTAATTGTACCCACCAACACGTGGTAAACGAGGTTCAATAATTATTTTATAAAATTAGTCTCGCGTCGGACCGGAAGTAGAGATAAAAATTCAACACGCCATCCGGATGTGCTGTGAAAAATTTCACAAGCTGCATCCTTCCGTTGCGGGATGTAAATGCCGAATCAAAATCCGTTTCCCATAACACAATCGATTCAAAACAAAGAAACCAACGAACGTGACATGCGGAATGCTGATGCTGAATGCTGCAATTGATAGAAAAGGTTGCTTGGGGTACGACTACGCAAACGACGACTACACGACGGCAACGACAAGAATGGGGTGCATTTGTGTTGTTCTCAGTTGAGTAGGCCGAAAAGTATCCTTTATACACTCTCTCGTCTATTCGACTATGATGGGGGTGATGAAAAGGTTGCACCTCTTCTCTGCAGAGCTGCTTTGAGTTCATAACACACTTTTTACTTTTTTTTTAATATTGTTTTTGGATCGTAAGGATTACAATGGACTAACATCCGGTTATTGTGATTGCGTTGGTGTTGGTTTTTGTTCGGTATTGTTTCGTGCGGCGGCTATGACGATGATGACGAAACAACATTTTTGGGACTCAGTGCCTGAGATTGGTATTGTTTTGCAGTCCGAACCAGGACAATGGCTATCACAGGTAAATTCATTGTTTTAAGGGAAAAAGTTTTATTTTCTGGGGTGTTTTGGATGTTTTTCTGAGGAGCCATGAAAGATTTAATAGCATACCATGAGCATACAAACACAAAAGGATGGAAAATTCATTCAGGACTTGCTCTTGAAGTTGAATATGAAAAAAAAAAAATTAAAAATACTCAGGAGGTGAGTTTAAATTATGCTTTGGTTTTTTTTTCATTTTTCATTTCTTGCGGCAGATATGTTTTGAGGTCAAGCGAAAATTGTATATAAAATAATAAACTGTGTTGAGGCAAAGCAAATGTTTTTTTTTCTGCTAGGACAAACTTTTAATTAAACTTGCTCGGGCTTTGATTTTGAAATGTGGGCAGCAATTAGGTTAAGAAAATATAATAATACCAAAATACGAAAGATTGTGAAAAGGTGTTATGAGTCATTGGAAAAATTCTTTTGACAATAAAGTTGTAGCCCAAGATTCACGCGAATTTAATAATAATACTTTTTATTAAAAAAAAAAGAAAAAACTAATCAAAACGTCCTCCTTCCGCATAAACAATTAAAAAAAAACAATTGCTTACATGGAATTATTTGAACGAAGAATTTTAATGCTTCGTTCTCCATGATTCTCAGTGTTTGGTGTTTCATAAACTCCTCTTTTCAAAAAGAGTGTGGCCTAATTCAGGGCTCTTAAAAAAGAAAGTGAAAGACTTCCATCTCCTTAACTATCATAAATTTAAGTGACGAAAAGGAGTAGTTTCTGATGAAAAAAGATGGGATACGTGGGCAAAAGTACTGCGGGTAAGTTATTTTCGGGATCTCAGTATCCGGGATTTTTATTTCCACTCCTTCAACCCCAACCCCAAAAAATATATCTTTGTGCAGTAACGCTCTTTGAGACATATTTTTATAAAACAAGTCATCCATTAGTTACTTCCTACTTGAGATTTAAGAATAACATTGATATTTTCAAAATCCTTTATATAAAGCAGCGCTTAAGGCTCACACGGATTTATTCATCTGGGAATATATTGAGTAAACTTTGTTCTTGTTTGGTGAATTCAGTTTCAAATAGTGTCAAATTGTTTGTTTCCCGAAATGTTGATATGTTCGAGTGTTTGCAGCTTATTCAATAGAAGCAAGAGCTACCATATCTTCATGGTAAAGGTAATACAGCAAGGATCATACTGAGCAAAGCGTTTTTATTATAATTTTTGATTATTTTATTTACGTTGATATTAGCTTTGAGATGTTTATTTACAAAAGGTTTTGTAAGCGAATGTATAGTGCTTATAAGGATTGAGGGCTTCCATGCTTGAAATATTTTTAGTAATTGTAACTATAAGGTCGAGTATAAGGATTCATTTGAGACATTCGATTTGAGATTAAAAAAATGAAAAGGATCATGCTAAAAGCATTTTATATAAATTGATATTTAAACTTGGTGAGCTGCCACAAAAAATGACTTACCTTAATTTTAAATGACAAACTTATAATTTCGAATTTTTAATTTTACTTTATCGATTTTTACTCAATCCAGCATCTTAACAAGAAGGACAACGCATGAAAGATTTGAAGGCGGACAAAATTGAATTTGAATTCACTTTTAAAGTTTTTTATTCAGATGTAAAAGCGATTACTAACCAAAAAAAAATAAATAAATACATTTGTTTTAAGTTGTACGTGTTGTTTGACTTGTTGTAAACCTTAGATAGTGGCACATACTTTTATTGATTTTGTTGCTGGAGTTGAGTTTGAAAAAAAAGTGACAGTAGTTTTGGTTCAGAGTTTTAATTTTCGTAAGTTCTTATATCAGGTAAAGTGTGATTTCGCTCCTCCTCGGATGTCTCAAACATTTAACACATTTGAAATTTAAATTTCCTTTGTCCTAACTTTTTGTATGGAAAAAGCAAAACGTTTTCTTTAAATTCCAATCTTGTGAGCTCGTATTTCTATCCATTCTTTTTCATTTTTCACTTTTTTGCAGTTTTCACCAAATTCTATGAAATAAGTGGAAAATTCTATTGACAAAATAAAATTTATTTTAACTGACGTTTACCAACTTATTCCACCGTGTGGCTGGTTTAGTGAAGAAATAAAAAAAAATGTAAGAAAACTGGGGTGCAATCATGTATTTGTGATTATCACATTTGTGACTATCAAATGTGATCACATTTTATTTCACTTCTATGTAAGGTGATCATGATCACTAAAATTTATTCGAAACTTGGCACTACTTCCAAAAATAAACATTTGATGTTTCAGTTCTAACCTATAAATCTTTGGTATGTAATGGCTAATGGGTGATCCAAGTAGAGATACTTTTTTCAATAGCCTTTTTTTGACAGATAACGTGTGAGTCGTGTCATGCTGTCATGTTATTTTTGTTTAATATTGTTTGGCATTTCATATTGGAAAGACTTAGGTACGCCTGAACAACGTTTACAAATCGCTCTATGGGTTCTTGAAAAGTTCCAAGAAGATCTGACGTTTTCGAGGCAATTTTGTTCAGCGATGAGGCCCATTTCTGGCTCAATAGGTATTAAAACAAACAAAATTGTCGCATTTGGGACGAAGAGCAACCTGAAGATATTCAAGACCTGCCACTTCATTCAGAAAAAACAACGGTTTGGTGTGGTTTGTGGGCCGATCAGTTAATCGCGCCACAATAGATTGGCATATAACAGCAATGACAACAACAAAACGGCTGTCATCGCCATCGTCATTTAACTTTTCCGGAATCAAATTATTTTTATCAATGAAAAATTTATATCTATGGATTAACTCTTATTCTATGGTTAAGTTAACCTGTATAATTAGAGGGCTTAGAGAAGTTTAAAAAAGTCCAAAAGTTCTGTGCAGTAAATTTGGTCTGATGTTTGCTTGTCTCCATCTTTATTCTAAAATATATTATCTTCAAATCTTATATTACATAAAACGTTTATTTTCATTTAGCAGTTCCAATTTATTTAAACAAAAATTTTTGTGTTGAGTGTCTTTTTACCTGCAGATTTTTAACAGAATATTGACTTTCGAAATTTCATTTTCTGAATGAAAACAAATCCTGTGAAACCTTGCAAAAAAGAAGTATATACATATGTTAAAATTGTAAACTAACCTCTAACTAATTTAGCTGCTTTTTGTGAGTTCGTGGTACATATGTTAGCTTTACCGTTTTTGCATATCTGCTCCAACGACTCACCACAGACCACAATTTTAGTGATTTGTTTCTGCCACTGACTGGCTCGGAGTTGAATATTTTATTAGTTTGTTCAAGACTCAAAAACCAATGCGGTGGCTAGAAGTCCAAACTCAACACCAGAACCATACACAAGACAAAACTTAACCAACGGATGCTGAATTTGAAGTAAAAGTTACCAATGTGCACAAAAAACCACCTTGTCGTCGCTTATAATCCGATTAAATCAAAAACTCGAACGCAACACACTACACAGCCTCGAAAACAACTGTGCCAGAGGAAAGTTTTCTTTTTTCACAAATTGCAAAAAGGCGCTACCGATACAAAGCTAGCAACCAAGAACCACTAGCTTGACGTTAACACACAAAAACATTGAGAGTAAACTAAAAATTGAATTTAACCCGAATTCTGTCCTCATCATATTTGACGATACGGGCACTCAAGCGGACACCTAAAAAAGAACGAAAAAAAAACAAAAAAACAAAAAACACCAAAGAACAGCACGGCAATGAAATCAAGCAACGGAACTAGGTACTAGTCGAAAGGATTTAGAGCCAACGATATTACAAAAAATAAGAAGTCGACACATTCCACCTTGAAGTAAATTGAATCTACATCCGGTAGAAACGGATGCCATATGCAAACTGTAAGTGAGTGGGTGGATGAGGGTAGTATGAGAAGAACGAATGGACAATGACGTTGGAATTGAATCTACTTTCAAAATGTCCTGTTTTATTCTTATTTTATTACGTAAAGGGTTCTGAGTCGATGTATTCTATTAGCATAAGGTTCTTGTTGGCTCAAATGACGTTGGAAATAAAAATTGCTGCCATATTTCTGTATGTGCGAATCTTGCTATGGGATGCCAGAGGGTTGCATGCTAGCAAGAAATTTGTTACTAAATTGAAATTTAACTGAAGATTATTTGCGAGAGTTATAAAAATAATTGTGATGTCAGTTGTAAGATTTTTCGGAATTGATTATTTTATGAAAAGAAAATTTTCAAATTCTTATCAAAGTTGAACTCAACTAAATGACGTAAGGAAGCCTTAAAAACTTCAGGGATTGGTATCAGCCTGCCTTGGCCAAAAACTCGACGCCGCACAAATATTGAAATATATAGCCAGCTGCATTTTCTGCCGCATAATTGGCTTAACCTAAACTTAACCAAAATCTCTTCCAACCAATCTACGAAACAATTTAAAATCGAAAGTTCACTACCCCAACATTCTTTGCAAGGAGTTTTACTTACTTCCACGAGCGCAATAATTTAACTCAACAACATGCAATAGCTCCATTTAAGTTTCAATTTTCAAGAGTTTTCATTTAAAAAAAATTACTGCAAGCTTCCCGCCATCGAACAGTTGTAATAGTGGCGGCATAAGGAAGTAATTATGTGGCCGCTTCACCGGCAGCGATTATAAAGTCAAGCCTTCTATCGCGTGACATAGCATTCAATACTAATAATTTTATTTAGTATACCCTTTTTTTGATTCGATTTTTTGTCCAATTTTACTTCCGGTCACGCAAAACATAAACTCACATCTATCCACCTCGCGTCCGACCGACCGACACGGTTTCAAATTGTTAACCTACCGACCGAGTTTTTTCTGTCGCTTATAACAAGGACATGCATTTTTTCCCAGAATTCTGTCCGTAGGGCTTAAATAAATTGAAAACGTTTTTATCCGCCGAACAACATGAGACCGAAGGATTCTAACAATAAATTTTGCAGGAATTGAGTTATTGTTGCTTAGTTCTTTTTTTGTTGTAACTGTTATTGTTGGCTTTGAAAAAGAGTGGAGAATAAAATGGTTAATTTCCTGTGTAACATAAAACGTGGTGATGTTATTGGTGCGTGATTTTTTTTCATAGCAAATATTTTTAGTGTGTTTTTTGGTAATATATTATATTTTGAAATTTTAAACAAAATCTAAACAAATGCAAGCACAAAGAGAGCTGAAGGAGGCATTTATTTGTGAATATTAACATTAACACAAGAAATTGGATCAAAAAGGATTAAAAAAAACTGGTTCTTATCAGAAGACAATAGAATGTGAATGTACTTACCGGAAAAAGAATTCCACTGTGAACCATATTACTACTAATATCTCCATCCTAAATAGTATGTATAATGCTTCCTTTTCGTATTCTTCGATTGTAGAAAACACGCTTAAGGCCAGGCACGTGAACACCATTAAAAAACTGGAATTTAAAAAATGTTTGTAATTTTGTTTAAATAGTTTTCAATAGTTTTTTCTTAATTGATGATTTTAAAATTCTTTAAAATAAAATAACAACAGCGTTTTCTCAAGGCTTTCAACTACTGCACCATTTTCAGTTAAAAAAAACAGTTATTTTTATTTAATTTTAAGGACATTTTTCTTAAATAAATTTTTCAAAAATAAGGCTTACTTTTATTAAATTTAATTATTTTTTGTTATAAGCTTTGAAAAATTGATTTTTTTTTAAACTTAATTTTAGTAAACAAAAAATATGTGTAGTGTTCAAAATCTTCAAGCAATTCGGCAATTCAACAGACTCAAACAGCACTAACCAAATTCAACAACTAGACGGACCATAATTTTACATTTTTGTGTAAAATATTCGCAAGAAAAGCAATGAAGATTGTCGATTGTTGTCCCAGCGTGTGTCTTCAATTAAATATTCTCTTTCCTAAAGGTATTTGGATTATCCCCTTTTCATGCTCATAAATATATTAATACTAAAAGCACACAAAATTCCTTTGAAAATATTTTCAAATTTATCCATCACATCATTTCATCTTTGTAAAATTCAAACTAATCAATACAAAATTCCTTTAATCTCCTAAATATTCCACCACTGGATTTTACCTGACAAACGGATGAGCTTGGGTTTGGGGAGTTGGGTAAAATTGTTTGCCTTCAGCTCCTTAATCGTAAAATCATCTTTTCTATCACCGCTTAAGGGAATAGATTTTTCTTTCAAGGATATATTGTTTGTTGGTTTGGATAAATAGAAGATTAAAAGACACACACACGAACTATTCCCAATTCGTTTTTAAGTTTCATAAAAGATATTTTTTTTTATTAATTCAGCGATTCTAGAAAGGAAAATACATGATTTTTTAAAAATAAAAAACTGTTAACGAAATCAATCTACTGATCCACTCATATTTTGCTTATCTTATTCGTTTAATATTTTTATGCTCAGTATTTGTTTTGTAAAACTAATAATCGAGAATTACCTAAGACAAAAAAAAAATCTGTCGGTGGAGATATTCAACGTTTCCAAACTGAAATCATGTTCAAACCCAACAATAAAAGAAGATAAAATGAAAAGCAACAAAAAATTGTTAAAAAATGTTCTTGAAAAAATTGCACATTTACATTTAACCACTAGAATTTAGTTTTCATATTTTTGTGCTCACATCAAACAGACTACATAAATTTAGCTTTTTTATTTGAATATTCAGTTCATTTAACTCTCTCGAAATTTTTGTTTCCTATTTTTTTTTTTTTAATTAAAATTTCAATTCAAACATTTTTCATTGTTAGAAACTTTGATTGATTGCACATTGATAGAGAAGAGAATTGCAATGAATCGTAAATACTCGCAACAAAAAAGTTCTGAATGAAACCGTTGCAACAAATTTTGTGGTTAATCATCTACACATTCCTTTGAAATGTTTATGTATAATGGAGTTTGTCGGTTGTGCGTTTGGCAATTTATCATTTTTCGATTTAGGAGCGGAGGTATTGCTTCCCAGAATGATTTTTTTATTTGAAGGATTGGCGTGAGGATGAGGTTTACTTGATTTTGATAAATGAAAAGTAAAAGCTTATCAATTCTTAATTAAGAATATGTAGCCGTTGATTTTAAAATTTATTTAGTAAATAGGCTTTTTTTCTTATAAAGTCGCCCCTCCCAGCTTAACGGGGGCAATAGACGACCCCCATTTCATATGACTTTTTTCTTGTCTTAATGCAACCTACACACTCCATCTATCGAGCACACTGCTCGTGGATCACCCTTTATAAACAATATAAAAATTGTTAAGAAATATAAAATAATCATTTCCCCCTAATTGAAATGTTTCTGATTTTAAACAGTATAAGAAACAAAAAAATTTAAAAACAAAAAAATCATCCAAAACCGAGCTGTTTCTGTGGTCTTTCTGAAAATGTTTTATTTTCAGCTTCATTGATTCCACTCAGGGGCGAACGCAGAAAAAAATTTCGGGGGGGGGGGGTTTCAAAAAATATTTGCTACGTAAATCAAATTTATTAACTATAATTCAAATAGAAGTCGGATTCCTTAATAGTCGGCCCCTTAAATTCCAGTAGTCGGCCACGGGAGTTGTCAGTAGTCAGCTCCCTTTAGTAAATTAATTATTTATAATTTATATGCCGTTGTTAAATCTAAAATGTATTAACAAACCTTTTTTTAAAAATTTCTAAATAAATAAAAGACAACATACAACAAATAATTAATTAAAAACAATCTTGTATTATGTGTTAAATTGGGTAAAAGAGCGTAAAAGATGATTTCGTTAATACACAGAAGTCGCTTGATTCCATTGAAAGGAGGGATTTGTGGCCATCGACCTAAAGCAGTCCTGAGCTTTTTATATTACTTTCCATAATCCGTTCGTTGAAACTATATTGGCCTTATATTGAAAAAAACGTGTCGGATTGTATCCACCTACTTTCAGATCTACCTAAGAGGTATCCGGCACACTTTTTGCAACAGTTTGAGGAGGGAGCACATAGGGAAACACAAGCAAAGGTGTCGTCACTGAAGTGAAAAAGTACAGTGATCGTCTAATGTTCGTTTCCATGTTGTACAGTATAAAGATTTTTCCAACCTCTTGGCGTCCACCAAATGGCTCGACCAACCATAGAACTCATAGGTTAAATTACTTTTTCAGAAGTTACAATACTTCAGGGTATCACAAGGGATCTACATTGATCTATGTGTGACGGTAACAAAATCAACTGTCAGCCCATATAACCTAACCTAACCTAACCTCTGTGCGACTCCTGGTTTTAGAGATAGGCTGAATGATGTTTCATCTCCATTAAGAATCTTGAGGGGTCTTCTAAAATACCGGCTGCGTCAATCTCTTGTAAATACTTATACGTCCCGATCGCTCGTCCTCTGCTGTTCTGAGTCCCTCAGTTCATAATGTAATGTGACATCTTGAAAAGGCCTAATAATACGTTTTCCATTGTAGGCTATCTTTGAAAGCAGTCCTACGTTTGTCGTCAAGATAGACGTTTGTCACCAAGAGGTCTGTGCGCTTCTGAGGAAAGCCACACTTGGCAAGGTATATGAGCCACTTAACAAGATTGTGTTCTCCGGCTAAGCTAAAGACAGTTTCCGGTCCCATTTTGTTTGCTTCTCTACAATTCTACCATGGATACGATCTTGTAGTCGCTACCTCGAGAGACCCTGTATGCTTCTCTGATCGGCCAATTGTGCTGTTATTTTTACTAATACGTTCGAGGTACTTGTGGAATTCGCGTTTTACTTTCTGTTCGGAACTACCCGCGCCAATCAAGAGAGAATACAATTTCCATTAAAAATTAATAAGAAATAGAAGGTTTCAGCCTTGTAGGCCAACGGCACACACACAACATGCTCGTTTGCATTATTCCCTACACGGCGAATACAAAATTGGCGAACATCATTTCGTAATTCGTACGTGTTGATTCTTTAAGGTGTGTGTGAGGATGTGTCAAAAAGAGAAGCTAAGTCACTGCGCCAATGGTTATTTCATAGAAAAAATTAGGTTTGCTTTCGACTATCTCCCTACATGTAAACAACGAAACCTACGAAAATGAGAAAATCGAAAATGTTTGGCAACAGCGAACCATCTACCTATTATGACGAATTTAAGGCGAACACGAGCATGTTCGTCGTTTAGTTTAGGGCTTCCTTTAATTATGTGTGATTTGGTGTGGCTATGATGAAGGTTTTTTTTTCGTAGATTTTGTTCGCAACCCCCGTTAGATTCGAAACGACCGATGCAATGTATTTGCGA
Organism: Sphaerophoria taeniata; assembly: GCA_943590905.1. NCBI lineage: Eukaryota > Metazoa > Arthropoda > Insecta > Diptera > Syrphidae > Sphaerophoria > Sphaerophoria taeniata. Next base: position 37,552,269 of record OX016540.1, on the reverse strand, counting down.
GCAGATAAGTGAATTTTTGTAAATTTTCGTCGCAGCTCCAGTTATTTGGAACCCACCAATCGTAACAGATTAAAAATTGTCGGTTAACATAGTTTGAGAATTTGAGTTGGAAATTTATTTTGTACCGTTTCTGTACTTTTTTTCTTTTGAACAATAATGGATATTTGTTTACTGCACATTATTCTCACATTTCGGGGGGGGGGGGGGGTTAACCCCCAAAACCCCTACCTGCGTTCGCCCCTGATTCCACTATACATATTTACTTACTTCGATAATAAAACTAAAATACAGGTTGTTTTATTGTAATCTTTCGAAAAGTCTCTTACAAAAGTAAATACTTTGTCAGCTCCTTAAAACTAATTTTGAACTCAGTTTGTTCGGGAGAGGGCTTTACTACACTCATTTGCTTTCTTAACCCGAAGAAACAGCGATTAGCAAGAGTTATTCTTAATCTGATCTCGGCGCTAATGTCGTTGTCCGTGTTGTAAGCGGAGCCAAGATATACAAAGTACCAAACTACCTCGAAATTATATGCGTCTATCGTGATGTTTTGTCCAAGACGTTGGAGTTGGGTGTCCTTTCTCGATGACAGCATATACTTTGTTTTGCCCTCATTGACCGTGACCGCTAAACCCATTTTTAAACCTCTGTCTTTATACTCGCAAAAGCACTGTTGACATCACGCTGCGTTCTCCCAATGATATCAATGTCATCAGCGTACGCGAGTAGTTGCGCAGACTTCTTGAAGATAGTGCCTCTAATGTTGACCTGGGAGTTCTGCACTATTTGTTCCAATATGATGTTAAAGAAGTCGCATGACAGTGCATCACCTTGTCTAAAGCATTTTTTGACATCGAATGCGTCGGTGAGGTCGTTACTGACTTTAATGGAGCAGCGCGAGTTCTCCATTGTCATCCTGCTCAGGCGAATGAGTTTTGTAGAAATACCAAAACTGGACATGGCCTTATACAGTTCTTCTCTATAGATGCTGTCATACACGGCCTTAAAATCGTTAAAAAGATGGTAGGGAGTTCTTGAGTTTTTTCCAGGATCTGTCGTAATGTGAATATTTGATCGATGGTGGACTTTCCTGGTCTAAAGCTACACTGATATGGACCTATCAGTTTGTTGACAAACGGCTTTAAACGTTCACATAGTACTGCGGAAAAGATCTTATAGGCGATGATTAGGAGGCTGATGCCTCTGTTAGTTGGTGTAGTTAAGAGGGTCTCCATTTTTGAGGATCGGGCAAACAATGCTGAAGTTTCACTCATCGGGCATGCTCTTTTCCGACCATATTCTGGAGATGAGTTGGTGCATGCTCCTAACCAAGTCATCACCAGCTGCTTTGAAGAGTTCGGCAGTGATACCGTCAGCTCCCGCGGCTTTGTTGTTCTTAAGCTTAGATATTGCTATCTTCACTTCTTCACGGTCGGGTAGACGGAAATCTTGGCTAGCGTCGTCTTCATTAAATTGTTCATTCTGCCTGATAGCGGAATTCGATTCGTCATCGCCGTTGTACAGTCTGCAGAAGTGGCCCTTCCATATCCTCAGCATTGACTGCGACTCACGACTAAGCAACAATAATATTATGCCATGCATGAAATTAAAAACGTTTGTAAACTGTTTTTAAATTCTGTATTTACCACTAATGTCAAGATAATTTACGAAATAATTTTGCAATGTTTCGCCATGATGTTCAGAATTTATCAGCGCGTGTAAATTTATGCAAGCCCTATTTTCGATAGAACACATGATAAGTACACAATTTACTTTCCTTCGGAAATGTGCATTGCGTTTATTCCGCTTACCTTTGATTCCCAGAAATAGTCTCTCAGGTAAAGTTGGAAAATACCTCAAAACTGGACAATACATTTCAAATTATCCTATACCGTTATAAACAGTCAAGTCGATAAATTTTTACTTTAGAAAGAAGTTTTAAGCCACCCTACAATTGATTGTTCAGCTGTGAGAAGATTTTTCATGTTCAACTCTTTCACCCCACTCGAACGATAACTCATAATATCGGTCATAAATCTCTCGAGTGCCAACAAACGATGTTCTCGATTGTCGTTACCATCGTCTGGCATTGTGTTGTCTCGGCTCTAGGGTCCATCGAGTGAGCTTGTTAGTTGCGTTTACACAACTACCCATGACAATGACAACAATAGCCCAGGACACATTATAAAGGACATCGATGATAACCATTCAAACAATAAGCCGTGATGTTGGGGCAAAAATTATTATTCTACACCGTTGCCTTTGTCGCCAATTTCATCGCCTGTCGGCAGCTATCTAGCTGGTATACAACAACAAACGCTTTATGGCGAAGGCTCCATCAACAGCGCTTGAACAGAGAATAATATAGCGAGAAAATTAATTTCCATCCTTTGGACACATAAATCACTATTAATTGGAAAAACATAGTTCGAGTCAATAAAGGCCGCCCAAGTCCTTGTGGTGATAATTTTAACAAGCTCTCGCTGCAGAACATTGCAGGTATGGGGTCAAAGTGACTGGAATGACGGTTTTGTCTGAAGCTAATTTCGAACAAAGAAAACACTTAAAATTAGCAATCATTTGTTTCGAGTTTGAGAATGATGACAAATAATTTGCCAATTTTCTACCAGCCATCGCATCCTGTCAAGATTACCCCAAAGTTGTATAATGCTCTGGCAAAACGAAGAAACTTATTCACTCCGACTTCCGGTAATCGCACATAAATATCGGTCTACTGTGGCTCTTGATGGCAACCAAAAAAATAAGGACGAAAGAAGTTAAGAAAACTTTTCTTCCATTCTTCTATTATTTGCTTAAGATTTTTTTCTTGTCGGGGGAATTGTGAGAGTTTTGGGGTTCTGTTTGCGGTTTTCGGTATTTCCTCCGAAGTGTGTGTTGGAATGTCGTTAAACCAGAAAAAAGGCAGAAAATTGCTTTGAGGTCGAGCTATTCGAGCCAGAGTTGGCTATTAAAAAGTTTTCAATTTGCTTTGTACTTTTCTTGAACGAATGGAAGAGTAAGACATACCGTCATAGCCGTAGCTAGGATTTGGTTTCGGGGGGGGTTAAGATAAATGATAATTTTTTTCAAAATCTCTATATATATAAAAATGAATGTATATACTACGTTTGTTTGTTTATATGTCCTTTATGGACTCCGAAATGGCCAACTAGATATTTGTGAAATTTTAATGGTTAATACTGTTGTATTCAGTGATGCTTTCTGTGACAAAAAATTTAATTGAAAAACCTCATGGAAGAGTAGGAAAACTGGAAAAACCAAACAAAGGTCGGAAATTTGATTTTTTTTTGCTTGGAATTTTTTTAGTTTTCAAAATGGGTTTTCGAATAGAAAAATAGAAAGTTTTTGATGAAAAACTCGGAAAACGCATTGGTTTTTAAATGGAAAACTGCATGGATTTGTATCTATGTGCATTGGTTTTCAAACGGAAAACTGAAAAATTGGTGATGGGGAACTTGGAAATCTCTGGGAGAGCACAATATCAAACTATTGCATGGAATTTAAGGTGCAATTTTGGAAAATTAAGGAAAAGAGCAACACGTTTGATTTTGTTTATAACATTTAGGATTTTGACTGTGTTGGAAAGTTCGTTGTCAAGCTAGAAAAATTTCATATCTTTGAAATTGGAAATATAGGTCTTATAATCATTTTAGAGCTTATCTCTGAAGGCGCTTAATGGTGGTGAAACGAGGTTAGCTAAAGATTAATGTAAACAATAAAATGGATGCATGTTGATTTGTTTGTGTGACCGGTAAAGACTCTTAAGTAGTCCAACGCATTGTTATAAAATTTTGACTGTAGGGAAAGCTAACACGAGCCAGGGTTCCTGCGAAAACAAATTTTGGGAATAATTTACGGGAAAATTAAAAAATGGGAACAATCAAATGGTGGTCGAAAATTATACTTTTGTATGGGATCATTGCTGCAATTGTTCAAAAATTAGTAGGTATCTAAAAAAACTCAGAAAACTTCGCAAAACGAGAATTTTTTAAATTATTTTTAGTTTTGATTTGATCTGGTGGCAGGCGAGACGAGGTTCGCGGGGTCGGCTAGTTTTTAATAAAAAAGGAAACATATTTATCAAATTTATCACATTCTTACACTTCCTATCAAAAACAATTTTTGATGGAAAGTTTAAAAATATTTCTTGAGTGTATCTTTCACTTTAATATTAATCTTTAATATTAATCATTGTTATTTATGCAGTATTTTTAAATATATTGTAAAACACATAATAAAGATTTGAATTCATATGAAAAAAATCATTTCTCCTACAAAATTGAAGTCTAACTGAAGATATTGGCTTCAAAGCTTCAGAGTAGATGTTTTTGCATGGTGTATTAGATATATGAATCTTAAATTAAGTTAACTTACCTTTATTGGAAGTCAATAACATTTTTGTATTATTTTGTTTTGGAAAAAGTAGGAGAGAACTATTTTCATAAAAAGCATTATTGTTTATTGAGGGACGAATAAAAACAAAAGCAGAAGAAAAACAAAATAAATACATAAATATAATATTTAACTATATAAAATAATTCTTTTTTCACACAGATCATCACAATTGTGAATTAATTATATACAAATAAATTCTTTGAACAAAAAATAACACAGTATGGCATTATTTATTATTATTTTAACGAACGAATAAAAACAAAACCAAAAGAAGAATAAACACATAAATAAAGTATAACATTATATAAATCTTATAAATTTATGTTAAGAAATTTATTTGTATACATGTTATTTATTCACAAGAGTGATTATCTGTGTTAAAAAAGTTTATTTTATATATTATAATATCATATAGATTATTAAATTCAGTCAAAATGCCATTAGTACCTACGGAATAACGAAGGATTATTTCTTATTCTGTGGACATGGACTAAGTGCAAAATGCTATTAATAAAAGAAATGTATCTAACAGGCGTTTACAAACTTACTCCACTGTGGAGGGTGGTTTAGCGAAGCAATAAAAAAATGTAAGATAAAAGTTCATTAGATGGTTTATAAGTATCAACAACAACAAATTTCCCAAAGGGAATTTAAGCTTAACGTCACTAACTTTACTACTCCGGAAACAAATTATTTTTTATTAATTAGAATTTTTTTGACGTTTGGTTAAAATGGATTACATTTTTAGTCCGAACTGCGTCAAAGTAGGATGGGTTTAATTGGATTTTTTATGTTAAAAAAACTGCTTCCCTCTCAAGATGTCACCAAAATAGATTGCCATTTTGCCTCTACTACCCAAGAATATATATATACAAAAACTTCTCATGAATGTTCGGCTGTTAAATGACGAATGTCAATTAGATATTAAATGCGTCTCGAAAAAATTTGAGCGCTCAGAACACGTTCAGTTAAAAGTGTGTTCAGAGCTTTGTATATTTATTTGACTGGTACTATCAAGATGGCGGTTTTTACTGTATCCATCTATTTAACGGCTTATTTAAAAGAAAACCCCGTAACCCCCCCTAAATACGACTATGGCTCTAACAGACTTTTATTCTGAAAGAAAAATGCCTTTAAGCCTTAATAGAAACTTATAAATTCAGTGTTAGCCAAAAAATAAATTTATTAAGTTGTTAATCAATAATTATTTGATTTCGCATTTCGTGGGGGGGTCAGTAAACCCCATAACCCCCCCCCCTAAGTACGGATGTGCTATCAAGACGGCATTTTTAAATATAGTCATCTATGTAATGACTTATGTACTTTTAACTTTAATGGAAAATGGATGTAAAAAAAATTTCGGGGGGGGTTAAACCCTGTAACCCCCCCCCCCTAAATACGGCTATGCATACCGTCAACGAGGCAATACCTTTGCCAAAGCCAGAGTTTGCCATAGGGCAAAGGAGCCAAGCAAGGACTCTGGGAATAATTATTAAATAAGGAATAAATGGGGTGCTTGCGAGTTGATTTACTTCTTATTTATTGGATAAATAATTTAATGAATTCGCTGTTTGCGTTTCCTGGAAAAAGGTTTTTCCCTTTATTTTTTTTTTGTAATGTTCTTGTTGCTGAACAGAGAATTGCTTGAAGCGGTACTGCAACGCGTAGAGGTAGGATTCATTTATCTCTCTGATCTGGACTGGAGAGTAGAGTTTTTGTTGATGTTTGAATAAGAACCAAAAATCTTTTTGATACCAAAGTTTATGTTTTGCTTTGAGGCCAGGATGTGGTTTTTGTGTGTTTAATTATACGAACATATTTAGAAGTTCTTGCGTCTATACACATTTGTCAAAATATACCGAACTGAACTACAAGTTTGACAAAGCAAAGTTAATTTAGTTAAGAGAACAATGAAGTAAGTTTCGATGATTAATAGTTTTTGAATTTTGATTTATGGCCAGAGAGGACATTGTGCATTTATGTATGTGTGCTTTAAACTGAGAGGAATTTGTTCTAGGAAACACGAGTTGTAGTTCATAAACTCAATTTTAATAATTTTGTTCTACTGAGAAATTGAAAAGTTTAATTAATTAAAGAGATTTTGTGAACATGCAGAACTTAAGACTGATTTTGCAAGGAAAAATATGTAAAAAGAACGTTGTTCAACGCAAGTAGTTTCATAAATGATTTGGACTTTAATTAACTTTCTTCGGCGTGTCAAGGACATTCTTTCAGGTGACAGTTCTTTGAGAATGGATTTGGGGATTTTAAATGTATTTTTTTTATTGCAATTACTATTGTTCACAAATCTGTGGCTCTGCGAAGAGTGGGTAAGGGTTTGGAAAGGATTGCTTGCAATTCCAAGTACAGATTTCTTGCCGCTCATGTGCCGAAGGTTCAACCTCCAAGCGGTGCAGAGCGGTAACTTGACTTCGGTCAGGGCGAATGAACCTACGTTTTTATTGTACATGTATCATAATCATTTTCTTTAGATACCGTGATTAATGAGACTGTACTTGATTATCATTGTGATAGAATAAGGCACTAATGAGTGTTCTTAAGAAAGTTGGTGGTGCATGGCAATATGTCATGCAGTCTTTCAGTTTGGTCGACCCGGCTCCACTCTGGTAAAATGGACTGCATGACAATGGACACCAGTGTTCCTGGTGAGCCGTTAAGTCCCGAAGCTGGAAAACTATCCTTTTGGTTTGTACGGATGTGTGATAATTTCACACATCCGATAGAATGTATGATGATAATGTCATACATTCACAGAGTACAAAATAACAAAAGAGACTACCATGTCTTCTGAAAAAACTGGTGCTCTGGGGTAGTTGATGCCCGGATTCTAATTGAATCTCAACTACAGTCGCGGTCGGCCCCCTTGTGGGAGTTTCAGAGTGGCTGTGGTTATCGAGAAATGCGTTCTCGGTAACTGAGTGATGGTGTTCCTTAAGCTCAGTTACATAGATAAAAACACATTTACCAGTATGGCTTTTTTTAACGGGAAAAGCAAACTGGTACTTGAGAAAAATGGATTTGACGGAAGGTAAAGTCTACGGCAATGGAACAGATGCAGGAGATTAAATCTTGTGCCTTTTCCCATATTCTACAAGGCAACATACACCAAAATATGCATGTAATTCATGCATATAAAATGGAGTGGATTGGAAATCAATCCACCACGAAATTAGGGCCTTGAGCCAGGTGTTCGTGTGTATTTGTTTTCCTAATCTGTTCACAAATCTGCGAATTTAATTTTAGCACTGGTGTATAGAAATTAAAGATAAAGCTGTCTTTGTGATCAGTTGGACTGATCACTCCCAAGTGTTCCAATGACATCAGACTGTGTTCATTCCATTATGAATAATGTAAGTTATATGTTATAATTTGGACGAAAATAAAAAAAAAAGATTCTACATTTGGTGTTGCCGTATTAGTTTAGAACAATGCTTGTCTTCAATGAGGCTTATGATTAGTGCTGGGCGATTTCTAATGATTTAATCGATAGTAATCGATTCAGGCAACTATTCGTGATCACTCGATTATGCGCTGTGAATGAATAATTATTCCCTTGAACGACAATTACGAGAGCTCGAATGACGACCATGAAAATTCGATTTAAAGAACTCGAATAACGATGACGAGAACTCGAATGACTATTACGAGAACGAGAACGAAAAGAACTCAAATGATAATGTGGAATTTTGATTATGGTTTTTTGTAACATTTGCTTAACTAAAACAAAAAATAGTTATTTTCGTTTTCGTTTTTTTTTTTTTTGAAAAATAAAAATTTCAATATAAGAACTTTAAAGAAAGAGGTTTGGAAGAAATGCTTGATATTTTGTGGTTAAAAAATGATCAGAACATTGTTAATAGCAAACAGACTTATTAGCTTTTTAAACAAACAGACTTGATAGCTTTGACCGGTAACAGAAAATCGATTTTAAAAATGTTTGGATTGAATGAAAAGTTAGAATACATTCATCTTTTACACCATATTCATTCGATTTCGTAATTTGAATGATCATTCGATTATTCAAATCAGTCGAATTCTTTTTTCTCAATTATTGAAATCATTCAATGGGCATAAACCATTATTTCTTATGACGCAGCGTCAGCGTTATAGTCTTTTTCACACTCTAACTGAAGTCGACGTTATATTCGGCGGACAATCTGGTGTTTGTTTGTTTTTTTTTTTTTACTATAATGCACTCAAATTTATCAACCAAACTTAATCTTTATTCGAACTACAAAGAAATACAAAAATAAAAATTAACTCATTTCAAAATATATTGCTGTGAAGAAATATAAGACAAGATTATGATCCTCGTGTTTGATGTCAATAGATTATTTATTTGTTTTCTTAATTTGTTAAAACTTATATTTATTTTATTATTGGGTAATTTAATTTAATACCCGATAAAATAATAATTTCGTTAAGGTCCAAGTACCCAAGAATTTCAACCAATTAACATTTCATTTCCCATTAATTTGCGTTTTATCATTTTAATTTGGAAAAGTCAATCCCACTTATGTCATCAAAAACCTCATTTAAAACTATTTCAATTAAATATTTATGTATGTATCTATCTATCTTCGTCGATTAAAAAATAAATAACAACAAAATGCAATCAAATTGGGATTATGCAACAGCACACAAACAAAAAAACTATCAACAAATCACAGATAGGTAAAAATGCAAATAAATTTGTTTCCTAATCGGATTAGGTCATTGTGGAACTCTCCAAACTCAATGAATTCAATTTAATCAATTCAAAACCAAAGTAATTATTTGATGGTAAACAATTCAATCAAACTTGAAAAATTCAAAATGTGTTCAAAAACAAAACCCAAATTCTATTTATTGAAACACTAAACCTTCAATCCATGGCCCAAAAAAAAGGACAATGATTTTTGTTGTTTACTTTCTCTTGGCACAAAAACAAAATGCGATTTTTCAGATATGAGATCAGTTATTGGAAAATTATTATTATTGAAATAAACAAGCACATCATATCCTTTTTTTTCAAAGTGTTTGAATCGGAGAGTGCTACTTCAATATCTTTACCACGTGCCATGAAACTAGTTGTAGAAACAAATTTGCCACAAAAACCAACTCAGGCAGACAACTTTTTCCAAAAAAAAAAAACCCTTAAACAACATTGAGAAAGGACGGAAAAAATGACCAGAAGTGGGAGAAACATGAACGTCAAAGTGCATTTTTGAAAATTTTCACATGTACATATGTCGTTACTACATGGATAGGTATAGACAGTCGTAACTGCTGAATCCTAAAACCATTTTGATATTGTATCGAAATCCTTTTTTGCGCTTTATGCAATGGAAACATTTTACTTCCGGAAATGCTTACAGTGAACAAAACGTACACCTCCGGCCCTCTGGAGGAGAGTAAAATGATTCCCTATTCGTTTTGTACGAATACATTGTCCATGACCGACTGCTCTTTGAATTGGATATACTCGTATTTCGTATATACCTATGTATATCTTCCTACCTTTTTTCGTTGTGCAAACGGTTGATTTACAAAAAGCTTCGGATGCGGATGTTGTTATTCAAATAGATATAATTTCCGGGCTGGCAATATAAGGAACACCCGTCGATAAAAAAGGGAGTCCTGTATTTGTCTTTAAGTGAATTCAGGGTAAATTATACATGGGGCGCTGATTTTTTGCAATAACGCTTTGTTGTTCAGTTAAATCAGTGTTTTATCAACTCATTTTAAGCATTTTCAAGCTTACGCCGCTTGTGAACAAAAAATTAGAGAGAAATAGACAAAATCCACTCCTGTCGCCCACAACTACCTCACGAGCAATTACCTCAAAATAACCATTGAACTGAAATGAATACTCAATGTTGTTTTTGGGCTGTTGGCCAAGCCACCAAACGGCCAAGCGACAATTGTCGTGCTGCTCTTGACGGTTTTCAGTTAAACTGGGCTTGCGGGCGATCGTCCGTATAAAGGCTGCCGCCTCGCGTTGCTGCCAGGCAGAACAAACACCGAAACTATTTGAAAATGCATTGCTAGAGGGTTTTTCTCATTTCTACATCATCGGATGTCAATTTTAATGCAGTTTTTGCCTTTTTTTATACTTTCGATTTTTTGTTTGTTCAAATTCTAGAATTGAACTCGCTTTGATCCTGATGGAATTGTTGGTTAATGGCTATTGAATGTCAGCACAATTTGCTTCTGACTGTCCAAAGAGGCTATTTAAGGGATTTGTGCTTTTTTTCCTGTTTTGTTTCCTTTTTTATGAGCCTTGTCTCGTTTATTGAGTTGAATCGATTTTATATGGCCCAAAGGATGAAGTTTAATTTTCATTGGAATCGTTCCAATGCACGAGTTTGAACATTGAATTCCAATGACAACGACTAGAGTTAAAAAAGAAACAATTTTTATCACTTTTCCAGTTTGATGGATATTCGATGGAGATGAATACAAAGGGGATAGATTGCAATCAAAACTGAATGCAGTTTACCAATACCTACGCCTTAATAGTTGCAAATCAAAGAGGTTTATGGAGCTGCTAGGGCATTGGAAAAAAGCTAATTTTAAAATCGATACTAAAAATAGATTCAATCAAATTGCCGAGTATAGTTTGAAGAGGAAGTGGTACAAGGACACAAACATATGGGTCTTTACTTAGTTTGATCAAGATACGAATGGAGTCTAATTTTAGAGATGTCTAAGAAATGTATTTGGACAAGGTGCTCATTTGCTGATTTCAATATTTTATATTATTAGGTGTCCCCATGAAGCACTCGGCTATTTCATTGATAATCCCAAGTGACACCTGAAAACTTAAAATTAAAATTTCCCACCAACTTTGCCAATTGCTCACTTAATCGCCCCATTGGAACTCTTGGCGATTTAATCAACAATAAAAACGAAAATGTCCTCAATTACTGTCTAGTTCAATTTGTATGTTAACTATGACCAGACAGCAATAATCCTGTGGGGACATTACAGTGTCCTCAACAATTTTCCACAACAAACAATGCTAATGAAAACGGAATATCCACAAAATGTCCTTTCAAATAAAGGTAACATATGTATCGTTTTAACAACGGTATTGCGCCACTTTTTTCAGGTAGGAGAGACTGCAATTGGGATCCCTCATGTAGAGAGTATATTTAATTGTTTGTTTTGTAGTTCAGGACAACGAGAAAAAAGTAGGTACTGTGGATTATGTTCAAAAAAGCTAGAGTAGTCGGTGTATCTCTTGTTTTGGTTTTTCTATGATCCATAAAATTTTACTTGCATGGCACTGCGGTAGTGCGTATAGTACCGAATGTCCGACATATTAAAATAAATTCATAACACTATACATAACTATATTAAGGACGTTATATTTTGGTCATCGCGTCCTTTCGAATCAATTAAAACAGCTATGGACTTGTCGTTATAGTATTTGAAACGCTCGAATAGAATTATAATACAGCAGCAAAGGACTCTCTGGCCGATGTATATTTTTTAATTTGTGGGAGGAAAACGGACAAATGTAAATGCTTGCGTTTTCTATTTTATTTTGAATTTTTTCGTTAGCCCCATTTGAACAGGATTTCTGGCTTAATCAACGTTCATTTAAAAAGGATAGAATGTCATTATCCTTGAACGGAATAGGATTAGTGGTTCCAATTAAGTTCAGTAGTGCTGGCAGTTGGTGGAATTATTTTCGAACGCACAGGATCTCGTTTGCTTATGATGGTAATTTTTGTTTCTGTTTTTTTGTTTTGTTTTTATTTTGTAGAATGGATTCCTCGTTTAATGTAACGAAATGGTAACGAAAAAAAGGAATGTAATGTAATTGCTGTCACGAGGAATGACACATTTTGATTTGCGAAAAGTGAAAAAAAATGGTAATTAGACTGAATGAGTATAATAAAACGTTTAAGGACACGAAAAAAGTAAAATAATAATTAAATTGGTTCGGAGATAAGATTTGCGACATTTGCTTTAAGTTAGCTATAACTTTTTGCTCGCAAAATAAATCTATTTATTATGCAAAGAAGATCTTTCAATTTCCAATATTTTCGGTTTCACTAAATCCTCGAAAGTAATGCAGAAGAAAAAAGTAATATGGTACTGACGGACAAGACAACAAAATCCTATTAATAATACTTTTTTGTCCAATGTCCTGTTGTCACAAACTTCTACTAGCTGCCACCATTGCGCCTTCGTTTATTAAACGACGAAAGCAATTTTAAAAGGTTTTTTTTCTTTCCTTCACCTCGAGAAGAGATCAGAGAAGTGACAGACCAAAATTAATTTATTATTCACCATCAGTAGAGGAACTTTCATTAAAAGTCGAGCTAAAGTTCTTGAACCAAACCTCTATACCTACCTATAACTCTCGGACTAAGCGAACGAGAAGACAAAAAATAATTCAAAAATCAATTTGTTTCGCTTTTTTTTTACTGTTTTTTGTTTACTGTTCTAACAGAGTCTGGTGATGGTATTAATTAATGACAGCAGACAATGAAAGGATATCTCTGCCTGTCGTCATCATTGTTATGCATTAGAAAAGTTAAACAGGATTACAAATTTGCATTTTTGTTTGTTTTAAAAAGAATTTATACTTACACCATAACGTGATATAAAATGGCAGGTACTCCTCTGGGGCGTTCTAGAAAGTTATAGATGCGGCTTTGTAGCCTTCTATAACGGGCATCACGTCGTGAGCCACGATTATAGTTCAATGGTTTCCCCAGTAGTGACATTCGTGGTCGTGCAAGCCTATCGGCTCGATCTCTGTCACCAAGCTTGCACGCACTGTAATGAGAATAAAAATAGTTAGGTTAGAATATGTTCAATAAATATTTCAAAATTAATATCTATCTTAATGAGGGCAAGAAAAGGACAGAAGCGATCTAAATTATTATGGATATTGGATTTCCTCTCTCCTTCGGTTTTTTTTAATTTTTTTTTTGAAATATCAATTGGATGAAAAGCTTCTCGAAGTTTTCAATCAAGTAAGCACAGAATTCAGTTTATTAGAAAATAGCTAACCCGAAAAACTTTGTTCAACCTTAAAATTAACTTATATTTTTGTGGATATATTATAGTCATCCGCTTAGGTTGTGGCCATAGTGTAGAAATGCTTTTCCCCAATCTTGTAGCTGGTCGGTCCACACTCTGGCCCTGTCTCAACGAAACTAGTCTCATATAAATTTTCGAATAAATGTGCGTATCACAGGTGTATTGAGTGGTTCATTTCGGCTCGTTGGTCAAAGCAACTAATTTTTACCCGACCTTTTGTCAAGGTTTCGACTTGAAAAAAGCTGTCAGTGTCAAAATAACTCATGATTTAAAAAGAAACCACTAGATGCCTGGTTTGCAATATTTGCCAAACCTTAAGAGCAAGTAAATAATGGAAAAGCGTTTGAAAAATGAACATCACTCTATTAAGTCTACACTTTTAACCATACATTTTATCTATCTCATGTCTAAACTTAATAGTTACCAACAAAAAAACACAAAAATAACAATAGCAAATCCTTTCGAAAACGATTTTCACATAAGGAAATCCAAATTCATTCTTTATTGTTAAGGCAGACTTCCTGTCACACACATCGCCACCCCACACGCATTCTATGCAGACAGCAGCCCATATCCTTCGACAGCAAATAAAAATCTAACAAAAGTTCTATGGACACTGTGGAAAGCGACCCATACGAGTCAGTTGGTATTGACACTATGCAATATGTTGCATTTTCACAGTCACGCAAGATTGCCTCTTCCTCTTTGAGCTTTATACAGCAGAGATTCAAGCCAGCTGAATTGCGCCTCATAAATAACCCAAGTATTTGCTTTTAGGATCCTGCAAATGGAATCCCTCCATATGTGCCCAGGCAAACCGAGACGAACTCCACGATGGTGTCATATGATGGCACAAAAAAAAATTGTTTGAACCAGCATCCTTCGTCGTTCAACCATCTGCCACCACGTTGACAACAACCAAAGCAAGCTCCCAACCCATGAGCCAAGAATAGAAACTAGATTTAACCTGTTGATTCTGTTAAAGTGATAAATGAGCAAAGTGCAAATATAAATTTCCGGATTTTGCAATCCTTCGAGCTTTGTCGTCCACCATCCAGCTTCATTTGTGTGGATTTTCGAATTCGAGAAATCCTTCTCTTTCTCTCAAAAAATAGCAATGGTGTTGGTAGATTAGAAATCGGAACTCGAAACAGCGTGCATTGGGACGTGAAAGGGCTTTCATTAAAAGGACACTCGGCAGGAAAATAAAATTTAAGGTGAATGCAAAAACAAAGTCTCTCGAGTGCTTTAATCTGCATCAGCTGAAATAAACAGCATTTGCCAACACAGGCATATTCTATCGGGTCAATCGGCCTTAGGATTTGTTGCAGGATCTCATCATCCGCAAAGGCAACATTGGCTGCACAGTTGCTATTTAGAAGCACTCTCCGCAGTGCACCTTGAAGGGCTTATAAATAAATTCCTATAGCTTTTCGAAACGACCACCTGTGGATATGCATTCTGAGATATTTATGCTTCCAGCACACACGCTGACACACTGAAATGGATTTACATTCGATCCAATACATTGTGTGTGAGCAAAAACGTGGGTACTGCTGCCTTGAGATCCTATTATTCCCGAGAAAAATGCAAATTCCTTGCGAAGCAGCAGCTGAAGCCTACATTCATTCCCCATGGGTTTCACTTGGTTTCCTTACACGGATATGCGTTTATGCGACACAAATACCAACATTCATGCATAGGAGGAGGAGGAATATCCAAATGTAATTTGTATTCGAGAAGAGTCGCATACATATTTGGAATTCTCCTAGACGCCACGGTTTACGGAGACGTTGACTACTAACGACGTTTGATATAAATTTTTGCTGATACCTAAATTTATTGACAGAATACCAAGCTGTAACCTTTAGACTACCATCTCGATATGCGAGAATTACAGAACAGCCGAATGTTGTTTACAATTTGAAATTTACTTCAAGTCATGCGAAAGGAGGAAATTCCTTCAGCAATTTGCTATGCCATCAGACGAATTTAACACGTCCGAAATTTGTGTCAGTCAATTGATCAATCAAGCGGAAAATGTATTGCAGTTATCTTGGGGAAAACACCTTCGGATGCATCTCTATCTAAAGAGTTATTGATGTTTCCTAACAATATGCAAGTTTTTTATGTTGGTTTGTTTCTAGGGAGAAATGTGAAGCCATTAGAGGATGCCACTTGAAAGATGTTGTGTTTCATAATCAATGGGAATATTTGTTTTTACATTTACAGTCTGGCATTTTTGATATTTCAAGTCGTCTAGGTAATTTAAATTTTAAACAAAAAGCAACCAGATGAACTTAAGGCTTCCCGCCTTTTAAATTTCGGCCCCATTGGCTAAATTACTTTAAAATGATCGAAGAACCAATAGACAATGAAATTCAAATTCTGAATCAATTTCGTGCATATGGACCAGCTCATGCATTAAATTGATAACCGTGATGCCAGCATTATGATTTCGATTCACACAAACGTGCGTTTGTCAGATTTCGCTCCTTCCCTACACTCTGAATTTCCTGTTGAACCTCAAAATCGATTAGCCAAACCTAATAAGCATTAAAACGGATTTATGATTCCGAATATTATCCCTGCCCTGCCTTCAAGTCATATTTTCAAGTGGAATTTGTTGTTGCTTTTATATTTGATTCCACTTAACGCGCTTTATTCAACCTATGTTCGTGCTCATGTAACGCTTATTCGAAATCAACAGGAATCAATTTCTATTGAAAATCAATGAATGTGTGTTTCGGGTGATACCGTCACATTTTTTAAGGACTTAAACTGAACAAAGGAAAACCGATACCATCAAATAAATTTCCACATTCTTTTTGATTTTGTTAAAAAGGAAAAAAAAAGAGAAAGGAACCAACGAAAATTTAATTTCCACTTGACTGAGCTGTCATCATCACAACAAACAAGGGAAATTATTATAAAAAAAAAAAACCGATGACTTAGGCGCCATCTGTGAGATAGAAATTTGATTTTATTTTTCGTCAAGCACATAACTTTACGTTGGTGTTGATATTTTTATTGTTTAAATGAATGACAACCATTTTGACATGTCAGAGGCGAACCGATAGGCATACGAGATATGAGCACTTTCGTCGGTTGGTGCGGTGTTTGTGTGTGTTTGAAATTTCAGAATTCATTACAGATCCTATTTAAATGATTTGCACGTTTGTATTATTCAGTGCCAGTGCCACGTTTTGTCGTCAAATCAAAATGATGTCCCATTTTGACATTACCTTCTCTCGAATGCCTCAGTAGCAGCTTTTCCTAACCTCAGTGCGAATAGAACATTCAAGTGTTTGTTACGCTGGATTTTTGCAAGTAGGAATTAAATCCAAAATCTGGAGGCTTGAGGCAAATTTCGAGTTGAAGTGTGGTCTGGTTGAGAGAGTTTGTTGTGGAGGCAATATATCCTTGCTTTTAGCGAGCCCTTGTTCGTACTGTGAAGTTGAAAGGTTTGTCTTCTATGGAAAATTTAATTAAGGTTTATACTAATTTGATGAGGGTATTTTCTATCCGTGGGAGGTCTGAATTGAAATATGTGATATCAACGGGGTGTAAACAATTTTTTAAGGTTTTAAAATGTAAACTTTGAAAAACTTTATGAAGTTTGGGATCTTTTAGATCAAGAAATATTCGTTTACAAAAATGCTCAAGGATAAGCTTCAAAAATTTCAAGACAACTATTACAATTATTGTTTCTTATGAAATATCCTTTGAAGAAACAACTAGACCCACTCTAACCATGAATTTAATGTTATGCGATTTGTCTCTGTCAAGTTGGGAATGAGAGCTGAGGTAAAAGGGACACACACACATACGAATCAGAATGATGATGACATTTGGTGTTATGTATAAAATCTTATGATGGTAGAATACATTATTGTGGAATATTAGTCAAAATAATAACCTTATTCATTTAACTTTCTTATACTCGTGGAGGTTAATAATAAAATCAATACTTTTCACTCTTATACAATTTTATTATGAATGGCGGAGTCAATGCACATGTCCTTAACGCCACGAGATTCTTTAAATGTTAAAGACTCAAGCCAGTTGGAAGTCATACATGAGTGCAGATTCAGACAACAGCAAAAATACAGTTTGATTACTCATACGTCACAGTGACCCAAACATTAAAATTAATACAAAAATCGCTAGAATGACAGCCATTGCACCGATAAATTTAAATTTTAAAAATTAAATTTTTTTTTAAATAGGTAAATACTATTGGTTGTGCATATGGTAAACAAATTAAAAATTAAAATAAATTCACTGTAATTTCTCTCTACAGCATGTGCTTGTTATTTATCTTAAACAATATCCGAGCAAAGAATTATTTTCATTCGTTCTCCATGATTCTCATCGTTTCTTGTCTCTTTTTTCTTAATTTTAAAGAGGTGGAAAAAAAGGAAGAGTAAGGAATGATTAGCTATATCATTCTCATAAAACTGAGAAATGCTTTTGCATGAAAGCAATCCAAAGCGGTGGTGTATGAATTTACCCCACCCAAGAGTTCACGAAAATATACATCGCAAGAATGCCCAACCGTTAATTCTTCTCCGAAAATTTGTTCTGGTGATTTTCACTTTATCGCATTTCAACGGCTATAAAAACCCCATTAACACTTAATAAAACAATAAAATCTCACATATCAGTCAAAGTTCGTCTGCTCCCGATTCACATTTTATATGCGTGTCCCTGTCCATATTCTCAGTTATATAGCAACGACAAATATTCCACTCCTCTCAGGTTTACATTTTCCATGCAATAAAGTTCGTTCTTTCTCTGAATTCTCCAGACGGCAGAGCAGCTGCTGCTGCTGTTGGATTAAAATAATAACAATAAAAATATAACTCCCGGAATGTCTTCTCCCTCTGAAGTAAAATAATTTCGCGTATATTCTCAAATCCATGAGCACCACAATGTGCTAAATATCCCTCCCCTCTCCTTATTACTAGTCTCACTAGAGATCGCTTAATTAAATTCCATTTTATGGTAAATTTATATTGTCCCCCGGCAAGGGGAAATGCAAACAGTCAAGAATTTGGATACAAGCCAGATGGTATATGTTGCCACCACCGACCGTCTAAAACGGAGAACATGTTGTCTCCTCCAAACAGTCCTTTTTGCTTGTTTCTGAAGTCAATACTCGATCTAGTTCGGTTGGGGTTGGTATGTGCAACAGCATCAACAGAAGATGCAGAACTAGGAAATTGTCGACATTTTCAATGAGCTTTAACCGAAACCGAAGCAATGTAAAGCGCTTCCTGACCAACAGCGGCAGAGCAGCGAGGGAAATGATTTTGAGTATAAGACCAAAACCATATTCCCAATGTTCCCAACACTTCATTACAACACAACGAGACGAGCATTGTAAAAGCTGTGATAAGGAACACAAATACAACGGTTGGTCTCTCCTTTTTTGTTTTGCTTTTTTTATGTTACCACTGTGCGTTGTGGCGTTCGCCCTCTTGGTATCCGTTAACAGAAACTTCAGCGAAAAATGGAAATTGTTTTAATATTTTTTTTTTTACTTTTTATGCTTTTTTTCATTTTGGCTCTTGCATATTTCGCCGGACTTGCAAATAATTGAATTAAATATCTTATCTGCAACTACAGTTGTCATGGAAGAAGTGGACTTGCTGGGAGTAATACAGTCCGATTCAACTGCATTGGTCATTTCCTTTGATTTTTCATTTGTTTTATATGAGAAAATTGAACTTCTTTCCCTTGGACTCTGAGTTGTTTTCTGTTAAGATATAAAGCTTATGGACCCCAGTGTATTCTGAAGTGTTTATTTTTGCATGGATATTGAAAAATAACTCGAAAACTGCGTCATAACTCTGACAATGTTAAATTTATTAATACTGAGTTAATATGTTTCTTTCTGCTGTCTGCTATATATTTTGAAAATAATTGATCAGTTTTTCCTTAAAAATACAAACAAGGGCGCGCCGTTGAATCCTTAACAAATACAACACTGCCTGATACAAAAGAGAAAACAAAACGAAAACAAATAAAAAATAAATAATAATACCTCGAAGTCCAACTTTCGTCTGAATCTACACTCGACTCGTCATCATAATAATATCCAAAATCCTCATCGTCAAAATCATAAATATCCAAACCGTCATCATTTCGCTCGTCACCATAATCGTAATTATCATAATTTTTCCAATACTTTTGTGCTGCAACTCTCTCACGCGATGTCGTTCCTAGTTGGTTTCTATTACTGCCGTTCGATTCGATTTTATTCGCCTTGGCTTGCATCTGATCATAATCTTCGATAACGATAGCAATGTCCGGCACAACTTGCGAATGTCTCCGAATTGTAGATGGCGCTGGTTCGCGAACACGACCGTTTACTGCCAATTTCCTTCGAAGATTTAATCGATTTTGCGATGATTGACTTACGCTTGTCATCTGGTTGTTGTCGTTCTGTGTGTGCGTGGGGGTCTAATTTTATTGCACAGATGTTTGTTTTTTTTTTCTTTTTTTTTGTTGACAATGACGGGAAAGTAAAAATTAATAAAATAAATTGTTTGTGTCTAGGATTTTTTCGGTATTTGCTGCATGAATGGTCATTTTTAGTCACAGCGCATTTAGTTATCCAAACAAAAGTGGTAGATTTTTTTGTTATTTTCGAAACATGCAAATCAAAATTAGAAAAAAAAGCAAATTAAGTTTTTCACTTTTTGGGAGAATCCCGGCCTATCTCAGCATTACATAAAAAAGCTTCAACATGGTTTGAGCACAAGAGAGTTTTTGTTTGTTGACAAGAAGTCTGTGTTATTCTACAATCTTTTTCAGACCTCAAAAATGTCTTTGAAGTTAAGTCATTATAATACCTCATTGACCTAAGACCTTCCCGCTAACCACAATCCCAATAAAGTTCTGTTAAAGCAGTAGAATATCAATTTACTCGTAATAGTACTCCCATTAATTCCAAGAATTAAATTTAAATAATTTTTGGTTGAACAAGCCTCCTGAACAAGATATGCGTTCAATTGTCTTAAGGGCGTTATAACTGCTCTCCATCAAAGAACATAAAATATGGTATGTTAATTTTTCACTCTGAGATTGAAGAATTCCCTCAAATCAAACAAATTAAATGTTCTTGTTCTTGTTTTTGTTCCCAAGTTTGTAAGGTTCAAAAACCAAATTGCTTATAAAGTATTCAAGTAAATGCTTTTGCCCACTTCTGGTCTTTTTTTTTCATTCTTTGATAAAGTTCTCCGAAGAAGGTAGAGTGATGAAGCTGGCCGATGGCAGCAAGTCAGTAGCAAACTTTCCAAATTAGAGTTGCGCTTCAACTTTTTGATGTAAAACAAACTTTGAGCACCTAACCTCTCATAACGATAATAAATATACTCTACTCCACATCTTCCTCATAAAATTTAAAATTCAAACCATTAAAAAGGAAAAATCTAATTCATTCATGAGGAATCTCCGTTTGTTTAAGCTGTGTGTGAACTCAGCCAAAAGTTTAACATGATTAGAAAACAACCAGCGGAGCAGCGTGTCCATCCGTTCTCCATCTTTATTTGTTAGACTCGCACATTTGTATTTATGGCAATTTGAATAGCCAGAAGATTGTAGAAAATTTTGAAAAGTTTATTCGGGCAAAACGCTCGTATGATATAAGCATTGTCCGTTCCCTCGAGTTTGGTTGTTTAATTCCGACTTTTGGTTAACCAGCATGGTTGGCTTGGGCGTGTGGTTTGAACAGCTGAAATAGTCCATTCCTCCCATAATCCATAACGAATGCATTAGCTAATTAAACGTTGCAGGTGGTATTTGTTTCCGCTCGCCCGCTACGTACCAATACTGCCTAGAAACGGTTGCCACGAAAGTTTGTTACGTGTGGTTAGTGTCGGCATGTTATAGGTAGGCCTAGGTAAAATATTTCATACACGCAACATGAGTATCCTTATACTGCTTCCAATCCTCGGTCTCGCTGTCGTCCTCAACCTCGTCCTTATTGAGTTGAAACTTAATAAAATGGCTGAATGTAAATTGACGTAATGAATTATGAAATGTGTGCCAATATTTGATATGCTCGTGGGTATTGTTGTTAATGAAGTTTCGACGGATTGTGTCTTCTTCTATTTAATTAGCAACTTTGTTATTGTTTGTAATTGTTTTTTGTTTGTGTGTCTGTTGAGTTATAATCAAGTCTGGCGTATTTTGATTGTTTTGTGTATATTTTTGTTTGTGGATTTATGTGTTTTAGATAAAGGACGAATATTTGAAATAAGTAAATCAATACATGATTTGTTGCAGTCAAAACATCAAACACAAAATTTCACAAACTGTTACACATATTTGTCCTTAAAACAACAAAATTGAGGGAGGAACTATTCAACAACTCCCTGAGTTTGAGTGGATTGCGCGTACTTAAAATTGTATGCCGATTTAGAACGGCTTATTTTACAAGCATTTTATCTCGTCAAATTGATAGACTTGGAACTATTTTATGTGCTTTATTATCTGTTAATAAAAACAAAGAAGTCTTTTTTTTTGTACAACTTTGATAATATTTCTGACAAAATCGTAGAGGTAGTTTTCGAGAAACTTGCATTAGTAGATATCCCGAAAGTAATTTTCATCAAAAAGTGTTCACGTAACGATCTTAAACAGATAAAACTGTTTGTGTGGCCTAAACAGTGCCGTATGTTTGAAAATATTGAATTTTTAGAAAATACTAGCTGACACTACAAACTTCGTTCTAATATTTCTTTTTAGAGAGCAAAACACGTATTTATGTAGATACTTTATCACTTATTGGTAAGTTTTGCATTGGTAACAAATTTTTATATTGATTTTCACTAAACGATGATAGAGACGTCGAATATAGTGGGTTCGCCAGGTAACTCCGTTAATTCTGACAAGAATTTTAATCATTTAAGAAGGTAAATCATTTCACTTTATTTGCATAATTTATTTTTCTTTTATAATAACCCTAAGGGCATACGAGAAAATCCTTCCATGTCCTTTATTCTTGAATAGAAATCAAACTTAAACCATTAAACAGCTTTCTCCTTCCTCATGAATAAAGAATTGGATAAACAAATCAATATTTCCCTAAAGATATAAAAATTATTTAACATGTTAAATCCGAAGGCCAATTCATTTAAATGTGATGATAACGAAATGGAAATGAATCTAGGTAACTCAATGCCCATGTTTCATAATATGCTCATCTTTGTTGAATTCTCCATACGATTCCTATTAGTAACTCGATGAAAGAGAGTCATCAATCGATGATAACGATGAAAGATTATTGTTTGCCTCAATGCCTGAAGTCATATAGCGTTGCCAACACTTTCTAAATTGCTAATTTCAAATCTCTGTTCTAAGAGCCATATAAATAGTTTAAGAAACTTCTTGATCTTTTGAATGTGTAAGTCTGTAACCGACGCCGACGATTTTACTTGCACAGAACTAGATTTTGACTTTTTAAAATGGCAACACTACCATAAACGATTATGGTTATTATCATACAAACAAATCCGTGTTCGAATTTCCAACACACAAGCCGACTGCCTTTTTTCCGACATTAATCCCTTGAGGAAAATTCAGTTTAGGGTTGAGAGCGTACAATTGAGATAAATCTTCAAAATAGAAGGATTTTCCGTATTTTCTTATTTTCCTTATTTCAAATCGACTTATACTTGTCTGTCTATCAGTCAGTAACTCTACCTTAATATTTTTTAAGGACTTATCTTTTCCTTCGGTAGGTATCTGCTGGCAATAAACTTGGAATTATCAATTGGTCAAAGAACCGTTCGTTGAAAGGAAACTTAGATCCTTCCAAACACGCGTTCGTCATCAGCTTATAATTGCAAACAACACGCTTATAAATTCGAAGGTTCTATAAGAAGACTCATGGAGATGTCAGTTTCCCAGAAGCAAAGTCTCTTATTTATTGTTTGTTGTTTGAATAAAGTACAAGTGAGGTGGGTGGATTTTCTGTTATTTTCTGTCAAGAGCTTATGTTCGAAAGCTAGGTTCATGGAAACCACAGAGGTTGCACGTTTATTTTCGACTTAAGTAGGCCAAGATGTTTTGTGACTGGTTTGAGGGGGTTTTATAAATGAAAGGAAGAAAAACGATGACTTCACAAAGAACTGATTGATTGCGGTTTTGATTTTCAAAAGACAGAATTTACAATGCGAAAAATAATTAGATTTTCTAGCAATTATCGTGAAACCAGAAGACATAATACTTCTCCAAATAAAGTGGAGATGTTGGTGGAGGCGAAGGGGAGGATGACTTGTTTACAATCGTATGGTAATGGCTGGAAGTCTGTTTTCTTTTTATTTCTTTTGAAGGATTAAATCGTTTTATGAGCGTGTGTTTGTGGTTTGTTTTGATGGCTCTTTTTGTTTGTTTGAAATTATTTGATTTTTTCATTTTGATTTCGTTTCATAAACAGATGAAATGAGAAAAGTCTAAGGAATTGAAATTGAATTCTTTTTATGCTGGCGACAGCGTCAAATTATTTTTCCCTGAATAAATTTTTATTGTAAGAAGGTTTTTTTTCTTAAAGAAGGTCAACAATTTTGGAAATTGATAATGATGGATGTGGCTTGAAACAAGCAAGGTTTTGCAAAACTTAAAGATTACGAAAAAAAAACTAGTAAATGACGTTAAACAAAATTTACTGAATTTTGCTTCTTAATTTACGATGTCAAAGAAAATGCCTTCAAAAAATTTCAGATATTCTTCTCATTCCATTCAGAAATGTGAAAATCAATTTTGAGAAATTAATAAAGTCCAGCAAAGAATCTATTTTTATTGATATGGTGTCCATGGAGACAACTGTATGGAGTAGAAACAAGAGCACTTTAATACTAAGCACGTTTTCTTGTTATCAAAAGTACTACATTGTTGATTATTGACATGGGGACTCAAAAAGCGTGGTCAGCATTTATTTTTTGCAGGGAACAAAAGAAAAAAAATAAGTACATACCAAATAGATTAAGGAATCTACTTTTCATGCCTTAAACCATTGATTACACTCTATTCCTGTGAAATATTTTTCTTGAAGGCCAACGAAATATTTTCTGAAAAATTAACAACTAAACAAGGATTTTCTTTGAAAAACCTAAGGGAGTTTGTTTGAAATATTCGATATTAAACTTAAATTAATAAGAGATTTAGTTCCCCTCCTTACAAAATTGCTATATTTACAAAAGAGGACTTATAAATACATTCCAAATCCATCGATGTGTAGTGTAATGTTGACTACATGACTTGCAAAATAGAAATAATAAAAATTGTCTCACGATTCTGGAACATCAAACAAGATGCCTCTTTCCACACAGGAAAAATATCCACTACGTGATCCTTAACACGATACTTTTCATATACTCAAATACTCATACTCTTATAATAATATGTATGCCAAAAGTCGTGCTGTCAGAAAAACGTAACGAGAAGATTGAATTAATGTGAAAATGGTGCCGAAAGTATATTATTATGTCCTTTTGACAAAAAAGCTAAATGCGTGCTGTGTAATGAGCAGTAAATGTGACAATATTTGTTCATCATGTCGAGGCGTCATCGTCGTTAGTTCTTGTTCTCATCCTTATCACCCTTAGGGTGGTTAATTCTTTCTTATTGTGGCTCTCTTGTCCCATTGCATGTGGATTTAGTTGAAGAGGATGTTTATTTTTTTTTCTTGGAAGATTTGGGCCTGTAAATGATTTATCATTGGGTTCTTTGTTAATTAAACCGAAAGCTAGTGTTATACTTTGCCAAATGTATTTATGGGAGACAAACAAAAGCGTATAATCTTTCTAATTTGATTTATGGTAAATTACAGAGTTTTTTTTAACGAAACTGAGAAAAGCAAGTTAGCTCTGTGCCCAGTGAAGTCATATTTAATGACTTTTTAGATTAGAACAAACACAAACAGGGAGAGAAGACTAAAAGGGAAAAGTTCAGTTTCATACAAGCCTCTTTTTCAAAAACCAAAAAAAAAAAAAACAGTTGAAAAGGCTTTTACTCAGTGTGTCGATTTTGAATCACGAATTTTTGCCAAAAATAAGAAACAACTGTATTGAATTTGAAATCTCATTTCAATGTCTCTGTAAAAAATTGTATTTATTGAGGTTTAAAGTAATTTCTCTTCAAAAATTAAAAAGCAATTTTTCAAGCAGAAGCAATTGTACGAACAATTATTTTGCTTCGTTCTCCATGATTCTCATTGTTTAGAGTCTCCTAACGTTTCCAATTAAAAAACAGGATATGGTCTTATTCACGATCACCTGACACAAAATCACAAAATCGAAATGGATTAGAAAATACGCTCCCTTTGATATAATGTTAAGGATTTGAGTGATTTAAGCAAGGCCATTTAGTATAGGAAATGGGAGTTCTTCTTGCGGATTAGTGTCTTGCAGGCAGTTGTTCAAGAAACTTGTCCCTATTTTTTTTTTAGGTGCATCGCGTGACACCCCGTTTTTTAGGAAATTTGAAAAAAAAATATTGCTTATTATAGTGCTTTGTATGTGCTTTTTGTGTACCGAGAAATAAAATTTTGTGCTCCATTGCAACATTTTTTTTTTTTTTACAAAAAACCGGGGTGTAGAACGATATCGCTTCAAACCCCGCATAGTGAAGGCATTGAAAAAATTCATCAAGAATACTGTCAAAATTATGTGCTATTTATGTGCTTGCGATAACTGCAAAAATTAATCATGCACTACGTATATACATTTAAATAAATTATTTTTTTATTCTTAAGCGGTGGGGTGTGGCTCCAAAATGCTTAGAAATAAATAAGGACTCTCGGAAAATATAAAATTTTGGCACTAGAGTTGTGTGCTAATTATGTGCTGGCAATAATCGCAAAGAAAACCGAGCGCTGACAATGTTAAATTTCAAATTTCAAAATTAATAAAAAACTTCAAACGTAGCTGACATTGATGAAAAAAATGAGAGAGAAAAATAACGGGGAAGGGAGAAAATCTTACTTAAAAAGGTAAAAAATTTTGATTCCTGCATGTTACCACCATGTTGGAAATTATTAAAACAAAAAATTCTGAGGACGATTAACGTCAATTGAATGTTTCTAAAAGTCACTGAAAACCAAATTAATTTTTAGCGTTTGGTTACTGAGTAATGTGGTCAAACCTTATATTAATGAAAGATGCCGCTTAATCCAAATAATCATTTTAAATATTCAAAATTACATTTTTATACTAGTTTTGATATTTTATTAATTTTTTACATACGTAAAGCTTCTAATTGCTACATAAGAAAAATATGATAAAAAAATAATCAAGTTATGAATGTTTAAGTGAAAACTTGTATCGTGCACTTTTTTCACTGTAGGGTTGGCGAGTGGTTTGCTCTGGTTTAGCCATTTCCCTGATGGGGTTTTTTATGGTTAAAAATCAGTTGCTTCTGAGGCGGTTGCCGACCGCTTCGCCCCGGTTTGAACTATGCAACCCATTAATATTGTAATGTGTATACACTTTATTTGTCTCATACGCTCTGTATCTCCTTCTATTGTAATGTCTAATGTGTATACTTTATCATCTCTTACGCTCTGTATCTCTTTCTATTTTTAATGTACACACTTTTCTTACTCTCTTTACTTACTCTAATATCGTTTAATTGTAGTAGTAAACACTTGTGAGGGGCAATACCCAGTGATTAAGAGAAACTTTTTGTTTAGCATTAAGAACGTTAGCCCCTACAAAAAGTAATCCCAGTTTTTTTATTTGTAAGTGGAGAGCTTCTGGAACATTCAGCTTCTCCAAGAACCAATAGTAGTTTCTACCAATAGTAGTTTCTAGAACCCATCATTTTTGTTATATAAATAGCCGTTTGGCGGCGAAGCGAGTTAGTTGATTGTGAACTGCGATAAAGTAAAGATACTGTGTTTGCAAAGTTATAATTGAAAGTGTTGAATAAATAAGTTTTTGAGTGATTTGAATAAAGTGAATTTGTGTTTTATTTAAAAAGTGAATAAGTTTTAATTGTCGGACCAAGCCGAATATTACAATATTATGGGTTTCGTCTCGTCGAGCTCTATAATTGGACACTAATGTTATCCATATCCCTGATAGGTTAATTTTTGGCCAAAGAACGCACCATCAGTGTCCCGTTTTACCCCCTTTGCCCCGGACTTTGACTGGCATCCCTGGTGCGCTGTCTTTGTCTCCAAAAACTCTATCTAATAATGGGTACAAATTCCATATCCAGATTAAGTAATTTGACGGTCGCCTCTTGGACTATTATGCCACCAGGGGTTGAAAACAAAATCCATATCCAGATTAAGTAATTTGACGGTCGCCTCTTGGACTATTATGCCACCAGGGGTTGAAAACAATATTTTTCACTTGCGAGAATAACGTTTTAACACGAGGATTGTACGAGTTTGGTTCAAAAAAATTCAAAGTCCAAATTTTCAACAGAAATCGCCAGTTAGTTCCTTGCATACTTTGAGGCAATATTAAAAAATTCAAATACGGACTTTACAACATCGATCTAGCGATCAGTTCCTTGCATGTCTTAAGCTTTTTTATTTTCTGTTATTTTTCTCTCTAATTTTTTCATCAATGTGAGCTACGTATGAAGTTTTTTATTAATTTTGAAATTTGAAATTTAACATTGTCAGCGCTCGGTTTTCTTTGTGATTATTGCCAGCACATAATTAGCACACAACTCTAGTGCACAAAATTTTACATATTCCGAGAGTCCTTATTTATTTCTAAGCGTTTTGGAGCCACACCCCACCGCTTGGGAATAAAAAAATTATTTATTTAAATGTATATACGTAGTGCATGATTAATTTTTGCAGTTATCGCAAGCACATAAATAGCACATAATTTTGATAGTATTCTTGATGAATTTTTTCAATTCCTTCACCATGCGGGGTTTGAATCGATATCGTGCTACACCCCGGTTTTTTGTAAAAAAAAAAAATTGCAATGGAGCACAAAATTTTATTTCTCGGTACACAAAAAGCACATACAAAGTACTATAATTAGCAATATTTTTTTTCAAATTTCCTTAAAAACGGGGTGTCGCGCGATGCACCTTTTTTTTATTCTTTTCCTCATTGATTAAAAATTCTTCTGTTTCTGATAAAAATGTCCAACAAAATATTACAACCGGTTATGTAAATTTTGCGTTGTGTTTTGCTGTTTACTATTCATTTGATCATGTTATTGTTATTGTACAATGCAATGAATAAATAATTATTTGAAGCAATTATAAACGATTTAAAGATTTGACTGCAACAAGGAAACATTAATTGTAGGTGTTATGAAAATTAAGTGAAAGTTGATTATAATTATGTTAGCTTGCAATCGTCTTAATATGTAAGTCGAAATTAATTCACACTCTGTTATATGTATATGAAACACAACAAACGAAAAGATTGCTCACTTTTGAACTTGAACTTCTTCTTAAACAGTGTGTTTCTCTACTTGTTAAAAAAAAAAACACTCAGCTGTTTTCCATAGTTAACTCAAAAAACACGATTTAAACTAGTGACCACAACGAAACACGAACACGTTCAACCCACGATTGTTTGATTTTTTGCTTTTTTATATCGAAAATTGTTAAGAAATTAAAATAAAATTAAATTTTCTCTTCGATATTTCCTGAGGCAATTAACGAGAGCGAACGTTAAAAACCTCGCCAAGGACCGTGAATATTAACACAAAAGATGCACGTTCTGTTCCAATGATATCCAGCGCTCTTACTAAATGATTTTCAGCACTTCCCAACGACGAACCGACACACACGGGATAGCGTGGCCTTTGCTAATCAATTAAAACTGGCT
Organism: Sphaerophoria taeniata; assembly: GCA_943590905.1. Classification (NCBI taxonomy): domain Eukaryota; kingdom Metazoa; phylum Arthropoda; class Insecta; order Diptera; family Syrphidae; genus Sphaerophoria; species Sphaerophoria taeniata. The sequence continues at coordinate 37,522,970 of OX016540.1, read as the reverse complement.
GATGGCTGGCTACTGTCTCTGATTGGAATATACAATACATATACGGATTCTGTTTCTGTATGGTCTGGGTTTTCAGTTCTTCCTGCTGCTGACACATTGAAAATCAAATTCGAAATGAAAATCAAAAATAATGTTGTTTCTTTTTTTAGTTCTGTTTATTTTGTTTTTTGAAACAAAATTGCCTCTTTAAAAAGTTTGATATGTGCTTGTTAATTTTATTATCTCAGGCGTAAAATGGCTAAATTGTGTATTGAGAGATCGTTTTTTTTCGTTTGTTTGTTGATTTTGAGATTTTCTCACACCTTTGGTACTTAACTTGTGTGCTTGGAGATGTTCTGTGTAAGCTGAATATGATGGCGCGTATATTTTGAAAAATGTGTGAATATGAGATTTTTGAATGTAAATCGTCAAAAACGGCAACCGTTCTAATCGGTCTGCTGATTCGTAAAATCATCGTTCATTTATTCGAAACTTTATTTCGTCTCTGTCAAATGAATAAAAAAAACAAAAAATTGTCTGACGTCGTTTTTTTTATTTTGAGAAGCTGCTGGTGAGAGAAGGCAGCGGATGTAGACTTTTTGACTGATATGATGTTTATGTTAAGAAGAAAAAAAATCAACGTGTGATATTTTTAAAGAAGAAAGAAAAACGTCATCGAAAGAAATATGTGTGTGAAACGATATTTTTTGTGAACATCAAAAATGATATTATTTAAATTCTGACATGTTAATGCTGCTGACAAGAGAAATGAACCCTTATCAGTGTCAAGGACGGTTTTAAGGCCGGAGGATGATGTCGTTACCTCTGATTATAAATAAAATATGATCAAATGTTTGTTTTAAACACAAAAAATTGATATTTATTTATGGCACACGTTAGTTAAACAACGCTAAATTTTAATGAAATACAGGGAAACTCGAATTAAACAAAAAAATTCATTGAAAATGTGTAAAAAAAACTCAACTCTCATTTTGTTATTATTAAGAAATACACCTTCCCCCTTGGACCACCTTTTTTCACTCAAAGAAGCAACCCTTAATACTGCTATCATCCCTTATTCTTTGTAACCCGATTTAATTTTTTGTAAGTAGTTCACTACGGCGTATACTTGCTTTTTTTATGAGAATAATAATTGGAGTTAATTGCTCCAAGTAAAAACATAAGCCTTATTTTGAATAGCAAAGAGCCTTGGGAAGGATTCTTAACTTTCAGCTGTTCCTTTCGAACCAGATGTTTCAACACCCGTTTTCCATTGTATTGTCCTCGTAGCATACACATACCTGGAGGAGATTAAACAAGCTTACATCACATCACATTGAATTTGACGGAATTCGTCAAAATGTATTTCGAATTAATTGAATAGATCTGTATTCGTAGTTATAAGGATTAAGTTGAGCAATTTGTGTGCGGCGGCTTAGCACATCCATTAGCATAAGGTAGATTGAAGTCAGTTGGTATTATGGCAGTGAAGAGCCCTGCACCAACATCGATTTAATCTGCAATATGGCGAAATGATGAAACCTTGAAGTATCAGATACATGAAGCATACGAAATAGCATCGTCGTCATCTCATAATAAACACGATTTGCATTTACGATGAGGTTTCGAAGCAGGCCCACAGATTAATTCGTCGACATTAAATGCATTTCACACAATCTGAAACCGCAGAAGATGGAGGGCGAACATCTTGAATTAGAATCTAGGTCCATTTATATCATGTAGGAGGGTGATATAACCCTCTTGAGAAACTAGCAAGAGAAGTGGGTTCTTAAGAGTCAGACTCAGAAATTATGATGGTTGAATTAGTAACTCAATATGTGGAATTTCTACGAGGATCTTAAGACAACAGAGTGTCGGTTCATTGGGTACAGGAGTGCTAATGAGATTGTTTCAAGCAAGATACGAGTGTGTTTCTTATCTTTCATCGTTGTTTAATGTCTTTGTTCGTTGCATTTGACATGGCGCAGATTAATCTGTAAATTGTAAATTTCTGAGAATCTTAGCAGCAAAACATCAACAGAGGATTTAATTTAGTCAGTTGAAATTCATTAATGTGTTCAGCCTATCTGAGGATTTCAAAGGTGACAAATACCCCTGCTGTGTGGTTCGTCGACCAGGCATTAAAATTAGTCGGAGTTTTCCTATTGAAATATAACAATTTTTAAATTTTCTTACAATAGTCCAGTCATTTGGTAGTTTTACCTGGAAAGTTTTCCGGGAGTTTTGAAAATTGGTTAATTTATAGATTTGGGTATGCCCTTTTCGAATTTCAACTTTGCCACCTCGTACCCCCGCCGCTCGCGCCGCCATCTTGAAAAAATGGCGCCTAAAAACGGTTTTTTGGGAATATCTCCTTTCCGACGCATTTTACGAAAAAAATATTTATGTACAAAATTAAACTAGAAAAAATTTCCTACAATTTATGTACCTACCAATAATTTTTTTCATAAAATCAATAGTTTTTGGCGTACGAGCGCCACAAAGTATCATCTACACTAATATATAAAGCTGAAGAGTTTGTTTGTTTGAACGCGGTAATCTCAGGAACTACTGGTTCGAATGGTATAATTCTTTTTGTGTTGGATGGTGCCTTAATCGACTTAGACATTAGGCTACTTAACATTAAGCTGTGACCAATAGCAGCGAAGAATCTGTTTAAAATGTTGAAAAAACGGCAAAAAATATACATTTTTCTGCGTTTTAACGCGCTTATCTCAAGAACTGCTTTATGAAATTGAACAATTTTTTAAATGTTGAATGGTCCATTTATCAAGGAAGGCTTGAAGCTATATCAAATTTAGCTGCGACCAATAGGAGCGAAGAATTTGTGTAAAATGTGGAAAAAAACGGCAAACAATACAATACAATCTACATCTACACTAATATATAAAGCTGAAGAGTTTGTTTGTTTGAACGCGGTAATCTCAGGAACTACTGGTTCGAATGGTATAAATCTTTTTGTGTTAGATGGTGCCTTAATCGACTTAGACATTAGGCTACTTAACATTAAGCTGTGACCAATAGCAGCGAAGAATCTGTGGAAAATGTGGAAAAAACGGCAAAAAATATACATTTTTCTGCGTTTTAACGCACTTATCTTAGGAACTACTGGTTCGAATGGTATAATTCTTTTTGTGTTGGAGGGTCCAATAATTGAGGAAGACTTGAAGCTATTTAACACTAAGCTGTGACCAATAGCAGCGAAGAATCTGTGGAAAATATGGAAAAAACGGCAAAAAATATACATTTTTCTGCGTTTTAAAGCGCTTATCTCAGGAACTGCTTTATGAAATTGAACAATTTTTTTAATGTTGAATGGTCCATTTATCAAGGAAGGCTTGAAGCTTTATAAAATTTAGCTGCGACCAATAGCAGCGAAGAATCTGTGGAAATGTGAGAACTGAGATTTTTTTCTGAGATCTCTGAGATGAAATTATTTTGGATTCGATTTCTCACTCAGCTATTTGACGTGGCTGACATATGTGCAGCAACAATTAGTAAGGTAACCATTAAATCTCAATGATAACTGAGAATTATGTTCCACCAAGGCACCAAATGATTTTGCCTCAGTCAAGGTGACATTGAGATCTCAGTGAGATGTTGTTAGGTGGAACTGGCCTAATAACTGCTCAAATTAGAATTTTGAGAGTTCAATTGATTTGTGAATGTGATTGATTGCACTATTTGTGCAGATTATTGTGTTTAAACCATATCATTTTATGTACTTCTTAACTAAAAAATATGCTCAGTTTAAAGAAAAAAAAATTTACTTAACGAAAAAAACGATGCAGAAGTAAGAGAGATATTAGAATTAGGGAGAGTTCACCCAAGGGAATGCTTTAAGTATGAACAACTGAAGGGAATCATAAAACATGCTCAAATTTTTCAAGTTCAAGAGAATTACGACCTAGGGAGAGTTGACTGCAATGCAATTTTACAATAACTTCCGAACAAAATTCCCACGCGCGCATGATGCACAAGTCGAGATAATACTCTGGCCGGTGGACGAGGGAGAGGCGGACGAAGTCGCGGGCAACTGCTAGTTCATCATATTACGAGAAATCACTGCGTTTCAACTGAATAAGCACAAAATTTTTCTGAAGTTTGTTGTCCATTTTTTCCTAACTTTGAACGTTAATGCATCATTTGATGATGCTTACCGATAGCTTATGATGTTGAGAAAACAAATCAAAAAGAATAATTTAAAAAGGACCACTATTTTTTCCCTGGCTCTCATGCAAAGCTTTCCAGATTGAAAAACTCAGTTTTTTTTGCGTCAACTGAATAAGCACACGATCTTTCACTCTCATTATCTTCATTGGTTCTTAGAGTTTTAAGTTAATTGGTATACCAAATCAAAAGTTGAAGTGTTTTTAGTGACATTTAACCGTTTATTTAAAATTTAAGAAAAGATAGTTAGATCAGAAGCTTTAATAGTCTCGGACGAGTTAAGATTGATTCGTTAAAAGAATAAAGACTGACCGTGCGTGCTAAAGCTACCAACATTGATCGGAGTCTTAGTGTTGTCTACTCGTACCTCAGAAACAAAAGTTTGTACGAGAAAAACATGAAAGGTGGTAAAAAAACGGCAACATTCGAAGTTGATCGACGAGCAATTTTGAGATGTGCTTCCAGTTCATGTGCCTCCGCGGTAAAAATTAAACAAAAAGTTGGTGTAACTGCAGGTGTTTCAACAGTCCACAGAGTACCAAACAGCGCAGATCATTTAAAATGATTGCAACTCCAAAAGAAACCATCACTAAACGAGCAACGAAAAGATATTCGTTTAAGATTTTCTAGACTCGATGTAAGTTGGAAAAATGTGTGGCACAACGCGGTTTTTTGGGATGAGAAGAGATTCAATTTTGATGGCCCTGATGGTTTTAATTATTGCTTTCACGATTTGAGAAAAGAAGAACGATTTTTAGCGCGGCATCATGGTGGGGAAGGGGGAGTTTTGATAGGGGGAGCAGTTAGCTACTATGGGACTATTGAGCCTGAGTTTTAAACGTCAAAAACTACTGCAATTACCTACAAAAGAATATTTGAAAGAAAATTACCTTCATTTTCGGATATTTTTGGACCCTATTAATGGATTTCCCAATAAGACAACGACCCCATCCAAACGTTGCGCACTGTCAAAAGTTGGATAGAGGACTAAAATGTTAAATTACTTCAACGGTCGCCCTATTTACCTGACCTGAACCTTATAGAAAATGAATGGGGATGGTTGGTACGTAAAGTCTATGAGTCAGGCCGTCAGTTTGAGGACAGAGAATCGCTTATTCCAGCCATTAAGTTACCATGGAGAGAAATTTCGCTGGACCACTTAAAGAGTTTATACGATTCCATGCCAGCCCGAATTTATGAAGTAATCAAGAATAAAGGTGGTAGTAACCAATACTAGAAATAACCAATAAAAAAAATATTTAAGGAAAATTTTGTTCATTTCTTTCCGTTTGATTTTATTTGCATTTTTAAAAGTTGTGCTTATTCAGTTGACGCAAAAAAAACTGAGTTTTTCAATCTAGAAAGCTTTGCATGAGAGGCAGGGAAAAAATAGTGGTCCTTTTTAAATCATTCTTTTTGACTTGTTTTCTCAACATCATAAGCTATCGGTAAGCATCATCAAATGATGCATTAATGTTCAAAGTTAGGATAAAATGGACAACAAACTTCAGAAAAATTTTGTGCTTATTCAGTTATGATACTTTGTGGCGCTCGTACGCCAAAAACTATTGATTTTATGAAAAAAATTATTGGTACATAAATTGTAGGAATTTTTTTCTAGTTTAATTTTGTACATAAATATTTTTTTCGTAAAATGCGTCGGAAAGGAGATATTCCCAAAAAACCGTTTTTAGGCGCCATTTTTTCAAGATGGCGGCGCGAGCGGCGGGGGTACGAGGTGGCAAAGTTGAAATTCGAAAAGGGCATATCCAAATCTATAAATTAACCAATTTTCAAAACTCCCGGAAAACTTTCCAGGTAACCCTCTTTTTTTTACCAAATGACTGGACTACAAGCAATATTTTCAAAAGAAACTCCATACACACAAATAACAGTCAAAAACCAGTTAATCTTTTCCTGTTTTAATTTTTTTTTTTTTTTGAGAAACGAAATATTTAAAATGAATCCATTTTCATATGGGTTTTGGTTTGCGGCTTAGAGCTTACAAGCTCGGCAAAATACTTCCATTTTATTCCCTTTTTTTGCTTAACAAAGCACTTAGTTCTTCCTCATAAAATATTTCCAACTGCTTCTTCACTGCCTGTTCATCAAAAGTGGGTACTGTCTAACTAAAGTGCCAATGCCAACAATCTCGAAAGGCAAACAACTTGAGTTAGGTATATAGAGCTTAAGGTAGATTGGTATACTCAATTAAATTATTCATAGTTCGGAAATTCGTTCAGTGGTTTATCTCTCTCACTTTCTCTGGCCCCTATTACATCGAGTCCATGTACCCTGTCAACAGGACTTCAACTGGAGTATGTCGTTTAATCCCGTTATTTTGTGTGTACCCATGTTTCGTTTGTACCCAACTCAATTCATATCCCTGGTTGATCCCTGGTGATTTTGGGACATGCTGAGCATCCACATCGACATTTATTTCACTCTGTGTTGAGAAGAAAGAAAATAACCAACCGACCCCATCGTCATCGCAGTCAATTCTCTCTCTCTCCCTCTTTCACTCTTGCCATCATCAAACCACAAGACCCTCAACAAACCAACCCGAGAATCTGTTGCTAATGAAAATTTTCCAACTGATTTAGAGCACCTCAAAGGTGATTTCAAAAGCTGGTGCGGTTTTTGTACATCAAGTTTACACCAAGAGAATATCGGGTGCACACCAACACCATAAGTAGAAGTGTTGCGGCAGTCCTTGAAGTTCTTGAAAATTAACAACACAAAAAAAAATGTGAGAACTCCTTTTCCATTGCACCAACACGCCCGCCCGCCTGTTCCATCAGCATCCCAACACAATGGTCGTATAGTTACAGTCACAGCACAACATGACGGCATCGGGCTGAGTGCTGCGAGGAAGTTTATTTTTATTCCATCTAAAAACATTATCCCGCTTCATGATTGCCGCCTTGGTTTCTTGAGAATGCATAAAAGCAAGCAAATTCGTTTGTAAAATTACAACCCCTTGTGGCGTGAAGTTTTTTTTTCTTTTTTCTGGTTCCACTTTTTTTGTTCTATTTGTCTTTAAAGTCACAAGAGACAAAAGAAAAAGAGAAGTAAGCTCAATTGTATAGAACACGGAAATTCACGAGCAGATGACTGCAGGCAGTAACGAGGACGAGGATTCTGGCTCTCTGGGGGATACATTTTTCTTTATTGAGATTTATATGTAATTTAATGGCAACACGGCAAGAAACCACTTTAATTCAATTAACTTTATTTTTATGCTTTGCAACTTGTAGTTTTACTTTTTTGAGATTTCACTGAGTTTTAATCTTGACAAAACGTGTAAAATGGGGTTAGTAGCATAGAGGACATATATTACCTAGAGTCCCGACTTTCCTCGTCCCTTTCCGAAAACACCCGCAGATCTCCTCTGAGGTGAACTCTCACGATTCTCTCTTAATTTCGTGTCCGTGAAAATTTTAGAAAGAAAAAAAAAAACAAAACTTCACCTCAACCGTGGGTAATTTTTTTTCCTGGGCCCAAAGTGACAGAAGCCAAAAAAAGAAGAAGAACAAAAAAATCATTTGTTTATTTGATCGAGATGAAATCTCAAAACTTATGTCGAAATAAATCTATTTCTAGTGGATTTATCAAGCAACGAATTGAATTTGGAAGAGGGTGGAACACTCATAAAAGAGGTAAGTTTATTTCTTCAATAAGGTAATATTCAAAAGTCCTGAAGATTTTTACGCTCCTTGTTTCCACAATCGCCACATTTGCAGGTCAAATACCTCCTACAAAACATCGAAGGAGGCACTCAAAAAGCTATTTGCAAAGCAAATGAAGAAATACCAATCACCCTCAAAGTCTCGTGCAAAATCCTGCGACTTGATGATCTATTCCAGAGTCTCGAAGAAGCCAAATCCGGTGATCTGAGTGAACATTTATATCAGTTATTCCAACTCTAATCCACCCAACTGCCAAGGTTTGTTGCATTGCGTGTGTGCAATTCAACCCTACCCTAAGTACATGATGTTGGCGTGCGTCGGTCGGCGTGCACTAACAAAGCATTTTTGTTGCCAACATCTGACGGATTGTAAGGGCGGGATAAGAAAACGACAATTTTGTATTATTATTTTTATTACAATAAAAACTGTTCTAATGCCAACAAGAATTTCAGACTTACAATTTTATTTATAATTTCAGAAGTTTTAAGTGTACCCCGGATTCTTTTTTCTCTGTTCATTTCATCGTAGTACTGGCGGAAGACCACCAAGAGCTTTGCCAGATTTGTACCCATTACTGGTTGGTTAAGTCGCAGTTCGTGTTCCTTTCAGTTCCATTCAGTTAGGCTTCTTGCTTGTCGACCTTATTTGCAACAATTGTTCCCAACTGTTGGCTAAATTGATTGATTTCACTTTCAAGAATCTCGTAATGCTTCCACGGTTCTTCACTAGAAGCGTCTAGCACGAACATCATAAACCATTCCGTGGGAGACGAGGAAAGAACGTAGTTTTTTGAATATTACATATTTGACACCTAAGGAAGCGGTCAATTGTAGTTCTTTCGGTTGGACCAATTAACAGCCTCCAATCAGAAAAATTACAACAACAAGCGACAAAAATCAGTACATACTCGAATAATAGCTAATTCCAGCTCAAGTGCGTATTAATATTTAATTGTATAAATATTTTAAAATCTTGCGACATCAACAAAAACAAATAATAAAGAAAAACAATGATTCATTTAATCAGCTTTCGTCACTCCCGGTTTTTCATTCGTTTTAGCCAATGTCTTAACTTCCCCTTGCACGGAGTCCAATTGCTGACTAACGGTCCTATACTCATCAGACTCTTCATCCAATTGCAACACCTTCAAAACCAAATCATGAAACTGCATCAGCAAATTATTTTGTTCACCACTCAAATTGGGTCTCAAAAATGCAAGGATCTGCTAAACAAATCTCCCCGATGCATGCAAAATGCATCCGGTTGCAGTTACGAAAACAATCAACGACGTCAAATGCAGAACTATGGCATGATCTTCGGTCTTATCCAATTGCTGCAATAATTTCTCTTTATGCTAAACAATGAGTAGGCAATCTTTTTTCTTGTCGACTTTTTTCACAACCATCCCACACGCCCTGAGAACTTCCTCGGTAGCTAAAACGAATTCATCGATTGTCTTTTTCAGGGACTTGTTGAGCTCAATCAACGGTGTCCGGTATTCTTGATCACATTCCTGAGCAATTTTGTTTATCTGGTCAATGTTGAGATTGTTTGTGGCTTTCAAATTTAAATTGCATTCGTTGGCAATGTACAGTGTCAACTCCAGGCATATGTCATTGCCAAGAGTTTTCATTAAATATTTGAGGATTAGTGACTGCACATCCGGAGATGGGAAAACCTGGAAGATTTGTTGGTTTACAAATTGATCACTTTCCAATTGAAACAAAAAGCATATATTTACCTTCAAACCCTTTTCATACAAGCGAATATCAACCAGCAGTGTGTTGATTTTGCCCTGCAAGACGGCGAGAGTTTGTCGTCGATTACTTTGCGAGGTAGCCTCGAAGAGCTTCTGAGCCTCTTGAACGGATTTCTCGTTAATTTCATGTTCGTAAAGTGCAGCAATAGCAGCGCTTAAGTGGTCAATACCTTCTTCATCAAGAACTTTGCCGACGATTTTTTCAATATCTTCGGTACTCACAAGAATTATGGATTTCCATATTTCGGCCCTTTCTTGGATTTAGTTTTGATCTCCCGACCTTGAGTATTCCCTCCTTCACCACCACCTCCCTTATTCGAAGACCCCTTCTTGCGTCGTTCGTCTTTTTTGTCAGATTTAGAGTTGCTTCTCTGCAATGCATTGCTGGTATCGGCCAGTTTCGATGGCTCTTTTTGCATTCACTGATGCCAAATCGTGGCAGGGCTTAAGAAGATTAGTCAAATACACGTTTGAAAAGACACCGTTTTCCAAGAAAACCAAGTCTTTGGGAATGCTCCGGGAAGAGAATATGTTTTGGAATAGTTCCTCAACATCCTCGTCCGACATATTCGATCAATGCAATTTGGTTCGGATAGTTTCTGGAGTGTTGGGGTTTGTTGGGCTTTTTGGAAGTCGGCAGCTAGATCTCATTCCAATCAGAAGACATGTTGTGGAATATTTATATTAAGAATTAATCAGCTTAAAGGGAATATAAATTAATTTATTTTCTACTTTTCTGCGAAAGTGCGAATTCATGAAAAGAAAATAAACTTTTTTGCCAAATTTACACGAATAGACATTAGCTGTCAAAACTTTCACCACTGTCAATAAGAAACTAAAGGTCCGATTATAGTATTCATGTTGTTTGTTCCTAAGGGTGTCGCATACTATTTCGATTTTTTTGCGTTCTTTTTAAGAATTTTAATATTTTTGATACAAATATTGGTAAATAATAATGTAATTATATGCCAAAAGTGCACAGAAACAAAATAATATATTTATTTTTCATATTACATGAATTTTTTTGTTTGTTAAGGTTTTTTTGAAAAATTTGAGCTCAACGGAATCTATTTTTTTGAAATTTGAGCTAGAGGTTTTACACCACGTCTGGAATGGGCCCACATACCTTAAAATTGCATAAGTATTAGTGAGAGGTCCCATAAGAAATGCATTGGGAAACTAACACTTATGCACTTTTAAGGTATAAATGTGAAAATTTCAGCTTGTAGGCTGAAAGAGAGCGAACCACCGAAGTCGGGGCTCTAGGTAATATATGTCCTCTATGGTTAGTAGGTTGGTATTCTGAAGTCATATTTGGACTTTTTGAAATCATCATTTGAAATTTAGACAGCAGAGTAGTTTTGCCTTCAAAGTCTACCCTAATGGCTGTATTTATTGATTTTGAAAGTCGATCATCAATAAGGCATAAATCAAACTGACGAAATTCATTGCATAACCAACGGCGATAAAGAGAATTTTCCTCTCTCACCGGTAATGTTATAAGTTTTTGCAACTTTAAACTTGCAGATTTATATACTTCGTCTGTAAAAGTGAACAAACTTTTACTGAAAAATATGCATGTAGTTCTCTTTGTGTACCTACAGAACCTTCCTCTTATCTCCTCAAGCTTAAGCTGTTTACTTCTGAATCCTTGGAAACACACATTTGCTGTCGTTTGGTACTTTTTCTTTGTCAAAACTTGGATCATCACTCATTTCTGGCACACAAAACGAGCTGTATTGTAAACACAAATAAAAGAATAATTTAAATTCTTCCGCCATTTTGTAATTTTAATTCCCAAGAGAACAAGAACAACGAGAAAAAGTAAAAGTCTTAAAAATAAATTAGGAACTCAAGACAAGTTATGACATTAAATGTAAGAAGACACCACCACCATAGGCGACATGCAGCTCTACTGAATTGCGAATAAAAAAAAAAAAACACCAACACCAAGGCATTTTTCTTGAACGATATTGCACCTACCATAAGTCTCACGTTGCTGAAGTAGTATAATTTTCTTCAACGCTGCTGTGATGTAATTTTCTATTTTTCTTTTTTTTCAGGTTTTTCCTTAGTACTAATGAAAGTTTCCGTTAGATTTATTTGTGATTGCCATGTTTAACACAAGAAAGAAAAATGAGTTCAACCTCAAGAGAACGAGTACCACGAGGGATTTCAAAATTGCTGTTTCCAACGTTGAGAATCTCCCAGATTTTCTTGTGTCGTCGCTGTCGCAAGTCGCTTGGGAATAATACTCGTAACAGTGCTCTGTGGAAGTAATACTTGTTGAACTTTTAAATTAAATGGGAATTAACTGAATTTAAAATTGAGTTCCGTAATAACTCATAATAGGTTCACCTATTTTTACACTTCATAAAATATAAGTCACATGATGGGCCTTCCGTCCGTGGTCCCCCAATAATCATCAGTTGATCAGTCATTCAGCTGCCGTTAGTTTACCGACCGCAGTAAATATCAATAGCCGACCGAACACCAACCAGTTAACGATTTCTATTGAGGCCCGCTCACCGACCAGTATAACCTTTTACACAATAAATACCTGCTGCTATCAAGAACATCAACCAGTTCTAAATCGAACTCACGACAACAACAGTTGCCAACCGATCTCTGACCTGATAACATGGTAAGCAGCAGGTCTATACACAGCCGGCTACCATTCCTAGGAAATTTGCTGACATCAACAACTTGAGGCTAGTAGGCGTTTTGGAGCACACGCTGTAATTATAATATAACAATTAATCTGACGAATTCGTCTGTTGATTTCCCGGATTCGTCCTTTGCAGTTGATTGCCCTAATTCGTGTTTGATTGCCCGGATTTATCCGTTGATTTCCCGGTTTCGTCCGTTAGTTATACTCATTGGAGATAAACTTCCCCCATCAAGTGGTAATGGGTGTTGTCACACATAGGTACTAACCCTGCAACCAGTAAAGAAAACCCATATACGCAGCTTATTCAGCAAAATGCCATAAGGAGACTACGGCGGATATAAACAACCAACAACACCGGATCAGAACCAACAGAATTAAGAATTTAGAATAGAAAGCATTGTAATAAACAAAGACGAATAAAAACTTGACTATCCTTACAAAGTCTGTTGGTACTCTTTAATTCCAAACCCTTGAAAGTTGAAAGACCGGCGAGCTTACCTTAGCCTCAGACCAAAACTACCTCCCAGTTCTTCGAGAAGAATGTCTAATGACGAGTTTGGGAAAGTTCGTTGGAACCAGCGTTACAAAAACATTCGCCTGATAGAAGGCAAACAGACCTATGTTCCTATGTCCTTGTGCATCATCTGTTTAAGGCAACCTGTAAAAATTGAGAGATCTGGGAAATTTTCTGAAGGCAGAAATCTGAATGAATGATTTTTTGACTATAACTTTATAACCGAGTGCTGAAAAAAGGTTCGCTTTCAATGGCAGATAGAATACTTGTAAGCCCCAAATTTCATGAACAATTGCACAGCTGTGAAAATGGAAAATAGTGAGTTATATCGATTTGAAATTGCGGGAAAATATATGCGAATAATTATCATTTTAACCAATATTTCGGCTACTAGTAGGGGATCCGACTATAGAATGACCATCACCCATCGCGTTACGGGATGAAAATGGTGTTAGTATAAAATTGAATATCTTAAAAAATATATTCCGGGGAGGTTACCTAAAAATTTAGATGCAAATTGCCATTTATCTCTTGGGAATTTGACGTTTTTCTTGTTCTTCACTTTCTGGTTCTTTAGCGTATGTGTTCGAATTTTTGGAGATTTCTGATGTAGTGATTTTGCTATTTTGAATTTCAGTTTTTATCTTTAAATTTTTTAAAAGAACTCATACTTTGTCATCATTTTAAGAAAAATGTTAATACCTTTGGACTATGTCCTTCCATTTTATCAAAGAATTACCCACATTTGATATATTTCACGAAATATAATTTTAAAATCTATTTAATTTCTCATTTCAATGCAATTTCAAATTGCAATAACCACAAAACGCCTTAATTCAAACTAAATCAATAAATATAGAACATATCATCAGCAAGGACATTTCCAATTTCTTCTCACATCTGAAGATAGCAATTTGCAATATTTATTCAATACACAGAAATTTTATATCCCCCGATTGTGAAATGCAATTGTCAAAGGTTTTCAAATCTTTTGTGTCATTGGAGAATAGCATGAAAACCAAGAATTACAAAAGAGTTTTAAATTTATGAATAAAGATATGAAGTTATGCATTCAATTGCCTTCAGCCCTAGCGGCAAATTCACTTATACATCGAACTATTGTTGCTGTCAAGGATTCTTCTGAAATCGGTCTTATAGAAATTGTTCAGATTCAAAGGATTCCTTCAAGCCGAACAAGAAAATTGTCAATTTTGTTATTGTTCACAAATCTGAATTTATGAATTTATTTTTTCTCTGGAAATCATATTTCTAAAGTGAATGGCTACAGATATCATGATTGCACAGGTATCCTCTTTTGTGTGAAGGAATCGTTCCTTCAAGGATATCTGATTCTGACCCATAAAATCAAATACGGAAAATCTGAAAACAAGGCAGATTATTTTCAACCGAAATCAAAACTTACCAAACAAGAAATTCAAAAATGAAAAGGAAATCATGATCAATATTAGGTTATACATAAATCTGTTTGAAAATCTTTTTTGCTATTGTGGCAAATTGAAAAGTTTTCAAGCAAAGATTGGCAAAAATATGAAATTTAAGATTTTCGTGTTTGTTTTTTAGTCTCGCTCAATTTCGTTTTCTCATTTCGAACGCAGCAAAATTATGTTTGTTTTTCGAAGCGAGCCATGAACTGCACATTTCCGAGAGCAATAAACTCTCGAACATAAAATCAGAACTGAATGGAATCAAATGTCCAGAGGATTTTATCGAATTAATTTTATTAAAAATAGACTTAGTAAATTTTGGTTTTTATTGCACCAACGGGAGGACATTTGGTGTGATTGGTCAAAGGAGAATACAAAATCCTTTTCAATTTGTGTGGAAATATAGTAAGAAGAGGTTGAGTTTGGGGGGTGTCTGGACTCTGGAGTCGTTGCAGGGAGAGTAGAAATACGAAAAGTGTAGATGTTTTGAAATAAATTCAACAGGAAAGCAACAGAAGTTGCAAGCATGGTTTGCTGTGGTTTCTGAAACTGAAAGATGAACGGGCACTGCAGACGTAGAGAGTAAAGGTATCGAGTTAAGTTAGTTTATTTGCTTCGGCAGTGGTGGTGTTCTGAATTTTAATTAAAACAAGATTTAATTTAGAGATTTTTCAGATTAGTTCAGAAACAAATTTTATTGCAATTTTGATTTAGTTTGAAACATCAAATGTCTTCTGAAGGTGCATTTGTTAACGTAAAAGGTTTATTGATTTGAACTTTTTTAAAACACAAGATCATCGTACTACGTATATTTTTAAATTTTTGAACAGACTTATTTAAGCGAAAAATCAATCCCTAAAAACCAATCTCCAAAAGTTTGGAGCCTTAAAACAAATTTTTGAAGAAGAATGTCTCATTTTGGCTTTTAAAAAGGGGGAAGGTACGATTATGCAGTAATGAAGGAAATTAAAGAAAAATTCAATGAAAATGTGGGATTTCTTAGGACATTGATATCACGAAATAAGAAAGGGAAAATTAAATTCATCAAATTTTCAAGGGGCTTCAAAATATGAATTTTCATAGAACAAAATAATGTTAAAAAGGATTCCATCAAAATGACAAAATAAAAATCTCTTAAAATAACAAACCAAGTAAGTACAAAAGAAAAAAAAGTTCAAAGCGCCCAAAATGAACCATCTCGCCTCTGATTTTATTTTCGATTAATTTTCCTTTTTCATCCAAGATTTTACTAAAAATAAAAAAGGGATAAAAATTCCTCTGAATATGAAGGCTCGGTTACAGTTTTTTGTTTGTGATTTTTCTTGTTATTAGAAAATGAAAAAAGGATTCAAAGCTAAACATACACCCAAAATCATTGCCATCGGCAGCATGAAATTTAAGTTACCCGAGTCCAAGTCGGTGTTAACACAGCAACAACCCAATAATTCGCTTCACAGCACTTAAAGACTTCATGAATTATATTAAACTCAAAGGACCTGCTCCTCGTTTTTGTTTTCGTTGGGTCGTGTGTTGTCAGGGTGATTCGCAGAATCAGTTCTATTATATGAAAGGAAAAGAAGACAAAAAGGGTTTTTTGTTTTCTTCTACAGGCAAAAAAAAAAAATAACTCCTCGGGTTCATGTCAAATTCTTTCAATTTTAACTTTCAAAACTTGCTCCCCCCACGTTGAACTCTTCACATTTCTATATAGATGGATGAGTGAGTGAATTAAAAACAGGGATATGCCCTTACCACTCAACGACAACGACGAACGACGACGACCGACTATATGAAGCAAAGGACGACTGCTGAGAAATATTCTCATAATATTTTATGCTGTATGCTCCTTTGCCCCATGTAATCGTAGAAGTAATAAACACGATGTAATATTACCGCCATTAAAAGTCTCATACGGAAAATGTTAACTTCGCTGGCCTCGCTCTCGTTCTCATTCAATATCGTAGCATACCAAACAGTGTCATCTGGAGCAACGACAACAACAGCGACAGCGACAAGAACGACGATGAACGATGAACGTTGTTGCAGAAATGGAACTCATCGCTGTCGTCGTTGAACTCTGCTTTTTATGGACTGCTCGTTGCACTTCTTGCTACTTGGAGGTGCAATGTCGATATAAATCAGCCGACTCTCTACTACTTCTTGAAAACGTTTAATCTAAAAATAATTCCTTTTTCACATTGACGCCCGCCCCTCACATGTCTATACTGTAGCTGTGAATAGTGCTGTGAAATTTGTAAAATAAGACAAAATTGCTTTTGCGTTGAAAGTAACGTGCAGAAGGACATCATAGTGACGTAGTGGCGGTGGTGGAAGAGAGTAAAGGATTGCGAGTTTCAGCAGTTGTGTCGTGGGAGTTGAGTGTAGCGTAATTTCGTTGGCAATTTGATTGTTTGGTTGGATTGGTCTTGAATGTGCGTTTTATGAACGCAGGAAACTGTAACGTTACGGTTTTCGCATTGCAATGAATCAAATTTGAAATTTTTACGGAGTGTCAAACGAAACGTTAGTTGATTCGTTCACACCCCACGACCGTCCCACCAAAATGGCAGTATTCGTATTAAGAATTTGTCAGAAGAGTTTGCTAATCGATTTGGGAATTGGATTAGGTGCGCTGTTTTGAACTCTGATTTCTTTGTGCTGAAAACAACTGTGGTGCAGGAATTCAGTGCAGTTTTGAAAATGGAGATTCCTTATTCCAACTCTTTTGAAGGTATCAAAAGCTTCTTCTCTCTTTCGCATCGATCCTTAAAGATTGAATAATTGTTAAAAATTCTTTTCAAACTGGGAGGAGCAGGAAACTCAATGTTTGGCACGCATTAAGCAATTTATTTGGAATTCACAAGAATGCAGCTTTCGAAGTTCTATGAACAAACAGTTTCTTTCGATGATGCGTTTTAATGATGAAATTTTATGTGAAGTAAATCCTCTAAATATTTTGCAATGGCGGTAGCAATTAAGGGCACTTACGAATATGTCTACACCCATAGCCGTAGCTAGGATTTTGTTTCAGGGGGGGTTAAGATAAATGATAATTATTTCAATTTTTTAATAAAAAAGGAAACATATTTATCAAATTTATCACATTTTTTCAATTCGCGACATCGCAAATGTGCTCGTTCCACAAAAGGTTGTCAGTGATGCACATACCGAGAATCTCGAGAGGTTCAGTCTCATTGATGCAAGTGCCACTCATGGCCAGTGGCAGGGGAGGTATATCTCGCTTCAACGATACAAGACAGCATTGAGTTTTCGAAGCATTAAATTCTACGCGATTTTGTATTCTCCATTGTACAATGCTGTTGAAGTCAGTGTTTCATGAGCTTATCATATTTTGCCGTTGCAGTTCCACATCCGAAGAGGAGGGATGTGAGTCTAGAATGAATACGAAAAGCTAAGGGTACTATCGTCAGCGAAACAATTGATTGGATTAGAAGTTACAGACAAGGGATCATTTATAAAAATGAGAAAGAGGGTCGGAGACAAAACGGAGCCCTGGGGTATACCAGCATTTATATTGTGGGTTTCAGACTTAAATCCGTCCAATACAACTTGTAGTGAATGGTTTGAAAGATAGTTTCTAATTCAAAGAAGAAGGGGTTCACTGATATCGAAAGATTTGTTCCACTGTTCGGTGAGATAAACCATCAGATCACCAGTGGACCTGTTACTGTACTGCCGGTCATTACGAAGCTTTCGGTCTTCGAGATATTTCTTGAGTTGATAGTTTATCAGCATTTCCATGACCTTACAAGGAAGGAACGTAAGTGCAATCGGACGATAATTGGAGGGAGAAGAAGATTCGCCTCTTTTTGGAATTGGCCGGACAACTGCTGTTTTCCAACTGTTCGGAACGAGCCCATAAGAAGGATAGATGGAAAAGCTTACGCAAGTGTTTTGTCAGCCTGGAAGAACACCTATTAAGATTAATAGCAGGGATAGCACCCGGACCAGCAGATTAATGTATGTTGAGCACTTCTAGGACTCTCGCCACTGCACGAGTGCGGAAGAAGATTTGTCCCATGGAATATTGACGCGCTCAAGAACTGGGGTAAACATGAGACTCTCTAGCAGCTTTCGCGAGAGAGCTAACAACTGGAGTTTTTTATTGTCAATGAGCGTAGGGACCGAAGAAGAAGAAAAAATTTTCATATTTTTTACAAAAGACCAAAAATTCTTACTGCCTTTGGGACATTGCAGTATTTTTTGCCTTAATTTTTGTTCATGTAACGACTTATGTAAAAGAAATATGGTAACTGCTTGTAGGTAACTAGATGCGAGAGTAGTTAATGATATCTTGATTATACCAAACTAAATAAATATACAAAGGTTTCTGGAAGAAAATTGAAAAATACCCTTAAGCTTCAATGGAAAAGTTATAAATTCAGTGTTAGCAAGACAAAAAAAAATCATTAAGTTATTAATCAATAGTTATTTGATTTTGCTTTACAAAATTATTTCGGGGAGGGTTAAACCCCGTAACCCTCCCCCTAAATACGGCTATGTCTACACCGTGTATGCTATCAAAAGTTATCACTTCGCATTTATAAGAATTTCAAAGCGAAAACTTTTTCATCGAATTTTAAGAAATGTTTAAAGAAGCTTTTCAATTATTATACATGAATACAAACCTCTAGGTATACTCTTTACATACTCCTTGAATCAAATTTCAATGATTTTTCTTTTGAAATTTATTTTCTTACAACTGAAAAGTTGAAAGAAGGAGGTACGGTTACCTAAAGAGGGCGCACGAGTTAATGTACCTCTACCTATACCAAAGTTTCAATGTTTGGAATTTTGAAGGAAACCACTTTCATGCATTCTTTTTTTTGATTCTTCTCGGAAATGAAATATTGTAATGGAAGATGAAAAAGTATGCAAAAGAAAACCACAAAATACTTTTTTTAAAAGTTTGTTTACTCAATTATTTACTTTAGTTTTTTTTTCTTTTTTTTTTAATTTAAAACACTTGGGACTTAACAAAAATAAAAGAGCATTTGAAGAAAGGAAAGTTTTGACTTTTTTAAAAGATACTTATGTTGTTTGTTTTGCGGTGCGTACAGAGGTTTTCATTAAATAACTTGGATAATGTAAGGAGAAATAATGTCAGCTGTGGTAACAAGTAATTTTTTTTGCAAAATCAACAGTGTGCGTAATTGGTGGGACAATTTTGGTCTACTATATCGTCCATTCCTTTATGAATTACGTCTGCGAGGACCAACACCTCAAAAATTGTTTCAGTTCGATGCATTTTATTTTCTTTTTTCTTCGAGAACATGCTTTCAAATTCTACAAAATTAAGGCCCGAATTGCCCGAATCGAATTATAATTCCAAGCTTCATCTTACTTTAACGAAATCAATTCCATCTAAACGCGCATGTAATCCAATTGCCTATGCTTCACTTGATGTTTATTTCTTTGAAATAAAATTTCCTGTTGTTTGAGCTAATTATAATATTTTTAATAACATAAAAGGACATAAACTTTTTTGCCATCTTATGAGACTGACTGACCCTTGAATTCGTTCGCCCCTCGCTTAAAATCTTATTTTCATTAATTAAAAAATACAACCAAAAAAGTGACTTGGTAATTGACTTTTCGCAATTAGTTTTCTTTTTGATCCTTCGTAAACAAAAATCCTCGACATCTTCAAAAAAAGGACACCCACTCGCTCTCGCATTCATCCCTCTTCGACCACTTAAAATGATACAGTATTACAAATTAGTAACTTCATTGGTCGATGTTCACCATCGATGCCTTTAGGTCAATGTGATATCCTGAAAGCGGAGTATGCCAACAAAAAGTGGAGAAAAAACACCCAGGACCCAGTTATTAATCTCCCCTATTTCTCGTTCGGTTCGTTTTACCTGGAAATTTATTTTATTAGTTCAGGACTCGACTTTTGCAAATTTGTACTTAGTCATCTTCATCGCATCGTGGAGTCATTATTATCAGTCATCCTTCCCATCACCTCGTTCGGTGTCCAAAATCATCGAAAATAAGAGAATTACATTCGCTTGAGGTTAGTGTTTGTGCCGAAACGAGAGAAACTTTATCTGATTACTTTAATCCATCATGATCACCGTCCAATTTGCGATTTGATTAAAAGCGGTTAGGACGCTACGATAATGGGATGGATGAGCGGTAGGAATGTGTGTTTGCTACAACTATAATCCTTTCCATCTTTACCTCAATTCCACCAATCCTAGCATCATTTTAACTTCATCTGAGCAGGACCTTGACGATATTAATTAAAAAGTTTTGTTTTTCCCTCAGACCATTACCGCACCAGTAAGGAACCACACGAAAAGGAGACGAAACAAAAAGCACATCAATATACGAACGAACCACGCTGTTCATAAACTTTTCATCTGTAATCCAAGTCACAAAAAATAGATGTCATCTCATATTCTTAGCGCAACAAGTCCTTGTATTGTACTCGTAGTTGTTATCCTTCTGGTTTGGCTGCTATTGTAAGTCTTCATTATGTTCTCAGTGCTACACGGCTAAAAGTTTTTCATCCTTTTTTGTTGTTGTTCTTATTGTTTCCTCTTTCTCTGCTCGTTCATGCACACGACAATCTCGTTGAATAGAAAGCGAGTACAAAGTCGATGGCAATCAGTCTAATGTTTATTTAAGCAACAGATTAGTGTGGCGGGGAGTGGGTACATGGGGATAGAAAACTTAAGCAAAGTGTTCTGAGGTTTTTTGATAAATTACAGAATATAATATTCAATAGCGGTTTTTGGGATCGAATTAAGGTACGATTTACAACCAATAAGGCATTTTATTAGATTCAAAGGAGGTAATTGAATGGAAAAGTTGTTGCTTTGAAACGAGGTTCTTTGAAATGAAATTTGTGCAAAACCACAAAATTAATTGGTCACATTATTCGCATTTCTTGTAAATTCATAAACTGATTAAAATGTTTGACATTTATTAAACTCACTATAATTAGGGAGTGGGGTTGTTGTCAAACGATTAATTAGCAATCCTTGAAGGAGTCTTATAAATGTTGTTAATGCTTTTATAGTTGAATAATTTCGAAAGACGAAGGTGGTATGATCTATTTTAAAACTTTTAAAATATTTTATAAACCACAACTACTTTCAATATAATAATCTCCGACTGAACATCTTTGTTGATAAGACCCATAATTTCTGCTTTGCGATGGAATCCAAACTACTCGCGTACGTTGATGACATTGATATCATTGGGAGAACGCAGCGTGATGTCAACAGTACTTTTGCGAGTATACACACAGAGGCTGAAAGAATGGGTTTAGCGGTCAATGAGGGCAAAACAAAGTATATGCTGTTATCGAAAAAGACACCCAACGCCAACACCGACGTCTTGGACAAAACGTCACAATAGATGCATATAATTCCGAGGTAGTTTGAGACTTTGTATATCTTGGCTCAACTTTCAACATGGACATAAGCGCCGGTATCAGAAGAAGAATAACTCTTGCTAATCGCTGTCTCTTCGGGCTAAGAAAGCAATTGAGTAGTAAAGCCTTCTACCGAACTAAGGTGACGCTCTGTGTAGAGGCATGGTCCCTGTCAAAAACGGATGGAGCGCCCTAGGCCGGTTCGAGAGAAAAGTTCTACGGAAGATTAACCACGAACTGTACGGGCTGTATAGCGACACAGACCTAGCTAAAAGAGTGAAGGTCTAAAGACTCAGATGGTTTGGTCACGTGGAGAGGATGGACACCAATACTCCTGCCCGTAAAGTCTTCGAATCAACCCCAGAGGGACGGCGCGGTAGAGGAAGACCAGGGCTCAGGTGACGCGCAAGTTGAGGATGACCTCAACCAACCCGGCGTGCGAAACTGGAGACAGCTAACTAGGGACCGAGCTGGCTGGAGGGGTTTGTTGGTTGAGGCCCAAGTCCACCCCGGACTGTAGCGCCATTTTAAGTAAGGAAGTAAGTAAGTAAGATGGAATCCATGATCCAATTTGAGATGATTCAGCCGGCATTAAAAACTCAATTTTCTAAATAATACAGCCCTGGTTTAAATCACCCGAAAAAAATAATTATCCAGAGGCTTCATTCCTTGAATTAACTAAACCATTGATTGGTTTGAATCTGGAAATTTGGACACTCGAAATGATGAGAATCATGGAGAACGACGCAAAATTATTTTCACATATTTTCAAAGCTCTTCAATAATTTTCGATGTTATGATGTTCTGCTCCCTGAACTATTAGCGTGTCATTTAGTCTATGATGACCTTCAAACTACAGCTGTACAGTTTATAATCGTAAAGCTGCATTGGTTCAAATACAAAATTCAATAAAACTTACATGACAATATTATTTTAGATTAAGACTCTAAGTGCCACCTGTCCATATGTGAATTTTAAATTAAACATCTTTATACGTGTTCAAACATACGTGCCAAGACATTTTCATTTCGAGTTAACACGTGAAATAAAAAAAAAAAAAAAAATCGAACTCCCTATTTTCCATGGAAATCTGTTATTCATGTCATGCTGTGACATACCTTTTCTTAATCTCCCAGAATTATTAAGAGCACACTTCATTAAATTTCACTTACGAACCTGTAAATTCCCTCCTGGAGCATAAAATTCAAACATTCTTCCTCCCATAGTCCTGCAACATCGTTAGTCATCATAATCGACTTAATCGTTCGTTTTCTTGACAGAATCAATTAGATGAACTTTTTTATTTGATTTGCCTTCAGGACGAAAGTCGATCGTATAGCAGCCGGTTGGGTGTGCCTATTCACACGTAAATGTGTGCAGAGTATAAATCCAATTTTATCTCTCCTTAAATTTGTCATGTTCATATCCTTTTAGTCATTTGCTTTTATTCAAAAATCTTCAAACAAACACACAATTGCATACTCAGACGAAAAACTCAATATCTATCCTTTGAAGATTATCTCAGGAAATTTGGCAAATTAAAGCCTTCTTGTGCAGCCTGTAGCACGTATACCTATCACAATATTAGCTCTATAGGTTTAAGGGAAGCTCTTTTTGGAGTGGGTGTCTATTGTCTTTCTGAGGCACTCACGTCCTTCGAATAAAGAGTCAAAATACCCCCATTGCCATCAACGACATCTTTTGGAACATGTAAGGATTTCATCTTAAATCGAAGAGACCCTTATGAACATTGTGAAGCCGTCATAAGGAGTCGTAAGGATAAGACAGATAGAAAGATATAGGATGGATGGGGCGGTAGACCGTGTGAAACTTGATTTATCTTCCGTGTAATAGATTCATTGAAAATCGAATGTCGTTTGTTTAACTTGGTTATAATGGTGGTTTTGTGTGTTAATAGTGGAACCCTGGTGCACCTCTTAGAAACCTTTAGCCTTGGTATCAAGGAGCATCTCCATTCATCTGAGACTAATCTGTGTTCACTTTGGCAAGATGTTGCCAACTGCTACGTTCAGAATGATAATCGTATTTTATTCAAACTAGATTGTCGAGAATGTAATAATTTAAAGGACTAATCGATGGGTATTTCAATTTATGTCTTGTAAAACATATATTTCTATTTTAATTGTCAGTTTCGACTTACGATATCGAAATAGAGGAATTGTTATCGTTTCAGGGGCATTGAAGCTGTAAATGGAGTGGATTAATAAATTAGATTGGTTGTCTTAAAGTTCGGAGATGGGACATAACTTAAATGGAATTGGTAATTTATCTGGAGACAATTTAAGCATTCTTAAAATCCATTTATATAATTTATCGGTTTTAAAAGGGGACATTTTAGGACATGGCCTTAGAATTGTAAATTATTATCGAATTATCTGTTTATTGGCATATTCTATGTCATTAATTTAGGTTCGGTTTTACTAAGGGCTGCTTAAAATTGTTAAAAAAATGCAAATATTTGAAAAATGTTGATCGTGAAAAGAAGACCGATTCTTCCGAAGGCGACACAAATTTCAAACTAATTTTAAATACAAAAGACTAGCACAACAACATGTCAATATATTTTTGTTTCTGTTTCACAATAAACTCCTTGAAACTTTCATAGTGCATTCCAACCTTATAGCTGTGCGGGACAATCAAGTACACAATACTATCTTATAATAATTGACGGCTTTCAGTAGAAATCTAATGAAAGTAAACTTTAACGATAACAACAGTTTCATCTAAAAGTGCATTCACTTTTCGTCGCTTGAGAAAAAGAATGTCGTATATCACAAAAATGGGTTTGAATGCAGTTTTGATAAGAAAAAAATAATCTTTCGGATGGTGCAATCCGCGTTTTGATATCTCCTTTAGTTTCGGAGATATTTTGTATTATTTTGTCGTATGTGCAAGGTCAAATGCGTTTTGTGTATTAATTTTGTCGTATGTGTAAGAATTTTTCACATACGACATTTTTTCTATGTAAAATCGCGGTTTTTGTTGGTTGCGTAAATGATTGTCGTATGTGTTTGAAATCCTTCACATACAACAATTTTTTACCCAACTTACGGTAAATTATTGTCGTATGTGCCATAAGAATGTGTATGCAGAAGAACAATTTCAGTTGACTTCAGAATGTCTTCGAGTGCGGACGGGTCCCCTGCGCCGGAGTTACCGCCAGAACTTTTAGCGTGAGTATTATAAAGTATAAATCAACTTAAATATTTTTTTAATAAAAAATATATAATAACTAGCATGAGTGATGACATACTAAATGACACTGATTCTGTTGACTTTTCTGTTGACGACGAAGAAGACGATCCCACCTTTTTATCCACAACTGAAAACAACGAGCGCTCAGCTCTCATAGTCTAAGAGCCGCTGAAGGCCGACCGTCACCGAACTGTTAACCGGCTGAAACTTTTTTTATGAAATTAAGTTTGAAAACATATATGAATATGATAGCTTGCCTAACGAAAAGTGTGCCAGGCTATATTAAATTTGACTTTATATTTTAATCAATAACTAACTCCTCCTTCACCCATATGTTAAAATAAAACGTTGTGCCACGTAGCCATATGTGTAAGTAGGCTTGAGACAAGAAAAAAATTGTATGGAAAAGGGGGGCCTATTCCCCCCGTTTAGCCAGGAGGGGCAGTTTTCTGAAAAATTGGCTTATTTAAAAAAAAAAATATTAAAAATCAACGGCTTCATCTACAACAACGTGTTATACCTTTCTGCAAAGCCAAAAACTTAGGCTTTAATTTTGTATTTAAATTTGATTGTTTTAAATAATTGTTTTAGAAAAATTAATTTTCAAACTTAAAATTTTGAAAAAAAAAATTTTTCTTAAATTTCGAACTAATTTTTTCAAAATTTTATGTTAGTAAGTACTAATTTTGTTTTCAATATTCAATGCTGTTTTTAATTTTTAGTCGAACACAGTAAACCGGATTGAAAAATACCTTGCCATTGTCGAGAAATAAAGAAAAAGCGAAAATCACTTTTTGCTTTAAAAAAAAAACTTTTTTATTTTTACGTTACTGTTTTTTATATTCAAAATTATTAACAGAATTGAATGTTGAAAGCAAAATAAGTTCTTAATCACATAAAATTTTGAAAAAAATTAACTAAAAATTTAACAAAATTTTTTTTTTGCAAAATTTTGAGTTTGAAAATTAATTTTTCTAAAACAATTATTTAAAACAATCAAATTTAAAGCTATCATATTCATATAGGTTTTCAAACCAAATTTCATAAAAAAAAGTTTCAGCCGGTTAACAGTTCGGTGAAGGTCGGTCTTCAGCGGCTCTCCTACTATCAGGTCGTTCAGTGTTGGATATAAACATTCTTTTAATGATTGCATGTATACTTTCGAAAACGTCAAAAAACAAATTAAAGGTCGTTATAAGGAAAATATTAATTATAATCTTTTTTGGCAACTCGAATTGCGAGTTGCTTCAGCAAAAGAAGTGGACAAAAAGAAAAAAGTTGATATCAAAAGCATGATACCTTATTTGTCAGAAGAAGATAAATCTTTTTACAGAGCCATTTTTAAACTTTAAAAAATGCAATTTTTTATTTTTTTTTTTTAAGAAAAACTTGATATCTTTTATAACCTACTCTATTTTTATTTTATGCACCTACAAGAAAATGTGATTAATTTCTTAATTTATATATTAGTTTTAAGTTAGTATTTTTATGTTTTTTTTTTTTTTTGTTAAATTGGTTTTTTTTTGTGTACATTATCCTTTTATGCATAAGAAAATGTCATTAATTTCGTAATTTATGTATCTTAGTTTTAAGTTAATATTTTTATTTTTTTGTTTCATTGTTTTGTTAAGTTGATAAATCACCATGGATGTGTTTATGTTTTTTTTAGATTTAATGTTTATTTTTTTTTTAAAAGAAGAAGACTGTTTATTTTTATTTTATGTGAATTAAATTATTTTTGTTTCAAAAAAATATAGAATAACTCGTAGTTTTATTTATTTGTTTGAATAAAAAGTAACTGAATTGGGTAAAAGTTTGTCGTATGTGCAAATTTTTTGTCGTATGTGTATGGAATAAACATTTTAGTTAGCAAAATGTAACATACGACAAAATAATACCATGGTTTATTGGCTTTAAAATCTGTAGAAATGGAAGCTGGATTTTAATTTTGATTCTTAAATGAAGTTCCACCAGCTCTGCAACTATAGTTCAAGTTTTGAAAAATTATTCGTAGCTGTTTCGGAGATATGATTTTTTAAACTTTGATTGCGATTTCCCAAAATCAAAAAAATGTCGCTTACGACATTATCATTCTCGGGCGACGTTTTGCATGAATAATCTGGAACTGACTGATTTTCCAAAACAGCAGTTGGTTATATAGAAATTTAAACGAAGAATTTTAATGCTTCGTTCTCCATGATTCTCAGCGCTTGGTGTCTCATAAAATTTATGTTTTCGAAAAAGAGTGTGGACTAATTTGGGGCTGTTAGAAAAATCGAAAAACGTATCAGATTTCGATCTCCACTCGAGACAAGCCTGCCAATCTAACCAAAAACCGTCTCTGTAAAAGGTACAGCAACAAGAGTCAAAGTGTTGTATATATACTTCCTTTCTTCAAAACTTCTTTTCTTTTAGACTTTAGTGTACCAGTATAATCCTGTACTAGTCTAACACTTGCCCGTGATTCTCTGGAAGGTCGTATACGGAGTCAAAGCATAAGAGCATCTTGTGGTAAGTATAAGAAGAAGAGGAATTCTCCAATGTTCTGGAAAAGATAATTTTTTTACGAACCAACAAAAAATCATTTTCAAAATCAATAAATGTTTGCTAAGTTTTTCACCTAACTTCATTTTATCTATGATTGGTATCAAGTTCAATAATAAATAAGACCCATCATCAATTTCGAAATGGATACAGGTCATTTTGTATCAACAACAAAACCACAAAATATGAAAACCAAATACAAACCAAACAGAAACCTTCACGTCATTTTCATGTCAAATATTTTCCATAATCATTGCAAATGATATCAGCCAGATTGCTTGATTTGATTTGAATTTGTGTCCTACCCCTTTTCTTCCGTTACCCGTCCGGAATCAACCGGCACACACACTCACTCATCTCCTTATAGACATATTGAATTCCAACAATCATAATAACGAACAAAAATTTCACAATACAGACACTCAGATAACTCCTTGTACGATATGGAACACGCGTACGTTTTGCACAATATTGAATTTCTTCTATTTGATTTCCGTTTTGTCTTTCCTGCCGTTTGCGTAATGTTCTTGTTTGCAATATCATATCACAAAAACGAAATAAACTGAGACCATTTCCATCAATATCTCTACACAGTGTTGCTACCGATATGTGCATAGTTTTCGTCTTCATCTTGTGGCAGTAAATTAAGGACGAGAGAATTTTGTGTTACAGAGTAGTATCTTCACGGAAAAGGAACTCCAAAAGGGAAATAGAAGAAAAAAAAACTGATTGAGAAGCAAGAAAAGTCTGCAGCAAAATTAGATTTTGATGAAGAGGTTTATATGTAAATACCAACATAAAATACAAGAAGTGGATAATA
Source organism: Sphaerophoria taeniata (assembly GCA_943590905.1). Taxonomy (NCBI): domain Eukaryota; kingdom Metazoa; phylum Arthropoda; class Insecta; order Diptera; family Syrphidae; genus Sphaerophoria; species Sphaerophoria taeniata. The sequence continues at coordinate 37,494,734 of OX016540.1, read as the reverse complement.
TCCTTTGATATCCCCAAGGATTACCCTACTTTATGACTGCTGCTGTGTGTTGTAATATGATGAGAGGTTATGCATTTACAATCAAATGTCAGACATGTGGTATTCAGCATCATAGTTCATATGAGTTTCTTTTCAAATGATAATTCTGTTCAAGGTGTACAAAATTGCTTCTGCAAATTGGATGACTGAAGTCAATGTTATGCTTATTCCAGGTAGTTCCCGCAGTTGGGCGCCACTTTGTACCATTCAAATTGGTTCTTGGTTTCATATCAAGAATTTTGTATCGATTTGCAACACTTTTTATGAGTATCAGCAGTTTGAAACATTTTGTAATATTTTATAAACGAAAGTCCTTCAACTTTCAGAGCCATTGCAGAAATGGAAAAATGTTTTTTTTCTTGGTTTTCGGTTCGTTAAATTTCTTTCAAATTTAACTACCTTTGCAGAAGGAACAGGAACTGTCAAGTCTCTAAAGCCATGAACGAGAACCTCCATGATGAAGGTTCGAATTCACAATAAAGACTCATAACCAATAAACCATAAAAAGAGAAGCTCTTTTCTCATGAGTCCTTGGAGGAAGCATTTTTCCTTGAAGATTTGGAAAGGTTAATTCACGCAGACTCCCCCTCCTTACCTCATCTGCAATCAATTTTGTTTCAATGTAAGAAAATTTTAATATCTTAAACTGAGTTACTGAACGCTTTTCAATCAATTTTCGTTTTATTATTTTATATTTTTTTGACGGAAACGTCAATATTTTCAATTAATATCTTAAAACCGAAACCACCACGACACCGCTTCAGGTTATTTTCGTTTTGTTTTGTATTTTTCCTGAAGAGAATTTAATAGCACTTTGGAGGAAGTAAATTAAAGAACAGCAACGAACGCAGCACACATGGTTGCTTGAAGTAAATGTCTGACAGCAGCTTTTGTCGGGGTTTTTAGTGAAAAATAAAAAAAAAGCCCATTAATTTTGTACTTGTCGAATTACACTTCACTGTAACAGCGAGACAAAGGAGGTATAAAAAATGGCAACGAAGGCGATTTTAATTGAAGTGACACATAATGTTATGGGAAAAATGTTCCTTGCTCACCCACTGGGCTTACATTGTTGTTCACTTAGTCTGTCTCCTGAGCCCTGGTATTGTGAAGGCAACTATTCCATTAAACTGGTTGTTAGTGGATCATTAAATTTATGCTTCCAAATTTTTACTTTCTTTTAACAAACTGACAGGGCCAGGCCAACAAATTAATGTTTTAGAATCAAAATTATTTTAAGTTTAAATTTTAATTTAAGGGATAACTTTTTCATAAAAAAGTGTATAATTTTCAGCTTACCTTGAACTCCTTTGAAAAGGAAACATCAAAGAACGATCTTATTGTAATCGATTTTGTGTAAACTTGTTGTGGAAATTGGGTTAAAGGGGGTTTTTGACGACCTTACTGTGCCAAATTGTTTGTTTATATTTCTATGAAATATTAATGTACCACCAACATTTTTTTCTATTTTTCTTTTGTAGTTATTTGTTCGGGGACAAATGTGCGTCAATTTTGTGGCAGAGATTTCCATCAAACACAACATAACCTCCAGCACTGCCATCGCCACCGCCTCCGCCACCACGCCGCAACCGTGCACTATGCCTTTTGTGTGTGTTGCTGATGTGGTTCCGAAACAATTGCATCTAACCGTGTTCATCCTTATCCAAAGTGTTTCTATATGCATGATCCTGTGTGCATAGAATTCCCGTAAGTGTCTGCTTACAGTTTACATACATCTGCATTTTATTATTATTTGGTTGTGCTGCGGTTGGTTCGGTTGGTATCTATTATAGTGTATCCTTCGCTTGACTGAGCTCAAAATGAGAACAAACTGCTGCTGCTGTCTAAATGTATAACGAAATTCCACCAAAACCTGGAAACGGGGGCGACATTGTGACGTGACGGATGGATGGTTAAGCCCTTGTGCCAGGGACGTAAGTCCTTCTGCCTCCCTGCGGGCTTAACATGCATGTGCACCTGAATTTGTGAAAATTTGTTGTTTTCCTTATGAAAATGAAGCAATATGAATTTATTCCAGTGTGTTTGAGAATGGTGGAATATGAATTTATTTCATCCGTGTTCTCTTTTTCCTCAACCCAGCGGTGTCACTTATTCACAGTCGTGACTTAGTGGCAGGTATCACTTTTTACAAAACGTCAGAAGTGAAATTGTGCTTTCGTATACAACATATTATGTATCTCTATATATATAAAAATGGAAGTGTGTTTGTTTGTATGTCTCTTATAGACTCCGAAATGACCCAACAAATATTTGTGAAATTTTAATGGTTCATACTGTTACATTCAGTGATGATTTCTGTGAAAAAAAAATTGGAAAAACCTCATGGAAGAGTGGGAAAACTGGAAAATGTGGAAAAAAACGGCAAAAAATATACATTTTTCTGCGTTTTAACGCACTTATCTCAGGAACTACTGGTTCGAATGGTATAATTCTTTTTGTGTTGGATGGTGCCTTAATCGACTTAGACATTAAGCTACTTAACATTTAGCTGTGACCAATAGCAGCGAAGAATCTGTGGAAAATATGGAAAAAACGGCAAAAAATATACATTTTTCTGCGTTTTAACGCGCTTATCTCAGGAACTGCTTTATGAAATTGAACAATTTTTTTAATGTTGAATGGTCCATTTATCAAGGAAGGCTTGAAGCTATATAAAATTTAGCTGCGACCAATAGGAGCGAAGAATTTGTGTAAAATGTGGAAAAAACGGCAAACAATACAATTCAATCTCTATCAGCCCTATTAATAAACACAAAATAGCCCTAACACAAGACAAACTCGTATCTCAAATTAGAATTCCTATTAATAAACGTGTGTTAGCCTTAAATGACACTTGTTAGCAAACGGATAACTTATTTCATTGATTTGTGTGTATAAGGAACGAATATCTTTTTTTTTTCAAAATATTTGACAACAATTTAAGGAAATTTTGTGTTGTGATTTTGATTTGGCAAAACAAACTGACAAATTTAGTTTTGCGTCAATGGAGATTCATACTGAATACTTGGGATACCCAAATACCAAGCTTCTTCACCTCGATCTTCAATCAAGTAACGTATGTAGGATCACAAGGAACAGAAATTATTCTCTCCGCGCTAGCAAAAAACGGTGTACTACATAAATCATATCCCCTGTTTTTATACTTTCAACACAAGATGATGATGATGATGCTGACGACGACAACGGTGGCTGGTACTGGTAGTATGGTGTGTGAGAGTGCGAATTTGACTCAGGCTCAAACAATGTTTTGTTATACCCAGCCCAGCAGAAGTTCTTATGATGTTCATGCTCCCCTCGACTATAGGACGAAGACCGACGATTCGACGCGACGTCAATAACGATTTCTTCGTTGCTGTTGTAGCTGTTGCCATCATCAACAACGCTATCTTTTTAACCATTTTCGGACCAAAACGGTCATAGCGACTTTTGCGACCCAGAAGTATTGTACGGACAATTTTGTCAATTTTACACAACCTAAGACCATTGTTTTCATATTTGAGTAAACTAAGTAAGTTTTTCTATGCTCTGGACTTTCGGGGCAAGGATTTTGTTGTTGACTAAACAATCTACTAACCGGCCAATATTGGGGCCGGTTACTGTTTTGAGCATTGACATTTTTTCATTCGCTTTTTTTATTTACAAATAATCAAAAAACATTCAATAAATGACAAACAACCTTCAAACTCGAAAAAATACTAGATTTCTAGTACAATTTTGGAGCTAATCAATGAATAAGTAAGTTGAGGAAAAAATATGTTTATTAATAAACTTATTTTTCAAACGAATAACTTCACTATCCGTGTGCTAGCTATAACGTGTGTTATCCAGTGGATAGGGTATTTTTATTAATAGGGCTGTTTATATATAAAAATCTCTTCTCTATATATATAAAAATGGAAGTGTGTTTGTTTGTATGTCTCTTATAGACTCCGAAATGACCCAACAAATATTTGTGAAATTTTAATGGTTCATACTGTTACATTCAGTGATGATTTCTGTGAAAAAAAAAATTGGAAAAACCTCATGGAAGAGTGGGAAAACTGGAAAATGTGGAAAAAAACGGCAAAAAATATACATTTTTCTGCGTTTTAACGCACTTATCTCAGGAACTACTGGTTCGAATGGTATAATTCTTTTTGTGTTGGATGGTGCCTTAATCGACTTAGACATTAAGCTACTTAACATTTAGCTGTGACCAATAGCAGCGAAGAATCTGTGAAAAATATGGAAAAAAACGGCAAAAAATATACATTTTTCTGCGTTTTAACGCGCTTATCTCAGGAACTGCTTTATGAAATTGAACAATTTTTTTAATGTTGAATGGTCCATTTATCAAGGAAGGCTTGAAGCTATATAAAATTTAGCTGCGACCAATAGGAGCGAAGAATTTGTGTAAAATGTGGAAAAAACGGCAAACAATACAATTCAATCTCTATATATATAAAAATGGAAGTGTGTTTGTTTGTATGTCTCTTATAGACTCCGAAATGACCCAACAAATATTTGTGAAATTTTAATGGTTCATACTGTTACATTCAGTGATGATTTCTGTGAAAAAAAAATTGGAAAAACCTCATGGAAGAGTGGGAAAACTGGAAAATGTGGAAAAAACGGCAAAAAATATACATTTTTCTGCGTTTTAACGCACTTATCTCAGGAACTACTGGTTCGAATGGTATAATTCTTTTTGTGTTGGATGGTGCCTTAATCGACTTAGACATTAGGCTACTTAACTTTTAGCTGTGACCAATAGCTGCGAAGAATCTGTGGAAAATATGGAAAAAACGGCAAAAAATATACATTTTTCTGCGTTTTAACGCGCTTATCTCAAGAACTGCTTTATGAAATTGAACAATTTTTTTAATGTTGAATGGTGCATTTATCAAGGAAGGCTTGAAGCTTTATAAAATTAAGCTGCGACCAATAGGAGCGAAGAATTTGTGTAAAATATGGAAAAAATGGCAAACAATACAATCTCTATATATATAAAAATGGAAGTGTGTTTGTTTGTATGTCTCTTATAGACTCCGAAATGGCCCAACAAATATTTGTGAAATTTTAATGGTTCATACTGTTACATTCAGTGATGATTTCTGTGAAAAAAAAATGGAAAAACCTCATGGAAGAGTGGGAAAACTGGAAAATGTGGAAAAAAACGGCAAAAAATATACATTTTTCTGCGTTTTAACGCACTTATCTCAGGAACTACTGGTTCGAATGGTATAATTCTTTTTGTGTTGGATGGTGCCTTAATCGACTTAGACATTAAGCTACTTAACATTTAGCTGTGACCAATAGCAGCGAAGAATCTGTGGAAAATATGGAAAAAACGGCAAAAAATATACATTTTTCTGCGTTTTAACGCGCTTATCTCAAGAACTGCTTTATGAAATTGAACAATTTTTTTAATGTTGAATGGTGCATTTATCAAGGAAGGCTTGAAGCTATATAAAATTTAGCTGCGACCAATAGGAGCGAAGAATTTGTGTAAAATGTGGAAAAAACGGCAAACAATACAATACAATACAATACAATATAAAGTTCGTTTGAACGCGGTAATCTCAGGAACTGCTATTTCGAATTGTAAAATTCTTTTTGTGTTGGATAGTCCATTAATCGAGAAAGGCTTTATTCTACTAAAAATTAAGCTGCGACCAATAGCAGCGAAGAATCTGTGGAAATGTGAGAACTGAGATTTTTTTCTGAGATCTGTGAGATGAAATTATTTTGGATTCGATTTCTCACTCAGCTATTTTGACGTGGCTGACATATGTGCAGCAACAATTAGTAAGGTAACCATTAAATCTCAATGATAACTGAGAATTATGTTAAACTAAATGATTTTGCCTCAGTCAAGGTTACATTGAGATCTCAGTGGGATGTTGTTAGGTAGAACTGCCCTAATAACTGCTCAAATTAGAATTTTGAGAGTTCAATTCATTTGTGGATGTTATTGATTGTACTATTTGTGCAGATTATTGTGTTTAAACAATATCATTTTATGTACTTTTTAACTTAAAAATATGCTCAGTTTAAGGAAACAACACAAAATTTGAATAACCGAAAAAAACGATGCAGAAGTAAGAGAAATATTAGAATTAGGGAGTGTTCGTCCAAGGGAATGCTTTAAGTATGAACAACTGAAGGGAATCATAAGAAATGCTCAAATTTTTCAAGTTCAAGAGAATGACGACCTAGGGAGAGTTGACTGCAATGCAATTTTACAATAACTTCCGAACAAAATTCCCACGCGCGCATGATGCACAAGTCGAGACGATACTCTGGCCGGAGGACGAGGGAGAGGCGGACGAAGTCGCGGGCAACTGCTAGTTTTTAATAATTTAAAATATATTCAGAATACCCTAACCGAAGTTCATACAATCAAGAATAACGTTTAACCATTTCTTTACGTTTCTAATAGTCAGAGATTGTTTTTTTTGCCTCTCTTTTATGTGATGTGTTTCTGAGCTCCAGGTAAACGGACTTGAACCATCATAATATGAATATTATTTTGAGTTGGCGAAATAGCACAAATATTTTGTCAACAAAAGCCCGCATGATGATGAGTATGACGACAACAACGAGGATGTTATTATTTTCATTTTAAGCCCAACAACATGAAATGGCGCCCCCAGTGAGACTTTCATATTGCAAAACAAAAACAAAAAATTATCTACACAAAAGATAGAAAAAACGGAACAACAGCTCAGGTAACAACAAGTTATCTCTGGTTTATCCTTTAATATTTATTTTAATGGTGGAGAGCTGTTTTTATGCTTATTCTTTTTCCATGATTGTTTTCTACGAGCTACGACTAGAACTAGCGTTGCGGGTTAACCATGCTCACTAGTGGATTTTGAAGGAGAAATCTGCTGAATTAGTTCTTATGAAATATTAACTCGCTATGGTTGGTGTGTTTTATGCGATGAGATATCTGCTGGTTTTTTTTTTGGATTATGGGCAGAATGTTTACGAGACTCGGGTTAGGAAAAGGATAAAAAGGATTCGCCACGAGTTATAATCTACTTTTATGAAATTTGTTTTGAGATTTATTTTGTAAAAAGGAGATAGTTTGGATTCTAATTCTGTTGAAGTTTTTATAAATTTGAATATTCTGTAATGGAGTTCGTGAGCATTATTTTTGTGGTTTAGGTGTGCCATATATATTTTAAGCTCATTTCTTCTATTTGGACTTTAACAAAAATTCATTAATTAAAAAAAAAAATCGTTGGATCCTTTGTAAAATTTCTTGAAAATTCGATGCAATATTTTCGTGTATAAACTAAGCAAACTCGTTAGAGATTCCAAGTGAGAAAAAACTGTCAGAGTCAAACCAATTTTATGATTTAAAAAGGAAACATCTTAATGGCCCGTTTTGTTAATTTTTCTACATTCCATAGCTTTTCTATTACCTCAAAGGAATACCTTTTTATTCTCTCAAAATTTTTTTAAATATACCAAACATTCCGTACTCAGAAAATAATTGCTTCACAGAAAGAAATTTTCAAACTCCGTCAAAGCATACCAACAAAAGTACAATATAGTCCCCTTTCACCTTTTGACATTAACAATAAATAAACGAATAAGCTCTTTCAATTCACCAAATTCGAGAGACAATTCAATAAATTTCAATTACATTCCAATTAAGAACTTTGAAAAGGCCAACTCATAAATTTTACACTCCCCTGGCTTAAGCTTCAATCAATCAATTTTATCGATTTCAAAGCTGTGAATGCAAATATTCAATTTCATTTAGTTTGTTTTGTTTCTTATTTTCTTTTTTTTTTGGTGAAGACAAAATACGAAATAATTTGAGAACTTGAAGCGCGAGAATAGAAAAGAGATTTTATCGACTTTAAGCACGAAGAACCTCAAAAATAAATTACTTTCATTTCATCAATATATTGAAAACAGTGTTTTCTCTCCTCCTTTTCCTTTTTGGTCGATAAAAGAAAACGATAGATTTTTTTGTTTTCCTTAATCGAAGCAAAATGTCTTCATCCTGCATTATGTTTATTTTTGTTTTTGTTTTTGTGCAAAAAACCTTTTTGTGAAAAAAGGAAAAATGAAAGCAGTAGGTAATTGAAAAAAGTAGGAAAGAAAATGATGAAAACACAGAGCATAATTTATTTTCATTCTTTTCCTCTTAATTTTTCTTTTTTCACTTTTTGACGCATTTTTTTTTGAATATTTAACCAAGCATATAATGATGTGACGGGCACAAATTTAGCACCGTGGAAAATAGTGCCAAAGTTTAAAAAATAAATATTAAAAAGAGAGAAAAAACAAATTGCTAAGCCGCTTAGTCAAAAAACCTCTCTGCGAGAAATCCATTATTGGAACAAAAAGGACTAAATGTTCTTGGTTTTTAAAGTCTCAATTGTAATCTGTATTTCTTAGATGTCGATTTTTACTTTCCCATCTCGGAGCTTTTAGCAAAAATATCATACAACAGTATCATATTATAGAGTTACTAGCTGACCCCGCGGACTTCGTCTCGCCGCCCTTCCGAGCAACTCCAGAATAAGTATTTATAATTAACACAGATATTGTCATAATGTGATTTGCTTGAATTCAATTAAAATAGAGAACTAAATGTCTGAATTTTTCCAAGCTTTACAACTAACTTTCTACTTTCATTAAGCATGCAGTAAAATGCTAATTTCGTTGTGAAATTCAACAAATTCTCGTTCTTCCGGTTTATTTTGACTATTTCAGAAAAATCAGAATTCCAAACAGCTTACGATTTTCCCCTTTATTTGCTGAATTTCCTGTAGGGTTGTCCCAAAAATTTGTTTTTATTCCGACTATATCCATACAGTGAAAATTTTACAAAAATACATTGAGGATTGAGCGGATAAGGAGTCCCTACCGGACATACAAACAAAACAATGCACCTTAAATTCCATTCAAAAACTTGATTCTAGGTCTTGAAGTTATTCGTGCTCTCGCAGAGTTTTCCGAATTCCCAATAAAACATTTTCCATTTTGCCATTTGAAAATCTGTGCACCTACAATAACAATTTTCCCTATTTCCGAGTTTTTCATCAAGAACTTTCTGTTTTCCATTCGAAAAGCATTTTGATTTTTTCTAGTTTTCCATTTGAAAACCAATGCACCTGCAATTATATGCAACTTTTCCTTTGAAAACCAATGAGTTTTCCGAATTTTTCATCAAGAACTTTCTGTTTTCCATTGGAAAAGCCTTTTCGAAATTTTCCAGATTTCCATTTAAAAACCAATGCACCTGCAATCTAATGCAATTTTCCCTTTGAAAACCAATGATTTTTCCGAGTTTTTCATCAAAAACTTTCATTTTTCTATTTAAAAACCCATTTTGAAACAAAAAAATTCCAAAGCAAAAAGAATTAGGGCTCAGTTATAGCTATCAGTAAAATCCATCAGTAAAAATTTTGCTTTGCTATTTTGAATACTTTAATCTTATATTTTGAGGAAAATTTTGATGAAATAAGTTGAGAATACATTTCGACTATTTTTTTCAAAAAAAAAACAATGCATTTAGTGTATTATTTATTAACAAATCCATTTTATAAATTTTACTGATGAAATTTCATTTTACTGAACACCTGACTGCCAAATGTCAAAAAAAATTCCATTTCGTTTTACTGATTGCGTTTCATTTTTTTACTGTTCCGATGCCATCATTAAAAAAATTACTGATGAGATGAACAGTAAAATCAAAATTGTTTTCGGCGCGAAAGTGTTTACTTGCATTGGTCTTGTCTGGCAAAAATAAATTTAAACTAAATTTCATTATCTAATAACATTTAAAAACAAGTTAAAATGACTAATAACGAGAATTCAAGAGAGTTTGAAACTCGACTCATTATCGAAATTAAAAATCATTGCTGCCTTTATGCCAAGGACGACCCGGAGTACGCCAGCAAGACAGCGAGATCGAACGCCTGGGAAGACATTTCCCTAATTTTAGGAAGGCCTGGTAAGTCGAAGATCGTAAATTATAAAGAGTAACGTCACTGTAAACTTATTTTTTTTTCTTTTCAGTCCATGATTGTCAAAGCAAATGGACAACCCTTAGAAACTCTTTTCGGTCCTATTTTCGCGCCGAAAATAATGTCCCAAGTGGTTCTGGAGCTACAATGCCGGTGAAATGGGTCCATTTCCAGAGCCTAAAATTCCTCATACCCTATGTGAAAGTGCCGGAAGAGTAAGTAACATTATGAGTGAGACAATAAAAAGAGAAATAATATTGTATTCATAATTTTAGTGATTGTGGCAATTATGCAAGGAAAACCAACATCGAAGTTCCAACATGCAGTGAAGTTGTTGATGTTGGAACGGAGGAGTCTTCATTGCCAAAAAAACGCATTGGACAATTGAAGAGAAAACCCCAAAAGAGGGTAAATGAAGAACCTCTCGATCGGGTTCTAAAAGCAATTGAGAACAAGGAAGTCAGAAGCCCGATGGAACTCTTCATGGAGAATATTGCGCTCCAAGTTGCTGATTTCAGCGCACAAAGAACCATTCGATTCCAATCAAGGGTTCTTTCGATTTTGAGCGAAGAAATGGCCGAGCACTTGGCCGAAAATGTGACTCAGTACTGAAGTTTAATGTTTGTTTTGTTTTTTTTTTTATTATGAATGTGATATTTTATGTTTTCTTTTGAAAAGAAGTGATATTTTTTTTTCTGTTGTCTTGAATAAATTTTTTCTTTGTTTAGATTAAGTATAGAAATAGTTGAACGAAAGTGTTATTTATTTTAAATATAAATGAAATATAAGTAATTTGGTAACTATATATTGTGTTTAAATTCGCTCCCACTGGTATTCCAGGTTGCCTTCAGCCACAAACCAGTCAGCAAACGAATTTCGTATGTTCACAGCCATAGATGCTGGTTCAGAAATTCTGGCCTCATGATCCACCAATGTTGTTGAACATTCGTTTGAAATATCAGAATATTCTAAGTTTGCTTTAGAATTCTGCAAAAAATTGTGTAGGACGCAGCAGCAAAGTATAAGAGGTTTTGCAACATCTAATTGAAGTTCAAGTGGTTTTAGTAAGATTCTCCAAGTGTGAACCAAAATACCGAATGTGCTCTCCACAATTCGCCTTGCTCTAGAGAGTCTAAAAATATCAAAAGATTAATTTGATGGTATAGGAAGGTTTTTTTGTACCTACCTGTAATTGAACACCCTTTGTTTAATGGTTAAATGTGAACCTGGAAATGGGGTCATCAAATTGTATTGAAGACCAAATGCCTCGTCTCCGATAAGGACAAATGGTTGTTTATTTTCGGTGTTTGGTAATTTTTGGTCGCCAGGAACAAATAATGACCTTGGGTTGTTCAGCCAAGCTTTGCCGAAGTTTGATGAGGAAAACACTGTCGGGTCTGCGTTAGAGCCATGAGCCCCAATGCTTACCATAAGGAATTTGTAATTTGCATCCACAACTGCCATCAGAACTGTTGAGAAGCATTTTTTGTAGTTGTAGTTAAAGCTTCCAGACTTCCTCGGGGCAAACATTTTGACATGTTTGCCATCAACAGCTCCTAGACAGTTGGGAAAATTCCAGTTCAGCAAAAAATTGTGAGAAACTTCTCTCCAGAAACTAGGGCTTTCAGGCATTGGCATAACCACGTCTAAAAAGTGTTTGTTTATGGCTCGTATGGTTTGTATGATGCATGCCCGAACACTTGTTTTTCCCATCAGAAACCTAAAAGATAGGTCTGCAAAACTTGCTCCCGTTGCAAGGAATCTGAAAAGATCAGGATCAATGTTATGAAAGTTTCTAATTGATAATCATTTTCCTTACCTTAAAGTCAAAACAAATTTCTCCTTCGCACTTATACAATCTTTTCGAAATAAATTGAATGTGGGTTGTATATCAGCACGTATTTTGAAAAATATAGTTTGGAACTGCTCACGACTCATCCGAAAATACTCGAAAAACTTCATCGGATACATGTCGAGTCTTTCCTTTAGAGTAAAATATTCTCCATGGGTTTTCCGAGCATTAAAAATCGGATGTACTTGGTATCGTCGTTTTCTTGTATTTTTTAAACTTAATGCTATTGCAATCAACAATAATTTCTTATTTTTTGCACGAGTCATGATGATACACTTTTTTCACAAAACAAACAAATAATCTTTTCAAAATCGAAATGTCGAAGTGACATTTAATTTAATGACGTAAATTTACTGATAGCTATAAACGCTCATCAGTAAAAAATTTCAGATTCCAGATGTTTCAATTTTTACTGATGGATTTTACTGATAGCTATAACTGAGGCCTTATTAAAACAGCTTTTTCAAAGACATAGATATGTATAACAACAATACATATGTCAAAACGTTGCAATGAACTAACTCGACCTCAAGTGGGAAATGTATATTTACTTTTTTCAGGGGAAGTTATATCCCAACTATGGTGGGTTATAACTTTACTTTTCTGAACAACAGCAACTTAAAGAAACAATTGCCGATGTTCTTACCTATACAGTATACATGGAATATCAATGACACTAAATTAAAATGTGCATACAATTTTTAACAAACTTTGCAATTTAATGAAAATTGAAGCTCAAGTTAATTTCTACTCGCCTAGTGACAAAAGTCTTGTTCTGAAATCGATCGGCAACTCCAACTTCAGAACAACAACAAAAACGGAGAAAGCAATCCGTGACTCTGGAACATCTATCAGGGGGACTATCGAGTCAGAAGAACAACTATTGGTGGAAGAGCACGAATTAGCTTCGGTCAGTAGTAGTAGTAGCCGATAACAATAAGGAGGAAGAAATACGGGGGCGGCTGCTCTAGTCCAACAGAACCTACAGCGAAGAAGACTTGGTGGATGGGCTAGACACCTAGCTCGTATGAGCGAGACAAACTGGCCCGGAAAGTCCTTTGCGATACAATTAATAGTAGGAAGTAGCGCGGAAGATCAAATTTTCGCTTAAAGGATGGCGTAGACCCCAAAGCCTGAATGGCGTCGGGATACATACTTACTTGCCCAGAACTTGGAGGCCCAGACTGGATCCTGGTTGTGGCGCAGATGAAGGGGGAAACTAAACTCACCAGGCCGACAATGATGATGATGATAAAACCATCAGCAACTTTTTGATTCCTCTTTTGTGTCGCCTTCATCAGAATAAATTTTCAATAAAAAAATTTAGATTTGACAAATATAATTTTTAATAATTTGATATTGATCAGATTTGTTTTTTTTTTTTGTAGAGAGAAAAAAATATGTTTTTTTAACATTGGCACCGTTTTTCATTTCATTGCATTTGAAAAATATACATTTTATTTTTTTTAAACCTTCTACCCTAATACCTCTTGCATTTAGAGAAAAAAATAGGAAAATCGGTCAACCAGTGTGCCCGGTTAGCGAACGAACACAAAAATTAAGCTCTTCTTTTATATATATAGATAAGCAAAAGACGGTTTCTTACAATTTCTGCCTTCAGAAAATTCCCCGTGATTTCAAATCAACAGATCTCAGGTAGCCTATATGAAATGATGACGAGAACAAAGTTCTCTTTACCCTCTGTTAGTCACTGTAAAACCAAAACTGTTTGCGAAGATTGTTTACGGAGTTATAGCTAAGATCAAACATTGTTTATGGTGCTTTTTCTAAGATTACTGTAATCAAATCACGTAGACAGAATAGCTTCAGATGCAAATATCTCGACAACCAGAGCTTGGAATTGAGTTTGGCTTTCAGCAGTATGCTCAGGATAATGAGAACTATAAAATATGTTGAATTTAGCGAAATCGATTTCTTCATAATTTTCGATTGTTGCAAAATTTTGGACAGAAAAAAAAACATCTTTCAAAACTGACCGAATGATAAATCAAAAGAAAGGTCTGGTTAAACTCCATTCACTGAAGTGGGTTTCAAGCTTTTTGAACAGCTGGGAGATGAGATATACTGCCAAAAATGAAAAATATTCGCAAACATTTTCCCAAAATTTCAAATTGAAATTACTCACAATTTTCCTTGAGAACAGGTATACAATTGTAGGTTCATAAAAATAAGGGTTTACAAGTATTTTATCAGCGAATATTTTTAAAGCATATACTTTTCCAACACTCTAAGCTAAGCTTTACAAATAATCCTCCTCCCGAAACCCGGAAAGATTTCACCACTCGAACAGTCCGTTTAGATTCTAAAATTACCGTTGAGGAATGCAAAATAAATTTTATATAAATTCAAATTGATTTGATTTGCCTCCTTTCAATTTGAACTGAAAGGTCATTGCAATAACATTCATGTGGGGAAGTGAAATTCTGAACTAAAATCAGGTTTCTCATGTTGCTGAGTACCAATCCAGTGTACTAGAAGTAAGAAACGCGTGAGGCAATCTACTGCACTAAGAGTATGGCTTACAGCTTCTTAACCGGAACCGCTGCTGAACCCATTATTCTATGGCTGCGCTTCTTCTAAGATCAGCAGACAGTAGGCGTCTCGTTTGCGTATTGGGTGCTGCTCACCGTTTAATCTTCCAGACAAAAAGTAGGTAATTGAATTCTACTTGTTCATTTCCTCAACCCACTTCTTCTGAGTGTATCGGAGACAGAAACCGCTGTTTTCCGAGACCCGTCACCGATTATTCTCTGGTCTTTTTGCTAGAGACAGGACCGCAGATGGGAACAGTATATGAAATGCCAGCAAAAGCATTCTGTAAAAAACTAACCAAGCCTCGATGGACCTGCTTGTTTATCTCTAAAAAAGTAATGAAATCTAGACAAAGTCGTGTCAAGTCTAAGGTTCCTTACTGCGATTTCCTTATTATTATAGTTAATGTTGTGTGACTTGGCCGTTGAAGGGTACACAAGGGTACAAAACCAGGAGCTCCATGACACCAATGCACCAATCTGTCGCCAGGACTGGTATCCGCATTGAAGAAGTTTCCACTAAAACTAACTGTTTAGTGCAAATTTTGGATCAGACACTTCTGTCACCATTCAGTGTTGGTGAACATGACTGCTTTTTATCTACTAAAAGAGCCACACTTACGATGACGATTGACAGCCTCAGAGTTCCGATTTAAACCTCTTGGAGTATTTGTAGGGAACCATGAATGACTGATATTTCGTCAACAACTTGGATCTTAAGAACAATATCATAAGAAAACTTGGTGAGTTCTACTCTAAGCCATCAGCAAAGTCTTAGATGTTTATAGTGGGAAAGAGCTCTACTACATAATCTGCTGACGGAGCTGTGTTTCAAAATTAATGGGTACATTTGTTCATTCTGACCAAGCCATAAATAAAGGTGCAGGGAACTAACTTTACTGGGAATTAACTTCACATGGGAATTAACTTCACCTCCCAACTATGGTGGGATATAACTTCACTTTTCTGTGGGTAATAACTTCACTTTGATGTGAAGCCATTTCCCACAGAAGGTGGGAATTAATTTCACTTATCTTTATAGGAGTTACACATTATTATCATGTTGTGTAGTTTACTTTCGCATCAAAATCAATGACAAATTTATTTCCAGTGGTGGGGTGAAAGAAAATTTCATGGGGTCCCTGATATGCTTTTCTGTTTTGATGTTAGCATTGAAAAATCTGCTGAGCATTGGAAGTTTTTCATGATTTTTTAAGAATCTATATAAATGAATAGCTTTTTTTTGTACGTAGAACCAGCTAAACCGGTTGACCGATTTTCTTGATTTTTTTTTTAACTATAGAGGAATAATGTAGATTTAGGATAAACAAAATGTAGGTATACTTTTCAAATCACAAATGGTGCAAATGTTAAAAAATGATTCATTTCCTACTACAACAAAATATGAATTAAGCTGATCAATTCAAATATAAATAACCAATTTTGATTGAAAATGATGTCAAATATTTTTTTAAACTATCATCTTACCAAAAACATGCTAGTGCAAACTATGCAAGAAAAATTAATTTAGAATGTAGCGCTGCAAAGCGAGCCGACATTTTTTTTGCCAAACAGAGAAACAATTTGGGGTGTGAAAATAAAAAAATTCGCGCGGAGGAGCTATCCCAATCCCCATAAAAAGGTCCTTGTTTACCCAACCATTATTAAGTCCAAATAATATACAAAAAGCGCTCCATTTATTTAAAGCTGAACATCAAATTATTAAGGCCTTTGTCTGCTCTGGCTACTTATTAAAAAAAACATGGCATTTTTGAATTAGTATATCGTATGTTCATAATTTTTTTCATTCGGCTAATTGTTTCTCTTTAAATCTATGAACAACGGGTGGGAAATAAGTTCACACAAATTTATGATGAAGTAATTTCCCACCATAGTCGGGATATAACTTCACCAAAAAAAAGTGAAGATAGTTCCCACTTGAGGTGAAGTTAATTTCCATGTGAAGTTAATTCCCAGTGAAGTTAGTTCCCTGCACCATAAATAAAATCTAAGAAGTTAAGCATTAACAAATACTTTGAACAACAAAATTGTCTGAAATAAATCACAAGAATAAAAACAAACCGAACTGTTCGAAAGTATACCTATCCTACCAAACTGATAGCCGATCATTCTATAAATATGACTTTTGTGAAAAAAAAAACTTTCGAGGTTCGTGTTCCCTTGAATGCTCGTTTAAAAATTTAATTTCGACCCAGTTATTATACTTTCAATTTCTTAAAATGTAAACTCTTGAGACATAAATTAAATACAATGGCGCGATCCGTTTTGTTCTAACATTTGTAGGAAATACCACTTTCTGACTTTCATCGATTACACCATCTGGAAATCCTTATCTCCTAAAACCATGAATAGATTTTTGAACTCCTATAGCAAAACTTTAAACTTTACTTACTTCCCGTCCCTTTCTTCTTCATTCTTAAAACCAACAACCCTTTTTGATCTTATGTCTTACGAATATAAATTATTCCATTTCAGTTGAAAAAAAATGCAGTAACTTCGCCAAACTATTCGAAAACAAAAATTACAACACTTTCGTTAAGCTGTTCAGAAAACAAAAATTAATTAAAACTCCCACCCAAAACTTGAATGCTCGTTCGAAATATTTGTGTTAAGCTTCATGCAAGAGGTTTTATTCCGAATAATAAAACTTAATTCTATTCGAATAAAATGTTCAACTCTGACACTCTTCCTGACTGCAATCATCGTCGTATCCTTTTATATTTCATTATTCTGAGGACAGAAATTAAGTCTTCCTTACACCTGAGTTATTTGTATAATAGTAAAAACAGAAAGAGAAAACAAATTATATTTTTTAAGGACTCACTGCTCCTGTTCTGCAGTCACAGTAATTGGTGTACTGTATATTCCTCAAACCATATGCTACCGTTCAAATCGCCGTTCATCTTCGTGTCGGTCCTTGGGGAGCAGGAAAATAAAATAATCTCTTAAGGTAACCTTAAGGATGTCGTTTTTTTCTTTTGTCTTCAAACATTTTAATCCAAACTAGAAAAACACGACAGGGGTATGAAGAAAACTTTACTCAACAGACTTACTTACTGGATTAATTTACTGAAAAGGTTTTTCTCGTTTCGATTCAATGTCTATGGATTTATTTGCTACTCTAAGGAAATCTTAAGCAAGAATTTAATCATCATCTTCATCATCAACATCATGATCATTTTCTATATCGACAGGTGGTGTCAAATGCTCATCAGAAATTCATTCCCAGACGGGACTTTATATAAATTATTTATTTGATCATCAAGAATGACTTTATTTTTGTTGTTGTTGCCCTATTCGGTGTTCGATATAGCGAAGCCTTTCTACAAGGACCCAAGTTAAAGATTCTGAAAGGTGAACAAAGTTTTCCATAGAATTATTCATTCATAGGCAAATGGCAAGGATAAGGATGAAATGTTCTAGCTTTTTTTCCTTAAGAAAGAATCTTCTTTTTTGCTTCTGAAGTGGTCTAAGGCTCAAAGAAATCTTGTAACTGGAAGGGTCGGTTGAATTCTTAAAAGTTACTTAAGGCGGTCGATTCATAATAGATGATGATAGGCTATTCTAGGACTAAGGAACCCTTTTCAAGGAAGCTCCTTTAAGATTGAAAGAATTTTTGAAGCGTTTAAGGGATTTCATAGTAAAGAATTGTACCCTTTCATCCCGTCGACAATTTGTGGGTATTCATTAGGTCGTTATTCAATAACATGATAGGAACAAAAGAATTTTCCAATGGAGGAAATGTCAAACAAGCTTTTTTGATTTAGAATCCCTTCATTATGCGGGCAGAAATTACATACATTTTTATTTTTAAGCACGCTTAAACCACGTTTTAGGGAATTTTTCCAACGCCAGCCACATGTCTCCTTCAATAACAATGAAAAGCCATAAAAATGAAACAAGAAAATCAAATTCGACAGCATAACAACCCGCCAATTGGGTGCCAGAACTCTTTTATTTCTCCCTCAACGTCAACTTCCAAAACAATAACAAAATTAGGAAAAAAACGAATAAGATGAACCCCTGTAACTAAGAGACCGGAAACACTTGATGAAACACTCTGTTCTACTCTACTTTTCCCAGAAAAGTTTTCTCCAGACGAGTTGCTAATTCCTCATCCGGAAACACTCGTTCCGAAACATCCGAACAGAGATAAAAAGAGGAGGAAGAGCATTCGTCTCTTCGTCGCCTATAGGCCACCCCCGAAATTGATTACATCATAGAGCTTAAATATGAGTAACTCAACAACAACAGCCTCTTCCACTTCGTTTTCATAAAAACCCCAAAAGGGCTTATAATATTTCGCTTCGAACAATATAGAATATAACAAGGCTCTGTGTTGTTCCATAATTTAATTTCCTGTTGTGAAATCCTTAAAGGATTTCCGAAACAAATACAGATCACGTCTTATAAAGTTGAGGATGCTGAATACGACGACGCACGACGGGGGTGATGAATGGAAATCTCTGCGTGTGTCAATTATTTACATAGACATCATAGAGACGGCCGAAAATTGAGGGAATGGTCTCATGGTTGTAATTCTTGACAATCCCCTTTCTTGTTTTGGGAGTTTTTTCCTCTTTGCGAATAATTTCATTGCATGCGACATGAGAACAGTTATCACAGAATTCCATTTTCATATTTTCGTGTCACTGACAGAAGAATTCCAATTCGGTGCTTAGATGACGTGCTAGCTGGCGAAAGTGTTTTCGAAACTGCAATTCAAGTTTTTCCATAGAAAAGTTGGACAAAAGGGGTTTTTCCTTTTCTTTTCTTTCATTCTTTCGGAACAACGTGAGTCATTTAAACAAAAGGCGAGTTTTTTTCTTTTATAAAATTCTTTTAGGAAATTCGAAGACGAAATTACAGGCAAAGCCAACAGGAAACGTCAATACAAATTTTTTCTGACTTGGAGGTTTAGTTTGTCGGGTGCAAAAATTTGTATCGGAATGCAACGCCATGTCACGTTCAAAGTTTCCGTAGTGGACTTTGCTTTAAGAGTATGACTACTGGGGAAGTTGAGTGCCGCCGAGTGAGGACGCTATCGCACCAGACACGTTTTCAATCGGAAAAACAGATTGTTCGACTTAGTTGTTTGGGGCGTGTTTTGTTTTTTTACGCAAAGTTTTGCAATGCAGTGAAGACTTGTTTTTGGAAAGTTTTTGTTTCGTGCGATGCAATCGAGTTGCATTGATAAAAGTTTTCATTTGGCACATGAAATTTTTTAATTTTTTTTTATTATTTCGAAAGAAAGTTTTTTCGATTCTTATGCGGACAGTGGCACATGAATTGGAGAACACTAATTATACATGAATAATTTTTTGTTTTTTTGTTTCGTTGGAATTTTCTATCAAAATTTAATCCAAGTAGTTTCTTGCTGACGATAGCAAGAAAGAACTCGAATGAAAATAACTCGAAAGACGATGTCGAGAGAAAATTCGAATGAAAAGAACTCGAATGACACTTACTAGAATTCGTATGAAAACAACTCGAGTGATGAGGTAAAGGACTCGACATCGAATGACGATCACGTGAATTCGAATGAAAAGAACTCGAATGACGAGATCGAGAACTCGATTCATAAGAACTCGGATAACGATGACAAGAACTCAAAATTGAATGACGATGACATAAGAACTCGAAATCGAATGACGATTACGAGAATTCGAATGAACAGAACTCGAATGACGCTTACGAGAATTCGAATGAACAGAACTCGAATGACGCTTACGAGAATTCGAATGAAAATAACTCGAATGACAATTAATGACGAAAGAGAACTCAAATGCCGATGACGAGAACTCGAAATCGAATGACGATTACGAGAATTTGATTGAAAAGGACTCGAATGACGATTATGAGAACTCGAATAAAAAGAACTCGATTTCATTCGATTTCGTAATTCGATTATTCAAATCATTCGAATGCTTTTTTGTCGATTATTGAAATCATTCGATTATGCTCATCACTAGTCTGCAACTATCCGATTGAATTTCGGGATGAACAGCAATATTGACGTGACTAACACTCAACTGACCAACTACTGTAGAATTTCCACGAACTAAGAAATATTCAAAAACAGATTGAAGCTTTTACGATTGAAAGAAAAAACTGATTACATACGAAAATTCTAGGTTACGTCTTCATTTGGTGAGAGAGTCGTGGATTGTCAAGAGAATTTCATAAATTAATCTGCTTAACACAAGATTGACATCTGAATTCAGATATGCTTGGGTTTTATTTCTTCAATGCATTAACCTTTTCTTTTCAACTCACCCAAATGAGTTATTCTTTTGACATTTTTTAATCAATATTTCTGACGAAAGAACATGTGATTGAAGTTTTCAGCTGCAAGAAAAAATTTCAGCTGAAAAGCAAATGAATTTTATTCTTTCAAAATTAATACAAAAGTCAAAATTATAATTGCAGAAACAGAATACCTTATTTACTTCAGCATACTGACAGTTCTTGTTTATTCCTTTTTTTCATATCTCATTTCTGTTTCTCTTGATGAATTTCACCTGCCAAAAAGTTAATGTTGCTCATGGCTTAAAACTTGAGTTCATCAAAAAAATAAAATTGAAAAAAATTTAAAGTTAAAAATAGCAAAAAATAAAATACAAATTGTTTGTATTTATTTTCGTACTCATCATAATTTCTTTCAGAATTCATTGATTGACATTATGACTGACAGTGCAAGTTGTTTGTATTGAAATGCAGCTGTTGTTTGTTGATTTCAGTCAAACATGGACGAGATATGAAAATAAAATATTGACACAGTTTTTTGTTTGTTTTTTACTGTGACATATAGAAAAGAGCATATTGTTGGCCGGAGAACATCAGTTGGAATGCAATTTTATTTGTTTTTGGGAATTGTTGTGCTTTAAAAGGAATTTCAATTCAAGGAAATAACTGCCTTTCTCTCAATCATTGAAAACTTCATAATGAGACTATCAAACTAGCAAAACATAAAATCTCAAAGACAACTTCATCCCATAACCATTTCAATTACCGACGGATTATGTCGATAACAACGTTTCCGCTTTCAAAACTCTCTTCCCTATGAAACCCCATATGATAGATCTCAAAAACGTGCCTGGAAAGCAATTTGTGTAGTTTCCACCTACGGCCATGATTCGAAACCCAATTCATCATCATACAAAAATCAAAATCCAACCAACAACGAAAACCAACTGCGCGCTTGAGCATCGCAACATCCATACACGCTGACGAAAGCTCAGACTTCTCTTCTTCATTTTTGCAAGTTATGTGAAGCATTAATGGTGAAGGATGAAGCACTGCCAACACAATGTGATACGATAACGCACCAAAAGTTATCCGTGTTCCAGTGTCAGTGACAATGATTGAACTGAAAAGGATATGAGCAGGATGTTGATATCAGCTTCATAGGATAGAGTTTCATCAACAATGACGTTAGCGGTGGATAGTCGCACTTGAACTGTGGATATGTGGAGTGAAGGGTAGACAGACAGCTATAGTTTTTGCCTTTGCGATTTATAGCAAAGATTTTTTTCAATTCGGTCGACATTATGGCAGGATAATTCTTGGCAAAGCTCAATGACGTGCAGAGTGCTTTTAACAGAGATATCCGAACTGAATGGAAATTCACAAAAAGGCGTGTGGGCTGAAATATGAAAAAAAAAAACGTGTTCAATATGAATTCTAATTTTATTTCCAGTGTCACTTAAAGGACATCGGAATTCTCTTTTAGGCACATTTCTATGCCATTCCAATTTGTTTCCTCCATGGTCTTCCCATTTACACACTCGATTAAGCAAATTGCCTTCGAAATGGATAACAAGAGAATTGTCTTGTGTAAGTTAACACAAATTGCCCAATGAGTCTGTCAATTTGATGTCCTTTCCGCTAAAAGAACACCACAAATAAACCTGCTCATTGAGATTGATACACTTTATGCCTATCTGAACAGAAAGATGTTGTTGTTGTTACTTGTTAAAACAAAAGTCTCTCTCATGTCAGATTTAATGGATAGTTAAGCATCTGATTTACGAAACACCTTTTGTTTGACACACATCACTCACTTCATACTATACAGTTCGCACAGGAGGCAGAATGTCGTGACTTGTGAGCTGTTGCTTTATTCATCCTCCCACATAGCGAAACCAACTCCTACAGTCACCCACATAATCTACTTTTTATTGTCTCGAAGCAATAATTTACAGTGTTGTTAAGGTAACTGTGAGATATTTGTTGGGGAATTTCGGAATAAAATACATTTTGAAAGCCATTTGAGGATACTTTTGGCCTTTTATATTTACAAGATAACTTTTCAACCTGATTATTGTTGACGAAGATTTGTTTAAAAATTGTTGTAAAGCAAACAAAATTAAGCCTTTTCCACACTTTTGTTTTATTTTGTTTTTATTCTTTTCAACAAAAATTATGCTGGATTCTGTGCAATGTATTTGTTCAGACATCCCACTGTCAAGAAATATATTAACCTGTGTTCTCTTCACAAAGAGACTCAAGTATTAAATCGAAGCAATTTAGCATTTCAAGTTAACAAAAGAACAAAGTATAAGTACCTTTCGCGTTACTTTGCTTTTTACTACGTGGCAGGAGAAAAAAAAATACTTTGAACAAAGTTTATTTGCCTCAGAGTTTATTAAGAGGGTGGCTTGCAGCCCGTATGTAAAGTGACTGTGATCGATGTGTGACAACGCCTCTATTAGGGCGTCAAATAAATGTTATTGTAATTTTCTTTTTTTTTATAAGAAAATGACATTTTTTTATTGAGTTGACAATTTTCTTTTTGGATAGGTACTTACTTGTGGGACAAAAATAAAGTTTGTTACGATGATTGGGAGAGTGTTGAATAAATATGAAAAATTAACGATTGAATTACATACCTGAAAATAGAAGAAAAAAAAAACAGTTTTTTAATTTAAGAAATTTAATTTAAGAAATGGAAAACAAAAATCGCGAGTTCTTAAATTTCAGACAATTTCCAAAAAATACCATCCAATTATCTCTTCAAACACTTCACAATACAAATAGTTTCCATGGCTACTTAAGACTTCTTAAGAGCAATCAATTCAGTTCTGTCTTGCACTTGTGATCCCCATGGAACAGGAAAAACATGTAAAAAAACTTTTACTTCCCCATTAAGCCATATGTTCGTAAATTAAGTTTGAAAAAGTTCCACTCTTAACGAAAAGAATTCTTATATCAATCCTCCATCTTAATCCATTTAAGTCAACATCACGTACAAATGTACTATCAACTTTTTGTCGTATTAAACGTGCTTCCTTCAAGAAAAACACAAGTGGAACTTTTTTTTGGTTCATTGATCGAATTAAAGCGTTTAAGGTGGAAATCTTTTACTCTGGGATTTTGATGGACACAGGGGGCTTATCAGACTACCAACTGCCCCTGTCAAATTAATAACATAATCAAATACAAAATTATAAACTTTAAGGCTGTTCAACTTGTTTCTGGATTGTCATAATTGAATTTTCGGTATGATTAAATCAGCAAACGATTCGATTTATATTCATTACACGTTTGCTACGTGCAATTTACACCAATTTAAGTTTGAGAATTCCCGAGAGGGATGGAAGGCGACATTTGGAAATTTACATGTTACTCAACAATATTTAACTTTAACAAACTTTGCTCTTTTAAGAGCCCAACTTAAGGACTTTTTTCTTTTGGTACCTACGTGTTAAAATAAAGTGATTTGACTTTTAAAAAAAAATAATCATCTTACATTATAAGCAACTTCTCAGCACAAGATCTCGTAGAGTCAAGAGCTAAGCACAACACCTGGTGATTTTTTAAAAGATTGAAGCTTCCGTTCGAAATCTGGGACACTGGCCCTTCGAAACAGTGAAGGAAATCTAGTCATCGAAGCACAGGGAATTTAAGACGCATTAAAGCAGCACTTCCAGTAATTGCTGAATGCGTATTATGTCGGGCAACCAATGATGAAGCGAGACCCGTCAATGAAGACCCATGTCCCAGCCCCCATCACAGAAGAGGTAGAAAGAGCCATCCAAAAGCTAGAAAATGAAAAGTCCGCCGGGTCGGATGGCATATCCGCGTAACTC
Organism: Sphaerophoria taeniata; assembly: GCA_943590905.1. Classification (NCBI taxonomy): domain Eukaryota; kingdom Metazoa; phylum Arthropoda; class Insecta; order Diptera; family Syrphidae; genus Sphaerophoria; species Sphaerophoria taeniata. The sequence goes on along the minus strand of OX016540.1, from coordinate 37,470,184 downwards.
TTCATATGGAGGAGGTGTTTTGATGAACCGCATGCACCAGATCATCAACTATCTGCGTACCCGCGCGCTGACTGGTCTATAAGCTCCCTATGCTCCATCTACAAAAAAGGCGATTTTATGTCTCATGCAAAAACAACCTAGGCATGCATTTATGTACCTCTTAATGTTGATCTTCACAAAGATTGGAGAACAAAGTACATGCTATCGACAAACAACGGAACATCTGTCCAATGCCCTAGAAAAAACGTCACTGTTTGTAGCAGTAATTTCTAGGTAGTTAAGCAGTTAACCTACTTTGCAATAAACATCAATCCCACACACGACACCTTAGTGAAATTCGACGAAGATTTACCCTAGCGATCCGCTACTACTTCGATTTGGCCAAACAACTGAGTTCAAAACTTCTCACTCAAGAGACAAAGTGCCTACAGCCTACTGTAAGAATTTGATTTTACCAGTCCTACTGTACGGCGCTGATTGCTGGTCGATAAGTAAAAAAGGGGAAATGTAACAGGGCACTTTTGAACGAAAAATTCTTCGGTCCTATATGCGGCGATGGAAAATGGAGAAGAAGATTCAACCATGAACTGTACGAGCTGCACGAAGATGTGGATGTAGTCCAGAAAGCAATGAAAAGTCGACATCATTGGCAGGAACTGAGTGAATTTACGACAACGTTCCACTCTCTCGAAAAATGAAGTTCTGTCTTCATAAAATTCCTTTCTCTCAAAGCTACCTTCATGTTGTAGAGTTAATGTATTTCACTCTCCTATATTAATAAAAAGCACTCAACACCACTAAAAATCTCTCATCAAATTGACATCGCTTTGAAACAGACTGCTCATGAGTCATAAAGTCCTAGCACATAAAATAACTTCATATAAAACTCAAATAAAAGAAAACGGAAGAAATCTTAAAACAAATGTATAAGTAAAAAGAATCCTTTTAAGAATTTTTACAGTCCATCAATAATAAAGACTACACAGAAATTAAATTCATCAAATACCCTGTGGCATTTAAAAGCACAAAATAAAAAAAAAGTTAATTGAAAAATTACAACCCCTTCCGCCCGTCAACATTTTAATAAAAAAAAGTTGAGAACTCCTATAATTCTTCGACTGCTGGTTTTTGCTTTCCATCACCATCTCAAGAAACCAAGTGCTTCATCTTATTGTACATATAATTGACAGGATCATTAAGTTTTGCTACAAGGACATAATACAACATAGGATACGTTCAATTTTTGCGAGTCTATTCTTAAACCTAAAATCCAAAAAAGGGACATCGTTTCATGGACGGAACCCATATTTGTAAGGAAGGATTTTGATGGTCGATTAATCTTAGACTTTATTTTGGAGGATGTAAACAATTAAGTGTTTGGTCGTCGGCGTCGTTGGCGAGTCTTCTTAACCCTTATTTTGGGACAAGGAATTTTTTTTGTTTCTTCTTGTTTGTTTGAAAGGAGCAGGATGTTGTGAGTAAATATTTGATTCTGGACAGTAAAGATACCGCTTTCTGATGTTAAACAAGTTAATGGGCTTGAAAATTACTTGTCATTAAAAAATTAGACGTAATTTTGTATTGAAAGAAAGTAGGGTCGAATGAAAAATTAAGAGATCATAATTATGTTTGTTTTTTTCATTTGAGGGATTTTTTTTTGCGTTTGCTTTGGAAGACATGAACCTAATAGATAGTTCCACGTCCACTAGTTAATTTATTTATCCCAACCGCATCCCAATCAAGATCAGTTAAGCATTTAATGGCATTTCATTACACAGCCTCTGTTAATTAATGCTCGAATGCACGTGTCATACATTAGCAAGCATTTCCACGTGGGAGTCTGTGTCCTAAGGAAATTGTTCTTTCTCAACTAATTGTCTTTACGTGATTGAGCAATCTTCCTGACACCACAATATGACGCCATAGAAGGAGTCTAATAAAATCTTAAATATAACCTCAAGGCCACAAGTCTCACCTGATAATTCTAATATCCTACTTTTATTCCAAGAAGCGTGAAAGCTCTCACTTCTTTCTTCTTCGCCCCAAGATGACTCAATAACACTACAATCTATTTCTACTCCTCCTGCTGTTTTATTACCGAACATTTCGTAGTGCTCGATAAATTCCCCATTAATCTCACGATTCCCATTCAGAACAATACCTACCAGTGGCGAGGCGTGACTAATTTCTAAAGGTAAGTCGGACAAAAATGAGCGACTAGAAATAATCCAGTCATTTTAGTAATATAAAACCCGAATCTGCGGAAAAATTCCTAGTGGGCTAGATTTTTGTGTACACCTTTATTACGGCGCTAATTTGAAGATGTGAAAAATCGACATTGATATCGTGCCATTATGGTGGTCAAAAGGTTGCGAAATGATAAAAGTCAAGGGCAAATTGTTCATCTTCAGATTATCTAAAAAACAATGCCTCAGTCATATTTCTCTAAATTTAACCGTTTTTGGAGTAGAGGGACTAGAATGCACTCACATTTGCTCTATTGTTTTTTTCTATTCCGCAGATGAAACCTTAACTGACTGGAATAAGATAAATAAAAGAATATCAGAAATTTACTTAATTTTATTTTACGGACAGTGTTTTTTTAAGTAATATTCTTTTTACAAGTAGCTGAGAAAAAAAAACAAGGTAAAGTGCATTTTTGGTAATAACGCCTTAGAAGTTTGAACATTCAATCCCATTTTGTTATACCTCAAGTCATTTCATATTTAAGTTTATCTGGATGATGCAAATGCAATGTTTTGAATAAAGAAAAATTAATAAAAACACTTTTTATCTTCAATTAATAATTTTTGTATTCACACTTTTCTTAATACACCTTGCACTGCATCTGCTTGTAAACTGTTTTTTAGAACAAAATGAAAATCTCATTTGCCTAGTTCATTTTGGCTAGTTGTGCCACTAAACTGCAATTACAGTAACTTTGTGACAAAAAATTAGTCCACAACGCAATTTTCTTTAAGTGGCAACCCCTACTTCTTAAACTTTATCCGCCGAGAATGAAGGAAAATGTTCAATAAGTCCATAAGAGACGGGTTACGTTTGCCTTTTTTCCTATACAGAATGAATGAATTTTTGTTTACAAAATGAATAACAAGTGTAGTGCGTCAACGTACTGCTTTGCTTTGCTTAGACTCAACGTCGACCTGACATGCGCCATGCGTATTTCTCCATTTGCAACACACTTTTTTGTTTTACGCACAGGCAAGTGAATTTTCAGATACATACAAATTCATCGATGAAAGTCGATGAACATCGGGTTACTTCTATGCTTAAGAAAGCGTTGGTTGAATAAAGAGGCACACGCGTAGCGAGAAGTAGAAGCGGAAACGGGATAGAAAACAAATTTGTTCTATTCAGCGAAAAAATAATAACCCGGCTTACTTTTAGCAGAAAATACATGTTGATTGAAATGTAAAGTAATGTCGCAACCGTTGCTGTTGTATGATTTGCTTATATACATGTTGCATGAAGTTTGTTTGTTGATATTGAGATTTACAAAAGGTAAGTCGATAGGAATAGACTTATATGGTGCCTTCGCCACTGATACCTACGCCATTCCCCCAACCATATTTTATTCTACCACCATCCTCTGAATGAGAATTGAATCGAAAAAAAAAATATATTTAGCATTGCATGTTGTGTACTTGGGCTTCTTCTTGAAAACTCTGGTACTCGCTGCTGGAAATTATTCCCAAAAGAATCATTAAAATTCAAATGGCGTCTGATACCATTACCGACGCCGGCCAACCACAACGCCAAACATAAACCGCGTTAATTGATTTTTAATACATTTTCTTGCGTTTTCATTTGTTTATGCGGTATTCATTGTATAAGAGTGTAAATACGACAGTCCACCTTTACCCTTGTTGTTTTTTTTTTTCTTGCTGCCCGTGTTTTCCGGATAACAAACTGAAAGTTTTTGAACAATGCGGTTTAGCGGTCCTCTGAATGATCAATGTGATAATTGAAAGGAGGAAATAACTTTTAAGTGCGGTTCGATTGACACCTCTTTTTTATTATTTGTGGTTTTTGATGGTATTGTTTTTTTTTTGTTTAAATTGAGACATTTAACCCGAATTGTTTTCAAATTGAAGAATGGAAGTTTTCCACGCATACATTTTGCGCTCCTTTTCCAGAATTTTGTTTGTTTGTGAATAAGTTTACCCTTTTTATTTTATAGGACAAAAAGAAAACAATTTTCCGTGAGAGGAAACACTTTTCTCCAAAGACGAATGATAATGATAATGACGACAATGACGTGACTGGAAAGTTAAATGAACCATTTTACGAAATACTTTTTTCGTGACACAAAAAAAAAAAATAGAATAATAATGCTGCCTTAATCGCAAAGTGGGTTTTTTTACCTTTTGTTCTGGTTAAATTTATTGTTTTGGGTATGAAGTTGTAAATATAATTTCGGTATTGCTGGAGTTAATTTTTGCACAAATTTTGTTGTGGGTGGCAAAAAAGGGGTAATTATGGAGGACATAATCTCTGACCCTAAAAAATTTAGTTTACTGATTTTAATTTGTGATAGCTCCTTTGCTGCCTAAGAAAAAGGAGGATGAAAATGCGCAAAAGGATTGGCAATTCCGTGTTGGAATTATCCTTTTCTCCTTAATAATAAAACTCCACCAATAGATTTTTGAATTTTAGTCTATTAAACAAAGCGAAACATGACCGAAGGACATCTGCTACCAGCCCATCGACCTTCCTTTACAATCGGCCCCATTAACTTTTAATTTCCTTCAACACGAGTTGTCAGTAAAAATCAATACCATCAGTATTTAGCAACCACCTGAGCTTGGCCAGCAAAAAAGAGGTATACAAAAACAAATCAAAACAGAAAATCAATTGCTGCACATAAACTATAATTCCAGCACACGGATACAAAGATAAGAGTCCATAGCACGTGACTGGAGGCTAGAAAGGACATTACAAAAAAAATCAATAACTTTCTCTTTTCTCTGCAACTTCTTCATGTGCACAAAATATCATATTTCCGTACGTCCATATATTTAAACATCAAAATTACATATACCAGCCAATGGTGTTTCACATTTGCTCGACTTGACACAGTGGCTATTTAACAAGGTGTCTCAAAAGTTGTTTTGCTGCCGACCAAGAAAAGGGCTTACAAAAGTTTTGAATAGTAGGTAACTGGAAGCTTACAAGATTTTGGAACAGAGACCGAATGGCAGAAAGATTTGAAAATAGTTATCAGTCGACTTGAAACGGTTTTCAATTCACCACAATATATTAATTTTGTTTCGAGACACCTTTTATTTAACACGAAGCATATAACTCTCTTCTGCAAGAAATAAATCACTTCTTAAAGAGCGAGTGCTTTAAAAGTCATCCTCATCATCATTTAAGTGTAATCAATTTTGAAGCAGATACAGAGTGTGAAAGAGAGCAAGATGTCTTCTTCAGCAGTAGTTATAACGAATTATCTACTTCCTTCCGATTTTCACAGTACATAACGTTGAGTAATTCTCATTGTTTGTTTTGTAATTTTTGTTGTGTGCAGTGTGCACTGTGTAAACATAAAAATCTATCTCTTTGTTCAGATCTAGGACACTGACACCAATAATTAATTGTAATTTTGATTGTTATCCTGGAAAGGATTCCTTTAAATGTTGGTTTAGTTTACTAAACAATATTAAGCTTTGTGTTGCATTTAAATTGAGAAAGTTTTAATAAGCATTGCAAATTGTTGAAATAATTAAATATGCAATAAAAGTATCAATTATTATTATTGCTGAAGAAGCTCAGCCCGAAAAAGATATGAGATAAGGCAAGTAGGTTTTTAATTTTCAAATTAAACTCATGACAGGAACTATTTTAGCTCAAATTGTGTCACTAAAAACCCATTTTGTTTTTCTTACTCCCGTAAGAAATAATGAACGGTTTGGCATAGGTACTTGCGATAGTATTTACCTATTTAACAAATTTTCAAAACAAATACTAACGATAACTGTGCCATGGCTGTCGTCATTTTTTATTATGTTTTCATTAGTGTTAGTGTATGGGTCACTGTGACGTACGAGTGCTTTTTAATTCAAAAAAATAATCAACAGTTTTTTTAGTAAAAAATACTAGATCTGTCCTCAATTCAGTTAAAGAAACTTAATGCAAAGTCAAACCAAGTTGCCTTGTAAGACATATTCAGAAAGTCAGAAGCGAAAAACTTACTTACTTACTTAAGGTGGCGCTACAGTCCGTTGTGGACTTGGGCCTCAATCAACAGTATCCGCCAGCCAGCTCGGTCCCTAGCTAGCTGTCTCCAGTTTTGCACTCCTAGTTGATTGAGGTCCTCTTCCACTTATGTGCGCCACCTGAGTCGTGGTCTTCCTCTCCTTCTACGTCCCTCGGGAATAGTGTCGAAGGCTTTCCGGGCCGGAGCATTGGTGTTCATCCGCTCTAAATGACCGAGCCATCTGAGTCTCTGCGCCTTAACCCTTCTGGCTAGGTCCATCTCGTTGTACAACCCGTAAAGTTCGCTTCTTCGCCATTCCCCTTCAATGCACACGAGGCCAAAGATGACCCGAAAAACTTTCCTCTCGAAACAACCTAAGGCACATTCATCCGGTTTTGTCAAGGTCCATATTTCTGCACCATACAGCACGACTGGGATGATGAGGGTGTTGTACAGTTTTGCCTTAGTTGCAAGAGGGCTTTTCCACTCAATTGCTTTCTTAGCCCAAAGAAACAGCGATTAGCAAGAGTTATTCTTCGTCTGATCTCGGCGCTGGTGTTATTGCCCGTGTTGAAGTGAAAAACTATTGACAAGAAATATCAGGAGTTTCTATTAAACTTGAAAAGTATTTATTTTGCTTCTAAAAAAAAATAAATGGAGTGGCGCGACAGCTCTTGAAGAACCAGGGCCTGAATGGCTTATACTCTCATCAACAATTCTCTGAGTGCGTGTGAAGAATTAAGAGGACCTACAATTTAATTCCGATTCCGTACGGCAGTGCAGAGATGCATTTTTCATGACTGCTTGATACTCTTGAAAGTTTTGTCAGTTCTTCGTGCCAGGCAGTAACCGTGAAAGATGAAGATGAGGATTTGAACCCACAACGTTCTGCTTAGCAGCCAACGCACATAACCACTAAGCCACTGACTGCTTTTGTTTCTACTTCAATTTTAATACAAATTTTAAAGTTTAAAGCTTTGATGAAGCTATCAAATTGTCACCCATATATGATTTAAAGCGGAATTTTCGGTGTAAGCACATCATTCCCTACAAATGAACTACTTTCCAAAAAACCAGATATTGAGTACTTACCGTAGTCTAAAACCCACAAATATCTCATTTCAAGGCTCCAAGTGCGAGTAATATCTCATAAAGTCCGTCCAATCCCCGACGAATGCACATTCTTTGCCACTATTACAGTTTTCATTTTTTAGAAAACACAATCGGAAAAGGCACGTCAGGAAAATTAATTATTCAAAATGACACAACAAAAGCACTCCAAGTACCACTACACACCATATCGATGGCCCCATGCAAAATAATACTAAGTGACTTTGTACTATTTTTCAGGAGAGACGTTTAAAGTTTTTTTCGTATAACTTTTTTCTTTTCTAACAGATCTCAAAGCTTAAAACGTTAAATTTCCCATAATTTATGTCCAGATTTTTAGGCATAGTGTTGAATCTGTCAAAACATAGGATCTATGTTATAATGCACTTAGTATTATGTTGACTGTATACCTCAAACTCGTTAGTATACTATGTGATGTTAGTTTTATTTAACATGGAATAAATCAAATTCAAAACTATTTCAAGTGCACTTAGTATGAAAGTGACTGGAAATCAATTTAAAACTAGGGACTTAAATGAAAGTTAGAATTGTTTTTATTGTTTTTTACTCATTTAAAATTTAAAAAACATAAGTTAGTTTAAAAGAAAAACAAACGAAATCATGAAGAATGATTATTGTTTTTATTTCAATCCAATCAAAATAGGTAATTTAATGTTAATACTAATATAAACATATGAGTTCCAATTACCTAAAGACAGAACATGTTAGGGTTGTAAGTAGTTTCATTCATAGAAAGTTCATTCATCATCTGAATCTGATGCAACTGGGACAAAAGATGTGGTCCTGAGAGATCTGTAGAAATGTTGGTAGTTTTTTGGAATTAGGTTTTGATCACAAAGCCAAACGAGGTCCAAATAGTTTTCGACGGAAAGATCCTCCCGGATCTTGCTAACGCACATTTTTCATTTTCAGTATTTTTACCCTATTCAAAACGTTTGAAAAAGTCTTGAAATCCTTGAAGTCCTCTTGTGTCATCTCTATGACTTCGTAATATGGTCTTTTGACTTTTGAATTTCGTATTATTGGATACCATTCAATTGGTGTATATACTGTCTTATTTTTTTGGCATTTTTCAATCATGGCGTGTACACTGTTGCCCTCATTTTGTGTGTGTCCTTTCTCTAAAAATGTATGCGTTATATTTATCTCAAAGTGTTTTGATGCCCACGCGAAAAAACCAAACACTACCTTGTTATTATTTTGTCCTCCACAGTTGTCGGACCAAAAGTGAAAGTTTTGGACTCCTTTTGAAACGTGTGCTTCGATAAAATTGTTGAGGCAGTTGGATACCTCTACAGAGCCCTTTTTAGCGATTGTTTCGTCCCAAACATAGCACCTGACCTCATGAGAGGCAAGTTCGTAAATTGTTAAATTATAAACCTGTAATTTTCGTTTGTAATAGAAGGAACTCGTATTTGCATTGGGAGTTGAGAGAATTTTTTCAAAATCGAAACAAGCAGTTACAGTATCTGCAGAAGCCAATGCAGCTGTTTTATCAACTTGTTTCAACTCTCGAGCTTTTTGCTTATTGAACAAATGCTGATCGTGTTCATTTTTTACAGTACTTTTTTCATCAAGAGACATATTTTCGAGTTTAATACAAATATCGCATTGATCGGCAAGTAAAAGCTTAGATATGTTATACCTAGTGATAGTTGAAAGTGTCGTGATACTGCCTCAAAGTGACTTTGTGTAATGTATCGTAATTGTTAGTAGAGAACCATTCTTCATATAGTCCAAACATGTGCCCAACAGATTTTATTTCATCATTTAGATACTGTTTTTTTGAATCCTTACGGCAATAGTGTGAATTCGGGTTGGTGACGTTTTCCCCAAGCCAAAATCCCCAAACGAAAATCCCCAAACCCAAAATCCCCAAACTGAAATCTCCAGCAGCGAAATCTCCAAAGAGAGAATCCCCATGGACAAAATCTCCATGCCAAAATCTCCAAAACAAATATGTTCAAGTAGTGAATCATGCGATTAAATCGCGCGATTTAATCGCATGATTCACTACTTGAACATATTTGTTTTGGAGATATTATTGTATTCAGTTAAGGTTGTTTAAGAAATAAACGTGTAATTCATTTTAAATGACAAACTGTCATGTCATAACAGTGTCATGCACATGTCGTGAGAGGAACGGTGTAAGTAGACGTACCTGAATATTGGAGATTTGGAGATTTCAAGGAGATTTTGGCAAAAAGTATTTTTTCTTTGGGGATTTTTTCCGTGGGGATTTTGTCGTGGAGATTTTGGCAAGTTGGATTTTTTTTTTTTTGGAGATTTTGTCCCCATGGTGATTTTGTCTTTTGGGGATTTCGTACCACTCCCTGTGAATTCTTATTTGAGGGGGTGTCAAAACACTAAATGCTGGCCTTGAAAGGCTGGAGTCAGAAGAATATTCATCATCCGGGTGGTAGACGCTTCCACTATCAACGAAGGGTTACAAATCATCACAAGAATCCATATTATAAGATGTAGGAGTTTTTTTGGATTGTCTACATGTGTATAGTATTTTCGAATGATTTCTATAATTAACAAGCATTGTTAAATTATATTTATCTGAATTCGGGATGTCAATTAAGACAAAATCTTCAGTTTTATCTGCAAGTACCTTTTTCGTTTCATCTGAATCATAGTTATATACATATATATCAACATATACCATTTTTTTAAGTTTATTCCTAATGCTTACCTATTTCCACTTTTTTCTTGCTAGTTCAAGCATTTTCCTCGCCCTGGAAGTCAGTATTTCATTTATTTAATATAAAAATTTTATAACTCACTTAGCACCAAAACACGACTGCACAAATTTCTTCCAGGCATAATCATTATAACGCTACTTAGTATATGCTACGAAAAAAAATAAATCACTTCATGGCATACTAAGATACATTTAGGTGCCATTTTCTATCTCTTTTGTACACAAGAAAAAATACAAAGTGACACTTAAGTGCTTGGAAATACTAAAAGTTCCATGGAAAATAATACTATGTGTATATAGTATGAATGTGATTATTAGAAATTTTCCTTATAAAAATACTAAGTGGAGTTAGAATGTTTTTGTTTGGAATAAGTAATAAAATAAGGCGTTATACTAAGTGCTTTTTTGTCAATATCTTCATAGCGGATTATTCGATTCGCATGAAAAAAATACGAAAAATAGAAGCTGATACGGGGATTCCAATGGTATACATAACTCAAAACTATACTATGTGCACTTAGTATGTTTTTGCATGGGACCATCGATATACTCCCTATGCACATTCCATTTATGCATATACCATATACAGAGTGTCTTTTGCATTGAGCATTTGAGGCACACAATATCCGGCCACATGACAGTGTAAGCCCTGCTTTTATATCGTCCAACAACAACCACTCACAATACTCTATTCTGAACTGTGTGCAGTGTGCATTACCCTTTCCTTTGGTTTTGTATGTCGGTTGGAATCATTTAAAATGCATATGCGATATGTCAGGCTAACTAGCAGTTAGTATCCATTTCTCCTCATCATCATTTCCACTCTCCCCCCCAAACCAACCAATTTTTCGTTCACTTGAAGCATACAACACACCCCAAGAAGCGATTTGTTATAACAGAGGACATGCTGCGTTTAAGGCCCAATTTACAATTGGCAGCAAAAAAGTGGATTTATAATTCCCACCACTAGCTGTATACAGTTAAGTCTGTTGCTCCTATATGAAAAATCGAAAAAAACACCAACAAGGACAACAACATGACGGACGTTCGGTTGTGTAGTGGTTACAATGCGGTTCGGTTGTTGGGTCTAGAAATCGATGACAATGCAGAAAGATTGATGTGCGATAGTTTTATTTAAAAAAAAAAGCTTTTGATTCGTCCTGCACTACGGCTGATCGATGGCAGCCTGGTTAATAATTAATTTTATTTATTTTGTGTTTTTTTTTGCCTTTTTCTTATATTAAATAATCAATGGCGGATTATTATGAAGTTGCTTGGATAATGTGACAAAAAAAACATGAACAAAAAATGGCTCGCAAAAAGCGTCATTAATATTTTCACAAACGGTGTATTATCCTTGGAGATGGGTAAATATTTTTGCAGTTTGTTGGCAAACGAGGAGGGAATAAGGATATGTTTACCCTGCTCCCAGGAGCAATTAAATTTACATCAATAAATTGAAAGCGGCAGCACTGGTGGGCGACATAAAAATAAAGGATAATGCTCACAGCCCTGACAGAGCCGATATATGACTCACATAAAAGTAAATACTGCCATGTTATTACTTTTTGTAAACCATGTGGGAGTAAGGTGAGTTCGATTGCGGGAAGGTAATTTTTAATTACCTGTCCGATGATGGGTTAAAAATAAACCCAAGATTATGCTTCGAAATGGAAGTACAGGTGTCGTGGTAATAATTTAAGTAGTAATTGCAGTGACGTCTGTGAGCGTCCAAACAGTGTCGAAATGTTTTGTGCAATTAAACACAAAAAATAAAGAAAGTATAAATTCGTGTTAATTGAATTGTATAAATTAATAAGCGCGGTTATTTTTATTTTACTTGAAAAAAGGTCGAAGGTTTCTTTAAGGGCGAGACACTTTAATTGTAATAGTCGGACTATGTTTCAACAGCAGACAATCTCGAATTAGATTGAATAAAAATCAATAATTGTGACAAAATAAATCTACAAACGAGTTGTCCTCATTGAAAACTATTCCCTGATCAAAAACTTGTCAGAAAGTCTGACTTCTCTATCAATGATAATGTGGAAGTTAACACATCCTTTTTTCTCATAAAAAGAAAGCCTTTTGCACGCGTACATATTTCATATTTTTAAGCTTTACGGATTATAAAATAATGGACTTCCAAAATTCTTCAATTCCTTTCGAAATGATTAAAAGAGTAAACTTAAGTTCCTTTGAAGCTTCAGCGAAAAAAAAACGATTAACTTTGGAAAACTCTGCTGTCAAATTCCACCTTCAAAATGAAGCCTTTCCAAGGATCCTTCTATAAAGCAAGTCACAGTTTCTTTGCAAGGACCTTTCTTAACATCCCATAATATTTGCAGACTTACTTAACGCTTTTCACAGAATTTTATTTAAACTATTACCTTTTTGCCCATTTTCAAACATAAACAAAAATAATCCTTAAACGAAAACCTTACAAAAACGACAAAATCCTTTGGCAAATTGGTTGCCAAAATATTTTCAAAAAAATCCCACTTCCAAGGTTTTGTTCATTTATCTACTACCAAATTGAACAGAACCGAGAGAGTGCATAAAAAAACCCACCACCGCCGCCGCCGCCGTCGCCGCCGACATGTCACACCTCCAAAGAGTCCGGAAATAAAGTCCTGCAAACTCAAAGCGAAACATCAAACTTCTTCCGTCCGATAAACTATAAAAGTTCTCCAGCAGCAGTGTACACAACGAATGAGTGGATGAAAGCAGTAAAGCAAAAAGCACAAGTACACTCTCTTTCAATGCAGTTTATGATACACATCGTGATGCTTCGAGCTGCATCTGGTTGTGCCTTTAAATACCGTAACAAGAACTTCTAGTGGGAGTGCACCTATTAGGCTCTAGTCACCCTATAGCTTTTTTATGCTCCGTTTGTATTTTTGATCATCATCAGAGTCGTCGTCGCCGGTCGTCCTCGAAACTCAACAATATGCCGACATATATATTCAGAGTTCGTTTCGAGTTGCTCCAGGGATTATTAAAAAAGTTTGATTTCTCTTTCGCTCTTGAACAATTTTGTTTCCGTTGTTTTGAAGGATGATGTTTCAACGGAACGTTTATAGAACTGCAAGAGCACGTCATCGATGGTGTTCTTATTTTGTTTTTTCCAAGAGTATTCTCTTTTGCATTGAACACAAAAAAAAATCGATTTATTACTTCTTTTTTTTTGCTACTACTGTAACAAAGTGGAAACAATTTTTGATTGATTTTGGATAGAATTGCTATTTGTTATTGGACTCTCAACATCAATTGTTCATCGTTGTTAGGCTGTAAAGGGCATTTTCAGTTTTGAGATGATGTTTTCTGTTAGCTTCGATATTAGACTTTTTTGGTACGCCATTAAACTTTCTGACCAGTCAATTGGGTCGTGAAACCAAACAATACATCAAAGAAATAATAGTTCTTGGAAGGATACCACTATTGGTAGATTTGTGGCCTGTTGTATTATTCTTAACCTGTGTTTAAAATATAAAATGTGCTTCAGTTATCTGCAAAAAGGATGATATCAATCTAGATGCAAATAGTTTCTAAGTACTTTATTGCAGCTTGAAACTTGCGTCGCTTAAGCTGTTCCTGAAGAATTCTAATAAAACGATATTCTTCATTGTTTTCTCCTCTTACGTCGTCCTGACCTAATGTTAATCTGATATCAATTAAGAAAAGAAAAAAGATTTAAGTGCAGTTTGCAGTTTAATTTATTTCTTAAGACATAATGATATGCTCTCTTGCTATTAAGAAAAGTTTTACAAAGAAAATTACAACTTCGTCTCTCTCTCTCTCATTCGATGAAAAAACTAAATACGAAACTTTTGAAGCTACACAAGTTGAATCTTAAAAGTTAAACAAAGATGATCTCAACGCCGAGTGGGCATTACAAACTTTTGATTAAAACTTCATCCTTTCATAATGATAATGGCTAAGTCGTGTAGGGTAGTGTAAGGGCCATTGTTTAATTTAATTTTCTTAACCTTTGAACTTAATAAACTATATACAGAGACCAACGGGTGATTCAAACATTTAAAAGTTTTCCGAACAAAATTTCTTAATAGAAAAAGTCAAGCCCTCGGATGTACATAGTTTTGCTTGATCCTTGAAGTCATCTGGTGTTTCATGAATATTTATCCGAAAATGCATTGTCATGCAGATGTCATTAAAATAAAATAAAATTGAAAATGAAAACTTGCTTCAAATTTCTCATTTATGTTTCTTGTGTGTCTTTCCATAAAGTTCTTCTCGGCGTGTATCATATACTTTCATTGTTTGACTGTTGTTGGCAAGAATCAAGTGTTGTGTGTTTGGAAAAAGGAAATTAAAGCACATTCAAGTTTTCATTGCATATTGTTTTTTGCCTCACATTGGGCGAAATTCCAGGAAGAAAAGCAACATTCATTTCATTTCCATTTGAAAGAATGTGGTGATTCTTTTTTCTCCGTTTTTTATTTGCCTGGTTGAAAATACAGTCAGCATTCCGATTTACAAACGACACACAGCTAGTTAGAAGCGTATTTTTGACTCCAACGACGACAGCCCAAGAAAAAACAGTCGAAATCAGGACAGCTATTTGATAAGAAATGGAAAGTCCTAGCAGACTATTTTTTTTTATTCTTACAACACTCAGAAGTGGAAAAAAACTGGATATACTAAAAAAATTGGATTAGTAAGAGTGCACTATGCATGTAGGTAAATCAGTACAGCAGGACATATTCTTTTTGATTTCTTTCAGTGCTTCTTTCTGCTTGTAGCAAAAAAAATTGTTGGCAACATATTTCCATTTTCCATAGTGAACCACCTCAAAGTGTCAGTTCGAATATTGAAGAACAGTTTGTCAAATGTTTACTGCTGCTTTTTTTCGTTTTTTTTTTTTTTTTGTACATGTCAAACTGACCGTCCTTCCTAGGACTAGGACATGCATAAAACACATGAACGGACATTGGAGTTGATGGCAAAAAAAAAGGAGGTAAAACTATGTCCTTTGCGTGTTATAGAGAGTTTGTTTGCATTCTTGCCATTATTATTTTTGTTATAATTTGTTTTGTTTTTTTTTGAGTGTCTAAAGAAAGGAGGTTAGCAGAGTAAAATGCTTTTATTAAGGTTATAGATTTATCGTACATTTTATATTGAATTTTATTTTCATTTGATAAAAGCAGTTTAGTGGTCCTTATTTTATAGGTGTTAAGGAATGACTTATGGCGTTAAAGCGTGATAAAAGCTAAGTCGTAAAATTTAAAAACACACAAGTGAAAACCTGTTCAGAAGAAAATCGCTAAAATTCTTTTTTTCATATCGAGAAGCTTGAATTTTATAGTTTCTTGTAAATTAACATAAAAATTCTCATAACAGATGTTTTTTCTTTACTCGTTCAATGGTTTGAAAGCAAAGATAAGCGGGAGCAGGAATAAGGAAGGCGATTAGGAATTTCCGTAATGGAATGCAAGGCAACACAAGGACCTAGTAGTAAAGGAACACCTTGTTCATACTATTGGGAAACGAGTTAACACTAAAATAATATTCCTTAAGCTATTAGTTCTGTTTCTTAAATTTTGTGCTTGGAATGAAAAATGGAATTGGAAGGAAAACAGAAAGAAGATGCACCACCCGAAATGCGATGAAAATCACAAGAGCCGGTTTTCGAGCATTTGAAATTAAGCACCACGCAAATCGAACAAAACAGTTTTCGAGAAAATCACAAAGTTAGAGGGTCTTTCTGTTATTTTTCTATGAGAGATTTAAGAGCTCTGCGTTAGTCCATCGCTGTCTTTTTCACCAGAAAATATCCTCACATCTCCTAACGTTACATAAACACACAAGGCGAAGTAATTTAAATTGAAAAATGTTAAAAAACAGACATCCTTTCCTAGTGTACATTTCATCTAACTTATTTACAATTTACAATTCGACGTCACAATAAGCGATGATATGGGATACCGAGAAAGGAAAAAATCCATCTGAATACAACTCTAAAAAAAAGAAGAGTTGAGTTGAGTAGAGTGTTGTTTAAGAGAAAAATAAATAAAGAAATTCCAACGAAACATTTGAGATGGGAAAAAACACGAAATACATGAATTCTTTTTTTTTTTGTATTTTTAGGGAAGACTGTTGAAAATTTGTTTTAAAATGTTTCCCATGAGTAAAATTAAAAACGCCTTTTGCCCAGACCGTATTTTTGTCTTTTTTTTATTTACTTTTTATTCAAATAAGAAAAATGCTGCCCAGGAAAGAATTACATAACAATTTTCGTTGAAAACATCAAACATAGACAAGGATCTGTTTTTTATTGGAACATTCTCTCCATGACAAAAATAAATATAAAATAACAAACATGGACTCATTTTGGGTCTGGGTTATGAAGAAATGTTCACAAAATTCAAAAGAAATCGGAAAATAAAAACATACCTATGACAAAAATGTTGTTTATTCTTAAAATATTCCGTTTGCTCCTGATTTAAGTAAAATAATTCGCAAACGAATATATTTACCGCAAAATTTTCAGTTAAGGAACGATTCCCCTTATCATCTCTTATTTCAACTTCTTTTAGGGAACCAAAAAAAAAAAAACCATCACTTATCTGGGTCATAAAAATTCAATGAAAAATATTTTCGACTTTGACAAAAATAGACACATTAAATGTCGAATATGAGACGCTATAAAATAAAAACAAATAAAAAACCAATAAAATACAAAAAGAACATGAAGAATTATTTCCATGTTTTTTTACGAGTGAAGGACATTTTTCTTGATTTCCACTGAGCTTATTATCACTCCCGAATGGCAAAGACTTTCATTTCCATGTCTCTATAAAAACGATATTTCCTCCCGTTCAGGTCATTGAGAGATTGATATGAGTATGAGGGACATACCACCTACATGACGCCTGCTGGTCGCATTGAATCAATCAGAAGAGAAGAATTTCTTGTTCGATTTTCATACATATCCTCATCGTGTCAGCAATAAACCAGATGCTGTCACGCAAAAAATAAATAAAATCAATAATCAATTGTTTAATACTCATTTCATGACTACAACTGTAGATAGATAGATGAAGTATCCATAAAAATTGATGATTCAACATCGATGGGATTCCGAACAGTTCATGTGTGAGTTCGATTGAAAAAATTACAGAAAACACATTAATTAAATAATATAATGTATTTTGAGGGTTGAATAAACTTGTGCTTAAATAAAACACTTCATATTTTATCGTTTAATAAAGCAATAATATTCAATTAAAAAATTGTTGTGAGTTGAATCTCGATTTTTTTTTGTTTAATTAACATAATTTATTTCTTGAATATTAACAATTTGTCGGCCATTAATCTCTTAAACATTTGTTGGAGCAATTAATGGAAAATAATTCAGACAAGTGTTGAGTTAAAATACAACTAAATTTTAATTGGACGATATTACCAGCATTTTAGTCCATAATTTTTGATTTATAGATGCTTACCTGAAAATAAAAAAAAATACATTAGCTTGAATAATCCCATTTAAACATAAATAATTTAAAAATAATTTTTTCATGCATGTATGAAAAAGAGTTTGAATCAAATGAGATTAAGCTGACAGTTACTTATCGTTATAGCGAAACAAGAACAATAAACCCCGTTTCTGCAAGCGAAATGATTTTAAAAATAAACACACAAATCACACACATGCAATAATAGGTGATATTGATTTATCTTAATAGTCATACAGCTTCTCACTCTTCTTTCGAGTGAGGTGTCAATAATACTGGAGGTTTATGTAGTTTCAAAGCTGATTATGATTTTTTTTTTCAGTCTATTCCTTTGAAATATTAATAATTTCACTATGTCCTGAGGTAAACTTAAATTTCTTCAATTAATTTTATTATCAACCCCTTTGGCTTCCATTATGATAAATATTTGAAGGTAATTATGGTACAAAATATATTTAAGGGGCCTGGAGCTAATTGAGGGAAAGGTAAACACATGATACATACATGCTTCGTTGTTTAACACAAACTCGCCAAAGAAAATTATACATTAATAATTTATGCAAACATGTTCTCAATCCTCTTCATTGAAAAAGTGTAAGAGACTTCATCTCTTACAATATTCTTAAAAATATAATATGCATGAAATAATAAGTTATTCACTAACAAAATTAGTTATAATGATATTCGGCAACGCCATCACGTTTACGATATAATGTTCCATTTCAATTTTGTTTAATAAAAGCTTTTGTTAAAGTATTAAAATATGTTTCGTTCGAAACAAAACTGTTAAAATATAAAAGAGTTCAATAAAGAACTCTCTCGCTCTCAATATCGAATGATCTTGCAACTGTTATCAATTTATATGCATTGCAATTGCATTATACTGTAAATTACTGTTAAAGCTTTTTCGTGTTAAGATTATGTTTCTAGGTCTATTGTTAAGTTTTAAGCACAGTCTGAATAAAGAAGTCGAATGGACAAGTTGTTTGATTTATTTTTGCGTTGATTTGGTTAATTTAAGATTTAAGTTTTAATTGCACGTTGCCTGAAGTAATTTTATTCGCTTGCATGCTTTTGCTTCTTATCATTTAAATTTTTTACTTTATTATTGCATTAGAACCTTACAAAAGAAACAAAAATCCCTTTAAGAATACTTTTTAAGTCGATCTAATCCGAAACAATCACACCTGCTTCGAGATTCACGTGAACAACATTCCACCCGAAAAAAATCTCTTTTCTCGTTTCGGACGAAAAAAAAGTTCATGTCCCAAATATTTCCCTTATTGCCAGCACTCAGTTCAGGCGGAATTAAATGGATAAAATTGTGACTTTTATTTAGCGGGCGAACAGAATAACACTAAAAAAAAAGTAAGCATACACCACAGTGCCTTGTATTAAAAAAAGGTTTGAATTTGAGGAACAATTCTTTTTGTCTTTTTGTCTGTGTGCCAACATCTATACAAGAAAGGTAAATATTCTTATTAATGGGTTAGAAACCTACTTTTTTTAAAAATCGAAAGATTGTGGGTTTTGTCAAGTTAGTGCACTCAGACTCAGTAAATAACTGATATCTTACAAATTGCGTGTCAATAGCCTTACAAAAATTTAAGTTTGAGTTGAAAAAGAATATTTTTTGAATGAATTGGCCATTTGGCTTGTAAGTAAACAAAAATATAAAAACGTTTCTTATTTGAAAGGAAAATATGAATGAAGTTTTCATTCTCGAAAACTGTGTTTTTCTTCAAGCCTTCTATCACTATTTGATTTATTCAAACTGTCAGTCCTGGTTCGAAGTGAAATTCTATTCGGGCGAAACTCAAATATCTTTTAAAATTCCGGGTTAACGAAAATATTCCAGGGGAATGATTTTATGGGCGAAACTAACAATAAGGCTATATGATTCGAATCAAGCTATCGAGCACTGTGGCGTATACATAACAAAAATATTTCTTTATCCAAAAACGAACATTTAACATTTAAATGGAACAATCAAATATTTATTTTCACTCAGATTTCTATTTGTTTAACAGAAGTGTTAAGATAAATATGGCCAACTGGGCAAATGTCCATATTTATTTTAAAAATTTACAGTCGACATCTAACAACTCATCAGAGCTTTTTCAAACAAAATTTCATAAAACTAGTATTCAAACAGTCACCCACCTGAATCCTGAAACTGTTTCATAAAAAAACAATATTAAATCTTCAAACAAAAAAGTCCTTTCCCAACCATTCGCTGTCACTCATGCACTCGATAGCAAATGAACAATAGTCAAGTCAACCTTTATTAATCTGATGACATGCATATCCGCTCTCCTCTCCTCAATAACCTGTCAACATGAACTGTGACAAACATTGCAGTGGTTCAAAAATAAAATAATATAGACACGTCAAACTGTTTAGAAAAAATTAAAAACAAAAAAAAACACACACATAACAGCACCACACAACCACATCCTTGCTTTGTTTTTGATTAAATGACGAAAAAAAGGTTGTTTGTGGTCACCATTGCTGTTGAAATATCTAAAGTGAGAATATATGGAAGTTTCAAAGGGGGGGTACGGAACGGGCAGTTGGGATAACATCAACATGAGAGAATAAAGTCCCTCCTCTGGTAGTGACAGTGAAATCACAAAACTGTTTTTGCTGCATTGCAATTGTTTTTCCTGGACGCATCTTTTGTGTTTCGGTTTTGTTTTTGTTTCTTTTGTTTGTTTCACTATACATGCAAAAAATAAAGACGACTGTATTTTTGTTTTTTCTGCAATCCCAGGAGAAAAACCAACAAACAAACCGAAAAATAAAATGGTTTTGCATTTGAATGCAACCGTCATCAGACTTCGCTGTGTGTTGTTAACACGTGTGGCACAGGGGCGATTCCTCATAGTAACCAAGTATATCGGCGGTAAACCAAGAATTTCAAAAAATAAATGTATTTTCAGATATTTAATATTCTTCCGCAATCAAAAATTTATAGTTTCAAACACTTTAATAAATGCCTGAACACAAAAAAAAAAGTTTAGCGCAAAAAAAAGCGATTCCCTTTGAACCAGAACGTGGCATACACAAGAAATAACTTGTGCAGAAAATCTATTTGATACACCGCTTTGCTACCGTAAACAATTGCGGTTACTATTTTCATACAATCTTCAAAAACAGTAGACACAAACATTCCAATAAACGTCTGTAAAAATAAAGAGAAGGTTAAGCGCAAAAAAAAGCGATTCCCTTCCCTTTGATGAGAATTTGGCATACACAAAAAATCTCTGATACCGTAAAAATTTGCGGTCACTATTTGCATACAATCTTCAGAGAGAGATAGACGCATACATTCCACTAAACGCCTGTAAAAATAAAGAGAAGGTTGAGCGCAAAAAAAAGCGATTCCCTTCGACTGAGAACGAGAAGGCACACAGATACACATTTTTAACTCTTAAGCAACTTTCGTGGTCGTAGTTGTAGTGTTTCTAATGTTTCTATATCAATTAGCACGACGACGTACGATGACGCACGTGTTCGCCAACACGAAACGATTATGCTCATAGTCGCTGTTTTGATTTAGGTACATAAATTTCTTCATTTTGAGTATTTAGTACATAATTCCTCTTATTTATGTACCTATACTCAAATCTTAAATAATATATTAAAGCCGATTGTTTACGGCTTTATATAGATGACAAATTTTATGTCGACGTTTTTATGTTTAAGATTCTTAAGACCTTGAAATATGTATTTTAAGTAAACTTAAGAATAGTCATAAAATGAAAACTTACCGTCAAAACAAAGCGGTAAACAAACCAAATATTAAAGATACCTTTAAGATTTGATAATAAATAAGGCGGATTATGTACATTCTAATTAGATATTCTTATTCGGGTCGCACGTACTTGCCCATGTCTTCAACAGCGGGGTATTAATATAAAATATTAAGAAACTCAAAAAAGGTTTTGTTCTTAAACTGAAAATTTCAATTGAAAAAGAGTTTTCTAGTACAAAATTTAATTTTATGAAAAATTTTTGTTTTGAAAATCGTTAGAGCGATTTTGTTTTTTTTTTTTTTTAATAATTTTGTATTAATCAAATTTTTTGAAAATTCTTGAAAAATAAATTTGGTATGTCAGTTTTTAGGTTTTATAAAGATACATGTGAAATCTGGAATTTTGAAAAAAAAGCAAACAAAAATTTTTAATATTGTGAAATAAAAAAAAATATTTTTTTCGTTGATCAATCAAGACGAACATAGAGAACAAAAAACAAACATTGTCGATTTTTGCTCAACAAAATTGAATGGCTACTAAGGTTAATTTTGACTTAAAAAAAAATAATAAAAAAAAAACATCCGTCACGAATTCGCTAAAAACACTAACTTCTTCTTTTAAGAATTTTTTAAACATTTTATTTAGAAGAAGAAAAAAATTCTTTACGAAAAAATAGCTCTAAGGATTTTACAAATCTTTTTCTTTTTATAACTTCAATTTAATATTTAAAACTGAATATAAATTGTTGTTCAATAATTGTAAAAGCAAAAAGCAGTTTTTACTTTACCTATATTTAAATTTTCACTAAAAATATTTTTCGAGTTTCTTAATTATTTTGATTTTTGTATTTTAATATTTGTTTTAATTCATAACTGTCGGACATTATGTGATGTTATTTTATTTTATTTTTTTTGAAATATATAAAATTAACATTTTTCCTTACTAAAAATTTTATCATAAATTCAAAAAAAAAAAAACTTTTGAACAACAACAGTTTTGAGTTTTTTTTTGTATTATTGTCTTAACTTTCCCGAGGGTCGTAGGTAAACCAAGGATGAGGACCAGGAATCGCCACTGGTGTGGCAGTAACTGTGGCTGCCATATGAAAAACGGTTTTCATTCCCTCAATTAACATTTAAATTTAAAAACTTTCTTGCCTAAGGAAGTTTTAATAAAGTCCAATATTTGTTTTGATATTTTAATAGAACATAGTTTTTAACAAAAAAAAAGTGGTTCTAAGCGAAATGGACAAAAAAAAGAATTGAAATTGGCTTTTAGTCTGAGCTAATAAGTTTTTGTTTGAATTTTGTTTTAGTGTGAAAAGGCAATTTTAGTGGAAGGACAGTCAATTTAAAGCTCAACAAATTTTAAATTATGAGAGTGGTGTACGTCATTTTATGCTAACAAAAAAAAAATCGAGGTTCACTATGGCGTATACGTATCATTCTGATCACGAATTCATTTAAGTGAATAGGTCTTTGAGCTCAACTATCACTACCAGCGAAAACTTCAAAATAATGTTTCAGAATCATACAAGTAAATTAAACTGTCAGGTCTTGTGAGTTCAGTTAAACAACAGACACTTGTTTAATCAATAACACCCCATCTTCTGCCTTTCTACCCATTTGTAAAATAGGTTAGTTAAGCCTTTCATACATAATCAAAACTCAAAATAGAATGTTGTGTGACTTTATGCATAATCCCCTATGTTAACCTCAACGCTATTATGTCAACTACAATCTTTCCGTAGAACGTCAATAAACAAAGAAATAAGTTTAAATAGATCATTAAATTCCTCTTACTCCGGAAATTCTTCCTTATAAATTTCACTCTTATTTATTATTTATTTATGCCAAACATACAAATACCATGAAAAAGGTTTTCCTGGCATTTTTGAGAAGACAAAATTTCACTTTAATACATTCAAATTAATTCTCCCTTTGCGTAACCACAAACTGTGGCTTGGGGACTATCAACAAGTCCTTAAAATATGCGTACGCAACGACAACGCACGTCACGTCGTGCGTCGGTAGTGTTCTTCGGCCTTGATGCATAAAGAATGTTGCTCAATCGTAAGGACCTAAAACGGAACAGGTAAAAACCCAAGCAACTGTATTATGATGTATAATTAAAAGAGAAAGAGCGGGAGAGAAAGATATTCGGAAAATATTTTAAAAATTTAACATTTGAATGCTGGAGTCCTTTTTCTAGTTAAGAATGTATTTTTGGATAATTCATAAATATTTGGGGACGTTGCTTTCAAAATATTAAAAACAAAACAAAAACAAGGAACGATATTATTATTATGCAAATAAAAATAAGTGAAACCAAAAAGAAATGAATGAGTGGGGAAATTTTCATTAATTATGTGTGGGTGGAGTTGTATTTTCTTGGCTCAGTGGATATGTGAAGTGTAAGTAGGGGATTAATTTTCGCGGAATGACTTGAGTCTTTAGGGCAACATATTTTGTTATGAAAATAGTTTTAAAGGGAATAGATTATAGTGCTGGAGAAGATTTTCAACTAAGTGGGGAATCAGCCTGACATGGGCATGTTAAAAAATGAGATTGTAACTTTAAGGTTAGTGTGAACATTTGCATTTGATTTTTGATAATGACAAATGCTAACAGATCACTTTTTCGCGAGCTTGAAAAACCTTACCTTTTTCAAGAAATAATTACTAGGATATAAATTTTAAAAAATTTATACATAAATCAACCAAGCAATCAAGTAGATCCAAATTGAATAAAACATTATTTTGCTTCGTTCTCCATGATTCTCATTATTTCGAGTTTCTTGAACAATATCATACAGTTTATCGCTCTATGAGTCTGTCCTTTTATTCGGCTGTACACTTTCGTCGTGTGTCCCAAAGTAACTAGAAATGGTAACCCCACAAAACAAGATGGTGTAATTCGTGGTTATATAATTGCTGCAACACTTTTGATTATATCCCGTAAATAATCCTCAGGGGCATAATAAACCGAAATTAGATGAGAGGTTGGAAGGAACGTGACCATGAAAAAGAAATTCCTTCTCTTTTTTTTAATGACACTCCTCAAAGGGGGATGGATTATTATTCGAGACGACAAAGGGAGAATGGAATGAAGTGACACGACGGCGGCAACTTGGGAGTGAGAAGTCTATTTTCATTTGCTGTTAATAACTTTTTTATCTCCCATCTCCGTTGCTGATGATCCTGGTGATGACCGTTTTAATTATTAATTTTACGACGTCGATGTTGTTCCGGTGTTTTTATGATTCAAAGATAAAGAACTTCCAGGATGTTAAGTTTTTTATGTTTAATTCATCTAAACGGTTTAAAAGTTCGTGGCACCATCGATATGCAAAGATATTAATTCAAAAACTTTAAAGTGTTGATCAGAAAATAATATTCTGGTTTATTTCTCTTTTCTCTTTAAATTTATTGCTTGTTTGAAAACGAAAGCAAGTATGAAGGAAAAATCATAATAAATCAGTTTAATAATATTCAAAACGTAAACCGAACAAAAAACAAAATTGCTGCAAATTATTTAGTTTCTCTTTTGAAGTTTATAAAAAAAAAACACTTTCTTGGAGAGGAATGGAGGAATCGAAATGAATGTCATTAACATTCTAGGCATGATTTTGCGTTGCTGCTCTTGTCTAGTTGGCAGCTACTTTTTAGCATCTTCAGATCTAAGGATATAGGTGCTCCATATTTTTCGAAAATGGTGCTATTAAAAACACTTGCACAGATATTTTCGCTTTTGACGTGCTTATTATTTTGAAGATTTTGCTCTTATGTTAAATTGAAATCTCGTTGAAGTTTTCCCTAAAAACAAAAATGGGAAACAAGTGCCTTTTGTATTTTAATTTGTAAAAATACGAAAAATAATGAAATGTTCGTTGAGTAGGGGAAAAAACTCAGTGATCAGGGAGAATATTCAAGCGTGAAATAAATAATTGGGAAGTGACGCAATTTTAACAACCAACTGGCAAGATATTAACATCCACATCATTTAAATATCAGAATGATTTAAAAAGAAAAATCGGGGTTGTTTTTATTCAAATTATTGAACACAAAATCAACAACAACAAAGTCTTCATCTATTTAATCTGACATTTTGTTAAAGAATGAAAATAATATAACATCCCTGGTTTGCCGAAATTGAAAAAATGATATGCCAGGCACAAACAATAAATTAATTCCGTTGTCAACAGAACCCTCGAAAAAGAAAACTTTTATTGAGTGAAAGCACTCGTCAATACAATACGAGTGACAGTTTGGCGTCATTCTTGACATTACAACTTTCGAGCATCACGATTTTCTACGCCCGGCACCAGATAATCATCAAATTATACGCACCCAAATGTCCTGTCCCCTCGAGCGTCAACTGCGTCGGTCTGTCGGGTCGTCGTCGTTGTCTTCAATTTCAATGTGTTGGTCCTCTTTGTCGTCGTGAATGAAAAAAACTCGATCTGGCACTGTTTTGGGAACAATTTACACACAAATTCATTCCCATATCCTCGTTGTCATCGTTCTTCAAGTAGACAAAGGGCGTATATCTTATCATCCAGGATAATCCTACAATTCTTCTCTGATTTCAGAGAAAAATAAGTAGGACGAGTTGTTTGGTTCGAATAATGCCCAGACACAAACGAAAACAAATTTATAATATTCCGATTTTATTGGACTCTCCAAGGGTTTGAGTTCTACTCTCTTTTCGCATTCGAACAAGGATTTACTGAAAATAATATTCAAACACATAATACCTTTTCATTTGATTGGAAAAAAAAGTTCAGCAATAAATTTTAATTCTTTCCATTACGTTTGGGTTGTCATTATATGCTTCTTCGACCTCTTCTTTCTCTCTATGTCTCTCACCAGTCTCAGAGGACTATGTGAAAAGTATTGCTGTTACCTTAAAATCAATAATATTGATCTAAACGAAGGACGTGTAATAAATTTTATTTTAGCCTCCTTCATTCTTTAAGGACTCGAGATTGAGATGGTGATATAGAGACAGTGAGATAGAGGGTAGGGTTGGTTAGAGGTTAAGCGCTCAATTGTACTTTGGCACGTGAACTTTTTTGGTTAGCAGCAGGTGCGTTCTACTCTAATCTTTGGCGTCAATGGTAGCGTAGCGGCGGCAATTCAGGTGAACTTTGCTCGAGAACATTTTGTAAGCAATCACCGTTCTGTGGTTTCACAACAAACATTTAACCCAACAAAATCAGATGAAAAGGGATTCAGGATGTTGAATATACATAATTGAGGAGGGAGCAAATCAGAGTAAATAAAGGCAACCCTAACAACTTGGCTGACAACTTTGATCTCCAGGGGGATCTGTTTTTAATATTGTGGAGAATGGAGAAAAGCAGTGGAGGGTAGACAAAGTGCCTTATTAAAAAAAACAAGGTGTTTCAACAACTTCACAGAAATGGCAGTTGAAAAGCTTGCTGATTTTAATTGGATTTTGAGGAACTGACTAGGTTCAGGGTTTCTAATATAAGAATCTGCAACCTATTCTATTATTTTCAACGTTTTTAGTATGATACTCACTCTTCATCATCCGAAAAAAATATCAGTGTCAACATAACCCTGAAGTCTTTCCAACAGGAATTTCAAAATGTAACACACCCTTCAGATTTATTACAATTTTCCTTATTCTTTTTTCTGGTAAACAAAATAATGATTGATCTATCCCCCACCTTTCATAATAGATCTTTTGTCAATAAATTTGAAGAAAAACATATTTGAACTTTTTTATTGTGCCCACTGATGAGCCGATCCGGATCACCGACATGTTTATTTTCCTTTAAAGACACATCATTGCATTGTTCGACGTTGTGTTTATTTTCTTCTGTCAATCAGTGGTGTGGGATGTGTTTTTTGTGTTACGCCACAAAATTGATTGAATCTTCATGTTCATTCTAATAATCGATTTTCATTTTACGAGAATTCCAAAAAAAAAGGAAAAATTCAACCAAGCAATAATATTGACAATTTACATTGTAAACAAAAACCCACAACAGTGCTTTGCTCGTAAAATGTAAATCCCCCCCTACACCTTTTTAATGGTTTAGTAGATAGAATTTTCATTCCTTCAAGAGAGAGATAGAAAAAAAAACACCTTTTAAGAGGGTTGTCTCCAAAACGGCTTGAGAACTGCCAGTTTCCATAACAAAATACAAAAAAATGTCCTCTCTCCTATATGGGATGTAAATCCTTCGGTATCAAAATCTACTTTAGCGAATAAGTGCAAACAACACACACAAGTCTAATCTCCTTGTCTGCCACACAAAATGGAGCATAAAAAGGTGTGCGTCGTCTTCGGTAGTGTCGTGTCGTCGTGGTGTCGGTGTGTCATGGAGGCACATTCATGTTAGGACTAACATTTTTATAAGAGATATACTGTCTAGGACAGAGGACGACTACTGCTGGAATTGGAAAAAGATAGATACTAGTCTCTTAGTGGCGATGATGATGACGATGATGGGAGAAAAATCTTCGAACAAGGACGATAAAACTTTTAGTCTATGGTAAATTTTCGTTTTTCTTTTCCTATTTTATTTTTAATCAGCAGTAAACTATATAGAGTTTGAGAGTATTTCGTTTTTGTTTAGTATATTAAGGATAAAAGCTTTTAAGGGGAAAGATCTGTTTTGGCATTTTAACAATTTTCCATTCTACTTAATAGGTGTCTTAAAATAAGAGTTCTAAATGAAGAGGAGAGTAAATACAATCGACTATTAGAGGGAAACTGTTATCACTTAAATGAATGCTTCCTAAACATGAAAATAAACTTAAAGCTAAATTCAGAGATTTATTTTTACTGCACATTGTGAGATAAGTTGTCACATAAACCTCAATGACATATTAAAGTAATTAAAACCAGGAGTAAGGCTTTGTAGTAAACGATAAGAAAAAACTATGATCTGCAAACAGAAAAAAAACAAACAGAACGGATTCGCAAAAAAAACTCTGGGTCAAGTGATTTGCATTGAAAAAAAGTGGCAAACGATTCTATAAGTTTTCATTGATCACAGTTTTAAGAAAAATGTTATTTGATTGCTTATTAATCTTACGAGAAAAATTTGTTAACCCCCAATATGTTAATAAGCCTCGTTTACATCGCTTATCCTCTCTGCCCTGTGAAGCTCTGAAGCCTTTCGTCAACAATCTGATCGTTTCTTACCAATGTTGCCTTAGACAAGGAAAGTTAACCTTCGACCAAGTTTTCATTTTGCTGCAGACCCAGGAAAAAACCTATGATTTTATAGATTTTAAGCCCACGTATGACAGCATTTACAGAAACACAAGCTATTTATGTCTAAAATGATGGTGAACTCACGCTACTCCATTGAGTTTGCCAATGAGCTTACGGAATCATTCGATATCAAAGAATGATTCACTGTCATGTTATTTCTTTGCCATAGTGCTTGAGCTCTAACAACAGAGGCACTATCTTGCAATGGTGTGTTCAACTTCTCGTTTAACGGTAAATGAGTGCAAAACGAAATATATGCTGTCTTCGAGGAAGAACACACAACACCGCCAACTCGGACAGAACGTCGCAATAGATGCATATAACTTCGAGGTAGTAGAGCAGTTTATCTACTTTGGCTCCGCTCTTCACGAGGGCAATAACACAAGCGGCGCCGCGCCGCCGTGATCAGACGAAGAATAACTTTTGCTATTTCTTTGGGTTAGGAAATCAATTGATCAATCTCGAGGTAAGGTAAAAATTTACAAAGACTTCATCATCCCAGTCCTGCTATATGGTGCAGAAGCATGGAAACTGGCTAAGTCGGATGAAAGTGCTTTAAACTGTTTTAGAAAGTTCGTCGGGTTATCTATAGCCCCGTGTGCATTTATAGAGAAGAGATGAGACTTCACAGCAAGCTGAATGGGTTGTACAAGAACACGAACCTAGCCAGTTGATTCAAGGTTCAGTAACTCGACACCTTTCCCGAATGACGAAAAAGTAGAGGCAGACCGCGATTCAATCAACTATAAAACTGCAAAACGAGACAGTTGGGTTGGGACCGAGCTGGCTGGTTAAGACTGTTGGTTGAGGCCCAAGTCTCTCATACGCTTAAATCCATTTGTCACAGGGTTGAGGGTAGGTACTGTCTTATCAAGTTACCAGAAAAAAAAAACAATTGAGAAGTGTCAATTGTGCACAATATTATTCAATACGATTTAATTCATGTCACATTTGTATCCTGTGCTCAGCTTTTGTCTAAAAGGCTTTATATTTGTAAGAGCTCAACTCAGTAAAAAAAATTCAACCAATGTACACTTTTTCGTATAAGAACTTTTTTTTATTAAATCTTATAAAAGAATTGCTTCAAAAACTTTGTTCCCCATGCGAAAGGTATGATCTTGACTTAACAACCTTATGGAACACATCACATTAGGATAATTTCATTCATTTGATCACGACACGCAATCCCTTTAATGTGATGAATAAGAACTGAGAACGGTTTTGATTTTCTTGTTAGCTTAGAAGTCCCGACTCCAGAGTGTTAAAGTTTGGCACAATTGAATGGTGACACCAAATACTATCGAGATTTTAAACTACAGATATTCATCCATCACTCTTAGTAATATTTTGAAATTTAATTAAATAAAGAAAAGAATTGTGAAGCAGCACTTTAAAATTACCTTGACATGGTGTAGTTCTTTAAGAATAATACTGTACACAGTTAGCTAACTTTTAAAATTTTTAGGCCTTTTGTACACAATAAAAATGTTCAAACGTTTTGCAAATGTCAACTAAGAAAATTCCTTCATTTTTCACAGCCTTTTCGAACCTCTTTCGTTCAAGAACTATTATGAAAAGCATAATTTCAAGGGGTAATATTATTTCCCACCCATAAAGAATCATTATTCCAAGTATTCAACAATTTTATCAATTGAGTTCATTCACATTTGTTCTCTTTATTGACTTCCGTGTTATTCCTTTAAAAATGTGACACCATTTTCGCTTGTTTTACATCAAAATCAACACAAAAATATCAAACAATACCCTTCTTTGTAAATTTCTCTCAATATACAGTAGCTTATTTAACCACTCAACTCTCACATACAATGGCATTGTTAGGGGCTATCAAATTTGTCAATATTTGAAAACCATCAAACATCCACTTTTGAAACTATTTATCGGATCACAAGCAATTGCGCGTTTGCTGTAAAGTGCAACTACACCAACAACAAATCCAGCTACAACCATACCACACACAAACTATTTGCTTTTCAATTTTGAAGAGGCCGCACAAGTGTCGAGTTTTGTTCTATTTAAAGTTTGTTTTTCAGCCGTTAACAGGTTTTCATGTTTTTGTGTGTTTTTTTTTTTTGCACTCTTCAAGGAAATTGTGTTAAAAAGGTTTTTAACCGTGTGTGAGCTGCGAGATTATATGTAGTTTTTGTGGAGGAACAGAGGGTTTCTTTCATTGTCAAGGTTTTCATAAATTAGCAGGGAATTTTCTTGCTAAGCTGCCAAAACTGGTGTTCCTAGTCACACACGTAATCACGGGAAAATATTTGTTGAATATTGTTAAAGGGTATAGACACATCAAGAAGGTCGCATTGTACTCACTTGAATGAAAAGTTGAATTTTAGATAACGGATTTCCAATAATGACACCAATATTTCGCCACATCATTGTTTTTCTGAGACATTTAAATTTAAATCTATGCCAAAGATTTATTGATATTAATCGTTTGGAAAAATGAATTTACCCCACTTACCTACTCAATATTCTCAAAGTCTCTTAATCATGATTCATTTAAGTGAATTTTAAAACAAATTATATCAGTCCCAGTCGTCGCATCGACAGCACAGACAGTTTTCATTAAGATTTAACAATATTCATTGAATAAACAGACGAGAGGAAAAAGGCGAAACCAAAGAAAAGTGACAGCAGAGATTTTTCACTCCGGTTTCGTTTTCATTTTTTTCCTCATCCTGATTTCGTATCTAAAAAAGCTTGATAAATGTCCTTTGTCGATGTTCACATTTACCACATTCAAGATGGAAGAAAAAGAAAAGCAAACATATTTTTTTTCTTTTTCAATTTATTTCTCTTTTGTTGGTTTTTCTTTCAGTAGATTTTTTGCTCCTTTCGGTTGTTAAAGAATGGAAGAGGAAATAGGAATGAGGGTATATCCTGTAGGATGGTTTTTTTCTTTTTTATACTCCTTCTAGTTGTACCTCTTTCATCCACTCATCGCCATCATCTTTATCATCATCATCGTCATGGCTTCCGGTGTATAGTGCGGTGTTGATAGTGGTCCGGACTTTGGTGTGGCATGTGGGTGCAGTCTCACTTCCGATAACCAAGTCGTCTACCACTTGACTGATTTCCTCCCATCTAATGTAGTTAAATTAGCAGAACCTATTGATTGAGAAAACCAGCTGCTAGTTGGGCTAGAGGAAACTTCAAGGTAATGGAAGAGGTTTTTTTTGTCGTTTTTACTTTTCTGTCTGCTCAAGAGTCTGCTGAGAGTAAGGAATAGAAAGGTAGGAAGAGGGAATATCACCTTTCTTTTAGGTTTTTATGTTATTGATTTTTTTTTTGCTTTCAGTGGCTCAAGTTCATTTTCGAATAAGAGGCTTTAAATTTATTTTCAATTTGGAAGGAAAGTAGGTTTGCTTTTAGACACAGAAGTTTTGTGAAATGAATTCACTTTGTGTTGTGCAGAGGGTATTTGGGGCTAGAGAATTTCCGATGAGAGAGAAGAGTTCTCATGGCTGAGAACTTGGTTATTTAATATAATGGAAGGTTTAGGTTAAGGCTGTCAATATAAAGTAGGTCTTTTTTCAATCTTTGAAGTGTTCAGCAGGTCATGAATTTAAGAAATTGGCGTTAGAGTTTTGAATTAATAAATACTTTCTCTAAAAGTAACAAAGCCATGCTGACACCCTAAATATCTATTTTTAGATGTTCCAGAGCTTTTATTATGTACTTTCTCAAGCAACTTAGGCTCTTTAACTTCAAGAAATATTTGCTATCATCGACAGTTCAATCACTTTAGAAACATTTTGAGAGGTGTCAATCACCAGATCCATGAACCTATTAATTTTTTTGCCTTAAGCCTTGTTGAAAATTGATTACATTATATTCGCAAATTAGTATTTTCAAAGTTGTTTTAGATGCTTAATAGTGCAAATGATGCAATACATCGATTCATTTAGTCGCACCATGGCACACTTAATCCGCAATTTTGAAGTAGGTACTCTTTCCAAGTGATAAATATACCATTAACAGCCTCATACAAAAAAACAGCTTTTCTCGATAAAATTAATCAATTATAATCTTTTATCGTCAATCAAGTGGTTTCAGAGGTGGAACTCTAATGCACAACCTACGCTGGAAATTTCGTAAAACGTCTGCGACTGCATATGAGTTTATCGAAGATTAATCATCAAATGCAATGTCATCGACATACCTCCTGAGTTCGAGGAGAAGGAGATATTGATTTTAATCTTTCTGTTCATTGGACACCACAGCTGCAACAAAACTAGTTACCAAAATTGATTTTTTTTAGACCATTTATCAACGGGGGCACTTTGGAATAGCCTTAAGCCATGTACAGATATTGATTTTATTTTATTTCAAAAACGGCAATACATTTAGTTTAAGAAATCAGATTAGAAAAGCAGATCAAGAACTGTGGCCCAACGTTCGTATGAGCCCAATTTTACGTTGTATAGATTTTTTTTTTTGGAAGTTCAGGTCCTTTTATGATCCCATCTGGAAAAAAGATATCAAAGATTAATCTACTCCTCCTCCTGGATTCGATAATTCTATTTTTTGTTTCTTTCTTGAATGGGAGTGTAGTGCGCTTCTGTCGGATACCAGACAAATCTTGAATATTAAATTTCCTTCCGAACTAAAGTTTGGCCAAAAATGAAGAGGCAAAAAAGAAGACACATTTTCATTGCCAGACACTCACAGCTGTGTGGACTGCTGTGGATGGAGCGCAATGTTTGATTTATTGCAAAAGCAGGACTCTATATGGCTCTTCAGAGTTTAGAGACTCTCGTATGAGGATTTCATTTGCTTTAAGTTTGAGTCGTCTTTTGCATACAATATGATACAGAGAGAGAGGGAGAGAATTTTGACATTTTGATGGCTGCTTTGGGCGTCTGTTTGTGCATAGATAAAATTGCAGGTGCATTTGACAAAAGGCGTTTTGTTCTCAAGAGTATAGTTTCGAATTTATGAACTTTTTCTTTGTGATCATCATAAATTCTTTTCACATGTATTCTTATCATGCCCCATTCTCACAAAAAAATGCAACTCTAAAGGTCAATTTAGCTAAAAATAAACTTTGCTAAACATCAAAACAAAGCACACCTAACACCCATGTATCGTTGTCGTGTCACTGTCATGTCACCGCGAAACCGTTGCAATTTCGTATCCACTGACACTCCCATTTATAATTTCTGCACTGCAATGCACACGCAGTGCATTCCGATGACCGCGACGTAGTTCTCAACAAGTGTCATTAAATTAATTAGTGCTGTCCATTTTTTTATATTATCAATTACTCCCCCGTGTTCCTTGTCACAACCCAGGGACATCATTATCCTGTTTCTGCAAGTTTCACTTCCTCATACATTTTCTTTTCTTTTCAACTTCTTTATCGCTTCGTCTTACTTGGATTTTCTCTTTTCTGACATTTTGACGTTGATTATAGGTGGAAAAGTTTTTCAATTTGTGGGACATTTATGTTGGTTTAACATCGACATCGATGACCTTTTCCAAAACTAGGCCGTTTGTTTTGTTTGCCCGATTCCGTTATCTAGGTCGATTAATAACCAAACACCAACTACGACTACAGACAAAACTCTATACAAAGATTGAATGTCGAAATAATAATTATTATATTGGGGCGTATTGAATATCCAAAATGTCACAAAATTGATACAAAATGATTGATTTATTGACACAAATGTTAAACATTTCGAGGATATTAATAATGAAACGGATATCAGGAGTGTCAAAACCAAACGTTTGGTCATTGGTTGGTTGGGCAAGGTTAGGTTAGGTTAGGCGCACAATTTTGGTGACAGATTCGGACCAGGAGGTTAAATATGAATGTTTACCTGTTGTTTGGGGGTTTGAAGGGATTAGGTTTCATGACATCACAGGATGTTTTATTAATCGGTTAATGAGTTGCGGTTAGTATTTTGGTGGTTTTGTGGCTGTAATTAAATAACTTGAATGATGGCTTTTATGTTTTTTGATGGTGGTTTTAAGGGTCAATTTTGATTAATTTATGAGGTGGGATTTGAAGAACATCCCAGATTGAAAATAAGAAACAGAAGAGTAAGGCTATGTTTATGACCGAGCGTAAACGCGTCGCGCGATGCGCCGAGAATCGCTACTAGCGACTAAATTCATTGTTGCTTATGAAAGTGTTTATGACAAAGCGATTTAGCGAAAAGCGAATTGAGCGATTACAAGCGAAAAAAGCGACGAAAATTTACAATCAAAATATTTTGATATTTTGAGCGATAGGAGCGATTGTTGAACGTCTATTACGCTAGCAGAACCATTTCATAAGCTGGCAATGAAAAGTATTCAGTATTTTGTTGCTAATTTGTGCCGCAAGAATTGATTTTGTTGCTCCACTAGTTCTTGGAAAAATCGATGTTCTGCTAGCGTAATATTACGCTAGCAGAACCAAACTAGAACCAATGCAGCTAGCGACATGAAACTAACGGCATATTTTGTTGCTAATTTGTTGTTAATTTGTGCCGCAGGAATTAATTTTGTACCTCAAATAGTTCTCGGAAAGAAGTGCGATAACGTTTCTTCTTTTCTCTTCTGAAAAATAATAAGTATACGCCCGAGTGAACTTTGCCATAAAAAGTTAATTTCAATATCTGGAAAGGTATTTTCAAAGAGAAAACAACATTTACCGGGTTAGCTAATAGAATAAAAAAGTAAGTATGTACCTATATATACAGTTGTTTACTTCTCAAACACATATTTTAAAAAGGTTCGTTTATGTACATGATAAGTCTTGGTACAATTTTCTTTTTTTTCACTGACGAAAGTTGATTTTTCTTTAAGATCATCAAACTCAGTGATAGTCTTTCCGTAGCATTAATTGGTACTTTCTGATTTCTGGTTTTTTTTCCAATCATTGCCGATATCTGCTCCAAGATGTACTCAAAAGTTTCTTTGCTCATACGATAGTATTCCTTAAATTTTTCAGGAAATTTTAGCAGTCGTGAATGAAGATGATGAAATTCACCGTAAGTTCTTCTTTCTGTTATAATTGGATGCACTTGAAACCTCTTATATATGCTTTTATTAGTTATATTTTTTACGCAATAAATAGCTGGTTTCTAATAATAAAACTTTCCTAGTCGATGCACGCATTTTGCTTTCTTCACTGACAAAACTTAAATAAAGTTTTAATATTTCAAACATTCAATCGCTTGAAGTTTCGCTCTACTATAAACACTCAATAGCTAGCGATATCGCAAGCGAAAATGTAACAAGCGATGGAGCGATTCTCGTCGCATCGCGCGACGCGTTTACGCTCGGTCATAAACATAGCCTAACTCTAAAGTTTAAGCAGCAATAACATTTTAGTTTATTGTTTTCAATTTCAATTAAATCATTTCAGTAGCTCCTCACACGTGATTTCAACAAGGCCATAGAACAACTGCTTTAAGGAAGCAAACTCTTCTCAAAAACACGTTTAACAGATTTACAATAACTTCTTTATGGAAATAAAAGCTTCTTATCGACTATGAAAACAACTTAATGAACCCAATAGATTTCCACAACAGCAACTAGTTTTAAGAAGCAAGTACTTCGCATGAGACATGTCAACGGTTCCTTACCAACCTGCTAAGTAAACAATATAGCTTCTCCTTAGAAGTATCAAAACTCATTGAATATGGAATCAGTTTTTTTTTAGTATTGTCCAAGAGGCATTACTATGGCTAGATGTAAAAAGTACTACCTATACTGCTTCTTTAAACCAGTTCGCTTAACGCCGAACGTTTATCGTCGTGCCATGTATATAAAATGGCTGTTTTGGTTCCAACATTAATCTGCACTTAATCTCTCGCTTAAAATCACATTTTCGAAAATTGTTTTCGACTAATTTCAAATAGCCTCAAAAAGCCTATTTGCATTTAAGAGACCCTTAAACACAGATTTGTATTAATATTTTATAACAAAAGAAAAGCCATTCTCATTTTTATGACATTTCAGACAGAGTGTATTCATTGTGTTTTCATGTTGCACGGATTTATTTTTAAGAATTTCATATTTTGGATGATTGAGTGATAAGCACGTTTGCTTTGGCAGCCATAAAAAAAGATGGTAATGAAATATCTTTCCTGAATTATAAGGTATTATTATGCAATAAAAAAATAAAAGCAGACAAAAAGGAACAAAAACAAAAACACAAAAATTGAGAAATTATGAAAGCAATTTAACTTTTTTTTTACAGAAATAAAGCAAGAAACTGAATATCATTAAAAATGAGTTTGAGCTTAATAAATAAAACGTTAGTTGGTTGAAGCGGACCCTTTTTTTAGAAGGAGGTTGGTTGAAGGCTGATTAAATATGTATGTTGCCTGCTGACATTTTGCTTCCGTGATATTTATTACAATAAGTTTTGATGAGCAATAATTTGGCGTTTTATTTTGGATAAGCATAGAAAGCACTCTTTCCAACTTCCAACATGAAACTTTTGTTGTTGTGAGACTGACATGATTGTCGCAAATATTG
Organism: Sphaerophoria taeniata; assembly: GCA_943590905.1. NCBI lineage: Eukaryota > Metazoa > Arthropoda > Insecta > Diptera > Syrphidae > Sphaerophoria > Sphaerophoria taeniata. Next base: position 37,433,138 of record OX016540.1, on the reverse strand, counting down.
TTGAATATACCAATTTTATGGCGATGACACATATAAAAGGAAATTTGGGAACTTTGTATTTTTATTGTGAGTCGTTAATTTTGATTCCTTTTGCTACTAATGTAATAAACAACTTACTTTTGTGTGAATACTATTTGTTTAGTTTTCTTGGCTTACAAATGGACTTAAATAGAGTAAATAGTCATGAAGACATCAAAGTCGGTAGAAATCAATAAACCACAAGGTTATAAAATTTGTGAAGAAATATTGAAACTATTTTTGTTGTTTATTTGACTATGTCACACAATATGTAACTAATAAGGTGTCGAAATGTTGACGAATAAATAGGCAGTATGTGCGTGTAGAATAAGTTGATCGGGCCACCTTACCACAAGGTGTTCTAGGGCTAAGTTAATTGGAAAAAAGATCGAAGAAAAATTAGGCGTAATGATAAATTGTTACTATTCACTTATTTCGCTCGTAGAACAACACTAACAATAATTCTAATTTTCAGAAATAAGTCTTCATTACTCCAGTCATTTCAGGTTTATCTGCGGAAAAATTCCTAGTGGGCTGAATTTTTGTATCCATTTTTAACACAGTGGTGTTATCAAGATGTGAAAAATCGACATTGATATGCTGCCGGCTAAAAAAGTTATAATGGTCAAAAGGTCGCGAAATTCATTTTTGCATGAATATTTTGCCACCTTTTACCCGGAGGTCAATAGTAGTCAAGGACAAAATGTTCGTCTTGATATTATCTTAAAACAACCGCCTTAAGCATTTTTCTATAAAATAAACAGTTTTCGGAGTAGAGGGACTAGAAAGCTCTCACATTTGCTGTATTGTTTTTTCTTCTTCTATATCAAAATGTTCAATTTCAATTTCATTGAGAGTGTCTGATACAACGAAATCTTCGTCATTGGTTAACTCTGTTTTCAAGCATGATTGGTCACGGCAATGTCCACATATTTTTTTCATCCACATATGCCGCCACAAAACAATTACAAAAGATTGTGTTCAGTAGATCATCGTGTGATTTGGTATCTTAAGACTTTTTCCGTGTAGCTTTCTTAATTCGCAGGTCTACTCGAATAAGCCGCAAGCCACTGCGGCCCTCAACAACAACATAATCGATGTCATCGGTTCAAATTCAGTCTGATTTATGCGCCAAAATCATTGAGAACTGGACCAAGCGAGCCGCGGTGCCCATTTGAACCAATTATCTGAGTGTGTGTGAAGAATTGAGGAGACCTACAATTTATCGCCAATTCCGAAAGGCAAAGTTGAGAAGCACTTTTTCATGACAGATTGATACTCTTGGAAGGTTTGTCAGTTCTCCGCAAGAGGCAGTGCCCGTGAAAGATGAAATAAAAACTATGGGCAAAAGTTACTGCCCATAATCTCGTAAAGGCCCTAAATACAAAATTTTCGATTTTGATTTTTTTGCATATTTGGACTAAGGGCAGTTGCTCTGATTTTTTCATATTTATTTCTTGAGCCTGAATCTTAAAATAAGCCAGAAAAGTCAAATTTTCAAAAGCCCTAAGTACAAATCGTGAGGACAAAAATTTTAAAAGGCCCTAATTACCACATAGGGCTTTTTATAAACTACTGCATGCAGAAAATAGACCCAAGAATTTTTTTTGAAAAGCCCTATGTGACGCTTAGGGCTTTTTATGAATTTTCTTGTGTTATTTCTCCTTTAAAAGTAACAATACACAATATCAAAAATATATCTGTGGTTACGAGGAAAACCGCTAAAGTCAAGCTTAGACAAAATTGAGATTTTGGTTTCATTAAATTAAGAGTGTCCGAATCAATTTTGGAATTTTTTTTTTAACTCTGCTTGAAATTGAACCCACAATCACCAAAAACTAACCATTTACAGTCAATTTTGTACATCCTCCTCAAGAAAAAAAAAAACTAAATTCAATCAAAATTGATCTAAAGTTGACTTAAGACTAAACTTTTTTCTTCTTTACTTAACAACAACTAATAACAATTTTTTTTGGAATAACAGCTAAATTCCGGATTTACATAGCAAGATTCTCCATTACCAAAAGGAAGAACAGAACTTAACTCAAGGAAAACAAGGATTCTCTTCAAGGGAAAAAGCTAAAGTGTTTAATTTTCTTTCCATGCTTTTTATTCCAATGTTTCGTAAATTGTTGAATTTTATATAATATTAGCAAATGATGAAAATTGACTTAAGCGGTTTTTCCTTGAGACCACAGATATTGTGTCTTGCAAGTCGGTTTTTAAATTTTCAACGATTTTTCTCTTAGAAGCCTGGTTTTAAAAATTAAATTTTGTTTTTGATGATAAAATAATCAATTCTTACAAGTTATCACCTCAATCAATGAACCAGTTCATTCTTTCATGTCCGTTGAATGTTTTCATTTGATTTGTACTCGATTTGTAATCGATTAACTTAACTTTTTTAAAAGTCAGGTTTTATTAAACCATCATCATCTTGTTCGCTCCCAGCCCAGAATCACACCTATCAATACAAATATGTTTTTGGAAACAAATGTCTTCCAATTTTTCCTGAAAATAGCAACATTTTCTGGAACAATTTTCATGTCACCAAGGTCGTTAGACTCTGGTTATAAATACAAAATGTGAAAAAACATTTTTTTTTAATAAATGAGTATTGTTAACAAAATCTTATGTTTCTTTTGATTTTTTTTTCATTCATTTTTTTTTTCAAAACAAAAGAATTTAAATACAAATTTCTTGCAACACGGTGTACATAGGGCTTTTTAAATATAACTTTTGAAATACTAAAAGCCCTAACTACGCTATTTTCTACATGCGTCTTAATTTTTAAAATCAGGTAATTGTTAAAAATAAAGCACACACTTAGCTTTAAAACAAATATTTTTTGATTTTTTTAAAATTCTATATTCAGGTTGCGGTAAGTGATTTAGTGTTTTCCCCTATAACTCAGAAGTATGAAAAATGTAGTTAGGGCCTTTACGAGATTATGGGCAGAGTAGGACTCGAACCCACGACGATCTGCTTAGCAGCCAACGCGCTTTCTAGTCCCTCTATTCCGAAAACGGTTAGTTTTAGAGAAAAATGCTTAAGGCTTTTTTATTTAGATAATATCAAGACGAACAATTTGTCCTTGACCACTACTGATATATAGTGATATTCACGCAAAACAGAATTTCGCGACCTTTTGACTATTATAACTTTCTTAGCAGGCACCATATCAATGTCGATTTTTAACATCTTGATAACAACACCGCACCATAATAAAAAAAATTCAACCAACTATAGAAATTTTTCCGCAGAGTAGGGTTTAAAATTACTAAAATGGCTGGACTATCAAATAATTCATCATACTTTAACTCCCAAATGCCATTAATATTGACAGAGCTTGCTATAAGCTCTCTTCGACCAATTCCGATAGTGTAAAAAAAAAAAAGAGTGTTCGCGAATTGACTGAAATGTTGATTAACCATACCTTTTGAAATAATGTGAGAGAGCTTTAAAAAAATATATGTTCATAAATTCATAATCAATAAAGCATTGTGACTACAAGTTCGTAGTTTTCTATTTCTACCTCGTTTCTTTGCAATTTTTTAATCTTCTTTTCAGACTAAAAATCGAGGCATATAGTCCAAAGGATGTAAATGTGAAACATAATACTTCTAAGAATTTTGTCAACAATGCAATACTTCCCTATAGTAGGTAACGTCTAGCAAAATGGCTGATATATGATTTGACTAAGGTCATACCTCACTCTGAAGAAGGGAAAACATTCGTGTTTCAGAAAATTGTAGGAGTTTAAAAATATAATTTTATTTAAATTTTATATCCTTTGCATGACACTTTCAAAAGTGTTAATCTTGAAACGGATTTATTTTCATTATTTTATTTTCTTTTAAAAAGCAGTTTCACTAAACATCTTTTACTACATAAAATGTCTTCAATCAGTTCCCATTTCTTTCATAAATAAAACCGTCTGTGCACAAAAAATTCAGCACTTGAATCTTTCACGTATTAAATTAAAATTTAATGTTCAACCCCCCATAGCCACCCATTAATTCAAATTGCAATAAACATGAATTATAGTTTTTGTTTGGCATCAAGTTAACCAAATTATTAATATCATCTAAAGCACCAATTCAATTTCGTGCGTCACAAATATTTTGCTCTGTCCATGTCTAAAAGTTCACAAACGTTCAAAAAAAAAACTTTTTCTTTCCAATCACAAAAGAACAAAATAAAATTCGAGTCTAACAAAAATAATCACAGAAAAGAGTAAACTGCATGCTCGTTCAAATAGCAAACAGCCAACTTAATAATAATTTTCATCTTGCTTCAAAAAAAATCATTTATGTTTACTTTAAACTTGCAATGCACTTTCCAACTTTAACGAACAAAATATTATATTTTTTCATGACGTCACAGAGAATGAAATACCAACCTTCAAAATCGATAGTCCTCGAGAGAACTAGAATTGCTTGCAATTCTGTTTTGCTGACTATCCGCTGCCAGGGAAACACTTTTTTCTCACGCCAATATGGCTTGCCACAGGAGTATCAATGCACACCTTTACTTTTATTTTGATAGATTCTTTAATGATTTCTTTTATTTGTTGTTGTTGATATTATTTTGCACAAACTGAAGAGAATTAACCGAGAAGATAGATTACACGGAAGCTGTAGAAGATTTGCCGCTGTTAGTTGCTGTAGCTTATACAAGTGATGACTTAGATGGCGATAATTATACAAATGCGAGGATGTTGCTAACGATGATGCCGACTGATGATGACAAATATCCTGATCTTGTGCTTGTTGTTGTTGCTGTCGCTGCTGCTGCTGTGGTAGTTGTTTTTCTTTGTATTGCTGCTGATGCATAGTGGGTTGCGCTTACTGCCGATTATTTATTTTTCGCTGCGATTGCACTTTCTCGGCATGTACTAGACGAATCAGCTGGCAGCCGTGTGTTGTCAATCAAATCAAATAAAATGATTAATGACATCGGATGAGTTGTGTTGATTGAATAGAGGGCGCTACTATGCACAAAGCACTCGCACACACAAAATTCAGTTCAGGAATCAAATTGAAAAATATTTTTTTATCTATTTATTTATTTTAAAATAATTAAAAGCACACACTAACACTAAGAAAGAAAAAAAAGAGAGAGAGGGTGGGTGGGATAAAAATGGAATTTAAGAGAAAGAGAAAAATTATTATTATGCGGTTTGGATGTAAAAAAATAAAATTTGTATTTTTAGTATTTTTTAGCAAAATCATGACAATTTTTAAATTTTCAGCATTTTTTTTTTAACTCTTGGTTTTTCGCTGAATGGATGTTTTAATAGGTTCTAGATACACGCACGTTGTATAAATACATTTTTTGCTTTTATTACTGTAGGTAGACGAAATATAAATTAATTTTAATTATTCGTTTTGAGTAGATATTCTATATTTTTTGGGGAAAAAAAATTGTCGAAGGCGGGCATGGTCAAGCTTTATATACATTTATATCAGGTGGATTCGGCGGACGGGTTGCTTTGGATTATCTGTTGGGGGAGGACAAAGACCGTTCGTTCACACAGTATAAACGACTGACAAACCAATAAACAAATGTTTCTTGTCGTTTTTTTCTTTTGTTAATAATATATTTTGGGTTTACACTGATTCAAAATAAACATTATTTTATAGACACAGCAACGAATCCGCGCGAACAAATATGAAACATGAAGCAGACAAAACAGACTTTTTGTATTAATTGCTTGATAAACATTAATTTTTGCTATTATGATTGTTGGGGAAAACGGGAGATTTGGTGACGATGGTTTTGCGGCGTTGCGGCGTTGGCAGTTAGATTGAAAGAAGCAGACATTTCAATAGCGCAATGGAGATCATTTTATTCTTTGTTGCCTTGTAGTGGCTTTATCAGGTGTCGTCGTCATCATCATCCACAGGTTGGAAGTTCGAACATGGAAAATGGTTATTTGCTTGTTTTTGTTTTTATTTTTATTTTTGTTCACATTGAAAAGAGCTTTGCTTTTCTTATCGTTGCCGTGTATATGTTATTAAATTAGAAAAACAACGGTAGCAAAATCATGTTTGGAAATAAGAAGGTACGAGGAATATTTCAATCGGTTAGACGCTGATCAATAATTTTTCTCTCCACGAGATTAAAATAATTGAACAGGCGCTATGGTGTTAACACTGTTATCTCGTTATAAAGCCTCAAACTAAAAACGGTACCTAAACTAATTTCTTGAACGAAACCAACTGTGCATTTACATTTGTTCAAAAATCTCTTTTTACGTATTTATTATTGATGTAGATTCTCATTCAATATTTAATAGGCTTTAGCAAAACTGTTTTTTTATTAAAATTTCCCAGAAAAAAATGAACCGCTCACCCAAGCATTAACGATGAAAGAGAATCGTTATCAAGCTAAATATTTAAAAGAATTTGTGTTTGTACCCAAAGAAAAAGAAATATATACTCTACAGTCTTTATTGCAGTGACCTAGACTGTAAATTTGAAATCAACTTTGAAGTTTCGAATAAAAACAATTATAAATTGTTATTTCTTTACATCATTTTTGTATGTTTTTTCTATCCACCTAAATTGTTCCGTTCCCATAATATTATGTAATAATACAAAAAAGAAATGAAAAAAACTGGGATATCCGAATTTTTATCGCTTTACGTTCTCCATGTTTGTTTAGTTTGGTGGTGTTAAAAGTGCGATTGAAAAAACAACTGCATAGGTCTTGTTTGTACAAATGTACATAACGAAGGTTGAATATCTTATTTTGTTTATACAGTACTTATTTTTTGTTTTTGTTTTTTTTTCAAAGAAATTTTCAGTAGAACAGATTTTAAACCAAGTTTTTGTTGTTTTCTTTGTTGACTTTTATTTTCTAATACTTTGGCTTTACAATAATTCGTATTTTAGGGTTGAAATACTTTGAAGCACGTTCAATGGAAAATTGACTGGTATAACTTCACTAAATGCCTCTTCATTATAACAATAATTAATATCTGTTATTTGATGCTCGATAGACAGAGAATAAAGTGTCCCGACCAAATTACGTTTAACGAAGCATCTATTATCCACTAAACAAAGCAAATGTTATTTCTCACTAAGGGAAAACAAAGGATTTTGCCCTTTGTGTGTCAGTGTAAAGGTTAATCCTATTTTAATGATAAAATTCTACAACCAAAGTGACATTTAGGTTTGTATGTAATTTTGAACTTTGAAAATTTAATTTTTTAATCCTTTCTTTAATCCCTGCCTCTAAATTATTAAAATTGTGGCACCCATTAAAAACAAAATATCCAATGTCATACAGTTATGTAGGAATGAGAACGATGATTTCTAGATCCTATTTTAGGGTTGTGTTTTTGGAATTATCTGACAAAACGATTTTAATCGTCTTCCCCAAACAATAAAACAAAAATATAAATAGCTATGGTTTTTTATGATTTTCAAATAATGGCAAAAATTCAACAAAATAATGACGAAGTAAGATTCTTAGATTATTATTAAACACGTAATACGTCCCACCAGACATGTTGACTACCAAACTGCCCATAATCTCGTAAAGGCCCTAACTACAAAATTTTCGATTTTGCTTTTTTTGCATATTTGGATTAAGGGCAGTTGCTCTGATTTTTTCGTATTTATTTCCTGAGCCTCAATCTTCAAATAAGCCAGAAAAATCAAATTTTCAAAAGCCCTAAGTACAAATCATGAGGACAAAATTTTTAAAAAGCCCTAACTACCACATAGGGCTTTTTATAAGCGACTTCATGCAGAAAATTGACCCCAGACATTTTTTGAAAAGCCCTATGTAACAGATAGGGCTTTTTTAATAGATATGTTTTGTAAGACGGTTTTTAAATTTTCAACGGTTTTTCACAAGGCAGGCTGGTTCACAAATTAAATTCTGTTTGAGTTAGAGAGGACAAAGTTAGCTTTCATTTGAAATCAGTTTTGCGTGCATTACGGTGTGAATTACTTTTATTAGTTTGAAAATTTGTTTTGAGTCCGTGAGTGAAAAACAGTGATTAAACATGAACAGGGCAAGAATGCTGGTTAATTTAGCATTGAATATAAATCAACGAGCTAAAATCGAAATGATGAAAAAGCAATCGAAAAAAAAGAAGACATTATCATTTGAAATGGATCGCGACTATGTTCCTGATCCTGAATATAATAGTAGCGATTCAGATGACGAAAATCACCCACAGTTAGCTGGTAGTTCGGCGATTGACAATATTCCAGAAGAAACTGAAACTCCAGCATTGACAGAACACGTGGAACAAAGTACAATTGCTACAACAACTATAACTACAGGTAAGGTATTGAGCAGATTTTCAAAAACTACAAGTTTTGAGATCTTGTACTATTGTATATTAAATGACGTACATAGACATACATGTAAAATCCTTAGAATCAAACGACAATCATGGACAGGCTGCGGAAATCACCGATGATGGCGGAAGGTTGAAAAGGAAGAGGAAAGGGCTAACACCGAAAGAAAAAAGTATCAAAAGGAAAGAAAAAGAAACGAGGAAGCATCCAGTTCGACCACCGTGTGGAGAAAAATGCATAAAAAAATGTATATCAAAAATTTGTGAAGGTAGGAGACTTTCTATTAACTCTCAGTTTTGGTCTATGGATTGGTCAGGCAGGCAACAATTTATATTGAGCTCAATACAAAAGAAAAAAACGGCTCGAGAAACAAAACAAGGTGCATTAACAAGAAGAAAATTTAGCCTTTTTTATTTTATGACAAATGAAGAGGGGAAAAATTGTGCAGTCTGTAAGGCGTTTTACCTTACGACGTTAGGATTTTCGAAAGAAAATAACAGTGTCATTTACGATGCAATTTCAAAAACAAATCAAGGTGCACTAGCGCCCCGAGTCGATATGCGTGGACGATGCGGCCGCTCTGTTGCTAGATTGGACATTGGAAAAATAAAGGAGTTTATTGAATCATTTAATCCAACTATTTCACACTATCGCCGAGAACATGCTCCTTTGCGTCGTTACCTTCCAAGTGATCTTACAATGAAAAGTATGCACAATGAGCTCATGGAAAGGCATCCCAACCTTACGACATCATACCAGAACTTTTGCAAAATCCTTCGGGAGATGAATATCTCTTTTGCGTCGCTTGGGCATGAAGAATGCGAACTGTGCGAAAGTAATAAATTACATTTATCCACCCAGCACGAACAAGGTAAAGCTGAAGAAAATTGTGATGTTTGCGACGCCTGGATGGATCACAAAACCAGAGTAGCGCTTACTAGAGCAGAGTATCAAAAGCAAAGCAAGGTACATTCTAATGAAATTTTGCCAAATACTCTAGTTGCATCTGTCGACTTGCAAAAAGTGATTATGCTACCACGTTTAGAAGGTTTCAAAGCCGTTATTTTTGCTAAACGGATTATAGCTTTCAATGAAAGTTTTGTGCCGATTGGAACGAAGAGCAAAGAAACACCTTTTGCAGCAATTTGGCATGAGGCAACTTCGGGTCGAAAGAAAGAAGATATCATAAGCACTTTTCATACTTTTTTTTACAACATAGAGATAAGGTCCATGTTACTCTATGGGTTGATAATTGCGCTGCTCAAAATAAAAACTGGACGTTATTTTCATACCTAGTTATGATAATCAATTCGAACGAGATATCAGCTCAATCCATTTCATTGAACTACTTTGAACCAGGTCATTCTTTTATGTCTGCTGACAGTTTTCACCATCAAGTAGAACTCTCAATGAAAAGGAAGGGAAAACTGTATGACTTTCATGATTTTTTTGAATGCGTACAATCATCTAATTCAGGTAAAGTGATTGTAAAGGAAATGTCGTCATCTGATTTTTACGACTGGCCCGATTGCGCCTCTATTTACAAAATCAATAAAACCACGCCAAGACCATATTTGCACGATATAACGTGCTTGAAAGTTGAGAGGGGAAGCAACAACTTATTTTACAAGAAATCGTTCGACTCTGAGTTCATAGAACTAAACTTTTTAAAACATAAGTACATAAAGTCGGGATTTAATGAACCATCAACCTTTGTTCACTCCCTGCCAAGAGGAATATCTGTTGACAGAAAGAACTTTATTGAAAAAAATCTCTTCCAACTGTTTCCTGAAAACAGAAAAATTTTCTGGAACAATCTGCCCGTCACCGAGGTTGAAGCAAATTTAGATTAACAATAAGTATAAAATGTAAGAAAAAGTTTTTCCTAATAAATGAACAAAAGCATTGTTAACTTAAATTAAAGTTTTTATATTATTTTTCGTCTCATTTTATTCAAAATAAAGAATTTTAATATAAACTTCGTGCACATTGGTGTACATAGGGCTTTTTAAATATATCTTTTAAAACGCCTAAAAGCCCTATCTACGCTATTTCCTACATACATCTTGATTTGTAAAATAAAGTTATTGGTAAAAATAAAGCACACATTAAGCTTTAAAAAAAATATTTTTTTAATTTTTTTAATTTGTATCTTTGGGTCGCGGTAAGTGATTTAGTGTTTTTGTCTATAACTCAAAAGTATGAAAAATGCAGTTAGGGCCTTTACGAGATTATGGGCAGCAAATGTATCCGAGGCTAGAAGCCGTGTGCTATGCCTGGATGTTTCTTGAAACGTAATTTAACTTTTAGATTTATAGTGGTGAAGAGTCAGATATACCTATGTAAGTTCAGATTAAGAGTTACCTATTATTAAATATGCATTTGCATGTCTTAAAATCATGAGATTTTAAGAAGTTAATTAAAAGTAATCTAATAATCTTATCATGTAACCTTTTGTTCAGCAAAATAAATAGACCATCGGTTAAAGTTTTATATTGTCTGTTTTTCAATAACTGTGGAGAACATTGAATTGTGGGAGTCATTTAATGTTAAAAAGTTATCCAATTTGGGGCTTGTTTAATGGCCACAGAAAAATTAAAGCAAAATCTAAGGAAGTTTCTTCAAAATAAAATGTTGGGGACAATATAAGCCTACAAAGGTTACATAAGTTTGACTCCTTGTTAAGCAAAAATTACCAAAAAAAACTTTTCACTTATTCGTGATAAGTCTGACTGTTTGAGGCTGGGAATTGACTACATTTTTATGTCTTTAGAAAAAATAAGCAAGTACAACGTACAAGCCACAAAGGTAATTTAAAATGGAGCATGGTATACGATAATATTGTTTCGGAATAGTTCAATTTTTCTCGGGAATTGCCCAAACCCAAATATCTTCGTAAAGTGCTTAAAAAAAAAAACATTTTCTGGAAGCAAATTGAGGCTTCAAAAGCAAAAAATAACGAAGAAAAATAAAACCAATGGAGGTTTTGTCTTAACTCGAATGAATGAAGGTTAATAAAAAAAACGTGTTTTCAAAAATGCCACAATCAATTATTAAAAACAAACAAATAGTTAGTAAGTTAGTTTCTGTGAGAGGGAAAGTGCCTACAGTTTGGGTTTAAAACACAGTTAGAGAACAAATTAATTATTTTTCTATGAAACTATTATTTTTGTATACAATTTTAAAATTGTGCATGGGGTCCCATTCCCCATTATTGCTCTTATAAATAATAACAGAGTAAGACCACAAGAGCGAGACTGTTGGACATTATTCATTGTTTTTAGTTAGAACCAACAGTTTTAGAAAATGTAAAATTGTTAGGAACTACAAAATAAATTTTTCATTTTAACTAAAAGTATTTGTTTCAAAATATTTTTTTTTTTACAAAAAACGATTTCTGGATTGAAAATTCTTTGACGTTGGCATTGACATTAGAGTACTTCGCACATAAATGTAACGAACTACAGACACATAGCAGCACTGGCGACTGAGGCCATCGGCTGGGACTGAAACAAGACATACGACAGAGAGAGACAGATAGACACATAGAAGAAAAGAACATATAACCTTTGTATATGGAATTTATAGTAGTTGCAGCCTCGTGAATCGACGACAGCGACGTCCGGAACGCGATACAGAACTAAAATTTTGTATATAGAAAAACTGACAGCGCCAAGACGGGACGACTCTCCAACCAAAAATTCTCGAGGCTGAAAATACTATAAATTCCATATACAAAGATATAACACAAATCTACTTGGCTCAGAGGAGGAGACATAGATCAGATGAGCTGGAGATTATTGTAGAAAAAGACTACCGCCAAAGCTGGGACTTGAACCCGCAACGTTTGGTGCTAAAGTCTTTATTTTAATCAATAAAGTATTTTGACCAAAATCAAAGTTCGTATATATTGGTACTTCATTGTTAATACAATTGTTTAATTTCCTCTGTTAGTTAAAAAATCATTCTTTTCATTGGATAAAAAACATCAAATCAAAAAGACATATAGCAGCTTCAAAAGGAAAAAAATCGTTCTCCATGATTCTCATGGATTTGAATGACCAAACAAAATTTTTTGTATTGGCAAAAAAATTTGACTTTTGATAAAGTAGGGACTATGTATATGTTATGAAGTACGCACACATCGTCAAAAACACTCTTAAAATTAATTATTTTTTAGGGGTTTTTCATTTTATGTTCCCATTTAGGTTTGTTTTTGTGACTATCAAGTAAAGTAACAGCCCGATTCTGCAGTTGTGACGAGTTACAAGGCACAAACGCTTGTTATTAATTTCTTGTGAGGATAGTTGTGACTCGATAAGAAATAGGAATTCCGAAACAACTCTCACAAAAAAACTCACAACAAAATTGACCTCAACATGGGGAAAATACACAATAGTTATTTTTATTTTTATTATTTTGCGGTTTTATTAGAAGCAACATATCTTGTGAACAAATTTGAAACTTCCTAATAAACAGTTTTCGAGTATCGGAAAAAGATAACAAAAATTGTTTCTAGAAAATGGATAATTTTCAATATAATAAAACCATTTTTTTTTATAAAAATCTTTCTTTTCATTTACGGATGAAAGTTCAGCAATAAAACGAATAATTATATATTAAATCAACTTCTATTTTTGAATTTCCTGTTCACACAAATATCAACTTCGAATCAAAATATCAAGACAACAGCAATATGTTCGTTGTTACCTGCTCTGATCTGATGGAAGTCACAACTTTGATATTTTTTGTGACTGTCACCAGTTGTGACTGTGTAGCAGAATATGAAAAAGGTTACAAAATCAATTCCACGTTCCACCTCTCCTTGTGACTTTTGAGGTTTCAGTGAGGTTCCGCAGAATCGGCTTGTAAAGTAAACAACATATCAAGAAAAAGATCCAGATTCAAACTCGATTTTACTCTCAATTTTGTTTTAACCCAAATGCTTTCATAAAACAAACTGACAAATTGTGAAAATTTTGCCATATTAAATTATTAAAAAGAATGACGATAGCTACAGCTCCGTCTGAATTTGAAAAAATGTTTCAACATTCGAAGTAACTTTTACTTTTGAAGAAAAGTAAAGTAAATTAAGTACATTTTTAATGTTGTTTTCTTTGTTTGAATTTTACTTGACTTAACTTGATTCTCACGAAAACACGCCTGTTGTGATATGGGATAAAAAATGAACAAAATTTCCACTAATTGTTCGCGCTGAATTTTGATTTCTAGATCGCAAAACGTTTCTAATTTTGATATGTGGGTTCTTGCATTATGTTACTTTCCAATGTTATAAAACATTTAATTGCATTTATAGAAAATCTGCTGCGAAAACAAAACAGAAATCGAGAATCAAATACTTCTTTCAAATTTAATAAAAAGAGTAGTTAAAACTTGCCACATAGTTCCCAAAAGCCTTAAATAGAAATAAATTAGACATTTAAGATATTAAAACTTAAGCAAAAAAGAACGTTAATTAGTATTCTGAGGAGTTGAGAATACAGAAAAGAAAATTGAAGATGAAATTCTCTCCGTCCTTCCTAAATTTCCTATTTCCGAAATTGCCCTGTGTTTTGGCATAAAAGGGTAATCATAAACCCCTTGCGTGCGTGCTTATCGTAAAAAAAGCTAAGGGCACTGTAATAGTATATCAAAATTATGTTTTTAGGGTTTACGAAAACTTTAATTTATTGACAAGTTTATTTAAAAATATTGCCTGAAAGAATTAAACGTACATAAACGTATCTGGTGAATCTTTCGTAGTAAATATTCAAGCTAAAAAAATTCTCCTGCGACGAAATTGATTATTAATTTCTTATAACTTTTTGATTGATACCTGAAAGTCAAATATATTTGAATTTATGAACTTATTCTTAAAATAATATTTGATTTTGTTTGTTGGTCTTAATACTGGTTTTCACACCTTTTCTCTTATATAAACGAAAACAGCAAATTGTATGATTTTGAATAGTGTCAGAGTCGACATTCCCTTAACACCCATACAAATATTGCCTTCAAACAAATCCTAGTGTCAAACACCATCTCACTCCTGTGGAATTTCACCAGGCTTAAATATTCACACATAAATATAAAAATAAATCTTTACAACACATCAATTAAACACTCATCGCACCATCATCAATTATGCATAAATTATCACACGTGAAAAAATTATAAGTGTTTAAGAAAACTAAACAACACCTTGACACACGACGACCGACACGACGACAACGACCGACGACAAAAATATAGGTAACCCTCTTGGCGGCCTTTAATAATAATTTGGTCTAATTATACAAACAGAAATAAAATATCAAACAAAAAATTATATACATCCATATGTATATGAATCAAAACAATAAGAAAAATTATACAAAATAAGGAGGAATTTCCCAGTCGTTTTGGGCGTCATATTTGAGTCATGGGCAGGTAATTGGGGCCAATTATTTTTCTTCAAACCCCTCAAACTTAAAAAAAACAGTAAGCACAGTGTTGTACCTTGTCATGCGATTAACAAGAAAAATTGTCAAGTGATCCATAAAAATAAGTAAAAGAACAAAAGCCGCACGACTTTCCGCGACCGAAATTTCGTGTAGCTATTCAAATAACACATAAAACAAAAATTAAACTTTTCCATTGATAGAGGTAGGTAAATAGATTTTTATTCAGTGGTGGAATAATTGCTAACTTTTGTGGGTCAGTTTTTTCTTGATTGAAATTTGAAACTAAAAGTGTCGTGTGGTTAGCTCTAAATGACAAATTTGTTTGCAGTTCGAGCTCAATCAAGTTGAAAACAAGGCAACGATAAGAATTTACTTAGAAGCAAAGCTCAGGGGATTTTTCACTTAGATTTGCCTGGTCTTTTGCACTTTAGAACAATTCACAAGTTTCATGATTTTAGATAACAAATGAATTTTCTTTTTTATTAAAAAAAAGTCCAACACTTCGAACCGTTTGCCGTCGCTTGATATAGTATCTAACCGCCTCCTACGACACTTATGATAACAACCCGCACCGGAAAAAGATGCGTTATCGAACGCACCATTATCACAGAGGTTTTCTTTTTTTTAAATTTTGATTCTCCTCGAATGCACTTATTTACCTCACAAAACGAACAAAGCAAAATTAATCTTGACACACTCAACTCACCCCGTTCGAGTAGCGAAACGAAACGGAGTTTGTTGTTGGGAAAGAAAATATAATACAAATATGGGTGAAGATACCGTTCACCGAACCGAATGGCTATGGCACATCTGTTCTTTGGCATCAGTTCACTATCAAAAGCCCGACAAGGTGCTGAGGAATTTTCGTCTATTGCTCGATGGTGTATCGTTGCTGCCTTTGCGTGCGAAAAATTACGAGAATTTTGAGCGAATTTCGCTCAGTTTGCATGCGCGTAGCACGTTTATTTGGCAACATTGGGAGACGGAGTTGTGATAACAGCTGATTGTTGTGCTCTCTATTGGGTATTGTCAGCCACGGGTTCAGCAAGTGGTTATTGGAGTATTTGCTCTTTTGCGGGAGCATTCGGAGAGTTTCGAGAGCGTTTTTTGTTTGGTTCGATTTTGGGAGAAAATATAAACAAATAACTTGTTAAGTGGTGGAGAGGTATCTGCTGTGCACTAGGCCAGCTTTGGAAAATGCAACAGTGTGTCAATAGGCAGTATGGAATGGCAGAGGCGAAGACGGGGTGGTTGCGATAGTAAATGGCCATGGGGTAGGTTTTAAAAAAGGAAAAAAAAGAGGAACAGTGTCAGGAAATCTGGTCATTCTTCCCGGTGGGATTTCTTGTCTAGGATGTGGTATCAACCATGTACCAACAATGGATTTTGATTATTCAGTGAGATTAATTATTGATCATGTTTCTGTAGGGTTCTAAATGGAAAAAAGCTTTTTCGTGTCCATTTTAGTGCATGAACAGTGGGTGGATATTGTTTTCGCATTATTTGGTGAAACACTTCGTTTTTTTTTAAAGTAAGTATACACCACAGTGTACCTGATATTCAATTGTTGTAGAATTGTGAAACAAATTGCGGATGCTTTGTTTTTATTTTCTTTTTTTCGAAAAATAACGAAAAGAAATGTTATGAGGCATTAACCTTAATCGAAAATGCTGGCAACTTGTAAATTGCATTGATTTAAATTTTGAGGAAGCCAAGAAAAAGGATCGAAAAATTCCAAAAAGTCCCTCAAGCAACTAGACAATTCCCAAAAGTCAAAACTTTAACTATAACCAACAGGTGTCAAGCTGAACAACTAATCGCACCTTACCTTACCTCTTTTGAACACCTCTTAACTTAGGTCCTTAGGACATTCCGCTATCAAAGAACTTACTGCCATACCAAGTACTTTAAATTTCCACAAGGACCAAAACGACACCACCCCCACACTTGCCTCAGATCTATAAAGTGAAACTTTTACCGACGACGACGTCGGATTTACGAAAGGACATTTTGTAACGAATAGAAAGTTCCCTTGTGTAAATTTTGTTTTTTAGCCTTTTACCTGCTGAAAATGCAATCCTTTAGGTTCTCCAAACTTTTTTGTCTCATTTTGTTTGGTGTGAAAGGAGACTTTTAAGTGTAAAGAGTTCTTGGGACAGAAAAAAGTAAGAAAAAACGGACAGTGTGAAATACTGTCTTAAATTAAATGGCTCACATGTGTCATGTTGCATTGTGACCTGAACTTAACAAAGAACCGACCGATGCAGTGGCAGGACATGTGGGCAGCAAAAAATAAATGAGAAAATAAAAATTGTCAGGGTTGAAAGGTGTGCACGAAAGTTTAACTTTCTTTTGGATGCTTGGGTTCGTGGCAAATAAATTCTAGCTTTTTGGAATCTCGGAGTTATAAGGTTTAAAAAGATGACTTTTTGATAAAATGAAAGGCAGCAAAAGTTTTCCTGTTGATTAAATATGGTTTGGCATTTCCTCGATTGCTTAAATGCTTGGTTCTTGTTTTACTCCTTCTCCATTTCACATCAATATAAAAAAAAAGTAAGACGCTGTAAAACAGTTTGCGAATTTTCTGAGCAAAATATCGATTTTGGCCACCAGTAAGGAAATCAATAATTATTTTCAGTACAAAGGTACAGCGTCATCACTTATAAAATACCCTACTCTGTTTGGAGATAACACCAAAAAGTTACTAAAATGAATAGCTACTTCCATGTTTACTCATTTAATTGCCTTTCTTACTATGTCTGTGTTTAAACACTGATTATCTAATTTATAAGTCAAAATTACAATCCAAGTGTTATCAATAAATTGTTGTTATCTGAAATTTTGATGTCTTTCTTCAATTCCTTTAACTCACAAGTCAATCTCTTTCACTCAAAAAGTAAATAAGGCTTAGAAAATGAAAAAAAAAACTTTCTTAATCTTATCCTAAGTTTATGAATCAACTCAAATTTGTTTAACATCAAAAGATTTTCTTATCAAATTTCAGATTTCATTAATCGGACCAGCTGCCGTAAAGACACTCTCCCTCCTCAAAACATTCAAATAATTTCAATAGCGATCAGCAACTATCAGTCGCTGGTAATTAACTCGTCCGATCACTTGTTCATATTTGCTTACTCAACGCGTGGCGCTAGTCAGACGTCAACAGGGCTCGTGAGAGTGCAAAATAATTACATAGTTAAGTACAAGTTAAAATAAAATCGTAATCGGCACTTGATCGATCTTTAAGAGCTATAGGTGATCGATTAACTGAGTGAGCTACAGCTGGTCGAACTTCGAACTGGCAGCACATGTTTGTTTGATTTTATGATAAAAATAACTCTCAATTTTGAGAGAGTGATTTCTTTTAAGTGGTATACCACTTACTCGCTCAACAATATCATTTCTGTTTTAGGGTACGTATGTAACCAATTTGTCGTGTCGCTGTCACTTCGGCAAAGCATTCACCGATTGTCGCTTCTTGGTTTCCGCGCGGTAATTTGTTTAACTCGCCGACAACGACAACCCATGCTGAGAAAACGCCTCGAATTCAAGTAAAAAAGAGACGCAGTTATTGTTTTTTGTGTTTATAAATAAAAATAAATTAAAATAAAAGTGAAAAAGATGCAATATTCTTGATCTTCAATTTGTTTCTTTTTTTTTGTATCTCCCAAAAGTTGTTTTAATTACTTTTAGTTTGCGTGCTATTTTTAATTGATTTTTCAAGTGCAATGAAAACGAGTGTAAACTTATTTATTTAAATTGTTTAAAGTGACGTCAAAAAGTGTGTCACAAATTCTGCTTTAGTCAAAAAAGTGCGTAACTGAGCCATAAGTAATCTCATTTTGAGGTGAGTTGATTAAATGCAAATGTTTGTTTCTCGAAGATGAATGAAGGTTTAGTTGTGCGTGAGTTCGTTTGGCGCTATTCCGCAATGCCTTTGATTATCTGTCAATAAAACATAGAGGTTGGCTATTAAATCGAATGGCCGACTTATTCAACAGTTTGTATGTCAATTATTTATGGGAAATAGATAAGAAGAGACATTAAGAGATTTTATTCGTAACAAATAGTTGCATTGTTCAATGTTCTGGTGAATTGAATGCTTTCTTTAAAATTGTCGCCAAATGATGAAATAATTTTTTAATGGCTTTCTTGTAATATGAAGATTATTAATATATTTAAAGAAACTATTAAAAATTATCAGTTTACTTGAGTTTTAATCAGGCAATTAGATTTCACTAATTTATTGTTATTAGTCTGTTATGGGATCTCTGACCTCAAAAGTAGGTATAAGAATTCATTATTTCTTACTTCAAAGTGTGAACTGTCTAACCTAATAAAAAAAAAACTATTTTCGGTTTTAGTCAAAGAAAAAGTTTTGAACTAACGCAATATATCAAAAGAACTTAATCAGTGCGCCGGAACAGACCAAAAAACGTGCTGGCGGATTTAGTTCAAGCCTGATAAGAAGATGTCATGTTTTTGTCAAAAATTATTATTTTGTTAAAAATTAATGCATTATCTTTAGCAATGCCATATCATCGATGTCTCAGAAGGTATTTATAGAAATCCAATTTTAAATGCAAGATAAAAGCTGTTCAATAAGCTTGATTTTGGTAAAACGCAATTGAAAACGAACTCTAATTTGCAATCGCTTGGTTCGCTCAAGTTGAATTCAAGACTTGATGCTATGTTCACAAATCTCATACCAAAACGATTGAATTTTGAAAAACTTTACTCAGGATTTCAAATGTTGGAGATTACTCTTATGACTAATTTAAAAAATAACTAACAAGTCAATACATTAATTTTTACGCTTACGTCAAAGACGAATTCTGATAAAATGTTTCTGTAAAACTCAAAAAGCACATTTAAACCCATTTTCAAAATTTAGAACTTTGAAATTTAAAGATGATGCTGGTTTTCAGAAAAAGTCTTGGTTTAAGCGGGTTGGGATCGAAAGACCGAAAACCAAAATTTCGCAAACCAAATGACCGAAAACTACTTTCCCGTATTAACCTTAAGAAATTCTATTTTTTTTCATGATCATTAACTCCTTTTCTACACTCAAAATTATAAGAATTAAGGTAATCGAAATCTGGTACCTTTTTCAGAAATTTAAGGAGACACCAAATGCTGAGAATCATGGAGAACGAAGCAAAATAATTCTTCGTTCAAATAATTTTATATGAGCAATTGTTTTTTCTGAAATCAGTCAGTTCCAGATTGTTTATGCTGCCGCTGCCGAGAGGGCAGCCTTATATTGTTATTTAATTGTCCATAGTAAACAAGAATTCAAATTTGAACAATAAAAACGAAAAAAAAACATTTTTTTCTCCAAAAATTTGTATACCTAAAAATATAAACAAATTTGAAAAAATTATTGAATATTGAATAGAATAGAAAACCTCTGTCAACGCAGCCCTGCAAAATTCCAAGTTCGTAGAAATTATAAAATTATATACCTAGTATTTTTGATTACATTAACATTATAGAACACATTGTTCTAATCTTCCAGGTTATCTGGAAATGTTAGTGTTCGAAGTTTTCTTATTTGAATTCCGAGAAATGGGTAGATTACACGCCACCTGGGTCGTAAAAATCAAAATTCTAATTGTTTTATTTATAGACTAGTACCATGAAATGTTATGCTTGTTTTGGGTCTAGAAGTGGAAGATTACAGAAAACGGTCAAGTCGTGTTTTTTTTTGTTGTAGAAGCACAATAACTAGCCTTATAAATTTGGTTCCGTTTCTTAATTTTACTTCAACTACATAATAATCAGAAAACTCGACTTCTGAAGAATTTTTTTCTACTCCACTCCAATAATGATTTTTCACTCCCCAAGCTTTCACCTATAAATGCAAAATTCAGAGGACAGCGAAACATCTGTTCTAGTACAATGAATACAAAAATATTACATTTTTGTCACCAAAGATATGTTTTTACACCAAACACTCTATAAAGAATAAAGAAGTCCTTGAGTATTATCTAATTCTTTTCTTCGTTCCTCCGCATCAAATCTCTCTCCGTCTCGGTACCTTGCCTGTTACAGAGTCAAGCTAAAAGGTTTTGGGTCTGTTTAAATCTCATGTACGATAATAATAATAACAATACTACCCCAATTGCACTCATCTTCTTTGTTGTTGGCCAACCAACTTATACAAGGATACGGCGACTCGATATGGTCGCTTTCAAGTATCAATATCAGCAAAATTGATTTCACATCTCCCGAAGGAGCTAAAACAAGAAAAACTAAGGAATAAAATGAAACAACACAGCCTGAGGTTGTTAAACATGAAAAAAAATCCTCCTGAAATAACTTTCTTAGCTTGGCTTCTCCATACGAGTCTTAAAAGCAAACTTTTCCCAAAGCAACAAAACTTTCACATTTATTTTCTTTTTTTCAAAACGTTTACAGGCAGGACTTATTTTGATGTACCTTTGAGTGCTGTTCCTTTCCCCCTTGATTTTTATTCCTTAAAAAGGGTTAGAAAGGAGCCTTTAAACTTGACCTTCATTATTTGATTCTGTCATATAGTTAGAAACATCCTTTGACATTCAGCGAGTCTTAAAACACTTTTTGTAAATCATTCACAAATCAAACCTAGGAAGCTTGACAATCTTAGCACAATAAACCATCATTAGAATTAAATCATGTTGAAGCTTAAATGAATGCCTTTATTAGAGCAGGAATAAAGTCTTCAAGCACTATTGGTAAATGCATTCAAAAATAATCTTATTTAGACTTTCAAAACTTGCATCAGTTTCTGCATTAATTTTAATTTATTTCGTATATTTTTCCTTCCCGAAAATGTTCACGTTTCTATCATCATCCATCATGTCATCCTAAATGAAATCAAAACAATGGCTTCCCCCAATTCCACAGTCTACACCGCCAAAACAAATTAAATCGATTTAAATATTTTGTAACGTCTGTCGCAGAAACTCTACAAAACTGAGAAGAAAAAAACTCACCTTCTAATTTCCTCGCGTATTTTATCCCTCATCTCGTCATCATTGTCATCGTAGAGCGAGTCCTTGGTTGTATCGAAGCGAACAACCTCCTTGCGTCCAGTCCCTGAGTTGTTGCCACCGCCGATCGATGTTGGCTTCTTGGAATCGCTCATAGCCACAACGAGATTGTTGTCATTGTTTGTCTCGGGAGCCATAACAACACCAGCTCCGATACAAACGCGTGGAGTTTTCATTGGATCGCTCATTTTGATTGCTATTCTAATGCGAAAGAAAATCGGTTGTGGCGGCTGATGCTGATGCTGGTCCGTTGTGTGTCAGAGAATAGCCATCACAAATGGATTCATTAAAATCGTTGGTCGGTGGTTGGGAAGCAATTTGACGGCAAGAAATTATGTTGCTTTTAATGTTTTTGGAATTTTTGTTTTGTTGTTTTCTATGTAAGTCACAAGCGAGGATGATATTTTGCTGGATGGAAAGCTGAAAAAAAAATAAAACATGTCAATTGTGAACCATTCAAAAGGTAACAAATTAAATTTAAAATTATTCTGGATTTAAAGTTTTAGTTCATCAAATGTTGTTCTGTTTGATTTTGATTTTTTGGACAGCATTGATAAAGACAAAAAATAATATCGCTTTTTTCAAGTGCAAGGTCTATATAACTTCCTTTCCATTACCTATCTTATCTTCAATCTAAAAACATATTTCTCATGGATTAAGATTACTCTGCGCCTAATTTTTTGTTTGTTTTTCTATGGAGAAAAATAGTATTAGTTTCGTCTGGTAAAAAAAATATTCAAGCTATGTTGTTTTTTAATTTTTTTTAATTTTTTTTTCACATCTAATAAGTGCATTCAACCCCAAGCTGTCATGATTTTATTTTTATCAGATAATTATTTATGTTTATGTTTTCTATGAGCTTAACTTATCATTATAATAATTTAATTTTAGACAAGATAAGCCCAAGCGATTGCGACTTCGTTTGCTTATATTTATTACTAGATTTTTTTCTGGATACCGACTGACAAGCATTATTTTGATTGTTTTTATTTAATTGGCGATAATTTTACGATAAAATAACAACAGTGACATCAAACACATTTTTCTAAATTTTGGTAGTTTTAAATTTCTTTGCTTTTCAAAATGGTTCGTGTTAGAATTATTTCTAATGACAATGAGACAATCAGTTGAGTTGACAACATTATCTTTCCTCTATTGTATAATAACCAATGTAATTTGACCGCAAAACTTAAACAGAAAATTTCTCACCATTCAAATCCAAAGAAGAATCAACTTGTAGATATAATCGACACGTTAGACAGTTCAATCAACTTCTCAAAAAGAAGAATTACCTTTTATTGTGGTTTTGTAATACGATTAATCGATCGATTGTGAGCTAGTTTTATAGATCCAAGAAATTTGATACTCCATATTGAGCACTATTCGATTTGTGTGAAATAAACATTATTTGTTTTGATGAACTTAAATTGTTACAGTGGCACATAAACGCAATAATTTTGCTTTAAAAAATTTGTGCAGTAGACAAAAATCTGCAGTTGTTACTGACACTTGTAAAAAACTCTTTTTTAGACCACTCATAATGATGTAATTATGAATGAGGTGACATATTTTATATTTTTGGCTTTGTTTATAGTTGTACTGTGCGTGATTGTTTAGTACACAATTAATGTTTAATTTTGCACTTTTGCCGGACCATTAACCAATTGTTTTATGCGTTGACTGTGACGTTCGGAATCAGCATTAAATTGAAGGTCCCTTTAATGTTTAATCATTTAATTCACTGGGCAACAAAATTTAATTTTCTGATTGCGTCAAGGATGAGACACATCATTTCTAGTAGATTTTCTGATGCTGAATCTAAATCCGGATACAGAATTGTTCTAGCACGTCAGGATTTCAAGCTATGCTTATCTCAAAGTGCCCAAAACACGGTTTTTGACGATGTTTGAAATAATTTTTTGAGAACAGAAAATTTGTATAGACATTTGTAACTACAGCATTCTTTAGAACTATTCTTTATCTTTCAAACCCATTTTAGTTTGTTTCGTTACATTTTTTTTCTCAAGATATATCATTTTATTTTCATAACGCAAAATATAACATAGGTAATATCGAAGGACCGTAACTAAAATTTAATTTCTTGAGAAAAAAGACTCGTAGTTTTAGCATCAAAAAATCTACTAGAAATGATGTGTCTCATCCTTCAATGAAAAACAATAAGTCTCCTGGTAACGATGGTATCCCTCTCGAGTTTTTTAAGTACCTACTCAACGTCTGAACTTAAGCATCATCTACTATTGTTTTACAATCATTTGTTTGAAATGCAGAGCTTTAATCAAGCTCGTATTATTTCAATATTTAAAAAGGGATGGTGAACGCATAGAGGTAGTACAAGAATTCAAGTATTTGGGTGTGCTGATCTCTTCAAACATTAGGAAAGGAAGCCAAAATTGCACTTAACGTGATGTGTCCAAATCTCTTTGCAAACCAAAATATAGACTTAGGGTCCAAATACCGTGTGTTTGAAGCTACCATCAATGCTTGTTTAGATAGATAGATAGATAGATATATAGATAAAATAGATTTATTGAATTATCGAGAAAAATTTTACAAAATCATTATGTTTAATTGACTTAAATCTTATAAGGCATGGCCAGAGGGGCCGTCAGCCAGATGATAGCTTTGCTTAATGTTTTTAATTGAATTTTGAAAATTAATTGATTTTTTATTTCAAATTTAAAAGCTTTCACTTATTATTTTTCTTCTATAGTTTACTGCTATTTTAATTAATTGTGCTAGTTGTTGCCAGTTTTTCCCATTTAAAATCGCTAGAAGATCATCTTCTTCTAAAATATTTTGTTGCCATATTTGTCGTCGGATTTCTGCCAGAATTGGACATTTTGCGATGAAATGAACTATATTTTCCCTTTCGTTGGTATTGCACATGGAGCAAAACAGAGCTAAGTCATTGCAGTGCGGTTTGAAGTTTAAAGATAACAACTCTCCTCTTACTCGGAACAGGAAAGATATTTGATCACAGCTAAAATTGTCATTGATCATATTGGAGTTTTGAATATATTTCTCTGTGAAGTGAGCTTCTCGCCTTCTCTATGTTGTCTTCCCTTGCTTTGTAATGGAGGCTTTCCAGTAAATTACAGAGAAAAGGTTTCCACTCTGTAACATTTTCCAAAGTGAAGCTGAAAGGTATTTTGCACGAGTCTGCTAAATATTTCCATTCTTCAAACCATGAACTTTGGGACCTTATGACTGATATGTACTGCAATCTTCGCAGCAATTTTATCGGTGTGTTCATCAGTTTAACAATGTAATTGATATGTAGTCTAAGTGATGTTAGGTACAGTGGTGATAAACCAGTTTCTATAAGAAGCATATAGTTTGGTGTTGTGTTCGGTAGACGAAACTGTCGTTTTAAAAAGAATCGGAGGAGTTTTTCAGTGGTCTCCGAAGGGCGCCAGCCCCATGATTCTGCAGCATACAACATGATAGACTGCGACGTTGCGATAAAAACTCGATATTTGGTGCTGAATGAAAGATCCGAATTTCCGTAAATATTTTGCCATACTGTACCAACAGCGTTTTTGGAAGCCGATAGCTTTTTCTCAAGGTGCTTTTCGGTATTCAGGTTGCTCGTTACAGTAAAACCAAGGTATTGGTATTCTTTGACATTTTCGATTAAATCTTCACCAGAGTACCATTTTTCATTTGCAGCCAAAGGTCCAGTTCCTCTCCGAAAGACCATCGTTTTGGATTTGTTGAGATTTACAGTAAGGTTCCACTTAAAGCAGTAATCCCTTAATTTATTGATCATTAGCTGCAGGGACTCCTGTGATTCCGATAGCAGAACTAGGTCGTCTGCATACAAAAGTATTTTAATAGGGAACCCATCGATTGTTATGCCACATGGCAATTCATTATTCAAATCTTGAATGTAAAGGCAAAATAGTGAGGGGCTGAGATTACAACCTTGTTTCAATCCAGCGAACGCAAGAAACCAACCGGACAAATTTTGCCCATCCCATACAGTATAGCTTGTTTCTTTGTAGATGTTTTCAATCAACCTTCCAATCTTAAGAGATATCCCGTCTCTAAACAGCTTGTAAATTAGGGCTTTTCGGTCGATAGAATCGAAAGCTGCTCGGAAATCGACGAAAAAGGTGTATAATTTTTTGCGCCTGCGAAGATATAATGCAGCAATTTTCGTTAAGCTAAAGATGTGGTCCACTGTAGAATATCCTTTCCTGAACCCAATTTGTACTTCACTGAGAAGGTGCTTACTTTCGACCCATTTTGTGAGGCGGCATCTTATGATTTCCATAAATATTTTAAGCGAAGAGTTAAGAAAAGATATACCCCTATAGTTCGCTGGGTCCATCTTATCTCCTTTTTTGTGTAGGGGGAAAATAATAGATTTTCTAAAAGCATCCGGTGCATTTCCTGTGGTGAAGATATCATTATATACTTTTGTAAGATGCATAAGAAAATCTTTTGTTGCATATTTAAAGAATTCGTTCGGGATCCGATCAACTCCGGTAGCTTTATTTTCCTTAACATTCGCTACAATTACTTCAACCTCTGAGATTGTTATTTCGCTATCTAGTATTAGGTTTTCGAAATTAGGCCTGGCATACTGAATTGGTTGAGAGAAAAGTTCTGCGTTCAACTGATTTTGAAAATGATTTTTAAGTGCTGATGCAGATAAAAGTGTTTTTGATCCAAAAGTTTTTCCTTTAAGGGTTCTTATTGCTCTCCAAAAATGCGAAGAGTTTCTGCAGACAGCTATACTTTCTGCTTGTTTCTTCAAATAGTTTACTTTTTTAGCATTGCAAATAGCTTTGAAGGCTCTATTGGCAGTAATGTAATCGGCTTTTAAAGAAATGGCATTGAAGTTTTCGTACAATTTTAAAAACGCAAACGATTTTTTCCTCGTAGACTCACAGTCCTTATCATACCACGGTGATTTAGCTTTGCAGGGAACTGGATTAGCTTGATGTGTAATGTCTGTGGATGTTATGATGTTCTCCAAAACTTCTATCGTCAAAATGTTCTCATTTATTCGTTGTACTGTCATATTTCGGTTTAAACTCATTTGATAATGCTTGTTTGTGTTATGGAGTCCAAGCTTTCGATTATAAGTATTTCGAATTGATTCAAAGGTTCTTCTTCAAACTTTTATTTCAATTACCGAATTCCATCCCAACACATGCTTTCCACGTCGAGTCTGGTATTACCTCAATTTAAATTAGAAACCTCAAAGTAAATTCCGATTTCTTGATAAGGACCATGGAAAAGCCTGATTTAAGTCTTCACAAATCGATTATGGCTTACTACTGCGTACAAATTCAACACCGTTCAAAGAATAGAGTGATGTAGCAAACACTCGGGTTTGGTCTTACTGAATCCAATTTACATAGGTAACTGGAGTGAAATATTTGCTATTGTAATAGCAAAGGCTGATGAAGAAATATACGTTCAACATCTAAGTCGGACGGCGCCATAATCAACAAGGCTTATATACAATGAATTAAATCTTCGACTTCGAACTAATATATTATTTTAAAATGGAACTTCCTGTGAAAGTTATAAGGACCATTTTTCGAGCAAGAGTGGAAATTCTTCGCTTAAATTATGTCCCTCATCGTTCAGACTTACCAATCTTGTGTAAGTTTTGTAATAGATTCGAGGCTAACGTCATTTTGATGAAAAGACAGACTAATTTGCCAATACAATTAACATTTTGTTTGTTCTCCTTGATTCTCAAGGAACCAAGGAGAACGATGTTGTGTTTATTGGCTGCTTCATTTCTGTTTGACTTTGATTTGTAGATATTGTATCAAGAAATCTTCTTCATGCTACACCTTGTACTCTGCATTACATTTTTCTTGTCAATTATATCGTTAAGTTCTAATAGGCAGGACATGCAAATGCTCCACACCATTATTCCAACAACGATAACAAGAAACCATTTTTGTACAGCAGGTCTTCTGCTTTAATGTGTGTGTATTGTTTTTTTTTTTATTTCCTTTCCTTTTTTTTTCTTGTATTGCAATTGTTAAAAGTTTACATATATACCATCCTTTCGTGTCCTCTTTTCGTCTGCATCGCGAAACAAAATGATTGTTTCAAATTATATTTACCAAAGCAATTGTGTGTGTCACAATAAACGTTCATTGTTTGCGCGAATAAGCCGTTGAGGAATGCATAAAAATGTTCATATAGACACAATGGTGGCATTTTGTGGACATTTAATTTTACTCTCTCCCCCGACCGGCTGCCGTATGGTATGTGTTTTGTCTTTGAACCTGTTCTGCTTTTTTTCTGTTAATGGTTGTTATTTGGAATGGAAACAAAAAATCAATAGGAATTACATGCGAGAATTTGCATATGAAAAAAATTATTCCTTTTTCGAAATTTTGCTTCAATGATTATAAAAAGGTTTTGCAATATAGAAGTGGAATAGAATGTGAATTATAATGAGGTAGGTACATACTTGTTCCGAATGATTTCAACGCGAACATTTCAAATCTAAATCATGTTTTTACATTAACGACAGGTGTAAATGCATAGCAGTTTAACTTTATACCAATATTGATCCCCTTTTTCTTTTGATTTTTTTATTGAATTAGTTCCCCCAGTTGGTTTCAAAAATTGATAGTGAGACATGTAGATTTGGGTGGAAACTTTACAGTGTTTGGTAAAAAAAAAAAAAAAAAATGTTTTGACAATTTTAGTTTGTCTGACTTAATTTTTGTTGCCAGTCGGAAATAATGGATAATTCAGAATTCAGAATTCCAAACAAAATTTGTTTAGATTTTAAACTTCTTGAACCCCAAATGCGCAATTCAACAACCATTCCACAACCAAATAGCCACGGAAGTCGCCAAAGAAGTACCTACACAACCTTCCCAGAAATATAATAAAAGTTTATATATATAATTGCCCGCAATTAAATTGGACACTTATTGCAAAAGTAAAATATTGAACACAAGCGTTTCCAGAGAATTTTCTTGTAAAAGTTGAAAGGCAAAAAATATGCTCCTTTCCGTCAATGCGGAAAACGTATTGCAGCCGTTTTCCACAGCAGACGGCTTGGACTGGCAGAGGCAGTAGTGGACGTTATACAACCCTTTGTAAACTAAAGACCACGAGCACTCAGCCTTCACCGCATCCGCGGCCATTACGTTATTTTTCTTTCTGTTTCCCCCCCCCCCCTCCCTCCCTCTGGTTACTATTTTATTCTTCTAGGTGTTTGACAAGAAAATCCGCCAATTTGTTTTCCGCTCACTTGGATACTTCTTCTCAGCACTTGGCTAGCTGCAAACTTTTAAGTGTTGAAATGTTGCTTCATTTTCATTTTCTTTATAAAATAATGAGCAATTTTTAATGTTCCTTTTATATCACAGGAAAATAAAATCATTTTAACCGCAAGGACTCATTTTTCGTGCACCAAACTTTCAACTTTCTAATTTCATAGCCACTGAAAAACTTAAGGGTGAGTGTCATAACCTATTAGGGCGGCCTTATACCATTCCCTTCTAATGTCTGAAGACATCAGTGGGCAGGGAAAATAACATTATTAACGCTATTGCTCGTTTTGAATGTCAATCAAAGCGTTGTTCCGTTTCCTTTATTTTATGTCCTTAGAACGTGCAGCCGCAACCGAGCGACAAGGTACAATGCAGTTATGCAGTACGACAACGATGGTGCAGTAGTTTGTATTTATTTAAGCCTTCAAGGAAGTGCAGTAAAGTGGCCTTAGAATGCCAAGGCTTACATTTTAAGTTGGTCATTACGTTTGATTTAGAGGTGTTTGTTTGCGTCCTTGTTTTGGTATGTTGGCTTCGATTTCTTATCAAACCGGTGTTAAAAAATATGACAGTGGATCAATTGTTTGGGGACGAGGAGTCTTTAGTACTTCCTTTTTATAAAAATTATAGACGTGTTTTCAGACTTGCGCGTGTAGAAATTGTCTTTAGTGGTCAGTATGGTAGTTAACTGAGAAGGAGCAAAGGGATATAGTGAATTGTTGGCTACAGAAAATAAGCGAAATATACAAAGGTCCAGATTTAGAGTTAAAAAATGCATAACCTCAAAACATTCTAACGAAAACAATTCAATCCACTATAAAAGAATCCCATTTCTCTACCATAATGACTGTGACATCGATCTTCCATTATTTTTCTTAAAAGAGAAATAAAACCAAAAACCAATGTCTTAATGTCAACAAAAAACACCTAATCATACTACATACACCAAACATTTAAAAGAGGGGCAGGGGTAATATGTGCGACGACTTGCCAAATCATGTAATTGCACCAGTAAACCATGATACAGCACCAATTTAGCTTTTTTACCCAAACAACACGAGCTGGACATCGATATCATGAAACCTTAATGAATGTTGATGCTTGATTAGTCACTTTCCCAAATCTGTCCAATGCACCCCATCGCTTCGGTGGTTTTGCTGCCGCATCACTCCGCATGATGGCTTTTTCTATTTCATTTTATTCAGCTTAGTGAGCTTGGGTCAGTCAGCAATGGCTATTCTTTTATTCAAAGGACATATCATCATCATCAGCATTACCATCACATCACCCTAACCATTCATTTGGACGAAGAAGGTTATGTTTGTGGGTATTTTTGTAGTTGAACATGTGATTGCACTCATAGAAGCATCAAACCGAATCATCCTGATTCGAAAACTTTGTGGTAAATCCTTTATGCAATGAAAATGTATTTTTGTGTATTTGTAGAGTTGGATGATTTCCAATTTTATTTAGAAAACATTTGATTATTGCTAAATGAATGAATCTTCTCTGTTAAAGGTATTTTTGCTTTCAAGGAGGTTGTGATGAACGGAGGAGAGGAGTTGATTTCAGTGATGTATCCTGCGTTATTTTGCAAAAATAACGCATTTGAATTTGGCTTTATGCTTTGATTGATGATTTTGAATGAAGATCGTATGTTCTTGCATCTAAAGAGATAATAATAGTTGTCAAACCTTAAAACCTCAACAAGAACTGCAAGGGAAATTTAAGACCTTATTCAATTTACTTATTTTTAGCAATCAAAGATGTAAGCAAACTTTCTTTCAAGGACGCATATTTTATTAACCAAGTCAATTCAAAGTTGTCTAATGTTTAGCAGGCTTCTCTCTCGCAAAGTCGTCCATCCAGTCCAATATAGGTAAAACAAATATTCAATTTGTTATCATTTTTGTTTATTTATAAAAGCAGAATGAAAATAAATACGAAACATTTTGTTGGATTTATTTCACCGCATAGCCAATTTTATCCAAAGGTAGATGTTTCCGTATGAAAACATGAAAACAAATGTCCGTCTTTGCCATACCACACCGGGCCAGGCGCACACAGGCTAAGCTAACAAAGAAGTCTACCAGGAAATAAAAATATTTACTCAACCCCCAAAACAACAAAACGTTAAATATTCTATAACCATCCTCCATCAGGGAGATGGATAAATGCCAGAGACGGGCGTACGTCGTCGGAGGGTTGTATTTTCATTGTGTTATAATTATTTATTTAGTGTTTAGTAGGAATACAGAACGAACACAGATTCCACATTTAACAGATACTTTAACACCTGGGAGGTAATTTTTGGAATAAAAAAAAAAAAAAAATTCAGGACACTAAACTGAGGCATTTTTTTTCGTGGAAGCGTGGCTCTGAGAAGCTCTAATCAGTTTTTCACAGTTAAATGATTTTGAATCAAATTCATGTACATAACTACATATGTACCTACTTTTTTAACAAGTAAAAAAAAACACAGAATCAAATTTGAATACAAAAATAATTCGGTTAACAAGAACTTTTTTTAAGACAAAGCTTTGATATCAGCTTTGGAAAATAAAAGCTTTTTTGGCTTCTGTCTTAAATACAAGAGCAAGTACTCGAACCTTAAAACAAACTAAAGCTTTATCGCAAAAAGTTAAAACTGTTATACCGGAAGTGTATGTACTTAGAATTTGGACATGACAAAAAGCTTTTTGAACGGATGTGGCTGTTTTATATTCAAGTTCAAATTCAAAGTTGTTATAAACTGTGGAAATGGAGAGACGAGTAGAATCTTGGAAAAAACATTCCGTTGGTATTCAATTATGTAAAACTCAATACAATATAGATTGACTAGCTGAACCCGCGAACTTCGTCTCGCCACCCCTCAAAGCAACTCCAATAACAATTTTCCCTTGGAAAACCAATGAGTTTTCTGAGTTTTTCATCAACAACTTTGTTTTCCATTCGAAAACCCCTTTTTGAAATTTTTCAGTTTTCCATTTGAAAACCAATGCACCTGCAATAACATGCAAATAAATTAAAAAAAAAATTTCCCCAAGTTTCATCTACAGACTAACACGAACAAAATAAAAAAAAAATTAGCCAAATCCGTCCAGCCGTTTGTGAGTTATGCGGTTACACACGAACAGGATTTTGAAACCCCCGCGGCGGCGAAGCGCCATGAGTTTTCTTTAAATAAGCCATTCTGGGAAAAAAAAAATAAAGTTTTCGATCTATGTATATTTATGTTTGTTTTTTTTCCAGTCTTTCCCGCTCTTCCATGTGTTTTCCATTTTTTTTCGCAGGAACCATCCCTGAAACTGAAGGGTATTTACCATGAACATTTCATTAAAAATATCTGTTGGGCCGTTTAAGAGTCCACACCGGACAAATATACAAATATACAAAAAAAAAACTTTCACTCAATTCAAAATAAACCAATTGTTTTTATTTGGTGACATTCGTATAATATAACAGTTAAATTCTTTTTCAATTCCATTATTTTACAAGATAATCTTTTCCTCTGACCGTTAATAAAATTTTGAGTCTAGACATCTCTTAAAATTATTATCAACGCATTTTCCAAGGCTTCTCGCGAAATGTTTTCAGTGAAATTGGCTTTCTCGACACCTCTAAAAGCGAGCATCAACCGATCAATTGAAAAACCATTTGTATCCCTCCAACCTTCAACGTTCCACCACGCAAATCACAACAACGGATCGAATATCTATTTGGCGATACTTATATTTCTCAATCTGGCCGTTTGAATTGCTTTCATTGGAACATTGAATGTTTAAGAAAAAATTTATTTCATATCTTTAGCGATGGAGCTGGCGTTACGGGGCCACAAATCAGCACATTCTTTTGCAACAGGGCCTGTGATAGCGGATCCTTTCATTTCACCTTTATTGTTTACTATCACGCCCGGATTATCCTTCAAGATATATAAACACCCCGTCTCTCCTTCTGAAAGGTTTCCTTTGCCGGATAACAACAGCTGACATTAACTATTTGCGGAGTTCAAGCTTTCCCTTCTTGACTGTATCAACAACCAGCGGCTGGCAGAAGATGGGGAGCGACTTTCCTTTACCAGATTCTATGGGTGATTTGATTTATAAAAGGGTGAATTTGATTTGTAAAAGGGTGAATTTGATTTTTAAAAGGGTGAATTTGATTTTTGTAAGACGGTTCAAACGACAACGAATTCCATGGACAGCAATGTCATACAGATTTTTACCGCCTGTATGCACAATTCATGACGGCTCCAACAGATAGACCTAGGGAGATACGGAATTTACCTCCGGCCGGCCGTCGGTCGGCGGTTCCACCCCGACCGCTTTTACACATTTTACGGCCTGTTTAGTTTACAACGGGAAATAATTACAGTATTTATTTGTCTGATACCTAAAAAATGAGATGAAATTTGAATGTTCCTCGTGAACAATAATTATTTATGTAGCTATACTCACCAATGCAAATGCAACTAAAACTGAAATTAGGTACGTAATATAAAGAATTTCATTACGGTTTTTAGCATTTATGTAGGTACATTATGTAGCTATGTACATATTATGTATCTATGTATGTATCTTGTTGTTTATGAAATGAAATCTTTGACTTTTGAAATTTTTTTGGAAACATTAAAAACTTGGCAAAAATATCAATCGAATCGATCGGCTTGTACTACAGTGAGAAACTCATTATTTTTTAACATTGGCACCGTTTTTCATATCATTGCATTAGAAAAATATACATTTTATTTT
Organism: Sphaerophoria taeniata; assembly: GCA_943590905.1. Taxonomy (NCBI): domain Eukaryota; kingdom Metazoa; phylum Arthropoda; class Insecta; order Diptera; family Syrphidae; genus Sphaerophoria; species Sphaerophoria taeniata. Next base: position 37,399,285 of record OX016540.1, on the reverse strand, counting down.
TGCTAAACCTTCTACCCTAATACCTCTTGCATTTCGAGAAAAAATTAGGAAAATCGGTCAACCAGTGTGCCCGGTTAGCGAACGAACACAAAAATTAGGCTGTTCTTTTATATATATAGATTAAAAAAACGCAAGTTCATGTTTCACAGCATTACAATAAACAAAAACAAAAAATTATTGTTGCTTGTTTTGGTTTTCAGTGACTGGGAGAGGACAAACAGACCTTTGTTCTGCATTACTTGATTCGTATAAGCTACCTTGCAAAATTGAGAGATCTGGCGATTTGAAATCGCTTTTTAACCGAGTCCTTAAAACAATATTCGCTTCCCGTTGCAGATAGAATACTTGAAAGCCCTTATTTTGAAGTACAATTGTTTAACGACTGTCGACGAAAATTGCGAGTAATTTCGATTGAAGTTGCGCGAAAATATTTGCGAATAATTTGCAATTTTGCCAATATCTCGGCTCCCCAGGCTTTCAAAAAACTTGAAACCCATTTCGATGATAGAACTCGACCAGACCTTTTTTTATGTATATACCATTCGATGGGTTCTGAAATAATTTTTTTTTTCTGTCCAAAATTTTGGCAGGGTCCAGATATTTACCGAAAATCATGAAAAATTGATTTCGCTAAATTCAACATATTTCATAGCTCTCATTATCCTGAGCCAAGCTGAATTCCAAGCTCTGGTTGAAAAAAGAAAATATTCTTTTTAAGGAGTTACAATACAATAAGATGAGAACTAAAACCAAACATTTTTTTTTGCGGGTCTCGAAGCGATCCTAAATCTCACCCCTATAGACTTATTCGTACAAGAATCGGCAGCAAACAGCGCTTTTCGACTTAGTCAAACCAATATTTGGAGAACAAGTCAACATGGCCATACCACGATTCTTACAAAATACGTTGGCAACAACGTTTAGACTTCAATAAAAACTTTACTACCAGCTTCCCTAATAGAGAAGATTGGGAAAACAGTGTAGGTACCTTTCATTAATGAATCTAACTTTACCATCTTTACTGTTGATTCGAAAATGATTACGGGAGCATATGGGCAGGTTTCTACACGGAAAATCTTAGCCTATGCCGTCATTCAGACTTCCCGACCATAGCAGTGTCTTCCAAGCCGAGATCTTGGCAGTGAAAATCAAATTTATCCATGATGGCGATATCATACGATGATATCACCTTTTTCATTGATAGCCAAGCGCAGCAATAAAAGCGATCTCTTCCACGCAAATGAAGTCAAAGCTTGTTTCTTGCTGTCGCACAAAGGGTTCTTAGTATGCAGCATAACGTAAGACTCTGCTGGGTTCCCGGTCACAGTGGCGTGCCGGAAAACGAAAAAACGGATGAGCTTAAAAGAGAAGGCTCGGTACTTGATCCCTCACTCATAGACCATAACATCAGAATCCCTCAATGCGAATTAAGAAGAAACATTAGTAAAACTATCATCCAAAAAGCAAATGTTAGATGGAACCTACTAGAAACCTGCGGTAAAACCAGGAAACTCTGGCCTTATTACGACAAGAAAAAATCCGATAGGATTTTACTTCTTAAAAAACCGTCCCTCAGATCCCTCATAAGCGTGATAACGGGACATAACCTACTTGGCTACCACAAAAAGAAGATGGGGCTTAGTATAGACGACATATGTCGTCTGTGGAGATGAGGAACAGTACGAGAACACGGCTCACTTCCTATGCCACTGTCCAACACTCTGCGGTACTAGATTTAAATTTTTAGGCAACTATTTTTTTAATGAACTTGAAGAACTATCTGAGCCAATCGAGTACTGAACTTTGTCAAGTCCACCAAATGGCTCGACCAACCATAAAATTCATAGGTGAAATCACTTTTTCAGAAGTTACACTTCTGCTTCTACTTCAGGGTATCACAAGGGATCTACATTTATCTACATTTATCTAAGTAAAACAGCTAATTTTTTTGTATGCTCCTAACCTAATCACATACGCTTTAGTTAAAAAATCGTTAATTATGGAAAAATCAAGAGCTGAATTGTCTCATAACATAAAGAAACAACACAAATCCCTACGTACATAAAAACAAAAACGAACTTGCTTTTTGGGCTAGATAATCTGGCGCCATGTTCTGCTGGCGTCACGTCACAACATAACTTTTTCAAAACCAGCTAGAATAAAATTACCATGGATAACTTTATTAATACATTATAGTCGCCTATTTATAACTCAATTTATTCATCCTTTTGGATCATTAAAAACATTCAAGTCATCGAAAAAACATTAAGGAATTAAACATCGCCGCATATTTGCATAATTCAATTGGATTAAATTATGCGTTGACATTTTTACGTCCTGATAGCTAAACTTTTTTTTGATATTTTAATACAAAACGAAAACAACAAAAAAACATGTACAAAATCATTACATTACATTTTAATCTACGAAGGACTGGGCCATTAACGATAATTTATTAAGTATATGAACAAATTTTGTATGTGTGTACTTTTTTAATCCAACTTTTATGTCGTAAAACTTTTTCCCTTTATCATCTCTGCAAATCTTGAACTTTGTTTTTCTTTTTTATTTTTCAATACTGTTAAGATGACTTCCGGTTGAAAAGGATGACGCACATAATTGTGGTACAAAACTGTGTTACAAGATACGAGGGCAGACAAGCTTGGGGCCGAAATTGAAAGAGGCAGATTTTTTTAGGGGACTATTAAACGATATGGAGAGTTTCTAAAGGAGTTCTTTGAATTTTGTTCGTTCTTCTAGTTTTATTTTTTATATCCTTAAAAGCCTTTGTGTATGGGTTATATAGCGAGATGAAGTTTAATATTTTTGTTCGCTTAATTTGGTTTTCTAGGCCAATTTTTAGGACTTTGTGGTTAAGATTTTGTGTAGCCTTCTGTCTGAGAAACAAACTTTTTCTAAGAGAATTATGTCTACGAACGAAAATTTTTGTGATTTTTTAATATTTATTTGCGGAAGCTTATTTTTCAATAGTTGAACCCAACAAATTTATAAAAAAAAAAAAATAGAGTGGTGCGACAGCTCTTGAAGAGTCAAGGGCTGAGTGGATTTCTCTCATCAACAATTCTCTGAAAGCGTGTGAACAATTGAGGGGGGCACGAGAAGGATTCGAACCCACTACGTTCTCCTTAGCAGTCAACGCACATAACCACTAAGCCACGGGCACTTACAAATTTAATAGAAGCAGAAAATATAAGGCGTACAATATTACAATATAATTCTTCTTAAAACCGGTGATACAGTTTTTAAGAAAATTAAACCAAAAATATTGTTTTTAATTCATTTTTCAAAATTGTTCGTATTGCAAGAATATAATACTCCACCCTCCCCTTCTTATTTATTTGTAATAAAAGCTTGCAACCTTTTCAATTATGTAATAATCTTAATTTGATTACAGCAAAATCTTACGGAGAAAAAGGTCTATTTGATTGGAAGGTCACTCTGACGTATACTTGTTCTTTTTTTTCAAAGAATTTCTTGACTTTTTAAACCTCTGGTTAAACTCTATTACTCGAAAAGACTATCCAATTTCATGTTGTTTTCATTTTCAATGTATGATTTTGTGGAAATGCTATTACTGTTCCTGTTTTTTAGTCGAGTCTTTTAAATACTAGATCACGCATTGAGCCTCTTCTTGTTTGCACTTAAAAGCCCTTAGACAAACCCCAAAGCGGTTTCATTATTTTGCAGATTTTTGTTAAAAATTGTATTTGATTTGCTTGAATAGAATCGAAATCAATATAAAGTGATTTGAATTTTCCAATATTACACACCTATGCCAATTTCCAGTTTTTGCATAGGGGATTTCCAACAATATTTTTTTAGTGCACATAATTGTTTCCACGCTCAACTTACCCAAAAAACGGATCATTTATCAGAGAAAATATTACATTCTTGCGAGCAAATATATTTCTATCATCTTCCTTTAGAGTCTTCTTTGAAACCTCAAAACCAATACGTAAAAATAAATCCACTCTCGGTTGTCTTAACATCATTGCGAAAGAAAAAAACATAATTTGTAAAATGATGTTTTCAAATGTTTTCTATTCCTTTTATCTCTGCTTGAATGATAAGAAAATATAAAACCGAAATTTATATTTTGATTTATGACACTCGAAGATGTGAAAATTGAAAATCAATAATAGTCACACACAGACACATCATAATTCATATCTCTAACATCTTGAATCAAGTAGAATCTTCTTTTTTTTTGTCAATCATGCTTAAGAAAATCTGACATGTGAGTGGAGTTATGATGTTTGGGATTATACAGACTTAACATCCTTTTGAGAAATGGGTGGCCTTTTGATGGTTCGAATAAGAATTTTGCTCTTAAAAATTCAAGGTGGCAACTGAAGCTGTTAAAATTTGTTCTTCACCATGAACAATTTTATTTTTAGTATTGAAAAGAGGCGCCAAGTTTCAAATTGAAAAAAACCCTTTTATGCAATAGAAAATTGACCACTTTCGCCAAAGCCGCAATTGAAATGCAATTTGTGTTACCAATTTCATTTCACTTAACATTTTCCAGCCATTGTTATTTGTCACTATGTATTCAGGCAATCGTCGGTTGTCGTAACCGAGAAGAATGACAAAAGAAGAAACCTGCAATATGGCATACCCTCAGGGGTTAAATTCCTTCCTTTGACTGGTGTATTTTTATGACACTTAAATCTAAGCAACGCTCGTCCACGGCGTTATCTCATCACTTTATTTTTCGTTTTCTCTTGGTTCTCAAAAGAAAATAAACACTCAAGACCACACCAGAAGAACTACGACAATATGTGAGTTCCACTATACATCCTTTCTGCACTATTTTTATCTCATAACCATCGTCGTCATCAAGGCTTGTTGTCATCATTTTTTATTTTTTGTCTTGTTTTTTATTTTGTCGGAGCATCCTTTTTCAGCAAACCCAAAAGGGGTGTTAAGGAAATCCAAAAGCGATTTCCTTCTTCAATCCAGCCCACAATCGTGAGTGAGTTTTTTTTTCTCCTTTTTGACATTCTTAGAAGGATATTTTCTTTGGGATGGATCTCAGGTACTTCAAGCTATCCTCAAAGTTGAAATAAGAGTGGAAATATAAAACTAATATTATCCCGAGGTGATTTTGTTCGTTGCTTTAGTCTTTGAATCAATTGAGAACAAAAATTCTAGAGAATCCAGAATCTGTCAACAGTCAATATAAATACGTACAACGTACCTACCTATGACAAGCAAACAACAAAGGACAGAGTCTTGACATCCTTGCAAGTATATGTTCAAGGGGTGCGAAGAGAAAATATTATTCTAAGGAAATTTGTTAATTTGTGCTCCACTCGTTTTCAATGGGAGTGTCTCATAAGTCAGCATTCGGCAAAGCGAATATAATGTGGGAAGTCTTTCAATACGGCAAAGTTTGTATGGCAGAAAATAAAGTGAAAGAAGAAGTTACGGATTCGACACTTTTCTTTGTCTGAATTAAGGTTATCCTTCAGATTATCAACTATCACAAGCTGGGCAATTGATGCACAATGCCCTAAATTATTTGTTCAAGAATATCCTAAAGACCGACATATTCAAAACAAAACATGACATCACCAAATTTATTTTCGGCTCTATTTGCTTTCAACTCCAGACATCTTTACAGCAATCGGTCTCACAGTTATTACAACAGTTCCAAATAAAAAGGATTTTTTTATTTTCGCCCATAACAAGCATAAACAATCACAATGATATGAAATGTGACCAACTTGATTTGATGTTCAGACATTTTGCTTGTTTTTTTCAAAGACGTCATAAAATGGGGTTAGCACAAGTTTTTCCAGACATTTTTTACCCCAAATTTCGTGCCTTTCAACTTGCGTCATGAAAGATGTTTGCGTTATTTTATGATACGGAAGTGTGTTGTTCGTTTGAAATGAACAAGAGTTTATGGCTTAAATTCGATGACGTACTTTCATTTTTTTTTGAAGGGGACGAATGTCTTAAGAGAAAGATAAAATTCAGTACTGAACCCTTTTTGCTCTAATGTAAGGATAGTTTAAGGATCGGAAGGATTTACGATTCATTTTTATTGAAAGATGACATGGGGTGAATATGAATTGAGGAATTCTGAGATTTCAATTTAAAGTCTTCATTTCATGCTTAAAAATGAAATCCCATTGGATGGATGTTTTCGCCTTAAAGTTTTACAAGTTTTGTTTCCCAATTTGATTCGGTTGAAAAATTATATTGGTTGGTACTTAAAACCTCCTTTTAATACGCTTCGTCTAGTTTTCTATTAAAAAAGACGTTAAACAGATACCTCGTTACACAAAAAAGTAGTAAAAGAAACTTTAATTCACCAAACGAAAAAAAAACCTCCCAGAGCACTCTATTAACAATACTTCTCTGTGTGCTTCTTTGCCAAATAAAAATTCTACTCAACATCCATCTTCGAAACTATTTACCCAGCAACAACAAGCACAAGCAATTGTATTCAATTGACTTCAATTCAAGCGAATTAAATTACCACAGAATAAAGTTTGTATCCTTTTCCTTATAGTGATAGGAATATACATCGACGACGACCGACGATACCAATGACGACAGTAAGACCAAGTTCATTACATCTATTAAATCCTGCATACAAAGATTGAAAAGACAAACCCGGAATCACTATTTTATTCCGAAGGAAAAGAATTTTCTTCTTATCACAGCCATTTCGTCTCATCTTCCTCGCACTCGTCATTTTACGTAATATTCGACGTAATTGAAAGCATTAAATCTTAATCTCTGTGCTTTTTCCAAAAGTCGTTCTCTGCTTGTTCTAGCTCGAAATTCACACCCACAATGATACACAAAGGATATGGATGTCATCACTCTTTTTTCTTGGCCACACAGAGTCTCTGTCCGAGACTATTAAGCTGTCAATAAAGTTGATTCTCTTTAATGAGATTGTTGTGGTTTGTGATGGGCGGTTTCTTTCTATTTCTATAAATTGACAGAGGAAAGGATCTTCGCACAGGTTGACAAAAATTAAGTTGATGATTTAGAGAAGAGAAGAGATTTATTCTTATTTTAACCATAAAAAAAGGAAAACGAAAAATAAATGCAAGGGTAGCAATTTTGCGACTCTCAACAGTGAAGTTGTTTCTAAGGTTTATGACTAAACATTACTCTCGGAATGAGTTGATTAGGTATCGTAGAAAAATGTATCTTTCTATAACGAAATAAAAACAGTGAAATGTTCTTACAAAAAAACTTGCAAGACGTCATAAATATCGCGATTCTGACATTTAGCAATTATTAGCTAGTAAAAAAAGTACTTCCGGAAGTCCTTGAAGGGTCAACATTTAAATGAATAATGGAACTTGCGATTTATGAGAACATAATAATCCGGAAAAGAATAATAAATAAGTTGATTGGTGTGTAAGTGTATCAACAGTTTTTAAATTGGAAATTTTCCACTTTTGTGCAAACGTTAATGGAAAGAAAAAAACATGCAAAGATATCACATTCAAATTGTTGGTACATGATTCTCCAGCTAGAGGCCTTTTCGTTCTTTTATGGAAATAGAATTGGAAGGATGTGGAAAAAATCATGTGGAAGAAAAACTATTTTATATTGTGAACTGTTTCATCCCAAATACTCGCATAAAAGTATTCAAATTTATTCCACGTTCGTAATAGATATTTATAAATTTTTTGTTGACTTGTGATACAGTGACTCAAGTTAATTGAATGTATGTTATTAATGGCACACATTTTCGGGTGTAATTTGATGCAAAACATATTCAGAATTGAAGAGCAGAAATATGATTCACATGGCTGGTTTGGCAAAGTGAGCAACTTAATTTGAATTAATGAACCTTTAATCAACTCAAATCAGAATAAAGATCACAGAACCAAAAAGGAGGGTTATCCTTTTTCTTGTTCTTGGTCGTTAGAATGTTGTTTCTTCATGCATTCAAATTAAAACAAGATCGCTTATTTCATCTTTAAAGGAACTCCATCAAACTATTCATCAAATTAAAATTCAATTAAATGTTGCTCGATGTTGTTGAGATTTTTGCTACTTCGATAAAGCTTGAATTCGAGTACTACTCGATTTGTTTAGTAAATCATTGAAGTGGTATTGTGGAAAAATAAGGAAAAAGTTGATTTTTTTTTCCTTATAATGAGTACGCACTCAAGGGGTTTATATCCATTTTTATGCCAAAGCACAGTGCGAGCGGTTAAAGTGGGATAGAGCGAGAGGGTTTAAGATGAGGTGTCGGTTAACATTGGTTTTGAATTCTTGAACATTGCAGTGACTGGGAAAGACAGAGTGTGGAAGAGAGTTCCACAGTCGCGTATAGTACGGCTAAAGAAAGATTCTCTGAACATGAGCGTACGTCCGAAGTTGGGCTCGAGGGTGAACTGATGTGCGTTTCTGGAGGCGCGGGTATAACGGTTGAATATCTTAAGGGGAGGAATGCAACTGGCTATTTCACTAGAGCATATACCGTTGAAGTAACGGTAGAAGAGGGTGAGGCATGAAGCATTACGTCGATGTTCGAGTGACGTAAATGTCCCAATGATGGTATGGTCACCAATCATCTTAAATGCTCTGCTCTGTATACTGTCCAAAAGACTCAAGTATATACGTCACTGGAGCACCAGCCCAGTCCAAAAGACTCAAGTATATACGTCACTGGAGCACCAGCCCAAACTAGGGAGTTGTACTCAAGCTTTGGACGCATATATGTTTTATAGATGGTAGCCAGATCAGAAGGGGAAAAGAAATTCTTGCATCTTCTTAAATAACCTAAACATCTTGCGGCATTTTTGGAGCCATCGCATATGTGATCATTAAACAAGAAGTGGTCGGTGATGCGCATACCGAGAATCCCAAGATGTTCAATTTCACTGATGCAAGTGCTACTCATGGACAGTGGCAATGGGGGTATATCTCGCTTCAACGATACAAGACAGCATTGAGTTTTCGAACATTTAACTCTACGTAATTTTTAATTCTACATTGTACAATGCTGTTTAGGTCAGAGTTTAATGAGCTTATCATATTTAGTCGTTGCAGTTCTACATCCGAAGAGGAGGGATGTGAGTCTGGGAACGAATATGAACACCTAAGAGTACTATTGTCAGCGAAACAATGGATTAGAAGTTACAGACAAGAGATCATTTATAAAAATGAGAAAGAGGGTCGGAGACAAAACGGAGCCCTGGGGCACACCAGCATTTATTTTGTGGGTTTCAGACTTGAACCCGTCCAATACAACTTGTATAGAACGGTTCGAAAGAAAGTTTCTAATCCAACGAAGGAGGGACTCATCAATACCAAAAGAACGCATTTTCGATAAGAGAGCCTGGTGCCAAACTCTATCAAATGCCTTTGAAATATCTGGACCTGTTGCTGCGAAAGCCGTACTGCCGGTCATTAAGAAGTTTTCGTTCTTCAAGATATTTCTTAAGCTGATAATTTATCAGCGTTTCCACGACCTTAGACAGAAGGGACGTTAGTGCAATCGGACGATAATTGGAGGGAGAGGAGGATTCACCTTTTTTGGATACCGTACTAGTCTACTCATAGTATTTTCTGAAGGGAGTGAGTGTGAAGTGAATAGAATAAATAAAGTTCAATTCCGTATGAAAAAATATTATATATCGTAAACTGTATCAAACAAGAGTATTGTTTCTGTTTCTTATTTCCAGTGTTTAAATTTAAATGTGAAGTGTTAAGAGTTCAAACAATGAACGCAAAAGCTTACATTCCATACAGCACTTCTCTTTGCAAACAATAAGACTAAGCTAGCATAGTTTTAAAACCTCATTTCAAAATGATATAGGCACTTAAATGAATGAGCAGCTCCATTACAAATTTAGAAACCAGAAACAGTGAATCACTCATTCACACATAACGAATACGAAATTTTGTTTTTAACATTTTAATTAATATATCAAACTCATCAACATGAGGAGAGGAGTCCTAAATTTCGTCGCGTCGTCGTCGTCGACGTCATCAACATCGTCATAATCCTCATTCCTCTTTCGTTTGTCATTTAAATCATTAAAAGTAATTAAATTTTACTTTCATCTTTCTTTTTCATTAAGTCAAGACCCTCTCTTCACTCAAATTTTCAAGTAGGTAGGTAGAGACCTACTCTCATATTCACATAATTTTTAATGTGTAAATTTTCATCCTTCTGTACTTAAATGTATTTAGAAAAGAAATTAAACTTCAATAAGTCTAAAAATTCACTTAGAATGTTAAAAATTTATAATTCGTGTGCGAGAAAACTTTTTTATTGACTTTACTTTCAGCCAGACTCTTCGAAAACATGAGTGAACAAAAGTTGATTTTTTTTCATTTCAGTACGTTTTCAGTTTTCTTCACTCTCACTCATGTTTGAAAATGGAACGAGTGCTTCGGGTTATTTGGGACATTTCATTTGAAAGGAGAAGAAAAAAATGATACCGAAGAGGATGAGCGGAAGATTTCATGAAATTTATACACTCATGTTGTTTTTGAATAATTTTGATGAGATCATTTTTGAATAAATTTGCCTGCGGAGCACTTGCAGGACTCGAAGAGTGTGTAGGCGGACCTACTTTTTTTACTTTTCCAATTCATTTCATTTTTGGATAAGAAAATGCATTCTGAAGAGGTTGACAATGTTATATTCAGATGAACGTTAAAATCATACGAGTATATTTGATATGTACATAAATTGGCAACAAAATGTAGAATATCCCATCAAGTTGAGTAAATTTTGTTGAACAAGGACTTCTGAGAAGCTCTCTTTCTTTATTGTAAATGCATTCCACTTCAATTAACATGTCAATAGCAGAAGTTATGATTGAATTTTTCTTCTTTCTTTCTTTCATTTCGCATTTTAAACTTGAGCAATGAACATAGAAAGGACTACCTGCTTGCAACAGGAAGAATGAAAGTTTTCCCTTTTTTTACGTGACAAAAATGTTGGCTAAGAAAAAAAAGCGTTCGTATTTGGTGGATGAAGAAAATGAGCGTGAGAGAAGTTTAACTTTTGTTCTATTAGCAAAAAAAAATTGAATGGAATTTTTCCAACTCCCAAGTTTGTAGTTTATGAGGGAGAGAAGATTTCAACACATTTTTGAGGTAGTTTAACCGTAAAATTATGAGCTTAGAATTCTTTGCAGGTGAAAATAAAAGTTTTGAGGGTGTTCAATTAATTTGAAGTTTCTAGGTGTTAGGAAGGAACTTTATTTCTGTTGTGTGGTCCTCTTTATGCGATAAGTTTCTTTAAGGTTATTCCAAATTACAATTTAAACTTAAGACCTTAATTTTTGTGGTAGGTTAGGTTTGGAGGCAGATTGCTTGGAAACTTTATTTTTGGCCTTCTTTTCGAATACTTTCTATTGATTTCTCAAATGAAGGGTGTTAGCTGGTAGTATTCGAAAAAGTGATATCATGAAAATTATTTATTTTAATTTTCAACCAATAAAAATTCCTCATCAACAAAAGGCAGTTTTATGCATGCAATTAAATTGTTAAACTCGAGCCAAGTCTAAGAACAAATATTACGCAGTTTTGAGTCTTCCCAAATTGTCTGGATAACGTAGGTCCTTATGCGTTAATTTCAAGTTAGCAACTGTTTCAAAATTTCTAAGAAACATTATTGTATGTATTTCAATTTAACAGCATGAAGAATTGCGTTATCCTGAAAACATCTTTTCAAATGAATTGTTAGTCTTGCAAAGACAATACCTACCTTCCAAGACAAAAAAAAATCCAACAAAACTTTTCCTCTCAAAACTAGTAACAGCATCTCATCTCATTCTTACTGAAAATTCCTGAATGCAAGCAAATAAAACAATGAAACAACTTCAAATGTACTTTTAATTCGCTTAGACTATAATACACTCTTGAATTTACATACATGGCGCACATTTGCATTTACTACCTACTCTTCAAAAAGCATATCCTCTGTGTCTGAATAAATAGACAGTGTATCTTCCTTCCAACAATGCAAACAAAAACTTCTTTTAAAGTTTTAACCAAAAAACTCACAGTAAGAATAACAATGGTTCCTAACGACTTACTCGTTCCACCATTATGCTTTGTTGCACAAAAAAAACGAAAACGAAATGAACAAACTTGCCAAAAGTCTGCCATTCGCAGGTAAACTCCAGAAAAAAGCGCGGGTGGCATGAATGCAAAAATGGCAAACGCTAATTATTTTTTGTAACTCGCATGCAAAATGCATACTACCAACCCACAAAAATAGGAAAAAAATGAAATCCTTGCCATAAGCTTACATGCAAAACAGAGGAATGGCGCCCAACTATGGGATTTGCTTGTCTGTCATCGAAGAAAAAAGGTACCAAACGAGTTAGATGGCAGTAGTTGTTTTTTGTTCAACTGCAACTTAAACACAACAAAGGAAACTAAATTGCACAGCAAATTGAAGAAAGGTGGGTGAGGGTAAAATATAATATACTCTGGCGACTATGAGCTTCCATCAACATCATGACGATGTCAGCAACCACCGACGACGACGACAACGCGACGCGACGAGAACGATTCGAGATATATTTTATGAAAACTAATTTTCCGTGGAAAGAAGCTTCATTCAGCAGCGAGCGTTATAGTCAACAACTTTTCAACCAATTTTGTGTCCTAAATTAATATTGGCGTGCTGAAGCTGTGCAATTCTTTTTTCTCTCTCCCTCTCCCTTATTTTTCATTTTGCATCGCTATCCTTATGCAAACTCGCACGTTTTTATTTATTTCAACCAACTTGCCACACACAAGTTGATGAGTTTCTTTCTTTATTGTAAGTGGTGTACTGGATGAAAGTCTTTCTTTGTGAGTTTAAAATATTAAAACGCTAAGCACCATCATCATCATCATCAGCATTGGGATGTGAAATGCTAGTGAAATGTTTACATAAGTTTACTTAATGTCAGGAAGAGTAGTTTTGTTGATAAGTGGGAGAGTATCACTTCTAAGCAATCTGAAGTGATTTACTGCCAGGTTGATTGAAATGGTTTAATGACATGCTGGCTTTCAAAAAAAAAAAAACTGAAAAAATCCCATTCAAACTTGAGGAAGGGAAACCAATCAAAACTATGCGAGGCAATTTTTTTAAGGGGATTTTTGAAATTCCTCTGAAACCACACAAATTGAAGTGAAAACCTATCAGTCACATTTCGTCCATTGGGGCCACAAAAAAAGAAATTTCACTTTTGTTACTTTGGCAGACGGAAGTTTAAGCTTTCAGTTGTACAACGACTTTGTAATGAAGTTACCTTTGATGATGACTTCACATCGGTTACAAAAAAAAGGACATTTCAAACCAAAAAAATATGTAAGTGCTTTTATCGATTTATCTCTTCCCAACTACGAATCGCTGTGTTTATACTTCTGACAGGGAGTAATTAGCCAAGTTACTTTAAGGAATTATTTTTGTTACAACTCAGCGTTTTTAAAAAGAACCTTGACCCTTAATTGCTTAATTTAAGGACTTAATTGTTTTAAAAATCACACAAAAAACAGTGTCCCAATGTCATGCGGTTAACTCTGAGAACTTTAAGAAAACAAAATATTTTTTTGTAATTATTATGCTTTGTAGGTTGTAGCCAAAAGTTCAAGTAAGGCACTTAAGAAAACATTTTCCTAATCTGTGTTCTTGCAGGTATTTCATTTAAGCGAAAAGTATTTAAAGACATTGTTTAACGTTTCTTGACAACAAATAAAAGTGGCATAGAATATTTCGTTCCTCATGGAGCTCATTAAACAAAGAAAGCTTTGTTTTATATAAAGAAGGCTTGTTATTAAAACAAACTTATTAACTTTTTTTTTTTTTATAAAAAAAAATTAAATTGAAACGAGGTCGCCATTTATTATGCATGTTAAGGAATACATATTTTTCCGATAAATAAACTCGAAATAAACTTCAAAGAGCTGTTTCGCTTCGACACGCATTGAAGATCAGCGCTAGCCAAAGCCAATGTCTATAGCTTCCCATCACTTTAATACCCTTTTGAAGAAGAAGACCGGACTAAGGAAGCCAACCAAACTGCTGACTTACAAGCAGCTGAGGCTTTAGCTTTCCAGTGTGGTTCACCATATCCATCAAGACAGCGATGCAGAAAATATTAATGTAGGAAAAGATATGATTAAGGATTTCCACTGGTCTGCATTTCTATAGGAAGAGGTAAAGGTACTTTAGCAATAAGCGTCCCTTCGAGGAAGCCCGAATCAATCTGTACTGGACATATTTATTGCTGACGCAGCTAAGAAGTTAGTTGCAAATGATGCCAATCATCCTTAGCCATTGATGAGAAAGATGACCAATGAGGAAGGACATCTGAAATAAGGATACCTGAGTACCATGGATATGCCAGAGAAAATTACAACGGACAACGCTGAAGCAGATCTTCTGGAACTTCCTAGATTAGATATCATCAATGCCGCAAAATACTAAACTTGTTTTGTTACCACTTTGTGCACGATGGTTGGGTGTTGTAGGATCTGGGGGCTTATGCTGTAACTTTTCCTACACACCAAGTGCTTACTTTACCTCCTCGTGGTAGCAACCGGGTACTGGTTATGTCTTAGATAAAACTTGCGAAACTTGTTAGCGCGGGTGCAAATCGGGAAAAAAGCACCTTATCTACGGCCCAACAAATTTGGAGGTTAGTGCGAGGGGCTAACAACCCCTCCACAGTGAAAAACTTGAAAGTTATGAGAGAGATACCAGCCTCGGATAATGAACCCCCTCTTATGGTAACCAGACCCGGAACGACAACGGACTACGCATTGAGAGTTTGTACCTGGAATGTAAGAACCCTCTACACTCCAGGTGCAACTCAGAAACTTGAATCTGTCCTCTCGCAGTATAAGGCAGATATTTCTGCGATCCAGGAAATACGATGGATAGGATCAGGGACAATGAAGAGAAAAAATTGCGACATTTTTTATAGCTGTCATCAAAGATTGCATATATTTGGATGCGGATTCGTCGTGGGAAATCGGCTTAGATCGAAAGTCATGGATTTCAAGCCAATAAATGATCGCCTGGCTATGATCCGCATCAAGGCCACATTACAGAACATCAGTATAATATGTGCACACGCCCCTACCGATGATGCTGAGGAGTCTAGCAAGGAGGATTTCTACGACCTCCTGGATAGAGCCTACGGAGCCTGTCCAGAGTACGACGTCAAAATCGTACTCGGAGACTTCAATGCAAAAATCGGGAAGGAAGACATCTTTGGCGGATTAGTTGGAAAGCACAGCCTCCACGAAGAAACAACAGATAACGGTTTCCGACTAATCGACTTTGCTGCAGCTCGTAATACGGTGATAAGTAGCACTAGGTTTCCAAGACGGAAGATCTACACAGCAACCTGGCGATCTCCGGATGGTCGAACCACCAACCAAATCGACCATGTGCTAATCGGCGCAAGGCACGCATCCAACATCCTGAACGTGCGCACTTTCCGAGGAGCAAATGTCGACTCTGACCACTTTCTGGTAGTGGCTAAGTTTAGAGCTCGAATATCAAACGACAAAAAAACACGTGCGGCCCAAAGAAAGAAGTTCAACATCGGTTGCCTTAGCACTTTAAAGAATGCCAGAGACTACAGTGAGCGCCTGAGCGAGCGACTCTCCACCACCGTCCTCCAAATACTACAGACGTCAACACATTGTGGAACCAATATCGCGAAATAATAAAAAATGTAGCCGAGACCACCATAGGTTACCAGCCACCCCCGAAAAAGAACCCGTGGTATGATGATGAGTGCGTGATATTGAAAAGAGAGACGGAAAATGCACGTGTGCAGATGCTGCAACGGAAAACAAGAGCAGCAAGAGAAGAGTACCGCACGAAAAGGAGAAATGAGAAAAAGACCCTGCGAAGGAAGAAAAGAGCATCCGCAGTTTCTCAGCTCAAAGATCTAGAAGAGTCTCGGGCCAAAAACAACACCCGGCGTTTCTTTAAAAGGTCGAAGCAATTAGCTTCTGGTTTCAGAACCGGGACACAAGCTCTTCGAAACAGTGAAGGAAACCTAGTCACCGAAGCACAGGGAATTGTAGATGTTTTCAAGCAGCACTTCCAACAGCTGCTGAATGCGCAAAATCTCGAGCAAGATAATGACGAAAGAGAAGCAAGACCAGTCAATGAAGACCCAGTCCCAGCCCCCAGCAGAGAAGAGGTAGAAAGAGCCATCCAAAAGCTAAAAAATAACAAGTCCGCCGGGTCGGATGGCATACCCGCGGAACTCTTTAAACATGGAGGAGGTGTTTTGATGAACCGCATGCACCAGGTCATCACCAAAGTGTGGGAGGAAGAATGCATGCCCACTGACTGTCGATAAGCTCCATATGCCCCATCTACAAAAAAGACGATCCGATGTTATGCAAAAACTACCGTGGCATATCCCTGCTTAATGTTGCATACAAAATCCAATCCAACGTACTGTGTGAGCGTCTTAAACCTTTCTGCAACACAATAATCGGCACGTACCAGTGTGGCTTTAGGCCAGGCAGAACAACGATAGACCAAATATTCACACTGAGGCAGATCCTGGAAAAGACCAACGAATTTCAAGTCGAAACCCACCATCTTTTCATCGACTTTAAAGCTGCTTATGATAGCATCCACCGCCAAGAGCTTATGATTGCGATGTCTGAATTCGGGATCCCGAACAAACTGATCCAGCTGTGCCGCATGACGCTAAACAATACGCAGTGCAGTGTGCAAATGGGTAACAGCTCATCCGAGTTATTCCAAACTTGCGCAGGGTTTAGACAAGGAGATGCGTTGTCATGTGACTTCTTCAACATAGTCCTGGAGCAGATAGTGCGCAAGGCAGGTGTGAGCACGGAGGGCACTATCTTCAACAAATCCACCCAGCTCCTAGGCTATGCGGACGACATAGACATCATCGGTCGATCCAAGAGAGCTGTGCTTGAGGCCTTCACAGCGATTGAAGAACAGGCGAAACTAGTTGGTCTTGAAGTGCATGAGGACAAAACAAAGTACATGTCATCAACAAACAAAGCAACATCTGTCCACCGCCTAAGACAAAACGTCACTGTTGGTAGCAGCAATTTCGAGGTAGTTAAGGAGTTCACCTACCTTGGAACAAACATCAATCCCACGAACGACACCTTAGTGGAGATCCGAAGAAGAATTACCCTAGCGAACCGCTGCTGCTTCGGTTTGGCCAAACAACTGGGTTCAAAACTCCTCACTCGAAAGACAAAGTGTCTGCTATACAAAACTTTGATTTTACCAGTCCTACTCTACGGCGCCGAGTGCTGGACGATAAGTAAAAAAGGGGAATTGATACTGGGCACTTTCGAAAGAAAAATTCTTCGACGGATTTTTGGTCCCGTATGCGACGATGGCGAATGGAGAAGAAGATACAACCGAGAACTGTATGAGCTGTACCAAGATGTGGATGTAGTCCAGAAGGCCAAGAAAAGACGACTACATTGGCTCGGCCACATCGAGCGAATGGACGACAACGCTCCAGCCAAGAAAGTCTTCTCATCCCAGCCCCCAGGTTCAAGACGACAAGGAAGACCGAACCTACGGTACAAGGACCAAGTGACTGCGGATGCCAGAGCGCTTGGTCTCGGTGACTGGAGAGTGCATGCGAGGGACCGTTCACGATGGAAGACTGCAGTATCTCAGGCTGAGACCCTTCATGGATTGTGAGCCGGATAACGAACAAACGAACACTTTGTGCACAGGAAAGGAGATGAGAACGGAGAATTATAACTATCAATTGATTTTTTTTACTGGCGACATCTATACCAATATATAAAGCTGAAGAGTTTGTTTGTTTGTTTGAACGTGCTCATCTCAGGAACTACTATTTTGAATCGCAAAATTCTGTTTGTGTTAAATAGTCCATTAATCGAGGAAGGCCTTAGGCTACATAACATTAAGCAACGATCGAGCGAAGAATCAAGAGAAAATGTGGAATGTGATTGTTAGAACGCGCTGATCTAAGGAACTGTTAAACAAATTGAACAATTCTTTTTGCGTTGAATAGTCAATTTGTAAAGGAAGGCTTTAAACCATTTAAAATTACCAATATGAGCGAAGAATTAGTAGAGAATGTAAAATAAAAATGGCAAATATTATTCATTTTTGAAGGCTTCTGTTGTTTGTTTGAACGCGCTGATCTCAGGAACGGCTAAATCAAATTGAGAAATTCGTTTTGTATTGAATAGTTGCGAATAATGAGAGCAAACCTTCAGTATAAAGTGTTGCTAAAACGGGGAAAACTATACATATTTGAATGCTTCGAGTTAAGAAGAATTTCGACTTTGGGAGAATCGACTTTTATAAAAAACCAAAACAAAATAATAAAGTGCCCCGACAGCTCTTCAAGAGATAAGGCCTAAGTGGCTTACTGTCAGCAACAATTCTCTGAGTGCGTGTGAAAAATTGAGGGACCTTCAATTTAACGCCGATTTCGAACGGCAAAGTTGATAAGCACTTTATCATGATAGATTAATACTCTTGGCAGTGTAGTCAGTTCTTCGCAGGAGGCAGTACCCGTGAGAGATGAAACAAAAACTTATGGGCACGAGTAGGATTTGAACCCACGACGTTCTGTTTAGCAGCCAACGGAACTTACCACTAAGCCACGGACTGTTATACAATTTTAAAATAACTTCGCGGCGAAATTCCACACAAGTCAAGACGCAACTCTGTCCGGTGGACGAGAAAGATGTGGATGAAGTCGCGGGAAACTGCTAGTACAGAATATATGGAAAGTATTGAATTAGTAAAAAAAAGTTGAGATTTTGATCAAATATGACATTACGATGATAGAGATGTCGAAAAAAGTGCATCCGGCGATTCCGTCTATCTGTCTGTCTGTAAACATACCTACAGCCTTAACAATTGGTCCGTTTGACTTCAAATTTTAAAATAAGAGGTTTGAGCGATTTTTTTTTTCAGATTTATATGTCTTTTTTTTTATTTAAAAAAAATATATTTAATATTAAAAATCGTAATTTAAGTACTAAATGTATATTTAAATATTCTTGAAAACCTACTTCATACCCATATTAATTTTAAAATATTTTTGAAAAAATTTATATATAAAAAACTAATTTAAAAAAAAAGCACTCCAAGGATTTATTGTTTTTAAATTTAAGAAATCAACAATTTCTTATGAAATCTTATGACATCAATTTTTTCAGATTAAATCTATTTTTGAAGTACCTACATATTTCAATTTATATTTTTTTTATGAATTTTAATTACATGTTTATATTTTTTAACGTTTTTTATGAGTTATAATTTGGAATACAGGACCAAGTTCGTGCGACCCAATCGTGCACATATTTTTATTTATTGTTTCAAGCGATTTCGGTATAGAAATAAGAAATTTTATACCATCACTGCACATCTGCACAAACAATTCTTTCGTTTAGTATGTTATATGTATATGCCTCTTCGGCGGCCTAAAGTGTACCACAAAAAAAGTGTTAGCCGTCAACAAAGTTTTTAACTTGATTTTGGTAAACAAAATAATGTATACGAGTACAATTTATCAAGAAATTTTGTTGTTTTTTTTTATCGATTGATGGATGAAGAATAAAAATCGTGGAAGTCATTTTTTAGGAACATTCATACATATTTTCATTTTTCTCAAACTTTGTTTTTGACAAGTTAAAAGCAGTTTTACGGAAAACATTAGTTCTATAAATGATTAAAAGATCAACCGTCAGCACATATAACCTAACCTATAACCTCTATAATTCGTAGATGTTGACGCAAAAGAACGCCGCCGACTTTTTTCGCCAAATTGAAAATAAAAACAAATAGGACAAATAGCAAATAGGACCATCATCGTTAATAATGAATAAGTCAATTTAAAGTTAATTCTCCCTCTTCATGTAGACCTTGGATAAAAAAAAGGTCCTTTTTTCCTGTTTTGCCTAATAACGTGTCCAAATTACTTTCCTTTCCTTCAAATTGTTTCAATTCAATTTGTAAAGGTCTTAAAGGACACAATGAACTCATTAATATTTTAATTTATTTCAATGTAAACAACATGAACAATTTATGTATACGAAATGGACAGACAGGAAAAAACACAACATTTCAGAGTGATGTTTTGATTTTGCGACAGATATCAAAATAGCAAGCCAAAATTTCAAATGCATTTTTAATTACTTAAAAAAGCAAATGTTTTGTTTCGAGGTCATGACTGGAACCTATGTTAGGATAGAAAACACGTGTCACTGTTTTTGGTTGAATTCATTTGCACCGGAAATAAAAGAAGAAACCAAAACACAAACAATCTCCTTCCCGCAACCTGCCTAGATTTGGACCCGAAAACTTTTCATAGAAATGACACTTTCAAAATAAAAGGAAACAACTCTGCACAAAAATGAAATATAAGAACAAAATTATGAAATCCCTGAAAATTAGCAAAACAAAAGGGTGCTTATTGAGTTCCTATGAATTTGCTGTTCCTTCGATATCATGTTAACATCCTGTTTGGTTTTTTTCCCAACTCCGCCGCTAAAGCTTTTTGTGATTCTTTATTTTCCAGAAACCATAAATCGCCCTAACATAAAATATCCATTCAGCATGGCAAAGACTGCGGCTATGCAAACGACCAGAATCGTTATCCAGCTGAGGTGGGCATAAAACAGATAAATCCTTCTACCATCCGGCTGCCGGCCTTTCGCTTCATGACCGACCTCAAAATGTGACGATTTCTAAGTATTTCCAAAAATATTTCAAAAAACCCGAAATATTTTTCGTTTTGCCAGCCGGGTATCGGTATGATAATAATCTAACGAGACAGGCTACCCGCAGAGAGGGTGGAAAATTCCTCCACCCGCTTCAAGGAATTCGTGAAAGGATTTTTTCCAGAATTTTTTTAAGAGGCAATTTTAACCTTTGCTCTTTGGCCAAATCACTCCCCAGAGCCCATAGAACCCGAGGACCCAGAGGGATAATCGCACTCTCGTATACAAAATCTAATTTTGTGTGAAATGTAGGTTTAATTTTATTCGAAAGTTATGGCTATGGCTCGATGTTGTGTTAGCGCCCGCTGTCAATTTTTGTTGCTGGTATATCGCACAAATAAATCAAATTCGTTGAAAGCGGAAAATCGTTGAAAAGGCTGAAGATTTTTATTTGTTTCTTTTGTGCTTGCTTTTCTTTGCCTTTATAGGAAGAGAACCGAATGATTTTTTTTTCTATATAAATCAAAAGAAAATCCACGGGGACAGGGGAAGAAATATAAACTTTTTCGACTATGCCTGATTGTGGAGATGTCACATTTTTTGATTGACTAACATCCACGTCTTTTATTTTCTTCTTTATGTGACGCAAATTTTAAAAGAAAACAACAACAAAAATGCAAACAAATCGATTGTCACTTTTCACTTTGGATTTATATTTGTTTTGTGAGGGTGCAATACCCTTTTTTGTTGTTCGAAATGATGTGGGGGCGAGCTTTAGAATTAGGATCTCTTAAAGATTAAATGGAAGGTATCAAAAGTCGTAGAAATTGTTAAGACACCAGGAAGAACCTTTTCGAAGATAATAAATATGCAGAAGAGGATACACATAGTGAAATCGGATCCGGAGATTAAGTTTTATTGGCTTTCAAACGATTGGAGATTACTAGGCTTAATGGTCTAATCGAAAGGATAGATGTTTCTGTCAGATGGTTACATGAGTTAATGGAGGCCAAAGGGTTGAGGATATTATTTGTTTGCATCTAGTCTTTTTCCATAAATCACCGATATTGAGATTATGATGGCAGTTAAAAAAGTTTTTACGATTTTTTTGAGGATGTATAACAAACAAATGAAAGGATGAACATCATTGATTTATGGTTGCGATTAAAGTATTTGAATGACTGACATTATTTCAAATTTAAACAAATTAAAGATAACCATTGCAATAAATCAGTACATTCCTAACACCATCAAGGAATTCTGGAGTGTTTTTCGATGTTTATAAGAGTCGAAGTTAAGGTTTTCTGCAAAATCAGTTTCTTCTGGTTTTTGAGGGAAAATGGATGTACTCGCCTGCCTAAACTTCTGGCATTGGTCCGTTTACCAAATAACGCAGACTAAGAGTTCAACACACACTCAACAAATTCCCAAACAATAATAATTTTAGATGAGTGCAAATATTTACAAATCCTGTCTTTGGTTTATTTAATCAAACAGTTTTTCTTTCCAAATATGATATTCCATTTCAGTTAATAAATTTGAACCAAAGTCAATAAGCCCCTTGGTACATATTGTACCTTTACTTCTGCATAACCTGATTGCCAACCGATGATTTCAAAACCCCAAAAACTTAATCGCCCAATTTATTATACCAATTCAAACCAGACCAATTCCAGCAAAATATAATTAACTATTGAAAGTGAAACCCAAACAGACCCATAGCCTTATTCATAATTAAAGACAATCTAAACACGGCGGCAGAAGGAAAGCTTATTCCGATAGTCCGCTCCGGTAACCATTTATTGATTTGTTTGCGTACTATGAGCAAACATTCTGATATTTCTTGATTTCATAATCAAAGTTTCCCTAACATAATGAATTGAATTCAGTATTAGGTAGGTACTCCTCTTACCCCATACCATAAGAAAGGACTTTCAAGGATGGAAAGGATGGAGTCAAAACATACGCCACACGCACTTTAACCGACTAACCGGTGTGTTAAAGAGTTAAAGAATGGAATTCACAAACGATGATACATAGAGGGGTTCTAATTAATATCTCATTAAAGGAGGCAATAACTTCTGATTAAAATCCCATCAGTAGGGTACTCATGAAACACCCTTTGGCCCATATGCCATATGCTCGAATGGTGAATTTGAAGTAGAAGCAAAGCATTTAATATTAATGTTGTTTTGTGGAATTGAAAGTTCTATTCAGTAATGATCTATCTTGAAACTTGAATTATTAAATAAAATGAATTGAAGTTCTGCAACTCGAAGTGGTTAAATTATTGAGTTGATGTAAATTTTAGACACGACGAAATGTTGTCATTCTGATTGTTCTTTTCATAATTAAGATATTTCAAGAGCTGTCAAAGTCAAGGAGGCTGTTAATGAAGATATGAGAAATGAGGATACATCACAAGTGAATTCATGCAAGTCTTCGCGTGTCATAAATAAATAACTACATACATATTTTATGAAATGGCTTTTGCTTGTTTTCAATAGCAAATTCTTGAAACCAAGCATTTATCTTCGCGTGTACGTCCAACATCGACATAACATATTCAAGATGGCTTGACTTGAAAGAACGACAAACAGATTCCTTTTTGAAGGATAAAGTTTTGAGTAACACCGTACCTACAATTTTTTAAATATCTCCAAGGACTAAATTTAAAAAAAAACGACAAGGACAGCATTTGTTTACATTTCTCCACAAAACCACTTGAAGTTTGAGTAAAACCCTTGTAGTTTATTTCAGTGTTCCATTTGTGGTAACAAATAACAATATCCGCTTCTATTGTTCCTTTAACTTCCTGTTTATCCTACACAATTTCAGTTTTATTCGTTCGCTGTCGGTATTATTTGTAAATAAAAACAAGTCCCCAATGAATTTGAAAAATCCACTAAAATATTCTTCGAGCCAAACAAACTATCTAATTCTTTCCATTCATTCAAGTGTGACAGGACTCGGGGACCATGGCCGGATTTAGGGGAGGGCAAACGGGGCAACTGCCCTGGGCCTCCAAAAAAGAGGGGCCCCCACAACAAGACATTTACAAAAAAATATAGCTTTTGCTTAATAATTTGTTCATACATCACTTGCTTAAATCTAGTTTAATAGTTTTTATTTTTATCTATATTCTTTAAATGATAAATTATGATTTGTCATTCTGTAATAATCACCTGAAAGATGAAAGATCAATCTGCGGATCTAAGCAGCCTATTCTCGTATTTGCGTGATACGACGACGCTACCTCGGGGGTAGCGTCTCGACGAAGCTGCCAAGAAAATATCACAGACTGACGAATACTTACAATCACAGGACCACAAGGAGAAACGAGGTTTAATCCGCTCGAAAAAGCACAAGACGCAAATCTGTTACCGAAAGAGATATACAAGTATTCGCCTTTATTCCAGTGATCGACCAGCTATTCGTTTCTCTTACAGAAAGATTGCGTGCTTATGAAACTGTACGTTCGAGGTTTGGATTTCTCAATCACATTGAGAAGATGGGTGCTGAAAATTTGCAAGCTGGCTTTATAAAAAGACTAGCAGTTGCCCGCGACTTCGTCCGCCGATTCCTAATTCTAATTCTAATATTTCTCTTACTTCTGCATCGTTTTTTTCGTTAAGTAATTTTTTTTTTCTTTAAACTGAGCATATTTTTTAGTTAAGGAGTACATAAAATGATATTGTTTAAACACAATAATCTGCACAAATAGTGCAATCAATCACATTCACAAATCAATTGAACTCTCAAAATTCTAATTTGAGCAGTTATTAGGCCAGTTCCACCTAACAACATCTCACTGAGATCTCAATGTCACCTTGACTGAGGCAAAAACATTTGGTGGAACATAATTCTCAGTTATCATTGAGATTTAATGGTTACCTTACTAATTGTTGCTGCACATATGTCAGCCACGTCAAATAGCTGAGTGAGAAATCGAATCCAAAATAATTTCATCTCAGAGATCTCAGAAAAAAATCTCAGTTCTCAATCTCATTTCCACAGATTCTTCGCTGCTATTGGTCGCAGCTTAATTTAAAGTAGAATAAAGCCTTTCTCGATTAATGGACTATCCAACACAAAAAGAATTTTACAATTCGAAATAGTAGTTCCTGAGATTACCGCATTCAAACGAACTTTATATTGTATTGAATTGTATTGTTTGCCGTTTTTTCCATATTTTCCACAGATTCTTCGCTGCTATTGGTCACAGCTTAATGTTAAATAGCCTCAAGTCTTCCTCAATTAGTGGACCATCCAACACAAAAAGAATTATACCATTCGAACCAGTACTTCCTGAGATAAGTGCGTTAAAACGCAGAAAAATTTATATTTTTTGCCGTTTTTTCCCCATTTTAAACAGATTCTTCGCTGCTATTGGTCACAGCTTAATGTTAAGTAGCCTAATGTCTAAGTCGATTAAGGCACCATCCAACACAAAAAGAATTATACCATTCGAACCAGTAGTTCCTGAGATTACCGCGTTCAAACAAACAAACTCTTCAGCTTTATATATTAGTGTAGATGTAGATTTGGTAGGGAATTCCGAGATCCGTATGTCCTTAAAACTCTATTTTTATCGTTTGTCAGATCAGTCCTTGAATACGGTTGTATAGTTTGGGCCCCTTACTACTCGATATTCATAGACTTGAAGGTGTCCAAAGAAGATTCCTTAGATTTATTCTACGTTTTTTCCCATGGTCTCATGAATCAGCTTTGCCTTCCTATTCCCTTAGGCAACAACTTTTAGGTCTTCCATCACTAACTAGTCACCGAAAGTACTTGCAACTCTGCTTCATTGTTGGAATTTTGAATGGATCCATTTCGTCTCCATCAGTTTTGTGTCGTTTTCACTTTAATATAAGCCGAACTTACTTAAGAAATCGAGTGCCAATTCGAGCAAATCTTAGCCGATCAAACTATGGTTCCAACAGTCCAATTAACCAATTAATAAAAATTTATAATGAAAATAATTTTCTTTTAAATTGTGTCAATTAAAGTATAATACAGATAACTTCAAAATACATTTTTACTTTCATTATTTAAATTCTTAATTTTGTGTTTGATGTTATTACTAGAATAAATATTTAAATATATTACTTTGTATATAAAACATATTTTTTAGATATAAGTTTTTGTTAGATATAAGTTTTTTTTTTGTTAACCTAGCGTTAGTATTTAACGTAATCAAATAAATAAATAAATAAGCTGCAGCAGAGACATTGGTGAAAGCTTATGAGGACGATTTAGAACCTAGTCTTGGTAATGAGTTGGTTCAAGTTGTGTCTTTGATCGATTCATAGAAGGAAGACTATGGGAAAAACCAATTTCCGAAACTTCTTTATTACCAAATCCTCGAAAATCAAAATATCAGAGCTTGAAATTACATTGATAATGTTTTTGGTTTTGATAGTATCAAATTGCACTTGAGAGCGCTCATTTTCAGAAATGAAAATTATAAAAAATAGATTTCAAACAACGATGGGACAAAACCGTCTATCAAATCTTTCTCTCCTGACTGTTGAAAGTGATCTACTTCAGGAACTGAATTTCAGCGAAACGTTCCGTTATTTAGGGGCCAGTTATAGCTTTCAGAAAAACGGATCAGAAAAAAAAATATTTTCCAAATTTGACTACCTACTCTAGAACTTCATTCGAGCGTAATATTTATGCAATTCGACGAACATTTGAAATATTTTTTTTCAAAAAGATTTAAAACATTTATGACCGAATTTAATTAGAAAATTGAATTTAAAGTTTTTTCTGATGACTGATGAGACTTCATTTTTCTGAACAGCTGATTGTAAAAACTTCAAAAATATTCCATTGCGTTTTTCTCATTTGTTTCGATTTTTTTCTGTTCCAATTCCATCAGAACATTTTTTTCTGATGAAAAAAAAATTCTGGACCCATGTTCTGTAACTCGGTCGAAAACTTTCGGAGTCGAGAAACATAGGATATCGAAACAAATTGTGTCAAATTTCATACAAAAAAAAACTAGTTACGCTCCGTTTACACTGTTTTCGGTATGATTTTCTCGATGTGAGAAGTTACAGAACATGGGTACTGATGTCATAAGAAAGTGCGAAGCTGGATTTCTGACACAAAATTCTTGGTTGCTATAAAATAAACACTCATCAGAAAAATGTTTCAAGTTTTCACCGTTCCATTTTTTTTTTTGGATTTTTCTGATAGCTATAACCGGCTCCTTGGCACTAAAATTTAATAATTCCTGTTTACAATTATATTTATAATATGTTTCTTAAATAATAAAAAAAATATATATAGGTTTCACAACAAATTAGTATTTATTTGAAAAAAACTGTCATTTTACATATTTGGGGCCTCCACTCCTTTGCTGCCCGGGGCCTCCAGACATCTTAATCCAGCCCTGTCGGGGACACACGGGAGACATCAATTTTAAATTCTTCATTTTATTCCAATATACAGAGATAAGAACAGTGGTGGTATGAATGTACGATTGAATCCTATTTTTCTTCTCTTTTTTTCTCAGTTTTAGGTATAAGAAAATGTTTCATTCAATTTCGTTCTTCGCTTGTTAAAAGGAAATGTGGTGTAACCACTTATCTGGGTTTAGTTCCTGAAGGTGGCGGAGATATCTAGACGATCTGAGTTGATATTTTCTTTTCTGTGAATGGCAAAAGGACAGGAAACGGGACAGGCTGTCGGCTATGAAGGAAAAGAAGGTCCCAAAAAGATATAACCCACGTAGTGAACTTATTTCTCGTTGGTCCTTTTTCGATATTAAATTAATCCCACACCTGTTCAATTCTGAAATATCAAACTGTCGGTCGGTCGGTGATTTATTTTTTATTCAACGACTGGTTTTTCTAAAAATGTAGTTTAAGAGAGAGAGATTTTGTCAATGGTAATGTCGGAGGTTAATTTAAATAAATTATGTGCATTTTCTGAGAAGGTGAATGGATATTGGGTTTTTAGTAACTGTGTGTGTCTGGTTTGAAAAAGGTAACACATGCCAGCAAAATAATTTCAGAATTATTGCACATAAAATATGCAATATCCCTTTTATGAAAAACAAGAATCTCATACGATCACAAGAAAATGCGGGAAGATGTTAAATTCTTTTATTTGATGGAATGCTTATAAGAGGACGATAAAACACGTATCTTCAATAAAAAGTCTTTGGATGAAATTCCTTTATTCTTTACACATCGTTTGGTATCGCAATATGTCCATGTCCAGCAGTTCCTTGTTCCTTCTACGATCATCTATGGAGAGTTTTTTTTTCTTCTCCTACAGAAATAACAATATAATTCAAGTCATGTTCATAACTCATTTTTCAACACTCAAACTCAATAACAACTATCGAAAATAGCAAACATTCTTCCCGACTATTGTTAATTCGAAATCATTGAAAAGGAAGAATAACACATTACCCGCATCGTTATCAAGATGTCAGTCATGCTTGTCAAATCTTAAAATTCCGCCAACAACTCTCGATTTCTCAAAATCATTCCAAATCATGTTTGGCATTCAAAAGGAACTTCCAGCCCAGGAAAAAAAACGATGTGTTTGTTCAATTCGATAACCATCATGCAGTATCACAATTCACTTTTCAATCCTGCCACTACACACTTCATCGTCATCACTATTTTGCCCATCCGTTTTTTGGATGCATTTTGCAAAAGGAACTTTTTTTATGATTTTCTCGATGAAATATTCATTGGTGGGATGGTTTTTTTTTTTCTTTCAATTTTTTCACTGTACAAAGTCAAAAGTCAAGCAAAACAAACAGAGATTTTTGATTTATTGCATCACATAAATATTGATCATGCATACATTTCTCTAGATAGAGGGGCAGCCAGAAACGAAGGCTGCAAGAGTATCTTTAGCCTTTCACATCTATATATTGTTATCTATTTATGATGTTATGGCCGGAGGGATATTTTTCTTGAAGATAAATGATGAGATTTCTTACAAAGCGAAATAGAAAACATCAATAAGATAGCAAAAACCAGAATCTGAGTCCTTCGGAAACGACAAGATTCCCGAGAGCCAGTTAACATGATTTGGGTATGGAAAACGTCAAAAAAGAAATCATGATTGGTTAGAAAAATAATAATAATAATAATTGGTAAGGGAATCTCTGACATTAAATTGGGTAATGAAAGTCCTTCAAGTGCAGATTCCATTAAAGTTTGAAAAATTCCAGTTAACTTGCTTTTATCGGTGTCGGATTATGAGCATGTGTTCAAATCAAATCATAACAGGTAGTAAAAAAATAACCACTTTGGGGAGTTATATTTTAGGATTTTTGTTTCTCATTCTAATCTCATTTCTGAAAAGTTATGTAGATATATCCTTAAATTTTTCAATGTTTGGATGTGAGTAAGTTGAACCTTATTCTACACATAAAGTGGTAACTTAACTCCATTTGTAATCTCCAATAATTCAAGCCATCAAAAATTCGCAGCATCAAAATAAGCACCCTGCTGAAGTGGCCTCCTAGTCCTTAATATGGTCGTTCCAGCTTAAGGTTCTATTAAAGCAAATACCAAGATTTTTAGCGGTATCTACGAATTTTATTTTTGAGTCTCCAAGAAGAATATCTGGAAAACCGGCCAAGTCCACGGGCTTTTTAGAAATAACGAGGCATTTGCTTTTGAGTGGATTCAAAGAAAGACCACATTTTTCTGACCAATTTAAAATTGATAACAGATCCTCGTGAATTGCATCAACACAATCTTTTAGCATGCCAACTGGGCAACTTTTCATTAGCTGGAGGTCATCAGCAAAGAGGTGCTCATCACAGTGGCGTAAAAGTTTTGGTACTTCGTTCACGTAAATCGAGAAAAGTGATGGACCCAAAATTGAACCCTGTGGAACTCCACTAGATAAAGGCATAAAATTTGAAGTTTTATCTCCCAGTACAACCGCTTCACGTCTCTGGCCGACATAAAAGGAAATTAGTTTAACTGCATCAGAAGAAAAATTGTAAATTTTTAAAAGTTTTTTACACAGGATGTGATGGTTGATAGTGTCAAACGCTTTAGAGTAATCTAGGAGAACCAACAATGAAACTTTGTTGGCATCCAACGCTTTACGCACCCGTTCAACAACTTCCAAGAGTGCTGATGTATTGCTGTGGGAAGGGCGAAACCCGGATTGTTTTGAAACAAGAAGACCGTTTTGTAAAAGAAGTCCAGAAAGTTGTTTCTGTATTATTTTTTCCAAGACTTTGGATAGGAAAGGAAGGACTGGAATGGGCCTTAACTCGTGTTGGCACTATTTCTTCATTTAAAGCATGGAACAGGTAGCCGAGACTATACCGAACTTTGCTTTTTTTTCTTAGCACCCTCGAAGAAGAATCCTTGGTATACTTGGTATAGTGTTGAATGCGCAAAGCTTAGAGAGAAGTAAAATGATCTTATACAAACGTTGGTAGGGGAAACAACGCCTTATTTACAGAAAAAGATGTTTCCAAGGTCTACTTTATGTTGCTAACAAAATCATATATCCTGACGAAGTGGGACTAAAAGACAGTCGGATCCATGAAAGACCAAATATTCGTATCGCGGAAAATCTTGGAAAAGCCAAACGAATTTCAAGTTCGAATTCATAACCTTTTCATCGACTTAAAGTTGTGTCGCACCATGAGCAGTTCAGTGATCAATTAGCAATAGCTCATCAGAGCTATTTCAGACAAGTACGGATTTATTTACTGAACATTGTCCTTGAGCAGATAGTGGCTAATGAAGTTGTCAAAACTGAACTCATTGTCTTCTGCAAATCCATCGAACTCATATATTATGCGGATGGTATTGACATTCTCAAGGACACTCGCAAAATTATGTTGTTCCATATCAGTTGAAGAACAGACAGTTCGTGTTCGACTTGGCCAAGCAAATGCGTTCAAAAGTCCTTGATATTCAAAACCCTGATTTATCCAACCATCTAAGGACTCACACTCACTGGACATACATACATGCTAAGGCATCTAAATACTGCCTTAACTAGCTATGTATTTGGAATTTTTCGTTGAAGTCCTTTTGGACATTAAAGCTATTTTTCCCACTCGCCCACTCAAATTTAATATTCTTATTCCCAACAATCGCACAAACAAATCGTTAATGTTAGGAATTTCATTTAGAATTTCCATTTAATGTTGGACCTCAATTATTTTATTTTTTACCGAAATAAAGCAAAAATTTATATTCACAGTCGATAAAAATTCAAATTAGAATAAAAAAGGGATCTCGCAATCCAAAATGGTGATTGCTGGGGAAGTGTCGTATGAAATACTCATTCTCTCGTGTTGACTTAAACTTTCACTTATTTCATTTTTTTGTTTCTTTGTTTGCGTGTGGGTTAACTACTTAGCAAGTCGAGTGAAACAAATTGAGTTTATTTTTATAGGTAATCCCCCTTCAACCCTCACCCCGTTGAATAATCGGAAAGTAGATTTTTATGCAGGATTATCATCGTTCTTGGATGTTGTTTTCATTTTCAAGGGTTTCCTCCATGGACTGAGAACAAGGACAACGAACGCTATGAAAGGATACAAAAAAAAATGAAAAACAAAGGAATTTAATTTGCGTAACGAGTAAATTAACTAATTTGTATGAGGGCTCAGATGTGCCAATTGGGTGCAATAAATTTTGAAAACCGAAATCTCACAAAATTATACGGAAGGATGTGAGTTCTTTTTCGCCCCGAGTTTGACAGTCACCCCAATGAACAATTTGACCTTGATGCGTCAGAAGAAGCAATCAATAAATGGATATAATTGATGAGATAAGGTTCCGCCACAAACTTAAACTAGAAATGGAAATGGAGCAGAGATGAATGTATCCGAGATGGAAAGCTATTTATATCGTCTTTTGGAGAGGTTTTTCCTTATTGTCGAAGGACATCGAGGACCCTTGAATTTTGTGGTAAAATTCTTGGGGTTTGGTTCACATCACCGTCATCATCGTTGAATGTCATTATAGGTCAATAGGTATTTTGTTGTATAAAAATTAGTGTTAGGAGAAAAACTTTTATCTCACCACAGGGACCTAGAATGATGTGTAGATGCATAGAGTGTATAGGAGTGTCTAATAAATGATCAGGGTTATGGTTATTTTTATTTTGGCATTTGAGAGCGAGAGGGAGATAAGAATAATTTATTGGTTTTCGGGACCTTTTTCAATTCCCTACTCAATTGCTAAGGGCTGTGTTGGCGACGCAAACAAATTTCTCTTCAAGTGGCTATCGAGGAGAAATATTGTATTGAAGGTGAAAACTTAAGAGATTAAAGTTTGATGTTGTTATTTATTGAAAGGCACCGAAAAGTCTTCAACAAAAGGCGTATACAGCAATTTGTGAAAACAAGAAGAACAAACAGTGATGAAAGCAGTTTAAGGGGGGGTTTCCCATGTAAAAAAAGGTTGGGCTTTTGCGCGAAACTGTGTAGCGTTCGCAATTTTTCGAATATTTTAATAAAACAAACGGTTTTCGATTGATATTAAATAGGGTCAAATGTTTGTGCAATTAAAAAAAATAAATAAAAATTCGATGTACCTCAAAACCGACAAGCAAACGGAAAAACTATAAAATTTTGAAAGACGCTTGCGCTAACTAATGGGAAATTGGTTAAATATTACATTTTTATTTATTTTATATTTTTTTTATAATGACAATATATCATGTTACTTAACGTCGTTGTTTTTTTTCGATTATCGTTATAATTTTTTCCACACAAAATTCGAAAAACAATGAAAAATACAGCAAATTACGTAAAAAGTATGAATGCATTTTTTAGTATAACTTCTAAAATATAAAAGGTAGTGAAGTCAAATCAACTTTTTTCAAAGCTTTAAATATGTAATTTCAACGGAGTAATTTTTTTTATTTTTGTTTTTATGTTTGTCAAATGTTTTTGTTAACACAAACATAAAAAAATACCTATTTTTTGTATAGCATTTGGCGCGTTTGCCCGGGAAATTGATTAATATATTTTTGAATTTTTTGAAATATTTTTTTTATGAAAGATTAATATATGTATTACTAAACGTCGTTGTTTTTTTTTAATTTTTCACCTGTAACATATTTAAAAATAAACTTCAAAATGTCAATATTTGTAAGGTCATTGTAAGTGAAATATGGGCAATAAAACTAGCAAATATTTTTTTTATTTTTTTCTGTTATTTTTTTTATTCAATTCAAATAACAAAACAATTTGTTTGCTAATGGTCTTTTTTATTTTAATTTTTGAAAAATCGTCTTTTTTGCGTTTTTTGTCAAAAAAGAATGGTCGATCACACACACAAAGAAGCAGGGTTCAAAGGAATGCCACTAGGTGGTGCTGCAATTTGTTTTGCTTTCTCTTCCCTTTCTTACAAAAGATGTTGTTTTTTCTCCTCAACAGAAAATGTACTTTTTGTTCTTCAATTCATAGAAGTGTGAAGAAAACTCGATATTTCTTTACATGGAAGTAGAAAAAAGATGCAAGATGAGAAAATAGATAGGTGCAGATGACATATAGAAGAAGGGTTAGAGCGGGAGATAGAGAAAGCGCATAAAAAGAATGCGGTAAGTAAGTGGCTTCTTTTTCTTTTTTGTTGTTGGGCATGACAAAATAAGAAAATGAATGAGAGTTGGATAATTTTTTGTGTAGGTACAAAGAATATCGCACATGTGCGATAATTTCTTATCATATCTTTTTGTTTTGGTGGTTACGAGGGAGATTTTCGATTTATTAGAATATATGACAAGTGCAAGTGCAATGTGTATTATTTTTTCGCGACACCTTGTATAGCTCCAAAATGTTGTGTAGGTAGGTAGGTAGTAAGAAGTAAGGTCGTAGGTACTACAAATAAATGGGAGAACCCAATTAATATTTTAATTCGTTTGCAACAAATAAGTATAGGGTGCCTCAGTAAGAGTGCACTTTTTCATTTAAAAATAAAGACAAGTATTTTATGACAGAGTTGTGATATTTTCATTGTATTGCAAGAGGCCAGTTATAGCTATCATTGAAATGGATCCGGAAAATCTTTGAATGGATATTTAACTATTTTGGTTTTCCATTGAACCAAAACATTGATGTGCCGTCGACGGGCCGGCAATATTTTTTTCATAAACGTTTTCCAATGGGAAAAGTATTGATGTTTTTTCCCGACGAATTGATTCGTTTTGAATTCGTCTTTTGAGACGAATCTACACAGATTTTCACACTGATTTTAACACATCCTAAAAACTTGACAGTTTTTGCAAATGGAATAATTATGTGTTGAAAAAGAAAATAGAAGAGAGTGCGTTTTTGTTATGTTATAATTACGATAAATAATAGAATAGTGAATATTATAAATAATAATAATGAAAATAAAGAATAATAATGAAAATAAATAAGGTTTATCGTTGTGTTCTCAAGAATATAGGTACACATAACATTGACATCATTACAAGCATTCCTCCTCCGAGGACGAAGATACACTTACAAAAAGATATTGCTACGTTTTTCGTTTCTATTGAAACCAAAAAAATTGATTTTAAGTAGCGACGGGCCGTCCATTTCATGTGGTTCAATGGAAATCGACATATGTTTTCTTTTGAAAAGAAATTATATACCAATCGATCGGAAATCACTCCAAGAATTTTTATTGACATGAAAAAGTTCAATTACACTTATTTTTTCATTAAAATGTGTTTTTCTATTTTCCGGTTGTAAAATCATTTTCCTGAACAGCTGATTGTATTATGTCAAAAATTAAACAAATCATTCCAATGATTTTCGTTTCAATTTTGTACAATTTTAATGATCTATGTACATAAATGTTAAACTTCTCACAGTTCCAATGATTGAATTACGTCAGGAAAAAAATCCTGACAGAAATTTTCAATGATTGCTATAATAACCGACCTATCAGAAAAATTTCAATGATGTGTTTCAATGATGAAAACCAATTAAAGCTGTAACTGGCCTCTAAAGAAGATATATTCCGATTAAGTATGGAATAAAATATGTTTTTTTTTTAATTTTCTCGGCAGAAAATTTTGCGAAGTTTGCGAGAGTAGATATTCACAAATATAACGCGTTATTCTTTCGAAAAGCATTCCATTTTTAATAGTCAGAATAAACAGAGGTGGCAGATGTCAAATTTCAGAATTGCCACTCGCATGAAAAAAAAAAGATTCCAATGTTAAAAAGAGCACTCTTACTGAGACACCCTCTACTTGCATCGTTTTATTGCGTAAGGTCAAAAATTTCAATAATAGGTTCATGACTCTTTTGAATAAACTGTTCCCCTGTCTAAAAGATGAAAGGTACCTGCCTGTTACAAACGCAATCATCGCCCATTAAAAGAATTTCCATTTCATATAAAATACGAGTAGTTATCCTGCCTCTTCAAAAATTATTTATTTACACCTCGCAAGAGGAAACATAAATAAATAATCTTCTCATAAAGGTTCATCTTTTTTATATTTCTTCAACTAGACAAACACAAAAAGAAATAAAAACCTAACCGTTTATCACATCGCGATGTATCGTGCTGCAACAACAATATCTATGATACCACTTTTCTTGTACCTACTTACATGCATTGTTTTCATAATACATAATAAGGGTATTCACGTAACGAGATAATTTTCTACTTTGCGGAAAAATAGAAAATTCCGCAAATGATTTAAATGAACACCCCAGCAGAAAATAGTTGCGTAAACAAGGGAAACAAACAGCTGTTTGTTAAACGTCAAAGTGAATTTGTTCAATTCACGTCATTCGATAATTTATGTTAAAGTGATTCTTTTTTTTATTCTAATTACATTTTAATTTTTGCTCTTCAAGATGCCAAGAAGTAGTTTTAAAACAAAATTCATTCAATTGTATGAACAAATCACTTTAAATGATGATTGAGCGCCAAATTAAACGTCAAAATAAACGTCATAAATTTTATCAGCTTTTTTTTCTGCAGTTTCTGCTTCAAATTTGTTATTTACGATTTGCAGAAAATTTTTCCCATACAAATTTTGACAGCTCATTTCTACCGATAGAAAATTCTACGGTTTCTACGGTTTCTATGGGTTTTCCGCGTTTACGTGAATACCCCTAATATTCCTAGCTCAAAGAAAAAAAGGAAAAAATGTGCACATTTCTTCACTTGATACCTATTTTTTTGGGTCTTTTTTATTGCATTGCATGTATGTATATGAATTTGCTTCCTTTTCTACCTAGAAGTGCGTCGTCTGCGTATATAGATTTTTTTTTCTCCTTCATGTGCCTGATCGTGATCGTGGAAACTGGTTCTTGCAAATTCTCGGCTGAAATAAGAAAAAAAGGAATCGGTGAAGAGTAGAGGCCACTAACACATATAAATTCATTTACATGAAATCTGAGTTCGCTATTCTGGGACACATACCCTTAAACGTTATCAATTGAGAAAAATTTACGATTCAAAGGTTGTTGACAGCAAGGACTTAAGGTTGTTATGGAGAAGATGACTTAGGATTTTGAAAACATCTATGGTAGGAATAAAAGTAATTTTAAATGCAGGTATGTTATTTTAAGAGCTTGTGAAGTTGCTTCTTCATACAAAAGCTTGATTTAGTCAATCGAATTCATGAAAGGAGAGTTGGGACGGAAAAAAAGCATGTATCTCCCGCTTTCGATCTTGTTCTCACCCCTCAATAGGACTAATTAATTCAAAACATATTTTTTTTAGGAGACTTGGAGCGATTAGAATCATAGAGAACGAAGTTTGTTTATTCGTTTTTGTTTTTGAATATCCAGTTGTTCGGGATCGAATTTACGTGAGGGAGGAGACGTTTATCATTTGTTTTAATGCTGAAATTTGACTTTAAAAACTAGCAAAACAAAACTTTGTACACAAAAAATAAAGATCGGAACAACCTATTTCATATCACACTCACTTAATTCTCTGTATTTTAAAATTTATTAGACACGTGCTCTTCTCAACTTCTTCACTGAATCATATTACCAGAAAAACATTATCAAATGTTCACCTCATCGCAAGGTAAAGCCCTCCCAAGGTTCAACTTTAAAAGTTCAAATTACTAACAAAGTGCTTGGCAGGTTTATACTGCTTAAACGATAAACGATAAATACATTTCGCAGAGTTGCAAAATTTACTGAAAACATTCAGATGCGAAAAACACTTCACACGTGTCTGTGAAACGCGTATCACAATTGAAATCCACGCAACACACAAATTCCGCGCATTAACGTCCTTCTTGTTGTGCCAAGGCTTACTACAAAATTTCGTACATTTGGGATTATATGACGCACCGAATCCTTTTAGCATAAACACAACGAAGAAATGTCGTGTTGGTTTGAGAATTTTCAATTCTTCGCACATTTCCTCATCTCTTTAGACAGTGTAGCACCAAATCCCATCGGAATTTGAATCCTTTCACTCAGCTAAAACCAATCGAATCCATGTGTAAGGTAAACTCAATTCAGTTCAGCAGTCCACATCATTTACATGTAAAGTACGTTATCCGTTTAACAATATGTGTCCTCACGCACTCTGGCAATGATTATACAAACAACCATAGTCCTTGAAATTTGAACTCAATTTTATACAGCCCTTTCTCTCTGATGATGTCTCATTGGGTTCAATGTGTTTTTTTCTTTTCCCAGGACGCACCATAACCAGGGCGACAGGACGACGAGGATCAGGAAGAAAAAAAAAGAATATTACTTTAAAGGACAAAACCGACGACGACGCCACGGCACAATGAAGTCCTGGCTGAAGATATCAATGCTCCTTTGTTGTTTTGGCTTCCTTCGGGAACTGCGACCGTCCGACTCCTTTGCCACAGAGTTTCTGTCGGGTGAATGGCACGATATAACGTCCGAACAGGTGAACAAGGAGCTATATCCATTGGGGATTTATATGAATCTATCATGGCTGGTCATTGTCCTCCTAGTCACAGACATGCTGAGGTAAGAAAAAAAATAAAATTTAAGGACCAAATCCTGATTCATCAGGATTCAATAGTAGGACAATGACACTGCAACTACAGCAGTCTTATTATTGCATTTTCTCAATTTCCACACATTTTCACAATTGCAGATACAAACCGATAATAATCACTTCGGCATGTGCGGGGATAATTCTCTGGAGCATCCTTCTATGGACGAAATCGGTTTGGGAATTGCAGGTATGCTCTCATCCACCACTACACATGGCACACTATTATTCACCTATAAAATCTATTTGCGACGGCAATTCTTTCTCAGCGACTTCGTTTTGAAAGTTTCGATCTTGATTCGGCTTAAATCCGGTAGATGGCTTTGTTGTTTATATTTATGGAAGATATTGAAACATTGGACAGTGTACACGCATGCCCCCCTCCCCTTGTCTTCTATTCATTTGAATGCAAATCCATTGTGGAAGGAATGTTCCCAGTAAATATTGTTGACTGTGCAGTGCAATGTACATGCATTGGTAATGGCATTTCCCTTGTGGAGCGAATATCGGAAAAACGTGTGTCTTCGTTGTTGAAATAAATTGATTTCTGCAAAAACCAGGAATTGCAAAGTCAGATATCCTGTATGGAGGACATTATTCGAACACAAATGGTGGTTTTCTCATATTGAATCTCATCTTGTATCAACATTCCATTCATCGTTCAGCCATCCGACCCGACCAAATGACAACGACGACGATGAATGCGGTTTGAGTTGAGAAATTAATGGAAAAGATGTATTTTTCTTTTTGAAGAGGGTTATGGGGGCATATTGCCGGTGGGAAATTGAGAACTACTCTAGGGCAACCCTTGACTGTTTTCTTTTATAGCTTGGGGGAGATTTAAATTTAAGTAAGGATTTTTTACCTGTCGGACTGGTGGATTTTGTTAAGAAATAAATGTTAAACACATAAAGCTTTCATAACGTTTATTTTTTCTGCTGAAATGTTAACGATTTTTGTATGTGCTGTACCGATGCAATCGCAAAGGTGGATGGTTTTCTCTCTCTCGTCCTTTCAATTTTGTTTGAGTCATATTTATTTTTTTTTTATGATAAAACAATTTTCCGTCAATTTAGGTTGGCCAATGTTTCTATGGATTCTATATGGCAAGTGAAGTTGCCTACTACACCTACATCTATGCCAAAGTCGACAAGGATAACTTTCAGAAGGTCACCGGAAACACTCGAGCTGCAATGTTGGCTGGAAAATTTTTAGCCGGCATTGTGGCCCAAATTTTACTCTCAGCCGACATAATGGATCTCAGAGACTTGAATTTTATCAGTCTTGGAAGTGAGTTCAAAACGAAAAATTTTATAAATCGTAGTCTTAAGAAAAATACCTTAAATGTTGATCTGCTCCAAATCCATTTCCATTGTTTTATTATTGTTTTGAAAATCTCACCTGAAAAAAAAGTAAACAACAATGAATTTAGTTTTGTATCGTTTTAAATGTTAATGCATTGTTCTCTAGACCTTAAAAAACTATGCGGTTTTCGCAATTAACTTTATCCCAGAGAAAAAAAAAACCCTTAAAGCTCCTCATCTAAAATTCCACTTTTATGTAAGCAAAGAATCGTTTTAAACCTAAGAAAATACATTAAAATAACAAAGAACTATAGAAGATAATGTTTTATGTATTTCCTTTCAGCTCAAATAGCCTCGCTCTTCGTTGGCATAGCCTTACCTTCAGTGCATAAAAGTATCTACTTCTACAACAGCGAAAACTCGAAGCAACAATCTGTGCAGCCTCCACCGAGTGCGCCGCTGACGACGACGCAACTGCATCTTGAAACGGCCTTTACCACAATTTCACTAAAAGACCAACAGATAGAACTACAACAACAACAACCACAGCAACACCAACCACAACAGACAGTGAATGGAATTGAGTTGAACAACACCTCAGGCCACAAAATAATTGCTGCAAATGAAAATGAGGTTAGTTTTACAAAAGTTCAAAACGTAAAAAATAAAAATAAAAAAAGTGGTGTAGTATTTTAATGAGGTGGTCGGGAGCAAAAGCAATCCACCACACCGGCGATATTGCAGTTGTTGAAATTGAACAATATCTCCGATCCCTCAAAAACCTCACAAACCTCGTCCATCTGATTTAATGTTTCTAATTTGCATGAATTAATTTCTTTTTATCTGCAATTTTTACAGGAACCGAAATTCTCGTGGCAGAATGCGACACGATTATTGGGACAGCATGTTGTAAGTGCCTATTCAAAGCCGGTCGTCGTGGAATGGAGCATCTGGTGGGCCTTGGCCACATGCGGGCAACTGCAGGTAAGGACAATGGGGAAAATTTTATTGTTTCGTTTTTCTTTTCTTTTTTTGTTTGGCCTCGGGAATGAAAAGATTTATTAATGTTTGTTGAAAATGGTTAAATTGGTTTAACGCAATGCCTCAATAATTCTCCGTCGAAAACCAAAACGACAAAAGGCAGTAGAAATGGCCAACGGGTTACATTGCGAACAATGAAATATGTAAATTTTATTTGAACACATTTTTGTTCGGTTTTTTTTGTTCTTTCGGTGTGCGGGTTAATTCTTTTGTTAGGAACGCCAATATCCGGAATACGATAAGCTGCTGAGAGCCCAAAAACAATGTACTGTAAATTTGTTTTCCCTTTCTTGTTATTTTTTTTCCCTTTTTTTTTTGGACGATAAAACGCTGAAAAATAAACGGCTTCCTGGGCCTTTTTTGAGATGGCCCCTAGCAATGGCGGATAAACATAATCAGAGAGCGGATCTCCTTGGGGGACTTGCTTCAAACATCGCTCTTAGTCGGAAAATATTCATGGAAATGTTCATATTTATCAAAGGCTGAAAATATAATGAAATAAATTTTGAATGGAATTGAGCTTTCTTTTGATTTTCGTCTTGACATGCAAGCTTGTGTAGGAGCAATAGAGGTTGAGTAGTACATATTTTGTTTTCTTAATTAAAGAGTAATATTGAGGAACGTGTTTTCTTTGATAAATAATGTTTCTTTCTCGGAGTTAAAAGTATGTCTTAAAAAATGTTCTAAAATACTAAAATTTCATAAATGAATTTATAAAGATGTTTTTCAAGGAACTGTTGAATCCAATCTTGTCCTTCGAATATGTCAACTTCTTTTTCTGTCTGTCTGTTCCTAGAGCTCAAATCAAACCTAAACTATTGCTATAAGATTAATTAAGAAATTATTTTTCATTAGAATCTACTCCTTTTCACCACTCAAAGTAATGAGATTTACGGAGATCAAAATCTGGGACATTTTTTTATTTTTCTAACAGCTCTGAATAAGGCCACACCCTTTTTTAAAAACAAAAATTTTATGAGACACCCAACGCTGAGAATCATGGAGAACGAAGCATTAAAATTCTTCGTTCAAATAATTCCATTAAAGCAATAGCTGTTTTTGGAGTTCAGTGTCAGTCAGTTCAACTTTGTTCTTGATCGTTTGTTATTTTTTGTTAAAGATTTGTTCTTGGGTTTCAGTGAAAACAAATAAATCCACACAATTTTTTTCTAGATATTTTAGTTAAGTTTATCAGCTTGAGGCTATTTTGAAATAAAACCTTATTACGTTTTAAAGTCCCCCTTAAAGCAACCAGCTGAAGCGATTTATTTAAAGAAATATCATAACAAAAGAAATACCATCACGTATAACATTGCCACTCTGTCATTGCATAACAAGGACCTCTGTTCAGCAATGCTTCTCGATTAAGTTCTTCTTTTTACCTTCGTCGTTACCATTGCACACCTGTATCTTTGGTTCTTTTGAAATAGTGAACTCAACGATTGTGAAAGGATATAAAATAATAATGCCACACCGGTACTCTGATACTGGGACTGCCACTACAGCTTTTTCGGATACACAAAGACTGATTTATTTCAGTCTTAAGAAATCTGTGTTCTCAGAAACTCACGTGGCGTGTTACCCGGAGTCCTTCATTTAACGAACTGGGATTTATGACTCGTGAAGGAAATATCATCATCTCTAAGGACCA
Organism: Sphaerophoria taeniata; assembly: GCA_943590905.1. Classification (NCBI taxonomy): domain Eukaryota; kingdom Metazoa; phylum Arthropoda; class Insecta; order Diptera; family Syrphidae; genus Sphaerophoria; species Sphaerophoria taeniata. The sequence continues at coordinate 37,357,619 of OX016540.1, read as the reverse complement.
ACTATACGACTACACACCAGTTGGCGCAGTGGCTGACGTGGCACAGCGCGGCTTTGAGGATGTATAAATGTGTCTCTCGGAGATAGCGAAACCACCGAGTTGAGCGTTCTTCATTTCGTTTAGAGGAGTTTGTCAGTGGTGTCCTTGGATGGATATGTAGGACATGCACAACTTTGCAAGTTATTGCTTAGCATCCCCAATGGAGTTTAGTTACACTTGCTTGCTTGGCTGGCGATGGCGGGCGTTTTGCTTGTGGGCGTGTAAAACAACACTACTATAGAAATGAACAAGCTGTACACTTCAATTAATCTCAATACATCTGTGATAGCACAAAAATTGTTCTTCTTATTAAGAAATTATGTCAGAAAACCACTCTGCCTTCAGTCACCCTGTGCACAATGGTTATAGTGTCTTGTGGGGTCATTGGAATTCATGTTACACAACAGGAAAGATTATTTTGCGGTTGGGCAGGAAGAAGCTGGTTGCTTAAGGCTTCTGGAACGACATAATACATTTTGTTTTGATTATTATCGAGGGTATTCAGAGTAAGCCAGAGCACATTGTATTGGAATTAGCAGGATGATGTATTAGGGCTTAAAATAAAGTCAAAGTGTGGAACAATGACAATTACTTATTTTGGGTTAGTGAAAAGGCATTCGGCAAGAATAATGATAGGGAAGAAAAAGTTATAGGCTTTGTGGGGATATTTTTTTCGGTTTTTGTTCTTGAAATTCAAATTATGGTCTTTAAAGCTGTGATGACAGGGAACGATGAATTTAAATAGAACCCTTTTCAGAAGAGAATTTTTAATGGCTAAGGAAGTAATAGGTAATTTATGGAGGATTTGTTCTACACCTCAAAGCAAAAGTTTCACATTGAGTTTTAAACCCTGAAATTCATTAAGAAAAATCCAATAAAAGCACACAATAATTCTCCAATACAAAATAGGATATTAAATTCCCATAAACTAACAGAAGAGAAAATGAAAAAAAAATTGTAGACTTAAACCACAAAAAATGCCTGCAGATCAACATCTTATAAGGCAACATCTTTTCTTTGCAAAAAATATTGCTTATTATTATTTTGTCATATAAAAATAGCCAATTTACGAAAATTCAATAAACTTTCAAAAATTCGATTATACGATGTTTTTTCTTTTCCTTGTTTGCTCATCATAATGTGAAACCTTGCAGAAACAAAAATAAACTTAATCAAAGATATCATCTGCTGTGGCATTAAACACAATTTATTTATTTTTCACATAAGAAGGGGAAATATAAAACAAAAAATAAAAGATAAACGAGATGTTGGCATAAAAATGAGAAACACCCAATTTCACAAAAATATTACTTCCTAAAAATATGGTCGACCATAAGCTTGTGATAAGCAAAAGAAAATAAAACTAACTCAATTTAATGTGTGGCGTAGGTATGAATATTCATGGCAAATTCCCTATACAGTGACATTGACTGTCCTGTTCAGTAGTTCCAATGGGAAAAGTAGAAATTTAAGGAGTACAAATTGGATAAAAGACTTTAAAAATCAGGATATAATTTTGTTTGAATTTTAAACAGCTATACATACATAAATTTGCCGAAACTGAAACCAGTTGAAATTCACTAATCCCAACAACCATGGTTTGAATCCTAGTCTAACACCCAAACCAAACCGATAAGCATGAACATTTTTAGAGGAAAAGCACATGTCCTTCAACTTACTATGAGTATTGTATACAAAATAAAAAACAGCATCCAGATTCGAGATTCGGTTTAAATCTCCCTTAATCCGAAATTTCGGCACTCGTGCTGATAATAAGCTCGTTGATGTAACTGAGGATGAGCACATAGGATTATCGTGATGTTAAATTGGGGATTTAATAGAAAACAAGACTGCGTCAGCATAATTTGATTTGATTTTTTTTTTGTTCCAAAGGATTTGGTGTAAGTCACTAAGATAGTAACAAAAAAGTAAATTTATCGCATCATTTATTTTGTTCCTTACAAGTGGATATTTTAAAGCAATTTTAATTTTTTTAAATCCGTATAGACAGTGCCGGCTTTAGGGTATGGCGACCCAGGCGGTTGCATGGGGCGCCGTGATCCAGGGGCGCCGCATCAGCAAGCATAAGTTCAACATAGGCAATAAACAAATCAATAAGTTGTGAAGTTGCCAAAGTATAGCTCAAAAAAATCATATCGAAAAGTTTCATGAGTTTCATCGTGTTTTGTTATTGCAGACTATTCTCTTCTGTTTCCAAATGTCATTTTGTTAATGCTAATGTGCCATTAACATGAGGTAAACTAGAAGTTATGGAACGATATCTAGAAGATTATTTTGTGGTATGGTGATTTTCGGCTCAAGGCATGGTATAGTCCAAGGGGAGCATCAAAATTCCACCCCTCCGATGAATAAGCCCTTTTGGCCATGCCTTTGTTTAATTGCCTAAAGATTCTTCCTGTGCGACATTTGTATTGTTTTAAGGTGCTTAAGACCTTCTTCATGAAGTCTGGTAATCGTAACTTCCGTTTGATTTCAAATTATAATTTATGTGGTAACTCTTCGAACATCTACACGGTACCCTTTCGTCGAACTTCTGCTTTTCGTAATTTTTTTTCAATTTCGTCCTTGCATTTCTTTAACAAGCTTCCAGATCATATTAGGGCCTTAACATCGTTTGGACTGTTTCTAAAACATTTAAAACTTTGGATCTGTAGCTTAAACTATTCGAGCTTGGATTCTTTTATTTCTGATATTCTGGTTTAATTAAAGTTCATTTTGATTCTTTAATTGTTCGCTTTTAAAATTTTGTATATCTTTGGTTGTTAGCTTCAAGTTATCACTCGTTATTTGTTGTCTTACATGATGCCTTTAATATTTAAGATTATTGCTGTGTTTTATTATTTATTGTATTTATTACTATATTATTTATTCTGTTTGTTGTACTATTTATTGGTCTTTTTATAGAGGGTCACCCCACCCATTATTTGTACTTTATATTGTATTTTGTTTTTACTGAATTGGCATTCAACTCTATTTATCATATTTACTATTTTAAATATAGATTGCCACATTTTTCTTATTATATTTTGTATTAAGGTTAGTTTTTTTTATGATTATTGTCTTTATTTTATGTATTTATAAGAAAAAGAAAAACTGAAACTGAAACTGAAAACTGGCCATGCATGCGTGCCTGCCGGCAGCTCACCCCCAGGACAACCTGCTCAAAATAGACCAAAATCCTTGAGATCCTGTGGATCACGGTATAATGGTGCATTTGCATACGATTGCAAGAGTAAAATAGGAACGGCTTAAATACCGTTGCAAGTTCTAGCCCTTCAGGTTTAGTGAAATTTCGGAGCTCATTTGAGTTCTAAGTAAATTCTTCTTCAAGTTCTAACGCGTTAAAACTTCGATTTAGAACTTTGTTTATAGTTAGAACTTTGATAAAATTCGGGGGTCTAGTGCCTTAAAAGTCTGTTTATTGAATAATTTCGTTTTTTCAACGTTTAAATTAAAAGAGAATAATAGGTATGGGAAGATATACAAAATGGATCAAATTTTCGATCAGTTCCTATTTTTGGACGTTGATTTTGAGTACGATGCAAAGGTTATCCTGGAAGAACGGTGTATTTATCGAATTCCAATACGTGCCACTATTAATACATGGGACGATACATGACTTTTTCGGCGCTTCCGTTTAACAAAGCAAACGTTTTTAGAAGTCCTTAAACTGGTGGCAGAAGACCTTCGACATCCACAACCACGGTAAAAATTGGAATGGATTTTATAATGCACTTTTTTACTTGCGACATATAGAATATATGGCAAGTATTAAATTCGTAAAAAAAAAAAATTGAGGTAATGATGAGATATGACATTACGATGATAGAGAAGTCGAAAAAAGTGGGTCCGGCGATTCCGTCCGTCTGTCTGTCTGTCTGTCTGTCTGTAAACGCATCTACAGCCTTAACCTCTGGTCCGATTGACTTGAAACTTGAAAATTAAGGGTTTGAGCGAATTCGCGTGGGTCGTTTTTTTGAATTTTTTTTTTTAAGATCAAAATTTAGGGTAGCCACCATACGATTTTTTTGGCCAAAAACCAAAAGTTTCAATTTTCTCAAAAACGGCTCCTACGATTTTTTTAAAACTTCCTCGAAAATTTTTGTTTAAAACTCTGATGTATTTTATGTAAAAAAATTTTTTTTGTATTGCTCCAAAACGGTACCGCCCATAGAACTGTTTTTTAGTTATCAGATTTTCTCGAAAAGTGAAAGTTCGATCAGGGTAATTTTTTTTCTGAAAGTACGTTTATATTGTTCAAATAATATTTTGTATTCAAAAAAATGCCAAAAATTTTTTTGGATTTTTTTTAAATATTCTTAAACATTTTTTTTTTAAATTCTGTATCTCACAAACGGATCAATATTAAAAATTGAAATTTACTTATAAAATGTATAGTTTTACATTCTTGAATACTGCATACCCAAATTAATTTTTAGACATTTTCGAAAAATTTTATATACAAAAAATTAATTTAAAAAAAAACCGCTCCGACGATTAAAAAAGAAAAAAAATTGAAAAATCAACAATTTCTTAAGAAATCATATGACATAATTTTTTTTCAGATTAAATCTTTTTTTGAGGTAGATATTTCAATTTAAATTTTTATTTATGAATTAAATTTTTTGTATGAGTATTTGGAATACAGGAGCAAGTTTGTATGACCGAGTCGTGCACATTTTTTCTTGACAGTTTATGGGCACGAATAGGATTCGAATCCTACATTCTACGTAACAGCCTGCGCATATAAGCACCACGCCTCGGGCATCACAAAAATAAAAATAGGTAAGGTACACACATTACAAGAAAAAATCAAAAATAAGGGCAGTCAAAAATTATTTGTATTTTGCGAGCGGGTCATAATTCTGGTTTCAAAATTCTGCTTTTCAAAATTTTGCTTTTTAATCGAAAAATTCTGATTTTCAAAATTCTGCTTTTTTTGCATTCTGGTCAACAAAATTCTGTTTTTTCAAATTCTGCTTTTCAAAGTTCTTGCTGTTTTAAATTAAAACATTCCGCTTTTTTTTATGTTTGTTTATTCATAAACACAAACAAATTTCAGGTTGGGGTCAAAATTCAATTTAGTCACTATTCGTCCCTTGCACTGGTCTCTTAGTCGATTAGCAAGTTTTACATTTGTGTAACTTTTCAGGATAAAACATATAGCCATCAACAAAAAGTTTATCTTTTCCCTTATTGGATTTTACAATCGAAATATTCATGGTAAAATTTGAACACTAACTCGAATGCGTAGCAGAATTTTGAAAGCAGAATTTTGACAAAATAATTTTGACCCCGGCAGAATTGTATTTTGTTTCGAACTGAAGGAAATGTCTCTCAAAAAATACTGCCGGGTGACTCAAAAGTATCAAAAACATGCTTGAACTAGGTTCTAAAAATAACAAGTTCCAAGCGCTTAGAACTCAATGATGATATAAGATCGAGTTTTTGAGAAGTGAAGAAATGTCTAAGTTCTAACGTTAGATCGAGAAATACTGGGTCGTGTTTTAAAGGGAATTTAGAACTTTGTGAAGAAATTGGGCGTAATTTTGTCGAAGTTCTAGCTATAAAAAGTTCTAAATCAAAGTTCTAACACATTAGAACTTGACTTAGAACTCAAATGAAATCTAAAATGTCACTTAACCGAGTTTTAAGGCCTAGAACTTTGTCAAGAAGTAAGGCGGAAGTGTATTTATGTTTGAAATTTTCAAATTCAAAAGAAATCAATATTAACAGGATAAAATTAATTATTATTACTAAATTATTAACAAGAATTAATGAAAAATACAGGTAAATATGAATAGCTAACGTGTAACATAGTGACTTGAAATGTTTATATTTGCGTAGTAGAATTATACACAGTTATTCTTTAAAGCATAAATTCTAATTTTTCATCAATTTTATAAGTGAGGTACAAGTTTCATCCTTTTTAATTCTGGACAAGGAGGTTATATAATTTGTAATTAAAAAAAGGGCGCCAAATATTTGACTCGCCTGGGGCGCCAAGATGGCGTATAGACATTTACATACATTTGTTCCTTTGAACAATAACTTTTCATAGGAAATTGAAGTCAAGTAAAATATTCACTTCGGAATTTAAGGTGGATTGAGCATTAAATTCATTTTCTTGGTAACAAATTTCTTTATCTTCAATTCATTTCAGAAAGACAAACACGGAATTTCGGAGATGTCCTGCTGTCACACGTGTGCTTCTTTCGCCAACGCTTTGCACGAGGCAAGCTAAGCACTCTTCCGGGTTTTCCGGTGGTACAATGACCAGAACTTATTTCTTTTTTCTCCTTAAGTAGATCTTATGCGAGTCTTTATTTTCACGGATTGATCCTCATCCAAATTTCTTCGAGAAGCCAAATATACTTGCTTCCTGCCAGAACAATTTCTCTGTCTTATTGATGCGAAATGTTACTAAACATTTATTTTATTTATTTGCAACTTTACAACGAAAAAAAAACAAAAGAAAATGCCATCTGACTGGAACGGCAATAATTAAAACTAAAAAATCTCTTAAATAGAAGAATTTCAACAAGGAACTATTTTGCTTTGTTCTCCATGATTCTCATAGGTTCGAGTACTCAAATTTGTCAGACTTGCAAAAATTGGCAAATTCAGGATTGGCTACAAAAGGAACACATTTTATTTAAAAAGGGAATTAGTTTAACTTCAATCGAGCGTAGTAAGAATGATATGAACTCATACTTTTTTGTAAGCGAAATTAGAAAGTACAAAGAATATTCGTTAAAAAATAAGCCGAAGCAAGTTTTTAAGACCCCAAATGGTTTTTACACAAAAAAACTGTGCTTACTCCGATATTTTGTTGGGATTGATTTGTTCTTCTTCAATGAAGAAAATGTTTTTTTCACTCTATGGCAATTTTTAATGATGTTGAGGTTTTAGAACACAGTTCACGTGAAGCCATAATTCAAACTCCTTTAGAAATAAAAACGACTTAACTTTAATATGTCAAAGGCAATCCAACGTAAATTCTATTTTTCTATATTATTATGAAACCCAATAACAGTTGAAAATATTTCTTTCGCCCCATAGGTAGTTTCATATGTGCAGTTTCTTTGGAAGGAAATTGATGACAACCATCAAAGTGCTTATAATGGCGCCACCGATGCTATTGCCACTCTCCTTGGTGCGGTTGGAGCTCTTGCCGCTGGGTTTTTGAACAGTCAACGCTATCAAAAATGGAATTTGTGGATTTTGACAATTTGTTCCTTGTTCGAAGGAGGTCTACTTATTTGGGCTGCCACAACGAGTTCGGTGTGGGTTGCGTATGCCATTCATATTGTCTTCTACACAGTGTACTTCTTTGTCGTGACAAAAGCAAGGTAGGTATAGACTTGTCATATGTCCTTTATGTACGTTTAGGTGAAATATGAGTGAGTGGAGTGATTTGAATATAATTGGATTTTGGGAGAGAAGAAAATGTCAAGGTGGGACGTGGGGAGTCAATTTTTGAAGATAATGTATTTTTTATAGTTTTCGTGAATTTTAAATAGGTTTTCATGATGTCATTTGACAGATGACATCTTTTTCAATTGTCTTTTATTTGCTGTCATTTACAGAGCGTTATGTGATTTGAAATTGCTTTTATGTCTTCTCACCAGAAAATGAAAGAAAAAAACGTAACTTTATCAGTAGAAATCAATGAACCTTAAAAAAGAGACTTCTTCGAAATGTTGAAGCGCTACATTAAGGTGAAAATATTAATGTTAAACATTAGAGATAGTCGCAAAAAAAACAAGCAATTAATGAAAGCAAAGGAGACTACGATTGACACAGGAATCAGAATGCAGATATTTCAATTTTATTTTAAGTTTTTTGTGGTCAGAGACTTTTTGTCAATTCTGCTTTTCCGTCTGTAGGATAAAATCCAATTTAATTTACTTAAAATTTTGATGAACCTTGCATGCAATCTCATAAAAATCCCTTTCCAATTTTTCAATCGCAGCACTAAAGTGTCTAAACATTTTTTTTTTACTTTAACAGCGCCATCGTTGCTGAAAACATTGTCGAGGACAGTTTTGGATTAATCTTTGGCATCAATACGCTCGTTGCACTCGGAGCACAAGCCATTTTTACTGTGATAGTCATTACCGAGAGTGGTTTTAGTTTGCAGCCCCGAGGGCAGTTCCTGACTTTTGGCGGTTACTTTGTTGTTCTTTCAGCTTTGTATTTTCTAGCTGGCATAGTCAAGTACTTTAGAGGCAATTCCAAATGAATTAAGTATAAATGCATGTGTTCTGTTTGTATTTTTTTAATAGCCGTTTGTTTGTCTATTCTCTAAGCGAAATAAAAACACTCGTTAATCTTTTTTAAAAACGCTCTCGTTGTTTGTGTTTGTATTTAGAATTTCCGTGTTGGCCAGCAATTTTAAAATGGAAAAAATCAAAAGTGATTCTCCCATTTTTTTTGCTCTTTTTGCCTCGTAAACGAATTTTTGTTCTCATAAATTTTACTGGAAAAAAATTAATTCGTCTGCAAAGTACCTAGAAAATGAGGCAAAATATTTTGCATGTTTTTGTTAAGCGCAGGTAATATGTTTTTGTTTTACGACCGCTTTGTAAACTTGTGATTTTATTTGAATTTATTACGATAGATGCAAGCTATGTATATATTTCATCGATGAAAAATATTTATTTTCAGTTTTAACTTATTTAAGTAAAATATCGATTTAAGAGTGCGATACATGTCTGAAATTGTTTTTGTCTGCTGTAAAACAAATATTCTAATTAATTGTGCTATTTAATTTATTTTGATTGAGTTCACTCTGGCGTATGAGTGTTTTTGTTTAAAATTAATTAGCAAACAGGAAATTGAAAATATAAACTTCCGTCGCAGATGATTAAGGGAAATTTGAAATAAATTGGAAGAATTTTTGCCAAAATTATGATTTCTGAGTACATACCTAATGGTTGTTTAGAAAATGTTTAGTTTGGTAATGAGAGTCTACTTAATGTTGGTTGTTTTAAAACATCCTTAATTATTATTATTAAGCTTGAATTTCTTTTATTTCAATTTGATATACAAAAACTGGTCAATGAGTTACAACTCTTCCTTCTGCAACAGTTGAAATTAAATTTTGTCTTTATAATATTAACACAGTGTCCTTGAACGATAATAATTTATTAACAGTGGTCCCGGCACTCGACTGTATAAAACAAGAAAAATTGTGTAACCAAACCAGCTGAAAACAAAACTACTCTTGTCAATGCACTCATCCGACACAGCAAATAAGGACCTACTTATGTGTGGACGTGGAGCTCGAATATTTACTTTCATTGATTTTTGCCAAGCCAAACAAAGAAAGGATCCAACCTTTGCAAATATTATCGTTGAATTTCTGAATTATTATTTGAATTTCATGCGTTGCACATAAAAAGTCCTTTTGTTAACCAAATAATCGTTTCATAGTTAATAAACAACTCTGAGCTACATTATGCGCAAAACAAGGACGAAAGACTGGATATGCACTCGCCATTACAACTTATTATTCATTATTTTCAATCTTGCAAACATTTGAATAGTTTAATCAGCAATAAAAACGAATAGAGTACTAATTATTTGTTAATTATTCATCCGCACAGTTCGTTGGGGCAGTGTTGGTCTTGGTCGTCATGTTCATCATGGATATACCATCAATTTTTAGTGCAATATTCTCTGTTCGTTAATTATTTATGGCTATGATACAGTGGTTTAGTGCTGTCTGGAACGTGACGGACCAGCTATTGGATTTGGTGCCATTTTACGACTTTGCATCAGAAAGTCTACTAAAAACAACTTTTCAATCATAAAACTTTCACAATTACCCTATTTTAATGTAACGAAATATAGTATAATTAAGTTTGTGTTTTGGTGAGAAATAATAATTAACTTAAACATAAATCAACTTTCCATTCATTTTGTAAATAATAATATGGAAGCTAGTTGCTTATAAGAACATAGGTTAAAAATCGGAACTCAGCAGGAAATGAAATTGCAACCAAATTCGAATGGTTAGAGTGTGGACTTCTGATTTTATTTACAGCACGGTACAATAGGATAAGACAGTGCAAAATAGCATTGCAAGTAGTAAGATGAATAAAAATCGTTCTTTTGCTTTTAGTGAATGATTTAAATCAATATTGTTGGTTATTGTATTACAAACCGAGCTGGTTCCAATGGCGGCAAAATTAAAAGAAAGCGCTATGCCGCGATTGTGCATCCAGCACTCAGATTCTGTTCACCATGTTTGATAATGTACGGAAAATATGACAGTAAATAAGGGTAGAGGTCAAAAGAGTGAAAACTAAAATCTCGCAAACCAAAAAACCGCAAGCCATTTGACGGCAAACTACTTTACCGCAGTACTTTTGCCTGAATTTCATTTGACTGCAAAATATCCTTCCTTTATTCATGACAACTTACTCTTTTTGTCATTCAAAGTTATGACGGTTAAAGAGATCGAAATCTATTACCTTTTTTGATTTTTCTAACAGCCCTGAGTTAGGCCACACCCTTCTAGGAAAACAGAAATTTAAGGAAACACCAAATGCTGAGAATCATGGAGAACGAAGCAAAATAATTCCTCATTCAATTAATTCCACATAAACAATTGCTTTTTGTTGAAATCACATTGAAGAAGCCAAAATGAATCATAAACATTTTTTCCGAAAAAAAAAACTTTTAATACCTTAAATTGTCACTTCAATCATAAAAACTCGAATCTTCCTTTAAAAAGTAGAGCAAAACAATCATCGATCAAATAAAATTACCATTACACTCCCTAACCGCATATAACTCCTACTTATTGCCAATTATTTCGCACGAATGATTTTCTAGCAATTTAAAGTTTCAAAAATTCTTTCCTAAAAACAGCAAACAAAGACAATTACACTTAAGTTGAATAAATTGATTTTATAATAGAATTTACACAACAATAACAATATTCAGCACACAAAAACCACCGAAGTAATGCGAATATCCTTTTTATCTTTTCACCAAACCAAAAAAAAAATATTCAAAAAAACAATAGCAAATCCACTTGGAATAATGACCCACTCCGACTCACTTGACTGCCATTGCCATTGCCAGCAAATTTTCAACAACAACATGCCGATGTTCTTCTTGTCCAATTGAACGCGAGGATACGAATAAGGATAACAATGATTCCAGCTCACAAGGATGTGCTCCCTATTTTAATCTCAATGGGTGCTCGATGGAGCATATGGTATTAAGGAAAAGAAGATCCATTAATCTTTTGCTACAGGGTATAGGGTACCTTGCTTGCTTGTCTCTCTGTCTCTTTTGCCAACTCATTCTTATAGTTTTTGAAAAGGAGCTTTTTGCGATAAGTAGTAGCATAAAGCAGAATAAGTGGCAGATACTGTTTAGCATCGAACCAATTAAATGGAAACAACAACCACAACAACCAGATGAACACAGTTGGCTTGAGATTCGATGTCGACGCAACCAAATTGAATTCATCGGAACTGAGAAATTGCTTCAGGTGAAACCTTTTTTCTTAAAGAAAATTGACCTTTTCGGAAATCAATGGAATGGTAACAGAGTATTCTCGGTATGCTAATAACCAATTTTGCTTGTTTAGCGAATGGAAGTGAAAATCTGTTCCTTAGAATTGGGGTTATTTAGAATAATCGAATTGCTCGAAGGTAATTCTTGGTGGTTCTTCGAATATAAATAAAAGAAACATGGTCGAATGGATTAAATATATATTTCCGCATGATTTGACAAGCTTCATAACGGATTTTCGCATCAACCGCAAATAATTTAAGCCCAATTAAAATTGGTTGAGAGATTTCGGCTGTATCAACAGTTTGTTATTTAAACTGCAAGTGTCGGCAAGGCATTTAAAAATCGTTCAAGTAAGAATAAATCATTTTGCTTACCTATAACTTGTTTATCCTTTAAAATTATCTTAGTCCTTAAATTTTCATAAAATTGAACAATCAAGACACTTAAATGTAAAGTGTGATACCCAGCTCTACTTGGGCAAAGTCCTGTACAAATATTGAAAGAATACCCAATTTAGAGTCTCCACACTGCATCATAAACATCATCAAGATTCCAACTTGCTCCATTACCTACTGTTGATAGTTGACCCTATTACAGTTCCCTCTATTGACTTATAAACATTTAAGTACACAAGACATCTATATACTGTGTTGACCTGCTCCTGTGGAAGCACATTCCACCCTTTTACCCTCTGTTGCTATATGAAATTTGTAGGCACGAGTGAAATAATGAATGAAATTTCCACAGGAGGCGCGCGCTTGTCTTGAGCGCCTATAGAAATAACATTGCACTGTAATTTACCCATTTTCCATCAAGAAATTTTGTTTAATGACTTTTAATGAACTTGTTTGCAAGTTACGAAGTCGAAGTATACTCCTTTGCTTTTTTTTTTTTGTTTTGTAGATGGAATAAAATAGGGCAATGAGTTTTCTTAAAACGTAAATAAAATAGGAACTACTGGAGGAGGGAAATTTAAACTTTTTCCAAAGCATGAGCAGGTACTAAGGCTTTTATTTTTTGAGATGGTTAAACTCACTGAACAAAATTTGTAAGGATCCTAGAATCGTATTGAAAATGTTTCCATTTTTGCCAAATTTAAAACCACATCACTCATAGAATTTAACATTTCTAGGACTAGAGGGTTCGACAGTTCATATAAATATAAGTCACAGTATAGCGGTAATAACATCATCGTTTTCGTTTTCATTTGAAGTAATATCCAGCCACTTATTATTATCATATATGACTCCAGTATGTAGCAAAAGCGCACTTAGATACACAGACATCTACATCGATATTAAAAAAAAAATCCAATTACTGATATCAACTTTTTATTTTTTTGTTTTCATTGATTTGCTTTTATTTTCTGTTTCACCCATTTCAATTATGAGCTGCTTTCGCCCACATTTTAGCAAACCCATTAAGATTGAACACAGCCAATGCATGTCTCATACCTACTTGTTAGCCATGTTGTAACCATAAAATTCAAATGTACTTGACTTTCTATAGCCGGCAAGAGCAACAGCAACAAGCCTTGAATGGCCAAGTAGTACATATAGCTTTTCATTGAATTTTAATGACAAGAATACTGAACTGAGGCCCGGGCTTTTGGGCATTGATAGCTGAAAGTGTTACTTACTTTGATGGAGAATCAATTCAATTCAGCCAAATATTGAACTAGTCTACTTTTTACTATTGAAAAAGTGGTTATGGTCAGTAAAATTAACAAGTCAACAGGAGGTCTGATTTCGAGCCACATCCTAAATAGGGTAGTTTTGGCAATGATTTGTGTTAAGTGAGACATAGAACTGGTTTATTTTTGTTCGATGTGAACAAATTGGTTCTATTTTTTTTTCTTTTGTAAATTTACGTTGAGCAATAAATAAACCATTTCAACATGCAATATGCACAGCATGTATAAATATGCATATTTTTTATGATATCATATTTGCTCATGTTGGTTCTTTGACATCAATTTCTATTGAATTATTTCGAACGTTATGGATACAAGAGTGCGAAAATATGCAAAATTGTATCATTGATGTTCAATGAGGGGAAACGTGATAATAAAATAAAATGTTAAAGCATAACGAATTGAATTTAAATTTGATGAGTTCGGTTAGCAAAAAAGTTCAATGAAAAATTGGAGACAACAGATTGTTCACTTTAAATCAACTGTGTGATGGTATTTTGACTTGCCTCTCTTGTCAGTCAAGAAGAAGACATAACACCGGACCTATACAATTACCGTGATAAGAAGTAGCCTCCAGAGTAAAAACTATCTCTGTGTCTATACTAATTTTAATCCAGATCCGTTCAGCCGTTCTGAAGTTATTGAGCAACAAACACCAATCCATATTTATTTTTTTAATTTTGTTTAAATGTGTTTGCAAAATTTTTACTTAGAGCAAAGTTTGAATTGTTAGAAAAATGTAAATGAAAAGTTTGCGTTGTACGAAAAATTTAAAAGATGTACTTACATATAATCTAAAACACAATTGTACGGTTTTTTCGCACAATAGTAAGCCATTTTAGTTCTTATCTCTTTTTTAATTATTTTTCGTCCTCAAAGGAAAGTTTTTTTCTTTTATTTGAAGAGAAGACGCAGCGTTCAGAAATAAATAAATAAAATTCAAAGTTATGGTTTGTTTTATTAAAAACTAGCAGTTGCCCGCGACTTCGTCCGCCTCTCCCTCGTCCACCGGCCAGAGTATCATCTCGACTTGTGCATCATGCGCGCGTGGGAATTTTGTTCGGAAGTTATTGTAAAATTGCATTGCAGTCAACTCTCCCTAGGTCGTAATTCTCTTGAACTTGAAAAATTTGAGCATTTTTTATGATTCAATTCAGTTGTTTATACTTAAAGCATTCCCTTGGGTGAACTCTCCCTAATTCTAATATCTCTCTTACTTCTGCATCGTTTTTTTCGTTAAGTAAATTTTTTTTTTCTTTAAACTGAGCATATTTTTTAGTTAAGAAGTACATAAAATGATATGGTTTAAACACAATAATCTGCACAAATAGTGCAATCAATCACATTCACAATCAATTGAACTCTCAAAATTCTAATTTGAGCAGTTATTAGGCCAGTTCCACCTAACAACATCTCACTGAGATCTCAATGTCACCTTGACTGAGGCAAAATCATTTGGTGCCTTGGTGGAACATAATTCTCAGTTATCATTGAGATTTAATGGTTACCTTACTAATTGTTGCTGCACATATGTCAGCCACGTCAAATAGCTGAGTGAGAAATCGAATCCAAAATAATTTCATCTCAGAGATCTCAGAAAAAAATCTCAGTTCTCACATTTCCACAGATTCTTCGCTGCTATTGGTCGCAGCTTAATTTTAAGTAGAATAAAGCCTAAAGCAGTTGCCCGTAGCTTAGTTGGTAAGTGCGTTGGCTGCTAAGCAGAACTTCGTTGGTTCGAGTCCTACTCAGGCCAAGTTTTTATTTCATCTTTCACGGGTACTGCCTCTTGCGACGACCTGAAAAATCTTCCAAGAGTATCAATCTGTAATGAAAAAATGCTTCTCAACTTTGCCGTTCGGAATCGGCGTTAAATTGTAGGTCCCCTCAATTCTTCACACGCACTCAGAGAATTGTTGATTAGAGTAAGCCACTTAGGCGTTGGCTCTTCAAGAGCTGTCGCGCCACTCTATTTATTTATTTTATTTTAAAGCCTTCATCGATTAATGGACTATCCAACACAAAAAGAATTTTACAATTCAAAATAGTAGTTCCTGAGATGACCGCGTTCAAACGAACAAACTCTTCAGCTTTATATTGTATTAAATTGTATTGTTTGCCGTTTTTCCCACATTTTACACAAATTTTTCGCTCCTATTGGTCGCAGCTAAATTTTATATAGCTTCAAGCCTTCCTTGATAAATGGACCATTCAACATTTAAAAAATTGTTCAATTTCATAAAGCAGTTCTTGAGATAAGCGCGTTAAAACGCAGAAAAATGTATATTTTTTGCCGTTTTTTTCCATATTTTCCACAGATTCTTCGCTGCTATTGGTCACAGCTTAATGTTAAGTAGCCTAAAGTCTAAGTCGATTAAGGCACCATCCAACACAAAAAGAATTATACCATTCGAACCAGTAGTTCCTGAGATTACCGCGTTCAAACAAACAAACTCTTCAGCTTTATATATTAGTGTAGATAAGAGAGATAAGAGAGACAACAATCGATACGTGTTTTCCCCCTGGCATGAATAATCTAAAACTTCGTTCTCCATGATTCTCAGCGTTTGATGTCTCCTAAAATTTCTGTTTTTTTTTAAGGGTGTGGCCTCAGGGCCAAAATCAATGTTACCACATGGCAACATGGACTCTATAGAGTCAAAATTTGTTCTTCATTTCTTTTTTGAGAAGACAAATAGGTATGGTACAATTATTACCAAGAATTTTATACTTTAACACCAGAGGCACTATCTTCCAAAAATCTGTTCAACTTCTCGCGTACGCCGATGATATTGATACAATGGGAAGAAGACAGCGTGATGTCAATGGCGCCTTTGTGAGAATTTAGACAGAAGCGGCAAAAATGAGTTAAGCGGTAAATTAGGGAAAAACGAAGTAAATGCTGTCTTCGAGGAAGGACATCCAACACCGACGGCTCAGACAGAACGTCACAAAAGACGCATACACCTTCGTGGTAGTAGAGGAGTTTGCCTACCTAGGCTCCGCTATTAACACGGGCAATAACACCAGCGCCGCAGTCAGACGAAGAATAACTCTTGGTAACCGCTTTTTCTTTGGGCTAAGAAAGCAATTGAGTGGAAAAGCCCTCCTCCGAGCAACTAAGGTAAAACTGTACAACACCCTCATCATTCCAGTCCTGCTGTATGGTGCAGAAGCATGTACCTTGACAAAATCGGATGAATGTGCCTTAGGCTGTTTCGAGAGGAAAGTTCCTCGGGTCATCTTTGGCCCCATGATGGGGAATGGCGAAGAAGAACTTTACGGGTTGTACGACATGGACCTAGCCAGAAGGGTCGAGGTCCAGAGACTCAGATGGATCGATCATTTAGAGCGGATGGACACCAATGCTCCGGCCCGGAAAGCCTTCGACACTATTCCCGAGAGACTTAGAAGAAGAGGAAGACCGCGATTCGGGTGGCGCACAAACTGGCCATGTTTGATGTAATGCTTCGAATACTTAACGCTGTCATTTGTTAGAATTCCTCATAAAATACGAATTACGCGAATGTGGCTGTCTTTCATTCAAATTGCAACTTTTAAGAATTCAAAACCAATATCCACAATATCTGACACCTCTTTTCAAGGCACTCATACCATATGTCTCTGACATAATAAATCTGATGAGTGATGTGATGACTTATGTAGAAAACTGGCAAAATTATTGAAGCAGGATTTTTGACGTTTGCATAAAAAACACAAACATACAAAATGTTTTTACGTAGAATGAAAAATGAAGCATAAGGTAATCTGTTCAAATTGACTGCCTTCATGAGAACCTTATATAACAGGACGCTATCAAATATCACATAATGCTTTAAATTCCTCTTAATTAACTTCTGCAACCCAAAATCGATATTCCTTTGAACTTTCATCAAACCCCATTTTGTATTAATTTTAAACGTTGTTTGCACTTTGCCTGCACCATGGGTGCACACACGCCTGCATTTAAGCAAAGAAGAAATAAATTGAAACTCGACACTCCTTGAGCAGTCTTTGATTTTCATTCCAGCAAAGTTTCGCTTTTTACTCTCCTTTTTTTGGAGTTCAGGTGCTTAACAATCGAGTTCAATCTATCTCCCATGAAACTTTGATTGCGATAATTAAGTTATTTACCATCGAAAAGTTCATGTCCTTTTTTATTCGTTGGCGATGTTCAACAAAAGGGATTGCAAGATTAATTGCTTCAATCCCAGGCTATGGAAATTGTTAAAATGTAATTAGAGTAAGCTGATTTCTTTTTTTGTTCGTGTGAAAATTGTTAATTTTTTGTTATCATTTTTTAAGTTGCCTTATTAAAGCGAATAAAAGGTAAGGTATTATCGGGGAGAAATTTATGTTTTACATTAAATTAATGAACCATCCAGTTGCCGCCATTTAAAGTTTATCGTTTCGAAACTCAGCCAGGAAACTAAAGCAACAAAACTTTAATACAAAGACTCACAAAGCACTTAATATTATTCGAAGCAATTATAAAAAGTTGTAATATTAAAATCGACCAACGAAAGGCGAATACAAAGCAAGCAAGCAACTTGCCATTGCCATCATCCTAATTACCTCAATCTCCGAGGTGTAATTAAATATTGTTTTTAAAAGTTAAACTACCATCTGCGTTCTTGTAGCATCAAATAAATCTAAGGACAGAAAACTCATTTCCAACAAAAAGTTATAACCGAGAAAAGCGACGAGATTGTGTAAGTTCTTTTTATACAAATTTCTGCGACGTCAATTGCAGTCTTTTAAGATTTGAAATTGGATTTTCTTTTAAACGAGAGAGAGAGTTGCAATGATGTTACTAAAACAACTTCTGTATTGATCACATTAGGGTCTTTAAAATCAAACATAAAATAAACTTCGACGGTTATATTTTCCACAAGAGAAAACACAACTGAAATTTAATATCAAAAGGAAGAATGGAGCTTTTGAGTTTAAAATTTCTCGGGGCAAAAGAAGCATGAGAGAGGAGACAGTCTTCAATAAGTCCTTGATGTTGACTTGATAAAACACAACGTCGCAGATATCGGATGCCAAATAAAGGAAGACCACTAGGACAAAAATCTCTCTTCAAATGAAAGAAAACACATCAGCTGAGAGGTATCCGATTGTTTTTAAAAGAGCATTGCAATTATCTTTGGTTGTGTAAGAGTCGAACATGGTGGGCGGTTGGGTAGAACAAAAAGAATGCAACGTGATCAACGGACGATGTACGTGTCCATCATTCGGATATTGGGTTAAACTTAAAATTTCCGAATGGGATGAAAGTCAATGTAGAATGTAATTCAAGACCGAGTACTGAGCAATTATGTGCAGTTCTTGGCGATTGGATTGTCATTAATAATATAGTTTTTTTTCACTAGTGAAACCTTCTCATTTTATCTCTTTTAATTGTTGAGTTGAATTGGATTTCTGCGGAAATGGTTTTTGGAAAACGATTTTTGATAATTAATGTTTTTCAGGAGAAAAATAATTCGGTTTGTTTAACAGTCAAATCATTATTTTTCTGTTCGCTTAATTTACCTTAATTTTTATTCCCGTCTAAGGAAGGTTTTGATTTCACAATTTTGCTCATACTGAACCTATATTACTCTTCATTTCGATGCTTTAAAAGCATTAATTTAATTGCGGGTTGGATTACAACAACATCGTACGATTTTAATTATTCGTGTTTAATTCAAAAGTTCCTCTGTTAATTTTCACAATCTCAACATTTAACCTCCGTGCGTTGGACCGTAATAAAAAAATAATAATAATAATATCCTCCAACATGGGCGCACACGTTGTCAAGACAGCAAATTATCTTTCATCTCTCCCAGCTACACCAGAACAAAAGAAAAACTCATCCTTCCCTGCTGATTATACCTAAATATGAATGAAATTTGTGTCCCAAGACCCATAAGCTCGGTTGTGTTGCTGGTTTGTTATTAAATAGCTCACGTAAAAGTTACCTACTTCTTACATTAATTGCATGTTGTTGCCGCAGGGCACATTATATCATCTAAACGAACTTCAACGCTCGACGATATGCTGAACTTATACTCTACTCAAAACGGATTCGAGATGCTGGAAGTTTCTTTATTCTCGTATGTAAAAACATGAACACACTACACAAATCCTTGTACCTTTGGGATGACAAGGGCTGCTACTAAATATAGTCCAGGACTCTGTTCTCTTTTTCTCTCATCATCAACCCTTCTCTTCCTTAAAAAAAAAAGTAGTGCCTCGTGTGTTCTAAAATGTTGGGACTTCCTTTTTTTTGATGGGTTGCCGGTAGAAATAAAAACATAAAGCTTAAAATTATATTAACATAAAAAGAAGTTGCAAATCATTGTAATGCCAGCTCTCCAGAGATTATCTGGCATTAACAACCTAAATTTAGTGAACAGGCGCACGGGCTATCAAGTTCAGAGAATTTTTGTTGCGGGAAAATAAAATAAATTGAAATAAAATTCCAAAATAATCCGAAGGTATTTTAACTGTTCACGAAGCATCCTTAAGTCCTACATAATTCTATGGCTTACTGAATCGAAGGAAGAAGGAAATGAGAAAGAAGCAAAAAGAGACCTCCGGTGTCACGAGCATATCCGATGAGATATCTAACCTATCACAAGTAGCTATTTCAAATTCCTCTTTATTTAAGTGGAATAATCACAATGTGGTGAAATTTTGAATATTTTCCCGTTACAGGGAATGTATTTATTTCTGGCCCTTAAGCTAGTTGCTTGGGATATACGGATGTTCTTGTGAAGAAGAAAGCAGTATTACTTTGTAAACGTTTTAAGCTGTTTGTCAGCAATGTGGCTTAGACCAATAAAGTGCACCATCATATTAAGGGTGATTCACGAGCGTTGTGCCAAAAAGCTAGAGCGTGTAGGTTGAGTTGAGACAAGAAAAAAATCGTACGGGAGAGGGAGGTCTATTCCCCCCCGTTTAGCCGGGAGCGGCAATTTTCTGAAAAATTGACTTATTTTGTAAAAACAAAATATTAAAAATCAACGGCTTCGTTTACAACACTGTGCTATACCTTTCTGAAAAGCCAAAAACTTTTTCTTTCACTTTGTTTTTAAATTAAATTGTTTTAACGAATAGTTTAAAAAAAATAAAATTTCAAACTCAAAATTTTCAAAAAAAAAAAAAGCAAAAAAAAACATTTTTGAACTAATTTTTTTCAAAATTTTATGTGATTAAGTACTAATTTTGTTTTAAAAATTCAATGTCTTTGTTAATTTTTAGTCGAAAACAGAAAACCGGATGCAAAAATGTCTTTTCGTTTTTGAGAAATTAAAAAAAAAACCAAAACCACTTTTTTCTAAAAAAAAATGTTTATTTTTATTTTTACCTATCTGGACTTTAAGTTTAATTTATTAGTTTAATTTATAAATTTAATTTTTTGTAATTCGAGTTTTATGAGGACTCAATAAAGTAGAAAAGTATTACATTATCCCTGGATTAACCATTTTGTAAATTGATAACGTCTTAAAACTGACCTGCAATTTTTTCTTATCATCCCTGGGGCCGCGGCCAGTCGCCGGCGAAGAGTTCTACCTGCTAGGGGCTTAAGATAATTAAACCTCAATTTCTCTTAAATGAAAAAACAATTAACAACTTTAAGGTAAATAAAAGGTATCGCATATTTACTAAACAACCATTTACAATTAAAATATTAACTCATCAGCACATAACAATAACAATAACTCATAAGCTCGAGAAGATTTAGCGGACAGGAACTTCTGCTACGGTTTAACTTGTTGTCGAGATCGGGAAGCCGAAAGACTCTACGCTGAAAGACATCCCAATAGATGTCGCCCAAGTCGTAGCATGTTTTCAAGAATCCGCCGACTAGAGCACGGAGAGCTAGAAGTGAAAGGTCAATGGCAGACGTTATCAATGAACAAAATGATTAATCCAGGGAAAATCCAATACTTTTCTACATTATTGAGTCCTCATAAAACTCCAATTACAAAAAATTAAATTTATAAATTAAACTAATAAATAAAACTAAAATTCCAGATAGGTAAAAATAAAAATAAACATTTTTTTTTAGAAAAAAGTGGTTTTGGTTTTTTTTTAATTTCTCAAAAACGAAAAGACATTTTTGCATCCGGTTTTCTGTTTTCGACTAAAAATTAACAAAGACATTGAATTTTTAAAACAAAATTAGTACTTAATCACATAAAATTTTGAAAAAAATTAGTTCAAAAATGTTTTTTTTTGCTTTTTTTTTTGAAAATTTTGAGTTTGAAATTTTTTTTTTTAAACTATTCGTTAAAACAATTTAATTTAAAAACAAAGTGAAAGAAAAAGTTTTTGGCTTTTCAGAAAGGTATAGCACGGTGTTGTAAACGAAGCCGTTGATTTTTAATATTTTTTTTTTACAAAATAAGTCAATATTTCAGAAAATTGTCCCTCCCGGCTAAACGGGGGGGGGAATAGACCCCCCCTCCCGTACGATTTTTTTCTTGTCTCAACTCAACCTACACGCTCTAGCTTTTTGGCACAACGCTCGTGAATCACCCTGTATATTCACTCTACGGCATATTTTGGAAAAGACTCAGGAACTTTAAAAGGATACATACCACCTTTTCGAGACCGCATATGAGCGTTTATATAGGAACCCAATCTTTCAAGAATCCGTCCAATAGCATAATGTTGACTCATTGACAAAATGTATAGATCACAGCGTAATGTCAGTGGAGCGTTTGTAAGTCTTAAGGCGGAGGCCAAGAAAATAGATTTACCGGCTAATTTCTTCCAAGTCGATGCTGTCAACATAGAACACAGAACATCAATGATGGGTATCGCATTGAAGTTGCAGAAAAAAAATATAACTCAACGAAGCCCTTATCTCGTGTATGGTGCAGAGACATTGACCTTTCCAATATACGCTCAATGTTGCTTCGAGACGGTGAGGGACGAAGATATTTCAGCACAAAAAAGGTAAGTGACAATGACTTAGATCATCTGGGCGTATAGGTAGAGCGAGTGGGCAAACGCCGCACGATGTCTCAGAAAATGCAGGCCGCGACTCAAGTGAAGCACACGGGTTAACATTGAAAGACCGGAAACCATATGACCGCAAAACGAAAGCCTCATATGACCGCTAATTACTTTCCCACACTGCTTTTGCCCGAATTTCATTTGACCGCAAACAATTCTACCTTTTTTCATGAGAATCTCTTCATTTTCGTAACTCAAAGTTATGAGAATTAAGGAGAACGAAATCGGATACCTTTTTATCGATTTTTTTAACATCCCTGAATGAAGACACACCCTTTTTGAAAACCAGAAACTTTAGGAGACACCAAACGCTGAGAATCGTGGAGAACAAAGCATTAAAAATTTTCGTTCAAATATTTCTATATAAGTAAGCAGTTGTTTTTTTTTTTTTTGGGAAATCATCCAGTTCCAGTTCCAGTTACCAACAAAAAACAAAAAACAAATAATCTCGCAACGACATGCGGTCTTATAACATGCCGTCATTTTTTTGCGTCCTTTCGAGATGCACCGTATTCCATCTAGAAATGTTAACGATACTTATCTCAACTCTCCCTTAGTATTTAAGTTATCAATACTTTTTCTAAGGTTCCTTCACACCCATTTAAGAAGTTTTTAAAAATACAACACTGTAGGGAAACCGCCACAAATTCAAAATGATTGCTATTATTCCACTTCTACTTCAATTCCCTAATTTGATGTTTCACTTAATGATTCCAATCCCCTAGGAAAATCTTCTCAGAATAAGAAATTCTCATAAAATTGACCTTTAATTGAATTAGGTTCAAAATAAACCTTTAGTGGCTTATTTTCAAATTAATGATGATCTTTTCTTCGTCCTCACAAAAAAAAAGGAAACTTGAACGAACGAATAAAGTCAGCCAAAACTAGAAGAAAAGAATCGATAGATTTTGCCTCAAAACTTCTTCATTCTTTTCAGGATCTTTTTTTTCTTTTAAATATTTTCACGCAATCATTATTCCACAACCTTCATTATTTCCAGTGAAAAAAGGATTTTCATTCTTTTAATGTCGTTAAAATTCTAAAAGAGAAAAAAACGAACAAAATAAAGAAACAACAAAATTATTCCCCACGAGTCCAAGCAAGTCCTTATCCAGGCATGAAAAAACAATATTAGAACGAGAACACAGATTCTCCGTATCCGCTAACCATCATCGAAAAGATTAAGCCTTAGGAGTGAACAAAAATATTCGTGGGAGTTGTTGAAAACCAGCAACCTCCTCCCCACACAAAAAAAAGAAAAGCTTTAAAGGAGAAGGATATTCAAAGGAAAACGGATATCAAGGAAACCTGCTATCTCGAGGGGATGGTCATGGTCATCCCTATCGCTGCCGACCGATGGACGCCACCATCTTTTTATTAGCCTTTGTGCTTTTGTCCTTCCTCCGTCAATTCAATTCACTCACGTTGGGGATCATCAGTTTTGAAAGCGAGATGATTTTCCAAATAAAATAATTTGATAACGAAGGCAACAACAAAGGAATCTGAAATGGACATTTTGTGCAAAAACTGTGAATTGACTGAAAAGTGTTCACTTAGTGGCAGGAGAGCGATTTTCTTTGAACGTCATTGAGAGAAAAGAGAAACGAGATAAACTTGAATTTGACTATCGAATTCGATATCGATACATTAAGAACAATGAGGTTCGATTTATTTTAATGAATTTAATTTTTCCTGTTGATTTATCTGTAATGTCGTTTTTTTTACTTGTTCATAGAATGTCAATCGCACGATTATTGTTGAATTAATGGCACTCCGTTAAATTACAAATGAATGCCATTTGTTTGCGAATAATAAAAGCCTACACATTATCCTTACACAATGGATCAGTCACACTTAAATGACATAAGTAGACAGCATGAAATTTTTATCGAAATCGAATATCGATAGCGTAATGAGCGAAATAATCTGTCAGCATTGTTTCCCTTTTCCATAAAAAAAATAAATTAAAATCCCTACGAACGACAGAAACAAAACAAGAATAATAAACAACAAAAGTAATTAATGAATTAGTGAAATTCAATTTATCATTGCTTGCTTGAAAGTGTCAAAACGATAATCCGATCAACTTTTACTCGTTGCACGAGCACCACTGAATTTGGCGTTGACCACGAAGAGCAACTTCCGGTTGGGCTAGGTAGAGAATTGCTATTGGTAAAATGAGAATTTTCCGAGTTATTCAATTTTCAGTGTTCGTGTTATAATAGTTCACTAAAGAGTGCGGTCAACGACGACAATATGGACAATATGCATAAAGCGATTTCGTGTCACGTGAAAATGGCTTTCAAACATCAAAGGAAACTAGTAATAGGTACATCAAAATATTTTAGTTGGATGAGAGATTAACCCAGTTATTCCAATTCTGCAGTATTTTTGTTTAGAATTGGTGATTGTGTCATGCTACCTCCAATAAATGTCGATTTCTATGGTGTAAACAAAATTGTTTGTGTTTTCTTTTTTTAATTTGGATCCAAGTGATTGACAGTTTTTGCAGCTGTGCAGGCATAGCAATTCTCTTTGGCATTGCAAATGACAAATCAGCATATTGATTTGACTGGAGTTGTAGAAAAGTAAATTGATATTCTCAATGACATAGAGACATTGCAAATTTGAAAGTTTTAAACTTGTAACACTTGTTTATCACGCAGGTTAATGGTGGCATGCTTGGAAAGAATTATTGTAAGGTTACACACATTAGGCAGGCTTGAAATCGAAAATCGTTTCGGTGTGCTTTTGCTTTTTTTTTGCTTTTAAAAGAACATGCATACAAAATTGGTAAATGAGGCTGTCTAACGAAAAAGATGTTTTCAGAGTGATATTGAGCATGAATGTTAGGCATTCCAAAATAACACAACAGATTGTGTATTCAAAAATAAAAAAAACATTTTGCATTTTATTGCTTTTGTTGGGTTTTGTTTTTTTTTTTGTTAGCTTATTTACTACAAGAATAAAATTAATCAATTTTGTGAACACGCTTAACAAAAATAAAATTTCGAGAAAAACTACTTCTTCGGAATTCCTTCTTAAATATTTTCTGAAAAAGCTTTAACAGAACAAAAACATAAAATGTAAAAAAAAGGAAAGTTCTCTTATGTGCGAACAATACTGTGTAAAAAGTCAGCCACCAAAAGTAATGAGATCTAAAAGAACGCCAAGTTCTTACATGCAATAAAAGTGTTATATTGAATATTTTAAATCGTAGAAGATAATACAACAATATTAAAAGAAAATAGAAAATAGTTTGGATGAAAATTTACAAGTTTTTAATATTTAATATTGTTGTATTATCTTCTACGATTTAAAATATTCAATATAACACTTTTATTGCATGTAAGAACTTGGTGTTCTTTTAGATCTCATTACTTTTGGTGGCTGACTTTTTACACAGTATTGTTCGCACATAAGAGAACTTGGCTCTTTTTTTACATTTTATGTTTTTGTTCTGATTTCACATCTTTTTGCAAAGTTTTTTATGGAAGCATGAACCTTGAAATAACTTAATAAGCTAGCAATTTGCAAACTTTAACACTCTAATTGCTCTGCCAATTTATAAATAAATAATAGGTAGGTTAGGTTAGAGTGGCTGTCTAGATGTCACATTAAGACCCCAAGGGTCCATTGCGAAACCGCTAAAGAAAGTTACTCATGGAGTTTTATGAAGTTAAACAAACCAGAATTCTCAATTTCAACATCCTATGACCATTTTAAGAAAGTGGGCGGCAGCCACGCCCCTTTAATGAAACTGCATTTTTATACTTATATTTTCTCTTATACTCAACCGAAACCCTATCAGAATTTCGAATTGAAACGTTTTCGACCATTTTAAGAAAGTGGGCGGATACCACGCGTCTAAACGGAAATACATTTTTTTCATGTTATTCAACCAAAACCTTAAAAGAATTCCAAATTTCAAGATCCTACGACCAGTTTTAGAAAGCGGGCGGATACCACGCCCCCTGAATGAGCAAATTGAAATTTGTTTCCTTTGTATACACCCGAAAACCTACCATTGTACCAAATTTCAAGATTCTGCTATTGTTAGAAGTGCTTCATAATTTTGATGATCAGTCAGTGAGTGAGTGAGTCAGTCAATCAATTACGGTTTTTGAAATTTTTACTGTACAATATCTCAGGAAGTAGTGGTTCTACAAAATTATGTTTTTCACAGGGTTTTTATGCTCATGAAGTTAATACGTAATTCAAATTTGAAGCTTCTAACTCTATGGGTTCAAAAGTTATGGGGGGTTAAAAACGTGCTTGAGTTCGATCCTGTAAAAAGGGAGTAGTGCTAGAACTTGGCTGATATTGAAACAAACTTATCCTGCCACGTACAATTGTAAATATCAAGTTCAAGTTCAAGAATCTGGAACATTAGAATCTTACCAACAAAAAAAAATGAAGCTGACGAAGAATTTATTTGCTTTATTCTCCATGATGCTCAAAATTTCAAGTAGCCTGCAATATGAACAGTTCCGACTCATATTTCAAAAAGGAAAAAGTTAGTTAGAAAAAGGGGTTTAACGATGATCTCCGTCTGCCTGTAATTGCAAATAGAGAGGAACTTTTTGTAATGCAACTTATTGACACATCAACTTAGCTTTTTTGAAGGCAATTGAGTAATAATATTTTATGTTGAAAAAAAGATTTTTGCTTAAAAAAATGGTCGAATCTTTTTTTTTTTAATTAAGTATGTACCTTAAAAACGGGTCCAAATTTAAATATAAAATTAAGACACAAGTTGATTTTATATTTTTGAAAAAAAAGCTTAAAAAATTTAGTCCACCAATTTCCAAAAATAAAAATAAAATAATAATAAATTGAAAACTATGAAAGAAATGTGTATGTGCATTAAAAATTTGGGGCAAATGTATTTTTCTCAGGTAAGACGGACCAAGATAAAATTTTAAATTTAATTTTTTACACACTTTCAGATAATGCCGAAGAGAGCTTATAGCAAGCTCTTTCTAACGGCAAATGTCTCATCACTAAGTGCAGTGTTAGTTGTTAGTAGACTTATCTAAAACAAACAAACACTTACACAATAACAAAACATTAAATAAATAATAATAATAATAATAATAATAAATAAATAAATAGAGTGATGCGATAGATCTTGAAGAGCCAAGGCCTAAGTGGCTTACTCACATCAACAATTCTTTGGGTGCGTGTGAAGAATTGAGGGGACCTTAAATTTAACGCCGCCGATTCCAAACGACTAAGTTGAGAAGCACTTTTTCATTATAGATTGATACTCTTGGAAGTTTTTTTCAATTTTTCGAAAGAGGCAGTGCCCGTGAAAGGTAAAATAAAAACTATGGACACGAAAAGGACTTGAACCCACGACAACTTTCTGCTTAGCAGCCAACGCACTTAACCACTAAGCCACGGACACTACAAAACACAAATAATACAAAAAACATTTAAGAACGGGGCACACTGGTTTTAAGAATTTGTTTTAACTTGTTTTTATTGATATGAAAGTCAAATAAGTTTTCATTCGTATTCAAAAGCTTAGATACTCATTATTGTCAGTGGTTCATGCGTTCCGTAGTTTGTTCTATGTTTGAGGACTTAAATCTGACTATGGGAACGCAAAATATAATCTCCACTTCGATAATTAAAGAGGATAGAATTCGGAATATCTGGAGCATCAATAATAATTTGGTGAAGGAAAACAATATCACTATTTGTTCTCCTCTGCCAAAGTTTTATGCATCTGGAAAAATGCAAGTCGATGCTCATAAGAAGGGATATTAATGGGTTCAATCCATTGGAGACCTTTAAAGGCGAAACGTGTAAAATTACGTTGAACCCATTCTAGTCCCTCAATATGTATCTCATAATGAGGAGACCAAACTTATGATGCATATTTGAGATGGGCTCGAACTAAACTGTTGTACAAGGCATATGTAACGTTAGGGTCAAGAAATTCTTTGGACGAACGCTTAATAAACCCTAACATTGAGTAATCTTTCTTGACGATGATGTTTTGAATGTGTTCTGAAAAATCTAAATTAGATGTGAAAAGATCTCCTAAGTCCCTTATCGTACAGACACAGGATAAGATGAATTGATAACGTATTGGTAACATAAATCTATAACAATATGCTATAAAGTTTACAAAATATTTTAGGTAGAATATTCAGAAATTCCTTAACGAATAATGTAGAAGCCTTCTAAAAAAAAATAGAAAATAAAAACGAGCTGACTGATGTGAATAGGACTGTCTTAAAGTGGCATCTCCCTTCTTGGGAAAACATTTGCCCATACATTTTAAATTTAATTACTTAACTTGTTTGCTTACTAATACTTTTTAGGAATTTTGCCTTGGTTCCTTCCTATAAAGTTTTGAAATTAATATCAATTTTATCCGAAGGTATACAAGCACTTACTATTTATTAACTTAAAACAAAAACAGAACACAACTTTTGGATGTTTGGTGTTCAACACGTTCCATAAATATTATTATTTGTTTAAGTGGTTTTCGACTATCAAAACAATATTCAAAAATTATTTCAAATGTGTATGTATTAAAGAACAGCAAAACAACCTTGATGTAGCAAAATAATACATTCAAGAAATCTTAAAAACATATCCGGTTAAGTACTCACATTTGTTATTGACAAGACCACGCGTATTCCACCTGTAATAATAATTACGTTCGGCAAAACAAAGTACAAACACAAATTGAGTAAAATTTTCCAATATTTCTCTTTTCTCTTCTTTCTTTTGTTGTTGTTACAAACACTAATTACATTCGATTTGCGAGAATTTGCTTTAAAGGGACTTGAAACACTAAGGGTTGAAAATGAACTTCATTAGTGTTTATTTATTGACATGTTAAGACAACCACGTTTCTTCACTCTTTTACACTTAAACACATTCATTTTTGTTGTTAAATACACAACACCCACACGCAAACTACTAACCACTTTATTATATCTTAATTACTATTTACGACTGTGATGAGAGCTTTGCTCTGTCGTTTCTTAATTAGAAGGTGCAAGAAATTACGCAAAAACTTACACTTCTGCTACCTCTGGAATTCGAAAACACAAACTTATGGAATGGACCGGGGGGTTATTTTCAAAACGGGAGCATTCAAATATCCATAACGCCAATTACCACTATAAAACTTAATACTTAAGGCATTGTAATTAATTTTAATATTTTTTCACTTAATGGCGCCCAACGAAAGACATTATCATATAAGAACTGACACAAATGTATAGAAATTGTTAAAACAAATTATGAGCGCAGATGAACTCACTTTCATGGATTTTTCAATTTTTTACTGCATCAATCAAACACTGTGTTGGGGAAAATTTATGATCACAACAGACAGATTTAAAAATAAATCAATTCACAAGAATTTTGGGAGTAATTTTTTTTTGCTTTGCAAATCTCAACACTGAGGAACGAACACAACCAGTTTCGGAGAAATAAACAATTCCAATTCGAAAAGCGCATTGTTTTTTTTTGAAAGAGGAATGAAATGTGTTTATGAATCATAAACAAACAAATAACTAAAATTTGCAACCGCCACCGAGCGGGCCGAAGACTGGATAGTAACCGACAACGGACCGATACTCATGAATCAATTTGAACTGACAAACTGAACTGTGAAGAGCTTTAAAAAATAACAGAAAGTATCTTATTCAATACACACTAAAACAATGGTCGCACCACCGCGCCGAAGAGCAAGTTATGCATCTACACATTTTTGTGTAAAAGAAACTGAATGTTGTAACGGACAAACAAACGCGCGCGACAACAACGAACGACGACGAACGTCGCGCTGACGATAGGAAACTTTTCATAGTCATCTTGTAAAACACAACCAAAAGACATATACCAAGCGAATTCGCACAGCATCAGCTGTTGGGATGTGGCGAATTGGGGGAGCTTTTCGCATCATCTGTGTTTTGGCGCCAAAAATGTTTCCACAAAAGGGGTTGTTTTCTTTCGATTATTTGCCGGTTGGTTGGGTGGTTTGTTTCCGTTTTTTCTGAAACGTTTTGAATGTTATCAGATCTATGTTTTCCTTTGTGTGTGGAAAATGCGAAAACTTTTGTCGGAGTTTGATTGAAACAAACGGAAAGCTTGAATTTGGGACTACTTTTCAAAACATGACCTGTACGTGGGATGGTTTTTTTTAGTTGGTAGATAGGTGGATGAACTTCAGATAGGCCGTTAATAAATCATAATACAAAAAAAAAGACTTTTCGTGATGAAGTTGCTAAAGGGAAAAGACGAAAATGAGGAATCGTATTATGTGGGTGTTTTTGAACTTGAAACCTTTTCAATGTTGTTGTTGAATAAAGAATAAGTTTTTCTAAAAAATAATGACAGAAGTTTGGTGTCACTCTGAAGTTCTGAAGATGAAAACTTTCGTTTTTAAGTTGTCGATTTTTTCTTTGTTGTTGTATAACCTTAAAACCAATGATTTATCTTCGAGGAGAAAATAATGTCCTGATCATTTGAAATACAAGGAAAATGTGGATTGCTTTCGATAAACTCCTTACAGTGTCGTCAACAGTTCTGGCCAAGATTAAAGGAATATTTAATAAGGGTAATGCTATAAAAAGGAGCTCTCCGACCGGCCTTATAATGATTAGAATAAAGGGTAGGCAATCAAATTTAAGAAAACAATAACGATTCCAAGCCATACTCCATCAAAGGATGATGAAGACTTATGTTCACAAGAAGCTAGGTATCATTTCTAAATGATTGCCTTTTTTAAAATACAAATCGAATTTCTTAAGCCTTTTGACACCCTTAAAAAATCTAAGAACAAATATTTTGTCAGCAGGGCTACCAACGTTTTCCCTTCCAAAATTCGATATATCCAATTTCATGACAAGAAATATAGTCTCCCAATATCTCCCACGACTCGAAATATGACACAATAAGCAAAAAACAGAAAACCTAATTTGCTTCTTCATATCACAAAAAAAATAGAAATCATACATCTAATTTTCTTGGTAGAATAACACTTTACCATAACCCTAACTCTTAAACAAACCAAAAAGGAAAAAGCCGTCAGACAGGATTTGAAAACACTCAATTCCCCTAATATATTTGTAGGCATATCAAAGGGAAACAAAACCCCAGATGCTCTAGTCAATTTCAAGAGGCTTTATTGAGAAATATTCAATTTGCAAAAAATTCCTTTCGAACAAAAGAACGGAAACATTTTTTTCTTCTTTCTACTCCTGTTTTCGGTAGATACATATAGAAATCCAATTGCATTTATAACCTTGTTTCTCAGAAAGGAACTTTCCCAGAGAACAAAACAAAAAATAAAATACCTACCTAATTCGAGTCACAAAAATAACTCGGGAAAAATTCTTGGGACTCTGGTCGCCAAGAAAAGAAATTTTTCTCAAGACTGTTGAGATGGAAAAACAAACGAATGGGAACAAATAACTGCAGGACAATGTACTAAGGTGTTGATATTTTTCGCCTGAGTTCGCATTCTTGAAATAACCCTTGCAACTTGAAGAATATAAAAAGAACCTAACATTCAGTGACCAGAAATGAAATGGGAAAAAATTCGATACTCGGAAAAGGTGGGAACATTTTAAGGACCAAACTTTGGACTCAGAAAAAAAGGATAGGTACCTATTGCTACCAACAGCTTACTCAGTAAGAAGCATTAGCAAATACGAAAGTTCAAAACTTTTGTCATTCTCAAATTAATTTGTCAAAAACTAGAAGTGCTGTCCCCAAGAGACAATCGCCATTAGAGCAGATACGTGCGACTCGGTTATACTTAAGTCCCAACATAAATTCTTCTTTTTTCAATTTATTTCAGGTGAAA
Organism: Sphaerophoria taeniata; assembly: GCA_943590905.1. Classification (NCBI taxonomy): domain Eukaryota; kingdom Metazoa; phylum Arthropoda; class Insecta; order Diptera; family Syrphidae; genus Sphaerophoria; species Sphaerophoria taeniata. The sequence goes on along the minus strand of OX016540.1, from coordinate 37,325,475 downwards.
AAGTATATTTGTTTCCATTGTTTTGATTTCAGTTCGTGTTCATACTTTTTTCCTTTGCTTTTTTTGTTTTAACTTTGCACCAAGGACTATTTTATAAGAATATAGCCACATAACAACAGAGGTGTGCAGTTCCTTTGCAAAGAGTAGCAAGAAAAAAAAAAAAATAAAAACACCTTGGGTTTAAATTTTCTGTTGTCATTGAAAAATGTCACAGTATCAAAACTGAAACACTGACCCTAACTGCTTCATAGTACTAGAAGTAGGTAGGTACCTGATTCCTATATCCAAGGTAGCCGGTACCCACCCGTGGGGAGTTTTAAAGGAAGCTATATGGAAAATGTGACTTTTGGGAGCAATTTTTCTGTTTCTATGACTTAAAGGTTGACACTGTGTGAAAAGCTGCAGAAACGTTTCTTCATTATTTATTTTATCCTGTTTTATTTATGTAACTTTTGTTTTTGTTTCTATATTCAGGGATGTAGGTAATATCAACGGTTAAAACAGTTTTGGCATATAATTTATGTTTAATATTCAGACTGAAAGGTAAACAAGTGTTTTGTGAAGTTGTGAAGTTGTGATGGGTTGCTTTGTTGTGATGAGTTTTTTATATTTTATTTAATTTTAACAAACTTGAATTATTTTGGTTATTATGCAGGAAATAGAAAATATTTAAAATTGGGAACTAAAATCACCTGTACTACTACTACCGAAAGATGCTGTAGTATCAATTAAGTAATATTGGTCAAAGTTAGCTTGAAATAGTCCGACCCTTACATCATCAGAGACCCCCCCCCCCCTCCCAGCAGTAAGGAGTTTTTCGAACTTTATGTCATTTCGTCAGAATTAATTGACACCAGGGGCTTTGGTACCTGCTGATCCATGAAATAAGTCACGTCTTTACCACTTGAAAAAAAGGAACTCAAGTAGATTTGGGAGAAAAGCGAAAAAGATTGAGAAAAAGGGAAGCAGATTTTAAAAAAGTGAATATTATAGTGACTATTGATTCATTGTCGTAGCCAAGGTAGTGCTACAAATATCCCGACAACGGCCAAAAGAAGGAAATGCTGAAAGAAAAATCGACGTTGGAAGGCTACAATCGCAAGAGATCGCCAGTAACCTCTGCGCGAAGCAGGACAGCCATTTCTACCTACCTACCTAACCTCTTAAGGAGTCCTATGTCGCTAACATTAAGTATCGAGGATCAGTTTCAGTGGCAACATTGCATAAAAGGAGGCATACAAAGCGAAGCTGCATAGAAGGACAAGAGCTCTACGAGCAAAGGAGGAGAGAGGAACGCCGGCCGCCGGCTTCTCAGAAGAACAAAGAGGGAGCATCAGAAGCGTCAGATCGAGGATGTTGAGAGAGTCAACAGCAGTAATGAAGTTCCGAGGTTCTACCGGAAGGTAAAACAGCTGGCTCAAGGTCATCGAGCAAGAACCGATGCCTGCAGGGATAAACAAGGGAACATCATAGTAGAATCGCAGTCAATGCTGGGGATTTGGAAAGACCACTTCTGTAGATTGTATAACGGCGACGATGAACAAAATTTCGCCGTTGGCAGGAGCCTTTCATCGGGCACGATGATAGCCAACAATTGCATGAACCCGACCTAGAAGAAGTGAAAACGGCAATATCACGGCTAAAATCCAACAAAGCCGCTGGAGCAGATGGTCTAGCTGCAGAGCTGTTCAAAGCAGCAGGCAACGATCTAGATAGGAGCATGCACCAAATCATCTGTAAGATATGGTCGGAAGAATGCATGAACGATGAATGGAACCTCAGCATTCTTTGCCCGATCCTGAAGAAGGGAGATCCTCTAAACTAAGTCAACTACAGTACTACAGAGGAAGCAGCCTACTGAACATCGCTTACACGATGCTCTCTTCCGTAATATATGAACGTCTGAAGCCTTTCGTCAACAATCTGATTGGTCCTTATCAATTTGGCTTCAGACCATGAAAGTCAACCATCGACCAAATTTTCACTTTGCGGCAGATCCTGAAAAAAAAACCTATGAACTCCAAATCGATACCCACCACCTTTTCATCGATTTTAAGGCCGCATAGGACAGCATCTACAGAGACGGACTGTATACAGCTATGTCTAGTTTTGGCATCCCTGCCAATCTCTTTCGCTTGTGCATAATGAAGATGGAGAACTCACTCTGCTCAATCAAGATTGGCAACGAGCCTACGGAATCTTTCGATGTCAAAAAAGGATTCAGATGCACTGTCGTGCGATTTCTTTAACATCGTTCTTGAGAAGATAGTGCAAGACTCCACCGTCAACACCAGAGGCACTATCTTCCAAAAATCTGTTCCACTTCTCGCGAACGCCGATGATGGTATTGATTTTATGGGTGATGGCAATGGCACCTTTGTGAGAATTGAGACAGAAACGGCAAAAATGGGTTTAGCGGTAAATGAAGGAAAAACGAAGTATATGCTGTCTTCGAGGAAGGACACCCAACACCGAAGGCTCGGACGTCACAATAGACGCATGCAACTTCGAGGTAGTAGAGGAGTTTGTCTACCTAGGCTCCGCTATTAACACGGGCAATAACACCAGCGCCGAGATCAGACGAAGAATAACTCTTGCTAATCGCTGTTTCTTTTGGGCTAAGAAAGCAATTGAGTGGAAAAGCCTTCTTTCGAGCAACTAAGGTAAAACTGTACAACACCCTCATCATCTCAGTCCTGCTGTATGAAGCATGAACCTTGACAAAATCGGATGAATGTGCCTTAGGCTGTTTCTAGAGGAAAGTTCTTCGGGTCATCTTTCACCCCGTGTGAATTGATGGGGAATGGAAATACATCAGCGAACTTTACGGGTTGTACAACGACATGGACCTAGCCAGAAGGCTCAAGGTCCATACACTCAGATGGATCGGTCATTTAGAGTGGATGGACACCAATGGTCCGGCCCGGAAAGCCTTCGACACTATTCCCGAGGGAAGTAGAAGTAGAGGAATACCGCGACTCCAGTGGCGCACACAAGTGGAAGAGACTGGAGACAGCTAGCTAGGGACCGAGCTGGCTGGCGGCGACTGTTGGTTGAGGCCCACTTTAACTAAGTAGGTAAGTATTGATTCATTTCAATTTGCATCAGAAGATACTCTTTCTATGGGATTACAGTAACCTAAGGTCAAAAACCAAAAAAAAAAAAAATAGTTTTTTCATCATAACTCGGTAACCAGTATGTATTTTTGGTTTTCAGTGCCTGATAGAGGGTGAACAGACGTTTGTTCTCTTGCGTCATTTGACTCTCTCTCTTAATCTGATTAATGATTCAAATAATTAAAAGAACAACCTTCCGAGAATCAAATCTCTTACAACCTTTTTAAAGACTAGTATTCCATTGAGACAAACTTCTGCTGGTAACCAATGTCAACATTCCACATTGACATTCGTAATTCGTAAACCATCAAATTGAAAGTCAAATAGAAAAAGAAAAGGCACGTACCGACTTCAGACATTCCATTTACCAACAGATTGAAATTTACTGATTAAATTTTTAAGCTTCATAAAATCACCGGCATCTCCTTTGCCTTCGTCATCTTTGCTATAATCATGGTAATCATAGTCGTTGTCGATGAAATATTTTATCTTATCCTTGCAAAGAGGATAATAATTGAATTGAAAAGACTAAATACAGCAATCCCAAGCATAAATATGTTGTGTTAAAAAGTTTTGAAATAATTATAAAGCTGCTCATCAAATTTACCGTCGACAATATTTTCTCGAGAATACTCCTCGTTGTGTTGATATTGATAAATAAAACCGAAGATCTACAGTGAGGCAAATACCACGAGTTTTCAAGGGAATCCCGTATTACAATAAGGAGATGTTGAGGGAAACCAGTGCAGGATCTTACGATAGTGCAAACTTATTCTTAATTTAATAATTTCAAAGAACGATGGTAAAAGTCACCTCAAACTCAAATCCATAACTTAAAATTGAGGGCCTCTTCTTGACACTCTTCCTACTGTATTTTTTTATGAACTGAAGCCATTAAAAAATAATTTTTATCTTTGATTTCTTTGCAAATGCGGGCCTGACAAGAAGTCATACCACACATGAGCTAAAGTTTTCAATCCGTTAAAATCAATGGAGCTAAACGTAATTAATCAAGATTGAAAGCAGACCTTAATATACGACAGAATGACGACAAAGTTTTATTGAGACACACACACCAAACTAAAGCATTCCCATATCATCGAATTCCAGACTTTAATATGAATTATTATATCATCATATTTTCTATTTAATTTCGGAAAATGGAACTTTTAATTTAATGGTTATAAAATTATATTTCCCTCCAACACACAACACAGGAGGAAATTTAATATCACGACGCGACATTCATACTCAAATCCTAAAATATCAATTTTTTGAATGAAAAAATGTTCAATATTTTCTCCAAGATGCCAAACCAAAACATTGACATTTAATCGATTCCTATCGCACAGCTGTCCTCCAAAGCAAGACACGTCTCGGCATCACGTTTGTCATCTCATGTCTTAAATGGCTTTATAACCTTTTAGCTAGAATGAGATAATGGCTGGTTAAATGTACGTTTCCCTTTTAAACTCTTTCAAACCACAACAATTCATCTCTTCCTCTTGCCGCATTTCAAGAAAATTGTTCATCCTTATTGCTCCATTACACTTACACTTCCATCTCTTAATGTACATACTCTCTAGTTGTTCGTCGGTATCGGTACTCGTCCTGTGTTTGCTTCGAGTTCATGATTTATTGATAACTTGAATTGTTTGTATTACCTACTCTACTCTACTCGAACCGGAAGGAGCATCATTCACATGGAACCGAAAGAACACCAGAACTACAGGCCATTTCCATTACCCACATCCGATTTCGTAGGAAACCTATTCGATCTGAAACAGAGCTTACGATTAAATCTATTATTTGAAGGTTGACAAGACTATTTGATTGCTATCAGAAGTTTTCTTTGGTTGATTGGGGGGAAGGGGAGTACATAATTGCACTTATGTCAGTCGGTCGTCAAGATAATTTGACAGATCAACTTCGGCTTTGTTTTCGAGTCCTCTGGACGAGTTGTATTAAACTAATTTTCCCGCTGGTAGTTCTTTTGTTCGTAGTTTCTAGGAAACTATATCCCGTTTAGCAAATCATAATGAGAAAAGTTTCATTGCGAACAAAAATATGAGGGTGAAAACGATATCATATGAAAAAGGAGAAAATCCACCTTCAGGACATTCGCCACTGTAGAAGTGTAATTTGTCTGACGGAAGGGACTTTTACTTTTTTTTTGATGAAATGATAAATAAGCTAGTTCTTCGTTGTGAATAGGGGTCGGTCGGTCGGTTGGTGTCGATTGGTCTGAGGCCCTAAGGGTTCCAACTCAGTTATGTTTATGCATGGATACCAAGGCAGACTTTTAATTAACGCTTTCATTGCGCAGAAGAAGTTTTACTTTCGTAAGATGTCAATTGTTTGTCCACACAATGGCACTAATTTTTAAAAGGGAAATGGAATTGGTGATTTGATTTTGAATTTTGGTGTTAGAATTATCTTCGTTTTCGAATCAAAAAATCCGGAAACTAGGCGAGTTTAGATTTCATGGATGATGGGATTTGATCAGTGAAATTTTTATGAGGAATTTCAATTAACTTAGAAAAAATTAGTAATCTTAAAAGCAATCGACGTAAGCAAGTAGTGTCGACAGTAATGTTTCGTCCTTATTATCAGCTTAACTTCAGTCAGCAGAAACTTTGTTGACTATTGCAAGATAACACCAAAGGAAGAAATTCCCAAGCTCATAACTCATTTTGAAACATGGGCTTTCACTACCATATCATAAATAAAAGCTGTTTCTGCTGATACGAAAAGAAGATTCTTAAAATTATAAATGAAACCCCACATTTAAAAAGGAAACATGTGTTCATGATGTGAGAATTCTCCAAAAGCTTTTGCTTGAAAATAAATTTCTGATTCAATGAAATTCATTCACATATCAAAGGTCACAGCAATAACAAAAAATATACGAATTATATCCCACAAACTTTTCGTTTGTTTCTTTTGTCCTCTTAACAGTCTCTGAACTTAGATTGTGAAGAAACAAAACAAAAAACACACTTAACTGAAATTAATGATGTTCTCTTCGAGTTCATTTCGCTTGAAACTACACAGAATTACTTACATCTTTGTCCAAATATGTTTTAGGAGTAGATGTGTTGTCATTCAAGGATATTCTTAAGAAGTTTTCTGAATTGGTTCAACCCCAACAATTAAACACATGACAGTCCACCCTTATTCACTTCACAAAAAAAAATAGTCCCTTGATTAATGGTCAACATTTCAGATACCCCTGGTTCTGTTCTTTATCGAAATCTTTATGGAACATACACAAATAAATAACGCACTTAAACTAATTTATCAAAAGCTTAAATTTGCTTAGGAACTACGTTTACGAAAGTACTGCGAAATGCCAAAGGCAAAAATTTATGCTCGTATTCAGTCGAAGGAAAATAATCTATATTTGTGGTTTGACATTGGGATTTGATGATGATGGGTCAAACTATAGAATCAAGAATTAAGGCAATTAGTTCATGTTTGGAATTCTGTTTCTAAGGTTTTAAGTATAAAATGGTTACCTTTTTGGCTGAGAGAAATGTAAGAATATTTTTAATATTAAATTCGCGCGAATTTTAAACTATAACTTTGTATTTTACTTAAAAAAAAAAATCAATAGATTGTCCTCCCTGCAAAATTAACTTTCCCAAAGAAATAATAGAAAATAGAGGAATAGAGGGTTTTTCAAAAAGGGCGGGTAGATGTTGAAATGGAATAAAACAAGCTGTGTGTGAGGTATTAACAAAATCATTTTTTTATTTGAAAGGCGCATGTATGCCATTAAGTGTGGAATATGACATCATTCAAACGCCCGCCTCGGCTTCTTATACGGTGGCACGGATCTAAGTGGTCCAATTTTCAATGACTATTCCGCATAGATCCGGCTGAATTTGAGCGATGGCCTGTGTTATGTTCACCTTTATGGCATCGGTCGATTGTGGTTTGTTTGCATAGACCTGCGACTTCAAGAAACCGCAAAGGAAAAAGTCTAGCGGGGTCAAATAGCATGACCTTGGTGACCAATTCACATCACCCCTGCGAGAGATAACCTCATCCTCAAATCGTTCATGCAAAATGTCAATCGTAGCGTTTGCTGTGTGGCACGTAGCACCATCCTGCTGGAACCACATGTCGTCTAGATCCATATGGTTCAATTTGTGCCATAAGAAATTAGTTATCATCGTTATGTAGCGCTCGCTGTTTACGGTGACCGCCTCACTAACGTCGCTTTCAAAAAAGTACAGACCAATTACGCCGCCGCCGGCCCAAAATCCACACCAAACGGTAACTTTTTGAGGATGCATTATCACCTGGTGAACCTCGCGTGGGCTGGTGTCTTCCCATATACGGCAATTATGCTTGTTAACACAGCCATTCGTCCAAAAATGCGCCTCGTCACTAATGATAATTTTTGTGCCAAAATTGGGGTCCTCTTCCAAACGATTCGAAGCACAGTAAGCTAACAAACGGCGTTGTCTATGGTCATGAACTTTGAGCTTCTGGGTCAGTTGGATCTTGTACGGGTATAGGTCCAAGTCCCGACGCAAAATTCGCCAAGTTGAAGTCTGCGAAAGGCCGAGTTCTTGTGTACGGTGAGGAATAGACTGCCTCGGGTTCTGCTGTACCTACACTTTCACGGACCGCGGCGATGTTCTCGACCGATCTTGCGTTCCTTGAACGTACGGGTGTTGGTTGATTGTTTACTGAACCGATCGTCTCAAATTTGGCCACCAAACGTTGAAGAGTCGACTGTGAAGGGCCACCACGTCTGCCGTAAAATGGGCGAAATGCGCCCAACGTTTGTGTTAACGAACACTCATTTTGATGATAAAATTTTATCATTTGAACGTGCTGTTCAATTGTGAAACTTGCCATGATGATTTGGCATAAGCAACTGAATAATAAACAAAAGATTTAACAGATTTCACCAAAACAAAATGGCCGCCACGTTTCGCCAAAATCTACCCTCGACAATTGAAAAACCCTTTATATAGAATTATTTGAACAGAGAACTAATTTGGCCTCGTTCTCCATGATTTTCAGCGTTTGGTGTCTCATAAAATTTCTGTTTTTATCCTTAATTCTCATTACATTGAGTTAGGAAAAGGAGCAGATTCTCGTGAGAAAAGGTAGGGTTTTTCACTTTCCAGCATTTCGTTATCCGGGATTTTGATTTTCAGTTCTGTCAACCCCAACCCACAAAATTTCATCAAATTCGTATTTGCGGTTCATTTGTCAAAACTTTGAAACAAGTTTATCTAAACACTAGCAGTTGCCCGCGACTTCGTCTGCCTCTCCCTCGTCCGCCGGCCAGAGTATCATCTCGACTTGTGCATCATGCGCGCGTAGGAATTTTGTTCGGAAGTTATTGTAAAATTGCATTGCAGTCAACTCTCCCTAGGTCGTAGTTCTCTTGAACTTGAAAAATTTGAGCATTTTTTATGATTCCCTTCAGTTGTTCATACTTAAAGCATTCCCTTGGGTGAACTGTCCCTAATTCTAATATCTCTCTTACTTCTGCATCGTTTTTTTCGTTAAGTAAATTTTTTTTTTCTTTAAACTGAGCATATTTTTTAGTTAAGAAGTACATAAAATGATATGGTTTAAACACAATAATCTGCACAAATAGTGCAATCAATCACATTCACAAATCAATTGAACTCTCAAAATTCTAATTTGAGCAGTTATTAGGCCAGTTCCACCTAACAACATCTCACTGAGATCTCAATGTCACCTTGACTGAGGCAAAATCATTTGGTGGAACATAATTCTCAGTTATCATTGAGATTTAATGGTTACCTTACTAATTGTTGCTGCACATATGTCAGCCACGTCAAATAGCTGAGTGAGAAATCGAATCCAAAATAATTTCATCTCAGAGATCTCAGAAAAAAATCTCAGTTCTCACATTTCCACAGATTCTTCGCTGCTATTGGTCGCAGCTTAATTTTAAGTAGAATAAAGCCTAAAGCAGTTGCCCGTAGCTTAGTTGGTAAGTGTTGACTGCTAAGCAGAACGTCGTTGGTTCGAGTCCTACTCAGGCCAAGTTTTTATTTCATCTTTCACGGGTACTGCCTCTTGCGAAGACCTGACAAATCTTCCAAGAGTATCAATCTGTAATGAAAAAATGCTTCTCAACTTTGCCGTTCGGAATCGGCGTTAAATTGTAGGTCCCCTCAATTCTTCACACGCACTCAGAGAATTGTTGATTAGAGTAAGGCGTTGGCTCTTCAAGAGCTGTCGCGCCAATCTATTTATTTATTTTATTTTAAAGCCTTCATCGATTAATGGACTATCCAACACAAAAAGAATTTTACAATTCGAAATAGTAGTTCCTGAGATTACCGCGTTCAAACGAACAAACTCTTCAGCTTTATATTGTATTAAATTGTATTGTTTGCCGTTTTTTCCACATTTTACACAAATTCTTCGCTCTTATTGGTCGCAGCTAAATTTTATATAGCTTCAAGCCTTCCTTGATAAATGGACCATTCAACATTAAAAAAATGGTTCAATTTCATAAAGCAGTTCCTGAGATAAGCGCGTTAAAACGCAGAAAAATGTATATTTTTTGCCGTTTTTTCCACATTTTCCACAGATTCTTCGCTGCTTTTGGTCACAGCTTAATGTTAAGTAGCCTAATGTCTAAGTCAATTAAGGCACCATCCAACACAAAAAGAATTATACCATTCGAACCAGTAGTTCCTGAGATTACCGCGTTCAAACAAACAAACTCTTCAGCTTTATACAGGGTGTCCCAAAATTCAACGATAAGCCGGAACCAGGGGGTGGCCCTATTCATGACTGCATGGAAAAAAAATATAAAAAAAATCAAACGCCATTTTGTTTCAAATTACAACAAAAAATGTAAATTCTCAAAATAAAAAAATGTCTCTTGACATTTTTTGCTACTGTGACCACAAATTTTCATTAATTTTTGATTTTATATTTTTATCAGAATCTTAGAACATATAGCATCCTTTCCTAGTTTCCAAAAACTCCAAATTGTTAGCGGTTTTTCCACGACAATTAATCAAAAAAGTTTTTTTCCATAAAATTTTAATTTTTTTTTAGTTTCAGTCCACTTTCAGTCATCGTGGTTATAATAAAATGTATGGACACTACCATGGCGTCTTTTTTAAAAAATTGGCGCAGGTTATCAAGATTCTAAAATGGTATGACACTTTGACTAAACTTGCCAGAAAAAGAAGTAATGCATACTTTTTCATAACAACAACCGATTTTCAAAAACTTTTTCTATTCAAATAAATCACTTCCCTATAAGTCTTCAGAATGAAGTACGTTTTATTTGGGCCCAAATATTTTCTGTTTGTTTATTTTAAATATTCATAATGTTCATTTAATTAAAATACAAAAATTCTAAATAAGAAAAAATGCATAAGTGCCATTTAGGAGTACAAATATATTTTATTTATTTTTTACAGTAAATGTTTGATTTTTTTGCCACCTGCATCAAAATACGATGTTGTTGAATTGTTTTCAGTTTCCGTGAATTGTCAATACCATCTGCTCTTGGTCTTCTAGCACTTCTTCTTTCTAAACGCCCTTCCAAAACCTCTTGATGCACATTTATAAAAACCCGATAATTTGGATATCTTCCAGCATTTTTAAACCTTTCTCAGTATATTCGAGTAGCAGAATTAGCATTGCACCGGCATTCTCCGTACACTATGTGCATGTTTACGTATCCAAGGGGGCATACGGCAATGGCATGATAAAAATGATGAAAGTTCAATGATTTTTCAAAAACTAGTACACAATTTCAAAATCACACTTGAAATTAACACATTAATGGAATAAAAAAACAGTGGAAACAGATCGTACTAAATTTTGAAGAAAGCGCATCAGAAAACCAATTTTTTCCATAAAGTGAAGTGATTTCTCTGAACAAATTTTTTGTTTGAAAATCGGTTGTTGTTATGAAAAAGTATGCATTACTTCTTTTTCTGGCAAGTTTAGTCAAAGTGTCATACCATTTTAGAATCTTGATAACCTGCGCCAATTTTTTAAAAAAGACGCCATGGTAGTGTCCATACATTTTTTTATAACCACGATAACTGAAAGTGGACTGAAACTAAAAAAAAATTAAAATTTTATGGAAAAAAACTTTTTTGATTAATTGTCGTGGAAAAACCGCTAACAATTTGGAATTTTTGGAAACTAGGAAAGGATGCTATATGTTCTAAGATTCTGATAAAAATATAAAATCAAAAATTAATGAAAATTTGTGGTCACAGTAGCAAAAAATGTCAAGAGACATTTTTTTTATTTTGAGAATTTACATTTTTTGTTGTAATTTGAAACAAAATGGCGTTTGATTTTTTTTATATTTTTTTTCCATGCAGTCATAAATAGGGCCACCCCCTGGATCCGGCTTATCGTTGAATTTTGGGACACCCTGTATATTAGTGTAGATGTAGATTAAAGTAGGTAATATCCTTTTTGACTAAGAAGTCCACTCGCTACTACATCTATTTACGTCAACTGAGTCATACTCAAAAGGAAATACCCTGTCGGGTTTCTTTGAATGAAAGTAAGCATAATGAATCATGAATGTAACTAAGTTTTTCTCAAGTCCTTACAGTAGCTCCAAATTTAAAAAAGTATTCCCAGCACTGCTCATATATTCACACGGACTTCATGTGAAAATGCAAAACTATCAAAAATGACACTATATCCGCATTTGGCAGCCTTTTTGCTGCTTCCTTGTCATGGTAGTTAAACCCAGTAAATGTAGGTTCAAAACCTAATCCTATTCCGAAAATTGTTTTCAAATTGAGTAAACCAAGATATATTCAACTGCCTCAAACTTCATTCATTAGTTCTTATAAAGAAGAAGAGAACACGTATGTACTGGTATATGTGTAACTACATTATACATGAGTAACACCTATCATCAAATATCACAACGTTGCTTGTAACATCATTCACATCGTTATCGTGTCTCTAGGAAGAAAAATAGTTTGCTGATGATGTTTTGCTAACGTGTTTATTTTGCATGAGAACCTTTATATCCCTATCCCCACTTATTTAATCGGGATGGCATTTCTTCTAGGAATAGGGTGCCTCGACCTCGAAACGTTTGTGGAAATACTTCTTAAATTAAAAAGGACGTTACAAGATGGAAAATTAGTCATAAGGTCTTGACCACATAAGTCAACGTTACCAATTCTGAATACAGGAAATTTCTGATGTCGTAATAAATTCTGTGTCCAGAGTAAAGACTCACCCTGCGTTCGTAGTTTTTTGCACTTCGTTTATCCAAAAACCATGCAAGCTACGAAACGAACTATCATTTAGAAATAAGCTGGAGGTACACACAGGAATAATTCGAAGTCTTTTCTCGGGAATAAAATGTGTAGTAATGTTTTAGTGGCTTAACACCGAATGCATTTTACCAAAGGACTCTTTATAGACTCTTTGAAATCCTCTTCTTGACATACGTGTAAAGTGATATGATATCACGTACCAGAGTATCCATTCATGATTCCTGCTTGGGGATATGAACCAGAAACATCATGAATATTCATCCAAGTTAGTATTATCTAAATAGACAGACGAGGGCGTTTTACTAGTAGAATCGAATAGAAAGTATGTAATCTCTTAAGACGTCACACATTTAACAAAATTAAATAAGAACCATTCCGTGTGTGATTTGTTCAAAACATCCATTCGAATGGCAAAAAGATAAAGTCGTAGTCATCGTCGCCCTTTGGCAAGTTAACATTACTTGACAATTTGACATCCCAAAAACAAAAAAGAAGGAATAGTTCTCCTCTCCTGTCATGGTCCAGTCAGTCTCAGATCAGAATCGATATTTTTATTATTGTGTCAGTCGTAGCAAACGAAAAAGGCTGACAGAGACGAAATAAACCTCAAATGGGACGAAAAAGCGAGGATACAAGTTTATTAGAAAAACAAACAACAACAAAAACAGCAAATGTATTTTGCCCCAAAATTGTTATAAATGTTAATGGTTATGTGTTATTTTGAAACAATAAAAACACTGACTTTTATAATAAAAATTAACTATATGGACCAGCGAGAACATAGCACGAGTATGTTATGAAAGAGCCTTCTTTGAGTAATAATTTCAAACAAAATGGATGTGTGGGCTTAGACTTTTATGAAACAAATAGATGTGAAATAGACATTATTTGTTAAAGAACATAAAGAATACATTTGTAGGGGTTATGTGGTCTTAAAAGGGTAGCATAATTTATGATGGGTGGTTTGAATAAGAGTTGAAGTGTTCTGTAACACTTTTGGTTTAATTTATTAATGCGTGCTGGTTTGGCCATTTGGAGATTAAATTGGGAAACAAGAACTTTAAGAAAATTATTAAATATGTATTAGGTACATATCTCACAAAAAATTTATCTTCACCTAAAGAACTGTTTCAAGAGTCAAGTTTTCTTATTAAAAAGTAAAAATCTCATTAGATTTGACACATCAAGTTCTAGTTCCTACAGTAAATCGCTTTTTGTCTGGTGCGTAATTGCTCCATCGTTCTTTTTAATCTGTCAGTGAGTAAATTAGTGGGTTGGGCGTTGGGGTCGAAAGCCAATCTCACAAACCAAACGACCTCAAGCCATTTGACTGCAATACTTTTGCCCAAATGTCATTTGACCATAAAAATCCTACCTCTTCTTATGACAATTTATTCTTTTTCGTCACTCAAAGTTATATGTAAATCAGGTAGATCGAAATCTATAATCTTTTTCGGTTTTTCTAACAGCCCAGAATCAGGCCGCACTTTTTTTCAAAAACGGAAATTTTAGGAGACACCAAATGCTGAGAATCATGGAGAACGAAGAATTAGAATTCTTCGTTCAAATACTCCATATAAGTAATAGCTTTTCGTTTTTTTTGTGAAGTCAGTAGTCGCGGAGCCGTAAGAATACCTAACTCATCAGCATAGTGGAAAATTTAGCCACCAACTAATGGTAAATGACATGAAGTTTTCAAAACCGTGGTCGGATAGACTTTTCCTGGGCCTTTTGTCGGCTAAATGGCACTTCCAGTTGCATTTTTTGGTGGCAGCTTATACCATGGGGGCAATGGAAAAATTAAGGAGAAGTCAATAGACATTTCGTCGTAGATACCAAGTCATATGGTCGGACAGAAATAACCCGGCCCTTTCCCTTTATCCGACCATCTTAAAAAACGGATTTTTGGTGTCGTCCTACCTCATCGGGTAAATGGGCAAATGAAAGCTTAGAACGTCTACATTAAGAATCTACTGGTCGGAAAATTCGAATTCGATGCAGATTTTGTTGACATCATAGTATGTGGTGACTTAAATAAGGATCTACTTATCAATAATGTGGCTTCATCTAGCCTATTAGATTACTGCTCAATGTCTGGGCTTCAAGTAGTTAACACAAACTATCCCACTCATTTTCTTCCTAATTGTATACCCAGCTTACTCGATATTTTCATAACTTCGGATTTCAGTAAAATTTTATTTTTCAATCAGTTAAGTCTGCCTGGGATTCCTTCATACCACGACCTAATTTTCATAACCTATGACATTTCTTTAAACGGAGTTCCCATCCCTGGACAATTCAGTTATAGAGACTATACAAACATTAACATGCGCGACCTCATTCATGACTGTGTTACATTTCCTTGGAACCTTTGTTGGAACATGGCTCATGTAAATGATAAAGTTGAATTTTTTGAATCTCTTGTCAGTAGATTATTTGAGAGTCATGTTCCAATAAAAACCGTCACTTCTATTGATTCTCGTATCCCGTGGCTGACTAATTCAATTAAAAGACTAATCAAGGAAAGGGATAGATCTTATTCTCGCTGGAAAAGGCATAAAAGTGAAACAAATTGGAATATATTTAAAACAGCTAGAAACTCTGTCGTTTATCAAGTGAGAAGAGCAAAATCAGAATACTTTTCTTCAAAACTAAATGTGAATCTCCCTAGTAAGTTGTTGTGGAAAAATATTAAAAGATTTGGCATTCAAAGTAAACCAAACAGTAATGTCTGTTCCCTAGACCCTAATCGTCTTAACACATATTTTCTATCTCATGGTGCTTCTACGCAGGCTGAAACAATTAATGTAATCAATTTAAACTCAATGACTGTTTTGAATAGAAGATCCAATGTGTCATCTTTTGACTTTTATTGTGTACAAGAAATTGATGTTCTTAAGGCTGTAAACAGCATAAGATCAAATGCTGTGGGTATTGATGGAATCTCGCTTAAGTTTATCAAGCTTATTCTGCCTCATATTCTTAAGGTTCTAACTAATATAATTAACTCTTGTATCACGACTTCTGTCTTTCCAGCATCGTGGAAAAGGGCTAAGGTGAGCCCAGTAGCCAAAACCTCTAGATGCAAGAGTGCTGAAGATTACAGACCTATTAGTATTCTACCTTGCCTTTCAAAGATTTTAGAAATCATCTTTCGAAACCAAATAAACGATCATATTTCCGCAAACAAACTTCTAAGCAATGTTCAGTCTGGTTTTAGAGCCAATCACAGCTGTTTAACTGCAACAGTAAAAATACTTGACGATATAAGAATTAAGTTTCACAAAAATAATCTTACTATCTTATGCCTGTAGGATTTTTCCAAAGCTTTCGATAGTGTAAACCATAATATTCTTTTGAGCAAGTTGGTTAATATGTTTGGTTTCAGTCATTTATCCACCACGTTGACAAAGAGTTATTTATCAGAGCGGACACAAATCGTTCAAATTGGAAATGAAAGTTCTGATCCATTATTAGTTGAAGCTGGTGTTCCCCAGGGATCGATTCTGGGGCCGCTATTATTCTCCTTATTTATAAATGATCTGCCAGAAGTCTGCAGAAATGTTATTATGCATATCTTTGCAGATGATGCGCAGATTTATACGTCGCGTCCCATTGGCCTTTATGAAGACTGTGTCGTTCGAATGAATGAAGACTTGGAGGCAATTGGAAACTGGGCATCAAACAATAAATTAATACTGAACCCTGATAAAACAAAGAGTATTGTTTTTTCAAAACACAAAATTGATGCCTCTTATTTGCCACCTATTTCATTGTCTTCTAAGACAATACCATATGCGGAAACTGCTAAGAGTCTTGGAATCCACCTTAACTCTCAACTGCCCGCTGCTGATAATGTTAATTCCATTGTTAAATCAATTTATGGAGGTATTAGACAGCTAAATGCTTCTTCTAGGTTTACACCTCAAGCTACTAGGATGAGACTCGCTAAAACTCTATTGGTCCCAATCATCAATTATAGTGCTCCTGTCTACAGCTGTCTTGATTCCGTTTCAATGAGGAAGTTGCAAGTAGCCTACAATACGATTGTGCGATATGTATTTGGTTTGCGCTGTTTTGACCATGTTTCTTTGTTTAGTAAACAAATTATGGGGCTGTCTCTTAAAGAGCATTTAAATTGTAGAAGCTGTATTTTACTTTTCAATATCATTAAAAACAAGGAACCAGCATATCTTTTTGATAAGATAAACTTCGCATCATCAAGTAGAACAAACAATATTATTCTGCCATCTTTCAATTATTTGGAAAGCAAGAGATTATTTTTCTTTCATTCTGTAAAACTATGGAACTCATTACCCTTATCAATCCGGCAGTGTAAAACCCAAAAAAGTTTCAAAGAGTTTTTAAACAAATACATTACAATTAATAACAATAGTCTAAGAGCCGCTGAAGGCCGACCTTCACCGAACTGTTAACCGGCTGAAACTTTTTTTTATGAAATTTAGTTTGAAAACATATATGAATATGATAGCTTGCCTAACGAAAAGTGTGCCAGGCTATATTAAATTTGACTTTATATTTTAATCAATAACTAACTCCTCCTTCACCCATATGTTAAAATAAAACGTTGTGCCACATAGCCATATGTGTAAGTAGGCTTGAGACAAGAAAAAATTGTATGGGTGAGGGGGGCCTATTCCCCCAGTTTAGTCAGGAGGGGCAGTTTTCTGAAAAATTGGCTTATTTAAAAAAAAAAAATATTAAAAATCAACGGCTTCATCTACAACAACGTGTTATACCTTTCTGAAAAGCCAAAAACTTAGGCTTTCATTTTGTATTTAAATTTGATTGTTTTAAATAATTGTTTTAGAAAAATTAATTTTCAAACTTAAAATTTTGAAAAAAATAAACTAAACTAAACTAAACTAAACTAAAAAAAAAAAAAAACTTTACATGGGCGATCATGCGACCGACTGCATTTAAAAAAAAAGTCTGTTAATTACTTTAACTTTTAACTCAGCATCATTGGCCAATGTAAAGTTTGTACGACCAGTAGATTCCTAATGTAGATGAACTCACGCGATTAATAAAAAGTATTTGATCCCCGAAGAAAACAACAGAACAGTATTCTGTATTCGTCGGTGGTCAAACAACTAATGCACCTTTTAATTAAATTCATAGAAATTATTATTAATAATATACATCGTCGGTCGGCTGAGAATTATAAGGTTCTAACCGCCATTTTTACGAAAAATGAGTTATGGGTACCGTTGAATTCGTATTTGGAAGCACTTTCAAATGAGGCCATATTCATGCACGTCAATTCTTCCTTCGAAGCGTAAAACGCAAAAAACCAATGTTCTATTAGCCAAAATGTGGTTATTTTAAGAATTACAAGGTTCTAAGTAGCAAAATTGGCGGATAGAACCTTGTAATTCTTACTAAGCCCAAATAAATAATTGCCCATCTTCTTATTGTCATAGAACCTTTGATTCCTTAATTTTGTACATAGAATCTTATAATTCTTATCCGATTGATGTTGACACAACAAAGTTCTATGTTGATTCTTCGTGTTTTTGTTATTGTATACCAAAAATTATGAACAAAACGTGTGCCTGGTGCAAAAAAATATTGTTTTTATAGAAATAAGAGTGTTAATTATACTTAATATTGTTGGATTTACTACGGTACATTGATCAACATAGAACTTTGTTGTGTTAACATCGATCGGATGACAATTATAAAGTTCTATGTGGCACATAGAACCTGCACCGACATTGAACTTCATGCAGTTGGCTTATAGAACCTTGTGTAAAATTTTTAAATAGAAATTAAAAGAAAACGCCTTAAAATATAAAGAAATAAATTATATCTTAACTAGTTATTGCCAATAATCTATCGTTTTTAATCATTCAAACGTAAATTAATAGCTATTTTATATGAAATCCGACCATCAAAAACTTAAAAGTCGAATAACTCAAAATAGGGGTCGGTCGACATAGAACCCTATAATTCTCAGCCGACGACATGTCAGCGCTTTTCATGGGAATAGAAATTGAATGCAATTCGATTTATGCAATTCCCGTTCTCATGAAATGAAAAATTCAGAACAGGCTGGTTTGGTGAATTGGAGCTCTGCGGTATCATCGTTAACTTCTGGTTTGACGATGACCTCGATTAACTCCATAACTCGCGTATTTTAATCAATTTCTTTGTATTTATAATAGATAGCTATGAATAATGCTAAGTTTCATATTCCTTTAATTTTATTCAATACCTTTATTCAAGTCGACTTCTTAGAGAAACGCTCATATGATATAAAAAATTGCTCGTATAAAAGTTCACGAAGTAGAGAAATTTTCCCACCACCTTAGACGGAATCTTCCTTTCTGTCTAAAGGTTTGTACAAGCAAACTGTAACGTCTGTAGGGAAATTTTGCGCAAGCATTTTATTTGTGCAAGCCGCTTGATGATTGATTGATTTCGAATCCTGCAAGCTTGGGCAAGATATGTGAATAAGCTCCACATCACCGTGTCGAGCAATTCAAATATCATGATAGGAAGAAGAGGGAGGCAGCGTACAAAATCTTACTTGATAAGTATAGTTCAATTGACAGCCAAGCCGATAAGTTTTCCGTTTTTAAAAAGATAAATGGCTTCAGGAAATATTAGAGAAGAGAAAAAAAAAGTTGACGTATCTTATCGCTCCGGTAGTGGCACAGAGGACTTATATGTACCTACACTGTGATTCTACCACTTGTTTGGCTTTGTGGTAGATCAAGAGAAATTTTAATGTTGCTGTTAATATTTCGTGGGGAGTAATAGCTTGTCTCATAATCGTATCCCGCTTTTTAATTAAAGGTGTTACGAGTGACAAAAGCTTCAAATAATTTTCTTCACTCATTCTGAGATAACTATTCACTCGCATTAAATTAATATGGGAGTAGCTTCTTCTCTTCAGTAATCACTCTTTACACCACATTTCTGTTTTCACGTTTCCTTTTTACGGATTAAGTAAAAAGCAGCAAAAAAAAAACGAGCTCAGAGTAGGAAAAACTCTGTTTACAAGCAACCATTTTTATACTCGTGAAGCTCCAGAGGAATGCTCCAGTTGTAGAACAACGCTTACTATTTTGCATATTTTCGTGGAGTGTCCAATATCTCGACAAACAGATGCTCTGCCAGACGACTTACCGAAGTTTCTCGCCAACATCCTAAATCCATCAGGTGTCAACACTCTCCGTCGAATCAAAGCCGCCGTATCCGCCCACCAGAAGTTCGAAGAAATTTAACTTAATTTATATTACCATCAGGGCCGTCTTTACCCTTTTGGGGGCCCTGGGCACTTTTCGAAAATGGGGCCCCTGTATGATTATATAAAAATGTTATGTTGTGTAATAAAGGTATACCTACAGAAAAAATCACATAACTTTGAAAAGATATTTATTCTTTTAATTTTTTAAATAAATAAATTTTTTTTAATTCATTAAAAAGATAAATAGTTATTGCAGCATTTAAAACATAAACATAAACAATGTAAAAATAAATATTTCATATAAAAATTCAAAAATAAACAAAATTTAAATAACAGACAATTAACCCCCTATTACCGCTGACGAGTCGAACGTAAAAACATGTGAGTGTAAGATTTTCGTATTACGGTTGGCGAATCAAGAACCTAAATTCGACTTTATGTCACACGTTTTTCGAAGTTGGATCTCACTGTATTGTGAGAATCGAATGTTCGTTAATTTGAACTTCGTTTGTGTTTTAATTTGTCGAACGTTACACATTGTGTGAGAAAAGGTCGAAATTTGACTAAAAGTTATTTTTTTGTCCGATATTTCTAGATTTTCGAGAAAAAGTTATGAAATTCAGAAAGAGAAACTTCTTGCTGTATAAAAGGCGTCAGAAAAAAGAAAAGAAAATGAAAATCTTGACAAAAACCGTCGACAAAAAGAATACCTAGAAATGGAAAAGAAAAATCCTTAAATCTTAAAAACCATATTAGATCTATTGATTTTATAGAGTCAAGACTTAATTTTTCAATAGAATGGACTTGACTGGAATTGCACTCCAATGTTTGCTTTTGTAATCTGCAAAGATCCCAATTATTTCGTTTTTTCTACGTTGGGCTTTTATATTGCTTGGGGTGTTGTAGGTATTCCAGCTGTTGGCATGTTATGGTTTTTTTACAATCTCAGGATCTGCAATTTGTGTTGTGTTTTATGCAAAAGTTGTTCAAGACAAAACAAATTGTAAACGCGTGCTGTACCGCGTTTACAATTTGTTTTGGCTTGAAGGAGAGTAATGCATTTTTCTTTAATTTAAGAGACATCTAAAACGAGTTTTAATTACACCAACAGTCCTTTCTATTATATTTCTGGCTTTAGCGTATTGAATAGTTTATTGAATTAATTGTCTTGAACCAGAAGTAACGTTTCTGAAAGGAGTGAGCAAACAACAAACAAAACTAACATGGACCGTTGTGCGTTCTCCTTTTAGATTTCAAGACAATAGAAAACACTTTTTTAAATAGTTTTGATTTGACGTTTTATTTATTTGTTTTTTTTTTTTTTTAATTTCGAACTCAGTTCGAACTCGAATTGTAAAGTTCGCAAACCGTAATATGTCGACTGTGTGAGTTCGCCAAAGAAAACTTCTCACGTCGAACGTTCGACTCGCCAGCGGTAATAGGGGGGTAAATAAGTTATTGAGAATTTAATTTTAGGAACAATATAGCGACACAGACAATATTTTTTCAGGTAAAAGAAAGGAATATTTATTGAAGGGGTCTTTTTCTTGATTTGAGATTAGCAAAATCATTGATCACATCTTCAAAATCATTGCCTCTGAGGATGTCGCTTTCGATTGACATCAGCGACAAACTTTCTTGAATCACTGTAGTTCTGAGTTCGTTTTTGATTCTTTAACTTAGAGAAGGAACGTTCTCCACTGCAATCGGTCACTATCATACTTAAGAAAATTCTTAGTGCCATTTCAGCATATGGAAATTCATCTTCAATTTTATTAGTTTTTAAAAAATTATAAAGCTTTAGAATGTTGTCAGTTTTTTTCATTTTCGCGTCGACTAATTTTCAAGTAGTGTTTTACACTCAGGCATTCAGCATAGAGTTCATCTAGGTTCACACCTTCAGTGTAAAATTTAGCAAAAGATTTGCAGTTCTCTTTTAAGTCTTCTGAATTCAGATTTTTTAATCGAAAAAAAAGTCAAAACGTTGGCCAATCTTCGTATACGAACCTAGTCGCTGTTTCAAATGAAAGCTTAGTGTGTCGACAATGGGAAGAAAGGTTTCAATTTTAAATCTTTCTTTCCCAGTCAGAATTACTGAGGGTCCAGAGCTGAAAAAAAGTCTGGCGTGAGCTTTTACACCTCATCCTTTTAGAAAGGTCCTTACATTCGGAATCCGGGTTTGTTTTTGTCTTGCTGATGAATCAAAGTTATCAAAACTGTCCCTGAGCCCAATTATAAATTCATCTATTGCACTCAGCAAAATTGCAACATCCAGGGTAATATTTTGTTTTTGAAGTAAAGTACTTGTTTTATTAATTCTTTGCAATACAGAGTTCCAAAGTTCTGTAAGTATGGTAAATTCAAGCTTGGACATTTTTTTGCAAGGACTAAATGTTTCCTCTCTGGCCTCTCGTGCCTGTCCTTAATCGTTCGCGATAGACATCAAAGCTTCTTCAATTTCTTGATGACCTTTATATAAGGCGCTTAGTGCATCAGCTCGCGCCGACCATCTTGTTTGAGAAAGACTTTTTAAAACTTTTTTTGGACCTAAATGAGCAGTCAACACACTTCATCGATGAGAAGATACCGAAAAAAAGTCATACATTTTTTGAATAATGTCAAAGAATTTGACAGCGGCATGCACTCCTACCAAGTTTAATGAGTGCCCTGCACATGGTACAAATTATTCATCAAAGGTTGTTGTTCAGCAAGGAAAGTACGAACTCTGATCATTCTTTATGCATCTAAAATTGTATCGATTTTTTTTTTCTTGAAAATAGACTAATAGAGGTTAAGTGATGTTTCAGCAATTTGGGGGCCCCTGGTGATTTCGGGGCCCTGGGCCTGGGCCCAGAGGGCCCAGTGGTAAAGAGGGGTCTGATTACCATCCTAACTTTTATTTTGCTATTGAACAATGTGCTTTTAATTATTTTAACGTAAAGCTGTATGCAGTTTCTTAAAGTCCTTTAAGCCTATTAAACGGCATCGTATGGTCTGGCTACCCTGATGCCTTAAAACAAACCATTAACAACCCACAAGTGTCTCACGGACACATTTTTTTGTTTGTCCACTCATAACAAGTCAAGTATTCAATTCTACGAAATACTACTTTTTGTATTCTATCGTCTAGGTTTTAGCTACCTAAATCTATGTTAAAAATATTTATTATATAAATTATAAAATATTTATTAACAATTAACTAAAATAGTACCTTGTCGGCCCACAAGTGTCCGAGAGACACAGTGTATTTTGCGGAATATTATGATGTTAGATTCTAAGCCTACTTACATTTTTTTTTTCAAAATTGCAAAGGAAAAATCATAAAGATTTTTTTTATTTTGCAAATGCATGTGTTCTGTGCTGTCTTTGTTTTCATTTCTTAGTGCTAAGACGTGCGTGTAATAAAAGTGTCTCCCAACAATGGCTAAAAGAAAAATAACACAAAGTGAAATTCAAAGTGCCCTTGATGAAAGTGACGACGAAAACGTTTTTGTGCATCAGGCCCATAGCGATGGTGAAGAAAATTTTGCTGTTGACAGTTGTTCAGATCGTGAAAGCAATGCAACAGAACAAGCTTCAGAGGATGAAGATGAACAATTATGGAGCGACAGCGATGATGTGCCATTGCAAGTATAGGTTTCAGCTGAAACTTTTGAAGGCAAAGATGGAACGAAGTGGAAATCAGCACCCGAGAAGCAAAGTCGAACTCCACGTCACAATATAATTCGTGGTAATCTTCACAAGGTTGTTCTACCGTTGGGGAAACATGTAACAGATCCAATTGACAGTTTCAACTTATTTCTCAACGAACATATTTTACAAAATATAGTCAAACACACCAATTCTGAGGCTCAAAGAGTGCAACAACATCCATGGAAAGAAACAGACATAATGGAATTGCAAGCATTTATAGGTTTGTTATTGACTATTGGTATCAACAAACAGGGAGGCGTCGATTTTAGAGAGCACTGGGACCCAATATTTGGAAATCCAATATTTCGCGCTACAATGGGTAAAAACAGATTTGCTGCTTTGCTACGGTTCTTGAGATTTGACGACAAAAATACTAGGTCTCTCAGAAAAGCAAGAGATAAACTGGCACCTATAAGAGAGCTGTGGGAATCTGTGAATCAAAACCTCACAAAGTTTTGTTTGCCTGGAGAAAACCTAACCATCGATGAGCAGCTAGTACCTTTTCGAGGACGTGTATCATTCAAACAATATTTACCCAGCAAACCGGATAAGTACGGAATGAAAATCTGGTGGATTTGTGACAGCAAAACTAGCTACCCACTTTGCGGCATACCATATCTGGGAAAAGAAGGTAGTAAAAGAGCAGAAAATTTAGCTCACAATGTTGTCTACCAGTTATGTGAACCATATTTTCGAAGCAACAGAAACATTACTTTTGACAACTATTTTACTAGCATTGAAGTGGCTAAAACTTTGGCTGAAAATGGTCTTACAATAGTTGGGACAATGAGAAAAAACAAAACTTATATTCCTCAAAATTTTCAATCCAATAGAAGTCGTGAAATAGAATCAAATGTGTTTGGTTTTTCTAAAAATATGACATTGGTGTCGTACGTGCCGAAAAAGAATCGTGCTGTTATTTTGTTGTCTACGATGCATCATAGTCGAGAAGTAAGCGAGCAATAAGAACAAGTCTGAAATAAATTTGTATTACAACTCCACCAAGGGTGGTGTCGATACACTTGATCAGTTGGTTCATGAGTATACTGTTCGACGAAAAACAAATAGATGGCCTATTGCATTTTTCCAAAATATAATAGATGTGGTAGGTGTTGCATCTCTTGTTATATGGAAAAATCTATATCCTTCTTGGAACCTTGGAAGGAAGTGTGTTCTACGAAAAATATATTTACGAGAAGTCGTAATTGGGTTGGTTACGCCTCATATAACAAGACGAAACAAGAAAGGCCTGACCGATAATAATATAGCAGCAATTCAAGATGTGGTAGGATCCAATAAAGAAGAAATGCAAACATAATGGTTTGTAATGGTTGTAAATAAATATTTATATCTATATTTTGTGGTGAAATACATTTGTTTTGTTTTTGATTAAAACAACATTAAAGTCTTTAATTTCCGTATGTATTTCTTTCTTTTTTCGTTCAAATACTCAACACTTATCTCATGGTGTCCGGCAGACACTTCTGGTCCGTTGCGTTTCGAAAGCTTACTGGGTTGTTAAGGGTTAAAAAAATAGTTTATGAATTTATTTTGCAAATTATTTCAATAAATAAATAAATAAATAAATAAATAAAAAGCAGCCAAAGCAAGAAAATCGTCGTCTGGACCGGATCACAAATTGTTCGAGCATGCTGGTATCGTGTAGAGGCGAAATGAAAAACTAAGCACGCTTGTACAAAAACATTGTACAAGTATGCTTATCAAGCATGTTGTTATTGTGTGTATAGCGACCTTAAGGGGCCGGTTATAGCTATAAGAAAAACGGATCAGAAAACAAATTCTTTTTCCAAATTTGACTACTCTTGAACTTCATTTGAGCGAAATATTTATGCAATTCGACGAAGGTTTGTTTGAAATATTTTTGTCAAAAAGAATTAAAACATTTATGACCGAATTTATTTAGAAAATTGAATTTAATTTTTTTTCTGATGAGATTTCATTTTTCTGAACAGCTGATTGTAAAAACTTTAAAAATATTACATTTCGTTTTTCTCATGTGTTTCGATTTTTTTCTGTTCCGACTACATCAGAAAAAAATTTTCTGATAGAAAAAAAAAATTCTAATGTCATAAAAAACAGCGCGAAACTGAATTGACATTTAATTTCTGACACAAAATTTTTGGTTGCTATAAACACTCATCAGAAAAATGTTTCAAGTTTGCACTGTTTCAATTTTTTCTGATGGATTTTTCTGATAGCTATAACCGGCGCCTAAGTTTGACTGCTTAATTTATTCCATACAATCCCACAACATCAAAATAAAATAATCGCTCGTAAAAGTCTAAGAAATTTCTAGAGCAAATAGAAGATGGTAATTAACTTTGCAACTGAGGAACTGATGAAGTCGTTGAAACCATCCGAGTTTACTTTGATAAGATTTAATTGATTTTAGGAAATGATTTCATTAAAAGTGGCTCCCCCCTGCGTTGATATTTTATCTTAATATTTAATTACTGTGGTTAACAACTAATTTTTGGTTAAACTCGAAAAGGAAGTGTTTTATTGGGCTCAAACCTATTAACGTGGTCATTAGAAGATTAAAACTCAGATTTGGCGATGGATTAACGACTTAACATTAGACTTTTTATGCGTATCGATATTTATGATGTCATGTTAAACGGATGGAACTGTTGTGTTTTGTATGGTAATCTAGCAGGTACCCTTTGCCATGTTAAAGTAGACAGTTAACCTTAAAATGAAAACTCGGTTCGGTTATTTGCGAGATTACTTCAACCAAACAGAGGAACTGTTAAAAATGTTCTTAATAAGATATGAAAAGAAATTGTTGATAATAAAATCAATCAAATTGAATGTCTTTGAATTGGATTGCCAAACTTTTCGAACTTATCGAATTTCATTCCCTGAGGATTATTCCCAAATCTGCTACTAAGTCCCTTGCCCAATCCAAAACAATTTTCCTCTGCGTCGTATCATCATCTTCTGTGCTCGCAAATAGCCTTTGATGTCTGCGAATTGAATTGGGAGCAATAAAAGAAAATAAAGGAAAAAGTATACAAAAATATTTTACTGGTTCTTTAAGTTAACCCAATGGCGAGCGGCAGTTATGGACGAAGGATGACACGATGACGATGCCAAAACGGACGACGTTACTAAGAAAATATTTTTTTCCTCTTTGATATAAAGCTCGAGCTAAGTCCAGGATAAAAGTCATTGATTTATTCCATGTAATGTGATGTGACGCCTGTTTGTCGGCCTGATGAAGGTCCAAATCTTTGATGGCGAGTTTAGTCAACGTTACATCCGATAGAACATGAGACACATTTTCTATTATGAGTCAACGAATTACTTTTCCTTCTACTTAGTCACATAAATATTGAAGATGAGAAAATAATTTCTTTAAGAAGATAAGATATTCCGGATGTTTGTATTTTGATGAAGAGAGATTTATTCGAGATGGCGGGCGAGTAGAGTCCATGGATGGGTTGTTTTTTCTTTAATCTTGAATCAAAATCAATGGAGTTTGGACGTGCTTAATAAATAAAGAACTCATCAATTAATTTATTATTCTTTGAAGTTTATTGACAGTTAATTGACCGAAGGAAGTTATTCTGATGTCATGCTACAAGCCTAATTGGCTTGTAATTGCTTTTCGGGGGGAAAAATGGGTGTGTCCCCTTTTCGAGTTGACATAGAAATGAGTGCTTTGGAGCATTGTATGTGAAACAAATTCCAAAAACTATTTCGATTAAATGTTTATGAATGAAAGGCATGACACAAGAAAAGCTCCCAATGCAGGGTATTGCATGACAAATCAGTGCGGAAAAATAACGCTAAAGCTAAAAATTTAAATATTTAGCTCTTCTAAAAAGATGGCTGTTTCACATCAGCAGTTTCTCATATCTCAATCCAAATAAGCACACATTAAAGGTTCAACATAAACTCAGTTGAATTGAACTTGATATCTCTAGACATTACTTTTATTTGAAAACGAGAAGTGGAAGAATTCCATCCAAGGATATTCTTACGTGCATCAACGTTTCCTATTTCTGCTGTGCAATCCGAAGAAATGGGTCGAAATATTTGTACTTGAATTCCTTTTCGTAGGTCTTGGTTGGCATGGAGGACGAGTATTTCCAAAAAAAGGTTAAACCTTCGCTCTCAAAAGACCCCAAATAGAGTAGGCGAATATATGTATTTATGCCGTTCACAAGGGGACCGTAGTACCAAAGTGATGCACTTCAGCACGTACCAACTGCAAAATGTGCTCCTAAAGAGCACTAAGCTTTGGAAACTCATTTGAATATTATACGCAAGGATTTTTATAGTATTTTACGCCCGGGACCTGCCTTGGTGATGTATGTGTGCGGTGTGTGTGTTTGGAAACATTTGAGTCATGTCTTTCCTCTGTAGTAGGAAGTGAAAATATTGTAATGACTTGAGGGAATCTAACAAAATCACATAAACATACATACACAGGTACAAATCGAGTTTGAAGAGACTGCAGGTGACATTATGCTGACTCCACTTGGTGCGGAATGTAAATAATTAAACAAACCTCCTAAAAACTAGATTGGTTTTGATAAAGAATAAAATTAAATTAAAAACAAATTATCGTTTCTGTTTTTATGTTTTTAAAACCTTCGTGTTCTTAAATGTACCTATAGTTAAGTTAAAAATTTTGTCATTTACGTTAAACTTCACGACGTCAGTTTTTTTAAGCAACTAGCTAGACCAACATACGTTTCTGTGACTTTTCTACCTTTTCCACGACATTCCATAGGAACTGGAATACCGACTGGAAATAATAGACGACATGCGCTGTCAATAAAGGATGTCTACGTAAATAGTGGGTGCGGTGGCCAGCTTCAAGCATGGGATAAACTTCTCTGGATCCTATTTCTCAGCAAGCTATTTCGACTTTATGTTTATGGACATATGACTTATTACATATCAATCATGGCGAAGGATGTTGAGCTTGTGCTACTAATGAATGTCAAACAACCATGCAAGGGATCCTCCGAGTACAGTTATGAAGATGTCGCAAACAAACTATAGTGTAATTCTTGAACCTTCATACTAGAAGTGGAATAACGATAGCAGGTTCTTATGCACAATATTGTGCACACATGTTGATTTCAATTTTTGTATTACAGTACAGTACTGTAGTACAGTGAACAGTGTAGCAAACTACGGAAGTTTTTTGATGTCTACAAGTTTCTTTTTTTATTTCTCTAATGGCTGAGAAAGATGGAATCGTCGGTGTTTTTTTGTTTTTATTTATTGAAAGCGCAGACATTTTTTTGACATTTGGGTCCTGACAGTCAAAACAAAGTTCTGATAGTATTTAAAAAAAGCTGATATGCCCTTTCTTGGACTTAGGTCATTATTTAAGTATTTAGAAATGCTTAAAAGATTTTATAGTCTATTTCTGGCTGGGCTGGAGATTAAATAAAAATATATATCATAACCAAACAGATGGTAAGACTTACAAAAACAACGCTTATTGGGTCAGCTAGTTAAATTCTGCCATAACGTCAGATTTGGTTTCTTATTTATTTCCGAATTGATTCTTTTTATTTTGTTTGAAAGGAATTGTTGATGACACAAACTTTCTCGTAAAAGGAACAGTCTGGGAAAATTAATTCCATAACCATTATATAATTCACACTTACTTTTAACGAAATACACTTACTTAAGGTGGCGCTATGGTCCGTTGTGGACTTGGGCTAGCCAGCTGTCTCCAGTTTTGCACTCCAAGTTGATTAAGGTCCTCCTCCACTCGTGTGTGCCACCTGAGTCGCGGTCGAAGGCCCTAAATGACCGACCCATCTGAGTTTCTGGACCTTGACTCTTCTGTCGTAATCGTAAAGTAAGCTGTTGTCTTGTATCTTTCCTCTCGAAGCAACCTTAGTGGCACATTTATCCGATTTGTCAAGATCCATGCTGATGCTTCTGCACCGTACAGCAGGACTGGAATGATGAGGGTGTTGTACAGTTTTACTTAGTTGCTCGAGAGAGGGCTTTTCAACTCAATTGCTTTCTTAGCCCAAAGAAAAAGCGGTTACCAAGAGTTATTCTTCGTCTGACTGCGGCGCTGGTGTTATTGCCCGTGTTAATAGCGGAGCCTAGGTAGGCAAACTCCTCTATTACCTCGAAGTTGTATGCGTCTATTGTGACGTTCTGTCCGAGCCGTCGGTGTTGGGTGTCCTTCCTCGAAGACAGCATATACTTTTTTCCCTCATTTACCGATAAACCCATTTTTGCCGCTTCTGTCTCAATTCACACAACTCTTCCTATTTTATCAATATCATCGGCGTACGCAAGAAGTTGAACAGACTTTTGGAAGATAGTGCCTCTGGTGTTGACGGTGGAGTTTTGCACCATCTTCTCAAGAACGATGACGCTTCTCCTACTCCCTCTTTTTTTTCATCTGAGAAGCCAGCGGCGTTCCTCTCTCCTCTTTTGCTCGTAGAGCTCACGAGCAGCTCTTGTCCTTCCATGCAGCGCCACTTTGTATGCCTCCTGCTTGGCTGCATGGGCCTGTCTGCATTCTTCGTAAAACCAGGGCATTCGTTTTGGTGGCTGTGTGAAACCTAGCACATTAGAGGCGGCATCTCTAACTGCTTTCTGGCAATGTTGCCACTCGTCTTCGATACTTTATATTGGCGGCATAGGACTTCTTAAGAGAGAGAAGGATCTGGCGATCTCTTGCGATTGTAGCCGTTCGACGTCGAATTTGCAGCATTTCCTTGTTTTGGCCGTTGTCGGGATATTCGTAGCACTACCTTGGCTACGACAAGGTAGTGGTCCGAGTCGATATCGAACATCTAGAATGCTGGATAAGTGCCTTCCGTCGATCGCAATGTGATCAATCTGGTTGATGGTTGATTGATCAGTAGATCTCCATGTTCCTTTATGGATGTTGAGATGTGGCTCCATGTGCTTGCTAACGCAACATTTCGCACCGCAGCAAAATCGATCAGCCTAAATCCGTTTGTCCGAAGTGGTGTCGTCCAGGCTGTGCTTTCCGACTGCTCCACCAAATATGTCCTCTTTTCCCAGCTTTGCATTAAAATCGCCGAGGACAATTTTAATGATAGCTAGGACTTTGCTCATATGTTTTGTCGAGGAGTCCTTTTTCTCTTCTGTGGGGGTGTGCGAGCATATTAGGATTATGTTGCCGAATTAAGCCTTGATTTGGATCGTCGTCGTGATGCGTTCGCTTACATATTTGAAGCTTGCCTGAGGTTGTTTCCCACGACGAATCCGCATCCAAAGAGCCGCTGTTGTTGCTCTCGGTAAACAATTACCATAGTAGTTGTCGCAGTTTTTCATCCTCCTTTTGCCCGGTCCATCCCATCGCATTTCCTGGATAGCGGTAATGTCTGCTTTGTAGCAGTTTAGGAATTGTTCGGCAGCACGCCGTCTATTAAAGGACCTATCATTCCACGTGCGTATCCGAATTTCGTTGTCCTTAAAACATTTGCTTGGGTGGTCATCAGTGTATCCATCCGTTTCCAAGGCCTGTTGTTGCTTCCTAGCTAAATCTTTTTCTACGTAGTCGGGAATTCACCCCGACGGACGTACAACCCCTGGAGTACCATGGCACTTGATGTGGCTCCAAGTACAAGAGCCGGAAAAACCGCTCCTTTTGCGGCGTGGGCTTCAAATAAGTCGAAGTAGCCCTTAAAGGGGTTCACCAAGTAGTTCGGCCTAACTGTAACTGAACTGTAACGCCACCGTTGATTCCAAAAAAAAAAAAATTTATTCGCTGCCGTCGCTCGTTGGGAGTGCCTTGGTGGGAACACTCCTTCGTTGGGGGGTAATTAGTAGCAACAGCCTACTCCACTTCGACCTGTCGACCATGGGAGGCCCTTCTGCGAAAACAAGTTTCGCGATCGTATAGCTCTTAGCTTCATAGTAATAGTCACCGTAAACCGCTCCGCCACGTCAAGGCACAAACTTGCTCCTAAAAACAAAAGTCTGGGAAAATGAGTTCCATGGTAATACACACATTCACATATTTTGTACGAAAGACAAGGGTTTGTTTGAGAGTACTCCATATGGGCATCATACTTTGTACCTGTCCAATTGAGAAAACGCACTTAAACCCACCTCCCCGCCAATAAAAATCGAAAATTTCCTAAAACCGTTGCCGCTCAATTAAAATTGAAATAAAGATAATTTACGCAACCAGAGACATAAGGACGAAATACAGTTCAAAAAAAGCTTCCTGAAAAGTGAAAACACTCTCTAAAGCTCCAGGAGCGCCATCTTTGTACGCTGGACCGAAATCGACTCCTTAGCTTTGAACTTTTGCTTAACTGTTATAAACCTACAAGAACCCAACAACAACAAGCTAAATAACAATCATCTGGAGCCTGCATTTCATCTGCGGCAATACACGGACTTGTTTGGTGTAAGAACGTTCGAAGGAAGAAGCATCCAGAGTGCGTATTGTGTCTAGTCTCTATTGCCTTTAGATAACCTCCCGTAGAGTTCGATTCCAATAGTAAAATTGCGTATTTTACACCGCAACTAGTTCAAGTTAATGTTCAATAGACATGCTTTTGTTTTCTTCGTGTGCCCTCATAGTCATATTGCATTTAGGTGATTGTCCCTCATCCAACTGGTCCATTTAGAAAAATCAATAAAAACAATTCTCTCTAGATTTAGTTAATTCCCAATCCCTGACGAGCGGAATTCATCGTACTCAAGCTGCAACAGAACGGGTAAACGATTTGTGGTGCTACCAATGCGATACTATGGACGATGGAGAAGCTTGCTCCGATCTACTGGCCAAAAACACATCGTCATCGTTGATTAAAAAGTGCAAAGCGGATGAGTTTGTTTGCATGGTAAGACAAATACAAGGACGACGATGTCGAGAAACGTTCCAATTGATTGTGGTTTCAGGTAAAACGGTTTTCGTACACCACCAGCACAGAGAACATGACCAGCCATCCCAAGATGTGGTCACTTGATCGACGCTGTTCGGTTAATTGCGAGGCAGGATGCATAATCATTGGAGAAAGAACAAAGCTGTACGCTTGCACGTCGTGCTGCGAGAAGGCTCTCTGCAACATCGGGCGCGGTAGTGGATCGACGATACTTGACGTCTCGTTTACACACTTTCTATTTCTATTCCTTAACCTGGTATTCAGCGGAACATATCAAACAAATTGAGTGAATCTAGAATCTCTATTGCTCGAACATTTGCCAAAGTAGAAAAGACTCTATTCGTTTTTACTATTTTATTTGGAAAAATTATTAAATAATAAACTATGGGTATATTTAATTTTAGTAAAATGTGAATAATTTAAGAAAATAAACTTTTTTTTCATTCGAACGACCTTGAAGATGATCAGTGTTCGTCTTGCAGTGAAGCCATTTCTCTTCGAATCTGATTTATGACCTCGGCTAGAGCTTGTGGATGGACTCCGGCTTCGATTAGTTTGATACAAATGTCCAACGTTTCATTGTTGAGTCCGGTGTTGAGAAGCTGTGAGATTCCTTGGATATTGGTACGGATCATTTGGGACTGCTGGAGTTTCAGGTAGGTGCTGCCGTTGACTTTGTCCGCTGCAGCAACAGCATCGCTGTCTTTATTTGCCATTTCTTTTTTCATTTAGGAAGAGTTGATTTGTTTGCTTTTAAGAGAAAAGGAAAAAGAATTTTTCTATTATTTTTGTGAGGAAACTTGAAGAATTTTGAAATTTTAATTTGACTTCTATTTCTTTGTTATTTTTTTTTGTATAGTTTGACGTTTGTCTCATGTGTCATATTTCTACGGCGAATTAGAAAAATAGGTTTGTTTGATTCATTATTTTAAGGTTTTCCTTCAAACTTTTATTTTAAGGCTACGTTCGCAATCATTTGAATCAATTATCCTTTCATCGCAATTCACAAGAAATTACGTTAACCTCTATGATTTGGAGGATAATCAATGCTCTTATATATTCTTGGAAGAAAGTCTCGGATGCTCTGCTACTTGTCAGGCAGATTCAAAAACCCTTTCCGCTTGGACCTAGCGTATAAGCAGTCAACTGTCCATATTTCCAACGAAACAAAAATAAAGAACACACTTTGCTTTGAAAAAACATTCTTCTTTACAGTTATATTAACTTCCGATCAAGATTGCACTCTAAAAGAAGCTTTAACATTTTCAACAAACTAATGATAGATGATGCTTAAAACAAAGAAAAAAACTATCTCGTTATCAATTTCTCCCTCGATCGACCGCTCTCCTTCAAACATCCTTACTGAAAGGAAAGATTTCTCTTTAACGTGTCCTTCTCCAGATCCATCCAAGGAATCTTGGGCTTCACTAGAAACTCT
The DNA here is from genome assembly GCA_943590905.1 of Sphaerophoria taeniata. Taxonomy (NCBI): domain Eukaryota; kingdom Metazoa; phylum Arthropoda; class Insecta; order Diptera; family Syrphidae; genus Sphaerophoria; species Sphaerophoria taeniata. Next base: position 37,291,843 of record OX016540.1, on the reverse strand, counting down.
TCCCTCGACAAATTGTCCAGCATATGCATTTGTTGCCTCACGTAAATGACTAATGTCTCCAATTTGCAGAAATCATCACATTTCATTTCGAAGAAGCGTCTCCAAACAGCTCCTGCCAGAACCCGGTCGTCAGACTCCAGTCCCTCGTCATAGCCAATTAATGCGGCTTGAAATTGTTCGGATAGTATTTCGATTTGGGCTCGGGTTCGAGATGGGTTTTGTGCCTAAATGAAATTGATTTGAATGAATCTGCGCTTACAGTCAAAGGAAGGGAAAAAGAATTACCCCCAACTTTTTGGCCCGAGTGTTGACATCCCTCCACATAGCTTCGACAATGGAATTCCTCAGAAACCGACCATCCTCGCCGGACTCTGAGCCTTCGGCCATGGCTCGAACAAGGAGCATCCACACATGCAGCTCTGTGACCAGGAACCATGAGTTGAAAGTGTTTGGGAGGTTAAAGTACTCAAAGAAGTTCATGTAATTGATTTTGTCAGCAACACTTTCGTACAAAAGATGACTGCACACCCGCAGACGCTGTTTTAGAAACAAAAAGAAATTCTCAAACTCTACGTATGACGAGACCAATGATGGATAAACTTGCCGATTTTGAGTTGTGAGCGAATCCAACTTTTTTAAGGACTTTCTTGAGAATTCCTTCTTCATTGTTGTTGACCTTGACTTGATACACATCGGTGGCATATGTGGCTGGTGCAGCAAGTGGCTTCAGTGGTGGTATTTGGGTGCTACATTTGGATTGAAGCGCACTATTGATACGCAATGAATTCGAGTGCAATTGCGAGAATTGTGAAATCTGAAATGATACAAATTTAAGAGGACAACGACATACAGCGTTGTTTATGTAAGTTTATATGGCCTGCTTTGGGATCGATGCGCATTTACGCACACTGAGTGAATGTAGAAACTTTATTTTCTTCTTATTTTCGGCTTTAACTTACAACTGGCAGAGTGTGTTTTGTATAGGCCAAGGTGCACAGTGCTCTTTGATACAACATTTTCGAAATATACTCTAGAAACTTTGATTCGATTAATTAAAATTTTTAGATAAATAAAAGAAAAACCAGCTTCAGCTTCATTTCGAGTTTCGACTATTAAGAAAAAAAATAGATGAAGCGAATTGGGAAGACAGACAGATGGTATTTTGACAGCTGACAGTACAGCGGTTTTAATGGGGCGAAGTTAATGGAAATGTACATGCGCGTTGAAGAATGTAGGCCATGTTCTATTAAGGAATGCTCACACTTAAATCCGTAATTTTTATAAAATTAAAAATAAATGCAGAAATATTCAGCACTTTTTTGGGCAACCTTAATGTTTTCCTTTGAAAAGGCAAATTATATACCAATCGATCGGAAATCAATCCAAGATTTTTTTTTAAGGCCGTGTGCAAATTGGATGAATTGTGGTTAAAAAATAAAAATGGATGAATTTTTAACCACCACTGTCATATTTTAACCTGCTCAGCAGCTAGTCAAATAATGCGAAGTGTCAAAATTTAACCAAACTTCAAGTTTTAACCCATTTTTAACTGAATTCGCACACGGCCTAGCATAAAAAAGCTCAATTGCACACCTGGTTTTCCATTTATTTGTGTTTTTCCACTTTTCGGTTGTAAATTCATTTTCTTGAACAGATGGAACAACCATTTTGTTATATGTTTTTGTTATTTTTATTTTCTTTTTGTTCAGTCTAACAAGAAACGGTTTTTTCTCTCTTTCTTCCACCTTTTCATTGGAAATGGGAAAGTGAATCCGTTCAGCACAGTCCAAATCAAGTTGATTAATTTGAAATCTCGAATCGAGATGATTAAGTTTTGTATGGCAAATCTAGTGATTTCGAAGAGATTTCAAGTAGATTTGAGTTAATATCAGATTATCGCTCAGTGGAAACAGCATATTAGTGGAATCAGCATATTAATCTTAATCAACTTCGCTAAATCTGGTTATTAGCGTCAATGGAAACAGCATATTAGATCATTAATGTAAAATGTCAAACTAGTTTGTCCTAATAGGATTACATTTTATCAATTTTGTTAGAAATTACAACGTTATCTAATTACCTAGTTTGCACTCCGCCTAAAAACCGAAAACAATCATCCCTGCCCTGCGCGTCCACCTTTATTACGAATACTCTGCGAACCAACCCCGCTTCAAACAAATTTCCAACGGAATTTTCTGTCAAGCGCGTCAAAACGAAAAAAAAAAATATCGACACTATCCAAGCGTCACCTTGTTCTTGCATGCATACATTTAAATTAAAGTTTTTTTTTTTTTGTTTCTTGTAAGAATTGACAAACAAGCTAATTTTTTTATGTTTTTCTTTTCGTACAATTTTTCTTTTACCCTTTATTTTGCTCAATTAATTAATACATTATGCAAATACATAAACTAAAGTGAACAAAGTGAAAAGTAAACGGTGCAAGTGAGGAAAAATCCCATAGCCAAGAAAATACAAATTTGAAATCGCAACCCAAAAATTGCAGCGACCAATATACAGCTACGCAAATAAAAATGCCTCGCAAACGAAAAGTGCCTGTGCCTGCTCCTAGATCAATTGTTGAAGAAAATGAAGATGAAGTTGATGTTACCGAAGCCTCCAGCAATTCTTCACACGTCCAAAATGGCCCAATGTACTCGATTATGGCCAATGTCCAGCTCAGTGAGACCTTTCACAAGAAATATATGCGTGAAATGAGTCAACTCTATGAGAAAGTAGGTGCTTTGGTTTTGTTTGAGTGGACAATAAATAATTTTTCCTTTCTTCTTCTTCATAGATGGATCATGAAATTTTCATGTTTACATTAATTAAAATGGTCAAATCGGCAATGGAAGCGGAGGAAACTAACGAATATGCTCATACGACGCTTTTGTTTTGTGCAAAATTTGTTGCTTCCTTCGATTCGGAAGATACGCATCCCGTTTTGTTGGATACTTGTCGATGGTTAATGACGGTAAGTAACGGTTTTGCTATGCCAAGAGAGTACAGTTCTCACAGCGGCTAACATTATTATTTGTTGATTTTTTTATTGCATTGTTTAATGAAGAATCTAATTTCATTTTGTCTGTTTATTAATAAAACAAAGTGTGTGGAGGGATAAATGGGTCATGACACTTTCTAATGACAGTTTATTGGTCTCGACCACGATGTGCGTCGTTCGAATACTGCTTTAGGGGTTGATTCATGGGATTTTAGGTAGTTGCATAGGAATTTTGTATTTCGTTTTTTTTTCTTACAGACAAAAAAATAAGAAATCAGGAAGCGATTTCCACATATTGGGGACATTTTGTTTATGGCTTTGAAACCAAAGAAATCCATTAGAATAACGTTTGAGCGAGCTGAGTTACCATTTCAAAGAGTAACCACTGTGTGAGTTTCAGGAAATACTTACTTACATGTTTAAGGTGGCGCTACAGTCCTGTGTGGACTTGGGCCTCAAACAACAGTCTCCGCCAGGCAGCTCGATCCCTAGCAAGCTGTCTCCAGGTTTGACCTCCAAGTTGATTGAGGTCTTCCTCTCTTTCTACGTCCCACGGGGATAGTGTCGAAGCCTTTCCGGGCCGGAGCATTGGTGTCCATCCGCTCTAAATGACCGAGCCATCTGAGTCTCTGGACCTTGACCCTTCTAGCTAGGTCCATGTCGTTGTACAACCCGTAAATTTCGGTGTTGTATCTTCTTCGCCATTCCCCATCAATGCACGCCGAGCCAAAGATGGCCCGAAGAACTTTGCTCTCGAAACAGCCTTTGGCACATTCATCTGATTTTGTCAATGTACATGCTTCTGCACCATACAGCAGGAATGGAATGATGAGGGTGTTGTACAGTCCTACCTTAGTTGCTCAAGAGAAGGCTTTTCCACTCAATTGCTTTCTTAGCCCAAAGAAAAAGCGATTAACAAGAGTTATTCTTCGTCTGAACTCGGCGGCTGGTGTTATTGCCCGTGTTAATAGCGGAACCTAGGTAGACAGACTCCTCTAATACCTTGAAGTTGTATGCGTCTATTGTGACGTTTTCTCCGAGCCGTGTGGCGGTGTTGGGTGTCCTTCCTCGAAGACATAATATACTTCGTTTTTCCCTCTTTAACCGCTAAACCCATTTTTGCAGCTTATGTCTCGATTCTCACAAAGTCGCCATTGACATGACGCTGTGTTCTTCCCTTTAAATCAATATCATCGGCGTACACGAGAAGTTCAACAGACTTTTGGAAGATAGTGCCTCTGGTGTTGACGGTTGAGTTTTGCACTATCTTCTCAAGAACGATGTTAAAGAAATCGCACGACAGTGCATCGCCTTGTCTGAATCCTATTTTGACACCAAAAGATTCCGTAAGCTCGTTGCCAACCTTGATGAAGCAGCGTGAGTTCTCCATCGTCATTTTGCACAAGCGAACGAGCTTGGCAAGGATGCCAAAACCAGACATAGCTTTATAGGATCAATCAGATTGTTGACGAAAGGCTTCAGACGTTCACATATTACGGCAGAGAGGTTCTTGTAGGCGATGTTAAGTAGACTGATTCCTCTGTAGTTGGCGCAGTTTAGAGGATCTCCGTTATTCAGGAACAGATATAAGGGTTTGAGACCATCGGCTTCTTCAAAGTCTCGATCTCTTAAGAGAAAGTAGGGCACATATAAGATTATATTATCGGAGCCAGAGTCATTCAAGAATCGATGGGTAACAGCCAACTCACTAGATTTGCCAAAAGAGAAACACCCCAGGGCGGGGTTCTATCTCCTTGAACGAAATGTTAGTCATCTAAGGCATTGATTCTCCAAGTGCAGCTTTCGAGCTGGGATAGAGAATATACAGATTCTTCCACAGTCGAGAGAACCCCAAACATCTTTTGATCACTCCACACTTTCTAGTTAAATATAGGTGATCGGCTTCCATGATGCAAGTCACTTTTCGAACCATTGGTTTATCTCCATTTGCCAAGTTCAGGGTCCTTTCGTCACCGTGGCAGTTGAGAGGATAAGAACGTTCAAAAATGAGATCATTTCTAAGAAATTGGAAGAGCAAACCATGAAGAGCATAAAGAATCTGCAGCTAAAAGTGCCTTGCGACTTAGTCAGACTAAAGTCTGGGAAAACAGTTCTATACGACTTGCTCAGATCCTTCATAAAATTACTACGACAGACTATAAACCACCTCTTACATTGATAGCTAAGCGGCAATTAAAGCGATTACTGCAACTAAAGCTTGTTTCATGCTGCCGCGAAGAGCTTAATGTTCTTGGCGCACAGCACAACATTAGACTCTGCTGGGTCCCAGGCCACAGCGATATACCAGGCAACGAGAAAGCAAGATTAGGGTCAACGCTTGACGTAAGCCAAGCTCAGCTAGTCAGCACTCCACCCTGTCACTTAAAGTAGGCAATTTCAAATAGAATAACTGTTATGGCCGATGAAAGGTGGAATCTCCTTGACACCTGCGGCACTACAAGAAAGATCTGGCCCTGTTTTAACAAACAAAGAACGGCAAGAATTATACAGCTACACATGGGATCACTTCGATCTCTTGTAAGCATAATTACCGGACATAATCTGTTAGGTTATCATATGAAAAAGGTGAGAATCAGTTCAGAGATGATCTATGCAGAGGATGCGGTGATGAGGAGGTGCATGAAGACACTTCACACTTTCTATGTCACTACCCCACACTTTCCCACCAAAGGAAGAACTTGCTCGGCAATTATTTCTTCGGGGACTTAGAAGAACTCTCTATAGTTCTCCATTTTAAACTTCATCAATGTCTCCAAATGGCTTGATTAACTGAACACATAGGTTTTTATTAGCTTGAGTAGCATTACTCACGGGTATCACAACGGATCTGTATTGATCTAAGTGCCACGGTAACGATATCAACTGTCAGCCCCTCAACCTAACCTAACCTAATTGGAAGAGCAAGAGACATAACAGAGCCCCCAGGCACACCATCACTTATTCTGCGCTTTGTTGACGAAATATTTTCATGAGAACACCATTTTTCAGAGGATTTCAGTTGAAGGCAGAAACCATGAACATTCAGTTCAAGAATACAACTCTGTAGCTTAGCAAAAATGGTAATAATACCCGGCCTCACAAATCTATCAGAGTTGACATACCGTATCTGCCTTTGTATTAGCTATTTAATTTGTTCATCATTTAAATCAAACTAAAGGGAAAGGTGGTGGGAAATTGACAAAGTCACTTGCTACTTAAAATTGTACAAAATTGTTCGATGGACTCTGTTCGTCTTTAATCACAAAACAACACTCCAATGTAAAATACATCTCGATTTCAGACCATCAGTCATAATCCTCACATTCGTTTCCGCTTGTGCCAGTTCGTGAATATGATTCTCAACGCACTCGGCGTTGAAGCAGCTCTCGACGACGCTATCTGCGACGCCATCATGGAATATATGGTAAGGCGTTTGCGCGACATGAATCCAAATGTACGGGTCCAAGCAATATTAGCACTCCAGCGACTACAATGCCCGGATAACCCAGACGATGTGGTCCTCCGTCTCTATCAATTTCATTTGTGCTCCGATCCGTCGCCGCGCGTCCGTCAGGCTGTCGTCACATCCATGGGAAGAAACTACAACACAATTCCCTACATACTCGACCGTTTGTGGGACATCGATGAGAAGGTGCGACGGCACACATACCTCCACATGAGTGGTTATCCGGTCAAAGCGTACAAGGTATCGCAGCGGTTGCAATTACTCGAGCAGGGTCTCAACGATCGATCGGAAATGGTCAAGAAGGTCGTTACAACAATCATGTTGTCACAGTGGTTGGAGTCATACAACAAGAACTTCATTCTGTTTGTGTCCGCTTTGAAGCTCGACGCTAGCGAGGCGGAGGTTGAGAGATTTATCAAAATTGCCAAGGTTGCTTTACATGAGATTTTCAAGTAAGTTTTTTTTTTCATTCCACGGACTTTTGAAAAGATTTAATAATTTGTTGATATTGCAGGCGGCAAAAACTCGACGATCTTGTGAGTTGTGTGCCTCTTGAAGAGGATGGCGAGTTTCACAAATGCGTACCGCACGAAAAACTATCAATCGAAGTAACTTTGTACTGGCGGTGCCTTATTGAACACTTGTCAACTACCATGGCTGATGAATTGGATTCGATCATTCCTGAACTAAGCACATTTTGTGCCTATGTTCTGAAGTGAGTCTTAAGTCATTCGCTACGAGAAGTCAAATTTAATGCTCGTTTGATTTTAGATTTTGTGAAGCTCAAAAATCGGCAACAGACAAATTTATGAAAATTGAATTCCAATACATCCTGCTATCGCTGCTGGAGATTCTCTATCTCTACGATTTAGGCGATGAAATTGGACGGGACAATTTCATAAAACTAATCTCCACAGTGTTGAAATCCAATGATCTTGAAGAGAAACTCGTGGAAATCATCGTCAAGTGTACCGAGAATTTGATAACTGATCAGAACACTCGGATGCAAGTAAGAATGCTGCAAACGTCCTTCTTCCAGGGAAAGGAATAAAAATGTATTTTTCTTCTTCTTCCAGTTCTTTATTGAAATTATTGAAGAAATCACAAATATGAGCTCGTTCCATAACGATACTCTCATAAACGATCGCGTTCTCATCGATGAATTGCTTGAAAAGCATCCCGACAAGGATCTCAAGCTGAAATTGTCTTCGTTGAAGGTTAAAATTTTGGATCTCGAAGAACAAGAAATGAATTTCGTTGAAATGAAGGACTATGTGCAAGCCCATCGCATTACCGAAGAGAAAAACGCCTGCACCGAAGAGTACACGAATTTGCTGAAACCGCTGTTGGAAAAACACTCGGAAAATACTGCGGCTGCAAGTTCTAGCAGCAATGATCAATCGAGTTCGGTGAGTTTTGTTGATTTTTAAGAAAAGAACCGTTTAATGTTGTCCTTAGCTCACATCGTGCTTCCAGCGTAACAAAAAAGTCACCACGGAGACGATAATCAAAAGCCTGCAAATAGCCTTCCATATGGTGGTGTCAAAGAAGGTACGGACGCTGAATCCAAATGTCTGTAAGCTCTACAAGGTAAAATAAGGCCCTCATGAAGTTCGACAAAGAACTTAACTTTAAACAAAATATTTCAGGATTTTATTGGCCGCCACGTTGCTTCCAATCAAATTGTCATCCGAGATTGGGCCCTGCAATGTGGAACAGCTTACAGCATGCTGTACGAACCTCTGGCTAAGGAAATCTATGAAGTTCTCTATGCGCAGTTCTTTAAGAACCACAATATTCGGATTTGGAAGACTTCGATAACTTGCATTTTTGAGCTCCTCGATCGGTACGGCTGTTCAAGTTTCAATGTTGAAGAACGCCAAAGTAAAAACAAACGCAACGGCAGGCAGTTGTACAGCACACTGGAGTTTCTTGATGCTGACGATGACAGCAGTGTGTGGTCATCAGGGCAAGGTAACAGTTCTGTTTCACGTTTATTGATCGAAAATTCTAACTTTTGTGTCGTCCCTTCATAGCTGTGGATATAATTTTTATGATGTCGCATTTCCTGGACACTTGCGATGATGTCTGTATCATAAGTGCAATTGTGAACGGCTTTTGCCGTTTGGTTCTTCACGATCACATCAAGAATCCGGAGATTCTTGAAAAATTGCTTCTGTGTTATTTTAATCCATCGACAGGTAAATCAAACTCTCGAGTTGGCATTTTCTCTCTCTTACACGGTTTTCCTCTTAGATCCTGAAATAAACCAAATTCTCGGAGTCTTCCTGGAGAACTTGATTCAGCGCAAAAAACAAGACCATCTCCATCCGTGTCTACTGCCAACCGTTTCACAAGTTATCAGCGCTCCCTATGAATCTCCCCTGCATGAAATCAAACCCGAAACGGTGTTGCGTTTTGTCATCGATGCAACGCGTCCCGAATTTTGTGCACCGGCTGCAAATATTCATAATAAATTGGCCCAATCGTTCTTGCAAGAAATGCAGAATAACATTGCAAATAAGGACTTGTGCAAGATTTTGGCGAAGGAACTGCTGTCGCTGGAAATGTGTGTACAGGATGATAAGGCGTTTAAGGACGAGCTAAAGGGCATAGCCGAGAAGTTGATAAAAGTAATTGTTTCTTGTTTTGTTGTTGCTGACAGGCATTTAACTCGTTCTTTTTTTTGTAGTGCGAATTTGATTCGAAAACCTTGAAGAACATAATTGATTTCAAGGACATGTTGGATGGCAAATTCAATCCGCCATTGATGCAGGCAAATCCCGATGGTTCTGATGATGTAAGTTAAACATTCTTTTGTCTAGTTCTGAACGCATTTCTAACCATCACTTTAAGGAGGATAAAACGGATGATGAGAACGCCAGTGCTGCCACTACTGAATGCGAAAGAGTAACATCAAATGATTCAGCTCCAAATCGTCTCCAGGCCGTAATGGAAGATGAAGAGAGCGAAATGCAAGTCTCGACGTCTAACACTGACGTGCCTGCAAGCACTACAGATGACAGATCATCTAAGAACACCGCAGGCAAGGACACAACTATTACCGAAAGCGGATCAAAATCAGCAGAGAAACGAAAATCCGATGGGGTTAACAAGTCGCCCGAAAAGAAGAAGTCACCTGAAAAGAAGAAGTCACCTGAAAAGAAGAAATCCCCCGAAAAGAAATCATCAAGGAAAATAACTAAAAAAGCCAAGGAAGCTGCTGAACCAGAAAAAGACTCTCAACCATTGCCTACGCCTACTGAGCCGCCGCCGCCTCCGCCAACACCCGGACCCGGTTCTCCATCTCGTCCGGCAATGAATCCTCTTCCTCCCACCACGCCGCCGGCTCCATCAACATCTATGCAACCCCCAATAACTCCGGCAAATCAAATTCGACCAATAACTACACCGACAACGTTCGGACGTGAGAACTCAACAGGCTTGAGATATCTACGTAAATCAATGAATTCAGCGCGTCAAAATGCAACGCCAAACGATGCACCCTCACCGAAGATTCGCATCGAAGCTCGCATTGATAACATTATTAATTCGCCTTCAAAAGTTCAACAATCTCCAGTTCAAGCTGGACGATCGTTGAGACAAAAACTTCGCGCGCTCACAAATCCACCAGCTGATTCGGAAACGGAAAAATCAACACGAAAACAACGGACACAATCGGCTAAGAATAAGAAAAAAGAAGCGCCTGTAGCTTCGATACGAAAGTCGACTAGGAAACAACAACAAAAAGAAAAGCAAAAGGAAAGAGATCGTTCGCCAGAAGTGGTAGTGGTAAGTTAAATGAGCAACTATCTTAATTTTCATTTGCTTATGTTTTTTTTTTTTCTCTTAGAACGATGATTCTGATTCTGAAATTCCTCCATCACCAACATCGTCTGCGGCTACTGATGTCACCAATGAGACGAGAACTTCCACAAGAAGAATCAACCGAACCCTTCGTTTTGATCATATTAAAGTGAGTACCAATCGGAGAGGTATTCAATTTCTTAGACTTGACTGATTAATGAAAACGAGCTGGTTCTATTTTTATGTTCTAAGACCTCAAAATCCACCTGTACATTTATTTTGTTTCAAAAAAACTCTATCAGAAGATAGACGAACTGAACGCTTTTAAAGCATTAAATAAGAGTTTTATTAGTGTCCGTGGCTTAGAGGTTAGGTGCGTTGGCTGCACGAATTTTAGTAGAGAGTAGTAGAGTGTTTAGACTAACACTTCTGTAAACACTAGATTGAACTTTGTTCTTGAATCACTTTGAGGACAAATACAGTCTTCCTGTGTACATTTTTTAGTTGCTTTTTCGTTTTAGAAGTTCTCAAAATTATTTCAAATGAAAACCAAACTTACTTCTTGCAGGTACGCCCAAATGAGAGCCAAACCCCGGGTCCAAAGGCAACTCGACCTACTCGTAACAATACCCCAAGTGCCGTAAGTGTATGAAAACATCACCCACACAATCTTTAAATTACATTTCCTTTGCTTGCAGACGACTGAGAAAACAACTGAACCAACCACACGAAATACTCGTAAGAGACCGATTTCACCAGACTCAACAAAGAGTCTCACTGAAGATGGTAAAGAAACCGTGTCTCCCTTACGCAAAAAATCAAAGACGAGTATTCATCTTTCAGAAAACACAACAGCCGTCGTAGTTCCCCGAGTAACAACTTCAGAAGCAACAGTATCAACAACAACCACTACAACAAGTGAAGTGCAAATAACTGAGAACACCACAGAAAAGCAACAATCACCAATTATCAACAGACTTCGAGCAAAAAATTCCAATGTTCCTGAAAAACATGAAAAATCTCAACAAAAAAGCAAAAACACACAAAAGAAAAACAAAAGTCCGTCGAGTAAAGAAAACGAACCAAAGAGTCCATCCAAGTCGATGGTATCGTCGCTCGATTCATCTAGTGATAGTGATGAGGACGAAGAAGAAAGCGTTTCAAAAACACCCAAAAAGAAGAAAAGGTTGTCGACGTTCTCAGTCACTCTATCGACGCAGAAGAGAATAGCGAATAGCAAGTATCCTGCTCTTGTGATTCGTCGCTCAAACATCTCCGCTTCGGCGGGTCGTGTGAATACGAGGAATTCGGCTCGAAAAGATCGCCAAAACAACATGATTATGACTCGCAAACGTTTGTCTATGGAGAATGTTAGAAGTCCAAAGTCGTATACAAACCTAATCTCATCTCCGAAAACCAATCCAAAAAAGAAAGTCACATCAATTGCTGCTGCTCCACAGAAACCTCAGCCACAGCCACCGCCGCCGCCGCCACCACAACCGAAAACCAGCAAAATTCCAGTCAATATAGCACTGCGTTCAAATCGATCGAATTCAAATTTGAATAAATCGAAAACACAGAAAAGCGAGTCGGTGCGAGTGCGTGCAAACAGTTCAGAGTCATCGCATATAGATGATTCCGATCAGGATTCGGATGGGAGATGGAGTCATTCCAGTTTGAAGAAAGTATCACACTCGAAGGCGACGTCCGAGTCATCATCTTCATTGACTGTCGAACAGAGGCCGAAAAAGCTTACGAAAATCGGCAGAGGCCGTTTGCTAGGTTTGCGAGAGAGAGCGGCGCTGCGCAAAAGAAACATGTGACGACCACAAAAGCTCCGCAGAGACTTGCATTTCATTTACTATTAGTTCATAAAATTCCTTTTTCTTTTCTTCTGTTTTTATTTTCTTTCTTTTCAACATTAGAATTATTTTTGTTTATTATTTTGCATCCACATTTTTTTCATCTTATTTTTCGATTTTTCGATGACGTTGGAACTCTTGAACAAAATTGTCAGTAAAAATGGTTTTTACACAAAATACGACTTGGAATGTTTAGAATAAATTTTTATACGCCTGCAAAAAGTTGTTAACGTATCATAGATATATATTATGTATAAATTGTAACCCGAGCATGGTAGGTAGTGTAAATTGCTTTAGTAAGTGGTTTATTTAACTCTTCCTTTTTTTCTTTTCCTCTTTTACAATGAATATTTTTAGTTTTATATAAATGCACTATGAGTTTAAAACACAGACAACAATTATATATTTTTAAAAAATTTAACTTAAACAAATTGTATATACAAGAGAATGTTAGCAATAAAGAATTAGATTATTTGTAATGTTCTTGTTTTTTCTTCTTTTTTTTCTGATGATAAAAGGACTTCAGGAGATAACAGCTAAGGATACGACCTGAATTCTATTCATATTGGGGTTCACGAGTTTTAAAGTTGGCACACAGTGCATTCAAGAGGACACGAGCGTCCACAGCAACCTCTGTCTATCAACTCCTACTCTCCACCTCCCCGCGGTGAACATCGGGTGCCTAGTACCTCAACCGAAGTTTGGGTTCCAACCCCAGTGGGAAGTTGTTGGCGGCAGCAAAGAGAAAAAGGGGAGGAAATATGCGTCTACTAAAGAATGCCTCCTTGTCAACAGGAGGCAGCGGAAGAACTCCCAAGATGGAATCGACGGTGGTGTCTACAGTTTCAGTCAGGGTGAACTTCTTAGTGAAAACCTTTAGGCCAACCACAAACCGAAGCGGACAAAACGTTCGCTTGTCGCAAGACAAAATGTCGTGTCGTAATCCACCCCACACCGAGGACGACACGGACAAAACATTTTGTCGTTGTCGCACTCGGTGTGTTTTGCCAGCGGACAAACAAAGAAAACATCCACACAAAAGAAATCTCTACGTTTTTCTTAATTCTTCTTTTTCTTAATTCTTTTTACCATTACAACAACATCCATACCAAATTGAACAAAATACAACAAGAAATGTCGCAATAAAATACAAATCCAACTATGAGCAACCGACATGTCCGTTTGTCGAAATCTGTTTGTTTGTCTTGTTCGCTTTGGTGTGTGGTTCTTCATAAGACGGTGTGTACTTTCAGGCTTCGACATTTTGTCCGGGACATTTTGTCTTCTTTGGTGTGGTTTGCTCCTATACAACCCCATGTATTTACTGCAACCGACGGACGGACACGACTTTTTGTCGTGTCGTGTCTTGTTCGTTGTGTGTTGCCTCGTAAGAGCAATGGACTTGTGTCCGCGACATTTTGTCGAAAGACAAAAAGTTCGTCTGTCCGCTTCGGTGTGTTTTTAGCCTTATAGGGCTACTATGGTATATTCGCGGCCGAGGTCTGTAACGAGCGTATTAGCCAGCTCCCTGTCTTGAAGCTAAACTAAAGAGCGCTAAACCGTGCGTCGGGGTGACTGCCCGGCTATTTAAAACAACAACAACAAAATTTTCTTGTTTTGTTTTCTTCCACCATTTTTTATAGAAAATATAGTTCTCAAACACCAACAAGCCTCGGATACGGATGGAATTAATGATGACGATGACGACCCACGCAAAGGATTTAAGGACAACGAATTTCGGTTTTTGCACTTGGAATGTTAGGTCCTTTAACAGACCACGTGCAGCCAAACACCTAGCGGAAGCCCTTGACTGCTATAAAGCAGATATAACCGCCATCCAAGAAATGCGATTGGATATCTACTATGACGACTGCTACCGGTAACAAAATCACCGTCTATTTGGATGTGGATTTGTAGTTGAGACTGGACTCAAGAGAAGGTCATGAGTCTCAACTCAGTGAATGAGCGCATCACGACAATCCGCATCAAGGCTATTTCCACCAACATCAGCCTCATCTGTGCTCACGCCCCCACTGAGGAAAAGGATGACGACACCAAAGACAAGTTCTACGAGCTCCTCGACAAGACCTATGAGCAATGCCCTAGCTATGACATTAAAATCGTCCTTGGAGATTTTAATAATAAGCTGGGTAGAGAAGAAATCTTTGGTGGAATAATCGGACGACATAGCCTACACGACACCACCTCCGATAACGGATTTAGGCTAATCGAATTCGCTGCGGGGCGAGACGTAATGGTAGCAAGTACGCATTTCCCACATCTTGATATCCACTAGGGAACATGGAAATCTCCTGACCAATCAACCGTTAACCAGATTGATCACATTGCGATCGACGCACGACACTTCTCTAGCATGCAAAATATCTGCACATTCCGAGTTGCCAACATCGACTCGGACCTTGCTGTTGTCAAGGTACGAATGCAGATATCCCGATCAAGGCCAACACGTGAAAATCAAGAGATTGCTAGATCCTTTTCCGATCGTGTCTCCGAAAATCTCCTCAGAAGTCCTTTACTGGCAGCACAAAATGTTGAAAACCAGTGGCAACACTGCCAAGCAGCCATCAGAGATGCCGCCTCTGCTCAACGAGCAGAAGGAGAGAGGACCACAAACTTCTCAGAAGGAAAAAGAGGGAGCATGAGAAGCACGCGATCGAGGAGATATAGGGCATAACAGGAACGAGGTTCGAAAGTTTTACAAAAAGGTGAAAAAAAACCTCCAGGGCTTACACACCCCGAACTGAAGCCTGTAGAGACCATCATGAGAACATCGTAGTGGAACCACAGTCAGTGCTGAGGATATGGAATGACCACTTTTCCAAGCTGTATAATGGCGATGACGAGCAAAATTCCGCCAGAAATACAGAGCCATTTAATATGGGTGAAGCAGGGCGACGAAGTGAAGATAGCGATATCTAAACCTAAGCCGAACAAAGCCGCTGGAGCAGGAACTGTACAAAGCAGCTGGCGATGATTTGGTTAGGAGCATGCACCACCTCATTTACAAAATTTGGTCGGAGGAAAGCATGTTCGACGAATGGAATCTTAGCATCGTGTGCCCGATCCTCAAGAAAGGAGATCCGTTGAACTGCACCAACTACAGAGGTATAAGTCTCCTTAACATCGCCTACAAGATCTTGTCTGCCGTGCTGTGTGAACGTTTGAAACCCTTCGTCAACAACCTCATCAGTGTGGCTTCAGACCCAGAAAGTCCACCATCGATCAAATATTCACCCTACGACAGATCTTGGAGAAGACCCAGGAACTTCAAATCGATACCTACCACCTTTTCATCGATTTCAAGGCCGCGTATGACAGCGTCTATAGAGACCAATTATATAGAGCAATGTCTTGTTTTGGCATCCCAGAAAAACTCGTCCATCTGTGTAAGATGACAATGGAAAACTCACGCTGTTCCATCATGGTCGGAAAAAACCTAACGGACGCACTTGATGTCAAAAAAGGTTTTAGACAAGGCGATGCGACTTTCAACATCATTCTTGAAAAGATTGTCCAAAATCCAACGTCAACACCAGAGGCACAATCTTTCAAAAGTCCGTCCAGCTACTAGGATACGCAGACGACATTGACATAATTGGAAGAACACAGCGAGGTAGTTAAGGACTTCGTCTACCTAGGATCCGCTATCAGGGGCAATGCCCTACCTTAAATTTAAAATGCCCTACCTTCAGAAATTGAGAAAAGCCCTATCTTCAAAAATGCTCTACTTACAAAACAGCATTCAAAAATTATCCAGCTTTATATACCGTGCCTAAAAATGCCCTACCTTTAAAAATTCACTTCTTATGAAAATGTCCTACCTTCCATAAATTTTTCCAGCTTGCCTTGTAAATGCCCTACCTTCAAAAATATCATGAAAGTCTTAAAAATACTATCGATAAATTTACTAGAGAGTATATAGTTGCTTCTCTTCAAACTTTTCGATTTAATTATGACAGTTATAAGACCAAATTTGACGTTTATATTTCATTAAAAGCTTATGATTTCAGCGCATATACTTTTAGAGTGATCCTCTATAGTATTTAACAAAAATACAATTTTATTATAAGACGAGACGATCCAATTTTTCGTCTTATAAACTTAAATTAACATAAACATACTATTCTTTTAGTTTCGCATCAGTACAGAGATTTTAGTTCGTTCATATCGAAAAAATGCAAAATATAAATCCGAAAACCAAATGCAGATCTTGTTCAGGCACCAAAAGGCGTTAAAGGATACTTACGAACTGTTTGTGTCTGTAGCGAATTTAGGATGTAGCAGAGCAGTATGCTGCCCGTAGCTTAGTGGTTCGGTGCGTTGGCTGCTAAGCAGAACGTCGTGGATTCGAGTCCTACTCGTGCCCATAAAGTTTTTATATTATCTTTCACGGGCACTGCCTCTTGCGAAGAATTAACAAAACTTCCAAGAGTATCAATCTGTCATGAAAAAAGTGCTTCTCAACCTTGCCGTTCGGAATCGGCGTAAAATTGTAGGTCCCCTCAATTCTTCAAACGCACCCAAAGAATTGTTGATGAGAGTAAGTCCCTTAGGCCTTGGCTCTCCAAGAGCTGTCGCGCCACTCTATTTATTTTATTTTTTAGAGCAGTATTTGAATCCAAATTTTCAATTCTAACTACCATCAATAGGCCTCAAAGGATGTCAATGGGACATGAGAGAATGGCTAACCTTGTATTTCTAGCGTTTGAAAAAAAGAACTTAATCAATTGATCTCATAGAAGTCCTTCGAGTGTTTAGTAAAATGAACAATCGGAAAACTCAATTATGTATTTTAAGAAATTCTAAAAATATTATTTATCACTTTTCGTATGAACTTGTTTTTATTTTGTACTAGCAGTTGCCCGCGACTTCGTCCGCCTCTCCCTCGTCCACCGGCCAGAGTATCGTCTCGACTTGTGCATCATGCGAGCGTGGGAATTTTGTTCGGAAGTTATTGTAAAATTGCATTGCAGTCAACTCTCCCTAGGTCGTAATTCTCTTGAACTTGAAAAATTAGAGCATTTTTTATGATTCCTTTCAGTTGTTCATACTTAAAGCATTGCCTTGGGTGAACTCTCCCTAATTCTAATATCTCTCTTGCTTCTGCATCGTTTTTTTTTCGTTAAGTAATTTTTTTTTTCTTTAAACTGAGTATATTTTTTAGTTAGGAAGTACATAAAATGATATTGCTTAAACACAATAATCTGCACAAATAGTGCAATCAATCACATTCACAAATCAATTGAACTTTCAAAATTCTAATTTGAGCAGTTATTAGGCCAGTTTCACCTAACAACGTGTAAATTCACAAACGCATCACTGCAGAGATGATTAGGAATCATTTCTATAGCACGTTCATAAACGCAAAAATTGGCATTACATAAAATGTCAAGTGTTCATTATTGCAAAGTTCAATAAACTGATGCGCAAATATAAAACAAAAAAGCATCAAGAATTTTCTTGATAACTTGTTGATGCCGATGGGAATTGGAGTAAAAATGGAGCAAAAGGACAATGAAAAGTATTTAATCAAATTCTAAGTTGTTTATAAATGATTAATTTGATGAATTTTCGGCTTTCGGGTATTTTTCAATTATTTTGAAAAACTTTTTTATCTTCGGAATTTTCCTTCTGGATGAAATTTTTATGAATTTTTGCATTCTCTTCAGACGTTTTACCCTCGAAATTCGCATTTTTTGAAGAAATGTGTTGTTTTTTCGATTCATTATTATCAATGAGAGTTTTTGTTAGAATCACGTCCATCATTAAGCAAAAATTGTTTTTAAACGTAAAACTTTTTGTCAATCAGCATCGCATCGTAATCAGCTGAGCAACGATCAGCATCGCAAAAAAGCAGTGATGCCTAATCACTACCTAAAAATTTGACGTTTGTGAATTTACCCAACATCTCACTGAGATCTCAATGTCACCTTGACTGAGGCAAAATCATTTGGTGGAACATAATTCTCAGTTATCATTGAGATTTAATGGTTACCTTACTAATTGTTGCTGCACATATGTCAGCCACATCAAATAGCTGAGTGAGAAATCGAATCCGAAATAATTTCATCTCAGAGATCTCAGAAAAAAATCTCACTTCTCACATTTCCACAGATTCTTCGCTGCTATTGGTCGCAGCTTAATTTTAAGTAGAATAAAGCCTTCCTCGATTAATGGACTATCCAACACAAAAAGAATTTTACAATTCGAAATAGCAGTTCCTGAGATTACCGCGTTCAAACGAACTTTATATTGTATTGTATTGTATTGTTTGCCGTTTTTTCCACATTTTACACAAATTCTTCGCTCCTATTGGTCGCAGCTAAATTTTATATAGCTTCAAGCCTTCCTTGATAAATGGACCATTCAACATTAAACAAATTGTTTAATTTCATAAAGCAGTTCCTGAGATAAGCGCGTTAAAACGCAGAAAAATGTATATTTTTTGCCGTTTTTCCATATTTTCCACAGATTCTTCGCTGCTATTGGTCACAGCTTAATGTTAAATAGCCTCAAGTCTTCCGCAATTAAGGCACCATCCAACACAAAAAGAATTATACCATTCGAACCAGTAGTTCCTGAGATTACCGCGTTCAAACAAACAAACTCTTCAGCTTTATATATTAGTGTAGATATGTGTGCAGTCGCTATGGGGAGTTGAGTGAGCGTGAGCAAAATATGAGGACCGCATTCTGTGAATGGTTTTGAACTCAGAAAAGCTTGCAGATTTGTTGGTCCATTTTTTTTTTTTTTTTTATAGATATCAAGTAGATAGACAGAACAGATTATTTTAATGTTTTATTTAGTTGCAATATCTGATACTTTCTTATAATTTAAGACACTAATAACTATAGTTAATTGAAAAATATACAAAATAGTTAAAAATAAACACAAGAATTGTTTAAAATTGTTATAATGAAAAAGCAAGTTTTATTAATATTTTCTTTGAGAACAGAAAGACGCTAGCGGTTTCTAATTATTTTATTAATTGTTCAACGCTTAGGTGTGGATTTCCTAAATTTCTTAGAGCTTTTTGTACAGACTCCAACATTGCAGCTTTTAAAGCATTTTTTTAAATTTAATATTGTATAAAGCTATGTCTAGTTTTGGCATCCATGCTAAGGTCAATACAATTTTGCAACGAGCTCTCGGAATCATTCGATGTCAAAAAAGGATTCAGCCAAAGCGATAAACTATCATGCGATTTCTTAAACATCGTAATTGAGTGAGAGAACGCAAATTCTACCGTCAACACCAGAGGCACTATCTTCCAAAGGTCTGTTCAACTTCTTGCGTACGCCGATGATATTGATATAATAGAAAGAACACGGCATGATGTCAATGGCGCCTTTGTGAGAATTGAGGTACAAGCGGAAACATTTGTTTAGTGTTAAATGAGGGCAAAACAAAGTATATGCTGTCTTCGAGGAAGAACATCCAACACCGACGAGCGACGATGCGACAGCTCGGACAGAACGTCACAATATACGCATACAACTTCGAGGCAGTAGAGGAGTTTGTCTACCTAGGCTCCGCTATTAACACGGGCAATAACACCAGCGCCGAGATCAGACGAAAAATAACTCTTGCCAATCGCTGCTTCTTTGGCCTAGGAAAGTACTTGAGTAGAAAAACCCTCTCTCGTTCATCATTAGGTAAAACTATATAACACCCTCAGTATTCCAGTCCTGCTGTATGATTCAGAAGCATGGATCTTGACAAAATCATGAATGTGCCTAAGGCTTTGTGCCCGTGTGCATTGATGTGGCCCCGTGTGCATTGATGTGGAGAAGAAGATTCAACAGCGAACTTTACGGGTTGTACAACGACACGAACCTATCCAGAAGGGTCAAGGTCCAGAGACTCAGATGGCTCGATCATGTAGAGCACGGATGGACACCAATGCTCCGGCCCGGAATGCCTTCGACAATATTCCAGAGGGGCGTAGAAGTAGAGCAAGACTGTGACCCAGGTGGCGCACCCAATTGGAAGAAGACCTCAATCAACTTGGAGTGCAAAACTGTTGGTTGAGGCCCAAGTCCACAACGGACTGTAGCGCCACCTTAAGTAAGTAAGTAATTATTTGTTTTATTTTATGATTTATGTTCAAACTTGCTTTATTCATTACAATAATTTTTAATAATTTTGTTTGTTAACAATTCTTGATCCTATTTTTTACGATTTTGTATAGTTTACAATTAACTATAGTTATTAGTGTCTTAAATTATAAGAAAGTATCAGATATTGCAACTAAATAAAACATTGAAATAATCTGTTCTGTCTATCTACTTGATATCTAAAAAAAAACTGGACCAACAAATCTTTCGGCAACATCCGGAATCAAAATCTGCAAGCTTTTCTGAGTTCAAAATCATTCACAGAATGCGTCCTCATATTTTACACACTCAACTCCATACAGCACCCGGTCTATATTTGGAGAAATATAATGAAATATGTTAACCTGAAAACGTTTATGTTTTTCATTTCACCATTGTGAACCTAACGGACATGAGATCATATAGAAAATTTACCAATGCCCTACCTGATATGACTGTTGCTCTACGTTGAATTCAACTCTGGCTACGGGCCTGGGTGGAGCACACAGGTGGTAGAGTACCTGAACCAACTTGGCGTGCGAAACTGGAGACAGCTAGCTAGGGACCGAGCTTGCTGGAGACGCTTGTTGTATGAGACCTTGGTCCGATCTGAACTGTAGCGCCACCATAAGTAAGGAACGGTACATGAATTAACATATATTTTCCCGCTAAAAGACATTTTTCATTACCTGTTGCCAAAATCCGAGGTTTTCAAGTTTAAAACTCCGCGGGAACTACAGTAATGAACAAATTAAGATTTCCATTCCATTATTCAAAATGAATGTTCAAAAAAGTCCTTACTCACTTTGTATTCGCATCAATTGATCAGTTTTCTATTAAAAAAAACTAAAAAACAATTTTATTGATTTTTATCAAAATATTTTATTAAATTTTCTTTGAAAAGTATAAATGTACTTGTGTATTTTTTGTTTGTATTTATTTCTTAAATAAGTCAATGAGTTAATAAAAAAAATAAAGTTTAAATTTACTTTACAATATTTTTAACAATAAACGTTTTCCCATCATAATAAAGTAAAAAAAAAGAGTTTAATAACATTATAAACATTTTACAAGAAAATTATTAATTAAGAGAATTTTTGATCGATTTAAACAAATAAAATAAAAAAAAAACTCTTAATTAAACGTTATATTATTTTTTGTTTTTAATATTTTTATATAAAAATTGTTGTTAAACTTTTTACAGCTAAATAAGTACTTAATCGAGATTCAGACTTCGATAAAATTCAAATACAAAAATTGTCATGTAAAATATATTTGTTTTTGTAATGGAAGAAAATTTCGAAAATAAAATGAAACGCTTGTTGAGATGAATTTGTGACTGAAGTTAGAAACAAAAACCGTCCGAATTGTCTTCATTTGTGACCTTTCAACTTCATGGCAGTTATTTGTAGATCCCAATCGGATTTTTGCAGAGCCTCCACGGATTCGGTTAGACTCAATTCCATGCCACTAAGAATGTTTTGTAGTTTAATCAGTTTGATGGCCTTATGAACATCCCATTCGATGAATTCCAGGACGTGAAGACATCTGGTGGGAGTGCTCTGTAAAATCGAAAATCAAAAAATATGCGATCTATATTGAGAGTGAAAAAATTACCTCCTTTCCAAGGACTTTCATCATTATCCTCACTTCGTCCGAATCGACACCACGCTCGCATCCCTTAGGCTTCTTGTCCGAAAACTCCAACAAATCCTCACAACTCACTGAATTCGAGTCCTTCACCAACGCTCCTTGCGGCGAGACGTCATCATCCTTGTCAATCTGATTCGAACTGTCAATCTCATCTTGTTTGCTGCCAGGACGACTGCTATGTCGACTGCCATCATTGCTTTGTGTTCTCTTCATTGCCATGTCAACACTCTCTCGGATTTTATTGAACAGGGCATGGCCAGCCAGCTCATTACCGCTACCGCTACTTGTTGTTGTCGCTGCTGCTGTCGTTGTTGTTTTTGGTGGCAAAACAATCGACGATGTTGAACTGCTGTTACTTGCTGTTCTTGGCGATGCAAACGGCACAACGGTTTTCTTCTCAATATCCAAATTTCGGAGTTCGTCTTCGTTCACATAAAGCCCCGATATCTTCGTACTGTCAAAGTCGACTTCCTTGCACTTAGTGTATTGTTCCTTTTGAATTGAGAAATTGTAGAATCCATCAGTGACGTCCGGTGAAGATGTCAAATTCTGACTGCTGTCTTCGACAATAGACTCAAATTGCAGCGACTCCGAATGCTTGCTGCTATTGTCATTATGATCGCGATGGACTTCTTGCAGGTTCTGGTAGGTTCTTGCATTCTCAGTTGGCGGCTTGTCAAAAGAATCCGAATGCTGGCTGTTCGGACGGACAACCGCACTGACAGCTTCATGTGTGAATTTTCTTAAATTAATAGCCGAATGTCTCTGCGGGTCAGTCGAAAGGGAATTACTCCGTATGGCCGACGAAGACGTTCCAGGGAATGGAATTTTAGGATCATCATCGGGTGTGACTTCGGTGACTTTATTGAGTGTCCGCTGGACACCATAGGCCGGAATTATAAGCGGATGCTTGCGAACATGACGCTTCGGGTTAGTTTTGATAACTTTGTTCCTATCTCTCGGCGGCAGGGGAATGACATTTGCGTTGGCACTGTCCGTTTGGGCGGGAGAGTCCGCATTCTTCTCAGGGAAAGTATATGAAGTATTCGTCATATAACTAGGACTTTCGCATTCTTTATCGGTTTGACTGCAATTACTGTTCGACGGAGCATTTTCATCGTTCTCCCCAGCCAATGTTCTCGGCCGCTGTTTCAATGGGAAGAACTTCGGATTCGTGATCAGTTCACTTTTCCTCAATTTTCCATTGAATCCGCGATTCGGTAGGGTCATTGGTCTTGGAGCCTCTTGCAATGGCACCGACAACTGACCCTGAGGATTTCTCAGAGTCGTCTCCATCGAAAGGACATCGACTTCGTTCTTCAAATGAATCGACCTTCTCGGCAGAGTCTTGGCGGTGGTCATTTCGAATTCATTGGTGTCCAATTTGCTTATGAAGGTCATCGAGGATTTTCGTTCAATTAGACTATTGTAGGCTTCACGTCCTTCTTCGGTAATCGTGTTCTGTGGACGAGATTTTATGTGTGGATCGGAGGGAGTGTTTTTGTTTTTGTTTTCGAGGAGGATGTGGGGAAGTTTTGTATTTTTGAGTGGGGAAGGGCAGGAATGGCGTTAGTGAGAAAATCAAAGCGTTAAAGGTAGTTTGTTGTTTTTTTTAAGGATTAGGAGTATTGTGGGTTAAAATGAAAATTCAAAATAATTATTTAAAAATAAAACGAAAAACAATAGAAAAAAAATAACAAAAGTTAAATTCAATTGGAAAGGTTGTATTCTAAACAAAAAGAGAGGAAATTAATACAAAAATGTTATGAACAGTAGGAGCGCTAAACATGAATTAGAACAAAAGGTTAAAATGCTAAAAAGCCACGAACAAAATGACTGTGTGGGTGCCGAAGGGGTTAAGATTGTTGAGGTTAGATCATGTCACCAAAGCTCATGTTAAATGTTTAAAAACGGAAACCAAATTAGTTTTTCCCAGAATTGTTAAGCGTGTTAGTAGTGATTTGAATACATTTTTATATGCTTCGAAGCTTGAAAACGGTGTGCTTCATCCGGTTAGTAGGTTAGGTTAGGTTAAAGTGGTTGCGTGGCCAAAGGAAAAGACCCATTGTGATACCACATTCCTCTAGAGAACTAATTCTTACTAATAGAACCATTTTAAGCTTTTTATAAAGCGGAGAAGATATTTAATATCCTTCTTAGCTAGTTCAATGGGATTATCATAAGAATATTTTCCCAGATGAAGTTTGCGTCTTAGGGAAAGAGCAGGGCATGTGCATGTGCAGAGAAGGTGGGAGATTGTTTCCTCTTCTTCTTCGTCCAAACAGCTCCTGCAGAAGTCATTTGAGGCTACACAAAGTCGTATTGCGTGTCTGCCTATAAGACAGTGTCCCGTTAGAACACCTATAAGGGAGCTAATATGAAATCTGCTTTGAGACAACAATTCTTTAGAGCTCTTTAGGTCCAGTGACGACCAAATGGTTTTTGTGACTGCGCATGTTGGTAAATTGTACCACCAAGAGTTTGTTATCGTTAAGGCTGTTTCTTTTAGCCGATGTTTACATGTAGCTATCGGTATGCCTATCTTTTCCCTTTCAGGTGAAATAGGTATGACGGTTCCGTTTTTAGCGAGTTCATCGGCTCCACAATTTCCTGTGATGTCTCTGTGGCCCGGCACCGAACAGAGGTGAATTAAATTGCTGCGCCATCTCCATAAGACATGATCGACAATCGAGGGCCGTTTGAGAGACACCGTCGAGAGATTTAATAGCAGCCTGACTGTCAGAGAGTTCATCGTCTCTACAACTTCCTGTGATGTCTCTGTGGCCCGGCACCCAACAGAGGTGAATATTAAATTGCTGCGCCATCTCCATAAGTTTGAGAGTTGGTTGAGACACCGTCGAGAGATTTAATAGCAGCCTAACTGTCAGAGAAGATGCGGATATCAGAAGTTGATATCACGTTTTCTCTTAGTCAGGATAGAACCTCTTTGATCGCCAAAATTTCCGCTTGGAAGACGCTACAATGATTTGGGAGGCGGAATTAGAGGCTTAGATTAAGCTTTTCTGAGTACACACCACTACCAACACCATCATATGTCTTGGATCCATCTGTATAAAACTGAATGCTTCTGTCTTCCAGAATTTTTTGTCTTCGCATTCATCTCTGGATGGAATGGAGACCTAGAAGTTTTTCCCAAATTGGGGTTTTGGAATGGTGTAGGCTATGTACTTTGGTGTAGAACCGAAGAAGTTCAAAATGATAAAATGTCCCACATTATTGTTGGGCCGTTGAGGAGGCGTTGAATCATATAGTTGCTGTCACTTGTTTGCTGAAGATGTCGAGGGGTGTCAGATGGAGGAGAGTGTTGGACTCTGCTGAGTTTGTCACAGTAAGTGACTTTCTCCAGTGCAGTCCACCAAACTGCCACCCCGTACATGAGTAGTGATCGGATGACCGATGTATATAGCCAATAGGTTATGCGAGGTTGAAAACCCCATTTGCTTCCTATGGCTTTTTTGCAGGAGAAAAGAGCTACTGTAGCTTTCCCAACTCTTTCTTGAATGTTAGGTTTTCAAATTAATTTTTTGTCTAATATCAGACCAAGATATTTGGCTTCATTGGTAAAAATTAGTGGTACACCTTTTATTGAAGGAGGTACAGTTACTGGAATTTTGTATTTCCGTGTAAAAATGAAGAGGTCTCTTTTTTTAGGATTGATATTAAGTCCACAGTGATCAGCCCATCTGGCGAGCATATTAAGTGCGTTTTGCAGGTGGTCTCCCAGGGTATTAGGATGTGACGCGACTGCAACCAAACAAGCCTGATACCATCAGAAATCCTACCTACAACCACCTCAAAGAAGTTTAGAGTCTTGCTCCCGTCAAGAATCGACTGGGAGGACGAAAGACTTCGACACAACTATCTTCACGAATGGTTCGAAGATGGAATGCGGTGTTGTTGCTGGTGTTTTCTGTGAATCTCTTAAGATTTCAAAATCCTTTAGATTTCGCGACTTTGGCAGTGTATTCCAGGCAGAATTGTTAGCGATAAGGAAGCTTGTAAAGCCCTTAAAAATATCCGACAGAACCAAAATGTAGCTATACTAACAGATAGTCAGGCAGCTATTAAAGCCATTGATCATCCTCAAAATTGGCCCAGCAATGCAGAGAGGCCCTCAAGAAACTTGATATGAGCGTCACTCTAATCTGGATACTGGGCCATAGGGACTATGAGGGAAATGAGAAGGCAGGTGAGCTAGCTAGGCAAGGATCAGCCCTTCACAACTCATTGGCAGTGAGAGTATATGCTCCTCTTGAAGTTGTGAACGGCTATATCCTGATCAAATACACATCAGAAGCAAACCTTAAGTGGAATAGTTTAACGAGTTGCGTTTTATCTAGGAAAATCTGACCCACCTATAAGAAACCAAAATCAATCAATTTAATTTCCAAACCAAGGCATGACATAACCAGGATTGTTGCTACCTGCACAGGGCATTGGCCTATAAGGGAGCATGCGGCAAAATTGGGTATACCACATAATTCTTTCTGCCGGTAGCTGTGAGGACCAGGATGAAAAAGAAACGGTCCCACACTTTTTCTGCCATTGTCCGCCTTGGCTTGGCTAGGAAAAGAGCACTCCACTTAGACAGAGAATTCTTCAACGGTATTGAGGAACTCTCAGAATTCAAGATCAAAGACATGATCTCATACCTCAATAACACAAAGTGGCTTTAGCCCCCCCCCCCCTTATTTCTCCTTAACTAAATGGCACTATGAGACAATAGGCCGTAGTGTAGGAGAATAATACTACAGGGTGCGGCACGAACACTTGGTGATTTGTTTTTTGCGCAAAGCGGGGTGGAGTGGTCGGATGTGGGTGCGGAGCGTCTCAGTTTTTAGGGAATTTCTTAAAATTTCAATTAAAGTGCAGTCAGTCGACATCATGCATTGGACGAAAGAGTAACGCGCATTTGCGTGCTTTCCGTACTCGCTTTAACATCATTTCCGGAGGTCACGTTCCTGGCCGACACTCGATTGTTTCGTGGGTAAAAACATTCGGGGAGAGCGGAAACGTGACGAAATTCCGTGGTGCAGCACGCCGGAGATTCAGAACAGAAGAAAACATTGAGAGGGTGAGAGTTTCTATCTTGCGACGATTGAAGAATTGTGTATCCCAAAACTCGATGAACTGGACCTTGGTGACGTGTGGTTTCAACAAGGTGGAGCCACGGCCCACACAGAACGAGCATCAATGGATCTTTTGAGGGAACATTTCCCCGATCGTCTAATCTCCTTGAGACTTTATGTGGCCGGCGCGCTCACCTGATTTGAGTCCGTGCGATTTTTTTTTATGGGGTTATCTTAAATCTATCGTTTACACTAATCGGCCTCGAACCCTAAATCATCTGAAGGACAACATTCGTGAAGCAATAGCGAACATACCCTTGATCGATATGCTTGAAAGCGTTCAGCAGAGCTTCGAAAATCGGGTATCTCAGTGTATTGAAAACGGAGGCCATTACTTGTTCGGCATCATCCTTAAAACCATGTAATGGAAAATTTAAATTGTGTGGGACAAGAATAAAAGAGTTTCGTAACTTTATGTCCAGTCCACTACTTTTGGTTTTATTACGTTTTAAAATCAGCAAGTTTTCGTGCCGCAACCTGTACATTAGGTATAGGATTGTAGGTGCGAAACATACATCCTTCCTAACCCATCCTTAAATCTTTTTAGAATCTCATGAGGTATGGTATCAAAACGGCGCACTCAGCGCTAGTGTCCTATATGGAAGTGAGACAGCCATTTCTACCTTCTCTCCATCGCTAAGGTATATGCAGGGTTGCAAAAAGCTCACAGTTCAGCTCAGCTCACAGCTCAGCTCAAATTTTGAGCTAGCTCACTTTTGAGCTATGTACAATAGCTCAGTTCACTTGAGCTGAGCTGAAAGTGACCTGGAAGTGAGCTGAGCTGAAAGTGAGCTGAGCTGAACTAAAAGTGAGCTGAGCTGAGCTGAAAGTGAGCTGAGCTGATGGTTGAGGTGAGCTGTCGGTGAGCTGAGCTGTTGGATGAGCTGGACTGTCGGTGAGCTGATCTGAGCTGTGGGTTGAGCTAAGCTAAAGTGAGCTAAGTGATAGGTAGGTTTGCCAACTCGGTTCGCCAACTCGGTTTTCCAACTCGGTTTTTCAACTCGGTTTGCCAACTAGGTTCGCAAACTCGGTTTGCCAATTGCCCTGAAAATCGATCTAGAAGACACTTAAAAAACGGAAAAAATTATGTTTTTAATCCGTCAAAATCTCTGCCATCCGCTGATGAACTTTGAATGTTAATGGCTCAATAGAGAGATAAGATACGAATCTTGGTCGCTAGAGGAATATTTCGTTCTAAATGTTACCGGATTGCCCCGAAAATCGCTCTAGAAAACATTAAAAAAAAAAACGGTTTTTAATCCGTCAAAATCTCTGCCATCCGCTAATGAAAGTTGAATGTTGATGGCTCAATAGAAAGATAAGATATGAATCTAGGTCGCTATATATATATTTCGTTCTGAAAACTACCGGATTGCCCCGAAAATCGGTTTAGAAAACACACACAAAATGAAAAAATTAGGTTTTAATCATTGCCATCCGCTGATGATGATTGCCCTTATATACAGGTATGTTAGTAATAAATTACGGAATATTCTTCAATTTGGAATCAATTTTGTATTTATTGGTTTTTCAAGAAATGCAACAAACTTTTTTTTCTTATAATTCGCTTTCCTTTTAGGTTTTTTTTTGTTTTTAAGTTTAAACACTTTTTGTCTTTCAAAATTATGGCTTTTTTGGATTAATTTTAATTTTTAGTTATAAATATATTATAATATGTTTTACGTATAAAGAAAATAGTATTACGACTCTTTTGGTTTGTTTATAAATTCACTTGTGTAATTATCAAACAATTACAATAAAATATTTTTTTTTTTAATTTTATGTTATTTATAGATTATAAATACTTTCTTTTATTTCAAACATTTTAATTTATATTTTTTTAAATAAATATTAAATGTAAATAGCAGCAATAGAATATTCACACAATTAATGTTTTTTTTTTTTGTATTTTAATTTGAATATTTTTGTTTAAATGTTATTTTTGTATTTTAATATCAATTTTATTTCAACGATCCTTGAACTCTATTTTATTGCTTTCAATCTTTTTTTTTGTTTTATTGTTTTTTTTTTTCAATTCAACTCTGACTTTAAATTTCAAATATTTTGAATACTTTTGTTTGTTTGTTTTTGTTATTAGTTTAAAGTTTTACGAGTTTAAAATTTTGCTGTAATAAAAAGTTGTTTTTTTTTTTTTGTAATAGAAAAATTGTTTTGAGTAGCACAGATTGTCGTGTGTTATAGAAACAGTATACAAAAAAAAACTTGCAGTGTCTTGACCAAATAAAAGATCAACCATTTTTATATTTTGTTAATTGTTGAATGTGTGCTGTTTCGAAAATTTAAGAGTTAAGCATTGGAAACGAATCATTGACGGTTTTGTGCGATCTTATCAAAGAATAAATATTTTCTTTATGTTCAATAAGTACAGATTCGAAAGTCAGTTTAATCCAACCTGCCGAACTTGGGTTGGTTGGACACCTAAACACTCATAGCAAAGGAATGTCAATTGGAATGCGAAAAAGGTGCGAAAACAACCTGAAATACCTACCTAGATGCGAACTGCAGAATTTTGTTTCAACTTTTCTCTGAACAAGTTTGAAAAAAAACCAGAATCAATTTTTTAGCAAAGGACATTCATGTCAATTGAAGCTGTAAGGATCGAGGGACTGTTTGCAGGAAATTAGCGGATTAGCTCAAAGTTAACATAACAACTCTTATCAGATATTAGAACAACAAAACAAACTCATTCTGATGATCCTGAACTCAGACCTGAAGTGTCATTCCGTTATTTTCAAAACCTAATATCCTGATCCTGAAAAAGGGAGATCCTCTAAATTGCGCCAACTACAGAGGAATCAGCTTACTTAACATCGCCTAAAAGATCTTCTTTGCTGTAATATGTGAACGTCTTTATCAATGTGGCTTCAGACCAGAAAAATCAACCATCGACCAAATTTTTACTTTGCCGCAGATCCTAGAAAAAACCTATGAACTCCAAATCGATACCCATCACCTTTTCATCGATTTTAAGGCCGCATATGACAGCATCTTACAGAGACGAACTGTATAAAGCTATGTCTAGTTTTGGCATCCCCGCCAAGCTAATTCGCTTGTGCAGGAGAACTCACGCTGCTCCATTCAGGTTGGCAACGAGCTAACGGAATCTTTCGATGTCAAAAAAGGAATTAGACAAGGCGATGCACTGTTGGGCGATTTCTTTAACATCGTTCTTGAGGAAATAGTGCAAAACTCCACCGTCAACACCAGAGGCACTATCTACCAAAAGTCTGTTCAACTTCTCGTGTACGCCGATGATATTGATATAATGGGAAGAACACAGCGTGATGTGAATTGCGCCTTTATGAGAAATTGAGACAGAAGCGGCAAAAATGGGTTTATCGGTAAATGAGGGAAAAACAAAGTATGTGCTGTCTTCGAGGAAGGACACCCAACACAAACGGCTCGGACTGAACGTCGGTAGACACATACAGCTCCGAGGTAGTAGAAGAGTTTGTCTACCTAGGCTCCGCTATTAACACGGGCAATAACACCAGCGCCGAGATCAGACGAAGAATAACTCTTGCTAATCGCTATTTCTTTGGGCTAAGAAAGCAATTGACTGGAAAAGCCTTCTCTCGAGCAACTAAGGTAAGACTGTGCAACACCCTCATCATCCCAGTCCTGCTATATGGTACAGAAGCATTTGGACCTTGACAAAATCGGATGAATGTGCCTTAGGCTGTTTAGAGAGGAAAGTTCTTATTGGCACCGTGTGCATTGATGGGGAATGGCGAAGAAGATACAACAGCGAACTTTACGGGTTGAACAACGACATGGACCTAGCCAGAAAGGTCAAGGTCCAGAGACTCAGATGGCACGGTCATTTAGCAGTGGACACTTATGCTCCGGCTCGGAAAACCTTCGACACTATTCCCGAGGGACATAGAAGGAGAGGAAGACAAATCAGGTGGCGCACACAAGTGGAAGAGGACCTCAATCAACTTGGAGTGCAAAACTGGAGACAGCTAACTAGGGACCGAG
Source organism: Sphaerophoria taeniata (assembly GCA_943590905.1). Taxonomy (NCBI): domain Eukaryota; kingdom Metazoa; phylum Arthropoda; class Insecta; order Diptera; family Syrphidae; genus Sphaerophoria; species Sphaerophoria taeniata. The sequence goes on along the minus strand of OX016540.1, from coordinate 37,260,788 downwards.
CTGGCTGGCGGAGACTGTTGATTGAGGCCCAAGTCCACACCTACAATCCGTAGCGCCACCTTAAGTAAGTAAGTAAGAAATACCTGATTAGCTATCATTCAAATTCCATAGTTTTGACGATAATCAAGTTACGGAAAGCAAATGTCGATCTGAAAAAAAAAAAATATCGACTAGACGATAGTGATTTGCAGAGTTACGTGAAGCGAGTCGATCGTCGAAACGATATGTGTAGTTTGACGACAATCGAGATACGGAATGACCCTCCAGGCTATCATCAACGTGTTCGGTATCGATTTGTATATATATGCATTTTAAAACTGTGGGCGAAATGCCATCGGACTGTACGAGTATTGTTTGCGCAATACGTCCGTCCGTCCGATTTAAGGGTTTTGGACATTTTTGGGTGATGATTGTACAATGTTGATAAGAAAACCGAGTTTTTCAATAGGGACTTGACAACTTTGAATTTAATTTGTGAACGCATCCTTTCACCAATCATTGGACTGTCGCTGTTATGGCGTTTTTTATTGGCAATCCGGGAAAAAAGGAAAGCATTCTGTTTTTAAAATCAGAAGAGAAATTCTTTTTAGAATCACAACTGTCACTTTTGCCCAACTGAACGCATTCGGTATGCTATTTTTAGCTTCCAGATTGCCAATTCAAAGCGCTATAACAGGCAGTTCGATGATATTTAGTGAAAATGTGCGTTCACAAATTAAATATGAGGGTGTCAGTGAACTCATCAACGTGCGTCGTTCGGAGTCAATTCTAAAATCCAAAATATCGCTGCCCTTCAGGCGTCCGTAACAAACAAACCAAATCAGTCATGGCTGAAACACAATCACGCTTTAGCTTTGCCTTCGCCTGACGTGTACGAGTTCAGCCATAGGAATTCAATGCATGCTATCACAATGAAGCTTCGACCTCTCGTTTCGTACGTAATGTCACGCAATGTGAGTCCAAACGGAAGCTCGAGTGCAATTATGTTAAACATTTGCTTTGCCTTACAGCTCGAGGTGGGAGCATTGTTACGGAGACGAAGACGAAGCTAAAGCGTGTTTGTGTTTCAGCCATCGCTCAGACCAGATTATGGCGTATTTTGCGTAAGGACCTTGGTTTACACCCAAAACAAGATCAAGCTGACTAGACTTGAAGCGACGGACGTATGTTCTGCGTTTGGGCTCTGAAGAATGATGAAATTCGCAAAATCATCGTCAGTGACAAAGCTCATTTTTGGCTCAATGGATCGTCAATAAGCAAAATATGCATTATTGGTCGGATAAAAATCCACTTTTGCTTCATAAATCACCACTGCATCTGCATAAAATAACTCTTTGGTGAAGATAACAATCGTTACGTTACTGTGAATGGCCAGCGTTATCACTTCATGATTACCGATTTTTTTTTTTTTTACCCGAATTGGACTTGGACATGTGGTTTCAACTGGATGATGCCACAAGCCACACAACACACTTTACAGTCAAGTTTGAAGAGCATGAAATGGGTCAGCCGATTGGCCGACTCGTACGCCCCTGGACTATTGTCATTAGAGCTACGTTAAGACATTGGTTATGTCAACAAGCCGACAACGTTCAAAGAACTCAGTCAACAAAGAACGCGAAATAGGTCTTTTCGGCCGATTCATCGAAAATTGGGCGCAACGACTCGATCGGTACAAACGTACCCTCGATGGCCATACGAACGAAGTCAAGTTCCATTTATAAATGTTTTGATTGTACTTCAAGCCGATCATAAAGTTTTTGAAATATTTCAAATGGTTAAAAAAGCTGCCAAGTCCTTATTGAAAACCCTTTAAGTTAGTGTCAACTCTTTATACTGTGACGAACCTACCATCTTCGTCAACCATAACCTACCATCTGATGATGCACCTGTATTCACAAATCCGGCATTAGCTCCGTACCTTCGTTGTAAACCTACCAACTGTGTACGCACCTGCATTTCTTCACCATTGTCAATAATTTAATGACAATTAAACCACATTGGCGCAAAATTATAGTCCGCTAATGAACAACTTTAGTGTGATACTAGCTTAAAATGACGTTTCAGTCATAACTCAAACGTCATTTTAAGCTAGTATCACACTAAAGTTGTTCATTAGCGGACTATAATTTTGCGCCATTGTCTTTAAAATGTCAAGTTTAAGTTCCACATGGACGTAGAAATGTCAGATAGTATTGGAAACCTCTAATATGCTCACAATGGAGACTGGAAGTTGTTGGAAATCGGACTTTTCTATAAAAGGCAGCCAGAGTCGATCCTAAGGCTGAGTTTACTCGTGGGTGCCAAACCGAGCCAGAAATTTTAAGAACAAGAAACCTCAAGTTTACAAAAAGAAAAAGAAAATCCTCTCGGCAACCAAAATTAAAACCTAATTTTTTTCTTATTCTTTCCTTGCTCTTCATTTAGATCTACTTTCGTCACAATACGTAAGAAACGTTTTTGGATAAACTTAGCACGACAGCTTCAGAGAACCAAGTGGTTTAAACCCTTCAATAATTTCTTGTAAGGCATTGATCGGACCTACAGTTTTATACAAATGATACAATTGGGCCAACTCAAATAACCATTACGCTACAGAAAGCAAGTCCTAAGCTCACATCTCATTGTAGACTTGCAGAAAAGAAGCGAAATTGTGGCAGGTACGACCGAAAAAAAAACAGTTTGGAACTTTTTCACAAAAAAATCGAGTGTAAACTCTGGAATCAAAAGCTCCCCTTTACGTAAATGATTCAAAATCTTAACAGGGAAGTGTGTATTTGAATAACTTGGAGTACCTATACTACTTTCTATGAGAATTTTCTAGATTTAATTTTTTTTTTCTTAAAAAAAACCCTAACTAAAACGTTTTTGACATTTTTCAAAACTTCTTATTCCAAATTTTCTAATTTTAGGAAGTTCAATTTACTTTTAGTGAACGGTACAGGACTCAAGAACTCATGCAATTAACTTTGCATCGTGTCTCCTAGAAACCTTGCCTCAAAAATGTTTATTTTACACATGGCGGCGCCAAAAAACCATTAAAAAATCCTAACGATGAGGGATTACCATTCGACAATTAAAAAATGTGACTTTAATCGGGGCCGGACTGGGCAATGATGACACACATACATACACACACACTATTCAGGACGAGGAAATGCTTTTGAACATAAATTAAGGCACCCATACAAAAGAAAATGTTGGCGATGATTTTTTTTGTTTTGTTTTGCAGAATTTTGCTGCTTAAAAAATTCAATTAATTTACGCAGAAGCATTTTCAAATTTTTCCCCCGTTATTTTGTCTACACGCGAATACCAAGCATTTATGCATAACTCACTACACAACAACAACAACGACAATTAATAACTATCAACTCGCAACTGGCAACTCTCAACTCGTATAATCAAACCTTAACAATTTTTAATTTTTGTCATTTTAGAATTTCAAACTTGATGATTGAGCCGTTGATCGTTTGACAGCCGGCGCGGCGACGCCGTCGACGCTGATGACGACGACGTTGGCGGCATAACGCTTCCAAACAGTAAATTCATTAAATATTTAAGCATTTTTCTTAGTTATGGCGCCGGGCTGGGTGGAATGTGAGGCAAGAAGTCCTTTCGAAATTCAAATTCCTCGGTGTCTGTGGAGGAGCTGTCACTCGAGAAGGCCTGTTTCACTTTCAGACTACTGAATGTGCTGTGCGAACGCTGTTGACGCCACAAAATGTCATTTTGCTTCACAGTTGAGGCGTGGATCTTTTCTGGCCAATGGAAATTGCTTCCCTGCTGATGACTGTGTGGCATTGATGATTGCTTCTGCAATACAGCTGGAGGTGGTGGTGCCGGCGGCTGATGTGGCTGTTGTTGTTGTTGCTGCTGCTGGGGCTGTTGTAGAAGCTGCTGTTGATGTTGATGTGCTGGAGGAGGAGGTGGAGTTTTTTGCGGCTTTGCAATCACTTTCTTGCCGTCCTGTCCGGAATTGTAGTAAGTTGTGGACGTTGGACTCTTGCCGGTCAGTTTGGAGACATCGAACTCATGGAACATCGAGTTGCGACTGTTGACAAAACTTGATCCATTGACGGCAAAAGCTCGTGGCGGCTTGATGACGTGATTGATGTTCATGGCATAATTGTTGCCAGGTCCACGTCCTCCAAAATCATAGATCTTCTCATCATATCCATGTTGAGACAGAGCCTGTTGATGAATATCATGAGAAAAGTGCTGCTGGTGGCCACTGCCACCACCGCCACCATTGCCACGGTATCGTCGCTCGGTGCCATAGTTGTTGTAATGCGGAGCCGATTTAATGCTCGCATTCGATCCATAGAGCTTGTCCTGGGCCGATTCGTCATTGCTTGCAGAGAACGCCTTCCTATTGAGATATTGCCGTCGCCGTCTGGAAGAAACTCGTGTGCGTATATCGCACTCAGAATGGGCAATGCTGCGGTCAAAGTCGCTCTCCTCATCGCTTGATGTAGAGCTAGAGTCAAGTACAATTGGATTATAGCTCAGACGCCGTAACGTGCGCGCTTTGATGCTACGCGGTTTATATTGCATTACCTTGTTGGCCGCACCGCCACCACCGCCGGCAACGATACTACTGGCGCCGCCGCTGCTGCCGCCACTCGTGCCCACGGGCTGACTACGAAACGAACCCGTACTTCGATGGGCAAAATTCTGCTGTCCCACAGTCCGGTGTTGTGGCTCTGAGAGAACGGGAGATTTCAAATTGTAATTATCATTAAACGACATGGATCGTTGTCGACTGCCCGAATAATCACCTAATGGAGAGTTCTGCATTTGAGAATGCGAGTAAATGGATGTATTGCTGGCGTTCACATTGCTCTTGACCGGCGACGAAGACTGATGGATTTTTGTGCAATTATTTGTGGCCAATTCGTTTTTGACACTCATATAGCCTCGGGCTTCCATCGAACTCCCAGAGAAACTAATATCCTTCGGACTGAAGTAGCTATCTTGAGGGGAGTAGCTGCTCTTCTGGCTACTCCGCCGCGATAGCGAGAGATTGGTTTCTCTGGAAGCGAAACCGGTGTCCGGAGTGCTCGATCGCTTGTCTTCGATCTTGTCAATGATGTCATTGTAGTGCTGCAAGTGTTTGTCGATATGACTAGTGGCCGAATTGAAATCGAACTTCGTATGCATCCCACCGCCGAAGTCATACACTCCAGATGATTTTAAACTTCCAGCAATTGTGCTTGCACTACTAATCTCACCCTCCAGCGATGAGACGATATTGGCGAATTTTTCATTCAGCAATGTCTCGGCCGAATCGTTTTTATCTAGTTCGCTGTAGGTCTGGATGAAATCCAGATTTAGGGCCTTCAGGGTGTTTTCAATGTCGAGGAGATTTTCGCCGATAACATCTCTTGGCGTCCGGCTATCATTAACTTCGACATCTTCGCGAAAGTCAATGTTAATCGGACGACTAAGAATTTCGCGTGATTTTTCAAAAAAGAAATCCGATGCTTCTTTGTCGAAAATCGGAATTCGAATGTCGGAGATGGGAAACGGGTCCAAATCGCTTGGCCGAAAGCGCTGATTTCATGGATATGCATTTTGGCGTGTAAAGTACGAAAACAAAAACCAAAAACCAACGGAAAAATGAACACAACCAAAAAATACGAAAACAAAAATTGGCCATTTCGTGTTTGTACAGGAATCGATGATGAGAGAGGAGAGTTAAAAAATGTGTGTTTGGAAAAAAGAGATGAAAAATGATTTTTTTGGTTAGTTTACAAATGATTATTAGTTTTTTGTTTAAAAATATATATTTTGTCTTTAAATTGTTTACAAGTTCTAATCTACAAATCGATAGTGGAATGATTAATGTAATCGTCAAACTATTTGCAAAACCAACAAGTAAAAAGCAGAAAGTAAAAAAGCAACAAAATGAACCACAAAAAGAACAGAAATTGTAAAACAGAAAACCAAGAACAACACACAAAAAAAGTAAAGGTTTGGAGACCAATTGAAAAGGTTTTCGTTTTCGAGAGATTTTCATTATTTGTTTTGTTTGTTTGTTAGTAAGAAATTATCGCGGGATAGGTAAGACAAGAAAAAAAGTGAAATAAAAAAAGATAAATATGCAATTCAGGTACATACTTAAATTAAAAATTAAATATACATAAACTGACTGAAATTAATTTGCTAAAAGAAAGTATACCATTGCTATTGTTGTCTGTTTGCGAGAACCACAGTAACGGGCTCTGGAGAAACTCAGTGACATCCGGAGTTTTATCGTGGAATATTGGTCAGAAATGAAGTCCATTTTTGGTTCAATGGATACGTTTATTCAGCGTGATGCCAGTGAAGCGTTCGTGAGTCTTGAGACGGGGCAAGACCAAGTTAATGCTGTCAACAAGAAAGGACAACCAACATCGACGACTTGGAGCAAACGTCAGCATACACAGACTTAACTTCGAGGTAGTCAAGGACTTTGTTTACCTAGGATCCGCTATCAACTCAGACAACAATTCCAGCGCTGAAATCAAACGAAGAATCACTCTTGCCAATCACTGCTTCTTTGGACTTAGAAGGCAATTGAGTAGTAAAGTCCTCTCCCGAGCAACTAAAGTGACACTCTACAAAACCCTCATCATCCCGGTCCTAATGTATGGTGCAGAGACATGGACCATGACAACATCGGATGAAAACGCTTTGGGCTGCTTCGAGTGACTTTTGGTCCTGTCTGCATAAATGGAGAATGGAGACAGACGAAGATTCAATCCAGAACCGTACGAGCTGTTCAGCGACATTGACCTATCCAGAAAAATTAAGGTCCAACGACTTAGATGTTTGGGTCATGTAAAGCGAAAGGAAAATAATGCTCCGGCTCGTAGAGTCTTCGAATCCAACCCGGAAGGATGTCGCAGAAGAGGAAAACCGCCACTCAGGTGGAGCACAGGTGGTAGAGGACCTGAACCAACTTGGCGTGCGAAACTGGAGACAGCTAGCTAGGGACCGTAGCGCCACCGTATGTAAGTAAGTAGTATACGTTTATTAACAAAAATTGTCATATTTTGTCTGATGAGCAACTCGAGAGCTTCCATAGCAACCTTTAAAAACAACGGTATGGCTTAGAGGGCGTGGTTACCTTATGGTCTCAGACGCCGCGGCGTTACGAACCATATAAAACGTGAAAAATCTTTTTGGTGAGCACTTCCTAGGTCGTGCGATATCACACCTTTGGGATATTTTCTCTGGGGATATGTAAAGTATCAGGTCTTCGGGAATAAACCAGCCGCCATAATTGGACCTTCCAAATGAATCACTTCAGAGTTATCGTGGCCAACATAAACATCATTTAAAAGGAAGTTTTTTTTTTAATAATTTGCACCCACTCAGGGGTTTTTTGATACTCTTATTGTGCTAGAGACACAGTGAGTGCTTTAGGAAGTAGGAAATGGGTTGGAAAGGAGGTGCCGGTGTAGATGGGTCTTAAATTCCTGAACATTGCAATGATTTGGAAAGACAGAGTGTGGAAGGGAGTTCCACATTCGCGTAGTACGGCTAAAAAACGATTCTCTATACTTGAGAGTACGACCGAAGTTGGGCTCGAGGGTAAACTGATGGGCATTCCTAGAAGCGCTAGTATTACGGGCGATTTGTTTAAGAGGAGAAATGATGCTGGCTATTTCACTAGAGGCTTTGGATGTTACTGGAGCACCAGCCCAGAATGGGAATTGTACTCAAGCTTTGGACAGATATAAGTCTTGTAAATGATACCCAGATCAGAAGGGGAGAAAAATTTCTTGCACCGCTTTAAGAACCCTAAACATCCTGCGGCATTTTTGGCGACATCGCATATGTGCTCGCTCCACAAGAGGTGGTCAGTGATGCACTTACCGGGAATCTCGAGATGTTCGGTCTCATTGATGCAAGTGCCACTCATGGACAATGGCAAGGGGGGTATGTCTCGCTTAAACGATACAAGACAGCATTAAACTCTACGCGATTTTGTATTTCCCATTGTACAATGCTGTTTAAGTCAGAGTTTAATGAGCTTATCATATTTTGCCGTTGCAGTTCCACATCCGAAGAGGAGGCATGTGAGTCTGGAAACGAATAAGAAAAGCTAAGGGTACTATCGTCAGCGAAATAATTGATTGGATTAGAAGTTACAGACAAGAGATCGTTAGTGGAAATGAGGAAGAGGTTCGGAGCCCTGGGGCACACCAGCATTAATATTGCGGGTTTCAGACTTGAATCCGTCCAATACAACTTAAATTGAACGGTTCGAAAGAAAGTTTCTAATCCAACGAAGGAGAAATTCATCGATTCCGAAAGCACGCATTTTCGATAATAGAGCAAGATGCCAAATGCCTTTGAAATATCAAGTGCAACAATCTTACTTTCTCCAAAACGATGTTTGGTTAGATAACCAGTGGATCTGTTGCTGCGAAAGCCGTACTGCCGGCCGTTGAAGCTTGAAGATGATTCGCCTTTTTTGGAATTGGCTGGACAAATGCTGTTTTCCAACTGCTCGGAACGAGTCCAGAAGAATAGGATAGATGGAGTAGGCTCAGTGACAAGTTGAGTAAGGTAGTTAAACTCAGCAAAGATCTCGGCAAACATTCCTTCGGGTCTTGTCGGGCCCGAATGGAGAAGCCACCATGAATTGTGTACATTGAAATCGCCCGTAATACCGATTACAGAGTGAGGGATACAATTCTTTGTATGGAGTCAGAGAGAGCGTCAAATTCACGAGAAATCATTAAGGTGAGCACTTAGGTTATGCGAAATCACACCTTTGGACTACTTTCTCTGGAGACGTGTAAAGTCTTAGATGTTGAGGAATAAACCAGCTTTGAATTCCTCAAAAATTAGACTTTCCAAATGGATCAGAGTAGTCGTGGTCAACATTAAGATCATTCAAAAGGAAAAGTTCCTTGTTCTTTGAACCGATAAAACAAGTTACTTACCTGGTTTCAGACCAGGCAAATCGACAATTGATCAGATTTTGGAAATATGTCTAGAAGTTTTTAAAGCCGCCTACGACAGCATAGGCAGGGTAGAACTGCACGAAGCCATGAAATAATTCGGCATCCCAAATAAATTAATAAGACTATGAAGGCTGACCATGACCAACGATTCAAGCCAAACTAAATTATGCAGATCTGTAAGCATTTTCAATGGACTTACTGTTCAACCTAGCGTTGAAGAAAGCAATCCGTGACTCTGGAACACCCATCAGGGGGACTATTGTCACCAAGACCATCTAATTGTTGATAAACGCCGTACTACATTGACATCTATGGAAGGAACCCACAATTTTCATTGATCCAGATCGAGCAGGCGGCGAAAAAACTGGGGCTGCATATAAATGAGGGAAACTAACCACATGGTGGCTTCGTCTGCAAACAACGTTGGCAACAGTAGAAGAACAACTATTAGGGTGGAGTAGCACCAATTCGAAGTATTGCTATCCTTCAATTACCTTGGGTCAGTAATAGAAGCCGATAACAATATGAAAGAAGAAATACACGGGCGGCTGCAACAGAACCTACTTAAGTCTTTCAAGGCTCTTTAAATCCAAAAATCTCACCATTACTTCGAAACTGCTGCTGTATAAGACGACAGTTTTATACTCACTTACGGATCAGAGACTTGGGTGCTTAGCCGCTTAAGCGTGCTTTACACGATATGAATTTTTCATATGGACTGTCACTTTTTCCATATGGAAAATTATACAAATCGTGTAAATGTATTAAGAATCCATATCGAAATACAGATGGAAAATCCATATGGAATTTTTTCATTTAGAACTGTTTCTAAATTTCATCTGTATACAGACGAAATCGGATTTTTTAAACGAAAACTAAAGTTTATATTTATAACAACATTTTAGGTGTTTTTGACGAAAAAAATGTTTTGAAACTAAAAACGAAAATTCCAAATCGTCTAAATGCTTTTCTGATTTTACAAACAAAATCCAATTTGACATACATATGAAAATACATTTGGAAATAAAAATTGACAGTCCATATGGAAAATCCATATCGTGTAAAGAACGCTTTACGAGAGAAAACTCTTACGGAGTTCATCGCGTTTCAATTTATGGTAGGAAACAGCGCGGAAGGCCAAATTTGCGCTGGAAGGATGGCGTAGACCAGAGCGGAGCTGGATGGCGTCGTCGGCTAATAATAATCGGGATAGATGGAAGAACTTCGTGAAGGGGCCTGGACCGGATTCCAAGGGTGGGTCATAATTATATAGTCACATCTCATTGAAAGAAAAACATCCCCCAGAATCGGAGTCTAAAGGGACTGTACGATTTCGATTCAAATAACTGAAGTATAGTGGGACATCATCTGCCATGGAGGGGTTCGTTTATCAACTTCGAAAAACTGAAAATAGACCATGTGGATCCCGGCGTTAGGAAGCTACATTGATCGCTCCATTTTCAAAATTCAGTCGAACTTGGCTTAAGCCTAGAGCCAGTTTGAACTGCTTTTTTAAGCCTTGGGAATGAAAGATTAAATTGAAATTAATCAACATTAGACGGACTTGGAAATTGTAAAAATAAACACCTTGGCTGTCTAAAAACCTATTTATGAGAAGCAGTACGCATATGGAGTTCGAAATGATATAAACCCAGGCAAAATCTATGCATGTCAATTTAGATTTTAAATGCCCCAGTTTGTAGCAATGATCTACTTTCTTTCTTGCGCTAATGAATCTACTTAAACTATTCTTCGCTATCAAAATATGAGTAAGAAATTGAAATGCATTCTCAATGTACCTGTAAGTCGGGTATGCTCTTCAATTCCTCGGTGAAATTCTTTTTCTCCTTAGCGTAGGATGATAATGGACCAGCATTACCATTGTGTCCACTAGACGGACCAGCATTATGTTTGTCATTGGCACCATGATGATGTGACAAATGAGGAAAACGAAAGCTAAACTTTCGTTTTGGACTCTGAACATTGGGTGTTTGGTCCGAAACCAAATCTGTCATTGACCTGAAAATTATGACAAATAAAAATTTAGAAAGCCCTCAACACAAAACAACAACAAACATTCTTTTACCTCGCACTAATCTCATTCGCAATCTCAATTGCATGGTTGAGAATTTTCTCATCCTTCACCGAAATCGGTTTCATTGTTCCACTGCCGGATTTCTTCTTCGATTTATTTCCATTCGAATCACCGCTGTTCTTTCGATTCAATTTGGAAGACAATTCGGCAAGTTTATGTGAATGATCAAAATCCGGCGATTTGGACATTGTCAAACTGTCCGTCGTGCCAGTTGCTGCTGCAGCAGTAATCGTTCCAAACATCGAATTTATTTCATCCAATAGCGATGGACCCATATCGAAGACTTTGTCTGCTGTTATCTCATCATCGGAAATCTCATGGTACTCGTGTTGGTCTTCGATATTCGAACCGCTCGATGCCTGCAGAGAGTCATCTTCTAAATTGGCATTGGTAAAAGCATTCGCCTCTAGACCGTAATTATTGTTTTGCAATGCAAATGTACTATTGCTACTGCTGTTACTACTTGAAGCTGTTGCTCTAGCATGATGATTGTTACCAACTGATACTGCGGCTGATTCTAAAGCAAATGGATTTGTTGATGAATGAAACATTGTTGGCTTTTGTGAGTTTTGAGACATTGATGCGGAACCAGACGCAGAAGCATTTGTCGATGAGAAATCAAATGATGGTGCGCCAAAGGTGTTATGATGATTGGGTGTGTTTTCATTGGAACTGATGAACGTCGGATTTGTCGACGACGATGTGCGTAGTTCGTCGGGAAAGTAACCGCTGGCAGTTTGTAGCGAATCTGGACTGGTTGGTGTTGGTGGTAGGAGTAGAGGCGTTTGTTCAATGTCTTCGGATGGTTTGTATGGCGTGACTACTTGACGCGGCAAATGATTGTACTACACAAATGAACGCAAAATGATTTTCTTGTGATACAAATATACAAATGTAAATGAGAGTAGAGCTTACACTTTGGGAGTTACCCAGGAATGCTACATCACCGAACGATTCGCCATCGATTCCGATGTGTCCGGTGTGCTTGAAATCGTTTTGAGGCCGGGATATCATTTCAGTTCGTAGTTTTCGTTTGCTGCAACGTTCATTATTTCGATAGAATGATTCCCTAAAATGAACAATGTTATGTTTAAATCGATCCAACTGCCATCTTTGGATTCTTACCGATTTGAGCTTGGCGGAGTTTCCGTATACGCAATAGTATTGGCTGGGTTAAACAGTCCCGTTTTCCCTGAGTTCAAAACTCCTCTCCAAAATTGAGTATTTGTATTTTTCTCGAGGACAGTGATGACTTCGCCTTGGCGATAGATCAAATGATCCTTCTTCGGTTCCAGACAATTGACAATAGTTTTCAGTTGTTCGGGCTTCAGTTCGGGCAACATTTCATGGATTTCAGAGAATCTAGGCCTTTTTGATGGATCATGTTGCCAGCATTTCATCATAAGGTTATAATAATCTCGAGGACAACAATCAGGCTGTTCAAGACGCTAAAAGCAAAAAAAAAAAAAAAACAAAATTCAATTCAATCAAAGAAACAGGACTGAGTGTGAGTCTCAATTAACTTGATAATTTGGCTCGTCAATAGCTTCGAGAATCTGAAGTCCGGTGAGTGCGGCCCAGGGTTGGAAACCATACGAGAACATTTCCCACAAGCACACGCCATACGCCCAAACATCCGATGCATTCGTGAAGCGTAAATAATTGATACACTCAGGTGCACACCTTCAAAAACAAAAACATGAATTAGTTATTTGTTTTGAAACAAAGTTGCAAGGGAAACTCACCATGCTATGGGGAGTTTAAGATTCACATTGAAATTGGTCTTGTAGTAGTCTTTGCCAACGCCCAGCGCTCGAGACAGACCAAAATCGGATATTTTCACTTTGTTCTTACTAAAAACTAGAATATTCCTGGCAGCTAAATCTCTGAAATAATTCAAACGGACATGTGTGGTCATTGGGGTATTTTGTGAGTTGTTTTTGGCGCTTACCTATGTATAAGTCGTTTGTTCTCCAAATATTTCATTCCATTGCAAATTTGCATAGCAAATTCACACAAAGTCGGTATGGTTAAAAAGCTAACACGCAAACCAGAATCCTTAAGGCACTCCAATAGCGAACGCAAATGTGCCAGCTCAGTGACCAACATCAAAGAATCGGTGGCAAGTACAACACCATACAATCGAACGATGTTTTCATGTTCGATTGAGTGCATAATCGCAGCCTCTTTGAGAAATTCCATTGGATTTGATTGCATTCGTTCGCGGCACAAACATTTTATCGCTACTTGAATCTAAACAAAGAAAAAGACACAAAAACACACAAATAAAAATATCGATTGGTTGAAGCAATCACTTACCCTTTCTGTGCCATTTGTCCAAACTCCTTGCTGAACAATACCAAATTCTCCAGTGCCCAATTGTTTATTCACACAAATTGAATCGGCTGGTATAATGTGTTTATTGTTTGGTGCTTTACTAGGCGAAGTACCGGATTTGGCGCCAGTGCCGTCAGTCGATGGTGTACTATAAGTTAGGGTGCCATCATCCCGTTTCACTATGGTGGGTGTTTGAAGGAGACGTTTGATTTTGCTGAGATAACCATGGGGATAGTATTTCTCATAGTATTTGCGTAGTCGGCGAATTTCTGGACGAGACAGTCCGATTTGTTTGAGGTCCTCATCGGTTGCGTATTTGAATTGGGAAGCGCTTTTTATTTTCAATTCGTTTCTGTTATTGGAGAAGGAAAATAAGTGGTTTTCGTAAACAAATTTAGTGGTTCTTCTTCTTACTTGAACGAATTGTAGTAGTGTTGCAGCTCAGACTCAGTTAAAAATTCGTACAGGTCTATTTGTCCTGGTTCTGAAAAGGGAAAACATATTTGCGTATTCCAATTAATTTGTTTATTTAAATTCAAAACTCGAGATTGAAGAAAACGATTCTTAAATAAAATGTATTGGTTGATGGCTTTAGACGTTTTGGTTTGAAATATCGGGTTTTCCAATAGAGACTCGACAACTTTGAGTCTAATTTGTGAACGCACCCTTTCACTAATCATCGATCTGACATGGTCAATTTATTCAGTAAACTCAACATCTTCATTGTGGGAAGGTACGCGACTGAACAACTTCTGCAAATTGTAAAAAATTTCTACCGAAATTCAGAGTCGGTGGCTCTTTAAAGGCGTTAACTTCAATTTTCGGTCGTAATTCTCACGTTACTATAGTTATGTGCAAACATTTAAGTCTAAATATTCGTTGTGTGAAGTTGCCGAGAATCTCATACAGAAGCCCTAATACCATCGGATATTATAACGGAAGAAAGAATAGAATGGGCTATTCACTTCTTTTCTCCGTATAAATCCCCTGGTCTAGACGGAATCTTCCCTATACTGCTTCAGAAGAGCATAAACCTTATCTTCCCACACATAACTAGCATATTCTATAATAGCCTTAAATGGGGATATGTTCCCTTATTGTGGCGTGAGGTAAAGATAGTTTTCATCCCTAAGGCTGGTAAACCTAGCCATACGGAGGCCAAAGACTTTAGACCCATTAGTCTAACATCGTTTATTTTGAAAACTTTTGAGAGGCTGATTGATAAGCGGACTATACAGGGTGATTCACGAGCGTTGTGCCAAAAAGCTAGAGCGTGTAGGTTGAGTTGAGACAAGAAAAAAATCGTATGGGAGGGGGGGGTCTATTCCCCCCCGTTTAGCCGGGAGGGGCAATTTTCTGAAAAATTGACTTATTTTGTTAAAAAAAAATATTAAAAATCAACGGCTTCGTTTACAATACCGTGCTATACCTTTTTGGAAAGCCAAAAACTTCTTCTTTCACTTTGTTTTTAAATTAAATTGTTTTAACGAACAGTTTAAAAAAAATAAATTTTCAAACTCAACATTTTCAAAAAAAAAAAAAAGCAAAAAAATCATTTTTGAACTAATTTTTTTCAAAATTTTATGTAATTAAGTACTAAATTTGTTTTTAAAATTCAATGTCTTTGTTAATTTTTAGTCGAAAACAGAAAACCGGATGCAAAAATGTCTTTTCGTTTTTGAGAAATTAAAAAAAAACCAAAACAACTTTTTTCTAAAAAAATCTTTGTTTTTATTTTTACCTATCTGGACTTTTAGTTTAATTTATTAGTAATTTATAAATTTAATTTTTTGTTATCGGAGTTTTATGAGGACTCAATAAAGTAGAAAAGTATTGGATTTTCCCTGGATTAATCATTTTGTTCATTGATAACGTCTGCTATTGACCTTTCACTACTAGCTCTCCGTGCTCTCGTCGGCGGATTCTTGAAAACATGCTACGACTTGGGCGCCATCTATTGGGTTATCTTTCAGCGTAGAGTCTTTCGGCTTCCCTATCTCGACAACAAGTGTAGCAGAAGTTCCTGTCCGCTAACTCTTCTCGAGAGTATGAGTTTGTTATTGTTAGGTGTTGATGAGTTAATATTTTAATTGTAAATGGTTGTTTAGTAAATATGCGATTTCTTTTATTTACCTTTAGGTTGTTAATTGTTTTTCATTCAAGAAAAATTGCGGTTTAATTATCTTAAGTGCCTAGCAGGTAGAACCCTTCGCTGGCGAGTGGCCGCGGCCCCAGGTATAGTAAGAAAAAATTGCAGGTCAATTTTCAGACGTTATCAATGAACAAAATGGTTAACCCAGGGAAAATCCAATACTTTTCTACTTTATTGAGTCCTCATAAAACTCCAATAACAAAAAATTAAATTTATAAATTAAACTAAAAGTCCAGATAGTTAAAAATAAAAACAAAGATTTTTTTAGAAAAATGTGGTTTTGGTTTTTTTTTAATTTCTCAAAAACGAAAAGACATTTTTGCATCCGGTTTTCTGTTTTCGACTAAAAATTAACAAAGACATTGAATTTTAAAAACAAAATTAGTACTTAATTACATAAAATTTTGAAAAAAATTAGTTCAAAAATGATTTTTTTGCTTTTTTTTTGAAAATTTTGAGTTTGAAAATTTATTTTTTTTAAACTGTTCGTTAAAACAATTTAATTTAAAAACAAAGTGAAAGAAGAAGTTTTTGGCTTTCCAAAAAGGTATAGCACGGTATTGTAAACGAAGCCGTTGATTTTTAATATTTTTTTTAACAAAATAAGTCAATTTTTCAGAAAATTGCCCCTCCCGGCTAAACGGGGGGGAATAGACCCCCCCCTCCCATACGATTTTTTTCTTGTCTCAACTCAACCTACACGCTCTAGCTTTTTGGCACAACGCTCGTGAATCACCCTGTATATTGGAAGCTCAACATGCCTTCATAAAAGGAAAAAGCGTTGAAACACCCTTGCAACGTTTTTGGATAATGAAGGAGCCTTCAATAAAGAACGAAACAGTGAAGCAAGCCTTAGACCACCACAAGGCCGAAAAGGCAATAATACAGTGGAAAATGTGTATGCTTAGGAAGAGAAAAATCAACTCTGAGCTAGCAGAAGAAAGGGTGAGAGTATCCCATCCAGGGGTACTCCACAGGGTGGAGTTCTCTCACCGCTACTCTGGGTTCTTGTCATGAACAGCATACTCTCTAAATTTAAATCAAGTGGAGTAAAAATAATAGCCTACGCTGATAATCTTGCATTACTAGCGACTGGCAAGTTCCAACCCACTATCAGTGAACAAACCGATTGGTAAGTAAATGGACTGGGAACTGTGGGCTGAAAGTCAATCCAGCTAAAACAGAACTAGTGCTATTTACTAACAAACGAAAAATACCCGATTTTAAAATACCTTCAATTGAGGGCTGCTCTCTTTAAATCTCGGATCATGCAAATTTCTCGGTGTGATCTTAAATAAAAAACTAAACTGGGATCTAAACACCTAAACACCAAAGATAGATACAAAAAGGCGTCGATCGCCTTTTACTCCTGCAATAGAATTTTCGGGAAAACATGGGGATCAAACCCTCAAATTATCAGATGGATGTATTCGGCAATAATTAGACCAATACTAACCTTTGGTAATTTGGTTTGGTGGAAAGCTTTAGAAAAGAGCACGAACCTGAAAACTTTGACAAAAGTACAAAGACTAGCGTGCACAGGCATTACAGGGGCAATGAGATCCACTCCAACTTCGGGACAGGAAGTTATACTCAATTTAATATCCCTAGAACTCTTTGTTCAAGAATCTGCGGCTAAAAGTGCTTTGGGACTTAATCAAATTATAATCTGGAAAAACAATTCCATAGGACATGCTCTGATACTTTATAAAGTTATGGGTCATAGTACTACAACAGACTATAAAATACTCGAACTTGATTCTCATAAACCATTCCAGGCTGCCATCCCAAGCAGAGAGGAATGGATAGAAAACATACCATACTCCAGTGAGTCGTCTATAGCTATCTATACTGATGGCTCTTCAGCTAGTTAGCTCTCCTGTTATTTAAAACAGGAAATCTCAAAAAGAATAACTATTGAGGCCGATGAAAGGTGGAACCTTCTTGACACCTGCGGCACTACTAGAAAGGCCCTGGCCCTGTTTTAACAAACATAGAACGGAAAGAATTACGCAGCTACACAAGGGATCACTTCGATCTCTTATAAGCATAATTACCGGACATAATCTGTTAGGTTATCATATGAAAAAGATGAGAATCAATTCAGATGATCAATGCAGAGGATGCGGTGACGAGGAGGTGCATGAAGGCAGTTCACACTTTCTATGTCACTGCCCCGCACTCTCCCATCAAAGGAAGAAATTGCTCGACAATTATTTCATCGGGGACTTAGAAGAACTCTCTAATACTCCAGTTACTTACATTTTGAACTTCATCAATGCCTCTAAACGGCTTGATTAACTGAACACATAGGTTTTTATTTTTAGCTTGAGTAGCAACACTCACGGGTATCACAACGGATCTGTATTGATCTAAGTGTGACAGTAACGAGATCAACTGTCAGCCCCTCAACCTAACCTAACCTAAGTTGCCGAGTTAGTGACAGTGGGACAACGGGTTGGTCGAAGTGTCGAAACGTGCCGTAGCAAACGATCCAAATCATACAATTCCGAAGCGTTCTTAAGAATTGGGCATCGCTTACACCACATTATGGAGTGTCAAGATCAAGCTGAATCAAGAATTGAAGCCGTAGGACCATTTGAAGTGACGAATGTTCTCCGATTGGGCTCTGAAAAAAGATGCTTCAGTGACATAGCTCATTTTTGGCTCAATGGGTTCGCAATTAAGCAAAATATGCATTATTGGTCGGGTTAAAGTTCAAATTTGCTTCGACGATTACGATCGCAAAGTTATTTTGAATGGCTAGCTTTATCGCGCCAAGATTACCATAATTCTTTGGCCGAATTGGAAGATATGAGTGGATACCAGGAGGATAGCACACAGCACATTTTGTGATGAATTGAAAAGTAAGTTTGATGAGCGTGTCATCTCAAGAAATGGGTCAGTCGATTGCCCGCCTCTAGACTATTATCTTTGGGACTTCGTTAGGTCATTGGCTAATGCTAACAAGCCGATCGCGACGACGCGACGTTGGAAGAGCTCAGAGCTAATATTGATAGCGAAATAGCCACCAACTCGGTCGAAATGTGTGGCCGAGACATCGCAAATGTGGTCCGAAGAATCGAACGCTGCAAACGTGCCCGTGGTGGCCATATGAACGAAGTCGAGTTAAATTCATAAATCTTTGATTGTACTTCAAGCCGATTATAAACTTTTTAGAAATATTTAAAATGTTTTGCGTTTTATTACAAAAAGAAAACTGCCCAGTCCCAAAAACGCTTTAGAACTCGTGTCCCAATAACAGTGTAAAAAAAAAAACACAATTCCATATGAAATGCGTCGCCAAATTTAAGCAAAATTTAAAATTGACTTCAAAAAGATCAATCAAAGCGAGAACAACCACTCTACGAATAGAAAGCCTCTCCTTCTCCTTTTTGTGCGATACATTTATTGCTCTTGTCAGTAGCAGTTATACGATAGATAGAAAGATACTTTTGGTATTCCAAAAGTTAAATGTACATCACAAGGACGAAATAATCAAATCGATTCCATGTATCCTACCCTATATGTGTTTAATGTCTTTTTATAGCTGTAAAAGAAAACTCCATTACCACTCAAATGAAATCCACTCCCCAATGTATGACAAGATAATAAAATTTAAAAATAAAATTCTATTCATCACCTTTGGGGGCCATGAGTGAGAGTGCCTTTGTCGTCTTCATCATCATTGACACACACACACCAGACACCAAACGTTTTCTTTGCCATTCCAAATATACATACAAAACATTGTACTTAATATTTAAAATAGACACTTTTCTCGAATTGAGGAAGGACGAGAGCAGTGAAGAAGATTGCCCCATTGCCAGGGACTTTTCATTTTCATCGATTTCCAGATCCATCAGCAGCATCAAGAAGACATGTCAAATCGAGTTCTGGAAATCATTACAAAAAGCATCATCATCACCTTTACTCCTCCTTTTGGAGTGCCAGACTTGTGTAGGTGTGCTACACATCCTCTTCGACAGTGATCTTGTAAGAAACAGGAGACAGCCGCTGTCATTGTCGGTTTATAATTTTGTTTGACATTCTTTCTCTCCCTTTTTTTTTTTTTTTGCAGATTTTCCATTTCAGATTAGCTACCACGGAAATTGTGCACAGCCGTTAAAATTTAAATACAAAATTTAAGTGCCACATTTAACACAAAATAAGGCTCCTTTGCGAGTTGTATGATTTTGAGCCAACTTCAACAACAATGACAGGCAAAAAGTATTTTCTTAGACTCTTTAAAATGCTTCAATCACTGATGTCTCTAACGTCATTTCCAAATGTCACATTAAATTACATTTGGAACTTTTTTTTTGTTTTGTAAAAGCCCTTAACGTGCCATAAGATTTGTAGTTTAAAAATTCACAAAAGCAAAAGAGAGTGAAAAATCACTTGACAATTTCTGCTGAATCTCTAAATGAAAATGTCATTCCCCTGTGCACCCTGCTGCTGCTGCTGCTGCTGCTGCTGGCTGTGGGTCTAGCTAAGTCGATGACAATTGAATCCCTCAGAGCATTGTACTACTTCAAAATGGTAAGCGGAAGAGAATACAAAAAAAAGAAAAGAAAAAAATGCGAACGAAATCTTAAGATTTTCTTTCTGATGAATGGAATTTAAACGAGAAGAGAGAGAGTCAGTCAGTCAGTCAGTCACTCGTTGCACATAGAGTTACGATACGATAACATGCTGGTTCATACCTTCTTCGTTGTAGTTTCCGCTGACTATTGCCCCTCCTCCGGCATCTGTTGGGGAATTTTCATTTGGCAGTAGTTTTGTCTGCATTGTCCTTTTGCTTAAGCCAGACATACGAACATTAATTTTAAGTTTTTTTTTTCTACTTTTCCACCGCTTTTCTTAAAGCTACAGAGAAAAACAAATATAATTTTTTTTTTGTTCAGAGATTAGAGCTGGATACGTCTTTTCACATCATTCTATGAAAAAAATCTGGACTGGAAAGGCAAAGGAAGAAAAGGCAACTTTGCATGACAGGAAGTCGCAGTAGATGATGAGGATGACGACGACGACGGACGATGACGACTGGAGGATATGAACAAACAAAACTATTTAATATAGCTATAGGAGGTAGTAACGGTCGGTGCACACTAAAAAACAAAAAATAAATAAATGCGTGCTTCAAAAACCAGCAACGGAAGTTCCACAGCGCCGCGTAGTGTGAAATTATTTAGTTTTGTTTTTTGTCTGTTTGACTTTTGCTCAATTGAAATTTTAATGGTTTTTTTTTTGTCAAACCTCGTAATTTACGCATGTTAAAAATATATTAATAGGTTTTTAAACTATGATCCCAGTTCTGAAGGTTTAGGCAGAGAGGACGGCTTGGATTCAACTACAAGGATTACAATGCGGAATGTCAGATCACCCTTCCGGTGTTTACGTTTTAGACTGGACGCACACCACTTCCTAACAATTGGAGGACCAAATCGGCTGAAAGTTTTTTTTAAAATACTTTCATAGGTTGCGCTGCAGGCGCACTTCAAAACGCAACGCCATAAAAAGATCGTTGTACGTGAGTTAATTCCCCAGCCAACAAAATATACCTATAGTGATTCCAAGGCGGTACGAAGTTTTTCGGGTCAGGTAGTGTTTTACTTTTTTTTTCAACAATGATCCGAAATCAAATATGAAAGACATTCTTAAAGGAATGTCATTACACTGATGAAAGCTGTCACCAAACTGATTAGGCACTCAAGCGGTTTTTTACGCCCTTATTATGCCAGAGACACAGTGAGTGCTTTAGGAAGTAGGAAAGGGGTTGGAAAGGAGATGTCGGTGTGCATGGGTCTTTAATTCCTGAACATTGCAATGATTTGGAAAGACAGAGTGTAGAAGGGAGTTCCACATTCGCGTAGTACGGCTAAAGAACGATTCTCTTTACTTGGGGAGAGACACGAACGTTACGACTCACGGTGGTCAAGGAGGTGAATGAGTTGGTTATGTCTCTGTCACCAATCATTCTTAGGGCTCTTTTTTGTACACCATCCAAGAGGCTTAAGTATGTTGTCGGAGCACCAGCCCAGAGATGGGAATTGTACTCAAGCTTTGGACGGATACAAGTCTTGTAAATAATACCCAGATCAGAAGGGGAGAAAAATTTCTAGCACCGCTTTAAGAAACCTAAACATCTTGCGGCATTTTTGGCGACATCGCATATGTGCTCATTCCACAAGAGGTAGTCAGTGATGCACATACCAAGAATCTCGAGATGTTCGGTCTCACTGATGCAAGTGCCACTTATGGACAATGGCAAGGGGGGTATGTCTCGCTTTACCGATACAAGACAACATTGAGTTTTCGAAGCATTAAACTCTACGCGATTTTGTATTCCCCATTGTACAATGCTGTTTGAGTCAGAGTTTAATGAGCTTATCATATTTTGCCGTTGCTGTTCCACATCTGAAGAGGAGGGATTGGAGTCTGGGAACGAATAAGAAAAGCTAAGGGTACTATCGTCAGCGAAACAATTTATTGGATATGAAGTTAAACAAGAGATCATTGATGAAAATGAGAATGAGGGACACACCAGCATTTATATTGTGGGTTTCAGACTTGAATCCGTCCAGCACAACTTGTATTGAACGGTTCGAAAGAAAGTTTCTAATCCAACAAAGGAGCGATTCGTCGATACCGAAAGCACGCATTTTCGATTAAAGAGCATTATGGCAGACTTTATCAAATTAATGTCTTTGAAATATCAAGTGCAACAATCTTACTTTCTCCAAAACGATGTAGAATTGCTCGAGATGAACCATCAGATCACCTGATGGACTTTTCATGTTTTTAAGATAAATAGTTTCGAAGTTATTAAAGAGAAAAGATAAAAAAATACAAAAATGACCATTCTCCCCCCTGATCTCCGAAACTACTGGGCCTAAAATTATGAAAAAGATACTGAGAATAGGTCTCAATCTGTAGATTACAGAAAAGCAAATAAGAAGTCTGTACTGTTACATATAACACAGATATGACTTAATATTTGGAGTAACTTTTTAATTTTTGACTCAACTTTACAATTTATTTCCTCCAAAACCGTTATACCGATTGAGTTAAAAGTTGGCCAATATATCAACGTGTTAAGTAGAAATACAATCATATTTTTTTTTATATTTTTAAGAGAAATAGTTTTGTAGTTATATAAGAAAATATGGAAAAATAGGCAAAAATGTCAAAAACAGGCCATTCCCCCCCCCCCTAATCAGCGAAACTACTGGACCTTAAGTTCTTTAAAAAAAATTGAAATATAGGTCTATAACATGAATATTACTGGAAAAGTGATAAGAAGTCACAGTTATTTATGTAACATGCAAAATTTTTCAATATACTAATTTCCAATTTCATTTAATTTTAAAACCATTTTTTTGAACAGGTGGTAACCCTATTGACTTCAAATTAAGTACAATCATTCATTAATTGCCTGCGATGACAAACATATTTTTTTTGTATTTTTAAGACAAATAGTTTTTAAATTATTCAAGAAAACACAACAAAAAAGGCCGAAAATGCAAATAACTAAACTTTACCCCCTCCTGGAATTTCCAAAAAAATTTCAAAATATAGTTCCATACGTATAGATTACAGAACAACAACAAAAATTGCAGTAATAATGTAAATAACGATATATTTTCAAGGCAAATGGTTTTGAATTTATTCAAAAAAACCAACAAAAAAGGACTATGAAAACCACTCAAAAATCCCCCCCCCCCTTTGCACTCTTTTATGGGATCTTCTTTTGTTGTATTGATTTTGTACTTTAAGTGTTGTGAATAAAATTTTCGTGCCGTTCCACCGGATTTGAACCTGGATCACTTCACGCAAATGCCAGACGTCGCTAACCATTCGACCACGGGCCGTAATTTACTCAACTAGTACAGTTTGAATACCATTATAATTTTTTGAAAATTTGAATGCCCTCATCTTAAATATGAGACATTTGTCACCAGACAATACATGTGTGGTGTTAGCCGGATAGTAGAGTACTCGCCTGATGCTCTTGATGTGTCTGGTTCGAATCTTGTCGGGGGATTGCTTTTCTTTTTTTTTTGTATTCGTATTACAATGAGACTTAATTTTTATTATAAGTTAAACTCTTGTTTGGTATATAAGAAGAGACAACCTATTCGAGTTATAATTAGTTTTTTTTTATTGTTGAATATTGCAATAAAATCAATTGTTTATTTGCCTTAATCTTCACCCTGTTAACACACGCACTCCCACACATTTTTCGACGTCTAACCCCACTCTGTTGGATCTATTTTTTGTTGCTGATGAAAGTAAAGTCATGCTTTATGATCAGCTCTCGGCACCAGCCTTCTAGAAGCATGATCTAATCTTTTTAACGTTTGACTTTCAAGTTGAGATTCAAAGTCATGTCATCAAATATCGAGATTTTAAACATATTGACTATACTTCTCTTGAAACGGATGTTGGTAACATAAACTGGAATAATATCTTCGAAATTCCATCGCCATGTGGCCAGATAGAATTTCTAAATAGCAATATTTACAGACTCTTTGAAAACCATGTACATTTGATAACTAAAACTTGTGCCCCACAAAATAAACCTTGGTTTACTTATGAAATTCGATCTCTGATAAGACAACGTGACTTAGCCTATAAACGATGGAAAATGTTTCGTAGAAATACCTTTCATCAAGAATATGCAACTTTGCGCAACAGGACTGTCAACGAAATCCGAAAAGCAAAAGCTGCCTTGTATTCAAGTCGCATTAACAATTCATTAAGTACAAAACAAATCTGGACAAATTTGAAGAATATTGGCATAAGGAGCAGATCTAATGTCTATCCAGAAGACATAAATATCAACGCTCTAAACCAATCATTTGTTGCTAACGTTAATCTAAGAAATCATTCTTCAGGCTATTTACAACTAAACGAAAGAATATCTCCATCTAGTAATTCAAATATGAATACTTTTCAATTTTCTTCAATTACAGCCGAGGACCTGGTTGAAGCGGTACTTTCTATCAAATCTAAAGCAACAGGTCTTGATAACATGCATCCATCTTTCCTAAAAATTCTTTTACCAACCCTTCTGCCCTTTATCACACATATATTCAATACGATCATAACAACAAGTGTATATCCTGAACAATGGAAAATAGCGAAAATTGTACCTGTTCCAAAGACCTCAAAAGGAGACGAATTCAGACCAATCTCGATACTACCATTTCTATCAAAGGTTTTTGAAAAGGTCATTCAAAAACAGATAAACGAGTTCCTTGATTTATCTAATTTACTGACATCTAAACAATCAGGATTTCGTAAGAAAAATAGTTGTATAACAGCTTTGTTAAGTGTTTCCGAAGATATAAGGAAAGGTATTGACGAGGATTATGTTACATTTTTAATACTTCTCGACTTTTCAAAAGCATTTGACATGGTCAATCACGACATACTTTGTGAAAAGCTTCTAAATTTGTTCAATTTTTCTACACACGCGGTCAAACTCTTATTCTCGTATCTTACAAATCGAATTCAAGCAGTAACACTTAACAACACGCTATCTGATTTTGTATCTGTCGTTAGTGGCGTCCCGCAAGGTTCAATTCTAGGACCTATGCTATTTTCAATATATGTCAATGAACTTCCTTCTATCATTGTTCAATACGTATGTATGCTGATGATACCCAACTCTACTTAAGCTGCCCGTTGGGTCTAATTGAACACCATGTAGCCTGTATAAATGAAGACTTAAATACATTAGAACGCTGGTCACTCGAAAACGGGCTAATCCTGAACCCAAATAAATCAAAGTGTCTTGTGATTTCAAAAACTAAAATAGATTTGTCATACTTTCCCCCAATCTTGTTAAATGACTGTCCGATTTCTTTTGTTGATTCCGCTAAAAACCTTGGAGTTGTTTTTAACAGCAGCCTTACCTGGACGAACCACGTAAATAACACCATTGGTAAATCGTATGGTGTCCTTCGAACGCTATGGTATAGTCAGCACTTTATTCCAAGACATGTTAGAGCTTTACTTGTGAGAACACTGGTTTTACCATTGATTACATACGGGGTTGAAATTTTTTGCTGTTTAGATTACGAAAGTAAAAGAAAATTAACAGTTGCTTTTAATAGTGCCATACGATATGTTTACGGACTACGACGCTACGATAGAGTTTCACAATATTCAAAGCAGTTTCTTGGAATGTCATTTGAAAACTTTTTAAAGTTCCGAAAAATTACCTTGTTTTCTGATATACTTTTAACCCGCCAGCCTGAGGATCTGTACAGTAAAATAATCTGTCTTAATTCAAATAGATCTCTAGATCTTGGAATTCCGCGTTTTCGTTGCCTGACATCCGAACGCCAATTTTTTGTGAACTCAGTAAGAATTTGGAATTCATTGCCAAGAGAGATAAGAAATATAAGCAACACGAAGCAATTAGGAAAAGAACTTAAACAATATTATTGTAATTCTTAGATCATTTAGCACCATTGTATAAAATATGTAACACTTGAATTTAAATCAAACATGTAGCTATTATACACATAACTAGCTTCACTATTTTATAAGATATTGTATCTTACAGTGTAAGCTTTTCATAGATAAATAAAATACTAAAATACTAAAAAATACTAAATACTAAAAAAATAAAGTTCCTTATTCCCTAAAAAGAAACAAACATTTTGGCCATCGGCAAACAAAACGAAACACCACAGTAAGATGTTTCGTTTTGTTTGCCGATGGCCAAAATTTTTGTTTCTTTTTAGGGTTCTTACACAGGTGAAAACGAAAACCTATAAGATCAGTTCGGTTTCCTTTTATTTGTTTCACAAGCGATTTCTTAGAATCTGCTAAGCTGATTGCAATTAAATTTGGTTCACATTTTCTAGATAGAAGTGATCCGAAAATGCTGCTACCAGATTTTTAAGATACACGGTTTCGAAGTCATTGAAGGAAATAGGCAGAAAGACTATTCAAATTATTTTCCAAGAAAATGTTTGGTTTCAAATCTTAATCCTTGTATAAAAAATCCTTCAAAAGTGAAAGAAAGTAGGGTCGGATAATCAAGTACGGAACCCTCCTCGAGCGAGTTTATCTCGCACTTGTCCACTTTTTTTTTTTACATCGGCTTCCCCGTTGTTGGTTCTCCAGCTTCTGAATACCGAAAGCCCGCATATTTGGAGTACAGACAAAATTTTAACATTTTTCCATTATCGATTTAAAAAAAACACCAGATATTTTCAGGTAATTTAATAAAGTTTGGACAGTACCCCCCAAACCTCACTTCGTCATCGCCGCGTCGTCGTATGAGCATCATTTTGTAAAATATCAAATTCCACACTAACGTCCAAATAATTACAGTAGTTTGAAATAGTTTTCAACTTTTCTTTTTGTTCTGTCAAAAATTTGTAAACTTTTATACTTCCTGGCTAAATTCCCAGGTACCCATGTGAAAGGGAGTAATAAATTACTGTTCCTTTGAAATCACAGAGACCACCCACTTAATGGCAATCCACTATGATATGGACTCGTACACCCGCGTAAACACAAGAAAATTCCGCTTTCCGACAGTCGACAGTTAGCAAAAAGGAATGCCCGGATCTCTGTTCACTCTCTGGTCATAACAACAACAATGGTTTTTCGGTTCACAAAAAAACAGAAAACAATAAAGAAACAAAAACAAACTGTCGACGAACGGTGAGTTGAAGTACGCCACGATATGGACCATGAATGGTTTCCTTCTTTTATTTTTATTTTTTTTCAATTTCAACTCAGATTGACGATGACGACGCGCCTCGACACAACGATGATGTTAACCATCTGCGGGTGATGCTGGTACTGTTGCTCCGCTCCGAGTACCGAGAGAAACTTAGACAGTGATTGTCAGTAGTTGTAGCTGTATAGTTCTCCTGCAACATCAGCAGAAGCAGCCGAGTTGGTACAACACAAAGTTGATGGCTGACTGTGGGGGCTGGCTGGTCTGGCATGGCCTGGCCTGGCATCAACACCAGAGAGACAGAACACAGAAGTGACAGGCAGACTGTTGATTTAAATATGATACCTGAATGTATCTCCGATTACCCTTTTTCGAGTGAGAAGTACTGTTCCCAAAAGCTAGTAGCTATATATACGTAGTTATGGCTATTTTAGAATGTAGAGTGTCTCTATCTCTTCGCGTATTCCGACAGTAACATCAACAACACCGGATGACATCTGGGGCGTTTGCTTGTGCTGGCTGAAATGGGAGCTGTTTGTTGAGGACACAAACAACAGCAAGGCCCACACTCGTACAGAAAGAACAGCGGGGTGCAAAAAAAAACAATTTTGAGAATATTTAGAAAATTCAAAAAACTTAAGTTGTTGAAATGTTTCCATTATTACTTTGGCTTTTCGAACTTAAGAGTTTAAGACATTGCAACATCATTTGGAATTTTGCTCACCCCGCTGTACATAAGGAAAACTGCATCGACACTCGGATAGACAAAAGTTGACAAAAACAAAAAAAAATAATAAACTTTATGAAGAAGATGAAGGAAATGCGTTCTGAATTGAAAAGACAAAAAAGCAAAATTCAACTTGAAAACTTTTTTGAAGACGAGTGGGTGGAAGTTGAAGAGATCTCTTCCTACGACAAAAAAAAAGTTGAAGAGAGAAAAGAATTGCTGTAATTAGGTAAAGTTGATATGATGAAGTGTTTCGCTTCCATGAAAATTTCATTAAAAAAAAAAGATGTTAACAAAAGTAAAACAGAGCAATTACCTAGGATAATTGAAGGAGGAGTAGGTGTTTTTCAAGACAAGCAAAGAAGTGTTTATTTAATTTTTGTCGATGTTAAGTTTAGAAAGTTGAAATCAAATGGAATAAAAAGACTTTGATTGATAACAGCCAATGTCATACAAATATGGGCACAAATGGAGTTCAGTTACAGAAATAATATTTTCAATGAAAAGTTAACATGGAGGCGTTAGTCGCGTTGTTGTCGTTGAAAAGAAGTGAAAGGCGTCACGCTTTTGGTTTCGATCCAATGTTAGCTGGGTATTTGATTGCATCGCTGATGTTTAGAAATGGATTAGGCAACCGACTCGTGTCAGAAAAAAACACAAAAACAAAATGACAATAATGGATTCTGAACAAAAGGTGAAGGAAAAGGTGAATTTTGTATACAGAGAGTTCATGAATGAAAATCACTCACTTTTTGTGAGAGTTAACTGATTTTATGTCACTTTTAAGGGAAAGTTTTTCTACTGTTAATATTACCATTGAGATTCCCCGTTGCTGGAACCCCGTTTCAAGTGCGCTTGCTCATGGTTTACCGGAAATCTAAGCAGCCCTTACCGATTTCAAGCCTGGGGTTTAAGCTTCCACTAACGAAACGTGAGTTATATGTTGGCTTTTAGTCAATGCATTCCCTCATCAATTCATCATGCTCATTATCGCCGGCCTGGCCGATTGAGGTTTGCCTACATCTGCAACAAAATCGAGATCCGTACCGGGCTTTTTTCTACCCCGATCGTCTACCAATTGGTTTAGTCCATCCTTCCAGATCAAATTTGGTCTGCCGCGCTGTATGCTGCATCCTTCCGCAGAGGACTTGGAAGGTTCTTTTCTCCGGAATCGTCCTTTCTCAAAAACGGAGCCAACTACTTTCTGTTCGACTTTTCTCTCAAACGCAGCTAGGAGTCTCAAATCCACAAGTGGGTTCTGGTAAGAATTATTGTCTTTAACAGCAGCAGTTTCGAAGTAATGGGAAGATTTTTGAAATTAAAGAGCCTTGAAAATAGAAAGAAGTTTTTTATGGGATTTTGGGAAACGCCCGCGTATTTCTTCTTCTATCTTATAATTAATTTGGTAATTATTTTTTTCTTCTTCATCTTTTGTTCCGGAGGCTGCTATTAGCAAAAACACTTTTACTCTTTCTGGAGCATATGGCGACAACCAGACCAATCTAACATTTTTTCTGTTTAATGTCAAAATCTTCTTTTGACCAGTTCTAAGCCACAATGGGCCTTTTCCTTTGGCCTAAGTGTGTGGATCCTGTATCCGCAGCCACTTTAACCTAAGCAACAATTCATTGTTGGAAATGTGGCCATCGGATCTCTAGGATGGAACGCAGACAACGGTTAACAAAAGTATGTAACCTGCTCGAGATGTTGGCGGAGCATTTCCACGTTTCACTTGCGTGTTTATCAAGGCAGATTTTACATTCGACTCAAACAGATTCAACTTAGTGCGCCCTGGTCCTATCCACCATCGAGTGACACACAACTACCCAAATAGTTTAAATGCGTGACCACCTCTATGACCACCTCTGTGTCCATAATTTTTGTCTTTTTGTCATTTATCCTTTCGCCAGCCATGAATGACACATTTGGTTAAGGACTCCAATGATGATTGCCAGGAAAAAGGTATCATCGGAGTAATCCAAATTGCTTAGTCTATCAAACTGGTTCCATTGGATACCAAGTCTCTCGTTTGTACCCATCGTTACAGTCATAACATCATCAATCGCTAGGAGGAATAAGATCGGTAACAGTACATCTCATAGCAATAGAGAGATAAATAGATACAATCAAGATTAAAGCGGTCGAAGGTCTTTTCAAAGTCGACGCACATGAGAAAGAACGGAAATTGGTACCTACTCCGATAATTTATTCAAGGATGATTCGCAAGGTGTTGATACGATCGAAACATGATCGATCACTGCGAAATCCCGCTTCGACCTTGAATGTAGATCCGATCCTGTACTTCATCCGCTGAAGAATCATAATTGCCATCAACTTTCGGAATACGGACAAAATAGTGATACCCCGCCAGATATTGAAATTTCGGTATCTTGACAAAAACTACATAATTCCATTCCCTGGGAAAGAGTTCAATGTCCAAAACAGACTGAGTAAGTGGAAAACAAAATACAAGCCCCTGCGTCGGAGGTATTCCATCCAGTTCAGCTGCCTTGTTTTTTTTTTTAGAATTCTACTTCTGAGGTTCTTATTTCTGCACTTTTTTTTGCCAATTTTGTGGTCAATCCTCTAAGTGAGTCCATTCAAAACCATTAGCGTGCGGCTAACACACTGGTGGCATCATCGGTCCTTACTTCTTTTGAAAAGTGAAAGGAGTCAATTGCAACGTTACCAATTTTTTGTTTTAAGAAATAATCCTAAAAAGGGAGATCCTCTAAACTGCGCCAACTACAGAGGAATCAGCCTATTTAACATCGCCTACAAGATCCTCTCTGCCGTAATATGTGAACGTCTGAAGCCTTTTGTCAACAATCTGATTGATTGGCTTCAGACCAGGAAAGTCAACCATCTACCAAATTTCCATTTTGCGGCTATGTGAACCTGGCACCCGACTTTTGAAAAAAAAAATTTCTTTATTTATTTTGATAGGTTAGGGTAGGTAGTTGATTGTAGTGAATTTAATTTTTTTTGTAGTAGTACAGAAAAAAAAATTTTGACCATCAAAAAAATGTCAGCCCCCGAAAATAAAATTTCGAACTTTTTTTGCTTGTTTTCCATAGATATACGCTTGTAGATGATTGTAGTGAAGTTTTTTTTTTTTTTAAAGTGAGACAGAAAAATTATAAAAAAAAAAAAATCGACCAAATTGTTCGACCACTACCTTTTTCATACTTTTCTCATACTAAAAAAGTACTGAAATTAATTAACTTTAAAATAGGAATTACTTACTCTACAATAGAAAGAAAATTACTTCACTACGAACCTCTATATGGCTTAAAATGACAATATTATCGTTTGTAGTAAAATTCTTTTTTCACTACAAACCTCTATGAGGGTTGCTTTCGATTGTAGTGAAGTAATTTTTTCACTACAAACGTCCATTAGCTTGTTAAAGGATTTTAAAGTTTCGTAGTAGGAGTATTTTGCACTACGAACCTCTATATGGCTTAAAATGACATTTTTATCGTTTGTAGTAAAATTCTTTTTTCACTACAAACCTCTATGAGGGTTGCTTTCGATTGTAGTGAAGTAATTTTTTCACTACAAACGTCCATTAGCTTGTCAACGGATTTTAAAGTTTCGTAGTAGGAGTATTTTGCACTACGAACCTCTATATGGCTTAAAATGACATTTTTATCGTTTGTAGTAAAAAAATTTTTTCACTACAAACCTCTATGAGGGTTGCTTTCGATTGTAGTGAAGTAATTTTTTCACTACAAACGTCCATTAGCTTGTCAACGGATTTTAAAGTTTCGTAGTAGGAGTATTTTGCACTACGAACCTCTATATGGCTTAAAATGACTTTTTTATCGTTTGTAGTAAAAATTTTTTTTCACTACAAACCTCTATGAGGGTTGCTTTCGATTGTAGTGAAGTAATTTTTTCACTACAAACGTCCATTAGCTTGTCAACGGATTTTAAAGTTTCGTAGTAGGAGTATTTTGCACTACGAACCTCTATATGGCTTAAAATGACATTTTTATCGTTTGTAGTAAAATTCTTTTTTCACTACAAACCTCTATGAGGGTTGCTTTTGTTTGTAGTGAAGTAATTTTTTCACTACAAACGTCCATTAGCTTGTCAACGGATTTTAAAGTTTCGTAGTAGGAGTATTTTGCACTACGAACCTCTATATGGCTTAAAATGACATTTTTATCGTTTGTAGTAAAATTCTTTTTTCACTACAAACCTCTATGAGGGTTGCTTTCGATTGTAGTGAAGTAATTTTTTCACTACAAACGTCCATTAGCTTGTTAACGGATTTTAAAGTTTCGTAGTAGGAGTATTTTGCACTACGAACCTCTATATGGCTTAAAATGACATTTTTATCGTTTGTAGTAAAATTCTTTTTTCACTACAAACCTCTATGAGGGTTGCTTTCGATTGTAGTGAAGTAATTTTTTCACTACAAACGTCCATTAGCTTGTTAAAGGATTTTAAAGTTTCGTAGTAGGAGTATTTTGCACTACGAACCTCTATATGGCTTAAAATGACATTTTTATCGTTTGTAGTAAAATTCTTTTTTCACTACAAACCTCTATGAAGGTTGCTTCCGATTGTAGTGAAGTAATTTTTTCACTACAAACGTCCATAAGCTTGTCAACGGATTTTAAAGTTTCGTAGTAGGAGTATTTTGCACTACGAACCTCTATATGGCTTAAAATGACATTTTTATCGTTTGTAGTAAAAAAAAATTTTCACTACAAACCTCTATGAGGGTTGCTTTCGATTGTAGTGAAGTAATTTTTTCACTACAAACGTCCATTAGCTTGTCAACGGATTTTAAAGTTTCGTAGTAGGAGTATTTTGCACTACGAACCTCTATATGGCTTAAAATGACATTTTTATCGTTTGTAGTAAAATTCTTTTTTCACTACAAACCTCTATGAGGGTTGCTTTTGTTTGTAGTGAAGTAATTTTTTCACTACAAACGTCCATTAGCTTGTCAACGGATTTTAAAGTTTCGTAGTAGGAGTATTTTGCACTACGAACCTCTATATGGCTTAAAATGACATTTTTATCGTTTGTAGTAAAATTCTTTTTTCACTACAAACCTCTATGAGGGTTGCTTTCGATTGTAGTGAAGTAATTTTTTCACTACAAACGTCCATTAGCTTGTTAACGGATTTTAAAGTTTCGTAGTAGGAGTATTTTGCACTACGAACCTCTATATGGCTTAAAATGACATTTTTATCGTTTGTAGTAAAATTCTTTTTTCACTACAAACCTCTATGAGGGTTGCTTTCGATTGTAGTGAAGTAATTTTTTCACTACAAACGTCCATTAGCTTGTTAAAGGATTTTAAAGTTTCGTAGTAGGAGTATTTTGCACTACGAACCTCTATATGGCTTAAAATGACATTTTTATCGTTTGTAGTAAAATTCTTTTTTCACTACAAACCTCTATGAGGGTTGCTTTCGATTGTAGTGAAGTAATTTTTTCACTACAAACGTCCATTAGCTTGTCAACGGATTTTAAAGTTTCGTAGTAGGAGTATTTTGCACTACGAACCTCTATATGGCTTAAAATGACATTTTTATCGTTTGTAGTAAAAAAATTTTTTCACTACAAACCTCTATGAGGGTTGCTTTCGATTGTAGTGAAGTAATTTTTTCACTACAAACGTCCATTAGCTTGTCAACGGATTTTAAAGTTTCGTAGTAGGAGTATTTTGCACTACGAACCTCTATATGGCTTAAAATGACTTTTTTATCGTTTGTAGTAAAAATTTTTTTTCACTACAAACCTCTATGAGGGTTGCTTTCGATTGTAGTGAAGTAATTTTTTCACTACAAACGTCCATTAGCTTGTCAACGGATTTTAAAGTTTCGTAGTAGGAGTATTTTGCACTACGAACCTCTATATGGCTTAAAATGACATTTTTATCGTTTGTAGTAAAATTCTTTTTTCACTACAAACCTCTATGAGGGTTGCTTTCGATTGTAGTGAAGTAATTTTTTCACTACAAACGTCCATTAGCTTGTTAACGGATTTTAAAGTTTCGTAGTAGGAGTATTTTGCACTACGAACCTCTATATGGCTTAAAATGACATTTTTATCGTTTGTAGTAAAATTCTTTTTTCACTACAAACCTCTATGAGGGTTGCTTTCGATTGTAGTGAAGTAATTTTTTCACTACAAACGTCCATTAGCTTGTTAAAGGATTTTAAAGTTTCGTAGTAGGAGTATTTTGCACTACGAACCTCTATATGGCTTAAAATGACATTTTTATCGTTTGTAGTAAAATTCTTTTTTCACTACAAACCTCTATGAAGGTTGCTTCCGATTGTAGTGAAGTAATTTTTTCACTACAAACGTCCATAAGCTTGTCAACGGATTTTAAAGTTTCGTAGTAGGAGTATTTTGCACTACGAACCTCTATATGGCTTAAAATGACATTTTTATCGTTTGTAGTAAAATTCTTTTTTCACTACAAACCTCTATGAGGGTTGCTTTCGATTGTAGTGAAGTAATTTTTTCACTACAAACGTCCATTAGCTTGTCAACGGATTTTAAAGTTTCGTAGTAGGAGTATTTTGCACTACGAACCTCTATATGGCTTAAAATGACATTTTTATCGTTTGTAGTAAAAAAATTTTTTCACTACAAACCTCTATGAGGGTTGCTTTCGATTGTAGTGAAGTAATTTTTTCACTACAAACGTCCATTAGCTTGTCAACGGATTTTAAAGTTTCGTAGTAGGAGTATTTTGCACTACGAACCTCTATATGGCTTAAAATGACATTTTTATCGTTTGTAGTAAAAAAATTTTTTCACTACAAACCTCTATGAGGGTTGCTTTCGATTGTAGTGAAGTAATTTTTTCACTACAAACGTCCATTAGCTTGTCAACGGATTTTAAAGTTTCGTAGTAGGAGTATTTTGCACTACGAACCTCTATATGGCTTAAAATGACATTTTTATCGTTTGTAGTAAAATTCTTTTTTCACTACAAACCTCTATGAGGGTTGCTTTTGTTTGTAGTGAAGTAATTTTTTCACTACAAACGTCCATTAGCTTGTCAACGGATTTTAAAGTTTCGTAGTAGGAGTATTTTGCACTACGAACCTCTATATGGCTTAAAATGACATTTTTATCGTTTGTAGTAAAATTCTTTTTTCACTACAAACCTCTATGAGGGTTGCTTTCGATTGTAGTGAAGTAATTTTTTCACTACAAACGTCCATTAGCTTGTTAACGGATTTTAAAGTTTCGTAGTAGGAGTATTTTGCACTACGAACCTCTATATGGCTTAAAATGACATTTTTATCGTTTGTAGTAAAATTCTTTTTTCACTACAAACCTCTATGAGGGTTGCTTTCGATTGTAGTGAAGTAATTTTTTCACTACAAACGTCCATTAGCTTGTTAAAGGATTTTAAAGTTTCGTAGTAGGAGTATTTTGCACTACGAACCTCTATATGGCTTAAAATGACATTTTTATCGTTTGTAGTAAAATTCTTTTTTCACTACAAACCTCTATGAGGGTTGCTTTCGATTGTAGTGAAGTAATTTTTTCACTACAAACGTCCATTAGCTTGTTAAAGGATTTTAAAGTTTCGTAGTAGGAGTATTTTGCACTACGAACCTCTATATGGCTTAAAATGACATTTTTATCGTTTGTAGTAAAATTCTTTTTTCACTACAAACCTCTATGAGGGTTGCTTTCGTTTGTAGTGAAGTAATTTTTTCACTACAAACGTCCATTAGCTTGTCAACGGATTTTAAAGTTTCGTAGCAGGAGTATTTTGCACTACGAACCTCTATATGGCTTAAAATGACATTTTTATCGTTTGTAGTAAAAAAAAATTTTCACTACAAACCTCTATGAGGGTTGCTTTCGATTGTAGTGAAGTAATTTTTTCACTACAAACGTCCATTAGCTTGTCAACGGATTTTAAAGTTTCGTAGTAGGAGTATTTTGCACTACGAACCTCTATATGGCTTAAAATGACATTTTTATCGTTTGTAGTAAAAAAAAATTTTCACTACAAACCTCTATGAGGGTTGCTTTCGATTGTAGTGAAGTAATTTTTTCACTACAAACGTCCATTAGCTTGTCAACGGATTTTAAAGTTTCGTAGTAGGAGTATTTTGCACTACGAACCTCTATATGGCTTAAAATGACATTTTTATCGTTTGTAGTAAAATTCTTTTTTCACTACAAACCTCTATGAGGGTTGCTTTTGTTTGTAGTGAAGTAATTTTTTCACTACAAACGTCCATTAGCTTGTCAACGGATTTTAAAGTTTCGTAGTAGGAGTATTTTGCACTACGAACCTCTATATGGCTTAAAATGACATTTTTATCGTTTGTAGTAAAATTCTTTTTTCACTACAAACCTCTATGAGGGTTGCTTTCGATTGTAGTGAAGTAATTTTTTCACTACAAACGTCCATTAGCTTGTTAACGGATTTTAAAGTTTCGTAGTAGGAGTATTTTGCACTACGAACCTCTATATGGCTTAAAATGACATTTTTATCGTTTGTAGTAAAATTCTTTTTTCACTACAAACCTCTATGAGGGTTGCTTTCGATTGTAGTGAAGTAATTTTTTCACTACAAACGTCCATTAGCTTGTTAAAGGATTTTAAAGTTTCGTAGTAGGAGTATTTTGCACTACGAACCTCTATATGGCTTAAAATGACATTTTTATCGTTTGTAGTAAAATTCTTTTTTCACTACAAACCTCTATGAAGGTTGCTTCCGATTGTAGTGAAGTAATTTTTTCACTACAAACGTCCATAAGCTTGTCAACGGATTTTAAAGTTTCGTAGTAGGAGTATTTTGCACTACGAACCTCTATATGGCTTAAAATGACATTTTTATCGTTTGTAGTAAAAAAAAATTTTCACTACAAACCTCTATGAGGGTTGCTTTCGATTGTAGTGAAGTAATTTTTTCACTACAAACGTCCATTAGCTTGTTAAAGGATTTTAAAGTTTCGTAGTAGGAGTATTTTGCACTACGAACCTCTATATGGCTTAAAATGACATTTTTATCGTTTGTAGTAAAATTCTTTTTTCACTACAAACCTCTATGAAGGTTGCTTCCGATTGTAGTGAAGTAATTTTTTCACTACAAACGTCCATAAGCTTGTCAACGGATTTTAAAGTTTCGTAGTAGGAGTATTTTGCACTACGAACCTCTATATGGCTTAAAATGACATTTTTATCGTTTGTAGTAAAAAAAAATTTTCACTACAAACCTCTATGAGGGTTGCTTTCGATTGTAGTGAAGTAATTTTTTCACTACAAACGTCCATTAGTTTGTTAACGGATTTTAAAGTTTCGTAGTAGGAGTATTTTGCACTACGAACCTCTATATGGCTTAAAATGACATTTTTATCGTTTGTAGTAAAATTCTTTTTTCACTACAAACCTCTATGAGGGTTGCTTTCGATTGTAGTGAAGTAATTTTTTCACTACAAACGTCCATTAGCTTGTCAACGGATTTTAAAGTTTCGTAGTAGGAGTATTTTGCACTACGAACCTCTATATGGCTTAAAATGACATTTTTATCGTTTGTAGTAAAAAAATTTTTTCACTACAAACCTCTATGAGGGTTGCTTTCGATTGTAGTGAAGTAATTTTTTCACTACAAACGTCCATTAGCTTGTCAACGGATTTTAAAGTTTCGTAGTAGGAGTATTTTGCACTACGAACCTCTATATGGCTTAAAATGACATTTTTATCGTTTGTAGTAAAAAAATTTTTTCACTACAAACCTCTATGAGGGTTGCTTTCGATTGTAGTGAAGTAATTTTTTCACTACAAACGTCCATTAGCTTGTCAACGGATTTTAAAGTTTCGTAGTAGGAGTATTTTGCACTACGAACCTCTATATGGCTTAAAATGACATTTTTATCGTTTGTAGTAAAATTCTTTTTTCACTACAAACCTCTATGAGGGTTGCTTTTGTTTGTAGTGAAGTAATTTTTTCACTACAAACGTCCATTAGCTTGTCAACGGATTTTAAAGTTTCGTAGTAGGAGTATTTTGCACTACGAACCTCTATATGGCTTAAAATGACATTTTTATCGTTTGTAGTAAAATTCTTTTTTCACTACAAACCTCTATGAGGGTTGCTTTCGATTGTAGTGAAGTAATTTTTTCACTACAAACGTCCATTAGCTTGTTAACGGATTTTAAAGTTTCGTAGTAGGAGTATTTTGCACTACGAACCTCTATATGGCTTAAAATGACATTTTTATCGTTTGTAGTAAAATTCTTTTTTCACTACAAACCTCTATGAGGGTTGCTTTCGATTGTAGTGAAGTAATTTTTTCACTACAAACGTCCATTAGCTTGTTAAAGGATTTTAAAGTTTCGTAGTAGGAGTATTTTGCACTACGAACCTCTATATGGCTTAAAATGACATTTTTATCGTTTGTAGTAAAATTCTTTTTTCACTACAAACCTCTATGAGGGTTGCTTTCGATTGTAGTGAAGTAATTTTTTCACTACAAACGTCCATTAGCTTGTTAAAGGATTTTAAAGTTTCGTAGTAGGAGTATTTTGCACTACGAACCTCTATATGGCTTAAAATGACATTTTTATCGTTTGTAGTAAAATTCTTTTTTCACTACAAACCTCTATGAGGGTTGCTTTCGTTTGTAGTGAAGTAATTTTTTCACTACAAACGTCCATTAGCTTGTCAACGGATTTTAAAGTTTCGTAGCAGGAGTATTTTGCACTACGAACCTCTATATGGCTTAAAATGACATTTTTATCGTTTGTAGTAAAAAAAAATTTTCACTACAAACCTCTATGAGGGTTGCTTTCGATTGTAGTGAAGTAATTTTTTCACTACAAACGTCCATTAGCTTGTCAACGGATTTTAAAGTTTCGTAGTAGGAGTATTTTGCACTACGAACCTCTATATGGCTTAAAATGACATTTTTATCGTTTGTAGTAAAAAAAAATTTTCACTACAAACCTCTATGAGGGTTGCTTTCGATTGTAGTGAAGTAATTTTTTCACTACAAACGTCCATTAGCTTGTCAACGGATTTTAAAGTTTCGTAGTAGGAGTATTTTGCACTACGAACCTCTATATGGCTTAAAATGACATTTTTATCGTTTGTAGTAAAATTCTTTTTTCACTACAAACCTCTATGAGGGTTGCTTTTGTTTGTAGTGAAGTAATTTTTTCACTACAAACGTCCATTAGCTTGTCAACGGATTTTAAAGTTTCGTAGTAGGAGTATTTTGCACTACGAACCTCTATATGGCTTAAAATGACATTTTTATCGTTTGTAGTAAAATTCTTTTTTCACTACAAACCTCTATGAGGGTTGCTTTCGATTGTAGTGAAGTAATTTTTTCACTACAAACGTCCATTAGCTTGTTAACGGATTTTAAAGTTTCGTAGTAGGAGTATTTTGCACTACGAACCTCTATATGGCTTAAAATGACATTTTTATCGTTTGTAGTAAAATTCTTTTTTCACTACAAACCTCTATGAAGGTTGCTTCCGATTGTAGTGAAGTAATTTTTTCACTACAAACGTCCATAAGCTTGTCAACGGATTTTAAAGTTTCGTAGTAGGAGTATTTTGCACTACGAACCTCTATATGGCTTAAAATGACATTTTTATCGTTTGTAGTAAAAAAAAATTTTCACTACAAACCTCTATGAGGGTTGCTTTCGATTGTAGTGAAGTAATTTTTTCACTACAAACGTCCATTAGCTTGTTAACGGATTTTAAAGTTTCGTAGTAGGAGTATTTTGCACTACGAACCTCTATATGGCTTAAAATGACATTTTTATCGTTTGTAGTAAAATTCTTTTTTCACTACAAACCTCTATGAGGGTTGCTTTCGATTGTAGTGAAGTAATTTTTTTCACTACAAACGTCCATTAGCTTGTCAACGGATTTTAAAGTTTCGTAGTAGGAGTATTTTGCACTACGAACCTCTATATGGCTTAAAATGACATTTTTATCGTTTGTAGTAAAAAATTTTTTTCACTACAAACCTCTATGAGGGTTGCTTTCGATTGTAGTGAAGTAATTTTTTCACTACAAACGTCCATTAGCTTGTCAACGGATTTTAAAGTTTCGTAGTAGGAGTATTTTGCACTACGAACCTCTATATGGCTTAAAATGACATTTTTATCGTTTGTAGTAAAAAAAATTTTTCACTACAAACCTCTATGAGGGTTGCTTTCGATTGTAGTGAAGTAATTTTTTCACTACAAACGTCCATTAGCTTGTCAACGGATTTTAAAGTTTCGTAGTAGGAGTATTTTGCACTACGAACCTCTATATGGCTTAAAATGACATTTTTATCGTTTGTAGTAAAATTCTTTTTTCACTACAAACCTCTATGAGGGTTGCTTTTGTTTGTAGTGAAGTAATTTTTTCACTACAAACGTCCATTAGCTTGTCAACGGATTTTAAAGTTTCGTAGTAGGAGTATTTTGCACTACGAACCTCTATATGGCTTAAAATGACATTTTTATCGTTTGTAGTAAAATTCTTTTTTCACTACAAACCTCTATGAGGGTTGCTTTCGATTGTAGTGAAGTAATTTTTTCACTACAAACGTCCATTAGCTTGTTAACGGATTTTAAAGTTTCGTAGTAGGAGTATTTTGCACTACGAACCTCTATATGGCTTAAAATGACATTTTTATCGTTTGTAGTAAAATTCTTTTTTCACTACAAACCTCTATGAGGGTTGCTTTCGATTGTAGTGAAGTAATTTTTTCACTACAAACGTCCATTAGCTTGTTAAAGGATTTTAAAGTTTCGTAGTAGGAGTATTTTGCACTACGAACCTCTATATGGCTTAAAATGACATTTTTATCGTTTGTAGTAAAATTCTTTTTTCACTACAAACCTCTATGAAGGTTGCTTCCGATTGTAGTGAAGTAATTTTTTCACTACAAACGTCCATAAGCTTGTCAACGGATTTTAAAGTTTCGTAGTAGGAGTATTTTGCACTACGAACCTCTATATGGCTTAAAATGACATTTTTATCGTTTGTAGTAAAAAAAAATTTTCACTACAAACCTCTATGAGGGTTGCTTTCGATTGTAGTGAAGTAATTTTTTCACTACAAACGTCCATTAGCTTGTTAACGGATTTTAAAGTTTCGTAGTAGGAGTATTTTGCACTACGAACCTCTATATGGCTTAAAATGACATTTTTATCGTTTGTAGTAAAATTCTTTTTTCACTACAAACCTCTATGAGGGTTGCTTTCGTTTGTAGTGAAGTAATTTTTTCACTACAAACGTCCATTAGCTTGTCAACGGATTTTAAAGTTTCGTAGCAGGAGTATTTTGCACTACGAACCTCTATATGGCTTAAAATGACATTTTTATCGTTTGTAGTAAAATTCTTTTTTCACTACAAACCTCTATGAGGGTTGCTTTCGATTGTAGTGAAGTAATTTTTTCACTACAAACGTCCATTAGCTTGTTAACGGATTTTAAAGTTTCGTAGTAGGAGTATTTTGCACTACGAACCTCTATATGGCTTAAAATGACATTTTTATCGTTCGTAGTAAAATTCTTTTTTCACTGCAAACTTCTATGAGTGTTTCTTTCTATTGTAGAGTAAGTAATTCCTATTTTAAAGTTAATTAATTTCAGTACTTTTTTTGTATGAGAAAAGTATGAAAAAGGTAGTGGTCGAACAATTTGGTCGATTTTTTTTTTTTTTATAATTTTTCTATCTCACTTTAAAAAAAAAAAAGCTTCACTACAATCATCTACAAGCGTATATCTATGGAAAACAAGCAAAAA
The DNA here is from genome assembly GCA_943590905.1 of Sphaerophoria taeniata. Classification (NCBI taxonomy): domain Eukaryota; kingdom Metazoa; phylum Arthropoda; class Insecta; order Diptera; family Syrphidae; genus Sphaerophoria; species Sphaerophoria taeniata. Next base: position 37,219,037 of record OX016540.1, on the reverse strand, counting down.
AAGTTCAAAATTTTATTTTCGGGGGCTGACATTTTTTTGATGGTCAAAATTTTTTTTTCTGTACAACTACAAAAAAAATTAAATTCACTACAATCAACTACCTACCCTAACCTATCAAAATAAATAAAGAAATTTTTGTTTTCAAAAGTCGGGTACCAGGTTCACATAGCCGCGGAGACTGTTGTTTGAGGCCCAAGTCCACAACGGACTGTAGCGCCAGGCGCCACCTTAAGTAAGTAAGTAAGAAATTGTCGACATCGACAAACATTTTGTTCCAACAAGACTACGCAATTTGTCACACTTAACGATCAATTTAGTTCAACACTTTTTCTTATCAGAGTGTTTGATGTTAGTAAAAACTTGACTCATTTTGCATTGAATCAGTTGTTAAACAAAATTTCATCAAATTTCTCCACGAATGAATCAACTTAACACTAATTCTAGCTCAAAGTTTAATCGATCTTTTTTTTATGATTCTGCTCCAAACACACCCAGCAATAAAATGCAAATTACGATTAAAAGATAAGCACATGTATTTATGTATTTCTTTAAAATCGATCAAGCTAAAATTAAACTTGGTAGGATCCATCCATTAGTGAGATCGTCCAACGTCCATATCTCTATTTAACTATCAACTCGACCACAAAAACACGCAAAAGGTGAAAATCAAGATTTCCAGATTTATTTTTACATTAAGACCGAAGACTGGCCATCCCATCCTGCAAGTAATTCAAGTAGCTGTGGCCCTGTGGGACTTGAAATTAAAATGCAATTCAATTAACTGAGACATTCCGCATTCAATTGAAATTCTAGTTTGACAGGCAAAAGACATAACTCGTTGTTATCTAGTTGGCATCATCGGCAAGATGGTCGGTTGACAATTCTTATCACGTAGCAATAGATGATAATGCGCCTCACTCCGTTACATCTGCTGGACAAGCTGGCGACAACGACACGACGCAATTTTTTCCATTTCAATTGTATTCCCTTTCTTTCTCTCTCTCTCATCGAATCGAATCATTCAGCATATACCACGACACATGTGACACTGCAGATTAGTTTTGTATTCATCCAGAATGAAAGAATTATCTACACGTGTTCAGTTGTTGGTGAAAAGAATGAATATTACAGTGCAAGAGTTGTGTGAAGGAATTTACAAATTTATTTTCGGCGCCCTAAAGTTTAGGGTGCGTTTCGTCTTCTTCCAGCCATCCAGATGCATTCATTATTCACCGACTTACTCGCTCAAATCAACAACAACATTGATATTCATATTATGGCACTGCCGATGAACACTGGCACTATGGAGTGAAAGGAAGAATAAAATATGGAAATGGTGTTTTTGAAGCCGAAGAGAGGTACTTTATTGGCATTTGCCATCAGCGACTATCGACATAACTTACGTCATTGACTCGGAATGTGGTTGCTGCTGAGTGTCGAGTGGTATGGACACTTAAGAAAAATGGCATTGACCATTTAATCACCACAATCTATACAAATATCTCAAGACTTTCATAAAACAAAACCCAACTTTTGTGATGGGTTTTTGTTGTTCTTTAGGGAAGCAAAAGAAAGACAATCGAGTGTCGAAAGGAGTCGTGATAATAGTTCAAAAATAATACTCAACCAGACAATAATAACAAATGGATGGGCAAATAGCACAGACAGGCTCTCTATTTGGTTTATTATTATTTTCGGTTTTTTTATTGTTATTTTGTTTGATACTTAAGATAAAGATGGATTTGAGTGGTTCGAGAGTTCTTGGGGTATGTGTAAGAAGGATATACGGTTTTAACAGGCCTTGCAGAAGTTCATCTTTTAAGTAGGTACTTATGATGGGAAAGCTTCAAGTTTTTGGAAATGGAGCAAAATAAAAATATTATTAGTCATGCTCATGACGAAATGGGTGACTCATTCTAATTTGATTTCTTAACTTTATTTTGGGCCGGTTTTTACATTCAATTGGTGTTTCCGTTACGTCTGGGCTTTCAAGACTACCGTCAGAGCAGCTGGACGATCACCAGCCACTAGGTAGCGTGTGGTGTTGAGAATCGGGGAATGAGGACATTGTTGGCGAGGCGTTCAAACGAGGAAGTCATCACAATAAATTTGCAAACTGCACTTTCGGAGGAAGAAGAAGCCTGCATATGCATAGTCAAAATGCTACTGACTGGGTACTTCTGCTTTCCATACATACTTACCATACCAATACTTCTTTGGACAAAAAACACAAATATGTCGCCAAGTTTAGTAACAATTTGCCAGGGAGGATTGGGCAAGTTTTTAGAAAGGCATAAAGACCAAATAAAATCGCGAGTGTGCCACAATATGACTCCATCAAGAGCAAAAATATCAGTTTCAACAATATATCCGGCTTCTCAACAATTTGGGAATCAGTTTGGAAAATATACCACCTGAAAACAGCAGTACCTAACTACGTCGAAACCAATTTCTCAGACGATCCATGAGCCAGAAAAAAGACATTTTTTCGGGAGGCGTTAATTATCCAATGTTTTGGCACATTCTAAAACTTCAACTTCAATAATGTTTTGTAGCCCTGCAACTGCATACGTTGTTTATAGGGCCATGAGGACAATAAGGCTTAAGAAAAATTTAATATCTGGCATCCGTGCAACTGGAATTTATCCATGCGATAAAAGGCAAAAAATTATATCTAAATTGAAAAAAATTGAACCTGAAAAAAATATGACTACCCTAAGCGAGTCAGGTTTGGATTTTATGAAGAGCCTTCGGACCCCAGATACCTCAACCAGAAAGCCAAGAAAGAAAAAGGTTAACACTGAACGTGGCGCTAGTATCACTATGGCAGACTTCATAACATCGCCGAACGTCTAAACACAGTCTTCCAGTATACAAGCAAATGAAGATTTCACTGAAGAAATGTATACTGGTGAACCTGGCCTATCAAACGTATGTCGCAACCGGAATTCAAGACGCCGCACCGCGTCGCAATGTAAGGGTAAAGATTGGGAAAACAGTGTACCTTTACACTAATGAATCGAATTTTACCATCTTTACTGATGGTTCGACAATGATTACTGGAGTAGGGGAAGGTTTCTATTCGGAAAATCTTAGCCTTGCCAGTTCGTTCAGACTTCCCGACCATAGCAGTGACTTCCAAGCCGAGATCTTGGCAGTGAGAAACGCTGCTAATCAAATATCCATGATGGCGATATCACACGCTGATATTACCTTTTTCATTGATAGCCAAGCAGCAATAAAAGCGATCACTGCCACGCAAATCAAGTCAAAGCTTGTTTCTTGCTGTCGTCGCGAAGAGCTAAGGGTTCTTGGTATGCAGCATAACGAAGGTTTCTGCTGGGTTCCCGGTCACAGTGGTGTGCCGGGAAACGAAAAAGCGGATGAGCTTGAAAGAGAAGGCTCGGTACTTGATCCCCTCTCATAGACCATAACATCAGAATCCCTCAATGCGAATTAAGAAGGAACATTAGTAAAACGATCATTCAAAAAGAAAATGATAGATGGAAACTCTGGCCTTATTACGACAAGAAAAAATCCGATAAGATTCTACTTCTTAAAAAAACGTCCCTCAGATCCCTCATAAGCGTGATAACGGGACATAATCTACTTGGCTACCACAAAAAGAAGATGGAACTTAGTATAGACGACATATGTAGAGGCTGCGGCAATGAAGAAGAGCACGAGAACACGGCTCACTTCCTATGCCAGCACTCTGCCGTACTAGATATAAATTTGTAGGCAACTATTTCTTTAATGAACTAGAAGAACTATCTGAAGTCCCAGGCTCCCAGGCAATTGCCTACAGAACATTGTCAAGTCCACCAAATGGCTCGACCATAGAATTCATAGGTTTAATAACTTTTTCAGAAGTTACAATACTTCAGGGTGTCACAAGGGATATACATTGATCAAGTGTGACGGTAACAAAAACAACTGTCAGCCTATTTAACCTAAATGAACCACTTTTGTCCAACAACTCCGCAGGGCAGATAGATTCGTCTGAGCTCTCACTGTCGACTCTAACAATTTAATAAACAAAAAATATTGTAAGAAAAACTAATCATCTTTGTCAATCTGTAAACCCCCCTAGAATACAAAATAATCAGTTGATTGAATAGATCGTGTGAAATCCATATCTCAGATTATCAATTTTTTAAATAACAGACCTGCGATCGTCTTTTTAATTCAACTGCGGAAATCGCACAATCTCTTTTTCTCATTCTATGAATATGAAGCTGCGATTCGATCATTTAAATGCATTTCACATCATGACAAATCTTCTGCCTTTTTCGGAATAGTAAAGTGAACTTTCTGTTTTTCAAATCTGTCAATCAGTCGCCGCCGCCGACGACGCCAAAACATGAATTCAAATCAGTTAAATCTGGATTACAAAAACAAAATGATTCATCGATATAAAAATACTCAAGCCAACACACAATCTCTTCGAGTTTAAACTTTATAGAGATCCCAAGTCCGCACAATCTAATTGTTGGAATTCTTAGAATTTTAGTGAATTAAGCTCTTTTCGAGGAATTCTTGAGAATTCGAAAGAAACCAAATAAATGAAACCAATAAATTATTTTGTTGTTCCTCGAGAATTAAGAAATAATCGTCTATGCCCCCCCTTTTGTCCTCAACACCATTCCCCTTGAACAGTACCAAGTAACACAAAAATAATGAAAAACAAAACATCAGAGTTGAAAAACGAAGACTCAATTCGTTTACCCTTTGAACTGCTTCGGAATCTGTGTCTGGTAAATATAAATCGACTTCAATTAAAATGTGGGAGGAAATGCATTTCATGTCCGTTCGTCGACACTGCCACCGCCACCGCCACGGCCAGCAGCAGAGTCTGTTTTTGTTTGAAAATTAAGAGGAAGTTATAAAAATAAAACACTTAACATTTGAAGAGCTTTATTTTAGGTAGCTCACACTGTTTCCCAAAGAACCTACACATTATTCCAATTAGGTTTAGTGTTCGGGTTTTTTTTTATGTTGGGTGCTGGGCAGGATGTTACGGTTTAAAACAAAAATGTAGGTGCCAAAGTTTCAGCGTCGGTCCTACTGAAGAACCTTCAGATGATTAAAAGGACGTCTACACAAACTCGTCCAAAGAACCCTCAAGACCTTGTGAAGAAGTCACTCGTAACCAAATAGACCACGTTCTGATTGATCGTCCACTCATGGGGTCTGATTGCGATAGGCTCTTATCCAGGTGCTAACATCGACTCTGCTTTTGTTTGCATTTTGGTTCGAAGAGCCGATCGCTAAAAGATGTTAGAATGCTATTGCTTCAATCCTGCCCGAGAGCTCGAAGAAGAGGAAAGTGCATAAGTGATGAAACCAGATTCCCGGCAGTGGAAGAAGTGCCTCAAAAAAATAAGGCACTTCGCAACCACTTGTTTGAAGATAAGTGCAAGCTTGCGACCGAACGTAAAAGTATGCTGTTACCAAGCAATGTTGCTAATACATAGAACGCGGGCACGCAAAGAAGGTAAAAAAAAGATCAAGGAAGAAGAGCAACATTGCCTGTGAAAATAGAAAGAAAAAGAGACTGAGGACCATGCAGCAGTATGCACCTACTGTAAGGACGGTGGCGAGGAGAATCTAATAACCGACCGGTCTCAAAAGCATTCTGGAAAGATGGGAAATGCACTTTAATGACTGCTTGCCGAATAATTGACGGCCTGCTATTATAAGGTGAAGATCTCGAGCTGCACAGCCATCAAGCATTTATTCGGAAGCCAGAGACTGAGAAGCTATTAGTCGGCTAAAACGCGAAGTGAAGCTTGGTAGACTCTGGTGGGCTGGACATATTACTGCTCCAGTAAGCGTAGAGGAACCGGTCCAGCAAGTCCTTTCCGTTACAATTTATATTAGAAGACCGTACCGCAAAGAAGGCCCCGACGAAATTCCTATGAAGTAAAAACTAGGCTGATGATGACAGACCCAAGCAGCTTCAAACAACGATGAGGTTAGGTAAGTAGAGTGGCTGTCTAGATGTTATTGACTTACTTAGACCTCAAGGGTCCATTGTGATACCACTAAAGAAGTTAATCATGGGAGAGTAATGAACTTAAACAAACCATATTCCGACTTTTAATGAAGAGACATCTTGTGTCGATCGTTGCCAGTTCACTGGTATTATTTTTTTTTTTTTTTTACACACTATCAGATAATGCCGAAGAGAGCTTAGAGCAAGCTAAATCTTACGACAAATTATCGAAGAATGGATTACCGAGATAGTTATTCCTTCTATTGAAGAGTGCCGGACAAGTACATAGAAGGTGTTGGACTGTTTCCTCTTCCTCCTAGTTCAGGCAGCTCCTACAGAAGTCATTTGTGTAGACCGCTAGCCTCAAAGCATGTCTACCTATGAGGCAGTGTCCTGTTAAGTCATAATTTTGGAGCTTATACTTTGTCTGCTCAGGGAAATAAAGCCTTTTGACCGTTTCAGGTCTATGCTTGGCCATATTTGTTTGGTTGCTAGGCAGGTGGTCCCCTGTGACCATCTAGGATATTGTTTAACGTTTTCTTTGAGCCAGGATAATGACTGTTTTATTGCCATTACTTCTGCCTGGAACACACTAAATTGATTGGAAAGTCTATATCATTCAGTTGTTTCGAGTAGGTACCACTTCCAATGCCGGCCGTAGTCGGTCTTTGAACCGTCTGTATACAAGTGTATCATGTTTTCTTCCAGAGGTCTTCCTTCTTCCCAAAAAGATCTTGAAGGGATGGAAACATGGAAGTTATTATTGAATACCATTTTTGGAGTGGTTTAGTCTAAGCGATCTGCGATAGATCTGAAATAGTCTAAGATATTAGTATGACCAGTATTGTTACTGATCTATTGAGAGGTGGCTGGAAGCCTCACGCATGAGTTGGCTGCCACCTTTTTGGAGAAGATGTCAAGAGGTAAGGTTTAGAAGCATCTCCAAGGGTGCTGTTGGTGTTGAGCGAAGTGCTCCCGTGATGCACATACCTGCTGACCGCTGGACTTTAATGAGTTTATTCAAATTAACCATCTTGTCCAGTGCGGTCCACCGTATGACAACTCCATAAATGAGTATCGGTCTGCTTACCGAAATGTATAGCCAGCGGCTTATTTTTGGGGAGAAGCCGCATTTTGAGCCTATGGCCTTTTTACCAGTCAAAGTGCTATAGTAGCCTCTTTTACTCTTTCATGAATATTTGCCTTCCAATTTAGTTTTTTGTCTAAAATGAAGCTTAAATATTTGGTCGGAAAAGCTTATTCCCAGATACAGATATTGCAACGTCGCGCCGTTATACAGTCTACAGAAGTGGTCTTTCCATATCCCCAGCGTTGACTGCGATTCTACTACGATGTTCCCTTGTGCTCGATGACCTTGAGCCAGCTGTTTTACCTTGCGATAAAACCTCCGAACTTCATTCCTGTTGTTGGCTCTCTCAACATCCTGGATCTGACGCTTTTCATGCTCCCACTTTTTCTCCTGAGAAGCCGACGTTCCTCTCTCCTCTTTTGCTCGTACAGCTCACGAGCAGCTCTTGTCCTTCTATGCAGCGCAGCTCTGTATGCCTCCTGCTTGGCTGCATGGGTCTACCTGCATTCTTCGTCAAACCAGGGGTTTCGTTTTGGTGGCTGTGTGAAAGAGGCGGCATCTCTAACTGCTTTTTGGCAATGTTGCCACTAGTTTGCGATACTTGATGTTGGCGGCATAGGACTTCTTAAGAGGTTACTTGACGAGGTCCGAGTCGATGTTGGCTCCTCGGAAAGTTCAAACATTTAGAAAGCTGTACAAGTAAGTGCCTTCCGTCGATCGCAATGTGATCCATCTGGTTGACGGTTGATTGATCAGGAGATCTCCATGTTCTTGTATGGATGTTGAGATGTGGGAACCATGTGCTTGCTACCACAACATTTCGCCCCGCAGCATAATCGATCAGCCTGAATCCGTTGTCGGAAGTGGTGTCGTATAGGCTTTCCGACTGTTCCACCGAAGATGTCCTCTTTTCCCAACTTTGCGTTAAAATCGCCTAGGACAATTTTAATGTCATAGCTAGGACATTGCTCATATGTTCTGTTGAGGAGCTCGTAGAACTCGTCTTTGTTGTCGTTCTTGTGCTCTTCTGTGGGGTCATAACCGATCGCAATTATGTCCCTTATTTCCAAGATCGCCCGCCACCGCCACCTTTTGCGGATTGTGGAACGATCACAAACATAAAGTCGCCTAAACTACTGCCAGGTGTTTGGGCTTCCTTCGACGCGGGTTTCTTATAAGAAGCAAATTAATTTAACAGCTTGTCATAATTTTATATCTCATCAAAATTAATCAGCTCTAGCTGTACCTCGTTGCCCGTTTACGTAACAACTTTCCCAAATTTATTACTAATCGCTCTCGTTTCAAAATTTATCCATAAAACGTGATTTTTCTGAGAATTTGATCAGATTTTCGATGAGTTGTGGATGTGGTTCATATTTTTAACATTTTATTAGCTCCACGCAAATAAATTGAACAAACAACAGGAAGTTCATTCATTTTACTCAGGAAGCTCGTCCACCAATTCCAATAATGAAACAACCCAAATATTTACCCGAGATAATAAAATGCCTTTTGATAAATTAAACAAAAATTCCTTTGTGCTAAAAACTGTTTTCAAATTCCGTTGCATTAACAATTCCTCCGATACCTTTCCTCTTTTGAAAAAAAATTATATTTTTTTTTGTCGAAATGTAAATATTTCTCTTGACACAACTCATCCTCGGGACATGATGGAAGAATAAAGAATGCAATTTGTCGTCAAAATACAAAAAAACGCCACTTTGTAAACAATACTCTGGCTGTGAGCTCTTTTTAATCTAACGCAACGCAACGCTTGCATAAAATTTTGTTTTCTTAATTTCTTTTTTTAATATGTAACCAAATGCTGAACGAAACTATAAACATACAGCAGCGGTAGCGGTAGTCATAAGCCAGTGACCTTGGACTCGTTACTTTTGTTTATAAACGAAATACGAAAACGAATGCGAATATGTATCTCGCATGCATAGCCCAAAATGTTTCTATAGTGGGCCGTTCCACATTTTATCTGATGTTAAATTTATATTAGGTCCGTTCCTTTACTTTTTCAAGTAACTTCAAGCTGCCGAAAGTTACTAAAAACTGCTAAATCCTGTTCCCTAACACTGCTAGGGAACAGGATTTATCAGTTTTTAGTAACTTTCGGCAGCTTGAAGTTACTTGAAAAAGTAAAGGAACGGACCTATTTTGTATTTGCTTAGTGCCCTTGATGGGAAATAAAAATCCTTATCCACAAAAAGACCAAATGTTTACATAAAACCATGAACTTGCCATTTCTGGGTCACTGGGGTGCTTTTTTCTCAATCATATGGAATTCGACTTCGTTAAGGAAAAACAAATCCAATCGCAGTCTTGGAATTCCAATGGAACTTGTTCTTCTATTGAATTTCTGGGATTGTAGGTCAATGCATTCGATAAAAGCCATAGTCAAATTCAATTGTATGCATGCACCTACATAGCTCTCTGTTTCGCTCTCTTTTGTTTTGTTGTTGGAAGATGAGAGATTAAGTAGAGAAGGTAATCATCTGGAGGGCACACATCTCATCGCCCGGAGGTTCCGTTTCTGATGGTTTTGCAATTAATTTAGCATTGCAGCTCAAAAGGCTTACTCATCTACAATTGAATAAAAGCATTCAAATTACATGAGAGCACGGTGTTGCCACTTTATTGTAATGGGAGTAGTAGGAGCAATGGTTTACAAAACTCGTTGTTGAACCATTTAAAGAGGAAAACAATAGTCTCCTAAAACGATTAGTTTAATAGTTTCGCAGTGGCAACATTGTATAGAAGATTCTCTGATATTGTTGTATACGCATACGGCTATATGGCTGGGAATGAGGACAATTCAGGAGGGGTTACCACATTGTAAATCTCTCATTACTTCGTTGCTGATTAATTATCCGCAATCAAATGCTTGATGTTTAATTAGTGTGGGGATGATGCAGTTTCATTGAAGAAGCAAAACAGCATCCACAAATTCAACCACAACAACAAATACAATACGATACGCAAGTATTTAACGTTGAATATTTGGGCTTTTGTTGCATACGAAGCATTCGTTTGTACTGCGCGTTTTTTTAATTATTGTGAGACGTAAAAGTGAGAATTTTGGGAATACATGTTTTTTTTTTTTTAAATGGAATTACGTAATCGTTTCCAACATGCGCGTAAGGGAAAATCAGTAGAAACAGCACTTCATTCGCTGGTGCGTAGTATTGAATATTCCCTCAAATACAAAGAATATAATCTTGTAGGTTTCCTTGATATCGAATGAGCATTCAACAACGTCAGCTACCAGGCGATAACAACAGCAATGGACAAGCTGCCATTAGAAAAATCACTCATCGATCTATAAGCTTAATAATAGGACAATAACTTCCAGCATGAGGAGTCTTACCATCACCAGATCGGTGAATCGAGGTACCCCCCAAGGTCCTTTCGCCTCTTTTATGGAACATAGTAGTAAACGACCTCCTCACATCAATGGAAGCAGAGGGTTTCAAGGTGATTGCCTATGCTGACGACCGGCGACACAACGAACAAAATTCCGCTGTCAGGCAGGAGCCTTTCATCGGAGCCTCATCATCCCAGTGCAGAAGCATGGACCTTGAGAAAATTGGACGAATGTGCCTTAAGCTGTTTCGAGAGCAAAGTTCTTCGCGTCATCTTTGGCCTCGTGTTTATTGATGGAGAATGGAGAAGAACATATAACAGCAAACTTTACGGGTTGTACAACGAAATGGACCTAGCCACAAGGGTCAAGGTCCAGAGACCCAGATGGCTCGGTCATTTAGAGAGCCAAGGCCTAAGAGGCTTACTCTCATCAACATTTCTCTGAGTGCGTGTGAAGGATTGAGGGGCTCTACAATTTAACGCTGATTCCGAACGGCAAAGTTGAGAAGCACTTTTTTCATGACAGATTGATATTCTTAGGAGTTTTGTCAGTTCTTAGCAAGAGCCAGTGACCGTGAAAGATGATATAAAAACTATGGACATGAGTAGGACTCACGCGACACGTTCTGCTTAGCAACCAACGCAAATCACCACTAAGCCACGGACACTACAACTCTTGGATTTTCCGAGCCCCAGAAGCGACAATTTTGTTTGTTGACGTGGCCACCGACGTGGAAATGGGCCTCATCAGTCAAGATGAATTTTTAATGGAATTCCGGTTCATTTTCATGCCCATCAGCAAAGATACGACGTTGTTGATGATCGGTCGACTTGAGTTCTTGTGTTAACTGAACTTTATAAGCCTTAGGCCCATTTGCTGATTCGAAACATAAATTTATGTTCTACATAAAGATTTCATTTTTGTATGGGACGTTCCGGAATTCTTAAGTTCCACATAAAATCTCCATGGGAATTCCGGAACGTCCCATATAAAAATGGAAACTTTATGTAGAACATAAATTTATGTTTCGAATCAGCAAATGGGCCTTAAGACCCAGATCTTTATGCAAAATTCGGTGTAATGACGATTGTGGAATGCCAAATTCCAAAGAACGACGACAAGGAGTGGACAAACCGGGGTTTTCTTAAATACTTTGGGCTACATCAGCAATATTTTCAGTTGTTCTTGAGCGACGTGCACGGGTTTAATTCTTCTTCTTGTCTGTATTGCGGTATGCCAAGATGTTTCACGATAATCCAAAAATGCTTTAGTTTTGCGAACTGGGACCAACCATTTTTGAAGTGAATTTTAATAATTTCAATGCGTTGAAGCGTGTATCGTTCCATTTCTAGTAATGGCGTAATTTCTGCTTGTCAAATGTCAACGAATAACAGCTTCAAAAGTGACACTTTCTATTGAGTTGAAATGCCTTTGGTTTCCAAATGAAAATTTATTTAAAGCTAAGTTATATAAACGATGTTGTTTGAACAAAGCTTAGATTAGGAATGAAAAAATATTTTCAATGAAAACTTAATTTTGATAAACGAAAACGAATAGATTGCTTGATTTTCAACACCCTCTCTCAATCTTAACGTTTCTAATCAAATTAACTTTTCTTTAAAATAAATTTAGTTTACATCGTAACTCCAAAAAATGAACAGAATCCAAAGATTTTGTAAACACGTCAGCAAGTTGTTCTCTTGTGCCGATACATTCGACTCTTATGATTTCCTTTGCAATATTATCTCTTATGAAATGATGCTTTATGTCAATATGTTTAGCTCTCTTTGTCTCTAAATTATGAGCCATGCCGATACATCCTCTGTTGTCTTCGTATATACATACTGATTCGTTCTTTAATTGATGCAAATCTTGCATAATGCCTCTTAGCCATATAGCTTCGGTAACAGCTGAACTTAAGGCGATATACTCAGCTTCACTAGATGAGGTTGCCACAGTAGTTTGCTTCTTGCTACACCAGGACACATTATTTCCAAAAACTTGAAATATATAGCCACTAACTGACTTTCTGTCAACAATGTCAGATCCCCAGTCAGCGTCAGCATAACCAATTAATGGTTGATCAATGTCACGACTGAAGTTAAGTTTTATATTCTTTGTTCCTTGTAAATAACGCACAATTCTTTTCAAATGCTGCCAATGAACTTCAGAAGGATTTTGTTGATATCGTCCCATATAACTCACAGCGTAACAAATGTCAGGTCTTGAACAAAGCATCAAATACATCATACTTCCAAGAAGCTCACGGTAAGGTTGTTGTAGTTCTTTGCTAGTTTTATTAGCTTCTAGTTGTAGACCTTTTTCCATCGGACTTTTGACAGAATTACATTCCGTCATACCGAATTTGTTAAGAAGTTTTTCAATACTTGTTTCTTGTGATATCTTCAAATGACCTTCTGAAAATTCCATCTTCATTCCCAAAAAGAATCTTAAGGGTCCACAGTCAGACATTTCGAATTGTGATGAGAGTGCAGTCTTCATTTCCGCTATAGATGACAATTTGTTTCCAACAAGTAATAGGTCGTCAACATATATGACCAAAAACAAAACGTCATCTTCTTTTTCGCTAAATCTTGTGTAAAGACAGTAATCATGGTTTGACCGATGAAATCCGAATTTTATCAAACTTTCATTAAGTTTATTATTCCAGCAACGAGGTGACTGCTTTAAGCCATAAATAGATTTTTGAAGTTTGCATACCTTTCCCTCTCTTGCTGGTAAGCCCTCTGGTATTGACATATACAGTTCTTCTTCAAGGTCACCATGAAGAAATGCCGTCTTTATATCCAATTGGTGAAAGTGATATTTTCGGTAAACACCAACTGCCAGTAGGACTCGAATCGTGGTCAACTTTGCTACCGGCGCATATGTTTCTTTAAAATCAATTCCGGATTTTTGTAGAAACCCTTTGACGACTAATCTTGCCTTGTACTTAGTTTGGTTACCATTTTCATCTTCTTTAATTGAGAATACCCATTTTGTCTTCAGCAATCTTGCATCTAAGGGCTTGTCTATTATTGTCCAAACTTTATTTTTCTTCATTGAATTTAGTTCGGCATCAATAGCGTTCTTCCAAAGATCCGAATCAGGACGATTCAATGTTTGATTGAAACTTTCAGGTAGATCTGTTAAGCAATTATAACCAGCGGCAGAATTTGCTTTTGAACCCAATATAAAATCATTTAACTTACTTGGTAGCCAGCGCTCCCTTACACTGCGCTTGACAAACTCCTGTTGGTGATTGTTATCTCTTTGTGAAGGGAGCGCATTAATAGCATCACTAAATTGAGGTTCTTCTTGTTCTTCTTCTGGCTGATCGTTATTAGTTGAGTCATCTTCTTGAACAATTGGTATTTCATCGTTATTAGCCACAGCAGCATCATCATTGGGTACAGACACATCCCCCTCTTGCTCGTGGCTCCAACATTCTACTACTTTGTTATTTTGTTTTGTCAGGTTCTTGAATGGATAATTTGACTCTTCAAATTTTACGTCACGGCAGGTTCTTATTTTACTTGATTTAATATCCCAGAGACGATATCCATTTGGGGCATAACCAATCATAACTGATATCTTACTTTTTGGTTCAAGTTTGTTTCGATACTGGCTTGGAATCCAGGCATATGCCTTACATCCAAACACCTTTAACTTAGTCAAATCGGGTGTGAAACCAAACCATAATTCAGCAGGTGTTGTCGAATCATCCAAGCAACTCGTAGGACTTCGGTTGATTGTGTACACAGCTGCAAGCCCGGCCTCGTTCCAAAAATTCTGTGGAGCACCCGATTCAATTAACATGACTCTTATGGTTTCAGTAAGAGTCCTGTTAAATCTTTCGGCCACCCCATTTTGCTGTGGTGAATAGGCAATGGTTGGCTCCACTTGAATTCCTTTTTGCTTGTACCAACACATTTGGTCATTCGAAAGATAACGAAAACGAATAGATTGCTTGATTTTCAACACCCTCTCTCAATCTTAACGTTTCTAATCAAATTAACTTTTCTTTAAAATAAATTTAGTTTACATCGTAACTCCAAAAAATGAACAGAATCCAAAGATTTTGTAAACACGTCAGCAAGTTGTTCTCTTGTGCCGATACATTCGACTCTTATGATTTCCTTTGCAATATTATCTCTTATGAAATGATGCTTTATGTCAATATGTTTAGCTCTCTTTGTCTCTAAATTATGAGCCATGCCGATACATCCTCTGTTGTCTTCGTATATACATACTGATTCGTTCTTTAATTGATGCAAATCTTGCATAATGCCTCTTAGCCATATAGCTTCGGTAACAGCTGAACTTAAGGCGATATACTCAGCTTCACTAGATGAGGTTGCCACAGTAGTTTGCTTCTTGCTACACCAGGACACATTATTTCCAAAAACTTGAAATATATAGCCACTAACTGACTTTCTGTCAACAATGTCAGATCCCCAGTCAGCGTCAGCATAACCAATTAATGGTTGATCAATGTCACGACTGAAGTTAAGTTTTATATTCTTTGTTCCTTGTAAATAACGCACAATTCTTTTCAAATGCTGCCAATGAACTTCAGAAGGATTTTGTTGATATCGTCCCATATAACTCACAGCGTAACAAATGTCAGGTCTTGAACAAAGCATCAAATACATCATACTTCCAAGAAGCTCACGGTAAGGTTGTTGTAGTTCTTTGCTAGTTTTATTAGCTTCTAGTTGTAGACCTTTTTCCATCGGACTTTTGACAGAATTACATTCCGTCATACCGAATTTGTTAAGAAGTTTTTCAATACTTGTTTCTTGTGATATCTTCAAATGACCTTCTGAAAATTCCATCTTCATTCCCAAAAAGAATCTTAAGGGTCCACAGTCAGACATTTCGAATTGTGATGAGAGTGCAGTCTTCATTTCCGCTATAGATGACAATTTGTTTCCAACAAGTAATAGGTCGTCAACATATATGACCAAAAACAAAACGTCATCTTCTTTTTCGCTAAATCTTGTGTAAAGACAGTAATCATGGTTTGACCGATGAAATCCGAATTTTATCAAACTTTCATTAAGTTTATTATTCCAGCAACGAGGTGACTGCTTTAAGCCATAAATAGATTTTTGAAGTTTGCATACCTTTCCCTCTCTTGCTGGTAAGCCCTCTGGTATTGACATATACAGTTCTTCTTCAAGGTCACCATGAAGAAATGCCGTCTTTATATCCAATTGGTGAAAGTGATATTTTCGGTAAACACCAACTGCCAGTAGGACTCGAATCGTGGTCAACTTTGCTACCGGCGCATATGTTTCTTTAAAATCAATTCCGGATTTTTGTAGAAACCCTTTGACGACTAATCTTGCCTTGTACTTAGTTTGGTTACCATTTTCATCTTCTTTAATTGAGAATACCCATTTTGTCTTCAGCAATCTTGCATCTAAGGGCTTGTCTATTATTGTCCAAACTTTATTTTTCTTCATTGAATTTAGTTCGGCATCAATAGCGTTCTTCCAAAGATCCGAATCAGGACGATTCAATGTTTGATTGAAACTTTCAGGTAGATCTGTTAAGCAATTATAACCAGCGGCAGAATTTGCTTTTGAACCCAATATAAAATCATTTAACTTACTTGGTAGCCAGCGCTCCCTTACACTGCGCTTGACAAACTCCTGTTGGTGATTGTTATCTCTTTGTGAAGGGAGCGCATTAATAGCATCACTAAATTGAGGTTCTTCTTGTTCTTCTTCTGGCTGATCGTTATTAGTTGAGTCATCTTCTTGAACAATTGGTATTTCATCGTTATTAGCCACAGCAGCATCATCATTGGGTACAGACACATCCCCCTCTTGCTCGTGGCTCCAACATTCTACTACTTTGTTATTTTGTTTTGTCAGGTTCTTGAATGGATAATTTGACTCTTCAAATTTTACGTCACGGCAGGTTCTTATTTTACTTGATTTAATATCCCAGAGACGATATCCATTTGGGGCATAACCAATCATAACTGATATCTTACTTTTTGGTTCAAGTTTGTTTCGATACTGGCTTGGAATCCAGGCATATGCCTTACATCCAAACACCTTTAACTTAGTCAAATCGGGTGTGAAACCAAACCATAATTCAGCAGGTGTTGTCGAATCATCCAAGCAACTCGTAGGACTTCGGTTGATTGTGTACACAGCTGCAAGCCCGGCCTCGTTCCAAAAATTCTGTGGAGCACCCGATTCAATTAACATGACTCTTATGGTTTCAGTAAGAGTCCTGTTAAATCTTTCGGCCACCCCATTTTGCTGTGGTGAATAGGCAATGGTTGGCTCCACTTGAATTCCTTTTTGCTTGTACCAACACATTTGGTCATTCGAAAGATATTCCCGTCCTTGATCTATTGTCATTCTTGATATTGCTGTTCCAAACATAGATGTCGATAAGGCCTCATACTCTTTCAGTTTTTGAAAAACTTCAGACTTTTTCTTCATAACAAAAATCATTGCATAGTGGCTAAAGTCATCTATAAAAGAGACAAAATATCTTGAACCATCCCAAGCCATTGGACTAAGAGGACCGCAAACATCCGAATGAACTCTTTCCAGAACCCGTTTGGCTCTGTGTCGTGTTCTGTTGAAAGGTTCACGTACTTGCTTGCCCTCCATACATACGTCACAAAAATTAAGCTTCATTTTCTGAATATTACTTGGGATCAAGTTATTCTTCGCAAGGATATTCAACCGACCTTGACTAATATGCCCAAGACGACGGTGCCACAACATACTTTCGTCCTTCTCACACATGTTTATGATCGGCTTTCTAACGGTTACTTCTAGTTCATATAAGGTACCTCGTAAAATTGCAGTTGCAATAACTTCCTTGTCCCTCATAATTATTGCTTTGTCCCCACCAAAGATCACTCTTGCTCCAGCACTTGTAAGCTTCCTGACAGATAATAAATTATCTCGCAAATCTGGTGCATATAACACGTTCTGTATGGTGAATTCAGTCCCGTGATTACTTAGTCCATTGATTTGTCCAACTTCTCTCACAATCAATGATTGGTCATCCTTGGCGACTTTAATTTCAAGTGGGGCCTATTGAGTTGAAATGCCTTTGGTTTCCAAATGAAAATTTATTTAAAGCTAAGTTATATAAACGATGTTGTTTGAACAAAGCTTAGATTAGGAATGAAAAAATATTTTCAATGAAAACTTAATTTTGATAAACGAAAACGAATAGATTGCTTGATTTTCAACACTTTCAAGTATAGGAGTCATGGCGTTTGATGGTAAGGCTGAATTGGGGCCAAATTGCCAAGGTTAGCTTGCTGGACAGAAGTATAAATTTGAGTGTCATTGTTAAAATCCTCAGATTAAAAAAAGACGCCCACAATTCTTGATACCTTTGGGACATTGTAGTATTTTTGCCTTATTTTTTTGTCGTGCAAAAATTGGGTCTCTTGGAAAAAGCAATCCGTGACTCCGGAACATCTAGCAGTTAGACTATTGTCACCAAGTCTACCCAATTATTGGCATACGCATACGACATTGACATCTTTGGAAGGAACCCACACGCTGTACAATCCTCATTAATCCAGATCGAGCAGGCGCTAAGAAACCTGGGACTGTATATTCATAAATTAGCGAAAAACTAAGTACAAGGTGGCCCCGTCTACTGAAAACGTTGGCAATAATAGAAGAACAACTATTAAGGTGGAGGAGCACGAGTTCGAAGTTGTGCGATCCTTTAATTCCTTGAGTCAGTAATAGCAACCGATAACAATATGCAACAGATCCTACTTAAGTCTTTCAATGCTCGTTAAATCCAAAAACCTTACCATTACTTCAAAACTGCTTACCGGTACTCATTTAAGGATCCGGTGCTTAGCCAAAAGCTCTCAGAATTCTTAGCCGCGTTCGACAGAAGTCTTACGGAGAATAGTTGGGCCCGTGTGTTAGGAAGGACGATTCCGGAGACGATATAACCACGAGCTATATCAAATCTATCGCGAAGCAGACTTGAGGCCAAACATTACCTAAGCTTGTCAGACACCGGTGGGCTGGACACCTAGCTCGTATGAAGAAAGAGAAACCGGCCCGCAAAGTCCTATGCGGTACAATTCATTTTAGCTGACAGCGCCGCAGATGGCGTAGACTGGGACGTCCAAAGCCTTGGGGTGCGGAACTAGATGGTGTCGGCCAACAATCGGGATACATCCTGCTTGTGGCGTTGATGAAGGGACAAACTTCATTGGCCAGCCGGCCATGAGACGATGATGAAGAATTTCTTTGAACATGTTCCGATTTCTCTAAGTTGGGTTTGCTTTTCTAGAACCGAAACTTGTCTCTGATAACCCCTTTACGGCTCGAATTAAACCAAGCGATTTCCTTGTGTCTGATGCATTTAGTCCTATTCAGGATAATAGTTTCAATTCAGAATTACTTTTGTGACCATATCAGTTCACGCCATAGCTCTACCTCCCAATAGAATCTTAAAAGCTTTATTTTAGTCTTTTTCTCGGTAGGTAGATTGAATTTAGGAGCCAGCTTCTCAAGCATTAAAGTCTCGCATCCACAAAATATATAAACGTCGTCGTTGGTACCGAGCTGAAATGCACACAACAGAACTTAAGAGCTGTTTAACGACCTCGCTCTCGTTCTCAAATATTAATGACAAGCTTATAAGAATAGATGACCAAATCCCCAATAAAAACCATTTAGATTCTCCAGCTCCACTTATATTGCCATATCAAATTGGAACCTAAGGTCCCACTCGGATTATTAATTATTTCATTTCGAAACAGCTAGCTTCTTCCTAAATCGTTCTTATCGCATTTAATTGATTGTTTTCAAATAATTCCCACAAAACAAAACACAAGAAACAAGAGCACCGAGATAAGGAACCATTCCAAGCTCTTGTTTCTGTTTTTCGTTTCGTCCGTGGGCTTGTGCTGAGTGCTGACCTTTGTGTGTGCCGAAAATCCAATTCGAATTCTCAGAAACAAAAGCAACAATTTCTTCCATCAGAATCAGAACCAACCAGAGAAACTAAAATTCCCACAAAAAAAAAAAAAATCACATGAACCGAAAAATGAAGAAGGAACACACAAAACATAACCAAAAGATTGCCAATGCAAGCTAAGCGCACGAGAGAGGAAAAGAAGGAAAAACACGACAAAACCTTGAGTTGAAAATTGGAATATGAAAACAAAGCGAATGCCAGTTACGGGAAGAGAACACCATAACGTCATAGGGAAGGAATTTTTTGCTTTTTCCGTTTGTAAATTGTGAATCGTGACTCGGCCGTGCCGTTGAAGAAAGTACAACAAAAACAAACCCAGCAAACGACCAACTCCCAATCCAGATTCCAGACAACATTTTCAATGGTTTTTGGCTTCGGGACATGGGTTCAGTTTGGTTTGGAATAAAAGCGAACCATACCTCCCCCCGCCGCACCGCGCCGAGTCAATCGTGCTCATGGCAGCCGCAACAGAAAAACGAAAAATCTGGCATTATGCCGAACAATTTGAATTAGAGAAAATTGTCGTCCTTAAATTTTCAAAAATTATGTGAGAGTCGATAGGCATGTGTGTGGCAATGAAATGGTCCCGCAAGCGAATACACAAGGAAAAGCCGCATCGCATCCTTCTCCTCCAACTCCTTCACAGCCAGCGGCTGGTGGAGCTTTTGACTCCAACTCCCATCAACAACAAGATGAGTAATTCTGTTTTTTTCTTGTGAAGTGCATCGAGATTAAAGCAAAAAATTCCACCAAAAGTCCACAAACTCGAAGGTAAATTTGCTTTTCGTCGATAAATTGTGTTGTTCGCAAAGTCGAACAACCTTCTTTGTTGTCGCTGTGCGTCGTCTTTTGCAAAGAGGAAACACCTTGGTTTTTTTTTAATGAAGAGTAATCAAGAAGCAAAGGTGACTCTACTCTCATATATATGCTCATTTTTCGAAGACAAGAAGACGCACCCCTACTGTGCCTGTGGCTGGCTGGAACAACTTTGGAAGCCCGTAAAGCAGGATGAACAATCTAATTTAATTGGTTTCATGATACTCGTTTTCATCGATTACTTAGCAAACAGGGTAGACGATTGCAGCACAAGGAAGCAAGTTTGACGAACTTTTAAGTAATGAAGTCGTTATCCATCCTCCACCTCCATCCGCCAAACAACTACCATTCCAGCACCACAATCCACCTACAACCTCTCTACTCATCTGCTTGGCTGCGTCGTTTTCAATTTTTTTTTTTTCGTTCCTGTTGGATTTTTCTTTGATCAAATTTTCCACTTACCCGTCGTCATTATGGGCGATTTCCTTTAATTTCTCGAATTGAAACTATTCCTCTTGTTTGGATTTATAACAATTTCGAATTAAGACATTCAGGAAAAACAAGAAAAATCACACACAAAACTAACACTCCCGACTATTGGGGGAAATGAAAATTTTCTTCACTTTTTTTCACTTTGCTTCTTTATGGACACTCGGTTTTCTAATTTTTTGCTGTTGATTTCACTTGGAAAAATCACTTTTCTGTTGTAATTAACATTTCTTTTTATAGTTTACTTATTTGATTACATTTTAAGCTGATTTTTTCTTCACAATTGGAACTTTTTTTTGGTGTAAAAAACAAGATAAATTAAAATAAGAAAAATTAGTTTTGCACTCGAGTTTCGGATTCGAAAGATTGATTAAAACCGACGACGACGAATACGACGACTTCTGACATTCGGGTGGCCATGTTTTATTTTCTTTTGCGATTTGTTGTTGTAATAAATAGGTTTCCAGCTTTCCAGCAAGCGAATATTCCATTTCGCTTTGCTGGTAGAATGCAGCCGTATACTGGAAAAAAATCTGGAAATCTGATTTTGTTTAGCTGGAAAGAGGATGTGTTCAGAGAGAATGGCTTAAAGAGTATGGTTTGTGTCAATGATGAGAATTAATTGACATCTACATTAAAAGATGTTTCAGAAGTCGATTAATTTTCTTTTTCAAATACTGTTTGCACTGAAAGAGCTTAAAAACCGAAACGAAAATTCCAATTTTTTTTTAGATTTCTCTTCACTAGCAAGTTGATAATTTTAACGATGAAAAAAACAACTCAGTTCTATTACTATCTTTACTTTTTGTTTTGTTGAAATGTCAAAACTATGAGCCAGATAAAGAGAAAAGTGCAGCAAGTGTTTTCTTTGGGATTATGGGGCCTGCACACAAGAGACTAATTCATCCGGACTAAAATCAGTTTAGTGGGCAAGGGAAGCGAAGTGTGCAGTATGAAACGGACTGAAATTTTCAACCCGAAATTTGGTGGATGAACGAAGACTAAAACTAACACATATACAAAAGCCGACAGTTTTGGTACGAAATAAATACTCATACATTTAAAAGAGGTACATATATACATTTTTCCCCCAGTCTGAAATCATCTGGTGTGTGCTTGGACTAAAGACTAAAACCTATTTCAGTCCAAAAATTATTCATCCCGTGTGTGCAGGCCCATGGGATG
This sequence comes from Sphaerophoria taeniata, assembly GCA_943590905.1. Lineage (NCBI taxonomy): Eukaryota > Metazoa > Arthropoda > Insecta > Diptera > Syrphidae > Sphaerophoria > Sphaerophoria taeniata. The sequence continues at coordinate 37,197,086 of OX016540.1, read as the reverse complement.
GCATTGAAGTGAAGACATGCCACTGATCTCTATTATAACCACTGATCTCTATAGAGGCACTTATCATCCACAATAGTGGGCCATTATTTTTATCTTCTGGAAATGCGGCCTTATTTCCATGTAAAATGTGGCCTTATTTCCACAATTCAATTGAAATAAGGCCTGTCGGGTGTTATTTCGATTTCTTCATGGAAATAAAGCCGCATTTAAGGTGGGGCCTTATTTCGTCGGGCGTTATTGCACGTCACCTCTGCCGTAGAGTGAATATTTGATCGATGGTGGACTTTCCAAGTCTGAAGCCATACTGATAAGGACCTATCAGGTTGTTGACGAAAGGCTTCACACTCTCACACAGCACGGCAAACAAGATCTTGTAGGCGATACTAAGGAGACTTATAAATCTGTAGTTGGTGCAGTTCAGGGGATATCCTTTTTTGAGGATCGGGCATACGATGATGAGGATCCATTCGTCGGGAATGCTTTCCTCCGACCAAATTTTGCAGATGAAATGGTGCATTCTCCTAACCAAATCATCTCCAGCTGCCTTGTACAGATCGGCGGCTAGCCTGTCTGCTCCAGCGGCTTTGTTCGACTTAAGTTTAGATATCACTATCTTCACTTCGTCAATGTCGGGTGAGTATAGAATTTTGGCCTTCTGCACCCAAATTGAATGGTTCTGTATTGCTGGCGGAGTTTTGCTCGTCATCGCCATTATACAGCTTGGAAAAGTGGTCTTTCCATATCCTCAGCACTGACTGTGGTTCCACTACGATGTTCCTAACATGGTCTCTACAGGCTTCGGTTCGGGATGTATAAGCCCTGGTGGTTTGTTTTATCCTTTTGTAAAACTATCGAACCTCGTTCCTGTTACCTATGACATCCCTCTATCTCCTCGATTGCGCGCTTTTCATGCTCCCTCTTTTTCTCTCTGAGAAGTTTGTGCTCCTCTCTCCTTTTCTGCTCGTAGAGGTCACGAGCTGCAATTGTAATTCTTTGCAGCGCCGCTTTGTATGCCTCTTTTTTTGCAGCATGTGCTCGCAGGCACTCATCGTCAAACCAGGGGTTTCGTTGTGGTTGCCGTGTAAGCCCTAGCACTTCAGATGGCTGCTTGGCAGTCTTGCCACTGGCTGGTTCTCTACATTTTGTGCTGGCAGCAAACGACTTCTGAGGAGACTTTCGGAGACACGATCGAAAAAGGATCTAGCATAACAGATAAAACATGAAATGTCAAAAAGTGCTGCAAACTTAAAAGTAACAAACTCTCAGTGAAAAATGCAAGAAAAGAAACTATTTATCGCATCCTACGAACATGCCTTCGAGCTCGAGCTGCGTTTGGATCCTACTTCTTCTTTCTAAGGTTTGAACAGATTTCGGGTGTTTAAAAACTGATCGGTGAAAATATGGTTTCGTGTCTCCCTGAAACGGCTTTAAGAGCTGAACAGAATGCATCGCATGTCGCCCGGCGACTAAAATGACAGCTGTCAAAAATGTGAAATTTCTATGGCAGTCGCTCATTAGCAACACAATAAGTTTGTTCAATAAGAAAAAGTGTAGGTTAGAACAGTACAGAAAAGTGTAGAACAGAACAGATCAGCACAGAAATGTCAGACAAGTAAGAACAGTCATCGAAACGTCATCTGTGAAAACTAAAATCAGAAAAAAAGCTTCCTGCATTGTTTTCTTCAACACATGTTTGAAAATGTAATTTATTTAAGGAATTAGATCTTTAAAAAATCAAACAAATAAAAATTTACTATTTTATAAGCAAAATCAAAAAATCTTTCATTATTGCCTAGGTGAATTAATGCACTTAACCTCAAAACACAAAACAATAACAAAGACAAAAAAAACTACAACACTTTGACAGTTGTCATGATTCTGTTCTAGGTTACTCTTCCTCAAAAGCAAGTACAGAAAATCCTGTTATTTTTTACGCTAACCTACGCTAAACTGTTCTAGAAAAAGTCATTGAACAGCAAACTAGAACAGTCTAGCACAGAAAAATTGTCATTGAACAGGAAAACCTTGTACTTTTCTGTCCAATACAGTCCAGCACAGACTCATTGAACAGACTTAATGCGTCGCACAGTGGCCCGTTTCGGCTTTTTTGGTTCCAAAAATCATAGCTCCTAAACGAGTTGAGATATTTCCACAATTTTTTTTTTATTTTGAAGGTTACACCCAACGCTATGAAATTGGTGAATTTCAAAATAAAAACATTATAGGGTGTTTCGGAAATAGCTGTCAAAAAACTTAGTTATATTAAGTGAGATAAAAATGATTAAATGTGAATTAAACAAACAAGAAAATTCATTTTCTGGCGTAAAACAAAAGGAATTGACGTTTAACAGTAGCGCAAAAAGTAAAACACCGATTTTAGAGGAACAGTGGCGAAAAAAGTTTTTTTTTTTTTTTTGTAAATTGACATTAGAATAATAATAAATAACAAATTGAACAGCAAATTATACAATAAAAACAGTTGAAATGTACGTATAAACATTAGATTTCTTGAAAACTATCATCTTGGTCCGTGGTAATATTCAATAAACTCAACATTTCCGGAGAATAAAGTGCTTTCATATCGTTTTGGGTCCTTACGTGCCTCAGAGAAGAAATATGCGGATCAGATGAGGCTGCAAGCATGTTGTATAAGTCTTCATTCTGCCTTATTCTCGAAACTTTGCAGGTATTTTGATATCTATACCTTTTGTAGTCCTTATTTTTGGACTCCTGGGCTTCTTCAGATAATTCTCCTAGGGGAAGTGATTGATACTCTATAATATCTTGACTGTGAGCCAAAATTTTGTGAAGAGTAGGTGTCAGTTGTTTTTCAGGATACTTTTGAGTCAACAGAGCTGCTGTTGCTTTAGTATACTCCCCAAATTTAACTGCGTTCACAACTTCCCTGCAGTTCAAAACATCAAGTATTATTTTCAGCCTGGAAATAACCTCTATGTTAACTCCAGTTATTTGAGCTGTTATCTCAGTCAAACTAGAAATGATAACTTCATTGTGCTAAGTTATCCTTTTATACCTTATATTATTACCTCTACCATTAATTATAAATTCTACCTGTCTACCTAGTCTTTGAAATTGGAATTGTTTAATCCTTTAAAAAAAACCTTTTTTTACCTATAATTTTATGACATCGAGCAATAAAAAATAAACATTTAATCCGATTAAAAATTAATACCTACATAAATAATCACTGAACATTTAATCTCCTTAAGTCAAAAGTAACTGCTAATATTTTATTATGGATATAATATAAACCCTTCAATTTAATTTTTTTATTGCCTCCGATTTATGTAATATTTATGACATATCGTATTTTAAAATATTTCCGTCATCAAAAACAAAATTGTGGTGAATTCATTCCCCATTTCAGATAATTTTTTGAATTTGGAAAAAAAAAATTTTTTGTTCGAAAATTCTGGAACACCCTGCAAATGTAATAAATTTAAAACTCATCATATTGTTAGCCGTGAACATTTTCTTCGAAATAAAAAAAAAAATTGTGGTGATATCTCAACTAGTTCAAAAATTAACGGTATTAAACATTTTATTAATTTGCCATTGAAAAACCAGAAAATTGAAAAAAAAGTGCCTGCCATCGATTAATAAAATCGCTCTAGCTCAGTTGGGCGCAAGTTGGCGCAAATTATTTCTTCAGGATTATATTAAGAAATACTTCAGCTTTCATTATGCGTTGAGTTTTGCTTAATGCTTTTTGAAGCTTTTTTTTCCATGCAATGTAAAGTCAGAAAAAGGTACAAAAAGTGGTGTCCAAAAAAAAAAAAAAAATATATATATAGACATTTTTTTTTTTTTGTAATATTTTTTCCAAACATATATTTTACCGTATTTGTTAATTTCAGAAAGAAAAAACAAAAATTCTTTCCCCACGTTCGTAATATAGCTTCTCAAAGTCAAGAAAAAGAAAAAAAAAATTGTTTGTTATTAAAACTGAAAAAAAAGTTCAACTTTGACCCCCTCTCAAAACCAAACCGTTGGGAAAATTCAAAAAAAACTTCGGTTTCAAGAACTTCAAATATTTGTTAATTCAGCGAAACAACAAATTTTGAATTCTGGAACAACGAAAAAAATGAATTTTGGAATGACTTTAGTCAAACGGGCCACTGTGCGTCGTTCGTCGCCGAACTAGTCGCCTTAGACAAATTTCATTTTTTCACACTTCCTTAAAAGATTATTTCTGCATTTTGATGTTTAAGTTTAAATCTTCACCTATAGATGTCACGCACAACACCTTTTCCCATTGCAGCAAATACACAAACCAAGCAAAATACTTACACGACTGAATGCAGTATATCCGTTGAACTCCCTTATTTTTGCTTTTGAAGTATAACGGTTATTTTGTTCAACCGATGTCAGCCCGAAAGCAGCTGCGTTTGCTTTGATAAGTTTAATTTTTATTTTTTTTTTATGAAATAAAACACGTTTTTTGTTTGCAGATCTATTATTTTATTTATTAACTGAATTTATGCTGTCAGAATGGCGTGTTACAACAAAATCATTTAATATTTCATTTGAATTGATTTAAATTTATTTCAACTAGAGCGATGAAAAGTTTAAACCAACATTTTATTTTTAAAGAGAAATTAATGCACACAGTTGCTAGAATATTTAATTTATGGTTTTTGTTAAATAAACAAATTTGCTAGTAAAAATTTGACGTTTTTGAGTTGATAAAAAATTTGTTTTCTTCTATTTAAGGGTCTATGCGTATCAAATATCTTCAAAGGCACTATAAAGTGAGTGATTTAGCTACGATACAAAAAATTGATATTTTCATTAAGGTTTGATGGCAAGAATGTTATCTTTTCTAGCACAATAGTGTAGGTATTTTGATTTATACTCTTGTTGGTTTTTGTTGTAAGTTTTTTTGTTTTGCTTTTTGATTTCATCATGACTAGTAGTTTCAAACTTTATAATTTATATTAATTTGAATTTTATTTTATTTTATTTTTCAACACCACACCGTATAGTTTGCTATAATTTTCTTTTCTAAAATTATTTTTGTTTATAAATTCTAGAATATTTTTTTTTATTTGTGCGAGTGTAAAATTGAAATAAACATTTTGGTTAGCTTTAACATAATTATTTTAAATCGTGAATTTAACAGGGAAGAAAAATCATTCAGAACTTGTAATTACAGAACTCCTTGTAAATTTCTCTTTATTTAATATTAATAATAAATATAAATAAAATAGAATATTAATAAGTAAAATGATAAAAAAAAATCAACAACAAATAAATTAGATTTAATTATAAAACAATTTTCTTTCTTTTTCTTTAAATTATAATTAATATCGGTTAACAAAAAAAAAACTTCTCTTTTAAGTAAATCTTTAATTTTTTAAACCTTCCTGGGTTATACGTAATATTTGCTTTCTTTGAAAAATAATCGGGTTTTTTTTGGCGTGGTTTACACTCGTTCGACGTAATTGCCTGGGAAGGTACCAAAACATCCACTACGTTGTGATGTCCCCACAAACCAACCATCATCGCATTTTTCTAGCACGAATACAATGTCTCCCTCTTGGAGTTCAAGTTCGTCAGTGTTTTGCGGTCGGTATTTGTAAAGAGCTCGGTAGCTGCAAAATTTAAAAAAATTCTGTTTAAGAAATGTTAGGTTAGGTGATGGGGGTTGTGCACAGCGTGAATCTGTTGCGTACACTGGGGCCTACTGGTCCGTTGTGATCCCCTTTTAAAATAAAGGTAGCATCGATGCTCCTCAAAATTACCGGTTAACGTAGACTGGCTCGTTAATGAACCAGCCTGTGCTATCTATAAAATTTCCTCATGTTTGCCATTGAGACCTGTGCTAGATCATCCAGTTCCCCAACAAACCTGTTCTCGAAATGACGGAATCGGTTAGTTTGGAGGTTCGGACAGTCACAGAGTAGGTGTTTAATGGTTTCTATTTCCTCCTCATCTTGACAGCTCCTATACAGAAATCAGATGCAAATGCCCCTATCTTGTTGGCCATTGTGCCAATGGCGTAGTGACCCATTAGTACACCTGTCAAGATTTCATATTCCTTTTACTCAGCGATAGAAAATACCAAGTTTCCTTTTCATTAGTGAAAGGCCATAAGCTTCTAGAGATTACACAATCGTTCCTGGATTTCCAGGAGTTATTGATTTTCTCTTTTGATTTAAGGTCTATCTTCCTCTTTAGTACCCCAATCGGGCCGTGTGGTCCCCTATCTGAATGATCGCTACTACTTGTATCTGCTTCTGACCCTTTCCTGGCTAGTTCATCTACTATTTCGTTCCCATCTTTATTACTATATCCAGGAACCCAGCAGAGCTTAACCTGGTTAGTGTGAGAAATTGGCAAAACACTCCAGCACCTGTTGCTGATTCTATTTTTGTTTAGAAATGTTATTTTGGAAAGTCGTCTGTCGGTGAGTGAGTGTCCGTTACCAGTCAAGTCTCCTGGCTCAGTAGTAGTAGTAGTAGAAATGGCGGCCACGAGCAATCTAGCTCGGTGACCCAATTAGCGCTGGGATGCGCCGTTTTGAAGCCATAAAAACTCGGTTGACCTATAAAATTATAAGAGGGATCATTATAAAATTCTGAGTTTTTGTTTTGAGTTCGCTAGCTGGCGATCTCAAGTTCGAAGAGGAACTGAAACAATTAGTTTAAAATACGCCTCAAATCCACTTTGTTGCGTTTAGAAAGGAGATCAAATCTTTGATCTTCAGTTCGGAGAGCTCATTAAGGTCATTGAAGAAGGACTTTCCCAATGATTTAGCCCACTATGACCCGGAATCCAGATAAGAGTGACCCTGAGTTCAATGTTCATGCCCGCTAACTCACTTCGGCATTGTTGAACTAATTTGGAGGATGATGTGGACGAGCCAATAATCGCTTGAATAGCCGCCTGGCTGTCCGAAAAGATAGCTGTATCGCGGTTTTGATTTGGATTTTGTTTTAGTAATTTGCATGCTTCCTTTATCGCGAGTAGCTCAGCCTGAAAGACACTAGCAAAGTCAGGAAGCAAAAAAGACCTAGAGGCATTTAAAGACTCAGAGAAAATACCTGCACCAACCCCACACTCCATCTTTGAGCCGTCATTGAAAATAGTTGTGTCGAAGCCTCTCGTCACTAAGTCATCATCCCATTCTTTTCGAGATGGAATGATAACTTTAAAATCCGCACTGAGGTCCACAGTAGGAGTGCAGTAGTCGGTTTTTGTCGAAAACATGTCCACTGGGATGGGGTTAGTAATATTACTATGACTATATGGTTTAGAATACCAACTACATGTTCGATTTCCTCAGTATCAACGCGCTGCAAGAAACTAAATATTTGATGTTCAAGTCTATTGGTAAGAGGTAAAGAAAAACGTTTAGGGCGTCCGATGGACATGAGCGCAAAGCTCCAGTGGAGCAAACACTATAGCTGTTCTCTGGACATTTTCTATTTTGGTTATATTGTAGGCCTTGCTAAATGCGGGCCACCAAACAATCGAACCATAGGTTAAGATTGGACGGACTACGGCTGTATACGTCCACAAAATCATCTTCGATTGCAAACCCCATTTTTTGTCAAAAGTTTTACTACAGGCATAGAAAGCTATGCTTCTTGACCCTTTCTTCGATATTAAGTTTCCGGTTTAACTTTGGGTCAAGTATTACTCCCAAATATCTAGCGCTAGATGGCAAGGAAAGAGTTTCACTGTTGTGGCGAGGGAGAGTGAAGGGGGGGTACAGTGGTGTATTATCCTAAAGGCAAACTAGGCACGTGTCTAGGGGCGCGGCAACAAAGGGGCGCGCGGGCGCAGTAATTCTTACAAGTGGTAAATAATGTGAGTTCATACTTGGCTGTTAGAGTAACAAACTTGTGAACACGAATTGCACTTGCATCTTTTGTTAAAATAAAAATCGGTCTTGAGCAATTACTCTTACAGTACAGAGTCAACTCGGAAATCGACTTAGCTTTCTTCTAATTTTGTAAGCGTTTTTGAATAGGTATTGATTTTACTTATTGTAAGGGCAATTGGCCTAATGGTCGAAGTTCATCAGCGGATGGCAAAGATTTCGACGGATTTAAAATCTAATTTTTCTGCTTTTTAAGTTCTTTCTAGATTGATTTCGGGGAAATCCGATTTGAGAACAGAGTTGCCACTCGGTTTGCATAAGTACCAACTCAAGTTAACTTGGTTTACAAAATTTACGTTGCGGCAAATCATTAATTAACCAAATTCGTTAGATCTTTCGGACAATACTAATAGATCTCATGTTAACTAAGTCTCTTTTCCCTTGGCTCCTATTTCAACGCCTTTTCTTTAGGCGCTGTGCAGCGATTTTGGTCAAACTATAGTACGAGATATTTCCATATAGGGGCGCCAGTGAGATGCTTGCCTATGGCGCCCTCAACCTTTAATCCGCCACTGGGGGGGTACTTTTGTTTTGGTAATAAAGAGCATCAGTTCAGTTTTGTCCCTTGATTGACACTCAAGCCACAGCTTGTAGCCCAGTTGCTAATTTTTATCAATAATATCTCCGTAATCTCACTTATCACGGAAGTGAACTTTCCTGTTACCAGTATCTCCAAATCATCTGCCTAAGCAACAGCCTTCACGCCACATCTTCCCAGTTTAATAAGAATTTTATTCAAGACCAGAAGCCAAAGAAGGGGGGACAGAACATCCCCTTGATCTGTTCCCCTGTTTACGCGCCTGATGGTCAAGTAAGGTAGCTTGAATCCTTCTATCACTGAACATGGATACAATCCAATTTCGGATGTAGTCTTGTACACCCCGGTCAACCAGTGATTCTTGAATGGATTCTGTTAAGACGTTGTTGAAAGCTCCTTCTATGTCTAAGAAGGTAGCGAGAGTAAATTCTTTATAATGTTTTTTTTTTTTTCAAGTGCACGCACTACCTCATGTCTCAATGGCTCAATGAGCCAATAAAAGTCTATAACAATTGTAATGCTTCTCATTTGATTGCTATCAAAGTCAATGTTTCTTTCGCGCCAAAGACAAGCTAACGCCTCATTAAAGTCTCAAAAGGCCATAACCCTCTACAAGCTTGTTCGAAAGATACCTAATAATCTTAAGTGGCTTTTTGACAAATGTTGTTTGACCATTTATTTCATATTATATCTAAGGAAAACAAAGCAAAAGCCTTCTCCTTCCAAGCAATTGAAATTGTATACGCAACGAACATCTCCTGGCAAACCACAAAAATTACTCACACACAAGTATGGGAAATTTATATCGCCACATAAAATGGCCTCTTGGGTGGACTTAAACACGCTTTCAACGTTCCGTATTGCCTGCTTTAAGGATATGACACAACACAAATAACTTCACCATTAGCCATAACAAATTTCATCCAATCAAAGCCCATAAACTTCTATAGTGGACCATTACCTATAGCAATAAACATTGCTCCTGGTTCCATAATCCTCTGCTGCCCTGTCCTTCTGTATATCGGTCGCCTTGATTGTAGAATATTGCTCTATTTAACCACATAGTAAAAATGGAATTGTTTACAACTAAAATGCAATTGTAGTCGTCACTTAAAAACCCCAAAGTCAGCAATAGCCCGAGGTTCGAGTGTGTCGGTCGGTCTCCCAGTTATTATTGTTCCAAGGATAAGGCAAAACATAAGGAAAGGATACCGGGCAAGGATTCCTTAACGAATTATTTGGCTTAAAGCATCATTTAATGGGCAAATGTGTCGTTCGTTTGTCCTAAGATCGTATATTGTATAGGTTTGCTAAAGCTATGAGTTTGCAGTGGACGGGAACTTCTGTAGCCACATAAAGTTACACCGTCGTCGTCGTCGTCGTCGTATTTGTGTGTGCATGTCCAGCAATTGTCATAAAATACATATATGTCTCGTTGATACTTACGCAACTGGCTCCGTATTCGTATCAACGTGAAGTACTTCGGTTTTATGGAGAGTCCTTGTTTCCCTGAGGATGCCATTCGGGGGTTGACCGTTCGAAGTGAGGCTATTAAATTCATTATTTATGTTTGTGCGAAGGGTGTCCAACGATGGTCGCATCGCCGATGATGATGACTGTGTAATTATGGATTGTGTTGCTGGTAACCGGCCTGTTTTATCATCCGCACCGATGTCAACAAGGACCTGAAAAACGAAAAAAAAAACCAAAAACAATAAAATGAAAGGACCCCAATTATTTATTGAAGAATGAGGTTATATTGTTGAAATTTATGCGTGTGCGGTGACCTACCTCAACATATGATACTGGGAATATACCCTTGCGATTGGCAATTTTTCCTTCGTACCAGTTTTCATCAACGCGACGGGTTAGGGTCACATGTTCGCCTTTGTTGAGTGAAAGTTCAATGCCCGATTGGGCTTGGAAGTTGTATTTAGCACGGGCTTGTCCCTCGGAGGGTTTCTTTGGTGGCTGGCGGATACCGTCTTTGGCTAAAAGCTGTTTGGAACGAAATGATAAAGAAACATTTATTGTACAATGTTGATGGTTAGGGCGAAAAGGTTTGAAAATTTGTATGAAGAAATTGTTGGGGAATTGGCTAACGACTGTTTTTTAACGATTGCTACGGTAATATTACGTAAGTTTGCAGCTATGTTAACTAGAAGAACTTTTGGCCTTCTAGTCCCTTGAGCTTTTGTCTTTTTGCTGTTTTAATTGTTTGGTCATTTGATATACACATGGTCTCTTGTTCTCTTACAGCCATAATAAAAAAAACGCCTCTTCCACTCTTATTCCACAGGTTGATTAACCCGCATAGAATAAGAGTTAATCTACGGGTTAAAATTTCTCTTTCCATTTGTGGGATAAGTTAGTAAACCTCAGTTAGGAGAAGTTTAGTTTTATGAATAGCATGTTCCACTTAGTCCACAGAATAAAAGAGTTAATCCTTCGATATTCGGTGTTTATTAATTTCACTGATAATGTTTTGGTCATTTGGTATTTTGGACTGTGTGAGCGTCTTAAACCGTTTTGCAACACAATAATCGGAACGTACTAGTGTGGCTTTAAGCCAGGCAGAACAACGATAGACCAAATATTCACACTGAGGCAGATCCTGGAAAACACAAACGAATTTCAAGTCAAAACCCACCATTTTTACATCGACTTCCAAGCTGCTTATGATAGCATCCACCGCCAAGAGCTTATGATTGCGATGTCTGAATTCGTGATCCCGAACAAACTGATCCAGCTGTACCGCTAAACAATACGCAGTGCAGTGTGCAAATGGGTAACAGCTCATCAAACATGCGCAGGATTCAGACAAATAGATGCGGTGTCATGTGATTTCTTCAACATAGTCCTGGAGCAGATAGTGCACACAGCAGGTGTGAGCATTGAAAACACTAGCTTCAACAAATCCGCCCAGCTCCAAGGCTATGCGGACGACATAGACATCATCGGTCGATCGCTGCTGGAGGCCTTCACAGCGATTCAAGAACAAGCAAAACTCGTTGGTCTTGAAGTGAATGAGGACAAAACAAAGAACTTGCTATCAACAAACAAAGCAACATCTGTCCACCGTCTAGGACAAAACGTCATTGTTGGAAGCATCAATTTCGAGGTAGTTAAGGAGTTCACCTACCTTGGAACAAACATCAATCCGAAGAAGAATTACCCTAGGGTACCTCTGCTGCTTCGGTTTGGCAAAACAACTAGGTTCAAAACTCCTCAATCGAAAGAAAAAGTGTCTGCTATACAAGACTTTGATTTTAGCTGTCCTACTCTACGGCGCCGAGTGCTGGACGGTAAGTAAAAAAGGGGAATTGATACTGGGCACTTTCGAAAGAAACGTTTTTCGACAGATTTTCGGTCCCGTATGCGTCGATGGCGAATGGAGAAGAACTGAAGAAGGTTCAACCGAGAATTGTACGAGCTGTACCAAGATGTGGATGTAGTCCAGAAAGCCAAGTAAAGACGACTACATTGGCACGGCAACATCGAGCGAATGGACGACAACTCTCCAACCAAGAAAGCCTTCTCATCCCAGCCCCCAGGTTCGAGACGACAAGGAAGACCGAAACTACGGTACAAGGGGCAAGTGACTTTGGATGCCAGAGCGCTTGGTTTCTACGAATGGAGAGTGCACGCGTGGGACCGTTTCCGATGGAAGGCTGCAGTATCTCCGGCTGAGATCCTTCATGGATTGTGAACCGGATAAGTAAGTAAGTAAGTAAATCTTTTGGGCTTGTGGTCTTTGGATTTTATGTGCTTTACCCTTTTTGTATTTCGTCATTTCGGCGATTTTGATTTTTGACATCTATATTTTGGTATCTTGGACATTAGACATTTTTAATGACTTTTTTCTCTTTTGGAAATTTGATCTGTTGGTCTTTTAATATTTTGGCCCTTTGGCCATTTGGTTTTATATGGTCTTTTAGTTTTTCGGTCTTATGGCTTCTTGTTCCTATTGCTTTTTGTGTTTTTTGGTATTTTGGTAATTGGTTTTTTGGCTTTTTGGACTTTTGATGTTCGGTTCTTTTGGTCATTTCTTATTTTGGCTTCTTGGTCTCATGTTTTTTTTGTTTTTCGGTCTTTCGATATTTTATTGGTCTTTTTGTTCTTTCGGCTTTTTGGTCGTTTATTTTTCCTCAATTTTTGATCATGTGTCTTCCAAAAAGCAATCCAGCACAATAATTCCTGGAAAATGAGAATTTCAAATAAATTTGCCCATTCATTTTCCTTATCACGCCAAATAGAAAAACCATTAACTTCTAATGCTTTATTCCTTTTGACTTTCGAAATAGTCTAAAATCTCTCAGAAGTGCCCAACAACAAGAAAAAATATATAAATACCGCTTAAACCTATAAAATTTAACGACAAATGCATAGGGCTGTGCAGGAATAGCTATAAAATAAAATCTAAAGGAAAAGCAGAGCTGAAAACACACAAAGTAGTCGATTAAATTCAGTCCATTTACCTCGACATAATTTGATGGCAAGAGTCCGATCATCGCATTGTGCTCGCCCTCATACCAATTTTTGTCTATTTGGCGTCTTATGTAAATCACATCACCCTTTTTGAATGTTAGCTCCCTGTAAAAAGAACAAAAACACATCATACAAACATTATGAAGGAAACATTCCAATATGTAGATAAATACCCGTTAAAAACAAACAATAGAAAACAGGAAAGATACCTTAAATTTTTTATTAGTAAAGAAAACAAAAATCGCCCACTCAAACTCCATTAAACAAGGATTGTTGGGCTGATTCACATCTTGGTGAGGCCGCAATGAACGTTTCTTTTTTACTCTTCTCATCTTCTGCTATTTTATTTGGCAAAGTGAATTGAATTATCGAATTATGCAAATGAGCTGGAAAAGGTTGTGTTTTTGTATTCTTGGAACGTGAGCCATAACTGTTTTGGGATAAATTCTTGAATATTAAGGTAAAGTGTTGGCAAAGAATGAGAAACACGCCGCAGCCGATAATTTCCATTGATCCTTTTTTTCTTCCGGCGAAAGAATTTTTTAAACAAAATAATCAATGTCAACCGCAAGAGGTTGATTTTTTAACTAGTTGTTTTGTTTTTTTTTTTTTGTCGGTCCGCTAGATTAACTCGTAATTCTAGGAGCTTTGACAAAGACCCCTTGATGATAGGTCGAAAAGGTATACACGTTTTTAAGGCTCTTATGGTGGGTGGATGAATTTTTGATTTTAAGGATTTGTCTAGAGGCAAGGACTCGAGTAATGACAGGGAAGTTTTTTTTTTCAGAGTAAAATCATCGACAAAATGGGAGGGTTCTGTTTCTTAAAATAATTTAATTCACTGTCATCGTTGAATTAATTCACAAGAATATTTTGGGTTTTTTTTATTTCAGGGAATATTTAATGAGTTTTTGGACCTTGTTGCCTTCTAAATGTCGCTCAGAAATTAAAATATTATCCTATCTTCATTTTATTTTTTAACTTTCCGCCGAGAGCAATTTATCGGAAAATTGTTACTTTAATTTCAATTTCAACATACAGCCAAGCTTCTATAAAAGGCTTCTATAGAGCTTCTATAAGAAGAATTATGTGGACTGCCTAGATTGGGCTCTGAAAGATTAGAAAATATCTATTGTAACAAAGTTAAAATTATTCTTGACTTCAACTTTTAAGGAAAACTTATAGAGACGTTACCGAAGCTATCGCTCAACATTTTTAATTTATTTGAAGCTTAAAGCTCGTAGGCAAAGGAAAATACGAAAATAGCAGATAACTGCAGTGTACCTATGCGGCAAAGTTACCAAGTATATGTTTCGCAGCTTCTGTAAGACTTCTATAAGAAACTTCGAAGAAGCTACTACAATTTAAACTGCTATTTATTGAAGGTTTTACCGTCTTTTAAATGTGTTTGAGGCCTTCTATAAACAGTATCTTCCCAACGTACATATGTCTTGTTTTTAAGAACTTAAGAGTAGGTATCAAACACATTCTTGAACTCTTGAGAAACCTTACCAAAACCTTATCGAAGCCAAACCAACTATTTGGTGCTAGTGCAGTGTGCGTTTTCTAAATGCGTATACCTTTTATATTGGCCTCTTTTATTTGAGAAAAATTTCACAACCTCCTTAAACAATTTTTCACGTGGCTTAGGGGGTGAACTGTATATTACGCGCTGCCAGTCATTCACAAGAACACATGCAACGTAGTAAAAACGAATCAATAACCTATTTGAACCAAATGCGTCCAATTATTTCCTCAACATGCCTTAAATACCAGCTAGAAGGCTACACAATAAGAGTATTTAAAAATAAAGCTTGACAAGTTGCTGACCTTTGTTCAAATGTAAGCAGCAACTTTGACCCAATTAATATGCAAACACGTTAGTTCTAACATTTGTGTAAAAGTTTCTTTTAAAAAGGTGAAAATTAGGTGGACATTTTGTAAATTGCTTTTCTTTCACAGCCGCTCCACCAAATAATTGCCTGTATAGCCAACTCTCACATTCGCTGTTCGTGCATAAGGAGCACAAATAACCTCAAAGTGCATGCAATCATTACTCTCTGATCACCTCCCTCATTGAAAACAGCAGTTTCTATTTCTTAATCGACTTAAAAACTTTAAGGAACCCCGATAACTGTGTCACAAACTTATCGTCCATATAATCTTTATGCCCACAACCATACACTCTTGATAATTAAGCTCAATTTTACGATTACTAAAACAAAAACGACATAAACAACAAACCTCCTTGAATAACGGTAACATAAGCAATAAAGTTAACACAACATAGAGAGAACGAGAGAGAAATAAACAACCACTTACCTTGCTGTTTGCCCTTGGAAGTTGTACAATGCCCGTGCAACGGTTCTTGGGTAATTGGAAGTGTTTGGTGATTTTGGCGCCAAATCGGTATTAAAATCATCATAACGATTCAATGGTATCGGTGATTTTTGCGAAGGTGTAAAATTATCAGTGTGACGTCGTGAACTCATGTCTTGCAATTCTTGTAGATATTTTCGTCGTCGTTCTTCTTGATATAGTTTTTGCATTGTTTCCGCTTGGCGTATGGCTAGTTCTTCTTCCGGTATCGGGTCTTTGTATTCATAGCGTATTGGAGTTTTGTAGTGTATGTTGACGTCACTTTCGAAATAACGATTTGGAGATTCTGCATTTTGGAAAAGACGAAAAAAAAGAGTTAAAATCAGATTTATGGAAAACTCTACATTATTCTCTTCTTATTTAAAATTTAAAAGTGAGATTTTTTCATACAATCTTCGGATTCTATTATGAAAATGTACCATCTACTTTTTTGAAATTTGACATTTTTCTTTCACATTTCCGCAAACAAATTCAATATGTCTGTTTAATTAATTAAAAATCAGATCAGAACTGGGTAGAACAGCACATGTAAGTGAAAACTGTCAGAACAAGTTCGAATAGAAAAGGTCAAGTATCTGCTTTATCTTTTCGGGACTTTCTAATCAGCTGTTTAATAATAACAGTGCAATTTTGACATTGGACAGTTTTCACAAAATTTAACGGTTCACACAATCGACTTGTGACAGTTCACACTAAAATGTCATATGACAGCTTGGAGAACATCTTGAGACAAGTTTTTCTTCATGGAACATACAAACGTATATTTTTTGGATCTTCTCTGTGCGGAACATATTCATTAAAAAGACCTGAAGTGCGTTTTTGTCGTTTTTGCACACCAATAGTTAGATACGATTCGTAACACAATTGTCGTTTTTGCAGTCAATGTTAATGTGTCAAATCGTAACTATTTCCAATTCATCTGTAGGAGGTGAGTTGAAAGTGTTGATGTGTCAAAGTATTTTTTTTTGTTTAATGGCGTTTTTAATAAGCAATCTGGAATCTAAAAAAAGAAGGGAATTCTCTTCTTTTCAGAATCAGAATTGTCACTTCTTCCCAATCGAACGCATTCAGAATGCTTTACTTCCAGATTGTCAATTAAAAACGCCATAAGAAAGATTTTTGCTTAGTTTGATGAGTCGCAATGGACCTTGCGACGAAGACTTGACTCACTTCTATCTGGCCGAGGTGACTCTTGCCATTCATGCTCTCCATTGCATGGGCGATGTCCACCACGACATCGGAAAACATTCTTATCGACGCCTTTGGCCATATCAAACTGGCTGATTTTGGAAATGCCGCTGTCTTGAATTGTGACCAGAAGGAGTAGAAAACGTGGGAAAAGGCCGAGCAGGAGAGGATGAAGGAGAAATCTGAGGTAAGGTTTATTGTATTCTTTAGGTCGTCGAACAAATTTCAAATGTTCATTGTTTGGAAGAACGAGTCTCTGAACTCCGCCAAAAACTAACCCAGACTCAACAGAAGCATGACGTTCTGAGTTTGGAGAACAAGAAACTCATTCGTGAACTCAACAAAGAGCGCGAGAAGATCGATGCGCTGTACAAGAGTGTCTGGGAGAAGGACGAAACGAAGCCATCAGTAAGCTGAGGAAGACAATCAACGAGGAACATGCGAACAAACTTGGCGCCGAAGGACGTATCAAAAATTTGATCGGTGAATCCGACGATCTGAGATTGAATCTGGAGCAAGTTCAAATGAGAATGATAGCACAGCAGAACCAGCTGATCGAACAGACAAATCAGTTGTTTGAGACACAAGAAAAAGTCGAAGTTCTTCTTATTATTATTGCTTTTTTTGTTTAATTGGTTTCAGACATTAAAGACTTTCCCGTTTATTTATATAAAAGCACGAACTACATATTATTGAGATTTGATATTATTATCAGCTGTCATATCTTCTGTTGCTATGTAACGTACTGCAATGGTCTGGTCGTTTATTCGGTCGCGAATATGGTGATGACGGACTTCTATATGCTTAGACCTTGATCTAAAACAGTTGCTTTCAGCAAGTTTGATTGCACTCTGATTGTCGCAGGCAATTACGATTGGTTTCTTGAAAGATGGATTTATTTCTTCACCAAGTTGTTTAAGCCAGGTTGCTTCTTGAACAGCTGCAGATAAAGCCATATACTCGGCTTCGG
This sequence comes from Sphaerophoria taeniata, assembly GCA_943590905.1. Lineage (NCBI taxonomy): Eukaryota > Metazoa > Arthropoda > Insecta > Diptera > Syrphidae > Sphaerophoria > Sphaerophoria taeniata. Next base: position 37,179,614 of record OX016540.1, on the reverse strand, counting down.
TGCTTGATAGCGCAACGGTAGGTTGTCTTTTGCTGCTCCATGATATGGCACCACCGCTTAAACCGAATACGAATCCTGTACAAGAACGCCGTTTGTCAATATCAGATGCCCAATCAGAGTCAGAAAATCCTTTTAAGTCTTCAGAACCTTCGAAATGTAACTTTAAGTTTATTGAGCCTTTCAAGTACCTGAATATCCGTTTAACTGCTGTCCAATGTGCCTTTCCGTGTTTGGAATTGAATCGACTTACATCATTCACAGCGAATGCTATATCGGGCCTTGATCCTTGAACCAAATACAAAAGGCTTCCAACAGCTTCTTGGTAAGGAACATTTTCGATTTCTTCTCCTTCTATCATTTGAATTGACAACTTTTGATTAGGATCACTTGGAGGTCCTACTGGCTTACAGTCGGACATTCCAAACCTTTCCAGGATTTCAGTGATATATTTCGATTGATCCAACCAAATGCCACCAGTTTTATCGTCATAAGTGATGTTGAGACCTATGCAACTTCTTGCCGCCCCTAAATCTTTCATTTTGAAATAATTACATAATGACGTTTTTAGTTCATCTCTGATTTTTTCTTCACGCCAAAATATAAGAAGATCGTCTACGTAAATCCCAACTATCAGACTTCCATCTTGATTGAAATAAACGCAAGGGTCCATTTTGGATTGAATAAGTCCAAATGATTTCAAACATTCGTCAAGCTTACGATTCCATTGTCGACTGCTTTGTTTTAATCCATAGATAGACTTATGTAGTTTACATACCCGTGTAGAGCCATCGGTGTATCCTTCCGGTTGTTCCATATAGATTTCTTCAGACAAATCCCCTTGCAGAAATGCCGTTATTGCATCCATTTGATCAATCTTCATTTTACTCTTAACAGCCCAAGCAATGAGAAAACGAATTGATGTGTAGCGTACGACGGGAGAATATGTTTCAACATAATCAATGCCAAATTGTTGAGAGAAGCCTTTCGCCACTAATCTTGCTTTGTGACAGATTATATTGTCGTCATTATCTCGTTTGGTCTTGAACACCCACTTTGATTTAACTGCTTTTCTTCCTTGCGGAAGATTCACAAGTGTCCATACATTGTTTTCTTGTAGTGATTCCAACTCTTTCTTGATAGCTATTTCCCAACTATTTCTATCTTCACTTGCGAGTACTTCTTTTAAAGTTGTCGGATCTGAGTTTTCGTTTCTAAAAGAAGAATATGAAACACAATCATTAAAGACACGCTTAACTGGGATTCTTGAAGATCTTCTTAGCTGGATTGGTTCCGCTTCTGATGAGTCAACACATGCGTCTTCTTCAGATTCAGCAGATAAAAAATCTTCATTCGAATGAACAATAGGTTCTTGTTTGTCATCTTCAATTGGTGTATTTTCGACCGATGGGAACGTACTTTCTTCTATTGCTTCGTTTTCGTCAGATGGGATTTCTTCTTTTGCTATAACTCGGTTGGTGGTTTCAATGTCCCCCACTGAATCTTGATCTTTACATATTGGAACGCTGTCAATCAATTTTGCATCACTCTCGGTAAAATATACATTACGACTTATACAAATCTTCTTTGTCTTAGGATCGATGCACCTGTATCCTTTAGTTGTCTCGCAATAACCAACGAACAACTTTCGTGTCGATTTGGGGTCCCACTTAAGTCGTTTTTGTTTCGGGACATGAACCATTACAGGCGATCCGAATATCTTCAACCCACTCAAATCAACCTTGACACCGGTCCAGATTTCATCAGGAGTCTTGTCATTGAAATAACTGTTGACTGATTTGTTCATTACATACGCCGCAGTATTCACAGCTTCACCCCAATACGATTTGTCTAAATTAGCATCGAAAATCAGACATCTCGCACGTTCAACAATGGTGCGATTGAATCGCTCCGCGACACCATTTTGCTCTGGAGTGTACGTATTGGACTTCTGGTGAACAATACCAGAACGCTTGCAGAAAGATTCAAAATCTCGTCCAATATACTCGCTTCCGTTGTCAGTGCGTAAAATCTTGATTTTTCGTCCAACTTGCGTTTCAACCATATTCTTAAATTCCTTAAATGATTCAAAAACTTCAGATTTCGTTTTTAAAAAGTAAATAAAAACCTTTCGGGAGAAGTCATCTATAAACGTTAAAAAATATCTTGACCCTCCGATAGATCTGACTTCCATAGGGCCACAGAGATCAGAGTGTATGAGGTCAAGCAGGTTCTTAGAACGTGTTCCAGTGTGCTTAAATGGCAAACGAGTTTGCTTACCTTTCATACATGTCTCGCATTTCTTCAAAATGTTGACATCTTCGGAAAAATCGACGCCTTCAACTGCTCCATTCTTCATTCGACACAAGTCTACATAATTGAGATGTCCCAATCGTCTGTGCCATGTCATTAATTGAGAAGATCCACTTGGAAGCATACATGACAACGCCTGGCCTTTGATCTTGTATACACCGCCAGATGATATAGCTTTGACCAAAAGTTCGCCATTTGTATCGAAAATATTACACGCGTCTTTATTAAAAACGACTTTGTTTCCTCGCTTAACAATTTGATCAACAGACAACAAGTTAGCCGATAACTCTGGTACATAGAGAACATTGTTAACTTCAATCTGTTCATTCCCGAAAAACATTGAAATATCACCAATTCCAGATACTTTCATTTTTTGGTTGTTGGCAGTTACAATTTCTGATATTGGAGATGGTTTTACTTGAGCCATAAAATTCTTATAAGCAGTCATATGCATCGAAGCACCGCTGTCAATATACCACTCATCTATGTTCTTCGTCTGACATGATAGTGCGGTATAAAACGCCTTGTTCTTATACTCTGTCTTCTTAGAACCTTGAGGTTTTTTCTTTTCTGGACAATTTTTCGATATATGGCCTTTCTTATTGCATTCATAACATTTAAGATTATTGAACTTGAATTTTTTCTTAGCACTCAAAAAAGCGTTTTCGGACTTGACTTTTCCATAATCACAATCAAGCAGTTTTGCCTTGATTGCTTCTCCAGTGATACTTGTACCGCTGCTTTCAATTCCCATGATGAATGGTTTGAATTCGTCACCAAGACCAGCGAGTAAAATCGCACCTAACCATTCCGATGAAATTGGGAATTTAATGCTTGCCAATTTATTTGCCGTACGAAAAACATCATTCACGTAATCAGTCATGGAATTGCATTCTTCTAAGCGGATTGTTATTAATTTTCGAAGCAAAGCAATCTTCCTTGTTAGTCCCGAGTCTTCATATAAATTTTCCAATTTCTTCCATATCGCATATGCAGTCTTCTCATTTTCAATGTGAACAAAAAGAGATTCGTCTGATGATAAAACTATTTTAGCTTTTGCTTTCTTGAGTTTTTCATTATCCGTTTCCGTCACAGGGTCGGTTATGGTTCCTTCCAAATTATTCAGTTCAAGAACATTCATCATTGCATATTTCCAGGTGTGGAAATTTTCACCGTTACGTAATTTTTCAATCGATTCTTGATGCGCCATTTTTTCAATTCGGTATTTCAAATTACGACTTTGCAGAATTTTCTTTCCAGGAAATTTCAAACGAATTGAAATTCCCACAACAAATAGGAATGAGACTATTGAAAAAAAAGTTATTATTTTTCTTTTTAAATCAATTAAAATTCAAGCAATATTTCCTTGCGGTCCCCTGGGCCCATAACCTATTGAGATTTGATATTATTTGAGTAATGAGAAGAGACGATATTATGAACGTTATAATAATATATTTAATGAAGAACTGAAGTATAAATATTTTGATATAATAATTATGAGTTTAGAGTATACTATGATATCAATATTAAACAGGAGTTGTTTCAAAACAAGTAGAAGTAACATACATAATAATATTTTAACACATATTGAATTGATAGTTTTTCAGCGAATCGAAGTAGCAACTAGGAGAATATCAGGAGCTGGCTTACTTGGAACAGCTTGAAGAGTTCTTTATGGAGGTTGGTCTTCAGTTCGAATATTCCATTTGCCTTTCTTGCTTCTAACATTCAGTTATTGTAATAAGTTCTGTTTGATTACTTGATTCTTTACTCAACTGTTTGTCCTCTCTATACACTTTTAGAAATCAACTCAACAATATTTTGCAGAAAACATGGAGGTACACTTCATGTTTCTAAATTTTCCACTAAAGAGTGTCAAAATTATCAAGAGAAATATTAAATTGGAATTCAATGAACCATACAAATATTCACTATTCACAAAAAAAAATATTACAAATCAATTTTCTGAATTTGATCTATACCGATCGCTTGAAAAATTCTCACTGAATTTTAAATGTCTTTCGATGAATAAAAATGCGTAAGCAATTTCATCAAATCAGAAGTAGGTAGCTCGCTATAAAAATGTATGATAATAAAAATGACCTTGATAGGCAATATGAACAAAAATATTTACACTCCAAGACCCCATAAGCATAACAACAAAACAATTTGGGCTTGTAGTCGGATTCTTCCATGAATCAAGATATATTTAATCGAATTCTCTTTATCAACCTAGGAGCGTCTTTTTCTTTGTACAAAACAGACTTTGGGAATGATTCATTTTCCAGAGCACACAAAATCGAAAAACACACTTCGGAAATGAAAAATTATGTTTAACTTAACGTATCGGAACGGAAAGATGTAAATGAAGCTGAATTTAAGTTTAATGCTTACAGACTCGTATCAACCTTAAAACAGAGCCTGTCCCACTGTTCTTACCGGTCGTTGACGCTGCTGTTGTTTGTAAAAACTACGTATCAAAGGTATATTGAAATACGTTATCGGTTCTATTTTTATTTTTGTATTTTTTTTGTACGAGTTAAAGTTGGGATGATTAATACAGGAATGTTAACAGTTTTCAATTTGTTGCTGTTCTGTTTTTTACAAAACTTTAAGCTTCAACCCACGAGCATAAGGGTAACATAAAACTATGAAAACCATTGTGTGTTTTATCGAAAATCGATATTTGTTTGGTCTACATTCATACTAATTCATTTTTCATTCAATCAGTGTTGCAATAAACGAATTGATTGATATTTGATAGCTTGTTGCAATTTACACACATGTGTATACTGTCAGCAACACCGTTAACAACATACATGAGGTCTGAAAGTGATTGAAATATATTTAATTACTCAATGCAAGAGGTTATCAGATTGACAGATTGCAATCATTTGCGAAGCTTTGCTAATTGCTGATGGTGATTTAAAGAATCGATATCGTTGTGAATTTTTTTGTTTTAATTGACAATGCGTTTCACTGGAATTTACTCATTGACTGGAAACAGATTTTAAATAAGTGGAAAAAGTGCTTAACAAATTAAAAGAATATTTATATTCAATTATCTTTGAGTATTTATAGGATATTTTTGGACCAATTAAAAAGTAATTAAGCTTGAAAAAGAAAGGAATTTTCCTGGAAATTGAATCTGATACTCAAACCATTAAATTCGCGGGCATTGTTTGCATTCAAAAAATGATTGAAAATGAGTTTTGACTCTCAGAAATCACACCCCTCAAGTGGCTGTTAATACGAATTAAAATGAATCAAAATATTGTTTACTTTGAGAAATAATATCATTTTTGTGCAGTCAATCAGAACCCAAAGTTGTTGTTAATTTATGAAATCCCAGACAAAACTTTCCTCATTAGCAGTAAATTAAAACCCCTTGGTTATAAATCACAGGAAAACAAGAACAAATATTTTCCCATTACAAAATACAAAAATACACTTCATTCGTTTTGCATATGTGAATATTCACTACGGAATTATTTGAAAACAAATTAATTTGCACATCTCGGCGATGATAACAGTTTGAAATTTAATTTCATAAACAAACAAAAATATGTGAGCGAAATGATTAAGAAGCTTGATATTTAGGCAAAATGAATTCAAATGATAATAGATTAAATTAGATATGGGTGTAACGAATTACCACACACGAGCGATTTTTGTTTTAACTTATGTGTGTACGTTCTGGCGAATTAAATGATTCGAGCACGCACCATAAAATAAACACATAGAAATTTTTTTGGAACAAGAAATATTATGTTTGATGTTCAATCTTCGATGTAGGGTATATTGAACGAATTAATGTAACAACATTTCGTATGACACTATAGCAGTTCATCATCTCATACTCCACTAGAATATATAATTTCATGAAATTCTCTTCAAAACAAGTTGAAATGGGTTATTTTTCTTTTTCGCTCACTGTGGCGTATGTGGAACATTTTCAAACCTTCTTAAGAACCATTTCGTTTGGCGCTATGACTCCTTTCTGATAAAATATTAGTTTTAATCAACTTTTTTATTATTCATATTGCAAGCCAACTAAAAATATGCCTTGGATTATTAATCTTTCGAAACAAATAGTTTTCCATAATAAAGTCGATTCCTCATCTAAATTACTACTTAACGTCAAACAATCTTCCCTATAACTTGCCTCGTTTTCTTTTGTTTCCCTAAATTGGCCATAATTCATGTAATCTTTCATATTACTGTCTAGTAAACTGAAAACAAAGACAAAACAACCAAAAATGCTGCCAAATCGATAAAATATGCAAATAACATGAAACTAAGAACCTTATTACTTGTCAGTCAAAGGTTAATCCCTACCACAATTTTGTATCTTCAACAAAGTATTTCGTCCGCACGCAGTCATCAAAACAAAAATATTGCCTAAAACAAACATGAATAATGTTAAACAATTCAAATTTACATGCGATTTGATATAAATGCGGTATCACCGTAAAAAGTTCAACAACGACATGGTATTACTTTTTCTGATCCTTTTATTGTACTTTTTTTCATTCAAACATTTTTGTGTAATAGTGTTTTGGCAACAAATTATTGTGTGTGCAAACAGGCTTATGATTTGAAAATTCCGTAATCTCTTTCGAAGATAAAAACTACCCTTGGGTATTACAAAAATATATACCTTCACAGTAGAAAGGCAGTCTGACATCAAAATCGAACTATTGAATGTTCCATTATCGACTCTTACGAGAAAAAAAAACACAAACACAAAATGAAAAGCTTGTTTGGTGTTGCAATTGTGTTTTGCTTCGTTTTTGGAAAAAAGGATTTTCAACGAAATATCACTAGAGACTGATACCTATCGATTTTCATTTTCATGCAATTTGCATCGAAAGTTTTTGTTCCTATTTTTAATTTGAATGTGTATTTTATTTTTGTTTTTACTTTTAGGGAATTTTTCATGGTCCGGTCCTGCTATGGATGATGGTGCCAAAAAGGTTTTTTTTTGTCCACCTACGCCAAAGCCAATCCCCCAGCGGATACTAAATGTTAGCAAAGCTATTTGTTTCCCATTTAATTTTTTGAAATGGAAATTTCGATGTAGATGGAATGCGAATTCGAGTTTAATTTAGGGCCAAACGGGATTAATTTATTTGTTTTGTTTATCTGAATGATACCTTTCTAGAAAAACTTTTATTCACATATATTTTTAAAGGACAAAAGTATTTGGATTAAAATCTTTAAAAGTGTATTTTGACAGATTTTTAAAGGTGAATTTAAGAATTGTGACATTTTGTTGAAAATTCATTATTTTCTATACAAATTACCAAATATCCGTTTTATTTGATTCGATATTCTTTATATTTTTGAGTATTCTCGTTCTGATTGATGATTTTTGAATTGAAATGAGAAATACATATTTTTTTCGCAATTTCTTAATTTTTGTATTTTAGGAGGATTTTTAGGGAATAACACGTGTTCTTTATTTTATTTACAAGGTAAACCGAGTTAGGAAAAGATAGGGTTTTTGGTTGGTTTTTGTTACACTTACAAATGTTTTAAGTTTGAGTTTTAAAATTAGTGATGTGCAGAATCTTAATTTTTTGAACCGAGTTAACTCGAGTTGGTTTTAATGAAAGTCGAGTTGAACGAGTAAACTGATTTGCAAGCTCGGTTCGCAAAATTGGATTGCAGAAAAATAATCCGTCAAAATCCTTGCCATCCAACGATACAATTACATAGCAGAGTTTTAAATACTGCAGTCGTTTCGGTATTTTAGTTAAGTCATGAATAAGACTTTTAAAAAAAAAAAAAAAATAGGGTGGCGCGACAGCTCTTGAAGACCCAAGGCCTTAGTGGCTTACTCTCATCAACAATTCTCTGAGTGCGTCTGAAGAATTGAGGGGACCAACAATTTAACGAGATTTGATGGTTAAGAAAATATAATAACCGGTCGTTTACGCATGAGGTTCAAATTTACTTGTTGGACGCATAAATTGCTTTGTATTGTGGTTGTAAGCTGACTATTCCTATAATGCAATTGCATACTTTAACAGAATATTGTTACCACTTTCTTCTTTCGGAAACATTTTACAGCACAGAAAAGGCCTTTCTTTCTTAAATCAGAATACAGGCTCTTGGAAAGACGACAGAAAACATAGTTCTGAAGCAGAAGGATTTGTAGAGGTATCCAATCATTACTGAATGGGAATAATGTAGAACAGGGTACAGAAAAACTCGCTCCCGAGCGCTCTTTTAAGCTCGCGAGCTCGGAGCTCTTTTTTCAATATATTTGGCTCCGGCTCGCGAGCTCGGAGATCTTTTTTTAATACTTTTGGCTCCGGCTCGCGAGCTCTTTTTGAGCTCGGAGTCAAATAGGCTCCCGAGCCGGAGCTCTGTTTTCATTATTTTTGGCTCCGGCTCCCGAGCCGGAGCTCTTTTTTCAATATTTTTGGCTCCGGCTAGCGAGCTCTTTAGGATACAATTAGGCTCCCGAGCCGGAGCTCTGTTTTCATAATTTTTGTTTGGCTCTGACTCTCTGAGCTCTTTTTGGGATCTAAGCAAATTGGGTAAGGCCTCGGCCACGCAGTAAGCGGGCGAGCGGCTGAGCGGAAAAAAAATATAAAACATATGAAATCACATAGAAGCGGCCACGTTATGAGCGAGCGGCGAAACAAAATCCTGAGCGGCTAAGCGGCGCCGCTCAGCAACCAAACCTGTTTTAATTTTTAGTAATGTTCTGAGCGGCAAGTATTGAATCTTAACGAAAAAATATGTAGGTATATGCTAATATTAATTAATCTACTGTCGCATTATCTACTGTATTAAATATGGTTCATATACTGTTACATTCAGTGATGATTTCTGTGAAAAAAAAAATTGGAAAAACCTCATGGAAGAGTGGGAAAACTGGAAAAACCAAACAAAGGTCGGAAATTAGATATTTTTTGCTTGGAATTTTTTGGTTCAAAATGGGTTTTCGAATGGAAAAATAGAAAGTTCTTGATGAAAAACTCGGAAAACTCATTGGTTTACAAAGGGAAACTGGAAAATTTGTGATGGGGATCTGGAAAGCAAGAAAAAGTAAACAAAAAATTGGAGAAATAGCAATTCTTTGTTTAATTAATCTAGTACGCACTTTTTCAAGCAGCAAATCAAAAGATTCGATAGGCATACATAGATATTGCCAGAATCTATCTGGAAATTTTCGTAGATTCAAAAATAAATGACTAAATTCTCCAAACTCCGATCTTAATTGGTTAATCGGATGAACACCAAATCGTCTTCTTTTTTTTATACGTTTAAGTAATTTGTACACATACAAACGATTTTCCGACAGTAAAATACGGCGAACTGTTCTTGACAACGGCATTTTAACTACTAATCGCTCAAAAGCAGTCGCTCAGTGCCTGGCCATACGTCGCTTAGAGCTGCCGCTCAGCCGCTAGCCGCTCAGCCGCTTAGCCGCTCGCCCGCTTACTGCGTGGCCGAGGCCTTAGGGAGCCGGAGCTCTAGCAAGCGAGCTCATTTGAGCTCTTTCATAAATATATTGATATTTTGGTTCTTCCTATGTTATCTATGAAATTATGAAAAGTGATTGGTGGACATTCAAATAATTTTGGGTTATGGTTATTGTGAAGTAGGTAAGTCAAATATTGAAATTGAAACAACTACTGTTTTAGATATTCTATACCTAATTTATTTTTTTTTAATGTTTTGTGTTACTGCTACTTGGACATTCTAATTTGTTGGTATATAGCTCTTTACATTGTGCTATATTTAAAACAGACGTATAGATTAGTTCGATTTGTTATTGCTTTTGATATTTTTATAGTTTTAAATATGAGGAGATTTCTAGGAGTGTTTAGTTGTTTTCAAAAATTAAATGGAATTTGATTTGTGCGTGGTACCATATAGAAATTCAAGTTGATGCTTTTCATTTTCACATGTGTGATCCGCAAGGGTAGGTTAGGTAGTTACTTTACCTCGTATGCTTGTTTGTACTTTGTAGTGAAAAAACATTTTTTTTTTTTTTTTTTTAATGAGTAGGTGTATACGCTAATGACCTTTTTTTGTTTTATTAGGGTTCGATTTTTGTGGTCTTATGACAGGAAAACAAGAAAGAGGCAATAAAATTATAAGTGAAGGATTAAAAAAATTAAAGAATATGAGGAAATTACAAGGAATTTGGTACCCGCGAATATAGAGAATTCTTTTCATTGAGTTATGCATATTTTAGATATTGTGTAGGTATCTTCGAGGGTGGGTGGTTACTCTAACTCTTATGCAGGTAGACAAACGTAATATAATGAATAATGACCTTCTTTTTTTTGCAGGTGGCCATGGCACAGAGGATAGAGTAGTTGACTGCTAAGCCGAATGCCACGGGTTCAAGCCCCAGCTTCGGCAGCATTCTTTTTCTACAAAAATCGCCAGCTTAACTGAGCCACCTGTGCAATGATATGAGACAATTAAAATCTGTGTCTCCTCCTCTGTGCCACGTAGGTTTATGTTATGTGTTCTTCCCTTCTATGTGTCTATCTGTCTCTCTCTGTCGTATGTCTTGTTCTGTCCCAGCCGATGGTCTCAGTCACCAGTGCTGCTATGTGTCTGTAGTTCGTCACATTTATGTGCGAAGTACTGTGAAGTCAATGTCAATGTCAATGACCTTCTTTTACAAGGATCTGATTTTTGTGGCTTAGAAATGTCGACCGTAAACATGTAACGCAGGGGAAGAAAATTAGAAAGAGGCAATAAAATTATTGAATTAGAATGATTGGCGGCGACGGCGGCGCTGTCTTTATTGGGACATATTTTTCATCGATAACTAATTTCACGTGAATGTGAATGGCCAGCGTTAATAATAACCGTTAATAAGCGTTAATGATAACCGATTATATTTTTTGGCCAAATTGGAAGAAATGGAATTGGGCGAGACTTGGTTTTAACAAGACCCTAAGACACACAGCTTACAATAGATTTATTGAAAAGAAAGTCTGATAAGCGTGTGCGAAGACGCATTGAACGTCAAATAGTGGCAGTTTTGGACGAAATGTTTGACCAAGTCTTCGAAATTGGGTCCAACGAACCGATCGAGTTCGCGTCAAATTCGTATTCCAAAATTCTGTATTCCACTGTTCTGATTTTCTACAATTCTGTTGTGTTTTTTTTTCAAAATTCTGCAAATCCATTATTCTACTTTTTGAAATTCTTTTATTCTAAATCTCTTCATTAAAACTCACTTTTGTACATAGGTTTTTCAATTGCCGCCAACAATTCGCACCAAACAGTTATTTTTAGTTGCGGTTACCGACCTCGAATTTCGGTAGAAATGCCTCACAAGAAGTTGCCTGTTCGTGTATATGATGAAAATGTTGTTTCTACTTAATAAATTTATAATGACAGTTCGATGATTTGTTGCATTCACAAAATGAATTCAAAGTTGTAAAGCCCTTTCCTATTTGAAAATCCGATATTAATAGCTATTAAAAATATTAGTACATACTTAGAAATTCTACAGTAAAAGTGTTTACTAGGTTTCATGCATACGACTCAATGACATGCACAACTTCAGGATTTTTCAAATAAACCGACTCTTCACAGAAACAAGAGGACTACCTATCATAAAAAGTGGGAATGATTTCTGCTGCACATTTATTACTTCATTTCCTTATTTTTTTATTCTTCAATCGTTTTATTGTCTCTTTCTAATTTTCTTCCTCTGCATTACATGCTTACGATCGACATTTCCAAAGCACAATAATCTGAAATCAGATCCTAGTACAAGAAGGTCATTCTCATTACTCTTTATCTATCGTTAGCGTATATCTATCCCAAGAAAAACCCAAATGTGCATTATATTACGTTTGTCTACCTACCTGCTAGTTAGAGTAACCGACCGCCCTTGCTGATACACAGTTTCTAAAATATGCATAACTCACATATGAAAAGAATTCTCTATATTCGCGGGTACCAAATTCCTTGCGATTTCCTATATTCCTTTATTTTTTTAATCCTTCACTTATAATTTTATTGCCTCTTTCTTGTTTTTTCCTGTCACAAGACCACAAAAATCGAACCCTAATAAAACAAAAAAAGGTCATTAGCGTATACCTACTCATTGAAAAACAACAAAATGTTTTTTTCACTACACTCATGTATACGAGGTCAAGTAACTACCCACCTTTGCAGATCACGTGTGCAAAGCATCAACTTGTATTTGTATATGGTACCACGCACACGCACAAATTAAATTTCAATTAACTTTTGAAAAAATCTAAACATTACTAGAAATTTCTTCATAATTAAAATCGAACTAATCTATGTCTGTTTTAAATGCAGCACAATATTAAGAGCTATTTTACCAACAAATTAAAATGTCCAAAATGTAAGTCAAATATTGAAACAACTGTTTTAGATATTCTATAATTTTTTTTTGCAATGTTTTATGATCACTGCTATCATAAAACATTGCAAAAAAAAAAAATTATAGAATATCTAAAACAGTTGTTTCAATATTTGACTTACTTACCTTTACCGTAACCATAACCCAAAATTATTTGAATGTCCACCAATCACTTTTCATAATTTCATAAATAACATAGGAAGAACCAAAATATCAATATATTTATGAAAGAGCTCAAATGAGCTCGCTTGCTAGAGCTCCGGCTCCCTAACCCAATTTGCTTAGATCCCAAAAAGAGCTCAGAGAGTCAGAGCCAAACAAAAATTATGAAAACAGAGCTCCGGCTCGGGAGCCTAATTGGATCCTAAAGAGCTCGCGAGCCGGAGCCAAAAATAATGAAAACAGAGCTCCGGCTCGGGAGCCTATTTGGCTCCGAGCTAAAAAGGAGCTCGCGGGCCGGAGCCAAAAATATTGAAAAAAAGAGCTCCGGCTCGGGAGCCTATTTGGCTCCGAGCTAAAAAAGAGCTCGCGAGCCGGAGCCAAATATATTGGAAAAAGAGCTCTGACTCGCGAGCCGGAGCCAAAAATATTGAAAAAAGAGCTCCGGCTCGCGAGCTGGAGCTGAAAATGTGAAAGAGCTGGCTCCGGCTACCGAGCGCTCGCGAGCGCTCGCGAGCTTTTCCGTACCTTGATGTAGAACAAGCAATAAGAGAAAAATCAACCAAAATATCAGTCCGAAAGTACCAATCACAAAAGAAGCTGAGAGAGCGTCTATTGTGTTTATGGAACATGAGGCAAGTGTTAACACGGAAAACACTCTTTTCAGGAAATGGTGAATACTAACAAGTGTATGATCTACAGCTTTGTATGTATATACACCTTTTATTTTTAAAACTTCTCCACTCATTTTTTCTTTCAAATAATTGATAAACTCACTAATCAGGACACTCACTTGAAATTCATCCACCATTGAATTAGCAAGACAAAAATTTTAAAACAATTTTGACTTAATTCCCGCACAAACATATTTTACAGAATTAATAAACTGGACCATAAGTGCAAAAAAATCTGCCGACAGCATCACGCAAATAGAAATCCAATTGAAATCCGTCGCGTCGGTCGTCTGGGAGTGCCATTGTATGCATTTGGTTGCATTAATTTTGTGTTTTTTTTTCTATTTTTTTGCATTTCTCAATTAAACCCAAGTGCCCTAGAAACGATTTGCATATTGTAAATTTTAATTATGCAACACAGATGCGGCATCAGGAAAAACATACATACACACTTATGAGATTAAAATCTTACATAACGCACAGAAGGGAATATGAAGTGTAATTGTTGTTCCAAGTATCCCAAAAAACCTTCTTTAAATCCAAAGTATAAAGATCCAAGCATACGCTATTAATTGATTTTATTTTCTGTAAAAATAATATTGAATTTTCTTTACAATTTAAGAAATAATACAACTTACAATTGGTAAGAAATATGGAATATAAAAAATTCTTGAACAACTACTTATAATTTCAGGAATCGACCGTTTTCTAACCTTAAAGACTCAATCGCAATTCACGTGAAGTATTATATACATGAATGTAATACGTACATAATTCACAAATCATTTGTACTATTCTTTGGAAAGAGACGAAAGTATAAAAACATTAGGAATTAAAAAAGGGAAATTTTTATGGCATTGCCAGAATGCATTATATAAAGCTGCCAATGAACGATGTAACATTAAAAGTTGACTCGATGACATTCCGGGGGCCGTCTGAAACTAGACTTAGGTTGAAGACTGTAAGTCTAAGACAGCGAGTCTCCCTGCAGATCTCTTGGCTTTAATCGATCCATTCGAAAGTTTAACATCAGCCATGCGGACCACTCCGTCTGGCCCCGGATATATTTTGATGACGCGTCCTAACTGCCAGGCTGAACGTATTACGTTGGGCTCGATTACCAAGACTATGTCCTCCAATTGAATCGGTCTAGTATCTCCGAACCATTTTGAGCGCCTTGTGATGACAGGTAGATATTCAGCGTACCAACGTTTGGTTAGCTCTGCCATCAAGTGTTGAGAACGGCGAGAGTAGAGGTTACTGCAGAAATCATTTTCTCGAAATATGCCAGCTGCTGTAAAATCTCGGTCATCTTCTCCAAAAAGCATAGAATTCGGAGTTAAAGGTTTTGGATCATCCGGGTCAACGGGGATATGAGTGAGTGGGCGACGATTAATTTGGCCTTGTGCTTCCATAAGTGCGTTTCGCAATACGTCCTCTCTGGGGACTAATCCTCTGAGAGCGAAATCAACACTCTTTTTGATGGACTGGATTAACCTTTCCCAGGCTCCCCCCATCCAAGGTGAGTATGCTGGGATGAATCGCCATAAAACTCCTTCATATTTTGAAGCGTTCTCGCAGAGGGAAGACTCCATCTCCTTCACATCCTTATCCATTAAGTTCTTGCTGCCGATGAAATTGAGCCCGTTGTCGCTGTAGAAGAATCTCGTGACGACACGATTGATGAGAAAACGTCTTATTGCCATACTGCATTGATCCAAGCTCAAGTCATTAAGCAATTCTATTTGCACTGCTCTGAACGTGAGACATGTGAAAATCATGCCATAGCGCTTTGCTGTGCCCCGACCGAACTTCACCAGCAATGGTCCAAAACAGTCCACTCCAACGTGAGTAAAGGGTCTGGAGTCGAAGGCTAACCGAGCATCGGGTAGCTGGCCCATCATGGGCATGACCGCTTTCGCATTTAGGCGCTTGCACATGAAACACCCTTTACGAACTTTCTCTACAGCGCCCCGAATACTTATTATCCAAGCGCTCTCACGAATGTCGGATATAACCGTGGCAGTTCCTCTATGACAGTTCCTTTGATGGTGATGATGGATGAAAAGGTCGACCAAGGGATGTTTCTTAGGGAGTATAGCTGGGTTGCGAGAGGCATATGATGAATTAGCCTTTTGAGCTCTCGAGCCTAATCGCATGGTACCATCTGCATCTAAGAAAGGAGACAAGGAACGAATGGCACTTGAAGAACTCACCTTTCCACATTTCTTCAGCGAATTGATGTCATCTGGGAAGGATTCTATCTGGATTTTTCTAAAAATCCAATCTTGGGCTTGATGAAACTCGGTTGGGGTGATAAAATGTTCCTTCTCGGCGGGTCTTTTTTGAAGAATGTGTTTGTATCGCAGTAGAAACGCTATTGTTCTGATCGTCGAGGTCCATCTAGCTTTAAATCTTGCAGATAAGAGATCATAGGCTCCGTAAAAATGATGCGTTTTAGATTTGTTTGTATGGTGTAACATTCGGCAGATCTCACTTTCGTTGTTCGCTCTTGAAGGTACAGCATAAGGTGTAATTGGCCATTGCTCTACAGGCTGTGTCAGGAATTCAGGCCTTCTAAACCACCTCGTATCGTAATCTTCCATTGATTGTTCAAACCGTTTTGTGCCGTCATCAGCAACATTATCGTGGGATCCAATGTGAAACCACTGACGAGAACAGGATGTTTCCAGGATCTCACCTACTCGAGATGCTACAAAAGATGGTAGTTTATTGGAGCAGTTGATCCATGCGAGGACTGTCTTTGAATCAGATAAAAAAAGCGTATCGTCTATGCGGATGGTATGAGATTCCTTGATGGTTGCTGCTAGGCGAACCCCTAACACAGCGGCCTGCAGTTCTAAGCGGGGTATAGATAACTGCTTGACAGGGGCGACCTTGGCCTTTGCCATAACTTGTGCGACTTCGATGTCATTATCAAACGCGAAACGAAAGTAAGCCACAGCTGCGAAAGCCTTTTCAGATGCGTCAACGAAAACCACAAGGCTAACTTTCGAAGTGTCAGGATTTTTCGAAACGTACTGACGGGGAATCTTGATGTTTTCAATGAGATTCAGTTGTTTGATGAAATCTACCCAAGATTGTCTGAGATGAGAGGGCAACGGCTCATCCCAATCATAGCCTTCTCTCCACACGTCTTGGAGAATGATGCGTCCTCGGATGATAAATAAGGAAATAATGCCCAAAGGATCGAAAATCTTCATGATAGTCTTAAGCATCATTCGTTTTGTAACAACCGCTTTCTCAGAAGTCATTACCTCCATACATTCACTTTTTGACAACTTGTATGAGAAATGATCCGAAGTAGGGTACCAAAACATACCTAGAACCTTAGAAAATAAACCGTCAGATTCGTTAGGATCAATGCTTACCAACTTCTCGTTGACAAAACCCTCTGGCAATTCACTTAATAGATCACGGCAATTCGACTGAATGCCCACGAGATCAAAGTTCATCGAACGGCAAATACGAATAGCGTCTCTCGTGACAACAAGCGCTTCTTGAACAGAGTCATGACTATTGAAATAATCGTCGACGTAAGTACGACTTGTTAAACCGTCAACAGCAGCGGGGCACTCTTCTTTAAACAGGTTGGCATGGTGATTTTTAACAAACTGGGCGCATGTCGGGGAGCACCTGGGCCCGAACATCATAACTTCCATGATGTAGACAGTCGGCTTCCTAGAAACATCTCCATCCCTCCATAAGAGGCGTTGACACTGTTGATCCTCAGATGTTATTCGGATTCGGTGAAACATTTCACGAACATCACCGTTCACGGCCACTTTGCGCTCACGAAATTTGAAAATGCCAGCGTGAAGTGGGACTAAGTTGTCGGGTCCCTTGAGTAGATGAGTGTTGAGAGATACTCCGTTAACCTTGGCTGCTACATCCGCTACACATCGTGGTTTCGGTGGATTCTTGTTAGGGTTAACGATGATGAAAGTCGGCGCATACCAAACGCGTGGCCAGACTTTTTCTAAGTCCTCCTGTGTAGCGATTCGAGCGTATCCCTTGGAAACAAGATCATGAAAATAACGATTTTGCCACTCCAACATGTCAGGCTTTTTCTTCAGCGATTTTTCTAAAGCGATGAGCCGTTTAAAAGCCATCTCATAGCTGTCGGGTAGCCTGACGTCATCTTTATCCCATAGAAGGCCAATTTCGTATTGGTTTCCAACCAGCTTAATTGTACGTTCCATTATATCGAGGGATCGAGCAACTTCACGGCTAAGTAATTGTCCTTTTGGTGGCATCACACCAAACTCCTCGGTCGTGAAATGTCGGCGTACAAGATCGTGTAAGTCTGTTTCCCCACGAATAGCGTCGTGAAAATTCATAACCATGCTGGGTTTCGAAACCGGATGTATACAGGACACATTCATTGACTGAGCTGACTTGCCGTAGACAATCCAACCTAGGAGAGTCTTAAGAGCGTGTGGTTCTTCTTCGTTGCCGTGTCGCTGACCGTGTCCTAAAAGGAACTTGGCTTGATCGAGGCCAAGAAGTATTTGCGGGCGAGCGTTTTTTAAATCACGTATTGGAAGTCCTCTTAGATGGGGATACAAGCTTTTCAAGTAACCCGCATCAACTGACTGACTGGCAAGTCCCAAATCTTTGATCGTATACACATTCTTCAAGATATATTTCTTACGGTGGTTAACTCCAGAAATTTCCAAAGACGTGCGCTTAGAATCTTCAACTCGGGACACCCCTTTCGTCCACTGAAGAGTGAGCTGTTCCGGATGCCCAGATAAACCAAGCTGATTAAAAAGATCTTCTTCAATCATCGACAATGAAGACCCATCGTCCAAAAAGGCGTGTGTGTCAAAAAATACATCATCGTTCCCATAAATACGAATAGGCACTATTTTAAACATGATTGTCAGATCAATTCCAACGTGCGATGAATGAATGTGATGCTGTGGTATAAAAGGAACTGCCGTTGAGCTTAGGCCAGTGTTGCAGGTACTTGGTGACGCATGCAAAAGAGGATGGTGACGCCGATTGCAACCATCAGTGCCACATGATCTCTTCTTAAAGCATTGCTTCCACTGATGTTTCGATGGATCCAGACAAGCAAAACATATTGACTTTTCTCTCGCAAATGTCTGCCTTTGCTCCGGAGATAACGCCAAGAATTCAACACATTGAATTAACGAATGCTGAACTTTATTACATTTGCAACACAAGCCGAAGACGTATCGGAAGAAACAGGTTGATGCAACAATACTCGAGAAGACTTACTACCTGGATTTAACTTCTTTTGCTCGGAAAGGCCTCCGGGTTTCGATAGATCGGGTGGTAAATCCAAAACTCGTTGAGATAAAAACGCAGCAAAATGTTCGAAATTTGCCCGTGGCAATGCCGACTTTCTCTTCTGCCAGTCTTGATAGAGGCCGCCCCCTAACCTCGAAGCCAAGTTTGTTAAAACATAGCCATTATTCAGATCTTCTTCTCGGTTGATCGATTTGACATCGGCAACAAATCCGTTAAGCTTCACAGCCCATAAGCGTAGTTTAGGATCGCACCTGGACGTAAGTTTGGGTAGACTCAAAAGGTCTGCGGTCAGATCGTGAATTAAAATATCGTAACGACCGAACATGGACCGCAGAGAGTCCATAATCGCATCAGCATCGGAAGAGTACTTAAGGCGTTCGCTGACGAGTTGGTAAGCTTCTCCTCTTAAAGCTTTGCGCAAACGAGAGACATTTTCTTTAGCACTATATCTACCCTCAATCGTAGTAGATTTGTAAACCTCCTCAAAATACGGCCATTCTCGTTTGTTTTCACCAGAGAAAATTGGCAATTCCTGAACATTGTTACGATTCAGAATAGTGAGGAGGTTTGCCATATCTAAATCACGAAAGGAAGCTACACTTCCGCTTGAATGTTCTTCGGACGTCTCCTTTGCTGAGATATGGACATTAGCTGGCTTACCGGTGGTGTTTTCCCGCAACGGGGTGGACTGACCATTAGCAATTGTCTCGTTTACAAGAGCCTGGTGATTCGCCTGAATCTTTTTTATTATTTCCAACTTGGAGTTGCTCAAACTAGACGAATTATCTTTGGCAATAGGAATCGGTGGGGCTTTGATACGGGAAGCTTGTGACAATTTCAACTTGGTGTCGGCTAATTCAGCTCGCAATTCTAAAAGCTCTTTGTCACGTTGAGCAACTGTAGCTTGTGCCACCGCCGCAGCTTCCATAATCAAATCGACCTGTTCTTCTGTCACCTTTGCAGGAGCAGCAGGACCTGACGAAGAATTCTTTTTTGAAACATCCTCGTCTTCACGAAAGACACAATCTTCTTCCTCGCAAAACCAAGGAGTCACTGTGTCGAATTTATCGGCTTCAAAGTTGTGGCAACTGTAATGCCACCAACGCTTACAATTTTCGCAAGCGACCATTTCATCGTCGTCCACCCTTTTACATCCTGAAGCAGAACAACTTCTCTGTTCTTGATCTTCCATAATCGACGAATTGGGTGGCACAAATAAAGAAAGAGAAACGAATTGTCGCAATCAAAATAAAATTATGTTGTTCCAAGTATCCCAAAAAACCTTCTTTAAATCCAAAGTATAAAGATCCAAGCATACGCTATTAATTGATTTTATTTTCTGTAAAAATAATATTGAATTTTCTTTACAATTTAAGAAATAATACAACTTACAATTGGTAAGAAATATGGAATATAAAAAATTCTTGAACAACTACTTATAATTTCAGGAATCGACCGTTTTCTAACCTTAAAGACTCAATCGCAATTCACGTGAAGTATTATATACATGAATGTAATACGTACATAATTCACAAATCATTTGTACTATTCTTTGGAAAGAGACGAAAGTATAAAAACATTAGGAATTAAAAAAGGGAAATTTTTATGGCATTGCCAGAATGCATTATATAAAGCTGCCAATGAACGATGTAACATTAAAAGTTGACTCGATGACAGTAATAATTATTAATAATTTACTAAAACAAATGATAAACAGTCTCTTAGATCGTCAGGTAGTGCAAGTTGCAATTTCGGATGCTTCTTGAGTTCAATTCAACTTTAAAGAGACTTTTTCGCATGAGGAAATAAACATGACAAAAGTTGTTAAAAGTTGTTTTCTTTCTACGTTTGCATGAGCCTACAAAAATACAATAAATCGAATTTGCAACTCCACTTCGCTTACTATCTTGTACACATCTCGATTTTTATTTCACAAAAATTAGAAACAACTAACCACAAAACCAATAAACCACGAAACGATAAATATCACGATTGGCATCGAACAAGATACTCTTACTTAAACTATGCATTTTTTTTCATAAAGATACACTTGACTAAATTTACCATTCATCGTGATATTGGAGAGAGATTTAGGTTCCTTCCAGGTATATGGTTTTCCTGTCTACTGTTGTACTAAGAAAAGTTATTGACACTTTTCTCACTTTCACTTAGCTAGGTAAACTGATTGTATCGTTTTGCGATTAAGTAACAAAAAATCACACAAGATTCATCAACCGTATAGAAAATTTTAATAGACCGATCAACAACAGCTATCGATCTTAACTGACTCGAAAGATACGCCAAAGTCTATCCTATCGGTGTTAGGAAAATAAACAAAACTTGTATAATCGCAATTAAGATTCGTCACATCCACCAACAAGTCTAAAAAAGCCAACATCAACAAGTCAACTCACAGCGACGATGACAAACGTTAGCGACTGTCTTGTCTGGCTAATCACTTTGGTATGCCAAAAGCAGTAAAATGTAAACAAAAATTAATAAGCAAACAAATTCAAATTCACTTAACGAATGTGCACGCTTGTATACCCGGTCGTTGTTGTCTACAAGTAGTATATACCCAGCCCCTTTCAACGTGGACTGTGGACTATATGGAGGAATCTTGAACTACACTATACCATCCGCCCGTCAAGTTTCTCTCGATGTTTAATTTTACAATAAAAAAAAGTTCAAGTCGTTAACACTATTCTTGCTTAGTTTGCGCACGCCAACCGCACTCGCGCATTGCACATTACAAGTGAAACTGACGAGTGCATTCGCAAATATTATGCGCGAGCAGACTTCAACAACTAAACTAACAGAGGGATAGATACTTTAACGGAGGCTATGTAGGCATCGGTGAGTATTGGCGTGATATCGTCTATGGCTTCTTTACAAACTCAACCATCACACCAAGTGTTTGTTTGCTCCCTACCCGTCCACTTATTTGTGTTTTACTCAATGGATCTTGTCTTCTGTTTGAAAAATGCAAAATGAACGAGGTCTGTATACTCTTGGTCTAACTGGGCTTTATGTCAATTTGCAGGGGATATCCCAACTAATTGCCAAATGAATGAATGACGACACAAAACCAGGGCCGCATTTGCCAAATTTCAACTGATCTTGAATAAATGTCAAGAATTCAATCAATCTCCTTACAGTTAGATTCGAAAGGGGTAAGAATTTCGACAATATTTGCAAATTTGTGTTGATCCCCGCAAATCGAATTTTAAGCAAACAATATTTTTTTCAACTTTGTGCGGTTCAACGAAATTAGGTTTTATTGCTTCAAAAGTGCACTCTCTTTCATCCAAAGCAACAAATCCACCCCTGGAAATTGCAACCAAACAGCGGATTATCCGCTTTATATGCCTTTTTTCTCGTCTCAAGCCTTGTGCATGATGATACAAATTATTGTAACCCACAAATCAGCCGGATGACTTGACTTGAGACTTTTCATTCTTAACTGTTTAATTGCGCGCACATAATTCCGTGGAAAGTGGAAACGTTTATGGTGCGTTGCCATTGCCACAATCATAGCCGTGAGCCGTCGTTGTCGGTCGTTGCTGTTTTGACCAGAAACAGTTAAAAAAAAACAAAAACTTGCGATCGTAGCCAATTTTAGCCGAAACTATAACCTCAACTCACTCTCACACATTATTTTTATTATTATGGGCTTATCTTTCGGTTAAAGCCTCTGCAAAGCTAGCTACACATGCGAGATCAGTTACAAAGGCATGTCTGTCCACATGTGAACGTGAGACTATTATGAATATATATGCCGAAGTCGGTGCTGGACAGGTGAAATTATCGTTTTTATGTTTTTTTTTGTTTTCGTTCATACTTTTTTGAAGTGAACACTTTTTTTAAGGTAAATAATTGTGAGCAAGTGTGCAAGTAATTTTTTAATTTTTTTTTTTTTGAGGAGTTGGCTTTTTTTTAGCATTTAATGTATCGCTCAGTTGTGAGTGCGCCGACCGACCGACTCACAGCTGGGGCTTATGGTTTCTTTTTTTTTTGTGTTTCAAGTCGTCTTGAAGTAAAAATTGTAGCCATGATGTGAACGTTGGAAAAGCTTGGGCTGGGTAAAAATACTCGGTCCGTCTTAAATACAGATCTTAATAAGTGAGGTCTTCCTGTGTCTAATAAAATTGAGAAAGTTGTTGAATGTAATTTTTTTATGAGACTTAAATGATCATATGTGCGTCGTTGGAAGATTTATTTTATT
This sequence comes from Sphaerophoria taeniata, assembly GCA_943590905.1. Taxonomy (NCBI): domain Eukaryota; kingdom Metazoa; phylum Arthropoda; class Insecta; order Diptera; family Syrphidae; genus Sphaerophoria; species Sphaerophoria taeniata. The sequence continues at coordinate 37,156,561 of OX016540.1, read as the reverse complement.
TTTTGTTGCTTGTGTTTTTATCTTTATTTTACGAGGTTAAGGACTGCACTCTTAAGACGTGGTCGGGTGTTTTAACTCTTTCTTGTAACAAAGCTCGATTCGAGTTTGAAGTGTGTTAGGTAAGTAGATATCACAATTTTGAACATCATCTTTTTATGCAAACGATCGAATAGATCTTCCCTTCCGCGTTCCCCCGTGTATCTCTAAGAACCAAACGATAACGATAACGAAACTTCTGATTAAATAAATAAAATTATTCCTCAACGTAATCCTGTTGTTACAGAAAAAGTATGGAGACCTTGGAATGTACCTTCACGTGATACATCAGGCCATTGCTTACTTACTTACTTGTTACCTAGTTTTTTTTTTTTACCCACTTAAGGAGTATTTATACCGGGTTCGGTTCTTGAATATAAGTCGCAATTCTCTCCAACTATTGCCTTTTTGAGCTGATCCCTCCCCGACTGGCCTATACTTCATGGCCATCACGGCCGTCCAGCGGATTCCACTGCCTGCGTCGAAAAATAATAAATGCCTCTTCGAAGCGAGTGTCTGATCCACTGTCACTTTCGACGTGAGTCGTATTAAAGTGTCAAAAAGATTTCTAAGCATACCAAAAGCTGCTACTAGGATACGAAGACGACATTGACATAATTGGAAGAACAGCGGGATGGCAATGGAGAGTTTGTGAGCCTTGAGACGGAGGTCAAGAAGATGCTGTCAACAAGAAAGGACACCCAACATCGACGTCTTGGAGCCAAAGTCGGTATAGACAGATTTAACTTCGAGATAGTTCAGGACTTTGTCTACAAAGGATCCGCTGTAAGCTCAGACAACGACAATCAAACGAAGAATCACTCTCGCCAATTGCTGCTTCTTTTGACTTGGAAGAAGCAGTAAAGTCCTCTCTCGAGCAACTAAAGTGTCACTATACAAACCCCTTATCAACCCGGTCTTCGGTGTAGAGACAACATCGGATGAAAACGCTTCGGTCTGCTTCAAGAAAAAAATTCTTCGGAAGATTTTTGGCCCCGTCTGCATAAATGGAGAATAGAGACAAAGATTCAACCAAGAACTTTACGAGCGACACTGACCTAGCCAGAAAAGGTAAGGTCCAACGACTTAGATGGCTGGGTTATACACTATGCAGAGCGAATGGAACATAATGCTCCGGCCTGTAGAGTCTTCGAATCCAACGCAGAAGAGGAAGACCGCGACTCAGGTGGAGCACACAGGTGGTAGATGCCCTTTACCAACTTGCCACGTGAAACTGGAGACAGCTAGCTATAGGGACCGAGCCGAATGGAGGCGCTTGTTGGATGAGCCCCTGGTCCGACCTGGACTGTAGCGTCTTGATGCAAGGTCTTAGGTGCCATCTGTCACCCTCGGCAGAAATGATACTTCGAAGGTGGTGAAAGCTCTGTATTTTTTCTAGCGGTTGTTGAAAATCTTAATTTTGTCAGCAGATGATCTTCCGCCTATGCTTCTCTCTCTACTCCTTTTGTTAATTGGTGGATATCCATGATGCGATTTGCTTGTTGGCAAAAATAGACCCGAAAAATACTGGGAGCCATCATTACAGCTGGACTTTTGGAATCGTTGGTCTATATTTTTCAAAAATGAGACAAAGCAGAATGTAACCATCAAATACAATTGATATCACCTCTGGTTCAACAAAACGGCCTTTCGAGCCATACAGCTCGTGAAACAAAGGACTCGTTGAGAAATAAATTGGGTGACCACTTGATTTCACGTCGTGCTATGGTAATTTGACCTTTGGATTATTTTCTCTGGACATACGGTTGACGGTTTTGGAGCCAACATTACTCGTGATATTGGATAGATGCCAGGTGCTATGTTCGACCAAGTGTTTGCAGTGGAAATGAAAAATATTTAAATTTTCGAGTACAACTTCATTCAAAGGAATTTAAGCTTTTTTTATACTTTAGGAAAGTTACGACCCCAACACTCCAAGGTAAGTTCTTTCTTCAATTCTGAAACCCCTAGAAATTAGCGATTTCGCACACTGTGTAGATTACGTTCAATATTACTATCAGAAAAACATTCAAAATTGAACGAATTTTAATAATTTCGAACAAGCCGATTTCATTTTCATTAAGGTTACCCACCCATAAAACAAATTTCTTTCCCACCATGTCAAATACATCAAACGCAACCTCACGCTCACATTCACTGTCCGAATGCATAAATAAATGAACGGGCAGAGAGAAAAATGAGTTGATAGAAAACGTCAATACACTCTCGTCCAAACAAACCAAAGCCATCGACCATATCAAACGTGCTTGACCCTAACTCTCTACAAATGGTCATGGTCATGATGAATTTAATACTTCGACTGCCATTCCTCCATTGCAGAAAGTCGAAACAAACCAAAACAAAACAACCAACAATCATGATGTTGATGATGATAATGATAATTTCATCAGCATGCATTTTACCCAATTCAATTGTGAATTTCTCATCAATCTCTCCTGATATTCCCAGTTTTCCAGTTTGCCAAAACCTTACCTTCCTGTCCTTTCTCCACCTTTCAAGGAATGTCAATGGCTCTGCTCTTGCCCTCAAACCTGATCATCGTTGCATGGTTGGCTCATGTTTGACTCATCACATTACATAAGAATGACTTTATCATCGATATATTGCATGCCTACAACCTCCTACTCGCATGTAAGGAATTGCAGAGGTGATTCTCATGACAATTATTATTATTAGTGTCTTTCTCTTCATCATTTCCTTCTTTTGTACTGAAGACACAAACGGCTAGATTCTGTCGACACAATGGAAAATTTAATCAAAGATATTTCTGACATCGGATATCGGATATCGAAAAGGCGATAGAGATGGTGATGACGCTGGGCTATGTGATTCGATGGGAAGAAAGTCATGAAAAATGGAACATTTCAATTGAATTCGAAGAGAAGATTGAAGTAAGAAAACATAAAGAAAAAAGGAGGTAGGAATCAACACACATTCCATCGATTGAATTGGAATCGAAGGAGATTCATCGACGATTCTTCTTGAAAGGAATATTTGCTGAAAGTTAAACCCTAAATTGTTTGCATAATGAAATCCGAGGATCTCTGTGATTTACTCAAGTAGGACTCTCTCTTGAGCATGTAGACAAAGAATTAAGTTTGACAAGACAGATAACAGAGCTGAGTAGACACAAGGAATTGAGTGCTTCCGAGTGTGTAAGTGCAATTCTTGAGGAAGTGATAAAGTCGATGGGGTTTCTTTTTGTTTGAAAATGTTTTTGTTTTCATACCAAATATGGTACTGGAAAAAAAGGTTTGTTGTTTGACATTTTAATTCGATTTTGATAATGCAATTAATGACAGCTAGCTTAACTCAAAACCTTCAAGAGCGTTATATCAATTTTAAATTGACAAACTGTCATTCAAAACAAACAAACTGAAGCCATTTACAAGGCATTTTTCCAAGTTCATTTCTTGGCGGAACATACTTGATTTCGACATTCCTTCTGTAATCTTATTACCCAAACCTCCCCCAATAACCACCTACTCACTCTAATTAACAATATTTGTGTGTACTAACTTGATCTCCTTGTTCCGTAAACAAGCGGTATGGCCGCTTCAATGGCATGTTTGTTAGCCAAATAAGCACTTCTCTCATGTGGCGATGGTGTGTAAGGTAAACCGTTTGCAGTCGTCCGAATAATATAATTACCACTAGGCTCTACTCCCGCAGCACTAGCACTATTATTAAATTTTGTGGCATCACTTCCATTATCACTTAAACTACCACTTGCACCACTATTTATGCGGTTATCACGTTCGCGACTGATCCACAAAATTTTACCACAATTAGCAATATCACAATCATAGCCTCGACTGCCGCGTGTACCCGGCTGATGGTATCGATGGTGATGATAATTTCCAACCAACGGGGGCACTGTTGTTGCTTCACTATCACCACCCGCAGCATGACCTCTTTCGGAGTAGTTTTGAGTAGTGTAGGAGCCAGCAGTGACTCCCACATCATTTTCACCATTTGAAGCACTCAAAAGATTGCTGCAACTTCGATGATGCATCGGCTTGGATGTTTTTCTATGATGATGGTGATGCTTGCTGGTTTGAGGTATCGATGTATTCTCTACCACCTGCTGATGGCGTTCAACTTTGGTCCTTCGATTCAACGTGCCCAGACTACGACTGTGACTCATGATTGCACCTCCGCCGTTCATGGTGCCAGCATTTCGATTTTGATAAATCTGTGTATTGTTGTTGGCATCGAGTGGATGTTTCGGATGCCAGTAGCTTTTGGTACTGCTTCCGAGTGTGGCACTCTGTTGATGGTGATTCTGATGGTGACTTTGATGTTGAATCTGATGGGGATCAATGTCAATGCCGCGTTCGAAATTGCTGCCGTTACTGGCGCCACCCCCTTCGTCGTAGTATTCTTGATATGATTTCGGATTGATGTAGAACGATGCTGGGACAAAGTCCGGAGTTGGGAAACTTTTGCGGTACATTTTTCACAAACGGTTAATTTGATGGACAACACAAAATTTAAAACTCGAACTGACCGAACGGATTTCTCAGTCCAGATTATTCACAGTGGCGAACGACTGGTGTCGAAGGAAAGTTGAAAGAACAAACGTCACTTTCTTGAACTTCTTTGTTTTGTCTATTTCTTATTTCATCACCTGGTTTACTTGTTGGTGATGGCTTTGACGACAAGCATTCTTAGAGTTCTTCCGCTACAATAATATTGTCTTGTCTTGTTCTGGTAACTAATACGTCACAGGTTTCTTGCGGTTAAAGGCATTGAATGCAAGCCTTGCACCACAGTCCTTACAATAAGCTCAACGTCAAAACAAACAATCACTTCAATCTTTCATATCTACAACACGGCTATTTGGGTGCTGTGGGACCCCATCACTTTCAAAAGAACTCCGACTCTCTCCCACTTATTCGCCCTTACAGGTACAATAAGCCAATTAGGGCGAATTCGATTTGGGGACTAATTGGATTATTGAAAGAGTGGTATTGACGACGACCACAACAACGAAGTCGACGATGTTCACATAAAATCTGGGAGAGAAGCGATTGCAAACGGTTGCACGAGCGATATTGAATTCCAAGCACGTAGTTGTTATTTTTTATTTATGCAAACCAAAAAAACAAACAACTAAACCCTTCGGATCGAATCAAATTTTCAACCCTTTTTTTATAGATTGAGACTTTTAAGGGGTTGTTGTTTGGAGAGGTTTGGGCTTCCTTTGGAATTCCTTGTCTATTTCAAGTTCAAAGGTTTTTCTTTTTTACAGTTTCTAGAGGGGTGAGATTGAGGTATCGTAATAAATTTTTATGCGATGTAATTTTTGGAAACAACGTATTCGACTGTTGCGGACAAAGGTTTCGAAATAACTGTTATTGTTTCGGTTTTAGCCAAAGTGGTGAAAGCACTTAGTGGTACAACGACAGGTTGAAACGTGGCATACATGCAACCTAGTTATTACCATTGTTGCCGTGCGTCGTAGACAAATGTTGATTCGACATTTTTAGACTTATTTTCATTGCTTTGAACTACGCAGACTTTTTCGACATTTTTGTTATTTTTAACATAAACAAAAGTCAGCAGGAAAGGAGGAAATTGTGCGTGGGAAATTCTGCCTAACAGCAATAAAGACGGTAGCTATTGTTGTGTTTGTATCTATTTTCATTGGCTTTGATTTATATTTAAAAAAAAGTGTCTTATCAACGACTTTAACCGTTTTTAATCGCTGGAAACATATTCCCATGCACAAGTGCCCTCGTTCCTACTGACAGAACGCTATAGAAATTGTATTTTTTCATAGAAAGATGTGTCTAGTTATGTTCAAAAAGGCCATAAATGTTCCTACTTTTTGAAAATACGATATCTCAAAAACGGTTAGTTTTTAAATTTCGAACTTTCAAAACTTAACAAACTAAGCGATTTCTATAAGAACTTGCATAAGAACTATATTGTTTGAAGATTTAAAATTGTGAAATAGCTCATAAGACTTGGAAAAGGAAAAGAATTACAAACCAAGCGGTAACTCTATTTCCTTTGCAAGAGACCCCTGCAAGGGTTGCATTAAGGGTTGATGATAGTTTTATTGTGCGTCGTAGTTGTTAGTGCCACAACCGACGGTGAAAGTTTTGTAAAGTTTTCGACGACGTTTCTGCCATGGTAACCGGTTTTTGTTATGTTTTGGAAATTCAGTTTAAGCCGGCAACACGAAAAGGCGAGGGTGTTGTTTTTTGATTTTCACTTTTTGTACTTTAATTTCTTTTGGAGAACAACAAAAAAGTTATCAAATGACACAGATTAACTGGAATTATGATATAATTTCTGTTCTTCTTGTTTTTATGGTTGTTTCAATAAATCGTGCTACCGAGTTGCCATAGCGGAAAATTAAGAAAAAATAGTGAATTTTTATTTGGGTATTTAGAAGGCATGTTCAAGGAAAGAAAAAAAAAAGACGAACTATAATGACCATCATAAAGGAAGAACGTAACAAAGGCCAGTACGATATTTCAAATTACTCGAATGACTTCTGACCAAAACAACAGAAAGTGTGATTGTTGAAAGTGGAGCATTTAAGTGACCTGACGACCGACAGCGACGTATTGCAGGGGTTGCAAATGTAAGGAATTAAATTGACACAATTCTAGAAAGGAGTTTTTGTGTTTGCTTCTCGAATGTAGAACATTGTAGTAGTTTTGTTCGTACCTGCACATTAGAATGAGGTTAATGAACTTTTGCGAGTGAAAATCCCACTTCTGAATTCTGTAACTATAGGGGAATTTCCCGCTCTTTTTGTTTATTGAGTTATTTTCAAGTGTTTCTTCTGGTTTCATTGTATTTGCTTAAAAATGTGAAAACATAAACTCACCCAAATTGTAAGATCCACTTGAATCTAAGGGCAAAGGTACACCCTTAGTTGGGGGCACCGGTGGTGTCGGTGGTTCATCATCGTCGTCTAAAGTTCGTGGATAAGGAATAATAAGTAAAAAAAAAAAATAATAATTTATGCAAAACGTATATCTTTCTGTTTCGTCTTGTTTGTTTAAACAAAATTGAATTTGAATTTTTGAATATCACGCAGTTGGTTTTTCAGTCCAAACAAAACCGTATTATGTTTTGAGCAAAGTAAACCAAACCAAGCGAAGAAATATGATACCACAGCCGTTGTTAAAGCAGATTTCTCTCTAATTTCTTTCATAAGACGAGTACCGAACACCAAGCAACTTTTTACCCACAATTTATGATTCGAAAAAAGGAGCAATTTAAAGTTCATGATGGTGTAGCATGTGTACCGTTCCTTATGTTCAGTTTATGATGTTTTTGTGTTTTGTTTGTAAGATTTGGGTTAATTGATTAATAAGTGTGAGTACATGCCAGAGGCATAAGCATAATGTTTAATGAAGCATGAAAGCAATTTAATGAGATCTTAGAAGGCTTATGCTATAGCTGTTTCATTAACGGTGCTGCTTTAATTTTAAGCTTGTTTATTTGAAATTCCATAATCTATTTATATTCGTACTGAATTAATTATTTCTGAGAACCTTGCTCTTGAGTGAGTTTTACTACGCAGATAGAAGATATGCTTATTCGTACTGCAAAAATCTGTGCATTTCACTGCGTTCTTACATAATTTATTTCTCTTAATGAAGTCAGACACGATGTCACTTCATCAGGCTAGTAAAATGGAGTAAATAACACAAAGTTAAGGTGCAATTTTCTTTGCATACTTTGAGGATCTGTAAATTTATTGCATTTGCTTAGGCGCCTAAATCTTCATTGCATACTCTTAGGTGCTTACAATTATTAACTCTGAGCGGCCATATCCTGAATTTCTTATATTATTTTTGACAAAATAGGGTTTGGCTTACAAGTAACAACCTTTTTCCTAAAAAGTTTATTATTATTTGCCAACATTTTCCAGGATCCTGGATATTTTGGAATTTTAAAAATCTGAAAAAACATGACTACAAAGGTGCAAACAATTGTCACACGCTAGTGCAGAACTGATAAAATTCAAACCTTTGAATTTGACAGCTGTCATCTTCTTAATGCCAATTTGAGATGAGGACTTCTTCGTCAAATTTGGATCGTTTCCTGAATCGGGAACATACGTTGCTTTTGGACGATGCTTCAAAGGATCAAACTTTTGATTAGCAAAAAAATCAAACTTCGGTTTCAATATCGATATCACTTGTTTTTGTCTCGATTTTGGTGGCGATATTGAACGTGATCGATAGCAACATATATGACGTTTGACTTTTGTCATTGGCATTGAATCAGATTTGGCTAATTTTTCGGGTTTTGGTGATGCCGGCAGAGGGGGTGGAGGCGGTGAACGGAGGTCATTATCCAAAGGTCTGGGAAATTTGTGAGCTATCCAACTGGCAGTGAGATGAGGAGAAATGTCCCGAAGGTCCGGAGATGAAGTGCCAACACGAGGCTGTCCAACTGGCGAGGTTCTATCCGGCGATGTCTCGAATATGGACCGAATTTGATGAATTAGACTGTCATGCTGAGCAGGCTTAACCGGGCTTGGACTTCTTGATTTTGACATTTCCTGTTTTAAAGAAGCCGTTTTGCTTATGATGTCAATGTGAGGCATCAATCGATCCTCCTTGCGTATTGGCATCCTCTGAATTGGTGAGCTGGGCTTTCGCACCCGACTTCGACCACGCCCAGACGATTGTCGCACTTCGAATTTGTGCGTCATCCATGGAACATCACCGGCAATGCCGTGTTCCTGAACAATCGTCTTCAAGGTGTCTTTTGATCCGTCATTTCGAAGCTCCGGATCGCTGCGCACCTTCCGCAGCGGGCTTAACTCAAAAAAATGCTTCTTCTTTTTTTGGCGGCCGAGACTTTCGAATTTATCCGTGATTTTTCGAACTTCACCAGTATTGACACGATGAAGGTAGGATGTTTCTTTCAATTGAGGCGATGCACTGCGTGATCGAAAGAGTGTTTCCAGCTCTTCGTTGCTGCCCTCACGAGTAGCTCGAAGAGTCAAAGAAGTACTGCGATTTTGTTCGTGTTTGGTTTCGTGGTAGATAGTCTCGTCGGGGGGAGGTGGAAGACGTGGTATAGGAAAATTTATTCGCGAAGACTCTTTCTCGCCGAAGAGGTCTTTGAGATCCGTAACTGATGAACTCATTTCCTGATGGTGGTACTGGCTTGATTGGGCTCTTGCCTTGATGTTAGCTTCAATGACTCGCATGATTTCATCTTCGTCTGGCGATGAGTCTTCTCGAGCATGGTAAATAGTTTTCGGGGATTCTTCGAATCTACGGTCCTCGAAGTATTGGATCTTTTTTGACACGGTCTCCTCGGGTTTCTCAACTGTGGTAGTTTCCAACGAATTAAAGTCTGCTTCGGTTGCCTGATCTTCTGATGGTTTTTCTGTTTTCTGGTCGTCTGCAGGTTTTCTCTTTGGTTTCGGGGGAGCCGGGTTTTTAGGTCCATTCAGGTGAGCTGGCAAGGGCGGTGGAGGAGGTATTTCATGAGGAGTTAGTTTGGCATTTTCAGCTGCTATGGCACCCCTGGTTTCTCGGCCAACTATGATTGGTGAACTGTCACGAGCTTTTCCCTGAATTTCTCGACTGAAATTTTGTGAAAGTCTTTTCTTATCGGCTTCGGTGAGTTCGGTTTTGAACTCCCGAGAGAGACTGTCGATTTTCTTGCTTTGAGCTGGCTTCTCTGAGGCTTCTTTTCGACGGAGGACTGGGCCGATAAGTTCTTCCTTTGATATCGATGAGTTGCAACGAACCTTAAGAGCGTTTGTGGGCGCTATTGGTTTATCAACAGTGATTACGTATTCTTCTGTTACGTCCGGCTTTGTCCTCGGCTCGGAGGCGTTATAGATTTCATTCAGCTGCTTTGTGATTTTGCTTACTTGGTCCTTGGATAGAGTGCTCATGAGGCGATTGCTCAGACACATCGGCTTCTCTACAGAGTGGTCTGGCCTGGTCTTCTGAACTCCGTACGATCCACTCTCAGAGTTGTACTTAATTTCCATGTTTGATGCTAGATCTACCACGGAACTGCCTCTCCAATAGGGCTTATAAGTGTCTTTCTTAGACTCAAGCTCCAACCTTTTGTTCTCATCTAACCACTCCTGGTGTATTTTTTTCTCGAAATTCCCCCGCAGATCTTCTACTGACTTTTCCTTCGACTTGAGGGTTAGATCTCTATTTCCATCCCATTTGACATCCTCGACATCTTTTGGCCGAAAGAGAAAGTCCTTATTTTTTTGGTCTTCCTTGAGTTTTCCTACCAAATAACTCAATTCCTTTTCGGCACGCTCATGAAAACGAATCTTCCGCCATTCTTCAAAATCTAGAGGTTCTCCTTCTTTGCGAATCGGTTTGAGGCTACCAGCCGACGTCGCTCGTTCAAGTTGACCGACCCTCTCAAGGGTGCTGTAGAACCGATTTAGGTCTATAAAGCGCTCAGAATTGCTCAAGCGACAATTCGGACTATGGCGTTCAATATACTCGAGAGAATTAGCACTGTGAGCAAAATCGTCACAATTATAAAGGCTCCGTTTGGAGCGGTCGTCAGCACTGCTCAAGCTGCTAGCCCGTATGACCTTACCGGTCTCGCCCCGTTGGCTCTCTCTAACATTTTGAATGCGACGTCTCGAAGGAGAACGCATTTCTCTTGTCTGGGGTACACGAATTTCTCGAGTTGGAGAGAACTCTCTCACATTCTTCCGAGTCGGAGATTCCGGTCTCGCGATGTCACAAACCGCCTTGATAGACTTCACCAGAGGGCGTGGCTCACTGCAATTTCTTTGTTCGTATTGCCAAACAAGATCTTCCGTTCTACGACCAAGGCTGTCTCCAAACTCAGAGGCTTCATCATCGCTATGGAAGTGCTCAACGGCTTCGTACTCATCCATAAAGCTCGGTCTAACCGGGGGACTCAAGCTGCGGTAGGTGATGGTTCTTGCATCACAAATTGCTCGTTTTGGAGGGAGGGAAATAGTGTTCCAATATCGAGCTTTTTCATGTACCGAGGTTTGGCGAACGGGCTCTTCCCGTTTCGGAGAATTATCTCTCATAAGGAGATTCTGGAAGAATTGATTGGTTCGAACCATCTTTTGCTGCATTGGTATGGCCTTGACGATTTTCTTCTTTGTTATTTCGGGACTCTCCCGAATCTTTTTCAAAACATTACTGTCACTCTTGCTCGATACTATTGTGAGCGGCTTTCTTTTCGGTTTCTCACTTTCGGTTCTCGAAGTTGGTCGGCTGATCGAAAGAGGCTTCTTTTGGATAGCTTTGGTTTTTGGAGCAACGGAGTCGACAGAGAATGTTGAGCTGGTTCGAGCTAAGCTTACAGTTGAGCTTGTCTTCACCAAGGGTTTTGAAGGTTTTTCAACCACTTGTTTGGTAGATTGAGACTTTGATCGAATGGCGGCAGGAGTCCTGGTTAGTGATCTTGTTGGGGTTGAAGATTGACCCCGTTTAGGTGAATCTCTCCTCGGAGGGCTTGGGATGCGTCGAACCACATAGGTTGAAATGTACGAAGACATAGCTGGCTTGATTGGTGGCAGTACTCTTGGAGCCGATTTACTTCGCTCTATTGGCAATGCATACCGACGGACAGCACGTTTAACCTGATCTGGCGATTTGAGTCTCGGGTCGCGAAGAATGTTTGTACTAGCTGTGAAGTCGGTGCGCACCGATGGCATGGTTTCTTCAATGCGTTTCTTTTCTTCGGCAAATGAACGCTCCTTGGATACACTTCTCCCGAATGCAACCGGACTTCGACTAGTTGCCCGAAAAGTAGACAGTTTCGAGGCACTTCTCACGGGACTGCAAGAGCTAAGACGGACTGATTGTTGCTTCCGGGAGATTCTCCCATCACCTCCGCCGGACTTTTCTTCCTTCGCAGCAGACAGAATACTCACAACGGCTCCAGCTGATTTTGATCTCATCAACGGTTCATTGCTTTTGACAGTTTTTCGGAGTGTTATCGTTCCGTGTTTATTCGACGACTTCGGCGGTGGGGGAGACATGGCGTCTTTGGTTTGAAAGCATGCCTCATGGCGACTTGAATTCGCCGATGTCGGGCGTCGCACTTGGGACGATGATATTTTCAAGGCCATACTGTTTGTACGGACGCGAGATGACTTGCGATTCGGTGGCAATGGCGCCTGATGCAATGGAATGAATGATGGCACATGTTTCGGAAATGGAGTAAACACATCAATAGGACGTGATGGAATGTTCGTTATGGGATATGAAATGAATTCTCCCCGTTCAGCTGATGCTTGACGATTCTTAGACATAACTGATTCTTTGCTATGTACTCGAATAATCTTGGTCAGGATGGGAGTTATTGGTAGATATTCGAATTCGGTTTCTGAAAATTGGGAAATTTAGGGGGGGGGGGGGGGGAAATTTTGGTTTTAATAATGTTCTATGGATTGTCTTAGGTTGTTGTATACTTAGGGTGTAGCACACGGTGCAGGTCAATTTTTGAGCCGTTGTGATTCATCTTAAAATAAAAATTGCTTTTTCACACTCGGGTGGGTCCTGAAAATTGTGTTTTAGTGTTGTGTGTTTTGTTAGTGTGAAACTTTTCAGTGGCGTATGTTATGTGACATGAAAAATAGAAGAATGTTCCAGTATTTAAGACAAAATTGAATTTTCCTGACGGGAATTTCTAACAGTGAAAAATAAATTTCGTAGATATTTGCGATTCGTTAACATTCGCATCTGAACGACTGACAGATTCTCACAATGTTAACGAGAAAATTTATCGCACTTCGAATATTTTTGCAATTTTTCCTTTCACCGAAAATCTAAGGGTGAGTAAGAAAAACTAGATTTTTTGTTAATTTACCAGAGTTAGAGAAAAACAGTTGAAAAATCAAATCAAACAGAACTTTTTAACTACCCAACAAACCCATAAAACCATTTTTAGTCAAGACCACCACCATATCACTCTTTTCTAAACATTCACACTCGAAGATTTTTTTAGTTTCATTCCACCCTTATCCGAAAATTCATTATTGCGAATGCTGCACTTCATAAAATGTTAGATAACGTGCTTCATTTTTTTAGTTCTTAGTTTTTGCAGTGCACTGCATTCCAACAAAAAAAAGCAAACTTTGATCCTTCTTCCCAATAAAAAAGTTCGAACGAAGGATGAAGCTATACCAAGGACACGGCTTATCCCTCCTCGTCCGGTGAGTAAGTAATACTTTTTGTGTGTTTTTCTTGTCGTTTTCTGATTGTGTCAGACAAAACGATTTTTAGGACACACATTTTTATTATTTTTGTTTTTTATCAAACATTAGTTCAAATGCCAAATTCTACGTATAGCTAGCTACTAGTGAATGACGGTTGAAATTATTATGTAAACTGTGTTGCATACAAAAAAACACATAGTGTGTACATACCTTTTGGTTTTTCTGGTGCTGGCTTCCTGAAACCGAATAGCGGTGGCTGGCCTCCTGCTTGGACACTCTTGTAGACTTGTTTCTGTTCGACTGGACTCAATGGGGACTGCAAAATGGGGACATCCTTTTTCCGGAATACTAAATTCGAATCACTCGTGTAACCCTGTTCCTTCAGCAATGCTCTGGTTTTGATTTTTTTATTCAATTTATCAATGTTTTTGTGTCGTTTCGTTGGAGGCAAAAATAAAAATGAAAAAAGGGAATTTAAATGAATAGGTTTGGTTTTGTAAAATAAAAGAACATTAAAAAAGAGTTAAAATACAAAACGATGATGTAAGTTTCATTGAGAGACAGAAAAACACAAACAAATCAAATGTTGCGTTTCACAGTGGTTAGAGACATGAAGATTTATATTCTTCGGATTTTTCTTTTTTCTGTCAAAAGTGCAATGTCGAATGTTGGTTTTGTGCATCCGTGCTTACATTTAAAGTTAATCCATTAGTGGAGCAAATTAATCTCAGAATGAATAGTCTGGTATCGAAAGCTATGAGGGCCAGTTTTAATACTTTGAAAATCGCAAATCCTGTTTTTAGAAACATAAAAACGTGTTCACACAGTGCATTGTTATTCATTTGTGATTGACTTCCAATGGAAATTGGAATTTTGAGACTTAAATAAATTGAATTGATAAAAAAGCTCCGCTTTATTCAAGTCGAAAAATACTGTCAAAAGTTTTTAAAGCATAAGAGAGACTGAGACGACATTATACAACACTCTCACTCTCTGTAATGCTCAAAAAGCTTTTGACGCTGGATGAGTTCTTAAGAAGTTATAAAATAAAATTGGTTATATCAAAGACAGTTGCTGCACTATCTATATTTTTGATTTTGCGAGAGGTAATATTTATTATGAGTAACTTATTACGAAAATGAAATTATTTCTTAGATAGTTTTTGGTTGATAGTCGGGGGCTTATAAGGGATTTTTTTCTTTAAATAAAACGCAAACTATTTGAGATATTTCAACATATTAAGACATTTTATGAATGGAACTCGTCACGTTTACAGCGGTATATTCCTCGTACAGTATCGAAGAATTTATTTTGTTCTACAAAATTCCGGAGTGTAATCACGATAAAGCCTGAAAAAGCATAAAGTATGCAATGCGCCCTCGATAAATAGCCTACACCGACCCGCCTCTGGAAACTACAGATAAGAAGAAGAGAACGCAACAAACGAACCAACACACCGAGTAAAACAGGAGAAAGCAATTGCATGAAAACATAATATAATACTCATTTGGTTTGCAGGTGATAATTCACACCAGTGCTGGGGGATCGTGGGAAAAATCCCTTTTTGTGGGAATTTCGACCCTAAAAGGGATAAAGGGAAAACCACCTGGTTTTGTGGGAATTTCGCTCTAAACCAAAAAAAGTTCATCTTCACCAAGTTCTAGTTGGTTTCGATAATAAAAGTGTGAACATGTAACATCCATCATAATAAAACTAATGTAAGTGCAAACAGTCAAGCTGCTGTCCATAAAGAATGCAAACTAAAGGAAAGAAAAAGAAGGAAAGTCTTGTTCCTTATACCGGTTTGCTTTTTTTTTAATATTTACGTTCGAACTCGAAAATAGTTTTGTCATTTTGTGTTGCAAATTTATATTCATTAGAAGATGGATTCTATTTCTCTAAGAGCCGATTCTTCAATCGTCAGATAAACAAGCAAATAGTGTTTATTCGACAAATAGCAAAATATTGGATTTTTCAATCGTCAGATAGACTTTATCTGACGAAAAACGCTCTTATTTATTCCACCGATGAATACTAAATAAAATAAATTTTATATATGTACATATTTTCAATCCTAGGTATCCTAGCATTTAACATAATTTTTATTTAAGAAATGGATGAAACTTCAAGCAGAGGAAGAATATTCCACCAAAATAAAAGAAAGCAAAAAGTTGCTAGTCTTCCAAACATCTTTGACTTTTTCCAGAATTTCTAAAACTGGATTATGGAAAATGAAAACGATAAAACAAAGGCAACTTGCAAGTTTTGCAACACACGTTTTTTTTTAGTTTTTTGTCTGTGGGATATAAAAAGGGAAAAATGAAATGGTCTGTGGGAAAAAAAGGGAATTTGGAGACTAGTTAGAGGGATTTCGGAAAAAAATGCCCCCCAGCACTGATTCACACTCAGCACTAGCCGAAAAATATATAAGAGGAGATGATTTCGTGATCGAAAATCAGTTTCTGTTCCGCTTTAGTAGAGTTAACATTATGCTTAAGAGAAACGCATAAGAGGTATGCATTCGCATACCATAATACTTTTGAGGGAAGGAACTATTAATTATCGAGCTATCCATTAATTTCCAACCGAGCAACAAGTTTATTTTTCGAGTAACTCAACCGTTCGTTCTTTGATCCAATCCATTGCAGTGCAGTGTACAAAAAAACAGGGCGAAAGCCAACGTTTATTCATTGAAGTAGTGCCGCTTGCTGACAGGAGCTTACCACTCAGCAATCATCACATTCTTCCTTTCACAGCCATCGTTATAAACAGGAGTATAATTTTGAACAGAGTCAGTTCATTCTTCCAGCTTCTAGATCAGGGTCAAAGACAGGGCGAAAGCCACAGTTAATTCAGAGGCGACACTGAGTTCAGCCCCGACCAAGCTGGGAACCGGGAAGCAGCTTGTCGTTGCTGTTAGACATTAGAAATAATTTAATAGTGAAGGTTGGTTGTATTATTTGGTTTGAATTTTCAACTCGACTTAAGTTGCTTAGTTGAGAACAACCTGGATATATCGGCAGAAACAGCCACTATTTTGCTTTCAATGTTGGCTCTGACCTTTTCCAACGTCGCTTCGACTTCGGCTTGTTGGCTTGGCATAAGTTATCAATTAAGGTAGCCCCAAAGGAAAGAGTATAGAGGCATCAAATCGTAACTCTCCTATTTCTTGAGATAACACGCCCATCAAACTAACTCTTCAGTAAATCGATTGTAAAGTGAGCTGTATGGCCTGTGGCACCATCCTGTTGAAACCACATGTCGTCCACGTCGATATCTTCCAATTTAGGCCAAAAAATACTAAATTATGCCCAATTCTTGGGAACGCCATGAAATTGTCTTTTTTGGATCGATTGCTATAGATTCAAAGTTGTCAAGTACCTACATGATGGAAAACCCGATAAAAGAAATTCAATGACGTTAACATTTTTTCAGTGCAATTTGAACTGTAGTTTTCATGTAAGACATTTTCTTCAATGTTTTTTGAAACAGAAGTCTTTTAACTCTATCTCAGAACTTTTCTTTCAAACTTAACTGTCAAGATTGAAAGAAAAACTGTGTTAAAACAAAATGTAGTTTTTCCTTAACAAGATCATGCAACTCTTAAAGTTACAAATGAGTTCGGAACATCTCTTAACCAACCACATTTAGAATATTGCAAAATGCTTACAACTGCAAACTACTGCAACAAACTTCTTGTCCAGTTGACCTCATTGAAATCCTGATTTGTCTAAAAGACTTACCAGTTTTTCAAATCGATACATCTAAAAGACAAGCTCTTGAGACTTTACCACCGACCATCGACCACATAAACTAATTTGCATGCAAGTTTAGTATGAAGTACGTTACTCCCTTAGAATCACTACAAAACGCAACACTGATGAACTCTTAAACTTTCTCAAAAAACACGACGACGAACGAATAAACTTTGATTTACATTTTGACCACAAAATGTTTCGTCAAATAAATTCATTCAATACCCGCACACTCGATGTACATTTTATTTGGAAAAAAACAACTTAATTCAATTTGATTTTTTTATATCCTTTTTTTGTTACAAAACTTACATACGACCTCTTCCTTGCATCGTCGTCGTTGTATCTTAACTTAATTGTAAATATTCATGAAGGAGATTGTGTGTCTGTGTGTGATTTCGATAGAAAAAAAAAATAAACATTTATAAACATACCTCGATAAATTTCCCTCGGTGTAGTGCGGAGAAAGTTTCTGCTGCTCCAATTGCTAGAAAGAAGTTTTGTTGGTTGGTTGTCGAAATTCAAGATAAAAATCCATGTGAAGATATCCCCATGAGAAGGAAAGATTTAGAGAGAGAGAGAGAGAGAGAGAGAGAGAGAAAGAAAAAAAAGAGCAAAAATTAGATTAAAATGTTCACTTATTTCGTCCTTAGAGGGCCAATATATAATTTCTAAAATGTGGTCTCCCATATGGACATGGCATGCGGCAACAACAAGAACTTCTCTACTTTATGGTCCTTTGGTCGTTCTATCGCTACTTTAGTTTTTTTTTTCGACCAAGGAAACATTTATACATTTTAGTCTAGAATAATAATATACACAGGCACACATGCCCCCATACCCAAACCCAATGTCCATTCACCTTCATTTTTATGTTACCATATTACCATTTTGCCAGTTTACCAATTTACCACTTTGCTGTTCTACCACACCCCCCTTTTGGAAGTTCACGACAAAGTTTTTGTTTTTGTTCTTGTTTGTGTGTTGTGAGTTTTATGTTAGATTGGGGTATGAGATTGGAAATGGTTTATTTTTGGTTTTATGTGGTGCTAAAAAATGTTTAGTTTGTTATTTTGCAGTTAGTATGAGCGAAAGGACATTGAAACTGGTATGTTGATGCTGGGAGAGAAGAATTCTTAATTTTTAGTTGGTGTTATTTTGTTGTAATGGACTGCAATGAATGTGTGAGTACATGTTGTTAGTACTTGTTGTTTGATTTTGTTTTTGTAGATTTTATTTATTTAATTTGAAATATATTTTTGTGGGGACTTTTTTGTTTGAAGAAAGGTTTCATAGGGACTCTCAGTTTTATTTTTTATTTTCCTATTTAAATTTATGAGGTGAGATGACTTTTGAAAAGTAAATAAACTCAACAACCTCATGGAAAGCATAGTTATGGTCTTGTTTATGTTTTTCTTTCGCTGTAAAGTTATTCAAATAACAAAGGACACTTGAGCCCTGATTTAGCAAGAAAAGTTCGTCATGGGTTATGAGAGCAAATTGATTGTTCAGTTGGGATAGTTTACTGTCCTATAAGTAAATAAAATTAACTTGGTAACATTATTTAAACTAAAAGAAAATGCAGAAACCAGGTGAATAGTTAATTTTTTGGCGACAATAAATTGTGTCCCCACAAGTTTTAACGTTACAACTATGCAAACGAAAAGTTTTGTTTACATTTTGAGCCACAAGCTCAACTCAAGAGAGAAATACCTTAAACTTTTTTAAGTGTGTGAAAACTTTTCCTATGTGCAGAATACAATCCTACACGCCCGAATCCAAACCTTAACAATTGCATAGGTATTGAGGATTTTTTTGCTGTGAAGGTACATATTTTTCTATGACTATGAACTTTTAAATTTTTTTGGGATTTAACATATCATAAAAGTCAAATGCCACCGTTTCAGGGATCATGAGAAGAAACAGACTTGCAGATATGAATATAAGGAAGAGTAGCAATCACTACCTTGGGTGACTTAAACATAAAAAAACAGAGATTAAGAAAAGATGAAACGGGAAAATGTGAGAAAATTCACGAATTGGTAATTGCTTTTCAACAAGTCAAGCACGCTAAAAATGCACCCAAAAATGATCTACAAATTAATAAGAATCTTCCTGAAAACTCTAAGAAAATAGTAGTGGACTTTCGGAGACAAACTCTCGCTAAGTCAAACTTTATTTTAACTCGACCTTTTGGAAGGTTAGGTTAGGTTATGAGGGGTGTGCACAGCGTGAGCTGTTGCGTACACGGGGGCCTATTGGTCCATTGTGATCCCCTATAAAAATAAAAGTTAGCATCGATGCTTCTCACGGTCGATTAACGTAGACTGGCTCGTTAACGAACCAGCCTGTACTATCTATAAATTTCCTCATGTTTGCCATTGAGACCTGTGCTAGATCATCCAGTTCTCCAACAAACCTGTTTCCGAAATGACGGAGTCGGCTGGTTTGGAGGTTCGGACAGTCACAGAGCAGGTTTTAATTTAATTTAATTAAATTTCCTCCTCATCCTGACAGCTCCTACAAAAATCGGGTGCAAATGCCCCTATCTTGTTGGCCATTGTGCCAATGGTACAGTGACCCGTTAGTACGCCTATCAAGATCTTAATGTTCTTTTTACTCAGCGATAGAATATACCGAGTTTCCTTTTCATTTGTGCTAGGCCATAAACTTCTCGAGATTACGCAATCGTCCCTGGATTTCCAAGAGTTATTGGTTTTCTCTTTTGATTTAAGGTCTATCTTCCTCTTGAGTACCCCAATTGGGACAAGTGGTCCCCTAACTGAGTGGTCGCTACTACTTGCGTCTGCTTCTGACCCTTTCCTGGCTAGTTCATCTACTATTTCGTTCCCTTCTATATTGCTATGTCCAGGAACCCAGCAGAGCTTTACCTGGTTAGTGTGGCAGATTTTATTTAATTCCTTCTTACAGTTTAACACTGCCTTTGATCTTATGGTCTCACTGGCTAAAGCTTTGATAGCGGCCTGGCTGTCCACGAAAAAAGTTATCTCCGAGGAGCTTAGCTTTTCGTGATGTGCCAATTCAGCTGCTTTTTCAATGGCAAAGATCTCGGCCTGAAAGACACAGTCAGCTGGGAGTTTATACAATGCTCTGATGTTGAGAGATTGGCAAAACACTCCAGCACCTGTTCCTGATTGCATTTTTGAACCGTCAGTGTAGAAAGGGATACCCTGTTTACTTATAAGTGAATAAGGATCCCAGCCCTGTCTATCTGGTATGAAAATAGAAAATTTCCTATCGAAATCTAGTAAAGGGGGAATGTAATCGGTTGTCTCCAGCAGTCCTGGAATCGTGTCATATCTTTTTAGGATTGACCCGTGCCCATAAGTGCTGTGCCTCCAAAAACTCAGTTCTTTTAAACGAATTGCGGTTTTGGCTGCCGTGCACCTTATGAACTCATCCAGGGCCGGAAGGTCCAAAATCATTTCCAACCCAGCTTGTGGCGTGGATCTTTGAGCCCCTGTTATTCCTATACAGGCTAGTCTCTGTACCTTATTCAGGTTCTTGAGATAGCTTGATTTTTCCACCGCTTTCCACCATACAATAGAGCCATAGACCTTTTGGAAAGAAAACATTATTTCCCTTAATCAATGACACTGCCCTGAAAAGGAAGAAATAATTTTAACTCAGAATAATTTGACTCAGGAAAGCTGAAATTTTCCCTAAGTCAAATTTGTCTTTAACTCGACCTTTTGGGAAGTGAAAATTATTTCTCTTAATCATTGAAGCTGCCCCTGAAACGAAGAAATATTTTTAACTCGGAATAATCGACTCAGGAAAAGTCAACATTTTTTTAAATTTCAAAATGCAGACCCTGTAATTCTTAACCAAACTGTTATAGAATCGTGTATATCACATATGGTCTCTTATGGTAACGCAAATCGAAAAGATAGCAGTGCTTGCATGTGCAAGCAAGGTCTTCTTAACTCAGAGCATCGGGCGTGATAATACAGAAGAGGAAGAACACGACTTAGATGGAACAATTAACAATCTAGGTGAGTGAAACTGAAGAATCAGACAGAAGAGCTTGTGTCTTGCTAAGTAATGTGCAAGAAAAAAAATCAGCTCGAGGTTGAAAGAAGTTCGTGGGGTCAGCTAGTTAAAATAAGTGTTTCTCACCTCAAAAATGTCCTAATCTGTCTTTTATCTTGTTTATTTAGCTTTTGTTATTAATATTTTGTTAGTAACTTTTAAAAGGGGGTTCCTACAAATATAGTAGGTAATTGTAAACACAACAAACATGTATTTTTTATTACCACAACAATACTTATGTATGCAAACGCATTTACACCCTTTTATATTTATTCATGCTGCCCTTGCCTTTCAAAAATTAAAAAAGCAACAATTTTCTTATTTACACCATAACATATTGAATTAATTTACCATTTAGCATAACTTACAAATTGTTCAACTTCTAAAGCAAAATCGATGAATGCACGAGGCAATGGATGGTTGTCTTTAAGCCACTAAGGGTGCGTGTTTTTCGATGGGGGAATGGATATATTTTGTTTTCAAATCATTGTTAATAATTCAAAAATATGTTTGGTTATAGGAAAGCACAAAAATAAACAAAAAAAAAATAAATGTAAATTTCATACAACAAAAAACAAATCAAGTAACATAATTTATTGGACAAAAACTAACACTAGCTTAAAGTAAAATGCATTTAAATTCAATTACATAATGATAAAATTTTAAATTAAATTGAACACAAATGAATCTACGAAGCAATACATAAAATTTGCAAAATTCAATATGAAACTAAACCAATAAGTAAGCTAAAGCAAACAGTATGTTGTCATCATTATCATAATTAATGAAATTAAATTCAATTTGAAATGACTTATAAATGGAAATCAATTTATTTATTACACGAAGGGATATTTTGTCATTTCAGTTTGTTGTATTGTTTTATAAATTTTAAGCGTGAAAATAGTGAATTTATCATTCACATCAATGAATTGATTTAAAATGATAATGTTTTGAGTAAAAAAAAAAAGTATTACTAAATTGATTTTTTTTTAACTTTCGTTACAAATTTGCAACCAAATTGAATAGAGGCTTTTGTTTTGGAAATTCACAAAATATTCCATCAATTAAATTCTGATGAATTAAATATTTTAATGATTTGCGATAATAGCTATGTTAAAGCTTGAGCAGATTATGTTGCATATGCAAGGGGGTTGTTAATATGCTAATGCATTTGAATGTAATGATTGAAATGCGTATGGTTTTCTTTTTAAGGAAATTCTATCAAAATTTTGGGAATAAACTACACTCATTACAAGGATTATCCTGTTGAAAAGATACCTTCAACTATATCTAGTTTTTTAATTTAACCATTTTTGTTTTTTTATAAAGTCCTTTTTAATCTACAACTAGCAATTGTATTAAAACAAACCAAAAAGGAAGCAGAACAAAGGAAAACAACTTAAACTAAGTACATAATTAACTAAATTAACCAAAACAAAATAGAAAAAAAAACAATCATATTAATCATACCCCGTTAAAGATGTCCATCACTTCGTCCCACCACTAAAAAAAAAATATGCGAAAAATAGATGTTTTTTGTTTAAATTTTGTTAAGAATTTTGAAAAATCTTATCGAATTAATTTGAATTAAAAAAAGAAAAGAAAATGATTTTTTTTAATAAAATTTCATTATAAGCCAAATTCGGATTGGCAATCTTTTTTTTATGTGAAATGTGGTTTTGTATTTCGCAAAAACTGAAAATTTAAAATGAATTTATTGACTGTGAGAAATGTTCATGAACTGATTGAAATGGTACAAAGCTTACTGACTTATGAAGAGTTATCTAGCTATTAGTTGTATTTCTTTTTTTTATAGAACTGTTACAGAGACGAATCTTTAGTTGGCACTGAATTCACAACAAATTGTTTACAAAATTGACTTGTACATTGAGTTAGTTGAACGATAGAAATATTAATTGATGACTTTATTATATATTTTTAGTTGAATAATTTTCTCGAAACATCCTGGAATACTTGCGAATAGTGTGTACTGTGTATTCTATGTGTTCAGGCAAACAGTGCAGTTTTTAATGTAATTTCTTGTTATAATTTTAATAAACTTAAAAAAAAAATTCTTATTATTTGTAATGTTAAACAGCAGTAGGTTCTTGTTTATAGAAAAGACATATTTTCTTTGAAACGATTTTCTTGAACACAAAATTATAATACGGAACACTTTTCCAAATATTCCTTGTTAAATGTACGATCTGGTCACTCCTATTTGCAATTGTTGTCTAAATGATGTAGAATGCAGGCAGATACATGCTGTCAAGCAAGAAGAATATAAAGCAGCACTGCACATGAGGACGATATCAGCTCGGGAGCTCTACGAGCAGAAGAGGAGAGACGAACACAAGCTTTTCAGAAAAAAAGAGAGCATTAAAAGCGATCGATTGAAGACGTTGACTGACTAAAAACAGGAATGAGGTTCGGAAGTTTTAACAAAAGGTTAAACGAGTGACTCAATGTTACCGAACACGAACTGAAGCCTGTAAAGACCAAAAGGGAAATATCGTAGTAGAGTCACAGTCAATGCTGAGGATATGGAAGGACCAGTTCTGCAGACTGTACAACGGCGATGACGAATCAAATTCCGCTGTCAAGCAGAATGAACCATTCAATGAAGACTATGCAAGCCAAGATTTCTGTCCACCAGACCATGAAGAAGTTAAGATAGCAATATCTAAGCTTAAAAACAACAAAGAGCTGAGGGCATCCCTACGAACTCTAAAAAGCAGCCGACGATAATTTGGTAAGGAGCATGCGCCAACTCATCTGCAGAATATGGTCGGAAGAGAGCTTGTCCGATGAATGGAACTTCAGCATTGTTTGCTCGATCCTGAAGAAAGGAGACATCGCCTATAAGATATTTTCTGCAGTAGGTACTATGTGAACGCCTGAAGCCGTTTGTCAACAAAGTGTGGCTTTAGACCAGGAAAGTCCACCATCGATCAAATATTCATAATAAGGCAGATCCTGGAAAAAAAATCAAGAACTCCAAATCGACACCTACCATCTTTTTATTGATTTTAAGGCCGCGTATGACAGCATATATAGAGAAGAACTGTATTAAACAACGTCCAGTTTTGGAATCCCTACAAAACTCATTCGTCTGAGCAGGATGACAATGAAGAACTCACGCTGCTCCATTAAGGTCGGTTTCTACATCACCGAAGCCTTCGATGTCAAAAAAGGCTTTAGACTAGGTGATGTATAGTCATGCGACTTCTTTAATATCATACTAGAACGGATAGTGCAGAACTTTCGCGTCAACACTAGAGACACTATATCTTCCAGAAGTCTGTGCAACTACTCGCGTACGCTGATGACATTGATATCATTGGGAGAACACAACGTGATATCAACAGTGCTTTTGGAGTATACAGACAGAGGCTGAAAAAATGGGCTTAGGTCAATGAGGGCAAAACAAAGAATATGCTGTCATCAAGGAATGACACCCAACACCGAGATCTTGGACAAAACGTCACGATAGACGCATATAATTTCAAGGTAGTTAGGGACTTTGTATGCCTTGGATCTGCTATCAACACGGACAATGACATCAGCGCCGAGATCAGAAGGAGAATAACTCTTCTTAATCACTGTTTCTTCGGGCTTAGAAAGCAATTGAGTAGTTTAGCCCTCTCCCCAACAACTAAGGTGACGCTCTATTAGATCTTCATCATCCCCGTCCTGTTATATGGTGCAGAAGCATGGACTCTGTCAAAAACGGTTAAGAGCACCCTATGCCGTTTCGACAGAAAAGTTCTACGAAAGATCAATGGTCATGTATACCTACTTAAACGGTGAATGGAGGAGAAGATTTAACCACGAACTGTACGCGGTGTACACCGACACTGACCTAGCTAAAAGAGTGAAGGTCCAAAGACTCAGATGGCTTTGTCACGTTGAGAGGATGGACACGAATTCTCCGGCCCGTAAAGTCTTCGAATCCACCCCAGATGGACGACGCAGTAGTGGAAGACGAAGGGTCTGTTGGGGCGCGCAAGTTGAAGATGACCTCAACCAACTCGGCGTGCGTAGCTGGAGACAGCTAGCTAGGGACCGAGTTGGCTGGAGAGGTTTTTTGGTTGAAGTCAAGTCAACCCCGGAATGTAGCGCCACCTTAAGTTCAAGTTATTGTTGAATCCAGAAAAACTGAATTGCTTCTTCACAAAACAAAGAGAGTCAGCGTTATTAATTCGATAAAGAGCGCTAAAGACTTATACGCTCAATGAATTTAAGGCATTTGAAACGTCTTTATCTGAGGAACTAGAAGGATAAACATGTTACACAGCACGTGGCATCATTTTTTCTAGAACGATAGGTTTAGAGAACGAATACTTTTGAATTTTTGATTTATAAGTTGGTTTGAATGCTCTGAAATGGTCGCAAGCAGTTGATCGGCTGAAATCGTTTCACTATAATGTTCAATGATGAACTATCCTTAATATTTCGCGTTACTCGAGAGACTTTAATAGTAATATTGAAAAACACCCTTAATGATAACAACTGAACTGATATAATTAAAAAATAGCCGACAGAGAGCCTCTTTTAGCAAAGGAAATTCCACTTTCTTCTCAATTTTCTTTTTCTTCCATTTATTTAAATCAAAGTAAAAGAAGCAAAATTTCTTCAACCCAACAGAAAGCTTCAAACACAACTAAAGAAATCCAATTTCTATTACCAACTGCAAAAACCTATTCATCAGCGTAAAGAAAAGTTATTAAACATTTAATCTGAATCCAAATGTCTGCAAAATTAAAAAAGAAATGAAATTAAAGGTAAAACCGTTCAGGTGCACCAAAGTAAAATGTAATTACTACATCAGAGTCGTAATCCTTAAGGCTTCAATGACTACCTTTAATCCTTTATTGCAATAAAAGTAATCAAAAACGGAGAAGAAATTGTATAATACTAAGAAAAAGGCGTCAAGTCGTTTCCCACCTTCAATTTAGAAAAGAAAAGTTAACCAACTCACAACTCGTAGTCCTCGAAGCAATAATTCAATGAGAAAATCCTTTTTCTTCTTAATTACAGTTTCATTTCTTTATTTATTGGAAATGGAAAAAGCGTAAAAAAGTGTTTCCTTGAACCAAAAAGGAACTAAGTCGTTATCATTTCTCTTTTTTTTTGTTCAAATGCATGTATCCTTGTAAGAACTCTGATCAAAAAAAGGTGCAACTATTAAATCCTTCTAAATACTCAGATAGCATGAGAGAATAAAGAAATAAAAGTATTTTCCTTTTAATTGGAGAAAATTTAATTTCAATTTTCTCCACGACCGACAACAAGAAACGTCTTTATAGTTCTTAAGGATTGTATCGCTTTAACCTCCTTTTTGTTTTTGTTCACAACCGGAAGCGCAGAGAATTTATAAGTGAGAAGAGATGGTCGACTGGCTAAAAAAGGATAAATTGATTTCTCTCTTGGGAGGTCGAATGTGAGATACGAAAATGATTTATGGATTCGCGTATCAGAATGAATAAATATTTTAAGGATTTACAATATTCGAAACGATACATGAATGTATACTTCGAGAAGGAGTTTCCGGGGGATGGGGTATGGTTTTAACACTTGTAAGATTGTAAGTGTGTTCAGTAACATCAACCGAGTGGGCCATAAAAAGTTCAAGCATGATTTTTCGACCCTCCACGTGCCGTGAGTCTATGTTTATGTATGTATATTATTGAAGAGGATAAATTTATTGCTGTCCAGGATATAAAATTCAAAAATTCAGGCAGAAAGATAGATGACCATAAATTAAATTTGAGGATTTGATGGTTCAATAAAAATTAAAAAGAAAAGAAAACCGAGTGAAAAAATGAGGATGCGACAGAGGGATACAAGAAATATAAGAAAATATAGAAAAAGTAAAGAACTTTTCCTGAGCTAACTAGAATTGAAATCCTTTCCTATACTGCGAAAATACCAATGTTTTCATATTTCATACAAATTTGCATTTCAGAAACAGCAAAACGAATGACCCTTCACTTTTATTTAACATCAAAAAAACCGAACATGGAAAGGACAACACACACGACGAGGAAAAATTCCATGTACCGAAACAGATGAAGAAATTTATTGATAGATTTCCAATGATGTTGTTTTCAAGGGTCGTGCAAGCAAGACATAGAAGACATAAAACACGAAAATGTTAGGACGACTTGCTTTTTCTGCACAGAATATGTAAATAAACAATTTTTCATGTTTCATAAATATAAAATCACAGAAGAAAAATACAGAGACAGGGCAATAGGGAGGAGATGCAGGAGTTGAGGACCTTAAAGGAGTCGAAGGACTTAAATAAATGAGCATGATGCTTATGATGTTTTTTTTTTTTTGAATGTGCAAATATTATCTTGGTGTACCCTTTTTTTATATTGTTGGGAAGCAACAGCGCTCTCCACATACAGTTCCTACTGACAGTTCACTTAAAAACGAATGTCTTAGATCTACGTACCTCTTTCTTTTCCTTTTCGGACACGGATGAATGACCGGTAATGTAGTTTTCAATTCTTCCAGGTTGAACTTTATAGGATCCTTGGCCTGATTTAACAGGATTTGGCATAGTACCATAAAATCTGCAGAAAAAAACAGAAAAACAGAAATGTACAAAAACAGGATCATTTTACATATTTGAAATCGAAACAAAAATAGTGGGGCTAGCAGGTTACTGTTATGGAAGAATTTATGAAACTCAAAACTAGTGTGATTTTCATTTCAAACGTTTTTAAAATTTTGATATGAAATACATCATAATAGAAAGTTAAAAGTACTGGCCCAAGAACACTCCCCTGCGGAACACCAATGGATTTTCAACTTCTGTACGTCTTTCTGCCTTTTTGATATCGTCCACTGTAGGATTGGTCTCAAAAGAAATATGTTTTTCCTTAAAGCATCATCGTCGAATTTCAGAGCTCACTCATGTATAGGTGTTACGGCAAAGAGGCATCATTCTTATGCCCTTTCTTCCTCTTGAGCCATTAAGAAAATAATACAAAAACATAGTCTACATATGGGACCTAGAAGAAAGAGAACGTTTCCTTCCTTCTTGTGAGCGGATTACATCGGCTCATTTATATACACATCATTTAAGGATGTTGCCTCGTAAAAGTATTTCAAAAATGGATATCCTTTTCAATGCCTTTACCTTTAGGTATACAAAATGTTCAAGAGAAATGTTCGTTTTATTTGTTTGTTGTTCTTTTTTCTCTGTGCAAATAATTTTTCTTTCCAATTTCATGATATAAGTATTTACAGGAAAAAAATCAATGGAAATTCTATGGCAAAGGTGGATACTCCAAGAAATTCGTGTGCAAGTCGGAACCCAAACAACATTCGTTGCCAGAAAAAAAAGGAAAATAATAAAATGTAAATCATTTCAATACCAATGTTCTCCCCCAATGGATTTTCTAACAAGTAAAAGCTATATTTTTCCAGTTTTTTTTTTTGCACTTCATAAAGGATATGGAGAGAGAGGCATAGAAAACAGAACCAGAGTTCCGGAAGTCGAGTATGAGGAAGTTATAAATGCCAAATGCACGAAAACACTTAAGTGGATACACCACCCAACTTAAAACCCCATCATCGCATTAAGCAAACGTGACGTATAGACGTTGAAATTTTACGTTAAAGTAAATAAAGAAAATAATACCTACACATTTTTTTTTCTATTTTTATGAAAATGGAAAAAATATGATGATTTATATTTCGATAAGTGAAAATATATTGAACTTATGGAGAGAAATCTAAAATGCACGACAAAGTCGCAGTTATTTGCGTTTATACAAATTGCTTGGGGGCAGGAATAATATTTCCTTTATGTACACCCACTAGTCCAGCCAATGAACGAAAAAAATTGCCTTCACCTCAAAAAAAATCCAACAGTTTTGAAACTTGGCACACTTACTAAGGGATGTCTGGTGATGACCCAAAAAAAAGTCCCCAAGAATCCGACGTGAGCTCTAGCGGCAGTTAAGAGAAACATACGGTTTTTTCAGTTTTTCACTTTTAACTCAAAAACTATTTGTCGTATCAAAAAAATTTGTTCTACAAAATTAAAGCTCATTAAATTTTATAAAAAAAAGCTTTGATGAACTTTTTCGTATCTCTTATGGATATAAATTAACTCTAGCGGCAGTGAAGAGAAACATACGGTTTTTTCGGTTTTTCGGGTTTATCTTGAAAACTATTTGTCGTATCAAAAAATAATCTTCTACAAAATTAAAGCTTATTAAATTTCCGAAAGAAAAAAAATTAGGTTATAAATAACTCGACCCACATTGACGGAAAACAAGTAATTTTTTCATGCTTATCTTGGAAATGGTTTCTCGTATTAGTCCAGACAATAAACAATAAACATTCGCATAGAGCTGAAAATTGGTACAGAGCATTAGAACACCGATTAAAGTAAAATGTCAAAAGTCCCCAAAAATCCCATGCGTGCATAAGAAATTATTCAAGGTCAAATGTCGAAAATGTTGGTTTTTCATGCATATCTTTGAAACGGGGGAAGCTATCAAAAAAAGTATATCAAAGGCTTGTACGTCTTGTAATTCTCTAAAAAAGAAATTATGACATTTTTTTTCCTACGAGCAAGCGTTTAGAAAATATTGTATTAAATCTGCAGAGTTAAATATAAAAAAACAACATATTCGACATTTAACCTTGAATAATTTCTTATGCACACATGGGATTTTTGGGGACTTTTGACATCTTATAAAGAGAGATGTCTTTATGCTCTGTACCAATTTTCAGCTCTATGCGAATTTTGTACAGGGCTTAGGAGCTAATTATAAAAAAAAATCGAAATTTTGAGTTTTGACCAAATTATGTTTTTCTTTTTTTTTCTGACAGCTTTAAAAAAAAAAAAAAAGTTTTTATATAGAAAACCACATAATCTATAAGTTTTCCATAGAAATTTTTTCAATCGGACTCACCGTTTAAGAGTAATACGCAAGAAACCATTATTTTCGACATTTGACACATTTTAAAATCGCAATATTTTCTAAACGCTTGCTCGAAGGAAAAAAAGTTTCATAATTTTTTTTAGAGAGAATTACAAGGCGTACAAGCCTTTGATATACTTTTTTTTGATAGCTTCCCCCGTTTCAAAGATATGCATGAAAAACCAACATTTTCGACATTTGACCTTGAATAATTTCTTATGCACGCATGGGATTTTTGGGGACTTTTGACATTTTACTTTAATCGGTGTTCTAATGCTCTGTACCAATTTTCAGCTCTATGCGAATGTTTATTGTTTATTGTCTGGACTAATACGAGAAACCATTTCCAAGATAAGCATGAAAAAATTACTTGTTTTCCGTCAATGTGGGTGGAGTTATTTATAACCTAATTTTTTTTTCTTTCGGAAATTTAATAAGCTTTAATTTTGTAGAAGATTATTTTTTGATACGACAAATAGTTTTCAAGATAAACCCGAAAAACCGAAAAAACCGTATGTTTCTCTTCACTGCCGCTAGAGTTATTTTATAAACTATAAGAGATACGAGCTTTAATTTTGTAGAACAAAATTTTTTGATACGACAAATAGTTTTTGAGATAAACGTGAAAAACTGAAACAAACTCCATGTTTCTCTTAACTGCCGCTGGAGCTCAAGTCGGATTCTTGGGGACTTTTTTTTGGGTCATCACCAGACATCCCTTAGTAAGTGTGCCAAGTTTCAAAACTGTTGGATTTTTTTTGAGGTGAAAACCTTTATTGACTGGACTACACTAGGAATTCTACAGAAATGTTAAGGAGAATTGAGCTGAGGGTAAAAATGTAAGGGTTTGAGGGTTTTTTACTTTCCCTTTATATATCATAAGGGCAAGTATTGCAATTATGAAAATTATGTTCGAGTTTTCTTAGAAAACATGCTGCTTGATGAAGCCGGTGACGATTAACACAGTTCCTCTAATGGGATAGAAAATTTCTGCGACTTAAGATACACATTCAAGGCGATGTTCTACTACGGATCTGTTTTACCCCGGAAATGATTAATAAGGCACTCGGGAAGCTATAGCTTGGATGGTGTGAACCAAGACAGCAACTAGGAGACATTTTTAAGAGAGGACTCTTGTAAAGAGGATCATCGTAACCATGCACCGGACTAGAAAACATTTCGCCACAAGATTGTCCTAGATAAATCCAACTGAGACTTGAAAATCGAATTTTAAGTGTAATTTTGCAAAACTCATACAAAAGGTTTATATTTTTAAAAATACGCACCAAACAAGCAAAAAAAAGCACAACAGTTTTGCTAGAGCCCTTTGTTCTTGTTTCAAAGAAAATACTCGTCGTATTTGTGGACACATTTCTGTGTTGTTTTTTTTTACACTCACGTTTCGTTCTGACTCTCGTTTCCTGTTGTTGTTGTTGGAGCTGCCGATATTCTTGATTCCGTACCTGTACCCGTTGACTGAAGTCTCCTTCGTTCCAAAGTTCGATATTTTACTGTTGAGTAATCCGAATCGTAGTTCGGTTCTGGCTCTGACATATATCCGTTTGCCTTGTAAGGATATCGCCCTGTAAAAATTTTGTGAAAAATAAATTTGTGTTTCTTTTGTTTTTGTTCTTTGCAATGCAAAAACTTCATGATGTTGACAATATCTACAATATGCAATGGCCATAAGGAATTCAATTGAAATGTTATGCATGCATCAAGCTATTGTTTATTTGCGTATTTGGACAGAGCAATTTTCGATGGGGATTTATGTGTGTACAATGTTAGTAGAATGTTAAAGTTCATTTTGTCCTTAAATTAATGTGAATAAGTTAGATGTTTGTTTAAAGCAGCACCACGAAATGCAAAAACCACACGTCATAGTTTACGAGCACACAAATTAGACAAAACACCGAATATCATTTATGTAGTTTAAGGTTATTTTGCGGAGCAGTGGTTTTTAATGGAATGAGGTTTGAATTTTAAAAAAATGTTTTGGCATGATTTGTAGCCAGCTGAGTTATTGTTATCAGAATTTATGTGGCATGTATGTGAGGAATTGGATTTTATTCAAATGAGCTTAGTCTAACTTTTTAGTTGCAATTCGAAAGCGGAAGTAAAACTAATAATTTTGTTTGTGAATTTTGAAATAAACTAAATATGTTATTAGAATGTTGGTTTTATCGCTCTTTTTTGATATTCAACTACTGGATTTCACTTTTCCTAACCAAAAATTCTTACATCTTGTAAAAAAAACCTCATTTGTTTGAAATGCAAAGAAGTTTGAATTTTTTATTAGAAAGTGTAGAAATTGAAACTGTTACGCTAGTAATTTGATTCAAAAATGTGAGGCTTTTACAAAATTTGTATTTAATATGCCTTGTTTTTATTAAGGTATGAAAACAAAAATCAACCTTTAGACAAATTAATAAAGCCTGCAGAAGGACTAGTTGATAGACTTAGAGAGCAATTTCGATTTGTTTTGCTATTAAACTTGATGACGAAAATATTTGTGGACATGGCCAGTATTGAAGAAAGTTTTTGGGAGCAAAATATATGTTTCAATTTACCTTGACAGCTGCATTCTCTAAAAACTTTTCACGTTGCAGCATTAGAGGAATGAAGAATATATGAAATGAATGAAATTATGGTGAGAAATTTCTAAAATTATACTTTGACCGATCAAATAGTTGTTTTCTGATGTCATAGTGAAATGGGTATTAACTGTGTACACAGCTTCTATTTTAACCAATTTATGTAATCAAAACGTTCACTTTCGTTCAACAATTTGATCGATCACGATTCACCCTAAAATACTTCGATACAAGAAAGAGAAACCAGAAACATGTACACTTGTCAATAAACAGTTTACCATTACACATTGACATAATACATACTGGATTGTTTTGTTTGTAGGAAAAAAAGGTAAGAAGCTTATAGCGTTTTTTATTGTACAAAAGAATTGCCCTTTTTCAATTTTTGTATGTTTCATTGTCGAAAAGAATACTTCTAGATCAATTCTGAAGAGGAAAGAATTGATCTCCCAAATTTGAGAGAATTGCTCTTTTTAAAACACACAAGAAAACATTCTAGCTTGTCAAACCTCAAATTAAAGATTTTAATTTGTTTACATTGCTCTACCGACCGACCAAAGTGCAGTTTTTTATTTTTATTTTGAAAGGAAATTGGAAATAATAAGAAAAAAAGTAAAATAAAGAATGGGTGTAAGTCCTTGCTAAACAAATTATATTACAAAACCAAAAAACATGTTTTATTGAGAAGTGTTCTAAGGGCAATTCTTTCAGGTTACAATGAAAAACGCTATTAGTTTCGCCTTTTAGGAACTCGGGCGTATACTTGCTTTTTTTACATAAAATCAAAAGTCAAATGAAAACGTCATTGATATTGGTATTAAAGTAATTTGCACATGAAAGTAACGAAATCATCGAGCTGTAGATAATAGCAGCAAGTTTGTGCGTTGATTTTTCAATTCAATTTTGAAAATGTTATCCGAAATGTAAGTAAGTTTTAAAGTTGGGTAAGTTTTTTATGATAATATTATTTTGCGTTTCTTGCCGCTCAAGACGGCTAATGCGACGTTCATGAAGTTCTAGTTTACCCCTTAGACAGACATTTTCCTCTTCGAGTACACTTATTCTCTTCTTATTCTCATTTACCTCGCATACCAGATTATTTAGTTGGGTCAACATTGAAGAAATGGTGGTGATGGAAGTGTTGAATGAGCGCTGCGAAGCAGTCAATTTGTCCATTTCATCTTTAATGTTCTTGAGATCTTCAGACATGCTTTCAGAGGGGCCTTCCAGCAAATTCTCCGGACAGGCTGAGGAATTGAGGTTATGACTACCTTGAGTTGCTTGGCAATGCATGCACCTCCACATGACAGCTCCAGAGTTAATTCCTTTGATCACAGATTTGTCTATTTTGGCACAATTAAAGTGATATTCATTTTTGCAGACGGAACAAATAGCACCTGGTTTATGTCTATTAATTGCAGATTCGCAAGTAGAACATGTGGGTGCCATTTTGTAAGGTGCTTATGCGACAATCACTTGATCAAACAAATTTAGGAATATCCTTTTTCTTGTTTTTCTTAATTTTTAGATTTTTGTATTCAAAAATAAAAAAATAAATAGTTATTAATTTTGTTTTTTCTTAATTTGATTTTTCCTTATTTTTATTTTTCCTCTATTTTCTTATTTTTTTGCACGAGCTTAAATTTGACGTGTTGTTCGATTTGACGTTTCTCTCCTTTTGAGAAACACTTTACCACAAACATTTATACTTTTGTTAGTCCTGCCAGCTTAGAGGGCAGTACCCTTGAGAGATGAATTAAAAACATTTTGGACGTGATTAAGATGTGAAACCACTTCTTCTTTGTTACTAGATAGAAAACGAACATAACCTTTACGCCACGAATTCTAAGAGTTGTCGGAAATGATTTAACAAATAACACTTATATTTAAGGGCGACTACATAGAAATATTGACAAGTGTAAGCTCTGGTTTCGATGAAGTTTATTGAGTTTTGAGTTCAATGATTTATTTATTTTTTCGTACAAAAAAAAAAGACTTAAATTATAATTAAAACTAAATATAAATTTAAATTTTATGAAATGGAAGAACTTATGGATGGAAAATGAATAAATGTAGGTACACTTAATTTTTATATGAAAAAAAAGAAGCTTCCATGCGATTATCTAG
The DNA here is from genome assembly GCA_943590905.1 of Sphaerophoria taeniata. NCBI lineage: Eukaryota > Metazoa > Arthropoda > Insecta > Diptera > Syrphidae > Sphaerophoria > Sphaerophoria taeniata. Next base: position 37,121,847 of record OX016540.1, on the reverse strand, counting down.
AAATGATAACATGCGCGAAACCAGCCTTTTCCCCTATATGACATGAATAAATCCAGCCTTAAAATAAAGTCGAAAAACGATTATCAAGCAAAGCAAATGCGTTTTCTAGCAAAGTAGCCACTCCATTCCCTTATGAAAACTTAAAAAGCAAAAATTAAATAAAAATCTTCAAAAAATGGCTGAAAACCCATGCGTGCATCAAAACGGCAGCAGTTTAACATTTTCTTGGAGGAAAGCGTCTAACTACGTTTGATGGTAAAATGAAGGAACTAAAAACTACACCTCCTCCAGAGAAATTCGGGTGGAACATTCAATTTTGAGGATGTATAAATTTAAACAAAAATTCACCTCTGGGGCATTTGTAGCGAATTGTCACGTAATCATCTTCAGAAAGGGGGTAGGCGCGCGTTGAAATTAAAATTGGAAGCAATAAAAAAGAACAAACATTTTGTTATGATTTAATTTTGGTCTCTTCAATGCAAAAGCAATTTTGATGAATAAACAAAAAAATATAAAAACAAAAATTATAATTATTCCGTCTTCGTTATGATTTTGTTTTTTGATTACAATCTCCTTGCCTTGCAATAAATTGCAACAATCCAGGCACGTTGCGTTGTGGTTTTTTTTAAAACAAGCTGCCACTTGGCAATTAAATATTTTCTTTTTCTTCTGTTCACTTAAGAATGCAAATTATTACAATGATGATGAAAGATAAAAAAGATTTTCATTAAATGCAAAAAAGGAAAAGAAAACTAAACAAGCAAAGTAAGAAAATAAAAAACTTCGCACAGAAGCGCACAAATAAAATTAATTCGCGGAAGAGTCGTAATCAAAAGAATACAAACAAAAACAAAATAGAAAAGCAATATAAAAAAAAAAAATTCCTTGGAAAAGGATGATGATGTTTTTTCCTATTGCATTCTTATAATCGGTCCACAGGACACTTGCGTGTTTCGCGAAGAAAATATTTTGCAATACTAGTACTTGGTCAGTTGTTGCGAATTTATTTTGTTGTCTTAGGTTTTTTTATGTTTTCATTTAACGAAAGTTGAATAGTAAATATTAAAATGTCTTCATCCGAGAAGAACCAGAATCCCAGCTCTGGAATTAAGTTTGGAATTGTTTTTCCCCAAGGAATTTAAAAAGCACATAACTTTTTTTCTGGGTCGATACTACAAACCGGTTATTTGAATTTAAAATTAATGAAGGTCCAAAAATTGAGTTATTTGAGCAGAACAAACCAAATGCTTGTGTACATTACATGTTCAAATTGTTCTTTGATTGTTCTTTGCAGAGAATAAAGTTCTCAAAACAAACTGTTCCAATTGATTTGCTTTTCTTGAATTCTTAATGAAATTGAACAAAATTACAGTGAATGCTGAACAACATCATTCAATCTTTCCTTATACAGAATATGAAATCCAAATACTCCTTAGCAAATATTGAAAACAAAATTCTCCTAGCAGATTGTCGATTCTTTTGTAAAATCAGACAATAAAGCAAACAACTCTTACAATAAGGATCCATTATAGTTTTCATTTAAAAAGCTATCATTCTCGGCAATTTGCTTAACGAACCGATATGCGATATATAACAAGGATATAAAAAGGAATCTCAACAGAGGAGAGATCGAACGTTCTCCAGACGAAATGATATAAAATCAAAAATTTATTTATAGTTTATATGATTTTTGGAAATAAATTCCATCCTCACAGCAACTTCAAAAAAATCTCGAATTGAGAGCATTATTAAGACCTATTCAACTTTCGTTATGTTTTCATCTTTCTCGTAAAAGTTTGTCTTCTTTTTGTTTTAGTTTTTTTTGTTTTCGTTTTGTAGCTTTTATGAGATATAAAAATGTTTCTATTTTTGAACTTAATATGGCATCGATTATTATATTTTCGTACCAGGATTCTTTTGTTTGTGTATCGTTTGGAATATCCTTTTATACCATTCATGTTGATTTGGCTCCTTGACTTCCTGTGTTTATAGATTTTATTTTTAGCAAACGATGACGACAAACGACGCACGAGACGTTGAAATGAGAAGAAAATAGAAATAGATTCATAATTCATTTGAATCAATCCAAATTCGAGTTTTTATTTTTATTTCTGTGTGAATTTTTATTGTTTATTTGCTACTGTGTTATTACCGATCTTAAAACAAGTGGCATTCCATGTTTTGTTGTTGGTCCAATGCCATCATACTGCCGTCGACTTAATTGGGCCATTTTCTTTGGTTTGTCGTATTCTGTTTCCGGTTCACTCATATACTCGTTTTTAACAGAAAAAACTGAAATGCAATGTGATTGTCATGATTTTTGGATAAAAAATGAATTATATAGTTTTTCTTAAATCCCTTTCTACTAAAAAACATGCGATGCATGCAATATCTTAATTTATATGAACCTTTTTAACCCATGGAATTTTTGAAACATGAACGCCTAAGAATATGCAATGTTTTTTTTTAAATGTTTTCTCTTATTAAGAAAATTTTGGGAAAATATGTTAGTTGTCCTCATCATACACTGCTAAGGCAATTTTTATTTTCTTAAGTTCCACTTTTATCAATAATTTTGACGTTTTTCATTGGATTCTTAAAAATAGGCAGTACCTACTATTATCCATAATTTTGTTTTCTTGTCTTAGAAGAAAAGCATTTTCTTATTTGAAATATGATAAGCAAGCTGTTTTTAAGCAATATTAAATTATTCTTATATATCATACTTATGCCATTAAAATAATAAACCAAAAAGTATGCAACGGGCTTAAGTCTAAATAAAAAAAATCAAATACAAACTAATTGTTTTAATTAAATATATGTACCATAAAAAGGGTATACTCTTGATTTTCTAAAAAAAATATCAACCCAGAGGGCGTTGCCTAAGCTCAATGAAATATTGAGGCAAATGTTAAGCAAAAAAGCAATATTTTTCTATATCCAAGATGTTTTTACAAGTCAAAAATTTAGCCTCCTCTTTACAAATTCAAGTTTTTGTTCACTGTCCAGTTTTCTTAAATAACATCGCTATCCCCCTGTCTCCGCAATATTTTTAATACCTGAGTAAAAAAAAATTACAAAAAATAATACATATTACTATAAGTATAAATTAAAACGGATATTGACATATTAACTCATTGTGGAGTTGCCTAATAGTATGCAATACCTTGCACTAAGACAGTAATTTTACTAGGGTTTAAGGGAAAACCAAAAACTGAGATTGTACTTTCTTGCTTTAATTTCAAAAAAAAAAACAAAAAAAAAATTAAATGTTTGAATTATTTCAGCGAAAAAATATTTATTCATATTTTGCATACAATACCGCCTGAAAATATGCAATTTTTTTTGTGTTCAAAATATTTGTGTTTATTTTCCCGAGAGATATTTCCCTTATATTACAAGATAATTAATGGGGATCGTGTTTGTTTGAAAATGAATCACTCAGGTGCGGGTGGTTAGCTACAAGGACAATAAAATTTATCCACACGAACTCTGGTGTTTGTTTTATTCAAAATATAAAAGTAAATTAACACAAATTTTCAACAACTCATCAAGTGTACTTACTGACTTCATTTGGCTTTAAAATTGCAGGTTTTTCATTTGGATTATGCCGCACTAATGGCCGATGAAGTTCGTTGTTTGAATTCGACCTTTCAAAACCTATGCAATCGATTTAACCAAGGATGATGAAAAAAAAATAATAAAAAAATAAATGAAAGAAAAAAAAGAGATTAATGAGCATGGGATAGTGAAAAAGCCCTTCCGGTGATGCGAGCTTCGAGATGCACCTCCGTCGGGACTTAAATTCACCGGAAATTACTTCTGATTTTGTCCGCAATACTTGTGGTCGGTGAAAATCCTTCGTCGTTGTCCTCCACTTCACTAACAATCGGTCCCTTAGAATTACCACTCACAGATGCAGTAGTTTGTTGTTGCACTACTGGTGGCCAAGAAATTGCCGTATCTTTTTGACTGAGATTTGTACAACTCTGCGATGATTGATATCCTGAAAAGGGATGTGAATTTGTATAGGACCACGGAGGTGATGGAACTTCGCTCGACGATGTTGATTGCTGTTTGGTGTATTTCCTTTGGGGTGTTGGCGACTCAAAGTGCACCGGACGAAATTGTTTTCGCTCGGGCTGTGGTGTCCACAGCGGTGGTGGCGGTGGAGGCGGTGGTGTTGGGATGGCTTTTTGTTGGTTACGTCCAGAAGCCGAAGATGATCGATTTTCTTTGTCACTCCGTCGGTCTTTGACTGGCGATGAGTTGGTGGAACTGTTACTGTTTTGATTATTTTTGTTGTTTTTGTTGCTGATGCAGTTGAATGAAGGGCAGTCGTTTAAATTGGTTCGTGAGGACGTTGGTGTTTGGTTTTTCGGTGTCCAGACTCCTGTTTGTTTTTTTTTTATTTTTATTTGGTTTTTTTTATTGGTATTTTTTTTAATATGAAAGAGAAAAGAGAATGAATGAGAAAATGAGTGATGAGAGAAGTGATTTATCAAAATTTTTGGACAGAAAGTTGATGAGGAAAAATAATGAGGTGCACAAACTGAAAAGTGGGTTTTCCTTTTTTTTCAATTTAATTTGACGAAAGAGAAAAACAAGAAAAACGAGGGTTTCGAGGAAAACGACGGACAGAAGCATTTGCATGTACAGTTAAAGAGAGAACATTGAAGGGGGTTTTATTAAAACTTTACAAAAAATATTGGTAAACAAATCAATTGTTAGCAGAGAAAAAAACACGTGTGTGGAAAAACAATTTAATCCTTTTTTGTTTAACATCACTGTTGTTTTTTTTTCAATAGCTTCAAAGAATTTTGTAAATTTGTTGTCGATCTGTTCCACCAAATAAACTAATTTTTGATTACATTTTTGTTCAGTAGACTAGAAAATTGAATTACACAATTGCAACTGAAATGGAAAATAGGAATTTAGAGTCGAACTGTACTGTTTTTCTATATTAACAATTAACAGATCTGTAACGAATTTCTATTTTATTTGTTGTTAGACTCTTTATGGACTGAGTACTTAATCAACTGAAACATTATTCTTTGATGAAGAATTAAATTCAAGAAATGTCATCGTCTTCTTTTGTAGGTTTTGGGCTTGACGTGAAAAAAAACTGGAGTATGCGAATGCCTAGAAAGGTGTTTCCAACAGAATAAAGAGACTTTAAGAAGGATAAACGATATTGTCTAAACCGTATAGGGTTGAATAAACCATTTTTCGATCTAATGCCTGTTAGGAGAGGTTTCTCAAGTCTCTTGTCTCTAGTCATTGGAGTCGTTTAAAGGTTCTCCAATTTTGGGTGCTTTTGTTGCCGAGTTAACAGCACAGGACAAGGCAAGAACACAAGCCTCGTAAGCATGGATTACCTGAGCCTTACGTTGCCGATGAAAAGTTCACACCATTCTAATCCGCACGAAACTAAATCATGCCCTTATTGCGAAGAGGGTTACATTTGACAATTTTATTCCACTTTTAAATTGAATTCAAAAAAAGGTCAACTTTAGTACTTAGTGGGAGAGTCTTGCAATTGTCTAAACTACTTTGAGGTAAAACGGACAACAATTATAGTTCGAACGAGCCTTTACACGTTAATTTATTTTGTTCGACAAAATTCAGGGGCGGACGATATAACCTGAAACCATATAAGATAGGCAACTGCCGCCCCTCGATACATAGTCCACCCCTGGAAGCTTCCAAAATCAACAAAAGAAAATGCAACACAACAAAGGAAATCTACTGAGAATAAAAAGAGCACACGGAAACAGTTTTTTTGTGGTATATAATTCACACTCAGCAACGACCGAAAATGTATAAGAGGAGATGTTTTCGCTATCGAAAATCAGTGTCTTCCCCGCTTCGGAAGGGTGCACATCGTGCATAACGGAAACACCTGAGAGTTTTTCATTCGCATACCACAATAATTATAACCTACCCATTTAATTTTGCCTTGGGAATATGTATGTTTCTTCAAAATATATTTTCAATGGTCTTCTCTCCAAGCCGATATTTTTTCCGACCGATATTTTTTTGGACAGTATACAAACCTCAGCCTTAGAAAACAAATCACACAGTACAAAAATGAATAACGAAGAACAAGGCTATCCAAAGTCCTGTATAAATCAACCAAAAGCAAAAAAGAACAGATAAAGATGCTTTAATCTATTTTATTAGTCGGACTCGAGATCGAGAAATAAGGCGATATAGGGTTAAGTAGAAAAGTTGAGCACAATTGAACATAGCTGGTTGAAAACAGCTCAAGTCTGACGGGTCTGATTACGCCACAACGAAGTACAACGGACGTGTATTACGCTACAATCTCCATTTTATAAGCCGGACTCGGGGACCATCTGGGAATTTGTTGCTAATTTGTTGCTATTTTGTACCGAAAGAATTGATTTTGTACCTCTCTTAGTTTACGAGAAACGGCTGAGGACCTGACGTAATATTACGCTACAATCTCCCCTTATATATCTAGACGAAGAAAGCACCTATCGACTTGAATCCAACTCCATATTTTGTTGCTATTTTGTTGCTGAGAAATAGGCCAGCTACATTTGTCGGAATCGTAACCCTTCACGGGGGTGGGTGGTACACCTAGCCCTGTAAATACGATATAGAGTGTATCTCGTAAACCAAAGCAGCTAGCAACACGAGACCAACGGCGTATTTTGTTGCTATTTTGTTGCTGATAAATAGACTAACTACATTTGTCGGAATCATAACCCTTCATGGGGGTGTACCACCCCTAGCCCTATAAATACGGGATAGAGTGTATCTCGTAAACCAGAGCCCCTAGGAACACGAGACCAACGGCGTATTTTGTTGCTATTTTGTTGCTGAGAAATAGACCAACTACATTTGTCGAAATCGTAACCCTTCACGGGGGTGTACCACCCCTAGCCCTATAAATACGGGATAGAGTGTATCTCGTAAACCAGAGCACCTAGGAACACGAGATAAGCCGCGTTGCTATAATTAAATATAGCAACAAAATACGCCGTTGGTCTCGTGTTCCTAGGTGCTCTGGTTTACGAGATACACTCTATCCCGTATTTATAGGGCTAGGGGTGGTATACCCCCATGAAGGGTTATGATTCCGACAAATGTAGTTAGTCTATTTATCAGCAACAAAATAGCAACAAAATTCGCCGTTGGTCTCGTGTTGCTAGCTGCTTTGGTTTACGAGATACACTCTATATCGTATTTACAGGGCTAGGTGTACCACCCACCCCCGTGAAGGGTTACGATTTCGACAAATGTAGCTGGCCTATTTCTCAGCAACAAAATAGCAACAAAATATGGAGTTGGATTCAAGTCGATAGGTGCTTTCTTCGTCTAGATATATAAGGGGAGATTGTAGCGTAATATTACGTCAGGTCCTCGGCCGTTTCTCGTAAACTAAGAGAGGTACAAAATCAATTCTTTCGGTACAAAATAGCAACAAATTAGCAACAAATTCCCAGATGGTTCCCGAGTCCGGCTTATAAAATGGAGATTCTAGCGTAATATACGTGTACAACGGAATGGACACCTCATTAAAGAGGACTAGTCGCTCGATGAAAATATAGAAAAATTGAAAATTCTACCGAAGGTAATCGAGCACGCGAGCTTATGATTAATTATTTTTTATTTATATTTTAAACAATCAATCTGTTTTCTAAAAGTTAACTGGCAGATATTGACCACATCAAACAAACATTCTATGTGGATTTAAGCACTCTATCGCGACATAAATTCGATTTGAAAATAGAACTATCTTATATTCTTATTTTAAAGTGGCAGACCGCAAAAAAGCAAAATCTAATTATTCTCCTGCAAACTTTCTTTCAATATTTTTTTTTATCTACAGGTGTGTTGTTGAAGACCAAACCGCATGAGTCACGTTGATCTATGAAATACATTTGCATTGAGAAGAAGACAGTCCCGCCATTAACTCTTAGGCAAACGGGGCAAAGAGCTCAAGTATTATCTTTGAACAAATTGAATTGATGCCAAAAACATTTTTTTCTTTTGCTCGATTTCACTGTCATTTCGATGGGGCTCCGAAGAAGAAAAGAAACTTGAAAGATTTCTGTTATTTATCTCTTGTTATTTTTTTTAAAGTTCTTGTGTCTTGTTTTTGAATAGGAAGCATAATTTTAAGAGGTTCATAGTAGGTGGAACAAATTTGACGTCAGGGGATACTCTGGTCCAGTTTTTTTCTTTTTGTGATAGACTGATAGCTTCATAGTCATAATAGTTTTATTTTTTCTATTTTATTAAAGAAAAGGGGGAGGTTTAATGTGTTTCTGATTTGACATGCTATAATTTTGCTTGGTTATGTGTTTCGAATTGTATTCGTTCGGGTTGAAGACATCAATCATGTTAATTGTCTGAAAATTCAAGTGATCCTCATAAATCAAGGGTTTTCTTTTTTAAAAATTTAATTTAATTTTAATAAATCAAACTTGAAAATGGAAATCGAAAATTATATAGAATTTTGATTTGAATATTTTTATAGAAATCTTTTGAGGCATTTTTGGTTTTAAACAACGCATTTAACTGTATGCTTTAACTCATAAAATTTTAAGTGGCAATATTAGCAGCCCCCTGGAGACAAACTAATAATAAATCCTAACTGCCTGTCAATTTCAGTTGCCATCACTCTTCACATAATAATCTAATTAAAATTTAAATGCAATTTTCACCCCGAATCGACTTGAAATTAGAATTCACTGCAAATATAATCACACAAAGCGTGACAAATCAACATCCTTAAGGTGTCGCTAAACCAGCTACAAAAACATCGACACCTCTGAAGCTGGCTGACGTTGGGCCACCTGCCAATTGAATTATTTAGTCGTGAGCTCATCAATCAATGAGATGCCAAATTTAGAATTCAATTCCTTTACCAGACAGATTCTTATTCGACCCACTGTTCTACTTGCATCTTCATTGCCGTGTTGTTTTGTCAGCGCCACCTTTTGATGATAAACATCTTCATTGACCTCGATTTTCGAGTTGAGACAAATTTTAAGTCTCTTTAAAAAAAAAAGAGCGCAAGGGAAAACTATTTGTCAGTTGCACCTTTCAACTTGTTACCCATGCCGCGTCGCGTCGTGGGTGTTGGTGATGACTTATTTTTGGCCTTCAAATGCGTTTTAATCTCAAAGACCAACCAATAAGTTGCATTCTTTCGAAATGAGTGTTCGACATGATTTTCTATTGAACAATTGAAGTGGTTGGTGTTCGGGTGCAATCTTACAATTCTGCAATGAACTCGATCATAGATACATCTTGAGATCCCAATATCGACATTGTCCAGATGGACTAAAAACTACAGTGTAAATCATTTGATTGTGGCACAAACATTAAAAAAAAATATTGGTACACAAATTATCAACATTTAAAACAGCTGGGTCAACCAAATCATGTGGAGTGTAAAATTAATCTCATGCTATTTCCATATTATCCATCATTTTGGAACTATTTCGAGCATTCAAATTCACTGGCAATGGAATCAATGATTGAATAATCACTTTGTTTACATTTTACTCATCGGTCGAAGATCATTCTGAAAGATTCCAACTTTTTTTGCTTTTAATTCAATTGACGTAATATTTATTGGGATAGGTGTCTTGTGATGTAACTAAGGAGCATGATCCATTCATACATTTTTAGTACATTGTAAAATTTTTGACTTGAATCATTGGTGTATGTTTTCAACAGTGATGGTTTTTCAGGTGTTAGAAGATTGGGTGGGCGACGGATTTCCTGTTGTCAGAAAGTGGTTGGGGTAGGAATTTTCAATCAGCAAAAAAGTTCATGATTGTTTGGAGCGTTTGTTGAATTTGGAGATATTTGATTGACGATTTCAATGAACTGACCTTACCAGTTATAGTTGATTGTTTTTGTGTGAAAAAAATGTTCAATATGTTCAAAATCTGCTCGCTGGCTCAATTTTCGTTTTGACTTTTTTGTCTGCTAGTTTTTCTAAAGGTCCTTTTTGAGTGATCACTTTTAACCTGTTTTTCTAACTTTTGATCAACAAGTTTTAGAACGGCGCCTGCAAATTCTTCTGAAGATTTGGGAGCGTTTGTGAGCCTGGAGACCAAGGCCATCGAGAAGTTGGGTTTAGCAGGAGGGCAAGACCAAGGTAATGCTGTCAACAAGGAACGACATCCACCATCGACTTCGTGGAACTGACGTCAGTATAGGCAAATTTAATTCCGAGTAGGTTAAGGATTTTGTCTACCTGGGATCCATCATAAATTCAGACAACGACACCACTGTTAAGAATCACTCTTGCCAATCGATGCTTCTTACAGGAAAGCCATGATTGCGCTCTACTCATGCAACAAGATTCTGGGTAGAAATTGGGGGCCAAACGCCAAAATAGTCATTTGGATGTACACTGCCACTGTCAGACCGATTCTAACCTACGCTACGGTAGCTTGACTTGGTGGAAAGCTATTGAAATCCACAAATTTAAAAACCCTTACCAAAGTACAGAAAATGGCTACACTAATGACGCGACTTTTAGCATCAACACTGATGTCTCAAAAATTAGTGCTGGAGTAGGTGCAGGTTTCTACTTGGAAAGGCTCAATCTTGCCAATTCTTTTAGGCTCCCCGACCGCCTTTCAAGCCGAGATCTTGGCAGTGATTAACGCTGCTTAACATATATCCATAATGGCGATATTACGAGCGGACATCACTTTTCTCATTGATAGCCAAGCAGCAATAAAAGCGATCTCTGCCCCTCAAATAAAGTCGAAGCTTGTTTTTTGCTGTCGCAAAAAGCTAAAGTTTCCTGGTACACAACGAAACGTAAGACTTTGCTGGGTTTCCAGCCTCAGCGATGTGCAAGATAAAGAAAAAGCAGATGAGATTGCAAGGGCAGGCTCAGCACTGGACCTCACTCTCATATACCATCATAAAATAGGAATCCCACTGTGTGAACTGAAACAAAACGTCAGTAACTTTTTCCTTCAAAAATCCAACGAAAGATGGAATCTCCTAGAAACCTGTGTTGATACCAGGAAACTATGACCTAGATACGATAAGAAAAGATCAGACAGGATTTTAATTCCACTGTGCTTCACTCTGTCTTACTAGGAAGAAAACTCTAGGCAACTTCTTCTTTGACGAACTATACGAACTGCCAGGCAAAAGCTTGCTTGATTCATAGGTTTATTATTTTTCAGGAAGTTGCCATACTTCAGGGTATAACAATGCATCTAAATTGATCTAAATATGACGGTAACAATACCAACTGTCAGCCCACTAAATCTAACCTAACCTAACCAAGGATCGAGTAGTAAAGTCCTCGACAACATCGGATGAAAATGCTTTGGGCAGCTTCGAGCCAAAATTCTTCGAGTGATTTTTGGTCCTGTCTGCATAAATGGAGATTGGAGACAAAGATTCAACGAAGAACTGTACGAGCTGTGCAGCGAAACTGACCTAGCCAGAAAAGTTAAGGTCCAACGACTTAGATGGTAGAGTCATCTAAGAAATTGGAAAATAATTTCGGCCCGTGGAGTTTTTGAATCCAACCCAGAAGAACGTCACAGATTAAGACCGCGACTCAGGTGGAGCACACAGATGGAAGAGGACATCAACCAACTTGGCGTGTAAAACTGGAGACAGCTAACTAGGGACCATGCTATCTAGAGACGCTTTTTTAGTGAGCGTCAAATATATGTTAACGTGTCCAACACGTCTAAGAGTCCGAAAGAGAAGCGCTCTAAAATATCACATACATTTCCAAACAAGGAGTTTGTTCAAAACCAACAAAACATTTCAAAAAAACATTGACATTCTATTTTTATTGCTCGCGATTACTCAATTCCAAAATAAACACGAAACAAAAAAAAAGAAACAAAATTCCTCCTCAATCACCCCATCTACTCATTTCGCTAATAAAAATCCATCATTTTCTTGTAAACAAAACACTTTTATTCCGTTATGATCTATATTCACGATCGAAGTGAAAAATGAAATCGTCGAAAAACTGAGAAGAAACAAAAAAAAAAATATATCGAAAATGAAACATCAATTCACTGCTGAGTTGTCTTGCGAATTTCGGGTTTTTTTTGTTTTCCACCGAAAAAAAAGACAAAAACTCAAAAACGACTAAAAATAAGCCGGCTGTTATTAAATACACAAAAATATTGTTTCCAGTGCTCTTCGTTTCCGTCTCTTTCTCTTGTTCTCTTTCTATCTAATGGAAACAGTCCATTAACCTGTCACAGTAAATAATGATGTAAAATTAAATGAAAAATGTATGAATTGAACAAAAAAATGTACTGAACAAATATTGTGATGAAGCTTTGTACCTGAACCCGAAGGTGCTGTGGCTTTAAATTTCGGTGCAAACATTTCACTGGATTCTGAAAAAATTAATAATATCTTTTTTTTTGAAATATTTATTTCAAAGAACACAATATAACTGCAATTTATTGCAATGAAAACAAACACAAAATATTGAACCGCAGGTAAGGTTAAACGATTGAATTTGAACTTTTTTTGAAAATTTTAGTTCATTGCTTCACTTTAGGGTCAGCGAATAACAGAATTATTTTTACACTTCTCACAAATGAGTAGGAAGTTAGGTACTTTTGATGTATTTTTGTTTTTCAAACATCAAAATCAAAAACTAATAAAACTCAAAAAAAGTCTTTTGGCACACGGCGATCAATTTGTAACTAACCCTGTCCCATATTCTCGTTCGACTTAAACGCGGCAAAAAAAACTTTAAGGTAGCTACATATATAAAATGTTCGTTCTAAATATTCTCCGAAACCGAAACAACGAGCTAGATGAACGCACTCGAGACACTAGATTCGAAAACAGAGACTGGCCTCAAAATCTTGAAATTTTTTTCGTTTTGGATTGAGAGAGATTTGGATATTTTCAATATTATTTTTTCCCAAAAAGTTTTCGTTAAATTTTCATTTGAGTTGTTTTTATTTCCTTTTCATTTTTGTGGGTGAGAAGATTTTGAGTGAAAATTAAGCTTTTGAAAAAAGCATAAACAAAAAATGGTTTTTGATCCCCCAAGTTGAGTATTTTCTTGATGAATTTTAGATCACTTGAGTTAAATCGATATTTTGACTCGAAGAAATCTGTTTATCGCACATTCAACATAGCAATAAGCAAGAACGTTAAAAATAACAAGTATACGCCACAGTGAACAATAAGAGAAGAGTTTCAAAATTATGTCAAAAGTTTTAATCTGACGAATACAATGTTGAAGATAGTGTTCAATGTCCCGTAGCTTTTTTTTAGTAACCAGTACTCCCTTGAAAACCCCCTCCCTGCCATATGTTTGGTTCTGCAATAAACTTCAAATTTTGGCCTTCTTCGCTATGTTTCTTGCAACACTTTTTCTTGATTCATAATTGCTAATAAGGAGTTCTTACAATCTAAGTTAAAGAATAAAATGTTTAATGCAAAATAATTGTTGACGACAAAGTGGTCCCAAAAATAAACGATACCTTTCAAACCACAACTAATCCATCAACACGTCTCATCAAAATTAGTTCATTATAAAAATCATTCGATGCCAAATAATCCTGATCCCTCTTAAAATTGTTGACATTGATTGGACAAACCAAAGAAACGATAAACACATTTTTTTTTAAATCAAGGAAAAGTTGTAAAACAAAAAATTAAAATTAATTAATGACCACATAAAAAATATCTGCACATAAAACTCCCACGACTTTGACGGCCGCGACTAGCCGACGACAACTTCGAAGTTATTTTTATCATAACACAAAAAATGTGACAATTTATTTATGGTTCACACGCTAGGTGTAACCTCTGCCTCTGTCGTATACTTACTTTTCAAAAGCTTTTGTCAATCTTATGTTCTTAAAGCTAAGGGATAAAAAAACGTTGCATACTTTTTGGTCTAAATTTCAATACTTATTCTAAGGCAACAAAGCAGCACACAGATAATACAAGCATTTTGCCACACAAATAGACGACAAGGTAACACAAACAAAAATATACAGAAACACACACAATGAACATGATACCCCATACCATTTGCATAGAGAAAGCCCTTTGCCAGTACAAGATCTTTATCGATTTCGCGCAGAAGATCGCTCTCCGACCAACTTCGACGATTCGGTGTTAGTAGAAAGCGTGTTTGTTTCCTGCGTTTAATAGCTGTCGGATTCGTACTATTGCCGCTAATGTTGCCAGAACATGTTGCTGCTGGTGCTGTTGCATTTGACAGTTGCTCGCAGTAGGTGGCGCTACCACCACCACTAGCACTTTCAGCAGGTTTCCTGTGGCGTAAAATTGTGACAAGCTTTGGTCGCTTGCCGTTGTTGTTTGACAATTGTTGTTGTTTCTCTAATTCACGAACGTGCGCAGCTAAATTAGAAATAATTTATTTTTAAGCTTGTTAATGTTATGAGAGAAAGAGAGCAGAGAGATAGTGAAAGAGCGAGCATTGAATACACACAAAAATATAATCATGTTAAAAAAAGTGAGACTTTCTTGCTGGGGGAGGGTTGCTTTGGCCTTAATTTGTATTTGATTGTCTTTGGGGCAGTCGGATTGCGTGCATCAGTTCTGTTGTGATCACTTTTGAATGTTTGAGAGCAAAAGGCTAGACAATGTAAAAATAAACATGCCGCAAAACACAAGTTCAAATTTAATTTATGTTATTTATTGGTTAATGGGAGAGCTTTGGTATGTGAGCGAGCGGATTGAGCTTGTAAAAAGCGGAATGAAAAATCAAAGGAATGCTTGTTGGTGTGTCAGGTGAAGATTTATGAGTTAATCTGCGAGCGGAATGGAACTATAATTCAATCGGAAAGTGAAACTCAGTGGTGTCAACGCCAGAAAAAAAGCATAGTACTAAATTCATTCCCCCTTTTTCTTCTTTTGTTAAAAACTTAAGCTGGAAGTCAAGATCTCGTTCTCTATTTTCGGCTTCGAAAAAAATATAAAAAAAACCTGACAAGTTCAAAATATAGAACCTGCATCGTACAAACAATTTAAAACAAACATTTTTGGACATCCCTGGCAGAAGTGTTCTGATGTGATCAACAGAGAGAAAGATTGAATAAGCAAAAGTGAACAAAAAATTCTAAAACAATTTTTATAGCATTTTAATCGTTCGGATGTCAGATGGATGTGATTATATCCAAGGTCGTTACTATAGAATTGGCGTGCAATTTTCTTTTTTTTCAGAAAGGAATTTGGAATGGTGAATGGACAAGTTGTGAATTCAACCGAATAACAATGGACACTGCAAAATTGACAAAACAATTATGATTTGAACAATAAAATTTGTGTATGTACGTAATTTTGTTTGCTTCGGATAAATAGTCGAGGAAAATTGAAAAACAAATTAATTGTTGACCTTAAGTTTTATTTTTAAAATGAAATGAAAGAATATTTTTTGTTTGCAATTAGAAGAATTTCGAGTTTGTTGCTCTCGAAAAAGCGAAACGAATTGAGAATTCAAAATTTTTTTAATTAGATGATCAGCGGCAAATTTGTATGCTTTTTTTCGAATTTGTTTGTTTTGGAATTGTGAATGAAATGAAAATAGAATTTTGAAGACGATGTGAATATTATTTACAAATAATTATGAAATAATTCAATTATAAGCGAGAATTTTAACTTTGTTTGTGTAGAGAAAATGTTTCAGTTTTTGAAAAAAATAAAAATTCTTATTGATCTCAAGACACAAAATCAATTTTTTACTTGCATAGAAAATAAAAAAAAATAGGCTGGTGCGGCAGCTGATATAGTGACAAGACCTCAGTACCTTAAACTCAGAAGCATTTTTCTACTTTTAAACGCTTGTTCCGAACGTCTAACTTGGGAACCAATTTTTTGACTCTTGAAAGTATTGTCAGTTCTTCGCAAGAGACATTACCCGTACTCGCGCGATCAAGTATTTATTTTTCTTATACAAAACACTAAAAGCATTCGCGATGTTGACATTTGAAAAAGAAAGCAACATTTAAAATTTAAAGTGTCCAAAATCCTTATGATAAGGAATGATAGAGAAACATACTCTGTAACCATAAAATATCTGCACGTCTGGGTTGCAAGAACCTGCTCCTGCGTTTCAAAACTTAACTCACAAAAAAACATTAAGAAACAATTAAATTAAATTTCATAAACAAAGTTTAAATTGCTCTCCAAAAAAAAGGACGCTGATCGGAAATCTTATAACAAAAAACGTTTCTATGAGAGGTACCGTTTTGGAGCAATTTTTTTTTTTTCATTAAAACCATCAGTTTTCCGAAAAAAATTTACAAGAATGTTTTAAAACATCGTAGAAGCTGTTTTTGAGAAAATTAAAACTTTTGGTTTTTGGCTGAACAAAAAATGAACTGGGGTTAACCTTTTTGACCTTAAAATTTGTTTGAATAAATGTTTACAGGCTTTGGAATGTGGCCACAAAGTCGATTGTGTTTACACGGACATCTCGAGGGCTTTTGATCAACTATCTCATGAAATTATCAAGTTTAAATTAATCTCTTACGGCTTCCCACATTTTTTGATTACTTATCTTAAAAATAGGTTTTATCACGTTCAATTTAGAAATAGTTACTCTAAATCATACTTTGCTAAATCAGGTTTTCCGCAGGGTAGCCATCTGGGACCCCTTTTCTTTATATTAACTATAAATGATGCACGGTTATGTGTAAATAATAGTGAAATTCTCATCTTTGCTGATTATATGAAGATATCGCATTTTACTACAAAATGATATTAACCGTTTTACAATATGGTGTGAAAAGAACAGTTTAAATCTTCACCCGACAAAGTACCAAACGATGACTTTCTCAAAAAAAAAAAAAGTTCACCTTCATCTCACGACTATGTCATTTCACACCACATTTTAACGCGTGTTTTAACTGTTAAGAACATTGAAGTTATTTTTTCACCTAATTTAAATTTTTCTGAGCACATTAACGGCATCGTTAACAAAGCTAATTCCATGTTAGGTTTTATCAAACGGTGGTCAAAAGAATTCCGCGATCCCATCGTTAACAGTGTTTGATACAACAGCTTGGTTCGTTCCCATCTGGAGTATGTCCCTCAGTACGAAAACCTGTTGTCAATCCTTAAGATGCAAACACTTCAACAGAGAAGAAATAATAATGACATTGTCTTTTTCCATCAAATTATTACTGGAGTCACTGATGCTCTTGGCTTTCTGTGTAAAATTCTGTTTTGCTATCGAGGGGGAGGTTATAATCTTCGAAGTCAGGATCTGATTAAGATCCCTATTCACCGAACAAATTATGGAATGCATGAGCCTTTGACACGTATGACTTATGGGTAAACTTTTGAACTGGAACTCTGACTTTTTTTATTTTAATTTGAGTAAAATTCAACTTAAATTAATTTTAAAAACCAGTGTTCCACTTTTTTAAATATTTTATGTTATATTTTTTCATGTTTTTTTTTTTGTTTATTTTATGTAATTCTTTATGTGTGCTGTGTTGTTTGTTATAGTTTCGTTATTTGCCTTCTAACAACTAACACCACACTAAGTGATAAGCCGGTGGTATAACACAGTTTCTGTGTTGGCAAACCATTGGTCGTACAATGGTGCTTGCCATAAGCCCATTTCACCAATTTTAATAGAGTGTAAAAAAAAAGAAAATTTAAATGAAAAAAAAACGGCACCTTCAGTTTTCAAGTTTGAAATCAATCGGACTACGATTCAGATGGAAAGTGTATTTGCAGACAGACAGACAGACGAACGGGAATCGCCAGACCCACTTTTTTCGACATCTTGTTCTTCATCATCGTAAGGTAATATTTGATGAAAATCTCAAGTTTTCTTACGAATACAATAGTACAATACATTTCAATCGGTTTTCGAAAAAGATTATTATTTCAGAGAATTTTTATAAATATCGCAAAAACGATATAAACATTTTCGATTTTAGTTTTTAGGAAATGCAAATTTCTGTATAATATTTTCAATTTCTTAGCAAGAAATGTTAACGTAGTCGGAATTTTTGACAAAAAGACAGAAAGACAGATGCTTTAGGAGCCGGTTTCTTGTATATGCATTTTACTTTGACTGAACTCAGTTTAGGCTTCAACATTTCATTTTACCAAATGGCAAAGATATTATAGGATTGCATGGTTTATTTTCGCTTATTGATTTGATGAAAAACAAAAATTGCGCACCCATGGTTTCAAAACTCAAAACTCTAAATTTTGCCGTAATTAACACATTCAGTGACTTTTTTAAGTTAGATCACAATTCCAAATGGGTAGTTCAAACATTGAAAATATTAGCTATAAATGTATGTTTCAGTTAACCTCGAAATATAACCCTCAAAAAGAAGTTGAGATTCAGTTTTTTTGATATTAAAAAACCGTCAGACTTTCAGTCTTAAATGATTTAAACCTCATCAAGGAACCGTTTGACAAAGTATTGCCATTAATGCATATCTTATTATAAGATGATTTTATTTTAGTATGGGTAAAGTCACGCCTGCTGTTTTGCTTACAGGATGAACGTTCATTGTTTTTTTTCAATCGCTTCCAGTTTTCAATTTATTTTAGAGCGAAAAAACATAATAAACAATGTCAATAAAAGAAGGGACTTTATAAAAAATTAATTTAAAACTGCTTAAAATTTAATTTAATTCTTTTTTTATTTTTATTTCGCCTTTTTATTACAACCCCCGAAGAAAAAACCATCGATTCAACATTAAAATCCATTTCCATCACCGAAACCCAAATTTTGTTGATTAAAATTGTTTACTTCGCCAAATTTGCCCAAAGTACCTTCCTAATCATCTCCATTGGAAAATTCGTTTTATGACGGTTCAACCATAAAAAATAGCTCACACAAAAGTAATAAAACATACACTCTCGTGGACAAGCAAAGTGAACAAAATTAAAGCCCACGAACGAGGCAGTTTTTAACTTTCTTTGAATACCACCTCACGGTACTTGATTCACTACCACCACAATCAGCAGAGGAGAGCTCTTAGATTTGAGTCTACTACGTGAGCGTGTTCGAGAACCTGGTGTTCGATACATGACCGGCATTTAAATTATAGGTACCTTTCATCATGCCTTTGAAACGTGACTAGGTTAATTTGTCGGTGTTTGGACAGATGGCGTTGGTTACGGTGAATTTTGGAGAAAGACCAGCAATGAAATTGACGAGATGGATAAAATGGAAAGGACGATCTCGTATTGTTTGAGATAATTATCACAGGTGCATATAAGTTTTTATGACTGTCAGTACCCTCTGGCAGGCTTAAAGCCAGTCTGCCCATTTGACTTTGACAAATTTTTGCTATATGGATTGCAGATTGATTTATTTTATGGTTCACTTGATGATTTCGACGGAAAAAATGTGAATTATTATTTTATTCTTCTCCCATTTTGACCTTAATAATATTGTTTCAGCATAATGATAAATTAATGAACCAAATAGTCGCTCATTTGTAGTTTTGAATTCAATTATTATTAATATGTATTTATCAAGCCAAATTAATGTGATACTAGGTATACAGATGGCGTTCGCATCCGTGCTAGACTCATCAAGGCGCAGTTTGAGCCTCATCATCCATGCATTGATGACTCTACTCATAAATGCTGTTGTATAATTAATTGTGCTAATTAACTGCACAATAATTTTGTGTGGGTGAGTTAATCCAGTTAAAGTATGGGAACAGTTCAACAATTATATTTGAATACGCCATATAACCCAGTCGTGAGTGACATTTTGAGAGGATATCCATGTTGACATAATCATTCACTTGAATTGTTATGATTATGTTTATGTAAGGAGATGAACAACACGACAGGAACGCATCATCATGTTGTTTATTGAAACGAGTGAATATTTGGGTGGCATGTTGTCATTATCAGAATAAGCCAGTTATTGTCACTTAGTTGGAACCACAATATTTTGACAACTACATGTATTTGATGAGGAGTTTATTATTACAAAACAAAATGTATGTTTAAAATTATAAATTCTTTTTCGATTCGGAAAAAAGATTAGATGTGATACATTAAAAAAAAAAACCCTTCCACATAGTGCATTCTCTTTCTCACGCTAAATACCCACGCTCAATCGTCCCTTTTACAACCCATGTAAAGCGTTTTAAAAGTAGTTTCAGCGTAAATGTAGCTTGCGGTTGACTTTGGGAATTGTGGGTAAATAAGAAAAAGCACTATGTTGAAGTGGGAGAGGTGACCAAAAATAAAATGCAAAAAATGCATGCTAGACCACGCCTACGACACACACACAATTCAAAATAGTATCTTCCTATCACCTCTCTAACTTCCACATAGTGCTATCTCTTTCTCAAGCTCAATCATCCCTATTACTTTGCCGATCTTTTCAATTTTCTCATTAACTAATTTACAGATTTTTATAACTTTTTTCCTTCTTGAAAAACTATGTTTTTCAATACTGAAATACATACTTTAATAAATCTAGAAAAATTCATGTTAATTAAAATAGGAGAGAAATCGAAAACAATTGTTCAAAAGTTGCGTCCTTCCTCTGCCAGTATTACTGTCTGCTAACCAGCTCTATGAATTGTCAATTAACTTTTAAAGTAGTTAATTGGGTGCAGGAATTCACGTTAGGTAGTTTTGTTTGCTTTTTATTTTTAAACGAATAACAATTTTTTTCTAGAAATAATTGAAAATTTAGAATCAAACGAAAAAAATATTTACAGAAAATCTAAACGTATAGAATTGTATTTTAACCGTTTTTTCGCATTGTAGATTCTATACCGTACCATATTTTTTTATATGTAAGTATTCTTTCTACATATAGTCGCAGATTTAAAGGGTTAAATAAAAGGTTTTTTCTCAACAAACCAAAATGTCATGATTTCAGTGCATTTGCACTTTAAGATGCCCTTTATTATGGATATGAAAGTGTAAAGAGCAATAATTTGTACAAAAAGTATAACCTCAATCAATTTCCTTGCAAGAAAATATACAGTTTTTATTCAAGTGAAAATTATTGTGTTCCCCAACCGTGTAAGGTAACTGCACCAGTCTCCGGGCAGTGTCCGCACATCCACTTTATGGGGAATAAGAGAGAAACTAAACACAGAAGCAAAAAACAACAAAATACAGAATCAGTAATATTTTCCTCATACACATATGAAGTTCAAAGCTGATCGAATTTCTTAGCAAAAAAAAAATAGTCGCAGACCTTGGAAAAATATACTGAGAATAGTTGATTTTGTGAGATCTTGTAATCAAATGGAGTTTGTTTCAATAAAAATATAATAACTTCCAATAATTAAAGAAAAAATTGAGTTTTGCGTGTTTTAATCCATTTTCTTAAGTGTCTGGACACTGGTACCAAAAAAAGTGAAAATCTAGTCTTCGGACAGCCCTAAGGTTTTATTTTTTATTTTTTATTTTTTTGTTCAAACTCTTTTTAAAACCCTTAATTTCCTTGCCAAAAGTACCTACTTATTATTATTAGCATCCAGAATCCCTCTGGTGGATTAAAAATGAAAAAAAAAACATTCTATTATCATTATTTACACACAAAAAATATTTTGAAATCAATGTGGTGTAAATCGATCGTGAAATATCTACAGCTGAAGGGAATATTTTCCTTATTAGCGAAACCTGAACTCGAGAATAATAGAAGCAGTTTCTTCTCTCAACCTACACCTTCCTATTTATTTGAGAATAACACGTTGTTCTTTACTGGAATGCATAATGCATATGCATACAAAAAAATACAAAAAGAATCCAACCAAAGTCACCCTATCGTGCATCAGGTTTGGAAAAAAGAAACAAGAACTAATTGACCTTGAAACAAGTATGTATTTCAAATATTATATTAAATTGACATGGTTTAGTTGCGTAGCGTGGATAGAGAGGACAATGATTAGTTTTCAATTATTTTAAGTTTTTTTTTTGTTTTTGAGGATGAATGCAAACAACTTAATGTAAGCCTTACACGACATTAGAGCTAAGAAATTAGATGTCAGGCAAGCAGCAATCAAGTATGACGAAGGAAATCGTCCGGAGACTCTGTTTTGATCGTCCGGATACTGTGCCCGATTTGGATTTTTTTCATATTTCATCTAAAACAACAATAACTAGGCAATATTTTTTAAATTAATAAAATGCCAAACAATCTACACTAATATATAAAGCTGAAGAGTTTGTTTGTTTGAACGCGGTAATCTCAGGAACTGCTTTATGAAATTGAACAATTTTTTTAATGTTGAATGGTCCATTTATCAAGGAAGGCTTGAAGCTATATAAAATTTACCTGCGACCAATAGGAGCGAAGAATTTGTGTAAAATGTGGAAAAAACGGCAAACAATACAATTTAATCTACATCTACACTAATATATAAAGCTGAAGAGTTTGTTCGTTTGAACGCGGTAATCTCAGGAACTAATATTTTGAATTGTAAAATTCTTTTTGTGTTGGATAGTCCATTAATCGAGGAAGGCTTTATTCTTCCTAAAATTAAGCTGCGACCAATAGCAGCGAAGAATCTGTGGAAATGTGAGAACTGAGATTTTTTTCTGAGATCTCTGAGATGAAATTATTTTGGATTCGATTTCTCACTCAGCTATTTGACGTGGCTGACATATGTGCAGCAACAATTAGTAAGGTAACCATTAAATCTCAATGATAACTGAGAATTATGTTCCACCAAGGCACCAAATGATTTTGCCTCAGTCAAGGTGACATTGAGATCTCAGTGAGATGTTGTTAGGTGGAACTGGCCTAATAACTGCTCAAATTAGAATTTTGAGAGTTCAATTGATTTGTGAATGTGATTGATTGCACTATTTGTGCAGATTATTGTGTTTAAACAATATCATTTTATGTACTTCTTAACTAAAAAATATGCTCAGTTTAAAGAAAAAAAAATTTACTTAACGAAAAAACGATGCAGAAGTAAGAGAGATATTAGAATTAGAGAGAGTTCACCCAAGGGAATGCTTTAAGTATGAACAACTGAAGGGAATCATAAAAAATGCTCAAATTTTTCAAGTTCAAGAGAATTACGACCTAGGGAGAGTTGACTGCAATGCAATTTTACAATAACTTCCGAACAAAATTCCCACGCGCGCATGATGTACAAGTCGAGATGATACTCTGGCCGGTGGACGAGGGAGAGGCGGACGAAGTCGCGGGCAACTGCTAGTTAGGAAATATTTATCAATACACAAAATGAATTGCTCCATACTCAAAACTTAGAGATATTGAGATTTTAAGTGGAACTGTCCGGAGACTCCATTTAAGATCATCCGGAGACTAGAACAATTATCCGGAGACTCCAGAAAATCGCCCTCTTTTAGAATTCATAATATTAAATCAATGTTTAAAGTTACTTTCAATTCATTCGTATACTAAAAATAAATAGAGTGGCGCGACAGCTCTTGAAGAGCCAAGGTCTAAGTGGCTTACTCTCATCAACAATTCTCTGAGTGCGTTTGAAGAATTGAGGGGACCTATAATTTAACGCCGATTCCGAACGACAAATTTGAGAAGCACGTTTTAATGACAGATTGATACTCTTGGAAGTTTTGTCAATTCTTCGCAAGAGGCAGTACCCATGAAAGATGAAATAAAAACTTTTTATGGGCACGAGTAGGACTCGAACCCACGACGTTCTGCTTAGCAGCCAACACACCTAATCACTAAGCTACGGGCAACCGTTGTAAACCAAAATACTGAGAAATATCTAGTCTTAGCAAAATATTAAGATTTGAATGAAACACTAATAGAAATAAAGATATTTACATTGAAAGTAAAAAAAAAATTATATGTCCGGAGACTGGTGCCGTTACCCTAGTCAAAAACACCTATTCTCATGATTATGTATGAATTTTCTGTAAGAAATTAAAACCAATTATGTAGATTGATCCGAAAGTCAAACTGACACTGTCCTAGCATGCATAACTCCAAAGCAACACAAAATGTTTGCTTGCTTCAAATTCGTATTTTGCCCCGTTGACATGTATTAAAATTATCATTTTTCCCTTGAACAGCACAAAATTTGTTAAACAAAATAAACATGATTTAAACAGCAGGGATATTTAATATGTCTCATTCCAAAGCAATTTTGTTTAAAGCAAAGAATTCCAAGGATACAAGCAAGATGATAATTTTTTCCATTAGATGAATTGTTAAACAAAAATAAAACCACTCACATTTCTTTTGTTTTTGCAAAAACAAAAATATTTTTTATTAAAAATAAAATAAAATAAATATTTCATTCTGATTCGACAACACGATTTACTTGTTTGTTTAATTGTTATACATATAACATTTTTTTGTTTAAAAAAAAGACATGACAATATTTAATCGTTAATAATTTATATCAACGTCGCGTCGTTCGTTTGACTTTCACATAAGGACAAAACAATTTTTATTTTAGTGTTTTTGTGTTTAAAAATATTATTATTATTATTTTTGTTAATTTTATTTATTAAAATTGCCAGAATTTCTCACTGGTAAATTTATTAAAGTCATCAAAAAAGCTCGTAAATAAGGATGATGATGAGGATGTCTCTCGAAATTCTGTAAACCTATAATCAAATTCTACAAAAACAAGCAAAATTATTTGTTTATTAATTTAAAAAGAAACATATTCACTTTGGTGTTAGAACATTGACATTTTAATTTTTGTTTTGACAGATAAAAAGCAAGGACACAGATTACAATTTGGTTTTCTTATTTTAAAACAATCACTCAAAAAATTAGGAACACAAGAAATAAATAAATAAATACACAAATTTGTTACTAAATAAATAAAAAAAATAATAAACAAACATTTTGAAGTGTCCGAAGATTTTTATGAGTGACTGTTGCAATTGGAATAAATATAGTTTCTGTTGTACTTAAAAATTTTGTGATTGCTGTGAATGAATTATTATTATAACTTAAAAAGCTTATTTGTTAATTAAATTCCTTAAAACCGTCCAGCAAAGGGATAAACCAACAACAGCCATTACACCAACAATACGCTTACTACTACTACTACTATTACTATTACCCAATGATAAAGCATCAACACCGTTATGATTACAATTAACTTTTGCAGAAGAACATGGAGAATGATCATCAACATTTTGGCACTCACCATCTTTGAACGTAGACTGTGACGGGGATTGAGTTTGTTCATGATTGTTGCTTGATGTTTTGACAGTTGTTTTGAATGACGTCATCTTGGAAGCACTTGACGAAGTATTTTCGGTGATTTCTTCGCGATGTTCTTCTTTCATTTGACTTGTTAGCTTGGCGAATTCGCGTAAATGCTTCGGGAGTTGTTTGATATTGGCGGTAGAGTGACCTTCGAATACTGTAACCGGAGGTTCGTCAGTTTCACTGCGACTGCCATCGGTACGAGGCATGGGTTGCGATTCGGCACCACTCTCCCAATCACTGTCCGAGGGCATACAGAGTTTCGAACGACGTTCTTTGACCCGTCGAAGAAATTCATCGCCGATATCATCGGCAACCGAGTGTCGTCTGGGTGGTGCAACTGGCATACCGGCTTCCTGATTGACTTTCGAGATTTTGATGATCTTCTGGAGGCGGCGTTCTTCACGCTCAGCCACTTTGTTCAGCCACTCTTCGGCCATCTGTTGGCGAAAGCTCTCATCTTCGGTGAGGGGTGGCAATTGCCTCTGTCGATAGGCTTCGCGATTGAGTCTTTGGTTCATCTGGACACGATTCATTTCGTCGATTAATTGACGACGTTCGTTCTCAAGCCTTTCGAACTCATACTTCAGTTGCTGCTCCTTGCTGGTAATGTATTGTAATTGTTTGTCATGAAGCTCTCTGGGTAGGGAAGACCGTCTCTCGGGAGCAGGGGAACGTCGAGAACTCACGCACGGAGTGATCGGTGTTGTGTCGATCATTGACTGAGTACTGAGGTATGCTGGACGAGGAGGTTGACGAGGGCGTGGAGTCTGAGCCGTTCGCCGAACATCATAGGCGCCGTGAGTGTCAAATGTTTGAATGTTGGAGAGATCACTTGTCGAGGCCGACATTCGAGGAGCACGGATGTTTGGACGTCTACCGAGATAGCAAATTTCAACTTCTCGCTGGAAAGGCTTACAGATATTCTCCGACGACCCAAGATCGCCCACATACTTCATCCATTCATCATGATGGAGGTGCTGACGGCTCGACGTCGAGTCAGATATGTTGAACATGCTCTCGGCACGTCGGAAACGGTCAGGCGTGGCCTTCTCCACCTGGATAGGGATCTCACGGCCTGATTGATGCTCCGAGAAGGTCCTTTGACGGCTGTTCCTCGACGACGACTGTCTCTCAACCTGCACCGGAACTTCATAGCTTCTCTGTTGTTGGTAACTAGGATGGGGTGTTCCACGTCCATTTTCAACCTGAACCGGTATTTCATATGTTCGCGGCTGTTGCGACGGTAAAATCGGAGCCGATCTCGGTGCACTTTCTGTTGGTTTCTCAATTGCGATCGGAATTCTCATTTCCTGACGTTGCTGGAGTTTGTGCTTCGCTGTGCGATCGATCTCATCAGCGAGCTTCTTCATCTGCTCACGACGATGAGTTTCACTGCTCGTCGTCGATGACACATGACTGTGTTGAATTTTCGATTCCCTTGCCACACGATTGTAATCAATCACACTCGCGGGTATGTCATTGTTGTTCAAGGTCGCCGGAGGCCGACGCTTACCCGAATCCAATTCGTCTTTGAGCAAATTCGAGAGCTCATCGAATTCCTTGAAAAGTTTCTCATGCTGAAAGGCATTAGCAGTTGCTGTTGTTGTTGACGGAGTATTGGTGGATGCTGCCTCTTTGGCTCGCTGCCCAAAATCATCGAAAGTTTTTTCACCGCTCGTTTTAGCATTGAACGTTCTATTTATATGACTCTCTGATGTTGAAGTGGATTTTTTTGTTGTTGTTGCCATCGAACTAGTTGCAGTTGTATCTGCGGCAAAAGTTGGCAATGGGGGAACTGGCGGTGCTGGCGGAGAGGATTCTGTACGTTCTTTAGTTTGCGCTTTTGATGGTGGCACTGCTGTGGAGTTTAATTTAAATGCTGACATAATATTTTCACTATCGCCAGAGGCGTACCGATCCGAATTCGATTGAGTCTTGAGAGGAAAACCGCCGCCATTCATTCCGTTGCTTTTGGGTTTTGAGATTTCGGGAAAAACTGAAGTCCCAACCGACGACACTGACGCATCGGGCTGATCACCCTCGACAATTCTTTGCTTTTGCGAATCACTCACATCATACAGAACCTTACCGTTTTCGACGTACTTCTTCGACTCAAACGACGAAGTTTCGATATTCGAATACCGTTTTGGTTGGGTCGCAAGGATTTGTGAACAAAACTCCGTCGGCTTCGAACCGGTTTCGATATTCGAAAAGCGTTTATTTTTCCCATCAAAAATACTATCGAAATATTCACTAGTTGGGAATCGCATTCCCAGAACCGTCTCACCATCGACAAACTGTTTCGCATGTTCCGATTCACTTTGTTGCATTTTTTCACTTTGGCGAGATTTAGCACTTTCCCGATCCGGAGATTGTTTATTTAGAACTGACGAAGGTGTTTTGGCGAATTCTTTGTCAAGACCTTTGCTTTGGCTGGTTTCGGTATGATGATGAATTCCGCTCTCGGTTCTCCTTGAAATATTTTCACTCGTCGTCGATGTCATCATGGATGAATTTTGTTGTTTGCTTTCATGAGTGTCTCGGATAATTGCCAACAATCGATGGTTATTCTGGTCCTCTTCATCATCGTTGATATCATTTGTGTCAGTATTTCCGTTGGGATTTGTCAGCGCTGCTGTTGGTGGACGTGGCGGCAATGGTGGTGGTGGTGGAGAACCGATTTTGCTGAGTTTTGGTGGGACATCGGCGGAGGTGGAATTCGCTTGATTGATGGCGTTTACCTGTTTGGTGGTGTACTCATGATAGCCGCGACGCTCTACGAACTTTTTGTGCATGTCCAGGAGACTGTCGGCGGTTGAGTCGTTTTTGACGGCGTTTCTCTGAGAGGGCGACAGGCAGACGAGGACATTTGGATCACTCTCTGAGGGGACACCCAACCAAGAGTCGGAGTCATATTTCGATGGTGGCTCGGGAACCGGAGGTGGTGGCGGTGATTTGAGTTTTTGTCCGAGTGATGTTGATTTCGTTGGAGGCACCTGCGAGAGAGTGATTACGGATGACTTCTCCGGATTGGAGCCAAGTGATAGTTGAATGTCTTGAATCTGTGGAAGGTCTGGCAGCGGGTAAGGCATTTCTTGGATATTTTTTGCGACTGTTGCGAGTTCTTCGAGAACTTCTTGACCATATGGCATGGAGGCAAGGGCCTCAGTGCACAGCAATCGAAGTTTTTGAATTTTTGGAGACTCCGTTTCGTCAGCGGTTGTGTCTTTTGCAGTTAAATTTGATGATGCTTCGGACGAAGCAAGTGCCGACCCTGTATC
The DNA here is from genome assembly GCA_943590905.1 of Sphaerophoria taeniata. Classification (NCBI taxonomy): domain Eukaryota; kingdom Metazoa; phylum Arthropoda; class Insecta; order Diptera; family Syrphidae; genus Sphaerophoria; species Sphaerophoria taeniata. The sequence continues at coordinate 37,093,389 of OX016540.1, read as the reverse complement.
GGATTCTGAAACATAGGTAGTATCCGTTGATGTATCAAATTCATTCCAATCGCAATGAGGTAAGGATCCTTGATTGATTGCCGTACATTGGCTCTGATTGGTGCTGTGTGACTGGTCAGAGCCATGGCTATCGAAGGATTCCTGACGATCAAGGGCGGTCGTCGAACAAGGACTAACAAGAGGATTATGCAAGTGTTTAGTATTGTCAAGGGCTTGGCTTAGATCATGCAACGTTAGGATTTTTGTTGATGTGGTGGTAGTGATCGTGTTGTTGTTGTTATTGTTGGTGGTGGTAGTTGGTGTTGCCGACTGAGTGTCCGACTTGAGTGTATGATCTGAACATGGTTGACCGATGATGAAACTTGTTTTTGAAATACACTCACGATCACTTGGTTGATCGGTGATCTTGTTTAACTCACTTTTCGATGAAGCATTCACAATTTCACGAATGTTGTCCATATTTTCTTTCTTATCCGACCCGACGACGACGGTAACGAAGGAAGAAACACAAACCGACGATGTATAATTGCTCGTTACGATCGGCTCGATCGCGCTTTCACAACTATTCGAATTGTTCGGAATGGAATTTTCATCAGCAGCACGTAGCAAAGTGCCAGCCGCAGAAGAGATATCATCTGAACTTTTTTGAGTATCTGCCGATGCTGGTGGTTTTTCTGACACAGTTTCTTTATTTTCGAAAATTATTTCATCGAAATTTTTGCGCGTCTCTCGCACCTCGTTCTCTAATTTTGCTCTTCCTGTATCTGGCAGATCGTTTTTATTATGAGATGGCAATAAATTTTGTTCGTTTATTTTTTCTTGCTCGATGTTGTGTTCGTTAACAGGTGGCGAAGGAGGTGGTTTCTCGGTTGGTGGATTGTGTATTTTGCTATCATTATTTTCTTTCGTTTGACAGGTTGCAAACATTTCGTTAACACTATCAAGATCGATGGTTGGTGTTTGAATACGAACATCAATGGGATCGGTCTCGTCTGACTGGCCTTGAGAATAGTCTAGTTCGAGGAGGTCAGACACACTGCTGGATGCCGAGTCGATGTAAACTACTTCGGCAGCCTCGGACTCTGGGGTACAATCAGTTGACCATGAAGAACAACTCTCCTCAATCGAACCCTGATCAATGATCTTTGCTTCGACTACCGAGGGCGGTGGGGTTTCTTCGCGGATGATGCTAGTTTTTGGTGGACGTACGTCGAGAACGTGTTTGTGCTTCTTTGAGAAATCCAGATTACTCTTGGGATAGACAGCGTTGGCTTTTTTGGGTGGATTATGGAAAACGTCATCGTCAAGATCAGTATGTTGAACTGGTGGATCGAATCGATCGGAGCAGGAACTTCGGCGATCTGAGTCGCTGAGATCGCTGTTTTCTTCTTTGATACTGTCGAGGAAGTTAGGAGCGAGGAACTGAGGCAGAAAATGCGATTCCAGCGCTGCACGATTCTGTTGTCGACGAGATTTATAGTCCGCCGAGGACTTGGGCGATGAGTTGTCATTTTCATGATCCATCGGGAGCGTTTCAATACTCAGGAGAGAAGAAGTTCCGGGAGTGTCTGAGAAGTCATCAGCAGCTTCGAGAGTGTCTGTTTCTGATGATTCTGCTTCAGAGATCAGCGGTGGGTTGTCAGTGTCACCTGCCGAACTGGTATCACTCATCTCCTGGATCACAATGTCATCGTCATCGAAGCTCTTGCTTTTTTTCATGATCATTGGTAGTTTTTCGGGTTGTGGTGATTCTACACGATATGCAAGAGGTTTCTCAATTTGACGTACTATCGCATGATTGAGAACTTTGGTCGATTCAAAGTGACCTTGCTTTTGTTCGGTGCTAGCCGATTGAGTTTGGTTTAATAGATCGAGAGGAGGTAAATCCATTGGTCTTTTAGCTACTTTTTCTTCTGAATTTTCTTTGGATTTTGGTTCCTCGGCTGGTGTGGGAGATATTGATCGTGGGGATTCGTTATGGATTGCTGTAAGGACGCTGCCTTCTGAAGAGGAAATTGATTCATCTTGGGAAGTCTGGTGATCGAGATTCTTAGATTGAAGATCACTTGAGGATGTTTCTTTGACAATTTTGTGTATGATTTCGTTGGGAGAAGATTTCTCCAAACTTGAGTTCTGTTTTGAGTCTGGAGTGGTTGGTGGGTGAGGATTACTTGACTTTTCTTCTTTTACGATCGGATGGATGATTTCTTTTGACTGATTTTCCCCCACCTTGACTTCATTAGAAATTATTGTTGAAGTTTTTTGATAGCTGTCAGATGAATTTTTTGTTTTTCGGCTGGTTATAGTAGTGACGAGGTGATCTTCAGCGGGTGCACTGGATGATCGATCGATGATATGTTGTGGAAAATCACTTTTTGGCGCTTCTTGAAGAATTTGATGTACAATTTCAATCTTTTTTCCCGCTTCTGGCAAGCCAAACGTCGATGTCAATGTTGAACTTGATTGTCTAAGATCAGCTGAATCTCTCAAAGAATTAAGATCAATTGACTTTGCTTGCAATTGTCCCGGCCTTGAAGTGTATTGAGACTCGTGGGTTTCTCTTTCTGTTGAAATGGGAAATGAAGAACCAACTGGGATTTTCTGACTTGTTGTGCTAATAATAGTTGTTAGGACGTGATCTTCAGCCTTCTTAGCAGAAGTATTGGATGGTCGATCAATGGCGTCTTTTGGAAGATCAATTTTTGGATCTTGAAGAATTTGGTGAATAATTTCAATCTTTTTTTCCTTTTCTGGTAAGCCAAACGTTGATGTCAATGTTGAACTTGACTGTCGAAGATCAGCTGAACCTCTCAAAGACTTTAGATCAATTGACTTTGCTTGGAAATCTTCCGGCCTTGAAGTGTATTGAGACTCATGAGTTTCTCTTTTATTTGAAATAGGAAATGAAGAACCGACTGAGGTTTTCTGAGTTGTAGTGCTAACAATCGTTGTTAGGAGGCGATCTTCAGATTTCTTAGCAAAAGTATTGGGTGATCGATCGATGGTATCTTTGGAACGATCACTTTTTGGATCTTGAAGAATTTGGTGAATAATTTCAATCCTTTTTTCCGTTTCTGGTAAGCCAAACGTTGATGTCAATGTTGAACTTGACTGTCTAAGATCAGCTGAATCTCTCAAAGACTTTAGATCAATTGACTTTGCTTGAAATTCTTCCGGCCTCGAAGTGTATTGAGACTCGTGGGATTCTCTTTCTGTTGAAATGGGAAATGAAGAACCAACTGAGGCACTATGCACCTTATCTTTTCCAATCGTTTGGCTTGTAAATGAAGTTTTTTTCTGCTTTTCCCCGGATAGTGGAAACGAGGAAAACGTTGGTTCAGAGTCAGGTTGTACGATCGTATGTTTGATAATTTTTTGCGCCTGTATGTTTTGATCTTTACTTTTTTGAACCTTCTCGAAATTGATCGTTTTCTTTTCTGAACTTGCACAATATTGATCAGGATGTTTTATTTTCAAAGCTGACAGAGGAAAAGAGCCTTTGGGCTGAATTGAACTTTTCATAGGAATTTCACCTTTGGTTTCACTTGTCAAGGGAAAAGATGGTGATCGTGCGATCTGATGGAGGATCACGTTCGGTTCATTATAATTTTCTTCAATGATCTTCTTTGTTTCTTTTGACTCAAACGCTGATTCTTCAAGTGATATTTGGTGAACGATTACTTTAGCTTGTTCTTGATCAATATTTTCTTTGTTGGTTTTCAGATCATCTGGAGGAGAGGGTTTGCTTGGCATGCTGTTGATTCGCGATTGGTATAATTCCTCTTCCGATCTTGTCTCTTCAATGTGAAGATCATTTGAAATCTCATGAACGGTCACTTTTTTCTCCAGTTGATCACTTTGAAGACCTGTTGGTTTTTGTTTGGAATCCGTGGATTTTGTTTCCTCTTTAGCAATTTTATGAACGATCACTTTGGCTTCAATGTCCAAAGGATTGACTTCCTTTTGAAAAACGTCTGTCTCAAAGAAACCCGGTCTAAAAGAGGATTGCTTTTTGATAGAAACAGGAAAACTTGTTCTAATGGGTTTACAGAAGGTTTTCTCTTCTTCTACAGTTTTCTTAGTAGTCCTCTCGCTCATGAACGATGATTTCAATTCGCATGACACCTCTTTAAGAATTCTATTAGCAATTTCTTTCGACGAGGTGTCAATTGTTTCTAATGTCTTTTCGGAGTAGGGGAACACTGGTTTTCCTGACACTTCGTTGATTATGGGATGAAGAATTATCTTCTGCGGTCGTTTTATGGGAAAAGCTGGTATCCTCAGAGGTTCAAGATGATCTGAAGCCTCTTTGGAAGGCTTTTCACTTGTTTGAGGAACTGAGTTGTCTTTTGGTGTTTCTTCAGAAACTTCTTTGTTAAGCTCAAAAGATTCTGAGAGATTTTCAAAACAGATCACTGGTGATCTTGACAATGGTGACGACGAAGTTTGCCGAGGAACTTCAACTCTATGAGAAGATGGCGGATGACTGTTTTCATCTTTGATAACCTCAAGAAGACTCGAGTGAAGAGGATTATCACTGTACGAAGGCAATGGTGATGTTTGCGTAGAATTTTCTTGCACGATCGGTATCAAAACCACTCGCTTTTGATGCTCTGAAGGCTGTTTTGTTTGTGTGTCTTTTGTTTCTTTCTTTGAAGATGTACTCTCAGCAAAACTTTTCTGAAAGATCGAATGGTCAGTGTGATCGTAGAAATCTGCTGATATTGGTGTAATTGGCGTTATTTGATGGACGATCGATGTATAACCTGTTGTTTGTGGCAGAGTATGTTGCGTTACTACTGTCTCCTTCAACGAAGAACTTATGCTCTTCTTTTCTTCCTTCGATATCTGATGCACGATCACCTTTGAAGGATCTCCTTCTCTCGAAATTTGATGAATTATTGCCCTCGATGGGTCTGGGACTCTTGAAAAATTATCAACCATCACTCTTTGAGGATGCTCATAGATCATTTGTCGCGTTGGTTGCCCCCGGACATTTGAAAATGACAACGTTTGTGTTGTAGAGCTCTCTGCTGCTTTGGTTGAAGTCTGCAGAGAGGAAGTATTTGATCGTTTAGCTTTTTTCTTTGATATTTTCTCACAAATTACCTTCTTCGATAAATCAACTCCGTTTTTAGAAGCTCTATGACTAGAAGAAGATGAGGACTCCTCTTTTTGATGAATGATTGTTTGTGGTTGAGGGTCATGATCGTCTTTGGAAATCTGATGCACGATCACTCGCGATGGTTCTGTCGATGATGTTGTCACTGATTTTTCGGAACCGTTCTTAACAATAACCTTGTGCACGATCACTTTTGATGACTGATCTTCTTTTGACGACTCAATTACTTCCCGCACTTTTTCCGATACCGATTCATCGATTCTCGAAGTTTCTATCGATTGTGTCGCTGCCGGCGGTAAAGCAGCAGTAGACGATGCTGCTGCTGATGCATCCTTTGAATTTGCTGACCCCGTTTTTAAGCTATTTTTACCCGAACTAGAATTGTCTCTGACAATTGTTTCTTTTATCACTGAATCCGTTAGCGTACTGTCTCCAATATCGAAAACTGCTCGATTCAATTGTTGATTTTCGATTTCTGTAGATTTTTTAGAACAAGAAGAAGATGATGAAGTAGATGAAGAATAAAATTGAGATGATTGTTTGAGTATTGAATTTGTATCTTCACTACCACTAAACGGTGTCGCTAAGTCACTTAAAGTATCTATGTCAATATTGCTGCTTGCGAATTTGTTGCCGATTTCCTCATTGCTCACCGATGAGCTATTAGAGGCTTCATCAACATTGACAACTACGATTTTTGTTTTTGCGGAGGTGGTGCTGATGTATGAGTTTCGAACATCAGCCGGTAAATTTGGCTCAATGCCTGTTGAGGTTGATGTTGTTGTTGATTCGACAATTCGTGTTTCTTGTTTTATCGATGACGACGATGGATTTTTATTCTTATTTTTGTTTTTATTACGATTATTGTTGTTATTCTTTTTGCGATAATTCGGCATTTTGACTTATTTTTTTAACAAACCGAAAACCGTGTTGAAAACCGTCGATTTTGAAAGTTAAATTACAAAATTTTCCTCGTTCGTTCGAATTTTCGTGGGTATATATTTTTTATCGACTCGATAACGTGTTGGACCGAGAACTGAAACTACACCGAATTTTACGCCGACAAATTAAAACCCCAATGAAAATTCACACCGAACAAAAGAGAGCGAAAGATTCAGAGAGCGGATTTCGTAATTTCAAGGAAATATCGAAAATAACTGTAAATTATTATTAAAGAAGAAAACAGAAACAAAAATATATATTTAAAAGCTATTCTTCTTTAAATTAAGAAAAATTTATAAATAAATCTAGAAACACAAACACACAATCGACGAAATTAAAACGAACAACGGGGCACACTTTTGTATCCAACAGATACTTTTTTCATCTTAAAAATGAATTTTTCTTTTCATCCGAAAGAATATTATTTGACCGCCAAACGAAACGAGATCAAATAAAAACAGAAAAAAATAATAATAAATTAAATGCACATCATCAACCGGCGTTTTGTATGAATTTTGTATCTAAACATCAATTTTTTTGCTTTATTTTTACTTTTTGCGTAAGATAGAAACGTATCTTTTTGTGATATTGTACCGCACGATCAGTGTCAGCTGCTTGTCACCTGAGTGAGTATAGTGACTGTATGAGGAGGCATATTGAGTGGAAAAGACACACAACACGAAGGTAGGGTTGTATGTTAATGTTTTTTTTCGAGCACAAACGTTGAGGAGGCAGAGAGAGATAGAGAGAAAGAGAGCAAATGAAGAAACGGAAAATAACACTCAAAACGAATTCTTTTTTCAAAATTTAATTCAAATTAGTTTTTTTTTTTCTAATTTAGTAGATGCACGTATGTAGAGAGGAATTATTAATTGTTTTCTTTTCTTTTTTTTTTGATTTAGCACGTTTCAATAGATTTTCCACAAATGGATAGAAATTTTAATTTATTTTTTTATTTTCTATTAAAAGTCAAAGTCGGAATAATGTTGTTTTGTCGACAACGACTGCTTTCATGGCGCGCAACCCTACAATTACAACCTGGTGTGAGTGGAAAATAAAGGGGCACCGCAGTGCTTTTTTGCGACTGCGCTTCCGTTTCAATTAGTCGCACTTCGAATGGATGGATATATTCGTACACAACAAAACAATAACAAAAAATCATGGCAATGGGTTGTGTTATTTCTTTTTTGGTCTGTAAGGTTTGTTTGGATTAAGTCGGTTTATGTACACTACGGCGTATGAGTAACCTTTTTTTTTTTTTTTGGTGTTTTGGGTGGTTTGCGAGTTTTGCTTTTCCAATTTTACGATATATGTATGTGAAGGGCCCTTCTCTTTTCTTCGGGTTTTTTGTTTATTTTTATTTATTGGTGAAGTCAGAAAATAAGAAATTGTTGTTTTTATAGTCTCGTAGCTGATGTTTTTTGATGTCAGACAATTATTATGTAACATTAATTGACAGAGAGGCTTTACTAATTAGTGGATACATCATGTGCATACAGATGAGTGCAGTGACGGCAGTTGTCAAAAGGAAAACGTTTGGATGACAGGAAGAGAAACATTTCGGCAGAGGGACAGAAGAGTATATTTGATTGTTCGATAAGATCTGAGATCATTTGTTATTTTGGACGACATGCGGTTGTGTGATGATAATTTGTCTTGCCACAAATTTCGATAAGAAAAACTGATCGCAATAGTTAAAATATGAGAAAAATTGATAATGCTCAGTGTATAGCGTACGTGATTTTTGAGTAATTAGTAAATATGCCCCGCAATAAGAACATCAAAAACCTTACAAGTAACACAATAATGACCTTTTATGAAGAGCATTAATTTCCTCTTATGTCATAATGTGGTACTCTTAGTTTGCTTGCATCGACACGAATTCTAGAAACGTACGAGAATGTACGAAACAACAATATAAAGCATTTTGGAAACAAATTTCATGTGCAGATTGTTACGTCAAATGCAGTTGAGGCAATTTCCTGTTATTCCACCGATATAAAGGTTATGCGAACATCGCTTTCAACTGCTACATAATGGCTTGCAAATAGATCGATCAGCCGAAGAAAAATGAAACGTGAGAGGCTCCGTAACAATATGTCATTGTAACAACCAAAGTCAAGTCGAAACTTATCAACGTTTTCTTTTTAAAATAGCAAACGGCACTAAACGCTTCTACCAACGTTATCTGTAGTCAGGATCTCAAAAACGCAGATCCAGAAGTAACTCATGACTTTTAACAATTCCCAATGCAGCCAGCAAGAATGTAGTAACATGTGACTTCTTTCAACTACTTGTTCTTCACAGCGCGTTTAATTGACAGGCGAAAGCAATATTTATCCACCCCAAAATTCAAAATTTCAATCCGGTGTAAATCCGGTGCAAGAGCACGCAAACGAACATTCAACCATAGAGCTATAATAAATGCTGACTAAATAAGCTCGTCCACATCAAGCTCCCCTTGCAAAAAATAAAATTAAAAATTCGTGGTCTTAGAGATCATAATTGGTAAATAAAATATTTATAGAAAGAAGACAACTTGGTGAGCTAGACTCGAAAACAATACATTTTGATTACAGTTTCAAAAATAGAAGTGACACAAAAAAAAAACAATTTCAAAAACGTGCATGGCGTATTATTAATTTTTGTTATGCAAATTAGTGCTTAATAAATGATATTAATTTCAGACTAAAAGTCACTTAAGTTGTCTTGTATCACCCATATCTATCTTTATTGCAAATGAAAAAGTTTAGAGCTTAGACACAAGATACATATTTGTATGAGACTTAACGGTTATTTGGTCCATAGACCAAGCCAAAAAATTTGCAAAGCATGACACATTCCTAAAGCAAAAACAAAACAAAAATCGACTCGAACCGGAATTCAAAACAAAACCTGTTAATTAATTAAATTCGTCTAGTCAAGGTCAAAGAAGGTATATTGTATCAGCTGTTGAACTTTTCGCGATAGGTACATGAGATAAGAACAAATTTACAGAATTTTAGGAATTTCGGTAGAAAAGTAAATATTTCCCCTCACACATAATCGATTAACTTCAACAAAAGTCCATTAAGAGAATGAATTTTGCTACACGAAAAGTGTTTTAAAATCTTTTTCACACGATTATTTTCCGTTTCTTGATTTGCTGTCACGTCTTGAGATTTCAAGATATCAATTTTATGGAGATAAATTAGTAATCTCGATCCATAAAAAGGTATCTTATATTTTTTTTCTTCTTCCCTTTCATTGTTGTTGTTTGCTGTTAACAGCAGTCTGTTATAAGCTTTATGAATTTTTAATTTAGAAGAGAGACAAACAGAGAAAAAATAATTTAAAAACACCACAAATCGTATCAAATGTTAGTCGTATACTGTGGTGGTGATGAGCTAAGCAACTGATCGTTACCGCAAATGAGGGGCAATCGATCACACTTTGTTTTGTACTTTTGCTAAATACATGCCACCACCACCAATACTTATTTGTGCAAAATACTGTCAAATAAAAAGAGAAAAAAACTTTTGAAATAATAAACAGTAGTTTTTTGTTTTGCTTAAATAAGAATAAATACTGAAAAAAGAAACAGCACCAATCACTTTCGATTACGCAAAAAAAAGCTAAATAAATGTTTATTGTTAACGATGTCGATTGAAGTGGTTGTCAAAATTGAAGAAGTATCAACAATCGCTTGTAAACAAAGACACGGGCTTTTTTTATCAGCTCTTTGATTGGGTTGATTTGTTAGAGTATCTAAGAATATAAAAAAAACGGAAGTTTCTTCAAAGAGACAGAACATTTCAATTACAATTAAGGTACACAGTAGATTGTTTGGTGGAAATTGGAAAGACAAATTTGGTGATGATTTTGTAATAGTTGACTAATCTTAATCGCTATACTGCCAACCCTGAGTCTGAGGCGTACCGCGGTGTGGTACATTAATCCCCCCCCTCCCTTTAAGAAACAATTTTTGAACAAATTTGAAATTTTTGTTTTTTGTTGGAATGACTGACTGATACCACAAAAAACAATTGCTTAATAGAATTATTTGTACGAAGAATTATAATGCTTCGTTCTCCATGATTATCAGCATTTGGTGTCTCCTAAAATTTCTGTTTTTGGAGAAAAGCTGTTGCCTAGTTCATGGCTGTTAGAAACATTAAAAAAGGTATTGGATTTCGATCTCCTTAATTCTATAACTTTGAGTGACAAAAAGGAGTAGATTCTCGTGAAAAAAGGTAGGATTTTTTGCGGCCACGTGAAATTTGACAAGAGTAGTGTGGCAGTTTTTGGTCTTTCGACCCCAACCCATTCAACCAGATTAAGCCGCAGTTCTCAAACCGCCATTTCCATTGTACATTTGTTGGAAAGCAGCTCCCACTTTTTCCGGTGGATGTGCTTTTATAAAAAAGACATCGTCAAAGCAGGTTTCTTCTGGATCTATTTGTGATGTCAGGAAGGCCATTCTGGTTGGTCTTATAGTGCTTTTTTAAACATTGCGGTAAATTAAATGTTTGCCTTTTATCCCACTGTACTATCAGAAGCTATCATACTTGAGGTAAGCCGCTTCTCGGAAAGCTGAAAATAAAGCTAAGATCTTAAAACAAACTTCGTGTTTGACGTCACTGTCACAACTTATCTCTCAGAAAAATCAATCGAAACCTGAATCTTCGATTACCTTCTAATGACATCATTGGTTAGCGGTTAGAAAACAAAATTGATCAAGTGAAATCTAATACGCTATTCCTCGAGTAACACACACTAAGTAGTTTCCAATTGGAGCAATTACCAACCAACGCATACACAACATAATTATGATGCAATGGGAAAGTGGTTACATCAGATCTTTATTGCAAAAAAAAACTACATCTATCTCCAGGTTACAAATTTTCTTAATAATAATGATTGAGGTTCGGATTTGATATGCAAAAAGATAAATGAGTGCAATAATGTGGTCTGATGTATACACTTGCTGACAGCCGACAGCACAACAAAATGACTCTTGCGTTGAAAGCCAAACGATAAATGTCTGCCGGTTCAGTATGTCTTGCAATTTGCTTCTATTACTTCTATTACTGCTATCGTGATTCGCATGGTTCCGATGCTGCTTGTTGCTTGTATAACGTAAAAAGATGCAAATTAACACTTGGTTGTCGATTGAAAGTAGGTGTCTTATTTAAGACGAACTTTAACCTGTTTTCAAGTGCGATAAACTATATTTTTTTAATTTTTGTTATTGGCCAATAATAGCATGAAATGGGTTTGAATAACAACAATTTTGTGGTGAAGTGTTATTTTGTTGTGTTGTTTGCTCACACGGTCTGCAATTGGGAGAAATTAGTGATTGTGTGGAATGATGATAGAGACTCTCATTATGGTCTAGCTAAGTGCAGAAAATTAAATTTAGTTGACGTTAATTGGATGGAATGAGGCGAATGAGTCAGGTCTGTTTGAACTTAATTCTTGTACCCATTTAGGAATGGTGGCACAGTTGGAATCGAAGAACACAGACTTAAAAAATTATTCTCATGACTTAGACAATTTAAAGAGTTTTTCCTTACTTTTAATGGTAAGTGTTTAATTTTGGGAAAGCAAAATATTTTTCAATTATATAAAATTTCTTTGCAAATTTATCTCAATTGCAAATGTTCCAAAACAGCCTCAAGGACGATGCATACATTTTACATAATTTCAATGAAAATTATAATTAAGAACTCCATCCGTACGAATAAATATAATGAGAACTTAAAGTTGTGTTGTTTCTCAAATTATTATTATCGCAGCACGTGTTGAGAAATTATGTCTCGTAAAATAGTCTTAAACACGACAAAGTGACGTTTTACGCCACCACTTGCCTCATGGGGATTTGTAAACAAACAAAACACATTTCCAAAACTATGTTTTATGCATATTGTTCTCCTAGTTAGTTTTTAGTTCTTTAAAAGCCCCAAGGCTAAACGTCTTGAAAACTCATTAATATAGCGTCACGTTTACAGTTTTCACGAGACATCATCTTCCTCTGCTGCGTAAACACAAAAAGGGAAAAAAATCTCCATTTTCCTTCTTGTAAATTACCGCTAAACTACGTGCGGCTGAAATTCAAATTTTCAAATTGTACGACTATGAATGGGAAACGCACATACGTCTGTTAAGCATACCCCATGTTATTAATAGTTGACACGACTTTTCACATATCTAGAGGTATGTTTAAAAAAAAAACACAACAACAACAACATGTCGATCGGATAGCTGAAGAAAGGCTCTGAAATTAGAAACTTGAAGGTTTGAAATCTGAGTAGAAATGGTGAACAAGAAATCATATCCTTCTGCTGTTCTGCGTGATATGTACGTGTATGAGAGCGCGTTTTTAAACAAGGAAAGGAAAGGATAAACGGCAAGGTATAAGGAAGGGATTTCCGTATATATCGTTGGGATAATTCAAATATTTTTGTCAGGACGGTATTTGTTTTGTTTCACTTTAATCGAGAATTTTGTTTTGTTTCGCAAGACGTTTCAGCGTGGGATATAACAGGAAACTTGTCAGGTTTGGTAATGGTTCTATTATAAAATTTTCTAGTTATGGCTTACAAGACTGACACAGAAGCCAAACAAAAACGTGTTCGTAAAGCATTGGTTTTGTCTCAGAAAAGAGTAGGAATTTACTAAGGAGGATTTCAATAGGATATAGAAAATTTTGCATCTATATAAAATTTACTTTTTTATTTTTATAAAAAAAAAAGAATTTCAAGCAAATCCCATATATTTTGCTTTCAATACAAAACAAATAATTTTAGAACAGATTAATTTTCCGAAAAAGTAATTTCTTATTTAGAATTATTTGAACGAAGAATTATTCTGCTTCGTTCTCTATGATTCTCAGCGTTTGGTGTCTCTTAATATGTCTGTAATTCAAAAAAGGTGTGGCCTTATTCAGGGCTGTTAGAAAAATAATAAAAAGGTACGAAATTTCGATCTCCTTAATTCTCATAACTTTGAGTGATAAAAAGGAGTAGATCCTCATGAAAAAAAGGTAGGATTTTTTTCGGGCAAATACATACGGGATTTAGTTACCCGGGATTTCCAGTCTTTCGAACATAACCCTTTTAAAACTGTCAATAGGTACTGCATGTACATAAATACAAACCTGAAGAGCAAAACACTCCACAACTATTAGAATTAAAATAGGCTACTTTTTATCTCGAAAAAATAAACGATTCTTGTGGGATAGATTTAGCTAGTTTATTTTTTGTTATTGCAAAGGATTGACATGATTTTGTGCATAATGGTAGTAAAGAGGTCAGAAAATGACATACATATTCTACTTTTTATTCCGGTTATCGCAGGTAGTACCGCGGGCTAGAAGGAGACGAATTACATGAAAGATCCAACATTCAACAATGAAGATGAAGTCAATATGGACTACGGAAAGTTTAAAAAGAGCGATTCAAAGCTGGAAAATAGAAAAATATGTAGCATAAGGAGAAAACTAAGTTTCAAATACAACCCTCTGCTATATGTATTTTTGATGGTGGTGCCTTAACCTTGGATAGCTCAAAAAATTGACTTACTTATGCTGAATGCCTTAAAACAATAAAAGCCTAGATTTCAGGCAAGAGATGCGTTGTAAAGGTTAAATTTCACTATTGGCAGCGCCAATTTTAAAGTAAGTTACTAAATTCGTCTATTTCATAACAACTTGTTAGAAGTCTAGTTTGAATTACTCAATCGATGAGTCAAAAACTGCTTTACCGTGTGACAAAATGGAACCATGGAACCAAGTGATTTGCAAGTATCGAAAGATAAACAAAAAAAACACATACGAAATTGATGCTCAAAGGTCTTATGCGACGAGTGCAAAGTTTGATGGAGATTGAACAGGGAACTATACGACATATAGGGCGCATAAAATAAAACTACAAGTTCGCCTGCTGTTTTTCAACTATATTGAATAAATATTACAAGTCCGCTTTACACTTGTTGAATTGTAATTTTTCGTTATACATATACCCCGTACTATATTTAACCGACACTTCGCCTTTAGCCTATTTAATCTTTCCAATCCTTTCTTATACTCGCACTGCGCTTTGGCATCAAAAGGTAGGTACATATTTGATGTTGACTACTGAACATGCACACGTATTTCATGTTCATATTTTTGCATTCTGAAATGTTTGAATCCATACCTCATACCAAATAAACTAAACCAAATTTCATTCTTATCAGTACGGCGAAATTCTCCTTTCTTTTCTTTACTGCAAATTTCCCAGCGCTTCACGAATCTATTTCAAAATATATTTATGAATGACCAACCTTTTCTGCCGGTTTGAATTTATTAAAGTCACTTTCAGATTTCTTGACGTCCCAATTGCATCTCGTTGTTCGGAACGTTTTTGTCAATATTAAAACGAAAAAAAGTTCTTTATGACATTGGGCTAAGTGTGCAATATGAGATCGAGGGGCGTTTTGATGGTTGTTTTTTTTGGCATTGAGTCCACAATTTCGGAATCTGGTTGAATCCATTAATCATGTCAGTCATGCCATACATTTGCCCAACCACTACGAACGGAACGACCAGAACTCTATAGCAACCATCCAATCCACCTGCAATTGAGATGAATGTCAAGAAGTTGAGACCAACTAAACATTGATTGACGCTAAGTGTACGGTGATGATGATAAACAAGTCAGTAACAGAATGCAACAAGGATTTTATCTGTGTAGAGTGCAATACTAGCACACCATCTTCTTCTTCTTCTTCTGGTTTTTTGGATCATGAAAATAAAGATGTCTCGACTGCAACTGCAGCAGAAGCTGTTTGGATATAATTAATGCTTCGACTAATGAAGTGGATCGAGTGCATAAAACTATACTCGTCAGGGTAAGTGTATTTGGATCTGAATGAAAGAAGATAGATTAAATAATTTTTTGTTCCAAGTTTTTTTTATATATTATTTTCTAGGGCAAAGGATAATTAGAGCAGTGGATGATGTGGATTGGAAAAGAAGAAGACGAGGAAAAAGGATATTGAGGGTTTGGATTAATTTTCATCATGAAACCAAAAGAAATAAAGGAAAAGAATTAGGGGCGAACAAAAACGGAAAGAATCCAACCCATTTTGTTTGAAAATTTTAAGAAATCGTTTGAAGGTTTTGTTTATCTTACAAAAAAAAAATCGTGTACCCGTGATGGTGACACAATTACTGATAAAGCCTTATCCTGACAGTCTTAGGAGGTTGATAAAGACAAATGAAGGAGTGTTGTTTTCTTTTCAACTTGGAAAACAATATTCCATTTTTCAGATTTGAGCAGAAGAATCTTGAAAGAATGAGGGTTGTATACCTTCGTATTGTTGAAAAGGGGGATTTATTATCAAACAAAGAAAAGTATCAATTTTAATCAGAGTGAAGAAAGGTTGTCGAGTAATTAATTTTTGATGAATAGGGGACAAGTGAAGTATAGGTAGGTACAAGGATGGAAGTCAAACATTTACACTGGAACAAGGACATAAATACAAATTATTTCAAGTTTTGTTTGATAAGCAAAAAGCGGGGGATTGAATTAGAAAAAAAAAGTTAAGGACTTTCCGATATGCAATTTCTCAGAAGTTATTTGTAACAAACTCAGATTATAATTTTTGAAAAAATTGACAGAGATAGAAATTCCGGATAATTCTGTTTGTCTGGTGAACGCCAAAGAATTTTTTGGTTAGTGGGAATTTTCTTAGTAATTAAATGTGAACGTATTTAATGAGTTGATTCTTCGTTCAACGGGGTTCGCATTCAACAACATGTCTATCAACTTCTGTCGTGTTGGCGGATTTGTTAATATCTCGAAAAAAATAAAAAACAAATTAATAAATAAAACGTGAACTTATAAGCAAATTATACTTGCAGACCCACCTTAATAAAAAAAAAAAAAATTAAATAGAGTGGCGCTAAATGGCTTACTCTCATCAACAATTCTCCGGGTGCGTGTGGATAATTGGGGGGACCTATAATTTAACGCCGATTCCGAACGGCAAAGTTGAGAAGCACTTTTTCATGACAGATTGATATTCTTGGAAGATTTGTCAGTTCTTCACAAGATGCAGTGCCCATGAAAGATGAAATAAAACTATGGACACGAGTAGGACTCGAACACAAGACGTTCTGTTTAGCAGCCAACACACCTAACCACTAAACCACGGACACTACAAAAAAAATAAAAATAAAACAATTTTAAAATATTATTTGTAAACGGGTTTCCAAACTTTGGCGATTGATTGCGGCAACCTTGTTGAAGCTCCTGTCAAATCAAGTGTTTATTCAATTTCCTTTGTCAAACCACCATATTTGTTGGGCGCGGAAATATGATTTTGTTAAATAGCAAAAAGATTTGAGAACGGACTTAAATTATTTTTAAACATCGCATTAAAGAACTGCTTTCTTAGCGTCTATAACACCAAACCACTAGAAGCAGTGTTGACCTTAAAAATGAAAACACACTGTATTGTTTTGCTACAAAGAACCTTTTTTATCCCAACGATTGCATTAATTCAAATTCATGTTTACTAACTTTGCTAACAATATTTTCTCATCAAACCCTAGCAATTTGTTAAGGGACTTTACAAATTAATTCCGTATAAAAAGATTCTAACACTATTTCCCATATTAATGTAGACTCATTAGTTAGTAGCATCACTCGTACCCAATAGAAAACTGAAAATTCTTTAACTAAGTGCAAATTCCACTCTATAGCTCAAAAGCAAAATAAAAAACCCTCTCTTCACTAGATAAAAGTTTCTCTTCGAAAATTTGCATTCTAATGATGCTACTCGCCAACAAAGAAGCACAAAATAAAACACAAAAAAAAACAGGAGAATTCCCTTCAATTGAATGAAAGAAGCACATAGTCATTAAATTATTTGGGTCACTAGATTTTCTACTAAGCAGCACTGTGCAAGGGAGATGCAGATCTTCACAAATAAATATATACAAATGCAGATACGACCCCAAAACAAATGTTTTGATATTTCTCTTCTAACGATTCCACCCTCCACTTTTTTTCTGCCATCAGCAACATCAGCAACCCTAACCCTTTGAATGCCAGGAACGCGTTTCAATGTGACAACAGCGACGACGACGACGAGACGTTTTTAATGATGAACGATATGATTGGATCCCCAACATCTTCTTCATGAGAGTTTGACAAATTAGAGCAAATTTAAACTGATAAAATAGAAAAAAAACATCACTAGAAACTCGCGACGGCAAACCGAGAGTTGGTAGCGAGACGATGCGATGAGAAAAAATTTGACATGCAAGTCTCTTTGGGGATTTCAGAGACAGTAGTTCATTTCAAGTCTGGGGCGCTAAATCGGGCGAAACTGTCCTTCTATGATAATGAAACATTGTGCTTTTTTTTCAATTGTGACAGCAAGTCTTAAGTCTAAACAGTCTAAAACCAGCAACGAGAAGCAATGGACGATGCGACACGACGCCTTTAATAAGGGCACAGGTTGGTCATTAGTTCTATTCAAACGACCGGCCAAGTACAGCCATCAGGGACGTCCGGCCCAAAACAGACCCAATAGCCATTCGTCGCGTCGTCGTCGCTCATATCCTCCACCGCCTCGCCTGTCTGTCTGCTGCCGCATAATAATTATAACTCTGGCATTTGCATGTAATTAATGAAACATCACATTTGGGGTTTGGTGACGACACGACGGACAGCGACGGACGAAGTTGGACAGCCCGGCCGGCGGCCTTCGCTGAATAGCCTCATGGTCTGTCATGTGCATATGGCTTGACATGTGTTGTAGGTTCGAAGTTTTTCTTCATCAATATTGCAAGCAGGGAGCTATGCCCGCCCGCCCTTCATATATAGTAGCTACTACCGTTCCTCACTTTCTTTCGTTTGTCACTTGAAAAAGGATTTTTGTGCCCCATTGATGAAAGTAGCAGCTGGGAGACTTCTTTGTTTGTATTTTGCGGATGAAAAATAATTATGGATGCTCTTGAGATAAACAAACACAATGATGCTTACAGCCTGTTGGGAAAGTTCATCATTTGGTCGGTAGACCAATGATAAATGTTCATTCGACTTAAGGAAATCATGGTTGAAAAATTGTTGAGTGTACAACTTATCCTTACTTTCCCACAACACTGTATTTTGACATTACACCAAGTTCACTTGAACATTTTCCATTTTCATATTTCAACTTTAAACATATCTCTGCTATCATTCTTAATGATGTGAGTTTTCTCAAGTTTTTGTAAATATTTACTTTTTTTGCTACACCCGAGCCATCAACAAAAATAAATAAAAAATAATAAACTCTGAAGAACCATGAATTTATTTATGAAAATTGATTTCCAAAAAGTGACAGCACAATGCTGCAATTGAATATAATGGAAACGATTACGGTCTCTCGCTGTTCGCTGTTAAAGAGAAAGAAAAAAGTTTTTATGGATGAATATTGATGACAGTCCAAAATACTTTCAAGAATTGGAGTGTTTTTGACACATTTCAAATGGAGATAATGGCAGCTTAACGAAATATTTATTTTTCCTTTTTTCTTCCTAAGTTTAAAATATTATATAAGAATTTTGTTTGCAGTCAATTTTTCGGTTGAAGACAATTTTAGTGTCAGATTAATACGCCAAGGTCTCTTGCGATTCTGAATGTATCTGTTTAAGGTTCTCTGAATATTTGCTCATTTTATATCAAGGAGAAATTTCCTTTATTTAATGTTTTTTTAAAACAAACTTTGTGTAATCATCCACAATTATATTTAAGTTTTACAGTAGCGCATCTGATTTCATAATGAATGCAAAGTATGCGTGTTTTTTTTTCGTTTTCTTTTTTTTAATCCAAAAAATATTCTAATGGCTGTTTGCTTAAAATAAATGCATTGCCCTTTCTCTGCAAAAAAGTATAATCAAACCAAGAGAAAAATTATTTGTCCACTCTAAACGTGGTAAACAATTTTTTTGTTGATTCATTTTCAGAGAAGAGCACATAATAACAAAAACATGGTGTTTTTTATGGGGAAAAAATTACGAAAAAATCAGTGGCACGGTAAGAAAGAAAAATTTGTCTGATTTAAAAATAATTTGCCATTTGCAAAGCGATATAATTTTTCGTTAAAAACATATTAATTCCGATGTATTTTTTGTTGGAGTTCGTATGCTTTTAAACAGGATCATTGGCAACAAGAAGCATAAAATAACATAAGACTCATCAGGAGTTAGTTCTGCGAATACTAAAAAGTTCTTCCTATTTAAATCATAAATTATATAACGGCTAAAACATTATTAAGGTTATTACAAATCAAACAATTCACAGTGGTGTCAAACAGCTGTTTTGTGCAGGCTGTGTTCGCGAAAAAATATCAGAAATGTCATTAAGAAGCAGGTGGCGATGGCTCAGAGGATAGAGTAGTTGATTGCTAAGCCGAACGCTACAGGTTCAAGGCCCAGCTTCGGCAGCATTCTCTTACTACAAAAATCGCCAGCTTATCTGAGGTCACCTGTGCGATACCATGAGATAATACAAATCTTAGTCTCCTCCTCTAGGCCACGTAGGTTTCTGTTATTTGTGCTTTGTTTCTTATGTCTTGTTCTGTCTCAGCCGATGGCCTCAGTCGTCAGTGCTGATATATGTCTGTAGTTCGTTATATTCATGTGCAAAGTACTGTGAAGTCAATGTCAATGTCATTAAGAACTAGGTTGGGTTCGCAGTGGTGTTCGAATTACAAAAATCCGCCAACACGATAGAAGTTGATAAACATGTTGTTTAATATGAACCCCATTAAATGAAGGGTCAAGGGACTCGAATTTTAGAGCTGGTACGACTAGTCTTCTCTGATAGTCGACGATCTGTCAAACAAGTTGATTTTTTTGAGTGCTGTGCGAAAATCTTAAGTTTACATAGTAAATAAATTACCAAAAAATTTGGAAATCATCACAAAAGAACAAGAAACCAGCCTTTAAAGTCTTACTATCAAAACTACGTAAGTGCTAGTCATAAGTAAAAGATATCTTTAAATATCGCATACGCATGAATCCTAACCTCGAAACACCGCCTACGAATAAAAGAAATTTATCCGAAATATCACCAGAATACGACAATAATCAAAGTTCCACAAAGAAAAACAAAACAAACATGAGCTCCATAGGAAATTTGTCACTAGAGGATTTTACTAAAATTCTGGATGACCGCTTTCAAAACCTGGCAACAAAACAAGATCTCGAACCCGTAATCTCAGAACTAAAACATCTGCGAGTAAGCAATGCAAATCTACAGGCACAAGTTAAGACTTTAGAAACGAGATGCGATCAGCTCGAGAGGCGTTTTGAAGTTTCTGATCTGCAAATGCGAGAGCGGAACATCATATTCCATCTTCCGATCACAAATAATGACAACCCAAAGGAGCGCCTGCAAAACACCTGTAACAGCATGACAAATGGCCCAACTCCGGTAGCTTTCGACCACTTCCAGGAACTTAACACCAAGGCCTCAAATCGGCGTTCGTACCGTGTCAAGGTAGCAAATGGGAAATTAGCACGAGATATACTAAGCCAAGGAAAAAAACTTGCAAATACTGGCATTTCCATGCACAAGGACTATCCAGTGGGTATGCGCCGAAAAAGAACAATTTTGCTAAAGCTAAAGCGAGAAGTAAAACATCAAAACCCGTATCTCAAAATTAGCCTGTTGGATGATAAATTGCGCATTGATGATCATTATTTCTACTGGAATGAAGAAAGTGGATTAATGTGTGGAAGGTCGGATGGATTTAGTATACTTTTTTCTAAATATAAAATTAATTTGCGGCGAGAAAACTTTACAAATCAAAACAATAACCTGTCACCTGTAAACGTCACGAATATGTCATCAATCAATTCTCTACCGCCATCTACATCTCAAATGGTAAACGATATTGGTATCGGTAATGCAGCGCATCGAAATGCAGATCTTGTAAGGGCAAGTTCGCACTAGGATTTACCAGTCAGCCAGAAAATCGAAAATATAATTAGTTATAAGAAAATTAAAATTTTAAGCTATAATATCAATGGATTATCAAACAAAAAAATATATTGTGATTTTTTCAACTATGTCAATACTTTTGAAATATTTTTCCTTTTTGAAACGCATGTCATGCAAAAAAACCAAAAATACTTCGAAGACTTCTTCACGGATTATGAGCTATGTTGGGTAGAAGCTGTAAAAAGAAATGGAGCGACGAGAGGTAGAGCATCGGATGGAGCACTATATGGTTACAAAAGGACGATTTCAAAAATACAGCACAGTTTCAAGGAAATGGAGGAGCTAAAATATTTAGAAATTAAGATAGATGACAAAGTGATAAATGTATTGCCTGTTTATATTAACTGTTCGCATTGGCAATCCGATTTTGCAAATTTACTCGAGGCTATGCAAAAATTGGGAGACAAATATAGTATTCTCGTTGGCGATTTCAATGCGCGTACCGGACAAGAACAGTGCGTATCATATGGAAAACCTGCGTTCGCAAGAAAATCCAGGGACAAAAAGATAAACGCTAGGGGAAAAATGATCTTGGATATGGGAAATGCTTTCGATCTGTCCATTATGAACGGTACACAAAAAAGTGATGAGGAAGGTAAACTCACTTTCATCCGCAACCCAGGCCAATCTGTTATAGACTATCTCTTCATGTCCAATGACATTTCTGGTTATCTATATGATTTCGAGGTGGACAGTCAGATATACTCCGACCATATGCCATTAGTCACCATTTTGACCACTTCAGAATCAGAAAACGAACTAGAAACACAAAACTGCCTTCTTCCAAAACTGAAATGGAACAAAAATCGAGTAGAAGCGTATCAAATGAGTTTAAACCGAAATATGACAGTACAAGGAATAAATGAGAACTTAGTGACGATAGAAGTTTTAGAGAACATCATAACATCCACAGCCATTACACATCAAGCTAATCCAGTTCCCTGCAAAGCTAAATCACCGTGGTATGATAAGGACTGTGAGTCTGCTAGGAAAAAATCTTTTGCATTCTTAAACTTGTACCAAAACTTCAATGCCATTTCTTTAAAAGTTGACTACGTTATTACTAACAGAGCCTTCAAAGCTATTTGCAAGTCTAAAAAGGTAAACTATTTGAAGAAACAAGCAGAAAGTATAGCTGTCTGCAGAAACTCTTCTGATTTTTGGGGAGCAATAAGAATCCTAAAAGGAAAAACGTTTGCATCAAAAGCACCTCTATCTGCATCAGCACTTAAAAATCATTTTCAAAATCAGTTGAACGCAGAACTTTTCTCTCAACCAATGCACTATGTCAGACCTAATTTCGAAAATCTAACACTAGATAGCGAAATCACAATTTCAGAGGTTGAAGTAATTGTAGCAAATGTTAAAGAAAATAAAGCTCCCGGAGTTGATCGGATCCCAAACGAATTCTTTAAATATGCAACAAAAGATTTTCTTATGCATCTTACAAGAGTATATAATGATATCTTCACCACAGGAAATGCACCGGATGCTTTTAGAAAATCAATAATCTTTCCCTTACATAAAAAAGGAGATAAGATGGACCCATCGAACTATAGGGGTATATCTTTTCTTAACGCTTCGCTTAAAATATTTATGGAAATCTTAAGATGCCGCCTTACAAAATGGGTCGAAAGTACGCACCTTCTCAGCGAAGTACAAATTGGATTCAGGAAAGGATATTCAACAGTGGACCACATCTTTAGCTTGACAAACATTGCTGAAACCTATCTTCGTAGGCGCAAAAAATTATACACCTTTTTCGTCGATTTACGAGCAGCTTTCGATTCTATCGACAGAAAAGCCCTCATTTTCAAGCTGTTTAGAGACGGAATATCCCTTAAATTTGGAAGGTTGATTGAAAACATCTACAAAGAAACAAGCTACACAGTATGGGATGGCCAAAATTTGTCAGAGTGGTTTCTTGCGTTCGTTGGATTGAAACAAGGATGTAATCTTAGCCCCTTACTATTTTGCCTTTACATTCAAGATTTGAATAATGAGTTGCCATGTGGCATAACAATTGATGGGTTCCCTATTAAAATGCTTATGTATGCAGACGACCTTGTTCTGCTTTCGGAATCACAGGAGTCTCTGCAGCTTATGATCAACAAATTACGGGATTATTGCTTTAAGTGGAACCTTACTGTAAATCTCAGCAAATCCAAAACGATGGTCTTTCGGAGAGGAACTGGACCTTTGGCTGCAAATGAAAAATGGTACTATGGTGAAGAATTAATTGAAAACGTTAAAGAATACCAATACCTGGGTTTTACTGTAACGAGCAACCTGAATACAGAAAAGCACCTAGAAAAAAAGCTATCGGCTTCCAAAAACGCTGTTGGTACAGTATGGCAAAATATATACGGAAATTCGGATCTCTCATTCAGCACCAAATATCGAGTTTTTACCGCAACGTCTCAGTCCATCATGTTGTATGCTGCAGAAGCATGGGGCTGGCGCCCGTCGGAGACCACGGAAAAACTCCTCCGATTCTTTTTAAAACGACAGTTTCGCCTACCGGACACAACGCCAAACTATATGCTTCTTATCGAAACTGGTTTATCACCACTGTACTTAACATCACTTAAACTGCATTTCAACTATATTATTAAACTGATGAATAGCCACACCGATAAAATTGCAAGGAGGATTACAGTATCAGTTATAAGGTCCCAAAGTTCATGGTTTGAAGAATGGAAAAATTTAGCAGACACTTGCGAAATACCTTTCAGCTTGACTTTGGAAAATGTTACAGAGTGGAAACCTTTTCTCTGTAATCTACTTGAAAGCCTACATTACAAAGCAAGGGAAGACAATATAGAGAAGGCGAGAAGTTCACTTCACAGAGAAATATATTCAAAACTCCAATACGATCTTGGAGAACGCAACTATTTCAACGACAATTTTAGCTATGAACAAATATCCTTCCTGTTCCGAGCAAGAGGAGAGTTGTTATCTCTGAATTTCATACCGCACCGCAATGACTTAGCTCTGATTTGCTCCATGTGCAATACCAACGAAAGGGAAAATATAGTTCATTTCATCGCAAGATGTCCAATTCTGGCAGAAATACGACGACAAATATGGCAACAAAATATTTTAGATGAAGATGACCTTCTAGTGATTTTGAATGGGAAAAACTGGCAACAACTATCACAATTTATTAAAATAGCAGTAAACTATAGAAGAAAAATAATAAGTGAAAGCTTTTAAATTAAAAAAAAAGAAAATCAATTAATTTACAAAATTCAATTAAAAACATTAAGCAAAGCTATCATCTGGCTGACGGCCCCTCTGGCCATGCCTTAAAAGATTTAAGTCAATTAAACAATGATTTTGTAAAATTTTTCTTGATAAATCAATAAATCTATTTATCTATCTTATCTATCTATCTATCTATCTTCTTCTCTATACATATATATAAAAATGGATGTTTGTCCTTTATGGACTCCAAAATGGCCGAACAGATATTTGTGAAATTTTCATGGTTAACACTGTTGTATTCAGTGATGTTTTTTGTGACGAAAAAAATTTGAAAATCCTCATGGATGAGTGGGAAAACTGGAAAACTAAAAAAAGGTCGAAAATTTCATTTTTATTGCATTGATTTTTTTGATTCAAAATGGGCTTTCGAATGGAAAAAAGAAAGCTCTTGATGAAAAAATCGGAAAACTCATTGGTTTTCAAATGGAAAAGTGCATGGAATTGTAGGTGCATTAGTTTTCAAATGGAAAATTAATATGAGTGCGACCCATGTTGTCCACACGACTAACTTCCTAGAGCGAAATTTCCAGCCGATGCATTCCGTCATAGTTGTACACGCACGTTGGTTTTCAAAGTTAAACTCCATAAGTTCATTTGAATAACAGTGGCGCCATTTGTCAAAAATTGGTCGTACCAACTCGTGGACTCATGCACAACTACTTTGCAAAGTAAAATACAGCCTATATTAGCATTTTTCTAACCGGATTAGTATTTCCGAAGGTTAACATTTATATGGCAAAACAGCGTTTGGTGGCCAGCTAGTCTATGATTCTCCTGAATTTTTTTTTCACACTAACTATCCCTGAATACAAATGCAAATTCATTGCCGTTTAATCATCCATACTGGACATCCAAACAAACACACATGAATCCATTTTTATTTAAAGAAAGGTTTAAACTCACAAGACTTATATTTCCTCATCGAGAGTTTTGATTTTGTCTTCGAAGTCTGCAAACCTGCCTTCTATAGCGTGTCTCAATAAAAGCGCGCTTTTTAAAATTGGAATATTTTTTTGCCATGCAAGTGGCAACTCTGAAATTTGACAGATGTCACCTCTGTTTGTTCCGATTACTAAAAGTGGAGCACTTTTTGAAAGAACAACACGTTATAATGGTAAAAACTCATAACAAAATTGGGGCAAGTTACGCTTCGCAAACTTCACCAAATTTTCAGTCGAGAGAGTGTACCTAATATGTCAACCATTCGAAGAGTGCTCAAAAAATTTGAAGAAACTGGGTCAATTGAGGATGCGTCAACGTACTGGTCGGTCTCTTGAAAAGATTGCTGCTGTAAACGAGATTGTTTCCGAAAACCCGAAAACATCAATTCGGCAGTGACTGTGAACAGCATTCGTTACCTCAATTGGACGACATGAATTTGGACAACAGTTGGTTTCAGCAGGACGGCCGGCGCAACCTGCCATACCGCGCATGAAACAATCGACTTATGCAGCAACGATTTCCAGAACACATTATCTCAAAAAATTCTGATGTCAACTAGTCACTAGTCACTAAGATCGTGCGATTTAACGCCGCTGGCCGGCCGTGCGATTTGTTTCTTTAGGGTTTTGTGAAATCTCGGGTTTATGCAAATAAACCCGAAACATTTCCTGAGCTCATATTGGATATCCAACGTGTCATTATTGAGATACAGCCACATCTCTATGAAAAAGTCATGGAAAATTTCATGAAGAGAGTAATGGCCTGTCATCGGCGCTGGGGGGGTCGTTTGCCGGAAATTTGATTCCATACTTAATTGGAACGGGTCTATGAAATAACTCCCACGAAATTACATTACATTACATTACATTTCACAGTACTTCGCACATAAATGTAACGAACTACAGACACATAGCAGCACTGGTGACTGAGACCATCGGCTGGGACAGAACAATACATTAATACAACAGAGAGAGAGACAGATAGACACATAGAAAGAAAGCACACATAACAGAAACCTACGTGGCTTAGAGGACTTAGATTTGTATTGTCTCATGTTATCGCACAGGTGGCCTCAGATAAGCTGGCGATTTTTGTAGAAAAAGAATGCTGCTGAAGCTGGGGTTTGAACCCGTAGCGTCGGCTTAGCAATCCACTACTCTATCCTCTGAACCATGGCCACCTGCCTCCCACGAAATAAGTCCCACTTTTAAAAAACGAAATAAGTCCCACCAAAAATTGCTTAAAAAAATGAAATAACTCCCACGAAATAAGTCCCACTTTTGAAAACGAAATAAGTCCCACCAAAATAAAATGATTTAAAAATTTACTTGAAATGAAATAACTCCCACTCAAAATGAAATAACTCCCCCTTGAATAATATATTTCTTAAATGAATTAAGTCCCACTTTCATAAACAAAATAAGTCCCACTTTTTCATTGTTTAATGCGATTTCAAATAAGAAATTTTTGGCTCTTCGAAAAAAACACACGTCGAAGGGGTATGAAATAACTCCCACTTTACAAAACGAATTTATTCCCACTCAAAACGAAATAAGTCCCACTTAAAATAAAAACGCGTAACGAAATAAGTCCCACTAATTGACGAAATAAGTCCCACTTTTAAAAACGAAATAACTCCCACTTTCAAAATAGCAATTTTTGGTGGGACTTATTTCGTTTTTAAAAGTGGGACTTATTTCGTGGGAGTTATTTCATAGACCCAATTGGAACATGTCTTCTTTACAATACAATTATAATATCATAACTCTGTTATAAAATACTTGTTTTTATATTAAAATGGAAAAGTGCACTCTTACTGAGACATCCTATACTAATGAGTTTTTACCGATTAAAACACAAAACACAACGGAAGAACAAGAATTTGTTGAATATCTCAACGAAATTTGCATTTTATTACATTCTTTAATGAAAGTAGAAAGTTGTATAAAGATATGTATAGTTCTCTTTTTCAATTGGATTCAAGCACATCACATTGCATTTTAACAATATCTGTTTTAATTATATATATTCTGGAGTTGCTTTGAAGGGTCGGCTAGTTAATAATAAAACCAATTATATCTCGAAGCAAAACAAAAGCAATGTTGGAAACTTTGTTTTAGGGCACATATTCTCTACATTTGCTTACAAAAATTTTATTGAAGCGGATATGATTTTTTGGTCTTAGAAATGATGGTGCTAAAACTATTCTCTTGTTATTGTGTGCACTCACTAATAGAACAATGTTATTGTGTGCACTCACTAATAGAACAATCTCACTTTTTTTCCTGTCTTCCAAACTATTGACGTTAACAATCAAATCAAGCAGTCATTTTAAATCCAAAAAGTATCAAAATCAACAAAATCTGATAATATTTCACAACAATCAGTTAGAATAGAATTATTTATTCACTGAAGACAACAGTATCATCCTTTTCAATCTTCCTTTCATCCTCTGTATACAATACACATGCATATGTAGGAAAGTCTAATGTATGTAAATTTATGAGCAGCACCCAGTTTGTTGATTTTCACAGATTAAACAGGAAATGAGAATTTATCAAAATCTCAGGTCCAGATGTACGCACAATTTAAGGAATAAGAGGTTGAGGCTTTTGATGGAAATGTTTCATTCATATATAAATTAGGCAAAACAGAAGTCTCTCCAAATACTGACTAGACATTACTCTTGCTCATATATGTATGTATATTTATGTTAGTTCTGAAGCTATAGCCTGACAAAACTATTTATCAAGACAAATTTATTGTGCAGAGAGTACCTAAGCTTTCAATTATTTTTGTCGCTTGCCTTTCATAATTCAGAAGACAAGGTTGTTTTTTGCCAACAACTAATCACAATTAACGAAAAATAAGAAGTCAGAGCACATCCTGTATTGATGGCTGATGTGATTTCAATTTAAAATTCACTTAAGCACTCATTTAAAACATACACAATGTCTGTTCCAAGAATTTCTCTACTCTCGTTTAAGTCCCGCAGAACCGAATAGGGGCAAGAACAAAGGACTTGATATTGCATCCCCCAGGTCGAACATCATAATCATAAAATCAACCCAACCGAATTGTGTATCAAAGATTAAAGAGAGCGATGTGTGACTTAAGCTTTCCGCATTTCGATTTCATTACTCCATGTCAACAAACGTTCGACCGTCACTGCCGCACACACAAAGACCTTGTGTCGTTTTTGCTCAAAACCTAATCCAAATCAATGCTGAAGCTATATACGTTTTGAATGCGGGGATATGAATATTGCTCAAGTCGATGTGGTTTCTTGTGTGTGCTTATGGCTTAAGGTTTTGCAGACTTCAGAGTTCTGAGTTAAGTGAGTGGAATGTCGATGTTGCAATTGAATATAATCCCTTAGCACACATTTGGATACAAAGATACACAGATTCTTTGTATGACCTCAGTCCTTTTTCTCCATCATGGATTAAAAGCGATATAAGGCGTTTTTCTTTTTTAGTTCAGAGCTCCGAACTCTGAATGTTCAGAGCTTGGTGAACACGCTCTGAACAAATGAAGCTCTGAACATTTTCTGAACGCTCGGATTTCATTTTGAAATGCAATTGAGCATTTTTAGTTCAGACATCGACCCTTCGTATTTTTGAAAGCTGAAATTAACATTTTTTCATTAATAAATAAAATAATTAAATAATTATTCAAAATAAAACTAATCATCTTTGCCTGAGCGACTTGTTTCCACCACCATTTCAATTGTTTTGAGAAAAACACGCTTGCGCTCAGCATTTCGTTCATTACGCTCGGTCTCTTTTTTCTGAGCGCGCCGTCGAACTCTGAACACTCAGAATCAGTGCTCTGAACGAAAAAAGTAACACAACTTTGATGCTCTGAACACTCTGAACTAAAAAAGAAACACAACTTTTCGTTTGACAGTTCAAGCTCTGTTCAGATGTAAAAAGAAAAACGCCTATAGTCGAACATGTCCCCAATGAGAGACTGTATTTGTGATGTTTGTGGTGTGGTCGATGTCGATGATGATAGTGGCGCCGAATCAAATTGAAAAAAACAGACAAAAAAACTCTTTCTAATGGCTTGACAAATAGCAGAAATTGATACATTTTCATGTTTTGTGTTTGCGTTTGTGGTTATTTTCCGAACGGATTATGTGAAATGTTTGACAGGTGAATATGTTGTCACAGGGATTAGATAGTTGCACTACTATCGATAGCATATAAAATGAATGAGAAAAGTGGGATACATCAACATCACGCTAGCGATGCGACACATTTTGTGGCAGGCAACATCAGAATGTTATTATTATAAAATACGAATTCGTGTATGTGATACTGGTAAATGAAAAACCAACAGAATTAAATCAGTGAAAATGACATGTTCGTCTGAATATTGCGCGCGTTTAGTTGTGATTGTGGTTTTCACAAAGTAGACTTTAATTACCTGAGCTGAACGTTTTATTGCGTTAGTTGAGTCACAATGTGTTTTCGAAACCGAGGAGATATTAACAGTGAAAGGACTTTCAAAAAGGATTGTTGTGAGTTGTGACAGTTAGTGCTGTGTAGGGTCGTTCGTTTTTGTGGTAATTGGGTACTATACTTTATAAGGGACGTCAGTATATTGATCGTGTGATTTTAATTAAGTCAGTTATTTAAAGCTGTTCTACCTAAATAGCGTTATTACTTTCATTCCATCAATTTAGTAAACTAAGACTTCGGTTCCATAATCATTACTAAAGGCTTACATATTCGTTCTCCGAATAATTCTAAATTCCTTTTTGTTCGTTTGAAAGTGGTAAGTATACGCCACAGTGACCAGTATTAATGTGAATTTTTCTGTTACTTGTAAAATTGTGACTATTCTCCTACTAGACTGATTTTTAAAACATAAAATAGTAAAGATTCTTAATTAAGTAGGCTATTGGATAAATTAAAGTAACCTGAGTATGCTTAAGAATCCGAGACTTGGGTGCTTACTCAAAGGCACTCTGAACTTTAAGCGGCATTCGAAAGAATAGCTTTACGAAGGAAAGTTGACCCCGATTGTGAAGAAGGATGATTCCGGAAACGATATTATCACGAGTAAAATCAAATTTGGGATCAAATTTGAGATTAAAGGATGGGGTAGACCAGAATGCCCAAGGCCTTGGGGTGCAGAACTGGATGGCGTCGCGGTCGGCAAACAATCGGGATATATGAAAAATCGTACCCAAAACCTCATCGGCTAGGATGACGATACACAAGTCTGAAATCCGAAAATTTAATTTATTTTATTTTGCTTTGAGACAATGTCTTTCGAGTCAGTTAGTCGTACTTCTATGACAATCAGCACTGATTACTGGCGGAATCACCTGTTGGGACTTGGTTGGTAATAGTCTTATTTTTGGGTGGTCTATAGACATGAAAGTGGAAAGAGAAAGAACTAAACATGTTCGTTCACAGTTCCGACTGGATATGGTGTGAAAGTGGAAAGAGAAAGAACAGAGCAATTCATAGTTTTTGGATATGGATATCGGATATGGACATGTATGATATGAAAACGGAAAGAATCGCGCTCTTGTGCTTGTAGGTATACACTATACACACACAAATGGAACGAATGAATGTGAAATACCAAACCAACCACCACTGTATTAGCATGTATAGGTAGTTGAAGATGGATTATTATTGAAACATGAAGCGTGTTTGTATTGTTGATATGATCTAGAACGAAATGGCCATTGAACGGTCTGATGTCTGATCTCTGATATCTCTGTAAATACTCATAGTTCCGAAGGTTCGTAGTTCCTCGCGTATGACATAGTTCTTTTGGATCGGAGTCGGAACTATGAACATTAAAAGACAAACATTTCGTTCATGAAAGATGAAAATGAAAAATGATGTGCATTTTATTCGTATTGGTTTTAGCAATTTAGCATGTGTAGAGTATCTTTGATTGTTTGTTATTGTTTTGTTGGTTTTTGTTTGTGGTTTGTGGATTGAAAGAAACCAACCAAGAAACCAACTTTTCCTTTCGCTTATTAGTTCATGTCACCATGTTCAAGTTATTATGCATTTATAGAACCTTAACAGTTCCGCGGAACTAGTTCCGACTACCAAAAGAACCTTTCCATGTTCGTTCCGGTCTTGGAATTGTTTTGCGTAACTCAAGTGGTCTAAGGGGCCAGTTATAGCGATCATTGGTTTTCATCAGGAAAAATTGGAACAGGAGGAATCTGAAATTTTTTCCTGATGAGCGTTTATAGCAATCATTGAAAATTTCTGTCAGGAATTTTTTTCCTGTCGTAATTCTATCATTGGAACTGTAAGAAGTTGAAACACAGATCATTGGAATTGTACAAAATTGAAACGCAAATCATTGGAACGATTTGTTTCATTTTTTGACAAAAATCCATCAGCTGTTCAGGAAAACGAATTTCCGTACGGAAAATATAAAAATACATTTTTAACGAAAAATAAGTTTGCGAACTTATATTTTTTTCTCAAAAAAAATTCTTTAAGTATTTTCCGGTCGATTGGTATATAAATTGCATTAGTAATGAAGAGAAAACTTAGTTAAATATCCATTCAAACATTTTTCCTGATGGATTTCAATGATCGCTATAACTGGCCCCTAACATGAGGAAGTTATTTCCAAGGAAACAGAATTTTGCCGAAGCAATCGGGAAACAGTTTATGTACAAAATGGAGGATTAGGTAGGTACTTTCAATATAATTTCCTTAAGTCTTATGCATTCATCTTTCATTTAATATTAATCTAGGATGAAATGCTTTTCCTTCCCAAACACCGAGACGTCCAGAGTGTATAGTAAAAAAAATCTTTAAAAAGAATATTAAATGATTTGAAGAAGTCCATCAGCGTAAAGTATAACATTTCACTTTGCATATCCTATTCAATGAGTCTTAAGACCCAATAATAAGATTACGAATAAACTCCATTGTCCAGCACAAGTTCTTGTAACTACCCAAGCAAGAAGATAACAAGAAAACACACAATCCTGCTGACCGTTAGCTTTCCAAGTTCAATTCAAGTTATTCCTTTTCATTACTGTTATAAATGTACTCAAAGCAATCTCAAAGATTAAAATAATATGGAACCCCTATAATAGAACAAAGCGAAATTTCCTCTTCAATTATTCAAAAGAGTTTGAATACTCTTTGTTTTTGTTCATCTTCGAAGATTTATAAAGACAAGAAGGGCGAAGTCTTTTCCGCTCATGCCAGTGCTGAGCAGCGCTGCCACCCTTCGAACAATTGAGCGCAGTATATTCAACAAAAAAGCGCAGTAGATTGAAATAAAGCGCAGTAGATTTTAAAATATGCAATACCTATGGATACGACTATAATACCTTGGCGTTGCAGACCTAGTTACAAATTTGTCCATTTCCAAAAAAAAAGCACAACAAATCAAAAACAAGAAACAATTCGATCAAAACAAACACAATTGTACTACATCTAGTGTCAGCCAGCTTTCAGTTTGATGTTTTTGAGCCGATAGCCAATAGCGAATGTAGTTTGAATTTTTCGATGGATGCATTTAGAGTTTAGAGTTTATTTTGAACTAGCAGTTGCCCGCGACTTCGTCCGCCTGTACCTTGTCCACTGGCCAGATGTGCGTCTTGAGTTGTGCACCATGTGCCCGTCAGAATTTTGTTTTAAAGTTATTTTAAAATTGTATAACAGTCGACTCTTCCTAAGTCGAAATTCTCCTTAACTCAAAGCCTACAAATGTATAATTTTCCACGTTCTAGCAACGCTTTTCACTCATGCTTTGCACTTATTATTGCAATTGCACCGTACGGTTGTATAGCCTAAAAATTGATACATTCGAACACAAAAAGAATTTTTCAATTTGATTTAGCAGTTCCTAAGAACAGCGCGTTCAAGCAAACAATAGAAGCCTTCAAAAATGAATATTTTTTTGCCATTTTGCAACATTTTTCTCTGACACTTCGCTTCTAGCGGTCGCAGCGTATAGCTTCAAACCTTCTTCGATAAATGAACCATTCAACACAAAAAAAAATGTTCAATTTGACTTAGCACTTCTTGAGATAAGCGCGTTAAACGCAGAAAAATGAATATTTTTTGCCGTTTTTTTTTACATTTTCTACAGATTCTTCGCTCCTAATGGTCGCAGCCTATTGTTAAGTAGCCTAAAGCCTTCTTCGATTAATGGACTATCCAACACAAAACGAATTTTACAATTCGAACCAGTAGTTCCTGAGATTACCGCGTTCAAACGAACAAACTCTTCAGCTTTATTATATTAGTATAGATTTATTTTGAATGAAAGATTCGTAAAGTTGTGTGGAAAATATACTCTTTTTCAAAATTCTAAAAAAAGGAGTAGATTGGTTTTGCTGCGCAGTATATTTTCGTTTGGGCCAAAACGCAGTAGATCTACTGCTATAGGAGTAAAGTGGCAGCGCTGGTGCTGAGTAACATTTGACTTTTGTTAGAGAAGGAGGAATATCGAGTTTCATTTGAGTTCCGTTTGGACTGAGGCGAATAGAGGCCCTTTATGCCATTTAACAGATTGTAGCTTAAGGCTGACAGCAAAATATCATGCCGCCAACACCACTGCAACCGTTCAAGACAAACAATCAATTAAAATAATATTGTAGGTGCTAATTAAATATTCAGTTTGATGAATGGTGAATCAACTCCAATAGCAAAATGACTTTGATTAACTCGGCGATGAGTGATGGATCTTGAGTGATGATGATGATGGGTAAATTATTATCCATTTCAACTTTCTTAGTTACCATTTGAGAGATTCGTTTGAATATTTCATTAAGAAATTTGATGCTTGTGGGAATTTTCGAGAAAAGGAATTGTTTTAAATTTTAAATGAGTTTTGTTTTGTTTATTGTTCAAGTGTTTGATTTGATTTTTGTTCATTTTCAAAGTCAAGATGCGAAAATTTGGTGCTAAATTGGGTGAATTATTATTTCGGTGTGATGTTGTCTTGAAGAAGATTAAAATTCGCCTCGAGGCTTATAAACTTTATTAATTATGTTAAGAGAA
This sequence comes from Sphaerophoria taeniata, assembly GCA_943590905.1. Lineage (NCBI taxonomy): Eukaryota > Metazoa > Arthropoda > Insecta > Diptera > Syrphidae > Sphaerophoria > Sphaerophoria taeniata. Next base: position 37,059,079 of record OX016540.1, on the reverse strand, counting down.
ATGTTAGACAGCAGTTAAATAAATACGTTTACTCTGTCTTTTGAAGACTTTCATCAAGGTTGGCTGAAAATATCCTTAATTTTGCACTGTTCATTAATTTTCGAAGTAACTGCTGTTAAATTCAAACTCCCCAAACCAATTCAATCGGTTTCCGTCATTTGCTTATGTCATTTAAGAATCATTTTGGGCCAAAAACAAACAAAAAACAAAAAAAGGTGTGCCATATGATTCGGCATAGATCACTAAACATTTTCAATTCCTCATGTTGTTTGTGTTTCTGCTTTCCCAAAGTCCAAAACAACGGCAAGCATTCAATTCTTGTCCCCAATTTAGCTGGGTTCGGTTTGGTATTTTGTCTAACATTTTTCATATTCAACAGTGCGTAACGGAAATCAATTTCTGATGGCTTCTAAATGGCTCATTGTGCGTATTCAACAAATTTTACAAAAAAAAAAAAAAAACAAACGTGTATCCAAATCTACCCATAAGTTCGCTAATCGCTAACAAAATCTCTCGTTCCCTTCGTCAATGATAATTGGATATTTAAACGTCCAATATGTGCCACCCCTGAGTCACAACGTAAAGCATCATTATTCTCGTTCTTTTGCTTTTTTTTTTGAAGAACAAAAGGGGTGGGTGTGTTGGAGCAAAAAAAGTACAACATTTATTCTTTACTGGACTATCAAGAATGAATATGGAATAATAATTGGATAAGGCAACAAACGACAAGAATGACTAGAGGCAAATCGGAAACACATGTTTCGAATGACAAATGATGTGTAACATGTGTGTGCGAAGTCGAATTGAATTCTCTCTTCATTTGACACGATTTCAGCTAAATAGATGAACTAATCTTCATTCAAAATGGTATAACACATTAATTAGAGACGAGTATTGGTTGCAATCATTAGCGCAGGAAAACGGCGGAGGTTAGACGGATTATTGTAGAAAATAAGGACTAAGAATACGGGCATGTACAAAATTTTGTTATTTTTTTATACTTTTGTTTTTTAGTAAAATAAAAACAAATCTTGATTTTGCAACCACTCAAATTTTCCGGACGGAAGTGACATTGTGAAGAGAAGGGAACTGGAATTGAAAAACACTTCTTGATAGAAAATAGGAACAGGTAACCTTAAATTGGAATTAGCAAACAAGAAAACGCAAATGATGACCCCGAAATGGGATACTACAAATTTAAAACTTGAAAACGGAAAACGGAAGTCTGAACTAAGAACACGAAAGGTCACTGGAAATTGAAACAGGAACGTTCAAATATTGTGTTGGTAACTGCCCGTAGCTTAGTTGTTGGGTGCGTTGGCTGCTAAGCAGAACGTCGTGGGTTCGAGTCCTACTTGTGCCCATAGTTTTTATTTCATCTTTCACGGGCACTGCCTCTTGTGAAAACTGACAAAACTTCTAAGAGTATCAATCTGTCATGAAAAAATGCTTCTCAACTTTGCCGTTAGGAATCGGCGTTAAATTGTAGGTCCCCTCAATTCTTCACACGCACCCAAAAAAATTGTTGATGAGAGTAATTCACTTACGCCTTTGCTCGTCAAGAGCTGTTGTGCGACTCTATTTTTTTATTTAACTGAAATCATGAACAGGAACAGAAATTTTAGTCGTTTTTTCCTTATTTGAAATAAGAAACGAGCATTTGGACGAAAATTTAAAGAAATTTAGAAATCACAAAAATCGATTGGAACAGTTCGAGAATATTGGAAATTCACTTGATTTCCATTTATTTGAAGACTATTTGATTGGATCCATATTTAATTTAGTTTGACAGGACAATGTTTGCCGGGTCAGCTAGTATGAAAAAAAGAATGGTGTAATTATGTAACAACCTTAGAATGTTTTTTGTAAGAAATAGACAAAAAACAAAAAATGTTGTACTTTCTGTTGAGGATTTTTTAAATCCAATAAATTGCCTTTAAATTTCTGATTAAAAACATTTAAAAAAAGAACAAAAAAGGGGTGGATAGATAGAGACTGAATAGCAAAAACTAAGTGGTTGCTGGACGGTTACGTATAATTAAATTATTTGAACTACAGCATACTCTCATCACGAGATGAGGTTTTAATTAGTTGCTCTGTTTCTATTTGCCTTTTTTTATGAATGAAAACTGGCAAAAAATTTGCCAGCTCAGTGTTCAGTTCACATTTGAACAATTCTCTTTTTTTTTGCTTTGAAGAAGGGGGGCGTTGATAGTTGTTTAGAAGACAAAGAAAACAAAGAATTAAGGGCTCCTCATCCATTGGAAGAGATGTCAAATGATGTTAACATCAAATTAACAGCTCAAGTGATATCCTTTTATTCTTCAATATAGGACTTGACATGCCCTCGAGGTCAGACTTCTTTATTTTTAATGTTGGGCGGTTTAATGTGCCCTTTTAATCTTTTATTGGCTCATCTAATTGTGTGTCTCTTGTCGTAAGAAGTAATTAAACAAACAAACACCGACAGCACAGTACAATAATAAAGATTTGATTGTATTATTGTGCTCATAAGTTTGTGGTGTTTGATGGAAAACCGCATTACAGTGAAACTTCCATTAACGGACACTTCCCTTGGACGGACACTTCTCTTAGGCGGACACTTTTTTTTGAACGGAATTTGCTCCATATAAGTTACATATAAAACTGTTTCTCTTGGCCGGACACTCTCTTAGACGGACACGGACAGCGAAAACAAGCAAATTTGAAAAATTTGTTTCTCTTGGCCGGACAGAAAGAGTGAGAAATGTTTGTAACGGGATCCATTTCCAAATAGAAACTACATTTAAGGGATGTTTCGCATACATAACTTGATAAAACAAGTTTATATGAATGTATTGGTGAGAACCAGCTGTATTAAACGAATAAGAACAGAACCACAAAACACAATAGCGCAAAATTATAGTCCGTTAATGAACGATTTTAGTGTGATACTAGCTTTAAATGACGTTTCAGACATGACTCAAACGTCATTTTAAGCTAGTATCACACTAAAATTGTTCATTAGCGGACTATAATTTTGCGCCAATGCGTTTGCGTAATTTATTGTTTTTTCCTCATTCGTTTGGTGCAACCGGCTTCGGTACGTTATGAAAAGTGTCTTGCTAGTTTTTGTTTTGTTTAATTAAAAAAGGTTTGTATTTTCTTTGTTGCGGTTTTGTTTGTTTAATTTGCTTACAAAAACCATTTTTCATAGGATGCCACCAAAAAGAAAAACATATAAAAAACGTTTTCTTTTAATTACAATTATCTTCTCTTGGACGGACACTTCTCTTGGGCGGACAAAAAATTTTGCACCGTGGGTGTCCGGCCAAGAGAAGTTTCACTGTATTTGAAATTAAATGAATTGAATTGACTTTGAGGGAGAGGGTTTTTTTTTGTTTTTGCTTTATTTGTGAAGTATGGCAATGAACTCATTTCGATAAACTCTTAATGGGATTGAGAGTTTTGTGTTTATGCGGTTTAATGGAACTCAACCACAAACTTGACATGGCAAAATTAATTATTACAAGAGTAGGTCATTGACACTTGTGTTTTGGTTCCTTTGCTTAATATTAAAACCCAAAATTCGACACAAATTTTTTGTTGCAAAAATTTGTTACAATTTAATTCCCATCAAAGTCCCATCTGGACTGTGATAATTTCATCCATCTCCGCCGCATCATCATAATCATCATCAACACAATGTTTGCTCGAATAATTCAATTTCTCACCATCCATCCTAGGTCTCTAGATATCACCAAAGGGACCTCGCTTCACAAATTAAATTCCTTAATTAACCCCGTTAATTATAATGGTCTTGCCATTTTGTTCAAAGTTGTGCCAATAGCCGCAACCATAAAAGTCGTCTCCATAACACAGACAGCTTTGCAAGTTAGAAGAAAAGACATTAAAATTCCGTTTTGGTTTTCTAAGTGGATGCCACTGTTACAAGAACGCTCAGCGAAAACATCAAAGTTAAAGTGATAGAAGTTCTCCTGGGGCATGGATTCATCTATGCCCTTTTCAAAGTAATCATTTAACATAATTAAAGAAAAAGAAAACGAAAAATGGAGAAAAGTGAGACTCGCCACTGCTGACTGCCAGTGCCAATGTCAAAGACTAATATTTTGCAAAAAAAAAAGAAAAACATTGAGAAAGTTGACTTTCAAAACGACGGAGGATGCAATTTCTTCTTTAGACTCAAGGAGACGAGTCCACTTCAAATGTGAAACGTGACAGTGCATCCGGCTGTTACTTTTGGCAGTGTGTCTGAAGTCTGTTATACAGTTCTTGTGTGTCCCTTGAATTCAGAAACGCACGTAATATCTTACAAGCTAAAAGATTCGAAAGGAAAGAGGACTTGGTCACCATCAGACGACCACTCGAGTGCAGGGCCCTTGTAATGCAATTTATGAAATGTTTTCTAGTAGCACTTTGGTAGTCTTGTAATATAATTTTGTTCTGTAAATTTATAACTTTAGATGCTCGCAAAAGAGGAAGAGGTAAATGACAGGCACTGGTGGTCAATGAGTGAAAGATTGCTTATGTAGTTTTTGTGAATGGACTAAATATTGTTTTTGTTTTATGAACGGAACTGTACATAGAATCTATTTTCTTAAATTCTTAAAGGGAAAAAGATACCTTTTAACGGATCTATACCAAATGAATATAACCAAAACCCTCGAATTCAAATTTAAATTAATTCAAACGTCCACATTAAATCAAATCTCTATCTCTCCCACGTAAATCAGATAACAAATTGCTTCATTAAAGCACAACGCACCTCCACTGAATAATTTTCTCAACAAAAAGTAGCCAAGACCATTCTCAAATGACAATGACACTATCATCCAAAATAAGTAGGAAAGTATACAAGATATGCAAATGACCATGTCAATGTCAAATTATTCGAAGTACCCGATCGCCAAAAACGCCAAACCCTAATCCAAAGACATGCCTGTTTAATTCCAAATCTAGCCAAGTCCAAACCGTTCAAGTCCAAACTGTTCCCACTCTGTGGGTTTTTCTTCTGAATCATCTTCATCATAGATTTTGATTATGACATCCACCCACCTACGTTTTTGTTAGATAGAAACCGTTACCTACAAAATGTTTGAAATCCGGTGATTGTCTTCCTTTTTCGTCAAAAATGCTTACCGAAATTCATCTTCACGCCGAAACTGTAGCAAAATTTAAATCTTAATTTAATATCATTTAAACCGTTTAAAACAACTGATGACGGTTTTGTTTGATTTTAAATGGAACTAATTTAAATGTAAGCTTCCGAAATGAGACATGCAAAGTAGCTTTTTTTATTTTCTGTAAAAAGTCGTCATAGTCCATTAGAGTTGCTCATAATTGCCTATGCAAATTTGATTATTATTGTAATTTCAATTCCGTCCAGGCATATCAAAGCAACTAATCATTCCGAGGAGAATTTACTGGTTTACTTACAGCTGACTCTTTTGGGGGCATGACTGCCATGCATGGCGAATCCAAGTTAAAGATTTGCTAAATGCAAAACAATGAATAAGAAAATATAAAAATATAAGCCAACAACCATGAATATTATGCCTGCTAATAAGTAGGCATATAAAATTTATAAACAAAAGTGGCAACCTCGAAAGTGAGCAGTAGGAGTATAGAGCTGTTATAATGAGTTCGTTGTCATCACGGTCGACCTTTCTCCATGAAATACCTATGTATCTCTGATAAAATCTTTATATCCGAAACTGTTCAACGGTGATCGTTTGTCAACAACGTCATTTCAACAATTAAAGCGACGGAAGAATTTCACCAGTTGACTATCGTCGGTGCATTTATAGTGTGGATATTACTAGCTATAATATGTAGAATGGCGTAAGGAGACCGACAAATCAAAAAGGGTCCATAAAAGTTCTTTGAATAGATTTTAGGTTGTGCAAGTGAAAATTGTATCATTGGCGGGGTTGATTGTACCATTATTCAAGCTAAACCGGAATGTTCGCACTTCTTAGCAAATGTATAGATAAAAAGATTCGTTTCTAAACCGTACTGCATGCTTGTGGAATTCTTTACTATGTTCAATTTTCCAAACCAATGTATGCCGACATCAATGTACTTTTTGATACTTTCACAGTGTCTGACATAACAAATAAGGGGTTCCCAAAAACGTCTTGAGTGTGGTCCAATTATAAACTTAAACTCATTTCTTCTGTGCCACGTAGATTTTTGTGTAATGCTATTTCTTTATTTTTGTCTATCTTTTCTGCCAGAGACTTTAAATGAATTTCAAATACTTAGGGAAGGTTACGTTAGATTGGCCGTCTAGATATTGTTGACTCACTTAGAACATTTCGACTTGTGTCGGGTCTTAGCTGGGCCAAATTTGTTTTATTGCTATCCACCTAGCATTTGTTGATTCTAGAGCATATTGTTAAAGAAGATGTTTGCATGTAGCAAGTTTTGTTCCTATGTTGTGTCTATTTCTCACTGTGGGCAAGAGTGTCCCGTTTTTGGCGAGCTCATCAGCTTTGCTATATCCCGGAATGTCTCTGTGGTCCGGCACCCATGTGAGCTAAATGTTAAACTGTTTTGTCATCTCATTCGTCGTAGAGTTTGTAGAGACAGACGCGAAAAAATGTTAGAGGGTTGGCTTTGAGCCAGGATTTCAAATACTTCGAAATTCAATAAAACTCTTCAAAAAATAAATGTACCCACTCAAAAATCATCGCGAAAATTACATATTTGGACATTTGGACATATCTGCTGTAAATACAGGCTTGGAAAGAGAGACAAACGGTGCAAATAGCCAAACGACTGCTTTACCATTTCATTTATGCTGCTAATAAATAAAGAATTTGAGCATTACAACTGACGGATCATTCTATTATGACGAATGGACTCAAAATCGGGAATCTTATGATTTGAGAATTTGTAATCTTTTTTTCATTTCAGTAGTCCAAGCCCCATGTCAGCATAAAACTTAAAGATAAGAATATGTAATAATTGGGTGGGAGGATAGGACGGCTCTTTTTCATTCCATCCCAAAGTATGAACCATATTACTGAAGAAATTCCCCTTCGGTCACTTAGGTACTGTTAAAAAAAAAACGAGCGGAAATCATATCTAGATGTGAGATCAAAATGTGTAAAATAGTACGACACTATGCAAATGCCTCTGTGTCTGTTGTCATTTTCCATAGTATCTCATGTGTTCCCATCACATGAAATAATTCGTGTCGCAGTTATCTGTCGGACTTTATCGGAATTAATTAAGTATTTAAACCGAGCCAAGGGTGCTCGATATGATTAAAAGTGATGTTATGAAATGCCCAAAAAAAAAGGCAAATGTGTTTTCCCACCCACTTAACAAAGTGTGAGATTCAGATAACTAAAAGAGATAGATAGCTATACATACGTTAAAAAATGGAATGTGTCCCCTGTTGACAAAAAACTTCGGTACTCGTAATCCTCACTCAATGTGATTGTAATCGATGACTTTTTATGCTTCGTTCCGGTTAACTTTTCGCTTATTTTTTTGTCGTTGCTGTTTTTGTCACACGGAAAAAAATCCCTAGGGATGAATATATAAATTATTTGTCACTTTTTTCAACACGCTGTTGATAACAAACTTTTGTACCAGACAAAAAAAATAGCAACGCTTTTAATTATACGACAGAGATAAATACGAGAAGAGCACACCTTCGTCAAAACAAAGTTTGACTGTTGTTATCTTTTACTCTCTCGCACTCTCACAAGAACTAAGAAACACTTATATTCCGTTATCAACTCAACACACCGATAGCTGATTAGAACATCAAACAACCGTTAAAAAGAAGCACAAACACAAAATTCTATCTAAGGTGTTAAACACGATTTTCTTATATTTTTTTAGCACCAGACACAATTGCGACAAGACGCCAGGCAAAGGCTTATCAAGGTGTTACTTAACAGTACCTGTTCTTGACGTAAGGCCGTTGGGGTCAGCTGTTAACACACTTAGCAAAGCCGCACTTAAGTCGATCGAATAAGCTCTAACTACAAGTATGTTGTGTCATGAGTCTAAAACAAGTATCTACTACGCGAGTATCAGAAACGAGAACCAATTGAAGGCTAGGATGTTTGTTTTATTTTGAATTTCGATAGAACGCACGTCTGACTGGTGGAAGAGCACGTTTATGCTCTCAACTGATCGTATTCTAATCAAAAATTCAACTAAACCAACTAATATAAGTTTTTGAGATTGAAAATGCGAAATGAGTTTCAAATCAAAAACACACTACTTTTGTATCAAAAAAAATTCTATACACTGAATTGAACGGCGAATTAGTTAAGTTCAAACCTCAAACAGATACAAGAGATCCGCAAGCGCAAACGGTGGCGGGCGGCTGAAGCAACAATATGGCGACAGAGTTCAACTCGGTTAGTCAAGCTCTACAGAGACAGTGGCGGTGCACACACAAACTCGGTGTACTACAACTCTGTTTAGTATGTGGTGTTTATTTTTTTTCTTCTTGTGTTCGTTGTGTTTTTTTTTTTCATTATTTTCTATTTGTAATTTTTGTGTCATAGGCAGGGGCTGGGGCAAGACTATAGGAGGAAGCTTATTTTTGGTGGGGTTCGCAGTCGATTGGGTTTTAAGTCGAAGAGCATTGTAAAAGTTGTTGCTGTAGTTTGTTGTGGGGTTGTGTGGGGTTTGAAATTTTGTGAGTACTATTATTTGAATGTGGAATGGAGAGCAACGCACATAATGTATCATTTTTGAAATGCGGTGAAGTGGGACAATTACAGGGCTGGGTTGTGGGTTGGAAATGGGTAAGGCGCTTTTTATTAGATGAGAACTATAAATGAGAACAATATGAAAGGAATTGTGAAGACTATTCTTTGGTGATTCTGATTAACAATCGAATTGTCGCACAACCATAATCAAGTAATTTAAATAGATTATATTTTCTAAAGGAATTTTTCAGAAACATTGATTACAAAAAAAAGTATTGTATACGCATTTGGGTCAAGGGCTTTTCATTCAAGTACTTCTCTCGGCCAAATTAATAAGCACAGAATAGCGAAGTATTAACCCTTATTCCGTGGACTAAGTGGAAAATGCTATTATTAAAATGAAACTTCTTTTAACTGACGTTTACTAACTTATTCCACCGTTAAGGGTGGTTTAGCGAAGGAATAAGACAAATATTTAAACAAAAAAATACTTCTCTTCCAGTTCATTAGATGGCACCACAATCGATTGCCTTATTTATAGCAAAGACAACAACAAATTGGTAGTCAAGCACCAACAACAAGTAAATTCCTAACTGGAATTTTTGATAAACATCACCACTGTTCGGGGAACTAATTATTTTTAATAAATAAGAAATTTTTTCCCATAGATTAAGTCTTATCCTATGTGTAAGTTAACCTGTCTGTGGAATAAGAGTGGAATAGGCGTTTTTTATCAATATGGCTTTCAATGAACAAGCAGTAACCACTTTCCTTTAAAATAGCTACAAGTCGTTTTCAAAACCTTCGCAGGCGATAATGTCATATGAACTTGTCAGTTGCCATTGTTATATTATAACATACCGTCAACAATGCCATTTGAGTAGTTATTGACAATAACAACAACCGTTCTGAAGGTGCTTCCACCAAGGTTTTCAATTTAATAAACCGTTGGCTATAGTTGAACCTATTTCACAGGTGCCAATATGATCTCCAATAGAAAGCATCGATGTATACTCTGAGCACAGAAAACACGATCTTCAACAAATCCACCCAGCTCCTGGCTATATGGACGACATAGACATGATCGGTCGATCCAAGAGAGCTGTGCTTGAAACCTTCACAGCGATTGAAGAACAGAACAGAACAGAACAGAACAGAACTCGTTGGTCTTGAAACAAAGTACATGCTATCCACAAACAAAACAACATCTCCTGTCCACCGCCTAGGACAAAGCGTCACTGTTGATTGCAGCAATTTTGAGGTAGTTAAGGAGTTCACCTACCTTGGAACAAACATCAATCCCACTAACGACACCTTAGTGGAGATCCGAAGAAGAATTCCTCTAGCGATCCACTGCTGCTTCGGTTTGGCAAAACAACTGGGTTCAAAACTCCTCAATCGAAAGACACTTTGTCTGCTATACAAAACTTTGATTTTACCAGTCCTACTCTACGGCGGCGGCGGCGCCGAGTGCTGGACGGTAAGTAAAAAAGGGGAATTGACACTGGACACTTTCGAAAGAAAAATTCTTCGACGGATTTTCGGTCACGTATGCGACGATGGCAAATGGAGAAGAAGGTTTAACCGAGAACTGTACGAGCTGTACCAAGATGTGGATGTAGTCCAGAAGGCCAAGAAAAGACGACTACATCGAGCGAATGGACGACAAAGAAGTCTTCTCATCCCAGCCCCCAGGTTCGAGACGAAAAGGAAGACCGAACATACGGTACAAGGACCAAGTGACTGCGGATGCCAGAGCGCTTGATTTTGGCGACTGGAGAGTAGGCGAGTAGGAGGGACCGTTCACAATGGAGGGCTGCAGTATCTCAGGCTGAGATCCTTCATGGATTGTGAGCCGGATAAGTAAGTAAGTAGTATATCTCTCCATATAATGCTAAGGAATGTTTAACCCTACTTAATGTTCAGTTCATTGTCCAATTTTTGTATGGAAAGAAGAAAGTAAAGTCCGCTCCTGCTCCATCATCACCGTTCGCATTACTGTCGCGTTTATTGTGCAAAATTGACAGCAACGATCAAGGCTTGGCCAAACCATTGTGTTGTTGTTCCCAGTTGTGATATATTTCATGGAGGGATTTTACGATGGCAAATAATGCAAAGAACGAAATGGATGAATGGGTTAAGTGAATGCTGAATGGGAGCGAACGAATTGCATTCCTTAGTTCCAGTTCCAGTTCCAGGGCAGGCACAGCTGAAACGCATTCAGTTGAAAGATTCACCCAGTTTTACAACGTTGAGTGCTGATGCGATGGAACTTCGGAGCTTTGTGCTTGTTGATTTGATGGCTTGTAGTTGTAGGCGATGGGAATTCGATAACGTTGCTATATACAAAACGGACCGTATTGGGAATCAAATGGAATCAAATGTTGTGCAGCTCTTTCACCTCCTCTTCAATATTCCCTTGTTGATAATAATTGATTTCCGATGAAAGCAAAAGCCTTTGAAGATTGCTTTAGATTTATGTGGGAGTGTAACAGTTGTTGTCTGATATTGTGACTCGAGTCGTCTCGCATGTTCCTGATGAACGAATTCTGTTTGGCGCGTTTTCTACTCTCTACGCATCATTGTTCGCCACCGATTTGGGGTATCGGAATCCGATTGAGATTCAATCAATTCGACGGATGCTTTTGATGCGATATTCGACAAAAGCAGTGATGCGTTGTCTCTCGGTTTATAACGTCAGTGTTGTTGTCGATTGTTGCTTTGTGAGTATTCTATTTCCCCCCTTCTGTCGGTCTTTCGTCGTTGTCATCGTGCGTCGGTTGAACGGTTTTCCCCTCAATCGACTGAAACATTTGATGTTCGAGAGAATCGACAGTCATCGGCTATGCAAAGTATACGATTATTACTTTGCGCTGGGCAATCCGTTTGAGCTTGAAACCTAATTGCTAAGTAATGGAGCGTTATTAATCAGTTTATGGCGAGATGGAAAGGCGGTGAGTTTGTGGGTAACCGAGTTTTAAAAGCCTTCAGATATGGAAATTTGATGAGATTTTTTAATGTTTATTGGAATGATGTGATCTCTTATCTCGCGGTAGAGATTGAAAGGGTGATTCAATAGCTTATTTTTTTGAAGAAATTTGATTTTCTGAGAATTGATTCATTTTGTCATTTTTATGGGTGAAATTCTCGCAGATGTTTGTACTTCTTATTTGGATTTGATTAGTGTGAACGGGTTAAGTTTGTTTATCGTTTTATTGAGATAGGACGGGGCACGAAATGAAATATTTATTGACGATTTGTTTTGGTACTTTGGAGTAATGCATGAAATTGAGTTTGTTTGTCTTCGTTTTCAAGTTTAAGTCGAATTATTGTTTTTATTTGAAGTGACAACAGAGTGACAATTATTGATGAAGAAATCTGTTTTTTGAGGTAAATGGTGGCCTACGTGGAGAAGGTCAACTTCAATGTGTAAAAGTTTTATTTTCCTAAGTGTTAGGTGGTTTTCATGTTTATGAATTGGCATTAATGAGTTGAAATAGAAAATAACACTATTTTACTTTGTTTAATAAATGACTTGTAAATATTTTCCTTAAAAGACACACACTCTGAATTATGGCATTAATGGCGAGTAGTGATTCCATTAAAACTGTTGTCAACATTTTGTTTTTTCCTTGAATTATTTTTGAACACTTTATAGGGTTTCTACGACAAATTCAAAGCTTAGGTCTTTGATAAACATTAAATCTTCTTTTTTTCTAACCAAGAAATGGACTCTGTAGATTCTGGGTGCCTTCCTATAGTTCGTCCAGGTTGAATGTAGGTACAAGACAGATATACACTTCAGCAATATTTTAGTTATAAAATTGAAACTCTTACTAAAGACCTGAAGAATTATTACCTACTGCAAGTAAAGAACCCAAGTAACAATTTATCTTGTATAAGGTCCGATTCCTGAATATTTAGAAGCAATAGCTTCCATAGAGTTATTTTAAGACTTATTTAAAGATGATTGTTTTTATTTTGCTTAAATAAGACCTTTTGTAATTTACTTATAACAGTCTGCAATTTGATAACAAAGATAAGGCCTCCTTGTGCAAATTATAACAAACTTCTTGCACGAGATTGATTTACCGAAATCACATAAGGCCTCGCTTTGCTTCTTCGTGAAAGCACATTTAAAATAGCTAGTATAAGGCCTATTATTTGTTTCCTAATAACAATCTGCAATTGATAACACAGATAAGGCCTCCTTGTGAAAATTATAACAAACGAAATGTCGATCTTGTTACTTCGCGTATGTATGTGTGGTTGTTTTTTGATTGTTCATTTCAATACATGCGTACTCTGGTTTCCTTATGATAATTATTGCTCACTTAAGAAAGCGCACACTCTTAGGAATGTCAAGTTATCCGAGTTCAAATCTCATGGCATGTTCTTTTTTTTTTGTTATTGAATGGAAAGGCTATTATTCTCATGATGACTCAAGTAAAAAATTTGGTATCGTATGTAAGGTTATCACCTGAATTGATCGTAACTGATCAATTTTGTTTTCTAATAAATAAATTCAAATTATATATAATTTTACTACTTTTTGAATCAACTTTAAAGAATAGTAGATATTTTATGCATTTTATGTGTTCAAGTCAGTTTCCAATAAAGCTATCTGTATCTAATCTGGATGGATGGACACCCTTTAATCCACAACTTTCTTTTTATTCAATTTTAATGTTTCACTCTTCACGAATTTAGTAACATTATACATTTTGTGCCATAAAGTTTGAGAGAAATGAGTTGCAACAACTATTTTCAAGTTTGCTACTCATAACATAGAAGTCGCAATAGCGCAGTGGATGAATGCTCGACTGATAAGCGGAGGGTCTCAAGTTCAAATCCCATAGGTAAACTCTAATATTTATTCTCATTGTACAAACAAATATAATTAATGATAAAAATAACCGAATGCCCATGTGTCACATCAGAAATAAAAGCAGCAAACAACAGAGGATCGCAAAAGAAAAAAAAAATTCATGTTGAAAATAAATTTTTCTCTACTTTTGCAATAACTTGCATAAGGCCTTATCTTTACCGTTTCAAAGAAACTATTGCTTTCTGTATCGAGCTGTTGTAAGGTCTTATTCGCAATTCTTGAAAGAAGCTATTGCTTCCTTAAATTAACTGTTATAAGACATTATAGATCAATTGATATAAGGCCTTGTCATAATTGATTTAAAGAATCAATGGCTTGCATAACTTGCGCCAAACGTATTTGTATAAGGTTTCATACAAGCAAGATACAAATCATGAAATAGCTTCGCTTAAGCCTTATAGAAGTTAAATTGTTACTTGGGAAGGTGTTTTCGATGGAAGTTTTGCACGATACAAAACACCAAGTGCCAAACTCTATTCCACGTTCGCGGGTATAAAACACCAGAAATCATTCTTGCTTTGGGTTTCGATTGTTCATCAGCGAAGAATTAAAAACTCTCACACGATTTGATCCTTGAATGTACACGATTGTTCTGGTTGCAAATATCTTCAATTCCAATTCCTAGAGACACTGTACCAGCATAAAGTTCGTAAATAAATTTTTAAGACATAGGTATGTTAGGTTGGAGTGGCTGTCTAGATGTTAATGACTCACTTAGACCTCAAGCTCAAGGGTCCATTGTGATACCATTAAAGAAGTTACTCATGGGAGAGTAACGAAATTAAACAAACCATTTTGTACTATTAGTGATGTTAGAGAGACATTTTGTGTCGATCGTTGCCAGCTCACTGGTATTATCGAAGAAGTGGTTACCGAGATAGTTATTCCTTCTATTTGAGAGTGCCGGACATGTGTTAAGAAGGTGTTGGACTGTTTCCTCTTCCTCCTCGTCCAGGCAGCTTCTGCCGAAGTAGTTTGTTATGACTCCAATTGTAGAGCTTATACTTTTTCTGCTCAGGGAAATCAAGCCTTTTGACCATTTCAGAACTATGCTTGGCCATATTTGTTTGGTTTCAAGGCAGGTGGTACCCTGTAACCATCTAGCATTTGTTGATCCTAGAGCATATTGTTTGAGAAGATATTTGAATGTGTCAGGTAGACTGAGATTAAGTTGTTTCGAGTAGATACCACTTCAACGCCGTAGTCGGTCTTTGAACTGTCTGTATAGAAGTGTATCGTGTTTTCTTCCATCAGAGGTCTTTATTCTTCCCAATAAGATCTTGAAGGGATTAAGACATGGAAGTTATTATCGAATACCATTTTTGGGTCGGTATAGTCTAAAGAGAGGGTGGCCAAAGGCTGCATGGTGTTGGAATTATGTTGAACGAAGTAGCTAGGCGAAGTCTTATTTCCTGGGCGCCAATATCTGAAAGAATAATGACTGCAAGGTTCCGCTCAAAAATTCGCAACATCACAATCGTTCAGTGTTACGCCCCCACAAATGAACCGCGTTTTACTCTCATCTTAACTCGGCTTACAGCAGTGTTTCGAGAGGCGACATCATAATCGTCATGGGAGACCTCAACGCTCAAGTCGGTGCAGACAATTACGGTCTGGAACGAGTTATGGGAAAAAATGGCTTGGGGTCGCGAAATGAAAATGGTGACATGCTTGTCGACTTTTGTAACGCAAATCGTCTTGTAATTGGTGGGACTGCATTTAAACATAAGACGTGCAACAAAGTCACCTGGGTGCACCCAGATGGTCAAACCGAAAATCAAATTGATCACATCATGATTCAGCAGCGATGGAGGAAGTCTATGTGTGATGTCCGAAATATAAGAAATGCCGATGTGGGAGGCGACCACCATTTGGTTGTCATGAGTCTCAAATTAAGAACCGCGGCTGTATTAAGAACATCGCAGAATGCAGCAAGAAATCCTAAATTCAATACGAATGCTTTAAGTGATCCCAACATAAGTCGTAGCTATATCAACACCCTTAACTACAGAGCTTCGTCATTAAATGTGAGTGTTGACTCAGATGTTGACGAGATGTGGGGTGAAATAAAAAGTGTTTTTATGGAGGCTGGATCCGAGACTGTACCTAGGCGTACGAGAGTTAGTGACTCTTGGATATCCCAAGACACCTGGGAAAAAATCGAGCTTCGTAAATCGTTGAAGCTTCAAATAAACGCCGAGACAGACGCTCAACGAAAGGCTGAATTGCGAAGCGAATATCGGACTGCACACAAGATGGTCTATCGTTGTGTGAGACGTGACAGCTGAAAATGCTGAAAACGCTGCAAGAAGAGGAGATATCCGAGAATTGTACCAAATAGCCAAAGAAGTTGTCGGGAAAAAAAGCAACAACAATCATCCTGTAATGGATGTGGATGGGACACTATTGGTATCAATTGAAGATCAGCTTCGCAGGTGGAAGGATCACTTTTGTGCCCTGTTAAATGATCCCGGTGAACAGAGTGCTGAAGTGCCCCAACTCAACGAGATGCGCAGATCCTGCAGGGGTATTGACATCGAACCCCCTTCAGTAGCGGAAATTGAAACATCGATTAATCTCCTCAAAAACAACAAAGCAGCCGGACTTGACGGAGTACCAGCGGAATTCCTGAAAGCTGATCCCGCAATTGCAGCTAGTATCTTGCATCCGCTTATACAAACTGTTTGGGAAAACGAAACTTATCCCAGGGATTGGAAGGATGGAGTGATTGTTAAGTTGCCAAAAAAAGGTGATCTCAAGAACTGCAACAACTGGCGTGGTATAACCGTTTTGTCCTTTTTTCCAAAGCTAATGGCAACTCTAATCCTCGAACGGATAAATGTTAGAATTGAGACTACACTCAAGAGGCATCAGGCTGGCTTCCGCAGCGGTCGGTCGTGCGTTGACCATATCAACACCTTACGCATTGTTCTTGAGCAGTCTGCAGAATTTCAAACACCGCTAAATCTCATGTTTGTAGATTTTGAGAAGGCCTTTGACCGAGTTAACCGAGAATGTATGGTAGAGGAATTCCGCCAACAATCGTTGCCATTATAAAGGAGTCCTACAACAATGCAAGGTGTTTCGTGTTGCATAATGGGCAGCTATCCGACTCTTTCGAGGTGCGTCAGGGTGTGAGACAAGGGGATGTTTTATCGCCTATTCTTTTTCTGCTGGCGATAGATGATGTTTTGACGGCCAGCGTCAGTACAACTGAGAGGCAGGGTATTCAATGGAGATTGTTTGAAAGGCTTAGCCATTTAGACTATGCCGACGATATATGTCTCAGTGGGCTAACCGAGATGTGTCAAACTTTACGGGTGAAAGGAGAATCGTGCGGTCTTAAAATAAATAGCAAAAAGACAAAAATAATGCTAACAGGCCCCACAACACAACATTGTATTATTCTGCACGACACGCCTGTTGAAGAGGTCGAACAATTTAATTACCTCGGAAGTATTGTATCAGCAAACGGTGGTACGGATCTGGACGTAAAAAGCAGAATAAACAAAGCTCGCGTTGCCTTTGGTGCTCTGTCCCGAATTTGGAAATCCAGTCAAGTCTCCTTACGCACTAAACTGAGATTCTTCGAATCCAATGTGAAATCCGTGCTATTATATGCTTGTGAAACATGGAAAGTCTCGGCCACCATCTCGAGAAAATCACAGGCTTTTGTGAACCGCTGTCTGCGTCACATCCTGAAAATTCGCTGGCCACAAACAATATCCATATCCAATATCCCCGAGCGGGGTTACAGGACCTGATGATGATGATGATAGTCTAAACGAAGTGGGATAGATCTGAAATTGTCTAAGCTAGTAGTATGACCAGTGTTGTCTACATACGCAAAAACAGCCGGAAGGGGAAGTAAAGTCGTTCACCTATGTAGGTAATGGAGGAAATATCATACCAGACAATTTGCTTTTATTGTAAGATTCTTTAAAGATACTCTGAACGAGGAAAAACTAATTTTTAGAAATTGTTTTCACATTTATTGCTGACGGGAGAGAGAAAGTAAGAAAAAAGTGAACGTCTAGGTTACTAAAAATGATTTATTTTGAGAAAGCGGAAGTGTTAAGATTAAAAAATAGGGTAATCGAAATAAAAGCAATTAAGAGTACTCCCATTTTAATTAGTTTGAGCTTCTTATGTAGAAATAAGTCAGAATAAATAAAAAATAAATAGAGTGGCGCGACAGCTCTTGAAGAGCCAAGGCCTAAGTGGCTTACTCTCATCAACAATTCTCTGAGTGCGTGTGAAGAATTGAGGGGACCTACAATTTAACGCCGATTCCGAACGGCAGAGTTGAGAAGCACCTTTTCTTGACAGATTGATACTCTTGGAAGCTTTGTCAGGTCTTCGCAAGAGGCAGTGCCCGTGAAAGATGAAAGAAAAACTTGGCCTGAGTAGGACTCGAACCAACGACGTTCTGCTTAGCAGCCAACGCACTTACCAACTAAGCTACGGGCAAATAAGTCAGAAAGACATTCTTTTTCAGCACTTAACTGAAAGCCAAGAAGATTTGGTATACACAATTATTATTCCCATTGCAATTTTTGTTTATGTTCCAATCGCAGAAAACTCAAAACAAATATAAGCCACATTTCATCAAATCTAATGAAATTCTAAAATTTGAATGTCAAGGTGATTTGATAGATAAAATAGCTCACTATTTTGACATGAACATATCTCTCATAATTGCTCACATGGTTCAGTGATTCTCGTGTTATCCGGCCTTGAGCCTCACAAAAAATAGAAACAACACACATAATGCACATAAAATATTTAAATTTAAAATATTTGTTTGTTTATCATTTAAAAAAAGTCTACCCAACCCCACAGATGAATACATTTCAACGTATAGTATTTTTCTTAAATTTTGATTTCTATCAAATTTTTCTCTCACGTCAACACAAATTTATTTTTAAACTGAATTTTTTATTTCTATAAACAAAATGCACATTTAACATCCAGTGAACTGGATTTGAATGTTTACATGATGCGATGTGATATGGCATTCACAAAAGCTTAACGATAGCGTGCATGTAATTTGTTTAAAAATTCAATGATATCCTAACAAAATAATAGGTTAATCACGCTCATACATAAAAGCAAATTTAATTCAATTAAAAATAACTTGAATGCGATTTTGTTAATTTTTTAGGTAGTGGCATTAAATTTAAAAGAATTTTTAATGTTGGACGACTTCATCTCAACCTAAAATCGTTAGGCACTCGGTCATAAATACTTACAAAGAGGCATAGCAAATGTTTAAGAGTCTGCTAGAAGTTAAATTAAACGATTAAGGCTTTGCTTTGTCCAATAAAGCTGCACTTAAAAGTTTTCATTTACAATCCCATCCCAATCAACCGTGACACTCCCGCACCCATTAAATCGAAACCAATATTGTCTGACTATCTATTTAATAAACTGACAACTCCAACCTGCTCTAAATGGTTAACAATTGAACAAAAACAAAGTAGGTACAAAAAAAACCTAGACCAACTAAATCCAGCTTAAAAAATAATTAACAAAACCTACGAAACAAAAAATCATTCAATGCCAAAACTCTCCTCAAAAACTCATCCAAATCACAACAATTGATCAGCGCACAGCAGCACCAACGAAAAAAAATTACCAACAACAAAAAAACTCTCCCAAAAAAAAAAACATAAACGGTAGAAAAGTTGGAAGGTAGTGCTTCCAATTACACTACTCCGGTGATTTCAACGCATGACTGATTTGAATTACTGATGTTTCCGGTTTTGTCATATCGGTTGCAATTAGTTGAGTTGTGTATTTGCCTCACACACAAAAACTATACAACTTGTCGTTTGTCGTCATCAATTTCATTGTGCTCCCCCCGAGAAGTCTCTCTTCTATCTCGTTTAGCTGTCGGATGTTTATTATTACTGGAGATTGTAATATGGGTGTGGCAATACCATACCTTTTGACCTCACCACACCGCCCTCTCATCAAAACCCTAGATGCTATTAAACCGTGTCAGGTCGGGAGTGCTTTCGCAAACTACTACCTCTATGACGTCCCAGTGGTTGATAGCAGTTATTGACATAATATTAACCCTGGCAACATTGTTTGTGCAGCGTGCACTATGTGCATCAATGCATCGTTTTGTTGTCCATCAGCCTTCAGCATGGCAATGGTTGGCCGAATTGAGGTTTCGGAAAACAGAGGGTCTATCTGGCAATTAATACGGAAGGCAAACTTTGGTTTATCTTACAGAGTGAGTGTTGGGATTAATTTGTTTTACCTTCTTCTTGTGCGGATTTAAATGAATTCTGACGTTTCAAAGAATAAAGTTTGTTGTAGTTCCTTCGCTTTGTTGAAATCGAGATTTTTCAAAACTTAATAAGCTTATTCCACTATTAACTATAATTGAACCCCTTAGCAAAATTAATCACGATGCATTAAACTATCGACATTGCATCATCATCATCAGACGATCAATGTCAGCTACGGCGGATTCAGGTTTCTCTCCACAACACACACTGCAGCATCTTAGAAGTAGAGAAACCGCATGCTTTAAAATCCTCGTTAACTTAACAATATCGTGCTTCTGTTGTGCTTCTGTTATGCTCCTGTATCTGCGGTTGTAAGCGATTTTTAGCGGCATCTTTGATGTTGAACGTGTGTTCTATTCATACGATTGCAAGCTCAACCATGTGCCTCATTCTCAACTTCCAGTTTTAGCTTTAAACAGTGCACTGTTGTATTGTATACTAATAGCAGCAATCAATTGATATCACGTTTGGGGCATTAATACATAAACAATACCATATGTGAGTGAGGCTGAGGGTATTCTTGCCACCTTATGTGGAAATAAGCGATTAGTCGATTGGATTTATTTCAATCGTTTATTCAGTCTCGTGTGTGCATTTTAGGGGGGCAGCTCGAGAAGCAGGCAGTGACTAACTACAAATTGGTTGTAAAATATGGCTTTTTGGTTTGAAGTTATGTTGGGAAAGTGCCTGTCTGAGTGAGTATTGTTTTTTTTTCTTGGGGATTAAGTATCTATGAACGTAATAATGTTCAACTAAGAGTTCGAGCACAATGTGAATTACTGATTTCATCGTCAAGACTAGACGGCACATGCTGGGAGGTATGAGACCTGTTAATGGATTTATGTTGGAAGTAAGAGTTTTGGGAAAAACTTCAAGACAATTGGTTTACTAGGTTAGTGGTCAAATAATGTTGTAACAGCCAGTTGAAAAAAAAAAAACACAACAAGGACAACACGAAATACTTGATTTTTCGAGTTTGTATGTTACGACCACCGAACATTATGCTTTGATTTGTCTGACCTCAAATTTTTATAATATTTAAAATAATTTATCTAAGTGCTTTTTCTCTGTGTGATTTGTTAAAAAAAATTACGTCAATTTTCTTCTTCAATAATAAATTAATCATTCGCCTCGAGAAATCTTAGCAAAATTAATTTTCATCATAATTTTTTTTTTTTGCGATTTAAGTTAATGTTCCTATGATCTAAATAACTCACCTCTTGAGAATGAGGTTATAGCTACCCAATTTTATTTATATTTTGTTATGATATCATTTTTTAGATCCAGAAGGAATATGATTTATATGTCAAGCACTCGCACATTCGTCATTCTAGGAGGCGCACCTCTAATTGAGAAAAAAAAGATCAATCCATTTTTATTTTTGAAAGAAAAGTGTTTAGTTAATTTATCGAAATTCAATTAAATTTGAGGCAGTAGGTATTGAAAATTATTCAACTTTGATTGTGTGTGTCGAAGTCGAAATCCACCCCCAACAGCACGAAAACGTCATGCGTCATTAGACAATTTAGTGATTTGGTATTTTATTTCGTACACAATGATGTGACTTCTAAAAATAAATAAAATCTCTATAAATGAAATAAATAAATGTGCCGATTACAGCAAACATTTTGAACAAAAATGCAAAAACAATTGGCACTACTTTTGAATTTTTACCACACAGCATTTCGGAATTTTTGGCACAACTCGATCCAAACAGCATTTTGGAATTTTTGGTACAACTCGACCCGAGTATGTCGGACAAAATTTATAAAGCAAAAAGGTGTCCAATTGGTGAAGATTTTTGTCGGTTGTATCGGTTTAGTGAAGAAGGTGTGCGATTGTTGAGCCCAGAAAGACGTGGTGGTACTATCACAAACCAAGGAGGAGACCCCGGGTTCCAAATTGGAGTTGGTGAAGACGTTGGAGTTCATCAAACAACAGTTTCTAGAGTGGTGCAGCAAGTCTCTGCAGAAATAGCAAGCCAAACACAGAATTGGATTATATTCCCACATACTGTGAAAGAAATACAAAAGCAAGAAGCGCAAAGGTTATGGGGCAGGAAGTACGAGTTTCCTTATGCAATTGTCTAGATTGCACTCATGTCCGTATAAGGAAACCTTTGATGATAGAAGTTCATTAATCGTAAAGGATACTACCTACTCCATTAATGTTCAATCTTCATGCAATGCGGAAGAAAAGTTTACAAGTGTTGAAGTTTGCTGGCTAGTTATTTGTTTGATGTCAATTCCAAATTGGCTTTTATAGGATGTAATTATTTTGAGCACAGCATCACTCTTCTTCGCTTTATGAATAGGCAACTTCGATTTTTGTAACAAAATTGTATTGTTTTTAAGTAAGATCGGCCGAGAACATCACCGCGGTCCGTGAAAGTGTACAGCAGAACCCAAGACAGTCTATTCCTGGCCGTGCACAAGAATTCGGCCTTTCGCAGACTTCAACTTGGCGAATTTTGCGTCGGAACTTGTTGGGCCTACACCCTACAAGATCCAACTGACCCAGCAGCTCAAAGTTTATGACCATAGACAACGCAGTGTGTTCGCTGACTGGGCTTCGAATCACATCTACCCGCCCTTATTGAAAAACCCTTTAATTAAAATTTTCCGATTCACTATTGTAACGAAGCGTTACACTCTTATATCTACATATCACTGCCCGCTGCCGCCAACATCATCGATATCAGAAGAACCACAGCCAAATAACAAGCATTCAACCCAATAACCAACAACACAGCCAACAACAATCATCTACACTATGTACACAACATCGGCGCCACCATATAACAAGCATTCAACCCAATAACCAACAACAACAACCGACGACCGCCGCGCCAACACAAATTACCCACACACCACACTGAACACCGCCGCCGCCACCGTCAAACCGTTCACCAAACATCACCGTCATTAACTAAAAACAAAACAACAAAAATGTAAACCTATATTTGCTCTTTACTAAATAAAAATTCACACCTAGTTTTTACCACAAAAGTGATAAGACAAAGGTAAAAACCAGCAAAAATCCGAAGCTTGCTACCGAAGTAATTAAGGTTTATTGCCTTTGACACCGAAGTGCTTGTTTCCCTCGATATTCCCATTAGTGGGCTCGTTGTAACATAGCGTGCTGTGCGACAACAAAAACCGTTTTTCCCTCGTACTCTTCAAGTCGTGGGCACTTGACCGATATTCCCTCGCACTCTTCAAGTGGTGGGCACTTTTTCCGATTTTCCCTCGTACTCTTCAAGTGGTGGGCACTTTTTCCGATTTTCCCTCTCACTCATCAAGTGGTGGGCACTTTGACCGATATTCCCTCGCACTCTTCAAGTCGTGGGCACTTTGACCGATATTCCCTCGCACTCTTCAAGTCGTGGGCACTTTTTCCGATTTTCCCCCGCACTTACTAGCGAGTGGGCCCTTATGTATTATATATATATGTATAAGTATTATATTATCATGTATTAGATTATAAGTATTATTGGTTATGAATTATAGTTGAAGAAAATAAATCGAAATAATAAAATCGACTGTTTCTTATCAATTAAGTGGTTCGGGTTTCGCTCCTCTATATTCGAGTTTTGTGCTTTCTCGATACGACCCCTGGTTATCCGGCGAGCTTACCTCAGCCTTAGTTAAAGAAGCATCACACTATTTATGTATGCATCATTTTCACTTTCAGACGACATTTTTTATCACACGCTTCACATAAAGTACAATCATAACTAAGCCACGAAAAGAGCTTTGAGATCGATCTCAACTTCAACGAGTAATAGCTGTTGAGCTTGAACTCGTTTTTTTGCATACAAAAATGAGTCTGCTCGATCGATAGCTGAGTTCAAGCTCGTCAGCTCAGACTCTTAGCTCTTGCTCATCTTTTAGAATATAACCCAATGGGTCTAAAAGATGAGCTCACTTGTGAGATCGATCGAGCAGGGCGAAACTCAGACTCAGTTTTTTATGCAAAAAAACGAGTTCAAGCTCAACAGCTATTACTCGTTGAAAATGAGATCGATCTCAAAACTCTTTTCGTGGCTTAGTTATGATTATACTTTATGCGAAGCGCGTGAAAATAAAATGTCGTCTGAAACTGAAAATGATGCATGTTTAAAAAGTGAATCGGAAGTTATTATTATTCATGTGACTACATAGAAAAGAGTTTTTCAAAGTACGGGAGTCGTGCAAGGATCCTGGCCAGCAAACTTCAACACGTGTAAACTTTTCTTTCGCTTTGCATGAACCTTGAAAATTAGTGTTATAGAATCCTTTACGATTAATGCAATCTTCATGATAGGTCAAAGGTTTCCTTATACGGACATGAGTGTAAGTGTATGAGAGCACCAATTGCATAAGGAAACTCATACTTCCTGCCCCATAACCTTTGCGCTTCTTGTATTTCTTCCACAGTATGTGGGAATATAATCCAATTCTGTGATGGCTTGCTATTTCAGCAGAAAATTGCTCTACCACTCTAGACACTGTAAATTGATGAACTCCAACGTCTTCACCAACTCCAATTTGGAACCCGGGGTCTCCTATGTATTGCAGAAAGATTCTTATTTTTTCTTGGTCTGTGAAAGCACCACCATGTGTTTCTGAGCTCGGCCCCAAAAATTCTTCCGACAACAATCGCACACCTTGTTCACTAAACCGATACAACTGACGAAAATCATCACCAATTGGACACCTTCTTTCTTTAAAAATTCTTTGTCCGAAATAATTAACAATAAACTCGGCAATCCTTACAGTTTTATGTGAACTGAGTCCGAGAAATGCCATGCTTAACAATTTGTGAGATCGATCTTATGTAACCAAGTGTTTTCTCATCGTTTTGCATATGAAAACGAGAACGATCTCATGGCGAGCTTTCATTGTGAGATCGATCTCATCCCTCTGAGATTGAACTCACAAATTGAGATCTAACTCGGTCAGTAATTATTTTTTTGCATACAACCTTAAGAAAGTTCTCAAAAAAGCGAGTAAAGAGTTTGATCGGTGCCGTGAACGAAGGCCATATGAACTAACGCCATAATGGCTTTAATTCTCATTCAAATGTGAATTAACGCCATAATTCGATTATGGCCTAAATACGAAGGCAGACATTCATCGATAATCATATAACTAAAGTAATATGGCGTTAGTTCATTTTAAGAAGTGGCCCAAGTACTCATTGCAATGTGAATTAAAGCCACTCGCAGCAATCAAAATAATTATAATATGATATTGGAATATAGTGTAGGTAGGTAAATATATGGTTTAACGAAAAAAAGATGAACGCTCTATTAGTTAAGGGGGCGTAAACACAAATATTTTAAACACGGGTTACTATAAATCAAATATAAGAACCAATAGTCCCACATTTGCCTTATTCTTAACTTTTTTCGTCACGCTCATAACTTAAAAATTTTGGAAAAATTTCTTTGTTATTTATACTTTCGCGGTCCCCTCAGTTGTTGGCTCCAGAATCGAAAATAATCCGTTTTCGATGATATTTTTTAAATCTTCGTTTTTTTCGGCGGAGTTATGCACAAATTTACGAGGATGGAAAACAAATGAAATCGTTTAATTGTTGATAATGTTTTGCAAAGTACCTAATCGAATGAAGTTGCTTTCTAAACGAATAAAAAAATCAATACAAAAATAATGATTTTTCATAATTGTATTGAATTTCAGAATGAGTACCTGAGTTTTTCAATATTTTCGTAGATGCTTCATTCGGAAAATTAGTTTTGGACAATTTGAAAGTAATCAAAAAATCGCGTATTTCAGTACTACTAGAAAGCGAGCGGAGCGAGCCGAAATTTTTTTTGGCAAACAGAGAAACAATTTGGGGTGTGAAAATAAAAAAATTCGATCGAATTATTTTATTTTCACACCCCAAATTGTTTCTCTGTTTGCCAAAAAAAATTTCGGCTCTTAGAACGCGATTTTTTTTATTACTTCAGAGTCTAGAAAACTAGTTTTCCGAACGAAGCACCTAATAATTATTAGATGTAGCACAATTTTCAAATTTCAGTGGGATTCCTTGAAATTAATATTATTGTTAACTCATGATTACGTTCAAATGGCTGACCAAGAAAACGGATCAACACATTTTTTTCTTTCAGAAATTTTAAAAGAAAATATCAGCACTCGCTGAGAGTGAGATCTCTTGTTCCATTTTAGAAATATCTGAGGTCCCTGAGATCTCGATGAGATTTTGTTAGGTAATTACTTGCGGGGCAGGGACATTACTCCACGGGACATAAGTCCATAATGGAATTATGTCCCACTTAGGTGAGACATAAGTCCATAAATCGATTTTGGACTTAAGTCCCACTTTGGTGGGACATAATTCCGCAATTTTTGTTTGATAAATGGGACATAAGTCCACAATTTTTTAATTCATCAAACACCATGAACAAAATAATTATTTTATTTTAAAATTTGAGCCTTTATGGTCACAATAAACATAAAACATTCGAAATAATTTACATTCATTTCTTCTGACTTCACTTAATTAGGTTGCCGTGTCATAAGGCCATATTTCGAAACATGATCATATAACACGTTGTTAAATTGTCATACAGCCATATTGTCACTTTTCTAAAGCGCCAAATGACACTTGTAATAATGTTTTCCTGAAAAAATATCAATATTTCAAAGTTTAAATAGAAAAAGATTTATAAATAGCAAAAATAATATATTTAAAAAGGAATTTAAACAAGACAAATATTCATGTAATGTACTTCAACACTGACTACTTTTGATGCTTTCTAAAATTCCTGTGCAAATATTCCAGAGAATTGCGTTATTATTTTTCCATGAGTTTATCTTTAGAAAAAATTATGAATTTACAAAGATGGATTATAATTATTTATTTATTTGATTTAAAATTTAAATGAAAAAAAAAAAATAATCGTCATTCGCGCAGCGGAAAATTTTTTTATTTTCACACCCCAAATTGATTCTCTGTGGGGCAAAAAAAATTTTCCGCTGCGCGAATGACGATTATTTTTCCGCTCACGCGTGTGTTTTATTTTCACATCTCTTGGGCACCCCTCGTTTCGCTTTGTGCGAATAAAGGTTATTATTTTTCCTTTAATTTAATATCAAGAAAATAAATTAAAATGTATTCTTGAAAATTCATAATGTTTTCTGTAGTAATAACAAAATGTCGCAAGTAAATATGGCAAAATAACGCTCTTGAAAAGTGACAAATAGCCTTATGTTCCAATATGGCTATATGATAATTTCACAATGTGTCATATGATACGTGACCATATGACACGGCACCATATCCTTTTCTTTCCTCTCTAATGAGTAGCAAGTCAGAAGAAATGTATGTACATTCATATGATTCAAATTATTGAAGCCAATTTATTTGTTTGTAATACAATAACTGTATTTATATAAGAAAATTGATTGGATATCAAAGCAGAGAAAAAACTGAATAAGAGGAATGAAATCACTTGGATTCTTCAGACAACGGATTTTCAGGACCATAAAATCTCGTCCAAAAGCAAAAACAAAACATATTGAGAAATGGGACATAAATCCAGAATTATTTTTTGCGGAATTATGTCCCGCCAAAGTGGGACTTAAGTCCAAAATCGATTTACGGATTTATGTCCCAGCTAAGTGGGACATAAGTCCATTATGGACTTATGTCCCGTGGAGTAATGTCCCTGCCCCATTACTTGCTATGCTAACTTTGCTTCAAAGCTCAAAGCATGTTATGGCATCAGTTCTCATTTGAATGTGAACTTACCCCATATGGCGTAAGTTCTCATTCAAGTGATGGCTTTAGTTCTCATTCGACTGTGAATTAAGGCCATAATCGGATTATGGCGTTAGTTCACATTTGATTGAGAACTAAGGCCATTATGGCGTTAGTTCATATGGCCTTCGTTCACGGCACCGTTTGATCTCATCTTTTTGCATACGACCCAATATCACATCTCTACATCGTTTTAGAGAAAGTAGAGTATTGCGCTTGATGTTTCCAATGCATTTGATAGAGTTTGGCACTTCGCTATCTCATCGAAAATACGTTGTTTCGGTATCGATGAATGTCTGCCTTCGTTGGATATAAGAAACAAGATAAGTTGTATTGGATGGATTAAAGTCTGAAACAAACAACATAAATGCTGGTGTGCGGAGTGCCCCAGAGCTCCCTTTTGCACCGACATTCTTCCTCATTTTTAAAAATGATCTTTTGAACTCACAACGCAACTTCTAGCTTTAGCTTTTCTTCGGATATGGAAGTGCAACGGCAAAATATGATAAGCTCTTAAAACTCTGATTTACATAATTGTACAATGAGGAATAAGAAAACCTAATGCTGTCATGTATCGTTAAAGCCGTCCTAAAAAACGGCGCAAGATATTTGGATTACTTCTTCTGACGGTGCAGAAATTCTTCTCCCCGACTGATCTTGCTACTATCTATAAGATTTATATCCGTCTAAAGCTTGAGTGCAACCCCCATCTCTGGGCTGGTGCTCCAGCTACAAACTTAAGTCTTGGATGGTATACAAAAAAGATCTCTAAGAATGATTGGCGATAGAAAAATCACATCATGGTTGTTCAGATTATGAACGGAAAAGTCAGTAATCATGACTCTACAGCGGTCACCATTGACTGTTACGTTCTGGAGAGCCCCAATTATCCCTCCATTACTTCACAATCAACAGCAATTTTGTTTTGGGCCCATTCACCGAATCCACTGAAATAGATGTCCAAATCGATAGGTTTGCTTATTTTTATAAACAAACGAACTAGGAAAAACAAGTACACTTGTAATCACATTGCTCAAACAAGTTTATTTGTGGAAATAGAAAAAAAAACACCCATAAAAATCATAAATTCACAATTCATATTCGCTTAATTTAATCAAAAGCACCCTGAGCTTCCTCGCCTCGAGTCCAATTGTCAAGGGTTTCTCTGGGATTTCCCCAGACAAAGAACTATTATTAGCTGGAGTCATAAGTCCATACACCTCACAAGACTTCAAAAAGTTCAAAACCTCCTGCACAGCGGGATACTTTAAGATGATATTCTGCTTTGCCATTCCGGTCAAAAGTCCCAAAATGCACCTCTTCACATGCAACCAAGTGTCAGGATACAACCTTGACCCGGAACCTCCTTCGAGAGCATGAGCAATCCGTGAAAGGCCAAATTCATAGTTCGACTTGGCGCAATAAAGCGTCCCCACAACCAAATTCACAATGCACAAATGATGATACTGTTTGCCTTGACTTTCCTTCTGCTCCTCGGCTTTCTCGACCTTTTTCATCAATTCTTCGGCTTCGTCATTCTGAAAAGTCATGATGTAAGAGGCGCACAAGTTGGCCAACACCGCAGCTGACACTGTCATAATATTGTCGGAATGCTGTCGTACAATTGGCTCGTAGAATGCTGCGGCTTCCTTGTACTTGTCACCTTGCATGAAGAGAACGTGTCCGGCATTTAGACGCCAGACAGGATTTTCCGAACAAAATTCAGCACTTGAACGGAATTCACGTTCGGCGCCAACAAAATCATCATCCCTCCATGAAAGCCAAGCTCGTGACATGACCACAGGCATGTAGTACTCCAGCAAATTCTCATAGTCCTTCAGAGCTTGTCGCAAGGCATTTTGATCGGGTGTCGTGCGGACTTCTTGAACCTTTGCGGCTAGGCCTCTTAACTTGCTTGCCAGACTCGATGCCAGAGTACCAAGTTTCTTCTCTGCAAGTTCAGGGGATGTTTGAGCTGTTATCAATGCATCAAGGAGCTCGTACAAATACTGAGACAAATATTTGTAGGTCAGGTCTGTGTGTTCAGCCAGTATGTCAGCTGCAGTGTCATACATCTCATGCTTGCAGCAGAGTAGAAGGATATTTGCGAAGGTCTCCCTGGGACATGCCGGTGGTCCGAGTTCGAGAAGAAAAGCCAATTTCCTCAAGCCCGCCACAGGACCACTTGGATCCGTCAGAGCCATGTTATGCAAAGTTACCGGATCCAACTCACTCTCAGCCCTCGGTGGCAGATCGAGTAAGGATTCGCGAGCAGACTCCATGTTTCCATCTTGATATTCAATGGCAGCCTTCAAATTCAGTGCCTGAGTTATTCCGGATAGCGCCATGGTTATGGGATTTCCCACACTTCGAGCATTGCCATCGCCCTCCATCTGCGCACCAATACCCAATTCGGGATGGTTCCTCACTCCGCGTTCAATTATTTCCGCCGTATAATCCATCGTTTGAGCTTTGTCCTTCTTGCGAAAATGACACAGGGCCAAATTGTATGCTATCAAAGGATTGTAGCCTCCGATTTGCAAGCCCATATTAAACCTCTGTACGGCGTTATCGTATTGGTCTGCCTGATAGAGCAGACATCCCTCGTCGTTCAGCGTCTCTGCATTGCCACTCAAACGTTGATTGAGGATTCCTTGAGCCCCAGCAAAATCCTCACTCGAATACAAAATTGCACTCTGCAGCTGCAGGATTTGCTCCTTGAGTTCCTCGTTGTCGATGATTTGCTTTAGGACACGCAATGCATCACCAAATGTTCCTGCTTGGTACAGCGACTGGGCGCAGTAGAATTTGTATTTGGCTTCCTTTGGAACGAGGACACACAATTGCTCGTAGCAGGTGGCCGCTTCTTCGTAGCGCTGCGAATGGTAGTAACAATAGCCGAGTGTTGATATTCCAGCTCTGGTTGTGGCCGCTTCGCCGAAATTGTTAATGCACTCGATGACATCGTCGTAGCGTTGGTCTTTGATGAGATTGTAGATGGTCCTGGTGACATGGCCTTCCCGCAGGATTATTCCTTGATGGAGCATTTTTAACACAAAATATTTTCAACAACAATTCAATGCAACCAAAACTCAAATGCTCGTGAAATTTTGTTTGTTTGGGTTGTTTCGGTTATAGTGGTTGTCAAGGATACCCACCTTGCGCAAACGTTGAACAACAAAACAAACAGTTTGGAAATGACGAAACTAACCCTTAACCCTCGTCATTTTATAGATACTCCTCTAAACTCTAGGTACAAGTTTTTAGATGAAAATTAAATTATCAACATGCAACCCAAGGGTCAAGGGGTTAATATTCCCTTTTATACGCCAAAGCATAGTGAGAGTATTGAGAAAGTGGGTTAGATGTAAAGGGTTTAAAAGCTGATGTCGGTTAACATTGGTCTTGAATTCCTGAACATTATACAATGACTGGGGAAGACAGAGTGAAGAAGAGAGTTCCACATTCGAGCTGTACGAAAGCTTAAGTATAGGTACATCACTGATGGAGCACCAGTCCAGACGTGGGAGTTGTAGTCCGTTTTTATTTTTTGGCGCAAGAATAAGTTCTTGTGACCTTATCTCAAATCAAATTATTTTCAGTAGTTTGGCCTTATTTCTGAAATGTATACTCAGCTAAGAACAAGAAGGCTCTTAAGCAAGTTCATACAATAAGTAGTATTTTACTTAAATTAAATGTTTACCATTCTTCGTACGCTCGTTGAATCACAAACAATTTTTGAATTTTCATATAGTAACCTTCAAGGTTGCACATTCCTTCGAATAACTTACCTTCATGTCTCTGTCCACTAGAATTACTTTTTAAAAATTTACGCTCTGGTATATTCTCCGAAAATCTCACACATTGCTTGTACTTCCTCCTCCCCCTGCCTTCCGTGTTAACATGACGATATTTATTTGACTGTCTAACCGAATTCACTGTTTTCGTTTTCACTCCACTATCACTCTTCCGATGGCGAAAAAAATTACCACTCCCTTTCCCACTCGATTTTAATGTTTTTGGTGGTTTAACAAACAACTTTTTCAAACATTCCGTCCATTTGGGGTTTCGAGTTTTGCTTGAATTCGAGAATGTCCTTGTCGACAACGATGATGGTGAAGGCGAGGATGACGTTGACAAAGAGGAAAAAACTTTTTTGTGGGTATTTCCCGAACATGCTGCACAAAAACTTGGCAATTTCATTTCTATCTTTTGAATTTATTTCAGAACAAAATATTATTCAAAGACGATATCCGATATGAACACGTCGTTTTTGTAAACGCGACAAAACTGCAATATTGTTTGTCTGAAAACCAAAACAATACCCAACCCACTCCCTGTCCTGTGTGTGAAGTCCAAAGGTAAGGTAGGTCTGTTTCTCTTCTTAAAATCCATTCGACTTCGTCTTATTGTAAAAACTAATGATACCTATCGAGCTTGTCATCATTTCATTCATTTCGTTCCGTTTGCCTGAATGGAGAAACGGCAAGGCATATAGAAACACAAAAAGCACTTGGTTGGGCCCTAACTTCAACTCCCTTTTCGTAAAGTTGTATTATTAGCTTTTCTTGGCGAAATTTCACGACGACAACGGAGTAGGCGATAGATGTAATGAACCTTGACGAGAAGGAGAAAAAAAACCTAAACCAACAGTGGGACCTAGAAATCGAAAAGATGTTATCAACTCTTTCTTGTGCCACTGATTTAAAGTTCGGCTTCACTGAAAATTCTCATAAAACCTCTTCAGACTACACACGTGCATTCTAGCGTTTCAAATAAAATTACGAAAAATGTACATAAGTTGTTTTCAATTATTACTTCCAATTCATTCTTATGTCTTCTTTATCTCAAAAAGGAAAACAGACATAGGAAATTTTGGACAAATTTTAATTTTCTGTCTGCTTTTTTTTATTCTATTTCGGAATTCTTTGAATGTTATTTCAAAAGTCAGAAAAAATGAGGCAACCCATACCACCACCAAGCATGTTGTTAAAAAGGCGTGTGAACTGAATGTCAAAGTTGAAAGGATAGAGTGGGGTTATGTTGAGTCAAGTGGAGAGCCTTGTGTTGATGTTTGAAATATGTTTTTGTATATTCCTAGAAAATGACTTTTCCAATGAAAATAATAATAATAAAGGAAATTATTTTGAGAGGATGTTTTTTGTATAAATAAAGTGAAAGTGCGCTATACAAAAGATAATCATAATAAGGATGTAAATTTAATAAAAACAAATTGTTGCAGACATACCTGTTCTTTTTATTATTGGATCCTTTATTTGAGAATATTGGTGTTCTTTGTCGTTTGAAATGTCACTACAAAAAATATAAGAATTACTGCATATTAGATACTAAAAAAACAGTTTTTTTCAATAAATTTAATGGTCATAAAATTCAAAAATAAGTTCTGGTTCCTATACATTTATGTACATATGTACAGGGGCTATATAATCATTTGTATGGCAAATGTAAGAACTCCTGGTTGAGTGTATGTGACTCAACTACACAATTTTCGTGAAATTATGTGTGTAGATTTAAAAATGGTTTAAACTCACACAACACTATACTAGCAGACCCGACTTACACTGTCCATATTGTTCTGTTTACATTTATTTAATTTAAAAAAAAATTAGCAAACATTTTCGGTGACGTGAAATAAGGCCCAACGAAATAAGACCAAAATTCGAAAATTTGGTCTTATTTCGTTTTCGAAAACGAAATAAAACCAAATTTGCAATTTGGCTTTATTTCATTTGCTACAGGGCCATTTTGGTCTTATTTCGTTTTTAAATTTATATAAACTCCTGTTAAAATATTTGTCAATACTTAAACCTTTTTTTTGCTTATAGAAGAATTCTCGCGAATTTTCTGATTCGCCAAATTGCCCCCTTTGCGATGGCCTGGTAGCTTTTTTCCCCTTGACATCTGATCGGGAGCTTGCAAAGTTTTGTTTCATAAATCTACATCCTTTTTCTTTTGTTACGTAGGAACAATAATTTCATATATGTAATGTATGTCAATTGAAAAACCTTGTTTACTTATGTGTTTAATTGGTGCCGTGTCATATGTGAAACAGTCATATTTCCATATTTGAACATATGGCCATTTTTAACTTTTCTAAAGTGTCAAACTAATATATGATGGCAATAATTAACATTGTAAGAGTCAGGTGGCCATATTTACTTGCTTCTTTTTGGAATAAATGGTCAAAATAGAAAACATTTTCAATTTACAAAAATAGACCTTAATTTATTTAGGTACTTGATCAAAATTTGAATTGAGAGAAAGATAATTGTCACTCGCGCAAGGCGTACCGAGCGGAATAAAATGTTTTGCCATAGTGAGAATCAACTTGGGGTGTGAAAAAAAAAATTCGCGCAGCGGAAATATTTGTTTGCCCCAGAGAGAATCAATTTGGGGTGTGAAAATAAAAAATTCGCACGAATTTTGTTTTTATTTTCACACCCCAAATTGATTCTCTCTGGGGCAAACAAATTTTTCCGCTGCGCGAATGACGATTATTTTTAATTTCTCTCTTAATTTAAATTTTATATCAAGTAAATAATTTAAAATCTATCTTTGGAATTCATAATTTTTTCAATAGATAAACTCATGTAAAATAAAAGCGTAATCCTCTGCAAAATTTGCAGAGAAATTGTATAAAACATAAAATGTGTTTAGAGTTGAAATACATGTCAATGTACTTATGTTTACTTCATTAATGTTGATTACATGAACGTTTGTTTAGTTTAAATTCTTTTTTTAATTATAATTTCTTCGTTATATAGGAATCTTTTTTCACTTAAAAAGAATATTTGAAGTTCTTTTTTTTTGTAGGAAAAAAAAAATGATTTGAATATATCATTTGGCCATAATATGTTCAAATATGTCCTTGGGTGTGCAAAAAAAATTTGCAAGGAATTCAGCTTTTTTTCAAAGAATTATTCGGCTTGAATTCTTTTTTAAGATTGCAAAAAAGCTGGCAGTCGCCCGTAGCTTAGTTGGTAAGTGCGTCGACTGCTAAGCCGAACGTCGTTGGTTCGAGTCCCACTCAGGCCAAGTTTTTATTTCATCTTTCGCGGGTACTGCCTTTTGCGAAGACCTGACAAATTTTCCAAGAGTATCAATCTGTCATGAAAAAAGTGCTTCTCAACTTTGCCGTTCGGAATCGGCGTTAAATTGTAGGTCCCCTCAATTCTTCACACGCACTCAGAGAATTGTTGATGAGAGTAAGTCGCTTAGGCCTTGGCTCTTCAAGAGCTGTCGCGCCACTCTATATTATATATATATATAAAAGCTGAAAAACTTGTTTTGAAAATTTTGGCCTTATTTCCAAATTTTTGTTGGCGCAATTTCCAACTGACCTAAGAATTAAAGCCAAATTGGGGTAGTTTCATTTTTGAAATGGAAATAAGGCCGAATTTCAAATTCGGTTTTATTTCGTTGGGCGTTATTTCACGTCACCAACATTTTCAAGCCACTGTAACGATTAGAAATAAAAAAAAAAATCAAAACAAACACGTTTGCTTCACAACATTTTGCATTCAAATTTTAATGTTGTCTGTCTACGCGTACGGGGGGTACAAAAACAAACTTTTCTAGCTGTGTTGGATGACGTTTCGTAACATAGCACATAATGTGAAATAGCTCGACCCCGTAAGAAACCGACTAGGAATAATGGCTGAAACACAAACACGCTTTACATTCTTCTTTATCAAAAAATTTTGTTTGTTAACTCTTTAAAACAGCTGTTGAGCTGTCAAACAAAGCATATTTGCATTAGAGCTTCTGTTTGAAGTCGCATTACGTAATTTTACGTACGAAACATAAAGTCGAAGCTTCATTGCGATAGTATGCATTATATTCCTATAGTTGAACTCGTAAACGTCAACCGAAGCAAAAGTTAAAGGGTGTTAATGTATCGGACATAATGGTCTACGACAACGTTTCGATGCACCTGTTTCGATTTTGCTTTGAATAACATACCACTCTTTGATCTAAAAATTCTGAGATGTCGTTTTACGAAACGGATCACTAATCTACTAAGCGAATTCCAAATTGGTTGTAGACAAGGCTATTCAACTGTTGAACTTATTTTCACATTGCCAAATATTTCGGACACTTATCTACGTAGGCGCAAAAAAACTATTTCTTCTTGAAACTTGATTCAATTGACAGAAAGGCTCTCATGTATAAATTGTACAGGGATGGAATGTCTATAAAATTCGGCAGTGTTATTAAGGGCAGTCAAACATGGAATGTAGTATGGAATGGCACTAATCTTTCAGATTGTTTTCTCCCTACGGTAGGACTCAAACAAGGATGCAACCTTAGCCCACCAGCTTTCTGCTTTTACATCGAAGACCTTCTTAAGGTTATGCCTTGCGGAATCACTTTTGAAGGACTCCACATCAAGATGTTAATGTACGCTGATGCTATCTTCCTTTTGGCAGAATCTCCTGAATCACTCCAGCTAATTACAAGTTAAAAACAAGTTGCGTAGCTATTTCACCGAGTGAAATCTGACTGTAAATTAGAACAATTCAAAAACAATGGCCTTTAGGGGAGGATCGGGACGCTTGCTACCTCGGAAACAATTATGCTCTTTGTAGCTCAATCTTGGTGGTGGCACCATTATGAAACCACTGAAAAGCTTCTTCGTTTCTATCTAAAAGGTCGATTCCGACTCCCAGATACAACACTAAACTACATGGTCCTCGTAAAAACAGGCCTTTCACCTCTATACCTGACATCTTCAAAACTCCACTTTCAATATATAATCAAGCTAATGTACAGCCCGACAAACAAAACAGCGCGAAAAGTCGCTATTTCAGCCATCAAATCCAAAAACTCATGTTTTGAAGAGTGGAATAACTTAGCTGATATGTGAGCGCTGCCTTTCAATTTAACTTTGGTACACCTTTCAACGTGGAAACCATACTATGGACGACCTGCTCAAACAGCTTCACTCTAAATACAGAAATGATAATATTGATCAAGCAAAGAGCTCATTACATAGGGAAACTTACTCCAAACTTTTATATAATCTTGGCCAAGCAAATTATTTTAACGACCGCATCTTACTGCAGACAATATCCAAACTATTTTTCGGGAAAGAGGAGAACTCCTACCGCTAAATTTCATTCCACAACGAGATTATCTACCGCTTAATTGTTCTATCTGCAACACCCGCAAAGGAGAAAACATTGTACCAAAGACCATATAACAAGTTATATGCTTGTTATATGGTATGGTCTTTGATTGTGCACTTCACAGCAAAATGTCCTATTTTAGCAGAAATTCGGCGACAGATATGGTAGGAAGACTATCTGAGCGAACCTTAAGTAATGGAAATATTAAACGGCGAAGACTGGAGGAACTTGATAAAATTTGTGAAACATTCATTAACGTATAGAAAAAATATATGAGAGAAGATTTTTAAAAAAATACAAAAACTCATTTAACTTAATTAATCAATGTTTAAATATTTATTAATTCAAGCTATCTTCTGGCTGACGATGACGGCCCTTATGGCCATGCCTTAAAAAATAAGCATACATAAAAAAAAATATCAATATAGTATTTAGGTACTTTTTTTTAATTTAAGAAATAAAATAATCTTATCTCACTTTCATCTAAAAATAAATTAATTTCGTTTGTAGTTGACTTTTTTCTACAGCAGTTGAGCTCTCAGACCAAGGAAATGTGCAGTTCAAATATAATAGAACTAGAGTTTGAACTTACATTAGGTACGTTATATTACGTACACGAAATGTGTTTAGAAGCTTCTTTTTAATAGCATGCACTGAACTCCTATACCTAGTTGAACTCGTAAACGTCAACCGAAGCCAAAGCTAAAACATGTTTGTGTTCCAGCCATAAGAGTTTCTGTTTATATCAACCTTATTAAGGCGTAGTTTACAGATTAACTAAAATAAACAACAAACTGACATGTGTGTACTGTGTAGTCATGAGTTTATTATACAAAACTTAGTTAAACATGGTTTTACTGCATCAAACACTTTACCTCATAATAATTATTGACATGACTCCAACCAAAATAATTAACTCAAATATTGTTCTCATAAAATTTCAAAACTAGTCAAAAACTCACCTGCTCAAAGCAATAATAAGAGGTTGTTTCAACTGCAGCAGTTGAGATAGTTCACGTTCAGTTAATTTATTTCTCAGGCGCACATCCAATTCCAGTGGTTGTGTTATTACGTCCTCAGCCTTCTGATAGAAATTCTCTTCGGATAACTGACGTTCGGCTACGGCTAGTTTCTGTGAAAATTTTAAGAGAGACTGAAATTTGTGACTCAATATTTGCCATGTGCTGTGCATAGAATATTTTATTCAGCGAAAAGTTTAATTAAAATTTCTAATCGAAATTTTAATAAGTGCTTTATGCACTGAAACAAATTCAATGCATAATTAGGTGGTGTTGGTTTGACATCAAAACTGAAGGACCTGTATTTCGGAATTCCTTATTTCACATGATGATGCTTTGTTTGAGTGTAGCTCTAGTTTAAAGAATTCATCATCAAGATTAGAAATTCCAAGTTGAAGTTTTGATTTAAAGTGACGATTCGTTTTTCACAGTTTTATTTAACTTGAACAGTTGTGACTTTTTTTTTATTTTAAGGTGGAACTTTCCAAAATTTTAAATTAAGAAACTTTTCAGTTTCAGTTGTTTGCAGTTCATTCGTGCACGTGTTTGGATTTTTAATTTTTTGTTTTTGCTCTCATATTAAACGTATTTTAAATCACAGTTCACTGAACTGTCAATATTGGCACTTTTGCACAAAAGTTGATCTAAATTTATAGGAAAACGTTATCCGTGCAGTTTTCTCGAAAGTGTGCGCCTGATATTAATGACTATAATTTATGCATTTTCCGAATGCTAAATTCAACTTACTTTTCGAAAACTTCGAATACGTGATGATTTCGGAGAACAAAACTTTAGCATGATTTCGATTCAAAGATGATGAATGGTTTTTTACGAGTAACAATGAAAGAATGAAAATATTTTTGAAGGCAAAATGTGTATGAATCTTTAAAATGTTGGGCGTTTCAAGCGTGAGCGTTATTGAGTACTAAGGAAAAAGATGTCGAAACTACGTGTGTGTATCGATTTGGAGAACAAACCACTTGTTGATATGAGATGAAGAAAAATGAACATCCATCCCTTGGGGATTGCGATAAGTTTAAAAGGTTCAAATTCAATTTGTAATGATTGGCTTTGGTATTGTTATTTGAGATAAGCATAAGCTGGTGTAGGTAGCAATTGAACTCATTAGGAGTGAGTGGATAGTTTGGTAATTTTGAACTGATTTTGTTTATTTCTGTAATGATTTATGGGTAAGTAGGTGAACTCGATTTTTTGAGACTTCCTTAATTTGATCTATGAAGACCTTACTTTCAACAAAAATTTTTAAATTTGCCGTTTTTCAGCAAATACATTTACTTTCACCCGATTTCTTGCCAAGTCAAGTTGGGGGGGGGGGGGGGGAGTTGACGTTCAGTATAACTTTTCATGTTGAACTAAGCACCTGAAAATAGGGTTGAATCCAACTGCTCCGTCTGACCTGTCAATTGTGATCTGTTAAGAAGTGAAAATGAACGAGAATACAATGGAAAGTGCTTTGGTTTGAAAACTTTAGTTTCCTGTGAGCATGAGCGACAAAGAATGGCTTTCGCACGTCTTCACCAAGATTTGTGAGTCCAAATTTGGCTAAAAACTAAATGGACTTAACAAAGACATAATAGCCGCGTTTTATTATCCTCACTAACCC
Organism: Sphaerophoria taeniata; assembly: GCA_943590905.1. Lineage (NCBI taxonomy): Eukaryota > Metazoa > Arthropoda > Insecta > Diptera > Syrphidae > Sphaerophoria > Sphaerophoria taeniata. Next base: position 37,019,646 of record OX016540.1, on the reverse strand, counting down.
ATATGGGTTTATTTTTTGTACACAAAACAAAAACAATCTGAAACCCCGATAGCTATCGGGGTTTATTTTGTAACTCAAAAACTATGTTCTAAATATGGCGGATAGATGGCGAGTGTGAGACAAAAAAGAACTTATTGTAGAAAGATTTATTAATTTCAGCCATATTCATAACAAATTACGCGTATTCCAATCTTAGCCACAGTTTTATAAAGCCATAGGATAAGAGTCAATCCAATTAATTAATAAAAACAAGTTATTTTTGGAAAAGCAAAATAAAATTTTACTGGGGGTTGCGTCTCAGATAAAAAAAATAGCTTAAACTTTTACCTTTTTAACACAGATCGTTTTATTATGATGGGGTAACCCATATGGGTTAGTGAGGATAATAAAACGCGGCTAATAACGACCAGTAGATAGAGCTTGTTTGGGAAAGGTTTTCCAGAATGAAAAATTGTAAAGCGTCAATCAGAGTTATTGTTCCATTATATTTTCGGTGAGTATAAAAACCGAGCTGTGCAACTAATGATGATGGTCGATAACCCTATGTTGACAACATGCTTAGCAGAGACAAAAGGAGATGGGAAACTGACTTACGTTTTACCCTCCGGATACCGCAAATTTTATTTTATCGTTACTCGTGTATGTGAATAAATGAGAAAAAACAGCAACAAAAATCACGAGGTATGTCGAAGTTTACTGAGATAGTGTTGGTAAAAACACGCATACTCTTGCAGTAAACTTTGACCGCAGCTTGTAGACATCGTCATTTTGACAGCTTGGTTTCCCATCTCCCTTTTAACTCATCTGTGATGCTTAGGACATTGACTTTGACATCACAACATTTTGAACTACAGACACTCATAATAACAGCAATGGTGACTGAGGCCGTCGACTGAGACAGAACAAGAAATTAATACAACAGAGAGAGAGAGAGAGAGAGAAAGAGAGAGACAGACCTAGGTCGCACAGAGTAGGAGACATATATAGATTGTTTTTGGTCGTCCGGACTCCAGAATAGTTCGGGACCATTCCGGGCGATTCTGAATTCGTTCACTTGGCACAAGATGATAGTTCTTGTTCTGAAAAGAAGAAAAAATTGATTCCGGACTTGAATCAAAAGATTCAACATCTGCACTTATCGTTTCACAAATTCTGGATTACCAAAAAAAAACCGTATAGATTTATACTGTCTCATATTATCGCACAGGTCACAATACATCAATATTGTTTTTTTACGTTCAACCCTAAAAACAACGAAAATTCTTGTTATAATACTTATTTCATGTTTTTGTTTTACTCTGAAAAAGGTAGGGTAACGGCACCAGTCTTCGGACGGACCCCAGTGGTTATGGAGAATAAAAGAGAAACTAAACACAGAACTTGCAAAAAACAACAAAATACAGAATCAGTAACATTTTTCACATACACATACATGAAAAAGTCGATCAACCCGATCGAATGTATAATGGACTGTTCTGCTGTTTTTTTTTGCAAAAAGATAGTGGCAGACCTTGGAAAAATATTGGAAAAATATACTGAGAATAGTTTATTTTGTGAGATCTTGTAATCAAATGGAGTTTCTTTCAATGAAAATAATATGAACTTCAAAAAAATAAAGAAAAAAAAGAGTCTTTTTTAATCGATTTTTTAAGTGTCCGGGACACTGGTACCAAATATAGGGAAAATCTAGTCTCGAGACAGCTAAAAGGTTTTATTTTATTATTTTTCTTTGTTCAAATTATTTTTGAAACATTTAATTTCCTTCTCAAAAGTACTTAATTGTTTCCAAAATTTTCCATTATCATCTCTCTGATGGTTTAAAAATTAAAAAAAAAAATTAAGAATTGTATTATCATTATTTATTCTCTGTCACAAAAACATAATATTTTGAAATCAATGTGGTGTAAATCGATCGTAAAATATATACAGCTAAAGGGAATATTTTTCTTTTTCCGAAACCTGGACATGAGAATAATAAAACCAGTTTCTTCCCTCCACCTCCACTTTTCTAATTATTTGAGAATAACTGGTAAGCGTATGCATACAAAATCACAAGAAAAAAACAACCAAAAACACCCCTACCGTGCATCAGATAAGTTAAAGGATTCAAATTTTCGAGTGCGGTTTGGTTTGGCTTTCAGGTTTGAAAAGAGGAACAAGAACTAGCTAACCTTAGTCTTCAATTATTATTTATTTATTTTTTTAACAAACAACTTAAAGTAAGCCTTATACGACATTAGATCGAAAAAATTAGGTGTTAGGCAAGCAGCTATCAAGTATGACGAAGTAGGTTCAAAATCGTCCGGAGACTGGTCCCGATTATGCTTTTTTTTATATTTCGTCTAAAATGAAAATAACTAGGCAATATTTTTTAAATTAATTAGGTGCCAAGCAATCAGGAAATAATTATCAATGCAGAAAACTAATTGCTCTATATACCCAATACTTTAGAGACAAATGATATTGAGTTTTAAAATGAAACTGTCCGGACACTCCATTTAAGATCGTCCGGAGACTAGAACTATCGTCCAGAGACTCCTGAAAATCGCCCTTTTTAAATCAATGTTTAAAGTTACTTTCAGTTCATTCTTAAACGAAATTACTGAGCTATAGTCTTAGCAAAATATTTATATTTGAATGAAACACTAATAGAAACAAAGATATTTTCATTGCAAGTCAATAAAAAAGTTATCTTTTCGGAGACTGGTGGCGTTACCCTACAATTGTCGAAATGTCCACATAATTGCTTCACTGGTACACAAACTCCAAAGTTACACAAACAATAAGTAAAAACCCTAAAAATAAACATAACGTAGACAGGTAGACACACTTCGATTGCATGTCAATGTAAATAAATTCACTAAGGCGGAAGTGTTCCCCTATATCAAAAAGTAATGCACCGATCATATCGGTCATCCAAAAATATCACGACACACTGCTTCAGTAATATAATTGTAAAATTAAAACGAAACTCAAAAAGAAAATCTAATTTCAGTTTCGCTTTTCCTTACATGAGCCACCTCTTCACCACATTTTAACCAAAGAGACATTCAGCATTCAGGTATATGTAGGTATATGAAATTAACACACACCCATAAAGGTATACACCACAACAAAGTGGTATGTACGCCAAAGTACAACAAAGCATACTCAAAGAAGGGCGGTCCATGACTCAACAGTCAACAACTCTTCATTATGTCATTTTATAAATAAATAAACAACAACTCTTGCTTTCCTATCCACCGTCACGGAGCATCATCGCCCAATACCAAGAGGGACTTCACTCCACATCTATAAATAATTAAGTTCACTTTTCACAACAAAAACAACAACAAGAAATGTCAATAAAACCGCAAAAAAATCACATTAAAGTGACAAATCGAATTGCACTTATCTTAAAATTTTATGAAAAATTACCACAAAAATTAGACAAGTTCTATTTCCGTACGAGAGGATGTATGCATTTATTTAAACATTAAACATTGAAATTTAAAATGCAAAAGAATATTATTAGCAAAACAAAAACACCGGGTAGCGGCATTTTACATAAACAAACAACTCTTACATTCCGACACTTGCTTCCTTCGATCGAACCCAAATGCACCACACTGCGGCCAATAGTACAAACAAACCTTGAACAGTCAAAATGCTGTCACTTGAGAGAAAAAATCAATGTAAATGACTTCTTCAACAAATCTCAAAATAATAGAAGAAATTATTTGAAAATTGTTTCAAGAAAAAATTAAAAATTAACGTATTCCACGGCGACGGCAATACCGGGCGATATTCGTTTGAAAACTGAATGGAAGTACAAGATCAGTTCGTTTGCAATTTTCAGCTCAATAATTATTTCGGTTTTTTTTTTTTTTGTAAAAATAGAAAAAAGGAAACAAAAATTACGGCATCAAGTTAGTCGTGTGCATTCGGCTTACCAGTAGTTTATTTTTTTTTTCATGTACATCGAGCAAAATAAAAACCAGACACGAATCCAAAGAGAATTATCTAGCCAGCCAACGAACTAGAACCAAACAAACTCTAATTATCGTTTTGGCTCGAAGTTTGAAAGAACACAAAATACAGACGAAAATAAAATCGGACTGCATGTAAACAAAAGTTTGCATGCATCATTATTCAAAAACCGGCAAAAGTCGGAGAAAATGATGAAAATAAAAAGGTGAAAATGTGTTTGACTTTTTGCGGCGAATTCATTTTAATTTCGTCGTGAGTTGGGTTTTCTTGCAAGTTTACTTCTTGCATACTTTTTGGCTTAGCTGTCATGAATTTCTAACGGAACTTCTTGTTGAAAAATGGAGGTGACAAAATCTTTGATTTGTAGCTTGTAATATAGGCAACAGTTCACAATTAATTCAAATATCGTTGGGCTCGACTATTGTTTCAGTGGTGTTATGTCAATTTGAAATGCGTTTTAAGGCCGAGTCCGAGTTATATCACTTTCTCAAACATCATCAGACCAAGTCGGTATCATGCCACTTTCAAAAGTGTTATGGCTGAAACACAAACATGCCTTAGCTTTGGCCTCGCCTTACGTTTACGAGTTCAGCCATAGGATTTCAATGCATGCTATCACAATAAAGCTTGTACGTTTCGTACGTAACGTTACGCAATGTGACTCCAAACGGAGGCTCTAGTTCAAATATGTCGAACATTTGCTGACAGCTCAACTGCTGTACAAAAAAATCAACATACAAAATTTATTCGTTTTTGAAGGAATGATGATGATGGAGGAATGTGTTTCATAGAAAAGTCGAAGCGGATGGATCGTAACGCAAACGAAGACAAAGCTTAAGCGTGTTTGTGTTTCAGCCATTGTAGGGCCAAGTCAGCTTTATGACACTTCAACTTTTATTGACTCGTTTAACTTAAATCATGTTTAAACATTTAAACACTTAGAAGATTAACGGCGCGGCGATTATGAGGTCGAATCGTTTTTCAAATGTTCTAACATGATTTAAGTTGAACGAGTCAACTCGGTTTGCCAACTCTGTTTGCCAACTCGGCAATCGATTAAGCTTTCATATAATTTTTTTGTTAAGGGAGTTATCTAAATTTCAAATGTCATAAGTGATTTCTAAAACGGTTTTTGAGGCAGGGCGGTAACATATAGAACGAAATATCTCTCTAGCGACCTAGATTCGTATCTAGTCTTTCTATTGAGCCATTAACTGTCAAATTTTATCAGCGGATGGCAACGATTTTGACGGATTTAAAACTCATTTTTTCCGTTGTTTTTAAGTGTTTTTTAGATCGATTTTTGGGACAATCCAATTTGGAAACCGAGTTTACAAACCGAATTGCAACTCGGTTCACATTAAAACCAATTCCACTAAACTCGGTTCACAAAATTATCACTAATCACTAATTAAAATGCACTTTAATAAACAAAAAAAAAAAACTAAAAGATTAAACAAAATCACAAACAAGACGTCGTTATAAGTTTTTCAAAACCACGCGACGAATGACGAATTAGCTAGTACAAAAGAAATTTATTTTTCAACTGTAAGCAACAAAACAAAGTGTCATCGCTCGTGTTGAAAGTTACTGTCGAAAATATTAATTTTTACAGCATTCAAAATAACGGCACTTTAACTCTCAACTTAAAAGACCATGAAAACAAAACCAAACCACAATACATTCAATGCATGTTCATATGCACTATATGTGCAGATTTCACTTATTTGGAATTTCAATTTCCGTCCAATTTAACTAACATCACTTACAAAAACAAAATGATTCAAATTACCAAATCGTGTTAACTGTATTCCCTTTGACCGCATTTTCATGCTTCAAAGCGATAAAAGTTCAGTGCTCCTTCAAAATATCTAACATTTCCGTGTTTACCTACCCCAATTTCCGTACACCATAGAGAGCTTCGCTGCCGTATCCTCGTCGTCGTCGTTCTCGTCCTTTAGTTCGAATTTACTCTGAAAAAGTTTTGCAATTCCACTTCCTCTACAAAACTTGAGCACACGAAATTTCTTTTCAACAAAAACTTCACTGTCACCACTTGAGGGAACTTTCGTAACCTTTTTAAGTAATTGATTAGCTTCAATTTTAAATTTAGGAAAATAAAAACAATAAACTCACTCTGACTAAAATCAAAAACACTGCAGCAACACACCGAATGTTGCGACAAACAACATCAACAACATTCTTCGTGTTGAACGTGTTCATCCGCAAAGTGGTGTCGTTCAATGCGCAATTGCGTTTCCCTCTCAAAAACACAGTAGAGTAGTGTTTAACCAACAGCAAAAAAAAAGCTCATCGATTTGGCATCATGACCTGGCCAGACCATCTTCATCACTGACACACTGTCAGAGTTCCCCCTTTATCCTCGCATTTCCCTCTAAACACTTCTTTGCAAAAACGCTAATGTGTGAGAATAGCTTATCAGGAATCATCGTCAGGAAGGAATATTTACATACCAGATGGGGCGTGGGTAGGATGTTCGGTGTGGGTGATGTCATTCTTCGTTTTTGGACGTTTAGCAGAATTGCTCATCGATAAAAATCTTAAGCTAATGAAATACACGCCATAAACAAGCCACAGCCGACCAACCGAGCGGAGTCCTTGTGTTTTTTTTTTTTTTGTCTGCCAAAAAGGTTATGGACATTTTCGACGCTCGACTACAACAACTGGACAGGACTTGAGGTAGTTTCATTTCATTGAAAGAAAAACCGCATGAACAAAATATTGAGTCTCTTCTTGCCCGGAAGGCGAATATCATGGAAGACTTCTGGTCTCGACCGACGACCGACGATGACGACATGATGATGTGGGGTCAGAGGGATGAAATGTTTTCTAGGTTAATGGGATAGCGTTGAAAAGAGAAGACGAGTGAGTGAGAGAAAGAGAGAGAAAGTCTATTTAACCAGATTTGTGTGGCAACATTCCGTTCCGGGTTGAGCTTGGGTCATGGCAAGTAAGGTGAGTCTGAGTCTGTGTACTACGATGTTATACGTGGTTTTCAATGAAATCTCAGTATATTGTATTTGTGAGTCGAGTGGGGGAGGGGGAGGGGGGTAGTAATCTTACAGCGTATACCAACATCTCCGTTCATATTACATGGAGTTGCTGCCTTCCGAAGATACCTACTTAACTACATTGTTTCATTTCCTCTATTCGGTATTCTCGGTGTTTCACATAGTAGTGTGTTTGTGTTATTTAAATTCACTGCATATGCTGAGGCGAAAGGAAATTACTTACGTAATCAAATTTAGAGGAGGTAGTTTAATTTCTAACGGTCTATTGAGCTCTTCTATGAGATTATGCGAGATAAAACAAATCTGTTTAAGAAATAATCCTATTCGAACAAAAACTGCGATTCAAACAAATATGTGCACTGCGGCGTATACGTGCTTTTTTTACATTGTACTGATTTTTTTATTTTTTTCTTATGGACCTTAGGTTTTTTTTTGTATCAATTTTTAGTCTGTTATTTTTATCAACCTCGTGTATAATAAATTTTGTAGCTGCCTGAAACAAGGCTTCCCAAAGGACAAAGTGAGAAGATCCTTAGAAGATCTACTGCACTTTGAACATCAAATTTTAACTAAATTTGCCAACTTTGAATATTCTTATAAATGATGCCGCAGATAGTCTTAGGGGAAATGGTTTGCTTGTGTTAATATGACCAGTGATTGATTCGAATACAGTCAACTTTGTTGTGGAACGAATTGAGCTGTTAAATGTCAACAGGGCTTCGTCTACAATTTCACTTATTGATTTTGTAGTATGCTGAGATCTAATTATTCGAAAAAGTTCAGTAAGAGTTGAATTGAACCTCTCCACAAATATTATGCAAATATAGCCGCTTAAAGATTGTCAATTATGCAAGGTGATAATTCTGCACTGTCCATTCTGGCAAGTTTTCCTTTCGATAAATAACAATCCAACAACAACTTGTCGAAATATGTACATATAACGTCCTCTACAAGATTTCCTTTCCTCCCTACAAAATTGGGAAGAACATTCCAAAATTGGGAAGATGAATCTTCAAATCCTTTTCACAGCCGAGGGTCCAGGATCTACCGTAATGGGAATACTTGATCGATGGTGGACTTTTCTGGTCTAAGGCCACACTGATATGGACCTATCAGTTTGTGGCTTGCTTCGTCATTGAATGGTTCATTCTGCCTGACAGTGGAATTTGATTCGTCATCGCCGTTGTACAGTCTGCAGAAGTGGTCCTTCCAGGGGCAGGGACATTACTCCACGGGACATAAGTCCATAATGGACTTATGTCCCACTCAGGTGGGACATTAGTTCATAATCCGATTTTGGACTTAAGTCCCACTTTGTTGGGACATAATTCCGCAAAAAATTATTCTGGATTTATGTCCCATTTCTCAATATTATGTTTTTAACAGGTAAAAAAATTGATACTTTGGAGAACGAGTTTTATGGTCTTGAAAATCCGTTGTCTGAAGAATCGAAGTGATTTCATTCCTCTAATTCAGTTTTTTCTCTGCTTTGATATGCAGACAATTTTCTAATATAGGTACATACAAACAGTTATTGTATCACAAACGAATAGATTGGCTTCAATAATTTGAATCATATGTACATACTTTTCTTCTGAATCGCTAGTCGTTATAGAGGAAAGAAAAGGATATAGTGCCGTGTCATATAGCGATGTGTCATATGACACACTGTGAAATTGTCTATAGCCATATTGGAACATATGACTATTGTCACTTTTCAAGAGCGTTATTTTGCCATATTTACTTGCGACATTTTGGCATATGGTCACTACAGAAAACATTATCAATTTTTAAGAATAAATTTTAATTTATTTTCTTGATATTAAATTTAAATTAAAGGAAAAATAATAACCGTTATTCGCGCAAAGCGAAACGAGGGGGCCCAAGAGATGTGAAAATAAAAAACACGCGCTAGCGGAAAAATAATCGTCATTCGCGCAGCGGAAAATTTTTTTTGCCCCACAGAGAATCAATTTGGGGTGTGAAAATAAAAAAATTCGCGCGAATTTTTTTATTTTCACACCCCAAATTGATTCTCTGTGGGGCAAAAAAAAATTTCCGCTGCGCGAATGACGATTATTTTTTTTCATTTAAATTTTAAATTATATAAATAAATTATAATCCTTGTAAATTCATGATTCTTTCTGAAGATAAATTCATGTAAAAATAATAACGCAATTCTCTGGAATATTTCCACAGGAATTTTAGAAAGCATCAAAAGTAGTCAGCGTTGAAATACATTTATATGTGCACATAAAAAATAAATAAATAGAGTGGGCGACAGCTCTTGAATAGCCAAGGCCTTCAAGTGGCTTACTCTCATCAACAATTCTCTGAGTGCATGTGAAGAATTGAGGGGACCTACAATTTAACGCCGATTCCGAACGGCAAAGTTGATAAGCACTTTTTCATGACAGATTCTCACTCTTGGAAGTTTTGTCAGTTCTTCGCAATATGGCCAAATAACGCTTTACAAAAGTGACAATATGGCTATATGACATTTTCACAAGGTGTTATATGATCATATTTCGAAATATTGCCTTATGACACATGACCATATGACACGGCAACCTAATTAAGTCATACAGAAGAAATGAATGTAAATTGTTTCGAATGTTTTATGTTTTATCATTATTGTTCTACTTTCTGAAGGCTCAAAGTTTAAACTAAAATTATTATTTTGTTCATAGTGTTTGATGAATAAAAAAAATTATGGACTTATGTCCCATTTATCAAACAAAAATTGCGGAATTATGTCCCACCAAAGTGGGACTTAAGTCCAAAATCGATTTACGGACTTATGTCCCACCTAAGTGGGACATAAGTCCATTATGAACTTATGTCCCGTGGAGTAATGTCCCTGCCCCGTCCTTCCATACCCTTAGCATTGATTGTGACTCTACTACGATATTTCCCTGTTGGTCCTTACATGCTTCAGTTCATCCTCGGTAACCTTGAGTTATTCGTACTATCTCTTGGTAAGACCTCCGAACCTCATTCCTATTTTTTAGTCTCTCAACATCCTCGATGGATCGCTTTTCATGCTTTTCAAAGCTTGGCTGCATGAACCTACCTGCAGTCTTCATCAAACCCAGGAGTTTCGTTTTGGTGGCGGCGTGAAACCCAGCACATCAGAGGCAACATCCCTAATGTTTTCCTGGCAATTCTGATATTGGTTCTCAATACTCGATGCTGGCTGTAACCGACTTCTCATGAGGTTACTTGACACTCGATCGGAAAAGGATCTGGCGATCTCTTGCGATTGTAGCCGTCCGACGTCATACTTTCTTCAAGAAATTTGGTCCGCTGCACTACCTTGGCTACAACGAAGTAGTGGTCTGAGTCGATATTGGCCCTAAGGTTCGGATATCAATAATTCCAGAAGTGTCTTGCGTCGATCGCAATATAATCAATCTGTTTGACAATCGTGGATGGTGAGAAACGCGTACTTGATACTACTATGTTTCACACGTTGCAAAATCGATAAGCCTGAATCCATTATCGGAGGTTTTTTTGTGCAAGCTGTGTTTTCCGACTGTTCCACCAAAGATGTCCTCTCTTCCTAGTTTGGCGGTAAAATCTCTTAAGACGACCTTAACGTCAAAGCTAGGGCACTGCTCGTATATCTTGTCTAGGAGCTCGTAGAACTTGTCTTGGATATCGTCATTTTTCTCTTCTGTAGGGGCGTGAGCACATATTAAGCTTATGTTGCAAAATTTAGTCTTGATGCGGATTGTCTTGAGGCGCTCGTTGAGAGCTCTGAAGCATAGGACATCGATATCGATGGCCAAGCGGAAAATACTCTTGACTTGTTCCTTACATCTGACCCTGATAAATACACTATCAGTGTATTAACGCCTCTAGGCAGATCTGACCATAGTATCATATCTTCAAATTTCTCGTGTCAAACTAATCCAGTTAAAGAAAGAGCTCCGAAGAGAACCGTATGGCAATACGAGAAAGCCAACTGGGATGGTCTCAATAACTTCTTCCGGTCACTATGCTTCCTCGATAGTGACGTAGACTCCAGCGCAGATATGATAACTAATATGATTATTTTGGGAATGAAAACTTTTATCCCGAATAGGGTTAAAAGTATCAAACCCAAGGAAAAATCATGGTTCGATTCAAGCTGTAAAGAGGTTATCAGGGAAAAAGAAGTAAAGTTCCGGTGTTATAGAGCCAACCCAACTGAGGAAAACCGGAACAAGTTTAAACAAGCCAGGAAGGCCTGCAATGCCCATATTCGTCGGACCAAATTTTTACATGACCAAAAATTAAGGCAAAAAATACTGCAATGTCCCAAAGGCAGTAAGAACTTTTGGTCATTTGTAAAAAACATGAAGAATTTTTCTTCTTCCTCAGTCCCTACGCTCGTTGACAATGACACTCCAGTTGTTAGCTCGCTCGCGAAAGCTAACCTTTTTGTTAGGCAGTTCGCTGCTAACTCTTCGCTGCCAGATAGTGTCATGACTCCGCCTGTTCTTGAGCGCGTCGATGATTCCATGGGACAAATCTTCTTTCGCACTCGAGCTGTGACGGGAGTCCTAAAGGATCTCAACATACATAAATACGCTGGTCCGGATGGTATCCCCGCTATTATTCTGAAGAGGTGTTCTTCCACGCTGGCAAAACCCTTGCGTAAGCTTTTCCATCTATCCTATTCTTCTGGGCTCGTTCCGAGCAGTTGGAAAACAGCGTTTGTCCAGCCAATTCCAAAAAAGACGAATCTTCTTCTCCCTCCAATTATCGTCCGATTGCACTTACGTAACTTCTTTCTAAGGTCATGGAAACGCTGATAAACTATCAGCTTAAGAAATATCTCGAAGACCGAAAGCTTCTTAATGACCGGCAGTACGGCTTTCGCAGCAACAGGTCCACTGGTGATCTGATGGTTTATCTCACCGAACAGTGGAACAATTCTTTGCATCGTTTTGGAGAAAGTAAGATTGTTGCACTTGATATTTCAAAGGCATTTGATAAAGTCTGGCATCTTGCTCTTTTATCGAAAATGCGTGCTTTCGGTATCGATGAATCCCTTCTTCGTTGGATTAGAAACTTTCTTTCGAACCGTTCAATACAAGTTGTATTGGACGGTTTCAAGTCTGAAACCCACAATATAAACGCTGGTGTGCCTCAGGGCTCCGTTTTGTCTCCAACCCTCTTCCTCATTTTCATTAATGATCTCTTGTCTGTAACTTCTAATCCAATAAACTGTTTCGCTGACGATAGCACCCTTAGCTTTTCTTATTCGTTTCCAGACTCACATCCCTCCTCTTCGGATGTGGAACTGGAGCGGCATAATATGATAAGCTCATTAAACTCTGACTTAAACAGCATTGTACAATGGGGAATTAAAAACCGCGTAGAGTTTAATGCTTCGAAAACTCAATGCTGTCTTGTATCGTCGAAGCGAGATATACCCCCCTTGCCACTGTCCATGAGTGGCACTTGCATCAACGAGACCGAACATCTCGAGATTCTCGGTATGTGCATCACAGACCACCTCTTGTGGAACGAGCAAATATGCGATGTCGCAAAAAATGCCGCAAAATGTTTAAGTTTCTTAAGGCGATGCAAAAAAAATTTCTCCCCGTCTGATCTGGCTATTATCTATAAAACCTATATCCGCCCAAAGCTTGAGTACAATTCCCATCTCTAGGCTGGTGCTCCAGCTACTTACTTAAGCCTCTTGGATGGAATACAAAAAAGAGCTGTAAGAATGATTGGTGATAGAGAAATCACTGACTCATTCACCTCTTTAGACCACCGTCGTAACGTTGCGTGTCTCTCCTTGTTCTACCGTTACTTCTACGGTAATTGCTCTAGTGAAATAGCCAGTTGCATTCCTCCCCTCAAACAATTCACCCGTAATACTCGCGCTTCTAGGAATGCCCATCAGTTTACCCTTGAGCCCAACTTCGGTCGTACTCTCAAGTATAGAGAATCATTTTTTAGCCGTACTACGCGAATGTGGAACTCTCTTCCACACTCTGTCTTTCCCAATCATTGCAATGTTCAAGAATTCAAGACCAATGTACACCGACACCTCCTTTCCAACCCCTTCCCTTCTTCCTAATGCACTCACTGTGTCTCTGGCATAAAAAGGGTATAAAAAATCCCTTGAGTGGGTGCAAATTATACAAAAAAAAAAAAATAGGACATGCTGTCTAAGCCTGCCTCCAACGACAAAGCCACAGCCAAACAGACGCTGTTGTTGTTCTCTGTAGCAGTCGCCGAAGTAAATATCGCATTTTTCCATCCTCCTTTTGCCCGGCCCATCCCATCGCATTTCCTGGATGGCAGTTATATCTGCTTTATACCGGTCTAGTTCCTTCGCTAATTTTTCGTTTGCACGTGGTCTGTTAAGTGACCTAATATTCCACATGCAAATCCGAGTCTCGTTGTCCTTATTTTGTTTGTATGGTTCATTATCAGTAAATCCGTCCGTATCGGAGGCTAGTTGTTGCTCCAAATATATCGAAATAGCCCGTATAAGGTGTTCACTTAGTAGTTCAGCCTTACTGGTATTGTAGACGCCATCGTTGAATCCATCCTGGAATTCTACCGCTGCCGTCTGGAAAAAAAGAGTAGTGCCTCAGTGGAAATCACTCTCTCCACCCTCTCTCGTTAGCTGTCGCCAACAGCCTTCCATAGGGGTTTTCACCCTATCTCCAACTGAGGAACTAGGCACCCGGTGGTCACCACGTGGTGGTGAGAGTAGGAAGGACTTGATAGATAGTCCTCATCTTCCATTAGACGTGCCGAGATTATTCTCATTATTCTACATTTTTTTGGATTATTTCTGATAAAAAAATTTGTTTGAATTCATCTGATTTTAAATAGAATATTGAAATAATCTCTTACATGCTTTTGAAGTCATAATTTGAGTCCTTGAATTCCTTGATAGAATTCCATCAGTAAGCATGCAACCAAACATTTAAAAAGCACTTGAATTCATCTTTAAATAACTTGTAAAAAATTTTATTACGTTCTTAAACTTAATTTAAACTATTATTCCAGTGTACATTTATTTTTCTGTGTCAATTTATAAAAATAAAACTTCCTCTTCATCATCCTTTCTCAAATTATTCAAATGAATAAATAAACTTAAACAAAATAACCATTTATCTGTGTTCGGCACAGGAACCCATCAGCAGTGGCAATCAATCCATCGGACAGATTCCATTTTCGAACACCTTCACACACACCTCGTCCACTTGATCCCATATAATCGACCCAAATCGTCGGGCCGTAAAGTCCACAATCAAGGGATCCGCCCGACACCCGGTACACTTCTCACGATAATGAAACATCAGTCCATCCCTAATGTGCACATTTGTCTCTGAGATGCCCTCCAATTGACGCCACACCCGATGATTGCCCATCTCGATGGTAGTCCTGCCGTTCACAATGCATTTGGTCCTTGTGTACGGCGGCAAAGGCTGATACGTCCGCTGCACCTTCACTTGGGTGTAAAGAAATCGATTCCGCACCCCCGGTGGCATACTTTTTGTATCGTTGTAGCCTTTCTTAAAGAAGAACACATTCCTGAAAACAAACGCACTCGTTCGTCCATCCTCTGCGCCTCGCAAATAGTCCAACAGAGTGTTGCACTTGAGCGGCACCAGAATCTCATCGAGATCCACAACAGCAACATACTTGTAGCCATCGACAAAAGTTGCCCGGTACATGCACTCGTTTATCTGTAACATGATGCCGGCATAGTGAATTTCCTCCTGGAACTTGTACATGTCAAAATTCCACTTGTGCACTTCGGCCAGTTTGGCACGCTCGTAGTAGCCGAGGACCTTGTCAATTTCAGGACTCACTTCGAGCCGATAGAAATAGAATTTGTCAGCGCCCAGCAGGCGGTACAGCTCGATGAATTCGACCATGCGGAGAGTATCACTGTAATGCTGTTGCAGTGGTCCCACACAAACGGCCAGTGTTTTGTTCGGTTTGGCGAGAACATTTTCCTTGGAATAACTAAAGGGTAATGTTTTGAAGGTTGATCCGACGAATGCGAGAGACTTACCTGATTGGCACATATGTTGGCACTTCGTCACTTAGAGGATTATCGGTGTAGATTATGGCAACATAGTCGGGCAGATGGACGATGGCTCCTCCTCGCCGCATCCGAAGTGGACACATGATGGTGTAGCCGGAGAATTTCATGTTCTCGTGCTCCATCAAGGGAAGGGCTTCGTAAGCTCGAACTTGTTCGATGAAAGTGTCTTCGTATCTAGAGAAGAAAAAAAAAACGAAAAGAAGAACAAGAAAATACTGTTAAGAACCACACCTTCCGGCAGTAAATCTTTGCGTGATGTTGGTTTATGGCCAAGGTGGCTGGTGCCCACCATCAACCGCCGGCTGTAGCGCCGCAAGAAGGCTTCAGGTAGGTATAAGCAAGAGTTTAGGACTTGGAAATCCCTTGGGGGGTGTCGGTGGTGATGATGTGGTCTAAAAGTTCCTATCGAACTGATTTATTGGCACCGAAGGTGGCAGGCCAATGGGATATCTATTTTCATGGGACACGAAATGCATGTCACGAAAGAATTCCTTTGCGGTTGATTCTGTGGCCGCAGCATTGGGCGGTCGATGGAAGAAGGTTTAACCAGCATTCTTTCAATATGGTAACAAATTTAAAAGTTTGCCGGCATTATGGGGGAAAAGTTACTCTGCGTCATGGTTTGGTTACGGAAATCTATGCTGGCAGGGAATTGATTCTTGAAGCATACCTACAACAATCGGACGGGCGGGAGGACGCTTTATAATGGGAAATAGTTGGGAAAAAGTAATAGATGGAGGTTCAAAGTAATGTGTTCCTTTTTTTTGCTAAGCTTTGAAGGATATTGAAAAGTTATAGCAAGTCAAGTTTGAGGTATGTGTGGGAAAAGTAAAGGTAGCAAGGCATTTGTCTATGTGTGTTTACTTTTAGCTTTTTGTCCGTTAATGTCATCGCCCTTGCAAACGGCCATTATCCCTATTAAAAAAGAAGACTGTAATTTGAAAATGAATGAATTATTGATGAATTTGGAATGCGTTGGATTCAAAGAGAATATTAGATATATGCTACCGTTTTTGAGTTTTATAAGAGTGGTGAACTAGGCCACGCCCTTTTTCAGAAATAGAAATTTAAGGGGACACGAGATGCTAATTAATTCTTCATTCAAACAATTCCATGTAAACATTTTCTTTTTTGTGAAATAAAAATCAGTCAGTTCAAGATTGTTCTAGAACCGCCACTGCAAATCGTCAATTTACCTTATATGGCAAATAATTGTGCCATGCAGCCGCAACGGAAGTACTGCAAACACTCGAATGGACCCATAATAAATGTGGCTCGCATCGAAATCACTGGGATCTACAAAGAACATTTTCGCAAAAACAAAGAAATACAAAAAATACCGCTATCCCTTCTATTCAAAAATCATCGTTGCCTTACTGTAAAGTTCCGTTCGTGGATCGAAATAAGCGGAATACACCTGTTGCCGATAAAATGGATCTCCAATGAATTGCCATGTGTTGTTGAAGTTCCATTCCCTTTTCGGTTTGAGAAACGTCAAAGACTGTTGAATTTTTACCACCTCTGCTGCTCGGTGTTCGTTCTGCAAAAATAAAAACAAAAACAAAATTAGATTGCCGGCTGAACTTGAACAAATTATGTAAATGACCTTTCTCCTACTTTTTCTTAAGAAACGAGGAAACAAGTAACAATTTTAGTATTGATTTTGTTTTCAAGGCAAAAAGAATTGTTAACAAGATTGTTTGTCTCCATGTTACCTCTTTAAGGGAGGAAGCGACAATGTAAACTACATAAAAAGAATATTATCGATTTCCGGATGTGGGGGCAAAAATTATGACGGACACAATTATGATGGTCTGCTATTATTATTTTATATTTTCAGGGTATGCACCGTACAAGGCACCGTATGTTCGTTATCTTGTGAAAAAAGTGAAAGAAACTGGCATCCTCATCGATAAACCAAAGCGTGAAAAGCCAAAAACTGTGCGTACACCCGAGAATATTGCTGCTGTGGCAGAAAGTGTGCGTGAAGCGCCATCAACATCAATTCATCGTCGTTTTCAACAACTGAACATTTCGGAGACATCATTGAGACAAATTTTACATAAAGTCCTTGGTATGACGCCATACAAAGTCCAATTGGTTCAGGAGTTGAAGACAACTGACCATCCAATACGTTTTCGCTTCGCTAAGTGGGCCTGCGATCGACTTAGAGAAGATGCCGATTTTGCCAAAGAAATCATCTTTTAAGATGAAGCTCATTTTGATCACGGTGGGTATGTAAACAAGCAAAATTGTCGCGTTTGGGGCACAGAAAACCCGCACACATACATTGAAAAGCCGATACACCCAAAACGAGTCACTGTTTGGCTACTACTGGGCTACTGCATGGCCAGCCAAGGCAGCCATTTGAATGAAATAATTTTCTATTATTAACCGGAAGAATTGTACTTTCAAACAAAAAAAGAAATTTGAGAAAATATATTCAGTAGATTTTTTTTATTTTCAAAAAAAAAAAGTTACTTGGAGCACCATTCAGATCAAAATTCATCAGAAGGATTGTTTTGCGTGTTGCTTCTATTTTCCTTTGAGAAAATGCTCGAAAAAAAAACTTTATTTCTTAAAAGTTTTCATCTTTTGCAGATAGAAAATTTGTTTGCTTTCATGATAATATACGAAGAAAGTAGGTGTTTTCTAGCACAATATTGTATTTCTACTTCTAGGACAAGCATCACACTGTATTTTGTTAGCGACATCTGTATGACTTATTTGAAAGAACGCTTGGGTTGGTTGGTTTGTCGTATGTAGCAGAGCCACTAGCTTGCTTATCTCTTCTCTATATATATAAAAATGGATGTGTGTTTGTTTGTATGTCTCTTATAGACTCCGAAATGCCCCAACAGATATTTGTGAAATTTTCATGGTTCATACTGTTGCATTCAGTGATGATTTCTGTGAAAAAAAAAATTTGGAAAAACTTCATGGAAAAGTGGGAAAACTGGAAAAACAAAACAAAGGTCGAAAATTTGATTTTTTTTGCTTGGAATTTTTTGTTTCAAAATGGGTTTTCGAATGGAAAAACGGAAAGTTCTTGATGAAAAACTCGGAAAACTCATTGGGAAAATTGCATATTATTGCAGGTGCATTGGTTTCCAAATGGAAAACTGGAAAACTTCAAAATGGGTTTTCCAATGGCAAATAGAAAGTGCACTGATTCTCAAACAGAAAAATGGAAATTTTTTGATTGGGAACTCGGAAAACTCTGCGAGAGCACGAAGAACTTCAACACCTTAAATCAAGTTTTTTTTTTATGGAATTTCAGGTGCATTGGTTTGTTTGTATGTCCGGTTTGGACTCTTACAGCTGTATTAATAAAAACCGCCTAGTCCACTCTTAATCCACAGCCTAACTGGTCCATAGACTAAGCGTTAGTCCATGGCCTAAAATTTCTCATTAATAAAAATAATTTGATCCCAGAATAGTAAAGTGACGTTTACCAAAATTTCCCCTTTGGGAATTTTCATTTTTGTTGATATTTGACAACCAATTTGAAAATTAAAAACAAAAATGTTTTATTTTCAAATTTCTATCATCGTCGTCTGTGCAAATAGGACGCGTTGTAATAACTTTAATTTATTTCTCATCGTAAGTTTTCGGCACCTCGCCATGGTTCCATGATTTTCTACCCGAAGAAGCGTACATCAAGAAGAATGAAGTTGTTGAAGCCTTCACTGTCTTGGAAACTCCACCAATGATCGTTGTTGGAGCTGTGGGCTACATCGAGACACGTTTGGGCCCAGCACTTGTCTGAAGAATGCCGTTGTCGCTTCTATAAGAACTGGTTCAGGACAAGAAGTAGGCATTTGCCAAGGCCAACAAGAAATGGACCGATGATGTTGGCAAAACGAGCATTGAAAACGACTTCAGGAAGATGACTCGTTACTGCAGGGTGATTCGTGTCATTGCACACCATTATCGTACCGAAATCAACAAGAAGATCTACCGTATTGGATCTGGAATTACACCAAAGACGGAAAGGTCATCAAGAACAATGCTTCAACTGAATACGATTTGACGGATTAAAGCATCACGCCCATGAGGGAAACTCATTATGGCGAAGTAAACAATGACTTCGTTATGTTGTTCCAATGTGCTGCCGACAAATTGATATTCATGGGACCCCTCAAGAAGGACCGCATCAAGGAAACAAGCGGCAACTGCAGCTGCCCCAAGTGTTTAAATTTGAGACTAACTTTTAAGCAATCAATAAAGTGGAATTGAATTATTAAATTGTTGCCTTAATTGTACATATGTATGTACATATGTACATACATATTCTCATTGTCATTGCCTATTCGAATTCCAACCCCTCACCCAATCGAAAGATGTTAACAAGAAAAGAACATTATGCCCTGAAATATAGTGCCATTCTCTCTGCCATCTTGTTGCTATTCTTAGAGACATACATATACGTAGCACAAACATTATGTAGAACAAATTTTTGATTTTTTTATTTCAATATTTTATAATTGAAGTTATATCAGTTTTGACAATATGTACATATTTCCACACAGACATTTTCCTTTTTTTCCTTCACGATTGACACATTTCTTGCTTAGTCCTTTGCTAATCCAGGCTACAAGGTGGACTAAATTAGTAAACGTCACTTAAGAGAAATTTTATTTTATTAATAGCATTTTCCATTAGTTCGCAGACTAACTCTTAGTCCTTTGCTAGTCTGTGTTTATTAATTTGGCTGTTAATCTGCTCAATCCTCAATGCATTTTTATAAAATTTTCATTATAGATATATAGCTTCAGTAAAAAATAAATTTTTGGGACAATCTTACGGGAAAGTCAGCAAATAATTCTGATTTTTGTGGAATAGTCAAAACAGAGAAGTTTTTGAATTTTTCATTTTAGTTCATGCTTTAATGAAAGTAGAATGTTAGTTGTAGAGCTTGGAAAAATTCAGATATGTGGTTCTCTTCTTCAATTGGATTCAAGCAAATCACATTGCATTTTAACAATGTCTGTGTTAATCAAAATGATTATTCTGGAGTTCTGAAGGGTGGCGAGACGAAGTTCGCGGGTTCGGCTAGTACTCTATAGAGGTGGAAATACAATGATTGACACTATCGTTTATCATAAAGTAATTAATTCGATTAACAAAATAACGTTGTCATATCGCTACTGTTTTTGATGAAGTCCGTCTGTCATACAATGCGTACCGAAAAAGCTAATGCATAAAAAAAAAGAAAAACCTGAAACTCTATCGTACTTCGTACACACGAATTGAACTTGTGTCCACCAAGGTCGGTTCACATCAGCCTTACAAGTTTACTCCTTTCGCAATAAATATACTTTGATTTTTAAAACTCTACATCCTACTAGCTTCGAACCATCCCTAATTTCTTGATATCAATTTCACTCAGAAAACTATATACATGAAAATGTATGTTTGTACGTTTGTATGTCCGGTATGGACTCCTACCTTCACAAAATTTGCCGCGAAAACCAAAACTAAATGCGAGGTCTTGTTATACCGTGTATTGAAATTTTTTTTTTTGGTTTTTGTCCTTATCATGGCCCCTTGCCAAAATTTTGGACAAAAAAAATTCTTCCAAAACCCATCGAATGATAGATCAAAAGAAAGGTCCGGTCGAACTCTACTCATCGATATGGGTTTCGCAAACATTCTCCCGCAATTTCAAATCGATATTACTCACAATTTTCCTCGCCATTGAAAGGCAATATTTTTTGTATCACTCGGTTATAGTTTAGTCAAAAAAACTCAAAAACAATCAGTTAGGTATAGTCGAATTGTGATCCCATCCCATTTATCGGTTCGGATAGTTTCTTAATATAATTTTTAATTACGTAGAGTATTTGTCTATCTCCCACAATGTATCGTCGTTAAATACAAAATTAAAAGAAGAAGAAAACAAGAAACATAAAGCAATCGTTCAACAAATTAAAAGATGAATATTTTCGGCGTTTTTTGAGTCATTTTTTGTCCAATTTCTTTTCCACTTTATTGCTTCCTTTTTTTCCTCAACTTGAACTTCCACCATCGTCAAAATTCTAAAGAGAAATTATGTTTGACAAAGCTAAGGCTTAAAGCAATCAAATATTCATCAAGCGAATTTGTCAAACATATTTGATGATTGGGGTTGGCAACACTGGTTGTGAAAGTAGTTGGTTCAATTTTTATATCGCTCCTGAAAATTTGTTTTAAATTCAAATAAGATACACTTTAAAATATCCTTAAAATTGGTTAACATCGAAGTTGTTCAAATACTTTCAAGAAAAGTGATAATATAACAGGTAAACTTAGTTATATAAGCGATTGATAAATCGAAAATTGGCCCTGGTTGTCACATGACCGAGAACAAAAGAAAATTAAGAGAAACCTCACCAGAGGAAGAACGTATTTCGAAGACACCGATAATAAACAGAACATCATCAACTTATCCATCACAAAAAATCATGTCAATTTCAAACACTGATCTTCTCAAAATCAAAACAATCATTGATGAATCTCTCGACACAAAACTTGAGAAGGCAATCGCACAGCTAGCGACGAAAGAAGATGTCACAAAGCTTAATGAAGAAATAAAAACACTACGGGTTCAAAATGAGGAATTATCCACTCAGGTTCGACATTTTGAGGCTAGGTGCAATGTTTTGGAAGAGGAACTAGAGTCACAAGCTCGTGAATTAAAAGGAAAAAACATCATCATCACTATACCAAATGAAAATGTTGAGCCACAGGTGAAAATTCAATCTGTCACCCAAATCTTGTTAGGCGAATCACTTCGAATGACAGAAACAACAAAATTATCCGAAAACCAAAACATTATTAAGCTTAAACTTAACACTGGTTCAAATGAAAATGCCACAAAAATGTTGCAAAACTCTTTCAAGCTAAAAGGCACAGGTGTTTTTATACAACGTGATCTCACAAAACAATCACAACACAAACGCCGAATCCTTCTTAACTACAGGAAAATAATTAAAGCAAAGAAACCATCAGAGAAAGTTCTAATTAAAAACAACAATTCTTTAATTGTCTCAGAAAAAACATTTTATTTAAACAGTAATAATACACTTAAATATAAAAATGAAGACGGAGAAAACCACCTGTGCGAAATATTTGGACATCTTAATTTTGAAACTGTCAAAACTATATCAACAAATAGACGTCAGAGCGAATGGACTAGAGCAGCTGATACTAGTGCTCCAGGGATGCCACTCGTTCAAAATCTTAATACCTTATCACAAAATTGAAATTGTAATGTCGTCAGCTCACTACCTTTATGTACTTTTAAGATTTTATCATATAATGTTTCAGGGCTCAGTAATAAACTTCTATTTATAGATTTTTTTAATTATGTTAAGGAATTTGATATATTTTTTCTCTATGAAACGCATGTAACAAGTGAAAACTTAAGTAAATTTGCAAAATATTTTAATGGCTTTAAAATGGTTTCGAAAGCGGCAGTTAAGACACATACAAAAGGACGAGCAAGCGGCGGAACACTGTATGGTATAAAAACATCCTTACTAAAAACGTTTAATTTCGAAGAAGTTTGTAATACTACAGTTGTAAAACTTTTACACAAAAATAATATGTACATACTCCCGATTTACATTAATTGTAACAAATGGACTGAGGACTACGAACAGTTTAACAACATTATGCTACAACTCGCAAACAAAAGTGTTCTCACTGTAGGCGACTTTAATTCAAGAACTAACAATCTACAAGTAACGTCAATCCGTAACACAAATAACTCTTCAATAAACCTCAACAACAGAAATTCCAAGGACAGTGTATGCAACCAAAATGGTATCAATCTTATTGAAGTACTTCAAATGTACGATTGCATAATCTTGAATGGTTGTACTAATGGAGACACTGAAGGGCATTATACTTTTGTAGGAGGGCAAGGTAAATCCGTAATTGATTATTGTGCTGTAAATAATGATTGGGTTGATCTCATACAAAAATTTGAAGTAGAAAGTAAAAACTACTCAGATCACATGCCGATTATTGTGGAATGGTCAGAAGAAAACACTACAACACAAAGTAATCTTCAACTTATACCACGGCTCAAATGGAAACAGGATGATGTATTAAAATACCAACAAAAACTAGATACTTGTCTTCCACCAGAAAGTGGGATGTCTAACTCAGTCGATGTACGTACAAATCAACTTGTAGCTTGTATAAGAGATTCCGTCACAAGAGCACCCTCGAACGTCTGTAAGTCCTTCAAACAAAAGTGGTTTGACAAAGAGTGTATGAACGCGAGGAAAAAGTCCTTCAACCTTTTAAATGCATTCCGGAATTTTAACTGTGAAAATTTGAAAAACTGGTACATAGAAGCCAATAAACAATACAAATATATTTGCTTCAAAAAGAAAACCGAGTTTGAAAACCATCAAGCCTATGTACTTGGTCAATCAAGAGATCCGAAAGAATTTTGGAAGGTGACAAGAGAAATAAATGGGTCAACATTTCAAATAGGGTCCAGTGTATCTGCTGATGATCTGGCGAGCCACTTCAAAAAGATTTTGCAAAACAAAACACTCATTAAATTTTCGTATGCTGAACCTCTATTATCTGATGAGTTACTAGATGGCGAAATAACAGTAGCCGAAGTAAACCTTGTCCTCCACAAAGCGAAAAATGGTAAGGCCCCTGGTGAAGATGGGATTCCATACGAACACTTCATAAACGCCACACCAGCCTTTATTTCACAACTTACAGCTTTTTACAATAAAGTGTTCTCTAATGCTGATGTACCTACGTCGTTCAAAAAAGCGGTAATATTCCCTATTCACAAAAAAGGAGACATTAATAACGTTGAAAATTATAGAGGCATATCGTTTATGAACGTCATCGCAAAAGTGTTTTGTGGTGTACTCGCTAACAGGCTTGAGACATGGGTTGAAACCAATAATATCCTTACCCAATTCCAAGCTGGTTTCAGAAAAAAATTTTCCACCGTCGACCATATATTTGCGCTGACTTCCATCGTTAGAGCATTTCAAGCACGTAATAAGAAAGTTTACGCATTTTTCGTTGACTTTAAGTCTGCTTTTGACCTGGTGAATCGGAATGCTCTTTTCTACAAACTTTCCCAGCTAGGTATATCGTCACAGTTCATCCGAGTTGTAAAGGAAATGTAGGGTAGACTGGGTACGGTTGAAACAAAGGACGGTTGAAACAAATCAAATTTTTCAGGAACAGTAGGCGATACGCGAACGTTTGTCAAGAGCAATCGAAGCAAATACATAGTGCTACAATCGTAAGTTTTCCTTTTCACGTGGCTCGTGGCAATCGTATGAGAGAGCCCTTTTTTTGTATTGGCAACCAAAAGTAAGTATTTATGTGTCGTTTTCTTTTTCAATAACTGAATTTCTATTTATGTAAGAATATTGTGTATTTGTTTGTTTTATAAATGAAGAGTGCATAACGTATCGCAGTGACCTGTTTCAACGTGTTTTCAATGTGTCAATAGTTAAATACATTTTTGTATTTAAAGAAGGGTTGGGGACGGTTGAAACATTTTTTTTGGGTACGGTTGAAACAAAATTTTTACGTAGTTTACATAGGAGCTCATATGTTTGCCACATTTGCGACTCGGAATATTCCGATCAATTATATTTTTGTTTAAAAAACACGATGAAATTAGGGTTTTGTTCAGTCTATTTTAAAATTAAGTTTGTTTAAGTTTGTTTTGTTTTGTAAAGATATGGATTATTTATTTATTTTTTGTCGTTTTGTTTTCTTTCATTAATAGTTGATTTTTTTGTGTTATATTTTTTTTTATTAATTATTATTAATACAAATTTAATCACCCAATGAAATATTTGATAAACATTGTAAAACAATGACAAAAATAAAAAATATGTTTATTATTTCATTTTGTTTCAACTGATCCCAGTCGCTGTTTCAACCGTCCTTGGTATGGGTACGGTTGCAACAAAAAAGATGTCTTTTTAAATTCCATATTTTTCAGCAAATAATGCACGTAGGATTCAAAAGTTATTTTTCAGTTGTAGATGAAAACCCGCTTTTTTATTGAACATATCCATTTCATCGCTCGGTTTACAGAAATCAAAGTTATGGACAAAAAAAGCGAAATTGTCTCAACCGTACCCAGTCTACCCTACTCTGAATCAAAAGCAGCTGTCTGGGATGGTTCGACGTACTCGGAATGGTTTGAAACAGACTCTGGTGTGAAACAAGGATGCCTTTTAAGCGCTCTCCTATTTGCGCTTTTTATTAATGATGTAGAAGCTCATTTACCTGGAGGTATCCACATTGCTGACTTGAAAGTAAATGTTCTCCTATATGCTGATGACCTGGTATTACTTTCTGAGTCTCCAGAAAATCTCCAACTAATGATAAATCGCCTAGCCGATTATTGTGATAAATGGAGTCTTGTCATTAATGTAGATAAATCCAAAATAATGGTGTTCTCGAGATCTGCACGTAACCACATTGCATACAATTGGCACTTTAATGGAATCCCTTTGCAGATAACGAACGAATACAAGTACCTGGGAGTGTTTTTTAATAAAACAATAGATTTTAAAAATCACGTTAGTATCAAAGCAAAGACTTCTCAAAGTTTGTTAAATCTAAACTGGAGAAACATATTTTCAAACCAGCGAATAGTATTATCTGCGAAATACAAGATATTTGATACGGTTATAAAAAGTTCGCTTTGCTATGCTACCCAGGTATGGGGAATCAACGAATACGAGGAGATAGAAAAGTTTCACAGATGTTTTTTGAAGAAACTGTTTAATTTACCCCTAAAAACACCTAACTATGCCTTGTATCTGGAAACAGGACTTCCTAAAATATTTACTAACACGCTTAAACTACAAGCAGACTACATTATAAAGATTTTATCCCATCACGATGACCGACTGACAAAACGAATGGCGCTTTATGAGCTAAGAAACGAGGACTGGTGGATGTCGAAATGGAAAGCTCTGGGAAATGCGTGTGGAGAAACAATATCACTGAATCCATCAAATTTGAATCAAGCTAAAGAAGTTTTCTACAGAATAATACAAAGCTATGAAAATATGGAACGCGATGCTCTTATGGAGGAAGCTCGAGAATCACAAAGCCGGATTCTTTACTCACAACTGAACCTGAATCTAATGGAATCAAACTATTTCAATGATTCACTGAGTTACAGACAAATATCTCTAATCTTTAAAACAAGATGTGAAGTCCTTAGCCTAAACGGATCACCATATAACGGCAGTTTTAACCAGTTTTGCACGCTATGTGATTTGAAGGCAAAAGAAGATTGCTTCCACTTCATGAGTATATGTCCCGTCTTTGGTGCCTACAGAAATGCAATTTTTGGAAAGAAAACTCTGACGCTGCAAGAAACAGTAGAAGTCTTAAACGATTTTGAATGGAAAACACTCTATTCCTTTTTGAAGACCATTTATTCATATAGGATGTTAATTATAACTGAATTTGTTTAAATTTATTAAATCTTATTTTAAATTTTGTATCATTCATACCAATAAAGTTATTTATTTTAAATTGCTAACCGAGCTGACGGCAATGCCATAGCTGCAAAATTCATATAAATTATAAACAATGTACCAAAATCAAAACGAAAGAATAAATGAATTACTTACTTACACTGAAAAAAAAGCCGTCATCATATTGATGAATGGCGTTCATCAACTGTAATTCATCAATAAGATGTACTTTTCTTGCATATTATGTATAAATTCATGAAAACTTTTTGATGACGGATGAACCAATCATCAATAAGATGAAAGTGCATTCATCAACTTTTTTTGGGAGAATTTCGGCAGAATTTGATAAAAATTTAGTTCATCAGTTCATCAAAAGTTTTCGTCAATAGGATGAAAGCATCTATTTGACGAAAAAAAATGTTTTTACATCCCATTGATGATTTCTTCTTCAATATGATGAATTGATTCATCATATTTAAATGACAATTTTATTTCATCATATTGATGAAGACTATCATCAAAAAATCGACTTCAATTTGAATTTGGAAGAAAATTAGGTGATGTAAATGATTATCATGTTGATGAACAAAACAGACTTGTGTTTTCATCATGTCCATTATATACCTCAATATTGATGAAGTCGATCATCAGTACGAAGAAGAATATAAACGCTTTTTATTTATGAATAGTATCATTGCATGAATGAATCCTATTATTCATATTGATGAAAATATTCACTGAATTGATGAAAAATGTTCATCATATTGATGTATACGATCTTTAATATGATGAAAATGTGAATCTTATTGATGAAAATATTCACTGAATTGATGAAAAATGTTCATCATATTGATGTATACGATCTTCAATATGATGAAAATGTGAATCTTATTGATGAAAATATTCACCGAATTGATGAAAAATGTTCATCATATTCACGGAAAGAAATGAAAAATCAGTAATCACGAATTTCTATGTCGTAAATTATGAAAAATCTTTTTTTTGTAAATCATCCCCCTTTTTTCGTAAAATGAGAGTCAATATTGTAAATCAATCTTTATTCCGTCTAAATTTACAAAACTGTATAATTTGAGAATTACGAAAAAATGTCATTATTTTAGATTTCCATTGTAAGAGCAATTTACAAATTTTGTATTCGTAATTTTAAACATTTGGAGCATGATATAAATTGTACGACTAAATAATATTGATTTACAAAATCAAAGATCGAGATTTATGATCTCAGTATTCTAAAAACAAAGCTCTTGAAGCTAAATGAACGAATTGATCTTAGACAATCGTAGTTTACAAAAATATTTCCTGAATTAAAAAATAGGTGTTTATTAAATCATGAATTCTTATCGCATTTTACTACTTTTGAATCCAAACTGTTTTTTTGTTACGATTCTTGAATCGTAAATTATTTATTAACTAGTTTTCATGCGGTCGAAAATCAATTCCAATTTTTTAAAGCGACGAATAGCTCAGTGGGTAGCGGTGCCGATCAAGAGACCGTCGTGCATTCTCATGCCTGGGTTCGAATCCCAGCAGTGCGGAGTGACGGATTTGTAAAAAAAAAATAGTCGCCACTAAGCAGTGCAGAATGAGAAGGAAGTACGGAGATTGATCGGTGAGGTGAGAGAAAGGAAGGGAGAATATAGTACCGGGGGAAGGGCGAGGAAGGGAGAGAGAAAAAGAGGCAAGATCCCCCCGAAACGGGGATGGTGTGGGGGGGTGAGGGAAACAAAAAGGATAATTTACGTAGTTGATAACTGGCTGATCGTAAATTACGCTCCTGAATCGTAAATGCTTTTTTTGGTTATGATACGATGATACGATCATCAATCTGAAAAAAAAACATCAATATGATGAAAGCATTCATCACATTGATGATTTACTTGCTTAAATTTTCATCATATTCATGAATACGATAATCAGATCGATGAAATAATTCATCATTTTGATGTACAAATAAATCAAAATTTGGTTCATCATTTTTCATAATATTGATGAACAAAGTTGATGAATGATGATCGAAATTGGTCGCTGAAAATTTTCATCATATTAATGAACAATGCTTCATCATATGGATGAAAAGGTGCACTGGACTAAAATTGATGAATTCTACATCATATAGATGACCTTTTTTATCAATATGGTGTACCTTTTTGGTTCAGTGTACTTACTTACTTATTTGATGATGTAACGCTTTCTTAACAAATCAATCAAACTTGAGAACATAGTTCATTTACTGTGATGTTCCACTAAGTAAAGATTTGTCGTCTTTTAAATGTAAAAAAAAAAAACAAGAGCGAAAACCAATGTGAATATAGGCAAAAAAGTTTTTGATAAGGTCGA
Source organism: Sphaerophoria taeniata (assembly GCA_943590905.1). Lineage (NCBI taxonomy): Eukaryota > Metazoa > Arthropoda > Insecta > Diptera > Syrphidae > Sphaerophoria > Sphaerophoria taeniata. The sequence continues at coordinate 36,990,730 of OX016540.1, read as the reverse complement.
AACGTAAATGGAATGGGCTGGAAACAAAAATGTATGGAAAATGGATCACAGATGAGTCTCTGGAATGGATTCAAAGAATAAGGCTTGAGAAGCGAAGACAGACACTGACACAGTTCGAATTCTCGTTTTTAACGAATACAATTCATTTGAATTTGACTTATGAATAGTAGCACCAACTGAGCGTAAGCCTCCTTATAAAATTTGTATCTCTGCACTGACCACTGAGCCATCTGTTTATTTTGCCAACCGTTGTTTTTTTTGTTTCAAATATGTCTCCACAGACAACAACAACTTTTGATGGTCGGCAGATAGAAAAATTGCAAATTTTCTAATAATTATGAATCGAGTAACACTAAATGGTTTTAATTTTACAATTTGCAATTTTTACACATCATGTATTTTGTTTGGTTTTGTCAAGTTTTGGTTATTCCAAATGCTAACAAACAAACAATAATTCGGAATTTTTTTCGCAACGAAACACCCAAATAAAAAATTATGAAAATCAACAAAACACGGCCAACACATAAGAAACCGAATTCTCGCACTTTTTTTAATTGCATTGTCAAAAACATTTCCCAAAATAAGTTTTTTGGAAGTAAACAACATATCAAATAACAGTTGTGATGAGTCATCATATTTGTGCTTCCAAAAACCCCAAGGTTTGACATTCACTTTATTTTCAAAGACAAATAATAAAGTAACGACTTACACTTGTATCCTGAATTGAGATGCAACCCAAAATAACGATGAAACCAGCAACAATTCCTGACAATAAAAAATACGTAATCGTGCATCGGTTGTCAGAGTTCATGATAATAAAATTTGATTGGAATCAATGAACACGCCCGCAAAATTTTATTTATCGTCGCCACCACCACTGCGGCTCGGTCGCGTCACCAAAACCAATAGTTGTCAAAAATTCAAAAACAAATATTTCCAAATCGTCACTTTGTGCGAGATACAATAGCACGCGACCAGCGCGACGAATATCTTTGAAATAATGCACTCGCGGTTTTAATAAAACAAAACTATGAACCGCGCCTTTCGGTTAGATTTTCTTTATGTTCAACTAGAAAAACTAAAACAAAAAACTAACACAAGGTAAAGGGGGTGCCGGAAGTCCAAGAGGGAGGCCAAAACAAAAATAATGAACTGTTTAGGAACACATGTTGGTTGATATGTGTATCGATTGGCCTGATTTATTGTCGACGAAGTGAGGGACAGCTACTACAACCTCAAGTCCATGTTCAAGATAGGTATTATTATTATTATGTAGGGTACACCCTCGATATGACTTGAAAGTAGCAGCTCCTAGAAGAAGAATGAATGTAACTTTCTTGGTCTTTGTTCAGATATGACTTCCACTCGGCTGGACATAACTACGCAGAATATGCACACACTCGATTGCTTTTGATTGATATCACTCTATCATTTTATTTCTAAGACTTTAGACATTTCAAAATGAAACTGCAAAACACCCAAAATTAGAAAAAAAGTTCAAACAAATTACTGAATTCTTATTTTACTTGCGAAACGTAAAAAATCGAACAATCAACTAACACGCAGTGTTCAAAATACCGATATCGACTTTTTAATCAGGATAAATGAACCCAAGGAGTTGAACTGGACAATTATTGTCGATTGTCGTCGTTCTACGTCCTTGGTATCAGCCATAAGTTTCAATTCCCTTGATGATGGCGTATGGTGTTAACCGATAACGAGCAAATCGTCAACTATAGGTATATACCCTTATGGATGAACATGAATTACCGTCCGCACTACTTCAACGACGACGATATCAAATTATTTTTTTTTTCTTTTTGAGTATTGAGTATCTATCAATAAGAAATGCAAATGAATATAATTATTTTTCGATTGACACGTTCACGAACTAAACACTGGCAGTTCCACAGGAGAAAAAGAAAAACTAAAATTTACACGCAACTTTCTCGAAATCGACATTCGGTCGCGTCGCGTCATCAACACACATGTTTTGTTGTTTTCGAATGGAAATCTTCCATTGAACGTGGAAATTCCGATTCAAATTTTGATATTAAAAATGTTTTTTTTTTTATTTAAAATTACAAAATGCTATTTTTATACAAGAAAAACTTCTGTATACTGCAAGAGACGCCAGCCGCATCTGAGAAATTATTTTTGAGTTTTGAGTTTTGACTTTCGTTTGTTTTCACTCAAATTTTAACGGAAGGAAATAAATGTACCCACGCCACGTATCCACTCGAATTTGTTAGAGAACCCATTTTTCCACAGATGGAATCTGAGGTTGCAGTCACTTTAGATCCTCTTAAGCATCGGCAAATCGAACAAGTCGGAACAGGGCGGACAAAAACACAGATTCTATTGTTTTATTTTTAAAATATCCAAGATTTACCAAAATGCTGAATTTTAAAGAAAATAAGATGCCAAAGATATTTTGGTTTTTCTCATAAATTTAAAAAAAAATAAAGATTTCCACAGAATTTTTATGATGATAAAGTTTGGGAGGGAAAACGGCTGATGGATATATTGGTGAGATTGGAAAATGTAGTAAATTCTGAGAAAAATGATTTAACAGAGATTTTACTTGTCCATGATGTTACTGGTTGCTGAGTGGAGGAAAAAACATGGATATTGGCAATTTAGAAAAGAAACACGTTTTCCAAGTACATAAGGCAGGAATTTGAAGTGAACGTGCTGACCTACACCTTCTCGTGGTGCCTCCGAGAGGTTCTTGTCAATTTATTGGCATGAACTTGCGGACGTAGGCAGCTTTAGTCTAATGGATTTGGCGAATTGAAGCAGGAAGTATGATGAAGATCAATGCGATCCTTAACAGATACTATGCCTATCACATAGTAAAGGAGGAAATTACGATTAACGAGTACCGAATGTGGATAAACGCCAAGGAAGTTAGACAAAATGTTGGGTGTGTCCCTTGATTGGCTGGTTCATCCCTTCGATCAATGTGGATATACTTGACAGAGGGTGAGTGGTGTCCCTCGTCCGCCAGTAGGATAAAAGCTGCAAAAAACAAAAAGATGTCACAAAAACAAAATATGTATAACTAATTGTTATACAGAGAAATATATGTGACCACCCCTCACCCAGGGGCAATTGGGTACCGCGGGTAGTGAGGATTTAGCACCTCACTAGTGGGATGGACCTTCGCGGGGGTTGTGGTTATCTGAGTTTGGCCTCAGCTGCTATTCGCAAATCACGGTTAACGGCTCTTCTTTTGTGGAGGAATTTGAGCAGTTTTCCGTGACCGGACAACGGCTCTCCTTTCTCTACTGAGGGTTGAGTGCAGTTCCGTGTGTTGCATGAATAGTAGTCTAGAATCAAACCAAGATGAATAAGGGCTGGCACTAATTCAATTGGTACTTGTGTGAATCTAGATGCAGGGTACCCGCTTCTTTCTTTTGAAAGTTGAGGTGTGCTTTTGTATTCTGGTGGATCATCAGGAAGAGGTTTTAGTGTCCTCTTAAATAAAACATAGTGACATTGTTGACTTCGGTTGGAAATTGTCACGCCGACAGTGTGGATAGGTCCACCGTCAGATAAGGTTTAATTGCTAGGTGCTGACGTTAAAATCTTTCTTACTTCTGGTTGCTGAGTGTAAAAAGGTTGCACTATTTTGAACTCGCGCTTCTGCATTCTGATAGTTGGTGTTCTTCTTCCAGCGATTTCCCCAGACGAAGCCACCATGTACTACAAAGTGTTTTTCTTCATTTCTAGCCAATCCTTTTAACAGAATTAAATGACGATAATAATGGGACTTGATAGCAATCCGTATACTTTTGCCATATTCAGCCTACATAGTCTTGAAGGTCTAAGCCTTATAGCCGTCGCAACTCAGAGACAGTGATCCAAGTCAATGACGGAGCTAGCTCTGACTCTGTGGAGGCGCGGGTCGAACATTAGGAAGCACTGATAAAAATGAGACTTTAAATATTATTTTCGCCATTTCTTACCACTTAAAAAATAAGTAATTCTGAAACACATAGCTCTGATAAAAATAAATCAGTAATATCCGACTTTGTTTGGAGATTTCATTATCTGCATTTTATTGAACAGTGCAATCGATGAAATAATTCTTTTCTTTTTTTCAAACGCTAAAAACGATAAGTCACAAGGCAGTTGACACTGTCATACCACGAAAGACACACATTCACAGACTGAAGTGCTGAAATCAATCAGTATTTATATTGAACCACTTGCTCTAAAGTTCTTCCCTCGCTACAGCTGTTACAACTCATTATTTGTATCACTTTATCAGATACGCCAATTAATCACAGAAATCAGTGTACTTCATCTTAGTTGATTATTATAGATATCGGTAACATTTTGGCAACCGATTTAATACTCATTTTTATATTCGTATTACCTCTTTGATGTAAAACAAAACAATTATTCCATATACACTCAAAAATATTAAGACTATTGTGAATTTTCTCTTCAGCAGATTTTTGAACAGAAGCTGTGGGGTGCAAAGCATTCTAGTACAGTGAAATGGATAGACCGGCCTACCAGACTTAACTGATGTTGATAATAAAAAATGTCATTGACTACCTACTCTAACAAATCATAAAAACAGCAATATACAGTGCTGATAGCTGATAACACATTGTACGTAGCTACCACTTGAGATTTTCTTAAGAGTGGGTGAAATTATATTCTAGAGTTAATCGACAGGGTCCTATTTCATAAAAATTGACAGGCGAACATTTAACATATTTGTCGCACTTCTCTGATAAATGTGTATTTCATAAAATATTGGCAGAAAATACAATGGTTAATTTGTCATGATAATTTGGTCACTTTCATTTGCAAATATGTATACAGGGTGTCCCAAAATTCAACGATAAGCTGGAACCAGGGGGTGGTCCTATTCATGAATGCATGGAAAAAAATATTAAAAAAATCAAACGCCATTTTGTTTCAAATTACAACAAAAAATGTAAATTCTCAAAATAAAAAAATATCTCTTGACATTTTTTGCTACTGTGACCACAAATTTTCATTAATTTTTGATTTTATATTATTATCAGAATCTTTAAACATAGAGCATCCTTTCCTAGTTTTCAAAAATTCCTAATTTTTAGCGGTTTTTCCACGACAGTTAATCAAAAAAGTTTTTTTCCATAAAATTTTAATTTTTTTTTAGTTTCAGTCCACTTTCAGTCATCGTGGTTATAAAAAAATGTATGGACACTACCATGCCGTCTTTTTTGAAAAATTGGCGCAGGTTATCAAGATTCTAAAATGGTATAACAATTTGGCTAAACTTGCCAGAAAAAGAAGTAATGCATATTTTTTCATAACAACAACCGATTTTTAAAAACTTTTTCTATTCAAATAAATCACTTCCCTATGAGTCTTCAGAATGAAGCATGTTTTATTTGGGCCCAAATATTTTCTGTTTGTTTATTTTAAATCGTCATAATGTTGTTGAATTGTTTTCAGTTTCCGTGAATTATCAATACCATCTGCTCTTGCCTCTTGGTCTTCTAGCACTTCTTCTTTCTAAACGCCCTTCCAAAAACTCTTGATGCACATTTATAAAAACCCGATAATCTGGATATCTTCCAACATTTTTGAACCTTTTTCGGTATATTCGAGTAGCAGAATTAGCATTGCGCCGGCATTCTCCGTACACTATGTGCATGTTTACGTATCCGAGGGGGCATACGGCAATGGCATGATAAAAATGATGAAAGTTCAAGGATTTTTCAAAAATAGTAGGTTCACAATTTCAAAATCACACGTGAAATTAACACATTAATGGAATAAAAAAAACAGTGCAAACAGATCGTACTAAATTTTGAAGAAAGCGCATCAGAAAACCAATTTTTTCCATAAAGTGAAGTGATTTCTCTGAACAAATTTTTGTGTTTGAAAATCGGTTGTTGTTATGAAAAAATATGCATTACTTCTTTTTCTGGCAAGTTTAGCCAAAGTGTTATACCATTTTAGAATCTTGATAACCTGCGCCAATTTTTCAAAAAAGACGGCATGGTAGTGTCCATACAATTTTTTATAACCACGATGACTGAAAGTGTTGTAGGTACATCGTTTATCATTTTACGTCTTTTCACTGTCAACACTTGACCGTAAGTCAAGAGTTTCCTGTTGACATTGTCATTGATATACTGACAAATATGTAGCACATAGAAGGTTTATTTAATGAATCTGTTCCGCACAGAAAAGAACAGAAAAGATCCAAAAAGTATACATTTGTGAGGACAAATTGTCTCACAATCTGTCATTTTGTGTTCCATGAAGATACCACGCGTAGATTAGTTCAACATTTTCTGCTCCTACTTTTTTTTGCTGAAGCAGCTTTGTGAAAACTCTGAAATGTCAAAAAAAAATTTATTTAATATCTCTCAGTTTTCCCAGGTTGCCTATATTAAACGATGCACGAGAACAATGGTTAGCTCGCCCTCTATCAGTCAAACTGAATGCGAGGTCTGGTTGATGAGTTATATGATAAAAAAAACTACTTGTTTTGGTTATTGTAATCCCATAGAAAGACTATCTTCTAACGCAAATACAATCTTAGCATCCAGGACTTGGATTTGAGTTTATCTTTCAGAAATAAGCTCAGGATAAAGAGAACTATGAAATATGTTGAATTTAGCGAATCCGATTTCTTAATGATTTTCGAAAAATATCATGAACTAACCCTTGTCAAAATTTTGGACAGAAAAAAAATCTTCCAAAACCCATCAAATGATACATACCTACATCAAAAGAAAAGTCTGCTCGAACTCTATTCGACAAAATTGGTTATAAGTTATTTGAAGAGCTGATGGCCGAGATTGGTGGTTGGGTGGTGTAGGATGCTGGGGCATACACTAATGCTGTATCTTTTTCTACACACCAAGTGCTTACCTACTTTACCTCCAAGTTATATCACAAGATATAACTTGCGAAACTTGTAAGTGCGAGGCGAGTGCAATACGGAGAAACAGAAGCACTTAAACAACGGCCCTACAAATTTGAAAGTTAGTGCGAGGGGCTAACAACCCCCCCACCCTCTAATGGTAACCAGACCCAAAACGACAATGAGAGTTTGAGGATCAGGGACAGTAAAAAGGACAAATTGTGACATTTATTACAGCTGTCACCAAAGAATGCACATATTTATTTGGATGAGAATTCGTCGTGGGAAATCGGCTAAGATCGAAAGTCATGAATTTCAAGCCCATTAGTGATTGCCTGGCTTTAATCCGCATCAAGGCCACACCACAAAACATCAGTCTAATATGTGCACATTACCGTTGACGCTGAGAAGTCTAATCAAGGAGGATTTTTACGACCTCCTGGATAGAGCCTACGTAGCGACGTCAAAATCGTACTCGGAGACTTCAATGTAAAAATCGGGAAGGAAGACATCTTTGGCGGATAAGTTGGAAAGCACAGCCTCCACGAAGTTACAACAGATAACGACTTCCGACTAATTGACTTTGCTGCAGGATGTACGGTGATAAGTCACACTACGTTTCCAAGACGAAAAATCTACACAGCAACCTGGCGATCTGCGAATGGTCAAACCACCAATGAAATCGACCATGCGCTAATCGGCGCAAGGCACGCCAACATCCAACATCTTGAACGTGCGCACTTTCCGAGGAGCAAATGTCGACTCTGACCACTTTCTGGTAGTGGCTAAGTTTAGAACTCGATTATCAAATGACAAAAAAAAAAACACGTGCGGCCCAAAGAAAGAAGTTCAACATCAGTTGCCTTAGTACTCTGGATAATGACAAAGACTACAATGAGCGCCTGAGTGAGTGACTCTCCACCGTCCTCCCAAATACCACAGATGTCAACACCTTCATGTGGAACCAATATCACGAAATAATTAAAAATTTAGCCGAGACCACCATGGGAAAAAGAACACGTGGTATGACGATGAATGCGCGTTATTGAAAAGATAGACGGAAAATCCACGTTTGCAGATGTTGCAACGGAAAACAAGAGCAGAAGAGTACCGAACAAAAAGAAGAAATGAGAAAAAGACCTTGTGAAGGAAGAAAAGAGCATCCACAGTTTCTAAGCTTAAAGATCAAGAAGAGTCTCGGGCCAAAAATAACACCCGGGGTTTCTTTAAAAGGTCGAAGCAATTAGCTTCTGGTTTCAGAACCGGGACACAGGCTCTTCGAAACAGTGAAGGAAGCCTAGGCACCGAAGCACAGGGGATTTTAGATGTTTTCAAGCAGCACTTCCAACAACTGCTGAGGGAACCAATGACGAAAGAGAAGCAAGACCAGTCAATTAAGACCCAGTAGCACCCCCAGCACAGAAGAGGTAGAAAGAGCCATCTAAAAGCTAAAGAAAGAAAACAAGTCCGCCGGGTCGAATGGCATACCTGCGGAACTCTTTAAATATGAAGGACGTGTTTTGATGAACCGCATGCACCATGTCATCAACAAAGTGTGGAAGGAAGAATAAATGCCCACTGACTGGTCGGTAAGCTCCATATGCCCCCATCAGCAAAAAAAGGCGATCCTATGTCATGCAAAAACTACCGTGGCATATCCCTGCTTAATTTTGCTTACAAAATCCTATCCAACGTACTGTGTGAGCGTCTTAAACCGTTCTGCAATACAATAATCGGCACGTACCAGTGTGGCCAGGCAGAACAACGATAGACCAAGTATTCACACTGAGGTAAATCCTGGAAAAGACCAAAGAATTTCAAGTCGAAACCCACCATCTTTTCATCGACTTCAAAGCTGCTTAAGATAGCGTCCACCACCAAGAGCTTATCATGGCGATGTCTGAATTCGGGATCCCAAACAAAATCTTAATTCAGTACCAACTACATAAATGGTATCGGATGAATGTTCTTCGGGTCATCTTCGGCATCGTGTGCATTGAAGGGGAATGAAGAAAAAGATTCAACAGCGAATTTTACGGGTTATACAACGATACGGACCTAGCCAAAAGGGTCAAGGTCTAGAGCAGAGACTCAAATGGCTCGGTCATACAGGGCGGATGGACCCCAATGCTCCGGTTAAGAAAGCCTTCGACACTATTCGACACTATAGGGATGTAGAAGTACAGAAAGACGACTCAGTTGGCGCAACCAAGTGGAAGAGGACCTCAATCAACTTGGAGTGCAAAACTGGAGACAGCTAGCAAAGAACCGAGCTGGCTGGCGGAGACTGTTGGTTGAGGCCCAACTCCACGACGGACTGTAGTCGGTAGTCCCACCTTAAGTAAGTAAGGCCCATTTGCTGAAACTCGTCGAAACTCGTCATAAATCTATTTTTTAAGTATTCTGAACTTAGCTCTAAATAAAACTTAGTTCTTAAGATTCACTTAGTTTATTCAACGTTGCTAGGAAAAATAATATTTCGTCTCAGCTATGAATCGGTTTGACAAATAATTGAAATAAAATTTTATTTGATTGGCAAACTCCACAGGGGTGTTATTATAATCACAGGGAGAAAATATGTCAAGTCAAGTGTTTTCTTTGATAAGACAAGGCATTTTGTTTTGAGTGGATTTAAAACAAGACCGCATTCATTCGACCATTTCAAAATCACATTCATATCGTTGTTGATGTTCCTCACGCAATTCTCAATCAGACCCAACGGAGTACTTTGAAAGTACTGGACATCGTCTGCGAACATACGCACATCTTCATATCTAATGAGTGGAGGTATATTGTTCAAATAAGCTGAAAATAAAAGCGGACCCCGAACGGATCTTTGAGGCACACCACGCTGTATAGTTGGAAACATGAGTATCAGATACAACGGTTTGATTCCTTTCAGTTAAATATGAAAAAATTAGGTTAACTGCGAGCGAGTTTAAAACGACACGAAAGTTTATCGTTTATGGCAAAAGGTCCTATGGTCAATTGTATCGAATGCTTTGGAATAGTCAAGAAGAACCAAGAACGTGACTTTATCATCGTCCATAGCCTTCCTTACCTGTTCTACAACATCCAAGAGCGCGGTTGTACTACTATGGTGAGATTGAAATCCAGATTGCTTCATTGACAGGAGACTGTGAGTTTTGAAGAAGCGATTGATTTGTTATGCATTAATCTCTCAGCAACTTTGGACAAAAATGGGAGGATTGAAATTGGGCGATATTCTGTTCCACTACGATTCTTAGATATCGGTATAATTTTTGAAGATTTCCATGAAGTTGGAAATGTGCTCTTAGAAAACATCGAATTGATGGCAAAGGTCAAATAAGGCAAAATAAGTGGCAATGCTGCTTTAACAAATGTTGGATTTAATTGATCAAATCCAATGGAATTTGATTTTATTGACATAAAACTCTCCACAACGTCTGGAGGAGTAACAGCTACGAAGTTAAAAGAATCTCAGAGGTAGGATAGCAAAGGCTCAACTTGTACTATAGATGGATTTGTGGGTTGGGGAACAGATGATATAAGAAATTGGTTCAATTCATTACAATCCACTTCTATACTTGGTGACCTTTGTTTGCCAATTCCAACTTCACGGAGGTTCTTAAATAGCTTGCGACCATGTGAAATGTTCAAATGATTAGAAAACCACCTTGCTGCAAAAACAAAGTTAATAAGACCAACAAACTTGTTCCGAAGCAGTCAATATTATTGACGATCCTCGGCTATCCTGAAGCGTTTCCATTTTAAGTTCGATCGATTCTATCTGCTCTAAAAAGTGTATATCCTTTCATGGAATATATTTTGTCAATTAAATCGCTTTTAAACCATGTTTCAGAAACCGCAATTACATCAACCTCCGAACCCTCAAACAAATCCCGAAACTCGTCAATTTTCCAAAGAAAACTTTGTGCATTCAAGTGGTAAACATAAAAGCCTTGGTTTTGGGAATCAAAAATATTTATCAATGCCTTTGTAGTATTGACTTTTTGCTCGCTGTTTGAAAATTTATCCCTCCATCATAATAATTTATAAGGTGAAATAAAACACGCGAACCAAGAAGAACCGAAAAGTAAAAAAAGAAAGAACCCCATGAAGTATCTACTTAAAATACCTTCGATAAGAATGTCGTCAGAACTTAAGGGTTGTGTTAAGTAAAGCACTAAAATTGCTATAAACATATCTGCTCCAAAATATGAATTGTCATATTCTTCGTTAAACGTAATATTTTATAGAATGAAAGTTCATCAAAAGAATAAAAATATTCCTTTCTCTCATACTTATTAATTTTTATTCACAGCAAAATTATTTGTCAAAACAAACTTCAGTCACTATGTTTTACTTAAGAGACTTAGGTTTTACATATTCTTCCCCCTAATTTATGTCCTACTTAGCAACATTTATGATTAAGAATATTTTTGGTGCAAAGTAATAAGCATAGCTGGGCATTAACGGGCATTTTTTCGTTAATCCGTTAATCGTTAATTAACGAAGTTAACATTTCCATTAACGGATTAACTTTTCAGTTAACTTCAAAAAAATGTTAACGATCGTTAAATTTTCCAAAGTCCGTTAATCGTTAATCGAACACAAATACTATCTGTATGGTTCAAATTCAAATTAGATTATTGGTAATTATTTTTAAAATTTATAAAACAATTTTCAACAGCCTACAGGAAACACAAAGGCACGCGACTTTTTCGCTGCCTGTCCGTGTTTTTTTTTTTTTTTTTTTTGGTGCTATAGGTATACAGAATATAATATCGCAAATTCAATTCATTGCCGAGCGGTTTTTACTGGCTTCTTTATTGCCAGCAAAAAACACTGTTGTTGGCTGCCAAAGGATTTGATTTTTTTTTGCACTACCTACTAAGCTATGCAGGGCGAGATTTTCTTTTTGGGTGGTTGGTGAAAAGGTTCACCGTGCGCACCGCGCAACAATTCTTATATACGTATCATGAGCTAGTCGAAATGTCCGGAGCCGTGTCGGCGAGGTTCGGTCCCTAGTAAAATTTGAAATGCCACTATTATTCCGGGTGCCGTTATTGAAATACCACTTTTTTCCAGCGGCTGTGAGTGGGAAAACTGCCATACTAATCGTTTATAATACGACGATACGACAATGTTTGTTTTATTCCTTAGCGCGTGCTTAGAGAGTGACGAGTTTTTTTTTCAATTGTGCGTAGTCAGTGATAGATTCAGTTTTAAATCAGTACATTGTGTGTTTTTTTTAGAAACAATAAACAAAGAGTATTCTGTGAACTGTACTAAATATAATCGTAAAATTATCATGGAATCGAACTCGAGCTCCGCAATAGACCAAAATCCGTGGTCAGTGAAAAATGCATGGAAGAAAAGGTAGAAGAAGCGCTACAAGAAGAAGCTACCGAAATATCAAAGAACGTAGAGAGTGAAAGTGGCGGGAGTAACAACGACGATGACCTTTGCAACTCTGTTACTCAATCTTCAGAAAAACCTAAGAACAACAAATCATTAAGAAGTAAAGCTCAAAGTCTCGTAAAAACGTGGCTAGATTTGAAGTCAAAAGACTCGTTAAATGAAGCGGCATTCATCGGGGAACAAGAGCATTGGCAAATCTGTTTATCCAATACAATACTATCATACTCTCAAGCGCTGCTGTTGAACGTCTCTTCTCCACGGGCAAGGATATACTTCAGCCGAAAAGAGCCTCGCTTTCCGACGAGAATTTCAACATGCTGTGATGTTCATGAAGGGGAACAATCATATTTATATACATGACTGAATAAATTGTTGTTATAACACTTAAATTGTTATAAAATATAATTTACTGTATTAGAAAAAAATTAATTGTCTTTTCTTGTTTCCAACTTCCAATTTGTATTAGAAAATAAAATTTTTATGGCGTTTTAACGGATTAACGATTAATGTTAACTTGCGTTAATTTTTCTAAAATTTAACGTTTTAACTGTTAACGAAGTTCAATTTTTAATTAACGGATTAGCGATCAACGAAGTTAACTTTTTGATTAACGGTGCCCAGCTATGGTAATAAGTGAAACTTAAGAGTATATGTTAAACTTAAATATTTATGACTCCTTTCAGCAAATGGCCCTAAGTAACTGAATAGTATGCATCGAATGTGACTCATGGAACTGTATATTGATTTTCGTTTGTTTTCAGCAGATGGTATAGGCATTTTTCTTTTTTGAGAGGTGAAAACCAAAAAGCAGAACAGAGCGAATTTCATGTAACTTTAGTTAAGAATGTAATGCAGTTGCCCGTGGCGTAGTAGTATGTGCGTTGGCTGTTACGCAGAACGCATGGATTCAAATTTCGAATCCTGTTCGTGCCCATAAAGTTTTTATTTCATCTTTCGCGGATACTGCCCCTTGCGAAGAACTGACAACACTTCCAAGAGTATCATATGTCATGAAAAAAGTGCTTCTTAACTTTGCCGTTCTTTATCGGTGTTAAATTGTAGGTCCCCTCAATTCTTCACACGGACCCAAAGAATTTTTGATGAGTGTTAGACATTAGGTCTTGGCTCTTGAAGAGCTGTCGCGCCACTCTATTTATTTATTTAAAGAATGTAAATAAGTATTTCCGTCACGTTTTTATTTTTTGTTCTCAATTTATATTTTTGTATTTTTCTATTGCTTAGTATGGAAATTTGCTTTCTGTAATGTTGTAACTTAAAAAATTGTATTTTCAATTTTATAATACACACAACGAGTGGTTCAATTTTACATCAGCATCAGCACAATCTTCTGTGTTGGGCACTCGGCTCAATATCGCTTGAAGCTTCTCTAAGGACTCACTTAGCTTAGGTTCAAGAACCTTTCGATACAATCTTCCAATTGTGTTCTAAAAATTTGAAAAAAGAAAAAATATTATCAGCAAAGTAAAAAAAATTAAAAAATTAAAAATGAGTCACTTGAAATAGAATCGAACTCCTTTGAAAACTCATTCGAATTTCTAACATCGATGTTTCCCCACAATTCACATCCGGTTCACTGAAAATCAATTCAATTCGTGGCCGCAAAAATAATTCAGACTCAAGGGCCAAGTAATGTCCAGCCTTATGGTCAGTAACCTTAATGAGGTATTGAAAATCATCTAAATAAAAAGTAAAAATAATTTTGCTAAATAATTGTCAACAAATAATAAAAAAGAAGAACTCACTTGAGAAAATCCAAAAATGTTTGCCAACTCCTAGAGGTTTAAAGTCAGCTGCCATGAAGAATGGAAGCCACCTCATCCACTTCAAGTTAAATCAAAACAGACGGAAGGGGATAGGAATGAAATATTAATAAACGAACACAAAAAAAAAGAACACTTAAATTAATAATTCTACTTTAAGTAGAAAACTAGAAATTAGAAGTTGGAACGAAAGAGCGAAGGAAAATGGAAAAAGGAGGTTTAAAGGACATTTACTGCTAATGCTGTGCTGAGTCAAAGTTCTCCCTGTGCGGCTTTCATTAGAGTCGACTTTTCTCCATTGCGGTGGACTTGTGTGTCGTTGTTGGCATATTGTCGTCGTCCAAGCAAAGGTACGAACGACTCTAGAGCTGGACAACGACTACACTATATTTTCCTGGCTAGGATGAAATTACGTACACAGAGAGTGAAGCTTCGACGACCACAAATCGTAGACGTTGTCGTCGTTGAGGTGGTTTGATTATGTGGGTGGCTTAAGACACGTCTGACATTTTAATGACTGTCAGATACCAAACTCATTTCCAAGTCATTTTTTTTTTTTTTTTGTAATTCCCTTTTTACGTTATCCTTGTAAGGTTGCAGATTTATTGAGCTTTAAAAAAAAAACCAAAGGAAGCCCGGTAAATTTTTAAAACATTTCTGAATGACCGAACAAGAATAGACTGGACAAAACCGACAGCGAAACAGAGCAACAATGAGCTGCAATTAAGACGAAAAAAAAAATAAACAAAGAGGTGAAGAAGAGAAAATACAAAAAGAAAGTCGAAACTTTGAGTAGGCGTACTTTAGTTGGATGATGGAACTTCTTTTATATTTGCTGTTGTTGTTATTGTTGTCGAAAGGAGAAGAAAGTCTTATCTTGAAGTTTTAATTAATAGGCCCTTTTTGCAAAAGTTTGGTCCTTTTTTTCGTCCTTAGTGGGGAAAGAGATTTACCGCTTCTTTTCTTGCTTCACTTTGTAACAAATTACAGGGACAGGAGAAAAAGTTTATCGTTCGGTTTTCGGTTCGATTTTTTTTTTGGAGGTTTTGAAAAATTGAGGTTTTGATAAGTAAAAAAGAAAAAAATGAAAAAGTTTCAGCAAACACCAAGTTCAATTATCCCTAATTTAAGAGGAGTTAAGGCATGAAAATGCGTAGGTAAATTTATTAAGGCCACAGGGTTTAATTTTGTTATGAGGGTAGATTTTTGGTGTCACTTTGATTTGAAAATTAAGTAAAAGCTTTGTTAACTTTTGGAAGCATTCGTTGGATATCCTGATTCAAAAGAGAAGGGTCGGGACAGTTTTACGTCTAGAAACATTTTAAGACATATTGTCATCGCTGTCGTCAGTTAGAACATGGTCAAAATCAAAAGAAACTGTGGAATCGAGTTGGCAAAAGCAAAGCATTGGATTTAACATTGGATAAGCAGATGTCTGTGCAATTACATGAGACGTTTTCAGGTTCCATCAATGGAACCGGTTTTTGTTCAGATGATCCTATGCTTTATTATTCCTAATTAAATAAAAACAGCTTTTTCATAATAAATTATATTTAAACCTACCCTATCGACCAGCTGCGGCATGGTCACAAATCGATAAAGTTGCCTCTGTCCCACATCGAACTTCTGTGAAACGAACAGTGTGTAACTGTCGTCAAAGCAATTCACATTGGTTTGATAGCAAATCGCCAAACCAAGCACCAGCACTAGAACCACCTTAAGCACAACCATTGTTCTTCTCAAAAGTTTAAAAACAGTTTCTGTGAGCTTAGCAAATCAAACTTTGACAAACTCAAAATTTCTGACAAAAAAGACAACAAAAGACCAGCAATCTAATGACGACGACCGACGCGACGCACTGTGGACAACGGACGACAACAGAAAAAAAGACAATTTGTGTTTGCATTGAAATTATTATTGACTAACGGTTATCGACAACTTCCATTTCAATTACGACCTTAAGGGGCGATAACACTGCGTTCACTTCATGGCTATTTGATGGGCCTGCGGCCTGTCTGGCCGGCACTTCCTTTCGCAGAGCTTGCAACTTCCGATTTCAAGCCTTTTGGTACAGTGTGGCCTGTGCTTTAAATGGTCCTCATCTTGTAGATTATCACTCAGCAAAAGTTTTTGTTTGATCTTTTTTGTTTACAATTATTCATTGTTTGTTTTTTGAAATGGCAGAACCCAGAAACCACTTCCCAACACTTTTACTAAGGAAGCAGTGTTTGCGTGATGGAAAAAAGAGTATGCACCACAAAACACTTAAAACACTTTTTGCGCTTTCGGGCGATTGCAGGACTATGATTTTTGAAGGCGCAAAAAAGCACACTGCCAACAAACAGAACAGCCAGCATCGGCATAGGGAAAACGATGGCCGACAATACGACTAGTCGACTAGGGGTCGGGGAGGCACAGGAGGCCGAATAAAGAGTTGTATGGCATCACAAAAAAATGTTAAAAGTTCTTTCCTTTCAGTTTTTTTTTCTTTTTTGTGTGTTTCTTTTGCATGACGGCTTGGAGCTTATGATGAAAAAGAGCAAATGCAAAGTTTTCTTTTTCAAGTTTTTGTTTCTTTTTTGTTTGTTGCTAAAATGCCACTGCCAGCTCCTTTGGGGGATAGACTTGCACACTATAATTTACCTCAAGTTATGTAGTCGGGTGAGGGAAGAAACGAATGTGTTATGCCTAACGTGGTAGATAGTTGACGACACTTTCAACTTTTTTTTTAAAGGGGTTGTAGAACTGCATTGAAATCACTTGAAGGAAAACGAAATTTTAGGGCTTCAAACAGTGTCATCAACAAGAAAAAACCTTTTGAAACTGTAACAAGCAATTTTATTGTAACAGTAGCTTTACTGAAGAAGGATGCATCAGATTTCATAAGAAAAAGTAATTCAAGGCAACTGTAAGAATGGATGTCACGACATCACAGACCTTAAAAAGCAGGGAATATCATAAAAGTACCGCATTCGATGCAGTGAGTATAGAAATAACATTTCAAAGTCTAGGTGGAGAAGGTCAGGACCGTGACAAAAGCAGTAGAGAACCTCATTCAAATTGGTTCGAACATAGCGACTGGTATATCGCGAATCACACGAGTATTGTTATACTTCCCAAAGAGTCGATCGTAGCTAGCTTATTCCTTAAGACTACAGCTTACTAAAATGATTTCTCAACTAGTTGTAGGGGAGCCCAGGAAGGGATTTCGCGCGTTGCTCGAGCGCGTCATATTATTATAAGGGGAGAAACCTTGCACTTTGTTATGTGAACCTACCAGATATGAACGGTTAAATTTGTTGCGTTCGATCAGGGCAGCCCGTCAGATTAGTAAAAAAAAATCGATGGTCGGAAATACTCGAGCGCGTCAGATTTTTAGAATATAAGTTAAGTATAACGCAAAAAGTGAGTATTTCAATAATCTGACAAATTCAGTGTTTCAAAAGCAAATGGGAGCGTTCCAAATCTGCAAAAAAAAAACCGTTAGCTCGAAATACTCTAGCGCGATTGGTTTTTTTTCCATCTTGGAAATTTTATGAGGTATGCGAAATTTCCGTGTTGCGATGTAGCGTAAATTGTCATTAAAGCATTTTAGGATTAGATGCTGAGATCAGTGCTTTCTCTCATTTGCTCTCATTTTTTTTTCTCTCGCAAACTTCCCACGCCATTGTATTTGTAAAATCTTTATTAGTCCTATAACCAGTACTTCCGCTGGTTTAAAATATTTCCGAATCCCAGAAACTTGGTAAATGAGTCATTGAAAAAAAAATTTCCATTAAAAGTTTTTTCTTAACCATTTTTGTTTTTAATTTTTAGTATTAAAGAAAAAATGTATCAGAAACATAAATTAATTTTGATATTAAAATATTATGTACTTGGCTAAGCATTTTACAGTTGCAAGATCAAACATTTGTGGTTTTAAAAAAATCGGAAAACAATTCATAAAAATAATTTCAATAACTTATAATATAATATAATAAATTAATATAATAAATTAAGATAAATTTACTAAGTATTTGTATGTAAAAAAAAGTATTTGTACAAAAAAAAAAGAAAATAAAATCATTTTATTTGTTTTATTAAAGAATATTCACATCGCTTATTTTTTAAATTGTCAGATTAAGAAAATGCAACGGTATATTTGTCAGATTATCATTTTGGGTGAATAAAACATCAAGTACAACGCACTGTATAAAAATCTGACGCGCTCGAATATTTCAAGGTCACGTTTTTTTTTTACATTTTCAAAAACCTGTAAAAAGTGTCGGTCTCATTCAAATCGTCAGTCATTAGAATAGGACACTTATTTGAGTTCAATTCACGTCCCCTCCAAAAATCTGCCACGCTCGAATAACTGCAATTTTGTTTTTTGTTATTTTACAAAGTTAACAGCCCTTTACAGCTAAATGCAACATTCTTTCCGTCAGATTATTATATACCCGTTATCAGAAAGCCAAATGAATATATACTATGAATATCTGACGCGCTCGAGTATTTCCATGTAACGATTTTTGTTTGCATTTTCAAACGTGTTTGCACGCTAATCGCAACACCATTATGAAAAAAGTTAAACGCACATTTTTATCTTAGACCACAATCTTCAAAACGCGATAGGTATCCCGATGACGATCGAGTAACTGCAAATTTAGCATCTCGGGCTCCCCTACTATAGTAGGTACATTGTTTAAAAAAAAAAAAACAGAGTTCATCCGAGATCACGAGCTTGAATTTCAGACACCACAAATACAAATACGGCAACTTTGGAATTAATGGGCTTCATCTTACTAACTTACTTACTTATTTACTTAAGGTGGCGCTTCGTTGTGGACTTGGACAGTCTTTTTCAGCCAGCCATGTGTCTAACTAACCGTCCATAGTCTTTTCCACCTCAGTGCGCCACCTAAGTCACGGTCTTCCTTTACTTCTACTCTAGCATTGGTGTTCATCCTCTCTTTATCCTCTATGACCAACCCTTCTGAGTCGCTGGACCTTGACTCTTCTGACTAAGGCTAAGTCCTTGGTTGGTATGCGAAATGCTTAGTCTCAGTCTTAAATCTCAATATTTTTGGTTTTTTTCTAGTAAAAATGCTAGCAAAAGCTCAATATAATTAGATTTGAGACTGAGATGAGGCATTTCGCATAAGAGCCCTTGTCTTTGTACAACGCGTAAAGCTTGCTGATGAAGTTTCTTCTCCATCTTCTCCATCAATGCATACGGGACCATAGAATAGGCAGTCCTTATAACCTCTTCTCGAAACATCTTGAGGAATCTCATCTGATTTTGTCAGTGTCTATGCTTTTGCACCATGTAGAAGGATTAGAAAACAAATATACACGAACACCTGGCTCAAGGCCCTAATTTCGTGGTGGATTGAATTCCAATCCACTCTATTTTTATATGCATGAATTACATGCATATTATAGTGTATGTTGCCTTGTAGATAATGAAAAAAGGCACAAGATTAATCTTCTGCATCTGTCCCGTTGCCGTAGACTTTACCTTCCTTCCGTTAATAAAAGCCATACTGGTAAATGTGTTTTTATCTATGTAACTGAGCTTAAGGACACCATCACTCAGTTACCGAGAACGCATTTCTCGTTAACCACAGCCACTCTGAAACTCCCACAAGGGGGCCGACCGCAACTGTAGTTGAGATTCAATTAGAATCCGGGCACAACTACCCCAGAGCACCAGTTTTTTCAGAAGACATGGTAGTCTCTTTTGTTATTTTGTACTCTGTGAATGTATGACATTATCATCATACATTCTATCGGATGCGTGAAATTATCACACATCCGTACAAACCAAAAGGATAATTTTCCAGCTTCGTTGAGTTAACAGCTCACCAGGAACACTGGTGTCCATTGTCATGCAGTCCATTTTACCAGAAAGGAGCCGGTCGGCCAAACTGGAAGACTGCATGACATATTGCCATGCACCACACACCTTCTTTAGAACACTCATTAGTGCCTTATTCTATCACAATGATATCAAGTACAGTCTCATTAATCACGGTATCAAAAGAAAGTGATTATGATACATGTACAATAAAACGTAGGTTCATTCGCCCTGACCGAAGTCAAGTTGACGCTCTGCACCACTTGGAGGTTGAACCTTCCGCACATGAGCGGCAAGAAATCTGTACTCGGAATTGCAAGCAATCCTTTCCAAACCCTCACCCACTCTTCGCAGAGCAACCATGTGGAAGGACTGGGATGATGAGGAGCGATTTATCACTGTTTCTTAGCCTAAAGAAATAGCGATAAGCAAGATAAATTCTTCTTCTGATCTCGGCGCCGATAGTGTTATTGCCCGTGTTTATACCGGAGCCTAGGTAGACAAACTCCTCTGCTACCTCGAAGTTTTTTACGTCTCTTGTGATGTGATGTTCGGTCCGAGACGTTCGGTTTTTGGTTTTTTTCCTAAAAGACAGAATGTACCTTACCTACTACGTTTTGCCCTCATATAACGCTAAACCCACCCAATATGTGAGTCATTTCTACCATTTTTGTTGGGTATATTTTTTGTCTCACATACTGTCTTACCCCCAAGTTTTGAAAAAAGGAACTCATTCAATAGGTTTCTACTGGCGTTAAATAAAAAAACACAAAAACAAAGCAAAAGGGAAGATAGATAAATCTAAAATAAGAAATTAAACTATTGACACTTTCAGTCCAACAGATAACCATAACTCTTATCAAAGTTTCTACTCAAACCAGACAAAGACATCCCAGCATTCTAGCAATTGTTTGAGCAAAATATAAAAAGGCCCTCAAGGGCAATCTTCCTAAAAAATGGTAGCTTATTGAATCTAAATGTTATGTCAACGTTATTTTTGAACTAACGCGAATTTTGTAGATATGAAGAACAAAAAATTGTCATTGAACTTTTACAAAACCTAAAGCCTATTATGTTCACGAAAAGACATAGGCGTAAATAAGCCCCAATACACGAAGGGTAGGTAAGCAGTGAAACACTACAAATTAACAAATTAAGGGTTGACAATATTGAAGAACCGTACCTACATTCTACATACATCCTACATGTGTACATAAGTCTATTCGTTTCAAGTTGTGTTTTTTTTTAACTTAGTGCAATGCTTCATGTAGGTAAAGTCGTTGCAGTGAAACCTTTCAAATTCCGTGGTTTTATGTTTTAAAAGCAAATATCGTAAACAATTATCCAAGACTCCGAACATAATTCAATAACTTATCTATAGCTTTGTTTGGCCTTAAGGCCTGTATTAGTAACGGTATCAAGTATCATGTTTTTGTGACAGGAGTTTTCCCGATTATCTGCATGAGTCATTTTAAAAGGGTTTCCTCTCCATTTTTTTTTAACCAAAAACCGATTTGAAAATGCTATCTAGTGGAAATAAAAACAATTGAAATTGAATTTCCAAACTTCATTGCAGTTTAGTTATCTCGCCAATGCTGCCAATCGTCATAACTTTCATGCATCGAATTTAATTCTCAAAACAATGTGAATTTCGGTAAACGTTTTCGATAGCGTAGATTTTGTTGGCAGGCTACCAAGTACATGTTCTCTTCAGAGAACCAGTGGAGTCGATCAGTGGCAAATAGAGAAAACGAAAAACACCTATACACGATTTCTATGTAATACTGGCTCTATCTAAACCCTCTTTTACGCCACTGAACTGTTCACTCTAATTGAATCATGTACAGTAAAATAGAAGAATCGGTACAAACTATACGACATCGTCCTTTTGTGTTTACCACTGCCAAATAACTTTGCTTGGCTACCGCTGGAATTCGATTGCATTTGAAAACAACACCCCCAAAGTCAAAGCCTTTCACTTAGAATCACTTTTCACCGAGAAAAAATTCAATAATAGTGAAATTGAGTGTTTCACCAAACAAAAAAGAAACAATTTACACCCTGCACCAAAAATTGCACAAAAAAGCTATTTTGTCAGTTACCAACAATGAAAACCATTTAAAGCTGAATTTATCTCCAGGATTCCATTGTATTAAAAAAAAAATCTTTAATAAAATCCATAGAGCTAGTCATCCTATTGTTAACCAGGAGAGATGAATGGTAAGTTCCCCCTAACAACGTTTGAAAAAAAAAAAATTCAAGGAAAGTAACAAAAACCAGACATGAGGAATGTGTTTAAGAATTTTACTCCATGCAGCTAACAGAGTCATCTCAAGGATTCTATGAATGCAGTCTTTTTTTGTTTGTGTAGTTTGATACACATAAACCTTGAGACATTGTATATAAACCAATTGCTTGCATTTGATACTTGTGTACGGGCGGTGGGTATTTTCTTGTGGGGGTGTGTAGTTATGGTGTTGTCATGTGAATGATTTATCTCAAGCATAAGCTTTTAATCCTTTTAAAGGATACCTAAACACAAGGATTTGCATGCATATAGGTTGATTGTATCTAAGCATTATTGAAAATTAAACACTTGTCGTTTCCATAGAATAAATAATGGTAAATATTTAATTTTTTATATTTGTCATAGTATCAAAGAGGCCAAGGTGGTAAATCCTCTTATGTCACCACCAGACATACAGTGGGGAGGTACTACGACCAATATATGAAGATTCTTGTAGATTTATCTGCGGTATACGTATTTTGAAAAGCAATTAAAATGTTCGCAATGTTTTTGAAAGACCTCGGTAACCTTCACAATCGATTTTTTTAATTCTGCATTGTTAGAAAAAAGACTGGCAGCATTGTCTGATTATAAAATGTCATTGAAGTGAGAAAAGTGGGCCCGATAATTCCGTCTATATCGCTTTTTCTACCTTTTGCTCTGGTTACCAAATAAATTGTTTAATGAAGTTTCGAGCCTTATCAAACAAAAAAAGCTGAAGAACGTGAGCCTAACAACAGATGTCAGACATCTTGTTTAGCAGTTAAAGATTAATGTGATGTTGCTTGGGTGTGGTGGAAAATACAAATTTCACAACCTCGGCTGTGTCCTGGTTTGCAGAAAAGAAAGATACATTCATAGAGCAAATAGTACGCTATCCAGTTTTGTTTTCAATATCAGTTCAAATTCAGATTGAACCAGAAGTGAGCAGATGAGAGTTTTTATTTGGTACTACAACTCCCACGGAACATGGAAACTGGAAACCCTACCTTCATGAATCTCAAATATCTAATACCAACCCAAAGTTAAGAAAAGTAGTGTTTCAACCTTCCTTTTTACATATTTTGTTACTGTGTTCTTTATCACTTTCTACATTGACTGGATTAAGTTCTAAGCTCTGAACCTAAACAAATCTCATACTAGCTGAGTCTACTGTTATTTCTTAGTGAAGACTCTTTCCGATAAGAAGATAAATTCCAGGCTGAAAGCAGTAGGTGCTAGACCATATTAAAAAAAATCAAAAATCTTCATAAATTAATCCTTTACCACTGTGCATTGTGTTTGGTTTGGAGTCTTATAGCGTTTTTTTTTTTTGGTCGTCCGGAACTGTTCCGAACAGTTCTGTACTCGTTCACTTGGCACAAGATGACAGTTCTTGTTCTGAATAGAACAGAAAAACGATTCCGAATTTGAAGTCAGAATCAAAAACAGAATCACGCATACATGCACACACTCGCATATACGTACTCGCTGCCATGTTTACAAATAAAGAAATTAAAAACAATGTCATGTCATCTGCAATTCTTCATATGAGGTTTCACAAATACACAACCATTCAACCCTTAGAAGCAAAAAAATGTGTTTGCCTGTTCGTTTGGAATCCGGAATCGGACAGTTCTGTGTACAATTCCGGATTACCAAAAAAAAACGCTATTACTTGGGAAGCTTTAGATTGGCAACACTTTTTTTCTTGTAAAGCAGATACCTACTCATGAAGTTGTCGCCAGAGCAGAGAATGTTTGCTATATGCTATAGAAAATTCTTGGGCATTTGAAAATTGATGATTGAAACAAACTTATTATAATTTAATCGATCTCGATCGTCTTCGATTTTTTACGGCAACAACCTCTCATTTCGATTTCTGGTAAATAAATTTCAGTCTCGGTTGAATCGTTAAATCAACGATTCTTAAAATCGTAATTTCATATTAATCGAATATTGACGAACAATCGAAGTGGAGAATTAAGGCCCAACTATAAAGGCCGATCGAGGATGTTGAGAGAGCCAATAGCAGGAATCATGTTCGGAGGTTTTATCGGAAGGTAAATCATCTGGTTCAAGGTCATCGAGCAAGAACCGTTGCCTGCAGAGATTTACAAGGGTACATCATAGTAGAATCGCAGTCAATACTGGGGATTTGGAATGACCAATTCTGTAGACTGTATAACGGCGGCGACAGCGAACAATATCCCGCCGTCCCCGTCAGGCAGAAGCCTTTCAATGGACACGATGATAGCCAACAATTCCATAAACCCGACCTAGAAGAAGTGAAAACGGCAATATGACGACTGAAATACAACAAAGCCGCTGGAGCAGATGGACCAGCTGCCGAGTTGTTCAAAGCAGCAGGCGACGATCTAGATAGGAGCATGCACCAAATCATCTGGAAGATATGGTCGGAAGAATGCATGCCCGATGAATGGAACCTCAGCATTGTTTGCCCGATCCTGTAGAAAGGAGATCCTCTTAACTGCTCCAACTACAGAGGAATCAGGCTACTTAACATCCCGAACAAGATCCTCTCTGCCGTAATATGTGAACGTCTGAAGCCTTTCGTCCTGGCTTAAGGCCAGGAAAGTCAATCATCGACCAAATTTTCACTTTGCGGCAGATCCTGGAAAAAACGATTTTAAGGCTGCTTATGACAGCATCTACAGAGACGAACTGTAAAAACTATGTCGTGTTTTGGCATCCCTGCCAAGCTCGTTTGCTTGTGCAAATTGACGATGGAGAACTCACTACTCACGCTGCGCCATTAAGGTTTGGAACGAGCTTACGATGTCAAAAAAGGATTCAGACGAGGCGATGCACTGTCAGTGCAAAACTCCACCGTCAACACCAGAGGCAAATCACCCAACACGCAAGGTTCGGACAGAACGTCACAATAGACGCATACAACTTCGAGGTAGTAGAGGAGTTTGTCTACCTAGGCTCCGCTATTAACACAGGCAATAACACCAGCGCCGAGAACAGACGAAGAATAACTCTTGCTAATCGCTGTTTCTTTGGGCTAAGAAAGCAATTGAGTGGAAAAGCCCTCTTTCGAGCAACTAAGGTAAAACTGTACAACACCCTCATCATCCCAGTCCTGCTGTATGGAGCAGAAGCATGGACCTTGACAAAATCGAACGAATGTGCCTCAGGCTGTTTTGAAATGAAAGTTCTTCGGGTCATTTTTGGCCCCGTGTTCACTGATGGGAATGGCGAAGAAGATACAACAACGAACTCTACTTTAGAGCGGCCGAGGGACGTAGAAGGAGAGGAAGACCGTGACTCAGGTGGTGCACACAAGTGGAAGAGGACCTCAATCAACTTGGAGTGCAAAACTGGAGACAGCTATCTAGGGACCGAGCTGGCTGGCGGAGACTGTTGATTGAGTCCACTCCGGACTGTAGCGCAAAATGGACCTGAGGGTAGCGTCTCGGATTAAGAAAAATAGCAAATACTTCAACCTAAGTGAGTTCAAAACTTAGATCCTTTGTATATAAATTTAACAGGTATGATTGAAATGGTATTCGACTGTAGCGCCAACTGGTTGCAAGCCGAGAAAGCCATTTTTTTTACATAAGTTTGTAATGTGTGTTCTCTGCATTCCTGCAATCTTTTTCATTATTTACCATTTCCGAGGTTTCGACATTTTAACTTATCCTATTATCCATATACATTTTCAAAAAAAATGTATTTAAGAAAATGGTCACTTACTTTTATCATCATCATTTAGCAGAGCTGTAAAAGAATGCAATTATTTTTGTATTGCAGTAAAAAGATTAAAAATACTTATTTTCTGAGTTTTTTGACTTCATGTCAGTACTTAACTTTAAGTGAAAATTCGCAGTTAATTTTGAAGTCTTTTGTATAAAAATCATTTACAGCAGTTAAAACACTCGAAGTCAAAATAATGCATTGCTTTCTTTTACTGCTTGCATTCTTTAAAGTCTTTAAAAGTCTTTTACATTCTTTGCAGTCATTAGGTATGTTCAGCGACACTGTTCTGCACACTTTGGCACAGTTTGGAACAGAAAAGTACAGCTTTTTGGTGTTCATTGACACATTTGCTGTTCCAAACTGTTCTGCTTTGGTGTTCATTGAGACTGTCTAGAACAGTTTGGAACAGTTAAGGACAGGATTTTCTGTTCCATCTTTTTAGGTAGAACACATTTTGTGTTCTAAACTGTTCCAAACTGTTCTGACATTTCTCATGCAGCTGTGCTGTACTGTGCTGTGCTGTGCTGTACTGTGCTGTCTTTTTTCTCGCTGAACAAAGCTATTAGCTTTGAAGCTATTAGCTTTGTTCAGCGAGAAAAAAGACAGCACAGTACAGCACAGCACAGCACAGTACAGCACAGCTGCATGAGAAATGTCAGAACAGTTTGGAACAGTTTAGAACACAAAATGTGTTCTACCTAAAAAGATGGAACAGAAAATCCTGTCCTTAACTGTTCCAAACTGTTCTAGACAGTCTCAATGAACACCAAAGCAGAACAGTTTGGAACAGCAAATGTGTCAATGAACACCAAAAAGCTGTACTTTTCTGTTCCAAACTGTGCCAAAGTGTGCAGAACAGTGTCGCTGAACATACCTATTAAGTCTTTTGATTGCATTCAATGTAATGCAGTCATTTGACTGCTTTTGCAGCCTTTTTACTGCTTGAAGACTTTTAACTGCTTTGAAGTCTTTTAACTGCTTGAATTCTTTTAACTGCTTGAAGTCTTTTAAATGCTTTGAAGTCTTTTAACTGCTCTAAGTCTTTTAACTACTTTGAAGTCTTTTAACTGCTTGAAGTCTTTTAACTGCTTTGAAGTCTTTTAACTGCTTGAAGTCTTTTAACTGCTTGAAGTCTTTTTAACTGCTTGAAGTCGTTTAACTGCTTGTAGTCTAAAGAGAAAGACTACTAGATTTAAATGTAAATTGTAGAAAGGATAGTAGAAAACATGTATACAGGGTGATTCATAAGCGTTGTGCCAAAAAGCTAGAGCGTGTAAGTTGAGTTGAGACAAGAAAAAATCGAAGGGGATGCCAGGAGGGTCAATTTTCTGAAAAATTGACTTATTTTGTAATAAAAAAATTATAAATCAACGGCCTCGTTTACAACACCGTCCTATACCTTTCTGGAAAGCCAAAAACTTCTTCTATCATTTTGTTTTTAAATTAAATTGTTTTAAAGAATAGTTTAAGATATATAAATTTTCAAACTCAAACTCTTTTAACTGCTCTAAATGATTTTAATACAAGACTTCAAAATTAACTGCGATTTTTTTTTCGAAGTCAAAGTATTGCAATAAGGAATGTAAATGCATTCCCAAAATTTAGTTAAATGAATGGGGCTTTTGACGATGCAATACCAAAAGATTGTATTCTTTTACAGCTTTGTCATTTAGTACTAACTCCACAAACCAGTATGGCAACTCTGCTACGAACTTCAATCTGACATTTCAGATTTCATCTTTCATTTCTTTGCATGTGTATGTGCGCTTTCTGTCATGCTCAATTCACTCGTAGGTGAATGTAATTCCAAATGGTATTTGTGTAGCTCTGGCTTGAGAAATCGACAAACGACAGAAAATTCCCTTCTCAAAAGATAAAATTGCCAGAACAGAACAGAAAAGTGTTTTTTTTGTTGTTAATCCGTTGTGTCGTGTTTCTTATGTGTGCTGTTTAATGTTTTCTGTGCCAATGGAACAGTTACAAAAGTATAGTAAAGAATAAAAAACAGAAAGAAGACTTCTAAATGCTTCCAATGGAAAACAACAATAATAATTTTCTTTCATCGACCCACGACGAAAACGACCAACCAAACGAAATACAAGAGAATGCACATTTGAGCAGTTGAGAAGAAGACAAAAATTACTGTGTTCCTTTGTTTCATACATACAGTTATGATGTTTGTGTTGTTTTTTTGTTTTGTGCTATGTTGCCCCCCGTTTTTGCCGTGTGCCTAGTTGCCTGTTTGTAATATAATGCACAATATACCTACGAAAAGGGACCATCATCAACAACTACAAGAAAAGTAAAAAAAAAAGAATACTCACTTATCCTCTTTTCTGCTGTTTTGAAAATTGTTTTTTTTTCTTCTCCTCTTGTGTGTTCCTTCTGCTTGCTCGGATTCCGCCAAGCTTGTTTCATTGTTGTTAGTGTATAAGTACAAATTGTGAATATATACATACATACCTACCATCTTCTTCCAAACCAACGATTAAATACCAACAACAACAAAACTAAAAGTAAAAGAATCGAAAAAGAATGGAAATAATACAACGAATTTGAACAACATACAAAAAAAATAACAACCCTCGTCTCCAAAGCAAAATAACAGACAAAAAACCAACTACACTACATACAAAAACAAAAACGACTCAATTTGTGTAGAAAACATAAGCAAGCGACGAGGATATCACATTCACATCACCTGGTTCTGTTCGTCGTTATTTCTCTGCCATCGCATTTTTATGTTTTGCTACCATTTAGGCATAAAATCTACAGCTCTCGTCGTTGTGGATTGGCACATTTTCTTTCAATTTCAATTTGTACCTAGTAGATTATAATTTAGTTAAAAATTCGTCGCTTAGTTTGTTCGATAAATTCCATTGAAATACAACAAAAACCACTCGGTGCATATCAAAAAAGAGTCAATTTGTGATAAAAAATCTTTGCTCAAGCCAAACAAATGAAAAACGAACTTCAAAACTCGGTTTTTTTTTTAATGAAATTAACTTCGGTTTCGTAATTAATTTGTTGTTGTTTTAATAGAAAAGTTTTTTTTCTTGTGTGTTCGTCGCAATTCGTGTGAACTGTTTTTTGCCTATGCCTATTTTTTTTTTCGACTCAATTTAATTGAGAACAAATCCACTCAGCCAGCAGCAGCGGTACAGAAGTTGAAGCAGCATTTGGAGCGATTTTAGCGGAAGTGTATTGCAAAAAACAGCAAACAAGAAAACGGGATTCTCGTGCAATTTCGTTCGATTCCTATACATTTACCATACATACACAATGCTATAGAAAAACTCAATGCTACTTGTGCTTGTGTATCAACAAAACGGAAAAAAAACTAAACACAGTGAACCCGCATGAATAAGGATTCTTCTTTTCGTTCGATTATTCGCTGCTCTCGGTTGCAAAATTCCAAAAAATTCTCGTGCAAAGAAATGACAGTTGCGGGAAAACCGTTCGGTTATCAATAACTATCAGTTTTTGTTTAATTTGAAAATCATTTAATTTTTCGCATGCCATTTTTTTTTCTATCCTAATTTCGAGTGTAAGTGTGTAAAGTTGAAACGGAGCATACAAAACCCCATGTATTATTTTTTTTCTTGCCCTTCTCTACGGAGTACCGATATAATGGAGAGCATGGAACTTTCACTTTGCCTGTGAATTTGTAGAGTAGTCTCTCTAGAGCCGTTTATAGATTTAGAGCCTCATAATAAACAAAGAAAAAACAGACACCTGCAACGTGCGCGAGTTGCTAGGGCAACGTTTCTTTATTATATTTTTTGCTATTAGATTTTTCTAATTACTTTGTTACTTTGCTATAGAAATAGAAAAACCGAAAAGAAAAAAGAAAGTACATTTACGAATAAAATTTTTGCTCAAACTAGTTACTCTTGACTTTGCTGCTCCAGAAGTGCCTTTTTAGTTACAAAAAAGAAACTCATTTCAATTACAAACAACAAAAAAACGAAGCAATCTCACAAAAATGTTACAACACCATATCAAAGACGAGGCTGCAACCTTCTTCTATTCCCACACAAACCCGCCACCGATGGTCGAAAGTGCCGGGTTGATCGATCAGCACAGTCGCGACTTACACAATGCGCTCGTTGCATCGATAAATAACAGCGTTGCATTGAATAAATCCATCACACCATGTCCACCATCTGCTATCACCACCTCGCCTCTACAAACCGCATCGAAATTAGTCAGCTGCGGTGGCGCAGTTGCCGGAGTCGGAGGAGGAGGTAAGACAACTACATTGTCGGGACGATCAACACCAACCGGCATCACTAGCAACAACAATAACAATGGATCGGCAGCAGCCGATGCCGTAGCACCTGGTAAATTGTTTGTCGGTGGTCTCAGCTGGCAGACAACATCGGAGAAACTCAAGGAATATTTTAATATGTTCGGAACGGTCACAGATGTGCTGATTATGCGTGATCCTGTAACTCAACGAAGTCGAGGATTTGGTTTTATAACATTCAAAGAACCCAATAGTGCCAGTGTTGATAAAGTTCTCAAAGTGCCAATTCATACGCTCGATGGCAAGAAAATCGATCCGAAACATGCGACGCCCAAGAATCGGCCACGACAAGCGAACAAAACGAAGAAGATCTTTGTCGGTGGTGTGTCGCAGGA
Organism: Sphaerophoria taeniata; assembly: GCA_943590905.1. Lineage (NCBI taxonomy): Eukaryota > Metazoa > Arthropoda > Insecta > Diptera > Syrphidae > Sphaerophoria > Sphaerophoria taeniata. The sequence continues at coordinate 36,960,182 of OX016540.1, read as the reverse complement.
GACATCGGCCGAGGAGGTAAAGGCCTACTTTAACCAATTTGGAACTGTCGAGGAGACTGTGATGCTAATGGACCAACAGACGAAACGTCATCGGGGCTTTGGATTTGTGACATTCGAGAACGAGGACGTCGTCGATCGTGTGTGTGAGATTCATTTTCATACAATCAAAAACAAGAAGGTCGAATGCAAGAAGGCCCAGCCCAAGGAGGCAGTGACGCCTGCTGCGGCGCAATTGCTGCAGAAGCGTCTGATGTTCGGCACACTCGGAGTGAGGCTGCCCACTGTTCCGGGACAACTTGTAGCAGCCGGGCCAGGTGCTACTCCGGTCGTGACTACGGTCAATCCACTGGCACTGCTGCAGTCACAACAGGCAGCTCAGGCGCATGCCGCTCAAGCGGCCATGATGCACCATAATCCCTTCTCGGTACAAAATTCAGGAGCGGCAATGCAGGCCGCTGCGGCCGCCGCCAATCCCGGCTATGGCAAATTACTGGCTGCGTATCCCCAAACTGCTCTACATAGTCTAAGGTATACACCATATCCCATTCCAGCTAGTGCTGCCGCCGCAGTTGCGGCCGCCCAACAGCACCAACAACAACAGCAGCAACAACACCAGCAACAGCATTCGCAACAACATCAGCAACAGCAGGCGACCGCTGCGGCCAACCAACATACAGCTGCTGCCAATCAGGCGCTGACTCATGCAGCAGCGGCGGCGGCGGCAGCTCCCAACGCAGCCAATACACATCAAGCTCAGGTTGCAGCTGCGGCTGCGCAACAAGCTGCCCTCGTTGCCACATATCCAATGAATGCTCATCATCCTCATGCTGCGGCCGCTGCTGCCGCAGCCGCTTCCGGTAATCCATATCAGAGTTTCGCACTGGCCAATGTCGATATGTCGAGCTTCCAGGGCGTCGACTGGGGATCCATGTACGGTATGGGAATGTATGGTTAAGCGTCATCTAGAGTGAGAGAGAGAGGTAGTAGTGTCAGTTTCAGCTGCTTCAAATTTAATTTTTTGGTTTCCAAAACTTAAACGTCAGAAAACGTAGTTTGTTTGTTTGTTGCTGCAAATAATATTTAGTTAATAATTTATTTGTTTAAATAACTTGCCTGAATTGAAAGTATTTTTTTGAACAAAAGTATTCTTTGCCCTTTTTATTACCGAAAAACAATTGAAGTATTTTAGTTTTATTATTTTTTTCTTAATTATTTGTTAAAAATACCTAATAAGCAATTAATTTATACCAAATGACAATATTATAGTCATAGTTAAAAATGATACAAAATTTATTAAACAACAAATAGTGTGGCAGTCTCATATAACTCTGTTGCAAGCGAATTAATTAATCTCTTAAAGAAGTATTAGCAACTCTTACTTACATACTCACACACGTATATATATATTTTTTTTAATTGTAAGAATTTAATAAACAAAAAAAAAAAGAACAAGACATCCCAAAACCACCGATTGTGATTGCGATTGATTTCACTATGCGATAAAATTAATTAACCGTAGAAAATAATTATAAACAAAAACAAAAGAGAATGCATACGAAATTATGTAAAATTAATAATTACTGTATTTGTACCTTAGATTTGTAAGCAAACATAAACAACAACAACAACAAACAACAATTTTTACTGTAGTAGAATGTATCTTTCAGATTTTGACTGATTAACAATAATTGATATATATACATTATATACCTATATATACTTCAGACAACGCCATAAAGTACTTATATATCTCTTTCTATATATATAACCATTTCCATTTAACAAGTTTACCCCCCCTCCCCATTATCTCAGAAAATAGATCATTGTATCCCCTGGTTTGTTTGGTTTGTTCTCTTTTAGAGTTGTAAATATTTAAAATTACAATAATATTAAATTAATGTTTTTTGAAACAAATTGTTAAGTGTTGATGCAAACAAACAAAAAAACAAATTACAAAAAAAAGTATTTCTTTGACCAAACAAATATAAAAAAAAAACAAAAAAAACTATAAGGAATTTAGAAAGTACCTATAATAATTAATTAATAATTAATGAATTTCCGTTACTTATCCTAGATTTTTTTAGAGCGTAAGAACAATAATATATAATCATCATGACATTTATAATTATATATGTAATGTGTATGGATTAAGGACAATACCTTTTCTTAAATTATTACAAACAAGCATTTAACACATACTACACCCACACAGTATCTCCATATATATATATATACCTACCTACTAGTGTCCTGCCGAAGGTCGATTTTCCGCCGAAGTCGAAGTCGAATATTAGGCTAAAGGCGCGTCCATATTATGCCGAATGATGTCGATCGGCGTGGGCTGCGCGGCACATTCTGGTCGGCACATTCGGTTTTGCATGACGTCTACATTGAATTGCAGTGTGGACGGTGCCGAACAAAAATACTTTGAACAAAAAGCTACCGAAAAACACGTCCAACATTTCTTTGAAATCACTGAATATGCACTTCAGAGACAAAAATACAAATAGAACTGTAAATTTAACGACAAACCAAAAATCACGAGCTGTCAACGAAAAAGTGGAAAGATCGGTTCGGCATCGGCACGTCCACACTTTACCGACCCTATCGAGGTAACCGTCGGAGCGGAATTTTCTCCGATTTCCTCCGAATCGGAGACATTTTGCTTGGCGGAGGACTCCCTCGAAGACAAATTCGAAGGAAATCGGAAAAAATTCCGCTCCGACGCACGGTTACCTCGATTGGGCCGTATAATTCGGTTCGGGTTTCCGTCATCGGATCCATTTGATTCGTTTTGAAATCGGTTCGGGATGGCTTTCGGCATGCACAAAATTCCGATCGGGACGTCCAGACTCATTCGGCTTGGCTGATCGGGTAGGCCGATCGGCGTCATTCGGCATAATATGGACGCGCCTTAAAAGAAAACTTTCGGCCGTTTAATAAAGCGAAGAATTCTCATTTAAAGAATTCAAAAATGGACATTTTTCCGCGCCTACTACGATCTTACAACTTACACTAATACAGTGCCGCTCACTTGAATAGAACCCCCTAATGCTTGCGAATTCCATTTTTTTTTTAATTGAAGCATAAAAAATATAAAATCAGAAATAAAATCAATAAGGTCTCTCATATGTACAATCAAAATTTTATTTGAACTAAAAAAAAAGCAATTTGGTTCCAAATTTTGGCTCATTTGAATAGCACCTCAGAGAAATTGAGGCCCAGCAACATTTTATTGCTTCAATCAGCTCGTCTTTGTTGGAATACTGTTTACCAGATTCATAGACCTTCCGAGAAAGCCATCCTCGAACATTTTCTATGATGTTTAAGTCCGGCGAGTATGGTGGCCAGTCCAACAATGACACGTTTTCACGCTCCAAATATAGCTTTACCGCTCTAGCGTTGTGTATAGGTGCGTTGTCTTGCTGAAGAATCCACGGCAAAACTCCAAACTGATCTTTAATTGAAGGAAGAACCTTTTCCAGAATTCCAATGTAAGATTGCGCATTCATACGAGTTGTCAGAAATTGTAGTTCCACAGTACCATAGTAAGTTATGGCTCCCAAATAATTACACCGCCCACACGGCTGTGTAATCGATCCAATTGATGCTCTTTACGCAGATCGTGAAAGTAGTAATTAAATCCATCGGGACTCTCCATGTTAGACTTTTTTCCATCGGAGAAAACGACGCGGTACCATTCGGAACTCCAAGTCATGTAAGCACGACAGAAAACAAGACGTTCCGAGCTGCGTCAAGGGGTGGTTTCTTTTTTAACTTCAAGCGTTTTAAGTGTTCGAAATAACGTGTTTAACCCTCGAAACACTTGCTTTTACACCATTTTTTTCCCTTATTTTAGCGGCAGAATCGTATGAGTTGGAAGCCAAACGCAGAATAGCTCTTTTTTTATGTAGCAGTTAGGACACTAACGGTTCGTCCTTTCATGACTTTCCGACTTCGATTAATTTTTTTTGCGATTTCATGAATTGACGGACCACTCTCGCGATATGTTTTGATTTTGGTTTTTTCCTCCTCGTTTAATGCTTTTCCGCGTCCCATTGCGACTTGGATACTTATGGAAGACTTGAAGAAAAACAACAACCTGCCTTCACCTTCACACGTTGATAAAATTTGGTGGGGTGCTATTCAAATGAACCAAAAAATATACATTGTTTTCAAAGTCATTTTGCATAAAATAGCAAAAATTTTTAACGGGACTTTTCCAAGCATGATCTTGCTCACAGAGAGAGTGTATAATGAGATAAGAAAAATTGAAAGAAATTAAATGGATGGGGGGGGGGGGGCTATTGAAATGAGCGGCACTGTAAACACAAACTTGTTTGTCCATGTCCAACAATTTCAAAAATTCAAAAATTGTTTTTTTTTTCGGCGCCTGCTACGATGCTCGATATTGAGAAACAAATTCTTCGGCTTCGGCCTAAGCCTAAGCTTCGGTCGGACACTACTACCTACATATACATATATACATTCATTTCTCTTTCAATTTCAATTTGAAAAAAGTTAAAGGCATAAACTTTGTCCCACGTGTTATTGCATATATAATTAATTATATTCTTAAAAACAACAACAAAAACCTATAAACAGTATCTAAAATTTTCTCTGAATTTAATTGTAGTTGAAACAAAACAAAAAATACGAAATTTGTGTTAAATACTGTATTTTTTTTTTTATTCTTTAATTTTAAATTAACATTTTGAATTTATCTCTGCTTATATATAAACATTATATCTGTTTGGGTAACACGAAAAAAAAGAAAAATTGATGAAATAATTATTATCCAGTAGTTATGAATATTTTTAATATATTTAATGTAAATATTTGGCATTAATTAATTAATAAATATATTTAAAATTGTAGTTGGTAGATTTTTTTTTTTTAAATTAAACAAAAGAACCTTTAAATGTATTGTGCAAAAAGTGGGAGTTTCTGGTTTTTTCTTTGCTCAAACGAAATGAAAAAAACATAAACTCCTGTGGTAAATTGGCTTTAACTTAGATGAACATAGACGGTACGAGTATGTTTATTAATTTTTTTATTTTTATTTTATTTTTGTCTTAACACGAACTCAGCAAATAGAACTGAGGACTTGTGTATGTGTATTTTTTTTTTAGATGCTTCTAAATTTTTGCGGGTTCTTATATATAATTTTTTTTGTCTACTTGAATTAGGGGTAGTCAAAACTGCATCGTAGGGTAAACTGTCAACATTGTTTTCTTCCTTGTTTTTTTTTTTGTTTAGGAATAGAAATTAACACGAATTTATTTATGTATTATTTTTTCTCGAACGAATCGTAGAATTGATATAACTGTGATTTGGAGAATGTTTGTGATGTAAAAAAAAGAAAAATAATCTCTCACGATCTATGGACGGCTGTATTATTTTTATGGTGCACTGTTGAGGTGATATCGGATCTTCCTATGTGTGTGTTTCAAGACTGATAGATTAGATTATTATTCTTATTATTATTCGAAGATCTAATAACGCTTTTTTAAATCTTATTTGCTTTTAGTCAGTTCATGTTTCTAGTTTCTCAGATCTCGGGCGTCAAACGAAATGCGTGAAGTTAAGGTAAGATTTTGGCGCATGTCGACGACGGTAGTTCGAAAGAAGTCTGGGGCCTGATTATGGGATTCGCGGCGGATCGTTTTGCTAGCGAGTTTTACATTTTTCAACTATTGCTTTCGCTTTCGCCTTCTTCGATTTGAATTCGACCAATTAACGAATTCGAAGGCGAATTTGAAATGTCGTAATGTTTGCTGGCGAGTTGAAATCCGACAGCTTTTTTTGGCGGATTCACAGGCGAAAGAGTGTTTATTCAAATCACTGGAATATTGGAAGAAGTAGTCAAACCAATAGTGTCAAATCAGAAGAATATTGGAAGAAATATTTTCGCTCCGCCACGAATTCGTTAATAAGGAAACACGACGCGAGTCCAATTTGAAAGATCGAATTGAAAACGATCCGTCGCGAATCCCATAATCAGGCGGCTGAGGGAAACTGGCTACTCATTTGTGTGTTCACGACTCAAACGGATCAAAGGACTACAATCGTAAATGGATGTCGACATATTTGGCTAAGACTCTCATTATCGAACATTGGGATAAACCCTTGCATTCCAAGTCAAATCAACATCAACACACAGCCCTATTCTCCGATTAACACGAGTCCTCCGAATTTTCATCCACAATATGCCGGCTGCTACGAAAGTTTCGAGATACGGCAAAATGATTGAATACATACAAAAGTGGCGCGACAGCTCTTGAAGAGCCAGAGCCTAAGTGGCCTTCTCTCATCAACAATTCTCTGGGTGCGTGTGAAGAATTGAGGGGACCTACAATTTAACGCCGATATCGAACGGCAAAGTTGAGAAGCACTTTTTCATGACAGATTGATACTCTTGGAAGTTTTGTCAGTTGTTCGCAAGAAACAGTGCTCGTGAAAGATGAAATAAAAACTATGGGCCAAGTAAGACTCGAACCCACGACGTTCTGCTTAGCAGCCAACGCATCTAATCACTAAGCCACTGACACTACCCCGCTATTGGAGCGTCAAATCTACAAACAGCAAATAAGCTTATAGAAGACACATCCGCTTCTCAAACTCCAATAAACATGGTTGCCTTGCTTAACAAAACTGCCAGCAACATCCAAGGTTGTATTCATCGCGGCGCTTTTAAAGTTATGAGTTCAAGATCTCGATTGGGGAAAGAAAGTCCTAAAAGTATAAGTGTGGGCGGTGAAAAGAAAAAGGACATGCCTCAAAAGCAATATCTTATTTCCAACGTGTGTGAAATTCACTGAATGAAGCGAGAACAGTCGAATGGTCGGCAAAAAATCGGTGTGTGTGCAATTAGCCTCAGTGTGTTGATCGTCCGGCTTGGAACTTTAGCTGTAAAGATGCAAGATTTCGGTAAGAGAATACTACCGAGATCGCTTTGAAGTAATTGTTCTAAGATTGACGGTGTGTGAATTGATCTTGCGATATACTCAGAGTTTACGCCGTCCTGAAGCAAGTTCCATACTGTCGTACAGTCAATTTTGTTGCTTAAAGAAAGTTTGATGACTGTGAGTTCTTAAAGATCTTGGTTAACTAGGTATAACGAAACAAAATACTTATGGAAGTCTTAAAAGGCCTACGATATCCGCCAGCATTTCTTCGCGCACATAGCGGTTGCGCTGTTGAGTAACTTGAGGCCGTGACCGGTCCTCGGTTATGGAGAAAATGACTGCAAAAACTTCATCGGACAGCTCAAATTTGAGGAGGAAGTAAAAGCGGTTGAAGCATTGGAAAATAATTGCTTCTGAAAATCTTCGCATGCAAAAAGTGCATTGATCCTGTCAAAGAGTATTCTAAGTTTTAAATCTTCGCTTGTCTCAAAACTTTAGTAGCAGCCTATGAAGCCGTTCAAGTCATAGACATTTTTGATCGGGGAACTCTGGGAACGGATAAGGTGATGATGACGATAATCTTGACTTTGAGATCTGAGAAACCTGAACTGACTGAAATACAAATTTGTCACATTTCGCGCATGTTGTCGAACTAGAAGAAGAAAAAAAAACTGCAGAGAAATAGAAGAGCTTTCTGTGATTGTCTTTATGTGTTTTTCTTCATATCTCATTGTTTGTATTTTTGTACTAATTTTCCCATCAAACTTATTCCCGCTGAGGGATATTATTCATCATGCAAACAACTTATTTGTATAGAACTAAAACTTGCAACGTTGCATGAATGCACTTAGTTTTATTCGTATGGCAATAACAACAGTGGTCTCTAATAGCACTCCTTTGCTCTTTTTTTATATAATTTTCAATACTTTATCATTTTTTCACTATTGGCTGTTTCAAATTCAAAATGCTACTGAATTAAAATTTCAGAGAAAATGATCGCGTTTGATCCTCCAGAAATAAGTCGAGTAAATTTGTTTTCCAAAAAAAAAATATTTAAGAGGCCTCCAACCATGTATTCCGAAAGATTAACTACAATTTCCTTCGTTAATTAATGTTCTGTCTCCATTTAAATTGACATGAAGACAATTCTTTTTTTAGGTAACAAAATATCGATAAATGCAGAAAAGGAAAGACCTTTAAAGCTCTATTGATTCTCCGATCGAAGAAGAACTTTGTCCGAAGCTCGGAAGTGGTCGAAAGTATCGACAATTCCTCTCCGATCGATCACTTCGATAACGCTGATTGCTTGTTACTTACCGCTATCTTGATACGAAATACCTTAACACTTGAAAACGTAAATTAAAATTTCATTTAAATAATTAAATTTATCTCTTTGATATACAACCCTATCGGGGCTTAGTGGTTAGGTGCGTTGGCTGCTAAGCAGAACGTCGTGGGTTCGAGTCCTACTCGTTCCCATAGTTTTTATTTCATCTTTCACGGATACTGCCCCTTGCGAAGAACTGAGAGCATCAATTTGTCATGAAAAAGTGCTTCTCAACTTTGTTGTTCGGAATCGGTCCCTTCAATTCTTCACACGCAATCAGAGAATTGTTGATGAAATGATGAGTGTAAGCCACTTAGGCCTTAGCTCTTCAAGAGCTATCGCGCCACTCTATACAATATTTGGTGGTTTTACGTGGTTTGGAAGGCAAATATTCATTCTTTACTTGTAAAAAGGCCATAGGCTCAAAATGGGGCTTCTCCCCAAAAATAACCCACTGGTTATACACTTGGGTAATCAGACCGATACTCATTTATGAAGTTGTCGTATGGTGGACCGCACTGGACAAGGTGGTAAATTTGAATAAACTCGCTAAAGTCCAGCAGTCAGCAAGTCTGTGCATCACAGCACTTCCTCAACACCAACAGCAGCCTTGGAGGTGCTTCTAAACCTAACGCCCCTTGGCAGCCAACTCATGCGTGAGACTTAGAGCCACCTCAATGGATCAGTAACAATCCTGGTCATAGTACTATCTTAGACAATTTCAGATCTATCCCAGATTGCTTAGACTATACCACCCCAAAAAGGAAGACCTCTGGAAGAAAACACGAACCACTTCTGTACAGATACAGACGGTTCAAAGAGCGACTACGGCGTTGGAAGTAGTATCTACTCGTAAACAACTGAATCTCAGTCTATCATACTGAATCTCAGTCTATCATATAGACTTCCCAATCAGTGTAGTGTGTTCCAGGCAGAAGTAATGGCCATAAAAGAGGCACTATCCTGGCTCAAAGAAAACGTTACACATATCTTGCAAAGATATACGTATTTTCTCGGAAAGCCAAGCCGCTCTCAAATCTCTTGCGTCTATCTCCACAAGCTCTCTTATAGTCCAAGACATTCGATCATCTCTTAATAAAGTGGCAGAACAGTTTAACATTCACCACATTTGGGTGCCGGGCCACAGAGACATTCCGGGAAATTGCATAAGCCGACAAAGACAGCATAGAAACACCACTTGCTACATGCAAACATTTTCTCAGACAATATGCTCCAGAATCAACAAATGCTAGATGGTCACAGGGTACCACCTGTCTAGCAACCAAACAAATATGGCCAAGCATAGACCTGAAGCGGTCAAAAGGCTTGATTTCCCTGAGCAGACAAAGTATATAAGCGCCACAATTGCAGTCATAACAGGACACTGCCTCATAGGTAGGCATTCTTTGAGGCTTCCACAAATGACTTCTGTAGAATCTACCTGGACGAGGAGGAAGAGGAAATAGTCCAACACCTTCTATGTACATGTCCGGCACTCTCCAATAGAAGGAATAACTATCTAGGTACTCCCTTCTTCGATAATACCAGTGAACTGGCAACGATCGACACCAGATGTCTCTCTAATTTCATTAAAAGTACAAAATGGTTTGTTTAAGTTCATTAATCTCCCATGAGTAACTTCTTTAGTCAATAACATCCAGACAGCCACTCTAACCTAACCTTGCCTTCGTGCTTCATTACATATATAAGCTTAGTAAAAATTTAAGCTGAAATAAACTATACTACTACTGTTCGGAGGCCTCTTAGAATTACCATAACTTGACAACATTAAGCTACAACAAATTTTTGTGCTAAAGCGGTCGAACATTTTTCATTGTCATGGAAATGCTTTTTCAGTCCGGAGCATTTTATTCTCCACTAAACTAAAAACAAATTATCTCCTTGTCATATATTTTTTTTTCATCTTTCAAATCATTGCCATTCGATGTGGAAAAGTTAGAATAAGTGCAGAAATAATTGTAACGTCATTGCTGTGATATTTTTGATATTGTACTTAAAATTACTGTGATATTTATACGAATACCTTGCTACTCCATTGAACTTAGGTACTTGTTTAGAAAAGGAAGTCTAATGCTCCTTCGAATAAGGTAGCTTTTTCGTTTTGGACAGTCGATCATCATACTTATGTGAATATTCCATTTTTTTAATTAAAATTTTTACTAAATCCAATTTTAAAAGTATCGCAAGAATAAAATTTAATAAAACTTTTTTGATTTTGTTGCTGATCTTTTTCCATTGAGAATTGTGTGGGGTAAATGATTCTTTACCAAGTATAGAAGTTTGAAAATTGAAGAAACTAAAAATCGCAGATGAGATTTTAGTTTTTTTCCTGAGATTTGAGAGATTGTTGAGTGAAAAGTATGAAGCGACAATGTAAGACGGAAAAAATGATCCTTTCCCACGGAATAAGCAAGTGAAACAAAGGGGATAAAGAACTTCCCCAGTGCTTTGTATATACACTACTTGTGTTTATATACAAAGCCCAGTGAGTGGAAACAAAGGCCAGCGATCGAGTGGTAGAAAGGGGAAGGATGGTGAGTCAGTTTACTCCTAGCCATGAACAGGTTCGTATGCTGCTCTATTCTAATAAAAGTAAATTCGGGTACAACTATAAAGATGAAAACAGGGATTTCGATGAAACTGATTTAAAAACATTTTCCACTGAACAACTTGCTTTAGGCGTTATAGAGTACCACCAATACATAGGGCGTGCTTGAGATTCTCAATGCATTGGCGCAAAATTATAGTCCGCTAATGAACAACTTTAGTGTGATACTAGCTTAAAATGACGTTTCAGACATGACTCAAACGTCATTTTAAGCTAGTATCACACTAAAATTGTTCATTAGCGGACTATAATTTTGCGCCAATGAATTTAAACTTCTATGACGGACAGTGGAGTGAAAATAGAAAGCACCCTCTCCTGACAATAACCAATATGTGTATGACCTTAGAATCCTGCTGACTAAAGATACCTTGCAAGTACAGTGAAACCATTCCCTCAAGCTTTGTATAGATTTTTCCTGCCATAATTGAAATAGAGTCATGCGCACAAGTTGTATTGAAACGTCAAAATCTCACAATGTCCTTAGCCTAGAGTTTTCATTTTGTTGTTATTGCGTACCCACTTCTATATTAAACATAAATATAAAGACTTTGAAAAAAAAAAACTTGAACATTCGAAATTATTTAAGTAAAAGAAACCAGTTCACATTGGTTTGAAAAATTACCCAAGCATACAAACTTATACTTAACTATTTTGAATGCAAACAAAATCTCAGAATAGCAAAAAATCAATAAACATGTCTCAACTCTCAAATAGGTATAAGCTCATTTTTTTATGCACACCTACATGTTTTTTTGTGCTGCAAGGAAATATCGATTTTTTAATTGATCATCGATATCCAAATTTCTGCGAATGAAAGTTCGAGAAATCTTAGAATTGTTAGAATAATTGCGTTAGACACAGCCCTTTTATAATCTTTAGGCAACTTCAGTTAAATCATAACTACCGTTTGCGAGAAATAATTTTTCCTGAAACATGGATAACTTTGGTTTTCCGCTATACAGGGGCAAAAGGAAACACTTACTACTTACACTAGCGGTCAACATTTTGAGACCAGCTGAAAAGGTTCGCTTTATTTGTAGCTGCTGCATTAGTTTATGAATGAATATCGGTATCGGTAGTAAAAAAAAAAAACGCCGTGTTTTTTTTTCACTACTCAGTAGCACAGCAAAATGTCCCTCGGCAAACAACAAAAATTTGGATTTCAGTCGATAAAAAGGCCAATAAAAATGACAGTAGTGTCGGTGACAGAACTTTTAATTATTGAAATGAAGAAAGCGCTGATGGAGTTAAGCAGAACTATTTTGATACGCGAATCTCATGATCTGAGGTATGAACTCTCTTAGGTTGCAGTATTTGCTAATTTTTTTTATCCGAGACGCAACCGTCAGGTCCATTTTGCGAAGGTTTATGTAACAATTGCCAAACAAATTGAATTTGACAGATAAAGTGAATTGTAGCGTTTTATTCGCACTTGATTACTGTACTGGTTACTGAGTAGTGAAAAAAAACACGGCTAATATTTTTGTTTCAATGTTACAACGGAGATTAAGACATGTTAGACAATAACCAATCAGGATTAGACAGATGAAGATTTAAACAGAGTCTTGTGGAGCGAAGAGTCTAAGTTTAAGGTGATAAGCTCCAACTGCCGCGTGTACGTTAGGCGCATCGCTGTGAACATAAGATATTCGGCCCAATCGAGCAAACCGTCGGAACGGAATTTTCTCTGATTTCCTACGAATTTTGCTTCGAGGTAGTTCTCCGACAAGCAACATGTCTCTTGGTGGAAATCGGAGAAAATTCAGCTCCGACGCACGTCGACGGTTACCTCGTTAGGGCCGATTACCAGCCAGATGTTATGGTCGCTGCTGTGAAGCATGTAAGTGGTTTGGTAATGGCTTGAGGATGTTTCTCTTACAATGTACAATGGAGTGAGAGATCTGGCACGAGTGATCGGTGCAATTGACAAGAAGGTCTATAAAAAAATATTAGAGGACCACAGTTGGTATCTAGGATCTTATTAATTGGTGAATGCTTTGTACTCTAGCAAGACAATTGCCCAAAACACACTTAAAAACTTTACCGGTATTATGAAACAAAAAGAAGGTAAGGAAGTCCTTAATGTAATGGTATGGCCACTGAAGTCTCTCAACATCAAAATTTGCTCTTTGGAGAACTACAAAATTGCTGGAACAATATCTCACAAGGAAAATACAAAATCTTGTAAAAAAGAATGCACAGAAATGTACAAATAAATAATTCAATGTAGGGGAGGGTGATCAGTGAAATCACTAATATGGCTTTGAAGAAAGTAAGCTCCTGGGCCGCGAGCTATGGACTAGGCACTCTACCTCTACCTTAAACGGTCAATCATTAACATTTTCTTCCAGTGCTTAATATCTGGGAGTAATACTAGTCACCAAATTAACCTGGAAGCCTAACGTTGAAGAACGGGTGAGAAAGGCGTGCGTTGCCTTCTACGCCTGTAACAAAACCTTCGGCAAAAAGTAGGGCCTTCAGTCAAAAATGATCAAGTGGACGTACACAGAAAGAAATCGAAGATCAAATCAAGAAAAACAAGCGGTAAATCACGAAAAATGAATCTAGTTATGGACCTTGGATTGGGAATCAAATATTACGAATTCGTGTTTGTAATTTACGAAAAAGAGGAAAATGAAGACATTACGACTCAAAAGTTGTGATTCTACACTTTTGAATCATAACCAAAAAAAGCATTTACGATTCAGAAGCGTAATTTACGAACAGCCAGTTGTAAATTACTTTGCCAGGGAATGAAAAAAAAAGAATTATTTTTCCGTTTTCTTCCCCCCCCCCACACCATCCCCGTTTCGGGGGGATCTCGCCTCTTTTTCTTTTCTCTCTCCCTTCTTCGCCCTTCCCCGGTACTATGTTCTCCCTTCCTTCCTCTCTCTCCTCACCGATCAATCTCCGTACTTCCTTTCTCATTCTGCACTGCTTAGTGGCGACTATTTTTCCAAATCCGTCAATCCGCACTGCTGGGATTCGAACCCAGGCATGAGAATGCACGACGGTCTCTTGATCGGCACCTCTACCCACTGAGCTACTCGACGCTTTAAAAAAATGGAATTGATTTTCGACCGCATGAAAACTTAGGGAATAAATAAACAACACAAAACGTTTTTCTTTTTCAGGAAATATTGTCGTAATTTACGATTCAAGAATCGTAACAAAAAAAAACAGTTTGGATTCAAAAGTAGTAAAATGCGATAAGAATCCATGATTTAATAAACACCTATTTTTTAATTCAGGAAATATTTTTGTAAACTACGATTGTCTAAGATCAATTCGTTCATTTAGCTTCAAGAGATTTGTTTTTAGAATATTGAGATCATAAATCTCGATCTTTAATTTTGTAAATCAGAATTATTTAGTCGTACAATTTATATTATGCTTCAAATGTTTAAAATTACGACTACAAAATTTGTAAATTGCTCTTACAATGGAAATCTAAAATCATGAAATTTTTTCGTAATTCTCAAATTATACAGTTTTGTAAATTTAGACGGAATAAAACTTGAATTACAATCTTGACTCTCATTTTACGAAAAAGGGGGATAATTTACAAAAAAAAGATTTTTCATAATTTACGACATGGAAATTCGTGATTACTGATTTTTCATTTCTTTCCGTGTACACAGCGGTTGTAAGGCCGATACTTGTTTACGATTCCATTGTTTGGTGGCCCGCTCTCAGCAAAGCTTACAGAGTAAACAAGCTTACAATGGTGCAGCGATATCAGGGGCAATTATGTCATGTCCAACGGATGCACTTAACGTTATCCTGGACCTTCTTCCGACTGATCTCTTTATTAAATATCAGGTGTCCTCCAGTATCTTGAGACTCAAGGAAATAGGCTGCTGGAAAAGAAGAACCTGTGGGCATGTAATCAAACAAGCTTGATACCATCAGACACCCTTTCTTCAACCACAGACTACTGCATCCCTATCTTAAACACCTCAAAGAAGTTTAGAGTCTTGCTCCTGTCAAGAACCGACTGGGACTTCCTCCGACGTCACGAATGACTTCGACACAACTATCTTCACGGATTGTTCGAAGATGGAATGCGATGTTGGTGCAGGTGCCTTTTGTGAATCTCTTAAGATTTCAAAATCTTATAGAAATCCCGACTATGCGAGTGTATTGCAGGCAGAATTGTTAGTCATTTTAAACAATAACAATTTAACATTGTAAAAAGTCCATTCTAACAGCAACAAAAAGTTCTTGTTTTGTTTTTCCCCAATCTTTCATCTTAGCCAGACTCAGGCAAATGTTTTCTAGGTTTATGAATTTGGCAAAACATAATTCACAACACATAGTGTTGTACATTTTATTTGTGTCGGTAGTCATCGACTAAGCGTTGCATCTTAGAAAGGTACGAGGTACGACAGCATCTAACTGCGATGAGCTCAACTGTCGTACCTGGGCGAAAAGCATTGGGCTAAAAGTCATTTTAAACAATAACAATATAACACTATCTGCCGTAGCTGTGGACCATAATGAAAAAGAAACGGTCCCACACTTTCTCTGCCATTGTCCGACCTTGGCTAGGAAAAGAGCACTCCACTTAGGCATAAAATTCTTCAACGGTATTGAGGAACTCTCAGAATTCATGATCAAAGACATGATCTCAATACAACAAACGGTTTTAGCCCCCCCCCCTCATTTCTCCCAAACTAAATGGCACTGTCAGATAATAGGCAGTAGTGTAGGAGAATAATGCTACACTTTGTATAGGATGGTATACGTGCAAAACATACATCCTTCCTAACCTATCCTCAAATCTTTTTAGAATCTCATGAGGTATGGTATCAAAGCGGCGCACTCAGCGCTATTTGTGTCCTACACGGAAGTAGGACAGCCATTTCTACCTACCTACCATGCAAAATTAAAACAAATCTTCCCTATGATAATATACGCATTAGTAATGGCCTAATGACGAACAAATATAAATAAAACGCAGGTTTGCATATGATGTGATGTCCGAAAACTACTTTTAAATTCTTATCGTTTATCAGTGGCTTCCCTTTAATTTGAACAAAAATACACTGCATGTGCATGATTCATGAGAAAACAAATAATTTCGGGTGCGACTTCGAGCTGTAGATTCCTTTTTAAATTTCTTGCATCACAAATAGTTGGTTTTTTTAAAAGAGTTGAAAGCTTTATCAACTGTCTTCGATACTGGAAGGAAATCGATTTGACCGCTTAGCTTAATGCTTCAAAAACCGCACTTGAATTTTGAAATAGTTTAAGAAAAATGAATCTGGATTCAAAAAGGCATAGAAAAAAGGGAAACCCCAAACAAAATCATGTGACATTTAAATTAATAGCGAACCAAATTAAAATGGAATCAAGTCTTCTAATCTCCGATCGTTAAATTTTATCAGAAATTACTTAACCTTTAAAGGTGAAAAAGAACGGATGGGAAACCCACTTCTGATCGTTAATCAGTAGGAAGTGCTTTGTTCCCACATTTATGTATATATTTGTCTCCACATTAAGCCAGTGTCTGCTCTAAAACTTAAAACAAAAGTAACAAAAGCCTAGATTAGATGTGTACATTCATAGCTATAGATATGTGTATAGGTACTCGACATGCTCTAGTTACCTACCAACCAATATTTACGTGCGAAAAAGGGAGTAGGAAAACAAAAAACCAGTTTCCATGCTTGAAATAGATTCAAAACTATTCTGCTACTATGGTAAAACTTGTAATGAGAATTATTTTATCTAATTAACATTCACAATGCTTATCGCCAACTTTAAATTCATCTTAATCTGACGGCAACGTAGAATGTGGGTATGGCTTGCATAAGAAATCATTGTACACTGATTTGAATATTTATTCGCCTACATTATTTCATCTAAGAATAATTAAATACCATTGTACTAACATGTACCAGACCAGCTGATCGACAAATATTGAAAAGAAAGAGACGATATCACATAGAATTCAACTCTATATCGAATTCGTACTCGCCTTCGTTCATGGGTGCGTGGCGGCGCTGATGTCGACAAAAATGTCAACTGTCAAAAACAAAAATATGACAAACAAACTGAAAAGTAATCATAAAAGAAACAGACGTACACCCACATATGCGTCCAAGTTAAGCTCAACAACTACAATTGAAAGTATCAGTAACACTCGAAATTCAAATCTACGCAATAGAAGCTCTGTTCGTCATTTGTAACCCAGTGATTGAGTTTAATCTCAGAATGTGAGTCGCAATACCATGATTTGAGTTTTATCTTTAATTGAAAGCTTGTGGGAATGATATGGAATATGAGCCCACTTAATGAGAAATTTTAAACTTCGATTTATACTTCTCAATTTTGTATGTACAAACATGTTTTGAAAACATGTGAATATATATATTTTTTTAAAAATGTTTAGACTTAATAATAACTAAGTTTTTTTTTAAAGATTTTAACACCTCTTATAGTAGGTACTTATTACTATAATCCACTGACGGTTGGTTCCATATAAAAGAAAGCCATAAAAATATATCTATCCTTTTCTTTAATTGTTTTATAGCACTTTCACTTACAGGTAAGAGATTCAACAAAAATTCGTTTGCACGCTAACTGGCTAAACACTAAGATGGCTATGTGCTCACTCTATTATTCGTCCTTTGAATAACAGCAGGAACAGCGAATAATAGCTAAACAATTTTATTGGAAAAAAAAACAAGAAATGAATAAATAAAACACAAAAATAATATTTAAAACAAATAGAAATTTCGTTTTTATTTTTGGCTTACATCAATTTGTTTCAAAATAAAGTTGATGCTGATTTTCTCACTTGGCTTATATCCGTCTTAAAGTAAGGACAAAAGGAATCTCATCAACAGGGAGGAGGAGGAACTACATATCTATTAATCTACAAATATTTTTAAAAATTCAAAAAAAGGAGGATTTATAGGGTGACGGTACCAGTCTCCGGACATATAACTTTTTTTTTTTACTTTCAGTGTAAATGTCTTTATTTCTATTAGTGTTTCACTTTCATTAAACGCTTAGTATTTTGCTAAGACTATAGATATTTCTCAGTTAGTTCGGTGTATGAATGAACTGAAATTAACTTTAAAGTTTAAACATTGTTTTAAAAAGATGAATTCTGAAAAAGGGCAATTTTCAGCAGTATCCGGACGATAGTTCTAGTCTCCGGACAGTCTTAAATGGAGTCTCCGGACAGTTCCACTTAAAAACTCGATATCTTTTTTTCTCTTAAGTGTTGGGTACAGAGCAATTCATTTTCAGCATTGATAATTATTTCCTGATTGTTTGGCATCTAATTAGTTAAAAAATGCTTAGTTATTGTTATTTTAGACGAAATATAAAAAAAAAACGGGACCAGTCTCCGGACGATCAAAACAGAGTCTCCGGACGATTTTGAACTTACTTCTTCATACTTGATTGCTGCTTGCTTAACACCTAATTTCTTCGATCTAATGTCGTGTTAGGCTTACTTTAAGTTGTTTGCATTCATCCTAAAAAAAAAAACAACAAAATAATTGAAGGCCCCCTCTCTATCTACGCTACCGACTAAACAATGGCAATTTAATGTATGTATTTGAAATACCTACTTACTTGTTTCAACTAGTATAGTTCTTGTTTCTTTTTATCAAACCTGAAAATTCCCTCCAGCTCTAGACATTTCACGATCGACTTACACCACATTGAGTTCAAAATATTTTGTTTGTGTGACAGAGAATAAATAGATAATACCATTTTTAAAGTTTTTTTTTAATTTTTTATCTAGCAGAGGGAAAATAATGGAAAATTTACATTCTAGATAAAATAAGTACTTTTGACAAGGAGATAAACGTTTCAAAAAGAATTTGAACATTGAAAAAAATAATAAAATAAAACTCTGGAGCTGTCCGGAGACTAGGTTTTCCCAATTTTTAGTACCAATGTCCCGTACACTTAAAAAAATCGATTAAAAACACGCAAAACTCAATTTTTTCCTTATTTATTGGAAGTTCATTATGTTTTCATTGAAACAAGCTACATTTGATTACAAAATCTCACAAGATCAATCATTCTCAGTATATTTTTCCAAGGTCTGCCAGTAATTTCTTTGCTAAAAAACAGCAGAACAGCAGCGGCTATGCTGCTCAAACGACGCGTACATTCGATCGGGTTGAAACTTCGTATTTGTATGTGAAAAATGTTCCTGATTCTGTATTTTTTTTTTTTTGCAAATTCTGTGTTTGGTTTCTCTTTTATTCCCTATAAAGTGCAAAATCGTCCGGATACTGGGGTCTGTCCGGAGACTTGTGCCGTTACCCTTATAACTTACTAGCAGACCACTACTCCAGTCGTTATCTTGTTAAAAAACTTAAACACTATAACCGGAATTAATGGAATTTTTTTTGTATGTTTAAATGCATTCTATAATAATTTAGAATCAGAATTACCTAAGCTTAATAGTGGACCAGACAGACTCTGTCCTATTTATAATTCCTAACGGTCATTCGTTGACTTAACGACAGTGACGGTTGTGATTCATACTTTGCAAAAAAAATCTCGCTATTGGCGTAACATTTTGTATAGCGTAGAAAGCTAAGAAATCCTCGTCCAGTAACAAGATTCGAGACGAACAAGAAAGTCTTACCTCTGCTTTGAGGACTGAGGACCAAGCAATTGCAAATGTCAAAGCTCTTCTTATATTCTAGGAATTATGCAGAAATCAAAAGCTGATCAAAGGGTCACCCTCATCGGTTTCACATTTTATATTCACTTTGCAAAAACACAAAGAACATAATGAAACACGTGAACCATCTGCTTTACCGTATCTTCACTTCCGTTACAGAAACCTGATATCCGAAAGGTGTGTATAATGATCAGGTTGCTCTCAGCAGATGAAGCTTTCAATCATCGTCCTATTGCATTCCGGAAGTAATGCCATCCCATTCCCCTTTAATGCATTATGCAAACAAATCATAAACACACCCTCCAGCTATCTGATATCAACGCATGCAACATTTAATTTTCAATTTAAATCTAAATCTCATCCCGAAACTGTGCAATTAAAGTGTCTAAAAACCTTTACAGCAATTGTTGTTAAAGAATAATTTTACATCCTAGATTCTTTAAGTACGTGACATCTGTTGTCTGGGGGCGTTCCAACCCAACAGCTGAACCAACAACCCATCTTTTTTATCTTTCTCGTTTTTTGTCACAAACTGTTACAACCCATTCATGATGTGACATTGTGATATATATTTTTTTGAAACGCACCTTTTTTTCTGTCCTTCTGGTGTCCTCCGGCGACGCGCAATTTTGATATTTAACAACAAAAAAAGTTCCTCTGAGTCAATGCGATTGCTTTGAATATAATCTCTAAGGTGTGTCTTGCACACATCAAGCGTCCTTAAATGTCCACTTTTCTGCTTCTGCACAACTCGTACAGTGTCCGGACAATGGAATCAAACAAATCTCAAAGGAAACACGAATCATTTCTTCAGTCCTTATATTTATAACAAAGAAGCCATATAATGTTGCTCCTCGAATTGTAAGGAGTTTTTGTGTGTCCTGCCCAGGTATTTCTTAAAACACAATCCATTTAAATGTACAATGACATTATGTCAACCACCAGCCAAACTGGGAATTCCTGTCCACAGAGGAAGTTACAGGCAAACAAAAAAAGTAACAAAACATTGACTTAGGATAGGATTTGCTCCTGATGTGTCTTGCAGGAGCAGGACCTCTGGTCTTGCTTGTTTTTTCTCTTCATCTGGGATTATATTTAAGTTTCTGAAAGAGTGCCTTGTGTTTCATCAACAGCAACCACAAGCACAATGACGACGATGATACGAAAAGTATTCCTTGAGGCCCCCAGTTTTGAAAGGTTCACAGTGCTGCTGCCATAGTGTAAGATGTTTGCCCGTCCACAAAGGGATATCCTTATAAAAGTATTGCCATGCATTCAGAGTGTCTTTACCTGAACCCATAAATTCTATTCGAAGGTCGAACCAATTTTAAAGCTAAACTGGAACTCTATAAAAAAATAATATCCCTATATCCATATCCTATTCATTTGCAACGGTACCTATGGTATAAGAAGGATAAACGTATCCTTGATTTGGATTTACAGCACGTTGGCTGGCTGCTGGCTATACGAAGAAACAAAGAACAAACGTTTTCTTCCTTTGAGAAAGGACATGTCTTACCTGTGCGTTTTTATGTTGCTTCGTATTCTTTGTCTTCACTTTCGGAATCTTTTTCTGAATATCCTCAGTTGTGTTTGGCGGTTTTATTGCAAAATTTTTAATATATACCAACGTCTGTGAGTATATTAGTGTAGAGTTTAGAGAGAAGACGCCAAGGACGACTCCATTGTGTCTGTTGAAGTATTATAAGGATTTGGTGCCGCGGTTTTTATGAGCGGGATTTCTTTAAGTATTTTTCTTTTTCTTTTATTTATTTCGATATGACCATCTGCCAATGAACCGCTTCTAAAGACCTTTTGGCACAGAAACAAATGCAGGAAAGTAGTCTCGTCTCTCGTTAGTAAGTTGTAAAAGGAAAATGCATTGCAATTTATGAAGTGGAATGAAATTGCATTTTAAATTATTATTATTGTTTTGTAGAATTTTTGTGGTGTAAGTGCAGGAATTATATTACTTGCGCGTTGCGCAGACATTCCGATGTAGGTATAAATTATTTGAATTAACGTTTTGGAATTATATTTTATGGTTTCTGAGTAAGCAGATCATGTTATTGTTTATGATAAGGATAACTATTACAGGAAACGCAGGTACAATAAATCAATATATTCCATTATTCTAAGCCTTTGAAGTTGTTGGTAGGGAAGTAGATAAGATAAGTGGTCCATTTTGTTTCTAATGATCGTTATAACTGTCGCCTTAACCCCCCCCCCCTTAACTGTCACAGCACAACAGAAACAGGGGAACGATTCTGTTCCGAATTTTTTAAATCAATTTTATCAACAATTTATAAGGACAAGAGGAGAGAGAGTCGGCATTGTTCTCTGAGAAGCAAGACGGTTTTGAGCTCACCTTCTACCTTCTCTTGATCACATTCAAACCGAAATACATTTATTCAACTATTCTTGTTCATTGTTCAAATTCTCGGTCAATTACCATAAGATCTACTTTTCATCAATTTCACAAGACAATTATTTCAAGTACTTATGCATGTATGTAAGCATATTTATGTATTCAAACTCAATATTTCAATAAATCAATATAATCCCTCTTAAAGCAGCCCAATGGTAGTTGCATTGCATTGAACACAAAATGTATTCAAACATTCGAGCCGGAATTATTGGCTTTCACTTTTTTTTTTCAAGCGCGGTGGCGTAGGAGTTCACGCATACATACGTTGTTCAATGGTCATTCATTGAACGTTGGAGAACGAACGAAAGTGCAAAGTAAAAAAGTAAAACTAAACAACGGTTGTCGAACGAATCCAAGGCTTAAAGTATCAGAAAGCGAAACATGTTTGTGAATTTCAACCATATCTTCTTTCTCTTTGCTTTGACTTCAGCTTGTTTTGGGGGTTTAAAGTTGTTATTCCGTTTTTTGTATCTTTTTCGTTTATGTACGAAACAAACTAATCCGAGATATGAAAAACTTCGTTCAATAAGTCTTTGTTTTGGACATGTCTTCTTTGTTTGAGCTGAAGCTACATTGGATTGTTAGAGTAGATGTGTAAGATCAGGGCTGTCTTCTTCTTTTCTTTTATTACTCTGTTGAAATTCGTAAGTGTTTAGTAGAGGCTTAACAACATGGTGCACACTTTTTTACAAATTTCAGTCTGATAGCATATTTAAGCTGATTTTGTATGCTTATGATCATTGGTACTATTACATGAATTTCTGGTTCAGAGAAGAAAAAGGAAAACTTCCATGCCGGACATTCTATCTATATCTATAGGATTACACTTAGCTAAGGACAAAAACCAAATAAAATGGTTTTTTGATCATAATTCATAACTCAGTAACCAGAACTCGCGGATAGTTAAGGTTGTCAGTAGCTGATAGTGTGCAAACAGACCTTTGTCCTCTTGTATCATTTGATAAAGGCTTCCTGTGAAAATTCAGTGATCTGGCGATATGAAACCGTGGGAAATTTTCCGAAAGCAGAAATCAAAAGAAATTAGTTTTTGACTATAATTTTAACGTCGATTGCTGAAAAAAGTATGGCCTTTCAATGAGTGATAAAATTCTTGAAAGCCCTTATTTTGATGCACAATTGTATAACTGTTTCGAGGAAAATTGTGAGTAGTATCGATTTGAAATTGCGGGAAAATGGTTGCGAATAATTAAAATTTTAACCAGGCCTTCAACAAACTTGTTACCCAATTCAATGAATGCGTAGAGTTTGAGCAGCTCTTTCTTTTGATGTAACTTTTGATGGGTTTCGGAAGATTTTTTTCCTGTCCAAAATTTTGGCAAGGCCCATGATATTTTTCGAAAATCATGAAAAAATCGATTTCGATAAATAGGTATTTCATATATATTATATAGTAGCCGACCCCGTGAACCTCGTCTTGCCTGCCTTCAAATCAAATCTAAAAGAAATTTTAAAAAATTCTCGGTTTCCGTAATTTTCCGAATTTTTCACTAAAATAATAATTGTTCCGTTAGAAAAGCAATTTCTGAACAGTTGCACCTAGAATCCAATTCAAAAGTATAATTTTCGACAACCATTTTGTTTCAATTTGTCCACTTTCCCGTAAGATTTGCCCAAATCTTATTTCACAGAAACCATGACCCGGCTTAGCTATGCGTACTGTCGAAATTTTATAAAAATACTTTGGGCGGAAATACAAACAAATCAGCATACATCCATTTTATTGTTTATACTAATCTTTAGCTAACCACGTTTTACCATAATGAAGTGCTTTCAGATAAGACACAGATATTTCCAATATAAAGTTTATCTAGCTTTACAACAAATTTTCCACCGAACCTGGTCTCGCCACCCTTCAGAACAATCCCAGAATAATATTATGATTAACACAGATATTGTTAAAATGCAATGTAATTTGCTTGAATCCAATTGAAACAGAGAACTACATATCTGAATTTTTCCAAGCTTTGTAACTAACTTTATACTTTCATTAAAACATGAAATAAAACGCAAATTTCGTTGAAAAATTCATTGAGGATTTAGCGGATAAAGAGTCCCTGCCGGACATACAAATAAAAACATACCAATGCACCTTAAATTCTATACAAATACTTGATTTTAGATCTTGAAGTTCTTCGTGCTCTCGCAGAGTTTTCCGAGTTCCCAATCCAAAATTTTCCATTTTTCCATTTGAAAATCAGTGCACCTACAATTTCATGCAACTTCCCTTTGGAAAACCAATGAGTTTTCCGAGTTTTTCATCAAGAACTTTCTATATTTTCCATTCGAAAACCCATTTTGAAATTTTCAAGTTTTCTATTTGAAAACCAATGCACTTTTCCCACTCTTCCATGAGGTTTTTCCATTTTTTTTTTCATATAAATCACCACTGAATACAACAGTAACTATTAACCATGAAAATTTCACAAATATCTGTTCGGCCATTTCGGAGTCCATAAAAGACATTCAAACATACATACAATCATACATCCATTTTTATATGTAGGTATATAGAAGATTTCATAATTCTCATTATCCTAAGCTTACTACTGAAAGCCAAACTCGAGACATCATCTTGAACTGTCTGCAAATTAAGTAAAGTTGCACTTAATCTACAAATTTTGTGTTACAATCTTACAATTGAAGTTAAAAACTTAAAAGTACTAGAAGTTTGTACCTAAACCACAAACTGGTGAAAAAGTATGAAATATATCGTTAGGTTCGATCACTCACTGGTTTTGTTTACGTACCATTCTTCGTTCAATCGCATATTCTTTCTGGTTTCTTCAACTTCAAGCTCTCCATCATGCGTTTCCAAAGACCAAGACATGGGCAAAGATACTGTAAGCCAAAGAAAAAGAAACCTGTTTCTCATATGGCTATGGCCCAAAACGCAGACCACAATCCAAGCAACAAATAGAATGGGCAGTTCAGACTATACCTTCTACCAATTCGCCTGTAGTTGGAAGTAGATAATTGTTATTTTAGAGCGGACGTTGTTGTTTAAATCGAAATAAGAAATTTATTTTCTCTCTTTTGTCTTGATTTAAAAATAAGAAACATTCCGAATGGCATTGAGGAAAAGTTTATAGAGCATTCTTTTTCTTTGAAGTTGTTTTTGCCAATTTAACGGGAAATTGGACATAATATTTCGAACAAAGTGTCTTTCCAGTGTAACCACTTTGATGAGTCAATACCACTTTGATTCATATTCGTACAACGACAACGGCGACGTGTCAAACTTTGCATTATTATGGATATAGTTTCACAAGTCTTTTATTTTGTGTTTTTCCTTGCAACTGCTGTGATTCATTTTAATGCGATTCAGTCAGACGCTGCCAAGGACGAAAGTAGTCCGGAGCAGGGAAACTGCGTAGGTAGATTTAATTCGTACCATCATCAAGTATCTGGTGAGGTCTATGCTGTCAATGAATACACTTTCCTTTTGAAGGATTTCACATACGATGGCAATGGGGCTGACACTTTCTTCTGGGCTGGAGCGTCGAATAATCCAGGGCCGCAAGGTTTTATAGTTCCTGATCAGTATGGAAGAACAAACATACTCGATCGGTATCATAACAAGGAGTTCACTCTCACTCTGCCTGATAAGAAGAAGATAACCGAAATCAAGTGGTTGGCCATTTATGATTTGAATAATCAGAACAATTTTGGGGACGTGTATATTCCTGAAAATTTTGCACCCCCTCGATCGCAGAAAGCTACCGCCCTCTCGCGGAGGAACCATAATGTGAGTAGTGATCCAATCGAGATTTTGAATTCGAAAACAATCAGAATACCCAATTTGACGTATGACGGCAATGGGAAAAAAACATTCTTTTGGGCTGGAGTAGGAGCCCAACCTTCTAGTCGGGGTCACAAGATTCCAGATGAAATGGGATACTTGGACCCCATAAGGCAATACAATGGTGAGACGATAACTTTGGAATTGCCGGGAGAAATGACAGTTTTCGAAATCGACTGGATAAGTATTTTCGATCTCGAAGACAATGAAAATTACGGTTCGGCACTGATCGATGATGAGTTAAATGTGCCGCCATCTTTGGTGAAAGTAATACCGTATGTTGACACACTGCCGAACTGCAGGCAACTTCACAAGGACTTGCAGATCGCCTGGGAGGTATTTGGGCCGCAGATCACCTTTAAATTGTCAGGAATGGTCGGCGAAAATGATTATATGTCTTTCGGACAATCAGGCTCGGATTCTTCGAGCCAGATGATTGGCGCTGATGTCGTGATCGGTTATATCGATGATATTCGAGGGCACGCTGTTGATTACAATATAACATCCCTGGCACCGTGCGTTCAGGTGCTGGGTCAGAACAAAGGGGTTTGTCGAGACGATGTTGTTGGAGGGTTGGACAGTTTTCAACTGAACACATACAGCCGAGTAGATGGTGTGAATACAATCACCTATCGCCGGACACTAATATCGTCTGATCCTGGCGATAAGGAAATCTATCTGGACCGGCCGAATTACGTTATTTGGGCTATCGGACACCTGGATTCGAACTATGAGCCAGCTTTTCACAATTTATATCCCAAAACTGACGTTGTCATCCATTTCAACACAACCGAACCGGTCAATGACTGTTTCAGTTTCACCAGACGAGAACAGACGAATGTCGAAGTGTGGGAACAGGCCAAGATTTTCGACAGATCGGTGAGGACATTCAATGCGATGTTGGGACCTGCCGGTGGATTGAAGGGCTACGAAGGACTAACGAAACATGTTTCCAACGGCATGGCCTGGTATTTGAATGGGTTCCTCATCCCTGAGTTGTACTTACGGCGGGGTCTCACCTATTCATTTAAAGTTCGAGGCGGCAACAACCCACATTCCCCCGAATTCTACCATCCAATGGTCATAACCGATGAGCCTCGAGGAGGTTTCGACAGACTTTCCGAAGCAAGACAAAGTGAAATACGAGTTCTGGCAGGAGTTGAATTCACCAGACGAGGTCGCCCGAAACCCACAGCAGCCGGACCATTGTGCATCGGCAAATATCCTCGCAACTACGATCGTCGACTCGACGATAATTTCCTGACTTTCAAGAAATTCAATCGATCTCTTACTTTCGAGTGTCAAGAAGGAGAACCAGGTATTCTGGAAATCACACCGAACATCACTTGGCCGGATGTTGTGTACTACAATAGTTTTACGCATGCGAATATGGGCTGGAAAATTCACATAGTAGACAATTATGTGAGAAGTGGTGCTCGAGTCATGGGAATCGGTGTGGAATTAGTACTGGCGCTGCAAGTGGTACTGTTTCTTCGTTATGTGTTTCCTGCGAATGTATGAAGACTGAAAAGAGGTTTCTTGTTCCAGAATATCTCGTTAAAAATCTACTTTTTCCTTATACTCAAACTAACTTTCGCTGCCTTATGATTGTGTAAATGTCTTTTTAAATTTTTGTATTTTCAAAGTGAATTTTTATGTTTAAAATTAAGAATTTCAAATTCTAAATTATGTTATGTGAAGAATGTGAATGTGATGTTCACAAATTTATTTAGTAAGATTATTCGTTATGTAAATTTGATACTTTTGATTAAATTTAAAATTCGATAAAAAAGTGAATTTTATTTATTTTGTTTCTAAACGAACAGTTTATCTGCTCTTTAAGAAAGAAAAAAAGTTGAGTCTCATCGAAAATAGCGTTCAACAGAGATTTTAGTCCAGTCTTAACTCAGCTGTTTATCAAAAAACCTTAAAACTCATTTTTTAATAATATAGTTTGATAATTTCTTATTATTATGGTACCGCTACAGTCCAGGTCGGACCAGGGCCTCATCCAACAAGCTTCTCCAGAAAGCTCGGTCCCTAGCTAGCTGTCTCCATATTCGCACGTCAAGTTGGTTCAGGTTCTCTACCACCTGTGTGCTCCACCTGGGTCACGGTCTTCCTCTTCTGCGACGTCCTTCCGGGTTGGATTCGAAGACTCAACGAGCCGGATCATTATTTTCCATTCGCACTACATGACCCAACCATCTAAGTCGTTGGACCTTAACTTTTCTGGCTAGGTCAGTGTCGCTGAATAGCTCGTACAGTTCTTGATTGAATCTTCGTCTCCATTCTCCATTTATGCAGACAGGACCAAAAATCACTCGAAGAATTTTTCTCTCAAAGCAGACCAAATCATTTTCATCGGATGTTGTCATGGTCAATGTCTCTACCAGAGATTAAAATGAGTATGTTTGAACAGTTCGAACACATCCAAATTTTTCTTGTGTGCTTGTTCATACTCGTTCGATTGCAACCCTTATTTATGAATAATTTGACTCATAAATAAAAAGGCTTGTAAGTCAAACCAAGCAAGCAGAGGAAACACGTAAATATTTTTCGTTTTCGATCATTTCAAGTCAAATTGATTCACAAGCAATTCGTTTGCTTGTACTTACTCAAACATGTTTGAGTTTTCGGGTAAAATTGATTGGATGTTTCAATTTTTTTTTTCTCTACGAAGGAAAAATAGAAAGATGCAGGCTTTGTATGGGTTGTAATTTAACGAATAGAAATATTTATAAATGAGATAGGTGGCTGGATTTGCATTCATAAAATAATAATCCGCACTGGAAACATAATTTTTCACATTAATTAAAGAAAGGATTTATTAATGAATGCGTACTATACCTCAATGTGGGTTAGGTTTGTATACCTAAATAGAAAATAGTGATTGACGAAGATTATGTCGTGGGAATACCTGCTTCCGGTTGGTAGAGTATGCAGTTTTGTTAAGATATTTTAAATATTGTTAATCTTTTTATAACATATCTGACCTTCCTATAACCAAGCTACCTACTACTTTCTGGATAATATGTAATCGTTTTCTAGGGTAGGATGTTGGCTTTTTAAAATTAGAGTAATAAAACAAAAAAAGAGGTATGAATGAACATTTTGAGGTCAAGCTATGAATGAATTAGTTTCAGTAATAATTTTTGGTTTTTACGCATCTTTTTTTTATAAAAAAAGGATTTTTTTGTTTCAATGAGTACATTTTTAAATACTAAGAAAATGAAATCATGAAATAAAACTTTGAATATTATATATGTATGTATGTTACAAACATTTTTTTTTAATCAAAATATGTAGATTTCTTTATTTCTATTTTGTTCGAAATTTTTTACATTGATTCCACTCAGCACACAAATCTCAAAGAAACCAAGCATTATTTTTCGATTTACTTACAAGCGCCATGAATAATGGAGTGGTGATTGTAAGTGATTTTACTTTCAATTAGTAAACTTGTTTGAAGATACATATTACGAATCCATAATCATTAATTTTTTTGCTGGAGAAAATTCAACTGACAACGCGGATTCATTTGCTCATGATTAATCCTAATGTAGGTATATTGAAAATTTGAAACCCATACACAAGGTCCTGTTTAAATTTTACAATGGTGTTTCGATCACAAAAAATCAAAATAATCAAAATATGTGGATTTATTTATTTCTATTCGTATATCTATTTTATTCGACATAGCGATACAAAAATTTGAGAATGAAACAAATCAACGATAAAAATAAACCTCCTTGCCATAGATTACCTACATTTCCACACAGCGCACAAATCTCAAACAAACCAAACATTATTTTTCGATTTACTTACAAGCACCATGAATAATTGAGTGGTGATTGCAAGCGATCTTACTTTCAACCAAAAAACTCGTTTGAACTCGTTTGAAATGAGGGATGATTTGTAAATAATTTTACTCATAAATAAAAAGACTCGAAATTACTTGCTTGTGCGTTGACTCAGTTTGTTCAAACTCGTTTTTTTTGAGTAAATACCCGAAAATTACAAACAATACTTGACTCATTTTAATCTCTGGTCTCTACAGTCTACACCATACTTTAGGACCGGGATGATGAGGGTTTTGTAGAGTGTCAATTTAGTTACTGGACAGATCACTTTACTACTTAGCAGCGATTGCTATTCATCAAAATGGGTTACAAGAAGGCCTTGCAAGACTGCAAATTATTCGCAAATTTTTAATCGATATTTCTCACAGTTTCCCTCGATAACCGTCATACAATTATACATTATAATAAGGGGTTACACCTACAGGTATCTATCAGCCACTGAATGTGAATATCTTTCGTAGAAAAGGGTTATAGTTTTAATCAAAAACTAACTTCTTTCGATTTCTTCCTTCAGAAAATCTTTCAAAAACTATCTGAAAGGTTGTAATCCCAATAACGTTAGATGACTTTTAATGGGTCGGCTGGTTTTCTTATATAATAACGATTTCTGTTAAATTACGCAGTGATCCTGAAGATCGATTGGAAAAAATTGTCAGTGTAAATCTAGTCTATGGAATTTATGTGTAAAACGGCCCATACACAGCACCCATGTGTGCGCACAAAAAAAATATGAAATGTGTGTGCATGTTGCACATAAACATCAAACCGATCGTGACACGCACATTAAAAATGGAAAAGTTTTGATTTTTACTCACACGGGTTCGCACACCAAAAATATTGCGCACGCCAGCCCACAGACGGCACACATCTCCGCACACATATATCGGTGTTCACACAATTTTGCTGTGTATGGGCCGTTTTACATAACTCATCTTCGAATTCGTTTCACAAAACACCATATGGTTTTCGAAAATTTTGGTACCTTGTTCCCGAAAAATGATTTCGATGTTGATAAGTGCAAGGGATTATACGAATTGTATGCTACGGTTCTTGACTGTTCTGAAAATGAAATGAAAATAATTTTCATATATTTTTAATTGTTAAATTACATGTCGATTTTTTTTCAATGGGTAATCACGATGCTTTTCCAAATGTGACTACAATACTTCGTATTCTAGCAGTTTTACCAGTTTCAACTGCTATGACAGAACGTGCATTTTCTGCACTCAAAAGACTGAAAACATATTTGTGAAGTACAATTGGCCTAGAACGGTTAAATGAAATACTTGATGAATTTTTCAAAAAACCTCGCAGATTGTAACAGGCGGAAAATTTGTGATGATATAATAGGATTCTTTTTCGACATCGAGACTATTATATTGTACTGGCTGACCCCGCCAACTTCGTCTTGCCGCCCTTCAGAGCAACTCTAATAACAGTTTTCCATTTGAAAAGCAATGAGTTTTCCGAGTTTTTCATCAAGAACTTATAAATAAATAAATAAATATAAAATAAAATCCCTAAGAACCATCTACAGACTAACACGAACAAAAAAAAAAAAATTAGCCAAATCCGTCCAGACGTTTGTGAGTTATGCGGTCATACACGAACAGGATTTCATTTTTATATATAAAGATGTAAAATTCAAAAGGTATTTATTAGAAGCAAATACGTGTTAATTTCAAATAAATATTTACAGCAAATATGTCAAAACTTGAAAAAGTATTAAGCCTGGCCTGGCCTTTTGTTGCGAAATTATTTCCAAACCTCATATCGAACAACATGCGAATTATTTTTGAAAGAGTAAGTTGATCAATTGATCTGCTTGGAATTGGCTGGATTAGATTTCCTGTTGAGTTCAGTCTATAATATGTTAGGCTCAGGTTTTTAGGGGGGGTTTGAACCCCCAAATAACCCCCAAGTAATTTCCGAGAAAGCGAAAAAAATCTAAAATTCAAAAACGATTTTTTTCAATGGAATTATGTGTGCAATAGCTCCAGAATTATTGTATGAAAGCTCTTGATGGAAAACTAAGAAAATTCCGGAAGAAAACGATTTGATTTTGTAAAACATTTTTATTTGTCAACTCTCGCAAGAAAAAAATATAGAATTTGGACGGGAAAATTCATTTTCAAGCATGAAAAACTTCTAATATCTAAATTGAAACTTTCTATTTTTTAAAATCCTTCTGCAGTTTATCTGAAAGCCTTAAATTTCAACTTTTGGAAATGCTTCCTGAGAGAGTAAATAGTATTTATAGAAAGACCAATGAATAACAAAAATCTCTTCATCATAAATCCTATTTTAATATTTCAGAAGTAAGCATTAGTTTATTACTCTATTGATATAACACAATTTTGAAAAATAATTAATGAGACAATTATTACAACCAGCAAATGATTTCCAAACTACAATCTAAGCACATTTAACGAAAACAAGTAGTTAGTCATTATTTTGTTTTCCAGAATCAAGTTGCAGATTATTACCTTGTCCAACAAGCATATCAAATACGAAACTTCTCTATTGTCTCAACCAGACTAATTTGGGTGCAATTAAATTGGCAAATTCTTTAAAGTAGACAGACACATGAGTACACTTTGAAAATAATGATTGTCGGTATTAGTTGTTGTCTATACGTTTCTTAATGACAAAGCCAACAATATGAGTATCATTTTAATGCATTAAATCGGGAGTGCGGGAATGGAACACAGAACATAATCGCATTTTGTCCCGACTTCAGGTGGATATCGGCTTGATAATATAAATTATTATTTTTTGTGTAAACGTCAATTACTGAGGTGACCAGAAATGAATTTAAACAAGAAAGTGAAAAGAAGGGAATTTCGCTCTCCGCCCGTCAGCACTGCATTAATGGCAAAATGAAAAAAAAAAATTAAATTTAAAAAAGGCCAATAATTGCCAAATGTTTAAGACCCAAATATTGCACAAAATAAGTTGCTTTGGATCAAATGTACTTTTAAGCAACCCACTCAGAGAAAAAAAGGAGGCTAAATTCAAGTACGAGTAGGCTTATTTCAAGATTTTTATATTCTTACTAGCAGTTGCCCGCGACTTCGTCCGCCTCTCCCTCGTCCACCGGCCAGAGTATCGTCTCGACTTGTGCATCATGTGCGCGTGGGAATTTTGTTCGGAAGTTATTAAAAATTGCATTGCAGTCAACTCTCCCTAGGTCGTAATTCTCTTGAACTTGAAAAATTTGAGCATTTTTTATGATTTCCTTCAGTTGTTCATACTTAAAGCATTCCCTTGGGTGAACTCTTCCTAATTCTAATATCTCTCTTACTTCTGCATCGTTTTTTTTCGTTAAATAATTTTTTTTTCTTTAAACTGAGCATATTTTTTAGTTAAGAAGTACATAAAATGATATTGTTTAAACACAATAATCTGCACAAATAGTGCAATCAATCACATTCACAAATCAATTGAACTCTCAAAATTCTAATTTGAGCAGTTATTAGGCCAGTTCCACCTAACAACATCTCACTGAGATCTCAATGTCACCTTGACTGAGGCAAAATCATTTGGTGGAACATAGTTCTCAGTTATCATTGAGATTTAATGGTTACCTTACTAATTGTTGCTGCACATATGTCAGCCACGTCAAATAGCTGAGTGAGAAATCGAATCCAAAATAATTTCATCTCAGAGATCTCAGAAAAAAATCTCAGTTCTCACATTTCCACAGATTCTTCGCTGCTATTGGTCGCAGCTTAATTTTAAGTAGAATAAAGCCTTCCTCGATTAATGGACTATCCAACACAAAAAGAATTTTACAATTCGAAATAGTAGTTCCTGAGATTACCGCGTTCAAACGAACTTTATATATTGTATTGTATTGTTTGCCGTTTTTTCCACATTTTACACAAATTCTTCGCTCCTATTGGTCGCAGCTAAATTTTATATAGCTTCAAGCCAAGATAAATGGACCATTCAACATTAAAAAAATTGTTCAATTTCATAAAGCAGTTCCTGAGATAAGCGCGTTAAAACGCAGAAAAATGTATATTTTTTGCCGTTTTTTCCATATTTTCCACAGATTCTTCGCTGCTATTGGTCACAGCTTAATGTTAAATAGCTTCAAGTCTTTCTCAATTAATGGACCATCCAACACAAAAAGAATTATACCATTCGAACCAGTAGTTCCTGAGATTACCGCGTTCAAACAAACAAATTCTTCAGCTTTATATATTAGTGTAGATTGTATTGTATTGTTTGCCGTTTTTTCCACATTTTACACAAATTCTTCGCTCCTCTTGGTCGCAGCTAAATTTTATTTAGCTTCAAGCCTTCTTTGATAAATGGACCATTCAACATTTAAAAATTGTTCAATTTCATAAAGCAGTTCTTGAGATAAGCGCGTTAAAACGCAGAAAAATGTATATTTTTTGCCGTTTTTTCCATATTTTCCACAGATTCTTCGCTGCTATTGGTCACAGCTTAATGTTAAATAGCCTCAAGTCTTCCTCAATTA
Source organism: Sphaerophoria taeniata (assembly GCA_943590905.1). NCBI lineage: Eukaryota > Metazoa > Arthropoda > Insecta > Diptera > Syrphidae > Sphaerophoria > Sphaerophoria taeniata. The sequence goes on along the minus strand of OX016540.1, from coordinate 36,926,053 downwards.
ATGGACCATCCAACACAAAAAGAATTATACCATTCGAACCAGTACTTCCTGAGATAAGTGCGTTAAAACGCAGAAAAATGTATATTTTTTGCCGTTTTTTCCCCATTTTAAACAGATTCTTCGCTGCTATTGGTCACAGCTTAATGTTAAGTAGCCTAAAGTCTAAGTCGATTAAGGCACCATCCAACACAAAAAGAATTATACCATTCGAACCAGTAGTTCCTGAGATTACCGCGTTCAAACAAACAAACTCTTCAGCTTTATATATTAGTGTAGATTTTTTTTATCCTAAAAATGACACCTTTTATTCTTAAAATAAGAATTTTATTTTCAAAACAAAGGAGAATGGGCATTTTGGCCTACGAACCAATAACAACATGCTATATATCAATGGAAAGGTTTTTCTGTCTTCTTTAACTTTTTCTATGGCAGTAAGTCCCAAATTGCTGTGTGGAAAAAGTTATTGCATAGTAAATTCATTCACAAGTAATAAGTGATTTCTTATTTTCACCTTGACCTTTGACCCAATAACGACATGATGTATATCAATTGAAAGGTTTTTTTTGTGGACTTTACCTTTTGTCTTGGCAAGAAGTCCCAAATCACTGTGGGGAAAAAGTTATTGCACAATTAAGTCATAGAAAAAAAAAGTGTTTTCTTGCTTTCATCATAATAGAAAAGCTTTACAAAAGAAAACAAAACATAACTTATTTTTATCCTTGAATCTCTTAATTGTGCAATAACTTTTTCCCCACAGTGATTTGGGACTTCTTGCCAATACAAAAGTTAAAGTCCACAAAAAAACCTTTCAATTGATATACATCATGTCGTTATTGGGTCAAAGGTCAAGGTGAAAATAAGAAATCACTTATTACTTGTGAATGAATTTACTATGCAATAACTTTTTCCACACAGCAATTTGGGACTTACTGCCATAGAAAAAGTTAAAGAAGACAGAAAAACCTGTCCATTGATATATAGCATGTTGTTATTGGTTCGAAGGCCAGCTTCCATACATTTTTGCCCATTCTCCTTTGTATTCTTAAATTAAGAACAAACATTTTGATTTGAGCTGCCACGTTCTTAAATTAAGTTATTACATTCTCAAATCAAACCGAAACAATCTAAAATCAAGAACTTTGTTCTTAAAACAAATTTGCAGTCTGAAATTAAGAACAAAACTTTTAATTTGAGCCGCTTCGTTCTCAAATTAAGTTTTAACATTCTTTAAGCATGTCGAAACAATCTTAAATTCGTTTTCAAAAATAAAGAACAAAAGTCTTTATTTGAGCCGCTTCGTTCTCAAATTAAGTTTTGTAACGAAGTCACATGCCTTTTTCATATAAAATACTTTTTCATACAGAACTTCGTTATTCAATTCACACTCAATCCCTTCGGAAAATATTATAGGATTAGAACGAAAGTGATAAGATCGCCTCTACAACTACTACCAAATGATGCTATTGTAAAAAATAGTTGGTAATATCTTTAACCAATATTACCAACTAGTTTATACAATAGCCTGAAAGGGTAAAAATACTAAATAAAAAAAAATTAATACAATTAAATAATGAAACGTGAATTTCATTTTGGTTCCCTAGTGGAGAAGATTGCTAATGTGGGGGTTACTAAGCACCGACTAAAAGTCAGCTCAAATCAAGAATGATCGAGATACAATCCGGAAAAAAATTGAACTTAAATACAAGGTTATTTGTTCTTATTATAAGAATAAAAAATCTTGCTTTGAATATGTATTGTTCTTAAGTCTGGTAAAATTAAGAATTAGTGATCTTAATTTGAGTTTGAAATGATCTAAATTTAAGCTTTTGTATTCTTAAAATCAAGATTTCACAATCTTGAAATAAGAACTCTTAGATAAGACAAAAATCTTAACTTGAGGTTGGAATAATCTGAAATTAAGAGTTTTTATTCTTAGATTAAGATTTCAAAATCTTAAAACAAGAATTTTAGGCTTAGAAAAAAAAACAAGCTTAAAATAAGAGTTTTGGTCTTGAATTAAGAATTTTCGAGCTTAACAGACTTTCGTCAACGAATCGGCTTGATTTGAGACCGATAATCTTGATTTTAGCTCGTTTTTTTCTTAGTGCATTGTAATAAAATTAAATTTTGAAATGATTTTCGGCGAAGTTTCATTTTTCGATTGTTTTTGAGTTGAGTAAGCAGAAATTTTTGTCCTAGCATTCAAATGCTGTCATAGAGAATATAACGCAAGTACATTCATAAGTGCCTGTGGCTTAGTGGTAAGGTGCGTTCGCTGCTAAGCAGAACGTCGTGGGTTCGATTCCTACTCGTGCTCATAAAGTTTTTATTTCATCTTTCACGGGTACTGCCTCTTTCGAAGAACGGACAAAACTTCCAAGAGTATCAATCTGTCATGAAAAAGTGATTCTCAACTTTGCCGTTGGGAGTCGGCGTTAAATTGTAGGTCCCCTCAATTCTTCACACGCACTCAGAGAATTGTAGATGAGAGTAAGCCACTTACGCCTTGGCTCTTCAAGAGCTGTCGCTGTGTTGAATTATAAAAAATAAAAATAAAAATGTAGCTTTGTGTATGGAAAAATACTTTTATTTGTAACTCCTACCCCTAATTAAAAATTTGCGTTATCGTCAAAAGTCACTTGCTTAAACAAAAAGAAATATTTATACTGAAAAAAATGCAAGGAAAATTAATTCGGGCGCATAAGCCCACATAAATTATGTAGGCTGAGCTAAGGTTCGAACGGACATATTTTTATTGGTAAAGGAAGCTACTAAAGGGTACGTTTGCGAGTCACTAAATAAATGACTTGATTCACATTTTTTATATACAGAAGCGGTCTTTTCATGCAAAAAAATCATTGGACATTTAGTGAAATATTCGTTTTCGTTGATGATTCCTACTTATGAAGTTCCAATAAGTGGGAAGTAGGTACATAAATTGCATTAAACTGTACACTATTGGCTCGGACTAGAACAGAGTTCTGCAACTTTGTGATCTTTAATTAATTCAAGTCCTTACCCAAAAAGCGTTAACTTTGAAATACCAAAAATACAGATTGAAGTAAAGGGACCGACAATTTTATACAGCTTCGGAACAACCGAATTAGGAACCCTTTTTTACGATGTTTCGCCGAAATCCTTCGAAGCAAAGGAGAGTACCTACTGTAGATTCAAGTAAAACATCAGTGGGGAGTGTTCTTGACTCTTTTTGAAGCAGTAGGTACCTAGCTCCTTTTAGTCAACGACAACCTTTAAAAGCAGTTAATTGCAAAGACTACCTACTTTTTTCATGATAGTAACAGTTTTGATAGTTTTCAAAGCTCAATTCGAGCTTTAGTTACTTAAACTATGTCCCCTTTCAGAATAGCATAATCACTTAATGTGCAATGTACATTTTATCACTAGCATACAGCAGAAGACGGGATACAATTTGCTGCATTTTCAATGCCAATACACTCGCCCAGTGCAGTTCCTCTTAACCCTTCAACTCCATTTGAACATTTTCCTGCAAGCTATAACTGGGGCCTAACCTAAGAGCAACGCAATCACATAATTTTTAAATTCGTAAAAAAAACTCATCTGAAAATTCTGTAACGGATTCATCACGAAACAAAAGAGAGAAAGAAAAAAAAACCGTTAAAAATCATTTTCCTTTGCAGCATCATTTTCATTTTCATCAAAATAAAATATTTACCAGGCAAAGGCACCCACCAATTTCTCCCTTTTGATGTGTGCTCTCGAAAAAAAAACCTGGGAAAATTGAAAATTCCACACACGCGATATTCAGAACATTATTGACATCTAATGCGGGTATCCTCTGGCCTCTGGCATCTAAACAGTAGCAAGAGGTCCTCCTCATATCGAATGGAAAATCGTTACAAAAACGAAAAAAAAAATTCCAGCCAATGACCGAACTCTCATTTCCTAATAAAAAGCATGATGGTATAACGTACATCCAGCACGAGCCCACCTGTCTTTTTGGCAACCGAACAAAGCAGGATGCCATGCAGTCATGTTGAAGAAGTATGGCACGTGGGAATTGGAACTTGGAATTTTTTCCACATACAATATTTACAAATGGGACATGAACTCCCTTTTTTCCCAGATATCAATTTTACAGTAGCAGGACCAGAAGGAGTACCTTTAGAGTACAGAGTGCATCAGTCAACTCCTGCTGGTAGTCTCGTGGTGCCCGCACATTTTTTGTCGATGCATTTCCTTTCGCACCCCACAACACAATCCCACTTTCAATATCACCGCATTGAATGAAATGGAATGACTTTGAATTTGTAGAAATACCCATTAAAAAAAGGATACCCGCATATTTGAAATGAAAAAACCGTTTGTCGGTTACGTTATCCACTCATCGCCATCAATTACTTATAATTAAAGACACTTACTTCGCATGGCTTTCCACACGCCACGGAGGGCAACACCTTAACGTTTAACGGAAAAATTCATTTATTCAAATTGAAAAATTCCTAAAAAAAAAAACAAAGAGGTCAAAGGAAAGCGCGCGACCACCACCAGCAAATCGTCACTATTTTCCTCATTCGCTGGGAAACTTAAGATCCGTGACAAAACGCAATAAGTCGTTTTTCACTTCGTGTTTTTATTTCTATTCTGAAGGATTTCTTAAACTAGATTTCCTGCTTCCCAATTTTGTTCAACAATGAAACAAGAAGGTTGACCAATAAATTTATTCAAACGTCGCAATTTCAAGTCCCAATTGCGTCTCCCATTTCCGATCCTGATTCTGATCCATGGGAATTTTCTTTCCCCCTGTTTCGTTATCCCGATATCAATGTTACTGACTGACTGGTTTTGTGTTGTTTTGTAAAATTTGAATCGGAAGGAAATGAAAGATTTCTGTGTGATTATTCTTTTGAATCCTTTGAAGGATTTATTTGATCGCACAGGGAAACAATTTATTGCGCAGAAATTTTATATTTCTTCAAGACACAGGGTAAGCAAGGAAAGGTATGGGGAGAATTATTGGTGTTTAGTGAATAGAAAATTCCTGTACAACCCCTCCAGCCAGTGGACGACATAATCGTCATCAAAAAAAGAGGAAGTCCTTCGATATTCATGTTTTCGTTTTTGTTTGAAAAATATAACAAGAACGAGAAGCCAGGACAATGAGGATGAGGATGCAGATATTATATGAGGAACATGCACATAATCGGTGTTTGTGTTTGGAAATGATTTTCTCAAGACGTTGCCTTCTTTGTATGGAGTTAAAAGGAGTTCGAGTCCTTTACTCTAGAGTCTAGGTCCTTGCCTCAATTTGCATTTGAATAAAACGAAGAACAAGAAGACCGAGACGACGATGAGATGGGAGAAAAGGAACTTTTGCTCGTTATCGCACATTTACTACGTGAAGAAAGTAGATAGGTAGAACTTGTTGGTAAGGTATGACGATGTTTTTGGGAAACATCATTGCTCGGGGAAATATATTGAATTGCGTCGTTGATGTCTTTCGTCCTTCTTCTTGGGTGGCTCGTGTTTAATGTACCCGATTTATGATGTTAGCACCCTGTGGTGTGCACATATCCATCCATCCACAACCATGCTTTTGCTGAGTCTGTGATGGTGATAAGGACCAGGTGCTTCCATAAGGAGGTTTTTTTACTTCTTTTTTTCTTCAAAATTCTGCAAGGCTGGGAAAAATGTAATTTGAGTTTTTTTTCTTTCTAGTTCTAAGGGTTGATGTGAGAAGATCTTAAAATAAGAGTTTTACTTTAACTACGCATTTGATTCCACTTGGGTAGTTGTGATTTAAAAGGGAAGAGAAAATATAAGAAGTTTTCGAGGGAAAATTAGAAGTAATTATAGAGTTTCTGGATTGTGGAAAGGGTTAATTTTGTATTTCTCATGTGTTCTGGTTTGTTTTGATTAAAACTTTAATGCAGTTTTTAAATTGCGAAATATTTGGAGGGGACTGCATGCAAGTTTTGTGTTCCTAAAACAATTTCGAAATAGTAAAGACCTTTTGATACTTCCTACGTTCATGAATCACACATGATTCAAAAAAATTAAATGTAGTGAAAACTGTAATACGTTCTCATTTATACAGGTCTATACACATCCATAAGTAATCGAGATTACTCCGAACCATAAATTTCCTACATCCTTGAATCAAATATGATTCAGAAGAATTTTCTACTTACCTATATTAACAGCTTATTTGGAAAGCATAAAGCTTTAAATCCATTGACTGCAAACCATTCATGTTTTAAATCTATGAATCACATATGATTCAAAACAATGAAAATTCATCTATGTCCACATACAAAGACATCAAATCCAAATTTATCGTTATGAATCACATTTATAAACACAGTTTATAGCTTACTTGAATGTTGAATCATAATTGATTCACTGCGAGTGTTTTCAATGAATGAAAACAATTTATTTCAAGATATTATTTCAATATGAATCGAAAACCGTAAGCCATATACAATGTAGCGCCAGAAAAGAGCGAAGAAAGTGATAATCAAGAATATCTAGCCTAGAAGAACTGAGGGAGCAGTTGGACAGGAGACAGCTTAGCTTTGTGGCTGAGTTTATCAAAGCAGTGTTAGCTACTTATATCTGGTACTTTTTTCCACAAAAATCAACATCTAAATCTAATCCTTAAATCTGCAACTAAATCCCCCAGACTATTAATGTCCACAACAAATTAGCTTATTCCCTTTCTTATCTTAAATCAACAACAAATCTATGTATCTCCGCTCATAAATTTATCTCATAAAAATTTCGAAACAAAAACCGAAAAATTCAGTAAATGATATTCTATCTTAAAAACTGTCGTCTCTCCATATCCACTCTACATACGCCCGCAGTCTAGAAAATAAAACACATTTATTGTACTTATCTTCAAAAACAAATCCTCAATGAATAAAAGAGCGATGCTATAATTGCCAAGTCATACAAAAAAGATAATTAACTCAAACATGCATATATTCAAAAACATAGTCATTTGACAGTTTTTTTTTCTTCGTCGCTTTTGTTGAAATATCTTAGAGCAATAAAGTACGCCCATTTACAAATTTATGATTCAAGCATAAGGAAAAAAATTGTAGTTTATCAAGTGGATAACAAAAACCGAAAAAAACTGTACGCGATTAGGAAGAAATATTGTTTTGCTCTCAAGTTTGATTATTATTTATTTATCTTGAATATTGTGAGTCGTTTGGGTAGGGGCGAATGATGGCTGATGTGGTCCAATGTTAATGCGGGTCCAAACTTCATCTTTTGCACGCATGTTGATCATTGTTTCATTCAAAAGTGGGTATCAGATTTTCATTGGGGAAATGGATATGTACTCCCATATCCCATACTCTGTCAAGTTTGTATTCGTGTCAACAACGTCACATATCGGTCGTACTCATATTTTGTATCAATTCGATATGATTGATGCATACAAGGTGTCTTTGATGGAAGTAATTATTGGGTTAAGATTTTTCAAAATATTTCAAAAGAGACAGGAAGAACTCATAAGTTCAGAGCCAGAATAAACAGAAATATTTACAAAAGAAACCTTAAACTATTTTTTATTACTTTAAAGCAAGTCTCAGTTTTTCCTTAAGGAGCCGTCACATACTGAAAGGAAAATACTTTCAGAAAGCGTTTCCAAATTTTAGAGTTTGTTATTTTTCTGAAAGTGTTTTCAGAGAGCAGTCACACTATGAAAGGAAAGTGCTTTCTGAAAACATTTTAATTTCAAGAAACTAAATTTTCTGAAAACATTTTTCGGGTCGTCACACTATAAAAGCGAAAGCGTTGCTTTCAAGAAAGCAAAAAACTTTCACAAACAGTTTCTGAAAGCAGAAAACGTTTTCTGAAAGTGTTTTATGTAACTGGTTGCGATATTTGAGCTAGTTTCGTTAATTGTTTATCCAGAATAGCAACAAAATGCAGTCCGGTGAAGAAATTTTGGAATATAGGCAATTAACTATATTGGAGATTATCCTACGGATTTCACAGCACGTTACTGAGAACAAGGCGAGGAATCGTAGGTCAATTTGGGTGCGACCATTTTGGGAACGTGGTGCTGAAAGTCAGTACCACGTAAAGCTCATGAGGGATTTGCGCGCAGAAGGAGACGAGTTTTTCCGCAACTTTGCTCACGTTTCGGAGGAGCAGTTTAATTTCCTGTGTGACAAAGTACGTCCGTTTGTACAAAAAAAACAAAATACACCATGGCGTGTGCCTATCAGTGTAGAGGAAAGAGTAGCTCTGACACTGAAACACCTTGCACATGGCGATAATTACAATACACTGTCTCAAGTGTTTCGTATTTCCCGGCCAGCAATCACCAAAATATTGTTCCAGAGGTTTGCAGTGCCTTATATGAAACATTGGCACCAGAATATTTGCAAGTAAGTATTTTTATTTTGCATTAATTGAATTCAGGAAATGTGAGAATGAGAGATATGGATAAATGAAAAAAGTGGTAAAAAAAATTATTTGTGTCCGATTTATAGGGTTCTATATTGCGGGAACATTGCTTGTGATTGTTGACCATCCTGCTGGTCCGTTTGCCGAGGCTCCTGATCCACTTCATGTTGCGGTGAAAGCACCGCTTGGACTGTTGGTCCACGCGCTATCCAAAATGGACCGGGTTCAGAAGATGATGTGCTGGAGAATAGTTCACTCTCCGCCAAATCTGTTGACCTTGATATCTGCCTAGCGAATGTACTGCCACAATTGCACCCTTGCCACAAAAACAATTGTGAACTTATCACCTACTTCCTTTATTTTTGGCCCACCAGAGTAGGTTCTATGTAAAACATACGTTCGCTTTCAAGAAAGCAAAAAACTTTCACAAACAGTTTCTGAAAGTAGAAAGCGTTTTCTGAAAGTGATTTGATTTCTTCAAAACGATTTCAGGAGCTAGTCACATCGTGAAAGTTTTTTTTCTGAAAGTGTTTTCAAGAAAGCAAATCATTTTTAGAAACGCTTTCAGGAAAGTACTTTTCGGGTCGTCACACTATGAAATGTTTGCTTTCAGAAAGTTTTTTGCTTTCTGAAAGTACTTTCCTTTCAGTGTGTGACGGGACCTTTAACCGTATTAATTGAAGATTTTAAACTGAAACAACTTGTGTGGATTTTTTCAAAGCATACACAAATTCGGAAGGGCTTCTTTTGATCTTTGAGTCACATGCTCCGTTAACAAATTCTTAAAGTGATAAAAACTGAAAGCAATTGACGAAACTGTACTTTTAAGTTTGAAGAAATGTGGGCATTCTAAATTCTAATTATTATTTCTATTCGGAGGTTCAAATAAACAGAGTTATTTAAAAGCAAGGACCAACTAAACATCAAGGCATCGTCACTCATAACAGCTATATTCTAGCAATCATTTCAAGGTCAAAGACCACGGTGTTTGTCGGTTTTAAGAGTAGAAACAAAGCTATGAATTGTTTTAAATTTGTATAAAAAAATATGTGTCACAGGCGAAGTCATTCAAACCCACAAGATTGAAGGCCTTACCGGTTTAGGCAAGTAATTGGTCTGCTGTCTGCTCGGTTTGCCAAATCGACATTGTTTCATATTTTTAATTTTACTTTTTGACAGTTTTCTGATTGTCAAGTTTCATAATTGTTTTCTAAAACGACCTACATTCGCACCTTATCTTGACTGATATTGACGGATTACAAACCTCATTTTTTCCGCTTTTAACACTTTTCGAGATCGATTTTCGGTGAAATTCGAGTTGTAAAATTGAGTTGGCAAATCAAGCTGGCAAACCGAGTTTACTCGTTCAACTCGAGTTTGGCAAACTGAGTTGCAACGCGATTTAGGAAAATAAAAACCAATTCGAGTTAACTCGGTATACACAATTTGAGGCTAATGTAACCACAAACACAAAATAAAGAACGCCAAGTCCACTCTTATTCCAAAGTTCAACTAACTCATAGAATAAGAGTTAATCCATGGGTTAAAATTTCTCAATGATAAAAACAATTTATTCCCGGAATAGTAAAGTGACGGGTACCCAAAATTCTCTGGGAAATTTTTTTCTTGTTGATATTTGACAAACGATTTGTTGTTGATTAATTGGTAATCGATTGTGGTACCATCTAATGAGCTGATAGAGAAGCAGTTTTTTTTACATTTTCCCATTTTACCCTTTTTTTTATTTTTCCATTAAAAATCAGGAAGGTGCTGCCATTACCGTGAAAAGGGAACTCTGTCAAGTCATGCTTGATTTTTTGTTTCCAACAAAACGGTGGAATTTGTCGTACTGATAAAAATATTTCAATGAGTGTAAATAAAAAAAAAATATATAAAATGGATTAATCTGAAAACATGTACTGTAAAAGTGCAAATATTTCTCATGAGTTCAAAAAAGTTTTTTTTTCATTTCGTGACAATAAATTCATAAAACAATCTAAAAACAAAAAGTACGTTACAATGTCATCCATATACTGTATTGACTCAATAAATGAGGTTAAATTCCAACCAGCTCATTTCCTTAGTCATAGCTCATAGACTCTTTATCGATTTGAACAAAACATAATTTTTGGAAGTAGGTATAAAAAACAATGACTTTGTTTATTGTTTCATTCCTTCTGGTGATTAATATACAGTCAACCTTTAGACAATTTCAATTACAATGAGTGAAATGTAACGTTAATCGATTAAAACAAGTCGTGTTTAATGTTGTAAGCACAAATTGATAAAATTTCAATTATAAATAGCTTGCAGAATTTTGATTTTTTCTCATACTTCACGTTCCTTTTTCAAAATAAAATACATTACTACGTCTTCAAATGATATTATCAACAGATGTAATTGTATTTAATGAAGATAAGTAAATATTCGCAGACCTTAGAAACTCGAAAGAAGTTGTATCAACCTCAGAAATTGATTACCAGCTCAAATGACACACTAGTCGATAGTATAAACTTATCAAACCTGAACGTAGCCTGGCTACTTTTTCAATCAAACAACACATACGATATCCAATTGTATTTGCTACTTTTATTTTTTTACACAAAAATGCCATTAAACGATCAAAGAACAAGTTATGAAATTAAAGCCATCCGAAGCTCAAGCTGGTTTAAGGCTTTTTTTTAAATACCAAAAAAATCCAAAAACAAATATGTAATTGCTTTTAAAGAAACCAGCTTTTCTACACCACACCTTGGACAACAACACCAAAAAGGTTAAGAAGATCGTCCTGGGAAAAAATACCACCCCAAGACGAAAATCTCAAATCTTAAGAAGAATTCCTTACAAAAAGACAAAAGTTAAATTTCACAATAGACCAAAATCACCCTTTGCTCTAAAAAGTCATCATTAACGATGTGAAAATTCAAAAATATCTTCACATAGAATCCAGTTTTCGAACAATAGAATTATACTGTGTGCCATATTTGAGATTTTGTAACCCCATAACCAAGTTAAGGAAAAATAGGGGAACGCATACAAAAAAAAAAAGTTCCCACTGATCCTGGCTCAGCCAAAAAAAACAAGCAAAACCATTAGATAATGTATCTATAAGATGGTGGTTGCTGCTGCTGCTGTGTGAATATGAATTCAATTAAAAATTCATATAGGAGTTTGCTATGTACTTCAATAGGGTGTTCCTTTCTATCGTTGCGCTGCCGAAATGATTATTATACACACAATTTGTTAAGGCAAAATTTTTGGTGGTTGAAATATTCGTGCTATCAAGAAATATACCCGCCAAGTATAAATACGATCGGCGATTCGAATGATCATCGCATTTCTGGTTTGCAACTCGAAGTAGATACAACTCATTTGAGTGTCTGGCTCTGTGAGGCCCTTTTCTGAGGCTGGTTCTCGAATTGGGCCTATCTTAAAAAAAAAAAAACAAGAAACAACAATCTCTGTGCATAAAGTGAAACTTGATATACCGTAGAACTCCAATCCAAAGTGAATTAATAATTCATTAAGACAAACCGAAAAAAAAGAGAAACTTAATCCAGAATTTCCAATCGACATCAAAGTGAACAAACAAGTGCAGTGTGTATCTGTAACCGACTGAAACTCTGTGTTCTGTTAAAAAAAGTGACAACGAAGACAACAACGAAAGAGAAAGCAACGCGATTCAAATTACATCAAATCAACATTAAAGTTAGATCATTAAACTAATAAACCTATGATCGCTATCTTTGTTGGACACCAGCTTGCAGATGTACTTTCCATGTCATAATCCCTCGCTCCAACTTGAATGCAAGGTGTCTTTTCATCATGATGGAAACATTCTTCAGTGGAAAATCATCCAACCAAACAAAAAATTGAATTAAGCAAAGAGGGTTTTCTGCAGTTTTTGTCTTCTCGATGGATTAACCGATGTAACAACCCACTGTAAGTTGTTCTTACCTTCTTTTCTATCTTAAGCTCGATTGCAAGTTTTTTTTTTTGCTGTGGGAAAGTTTTGTATTTCTTTTTTGGGATTTCGTAACGTAGGCAGGCAGTGATGGAATTTCGCTAATATATGAATTTAGGTGAAAGTGACAGGTTGCATAGACAACAACTTTTAGTTTCTTTTGAATTATTTAAGAGACAAGTCAGGAAAGAGAGTTTTTAAATTTATTCCAGACTTATGTTAATTTTAATGACCTCTTTTTGTTTCAATAAACAATTTTTTGATGCCTTTCCTTCTTCCGGTTGAAACTGTAAACTAAACTGGTTGTATCTAGATGTCTTTAATTTTTTAATTTAATTTGTATCTTTCATAATTCACTGTAAATCCTTGGTTTCAATTGCTACAAATTTATCTGCGATCTTTATGGAATAAATTATATGTTTGGACGCCATAAACCAAATACATTTGTCAATATTTATTACCATCAATTTTAAAGTGCCACAGTTAAAATGTGTGTTCTTTTTTCTTTATTGTTTTTAACCCAAAAGCTTGACAGTTTGAAGTATGGTATCACACGCATATTAGCTTCTCTAAATGATGTCCAAAGTTCGAATAAGGCATAACTTTCGACAACACAGAAAATTTGTTTGCTTTTGATTAAAATGAAAGCAATCGCATGATATGTGATCATGAGCGTTTTGAATTGGGATTATTAAATATTTGATTGATCAACAAGAGGGTAATTATATAAACGTTTAAATCATTTTATCTCACGTTGACTTTTTGATAAGATCTATTTGAGAAGGTTGCCAGGAATGAAAGAATTTAAGCTTCACAAGTTCTTGTTATATACTTCGAAAGTTCATTGATCTTGCCAGCAATGACTCAATCCTTAAAACTCACAAAAAAGAAAAGACCCTTTATGAAGCAACAGTCCCCGAAACTCATGCACAAAAGCCCGATGAACAAATTCGAATTTAAACGGATCAAATATTTGTTGTGTGTTTCCATTCCTGCACTTCGCATGCTTAACATTCCCTCAGTTCACAAGCAACAATACAATTCACCCTATTTTTACTTGATTTCCTCCTTCTAAGACTTGTTGCTGAGAGCTGTGCTGATATTGAGTTTAAGTCGTTGTAAAGAACAATAAAACCTTTTCATTGAATTCCTGTACCCCCTCTCTTCAAACAAAGAAGAATTTATAAGAAATCCCAAATAAACTGTGCGTGTTTTTTTTCGAAGATCCTAAGAAGGGAAAGAGTCTTTATTTGAATTTTATTCGCTGTACACACTTACCTGGTGAAACAAAAAATATAAAATCAACAAAAGTAAACCTACCCTCGCTTAAGATTTGTTCAACCGTGAATGCTAGAAAAACTCCCCAAAGGTTTTTGACATTTTTTCTTTTTATTTTTTCCTTCATAAACATAGTAAGATTCTGAAATTAATTTTATTTTAATAAATTCAATTTTATGTGGGAATGGTCTACTACACACATACCTTCTCTTAATTCATATTTTACTTAGTTAATTCCTTGCATACTTCCTGGGGTGAATATATTAATCAATTTGAGGGGACTCATTGAATGTGTTTTTGTCATAAACTGTTTTTTAACGTTAAAGTTTATTTGATTAATTTAGAACAAAAAAAAACTTCTGCTTGAAGATTAATTGTTATCAATCGATTAGAACTCAAACAGTCACGGTATTCAATTTAGGGCTGCAATTCAACTTTTCGTATGTAACCAACTCAATTGATAGCCATCCGAAGTATGTCTAATTGATGGAAGAGATTTCAGATTTTTTTCATTCATTAATTCATCCATTCAACTATCAATTAAGTATCTCACATTGGAAAAAGAGATCAAAAATGGTATTCAATTGAATCAATTAGTTTGAGAACCTCATTTATTCTCCCTCGATTTTCGTGGAGTTGATAAAATTAATAAGAACTTTTTTAACTTTCTTTTATTATCTCCCTCAAAAAGAGGAAAGAAACACAATAGAAAATTTGACGATAATTTAATTCAGCTCAACGGTATAACAATATTTAAAATCTGAAATCATGAATTAAAAATTCGCTTTAGGTCAAATTATCTGCGTCTTTTTCTTGCCATGGCCAAATAATGTTGTGGGGAAAATTAAATTTTAATTAAAACAGTCGCCTCATTAGTTAAATGATTGCAAAAGCTGGGAATCGCTGTAAGCTATGGGTTGGTTATAAAATCCATGGAAATTCAATTTCTTTCTTCAGCAGGGTTGGATTGGTTCAAATTGAAATTTATTTATCAGCAGCTTACTAAGGTAAAATTAAATTCAATTCAATCTATTTTAATAGATAGACAAAAAAATCATTTATTGAGTGATGTGATAGCACTTTATTTTTCACAGAAATTTTTCATTTCAATCAAATTAAATTCTATTCAATTCATTTCAATTTTATGTGAGAAGGTAGTTTAATATTTATTGCAGTTGTTTTTAATTCACCATGAAGAAGATCATTTCCCAACTGTTCAATATTTTTCAATATCCATTCTTCTTAATCATTCAAATTCAAAGAAATCCAGCCCTGTTCTCAAACCAAGAAAAACTAAAATTATATCCTCTGCAATCACTGACACCATTTTCTGCAATTTTTCACCCTAAAAATCATATTTTAATTTTTTGTCTTTTTTTTAGATCATCCCACCACAGCTGAAATCAAGGAAAACCCCTTCAAGCTATCCGATTTGGATTTTCCCCAAGAATTTCATGTATGAGTGAAAATATTTTATTCATTTTTGTAACTAAAAACTTGCTCCAAGGGAAATGTGGTATTAATAATTTGAACAGTGTCTGATGAGAAAAAAAATTATAAAAGCACAATGGTCCTTGGCTTATAAATTCTACCACCAAAGTCAATATGTATTTTTCGCGAATGGTAAAATTTTCATGAAAAAGAAAAAGAACTCCAACGTTGACAAAATCATAAATCGTTACAATTCAGAGACTCCAAAAAAAAAACCCAACAAATTCTAAGCAGACTACACAAACACTTTAAACCAAATCAGAAAATATCACGCAGATTGGAAAATACTTTTCTGGCGTTCATGTTACTCCTGTTGGGAATGCGACCAAATAATTACTCGTATTTGTCGAATATGATGACAAAACAAAAACCAAACATGAAAACACAAACAAAAACATATTTTCGAAATTTCCAAAGCAGTTGACATGGCAGAGATGCAAGGTTATGGAACGCTGCCTTCACATCCGTTGCTCGATGCTGCAAAATTGGATATTTTGAAGACTCCGAAATGCGCACAAAAATCATCAGTCATCCTCATCATCAAAAAGGATGTGGGGTTCATAATTGATTATATCAAGTCGACTTATGAATAACATCATATACGGAGAGAGAGAGGTATTATATTTGAAAAAAAAGACACATATATTGTGGAATTCCAAAATTCTGCCCTTAAGAGAGTTGCTTACTCCGATTTGCAAAAAGTAAGAAACTAAATACAAGTTGAATAAGGTCCTATTTGAAATTAATTTTTTTCATTGAAAATCAAACTTGTTTTGATTTTTGGTTTTGTATTTTAATGAAGACTTGATTCAACAAATTGTATTCACATATTTTTTATAAAAACAAATCATTTTCTTATTTTGTTTGAAAAGAAAAAAATAATCGTTTCTTTTATAAAATGTTTAAATATTATTCAAAATTTAATCGTGTTTCAAATTTCATGTTCTTTTTTTTATAAAAGTTGATAATTTTTTGTATGTAGTACCATTTTTATATAATTAGGTTAGTAAAGCAAAACACACTCAAGTTAGCATATTAACTTGTATAGGTTTTTTTTTTTACCAAAGAGACGTTACAGATGTATCACAAAAAAAAAATGTACTAGAAAACTACTTACATCAGTAAACCTTGACAAACTAAAAAAAAAAACTGACATCCAATCATCACACACATGCTGTTTTTTTAAATGGTTTTTTCACAAACATATTCATTTTCACAAACATATTCAAAATTTCCTTTTTTTGTTTTCAATTCATTTTTTTTATTTAACCTTTGAATTTGCTACCATACGCCCTTAATAACAAAGCTTAAGTTATCTTTGTAAAGGGTCCGCCATATAACGTTTTTTTTTTCAACTAGTGCTTATTTCGTGAATGGTAACACTTAGCTCATGTCTGATTTGACAGATAATTAGTTTTATCCATTGTATATAAACCACCTAGTATAATCAAGAATGGGTTTTTCGATTTTTTGTGGCAGAAAGTGTGCGTGAAGCGCCATCAACATCAATTCACCGTTCGTTCTCAACAATTGAACATTTTGGAGACATCATTGAGACGAATTTTGCATAAAGAAAAGACCTTGGTATGACGCCATACAAAGTCCAATTGGTTCTTTTATTACTACTTTCGGAAACATTCAATTGAAAAAACAGTTTTTCAAAGAAGCTTCTCTAAGCAGCATAAAAAAGTACCAAATATCTGTGAGACCAATAGTGAATTATTTTTTCTATTTTAAGTTTTCTGTTATTTCGTTATGATTTTTATTTTGACGTTGATTTTTGTTTTTATTTTTTATTATTATTTTCATTTTTATTTTATTTTTTTATTTTATTTTATTTGCCATTTAATTTATTATTGTTTTTTAACTATAATTATTTTACTTTGTTTCTGATTAACTTATTTTTATTTACTTCAGTTCTTATTTTCATTTTTATTTTTATTTATTTCTTTTTTTTATGTTTTCATTTTAATTTGTTTCTTTTCTTTTTTATATTTTATTTATTATTATTATTTATTATTTTTTGTGTTTCTCCTTTTATTTTATTTATTTTCCGGTTAATTTTTTTTTTTTTTTGGTTTCGTTGAAATTTTGTTTCTTTTATTTTTTTGTTATTTACATATTTAATGCTTTTAATTTATTTTCGTTCTGTTTTTTTTTGTTGTTTTGTTACTTATTTCTGTTTTTTTTTCTGTTTAATTTCTTTGTTTTTTTTTTATTTCATTTTGTTTTTTTATTTTTAAAAAAAAAAATGTTCAAAATCTAACTGATATTTGTTATTATTTTGTTGTTTCTGTGACCAAGAATAATTGTGCAGCATTAAAAAATGAAAACTTTTTTGTTTTTCATTGCTAACATAACTTCGCGGTTAGTTTGTTGAGTTTTCGTTTTCTTGTTATTCATTTGTTTTGTTATTTTCGCTATTAAAGTTCTTGTTTTCGTTTATTAACAATTAATTTGTTAAACTTAAACGATTTTTTTAATAGAGCTGATTGTTAAGTTTCTGTTTTTGTTTGATTATTGTTTTCGTTAACAAATCATCTTTAATAATTGTTGCACAACACTCAATGCTTTGAATGACTTGGAAGCATTTAAGAGTTAATTAATTTTTTCATTTTCTGTTCATATTTTCATTTTGTTATTCTGAATCAGTCGTTTTGTTTTGATATATCATTTATCATTTTTATCTGTTAGTTTTTTTTGTTTATATTTTTTTCCCGTGAACAAATTTCTTAATTGCTTTTATTTCATTCAGCAAGAAAGATAGAGCAATAATTGTTAAATATTAATTTGGTTTTCTTTGTTATTATTTGTGTTGTTGTTGTTATCACAACCGAACTGTGCCTTTTTGTTTGTTTTCTGTTAGACGTCGTCGTTTTAGGGGCAGTGGTTTTTTGTTTTTAAATATTATTATTTCTTATTTTGTTAAGAAGCTTTGCTGTTTGTTTGACAAAGCTTATTGATGAACTAAGGAATAACAATCATTGATTCAGATGATATTGGACAGTTTTTTTATTATTATTTTTTTTAATTTTTTTTGTTTTTATTTTTATTTTTTTATTTTTATTTTATATTTTTTTTTTTAATTTTACTTTTACTTTGTGTCTCACAGACTTTTGTTTGAATTTAATGCTGCAATCGAGGTTATTTATTCTAAGGAAATCTAAGATTGTTTCATTTTCGAAAACCAATCTACTCATTCTGATAATAAAAGAAATATGACAAGTAAAAACATCAGCAGATAAAGTCTTAAGCTTTTTTTTTGGCTTCCCTATTTCTTAATCTTTTGTTGAAAAGCCCACATTATTTTTATTTCAATATTTTTTTAATTTTGGTTTCGTCTGAATAACGTTATATGTTATTTTCCTCAAAATTCCAGAATATTTATTTTTTGTTTTATGTTTATTTAATTCATTTCAACTGTTTATTTTAATATCAAAGAATCTTGTCTTGAAGTTTTTATAAGTTTTTAAGATTTCATTTTGAAAATTTCTTTTTAATTTATTTTGTTCATTTTCATTTCCGCGATTTGTTCAGTTTTCATTTCATTTCATTTCCTAGTTTTTTTTTCATTTTTAGTTCGTTTTCAACTATAATTTAATTGTTCTCTTTTTAATTTTCGAGTTTCGTTCATTTAAAAACAATTTTTTCTGCGTTCTTTTAATTTTTCACTCTTTATTTTGTCAATTTTTTGGTTGTACATTTGATTTTGTTGGTTCTTTTTTTTTTCGTTTTTTGATTTTGTTTCATTTAATTGTTTATTTTTTTTTCATTGTGTTCGATTTTTTTTCTTGATTTTTTTTTTCATTTTTCTTTTTTAAATTAAAATTTTGATTTCGTTAAATTTTAGTTTTGTTTTTTTTTCGGTTCAATGATTTTCGTTTCAAATTCAATTTTTGTTTGTTTTCCGTTAAATATTTTTTTTTTATTTTTTTTTTTTATTTTTAGTTTCTTTGATTTTTTTTCAAAATTCAATTTTTTTCATCATTTTCGGTTGCATTGATATTTTTTTTTCAATTCCTTATTTCACTTCGTTTTGACTTTCATTTCATTATTCTGAAAATGATTTTTTGTTTTGTTTTATTTTGCGCTTCCATCAAGTTTTTCGTTTAATTTTGATTGGCAGTTTTTCAAATTTAAATTTTTATTTTTTTTTTATTTCCGTAACGCCTTAGTTTTCAATTTTCATTTTTGTTCCTTTTTTAGTTCAAATAATCTATCCAAAACCTTAAATTTTAATTTAACTTTTTCTTTCCGAAGATTTATTATCATAATTAATTTTTGTTTTTGTTTTGGAACAAAACTCCAGTTATTTCTGTAAACATTCCATTTTTCTTTAATTAAACTGATTTTGAGTTTTTTTTTATTTTTTTTAATAATTTCATTTCAACATTTAAAATACGATTTTCCGTTCATTTAATTGTTTATGTTCTTAATTATCTTAGTAATGATTTCTCCAATCGACAAGGGTACATATTATATTGAAGTTAAAAACGAGACAGCAACATTTTTTTTGTTTTATTTCACTCAATCAATTTGATAGTGAATCAATATTAAAGATCAACAATGTTCTCAATGTAACTTTGACCATTTAAATTATCAGTAAAAAAAAAACATACATTTTGCTAGATACACCAAAGATGTTGTTCTTTAAACTTCAATAGTTTCCAAATATGTAATACCAAACACATCATCTGGCACTATTCAATTCAATGGGGAGAACTAAATGCATTTTGAGTATGTTTTGCTTATTTAGGTTAGTTTTTTTCAATTAAAATGCATATAAAATGTAGGTTACAAGTAGGTATATTTTTAATCGCCAAACAAAAAAAATACAAAAATATCATCCAAAAACGATGACACACAAACACGACAAACGATACAAATTCATAAGTTCAGGGTATGTTCTCAGCAGAAAAAAATATATAAATAATAATTTTTTATGTATAAAAAAAAAATAATCACCATGTATACTCCCATACGAAATTCACCCTCGCAGTTAAATTGTTAATTCATTACACTGCCAATCTATGTTCAACATAGATGTATTGTTAAGTTTTTGTTTAATTTTGTTAAGTTTTGTTACTTGTTATTTTGATTGTTATACAATTTTTGTTATTTATTTTTTAAGTGTTAATTTTGTTTTGTTGCTAAGTTTGTAAGTTAACAAAAAAGAAAAAAAAAACAACAACAACTGAATGTGTTATAATATTTTATTTTTTGTTTTCACTCTTTGGTTAATTAATTATATTCGTTCGCGTTAAGTTTTCGTTTAATAATATTTTTCGTTCGATTTTTTGAATTTCATTTCTCAATTTGGTTTTAATTTTTTATTTTTGTTTTTAGTTTTCATTCGTTTTCCCATTCAGTTGATTACAAATAATTAGCTTGTTCTTGTTGATTTTTATTGTTAATTTTGACTTACAAAGTTGTTATTTGTTATTTTCATTTTTATTAATTTCATCCATCATAGTACAAAAGAAAAAAAGAGGATTCATCCAACAAAATGCAAATATCTCATAAGATTATTTTTATAATAATTAAAAATAGAAAACAAAAACTGTTAACCCTACCCGCATAAAACTTACTTATTTACCTGTCAACAAACTGCTGTCAAAAAATTGTGAAAAATTATTAAACTGAGAACAAAAACAAATGAATATGAAAAGTGTTTGTTCAACTTGGAATAAATACAATTTACACTTGTGCCATCAAAAGTGTAAGATAAGAACCTATTGTGTCATCATAAACTTTTAATACATAAGAATATAACAAAACAATTGAATGCTCTTGCTCAAAACATTCCATTTCTTAAAAAAGTTGTTAGAGTCTTAAACACTTGAAAAATAATGTTAATGGCGATTTAATTTTAAGAATATAATTAATTTTCATGTTTCATTTTACAAATATTACTTTAAAGAGTGTGCACAAAAAATAAAAATAAATAAAATAAAAATATTAAAAACACATTTGTTTTCACTTTTTGCTTCCAAAAGTTTTTAGTTTTGAAGAAAATTACGAAACCTGAGATATTTTACTTTTCTTTCTTAGATAACAGTGTTCTTGGTAATCAAGACCCGAAGGCAAAGTTCAAGTCTTTTTAAGGAACTGTGTCCAGTTTTCGAGTCACTGTAATTTGAAACGGGAATTTTAATTGGGAATAACAAATTGTTGATTGGGCAAGCAAACTGATGAATGTACATATTGCTATTAAGTGATTTAATGCTGCTTTAGCACTTTACTCCTTTAGAAGCAAGGGTGGATTCAGAGGGGGTGGGGGCGATAGGGGCGATCGCCACCCCTGAGCCGCCTAAACTTTGGTGATTTGACAAGCAAAATATAATTTAGAAATAATGTTAAAAATAAATCGTCTCATCACAACCGTGGCACGTGTTAACATTATATTCAGGTGACAATAAAATAATGAAATATGAATGCGACCCCTGTGGTCCACACGACTTTCTTCCCAGAGCAGAAAATAAGAAACAAAATTCCTATACTCTTATACACCTCTTTTCCATGAAACCACAAAAATATATTGCTTAAACTCATTTTCTATTGTTTATAACAAATTATTGTAAGATAATCAGCCTTATTGTGAGTTTCACATGAACAGCATTTCACCCGAAAAAAATCCCTTTTTTCGTTTCACCTATTGTGAGTCCAGGGCTAAAATTTTGACTTTTATTTAGGAGATGAACAGAAGAACAAGAAAAAGGTTTGATAAAAAACCTAAGATTACCTACATCATCAGCAGAGTGGAAAATTTAGCCACCATAATGGTAAATGACATGGAATTTTCAAAACCAGTGATCGGACAGGTTTTTCCGGGCCTTTTGACGGCTAAATTGCACTTCCGGTTGCGTTTCTTGCGTATAACATAACATCGGAAAAAGTAAATGGAAGTCAATAGATATTTCGTAATAGATGCCAAATCATATGGTCGGACAGAAATAACCCGGGTCCTTTGTCCGACCATCTTAAAAATGGTATTTTTGGTGTCGTCCTACCTCATCAGGTATGTAAATGGGCAAATGGGATATCAAATGAAAGCTTATAGAACGTCTTCATTAAGAGTCTATTAAACATACATTCAGATTTGGACTTGAATACAGACAATAAATCATACATAGATTTGCACAAAGCAAAAATCGATTAGATTTCATGCAGGTATGGAAATTTGGAAGTTTCTATCGAACTGTAGTGGGTAGTGGTGTAGTCTGTGTGCTTTGGAATTGATTCTAGATAATTAAGGTTGCAGGTGAAAAGAGCTACCGTAGATTTTCTTATTCTTTCGTGTATGTTGCTCTTCCAATTTAGTTTTTTGTCGCCAGTTTAGTTTTTTTTGGCTAAAATAAGACCTTTTGTGTTAGTCGTACTAAAAGAAGAAGTACTAGTTATAACTGGTACTTGAAAGTTGAAACTACTGGATCTTGAAAATTATAAAATACCAACGAAAGTATTCTGGTTCAAGTTATTCCTAGAATCGGAGAACTGATAACCTTAACAAAATTTGATCCAAATTGAGGAAAAAGTAAAAAACAAAAAAAAAATGCCTAGGATAAGCTAGTTTTCAAATTCAATTAATTATCGCTTGTCGCACAGTTTTCATTTAAATTTCTGTTATTTTTATTTTGTTAACCTGCTTGATCGATCGTCAAGAGTATTCGTTGCTCTCGTTATTTGGCGCATGACATTCGACATAAATACGAAACTCTTCAACCTGCTTCCTTAGTTACATTAAACAAGCCCTGCAAATCGATTCAAAATAAACAGTTCATCACTCGAAATCATTCTTTCTGTTCTCAGTTTCCGCAAAGAAAAACCAAAATGGCAGATAACTTAAGCGAAAAGGAAAGCGAAAAGGAAAAGGGAAGCAAAAAGGAAAAGGGAAGCAAAAAGGAAAAGGGAAGCGAAAAGGAAAAGGGAAGCGAAACGGAAAAGGGAAGCGAAAAGGAAAAGGGAAGCGAAAAGGAAAAGGGAAGCGAAAAGGAAAAGGGAAGCGAAAAGGAAAAGGAAAGCGAAAACGACACGGAAGGCACGAAGGGCAAGAAGAAACCGAAGAGACCGAAGAGCCCGAAGAGACCGAAGAGCCCGAAAAGCCCGAAGGGCAAGAAAGGCAAGAAGGGCAAGAAGGGCAAGAAGGGCACGAAGGGCTCGGATGGCTCAGTTGCTAAAACAAAACGACTAAAAATCGATTACAATTGCGTTGGATCTGCTGAACGCAACATGCGAAGGCGAAAAATCGAAACCAACTACGATTCCGAATCAACCGAAGTCCTCTCATCCACGGACGATGAAGAACGCTGGAAGGATGTCGCTCGTTCTTCAGATTTTCCAGCCGAATATTGGCATATTCAAAAACTGGTCAAATACATAAAGGGTGGCAATCAAACGGCTACAATTGTTTCACTATGCTGCCTCAAGGACTACGACTTACAAAAGCAAATTCATCAATTTGCAATTCAAGATATCGGTGGTATTGAAGTGCTGGTGAATTTGCTCGAGTGCAACGATTTGAAGTGTCGTCTCGGCTCGTTGAATGTATTGGCTGATATATCAGCGAATGTCGATATACGGAAGATCATAGTTGATTTGGACGGAGTGCCATTGATTGTTGATATATTGAATAGTTCAGCAAAGGATTTGAAGACAATGGCGGCCGAGACGTTGGCAAATATTTCCAAGGTACGTTTGGCTAGGAAGTATGTGCGAACGACTGGGGGCATTCCGAAGTTGGTTGATTTGATAGATGTTAAGTTGTCGTGAGTTTTCTTCATATTTTGTTTTTTGAATATAAGGTTGTGAAGAGATTGGTTTTTACTTTAAAGTATACTTAAGACACCACCTGGTGAACTTAATATATCCGAGAGAGAGTGTATGAATATGGCAAGTGCTGGGGCGAAGGCGCTTTGGTCGTTGGCAGATTCAAAACACAATATCGAAGTTATGAGGAAGACTGGAATTGTTCCACTGATGGCTAGACTATTAAAATCGATTCATATCGAAGTTGTGATTCCAATTATGGGTACAATTCAGAAATGCTCTTCACAGGTATGAAAACTATTGAAGAATTTGGAATTGGTGGTGCAGTGAATATTTATTAAGCTCTTTTCTAGGCAAAGTTTCAGCTGGCCATAACTACGGAAGGAATGATTCCTGACATTGTGTCACACTTGCACACCACAAGTATGGAACTGAAGACGCAGTGCAGTATTGCCCTCTACAGATGTTCCACCGACATAAAAACAAGAGACTTAATCCGTGAAGCTGGCGGACTTGATCCCCTGATTGCGATCATTAAAGACAAAAATAATTGGGACAACAAACCACTCTTAATTGGAGCAACAGGAGCAATTTGGAAGTGTGCAGAAACGGAGAAAAACGTCTTAAAGTTGGACTCTTTGCGAACAATCAACGTGCTGACTCAGTTGCTGGATGACGAATCCGACGATGTTCTTACAAATGTCGTTGGCGCAATTGCTGAGTGTGTTCGTTATAAAAACAACCGAACTACTCTTCGAAATGCTGGAGCTCTTCCATCCCTGGTGACTCTGTTGAATTCTTCTCATGCCCCACTTTTAGTTAACCTGGCTAAGGCTCTGAAAGAATGCGCCGAGAACAAGGAATGCATGCAAATTATTGAGGAACTCGACGGTGTACGGTTGATTTGGTCATTGCTGAAGAACACTGATCTCAAGGTGCAGGCTTATGCTGCCTATGCCATTTGCCCTTGCGTGGAAAATGCTTCTGTTGGTTTTGTTTTACATTTGCATATTTTCAACCGTGTATTAATTTTTTTTATAGAATTCCGGAGAATTAGTACGAAGCTTGGTTGGAGCTATGGAATTGGTGGTTGGACTTTTGAGCTCAAAGGACATTCTTGTTCTATCAGCAGTGTGTGCTGCAATTGCAACAATTGCAAAGGATAACACTAATTTGGCTATTTTGACGGACTTGAAAGTCATTGCTAGACTTGCTTTATTAGGTTTTTTTTTCTGCTTTGAAGTTAAAGATTAAAACTGTTTATGGTCTTTTTTTTTGCTTTAGTTAACACTAATGAAGACTTGTTGAGAGAAAATCTTGCATATGCTATTGCAAATTGTGCTACATTTGGTAACAACACTCAAGAATTGGGCAAAATGCGGGCCGTTACTCCAATTGTGGGCTACATGATAAGCAACAATCCGAATGTTCATCGAACTTGTGCCATGGCTCTGGAGAAACTTTCAGAAGATCCAAAGAACTGTATTACAATGCATCAGGTGGGTAGAGGGAGTTAATTTTTTGTTTAAGCTTCAGTTTTATCTGAAACATTTGTTTTCCAATTTCAGAGCGGAGTTGTGCCGTTTTTGTTGGAAACTCTATCTTCGACTGATTCCGTGATGCAACTCGCATCGGCCGGATGTCTGAAAAATATTCGAGAATTGGCACTTAGAGCGGAAGAATATAGAATGCAAATTCCAGACTGAAAAACGACCATTTGAAAATCGCCTAGTTGATGGTTCATAATAATTTGACGAGCAGGGAAATTAGGGCTCTTTACTATACATATTTTAATGTATTTTATTTTTTAATTTTTAACTATTATAGACTAACATATATTTTAATGTTTGCAAATTTATTTCGAAAGAAGGTTGGAAAGCTGTGTCTTCTTATATCTCAGTATTTGATTTTATCATACTTTGGGCCAAAGAATCATTTATTTATTTAAAAATCAAAAAAATCAAAGTGGAGTGTTTAGCTTATAAGACATCTAGAAAAGTCCACCCATTTAAAACCTGTGCTCTCTACTGAAAAGTAAGGAAAAAAGATTGACATAAATGTATATAGCCGTCCTTATAAAATATCTTCAAAACTATTAAACCGTATTCATTATTTTCTTATTGAGGTTTTATTTACATTACAAATGCCAAAATTGTAACGAAGTCACTTGCTGTTTCATATATAATATTTTCCCCTACGAAATTGAACTTTATTTATTAAATTTACACTCGCTTCCTTCGGAAAATATAACTACAAAAATCGCCTACACTATTACTATTTACTACCGAATCAATTTCGGAAATAATCGGATACCTGGGCTTATATTCGCAGATGATATGGTTTTCCTATCTGTAGATGGAATGCAACGAATGATGAACCGACTAGAGAGCTACTGCGAGAATTGGAACCTGTCTGTTAATTTGCAGAAGTCCAAAAAAATGACATTTATAGATGGAGGCGGCAGATATGCGAACAACGAAAAGTGGTTGTATAAGGGAGAATGCATCGCAATTGTTCGGGAATACAAATACTTAGGCGTAATAGTTACATCAACTCTCAACAGTAAAAAACATTTTGAATCCAAACTATCGGAAGGGAAAAGAGCTGTTTCTTCAGTGTGGTCACGTTGTATGGACAACAAATACATCGAACCTCAAAGCTCAAATTTTTTCAGCAGCATTTTGCAGCATCTATAATGCTTTACGGTGCGCAAGTTTGGGGATTTTGCCAACATGATGAGGTGGAAAGGTTCCTCAGATATTTTTTAAAACGCATTGTTGCCGAAATTAGCTTTAATAATGTAATAATTAGAATAAGGTCAAATGTAATGTAGGTTAAGAAAGCGAAAGAATGCAAACATGCAAAACAATGCAGGTGGTCATTGTAATTGCATGAGTTGCATCTTTTTGTGAACTAGTTTAAGATATAAATATGTTATGTTTGTAGGTTAATAAACCATTCAGTAAGTTCAGCTCTTCAAGTTGAAGTGCTGTTGATAAACAAACACAAAGGGTGTTTTGATTTCTGAACATTTGGCGATCTTGCCAGGAGATTAACTAGAATCGAATTGAAGTTTCAATTTTAGTACAAAATGGAAGCGTTATTATCGGAGCAACAGGCATCGGGGAAACGCATCGAATCGATCTGCACCAATTTTGGGAAGGATGGCCCCAAGAGGTGGACGAAACCATACCTCATCCAGAAGATGAGTCAGCTTCACAAGGAATGGAGCGAATTCCGATTGAGGCATCAAGAATAAGAGAAGCAATCCAGTGGTGCCGAAGAATATTTCAAAAGGAAATATTATGAAAATATTGAATCATTGCAGTTGAAGTATTCCGATAAGATTCTCAATGAGCTTGAACGCATTCAAGATGATACCAAGGAACAATCAACAAGCGATGATAAGGACGAAAGGCCACATCTCAATATTTTTCGCCATCAGCGAGCAGCTATAGATGCCATGACGAGACTAATTCGTCAAACTGCTCCTGAAGATAGTTCAAGAGCATATTATGAAAAAAGGCAAGAGGCCATAAAAAATTACTGGAACATCGTCGTTGAAGGTCATCAGCAAATAATGATTCTTGAACGTACCAATGACTATGATGTTGAAGAATACTTCGAGGTAGAGGACGAATACCTGAAGGCTTCGATAAAGCTACAAGAGGCCATCGATAAATTAAACGATACGAGCAAGGTCTCCGATGTAAAGTTACCTAGGATTACCTTGCCAACGTTTAATGGCCAATACACAAAATGGATAGAGTTCAAGGACCTTTACACTGAACTTATCCACAAACGTCAGATAAATGGAGCACAAAAGCTGCATTATTTAAAGGCGAATCTGGTTGGAGAACCCAGCAAAATGCTACAGCATTTTTCTACTACTGATACGAATTATGATGCTGCGTGGAACACCCTTCTTGATCGATATGGCAATAAGAGATTACTTGTAACTGCTCTGTTAAACGATATTTGTCAACAAGGAAGTATCACCACGGAGAGCTCTGGATCCATCAAACGACTTCTAGATACTACCAAGGACTGCATGACCGCCATTCACAACATCGGAGTGGACGTAAGCTCTTGGGACCCAATCGTTTTACACCTAAAAACGACAAAGAAAGTCGAAGATTGTATGAGCAGTCATTAAAATCCTGCAAGGAACTACAAACCTTAGCAGATTTTTATGTATTTCTAACATCGAGATACCAAACAATTGAAGCCATATCATCTAAGGAAGAAAAACGACGTCCCACGAGTTTGATGACATCAGCATCTGAAGGATGCGCAATCTGCAAAATAAATGGACATTCCATTAAGAATTGCAGACAGTTCCTCAAGAAGAATCATAGTTCAAGATGCGAACTAGTGAAAAAACTCAACCTGTGTTTTAATTGCCTCCTAAAAGGTCATCAAAGCAGCCAATGCACGTCGAATCCGTGCAAGCAATGCAACAAGAGACATCACTTGTTATTGCATAAAGAAATCGCCAATACGTCACTTAAGGCAATTAAATCACAGAAACAGCAAAACGAAATTTTGCTCGCAACAGCTGTAGTAGAGATTTCGAATCAGCATGGTACAAATATGCCATGCCGTGCAGTTCTGGACTCAGGATCTCAACTTCACTTCATATCAGAGAGGATATGTCAAGAGCTCGGGTTGCCAAGAACAAAAATCAATATTCCGATCGCTGGAATAGGAGAGACAGAAATGGTAGCGAAGTACTATACAACGGTGTTACTACAATCTCGAACCACAAGATTCCAGTCAACAATTGAAGCAATTATTTTGCCCAAAATAAGTGAGGCACAACCAACTATCTACTTAGAGACAGAAGGTTGGAACATACCAACTCACACAACACTAGCTGACCCAGAGTTCAACCGACCTCAAAGAATCGACTTGTTGCTCCGAGCGGAACTCTACTTAAAGCTCATGGCTCCTGGACAAATAGATTTGGGACCAACACTACCTACTCTGCAAAACACGAGACTAGGTTGGATTGTTGGTGGAAGAGCCAGTGTCGAAGGTGCACGAAACAATGTAAAAAAATTGTGCAGTATTGCAACGAAATACGGCACCAGCACCTTAGAACGACAAATCGAAAGATTTTGGGAATTGGAGCATCACGTTGAAGAACACACTCCAATCTCCCAAGAAGAAATGACTTGTGAAATTCATTTCCAAGAAACGATGAAAAGGCATAGTGATGGACGGTACGTCGTTCAACTTCCATTCAAACACAATCCCGAAGAGATTGGGCAATCAGAAGGCATGGCTATGAAACGATTCTTGTCATTAGAGAGAAAACTAGCACAACAGCCAGTCCTCCAGCAACTGTACCATCAATTTATGAAAGAATACGAAGAAGAAGGGCACATGACCATGGTGCCAAGAACAGAAGTTTCTGTCAACAGCCAATTTATTCCACACCATGGAATACTCAAGCCAGATAGCTCCTCTACGAAATTACGCGTTGTATTTGATGCGTCAGCGAAGACTTCAAAAGGAACATCGCTGAATCAAGTAATGATGGTTGGACCGACCGTGCAATCTGACCTCTTTTCAAAAATGGTAAAGTTTCGTCTTCATCGTTATGCTTTTGCCGCTGACATACGCAAATGTATCGGCAAATTCTAATAGACGAGAATCATCGCAAATACCAAACAATATTTTGGCGCACATCACCTTCAGACCCGATTCGAACATACCAGTTGAATACGGTAACATATGGAACCTCAGCTGCTCCATACTTGGCAACTAGATGCTTGAAGGAGCTTGCCCACCAAAATCAAACTACAACTCCAAGAGCATCACAGGTTATTATAGAAGAGACCTACGTTGACGATATCCTCACAGGAGCAGACACTAAAGATGAAGCCCTTAAACTACGGGATCAACTAATTGCAGTATTAAAGCAAGGAAAATTCGAACTTAGAAAATTCTGTGCCAACAACGCTGAGATTCTTGCAGACATTCCAAAAGAACATCAGGAAAAAACAATGTCAATACATCAAAGAGACGTCGTCAAGCTTCGCAAGATTTCATCGAAGCCAAATCACAATAATAGATGCGATTACAGACGCTCACCATGGAAAAATAAGTTCTGCTATCCTTACACCTAATAACTTGTTAGAACAACTTCAGTTCATCAAACTACATCTGCCACCCAACACCGAAATTCCGTCGGAAGAATTGCGAGTAATTTATTCATTCACACACGTCAGTACCAGAGTCACGAGTAATGGTATAATATTAAATGTGAAAATACCCCTGGTCCAAACTTCAGTATATGACCTTTATAAGGTTATACCACTTCCAATTGCCATGAATGGTCATCTGACATATGTGAATCCAACTACAGAATACATCGCAATAACATTGCAACGTGACAACTATATCAAGCTAGGAGCGGATGACATCAAGAATTGCCAAAAATCCGATGATAAACAAACTTTCGTTTGTACAGGCAGACATCCAGTCTATATATACAAAGAGAATAATTCACCATGCGAGTTGAATTTCTTCAATCACGTTGACAACCCATACTCAGGTTGCACATTGACTACAGTAAATGAAAACCAAGTTTGGATCCAACTACGCACTCCAAACAGGTGGATTTATTCATCTCTATTTCCACAATCTATAAACGTTGTGTGTGGAACCCAAGTACATGCAATTCAAATCCAAGGTCTAGGCGAACTATCTATGAAGGACAAATGTATACTGGAAACCAAGGTTGCGAAGATTCATAGTCTTCAAGAGATTGAAACAACCGTCTCGTCTCCGTTCATTCCATTTGCGAATTTATCAACAGCTATTTCGCTCAACAACGACGTTCAACAGCTGTCAACGGAAAAGCCATTTCCCGCACTTGTGTTCGAACATAGTCATTCGTACAGGGAAATAAAAAGCCAGCTTGCAGAAACGAACACGTCAATGTTTCCATTGATGTCGAAGCACGACATACATCAATATGGAATATTATATGGCGCCATGGTAATTTTAGCTGTATACGCAGTTTACCGATGGTGGTCCGCACGAGCAAGAAAAACGATGACACCTGTAGTTGCAAAAGCGCAAACAATTAAAAATCATACTGGAGAGCGGTTTACGGTTGAAATCGAATAATTTCAAGAGGGGGAGCATGTTGCCGAAATTAGCTTTAATAATGTAATAATTAGAATAAGGTCAAATGTAATGTAGGTTAAGAAAGCGAAAGAATGCAAACATGCAAAACAATGCAGGTGGTCATTGTAATTGCATGAGTTGCATCTTTTTGTGAACTAGTTTAAGATATAAATATGTTATGTTTGTAGGTTAATAAACCATTCAGTAAGTTCAGCTCTTCAAGTTGAAGTGCTGTTGATAAACAAACACAAAGGCTGCCACTCTCTACGCCTAACTATATGCTGCATTTGGAAACAACTGAACCTCCATTATTTTTAAGGACACTAAAGCTGCATTTTGAATACATTATATGAAGGTGATGGAAATGGACGAAGTAAGACTGCCAAAACGAGTGCTAAAAATAATGTTTTCAACAAGGGCTAACTTAGTTGAGAGGTGGGAGGAGCTAGCCCTGGGCTTAGGAGAAAGCGCGCAGTTTTCACCCTATATAAGCATTCCAGATTTGAGAGAGAAAGTCAATTTAATTTTAGAGAAAGTAAGCCACTCTGCGTATGCAAATTTTAAGCAAGAAGCACAATCTTCTGAATTTAGAATGATATACAGCAATCTCAATTTGGATCTTCGAGAAAAAACATATTTACTCAACCGCTGCCCCATAAAATGATAAATACAATATTTAAAGTTAGAGGAGAATTATTAAACCTCTACATTCCACATCGACCCGATCTGCCGATCCTATGTGACCTTTGCAACCTCAAGGAAAGGGAGGATGTATATCATTTTATTGCCATATGTCCTATTTTGATGGAGTTTCGTGTGAATTACTTTGGAGTTACTTCGATGGTCTGGGACGACGCTTTGGAAGTCTTGAATGGAAAATTAGGATGGGAGATTCTTTATAAATATACGTCAACCGCACTTTTATATAGACAGCGTATTCGCGATGGAGAATTTTAAATAAACAAATAAGTTTATTATATAACTAAGCTCAAGTAAATTGTCAATCTGGTAGACGGCCATAGGCCAAACCATATTAAACTTTAGACTATCGAATTACTGTATAAAATCAAATTTATGTTTCAAATAAAGTTTTTCTAAACTAACTAAACTAACTATTACTACCGAATGATACGATAGTATCAATTTAGTGATATAGGTCAAAGGTAGCCTTCCCCCACCAGTGGTAAGAGATTTCGATCTTGAAGACTTCTCGTCTGTTTTAATTGCCACCAGGGGCTTTAGTTACTACTACGACCTTCCATATTATTTACCGCCAGGGCCATAATGTACCTGCCGATGCGTCCTACAAGGGGCATAATTCCTGCTAATCCGTGACATCAAGGGCATTATACTTATACCCGTCGATCCGTGCCAATAACACCTTTTTCAAGTTATTGAACCTTGGTGGGACCCGGCGCGGCGCGAGCAAAACCTGAGCTGGAAACCAAAATGCATTATTACGAAATTCAGGAGAACTTAGGAAACATCAATGATGTTTTTTATAGTGTTTCCCAGGAAGTCAGACTCTGTCTGAATTCGAACTAAACGCCCATGTTCCGCAATTCACTTAATGTGAATTCAATTGGCGAAAGTGAATTTGGATGTTCCACAATTCGTTATAGTGAGTTGGAATTTCGAAAATGAAAATGGAAGTTCTGGCGTTCTGGTTTTCGATTTAAGTATTCCATTTTCTGAACGGATTCAAATAACTTTTTTTTTTATGTCTGTGAATTGTCAGTAAAATAATTGCAGTTGCAGTAAGTTTGACCCTCTTATTGCACAATTGGGATTACAAAACATTTAAAACTTCTTCAATGATTATACAAAGCGTGGACCTTACCAAGGCAATGTCTAAATCATTGCCAATTGATCTTTGATAACTTCCCTTATAAAATAAAAAAAAAGTCTGCTCGTTCTAAAGTACAATGAAAACTTTAAAAACTCAAGAATTTACTTTTTTATCAGAAAAATTCATATATTTTTATTTCATCGAATATCGGTCAAATAAATTCGTCATATAAAGTCTATCTGACGATTGAAAAATATAATAGTATTATGCTTTCTGTCGAAAAACACTATCTGCTTGTTTGTCTGAAATCTAATAAGTATATTTTATTTGTCGCAAAATATTTATTTTTATTCTGAATTTTGGTTCCTTTTTTTCTTTTAAAATTGCGAATTATAATGCATCCTTGTTCATAGAAGCTGTAATTTCACTGTAGAAACATTATAACAATGGATGATCCTTTAGATCTGACAGTTCGAAGCTATTTCGAAGTTTTTGAAATCGTTTGAAATGTAAAACATGCAATTTCATTTCACTTGAAATTGAAAAGTGATTGCAATTCACTTTCGATCGAATTGCAGATCATGGGCGAAAGTGTTGGCGTAATCCTAATCGCTTTTAAACAAACATCATTGTGGCAGTCGGTGGACTCTGCAGAGAGTATTTTACAATTTTTGATTCACCAATGTCCGTGGTAAAAACTGCTCAAATTCCAATTATGAAGGCTGAATAAAGTTTCAGGGTGCCCAAGTCAGAGACTTCTACCGGTTAAGTGATATCTATTACCTACCATAGAACCCAATTCTACCTCTTTCAGGTATGGCTCTTTCTATTAATATGGCTATTAGTGCCCAGACTGTGAACTCAATGCTTGGAAAAAATAAACAATAATTCAAAGTAAAATGCCTGATCACACAAAAACCAAGCGTGTGAGGTGGGAAAAAAGAATAGAATTGCTCATATGGCGGAAGAAGCAAGTGTGCGTGGCGCGGAAGATAAATTTCGATATAAAAAAAAAATTGATTTCTTGAGATTCTACTTGTCCACCGTTGAAAATCCTTACAGCATTTCCTTCTTATTCTATTACACATGCTTGCAGATTAAGCCATGCATGAAAAAGCTCTTAAATCAAAAACTAACTTAATTTATAACAGATCCAAAAATGCAGGTGCATCGCGTGACACCCCGTTTTTAAGGAAATTTGAAAAAAAAATATTGCTTATTATAGTGCTTTGTATGTGCTTTTTGTGTACCGAGAAATAAAATTTTGTGCTCCATTGCAACATTTTTTTTTTAACAAAAAACCGGGGTGTAGCACGATATCGCTTCAAACCCCGCATGGTGAAGGCATTAAAAAAATTCATCAAGAATACTGTCAAAATTATGTGCTATTTATGTGCTTGCGATAACTGCAAAAATAAATCATGCACTACGTATATACATTTAAATAAATAATTTGTTTATTCTTAAGCGGGTGGGTGTGGCTCCAAAATGCTTAGAAATAAATAAGGACTCTCGGAAAATATAAAATTTTGGCACTAGAGTTGTGTGCTAATTATGTGCTGGCAATAATCGCAAAGAAAACCGAGCGCTGACAATGTTCAATTTCAAATTTCAAAATTTATAAAAAACTTCAAACGTAGCTCACATTGATGAAGAAAAATGAGAGAGAAAAATAACGGGGAAGGGAGAAAATCTTACTTAAAAAGGTAAAAAATTTTGATTCCTGCATGTTACCACCATGTTGGAAATTATTAAAACAAAAAATTCTGAATACGCTTAACGTCAATTCAATGTTTCTAAAAGTCACTGAAAACCAAATTAATTGTAAGCGTTTGGTTACTGAGTAATGTGGTCAAACCTTATTTTTATGAAAGATGCCGCTAAATCCAAATAATCATTTTAAATATTCAAAATTACATTTTTATACTTGTTTTGATATTTTATTAATTTTTACATACTGTAATATTCGGCTTGCTCCGATAATTAAAACTTATTCACTTTTCAAATAAAACACAAATTTACTTTATTCAAACCACTCACAAACGTATTTATCCAACACTTTCAATTACTTTTCAAACACAGTATCTTTACTTTATCGCAGTTCACAATCAATTAACTGCTTCGCCGCCAAACGGGCTATTTATATAACACAAATGACTGGTTCTAGAAACTACTATATTGGTTCTTGGAGAAGCTTGAATGTTCGAGAAGTTCTCTCCTTAACCACTAAATGCTAAAACTATTAGGATTTTTGTAAGAGCTGAATCTGAATGCTAAACAAAAGTTTTCTCTTAATCACTATGTGTTGCCCCTCATTTTAACTTTCCTACACAAGTGTTTACTACTACAATTAAACTTATTCCTACATACTTATTTCACTATAAAACGATATTAGAGTAAAAGAGAGAGAGAGAGTAAGTAAAGAGAGTAAGAGTAGTATGTACATAAAATATAGAAAGAGATACAGAGCGTAAGAGATAAATAAAGTATACACATTACAATAGAAAGAGATACAGAGTGTAAGATATAAATAAAGTGAATACACATTACAATACGTAAAGCTTTTAATTGCTATATAAGAAAAAAATGATAAAAAAATAATCAAGTTATGAATGTTTAAGTGAAAACTTGTATCGTGCACTTTTTTCACTGTAGTAGGGTTGGCGAGTGGTTTGCTCCGGTTTAGACAAGGCAACCCTATAATATACTCGTTAAGAGTACATTCAGACCTTGAATCGGATCCAAATTTAGCCATTTCCCTGATGGGTTGGTTTATGGTTAAAAATCAGTGGCTTCTGAGGCGGTTACCGACCGCTTCGCCACGGTTTGAACTATGCAACCCATTAATATTATGGGTTTCGTCTCGTCGAGGTCTATAATTGGACACTAATGTTATCCATATCTTTGATAGGTTAATTTTTGGCCAAAGAACGCACCATCAGTGTCCCGTTTTACCCCCTTTGCTCCGGACACTGGCAACCCTGGCGCTGTCTTTGTCTCCAAAAACTCTATCTAATAATGGGTACAAATAATGAGTTAATGTTGAATGGCGTGAAGCTCGATAAATTAACAATTACAATTAAAACACCTTTTTAACTTCACTTGAGTCGATGCACTTTTGTTCACAAATTACATTTAACAAAAACAAAATTATTATTATTATTGTTAATGGGTACAGAATCCATATCCAGATTAAGTAATTTGACGGTCGCCTCTTGGACTATTATGCCACCAGGGGCTGAAAACAATATTTTTCACCTGTGAGAATAACGTTTTAATACCATTAGGATTGTACGAGTTTGGTTCAAAAAAATTCAAATTCCAAAGTTTCAACAGAAATCGCCAGTTAGTTCCAAAATTCAAATACGGACTTTACAACATAGACCTGGCGATCAGTTCCTTGCATGTCTTAAGCTTTTTATTTTCTGTTATTTTTCTCTCTCATTTTTTTCACCAATGTGAGCTACGTATGAAGTTTTTTATTAATTTTAAAATTGAACATTGTCAGCGCTCGGCTCTCTTTGCGATTATTGCCAGCACATAATTAGCACACAACTCTAGTGCCAAAATTTTATGTATTCCGAGGGTCCTTATTTATTTCTAAGCATTTTGGAGTCCCACCCCACCGCTTAAGAATAAACAAATTATTTATTTAAATGTATATACGTAGTGCATAATTTTTTTTTGCAGTTATCGCAAGTACATAAATAGCACATAATTTTCATAGTATTCTTGATGAATTTTTTCAATGCCTTCACCATGCGGGGTTTGAAGCGATATCGTGCTACACCCCGGTTTTTTGTAAAAAAAAAAAAAAATGTTGCAATGGAGCACAAAATTTTATTTTTCGGTACACAAAAAGCACATACAAAGCACTATAATTAGCAATATTTTTTTTCAAATTTCCTTAAAAACGGTGTGTCGCGCGATGCACAATGCAACACACAAACAGATAGAGACCTCCTTGAATATTACTATTAAGTTAATTAAATCCTCCATCCGGCCAACGCACGTAAGCTTAAACTTTACCCTTTGTAAAACTTCCTTTCACCAGCACGTTATCCGTTCTATTTTGACTATCCCTTAGAAACTCCCATATATCAATATTCAGAAAAAAACTACCATAATTCAATGTTCGTCGTTGTTAAATCAAAAATTTTGATTCCTAAATCCCCTAGACCGAAAGAAATTTCATCGAACTTTTACCAATCACGTTCTCAAAATGTCTACCCTTCGTCCTTCCTCACACACAAAAAAACTTATACCAGCCCTAAAAGGATGTCGGTTGGGTGGTTGAAACGGTATGAAGCTAAAATTGAAAACACATGTCTTGTTCTTTTTCAAAAACGAAGTTTTGAGAGAATGTTCAATCCAAACGAAGATCCTTACACACTCACCTTACTCAAATCCCTTCACAGTCCCGGGCAGAGTTGTATGGTGTTGGCGTAGTCAAACTTAACATATTTATGTCTAAATGCCACGGCATCCGGACAGCTCCACCGTTTCTGGAAACATCTCAAGCCGGATGCGGATGCTCTAGGGACATAGTAATTTTTGCCCTGACAGCAAAGATGTTATCGCATTACTATGCATCACACCAAACCGAGTCAATAAAAGGTATGTTAGGTTGTAGTTGGGATGAGGGACGAGCACAACTTTGCCGTAGTTAGTACAGTACTTGATGGAGAAATCCATCCATTGGTTTTGGCATGGGCAGAACCAGCGTGAATAGTGATGATCATAGTGCAGTGGGTTATGTTGGCAAACTTTCGTCCTGCTGCGATGACATTTCTCCTTTTCTCATTTAATGTTCATAAATCAGTGACGGAATAGGACAGTTTGGAATACGCGCGGTCAATCGCCTGCGGCGGCGGCGGTGGCGCAGCCAAGCACATACTTCGAATAAGTTAAGAACCAGAGTAATGTTTTTATTTTGTCTCTCTTCTAAAGGAAAAAAGGACGAAGGAGGGTCAACGAGAAAACAGACAGAAGATGATTGCGACAGAATTTTCATCAGACGGATGTGAACATGACACTAGCAAATGGACAGACTTCCTGATTCTGGTTCCGAGCCTGTGCTGTCCAGGACTCGCTGAACTCCATTCCATAAGGCGTGAAGTTTTACCACATACCAAAAATCCATTAATGTGAGTTTGATAGTGACGAATAATTTATGAATTAAACTTTGGATTTGGAATCAAAAAAAAAAAGTAGAGAGAAATGTAATGTCCGTTTTTGCGGTTCTCCTCAGAGTTATGCTTAATGGGCGACTTTAGGACTTGAAGCATGGCATGTTCCTTGCTAATCGTTTGCCTGAAGCGAATGTGTAGGAAACTAAGCGGTCGACATGGTCAAGCTCGAGAATTATGGAGTGGTGAAAGTTAATCGGTTTTCAGTAGGATGCCCTTTTTTTTGAAAGTATGTTCCATGTTTGATAGGTAGAGACGGAGAGGGTATTTTGCGAAGAAAGGAAATGAGTGCAGATTATTTTTAGGCATGCGGGAAAGGAGGACGACTTGTAATTCTTATCAAGGATGTTTCAATGTCCGCAATTGGAAAAAATTGCCATAATTTGATTTTACAAAATTTAACACTGAAAATTCTAGCAAAATTGAAGTCAACTGGTTTAAATACTTAAGCAAGTTGAATTATATACAGCCATGTTAACAAAAAACGTCTATTCCACTCTTATTCAACAGGTTAAGTAACCCTTAGAATAAGAGTTAATCCCTTTGGGATTGTCTCGCCATTTATAAGCTGACAGAGAGTAATTTTCAAATTTTTGTATTCCTTCTCTCCCTCCTCCTTCTTCTACTAAGTAAGTAAACGTCAGTTAAGATCAGTTTTATTTTATCAAAAGCATTTAGTCCACAGAATAAGGATTAATCTATCGCTATTCTGTGTTTATTAATTTGGCTGATAGGCTTTAAGGCCGATAGGAAGCTATGTTTTTGAATACGACATTCTAAGCGACTGAGAACTGCGAACGACGACAAATGAATTCGTCACGGTCTTCGAGTTCACTGTAGCCCAGCCACAGTCCATAGCACCGAATAGCGAAGGATTAGCACTTATTCTCTGGAATAAATAGAAAATGTTAATCATAAAAAAAAAATTCTCTTAACCGACGTTTACCTTATAATAACTTATATCACCTGGATGTTGGCCTAGCGAAGGAATAAGAAAATGTAAAACAATTAGATGGCGCCATAATCGATTGCCTTATTTATGTACACAGCAAAGACAACAACAATTTGGTAGTCAAGTACCAACAACAACAAAATTAATGCAACAAATTATTTTTATCAAAACCCATCCTATCCTACGGGTTAGCTAGCCTGTGGAATAAGATTGGAGTAGGCTGGTAGTTGTTGTTTAAGTTGTTATTGTAGTTCAAGTTTTAGTCAGTGCTGAAGTGACAATTCTTCGATGTTCCAGTAGTAAGTGGATCTTGTGTTGACAATTATTGCTTTCAAGCGAAGAAAATAAAACATAAATATATTTCTTCTAATTTTTAAGGTTTATTTAAGTTAAATTATTTGCTTTAAATATATATTTGTAAAAGGACGTCTTACTCACTGAGTTTTTGAATAAATGTAAAAAACTTGTTTTTTCGTATTGAATACAAACTTTTTTAAAAATTTGAGATGGAAAAACAAGAAGAAAATTAATTTGGAAAAAAATCAAATTCGTTTTATAAAAATCCCAAAAAAATGTTTCCTAAGTTCACTCAGGTCACTGCCTCTCTTTTTCCACTTTTCATTTGGAATCCTTTGACTCAGTCACACGATCTTCATTTAATTTCGATGTTGATGATGATGTTGATGTTAATTTTGATGCCATTGGAGAATCACCTATCTGACTATCACCCCCTTCTGGCTTATCTGAATTCATTGCCATAGATGTTTCAGGAACATTATTATTATCTCGATCGAACAAATAACTTCCACTTAATGGTCGACCACTGCTGCTGCGTCCGCCACCATACGGAGAGCTATTAAGGGCGAAAGTAAAATGAACCTTTTTTTAATGTGGTTATAATTCATGAAAGTGCAAAAAATTTCTTTCAAAAAGTTATTGAAAAATGTGGATAAATATTATTTTATATGAAGACGATAAATCACAATATAAAAAAAAGGAGTTGTCGATTAAGGACACAATATTCTCGTAGACCCTGTGTTGGCTATAAATTTCAATAAATTGCTGCTTAAAATTGCATTATGCTCATCGAAAGACATAAGGAAAGAGCAAAAGCCGATGAAAATAAAGCAGTATGAAAACTAAGTTCTGGCTGTCATTAAAATAACATACCCTATGAATTTTAAAAATGATAATTGATTGATTTTCTTACGTCTATGGACGAACTTCCAAATTTCATCGAATATCAAATGCAATCCAATTCAATTATGTCAAAATGTAGACGCAGATATCACCGTTTTCCTTGAATTCTTTAAATATGCATTTACCCTATTTTTTCAGAGATAAAAAGAGATAGAGTGAGAGTGAACCAAAGAAGTTAAGAAAAACCTGTAGCCATAAGAAAAAAAAGCTCGTAATCTAAACAACTCCTGCTTGCTCCTTCAGTGCAGGACATTAAATGAAAAAAAAAACAAAGAACCCTAAGAAGAATCCTTAATAAGAACCTCCATATCCGTTGGATCGAAGTCGTCGTCGTCGTCGTAAAATTTCCTATGCAGCTTACCTCTGATTATCCTTATCCCTAATGCCTCCTTTATAGCTGGCATCCTTTTCCCTGTCATTAACATAACTCCAGCTACTGCCAGTATATCCGTTTCTATTATCACTGCCAGCGCCATTGCCATCATCTCTGCCATTATTCCCGCTTCCATGGCCACCGCCAGCTCCACTTCCACCACCTTGAACGTCATCTCTCGGTCGATTGCCATAATCCGAACCAGATGCAGGAGGACCTGACGACGATGAGGACGATGATGGTCCCGGCCTAGTGTCTGGATAACCATGATTGTAGTTTGATGGACGGGATTGTTCATGTTCATGGGGCAGGTATGTTGGACCTGGTGTTGATGGTCCACTAGGACCTGATCTATCAGGGCTTGGTCGTCCTGGTCCCAATGGACGCGATTGCGGGCCATATGACGGTGGTGGTTCGTAGTAATCACTTGGTCTTTCGTTGGCAAAATAATAACCACGGCCAGAATTATCGAAGCCCGATTGTCCCCTGTTTATTACAATCCCAGAGCAACAGAAAGAGATAGAGTAAGATAGAAAGAGGCCATCAAAAGGATCAGGATAAGGTCACAAGTTGCGATTTTTTTAAGTTTTCGGTTTGTTTTGCAGGGCATAGAATATGATTTTTTTATGTGTTTGAATTTTGGAAGCAGGTTGTGATGTCGATGTGTAGGTTGTGGTGGTTTTTTGGTTGTTTCGGTTGATGTTTTCATCGTGCATTTTTGCCGGTGTTCCGGTTGGGAGCGTGATTGTTTTTTGTTTTTTGTAGTTTCATGTTTTCAGTGTAGTATTTGTGTTTTTTGTAGAGTGTAGTTTATTTGTTCGTGGCCAAGAGTTGGTGTTTCCATTGTGGTGCAAGATATGAAAATATATTACAAAAAGAAAGATATTAGATTTGGTGGAAAAAAAAGAAAGATATGTAGTTTTATAGGAAAGCTTAAAAATGTTCTTTTTTTCGAAATTAATAACTTTACTGATTTCTAAAATTTTTCAAACATATTTTTTACCTATTTGAAGTTTTTGGGTCAAAATAAAAACATTCGCCAAATGATTTAGGTTAACGCGCGACTAAGAATAAGGTGGCTCCAAAGCTTCGAAAAACATAAGGCAGCTAAGACTTAAACTCTTCAACAATTCC
Organism: Sphaerophoria taeniata; assembly: GCA_943590905.1. NCBI lineage: Eukaryota > Metazoa > Arthropoda > Insecta > Diptera > Syrphidae > Sphaerophoria > Sphaerophoria taeniata. The sequence continues at coordinate 36,884,374 of OX016540.1, read as the reverse complement.
ATGAGTATGCGTGAGGAATCGAAGGGACCTACGGTTTTGTACCGATTGCCAACGGTTGATTTGACAAGCACTTTTCTGTGACAAATGATACTCCTATAGCATAGACAATAGTTCACAAGTAGCTATTAAAGTTGAAATAAAACATTTAAGACACGATTAGAATTCGCACCAACGCCTACAATGCTACTGGTCAACGCACATAACCATATTACGGGGTGCTAATTGCATTACTGCCACTACTCAAATTCTTTATCTTACAACTTTTAGGTATATGAAGATAGAGTTATATGTAGCTTTATCATGACCATGACACAAGTCCACTTCTCAACCTTATCGATTATATTCATAACAGCCTCAAAGGGTGGAGGCCGGAAGACCGAAAACCAAAATCTTGCAAACCAAAATGAGCCAAAGCCATTTGACCACAAACTGCTTTCCCGTAGTACTTTTGACCAAATGTCATTTGTCCGCAAAAAAAAACCTTTTTTCATGGTAATTTACTCCTTCCGCCCCTCAATGTTATGTGAATTAAGGAAATCGTTATCTGTTAGCTTTTTCGATTTATCTAATAGCCCTGAATTTAGCCACACCCTTTTTGAAAAATGAAAACTTTAGGAGACATGAAATGAAGAGAATCATGGAGAACGAGCAAAAAATTCTTCGTTCAAATAATTCTATACAAGCTATTGCTATGATTCTCGAATTATAAACTGTAGCTTTGTATTTTATTTAACTTTTAAAAAATACTGTGAATTTGTCTTCTTTCGTCAAAAAAGGCTGACAAGTTGATAATAATTGAAAAAGAGATGTGGCCATAAATTGTTATTACTAATTGTTCATAGTGAGACAGTGTCTTCTGTAATACTCATTCAATTGAATGTCTTCAAAAGGAGATTGATGTTCCAATACCAATGTGTTCAAAAGGCGGATAGCCGGATACACTATTTTTTTTCGAACTATCCCATACTCTATCTAGCAGAGTTACCAAACCACTACATTCCTTTCGAAGTAGATTTGATTTTCGATTTAAAAAAATAAGTCATTGAGAACCAAAACAATCTGCGAAGTCTGGTTACCGAGTTGAGTTATGATAAAAAAAACATTTTTTTGGTTTTAGTCCTTAGCTTATTGTTTATTTATTTATTACATCTACGATATATGTACAATCACAGATTCAAAAACAAAACAAACGAATATTAATTTTTTGATGCACCTCGGCATAGAGGGCTCGAAATTGAGTTTGGATTTCGAATAAGATTTTGAATAAGCTCAGGATCTATGAAATGTGTTGAAATTGGCGAAAACGATTTCTACATGGTTTTCAAAAAATATCACGGATTATCAAAATTTACGGCAGAAAAAAAAATTCTCCCAAAATCCATCGAATTCTATTCATCAAAGGTCTGGTAGTGGTAGCCGAAAAATAGTTAAAATGTTAATTATTCGCAAACATTTTCCCGCAATTAAAAATCGATAATACTCACAATTTTCCAATTGTGCCTAAAAGAAAAACGACTCGAATTACCTACTCATTTTGTAAAAATAGTTTCAGTGGATACATAAAATATTTGTGAATTTTAATTAAAAGGGGGACAACCACTCAGAAGTCGTTTTATCCAATAAACCGAGCGATCATCGACGACATGCTATCCAATGCAAATTACTTGCCAGACAACAGTCAAACCTCACGCTGTAGATAAAACGATATACCTCTTCATCGCAGCTGATTTGTACTTCGAATTTCTTCAAAAAGTAAAAGAAAACTTACTACAGAAATGATCCTGTGAAGTATAGTCTTAATTTTTCATACAAAATTCACTTCTATAAGAGAATTTTTCTGCAATAGCTTACTTTAAACTATACAAAGAGAATTGGAAACAATGTTTTATATTTTGTTATTGTTTCGGTTGTTTTCTTTTACCTTATGATTCAACTAGTAACATTTGTTGTTGTTTGCAAAATATACATCAAATCCGAAATGTGTGTGAAGAAAAAGACATTGTGCCCAACGAGAATAAATCGCTCTGTTGGCTTGTCTAGTGTATAGGGTAGGTTAGGTAGATAGGTAAGGTAGACATTTCCGAAATGTTGAAAGGTTATTTTTCACTCGAAATATTTTTTGGGATCTTCTTTGACTCTTCATTTGTGACATCATTACTTAGTTGCACTAAGCATTGTGTCCACTTATAAGTTTCGAATAGAAATATGCTAAATATGCAGTTTAACTACAGAAATCTATGCAATTAAAAATGAGAAGAATAATATTTCTCGTTGTTATTTAAAGTTTTTACTTAGATTTTCATTCTTTGTGCAGTAAGAGCATACATTTTTTTCGATAGATTTTGCGTAGAATGGCAGCACTAGTCTAAATGTCAAAATAATTAAACGTCAAGCCTTAGTAAGATGAGATTCTAAAACAAGCAGTCAAATCTGACGAAATTATAATAAAGGTCGCAATCTTTATTGATAGCCAAGCAGCTATCAAGGCTATAAACAAAAAGATTGCAAGTTTCAACGACAGTATAAAAATTAATCTAGACTGGGTACCAGGGCACAGTGACATTCAAGGTAATGAAATCGCTGATGAATTGGCCAGGACGTAATCAAACCTTCAAATATCCCTTAGGAGTCATGAAAACGGATATTCAAAACCATTTTCTTAAAAATCTAACGTAAGATGGAAATATCTCATCAACTGCAATATCTCGAGACAAATATGGCCCACTTACGACAAGAAACGTACCAAGTATCTTCTGAATAAACCTAGGTCAGACATCAGCAGGACAGTTGCCATTTGCACAGGCCACTGGCCAGTCGGACAACATGCCTTGAACGACGAATTTTGTCGAAGCTGTAGAGATACGGCGCAAAGGGAAACGCTCCAGCACTTTTTGTGTGAGTGTGCGGCCCTTCTAAATGCCAGAACAATGGCTTTGGGTGCTCCCTTACTGCGCGAGCTAAGAGAACTCGCAAATATTAAAATTATTAACTTGATTCTCTATTATGCACTGTACTGGGCTTATCTTTTTAAAATTTATTCTTTTTATAGGTAGCTTCGAGTTTACGGTATCAAAACGGTGTAATTAAAGCGCTAAGTGTGTTCCTGGGAAGAGGCTGCCCAGAACAATTATTCTAACCTACCTACCTAATAAGCTAAATGTCTTGAATTGTCTTCAAAGTAAAATAAACAAAAAGTTCCTATTCAACAGCTTGTAGTGTAAACAAATAAAATCAATACTGTTTCCAATGTTAATTTCATTCTCCTGAAAAATGTAGGTGTTAACCTGTTTATAAAACTACTCTCAAAAACCCCTACCACCTGATACTGAAATATTTCAACAGTCACTGGTCACATCTTCCAAAATTAAATTTGAATAACAACAATAAGATTTATGATGTAATACATGGAAGCATAACTTGCACAGGTCAATCTCAAAACACCTCTACACCTCATAAAACATCAGCGCTGCCATATTCAACAATTTTAAATTTCTAATGGCCTTACATAAAAATTATAATAAAAAACAGAAGTTCATCCACTTTTTTCAGAATTAAATTTGTATTTTTTGCCTGTAGGTATGTGTGTGATAATGAAAAACACGTGCCTCCCAACACCAGGATTTTTTTTTTTTTTTTGATAAACTCAAACACTGACGTCTCGGTCTCTGTGGAACAATTTATCCTGATTTAAACCACAAAACCTTATCTTTGCACTCGATTAGCCTTAATCGGCCCCAAGAGCATCCTACCACACAATGAAATTGGCAAAGTTCGGACTTTGGCCTTGGCTATAATAAAATCCAGCATTTTCAACTAAATGTGAAATTTAATCGCAAATGCTATAGTCTCTTTTTTTGTCCTAATATAGATGACGTCATTCTATGATACCCACACCATGTACGAGCTCTCTGTGTCAAAATAAACGCTGTTAATCCTGGTGACATACTGCTTGTAGGATGTCAAAATACAAACATAATCCTTCGCGCTAAATCTTAGCGAAAAGTACTCGTTTTAATCACTTTCGCACGTTGTCGTCGCGTCGCTGATGTTGCACGGAACAGAAAGGGGAGAGTTTGACAAGGAGCAGGACCAAATTTACTATAGAAGCCAAAACATGATATAGTAAACCTGACGTCTTCCTTTGGCACGACCTGAGATCCTGGATATTCATACATGTTGTGGCTTGTAACACTAACGACGTTGTCATCATCATCATCATCATCATCATCATCATCATGGTCGACATTTATTTCGCGCTTAACCCAAATGCTTATGAAAGCATGAATTGTCATCGTGCAAGTATCAAATCACAAAAATAAGGATATTACACCACAATAGAACACACATAAAGCAACAAAATATTTGAATTTCCCAAATGAGGAACCCACTTCAAAGGATTGACAACACAAACATAAACAAGAAACATGGAACACGCAACAAACGCCACAGACAGTACCACAAAGAGAAAAAGAGAGGGACCCACATTTTGTGAATATGAATATCCAGGGCCAGGTATATGGCGGGGCAGATACTCAAACAGACATAAATTCACGTTTCCACAACAAATCATTTCACATTCATCTACATAATCCAGGTGATATTTTGCCTGCCTCCATTGGGACCAAAGAGAGACGCGCACCATCAGCAGAAAAACAGAAGCAGCAACAGCAGTCGGGAGAAGGAGCACCAGCAGGGCTTCGAACATTTTGAAGCCGTTTTCATCCCAACGAGTTAGAAACATTAAAGAGGCTGTTTTTGTGTACTCAACCTGCACCGTCTGCTAATCCCAGGACATGAAACATAAGCCATGGGAATTCGTATCCACATTCAGATCCAGGATTAACAACATTCGAATGGGATGTGTTGTATTCTGGTATGATATAAGAGAGACGGGGTACAAAAGCGTTTCTAACAGCCAAATGAGGAAAGCAAGCTAATAATGTGGAGGAATATGTTAGGTATCCTTCTTGTGGTCGCGTGTACATATTTGCTCTGAACAGTAAGGTGAGAGGACATTTTGATCTGTTCTTACATTGAAATTGAGCTCTATTTGAACATAACAGCTTTGAATATCAATCTCAGAAAGTGGGCGTGGTCGTAGGCAAAGTCATCTTAAATGATTTCAAAATATTGGCTATTTGTTTGTTGTTTCCTTGTGTCCTCTTTCCTGTGCTACGATTTAAATACAAAAATAACAATCTGCCGAAGACATGGGTCACTATGGCGGATACGTACTTTTTTGGCATGAATGTGGAATAATCCCCAACTGTGTGTGTACGGAAGTCGTAGCTGTTTCCAGACTTCATTGAGGGCCTTTAGACATTTTTTAGCTATTTCTGACAAAAGAAATTCCCATACGAAACGGAGTGTCAGACATTGTTTAGGCCCTCAAAGCCTTAAAACGAATTTTCGAGAAATGGAAGTGAAGGGATTTTTGTCTCAACAGTACTGTAAAAAGCCCTACCATCCCCTACTTATCCACTCAAAAAGCTGGATTTGAAAATTTTCATTGCGCTCTCTTCTAATGGCACTTAAAGGGGAAAAAAATTCACCCAGCCAGCGATTGTGTTTTTTGTAGGGGAGTATTGAAAAGTGGAGCAGAAAGCTAGTGTGCTCTGCGCCAGTAATTCCTTTTCTTTCCTTTTTTTTGTGTGTTTTAATGTGCAGTTATTTATTCATGTAAGGAACACCTCTGTTCTGACAAGAAATACTTGCCAAATCCTATGAGACTTTGAGTGTAAATAAATAAATAGAATTACGCAATGGAAAGAAGAAGAAGAAGAAGAAGAAGAAGAAGAAGAAGTAGCAGAAGCAGTTGGGAGCTAAAAGTTTTATAGTTTTTATAGTTTCATTTGTTTTCATTTGAGCGCGATAGCAAATAGCCTCTCAACGATTCGAGATCTGCAAACGGTCCTTGCGATAAAACTTGAAACGAACAATTGTAATTTTCATGCAAAATTCGAATGTTGCTAGTTATGAAAAATAGTCGCACCAGGCTTCTTTTAGGCCTTCAAGCTTTAGCAAAATATTTCCACTAGAAATAGCTTTCATCAATCTTTATTAATTCCAAAATCTAGAATAAGCACCAAATATTTTTTTTTAATCTATTTCTTGTTTAAATTTTTTGTAGTGTTCATGGAATTTAGTTTGTTTTTTTCTTTTTTTTTTATTTAAAACTTGAATGTTCCTTCCCTCTAAAAATTCAAAAAATTTACTTTTTGCTATGTTCAAGTTCCAATGTGTACATTACCTGTAAGTCTCATCCCAAGGACGATAGTTGCGATTATCATATTTCGAGTAGTATCGATCATCTTGTCCATAACGGTCATAACTTCCACCACTGCCTCGATTGCGGTCAGGATAACGATCACCTAAAATTATAAGACAGATGACAACTTTCATATAAACATCAAAATAGCCGCCACATACCTGACCGATCACTTGGATAGTAACGATCCCGATCTCTATTGTCATACCCATAGCCGTAGCCTCTGGTCTCACCGGGTGCACGTTCGTAGGAATACCGAGTGTCATATCGATCACGTTCATAACGATCATATGATCTTGTATTGTAGCGATCTTCATTCCTAAGAAATTGGTATGAATAAACAGATTAGCAATTAGTACGACCATCTACCATGTCCTTTGGTATTTTTGAAGTGAGAAATTTTTTTGGAACATTTTTGCTTATTCTATTCTAATTTCTAAAACAAAAAATTTAGAAGTGAGTTTTCAAAACAAAAAATGAAAACAATCCCAACTGACATTATTTGAACTCCAATAAAACGTATTTGATTTTTCAAGCAGGTCAAGTATGGAAGCTGTGCTTAAGGATCACACATATACGCTCTCGTGCTGCAAGTCTATAATTTTTTTGTGATAATGATGCTGGGGTAAAAAACAACAACACAACTCGAATGAAAATTAACGTTCTTAACGTTCGCATACCTTTCGTAATAATGGCCGTTGTAAGGGTAGTAGTAGTTGTAATACCTGTCGTTTTCTCTTCCACCACCATATCCGACACGGCTCTCATCATAGCGATCACTGCTCTCTCGAGGATAGTACCAATTACCACCAGCACTGGGCCTGTCATCGTATGTCCTGCTGGGATAGCTTGAATATCCCCCACCACCAGCACTGGGCCTGTCATCGTACGTCCTGCTGGGATAGCTTGAATATCCCCCACCACCAGCGCCACCACCACGACCTGTACTGTACCGAGTTCGCTCATAGTCATCCCCATATCTACATTTTTATTGAAAATCCAAACAAGGCGAACAAAGAAAAAGAACAACCATCAGAGACATGTTAATAAACACGCAATAATTACAACATAACGCCAAAATTAATCCTTGAACTGAACGACATGGCCGGCCGGTTGAACGTACCTGTCATCGTAACATCGTACACATCTGGATTGTCTGCTTTTGCGGTATAAATCACCCAAGGTTGCTACCGCCACAGTGTCTGCGACAACTGCTGACGATGACGATGATGGTGATTCTTTTGTATGCGAATTCGAGGACAAAGGTGACTTGGATGACACTGATACTGAGTCCGATGATGTCATGGAGAGGGCCAAATTTGTGGGAAACACCAGCAGGAGTGCGGCCAACAACTGGTGAGCAAAAAAAAAAAAATACAGAAACAAAAGGTTAATTAATGAAATTCACAAATAAGTTGACAAATTTTATTAAGGGTTACGGTCAGCTGGAGATTCAATTAAATTAATGTCAGAACTGGAGCTCTTTTATTTCTGATTGAAGGTGGGCTCATTTTGGGTAAGTTCGTTACATCAGGTGTGCCATACTGTCATGTTGGTCTGACAATAATTAAATTTATTAATTTATGGTGAGGCTTTTGGCCTTGGATTTGTTGATGAATTGGAGGTGGGAAGAAATCTGTTTGGGCTACTTTAAGAAAGGATTTGAAAAGGCATTTAAGTGATTTTTGCTTATTTTTTGGATCTTTCAGATTCAGAAACACGGCTGGGGTGGGCATACTCTACATGTTTTTCTACACTTAAAGGATCTAGTTTACATTCAGCAACACAAACTAAAGCGAGAGTATGAACCAGAAGGCAGTTGCCCGTGGCTAAGTGTTTAGGTGCGTTGGCTGCTAAGCAGAACGTATTGTGAGTTCGAGTCCTGTATTTTATCTTTCACGGGTACTGCCTCTTGCGAAGAACTGACAAAACTTCCAAGAGTATCAATCTGTCATGAAAAAGTGCTTCTCAACTTTGCCGTGGCATTGGCTCTTCAAGAGCTGTCGCGCCTCTCTATTTTACTATGAACAAGAAGAAATGGCACACAAAAAACCATATACCTTGTTACATGGATGTTAGTGGTGCAAAAGGTTAACGGCCACCCTTAGCAAGAGTTTCGTTGAGTAATGACGGAAAGTAATCCGTATTTAAGTCAAAATGCAGAACATTAGTTTCATTAAAACATACGTTCCTGCAGATTTTTTTTGTAAGTTTACCACTCTGCGATCTCTCATTCATAGAGCCTTCAGAGTAAGGCTTGACCCAGATTATAACGTCAAACTAGTAAGAACACATTTCAGTTGCAACAAGCAACGGTTTCTGTTTGCTGTAGCTCGTAGTTTTTTGATAAGTTGCAAAAGGTTTTCTAGACGAAATACTGTGATGTGCTTTTCAGTTTCGAGCTGAGGTCTCGCCAAGGATTTATTGAAGAAAACACGAAACTTTAATTTATGCCTTTTGAACCTTTTGCCAAATAAACATTATTAAGGATACGCCTTTCTTTACGAACATAAATCTTTATATAAATAGATACAAAATAATTATAAATTCTGGTGGTACGGTAACGGTCTGGTCTGAGCTATCCCTAGAGGACGGCAGTTGGTTACTGTTCCTGTGCGGTTTGACAGGTCCTTGACAAAAATTAGTACGGTGCGGTTATCGGGGACAATAACCTAACCGGCTAAGGATCGGCAGGTACAAAGCCCCAGGTGCCCAGGTGGCACGGATTGGAAGGTATAATGCCCCTGCCCTGGTGGCAATTTATACGGACGGCCGTAACACTAAACGTGGATCAGCAAGTACCAAAGCCTCTGGTAATAATCAAAATGGATGAAAAGACTTCAAGATCGAAATCACTTTCCGCTGGTGGGGGGAAGTTCCGATTCCGATGATTAAATGGTCGGACTGTTTCAGGTTTACTTTGACCAATATTACTAGCTTGATACTATTGTTTAAGTCATTGGAGGTGAAATCATGGATAATGGCGATTTAGAAAAGAAACACGTTTTTCCAAGTACATATTGGAAGAATTTGAAGTGAACGTGCTGACCTACACCTTCTCGTGGGGCCTCCGAGAGGTTCTTGTCAATTTATTGGCATGAACTTGCGGACGTAGGCAGCTTTAGTCTAATGGAATTGGCGAATTGATTGAAGCAGGAAGTATAATGAAGAAGAATGCAATCGTTAACAGATACTATGCCACACACATAGTAAAGGAAGAAAATGCGATTAACGAGTACCGAATGTGGATAAACTTGACAGAGGGTGAGCAGTGTCCCTCGTCCGCCAGTAGGACAAAAGCAGCAAAAACAAAAAAAAGATGTCACAAAAAACAAAATATGTATAACTAATTGTTATACAAAGAAATGTATGTGACCACCCCTCACCCAGGGGCAATTGGGTACCGCGGGTAGTGAATTAGCAACTCACTAGTGGGATGGACCTTCGCGGGGGTTGTGGTTATCTGAGTTTGGCCTCAGCTGCTATTCGCAAATCACGGTAACGACTCTCTTTCGTTAATGAAAGTTGAGCGGTATCTGTGACCGGACAACGGCTCTTCTTCCGTGTAACTGAAGGTTGAGTGGCAGTTCCGCGAGTTGCCTGAATAGTAGTCTAGAATCAAACCAAGATGAATAAGAGCTGGCACTAATTCAATTGGTACTGGTGTGGATCTAGATGCAGGGTACCCGCTTCTTTCTTTTGAAAGTTGAGGTGTTCTTTTGTATTCTGGTGGATCATCAGGAAGAGGTTTAGTGCCCTCTTAAATAAAGCATAGTGACATTGCCGACTTCGGTTGGAAATTGTCACGCCGACAGTGTGGATAGGTCCACCGTCAGATAAGGCTTAGTTGCCAGGTGCTGACGTTAAAATCTTTCTTAACCTGTTTCATTCATAGTAGGCGATTTTACTAAAATCGTAGTAGCAGTCTACTTATAATATTTTCCGAAAGGAGTGAGTGTGAATTGAATAAATAAAGTTCAATTCCCTATGGAAAAATATTGTATTTAAGAAAATGCAAATGCATTGTTTCACGGACTTTATGCCTCGTAGTATCGTCTTGCTGAAATAAGAGTTCACTGACACTATACGGTTGAATTTTTGCGCGAAGATCCTCATTTAAAAACTCCAATCTATCGAATACGAAAATCCAATCCGCTACTCTCAAGTACAGGTGCTGGGGGTCAATTCCCGATCTGTGAAAATGTGAAATGATAAAAAATTTATCATTTTAGTTTTCACAGAGACTTTTCATTTTTTTCTTTTCATAAACTCGATTTATGCGATTCTCTAACTTGTTTGTACTAAAAAGTACTAAATGATAAATTCTGTCTGAAAAAAATCAAAACAAACTTCAAAACTTTTCATTTGATAAATTTCTTTTCACAAAATAATATAGCTGTGCAAAGAAATTGATCAGATGAAAAGTTTTGAAGTTTGTTTTGATTTTTTTCACAGATCCAATCGAATTTATTGTGAAAGTGTGATAGCACTTATCATTTCACAGTTTCAGAGATCGGGAATTGACCCCCTGTAGTCTTAAAACAAACCTCTCGATGAATCATCCATTACAAGCCCACCACGCTCTGAAACCTATCTAATGTTGTCAGCAAATCAATTTAATGGACCTAATATTCACATTGCGTCGACGTTGCTTCTTCAATGAGATTAGAACAGAATTATAGAATACTCATTGCTTCATATAACAGAAGATAAACTTTTATTTGTACTACATCAATTATTCCAGTCTACATCGACGAACCCCATAAAAAAAAGGTCAACGCTCGAAATCCCTCGATGCCTGATTTAATCTTTTTAGCCAGGGTTTTAACATTAAAATCGCGTGTTAAACTTTTGACTAACAAAAAACACGCTACTTTGCTGCTCTTATTATTTTTTTTTCTATTTTTTTTGAATAGTGATAAAAGCTTTCAAAATATAATAGTGGATGTAATATGAGTTTAGACTAGATCCTCTTTTAAGCCGATTGTGTATTTGTCATGACGATGAAAAATTGTACCAAGTAAAAAAAAACTAAAAAAACGTTAACCAATTATTCAGCAATGACACAAATAGATAAAAAATATTAAATTGTACTATTTGATTTGCTCTATTTGAATTTATAAATTAATTGTTTAAATTTTTTTGTATTGTCTCTTTCTGCGTCTGTGCCAGATAAAATCATATTCAATTCGCATTACAATTTACATTACCCACAGCCACATAGAGAGTCGATGAGTTGACCATAACTCGCACTTCGACATGGTCGTGTTGGTTTATTAATAGCGCGGCAAGTGGATGGTTAAGTAGATGTAAAATAAAATTGACGAACAAAACCTCGAATTGGAAAATTATGAGAGATTACTGGGCACAGTTGGTGGTGTATGATGGTTTTTTTTTTTGTTTGATGTTCTAGAATTCACAGAAAACAAACATTACTAAATGGGGTCACAAATTAAACGCGAATATTCAATTAAATAGCAATTATGACTCTTCTACCAAGAGAAAGCAAATTGTCTAAATGGACATGACATGGACATTTTCAAATCTGTTATTCTTTTTCTGTACTATCTGTTTTCAACTTTTTGAATGCATTTTTTTTTTTAGAAATTAACGGAGGTCATTCTTTTGCATTAGTGCGTTTTGATTTCCTGCTTTTGAAACAACTAAAAACGATAAAAAATACTATTAAAATGCAATATTGCTTTTATTTAAGCAAAAATAGTAAACCTATCAGAAAATGTATTATTTTAAAATATTGCATTTAACAAGCAGATCTAGTGAATGAAATGCGGTTTAAAGGTTTAATTTTTTTAACCTCCGATTAAATTTATTCAACTGCATCCCATACACAATCCAATTAACAAAAAAAGAAAACAATTTTTTTTCGAGTTCGAGCCGTTCGAAAACAAATTGCACATCGTGCAGTATATGCAATGTATATCCTTGCTCTTTTCACTACCAATTTGTGGTCCGTGACCATAGCACCAGATTGCATGAAGCGTTGAGAACCAAAAGTCCTTTTTTCGTCAGTTTGAATTTGAACTACTCTCGGCCTCTTGCAATAACTATTAAAGCCACAAAAAAGTAGACCGAAAATGGTGGCAATCAAGAGAGACAGAGAGAGAAAAAAATATACATTTCTGTGATTTAATGAGGTTTTTCCCCATCCGAGCCAATGACAGACCGACTGGCTCGCCACCAGTTCATTCATCACAAACGCCATGCACTGACCCTTCAGCATAAGGTTCACTCAAAAATTCTAAGAAATAAATATTCCATGCGACAGACTTGGGGAATTTTTTTGATTGTGTGCTGAAGCATGAGTCTGTCTATTTCTTTATTTTTCTTTCATTTAACGGCAATGGGAAAATCACCACCGTCCGACCGCGACCGGGGCAAATGGTTAAAATGCCAAACGTTCTAATGACGAACTTCCGGCTTCTGGAAATCCCCATAAATATTTTGTTTTTAAAAAGAGGTAAATCAAAAACTTAAAAAGAATCCGATATTTCGTCGGTCAAAGAACTTGTGGAAGGGGATGTACTCTATAATGAGAGAGGGTTCATGTAGTAAAAAAAAAGGGTTGTGAAGGCCTAGGGTAAGATTTAAAAATACGTTTTATGGCTCGTCGAGAAGAGGGTTAAGAAATATGGATTTCAGACTTACATTAAATTCTTTTGATTTTTTATTTTTTTGTGCAAGGATGATAACAGTTTTCTGAAGTGGGATGTGTTTTATTTTTATTTAACCTAAGGACAACAATCAAACCTGCAGTTAGAATATTCAAACCATTTTCTAAAAGAAAAAATATTCTGTGAAAAGTTCCTGAAAAATGTGTTAGTCCTAATAGCTTGTTCCCCCTCTTAAATTCCCTAAAGCCATGGTCGAAATGAACAAACAGCGAAATTTGGGCATTCCAATTTCCCGTTGGTTGTAGTTATTCGAATTTTGATTTTTTGAATTTAAGTAACATAGGAAAAATATAGTCTTTGATGAATTCCAACAATACTCCACTAATAGGGTTCGATTTTTAGCGAATACAAACTACATGAGCTGGTGGAATACACTACGGATCTCTTGATTAAATCGTTTTTGTTAGCTATTAGGAAAATTCACTTCAATGACAGCAAAAATTTCCTACACCGGAACTACAAAATCTAACCTCAATCAAATAATGTCGAGTGTGTACCTTTAACATTTACATAGGTCATAGTTAGAGTTACGGAACTTCAGAAAAAATGTCTGCGGCCAACAAGAGCGAGTATTTTGTGGTCCATGTTAAACATACCGCCACTCTGGCCGGAAGTGGTTTGCTTGGCTAACAAAGCGTGGAGAATTGCACGAAATATAGGGTGACTGATGTGGTGATGATGTCGGTTGGCATAGACAGAAATATTGACAACATTTTTTGGTTTCGTTCAATAACTTCGTCATGATTGGGGGCGATTCTTCATTGATTGAATATTGTATGTGGAGGTACGGTTGCAATGGACGATATGGTGACAAAAGCGGTTTAAAACTGTGACAATGGACTGGAATTGGGGGCCAAAATGGAATTATAATTTTAGTGCATACTCAGTTTTCAATGAAGAAAAGTTTTGAATTTTGCAAAAACAGTTGTTTTGATAGTCAAATTTCATCTCTAGATCACATGAAAATTTTCGAGCTGTAAAATACTCAATAAAAATAACTTGGAGGAGTATTCTCGTCAAACATTGCTTCCTCGAACATCTCGAACGCACTACGCCTTCTTTTAAAGGGCGGGGTTTCAGACTGTTTTAAAGTAATTGACTATATTCAAATTAGTCTGTGATTTTTGACACCAATATTGTAGCAACTTAAGGAAATATTATATGAAACTCACCACTAAGTTTTGCTATCAGGGATTTTCTTAAACTTATCTTTTAATTAATCAAGTTAGTGAGCCTGCCAGATAAACTCTAGATTGGCCTACTTTTACTTTCTTATTAAAGGCATTCCTCTCTCTGTTAGCTCTTATAAGCAAAATCAATTTTACGTACAAAAACGAATTCCTAAACGCCCAGATTTGTTTTCCATAAATCACCAAACCAATCCATTAACAAAAAAGAAAAGACTTCGCCTTCTTCTTCTTCTTCCGCAATATCCTTGCCATTGTCTCACCAACCATTCAAGCTGACACGTTCAAATTTCCGTATCTTGCAATAAATTTATCAATATCCTCCAATGCTTGGCCTCCCCTTCTTTCCGAAACTCATATTCAACCGCCAAACCATCGCCATTGCGCCATTCCCATTACCAGCACCAGTTTGCCATTAATATCAAATTAAATTTTCTCGCGATTAACCACATCGAGTTTTTTTTATTTATTTAGCAAAAAAAGAACATTAATTCATTCCTCAATATGCTGCAGGCAATGTCATCAATATGCTTAAAATTATAACGAACAAAAAAAAAGTACACAAGGATAATAATGTGAAAATTAAAAAAAAGAGAATAAATGAAAAACCGGGTAAAAATGTATCGGAAGAAAAAAAATAAATTACTACTTGTACAAAATTGCCAGAGGAAAAAGTGGAAACCAGCAAAAGGCAACCGCATGGCAGTTCTGAGTCCTGATGGTCGTTCATCCTGCTGAGTATCGAGATTAACGTTTTTTTTTTTTTAATGTCGCTCAGGATGTGTTGTCCTCCTTTCTTCTCATTCTGGTGTTGACGGTTTTCACTTGAAGACCAGCCAAAAAAACACCACCAGTCCTGCCACAACACAAAAACAATACCTATGTTTAATGAAAACAAAATGCGCCTTAACGGTCACATGGGAGCAGAGGAGCATCAGCCAGCCGCCACTTTAGCAACATGTCCCTGGTCCGTTTGTAGCAATCAATGAAGGGATATCCTGGCATTTATTATTTTTATTCATCGTTTTCAATAACTTTGCATAATATTCATATTCAATCATTTAATATTGTTTTCCATTTTTTTTTCAACTTACTGTTGATTTTTTGAAAAGTGCACTAAGTGCTGTCGAATTGTTTGATTCTCCGAATCGCATTGAACTTGGGGATAGTGGGATAAAATAAAAATTAACAACTGTCAACGATTTGGTGGCGCTATTATCGTTTTGTGTTGTTATGGCTAGTTTGTGGGGAGAATCGATATTGATTGTGAATAAATGAATTATTTAGTCTTTGTTGATATTGAAAACAATTTTTTGCTAACGAGTGTATTCGTTGAAATTGACGAATGGAAACATTGTTGATGACATAGGGGTTGATGAATTTGGGGTTAATCGATAAAAGTATTATTTAATTTTTAGGAAGAACATAAGAAATAAAATAAGACATCGCGCCGCGTATATCAAACGATCGAGAGGAGGTGAATAGATTTAAACAAACAATTATTATTTTATTAGTAAGAGAATCGGCAGAACTTCTTAAGCTCTCTTTTAAAATGATATAACAGAGCTGTGAAAACTAATTTTCAGTGTTATCACACCGAATAAACCAACTACCCAAAATGGGATTTTTTGTTGTTTTAGAATTACCTACTGTTGTTTCAAAAAATCAAATTATAAATTGAAAATCGAGTTATTATTAGTGACTTTGGGTTGGTTTTGATGAGGGAAATTTCTTAAATCGTTAAGTAAATTTCTTAATTCTACGTAGAAAAGTTGTTTCCAAGCATCCTTTTTAACACAATTTACACGCAATTGACTTGATTTGATTCCATTTTGAACCAAAATTCAAATTTTAACCAAAAGTCAAGTTTCAAATGCGTGGTTTTGTAATTAGACTTTTTCAAAAACTAATAAACGTTATACTTTTTCTGAAAATAATAACATTTAAGTTTCATATAATTTTTAAAATAAAATATTTTTTTTTTTTAAACCGATTAAAGCACTATTCACATGAGCACGACCAACGAACGACGAATTAATGAAAAAAGTGATTTTAGATACGTTTAATGCCGTATTTCCTTAAAAATTCTCAACAAAGCGATAAAAGGATAGTTTATGTTTGATTTATGATGCAAGTTAACACCCTGTACTAATGTTGCAAAATTCACACACAAAAATTGATGATTCAATTGCATACGATTTGGTAAACAACATACCGTTGTAGATTAATTCTCATCGACAACCAAAATGTGAAAAACAAAATACCGTTCACGATCGGCAAGAGTTAAGCTCTCATCTAATACAAAAAGTTACCGTTCACGGTGGGCAAGAGTTAAGCTCTCTAATCTAATACAAAAACGGTAATTTCGGAATGAGGAAGATTAACGCTCTCCACTCGTTAGTAAAAAATCAAGTGGTTGATGAGAAGCGGCGTGCATCGACAGAAGTCACTTCTTGTTAGTCAACGGCCAGCTGTACTTTTCGGTGTCGCGTACCTATTGATTAATAGTGTTCGCCTCAATTTAATTTTGTAATAAATAATTGTTTTAAAATTGATAGTGTCTCTTTTATTAACTGGCGCCCAACGATTGCAACGCGTTTTTTCTTGTTAAATAATATAAAAAAATATATTTAAGAAAAACGGTTGCCTAATTATAAGATCCCACCAAGAATAGTGTGTTGAAAAAAAACTATACATATATATAGCAAATAACGGGAGTACTAAAAAAAACCCTGAAAACTATAATACCTCCAAGACCTATCAAGTGAATTTATATGAAAAATATTAAAACAGATAAAAAACATAAGCAAATTACAAACAATTACGTGGAGTGATTTTCCTCTAAATTCATAAACTGAACAAAATCTAAACCAACAGATTTAACCAAACTTCTGCACATATTGAACAAATAAAAAATATGCAATCAAAAGCAGATTTAACAAAGAATTAATTTCCGTATAAAGACTAAAATTAATATATTAAAAACGATATTAACAGTGGAGTGCTATTCTCTCAAATAAAAATATAAAAAAAACTTTCTCGAATATTATTTGTTATTTTTATAGCGAGTAGAATAATTATACATAATATTATTTCCTTTAAATTATACTTAATTGAATAACGTACTTTAGGTGTATTATCACAGCAGCAAACAAATAAAAACAGTTATTTTAAACATCATTGTTAAGAGCTAAAACAAAAAGTAATTTATAGAAAATGGATGAAGTGCAATTTCGTGCAATATTAAGAGTTGCTGTTCAGACCGCAGTCGAACAAGCGCAACAATCATTTGAGTCCCGAATCAGTGAACTTACGAATAGACTTTCCTCTTTGGAAACGCCATCAAGGGCAGTAGAGTATAATGAGGTCACAATCAATCGTCAAATAAATTGTGAAGAAACATTAGATGTTGTGAAATCACTTTCAGAGTTCCAAGGTGATCAGACTAGCTATGTCTCATGGCGTCAAGCTGCGTTTGCCGCACATAAGGTTTTTCAGGGATATGAAGGGAGTTCTAAGTATTATCAGGCAGTAGCTATGATAAGAAACAAAATTGTAGGACGTGCTGATTCAGTATTAACATCGTATAATACTGTACTTAACTTTGATGCAATAATAAGTCGCTTAGATTTTACATACGCCGATAAAAGGCCAATTTATATAATCGAACAGGAAATGTCAACTTTGAAGCAGGGATCATCGTCTTTAGTTGAATTCTATGATGCAGTCGAAAAGAAGCTAACCTTAATTATCAATAAAGTTAAAATGACTCATGAAGGTAAAATCGATTTAATCACGTCTCTGAATGAAAAGTATAGGCAGGATGCTCTAAGAATATTTATTTCCGGGTTGCGAAAACCAATGTGTGATATTTTATTCTCTTCGAGACCTGAAGATATGCCCTCTGCATTAGCAATCGCAAGGGAATTAGAGGCTAATCAAACTCGTTACATGTTCGCAAACTCGTTTTCTAGTTACACTGAACGACCATATAAAGCTCCGATCCAACAAAGCTATAGAAATGATTCATTCAATCCCCCTCAATTTAAACGTGAGTTAGATCAAAATCCTAGACTACAGCCGATGGAAATAGACCCTTCAACTTCACGCTATAGATCTCCAACTCAGAATCAGGTTATCTCATCTCAAAAAACAATTAATAATGGCTTCAAAAATAATAATTTTATAAATAATAAACCACAATTAAAAAGACCAGGACCTTCAGACAAATATTTCCGCAACAAAACTTTTACTACAAATAACGATTCAACACAGCAACCGATTTCAAAAATTCAACGAGTAAATAATTTAGTTCAGAATCAGGCAACACATCTAAATACTGTTCCTTGTGAGCAACATTACAACGAAAATAATTATTTTGACGACGAAAGACTTTCTTGCAATTATGAGAGAGATGAATTTGAAGATGAAGTAAATTTTTTAGGGATAGGTCCCTCCTACCATACATAAGCCGAACATTAGGAGGGAAGGAACTAAGATTTTTAATAGATACAGGTGCCGCCAAAAATTATATTAAAAACCTAAGCAATCTGAAAGGAGTCAAGCCAGTAGAAAATTCTTTTACTGTTAAATCCTTACACGGATCAAACGAAATTAGATTTAAGTGTTTGGTACATTTATTCAACAAAAATACAACTTTTTTTATTCTCCCTCGCCTCGATAGGTTTGATGGCATCATTGGATGCGACTTTTTACATGAAATAGGCGCACATCTTGATTTAAAGAAGGGTGTTATTAACTATGATGGTCGAGAGGAGAAACTTTTATATTTATTCTGTAGAAATGTTAATCATATTTCAATTGAAAACGATTTTGTACCACCGGATGTACGTCCACAATTCGAAGATATTATTTCAAAAAGACAAAAAGTATTCGCAGATTCAAATGATTTTTTGCCATTTAACACCAAAGTTGTAGCTACCATTAGAACAACGGACAATGAACCAGTCTATTCCAGAGCTTATCCCTATCCAATGGCAACGGCGCAGTTTGTCAACAAAGAAGTTTCCGATCTTCTTAATGCCGGAATAATAAGGCCATCTCGATCACCTTACAATAACCCGATTTGGGTTGTTGATAATAAGGGATTTAATGAGGATGGAAGTCGGAAAATGCGCCTTGTAGTTGATTTTAGGAAGCTTAATAAAAAAACAACTAGTGATAAATACCCGATTCCGGATACGTCTGTTATTCTTCCAAATTTAGGCCAGTCTTCATTTTTTTCCACATTGGATTTAAAATCCGGATTTCACCAGATCAAACTCTCTGAGAGAGACAGAGAGAAAACTGCATTTTCCGTCAATAATGGAAAATATGAATTCTGCAGGCTTCCGTTTGGTCTTAAGAACGCGCCAAGCATTTTCCAACGGGCCATTGATGATGTGCTGAGGGATGAAATTGGCAAGTCGTGCCATGTTTATATTGACGATGTAATTGTGTTCTCAAAATCTAAGCAACAGCACCTTCAAGATGTTGACAGGATTTTATCCAAGCTCTTTGAGGCCAATATGCGTGTTTCTCCCGAAAAGTCAAAATTTTTTAGAAAGAACGTTGAATTTTTGGGCTTTACAGTTTCAGATCAAGGTATCAAGACGTGTCCAGATAAAGTCAAGTCCATTATTGAATATGAAACTCCAAACACTTTGCGTAGCTTACGTTCATTTTTAGGATTGTCGGGGTATTATCGGAGATTTGTTCGGGATTATGCTCAAATTACGAAGCCTTTAACAAAGTTTTTGCGTGGGGAAAATGGTAATGTTAGTGCTAGACAATCAAAGAATATTTTAATCGAACTTGATGAAGAAGCGATTCAGGCTTTTAATCGAGTCAAATATATTTTGGCTTCAGAGGATGTTCTGCTGCTTTATCCTGACTTCACAAAGCCATTTGACCTGACCACTGACGCATCATCGAATGCTTTGGGGGCAGTTTTGTCACAAAGTGGAAGGCCAATTACAATGATTTCCAGGACATTGACTGAAACCGAAGAGGGCTATGCAACCAACGAGCGAGAGCTTCTCGCCATAGTTTGGGCGTTAGGAAAACTTCGCAACTATTTGTATGGTGCCAGAGAGCTCAACATTTTTACAGACCACCAGCCGCTAACCTTTGCCATCTCTGAAAAGAATCCCAACACAAAAATGAAAAGGTGGAGAGCTTTTGTGGAAGAATTTTCACCGACATTCCATTATAAGCCAGGTAAGGAAAATCATGTTGCGGATGCCTTATCAAGACAATATATTAACGTCATAGAGCACTCAAATGAATCTGAATTGATAACTGCCCATAGTGAAGAATCTTCGACTGAAACTATTCGAACGATCAAAAATCCTATAAACTGCTTTAGGAACCAGCTTATCATAACTGAAGGCCAAGAAAACAAAATACGAAGGAAAATAATATTTCAAAAGAAATGCCGACATGAAATTTCCTTTTGTGATAGAAATTATTTACTAAACATACTAAATGAGGTTATCAATCCTAACGTCGTTTTAGCGTCAATTCAAAATTACATAATTACAGCTTTTCCATCTACCAAATTTTTTCACACGGAAAAATTTGTGATAGATATCTATAATTCAAATGACCAACAGGAAATTCTCGCTGTAGAACACAATCGAGCTCATCGATCTCTGCGCGAGAACACACAACAAGTACTCCAAGACTATTTCTTCCCTGACATTCGAAAAAAATTAAAAGAAATAATAGCTAATTGTAAAATATGTAAAGAAGCAAAATACCAACGACACCCCCCTAAGATCGACATTGGGAAAACCCCCATACCAAATCGTGTTGGTGAAATATTACATATCGACATTTATTCAACAGATAATTTGCATTTTCTCACATGTATCGATAAATTTTCGAAATTTTCAAGTGTTTTTCCTATAAAATCACGCTCCATAGTTGATATTAAAGATTCGTTGATTCAAATTCTCAATTTTTTCGCTGGTACAAAAACAGTGGTATGTGATAACGAAAAATCTTTAAATTCAGAAACAATAAAGACGTTACTAAGGGATTATTTTAAAATAGATATTTATACCATTCCTCCTTACCACAGTTCATCAAATGGACAAGTTTAAAGGTTCCACAGCACACTATCAGAAATAGCCAGATGCATTAAGTTAGAGCAAGGTATCACAGAAACAAAAGAACTTATTTTATTATCAACAGTAAAATACAATAGAACCATTCATTCAATCACGAAACATAAACCAATAGACATCATACATTCCATCTCATCAGAATTACAAAGCGAGATACGAAACAAAATTTTTCAAACACAAGAAAAAGATTTAAGGTTCCATAATAAAAACAGTCAAATAAGATCATTTGAGCCAGGCGAGAAAGTTTATGTGCGGACAAATAAACGAATGGGGAACAAGTTAAGCAAGCATTTTGTTGAAAAAGTGATCCAAAAGGATCTGGGCACTACAGTCCTAATTGAAAATCGACTTGTTCATAAAAGTAACCTGAGGTAAATTTTGTTCTTAATTCCACTGATGAAACATATTTCATAAAAATTGTGTGCGAATCTCTAAGAGATCTCAAATTTTTTGTTTGGCTCTGAAAAAGTATTTTTATTATTATTATTTTTTTTTTTTTTTTACATTTTTTCATGTTGTAAATTTGATAAGAAATATTTTGAAATGCATCAATATATGCAAATAATTACTACTTGCTTATGCCACATGTTTTTGTAAAAATTAAAACTGCTTATAATTTATCTTAATAATATTAATTTTTTGCTGTCACTAACATTTGTATGAAATTATTTGTTTTGTAAAATTTAAGATCGTTTATAAAATTGTTGTACTTATTTAATTTTTTGTTTAATTTCTGTTATTGCGAACCAAATTTTCTTCTATGTATCATTTAATTTGACTAAAAATATGTACAGGTATATTTTGCAAGAAATATTGAAAAGAAAAAAATGATAAAACCTAACAAAATGTTGAGTAAAATTATATAAACACATTTGAATTTATTAATTACTTATGTATGTATGTAGTTCCTTTTATAGTTATTGCTATGTATCTTCAAATTATTATGTTAAACTTTATATTTTTCTATCTGAGTTAGAGCTCATGTAAGTAAATAAATGTTCACCATTTATTGGCACTCCGCTTTATTTAATACAAAATGTAAATAAAAAAGTTAGGTATGTAAATTATAAGTATATAATTATCATAATGAAATAAAAATCTAAGATCTACCGAGGACGGCAGAATTTGAAGCGGGAGCAGTTAACACCCTGTACTAATGTTGCAAAATTCACACACAAAAATTGATGATTCAATTGCATACGATTTGGTAAACAACATACCGTTGTAGATTAATTCTCATCGACAACCAAAATGTGAAAAACAAAATACCGTTCACGATCGGCAAGAGTTAAGCTCTCATCTAATACAAAAAGTTACCGTTCACGGTGGGCAAGAGTTAAGCTCTCTAATCTAATACAAAAACGGTAATTTCGGAATGAGGAAGATTAACGCTCTCCACTCGTTAGTAAAAAATCAAGTGGTTGATGAGAAGCGGCGTGCATCGACAGAAGTCACTTCTTGTTAGTCAACGGCCAGCTGTACTTTTCGGTGTCGCGTACCTATTGATTAATAGTGTTCGCCTCAATTTAATTTTGTAATAAATAATTGTTTTAAAATTGATAGTGTCTCTTTTATTAACTTGCATATGCATACATTTACTTTTTAATCTCAAATGTAAGTAAATTTAAGAAAACAAATTTATTTGTCGCGAAAGGACAATGTTCGCGCGCGTATAACCTCAAAGATCATTCTTGCTTTGTGTTTTGGTTGTTCGTTCGCGACGAATTAAAAACTCCCATACTAAAGAAATGTCAAAATCGACGAATTTTCATTCATTCGTTGGTCGTTGTTCGTGCTCATGTGAATAGTGCATAACAGCAAACTACTTTCCCGTAGTACTTTTTTCCAAATGTCATTTGACCGCAAAAAAATACTTTTTTTCATGAGAACTAACTCCTTTTTGTCACTCAAAGTTATGAGAATAAGGAGATCGAAATCTATTGCGTTTTTCAGTATTTCTAATAGCCCTGAATTAGGCCATATTCTTTTTCAAAAACAGACATTCAAGGAGACACGAAATGCTGAGAATCATGGAGAACGAATAACGAAGCAAAATAGTTCTTTGTTCAAATAGGCCTGTTCCGCCTAACAACATCTCACGAAGATCTCAGAGATCTCAGAGATTTTTTAAGTGGAAAAACGCGAATTTAAAACTTTAGCTTTGAATTATATTTAATTTCTAATAAACGCAGTAAATCTCCCGTTAATAAAGGCGCTTTTTAGGACAAAAAAACAACACTCATTCAATTAAATGTATAGAACATTTTATTGTTTTTCCAATATGTTCAAAAGATTCTAGGAGTTTGATCATTTTGTTCCAAAACTGAATGTTGAAACCTTATGTTTACTTACTTTAAGAAAGAAAAGCTTGAATCACCAAGAATATTTTGAGACCCCAAACAAAAAAAAAATTCTGTGAGTAAATTATTTAGATATAGGTATCTAGATAAAATGTCGAAAATTCCAATGATGAACTGCGGTCAGTTTTGGTGGCCTTCGTCGTCCAATTGGTATTTTGAAAAATGTATGACTAATCTAAGCCTACAATAAAAAAAAAAAACAAATAAATTTTCCAATACGAGATCAAAGGGCACGGTAGTGCCCAGCCAAGTTCTAACAATACTCCCCTTTTACAGGATCGAACTTAAGCACATTTTTACCCCCCCATAACTTTTGAACCCATAGAGCTTCAAATTTGAGTTACGCCCTGTAAAGGCCCTAAAAATAATTTTGTAGAACCACTACTTCCTGAGATATTGAACAGTAAAAATTTGAAAAACCGTAATTGACTCACTGACTGACTCACTGACTGATTGACTCACTGACTGACTTACTACTGACTGACTGACTCATTGACTGACTGAACGATTACCAAAATTATGAAGCAATTCTAACAAAAGACATTTGGTACAGTAGTAGGTTACGGGAAAAAATCGAAAATTTCAACTTGCTCATTCAGGGGGCGTGGTAGCCGCCTACTTTCTTAAACTAGTCGTAGGATGTTGAAATTCGGAATTCTTGTAAAGTTTTGGTTGAATGACATGAAAAATATGAGAGGCGTGGTATCCACCCACTTTGTCAAAATGGTCGAAAACATTTAAATTCGAAATTCTGATAGGGTTTTGGTTGAATATAAGAGAAAATAAAAGTATAAAATTGTAATTTCATTCAAGGGCTTTGAAATTTAGAATTCTGGTTTGTTTAACTTCATAATATTCCATGAGTAACTCTCTAAAGTGGTTTCACTATGGACCCTTGGGGTCTAAATGTGTTAACACATCTAACCTAACCTACCTATTATTTGTTTATAAATTGGCAGGACAATTATATTGTTAAAGTTTGGAAATTGCTAGCTTATTTAGTGTATTTCGAGGTTCATGTTTCCATAAAAAAAAACTGCAAAAAGATGGGAAATCAGAACAAAAACATAAAATGTAAAAAAAAATAGCCAAGTTCGCTTGTGTTAACAAGAACAACACTGTGTAAAAAGTTACCCGCCAAAAGTAATGAGATATAAAAGAACGCCATGTTTTTACATGTAAAATTGTTATATTGAATATTTTAAATCATAGAAGATAATACAACCATATTAAAAGAAAATAGAAAATAGTTTGGATGAAAATTTACAAGTTTACTGTTCAAGTTTTAAAATGTTAGTAATCACGCATCAAACGAAAACTTGCCAAGTGAACTTGTAAATTTTCAGCCAAACTATTTTCTATTTTTTTTAATATTGTTGTATTTATTATCTTCTATTCTTAGATTACGCAATCAATTTTCTTCGATCGCCTTTTTCTGATCGAATCATGAAGAAACAATTTACTAATTTTTCACGAAAAACAAAAATGAAATGTTCGTATCACCAGGTCTATAGAGGCAAAAGCTATAACAAATAAAAAAAAAGTTGAAACTTTGGTAAAACACATGTAGGCGAACATTGACATCGTTAAGGGCGTTTGGGGAAGATTAGCGCGAAATGTTCACATTGGAGCTTAATGTTCCGAGTGGATTAGACGTGTCTATGATAGATATATCTTCTTTTTCTGGCAATTTCTACGTTTACATGGGTATTATTAGATATATCAAGAAATAGAAGAATTGTATTGAAGGACAACTTTGGATTGAAGGACAACTTGTTATATTTTAACGACACTTGTTTACTTTAAAAATTAAAATAAGTAGTTGAGAACAAAACTGTTTTAAAAATAAAAAATATGAAAATTCATTAGGATTATAACGATCGATTGAAAAGGATCTGTTGATTATTTAAAAAAAAATTGGAATTCTTTAATATTCTAAGCCGATTCTAACAGTATTTTCACAATCTGTGTCACAATTGCTTAACCAAAATTCTATATTCCACTCATAAAAAGTAAATAACTATTTAAATTTACGTAAAGTTAATAAAACTAGAAAAGAAACAATTGATTTCAAAAACTGATACATACAGAACTGTCAAATTTGAAATATTCACAATATTTTGTGGGTTTGTTCCATCGATTACGTAACACAATATTAATCATGAAAACCAATCAAACCAATCGAATCTTTTCGATTAATAATTGACAACAGCAATAGGGGCCAAAAACTGAACTTTTATAGTTTTGTCAAGGCTATCCAGATAGTTTCAACTAACAAGCAATAAATACTTGCATACTAATGATAGTTTTTAAACATATAATAAATAATATGAAAAAACGTAACATTTATACAAAATTTGTTTTTAATTAAAATTTAAAAAAAAAATAATAATTCAAAATTATTATTTCAAAAATGGAATGGCATTAAAAGTTCTAAGATTTAAAAAATTTAAAAATATTTAATTTCTTAAAAAAAGGTTAAAAAAGTGTTTTCATTGAGTCAATGTAGTTTTAAACTGTTCAATTTAATATGATTCATCTGGTTAACTTAACGTTCTTGTTATGAGAATAGTTAACGTTTTCCGTTATATTTTTCCCGATTTAAATTTACAAATAGTTACAGGCAACTTTTTTGCTTACCTTAAATTCGAATACTAATTAATAATAATTTAAATTAAAAAACGAAAAATCCACTCACAAATTACAGACAACAGTAATATGCAATTAATCTACTTGAAACTCGTTTCATTATTTAACAGCAAATTTATTTCAATAAATATTCCCGCCAGCTGGATGAACAAATATTGTTTTATACAAATTACCGAAGTAAAAACAAAAAAAAGCTCAAAATAACAAAACATTTTTTATACATACCAATTTGAATGACGCCATTTCGCTTGCCAATTATTTAATTTGAAAAAAAAGTAAAAAAAATGTATTTTATTTCACCAACACTGAATCTCCAATTCACTGAATTATTTTATTCGATTCTTTTAAAGGTACAAAAAATTGCAACGTTGTCGGTCGATATTTTATCGTATTTGGAAATTCGCGAATATATTAAATATTCGAATAAATAAATATTGAATATCCCTTTTCGCTGCGTGTTACTCGTATTTCAATCTTATTTAACAAAAATCCTCGTGTGATTTATTGCGAGTGTTTTATTCTTCGCCAAAAGGACATTAAAGCACTGGTGAATAAAAATTCAAGCAATACAAGAACCGACGACAAATCGTACTAAAAAAACACCCAAAATCGCTGCTTCTCTCACACTCTCTATTGTTCAGCGTAATTTATGTGCAATAAAAATTGTAACGCCACATGAGACCGTTTTTTTTTTAAGCGGGATTTGTTTTATTTTTATTAATCTCGCATCACAAAAAGAGACAAAAACAAGGTGAACAATAAATGTCCTTTTTTCTGTTAGTGTCAATGCTTGTCCCGGTTTTTTGTTGGGGTTATGAAAATTAAATTTAATTTTAAAAATTTTATAAATTCCAAATTTCAACTGAACACCATGTCAACACCTGTTGCTGCTGCTGCTCAGTTCCGACAGAAAACTACGAGTGACGAAAATAATATATCGGACGGATGTATTTATTGTATCTTTTGGTACGGTTGGACGATTTGGTTTGCTCCCCAAAAAAAGTTCTTGGACAGATAGACAAATTTAAACTTCACTTTCATTTATGAGAGGTGGGTGTTTGGACTGGCCATCTTTTGTGGGCTCGTACTTTAACCGAGACAAGTGGCTTGTAGTAATGTTGCGGGCGTCTTAATCAGAAAATGGCGCAATTAAATATCGAGAATGAGAGTCACCGCATAATGATGATTGAATGAGTTAATTTTTATCTGCTTCGGTAGTTTAAGTCAAAAATTGACCAGAAGCATGTGGAACAGGTATGGTTCAAATTAAGTTTGAGTAATGAGGAATGGTCGTTCTGCTCTGTTGGGGAAGGGGTCGGAAGACCCAACAGTATGGTGGTGAATTAGATTAGGTGATTCAAATTTTGAGGTTTCTTGGTATTTTTTAGTTGAGTTTATCACAGAAAAGAATCTTTATTTTTGGGGATACAAGAACATAAGCTGGTCTTTGATAATGATGAGGTTATACTAAAAGTGGAATGAATCACAGGTTAGCAAAATTCAATTAGTCAAAATGTCAATGTTGCCAAACATTTACGCCAAAGGAAATGTTACCTTAAGATTTCTTAAGATGAAAAAAAATCAAGAAACTTTTTCGCAAGGACACGAATTCGTTAACTCGTGTCATCATTGTACAAAGAGTTGTCATTTAATCAATCTTGATTCATTAAAGTTGCGTCTAGGGAAATTTTAATGCTTTTCTTCACGACTATCAAGTAGAACATACATTTTCTAATCTTCTATTCTCCTCTCTCCTCTAGTGAAATCCTGGAAAACTCAACAAAAATTTGATATGCAATGCAATCTACAGAAAACATTTTCCCTCACACTAGATACTGATTTTGATATGAATATGCAAACAGTTTCATTTTAATGGTGTCTGAGTGCAGCAACAGAAAGTGATACGTTCAGCGGTTTTATTTACTTTTTGCTGCATTTAAAATTTTGTTTTTGTTTGGTTTTGTTTAATTTTTCGTTTCTTACTAACGGTTTGTCTGGTTTTCAGACTTCCGGTTTGGAACAAAGTCAAATGACGTGGTAATTCCCGAGAGAAGAGTTAAGTTTTGAATTCAACCGAATGTCGGTGTTCAGTCAGTTTATAGGCAAATGAATACCGTCCGTTTTTCCAGCTGCTGTTAGGTTGTGATGGCTTTGAATCTAAAAAGCTACAGAGAAGGAAAAGCGCCCTTTTAATTAAAAATTTAAATTTGTGTCTCTTATTCTGTATCGTTGGCTGTGGACAAGATACTTTAGCGCTATTTCGGAATTGGATACTTCCGAGAGCCGATGAGAACGGTCGAAAGGGGTTGTTAATAGAACACTTAACATGGCTTGTTTCAAGTCGACCATGCGTAAGTATTAACGGTGGCGGTGACCCAAACCCAACGACGACATTTGGTTTAGAATGAATAAATTACGATCTGAGAAGGGTCGAGTTCATGTAGATAGGAATAACAGGCGTTTCAAACACAAGACTTGCTATGCATTCGTTTATGGTAACCTAGAGTTTTTTTGTTTTAAAGAGACAAGTACAAGGGTTGAACCTTTAACAAGTCATCATATGGTAGTTGGGTTTGGCTTTTGTGTTGTTTATAGTTGAAACAGAGTGAAATTCAAATGTCGCGTCGGTCGTGGGAAAAACTGACACCAAAGAGTTAACTGGAAAGATAAGGTGTCTTACTGATACCTCTGCTCAGAAAAAAAGGTAATAAATTAAACAAACGGAACCTTGTTCAAGTTTTCATTTAATAATCGAATTCCCAATTTTAAATTTATTAATATTAACGTCTTGCCAAAAGAACTTGTGGCAAGTACTCCCTCTTAAGCAACTTTCAAATTCTTATTAGTTGTCATTTGGTTGAGAATAATGATCAGGAACCAAATACTTACGCAAATACTTACATTGAAATTCAGACGATATAAAGAGTCGTTCGCTCAACAAAACTCGTTTCAGACGTTATTGAACTTCTTATAAAGCAATCAGTGTGTTCATGTTCCTACATCTAACGTTTTTTTTTTTTTTAAATTAGAACATATTTTTTTAAGAAAATTTAATCGATCTATAAAGGTTTTTTCATAACTCAATGAAAACCAATTAATAATAATAATTTTCACATTTTGATGAGATTTCATAAAATTATGAAAACAATTCATACTTTAATGACAAATTCCATAGCTTTATGAAAACTTATATGTTTTATACAGGGTGATTCACGAGCGTTGTGCCAAAAAGCTAGAGTGTGTAGGGTGAGTTGAGACAAGGAAAAAATCGTTTGGAAGGGGGGGTTCTATTCCCCCCAATTTAGTGGGAGGGGGGTCTATTCCCCCCGTTTAGCCGGGACGGGAAATTTTCTGAAAAACTGGCTTATTTTGTAAAAAAAATTATTAAAACTCAACGGCTTCGTTTACAACACCGTGCTATACCTTTCTGAAAAGCCAAAAACTTCTTCTTTCACTTTGTTTTTAAATAAAATTGTTTAAACGAATAGTTAAAAAAAAAAATATATATTTTCAAAAAAAAAATTTGGAAATTTATTTTAAATTATTTGAATAAATAAAATAAAATAAAAATAAAATAAATTTTCAAACTCAAAATTTTCAAAAAAAAAGCAAAAAAAAAACATTTTTGAACTAATTTTTTTCAAAATTTTATGTAATTAAGTACAAATTTAGTTTCAAAAATTCAATGTCTTTGTTAATTTTCAGTCGAAAACAGAAAACCGAATGCAAACATGTCTTTTCGTTTTTGAGAAATTAAAAAAAAAACCAAAACCATTTTTTTCTAAAAAAAATCTTTGTTTTTATTTTTACCTATCTGGACTTTTAGTTTAATTTATTGGTTTAATTTATAAATTTAATTTTTTGTAATTGGAGTTTTATGAGGACTCAATAAAGTAGAAAAGTATTGGATTTTCCCTGAATTAATCATTTTGTTCATTGATTACGTCTGCCATTGCATTGACCTTTCACTTCTAGCTCTCCGTGCTCTCGTCGGCGGATTCTTGAAAACATGCTACGACTTGGGCGCCATCTATTGGGATATCTTTCAGCATAGAGTCTTTCGGCTTCCCGATCTCGACAACAAGTTAAACCGTAGCAGAAGTTCCTGTCCGCTAACTCTTCTCGAGCGTATGAGTTTGTTATTATTATGTGTTGATGAGTTAATATTTTAAATGTAAATATGGTTGTTCAGTAAATATGCGATGCCTTTTATTTACCTTTTTTAAGTTATTAATTGTTTTTTAATTCAAAAAAATTGCGGTTTAATTATCTTAAGCCCCTAGCAGGTAGAACCCTTCGCCGGCGAGTGGCCGCGGCCCCAGGTAAAGTAAGAAAAAATTGCAGGTTAGTTTTCATACGTTATCAGTGAACAAAATGGTTAATACAGGGATAGTGTAGTACTTTTCTACTTTATTGAGTCCTCATAAAACTCCAATTACAAAAAAATACATTTATAAATTAAACTAATAAATTAAACTAAAAGTCCAGATAGGTTAAAATAAAAACAAAGATTTTCTTAGAAAAAAAAGGTTTTGTTTTTTTTTTAATTTCTCAAAAACGAAAAGACATTTTTGCATTTGGTTTTCTGTTTTCGACTAAAAATTAACAAAGACATTGAATTTTTAAAACTAAATTAGTACTTAATTACATAAAATTTTGAGAAAAATTAGTTCAAAAATGTTTTTTTTTTTGCTTTTTTTTGAAAATTTTGAGTTTGAAATTTTTTTTTTTAACTATTCGTTAAAACAATTTTAAAAGTGAAAGAAAAAGTTTTTGGCTTTTCAGAAAGGTATAGCACGGTGTTGTAAACGAAGCCGTTGAGTTTTAATAATTCTTTTTACAAAATAAGTCATTTTTTCAGAAAATTGCCCTTCCCGGCTCCCTCCCGGGGAATAGACCTTCTACGTTGCGGCAGCCTCTACATATTGTCATATGTGCTAAGCCCAATCTTCTTTTTGTGGTAGCCAAGTAGGTTATGTCCCGTTACGTGTTCTTTGTTCGTTACGTGTTCTTTGTTCGTTGCGTATTCCTTGTTCGTTAAGTGTTCTTTGTTCGTTAAGTATTCTTTGTTCGCTGTGAGTTTTGAGGTCTTAGGGTCTTGGGCTACACAATTTCCCGCGCTGGGTGTTAACGTAAGGAGCATGTGGTCCCATCTGTGTCTTACAGCTCAGATTTTCTGGAGGGGGGTGACCTGGTGTCAGGTCTTCTTTAACTAAGCCCTTCCTGTCCAGAAAAGAACGAGCGTTGTGCAGCCTCATTCTTTCTACTTCTGACATCTGCTCCCAGTCCAGTTTCCCCAAGCTCTTAATAATACGCTTACAGTTGGAGATTTACTCCGCCTGGAAGTGTTTGATATGTTAGAGACGTTAAAGCTATCGATTGCTGGCGTCGCACAGTGGTTCCACTTGTATGAGGAAGGTGGCCAAAATTCAAATTTTGATTTTAATCTACAGAAAACCAAGCAAGCAATGAAAAAAAGTGGTTTATTTATTATTTAATAAATGTTTTGTTCAATTTCATTCAATACTAGCTGACCCGACGGACTTCGTACTGCCTCAATCGATATAAAAAAGACCTAGACTTTTGTAGCCCGCTACCATACCACCCGCTACCATCTCCCCGCTTCTCCGTTACCATACCACCCGCTACCCTCTCCCCGCTTTTCCACTATCATCTACCCGCTACCCCGTTATACCCAATTAACCTGTTACCCGCTACCCAATACTTACACACGCTACCCGCTTAACCGGTAATCGCTACCTACTACCCGCTACCCCACTACCCTCTACACGCTATCCTATTATACTCAGCTACCCTGTTACCCGCTACCCCACTTCCCGTTACCCAATACTTCTAAACGCTACCCGCTACACCAGTAATTGCTATCCACTACCCGCAACCGACTACCCCGCTTCTGTGTCATGACAAAATAAAAATAAAAATCTTGCCAAAAAATATGGTCCATAGCCAAAGTCTTCCACAAAATCAAGCCAAGCACTATTCGTAGACAAAAATAAGTTTTCTTTTCTGGAGCAAGTTTCCCACCTTCTTTGAAACGATTTACAAAGTGTGGTTATCTTATTTTTGGCTCCTAAGCTTTCAATGTCATATATTTCTTTGAAAGTTGACCATGTTTCGATAATTGTTGTAGCACTGCAACCCTTCGCGGTATTCCAAATATGAAAAATGTCAATTCGCTTAATCATATTGATAGAATCTGTTTAAAAAAAAGTGCAAAATAAGCATTTCTTCAAGGTTAAAATTTCAAAATTTGCGCAAATTTGCGCAAAAAATGTCATTTATGCTCTTAAAGAGGAAAAGTAACCCAAAATTATGGTATATAAATTATCGTGGGAGTTTGTGGGAATTTGATGTTTTGGCTCTTCCGAAAAACAAGAAATTTTGAAAAAATCTCATTTTCTACTATTTTCCATGAGGCCAAAATAAAAACATAAAAATAAAAATTGATAAAAATCAAAAAGAAACTGTCGATCAACATTATTTTATAATTATCATCACCTTTTTTCAAAAATTTGAACTTAAAAATACACCTAAAATAAAAAAATATGTACTCAGTATTTTCACTCTGCGATTTTTTCAGAAATGGCAAAAAACACTCAACTTCTTGGCACGGCTGACAAGTTATAAGTAATATTAGAGACTAATCTATGACGTCATTAAGTTGTCCCACTTTCTTAGATAATTATTGCATTAAAATAAAATTATTAGCTTAAACTTGAAATTTTGAATTTTGGCCTATGGGAGGAACCACTGTGCGTCGTTGACGTCAATCACACTAACTCCGTCTTCTATATTGAGGTTCGAAAAAGAATTGAGGAGAAGATATTCTTCCTCCTCAGTCAATAGGACATGCTTCGATGAAGTACACTTTTTGTCTTCTCTTCTCTGCTTATAATTTGAAAAAGAAATATAAAAAGAAGAAGTGTCAAAAAAAAGTAGGATTGTCATGAAAAATATATAAATATGAAAAAAGGGTGTCGCTGGCGACTTCTCCTTTCGATATTGAGACGGCGAGGCAAAGCAAAAGTCGGCAGTTGTGACTTCTACCGACCGTTTATTCATTACTAGCACTTGCCCGCGACTTCGTCTGCCTCTCCCTCGTCCACCGGCCAGAGTATCGTCTCGACTTGTGCATCATGCGCGCGTGGGAATTTTGTTCGGAAGTTATTGTAAAATTGCATTGCAGTTAACTTTCCCTAGGTCGTAATTCTCTTGAACTTGAAAAATTTGAGCATTTTTTATGATTCCCTTCAGTTGTTCATACTTAAAGCATTCCCTTGGGTGAACTCTCCCTAATTCTAATATCTCTCTTACTTCTGCATCGTTTTTTTCGTTAAGTAATTTTTTTTTTCTTTAAACTGAGCATATTTTTTAGTTAAGAAGTACATAAAATGATATTGTTTAAACACAATAATCTGCACAAATAGTGCAATAAATCACATTCACAAATCAATTGAACTCTCAAAATTCTAATTTGAGCAGTTATTAGGCCAGTTCCACCTAACAACATCTCACTGAGATCTCAATGTCACCTTGACTGAGGCAAAATCATTTGGTGGAACATAATTCTCAGTTATCATTGAGATTTAATGGTTACCTTACTAATTATTGCTGCACATATGTCAGCCACGTCAAATAGCTGAGTGAGAAATCGAATCCAAAATAATTTCATCTCAGAGATCTCAGAAAAAAATCTCAGTTCTCACATTTCCACAGATTCTTCGCTGCTATTGGTCGCAGCTTAATTTTAAGTAGAAAAAAGCCTTCCTCGATTAATGGACTATCCAACACAAAAAGAATTTTACAATTCGAAATAGTAGTTCCTGAGATTACCGCGTTCAAACTTCAAACGAACTTTATATTGTATTGTATTGTATTGTTTGCCGTTTTTTCCACATTTTACACAAATTCTTCGCTCCTATTGGTCGCAGCTAAATTTTACATAGCTTCAAGCCTTCCTTGATAAATGGACCATTCAACATTAAAAAAATTGTTCAATTTCATAAAGCAGTTCCTGAGATAAGCGCGTTAAAACGCAGAAAAATGTATATTTTTTGCCGTTTTTTCCATATTTTCCACAGATTCTTCGCTGCTATTGGTCACAGCTTAGTGTTAAATAGCTTCAAGTCTTCCTCAATTAATGGACCATCCAACACAAAAAGAATTATACCATTCGAACCAGTAGTTCCTGAGATGAGTGCGTTAAAACGCAGAAAAATGTATATTTTTTGCCGTTTTTTCCACATTTTCCACAGATTCTTCGCTACTATTGGTCACAGCTTAATGTTAAGTAGCCTAATGTCTAAGTCGATTAAGGCACCATCCAACACAAAAAGAATTATACCATTCGAACCAGTAGTTCCTGAGATTACCGCGTTCAAACAAACAAACTCTTCAGCTTTATATATTAGTGTAGATTTCCAAATCTTCCATATTTCATAAAGGTGGGCCTCTCTTAGTTTAACCAAACCCTCGCTATTAGTTAAGAAACTGCTCGAAAGCCAGAAAGAAACTATGGGTCATATTCTAAAAGATGAGCAAGAGCTCAGAGTCTGAGCTGACGAGCTTGAACTCACCTGTGAGATCGATCGAGCAGGGCGGAACTCTGACTCAGTTTTGTATGCAAAAAAAACGAGTTTAAGGTCAACAGCTATTACTCGTTGAAATTGAGATCGATCTCAAAGCTCTTTTCGTGGCTTAGTTATGATTATACGTTATGGGAAGCGCGTGAAAAAAAAAATACCGTCTGAAAGTGAAAATGAAAATGAAATACGGGAGTCGTGTAAGGATTCTGAACAGCAAACTTCAACACTTGTAAACTTTTCTTCCGCATTGCATAAAGCTTGAACATTAATGGAGTATCATCCTTTACGATTAATGTACTCTTCATGATAATTCAAAGGTTTCCTTATTCGGACATGAGTGCAATCTAGAGTACCAATAGCATAAGGAAACTCGTACTTCCTGCTCCATAACACCTTTGCGCTTTTGGATTTCTTTCACAGTATGTGGGAATATAATCCAATAATGTGCATGGCTTGATATTTCTGCAGAAAATTGCTGTCCCACGATGAACACTGTTGATTGATGAACTCCAACGTCTTCACCAACTCTAATTTGGAACCTGGGGTCTTCTATGTATATTGCAGAAAGATTCTTATTTTTTCTTTGTTTGTGAAAGCACCATCATGTGTTTCTGAGCTCGGCCCCAAAAATTCTTCCATCAACAATCGCACAACTTCTTCACTAAACCGATACAGGTTAGTTTAGGTTAGGTTAAATGGGCTGACAGTTGGTTTTGTTACCGTCACACTTAGATCAATGTTGATCCCTGAAGTGTTGTAACTTCTGAAGTGTATTAACCTATGAATTCTATGGTTGGTCGAGCCAATTGGTGGACGTGACAAAGTTCAATAGGCGATTGCCTGGGAGTTCAGATAGTTCTTCTAGTTCATTAAAGAAACAGTTGCCTAAAAATTTATATCTAGTACGGCAGAGTGCTAGACAGTGGCATAAGAAGTGAGCAGTGTTCTCGTGCTCTTCTTCATTGCCGCAGCCTCTACATATGTTGTCTATACTAAACCCCATCTTCTTTTTGTGGTAGCCAAGTAGGTTATGTCCCGTTATCACGGTTATAACATAAGGGATCTGAGGGACGGTTTTTTAAGAAGTAGAAACCTATCGGATTTTTTCATGTCGTAATAAGGCCAGGGTTTCCTGGTGTTACTGCAGATTTCTAGTAGGTTCCATCTATAATTTGCTTTTTTAATGATAGTTTTACTAATGAGGGATCAAGTACCGAGCCTTCTCTTGCAAGCTCATCCGCTTATTCGTTTCCTGGCACACCACTGTGACCGGGAACCCAGCAGAGTCTTACGTTATGGTGCATACCAAGAACCCTTAGCTCTTCGCGACAGCAAGAAACAAGCTTTGACTTGATTTGCGTGGCAGACATAGCTTTTATTGCTTCTTCGCTATCAAAGGAAAAGGTGATAACAGCGTGTGATATCGCCATCATGCATATTTGATTAGCAGCATTTTTCACGGCTTGGAAGACACTGCTATGGTGGGGAAGTCTGAATGAACTAGCAAGGTTAAGATTTTCCGAATAGAAACCTGCCCAGTTATCCATTTTGAACTATTAGTAAAGATGGTAAAGTTCGATTTATTACTGTAAGGTACACTGCTTTCTCAATATTCTCTATTGGGGTAAACCTATAAAACCAACGAAAATCTTCTTCAATTGGGCACCTTCTTTCTTTATAAATTCTTTGTCCGGCATAATTAACAATAAACTCAGCAACCCTTACAGTTTTATGTGAACTGAGTCCGAGAAATGCCAGGCTTAATAATTTGTGAGATCGATCTCATGTAACGAAGTGTTTTCTCATCTTTATGCATATGAAAAGGAGCTCAATCTCATGGCGAGCTTTCATTTTGAGATCGATCTCATCCCTCTGAGATTGAACTCACAAATTGAGATCTAACTCGGTCAGTAATTATTTTTTTGCATACAACCTTAAGAAAGTTCTCAAAAAAGTGAGTAAAGAGTTTGATCTCATCTTTTTGCATACGACCCTATGACTAGCCTGCTTCAGGTTTGAGTGTAGTAAGCCTCCTCACCAACGACAAGGTGGAGACACGTTGTTGAATATGCATAAGATATTGGTAATACATTTCTCATCATTATGAAAGTGTTCATTAAAATCCAGTAATCAGATTTGAGACTGAAAAAAGAGTATGAAGCGATTTTTATTAAAGTATAAAACTTTTATACTACGAGTCCATGTAAATTACATTTATGAAGCGAATTTCGTAGTTTTACGAAAAATATTATTTTTAGTGTTGAAATCATATTGAAGCTTGAAAATGCCTTCAAAACCGTACATTCGCTTGGATTTTAAAATCCAGAAGGGCATTTTGTGAATTTAACCCCAAAACTTTAACTTCTTTGGCTAATATTTCAAGTTATTTTGAAGTTGTACTTCACTGCTGATCTAAGAATTACCGGTGTGATTATAAAATTTGAAAACAACACACCTTCTTGTATTGTTTTTTCTGTTCAGTTTTTTTCTCTGCATTTGCCCCATTTATAATTATTTTCTATCCTAAAAAAAAATTCGACCAGATTGCTCACTACTTTAAACTTCAAGGTTTAAAAAAATAATTTCATCCTCGCAGTTGGTTAAAAAAAAAGAAATCGAAGAACAATTTAAAAACCCACGCAAACCAGAAAACGATAAAAATAAAAGAAAGGAAACAGAAAATCTTATCTTTTAATCCTGGCACACTGGGAAACGTTTTCTGCATCTGAATGTAATTTGAATTTTCTATCCGAATAGCGAAACGCAGAAAAAATACGAAAAAAAAACTCCAATAATTACAGAAGGATATGCTCGCGGAATCCTTTTTTCCTTTTTCTATTTGTTTTTAGTTTGAATCTCACACAACTCCTTGGCAAAAGTGAAGAAAAATTAAAATCTCAGACAAAAAAAAAATTGCATCACAGATAACATTTTCTTTGTTTCAACATTCCTCTTACATTCTTTAGCATTCACTTAAGCTTCCTGCCAAAGGAATAATAATGCTTTGCCAGGCTGCAGCAGCCGCCTCATACCCTCAAGTCTCAACGCAGCAACTTAGTGTAAGAACTAAGGAGAACTTGGTGTAGAAATGAAAAAAAAATACATTTAGACTAGTTAAAGTGAATCGTAGATGTATAGCGAGGTGGAGGAATGCGCATTAGAAGTGCGCCAATATGCTCAGCTATCAATTTAATTTCCATTTGGCTCTTGAATGCTAAGTGCTCAAGCTTCAAGTTATTCAGCTTTAGTTTGTAACGTCTGTATGTGTTTGAAGACGAACTTCACAGTGGAAATAGTTTAAAAAAAATTCCTTTTCACATGGAAGTGCGGATGCGGAACTGAATGTCATGTGAATGTTAAGTGAAGAACTTGCCAATAATAATGTCCGGAAGAAGCACTCCAAGAAGTTGAAAAATCCCGAAAGAAACTCCACACATCCATACAATAGTAAATAAGTCCTTTTTTATTTTGTTGCTGTCTGCAGAATTCTCCATGCTTGAAAATCATCTTTTAAGTATCTGCAACAACATCACACTGTTCTACTGCACAACTATCATACATGCGACGACGGAAAGTTGTTTAGCATTTCATGAGCCAAAGGTTAACTGCGTTAGTTATGTTGATTGAGTTGATAGGAGCTGGAGTTTGAACTGGTGCGCTGGAGTCAAAACTAGGCCAAAATATAAAACTCATGCATGGGGGAATGAGATTCGTGAATTTAACTAAATCTAACATGCGAGGAGGTATCATAAATTGTATGCGGCATTATGCAGATTTCCAGAAAAGTTGTATTTAAATCGATTTGGCAGCGACGACGACGATGAAGCTACATACAGCTATCAAAACAAAAATATCTAGGAACTTTTGTCTGAGAATAAATTGAATTTGTTTTGGGGAAGTTTGTTTTTTGGCAAGGAGAAATGAAATGTGGCAAAATAATGGTGATCCATCTCAACAGTTAGGAGGCGTAATAGTTCATTTTGTTTGTAGGAAACGTGGTTTGAGGCTGACGCAGGGTTGATTTAAGACTTCTTGGCTGCTTGCAAAGTGAATAGTGTGATTTTTATATTTAAAAGGTTAGGGGAATGGTGGCCAAGGAAGAGTCAGCTATCTAGATTGTACGACACGACATACCTTTGGAATGTTTTTTCTTCTTCTGAAATTAACCAGCAAGGATTGACCCTTAAGAAGCCAAGATTACTCGTTTTATTCGTGAGATACCAATCGCTTTGCTCAAACTTAATAGTTGTTCCCGAAGTATACCTTCTCTACAACTTTCGGTTGAATCCAGCAGGGGTGATGATTTCACGATATTAAATCAAACCAAATTTCTTGACCAATTTGCGCAGATCAGAAAAGTCATTTAAGTTACTTAACTAAGATAAATGGTCTGCTTTGCCATGCCATAAACAGGAACACTGACATTATTGTTTTGACCAACTATACGAAGCTGTCAACTTTTTTTTCACACCGAGTTACACAAATACTTTTGGTAAATAAATTAATTTCCCGGAGATGATTTTCTTCGCCTTATTCAAGTTTCTTGTTTCTTTCTTTGTTGGGTTTTTGTTCACTCTTTTTGCGTTGATTAATAAAGTGTTCCAAGAAAACGAATTCAAGAACAAAAGAAAACCCATCCATCCATTAATTTCTCAAGGTGCTATTTTGGCAATAAATCAAATCGTCTTGGATGGTACCTTCATAAAGCTTAATATAAATTTGTTGTAATGAAAAAGTTAGGCTATCCCTGTACTTGGCATTGGCAACTTGCTGAGTCATTAATTTGTTTATTGTTACCACGTGGATGTGTGAAATGCTGTCATAAGGTCGTTTTCATGCCGATTTTTCAATCAACGAGTTTTGTGTCTTAATTTGAAATATGTCAATAATTCAACCGGACTGGAAAAAATGGCATGCAGGTTGACGAGAAATGCGAGCACGATAAGTGCTTGGACATTTGTGCCAGGGTCATCAACTTATTAACATACAGTTCATTAGTTGAAATATTCATATTCCAGCTCTAAAGAGGACGTAAGGGTTTTATACAAAAATCCTTTTCTATTTGCAACTTAAAAGCTGTTGAACAGATTTCAATACTTCTAAATACTGTTTTAGCTTGAAGCTTCTCATTTCTTTATGACTTCTTGTCGAAATTTCGATCTTAAAATAGCTGTCCATGTCAAAATTTTCTACGAACTAAAATTAAACCACAAGTTGTGATGGTGGCACAGATCGGTAGGTATTAAGGCAACTTGTGGTATTAATACGGATGGCCGTAGCACTAACCGTAGATCAGTAGGTACCCAAGCCCCTGGTGACAATCAAAACGAACGAAATGACTTCAAGATCGAAAAGCCTGACCGCTTATCAAATGGTCAGACTATTCCAGGCTAAACTTTGATCACTTTGATGAATCCCTCCTTCGTTGGATTAGAAATTTTCTTTCGAACCGTTCTATACAAGTCGTATTGGACGGGTTCAAGTCTGAAACCCATAAAATAAATGCTGGTGTGCCCCAGGGCTCCGTTTTGTCTCCGACCCTCTTCCTCATTTTCATTAATGATCTCTTGTCTGTTACTTCTAATCCAATTCATTGTTTCGCTGACGATAGTACCCTTAGCTTTTCATATTCGTTTCCAGACTCACACCCCTCCTCTTCGGATGTGGAACTGGAGCGGCAAAATATGATAAGCTCATTAAACTCTGACTTAAACAGCATTGTACAATGGGGAATACAAAATCGCGTAGAGTTTAATGCTTCGAAAACTCAATGCTGTCTTGTATCGTCGAAGCGAGACATACCCCCCTTGCCACTATCTATGAGTGGCACTTGCATCAACGAAACCGAACATCTCGAGATTCTCGGTATGTGCATCACTGACCACCTCTTGTGGAACGAGCACATTTGCGATGTCGCCAAAAATGCCGCGAAATGTTTGGGTTTCCTAAGAAGGTGCAAGAAATTTTTCTCCCCGTCTGATCTGGCTATTATCTATAAGACTTATATTCGTCCAAAACTTGAGTATAATTCCCATCTCTGGGCTGGTGCTCCAGCTACATATTTAAGCCTCTTGGATGGTATTCAAAAAAGAGCTATAAAAATGATTGGTGTGAGAGACATCACTAATACATTCACGTCATTGGAACACCGTCGTAACGTCTCATGTCTCTCTTTGTTCTACCGTTACTTCTATGGTAATTGCTCTAGTGAAATAGCCAGTTGCATTCCTCCCCTTAAGACATTCAACCGTAATACCCGCGCCTCCAGGAATGCCCATCAGTTTACCCTCGAGCCCAACTTCGGACGTACTGTTAAGTATAGAGAATCGTTCTTTAGCCGTACTACGCGAATGTGGAACTCCCTTCCACGCTCTGTCTTTCCCAGTCATTGCAATGTGGATGAATTCAAAACCAATGTACACCGACACTTACTTTCAAAACCTTTTCAAAATTCTTAATGCGCTCACTGTGTCTCTGGCATAATAAGGGTATAAAAAGCCCCTTTAGTGTGCGCAAATTATATAAAAAAAAAGTGTTACTAGATTGTTACTATTGTATCATTCGGTAGTAGTAGAAGAGGTGATTTTACTACGATCGGGAGGGAGTGAGTGTGAATTTAATGAATAAAGTTCACTTTCCTAGGGGAAAATATTATGTTTTAGAAAAAGCATGTGACTTCTTTACAAAGTTGGGAAACCTTTTGCAAATATTTTGTCTAACTCAAGTGAGAATATTCGCCCACGATTGACCCCTTCAGACAATTATTATTCACTTCTGCACCGCAGCCCCGAGCGTGCGTCTCTATTATTAATACAAACACAAATTCAACGATCATAGAGAGATCATCAACATTTCGTCGCAAATCATAAACTTTGTCGCCGTCGATTTGCCATCACAGGCCACAAACAAATCTGGATCAAGTCGAGAATCATTTCCCAAAAGCACCCAACCGAACAGTCAACTCGACGCTACCAGCCCTTTTAACATTTCATAATTCTATCGCCTAGTCAATATTTATGCCGCTGATGTCAAATATAAAACAAAACATCAACAGAATTTCAAGGCTATCGACTCGGCTCGGATTATTACAAAATTTGTATAAGAGACTTTGACTCCTCACCACCGAAGCATGGCCGGGCACAGTGTCATCACCATAACAATAAATATAACGTGGAGATTCAAGAGAGTCTCTGAAATTTTGTGAAGACCACTGACCTTGGAATAGGGTTCTCTGCAATAATTCGGATCATAATTCAGTTGTTTGTTGATCTTGATATTTTTTGGTTGCTTTGGGTCTTGATGTGTGTCTTAAAGTGTAGCAGATTTTTCTTTAATTGGAACGAACTCATAATTCTTTTTTTGCCAAGATTTTTGATTGTGTGGATTTTTGTTTATTTTATTTTTTTTTGTGAGTGGTTGCAAATGCTGGTCTATTGTTGACGAATTTTTAACGCATCGCTGGGAATTATGAGGAAGTCTGATCTATTAGCAACATAAGCAAAGATCTGATTTAGATTTTCTTTAATTCTATACAAAGGTCAGTAACATCACATGTGTGTGCTTGGAAATAGCTTTTTTTCATGGGAAAGAACTGAACCTGAAAATAATCACAATTATGGTCGGAGTTTTGTTTGCTCAGTTCTGCGTTGACACTTTTCAATCCAAATTGCTCACAATCCAGGAAGCCATTTAAGCTAAATGATTATGATGTAATTTGTTCAGGAATTTTCAGAGTGAACGAGGTGAAGGAACTTTTCCTTTAACTCTTTCAGTCACGATTATATACTTAGAATATTTTAGCATTTCTGTTTTTGTTTTATCATTAAACTCGACTAAAAAATAACGGAAAATATAAAAAAAAATCTGATTACTAAGGTTTTCGAGAAATGAGGTGGTTAGTATAACATTAACCACCATGACTATTGATGGATGAAAACAAAACTATGATGGACTGTTTATACTTTTTATTATTTATTAATATTTCTTACACGAAATGAACTATAAAATTACTTGTTATGAAAATCACTGTACTGCACTGCCATATTGTTCTTACTGGATTTACTTTTGTGCTACATTTGCAGCATCTTCTCGAAGTGCTTCTTTGTGGTTAATGGCGACTGCATTCTAGACGAATTTCATCTGCGACTGTAGGCTTGTGGCGTTTAATAAATGTAGATCCAAGAGAAAAGGACCTGGAACTTCGATTGCTGTTTTTTTATATCAGGCCTTTGCCTGTGCCTGACATATGCTGGCGCCAGAAGACCCTGGTATACGCTTCGTCTGAAGTCTTTCAGAGTCAAAAAGTCTAGGTCCGTGCGAGAAGAGGCCTGCAGTGCTGCAGTTCCTTAAAAATTAAAAAGGAATTGACCACACAACAATCATGGAAATGAAAAAAAATCCTGTGCCATTACTTGTGTGATTTTCT
Source organism: Sphaerophoria taeniata (assembly GCA_943590905.1). Classification (NCBI taxonomy): domain Eukaryota; kingdom Metazoa; phylum Arthropoda; class Insecta; order Diptera; family Syrphidae; genus Sphaerophoria; species Sphaerophoria taeniata. Next base: position 36,841,057 of record OX016540.1, on the reverse strand, counting down.
GTCAACAGCATAACTTACTTTTAGCTGGTCAAATTTATCGACAAAATTCATGTTCGTGTTGTAGGCTTTTACGAATTCTGGACAGAAACACTCGTTACAGGTACCATCGCGCTCTCTACGGTTAACTTTTTCGACGTTCATAGGATCATGATAGTTTGACAACATGAATACTGATCTCTTGTCCTTGCATTTCAACAAACTAATTTTTGTCTCACTTATGCGGTAATCGTATTCGCCTCTGCGTAAATGCTTGTCATCTTTTAACTTCGGCAAGAACTTTCTATTTGAATTCACCGTTCTAAAGGCGAAAATTTAGTCTTCTTGTAGTCTTAATAATTGTAAAGGATAACTGTTGAAATAATTGTCAAAATAGACTTTATGATTTTTTCCTTTCAAATTTTCACAAAATTTCGTTACAACTTTTCCGTCTAAGTCAGTTTCAATGTTAGTTCCCTGCTTGCCAGTATAAAAATCAAAATCAAGGCAGTAACCTGACTCTGCACACATCATCTATACCTTGTACCCTCGTTTTGTCGTTTTTTTTGGCATGTATTGCTTCAAAAAATTCCTTCCCTTGAACTTTATCATACTCTCATCAATAGCAACTCTTTCTGATGGCTTGTAATTGTTTCGAAAATGAGTTCGTAAAATGTCCAGTAGAGGTCTAATTTGTAGAGGTCTAAGCTTGTCGAAATCTGGGCAATTTCTGTCAGGCATTACGCTACTGTCCTTCACGCAAATAATTCAGAGGCCAACTGAATCTATCTATTCAAGCTCATGAACTTCGAGACATAGCTGCCATGAAAGTCAGGTGCTGAAGACCAGTAATCCTTATAGCTTGGCACTTTTTTATACCCATCACTAAGTTCAACACAATGAAAACGTCAAGCTCTTCAGTTGCTGTGGGTGTGGCTTTCCAGATTGAGTTCCGTTCCGTTTGAAAACATAAAATGTTTTGTAAATGTTCTGTCCAAAATAGCCGAAATAGTAAAAGAGGGGCAACATTCTCCATGCCCGGAATTTCATTAGATATTCCCACACTTTCCGAAAACTCACCAGGTGTGTCCATTCTACAGTTCTTCTTCCATTTTGGAGCTATTGTCTTCGGTCTATTTACATTCACGGTGTTGGACTCTGTAACATTAGGATTTCGCTGAACCAAGTTTGATAAAGGGAGATCGTCATCGGAATCAAAGTCATAATCGGGAACTTCTCCTATCAAATCCCCTAATAACAGTGGATTTGGTTGATCGTCCCTTTCTTCTCTGTCATCCTGGTCACTACAAAAACTGTCGTAAAAAATAATAAAAAAAAAGGATCTTTCTTTTCCAATTCGCAAATTTCTTATCGAACACGCGTATAAAATCACTTTATCACAGAATTGAACCGAATGCATTCGATTTACCGCAAATCTATGGAATCCTGTCAAGCAGGGTTCGAAAATGCACCACATTTTAAAAAATTGTCGCTAGAAGCTGTAAAAATCAAAATAAAAATTGCGAAAGAGGTGGTTAGTGAAACTAACCATCCAGACTGAAAGAAAACAAAAATATCAAGTCATTTTCTATATTTTAAATATTTCGTTTATTTGTTGCATTTTAATTTTCCTATACCATGTTCCTTACATAGAGAATTTTATCTACTAAGCAACCCCGTTTACACGGTATACAAGGAAGCCATGATTACATTTTGAATGTCTATTCTTCTTGCTTTAGTTTAAAATTATTATTTTGTTTACCTAAAACTCAGTTTTAATATATTTCTAATTTAATTTTTAATTTTTATTTTTATTTTATAAATTAGGAATGTTTATTTTCTTTTTTTATTTAGTTATGTACAAAAAATATTTAACTTATTTATAAAATATTTACAAATGTTGTTTCTTCGATTATGACATATTTTCTTAAAAACATTTTATTTTACTTTTTTAAGCTTATTTTATGAAATGTTTTTGCGCCACCTTAAATTATAAATAATTTTAAATGTAGGTACCAATATGAATTTAAAAATATAAATAAATAGATATGATACAATAATATAAATAATATTGTTTTTAATGGTATTTATCACTTTATATTTATAGGTGTACTTTATTTTGTTATTTAAAAATTTTCTATTTCATTTTTGAAAATTTCTTTTTCGATTTAGTTTAAAATTTTAGTTTAGCAAATAACTTTTATCTCAAGTTATTTTTTTATCCAAGAAATTTCTTACATAATTTTTTGTTTCTTCAAATTTCATAAATCTTTCAAAATGAAATTTAAGTTTAAAAATATTTATAACAATTATTAAACGTCTAAAATGTTCCAATGAAAGTTGTGGGATCACAAAATTTGAGCACGAAGTTTTTTTTTTTAATAAAAACAAAACCGTAGTTAGGGTTGTTTTGAAAATATTTGTTCGAAAAGTTATACGAGTTAACTATTTAGTATTAAGTGACATATCAAAACCTTAAAGCCACAGGCCAGAGTTTAGCTTTTTTGGCAATCTAAGCTTTGGAATTACATTGATATCTTTCTACACGTTCATGTTTCGGAATTTAAAGGAGAAAAGGGCCGATAATACTCGAACCTAGGCCTTATATTTCTAAATTGTCTTCTATACAGACTTTTCGAAAGCTTTAGACCAACTATCCGATGCGACTTTATTACATTTATATTGAACGCATATGTTGATACCTTCTTTTTTACACTTATCATGAAAAATATCTTACATTCCGGCGTCCCTCAAGGAAGCCATTTAGGACCCCTTCTCTTTTGTATGGGCTCAAACGAGGACAAACAAAGTTTTCGGCAGGATATTCTTTGCTAGATTTACGAAATTAAGGGGAGATGGGGACCCCCTCTCAACATTTTACATCTAATGGAAAGACTTTCAAGAATATCAGGAAAAACATTCCAGCGAGATCTATAATCTGAAGAAATGAGACCCTCTAAACTGTACCAACTACAGAGGCATCAGCCTCCTAAACATCGCCTATATGATCTTTTCTGCAGTACTATGTGAACGCCTGAAGCCGTTTGTCAACAAACTGATAGGTCCATATCAATGTGGCGTTAGACCAGGAAAGTCCAAAATCGATCGAATATTCACATTACGGCAGATCTTGGAAAAAAACTCCAAATCGACACCTACCATCTTTTTATCGATTTTAAAGCCGCGTATGACAGCATCTGTAGAGAAGAACTGTATAAAGCCATGCCCAGTTTTGGCATCCCTACAAAACTCATTCGTCTGAACAGGATGACAATGGAGAACTCACGCTTATCCATTAAAGTCTGTAACGTCCTCACCGACGACGCCTTCGATGTAAAAAAAAGGCTTTAGACAAGGTCATGTGACTTCTTTAACATCATATTGGAACGAATAGTGCAGAAATCCCACGTCAACACTAGAGGCACTATCTTCCAGAAGTCAGTGCAACTCTCACGTACGCTGATGACATTGATATCATTGGGAGAACGCAGCGTGATGTCAACAGTGCTTCTGCGAGTATATACAAAGAGAGGCTGTAAAAATGGGTTTAGCGGTCAAAACAACAGTATATGCTGTCATCAAGAAAGGACACCCAACACCAACGTCTTGGACAAAACGTCACGATAGATGCATATAATTTCGAGGTAGTAAGGGACTTTGTCTACCTTGGCTCTGCTATCAACACGGACAACGACATCAACACCGAGATCAGAAGAAGAATAACTCTTGATAATCGCTGTTTCTTCGGGCTAAGAAAGCAATTGAGTAGTAAAGCCCTCTCCCGAACAACTAAGGTGACGCTCTATAAGACCCTCATCATCCCCGTCCTGCCATATGGTGCAAAAGCATGGACCCTGTCAAAAACGGATGATAGCCGGTTCGAGAGACAAGTTCTACGGAAGAGTAGAGGAAGACCAAGTCTCAGGTGGCGCGCGCAAGTAAAAGAGGACCTCAATCAACTCGGCGTGCGAAACTGGAGACAGCTAGCTAGAGACCGAGCTGGCTGGAGAGGTTTATTGGTTGAGGCCCAAGTCCACCCCGGACTGTAGCGCCACCTTTAATAAGTAAGTAAGTAAATCTATAATCAAAGTATTCATAACGAAATTTCCGCACTTTGACTGAAATAGAAAGCAAATGTCCCAACCACACAATAAAGTAATAAACCTTTTAATTCCATGAAAAACCTTGAACACCTTTGTTTTAATGTCAAAATGCTTAAGTTCCTCAAAAACTAAGAAAGCTTAATATTTCTTCGTCACTTTTTCATTCCTTATAACTCGTACAAATACCTTCAATTAATTTAGTAAAAATATTTCCCACGGAATTTTTGTGGCTTCATAAAAAAAATCATTTAGAAATTAAAAAAAGAAAAATACTGTAGAAGATTCAAAACCAAATCCAATCAGCAATCAGCTTGTTTCAAAATTCAACCTTCCAAATGCTCTCCTGATGCTCCCAGTTTGACAATCAAGTCTTCCCCGTTGCTGATTTTCGTCGATTCTCGCTCGAGCGATTCTTTTTGCCAGTCTTTGTCAAATTGATGTTATTGTCCTTGATATTTTTGGCCACTGGTAATGCAGCTGCAATGGCGCTATTGTTCTTGGCTGTTGCTGCCACAACAGGTAGCAACGATTGTGCTTGGTCGAATAATGTGACTGGATGATGTCCCTTGCCCGAGGACGACAGGATGCTATTTGTCTGAATATGAGTATTATTGTCATGATAGTGGGCAGCAATATCGTCTCGGAAAGCCAGAAATCCCAACTGAGCATGAGAGGCCTCATTTAGAGCCCTTGACCTGATGCAGGCTCGATATTGATCGGCAGTTAAAAGTTGACCACTGCTAACACCCGTGCAGACCTGATGGTGAAAGAGGAAGAGAGAGAGAGAGAGTGAGAATAAGCAAGCTTATTATTAAAACGAAGCGATTGATGCTATATTGTGTTTGATTCAAACGTGACATGTGCCAGTTGCACTCATCATCATTATTGTCAGCACCAACCATGCAACCATGGAGGAGTACCATGAATGTGTTTTGTGCATTCTTGACATGACAACAAACAAGACGGAACAAAATGAGAAAAATTCATGTGATGAAAGGAGCAATCCTGCTTCTCCGTTCATCATAGCAAAGTCAGTGGCTCGAAAAATAGTGTACCATCGTACCTTCTATACGATTTGGGAGCCTTCAAACGGACCATTTGGGTTGTGTGTGTGTGCTTGTTTTTGCTTGACTTACCTTTGGATGCCATATGTGGAAGATTCCCGGATCGGTGGCACGGATGATTTTAATATTCGAACGAACGTACTTCCGATAGAGCATAACATCCTCGCCGCCCCAGCCAACGATTTCCTCGTCGAAGCCACGTATCTTTAGAAAATCTGACCTGAATTTTAAATAAATGAAAAAAAGTATCGGCAGTGAAAAAAGAAGTTATAGTACAGGATGTTACTTAAAGGGATGGCAAAAAAAATTACATCAGTTAGAGAGAAGGGATATTGATTTGGAGAAGCCAAAAGATTAAGGATGTAGACTTGGACAGCGGGTGTTGCAAGAAAGGTGGACTATTGGTGATGACGTATTCTTCGCAAGGTTAGATTGACTGCATCACTAAAGATTGAGATATCACTGAGTGCAACAATAATTAGAGAGGTAAAGGATTAATCGCTCCTTTTCAAGCTGTAGACCGAATTTGTACCCAAAAGTTTGTTGACCAGAATTTGAATTTTTTTCAATTTCCTTTCTTGCACAACACACTGTCAAATTAACATACAAGTTATATGCTTATCCAATGCGATGAAAGCAGTAGATTTGAGAACTTTTATCCAGAACGAAATAATTCTCCATGTGCTTTGCACATTTGGCTAAAATGAATGGCCAATGGAAGTGAATATGGGGGAACTATACGTCTCAGAAGAGTATTAAGAGGAATACAATATGGAAAAGAAAAGCAAACGACAATGAATGCAAAAAGGAGCACCCAGAGAATTCATTGGAAGGAGTGTTGTGTTATTGTAACATATGGCCATCATGAAGGATTTATGGATTCACTTAAACTTACCGGTACTGACAGGTCATTCCATATCCAAAGTCACGCCAGAAGCCAGTATCACGAGAAATCAATAGTTGATCCGTTTCAGGTGGCACTTCTTTGCCCTGAAGTGTATACACAACATGTGGATTGTATAAACTGAACACGACCGGATAGTAGACCTGCAAATGAGCAAAAATAGTATTATAAGTTTTTGTGTTCGTTCATATATGTGTGTGGGCATAAATTTATGATAGAAATAATAACACTTGTGAATTATATATGGGAGGTGTGGGAGTTTGACTGGAGTCCTTATGCTGGTTTAATCTAAATGAAAATCACTAACGGAATCCCTGTGGTGTATAAGAAATTTTCGATATGGATTTAATTCCTTTTTGTACTTTATCACGATATCAGAGCTTTGAAAGAATCGAAAATGAAAGGAAAATGAATACAAAGTTGCTTGATTAAATGAAAACAAAAATCTGGGATATTCTCGTTTTTGATAAAATTGTGAAGAAATTCTGTACAAAGGAATAAATGGAGAGACAAGGGTAAGATAAACACAAACGGTCGATAGTTTCGTTTGGGTTATGCAAAAGGATAGAATAAACAACAGCCGTTTGAGGTTCACAGAGATTACTTCAACAATGAAGGTAGGACTTTATTAGATTGTTCGGAACTAAGAAGCAAAACTTATTAGGCAAAGCTTTTTCTTGGAAAGGAATCATTTGGAAACAAATATTGGACTGAGGGGTTCTATGAATTTGAGTTTGAAAAAAGATCCTGTTTGTACACTGTGGCGTATACGTACTATTTGTAATCTTGTGAATTAGATAATTGCTTCTTTGTTCTATTGTCAAGATTCACGGTCTGTTTATCAGGGAAACTAAAGCAACCAGAATTTTTGAAAGCCAGTTACCAAAACGTGCTTTTCTACAAAATCAAAAATCTAGAAATCACCAAGAAATAACCTTCCAAAATTTGTCAACGTCAATTTCACACATCCCACGTGAATAGAATATGAAAGCAGAAAATCATAAACTAGCACTTTCGTTCAAAAAAACAAAAAAAAACTATGATTCCAACAAAAGCTACTAAAGTCCCTGATACAAGAACTCAATCATTTTTATCCCATGCTCCCTCATCTCTCCCCCCACTCACAACAATGACAACAAACCATTCAATTAAATAAGGGAAAATCCATTTTCAGCAACACGATGACTGAATGGATGATCAAAAACATTTCACAGAAACGACAACATCTACGATAAGACAATAACAACAACGCCGAGGAATGATACATGAATAGGTAACCCCTCAATTGATTGCAGTGTTCGCTACATAACGCTTGGTTTGGATCAAACAAAAATGCACTCCGATTTTAGTTCCCGAGTTTGCTTCAACGCCACCATCCAGCGTTGTCGTCATCGTCGACTTGTCGATTAGTCGTTCGCCGTCACCAACGTTGCCGTCATCGTCGAATCGTTATCGAACTTAAAAACAAAAACAGAAGACATCCTTCCTTCCTTCACAAATGCAGTCCCCCTTAACAAAAAAAGTCAGTTCCAAACTTTACACTTCGGTTACTTGGGTGTTCCTTTATTTGAACATTTGGGTTTTCCTTTTTTCTGTTTTTTTTTCTTCTTTCTATTTTGCTGACAGTTTTTCGGGTGATGGAGTCAAAATTCGGGATCTTTACTTTTTTTTGTATTTGTGTGGTGAGAAAAGTTTTCTCTATCGATTATAAGACTTTTGAGAGAAAATCGAATTCAGGAAAGAGTGAATAGAAAATAAAAATAAACTTTTAAGAAAGGAATGACAAGAGCATTATTGGAGCAGAAGACAAACTTAAATTGATGGAAAAAAAAACAGTTTACCAGAGGTGGATTTGGTGTTGGAGTAAACGTTTCAAGAAGTTTTGTGTTGCCTTCTTGAAATTTTGTATCCAATTAGCAGAAGGATTCTGTTTGAATGATTACAACTTCTTTTAAGCTTAACACATCAGCTTCTTTTCCTAGTTAGTAGGTGGATGGAAATTGCTGTTCTACTTGCGTGTAGGACACAATTAGCGCTGAGTGCGCCGTTTTGATTCCACACCTCATGAGATTCTAAAGATTTGAGAATGGGTTAGGAAGGTTGTTTGTTCCGCACGTACAATCCTATACATAATGTTGTATTATTTTTCTACACTACGGCCTATTATCTCATAGTGCCATTTAGTTTAGGAGGAAAACGGAGGGCGGCGCTATGGCCCGGTATCCAGACTAGAGTCAGGCTCAGGTCTTGTTCCTTGAGGGCCTCTCTGCATTGCTGGACCAATTAAGAGAATGATAAAGCTGAATCAATGGCTTTAATAGCTGCCTAGCTATCTGTTAGTATAGCTTCATTTTGGATCTGTTGGATATTTTTTAGAGCTATACAAGCTTCGTTTATCGCTAACAATTCTGCGTGGAATACACTAGCAAAGTCGGGAAGTCTATAGGACTTTGAAATCTTAAGAGATTCCATTTTCGAACCATCCGTGAAGAAAGTCGTGTCGAAGTCTTAAGTCACATCGCCTGCCTCCCTTTTCCTATTGTGGGACTTTAGTCGCTTTGTTAACAAGGTCCTTGAAAGACAGAATCACTTCGAGAAAATATTCTTAAGTTCAGCTATGTTAACTCAAGAAAAAACATTCTTTGAATTAGTCGACGTGAGGCACTGCACTCATGCCTGCCTCTTAAATTTAGAGACAGGAAGTCAAGTGTTAAGATATATTCGTATCGGTTGTGTTCTCGTTTCTTACCACATTTGTTTTGTTTTTACTTTTTTCTTGCATCGTTGCCAAATTGGATGGGTTTCTATATTATTTCCAATTATTTGTTTTGCATTTGTATGTATGTACAGAAAATGGCTGCATGAAGCCTGAAATAACTATCATCGACATGAGAAAATTTAAATTTTTCAATAAGTTCTATAGTTGATTTCAACTTGGATTTTAAAGGGACTTTATAACAATCGTAAAAAAAATTTACAATAAATTTAGCACACAGTGAAAAATCGGGGCAGGAGTCTATTCCCTTTTCAAAATATAAAAAATATGAGTGCGACCCATGGAGTCCACACGACTAACTTCCCATAGTAGAAAAATACGTAAAAACATTAGTTGTTTTGCAAAATATTCAGCGGATGCATCCCGTTGTAGTTGTACACGCACGTTGCTTCAAAGTCAAATTCCATAAGACTGATGATTTTATGAAAAACATTAAGTTTATTGAATAACAGTGGCGCCATCTGCCACTGCCGAGTTGATCGTACCATTTCGTGGACTCAATCACAACTACTTTGCACAGTAAAATACAGCCTACATATATTGCTCCTGAATATTGTAGTTTTCTATTATTGAAACAATTTTTCTAATCGGATTAGTATTTCTGAAAATTAATATTTATACGGCAAAGCAGCGTTTGGTGGGTCAGCTAGTAATCAAATATAGTATATGATACTCCTGAATATTGTGTTTTTTCCCCACTAACTATAAGATTTTTTGCACTATTATTGAAATTATTGCAGAAATTATCATAATTTTCATTATATTAGGGTTGTCTTAGATTTTTGATTGCCATTAAAAAACCGCTAAGCCGATTTCGCTCAAAACCTAATCAGCTCTTAACAACACAATGCCGCGTCGAATGAGATCAATTCGATGAGTGGTTCGCGAGATAATTGAGCTGAAAAACGTAACGCGTAACGAACACACATACACACACACAGACATCATCATAAAAACGTTTGATTCGGATTCTAGTGACCTCGAAACATCGAGAAATGCGAAAATTGGAGATTCACAAAATCGGCCCCATTACAATAACTTCCTCTGGGAAGTTAAAATCATTAATCATCTCTCGATAGCGCAATCCATTGAGCGTAACTGTTCCTCCAGCCTCATTTTCGAAAAAGTAAGGTCCAATGAACCCGCGGGACCATAAACCGCACCAAACAGTCACGAGTTGAGGATGGAGAGGCTTTTCAACAATAACTCCTATGTTTTCCGAGCCCCAGATGCGACAGTTTTGCTTGTTGACGTAGCCTCCGAGGTGGAAATGGGTCTCATCAGTCAAGATGATTTTTCGATGAAATTCTGGATCATTTTCATGCATTTCAAGGACCCAACCAGCAAAGACAGGACGTTATTGATGATCAGCCGGCTTGAGTTCTTGTGTTAACTGCATTTTATAAGCCTTAAGACTCAAGTCTTTATGCAAAATACGGTGTAATGACGTTTGTGGAATGCCTTATTCCAAAGAACGACGAGGAATGGACAAACCTGGGTTTTCTTCAACACTTTGGGCTACAACAGCAATATTCTCAGTTGTTCTTGAGCGACGTGCACGGGCTTTATTCTTCACATCACTAACTTGTCCCAACAGCTCGAATTTGTCCACCAATTTCTGTATTGCGGTCCGACAAGGTGCTTCACGATGACCCAAAAATGTTTTATTTGTGCGAACCGTCTCTGCCAAATTTTCACCATTTTTTATAGTGAATTTTAATAAGTTCAATGCGTTGTTGAAGCGTGTATCGTTCCATTTTTATTAATGGCGTAGTTTCTACTTGTCAAATGCCAAAAAATGACAGCTTCAAAAGTGACAACTACCGAAATAGCGGGCTATTCAAAATAACACCTCATATTGGAAAACCCTTTTTTATAATAAAAATAACTCATTTTTTATAAGGTTGTCTTAGATTTTTGATTGCCATTTAAAAACCGTTAAGCGGATTTCGCTCTTTCGATCTAATCAGCTCTTAACAACACAATACCGCGTCGAATGAGACCAATTTTATGACAATACGATGAGTGGTTCGCGAGATAATCGAGCTGAAAAAACGTAACGCACATACGAACACACATACACACACACACCGATGTCATCTTAAAAACGCTTGATTCGGACTCTAGTGACCTCAAAACATCGAGAAATGCGAAAATTGGAGATTCACAAAATCGGACCCATTACAATAACTTCCTATGTAGTCCAGTCAATAAAGGTTTTCACCTCAAAAAAAATCCAACAGTTTTGAAACTTGGCACACTTACTAAGGGATGTCTGGTGATGACCCAAAAAAAAGTCCCCAAGAATCCGACGTGAGCTCTAGCGGCAGTTAAGAGAAACATACGGTTTTTTTCAGTTTTTCACGTTTATCTCAAAAACTATTTGTCGTATCAAAAAATTTTGTTCTACAAAATTAAAGCTCATTAAATTTTATAAAAAAAAGCTTTTATGAACTTTTTCGTATCTCTTATAGTTTATAAAATAACTCTAGCGGCAGTGAAGAGAAACATACGATTTTTTCGGTTTTTCGGGTTTATCTTGAAAACTATTTGTCGTATCAAAAAATAATCTTCTACAAAATTAAAGCTTATTAAATTTCCGAAAGAAAAAAAATTAGGTTATAAATAACTCGACCCACATTGACGGAAAAAAAGTAATTTTTTCATGCTTATCTTGGAAATGGTTTCTCGTATTAGTCCAGACAATAAACAATAAACATTCGCATAGAGCTGAAAATTGGTACAGAGCATTAGAACACCGATTAAAGTAAAATGTCAAAAGTCCCCAAAAATCCCATGCGTGCATAAGAAATTATTCAAGGTCAAATGTCGAAAATGTTGGTTTTTCATGCATATCTTTGAAACGGGGGAAGCTATCAAAAAAAGTATATCAAAGGCTTGTACGTCTTGTAATTCTCTAAAAAAGAAATTATGACACTTTTTTTCCTACGAGCAAGCGTTTAGAAAATATTGTATTAAATCTGCAGAGTTAAATATAAAAAAACAACATATTCGACATTTAACCTTGAATAATTTCTTATGCACACATGGGATTTTTGGGGACTTTTGACATCTTATATAGAGAGATGTCCTTATGCTCTGTACCAATTTTCAGATCTATGTGAATTTTGTACAGGGCTTAGGAGCTAATTATAAAAAATTCGAAATTTTGAGTTTTGACCAAATTATGTTTTTTTTTTCTGACAGCTTTAAACAAAAAAAAAATGTTTTTATACAGAAAATCACATAATCTACAAGTTTTCCATAGAAATTTTTTCAATCGGACTCACCGTTTAATAGTAATACGCAAAAAACCATTATTTTCGACATTTGACACATTTTAAAATCGCAATATTTTCTAAACGCTTGCTCGTAGGAAAAAAAGTGTCATAATTTCTTTTTTAGAGAATTACAAGACGTACAAGCCTTTGATATACTTTTTTTGATAGCTTCCCCCGTTTCAAAGATATGCATGAAAAACCAACATTTTCGACATTTGACCTTGAATAATTTCTTATGCACGCATGGGATTTTTGGGGACTTTTGACATTTTACTTTAATCGGTGTTCTAATGCTCTGTACCAATTTTCAGCTCTATGCGAATGTTTATTGTTTATTGTCTGGACTAATACGAGAAACCATTTCCAAGATAAGCATGAAAAAATTACTTTTTTTCCGTCAATGTGGGTCGAGTTATTTATAACCTAATTTTTTTTCTTTCGGAAATTTAATAAGCTTTAATTTTGTAGAAGATTATTTTTTGATACGACAAATAGTTTTCAAGATAAACCCGAAAAACCGAAAAAATCGTATGTTTCTCTTCACTGCCGCTAGAGTTATTTTATAAACTATAAGAGATACGAAAAAGTTCATAAAAGCTTTTTTTTATAAAATTTAATGAGCTTTAATTTTGTAGAACAAAATTTTTTGATACGACAAATAGTTTTTGAGATAAATGTGAAAAACTGAAAAAACCGTATGTTTCTCTTAACTGCCGCTAGAGCTCACGTCGGATTCTTGGGGACTTTTTTTTGGGTCATCACCAGACATCCCTTAGTAAGTGTGCCAAGTTTCAAAACTGTTGGATTTTTTTTGAGGTGAAGGCAATTTTTTTCGTTCATTGACTGGACTAATGGGAAGTTAATAATGTTCAAATCGGTTACGTTCACTCGGGCGTATACTTGTTTATTTTGTTTTACAATCATTTACATGTATAACCGTAAAATTTAACCAAAATTAATGATGAAAGACTCTTTTTTTAGCAATACAATACTATAGCTGTAATATGAATCAAGTCTTTTTCACTTAGAGCTGTTTCTAGCTCGAAATCTTGACAGAAAGTCAGTATCATATCTCCTCAGGAGGAACCGGCAAACACGTTTTTTGTGGTACACGTGGCCTACAAAAACCGAAGGAGCAAACGAAAGCATTTTTTTGCAAACGTGGAGTGACTGCATATTATTTTAATATTCTTTACCGAAATTGTTTAAAACAATAAATTAGAATTTAAAAAAAACAATTGGATCTGTCAAATCACAGGGTGTTCGCGAAGAAATGTCAGAAATGTCATTAAGAATTAGGGTAAGCTTACAGTGGTGTTCACATTACACAAATCCACCAACACGATGGAAGTTAATAAACATGTTTAATGTGAATCCATATAAAGAATCAACACACTCGATTTTCGAGAGCTGCGATTTACATAAACGTTGAAAACGTATTTTCAAATGAGTGCTGTACTTTTGAAGGCGAGAATGTGAGACTGAATCCACAAATATCAGCTCGAAAGTGATCTCAACAGATGAAAATTTCACGGAATGCACTTGGAGTGGTTTAAATAGAACAACAAAAAGTCGTATTTAATGACGAATTTCATTTTTAACTCAACAACTACGTTGCAAACATGGACCGCATCTGCATGACGAAACAGCGTATTGAAATAAACTCAATAAAGTCCAACAGCCTTCATATATTTGTTGTTCGGTAAAACAATAAGCTACTCCGTACAACCCTATTGCACCTTTAAATTCAAATGAAATCGACAGTAACAACATCGAAACTGGCAATGTTACCGAACCTCTTCATTTTCCTATTTGCGTTATTGTAAACTGGCGAGTCTACCTACCAGAATAAAAAAAGAGCTTTAAAGCAAAACAGACAACATAGACTCTTGTTCAATGCAACTGCTCTTGAGTAAAGTTTTCAGATTCACTAGATATAGTAAGGCCATTGCCACTCTACGTATAATAACACCCAATGCCACCTTAGATAAAAGACAATAAGAGCATCCTTTTGGAAGAAAACATTTTCCAGCAGTAGCTTGCGGTAATTACTACACTCGTAGGTACACAACTCTGATGAGATGGCATTGAAGAGGTAAGCTATAGCTAAGGACTCACCAGATACCGTCTTGAGGGCTCAATGTGGAGCTTTACTCTATACGAGAAGGAAGGAAATTGCCTACCCCTATCTTCTTTCATGACACAGTATAGATTCACAATAGAAAGAACACACTGCAGATGAGGTCCTGTTACTGTTCCGTTAGCTAAATGAGTTTTTGCAGCATTGTTTGCTCTTTTTTTCTTTCATCCTAGAAGCCATCACACAATAAACTATACTGTCTCTGTATTTTCCTAATTTCAGCCTTTGTTTTTCTTTCGTTCTCATACAGAGAGAACACAGTGTGTGTGTAAGTCTGACTGGTCGAAGGACACTTGTGAATTGCCTGTAAGTTTGTAGCACACTCTAACCTTTTTGGCAAATGTCCAAATGATGCCCGAACAAAAGTTTTAATCCCATTATTAGGTACCCAAGTGTTCTGTTTGAATAGGATCCCATTATTCTGCCACAATCTCCTTGGCGCGGATATGTGTGTCTGTATATAATATTAATAGCGATGCGACTTTGCAATAGAAGAGAAAACAATATGGACATATCGACTCAGAAACCTCGTTGATACAAAAGGTGCTGTAGGTTTTGTAAGCCGCTTTAATAAGTATCCTATGTGTGGATAAGTTCCCTAATGGCGCCGTTACAGCCTTGGATTGATTGTTTTATATTTTGCCTTGCCTCGAAGGACCAACTCAATGGCGTTGCACTCGTAGGAGTTCATAATACACGTATACATCTTTGCATCGACTGGTCTTCATGCTTGTGCAGTTCAGAGCGCGAGGGCATATAGGGATGTTGGTGCAATTAAATTGTGTATTCCGCTGTGAGGTATTAAAGCCACTTGCTCTTGTTGTACCGCACAAACTTCTACCTACTCAATACACAACAAGTTAACGAGTGTTTGGAATGCACTCGTCCGGGAAGTGGATTTTCTAGCAATCCCCAAGAGAATACACTGACCCCTCATACCTCTTTCCGATACGGGCTATTGTACGTGTTTGCATAAGGATATATTCCCATCGATGCGATAGATGTTCCACATTCAAAGTTGCATAATGGATGTGTTTGGGAGTGATGAGTGAGGCGAGTCGAGTGGAGAGTTTCGAGCTGGTTGGTAAGTTATTTTAAATCGTGAATGCTAAGCAGACGGAAGTGCAAACAGATGGACTAATGCACGGAGATTGATGTACAAGCCACGAGAATTCACAACTCCTGAAAGCCTCTTTGGTTGGTTCGATGAATTCGATGGTTGCGTAGTAAACATATTGATGTGTTTGAAGAAGAAGAACGGACTATGTTAAGTCGTCTTTTTGGCTGATATAGAACGAGCAGGCTTTACAAATTAAACAAAATTAATAGGCTTTTGTGTTATGACGGACTTATTGTGTAAGCCTTGGTTTTGTTGATTATTGGCTAAGACTTAAGGATTTATGTCAGGATAATGGTCAGAAAAGATGATGGTTCACCCAAAATTGTTATAAAACTCAAACCTTTTTAAGCAAAGCTGCGAAGGAATTAACATGCACCTTCATTTTCGGGGGTAAAGACACTGACTGAAAACTTCGTTTGCAGATTGTAGACAACAGAAGAAGATTATAGAAGATTAAACTTGGTGCGTCAAATGGTAGATATCAGTGCACTCCCCAAGCGTCCTCATCAACCTCTTCTGAATGAATGAGGGTCGGAAGTTTTACCAAGAGGTAAAACGAATGACTCAAGGCTACCGAGCACTAACTGAAGTCTGTAAAGACCAATAGGGAAATATCGTAGTAGAGTCACAGTCAATGCTGAGGATATGGAAGGACCACTTCTGCAGACTGTACAACGGCGATGACGAATCAAATTCTGCTGTCAGGCAAAATGAACCATTCAACGAAGACGAAGCAGGCCAATTTTTCCGTCTACCCGACCTTGAAGAAGTAAAGAACAAAGCCGCGGGAGCCGACGACATCACTGCCGAACTCTTCAAAGCAGCTGACGATGACTTGGTTAGGAGCTTGCACCAGTTCATCTGAAGAATATGGTCGGAAGACAGCATGCTCAATAAATGGAACCTCAGCACTGTTTGCCCGATCTTGAAGAAAGAAGACCCTCTAAAATGCACCAATTACAGAGGCATCAGCCTCCTTAACATCGCCTATAAGATCTTTTCTGCAGTAATATTTGAACGAAGCCATTTGTCACCAAACTGATAGGTCCATATCAGTTTGGCTTTAGACCCCCACCATGGATCAAATATTAAAATTACGGCAGATCCTGGAAAAAACTCAAGAACTTCAAATCGACACCTACCATTTTTTTATCGATTTTAAGGCTGCGTATGACAGCATCTATAGAGAAGAACTGCATAAAGCCATGTCCAGTTTTGGCATCCCTACAAAACTCATTCGTCTGAGCAGGATGACAATGGAGAACTCACGCTGCTCCATTAAAGTCGGTAACGACCTCACCAACGCACGCGTTCGATGTCAAAAAAGGCTTTAGACAAGGTTATGCACTGTCATGCGAGTTCTTTAACATCATACGAACTCCCGTTTCAACACTGGAGGCACTATCTTCCAGAAGTCTGTGCAACTACTCGCGTACGCTGATGACATTGATATCATTGGGAGAACGCAGCGCCAGCGTGCTGTCAACAGTGCTTTTGCGAGTATACAAACAGAGGCTGAAAAAGTGGGTTTAGCGGTCAATGAAGGCAAAACAAAGTATATACTGTCATCAAGAGAGGACACCCAACACCAACGTTTTGGACAAAACGTCACGATAGACGCATATAATTTCGAGGTCGTAAATGACTTTGTCTACCTTAGCTCTGCTTTCAACACGGACATAACTCTTGCTAATCGCTGTTTCTTCGGGCTAAGAAAGCAAATGAGTAGAAAAACTCTCTCCCGAACAACTCAGGTGACGCGAAGCATGCACCCTGTCAAAAACGGATGAGAGCCCCCTAGGCAGGTTCGAGAGACAAGTTCTACGGAAGATATAATATGGTCCTGTTTGCATAAACGGTAAATGGAGGAGAAGATTCAGGCCCGTAGCCAGAGTTGAATTCAACGTAGGGCAACAGTCATATCAGGTAGGGCATTGGTAAATTTTCTATTTGATCTCATGTCCGTTAAGGTTCACAATGGTAAAATGAAAAACATAAACGTTTTTTTTTTTTTTTGATATCAAGTAGATAGAAGAGATTATTTCAATGTTTTATTTTGTTGCAATATCTGATGCTTTCTTAAAATTTAAAACACTAAGGCCGTGTGCGAATTCAGTTAAAAATGGGTTAAAACTTGACGTTTTGTTTGACGAGAGCTCGTTGCCAAATTTTATGGAACAGCGTGAGTTCTCCATAGTCATTATGGACAAGAAAACGACCTTAGCAGGGATGCCAAATCTAGACATAGCTTTATATAGTTCGTCTTTATATGTGAATTAAAAAAAAGCTTTAAAAGATGCAATGTTGGAGTGTGTACAAAAAGCTCTAAGAAATTTAGGAAATCCACACCTAAGCGTTGAACAGTTAATTGAATTAGGAACCGCTAGCGTCTTTCTGTTCTCAAAGAAAATATTAATAAAACTTCCTTTTTTTCATTTATAACAATTTTAAACAATTCTTGTTTTTATTTTTAACGATTTTGTATATTTTCAATTAACTATAGCTATTAGTGTTTAAAATTATAAGAAAGCATCAGATATAGCAACTAAATAAAACATTGAAATAATCTGTTCTGTCTATCTACTTAATATCTAAAAAAAAAAAAACTGGACCAACAAATCTTACGACAACATCCGGAATCAAAATCTGCAAGCTTTTCTGAGTTCAAAACCATTCACAGAATGCGGTCCTCATATTTTGCAAACTCAACTCCCCATAGTGCCTGCTCTAATACATATACAAAATAAAAACAAGTTCATACAAAAAGTGATTATTAGAATTTCTTAAAATACATAATTGAATTTTCCGATTGTTCATTTTATTAAGCACTCGAAGGACTTCTATGAGATCAATTGATTAAGTTCTGTTTTTATTCAAACGCTAGAAATACAAGGTTAGCCAATATATCATGTCCCATTGACATCCTTTGAGGTCTATTGATGGCAGCTAGAATTGAAAATATGGATTCAAATACTGCTCTGCTACATTCTAAAGTCGCTACAGACGCAAACATTTTGTAAGTATCCTTAAACGCCTTTTAGTGACTGTACAAGATCTGCATTTGGTTTTCGGATTTATCTTCGAGTTTACTCAAATAATTTTTGACCACAGTAGCCTCTTCCGTCTTCCCTTATTGGAATTGTTAGACCTGAAAAGTTAGTTAATATTTTCATTTTTTCGATATGAACGAATTAAAATCCCTGTACTGATACGAAACTAAAAGAATAGTGTGTTTATGTAAAGTTAAGTTTATAAGACGAAAAATTGGTTCGTATAAGTTGAGCTGAGCATAAAATGTTTCATTTAAAATTCGTTCAATTTGATGAATGAGTTACATTTTCAAAATGTAGGTACTGTAGTATGGCGAGAATCCAGAACTCATAATTGCGAGTGTCAGCATGACTCAGTGGCCAACTTATAGTGACGATTCACATTGCACCACTTGAACCTTTTTAAGTGCATTGCCCAAGTAATGTGTGACACAATTGAGTTTGAGTCTTCTTGCTATGCTTGCACTTTCCATTAAATCGAATTGTGTATAAATAAGGTGAAATCATATTAAATAAATCAATGATCAATCAACTACATCAAGTCTGTGTTGTTTATTCCGCCAAACATATTACAGTACATTATCGGTTTAGATTTTTTGTTAAATATTATAGAGGATCAATCTAAAAGTATATGCGCTGAAATCATTAGCTTTTAATGAAGTTCATATAAACGTCGAATTTCGTCTTAAAACTTTAATAATTAAATCGAAAAGTTTGAAGAGAAGCAACTAAATACTCTCTAGTAACTTTATCTAGACTTTCAATGAAATTTACATGAGCATTTCTTAAAAAGGATAAGCGTCCTGCTTATTATCTGATATTTAAATACTTTAAATTTTCAAAAAGTTCACTTTTATAGAACCTAATTCCTAAATACACATGATATTTTTGAAGGTAGGGCATTTATAAGGCAAGCTGGAAAAATGTTGGAAGGTAGGACATTTTCATAAGAAGCGAATTTTTAAAGGTAGGGCATTTTTAGGCAGGGTATATAAAGCTGAATAATTTTTGAATGTATACGGCTGTTTTGTAAGCAGGACACTTTTGTAAGTATAGAGCATTTTTGAAGGTAGCGCTGTTCTCAATTTCTGAAGGTAGGGCATTTTAAATTTAAGGTAGGGCATTGCCCTACTTTGCCCCCCCCCCTGGCTACGGCCATGAGAAGATTTAACCACTAACTGTACGGGCTGTACAGCGACACTGATCTAGTTAAAAGAGTGAAGGTCCAAAGACTCAGATGGCTGGGTCACGTGGAGAGGATGGACACCAATGCTGCGGCCCGTAAGAATCCAACCCAGAGGGACGACGCAGTAGAGGAAGACCAAGGCTCGGGGGCATGCGCAAGTTGAAGATGACCTCAACCAACTCGGCGCGCAAAACTGGAAACAGCTAGCTAGGGACTGAGCTGATTGGAGAGGTTTGGTGGTTGAGGCCCAAGTCCACCCCGGATTGTAGCACCACCTTAAGTAAGAATGTATAAGTAAACTATAATCTTAATAGGCTCTTGAGCTAATGAGAAAATCAAGTTACAACGGTTTCAATCGGGGACAGAGAGTGACCCTCTTTTTTCTTAAGGCTTTGCAGGCAATATTCCTTCAAAAGGTTTTAAACCTTTAATTAAACCCGATCTGTTTCTTCCTGCTATGTATTTATCCTCATAGCATTCCAGAAAGTTCATAATAAATTCCAAATAACTTACCCAGAGTCATATAACATATCACCTCCTCGCTCTCAGCTGTCAGACATGCTCCAGGAGTATACCCACCTCAACAAACATTATGAAACTTTATGCCGCACATTCATCTACACGAAAAATTTCAACTCGTAAAATTGCATTCAATTAACCAAGAGTTAATTGTTTTAATGGCATCATCATACCCCCGAAAAACAATTTACGATACCAAAACACCAAAAGCAAAACAAAAATGGTACGAACAACGGCACACGGCCATTTCGCAAAGCAGCCGGCGAAGAGCAACGCATGTTTTCGACACACACAACACAAGAGTTCAGCTTTCAGCACTTCATTACAATTAATGCGATTATCTGGGTAACCAATTTAGTGTAGTTTCCCCAGTTTCAATTCCCTAAAGGATACGTGCGGGTGTGTACAATAAAAGCATATATCTAGACACCCGAAAGGGCATACGTACACATTTATAACAATTGTAAATCTTCACAAAGAACTTGGCGAAAACGCGTAAATGTCATCGTCGTCGTCCTCGTCGCCTTCATCAGCAAAGGCAAATGGGAGAGCACCCGCACCCGGACGGCAGTGAGGTGTTAGAGACAAAGGAATATCTTCTCCTGGTTCAAGGCATACAGAACTCGCAGCAGCAGCAGGAAATATAATAAGGCACAGTATTTATTCATCACCCGGAGCAAATTACAAATTCCCACCCACTTAATAGCTTTCTTTGTGGTATATTTATATGGGCCCTCCTCCTTCGGTGCTGCCACACAACAGCATCATTTTGTCGATCTGCTGCCTGCCTTTTTTTTGCATTTCGGTATTCCGTTCATGCAAAGGACGACGAAAAAGAACTCAAACACACACACACACATTTATATTTCTGCTAAGCTTGCAAATGAAAAGTAAGTAGAAAAGTCTCCGCTTGTCGTCACACTGACATCCCTATCGAGTAATGGTGATTTTCTTTTTAATTTTTTTTTTTCTGCCGACTGGAAAACCAACAACTATTACCATATAGGAGTTTCACGATGGTTACTGCTGGTGGCTATAGTGGTCTTTACATTGAGTGTGTGGGAGAGAGAGAACTTCAATCCTGAAAAGCAATTAAATAAATTACGCAAATGCGCTTACCTTTTTGCCAGCCTTTGCATTCCAGCGGCAGCGGTCGAGGAATTTGGCACTGAACACAACGTCAACGTCGCACATAAACAAAAGGACATCTTTGCTCTTGTCGTCCTTGTCCCAGACACGTTCGGCACCCACGCGAAGTCCTTTAGCTGCATGAATTAAATACCAACAAGAACAAAATTTATATTACACAGCATTTGTAATGTTACATAAGGCTTTAAGTTAAATTGAAGCGCTCCTCGTCCATTGAGGTGTCCAAGGTGGAACGCACACATAATAATGAAGGTTGAGGACGAAGAGACACGAAAAAAAAGAAATACTGATAAAACAGACTACCTAAAAGATTGCAAAAGGTTAATTTAAATTGTAAATGAACTGTAGAATCATTTCTCGTGGTGGCGATGCATGGCGCCCGGGCGGTAATTGAGCGTCAACAAATAAGTAATGAAGGAATAAATTGTTTTTTAATGAAAAATTGGAAATGTGAGTTCTTTTCACAATTTATTTGGAGAAACAATTTTACGTACGATTTTTCTTTTAAAGCTCGCATGTTCCATTGGGTCTAAGAGCGCTCAAATAGCTCTGTCATTCGTAACTTCCTTCACACTGACGTAACCATATAACATATACCAAAAACCAAATCTGCAACTGGCAAGGTGGATCAAAAACTGTAGACGGAATTAGCTCGCTGACAGCATTAAATTCGATAGAGATAGGATATATTGATATCCCAATTAAAGTGACGTTTTTGCTCATGGTTACTTTTACTGGATAAAGCTTAAAGCTTTTTTGTATATATCTCGTCAACAATGCAAGCTGAACAATTCAAATCATGATAGAGAACCGATAACATAAGCCAACACCCTATGACAGTGATATTGGTTGAAGTGTTCAACGAAGGTTAATAAATAGGTTAATCTACTACTTTTTAATAAGCACACGCAGAACATGAAATGATTACAATTATTTTACTTTGTAAAAGAACTTTGCGTAGTGCGGTAACATTGGTCGTCTGAAAAGTTTCCACTTTAACTGACTGAACACAACTTAAGAGCTGAACAGATTGCGTCGCCAGTCACCCTTCTACAACCGCCAAAGAGATGAACAACGACGTAAATGACAGCTGAGGTGCGTTTTTGTGCTGACTATAATCAACTGTAATCAACAATGGTTGACTATTTCTCGTTTTTGCACGCCAATAGTTACGATTCGTAATCACAATTGTCGTTTTTGCATTGGTTGTGCATTTTTTACAACCGCGTAGTCGTCCGTATCCGTACCGCCGCGAGTTTAATTACAATCAGAGGATATTTGTTCGTCTTCAATTATTTAATTATAAAATAAAGAAAATAAGGTTCCCCTTACAAATTTTAAATTGTCGGAAAAAAAGAACTTTATTTCGCCGGAGATTTTGTAAAAGGAACTTCATTAGAAAAACGAAAACAAATCATGAGGAAATTTCTGCACTTTTTTTTGGTTTCAAAATGTGTAGTGTAGTGTGTACTGTGTACTCGTAAAAACATTCTGGTTTTAAAATCCGAAGGGAATCCTCTTCTTTTCAAAATCAGAATAAATTCTCACGTTTTCCCAATATACATTCTATCGATTCTATCTGCCCGACCTGACTCTTGCCATTCATGCTCTCCATTGCATGGGCTATGTCCATCGCGTCATCAAACCGGAAAACATTCTAATCGACCGCCATCAAACTGGAAGATTTTTGAAATCCCGCTGCCTTGAACCGTGACGGGCATGTGCACAGTTCCTCGCCGGTTGGAACTCCTGATTACATTGCTCCTGCTCCAGAACTGCTCGAGACAATTTCCTATTGCAGATTGACCAAATCCCAGCATAGCGTAAGTTCTTTCAAACCTCGAGTTTTAAACAAAACATTGATGCTAAAAACTACTTACAGGTCAGCTGTGACTTCTGGTCCATGGGTATTATAGGCTATGAACTCATCTGCGAAGTCACACCATTTCACTAGGACAATGCCACAATGTCCACGAGACATACTCGAAAATCCTCAGTCACTGCGAGGAGAGTCACGCCAAGGAAATGATCGCCTTTCCAAGTGACTTAAAAGTCAGCGCCAATTTCAAGAATCTCAATCTCTCCCTGGTCACAATCCCTTCCAATCGAATTGACTACACTGCGATCCGCAAACATCCCTATTTCGAGAGGACATGGCTGAGAAGTTCAGTGAACGACCGAAGAGCGTCGGCGATATATCTACTCGAGAAGCAGTACGAAAAATTGGAGGACAAGTTGGCCGCTGCCCATGAGCAGATGATTGTCGAACGTCAGTCGGCACGAAAGGCAAACTTAAACCTGTGGAACGTGGAGAAGCAATTGAAGCACAAAATGTGGGAATAGGCCGAGCAGGAGAAGATGAAGGAGAAATCTGAGGTAAGGTTTTTCTTCTCCAAACAGATCTCATTTAACGTTTATTGTATTCTTTAGGTCGTCGAACAAATTTCACATGCTCATCGTTTGGAGAACAAGAAACTCCTTCGTGAACTAAACGAAGAGCGGGAAAAGTCCTCAACCATCGATACGGCTTCAGCTTTCGAAATCAAGCTCAAAAACCTCGAAGACAACTACGAAAACGACTCAAGTATGCATGCAACATCACTGACAACCAGCTGACCGAAGTCGAGGCAATGCTGGAAGCCAAGCAGAAGCGCAATCAATCGTCGCAGGAGAAGATCAATGCGATGTACAAGAGTGTCCGGGAGAAGGACGAAGCCATCAGTAAGCTGAAAGACAATCAACAAGAAGCATGCGAACAAACTCGGCGGGGAAGTTTGAAAAATTTGATCGGCAAATCGGAGACACAAGAAAAAGTCGTAGCCCTTATTGTTATTATTGCTTTTATGTATTCTTTCGACAATAAAAAAAAAATGTTTCATTAGTATCAGAAAATAAAGACTATCTCCGTTTATTTATATAAAAGCACGAACTAGATATTGATTTGATAGTTTTTCAGCGAATCTGGAAGCAGCAATTAGGAGAATATCAAGAGCTGGCATACTTGGAACAACTTGAAGATTTCTTTATGGAGGGTGGTCTTTAGTTCGACCATTTGCCTTTCTTGCTGTGGGCTGTTCAAAAATAAATAAATATGTTCTTATTTCAATTGTCTTTGAAAACTTACAATATCAGGATCATTCTTGAATTTTTGGAATAAATTTAGAGCAAAGAAAATTGTTTCAATTATTATGATCAAAAGAAAAGAAAAATGTAACCTCAAAAGATTGGTTTTTGTTTTTCTTGTTTGACAGATCAACCAAACCTAACTATAAAAAGCGTTTTTGGATTATTTCAACTATTTCTAACAATTTCAACTATGACACATCAACCAATTTTTTTTTTTTGACACAAAAACTATAGTCAACTATCGTCAGCGAAAAAAATCACCTCTGAAGTTTGCATGGAAATGTCAAACTCCTCACGCGACGAAATTGAAAAAAAGTCATGTGAATCCATACAAATTTCAGCTTTCATTTTCTTCGTTGGGCGACGAGCGACGCTATTCATCTCTTAAATGGTTGTAGAAACAGTTTGTAACACTGTCAAAAAAAAAGTAGTAAATGGCGCGCGGTGGTTCTATGGAAAGCTTAAAGCAGAAGAAGAAAAATTATTTTATTCTGTCTATCTTAAGTCACGATACACATTTTAGTATATTTTTAACAATGACAGCTCACAACCTCTCAAAACTTGTCGAATTTTCGATTCCGATAGTATTCCGACTATCAAAGTTATCGTTTAAAAATAGCTATGGTACGCAAATAACTGAAGAATAATCTATTACTTTTTCATAACCACTACATCCGTTTGCATTCAAAAACCAAAATAATTAAAAACCGTTATAAATGACATGAAATCTCACCTCGTGAAAAAGTTTCGTTCAGTGCAAGCAATTTCAAATTCGACGAATTGCCACCGCTATTCTTCATCGCCAGCACACGACTCATAATCGATCTTGCCTCCGACAAACCATCCTCGCCAAAATACACAACCGTCAAATGAACTCTTCGGTCATTTTTCAAAGCAATTTTCACAAATTTGTCCATGAAACTCTGAAACGTCGCCGTACGTCCGGACAATGGCAAAATAATATGAATCAATTCTTTATCGTGAACTTTGGGAAAGCCGACCATTTGTATCGTTTGCAACGGTGCAAAAGGTCTCATAACAACAACCTTTGTTGTGCCTCCATTTGTTCCAGAATTGCCAGATCCGCCGTTGCCGTTATTGCTTCCCCCTCCGCCACCACCGCCCATTTGATGACCATTCGTGGGATTATGTGCTACCTCTTTTGTTCTGAAGTATAATTCATATTGTGTTCCTGTCGTTGGTTCATTACGGTAAATCCCCTCTGTAAAATCGTCCAGTGTATATTTGACTGCCATGCCAGCACCCGCGCTGCCCATATTATTCGCTGTTGCACTGACATTCCTATTCAGACTTTCAATGGCTTTGCCAAGTGCGTCCAGGAGGTCTTTGCGTTTATAGCCAATTGGCTTTTCCACCACTCGTTTGCCCAGACCCAACTCAATGGGATACACTCGGCTGAATGTAAAATGATTGAATGGAATCAACTCGTATTCGTTGTTCAAAGGAAGTCCCCGCAGGATTTCCGCCGCTCCGACTTGCTTTCGTATATAGCTGCTACAATCATAGATGGAGCCAGTAGTCGTTGCTCCTCCGCCGGCTGGATGATGGCCGCCCGCAGTGGCTGTTGTGTTTGACAGTGGAAGCAGTTCCAATTGTGAACCAAGTGCCACGCTGTTGGAAAAGTTAAAAGGCTGATTACCTGTGGAACAAAAGGAAGACAGAGAGAAAGAGAGAGGTATATTTCATTATATCGAGAACATGGTCATAGAGGCGCTTTCCATCTTACCTCGAAGTTGGATAAGTTGAAGTTTCAGTGATTTTATTTCAGATGTGAGTCGAGTGATTTCCTGTCGGTATTCCTCCTCCTTTTGACGAAGCAAATCGATGTATTCCTTCTGATCAGCTGCTGTTTTTTCGGCGTTGATGTTCCGCAACTTGTGTTGGTTTGCTGACGCTGCTGGCTGATGATGCTGAGCAACGGCGGATATCACCGGAATTTTGTTGAACTCTGCAAGCATTTGCAAAAAGGACAACATGAAGAGGATGCACAAGAAAAAGATATTAGAATTCGGTCTGTGATGTGATAGAGTTTCGTTTTAAGGATAAAAGGAATCAGGCGCAAGGACAAGGCGTGTGAAGATGAAAAGTATCTATTGAATTCATTTCGTTCTGTGTGCATATCGAGCTGTAAAGGGTTCTTGCAAATATTTGTTTCG
This sequence comes from Sphaerophoria taeniata, assembly GCA_943590905.1. Classification (NCBI taxonomy): domain Eukaryota; kingdom Metazoa; phylum Arthropoda; class Insecta; order Diptera; family Syrphidae; genus Sphaerophoria; species Sphaerophoria taeniata. The sequence goes on along the minus strand of OX016540.1, from coordinate 36,814,486 downwards.
TTTGCTGTTAATTGGAATTCTAATTGGAATTTCAATTAGGAACTCAACCAAAGTATTTCAATTTTGATGAAGTAGTTATGAGATCTAAATGCAAACAAGCCCTAAGGCCAAAATCGAAACGAACCAAATTGATTTTTTACTGAGGCGAAATTGAACAATTTCATAGAAATCAAATGTCCATTAAGCCTTCATTGTCATGTGAACATCGTAGTGGAACCACAGTCAGTGCTGAGGATATGGAAACACCACTTTTCCAAGCAGTATAATGGCGATGACGAGCAAAACTCCACCAGCAATACAGAACCATTCAATTTGGGTGCAGAAGGCTAACAATTCCACTCACCCCACATTGACGAAGTGAAGATAGCGATATTTAAACTTAAGTTGAAAACAAAGCCGCTGGAGCAGACGGGCTAGCCGCCAAACTGTACAAAGCAGCTGGAGATGATTTGGTTAGGAGCATGCACCAGCTCATCTGCAAAATTTGGTCGGAGGAAAGCATGCCCGATGAATGGAACCTCAGCATCGTACGCCCGATCCTCAAGAAACGAGATCCCCTGAACTGCACCAACTACAGACGTTCTCCTTAACACCGCCTATAAGATCTTGTCTGTCGTGCTGTGTGAACGTTTGAGGCCCTTTGTCAACAACCTGATAGGTCCTTATTAGTATGGCTTCAGACCCGGAAAGTCTACCATCGATCAAATATTCACTCTATGGCAGATCTTGGAGAAGACCCAGGAACTTCAAATCGATACCTACCACCTTTTCATCGAATTCAAGGCCACGTATGAGAGCATCTATAGAGAGAGACCAATTATATAGAGCAATGTCTAGTTTTGGCTGGCATCCCAGAAAAACTCGTCCGTTTGTGTAAGATGACAATGGAAAACTCACGCTGTTCCATGATGGTCGGAAAAAACCTGACGGACGCATTTGATGTCAAAAAAGGTTTTAGACAAGGCGATGCGTTGTCATGCGATTTCTTCAACACCATTCTTGAAAAGATTGTGCAAAACTTCAACGTCAACACCAGAGGCACAATCTTTCAAAGTTCGTCCAGCTACTATGATACGCAGACGACATTGACATAATTGGAAGAACACAGCATGATGTCAGTGGAGCGTTTGTGAGTCTTGTGACGGAGGCCCAGAAGATGGGTCTAGCGGTTAACGAGGGCGAGACCAAGTTAATGCTGTCGACAAGGACAACCAACATCGACGTCTTGGAGCAAACGTCAACATAGACAGATTTAACTCCGAGGTAGTTAAGGACTTTGTCTTCCTAGGATCAGCTATCAACGCAGACAACAACACCATGCGCTGAAATCAACCGAAGAATCACTCTTGCCAATCGCTGCCTCTTTGGATTTAGAAGGCAATTGAGTGGTAAAGTCCTCTCCCGAGCAACTAAAGTGACACTAGACAAAACCCTTATCATCCCGGTCCTAATGTATGGTACAGATACATGGACCATGACAACATCCGATGAAAACGCTTTGGGCTGCTTTGAGAGAAAAATTCTTCTAGTGATTTTTGGTCTGCATAAATGGAGACGAAGATTCAACCAAAAACTGTACGAGCTGCTCAGTGGCACTGAGCTAGCCAAAAAAAGTAAAGGTCCAACGATTTAGATGGTTGGGACATGTAGAGCGAATGGAAAATAATGCTCGTAGAGTCTTCGAATCCAACCCGGAAGGACGTCGCAGAAGAGGAAGACCGCGACTCAGGTGGAGCACACAGGTGGTTGATGACCTGAACCAACTTGGAGTGCGAAACTGGAGACAGCTAGCTAGGGACCGAGCTGGCTGGAGACGTTTGTTAGATGAGGCCCTGGTCCGACCTGGACTGTAGCGCCACCATAAGTAAGTAAGTTCATTATAAAAAAAAACGAAACTGTTGTTTGGGTACTTTTACCCAGTACTCTCCTATCATGTTTTCATGTTCTTCGTGAAATTTGTAGTAGATTCTGTGATTTGATTGGTTTTGAATTTTGAGTAGCAATGTTTAATTTTCAACTATTTAAAATAAACAGTTTTATTTGAAAATCTACCTCTAGTACAATTCATAGATCAAAAGCCGATATTAAACTTTCTTGATTCATTAAACTTACCATCGTCGTCACTGTCATAGCCGCCATCAGCAGTCAAACCACCAAAGCCGCATTTCGTTAATGCCAATAGTGATATAATTGTTACAGAACAAATTAAAATCAGTAATTTGGCCAGCAGCTTTGATCCTGCCATTCGAAGCATATTTCATTTTTCTTTGCGAAATTTTGATGTCATCATTTGTTAAGGGTTTGTATTCGTATGTTCTGCAAATAAAAGTAATAGATTATATTAGTTTTTCAGTTAAGTAAACGAACTGAAAAGAAATATCAAAACTACATGGAAAATGCTTTAAATTTTCTTTTGAAGATCTCGAAATAACTTAATATTCATCTCATAAAAAATTATAGAATTTGCTTCAAACCGATCTACAATCCTGTTTTTTAGTTTGCTGATCTAGTACTTTCTTCGATTCTACTCATCCAACACATCCCAAAGCAAACGTCACTCACTCAACGAACTCAACGAAAGATCTGACATTTGCACTCGTATGATCGAAAGAATTCCACTTTTTTTTGTTCTACAAGTGAAACGTCGCGGTCAAGATTGCATTTTCATTATTTTTGTTCCCAATTATTTGCTTATTTTGTTTTCAATTCTTTTAAATTTATATTTGGTTTTTGCTTAAACTTATTCCCCAATAAGTGAGTATGAATTTAATTCAATCAAATGTTGCCTGAAAACAGTGAAAAACAAAGAAATTGTAAACCAAAGCAACAAGTTTTTGTTCAGTCAAAGTACAAGGCAAAAGCCTCCCTGCGACCAAGTATCAAGCAAAAAAGCACAGTTAATTCGTTGTTGGTGCTATGAATCATTCAAAATGTCCAAATGCCATCATCGCAGCTTAAATATTTGAATAAAAATTTACAACAAATTGTTGCTTTTTTCAGGGAGAAAACATGAAACAAATTTCCATATGGATCGTAGCCACACAATGTACCCACTTTCCAATTAGTTTCTTGAACATTTTCTTCTATAAATAAGTTTGTGTTGATTGTTAACCAATTGAATGTTATTTATTTTTTCTTTGCCATTAAAAGGCATTCCTTTACTTCCATCCTTCGTTTGTCGTATCGAGAGAGGCTTCTTGCTTGATCTCTAATGAGTTCTGAGTGTTTCCACTTGGGCTATTGGGCATTGGGCGTAATGATGACGTAGGTTTTTGCGATTCTAATTGGAAATTTCATGTTTTTCTTCCTTTCTTTTGTTTGCCCAACCAAAACAACAACAAGAAATGCTTATCATCATTCTTCGAGTTTGAATAACACCGTAGGTGTTCTGATAAAGCGTTTGACTTATGAGACTGAAAAGTACAGTCATATTGAAGGTCTGGGCTCTTGGCCCCTGCTGCTAACCTCGATTACAATTAATTAATCACTCTCGCTTGTGCCGGGTGTCTTCTAACTAAAATCACTAACCGCGATTGCCCTTTGAACAACAATTTTCAGGCAAAGTTCAGATTTGATAAGAAATTTTCTTGATTCGCTTACATTTGATTTCACATACAATTCTTTTTTTCTTTCAGTTAAACATGAGTGAGAATCAGAACGAAGGATCTTGGGGCTTCCCTGGCTCCTCGGCTTCAAAGTAAGTTTCATAAAACATTTCTCATTGGATGCTTGTAATTCTGTGCACCTTTTAATCATTTCCATCCGTAAGTGCTTTTGCACTCGTAAAAATTATAACTTGAATGGAATGGGAACTCGAAAGCAAAGAAAATCGGTGTTGGTTGTTTACTCTTCTTTTTTAATGAAGTCAAAGACTTGCAAATTGTTCTTATCAAACAGGGATACAAAGTTATTGCTGATTTGGTATCATTTTTGTTGTTTTCAATTGACAATGTGAGTCATGGGACTTTATGAGTTTGAGAACAATGAAATTACTGGGAATTAAGATTATAATGGAATCATTGATAACTCGCATTCACTTTGAGATAATGCATTCTATGCGAGTTGGCGCGGCGCTGCGGTATGATATCCATCTAGGTGACAATGATCACGGGTCGAAATGAATTCCAACCGCAGAATGCAATAATTGTTTTGTTTTCAATTAAAATTGGTTGAGACTGTCGGAGCTATGGAATGCATAGCACAATATTTCACAGTCCCCTTATCCCACTTCTGAAAGCTTGGAGCGACATGGGTGCAAAGGGCTCCAGTATTGCATTTAACGGACTGAAGCTCTTGACTTTCCAGTTAGAAGTTCTGCAAACAGTCGTTCGTCGGACACGGTCTTTCGCGTGTGTCTTCCAATCGTCAAAATCTAGCGCTGTGTAGTCCGCAGTTGCTTGGTCTTTGCATCGAAACTTCGGTCCAAATGGTTGCTTCGAATCAAAGGCTCCAGACGAAGATATCTTTGACCGTGTTACGATATCACAGGCTCAAGAAAAATTTCAGAAACAATTTTACTCTTGTATTTGTTTGGTAGGCCGCATCAAACTTACTTAAGGTGGCGCTACAGTCCGTTGTGGACTTGGGCCTCAATCAACAGTCTCCGCCAGCCAGCTCGGTCCCTAGCTAGCTATCTCCACTTTTGCGCTCCAAGTTGATTGAGGTCCTCTTCCACTTGTTTGCGCCTTCTGAGTCGCGGTCTTCCTCTCCTTCTACGTCCCTCGGGAATAGTGTTGAAGGCTTTCCGGGCCGGAGCATTGGTGTCCATCCTCTAAATGACCGAGCCATCTGAGTCTCTGGACCTTGACACTTCTGGCTAGGTCCATGTCCTTGTACAACCCGTAAAGTTTGCTGTTGTTTCTTCTTTGCAATTCCCCATCAATGCACACGGGGCCAAATATGACCCGAAGAACTTTCCTCTCGAAACAGCCTAAGGCACATTCATCCGATTATGTCAAGGTCCATGCTTCTGCACCATACAGCAAGACTGGGATGATGATTGTGTTGTACAGTTTTACCTTAGTTGCTCGAGGGGGCTTTTCCACTCAATTGCTTTCTTAGCCCAAAGAAACAGCGATTAGCGAGAGTTATTCTTCGTCTGATATCGGCGTTATTGCCCGTGTTAATATCGGAGCCTAGGTAGACCAACTCCTGTACTACCTCGAAGTTGTATGCGTCTATTGTGACGTTCTGTCCGAGCCGTCGGTGTTGGGTGTCCTTACTCGAAGACAGCATGTACTTCTTTTTTTTCCTCATTTACCGCTAAACCCATTTTTGCTGCTTCTATCTCAATTCTCACAAAGGCGCCATTGACATCACACAGTGTTCTTCCCATTATATCCATATCATCGGCGTACGCGAGAAGTTGAACAGATTTTTAGAAGATAGTGCCTCTGGTGTTGACGGTGAAGTTTTGCACTATCTTCTCAAGAACGATGTTAAAGAAATTGAATCCTTTTTTGACGTCGAAAGATTCCGTAAGCTCGTTGTCAACCTTGATGGAGCACTGTGAGTTCTCCATCGTCATTTTGCACAAGCGAACGAGCTTGGCAGGGATGCCAAAACTAGACATAGCTTTATACAGTTCGTCTCTGTAGATGCTGTCATACGCGGCCTTAAAATCGATGAAAAGGTGGAGGGTATCGATTTGGAGTTCATAGGTTTTTCCAGGATCTGCCGCAACGTGAAAATTTGGTCGATAGTTGACTTTCCTGGCCTGAAGCCACATTGATAAGGACCAATCAGATTGTTGACGAAAGGCTTCAGACGTTCACATATTACGGCAGAGGGGATTTCGTAGGCGATGTTCAGTAGACTGATTCCTCTGTAGTTGGCGCAGTTAGGAGGATCTCCCTTTTTCAGGATCGGGCAAGCAATGCTGCGGTTCCATTCATCGGGCATGCATTCTTCCGCCTATATCTTACAGATGATTTGGTGCATGCTCCTATCTAGATCGTCGCCTGCTGCTTTGAACAGCTTGGCAGCTAGACCATCTGCTCCAGCAGCTTTGTTGGATTTCAGCCGTGATATTGCCGTTTTCACTTCTTCTAGGTCGGTCTAACGGAATTGTTGGCTATCATCGTGTCCGATGAAAGGCTCCTGTTTGACGGCGGGGTTTTGTTCGTCGTCATACAGTCTACAGAAGTGGTCTTTCCAAATCCCCAGCATTGACTGCAATTCTACTATGATGTTCCCTTGTTTATCTCTGCAGGCATGGGTTCTTGCTCGATGACCTTGAGCCAGCTGTTTTAGCTTCCGATAAAACCTCCGAACTTCATTCCTGCCGCATCAAACAGTGTTTAAATTGTTGGTTTTAAACAAATAAAAAAACACCCATAAATAGTTATAAAACAGAAGACACCTTCGGCGACATGACTACGCACGTCTGGTGACCAAGAAGTTGACAATGAGACAAGTACAAAAACGAAAACTTCAACTACTCTTCAATTAACACAAAAACACCTGCAGCCATCGTCTTGTCTTCGTCTCTCGAAACAAAACCTGAACGTAAACCAAAAAAGGATTAAACTCCTTTCATCTTCCAACAATTTTTGGCTTCTTCCTTACCTTGCACAATTTTCACCAAAGCATTTGATTGTGTTCAAGGTAATTTCATGCCGCAATTGAGTGGCAACCTTACAGGCATTCGAGATTCTATATGCAATGCCAAAACGAAACCCCTAAAATTCATTTGAAGCAAAGAACTTTAATGTGGCTTAATAATTTAAACAAAAGCGGCCGAGCCCAAGCCCTCCAAGTGAGTGCTGCACACAGTAGTTTCCGCATTCTTTGATCAACACATCATACCACCAATGGTATTGGTTTTGATTACATAAGGGAGCCTTTAAGGCGCTTTTGTTTGAAATCGAAATCGGAAGTTCTTCGGCATGTGCATGTATGCAAGCATCTACTTTTGGGAATTCCTGGAGAGAGGCTGCATCTATAATTCTCTGGTGTTGGATTCCAACAACAGAATCCAACACCAGAGAATTATAGATGCAGCCTCTCTCCAGGAATTCCCAAAAGTAGATGCTTGCATACATGCACATGCCGAAGAACTTCCGATTTCGATTTCAAACAAAAGCGCCTTAAAGGCTTTCATTTAATTATTCATGAGACAACGAGAATTCGGTAAGTTTTCTTGAATCGAAAGCCGGAGAGTACCTTTTGTTAATATTCTCATTTAATTTTCATCTTATGCCGAGGCAAAGTGTATGGGTATGTGAATTAAAGTGCTCGTGTGAACTTTTAGTCCAGAAAAATTAGACATAAAATCAGGAAAACTTCAAAATATGTAATTCATTCAGAACATAATAAAGCGAATTTTCTGGAACGAAGTTCCCTTGTCGTGCTCGCAACGGTCAATCTACTTACTTACTTACTTTTCCGGCTCACAATCCATGAAGGATCTCAGCCTGAGATACTGCAGCCTTCCATCGTGAACGATCCCTCGCATGCACTCTCCATTCGCCGAAAACAAGCGCTCTGACATCCGCAGTCACTTGGTCTTTGTACCGTAGGTAGACTTTCTTGGCTGGAACGTTGTCGTCCACTCGCTCGATGTGGCCGAGCCAATGTAGTCGTCTTTTCTTGGACTTCTGGACTACATCCACATCTTGGTACAGCTCATACAGTTCTCGGTTGTATCTTCTTCTCCATTCGCCATCGTCGCATGCGGGACCAAAAATCCGTCGAAGAATTTTTCTTTCGAAAGTGCCCGGTATCAATTCCCACTTATCGTCCAGCACTCAGCGCCGTAGAGTAGGACTGTAGGACTTGTATAGCAGACACTTTGTCTTTCGAGTGAGGAGTTTTGAACCCAGTTGTTTGGCCAAACCGAAGCAGCAGCGGTTTGCTAGGGTAATTCTTCTTCGGATCTCCACTAAGGTGTCGTTCGTGGGATTGATGTTTGTTCCAAGGTAGGTGAACTCCTTAACTACCTCGAAATTGCTGCTACCAACAGTGACGTTTTGTCCTAGGCGGTGGACAGATGTTGCTTTGTTTGTTGATAGCATGTACTTAGGTTAGGTTAGGTTATGAGGGGTGTGCACAGCGCGAGCTGTTGCGTACACGGGGGCCTATTGGTCCATTGTGATCCCCTATAAGAATAAAAGTTAGCATCGATGCTTCTCAAAGTCGATTAACGTAGACTGGCTCGTTAACGAACCAGCCTGTGCTATCTATAAATTTCCTCATGTTTGCCATTGAGACCTGTGCTAGATCATCCAGTTCTCCAACAAACCTGTTTCCGAAATGACGGAGTCGGCTGGTTTGGAGGTTCGGACAGTCACAGAGCAGGTGTTTAATGGTTTCTATTTCCTCCTCATCCTGACAGCTCCTACAAAAATCGGGTGCAAATGCCCCTATCTTGTTGGCCATTTGGCAAAACTCTCCAGCACCTGTTCCTGATTCCATTTTTGAACCGTCAGTGTAGAAAGGGATACCCTGTTTACTTATAAGTGAATTAGGATCCCAGCCCTGTCTTTCTGGTATGAAAATAGAAAATTTCCTATCGAAATCTAGTAAAGGGGGAATGTAATCGGTTGTCTCCAACAGTCCTGGAATCGTGTCATATCTTTTTAGGATTGACCCGTGGCCATAAGTGCTGTGCCTCCAAAAACTCAGTTCTTTTAAACGAATTGCGGTTTTGGCTGCCATGCACCTTATGAACTCATCCAGGGCCGGAAGGTCTAAAATCATTTCCAACCCAGCTTGTGGTGAGGATCTTTGAGCCCCTGTTATTCCTATACAGGCTAGTCTCTGTACCTTATTCAGGTTCTTGAGATAGCTTGATTTTTCCACCGCTTTCCACCATACAATAGAGCCATTGGTAAGAATGGGTCTGACAATTGCTGTGTACATCCATTGGATGACTTGCGGTCGCATGCCCCAACGTGCACCGAAGGTTCTTTTGCATGTGTAGAATGCGCATAGTGCTTTTTTCATTATTTCCTCAGTATATTACGCTTCCATGTAAGCTTGGAGTCAAGGATTACTCCTAGAAATTTAGCTTCCTTAGAAAGTTTTAGAGGAAAACCATTTAGTTTGGGAGGGTTGAAGCCCTCCAGTTTCCGTTTCTTCGTGAACAAAACTAACTCCGTCTTGGTGGGGTTGACCCCGAGGTCGGTCTTAGTTGCCCAAGAAGATAAATCCTTTAATGCGTTTTCCATAAAAAAAAAAAAATATGCCACGATTTTAATGCCCTGATTTTTGAACTTTGTGGGAATTTTGTTGACTACGAGGATCCAGAGCAGGGGTGAGATGACTCCTCCCTGTGGTGTGCCTCTAGTAACTGTTTTCTCAATAGTGCTAACTCCTATTTGAGAGTTGATAATTCTGCCATTTAACATGGTGAAGATCCAATCGACAATGACAGATTCAACTCCAACTTCAACTAAGGCAGTTTTGATTGATTCCGTTTTAACGTTGTTGAACGCACCCTCGATATCAAGCATGTACTTTGTTTTGTCCTCATTCACTTCAAGACCAACGAGTTTCGCCTGATCTTCAATCGCTGTGAAGGCTTCAAGCACAGCTCTCTTGGATCGACCGATTATGTCTATGTCGTCCGCAAAGCCTAGGAGTTGGGTGGATTTGCTGAAGATAGTGTTTTCCGTGATCACGCCTGCCTTGCGTACTATCTGCTCCAGGACTATGTTGAAGAAATCACATGAAAGAGCATCTCCTTGTCTAAACCCTGTGCATGTTTGAAACAACTCGAATGAGCTGTTACCCATTTGCACACTGCACTGTGTATTGTTTAGCGTCATGCGGCACATCTGGATCAGTTTGTTCGGGATCCCGAATTCAGACATCGCCATCATAAGCTCTTGGCGGTGGATGCTATCATAAGCAGCTTTAAAGTCGATGAAAAGATGGTGGATTTCGACTTGAAATTCGTTGGTCTTTTCCAGGATCTGCCTCAGTGTGAATATTTGGTCTATCGTTGTTCTGCCTTGACCAGGCAGGTTGAGTGCTGTAGGATCTGGGTATAACCACCGGGTACTGGTTATATCTCTAGATACAACTTGCGAAACTTGTAAGCGCGGGTGTAAAACGGAGAAACAGAAGCACCTAATCAACGGCCCAACAAATTTGGAGGTTAGTGCGAGGGGCTAGCAACCCCTCCACCGTAAGAAACTTTGATAGTTATAAGAGAGATAGTAGCGAGACAACGATACCGGCACGAAATCGCTTCAATGGACTATGCATTGTTCCGGGCCGCATATATGGTTTAAGGACATGGACCGTGACAACATCTGATAAACCCACTTTAGGTTGGTTTGAGAGAAAAACTCCTTACTTGATTTTAAGTCCCGTCTACACGAATGGAGTCGAAAATTTAATTCAGGATTGCTGTAAAGTGACACAACAGTAGAGCGACTCGAAAAGTCTTCAAATCTAACACTCTGGACAAGAAATAGGCTGCTGGAAATCTAGATCCTATGGGCACTGCAACCAAACAAGCCTTATACCATCAGACATCGTATCCACAACCACCGATTACTGCATCCCTACCCTAGACACCTCAAAGAAGTTTAGAGTCTTGCTCCCGTCAAGAATCGACTGGGAGGAAGGTGATGTGACGAAAGACTTCGACACAACTATCTTCACGGATGGTTCAAAGATGGAATGCGGTGTTGGTGCAGGTGTCTTCTGTGAATCTCTTGAGATTTCAAAATCCTATAGACTTCCCGATTTTGCCAGCGTATTCCAGGCAGAATTGTTAGCGGTAAGGGAAGCTTGTATAGCCCTTAAAAGCATCCGACAGAACCAAAATGTAGCTATACTTACAGACAGTCAGGCAGCTATTAAAGCCATAGATTCTGCTTTATCATCCTCTAAACTGGTCCAGCAATGCAAAGAGGCTCTCAAGGAACTTGATATGAGCGTCACTCTAATCTGGATACCGGGCCATAGGGGCTATGAGGGAAATGAGATGGCAGATGAGCTAGCTAGGCAAGGATCAGCCCTTCACAACTCATTGGCAGTGAGAGTACATGCTCCTCTTGGAGTTGTGAAGGGCAATATCCTGACCAAATACACATCAGAAGCAAATCATAGGTGGAGTAGTTTAACGAGTTGCGTTATATCTAGGAAAATCTGGCCCGCCTACAAAAAACCAAAATCAATCAATTTAATTTCCAAACCAAGGCATGACATAGCCAGGATTGTCGCTACCTGCACAGGGCATTGGCTTGTAGGGGAGCATGCGGCAAAATTGGGTATACCACATAACTCTTTCTGCCGTAGCTGTGAGAACCAGGAAGAAAAAGAAACGGTCCCACACTTTCTATGCCATTGTCCGGCCCCGGCTAGGAAAAGAGCACTCCATTTAGGTAAAGAATTCTTCAACGGCATTGAGGAACTCGCAGATTTCAAGATCAAAGATTTGATCTCATACCTCAATAATACAAAGTGGTTTTAGCGCCTCCCGCCCCTCTTCATTTCTCCCTCATTAAATGGCACTATGAGATAATAGGCCGTAGGGTAGAAGAATAATACAACTTTATATATAGGACTGTGCGTGCGGAACATGCATAATCCATAACCCATTGTCAAATCCATTTAGAATCTCACGAGGTATGGTATCAAAACGGCGCACTCAGCGCTAATTGTGTCCTGCGCGAAGTAGGACAGCCATTTCTACTTACCTACCTAACACTCTGGACGTTAGCAGGTTGTTGTGTGGATTATTCGTTTTGAAGCAAAGAAATCTGAGGACAACTTTGACTTGCACGCCCTCGCCACGTCCGTCGACGTTCTGCTTAGCAGACAACGCTCCTAACCACTAAGCCACGGGTAACTCCCCATTTCCGAAGTCCTGACGAGTCAAATTCTGACTATGCTTTCGTACTTCGCTTTAAAGTCTATAGACAGATATTATGTGATGATTAAAATATGAGTATGACGTAAGCGTGCGTCCGTTAGGGGTTAGGGCTTTCCCTAGTGTATCAACGGAGCTCTCTCCGGCTTTCAATGGATTGGAGTTTGGAGATTTCTCCGGCTCTCAAACATTACCTCCACCGTTAATGATTCTCTTGGTTTGGTTCATCAATGGCTTCGAACCTGCTTATCAACGCAGTTTTTTCCGGCTTTCAACAGTCCTTCGACCGGTTCTTAACAAGGTTTCCCTTGGTTCATCATTTCATCAACGGCTCTGAGAACCGGTTTATCAACTGAGTTTCAATGGCGATTAACTGTTAGTTAACTTTGACCGACAGATCGGTGTTTCCTCTTCTCAACCTGATTTTGTCGTCGACAGTTCGCTGTCTTGTGCACATTTCCTACAAAAACTGGGTGTGAATTTTATTTAATTGAACTGTAAAAACCCAAACAAAACTCTTTTTCAAACATGTTTGAAGAAGATGTTAATAATATTTTGTTGGTATAATTTCTGTTATTTTGGAATTTCTAATGTACATTATGACATTATTTTTGAGACTTCTCTTCAGGTCGGAAGACTAGACTGTTGTTTGTATTTTTGTTTTGCAAGGCAGCCGTGTTGGTTTGGGTCTGAGTACCGACTGCACTGTATCTATTTCAAGCAAACCACATCATAATCATTACTCAAACTACAGTATCATTTACGGATCCAAGACTCAACTCCTGGCCGTTTTGGATCCCTGTGAGAGAAAATTCATGAACACAGTAATTGGCCCTGTTTGTAGTTAAGAATAATTCTTGACTCAATATAATCATATCAATTGAGTAAAAGGCCCGGACCGAATTGCAGTTGTATTCATCGACCTCTGTTCTACAGTTTTGGTTGCATCAAATACGAATCACCTTGTTTTACCGAATCAACCAAATTTCTCAAAATGGTTCTAAGTTTTCAAGTGACTCCAACAATCAAAAGCAATTAAAAACAAGCCAAACTGCAATTCCAGATTATTAAACCAATTCACAGTCATTTAAAAACACAAACCCAAATTGACCGGAAGCCATCCAATAAACAAACTTTTCTATTTGATGATGTTTTGGAGAGATCAGCTTTTTCCCTAAATGTCTGGGTATCTGTGTGTACTTTAATTTAATTATATGTATGTGAAGTGTTGTGTAGCCCCACAATTCCACACTTGCACAAAAACACACATACTCCCATAAGTGGCGTTAGATATACCAAGTGCACTTAAAGGCACACTGATACATGATACAAATGGCATCCATCCCCATGTGGGAAACCTTTAAAAGTGATGAGGCAATGAACTCGTCCTTCTACTTATTTTTTTTTTCTCCTTCGGAATTAAAGCTTCCTTCAGAGTGTGTTTATTTTAACATAACAAAAAAGCCATATTCATTGCGTACCTACACACGACCTGGCCTGGAGCAAGGAAGGACACAAGGAGTCCAACACTAAAAACGAAAAAAACAAACAAACGACCCAACGAAGGAACACTGAATGTGCATGAAAATGAGATGTTAATGCCAATGGGAGGATGGAATAAGTTTCATTCCTGAAACACCAGAAAAACCCTCTCCTTCGTCTATGGGGTAAGACTGTAAGTAGATGTTTTTCAATTACATTGTAGTTGAAGTTGAACTCGAAACGTGAGCAAGGATAAAACAAAACTAATGCAATTATATTGTTGGTTGGAGTCAAAGTGAGAATCGGTGGGAGAGAAAAGAAAGAGTTTCGTTGTCACTTGAGGAAGCTTCCTTGCTTTTGTTTTCGTTTTTAAAATGCAAATAAAATTGAACATCATAAACATCTGAAACGGGGACTATCATAATAATGAAAAGGTTATTCTTGTTTTCTGTACAAAATGTTGTTTCCCGAAGACGAGAATGAAGAAGTTTTGAGTTTAATGAGTAAGTCTCGGTCGTTTGAAAGTTGAGTTGAAGAGAATTAGGACTTTTATGATGTGTCTTGGTTGTCGTTCGAGTTTGTTGGATGGAATCGGAAATCCGATTTAGTTTCCCTTCTTCTAAGATTTCAAACTTTAATTGGTTATATGGTTATGTGGGTTTTTCAGCCTCTTAAGCATTGTGGAAAAGTTTGTATTTGATTCAGAGGAACTACACGATGCTTTGGCAGATATGAGAGCTTGTGAACATTAAAAAAGATTTATTTCAAGAGCTTTAGGTGTGCAACAACACTATCGAGGGTTTACGGGCTCCAGGTAGAATCAAAGCGACGCGTCGTGGGTTCGAGTCCTACTCGTGCCCATAATGTTTTTATTTTATCTTTCACGGGTACTGCATCTTGCGAAGAACTGATAAAACTTCCAAGAGTATCAATCTGTCATGAAAAAGTTTTTTTTTATTTTATTTATACTTATGAATGCTTTCACATTAAGACATAATTATCTTTTAGCTAGTGAAGCTTTACTTTGAAAAATTAAAATTGAACTACAGATGTAGGTACATGTACAATTTGTTTAACAAAATTATTTAAATTAAGTGACAAGTTTTAAAGAAAAATTAATAATAATTAATTACAGAAAAAGAAAAAGAAAAAAAGAATTATTAACAATGATAAAAAAAACATAGGTACATCTTCGTGTTGAGTGAAGCAGTAAATTTACAAAAATAATGTTTATCTAACGCGCGTAATATGATTTTAGTTCCCCTCTGAAACGCCCAGTGCCACCCAACTCCCTTACATGTGCCGGCAATCCATTCCACAGGCGAATGGAGCCAATAAAGAATTGTCGCTTTGATATTGTACACGTAAATCGCGGGAAAATGAGTTGATGAGATCTATTTAAGGATCCGAAGTTCAATTTTTCAAACAAGTACATTGGTTCTCGGGTTTCAATTATCTTTGAAAGTAAGGTCAGAGCCTTATAAGCGAGAAGATCATCAAATGTCATACCAAACAGTCGCTTTGCATGGCCAGAAATATGTTCATATCGTCTTATATTGTAAACGTAGCGCGCGGTATTATTAAAAGCAACATTGAGTTTTCTCTTACTTGCGGAGTCGCAATTTCTAAAGACTTCAGCTCCGTAAGTTAGAATTGGAATGACTAGAGTTTTCGCTAATAGCATACGTGTTTTTTGTGGAGTATAATTGTGTGACATCCAAAGTTTTCGCAATGTGCCATACACCTTCCCAACAGTAGAATTTATATGGTCATTCCATGTTAAATTTCGATTGAAAACAATTCCCAAATTTCTCGCCTTATCCACATATTCTATTTTAGAACTCTCAATGCAAACATCCGGAAAATAAGAAAGATCAAGTATCCGTTTACTTATTACAAGACATTTTGTTTTCGAGGGGTTTAAGACCAGACCATTTTGTTGTGACCATAAATTTATGGCAAGTAGGTCGTCATTTATTGTTTGTACACAGTCTTCAATTAAACCTAAATTACAGCTCCTATAAAGCTGTAGGTCATCTGCATACATATGAACCGAGGATTGGACAGTCGATGTCAGTTCATTGGCATACAATGAAAACAAAATTGGACCTAAAATTGAGCCTTGTGGTACACCTCTAGGTACACACAGGAATTCAGAAATCCGATTTCTTACTGATACAGCTTGCATTCTACCGTTAAGATATGAGGATACTAAAGCGACAGCTGAACTTGAAAAACTATATTGAGAGGCAAGTTTACTGCACATAATCGAATAATCCACATTATCAAAGGCTTTCGAAAAGTTTAAAAGAACCAAAATTGTTACCTTATCATCATCTAAGGACATTCTGATGTCATCTGTAACTTTGATCGTTGTCGTGATGCAGCTATGAAGTTTTCGAAAACCTGATTGTAGTGGTGAAAGTAAACAATTAGCTTGCAAGAATGAGCTCATTTGTCCCTGTAAAACTTTTTCAAACACCTTAGACAAAAATGGTAGAATGGACACAGGTCTATAGTCCTTACTATTTTGTTTCTTAAAAGGTAAAATCTTAGCAACTTTCCATTGTAAAGGATAGTCGCTAGTCATTATAATATAGTTAAATATATGAACTAGGTAGGGAAGAATAACCGGCAAAATGATTTTGATGAACTTTGGGTGTACTTCATCGAAACCTACGGCATTCGATTTAACAGATAATAAACATGAAACAAGTTTGACGTCGTCGATACACTCAAAAACAAACAGATTGACAGATGGTTCCCGTTGAACAATTATTTCAGCACTCGCATTTGAAACAGAGGTTGTTGATGAAGATATAAATTTTTGATTCAGTTCGTCAAGATCAAGGTTGTCGTCAGGTATCGATTTTTGTTTTCCAAGTCCGATATCACTTAACTTCTTCCAAATTGTTCGCCCTTGTAGTGAAGGGTCTAACTTACGGCTGAAGTATTTTCGTTTAGCTTGTTTTATTTTTTGAACAACTTTATTTCTTAATGACCGAAACAGTTGCAGATGTGTGTCTAGCCGATATCTTTTCCACAATCTATATGTTTGATTTCGCTGTTGAATTAGACTACGAACATCATCAGTAAACCATTCACATTGCCCATGTCTTACAGTTTTGGTTCTGGTTGGAACATGCACATCAAAGAGAACTTGAATGTTTTTGGTAAGAAAATCAACCTGAAGACTAGATGAATGCATATGTAGTACCTGATGCCATTCGATGCTACGAGCGCGTTCTTCCAAGGAGTTGTAGTCGATCGCATTAAAGTCTCTATATTCAATGCTAACAGACGTAAAAGTAGTCGAAAATTTGAAAGTAAGAAAAAGCAGATCATGCTTTGAGAATCCGGGTGCTGAGAATTGATTATAAAATACAACATCATTTTTATTACTGACGAAAAAAACATCTAACAAAGTACTTGTTTCATTTGTGAAATGCGTTGGGTAGGTTACATTGACAGGAAAAAGTCCAAACGTACTAAAACCATCAATTATATTTTTATCTACTAACAGATTGCTATTCAGATCACCACATATTATAATTTGCGACGCCGATGTAGATATTAAGGATCAAACAACGGCGTAGGATCAATGTTCCTATTGGACCTGTAAACAGATTCAATGAGAACATTCCCGGAAGCAGATATAAGCTCAATAAATACATAATTCATTTCGCTATCATGAGTTGAAACGCATGTAATACGACATTTTAAACCCTCTTTTACATATATTGCGGCTCCGCCACCAGTCCGTCCCACTCTGTCCCCTCGAAAAAGTCTGTAACCATTCACTTTGTAGAAAGCATCATCTATTTTATTCGAAAACCAGGTTTCCGAAACACATAAAATTTTAACCCCAGAACCCTCAAACAAATCTCTAAACTCATCTAATTTAGGAGATAGGCTTTGTGAGTTTAAATGACAAATTCTTAGTCCATCTTTTTGTTTACAAAAAATATTCACCATTGAGCGCAACACTTCACCGCCGGCTCCATCCGTTGATCTCCTTAAGTTAGGAGATGCCATCAACGTAATGATAAAATAAAGAAAGGATTGTCAGGGACATAGAAAAGGAGCTAAACAGCCACTGAGGCATCAGAACGGAAATACCACTTAACATATCATTCAAACAAACCCATACCCGATATGTAAAACACAAAACACGAAGATGCATAATAAACAATAATATATAATACATGATTAATAAACTTTAAGATTACCATAAAATTTTAAGTAATTACTAAATTTAATTAAAGTTACAATTTCAGAACAAAAATTTAAGAAAATAAGAAGAAAAAAAAAAAAACAAGAGAATTGTTGATGAGAGTAAGCCACTTAGGCCTTGGCTCTACAACAGCTGTCGCGCCACTCAATTTATTTTTTTATTTTACTTAATCATTCCAGTCAGGTGAGTCAGGTACTTTGAAAACATCTGCTGAAAACGCTTTAGGTTGCTTTGAGAGAAATATTCTTCATACAACGATATAACCTGAAAAGTAACGAAGTGTGTGTCTCGGTCCATAATCTGCTATCCCTGAAACAGAAGAGAACGGCCGCGACTCATTTGGTAGAGATACAAATACAACGTTGCGTGAAGAACGGGAGAGAGCTAGCTAGGGATCGAGCTTTCTGTAGCACCACTTTAAGTAAGTAAGATAAAGACAGAGGCTACAGTGGAAGTTGGTATCGGTCGCTTTGAGTTTGAATGCATCGAACTCATCCTCTGATCACCTTATCCCTGAAGAAAAAAATTATCTTACTTTTAACACGTGTTTTTCTCTTATATCATCCAATTTGTTTTCCCATTCCGTTTCCCCAGAACTTTTGCTTCCAACTCTCTTATAATGAACTGAACACTCATGCTCAAACCAAGTTCCATCGACACCCAAATTATGTGTTAAAAAGTCAAATTTCCAAATTGACTAGGCTATTTCTTGGGTGCCTTGAATCGGTTTTCTGTTAAACAACACATTCAAATGATGTTTGTGCCGTTCATTGATTCAATGGCCTTAAGTCGTTTGTGCACAAGTTCAAAAGTAAAAATTAAATTTTCTTTTGGGCTATTCGGAAAATCAGGAACTCGTCCTCCAAAAGGAAAACGTGATGGACTTAGCCCGGCACTTTTAAACAAAATTCATCATTCCCAACAAAAGACAAACTGTACAATCATTCGAATAAATTACAAAAACGATTTATTTACTTTTCCTGTTGGTTCTTGGCTTTCCCAAAAAATTGAGTGTGAAAAGTCTTTACATTCCTTTCAATTTCAATTTATTTGATCTCTGTCTCTCTCTCCTTTTCTCGCTGATTGACAAAGCAAGTTCGCTCCAACAGCGAAACAAATTTTCATCTAATTTGTGTCAGAATTTTTTTGAATTCTATCAATTTAAGTTACGAGAGAAAAATCATGTAAATTCTTTTGATTTTCAAATTAAACAAATAAACAAAAATAAAAAAAGGAAAAAATAATCCACGAAACGTGAGAGACGCTCGCATTAATTCTCTTCATTTGAAAGTGCCTTTGCCGCGAGTCAGCAATTTTGCGAGGACTGGTATTGGAATGAAATTACATTTCACTGCGAGTTGTGTACTCTTTTTTTTGCTTACCAATCGACAACACACATGAGCCCCGTAATGCCTTTGGCTCCTTTACGTAACCTGTATATAAATTGGAAAATTCTAATTCGCAAAGAGTAGGTAATATTTGCTGTGCAATGAGTATATGCATTGCTGCTGGTTCTCCGGAATGTTTTATTGCGGGTGGAGTGTGGGAGGGAAAATATGGAAAGGATTTTACTTCATCATCGTTTCAACGCGGTTTTAAATTGAATGCTGTAATTGGTATTGATTTGTGTGAATCGAATTGTGGCGGCAGCGGTGAGGTTTCATATTGACAGCAATTTAATTGAGGACAACGCACCAGTGGGGTATTTTTTTTCCATTCACAGAAAGGTCTGAGTTGATTGCGTTTTCTCTTTTCATGTCTCTATTGCTGTTGGGTTTATTAAAATTGTAAATTCTGTTCTTCACACCACGATAACACGACCGCAAAAGAGTTACAATTTTCAATTAATCTTGAATGTGGTAAAATCTTTCTCATTTTTTGGAAATTCAGTCTTTGCCTTCTATTTTTCATTGAAAACAGGAACGTTTTTACTGTAATGTTAGTGTAGAATGTAGATACGAATTTCGAGTTTAAGATTTCGATTACACCTGACAGTTCGATGGATGAGAGGGTCGATTTGTCGACATAGAGACAGGGCAACCTGTTGTTGGATCTTCAGCAAGTCCACTCAATATTGACATCTTTGGAAAAAAAAACTAACAGTTTTCCTGAAGGCACCGATAGCATTGAAGCTGCATTTAAATAGTAGAAAAAGTAAATGCATCGTGGCTCCATCTGCGGAAGGGGCCTGTTGGATTTGAGCAGCCATTCGTTTTTATTCTCTTTCCGTATTCTTATCGGCTGCTACTTGCGAGCTTGCGACCCAAGCTAATCACTTTTTCTAAATCGTGCTCCTCAACCCTTAAAGTTGCTCTTCATTTGCTAACGTTTTCTGCAGACGATGCATGCCACCATGTACCTAAATTTATATGCAAACCCAAGTTTTCCGGCGTTTTTTTTTATCTGGATAAATGAGATTTGTCCAGTTTGAGCGTTCCTTTTTCTGCATAAACAAATAACTAGATGGAATTGGTGACGAAAGACCCTGTTGTAGATTTCCCAAAGCCCATTTCCGGAAAAAAAAATAGAGTGGCGCGACAGCTCTTGAAGAGCCAAGTTCTAAGTGGCTTACTCTCATCAACAATTCTCTGGGTGGTGCGTGAAGAATTGAGGGGACCTACAATTTAACGCGCGCCGATTCCGAACGGCAAGGTTAGGTTAGGTTAGGTTATGAGGGGTGTGCACAGCATTAGCTGTTGCGTACACGGGGGCCTATTGGTCCATTGTGATCCCCTATAAAAAAAATATGAGTGCGACCCATGGAGTCCACACGACTAACTTCCCATAGTAGAAAAATACGTAAAAACATTAGTTGTTTTGCAAAATATTCAGCGGATGCATCCCGTTGTAGTTGTACACGCACGTTGCTTCAAAGTCAAATTCCATAAAACTGATGATTTTATGAAAAACATTAAGTTTATTGAATAACAGTGGTGCCATCTGCCACTGCCGAGTTGATCGTACCATTTCGTGGACTCATTCACAACTACTTTGCACAGTAAAAAACAGCCTACATATATTGCTCCTGAATATTGTAGTTTTCTATTATTGAAGCAATTTTTCTAATCGGATTAGTATTTCTGAAAATTAATATTTATACGGCAAAGCAGCGTTTGGTGGGTCAGCTAGTAATTATGATACTCCTGAATATTGTGTTTTTTTCCCACTAACTATAAGATTTCTTGCACTATCATTGAAATTATTGCAGAAATTATCATAATTTTCATTATATTAGGGTTGTCTTAGATTTTTGATTGCCATTAAAAAACCGCTAAGCCGATTTCGCTCAAAACCTAATCAGCTCTTAACAACAGAACTCCGCGTCGAATGAGATCAATTCGATGAGTGGTTCGCGTGATAATTGAGCTGAAAAACGTAACGCGTAACGAACACACATACACACACACAGACATCATAAAAACGCTTGATTCGGATTCTAGTGACCTCGAAACATCGAGAAATGCGAAAATTGGAGATTCACAAAATCGGCCCCATTACAATAACTTCCTCTGGGAAGTTAAAATCATTAATCATCTCTCGATAGCGCAATCCATTGACCTTAACTGTTGCTCCAGCCTCATTTTCGAAAAAGTAAGGTCCAATGACCCCGCGGGACCATAAACCGCACCAAACAGTCACGCGTTGAGGATGGAGAGGCTTTTCAACAATAACTCCTGGGTTTTCCGAGCCCCAGATGCGACAGTTTTGCTTGTTGACGTAGCCTCCGAGGTGGAAATGGGCCTCATCAGTCAAGATGATTTTTCGATGAAATTCCGGATCATTTTCATGCATTTCAAGGACCCAATCAGCAAAGACACGACGTTGTTGATGATCAGCCGGCTTGAGTTCTTGTGTTAACTGAATTTTATAAGCCTTATATAGTGAATTTTAATAATTTCAATGCGTTGTTGAAGCGTGTATCGTTCCTTTTTTGTTAATGGCGTAGTTTCTACTTGCCAAATGTCAGAAAATGACAGCTTCAAAAGTGACAACTACCGAAATAGCGGGCTATTCAAAATAACACCTCTTAATGGAAAACCCTTTATAATAATAAAATAACTCATTTTTTATAAGGTTGACTTAGATTTTTGATTGCCATTTAAAAACTGCTAAGCGGATTTTGCTCAAAATCTAATCAGCTCTTAACAACACAATACCGCGTCGAATAAGACCAATTTTATGACAATACGATGAGTGGTTCGCGAGATAATTGAGCTTAAAACTTAAAAGCTTTAAAACGCTTGATTCGGACTCTAGTGACCTCAAAACATCGAGAAATGCGAAAATTGGAGATTCACAAAATCGGACCCATTACAATAACTTCCTATGGGAAGTTAATAAAAGTTAGCATCGATGCTTCTCAAGGTCGATTAACGTAGACTGGCTCGTTAACGAACCAGCCTGTGCTATCTATAAATTTCCTCATGTTTGCCATTGAGACCTGTGCTAGATCATCCAGTTCTCCAACAAACCTGTTTCCGAAATGACGGAGTCGGCTGGTTTGGAAGTTCGGACAGTCACAGAGCAAGTGTTTAATGGTTTCTATTTCCTCCTCATCCTGACAGCTCCTACAAAAATCGGGTGCAAATGCCCCTATCTTGTTGGCCATTGTGCCAATGGCACAGTGACTCGTTAGTTCACCTATCAAGATCTTAATGTTCTTTTTACTCAGCGATAGAATATACCGAGTTTCCTTTTCATTTGTGCTGCTAGGCCATAAACTTCTCGAGATTACGCAATCGTCCCTGGATTTCCAAGAGTTATTGGTTTTCTCTTTTGATTTAAGGTCTATCTTCCTCTTGAGTACCCCAATTGGGACAAGTGGTCCCCAAACTGAGTGGTCGCTACTACTTGCGTCTGCTTCTGACCCTTTCCTGGCTAGTTCATCTACTATTTCGTTCCCTTCTATATTGCTATGTCCAGGAACCCAGCAGAGCTTTACCTGGTTAGTGTGGCAGATTTTATTTAATTCCGTCTTACAGTTTAAAACTGCTTTTGATCTTATGGTCTCACTGGCTAAAGCTTTGATAGCGGCCTGGCTGTCCACGAAAAAAGTTATCTCCGAAGAACTTAGCTTTTCGTGATGTGCCAATTCAGCTGCTTTTTCAGTGGCAAAGATCACGGCCTGAAAGACACAGTCAGCTGGGAGTTTATACGATGCTCTGATGTTGAGAGATTGGCAAAACACTCCAGCACCTGTTTCTGATTGCATTTTTGAACCGTCAGTGTAGAAAGGGATACCCTGTTTACTTATAAGTGAATAAGGATCCCAGCCCTGTCTTTCTGGTATGAAAATAGAAAATTTCCTATCGAAATCTAGTAAAGGGGGAATGTAATCGGTTGTCTCCAACAGTCCTGGAATCGTGTCATATCTTTTTAGGATTGACCCGTGCCCATAAGCGCTGTGCCTCCAAAAACTCAGTTCTTTTAAACGAATTGCGGTTTTGGCTGCCATGCACCTTATGAAGGTCTAAAATCATTTCCAACCCAGCTTGTGGTGAGGATCTTTGAGCCCCTGTTATTCCTATACAGGCTAGTCTCTGTACCTTATTCAGGTTCTTGAGATAGCTTGATTTTTCCACCGCTTTCCACCATACAATAGAGCCATTGGTAAGAATGGGTCTGACAATTGCTGTGTACATCCATTGGATGACCTGCGGTCGCATGCCCCAACGTGCACCGAAGGTTCTTTTGCATGTGTAGAATGCGCATAGTGCTTTTTTCATTCTTTCCTCAGTATTACGCTTCCATGTAAGCTTGGAGTCAAGGATTACTCCTAGAAATTTAGCTTCCTTAGAAAGTTTTAGAGGAATACCATTTAGTTTGGGAGGGTTGAAGCCCTCCAGTTTCCGTTTCTTCGTGAACAAAACTAACTCCGTCTTGGTGGGGTTGACCCCGAGACCGTTTCTAGGCTTGAGTTCGACCATGAACCATCAGGGTGTTTTATGTACCCCGGGACCGTGGGATTAAGGGCCAGGGTTCTACGGAGCCTCGCCGCCGCCTCGCTTGTTTTTTCAATGGATTCGCAATGTTTGGCCCACGAATCTTTTTTGGCCTTCCTTAACTCTTTGGTGTAAGTGTTAAGTGCGGCTCTATAAGACTTTAAGTCCTCTTCTAATTTACTCAGTTTAGCTTTGTTGAAAAGTTTTCTAACCTCTGTTCTACGTTTCTTTAGTACACCATTCCACCAGGGTGGGTTAGTGGAGTTTTTGGAACGAGATAAAGGGCAGTGCTTTTCAAAAGACGTTCTCATTTTACTAGACAAGTTTTGGACAACAGTGTCAATGGTTGAAATGTTTAGACTTGTATTGTCCCCTGGTGGATCAATACAGTTTTTCAGCCATCTTTCGTACTCTGTCCAATTCGTTCTAGTTGGGTTCCTGTAAGGTTTCTTTTGAGTAAAGTTCCTGTCTATGGAGAAGAGTATCCTAAACGGCAAAGATGAGAAGTACTTTTCTTGACAGATTGATACTCTTGGAAGTTTTGTCAGTTCTTCGCAAGCGGCAGTAGCCGTGAATGATGAAATAAAAACTATGGACACGAGTAGGACTCGAACCCACGACGTTCTACTTAGCAGCCAACGCACGCCACTAAGCCACGGACACTGCAATCCTGTGGTTAATTTTATTAAAATTATTTTGGGATAGGAATACAGGTTTTTTAAATTAACCATTGCCTTCAAAAAGAACAATTCTTCTGCTTGTGTGCTCCTGTTTATCCTTTTCATTAATGAAACTATTTAATGAAACACACAAGGCACGAGAACTTCACCTACCCTGGTCGATGCTATTCGGTACGTCCGTCAGTCGATGGACGAGCGTCCATTAAATCTTCTTTTGTTTAAACGAATACCTACGTTTTTTCTTTCTTTCTTATTTTCTCATATTACGGAAGTATTTGTATTTATTTCTGTGTAGATACAGCTATGGAAATATAATTAAGACTTTGAATTCAGTTTTTTTGAAGTCAGTTTTCAAAACTCTTTTTGTTTTTATTTTTCATATTATTGAATAAAACTATCCTTAATTAAAAACTATTATAAAAAAAATATGTTATGTTGATTTCTAAAGAAAATAGAATGATAATTCACACAATTTCACTTTCTGCCTGGGAAAAATAATTAAGACCAATTCACAAAACTCAATAATAAAACGCTCGGTTATCAAATTTTCCTATTATTTTGTAGGAAATCCTTTTTGGGGAAGAACTTCCCCACATCGGCGTTGCGTTGAGGTGATGAGTGTCTGACATCTCTGCACGGGATTAGAATACCAAGCAGCTTTTACTTTTTCATAAAGATCGTCCAAATTGTTGATGTTTTGTCCGCTAAAAAGCCATTTTAACATCACCACAGAGATGCTCTATTAGGTTCAGGTCTAGGCTCGCTGAAGCCCATTCAAGGACATCAATAGAATTGTCCTGAAACCACTTTTTAGTAAGCTTTGCCGTGTGCTTCGGATCATTATCCTGTTGAAATTTCCATATTACAGGCAAATTCTCCTCGGCCCACGGCAGCATTACATTTTGAAGGATTTCTACGTATTTTTCTTTAGTGAGAATATCATCAATTCGATGAATCGGTCCAACACCGAACCATGAGAAGCATCCCCACACGTTAATCGATCCTCCTCCATGCTTTACCACAGGTAAAGTGAACCTCGGAAGGATTGCAGTGTTTTTGGGTCTTCGAACAAAGCGTCTGCCATCGGGTCCCAACCGGTTTATCTTTTTTTCATCACTCCAAAGAATAAATTTCCATCGATTCTGGGTCCAGAAAAGATGAGACCGGACAAAAGAAAGACTCAAAAACACTGCATTCCTTCCGAGGTTCACTTTACCTGTGGTAAAGCATGGAGGAGGATCGATTAACGTGTGGGGATGCTTCTCATGGTTCGGTGTTGGACCGATTCATCGAATTGATGATATTCTCACTAAAGAAAAATACGTAGAAATCCTTCAAAATGTAATGCTGCCGTGGGCCGAGGAGAATTTGCCTGTAATATGGAAATTTCAACAGGATAATGATCCGAAGCACACGGCAAAGCTTACTAAAAAGTGGTTTCAGGACAATTCTATTGATGTCCTTGAATGGGCTTCAGCGAGCCTAGACCTGAACCTAATAGAGCATCTCTGTGGTGATGTTAAAATGGCTTTTTAACGGACAAAACATCAACAATTTGGACGATCTTTATGAAAAAGTAAAAGCTGCTTGGTATTCTAATCCCGTGCAGAGATGTCAGACACTCATCACCTCAACGCAAGGCGATGTGGGGAAGTTCTTCCCCAAAAAGGATTTCCTACAAAATAATAGGAAAATTTGATAACCGAGCGTTTTATTATTGAGTTTTGTGAATTGGTCTTAATTATTTTTCCCAGGCAGAAAGTGAAATTGTGTGAATTATCATTCTATTTTCTTTAGAAATCAACATAACATATTTTTTTTATAATAGTTTTTAATTAAGGATAGTTTTATTCAATAATATGAAAAATAAAAATAAAAAGAGTTTTGAAAACTGACTTCAAAAAAACTGAATTCAAAGTCTTAATTATATTTCCATAGCTGTAGATTGAAATTGCTGAAGGGTTCTTTGAGGGGTAATTTTAATTGAAGGGAAGCCACAGCTCTGCGTGCATACGGAAATAGAACCTTAACACAAACGAACACCAGTTGAGAGGATTACGAGATTTTATCATGGATTAAGTTAAGCTCTTTAAACCGCTAGATAAAATCCAAGACTACCTTTTTTTTGTGGGCTTATGAAGCTTAAAAGGAACAGGAATGAAATTTTTGTTTGTGTTGTTTAAACTGACTCAAAAGTGATTTGACTTATTTTTCTCCTATGTATACTGAAAAATGCTTCTTTCTTAATAAGACTGTGTCCGTCTAAGTCGGACATCAATTAAAGATACAAAATGTCCCTGTCATGGGAAAAAGATGGACAAGACAACCATCCAAGAAGTGCACTTTATAAACGACCATAGCCCCTATAGCAAGACACATAAGTGGACAGAAGAAAAAAAAATTGCCAATTAAGAGAGACTAACAGCGAACAGTGACAAAGGTGCTTCTTTTTTTCTAGAACATTTCTCTCTCAACTCTCGAGTCTTAATGAGCACAACTTCCAGAATATCAAAAAACCCTCCCGCCTCCCCCTATTAAACACAACATAATAATAAACTCTCTCGGCGAAATGAAAACAAAAGCGAAACAAACAGAACCAGGCCAAGGGTAGTATAATGTGTGCATCTAGCATCTAAGTTTAAAGTTTCAAGTTCTGACACAAAAACAAAAACAACAAAATGAAGAACTTTGAAATCTCAGAACATAATTTGAGTTGTTGTTGTTTTTTTTTATTCTACGTGAGGAGAGGGTAGGGGGAAAAGTCATTAGTTTGGAGTTTTTTTTCCTCCCTCCTCAACAATACTTAAAAAAGAAACATCAAAAAGTGCGAGATGTTGCAAGATCTAAACTTAACACGAAACACAGAATGAGGCTTGAAGTGAATTTTTTAGAGAAAAAAAAAAAGAAACAGAACATTGCACGAGTGATGTTAATTTTATTGCTCGAATGCAATTTGAAGGACGCACCTCCGCCAAATTTGCAACTCAAGAAACTCCCCCCACCAAACATGTCGAGCGCAAAGAACACTAATTAGGTCAATTGGTCCTTTGCTGGCTTACTGTTATATCTCACGAGTCAAATACCATGAGAGCAAAGGAGGAGGTTTGAAAGTGTATAATGTTCCAAGGAAGACGAGATAGGAAAAGGATAATGAAATAATTTCGAGAATTGAGATCCATGACGTGGAAGGTGGAATGTTTCTTGAGAGCATTTATATATTTATGGAGCACAACGAGTTTGTAGGTAGGTACTTTTCTTTTAAAACTTGTTGGCGTTTAAAACTTCATCATCCATCAGCTATAAGTATGAGGAAGTAGTTTTTGAAAAGTTGTTATGAAAGTCAGATGTTTTATTAGCCGACAAGCCGTACCATCTTCATTATATGCATCTAAGAATTAGAGTTAAAATTTTGTGAGATTATTATTTGAGATATTGAGGGATAAGACAGATGTTAAGTGGGTTACACGCATAGACAAAAAAGGAGGAAAAGAATTGGCCCTAAAACCAACTCATGTGGAGCTTCTTTAGCAATTGAAATCAACAAAAGTGAGGCATCTTAAATCTTGTATCCGACTCCCAAACATTCAAAACCTGTTTGTGCGCTTATCCTAATTAATATTTGACTGGAAGCAACCAGCAACCGAAACAAATAGCATTTGACTTCTACACGAACTCCATCAGTTCTGACAGCAAAGCTCTGAGAAATAGCCCAGAATTCATGTCTTCTAGTCAATAGAGGATATTTCACATTTCTATAAAAAAAAAACTTCGCCCATTTATTTGTATAAAGTCTCACGTAAATGTCAAGCAGGATGACAGGTTGACACTAAAGAATACCGACATGTCACACTGCACAATGAACAAAAAATGTTAAACTTCAAACAACATATACCTAGAGAGAGAACGAAAGAGACCTGAACCATGACATTGCATTGGTTGAGCTTGAAGCCCTTAAACTTTGTCAGTTTTCTAAATAATCGAATCGGTCCTGCTTCTGCTCCTGAATGCTGCTGCAGTTAACTCTGTTGTTTTGTGTATGTTTGCCAGAAAACAACTTCTGTACATCTCCATCTCTTGGTATTGCAATTAACAGAGATGTCAAGATTTTATTCCCGATGATAGATGAAATTTTGTTGAAGGCAAATATATTATGTTCCGACATGACATGAAAGACAAGACACTCGAAGAATATGGAATAATAGATAGAAGTGTTTGTTTTTGTTGTTGCTAAATGATTAGGATATTGCAGGAGGTTAGTTGAGCTTCCATAGAGTTTCATGAAAGAAGGAAATGAAAATAATATTTTCCGAAAGGATGTAGGTATCGTTGTTGAGGTCTTTTCTCAGATAGATCAGAGGTATCTAGTGTTCGTTAAATTTGTGGTTTTATTGCATTTGAAGCATGAACACTGACTATTTTTGGAATGTCTTGTTGGAAAATTGCAGAGATCCATGAAATTAGTGTTTGCATTAGGTTTTGTTGGGGAAATGTTTGTGATTGAGAAAGTAGTAGGAGAGTCAAGGCTTATAAAGATGAACAACGTTTCTGAAGATGAACGATAACTCTGAAAAACCACGGCCTATAAGTGGCTTGAATTCGTGCAAGGAATTGAAGGGACTTACATATGTATTAGCGCTGCCACTCGACTCCTATAGCAGTAGATCTACTGCGTTTTGGCCCAAACGAAAATATACTGCGCAGCAAAACCAATTTACTCCTTTTTTATAATTTTGAAAAAGAGTATATTTTGTACACAACTTTACGAATCTTTCATTCAAAATAAACTTTAAACTCTGAATGCATCCATCGAAAAATTCCAACTACATTCGTTATTGGCTATCGGCTCAAAAACATCAAACTGACAGCTGGCTGACACTAGATGTCGTGCAATTGTGTTTGTTTTAATCGAATTGTTTGTTGTTTTTTGATTTGTTGTTCCTATTTTTTTGGAAATGGACAAATTTGTAACTAGGTCTGCAACTGCAACGCCAAGGTATTATAGCCGTATCTATAGGTATTGCATATTTTAAAATCTAATGCGCTTTGTTGTCGAATACACTGCGCTCAATTGTTCGAAGGGTGGCAGCGCTTGCCAATTCCGACAGATTTTGTTGGCACTCCCATGAAAACTAAGCCCCAGGCACTATAATTGGATGATCATGTTAAAATAACACTATCACTTGCAAAGATAACCTGTCAAAAAGGATGATCATGTTGAATTAACCAGATTATCCCTGTTAATTTTTTTAAGCGTCGCATTTCCATTTATATATATATATATATTTTTTTTAAGAAAAAAGATAGCAAATAATAGAACATAATTGACCTACCAGGTTGATTTAACATAAAATATTGTTGTTTTAATTATGGCCACTGTTGTTTTGCTATAAAATCTTCTCTTTATCAAGTGATGATAATCAATAGCTTTTCATCGGGAGTAAAATTTACTTGGAATGTTAATACCTCTTTTTCAAACTCAGAGGGAGCTGTAGTAATTTTTTTGAACAATTTAATATGGCAGATGTCAAAATTTGTCAGTTTGTTTTATGAAAACATTTGAATTTAAATCAAAATTGACAGTAAAATCGAGTTTCAATCTGGATCGTTTTCTTGATATTTTTATTGCTTTACTTTACTTGATAGTCACAAAAACACACCTATTGTTAAAGCTTTTCTTTTTCAAAATTGAAACTGAAACCTTAAGTGTCTCAGACATGTGCATGACCACCGTTTTTACAACTTTGCCTTTGAACTGGAGTCCCTTTATCATCTCCCCTGATTCATTTGAAATTTAACAAATTGCCTGAGGAATTCCGCACGTCCTTTTTAACAACTTAAGCTCCATATTGCATGTTCTTGACATATCTATGAGTTGTTTCATTATTAAATTAACTTCATACAGAAACTTTTCGAATTTCTTTTGACAATTTTGTGCATTTTCATTTCGCTGCACATTGTGGCTCTTAAAAACTTTTACCCAAAGAAAATTGCTTATTCTCTTGAATGCACTTAATTACTTGTGATATGCTCTGGAGCATTTAATGAGTTGGTATCTTGGCTGTCGTTTCCCAATTCCAATACAACAACAAAAATAAAACTTTCTATCTTGTTTTTTGCACCAAAAAGTCATGTAGTTGTCGTTACAAAATTGTTTTTTTTTTTCCTCTCAAACCATTAACAGGAGCTGGTTTGGGATTTCTGTTAATGGAATAACAAGGAGATATTGTCCCCAGCAGTAGTTCTTTTTTTTTTTTTGCCTTGTGTGTTTTTCAACCCAAATCTGTTCTCTCGCACCAGAACAGACGGAATTCTTGGGAACTCCGGACTTAGACTTGCTTTGATTTGGTTCTCCTCTGTTTTGCGGGCAACTTTTAGCCGAAACAGCAGATTGTGCTAGTGCCTCATGTTTTTTTTTTTTTTTTGCTGAGCACGCAAACTTTTTGTGTGTGTTTGATGTAATTGGGTTTGATTGCCTGCAAAAGTGTTTCACTTGCAGATGTCACTTCTATCGGCATCAACATCAATAAATTTAGGCCACACATATCGGCTTCCGATTTGAGAGGATTGTTCATAGAATGGGGGATGATGGAAACAACCTTATCAAACCACATCAAAATATTTAGAATGTTTGTTTACTGGTACTCATGCAGCACACACATCCTGATCCACATTCATTCCCAATACAACATGATAAGTGTTTGCACATATTTGACATGCTTAAGGACACGTTGTTATTGATGTATGTATGTTTAGATTGTGTGTAATGAATTCCATCGTGTGTTGGCAAAATATTTTCCCCAAATTGATGTTCGTAAATGTGTTTTATTAATTTGATTACTATGCTCAAGGATATTTTTGCTGCTGTTTTGTGGTTGTTGTAAATGTGTCGATATGGTTTTTGGTCATGTGAAGCAGTTGGGAGATTCATGTTCCGTCTCGTAAAACAACTAGCTTGGAAAAAGGAAATTGAATCAATTTATCGAAAGCGTTGCATAAAATTAATGCTAATGAAATAAAAGGGAAGCGGAAGATCCGTTCTTATTTTACTCTTGCTTTATTGAAGGAAAAAGACATCCTTTGGGGAGGTATCGAAAACTTTTCGGGTTGTTCTATATGACTCAGCCATTTTAGTGTTGGACATTGACTTTTCTGGCTAAATAGGTAACGCTGTACTAACATACATCCTCTCTTAACGTCCTAAAGCGCTAATATCCGTTTCTTTGCCTCTGTGAAATTCGTAAACGAAACAAATCAATATCGAAAAATATTCACCAAAATCATTGAAATCATCTTCAAAACCCCCTCAAAGTCCTTTTTGTAAATTCTCAAATCCAAATTCCAGCAAATCCAATTTTCTGTTCTGTCACAAATTCCTTGTTTAACATTTTTTGTTTGTGTGATTGATTTTTTTTTGTTTTGTATATTTTTTTCAAAAATTTAAATTAAAAACAGTTTTCCTACTATTCCCCCTCCGCCAACGTCAAACAGCCCGCAGCAAAATTTGGCCCAAAATCAACTGAAACAAACCCAAGCCAAAGTCGATGAGGTCGTCGACATTATGCGAGTGAATGTTGAAAAAGTCCTTGAACGTGACCAAAAACTGTCCGAGTTGGGTGAACGAGCGGACGCCCTCGAGCATGGTGCATCACAATTCGAGCAACAAGCTGGTAAACTTAAACGGAAACAATGGTGGGCCAATGTTAAAATGATGATAATCATGGGCGTAATCGGAGTGGTCCTGTTAATTATTATAATTGGTAAGTGCGTTTATAAACATTTATCCATTTTATTCATTTCTATATAATTTGTCCACCAATATAAGAGAGACAGTGGGAGGTGTTTTTTTTTAAACGTGGGAAAAAGAGGATATCCGGCTTTGCCTTCCACAGGCATGCGATTGTAATTTCTATGCAAAAGAGAACCACTGAAAGACCCGTCGCCAAAAAAAAAAAAAAACGCCACAACATGGCTGCTAAAGCGATTCTTCTTGTTGCATTTTGCATTTCACTTTAGAATCCACATAAATCTTTCTTTCTTTCATGTTTTTGGGTGGATTCTAGAATCCTTGAACAAAACGAATGCGGAGTAGGCAAAATGCGATTAAAGTTGCATGTTCGGATATTTTCAACACCCCGTTTAAAGCTTTCAGTTGTCAAGCTGTGAATGGAAAGTGAAGGATATTTGATACTTTGCTCTGTCGGAAGCTTGGTTCCAGTAGGAAAATAAAACACAGACTGCTATAGTTGGTTTAATTTTGGTGCACGAGAAATTCACACTAATAGGGAAATAGATATGTTGTCACGCAGTGACGCCAATGCAAAATGGGTTTATTTTGAGAGCTCTTAAACGTTTGTTTTTGGGGATTAACAATTATGACATAAAATAAAATTAAGGGCGATATTAAAAGGATGCACAAGATTGTCGAGAATCTTGAATGTTATAAACATTACCTATTTCAAAATTGAGAGTTCTTAACTTTTCCAACAGTCAGAGTGTGTCCCTTTCTTTTCTAAGAATGTTGAAATTCATTGCTCTAATAATTCTGCCTATGATTTCTTCCAAAATGTGACTTACGAAATAAAAAATTAATATCAAGCCATATGAATCACATTCGATACATAAATGAGTTGAAATAAATAAAAGCACTTTTTTGACTGCATTCTTAAATGAATATTTGACTATTCGAATCTGTTTCCTTCCGTTTTGCGTTCATGAATCACATGTGATTCAAAAGAACTGTGACTGAAAAATATCTACTTATAGTTAAAAACATCTCAAGTTTCATTTTTCGTTTTGCAGAAAGTATAACATCAATTTCACAATATATGAATCATATTTGATGCATGCAATTTCTTGTGCGTAGCCACCATAAACCATTCAACTATTGTAATGAATTTAATATGTCAGTAATGACAAATTTATTGCAACTACTCAATCTGGTATCAAGTCAATGAATCATATATGAACACAAAATTATTTTTTCACAACAAGCAATATAACTAAAAAGGAGTAATTTCCAAAATCCCCTTATTCCGACAGATGTCATTTTTTGACACCTTAAAACAATCACTCTAACTTTAACTGGGAAGATACATCCTAAAGGCTTACTGAACGAGTTATTCCTTGCGGAGGTGGTCCCAGTAGGTCACAGAGATCGTACGTGAATCTCTTCTTGGAAAAGCCGTTAACGATGCGGCACTAAAATTGCTAAACTTCAAACAGACAATCGTCCAAAAAAAAATCTTGGCGATGAAATTATTAATAATAAGGAATGATAACGATTTATTCTTCACTGTGAATCATATATGATTCATTGACGCTGGAATTGCGGTGCAAAAAATTGTATGTGTATCAAATGGGATTCATGAATCATGATACATGAAAGTAGTATTAATGTTTTTCTGACAGTAGACTTGAAGTTATACCTATCTGCAAAAACAGCTTCTAAATAGTAGGCATAGTTGGTTCCAGAAATTGGTAGCACGTACCTAACTGATTATAAGAAATTTTGTTTATGAAAACGCAAAAATCCACAAGCTCCCACGGAATATCCAATTTAACTACCGCTGAACGTTTAAACATTCCAAAAATTATACATTAAGAAATAGGCGAAAAGACAAGCCAGTCTAAAGCAATTGCAATCATCCTACTCACAACGAAATCATATTTACTCAGTCGAATATTTTTTTCCGCCTCCACATATGGTACCTACGTGTGTGTGTTTATATTTGTATGTCCCCATGTTCGCTGGCGGTTGATTATTGCCAAATTGAAGCAGCTCACATATAATTTGTATCACCCTCGAGACATTCATTAGTTTCCACAGAACACAAACCAAACAAACCTAAAGCATCATGAGTCAGAAGGAGTCTGATTTCCAGAGACATTCACGGGGCCAAGGATAAGAAATCACTTTAATGGAGGAGAACAGCGAGAGCAAAAAAAAAAAAAAAAAACAGCGACCGCGTCGAGTCGTGTGGGCGGACTAGCGACCCCGCATACACTTCAATTCTGATGTGAACCCTTAAATACCCACCCGAGTGTGCTTTTGAGTGTACACAAATCATGGAGGGGGGTTTCCGTTGCTTGTTTAAAGACAAAATTTATTATATGAAGAATAGCACACGGGGGATGCGGTTTATTTTTTTGCGAATCTTTAAGGAGGTGTACGTTTTAAAGACGTTTTATATTTTTATTCCCTCATTTTCACTTGCTCTTGGTTGGGGTTCCTTATTTTGTGAGGATTCCTTCTGGCTGCACAGTTTTTCTGCGTGTTCATTTTCAAAAAAAAAAAAGCAAACGAAAGTGTGTCATCGTTGGTGTCTTGAAATGAGTGCAAAAACTGAATGTAGGTGAAGTTCTTAAAACAACTGCGCGTCCTGGTAATTGTGCTTCTTCATTCCAGTCAGAACCATGACAACGACAACGTTTGAGAACGTGGAGACTATACTGAAGATGGCATTATCGCCCATCGCTGCCGCTCTGTCATCGTGAAATAAGGTGCGATTATGTTAATTCATTTTGAAAATGTACACTTTTATAGAGTGTGAATAGGTTTGCAGTATATTTGTAAGAACTGTTCCATTGCGGTACACCTTTGTTGTATTTTTTTTTTTTTATTTGCTTTTCTTTTGTGGATTTTAACTTCGTGGGAGGGCAAAAATGTTGCAATTTATTGCAAAGATTTTTCAAAGTAGAAAACTCAACGAAGTGAGGGAGAATAAGCGAAAAGACACTCAGATAGAAAAATGGCATGAGATAAAAACCACAGGGACATGTATTAATGTTTAAGGAGGGAAATAAATTCTTAATCTGGGTGTGGTTAAGGGAGAGTTTGTGTGTTTAAGGTGCAAAAAAAAAAAAACGGTAACAAAATTCCAAACTTCAATTATTCAATGTCTAGAAATAAGTGCTTCGCGGAATTGGCATTAAAATGTAGGTCCCCTCATTTTCCAATACGCTCTTAGAAATTGTCTAAGAGTGTAAGCCGTAGGCCTTGGCTTCTCAAAGTCTTCAAGAGAAAATAAAAAAATAAATAGAGTGGCGCGACAGCTCTTGAGAGCCAAGGCCTAAGTGGCTCACTCTTATTAACAATTCTCTGGATGCGTGTGAAGAATTGAGCGGACCTGCAATTTACCGCCGATTCCGAACGGAAAAGTTGAGAAGCACTTTTTCGTGACAGATTGATACCTACTCTTGGAAGTTTTGTCAGTTCTTCGCAATAGGCAGTGCGCGTGAAAGATGAAATAAAAACTATAGGCACGAGTAGGACTCCAACCCACGACGTTCTGCTTAGCAGCCAACGCACCTAACCATTAAGCCACGGACACTAAGCTTTTGAATCATATCTGAACACATAAAAAATGTAAGACATATCTTGATATTGGTATTATACGAGGAGCAAGTAAAAAATAAGGTTCCTAACGCTGTACACTCGCCGCGCGAGATTATAGGAGAAATACGGCAACACCGCCTTCATTGTTGATCCCCCCACTCCATTCCAACTACCTGGAAGATCACTGCGAAGCTTAGTGCCAGTCTAACAGCCATCCGCGATGGAGCCCGCAATCGCCGTCACCGCCAGGTGTGAAATCCGTTCAGTGATTCGATTTTTAAACGCGAAGAAGCTTACACCTATTGAAATTCATAGACAGTTGGAAGAAGTTTATGGCAAAGCTTACATCAGCGTCCAGCACGTCCGCAAATGCAGGGAGTTCTCCGAAGGACGCACAGATGTTCACGACGAGCGAGTACATCGGCGGCCTAGCGGCGGAGTTCTTCGAAGCGGGTTTTCAGAAGTGGATAACTCGTATGAAAAAATGTTTTGAAAGATCTGGCGACTATGTAGAAAAATAGTTTGAAATACAAGCTTTCAGATGGTATACATATTTATTGCAATAAAAAATGCCTTACACCTGAAAAAATGTGGGAACCTTATTTTTTACTTGCCCCTAGTATCAATATGCACTTGAATCATATATGACTCATGAACGTGAATCATATGTGATTCACGGACTTGAATTCATTGGCGCTGCAACATATCAAATTTGTATGTATCAAATGCGATTCATTGGACTACAAAATTGTCATATTGTTACTTTCTTCTTCTAACATTATTAGAAATATTATTTCGACCCATGCACCCTAAGTATGGATTACAAGAGAAGAAAATTTTCAAATGACAAGAAGTCTTTTTTTTCTTTTTTTAAATCCTTATAATCTTCATCACACCCAGTTCACTAGGCTATAACGTCGATAATGCAGTCAGTAATCGCCTATCAACATGTCACTGAAAGGCATCTCCAAAAGTCTTAGAATTTTTTGTTTGTTTTGTCTCCAACAAAATCCATCTACTCTTTATTATCGAAACTCCTTTGTTCAGTGTCACATCCAAAGCTTCTTTAAATTAACTAAAACTCCCATTTCAAAAAGTTTTCCAAGACAAATGAACGACGCAAAACAGAGACAACGTTAAGACCCCATGGACAAAGCCATCCATGATCGATATGTTCGATTTACCAGTTCGAATATACACTGACCATTTTCAATTTCAACTTGTTTAGTTCTATTTGCGAATAAATCTTTATGCATCCGTGTGTGTGTATTTCTGTTTATTTATTTATTTGAGTGTTTCTGTTGTTCAGGCGCCAAATAATGCCAAGAAAAAGCAAAAAAAAAAAACAAGTAAGAATTATACAAGTCAGTCCTCTATATCAGATTAGAAATAACTTGTCCCTGTGGAATTGCATCTTCTTCAAACAAGAGTTAACACTCCGCCTTTCGCAAAAAAAAAAATATATTTTTCCGTTTTCGATTCGTTTCCATTTCCATTGAAGTATAGGTTCTCGACTCAAGGTGAGAGCTTTTGGGACGTCCGAGAGAGTCGAGAAATATATTTTTTTCAAAATGAAAAAATGGACAAAGATTTCGACCAAAAGGCTCAATCAAAGAAAGAACAAAATAAATCCGAAATTCAAAAATTTTCTTGTATTGATTTTTGCCTCTACTAAATCCTTGTCCAAGTTTGTCTTCGTTTCCAATTCGATCGAACTGTGAGGTTGTGCTGGACTCGTGTTTTTGGCCGCCTCTTTGGAGTATTGTGCAGCTTAGGTCTTTCGAACAAAAGAACTAAAGCGGTAAGCATATTTTCTAGGTGTTTCTTGTCGTTGAAACTTCAAAACTAGATCATCTATAGCTATAGCTATATAATTTTCTCGGCCTCTTGACTGTTTCCCAAGAATTTTTACATTAAACAGAAAAAAAAGTGAAAACTTGGTCAAATTGACTAGACGCCATTTTTCCTTTATTAAATGTGACGAAAAAAAAACTTGTAAAACTTTCCGTAGGACAACTTTCAAACCAACTTCTTCAACTCTCTTTCTTCGTCTGTCAATGTCAATTCAAATCTTCGATACGAAACATTTCACGATTACGATACTTTTACCCTAAAGCAAAAGTTTGCAAGCGAAATATAAAAAAAAAACTCGGACAACTTCCTTGTCTACATTCAGATGAAGTTTAGCTGAAACGACGAAGATGATGGTGATGACGACTCTTTTCTCTTTTTCTTTTCCCTCATTGGTTTTTTTTTGCCATTTTTGCAAACCCCTTATACCCTCCCTAAATTGATAAAGTTGCAAACAACCTTTGATGGTTCGTCTTGTGGCCGTTTTGTGGTATGAACTGTTGGTGTTATAGGGTGTTGTTGTGTTTTCTTCTTTTTTTGTTTGGCAAAGTCAATTGAGAGAGAAATTCCTTTATTCTTTTTCCAATTCCCTCTGCTTCCCATATCGTATCATCGGCTTGCTCCCTTGTTAATTTTAATTAAAAGTTTTCTCTCGTCATTTTTTTTTTCGTCTGTCCCATGTGTCCTC
This sequence comes from Sphaerophoria taeniata, assembly GCA_943590905.1. NCBI lineage: Eukaryota > Metazoa > Arthropoda > Insecta > Diptera > Syrphidae > Sphaerophoria > Sphaerophoria taeniata. Next base: position 36,776,447 of record OX016540.1, on the reverse strand, counting down.
CTGAACCGATTTGAGGCGGCAGAGCCAAGAATCCTTTTCTTCAGTTAACTTCGAAATTGATATAAATTTTTGTTGAAAGACACACAAAAAGAACAGAACTTAATTTATGATTTGACAAACTGATACCCACATTCAGATATAAATGTCGGATTATTCGTCATTTCGCATGTAATGTCATTATCATTCCGATGAAAATGAGAACAAGGAAAAGTTATAACGACATCTAAACTTTTCAATGTAGATCTACTTTGGACATGTTGAGATAGTTGTAGAAAGTTTTGCTATATATTTTTTCTTGTTTTAACATTTTTTGAAAAAGTTTTGTGACTTGGTCAAAGGGTTTTTTGTACATTTCCGATGAAAATGGAATGGTTTTGAATATTGAAAAGCAGATTTGCATTTATGAAATGTTCGTTTATTTTTTTTTTTTTTTACTTTTTTGCTAAAGATAGGGGACTTTAGCAGTTAAAAGAGGACAAGAAGAACTATTTTCAAAGAATTTTATCTTCGGATGGGAGTGCCTTTGTGCGACGATTACTGCGGTTTTGTTATGCAATGTAATCCATTTCCAAAGGTTTCCGAAGTTATTTTGAACTTCTGTGATGGAACTTTCTTTTTTGATATAAAATTCTCTTTATGGAAGTTTTTTTTCAGTTAAATCAGTAAATGATAAAGTTTTATCACTCGTGCATTTCCAGATTCTTTCAGTAAAGTCTGTTTTTGATTTTAAAAAATGTTGGCTGTTGGAATATTTACTCATAACTTCTCCATAATCAATAATGAAAATTTAATCATTCATTTGAGTTTCCCATTTGAAGTCGAATTGAAAAGCGAATATTTTGTTGTTATTCTCAAAACCGTTATCTTGATTTTAATTCCAGCTTCCTTATTCGCTTAAATCCGACGTAAAAAATACATTTTCAAAAGAAGGCTTAGACGCTATGAAATTTCTTGTTAAGAAATTGATTTTTAGATATTTTAGGGACGGTACTTTAAATACAGTGAGTACCTTAACAAATTGTTGTTTTCAGCCTTTTTTCTTTAGCAACGCATGTCAAAAAAATAACAAAAAAATCATAAATCTGATTTTATTTTTTATTTTAAATAACACTTTCTGGTTATGGCTCCAACATTTTTCTGAAGCTTACAAAAAATTGTGTTCCTTACTATGCACTCAGGATTTTTAAGATTTCGCACATGTTCTTTTTTCTCAAAATGGGACTTAACATATTTTTTGTTTTTGCTGAACTGAATGAGATTTTCTAACTTATTTTCTTTCTAATAAATTCAAATAAAATGCAAAATTTAAATGAGTTATGTTATTTGTTTTCTATACTTACAGTTTCGCTTCTTCCCTCCAGCAGTAATGCCCCAGTGGACAAGAATTAATTTCTGAAATAAAAAAACAACAAAAATAAATTTAACTTTTTTGTCCCATTTTATAGACGTTAAAAAAAAAAAATCTAAAGTTACTAACACTAAATAAAAAACATTATTATTTTCCTTTTATGTATTACTTAAGCAAATGCAAAACCAGATCCTAATTAATGCGTCTTACGATTGGTGATTAAATTATAAATGTTTTGGTAAACTTTTCTTTTGTCTGTTCATACGTGTTGATTGACTTTAATATTTTCAACATTTTCTTTTGTTTACTTGTTTTTTTGTTTAATTTACATTAAAATTTGTTTGATTATTTTGTTATCACTACATACATGGTATTTTTCTTAAAATGTTTGAAATAAACTTTATCATTAATAATTAAAATTATATTATTACATAAATTAAAAATATATACTTATATTTCATGTATTTTATAAAAGTAAAAAATGAATTCAAATAAATAATTTATTTGTTACAAAATTAAATAAAATTTGTTTTTATTTTTTTCGAACTGAAACACAAAAGGAAAAGGGTCCATAAAATATCTTTTATCCTTGACTAAATAAAATGCTATATAAAAACTTATAATAATTGCGATTCTTCTCGAAATTTTCAATGCTGAAGGGAAAAGCATTCCAATTACATTGGAAAATATACAAAAACTATATTACATCGCAGAAAAAAAGGTAAACAAAAAGTTGGTGCACGGAATAATCGGCTTTTACGGAGGCCAAGTAAATAAAAAAGAGAATCATGCTGCCGTAAGTGGGCATTATACGGCTATAGTGTACAGAAGAGCAAATCACTTATGGATGGAGTTCAGAAGAAAAACATTTTACCTAGACTAATTGTGGCGTTCCACTGAAATGTTCAGCTACAGATCATATCGTGATTTTAACTTTGAAGGAGTTCAACGGTTTGTTGGATCTAATTTCTTTAACGAGATTTTATACACAGCTGATGTAAACGATAAAGTTATATTGTTTAATCAATTGTTACTAGTTCTTTTCGATGTTCATGTTCCGATTGTATGTAAAAAAGTTAAAAAAAACAGAGCATGTCCTTGGTACAGTACTGACATTGAAGCTCAAATCAAAGAAAGAGAACGTTTTTACAAGAAATTTAAAAAATGTCCTTCTGAGTTCAATCGGCATCAATATATTTTTGCAAGAAATACAGTTGTGTCACTAATTCGCACTCGGAAGAAAGCTTACTTTTTGCAAAAACTTGACGTTTCATTGAATTCGAAAGAACTGTGGAAAAACTTAAAAGAAATTGGAGTTGCTAACAATAAAAATGCGTCAGAGTGTGCTCTTAACCCAGAGGTAATGAGGTCATTTTATGCTCCTCCTCTACTCAACTTGAATCCTCAAATCAGTTTGCCTGCAGATGACGTTGGACTATTTTCATTTAACTGTGTGGACGAAAATGATATTTTATGTGCAATAAAGGCTGTGAAATCTAATGCTGTTGGTTCTGATAAAGTTACTCCTAAATTTATTCGCTTAATATTACCTATTGTTAATCCACCATTGAAAAACATTGTTAATGCTTGTTTTTATAGAAGTGAGTTTCCTGACGCATGGAAGGAGGCTATTGTTATCCCTATTCCAAAGAAGAGTAATCCATGTGAACCTTCTCATTTCAGACCAACAAGTTTGCTACCTTTCTTTGGAAAAGTCTTTGAGCGGTTGATGGCTTATCAAGTTCTTGTTTTTCTTCAATCTGATAACAGAATTTCTAAATGGCAGTCTGGTTTTCGCAAAAATCACAGCTGTGAATCTGCCGTAGTAAAAGTAACATCTGATTTTCGTGTTGCACTTGACAGAAATAAGCTTGGAACTATGGTACTTTTAGATTTCTCAAAAGCTTTTGATTGCATTGATCATCAAATATTAATCTTAAAACTTTGTAATAATTTCAACTTTTCTTACACTGCTTTGAAGCTTTTGAGAAATTATCTGTTAAATAGACCTCAAACAATAAAAACAAATCAAGGTGTTTCAAGCTCCTTTAATGTTAACTGCGGTGTGCCACAAGGGTCGATTCTTGGACCACTTCTGTTTTCCCTCTTTATTAATGATCTTCCTTCAGTTGTTCAAAATTGTAACATTCATATGTATGCGGACGATGTGTTGTTGTATATTTTTAGTTATTTGGGTCTAATGGATGATTGCGTTGCTCGTATAAATGAAGACTTAGTTAATATTCTAAGCTGGGCTAACTCAAATAAACTGCAACTTAATCCGACAAAAACACTAAGTATGGTATGTTCAAGACGTGAAGTTAATCTTATGGACCTTCCGAATATCATTTTAAATGCTCAAATTATTGATTATGTTAGTAAAGTTAAGTACCTGGGTTTTCAAATTAATAACAAGTTGAGCTGTTGTGATGCAATTTCCGAAACCATACGTAGAATTTACAGTGGGTTGCGTTCCTTGAGATTCTCCTCCCATTTTCTGAATATCGAATTGAAAAAACAACTAGTAAAAAGTCTGATAATGCCTTATTTCACTTTCAACTGCGCCGTTTACCCTTGTCTTGACTATGATTGTAAAAATAAACTTAATGTTGCATTTAATGATTGCCTTCGCTTTATTCATAAAATCAACAGATATGAAAGTGTTTCATTTTTACATGATTCTTTGTTAGGAGTCAACTTAAATAAATATATTTTGTATCGAAACGTTTCACTGCTACATAAAATAATTCATGGAAGATGTCCAGGGTACTTGGAGGAGATGCTCCATTTTGCTAGGTCTCGTAGAGGTCTTATATTAATTTTGCCGCGCTTTACACACACTATTGTTGAACGATCTTTCTTTGTTTCTGTTGTCAGGACATGGAACTCTCTTCCTTTTGATATTCAAAGAACTTCCTCACAAGCTTCCTTCAGAAAGAAGATTTTCTCATATTTTTCCTCTTGTCTTTAATTGTTTTTTTTTTTTTTTAATTTTTATAGTTTTAAAATATTGTAAGCTTTTATTTGTTACTGTAATTTAATTAATATATTGAACTTTTTCTTGTATAGTTATATTTTATTTTAACTTGGTAAGCAAACTTAGATACTATTAAAAGATTATATCTTACTGTATCATGTGATTTTTCTGAAATACAAATACAAATTATATTATATATAATTGTGTATATAAACGAACCCAAATAAAATATGTGTTTGAGTTTTACAAGACATAAACAACTGTTTAAATTATACTTTTGTATTCTACTAGCTGACCTGGTAAATGTTGGTTTCTCTTTGAAAATACTTTTCCAGATATTGGAATTAACGTTTTATGGGAAAGTTCACTCGGGCGTATACTTATTATTTTTCAGAAGAGAAGAAGAAACGTAACCAAGATTTTTTTCCGCAAACTATTTGAATTCTTGTGGCACAAATAAGCAACAAATTAGCTGCATTGGTTATAATTTGGTTCTGCTAGCGTAATATCGTAATAACATCGTTTTTTTTCCAAGAAATATATGAGTTACAAGTTTAATTTTTGCGGCACAAATCAGCAACAAAATACTGAATACTTTTCGGTGCTGGCTTATGAAAAGGTTCTGCTAGCGTAATAGACGTTTTTCGAGGAGTTGATAGGAGTCGTCGGTGTAAATTGGTCTTGAATTTCTGAATATTGAAATGACTGGAGAAGAAAGTGTGGAATTGTTACACATTCGTGTTGTACGGGTAAATAACTAATCTCTGAACTTAACAGTATATTCGAAGCGTGAGTGTTTATTTCTCTAGAGCACTGGCCGTAGAAGTAACGATAGAAAATGGAGAGACACGAATCTGTATGTCGGACGGGGTTCCAGTGAAGGAAATGATTCAGTGATATCTCAATCATTCTTAGAGATCCTTTTTTGTATAGCATCCAAGAGACTCAAGTATGTGCCTGCAGCACAAGCTCAGTGATGGGAGTTGTACTTAAGCTTTGGATATGAGTTTTATGGATAGTTGCCAGATGAGAAGAGAAGCCAAACATCTTGAGTCATTGTTGGAGACATCGCATATGTGCTCGTTCCACAAGAGGTGGTCAGTGATGCTCATACATCTTCACTCATGGATAGTGGCAAAGAGGGTGGATCTCGCTTCAACGATACCAGATAGCTTTGGCTTTTTGAAGCTTTAAACTCCACGGTTTTTATTCCCAATTGTACGATGCTGCTTACATAGTCATAGTTTAATGAACTTACAATTTTGCCGTTGAAGTTCCACGTCCGAAGAAGAAGTATAGGTACATATGTATAGATACGATGCTATCATCACCGAAACAATTTATTGGATTAGAAGTTGCAGACAAGAGATCATTTAAGAAAATAAGAAAGAGGGTCGGAGGCCAAAAAGGAGCCCTGGGGTATACCTGCTTTTAAGTTGAGGTTTTCACACTTGAATCTGTTCAATACAACTTATATAGAGAGGTTCGAAAAAAAGGTTCTAATCCAATGAAGGAGGAATTCGTCGAGAATCTACCGAGCTTGTTGAACCAATGAATTTGGCAACGGGTGACTTAGTAAAGGCTGAAACACAACCACGCTTTAGCTTCGTCTTCATCTACGCTGCGATGCACCGCTGCCAGACCATACAAATGCATTTTACGTTACATAACGTTCTTTTCCTTACGATTGTCAAAAGAAACGTGAAAACAAAGCTTCATTGTGATAAAAGCATGCATTGGATTCCTATTCCTGAACTCATAAAAGTCTGGCGATACTAAAGCTAAAGCGTATTTGTGTTTAAGGCATAAAGATCAATTGTGAGGTAAAATAGTGTTCCTTGAATTCCTCCGGAAATTCGTATAAAGCAACGGCAATTTAGAATCAACACCTAAAGTTTGTAAATTAAACAAATTTGACTTTCCTCACATTATGAAAAGTCGGTCATGGGGGCATCAAATACGAACAAAGTTTTTCATCCTTTCCACCTTCTCCATATTTAAGCAAACAAAACATCCTTTCAAGACGAACCACATATAGCTCTCCTAGCAGCCGTTAATTAAATTAACCCCTAGCTTATCCAAAATCTTGATTCTTCATCCTTTTTGACGACTTTTCTTTTTTGGTAAATCTTGATATGTGGGATGAATAAAACAAACCAAATGCCATCTTAAAATAAATCCGCCCTCATAAAAAGCCACCTCCCACACACAAGCAGAGCTTACGTCAAAAACCACGTTATTTTTCTTCACCCGCTCATAACACCTACGCTTGTACCATATCCTTCTAAAGAACGAAAATTAGATAATTTCGTCCCAACAAAGCAGATTTCATTCAAAAGAAGACAAAATAAAAGGTCAAAAGGTAAGTTAAATTCAATGATGCAATTAGGGCTATTCTCCAAAGGAACTCGTTAACCTTAGAATATATAGAACATGAGGATCCATCAACTTGTACTTATCCTTCACCCCCACACATAATAAACCAAGGATCAAAGTTACAATGATGCGTTAATAAACTGAACAAAATCATTTAAGAGAGATTCATGTCCTGACCACCTCTTATCACATATGGTCGACCAAAGCATTAATCTTTTATAAGGTAAATTTTTATGTTGGGGTTCGGTCATCAAACTTTGAAATAAATTGTATGTGCTCCATCATGGACCATCATATAATGGTCAATTTAGAAATCTCCTCCCCGGAAATGGTCTCTGTTCAAAATCTAGATAGGTAATTCCATTTCAAATTCTTATACAACAACAAACTAAAAGCTGAGCAAGTGAAAAAGGAGAAACAATTTTAAAAATGAAAACTTCATCAACCCTTCATAATTAACTTAAAATGCTGGTTGCTTTGCCCCCAAGCTGGAAGTGGCACTTGCTTTAAAAAAAAAAAACAATACCGGGTCTCTATAGTGTTAACTTCTATACTATTATGTCAAAATGTCCTTTTTTTAACATTTCGAAGGATGTACAAAGGCTTCGTTTGGGGTTATGGAGCGGGGTGTTTAGGGCACACACATGTTGGAAGAATAGAGAGTGGTGTGTGTATTTCAAAATCTTGTTGGTCGGCTGTCGTCATCGTCGAGCCATAAGCACACATTCATACAAAAAAATTACTACACACTGTCTTGTTGTTTTATATGAACCTTCCATCCACTTGGCCGCCATCAACTTTATTTTTTTTTTGACAACAATACAATCCGGGACAAGGGGCCCCAAAGTGGTTCATGAGGTTACGTTGTTGCCTTCGTATACCTACGAGGGCTACTTTAACATATTTGCCTTTTGTCTTTTTTTATTTTTAATGTTGAGTCCTTTTTGGAATGTTTTTTTTTATTTTTTCTTTATGTTTCCAATTAAAGAAGAGAATAGTTTTGCTACTTGGCGACCCAAGTAGAGGTCAACAATGTACTAGCCTACATTTTTGTTGTATGTTTTTGTTGTTCACAGGAACTTGAAAAACTCTCCGCATAACGATTTTGCGTACATTTTTATCCTTGTTTTTGCAAGCACCCGAAAATAAAATAAAATGTGGTGGATGCAAGAGAACATGAGCTTCTAAGTGTCTTCACTGCTCAGGTTTCTCACCTCATTTATTGTGACTTTTCACTTTGAAATCGACGCGGATCAGTATCAGTATGTATCGAACCAATACTATTTTAACCCCATTCCACTGACTATAAGTCAAAAACCGCAGCCTGACCTGCCGGACTATTTTCTTGCGACGACCAAGAGAAGCCTACACAGGACACAACAAAGATCAAAGCCAGTCAACAACGGCAAGCAAAGTTCCACCAGATACACTAAAACAGTATTGCAATTTGTCGTCGGTATAATTCACACCGTGTTTTTTTGAAATTTCGGAATAGTTGCACTGAACTGAAGGCAGAACAGAAATGGAAAAAGTTATTTTTTGACTAAAACTCTTTAAAACCGAGTACTAGAATCTACAAACAATATTCGCTTTCAACGGCAAATTGCAGATAGAAAATCTGTGGCTGTGCTGTAGGTAAGCCCTTTATTTGATGTGCAATTATTGTTTTGCTGTTTCGAGGAAAATTATAAGAAAATATTTGCGAATAATTTACATTTTTACCAATATCTCGGCTACCATAGAGTTCGAGCAGAACTTTCTTTAGGTGATGTATCATTCGATGGGTCTTGGAAGAATTTTCTTTTCTGTCCAAAATTTTGGCGAGTCATGAACAAATCGATTTCGCTAAAATCAACATACATATTTCATAGTTCTCAATTCTCATTATCCAGAGCTTACTACTCAAACTTAAACTCAACTTCGAGGTTCGAGCTCTAGTTGCGGAGATTTCTTCATCTTTCATCATAAGATATTCTTTCTATGGGATTACAATAAACCTAAGATCAAAAACCAAAAAAAATACACTAGTCAAAATAATTAAAGGAACACTTGAAAAAACTCAAAAATGGAGTGGTTTTTTATAAGGCTGTATCTCACTAGTGGCACTTTCCATTGGTTTCACTCGGGGAACCACTCATTCTGAAAACCAATGGAACAAGCAAAACTGCTTCTACTCAATAATGACGTTTTGTGTTTGTGTGAGTGCGAATTGACACTCGCCAAAAAATACACTGTGTCAAAGTGACGTCTTCGTTTCGTGTAATTAAAGTTGGAGTTTAGGATGCTATTCACTATTTTAATTTCTTTTTCACTTTCGTTTTAATTAAGTAATTCCTTTGAAACACAAAATCCTTTCAACAATTCTAAAAACAAAAAAACAAATTAAAATGCGTCAAATTGACATTTTGTTTTTATATTTGATTTATGCATGTATTTGTGCTTCTTGAGTGGATTCTGACTTCAAATCCAGAAGCAAAATTCTCTTCTCAGAATCGTCAGAAGTGTCATTTTCTTACCAATGGAACGGTTTCAGAAGACTTCCGGATGCTTCTGGACGCTTCTTTTCGTCCAATGGAAAGTGCTATAGAAAAAAGTCGGATTGAAGTGAAATAAAAAGTTTTTCAAAGGTTATCATTTTTCGGACGAATTTTCATCAAAATCAAGGAAATTCGTCCGGATTTCACAAAGTCATAATGACAATGAAAAAAAAAAATTAAAAAATAAACAAATTCAAAAAAAAAACAGAAAAATAAGACAAAAAAAAAACTTCCTTAAAATTGAAAAAAAAGTGTTTTGTAAGTTTGATTGATCGAAACAGAGAAACTGTTAATCGTATTGATGTGAAATTTTCACCAAAATCAAGGAAATTTTATGAGCTTTAATAATTAAGCCTCAGATTAGTTGTATGAATGAAAAGCACAAAATAACGGTAGTTTTTATAAAAAAGTTGAAAAATGCGTATTTTGGACCTTTTTATAAAGTGATAGAAAAGATTGAAAAAAACAATATTTTTATTTTTTCAAAATGTTTTTGTGTAGAAAATTTAATGAATTTTTCAAATCTGTCTTTAGTTTTTTTGTAAGTCAATATTTAGCAGAGTTATTAGGGTCCAAAGTCAAAATTGTGTTTTTGCATGTAAACCTATTTTTTGATCAGAAAAAAAATTGTAGCGATCTGATCCAAACAGTGAATTATAGCCAGCAAAATTTTCAAATTGAATCTTAGATTGGTTGGATTGAAAAAAAATTTCCGCTCATTTTATGACAACTCGAAGTTTATTTTTTTTTTCGATTTTGAAATTGAGTGAACATTTTTTACGCTCAAGCAAAAACGACTAACGGTACTTTTTTAACTCAAAATAATTTGAAAAGAAAAAATGATAACCTTTGAAAAACTTTTTATTTCACTTCAATCCGACTTTTTTCTACTGAGATACAGCGTTATAAAAATCCACTCCATTTTTGAGTTTTTTTCAAGTGTTCCTTTAATTGTTTTGACTAGTGTAGTTTCGTGATTATAACTCAGTAACAAGACCTCGTAGATTGTTTTGGTTTTCAGTGACTGATAGGATACCTTTGTTTTGGTGTATCATTATAGATATACTCGTAGATTACCTGGGAAAGAAGTAAAGTGGAAACGCTGGGTCATATACAGTGCATAGGTATACGTAGGTACTCCTTCAGAGTTCGGTCTTATCCAGAGTCTACAACAAGATTGTTTACTGCAACATTCGATGAGTCATAAATCTCAACGAAAAAATTAAGCGCTCATTTCCTTTAACATGAAAACAATTAAAACCCAAGGAAATCTGAAGAACTTGTAAGAAAAAAACTTAAAAAAAAAGTAGGATTAAATCGAGTACAAGGACACAACTAAGACAATTCTACAAGAACCAAGAATGCTCTGAACAAAATAACCCAGCAGTTAAACGATAGGCAGACAAAAGACAATCGTCCTTCTGCTGTTGTTGTGACTTGTGAGTGAAAGACGCAAGAAACTTTTCAACAAAACATCCTTCAGCAGCAGCCTTACTGGAGATTAGAAGATTCCTAAAAAGGATATTAATTAAATTTTAAAATGAGATTTTTCTTCGTTGTTCCACAGAGTGTTGGATTTTTGATTGGATTGTTTGCTATCTGTATCCGAACTGTCGACTGGAATTCCATTTTCCATACCTCATCAGACTTTTGGCATTGTCAGCCATGGCTCGTGTTGGAGAATTTAATTTTTCCATTTGTGACAATTTAGCTTAAAGTCTCTAGAGTACCTATTAGACAAAATGAAAAATCTAAAGGAATGAATTTGGATTCGACTTTAAATTGAAAGAAAACATAAAGTGAGTGAAACGGTGAGGCTGAATGAAAAGGCAACTTTTGCAAATTGAAAAAGTCGACTTTGTCAACATAGGAGCTTGGCAATATTTGATTTAAAAAAGTTGAAAGAGGTATGCGAAACTTAGACAAAATCATTTTTCGAAAAAAATTCTCTCATTCAATATTAGCAGTCAAAAAGTCTCAATTATTTATTCCCTCGCTTGCCATGAACAGCCCAGCAGAACTCATAAAAATTCTGATTGTGCTCCAAGAAAAAATTATTATCAACTAGAGTAAAAAGCAAACAGTTCTCCTTCTCATCACTCGGAAACGGCATGGCAGTGGCCTCGAATTTGGTATTGGTTGGCGGTCGCTGGAGCCTTGTGCTTGGTGCTCAGCCATCCCGCCGATGAATTCTTTTTATTAAATCAACTTTTGCATCTGTCAGAGTTCCCTGCTAGTTGCCAAACTAAATAACATTTTGTTTAATAGTATTTCCCAAGCTTGGTCTAACCGCTTTAGCTTGATGCTGCTGTTATAGGTTATAGCCTTTCGCCAGACCCATCAGCCAAAGCCACATACGACGGATTCATGCCAAATGCAACATTGTATGCGCTTGCACTCGCGTATTCCTTATTTTGTTCATATGCCGAGACAGAGAACACACAACAACGAATTTCAATGAAATCAAATTAAACATTTTGCAAAAGCTCTGTCCGTTTTATTCATCGTCAATGCCGCCAACGCACGCCTCGCCACGGCAGCGCTGATGGTTCATTCGTGCACTTGCATGCAATTTAGCGCTTGATTCAGAGCCTATGCATGCTCTGTGAATTCATAATATCATCACACATATCCTCATCAGGGAATTCATATCCTTTATAGATGGGCAGAAGACAGATAGACAGAACAGCTAGGATCAGAACAGTTTTATTTTTTTTTTAACTCGCCTAAACACACATTCATATGAACACTGTGCATACATGCATACATTGAATGAAGTGTTCTTTTTCACAACGAATGGCGTGACGTTGAACGCAACAAATTCAAGCAATGCCGCATCACGCCACAGTGTACTCTTGAGGCGGCCGTTTATTTTTTTTGCTGCACATGCCCCAATCAACCACCAACTTCCATGAAGCTTTATGTAACTTTCCGCATTTGACTTTTCTATTAACAGGTAAAAGCAGATAGGACAAGAAATATTTGTCGTCCTTTTTGCTTATCCACTGGATTCACATTCATCTCGCTTGAGGACGCGCAGGGCGACGTTCACTTATAAATTTTTAAATTACATTACACGTTGCATTCATATATCGAGCAGTCCCACGTATGCTTTTTCACGGTACCATTTTTTTTGTGAAAAAAAAATTCTCCAATTCCCAATTTGCAAAACAGAAATCCCTTTCGTAACAGGGAAGCATGAACGCTCTCCCAGAAATAGGAGGATAACGATGGCTCATTCATAAATGAATATAAAAGCAAATAACATTGGTTGTAGGAGTAGGAAGTCGTGGGTTGGGTGGTTTCTATGTTTGTTCACATAGAACTCCCTAGGATGAGAATAGAAAAGCTTTACAAACAGCAAATAAACGAACAGCGAGAAGAGTGAAAAAAGAAAGCAACTATTGCAATTGGATGCTCTTGATTCCAAGGCTTGATGGTTCTTGTTCCTTTTGTTTGCGACCATCATGGATGCATTTTTCAACACACATACTCTGTGTACATTTCCGTCATCCGCTTCGCAACTGTTGCAGGAGAGTAAACGAAAGTCTTATTATATCTACATCCTACATGACACGAGTTCGAGGTCGAAAATCCATTACTGGAGATTTTATTTTTAATTTTACAGTCTGTCTTGAAAATTCATTAAGAAGTTTTTAATGTCAATTAAATTACGATATTAATTATTATTAATGATTATTACGATATTGAAAATCATTTTTCTTATGTTAAACTGAAAATCAAAGCCATGAGAAGGAATTCGTTATTCCTTCAATTTCTGCAAAAAAAAAAAAAAAACAAATTAAACAATCATTTCGCAGCTGCCCGTGGCTTGGTGATTAGGTGCGTTGGCTGCTAAGCAGAACGTCGTGTCGTGGGTTCGAGTCCTACTAGTGCCCATAAAGTGTTTATTTCATCTTTCACGGATGCTGCCTTTTGCGAAGAACTGACAAAACTTCAAAGAGCATCAATCTGTCATGAAAAAATACTTCTCAACTTTGCCGTTCGGAATCGGAGTTAGTTGTAGGTCCCCTGAATTCTTCAGTAAGTCATATAGGCCTTGGCTCTTCAAGAGCTGTCGCGTCGCCACTCTATTTATTTATTATTTATACCACTATGCTACGGCAACTAAAGAAAAAGTAAAGATTCAGTTTATACTTAAACCGATTTGAAGGTTTTGTGTACTAGCAGACCCGATAGACATCGCTATGCAAACGAAATAACATATTTTGCTTTTTGAATCCTTATGAATTCTTTTATTGTAAGCTCAAGGAATTCGTATATCTTAGTAGAAAATTTGTCAGCGTTGTAATATTATTTTCAACCTTTTGACCCTGTGTATCGTGTATGTATGGGAGGCACTTATGCATACACTGTACTATTTGAAATTTTAATTCAGATCGGGTCAGCTGCTTAAGAATTGAACATTAACTAATCCATGCAAAAAAAGATATAAAAGTAATAAGATATACTTTTCGGCAAGTAAGTAAGTAAGTTAGTAAGATGGTAAGGTGGGAATCAGAACATTTTTTAGGTCAACTTTTGGAAGGTGAATATCGAAAGGTGAATATCGTCCGTAGTCAGTTCGGTGGTAGGGAATTCCTAGTAAGGGATTAGATCTAAGTCGTCGTGGGTTGCTAAAAAATTATATTTTTGACAGTATGTCTGTGCAATAAGGCCAGTGAGGCTATGCGTTAATGTGAATCTGGTAAAATGGGCACCAAACTTGTGAAGAATATTCAAGAATTGGTCGAACAAAAGTTGTGTACAAATATTTCGTAACTCACAAATCTAAGCATTTCTTAGACCAACGCTTAATAAATCCTTGTGTAGAGATAGCCTTGTGAATGAAGTTGTCATATAAAAATAGAACCCTTCAAATTGAAGTGAGAAGTGACTATGGCCAAGGATTCATTTAAAAAAAAGTGGATATTTATTAATATTAAGTTCTTAAAAGTTTTGCTCATACCAAATGAAGAAACAGTTCATCATCCTTAGAGCACGTTATCTGTTTGTAGATTTTCATAATAAATAATAGATTTTCGCGTAAATAAATAGCAAGTTAGAGCGAAAATAATTGGGCCAAGGTGGCTACCTTGAGGTACACCAGAAAAAGCTTTGATTGAGTAAGACATACACGATCGGAAAATGACTTTATAGTTAAATCGAATCTAGGAAATAAAATAAAGTGGAACATTTTATTTCTCAAACTTAAACTTGATTATATTAGGTTATGTGTTATTTTTTGGAAGCTTTAATGAAATCAGTGGTGATCGTGTCAATTTCTTTACCTTTTTCTAATCCGCAAACGGAAAAAGGAGTGAAGTAAATTAAGTTTGCGGTTGAAGACCTACCCTTAAGAAACCCATGTTGCCTCGGAGAAAAGATTTGTTTGGAGTGAAAAATCATGATTTCATGAATGATAATTTCAAAGAGTTTGGGAATACAATAAAGATTTGCAAAAGGCCTATAGTTGTTAATTTTATTTAGGTTCATTTTTAAGATCATGTATTAAAAATGACTGCTTTCAAAACTGGGACAAACGCTAGTGGAGATAGATAGTTGAAAAAGTTTGGTTATAGGGAGTTTAAGGCTGTTAATTTTTTGTTATAAACAATTGGTGGAACACCGTCAGGGTCTGTAGAGGAAACATCTTTTAGTAGACCTATTTTCAGTGAGACCAAGTCAATATTCACTGATGTGACAATTCAGTACAGCTATTCCTGCGATGAAAAAAGTTGATGCAATCTTACAGAATTGTGAGAAGTAAAAGCTGTTCCAAAAGATTCAGTGAAATGGTTCGAAATTGTTAAAAAATCAGTAGATGATTTAATATTCAACTTTAACAGGAACACTAAAGGATAACCATCAGTCCATCACATTTACTTTTGCTATAAATAAACTGGCAAAATAATTTTTGATTAGGGATTATATCAGTTTGCATTTTGAGGATGTATACTTACTCTGAGTAGCCATAGCCTGGTTTGCATTTGCCAGGTTCCCTTCCCTTAAGATTTTTCGCAAGGATAGCAAATTTTCTAAAAATCATATAAACCATTAAAGATAAGTTAAATCATTTCTTAGCTTAAATAGAGATTTCCATAACACAGCATTCTTTAAAGAATTTTCCATAGAATAACAATTAGCTGAATCATAACCCTCAACTTTTTTTCAATGCACTTAAAGAGAGAAAAACAATTTTTTTATATCGGAAATCGGCTAGCTTAACTGACACTTCCATCAGTATCGGTCTAATAAAAACAACAAAATATATATGAAAACCTTCTCTTCAACGATGTGTAAGAATTTCCAATGCAGCTGCCAAAATGTCAATTTGACATCGTCCTTGTTAAACAGACTGAACATCGCACGTTGGATTTTTTCATTTGAGTTTTTTTGTTTCTATGTGACTTTAGTTTCACTGAATAGGGTTGCCCCACTCACTGCAGAAAAAACATAACAATCCTCTTGAATGTAGCAATGTTGTTGTCTTTCTATTTTTTAAATTACAAAAAAAGAAGGAACAGGAAAACTGGTGCAAAAATGAACAAAAAAGGAAATGCTACTTGGTGTTACATAACCTACATCCAGTATAAGCGACTTTTTTTTTATTAAACATTCGCACTACACAAAAAAGGGAAAAGGTGCAGTCCTTAGTTTTAATATTCAATATTCATCATACAGCTCTCTCAAAAACGAACAAAAATATTGTAAAACATCAAGAGGAAGAACGGCGGCGCGTCAGGATGTACGAAGATAAAGTAAAAAAAAAAGTCTTGTAAACAGGAAACAAACATCCGAAGCAGGAAATTTCGCGATTCCACGATGGATTTTCCCTTGAGCTTCTATATCTTGGATCATCCAAGCGTGCGTTGTTGGTCACGCCGCCACTATCCTTCATAGTTGTGCAGTGTGGCACCGCGAGTCCTTCATTATATTCCTTGATTCTTCTGAATGTTTAATTGCATTCCGTTTGGGTAGCTCAGTCGCTGGGCGCACTTCAAGCTGAGTTTTAAATCCCAGAGTTTCAGATTTCAACATTAAGACAAAAAAAAGTGACGACGATGACGACAGCAAGGACGCTATGGTTGGGTGGATGTCGCCGTCATCAGAGATTCTTGTAAGATGAAATCTCTCTCGTTTGCGCTATCAGTTTCCCCTTCAGCGCACACAAGTTATTATGCTGTGATTCTTTTTCAATTACACAATGTACACTGGCTCGCAATAAGGACTCGGCCACTCCACCCGGATACGGATACGCGCGGGAAGTTGGTGGTGTTGCACTTGAAAGGATAAAATAGGTTCTTTTCATGCACAGCAATAATAAAGCAAGAAGAAAACAAAATTGAAAAAAAGAAGCCTCCAGAAAAGTCAACATCCTTTGAAGGAAAGGATTTTTTTTTTATTCGGTATAGGTATCTGACCATCAGCAATTGGAAGTAACAGAAGAGAAAAGAACACACAAACTGTCTTTTCAGAGAAACTACTGCAGCGGTCGGTTTGTGTATACCAAACTTAATAGCCAACACAGGATGAAGATTTAAGGACTACCAGCACGGCAGTATCTTCCTTATTTTTCCGTTTATGGATTAAACTGCTGCAGTGTTGTCTGGCCCTCCTCATTGCGACACGACTGGGTGTGAAAATTGCTCTAAGCTTTCATGCCCAAACTTACTTTGTTCTTCGATCTGTTTATTGTTTTGAGTTTTTTTTTCCTCATGTTGTATGCAGGAGTCGTGTCTTATCCTTTTTGAAATTTTCCAGGGTGGCGGTTATAAAACAAAACGAAAAAAAGATCTATCGTTGATATTCGAAATAATGGAGTTTAATGGAGGTGAGTTTTTTTTTATGCAGCACATTGGTATGCAATTAAAAGTTCGGCCTCCTGGAAGTTGCCTGGCTAAACAATGTTACGATAATGGAGTTTTTTATTTATAACCTTTTTTTCTCGCCTTCACGATTTGAAAAGGACGTAGGAGATTTTTTTGTGTAATTTGTTTGTTTTCGATAGCAATTTTTTTTGTTGGAGCAGCAATGAAGCGGTGTGAATTTGCGGGTGAGGCTATGGCCAGGAATTCCCGGAAGGAAAAGTGGAAAACAAAAGTTTGGTAAGTAAGTAATGGCTTTACGTTTTTTTTTTTTGTATCAAAAGAGAATATTTTATCCGGAAGGTGTTATGATAGGTGATAGCATTTATTTGCTTTAAATGGATTTTAAGTTTAATTTCCGGAAAAATGGAGAATTTGGAATGAGTTTAATGACGCATGAAAAATATTTTGCACATTGAGAGATGTTTTACTTGCCACGCCAACAAATATTTATGGCTAGCCATCACAGGTGTGAGGTGTGTTTAAGTTTCTTGTTTGCATATTGCACTGAAAGGATATTGGCACTGCTAAGGAGGGCAAGGACTTTTTAAAATTTGATCATGCAAAGGGCTGGTTTTTGTAAAAGCTTGGAGAAGCTTCTATTGTGCAAATTTTTTCACGATGACTTGTCAAACAAAATACGCGCGAATCACGCGCGATCAGTCAAAAAAAGCCTATTTTTAATATCGAACCTCACAATGAATCGGAACCTAGTTGCCAAGATATGTGCTCAAAGTGAAAATCCTAAAGTCCTGAGACTCCATCATGGCAACTGCACATTTTACCGCCAATAACCGCGCCTACTAGGTACACTGAAATTCTTAAAAACTGATTTTTTACAAACTGAAAACTGACGTTAAAATAAATTTTGAGAATGATAACACACCCCAAATAATGATCAGCTGCTGCGTTGGCCACACGTCTTCAGGCTTGCTTTATTTTGTCCCTTCTCAGTTGATACGCCTTTCCCGTGTCTATATTTAAATCCAGCCTTTGTTGATAATCCTTATTCAACCACTATGAATTCTTTACGTTGGCTTATGACAATAGTCATTTTTCAAATTTTAGATCAAATAGTCTACATGTTTCCACTGTAAAATTGTCTTCACTATAAACCTATTGAGAAATCATTTGATGAAGAAAAAAAAACTCTTATAAAGCTTTTAAAGCTGTTTAAAATTCAAAACAACAAGAAGATTATTAAGCTCATCCTTAAATTTCGACAGCAAATATAGGAGCTTTGAACGTGTCAAAACTACTTTGTGGAGAAATTTTATTTTGCTGAGAGGACTAGCAAAACATTACAAGTAAGTACTTTGCATAACAGTTAAACTTAAGAGCTTTTACCAAAAATTATTGAAATGTGAATTCAGGACAGAAAAGTCCTTAAAAAATCCAGAACGAGAAACTTGAAAAAAACGAAGATTTTTTTATTGTTACCAAACTAATTCCATGCCAGAAAAAAGGGATAAAAGTCTCTGTGAAACAGTATTGTCAACTTTAATGTCCTTTAATCCAACCAAAGCCATTTCCAACAACATGTGGTTGCTTTGTTATATTCCTGTTGAAGAATTTTCAAAGTTTTACCTCGTTTTTTTTTCAAGTCGATTTGTTTGGACTTGACTGTTGTTATTAAGTATTTTTTTCTCACGATGCAATGTCGTCCTTACAATGATGTTATCCTTAATTTTTATTTTACTTGTTTTTCCTGTGTGGTGACCGATGGAAAGTAAAGCGAGTGAAAGGAGAAAAAAAATCTAAATATAAGAAAATAACATCAGTGAGTGCAACGGAATGGAACCGTAAACGGATGATCCAAAAAGTTTCTCTTCTTCATATACGGGTTTTTTTTTTCTTGACATCCGATGAAAGACAAAAACAGGAGGAAAAGGAAACCACAGGACATACTGGTGCAGAATATTCAAGTCGTTGTTAGGCGGGAGCTTTTGAGTAGTTAACATGTGTACTGAAATAAGTTCATCCGGTGCCGGGGATACTTTCCATTTACCTCCCCCTAGATATACATTTTCAAATGCATTAAGGTTTTGCTTGATTTTTTTTTCATTTTCTTCGGTTTTTTAAAAGTGCTACGGGTGATTTGGCCCCTCTCTCCATGAGCGGGAAAAATTAAAATCAACCCAGAAAGAAACTTAATAGTTAAGTGGTGTGCAAATCTTTTTGGTGTTTTTTTTTCGCCTGCGGTTAAATGGATTTTAGTAAAACTATTTCATTCGAGACTGTTATATGCACAGTACGAGTGCATAGAGTGAAACCTTTTAATATTACCTTCACCACCATTCTGCTTTTCGACAAGAGCAGGAAAAAAAAATTTCAACATTAAGTAGGTAGGTACCCGATATACCCTTTTCTTCGCCTGAATGCCCTATACATCAACGGAGATTGAGATAAGAGGAAATAGGAAATGAAGTTTTATTTTAAATCCATGTTGTATTCGCCGGAAGTAACCGTCAGTAACTGAGTTGTAAAAGTTGTTCCTTTAATTTTGTTGTAGTTCTTCTTTTTTATTAGCGAATCTTAACTCAGTTTTTCCATCTCGATGCACTTAAGTGGAATATTTATTAAGTTATAACGAGGTATCATGATTTCGAGTTTATATTTGTGTATGAAGTAGGAACCTATAGACATTTGTGTTCGTATGTTGGATATGAGTTTTTTGTTTACACTTTTTCTAGAGAACAGGAAACGAGTCTTCATGACTGCTCATACTGATCGTTTGCAGTTTCTATTCGCGCAGTGTCAGTCCTACAAAAAACGTGTTGCTGTACTTTTTATTTGAATTAAATCAGCAGATGGTTACTATATCTATATTGAGTTCTATTTGAAGTAGGGTTGCTTAAACATCGATAGTTTACTATTTCGATAGTATCGATAGTTTCTGCAAAAAACTATCGATACTATCGATACTATCGATAGTTTTTGCCAAATTATTTTTGCGTGTTTAATATAATAGTTTCATACATGTTAGACGTAAAAAATTCTTTCGCTTGGCTTAAAAATTTTATTTGACACAAAATGTCGCAATTCTTTGTTAAAAAAAAAACAATTTTCGGTAATTTTCAATTTTCGGTAATTTTATTAAATTTTAAAACGAAACCTGTCATCTTTCTAACCATCTGTTTTCCACTTTTTGTCAAAATTTGCAGCTAAAAGTTTAATTTTGTTTTTAATCTGCTTGGAGATCTCTATATTTTCTCTGGGAATACTAAATTTATCATTTGTTTATATTCAACCATTTAATGATTCCGATTATTCTTTGCATTCGAACGCCAAACGCCATAAAACTCTATACGCGGAATTGCAAATTCTATCGATTCAATGTAAGAAAAAACATGCCTTGCAATTGAGTGCGAAGTAAAAAAACATATATTCTTAAACTAGAAATAACGCACTTTACAAAAACATATAACTCATTTCGACACTTTAATATACTCATATTTAGATCGTCTAAAACATACGATCATTTTAATATTTTTGACGTTAAAATAAGGGGTTCATTGAATGTATATTTCCAAGACAATTAAACGGGGCACAAGACATCATATACGGAGAAATATAAGATCACATACCGACTAATACACCTGCCATTTGTTTAAATTTTATTTTCTTTAAAAAAAAAAATATAACGAAAACTGTATATAGCTTTAATTGCAAGTATTTGTTCAAAAAAGATTAAAAATTAAAAATGTGACTTTGAAGTGACAGATTTTTGTATATAGTCAACCAAACGCCATGTGGATTGCAGTTATAAGTTCAGTTGGGCATTGTTATTGTTTACCACTGCACAGACAATAGTGAGTCGCACTTGACTTTTTTACGTCTAGCATGTATGAATCGGACCACTGTGCGCCGTCGGTCGTCGTCGGTCGGTCGGATGGATAGTGACAAATGCTCCTATGTAGTTGTTGTTGCGGTCGCTCCCAAAAAACATCTGGTAGTCGAAAACTAATTAGTCGGTGCCGTTACTCTGTTTTATGGCTTTGGGATTGCATGTGTTTGTTGAAAATAAACACTAAAAAACTATCGAAAAAACTATCGATAGTTTTTTTGAAACTATCAATACATTCGATAGTTTTTTACTATCGATACTATCGATAGGCTATCGATGTTTAAGCAACCCTAATTTGAAGGTCCTATAATAGTAAGGTACGGAAGCCCTGACTAAGAGGTGAATCATGTACATTTATCTCTCTACTGTTTCAACCAATATCTTGCAAGAAAGAAAATGTTGCTACGTTAAAGGTCAAGCTTTTGACGTCTTTTTTATCGTTTAAAAAAACTATTGCTTAGTATCGGATCGGCTTCAAAACATTTTCAATGTTCCCCTTTCAAAAGATGATAGCGGGGCTAGCTATAGTTAAAAAATCATTTTCAGATTTTTAAGCAATCCTTTTTCCTTTCTGAACTCATATTTTGAATTAACGAACTTATAACAAGTTGTTAACTTCCATGTCTAGCTTTAATTAACAAGAACAGTTAGCAGGACCTCTAACCCCAAAATTAATATTACAAATGCCCCATTAATCTATCGTCTTAGCTTAATCGCCACATGTGTCAAATCACCGTCCGCCTTTAAGTAACTGGCTCTTCCCATTGACGTTAATTGAATGCGTTTGTCCACAGAGGCCTCTATCCTAAACTACTTATGCCACCAATCAGCGACGTTCAGACTACGCCTCATCATTATCTCCAAAACCGGAATATATCAAGTTCCAGCAATCTCGCACATGTCTAGATAACTATAGTGCAATACACAACCAATAATCCCTCAAATATTAAGTCCAGTGCTTACAAACAATCAATTATAGCAATGACCGATAGATGTCCTTAGGCAATCGCTATCGTCACCCTTGACGAACGCATGTAGCCCTATCGTGCGACGTCGCTAATAATAATCATCATTATCGTCATCGTGGTCCATTGTGTTGTTCATCTGGAGACGGGCGATGAAAATAGGATACAGACACACAGCCAGCTACCATCAATGATAATAAATTATTCCGAGGATATCTTTAGCTCAGATTAATTTCGGAAATTATCGGAAGCCATTATACGTAACATCCTGTCATTGTCATCCAAATAACGAGTGACAGGTTCATAATATTAAAGCAAATCGTATTGTGTTTGTATGTAAATGTTTATGTCAAGGACCATGGCCGTTCCATAGACAGACATGTTCACATATTGTTTTAATATCCTTGTTATCATATAACTGGTATCAAACAATCTCTCCATGATTAGTTGCAAGATGAAGAGATAAATTTGATTCAGTATTTTTGCATAAATGTATCTTATGTCATGCTGGAGAATCAAGTGAAAATTGGAATAGATAACCATGTCAAGTCAAATTGATGTTCTTGAGCCGGCCCTTGTTGACAAGAAGTCGATTTAATTTAAGTCTATTCTTGAGAATATTGTAGCAAATAATCTTCGAAAATTCGCCACAGGATGGTAAGCCTAACCTAGAAAACACCTACTCAAAGCCAACATGGATGACAGCATTTCGTGAAAACATTCCCAGACGTCACTTTTAATGTATCCCTTCCTCACTCTTCTGAGTATTCCGATAAAACAATCACAAAAGTATCAAAATCAATCTAAGCCACCAAAAGTCAAAGAGAACTTTTTGTCGAATCTTCAACCAACTTCTCCCTTTCGAATAATCTCAACGACTAATCTCTTAATATTTTGATAATGTTCTTCATCATCTCCACGAGTTCCTTCCCGCATGTTGTTATTAAATCCAAAACTCAAATAAAATACGAAGAGCTTCGAGCTCCATTCACATTAATACACACAACTAAACCCACAAGGCAAATATTTTTGCCAAAAGAAATCACAAAAAACTTTGGCCATAACATAAATCATAGTCGTTAAAAGTGTAAGTACTAAGTCTACTACATAATGCATACGTGCGTGGCGTCGTCTTGTGCTCCATAATTACAGGAACTTGCATAAATCCTGTGCACAATTTCAATAAAGATCCATAGAAGTGAAGAGCGGTCGTTGCGGCAAGGCGAGGCTCTAGCGAGCGAGACACGGCAGCGTCTTTCTCCATTTTTGTTTATCTCATTCAGTCCCCAGCTTCTTCTTGTTGTTAAAATATTTGTCGAGTTGAAACTTTTGAGTATATGAGTGTGTTCCCAGATTTTTCTAGGAAGCCGTTTTCAACTTCCATCATGTGGTTTTCTATGCTAATAGAGTAATTAGATGCTCCACTGGTGTGGTGATGGTTGCTTCCCTTTGCTGCGCTGGTGATAGACGTTGATATACCGAAAAAAACCAACATATACACAAAACAAGTTAAATAGAAAACAAAACCGACAAATTCCTTAGAAGACGATGGATAAGACGAAGACGAAGTTAAAGTTCTAATTTAGCGAGAGAACTTTCCACACAGATAGCATGCTTACTTCTAGTGTTTGAAATGAGGGTGGTGGGGTTAAGCTTTTCATTTTTTTTTTTTTTTTAACGATGGAAAGAAAACGCCTCAAGAACACATTAAATTCCATATATAACGTAAAACGAGACGAGAGAGTATAAAAAAGGTTTGTAAACAACTCTTGTTGCTGACACCACGGAGGAAGAAGTCTTGCCTTGTATAGGAAGGATTATAATATGCATGTGCGATGTGCATAAAGAAATAAGCAAGGACGCGGAAGAATGTCGTTGACAAAAGTTTTTTAATATGAGAGAAATTCCTTGGGGAAGCTTTATTCCATTAATACTTTGACAATGTTTGAAAAATAAAACGTTGGTAGTGTAACCGTTGAAATTTGTACATGGGTGATCTGTCTTAGATTTTGTTTTTTGTTTTTTTTTGTAAATGGGATGGACCAATGTTAACAGGCACTGACCTTCCGTCTAAGACTCAAGTAAGCTCCTTATCGAGGGATCAAAGCCTGTAATGGAGAGCTAGAAGTTGAAGGCTTAGTCAAATTTGCTTTTTACAGAAATATTTATGAGTAAAGTAGTGCTTTCATATTAAAATCAACTGCAGGGTTCGAATAATACATAAAACATAACTTTGTATTTTATTTTTCAAAAAAATCAAATGACGTGTCCTCCCTGTAGCATCCACAATCACAATGAGTTTGGTTACATGGAAGTATTTGAACGAAGAATTATTTTACTTCGTTCTCCATGATTCTCATCATTTCGAGTCTCCTAAAATGTCAGTTTTTGAAAAAAGTTATGGCCTAAAAGGATATGGTCCTTATCGAGGGATGAAAACCTGTAACAGAGAGGTAGAAGTTGAAAGCTAGAGTTCACATTTGCTACACATATATTTTAACTACAACTTTGGATAATAGTAATTTTAATCTCTTCCACTGACTTTCATCCACCAGCAGAAGGTTTTTTGGTTTTAAAAGTATGTTGCCCTATTGGCAAACTAAGCTTCAACTTTTTTCTCGAAGTCAATAAGGGCCTTGTACATATAATAAACTGCGAACTTCTCATTGTTGTGTTGTACCTGCTGAGCTGTCAGAGCTTCGGCTTGTGGTGGTAACGGTTATCAGGAATCCCTTGTACTCTCTGATAAACCACACAACCAATTGGGGTGGGGTCTTGTACGTTGTACCTGTAGGTTTGAGAGAACATGTATATCTACTGCTCTATCAGGACTAAAAGAGACTATGGATAACAGAGCTTGAAACCAGAAAGCATTAGTTTGGCATAGCCTTAAACGTGGTATGAATCGAATGTCTAAGGTTAAAAAATAAAATATCGACCTTGCCTTGACACGTGTTTTCAAAACGTTATGACTATTTGGTGTATTTCTCTTAGCATCTTTCTGCGTTTACAGTATCATAAATTTATGGCATCATCACCATTACCTAATTCAGTGAAAGAACCTTCTTGAAAAAAAACCCTGTCAGCTAACCGACTGGAAAAAATGATCTTTATGTATGCCCTGGCTTCGCAACAGAACTGTCCCAAAGGTTTATTTATGATGTCTACCAGTTGTTAAGATAAGTATCACCAAAACGAGGACACCGAAAAGCTAACTTAGGTATATTTCCTGCTGATTCAAAAGAGTATGGAATCTATACAACAACTCCACGCTTCACAAAAACCACCATTAATCGTTTACCACCTGAGCAAGCACACACAATGTGAGCTATTGGCCTGGTTTTAATGATTGTGGTTTCAGCTGATTCTTTCTTTTTGTTCTGAACAAAAAGGAAGCAAGTGTTGCCGAACGGATCCCCGTTGACAAGAGCCTCATCTTGGTTGAAAGTGAAGATGTCTTGGGATTCATGAACATGTCGCAAGAAAAGGCTCAAACTTTTTGTATGAGTTGTTCAAGGAAAATCGAACCCCAAAAGCACCCTTAACAAAATCGTGAATCCTGCTCCTAAAAAAAATGGTAATTCTAAAACAAATCTGTCACTTTTTCATTGACTCAGCCTAAACGGGTTTGAACAATACTCGCTCATACATATTCATGAAATGAAAGGGCGGTTGTGCGATGCTCGGCAAAAATAAACACACAAACTTCCAAGGTCGATGGGGCTAACTAACTTCGAGAAGCAATACAAATCAACATTGGCCCGTTACTTGTTATTAAGCGACCTGTTTCAGTGTTTAATTACTGCCGTGTCACGAGCACAACAACGACAATGAGGACAACAAGGACATCCGCTCCGCCGCTCCCGCCGCGCGCTGTGGGACACGTGGAGTATTGTGCTGTTTGAAAAAAATTACTCTTTTTTTTCATCAAAACCCTTTAATTTGTTTTCGGAAGTTCTCTTCTCAAATTTCGTACCTATTGTTTCGAAAGCAAATAAATTTTGCTGGTGGGTGTTGATTGCTTGGGAGCGGGGCGTTTAATTATTGTTTATTCTGTTGCCTTTGAGTAATTAAGTAGGTTTAACACCAGGTATTAAGTTGATAGGTCGATTCATTGAAGTAAAGATGGGAGTTAATGAATTTTGGGGGAATAGGTAAAATTTTGTGTTTGAATATTTGATGAGAAAGGTATGTAATGTTGAATGGAAATTTTTGAAGGATTAGACTTAAATATGATGGATTTTGTTCTTGCTTGGTTGATTTTATTTAAAGTTTGAAGGAAGTAAGGGACGTGGAATTTTCTTGAATTCTTAATTTTTGTATACGTTTTCGAAGGCTTAAGGTTTCTCTTTCTGATTTTGTCAATGTTTGTGCGCAGTGTTTATTAGGGGATAAGAAATTAGATTTCTTTTATTTAATACGATTATTCAAGATTCAATTAATAGCACAACAGTCTGCTTCTTGTTCTCGTTTACAGTAAAGTTTGATGTTTGTTTTTTATAAAAACGTATTTTCTTTTATTTTAAATAAATTAAAAAAGACATTCCACGTGCTCTCCCCTAACAAGAAGAATCTGGAACTGACTGATTTCACAAAAAAGCAATTGCTTGTAAATGGAATTATTTAAACCAAATATTATTTTGCTTCGTTCTCCATGATTCTCATCATTTCGTGTCTCATAAAATTTCGGTCTTTGAAAGGTTGTGACCAAAAACCTAAATCAGGGCTTTTAAAAAATTAGAAAATGTACCAGCTGAAAAGTGAAAATCTAATTGACAATAGTTGACTTTTTTAATTTAAACCAAAACTGATGATCAGGTATCATTAGCTAAATCGTTCTAGACGTTTGTAATTCTTTTAAAATTTTGTTAGGGTGACATCTCGAAAAATCGGTACAAAAATCATTGATCCGATAAAGTTGTTTCTTGTACGTTTATTGTACGAAAAGCACTTTTTTGACATTCTCCATTATCGCAATTTTCGGTAAATATTTCGAGCCACTACCCTTGGGTTGGGAAAGTGCAAGTCTGAAGAAGTCTACACACTTTTGAAGTAAGAATTCCACTCTCTTCAGTTTTGTATTCGTTTTTTTTGCACTTTTTGTTAGGTTAGGTTAGGTTGGAGTGGCTGTCTAGATGTTATTGACTCACTTAGACCTCATGGGAGAGTAATGAACTTAAACAAACCATTTTGTATTTCTAATGAAGTTAGAGAGACATTTTGTGTCGATCGTTGCCAGTTCACTGGTATTATCGAAGAAGGGATTACCGAGAAAGTTATTCCTTCTAATAAAGTGCTGGACATGTACATAGAAGGTGTTGGACTGTTTCCTCCTCCTCCTCGTCCATGCAGCTTCTACAGAAGTCATTTGTGTAGACCCCTAGCCTCAGAGCATGTCTACCTATGAAGCAGTGTCCTGTTATTACTCCAATTGTAGAGCTTATATTTTGTCTGCTCAGGGATATCAAGCCTTTTGACCGTTTTAAGTCTATGCTTGGCCATATTTGCTTGGTTGCAAGGCAGGTGGTACCCTGTGACCATCTAGCATTTGCTGATTCTAGAGCATATTGTTTGAAAAGATATTTGCATGTAGCAAGTGGTGTTCCTATGTTATGTCTTTGTCTAACGGTAGGCAGAAGTGTTCTGTTTTTGGCGAGCTCATCGGCTTTGCAATTTCCCAGGATGTCTCTGTGGCCCGGCACCCAAATGAGGTGCACTTTGTGTTAAACTGAGTTGAAATTAAAGCAACATTTTTGCGTCACTTATATAGAACATGTATTTATTTTGATGGTTATCTTTGACACGCGGACTTTTATTTTAATTTGGTCGACCTTTTTTATTAATTTCGTGTATTTAATTAAAAAAAAAACTAAATTGGGTTAAGAAAAAGCATTAACTGACACAGAAAAAGGACAAATCAAATCTTACATGGATGGTGAGTAATCTTTTTCCAAAATGGCTAAGTAGAGAAGAACGGACACATTATGTCATCAATTAAGATCTAAGCTGTAATATGTAAGAAAGATGAAAGGCCGGACACACAATCTCCTCACTAATGCATAAATGTGACTTCTTTTAAGAAAAAGCTTTAAATTCTCATGGCTTTTTGGCAACAATCAGGGAAAAATGTGGTGTTATGCAACTAAGCATCTTGTTAGTTCTTAAGCTAAACATCTAAAAAGACTGAAAATCAAGAAGAAGCCACCTGGTCTTCTCGCTGATGAAAAAATAAATTAATTTTCCATCGGGGCCATCCAAATTGGATGTAGCTACAATATTTCTATCGCAGCCTTCCAAATCAATTTTTTTATCGGAGAAGACCACACGTTGCCACACCGAAGAATAGGCCATGGCCTATTCAAGTGGCGAGGAGTGTACATCACACATTAGTTTTTTTTTTTTTTCGAAAAGCTTTTTGAAATGCTAACTCTATTTCGATCCCCTTTGGTTAATTGCCATGCCAGACTTTTTTTACAGAAGGAATGCAGAAAGTTCAACACTTCTCTTGTACCTATATTTTACCCTTTTCACCTTTTTGAAAGCAAAAGTCAGTCTATCTACTAATCCTATTTCACACTTCAGAAACATTTTCAAAAGCAACATCGACAAAGAAAAAACACGTCTCATTATATTTTAATTGACTATGTTATGCATTCATGATAGTTGGTGCGAACTATAAATAGAATTTTATGCAGAACGAATTCATGTTACTTCTTTAAATAGTAATGCAAAGCTCTGTGGTAACCTTTGAGTCTCACAAGGATGTCGAAGACACAGTAGCGGACCTATGAGTGATGTTGTTCAGGGCCTTCTAACACTCAAATTCCAAACATTGGTCTGCATTTTGCGGTTTGAAGTTTAAAATGTTTGAGAATTTTGTCAACAAAGGTAAAATTCCAATTTATTTGATAGCATACTTAAAATAATATAGGAATTTTGGAATCTCTTTTTTCCAAGATATTCAACATTTGATATTCTTTGAAGTTGTGAGTGGTTTTTAGCGAGAATAGTTAGTTTATATTATTATCGAACTTATTCCACCCAAGACCCAAAGCAGCTTTATGACAAAGAAATTTCATTATTTATTTTTTCAGCCATACTTTAACCTCAGAAATTTACCACCAAAACTTTCACATAAGCTTAAGTTTACCCGATTCGCCACAAGGTGATTTTTTTCCGGCTGCGTTCTGCTCCATCAATTTTCCCAGAATATTCATCATTTTCTATTAGTTATGCAGCAAGCATTCAACGTGTGTTCTCTTTCCTGTTAAATGTAGTGGATTTTCAATCAATAGATTTATCGAATCGTGGGATTATCTATCAAAGATAATGATGACGTCAACGACGACGTCGACGCGAAATGGTGGTGACTATATGACGACAGAAGACGTGAAAAGTTGTGGCTCGGATATTTTGTTCGAGTGTTCGGAAGAAAGAGGAAAGAAAATAACATACCCCAGTGAATATTGATAAACGACAAGCGACATGAATGAATCTTTAGAAAAAAAAAACCGCTGTTGACATGGCAATGACAAAAGACGACGACTAAACGATGAGGAAGAAGATGACAGATGAAAAATTATTATCAGTCGTGATTGTAATATCTAAAATAGGGATTATCCTTATTCACATAAGGGAGTGCGGGCTGTGTAGAAAAATGTGACTGACTACTGTGCATAAGCAGATACCGGATATGGAAGACTTCAGCATTATAAGAGCATTATAGAGAGTATTGAAAGCTGCACTTATATGATGGTATTTTAGTATGATATTGGGTTTGCTTGAGGTTGAAGTGCTGTCTAATCTTATACCTGATTCCTTAATGGTTAATTGGTATGGATAATTTGCATCGCTGTCCAAAAATATTGTAGAAACCCTGGGTCTTTGCCTTTTTGACCACAAGAGACTATCTATAATGACCTTTAGATTAACAATTCAAAAATTCAATTAACCCCTAACTCAGAAAAAAAGCAATTCATAAAGCTCCGTCGACGACTTAACTAATCAAATTACCCTCAAAAGAACACAGAAACTAACCTTTCCAAGGATAATCCATCAACATTTATAAAAATTCCTCCATGTTGTAGTAACAGATTCAAATTAAATGCCTAAAGGAGAACAAATTAATTTGCCGTAGTCCTTTATTATCCTTGCCCTGCACGCAATCACGCAACAATCTCAGTGCGTAGTAATACTATTTTTGAAACTCACTCGCTTCTGTCACGCTATCCAGTCCAATTAAAAATAATATTCCCCTTTCTTCGTTCCCCCAATCCGGCCTTTCTTTCCTTCACATATTTTGTCGTCATCGCATAATCGCCCCCTTGTCGAGTCGTTACTTCTAAATTAAAACACATTTATAATCACCCACACGCAAAATCAATCCTCGTACGGTGAATAAAGATGATTTTGAAAAAAAGAAAAAAATCACTATACTTTTTCATATTGCCCAGTTCGTCCTTCGGACGTTCAATGGGTCCGGTCGGTCGATAGCCATGAGCTGTGTGGGTTGAAAAACTGGCGGTTAAAATACGTGTCTGACAAAATCATCATAATTTGTCTAATAAAGAGGACAAAGCAAGAGCAAGAGAGAGAAAGAGAAAAAAGACCACAAGACGTAACCACACAATACCCGTCATCAGTCAGAAAGGACCCTTTTCTCAGACATCCTTGCAAAAATTCTTTGCCATCTCGATTGGAAACATCCCTTTTCATATCTCCGACTATACGCTCTACCGACATTTGAATCTTGACTGCAGCCAGAAGCAATATATACGTACGTGTACGTACTTGCTGGATAAAATCCTCCATTCCTTCAGCTCATCACTCAAAAAGGAAGAAAACGTCCACATTCAAGCTTCACATTTATCAGACTGGCTTACTTGTGAAACAACCACTTGAATTGTTTTTCTGACCATTATGGAGAGCTTCCATCAGGGCTTCAGTGGCGAATGCATCCATTTCCGTTTCGGCTCAACCCTACAGTTGGCTTGTATGACTTGTTCTTTAGCTAGGGTAATGGCAATAGTGTGGGCGAAATGCACTTGCCATCATGTAAGAGCCAAAGACCCATTTTCCGGTTCCAGGATATCGTATAAAATTAAAATTATTTATGCACCAATGGTGAATGCATTGCAGTGCTTTTTTCTTTCCCTTTTCTTTTTCTTTTTCTTTTTCTATGTGAAACTCTATTTTTCGTCCTTTTTCAGCCTCACTCTCAGTTTACTGCACTGTTGGGGATGGTGCTGCAATTTAATGAAGCGTAAGTTGTTGTATATTGCAGTGAGGCATCCTGGAATTTATACCATGGACCAACACACTTATAATCACGCTAGAGTGGGGGAGGAAAAAGAAATACAAAACAAAACAAGAAAAATATTAAACTTGGATTCAGTTTCGAAATGGGTTTTATAGAACGGCATATTAACAAAGAGGAATTCGTTTGGTTTTAATGCCAACCACTGGTTCTTAAGTTTCGTTTTAGTTGTTGTTATTGTTTAAGCTTTGGCCGGGAAGTCTATGAAGAATTTGTGTTGGTCCTTTTGGGGAGTCCATGATATGATGGTGGCATGCAGCAATTGCATGTTTTATTCGGTTAATAGTGTGTAATTATAAAAGTCGAGACTTAAAATGATTTATAGTGCCAAAAATTGTTGCAATGCAATTTGTCCACCCACCACTGGAATTTAATAGCCGGCGGGTATGCGACGAGACACGGTGTGCGGATCGAAAAGAGGAAAACAGAGAGTGGAGGAAGTATGCCTAGAAATTTGGTTGGTATTATTGTACAATTTGTAACCGAGCCCGGGACTTAGTGAAACGGTTTCATGTTATAAATTAGCAATGCTAGGAAAACTAGTTTGCAAATAGTTTAAATTTAATTTTTTCGAGTTTGATATTTTGCTAAGAGCTTTTTGGATTTCAACCGATTTTCATCAAGACTGGAGCGCGGACAATGCTTTAGAGATTACGAAAAATTGAGAAAAATAAAAAAAATACGTATACGCCGTAGTGAATTAGTGTAATTTAAATCACTCAAACGCTATAAAATAATGGCTGAACGCAACCTTTACAAAGAAATGAACACGTCCAATCAACAAACAGCTTCTAAACATAAGTATCGATTAATTGAATAATTTTAATGAATTATTTTTTGAATATATTTTCCGAAAATTACAAGCAAACAATTTCCAAAATAAAGTTCCCTTTTACAAATTAATTTCAAACAATTTACTCATGCTTAAAACTAAAACAAATCAAATTCCCTCATTATTTTATTAAAATATCAAATATTAAACTTTGATCGACATTAATTTGATAAATAACCATTTTTCCAAAAATCATCATTGAAACGCACACAAAGTTTGCCTTTATTTTGGCAATGCCCTCCGTGATACAGAAATGAATAAACAACATTCCCCAGTCTGTGTTTAATAAATATTTAGTCATACTTTCCCCTTTTTTCTTCTCTCACACCCTCTAATTGATTTGAATTGATTGAAATCAAATTGATTGACATGCCGTAGGCCTTTTAATTCTTAGCTAACATTTCCACATATTTCCAAAAATTCGACAGGCATTGTACACTGTGATGGTAAATTGTACACTGACACAGCACTGACACCGACCGGCATTAAATTAATTTCCATATAAATTATACTAAAATATCGGATTGTATCGGGCTATCCTTGCAACGAGAATATCACACTGGGTCTGAATTCCGCAGGTATGTCAGTCTGATAGAAAGATTGACATATTCGATATATAAGGCCCAACACCAACATTCAATGTGTGTCCTTGTTTTATTTGAATTAGAATCTCATTTTCAAAAGTTTATAATATGTATACACATTCTAGGCAGGACGAAAAATATGTTCAAATAAATCTACCAAAATTGCAAATAAATTATCATTTTGCGTTTGTGTACATTTATGGAAATTAACGTCTAAATAAGGATTCCAATTTAAAAAACATAATTACCACCTTAATGATTGCTGAACACTTTTATAATCTAACCTCCTGCCGGAGGCAGCCCGCAAAATCCATGAATTTATTATGAAAACATTAAAATTGTCCATCAAACATGATTAAAATATTAAAAGGAATTTTTCAAGGCCTGAAAATCATATAACTTGGCCAATCTTAAAAGAATCCTTAATAATTCATGTTAAGAACTTCCGTTTTGTGTGCTGATGAAGCAGCGGATGCTGATTAAAATGCTCCCAAGAGAGAGCAGGAATACCTAATCCTTGAAAGGAGTTTGCCCCCAAAATCTTTTGTTTTGTGTTACTTAGGAGAAGAAATTAAGTGCGGTTCGAGGGGATAGGGTGAGAAGATTTTCCAAAATAAATTAGTTTTAATAGTGAAGAATGTCCTAATTAAGCCCTGGACAACAATAATCCTGCGTCTGAACTCAAACCCTAGTTCATCGGTCATCTTGAAAAATATTCTAATTAAAATTTACAAGAAAAAAAGAGAACACCCCACAGCATTGAAATAGCTGTCACGTGACTAAATAAAAAATAAAACTCTAGCTATTTATCATCGATCCAAGAAATCTACCAGCTGGACCCAGCTATCTCCCAAAGGACACATTTTTATATTTTGTTTTTAAATCGAAAAGGACTCGATTATTTTCCCCAAAGTTTGACGAAGGTTTAAATATTTTATCGACACGCTAGAGTTGTTGATTCTGGTGTTCTGACCATCTCTAAGCCCTCTGGAGCAAAAAGGATCTTTTTTTTTAAAAGATACCCCAGATAGATACAGTCACCATCTTTCACTTTATCATTTATTGAATACTGGTGAAGGATATTTTATCTTCAAAGTCGTTGTTGTCGTTGTTGCTTGTTATTCTTGTTTTCTTATTTTTCTTGGAAACCAGATGCCATTTGAAAAAGTCATATTTATGGAGAGTTATTAATTTTGCCACCCAACACACAAAGTTATTAATCACTTGGGTAAGGACCATTTGTCCTATTTTTCCTCTTTGACAACGACGACGACGAGCAGCATGGTGGGTGGCGATGTGAGGAGGAAGTGGAATAAAAATCAGAAGGAAAAAGGACCTTTTTTGAAACTCTCATCGGTTATAAAGGAGGTATCAGGAAAGGGCGGTTTGTTTAAAATGTTCAAATTGATTTCTGTCAGAATGTTGTCACGGAAGTCAGTTTGTTCAAGGATGAACAAAAAAGCTTTAAGTCCTTATTTATTTATTTTTTTCGTACCCTCTGGAGTGTGTGTGTGTTTTAGCCTTTTTTGATGCCTTCCTTTCATTGCGATGTCAATTTTGCTTATTGTTGCTGTTTTTTTTTGTTTATTTTATTTCTTTTCGAAGCATGACAATTTTTCTATTTAAAAGTTATCCTTTTCTGTTGAAAAAAGTCCTTATTTGTCTCTTTTACTTTTTTGCTTTTTGGTTTGTGAAGAGCCAGAACACACCTTTTAAGGACTTTCCACTTAACAATCAGGAGGAAACAAAAATATTAAGTCGTAAGAAAAAGTTTTGTTTGAGGGAATTAAGAAAAGGACACGAAAATATACATGTCAAAAGCAGCCGCTACTGCTGTGCCGTTCCGTTTACCATTTTTTTTGGGCTGATTTTCTTGGCATTTGATAAGACGTGAGATTGTAATAATGGGAGCAGTTAGATTTTTGTTTATTTTTTTTAGGATAAAAATGCTGACAGGTGAATGAAAAGTATTAAAGTGGGACTTGTCTTTTTTCATGAGTTTTATTGACTAAGAGGAAACACGAGCCAGGAATGACTTTAGGTAAGTCATAAGTAGGAGAAGTAGAGTTCATTATTTTTGATTATATTGGACAGTCATAATATGGTAAAGGAATTTCATTCTTAAAGCAGAACACGGACTTCGTGTGAAAATCCCTTATTCTGTTGGGACCCAGTCGCAATAAGCAAAGTGTGTTTGACAAATGGCTATAGATTTTTTTCTAAGCCCTTTTTTAACACTGACAATGTTAAGTTAATAAAGGAATTTATTTGTATGGTCTTTAAGGTGTTTTGTGGAGAAAATACGTGAGCAAAATGAGAGAAAGAGGATAAGTAGGCACGTGTGCAAATGGACTTTTTTTTTTAGAAACAAAAGAAGATTTTCAAAATTCTTAAAACACTGGTTATTGACTCAAAATTGTGTTGAAAGTTCACACGAGTATTACGGAATATCCAAAAGGTAAGAAACTTGTGTTGGGGTTTTGTTTGAAGTAAAAAAAAATGTGTAAAAGTTTTAATTGAGCATAATTTTTAGTTGGAGGTAAAAGGGTAAATCAGAGAAGAGGAAACAATTATGGAACTGGAAAACGAAGTTTCGATGAACGTTCTGTGATATTCGAGTTTACAATGATTTTTGTTTTGTTTTTAATAGTCACACGGTCACGTTAGTTCAAGTCTTGGCAATGTCAATCATCAGCAGGGGCGATTCCTCATAGTTGGCTAGTTTAGCGGCGCTAAACCAATAATTTCAGAATACAAATTAATTTTTTTTCTAATATATAAACATTATTCTTATGTTAAAGTCAATAAACGACAACGAATACGTTACAATATTGTAGGGACTTAATCACTTAATAGCAACAAAACAGAATTTCCTACCAATATGTATTTTTCATTGCAAACAAACAAAACTAAAAACGAAAATCTATCATGAAACTATATTTAGCTCCAAAGTTTGCGCTTACAGATTTCATACAATCTTCATAAACAGAAAATGAACACATTTGAATAAATGCCTTCAAAAATGAACACGAGGGTTAGCGCAAAAATCACAGCTAACTATGAAACGAGAACACAACAACGACAGATACGAATACGATACGAGTCGTTTCGTACACGAAACACGAACACGATTCGATTGCACGAGTAAAGGTAGCCTTAAACGACAAACACGTTTTCCGAACATGCTCGTTTGCGTTATTCCCTACACGGCAAACACATGATTGTCGAACATCATTTTGTGTTGATTTTTGAAAGTGTGAGGATGTGTCAAAAGGAGAAACAATTCATTGCGCTTATGGTTATCTCATAGAAAAAATGAGATTTGTTCGCAAACATCTCCCTACATGGCAAACAACGAAACAGAAGAACACAAGAAAATCGAAAATTTTTGCCAACAGCGAACAGTTCGCAAACCAACCCCTACACGACAAATTCATAGCGCGCACAAGCATGTTAGGCAAACATGTTTGTCGTTTAGGGCTAGCTTAACGAAAACGATAACGAGCTACGAGCCTGCTTCTGCTGTTTGCTGTGCTGTGGCTTTGGCTGTTGATGGGCTGTGCGCTGTGGGCTGTCGGCTGTATGCCTATGCTTTTTTTTTACTGAACTTCATATGCAAAATGAACCTTGTTTCTTATTATGTTAATGTTAATTTTTATATTATTTATTTTTTACTTGCGACACATAAGAATATAGGCAAAAATTGCATTCGTAAAAAAGCTTGAAATTCCAATCAAAAATAAACAATGATAGAGAAGACGGAAAACCTGCTCCGACGATTCCGTCTGTCTGTCTGTTATTGCACCTGTAGCCTTAACCACTGCTTCCGTTGACTTTAAATTAATATTAAATATACATAGCAGTTTGAGCGAATTTGGATGGTTCGTTTTTTTATTTTATTTTTTAAATCAAAATTTAGGGTAGCCAACCTACAATTTTTTCGGCCAAAAGCTTCAATTTTCTCAAAAACAGTTCCTCCGATTTTTCTTAAACATCCTCGTAAGTTTTTTTTTCTGAACACTGGTGTTTTTAATGTAAAAAATTATGTTTGTATTGCTCCAATACGGTACCTCTCATAGAACCGTTTTTTTTTTTGTCAAAAGATTTCCTCTAAAAATAATGGTCCGAATAAAAATATAAAAATAAAATAGAGTGGCACGACAGCTCTTGAAGAGCCAAGGCCTAAGTGACTTACTCTCATCAACAATTTTCTGGGTGCGTGTGGAAAATTGAGGGGACCTACAATTTAACGCCGATTCCGAACGGCAAAGTTGAGAAGCACTTTTTCATGACAGATTGATACTCTTTGAAGTTTTGTCAGTTCTTCGCAAGAGGCAGTAGGTACCCGTGAAAGATGAACTACAAACTTTATGGGCACGAGTATGACTCGAACTCACGACGTTCTGCATGGCAACCTAACCACTTAGCCACGGGCAGCTGCGATCCGATTAACGTCTTTTTTTTTAGGAGTATATATAATATTGCACAAATAATATTTTGTTTTCAAAAAACATTTAAAATTTTTTGGATTTAAAAAAAATTGTTTTGAATTTTTTTTCAAAATTCCAATATTATAAGACGTACGAGTATATTAACATTTTTTTTCAATATTGCATACCCAGATTAATTTTAGGACATTCTAGAAAAATTGTATGCATAAAAAAATTATTTAAGGAAAACCTCTCCACGGAATTAAAAAAAAAAAATTAAATACTTTTAAAGAAATCTTATGGCATATTTTTTTTCAAATAAAATGTGCTTTTTATGTACCTTTAAATTTTTATTTATGAATTTTAAATACTTGTTTTTATTGTTAATGTTTTTTGTGTGTGTTAAGTTTGGAGTACTGGAGCAATGTGCGTGCGACCCAGTCGTGCAAATATTTTTTGTTGTATTTTAAACTTTCCCGAAGAACGTTGATATAGCTAACCCACAAAACTTGACCATAAATCGCCACTGATCATCAGCTACCAAAATAATAACACCCTGTATTTGCTTGCACCTCTATAAGCTTAGGTTTGAGCTAAACATTACAATTATCTTCTGTGGCAGTTCGTTTGACCCTGTGTTAACACATATTTGAGAGTTTTCTACTTATTGAAGTTAAAAATCGTAATAAAAAGATGGGAAGCAATGGCAAAAGGACTGTTACATCCAACTGAAAAACCATCAAAGTTCACACTTCAAACTGTTGCGTTGGATCAAAAATGACACAAATGTTCTCACAAAATCAGCTTATACTACACTACAGAGCTAGAACGTTTTTACTTGGCATAAATGTTTACAGTTTAGTTGGACAGAAATAAAGCCCTCTTGCTACAATTTATCGCTTGGCGATTATTCTACGTGGCTCTGCTTATATCACTCAATTCCATGAGAATTAAGGAGAACGACGAATCATGTGGTTTTGAATTTGATGGTAACACTTCATTTAGCTACTTTTTTTTCAAATAAGGTACTTGAAATGATGAGAATAATTCTTTATTTAGCATTTGCTTTTGACCTTATAATTCGTTTCTTTCCATTTTTCGACAATAACAAAAAGTGTTTCTAAAATATGCCTAAATCTTGAAATCATAATTGAGACACAGTTTGCTTTACTATCACAGAGTAAAAATATTGCAAGTATTTAAGAATTATCGCTTTCATAACTTGAAGAAAATCATTTTCGACAATTATTTTTACCTTGATAACAATCACCATCTTCTTTTGCTAAAATTAATGTTTATTTTTTTATTGAAGAACAAGATTACATTAATAAAAACCAGTTTACATTTTAAGGATTGTTCTTTTTAGCTGGAATTTTACTAAATCCGCTTACTCATTGCTTATTAACAAGGATTTCAGTCCTCTATTCATAAACTTTCCAGGAAATCTTCTTTGAAACATTTCTTGAATTTATCTGTTCAAAATCCAAACAATAAAACTAAAATATGACAATAAGTAGAGTATCCACGGAAAATAATTTCAATTTAATTCTATTAAATTCTGTTTTCCTAAAATCACCTCTTTTCTGTTTGTGCTGTGTGACTTAAAGCGAGGAAATTTAAAGTATTGATTATTTTCCTAACGGTGACAGAAGAAACTACAACCCATTCAGACCAAGAAAAATTCTCATTTAAGCACACCTTCTGCTCATGATTGCATATAATTTGACCCAAATAACATTTAATTTTTCTCTTTTTCATAAAAATAAAATCTTTTGTTTAAGCATATTCACTTAGAACACAGTCTCGTCCTTCAAGGAACCCCAACACTATGCAAACACATAGACCCACAAGAGAACTTGTCAATTTTACAATTTCATTGTCGTCCTCAATGTGCTTTCACCGACATACATAAGGGACAAAAGGGAAGACATTGTTGGTCGCTCTTGCTTGCCTAAGGCTTCCGCCCTTACGCCTCTTTATTGGCAATGAAGATGAACACAAAACTTACAAATACGAATCTTAAAACCGTCGAAGTAACGAGACAGTTCCATTGTCGTGAATGCACCATGTAATTTTTTGTTGTTGTGCTTCGTGAATCGTGAGCAACTGTACTCTTTCTTAGTTCGTTGTCGGCGGCGGCGTCAAACCCACGCCTCGCTGCCGTCACAATCACGTTACGCGTCGCCTTGCGTTTCATATTCAAAATTTCAAAGAAGCACGTCTTCAAAAAAAAAAAAACAACTACTCCATTTTCTATCCTTGTACATTGCTTAATTTTTTTTTCTCGGCACAATATTCTTTTGTCTCCACACGATCCGCGTAGGAAAAATCCTCAGGGAAAATATGTAGTCATAGTCAGTCTGGAAACAGTGCCTTTGTTTTTTTGTTGTGTTACGTCTTCCGTCTCCGAAAAGCTTGCTTTTGCAGTAATTTTTTGTTCTTCTGCTAAAGTAAACATATATAAGACGTTTTCTCCTTCGCAACAAAGTTCTGGCGTCTTTTAGAATTCGATTTATTCAAGAGTGAATTTTATAAAGTAGGTTATACGGACAGAGACGTATCCGCAAGCAAAAATCATCGGCTTGAGTTGAATAGGTATAGTTTGAATCTCTTTTTCGGCATTTGTTTCAATCTGCACCCATGTATTCAATACTCCTGTATACCTACAATTTTAACAACTACGCCCCTGCATTTTCATTCAAACAGGTACTATATGTTCTTATACCATGCACATCAGGTGCATTTGACAAATAAACTTCATGTTGAAGTTGGATCAGGATTCAAGCGAGAAAAATGGTTGATTGTACATCACTGTTGCGTTACAACAAAGGCGTAACGTCACTTTGAATTGACAAAGGCACAGCACACAAAAGCTTTTTCATTTAATCATTTATGTATTATTATTCGGTAGGTACCTATAATATTTTCGAGTGGAAAAACAAAGAAAGGCTTTATTAATTGAATTGTTTTCCAACAAAGATATGAAAGGAAGAGCGCAGTGTTCGTACAAATTAATGATTAACTGGTATGAAATTTGTTGTATTGTTTTGGGTTGGGTTGGCTTTGTTCCCGGATTCGGATTGATGTTTGACAGACAATGTACATTTCTTTTGAACATAATTAGTATTCTTCGTATAAGTTTTACTTGTTGCTTTGGTGTAAAGGGCATATGGCTGGTGTAAGGGGTGGAGATTAGAGTTTAATGAAATGAGGAGGATTTCTGTTTGATCGATATTGGTTAGAGAAGACGGTATTACATACTAAAAATGAAGAAAAGTTTTCGTTAACAATGAAAAGGGCAACTCAACCGCAGTTTTAATTTATAACGCTCATTAAATATTGAGATAAAATAAAAATGGGAAAAATTTAAAATGTTAATGGTCGATATTCCCGACTTGAATTTTTAGAAGAAATAATTGTTAGATTGCTCTAATTGGCTCAACTAGATACTTCAATGTTATTATTAATTAAAATTTAGGAGAGCGAACATTCCTTTTATTTTAAGGTAGTTAGAAGCACTGTATTAAGCCACTTCTTCCTTTACAATTAGGTGCAGCCAAGGAGAACGAAGGTACAAATAATTCTTCGTTCAATTTGTTCTACTTAAGCATTTGCTGTTTAATACTTAAAATTTATTTATTTCCAATGCACTACAAATACAAATAGTTTTTTCGGTTCAATACCGTTATCATTAATAGTAGATGTATTCCAATCAAGTCTTCATTTCACTGTAATCTCACACGAACAACAATCCAACTACTGCTTACATTCAAATTAAAATATTCAGCCCCAACTTTCAAAAATCCGAACTCAAAATTTACAAATTCAATTCAATTTTCATCACTAGTAACAAGACTACAATTATCATATTCATAAACTATTCAAAACCATTGGATTAAATAACACGAATTCAACATTTAGCCGCCATCATCATCGACAGCATAGTTGAATTATTGAAGCTACGAATTAGATTTACTGGTTCCTCATTCAGAGTTCTAAAACAATTATTGTTACTTTACATGGAATAGTCTACCAAACCGTGTTTATTATATTTTCATCAGTTTTCTGTTTTTGTTAAAAGTTTATTGTGTGTTTTTGTTGTTTTTTTTTTTAACTTTCGAAAATAAACTTTTATCCTCGAGGCGTGTTCTAATTAAATTTGATATCACAATTGCTTCCGCAGCGAAACTTCCACCATTCGTTTTACATTCAATTTTCAGAGTTTCATGTCGTTCGACAACCATTCCATAAAAGCATCCATGATTGTGTTCTCGACATAATGCAGGCAATTATAACCGCAATCGTACCAGAAATATCGACTTCAAAAACGCATAAAATGACCCAATTACCATTCATTTCACCATAATTATATGTCTGTAGTTATGTACATCTCATTTTGGTGGAATTTGCCCAGATGGTCCACCTATTCAAATTCGCATTCCTTCCTCAAAGCCCTTCAGTCATGGTTTCAATGACAGTGGAAACAAATACTTTCAAAAATACTTGTCAAATTCACTTTTTTTTCAATTAAATACTGAAGTGAGAATCGTTTCCAAGAATCAAATATGATTTTTATTCATGTTTTTGTTGACGGAAACGTAAACAAATACCCCACTGTTTGTTTAAATTTTTTGAAGGGTTTTTCAATGATCCTTCGCTAAAGATGACCGAAAAACAATCCCTACCTCGATATAAATGAGGATGACAGAAAAAAAAACAAATTTCACACATGCGAGCGATCCACTTGCGGGTTACATTGGGCGCGTTCACTTTGACTTGGATAGGCTATCCGGATAGCTTTTTGTTTTTGTTTTCCATGTAAAAGAAAATAGCAGAGGCTCAAACCAAACAAACCCAAAGCTATCCAACAATTTCTGGTATAGGTGGCTATCTGCGACAGGACAGCCATTGAAATTCGTAAACAGCTGATTTTTTTACACGTGTTTTCACAGCTATCCAAATTTAGCTATCGAACTCGTTCATGGAAAACGAGTTGGATAGGCTATCT
This sequence comes from Sphaerophoria taeniata, assembly GCA_943590905.1. Classification (NCBI taxonomy): domain Eukaryota; kingdom Metazoa; phylum Arthropoda; class Insecta; order Diptera; family Syrphidae; genus Sphaerophoria; species Sphaerophoria taeniata. The sequence continues at coordinate 36,734,359 of OX016540.1, read as the reverse complement.
AAGATAGGCTATCCAAAACCAAACTGAACGCGCCCATTGTGGTGACCACATTCACAGTAGGTTCAGGATATTTAGTGAACATTGTGTGATTGGTCGCTTTCACTTTGGTTAGTACGGGCTGCGGGAAACCGCCTTGAAATGCAGGCAAGCATAAACAGAACTATAATTTGCCATCGGCTTCAATTTCCATTATGGAACGGGCCATGTTTTATAGGTACGTGTTTCGTTCCTTTATTGTGGAAGTTAGCTCTCTTTCCAGGCGACGCATTATAGAAGCAATATTTTCGTTGAAATGTTAAATTTCCAAAAATTCATATTCTGACATTTTTAAGGGGAATTTCGCAAGTTCACTAGCACTTCCTTAAAAATATAACACAAAAATTCAACACAATATTCACTTTTTTTTCATTCAGCTTAGCATTGTAATTTAAATTTTAAAGAGCGTAATAATTGAAAAATGTATAGAATGTGACGTTAAATCCACCCGAAACTAGCCTGCGATACTTTCGAGAAGCAATCTCTACGCAATAATTCACATTTCTACTGATAAACGGATTCGTTTGGTTCAAGCGATACTCATAAACAACGTCTGCAACATTGCTAGTTTCACAGCTCCAAATACCTTCATAATCTCACCCTCAATCCTTCTATCCTTAAACCAAAACTATAAAGCTCTTGACACTAACGAACAACAAACGTCCCTCCACCTGACTGCAGTTGAACTTTTCATTAAATCAGTCCAACGAAAGGTAATTAAATTGCGATGTTAACGTGAGTCTGCAGTTTTTCGAATGATTCGATGCCCCATCACCGTACCATGGTGTAATTTAATCCAACGCATCCTTCAATTCTCTCTCGTTCTTGTAGGCAGTTTCCGGTTACGCATGTAGGTATGCATGAGAATCTGTTGAGGTAAAACAACAGCGGCCAGCATGACAACCAGCACCCATATTGCCATATATCGTCACTTCATACCATCATTGCGGTAACTGTACGTGAAAGGACTGCGTGGATTTTGTGTGTGGATTGTCCTTCGATTTTGCATGAGTAATTATACTTCTGGTTCTGAAGCTGGAGTATTTGAGCAGCGCGGCAGGCAAGTACGATGCTTATGTTTTCTGATTTTAATGAGAATGTGTGGAGTGTGGTGTGCGTAAAATACACCGTAAACCGGGCAACTTTGTGAAAATACGTTTTATAACTCTGCGGGTCATTCGACCCGGAACTGAAGAAGTGTGCCGCACTCGGAAGTAGGTTAAAAGTGCGCTATAAAAATAATAATAATACATAATAATAATAATGAGTTGGGTAATTGAATGTTAATGGAAGCAGCAATGGGTTGACTTGGTGGGAACTTTGGACCTTTATTTCCTTCTTGCATTCGCTCGTTTAATGATAGTTTGATATTTCGATTGTAGAATCGCATTTAAATTGCGTGATTTTCATGTAATTGAAGCTATTGACGGAAGAATTTGATATGGAAAAACAAAATCGAAATTGAAACTTAACAGCAAATAAATATAATCAGCGAGCGAAAAAATTTATGTCAGTCCTCACTTTGAATGCAATTTATTTTGCTTTAAGGGTTTAAGAACATTTTTAGAGACTAACTATACCTGCATACAAAGCGAAGCTGCAAAGAAGGACACGAGCAGCTCGTGAGCTCTACGAGCAGAAAAAGAGAGAGGAGCATAAATTTCTCAGAAAGAAAAAAGGGAGCATGAGAAGCGTGCGATTGAGGAGATAGAGGGATGTCACAACAGGAACGAAGTTCGAAAGTCTTACAAAAAGGTGAAACAAACATCCAGGGCTTATACACCCCGAACCGAAGCCTGTAGAGACCATCATGGGAACATCGTAGTGGAGCTACAGTCAGTGCTGAGGATATGGAAAGACCACTTTTCCAAGCTGTATAATGGCGATGACGAGCAAAACTCCGCCAACATATATATAGAAACATTCAATTTGGGTACAGAAGGCCAACAATTTCATCTACCGACATTGACGAAGTGAAGATAGCGATATCTAAACTTAAGTAAAATTTGGTCGGAGGAAAGCATGCACGACGAATGGAACCTCAGCATCGTATGCCCGATCCTCAAGAAAGGAGATCCCTTGAACTGCACCAACTAAAGAGGTATAAGTCTCCTGAACATCGCCTATAAGATCTTGTCTGCCGTGCTGTGTGAACGTTCGAAGCCGTTTGTCAACAACCAGATAGGTCCTTACCTTATCCATGTGGCTTCAGACCCGGACAGTCCACCATCGATCGAATATTCACCCTACGGCAGATCTTGGGGAAGACTCAGGAACTTCAAATCGATACCTACCACCTTTTCATCGATTTCAAGGCCGCGTATGACAGTGTCCATGGAGACCAATTATATAAAGCAATGTCTAGTTTTGGCATCCCAGAAAAACTCGTCCGTCTGTGTAAGATGACAATGGAAAACTCACGCTGTTCCATGATGGTCGGAAAAAATCTAACGGACGCATTCAATGTCAAAAAAGGTTTAGACAAGGCGATGCGTTGTCATGCGATTTCTTCAACATCGTTCTTGAACAGAATTCAAAAGTCCATCCAACTACTAAGATACGCAGACGACATTAACATAATTGAAAGAACACAGCTTATGTCAGTGGAGCGTTTGTGAGTCTTGAGACGGAGGCCAGGAAGATGGGTCTAGCGGTTAACGAGGGCAAGACCAAGTTAATGCTGTCAACAAGGGCAAGAAAGGACAACTAACATCGACGTCTTGGAGCAAACGTCAACATAGACAGATTTTAACTCGAGGCAGTCAAGGACTTTGTCTACCTGGGATCCGCTATCAACTCAAACAACAACACCAGCGCAGAAATCAAACGAAGAATCACTCTTGCCAATTGCTGCTTCTCTGGACTTAAAAGGCAACTGAGTAGTAAAGTCCTCTCCCGAGGAACTAAAGTGACACTCTACAAAACCCTTAACATCCCGGTCCTCATTTATGGTGCAGAGACATGGACCATGACAATATCCGATAAAAACGCTTCGGGCTGCTTTGAGAGAAAAATTCTTCGAGTGATTTTTGTACGAGCTGTTCAGCGACACTGACCTAGCCAGAAAATTTAAGGTCCAACGACTAAGATGGTTGGGACATCCAGAGCGAATGGAAAATAATGCTCCGGCTCGTAGAGTCTTCGAATCTAACCCGGAAGGACGTCACACAAGAGGAAGACCGTGACTCAGGTGGAGCACACAGGTGGTAGAGGACCTGAACCAACGTGACTGTGCTGGCTGGAGAAGTTTTTTGAATGAGGCCCTGGTCCGACCTGGACTGTAGCGCCACCATAAGTAAGTAAGTAAGTAAATATACATATAATATTTAGTTTTTGAATTCTCTTTTCTTTGTTTTTCTTCGTTCTACACAACTACACACAAGCACCAAAACAAATCTTCTCGACACAACTTTTCATAAAAAAAAAACATAAACATAATAAATTATCAAACCTCCCGACAAATCCTCTCATCACATCCTCGATCAAATTTAAGTTTATTATCCTTAAAAAAATCATCCCTACTTTTCATGACGCATAAAAAAAAACATTTCGTATAATATAAGCTTTAAATTCTTAACTCAACATCGATTACTCACAAGAAATCACTCATTGAACGGGAACCTTTTTGCTGAAATTGCCACCATTATCTCCCTAAATGTACGAGTACCTTAAATTTTCTGTGCCTGCCAGACATATAAAAGTAACTCCTAGCTATTCAGGATTTTTTCGATCCATTTTTCTTGAATTTTAAACATCTTCCCGGAAATCGACTCTTACTTTGATTAACTAAGCAAGAAGTCATGAATCGTGGTTCCACATATTATAGCCTTAAAAAGGCTGATTGTGCTAAAGTATACAAAAAACTCACTTTTGACGTAATGACGAAAACGACGACGACGACGAGTTGTCTCGTTTATCCTTATAGCAAAGCGAAGCAAAAAGGGAAATTTTTATATTCAATCATAAATTTAAAATACCATCCTTCAGAATTGGTAACATAATCCGCCACAAAGAAAAACTAAAAAAAAGAACAACGTAGCAACACAAAGATGACAGCTTAAAATCCGACGATACACCTGTACTTTACATCATACCCGGTCTCTACCCCACAAACATACGCCTAAATAATGAGAGTTGAAAAAAATCATTTCACATATATTTTTCTCCCACTGAATATATATTGCGACAGGAGGAGTTGCCGGAAAACGTAAGAAGAACCACAAAAGCAAAAATCAGCAAAACCTGTCACTGAGATCCTTACACATAATAAATTTCCCTGAACATCCTGAATCCTGATGGCTGATGGCTGGGCTGACTTTCAGAACAAGAAAAAAAAATACGAAGGAGAAGAAGAAATCCCCAAAATGTTTACTCGTTTTCAGCCAACCGTAAATTATTTATCAAATTTTTTTCCTCACTCTTTTTTCGTCCTTAAGTGCCTACACACAAGAACACAAGTACCAAAATAGGCTACACGATTACATTTCTTCCTGGGAGGTTGGTGCTACCAATGTCTATAATCCTTTATTCAAGAAACGTTTTCTCTAGGGGATAAAACTGATCAGAGCTCCTGAAAAAAAAGAGGGAATCTAGAAACGGAAAAACAAAATCAAATATTAAGGACATCATGCCCGGAAAGAAATTATTTCATGCGGAAAAATCAACTCAAACCTTTTGATCATTCTAATTAAGTTACAAAAATTAATCTTCCTTTTTTTTGCATTGTTTGACACCCCAGAAGACCGATCAAAAGTTTGGCCTTCGCTGCTGTCCCTTATCGAGATTCTTTGCGGTTAAGCAATTCCATAAGGACTAATTGAAAGAGTGTGCTTCTGACAACATCTTTGGTGCTTTGTTTAACTTCGAAGACAACCCAGAACGTCTCAAGGATCTAATGATGGAAAAACTTGTATTCTGTCTTTGAGGTCGGAATTAATTGCACACGAAGCGAAGAGAAGATGAAATTTAGTTTTTTTTATTCTCATTTGAGGTTTCAACCGACAACAGCCTATTTAACAACAAAATGTCATCGAGGTAAACCAGCAAAATCATAATCACAATCACACTATCAAACCCCACAAAACAACGACTCTGATGACAGCCTCGAAAGCAACGACAAGGATTTTGAGAGATTTCAAGCCACAAAGTTTAATCAAAAACAAACGGAATACGGAAGATAAGAGGAAGTATGGCACTTGTCCTTGTGGCTCACAAGATTCCTTCCCAAACTACCTACCAATATAGACCGACCGACCCGAACACACCCACAAAAGTATCTCATCAAAGCAACAACAATAACAACACCACACCACCGCACCACCGCCGCACTACCACAGCAGCGAGGCAATAACAACAACAGCAATGAGAATGATGATAATAAAGCAGCAACCAGTATTATAAGGAAGATTGGCAAAGAGCAAGGAGGACTCAAGAGGACTGAACTTTCAAGTCGAAACGGTTTTGAATGCAAATGCGTGTTTAACTTTTTGACTGCGAGACTGAGGTGTTTTAGTTTGTCCAATTATTAAAAGAGGATTCTTTTTTCTTGTTTTTTCATTTTTCATTTTTCTTTGGTACGAGCTGAGCTGAGTTTTGGTGGAAAGTAATCAAATGAGATGAGTTCTTTGAAGAACATCAGCAACAGATTTTTGGCATGAAGAATCCCAAAGGACATAAAAGTACTTTAATTTAGGTTCGTTTGTTTGTAGGAGCTACTTTTGTGAAATGGTTGCCACACCGGGGGGCAAAAAGTGCATCAAAAGAACAATTTTGGTAACTTTAATCCGTGGTAGATAATGAATAGGGAATGTGGGAACCTGAGAAATTTAAGTGCTCAAGAATTCATATAAATGTTAACATTTAGATTTAAAGTGGAAAACTCGAAATTAAATTGTGGAATTTTTATGTAGTGTGGTCGCTTGTGGTTTTATTGCATTTTTTACTATTTCCTCATTTGGGGGGTATATGCCCTTTGATTTTATATTTGTTTTGTAATTGCTTAGATTCAGCAACAAATTTCTGTGGTTTTGTACAATACGGACAGAATCTGTGAAGAATATCGCCAAAAAGACGGTTGCAAAGTCTTCCAAGAACGTGGTTGTTGAAACGTCGTTTACATTTGATAGTTGCCTGAGTGTCATGAAGCTGACTTGTTCGAAGAAAAAAATGTTTTTAAACTAATTGCATTTTTGTATGACACTTATTAAATTAACTGTCTTTGAAGTAAAATACATGTAAATTCAATGTAACAGGTCATTCATTTCGTGGTTCCAAGCTGGTAGCACTGGTGTTTTATACGTTAACTGTCATTTGAAGTATCATTAATAATATTAGTTGAATATTTGCCTTTTACGATAGTGGATTGCTTAACAATCGTTTAAATACGCTTCTTGGATGTTGGAACAACACACAATACCTCAACACCGATTTCTCGAGCAACATTTTTTCTAGCGATGAGACCATTTCTCAATCGGTGTATAATGTAAACAAAAAAAATTGGAGCAGGTATATGAAGCTCAGCCACACCCACAAGTGATCGAAGTGGTGCCACTGCATCCAGAAAAAGTAACTATATTTGGTGTGCTCCATCGCTCCATGGTCGACGGCTGCGGACGGACGGAAAAATTCGGAGCGATATGGTCGAATGATAGCCAATTTTTTTGGCCGGCGATTGAAGATGATGACGTGGCCGAAATGTGGTTCCAACAAGACGGATCAATAGGTAAGCCGCTCAACACGACCAATTATGGGAATAGTGCTTGAGTTCTAGACGCATTCAAAACCAACATTACTCAAGTTTTGGCCGAGATATCGCCCGATATGTGAGAAAAAGTGGTTGAAAATTACCTCAAAAGAATTGCATGAATGAAATTGTTTTTAACATTTTTAATGGCAAAGTCCAAACTTTATAATAAAGTAAAATTTTTATTAAAAATGTATTTTGTTTGTGTGTTTTATTTATTTTTGAAACAGAAAAATGAATGACCCTTTACAAAACAAGAAAAAGTTTGAACTCCAGTAAAAGCTTTTTAGAAGACATACCATTTGAAATCGACTGTCAATTGTGTCTCAATTTCCTCTACAATTTAACTCGATATTTTTCGCAAATATGACATTATGTCAAAAAAAGTGGGTCTGATGATTCCGTCTTTAGACGGAACTTTAGGCGGGAGTACAAAAAGATAGGTGTATTCCCACCTAAAGTCTTCACCACTGCGGCGTCGTTGAACATCAAATTAGCAAACGTTTTGTTTAGGCACTCCTAGATTAATTCTACAACATTTTTGAAAATTTTTATGAAAAAAAACAGTGAAATAGCACTGATACGACTTAAAAAAATAAATTATAAATGGATGTTGCTTAAATGATTTATTTGCATTAAAACTTTTGTTTCTCAAAATTAATTATTTTTTATATTTTTATAAAAACGATTATAAAATATCATTTCACTTTTCTTTCCTTACATTTTTCTTAAAAAAATAAAAATATCAATAATGAAATAAAACAAATATAATCATTATAAGTCGGTTCTGCTTTTGAATCCCCAAAAAAGTGTTTTTTACTTGCTTACTAGTTAATGTAATACACCGACTTAAGAAAAATTCTTGAAATATCATGCAGTTTATAATTTAACATATTTGATGATATTCAAATGTAAAACGTAAAAACACGTAAATTCAATCAAAAGTTAAATTCAAAGAACATGTTGTATTTTTACAAAACGTAGTCATATTTTTCTTTTTTCTTGTTAATGTTGTTATAGTAATAATAAACATTTTCTTTTTACCTTTATTGACCTGACTTACAAATTTAAGCAACAAACTTTCTTTTTTTAGGAAATTTCACATAAATTATTTCATTTAAACGATCTTCCACATAAGAAAGCTAACATTTATGTACCTCCTCGGACACACTTCGTCTCGCCACCCTTCAGAAAAACTCAAAAATAATTGTTATTAACACAGGTATTGTTAAAATGCAATGTGATTTGCTGGAATCCAATTAAAATAGACAAGTTCATATCTGAATTTTTCAATGCTTTAAAACTACCTTTCTACTCTCATTTAAGCATGCAGTAAAATCAAATTTCGTTGAAAAAATCAACACATTCTCGTTTTTCCGGTGTGTTTCGACTATTTCACAAAAATCAAAATTAAATACAGCTTTCGATTGTCGCCCTAACTAAGTGATCTTCCAGTAAGTTTGTCCCAAAAATTTGTTTTTACTAAGCCTATACCTACGGACATACAAACACACCAATGCACTTTAAATTCTATGCAAAAGCTTGATATTAAGTGTTCAAGTTCTTCGTGCTCTCGCAGAGTTTTCCGAATTCCCTATCCAAAATTTTCCATTTTTCTATTTGAAAATAAGTGCACCTACTTGCAATTTTCTCTTTGGAAACCAATGCATTTTCCGAGTTTTTCATCAAGAACTTTCTATTTTCGATTCGAAAACCCGTTTTGAAATTTTCAAGTTCTGCATTTGAAAACCAAGCACCAACAATAACATGCAATTTTGCCTTTGAAAACCAGTGAGCTTACAGTACAGGCCAAATTTTAACCGAGACCGAAATGTAGGTACCTAATATTTATAATGCGAAATGTACATTGTACATGTATCTGCACAGAGATTGGAAACTAAAATCCATGCATTTTTTTGAATATCGGTGTTAAAATTTTCTTTTGTACAGAAAATCGTGCATAAGAATTCGCGTGTAAACATTGTCTTGGTGCAAAAGCTTAAGTAGGAGTTCAGCCTTAAATAAAATAAAAATAAGGAAGAATGAAAAGGAAATGAAATGAAATGAAATGAAAAATAGAGAGACATTTCAAAAAATTGATGTCGGCTGTCAGTTTTCTGAATTTAAATACAAAATTTAGGGTAAGCAAATTAAAAATCAATGTTTTTTGCTCTTAATAATTACTTTTTTTATTTTCAGAACCTCCTATTGCACAATCAGGTTTATTTGTTAGTTTATCGACTACAAACATACAACCGACAAACAAACAAAAGTCTTACTTTATATATTAGTATAGATTTTCAAGATTATAAAACAAGTTCTGCAGTCTGTTTTTCAGTTGATTATGTTTTATTTTTAATACTTAAGCAAATACATAAATAAAACAACAATTTTATATATTAATTTAATTAGTTAATTTTCATTGGCACAGGGAAACTGGTCCCGAATTCAAAAGCCCGAAAATGGGTTTCGGGACTAAACTAATGACCCACAATGGCGAATCAGAAAAAGATTTATTCTCCGAACTTGGCCACTTTATAGCTCTATTTGAGCGAAATATGAATGCAATACTACGATTGCTTGTTAATAATATTAATAATAATAATAATAATATATCCAAAAAGGATTAAGAACCTCTATGATCAAATTTAGTTAGAAAATTGTATTTTTAATTTTAACTGATAAGATTTTATTTTTCTGAATAGCTAAAAACTTAAACAATATTCCATTTAATTTTTTCACCTTTTGAATTTTTTCTGTTCTGGGCCCCTATTACGGTTCGGTGATAAAGTGGAATGATAAAATTATTTTCACAAAACTTTGCATAGGACTTTTTCATTTTATCATTTCATTTAATTCAGCAAGTTGATTCTCGTTTCAATATAATAAAATCAGTTGAGTTTTTAGTGAATTTCGATTTATCGCTTGACAATTTTTATTGCATATTTTTGTCATATTTGAAGAATATCCGAAAATAATAATTTGAAGTGAGATTCGTCTTAATATTACATTTAAAACGAACCTTATATTATATTTCAAGTTTAAACTAAAAGGTGCAATGAATTGAATAACAACATTTGAGAGTAGAAATTCTTTCAGATTTAGGATGTGAACTTTCTTAAGAAATCTAAGGGACGCTGCAAACCCACTCAAGTTTTATCTGAAGAAAGGTAAAATATCTTTTTCGTTACCCTAAATATCTTTGCCGCGAGTAAATCAAAAAAAGTGTCTTCAGTTTTTAAGAAACCCAATCGCATAGGTACTCATCGTACTTTTATTCTGTGCAAGTGGAAGCTATAAAATAAATAAATAAATAGATTGGCGCGACAGTTCTTGAAGAGCCAAGGCCTTAGTGGCTTACTCTCATCAACAATTCTCTGGGTGCGTGTGAAGAATTGAGGGGACCTACAATCTAACGCCGATTCCGAACGGCAAAGTTGAGAAGCACTTTTTCATGACAGATTGATACTCTTGGAAGTTTTGTCAGTTCTTCGCAAGAGGCAGTGCCCGTGAAAGATGAAATAAAAACTAAAGTGCCGAGTAGGACTCGAACCTACGACGTTCTGCTAAGCAGCCAACGCACCTAACCACTAAACCACGGAAGCTATCAGCTGGACAAAAAATCCATAAATACATGGTGCAATGCTTCATTTTATATTTAAGAGTGTTCCGGACTGAAACTGAAAATTCTTACTGTTTGAAGCGCCACCCAACTGCAGACGACAAATTTTGAACTAAATGCATCTTGCTAAGAGGGACAGAATCGTGACTTCCGCCAGCCGTTAATGATTTGAATTTTCAGATTTAGGCAGATTTAGCTATCTTTTAATTTCGAAATAAAATGTGTTTCGTCAAAGTTTTTCAAAATGTTTTGATTGCTATGTGTTGAGAACAAGTACGTGCTAAATAAATTAAGAGATTTAAAAAAAAAAATATCGCATCATAAGAAAAATTGCTTATCAATAATACAAATTTTATTCATTGTTTTTTTAATTCTTTTTTGTTTAAAAAGTTAATTTTTTCTCCAATAGTGTTACAGTTCAAATGTCGAATTTTATGCTCATAAAGAAATGTTTGCGAAAAATGTTTTTATTTTGATGGAATTCTCTTTGAAAAAGTACGTTTTTGGCCATTTTGGCGTTTTTGGGCCTTTGCTACTAACAAGGGAAGTACTTAATTGAAATTGAGTTCCAATAGTTATATAGAAATAGTTTTTGTCTACACAATGACACCTTAATCATTTCGATACGACATCCAACCGCTTCACAATACCTTTTGAAAAAACGCAGTTTTGGTCCGGAACACTCTTAATAGGGCTCTATAATAAAGATAACTCCTTATAGATACCTCTTATAAAATTTGTGTGATTCAATTCTTTCAAATCCTTTAGAAGATAGTGAAATAAACTAGAATTTAACAGGTTTTAACTCCTTTCTATCTGAAGCTCGAAGAGTTCAATCATAAACCATAATTTTCAGTATATATTTCCCCACACAAACATTTATATTTTCATATTTCTAAATATACCTAAAAAACGTAGCGTTGTCAGTATAATTATTTTATTCCTATGTCGCACAGTGTGGCCAAAAGTAGAAAAAGTTGGCAAAAATACCTTTTTTCTCTCTTCAACTCATTAGAAAATTATTGATATGGTAAAATAGAGGTACTCTTGAGCTTCACAAAACCGGTTTTTGTTTTATGATAAGTGCAGAGGAAGCAAAGTTATAGTAATTTAAAGTTCGACTATTTGACAGGTTATTTGGTCTTGATATTCATGCAGTGCAAGAGGGTGTTTACCATTTTAAGTCGCATTTCTTTAAACAAAAAGCTATCAACTTGAAATAAAAAACGGATCCACAAGCATGTAGTAAGCTTTTAATTGATATCACATTTAAATATGTTTTGTTTTAATATTGTGTTAAGAAATATGTTCGAATTTTACGTTATTTAAAAGCATTATTTTAGAAAAAGTCCTTTGAAATCGTTAACAGAAAGTATATATAGACGTGAGATGGCGTAAAACTGTCCTGTTATGGTCCATAGAGTAGGCTTTCGTGTGAAGTTAAAATATTTTGCCCATATTTGCCCCTCTTAAAGAAAATTGTATTTTTGTGTGAGCAAAATTGCGTAAAATATTGGATAATATCAAGGGTTTACAATTTTTGTTTTAGGTTCCAACATTAGCCTATCACACAAATTTTTATTTGAAAACCTTATTCAATCAGGTAAACGTTCAATTCGAAATAAAACTGTATTTTTGACCCAATATACTTGGTAAATCGGAAAAATTGTTCAAAACCAAAAATGCAAGATCTGCGTTTATTTTGTATCCAGCTTTAAAAAAGGTGGTTGAGTTCGAAAAGTATCCGTGGTACCATTTGTCTCCTACCATGCACAAAATGCTAATTTATGGTAGTATTGTTATAAAAAAAGCGCTTGTTCCTATAGGACATTTGAGACACAAGAGGCAAACAACAATTTAAATAAATAGCTATATAGAGAGAGAACTTTTCACGCAAATACACAAGAGAAAAGACCAATGAAGATGTTCTTTGTCGACTCCTTATTTGATCTTCATATTTGTAACTAGTATGCATAAACCAATAAGCCGAAAATTCGATTTAGACTCATAGTTAAAGAGATGTTAGAAGCTCCATATATCATTGACACTTCAAATTACCCGGACTCGTGCACCGATGGATGACTCAAATCAGAACTAGTTTTATTTTTTCTTTAATTTTGTAATATAATTTGGTGTTTTCTGATTCACATATTCATATATATATAACTACATAGGTACATATTCACATATCCTAAAATCTTATTTTTCAATAAAAACTGCAAAAATATTGATGTAGGCTAAAATGGAATTGGGGTGTTTGGATCACCCAATACCGACATAAAAAGTATCCTATCTGCTATTCCAGACTAAAATCTATCTCTGAGCCAAATTTTATCTAGATCCGTTCAACTACTCTGGAGTGATTGAACAACAAACATCTATACCTTCACAAATCCATTCATCCAAACTTTAACATTTATAATATCACTAGGATTTATAAATATTTATTCTCAATATTTTAATAATTGTTATTTGAACTATTCAACATCCATTTTTCTTGAACAAAAATAAGTGAAAACGGGGAAAAATAATTTTTGCCAACTTTTCATATACTTGGCCACACTGTGATTCGGCCAAATCTTCGGCTTCGGTATATGCTACGCCGAAGTTTTGGTCGAAGCCGAAGAATTTTTTTTTATTGATATCGAGAATCGTAGTTTTCTCCGAAAAAATTCAATTTTTGAATAAGATAAAATATTTTTTTTTGCACCCCACCTAAACCAAAAGTGTTCTGCCGCCCCTGACTTTATATATTAGTATAGATTTTCAAGATTATAAAACAAGTTCTGCAGTCTGTTTTTCAGTTGATTATGTTTTATTTTTTAATACTTAAGCAAATACATAAATAAAACAACAATTTTATATATTAATTTAATTAGTTAATTTTCATTGGCGCAGGGAAACTGGTCCCGAATTCAAAAGCCCGAAAATGGGTTTCGGGACTAAACTAATGACCCACAATGGCGAATCAGAAAAAGATTTATTCTCCGAACTTGGCCACTTTATAGCTCTATTTGAGCGAAATATGAATGCAATACTACGATTGCTTGTTAATAATATTAATAATAATAATAATAGTATTTCCAAAAAGGATTAAAACCTCTATGAACAAATTTAGTTAGAAAATTGTATTTTTAATTTTAACTGATAAGATTTAATTTTTCTGAACAGCTGAAAACTAAAATAATATTCCGTTTCATTTTTCACCTTTTGATTTTTTTCTGTTGGGCCCTTATTCCGGTTCGGTGATAAAGTGGAATGATAAAATTATTTTCACAAAACTTTGCACAGGACTTTTTCATTTTATCATTTCATTTTATTCAGCAAGTTGATTCTCGTTTCAATATAATAAAATCAGCTGAGTTTTTGGTGAATTTCGATTTATCGCTTGACAATTTTTATTTCATATTTTTGTCATATTTGAAGAATATCCGAAAATAATAATTTGAAGTGAGATTCGTCTTAATATTATATTTAAAACAAACCTTATATTATATTTCAAGTTAAAACTAAAAGGTGCAATGAATTGAATAACAACATTCGAGCGTAGAAATTCTTTCAGATTTAGGATGTGAACTTTCTTAAGAAATCTAAGGGACGCTGAAAACCCACTCAAGTTTTATCTGAAGAAAGGTTAAATATCTTTTTCGTTACCCTAAATATCTTTGCCACGAGTAAATCAAAAAACGTGTCTTCAGTTTTTAAGAAACCCAATCGCCTAGGTACTCATCGTACTTTTATTCTTTGCAAGTGGAAGCTATAAAATAAATAAATAAACAGATTGGCGTGACAGGTCTTGAAGAGCCAAGGCCTTAGTGGCTTACTCTCATCAATAATTCTCTGGGTGCATGTGAAGAATTGAAGGGACCTAGAATCTAACGCGGATTCCGAACGGCAAAGTTGAGAAGCACTTTTTAATGACAGATTGATACTCTTGGAAGTTTTGTCAGTTCTTCACAAGAGGCAGTGCCCGTGAAAGATGAAATAAAAACTAAAGTGCCTAGTAGGACTCAAACCCACGACGTTCTGCTAAGCAGCCAACGCACCTAACCACTAAACCACGGAAGCTATCAGTTGGACAAAAAATCCATAAATACATGCTTCATTTTATATTTAAGAGTGTTCGGGACTGAAACTGAAAATTCTTACTGTTTGAAGCGCCACCCAACTGCAGACGATAAATTTTGAACTAAATGCATCTTGCTAAGAGAGAGAGAATCGTGACTTCCGCCAGCCGTTACTGATTTGAATTTTCAGATTTAGCTATCTTTTAATTTCGAAATAAAATGTGTTTGGACAAAGTTTTTCAAAATGTTTTGGTTGCTATGTGTTGAGAACAAGTACGTGCTGAATAAATGAAGAGATTAAAAAAAAAAATAAATATCGCATCATAAGAAAAATTGCTTATCAATAATACAAATTTGATTCATTGTTTTTTCATTCTTTTTTGTTTAAAAAGTTAATTTTTTCTCCAATAGTGTTACAGTTCAAATGTCGAATTTTATGCTCATAAAAAAATGTTTGCGAAAAATGTTTTTATTTTGATGGAATTCTCTTTGAAAAAGTACGATTTTTGGCCATTTTGGCGTTTTTGAGCCTTTATTACTAAGTAAGGAAGTACTTAATTGAAACTGAGCTCCAATAGTTATATAGACATAGTTTTTGTCTACACAATGACACCTTAATCATTTCGATACGACATGCAATCGCTTCACAATACCTTTTGAAAAAACGCAGTTTTGGTCCGGAACACTCTTAATAGAGCTCTCCAATAAAGATAACTCGTTATAGATACCTCTTATAAAATTTGTGTGATTCAATTCTTTCAAATCCCTAAGAAGATAGTGAAATAAACTAGAATTTAACAGGTTTTAACTCCTTTCTATCTGAAGCTCGAAGAGTTCAATCATAAACCATAATTTTCAGTATACATTTCCCCACACAAACATTTATATTTTCATATTTCTAAATATACCTAAAAAACGTAGCGTTGTCAGTATAATTATTTTATTCCTATGTCGCTTATTTTCCACGTTTGTACTATTTTTTTCCATTTTTGTATCATTATCATCCAACTTTTCATCAAAAAATTAACGATGATAAATAATTGTTCACATGATAATTTTTTGACATAAATTTCATGTTTTCATAGAACTAGAATAGGAAGATCGAATTTATCACTGAAAATTTTTTTCATAGCTCTTTTCATAGATCCGGCATAGGGGCCCTGATCACATCAGAAATATTTTTGCTGATGAAAAAAATATTGTCTTACGACAAAAAACAATTTCTTCAAAGTGTTAAAGTGACATTTAATTTCTGACAGAAAATTTATTAGTTGCTATAACCAGCCATCAAAAAAATGTGTTATGTTTCCACTGTTCCGATTTTCTCTGATAGATTCTTGATTCTGAACGAATCTGGGTTGTCGTTATAGCTGTGTTCTTTGTCCTTAGGCCTATCATAGTCAACATTCGCTTAAGTACAATGTTAAATTTGCATAAACTAAAATATACCTCCTTTTTATTAAAGTAATTTCGCTAAATTTCAAATTTTACTCGAACATCGTAATCATCTTAATTTTAAAAAAGAAACACATTTTCTGCGAAATTCTAAACAAAAACTCACAGTTAACCAGAAGTCGCCCTTCAAAATCTGAATTCAAATAAAAGTCCATTAAATTGATAAAATGAACTCCGCGAACCTTACCTATAATTAAATTATTATCAAACTCACAAAAGTCGTTAACTTTCCTTTTATTCCATTATCAAACCAAAAAAAAAAGAAACAAACAGACCATCATTTAGTCCCATAAAATATCATTAAAAAGCTAAAATCTACATAAAAATAAATTCACTAACTTTAGATTCCGCGAATAACGTCTTCACTTTTCCGCCAACACAAAAACAGCAAACCCTCCTTTTGTTGGCATATTTTAATTTCGACACAATAAATCATTGAAAGTGTCAATGAAGGCAACAATGTTCACCCTCCCAGAAAAAACAAAAGCGACACACAAAACTTGTTAACCCCGGCCCGAACCCTCTAAAAAATAATTTTATTATTATTATTATTGCAAGAAGCCCTGAATCCGACTCTGGCGAGGAAATATTAAAAACAAAAATTTTACTTGTGCCGTCGAGCCGCGTCGCCACTGCCATAAAATATTCCCTTCCCAACGACATACAAAGGGCATTTATTGTGTGTTACAGTTAAATGGGTTTCTTTTGCCAAAGTCATAACTTACCCACTAGAAAACTTCAAAATATTATCCAATTAGCGGTTATGTTATGGCCGATTTCCTTTCCACAAACAAAAATTAATAGATACGACTACGGACACGTTCGAAGTGGAAACGAAGAGTTTCTGGCTGTCAATAATATTATTGGAGGGATGACAGCACAAATGAACGGCGACAATGACGCTATTTGATGGGGTAAATGGGGGTAGTGTAGCGAGTTGTCTATGCGGACAGAGGCATGTTCATTTATTTATTTGGCCATTACGTAGACATTAAATCAAGCTAAGAGGGTCACCCTTCAAGGAAGAAAGGGACAGGGGAATCACGCAAAAATGACGCAACTTTAACACCACTTCACCACACTCCTTCGCTTCGTCTCTACAAAACCGGCAAAACGAACGAATCCAGTCGAATTGAGATAGACGAAAGGAAATAACACACACCACTCACGACAATTTTTTTTTCCGTTTCCGTCGAAACGATTCTCCCGAAATAGACGAACACAAAATTTATAAACGAAAATGAAACGGCAGGGCACGGCACGCGGCAAGATACGGAATTCTAAATTTATTCGAAACTCCCTGTGAATTTTGTTATTATTTATATTTTCGTTGATCCTGTGATTTAAGCTGTCAGCCTACACGATTTTATTTCGTTTGGACTTGAAGCTATAATTCAATCATAATTTACACTAAACACAAGGACGAGACAAGTCCTGTGGAAAGAAATAAAGACAACTTTACAAAGAATATATTATTCTTTTGCCACAAGGCTCGTCAGGATATCTTTTTATAATGTATGGAATCGATTTTATGCCAGGCACAGCCGAGAGGCGATTTCAAGGACTTATTATTTCGTCTTCACAGTCGATTAATTCTTTTGTTTGGCGTGATTAAAATTAAAAAACAAAAGGATACTTCAAAATGTAGGATATACAATTTTCTAATTTTGTCAAAGGTCTACTAAGGCAAATGGGAAAATTCCGATTTGATATAATTGCCTTTATTCGAATAACAACGAACCACAAGAACCGGATACAGTGTTTTCGGAACAAACGTTGACGCACGACTGACAAAATCTCGCAATTACACCAAAGGTTTTGTTTTATAAAATTCTTCCCAACCGAGCCGAGCAGTCGTTCTACCAAGGAGCGTAGGTTTTCTTCCAGCGAATCTAATCGACTTAATGGAAAGGATGCGAACAAATGTCCTTGATCTCCTCGGGAAATAGTCATTCGGTCGTCTGTTGTTGTCCGATATGAATCTCTATTCAAAGCTGCTCTCTTAAAGCTTTCGTTACAAAAATTCTCTTAAAATTTCGTTCGAAGATTGCTGACCTAAGACAATGTGCCATGAAGGTCCTCGATTCAGGACGTATTGTTTGCTATTTTTAAAAATACATCGGACGGAGACTTTTTCCGGTCTCAATGTTGGTTTGGCATTCAAATAGCCTGCTTAAAAGGAAAATTCTCATTTAAGAGATTGAAAGCTTTTTTCTCATTCTCGAGCGCATGCTTCAACCTCACCACCCACAATTGCCAAACAAAGGAGACCTGCCGTTGGTTAGGTTGAATATTTACAAGCTGCCGCATGAGAATCTGACAAATGAAGAAGAATATAAATGTTTTGAATTCTACATGAGCACGTGCTTACACGGGTGGTGTGAAGGCGGTCTGACGATAATGAGCTAGTAGAAGACAGGAGAGAGAGGAAAGAGAAAATTGTTGTTTTTGTTTGAAATTTTTTTTGTGGGGGCTTTCATCAGCTGTTTGTTGATTTTTGTTCAGACTTTGAACATTCGTGTCCGTTCGTATTCTTGGCAGGATAAAAGGATATATTTGGGTGCCAGCTGATTTTTAACACCAGGCTAAGCCATAAGAAACCATCATACCGAAGGGAGTTATTTTTTCTTGCTGACGTGTTATTGGTAACTTCTTGTTGGGCATTTTTTTCTGATGTAGTTGAAAACAATTTAGATTTAGACTCTCACTTCCTAGATAAGTGGATGGTTTTGTTTTTGGTTTTTCAATTTGGAGGAAGGGGAGTGAAAATTGACTTTCATATTCGATGAGAGTAGACTAAAAGGGGTCAAGATAAACGTGGGATTGGGCTTGAATTGATTGTGCCAGGGAATTTGTGTTTGTATAAATTGAAATTTCTATTACTGGAATGGGCATGATGATGGTGATGGAGGAGATAGTTAGTTTGATGTGGTTAAGGAAAAGGTACTTCCGATTCCGTTTAGTTTTTATCAAGTGGCGTGATTAGTTGGCCTTTTTTCAGTAGACGTGAGCTGTTCAAGTTGCGAAGTTGACTATTGGAAAATCAGCGATTGTAAACTGTTTGTTAGTTGTGTCTTTCTAGATAGGAGCATGCACCAAATCATCTGTAAGATATGGGCGGAAGAATATATGCCCGATGAATGAAACTTCAGCATTGTTTGCCCGATCCTGAAGAAGGGATATCCTCTAAACTGCGCCAACTACAGAGGAATCAACCTACTGAACATACCAAGATCCTCTCTGCCCTAATATGTGAACGTCTGAAGCCTTTCGTCAACAATCTGATTGGTCCTTATCAATGTGGCTTCAGACCAGGAAAGTCAACCATCGACCAAATTTGACTTTGTGGCAGATCCTGGAAAAAACCTATGAACTTAAAATCGATACCCACCACCTTTTCATCGATTTTAAAGCCGACGATGGAGAACTCATACTGCTCCATCAAGATTGTAAGGAGCTTACGAATTCTTTCGATGTCAAAAAAGGATCCAGACAAGGCGATGCACTGTCGTGCGATTTCTTTAACATCGTTCTCGAGAAGATAGTGCAAAACTCCACCTTCAACACCAGAGATACTATCTTCCAAAAATCTGTTCAACTTCTCGTGTACGCCGATGATATTGATATAATGGGAAGACCACAGTGTGATGTCAATGGCGCCTTTGTGACAATTGAAACAAAAGCGGCAAAAATGGGTTTAGCGGTAAATGAGGAAGAAACTAAGTATACCTATGCTGCCTTCGAGGAAGGACATCCAACACCGACGACGCACGGCTCGGACAGAACGTCACAATAGACGCATTCAACTTCGAGGTAGGAGTTTGTCTACCTAGGCTCCGCTATTAACACGGGCAATAACACCAGCGCCGAGATCAGACGAAGAATTACTCTTGCTAATCGCTGTTTCTTTGGGCTAAGAAAGCAATTGAGTTTAAAAGGCCTTTCTCGAGCAACTTAGGTAAAACTGTACAACACCCTCATCATCCTGCTGTATGGTGCAGAAACACGGACCTTGACAAAATCGGATGAATGTGCCTAAGGCTGTCTCGAAAGGAAAGTTCTTCGGGTCATCTTTGGCCCCATGTGCATTGATGGGGAATGGCGAAGAAGATGCAATAGCGACCTTTACGGGTTTTACAACGACATGGACCTAGCCAGAAGGGTCAAGGTCCAGAGACTCAGATGGCTCGGTTATTTAGAGCCGAGGGACGTAGAAGGAGAGGAAGACCGCGACTCAGGTGGCGCACACAAGTGGAAGAGGATCTCAATCAACTTGGAGTGCAAAACTGGAGATAGCTAGCTAGGGACCGAGCTGGCTGGCGGAGACTCTTGATTAAGGCCAAAGTCCACACCGGACTTAAGTAAGTAAGTAAGTAAGTAAGAATACCACTGTGAAGGTGAACTCACCTTAATTCTTAATGACATTTCGGAAATTTCTTCGCGAACACAACTGCTGTGTTGAAAAAACTGCAAACATCGAGGAGCTTAATTATTTTCAGAAGCGGCTCCTTCAATTAATTTTCATTACTATTCAACTATTAATTTCTTTCATTTTATTTTGTATAAAATATAATCGGACAAGTAGCTGATACCTTCATCGGCTCTTATATAAATAAATCCTGATACATTTCCATCTAAATATTTTTTCACTTATAAAATTATAGTTTTTGGAACCGTTGTTATTTGTTTTCGTTCTTTTTCAGAGTTTGGGCCTATTCACCTCAAAAATATTCAAATACAATATTTCCCTCCACAAATTCAAAACCGTACTGAAAATGAGCACAAAACAAAAGTACACCATCAGGGCCGCCAGCAATAAATCACTCCAACGTAGGGTTCCACTTCTGTTTCCCACTATCAGTTGGGACATAAACATCAAATACTAACCAAAATAAAGAAAAGTAATTAAAAGTTCAATTTGCTGAAAACACAAACAAAATCTTACCACCAACAGGAATATTATCATTCCCAGAATAACAACCAGCCTTAAATAATGAATTTGTGTTTCAATAAGTACAATGAGACTTATTGTTGCTGAAAGGTAAAACAACAAACTCGCGAAAATAATGATAAGTACGTCTTGTGTCAAGTCCCTCTAAATAGAATGAAGAAAGTCAAAATTAAACAAAACAAACATTTTTTGTCAAGAAACCAAACTCACAGGACACCAAACTCCAATATATCTGAACACAACATTGATTACAGTTGTTGCAAGAAAACAATACCCAAGTTCCTCAATATCCGCTTCCAAAGGACCCTGGATAAGTGCCACAGTTTCAAGCTCAACAATTGCATATGCAGTTATCCAATTGTACGGCTCGGTGTATCGAATTTCCAGAACTACAACAAATATTGTCAAGAGCATAAGTGCCAAAAGTCCGGTTAACAGGGGGATGTAGCGTTTGTCAATCATGAAATCGACAAATACTGGACTGAAACAAATAAATTAATTCAGAAAAGAATGGACCAATTTCCTCCAATACTTACTTTGAGACAATTAAAAACCATTGGAAAGCCGTCAGAGAAATAAAAGCTAAAGCAAGAAGGTAAACTCTCCTGACGAATTGTTGCTGTTGCCTCTGAAATCGCACAAACCCTGAGTTGTTGCGCATTCGTTGTCGCCTTATTCGATTTCGACGAGCAATACTGTTCATTCTGGTGATGTTCAAGTTGCGGGTCCTTGTGGATGTTGAAGGTTCGTTATCAACATCTGGATTTTCAGCATCATTATTTGACATTTTGACAGGTTTCGAACGACTTTCAATCAAAATGTGCCAAATAATTTAATACGAAAAAGCAGTTTCTCTTTTTGATGAGTTTGAAATGTTTTTGTAATCTGAATTTGTACTTAGAGACAATGCTCTAATGAAGATTAGTTTGTCACAAGAACCATCTTGTAATAAGATTTAGTTATTTACTTTACTTAAATGGCTATTACAATCAGTAATGGATCTGTACTAAGATAGCAGCCAAGCATTCCTCTCCCCAAACTTATTCAAGTCCTCTGGTTGTTCTAAGACACCATGCCCTAACGGCAGCGAAGATCTTATCAGCTGGGGTCCTTTCCCTCTATATGATGCAGTTATTTCAATCGTACATCCTTAGATCTTCCTGCCTTATTTATTGTTGAACATTTTTCAACGCCCTAGATTTCCCTTTATTTTGAAACGGTCCAAATCATCTTCACCCTATTTTCGCTGAGGCAATTTGCTGTAGAATCAGAAGAGTCTTTGATCTCCTTCTAAGCCCTAAGAAACAGAGGTTGGCCTGGGAGTTTTGGGTCCGAATATGAAGTTCTATTTAAGTCGGTGGTTTTCGTTTTCATTTTTGTTTTCCCTCTCTTTGTGGTGTTTGCAGGACCGCACTGCATATTGTCTGTTCTTTTTTGACAGCAAAAGTATGGGTTCTTGATTCAAATGTTCTTCATGGATGTTTCAGAAAATTATCATATGTCGATATTTCATTTTCGTTTTAGGAGGAACGTTTATTTGTTTGTATGAATCATATACCGGATCGACGAATTTCATGAATCATATATGAATCATATAAACTTGTTTAATGACAGCTAAGGCTTTGAAAATAGTCTTTCAACATTTTAACAATGCCGCCTAAGACCGTTTTTTTTTTTGAAATTCTTTTCTTCTTTCCAGAGTTATTTTAGCTTTAAGGATGATACCCCTCCCCCCATCCACCCCCCCTTCTTTAAGCAAATAATAAAAAAAAAAGTTCGTAAAGTATTTCCAATAAATCATCTCCCTGTATCCTGCCTCTGATAAGAACGACTGCACGTCCTTTTCAATTCCGGTGATAGCTCCCATAAATCCTATTGTTGCCCCCAATCCCTTCCGCCATCGAACTTCAATCCAAAGTACGAACAAGATTCACAAGCAGCACCCAACTCAATTGAAAACCTACGAATGAATACGCACAGATAAAAAGGAATTTATTGCTGTGCGCCATCAATAGAGCGGAACTCAATAAAAATTTCTGGCCACTGCTACTCCTTCCGCCACAACCGAAGACGACAAAAACGACTATACGACAACGACACGATATGTCAGGAAGTCGAGTCTCAAACAAACCCTCCCACACCTTTCCATAAAAAAAAATGTATAACGTATTCGACAAAAAAAAAAAAAACTCCACCCAAGCCGTGTACAAAGGTGCACGAAAAAGTTGATCCTTGACAGGGGGCCTCTTTTGGCTCGTGTGGGTGTTAGGTTTTAGGCCTCCGATCACTTCCAAGTACAATCGAAATGTTCCTCCGAAACTTTAGAACAGAAAAAAAAATTATTCAACATCCTCTTGCCTGATGTCTGAATGGCGAAACTTTCGAAACTCTCAAATGGTGGACGGATGGTGCCTGGTGGGCCTAGGCCTAGTGCTCTGGGATGAGGAACATCAAACTTCAGCGTTTTTGTTTGAATTTGAACCTCCCCATTGCTTGACTCGATAAAAGGGAAGAGTATTGAATGAACAAACGAACAACGCAACGAAGGGCATTGTCGTGTAATCGAGTTCAAAATCGAAAGGAGCAAAGGGATGTTGTACCTCTTGTTCCCGCATTTAGGCCCAGTTCACAAAAGACAAAAGTGATGTATGTGTGTGTTTCCAGAAATAGGCCAGTTTTTTGCCTCACTACACATTGATTCGCAGCTCTTGCTCGTTGGATTTATGTGTCCTGTACCTTTTTATAGATGTGCGGTTCATATGGATGGTGGGGCCCACCGACCCTCCTCCCTGCCCCTCACTTTTTTTGCTATCGTTATTCAATACACAAAGTTTAGTGCGATTTTGAGATTTGTTTTTGCTTTGTCCCACACCGGCTTAAAAGAATGATTTTTCGAAAGGTTTGGACGTGGCTGGGGTGGCCTGTTGGAAAATACAGAAGCTGACTGCCTTTTGTCGATGATGTATGGATTTTCGGTAACGCGCGGTGGGAATTTGCATAAGTGATTTTTTGCCTATGCCTTTCAGTGAAACACACAGCGTGGAAGCAGGTTGAGGGGGTTTTAAAGAAGAATTTGGTTTTTATGACCTCAAATGGGCTTATAGGTTTATGGAATAAAGGTAGCAGAATTTATTTATGACAGGTGCGAGATATATAGGTATAATATTCAATCGTTTAGTCGGCTTAGGCTTTATTACAAGAATAAAAAAAGACAAGAAAATGGTATGTTTTAAGGAAGATAAACTTTTGGCTGGAGGCTGGTAGAATTTGTAATATGTTCGGAAGAAATGAAAATTGATACATCTTCTGTCAGGACGTACCTAACCATAAAATATGTTCTTCATATATTGATTTTTTATTCAAATCTAAGACGCTTAATAAAATCAGTCATAAAAGATGAATGTGTTTTCATTAAATTATAAATGCGCGTTCTAAGTCCGGTAGGTCAAGGTACCTAACTTAAGAACAAAGAAAACCACCCGACAAGCAAGCGCATAAGATAAAAAATATATATAGATAGTGTTGAGATTTAATCGAAATCCGTTGAGTAGTTCACAGGAGGAAAATAGGTAATATTTTTCCGCAGTGGTAACTAAAGGGTCCGCCAAATAACTTTTTTTTTTTGAAAACGCTATAAAAAAAAAACTACTGAATATTTTCTCAAATTTCTTTTTTTATTTGAAAGTACAACCCTTCCGGTTAATAATGGAAAATAATTTAATTCAAATGGCTGCCTCGGCTGGCCATGCCTACACGATCGGTAAAATTTTTAAGAACATTATCGATTGTGTTCAGCTGTATTTCATCAATGGCTTCACGAATATTGTCCTTTAAAGCGTCAATTGTCTCTGGCTTGTCGGCGTAATACTTATCTTTTACGGCACCCCGCAAATAATAGTCCAACGGTGTCAAATCGCAGCTCCGAGGTGGCCAAACGACATCAGTTCTGCGACTGATAACGCGATCTTCAAAAACATGGTGCAAAACATCGAGTGTAGCGCCGTCTTGTTGAAACCAAATGTTGCCAATATCCTCCTCTTCAATTTTTGTAAACAAAAATTCGTTCAACATCTCCCGATAACGATCGCCATGTTGATGACGATGAGGATGCTAGTAACGGCCACTTCTTGCTCATTTTCGAAGAAAAATGGCCCAATTATGCCTCTGGACCAAAATCCGCACCAAACAGTGACTCGTTTTGGGTGTATCGGCTTTTTAACTTATGCGTGCAGGTTTTCTGTGCCCCAAACGCGACAATTTTGCGTGTTTACATACCCGACAAGATCAAAATGAACTTCATCTGAAAAGATGATTTTTTTGGCAAAATCGGCATCTTCTCTAAGTCGATCGCAGGCTCACTTAGCAAAGCGAAAACGCATTGTATCTATGGTCAGTTGGCTTCAACTCCTGAACCAATTGGACTTTTTATGGCGTCATACCAAGGTCTTCGTCTCAATGATGTCTCCGAAATGTTCAATTGTCGAGAACGAATGTGAATTGATTTTGATGGCGATTCACGCACACTTTCTGCCAGAGCAGCAATATTCTCGGATGTACGCACTGTTTTTGGCTTTTCACGCTTTTGTTTATCGATGAGGATGCCAGTTTCTTTCACTTTTTTCACAAGATAACGAACATACGGAGCTGACGGTGCTCCTTTTCTTCCAAAATCCGTACGCAATTTTCGCACACATTTTGCAACATTACCATGATTTTCAAAGTAATGTCGCAATATTTCCCAGCGTTGTTCAAACGTTTACACAACCATATTAAGCGGAAGGATAAAACTAATTATTTGTCAGATCAGACATGAGCTAAGTGTTACCATTCAGGAAATAAGCACTATTTGAAAAAAACGTTAGATGGCGGACCCTTTATTTCAGTACAAAGGAGTATAATTCAGTACAATTCTGTGTCCGGATTTAGTTTCAGCATTAACAAAATCTACAAGAAATGATGTGTCCCATCTTTGTGGTTGTGGCAATCAGAAAATTTAATTTTGGTGACCAGTGTTATTATTTCGTAGTTTGAGTAGCAATACTCACGAGTATCACAATAGACCTGCATTGATCTAACTGAGACGGTTACGACAACAACTGCAACTCCTTAAGGGCTCAGTTAGGGGCCAGTTATAGCGATCATTGAAATCCATCAGGAAAAATGTTTGAATGGATATTTAACTCTAAGTTTTCTTTTGATTACTAATGCAATTTATATACCACTCGACCGGAAAATACTTAAAGAATTTTTTTTGAGAAAAAAATATAAGTTCGCAAACTTATTTTTCCTTAAAAATGCATTTTTCTATTTTCCGTACGGAAATTAGTTTTCCTGAACAGCTGATGGATTTTTGTCAAAAAATGAAACAAATCGTTCCAATGATTTGCGTTTCAATTTTGTACAATTTCAATAATCTGTTACACCGGGAGCCCTCAATCCTGAAAGTGCACTTACACGGATTTCAATTTTTTTTATATTAGACGATAGTTTATAGAAATACGAACAAAATAAGCCCGGTATGACGAGGTCTATCCTGGCACCAGTATTTCTTGCAATTTTTTGCATTATTAATAATTATTGATAATTTGCACTTTTCGCGGATTTTAATTTTAACTAGCGCATATTATTGGAAATTGAATGTGCTTTCAAGAAAAAATGGTATGACAGCTGCCATCCTGGCACCAATGTCTGTCATACCTATTTTAAAAACATATATGAGTGCAAAGATTTACCCTCATCGCGGAATAACTTTTTTTTTTTTGTAATATCTTCCTTTTTTTGTCTATTTTACAATTACTTCGGTATGACAGCTCGCAACTTGACCAAAACATCTGTCATACCAGTTTGAAGTCGAGCTCTGACCATATCTCTATATATATAAAAATGGAAGTGTGTTTGTTTGTTTGTTTGTTTGTTTGTATGTGTCTTATAGACTCCGAAATGGCCCAACGGATATTTGTGAAATTTGCATGGTTCATACTGTTACATTCAGTGATGATTTCTGTGAAAAAAAACTGGAAAAACCTCATGGAAGAGTGGGAAAACTGGAAAAACCAAACAAAGGTCGGAAATTAGATATTTTTTGCTTGGAATTTTTTGGTTCAAAATGGGTTTTCGAATGGAAAAATAGAAAGTTCTTGATGAAAAACTCGAAAAACTCATTGGTTTTCAAATGGAAAATTGCATGAAATTGTGGATGCATTGATTTTCAAATGGAAAACTGGAAAATTTCAAATGGAAAACTAGAAAATTTCAAAATGGGTTTTCGAAAGGAACTCGGAAAACTCATTGGTTTACAAAGGGAAACTGGAAAATTTGTGATGGGGAACTGGAAAGCAAGAAAAAGTAAACAAAAAATTGGAAAAATGGAAAATTTGAAATGCAAAAAAAAAAATTGGCTGTACAAAAATCTCAAAAACACTCTTTCATATGAAATGCATTAGTTGTGGTAAAATGAGTGGTAAAATGGAAAACTCCAGAAGAGCAAGAAAATCCCAAGGCAAATTTTGAATGGATTTTAAACAATGGGAAAATAGAGAATTCGTGATTTTGGTAATTTTTTGTTTGAAACACTGATATTTTTATTGTAAAAAAATTATTTTGCTGTATTGCTCCATAACGGTAACTTTCAGAGCAATCATAAAAAATCCTTTTTTCATTCAATATCATGGTCAATGTGTTTTATACGCAACAATTAGGGTCGAAGAACTCGAAATGTTTACACAACAGCAACATGAGGAGCGAAGTGAAACCGAAATGATCCGCGTTTTACAAATCCGTGCACCGCAGGCAACGGGGCTTATACTTACCATTTTGTTTTGTTTTTTTGATATCGCTTATTTCTTTAAAGACGGATCCATACATACGAATTAACAAAAAAACAATGCAAACGATAGAGGAAGAGGGTTATCGATTATCATTTATACTAGATATTAATAAAGCAAGTGTTTTCAGCAAAGTATGAGATGTGGTAAATGTAGTCATAATGGTGACAAAGTTTGTGTGATAGAAGGCTATAAACTTACATAGTTATTCAGGTTTCTCAATATACTCTCAATCTCTCTGATTTACTTGATGAAAATCATAAACGACATGCTAACATGTAGAATTTAACTTTGTCCACCACTGCTTCATTGTATTTGATATTTATTAACATAAATAGTATAATAATAAATGATAATTATCCATATCCATCGTAGAAAATAAAGACAAACCTATTTCGAAAGAAAGAAAATTACTCCAAAATAAGAACACGCTTCATTTTTATAATTTAATAGGGTCAGAGCTCGACTTCAAACTGGTATGACAGATGTTTTGGTCAAGTTGCGAGCTGTCATACCGAAGTAATTGTAAAATAGACAAAAAAAGGAAGATATTACAAAAAAAAAAGTTATTCCGCGATGAGGGTAAATCTTTGCACTCATATGTTTTTAAAATAGGTATGACAGACATTGGTGCCAGGATGGCAGCTGTCATACCATTTTTTCTTGAAAGCACATTAAATTTCCAATAATATGCGCTAGTTAAAATTAAAATCCGCGATAAGTGCAAATTATCAATAATTATTAATAATGCAAAAAATTGCAAGAAATACTGGTGCCACGATAGACCTCGTCATACCGGGCTTATTTTGTTCGTATTTCTATAAACTATCGTCTAATATAAAAAAAAATTGAAATCCGTGTAAGTGCACTTTCAGGATTGAGGGCTGCCCGCCTATGTGTTTCAACTTCTCACAGTTCCAATGATAGAATTACGGCAGGAAAAAAATTCCTGACAGAAATTTTCAATGATTGCTATAAACGCTCATCAGGAAAAAAAAATCAGATTCCTCCTGTCCCAATTTTTCCTGATGAAAACCAATGATAGCTATAACTGGCCCCTTATAGCTATCAGTAAAATCCATCAGTAAAAATTTTGTTTTGCTATTTTGAAAACTTTAATCTTATATTTTGAGGAAAATTTTGATGAAATAAGTTGAAAATACATTTCGTCTATTTTTTTGAAAAGAAAAGAATGCATTTAGTGTTAAATATTATTAACAAATCAATTTTATAAATTTTACTGATGAAATTTCATTTTACTGAACAACTGACTGCCAAATGTCAAAAAAAAATTCCATTTCGTTTTACTGATGGAGTTTCATTTTTTTACTGTTCCGGTGCCATCATTAAAAAAATTACTGATGAGATGAACAGTAAAAATGAAATTGTTTGCGGCGCGAAGGTGTAAATTTACTGATAGTTATAAACGCTTATCAGTAAAAAATTTCAGATTTCAGATGTTTCAATTTTCACTGATGGAAGATTTTAAAATTTCACTTCTTTCGATGTTCAACTATAATCAATTCTCTCATAACGCAATTGTGCGTTCTTTTCTGCTTGCAAAGCTTCGATGTGCCGTTCTTGTTGTTTCCATTGTTTTCACCGACAGCGACAACATTGTTTCATAATAATTATCATCATAATCATACCCTCTGTGATACCTCTGTCGCTCTGTCATTGATTGAAGGAAGATATTCCGACTTCCGATTCTGTTCCGTCTCCCATTTCCGGTTCTTTGACAATAGTTATAGTATTAAAACGATTCATAGTTTCGCTTGCGGAACAAAAATCTACACTAATATATAAAGCTGAAGAGTTTGTTTGTTTGAACGCGGTAATCTCAGGAACTACTGGTTCGAATGGTATAATTCTTTTTGTGTTGGATGGTCCCTTAATCGACTTAGACATTAGGCTACTTAACATTAAGCTGTGACCAATATCAGCGAAGAATCTGTGGAAAATGTGGAAAAAACGGCAAAAAATATACATTTTTCTGCGTTTTAACGCACTTATCTCAGGAACTGCTTTATGAAATTGAACAATTTTTTTAATGTTGAATGGTCCATTTATTAAGGAAGGCTTGAAGCTATATAAAATTTTAGTGCGACCAATAGGAGCGAAGAATTAGTGTAAAATGTGGAAAAAACGGCAAACAATACAATACAATACAATATAAAGTTTGTTTGAACGCGGTAATCTCAGGAACTACTATTTCGAATTGTAAAATTTGTGTTAGATAGTCCATTAATCGAGGAAGGCTTTATTCTACTTAAAATTAAGCTGCGACCAATAGCAGCGAAGAATCTGTGGAAATGTGAGAACTGAGATTTTTTTCTGAGATCTCTGAGATGAAATTATTTTGGATTCGATTTCTCACTCAGCTATTTGACGTGGCTGACATATGTGCAGCAACAATTAGTAAGGTAACCATTAAATCTCAATGATAACTGAGAATTATGTTCCACCAAATGATTTTGCCTAGTCAATGTGACATTGAGATCTCAGTGAGATGTTGTTAGGTGGAACTGGCCTAATAACTGCTCAAATTAGAATTTTGAGAGTTCAATTGATTTGTGAATGTGATTGATTGCACTATTTGTGCAGATTATTGTGTTTAAACCATATCATTTTATGTACTTCTTAACTAAAAAATATGCTCAGTTTAAAGAAAAAAAAATTTACTTAACGAAAAAAACGATGCAGAAGTAAGAGAGATATTAGAATTAGGGAGAGTTCACCCAAGGGAATGCTTTAAGTATGAACAACTGAAGGGAATCATAAAAAATGCTCAAATTTTTCAAGTTCAAGAGAATTACGACCTAGGGAGAGTTGACTGCAATGCAATTTTACAATAACTTCCGAACAAAATTTCCACGCGCGCATGATGCACAAGTCGAGACGATACTCTGGCCGGTGGACGAGGGAGAGGCGGACGAAGTCGCGGGCAACTGCTAGTTAATACTAAAAACAAAATACAAAATTATATTCCAAAATCCACAATACCACTACAACGTCAACGACGACCAACTGATAGCCAAACAAACGCACGCAGAGAGAGACTCCAACTAGGTTATAGAATAGTCGTTCAGGCTTAGGTACTTAAATTTGCTCTCTATTTTGCTGAATGATAAAAGTTTTTACAAATAAATGTACTTTTTATTTCTACCCCTCACTTAGTCGACTTTCCACGGGATACATGAAATTGTTCGAGTAAGAGTGAGTGAGACACTTCCACCAACGGACAAATATTTCTTTTATTTTTCATAAAAAACTGAGACTCTCTTGGGAGAGTACAATAAATATGTATGAATGTATGTGCTCAACTTGACAAATTCCTATTCCCTCAGATAAATGCTGCCATGAGCGTATATGATTAGGGGGATTATTTTATAAGAATTGCTTGCTCAAGTTCAACTTAAGATTTGGTTTAATGAAAGCATGACAACCATACAAACGTTCAAAAATACATACTTGTTTTAAATTGATTAAACAGTTTCCGAAAGCAAACACCAGAAACAAAGGAACCAAACACCAGAAATTGGAATTCAGGAACTAGAAACTAGCTTTGAGGATCCAAAAAGCTTGAAACTGGAAAACGAAATTCTAAAACAGCCACAGGAAACAAAAATATTCTTTTTTAAATTCAAGCCAGGGAATTAAAAATTGAATTATTTTTTTCTCGAATTGCAAAAGAATGGCTTTTACTTCCAGAGCATATAAGATTTGAGGTCGAACTAGGTTTTTAATAGATTTAACAAATTTCTAACCATTTTTTTTTTAATCTTAAATTTATTTGTATTTAGGTTATACACGAAATGTCCTACTCCTACTCTATAGGAATTTCATTCATTGCATTAAAAATCATAACAATTAAAAAACCAAACAGCATCACGGTTTCGAAAAACTTAATTCATCTTTAACACCCTGTACCGAATTTAGTTCAAAGTTCTTCTGATCTTCAACAATCAATTCTCGTACGACTCGCAACTGTTCATAATATTCCCACAATTTTCGATTTGATGTGTGTCCAATATAATTGATGACGTCATCAATGCCCCTCCTCGCCGCTTCCATTGCTGATATCGCCGACGACAACGGCTTATCCTTAACATCATCACCTTGCTGGTATATAACGTCCCTTCCACTTACTGTCGGATATTCCCATTCGGTTCCATCTAGCATTTCCGGTTCTTCTTTGACAATAATTTCAAAATGTTGCATCTCACCATCTTCTACGACAACGTTTTCCTCATGCGCCAACGAAGACGATGGCTCCGATGAGGTTTCCGTTTGTGTGAGATGTTCCACTGATTCCGTTATTCCTACATCACTGTCTTTAATATTGTGCCGTTTTCTATATTGAATTAGCCAATTATCGTTACACACCAGATCAGTGATTCCAAATTTTTGCTTTAATTCTTCTGCTTTTGAAATGAAATCCGCTGAAGTGAGAGAAATGTCATTAAAACGATGTTTCATATACCAAGTGTAAAGAGCGGCATCAAGACGATATTCTCTCGATCGTTTCTTCGTGATTCTCTTTGCATTTTTACTCTCGTCACTATCAAGAAGACCTGCAAGCGCTCTTATAACCGTTGCTTGTCGTTTTATGTCAGAAACTTGGCCCATCGATATTCCAAACTTCTCGGCTACTAGTTTTCTCGAAACGCCACTCTCTACTTTTTCAATTACTTTTAACTTTTCACTTAGCGTGATTGTCACGATCTTACGCTTTGTTTCGGTTTTTTTTTGCTGTTGTTGTTTGCACGTGGGCTTATCCATTATGCGAATTAAGAAACAAGCCGAAAGTGTGCACGCGTCAGCCCGATGCGGTAGAAAAATCAATACTAAAAAAACCACCACCACGCCAACGGGCTACTGTCGGAATCAGAAACAGATACACAACTCCAACCAAAACCAAGCCAAGTCAAAGCAAGACAGTGAGAGTATTCCTCTGGCTTGCTGATTGCTGAATACTCAATTTTAGCTGTTTTCATGTATAAAAATAAACGCACATTGGAGATTCTGTCTCTTTCTCTGCATAAGTCGACTTTGCACGGGAAAAAAATTAATTCATCAAGAATCGAGTTAGCTAGCCTCAGCACTTCACGCTCAACTGGGGTGGGGATATTTTTGTTATGAACATTTGAGAGGAATAATAAATTAGCATGACATTGTGCACATGGTCGTACCGTAAGAGGGGGTGAACTGTGAAATTCGCTTCGAGTGTTGGAAGTTGGGATACAGACAACTCACACAACGACAAATAGATACCATTGAAATCCAATGACCTTAAAACTAGTGGTGGGCATAATCGAATGATTTCAATAAATGATTCGAATTACGAACTCGTATGGAAATTCATTCGAATACACTTAATCGTCATTCGAGTTCATTTCATTTGAATAATGAATACTCGTCACCGTCACTCGATTTTACGTCATTCGAGTTATTATGAAATTGAAGAGTACCCGTAGTAGTAGTAGCAGGTTTGAGAAATCTATTAAATTATTCGAATGCGATCATCACTACTTTTAACTAAACCTTTTACTAAAAAAAAACGACAAGTCTTTAGACACATATTACTTATTTTTATTTGAGCATTAAAAATCATCACCCACTTAAAATAACATAATCACTTATTCAATTTTCAGGGTTTGAAAAAACAGTTTTCCTTTCTGTTGTATTATTTTGAGACTTCTTTTGATCGCCAATTATCAATTCTCGTGTCACTCTCAATTGTTCGTATTGTGCCCACAACGCTCTATTCGGTGTTAATCCGATGTATTTGATGACGTCGTCAATACCCCTTCTCGCCGCTTCCATTGCAGATATTACCGACATCGACAACATTGATTCATCATCTTCATCACCTTGCTGGTCTGTGGCATCCCCTTCACTGGCTGAAGGATGATATTCCCATTCTGTTCCGTCTCCCATTTCCACTTCTTCTTTGACGACAGTTTCAAAATGACTCAAGGAATCTTCTTCTCGCTCATTATTTTCTTCATAGGGAATAGACTCGTTTTCAAGTTGTGTCGCCGCCGCCGCCGACGACGACGCCAAGCTCGCGACTCCTAGTTCAATGTCACTGTCTTGGATATTGTGCCGCTCTCTGTATCGATCAAGCCAACTTTCATTACAATCCATTCCAGTGACTCCCAGTTGTTGTTTAATTTTTTCTGCTGTTGCCAGAAAATCCTTCTGATGCACAGTGACATTTTTAACTTTTTGTCTAATGTACCAACTATAGAGAGTCGAGTCGAAACGGAATTGTTTTGATCGTTTTCTTATTCCAATGTCATTGTTTTCTTCTTGGAATTGTTTGGCAAAAGCTTTGATCACTGTTGCTTGCCGTTTTATGTCAGAAACCTGGCCTCTGGAAATTCCAAACATTTCGGATATCACTTTATTCGAAATGCCGGCTTCCAGTTTTTCAATAACTTTTAATTTGTCACGGATTGAAATTCTGTTAAGTTTTCTTTCTTTTTTCCCTTCGGGTTTTTTTGGGACTGTCGCTTTAGATGTAGACATTTTACAGTTGTAGCGACAACAAAACAAGAATCCACAGAAAAAAATCCGAGTTTATGCGGAGCGACACAAAAATCGATTCAATACTTCAAAACAAAACTACCACCATGCGACGCACGCCAGCAAGCAACTGATATCTGTCAATGCATGGAGTATAGTTGAGCTTGTGTCTCGAATATTGTTGTTGGTGTGTTGGTTGCTGAATTGCTTGCATGTACACAATTGTTGTCATTATCTCCCTCAGTCGAATTTTATTCGGATTATGAATTGTTCGAGTAAAAGAGAGGCAAAGTGTCCGACTGAAAGAGATATTCGACTGAGATATATTGTTTGGATTGGATACGTCATTGAGCTGAGTGTTTGATAACGCATGAGTGTAGCCAATTTTTTGCTGATAAAAATAACTTCATACACAAAGTTCAATGACAAATATTATTTTTGCACAAAATCCTTATAGAGATACTGTGTTTTTGTGAACTTAGCAGTTGGAATAAATATTGCTTGTTATTGAGGCCCCATTTTGTAGCAACACAAAAAATTTATTTGCTTTGTTTAAACTGCAATTTTGAGAACATTAATTTTTGATAATGTTTATTTTTGAGAAAATTAGGATTTTTGTTTTTAATTTTATGTACGTTTCCGTTTCTTTGAGCAAATAAATCGAAAATAAGTATTTTTCTGTTAAAACAACATCAACATTTTGTGAATTAAAATTCAGACTTCCTATAAATCATAGATGCAAACCTAAAGTTACAACGGTTTGATACCATGCTAAGGTGTATGAACCCACAACTTCTCAAACTGAAATTTTCAATCAAGAATAAAGAACGCGGTTTGAGTCTTTACTAACTTTTCATTTTTAGGCTCCAGTGTGACCAGCACATTTGTTTTATTTTCTTAAAGAAAACAAGTACGAACTTCGTTATAAGGCCCCTTTCAGACGAGCAGTTTTAAGTTCTGTTTTAACTTCAGTTAAAAATATTTTGTGTTTAGACGACAGTTTGACGTTCAGTTGAGCTTTTATTTTACTTGTGAGAAATTGAAATTTATTAGGAAAGCTGAGAACTGAACTGAAAACTTATGGGAATTTCATCAGTGTCAGTTTTAGTTAAACGAGCTCTAGTATGTGTAGCTGGAGCACCAGCCCAGAGATAAGACTTGTACTCAAGCTTTGGACGGATATAGGTTTTATAGATAGTTCCCAGATCAGACGGGAAGACAAATTTCGTGCGGGTTGGGGTCAATATTCTGCCGGGAAATTCCTAAATGTTATTAAAACTATGTACTCTGGTTCGATGGCTGCTGTTTGGGACGGAACATGTATTTCACAATGGTTTGATACGAATTCTGGTGTTAAACAAGGTTGCCCTCTTAGTGCTTTACTCTTTGCATTATTTATCAATGATATTGAACAACATTTACCCGGAGGTATTCGAATCGCCAATTCTATTGTCAATGTTCTTCTCTACGCAGATGATCTTGTCATTCTATCAGAATCACCAGAAAACTTACAACTCATGATGAACCGGTTGTCAAAGTATTGCCAGACATGGGGACTTAAAATAAATGTTGAAAAATCCAAAACTATGGTTTTTGCACGGTCTTCACATAGTCAAAACAGACATAGCTGGTCTTTTAATGGAAGTCACATTGAAACTACTAGAGAGTATAAATATTTAGGAATAATACTAAACCCAAAATTGGACTTCAAAAATCATTTATCAGATAAGGCAAATTCATCCCAAAGTTTGATCGACATGACTTGGAAGAATATTTTTTCAAACCAGAATGTGTTAATGTCTGCAAAGTACAAAATATTCGAGTGTGTTGTCAAAACATCACTCTTGTATGCTGCTCAAGTTTGGGGAATAGATGAGTATGATGAAGTAGAAAAACTTCAGAGAAATTTTGTAAAAAAGCTTTTCCACCTTCCGAAAAGAACCCCGAACTATGCGCTGCATTTAGAAACTTGTGGCAGCTTATAAGTTCATTTGTATTATTATTAATTTAATCCTAATTTCACAAAACATCAATTTTCTACTTTAACATTTTCACTTTGCTATTTTCAAAATTAATATTCCAGTAGTTCAATTTCAATTAATCAAATTTTCATTTTTCTAAAATATATTCATTCCGAATTTGTTCTTCGTGAAATCATTACCTTTTAATAAAAGTTCAATTGATTTGTTGTAAACTTTATTGTTGGATTGTTTAGCTTTCTTCCTGCGGTAAGGAATTTTATATTTAACTAAAAAATCCACATTGGTGACCCCTGAAGGAACACAAAATTAACCAATTTATTCATCGTTTTTCCTGAGAAAATGCCCGCAAATCAAGATATGAATGAACAAGACGAAAGCAACGATAATTCATCGAGACAAAACCGAAACGAAGTTCATCATGTAGCAATAAAGCCAGTCCTATTTGTGAAGGAAGAGCCTGACTTATACTTTCTTCAAATGGAAGCCCAGTTTCGTAATTCAGGAATCACACGTGATCAAACAATGTTTGACTACGTAATTTCAACGCTGGAGCCCAAGTATCTGCAAGTTATTTCGCAAATCATCCGCAATCCTCCTCCGACAGAAAAATACAAGACAGTGAAAGACGGATTGATAAGAGAGTTCATGCTTTCTGACCATCGTAAACTTTCTAGATTAGTCAAGGAGATCGAGTTAGGTGACGATAAACCTTCACAACTGCTGCGAAAAATGCGCGATTTAGCAGGTAATTCCATAACCGACGATATGATGAAGACATTATGGTTAGAGAGATTGCCTGAAAGCATCCGAGCCGTAGTTTCTGTATCCGAATTCGAACTCGATAAGCGTGCACTTATTGCTGATACGATGCTTGAAGTTATGGGTAGAAGTCAAATTAACACAGTATAAATAAGTACTCCCCATCTCCATCAAC
Organism: Sphaerophoria taeniata; assembly: GCA_943590905.1. Lineage (NCBI taxonomy): Eukaryota > Metazoa > Arthropoda > Insecta > Diptera > Syrphidae > Sphaerophoria > Sphaerophoria taeniata. The sequence goes on along the minus strand of OX016540.1, from coordinate 36,697,215 downwards.
ATCATCACAATCCGAAATATTTGACTTGAAGACCGAGATCGCTTCTCTTTCAAAAGAAATACAAGAGCTTAAATCAAATTTTTCGCCAAAGTATCGCAATTCCAGAAGCCGATCAAAATCAAATTCAAGACCGAAAAAAGTATACCGTCTTTGCAAATTCCATCATCGGTTTGGCTCTTTAGCCAGGAAATGTGTCGAGCCTTGTGAGTTCAACAAAAAAGACGATTTATCTTCGGGAAACTGAATTCCACTTCGACAAAGACGGTACACGAAGTGGATTCCTCAATATCTCACCGTCTTTTCATATACGACAGAACGAACCATTTAAAATTCCTCATTGACACTGGCGCTGATGTATCTGTTTTGCCATTTTCTTCTAACCGCTACCCAAAGAATCCAGATTCGTACAAACTCTTCGCTGCAAACGGAACCGCTATCAAGACATTTGGTTCCAGTATTGTCACTGTGAATTTAGGACTTCGAAGAAAGTTTGACTGGGAATTTATCATCGCAGACGTTGACAAAGCAATCATAGGTGCAGATTTCTTGTCTCGTTTTGAACTTTTAGTTGACATCAAGAATAAAAAATTAATTGATGCCAAAACCAAACTGACAGTTACCTGTATTTCAAGAGCGACAAATTGCAATCCCATCAGTACCATCGCACAGGATATGCCATATGCCGACATCCTGGATCAATTCAAAGATGTTACCAAGCCTCCTGTTTTCAACGAACAAACACTGAAAGCATCGAAAGTTCAACATCAAATCCTTACAAATGGTCAACCTGTATTTGCAAAAGCTCGAAGATTGAATCCTGAACGCCTCAACATAGCAAAAAAAGAGTTCGATTATATGCTGCAAGCTGGCATCTGTTGCCCAAGCAGCAGTAGTTGGGCTTCACCTTTGCATTTGGTTCCAAAGAAAAATGGCGAATGGCGACCGTGTGGGGACTATCGTCGTCTGAATGCAATAACCGTTCCCGATCGCTACCCACTACCGCACATTCAAGATTTTTCCCATAAATTTGCAGGAAAAACTATTTAACTAAAGAATCCACAAACTGGCTTACCAAAACTCTTCACCAACACCCTAAAACTACAGGCAGACCATATTATAAAAGTTCTTTTGCATCCTGATACACGCTTGACCAAACAGATGCTTTTGTATGAAATAAGAAACAAAGACTGGTGGTTCATGAAGTGGCAAACTGTCGGTAGTTCTTGTGGAGAAGTTCTTGAGTTCAATCACCTCAACCCAGTTCAACTTAAAGAAAACTTCTATAAGTTAATTCAAAAATACGAAGATTATGTGAGGGGAACATTTGCGACAGAAGCAAAACAGTCAACGAGTAGAATAATTTACTCTCAGCTCAATTACAATTTATTAACAACTACTTTCAAAACTCACTGAACTATAAGGAGATATCACTTATCTTCAAATCAAGATGCGAACTTTAAATGGTAGTCCGTACAACGGTAAATTTGATCAATTCTGCTCGCTCTGCAATATAAAAGCTAAAGAAGACTGTTTCCATTTCATAAGTGTTTGTCCCATTTTCAATTACCAAAGAACGATATATTTAGGAAAGAAAAGTTTAACTATGCAAGAAACTATACAAATTTTAAATGAATCTAATTGGAAATCACTTTACTGTGTTTTGAATTCAATTTATAAATATAGAAACTTGTTAATGACTGAATTCTCTTAAATTGATTTAAAGTTAACTTAAAGTACTGAAGTATATTTTTGTCAATCTGGCTGACGGCATAGCCATAGCTATAAAATTCATTATTTATCAAACAATATGTATAGATCATAATAGGACTAATAAAATGAATACTTACTTACTTACTTACTTACTTCTGCCGGGGTCAAAATTATTTTGTCAAAATTCTGCTTTTAAAATTCTGCTTTTCGAATTTCTGCTGTTCAAAAATTTTGCCGTTGCAGTTCCACATCCGAAGAGGAGGGATGTGAGTCTGGGAACGAATAAGAAAAGCTAAGGGTGCTATCGTCAGCGAAACAATTTATTGGATTAGAAGTTACAGACAAGAAATCACTTAGGTACCTATAAAAATGATAAAGAGAGTCGGAGACAAAACGGAGCCCTGGGGCACTCCAGCATTTATGTTGTGGGTTTTAGACTTGAATCCGTCCAACACAACTTGTATTGAACGGTTCGAAAGAAAGTTTTTAATCCAACGAAAGAGGGATTCGTCGATATCGAAAGCACGCTTTTTCGATAGAAGAGCAAGATGCCAGACTTTATCAAAAGCCATTGAAATATCAAGTGCAACAATCTTACTTTCTCCAAAACGATGTAAAGATTTGTTCCACTGTTCGGTGAGATAAACCATCAGATCACCAGTGGACCTGTTGCTGCGAAAGCCGTTTTGCAGGTAATTAAGATTAAGAAGCTTTCGGTCTTCGAGGTATTTCTTGAGCTGATAGTTTATCAGCGTTCCCATGACCTTAGAAAGAAGGGACGTAAGTGCAATCGGACGATAATTGGAGGGAGAAGAATATTCGCCTTTTTTGGAATTGGCTGGACAAATGCTGTTTTCCAACTGCTCGGAACGAGCCCAGAAGAATAGGACAGATGGAAAAGCTTAGGCAAGGGTTTTGCTAGCGTGGACAAATAATAGCGGGGATACCATCCGGACTTTTGCCACAGCTCGAGTGCGAAAGAAGATTTGTCCCATGGAATCAGTGACGCGCTCAAGAACTGGAAGAGTGACCAAATTTTCTTAGTGCATATGGGACATTGCAAATTTGGTTCGACGAATATGAGCATTGCAGGCCTTCTTGGCCGGTTTTCCTCAGTTGGTTGGCTCTAAAATACCGGAATTTTACTTCTTTTTCTCTGATAACCTCTTTACAGCTTGTTGGTTCCTGAAAATGAAGAATTTTAATAAATTAATTTTCATTAATTTTTAATTTTCTTCAACTTCTTATTTTTATTCAAAACATTTATTTAAAATAACATTATTGCATACAATTTTACAAACTAAAAACTAAAGTATGGACTTAATTAAATTATATAAGATCCATGATTAAACTGCCCTAAGGAAAAAAGTTTTAAACAAACAACAAGCGCAAACTTACAACTAGTGCATTGGACATATTTTGTAACAATCCAAAATTTTACAAGAAATAAAAAAAAAAAAATTACAAACGCTAGCACAATGGACTAATGTTAGCCTAAAAACTTTACATGAATAGAATCTTCACATCTATTTGTGTGCTTTTAAAGTGACTACCCTAAAAAACAAAATAAAATATCATCAAATATTTTTATTCATATAAATTACTACCAAAAAATAAAAACAGTTCAACATTACAAAATTGGTATGGTAACCCTTAAAATTAACTAATATGGCTTAGGTTCTAAGTCTTAATAAGAAAAAAACCGATGATTTATTGCTGTTGTTCCCTGTTGAAATTCTCAATCTGTTTCATGACCCAGCTTCTGGAAGCCGAACTGGACATGTGTGCTGGGCCGACAATGACAGCCGGATTGGAAATGCCACAGGGTTTTCGTGGCGGCGGCAGTGGAGGGGGACTATCCGAATAGCCGTTAGTTTTGCTATCTGAGTATTCATGACGTTTATCGTTGTCATCGCTATAAATGGCAGAATCACGAAAATCTTTCTCGGCACACGATGGTGAAGTACCGTTTTCCAAATACTCTAAATTAATGGGAAGATCACGCTTCTTTTTGCAGAAGTCGAAAACACTGTCGCTGGACGAGGTTAGGGAGAACACTGAATCGCCCTTGATATTGAGCGACACGATGGAATTATTCACCGAACCGTTAGTGAAGAGTGTACGTGGATCAGCATAATCGATGTTGGCAATTCGTTCGCCAACTGCTTCGCTGCCTTGGCGATGGATGTAGCTTTGGCGACACATATCAGTGACATCGGAAACTCGCCGCTCCGGAGGCTTGTTGAACTTTCCAAAGCTGAGTGACACTGATTCGACGCTCTTTCGAACTCGCGGGATCAGTGAGTTCTCAGAGCCTGAGACGTTTTCAGACTTGGAGCTGGTAAGCAATCGCTTGACCAGATTCTTAGTTACTGGACGAGCATAGATGGCCTCGGGTTGTGGGGTTTTGATGGGCAAAGCTTCAGGAGATGGAGGAGCTGATTCGCAGTATTCTTTAGTTGGAATTGTCTCGTAGTTGATCTTTGAATCGCTGCTTCGAAGTTGGGCGCCACCTTCGCCGCCAACAAAATCGTCACCGATTTTTTGGAGATTTCCTGAGGCTGAATAGACTAAAGTCACGTAGTCTGAATCGGGCCTGTTGGTTGGGCTAGATTTCTTCTCGCGAGGTGTATAATACTGTTGGGACTTGGAGCGGTTGAGGATCGGTGAAAATTTGTACGGAACATGCACATTTCTCAGAAGGGTTTCGTAGATGGGTTCTGTAGTATCTGTTGGGTTTTCGACATCCAGTGGTGGGGGGGACTTGGACGGCGGTCGTGGTGGAAGTTCAGGAGGATTCGTCAATGGTTCTGGGCTATTTAAAGTCGAACCGTTATCTAGGGACCTTTTCTTCTGGGGTTTCTTGTAAATTCTTTCAAATTCCTTATTGTTCTTCAACAAGTCGAGGATTATTTGGGCATCTTCCTTTGTCGGTATTTCTTCGGGCGTTGTTTCGATATTTTCCACCTCTTCCTCCTCTTCCTCTTTATTGGAATTCTCTTCAGGAATTACTTCCTCAGCCTTTTCGATCTCAGTGAGGTCTTCTGTTGACTCCGTGATCCTGAGGACAGTTTCCTCGAACTCATTCAGATCCATGTAGAATGTTGAGGTTTCTTTCTTGTTTCGGTTCTTCTTCAAAGTGGCAATTCTCTTAGGTATGGTCTTGGTGGTGTACATTTTGACTTCGACCGATTTGGTCGACTTGGACTTGCGGCTGTCTAAATTTTCTTTGATTGACATTTGGTCGTCATCGATTTCGGGCGATAAAACACTCATACGTGGCACGGATTTGCTTCGTTCTTTATTGAATTTACTCAAAGCTGGGTTAATAGTGGATGATTTTTGGTTGGGGCACTCACAGTCGCGGGCATTCACACAGCAATATTCTTCAGTGGCTGAAGTTGCGGTTCGTGGCAGGGTTGATGACATCATATTATCGTCCATGCTATGATTTTTCGATAGTGGACGATGTTCAAGAATGGATTTCTTGTCGTTGAAACCTTCGAATGATGTTGAATTGGAAACAGAAGTCTTGCGTTTGATTTTGGAACGATTGCGAATCTCACTGCGACGGCATTCGTTGCGACGCTCCAGATAAATGGGCTTGGAGTTGTTTAGAGACCATTTCCATTTATTGGTGTCCGGTGTTCGATCTGGAAATAATATATACAAATTTTTGAGAAACTAAAATTCAAAAATGTGGCGAAATTATTTGGTTAAATGTGTGAATCACGAACGAAATGTGTAGCTTAAAAGACATAAAATGTGAAAACGGTGCTGGTGCTAAAAAAATGTAGTTATAAAATTAAAACAAGTTTATTAGTAAACGACACTGATATTGATTAGATCTTCGACTTACTTATGGAATGCAGAAGAGGTAGAGGCCGTTTTTTACTTCCTTTACATTAAAACATTCATTAGCAAAGCAAAAGCATGTTGAAGAGTTAAAATAAAAATGACATGAAATGAAATTGAAATCAAACACTTTTATTTTTCTAGGTTTGAGTCTTAGGGAAGAGCAGGGCATGTGCAGAGAAGGTGAGAGAGTGTTTCTTCTTCTTCTAGGCTACACCAAGTCGTATTGTGTGTCTGCCTCTAAGACAGTGTCCCGTAAGGACACCTATTAGGGAGCTCAATTAAATCTGCTTTGAGATAACAAATATTTAGAGCGCTTTAGGTCAAGTGACGGCCATATAAATTTTGTGGCTGCGTACGTTGGTAAATTATAATACCTAGAGTTTGTTATCTTTTAGGCTGTTTCTTTAAGCATAAGTTTACATGCAGCTATCGGTATACCTATCTTTTCCCTTTCAGGTGAGATGGGTATGACGGTTCCATTTTTAGCGAGTTCATCGGGTCTACAATTTCCTGAGGTGAATAATAAATTGCTGCGCCATCTTCATAAGAGAGGATCGACAATCGTGGGTCTTTTGAGAGTCGGTTGAGACACCGTCGAGAGATTTAATAGCAGCCTGACTGTCAGAGAAGATGCGGATATCAGAAGTTGATATCACGTTTTCTCTTAGCCAGGATGGAACGTCTTTGATCGGCAAAATTTCCGCTTGGAAGACGCTACAATGATTTTGGAGGCGGAATGTGAGGCTTTTCTGAATACACACTACTATCAACACCATCATTTATCTTGGATCCATCTGTATACAAATTAATGCTCATGTCCAGGAATTTTTTGTCTTCCCATTCATCTCTGGATGGAATGGAGACCTGGAAGTTTTTCCGTTGAGTCTTATAGCTGTACTCGCTGGCACTTGTTTGCTGAAGATTTCGAGGGGTCTCAATCTGACAGGTGGTGTCTAAAGCTGCTGAGGGTGTGGTTCCCAATGCCCCGCTTATGCAGAGACATGCAGTGCATTGGACTCTGCTGAGTTTGTCGCAGTAAGTGACCAAAATATTTGGCTTCATTGATAAAAATTAGTGGTACCTACACCTTTTATTGAAGGAGGTACAATTTCTAGGATTTTGTATTTTCGTGTAAAAAGGACGAGGTCTGTTTTTTGAGGATTAATATTAGGTCCACAGTGATCAGCCCATCTAGTGAGCATATTAAGTGTGTTTTGGTGGGGGTCTCTCAGGTTTTAAGATGTTTTCCTGTGACGGCGATAGCAACATCATCGGCATACGCAATTACTCTGTAGCCTTCCTTCTTGAGGGATATTAACAGTTCGTTAACTTCTATGCTCCACAGGAGAGGGGACGGAACACCACCTTGTGGTGGCTGACGGACCTTTTTGTACAAAAATCTCCCATCAAAGAGTTGATGATCCTGCTTTTTAGCATTTGATTAATCAACTCAAAGTGAGTATTCGACGTTTAGGGTCGTCATAGCAGAAGTGATAGCAGATGTGTCAACGTTGTTGAAAGCGCCCTCAATATCCAGGAAGGCAACCATAGTGTATTTATTTTGTGCTAGGGAGTATTCGATAGTTCTAACCAGAGTATGCAGGGCTGTTTCTACCGATTTCCCTTTGCAGTAAATATGCTGAGACATCGATAGTCTCTTATCAATGGTATTACGTAAATGGATATCGATCAATCGTTCCAGAGTTTTAAGACTGAATGATGATAGGCTAATAGGTCTTAGATCTTTAGGGTTGACATGCGAGCAATTTGCCCGCCTTGAGGATGAATACCACCTTTACTTTCGGAGGGAAGTAACATTTATTTTAAGAAATCAAAAACCGGATACTGAACATTAGAAAACTGAATTTTTGAATCGAAAACTGGAAAGTGGAAACAGGAAATAGGCAACTTAAAATCTCAAATAAAGAGTTTTTTTTTTTAACTTTTTATTTAGGTATTATTTGTTTTTATTAATTTAAATCTTCGAACTTTGTCGGAAACGCAATGTTTTGAATGTCCAAGCTTTTTGATTGTTTTTTAAATTGTTTATTAAGTAAAGATGAATTAAAGTAATGAATAATGTTTAAGAAATATATAAGAAAAAGCATGCCTACACCAAATGTTAAAAAAAAAATATTGAAAGCTTCGAAGCCAAGGCCCAGATTACAGCAATGCTTCTTTTCCATTAACAAAAAATAATATTTTCCCATACTTACATTATTTAGCTACATCTGCCGTTAAATGTCTTAGTTTTAAAACACTTATTTTATTTTATTTTTATTTTTAGAACAAAAGAAGGTAGGTGGGTATAGAAGACAAAAGACTCAGGTGGACCATCTACAAAACTGTTATTTGGAAATAATTATAATTTAATCTTGTGTTCCATTAATTTTGATTTATTTTAGTAGTTTGCCAATAAGTTGTTAAATAGACCACCACAAATTGATAAACAAAAATTTATTATTTTTAACAGTGAGGATTATTAAAAACTATGTGGTAAAAATTGGAGGTTAGTAAACATTTAACAGTGACACTTTTTTTCAATTTGTCTTTTTATTTCATAAAAGTTTTTAAATTTTATATTTAAAAATAAAAGAAAAATTGAAAATTAAATATTTAAAAGCAAACAAAATAATTTTTTGCGAAATTTAAGAAAAGTGATTTGATTCATACCTTCCTCGTCTCCCAACTTGTAGACAAGTTCTCTAGCGCGATTTGGTATATTGTTGAACTTTTCGAGCATAACACTCTTGATGTCCTGGGCCCAGACACGTTTCTGTTCACGATTTCGAGCCGTCAATTTAATTTGACTGCGCGGATCATCATAGGGGATCACGTAAAAGCTTGTCGGTTCGCCGGGCAAGTGTTCGTTAAGCATCAAATTGTTTTGCTGCAGTTAAGAGTTGCCATAAGTTCTATTTAACATTCTTATGGAATAAAAAAAACTCACCTGAATTAATCTTTTGAATTGAAGCCGTCCGTCTTCCTTAGGCTTCGTAATGATTAACATTGTCCCGAATAGAAAAACTCGCCTGGGTTTACTGTGTTCCATTAAAATACCCTCTTGACGTAGTTCGCCTAGCACTGTGAGTTCTTTAAACAAACAAACAAAACATATTGTTAGCAGTCCTCCAAAACAAAAATTCGTTCTTACTTGGTCCCATCCATCCATCGAGAATTCCTGACAACTCCTTAACCCGACTCTTCTGTTCCAACTTCAATTTGACTTGATTGATATTGGCAGCAACTTCTTGCATGATCTCGTGGGCTCGGGCAACTTCTTTTACATCGCTGTGCTTTCGCAGATTCTAAATTGCAAACACAAGGTTTTGAGAATGTTCAAATATTTCATGTCAATTGAGCTTACATCAAGTAAAAGATGATATCGCAGGATACGCTGAACTGGCTTGAGGAGATATGACCCCAATGGCAGGGTATGGTGGAGCATCTTTTGTGTTGAATTTAACAGAGTGTTGGTGTGGGATTCCTGGAGGAAACTTGTCAGAAGTGATATTGCCTCTGGGTAGCTGGTGCTGTTTTGATAATAAAAAAAACACGATTGATTTTTTAGACTCATTGCAGCAGAGCAGCAACAAGTAGAGTGAGTGATCATTGACATTTGTTTAACCAATTTTGAATTACCGAAACACAAACACGCTTCAACTTCGTCTTCGCTTACGTTACGATGTTCCCGCCTCGAGTTGGCATTGAATGACATTTCTCCCTCCATCGTCGTCAACCCTTAAAAAAAAATTGAATTTTGTTTGCTGGCAAAGCAAATGTTCCGTTTGGAGTCACATTACGTTATACATTAGACATTACGCTCGAAACGTGAGGTCGAAGCTTCATTGTAATAGCATGAATTGAATACCTATTTCTGAACTCGTAAACATCATCGTGTTTGTGTTTCAGCCATTATCGACTGACCTAATATTGTATGAAGAAACCTAAGCTCTTTTCTTCTTCTTATAGCCTTCTTAAATGTCAACCGTTTGACAGTCAAACTCTTTAAAAGCTTTGACTGTTCATGCAATAAAAAACTTACCAATAAGTCGTGTATACATCGAACCCATCCCTGAGATCAATAAAGCACTTGGCAATTTTGGCAGGGTTTAATCCAGAATTTATAAGCTGCTTCAGCAGCGTAACATTGAATTCATAAATATCTTCAATATTACTAAAGAGTATCGAAAGCTGATTCGTCGGAAGGCAAGCCCGTTCTCTCCAATCATGAAGGTATCTACGAAAAAAAAAATCAAATTAGATATCTCCAAAATCAGTGTATTCGAAAAAACAATACCCAATAATAACTTGTCTCAGATCCTCAACATAATTCCTCTCAGTATCGACAAACTCCATGCAGGCCCTCTCAAACACCGAGTAGGTCCCATGACGGCTGTCAATTTCATTCTCACTATGATCGGCCAAACTCTCCACACTGGCCAAATACGAAGTCGCCAGTTTGATGTGTTCTGAGCCTGAACTTGAACTAGACGAAGTCGAGGAAATCGATGACGAGGACAAAGGACGGTGTTTCAACATAGCGATTTCCGGTGGAAGAAGCTTCAGTTTGCGGGTTTCTTTTGGAGAGAACTTTGATTTCATGTCATGCAGACGATCTGTGAGACTTTCCATAGAGGTTTTGGTGTGTTCATTGGTTTTGATCATGGGAGACGAGATCGGAGTCGAGGCTTTATTAGCCGCCGACAAGCGGGAATATGTCAGTAGGGGTGACGATTGCGGGCTAGACTTACGACATTTCTGTGGCGAGGATTCTTCTTTGTTTGTTGAAATCTCTGCTGACGAAGTAGTGCTGTTTTCAGTCGAGTTTGACACTTCACTGAGATTCAACCCACCTACTGAATAATTGTAGGCTTCGATGACATCTGTCATTTTGGGTTTGGCATCTCGATCGTACAGTGCTCCAAGTTCCATGACTTTCTCAACCTCGATTATATCTTCGTCGGTGTCAATTAATGACGGCGGAGTTACAGGAGTCGATTTCTTCGGTGTGGCGATTTCAAAATTGAAAGCCTCATTTGTTGTCGAATTTGTGGGAGTCTTATCGTTATCGTAAGCTATCGGAGTATAAGGATTCCTTCTATCGTCGGTATTATCCAAAAACTCCAAACTCGAATTAAAAGTCTCCACTAGCTCTTTGCTAGATTGAGTCAATTTCGAAGTTATTTTCGACAAAGGAATGTTCGAAAGCTTAACTTGAGGTTTAGATTGGTTCTTTTTTAGGAACCTATGCACCGATGGCTTAATTTCAATGGAGGTTTGCTTTTGCTGTTTTATGGCATCACCATCGATTTTCTCCACGGAATCGGAGTGGTGGATTAGTCTTTGGACATTGTGCGAAAGAATACAAATGCTGCTGCGGGTTGTTTTTGTGTTTCTTTCGAGTTTCTGTGATGATGATTGTTCAACATCAGACTCGGCACGATTTGTTGACTTTGAACTGAGGTTGGTGGAGTCTTCTTCGATGTTTAGATTTTGGTTATTGCTGTCTTCGTTGGCAACTTCGGTGAGGTCTGGCAGACTTTTTTGATGCTTTTGTTGGGTTTTTACAAGACTTCCGGTTAGGGTGTCGTATATTCCTAACAGCGAGGGTGTGAGATCTGTTGAGCTTCCTGAAACGATAACATACAAAAAATGTTGTAAGTTTTCGCATTCTAAATTTCTATTCTAACAATTTAACATTTTCGCTTTTGATGCTTTTCCTATTCACTTAAAATTTTTAAATTGCTTGTTTTAATCTTAAAATTTACCTTGAATAAACAGTTTGCTAGTGCAAATGCTTGTGCAAACAGTAGGAGGTTGAAACTGGATTATCTTAGTTTGCACAATAAAAAAATTGAGCGCATCCCCATAGGACAAAGCACTTCTTATGTCATATCCATGCTGGGGAGCTCTTATCTTTTTTTTATCATTTTGGGTCCATTTAAATTGAATATAGGACAAACTGTTAGGTATTCTGAATTTTTCAAGAGAAATGAAAAAGTGAGTTTCTGTGTCTCTAATTGAGGTTATGTCAATGTATGGTTTATTTTTGTGGACTTGTCCATTGTTCTATTTGTAAAGATAGACACATAAGGGCAGCGGGCGTGGTTCGGTTTCATTTCACATTTTATGCAAAATAAAGTGACATATTTAAGGGCGACTTCGAAACGAACGACTGATGTCATAGCGTCACACTGCTTTCCGGACAGCCTCTCGGCATTTTCCATAACAAACCAGTTCAAATTGGCCATAGCTTCAGTTTTTTCTTTCAATCTCATGCATTTTCATTTAATCGAATTTGAAGCCTAAAATGTGAAACAAAGTTTTGTTTGGCATGTGTCAAATTACGTCTGCCTATTTTCTGCAATTTAAATAAAACAAATAGCAATATTGCAAAATTATCAAAATATTGCCTTTTGATTGCAAAAAAAAAAAAATATACAAACAAACAAATATTTATCTACATCCACAAACAGTCTCAGATTACATGAAGACATTGCCGTAAAAAGAAGAAAACGAAAAAAAAATAACAAAAGTAAAGTGAATAAGGCAACAAGACAACACAAAATTTCTTATAAAATGAAAGAATTGCATTTTCGAATTTGTATTTTTATTTTTTATTTATTTTTTGACGTTCAATGGCTTGAGTACCATATCCAACCCGTACACGATGATGTGTGCATACCCTAATTGCTTACATTGCATGGGATTTTTTTCTGGTGTCATTCGGTTTTATTTTTTTTGGACATTCATGCAATTTGCTGCAAATCAGGTATTACCAGATATAAAATTGTCGGCACAATTTCATAATAAATTGGTTTTCTTTCCCAAAAATAACTGCGCTCATCTTCATTTTGGGCTAAAAATAGAATTTCCAAAAAAGTTGTTTATCGTGATTTTAAGTGGAATGAATGATGGCTTTTAAACTGGTTGGTTTCTTATTCAGTTGTGTAAAAGCGTACTAAGGAATGTAATCTTTTACAACTGTCATCAACCTGTGGAAATGTTATGTAGGTACGGAATGCGAATGGAAATGATTGCTTTTTGAATTTTTAGAGAGAAAAACAATCGTCATAATGTAAGAAATATGGCTACAATTAAAGCAATTAAACAGAAGGCTTTTTCTGTAACGAAAAATATCACAATTGACATCTTAGAAGTGTCAAACACACTAATAATGATTTTGTTCTTTCCCAAAAAAATCCTTCACTTGTCAGACTCCATCAATTTGTCCAACTTTCAAAAAGTTGCAGTGACAAATTTCCTGTCTTTTGTGGGTGTGTATTGTGTTCATTTGTCTGCTAAATCTATCACCCAAGCTTGCTTGCATATGCATTTGCACACTTCAAAGTTATCATTTTGACATGACAGTTACAAAGAAGGGAATGATTTTATTGCCCACCATACTTATTCACTTCTGTCTCGACTTTCAAAGTTACCAACTCAACTAGCAAAAATACTCAAACATTTTTCTTCACACATTATGCATTTCGAAACTACAAGTGTTGCTGTGGCTAGTAAAGTGTCATAGAGTTTAAGTGGCTTACAACAAATTTATCCATCAAAAGTCTAACCACCAGATATCCAACTGCCACTCGAACTTACACAAAATTCCGTAGAACGTTCGTCGAATAATGTTTCAACACTTCTTTGATTTGACTGCAAAGTTTATTAATGACACTTCCAGCGGGTAATGCACTCTAATGGAACGAAATAACGTATTTGTCATGACAGTTGAAGTTTTTTTCCATTTCCCTATGGTTGTCAACTAGGAACTTTACACAAACACACGGCATAGTGGAGGAGAGATTGTCAATTTATTTGTGACCTCAAGTTGAAACGATTTGTTGAGCCGATTTATGATGCTTATCTCTGACATTCACATTACACAGCCATATCCTCACAAACAGAGGGCGCACTTTAACTTTAGGTTGTGAAAACCTGAGGCATTATGCGGCATAAACAAAGAACTTAAAATGTAGGAATTGCTTAAAATTCAAACGAGGAATACAATCGCAGTGTCCCAAATTAATGGAATGGACTTAATGTTATCTGAGTGTAAGTTCTTATCACTATTCACATTTTCAGCTCCATAGTTCCAGCTGTTGCTTGCTGCCGCTACTAGCTTCTTCGGTAACGAGTAGGTTTCCATTTTCTCTGACAGTCAGAGGCGGATCTTAATGGTACGTTACATAACAATTCAATTCGTTTGGGCTAATTAGCAGGGCCACTTACTTGAACGCGATACTTCTTGTATGTGTGCCATTAAATTTAATGGCCTGTTCGACATAAGTACGTGAAGCTCAAAACGTGATAATCATACCATGTAGAGAACCTATCCAATTTTAGTCGTGCTCTTTTTCGTTGTTGTTTTTTTTTTTAGAGAGAGATGTATGAAGAAGACTTGACTTCTTTTAAGTGTCACAAGAGTGATATATTGGTCTATGTGTCAGTTTTTCCTTTGGGGAGTATTCAGTTTCTTGAGATCAATTTATATTGACGTTTTCAAAAATGCACTTAATGGAGTGACATTTAAGGAGGCATGACGCAGTTTTGGTTATTGGTGATATTTTTGAAGTAAAAAAATGTAGGGATAATGAAATAGCAACTCTGATCTGTGCCTCAGAAAAACTGAGACGTTTTGTCAAATCAACTGTCAAAAACACTCTTGCTGATCTTGAACCATTTTAACAACGTCAGTGCATAACGTACATACCTAACGTCTAATTACCTGTTTTTAAGTGGATGCAATGCAATTATACTCATAAATTTCAATCAAAATAGAACTTAAGAAAGCTTGCGACTAATAAAAATGCTCACGAACTTCAGTGGAAATTTGAATAGCTACAAATTGGCCCAACAAACAATTGTGAGTTGTGAATGAAGTCATTAAAATACTCTCAAATTTCTAAATACCTCAAAAGCGACCTGCTCCAATGTTTTTAATGGGCAAATCTTATCTCTGTTCATCTTTAAGACTCAAAACATTGGCATCAATTCGCACAAGATAATCAAACAACATTCTATTGAACCAGATGAATCAAGACCAACGTGAGTCGCGGCGTCTTCTTGATTTTCCAGATTTTTGTTTCACTGTCCCAAAGTCCAAGATCCAAGTCCAGTCCGAAGCAGACTGGCGTCACATTGCCAGTCTTCTGATCTGATCCAATTTTTATACAGAAAAAAAAAAAATCGGAAAAAAATGTGTTTCGAACTAGCGCTGTTCAAATTAGAAAAGTGGCTTTAAGCCTAGTTTATTTTTCTTTATTTCTTCCTCATATGTTTTTATTCATTTAGTAGGTCTTCCAGCGATATTATGCCATTTCAACATGACATAGCAATTTATCTTTTAATTAAAATCTCACGAAAGTTTTGTACATGTGCACAAGTAGATTTATATTATTCCAGAAGTTGTTTTGTAGCTTCACTGTGTCTATTTGTGCATAGTTTTTAGCACTTCGGGCAGTTTGAGCACAAAAACAAAAATCACATGAACTGATCTAAATCCAGACTCTAAAAAAGAAAACTATCCACTCTATTGCCTCCTTAAGAAGTGGATAAGTCGTTTTCTGCAGTCTTTCTGGAGCTGAAATCAAGCTCTGGAGTTTGATCTTGAGTTGGATGTAGATGATATTCAAATTACCGGCACCGTGCTGTCAAAGATAGCCACCACCTGCCAACTTGACGACACAAAAAAAAACAAAAAATACACAACGATGACAACGATTGAGGATCGTTAGTTATTTCATAATAGACTCAGTCTTCGTGTTGTCTCTCGAGTCTTGATTTAAACAAGCCATTCTGCGCCAAACACGGATGGGATAGAATAATTGTGCGTGAACGATAAATAGTTCAGCTTCAGTTTTAGCATTCAAGTCCTCTCACCGCTGCTGTTGATCGTGAACCAAAAAATAACGATAAAATGTTGCATTCATTTAGTGGTCGAAAGATGTCGACACCGATTTCCGTTTATCGGACGGACATTAAGTGAATGCAGTGTGCAACTCGGACACGAGTTTTAAGTTTGCTAGGATGTTTTTGAGTGGGAAATCAAGAACACGACGCAAATTATTGCGTTTTTAGTTGTTTTATTTTTCATTTGACATATAAAAGTTCTGTTCGGTTTGAATGGCCTTTAAGTCTTGAGCGTTTTGAATTGGAATGATTTGCAGTGCTGTCACTTTAACATTATTAAATTAAAAATTTAACTGATTCAGATTTCGTACCCATGAAGGTGACGCTCTCTGATATAGAAATTCTTTTTGGATCATTTGTGATCGAACATGAGCAGTCTATAATCGTCAGAAATGTTCAATCGCAAAGAAAGTATCAATTTCTTTTTGGAATATAAGCATTCATCTCATGCCCCCATCTAAAAGTATTGTTGTTTATTTGTCATTTTGACAGCTCACTCGTATCGTATGCATACGTAATGCACTTTTATTTTTATTCCAATTCACTTGTTCTCCCTTGAAACCCAAGTTTTTGTTGAAGAATTTAAAAAGAAAGCTGCCCAAATTAATTATGGCTAAAATCTGACATCGAGACACATCCATAAGTGCATAATGCAACCGAATCACCGCGGAGTGAGAATACACAATTCACAACACAACAAACTGGTGACAGCACTGTGAAAACCGTTGTTACTTTATTTAAGTTTGATGTGACATTTGCACTTGGCCCTTGTTCTTTTATGCCTGATTTGTATTTTTGTATGTAACCCCTTTAAAAAGGGTGGTGCATGCTGTAGTTTGACAGCCGAGGGATCCGAAGTAGAGGGCGTGCCGATGCACGTTTAGAAAGTGATATATTTAAGTTTAATACTCACATAAAACCATTATTTAGCAATTTCAGTAGATATAAAAGAAAAATGAATTGATATATGTAATAGTTATGCATTTCCAAAAAAGAGAAAGAGACAATGTCCATTGATTTGACTTCGTTTGTCAGTCACCGTGACTTGAAAGCGAGAGAGTCAGAGCAAATGATATATCTCTTTATAAAAATGCATTGCGGAACTGATCTGGTTTAATTTTTTGTTTTCTTTCTTTTGTTTATTTCCAAACCTAAATCTAGTGTCTCTACCTTTGGTCTACACGAAGGAGTAAGCAATCAATATTATTTTAAGCTATTCAGCCAGCAGTGGCGAGCTGTCAAATATTTTATAAAATTTGAAATTTGAAGTCTCCTGAAAGGGCACGATTTTTTTCGTAAGCTATGATATAATTCATGCTTACTTATGATTGTGGTGGCATATCTTTTTTGTTTGTATAAAATTTGTAAGAATGAAAGTAAGAGTGAATTTGAAAAACGATACGTAAAGCCATTAGTGATGCAAAGACGTAGTGTCTCAAAAAAAATAAAACGTGACGCATTGTGAGGTTATGTAAGAAAATTTATCTGCAGGTTAGTTGCATTGGGAAAATTAGATGCAAAACAAAATAATGTCAAAAAATTGCGAAATGTCATTTATTGGAGTTTTCTGTACTGAATAGACCTTTAAGTAGGTATCCGAAAACAGCTTGATATTTTTTGACAGAACGAAGTTTGTGAACTTCTGAAACGAGGTTACCTAACAACGTTTTCGATTTGTCATCATTATTCAAGTCGAAGAAATTTTCCAAATTTTGAGTCCTGTGTGAGCAGTGTCTTAACTTGTCTTACTGAGATGAAATTTGACAGTTCATCTTCTGAAAAGATGAGAATCTGATTCTGAAATCATAACAAGCAGAACTATTCAATTTGCAAATTTAAGCAACTGTCAAACAGGGACAATTTATTTGCATCCTATAGCTACAAATAGAAAGAATGTCAAACTAAATTAAACCAAATTTCTGCAACATATCAACCAGGCCTCCAATCCTCAAAACCCGATAAGGAAATAAAATTAACCGAATCACATTCCTTACCAAAACAAATTTCAATGCTTCACCTTATAGGCAATCGGGGTCGACACATTAAAGGAACCTATCAAATATCTATTCCCTTTTTTGCCATCCTAAAAAAAGAACTCCCTTCGGCTAATTATAGACGCTAACCCCGATCGGAATTTTTCTATTCTCAAACCAATCATTTGTTGACAAAGAAAAAGGAGGTGTAGTACAAGGCCCCCAGACTTGGCTCCAAAGTTATGCACTCTCAAGCCATATATCGTCCATATAATAATAAAGCAACTTGTCTGCTGTCTGCTGCAGCATTTTGCAGATGCATTTTCCACCAGCTTGCCTCCCTCCATCAACGATTGGCCTTAACACAGCCAGCCTCAATATAATAGGCATGCAACAGAGGAGCGACTTTGAAGTTTTCCTTTTTTTTTGTAAAGAAGAAGGCGCACGCGTGCGATCAACTGGAGTAAATTGTCTTACAGGCTAGGCGCCAGTATTAATTTTCCACTTAGATTCGTTCGATGAAATTCCTAAACATAATTCATATGCAATTAACGATTGGCTATGCGGGTTCCTCGATATACGAGCTACGAGTACGCCTTGAATTCATTTACCTATAAATTCTAGTTTCTAAACACGATGACGAGGACGCATGACGACACAAAGTCGTTCTCAGCGACGACAACTACAACGACCGAAGACGGCGACGATGATGGTTCCAGCCTACGACCTATTACCAATCGCATACGAATTCGAGTATGACTATACGGAAAAATGATTTTCATGTACAAGCACTTGGCGTTCCGCAAAAGAATATTGAGGCTTGGCAGTTCTAAGACTGAAATTGCATACCAAATCGCATTTGTTCCACCACCAGAAGGGTATAATAGAATTTTTCTATGGAACAGCCCCGTAGTCATAAGCAACGTTGCGAAGCTAGGCCCAAGAAGGGCTTATTGTCGATTGCTTTGAGTGAGGCCAGTGCAGCGTGCGTCGCAAGTCTGGTGATGTTGAATATTAACATTATAATAATGTCGGGAGGCTGGTTTTCGGTGCATCCCTAAAATTATCGTATACTTTAAGGCAAAGCTGGTGTGTTCAATGTCCACGAGGCGAAGAGCAAATCAACTATGTGTAAGGTGTCCTAGGTCCATTCAAACCGACAATTTCCGTCGTGTGTCCAGTTGGAGTGGTTGTTGCACTCGAAGTCTTCACCACGGACCAAGTGAGAGAAAGAGAGGCGGCAATCGTGTCATTATACGACCCACTGTGAACGAGCGGCGACAAGTACCCTTGTGGAATATAATTTTATTTATTTATGCGTGTGTACCAAGCTATCCGTAACCATAAGAGCCAAGAAGTAAACAGATAGATTGCTGGATGATGATGATGAAAGTGGGATGCAAATCAGAAGGATGGATATACTCTTTAAGATCATATAAGGCATAAATTTGTCCAATCCGGTCCGGCTTGGTCCGGTAGTAATTGCAGGATTTACATATTTGTATGGAACACATCATTCATGTCTATGGCATGTGCACAAACTTGAAGAGGAATGAAAGGTTACACGAGACAGTTAGAGATTACACGCAAAACTCTTTTTGAAGAGTAGGTACCTAGTACCTACTTTAGTTGCCCCCAACTTTAGCCATTGTCAGAAATGCAAATTTTGTTTGAGATTTGATTTTGAAATGTATGTTGCGTGTTGAGAGATTGCCGGAAGATTGTGCTCAATCATATAGGACGATTTTGCATGAGAGTGACGGTGGACCGTTTAACGGGTGAGTGACAAGTTGACCACTTGACACGTTTGGTGCACTGAGTAACCTGCTGTGGGATAATTGAAAAACAGTGGGATCTTTTTGCTTATGCCACCTGATGTCAGATATGAATGTTGAATTGTAAGTTTTGTTTGCTTTTTTGTGTTTTTTGACCATTCATAACGTTAATCATAAAAACATATTGTGAGACCATGTTATAAAAAGGTGCGATGTAGTAAATTCACTTTATGCACCAACATCACTCCAACACTACAAATGGCAAGTGGAAGAAACAAAAGCAAAAAGTACAAGGAGTCAAACATTATTGCAAGAGAAGCACGGTAAATCGCAGGTAAATATTTTATTTAAAGAGGAAAACTCTTAAACAACCCAATAACAAATCAGGAAAAACTGTTGAATTAGTTCGGTCATTCATGTTTTTATCAATAAAAATTTAGGTACAGCAGATTTGGCTAGATTCATGCGCTGAAAGTAATCAAACGGATCTAGGAAATTTGTTTGCAAGGTTCTTATGTCATTTTCCATTGGTGGTCCAGAAGCATTCGGAAGAGTCCAGAGGTCTTCTGAAACCATTCCATTGGACTGATTTTGACAGACGGTATGCTTCGGCGAAGAGCAGAACTCTTCTGTTTTGAAAACAGAACCGGCCGAAGAATGACACATACATCATAACCTGTTTCATTGGAGGAAGGAGAAGAAACGTCAAAAAAAGACCAATGGAAAACGACATTAGTTTTTGACACTCCTTCTTGGTGACGGATCCTAATACACGTAGGAAAGGGTGTACTATTGAAAGACAAATAATGGATATCAATCTGCTTCTGAAAATTGATCAACAACTGAAAAGCTTAAGAACTAACGTAAACGTCAAACTAACTCTAACACTGCTTTTGATTTGACGAGCCGTAGGTGTCGTTTTTTCAATTATGTACAAACGGAACACTCAAAATTTTGACTGTTATTGAGTCTCTTATTCATGAACCTTGAGTTAAATGCCAGCTCAATCAAATCATTTTGTTTTCAAATTCCAACAAGTAAACATTTGCTTAAGACCCTCATTTCAACGAGCTCAATCAACTGTCACGCTTCCGTTATGTTCTCATAGCTATCTCCATCAAAATGCCCACCGTTAGGTACACCTTCATGTTCAATGACTCTTTTGTCATTCATCATATGTCACTAACTTCAACGTACTTGCCTATTGACATTGCTAATTATAAAATTTTCTCACACATCTCCGTCGATGGTCATTTGCACCTTCTTCAGAAAAGTGACATCTCTATGCTAGTATTTCATTGTCACAATTGTCTTTCATATGGGCATAAATAATAAATATTCCCTCCTTCAACTCTTCTCATCATTCATCTATGAAATTCTGGTATTTTTTCAAGTTCATTCATTATTGTCTTCGTTCAAACTATGTGCGACTCTCAAGTCACGCGCATTTCCACCTTGTCTCGAGATTGAAGGAGGTTATCCTTGTTATTCTTTTTGAATGCAAGTAGGACTCATCATCAAGCCTAAGAATAATAAACGAAGAAGAGGATTTCCTTTTTGCCAAACAATCAGGTGTCATACTCAAGCGAACAGTCAAAACCCATCTGGCCACCAGACGACAACGCATAGGCAAAGCAAAAGAAGAATCTTGAATCCTTTGTCCCGCACTCGCAATGAATATCAATCATGTGAAAGCCAAATAAACTCAAAAGACAGCTACTTTGACTATCTGGCTGCCTAACGACCAGGATAGGATGATGTGTGAACGTGAAGATTTGATGTGTCGTGCCTCCCTGATGGCTAGAAGACGAAGTGTTAAATCTCTCCAACGGATTCTATTTTTGTTTACTTTTTTTCGTCGTTTGTTTGTCTTATTTTTCAAAACAACTACAAGTAGGTGCACGGTGCAGAAGAAATTAACCCCTGCACTGTGTAAACTGTGAAGTCAACTTAAGATTATTTTTAGAAGAGAAACGGATAAGCAAAAAGATATATAACACTCAGTGGAGCTACAACGACGAGGACGACGAGGACGACTACAACTATCTTTCATGTTTATTGCAGAATCTTTGCACAAGCAAAATCCTTAATAAGTGCAAAGTCATCACCATGGCGACATGGACCGTGAATTCCATTCACAATATTGCACAAAAGACTCACCTCATTATTGCGCCACCATTGTTCGCAATCAGATTGGCCAAGAACGGTGGGTATAGCATTGGCTTAGAGGCAAAGCACTCGCAGCTATAAATGGATCAATTTTTGCAAGCTATTGTTGTTTTTTGTTCAACTTGAAGTTCAAGGGCCGTACCAAGTAACCTATAACCCATACATTTCAGTGGGGTCGAAAAGTATATCAGTGAAATTTCTTTTCGCATACACAAACGCATTTTTGAAAGCACCTTTTCGTGCTTGCATGTTCTTCCTATAGAAAAAGTTTGCAAAAGCACAAAAAATAGGTGCTTCAAGGAAATGAACTTGAGGAATACCACGGTGCGACATCACATCTGTAGTTTATTTTTTCAAATGTCTATAACTGTGTTATTTATCATAAACGACTTCATAAGACTGGAAACTTTAGCCAAAATAAAAAACGGAGTCAAGTCACGTTGTCGGCTGCTTCTGTACTGAAGGAGCATGATTTTTACGGCCACGTCTGTACGTTCTCTAAGAAAATCACTTTTGGAACTACACTAGTCAAAATAATTAAAGGAACACTTGAAAAAACTCAAAAATGGAGTGGTTTTTTATAACACTGTATCTCAGTAGAAAAAAGTCGGATTGAAATGAAATAAAAAGTTTTTTAAAGGTTATCATTTTTTCTTTTCAAATTATTTTGAGTTAAAAAAGTACCGTTAGTCGTTTTTGCTTGAGCGTAAAAAATGTTCACTCAATTTCAAAATCGAAAAAAAATAAACTTTGAGTTTTCATAAAATGAGCGGAAATTTTTTTTTCAATCAAACTAATCTAAGATTCAATTTGAGAATTTTGCTGGCTATAATTCACTGTTTGGTTCATATCGCTACGATTTTTTTTCTAATCAAAAAATGGGTTTACATGCAAAAACACAATTTTGACTTTGGACCCTAATAACTCTGCTTAATATTAATTTACAAAAAAACTAAAGACAGATTTGAAAAATTCATTAAATTTTCTACACAAAAACATTTTGAAAAAATAAAAATATTGTTTTTTTTTCAATCTTTTCTATCACTTTATAAAAAGGTCCAAAATGCGCATTTTTCAACTTTTTTATAAAAACTACCGTTATTTTGTGCTTTTCATTGATACAACTAATCTGAGGCTTAATTATTAAAGCTCATAAAATTTCCTTGATTTTAGTGAAAATTTCACACCAATACGATTAACCGTTTCTCTGTTTCGATCAATCAAACTTACAAAACACTTTTTTTCAATTTTAAGGAAAGTTTTTTTTTGTCTTATTTTTCTGTTTTTTTTTTTGAATTTGTTTATTTTTGAATTTTTTTTATTTCTTTCATTATCATTATGACTTTGTGAAATTCGGACGAATTTCCTTGATTTTTATGAAAATTCGTCCGAATTTCAAAAATTCGTAATGATAATGAAAAAAATAAAAAATAATTTAAAAAATGAACAAATTCAAAAAAACAGAAAAATAAGACAAAAAAAAACTTTTCTTAAAATTTAAAAAAAAAGTAAATCTGCCTTAAGTTTTTTTGTAAGGCAATTTTTAGCAGAGTTATTTGGGTCCAAAGTCAAAATTGTGTTTTTGCATGTAAACCCATTTTTTTGATTAGAAAAAAAATCGTAGCGATCTGAAACAAACAGTGAATTATAGCCAGTAAAATTTTCAAATTGAATCTTAGATTGGTTGGATTGAAAAAAAAATTCTGCTCATTTTATGACAAATCAAAGTTTAATATTTTTTTAAATTTTGAAATTGAGTGAACATTTTTTACGCTCAAGCGAAAACGACTAACGGTACTTTCTTAACTCAAAATAATTTGAAAAGAAAAAATGATACCCTTTAAAAAACTTTTTATTTCACTTCAATCCTACTTTTTTCTACTGAGATACAGCCTTATAAAAAACCACTCAATTTTTGAGTTTTTTCAAGTGTTCCTTTAATTGTTTTGTTTAGTGTATTTTCCTCGCAATTTCTTAAAGTGTTTTCCATTTGAAGGAAGCAAAACTCAAAAAAAAAACAACACGAACGAACATGACAATAGAGTCTTTAAGAAAATTTCTTTGTATGATTTCATAAGGCTGATTCCAAGAATGCATTCAAATATGAAGACTTTGGAGATGTAGGTAGTAGGTATACTCTAGTTCTTATGTAGTGGGGCTTTTCTTCCTCGCCTGGCGGCAAGTTTCATTGAAACAGACGATTTGGTGAAATGCATTGTTTCAAAGGCCTATAAATAATCATTTCAACAACAATTGTAGTCCGACATGGACAGTTGCATAAATAACAACAAATGAAGAAGTCCCTAGAAAAATAAACGATTCTTCAATTCGATTGAAATAGGGATAAAACGGGTCTTGTTGTGAGGAAAGTCATGAGTCATTCATAAGACAAGACTTGAACTGATTTCATTTCATAAATGAGCAAGTCAAAGTTTAGGCAACGCCATTTTATTTATATACTAGCTGACCCCAAACACGTTGTTCGTAAATAAAAAAGTTTTAATTTTCGTATTAATGACGTCTGTCGGCTCCTTCGTTTGGTAGACTTAATATATTATTTCCAACTAATTTAAATACTCACAAAAATCGGTCCAGTCATTGCTAACTCTTGTACTATGTTTACCATTGTCTTTGAAATCAGCAACTTGCAAATATAATTGCATTTGATGGCACGACTCTGAAATAGACATTTTTAGTTCAGTACCTACAGAGAAGTACTAGTACGCGTGACGAGATTTTGCAAAACACAAATGCCTGAGTCTCAACTCAAACAGAATGATGAAGAAGTAGACTCTTCGGCAGATGGTTCGGAGAAGTACGATGGGCGGCGTGTCTTTTTGCATTTCAGGCGCAGCTGAAGTACACTTTTTGGTTTATGATAAATTTACAGAGGGAGAGTTTATGTCTTTGATATGACGGTTTATCATTTATTTCTATTCAAGTTTGCATTTTTTTTTTATTTTGCATTTACGAGGAAAGAATTTTTGCGGTTAGATTTAGCGTTAGGAGAGATGCTTTCATTTGTGTATTCCTTTTTGTTCTTCAGTCGAACGGCCGGCTACGACGAACGACGTCGTTCATCAGCTTTAATGAAATTTTGTATAAAGGGAACTCCAGAGACAGATATAGATATTTACTGCCATCAATGAAACCGACTTTTATGCGGATGAAAAAATATTTATAGACTCTTTCTTCAAGTACTTACATCAAAGGGATATTAAAATAACGATTGGAAGGTGAAATTAGCGGAGGAAATTTAAATTGAAAGACATTGAACTTAGCTCGCTGCTTTCTGTGGTTTTTTGGTATTTAGGTCATGTGGATGCAATTTTAATGTTTTTTTTGTTTGTTTTTAATTGCGGATGCTGGTGGTGGTTCAATGAACTGGTAGAGTGGCCCTTAAGGCATGGTAATGGGAGAATTTCATCCAATTTTGCTAGATTGCACCAATAACATCGTGATATAATAATTCCCTCTTTGAACTTACACAATTGATGGATCAATTAATTGAATAAATTACTCTCACTTCGCAAAAAAACAAAATAAAACGATGAGAAAATTTTATTTAATTACAATCGCCTCCAAAACGTAACAGTGAATTTAGCCAGTTTTAACATTTTTGAATATTCATAAATTCCAAATTAAATTTTTTCTCTTAATTGAAAGAGAAAAAACTGTGCAATTTTGTTTTTCTGTTTTTGCTGAGTTTTAATTTTGACATGATTGCCTTTCACTATGCAAATGAAATGAATTCAAGCTCAACGGTCAGTTTATTTACGAAACCAAACACGAATGTGTTCAGTCCAGAAAACATTCTTCTCAGAGTGCATTGTCTTGTATACAAATTATTGTACCTCTTAAAATTGTTTTAAAATTTGCATATTACTCGTACTGTTTTGAATGAGTGTTTTATTTATTTTCTAGTTTCGCTGATTTGGTTTTGTTGCATACAAAAAAATGTCAGTTACTTTTTGATATTTGGAAAGTCACTTTTCATTCGCTTTATTCAGCGATACTGTTCCGAATAGGTTGTTCGGAACAGCAGAACTTTTAAAAATTTGTTATCTTCCTGGTGATAACTCTTGCGCCATCTTACATTCAATGATGTATAAACAAAGGTTTACCTTCTGCTTGCAGAAAGAACAATTGTTTATCATTTTGAAATGTGTTTTGACAGTTCAAAAATATTTATAGATTTCCGGAAACTTGCAGACCCCCACACAAAATACTCAAAACAGACATATCTTCAGATCAAGACAACACACTCAATAAGGTGTCTTCATTTTCAAAAAAGTTCTGTTTGTTTTGCACAACAATTTATTGTTGAATAAATGACAGCCACATGTCATTTGTCATCATCTGACTGTCAATCAGTCATTCTTTTTTTTTGAAGTTTCAATGCCTTTAATGTTATCAAGATATTCTTTGCGAAGGTGTTCGCTATGGA
The DNA here is from genome assembly GCA_943590905.1 of Sphaerophoria taeniata. Taxonomy (NCBI): domain Eukaryota; kingdom Metazoa; phylum Arthropoda; class Insecta; order Diptera; family Syrphidae; genus Sphaerophoria; species Sphaerophoria taeniata. The sequence goes on along the minus strand of OX016540.1, from coordinate 36,671,365 downwards.
CAAAACTGCTGCACCCACAAAACATTCCACTAAAAATTGTTCACCAACAGTTGTTTTTTTGGGCAAAGAACTATCTGATTAATCGATTATACACTATCAATTCTTTGCTCATCTCTACCAAAAGCAGACACCACACCGTTGTTTCATAGCGTCGCCGCTGTGTCGTGAAATCGTCGCCTTTGTTGGCCTCCAACAATAAAATGCCAAAGGTGTCACGATAATGACATCGAATAGGCTTGGTCTACGAACGAGAAAAGCCGCCACGGTGCCTTGCAGCATAGTATGGAAGAGACCAAGTGTAAAGTGTTTGTTTTCTATGAATGGCATAAAATGCAGCTGGGGATAGCCATCGCAAAGCAGAAGGGTATGCATGACCATTAAGATAGGATTAATTGCCATCTTTAACACTGAAATTTTTCGGTATGTAAATAAGCCTTAAACTATGAAGATTTTAAAATAAACTCTCAGTGACACATGAGCTCAGCTGACTTCAACTGAAATCGCTAATAGCTTGGTTACTTCATAAGATTTGCATAAACAATGTGAACAGTTTCAAGAACCTCAACATCGTGACTGGAATATTCCTGATATGAAGATTGCAATTGTTTTCGCTTTACCAACGCGCCAATGGCCATTGTCAAACGTGTTATGGAGTGAAACTGCACGGAGTGCAAGCAATCATAACTCTTAAGGATGGAATACAATTCGCACTATCGTCATTTGATATTCATGTCAAGTGAATCGGCTTTTGTAATATGGCCAATGCAAGCAACGTCAGTTCGTTGCAAGTCAAATATTTTCTTAAATCAGCTATGAAAGAAAGTCACAAATTTACAACAATATAGTGTCTACTTTGGGATCCCATTCAATGATGACCTATTTTCATTGATAAATTGTATCGCTTAATTAGGAACTTCAAAAAGCAGTTTCTTCTTGTACGCCAATGAAGAGACCTGTCAAATTAAATGAACTTAATAAAACTGTCATCCATCTGTCAGACAGTCTTCATGAGTGTACTCACTGACAAAGAGGTTAACTTTTTGAAATTCTCCCACTTGAGTGATCGGAGCCCAGAAGAAGGAACATTGACATCTTAGAACGAGAAAAAAGATCAATCCAAACTGTTGCGATTGTTGATGATGATCACAATTAATTGACTGTTCTGAAGTTGTTTCTGTGTGTCTGCCTCAACATAAAACGCGCAGAAAATTGTGCGTCCTTCAATATTCTGAAAGCTAGTCGGCTTTGTGGCACTTACGCAGTGATTCTTTTAATGCCCGCCACTGTATTTGAGCGCTGTGTCTGCGTTGCAAGAACCGATTGTTGTCAATTAAATTTGACTTGAGCTATTTTGACAGTTGGTGTCCCGGAACGCACTTTTTTCGGTTTGTTTGATTTATAATTTTGTTTGTGCCAACATGGAATGTTGGTAATGTGAATTATGCTGTCATGCGTTAACGAAGAGACAGCAATTCAACTGGTTATATTGACGAAGTGGCTGTGGCAAATATCAGGAACTTTTTTTATCAAACCGAAGTGAGTATTGTTCGAAAATGCGTGTGGTATTGGTTCTAATTGCAATGGTTGATTGCGATTGAGAAATGCGAGCAGGGGAATTGCAGCACGTTTGATCAAGACCAATTAAAAGTTGTGGTATGTCATGAACATAAGGTTGTAATTGAGTTTAATGATTTTGTGAGAATATTTTCACCTTGCGTGAGAAAATGAGGGTAGATACTTTATTTCAGGGGAATTTTATGACATAAAAACGAAAGAAGCGATCTGATTGTCATCCAATTTAATTCTGTAAAATGTGTAAATTTCATTTCCTTGTCAATACTACTTTAACAGGTTTCCATAAATACATACAACAAATGAAAATTTATAAACAGAGTCATCAACTCCATCCTATTTTATTAAACCAAGAACTCAAAAAACATGTCTGTCTCAGGCTCATTAAAAATTAAATTACCTTACCGACTCAAGTCAGCAACCAAAACGACCCAATTAGTTCTTCAAAAAAAAAAAAAAAAAACATCCCACTACGTTCTCTCTTCTCACTTCTCAGACATTTTTTAACTGCCCTCGATAATTGAGAAAACATCACCACCACTTCGACTTTTGAATGCGGGCTCGGCTAAGTCAATCCTGCGCGACACGTAACAAATTTGAGACCGTTTGTGAAGCTCGGAATATTGAATAAACTGCCACGACACGGATGCTGTCAGCTACTTCACCATTCAGCACCAGCTCACCCATCCGCTGTGCGGTGATTCGTACTGAAGCAGTATGGCACCTTGTTGCAACACATACCGACACGGCTCCTGGCCGTTCGACATACTGTCTCGTCGTCGCCAACGCCATAACATATTGCATCCGCCAAAGTCGCACAAAAAGTTAATTAGCATTAAAAAGTGAATTGTTAATGGACCTATTTTGCACCAAGACAACCGGCCCAGCTCAAATCCAGCTCATATCAGCTTGGACGTAAGCCACTGGGTATAATGTCGTGATGCCGGCAGCAGTGCACACAACAAATATCACACATTCAACACCTTGAAAAGATTTTCTTTCTTTTTTTGGAGAGGAAGAAGAAAGAAAAAGTGCATTGGGGCCCTTTTTTGCAGGTTCTAAGGGTCCGGTATAGGAAAAGCACAAAACTTAAAAATGAAATTTCGAATTTATTCATTGACTGTTATGTGTCTCTGCAAATTTGTGAGTAAAACTTTGCAACATCATGGAGTTTAGTCCTCCAAGTGCCATCAAGGGTGTACAAGCAATCAATCCTGAATGCAAAAGAAAACGAACTAACCACCAGCTCAGCTCTCTGGCTTCTGTCTAGACGCGTTCGTGCTGCCATGAAAGCGTTAATGGGAATGAACTGTAAAGTGGCCAGAAAGTGCATTGATGGCCTCTTCTTGTTGGTATTGTTGTTAGTGCACCTAGACCTTCTTACATGCTCGTGTTTAAATACAAAGCCCTACTCCCTTCGTCTTGTTTAAATGAAAAAGGTAAGCCGGTTTCAGGCGAAATGTTAATTGAAGAGTGAACCTATTTGCACGTCGTCATCGTTTTTAGTGAACCTAGTTGGCGTCACTTCATCTATCCCCATTCTCACACTGCCGTGCGTCGCGAGTCTCGTTCACCACACATTGACTTGTATCAGCTTGAAGCTCATGCTAATAGCACAAGGAAGGAGTAGTTTTTTAATTAAAAAGAAATATTCCTTTCAAAGGAACGCTCTAACTATAACGACGACGACGTGCAACGTGCAGAAATGTTGCAAATAAGACTGTTTCGGGCAACAAAAAAGAAGAAGGTGATGACGATGACGATGAGGACTTGACTTGGACTCTAAGATCTTAGACATAAAATTAAACATCAAGACTGTGCCCAGGCTTGGAATTTATTGGTGATTCTTTGTTTATGTTTAAAATACACAAATCGATCTTTGAACATTGAAAGTCACTTCCGAGAAACACTTCAAGATTGAGAATGGTTGCTCGGTATTATTTGGCTCTTAGGTAAATGGAAATCCTTTCAATGACTATGGAAATAGTGAAGAATGAGTTACAAGAAGAGGGAAGCTATTTTGAATGGTCCACGGGAGGTTAAATGGATAAGATCAAGTTGAATGGATGTAGTTGGGAAATTCATTTGAATTTGAATGCAAATTTCGTATATAAGACCCCAGGAGGTTACTGACATAAGCACTTCTTTATTTTGTGTGTAGTAATAAATAACTTCTCGAATAATTTTGACAAACAAATCATAAAACTATATAAACGTTTATGTCTCTTCGATGGATAATTTATTTGGCTATGCAAGGCTTTGAGGGTCAGCTAGTTTTCTTAAGCAAGAATTCTTATAACTTCAACAAAATGAAAAAAAATTAAGAGAAACTGAAAAACTGCTGATAAAGGGAATTATTGTTGCTTTATCTGATATCAAAATCCTTCAACTCACATTCCACAGACAATAGTGACAGTTTTAAAGATAAAATCCGTCATGGAAACTTTCTTTATTGAACAAAACACATTCCACTCAACCCATTAAACAAATAGTCAGTCGCAAAGTAAAGCAATAAAATGCCGGTGCAAAAAATTCAAATCTGAACAAACAAACATCAAGGAAATTAAAATTAACAACTATAGTCTGGGATGTCAAGTTACTTTTTAAGTGACAATCTTTATTTTTATTTTATTCAAATTTGACCAAGAGCAAGCCATTTAAGACTTTCTTCCCTTGTCTACTATGTTTTTGACAGTTCAAATAACAACTCTGTTGCCCAATACGTCCGCGAATCCAAGTATGAGAGCATATGAAGTCAATTAAAGTAATTTTCACGATTTTTTGGACTATAGAAATATATTGTACTTACTTCGAACAGAGAAGAAGTCTTAATTGAATGTCTGAAAACCGCAAAATCTAGATCATAGCAATCTCAGCAGTTGTCACAACTCACAAATGCTTATGAGCTTTATGGTAAGGTACGTTTCTTCATTCCTTTATTTAAGAAAAGAGAATGCAAAATTAATATTTAATCGTCGTCGTCGGCTTTGCTGAACAAATAAAAGATTAAATAAAAATACTTTTACTTGCATTCATACAAATGTGTACCTTGGTCGTACTACGCTAATGAATGCACAGCGAAGAACCTCGAGCCGACAGATGAGATGCGAACACGAAATGTTTTCATTTTCTTTTACTCTTTTTTGTTCAGCAATTGTTTTGCTCCAGATAAAATATAAGTACCTTCATTTATGCATGAGTGTTTTACAAATACATTATGTACTCTCTAATAATCTTTACCGCGGACAGTAGACTTTCACTTGTATGATGTTTGCTGGGTTTGCATAGGGTAAATTTGACTCACATGCTGATCAACTAATTACCTCATCATCACTTGTTCAAGGGGTCACAAAGATTACACAAAATCGTAAACGTCACATCAAAACGAACATGATAATTCGGTGATGGGAAAAAGGAGCATAAAACGTTCAGAAGCTAATTTTCAATGCTATTCTGACAGATTGCTGACATTATGACATCTAAAGGCAAATTCAATTAACTTGAGTTAACCTCAAGTTAAATTAACTTGTAGGATATAATTTTTTCTTTTTATATTCTTCTCCACAAAAAGCAGAGAACTTGACATTTTTTTCCTTTTATAGCAAATAATTGAACTTGACGTTTAGTGTATGACCGTACCTACCTGAATGTTCATTGTCTGTCATCACTTTCTCCAACAGACTGTATGCCAAAGTATTGCATACTTTACATTAATTTCATATGTCATGTACGTTACGGTTACCGATACACCACCTTTGAATAATGATTGCTCCCGTGTCACCACTGGCACCGTACAGACAGACGATGCAGGCGTAATTCTCAACTTCGTCGTCGATTGTCGTCGTGTCGCCGCCGGCCGTCGCAGTCGCCAAGATAGTGCCGCCATGCTGGGAGACTTTAAACAAGCAAAATCATTGCATATTATCATCAAACTAAACAATGTGTGCAACAATAACACGGCAAACAGAGAGTGGTATCATAATTCAAATGCCTCGGATGCATTTCGGTGTTGCGCAACACAAATCTCAACATTACATTACTGCAGTTGTTGTTGTTACGGTAGCCGATGACAAACATTTTTATAATGCCAAGGCCTTGAGAAACTGTTTTGTCTCGAATCGTTTCGCTCTCTGACCCCACTTGCAGTTAAAATAAATACCAATGAAACAGCAGTTGCAGCTAGTTAACTAGTTAACAATATTTATGGGTATCTCTGTCTGTGTATGGCATTTCACTTTAATGACAGTAATCATTCCTCTTTCAGTTTTAGTTCATGTATGCATATGTGTTATTGTGAACTGTCATCTGTCAACTGGAGAGGATGGCTCATTTCAATGCGTTGCATTCGAATTGATTTGACATTTTTGAACTGATGAAAGGGGACAGAGATCTGGACAACCGACTGATCGATATTGCGACTGCGAGACAATCTATGCAAATATGTGTATGCAGTTTTTATTTCCAAGAAAATGACAATTGGTGTCATTTTTTGTTAATTGCTTTTACACTTTGTTTCTTAATTAATGCTTCAAGCGGAGTGTCAATTCAAGCATTAATTGGATAATTGTAAACGAAAGTCGAGTAATGGAGATGGAGAATGGCTGTAGTTGAGGAGTTGGCCATTCACTGAACGTGTTAATTATATTATAAGTGTTTCTTTTAGATTACTGGTTACTCTCACAAATCAGGTTTTAGATTGTACAATGTACTAGCTGACGCATCTTACTGCAACTGCTAGAATCATTGACATTAGTACTAGAAATTGTAATTAAATAATTTAATGACCTAAGTTTACCTATGTGTAAAAATAAGAACTGGTTTGGGTGCAACCAATACTTTGTACAGAACTCGTTTTCATGTTTTAAAAAATATTTCAAGGAAAGTTATCTTATCGTTCAAATAAAGATAGTTTCAAGGAATTGCGAATGACCGATTTTTAAAGATAACAATAATTGTGATTAGGTATTCGAGTTTGTACACTTAAGCAGGTTCTCTATCAGGTGTTTTACGAATATAGACTCAATTTAGGTCATAGAAATATCAAGATGACAAATGACAGGAAAATAAACATGCATACACATGTAGCTATTTTCTTCTTAACCCTACTGTCAAACGTCAACTTAGCATAACCTATTTGTTTATAAAAAAGCAAAGCACCACAAGAGGCCAACCTTGGTAAATTAAAGTATTGCGTCATTTTGCTAGCACATATTTCAAAATATTCCCAAACATAGACCTTACAATGGGGGCTCCTGTAGTCATATCTTTTAAACGGATAACAAGGTGTTTTATTGTAAAAATAAAACTATTACAAATTTCAAAAATTTAATATGCAAGTATGTTCTCGAATCGTAGGAGCTATGACACTTGTCACAACTCCATTTATGTGATTTTAAGAATTTTTGTGAATTCAGAACACCTTGTCCTAGTTTCTCTTCTGTGTTTGCCTGTGCATGTCGTAATGATATGTCATTTGCATGAAATGATTACATTTTGTGGTTTTCTGTCGGTTGCAATTTATACAGTTTGTTGTAGATGCAACGAGGCCATATCCCCACAGGCGCACCATTTCAACTTTGTCGTATTTTAATTTTTCAATTTTTAGTGGTTTTACCCATCAAAAGTCTTCATTGCCAATCTTCATTAATTTTGTTCTTCAGTGGTTCTTTAATCACTTTCAAAACAAGTTCATCGTCGTTCATTTTATTTTTTTCATCGAGAGCGGGATAGAATCTAGAATTAAGTCGTCCAGCACCAAAGAATATATTTTAGCTGGGGGAAAAAGACCTTTAAAAATGAAAAGATATTAGATAGAAGCGGTGGTTGTCTTCTATCGTCTGTTCCTGGCTAATGGTTGTGATGATAAAAATCAGTAGGTACGCATCTATCAGTTTAAACTTGATGGACATAGGTGGACTGTATAGTGTTGTATACGGAACAGGAGCGAGAGTGGTTAAAGGAGATGCGCATCGTTATAGTTCAGTTGGGCGGCTGACTGGCGGCGGCGGCGATTTATTTAAGCCAGGAATTTAAACTTCAAGTGGTAAGTTTGTGTAAACCTGATCAAGATTCAAGGATTTTTGATGTGGTTTTTGCGGATAAGATAAGAAACGATGTATGAGACTAAGTAGAGTTATTACTCTGAACATTGGCTTCGTTCGGAGTTTATAATGATGATGATCGTAAAGGGGATTTAGTGCACTTGAAGTGATTGGCTCTCGATAGAAGAATATATGACAGAGTAGACACTTGTGGTGATTCTCTGGGGAGTCATCGTGTATATCAGATTGTCAGGTTTACCGTCAGACAAATTCCAGAGAATGTGAATCCTGTCCAGTGAGATGTCTAAATGATGTAAACTTATCAATTTGTGACATTTGAGGGAAGTGCTTTTTTTGTCGGGGCAAATCTGGGAGATAACAAAAACATACATTTCAAACCTTGATTGAGATTAGGGTTTTAATCTCTCTTGCGAATGGAAATAGCATCAAAGGAATACTCTTTTATAGTATTCGTTAGTTTACATACCTGAAAAGAAAGAAATAAAAAAGTTTATTATTTATTGCGTGAATATAATTTAAGGAAAATAAATTCTGGTTTTTACATTGATGTGTATTAATTTTTTTTTCTGAGGATGTTTTTCGTATTTTTTGACTTTTTAAATGACTTCTTTTAAGTTGGCCTTTTACGAAGCATTTTTAACTGTTGTGCCAAATGGATTGGGAAATCATTAAAAAAAAGTAAGTATACGCCCGAGTGTCCCATAAACTTAGTTGAGGCACTAAGGTACAATATATTTTTATGTTATGATTTGTAGTGAATAGATTTTGTGACAATTCACTGCAAATATTGATTTTATGGAATATGTCATTGTCAATATTGTCGTTATGACTTGACAAAATGCAAAAATAGTACGCAATTTGACACACTCCCAAATTTTTAATTCTTCTGTCAAAACAATTATTTTTGAGTGAACTCGCAATAGGTCATACTCTACAACTGTACTTTTTTTAAGAAACGTCAATCCGCTCACGTTTTGACGTCTCAATGCCATAAGCTATTTATCAACACAGTTTTTCTTGTAACAAGAATTCTTCATTGAAATACCATAATCATTACTTTTTAATGATTGCACAATTATAAAAGATCGTCGGAGTAATGAATTACTTAACTGTTTTTTTTTTTTAATACACTGTCTAAACGCAACCTCGTAATCAGTAATCTTAATCACGGAATGCATAAAAAGTGTATAATCACCGTCATTCACTCACTATACAATACTTATGCTTGAAGTGAGAGATCAAAGGTTATTTTTCTCCATACGAAGCCACATAAACCCTCGTGGACCGGATTTGTTATGGTATTTAACACCTGTGCTCAACCGATATCATCTAAACTATAACCGACGACGCAACGTCATAAAATCTCTGCTCTGCGACGACACGTCGAGCGATAGCGTTTGAAACAAAGCCAATGCAGGCAATAAAAGTGATTTAGATTAACGCGTGCTTCATGAAAGAATCGTGTCAGTGCCCGAAGCAGCAGCGTCTCTGCGTCATTGTATTTTGAAAAAATTTGGCGGTGTATTTTAAACAACAGTTTCTTCGAACGAATTCACAATAAGCCATGTATCACATGCCACAAAATGACTTCGCAAAAAGATCACATCATGGATTACCTACTTTGTCGCCGGAAGCACAATGACTTTTATGTATACGCAGCAGGCCCGGCAGCGCAGACATATACTTTTATCATGGCATTTCGATCGGAGTTTGAAGTTGAAAGCGCAAGCGCAAGTGCATTACCACGCATCGCGTCGCCACAGCCGTCGACTATTGTTGGCGCGCAAAGTCACCTCTAATGATAAATAGGTAGGTATACTTGGAATGGTGCCGCATGGCGGAGATTAACATTTTACATACAGTCAGGAAACAGGTGACTTCGTGCATGACAATGTACTTGTGCATATGTCTACTCAACATGTTGTTGGTACACAATGATGCCGAAAAAGCTATCTCTTGGATCAGAAACGTTTCAGCCATGCTCTCTTCGTGAAATTACAGCTAAACACGAGTGTAACCATTTTTTTTTAGAGCTGATGGGAAAGTGAATCCTTAATCTTTTAATGACCTATGGCAACTTTAAGAGTGTTTAGGAGGTTTGAATGAAAATGAAGTTAGCAAAGTTTTTTTTCTTCAAGAAGTTACATGCTCTTTGCTTCTGATGATGACCCTGCACAGTGCATAGTGAGGTCTATTATAAGAAATCATCGGGTCGATAGAAAACGAAAATAGAGATCAATGTTTGGAAAACATTTGAAGAAAAAAGCGCAGTGAAAAGGTTTACATAAGACACAAAAATGTTTCTGAAATAAATTACAATTAGAAACAATTTTATAAACGCCCCATGTATGTGTATATTAATTGAGTTCAAAGACCCTATAAGAATTCAATACCCAGCAGTAACACATTCAACTGTCTCAAAAAACTATAAGGTCCACTTTTTTTTATTTACCTGCCACCAACACCACGTTACAACGCGGTTGTCAATTTAATGTTCCTCCATGAAACAGAAAACCGTAGGTCAAGGCTCGTGACACCATATTCTTTTGCCCAACCAAACTTCGTCTTGCAGAAAACTGATCCGTCATCTTCCTATTATATACCTTACCTCTATACGTTCTTGCCAAAGGAACTCCTTCGCAAAAAGAAGAAAGATAAATGGTGCATAATATATGTACCAAGCCTACGAGGACGTGTCAAGCCACCACGACCAGACACGGCATTCTCATTCTTACAAACTCTCAGCTATGAGTCATGCAACGCATGCGCCACACCGCTGATTGCTATGTTGAACCTGACATCAGCGCGAAAATATGCGCCGGCTTGCACCTAAAAAGAATATAATCCCAAAGCTTAACAGCTATTGCGAATTCCACTTGGTGGACACGAAGAAAAGGTGCTGTAATGCCCCAAGGGACATGACATGCAGATTGATATTAATTGTTCGATTTGTGTCCAGCGAGGGACCGCACGAGGGTCTATGTACACGACCAGTTTGAGATGGACGGGAATGGAACAAAATAATTCCTGTTCTCTCGGTCAAACAGTGTTGATCCTTTCATTTCTCATTGTTTGGGTCATAACTGTGATTGAGTATCATGGCGGCCGGTGTGGCCAAGTAACCAACCGGCCGACAAAGTCCCAAGCAAATGGCAATCAATTGTCCGAACTTAGAACGTTCTCGCGAAATGGCCACTCCACTACAAAGTAGTTCCATTGCGGTTCTTGTACCTAAATATGTTGAGAATATAAACCAGGTTTAATACGGCTATTTTAGGTATCGTTTACAATATGCAAAACGCATTTGGAGGAACAAAAGCTGAAGTAATGGAGTCCGATCGGATCAATTGACCGATCGCAACATCCAGCATCCAGGTCTAGGTAAGTAGTAATGTTATTGAGGTAACATTTTATAACCATTAATAATAATTTTTAAGCCTTGGGAACACAACTGATGGCAGCTTGTGACTGGGTGCGCTTTGTGTGGTTTTTGCGGCTAGTTTGTATTTTTGTTTTCTTTTTGATGGATCGTTATGGGATTTTTAGAATAAAACATGACTATACGAATGTGGCGGCAGTCTATGATATTGTTGGAAGAATTATGTTTAATTTATTGAGGGGAGGTCATTCGAGCAAATATTTCTCACGTTCAAGGAAACAAATTGATTGACCAGAAGAAGATGACGTTAACAATGTGAAATGGAAGCCGAGGATGGATGATAGGAGAGTCAGCAGTCAATGTTGCCCTTGGGGAATATTCTGATGGAGATCTATTTATTGTGGTACAAAAAGATTAACATGGTTCTGCTTTTTTTTAAAGACAAAGATAACAACCCAAATTAGTTGTTACTAACGCTTAAGAATGCCAAAACTATAACAAAGTTCCGGTCTATTTTCCCTACCGGATCTGTTATTTCAAATGACTTTTCAGTTCCGCACCATTGCTGCTACATTTACGAAAGGGATAACTGCAGCAGTGCACATTCCCCACAAATTTCAATTCAAACAAGTGAATCCCTCACTAATTATTTCTCTCCCTTGTTCCGTGTAACATTTTTCACTGCATCGCCCTCTATAACTTACTCCCGTGTTGCATACCTAATTGGGGAAGTCACTTCCAGACTCCAGAGACTCAAACAATAAACATCCTGATCCAGAATAATGAACAAACGTACCAACGAGCACAAAACGTCAACTCAAGCATATTCTACGTTCTAAACTTGCATTTCCATGCTGCGTCAGATGTCATTGACATTTGACATAATTTTCAACTTCAGTTAACTGTTCCTACACGTTGTTCAGAGAAAATTGTTTTATCGTTAATTTAACAATAAAATTGGCCCAACACTACGAAGAGAAAAAAAAGAACAAGCCAATTATATAACAATACACCAGTTAAATTGTAGTTCTGTTTGATTATGGTTATTCACTGTTCGTGTAGACAGAAAGGGCCTTTTAATAGCCTGACATTTTACGACTCATCTGTCATTTACTGTTTTTGAACCCCTGCTTGTGGTATGCACTTAATTTCTGTTAATTTTTCATCGATGTTTTGGTCGATTATCGAAATGGTTAGGATTACCCCACCGAGAGGAGATGTTTGTTTATTTTGTTCATGGTGTCAAGAGGCGTTTCTAGCACTTCTTTCCTCATATAAAATCTAGGTCTAGGCCTTTTTTAATTCAAATTAAATGTTTTCCAAAGTTTGAAAATGTGTACAGGTATTCATTAAAATAAACAAACAAATCGATAGCCGGAAGAATGATTTATTTTGAATTTCGAGGCAAGGAGAGAACAATAAAAGTTCCCAACGCGCCACACCAGGTGAATTTAAAGTGTTGAAAATTTTAAACAGCTACAAAATACAAAGGTCTGTTTCTTTATGTTTCTGATTGAATAATGAGGCAATCATTTTTGTTTTGTTTTTTTTTGTTAAAAACTTTACAAGGAAATAAATTCAATCTCATCGAACTTGAATGATTGTGTAATGAAAAGAGAACAAAACATCGATAGCATGAAATTCACTTGTCAATGAAAATGCACTTTGGGGTCAGTTTTTAGACACAAAAAAAACACACCAGAAGAAGTTTTCCACGATCAGAAGAATGTGTTTTGTAAGAAACGATAAGAAACGGAACATGGTAATTCATTTTCAAAGTCGGAACGAATGTTAGAATTTGATATCGCTTAACGGGGTTATAATGAGATGAACTTTTCACTTTTTCTGGTTTAAACACTCAACTAATCACTGAAGTGACATTAGTTTAGTTTTGATTTTGACATTAAGCTGTCAAATGTTGACGTTTAAGTTGGGAAATTGTTTCTTTATAATTCACCGACACTGGATGTTATTGGAATTAGGCAACAACGCGCTGCTCCGCCGGCCGCCCGTCCACAAGACAAATAGTGTCAAGTACATTGACTATCGCAGTCAATCTGATCTGACTGGACGTCGTCGTAATCGTTCTTATAGATTGGAGAAACTTTAACGATTTAGCAATTTTTAATAGATTCATTATTAAACAAACATTTTGTTCGAGCGCAACCGAAGAAATATCAGTCCCACTTCGTCATCGACATTACTCATCCAACTTCCTCAAGAGAACAAAAATCAAGGAATCTCACATCAACTCGCAAACCTCGCAACTGATTATTATTCATTCCTGTAGCACACAATGTATCCAAGAAACTATTTTGCATTTTTTTTCTTTTTTTAAAGGAGATTGATAGCACAGTAGTCGCAAATAACGAAAAACACAAACTTTTAGCCTGGCTGACTCGGTGGCGGCTTGAAGCCCAAAGCCCACACAAAGAGAAACGGATGCAAAACTATTTATTGCTCATATTGAAAGATATTAATTCCTTTTTTCATGTATTTCATACGCGAAAATGTAGGGATATGAAGGTAACCACGTGAATTGAAGTTTATCATTTTTTTTATTCAAAAACTGTTGTTCGGTTATTATTTTTTATGTCTGCGGCAAATGGTTTTTTGCCTTGTGGTGTATTCAGTCTTCCGCAATCCCCCAAGCCATCGAAAGACTCAAAAATGACGACACTCGTCTCTATAGTGGAATTGAAAATTAAACCGCAATTGCAGCAAGAACCTGTTCTCTGTTTGTAATTTTGGATTTTGACTTTTGATCAGTCTTCTATGCAAATATTGCCAGACAACTGGCGGCTTTCGTCCTACACTTAAAGGAGAAACCACACAAAAATTCAATTTCTTCCCGGCTTCGGTTTATGTTTTTGAGTATCCAAGAGTTTATAGGGTAAGGGCATATATTAACAAAACCTTAGGAACACAGAAAAAAAGAAGCCGTATTTAGCTCTCCCCGACCCCTTTGCACTGTGCAGGGACATAGCTTCACGGGACATAAGTTCATATAGTTAATAGTTCCCCCAGTACTGCTTTTTTCTGTGAATTCCGGAGATCGAAACCCAGAACCAGAACCCAGAATTATTTCATGGGAAACAAGTTCACACGGTGAATAACCTCAACCCCAGTAAGAATCAATTTGGATTTTGTCCGTTAATTTATTCCTTACTGCCAAATAGAAACAATTTTTGCTGATCTGATAGGGTATTGTATGGCAACTTTCCCAACTTTTAGCAGTTCTTTCTTATCTTATCTTGACTTCACTAGTCAAAACAAAACGTGCCTCCTATTGCGATGTTGCTTCTTCCAGAATTTATTACGCACCGCAAAATTGCTATGTAAAATTCAAATTGAATTTGTCGATTATTCTGTTCTGTGCTCCGTCATGCTGTGTTTCCACTGAAGAAAAATACGAGGAAAGAACACTCATAGCCTTTTACGCATATTGGGCAATTTATCAGACGAAAGAAAACCCGCAACCGATGACCCAGCACGGAATGAATGGCTACAAATTTCGCCTCTAATCAATTCAACATGTTGTTCAATTTGTGTCCGGTTCACCTTTACTTTCTGGGTCTGCCAGATGTGCTTCTCGAATCTTTGTCTGTGGCATACGCTCGCTAAGAAGCTTGTGGTGTGTCTTAAGGATGAGAAGTCCATTTTATGACCGATATCTACTGCGAGTTGCTTGCTAGGATGAAAAATTGTAAAAACGAAACAATGTTTCGCCACACCACTTCCATAATGCGTCCATTGGTCAACATCATCGATCGTCTTATGGACGGGGGACGGCGGCGGCCGTTGCACAGTGTGACAATTCACTAATCTAGCGGAATTAAATTACAAAAATCACTTTCAAGAATCAATGCAAAAACCGGTTTTATGTGCAGCTAATACCTTCTACTAAATAATTATATATAAATTTTTGGGTTACGGTTAAGCAAAAAAACAAAAATTGATCTTAAAGTCAGATTTTGTGATCATTTTAAATAAAATCGAGTTTTAAAGGCGATTTGCTTAGTATGAATTTAGACGGGTTTTTTGATTTGGAATTGGGGACTTTGTCTTATTTTTCTTAAATATAATATAAGAGAATGTAAAAACAAGTAAAACCTTATTTCATATGATGCTCAATATTTTGTTATTGTGTTCAAAAGTTGAAAAATTGAGTTTTTTTAGTCAATTTTTACATTAAGTGGAGAAAATTTAGTATTATTCCGCATTATTCCGATGGGAAACTATATGTTTTTTAAAGCTTAATATATAAGCTTTCATTCTACGTTTTAAGTTGCTGCGCATAGGTGCGACACCCATGCATTTTTTTTTAATTTTCGAAGTTGCTTTCAAAATAATTTCTTACAAAATGATATTGATATTATATTTAAAAATAAAACCAAGACCACAAAACAAGAAAAACTATAAAATAAATGCATAAACATGTTTAATTATATAAATAAATGCATATATACACATATATATGTTTCTATATAAATAAAAATTTGAGAAATTATGTGTTTTAGGCAATATATATGTGTCGTTGCTGTCCTAGCAAAACTCGAATCGATTCAGAAGGAATTTTATGTTATAAGTTTATATATATATAATGCAACAACAAAGAGATGAAAAACTTACTTTTTGGTATATAAATAACATTTTTTTCATAGGGTAAATAAGCAATGTTTTTCTAAATTTACCAAAAAAAAATGATTTTGCCAAAATATGAATTAAATTCAATTTGAACTAGTTTTATAAAATTTTTGGTTTATTTATCTAATAATCAATAACTATTAGGAGTCATTAACAGATTTTCAATTGCATCAGATCCATTTTTAGTAAGTAAAAGTTATATTCTTATCCTGGAACTTTTAAATGTAACAATATAAGAAATCTAAGCTGCTTGAGGAATTCGGAGTAAATCTTTGTTAAAAATGTTATTAAGTGTTGTCTATTATTATGTTTTTATATGTTACTATTTTTTACAAATCTAAACAAAAAAGAAACAGCAGGATTTTTGGTCAGATTTTTTATCTGTACAGAATGGGCCTTTGTATGTGCACTAAACAAGCACTTTCACAGGGCCGTTTGTTCCAAAATTTAGTAACTATACAAATATTTGTAATTCAGTTACATTTTAATAAATATTCATTATGAAAACTAAAGAAAAAAACTGTTTGGGGAGAAAAATTTAATTTTTAGTTAAGGTCTGCCAAAGTGCAAAAAACACGTGAGTTTAAAGCTCTTTAAGTCAAAAACGTGTGTCGATATGTACAAAAATTGCAGTTTAACTTATTTTTGTACATATTTGTTATGAATGTGATACATAAAATTTAAAAGAAGCAAAAAAATTACAACCTTAATTCACTCTTTGGTATGGGTCTAACATAGGCAAAAAACATGTACATTCCGATCTCTGCAAATTAAAAATTTGGCTATTTTAATAAATAATTCTAGTTAAATATCATTCTCTGAATATATTTGTTGAATCTTGCGAAGGAATCACTAAAAAAAAAAATTAATTTGTAAACGCTATTAATTTTATTCCGCTAGATGAGCGAAATGTCACACTGTGCGTTGGGAAGCTACCGAACTAGGCCTAGAGCAGAAGAGTGTTAAAATAAAAACACAACGACTATCTGGAACGTCATTGAACGCGATAATAAAGCGGGAAATGTTTGGTTTTTGATTTGGGAAAGCTAGCAGCAAGGAAAGAAAAATGGTTTGCGTGTTAGATATTCATATAACCAGGTCGCTATAGCCACCCGTCCAGTCTGGTCTGGTGTCCTCGGTGATCGTCATAGCAGACCAAACGGGAGTAAGTTTTTCTTTATTAATTGGATGGAATTTTTTATTTTCTAGACTCGACCATGATGATCGATGCGGTGATATTGAAGATTAAGTGCTTTTGAGAGTATCGCGTTTCCTAGTCATACGCTGACTGTTTTTCAATGTAGTCTTTGGAAGGAACACTCAACAATTAATGCCCTGTCAAAGTAAATGCTTTCACCGCAAATTTGAAAGATGAGTTTTTGTCAGATTTTGAAAAGGAGTTATTGGAGTTTTGCTTTGGGTTAAGAAATAATTATGGTTTTAGCTGGACTTGCTAGGTACATTTCAACTGCCTGATTTCCAACATCACAAAAATCACAATCAATCAAAATCAACAGCTAAATATACCCAACAAGTTCCATGTTTACCCTACCCAATTTTGCCTGCACAATCTACAAAAATCAGACCTCCCATTAAACATTTTTCTTACAAAATATTTCAAAATATTCTTTCCCAATTGAATTGGGGTTAGCTATGCCAGTGCCTGTGTTACACCTTCAGCATCCACTTTCACCTTTCAATTGAAACCAAAGTCGTGCCATCGATAACACTGCACAAAGTACTCGTACAACACAATATTGCAACAGAGAACCAAAAAAAAAAAACCAAATCAAACAAAAATCTGGAAAAACAAACCCACAGCCAATATCAAACAAAATTCTGACCTCTTCAATACGCCATAAAAACGAAATATCTAAACAAAAATAAATATCACTTCCCCATCTAGCAGTTGGACTCTATTTAACCAGCCACTCGCCTATTGATTCGTCGTTCGTGAGATCTGCAACTTGCTTTGAAAAAAAAGCAAGCGCCTTTACCATAAATCTCCTTAACACGCTCTTCAGAGATTTTTCCTTTAATGAAATACCACGATCGAACCATTCATATTGTAGCTCGTAGAGCGTGTCGTTTTTCCCTGATACAGTCGTCGGTACGGTAGTGTAGTAAAGCTATGGCAATGTTTCTATCTGCCTCTTGGCTAATTTCTTATCCGGCACAGTGATCACGTAAATTATGTCCAAATCGAAAAAAGAAGCAACGAACATTACAATTATTGCATGCGCAGCAATAAAAGCAATGAAGTACCTCAGCATTACCATTGTGGGCCAGTACTTTTTTTTGTTTTGTGTTAATTTCATTTCGATTCGTTAGTAAAAAAGTGCTTTCCTTCCAGCAGACGCAACACCTCAAAACTTTCAAATTTGTCTAGACATACATACCGAAAGCCAAATTGTATAGAGCCAAAGCTGATTACAACTTTATCCGCGTACCTATCTTGTTCGAAAGCCTCCTATCTATCGTCTCTATCTGCATCTAAACATCTCTTTGAATTTGAATCGAATTGAACGTTTCCAATTTAAGTCAAATGCTTAATTTGCTATAAATACAGTTAAAGATCATTTCCCCGGTGCGGCACGGCTGCAAAGTGAATGCCATAAACTTACCTAAATTAATACGCGCAATGGTCTGGTCACTGCAGATTCGAAATTCACTTCTAAGGCCAAGCGGGCACGATTCCATTTTTTCTCGGTGTGTAAACCCAATCGAACGCTTTGGCAAGGCAACGCAACAAAATTTGTGTGCAAATGAAAATGAAATAGACATATCAATCGTCTATTTTTGTTTTTTTGCCTCCGCCTCATCGTCCGATTGATCAGTTTCAGTAGGAAGGCAAGCAGGTAGATTTTGGAGAGCAACAAAAAACAGAAACTATCAATTGGGAATTTTATCTGATTCGAAACTGAATAGTGAATGATTGACGTGATTACCTCAGGATATCAATGCAATCGATTCGAATTTTCGGCGGCAGCAGTGGCGACGCAGCATGAACTTGTCCGAGGCCAGCGATTGAACAGGTGGTACAGCAAGAGATTGTTTCTGATTCAACAAAAACAAAATTGCAACGCAATTCATTTTCAGCCTGTCGAAGACTCACAACAAAATTAAGTTTATTTTTGTGTATAATCTCAAAGTGATAAATTTGTTTTTCAGTCAAATTAGTTAAATCTATTTCATACATGACAGTCGAGACGAGACCGTCTGCGACATGATGCAGATGTGGAAACTGAAAATGACTTGTCACTTTCTCCGGGCTGATGTGCTTTGACAGAAGAAAAAATAAAAGTCACAAAGATTCTTCACCCGAAAGATTTATAGTCTGCGAAGAAAGTGTCAAAAATGTTTGGTTTCAATTGAAGGGACTGTCAAATTTGAAGCTAACAGTGATTATGAATGTACTCAAACGTCTTCAGCCAAATATGGCTTTTAAAGTTCAAAACTCGTTTTTTTTTACATTTAAAATGCAACTTTAAGCCCTGTTCTATTGAAGTCATTCAACTCCAAGTTGGGGAGAATTTTTTCGTATTATTTTTGTGCAGTTCACGTTTTCTTGTTGTTTTAAAATTTAAAATCCAAGAAATCACATCGAATCAAAGTTCCTCACATCAGCGGTTGCAAGAAGTCAAGAATGACAAATGTTCAAAGGGTGTGAGAATATGTCGAAATGAAAACAAACAGAAATTTTATGCATGTACCCGGTTCTTGTGTTTTGTGGTTTTTTTATTTTTATTGGGGGAACTGTTGAGGAGATGGGTTGTTGAGTGATTCTTGTTCTTTTTTTTTAAGAAAAAGAGAGAAATATTTGAGGAAATTGGAGGAACACCACTCTTTGACTTTAACGAGGTGATTATTAGTGTTAAGAAACATGTTTCTTTTTTCATGGGATTAAGAGGCACAGGGGGATAATTTCAAGAAAAGTATTCATAAACCGCTCAAATGGGATGGATTTTGAGGTAGATGATAGCTTAAGCGGTGTTGTAATGGGCGGTTATTAGAAGAATATTGTTTGGGGTCATAAAATAAGAAAATTAATACGGTGGGAAAGGAGGTTTTAAGAATGAAATACTTAGAAAACTTACTTGATGTTATGTGTTCTTAAGAAGAAGAATTTGTTAAACTCACCTGGAAAGAAAAAGATGAGGATTAAAATTAGTATGTGAGGTTTTGAGATATTTTATAATTATTATAATAATAAATAATAAGTTAGCGGCTTAGTACCATTTTAAGATAACTTCATAAACAGGTTTCCAAGAAAGCATGTACATTTCCAAATACCAAAATCACAACGATTTTTTTATGAATAACCAGCAATTTCTTTCTTTCCCATAAGAATATCGTGACGGTTAAAAGCGTAATAAACACTTGTCAGAAATATAGGCTAAAAATTATAGTCCGCTAATGAACAATTTTATGAGAATTTAGTGTAATACCTTCTAGCTTCTAGTATTACACTAAAATTGTTCATTAGCGAACTATAATCTTGCGCCATAATGTTTTGCTTCTACTTTTATTTTCTTTTGCTCCAATTTCCTATGTGAGTCAGTAATTTATTCAACCAATACTTCCTGATATAAATAAAAACAAGAATAGGCGAATGAAAATGCATATTAATTAGTTCTTGGCATTGACCTACTTAGAACTTAACACATCAATATTCTATCAGACAGAGCCTTACGCGGCGGCACGAGTGGCGGTCATGCAATAGGTACATTTTGCACGCGATAGGAAATTTCTAATTTTTCCGAACAAAAACAAAGAAAGTGAATTTATTGTTTTTTGTTGTTTATATGCACGTGATGGCCCTATACGTATGTAAATTTTATGTGGAATATTGGTGCGATTGCATCACTGAAACTAAAAATGGAACACTAAATATAAACATTCATTCCGGAAAATAGGACAATTGATATTATTTTTTGTTACTTAAATAAATTGAATGTCTTCTCTTGTTCTATTTAATCTCGTTTTATATTAAAATAGATGGATGCTTGTTTGTTTGTTTGTTTGTATGCTTATTTGGACACGAGCCACGAGCCATACCTACCTAGAAAAGAAGAAAACAATTCCTTTAAAAGAACATATTTGATCGAAAAGTTATTTTGCTTCGTTCTCCATGATTCTCATCGTTTCGAGTCTCCAACATTTTCTGTTTGTCAATGAAATTCAAAACTTTTACTTATGTGAAAGAGCTTAAATGCTTCAAAAAAATCGAAAACTGTTCGAAAATTAATATTTTGGGTGCAATTGTTAAAGATTGATTGAAAAACAAAAATTTGTATTGCAGCTACAACTTTGGGAAAACAAGGAAAATGTGATCAATTTTTTTCAATGCAAATTAGCTTTTTATCGACTGATTTAATCATTTAGGTTGAAAGTAAGTTGCTAGACTTGAAAAAATCTGTAACTATTGGATCGAAGGTGATAAGCTGCATTTTGACCTTTAATTCTTTAATACGATTAAAATTCTTAATCGAACCACAAAAGGATGTCACCATTCCCAATATCATTTATCAAATTCGACAAAATATTATAATCCCCCAAAGAACGTCATTAAATCATCTCTTACCACCGGCTTACTGGCGTTGCGTGTAAATGTTGAGTGATAACATCTGTTTTAATCCAAAATATCCATCCTGTCAGTCAATCAAATTAATCCAAAAATAAAAACAAGGGTTCGTCTCCAACAGAGACAATGACTAACAGACAATTTTCTTTTGTTTATAGTTGAAACAAAAATGCACACCAACAACAATCACTAAATAAACAAAAAAAAAGAAATTGTATTCAAATCACGTAACTTGAAGTCGTATCTCTCGCACCACTCACTACACGGTTACTTTTTTAATCCACAGGTGAATACAACAATAACGTTAAATTCTTTTCAAATCGAATGACTCAGATCGAGATCCACGATTGTTGTTCGAACAAGATATCTACGTTTTTGAAACAAAAGATTCAATTAACTTTTATTTTTTTTTTCTCTCTTAATTCTTTCACTTGTTTAATCCGGTAGATAGAAAACCTCATGAACATTTAAGAATGTAGGTGGAAGTGATTTAACCGAACACACCCGTAGCGCAACCGAAATTTGCTCGAATCGACTGACAACATCCAACACGCCCGCACAATCTGAGTTGACTAGTTTGGAATTTCAACAGCCGCATTGCATGAGGTGACTTTGCTTTGGAAGACCGAAAGACTCCACCGTAAAGTAAATGGAAGAAACATAAACTGGAGTTTGGTGTTTTCGAGTTTCAAGTTCGGAGTCGAGTCAGGCAAGCGTGGAAAAATCGGGGAACGAACGATTGTTGCTTATGTTGGTTGCATGCTTGGGAAAATAGAAAGATATATACCGATACCGAGGTGGAGAACGAGAGAAAGTGAGAGAAGAGAATGCATCTGGATTAGGGGTTGTTTTGGCTTCCCTTCTTCTCAATGGAAAACGTTGCATGCGCTCTGGTTCGATAGACAATATTCCGACCGGCACTTTGCCAGTTCGATGTTTTGAAATGGATACTAAACGTTTGCTTGGATGCATTCTAGTTGATGTTGGTGCAGGAAGAAATTTTCGTTCCCCATTACATCAATCTTTTGCTGAAATGGTTTTCTAATAGGGTATGAGATTGTCACAAGGACGACCGATATGATGTTGGTTTGGCTTTTTTCTTCTTCATTTTTCTTTAAATACCCTTAATTCCATAATCTTATCGATTGTGTTTGAGATTATGATGGAAATTGTTTGGGAAGCACTATGTTGTTGTTTTTGGTTGTCCTGCGTTTTGAGTTTATTGAACTTTAGAGAGTTAATAGTGCAGAAATGAAGGGGAAGTAGAATTTGATGATCGATGAGGGCTTGTATTTGTATCAAAAGAAGTTTTTGTTTAACATAATGACGAAAATGATGGCTATTTATAGAAGATTATCCTATTTCGGTGTTAAATAGTGAGAATAGTTTTTGAAAGGGTGTTGCCTTTATTTTTATTTTAAGCAGATTTAGTTGCCATAGCTACGTGAGAGAAAGCGAATTATAGAGATAACAAAATTTAGGAATTGGAAACAGGAAAAAAGGCTAACCTATCTACTTTTAAGGGAAGATTGGGGATGCGAAGAAGTAAAAAAAAAGAAGAAAAACCAACAAAAATCCTTCGGGATTCTGGTGGGAATACAACAGCACGCACAGAATGTATCTACTTATACCTTTCGCCAGAAGAGGAGAATATAGGCCAACGATGGGTATTATATATACCTACCTACCTATTAAGATATAAACAGGGATAAAAGTGGTGCATCATGAGTCCTTTTGGTGTGTTCAGCTAGAAATAGGACTGCGGATGAGTTTGGTTTATATTGTTGTCAGTAGTTGGAGTTGCAAATGGATTCAAGAGAGTATTTTTGTTCTAGATTCAAAATGGAAATTTATGTGAAATGACATGGCAATGACAACGTCAAGAGAGTGCGCTCTGTTTCTGTGCAGTGCAATTTGCTAGATAGAATATTGATCTGGTGTCAGCGTTGGGGCAATTGACACATTTTGTTCTTTCAGAGGTGCATATTTTATTTTATTTTTGAAACAATATTTTTGGGGAGTGACTTGAGGAAAACAAATAACTCTTTTTTGTATAACACACTTTTAGTAACCTAGTGTTGAAGCTTCACTTTTTCTCTGGCAGGAAATGGCGTAGCGAGGTTTTCAAATCCGTTTACAACTAAATACAATGTTTTCTTCTTTCATACCTGTTAAGCTAAATTTGAATGTTATCACAAGTCCTCAGACTAAAGTTAATTTGTCAATTTAATTAAAATCCGCGTCAAAATCCCTTTTAAGAATTTTTCAGCAATAACATTTTAAAACGAATTTTTCTTTAAGAAAACGCTTTCTTGCTAAAGTACCCATTCACAAAACACCCACAAAAGACCCTTTGCAACAAAGTTGAAGAGCCTCTTCACAGTAAATTGCTCACATAAGTACATTATGCACATGTTGGCATAATGTTGAAATAGCTGGCATATGCTTTTTGCTCTAAAAATCATAATGAAAATCTTGTAACATAAAAACCTACAACAGCAACAAAAAAATGTAAAGAAAAGACCTCTTAACAACATGTTGACAACCTCTAAAAATGGCAGTGAACCAACAACCAGTCTATATGGTCTATGCAATTTATCATCCAACCACCTACACTCGTGTATCCGTGTCCTGTCTCGGTTGGCGGCTATGCAGCAGGAATTTACAACGATGACGGCGCTATTTTCTTGAAGGTAGGTACGTGCGCCAGCTCCTTCTAAGGACAACAACTTTCCTTTGTCGCGTCGCGTCGTCATATATTCATATAGTTGTCGTCATCACATAAGAGTTGTCATTTTCTCGTCCCGGACAAGATTTAAGTGAAAGATTGCGAATATTTGCTTTTTTTCGCCAACTTTCAATAAATTTGCGAATCGTTTACAGTCGAAAAAGTCACTGCACCCAAAGCCAAATGATTACAATTCATTACCGGTGCGGGAGAAAAGAATTGATGCGACGCAGACGCAGTCGCAACATGCGACATGACGCTATACCATGGCAGAGGGCGGCTGTGTAGATTATTATGTCCGGCACGCATGGTGGAGCGTAACGTGCCATGCTGTATGCGCGAATTCGAAGAACAATGTCTGTTTTTCTTCGGTTACGCATGCTCATTGCGCGTAATAAACGGTGAGTCCGAAGTCATTAAGAGTCATTCTATGCGACTTTCGCTCTTTACTGCGCCTTGTGGGAGGAAATTTGAGCAAATTGCAAGAAATAAATGAAGAAAAAAATGGAGGACAATATTGTTACCACATCTAACAACCGTCCATGAAACCATAACATTACACGACTGTCTTGTTCGTGCTCCTACGTTACTCTTGTTTTTTTGTTTTCTCGAGGGCAGAGACGTGAAGAATGAATGAAAGGAATGACAGCATTTCTTGTGACAAACAAGTTAGTCAAACGGCAAAATAACCACTTGGCAAAATACGTTCAAACCTTGACATTCTTGGAATATGTTTTTTTTTTTTCATTTTGAGGGTGCATTCATTTTGAAGTCACCCTTTCGTCTTACAACTAAAGGGTGTTTTTTTTTTTTAACATTCACATTGTCGTGCTGTAATTAGTCGCGTGCGGCGAAAGTCAGTGGGGTGTCAGATTTCAATATTCGAGCCAACTGTCAACATGTGTTTGACATTCATAATGAAAAAAAAATGAAAGAGAAAAGGGAAAGTCTATGTTTGAGTTTGTTTTTGAATTTCATTACGAAAAGCAAATGTTTGAAGAATCAAATTTCAAGCAAGAAGTGGATTTAAGGGTTGAATGTGGTTTTCAGTCTTTTAATTTCTCTGCATCCCATCAAACAGGCTTATATTTCAAAAAGAATGAAATATAAAGTGACCTTAGTCGCAACATGTTGAAAATTGTTGACTTTCAACTATTAAAATAACCAAACAATTGTCAAAAAAGAATTGTCATTCAATTATTTCGAACGTCACTTTCGATCGAAATGTCAAAAGCTTGTCATAAAGTTCTTTTATTTTTAACTCTCATCAAAAATAAAAGAACAGACCGGAAACAATTTATTAGTCTCTTTAATGTTACGCACTGCGCGCTGCGCCATCGTCAAATAACAAATTGAAAAAGTCAATCAAAATGACGTCATTTTATTTTCAAATTTCCAATCCAAAACAAACTTTTGTGTGTTGCCATCGAAATTCCCCATTAAACTGACAAATCAATCCAATTATATTCATTTGCCACTTGATCGCAGACAAACTGTCGACTAATTAAAGGTCATTGGCGCTGGGGGAAGATCAAGTTAGACAATAGTCTTTTATTGTCTCGCTCTGTTGATTACATCGAACATTTTGCCCCGATTGAACCGGAAATTTTCAATTAATGCAAATTTTTGCTCACAAGCTATCACCAGAAAAAAACTATTTTGAGTTAACGTTGCAACTTGTCAAAAACCACTCCCATGACAGAAGTCATTTTGACGTCTATATGATTTGAAATGTCTCAAGTTAGTGCATTCACCTATGTCTTTTCTTCAAATGCCATCCCATGGGACATAAACATAAGAATAATTATTTATTGAATTCCTTTAGGCTATTGCAAATATCTCAAATTTCTGCCATTGGCAACATTCCAATTTCACGAAGTTCCATGCGCAATTAGTTATTACGAAATCATCCGAAGCGACTTTATTCACATAAAAAAACCGCTTTCAATACCCACACCATTTATTCTATTGTTCCATAAAGCATGACTCAAGTGTTGATGGAAGCTTGAGGGTTATGAGACTGTCGTGCCTTGAAGACTCAAAATCTTATTCAGGACACTTCGACTTGTATCCTTAGAAAAAAAAAAACAAGACCCTTCAATGAGAATGAGAGGAAAGAAGCACACTTGAAGTGCATTCGTGAAATGCTTCATGTTAATGGCGCGCAAGCAAATTGCCAACTGGAGCTGGATGAAACATTTCATCGCGTGGGTTTCATTTGCTGTTATAGGTACCTATTGCAAGCTCCCTTAGTCTGGTCTGGTTAAAAAAAAAAATTAAAACAAATTCTATAGAATCCTCCTTTTCCCCCCTTAAAGCTATAGCACAATCCGTTACAACTTTTTAGTGGCCTTTCATCATGGCAGTCTTTCATAAATGACTCAATTAGCAGAATAGCGCACGTAGATGTCTACATATACTCTGGGGGGAAACGAAGAGAAATCAGACAATGGAGACTTATGGAATATTGTGAGACCTCGCCACCACGAGTTGAGTGCGAATGGTTTGTGTCGTGTCTGGTGGGAGTTGTTACCCGGGAAAGGAATGCAAGAAGCGGCTTCAGTTCCGCTAATTAAAAATGCTTGTTAACGAGACGACCGAGGCACGATACAGATACGAGTTATGGAATATGTAAATATTTGTGCCTTGAATCAAAATTTGCTGCATATCTGCTTTCAAATGGATGGCTACTTGAAATTTGCATTCAAAACGGTTCTTGTTTTTTTTCCTAACCTTTCTATATGGTTTTGAGCCCCCTACTCCTTACACTTAAGAAATTTAATTAAATCCATATTACCTTGATTCTTCGTCGGATTATAACAAAATTTGGACTTTGACTCATGTCACACAAATTCAACAATGTTAACTCAAAATGTCATTACTTCACTTCAACACAAACGAGTAAATAAACTGTCAATTAGCTTAATTAAAGCTACAACTCCCCCAATTAGCCTTCAAAACTCGTAAACAAACAAAATAGCTTTTCGATTACTGACCCCACATCTTATTTAATTCCATACAATGTTATTTCTTACAAATACCTTACCTACTGTCAAAATCAGAGGTCAGTCGCATAGCCGTAGCTAGGATTTCGTTTCAGGGGGGGTTAAAATAAATGATAATTTTTTCAAGTTTTTTTATAAGAAAGAAAATATATTTATCAAATATCATTTTTTCAATTTGCCGAAGCCAATTCACGAAACAATGTTTGATGGAAGGTTTAAAAATAAAGGGTTTTCCAATAAGAAGTGTTATTTTTATATTCAAAGAAAAAAAGCATTTTTGGAGATAAATGATCGGATGTTTATTTCATTATAAAGAGGAAGATATGCCGTTAGTAATGGAATACAACGTCAGCCAAATGGCCGCAACGACCACGCTTGCAGGACCATATCCTTTTCATGAAATTGTCCATAACCAAATCGCAAAGTGGCTGCCCTATGTCCTCGTAAGCCTCACGAATTCCATCCTTGAGGTCTTGAATCGACGCTGGGCTGTTGGCGAAGACCTTATCTTTCACGTGGCCCAAAGGAAGAAGTCACAAGGTGTTAAATCACAAGATCACAGCCCAGCGTCGATTCAAGACCTCAAAAATGGAATTCGTGAGGCTATCGAGGACATAGGGCAGCCAAGCATTAAACTCTACGCTACGCGATTTTGTATTCCCCATTGTACAATGCTGTTGAAGTCAGTGTTTAATGAGCTTATCATATTTTTCCGTTGTAGTTACACATCCGAAGAGGATGGATGTGAGTCTGGGAACGAATAAGAAAAGCTAAGGGTACTATAGTCATCAAAACAATTTATTGGATTAGAAGTTACAGACAAGAGATCATTGATGAAAATGAGGAAGAGGGTCGGAAACGGAGCCCTGGGGCACACGAGCATTTATATTATGGGTTTCAGACTTGAATCCGTCCAATACAACTTGTAGTGAACGGCTCGAAAGAAAGTTTCTAGTCCAACGAAAAAGGGATTCATCTATACCGAAAGCACGCATTTCGATAAAAGAGCAAGATGCCAGACTTTATCAAATGCCTTTGAAATATCAAGTGCAACAGTCATACTTTCTCCAAAATGATGTAAAGATTTGTTCCACTGTTCGTTGAGATAAACCATCAGATCACCAGATGGATGGATGGAAAAGCTTACGCAAGGGTTTTGCCAGCATGGAAGAACACCTCTTCAGAATAATAGGGATACCATCCGGACCAGCAGATTAATGTATGTTGAAATCTTTTAGGACTCTCGCCGCAGCACGAGTGCGGAAGAAGATTTGTCCAACGGAATCATTGACGCGCTCAAGAACTGGGGGAATTATGACACTCTCTAGCAGCTTTCGCGAGAGAGCTAACAACTGGAGTTTCATTGTCAAAGAGCGTAGGGACCGAGGAAGAAGAAAAATTCTTCATATTTTTTAAAAAAGACCAAAAATTCTTACTACCTTTGGACATTGCAGTATTTTTTGCCTTAAATTTTGGTCATGTAACGACTTATGTAAAAGAAATATGGTTATCTCTGCTTGTAGGTAACTAGATGGCGAGAGTAGTAAATGATATCTTGATTGTCCTAAACCAAATATATATACAAAGGTTTCTGAAAGAAAATAGAAAAATACCTTTAAGCTTCAATATAAAAGTTATAAATTCAGTGTCAGCAAGACTAAAAGTTATTAATCAATAGTTATTTTATTTTGCTTTACAAAATTATTTCGGGGAGGGTTAAACCCCGTAACCCCTCCTAGATACGGCTATGGGTCAGTGTTGTTTTTGCAACACGACACTAATAACGAGCAAATGACATTCATGTTGATCGGAAGCAAATTACCGCTATACTCGTATAATAACATCAACAACAACAATCAATGACCACATCGTCATAGTCACGCTAACTGACAGTCAACACAATTTTTGCACATTTCGATTTCGAAATGCTTTTTAGAAGGTGTACGGTTTAACATTATCATCACACAGCTACCGCAAGAGTCTCTGCCAAAAGGCGGTTTCCCTTGCATGACTTGACTCAAGTACTTACCGTCATCCACTCCCCCGACTACCATAGTGGTCACTAATTGAAACCACAGACTCTGGCGACGACTAACTTGCCAACAACTGTACTTTATTAACCAGTGCGCAAAATTCATTTGCACGGTGCTCATAAATCCAGAGCTCCCGGGGCAATCGAAAATTTAATTTTTAACATTAAAATCAAACACAATTTTAGTTTGTGTCGTTTCGTCGCGTTATGATTCAGCTCCGCTCATTCGACTTCAACTACGAACTACGATGGACTCCCGTCAGGTGGGGTTTTTTGGAGTTTACTCCTTTAGAATCGATTCATATATAGACCCCGGTATGGAAAAAATATGGATAGGAAAATCAATCATTGAAAAAAGCGTTATAAAAAATTGACTACTAACGCTTTTTTTAACTCTTAATAACTTTTAACCTACTGGATCGATTTAGATGAAATTTGGTAGTAAGACAGACTAGAATCTGGAGAAGGGCACACGGTGTTTCTTAACGCAATAAAAGGGGTCGAAAAGGTCACAAGGGGTTGAAATGTTAGGTCAAAGTTTGTATGGAGGTCGATTAGGTTAGAAGTTTAAAACTCATTTTTATGGCTTTTGACTAAACATAAATAAGTATGACATTCAAAGTTTAAAAAAAAATAACCGAGGGGGGGTGAAAATAGTTGGTGAAAGTTTTAGTGCCACGTCGAATCTTTTTTATTGAACAGAGATTTCAACGTAGAACGGTGAAATTTTCACACATGATACAGAATTTCATGCTCTTCAATTTATTATACTTTAATTATAACGGTAACTCATTAATATGGCCAGTTAAGACATTTTCACATAAATTGGTATATAAGTTTTAATCCTATAGACTGGTTGTTGATATTTCCGTATGTCTAATCTGCATGAAATAACGGTGATTTTGATACCTCATTTGTAAGGATACGTTTCGTACAAGCCTCACAATCTCGATTTTAAAATTAATATAATTGCACACAAACGACCTGCTTGGTTCGTACAAAATGACACATCACCTGTGGGAGAATCCCGCTATGGCCAAAATTCGATCGTTATTTTTCGATTAAAAGCATCCTAGCGTGCGTTCTAATAATCGGATCTTCAAGATTAAGATCTCTTAAGAAGCATAAGGCTTCAGGCTTTAATTCAATGTAGAATTTATCAACATTCAATTCCATTTTGTATGCAATAATGCACGATAAATGTGGACCCATTTGAATTTTCATCGTTAATTAATGAAAAATTGATAAGAAATGTCACTGTTCTGAAAATGTAATGATGTAGTTTTGTAGATTTTTTCATTATTTACAAAAATATTTGTAGAAGTAACTTCATTGATTCATTAAAAAATACGTAAAAACGTTTTAAACAAAGTTGTTGACATTCATATTGCTTACCATAAGTATTTAATTTAAGTATAATATATTTTATCAAATTATTATGAATAGATGTATGAATATATGAATTCAATCCATTGCGTATTATTTATTTTAAGGTAATCAAATCATTCTTATTGAGTGAACTCCAGTCGCGCGTCGGAGCTGACACGCACAATTTTTTTTTTTTTTCTTTTGAGGGAACAGGAGTGACCATAAAATATGAATGAGACGGTCCTACGCACGAAATCAAGATTCTTTTTTTACGGGTCACACTTTGGAATCATGTACCGCATAATTTGTTTCTGTTTGACAGACATCGTGTCGTTGCGTTGCGTTCCGTTTTGCGTGTGTCAATGCAACAGCAACAGGATGTGGTATTGCTAGGCTAATATAATCTGCAACCCACATCAATTTTTGAATGGGCACTCCGACTTCGAGTTCAACATTACTTTTTGGTTCTACACGCTGGAGTCTGCGTTTATGATTTCTTACCTGAGAACACTCTTCCATTCTTTAAGCCGTGCTTGTGTATATTTTCCCCATAGTGACAGCTGACAACGACAAAATACTTGACAGGAGTTGTTGTGTTTTCTGACCATTGAGATATGGAACCAGTGGCAATTTGTGTTTGTTTTGAAACTCTATCGTTGAACCATGATCATGTTTCGAGTAACCAAATTGGAATCTCGGTCAAGAGCTTCTGAACATGAAACGTCACTCGGATTGTGTTTGATTTTTACTTTATTACCTTTGCTTTTGGATTGACCTAGATAGGTGGCGCTGTATTGCGCTGATGTAGTGTTAAGTTCTATACATGCAATAAACGAAAAATAAAAATCAGAGATAGTTATAATGGATTTTTATTTCGGCTAAGTGGGTGAACTTGAATTCGAAACTACACAAGAAAGACAGACATGATCAATTTAATGTATGGAACCAGTCAGAAGCAGTGAGTGAGTAGTGTTGCTGGTTTGTTTGGTTTTGTTTGATTATCATTTCCGGGAAAAACTGATAATGCAGAAGGAAATTTATGTACTTAAGGCGCCCAAGATTTTGAATAGGAACATATAAAAAGTACCTACTATTTATCATTGTCTTCTAAGGTGACATGACAGCTAAATAAACTTGGAGTCGAACTGTCATGTCGATTTATTATGTGTGTCTTACTTTTTGTTAAGGTTAGATGTGAGATGACGCATGAAGTTCCTTGTAGGAAGTTGATATCAAATTTTCCGTGCGAGATTTTAAATAAGGGCAACATTTAGTGTTTTTTTTTTTTTAATATGCATGCAGGCTGACATTTTAAATTTGCCAGTGGTAGTGAACAACTATTTAAGACGGTACTTATGTGGAAAGTGGAGGGAGAAAAACAAATCTTCAATTTTATAATTTTTTTTGTTTATTTATGTACTTCGTTGCTATTCTATTACGAAACAATCATTGGATACAACAACTGGTGCTAGCTTGGTTTCTAAAGGCTCATCTTTATGTCGGTACAGTGGTTTTCCTTAACTACGACGTTGGGATGATAGTCTTCATAAAAAAAAAAAAACTTGGATGCATTTTTTACCTGCCTGCGTGTATAGCTAATGGAAATTATGTAACACTTATTCAACCCACTAAGTACCGCAATTACTCAATTTTGATTCATAATGTTGCAACATTAAGCCACCTTCCAACCTGTATCCACTTGATTACTCCTGCGCCATATCCAAACTGACATAAACGACCGAAATATTTTTCCTAATTAATTATAAAAAAAAGCTGGAAAAGTCAAACCCGCCACCGCCTATCGTTCCATCACTGACGGCATCAAATCCAGCCTCCAGTCAGCCCCCAAGCTCCCATTCTCAAGCATATCAACCTCAAAATGAAAATAGAAAATAGAAACAAAAACCAACCGCCCATATCTCTCTCTATCGTCATTCCATAACCATAAACAACAAATCGACTCACTGACTTTGCAACTACTACTCTATACGTCACTTAGCGCTCCAATTGATATGCCACACATATCACTTGATTGGAAGAAAATTATTGTAGGACACAGATGTATGCGAGCAGTAGGCCAACCAATAGACCAAATGGGGACCATGTTGGGACCACTTTGTCTTCGTCTAAGCTGATAGCCTGAGAGCAGTCATATTGTACTGTTTTTTGTTTAATTACCAATAACGCTTGTTAGAATTTATTGGGAGTATTTAAATTTAAAGGGTGTTCAGTAAGAATTTCAGGATAAATTGACGTTTAACTTGGCAACTGTCATAATATACACAACATCGCGATTTTTGGAGTTTACATTGCAAATTTTTTATTACAACGTGACACTTTGTGAAAATGGACAGTCAGTATTTTATGTTCGCGTTCTAGTTTTTTACTCTAAAATGAGTTATTATTTGTCACATGTATGTATGTATGCTTGCATGACAGTTTGACTTAAATTAATGTCGCATTTTTTTCAACCAACTTTCAAGCATACACTCTAAAGTTAAACCATTTTTCTCCTTAACACCCTGTGAGACACTAGACGTATTGATCGATATCAGTAGCAAACTCCACGGCACGTACTTTTTCTAGTTAAAGCCTACACAAAACGTCATATAAAATCGATGACAGTTCAACTCACGGTAACGACGAACGACGCGGTAGCGGAGAAAAAAACAACTTGACACTTAAATCAACGTTTAAATCCCTTAAATGGCATCCAAGTGGCTTGCTGACTCAAACATGAGTTATCCGCAAACCAAACTTCCATTTATGTGACACACAAGAGTGCGGACAATCCGACACGGTGTCCGACTAGCATTATAGCTTGACCCAATTAGCCATGTTGTCTTCTTTCTGCATGTGCTACTGGCTGCCGGGCTTGTTGTTTTGTAAGTTATGCTTGCACATAGTCAGGTTCCATGCGTCTGTCCGTGTTCGATTTGACCAGGTTGTGTTTGTCGGCAACCGCAATTATATTGATAGCCAAATTGTAGACTCCAAAGCTGGAGGTTTCCATAAAATATGTACTGTGCTTTCGCTTTTCTATGCTAGATATCGCCCACACACCACCATACAATCCAAACGATCTCCAGCGGCTTGATTAGACTTCTACAAAGAGAAATGCGTCCCGGTTATGTTGCAACAGCAAAACACATACCTATACAGACAAATCGGGAGAGAGAAAAAAAGGGTCATCAACAAATGCTGCCGATGGAGTCAATGAAGTGAAAAATTAGGTCAGAGCCTATTCAACTTGACAGTAGAATGGATGAAAGTGAGTTTTTTTTTTTCATTTCTATTTTTATATTTTGTAGGAACTGTGCATGTTATGTCGAATGCATGAGACATGCAACTTCAAACAAAAAATGAGAAAAATGAATGAAGATTGTTTGTTTATGGGATGAAGCTTCTTTCCATTGCCGTTGTCGACACCACCGCCACCGACTTGGTAGATTTGTTTGCTTTTGCTTTCGAAGACGATTGCATGCATTTGTTCTCATGTGAGCATGGAATATGCGTGTGCGTTGGCGTTTAATTCGTCAGAGTGGGCCTATTATTTTGTTTAGAAGAATACAAAGCTTTTAAGACAAAAACAAACTCAGTGTGTAAGGTGCCTTTCGTGTATTGTTGTCAGAGATTGATGGATTAACTTGAACGAAAGAGATTCTAGGAATTAGGCATAACCTTATATCAGGGGACTACTAACTTTCCCGGTGTGAATTACAAATCCGATGAAAATGGAAATTAATGGGAAGACGTTTATAGTTTTTGACATTTACACAGAATAGAAAGGAAAACAGCTGTCGTCAGCTTCGACATAAGACTTACAAAATACACAAAATGTTTTTCTAATAAATATTTACATTAGAAAATTACTATCAGAAAAATCGATGAGGAGATAATAATAGCAAAACTAATTTTAAAGAACTAAAGAATTATATTCGTGCTCCTATTTTTGATCCCAATCAAATCCAATGGAGTATTCCCTAGTTTTACAGACCGGAACTTTCACCATAATATGATTACTGATACGTCACAAGTCACACGGAGAGGTGGGATTGATTTTGTGACCTTTTTCGTATTCTGTCTGCTACACAGTCACAACTTGTGACAGTCACAAAAAATATCTAAGTTGTGACTTCCATCAGAGTAGGTACCAACGAACATATTGCTGTTGTTTTGATATTTTGATTTGACGTTCGATATTTGTGTGAACAATTATTCGTTTTATTGCTGAACTTTCATCCGCAAAAAAGATTTTTATGAAATCAAATGCTTTTATTATATTGAAAATTATTTATTTACTGGAAAGGATTTTTGTTATGTTTTTTCGATACCCAAAAACAGTGTGTTAGGAAGTTTCAAATTTCTTCACTAGAAATGTTGCTTTTAATAAAACCGCAAAACAGAAACAATAATTATTATTTTCATTATGTTGAGGTGAATTTTGCTGTGATGTGAGTTTCCTTGTGAGAGTTGTTTCAAAAGTCCTATTTCTTATCGAGTCACAACTTTCCTGACAAGAAATCAGTCACAAGCGCTTGTGAATTGTGACTCGTCACAACTGCAGAATCGGGCTGTTAAGCTACTTTAGTTAAATTTTCGTTCAATTTTTACTAGTGCGGTTTCATTCGCTCATTGCTTAAGTGAATTTGACAATTTAAAGAAGAGAAGGCAAAGCATTTCTTCTTTTGCTCATTCAAAGGGTTAACTATAATGAATGGAACGGAGAACACGGAGCCGTCCGTAACTGAGCGAATACAAGGAATTCGTATATTGTGCCCTAAAACCGGATTGCTCCGTTTCGTCAATTTTCGTTCAGTTTTGCTTACGGACGTAAACTGTGCTCTCCTTCGCTTTTTACGGACGAAAATTTGATAGGTGACTGGTTTTATTGATTTTTCTGAAGAGGAATTCGATTTGTTGTTGTATTGTATTTGTACTTCTATTACAAACATGACGAAGGATTTTGGATTTGAACACTTCGTCCGACGAATAGTTACCATTGTATTTCTATTTCAAAAAGCTCATTTTAGTATTAACAATGACACTGAATTTACATTCTTTTCGTAAGCAGCTTTCTAAAAATGCATTCGAATGATCAATTATAGCCTGGTTTTTCAATTTTAATGCGAATATTCCACTACAGAAAAATCCAATACATCAACACGACAACATTAATTAATCAATATAATTGATAATTTCATATTAACACCGAGTACGAGTTGGTGTTGCTTTCAATTTATCTATCTACGTTTTATTAATGATTGCTCGATATTTTTACTGTTTTCCCAATAACAAATTTATAAATCACTGTGCCAAACATCAGTTTGATCATATTTTATTGGAAATCCAGAATATCAAAAATGCCAATACATTTTTCTAAAGCAACTGCATTACCAAGAAAACAAGAAACTCACTGCATTTTAGAATGCAGTTATGCTCGCCACCGTCTCCCCAGGTGGTCCTTGTGGAAGACAGACAAAAGAAGCAAAACAAAATATTTGCTTAAAATTAATTTTAAACTCGACTTCAAGTTGGTAAACATTGAATAATGTGTATTCCTTGTAAGTACGAACATCTAATTTGCATGAAACATTATTACTCCATGTTTTGCAACCAACTTTGGTCACCACTTTCGCTATCTCGGATGTACACTGTTTTTGCCATTCATTCAATACGAAACACCTACACCCATCACACAAATTACAGAGTCACTTGAGACTACTCTGTCCTGAGTGCGTTCCAAACTCGGCTTAAACTCGCAATTATTTTGGTATACCCGCAGCTGGATATCATCAGGCATCAATCAAATGCATTCAATAAGCCAAATAGGAATAGGGTAATAAATTTTGAGTCCACCATGTCGCCTCATAGAAGGATACGGATTCGTACTCTGTACATGTAATATGCGTGCGAAATCCAGTGGAGTGCCACACCATACCACTGTAAGACCGATACTCTCAATCCGGATTTACAGACTCTCTGACAAGTGATGTCAGTGCGTGGTCGGGGCTGTATTCTGTATAATATTACGTCGCACAGTGGCCCGTTTAGGCTAAAGTCATTCCAAAATTCATTTTTTTCGTTGTTCCAGAATTCAAAATTTGTTGTTTCGCTGAATTAACAAATATTTGAAGTTCTTGAAACCGAAGTTTTTTTTGAATTTTCCCAACGGTTTGGTTTTGAGAGGGGGTCAAAGTTGAACTTTTTTTTCAGTTTTAATTACAAACATTTTTTTTTCTTTTCCTTGACTTTGAGAAGCTATATTACGAACGTGGGGAAAGAATTTTTGTTTTTTCTTTCTGAAATTAACAAATACGGTAAAATATATGTTTGGAAAAAATATTACAAAAAAAAAAAAAATGTCTATATATTTTTTTTTTTTTTTGTTTGGACACCACTTTTTGTACCTTTTTCTGACTTTACATTGCATGGAAAAAAAAGCTTCAAAAAGCATTAAGCAAAACTCAACGCATAATGAAAGCTGAAGTATTTTTTAATATAATCCTGAAGAAATAACTTGCGCCAACTTGCGCCCAACTGAGCTAGAGCGATTTTATTAATCGATGGCAGGCACTTTTTTCAATTTTCTGGTTTTTCAATGGCAAATTAATAAAATGTTTAATACTGTAACTTTTGAACTGGTTGAGATATCACCACAATTTTTTTTTTATTTCGAAGAAAATGTTCACGGCTAACAATATGATGAGTTTTAAATTTATTACATTTGCAGGGTGTTCCAGAATTTTCGAACAAAAAATTTTTTTTTTCAAATTCAAAAAATTATCTGAAATGGGGAATGAATTCACCAGAATTTTGTTTTTGATGATGGAAATATTTTAAAATACGATATTTCATAAATATTATATAAATCGTAGGCAATAAAAAAATTAAATTGAAGGGTTTATATTATATCCATAATAAAATATTAGCAGTTACTTTTGACTTAAGGAGATTAAATGTTCAGTGATTATATGTAGGTATTAATTTTTAATCGGATTAAATGTTTATTTTTTATTGCTCGATATCATAAAATTTTAGGTAAAAAAGGTTTTTTTCGATTGGGATCAAAGAAGCACAAAAAAGAAGAAAGGAAAGTATACAAACGTGTTTCCGTAATCAGCTTGGACTCGATGTAGACAAACCAAAGCAGGGATTCAGAAATACTAATGATGGGAACACTTCGAGAAGATTTTTCGAGCAATCAGAGATAACAGCTCAAATAACTGGAGTAAACATAGAGGTTATTTCCAGGCTGAAAATAATACTTGATGTTTTGAACTGCAGGGAAGGTGTGAACGCTGTTAAATTTGGGGAGTATACTAAAGCAACAGTAGCTCTGTTGACTCAAAAGTATCCTGAAAAACAACTGACACCTACTCTTCACAAAATTTTGGCTCACAGTCAAGATATTATAGAGTATCAATCACTTCCCCTAGGAGAATTATCTGAAGAAGCCCAGGTGTCCAAAAAAAAGGACTACAAAAGGTATAGATATCAAAATACCTGTAAAGTTTCGAGAATAAGGCAGAATGAAGACTTATACAACATGCTTGCAGCCTCATCTGATCCGCTTATTTTTTCTCTGAGGCACGTAAGGACCCAAAAAGATATGAAAGCACTTTATTCTCCAGAAATGTTGAGTTTATTGAATATCACCACGGACCAAGATGATAGTTTTCAAGAAATCTAATGTTTATACGTACATTTCAACTGTTTTTATTGTTAAATTTGTTATTTATTATTATTCTAATGTCAATTTACAAAAAAAAAAAAAATTAGAAAAACTATTTTCGCCACTGTTCCTCTAAAATCGGTGTTTTACTTTTTGCGCTACTGTTAAACCTCAATTCCTTTTGTTTTACGCCAGAAAATGAGTTTTCTTGTTTGTTTAATTCACATTTAATCATTTTTATCTCACTTAATATAACTAAGCTTTTTGACAGCTATTTCCGAAACACCCTGTAATGTTTTTATTTTGAAATTCACCAATTTCATAGCGTTGGGTGTAACCTTCAAAATAAAAAAAAAATTGTGGAAATATCTCAACTCGTTTAGGAGTTATGATTTTTGGAACCAAAAAAGCCGAAACGGGCCACTGTGCGTCGTACATACGTTCGTTATCGTAACAATTCAAAAGGTATTATCTGCTCAAAATGAAAGAAAAACTCTACACCTAGGAACTTCCAACTAACGAACGATGTGATGCCGACAGCAGTGTGGCTGACCGCAAGACTAACGCAACAAAGTCTTTTGCATATTATTAAAGATTGGAAACTATCTTAAAGAGAAATATTAGACGCAATTGACATCAAACGGTCATCAATACCAAACGGATATTCATAAAATAATTTGGAATTGGATATATTCAATATCCAATGTGTTTCACAGTGTGGTGTGCAAGAAATGTCTAGGATGAATTTGACATGATTAAACTTACCACACAAAATGGGAAATAAAAATGGTCAAAAGTAGATGATTTATTTCATCTTTCACGGGTACTGCCTCTTGCGAAGAACTGACAAAACTTCCAAGAGTATCAATCTGTCATGAAAAAGTGCTTCTCAACTTTGCCGTTCGAAATCGGCGTTAAATTGTAGGTCCCCTCAATTCTTCCAACGCACCCAGAGAATTGTTATTTTAAAAGTAAATGATAGTAATGCAAATTTATAATTATTGCATTTCCAATATTGAAGCAATGGAAGCTTCTACCTTTCTTGTCAACAACAAAAGAAAATGTGCATTATGTTTACGAAAAAAATCGTTACGTGTATACACGATGTAAGGTGTCTAAGTGCCATGATTACTAAACATTAAAAGTTCTTTTAATGTTCATTTGACGAAGATTTGTAAACCGCTAATAATGTAGAATGAAATAGGTCCGAAATGCCTACCCTTAGGTATTTCTTACAAAATCAATTATAGTTTAACAATGTTCGAGCGTATTTTGTTCAACGCCACTGTGCCCATTCATGCACCAACTAAAGAAACTCATTCCAAATGAAATACATAATCCCTTGAGGGGTGAAAGAATTTTTATCTGCAATAAAATTTGATGGAAAATCTCCAACACAATTTTAAACATAATCACCTGGCGGTTATAACAATTTGAAACCTACCGACACACAAATCCTTCACAATTGGATTGATCCCCACAAAAGACTAATGACCGCAATAATGAAAAACACCTACACTCAACAACCGGTGCATGCGGCTGGAGTTGAGTTTCCTTATCCCTCCATTCAGACGCCATCGGAGGCATCGTCGAAGACAACGACACGACGATGTAACATTATTATTTCCGTTGCCTGAAATTTCCAATTCATCTACAACAACGTTGGTAATCTTTCTCCGAAATGTCCGTCTGGTTGAATCTTTATTTCTTTCTTTTTCTGTTATAGGCTAAGCGGCTCCAAAAGGCAAATTGGTTTTTTTGGTGCTCGAAAGGTTGTGGGATTTAGCTTCTTTGAGCTATTGTCTCCCCTTCGCTGCTGGCAGTAAACACCGCAGCGCCAGCTCGTCGACCGAGTCAAATTGTAGTCGCGTGCCACAAATGGAATTACATTGTCATAGTTGTGCGATTGTAAGGTATTTCAATTTACAAAGTGATCTGCATTCGCAAGGGAAATTTTTCAATTTGAATCGTTTTATGTATTTTTTTTGCTTTTTGAATTTTCATTTAACGACCAACTGGTGGCTGATTTGTTGACTGTGGCGTATTTTACCACTTTATCCTGTCTCTGAATCGTTAGGTAGTTTAACTCAATTTAACATAGCAAAAAGACCTTAAGAGAAAGTTGTTGTTTGTTAGATTTTGACAGGTTCATTTGACATCAATAATTCAACTAGGAGATAAAATTATGTGTGTGTGCTTAAGTCATTCGGGAATTTCTGTGGGACTTAAAGTCATTTGTCAGAATTGAAAATTTTAAGGAAATCTTAAAATTTAGCCGACAATTGGTGTTCGTTTTTTTTCTTTTTTTTTGCGGTGAGAAAATTATGTGTGTGTGCTTAAGTCATTCGGGAATTTCTGTGGGACTTAAAGTCATTTGTCAGAATTGAAAATTTTAAGGAAATCTTAAAATTTAGCCGACAATTGGTGTTCGTTTTTTTTCTTTTTTTTTGCGGTGAGAATGACAATGAAGATTTCTTAAGTGAGGTCACATAAAAGTGTCAAAGAGGTACAATGTGTGTTTTTCTTTCCTTTGAGTTATGGTGTTTCCATGAAGATATGAAGGTGTTGGGAAAATGTAATTTAAATGTTAACCATGTGTGGGAAATAGTGTTCAAGACTTTGTTTTGGACCAGGAAACTTCGACTTTATACTTAAGTTTTCACAGTGAAAACGAGAAATTGTTTATTTATTCCGCGTTAGGGGTGGCGTATACGCAACATTTTATATCCAATTACAGTGTTGATGTACGATTTCAGAAAAACTTGAAATATCTTCGATCCAAATAGTTCACACTTTTTCCGGATATCTTCAAAAGTCTCATATGGAAAGTTTTGATAAAAACATTAATTCTTTTTCTACAAAATTAAGAGAAATTCCTCATCGACTTCAAATTTCTTCTCGTTAACTGTTGATTTTAACTCGGACATCTATTAGCACTTGATTAAACATAATTGTATCACGAATATTAATAAGGCTCTCATCAAACGTTCGACCCCACATTTAGTTCTGCTAACAGAAAAACATGCCCAAAAACAGCGGGTTTGATACTCAATTGTATCCATATATATAAGCCGTGGGCGCCACAAACAGAAATATTTCCCCAAACAAAACCAAGCCGATGAATATGGATGAGCGTTGAATAAAAATGTCAAGCTTATTGTGAGTCCAATTCATTGCATTATCACCGGCAATATCTCCGATGATAAGCGTTTAAAAGTCATCAAGAACGCAGCTGGATTTTCTCTTTTTCCAAAACATTCCAACTAACCATGCGGCTGATTGCGGCCTACGTGAAATTGGGATTAATTTTTTGTTTTTGGAAAGTGGCGCTGTACGACTCGTATGGTTGGACATCTTCAACCAGCTCTAATACACCTGCAGCGATCAGAATAGTGCCTCCAGCTGATATAATCAATGGAAACTGTTTGTTTATATTTTTTAAACAATTTCGTGTAATCATATCGGGATACCAAAGAAAGAAATCAAATATATTGGTTCTTCTTTCCGGAAACCCGTCGTGAAAAATATCAACAGATCGTTAATCATTGGTAATTGGGAGACTTGCCTATGGAACTGGGAATGTCACACGAGCCTCTTCGTTTTCACTTCTTTCTCTTGGGTTCTTTGAATGTTTTGTTTTAAATTATTGCATCTTAGGAGTTCCAATTTCAAGACTTAATTGAATTACTTCCTCCAGCGATATTCATCTAAAGATGATATTTTATGGTTTTCATTGATTGTCTTGGCTTTCAATGGTGATGTGTGAATTTAATGGCGCGACTTGAATTGGACATGAATTTTCTTGTGCGATGAGATTAGAGATAACCTATTTGGGGCTAGAGAAACCTCATTTAGTTAGTTATTAGTCGAGTTTTGTAATTGAGATGTTGGAAAGTGCATGTGGGTTCGAACGGGTTCAGTTTAAGATCATGGATTTACTTTTTTCGAACTGAGTCTTACTTACAATTTTTGCATTTCCAAAATGGTTCACTTCCGCCTCACCCAATTCAAAATGTCACTGCCAACGCAGCTGCAACAAAATTGGCAACCCATTATAACAACTTTGTATTTTGCACTTTTCCAGTTTGTCTTTGTACCACAATTTTAGCGGTTTTTCATTAATTACCGTTAAGATGACTAATAAATAACAAAAATATAAAATTTCTTCAACCATTTCCCTAAGGCTCAATCGACCTGGATAATTTTCACCAAAACCAACTACATACTCTTCGTCGCATCGCGTCGCCACCGCATGATGCACGAAATAGAAAACCTGACTGACCAACTTCCGTCTTACTTCTTCGATTGGGTTGTATAATATAAGATTTTATGGAGCCTACACCAACATTTGCCAAGCCATTAAACACAGCCTATAAAGTTGACGCTTGCGATGAAATAATTATTTTTAATGGGTTTACACTATACTCGACTATAGCGACATCTTCAGCGAGGTAGATCATAAATATTAATAATATCCAATGTGAATGTTAAAGTTACATGATCATCGCGTGACCCAGGCCCCATTTTGAAAGAAAAGCAACAACACTAAGCCGACATTACTGACACAGTTTGAGAAGTAGGCCCTTATGGCCTTTCCAATATTCATCTTGTGTTTCCTATTAGAAACACACAAAAAACCAGCAGCAGTCAGTGACACAGCGGGAGGCTTGGATCAGTGATTTATAGTGGCACATTCCACAGCAAGGTGGATTGCGTACAATCTATTACTTCTGTGATACTCTAAGACCTAACCCATTCCGATGCAACATGGCTGATGCCTCAAATAACCGCTATATGGCATTATAAACCGTTTAGTGGTGGGCTCTCCAAAGAATCTAGGCAACATTTTTTATACATAAATAATTTGCATAAGCGTGCAGTCATCGCGGCCAGATTTTTATGCATGTGATTGCACGCGTCCAAGACTTATACATGTATGGTGATGATGTATTATAATAGGAATACCTTAAGGCTTAGTTGGTACGATGATGATGCACCTTGTTCGGAATTTGCATGCTTGCTAGGCTGCTTTGGGTGATGTGCAGATAGATACGTTAGATGCCTCAGAGTGATGGAATGCATGGTGCGGAATCACCATTCCGATGACCGACCGGGGCACAGATTACAGCTTAAGCGATGGACATTTATTTTATTTTTTTTCAAATGGATTTGATGGCTGCGGCTGGTTTTGGCTTGGTGCAGCACATCAGGTAGATGAATTTGGTTGAGATTAATTTTGTTTTATTGCTCAATAATTGGCATCGCAATTTTCCATGCTGCTGAGATTTATTTAGATATTTATTTTTTTGGTATATTGTCATTAAAAGTGTAATCACTGGCGCCATCCAGTAACATAATGTTGTCAAATCCACCATCAGCTTAAGTGAAATGCAGACATATCGTTACTAAGGTCTTACGATATTTCTGTAACTTATATAGAAACGTGTTAAAGGAAAGGAGCATCTTGGAAGCTGAGCTGGAGTTTTTTTTACCCCAGAACTTAGTTACAATACGAAACCGACCTAGCAGGCACGGTCTCTTTACACATTGATAATCAGACCATGATTCTTTGTACAGTAGGAAAATTATAACAGGATAAGATAACATGCTATCGCAATGAGGCTTGGACCTCACGTCTCACGTAATTTTACGTAATGCGACTCCAATAATGGACTTAGGCGTCCATCTGCTGAACATTTGCTTTTTCTGACAGCTCAGCAGCTGTAAAAGTGTCAACAAACA
The DNA here is from genome assembly GCA_943590905.1 of Sphaerophoria taeniata. Taxonomy (NCBI): domain Eukaryota; kingdom Metazoa; phylum Arthropoda; class Insecta; order Diptera; family Syrphidae; genus Sphaerophoria; species Sphaerophoria taeniata. Next base: position 36,627,571 of record OX016540.1, on the reverse strand, counting down.
AAATTCTATTGTTTTTGGATGGATGATGATGATGGAGGTTTGCATTGAGAGTTCTAAAATAGAATATGTGGATAAGGCGAGAAATTTGGGAATTGTTTTCAATCGAAATTTAACATGGAATGACCACATAAATTCTACTGTTGGGAAGGTCTATGGCACATTGCGAAAACTTTGGATGTCACACAATTATACTCCATATATATACAAAAAACACGTATGCTATTAGCGAAAACTCTAGTCATTCCAATTCTAACTTACGGAGCTGAAGTCTTTAGAAATTGCGACTCCGCAAGTAAGAGAAAACTCAATGTTGCTTTTAATAATACCGCGCGCTACGTTTACAATATAAGACGATATGAACATATTTCTGGCCATGCAAAGCAACTGTTTGGTATGACATTTGATGATCTTCTCGCTTTTAGGCTCTGACCTTACTTTCAAAGATAATTGAAACCCGAGAACCAATGTACTTGTTTGAAAATTTGAACTTCGGATCCTTAAATAGATCTCATCAACTCATTTTCCCGCGATTTACGTGTACAATATCAGAGCGACAATTCTTTATTGGCTCCATTCGCCTTTGGAATGGATTGCCGGCACATGTAAGGGAGTTGGGTGGCACTGGGCGTTTCAGAGGGGAACTAAAATCATATTACGCGCGTTAGATAAACATTATTTTTGTAAATTTACTGCTTCACTCAACACGAAGATGTACCTATGTTTTTATTTTATCATTGTTAATAATTCTTTTTTTCTTTTTCTTTTTCTGTAATTAATTATTATTAATTTTTCTTTAAAACTTGTCTCTTAATTTAAATAATTTTGTTAAACAAATTGTACATGTACCTACATCTGTAGTTCAATTTTAATTTTTCAAAGTAAAGCTTCACTAGCTAAAAGATAATTATGTCTTAATGTGAAAGCATTCATAAGTATAAATAAAATAAAATAAATAAAAAATAAAATGGAAGGGTAATAGTAATATCATCCAAAGTAAACTCAAAGCGGACGCATCGTAACGTAGCCGAAGACAAAACCAAAGCGTATTTGTGTTTCAGCCATTAAATTTTTGGGTTGCACGAGGATGCTCTTATTTCATAGTGCGTTACGTATATAGTTCGTTGACGTTCCATACTGTAACCAGAGGTAAAAGGAGATAGGAAACTAAATTGTCAAAAAGGATTTGTATGCGAGTAATACAAGCTCAAATTGAACACTGAAAAAAAAGCCGTCATCATATTGATGAATGGCGTTCATCAACTGTAATTCATCAATAAGATGTACTTTTCTTGCATATTATGTATAAATTCATGAAAACTTTTTGATGACGGATGAACCAATCATCAATAAGATGAAAGTGCATTCATCAACTTTTTTTGGGAGAATTTCGGCAGAATTTGATAAAAATTTAGTTCATCAGTTCTTAAAAAGTTTTCGTCAATAGGATGAAAGCATCTATTTGACGAAAAAAAATGTTTTTGCATCCCATTGATGATTTCTTCTTCAATACGATGAATTGATTCATCATATTTAAATGACAATTTTATTTCATCATATTGATGAAGACTATCATCAAAAAATCGACTTCAATTTGAATTTGGAAGAAAATTAGGTGATGTAAATGATTATCATATTGATGAACAAAACAGACTTGTGTTTTCATCATGTCCATTATATACCTCAATATTGATGAAGTCGATCATCAGTACGAAGAAGAATATAAACGCTTTTTATTTATGAATAGTATCATTGCATGAATGAATCCTATTATTCATATTGATGAAAATATTCACTGAATTGATGAAAAATGTTCATCATATTGATGTATACGATCTTTAATGTGATGAAAATGTGAATCTTATTGATGAAAATATTCACTGAATTGATGAAAAATGTTCATCATATTCACGGAAAGAAATGAAAAATCAGTAATCACGAATTTCTATGTCGTAAATTATGAAAAATCTTTTTTTTGTAAATCATCCCCCTTTTTTCGTAAAATGAGAGTCAATATTGTAAATCAATCTTTATTCCGTCTAAATTTACAAAACTGTATAATTTGAGAATTACGAAAAAATGTCATGATTTTAGATTTCCATTGTAAGAGCAATTTACAAATTTTGTATTCGTAATTTTAAACATTTGGAGCATGATATAAATTGTACGACTAAATAATTCTGATTTACAAAATCAAAGATCGAGATTTATGATCACAATATTCTAAAAACAAAGCTCTTGAAGCTAAATGAACGAATCGATCTTAGACAATCGTAGTTTACAAAAATATTTCCTGAATTAAAAAATAGGTGTTTATTAAATCATGAATTCTTATCGCATTTTACTACTTTTGAATCCAAACTGTTTTTTTTTTTGTTACGATTCTTGAATCGTAAATTACGACAATATTTCCTGAAAAAGAAAAACGTTTTGTGTTGTTTATTTATTCCCTACTTTTCATGCGGTCGAAAATCAATTCCAATTTTATAAAGCGTCAAGTAGCTCAGTGGGTAGAGGTGCCGATCAAGAGACCGTCGTGCATTCTCATGCCTGGGTTTGAATCCCAGCAGTGCGGAGTGACGGATTTGTAAAAAAAAAAATAGTCGCCACTAAGCAGTGCAGAATGAGAAGGAAGTACGGAGATTGATCGGTGAGGTGAGAGAGAGGAAGGGAGAATATAGTACCGGGGGAAGGGCGAGGAAGGAAGAGAGAAAAAGAGGCAAGAACCCCCCGAAACGGGGATGGTGTGGGGGGGGGGGGGAGGGAAACAAAAAGGATAATTTACGTAGTTGATAACTGGCTGATCGTAAATTACGCTCCTGAATCGTAAATGCTTTTTTTGGTTATGATACGATGATACGATCATCAATCTGAAAAAAAAACATCAATATGATGAATGCATTCATCACATTGATGATTTACTTGCTTAAATTTTCATCATATTCATGAATACGATAATCAGATCGATGAAATAATTCATCATTTTGATGTACAAATAAATCAAAATTTGGTTCATCATTTTTCATAATATTGATGAACAAATTTGATGAATGATGATCGAAATTTGTCGCTGAAAATTTTCATCATATTAATGAACAATGCTTCATCATATGGATGAAAAGGTTCACTGGACTAAAATTGATGAATTCTACATCATATAGATGACCTTTTTTATCAATATGGTGTACCTTTTTGGTTCAGTGAAGAAAGGTAAAGTGTATGCCTGTTTTTCACAAACACTTTCTTATCGTTCGTCATTTCAGTAATTAACGTTCGCAGGATTTAGGGGGCGAAACGTAAGTCAGTTTCCGATCTCCTTCTTTCTCTAATCTCTGATTTTAACAGTGGTAGTAACGGAAATGTTTCAAAAAAACTGTACCATTTTGTTTGTAATGAAAATCTTTACAAAGTCATGACGTAAAATCCAAAAATGAGACGAGACCAAAAAAAAAAAAAATTCAACGAAAGAACGAATTTACCTACTTATTCAAAACAGCAAAATAAAGTTAAATGCATTCTTAAACATGAGTTCATTGATAGTCCTGCTGTGAATCGTTATATGAAAACAAAACTTTGACCTTACCTTAATATTATTAGAAATTTTATAACCACTAAACCTTCAAACTGAAATAAAAAATAAAAGACACGTCCAACATTGCATGCCACACGCAGAGTGGTCAGCAAACAAATTCATGGTGGTTATGGTTATGATGATGATGATGACCCCATCGTAAAAGTTAAACTCCTTTCAGCCCATTCTAAAGAGATTTGATCAAAAGAATATTAAACGAAAACAAATTGGGTGCAGTTTATTAATAAAAGAATATTTTCCAGACAAATCTTAAATGAATTTTTAATTCTTAAATGTCCGAAGAGCTGATGTTGTCCCACAAAAAGCTAGTTTCCAAACACCGGAAATAATTGATTGAATTTGGTTGTAATTTTCTTTGAAAATTTAATGAATGTTGTGACATACCGCTATGTAGTAATTTCACACTACTCAAAAAATTATAAATCTCAAATCCCATGGAGAAACAAATTCTTTATAAATTAGACCCTTCTATCAAAGAAAAAAGGAAAAGAGTTGTGTCTACAATCTTAAGCTACTTTCATAAGTAAACAATTTTAACCAACAAAGTTAACATAACTTTTTTGAAAGGTCCGTTGGAGCAGTAGCACTCAAAAAATTCATTTAATGTATGAAGATTCAGGCCCGTATTTGTTTTTGAGAAAAGCCCTTGATTTTATATTTCTTTTAATTCATTGCTCTCATCCCTAATCAGAAAACTAAAGTTAACGCGCACTCTTGCAGTGCAAATGTCAACCTAGGGACAGTTCAGGTTTGATGGTTTAAACGTGACAACCTTTAACTGGTAGTTTGACCTAGGTTCTGTAGCAAGCATTTCCTTCCCTGGTAGTAAAAATTAACAGCAAACAGTTTTTAATGCATTTCATCCCGAAAGCAACACTTTGCTTATTATTGAATTTTGTATCATGTAGCGTGTAAGAACTTTGAACCCGATCTGTCAGAGTCGTGCCCACACGTTCATTTACCACTACGATGATGACGACAACGTCGACCCTAAAGGCGGCTTTTTGATGTGATTCAAGTCATAAAAAGCGTGCGCGCAAATACAAACACCACACCCGCCTGTCCAAAATAAAATTCATAGAGTTCGTATCGTGCATCAAAAACATTGTAAAGGCGCTTAGAAGACCATAGGGAAAGGCTCCCAAATGAGGAATATCATGAACAAAATACTTGAACTCAGATGCCCTCACATGTTCTATCAATTACACACATCTCCTCGTCTTCGTTCATATTAAATGAATTACAGAACGAATAATACGAGAAAAAAAACGTGATTGTGCAGTGCGTCCAAATGAATGGTTGGCTTTCATCGTTCGTTGGCTTATGTATATATATGAGCTTGTGACACCACCCAAGTAATCCACAATCCACATATCGAAACAAAAAACCAGAAGATAGATATTGTATCTCTGGCAAGGAGGAGGCAGGTTCTGGATAGTAGGTCATCATGATGGTTGATTCTTGTTCTGTCCTCCTCCTCAATGTTCTTCTTTTGATTATCATTCTGTGTGTGTTATTTAAACTTTAAATCAGTTTTTTTTTTTTTTATTACACAATACCTGAAGTGTCAAGACCGGTGAGAGGTGGATGATATGGAAGATGGGTCGGGGAGAGTCGAGAGAGATATAACAAACAAACGGGAATGGACGCATAAAAATACCAACATGCGGAGGAGTGTATCAGAATCGAGACACTTTATAGGGCACACTCCCATAAGTTTTGGATTGAATAAAAATAAAAAATAATGAATCGTTCTTTTAACGCCACTCTGTCAAGAGGGCTAAGGTGCAGACTGTCCCAAAATTTGAATGTAAATCCAGAAATCAGAATACAATTTAATGAGAGACAAAAACTGTTCTAGATAATGTATCTCGTGTGTGGGATTTGATTCGAGAAATTTATTTAAAAATATAAAAAAAGATTAACGGCTTACAAATAAAATTTCCTCAGAGCCATTAGGATTATTAAGAGGTTTTAAATGTTTGACGTTCGTTGGTTCATGAGATTTTTGAAATCGAGTATACCTATTCAAGGGATCCTTACGGTGATAAAAATGGATCAAGTGGCATCTGGATTTCATGAAGGGGAGCATTGAATGGCAATGTAAATAAGGGCATAAAGAAAAGAATCTTTACATACATACCTAAAAAGAGTTAAGAGTCTCAATGGGGTCAAGATTTTTTACTGTCATGTTTACAATATTTTTGTTCTCATTTTTTTAGTGACTTTTTATGTAATGGATTTGAAATGATTTTAAAGAGGGATATAACATTTGAGTCTGTTGATTTTTGAGTATTTCTTAAATCAGCAATTTTGAAGTGGGGGCTGTTCGTCCATTTTTGACTATTTTTAAAAGTCTCACAAACAACATCAAAGCAGCAATTCTTATGAATCAGAAACTCTTAAAATTAAAATTGCTCAGCCTGAAAAAACAAAAATCCATACAGTTTTGGACACCTTTCTTCATCTTAATAATCAAGAAAAGGACTTAAACATCAATCCAATTCTATCACAATCATAATACAATCTTAACACACCCGACACCGAACAGAACCCATCAATCCTTGTTATTATTTTTTATTTTATTTTTCCAAATTTGTTTTCTAAGAAAAAAAAAACATTCAATGAATCATTTTCAAGTGTTTCTCTTCTTTATCTTTATCTACCAAACTACAGCTACTCTTTAGAGCCACCGAAAAATGTTAAAAGAAAACAACAACAAAAATCTCATTTAATTCAATGATCGTTTGCCATAATGATGATAGTGATGACGATTTAAGATACCGATCGATTGGTAAGATGCCTCACCTTGACGTCATCGACAATCTATAAATAAACCTACCTTAGAAAAAAACTGAAGCAGAAGCAATCATCTGGTGCCTTCCCTCTCTGTTGGAGGCTGATGTTTTTGTTGTTTTTTAATTCTTTCTCGTCTTGTATTTATCGTTAAACAACCTTTGTCTTTCACAATAGAGGAACGATAGTGTTAGTGCAATAAATTCGAAGGCAAACGAAACATATGATTTCGTTTGTTATTGAGCAACACGACAATAATTTTAACAATATTTTGGGCTTTTCAGGTATTTAACCGTGGGCATGTACATTAATAGTCTGAAATGCTAAGTTGGATTTAAACTGAAACCAATCACTTAATTTCCCAAAATAGCAACTGCTTATATAGAAATATTTGAACGAAAAATTCGAATGCTTCGTTCTCCGTGATTCTCAGCGCTTGGTCTCATAAAATTTCTGTTTTTGAAAAAGGGTGTGGTCTAGTTCAGGGTTTTTAGAAAAATCGAAAAAGGTATCAGATTTCGATCTCCTTAATTCTCAAAACTTTGAGTAACAAAAAGGATTAGATTCTTATGAAAAAAGGTAGGGTTTTTTCCGGGCAGACGTTACACGGGCAAAAGTAGTGCAGGAAAGTGTTTTCCGGGATTTCGTTATCTGGTAAGTCGGTTTCCAGGAAAACAACCCCAACCAGCAATTTCATTAAACTTTCCAGTGCCGATCTTTTTTGCATTGAACGATTTTCCAGTTCCGATATTCGGGTAAGACAAAAGTAGGTACGGTGGAAGTACAGTCAGTCTTTCATTTATTTATTTATTTCAATACGTTAAATACTAACGTTAACAGTGCTTATACATATAATAGGTACTTAAAATCTAAAACTTAAACTAGGCTGTTAAAAATCATTAATTTACATTTTATGCTTTTAACATTATCGTTAGGCGAGTTTATACAAAAATGTAATTTATTATATACATCAATTAATTGGTTAAGAGGGCTATGAGCACCATAGTTTGATATACTACATATTTTATTCAGTGGTTTCTGCAGTCTTATGTTTGAACTAGCAGTTGCCCGCGACTTCGTCCGCCTCTCCCTCGTCCACCGGCCAGAGTATCATCTCGACTTGTGCATCATGCGCGCGTGGGAATTTTGTTCGGAAGTTATTGTAAAATTGCATTGCAGTCAACTCTCCCTAGGTCGTAATTCTCTTGAACTTGAAAAATTTGAGCATTTTTTATGATTCCCTTCAGTTGTTCATACTTAAAGCATTCCCTTTGGTGAACTCTCCCTAATTCTAATATCTCTCTTACTTCTGCATCGTTTTTTTCGTTAAGTAAATTTTTTTTTCTTTAAACTGAGCATATTTTTTAGTTAAGAAGTACATAAAATGATATGGTTTAAACACAATAATCTGCACAAATAGTGCAATCAATCACATTCACAAATCAATTGAACTCTCAAAATAAATTCTAATTTGAGCAGTTATTAGGCCAGTTCCACCTAACAACATCTCACTGAGATCTCAATGTCACCTTGACTGAGGCAAAATCATTTTGTTCCTTGGTGGAACATAATTCTCAGTTATCATTGAGATTTAATGGTTACCTTACTAATTGTTGCTGCACATATGTCAGCCACGTCAAATAGCTGAGTGAGAAATCGAATCCAAAATAATTTCATCTCAGAGATCTCAGAAAAAAATCTCAGTTCTCTCATTTCCACAGATTCTTCGCTGCTATTGGTCGCAGCTTAATTTTAGGAAGAATAAAGCCTTCCGCGATTAATGGACTATCCAAAACAAAAAGAATTTTACAATTCGAAATAGTAGTTCCTGAGATTACCGCGTTCAAACGGACTTTATATATTGTATTGTATTGTTTGCCGTTTTTTCCACATTTTACACAAATTCTTCGCTCCTATTGGTCGCAGCTAAATTTTATATAGCTTCAAGCCTTCCTTGATAAATGGACCATTCAACATTAAAAAAATTGTTCAATTTCATAAAGCAGTTCCTGAGATAAGCGCGTTAAAACGCAGAAAAATGTATATTTTTTGCCGTTTTTTCCATATTTTCCACAGATTCTTCGCTGCTATTGGTCACAGCTTAGTGTTAAATAGCTTCAAGTATTCCTCAATTAATGGACCATCCAACACAAAAAGAATTTTACCATTCGAATCAGTAGTTCCTGAGATAAGTGCGTTAAAACGCAGAAAAATGTATATTTTTTGCCGTTTTTTCCACATTTTCCACAGATTCTTCGCTGCTATTGGTCACAGCTTAATGTTAAATAACCTAATGTCTAAGTCGATTAAGGCACCATCCAACACAAAAAGAATTATACCATTCGAACCAGTAGTTCCTGAGATTACCGCGTTCCAACAAACAAACTCTTCAGCTTTATATATTAGTGTAGATTGTATTGTATTGTTTGCCATTTTTTCCACATTTTACACAAATTCTTCGCTCCTATTGGTCGCAGCTAAATTTTATATAGCTTCAAGCCTTCCTTGATAAATGGACCATTCAACATTAAAAAAATTATTCAATTTCATAAAGCAATTCCTGAGATAAGCGCGTTAAAACGCAGAAAAATGTATATTTTTTGCCGTTTTTTCATATTTTCCACAGATTCTTCGCTGCTATTGGTCACAGCTTAATGTTAAATAGCCTAATGTCTAAGTCGATTAAGGCACCATCCAACACAAAAAGAATTATACCATTCGAACCAGTAGTTCCTGAAATTACCGCGTTCAAACAAACAAACTCTTCAGCTTTATATATTAGTGTAGATGTAGATTGTATTGTATTGTTTGCCGTTTTTTCCACATTTTACACAAATTCTTCGCTCCTATCGGTCGCAGCTAAATTTTATATAGCTTCAAGCCTTCCTTGATAAATGGACCATTTAACATTAAAAAAATTGTTCAATTTCATAAAGCAGTTCTTGAGATAAGCGCGTTAAAACACAGAAAAATGTATATTTTTTGCCGTTTTTCCATATTTTCCACAGATTCTTCGCTGCTATTGGTCACAGCTTAATGTTAAATAGCCTAATGTCTAAGTCGATTAAGGCACCATCCAACACAAAAAGAATTATACCATTCGAACCAGTAGTTCCTGAGATTACCGCGTTCAAACAAACAAACTCTTCAGCTTTATATATTAGTGTAGATGTAGATGTAGATTGTATTGTATTGTTTGCCGTTTTTTCCACATTTTACACAAATTCTTCGCTCCTATTGGTCGCAGCTAAATTTTATATAGCTTCAAGCCTTCCTTGATAAATGGACCATTCAACATTAAAAAAATTGTTCAATTTCATAAAGCAGTTCCTGAGATAAGCGCGTTAAAACGCAGAAAAATGTATATTTTTTGCCGTTTTTTCCATATTTTCCACAGATTCTTCGCTGCTATTTGTCACAGCTTAATGTTAAATAGCCTAATGTCTAAGTCGATTAAGGCACCATCCAACACAAAAAGAATTATACCATTCGAACCAGTAGTTCCTGAAATTACCGCGTTCAAACAAACAAACTCTTCAGCTTTATATATTAGTGTAGATTTTATTGTATTGTTTGCCGTTTTTTCCACATTTTACACAAATTCTTCGCTCCTATTGGTCGCAGCTAAATTTTATATAGCTTCAAGCCTTCCTTGATAAATGGGCCATTCAACATTAAAAAAATTGTTCAATTTCATAAAGCAGTTCCTGAGATAAGCGCGTTAAAACGCAGAAAAATGTATATTTTTTGCCGTTTTTTTCATATTTTCCACAGATTCTTCGCTGCTATTGGTCACAGCTTAATGTTAAATAGCCTAATGTCTAAGTCGATTAAGGCACCATCCAACACAAAAAGAATTATACCATTCGAACCAGTAGTTCCTGAAATTACCGCGTTCAAACAAACAAACTCTTCAGCTTTATATATTAGTGTAGATGTAGATTGTATTGTATTGTTTGCCGTTTTTTCCACATTTTACACAAATTCTTCGCTCCTATCGGTCGCAGCTAAATTTTATATAGCTTCAAGCCTTCCTTGATAAATGGACCATTCAACATTAAAAAAATTGTTCAATTTCATAAAGCAGTTCCTGAGATAAGCGCGTTAAAACGCAGAAAAATGTATATTTTTTGCCGTTTTTTCCATATTTTCCACAGATTCTTCGCTGCTATTGGTCACAGCTTAATGTTAAGTAGCCTAATGTCTAAGTCGATTAAGGCACCATCCAACACAAAAAGAATTATACCATTCGAACCAGTAGTTCCTGAGATTACCGCGTTCAAACAAACAAACTCTTCAGCTTTATATATTAGTGTAGATTACTAAAACTAAAATTTAAACTACTAAAAACTGATGGTAATGATATACGTTCATTTATTATTCCAACAATAAAACAAAATTGTAAGTATTTTCTATGATTCGTCAAAGAAGGAAGGTTTATTAAAGAGAGTCTTTCTGAATATGGCGGTAATAAAGTGCCTTGAAACCAAGGGAGAGATCGCAGACAAAAACGCAAAAACCTTTTTTGAATCGCTTCTTTCATCTCCAAATTAATATTCATAAGACAAACAAATTCAATGGATCGTATATGAAAAGTCGTATTGAATAATTGTTTTTCTTCTTATTTTCTGACAGTGCAACCAAATTTTGGCAGCCATACACTTCTATTTAATGTTACGGTAAAAGCACCAAAACCGTTATCCTCTGGTTTTCAACAGAAAAAAAATAACCCGACCTCCCAGACTATAGCTTGGAATGTCAGGTTCAACAAGAAGTCATCATCTATACCTCTTTGGAATGCTTGTATTTTGTTTTTTGTGTTATTTGAGGCTTTCTACAAATTTTTGGAATTTTATAGTAAAGTGCCTTCATTCGTTGACATTTCGAAATATAGTTGCGCTTGCGGTTGTTTAATTTAAGTGCCAACTTGCCATCCGCATTTGCATCAATGTCATTTGAGTTGTCATTTATGAGTTTTCTTTTGTTGCAAAGCTCGTAGGTAATTTCATTCAAATTTAGGTTTATGATGGCATTTCGAATTTCCGCTTGGTTTGCATTCGCATTTTTTAACCTTTTTTTTGTCTTCAAAAAGAAACTGGTACCATAAAATGTAAAATGGAGCTAACGACTGGCAAATATATTTTGGTTATCATTTTACAGCCCGGTTTGGCACATTTTTGTCTTCTTCTTTTTTCTGTTTATGTTAGTGTCTTTTTAGAGCTTCATCAGTTTATGAAGGAAGACGATGAAACTGAAAACCAGTCTTACCACAACGACTTTGTTTTGGTCGTTTACACTGATGACTGTTGTCTCTTTAAACAGGGACAAAAAAGTAGGTACAATTTTTATGTGGACTTTGACAATTAAATATCTTCTCGTATTTCTTTCTTCCACAAAATGAGTGTGCAAAGACAAAAGCAGGTAGAAATCGTTGAGATGAGCTAGAACAGATTCCACTTCAGATTTTATAAACCTAGGTCATTGGATAGGTATAAATTATATGCATTAATTGCTTGGATATGGAATGGCAAGAACTGAGTTGCTATACACGCCACGTGTGGAATAAAGAGTGGCGTTTAAAAAAATAAGCAATTGAACTACCTCAGACAGTCGTTGACATTTGAAGGTTAAGTATTTCTTCAATTTACGCCATTTAACGCGTACTCACAAGAGATACACAGAAGATCATTTTGAAAATCTCATTTAACTTCTCCGCAACCCGGTTAAGAATGACAGAAGGCGGTGTGCTGCGTATGTTGTTTTTCATTCGTTTGAACTCGAATTATTGAGATTTAGCAGCCTACGTGTAAAAACCGATGGTGTGCGTCGCGTCGTTCCGTGTGCGTGCAAAAAGTTGAAAATTAAATCTTTTTCTCTTCTGCATTGTGGAACGTTTCTTTGCCGAGTTATTCTTAAAGTCTGGAGATTGGCGAAGATGAGAGAAGATAAAAAACGTTGACCCACATCAACTGTCTAGCAGTTTAGTCCTTGAAAAAAGGTTAAGGTTTCGCTGCTCAGAAAATTGAAGTTAAGTGTTAAATGAAGCAAAAAATGAAGGAAACTAATATTTTTATAATATATCGGATTATGAAAACCAAAACAGAAGACTCATCTGTCGTAAGCTTAAATGAAGTTGCTTAAATATTTCACACAAATATCTGAAGGTACGCTTTTTGACATTTAAAACCTACAATGTCAACTACATTATGACTATTATGAATTAATTTGACAGAAGGATACATCACCTTATGTGAAGATGCTCACAGGATCACATCTCATGTCGTTTTCCATTGGTCTTTTTTTGACGTTTCTTCTTCTACCTCCAAAGGAAAGGGTAATGATGTATATGTGTCATTCTTCGGCAATTCTGTTTTCAAAACGGAAGAGTTCTGCTCTTCTCAGAAGCATTCCGTCTGTCAAAGTCAGTCCAATGGAATGGTTTCAGAAGAACTCTGGACTCTTCCGAACGCTTCATTCCGACGTCCAATGGAAAACAACATCAAATTGTGGTTAGTGTCATTTACGATTTGACTTTTGACAACATACCATAACTCAAACAAAATCACTTCACAGCGGTTCGTTCACTGTGAGGAGTTTTAATAAATTCATATTCTAAAACAAAGGTGTACACTTTTTGTTTTTGTTGGGCCTCGATTCATCATAAATAGAAGTTATTATCTATGTAACTTTCCTACTGAGTTACACCCTATGCCCAAAAACAGTTTATATCTAATCTCCAACATAAGCATTAGCTGCATACAAATGCGTTTGAAACTGTCGACTTGCAGTAAGAAAATTTTAGAGGAAATCAAATTCATAAATCACGAACAAAAATCAAAAAAAAAAAAAACACCTTTAACTCCACCCAACCCTAGTTGACAATTTAAAATCATATCACGTCAACTCTATTTTACTTTTCTTACTTTCAGGGGGCACCGCTATCCATATACAAAAATAGAGGCAATCAAAATCGCAGTCTAGCATCTTTTTATAAATCATTCAATTTATTGCAAAAATGTACTTCATTGCAAATAATTAAAACTACAATTGAAAGCAATTTAAAAAGCCGACAGATCATATACACTCACCGAACACCGATCGGATCTACCCCACGCGCCATCTGACATCCAGGAGGCGCCACTTATTTCCCTCCTCCTTTATCGAGTTGAATTCAATTGGCACCCATTCACATACACGTAATGTTAATTTACAGGCGATGTATATACATTTATTTCTGCACTCAACACTGACTGACCTTCTGACGATTTTCAAAGAGTCAAATTAATGTACTCCAGAGCCGAAAGCACGTCTACATTTCCAGTGGATGCGTTTAAATTAATTGAAATTGACAGTTCATTGTGAACTGTAAATGTACAGGAGAGTCCACCACCCCCACACTAATCTACTTTCTTAATTTCACATATCATGTTAGAGATCACGACTTTGGTGTACAATAACCAACGAAACTACATCGTTGAAACGGAAAGAAAATGACAACGACGACCGCGACGACGACGTTTGACATATCGATTTCATTACTACGCAAGGGCAACCCGCATGTGAAGTGTAACTATCGCTTAAGAAAAAGGTCTCAAACACTGACATACAACGGATTTAAAAATTGTGCGTGTCATAAACCTACTCTTCGACGTCCGTTACTGCACCGTTAATTGAAATCGATCAGACAAGCGAACGTATACAGAGCTAAAAAGACAGATAGAAAGAGATAGAGAGATACCGAGTGACATTTACAGCAGCAGCGCCATCTTTCAAGTAAACTGCATCTACATAATCTAGATGGCTGGTGGAACTCGGAACATTGAACAATGACAATCATTTGCTGTGCACGAGCTACTATTGCAACAACCGAAGACGATCTCGATGGACGTTATTTTTGTGCGGTTGTAGGCAGACCGATTCAAATTCAGGAAACTTAATCCCACAGGTCGTCGTGTTTTTCAATCTGTGTACAGCACGTTAGATATAGATTCTACCTACCTTAGGCAAACACTGAGTGTTGTTTTTTATCGAATTTATGTGATCGTGTGTTCTAACGCCGACAAAAGTCACACAAAAGCAATGTAGAAGGTATGTGTAGGTGGGGAAGAGGTGCGCTATTGCTTAATGTCACCCACTTTGAAAAGCTAGTGGGGTAATCTTTACGAAATGGTGTAAGGAGGCTTTTGATATGACGCGACAATTGGGATTGGGAGGTCGTACATAAGCGGAGGTCTTCATCTGATAAATATCAGGCGGAAAAAGCTTCAAGGCGAGAATTAGGGATTAAGAGACCTTAAGATTGAAATCTTATATTGTGTTGATACATTTTTGGTTTCATATATTGACACACTGAATGATGAAGGGATTAAGGTTACAAAGAGGCATTTGAAAATCACTTTTCTTATCTGTAAAGCAGTGCACAGTAAGGTCTTCGGGTTTTTTGACAGTCATGAAAACCTTTTACCCGGCTTAGCTTGTTAAAGGAAACAATGTAGGTACGTACCTATGCAGAAAACAAGGAAGGAGAAAGAGAGGAAGTGCTGAACTTAAATTGAGGTCATAAACAATACAAAACTTAATTAAACAGGACAATCGAAACATTTCGGGAATTGCTGCAACGAACAGTTGTTTTTCAAAGAATGTACAAGAGCCACTACTGTAACTGGTAACTGTAACGTTCTGGCAAAGCTTGGAAAAATACCAAAAGTTGAATATTTATAACGATGCAAGTACAAAGCCACTTTTACACACCTAAATAAATCCAAGGTCACCCCTATGCCATTTCACATGAATCAGAACAACAGTTTTTTGTTTGCTTTCCTAATCAAATCTGATTGAAAAATATTTATCGTAATCGATATCGATATGTTTACTGAACTTCAGAGTCTACTTCTGAATTAAATTAAACAACGCCGCACAGGCTTATCTTTTTCTTGTTCTGTGTTTGGTAGGTGTTCCCTCCTTGACCATGACCACATTTATTTCTAGATTTTCTAATGTCTTATTAAGACGTTTAGGTAATAATCTCCAAATGGATGTTTTACCCTCGAATGAACCCATAAAAACAAAATGGAACTGACCACTTCAGTGATCATTTCAAAGTTTTTCTTTTGTCTCAAGAAGGGAAGGGACAAGTCCAAAAGCAGTGAAATCAGGAAACCAGATTTTTTTTTTTCATAAAATAAAAATAAATAAAATTGAAAACCAAGAACATACCAAAGAAGTCCTCCCAGCGTTCCGAGTCGTCTGATTCTATATCCATGTTAGAAGATGCGCGACGATAGCAGTGAGAGAAACAATCGCTTTGCTCTGCTTGCTGGCTGCCCCTGGTTGAATGATTGTGGTTTGTTGTTGTTTCGGTTTATTTTTTTTTAGTTAGTTGAGCCAAGTAGAGAGAGAGACTGGGGATCTCAAGTGTGTTCCTTATTTAGAAAGATGTTTTCCAAAGTTTCCAAGAAGCGCATAAAAATAATGTAAAAACCATCTGCGTTTGCGGCAAAGTCAGCATAGATACAGAAGATACTTATGCTCTTAGACCTTGCTACTTTGCTCCAGCATAGACCCAACGGCATGCATCAGCGGCGCGGTTGCGATCGAAATGGAAAACCCGGTTCGGTTTTGCGAAACGCGAATAGAGAGTGTAATGCACTGTGAATCACTTATTGTTTAGATACACTTATTGCACGATGTAGATATCTTTATTCCTTATTCTGAGCTTATTAAATTTTTCTTACTTCAACTACAACTATACGATGTTGTTGGGCAGATTAAATAGCCAATATACAAGTTATGGATACTTGAGTTGAGGGGCTCACGGATACTTAATTGACGGTTGTTAGACTACCCAGGTAAATCACTCGACCGATCACACACTATAATCATATTTCTACACACAGGTAGGTTAATCATAAACCTATTCAGATACCGTAAGGTATATAAATACCCCCATTAGAGATAAGATAAGCGGCGAAGAAAAATTGATATTAACCAGCCAGCCGAAGTTTGAGAATGTAACTTAGCAGTTTTCTTGTTTGTTTATAAGGCGAATTGTATCTATGATCTTAATTGCAGCGTTAAAACACTAATTACATATTAATCGGTGCACAAGAGCATGTATCGACGTCACAATGAGCACACGATACACGCGAAACCTGGAGAATTCCAAAATAAAAATTAAAAAAAAACGTCTGTTTTCCGTTTGCGAATAATTCTCAGAAATATCGAATGACTCGTTCATTAAAGTCATATATAGATCGCTGGATCGCGGTTTTTGTATTGTTTGTTTGAATTGAATAAAAGCACAAAAGTAAATAATAAACGACAAAAGAAGGTGCTAAATATTGTCAACGAGATATTCAACAACGAATGTTATCTTTAGATAAATAAAACGGGGACAAAAAAAAACAATTAGTTTGTCAACGACCACGACGAACTCGAGGTTGAGAACACAGAAAGATATATTTTTATCTGATAGATACCACAGCAACGGCAGCGCGCACACTCGATGGAGTTTTAAAAATATTTTATTTGTATCGATATCAAGACCTCGCACAATGTTTCACTTCAAACGGCTTGACTCAGACTGGTGTTTAGCTGGAGATTTCCATAAGACGTTCGTCTCATTGAAATCGTCGTCGTCGTCATCGCCGTCGAAGTCTTTGGAATTATTGTGGGGAACATTGGAGCAGAAACAGTCTGTGGGGTTCGTGGAGAAATAAAATGAAATTGAAACACGTTTTGGGGGATCGATGTGTAATGTGTTTTACTCTGTGGAGACTTCAGGTGGATAAGACGTTTGGTGTTTGATCGGAAGGCTCAAGTGCATGGTTGCCATTTCGATGAAATTGATCGTTTAATTTAAGTTGATTTTTTTACATAAACATTAATTGGGTAAGGTCGGGATGATTTAACACGTTAAGAAACTTTTCAAAATATCTCAAAATCCAAATACAGTTTCAAGTCTTAGAAATTTGCATTTGTTAAAATATCATTTTAGCAATATAAAAACAACGTTTAAGTATCGATTTAAATATTTTTATCTGAGTTATAGACTTTTTTCTGAACCCTTCCAAATTGTCAATTCTTCCTTCGGGTAAGGATGATTTGACACTGACACAATAGGAGGTTTTGACAGAGAGAAAGGAGCATTTGAAAAATCCCTCTTCCACAATTACCTATAGAAATTATGAAAGTTTGTGTAAAGCTTCTTAGGGAAATAAAAGTTGTCCTACGCTTGGAGCATCTCGTACAATCCTCTGAGGGTTTGAAAAAAAAAGTTGCACTATTCCTTTTTTTAAGCAATAAAATGTGCCAAACTCGTATTTTCTGGCTAGCTTAAACTTAGGCAGCTATTTTGTCTCATAAAACCTCCTTTCAATCTACTTTTGGACAAAATTCTAAAAGACACTTACAAAAGCGCGCAGAAAAACAGTTTTTCTACCTGCATATATGCCAAATGCAGATACACCCCAATATTGTAATTGAAGTATCGAAAGCTTAGAATTAAAGAAATTGCATTTAGATAAAATTAATAAAAACACCTTCCCTTCCCACACCTTCAAAGAGGCACTGATCAGTTATAATTATTATTTAGCACTTACACCCATCATAACTTACTTCATTTGTTCATCATTTAAAATGCTGCAAAATTTAAAAAATTGAAAACCATGAATATATAGTAAACATTGGAAAACGAGAACTAATTAAGACCGAGGGTGTTCATGTTTTTCAGATTGTTCATGTTTTGGAATGTAAGATTTTACTATTCAAATTGTTTTCCTGCAATATTGTCTTGCTTTTTTCATTATTTGTTTTAATTAACACATTTTATTATAATTTATCTTTCCATTTAGTTTATTTAACAAAATAATCAGTTATTTTTGTTTGTTGAATTTTTCTCAACATTTGAACGCTGCATATTGTTGACTAAGCGACACCATATTTTTTTTGACAGGTTTGTCACGTTTACCCCTTTTATAAAACTTTCCAAAATTTCTGCTCTTTGATTAAGTGTTAAAACTTTCACTTTGTTTGAGTACATTTTTAAAAATAAACTTGAGCACTGATCAACCCAAAATATAAAATGATAACTAAATGAGGGATGATAGCAAATAGCAATTTGTACGTAAACGTACGTTAATTGTCAAGGTAATGGGAGTCCCCGATTACTATACAGTGTTCACGTTTTGGGGTGTTCACGTTTTCCAATGTGTAGAAAACAGTTATCAAATTAACATTTTCATCATGTTCATTATTCTTCGTAAGACTGAAAACACGTTTAGGTTTTTTCTCATAAGCAAATGGTACAAGTCTAGGTACTCTTTTCACTTTTCTTCGCAAAAATAACAGAATCTAGGCAGGTGGCCATGGTTCAGAGGATAGAGTAGTGGATTGTCGGTATCTGGTTGGACCAGTATCTGTATTTCGACAGACATATAGATGCTGCTCTGACTAAGGCCAGAGGAGCCTTCGCTCTGACGAAACGGCTGTTTTGCAGCAGTCGGCTTGACCCCAGAGTGAAGGTAATTTGCTACATGGCCCTCATACGGCCGATGATCGTTTATGGATGTCCAGTGTGGTTCAATATTGCCCCTTCCCAAATGGAGAAGTTTCGGGTGTTCGAGAGGCAGTGTCTTCGGCGCTGTCTCGGTTGGTATCGGACACCGGAATCTTCTTATCTGCACTATTATTCAAACGAGGTTCTATACAACGGGGCTCGAATCAATAGAATTGACAATTTCGTGATAAAACTTGTTCGGGGCCACATTGCGAGAGCTATGACTTCGACCAACAATTTGATTTTCGGGCCGTTCTATCCGAACGACAACTACTTCGACAATGCACGCTTGAGCGGCTTCATCCCACCAGAGGCATTCCTCTTTCTAGACCAGTGCGGCATGATACAGGATAGATTGGCAGTACCGCTTATCTACCACGTCAGGCGAAGAACCGTAGACCGGCCGGCGGCTTCTGTATGAACGAGGCATCCTCGCTCGTGATGGAGCGGAGCTGCTTCGGTTCAGTAGGGCTGCGTCCGAAAAGGACCGTTTTGATAGGGTGAAGCAGGAGAACCAGTTTTGGTGGCTTCAAACTGCATCTGATAATGGGTAATCCGGGGTGGGGTATTTTTGCCTTGGCCGGCTTACATGCTTGTTTTAGTCTTAGGTTTTAGGTTTAAGTAGAGTAGGTGGTATGGTGGCACTAAAAAAATACATTAAAAAAAAAAATCAAAAAAAGGAAAAAAAAAATACAAAAATACAAAAAAACAAAATGCAAGCACATAAACAGACAGTTATAAGAATCCTCGATGGAAATAGAAGGACATAGTTTTTGCCGCTGTGGTTGTTCTAGTTTTAAGTAGTTTGTAGGTAGATTAGGTAATTTTAAGTTTTATTTTAAGGACTTTAGTATGTAAGTAAAAACCCCAAAAAAATGATAAAGGCTTTAGTTTTTTAAATTTTCTAATAAAAAAAAAAGTAATTTGAAATAATTCAAAACAAACTTAGTTCGTAGGCCAAAAGGCACTAATTTTAAGATTAATGAATTGCTTAGAGCGCCCGATTAGGGCCAGTAAGTTATATATAAGTAGTAATAGTTAGGCTAGTTTCCCATTTTGTCTAGCATGTAAGTAGAGTTAAGTTTCAATGAATAAAAAAATGAATTTCAAAAAAAAAAAAAAGAGTAGTGGATTGCTAAGCCGAACGCTACGGGTTCAAACCCCAGCTTCAGCAGCATTCTTTTTCTACAAAAATCTCAGCTTATCTGAGGCCACCTGTGCGATAACATGAGACAATACAAATCTAAGTCTCCTCCTCTGAGCCACGTAGGTTTCTGTTATGTGTGCTTTCTTTCTATGTGTCTATCTGTCTCTCTCTGTTGTATGTCTTGTTCTGTCCCAGCCGATGGTCTCAGTCGCCAGCGCTGCTATGTGTCTGTAGTTCGTTACATTTATGTACTAAATACAAAGTCTTCGATAGTGTTGTGAAATCAACGTTGTGTTATGCTGCTCAGGTATGGGGAGCTGAAGAATATCAAGAGGTAGAAAAATTTCATAGAAATTTCCTTAAAAAACTTTTTCATCTTCCAAAAAATACTCCGAACTACGCGATCTATTTGGAAACTGGTCTTCCTAAAATATTCACTAGTACTCTCAAGCTTCAAGCAGACTATATCATAAAAATTGCCTCATATCCGGATACTCGCCTCACTAAAAAACTTCTCCTCTACGAAGAAAGAAACCAGGACTGGTGGATGGTGAAATGGCAGAATATTGCATCTTCCTGCGGAGTGGATCTGCAGTGGAATCTCAATAATTTGAACCTCCTAAAGAAACAGCTTTACACTATAATACAAATAAACGAAGATAATGCTCGAAACGCTTTAATTATGGAAGCCCGTCAATCTGAAAGCAGAATTATCTATTCGCAGTTAAATTACAACCTTTCTAGCAACAACTATTTTCAAGATGATCTAAGCTACAAAGAAATATCGTTACTATTTAAATCAAGATGTGAAATGCTCTACTTAAATGGAAGTCCATACAATGACAGTTTTAATCAATTTTGCTCGCTGTGCAACATGAACGCAAAGGAAGATATCTTTCATTTCATAAGTATATGCCCGATTTTCAAACACCAAAGGCTTGCATACCAGAGGAAGGAAAGTCTCACAATGATGGAGACAATCGAAGTTTTGAATGGAAATAATTGGAAAACATTATGTCACTTCTTAAAAGCTATTCATAAATACAGAAATTTAATAATAACTGAATATGTATAAGTGTTTTGTTTATATAGAAAAAAGTCATTACATTGCCATCCGAGCTGACGGCTAGGCCAAAGCTTTAAAATTCATAATTTTATTTGTATGTAACTACATATGTAATGAAAAATTTATAATAAAAATGAATTACTTACTTACTTACTACTGAAGAAATAAAAAAAAAAAATCAAATCAAAAAAATCAATTCTGTGAAATGTAATGTAATGTAATAACAGAATCTTCCAATAGGAGGTTAAATTCTGTAAACAAAACAGACGATTGCTTACTTGGCGAAAATCAATACATATTTATTTATTTTTTTATTGCAAACAGAAAGCAATAAAAAAAAATATCTATGTCAACCAAATAGGCGGGTCGGATACGGAAGCAGCGTCTTATCGTTTTCATGAATTGTTTCATTACCAATTTGAAGATTGACGGGTGTATCTGTATATGTATACCTTCGATAAATACACGAATTATAACAATAAGCTCTTGATTTTTTTTTTTATAATAAGCACGCACTCAAGGGTTTTCTATTCCCTTTTTATACCAAAGCACAGTGCGGGTGTTAGGAAAAAGAGGATAGATGGAGAGGGTTAAGGATGAGGTGTCGATTAACATTGGTCTTGTATTCTTGAACATTGCAACGACTGGGGAACACAGAGTGTGGAAGAGAGTTCCACATTCGCGTAGTACGGCTAAAGAACGATTCCCTGAACATGACTGTACGTCCGAAGTTGGGCTCGAGGGTGAACTGATGGGCATTCCTAGAGGCGCGGGTATTACGGTTGAATATCTTAAGGGGTGGAATGCAGCTGGCTATTTCACTAGAGCATAAACTGTTGAAATAACGGTAAAAGAGGGTGAGGCATGAGACATTACGTCGATGTTCAAGTGACGTAAATGTCTCAACGATGGAATGTTCACCAATCATCTTGAACGCTCTGTTTTGAATACTGTCCAAAAGGCTTAAGTACGTTAAGTACTGGAGCACCAGCTCAAACGTGAGAGTTGTACTCAAGCTTTGGACGTATATATGTTTTATAGATGGTAGCCAGATCACAAGGGGAAAAGAATTTCTTGCACCGTCTTAAGAAACCCAAACATCTTGCGGCATTTTTGGCGACATCGCGTATGTGATCGTTCCACAGGAGGTGGTCGGTGATGCACATACCGAAAATCTCGAGATGTTCGGTTTCACTGATGCAAGTGCCACTCATGGACAGTGGCAAGGGGGGTATATGTATATCGTATATCTCGCTTCAACGATACAAGATAGCATTGAGTTTTCGAAGCATTAAACTCTACTCGGTTTTTTATTCCCCATTGTACAATGCTGTTTAAGTCAGAGTTTAATGAGCTTATCATATTTTGCCGTTGCAGGTCCACATTCGAAGTGGAGGGATGTGAGTCTGGGAACGAATATGAAAAGCTAAGGGTGCTATCGTCAGCGAAACAATGAATTGGATTAGAAGTTACAGACAAGAGATCATTTATGAAAATGAGAAAGAGGGTCGGAGACAAAACGGAGCCCTGGGGCACACCAGCATTTATATTGTGGGTTTCAGACTTGAACCCGTCCAATACAACTTGTATAGAACGGTTCGAAAGAAAGTTTCTAATCCAACGAAGGAGGGACTCATCAATACCGAATGCACGCATTTTTGATAAGAGAGCCTGGTGCCAAACTCTATCAAATGCCTTTGAAATATCAAGTGCAACAATCTTACTTTCTCCAAAACGATGTAAAGATTTGTTCCACTGTTCGGTTTCGGTGAGATAAACCATCAGATCACCAGTGGACCTGTTGCTGCGAAAGCCGTACTGCCGGTCATTAAGAAGCTTTCGGTCTTCAAGATATTTCTTAAGCTGATAATTTATCCATGACCGTTTCCATGACCTTAGAAAGAAAGGACGTAAGTGCAATCGGACGATAATTGGAGGGAGAGGAGGATTCGCCTTTTTTGGGTACAGGCTGGACAAATGCTGTTTTCCAACTACTCAGAACGAGCCCAGAAGAATAGGATAGATGGAAAAGCTTACGCAAGGGTTTTGCCAGCGATGAAGAACACCTCTTCAGAACAATAGCGGGGATACCATCCGGGCCAGCGGATTTGTGTATGTTGAGATCTTTTAGGACTCTTGCCACAGCACGAGTGCGAAAGAAGATTTGTCCCATGGAATCATTGACGCGCTCAAGAACTGGAGGAGTCATGACACTCACTGGCAGCGAAGAGTTGGAGGCGAACTGCCTAGCAAAAAGGTTAGCTTTCGCGAGAGAACTAACAACTGGAATGTCATTGTCAACAAGCGTAGGGACCGAGGAAGAAGAAGAATTCTTCATATTTCTTACAAAAGACCAAAAATTCTTACTGCCTTTGCAGTATTTTTTGCCTTAATTTTTGGTCATGCAAGAACTTGGTCCTTCGAATATGGGCATTGCAGGCCTTCCTGATGGCTTGTTTAAACTTATTCCGGTTTTCCTCAGTTTTGTTGGCTTTGTAACAACGGAAACTTACCTCTTTAACCCTGATAACCTCTTTACAGCTCACATCAAACCATGCGTTCTCTTTGGTTTTGATGCTTTTAGCCCTGTTCGGGATAAAAGTTCTCATTCCCAGAAGAATTAAACTTGTAATCATATCTGCACTGGAGTCTACGTCACTATCGAGGAAGCATAGTGACCAGTTAAAGATCCTGAAGAAGTTATTGAGGAACAAGTGCTAGTATAGCCCTTTATTCGTCGGTGATGTCGGTGATGTCGGTGACCAATTGTGAAAGAAATAGCACGGTTAGGGAACAGTTCCAAAAAAGGGTTTGTTTTTGATACTTATGTCCGGATACCCTAAGCACAGATAATAAATTTATACAGATGTCTCATCCCTGCAGAAAAAAAGGAAACATATTTTGCTCTTAACTGACAACGCCTTAGCTGACAAGGAGCTTATTGAAGCTCTTTTCCTTGCCTAAGTATTCATTTATGGGCAATGAGGCGAGCGAAAATAGATTTTTAATGCGTTAAGTGAATGCGTTAAAGCTTTTGGAAAAGCTTTTTTTTGGTAGCTTTCAGTTTCATATATCATTTTCGCCATAAGGGTGAGACATCTGTATAAATTTATTATTTGTGCCCTAAGTGTGGACTTAATAATTTTAATCTTCAACTTTTGGTCAAAATATAAAACAAAATATGTTATAAATTCGTTTAACATACAGAGCCGGTTACAAATTCGTACCAGCCAACATTTCTCTTTGACAGAAAACAAAAATCAAGCAAGAGATAATAATTTAAATTAAGATGATTCAACGGACAAAATATCCATCACTTTACGAAGCTTCTCAAACTATAAATGTGATCAAAAAGTATGCAACAAAAATGTGCAACTATTTCGCCTTGGATAAGACTAGGAAATTAGAATTCAGTTACTTCGGGAAAATTCAAAATTATTACATGGGATTTACACCCAATTGCAATGTTTTGAATAAACCATTTGTGTGTTTTGGAATTGGCAATAATATTTGGAGAGTGTTTACTGATAATAAAGAATCTCAGAAAGAACAAAACAAACGTTTTGTAAAAAGCCGTCATTTTGGGGGAAGAAAATACGGATTCACTTATTTTTGGTATCAATCACAACCGATGAAATAAATTACAGACCCACGAAAAAAGCATCAATTTGCTTGGACAGCCATGATCCATTAATACATACACTGTTGCACATAATAAAACAATTTAGTGCATTCTTGTGCCCTAAAATTGGAGCCAGAATTCCAATTTGCATTGTTTTCATTTTCATTTACAAAAAAGAAAAAGAGGAAACGCTGTTTTCAGCTGT
The DNA here is from genome assembly GCA_943590905.1 of Sphaerophoria taeniata. Lineage (NCBI taxonomy): Eukaryota > Metazoa > Arthropoda > Insecta > Diptera > Syrphidae > Sphaerophoria > Sphaerophoria taeniata. The sequence continues at coordinate 36,602,590 of OX016540.1, read as the reverse complement.
AGACTAAAAAATGAATGACTTTAACCCACTTTCGCTTTTAATTCTCTTGCACATGATGGAAACAACACTGCAAATATTTATTTATTTCTTAATGAATATTTAAGACTTTGCGTCCATGGATTCTTTTGGATTTTATCCTCACTTTAAATGAATATACAGAACCTAAATGAAGATGATGGAGGGTGATAAATTTGAAGAATTTTGTTTTATTTCGTTTGCATTTGCTTCAACAGAAAGAAAGAATTTCAAGGTTATTAGTTATAAAAACCAGACCTAAGAAGGAATATTTTATGTGACAAATTACTGACAGGTGAATTAATTAAATCGAATCTTGGACCCACATTCTGTCATCTTGATAGGAACTGACGCACTCAAGATGTTAATACCCACTTCTGTGAAATGCCTATAAAAAAAATGTTGAAACGTCTGCGCCAAATAAGAGAATTTTCAAATGTCTGCGACTTTTTCTGTTATATGTATTTGGTATCATCTGTATATGCAATGAAAATTTTATTGGTTGACTTTGATCCGTTAAAGAATCTCGAAGATTAAACTGTAAGATCATTGACAGTCACACTTTAGTATGTTTACAATCGTTTAAATGAACATTTACGTTAAGAACAAGTGAACGCCCGCTTAAATGCAGCATTTAAATGAAATTATTGTTCAATGGTGATAAAAAACAAATATCAAACGATGCAGAGGTGCGAAAATCTATATAATTTCATTGACCTTTGCAGATAAACAAGACGATGATCGTCTTCAAACCAAATCATCAAGCCCACACTTATTGCATTCACAAAGATGACTGATGCATAGGATCAAAGCCGTATTTAGGGGGAGGGTTACGGGGTTTAACCCTCCCCGAAATAATTTTGTAAAGCAAAATCAAATAGCTATTGATTAATAACTTAATGATTTTTTTTTGTGTTGCTAACACTAAATTTATAACTTTTCCATTGAAGCTTTAGGGTATTTTTCTATTGTCTTCCAGAAACCTTTGTATATTTATTTCGTTTGGTATAATCAAGACATCATTTACTATTCTTGCCATCTAGTTACCTATAAGCAGAGATACCCATATTTTTTTTTACATAAGTCGTTACATAACCAAAAATTAAGGCAAAAAATATGAAGAATTTTTCTTCTTCTTCGGTCGTTACGCTCGTTGACAGTAAAAAAAACTCCAGTTGTTAGCTCTCTCGCGAAAGCTACTAGGAAGTGTCAAGATTCCCCCAGCTCTTGAGCGCGTCAATGATTCCATGGGAAAAATCTTCTTCCGCACTCGTGCTGTGGCGAGAGTCCTAGAAGTTCTCAACATACATTATTATGCTGGTCCGGATGATATCCCTGCTATTAATATAAAGAGGGGTTCTTCCACGCTGGCAAAACCCTTGCGTAAGCTTTTCCATCCATTCTTCTTATGGGCTCGTTCCGAGCAGTTGGAAAACAGCATTTGTCCGGCCAATTCCAGAAAAAGGCGAATCTTCTTGTGCCTCCAATTATCGTCCGATTGCACTTATACGTTCCTTCCTTGTAAGGTAATGGTAACGCTGATAAACTATCAACTCAAGAAATATCTCGAAGACCGAAAGCTTCTTAGATCGGCAGTACAGTAACAGGTCCACTGCTGATCCGATGGTTTATCTCACCAAACAGTGGAACAAATCTTTCGACAGGTATAGGTGAGTCCCTCCTTCGTTGGATTAGAAACTTTCTTTCGAACCGTTCTATACAAGTTGTATTGGACGGGTTCAAGTCTGAAACCCACAATATAAATGCTGGTATACCCCAGGGCTCCGTTTTGTCTCCGACCCTCTTTCTCATTTTTATAAATGATCTCTTGTCTGTAACTTCTAATCCAATCAACTGTTTCGCCGACGATAGTACCCTTAGCTTTTCTTATTCATTTCCAGACTAACATCCCTCCTCTTCGGATGTGGAACTGCAACGGCAAAATATGATAAGGTCATTAAACACTGACTTCAACAGCATTGTACAATGTAGAATACAAAATCGCGTAGTATTTATTGCTTCGAAAACTCAATGCTGGCTGTCTTGTATCGTTAAAGCGAGATATACCTCCCCTGCCACTGTCCAGTGTCCATGAGTGGCACTTGCATCAATGAGACCGAACATCTCGAGATACTCGGTATGTGCATCACTGAGAACCTTTTGTGGAACGATCACATATGCGATGTCGTAAAAAATGCCGCAAAATGTTAGGGTTTCTGAAGACAGCGCAAGAAATTTGTCTCCCCGTCTCACAGTGCGTCGACCAGTGGACAAAAATCAAAAAACTAAATATGCGTTTGAGATCTACAATGCTGTGGAGTCTATCAAAAACATGTTTAGCAACTGTAATTTATTATTTTCAATTGTTGTTTTTTTCTTCTGCATTGATTAGCGGGATTTTTATATGCAGAAAAAGAACTTTTATTTTTTTTTCTTAGTTTTGATTTCGATTTTCACATGCAACTATTGATCTCGTTCAAGAAAGTGTTTCTAGTTATAAATTTTTTTTCTCTTGAATATTAATTGTGGATATATTAAGAGGTGATACAAACGTTTTTTGGTTTATTTTTATGTGACATTAATTTTATAATTAATTTAATTAAAAGTGCTATTTTTTGAGGCACATAAATTTAAATAAGTTGAGTTTTAAAAAAAATATATCAAAGTATATCTGAATTTTAAGTCTTTTTGTTATCCCCTGCTATTATTTTATTTAAAAACAAAGAGTTCCATTGCTAATTTTTGCAAACTTTCGAAATATTTCGTTTTTTGTAGGACAAGTTCAAGTCATAAAAAATGAAGTTATTTATGAAAAATGGTTTCTTTCGATAAAAAATCGATAGTTAAGGATGTCTTAATTTTTGTTATAGCTTATTAAAATATAAATAACTGTCCATTTAAAATAAAAGGTGATTTTGAATCGAAAATTAAATGTTTGACGTAAGTTTAGAACGACAATGGGTGCAATGTTCAAAGACCCATAGTCTTTCAGATAAGCCCTACGAGGCTTGACTTAAAAATAATTTTACACTTTCCGATAGCATTTAACATAATTTTCTTACTGTACCGCCTTTTTATGGACCAGAAACTTCATTTTTAGACGCGCCAAAAAAGACGGAAAAAGAAGAGTTGCGAATCTTTCAACGCCAAACTGAAGAAATGAGGTTTCCTTTTTCATTTTTGGCGTCAATTTTTTTGTTTTTTAAAGATGTTACCAAAAATATCTCAAATCTGTCTGTATCCCATATCCCTGTTTCCAAAATATTCATATTAACATCCAAGCGGTTCATAAGAAATAAACAATTTTAAAAGTGGGCGTGGCAGTGGGCGGATTGAGTCCATATTTTTTTGTATTAATAAACTCATCTAGAAAATTAAACTCGTTAAATTTCATTCAATTCCTGCCAGTCGTTCTCAAGATATAAAATGATATTCAAAAAATGGGCGTGGCAGGGGGCGTAAATATTACCTGCAATTTCGTAAAACTTATTATTTAATTAATTCGCAACAATTTTTTTGGCGAAATTTAACAAAGTTTTGTAAAATTGAATTTTGTCCACCATCTCCATACAATCGACGTACTGTGCGTCTGATCTGGCTCTTATCTTTAAGACATATCCGCCCAAAGCTTGAGTACAGTTACCATCTTTGGGCTGGTGCTCCAGTTACATACTTAAGCCTCTTGGACGGTATAGAAAAAATTGCCCTAATACTGATTGTTGACAGAGACATAACCAACTCATTCACTTCGTTAGACCACCGTCCGTCGTAGTATGTCGTGTCTCTTTCGGTTCTATCGTTACTTTTACGGTAAGTGCTCAAGTCAAATAGCCTGTTGCATTCCTCCCCTAAAACAGTTCGCCCTGCTTCTAGGAATAACCATCAGTTTACCCTCGAGTCCAACTTCGGACGTACTCTCAAGTATAGAGAATCGTTCTTTAGCCGTACTTCAAGAATGTGGAACTCCCTTCCACACTCTGACTTTCCAATTCAATGCAATGTTCAGGTATTTAAGACCAATGTACACCGGCAGTCCGAAACCTCCTTTCTAACCCCTTACCATTAATAATACACTCAAGAATTATTTTTAAACTTTCCATCAAACATTGTTTCGTGAACAAATGAATTGGCTTCGGCGAATTGAAAAAATGTGATAAATTTGATAAATGTGTTTCCTTTTTTATTAAAAATTTGAAAAATTATCATTTATCTTAACCCCCCCTGAAACAAAATCCTAGCTACGGCTATGCATAGGATACGAAAGTAAAAATAAAAAAATAAAAAATTAAAATAAAACTTGAGTTCATCGTTTTCATAAGAAATTAAAAAACATTTTTATATTTTCAATTTTTGTATAAATTCGAAGAAAAGTATTTTTATCTTAATTTATAAGAGATTTTTCTGTTCTTAAAAACACATTTTTATTTTAGTATTAATTTGTCATAGTCAGGTCTATAAAATAAGGTGGTTTACGCTTTAGCGTTTTGTTTGTTTTTATTTTTTTATTTTTGAAAAATTAATCAATCATCCAAATTTTCTTTACAAAAATGTTCTTTTTATTTTTCCTCAAATTTGTTATAGTTCAACTGTGTATAGCCTAACAATATGTCGCGACCTTAGGACAACAAGGTTCTAACTGCCATTTTTCCCAAAATTGAGTTATAGATTGGTTCGTACTAAAAAAGCTACGCTCTTTCATTTGCCACTTTTCAAATTTGGCTATCTCTTTTAGTTTATGAAATAAGTCGTGAAAAAGCAGGCAACAAAGTTCTATCTAAGCAATCTCAGTTTGAATTTTTGTTCAAAAAGTTCTAACAGCCAGATAGAACCTTGCACCCTTAAGAAAAAACAATAATTTGGCAAATAGAACCCCGTTGAAATTTGCGTTGCAGATAGAACCTTATTAATCCAAAAATGACTATCCAAACAATTCATCGTTAGAACCTTTTAGGCTTTGAAATTGCTGTTGAATTTGAATTCTGTAAGTTTTCCAATAACTTTTCGGCTTTTCGGTGTACAGCTTTGTTGCAATAATTCTTTAAAACCTAGTAGGCTTTCAAATTGCTTTTGAATTTGATTTTTTTTTTAATTATACAGTGACTCCGGTGTAGAAATTCATTGCAATTATTCTTTAGAACCTAGGCTTTGAAATTGCTCTCGAATTTGAATTCTGTAAGCTTCACAAAAACACTCTTATTTGGTGTTTAAATCTATTGCAATAAAGTCGTGTTGACACCCAACCGCTGCCTGGAAGGCCCGATGCCAAGACTCCACACTATTATTTGTCCTCGGAAGATCATGTAGCGTTGTGTCCCTGCAGTTCCACATTTCCATCCGGAATAGTGGAGCTCCTACCCAAGTTTTCTCGAAATATTCGATGAAATCTTGGTGAGCTTCGGTATCTCCAAAGCTCTGTAGGAATTCATGTATCAAAAGCATGAACCTATCCAGATGTCAATTGGTTTGCAGAAACTCAACGCCATAAACTTCCGAAGACGCGTTTACGTATTGTATCCCCTATCGCTGCTGTATCTTGTCAGCATACCCAACTGCGAAATTTTAAAACGGACCGCCTGCGTGAAATGGAAAAAAGCAGTCGTGAATAACCGTTTCTGGGAAAAGGCTTCGGAGAGCATTCTCCTCCGCCTTTTCAAAATCAGTAACGATTGTCCTCGGCTGCGGATTTTCCATTTCTGGGCACTGAATTATCAGTTCAAGGGCCCTCTTGTAGGAAATTTCAAGTTTGTTGGGCAGCAGACAAAATACGAGCGGCAGTATCTTGTTTTCCACTAATACGTGGACAACCCAAAGTTGGGTAAACATCTCAGGACACACTTTAAAGGTCCCATCCACAAGCCATGTCTCACAACGCACGTGAGAGACGGCTCCGGTCTGTTGCAGAACAGAATAATGGGCCTTGGTTCATGTTGCCTCCTACGTTCTCGTTCTACCAACGTTTGGAGGCTTGGCAGCTTTGGTCCATGGATCAGGGCTTCGGCGGAAACTCCTGCAATAGACCTGGCAACTACTGCTCTGGGTGCTTCAGAAGAAGTAGTTGCCAATTTTCGAACCCTCTGAAAGGTTCGGGCAATCACGCATGCAACGGGTGAAGGGCCATGGTTGTGCTCTCCATTTATCTCCACCCTTGTTCCATACAAAACTGCCTTACATTTGAATTTTAAACACTGGTACTTTTCGCACCTCCACGAAATCTTATATCAATCTTGTCGATATTTGGAGTAAATGAAACCTTCATGATGAAGTTTCTCTCCACCCTGAATAGATCTGATTACTTCCATTTTCAATTTTACACTTTCAATAATTTGCCCGATAAAAAAAAGTCTTGTTATATGTTATAGAATTTTATTTGATTAATTTAGAATTTTAAATTTAGGTAATGGAGTCCTCTTTTACAACTCAAATTTCGGAGTCGTCTTTAAGCCGAGGATTCTGAAAAAATTATATGTCATCACATGTAAGTCAGTTAACCTGCAAAATTTCAGATTCCTAGGTCTCAAGACGGCCCAGAAAATAAGCGCTGTGAATTTAATATTTATTTTTTGTTTTTGCTAAATAATTATGAATTTTTGTATGTAATGTTTATTTTCTTTTAATAAAAGATAAAAAAAGAGTTATGCTTTTTTCTTTTTACCGAACTATAAATTTTTATCTTCAACGAATCATTATTTTACCTTCTACAAATAGAAAAAGGTTCTATCTAAAAAGAAAAATTATCTACCGAGCCACAAAGTTCTATCTGGTAGTTAGAACCTTATTGTCCTACGTCCAAGTACCTTACAGTTTAGAAACAAAGTTCTATCGATTTTTTCAAAAATAAATTACTAAATAACCATGCTTTATATGTTAAATATATTAATACAAATAAGAAGGATGAAACCATTAAATATAAATAATTCAAAACACTTTGGGTATAAAATCAAGTTATAAAAGTTATACACTGTGAAATTTTCAATATTCGTTTTCTCGAAAGTGGTGTGAAGGCAGATAGAACCTTGTTGTCCTAAGGTCGCGATGTTGTTGTTTAATTTATTTTTTAGATTGATTAATTTTGACAGTAATCTTGGCCAGTATCGTTGATCAATTTGCCTGCGACGACGCACTCGATTGCAGTTTTATCAGTCTCTAACCAATTAACATTCCGATCAGAATCATTTTTTTGTCAACACAAATCATGAAGAATAGATTGACGACGACAACATTGCAAAAGTTAACGCTCTCTGCTTCAAGCAGTTCTCAAGTCTGAACTCACATTTAATGAATTCAGACAAAAAGGATCTCACAGTTTGTTGTGAAAGAAAATGATGCCATCAGTGTCTAATTTTAGAAAAGTCTCCTTAACTGTGGATTTCAGTACCCCAAAATTCGCATTTATGTTCCCGAATCCCAAAAAAGATCATCTTATTTTATTTTTGGTTGCATGGAAGACTGGACATCGACAACAAACGAAACTCTTATATACATTTGCCGGTTGTTCCAAGGCAAGGTAAAAAACGCAAGAGTGGTTGTATGAACCTGCTCCGTAAAAAGAGACTTCAGAAAATTTGTGCTGATTTTAATAAAATTGAAATTACAAATTTTAACAAAAAAAAAAGTTAATATCCTCCAAATTTAAGAATTGGATGGATACATGACATATCCACATATCTCATCAAATTCTCGATTTCAAATTTAATACGAAAGCAATACTTGTCACTTAGTGTGTTTGTACATAGAAAGTGTCGCAAATAAAAAAACTAATGTCATAATAACTAACGCCTCCGCCGAATCGACTGTAAACAGCAGCAATCGCAGCAGTTAAGATTTAAGAACAAGCAACAACAAAAACAAAAGGCACAAATCTGTTCACTTTTGCTTTGGGTTGACTGTCGGTCAGATTTTGCAGCCCAACAGCCCCACAACTTGCCTGTTAACAACAACTGCCTTGTTATACCGGCATCGAGGCAAGCCAGTGATACCACATTGTGTCTATATTTAAAGGCCTTTCGTATTGTGGTGGTTGTTAGAGATAATAACAGTGTTGCCAAATTGCCTAACTTTTGCAAGTTCAAGCTCTACTTTCAGCATAATTATTTTTCTAAGCAAATCGCCAGCTTAAGTGCGAAAGCATGTCACACTAACAACTTAATCCCTATGTAATTTTTCAGTCGATGAGACATGAGAGGGTCTCAGTTAGCAGCGATTTAAGTGCTTAAAATTTGGAGATTTATGAACGAAAAATTATTAATTTTATTGTTAGGTTAGGTTAAAGTGGCTGTCATGGTTGGACACACTAAGGCCAATGTATGGCCCATTGTGATACCACATGAATCTAAAGGCTTTCTCCAAAGGCTCAATGAAACCAATTAGAGTTCCTTACCAAACTTAGAAGATTTGAATGTCAATGTTAATGTTTTTACAAAAATGTCAGAATTATAATTTTTTCATGCTTTAAAAAACCGTGGTGCCACTTTTAAGTACTATCCCAATAACAAAACGATATATCGGTTAAAGAGCGGATGTCACTTATGAGAAAAGTAAATTTCTACTAAATTTTATTGTGACATTTTTTTCTTTTTCAACGAAACGAAATTGAGAAATTGTAGTGTCCGTGGCTTACTGGTTAGGTTCGCTGGCTGCTAAGCAGAACGTCGTGTCCATAGTTTTTATTTCGTCTTTCACGGGCACTGCCTCTTGCGAAGAAGTGACAAAACTTCCAAGAGTATAAATTGTCATGAAAAGTGCTTCTCAACTTTGCCGTTCGGAATCGGCGTTAAATTGTAGGTCCCCTCAATTCTTCACACGCACCCAGAGAATTGTTGATGAGAGTAAGCCACTTAGGCCTTGGCTCTTCAAGAGCTATCGCGCCACTCTATTTATTTGAAACTAAGAAGATTATAATTCCACTCCTTACTCCTTAACTTAGAACAAAATTCTTATTTCTTTCTAACGAGCCTCAAAGGAAAACAATATAGAAAAAGTTCTCTAACGGGCCTATCTTATCATTATCACCAAAGTTCTCCTCACTTCATGAAACCAACTTGTTACAAAAATCTTCTTTTTAAAGACAACATGATTGTACTTTCCAACTATTTGGCAACGCTGATTCTATGCACTAACTAACCTTACGTTCTTTTTATTTTGCATTTTGTGTTGATGTTTTTTCAATGCTTGTTTCTGTTGCTGCTTTTGTTTTATTATTTTGTTTTGTTCTTGCTACAACTAAAACTGACATTTGGCTGTGCCACCACAATCAATGAGATCAGTTTGTTGTGCGGCTTGAATCGATGTGGTGGCTTGTTTGAATTGCGAATCGGAAATCCTTGTGTTTGTCGTCTTTCTTAATAAGGCAACACGTGTTGCGCCCTCTGGCGGTATAATAGGGTTTCAATAAAAACTTTCATAGACATAAATTTGACATTTCATTGACAATTGACATTCTTGTTTGGATGTCAAGAATTTTAAAAGTGTGCCCCTGAATAAGCAAATTACAGTTTTTATTTTTCGACTAAGCGAGTTCAGGTAAGAATTTAAGTGATATGAGATGCCAATAGCTTACCGGAAGCAGAAGTTTGAAATTCTTTCTTGGATTTTCTGCATCCCTAAATTTGACAATGTGTTAATGGGGCATTAAGATAGTGTGTCATATAATACCGCTATAGAGGAAACAAAGTTTGTGTCATCTTGGTCGTCATGAAGTCGAATAAAGTCTGTTCATCTTCCCCTTTGTAACGGAACACCTAATATTGCTATGGAGATGCTTAGATATTTTTGTGGTTTGAACATGACTCTTGAAATATACGTACTACATGTAGGTGCATAGCTGAGTACTCCGCGCATAAGATTTTTTTTTCCATTTCTATGGATTGAATTTCGTTTAGTATTGATTAAAGTGTAACGGTTGCAAAAACTATTACATTATTACAAGTTTGTTTGCATATCATTGTATGTTGGTATGTGTATGTGTTACAAGAATACAAACAAACTTTGTTCTTAATATATTATTAGAAAGATGTAAAATAATTCCATTCTCTAGCATCGACCACACAATAATAGGTAATAGGTACTTTTATATGGGAACATTGGTACATGCATACACGTGTCAATCACGATCCATAACATTTCTGTGGAGTGGTTTTAATTGAATGCTCCTACACGATGACACTTTGTTGATTTATTTAATTTTTTTTATGGACTGCTTGCATTTTTGAACGAAAAATTATGTAAAAAAATTGTAAAATTACAAAAATATTAAGAATTTTATGGCTAAGTTATGGTTAAATTTGATTAAAAATAATAATTAAAGCTACTTTTTGTTAGTTATTTTACACTGAATCGATCCGTTTTTTTTAGCAGTTCTAATCATAATCGATCCAGTCATTTCGAGTATAACTAGTGTGACCATGTGTCCCGTTTTTACGGGACATGTCCCGTTTTAGAAAGCATTGTCCCGTGTCCCGAAGCAATGGTTCGGGACACCGGGACATGCTCTAAATGTCCCATTTAACGCGAATAATGATTTATTTGTCTGAAAACTAAAATTCACTTTCGTTTGGGATGAAACACTTAACAGAGGTCCTCTTGTGCTGAAAATGCTCTAAGAACATTAAAGTTAACTTAGGCCGTTTGCGAATTCAGTTAAAAAGTGGTTAAAACTTGACGTTTGGTTAAAGTTAACTTAGGCCGTGTGCGAATTCAGTTAAAAAGTGGTTAAAACTTGACGTTTGGTTAAATTTTGACACATCGCATTGAATAAAATGTGTTAAAATTAGACTAGCTGCGGAGCAGGCTAAAATATGACAGTAGTGGTTAAAAATTGATCCATTTTTAACCACAATTCATCCAATTCGCACACGGTCTTATTGCGTAAACTTGCTACCAAAATTTAAAAATAATGATGTTCGATAACATTAATGACGTGAATGCAAAGTTGAAAAAAAAATGTTGCACTAATTATTTCAAAAATTTTATGTAATCAAGAGCTACTGTTTTTCTCAAAATTCAATGTCATAGTTGAAAAAAAAATTGTTGGGCTGAATTGTGAATTGTGTACACCTTTACCAATTACGGTGCTCTTATTAGGATGTGAAAAATCGACATTGATATCGTGCCGGCTAAAAAAGTTATGGTGGTGAAAAGGTCGCGAAATTCAGTTTTTCGTGTAATATTTCGCTGTGGTCAATACTGGTCAAGAACAAATTGTCCGTCTTGAAATTATCTAAAAAAAATTAACCGTTTTCAGAGAAGAGGGACTAGAACGCGCTTAAATTTTCTATTTTTTCTTCTTTCATATCAAAATCTTCAGTTTCTATTTCATTGACGTGTCGACGCCATCGGACAAGGTAATCGAAAACTGGACCTTTCGAATGCGGGCCACCCAGCAAAGCCATTTGAACGATGTTTTTTTCACACATAATGTCATTAATAGGGTTCTCAAATAAAGATAAAACCTAATTGATATCTTGTTTTAAAATCGACCATCCATTTTCCATCACAAATCGCCCGAGTTTCATATAGAAGAAGAAAAAACAATAGAGCAATTGTGAGCGCGTTCCCTGCCTGCTATAAGATTACTAGCAGTTGCCCGCGACTTCGTCCGCCTCTCCCTCGTCCACCGGCCAGAGTATCATCTCGACTTGTGCATCATGCGCGCGTGGGAATTTTGTTCGGAAGTTATTGTAAAATTGCATTGCAGTCAACTCTCCCTAGGTCGTATTTCTCTTGAACTTGAAAAATTTGAGCATTTTTTATGATTCCCTCCAGTTGTTCATACTTAAAGCATTCCCTTGGGTGAACTCTCCCTAATTCTAATATCTCTCTTACTTCTGCATCGTTTTTTTCGTTAAGTAAATTTTTTTTTCTTTAAACTGAGCATATTTTTTAGTTAAGAAGTACATAAAATGATATGGTTTAAACACAATAATCTGCACAAATAGTGCAATCAATCACATTCACAAATCAATTGAACTCTCAAAATTCTAATTTGAGCAGTTATTAGGCCAGTTCCACCTAACAACATCTCACTGAGATCTCAATGTCACCTTGACTGAGGCAAAATCATTTGGTGCCTTGGTGGAACATAATTCTCAGTTATCATTGAGATTTAATGGTTACCTTACTAATTGTTGCTGCACATATGTCAGCCACGTCAAATAGCTGAGTGAGAAATCGAATCCAAAATAATTTCATCTCAGAGATCTCAGAAAAAAATCTCAGTTCTCACATTTCCACAGATTCTTCGCTGCTATTGGTCGCAGCTTAATTTTAAGTAGAATAAAGCCTTCCTCGATTAATGGACTATCCAACACAAAAAGAATTTTACAATTCGAAATAGTAGTTCCTGAGATTACCGCGTTCAAACGAACTTTATATTGTATTGTATTGTATTGTTTGCCGTTTTTTCCACATTTTACACAAATTCTTCGCTCCTATTGGTCGCAGCTAAATTTTATATAGCTTCAAGCCTTCCTTGATAAATGGACCATTCAACATTTAAAAAATTGTTCAATTTCATAAAGCAGTTCTTGAGATAAGCGCGTTAAAACGCAGAAAAATGTATATTTTTTGCCGTTTTTTTCCATATTTTCCACAGATTCTTCGCTGCTATTGGTCACAGCTTAATGTTAAATAGCTTCAAGTCTTCCTCAATTAATGGACCATCCAACACAAAAAGAATTATACCATTCGAACCAGTACTTCCTGAGATAAGTGCGTTAAAACGCAGAAAAATGTATATTTTTTGCCGTTTTTTTCCCCATTTTAAACAGATTCTTCGCTGCTATTGGTCACAGCTTAATGTTAAGTAGCCTAAAGTCTAAGTTGATTAAGGCACCATCCAACACAAAAAGAATTATACCATTCGAACCAGTAGTTCCTGAGATTACCGCGTTCAAACAAACAAACTCTTCAGCTTTATATATTAGTGTAGATTGTATTGTATTGTTTGCCGTTTTTTCCACATTTTACACAAATTCTTCGCTCCTATTGGTCGCAGCTAAATTTTATATAGCTTCAAGCCTTCCTTGATAAATGGACCATTCAACATTTAAAAAATTATTCAATTTCATAAAGCAGTTCTTGAGATAAGCGCGTTAAAACGCAGAAAAATGTATATTTTTTGCCGTTTTTTTCCATATTTTCCACAGATTCTTCGCTGCTATTGGTCACAGCTTAATGTTAAATAGCTTCAAGTCTTCCTCAATTAATGGACCATCCAACACAAAAAGAATTATACCATTCGAACCAGTACTTCCTGAGATAAGTGCGTTAAAACGCAGAAAAATGTATATTTTTTGCCGTTTTTTTCCCCATTTTAAACAGATTCTTCGCTGCTATTGGTCACAGCTTAATGTTAAGTAGCCTAAAGTCTAAGTTGATTAAGGCACCATCCAACACAAAAAGAATTATACCATTCGAACCAGTAGTTCCTGAGATTACCGCGTTCAAACAAACAAACTCTTCAGCTTTATATATTAGTGTAGATTTTCTTGTGTCGATCCAACCTACACGCTCTAGCTTTTTTTCACAACATTAGTGAATCACCCTGTATATCTTGTAAATGCAAAACGTTTTTATTCAAAACAAGTGCCCCAAAAGTGTCCCGTTTTTTTATTCCACAATGTCCCGGAATTTCCCATTTTAAATGTCCAAATGTCCCCAAGTGGTCAAAATTGAGATGGTCACACTAAGTACAAGGTGTCTCAAAAGTAAGTTCAGATTTGCTTATCTTATTACGGGAAAGCAACTATTCTGAGGGGCGCGGGGGGTATGTCAGTCGGTAGTCTGGCTCTTGGGAATTTAGTCGCTATGGAGCGTTTCTCTGGTGCGGACCGTGCGTTGTGCGTACGTGAGTTTTACAAAAACGGTAATTCGGCGACTGTAGCGCGTAGAAAATTCTGCAGTATTCGACATATTCGTCACTTAAATGATGCGCCTAGCACTCGACTCATTGCAAAATGGGTTGAGAAGTTTGAAGAGACTGGGTCAACTCTGGAGAAACCAAAATCTAGGCGGCTAAGAACATCAAGAACAGCCGAAAACGTGGACTTCCGAATCGAGAGGTTTGGATCATCTCGAATAGACTGAGTAACACTGTCCACGTTTTCGGCTGTTCTTGATGTTCTTGGCCGCCCAGATTTTGGTTTCTCCAGAGTTGACACAGTCTCTTCAAACTTCTCAACCCATTTTGCAATGAGTCGAGTGCTAGGCGCATCATTTAAGTCGAATACTGCAGAATTTTCTACGCGCTACAGTCGCCGAATTACCGTTTTTGTAAAACTCACGTACGCACAACGCACGGTCCGCACCAGAGAAACGCTCCATAGCGACTAAATTCCCAAGAGCCAGACTACCGACTGACATACCCCCCGCGCCCCTCAGAATAGTTGATTTCGCGTAATAAGATAGGCAGATGTGAACTTACTTTTGAGACACCTTGTATAACTAAAATAAGCCTCACACTTTAGACTTTAAATGTATTTATGTCAAGTTCATGGTCCCTCAATCATATCATTACCAACGCAACCGTTTTCGAGGTCAAATCTCTAATTCACGCCTTGCACTTTCCTTCTGATAGTTTTTGTTGCAATAATCGAGTGGCTATATTAAGAACCATAAATTATGCCGCCAGTAATTACTCATAAAAAGATGTGTCAGCCTCACTTAAGCTGATTTTTTTTACCGTATCTAAGTACTTAAGTCAAAGTCATTGTCAGTGCTATGTTATTTAGCACAACTCAGTAATCAACAACTTCTGTCTGTTGTCCAACAGTCTAAATGACAAACAATTTGTTGCAATATTTTTTGTGTTCTTCCGAATCCAGATGACTTCTCTGATAAATTAACGTTTTCCTTTTCAATCTTAACATGGCTGTCAAATACCATCTCTTTGCTCGGAGCTAGAAGCTATAGTCTGGACTGCCTTTGGAGATTCATCGTTTATAGATGATTTATGTGACTAAATGATCTCTAGACTGAAACCTAATTTTTTGCGACAGCAAGTACCGGTGAACTGAGAGTGGTGCATCGTGCAGACAAATCACGGTCACAATTACCCCACATTTTTCGTGATGTTTCTTTTTTCTCTTTGCAAAATCGCTAAGAGATAAGGATACGTTATCGATTAGGATGCTGTATTCGCTATATACCTGTTCCCTTTTGGGTACTTTTATTTTTGTGTAAGCGTTCCGGTGGCGCATTAGATAGAGATGGATGTTTGTTGTGATGCGAAAGATCCATGCATTAGATACTTGGTTCAACTGGAGGAAAAACGTGATTCAGATGGATGCGCGAACGCCCACCACTTCCACAGCGATTGCCAGCGTGCAATGAAATGCGAGTTGCAACCGGCATATGGCCGTTACCGTAGAAAATTTAACTTTCGCAACCAAAAAAAAAAAAAAAATCTTCAACATCAAACGTAAAATTAGTATGCGATTTGTTACGAGAAAGTTTAGTTTGCAGTTATAACGTGTCTTTGATAGCCATCGATTTGGCTAAGTTTTTCTCATATTTTTTATTCTGCAGGGTATTTATATTTAGTGAGGTTTTGCATCATTTTTCTTGCCATAGACGTGGACGACAATCGCCGCCGCCGGCCGGCCGGTGAATTTTATATTTATACAAGCCCAACCGCTGGACCAAGAGACCACCCATTATTTGGGACTCAAGACTGGGGCCTTCAGCGAGAAATAAAAATCACATCGTAAATATGTCAAACGGATGTTATTGTTGTAAGAGTTTGTCTTTTGTTTTGGTCTTATTTTTTTGGAGCCCCAAAACCATGGTTTTGTTTCTTGATGCTTCAAATTTGCACATTTGGCAGTTGTAGACCGAACCGCTTTTGTTTATGTTGTCCTTCTGGCTGGAGTATAGGGTATACACAGGTAAGTTTGGCTAGCTTTCCAAAAAAATCGGTTACTGTGGAACTATTAGCAGGCTATTATTATTATTTCAAGCTAAAATCTATTTTTTATATCTAAAGTAAAATACCCCATTTTGAACTCTTGCACCCTTTTCCTCTATTATAACTGCCATTTCAGCTTAAATTTATGAGATCGATTGTGATTCTTTGATAAATCAAGATCGTTGAACTCTTTGACGCAGAGAAATAAAAAAACTTAACTTATTTTTGAGTAAAATGAAAATGGGGCTTATTGCGTATTTCATTGTTACTGAGTCTTTTTGGATAGTGTTAACAAGTTACATTGACTTTGATCTTCATAACAAAAAACTACACACTTAGCAAAATATTTTGACGGTCAAACTCTTAGGCTGTCTGTAACAGATGGGTTATGAATACTGTTTGGAATGGAGTGTTGTGTGTTGATCTTAGGTATTGATATATAATAATCTATTGAAGGGAGATAAGTTCTTATCGCCTGAAAGGGTTTTGTTGTGGTTATTTTTTAGGACGATAAAAATGATTATTGGATTGTTGACATTGGCAGACATCTCAAATATTTTCTGATTTAGTCGTCTTCTATATCCCCTCTCAAATACAGGCTTGACACTGAATGACTGAATATCCGTGAAAAAATATTTTCTTCTTAAAGTACCTTGCTTGAATTCCTTTTTTTCTCCATCGTTGTGCCTACTTTATGATTGGTAAAATCAGTGTCTTCTACTCTTCGTCTTTCAAGTAGGAAACCTTTTTTTTCCGCCAAACCGAATTTCCCTTAAGGTATCGTGATGCTACTTTAAGGCCAACTATAATTGCTTAAGTCAACTTAAGCTTTTATGTGAAAATACCCGTACGAAAATTTCCTTAAGTAAGCAAAAAAAAGAAGACTTGGCCTTCTCTTCTTTAAAATTGTCAAATTCGCTTAAATCAACGAGCGAATGAAACCGCACTTGAAAAAGTTGAACGAAAATTTAACGAACGTAGCTTAAGTACCTTACCTACATTATGGTTTGCTCATAGTGTGTATTCGGTGGTTCACTTAAGCGTGTTTGCCTTAAAGAAGAGAAGGCCAAGCCTACTTCTTTTGCTCACTTAAGGAAATTTTCGTCCGGTTTTTTGACATAAGCTTAGTTCACTTGAGCAATTATAGTTGGGCCTTTAAATAAGGCTGAGTAAAACTCGCTCTATAACCAGGGGTCGTATCAAGAAAGGACAAAACTCTAATAAAGAGGAGCGAAATTGAACCACTTCAATGATAAGAAGAGTTTATATTTCTTGTCTCATTTTATTTTATTCCTGATTTCTTACCTACAATAGTTCATTAATTGTAATATAATATAAGTTTCTTATAAAATACCTACATAAGACTCTAGTTAAAAAGTGCCCGACGTCACCCGAAGGGTGCTAGGGAAAATCCGTACAAGTGTAGTGCCCGTGCCCAGTGATCACTTTATAACAAGATTGGAAACCTACCTACGTTTTACCCTCCAAATACCGCAAAAGTTATTTTTTTCATGCACACATACTCTTGCAGCTCACTTGCTTTTTATTATGTAGGCAACTGTATCTTTATTACAAAAACACGCATACTCTTACAGCTAACCTGGCCCCTTAAGTTTGTATTACACGCATACTGTTTCAGCTAACCTGGTCCCTCAGCCTCAGCTTGTAGGCAAATGTCACTTTGACAGCAAGGTTTCCAATCTTGGTATAAGTGATCACTGCCCGTGCCCTACTCTTCAAAAGAGTTCGAGTGAATATCGGTATCAGGCGCTGCCACTTTACTCCTATAGCAGTAGATCTACTGCGTTTTGGCCCAAACGAAAATATACTGCGCAGCAAAACCAATCTACTCCTTTTTTAGAATTTCTACACAACTTTACGAATCTTTCATTCAAAATAAATCTATACTAATATAATAAAGCTGAAGAGTTTGTTCGTTTGAACGCGGTAATCTCAGGAACTACTGGTTCGAATTGTATAATTCTTTTTATGTTGGATAGTCCAGTAATCGAAGACGGCTTAAGGCTACTTTACAATAAGCTGCGACCAATAGGAGCGAAGAATCTGTGGAAAATGTTGAAAAAAACGGCAAAAAACATTCATTTTTCTGCGTTTTAACGCTCTTTTCTCAGAAAGTGCTTAGTCAAATTGAACAATTCTTTTTGTGTTGAATGGGCGCTTTAACGAGAAAGGCTTGAAGCGATATAATACTACGCCGCGACCAATAAGAGCGAAGCGTCAGAGAAAAATGGTGCAAAAACGTCAAAAAAATCATTTTTGAAGGCTGGTATTGTTGGCTTGAACGCGCTATTCTCAGAAACTGCTAAATCAAATTGAAAAATTCTTTTTGTGTTGGAATGTAGCAATTTTTAAGCTATTCAACGGTACGGTGCAATAATAAGAGCAAAGCAGTGAGTTAGTTGCTAGAACGTGGAAAATTATACATTTGTAGGCTTTGAGTTAGGGCTCAGTTATAGCTATCAGTAAAATCCATCAGTAAAAATTTTGTTTTGTTATTTTGAATACTTTAATCTTATATCTGAAGAAAATTTTGATGAAATAAGTTGAAAATACATTTCGACTATTTTTTTCAAAAAAAAAAGAATGCATTTAGTGTTAAATATTATTAACAAATCCATTTTATAAATTTTACTGATGAAATTTCATTTTACTGAACAACTGACTGCCAAATGTCAAAAAATATTCCATTTCGTTTTACTGATGGTGTTTCATTTTTCTTACTGTTCCGGTGCCATCATTAAAAAAATTACTGATGAGATGAACAGTAAAAACGAAATTGTTTGCGGCGCGAAGATGTAAATTTACTGATAGTTATAAACGCTTATCAGTAAAAAATTTCAGATTCCAGATGTTTCAATTTTTACTGATGGATTTTACTGATAGCTATAACTGAGGCCTTAAGGAGAATTTCGACTTAGGAAGAGTCGACTGTTATACAATTTTAAAATAACTTCAAAACAAAATTCCGACCGACACGACGGGCGCAAGATGCACAACTCAAGAGTCAAGACGCACATCTGGCCGTTGGACGAGGTACAGGCGGACGAAGTCGCGGGGAACTGCTGGTTCAAAATAAACTCTAAACTCTGAATGCATCCATCGAAAAATTCAAACTTCATTCGCTATTGGCTATCGGCTCAAAAACATCAAACTGAAAGCTGGCTGACACTAGATGTCGTACAAATGTGTTTGTTTTTACCGAATTGTTTCTTGTTTTTGATTTGTTGTGCTTTTTTTTTTTTGGAAATGGACAAATTTGTAACTAGGTCTGCAACGCCAAGGTATTAAAGTCGTATCCATAGGTATTGCATATTTTAAAATCTACTGCGATTTATTTCAATCTACTGCGCTTTTTTGTCGAATATACTGCGCTCAATTGTTCGAAGGGTGGCAGCGCTGATCGGTATAAGTGCCCAGGTGCCCACTAACCAGAAGGGTGCGAGGGAAACGGGGCTTTGTTATCGCACAGCACGCTAAGTTATAACAAGCCCACAAACGTGAGAATATCGGGGGAAACTAGCACATCGGTATTTAAAGGCTATAAGCCTCAATCAGTTCGGTAGCCACTTTGGTCTTTGGATTTTTGTTGTTTTTTGTCTCCCACTTAATAATTCTATGGCAAAAACTGGGTGTAACTTCTATTTCGCAAAGTGAAAAAAGTCTATGTTTTATTTCTGCCTTTTTTACTTTATGCCTGTTGGTTGTGGCGGTGTTCGGTATGGTGGATGAATAAAATTGTTGGCGGGATGGTTGTTGGTTGTTGATGGCGGTGTTGGTAAAATGGTAATAATTGGCGGCGGCGATGATCGATGTGGTGTTATGGTGTATCTTATCTATGAATAATATTTGGTGTAACGTTTCGTTTCAATATCGTTAATTGGGATGAGTTTTTACTGCTTCTAACGTTGACGTTTTTTATGACTCGACGACAGACATTTAATTTTTAACAAACCAAGGATAAAGTTCACACAAACCAATTCGTGAAATTAATTTTTAAAAAGGTCAATGAAACGCAATCAATACTTATTCCCGCAGCGTCATTGACGATGCAATACCTCAATAAATTCTAAGCACAAACTCTCAACTCTTCAACCAATAAAATACAGAAACATTGTTTTAGGTCATAGTGCGCTCTAGGCAGCGCATAAATTAATCGACGTGGTCGTGACAATTAAATGGATTTTTCAACAATCGACTCTAGTCTTTCAACTCAACACTCAAGTGAACTATGTTTTTTTGTTCTAATTTTAAAGTGCGAAACCTTTTCAACATTGCATGTGCCACTACATTCGTGTGCCTGTAGATATGTCAGATGCGTGCAAATTAGAAGATTAAAAGTCTCTTAGGTGTTCTTCACATAGATTTTTACTCGCAAGAAGATTTATGTTTATTGTGATTGCTCATAAAACAACACTTTTTTCATTGAAACAAATGTGTGTTTTGATTTTTCGTCTTAATTTTACACCCGCCTGTCCTACTGTTCTATTCTTGTAGAGTGTCAAGCTCTATCAAAAAAGAGTAATTGATAAATGTTAAATGCAAATTTAAGAGCATTAAAACGTTAAGGTCCCCAATCATCGACGCAAGGCTAAGATTAATTGCACTGCATTCTTGAAATTTCATAAAATGCTCATTACTGTGATTTGTGACCTTAATGCTAGGCAATCTTTTTCAAGCATTGA
Organism: Sphaerophoria taeniata; assembly: GCA_943590905.1. Taxonomy (NCBI): domain Eukaryota; kingdom Metazoa; phylum Arthropoda; class Insecta; order Diptera; family Syrphidae; genus Sphaerophoria; species Sphaerophoria taeniata. The sequence continues at coordinate 36,581,971 of OX016540.1, read as the reverse complement.
ATTTATAGACTTAAGTGTTTAGCTTAAAAAGTGTCTCAAAACCTTTATTGCTTTGTGATGTAATATAGAAATTGAAAGCTTTTGAATGCAACAAAAGTGACAATATGTCTACTATAAGACTGCATTTTTATTTTCAATTCAACCTGAGGCTAGATTCCTCGAATTTTGTACTAAAAATATAAATTACCAAATTGAATACTGCAGTGAATCAGAAAGTGAAAATTAACGAGCAAATATCTCATCGTCTAGAAATGCAGCTTTTCGAAATTACTTGCGGAATTCGCGCACCTTTGTCTAAAATGTCGAACTAAAGGCAAAAATAATGAAAAACGACGCCTTACATCATTGGCAAATTGTCAATCAAATAAAATCAACCAAATGGGTCTACCTCATAAAGGCTTTTCTGTGATGGGTAGTTTTTTCATTTAATTATCTTCTCAAAGATAAATTTTGAGTGAGGTATAAAAATAGCAATGCGACACGACGAGTGATGGCGCAATAGAAAATGATCAAAACACCTGACAGGGGCGATTTAGCTGTACATTCCTGGCTGACATAATAATAAGCTGAATTTTAACCACAAAAACTAACTAACAAAAGTGTCACTGTCAATGTTAACCGAAAGTGGAACACCACATGGCTGAGAACTTGATAATTAGCCAAATACTTTGTTTTGTTGTTTGTCGCAGATCTGCTATTACATTTACAAAAAATATTTCCCGCTTTTTCATGGCAGGCCATAGGAAATATTTACACAGAGGAAAATTTATATTTTGAACCCTGGCAGTTGACTGTTTGGTGTGTTATTTTTGGTGAACGTTCAACTGTCACCATGATTGTCACACAGAATATTTTGTTTAAGAAATAGAAAAAAAAACAATATTTTTGTAAGTTTCTGTCGCTTTGTAGATGGAACACAAATGTTCTGACACTTGCAATAGAATCAGAAGTCTATTTTCAGAAATTCTGTTAATTTTCAAATTTAGAATTTATTACAAAGTGAACTGTCTTTGTCATTCTATTTGACGGTTATCATTGTTATTTCTGTTTTCTGTAATTTATGTTCTCTTCAAAAATAGACAGTAAATGTTCGTCTTACAGAACGGAGGGATCAAAGAGCAACAATTAACCTATTCCGAAATTATAGCTGTCCTATCCTTCCCGACTCCCACTTTTACTTTCAATTTGCATACTCAAACTCAACAGCCACACGTTCCATTCAAAATCACTTACCTTCATCATACAGTTCAGAGCCTGAACTCGTATGAAAACGAAAAAATACACTTTAAATAACAACGAAGAATCTCACAATAGCGATCTCCGATTACAAAAACATGTCCAACAAGATTGCACATAAAAGTCCAAGCTCATCAAATGCGGAATACCTAGTAGCATGAATTTTAAATAGAGTCGTCAAATACTTTTGCGACAAATAGACAACAGTTACCTTCCTTAAACTTTTTAGCGACACTAACAGAAGTAAGGGGGACCATAATCGACACGATGCTGTCATTTACATGTCATTCACCCTTTCTAGAGAAGGCACTGTGATCTTCAAGCGATATTGTGCAAAAGTCTATGTAATAGGTTAAGCAGATGTTAAGCGAGCAAAAACAAAAACAAGTGGCGATTACATTAACAGAATTTTTATGTTCTCATTAAATTGCACGTACAAAATGGGTCAACATCTCTCGAGATCAAACAGAACTAAATCAATGATAAAATATTCAATTTCGGCACACCCGGTGGCGTGTCGATGGGCAGAGTGATGCATTCTAGAGCACGCGATAATCCTTGAACCCATTGTCAGCCTGACAGAAGTCATATTGTGAAAATTATAGCCCCCTGTCAATTAGCACAAATGATTTAATAGAAAAATGCCGCCACAAAAAAAAAAAAAAAACAATCTGACAACAACCAAATCAAGGTGTGTTCTTGGGATACTATGACTCTATTCCGCCCACATGTCGTTGGCGGTCTGTCGACGCAATTTAGCTGTTGAGACTTGAGTATTTGCCATGGTGTCGTGAGAATTACCGTCAGCGTCACTGTCACTTTGTCGGTCAACCTCAACACACAACTTAAACATGAAAGTTTGAATTTAGACTTTGAATGACTGTCATGGTGATTTTCAATGAAATCGATTATTTATTTGAATTTCGAGTACCTATACACTTAATTTATGGCAAAACCGAAACCGGACTTATTTCGTCTTATTTACGTAACACAATGACGACCGCAACGTAAATGTCAGGACTGTGCACTCAACGTCAAGTCCCGCACGTTCTTCATGGCAGCTGACAAGCAGGTGTCATGTTTTTGGATAATACAGTGCAGGGGCAAGCTAAATGTCATAGATATAGAATGTTATCACACGCTGAGATATCTGCTGAACAACTCCTGTGCCCAGTGCAGTAGCTTATCTTACGTGTGAGCAATTAGCAAACGTTTAATTTATTTCAATGCTTCAGAGCTTAAGATTAATTGAGGTGATAACAAACCATTATTGTTCGACCGTGTAGACAATAACTGCCGCTTGGCATATTTAACACTTCGTAGTGAAAAATCTGTCGATGATGATGCGATCGTGATGATATGGGTAAACCAATTGGCGAACAGATATGATGAACGGGATAAGATTGATGTGTGCTTGCATAGTTCAGTAAATTTTAAAGTCGACTAAAAGTCTATGCAACATGATTTATGGTCTGACGCTTCATTGCCGACAGTTTGGTCAAGTGTGCTTGTGCTCGATCGTCTTCGTTTTCATTGCTTAGACGTAGACATCGTGTGGCATTCAGATATATCTGTAAGCTGACATTTGATGGATGCAGCATGAAATAAAGTGACTTTATCAATTGGCGAGGATAGTTGATTAAATTTTATGGCAGTGCAATTTAAAAAAAAAATTACAAGTTAAATTAATTAGATTGTTGAAAATTAAGTGAATTGTTGTGTTGAATTTAATTGTGTGTAATGGCTGGAGAAATATCTTAAGAGTTCTTATGATTGCAGACAGAAATATAAAAAGAGAGTGAAAGAGTGTACATATGTAAACTACGTTTTGAGATTTTAATAGAACAAGAAATGCCCCTTGTTAATTGATTTGACGGCATTCAATTTAATTCAGGTTTTCTTATCCGTCTTATCGGTTCTAGTTACCATATCCGGTTACCGGAGATTGCTTAAGGCTTTATTTTATTTATTAATTACTCCATTTTGAAGACGAACGTTTTCAAATAAACATTAGCCCATATTATATTAAATCAATATAAGAGACTCGAAATGATGAGAATCAAGGAGAACGATTAAGAAATTCATTCGTTCATTAACCACCAAACGTTATCCGAAAATTGGTACTTGGCGCAACTGATAAGGATGATTCCTAGGATTTTTGTAACTTAACTTTTTTTTCAGCGAAACGTCAAAGTAAAAGACAAAATTTGACCCTAAGATGAAAAGAAAGCAAAAAATACTTACAGCGAACACATTTCAATTCCATCTGGCGGGACAAGAATCACTAACAAAAATTAATGCCAATTATTCAATTCCAACAAATGACTACACCCACGATCCGTCATTACATACAATGTCAAAAGTCATTAAAACACTGTTCAAGAGTCATATATATAATCTTAACTTCTGAAGAACTGAAAAAAGCCAATTCAAAACAATCCTAATTTCTTGGCGCCGCACATTAGTGTCAAAACTAATAGAAACCCATTTAATCGATTGCCACCTTCACCAGAACGTTGACCAAGGTCAGTGTTTATATTCTGTTCGCACTCTGTAGCTTTAATCTTACCATATTGTAAACAGGTGTGTCAACATGGCATTCTAAAATTATAGAAAAACAAATATTCTAGATAAAATTCCACGTGTTTAGATTTTAATCACTTTAGGGCTAAACATTTGACTGGGCGTTCTCACTGTTACATTTCCGTGTTCTGATGTCATTCAAACGGCATCCCCAAATATCGGGCGGAATCCATAGTCCATTTGATTTTTTTTTTTTGTAACAAAGTTTTAAGACAAACAAAATAAGCAGGCTCGTAATTTTGAGATTATGCAAATTTCTTTAGCTGATTTAATTCTTAATAATTATTTTTATGTATTTCCTGTTTTTCCTTTTTTTTTGTTCATTCACTTTATGGACCTTATTCACAACTAATTTGGGATTAGTGACAGTGACGGTTACATGTCTCTTTGCGTGACGTAATTTTAAGAGCCCATAAAATATTCTAACACAAAAAGAGCAAGAGCTTGAACAAACAAATTCTTGTGCGATTCAGAATGTTTAAATGCTGTTGACCTTAGTTAACATTGGTAGATATTAGCATTTTAATTGCCATAGAAACGGAACGAAAGATAACAAAAAAGGAGGTAGTGTGATTTCAATAGCAGTGAATAATACATTTTGCCTAAGGCTCAAAGTTATAATTGAGTGGGCGGTTGTAAAATGACAAAAACAAATTGAAAGCCTTCTTTTTCTTGCTTGATAAGACATCAACAGTCCTTATGATTAAAATGAAATAAAAAATTCCACATATCACATCGGAAAAAATAGGGCTTCTGTACCCAAGAATGATAGCTCTAAAATTAAAATGTCCAGTCGAAAGTGATAAATTTGAAATTGAATCATCGGTATTAAAAAATGATGGCTGAGGAAATGAGTCCTTACATATCCCTGAAATATGTAACCTAATTTTTGAGCTCGAAAATTAATCACTACAAAATGAATTTGCGAATAAGAATATGACAATCAATCGCCTAATTTCCGATCAAGAAATCACCCAATTCCAATTGTCCTCCATATATATTTGACAATGATATCTTTATCTTTAACGAACTCCAGCTCATCTTCGATTCAATAAAGAATAATATTAGTTACCAGGTGTCGATGGTATATCCAACATTGTACTAAAACACTTACCGATTAAGGCCATCGACATTTACTCCACACTGTTAAAGAACGCGCATTATTCAGCATATTACTCAGTACGTTGGAAGACAGCTGTGGTTCATTCGAAAAAGAGAAAGAACAACTCCAACTCAAATCTTCGGTCGACAGTGTCTCAGAAAAGAATTCACAAAATTACTTGTTAAGTGTAATTTTTTTCGAAAAAATAGAACAAAATATCATCCAAATTTTCTGACTGTTTTTGGTTTTTTTCTTAATTTCTCGAAAACAAGAAGACATTTTCGCATGCGGTTTTCTGGATCTCATTCTCACTAAGAACTTCCGACAGCATTTAATTGTGAAAAAAAAAATTACTTAATTTCATAGAATTTCGAAAAAAATTAGTTCGAAGTTAAAAATTTCAATATTTTGACTTTGAAGATGAATTATTCGAAAACTATTCCTGAAAACAGTTTTATATAAATGCAAAATGGACTTTTTAAATTTGCCAAAAGGTATATTAGTTACACGGTATTGTGGACGAAGCCGTTGATTTTTAATATATTTTTTGAAAATTTTTTTGTTATAAAATCGCCCCTGCTGGCTAAACGGGGGGCAATAGACCACCCTCCGTATGATTTCTTTCTAGTGTTAATGCAACCTACCTACACAACACACTCCACCTATCAAAAACATCGCTCGTGGATCACCATTTTAAATGATTTAAACAATATAAATAATTATTTCCCTCAAAAGAAATGTTTCCGGTTTTAAACAATATAAGAATCTGATCTGTTTCTGAGGACTTTTTGAAACGCCCTTTTTTCAGCTTCATTGATTCCACTAACCACTACTAATAAATAATTAAAGAGTTGAGTATGCGCTAACTTTCTTGCCCTTTGATCAAAAAGAAGTTTACAGCAAAAATAAACTGTGAATTCTATAATTATCTAAGGCAATTTTGTTAATGCGATTTGTATAACAACCCCTTATCCCCATCAGCTTGTTCGTTGTACCCCGAACCCGATCCCCGACACGAAGAATTCGTTATCATCGAGTGTTTTTCCTAAACCTGTGAATTGTGTTTTATTTAATTTCCTCGACATTCGGCAATGTTCCATCCAGTGTTACCGCGGGGACACTATAGTGCCAAAAGGGACTCATTTTTTTCAACTTGACTCAGGGACTCACAAATTGTAGATTTGGCTCATTTTTTACGAATCCAAGTTACCTCTTATTAAAAATCACTCATCTTTACTCTGAAGTCAATGTTAATTAATATTTTCTTAAACTTGGTTCCATTTTGTGGAGAAAATTAATTTTGAGAAGAATGCATAGTGTAAATGTAGATTTTATTTCTTTCCTGAACACCTGAACTCTGTTTCAGCATTCAAACATTTACTTTGATTCACTTATAGAGGCACAAAATTCAAACCATATGATTGTGAATTGAAACTTCATATTCTTTTATTGTCTTTGTCTCTTTGCCATCGTTTTAAGTCTTTTAAGTTTATGTTTATTTATTATTAATAGGTGTGTTTTTTTGGCAAAGCTATCCGTGTCCGCAGTAGTGAACTATGTACATGTTTTACAAATACAACACGATACTGCCGATAAAAGTAGAAGTAGAATCATACTGCGGATAGGATTTAGAAAAATTCAATAATCGTCTTTAAAATGATAGAAGCGACCAACTTCTAAATAAAAATATTTAACTGCGGATGCGTTTTTTGGTAAATCATAATGTCAACTTATGTTTATAATTATTTCTGTGGCAATAAGACAGAGTAGCTTATGTCAACATAAGCGATTTTTGAGTTTTAAATGGATTGTTCATAAGCACTTTGAAATCTACATTTCTGTCTTACCCCCATTTAAAAAGATCTCTCCGTTGCAAAGATATCGTACGTTTCATAAACGCTTATGTTTTAATGCCATACATTGCATTCGATAGAAAAGCTTATGTTGTTCAATTCTCTTATGCCTTCCAAATTTAGTTATTATGATTTAACAGAAACGCTTATGTTGTATGAAATCTTTTTTTTATTTTACTTTGTTAGCGATATTGAAATCAATAAAATAAATAGTAAATAAAATAACTAGCTTCATTCGAGTTTTTTGAGGAAACTTGTGTATACTTAAATTTCTTTGCCAAATTTTAATTGTATTTTAAGCACACTAAGCTCTTTTGTAAAAATTAATAAAATCACAAACCAGATATATTAGGTTTGATAGAACCTCTTAGTCAACATAAGATATTCTATCGAATGTATTTTTCCAAATAACATTTTAGATAAAAATCCATTTTTCTCGAAATCAAGTTTTTTGACATAAGCTACTCTGTCTTATTGCCACAGATTTGTACATATTATGAAAATGAACTCTGAAAAAAAAAAAAACAGAAGGGACTCATTTCTTCAACCTCTGGGACTCATTAAAATTTGAGCCCGCGATAACACTGGTTCCATCCATCCCTAATCTATTGCCTGCCATTTGCACCGAATTATTCAAATTGAAATAGTCAATGCCCAATACCATTCTCAACATCTTAATATTTTAATAATAAATAACACGCAATGTCATGCCAATATCATTTTGATTTTCCACTAAAATTTGATTCAAAGCAGGATCAGATCGTTCACTCCTGTTATTATTTCGTAACAAGAATTCTGTTGGGCTAACAGCTCTCACGCATAGAAGCGAATTCGTCACCCAATCCTCACTTCCTGCTTTAGAACGATTTGTTCCCGTCTGCTCCACTTCTACTCATAACATTTCTTGTAGTAACAGAATGTGAATTTTAACAGCCCTATATTTCAGACAAAACTTCCACTGAGAACCAACTGAAATGAAAGAAAACACAAAAATAAATTAGACACCACCACCGACAGCGACAGTAGCGTTGTTTATTCTCCAATCCACGTCGTCGTGCTTCGACTCGTTGTGTTGTTGTGGCACAGTGGGCTAGTACACTGTTTGAAATGTTTGAAAACAAAAATTATGAAATAAAGGCCAGTTACTGGACTTTTATTATTATTTTATTACGGTATAAGTCAACTGTTTTTTTCTTATCTTTATAATGCATAAAAATGGATGTATGTATGTTTGTTTGTTTGTATGTCCTATATTTTCGAAATGGCCAAGTCCAACAGATATTTGTGAAATGTTCATGGTTAATACTGTTGTATTCAGTGATAGTTTCTGTGAAAAAAAATATATGGAAAAATATCATGGAAGAGTGGGGAAACTGGAAAAAACCAAACAAAAGCCAGAATTTGATTTTTTTTGCTTGAATTTCTTGTTTTAAAATTTTTCGAATGGAAAAATTGAAAGTTCTTAGTAAAAAAAACTCGCAAAACTAATTGGTTTTCAAAGGGAAAATTGCATGTAATTGTAGGTGTATCGATTTTCAAATGGAAAACTAGAAAACTTCAAAATGGGTTTTCGAATAGAAAATAGAAAGTTCTTCATGAAAAAGTCGAAAACTTCCTTGGTTTTGATAGGGAAAATTGCATGATATTGTAGGTGTACTGATTTCAAATGAAAAAATTGTAAAATATGGATTGGGAACTCAAGATCTAAAATTGAGTGTTTGCATATAATTTAAGGTGCATTGGTTTGTTTGTTTGTTCGGTAGGGACTCTTAATCCGCTCAATCCCCAAGGGTTTTTATAAAAGTTTCACTGTAGATAAAGCCTTAGTAAAAACAAATTTTTGGGACAATTTTTTTTCAGCAAATAAGGGGGACACTCGAAAGTTATACGGAATTCTGATTTTCTGTGAAATAGTCAAAACACGCCGGAAGACGAGAATTTGTTGAATTTTTTCAACGAAATTTGTATTTTACTGCATGCTTCAATGAAAGTAGAAAGTAAGATGTAAAGCTTGAAAAAAATTAGATATGTCGTTGTCTATTTCATTAGTTCTCTATTTATTATAATTATTATTCTAACATAAACAAAAATTAAACTCAACCTCGACTGTTTCGGTTCCACTGTTCTTTCACATCGCTGCTATAGACGTCGCATTTTGTTGTGTTTTCGTGCTTACAAACAGAAACAAGTGTGTAGAACTGTAGATTATGATATGACAATGGTTACGAGTTCGACGCAGCGTTGATGTTTCTGGCTTGAAGAATTTAATTATTTAATTCTTTTGGTAAAATTAAATAATTTTTTGCACAAGTTTTCGATTGTGTTTTGATTTATATTTTTTTGGTTCCATAATTATTATGATTTGACTGGAATTTGCTTATAAATACGAATTTTATTATTATTATTGGTTTCCTTCACATTAATAGCGCATGTCAGTAGTTTAAAAGTCCATTAGCATGGTTGTTATGCTTTGACAATTTAATTTGAATTAATTAATATTATTTTGAATAATTTAATTATGAATGTAATATGTATATCTTTTGAGCGCTTCGGTAACATTCATTGAATATTAACGTTCGGCGGGACTACGACGTCATTTCTAATTCTAATTTTTCAACTGTTTCATCTCCAGTTTCATGAGACAGCAGCGTTTGAAAAAAGGGGAGATAAGATTGGAATGCCAATATGCCATGCTTCACTTATATTAATTTTTTTTTATTACAAATTGTTATTTAATATTGAAATTTATTAATCGACTGCAGGTTTGTTAAGTTTCAGACAATGTGGCTCTGGTCGTGTGTAAATTAATAATTATATCGGTTATCGATATTGGTTCTAATTTATACAAAGTCAAAGCATGCTGGTAGGAAATTAAAAACTAATTAAAGAATTGAAATTGGTTTGTTTATCATTTTAATTATTGGCCATAAATTCATAAAAATATGTGACAGTATGCAAAGTTGAAGGTTAGAACAAATTGTATGATCAATTTATTATTTATCGATAAACCGAACGTTTCAGATCTTTTGTTTTGCTGATGATCAAGTTTATTGATTTAAATCCAAAAATGACTAATCGGCCTATTCTTAGAATGTTTTATTGTTTGACGTGATCAACATCATGATAAGAGATTATGATTTCGATCTTTTAAATTTTGTTAGCGGTTAAAAAATGTGTAGTAGGTAGGTAAGATACCTATGTTTGGCAAAAACAGTCCTTGTTTACAAGCTAAAAGAGCTTTTGTGTGTGATGGAAAAAAACAAGCAAAAGACTTGTTGTTGTTAGATATATGTAGTTATTAATTTGTTTATTTGTGCATTTTTAGTTTTTTTTGTTTTATAGTTTTTACCATGAATGGAATCTTAGAAAGATATTTTGAAATGGGCGTTTGATGTTTTTTTTTTAAATATCTAGGCGATGTTTACTTTTAAAATGTTTGTTAAACAGAAAATAATTAAGGGGAGTGTAAAAACCTTTGAATGACATATTTTGATATTCATAACCTTCAGTTAAAATGAAATGCTTTTACAAAGCTTCACAGCAAGCTTTTAAAAATGGCAACAAATTGAACAAGTTCATACGACCCAGTTGCAAGGTAATTTTTTTTCACTTGATTTTATTCAAAATCATGCCCATCTATGAAATTCTACAGTTACCATTTGTTATTCACAACAAATGCGATTGCCTTCTCATTTCATCATTCTGACAGTAACGAAACGATTAAATTTTGTTTATATTCATGAACGAAGTATAAGGGTTAAGTCAAATAATGTTTATGTCTACAATTTATTGTTTACAAATTGTGACACTGAGCGATAGCCATGCCACTATGCCAGATGTTGTTGGAATTCAAAGAAAACAGAAATAATCAATTTGAAAACTTTGGAATTTTATTGTTTGTTTTGAGAGAGTGGTTATTAAATTTCTTGCTTCTATATTTTTTTCTTCAATCAGTTGGACAATGGACAAAAGATTGGGCAGAAAACAATATTCTATGGGCTTTGCTATCAAGTATCAATAGGCCTTTTTCTTTTTTAGCTCTGATCAGGGTACGGAGTAGAGCCTGAGCTCATCGAGCTCGATCTGAGCAGAGTTAGCTCAGACCTTTCCGAGTTAATAAAGAAACAAACCTGAGCACGGAACTGTCACACATACAAAAAAAAATTGAAAAAAAAAATTATTTTCCTTCATTCGGAGAACAACTTACTCCGCACGCCATTTCTACCGTTTTAATTTTTTTTTCGCATCATCTCAGTCATGATAAATGAACAAAATACATGAAGTTGGCCGCGCTCAACTTTTTACTCCATCTACTCCATCAATTTTAACCGAGCTCGTAGATCGCGCTCTGACCACGGTCTGATCTAAAAAATAAACAAAAGTTGAGCGCTCCGATATGTCTGAGCTAAAAAAGAAATACGGGTTTTTTTTTGACAGCTCCGTACCCTGCTCGGAGCTAAAAAAGAAAAAGGCCTAATATTGTCCGGAGAGTAGTTTTTCAAAAAAAAATTAATTTGAGGAAGCCTGTTGAATATTTCTTTTTTTCCCTTATGTTATGTTCCATGATGTTGCAGATTCTAATGACAAATTAATTGCGGTAGACATGTAACAAGATAGACAGTAGAATGATTGTGGTTATTATTTTGATTACATCAAGACTCTACAATTGACTACTTCAATATAGATTTCGATTCTGTTAACTGAACAAAAATTAATTAGATAAATAAATAAAAACAAACTTTTGAAAATGATTGATTGTTAGTTGATTGTAAGCCAAAATTAAACCACGAGGTCATATATGGAAATTAAATCACATACATTTTGTATTTATTTTGGTGATTACCTCCTATTAAAATGGTATGGGTTTTTTTTAATATGGGTTGGGTTTGGGTATGGGTCAAGTGAATTATAACAATTAAGGCGGAATAATCATTTCACAGCATTTAATTAATTTTTGATCATTTTTCACTGAAAAAAAAAACTTTGTTAAATGTTAAAAAGAGCTAATTTATCATTAATTTACTTTCATGAAGGAGAGTATATCCGCGTTATATCCTTTAAAATTGCTTACTTCATCTTGAAGACATTTTCTCGTTTTTTTTTTTTTAATTTAAGTACCTATTATTGAAGATCATGTGATGATATATGATTATGAAGTTTGAATAAAATGAAACAAACAAAACTGACTAATTTCACAAAAAAGCAACTGCTTATATGGAATTACTTGATTATTGGATTATTTCCTATTGCTTCGTTTTTTTATGATTATCAGCATTTGGTGTTTGTTTGAGTAGGTATATGCAGGTTCATAGCTGTTAGAAAAATCGAAAAGGGTTCAGATTTCGATCTCCTCTGTTCTCATAAACAGTAGATTCTTATGAAAAAAGGTAAGACTTTTGGTTTCAAATTTAAATGACATGCGAGCAAAAGGGGTTAGGGCCGTTTTCCGGAAATCAACTTCCCGGATAACGATATGCCGGAAAACACTACTTTTTCCCGTGTAACGATTGCCCGGAAAAATGCCTACCTTTTTTCATAAGAATCTAATCCTTTTTTGTCACTCAAAGTTTTGAGAATTAAGGAGATCGAAATCTGATACCTTTTTCGATTTTTCTAACAACCCTGAATTAGGCCACACCCTTTTTCAAAAACAGAAATTTTATGAGACCCCGGGCAAAAGTACTACGGGAAAAAAGTTATCGGTCATATGACTTGCGACGTTTTGGTTTGCGAGATTTTGGTTTTCGGTCTTTCGACCCCAATCCTCGTTTACCTTCATGAAATTCGTTATTTAGTCAAATGCATTCTGAGAACTAGAAGGCACCGTGCATCACGTCAGAAAAATTAAATGCCACAAAATGAACAAATTCAATTGCTGATTGCAATTTTTATTTTTTTGGTAGCATCGAATGCTCGTGTAAAAATGAGAAAGCGTTATATTCTCTTTTAAAAACATTGAATGACACTTTTAAAATTTAATGAACCAAAAATGGCCATTTGGTTTAAAAAGCTGTTAAAAGCTTGATTAATTTAAAGGCTCTTGGTGAAACCAAAACATCTGATTTCAAGATTTAAAGCCTTGTTAAAATTTTAAAAGTGTTTCGTGAAATTGGCCATTAGTACCTATCTTATAAATTAAGTAATTTTAGGTATAAATTCATATCACTTAATATTTTTTTTTTTTTTAAGAAAACAGAAACAGGTCTAAGGAATTTTCGGATCCTTACGTTACGAAATCTCTTTATACCACGTTTGTAAGGCCTCTACTGGAATACGCCAGCCAAGTATGGTCCCCTTATCACCAAGTCCATATAAATAGAATTGAAGCAATACAACGTAGATTCCTCCGTTTCGCCTTAAGAGGACTTTCATGGGCTGAAAATTTTAACTTACCTCCGTATCAAGAACGGTTGCGGCTTATAAACTTACAATCTCTAGAAAAACGTCGTGAAGTTGCCGATATTATTTTCGTACACCAAATTCTATCCGGTGCTACAGAATCTTCCACCCTCCTTGACGCAATGAGTATTAACGTTAACTCGCATTCTCTAAGATCAGTTCCCCAATTTCATCAAGCTCAGCACAGAACTGATTATGGAAGTAATGAACCAATGACGAGAATGTTACGAAAGGTTAATGAAAACTCTAATATTTTTGATTTCAACCATAGCAAGATCACACAAAAGAAGCTTTTATACTGTACTTCCTTAAACAACTAAAAAAATAAATAATACGTATATGTATATAGTAGAGAGAAACTGACTCTTTTTTTCTTTTTTTTTAGTTTATTTTTGTTTTACTAAATTGACAAGTGTCTTCTACGGTGCGGGGAAATAACTCCACGGGAACTAACTCCACTGAGGGATTTACTTCCCACCAAGTGAGAACTTACTCCACTTTTGTAAAGTGTAGTTAGTTCCCATGTACGGTGAGAACTTAATTCACTTTCTAATGGGAACTAAGTTCACACATTTATACATGGCGCAGGGAAACTGGTCTGGAAGTCAGAAGTCCCGAAAATGGGTTTCGGGGCTAATGACCCACTATGGTGGGTCATAACAACAACCCAAAAATGTCCTATAAATAAATAAGATCATTTTTATTTACTACCTATTTGTCGACAAAATGGATAGAGCAATTCATTTTCAAAGCTGTTGCTGTTTCCTTTACTTTGGAAAAGCATGCTAGTGTCTGGATAGCAGGTGCTGCACTGCAATGATTCATTTTGAGCATCTTTTTTCACCTTGGTTGATGATGACTATCTGTAACACTCAAAATCAATTTGGTTTGATTGGGAGTGAAGCGAGCGGAAAAAATTTTGCCCAAAAGAGAATCAATTTGGGGTGTGAAAATAAAAAAATTCGCGCGAATTTTTTCCGCTCGCTTCGCTCGCTTCCAATTTTTCGTTCAAGCTCCAAATCCTTAATAATACAATTTTTTTAATCATTTGAGAGGGATTGTAGAGTTAAAAGAGTCAATAAAAAAACGTCTTTCTGATGGAACTTTTAATGTTAGAGTTTAAGAAAATGTTTAAAATTAATAGCAAAGGTCAGAAACCCCGAATTTGATTTCTGGACTAATGAACCACCATATAGGGGGATAGATTCTTAAAAATGGGTTTCCTCTAAGTTTCTCAATATTTTTGTGCATGCGATTTTTAAAAATTATTTTCAGTCTTAAAAACTGAATTTCGGAATGACTTCGTTTCTAAAAGACATTTATTTTAATTTCACAAACAAAATTGCTCAGTATACTTGAATTCTTATTTTAATTTTTTCTCAATTAAAGTAGCAAATTATTTCAAATTCGAAGGGAACTAGATCCACTAATTATTTGAGGAATTTAATTCCCACTGTACATAGGAACTAACTACACTTTACGAAAGTGGAGTAAGTTCTCACTTGGTGGGAAGTAAATCCTTCAGTGGAGTTAGTTCCCGTGGAGTTATTTCCCCGCACCGTCTTCTACACGCTTATTTACTTTTTTTCTATGTTTTTTTCGTGTTTTTTGTATTCTTTTAATTTTTGACTTTAAAATTTTAAAATTTTTAATTTTAGGATTTTGCATTTTTTTCTTTTTTTTTAATTTTTAATTTAAAATTTTAAATTATTTTGTTTTTCCTATTTGTACCTGCTTGCATTAAGCAGTCCATAACTCTTATCTTCCTGATATTCGTATCGCCATCACTTTTTTTTTTATTTATTACAAATAATTTCTAATTAAGTGCCGATACGACTAGCAACCGTAATTGCAATCGTACTCGGTGAAAATGGTCCCCAGCGCGTGCGGTATCTGGGGGGGAGGCGTGGGAATAATAAATAAAAAATTTCGTAGAAATTCTCTTTAACTTTCTTCCAAGTTCATATTTCGTCACATGTCTTCTTTATTTTTTCGTATTCTTTTTTATAGTGCATCATCTTTATCACACTTTTATTTGACTCTGAAAAATATCCACAGACATAATGAAGAGGCATAACGAATTCTTTAATGATAAAAAACAACAAAAATATTATTGTTATTAAAAATAAGAGAAACAAAAAGAAACGAATGCGAGATCGTTATCAAAAAATAGGCGTGAATAATATTTGAATTTCGATACGAAAAGAATGCGAAGAATGTGTTTGATAACAAAATGAACTCAAATTTCAAGGTCAAAAGCTGATAAAACGATAAAAAAGTATTTCTATAAACCTTTAAGTTATTTAACAGGTAATATGAGTTTCAGTTAATACGAGTTAATCCAAATACTGAAATAATCATGATCTAAATCGAGAACATTATGCATTAGACAGCGGCACAGCTGAATAAAAAGTAAACAAAAACTACGCGATAACACGCAAACAAAATTTCCAGCAGCTCTTGAAAGCTGAAATTAACAAAATATGGAATTTAATTTTTTAAAGAAATAAAAATTCCTTGATGAAAAGAAATTGATTGAAAAGCTCACAAGTCACAACCTTTCTAAAGTAGGTACTTTAAAAGACAAATAATATTCTTGCTCAAAACAAATTTGCAATGAATAGAAAATTATTTTATTTGACTAATTGATGAATACGTCCAATTGACAAATCCTACCAACTGACCCAAAAATTTATCATAGGTACCTATGTCAAACTGTCCATGTCTGTCATAATAGCAGACAAGTCCAATTCAAACATTAAACCGTTTTTTCTACACTTCCTACTTAATCGTCTTTCAATTAAATCGCAAAAGATTATTTCCACTACAGACAACAATATTGTAACAAACAAATGTTTGATTCTTTCTATTCAAGTGTCAAAATACGAGTACAAATCGGATTTGCTGATTTGTTGTTTCTTTTTACCATCAACTATCGAGCAAGTGATTAAGGTCTATGGATTCTGTCATTTGTTAACAACTTGATATCAGGTTGTACAAATGTTGGATAAGCCTTAAGAGCTTAATGCCGAAGCAAGAAGGAAGCACAAAGTCCATCCTAACTATTGATCTCACATCTTTGGCTTTGGTATAAGTATCTACAAAATTTGAGAGACGTCTAGCTTTTTGGCGCCACAACACGGAGGTTATATCACAAGACAAGAAAAAAATGGGTTGTTATGTGTTTTGCGGCGATTGTGAACCTTTAGAAAATTGGCAGACACCATGACGCATAGCCTCATAAATCATTCGGACTTAGTTGAATTTTAGATGGTTTAAAGTTTTTTGCCAAAGGTACATGTGTTTGAGTTTGAAAAAAGAGCGTGGAAAATGTTTGCTGAGAAAATAAACAGGGCAATGATCTTTTTAGTTAATTTGTGTGTTTAGCCTTTTTGAAGATCTGGTCGACTGCCTTTGGGTATCCGATTAATTATTATTATAAATTGGAAGATGACTCACAGTCAGGTCAAAATTTACCATTTAATTTCAGTTGCTTAAGCAATCGAAAACGTTGTGGTCCAAACACTCCACCTTTAGGTATGCCTCTTTATTCTTATGTTTACACTCATTTTAACCGAACAGATGTTGGAAAATAAAAACTTGTGTCAATTAAAATTCAAGTGCAATTCGATTAGGTACATGAAGAAGCATCAATAAATGCAAATTGCATATGCTAATTAAAGAAAAGGCGTTCAAATAAAAACGCAAAACCAGCTGCTACTTGGTATGACATCACTGCGACAGAATATGTGTCCAGCATTTTTTAGTCGGCAATTGAATGAAATGTAAATCAATGTGTTGAAGTTGGCTCCTTAACTCGTTTCATTGTCAATTTTCTAATTGAAATCGATTTCCTTCAAGTTTTCTTGACCGCTTATGGCAAAGCATTACTTAATCCATCAGACTTGGCTCTGACTGCTGAAGCAGTGGTGACTTACTTTTTGACATTTACACAGTTTGTTTGACATTCGAAAATGATCAGTGGTGTTGTATATGTCAAACCATTGACAAGTAATGGCGATTTAGCGGATTAACGAGTTGGCGCATAAAATCGTATGTCTGCACGTCGAGATCTGCGTTAACACAACAGATTACAACAGCTAGATTGGCATGTCGAGGATTTCGATGAATGGGATAGTCTTTTAATTTATCGATACTGGTGCAATTGAATAGACACATCTCGAATTGACAGTCAGAAGTCGTAGATGGAGTAGATAATGAATCGGTTGATTGACAATTGATTATCTAAAATGAGGCACGTATTCTGCATGACAAGTATTGTGGGTTTCGAATGAAATACTAACCTGCTTCGTCTTGTGTGGTTGACGGAACGTGTGAAATAGGGCTCTTCAGTTTTTCAGTTATATTAGCTAGAAAAGAAAAATTACGAGAAGTAAAAGGTAGATGATACGGTTCCTTCCGTCTGCCTTTGCATATACAGTGTAACCAATGTATGTCCGTCTTTTTTCAAACTTATGGGAATTCGAGGAAGGCGTGTAATTTTCTAAGATAAATTTTATTTAACCGTACATACGTCGTTTTTTACGTAAAAGTTAATTTTTCCCTCGATCGATTAATAAAAACATTCAAAGCACTCAAAATAATAATGTTCTTCCAAGAGAGCAACGTCCATATTTGATTGTTTTTTGCATGCAATTCCAAAAAATTAAGTCAGTTCATTGAAAACCATGCGTCCAAGCTGGCAAAAGTTCAAAGTCATTCAAACAGCCCAAAACACACAACTTCCAGTCATCATTTTCAAATAACCTCTTCGATGTCATTTCAATCTGGAACTCATGCAGACAAACAATGAACAAACCAAAACGGACAAAAATTAAAGAAACAGAAACAAACAATAAATTTTAAATTGTGTTTGTTTGACAACATCATGCGTGTTAACGGACTTTAGAAACTAAAAAATTATAACCGAGGACAGTTATGGAAAGACGTCACTGTCACCGCCCACCCGTCCGTCAACTTTAATGTCACAGATGAGAGCAATTTATGAAGCCTGTCATTGGACTCCAATAAAGAACAAATAAAAACCACAATGTCAAAATAAAACTGCCTGAATAAAATAGACCGGCCCATTCATTAATTAATTGAAAACACACACAAAAAACATCTTCAAACAAAACAAAAGCGACCACAAATAATAACTCATAAATTTGTCGGTTGAACTATCAAGTGCTCTGATCTTGAACTGCTAAGGAACATTGAACATGACCTTTCAATAGACAGACAAATTCAGAACACCGAAAAATTCCACGCGAGACGCAGTAGCCTTGAGATGAGAACAAATTCCTCTCACCTTGTTGTATGTTTTTGTGTTTACAGGAATTGTTGGAGAGATGTTTTCCAACCGCTAACAAGGTCAGAAACGGTAGTTTTTCAAACGAAAATATGCTCGAGATGATGTATGGAATTTTATTTACTGTTTGAAAGGTAAAAATAAATTCCACCCACACAATAAAATTGTTGTGGTCGGGACGCTTTGAAAAATCCTTGTTTATTTTGCTATTTCAAAAAACTGTTATCGAATTAGAAACATAGGAAGGGAAATTTGTTTACAATAGTTGTGGTGAAATTCCAGGTGTTTATTGTTGCAACAATCGTGGGTAGTTGAAGTTTCCGTGTTTTGTGGCTGATTTAAGTTGATTTTGAAATTCATTTCGTGTGCAATTAGTTCTTGCATTGGTTGATCCGTCCAAAAGAATGTTTTTCTTAAAAAAAAAGAATCCATTCCGATCATTCCAAAGTGTAGCTATTAAAAAGGCATAAAAAATAAGATATAATAACATGTAAAATGGACACTTAAAAATTATTTTATGTGAATATTTATTGAATTCAAATTTTCATTTCTTCCACACCCGACAATCGTGGTAATTTGTGAACATGATCAGCATAAAAACTTATAATCATAATTTGTCGATCTTTATAAATCGCTTAAATATTTTACGTTGTAACTTTTTATTCCACTGCCATGGCTCGAAGCCATGGAATTTATGGGTTTGTTGAGCCAATTGAGATACATACAATGTTGTATTTGATGACAGAGCTTTGCGTCAATGTTTTTGTTTTGGGTCTTTTTGTTTACTTATTCGAACAATAGACAAAGTTCTTTGATATTCACTGATCTCGAGTGTCGATGAATAGAAAAAATGACACATCGCTATAAGGCAAATTCAAATAACCATGAAGTGATATCATGGATAATGATATGTCGATCTCTTAATCATGCCTAGGTATTAACAATTGATCAAACACAACAAAAAATGTACTCCATCATCAATTGAAGTTGATTGTATGACAAACGGAAAAGCTCAAATTAATAGATTCATTTGAATGAGTATGAGTCATTGCTTTTTGATCTTTGGGGGGAAGATAAGGAGTTTCCCGCAGGGTGAATTCTTCTTAAATTTTAATGACTTGCTGATATATTTTTTTTTGGCTATACTCTCTTTTTTGTTGGATTTCGACTTTCAAATTGTTCCAATTCTTGTTTGAAGGTTTAACCTGTCAAATTTATCACATCAATTAGATCACCATGAAGCGTTAATTGATTTTCAGGCTTGGAGTAAAATTGATGATTGCACGGTTAATATGCTGGATTCACTTAATTTCAAGCAACTCTAAGTGGTCAGGTATGCGAAAATACGCTTAGATCATGTTGCGAATTTCTTAAACAAATAAACAAATCGTTAAAGTTTTTTTTGGGAAGATTAGAACATATATCTAAGCTCATACTCATAATGACGACGTTTGGAGTTCCCCAAAATTAATAATCTAAATTGTTATTAACAATGCTTAATTTATTAAATAAATTCATTGATTGGACCAAACTAAGTTTTTCCTATACCCCTTAAATTCCTATTACTATCAACAACAAATGATTTTTAATATAACAGCCGGGACTTTGAAGAATGATCACGGGGATTACCCTTATTTTTCATTTTAATTATCTTATCTTAACATTTTATTAACCCTTAACATAGTTACTGCACTTCCCGTAGCCAAATTGAAGGTGAATTTCTTTCTGACTCAGTTATCATCCCATCATACAGCGTGGGACTTCCCCAATTAATAGTGCACATCACTCTTTACAGAAAAGTCATGTCAGACATTTTTGATTTTCCTCAACTTGAACTTTTATTAGTGTTAGGCAAATGTTTAACATAAATTTGCATTTTTTGTCTTACTAATGCTAGATTCTTGGAATAATAAAATTGATCACCCTAGCTGCAGCGAACATCGATTGCGTCTAAGAGTATTTGCATTGCACACGTGCTGATAGATTATGTCAGCATACTTATCTGCACAAATTGTGAAAATATTGAAATTTTAAAATGACGTATTCGTTAAACATTCCAACTGTTTTAGTCACTTTGCCTTATGTCATGAATATAAACAAAACAACAAACAGAGCAAACAAAATTATAACTTGAAGGTGTTTTAACGTTTAGGTATGGAAATTAAAAGAGAAATAATGATGCATGGACAAATGGTTTTCAATATTGCATTGCATTTTAATTGTAATAGAGCCAAGAGAGTGACTTTAATGTAAATCTTAACGATGCAGTTACGTGGATGCAATTGATATTTCAATGTTGTGCGCAGTTTTTTTTTAATATATTTTTTTTTTTAAGTCTTATTTAAAGGTGAAACTCATTTGTGATTTGGTAATGACTTTATTTAATTAATGGAATCTTGATGATAACTCACTTAGAAAAAGCGTTTTGTAGCAATTACAGTTGGTAGTGAGGCTCTATGTACGGAAAATTATTAACAACAATTTAAGGGGATAGGAGAAGACTTATAGCGTTTATAAAAAATGTAATAAAGTACAAAATTGTGATTAAAATTCGCTTGAATTTTGGAATAGGTATAGCTTTGTATTTTATTTAAAAACAAGAAAGCAATGGGGAATTATCCCAATGAAGAATTCTATTGCTTCGTTCTCCATGATTCTCAGCATTTGTTGTTTTCCAAAACTTTTGTTGAAAAAGGTACAAGATAACGATATTAATTCACATAACTTGGTTGACGATTAAAGGTGTAGATTATCATGAAAATGGTAGGATTTTTTGGAGATGATGTCATTGGGCAAAAGTACTCCTGTAAAGTAGTTTGCGGTTAAATGGCTAGCGGTATTTTGGTTTGGAAGATGTTGGTTTTCGGTCTTTCGACTTCAACTCTTTCTTTTTTTTCCGTCCATATTTCTTCTAAGCCATAAAATGGTCGTCTGACGTTTTGCTGAGTACCTTCTTAAAAAATCAGGCAGGAGACCGTAAACTGTTTCATTTATAGAGGAAATGTAAAATATGCATAAACAAATACTTATAGGACTCCTTGTCCAAAAAAATTCCGTCATCTTTTATTGTACACCATTTACCTGGAACCTAGATAAGAATAAAATGGAAGTGGAAGGGAGATATATCATCTCCAATTGAACCGGAAAGAATAAATTTTCTGAAAAAAATAGGTAGGTACTTACTTAAGTTCTGAAAAATTCTTTTAAATATAAAAAAAGGCGTAGAAATGAACATCAATAATCTTCTATCGATTTTGAATAAAAATGTCCTATCCATTAAATATAAAATATGATAATTAAATAAATAAAACGCACACTAATAATCCTTTCGACATGTATTTTTTTTTTTTTAAAGCTATTAACTTTCTTTGATACAGTTTTATCAAGCAACCTTCCCAAGTAACAATTTATCTTGCATAAGGTCCGATTCCTGAATATTTAGAAGCAATAGCTTCCATAGAGTTATTTTAAGACTTATTTAAGGATGATTGTTTTTATTTTGCTTAAATAAGACCTTTTGTAATTTACTTATAACAGTCTGCAATTTGATAACAAAGATAAGGCCTCCTTGTGCAAATTATAACAAACTTCTTGCACGAGATTGATTTACCGAAATCACATAAGGCCTCGCTTTGCTTCCTCGTGAAAGCACATTTAAAATAGCTAGTATAAGGCCTATTATTTGTTTCCTAATAACAATCTGCAATTGATAACTTGGATAAGGCCTCCTTGTGCAAATTATAACAAACGAAATGTCAATCTTGTTACTTCGCGTATGTATGTGTGATTGTTTTTTGATTGTTCATTTCAATACATGCGTACTCTGGTTTCCTTATGATAATTATTGCTCACTTAAGAAAGCGGACACTCTTAGGAATGTCAAGTTATCCGAGTTCAAATCTCATGGCATGTTCTTTCTTTTTTTTGTTATTGAATGGAAAGGCTATTATTCTCATGATGTCTCAAGCAAAAAATGTGGTATCGTATGTAAGGTTATCACCTGAATTGATGGTAATTGATCAATTTTGTTTTCAAAAAAATAAATTCAAATTATAATATAATTTTACTACTTTTTGAATCAACTTTAAAGAAGAGTAGATATTTTATGCATTTTATGTGTTCAAGTCAGTTTCCAATAAAGCTATCTGTATCTAATCTGGATGGATGGACACCATTTAATCCACAACTTTCTTTTTATTCAAGTTTAATGTTTCACTCTTCACGAATTTAGTAACATTATACATTTTGTGCCATAAAGTTTGAGAGAAATTAGTTGCAACAACTATTTTCAAGTTTGCTACTCATAACATAGAAGTCGCAATAGCGCAGTGGATGAATGCTCGACTCTCGAGTTCAAATCCCATAGGTAAACTCTAATATTTATTCTCATTGTACAAACAAATATAATTAATGATAAAAATAACCGAATGCCCATGTCACATCAGAAATAAAAGCAGCAAACAACAGAGGATCGCAAAAGAAAAACAATTTCATTTTGAAAATAAATTTTTCTCTACCTACTTTTGCAATAACTTGCATAAGGCCTTATCTTAACTGTTATAAGACCTTATAGAGATTTCTTTCGAGAAGCTATTACTTCTTTAAATCAATTGATATAAGGCCTTGTCATAATTGATTTAAGGAATCAATGGCTTGCATAACTTGCGCCAAACGTATTTGTATAAGGTTTCATACAAGCAAGATACAAATCATGAAATAGCTTCGCTTAAGCCTTATAGAAGTTAAATTGTTACTTGGGTTATACACTTCAAATCCCGTATTCAGGTCTTAAACTTAATTTTGGCAGGTGTTCTTTTCATGGAAACACCTTTACATTCCTATCAAGTGCCAAATTATATGACACTTTCGTTCAACAATAAATCAATTCTTTGTGGTCTAATTTCGATTTAGATCCAATTTTGTATGACTTCTTATTTGATTTAAAACATGATAATCAAACGTCTCTTAAATTTATGGCTGTGACAATGTACTAATATAACAGAGGCAGATAAAAACAGCTATACACGCAAGACCTAACCTGGTCCAGGAAACAGAAACAAAAACATTCATCATCACTCCTTGTGATTTATAAAGGTTTTTCAACAGTGTGCTACGCCGAATTCTCTAGAAATAGAATCAAAAACACTTACAATTATCACGTTTTTCAGCAAAAGAATTTCAATTTCAAGAAATATTAAATCATCTTGGCCCACTGAACTCGACATAAACCATCCAGGCCATCGCAAGTGAATAATTGAAATTCTGATCTCCTTAATAATTTTCAATGCACCGAGGAAAAACAATGATAAGTGTAAGTGGTATTTTAAAGTTTAAGTATTATTCGCCACATGCAATTATTTTTAATTTGTATTTGCCGAAAATTCAATTTAAATTGCGATGGCGCCTTAAATCTATTCAATCAAATAAAACAAAACAAAAAACTGAATACCGGCCAATTTATTGATTGGTTTCGTCTTGAAGTTCGGTCAGCTCATACCTTTATTGATGACTGATAATTGAATTAATAACACGATGTTGTCGAAATGATTACAGTGACATCATGAAAATTGTACCTATTGGCGTGGAATTTTTGTCTGGCATGGAATGTGTCGATATTGCAAAAACAAACAAAGCGTTTAAGGGTTATAAAGTTTAATTAACGAAATTCGGCCGCGCTGCCATGTCCATAGGAATTGATTATGCTTTACATGTTTGTCAAAAGAATATTGGTATTTGCCGAAAAAAACCTACTTTCGTTCCAAATGAAATTGAAATGGCACGATATCGAGGCCATAATCATGAATGAACTAATGAACTCGAAAGTTTGTGAACTTCATGTGGAATTTGAATGACAAATCGTTCTTTGGCGCCGGCCGCGGACGTGAGCCATCATAAGAAAGTGGTTTCATTTTGATAAGAAATTTTGTCAGAATTTTATCAATTGAATTCAAGGTTAGAGCTCATACATAAAATGTTGAATTTTTTAAATGATTCATTTAAAAAGAGGTGATTCATTCAGAAAGAGGTGAGTTTCATGAAGAGCTGCTCTCTGAATCATAAGTGTTAAGTGTTCTGTGTTCACTTCCTTCAAAAAAAGGATGTATGTATGTTTACTCTACCTACAATAGCTTAATCTTGAAAATAAACGAGAATTCTCTCAAACCATTAATATCAACATAAGAAATTAATCGGCAGACTATGCGCATGGAAATGAGTTTGACTGAACACGTTTTTCAAGTTGATGCAGCAATATTTATGTAGGTATATCTAAAAATTGATTTTTAATCAAACGAATATTGTGTCCTGCTTTAATAACAATACTCCGATAAAAAAATGACGTCACAAAGTTCTTCACACATTTTAATGAATATTTATAGAAAAAAAAAAAAAATTGGTCATAAATAAATCTGCCAATTGAGTAAATTTTTGCGAACCGTTTTGTGTGTCGCGCACAAACAAATTCAAACCAACATGGCAACATTTACATTATATGAAACAAAGTTCAGGATCAACTCCGAAAGAACAAAAAAAAAGGCTACTGGAACGAAAATTTATTAATTGTCTACAACCCGCAGTCACACATACATTTGCCCAGATAAGATAAAATAACTTTGCTAACAACTGTCTCCTAAACATAAAACAAATAATAATTGTATTATAATGTTTGTATCTATACGATACTTGCAGTTTTATCGAACAACAACTCTCGACTAGAACTTTTCCATTGAACTTGACTGCTTAAACGTTAAACGTTAACACATCTGAGCAGCAGACTTCTATTAATTAAGATTTTTATGAGTATCTACTGACAAGTGACAAGGCTCTTGAGTTGCACTCAAAACATAAATAATATCTATCAGTATCATCATTATTATCTTCGATATCAATTAAATGGTTAAATATTGCAATTCCGCATATTTGTCGTCGCGTCGTTGAATGGAACTGATAAAGACAAGACACGCGATAAACTGAACAGATTGTACTTATTTCAGTTAAAATTTTATGGTTTCCTGATTGAAGTGTGTTTCGAAGACAGACATTTCAACTCTATTGCATCATAATTAGGAAGTCTTGGGATCTCTAAACAATGCAACCAACAGTGTTTACAAGTCATTCAAAGTCAATAAGTTAAGTGGCAAGTGGTTGGTGGGTGATTT
Source organism: Sphaerophoria taeniata (assembly GCA_943590905.1). Classification (NCBI taxonomy): domain Eukaryota; kingdom Metazoa; phylum Arthropoda; class Insecta; order Diptera; family Syrphidae; genus Sphaerophoria; species Sphaerophoria taeniata. Next base: position 36,556,330 of record OX016540.1, on the reverse strand, counting down.
TCGTTAAATGAGGTTGGATCAATTTAGTATATTGTTTGAAAAGTTTTACGACAGTCGTCAAGTATATTGGCGAGGTTTGAGCATTTATTGAAAATATAAATACATAAGCAATACTTTTTATATTTTAGTACCATTAAAAAAGGCGTTCGTTTGGCTTCTTGACTATTTATGACAGCCATGATACGACTATGTATATTACAATACATAATTTCTATCCACTAGTTGCCAAATTATCCCACTTGTCAGTAGCAATGCAAACTTAAGTGTACGTAGAGTCTCTAGATATATGTATACATATACACTCCGATCATCCTGAACTCAAGCTAGTGTCCTGGCCACTTTCCTTCATGTGTATCAAATTTCATTGCAAGCGGCTTAGCAGACGAATGAACGAAAACGAAGTTTTCACCTCTGTGTCTGTGTCTGTGTGCGGATGCGGAACTCTAAAATCGCAAACGAGTGTCTTTCCTGTAACTTGAACAATCTAGAACTGCAACTGCAACTGACAGATTTCCCAAAAACGTAATCGCTTATGGAGAATTATTTGAACAAAGAATTTTAATGCTTCGTTCTCCATGATTCTCAGCGTTTGGTGTCTCATAAAATTTCTGTTTTTTAAAAAGGGTGTGGCCTAATTTATGGCTCTTAGATTAGATTTTCTTGAAAAAAGGAATAATTTTTTAGGCCAATTGATACGAAGGCTAAATTATCTACTGCGGGAAAGTAATTTCAAGGATATCATTTTTCTTTCGACATACCTACGTTCAACCAACGTTAATAACTCAAACTTAATCATACCTACAAACTTAATTTAAAACCCCTTTTACGAATTTTTAAAAAAGTTGTATTCAGACAAATTAAAAATTATTCATATACATAGGTACGTTCTTCTTAATAAAAACCATAATCTCGAATCCACTCTCTCTTATCTACACTTCAAAAGTTCCAACAATAACTAAACTAGTTTACCTTTGCTCGGACCCTGGCCACATCCATATTCAGATTAAAATGTTGAAAGAAACAAAATTAAACTACGTCAATCTATCCATTGAATAAAAGTGATCGATGAGCGAATTAAATCAATTTTTTTCTCCCTTCAGACTTTTCTTCCGTCATACAAATTTCATTCAAGTAGGTACTATCGATTCTTCAGAAAACAAAAATATAAACAAAACAATAGCAACACATCCGCTTTAGCTTATCGATCACACTTGAAACAGGAAAATAAACAAACAAAAATCAACGATCTCCAAAAATATTTTTTCGACGTATGCAAAATAACTCCTAAATGACTTCATTAATGGAAATATTCACGGTTTCTTTTGTTCAAAAATTGAAAAACTCAAAAGAAAAATTCGTAATATTCCACCCTCTTGGCGCCAACCTACTTTTCCTACCCACCAAACAAGACAAAATGACGTCAAACAGATAAAAACCAAACACCATTAAGAAAATAAATTAAACAGGTGAACAAAATCCGCAAATCCATCGATGATTCAACATTGTGTTGACTTGTTGTTATCTGTCGAAAGCTTAACCGACAGCGAGAAAATTGAAAAAAAAGCTTTCTTCAACAAGTGGGTGTTATTTGCAGACGCGAGTTCTCTTAAATTATATTTCAAAGAGAGGCAAACAGTACGAGAGAACAAAAGATCAAATTGGGACGAAAGAACAGCCTTTCGTAGCTTTTAGCCCAACCACCCACAGTGAAAGGCACAACAAAACAACACATTGTCCGAGTGCGAGTCTCTTGCAAAACGAACTTGTGCAGAAGATATTATTAGCAGAGCAACCTTTACTGAGCGATTGGTATGTTGGTACCATCAGGAAATACAAAAACAAAATAAAGTTCAAAAGTTCTTAAAATATTTGTGCTCTTAAGATTCTTCAAACGATCTCGATCATTTAAATGCGAATTTGTATCTGCAAAATTGTAATTAAGGTAGCTCTAGCACTGGCAGAGCAAGCACTAGAGCGAAGGCAATTGTATCGAGTTGCGGCTTTCGTCTGTTACGATTTGTTTTTCAAAATTCAGTTTCATTCTTGATGTTAACGTAACGGGTTGTGTACCAAACATTCAGTGCGGATGTTGAAAATGTGAAATACGTTGAACCTATTTTTGATCAAACATAAAAAAGATCTTCATAGTCTGTTTAGAGTTGAATATATGAGAGTTAGATATCGTTTAACTGCCTTCAACCAATTAAAATCGTGAAAACAAATTTAAGCAAATTTTAATATTATTCCAATTGTCTTATATAAATTTTGCATACTTTGAATTTCGTCGGCTGTAAGGAGTGAACACTTTCATTTTGGTGTTCTTAAAAATTATTTTAGTCACGAAGATTTTGGTTGCAAAAAAAATTTGAATTACTGCCGCAAAGCCGAAAAACCAAGTGAATATAAAAACAAAACAAAAAATTGATGACACAGTGAAATCGATCGAGTTCAAGTTATCTTGAATCAATTTACTGTTTGTGATATTTTGCTGAAGTGTTCACATTTTTTATCTCGATTATTGAATACAAAGTAAGTGTGACTGCTGTTTGATTATTTTAATTAATCAAGTTATGTTTGAAAATAAAACAAAAACGTAGTTTGTAGTTGAATACACAGAAGTGAGAGTGGCTAAAGAGTGAATGTGCAAACTTAGCGGTAGAGATTATGGAGATTTATGGAGGATAATAGAAACTTCAGCAGTCGAATTTAAGAAATCTAGAAATCCTTTTTTCAATTTGAGATTTTGTTACAAGTAATAATTTGTTTCAGTGGAAGGAGGTGTTCTTAAGTTCTGCACTATATAATGCATTTACCAAAATTGTCGATATCAACATTCAGTTCAGACGCAAAATTTCGATCGCAATATTTCGTTTATCCAATACGTCTGCTTGTCCTAGAACTTTGCAGCCTTAACCATGGCTTCTAATGAAACGAATTTGTAAATACAAGATTCGAGAGAATTTTTGTTTGTGAAAAAAATGGAATAACATTTCTTTTTCAAAAAACAAATAAAAAAAATAAAAAAAACTAACATAACGTACTCCAGAACGCCTTTTTCGATTATTATAAAACTTTCTGATATAGTTTTATGTACCTATATTTTTTTTTTAATTCGTCTAAATTTTTCTAATATTCTTTTAAATTGTAGATACATTTTAAAAAATGGTTTTATTCACCGAATTTGATATCTCGAATACGGTTTGCGAAAATGAAATGCGACCAGTCCGTTTTTTACATTTTTTCTTATTATTTGAAAATATGTGTAGGTACAGGAGAAAAACAATCACTTTCTCGTTTATGTTTGTATTAATTTTAAAATTTCCATAAATACAGCGAAAATTGAATGGTCGAAATTTTCAGAATTAATTATCCCAAGATCTTAAATTTGCTCATGTTCATCCGTCTTTTATGAAACAAACAATTCTTTAAGTAGAATGAACCCACTGACACGCCCTCTTACTCAGGAGTTTAGTTCGCTTTGGTTAGGGAATAGTCAATAAAAGTCAATAATTTTCATATTAGGTGTGTTTTTTTTGGCAAAGCTATCCGTATCCGCAGTAGTAGACTACATTTTTTACAAATACAACACGATACTGCCGATAAAAGTAGAAGTAGAATCATACTGCGGATAGAACTTAGAAAAATTCAATAATCATCTTTAAAATAATAGCAGCGACCAACTTCTAAATACAAAAATTTAACAACTGCGGATGCATTTTTTGGTAAATCCTACTGCACTGCGAATAGATTTGCCAAAAAAAAACACACCTATTGTTGGAAATCATAAATTGATATTTTGAACTATCAACTCAGAGTTATTGTTACAAATTTCGTATTTAGTTTAATTTTTTGTACCGATTTCTAGAATTTCTTAAGGAAATCATTTGAAATGATAAAACATGTTTGGAATGTGATGATAAAAATCTAGACAATCTAGATAAGATAAAACAACTTTTTTTTTTTTAACTCACTTTTTCTTCTAAACAGGTATTTCATTAACTTTCTTGAATTAGCAATGCTTTAATTAAAAGTTCGCTCCAGCTGTTTTGCGCAAATATTGCGATGAGCTAGTCCCTAGTCAATTACCATAATATTCTCATTCGATTCGATTTATCATAGAACAAGTTCTTTTCAGACAAACAGTCTCAAGTAAATTGTTTTTTTTTCTTTCTTTTTTTCAGGAAACATTTAATTAATTTCAAAGTATCGATATATTATTCGAAAACGATTTGTGTCTTGTTTAATTTAGAATAAACAAGAATTTTAAGATTTTTTTTTTATTTATTTAAAATTTCTTAAGTGATTCCAGTAATTTGTTCCGCTTTAATGAAGCTACTTTTTGTTTTAGTTTAAATTAAAAGAATCTATTTATGTATACTTTATGTTCATTGTTTTTTCTCTTATTGTAATGGAAAGAAAGAAACAAAAGTTCATTGCGTCATAGAAAAGTTACGTTTTCAGAAAACAGGATGTTATTCCTTAGATATTCATAAATGGAAATAGAAATTTAGAGAAAAACAATAAATAATAACTGGTGAACAAATTTCTACGATAATAGCATTTTTATGCATTTTCAAATTATGCACATTGGACATAGTTTAAAAAATCGAAGTATTTGTTTTCTAGTGTCTTTTCCTTCAAGTTTATAACTGTTTAACGCTTTTTGTTTCAATGTCAATTGAATAAAAGGGAATGTATGTTAGGTCTTATCAGCAACAATATATCTGATAAATGATAGTTCTTCTATTCTGTCTTGTAAATATTTGCCTTAAAAACGACAACGATTTCTGTTTTTGTTTAAACTTAAAAAGCATTTAAATGAGTAACAAAAGTAAACAGAATTTTCTTACTGTGTTCGTGCACGTGAATATTATACGAATTTAATAATTATAATAATAAATGTTCGAAAACATTATTTCTAAAAAAAATGTGTGTTCAAAAACAATTGCAAAACAGCTGATAATCAAATAAGGGTTTATAGTTAGAGCACCTGTTTTGAATAATAAGAATTTGTTGATAATATAGAAATTTGTCTGGCAAACAAAACCAAATTTGGCCAATGAGAATCCGAGATATCGTCATTTTATTTTTATCTCTATGCAGTGATGAGTAAATATTGAAACAGTTTGTGGTAAATTCCATAATATGTATGTTATGGAATGCCAAATATCGCACCGAAAATAAGGCACTAAGGAATTTCTAATTTTTTTTAGTAATAAGACCTATACAAAAAGTTTAATGAACTCTCAAAATTTTAATAGTTTTTAATTGTTAGCAAAACAAACATGACAATTATACTCTTCTTAAGAAAACTATAAATACAACAGATGCATAAAAAATTTACAAGTTCAAACATATTTTTTTTTTTTTTTTATTGACTAAAAATACTTTTAGGAGTAACACATTGTCTCACTGATCTTAAAATAGAACCCACACCAATAAAATGGATCACGTGTGTGTTGAAAAGTAGACAAATCCATTGTGAACTATATAGGTAACTCTGATATAAAAATGTACACATCTAGAAGGACTCCACAAGGTCACCTTTTTCATTGATAGCCAAGCAGCAATAAAAGCGATCTCTGCCACTCTAATCAAGTCAAAGCTTGTTTCTTGCTGTCGCGAAGAGCTAGGGGTTCTTGGTATGCAGCATAACGTAAGTCTCTGCTGGGTTCCCGGTCACAGTGGTGTGCCGGGAAACGGAAAAGCGGATGAGCTTGCAAGATAAGGCTCAATACTTGATCCCTCTCTCATAGACCATAACATCAGAATCCCTCAATGCGAATCAAAAAGCAAATGATAGATGGAACCTACTAGAAACCTGCGGTAACACCAGGAAACGCTGGCCTTATTACGACAAGAAAAAATCCAACAGGATTCTACTTCTTTAAAAACCGTCCCTCATGTCCCTCATAAGCGTGATAACCTACTTGGCTACCATAACAGCATAAGTCGACTTATGCTTAAACTGAGTTAATGATGCCATTTATTTCCCTTTTCCTTTGTTCTTCAATTTGTTAATTTTTCATTTTGATAGGTATCTTTTCCCGTTACAGATATATATCCCTTTAAAAAAAAAAACATAAGTTGGGAAATTCCAAATTCGCAAAAGGAAAAACAACACAAGTCATAAATATTCAAAACAACCGAACTACTTAAACTAATTTCGTTATTCGAAAGTTCACAGCATAAGTAAAATTATGCTTTTTTTTCCTAAATTGTTTGCATTCATTCCTGTAAACTTACGCTAATTTGGAAGAATTTCTTTAGTTCATTCATGTAAGGATATGTCTACTTGTGTTGTTTTTCCATAGTAAGATACCATCACACCACACATGTGCAGATAAGTTGACTTATGTCATTTTTCCCTAAATCGTTTCATACATTTTGTAAGGAGTAACTGCGCTTAATCAATTTTTTGTTCAAAATCACAGTATATTAAAAGAATTTTAATGAAATTAAAATTTTAAATCAAAGAGAAGTAAATTTTCTATACTGTATTGATCCACCAGGGGACAATACAAGTCTTAGCATTTCAACCATTGACACTGTTGTCCAAAACTTGTCTAGTAAAATGAGAAGGTCTTTTGAAAAGCACTGCCCTTTATCTCGTTCCAACAACTCCACTAACCCACCCTGGTGGAATGGTGTACTAAAGAAACGTAGAACAGAGGTTAGAAAACTTTTCAATAAAGCTAAACTGAGTAAATTAGAAGAGGACTTAAATTCTTATAGAGCCGCACTTAACACTTACACCAAAGAGTTAAGGAAGGCCAAAAAAGATTCGTGAGCTAAACATTGTGAATCCATTGAAAAAACAAGCGAGGCGGCGAGGCTCCGTAGAACCCTGGCCCTTAATCCCACGGTCCCGGGGTATATAAAACACCCTGATGGTTCATGGTCGAACTCGAGCCTAGAAACGCTTGAACTCTTCATGGAAACTCATTTCCCCGGTTGTAAAAACCCAGAAAGTTCTGATTACTTGCAATCGAACACGCTGGATTTTACTCATACAGAATCAAATTTAGAACTAAAACAGGTTATTACTGAGCAGAAAATTATCTGGGCAATAAACTCGTTCAAACCCTACAAATCAGCGGGACCAGACGAGATTTTTCCAGCTCTTCTTCAAAATCCTCTCAAAGTAATAACTCCGTGGCTTAGGGTAATCTTCATAAGTTGTATCAAACTTAGATACGTCCCTAATAGCTGGAAAAAGGTCAAGGTAGTCTTCATCCCAAAAGCAGGGAAACCGACTCACTCGACCGCTCAGGATTATAGACCAATAAGTCTCTTCTTAAGACACTGGAGAGGATAATTGATCTACATGTTAGAGAACTTCTCAACGAAAACAATTTGTGCAACTACCAACACGCTTACCTTAAAGGTAAATCAGTGGAGACTGCTCTGCATGAAGTGGTTTCACATATTGAGAAAAGTCTTGAACATAAAGAATATACCCTGGCAGCATTTCTTGATATCGAGGGTGCGTTCAATAACGTTAAAACGGAATCAATCAAAACTGCCTTAGTTGAAGTTACAGTTGAATCTGTCATTGTCGATTGGATCTTCACCATGTTAAATGGCAGAATTATCAACTCTCAAATAGGAGTTAGCACTATTGAGAAAACAGTTACTAGAGGCACATCACAGGGAGGAGTCATCTCACCCCTGCTCTGGATCCTCGTAGTCAACAAAATTCCCACAAAGTTAAAAAATCAGGGCATTAAAATCGTGGCATATTTTTTTTTTTTTTTATGGAAAACGCATTAAAGGATTTATCTTCTTGGGCAACTAAGAACGGTCTCGGGGTCAACCCCACCAAGACGGAGTTAGTTTTGTTCACGAAGAAACGGAAACTGGAGGGCTTCAACCCTCCCAAACTAAATGGTATTCCTCTAAAACTTTCTAAGGAAGCTAAATTTCTAGGAGTAATCCTTGACTCCAAGCTTACATGGAAGCGTAATACTGAGGAAAGAATGTAAAAAGCACTATGCGCATTCTACCCATGCAAAAGAACCTTCGGTGCACGTTGGGGCATGCGACCGCAAGTCATCCAATGGATGTACACAGCGATTGTCAGACCCATTCTTACCTATGGCTCTATTTTATGGTGGAAAGCGGTGGAAAAATCAAGCTATCTCAAGAACCTGAATAAGGTACAGAGACTAGCCTGTATAGGAATAACAGGGGCTCAAAGATCCACACCACAAGCTGGGTTGGAAATGATTTTGGACCTTCCGGCTCTGGATGAGTTCATAAGGTGCACGGCAGCCAAAACCGCAATTCGTTTAAAAGAACTGAGTTTTTGAAGGCACAGCACTTATGGGCACGGGTCAATCCTAAAGAGATATGACACGATTCCAGGACTGTTGGAGACAACTGATTACATTCCCCCTTTACTAGATTTCGATAGGAAATTTTCTATTTTCATACCAGAAAGACAGGGCTGGGATCCTAATTCACTTATAAGTAAACAGGGTATCCCTTTCTACACTGACGGTTCAAAAATGGAATCAGAAACAGGTGCTGGAGTGTTTTGCCAATCTCTCAACATCAGAGCATCGTATAAACTCCCAGCTGACTGTAGTGTCTTTCAGGCCGAGATCTTTGCCATTGAAAAAGCAGCTGAATTGGCACATCACGAAAAGCTAAGCTCCTCGGAGATAACTTTTTTCGTGGACAGCCAGGCCGCTATCAAAGCTTTAGCCAGTGAGACCATAAGATCAAAAGCAGTTTTAAACTGTAAGAAGGAATTAAATAAAATCTGCCACACTAACCAGGGAAAGCTCTGCTGGGTTCCTGGACATAGCAATATAGAAGGGAACGAAATAGTAGATGAACTAGCCAGGAAAGGGTCAGAAGCAGACGCAAGTAGTAGCGACCACTCAGTTAGGGGACCACTTGTCCCAATTGGGGTACTCAAGAGGAAGATAGACCTTAAATTAAAAGAGAAAACCAATAACTCTTGGAAATCCAGGGACGATTGCGTAATCTCGAGAAGTTTATGGCCTAACACAAATGAAAAGGAAACTCGGAATATTCTATCGCTGAGTAAAAAGAACATTAAGATCTTGATAGGTGTACTAACGGGTCACTGTGCCATTGGCACAATGGCCAACAAGATAGGAGCATTTGCACCCGATTTTTGTAGGAGCTGTCAGGATGAGGAGGAAGTAGACACCATTAAACACCTGCTCTGTGACTGTCCGAACCTCCAAACCAGCCGACTCCGTCATTTCGGAAACAGGTTTGTTGGAGAACTGGATGATCTAGCACAGGTCTCAATGGCAAACATGAGGAAATTTATAGATAGCACAGGCTGGTTCGTTAACGAGCCAGTCTACGTTAATCGACTTTGAGAAGCATCGATGCTAACTTTTATTTTTATAGGGGATCACAATGGACCAATAGGCCCCCGTGTACGCAACAGCTCACGCTGTGCACACCCCTGATAACCTAACCTAAATTTTCTATTATTTCAAAACTTAAAAACTGCGCTTTTGGTTAAATGTTATTTGACTTTAAAATCGCTTCAAATAATGCCAAAAACTTCAAATGTCTCTCCTGAAAAGTAACGAAAACTGACTTATGCTGTTATGGGTTATTACCACAGATGTAGAGGCTGTGGCAATGAAGAAGAGCACGAGAACACGGCTCACTTCCTATGCCACTCTGTCCAGCACTCTGCCGTACTAGATATAATTTTTTAGGCAACTATTTCTTTAATGAACTAGAAGAACTATCTGAACTCCAAGGCAATCGCCTACTAAACTTTGTCAAGTCCACCAAATGGCTCGACCAACCATAGAATTCATATAGGTGACAATATTTCAGGATATCACAAGGGATCTACATTGATCTAAGTGTGACAGTAAAAAACCAACTGTCAGCCCATATTACCCAACCTAACCTAAAACATTGTTTGGTACTTAAATACATACTTATTTTAATTAGCCAACAGGTAGTTTTAATTGGAAACGAAAGTAAACTCTATACAATATAACCAGAACTATTGAAACTCATACAAAAATCACCACCTGGAAATAACCTATAAAGTTGATGATTCGAAAAGTCTGAGACCAATAAAATAATGTTAATAGGACTAGTGAGATCTAAGCGATTTGAATTTTAATTCCTGAATGATGATGATGAAAATAAAGAAATAAAATGACATCACAAGTTATTTGAATATTAAACAAATAAACAGTTTTAGCACCAATAAGGTATAATAATTAACAATTTTGTATTCAAATTATACAGGAAATGCACATCATTCAAGAGTAGTGGTCTTGTTGCAAATGACGTGATAGATTACTTTTATGACATTCAGGCATTCTCATAAATTTATTTCTTGATTTCATGACAGTTTTCGATAAGGTGTTCCAGTTTTTGTATAGGAACCTATGTATGCATTGAAATAAAAATTCCTCTGGAATCTTATCTTGAAAAAACAATAACAAGTAGGTAATTGCCATTATGTCGTTAAGGGCATACAAATTTTGCGAGAAACCATTCTGAGCCAATTTGATTTCACCTTCGAATTGGAAAGACTTAATTAGGAAGCAAGAGCTCAAAGAAATAGCTTCCCAAACACTCGCTGTTCTTTAAAAACTATGTTTGCTTGTCTTGTAGGTTAATTGTAGGTCTATTAAAACAACATAAAAATTAAAATTCAATCTTTATTAAAAATACTATTGTTATTATTATTTTCAGTTAACTTTAATTTCTTCTTAAGTTGAGCAAAATGAATCTCAGATTACAGCACATACCGTCGCAAATCCTTGTGGCGGCCGTTTTAATCGCTGTGATAGCTGCATTCGATTTCAGAGATGATTTGCGAGAAGATTTTCCTGGACAATATTGTGAACGACATCACATTTGTTGTAATAATCGACAAGATAATTGCTCAGTGCCGATTGCTAGTAAGTGTACCAGTTATAAGGAGCTAAACACCTAGACCTAGCAAGATTTTTGGCTCACCATATTGACTTTTTTTATATTTTTAGATACACTTTGTTATTGTGATCAGTTTTGTAACTGGAGTCCCGGCGATTGCTGTCCCGATTACAGACCATATTGCCTAAAAGAAACACCTCCTGATAACATAGTTAAATGTCTTCATAACAGAAAATACTTGGAGCCATTACAAACTGTCAAAGAAAACTGCAATGTATGCAAATGTCAAAAAGACGGAAAGATGTCTTGTGAACAGAATCTCTGCCTGACAGATGACGATCTCATTCATAATGTGAATTCGATTGCAGACCTTGGATGGACAGCAAGGAAGTATGATGAATTCTGGGAAAGGAAGTACCAAGAAGGCTTGACACTGCGTTTAGGTAGATATGAGACAATTTCCAATGACAAGAAGCAAAAACTAATCTATATTTGATCGGCAGGTACAATGGAACCCAAATTCAGAGTAAAATCCATGTCTAGATTGTCAAGTCCTCAGATGAATTTGCCGAGATCCTTCAACTCTGTTGAAAAATGGCCTAATTACATTACTGATGTTCCAGATCAAGGTAAATAAAGGAAACTCATTATTAAGCTATTTTTTTTCTAACCAGTCTTTTCAAATTTAAGGTTGGTGCGGTTCATCTTGGGTAATTTCAACCACATCGGTTGCATCTGACCGGTACGCCATCCAATCTCAGGGCAAGGAAATTGTCAATCTATCGCCACAGAACATTTTGTCATGCTCCAGGAGACAACGCGGTTGTGATGGAGGTCATTTGGATGCTGCATGGAGATATTTGCACAAACAAGGGTAAGGTTCTTGTCAGTGTTGCCACTTTACTGCGGGAAATAACAATTTTACTTTATCTTCAGTGTCGTCGATGAAAAATGCTATCCCTACACTGCAACATGGTCCTCTTGTAAAATCAAGCACAACAAATCGCTCCGTGCTGCCTTCTGTCGTCCATTTTACTCTGAACGCGATGAATTCTACACAGTCGCACCCGCTTATTCGTTGAATAACGAAACCGACATTATGGTCGAAATTATGAATTCCGGTCCAGTTCAAGCGACAATGTATGTTTACAGAGATTTCTTCTCGTATTCGGGTGGAGTTTATCGAAAATCAGCAGCAACTCGAGGTGGGGAACGTGGCTTCCACTCGGTCAAACTTGTCGGCTGGGGTGAGGAACGATATGGAGACAAATATTGGGTAAGTTCAAATTCTCCTCTTCTCTTTGGTAAAATTGTTATTTTTTTTTTATTAAAAATAATTAGATTGCCGCCAATTCATGGGGTAAATGGTGGGGAGAGCAAGGTTACTTCCGGATCCTTCGTGGTAGAAACGAATGCGGTATTGAGGAATATGTTCTGGCTTCATGGCCTAATGTTTTCAATCAGTATAAAGTGAAGCAAAATCTACCCTAAGTTAAAGTTTGTCCTTAAAACTAATTGACGAAAACAATAAAACGCCCACAAGTGACACACCTCTCCGTAGGATTATAATTTATGTTATATTGTAAAATGCAAAATCAACCGAAGTGATTTTCTTATTTTTAAATACGAATATATCGAAGTAAGATTGAAGAACGAGTATTATATAAGTAAAAAATATTTTTAAGAATCTTTGAAAAACAACGCACAAAAAAATATCGAATTCTGCATTCTGAATTTTTTGTTATTTAATTAATCTTAACAATTCTTTTTAATTTTATTTTCAATGTGATGATAAATTTAAAAATTATTTAATTTTTTAATTTAATCGAAAACAATAAAAAAATGCGTTCATGTGGAAACATAAACTGCCAAAAACCTTGATTTGTTCAATTCATTATTTTAACTTATTAATGTGTAATTTCTTTTCTTTAGTATTTCCTAACCTTTAATTTTTAAGGTATTTTTTGTAAAAAAATGCAATTATTAACGCGTGTTAAAACAAATAAACGTTTGAAGTAATTAGATGATAAGAAATTTGTAAATGTTTGTAGAAAATAAGTCGATAACGTACTCATTAAAATAAAGTTATAGAAATAATTAAACAAAGTTGTTTTGTTATGCTCTGTTTGCATTTCTATTTTATGAATTCTTGACTTGGTACCTGTTGTTGACTGTTGATGCAAAATCAAAGTCCTCGTTCTTGACATCACTTAACCAACGATGATGTTTTTTTTTTAATTTTTCTATTAAAAACAAACAGTAATGAAATTAAATTTTTGAACTTACGTAAGTAATAAAAACTAGCAAGAATCACGAGGAAGGCTTGATACATCATAACTTTTCGACACTTAGCTAAATCAGACTGGCTGTACCACCACTGTTATGAAGAGGTAAGATTTCTAACTTTGTCTATTTTGAGGCGTTAATCTTCGGAATAACTAATCCAATGATAAAAATTCTCCCATTAACAGCAAACTAAAATATTCAGGAGGTTGTATCTTATTACTAGTTGACACAGCAAACGTTGTTTTGCCACATAAATAATTTCTAGGTTAGAAAATAATAACTAAGCCATTGTTAGTGTGTCAAGACGGTGTAAATAAAAGTGATATCCATTTTTAAAGTACAACCTAATTGGAAATTGAAGACCTTTAAATTGAATTGGAACATCTTTAGTTAAAGTAGGGATACGTGGTTCAAAACCTCTGTTGGAATTCATAGCTGCGATCGTATTGAAAACTGTATCAATGGAATTGCATGACATCAAGTCTACTGGCAACCAAACCAGTGTTATATCTTGAGATTGAAATTACTGCCGTTCACATTTTTGTATGTGAAAAAGTATGATAATTTGTCAATTGAGAAAGGCTGAGCCGATTTAGACGGGCTTGGTCCGGCCCGTAAAGTCTTCGAATCCACCCCAAAAGGACGATGTAATAGAGGAAGACCAAGGCTCAGGCGTCTCACGCAAGTTGTAGATGACCTCAACCAACTCGGCATGCGAAACTGGAAACAGCTAGCTTAGGGACCGAGCTGGCTGGAAAGGTTTGTTGGTTGAGGTCCAAGTCCACCTCGGACTGTAGCGCCACCTTAAGTAAGTAAGTTATATGAAACTAATTGAATGAACAATTCTTTTGCTTCGTTCTCCATGATTCACTGCATTTGGTGTCTCCTAAAATGTCTGTGTTGGAAAACGGCTATTTAAAAAATCGATCTCCTTAATTCTCATAACTTTGAAAGAGGAAAATGTATGATGAGATTTTAGGTTTTTATTTTCGCGGCCGATATTCATAATTATGAGTTAGGTTTTTTCGGAACTTACCGCGTTAATTATAAGAAATATTTTCAAATTTCTTTTCCCGACGCGACGTGTCGAAGAAATTACAAGCTCCGTCTCCGTGGTCACGGGATGAGCATGAGACTTTCGTTTGATTGATGTTGTTTTTGTTTTTGTTTTGTTTTTTAGCTCTCGCTCTTAAATTGTACCAGTACGTAGATGTTGTTGCACTTGGGTCGCTTGTGGGTGGTGTATTTGTTGTTGGCTGTTGAATACAAGCGAAGCTCATGACATCGGCTACAGCTGTTTTGGTTTTATGCACTTTTGTTTTGTTTATGAGAGGATCCCATTCCGGCGAGTTTGTAGCTAGAGTCTCTATTGAAATGTTTAAGTTTTTTAATTTCAATTGCTTCTCTAACGATCCTAGGAACATAAAACTTTTCATTTGAGATCGATCTGGCTTGATCAAACCGGATAAAGTGATCCTCGTTGTAGGCCAAATGTTCACAAATTGCTGATTTTGTGACAGCTTTGTTTTGTATCGCTTTTAAATGCTCGTTAAGGCGTGTTTTAATACTTCTTTTCGTTCCTACAATAAAGGAAGACCCACAACTACAGGGAACAGCGTAAACACCAGGACTCTGGAATGGAATTTTGTCCTCAGGGGTCAGTTATAGCGATCATTGGTTTTCATCAGGAAAAATTGGAACAGGAGGAATCTGAATTTTTTCCTGATGACCGTTTATAGCAATCATTGAAAATTTATTCATATTCATATTCTTTTATTAAAAATAAGCCTTGAGACGAGGTCTCATTTATGGCTTAAAAATACATTATAAAAATTACAAAGTTTATGTTATAAAAATAACAGATTTTTAAAGATATTTAAAAAAAAAACATTATAAGACAAAATTTTATGAGAACGAGCAGGAAAATTGATTAAAAGAAAAAAAGTAACTAGTTTATAAATACCCTCCATGGGGTAAGCCTTGACGTGGCGGAGCGGCTTACGGTAACTACTACTGCGATCTATGCGATCGCGAAACTTGTTTTCGCAGCAGGGCCTCCCATGGTCGACAGGTCGAAGCGGAGTAGGCTGTTACTACTAATTACCCCACAACGAAGGAGTGTTCCCACCAAGGCACTTCCCACGAGGGACGGCAGCGGATGAATTTCTTTTTGGAATCAACGGTGGCGTCCTCAGTTCCAGTTAGGTCGAACTACTTGGTGAACACCTTTACGGGCTACTTCGACATATTTGAAGCTCAGGTCGTAAAAGGAGCGGTTTTCCGGCTTTTGTACTTGGAGTCACATCAAGTACCTGGTACTCCAGGTTGGGGGTTGTACGTCGCACAGTGGCCCGTTTAGGCTAAAGTCATTCCAAAATTCATTTTTTTCGTTGTTCCAGAATTCAAAATTTGTTGTTTCGCTGAATTAACAAATATTTGAAGTTCTTGAAACCGAAGTTTTTTTTTAATTTTCCCAACGGTTTGGTTTTGAGAGGGGGTCAAAGTTGAACTTTTTTTTCAGTTTTAATAACAAACAATTTTTTTTTCTTTTTCTTGACTTTGAGAAGCTATATTACGAACGTGGGGAAAGAATTTTTGTTTTTTCTTTCTGAAATTAACAAATACGGTAAAATATATATTTGGAAAAAATATTACAAAAAAAAAAAATGTCTATATACAGGGTGATTCACGAGCGTTGTGCCAAAAAGCTAGAGCGTGTAGGTTGAGTTGAGACAAGAAAAAAATCGTATGGGAGGGGAGGGTCTATTCCCCCCCGTTTAGCCGGGAGGGGCAATTTTCTGAAAAATTGACTTATTTTGTTTAAAAAAATATTAAAAATCAACGGCTTTGTTTACAACACCGTGCTATACCTTTCTGAAAAGCCAAAAACTTCTTCTTTCACTTTGTTTTTAAATTAAATTGTTTTGACGAATAGTTTAAAAAAAATAAATTTTCAAACTCAAAATTTTCAAAAAGAAAGCAAAAAAAACATTTTTGAACTTATTTTTTTCAAAATTTTATGTAATTAAGTACTAATTTTGTTTTAAAAATTCAATGTGTTTGTAAATTTTTAGTCGAAAACAGAAAACCGGATGCAAAAATGTCTTTTCGTTTTTGAGAAATTAAAAAAAAACCAAAACCACTTTTTTCTAAAAAAACTCTTTGTTTTTATTTTTACCTATCTGGACTTTTAGTTTAATTTATTAGTTCAATTCATAAATTTAACTTTTTGTGATTGGAGTTTTATGAGGACTCAATTAAGTAGAAAAGTGTTGGAATTTCCCTGGATTAACCATTTTGTTCATTGATAACGTCTGAAAACTGACCTGTAATTTTTTCTTACTATATCTGGGGCCGCGGCCACTTGCCGGCGAAGAGTTCTACCTGCTAGGGGCTTAAGATAATTAAACCACATTTTTTCTTGAATGAAAAAACAATTAACAACCTAAAGGTAAATAAAAGGCATCGCATATTTACTAAACAACCATTTACAATTAAAATATTAACTCATCAACACATAACAATAACAAACTCATTCGCTCGAGAAGAGTTAGCGGACAGGAACTTCTGCTAGGGTTTAATTTATTGTCGAGATCGGGAAGCCGAAAGACTCTACGCTGAAAGATATCCCAATAGATGCCGCCCAAGTCGTAGCATCTTTTCAACAATCCGCCGACGAGAGCACTGAGAGCTAGAAGTGAAAGGTCAATGGCAGACGTTATCAATGAACAAAATGATTAATATAGGGAAAATCCAATATTTTTCTACTTTATTGAGTCCTCATAAAACTCCAATCACAAAAAATTGAATTTATAAATTAAACTAATAAATTAAACTAAAAGTCCAGATAGGTAAAAATAAAAACAAAGATTTTTTAGAAAAAAGTGGTTTTGGTTTTTTTTTAATTTCTCAAAAACGAAAAGACATTTTTGCATCCGGTTTCCTGTTTTCGACTAAAAATTTACAAACACATTGAATTTTTAAAACAAAATTAGTACTTAATTACATAAAATTTTGAAAAAATAAGTTCAAAAATGTTTTTTTTTGCTTTCTTTTTGAAAATTTTGAGTTTGAAAATTTATTTATTTTTTAAACTATTCGTTAAAACAATTTAATTTAAAATTAAGGTGAAAGAAGAAGTTTTTGGCTTTTCAGAAAGGTATAGCACGGTTTTGTAAACAAAGCCGTTGATTTTTAATATTTTTTTAAACAAAATAAGTCAATTTTTCAGAAAATTGCCCCTCCCGGCTAAACGGGGGGGAATAGACCCCCCCTCCCATACGATTTTTTTCTTGTCTCAACTCAACCTACACGCTCAAGCTTTTTGGCACAACGCTCGTGAATCACCCTGTATATATTTTTTTTTTTTTTTTGGACACCACTTTTTGTACCTTTTTCTGACTTTACATTGCATGGAAAAAAAAGCTTCAAAAAGCATTAAGCAAAACTCAACGCATAATGAAAGCTGAAGTATTTCTTAATATAATCCTGAAGAAATAATTTGCGCCAACTTGCGCCCAACTGAGCTAGAGCGATTTTATTAATCGATGGCAGGCACTTTTTTTCAATTTTCTGGGTTTTCAATGGCAAATTAATAAAATGTTTAATACTGTAACTTTTGAACAAGTTGAGATATCACCACAATTTTTTTTTTAATTCGAAGAAAATGTTCACGGCTAACAATATGATGAGTTTTAAATTTATTACATTTGCAGGGTGTTCCAGAATTTTCGAACAAAAAATTTTTTTTTTCAAATTCAAAAAATTATCTGAAATGGGGAATGAATTCACCACAATTTTGTTTTTGATGACGGAAATATTTTAAAATACGATATGTCATAAATATTACATAAATCGGAGGCAATAAAAAAATTAAATTGAAGGGTTTATATTATATCCATAATAAAATATTAGCAGTTACTTTTGACTTAAGGAGATTAAATGTTCAGTGATTATTTATGTAGGTATTAATTTTTAATCGGATTAAATGTTTATTTTTATTGCTCGATGTCATAAAATTTTAGATTGACGGAAAAGTTTTAAATGAACTTACAGAAACAAAATCAACGCGGTCATGCCCAATATGCAAAAGGACACAAAAAAGTTTCAATAGCCAAGATGAATCCAATGCAAACATTGACGAACATAACTACCAATATGGAATATCTCCACTGCATGGTAGAATCAGATGCATGGAATTTATATTAAAACTTGCATATACACTTCGACAGGATGGAGAGGATTTCGGTGAATCGATTGGGATCAAAGAAGCACAAAAAAGAAGAAAGGAAAGGATACAAACGTGTTTCCGTGATCAGCTTGGACTCGATGTAGACAAACCAAAGCAGGGATTCGGAAATACTAATGATGGGAACACTTCGAGAAGATTTTTCGAGCAATCGGTGATAACAGCTTAAATAACTGGAGTAAACATAGAGGTTATTTCCAGGCTGAAAATAATGCTTGATGTTTTGAACTGCAGGAAAGTTGTGAACGCAGTTAAATTTGGGGAGTATACTAAAGCAACAGCAGCTCTGTTGACTCAAAAGTATCCTGAAAAACAACTGACACCTACTCTTCACAAAATTTTGGCTCACAGTCAAGATATTATAGAGTATCAATCACTTCCCCTAGGAGAATTATCTGAAGAAGCCCAGGAATCCAAAAATAAGGACTACAAAAGGTATAGATATCAAAATACCTGCAAAGTTTCGAGAATAAGGCAGAATGAAGACTTATGCAACATGCTTGCAGCCTCATCTGATCCGCTTATTTCTTCTCTGAGGCACGTAAGGACCCAAAACGATATGAAAGCACTTTATTCTCCGGAAATGTTGAGTTTATTGAATATTACCACGGACCAAGATGATAGTTTTCAAGAAATCTAATGTTTATACGTACATTTCAACTGTTTTTATTGTATAATTTGCTGTTCAATTTGTTATTTATTATTATTCTAATGTCAATTTACAAAAAAAAAAAAAAACTTTTTTCGCCACTGTTCCTCTAAAATCGGTGTTTTACTTTTTGCGCTACTGTTAAACGTCAATTCCTTTTGTTTTACGCCAGAAAATGAATTTTCTTGTTTGTTTAATTCACATTTAATCATTTTTATCTCACTTAATATAACTAAGCTTTTTGACAGCTATTTCCGAAACACCCTGTAATGTTTTTATTTTGAAATTCACCAATTTCATAGCGTTGGGTGTAACCTTCAAAATAAAAAAAAATTGTGGAAATATCTCAACTCGTTTAGGAGCTATGATTTTTGGAACCAAAAAAGCCGAAACGGGCCACTGTGCGTCGGGGTAACTTCCCGACTATGTAGAAAAAAGTTAGTTGCGAAGCGACAACAGGCCTCGGAAACGGACGGATACACTGATGACGACCCAAGCAAACGTATAAAGGACAACGAATTTCGGATATGCACGTGGAATGTTAGGTCCCTTAATGGACTGCGTGCTGCCGAACAACTAGCGGAGACCCTCAACTGCTACAAAGCAGATATTACCGCTATCCAGGAAATGCGATTGGATGGACCGGGCGAAAAGAAGATGGAAAACTGCGACATCTACTATGGGGATTGCTACCGGGAGCAGCGACTCTTTGGATGCGGATTCGTCGTGGGAAGCAGACTCAGGCAAAAAGTCTTGAGCTTCAAATGCGTAAGCGAACGCATCACGACCATCCGAATCAAGGCTAAATTCGGCAACATTAGCTTAACATGCGCGCATGCCCCCACAGAAGAGAAAAAAGACGACACCAAAGACGAATTCTACGAGCTCCTCGACAAAACATATGAGCAATGTCCTAGCTATGACATGAAAATTGTCCTCGGCGATTTTAACGCAAAGCTGGGAAAAGAAGGCATCTTTGGAAGAACAGTCGGAAAGCACAGCCTGCACGACACCACTTCCGACAACGGATTCAGGCTGATCGATTTTGCTGCGGGGCGAAACGTTGTGGTAGCAAGCACCTGGTTCCCACATCTCAACATCCATAAAGGTACATGGAGATCTCCTGATCAATCAACCGTCAACCAGATTGATCACATTGCGATCGACGGGAGGCACTTTTCCAGCATTCAAGATGTTCGAACTTTCCGAGGAGCCAACATCGACTCGGACCACTACCTCGTCGTAGCCAAGGCAGTGCTACGAATATCCCGACAACGGCCAAAACAAAGAAATGCTGCAAGAAAATTCGACGTCGGACGGCTACAATCGCAAGAGATCGCCAGGTCCTTCTCTGATCGAGTGACAAGTAACCTCTTAAGGAGTCCTATGCCGCCAACATCAAGTATCGAAGACCAGTGGCAACATTGCCAGAATGCAGTTAGAGATGCCGCCTCTAATGTGCTGGGTTTCACACAGCCACCAAAACGAAACCCCTGGTTTGACGAAGAATGCAGGCAGGCCCATGCAGCCAAGCAGGAGGCATACAAAGCGGCGCTGCAAAGAAAGACAAGAGCTGCTCGTGAGCTCTACGAGCAAAAGAGGAGAGAAGAACGCCGGCTTCTCAGGAGAAAAAAGAGAGAGCATGAGAAGCGTCAGATCGAAGATGTTGAGAGAGCTAACAGCAGGAATGAAGTTCGGAGGTTTTATCGGCAGGTAAAACACCTGGCTCAAGGTCATCGAGCAAGAACCGAAGCCTGCAGAGATCATCAAGGGAACATCATAGTAGAGCCGCAGTCAGTGATGGGGATTTGGAAAGACCACTTCTGTAGACTGTATAACGGCGACGACGAACAAAATCCCGCCGTCAGACAGGAGCCTTTTATCATACGCGATGACAGCCAACAATTCCGTGAACCCGACCTAGAAGAAGTGAAAACAGCAATATCACGGCTGAAATCCAACAAAGCCGCTGGAGCAGATGGTCTAGCTGCCGAGCTGTTCAAAGCCGCAGGCGACGAGCTAGATAGGAGCATGCACCAAATCATCTGTAAGATATGGTCGGAGGAATGCATGCCCGATGAATGGAACCTCAGCATTGTTTGCCCGATCCTGAAAAAGGGAGATCCTCTAAACTGCGCCAACTACAGAGGAATCAGTCTGCTTAACATCGCCTACAAGATCCTCTCTGCCGTATTATGTGAACGTCTGAAGCCTTTCGTCAACAATCTGATTGGTCCTTATCAATGTGGCTTCAGGCCAGGAAAGTCTACCATCGACCAAATTTTCACGTTGCGGCAGATCCTGGAAAAAACCTATGAAATGCAAATCGATACCCACCACCTCTTCATTGATTTTAAGGCCGCGTATGACAGCATCTACAGAGACGAACTGTATAAAGCTATGTCTAGCTTTGGCATCCCTGCCAAGCTCGTTCGCTTGTGCAAAATGACGATGGAGAACTCACGCTGCTCTATCAAGGTTGGCAATGAGCTTACGGAATCATTCGACGTCAAAAAAGGATTCAGACAAGGCGATGCACTGTCGTGCGATTTCTTTAACATCGTTCTTGAGAAGATAGTCCAAAACTCCACCGTCAACACCAGAGGCACTATCTTCTATAAATCTGTTCAACTTCTCGCGTACGCCGACGATATTAATATAATGGGAAGAACACAGCGTGATGTCAATGGCACCTTTGTGAGGGTTGAGACAGAAGCGGCAAAAATGGGTTTAGCGGTAAATGAGGGAAAAACGAAGTACATGTTGTCTTCGAGTAAGGACACCCAACATCGACGGCTCGGACAGAACGTCACAATAGACGCATACAACTTCGAGGTAGTTAAGGAGTTTGTCTACCTAGGCTCCGCTATCAACACGGACAATAACACCAGCGCTGAGATAAGACGAAGAATTACTCTTGCTAATCGCTGTTTCTTTGGGCTAAGAAAGCAACTGAGTGGAAAAGCCCTCTCTCGAGCAACTAAGGTTAAACTGTACAACACCCTCATCATCCCTGTCCTGCTGTATGGTGCAGAAGCATGGACCCTAACAAAATCGGATGAATGTGCCTTAGGCTGTTTCGAGAGGAAAATTCTTCGGGTCATCTTTGGCCCCGTGTGCATTGATGGGGAATGGAGAAGGAGATACAACAGCGAACTTTACGGGTTGTACAACGACGTGAACTTAGCCAGAAGGGTCAAGGTCCAGAGACTCAGATGGCTCGGTCATTTAGAGCGCATGGACACCAATGCTCCGGCCCGGAAAGTCTCCGACACTATTCCCGAGGGACGCAGAAGGAGAGGAAGACCGCGACTCAGGTGGCGCACACAAGTGGAAGAGGACCTCAATCAACTTGGAGTGCAAAACTGGAGACAGCTAGCTAGGGACCGAGCTGACTGGCGGAGACTGTTGATTGAGGCCCAAGTCCACAACGGACTGTAGCGCCACCTTAAGTAAGTAAGTAAGTTTATAAATAATGAATGAAAATATGAGGCTGTTTCTGGGTTCTGTAAGTTCGAAGTTAAACAACAAATAAAATTATTAAGGGAAGTTAAGCTTTTTAATTGATTAGGTAAACTGTTCCATATTCTGGGACCCAACACGAAGAAAGATCGTCGTGTCTGCAAGGTTGTAAATCTTGGGGCATTTAAATTATGCGTGCGCGTGGATATCGAGAATTGGAGTTTGTCATATAAATATCCAGGCTTTTCAAAACGTATTAATTTAAAAATGTATTTACAAATTTCAATAACAAAATGGGACATAAGAGAAACACCGAAAACACAATTTGATAGATGTGATACATGATCGAATCTTCGCAACGAATTTACAAAACGGATGCAAGAGTTAAATGCTACATTAAGTTTTTGTTTGCTATTTGAATCCATACCACAAAATAAAGGAGAACCATATGTTATAATAGGAGCTAAGAGGGTTTTAACAAGCATAAGCCGAGATGCTTTGGGTATATAAAACGAAAATCTCCATAAACGCCTTAGACCCCCATAAACTCCACTTATAACTTTATTTATGTGGTCATTCCAAGTGAGCGTTTTGTTAAATACAAATCCCAAGTTGTTAACAATAGGACTATATTCAATAGCATGGCCATTCAGAAACAATCTAGGGAATAATGTATCATCTAAAGAATGTTTATATATAACTATGCTCTGTGACTTTGAAGGGTTCAAAACTAAGCCATTCCTGACAGCCCAAACATGAATGTTTAACAAATCATCATTGATGTTCGAAATAGCATCTGCTGCAAGATTAATCGAAAATGGTAAGTAAACTTGCAAGTCGTCAGCATAAAGATGATAGTTACAATGTCTAATAACTTCAACAATGTCATTAATAAATAAGCTGAAAATAATAGGGCCTAATAACGACCCTTGTGGTACATCTGAACTAAGATTCAAAAATTCTGATAGTAAAGAACCAATACAAACTGCTTGATTTCTATCCGATAAATAACTATGTATGAGTTTTAAGGCACTTGAAGAAAAGTCAAAGTTATGTTTTAATTTATGAATAAGGATTGCATGATTAACAGATCCAAAAGCGTTTGAAAAATCAAGCAAACACAAAATAGAAGCTTTATTTGCGTTCATTGAAACTCTGAGATCATCTTGAATTTTTAAAATAGCAGAAACACAACTATGCATTTTCCGAAAACCAGATTGAAATGGTGATAAAAAATTATTTGAATCAATATGTTCGGAAATTTGTTTAAACATAATTTTTTCAAGCCCTTTCGCAAGAAAAGGTAGAATGCTTATAGGGCGAAAATTAGATAAATCATCCGAATTTCCTTTCTTTCGTAAAGGCAGAACTTAAGCAATCTTCCAAGATGATGGAAACACTGATTTAGTCAAGCAGTCATTATATATTTCAACAATGCGGGGAAGGAGAGCTGGAAGTAATAGCCTAACAAATTTAGGTGAAATATTATCTAAGGCTATTGCATTGGATCCAATTGAACAGAGAGAGTTAAAACATTCTATAGATGAAACACAATTAAAATAAAAAGATCCATCAGAAGTGCTTGTTGCTTTCCTTATTACTGGAGCAACGTGTTGTTCTTCTTAAAAAACAAAGTCAAGATAAATTTGTTAGTTTCGAATTCTTTTTATTTTAAATAGAAAATGTTTGAGGAACTACAAATTTCTTTTAATGTTTCTTCGTACTTCTTTGCTTGTTCGTTCGACTTCTCTCGATGCCTGCTGATGCTGAAATACGTTTTGTTGAAATTTGAATTTTTGGTTTCTTCTTGTTTTTTTTTTTGCAGTTGGTATTTGTATGGCTTGGATTTGTATTCTTAAGTTTGGTATTGAAGTTTTGTATCTTGAAAGTTGGCAGTCGAAGATATAAGTGACAGTGATGCCACTGTCACTAACACTCCCCCCGGTATGCTGACCTACAGATCATCAGGTCGGTATATCTCCAAGAACATCGAGGACTGCCAGTTTCACAGCCGGTCGTTCATATATCCCTGACGCAGTTTGTACCGTAGCTCTCCGAACTTGTCCGTCTTTTCCGGGCTTGACATCTATAACCCGTCCTTTTGGCCATAAGTTGCGGGGGTTTGATTCATCTGTAACTATGACTACGTCTCCAACAGCAATAGGCTTCGTCGGTGTAAACCACTTTGATCGTCGAGTTAGCGTCGGCAGATATTCATGTAGCCACTTTTTCCAAAATAGATTCGCGTATTGCTGGGCTTTAATCCAGTTTCTTCGTAAGAGCGTATTGTCGTTGGTAGGAATGCTATCTGTCTTTTCACCGTTGGATGAGCCTAACAAAAAATGATTCGGCGTTAGGACTTCATCATTCGCATCTTCGAGTGCAATATAAGTTAAGGGGCGAGAGTTAACTACCCGTTCGACTTCCAGCAGCATGCTGTGCAGCAATTCGTCAGTTGGGTTACGACTTGGCATGATTTGATATAACGTCTTTTTTATGGAGCGGACTAGTCGCTCCCAACTGCCACCCATATGAGGGGATGCTGGTGGATTGTAAATCCATCGCGTTTGTGAAGTTGAGAACTTTTTGGCCAGTTCAGATTGTAATTCGTTAAAGGATTCCTTTAGTTCCTTTTCAGCTCCGTGGAAGTTTGTTCCATTATCACATCGGATTTCCTTGGGAACACCTCTACGGGCAATGAAACGTTTAATCGCTAGTATACAGGAGTCAGATGTAAGACTGTAGGCAATTTCCAAATGAACTGCACGGGTGGTCATGCAAGTTATCAATACACCCCATCGCTTTTCAGTACGTCGACCGACAGTGGTGTACATCGGGCCGAAATAATCGATGCCAATGAAGGTGAATGGTCTGGTGAACGGTGAAAGCCTGGCTTCTGGGAGGACTCCCATTTCCGGTTGTTTCGGTGAAGCACTTAAAATTTTGCATAATTGACATTTTTTACGTACCTGTTTTACAGCTGTTCTAATGTTCGCAATGGAAAATTTTTGTCGGATCTCATTGACTACGGTTTCGTTGTTATGGTGATGATATTTCTCGTGAAATGACTTGATAATCAAGAACGTGATGTATGAGTCTTTAGGAAGGATTATTGGATTTTTTGCATCATAAGAGACTCCAGACACTGCATCAATTCTACCACGAAGTCGTAGGATTCCATCTTGATCTATGAACGGAGACATCTTTCGAATAAAGCTGGATTTGTCCAATGATTTACGCTGGGCTAACGGAAGATCAATGTTGTTTTTTAGAATACTTATCTCATCACGAAACGAATCCAGCTGGGCTTGAAGATAGAGGGCTCTTTCTGATTCAATATATTCTTCATGTGTGATGTACTCTTGGTTTCGTTTAGGAACTTTCTTCTTCGTAGCTCTGGTATTATATATAAATCGGGAAGTGTATGCTTGAGCTCTTACTAATTTTTGCCAGCTTGAAAAACGTTTGGAATCTATGAGTGCTTGATTGTGTACAGTGTGATGGAACAAAATCGATGCTTTCAGCTCTTCCGGAGTTTCTTGAAGGTTTGACAAATTGAGTGGCCATTTGTTTTCGTGTTGCATCAGAAATGGTGGGCCTACAAACCATCGCGAATTCATATCAAAGTCGGGGATTTTTTCCCATTTCGTGGCGTCGTCTGCTACGTTGTCCTTTGAAGGTATATAGCGCCACTGATGAGTTTCGGTTGTTTCCAGTATCTCGCTGACTCTGAATCCCACGTATTGCTTATAATTGCGATGATCAGACTGAATCCACGAAAGAACTGTTTTGGAGTCCGACCAGTAAAACTCATCTGAAAACTTGATGGTGTGATACTGCTTGATGCTGTTCGCTAATCGTACACCGAGCCTTGCGGCGTCGAGTTCTAGTCTTGGTATGGAAGTTAATCGCAGAGGTGCAACCCTGGTTTTCGATGAAATTATTCTGCATTCAATAAGGTCACCTTTCGTTACTCGGATGAAGGCAACAGCGGCAAATGCATTGATGCTCGCGTCGACAAAAATGTGTAGCTGGCAGGTGTCGTGCTCACCATACATGATTTGCTTTAAATAGCATCTGGGAATATGTATTCGGTCAATGTTTTTTAAGTGATTGACCCAAACGCGCCACTTCTCGCACAGTTTCCCTTCAATCTTCTCATCCCAGCTCAGTTTGGAACGCCAAATCTCTTGCATTAAAATTTTGATATAAATTAATGAGTTACCAATCAGGCCTAAGGGATCAAAAATGCTCATTAGGACGCGAAGTATTTGCCGCTTGGTCGGTTCGAAGTCTTCTGACAGAAGCTCTATCATTGACGCCTTCTTTGAAACTGAGAATGTAAATGTGTCTGTTTGTATACACCACCACATGCCTAAAACCTTCTCGGAGGTACTCTCAGGGTTGATGTCAAGGCTTCTTCTGGATGCTGGCGGTTGCTCTCCCAGAGCCTCCATGACCTTCAGTGAGTTTGAGATCCAATTTCGAATTTCGAAACCACCGTTTCGATGTATGTATTTGACTTCTTTACCCAGCTTAATGGCTTCTCCTTCTGAGTCTACGCTGTCAAGAAGATCGTCGACATAATGGCTGCGAAGGATGGAATCGACTGCTCTTGGATACTGTTCAGAAAATTCGTGTGCATTTTTATTCTTAACAAACTGAGCACAACTGGGAGAGCAACTGGCCCCAAACGTCAGTACCTGCATCACATAAACATCTGGAGTGGCATGTAAGTCATTGCTCCAGAGAAATCGTTGGGCGTGCTGATCGTCTGCTCGCATTTCAATCTGGTGGAACATTTCTCGAATGTCCGCACACATGGCGACGCGTCTCTCTCGAAAACGATATAGGACTGAGAGTAAACAAACAAGTTGATCAGGTCCTTTTAACAGCACAGAGTTGAGTGACACGCCATTGACTTCGGCAGCGGCATCCCAGACTATCCGAGTCTTGCCCGGTTTGTTTTGATTTGTAACAACAAATATTGGAAGGTACCAAGTTCGAGGAAATTGTTGTTGAAGTTCGTTTGTAGACAATTTTCTTATGTATCTCTTATTCTCATATTCTTTGATCTGGTTTTTTATTTTATTTGCCAAGTCTGGGTTGCGTTTCAATTTTTGTGCAAAGCAGTGGTGTCGTCTTAGGGCCATTTGGAAGCTCTCTGGAAGTTTAATGTTTTCATACTTCCATAAAAGGCCTGTTGTGAATCGACAACCGTTTCTGATCGTAAGACTTTCAAGCATCTTGCAGGCGCGTTCGTCATCTTGCGACCTTATCAGCCCTTTTGGATCCCCAACCCCAAGACTATCCAGAGAGAAGTAATCTTTCATCATGTTATGAAGGGTATCGTCGCCGTCGCTTAGCTTCGCAGTTGCGCATTCACACTCATGGTAGTTAGAATGAAAGGACTCACCTGTGTTATGGTCTGTTACTGATGATGGTCCATATGCTATCCAACCAAGTCTTGTCTTTGTTGCAACTGGATCTCCCTCGCCGCCTTCTACCACCTTCAGAGGAATTGCTAGCTTCAGATTATCCAGACCGATCAACAAGCGTGGAATAGCCTTCTCGTAGGATTGAATTGGGTACCCGCGCAGATAAGGGTACTTAGCGCAGAGTTCTTCGACATCCAAGGATTGTTGTGGCAAGTTAAGAGATTTCACTGTCCTGATGATTGGTATTTTAAATCTTTTATCTGTGTGGTCCCTTCCAGAAACTTCGACGGATACTATTCTTGATTCATTTTCGTTTCGGTGGGTGTTGCCTGTCCACTTTAAAAAGAGCGGTTGATTGATGCCTTTGAGATCCAATTCTTTTGCCAAGGAGTCTTCCATCATAGTAAGTGACGATCCGTCGTCCAGAAAGGCAAATGTTGCAATGTGCTTCTGTTCAGCATGAAGGACAACAGGAACAACGCGGTATTTTATATTCTGAGTTGATCTGTGCGTGTTACAGTTGAAATTAACGTCATCTACAGCGGGAGCTTGACTTGTTTCTGTCGTTTGCACTGCAATTGTTGATGTTCCTGTAACCATTGTGTCACTCGTGTTCTTGTGTAACAAAGGATGATGTCTATAAATGTAACCCTTTACACCACACAAAGTGTTCAGTCTGCATCGAGATTGCGGATGAGATTTCAGGCATGTACGGCAAAGTCTGTGTTGTTTAATTGCATGCCATTTGTCGTTAAGGCTCATATTCTTGAATCTCTTGCATAGATCAACTCCGCAACAATCTTGAGAGCAAATTGTACAGCGTCTCTTGTCGGACATTGGTGTCTTTACGTCTTCTTCGGAGTGTGCATTGATGTGGGCTTTTTCTTTCTTGCGCATAGGTGTTCTCGCATCTTGATTGAATGATATAGCAGGACTGACTTTACATATGTTATCTATTAACCTGAACAGCCATTCGTCAAAGTCCAATAGGTTGTATGATGTCATTCCTTCAATTGCTTTCGCCCAATCTAACATCAGCTGTGTCGGCAGTTTGCTCACAAGATCGTCCAGAAGCTCTGCATTGTGCAAATACTCCTGGAGGTCACAGGCTTCTATTGTCGAAATCAGATTTTGTACAGCCAGGGAATACGATACAATAGTCTCGACTTTTTCGATTTGGATTCTTGGCTGAGTTTGGATCTTCTGCAAAAGCGACTTTATTATGACCTTTGGACGGCCGTACATGATTCGCATTGTTTGTATGATGTTAGGAACATTAGATGGCAACATCAATCTGCCGCGCATTGTTTCAAGGACCTGTCCTTTTAAACACTTTTGCAGTCTCAAGAGGTTTTCTTCATTACTAAAACCACAGAGCCGTGTACTTCGATCGTAAGTACTGATGAAAGGTGGCCACTCTTCAGGGCTGCCATAGAAATTCGGCAAATCCCTTGACATTGAATGTCTGTTTGCCAATTGAACATTATCGGGTTGTGCAGACTCTTGCTGTTGACATCTTGGATTTACTTGATGAAGTGATGTTGATGGGCCCGGGTTGTGTGGCATGGTGGTGGCAGGAATATGGATGCCCAGATGTTGATTTATTTGTGTTGTTATTTGTGCACTTTTCATTGTATTCACTGCAAGTGCTTTATGTTGTACATCGTTCTGGTGTTGAATCCAATTCTCGACATCTTTCGGATCTTTATACGACTCGGAGCACGCACTTTTTTGACTTCCATTTACGAGCAAATCCAATTTCTTTCTAAGATATTCTTCGTCTCTTTTCTTCTCTAGTTCTCTAGCTTCTTCGAGTATCTGTAATTCTATTTGTCGGCGATTTGTTGATGATGTCTTCTTGGAACGTACGGATTCTGAATCTGCCTTCTTTTGCTCTAGTTCTCTAGCTTCTTCGTGGATCTGTGATTCTTTTTGTTGGTGATTTGTTGATGACGTCTTCTTGGAACGTACGGATTCTGAATCTTGCTTTTTTTTGTTTAGACATTGCGTGCAGATCCAATCTTCTTCTTCAATGGCCGCAGTCACGTTGACGCAATTGAAATGGTACCATTGTAAACATTCGTCGCACTGAACCATTTCTTGCGTGTTGTCTAGCTCGCATAATTTGCATCTATCATCTTCTTTGGCGTTGGCGATTCTTCGACCCTCTAGTCGTTTACTTCTCCTTATTAATGGAGTTTGGTCAGCAGACATCTTTATCTTTTACTTATTAATGTAAAAGAAATTTGTAGAAATGTTGCTTTCCTTATTACAGGAGCAACGTGTTGTTCTTCTTAAAAAACAAAGTCAAGATAAATTTGTTAGTTTCGAATTCTTTTTATTTTAAATAGAAAATGTTTGAGGAACTTTCTTTTAATGTTTCTTCGTACTTCTTTGCTTGTTCGTTCGACTTCTCTCGATGCCTGCTGATGCTGAAATACGTTTTGTTGAAATTTGAATTTTTGGTTTCTTCTTGTTTTTTTTGCAGTTGGTATTTGTATGGCTTGGATTTGTATTCTTAAGTTTGGTATTGAAGTTTTGTATCTTGAAAGTTGGCAGTCGAAGATATAAGTGACAGTGATGCCACTGTCACTAACAGTGCTTAAAATTGGAGTTGCATTAGTTCGCTGGTTAAAATTAACAGTTGCTGGAGAGATAAAAAAATTATTCAATTATTATTATTATTCAAATTTCTGTCAGGAATTTTTTTTCCTGCCGTAATTCTATCATTGGAACTGTGAGAAGTTCAAACTCAGATCATTGGAATTGTACAAAATTGAAACGCAAATCATTGGAACGGTTTGTTTCATTTTTTGACAAAAATCCATCAGCTGTTCAGGAAAACGAATTTCCGTACGGAAAATAGAAAAATGCATTTTTTACGGAAAATTAGTATGTGAACTTATATTTTTTTCTCAAAAAAAATTCTTTAAGTATTTTCCGGTCGATTGGTATATAAACTGCATTAGTAATCAAAAGAAAACTTATATTGTTTTTTTTTGGTCGTCCGGAACTGTTCCGAACAGTTCTGTACTCGTTCACTTGGCACAAGATGACAGTTCTTGTTCTGAATAGAACAGAAAAACGATTCCGAATTTGAAGTCAGAATCAAAAACAGAATCACGCATACATGCACGCACTCGCATATACGTACTCGCTGCCATGTTTACAAATAAAGAAATTAAAAACAATGTCATGTCATCTGCAATTCTTCATATGAGGTTTCAAAAATACACAACCATTCAACCCTTAGAAGCAAAAAAATGTGTTTGCCTGTTCGTTTGGAATCCGGAATCGGACAGTTCTGTGTGCAATTCCGGATTACCAAAATAAAACGCTATTAGTTAAATATCCATTCAAACATTTTTCCTGATGGATTTCAATGATCGTTATAACTGGCCCCTTAGGTGACCTTAGAAGTTGACGAATTTTTGTTGGTGGTTTGAATATGGTTTTTATATCATATTTCCGTAGTATTCGTCCAATTCCATCCGTTACACCTTTAATGTAGGGCAAAATGCCCTTTTTTCTAATTCTGGAGGTGGAGAATTGTTTTGTGAGCTGAGTTTAGGTTTCCATTTCCATGTTCTTTGTCTGGAGCTTCAACTCTTGCTCAAGGTGTGCGGGATCAAAAATTTTGTGAGCACGGTTCACAAGAGCCGATACCACAGATTTCAAATTTGCTGGGTGATGATAAGATGTTGCATGTAAATACCTGTCTGTATGAGTGTCTTTTCGGAACACAGTGTGACCAACCCATTGAATAAGAAGTACAGGAAGGGGTCTTATGAAAAAGAAGTGAAGCATTTTTCTAAGTAGTGTGAGTTTCACAAACACAAACGCATTACAACAGGGCTGGTCTGCAGTTGAATGGTTAATCTAAGGGGCGCCAAGCGAAATATGATTGAATCAAGATTATATCGATTGTGCATCAATTTTATTTTTCAATTTCAATTCCTTTTTGGACCACATGGTGTTTTAACGTTCAACGTGTACATGCACGATTATTATTATTATTATTTTTTTTATTTTTCGTTACATTTTCTTCTTTTTTCATCCTTAATTTATCATATTTATTGTCCTTTTTCGAGTCGTATTCGAAAGCGCATTCTATGAACAAACTGATCAAGTGTTAAAAAGCACAAGAAATTGTGTAGCGCCTTACGATCACCAACAAAAATAAATGCGCCCCTGAACTCGAGTTTTTGTTTTTTTGACAGATGAAAATACAATACCATTGTATTTCTATCTAGCTAGTACCCGCGAGATGACAATCGATTGTGGTGCCATCTTGAGATCTGGCGCAAAAGCTATTTTTTTCCCAATATCAAACTATGTAAAAAAAAATAGCTCTTGCGCCAGATCTCAAGATGGCACTAGGATCGATTTTCATTTCGCGGGTACTAGGTAACAGAAATACAATGTACAATACAACATTAGGCGTTTTTCTTTTTTACATCTGAACAGAGCTTGAACTGTCAAACGAAAAATTGTGTTTCTTTTTTAGTTCAGAGTGTTCAGAGCATCAAAGTTGTGTTACTTTTTTCGTTCAGAGCACTGATTCTGAGTGTTCAGAGTTCGGCGACGCGCTCAGAAAAAAGAGACCGAGCATAATGAGCGAAATGCTGAGCGCAAGCGTGTTTTTCTCAAAACAATTGAAATGGTGGAGGAAACACGTCGCTCAGGCAAAGAGGGTGTGTTTTATTTTGAATAATTAGTTAAATATTTTATTTATTAATAAAAAAAATGTTAATTTCAGCTTTCAAAAATACGAAGTGTCGATGTCTGAACTAAAAATTCTCCATTGCATTTCAAAATGAAATCCGAGCGTTCAGAAAATGTTCAGAGCTTCATTTGTTCAGAGCGTGTTCAGCAAGCTCTGAACACTCAGAGTTCGGAGCTCTGAACTAAAAAAGAAAAACGCCTATTTGACCAATTACAGCTCAGCAAAATAACAGAACATGCCCAGTTTGACAGATGAGTGCCCCGTATTTTGACAGATGAATACCCCCTATTTAACACCATCAGAAATTTTTGTTGCTTCACTCACGTACACTGTGTGTGTAGCTTACACCGCTTCCTGTACTTCTTATTCAATGGACCAACCGAACCATCTTGTTTACGTATTACTTTTACGTCAAGGAAAGCCAAAGAGTTTCCTTGTTCTCTTTCCATAGTGAATTTAACTTTTTCATGGATGGAATTAAGATGAATCAGAAAACTTTCAACTTGATCCTTTTTCAGGACGCAAAATGTGTCATCCACATATTTTTTCCAAATTAATGGTTTTGTTGATGCTCTTTCCAATGCCAATTCTTCAAAATGTTGCATTTATATGTCTGCAATAATTGATGCAATAGGTGAACCCATTGCAACACCATCAATTTGTAAATAAAATTTACCATTGTACAGGAAATATCCTGATGTAAGGCATATCTCAACCAATTCTAATAGTTTAAAATTGTTTTCGGAATTGGACCACTTCAATTTAATTATATTAAGGGTTTCTTCAATTGGGACATTAGTGAATAAGGAAGTTACATCAAAAGTAACCATTATTTCATCTTCTTTGATGTGGAGATCTTGGAGCATGGACACGAAGTGTTCTGAGTTTTTGACCACTGAGCTTGAGTTTTCACAGAGTTGCTTAAGTTTAAAAGTTAATTCTTTAGCTAACAGGTATGTTGGTGAATCTATTTGGCTAAATATAGGTCTTAACGGTACATTTTCTTTATATACCTTAGGCAGACCGTATATTCTAGGTGCTTGAGGACATGACGGAATTAAGTTCTGATTGTGTAGGACTGATTTATTGTCGTTTACAATTTTTCGAACTTTTTTGAGCACTCTTGATGAATTGCCAAAAAAAAAAAATAATAATAAAAGTTCTATACCTCGAAAAAAAAACACCCTTTATAAAAAGAACAAATACATTTTACGATATGTAACCGTTTGACTTCATTTATTTAAATAACTAGGTCATTTTATTAAACGTTTCTTGCAACGATTTAAGAATTTCAATTCTTTCTTTTTCAACAAGAATTTTCTCCCATTCCACTTGAAGAACCTCCTTGTGTCGTCGTTCGTCTTCTTCTGCCTCTTTTTCAAGGAACTCCAAGATTTCCAGCATGCACTTTTTTTTATTTTTACAGCGGTCTCATCTTCCTAACCTCTATCGTCACTACTTCCCAAAACATCGGCTACCAGCTTATCCGGAAGTTCAACACTATGGCGAGTCCCATATATTTCGTCAAAGTCTTGGAAATAGTCCCAAGATGAGACATCTCTTCCGCTTTTCTTATTTCTTTTTTTAATTCGCAAGAAAGGGGTCTTCATGTTTTGGAATTTTTTGTGTAGTCCTCTCGGCTGTGGGCGAACAAGGGCGAAACGGCTTTTATTTCCCCCAAACATTTTCCCCACAAAACGGACTTTTTTTTGCGGCCAGCAGCAAATTGCCACTCCAACGCCAGACGAACTGTTATTAAGAGCTTAACGTCTGCATCGCACCAGCATTTTTGGTCACCACAGTCATTCCTATAAAGTAAAAGTATTACATGTAATTCAAATAATTAAGAATAATTTTGCCAAAAATTTCATAAAAGTTCAATTATTTTACTTACTCGTTTTGTTCCGACATTTTTCTGCAGAGCGGCAACAGAAATAAACCGCCTGCAGACTTGATCGCAGTTTAGCTGTCAGTTTGTTTTTATGAACACAGTGCCTGACTGCTATACTGCGAACATACTTTAGTTAATCTTAATTTATGAACGCAAACCTTGCAGAACTGCTGCATGTTGACATTTATGAACTTACCCATATTCCTCAAAATTAACCTCAAATTGAACCGACCGACAGTTAAATTTTAAAGTTCAAATAAGAAGAACCACCCATTTTACCAAGTTGTAACGATCGTGTTTTATTTTTCTCTTATTGTTTGTATTTTTAATTTCTTTATAATATTGTTTTCTCGTTTGTTTTTCTTTCACTTTATAAGTCAGTTAGTCATACAATAATGTAAATACTATAATTTCAAGAATGTGTTCTTTTAAACTTAATAAGAAGAAAAAATGATTTTCAGATTTCGGAATATAATAATAAGCTTTTCTAGCAATATGTATAACAAGTTAAGTAAGTTTCTTTCATTTCATTTCAGAGAACATAATTTCGTAAATTAATTTCATGCAATAGAGAACTAAACATGCGATTTTCAGTTGATTACAATATTTTTGTGGTAAGGATTAGACTAGGGTGAAGGGAAACTGAATTGGAGAGACAGCGGGCAGCAGCAATATAATAATAATCATAAAATATAATTTTGTTTTTAATAAAAATAAACTAATTTATAGAAATGCCAGCGAATGAGACTTCCAGCCCGGCGTCGTTTGATTCTATGCGGCTCTTTATGTGAGCCAGTGTGTTTTTGAAGTGCATTTCGATTTGTTTTGTTTCTTCACTTGGTTCTAGGTTGGGCAGTTCCTCATTTACCTTTGCTATTAACTGGAAACGAGATTGTCAATGTTAAAAGTTGAACACAAACCCAAAAAAGACTTACTTGATTCAACATAGCGACTGTGATAAGCGAATTACCACGTTCGAAGTAGAATAGGTAGTGATTGAGGAGCTCCACATACAATTGAACCTGTACACCAGTATCTAGGCACTGAGATGCGATCCGGGCGCCCTTCTTCAGGCATTCAAGTGTTCGCTTCTCATCGCGCATTTCTTCGCCGTTTTTCCTTAAAAGAAAGAAATCTTTAAGCAAGACACACAGATTTTAGTTTGAAGAAGAAATTCTTACTTTCCACTCCAGAAGAGACTCGCACACGACACAACACCTCTGCACTGATCGGGCTTTTTGAGTAATTTAGACGCGGCCAGAGCACAATTCGTTCGCAACGGCTCGGCGTTCTCCTCATCGAAGCACGACATCTGTTCGAATGTCGACATAATCAATGTTATAGCCGCCAGCTGCGACTTGGAGTCTGAAATCTCATCCTCGTAGAGGGAAAACGCTTGTGTCATGAAATCATAAGCCACCGTTTCATGGTTTGAATAACCGATTTCGCCAATCACCAGGGCACCCTGCAAATACAACCTTAGAGCGAGCTCTGGCAAATCAGCCTTGGCGAGAACAGCAATTGTACTGTGACAATATTGAATGATCTTCTGGCATTTCTTGTCCCAGTTTTCGTCTTGGTCGGCGATGTTTTTGTATTTGTAGGCCAATTGATAGGCGGAAAAGATGAGCGGCGGTAGGACGTGTTTTATTCGCTGTGGTCCGCCGATGCCCAGGTGTTTGCGGGCACTCTGCAGAATCTTGTATTGCATGTCGGGATCCTCGGATTTCATAAGATGAACGAATCTATAGAGAAAACAATTCAATGAAAAACTCATTCATCCCAGTCATGTTTGTTGTCGAACCTTGCAACGATTCCTTGTTCCTCGGCAAACTCCTCGGGATCGTATTTATCTTCCATGTTCACATTGACGGCGCCGTCTTCATCCTTCACTAGCGGGGCAATCATTGTTAGGACTTTGTCGGCCTCATCGGCCGTCGGAACGAGTGTCTCGTTCTCGAGGATGTTCATGATGAGGTACAGTGCCAGAGACTTGCGAGAAGTGTAATCGAATTTCTCGAGCAATGGACAAAAGTTGTTGAGTTGGATAATTGTTAGGACGTTGTTGTAAAAGTCGATACAAATGCGTAGAAGACGTGAAAGCTCCTGATTCACCGTTAACAAGTGAGAAATGCTAAAATCAAACAGTGTGAGATTGGTTACAACTTCTGGTTAGGACAAATGAACTCACTTATTCATATTCATTCGGTCGAGGATTTGAGTTGTAGTTTCCAGGACCTTGTCAACATAGTCGACACGATCCTGATAGACCTTTTGGGCGAGACTCAGCAGAGCGACTTGCAGCGAGATAGTGTCTTCCAGAGGCATATCAGTGCGTGTCTGGACAATATTGGCCACCTGGATGCTAAAAACTTCGAATAGTTCGACTTCTGGAGGGATCGCTGAACCAGCTTCGCTTGGCTGAAAGAAAGAAAATTCGTTTTAAAGAAGTCTCGAAGGAGGAATAAAGACAAACCTTAGCATTTCTCTGATTATATGCAGCTAGTCGATCAATCAGTGAAATTATTATGTTCTTCACATTCACGCCGGTCTCTAGCTGGGCGCACGACTTCAAGAACGGATCCAGCGTCTGCAGATGGAATTCATCGGGAAAGACCTGAATTATGCACTCCATCAAGTATTCCTGGGCAATTGCATCCCGGCAACTGACCACCTGCTCGAGTATCCCCGGCAATATCAAGCGCTGATATGTTTCCAGCGAGGCTGATTCCAACTGCGACAATCGCACCAAATTCGTACCCACCAGAATTTTCAGTTCCTCGCGTTCCTTCTCGCGTCGTGTCTTCTCACTGGAATGACCCTGATGTTGCATTCGCACCCACAATTTATTCATTTCGGCGAAATTCATCAGAACAAATTCGATGGCATCGAATACATTGCCTTCGTTCTCGTCTTCGGCAACAACAACATCGGGCAGGATGTTGCGAGTGCATTGCAGCAGGTAATTGCGCAGGAAGAGTCCACGCAATGGATGCTGAACGCCACGACACATCTCCACCAAGTCCTTAAGTATGCTCCGTTTGAGGGCTGCATTGCTTTTTATGTAAACCAAGCCGACCGTGATGAGCAAATAGAGTCGTGGCACGATGTTGGCCGAGTACTGGACAGTCTCGTATAAATCTGTGGTGCTGCGATTCTTTTGGAATTCGTCCAGCAGGTAAATCTCCAGATGACACAATTCATCTGTGATCGCCATATCTACAAAAAAAGAAGACTTTTTACAGGACTGACTGCATTTGAAGGATGAAGATGAACTTACACAACTCGTAATAGCTTTTTGGAGATAACTGTGACGTCCTGAGCTCTGTTAACATTGTGCTAGCGCATTTGATGGATTCCATTAGGCGGTTTTTGTCGAAGAAGTGTTTCATTTGAAACGCTTGCTTCCGGACATTGCCAATAATCTCGCCAAGGAGTTTCTCTTGTTCATCCAAACCATTCGGCATGGTCTGCAATTGTAGTTGTTTAAAAATTAATTCAAAAAGACTTGGCGTAAGCAAAACACACACAAAACCCTAGAGACAAAACAACACAGACTAGGCACTGGGTGCTTGTGAGATAAGCGGATTGTTAATGAGTCGATAAGTAAACATGTTCGAATGTTTGAACGCTTTTTGTTTGAATAACTTAGTTATTGACTTGATAAGACAAATGCAAGTTGCGGTACACCTTGTTCCAGCTGAATGTGTGGCGTTTTAAGGGCGAACTTTACATAAAGACTAATGGCGCTTCTATCTGGCAATCTGGAAGCATTTTGATGATTCCGAAGACGTTCAATTAGCGTTCAACTGTCATCCCGAAGAAGAACGATGTCGGGTCGCGCGAAAAAGCATTTAAAATCTTATTCAGGCTGCTTTGACTGTCAATTAATCAACGAAAACTAAACAATGGCTAGAGTGCCAACGTAATATTCCGTCTGCCACCTCTACCACCCGGTGAACGCCATAACCTTCAATCAAAGCTCACATACCTACATTTTCCTCCTCCTTTTCGTGGTTGCATAACACACTTCTCAATACTCAATCAAAACCTATTCCCTTCAAGCCCACAGCAGTGAGTTCAATTTATTTTGACAGCTCACAAACTCACTTCCACTTGATTGTGTACGTCAATTGTTCCTAATTACATTATCAGTGCCCGAACGATTGCCGACTGCAAGTTGTGATTTTTCGAATTCTCGAATAACGCAATATGGCAAATTGAGATCACTTCGCATTTCTATTTAACACAAACGACAACACAAACAAATAAATGAAGCCTGACTAATCGGTGTCATCGGCCAGGCCAAACATCACTTCGTCACTTAGCACACATGCTAATCAACCTGTTTCGCTTCAATTGAGATGCTTGCAAACTTCAAACCCATCATTAATTATATTGCACTTGGTATGCCCTCGTTGAATAAACCTGACCTTTGATAGAACTCGAGTTAGAACTAAAAATGTCAAAGCTACAAAACAAATGAAAATATGAATGAATGATGATTTCTATTAAGGGGTGTCTCATCCCAACACCATCACCACATTGAGCGCCGCAAAGCAATTACACTCACAACAAACACAGAAAAATGATTAAAGCTGGGATCATGTTAGTTAGATTTGCTGTCCGAAAAGCCCATGAAGCCATAACCAAACCACCCCTCTCTTTTTTTATGAAATTGAAATCCAAAGAACAACCCAAAATCGAGGAGGCCAATTCTTGCAATTTTCCCGTGTTTTTGCAAAATGATTAATGGAAAAAGAGAAAGATTCTGCGAAAAGATTACCCTTCTTGTGGCGGCGGATGCGGATGTAAATGCAGAATTGGTGCTGTTGTATGCTGGTGAAGTCCACGGGTACATTTCTTTTCAATCTTGTTGTGTTTTAATTTCAGTTTGATTTCTATTTTTCTTTACTTTTTTGTCTGATTGGGGGGATCGAGATTAATTTGAGAATAGGAAAAATGAATGGCGTTGGAATTCTTTCTTTCAATGGTTTGAATGGCACAAATTCGGCAACATTGAACTTACCATAGTTTTGTTGGGCCAGCAATATTTATCACAAGCACAAGTTTAGATTTGAACTTAAAGTTTTCCGCAGAGTTTTTTCTGGTTTTGGGGTGTTGTGTTTCTTTTATTTAAGGTTGAAAAATATACAATTAAATTATTTTCTTATCGGCCAGACACAGGAATAATTTTTTCTCATTTGTGTGTTGGAAGGAAAATTGACGTTTTTTCTTGATTGGAATGATGGAAGTTTGACAGTTGTGTGGAAGGTATTGTGACAAATGGAAGGCTTGAGAACGAGTTCCACAATCCATAGAGAGTAGTGTTGAGTACTTTTTCGTGGGTAGATGGCGCTTGAAAATTGTAATTCACACTGGACGATTTTTACTGGGCGAGTTTTAAACATGGAGAATAAATGATATCTAAGGGTCA
This sequence comes from Sphaerophoria taeniata, assembly GCA_943590905.1. Classification (NCBI taxonomy): domain Eukaryota; kingdom Metazoa; phylum Arthropoda; class Insecta; order Diptera; family Syrphidae; genus Sphaerophoria; species Sphaerophoria taeniata. The sequence continues at coordinate 36,516,294 of OX016540.1, read as the reverse complement.
GGGCATAGCTTTCATTGGTTTTCGTCATTGATAATTTTCATTCAGGTTTTGAAAGCAATAAAACAAGAAATAATTGTTAAGTTTGGTACCAAAATGAAGTTAAAGAGTTCAAGAATTTTTTTATCAATTAAAAAATATAATTTAGCCCAAATATTTTGCTTAAAATTTATTTTAATTTTTTCAATGATGTAATCGTTTTCAATGATCAGCTGATTTGTCATTCCTCGTTTCACAGTACCAGCGTACCAATGAATATGTTCGAATTTCTTTTTGTTCCAGACTGTCAGTGGTTATCTCAATGATCTAGTTTAACCTCAATTTTCTTTGAAAAAATAAATAAATAAAAATGAATCGACAAAAAGAAAACAAATATCATCAAAAATTAGAAATTAGAGAATTTGAGACCAAATTAATACAAGAGGTAAAAAATTTCCAATGTCTATATGAGAAGGACTCCATTTTCCATTTTCCATTTCACTGACATTTTTGTTCACTGACATAACATTTCAATGAGAGCTATGCCAGACCTGTCAAAAACATTCAAAAAAATTCCACTGATTTGTTCCAATGAACCAATGAAAGCTATGCCCTGACCCTAACTCATTTCAATAATAGCCTTTTCCCACCGACTTGATTTAGCTTATTTGATTTATAAATCAAGAAAGGTGTTCCCACTGAACTTTTTACTTAATTTAGCTTGACATTTAATTAATCTTGACATAACTTTTGAATTTTTCAATCAAATCTACACTAATATATAAAGCTGAAGAGTTTGTTTGTTTGAACACGGTAATCTCAGGAACTACTGGTTCGAATGGTATAATTCTTTTTGTGTTGGATGGTGCATTAATCGACTTAGACATTAGGCTACTTAACATTAAGCTGTGACCAATAGCAGCGAAGAATCTGTGGAAAATGTGGAAAAAATGGCAAAAAATATACATTTTTCTGCGTTTTAAGCACTTATCTCAGGAACTACTGGTTCGAATTGTATAACTCTTTTTGTGTTGGATGGTCCTACTGGTTCTACTGGATGGAACTACTGGTTCGAATGGTATAATTCTTTTTGTGTTGGATGGTCCATTAATTGAGGAAGGCTTGAGGCTAATTAACATTAAGCTGTGACCAATAGCAGCGAAGAATCTGTGGAAAATATGGAAAAAACGGCAAATTTTTCTGCGTTTTAACGCGCTTATCTCAAGAACTGCTTTATGAAATTGAACAATTTTTAAAATGTTGAATGGTCCATTTATCATTTAGCTGCGACCAATAGGAGCGAAGAATTTGTGTAAAATGTGGAAAAAACGGCAAACAATACAATACAATCTCTTCTCTATATATATAAAAATGGAAGTGTGTTTGTTTGTATGTCTCTTATAGACTCCGAAATGGCCCAACAAATATTTGTGAAATTTTAATGGTTCATACTGTTACATTCAGTGATGATTTCTGTGAAAAAAAAAATTGGAAAAACCTCATGGAAGAGTGGGAAAACTGGAAAAACCAAAAAAAAGGTCGGAAATTAGATATTTTTTGCTTGGAATTTTTTGGTTCAAAATGGGTTTTCGAATGGAAAAATAGAAAGTTCTTGATGAAAAACTCGGAAAACTCATTGGGTTTCAAATGGAAAATTGCATGAAATTGTGGATTCATTGATTTTCAAATGGAAAAATGGAAAATTTCAAATGGAAAACTGGAAAATTTCAAAATGGGTTTTCGAATGAAACTCGGAAAACTCATTGGTTTTCAAAGGGAAAATTGCATGTAATTGAAGATGCATTGGTTTCCAAATGGAAAACTGAAAAATTTCAAATGGAAAACTGGAAAATTTCAAAATGGGTTTTCGAAAGGAACTCGGAAAACTCATTGGTTTACAAAGGGAAACTGGAAAATTTGTGATGGGGAAGCAAAAAAAAGTAAACAAAAAATTGGAAAAATGGAAAATTTGAAGTGCAAAAAAAAAATTGGCTAAACAAAAACCTCAAAAACACTCTTTCATATGAAATGCATTAGTTGTGGTAAAATAAGTAGTAAAATGGAAAACTCCAGAAGAGCAAGAAAACCCCAAGTCAAATTTTGAATGGATTGAAAATCTTCTTGAAAGATTAGACTGTAAAACTCGCGGCTCCAGGACTGGTAGTAGGTTAAAGCTTTTTCTAATAATCATTTTTGTCATTTGGGATTGCTGCTCTTTCCGTATTTTCCACCTTTCCTTCGCACTTTGAACGGTAAAAACATAGCAATCAATTTGTTTGCTGTAATATTCAAATAAATCAAAATAAAAAACATTGCGTTCTTTTGAGTTTTAGTTTCAAAAACTAAGTACTATTAGATATATCAAGAAATAGAAGAATTGGATTGAAGGACAACTTTGGATTGAAGGACAACTTGTTATATTTTAACGACACTTGCTTACTTTAAAAATTAAAATAAGTAGTTGAGAACAAAACTGTTTTAAAAATAAAAAAATATGAAAATTCATTAGGATTATAACGATCGATTGAAAAGGATCTGTTGATTATTTAAAAAAAATTGGAATTCTTTAATATTCTAAGCCGATTCTAACATCAGAAGTGGGATCTGACCAAACATTTGGACAACAATAAATCTATAAAAATCAATTGAAAAGAAGAAAAAATAGAAGAAGAAGAACATTTTACATTTTTGTTCACAAGCCTTAAAGAAAAACATTCCGAAAAGATGTCTCGCAATCGTGGTCAAACAAGAAATACTGCTACTGCTCATGGTACTGAAGATTCTTCCCAAATCCTAAATAGTTTAATTCAAGCTTTACAATCACAAAGGTCAGGTGACCATGTTGATCTGCCATTTCTTAAACCTGAAACTGATTTAGTTAAATGGGTGAGTGAAGTTCAGATTATTAAAAATGAATTGGGTTGGTCCGATGTACAGGCTTTGGGTAGAGTTGGAAAATTTTTATCAAGCGATGTTAAAAGCTGGTTCGAACGATGGAATCCTGACGTGAGAAATTGGGAATCTTTTCGAAGAGATATTGAGGAAGCATTTCCACCGAAAAGAAATTTAGGGTATCTCTTAGAAAAGGCATCACATTTTAAGAGTTCATATGTTAATACTTATGCAACTTATGTACATGAGAAAACTGCATTGCTAAAAAATGTTCGTGCTAATTGGTGTGAAGCGGATTTATTAGAATTGGTAATTCATGGTATTTCTGAATTTGAAGTCCGTAATACAGCTATGAAATCAAACTGCAAATCTATTCGTGAGTTATTAGTACTTTTATCATCTTTTACAAAACCATCGTGCAGTAAGGATTTAAATAAATCTTATACCGATCGTGAACGTTTAAAAAGAAAACTAAACGATGGAAAATATTATTCTGAAAAGAAATGTTTTCAGTGTGGGAAAATTGGTCATGTAATTTCTAATTGTTACGCTAAACAACTGCCAACTAATTTAGATAAAACCATCACAAAGTCGAATTCCATTTCAAAGCCAAACAAAGACATTGCTTGCTCTTTTTGCGCTAAAAACGGCCATGATATAGCCAAATGTTATATTAAACAATCAATCGACAAACGACGTAAAATAAATTTCTGTAGTTCAGGAAAACATTCTGGAGCTACCGAAGTTTTTATTGATGGGTATCATTTTTGGGCATTGATTGATACAGGAGCAGATCTGTCTCTTATATCTCAAAAGTTTCAACATTTATTCCAGGACAAGCTTTTAAATTGTAATATATTGTTAAAAGGTATAGCTAATGTAACTATTGATGCTTCAAAAAAATTTCAAGGACACACAAGAATATCTGACATTGAAACCTCTATATCATACGTTATTGTTCCCGACGGATGTTTAGACTATGATGTTTTTATTGGACGAAATTTATTTGAAGACCATAGTCTAGCAACTATAACAGACCATAAAGGTTCTCTTGTTATCCGACGCCAACTTCCAGGAATTAATAGACTTTCAGAAAATGTCGGATCGAAAATTTCCGAAGTTTTGGTTCCTAATGAATATCGAAACGAATTACAAAATATTTTGAGAGATTTTTCTGAAATGATAACGGAAGGACATAAAATAGGGAAAGTCAATAACATCAGTCTTAAAATAAGACTAGAAAAAGAGATTATTGTCAACCGCTCACCTTATCGACTTGCAATTGATGAAAGAAAAGCTGTTCGTGATATTATTTCTGACCTTGAAACAAACCAAATAATTCGATCAAGTGAATCTCCATTCGCAAGTTCTATAATTCTTGTGAAGAAAAAAGATGGGTCCTACAGAATGTGTGTCGATTATAGAGAGTTAAACAGAAACACGATTAAAGATCGTTACCCTCTTCCACTGATTGATGATCAACTCGACAGGTTGGGTAAAGGTAGATTTTTTACATCTTTGGATATAACATCTGGGTTTCACCAAATACCCATTGATGAAGAATCAATTCACAAAACTGCTTTTGTGACTCCTGACGGTCACTTTGAATATTTGAGAATGCCTTTTGGGTTAGCTAATGCTCCAGCCGTTTTCCAAAGGTCAATAAATCTTGCCTTAGGTTCATTGAAGGATACGATCGCTCTTGTATATTTAGATGACATTCTGATTCCTAGCTGTACTTACCAGGAAGGTCTTGAAAATCTTCACATGGTATTAAAAGCATTAAAGATTGCAGGATTTTCTTTGAATATTGGAAAGTGTCGCTTTCTTCAATCAAGTTTGGAATATCTTGGCAGAGAAATATCAGGTGAAGGAATAAGACCAGGAAAACAGAAAATTCAGGCTTTGATTGAAACACCTATTCCAAAAACTATCAAGCAAGTCCGACAATTGATGGGATTAGCAGGTTATTTTAGAAAATTTATTCCTGAATTTGCTACGAAGACCGCTCCCATAACAAAACTAACAAAACAAAATGTGCCATTTGAATGGAAGGAAGAACAAGAAATAGCCAGACAATATTTGATTAAACATTTGACTTCTAGGCCACTACTAGCAATTTTCAACCCTGTTTTAAAAACAGAACTCCACACTGATGCAAGCAGCATTGGTTATGGTGCTGTTTTGATTCAAAAAGATAATTCTAAACTCAAAGTCATAGCATATTTTAGCAAAAGAACTACGAAGCATGAAGTAAACTATCATTCTTATGAACTTGAAACACTGGCTATAGTACAGGCTGTTAAACATTTTCGAGTTTAGTTACTAGGAATAAAACTTACGTTAATAACTGATTGCAATGCAGTTAAAGCTTCAGCTAACAAAAAAGACTTAATTCCTAGAATTGCAAGATGGTGGATTTATCTGCAAGATTTTAATTTTGAAATAGTTTATCGAAAAGGAAGTAGCTTGGCTCATGTTGATTATCTTAGTCGAAATCCAGTTGAGGTTATTCGACGAGTAGAACACAAAGATTGGGCATATATTGAACAAAAAGGAAATGAAGAAATACAGCATATGTTGGAAAAATTAAAAACAGGAAGTCTTGATGCTAATCAATATGAAGAACATAATGGAATGTTGTATCGGAAACAAATAAATCAAGATGGTACTACGAATTTACAATGGATTGTTCCAAAGCAAAGCCGTTTGGGACTGTTACGAATTTTTCAAGATGAACAATGTCATGTTGGTGTCGAAAAGACATACGCATCAATTGCGGAACATTTTTGGTTTCCACGTATGAGAAATTTTGTTAAAAGCTATGTTAAACACTGTGTTATCTGTGCAGTAAAAAAAACAAGAACTGGTCCACGGCAAGGTTTCTTAAATCCAGTTGAGAAACCAAAGCAACCATTTGAAACTTTGCACATGGATTGTCTGGGCCCATTGCCAATATCAAATGACGGTTTTAAGCACATTTTAGTGATAGTTGATGCTTTAACGAAATATTGTATTCTGACTCCTATGAAGACTGTTACTACAGTTGAAACTATAGATAAAATACAGCATGTTCTTTCACTTTTTGGTACCCCTAACAAAATTATAATGGATTCAAGTACATCATTTAAAAATTCAACTTTTCCAAAATATTTAAATGAGTGGCAAATTGAATATCATTTCACTACACCAGATATACATAGAGGTAACGGTAGAGTCGAAAGATATATGAGAACAATTAGAAATTTATTGAGAATTGAAATTAAAATTAAATCAGAATGGCCGAGTGGTTTGTGGAAAATTCAATTAGTTTTGAATACAACTTTACAGAAATCAATAGGGGTAACACCTTTGCAACTTCTTTTGGGAATTCGAACATCCACTCCATTAATTCAGGCAATATTGAGAAAAAATATCACCTAACCTGAAACCTATTCGTGATCGAAAATTTGATAGAGAACGTGTGGCATTGAAATTATTTCCTGAACAGAGTTGCATGCAAGAGGCGAATCGGAAAAGACGGGACACAATTAAATATTCAGTTGGGGATTTTGTTTTAATGCATCGTGATTCTAATATGCATGATAGTAAAACTGATTATGAATTTTTAGGTCCTTGTGAAATAGTAAAATGTTTAGCCAATGGAAGATATGAAGTACAAAAGGTTGGCACAAAAATCATAACCAAAGTTGCAAAAGAACAATTGAGAGCATGGCCTTTGCAGTGGTCTATATCTTGTGACATGAAAGAAATATTGGAGTTTCTAGATTCTGAGGATGAATCCAGGTTTGATGTCATTATAATGGTTGTAAAATTTGGTGATGGCGGAGGTCTCACCAATGATATTGGTCTCTATACCGTTAGTGTTGGAGCCAGGTGTTGGTTGCGATCACACCATTGATGATTTTGATATTTGGTCTCTATACCGTTAGTGTTGGAGCCAGGTGTTGGTTGCGATCACACCATTGATGATTTTGATATTTGGTCTCTATACCGTTAGTGTTGGAGCCAGGTGTTGGTTGCGATCACACCATTGATGATTTTGATATTTGGTCTCTATACCGTTAGTGTTGGAGCCAGGTGTTGGTTGCGATCACACCATTGATGATTTTGATATTTGGTCTCTATACCGTTAGTGTTGGAGCCAGGTGTTGGTTGCGATCACACCATTGATGATTTTGATATTTGGTCTCTATACCGTTAGTGTTGGAGCCAGGTGTTGGTTGCGATCACACCATTGATGATTTTGATATTTGGTCTCTATACCGTTAGTGTTGGAGCCAGGTGTTGGTTGCGATCACACCAGTGATGATTTTGATAATTGGTCTCTATACCGTTAGTGTTGGAGCCAGGTGTTGGTTGCGATCACACCATTGATGATTTTGATATTTGGTCTCTATACCGTTAGTGTTGGAGCCAGGTGTTGGTTGCGATCACACCATTGATGATTTTGATATTTGGTCTCTATACCGTTAGTGTTGGAGCCAGGTGTTGGTTGCGATCACACCAGTGATGATTTTGATAATTGGTCTCTATACCGTTAGTGTTGGAGCCAGGTGTTGGTTGCGATCACACCAGTAATGATATTGATAATTGGTCTCTATACCGGTAGTGTTGGAGCCAGGTGATGGCTGAGGTCACACCAGATTTTAAAGAACCAGTTGTTGGTTGTCATATCAAAGCATTGTTTGTGGAAATTAAATTAAATTTTATTTTTAGATCTGATGACATTGTCTGAGGTGCCGAGAACGTCACCAGCGTCAGGTGGGCCGTATTAGATATATCAAGAAATAGAAGAATTGGATTGAAGGACAACTTTGGATTGAAGGACAACTTGTTATATTTTAACGACACTTGCTTACTTTAAAAATTAAAATAAGTAGTTGAGAACAAAACTGTTTTAAAAATAAAAAAATATGAAAATTCATTAGGATTATAACGATCGATTGAAAAGGATCTGTTGATTATTTAAAAAAAATTGGAATTCTTTAATATTCTAAGCCGATTCTAACAGTACCTACAGCAAAATCGTAAACTTTTTTTTGGTTTCTTAAATACATACATAGGTCACAATAAAAATAAAAATAAAAATAAAAAACTGGGAATCAAAAACTATCCAAAACTGCGAAAAATTGAATTTTCTTGAGCATAATATATGTACATACGTGTTAAGGTGAGTTTTAGTTTCAATATATAAGTACCTACCTACAGCAAATGCGTTAACTTTTTTCGTGATTTCTTAAATCTCTATATATATAAAAATGGAAGTGTGTTTGTTTGTATGTCTCTTATAGACTCCGAAATGGCCCAACAGATATTCGTGAAATGTTCATGGTTCATACTGTTACATTCAGTGATGATTTCTGTGAAAAAAAAATTGGAAAAACCTCATGGAAGAGTGGGAAAACTGGAAAAACCAAACAAAGATCGGAAATTAGATATTTTTTGCTTGGAATTTTTTGGTTCAAAATGGGTTTTCGAATGGAAAAATAGAAAGTTCTTGATGAAAAACTCGGAAAACTCATTGGGTTTCAAATGGAAAATTGCATGAAATTGTGGATGCATTGGTTTTCAAATGGAAAACTGGAAAATTTCAAAATGGGTTTTCGAAAGGAACTCGGAAAACTCATTGGTTTACAAAGGGAAACTGGAAAATTTGTGATGGGGAACTGGAAAGCAAGAAAAAGTAAAAAAAAAAAAATTGGAAAAATGGAAAATTTAAAATAAAAAAAAAAAATTGGCTAAACAAAAATCTCAAAAACACTCTTTCATTTGAAAAACATTAGTTGTGGTAAAATGAGTGGTAAAATGGAAAACTCCAGAAGAGCAAGAAAATCCCAAGTCAAATTTTGAATGGATTTTAGACAATGGGAAAATAGAGAATTCGTGATTTTGGTTATTTTTTTTTGAAGCACTGATATTTTTAATGTAAAAAAATTATTTTGCTGTATTGCTCCATAACCGTAACTCTCAGAGCAATCATAAAAAATCCTTTTTTCATTCAATATCATGGTCAATATGTTTTATACGCAACAATTAGGGTCGAAGAACTCGAAATGTTGATAGCAACATGAGGAGCGAAGTGAAACCGAAATGATTCGCGTTTTACAAATCCGTGCACCGCAGGCAACGGGGCGTATACTTACCATTTTTTGTTTTGTTTTTTTGATATCGCTTATTTTATTTGTAAGACGGATCCATACATACGAATTAACAAAAAAAACAATGCAAACGATAGAGGAAGAGGGTTATCGATTATCGATTGAGGCAGTAAGAAGTCTGCAGGGTCAGCTAGTACAATATAAAGCTGAAGAGTTTGTTCGTTTGAACGCGGTAATCTCAGGTGTTATGTATTTGTCGTTCTCTTTTACGCTCTCGAAATGTTACCGTAACGTGAGTCCAGTTATTCATCATGACATGTACGGCATTTGGTTTATCAAATTGCATACATAAAAAGCTCGGGCACTCAAGTGTTAAGTCTCCTCCAGTCAACAAGCTCAAGCCTAATTTAATTTATAATCATAACCCACATTTTTGATAGCGAATTAATAAAACCTTTTTTATGAACTACTTAAGTCTTCGTCTTTAATTCGTCTTAATACAGAACTATAACTACTATTTCGAATTGTAAAATTCTTTTTGTGTTGGATAGTCCATTAATCGAGAAAGGCTTTATTCTACTAAAAATTAAGCTATTTTGACGTGGCTGACATATGTGCAGCAACAATTAGTAAGGTAACCATTAAATCTCAATGATAACTGAGAATTATGTTAAACTAAATGATTTTGCCTCAGTCAAGGTTACATTGAGATCTCAGTGGGATGTTGTTAGGTAGAACTGCCCTAATAACTGCTCAAATTAGAATTTTGAGAGTTCAATTCATTTGTGGATGTTATTGATTGCACTATTTGTGCAGATTATTGTGTTTAAACAATATCATTTTATATACTTCTTAACTAAAAAATATGCTCAGTTTAAAAAAAAAAAATTACTTAACGAAAAAAACGATGCAGAAGTAAGAGAGATATTAGATTTAGGGAGAGTTCACCCAAGGGAATGCTTTAAGTATGAACAACTGAAGGGAATCATAAAAAATGCTCAAATTTTTCAAGTTCAAGAGAATTACGACCTAGGGAAAGTTGACTGCAATGCAATTTTACAATAACTTCCGAACGAAATTCCCACGCGCGCATGATGCACAAGTCGAGACGATAATCTGGCCGGTGGACGAGGGAGAGGCGGATGAAGTCGCAGGCAACTGCTAGTTAAAAAATATTTTTAAATTATTTTTCAAAATTCTGTATCTCAAAAACAGATCAATTTAAAAAATCCAGATTGAAGTATAATATGTATATTTACATGTTCTTGAAAACTGCATACCCAAATAAATTTTAAGACATTTTTGAAAAATTTTATATATAAAAAATTAATTAAAAAATAAAAAACGGCGATTTTCAAAAAAAAAAAAAATTGAAAAATCAACAATTTCTTAAGAAATCATGACATCAACTTTTTTCAGATTTAATCTATTTTTGAGGTACATATTTCAATTTAAATTTTTATTTATGAATTTAATTTTTTGTAATTTTTTTTTGAAATGTTTTTTTTTTTTTTATGAGTTATAATTTGGAATACAGGAGCAAGATCGTACGACCGAGTCGTGCACACTGTTTGTATACTCGCTGCGTTCTTCCAATGATATCAATGTCACCAGCGTACGCGAGTAGTTGCACAGACTTCTTGAAAACAGTGCCTCTAGTGTTGACGCGGGAGTTCTGCACTATTCGTTCCAGTATGATATTTAAGCAGTTGCCCGTTGTTTAGTGGTTAGGTGCGTTGGCTGCTCCTGCTAGGCAGAACGTCGTGGGTTCGAGTCCTACTCGTGCCCATAGTTTTTATTTCATCTTTCACGGGCACTGCCTCTTGTGAAGAGCTGACAAAACTTCCAAGAGTATCAATCTGTTATGAAAAAGTACTTCTCAACTTTGCCGTTCGCAAATGGCGATAAATTGTAGGTCCCCTGAATTCTTCACACGCACCCAGAGAATTGTTGATGAGAGTAAGCCACTTAGGCCTTGGCTCTTCATGAGCTATCGCGCCACTCTATTTATTTTTTTTAATGATATTTAAGAAGTCGCATGACAGTGCATCACCTTGTCTAAAGCCTTTTTTGACATCGAAGGCGATGCACGGTGAGATCGTTACCGACTTTAATGGAGCAGCGTGAGTTCTCCATTGTCATCCTGCTCAGATGGTAGGTGTCGATTTGGAGTTCTTGAGTTTTTTTTTCCAGGATCTGACGTTATGTGAATATTTGATCGATGGTGGACTTTTCTGGTCTAAGACCACACTGATATTGACCTATCAGTTTGTTGATAAACGGCTTCAGGCGTTCACATAGTACTGCAGAAAAGATTTTATATGCGATGTTTAGGAGGCTGATGTTGTAATTGGTGCAGTTTAGATGGTCTCCTTTCTTCGGATCGGGCAAAGAATGCTGAGGTCCATTCATCGGGCATGCTCTCCTCCGACCATATTATGCAGATGATTTGGTGCATGCTCCTTACCAAGTCATCGCCGGCTGCTTTGAAGAGTTTGGCAGTGATGCCGTCAGCTCCCGCGGCTTTGTTGTTTTTAGGCTTAGATATTGCTATCTTCACTTCTTCAAGGTCTGGTAGACGGAAATCTTGGTTTGCGTCGTCGTCATTGAATGGTTCATTCTGCCTGACAGCGGAATTTTATTCGTCATCGCCGTTACACAGTCTGCAGAAGTGGTTATTCCATATTCTCAGCATTGACTGTAAATCTATTACGATATTTCTCTGTAGGTCTTTACCGGCTTCAGTTCGTGCTTGGTAACCTTGAGTCATTCGTTTTACCTCTTGGTAAAATTTCCGAACTTCATTCCTGTTTTTTAGTCTCTCGAGGATGTTGATCGATCGCTTTTCATGCTCTCTCTTTTTCTTTTTGAAAAGCTTGTGTTCTTCTCTCCTTTTCTGCTCGTAGAGCTCTCGAGCTGCAACACCACCTATAGTAAATGACAAATTCAAATATCTATTCGAAAAAAGCTATTCATCGCTTTTCACTGGAAAAAGTGAATAAAGAGACCATCAACGACTTGGATTCCATTTATCGAATATAAAACTGTTTTCTGCGGTTTGGCCTGCCGGACTTTATAAATTTCTAATTTGACGAGTATTACTGCAACGCTGCTTGGTCAGAGACAGAAAAGATGCTTTGCCCCCCTTCTCACTGCTTCTTCAACGGATGGCGCTAGCATGGTGTGCTTTGCTTAAATACTACCCACCCGTCTCTTGCCAATGCAATGCTGCCAAACTGAACTCTTTATCTAATTTTATCAACCATTTTTAGGGTTCCGTACACAGAGTGTAAACGAAACCCTTATAACATCACTTCGTTTTCTGTTCATTCGTCTTTCACAAGCGATTTCTTCGAATCTGTTAGGCCGATTGCAATGAAATTTGGTACACATATTTTAGTATTCAGTAGTAATCTAAAAATGTTGTTTTCATGTTTTTAAGATAAATTGTTTCAAAGTTGTTAAAGAGAAAAGAGAAAGTGTTGTGAATAAAATTTTCGTACCGTTCCACCGGATTTGAACCTGGATCACTTCACTCAAATACCAGACGTCGCTAACCATTCGACCACAGGCCCTAATATACTCAACTAGTACAGTTTGAATACCATTATAATTTTTTGAAAATTTGTATGCCCTCATCCAAAATATAAAACATTTGTCACAAGACAATACATGTGTGATGTTAGCTAGATAGTAGAGTACTCGCCTGATGCTCTTGATATGCCTGGTTCGAATCTTGTACTCTTGTTTGGTATATAAGAAGAGACAACCTATTCGAGTTATAATTAGTTTTTTTTTTATTGTTGAATATTGCAATAAAATCAATTGTTTTATTGCTGACGAAAAAATAAAGTTCCTTATTCCTTTCTTACTGTGGTGTTTCGTTTTGTTTGCCGATGGCCAATATTTTTGTTTCTTTTTAGGGTTCTTACACAGGTGAAAACGAAAACCTATAAGATCAGTTCGGTTTCCTTTTATTTGTTTCACAAGCGATTTCTTAGAATCTGCTAAGCTGATTGCAATTAAATTTGGTTCACATTTTCTAGATAGAAGTGATCCGAAAATACTGCTACCAGATTTTTAAGATACACAGTTTCGAAGTGATTGAAGGAAATAGGCAGAAAGACTATTCAAATTATTTTCCAAGAAAATGTTTGGTTTCAAATCTTAATCCTTGTATAAAAAATCATTCAAAACTAAAAGAAAGTAGGGTCGGATAATCAAGTACGAGCGAGTTTATCTCGCACTTGTCCACTTTTTTTTTTTTAATATTTACAAATAAAAAATCTATCCTTACATCTTTTGTTATATTTATTTGGAATTTTTCCGGCGATAGTACATTCACATTTTTGTCTCCCTTGTGTTCAAACGAAGACAAATGTTAAAATAAAAATCATAAGCAATTAAATTAACACATTTATTATACATAATATTTATTGCATTTAAATTCATTATTTTTATTTAAAACTGCTTAAAATAAAATTCATGTAAAGTCCAAGTATAATTCTGTTCAGTTTAAATTAAATTATTTTCGGATGTACTATTTAAGGTTGCTATTGCACTTCATGTGTTTAATTTTTCCATAAATAATTATGTCGGCAAACATTTGACGCAGTAAAAATATAGATTTAAACTCTCAGCTATCAAATTGACTCTGGTCAATGGAACATGCATAACATTTGCTTGTTTAAATTCTGTAATGTCTGTTTTACTTTTATACATTTATATATAGTTTTTTGTTTTATTTTTGGTTTAAGAAGCTTTACTTTATGAATTATGGTTTAAATATATTTTGAAATACACTGAAAACAATTATTAAATTTAAATTCTATTTTATTTTGATGAGTAAAATGGAAAATATCACTTCAATTTTAATATAATTTTATGCATGCTGTAATGTTATTTAAATTATTTTTACTATTTAACATGAATTTTTACAAACTATGGTTACTTTTTTGTTCTTTTTTTTTTAAAGTAAGTAAACATTTTTATGTATATGTAATTGTTTAAATACAATATTATTGTTTCTCTATAAATTCCTTTGTGCAGCATTTTTCTTTTAATATTTATAATGTATTTTAAATTAAATTTTTTTTTTAAATCTAATGGAATAATTTAATAAAAAACTACTGCCTTTTTAATTTCTATGTTAAATGCTGTTCTTGTAAATATCGTTGAATTAGGACTTGGTAGGCATTTTAATTGTTTAAATTTAACTTGAAGGACAAAAGTTCTTAAAAGCAATTTTGAGCTATTTTGTGCATTTGCTTCCGATAAGCACTTAAAAGAAAAAATAATTAAAACAGTTTAAAAAAAAAAGATAATTTAGAGAAAGAGAAATTATACCAGTCTTTTGGTTTGAGCAGGTTTTTTTTTGGATTAAGCAAAGATAAGCGAGAGGTTAATTAACTCAACGGATATTATTTGATTTATGCATGATTTTGATTTTATTCAGTTCAATTTATCTACTTAAGCAAATAAGCTTAGTTATTTTTGCTAAAAGAAAAACAAACTAGAACTAAGGCTTTCTGTAAAATTTAATATATTTCTTTATCTACTCATAATCCTTTACTAAGTACAAAATTCGAATTTTTCAAAATATTGCTTCTTCTATGAATATTTCAAACAAGTTTAATATAAATACTTAATAATTAATGTTTACACTAATTTTAATTAATTATTTTTATTTTAAATAAAAGACAATCAATAATTTATATTTTTGTGTTTTGTTTTTTCATGATTTTCGAAATACAATGTTTTTACTTAAATCTAAGAACAATGTTATAATTTACTTTTATTTAGTTTAACTACACCGATAATAAATTTTATAAAATTCGTACTACACCTAGGTTACTTAGAAAATGAAAAACAAATGCTACACATTTATTTTGTTTCTAATTTAGTTTTATTAAAATTTTAAATGGACCCAATGTGCATAATTTTAAGTTATTGTGATTACACTTATTTATTGTTAATGAAAAAATATTTATTTTGTTTTAAAATTTATGTACGTTCTTAGAGATAACATTTTGCTCCTTATTTCATAATTCTTAAGAGGAGGGAGATTTTTTAAACTAGTACTTAAAGAGCAACTTTAAAATATAGCAGTATTGTTTACTAAAGCAAAATATTACCGAAAGTTTGAATAATTTATTTCATGCTGATTTTTGTAAGGGGTAACTGATAACTCATAACTTCAAACACAAAAATCTATGGGTAAAACACTGCATTTTTTTATACTGTTGCCTCTTGCCCAGGGTTCGGAATATATCGTTCGCGATCCGAAAAATACCGATCTTCTCACGAACCGAAAAAAATTAAATTCTTATACAGATACTTTTCTCGGGAACCTAAAATTTCCGATTTCTCTCGGAACGAATTGAAAATTTGTTTCATCTTTTTATTTATCATTCGTGAGAGATCGAAAATATAAAATTTCTTTTGAATTTCGTTCTCTCACGAAAAGAAATTGAAAAGATCTGAAAAGAACGGAAATAAAAATTATACCTTGGATGTGTTTTGCCATGCTAGGTTGATTTGTGTGCTATTGTTTTTATAATCAATATCATTTGTTTAAAATGGGACGTAAAAAAGAAAAAAGAAAATGGACAAGAAAAAAATATGTCAACTTGTTTAAGATGTGATAAAATTAAAAGGACTAGTTACTGGCAATTTCTGAATGACAAAAGGAAAAAAAAAGTAGTTGTAAGTTTATTTTTTTAATCTTTTAAATTTTTAGATATAAAAGAAAAAACTGAAAACATTCCTTCAAAACTAAACACTTCATTGCAAACTTCTTGAGATTTCAAACAACCTGCAATTGCAACCATGTAAAATGATCTGTTTTTTCTTCTTCAAATGTTTTTCATGTTTTGGTACTTCCCTTCGTCGGGTCGTAGCAGAGGCATAATTATATTTTTCCTCGAACTCGAAAATATCCGTTTCTTTTCACGATCGGGAAAAAATAAAATTCCATTTTCTCATAGAATTTTTTTTTTCTAGTACCTGAATAATACAAATCAATGTATTGCTACAAAATCCGCTTTGACCTGATAGGTTCTATGTGCTAAGTCATGGTCGCAACGAAACACAGGCATACATTGGTTTTCTTGTGTCTTAACACTTTTTATGGCACTTCATCGCCAGCTAAAAGATCTTGAGTATTTCAGTTCAAATAACACTGTAATATACTCATATATTTTTCATCATTGCAGCTACAAATATTGACAACAAACGAATTAATCAAGCATCTGGAGGGTGCAGAGGAATACAATGAAGCATCTGCTAACACCAGCACTAGTACCAGTTTCGTGGATGCATCATCATCAGAAAATTATTTTTCCACGTTGGAAAACAGAATTGTATCCATGGTTGGCACAAATTCCCTGAAGCAGGTCTTAGAAAATGTATCCTATATGGAAGAAGTCCCACTTACTATCAATGTATTAGACGCTTTCTTAGGAAAACTGGCTCAGACAGTTCATGCAGTCCCTTCAACAAAAGTCTCTATAGAACGGGCTTTTAGTGCTCTTCCAGTTCTTATAACAAAAAATAGGAGCAAACTTTCCAAAGAAACAACAAATACACCCCTGTTCTGATTTTCGTTTACGAAAACAATACTTTCGTTTTTAAAGCTGAGGTGTTCTCAATTTTTCGTTTTGATTTCGTTTCGATTTTGCTGACCGAATTTGAAATAGTAAATTTAAGAATTTAAGTAATTTCAGAGAAATATTTGTCAAAAATTGAAGGCAAATACGAATATAGGAACACAGCTTCTTTAGCTTCGCGAAAATCAATTTCGAAAACGAATTGAATTCTTAACGAAAATCAGAACAGGGGTGATAGTGTGTTATTAGTCAATCTGAACAGCGAATTAATTGAATACTTAAAAAATGAAGAACATTATGAAATCATTTTTTTAAATTACTAATAAGATAATTACGTAAAATAACTAAACACATTTCTACTCTGAATATAAATAACGTTTAACAATTGAAATTTTGTTTTTATTTTATTTTACAATCGGTTCGTGAATGGATCTTTTATGGATCTTCTGTGATAAATTCGTGAACGAAATTAATTTTTCAGTTCCCTGAAAATTTAATTCGTTCGCGAACACAATTTTTTTTCAAATATCCGAAAAATAAAATTCGAGATCGAATAAAAATTTTTGTTCACGGTTGAATTATCGATCGCGAACGAATTAGATTTTATCGTTCTTCGAACCCTACGTCTTACCCCTTTGACACTTCCTTTTCAACTTTTTCTTCAATTCCTCACATGCAGAGTGTTAGAAACTTATTAACAAAAGAAACTGCAAAAAAGTTCTCTAATTTGATTCCTAGGTTCGGTTATCTATTACTTAAAACTCATTTCAGAAATCGAAAATCCAAAAAATAAAAAAAAATCAGATAATGACGCAAATAAATAAAACAAAGACTCTGAATAGAAAGAAGTATATTTATTACAAGAAAATTATACAAAATAAAAAATAATCTTAAAATAAAATGATTAAAAGTATTTAGACATTTTAAAAGTAATTCAACTTAAAACTAAGGAAATTTACACGGCATGTTGCTTATATAAAAAATATAAACAATATACAAAAATAAATGATACTGTTGCGCGCGGAAGGACTTTCTTACAACTAAAATACATAGATTCTATATTTTCATGAAATATGTTTGCTTTGGTTTTTTTTTTTTTTTAAGTAAGTGTGAAATTGAAATTAAACTTAGAAAATACTTTAAGTTATTTAAAGATATACATTTATACACATAGAAGATAACAAATGTACGTTATGAGAGTTTTTTTTGTTAAACAAAGATTACAGATACTCCACAATGTTTAAGGATTTATTTTTGTTTGTAATACTTTTGCATGCTCTCTGCAAGGATATTTGTTGTTTATTTGCAACGCTCTCGGAACACAGATGGGATGAAACCATAAACACAGACATACAAATTTATAGGTATTGAAGTAACTCTGAATTACACGCTTATAGCACATGCAAATTTTCACAGCTCTTTGACTTTGAATCCCTTGCCCAAACACGTCCCAATAGTCCCTTAACTTTCAAACTAGCTGACGTACGTGATCCACGGTACTTGCGAGGACTGCAATGAACGAAAAAAAAACGTATCCGTCAATAAAAATTTCAACCGAATGATGGAAGAAATTTGATTTTGAATTACCTGCTATGTGAACTTCCTGGTGGCGTACTAACATCTGTGATCACATTATTTGCCGGTCCAACGGGTGTATTTGGATTAGTGCCTCCATTGCCAGTTAAACAAGCTCCACCCAATGGTGAACAGGCCCTTCGCTTTGATTTCCTTGTGGAACGTTTTCTGAATAAATCCCTAAACAATTTATGAAGAAGACAACAAAAAATGCTTTATGAACAAAATATTTCTTTTTCTCTCTGATGTGATGTGTGTGATGGTATCGAGAGGTTGAGCTTATGAGGATTTCCTTTTTTTATGAAGGATTATGCCGGCAAAAAGGAAAAAAAAAGGTTTCTCTCTTTAGCCTTTTTTTGTTGTTGTTATCTTGAAGTGGGGCTTCAGACTCGAGTGAGTTTCTCAAATTGTTGCTATTAAAAAGCAACTTCGTCGTCATAAGATTTCACAAATTAAGGATTTTCTTTTGTGGTTTTTAATCGAAATTACTTTGAGGATTTGGGGATGGTTTTTTTTTTTTTGATGTGGTGAGGTTGTAGTATTTTTTTTTTATGTATTTACCTTGATTTTTCTGGATTTTCCAATTTGAGGCGAATTTGCGAAAGAAGGCCAACAAGGAGCTCATCAACATTATGATTTATCCCAACCGAGGTCTCGATGAATTTGCAATCGTATGCAGTTGCCATTGCCTTGCCCTCTGTAATGAGAATTTTTAATGAGTTAAATTTTAATCAGTGTGCGTGTGAGTTTTTTTTTATTTGCTGAATGCTGACGGTTGATTCGCTTTGAAGAGCCAAAAACATGTAGTCGTTTGGTGAAAATCTCATTATTTCAGTATTAAAGAGCTTATAATAAGAGGAATGTCAAATTCTAGTGGTTTTAAAAAAGAAAATCCTGTGCATTGTTATTGACTTTCGAATGGTTCTCGGAAGTGTAATGTGGTCTAGATTTTAATTGGAACAACTTCAATCGTTTAGCTTGATTGTGGATTTTATTAAAATTGGGGCGACTTCATTAAAATTATATTGGGAGATTGAATATTTGATAATTATACCTCATCAAGTTATCACTTAAAACAGTTTTTCTCTCCTCCTCTAACTCGAAAACATGTGGTCATCCCGTTAAAACTCAATTATATCCCATTTTCTATGGAAAACGACTTTGATTTAAATCACTCAAATCCATGAGAATCATGGAGAACCAAATTTTTTTCAATTTTGTTACTGGTGCTGTTTTAGACCACAATCTTTGTTAATATATGAGAAAATCGACCACTCGAAACTATGAGAATCATGGAGAACGAGGCAAAATAATTTTTATTTCAAGTTTTTCTTGGAAAATCAAGATACATAGTACTTTTGATGCTCCCAAAAACTCATTCGAACTGGACTGATAGAAAATGCTTATTTTCGTTTTGTAGTTCTCATTCCAATCAAAGACTTATGGAACACGAACAGATATCAAAAAACAACATGCAAACCTTTTCTTTAGATTTCTTTGGACATTGATGAAAACTTTAACTCCAAATTTAATTAGGTACTTGATATTTTTTTTTTTTTTTGTTCAACGAAACATGATTTCTGCGCTCCATACAATTAATATTTAATACTTCGCATCATTAACTTTAAAATACTTAAAACCAAAAGTAAAATACAAAAAAACAACATACCTTCAGATGTTATATGTCTGCTTCTGGCCAAGTCCGCTTTATTACCAACTAAAATAACAGCCTTTTGCGCAATATTCTCGTTCGTCCACAAAACTTGAAGAACCCTTTCGGCTATTGCAAAACTGCTTCGGTCAGACGATGAATAAATAACACAATAACCATGTGGATCATAACTACTCAAACAGTCATCCGGCTATAAAGTTGAAGGAAACAAGAACAAAGGAAACCACATGAGTGCAAAGGCTATGGCTTATAAATTTTTGATTTGATGGAAATGTCGTGTTGCTGAATACACAGTGGCGGAGTGAGGTTTTTTTAAAAACGTTTCATAATGACTTTAAAAAAATTTTAATGCATGGAAAACATTTAAAATTTCTCAAAGCTGTAAATTGCAAATAAGAATGTTTTTTAACCCTAACACAATTCTTAAATGCCACTGTGCATAGTTTATGAATACCATTTCCTAGTTTTTCCTACAAACTTAATATTTTATTAGCTCGAATATATAACTTACCGTCATGTCTGTGTACGGATGGTCGATGAAAATCAGTTCTGACTCCTCTCCGCTCAAAAGAACCGACACAGCTTTTTCACCAGAGTCATCATCTAAAAGCAAAAGCAAAATGAAAGAATTGATCGACATTTTTCTTTTTTCATCTGATATTGTAACGAAATTGTGCTTTTGTGTTCTTAAGTTGAAATAATTTATGCTTGACAGAGACATTTTTCTGTCTTTTTTCTAAATATTCTTATAAACAATTTAAATTTAAAAGGGAACAAAATTACAAGAAAAAAAAAACAGAACTTAACATAAGAAAGAAATTTGCATACAAAAAGGATACCAATATCTGCAGTGTATGTTTTTTTGGGAAATGGAGAGTTTTCAAAGAGATCTAAAAGAAAAATATACATAAAGAAATATAAAGACAAAAGACCAACGTCAACAAATGCAACCGAGTGGAAGATAGGATGTGGCATATAAAAAGGACTCCATCTCCTTGAAAAAGGATGATAAGCAATTTTGGAACAAACGACTTGAAACGTGCTTAAACTCAGTTCAGTCATGTTCTTTTTTTTGTAAATTTGTTCAAAGGTGTGAGTTTAAAGTGCTGATAAAGTTGTTGCTTTAAAATTAAATTAAAACAAGCACATATTAGAAAAGATAAAAAAAAATAACGAGCAAAAATGCAAATAATGACGAAGACGACGACTCTTGTAAAGAAGGACGATGCGATGTCAAGATAATATCTTATTAAAAGTGGATTGGAGAGAAAGCTCTTCTATCGAAAACAAATTTCACTTAGGTGGGTTTCGGTTGTGGTTAATATATTGATAGGAGCTGTATCCTAAAAGCTGGAGATAAGTGTCTTTTGTTCTATACAGAAAATGTCGTTACGAAAAACGAAGGCTGTGTGTGTGTTGTGAAGCAGAAGAAGAAACCGGATTTGGGAATTAGATACTATTTTTTACGGTGAATGAACCTTAATTGTTTTATCATCTCAAGGCTACTGTGCTGTTTTTGAGGGATTAATTTTTCAAGCATACAAAGCAGAAATGATAGACGAGATTGTCATTAATGAAAGGATTTTATGAGTGCTTGAGTTTGTTGATCCATAAAAAAAATAATAACAAAAGCAACTTCAGGACTCATAACAAATGAGGAAAGAGAATTGCAAAACTTTGTGAAGGAATTAAAAATTGTTAAATATGAAAAATTGGTAAATGTTAGGTAAAATAAAGTTCTTGCACTAACTACGATGTTTAAATCGAAATTAATTTGTTTGTCCTATTTTTTGAGCAACAACTTGTGTTGCTTTTAGATTTAATCTACTTAAAAAAATAATAAATAAGGTGAAACTGAATTCGAAAAGAAGGTTAAAGATATTTTCTTGTTTTTACCATCAGACGGTTTTTCAATACGAATTTCGATATTTGTGTTGCCTAAGAAATTTGTTTCGATTCGCATTTTGAAAACATTGTAAAAAAGATAAAATAAGTATAAACATTTTGAAAAAAAACAATGAAAGCAAAACAAAGCACAGAAATATTTATAAGAGAAAAAGTGACAAAATTGAAGGTTGATATTTACACAGGAGAAAAAAAAAAACTTGATGAAAATCTGTTGACTTCATCTCAAATATTCTATATACAAACGATCAACCTACATCGAATTGAGTACCCTAATTTTTCCAACTCTCACAACAAATAAAAAAGTTCCATCCTAAAATCTTCTTTGTAATTGCATACAGCAATCCGTAAAGATACTTAAGCACAAAAAGGACCACATTTTTGAGTAATTCATCTTCTAAATTACAATCATTGAAATACAGAAAAAAAGGTCTAAAGGACTTCGAGTGTAACTGGTGGCAACAAGGACATCATTAAACCGTGAAATTTATTTCCACGTTTCACAATGTTTTCGTTCTTTATTTTTGAGGACTTTTAGGAAAAAATAGAATGATGAAGTTACTACTGGGTGGGTGAAACAAAAAAAAACCGAAACACGTTTAAACTCTTCAGTTGTGGGTGAAGGTAGCACGAAGCAAAAAATAATAATTTACCATTTTTGAGGAGTTAAGGACATCTGCTGAAGGGTACGTAGTTTTGTTTTTATGATTTATTACGAGATGGAATTTAAGAATTTATGTCGTGACAGCAGTTTTTTTTTTTTTGCTGTTGTTATGCACTCCGTGAGATGGAATATCACTTATGTAAAAACTATTCAGGATGTATGCAAAATGGAAGGGGCCTTCACTAATTTGGATCACCAAAGTACAAAATGTTGACTCTGGCAACGAAGGAAAAGCTAATGTCCTTAAGCAATCACCTAAAAAGTCCTATGGACACTGAAGTAGGTATGAAGAACCAAATATTTGAAGCCGTTTGTCAAAGTAAACTATCGAGCTTCAAATCGAAACTTACTTTTCATCTATTTCAGTGATGTTTAAGAAAACGTCTAAGCTGACAAACAGTTTCTGACAGACGATTTTATTGTCAATAAAAGGTTTTAGACAAGGCACTATCTGTAACACATTCACCACAATCTTTCAAACGTCCGTCCGAATAGTCAGATGAGTTGTCGATATTGACATAATTTATATTCAACAGTAAACTTCATAGAATGTTTCGTTCAAATTTAAACGTTAAACCTCTTACAGTGATATCTCGTCCTTAAAGGCAAATAGATGATTTGTATATGTTTAACAAAAATGTAATAAGCAAAGCCTTTTGTAATTAAATCGAAATGAGATTTGCACTCACCAATACTTGTGTCATAGGCATGCAAATATTCCGACGTCATAAACTGTGATACCAGTGAACTCTTGCCAACAGCTGATCCACCCAGCATAAGAACTCTAAAATCAATAATAATTATTTTCATTAATTTTTTTCTCATTGCGCCAATTTTTTTTTGTAATTAACAAGTTGAAAATAAAATATTGTTTTACCTGTAAGGTCCACTTCCTGGATTTGACGTGCTACTCTCCCGACTAGAAGCCAAACTGCAGGTTGCTGAAGTGCGAGCTGAACTTGGTGCTGGTATTTGTGTTGCTGTTAAATGTTCAGTACTGCAAACAAAATTGTAACCCAAAAATTATTTGCCATTTTCAAGGAACGAAGTTGTATTTTTTAAAGACTTACCTTGAATTTGAACTGGCAACACTGTTATTTGATCGACTGCGACGACTCTTTAACGAATCACCACGATTAACGACACCTTTGCCAGTTATGGAAAAATGTCTCAGTCTATAGTACTCCTCTTCGACGCCAGTATTTGGCATTGATGCCACTCTATCAAAAGAAGAAGAGAAGAAATAAAAATCCTACTCGAAAAAAAATATAAAAAAACACTCACCGAGATCTCTGTTGAGGCAAGCATAATTGGTTCGGTCGCCCGGACGCTCTGCTACCGGGTGTCTTAACCGATTGTGATCGACTGTGATGTGGTGAACCATATCTGGAAATAAATTAAAAATTCTTTTATAGTGGAAAACAATCTTTGCCTTCATGATATTTACGTGAAATGCAAATTCTAGAAAAAAATGTTACGTATACGCCATACGCTCGGTTATTGTAAAAATTGTAACAGAACAAATATCTGACTTTGGTTTCATATACAAATTTTATGATGTTCCCTAACCTTCCCCAACTAAACAGAAATAGTTTTTGATGTTTTCTATTTCGGTGTAATAAGATTTTATCATCCTCATTTAATGGACCTCAGTCATTTAAAAACTAATAAAACGTCAACCTTGCTGCTAATCAACATAAACACAAGATCTACCCCATGTGTCGTAGGGGCATTATCGTCACTATTTATATTCTGTGTCATTGTGCATCTATTCAGTCATGTTTCTATTTCTTAGTTGTTTATTTTTAAATTTTCAACATCAGTGACGTAAATTTTCTTGTCTTACGCAAGTTTGACCAAGAACAAAAGATTATCTGTGTCGTCATTTGAACATTTTTGAAAACATTTTCGTGGGCAGGCATGCTTAAAAATATAAAAAAAGAACACTTTTAACGTTTTCAGAAAGATAAACAAAAACAAACTTTTTGCAATGACAATATGTATTTTTATGTGTGTCAAGAGGACAATGTTTATTTTTAGTTGTATTTTTTTCGTAGAGTTAATGTATTATTTTAATAAAAAAAGTCCTAAGATTTTGTCAATTAGTAGAACAAGTTGAATCTCTTTTTCTTTGAAAAAAATCCAGAGCCAAGAAATGTTTAAAAGTCAATGCTTTGACAGGACTCGATTTATTCATAATATTTTGAAATATGTTCAAGGTTAAGCAATTAGCAATTATTTAACACATTTGTAGATCATTGACATTGAAATCGATTGAAGGCTGACTATGCAACATTGAAGGCGAAATTTGCATGGAGGTATTGCATACCAAGGTTCTTTTATTGGGTTTTGGTTTTCAAATCCTTAACATATTTTAAGAAAAAAAAGATACAACGCAACTTTCGTTTCAACTCTTGATACAGATATCTCCACCCATATTTTTGTGTTAAAACGAAACATGGCCTAAAACATGCAATTCTTGTAGAGTCGTTCTCCTTGAATTGCTATTTATTCATGGCCACGTGTCTGGGTGCATTTCCGAGACTTTCTGTTTCTTTGAATATTTCCACCTAGCCTTGAATCCGCTTTTCCATAGAAATTATCCAAATAGCTTCAAACTTCGACTTCCTCTGGTGGAATTTGTTTCAAAATTCATCCATTTTGCTATCATTTATTAATTTCTTAGGCAAATATCCTTTGGACACATACAAAATAATGGCAATTTTCTGTGGGAATAAATTATTGAAGTGAAACAAAAAGTGTTTGTTAGTGGTTAATTGGTGAAGCCATGTATTATACACAATGAATGCAGAAGTAATACATATTTGTCTTTAAAAAACTCGGGTTAAGTGCAAATAAGTGTAATTTACGTTTCTTTTTTCATTCCCTGA
Organism: Sphaerophoria taeniata; assembly: GCA_943590905.1. NCBI lineage: Eukaryota > Metazoa > Arthropoda > Insecta > Diptera > Syrphidae > Sphaerophoria > Sphaerophoria taeniata. Next base: position 36,491,011 of record OX016540.1, on the reverse strand, counting down.
TGATGATGATGACATTAATTTTTACATATGTACTTTATTGACTTTGATTTTTTTTTGCAGAACATTTAATTTTGCTTCTTTTATTTGCATTACCATTAACGACATATTCACAAGAAACCTTAGCCAAAAAAAAAAAATTTGAATGGAATATGAATAAATTTTGAGGAATTTAAAACTTTTTAATTGCTTGCAGACAATTAAGCAAACATTTCATAAGAAACTTGATCAAATTCAAACTTTTCCACAAGCAATTAGCAACACCTAAGTCTAAGAAGATTCTTTTGAGAGAACGAAAAAAATGTTTTGGAAGAAAATTGAATTCTAATCGAGTTTCGATTTTTATTTATTTAATGTGGGTTTTTGTTCGTACATGAAAGATTAATTGAATTTATTGTTATTTGTTTCAGAATTTATTTCTCGTGATTTGTGTATTAATTTGTATAAAAACATCATCGTCGAGTGGTGGCTAATGAAGGTGTTGAATGTTTAAGGTGATGGAATTTTATACAAAATATTGGTTTTTGTTTATTTGAAGTTTAATAAAATTGATGTGCAAACTAAACAGATTTCGAAAAAGAAACACAAAATTGCAATGAGACGTTAGATGCTTTCTGTTTTTTTTTTTTTGTGTGGATACCTATTTGTTAAAGAATATACTGTACGTCAATTGAAATTCTATGGACACTGCCCCATTTTACAATAGGCAAAAATAAAACCTTATATTTGGGAACCGTTTTAGTAACTTATACTTATACTTTACCTCAACTTTGATCTTGACTACTTGTCAAGTTATTTAATAAGCGCGTTATGCCTCCTGTTACCAACTAAATACTACTAAGTAAATCTTTTTATTGTTTTTGTATTTTGATTATATTTGTATTATGCATCATATATTTCACACGAATTTTAAACTATAACCCTGTATTTTATTAAAATAAACAAAACATAAAAACGCAATCAAGCGCCCCTTCTAGATATGCCGTATCAATCTGGAACTGAATGATTTCCAAAAAGAGCAATGATTCCTTACATATGTATTTACAATTATATTTGAACGAAGAATTTTAATGCTTAATTTAGTGTCTCATAAAATTTCATGAAAAAAGAATACTGCGTACATACGGTAGAAAGTATTGCGGGAAAGTTTTTTCTGGGCTTTGGTTATCCGGAATTTCGTTTTCCGGGAATTCGATGTTTATATTCCAAAGTTGTTCCGTGATGAATCTAAACTAAGCAAAAACACTCAATAACCAGAAATTTTCGACATTCCTTTCATCTAGACCTTAACAAAATACATAACTTTATCCTAACTAAATTTGAGTGAATTCAGCGACAGGGATAATCCACCAAGTATTGTATTGTATCGAAGATGAATACAACGATTGAACTCATTTTTTTCTTTCTTTCGTTCTTTCTATTGCCTTAGAAAAAAAGAAGTAAATTTAATGTACCACATCGAAATATAAACGATCATTTCAGGACTGACAATTTTCAAATGCTTCAATACAATATATCCAATTTGATGTTACACTCAGGTGAACTCGATTTTAATAAACCAACAAATCCCATTGCTATAGAGATAGATCGTTCTCTTTGCATGTACATTTGCATCCTGATTGTTATTCAATCCCAAGACGGTATTAAGCTTTTGCAGATCACCAAAATAACAAGGACACTCGTCAACGTTTTACATTTCATATCAAAATTGTAAATACGCGCTGTCAAAAACTCACAAGAAGACAAACAACGAAAAAAAAGAACAGAAATTTCATCTTAAATCCAGATAAATCGACAACTCTGCCTCACAGCAAAATTTGACAAAAAAGTAGAATGACATTCAATTCCATTCACAATATTTATCCTATCCATTCCATTTGGAATTACGATGCTTCAAAATATATTTTTCAATTTTCTTATTTTCTTTATTGTCCCAAAAAAATCACATATACGCATAAAACACACAAAACTATAGACTTGTACCAAAACAAATACATAGGTAGGTATCCGAATATCATACCATAAATTTTGTTTATGTTTGTTTTTTCGTCTGACACCAAAAATAGTATATACTCGAAGAAACATCAATCGCAGTCAATGTGATGTGTGTATGTGTGTTTTTTAACCGTAAGCAATTTCCGGTTCCTGCAACTTTGAAGGGAAATATCGATTTTGATTAGTTTAGTAGGAATTTGTTGAGACTCTTTTGTTTGTCTTCAAGTACTTTAAGAATTCATGAGGCCAAGATTTTGGTCTGAAATTTTTGATTAACAATTAAAGCAAAAATCAACATTGACAATGTGTTTGTCCTTCAAGAGTAAACACAATTCCTACTCATGCTTCTTAAAGCATAGTACAATTCAAGGAGACAGATTGTCAGAGGGAAATTTTACGTTACATACAAAATTAAAAAAAAAAAAATTATTTGCGTGCTTGGCACTGCATCGTCATCGTTCTAATTAAATTCATTTCACAGAACTTGTAAAGTGCCATAAGTCAAAATACTCGAACAAAATTCCTTCATTACTCATTTTCTTTGAACTGTAAGCAGCACCTTTGATATCACAGAGAGAAAATAAAATGAACGCCGCTCACTCAAGTAACTTATAGGTGAGTGTCGACAGTTTATAGTTCAAAATGTTTTTCTTTCTCATGCTCAAACTAACACTCGTACTATTGATAATGCTTCAGTTGCACTAGGTCCTTCAGGGTCCTTCAGAAAAAGTAAGAAAAAGTGAAACAGTTTGAAGTAAAAAAGGGAAGCTAGAGAAAAATTTGTTTGCATAGTTACAAGGGCGTGTGATATGCACTTAACAAATATGTCTTCATCTTGCTGGAAAGTTGAAAGTTCATAAATTTTGCAGTGCAAAGTGTTAACAAGTTTTCAGGCACTATTTTCGAACATCAGCAAAAAATAAAAACACACACGACACACGAGTTGTAAATCATCCTTGCAATTTTCAGAAAGTCTGTACATACATATATGAGAATTGAGAAGACAACATTTTTTCTTTTACAAAACATTTAGACCACTCACATGACGATGGCGGGGCAGTGAGGCAAAAAAAAAAACGATTTCGTCTTGAATTTCATTTCAAAGGACTTCATATGGTTGAAGCTGATATTTAAAGACTTAACATTTTATGATTGCAAGAGAGATTGGCAAATTATGACATTTTTTAAAGGTTTTCTTGTATTTTTTTAATGTAAACACTTTGATGGTAAATAAGAATAATAAAAAAGGAAATACCGGAAAATGGGCAAAACAAAACGCAAATAGAAAACATGGACCCGACATTGATGGACAGCATATTCGAATTTCTTTGACGTCTGGGTTCTTTTTGAATTTTAAAAATCAATTTAAGTGCTTATGGTTTATTTATTGGCAAAAAGCAAATGGACTTGATGTTTAAGTTTGAAGTCAAAGACTCAGCGATTGCGAGTTGTGGTTCAAGCACGTGGTGGGTTGTTGATAATAATTAATTGATTATCGTGGTGGGAAGGTAGACACCCGGCTCGTCGGTGAATCGTCAAGGTACTGTTTTATTTACCTTATCTCAGACAAAAAAGTGTTGTAAGTTGAAATTCTAGTAGTAGTCCGTGGCTTAGTGGTTTGGTTATTTGCGTTGGTTGCTAAGCAGAACCTTATGGGTTCGAATCCTACTCGTACCCAAAAAAGTTTTTATTTCATCTTTCACGGGTACTGCCTCTTGCGAAGAACTGACAAAACTTGTATCAATCTGTCATGAAAAAAGTGCTTCTCAACTTTGCCGTTCAGAATCGGCGTTAAATTTTAGGTCCACTCAATTCTTCACACGCACTCACAGAATGTTTGATGAGAGTAAGTCACTTTAGGCCTTGGCTCTTCAAGAGCTGTCCCGCCACTCTATTTTTTATTTTAAGTTAAAATTCTGGACAATATAACCTCTTTCTGAAGTACCAGCGACATAACAGTCAATTACTTACTTTCAATTGAAAAATATCATTTCGACACAATTCCCAACTTGACAAATTTTTATCTTAGCTATACCTTTTGCAATTATTCATCAAAAAAGACTATTATTCACCCAACTCCTTCATTTAAGTTCCAGATAAATTCATATTTAGTTTCAAGTGGAAAAGAATAATTGCAATAATTTGTAAACAAATTCGAGAACTTTGAAATGATTTAACTCTCATAGGTATACGTTTAAACAAAACAGTTCCTACGAAACCTTCCTGACAAATCGACCTTTATCCTAATACTATACCAAGCAAAATTACCTCGCTTGATCCCTTAATAAATCAACCCACCGCCCGTCAGCAGAAAGAAAATAACATCTTTAAACAAAAAATACCCCATCCACAAAATGGACGACTACTTTTGCAGGATATTTTGGATTTGGGTAAAGGACTTACCTCATTTCGAAATCCCTTAACTCTTCAAAAGTTAATGTGTTTGTAACATCAAGCAATTGCCTCATATTTTCGTCTCTACGTTGTTGTTGTTGTTGTTGCTGTTGCTGTTGTTGTGATTGCGACTGTTGTTGTTGCTGTTGTTGCTGCTGATGATGATGGTTAAGTTGCTGTTGAATGTGAAGCTGTTGTGAGTTCCTTTTTCGAGAGTCCTTGCCTTGTTCAACGCTCACAAAGTCACCCTCGCTTTTTATTAGTAAGGTTTCCACTGTACTATCTAGGCTTAAGGATGGCTATAACGAAAGAAATTGAAAAAAATAAATGAATAAAATTTAAAAATAAATATGTCGTAAAACAGCAAGAAGGTCCTTTAGATATATACATAGTAAAAAAAGGACATCACACAGAAAAGGATGAGTAGTTTTTTTTCAGTAAACCGAGCCAATAGGTCATTTTAATAAATCATTGGTTTGTGCTCTTTCGAGGTAAGGTTAATCTGTTTTTTGTCCTTGTCCTTTTGAAAATACCTATAAATTAATTGGATCCAATTCGATATACCTAAATGCATAAATGAAAATAATAATTACATTTTAAGCAAATTTATTTCTGTTTCATATTTCATTGATCGAAACCACAAGAGTCATTTAAATTGAATTTACATGCATCAAAATGTAACATTACCTCTCCACTTTATTTTTAAGGACATAAATGAATTAATTCTTGCATTTCATGTGTGTCGACCTTAACAACAACTCGAGCGAGGGAAAACAATAAAAAGAGAACCCTTTATACCCGATCCACCATATAAATAACATTGGTACTAGAATGTGTCAACAACAGCTGCAGGCCTCAGAAAAAATGTGTTTTGCAAAAAAAAAAAAACAGAAGTTGTACAGAAGTACGAGGGAGTGAGAGAGTTTAACTACGAAAAAAGATACAGAGATAAAAACAACGGTAGCTAACAGCGTTTACATGACTTTAATATTAAATTAATCGGTTTTTTAATTAAATTTAACCCTGGTAGCCTGGTACCTAAAACATAATGAAGGGCCTGGTCTTACAGAATAATTAAGAGACAGAGCCAGAGAGGCTGTTTTTCAAGAGGGCTTACACAAAAAAGAAAAAAGTAGTGGGTTTGTTTGGGAAATTTTGTAAGCCTTTATATTCACTTTTAATTTTTATTATTTTTAAGGCAAGTAAAATTGTACCTTTCTGTCTGGAAGTTAAGTGAACACCAATTCAGTTGATTTGGTGCGATCGAAGTTTTTTTTTGGCTAAAGGGATTTTTAGAGAAATTGATTTATTTTAAGTTTCAGAAGGTGCAATTAGTATTGTTGAACCTTATTTTTCGGAAGCTACTTTTTAATTTTCTTTTGGGCCAACAGAGCTGTTTTGAGGCTTACTTATGTTGGAAATAAGATATTGACTTAAGAAACCACTTGGCATTTGTTTTCATGTGTTTTTTTTACATGGACATTTTTTTTCGGTGCGTGAATTTCATTCGTCTGTCTCATGTTTTGTAGTGAAATTGTTTTTAAGAGGAAAGGAAAAATTTCATTATCAGATAAGAAAAAAAGCAATTGCATTATTTGAACGAAGAACTTTAATGCTTCGTTCTCCATGATTCTCAGCATTTGATGTCTCATAAAATTTCTGTTTTTGAAAAGAGTGTGGTCTTATTCAGGGCTGTTAGAAAAATTGAAAAACGTTTCACATTTCGATCTCCTTAATTCGCATAAATTTGAATGACGAAAAGGAGTATGTTTTCATGGATATCGTTTTCCAGGCTTTTGTTTTCCAGTCTTTGAGAAAAACAAGTCAAGAAAAGAGCAGCAACTTCAAAGTGAAACTTGTCTTGAGTTTTAATAAATCTGCATTTTCCAAAGTACAGTACAGAATCAGTTGAAGTGTCTAAAATTAAATATCCAATATAAAGTTCGTTGCTCTATCATTTTCAAGAAAATTTTAACAGATACGTCTTTGGTTCCGTTTCGATTAAAAAATTACTTGTGTTCACATTAAAGAACATCAAAATAGTATTTTCTAAAAATAACAAACACAAAACACACAAAGCCAAACATTAAACTTGTAAATCGATTAATTAATTTTCGATTTTCTCAATCTACGTTCACGTATCTGATAAATAAATCGTGTATACAAAGTATGTTCCCGGTCAGCAACCAGAGTAATTTTAAATAAATGTTCCAATAACCACGAAACTATATCTAAACGAACACTGACCATCTGCTCGAACACACAATTGTACTGTAATCAAAATCAATAAAAAAACATAAAAACAAACATTCGCAACTACAATTTCAAAGTACACTAACATCGAAAATATACGATCATCAATTTTAAGTCTTAACAAACGAAACGCTGATCAGTTTGCATTTACACAAAAAAAAAAAAAACGAAGCCATAAACAAGAATCTAGTCTAAACAAACATTGAAAACACGGTTTGTGTTTTAATTGTTTGATTTTCAATGGTACCTAAATCTTTTTGACTTATCTGATACTTTTGTATCTTGAGAACGCACAAAAATAGTCCAAAATTACAGTGGGATTTTTGTTATTTAGACTTGAGACTTTGATTATTGTTTGATTCAATTAACAAGTCATAATTTTAAAAAGTGTTGAAAGTCTTGATTGTTTCTTAGCTTATAGTTGTTTTGAAAAATCGTTGTGTTTTCATTTTTACAATTATTTTGAAAATCAAACAAGCAGATGTTTTGTGTTCGATGAGTTTGACAACGAATTGCATTTCTATTTTCTTGCACACACCTCTTCTATATTTAGAAGCAATTAATAATTTCTTTCTTTCTTTCACATCATTCCCCCGGGCAGAGAAATCATAATTTTAAGTTGTTTTCATAGATTCGGAGAAAATGTTTTGATAGCTTAAGAGGCAGTACAACCGCGAAAGATATTCAAAAGTGGTGGGATTGTGATATTTTTACACAAATTAGATCATGAATCGTTTTGAACTCTTTGATGAAGATGGAAATATTTTGAAAAGAGGCAAATGGATGATGACAAGTGAAAAGTTATTGATATGATTGGGAAGAAAGATATGTAGATGATAGCAGCTGTTACTTTTTTTCTTTCAATAATTGAATAGCGCACGGTATTGCGACCAAGGGGGCTTGTTTTTGATAAATTCCTTTCAGCTTACTGGAAGTTTTATCAGTAGAAAATTACTTGAAAAGCAATAATAATACTGACAAAAGTTTAAATTTCCTTAACGTTGTGTCTCCAAAATCCTTGTAAGGCATATCCCCACAGAAGTACTCTCCAGTTACCATCATTCAAAGCAACCACAAAACTTCTATAAGTTATCATCAAAAGCTTGCTTATTCTCAGGATATGTATCAAATTAACATATTTTTATTGCTGTGACCTCCTTCGGGTATAGTTTTGAAACAAGGTTACAAACATAAGATTTACTTTGTTTTTGTTTTCTGTATAACATGACCTTTAACATGGTACTTCTATAAGTAACTTCAAAAACTAGACAATAAAATTGTTTAGGGTAGGATAAAAAGTGCCACTTTTTTCCTCGGGGACATCAAATTAAGGACTTGGGGTAGGCATTCAAAATCTCCCTAATTTTTCATAACGAATAAATGTGTCCTTTCAGGCTCAATTCATTAGGCCATCATACTCATACTCAACGTCACCCACACACATCCTATCCAAATAAAAGCAAATTTCCTCTTAGACAATACTATTTAACACTTAATGCTATTATGCCTCTTCAAAGCTATAATTTCTCTATTTATCATAAGTCAATAAGATCTCGTTGGCATTCAAGCAAAACCCCTATCGAAATGAATTACCTGAAATCAATAACTAATAAATGCATAAACCCTTAGTTTGTGTGTTTATGTGGCTGTAGTGCAATGGAAAATATTTCGATAAATCGGAAGTTGCAGTTTCCATTTCCATTTCGAAGAACAAAAGCAGTTGCATGTGTATCATAATTAATATTCATTGAATAAACACATTATCATACAAGTATCCAAATATTTGAATTAATTAGAAATGTAAAATCAATGCTAATGTGTTGTAGGATTCGGAAATCATTAGATTGCTTGAAAACTAAACACTGATTGTATAAACATCCTTCGATGAGAATTTTTTCTGAAAAATTCCCCTTGGATATTGTTTATCAAGGAAAATTTTCGTAGGAACAAATTTATGTGAAGAGATGCGCAATTTGCTAACGTACAAGACATTTCAACAAAATTTATAATTGACTTGTTAAATTGCATGAAAGATTGTATGAAATTCATTTGTTTACTTAAGCTAGTTCGGAAGTATCTCAAAAAATTTTGACGCAAGTTAATAATTCCATGGATACCCACTCCATGTCCATCGAAATCGAATGAACCGCGTAGGGTGTTATAGTCATAGTTGTAGACATATAATGCATGATCCTATTTGAAGTTGAAGTTGTGGTTTTAATCACAGTCGTAGTTTTATTCTTAATCAAAGTTGAACTCGTAGTCTTACTTGAAGCCCTTCTCGAAGTCTAAAGGAATCTTAATTAAAGTCTAAATCAGTCCTTTAATCGTGGTCGAAATCAAAGTCTCATTTTCTGTCATTTCGGTCGTAAAACGACCTTAATCGTAGTCTGAAATCATGATCTAAATTTTGTATTTTACAAGTTTTATAGAGTGGCACGACAGTTCTTGAAGAGCCAAGGCCTAAGTGGCTTACTCTCATCAACAATTCTCGGAGTGCGTGTGATGAATTGAGGGACCTACAATTTAAAGCCGGTTCCGAACGGAATATCAGAAAAATGAAGATGAAAATCTAAAATATAAGAAACACCCTGTTTCTCTCTGCTTTTCCCAGAAATTATTACGTTCAACGGTTTCTTTGCAACATTAATTTCAAAACGGAAGTTCTTGAAGGGTGTGAAAATCTCTGCTAATCTATCTTTTAATTTTCACAACACATTTTATATGAAAATTAGCCGGCACTCTACGGGGCCTCGACGCTACCGGCCGGTACTCGAATGGCTGACCGGAGGCAGGTGATTTTTCACTAAACACTTTTATAGAATCATTATGAAATGAACTTAGCGAATTAAGTGCGTACGTGAGAAGAAGCACGACTCTTAGTCTACGAGTTTGATTTGAAGAACAAGAACAACAGGCATGAATTATGTTTGATACTGTTTTCCTCATGTCAAAGACTTTATTTTTAAGTTTCCTAAAGCATTTTAAATCATTTATCATTGCCAGGGCCAAGGGATTATGAGCAAATGAACTCCCATGAACTAAGCGATATTTAAAAATATTTATTTTTGCTTTAAAAATCGATCTTAAGTGTCCAGATGTTAAGTGTAATTTCTCTTGTAAGTTAAATTTGGAATGTGTTTCGAGTACTTTAAAAATCACAAGTTGAAGGTCGATTTGTCAGAAACCCCTTTGGAATGTCTACAAGTCTTCCAGTGACATCTCTAAGGCATCTCTTTATTTTCTTTTTCACGGAAAACACTTCCTGTGTTTGCACTCTTAAAACTCGTAGTTTCTTAAGAGGATACAAAATTAAATCATCAATTAACACTTTGGGATCATTCTCGTCGAGATTGAAAACCATCAGGGAGATAGAAAAAAAAACTCTGCTTTCTCTGACTGCGAGTGAGAAAAATTTTCACACAAAACGAACATAAATCAATCCTTGACACGACGTAATTTTTATATAGTCTAAACGATGCGTTGTGTTTTATTGAAGTTCGTACCTATAGATTAACTCGTGTTTTCTTGTTTGTATGCAAATTTTATATTTTTTCTAGCTTTGGTCGTATCTGTGTCGGTCTACACTTGCTTGAGTTTCTTCTTAAAGAAATATCGTGTTTTGATTTTCTGCTTTTTGTTTTGTTTACACTTTGTTAACATCATTCCGTCGGATATTTGAAAGAAGAAAGATGCGTAAGGCCAAATTTATAGTCTTTCGGGCTATCAAAATTTGACACCATGATGACAGGAGGGTGTTACTTAGATTTTGTTTATGTGTGTCTTTTAAGCTTTTTTGATCTTATGCTGAATGACTATGATTCTGTTTAATTTCAATAAATTAAAATGTTTGGATTTGTAATTGTTAGTCATTCGTTACTATTTTTAGTTTTTAAATGGAAATTGAATTGACTCTTGATTGAAAACTCAATTTGAATATGACTTTAACGTTAGACAGGCATAGAAATTAAACAAGAACTTTGAATCTTGATACCAAACAAAACATTTAATTATAGTTTAATTTTAAAGTATAACTTTGAAAAAAAATCGAGAGGGCTAGCGGCTAAAGTATCTGGGAAGGATTGATTTACAAAAAAGCAATTGCTTATATGGAATTATATGAACGAAGAATTATGTTACTGCGTTCTCCATGATTCTCAGCATTTGGTGTCTCCTAAAATTTTTGTTTTTGTAAAAGGGTGCGGCCTAATTCATAACTCAAAATGACGAAAAGGAGTACATTTCGGTTTGCGATAATTTGTTTTTCGGTATTTCGACCCCAATCCGGTTGAAACACCATTTTGTTGAAATGTTTGTCAGGGTAGTGCCTTAATTTTTATGATCGGTGACAAGATTATAGAATAATGCAAAATACTATCCACTATTGGGACTAGAAAAATATCTTCCGGAAAGGCGTTTTGAGGGAAACAACAACGCAAAATTAGGTAAATTTTAAATTGAGTAAAATTAAGTCTGGTCTGAAAGCACATTAAAATTTCTTGACATTTCTTAGGAGATGAAGTGCATACAAAAATAAATCGAGCACTACATGAATATGTATTAGCTACGAAAATATAATTTCATTGCCATCAGAACGTTGACAAAATTAAAATTATTATTATTGAAGAGTTGTGATCATTATTTACAAAATAAAAGTAAAATGGCTACTGTTAAGCATAAAAAACAGTAGTTGAGTTTCGAGTCTAATGCTGCAAAGATAATGGAAAAAATGCGATTTTCCATCGCAAAATATTAAGTTTTGAAATTCTTACATAAATCCTTGTACTATTTGTTTTTTATTCTGAATTTCACCGTGAAAAACGTTGTAATCTTACAAGACTTGGAGAAATGTTATTTGAGAAAATAATAACATTGTTGTACTTTCAACTTGTGATTTCAATGTACTTAGCCATTTTCAATTAATGCAAAAAAGGGCCTTTAGATTAAGTATATATATATAAAAAAAAAACAAACCTTGATATACTGTTTGGTGAAACTCCTGCACATTCTTTTATAGAAAGGTGCCATTTTTACGGCAGAATATTTTTTTGGTAATTTGTTTTTTAAATGTTTAACTACTTTCAAGTTAGTATGTTTCCGAAACTTTCACTTTTTGAAAACTTTGCTTTTCTGAGAGTTTTTTGATGGTTGAAATTAAGTGTAACTTTATCAGATCACATTCTTGGATGGCCAATGTCAAATTCTCAAATATAATAAAGAAAACGAAACTATCAAAAATGCTTCCAGAACAATTAACACCAAATTAAATATTTAATAATCTATTGCCAGAAAAAGAACAGTTTCGATTTTAAGATCACTAGGAAAAATACTTTTCGAGATGCTCGCACAATAATCGACACGACTGATCAGATCACGTATTCAAAATATACTGAATCGTTTTGTGGTTTTTCAAAAACGTTTTCGAGAATTTTGTGAGAGAGAACAAAAATTAAGCATACGTACTTGTTGAACGACTATAGTAGCTCGCGGTTGCGTACAAACTGCTCCTTCCATTGGATTCGCAGTCACATTTATTGGTCCTCCATTGCTGGCCGACACCGACGCCGCCGATGACGACGTCTGACCTGTGCTCGAGGCAGCAGCGCCAGCGGAAGCGTTTAGCGATAATCTCTGGCAATCATCCAAATTGTCGTGCTGCTGCTGTTGATGATGATGATGGTGTGAAAATTGTATGTGGTCCTTTTCAGGTAGATGATGATGCGATGATGACTTGGAATTTAATTTGGACGCTTCGGAGAAGAAGTCAACTCGCAGATCTGGCAAGGGCGGTGTGCCACGCATCGAACCATTCGGACTGCTGACGTTATTGGCCAAATTTGATGGGGAAGAACATCGGTTGTTGTTGTTGTTAAGGTTGCTGTTGCTATTGGTGCTGGTGTGGTTTTGTGCAGTGCTGCCATAGATATTGGCATTGGACCCATGGTAGTGATCGTTGCCGGTTGCAGAGGCCTTCGGCGGGATCTGATCGAATTTCGAGGCGATCTGGTCGAAGTGATGCACATCGGCGTGATGTGATTTGGGTGAGATGAGGCCGGCGCTTAGGGGTGCTGGATCACCACCATTGGCAGCTGTTGGTGGTTTAGGGTAGAAGGCATCTGATGTGGACAGGTGTTCGTTTTGATATTGGGAATGGTCAGGACGGTTTCTTTTCGAATTGCGGCGTTCGTTGGAATGGAAGGTCTCTTGTTGCGAGAGGAGGGTGTATTGCTGGAAGATGTCGTTGCTCTTGATCGAGCAGGCATTGAGGATAACTTTAGACGGTGACACGTACATCGGCTTGCGTTCGTACACCGAAGCATTGTGATCCTCGCTGTCGGTGGAACTTGTGGTCGAACTGGAGTCGTGAGGGTCTTCGTCGACAGCGAAACATTCCCGTTGGATCCGCTCATAGTCAAGAGCCTCCCGATCGAAGGGAAACATTGTCACGTCTTTTCGATCGCTGCTTGACGATGACGAGGATGAATACTTTCGATTTGAATACTGTTGCTGCTGCTGATGATGACCGCCGCTGGACGGTGACAGTTGCTGTTTTTTGCTGAAGAATTTTTCCTTGGACGTTACAGCTGGAGCGGAGTTGATCTGTCGGCGGTCCCGCTTGGGACTGGTTTTCATATTGCTTGCATGGCGACTGGCTGATTTTGTGCGAAATTTTGGTTCGCGCTTCTGTTTCTTGACATCGTCCTCGTTCGAATGGTCATAATCGTAGTCATAGGTGATTTCGTCCTCGTCGTAGTAGCGATTGTTTCGATTGTTCCCAGAGTCCTTGTGCGTCTTGTTTTTACTCGGCGATACCTCCCGAATCGATCGACGTTTTTCCTTCTCGTTTGCCGATGACTCTCGTCTTCTTGAATTGTAGCTGCGTGACGAGTTCTCCCTCCGACATGCGTCGTCGGTGTTTTGAACAGTTTCATAAGCTGATTTGCGGCGCTGTTTTTCTAAGAAAATTTCAGCATCCTTAAAGGTGAATAGGGACCTGTTCTTTTCTGTTGTGCGGGCGCTTTTCGGTGAAATCGGCTTATCGAAAGGAAAATGATTCGACGAGTTGCTGGAGAGTGGCGCTGTTCGAGGGGTTTTGTGTGACAGCAGAGGAGTTGTTGATGTCGGTTCGACCTGAATCGATAGCGAGGACTCTTGACTCTGGAAAAACGAAAACATTATTTGAATTTGCAAATAAGGAAAAAATAACAACAACAACAAGAACCACATTGCCAAAGAACTAATGAAGCATGAAATCAAAGGGCTTTGAGTATACTAACCTCAATGCTTTCTTGGGCATTCATTCGAGGACCAAAATACATTGTGCTTGTTAGTTCCATCTCATTGGAATCGAGTTCCGAGTCTCCGGCATGAATGGCCGTTAGCAGGGGTTCTTCGATTGAACTGAAAATAGGTTCACTCTGTCCGGATGTATCACCTTGAAAATTCCAAACAAACAAAAAAGTGGTTGAATTTATTCGGTTTTTTTTTTGTATTACGTACTCTTAAAATAGGTGAGTGGGTTTTTCGTTTCCCCTTGAAACTGTTAAATTAGCATGAATCACAAACAAAACAAAAAAATATTGAAAATCTTGATCCTCTGCGGAGCATCGTCCTCCGCGATATGGTTTCAAGATGAGATGAATTTGAATATACTATTATAAGCAACCACGGAAGGGAATATCGCAATTTTGGATTCGTTTTCGGAGTTAGAGTATGAGAAATTCATGTCACGGAAACAAGCAATTTCAGTTCACATGGAAATTTATTCGTGGATGTTTCTTCTCCGGAGTTTTGTTTTTGTGCATGGGATTAGTATTTCAATGTGGGAACGTGTTTGTCAAGGTGCGTTCTTATTTCTGGTGGAGGTTAAGGAATTTCTTCCGTTCAGTTGTGGTTTTTTTGTGTTTGGGTATAAAGACGATTAAAGCACAATGATGAAGAGATATGTTGTTTGCTAAGACATCATGGAAAGATTTTGTGAATATAAAACAAAAATAAACCTGAGATGGAATTTTTTCCTGCAATATTTAAAAGAGAAGGGCTTATGTTTGACAGGGGTGTTGAGTGTTAATCAATGGAACATTTACCTAGGCAATACATTTTGAAACAAGGAGAATTGAATAAACTTGAGTTAGGGCAGTAGGCAAAGGCACACATTTGTATGAATATTGAAGGAAAGGCTTGGATTTCGGATCAAGATAATGTTCTGTGTCAAAATTGGAAATGTATAGTGCAAAATTGATAAATTGGCTGACATTAAAGAACAAAATACATTTCTCATATATGTTTTTAGTTTACTGAATTCTTGTTGCATCATTAATTCACATTTTAAGTACATTTACCTACAGTAGACAGAAATGTTGTTTAAAGAAGGAAGCAAAAAGTTTAAGGATCATGAAGCCAGAAAAAACTTTACACATTTTGAGTGCAGTGAAAAATTCAGAAACCTTAGGTAAAAACATTAAGAATAACTTCGCAATACGAAAAACTTGATTTGAGAAGCTCTGTAGCTCCATCCTCTTTCAACTTTCGTAGCAAATCAGCAAACAATCCGTTTGGCATTTCGACTTTTGGATTTATTACTACTTGACATACTACTTGTATGTCAAGTTTTGTAGTTTAATTTTTTCTACCTTTAGGAAAAGTGTCGCGGTAAAACTATTTTGCTTTATTTTCCTAAGTCATCATTATTCGTAAAATAAGGGAATTACCAGAACTTCCATGATGTTTGAAGTAAGATATCTAAATAAATAAATGTTCAAATTATTAAAAATTTAAATTAATTCTTTTACTACTCTTGTAAAAGTGTTGTAAAATTGTATTTCCCAATTCAATATTTGAGAAAATTATTATTCGATAAAATAAAATAACAGAAACACGGTTTCGGTATCGTTTTGGTACAATACAGAAATACATTGTCTTAGTTGGAAGACGCCCAGGCGAAGATCGAATCCCCTACGAGTACTCCCCAAATGCTAATAGATATTTTCTTGAAAAAGTGCTTAAATCCTTAAATCATATATATAAAGAAGCAAAGGTACCAGAAGAGTTTCAGAAGTCAATAATCTTCCCATTATTTAACCCTAGAAAGATAAACTGCGCCTCAGAGGCGCCCGTAAAATATATAAATTGCTTTATTTTCTTAACCGACGCTCTAAAAAATTCGTTCTTTTGAGTCAACTCACTCGTCGATTAACACTTGCGATATACGGTTGTTCCGGTTATGTAAGTACTTCTGATTCAGACAGAGACTGATAATAATTGTAATTCTCATAAAAAAATATACCGAAGATCATCGATTTTGTGTTCGTTTTTCGTTATGGATTTGAAATATCCTATTTTAATTAGAAGAATTAATCTAATATATAAAATTCTTCTGTCACGGGGTGCGTAATTGAACTCCTCCGAAACGGCTCGACCGATTTTCGTGAATCTTTGCGAGGATATCGGCTAGGGTGGAGAATCGGACAACATCTATTTTTCATCGCCTTAAATGTTAAGGGTGGTCCACCGGTGCATTGATTTTCAAATGGAAAATTTCAATGTGGGTTTTTCAATTCAAAATGGGTTTTCGAATGTAAAACAGAAAGTTCTTTATGAAAAACTCGGAAAACTTATTGGTTTCCAAAGATAAAATTGCATATAATTGTAGGTGCATTGGTTTTCAAATGGAAAACTGGAAAATTTGGAAAAAATGGGTTTTTAAAAGGGAAATAGAAATTCCTTGATGAAAAACTCGGGAAACTTATTGGTTTTCAATGGGAAAATTGCATGCAATTGTAGGTGCAGTGGTTTTTAAATGGAAACCTGGAAAAATGGGTTTTCGAATGGAAAATAGAAAGTTTTTGTTGAAAAACTCGGAAAACTGTCCATCTTGAAAACGGCCAGCGCGTATATTACACGAACGATACAGCGCTTGATCGTGCTATAAATCCACCAAAAACTACGCTCACCGAATTTTTTGAACTATGCAATCGTACGTATGCTTTTGGTGCCTTCGCACAAAAATTGCTCTATTCTGAAGTTACACGGTACTTTACATGGGCTCAATCGAGCCCGTAGCTTAGTTGGTTAGTGCATTGGCTGCTAAGCAGAACGTCGTTGGTTTGAGTCCTACTCAGGCCAAGTTTTTATTTCATCTTTCAAGGGTACTGCCTCTTGCGAAGACCTGACAAATCTTCCAAGAGTATCAATCTGTCAGGAAAAAGTGCTTCTCATTTTTGCCGTTCGGAATCGGCGTGAAATTGTTGGTCCCTTCAATTCTAAACACGCACTCAGAGAATTGTTGATGAGAGTAAGCCACTTAGGCCTTGGCTCTTCAAGAACTGTCGCGCCACTTTATTTATTTTAAAATGGATGCCCCGCAAGCAAGGGAAACCAGTTGATGCGTGCCCCGGTTTATTCAAATCAAATAGTTTGACTGAGTGCTTTTATCTGCGATTGTTGTTGATTAATGTCACCGGACCATTGTCATTTCAAGATATACGCAAGGTAGATGGACAACAGTTCAATACGTATAAAGATGCATGCCTTGCTCGAGGCTTGCTAGAAGACGACAATCATTGGGACAGTATGCTTGCTGAAGCAGCATTACCCTGCACAGGAACACAAATTCGTCTACTATTTGCTATAGTACTGACTATATGTTTCCCGGCCCGAGCACAAATGTTGTGGGATAATCACAAAGATTCGATGACTGATGATATATTGCATCGATATCGTACAAGATGCAACGATCTAACCATATCATTTAGTGGTGCAATGTACAATGAAGCATTGATTGCCATCGAGGATCATTGCTATTGCGAATTTACCAATCAGTCATTTCTCTAAGCAACTATTAGATATTGGAGATGGGAAAGTTGCTGTACATAAAAATACTGGGTGCATAAAATTGGAGGCGGACTTCTGCACAATCATCGACTCGCAAAATACTCTTATCGATCACATATTTCCCGACGTACACACACAATACGCAAATCATAAGTGGCTGACAGAAAGAGCGATTATGGCAGCTAAAAATGTGGACGTCAATGGGTTAAATTTAAAGATACAACAGTTGTTACCTGGGAACTTGGTGTCATACAAATCGATCGATGGAGTTTGTGATACCAACGAGCCTGTGAATTATCCAATTGAGTTTTTAAATTCATTGGATTTGCCAGGCATGCCACCACACCATTTACAATTGAAGGTTGGATCTCCGATTATTCTGCTTTGTAACTTAAACCCACCGCGGTTGTGTAATGGCACACTATTAGTCATTAAAACATTAATGAAAAACGTTATTGAAGCCATCATCTTGAATGGCAAGTTTCAAGGCGAAAATGTATTGCTGCCACGAATCCCTATGATTCTTACAGATGTGCCAATTGAATTCAAACGCACTCAATTCCCAATTAGATTGGCATTCGCTATGACGATCAATAAGTCACAAGGCCAGACATTGTCTGTATGTGTCTTGGATTTGGAAACACCATGCTTTTCCCACGGACAACTTTATGTGGCAAGTTCTCGCGTCGGAAGACCATCCAGTTTGTTTGTGTTAGCTAAAGACGGACTAACCAAGAATATTGTTCACTCTATTGCACTGCGAGATTAATTTTTTTTCAACTTAAATAATTGAAAGTAAAAATATGAATAATTATTTTTGATGTTTAGGTAGCTATCAAGGATTGTACTTTCAAATATATTCGTTATTTTAATTAAGATTTATTTATTACCCTAAATAAAGCATACGTTTATTGTTTATAATGCTTTCAATTATAAAAACATCCCCGCACACTTACAGTAGATAGTTATTTTTATTGAACTAAAAAAAAAAAAATTCCTAGAAATAGTATACATGGCAAAACAAAGTTTGCCGGGTCAGCTAGTAATAATATAGATTTATGTTTTACTGCCTTTTATGTTTTAAACGATTTTGTTATATTCTTTCAATAAAATGAAGAAATAAAATAAAGATTTATTTAATTTAAACAATAAAACAGCTATGTTTTTTAATCGTGCGCCTCGCAGGCGCATGTTTATCTTTTCAGTACTAAAAAATAAGTTTATCTTTCTAGGGTTAAGAAAGGTGTTCCTAATAATGCATAGAACTATAGAAGAATTTCTTTAATGAACACTATAGCGATAATTTTTCCTGGCCTATTGAATGCACGCCTAACAAAATGGGTCAAAGAAAATGGAAAATTAAGCCAATTTTAGGCGGGGCTTAGAGAAGGCTATTCTACCGTAGATCAGATATTTAATCTAACAAGTTAAGCTTAAACCTATCTTGATGGAGGAAAAAAAATATATGCTTTTTTCATTGACTCCCGTGCTGCATTTGATACGATTAACAGAAACTGTCTTTTCTACAAACTTTCGCAAATTGGAGTATCGACAAAGTTTCTTAATATCCTGACCAGTCTCTACAGTGCCAACAAATCAGACATTTCAGAAAGCCTTCCAGCAGCAGTCATGGTTGAAGGTCTTAAAATCACACCTTTGCTTTTAGCGAACGACATGTTAATTTTAGCAGAATCACATAATTCTCTTCAGCTTATTATTAACTAATTAGAAAATTACTGCAAGTGCAAAAAATTAACACAACGAAGTCTGAAAGGAAGAGGTCGATTAGCAGGATACGAAAAATGGAAGTATGGGGGCGAGAAGATGTTAAATCGTACAAATACCTAGAAGTGACTATAAATCATGACCTTTCTTTTAAACAACATTTTCAAATGAAGCTTGCTGATGCAAAAAAAGCCATCAACACAACTTGGAAAAACTTAATGTCTAACTCAAGGGTTGGATTACCATCCAAAATAAAAGTTTTCGAAGCTTTTATGCGCTCCATAATGTGGTATGGTGTACAGGTTTGGGGAGGCAAGTACCACGAAGATATAGAAAAACTGTTGCGTTTCTTCTTGAAAAAACTCTTGCAGCTTCCAACAACAACTCATAATTATATGCTGCTAAAAAGTGGAATGTCACCTGAGCAAATGAGCATGAGCTATGTGATCAAGGTTCTGAACGAGGAAGACGATTCACGAATTACGAAGGTTCTCGTCAAGAAGGCACTCAGAATAAAAACAATGTTCTACAAGGACTGGGAAAATACCGCAGCCAAATACAACATTCTGCTAGAGCTAACAGAAAATAATATACCAGAGTGGAAAGAAAGAACTCAAAAATTCGTACTAGATGTGAAACAGGCAATGAAAATAGGGAGCATAACACAAGCTGAAAATTCAGCAACACGCTTTTTGTATTAATTAACTATCTGAATCTTGGCCTCAGTACCCCACAAATTTCGATGGTAATCCGAGTGAGAGCAGAACTAATCAAGCTAAAATGCATGCCTCCTCGCGAAGATAGTTCAGCAATCTGCTGCCTATACAACACAGGAGAAAACGAAAACGTAATTCAATTTCTTGGTTCCTGTCCCATCTTGAAAGAAATAAGGCGATACCAATATGGTGTCAATTTGATGAGTATTGAAGAGGTAAAGCATATTCTCGACGATAGTGCAAATTGGGGGAAACTGGCTTCTTACTGCTACACAGCGCTCAATTATAGAACAAGAATAAAATGATTTGTTAAATTTGTTGTCATCTCTCGGCAGACGGCTTAGCCCTGCTTAAAAGTACTTATTAATAAACAATTGTAAATTTTATGAATGAATTATTAATAAAACACCAAATAATATAAATAAAATAAAAAAGGAAAAAAGCAAATTTACAAAATTCTTTAGCGTTTTCATTGAAATTCTCTTTGGAAGCCTCTATTATGAAATCCTTGATTACATTCTGCTAATCAATCTATGCCTTGCGCCTTAATAACGAAGGAAAATCCATATAGTTAAATAATAAATTTTTAATACATTGTTTTTTTTTTAATATTTTGCAATTTCCTTTTTTTATAATCAAGAGTTTACTATACGGATATCTACACTGGTACTCAATCAATAAAATTGGTTCTTTTTTGTACAGTACGGCTTCGGACTTTAAACATTAGTTTTTCTTAGTTCACTGGTAGAGGCGCGACTATCGTCACAGAACTTTAGGTTCACTTAATACTAATACAGTTTATATTTAGTTTTCTTTCGATTAATTATACTACAAATTTGATAAGCAGATGAGTTGAATTTGACCTCAAAAGTTTTCCTAATGAGGGAAAATATAGAAAGGAGAAATTGTTTAATGCTTTTTTTTTTGATGTAGCACTTTTAATGTGTCACCTGCAATTGCCTGGAAAACAGAAACACCATAGATATTATTTAAAAAAATCTGATTGTTAGTCTCTTTTTATAAATGCCAAAAAAGGAAAAAAAACATCTTTGTTTTGTTCTGTATTTATGTTACAAATCTGGAGAAATTTATTACATCCATAGAAAATCTTAGACGCTCTTGAGAAATTGTCCTTCCACGAATATTTAGCTGCAAAATCAATGCCCAAAATAACTCTTCAAACAATTTTTTTTTTCAAAATTAGGGTGAAAAGATTTTAAGTGGAATCACCTTTTGAGGCATTACAAGACAATTTTTAATATAATTTTTTTTTTATATTTTTTTTCAAGAAATGTGTAATCCAGTTTCTTTTTTGCTTTTAAAACGTTTTCAAGTAATCGGCTGAAAGACAAAGAGCATATTTTCCAGCGAAATGATTTAAATGCTTATGAGCAATCTCATTATTTTTTATATTTCATTTTGTAAAAAAGAATTATTTTATTAAGACTCTCCAAAACAAACCTCTTTTTGCAACTTAATCTTTTTGTCTTCAAAATACTTGTCTACGAGTTCTTCAAAAGCAAAAACAATTCAAAACAAACGAAAAACAAATAACACCACTTGACGAACGCCAAATGATAAGAAAACAAAAACAAAACTCCTTCACTCTCTTTGACGAATTCCATTCATTATTTTTTCAAGACCTGCCAAAAAAAGAAAAGTCAAACAACAAATGTTGCGTGACGGAATTTTTTCCTTTTATTCCTTATACAAGAAAAAGGATATATGCAAGGAATTATTAACACCAACCATACGACACTCATAATATGTGAATCACGTACATTGACATAGGACATTTCCACTTCTTTGAACGAAACGTCGCACTCTATTAAAACTTTTTGGCTTTCACCACACCTCTCCGGGAGGCTTTTCATATATTTGTATGTTTTTATTGCTTCTGAACACACCGCAGTGTTACACAAAAACTGTCATCACTTACGATTTGTCTCTTTATATTAAGAAGACCTTAAGGATGAAACTTTGATCCATCTTATCATTATCATGAACATTTCCTTTATTATGTTATGTGGGAATGTTATTGGAAGAGATATACAAACAGAGTGGGGAGAACACAGGATTTGAACAGAAAAAGTATACCCTATTTTGAAAAGATTTTTTTTTCCTAACA